>CANTUZ010000010.1:25464594-35464594 GCA_947846985.1 Fratercula arctica
ATCATTCACCAATTACTGTCATGGGCAAAAGAGACTGAAGTCAGGGAAAATTAGTTTAATTTATTACCAATCAGATCAGAGTAGGATAATGAGAAATAAAAACTGAATCTTAAAACACCTTCCCCCCACCTCTAGCTTCTTCCTGGGCTCAACTTCACTCATGATTTCTCTATCTGCTACCCCCACAGTGGTGCAGTGGGACAGGGAATGGGGGTTGTGGTCAGGTCATCACACATTATCTCTGCTGCTCCTTCCTCCTCAGCGGGAGGACTCCTCACACTCTTCTCCTGCTCCAGTGTGGGGTCCCTTGCACAGGGTGCAGTCCTTCAGAACAGACTGCTCCAGCGTGGGTCCCCCACAGGGTCACAAGTCCTGCCAGCAAACCTGCTCCAACACGGGTTTCTCTGTCCACAGGGCCACAGGTCCTGCCAGGAGCCTGCTCTAGCATGGGCTCTCCATGAGGTCACAGCCTCCTGCAGGCGCATCTACCTGCTCCAGCATGGAGTCCTCCATGGGCTGCAGGTGGATATCTGCTCCACCATTAACCTCCATGGAGCACTTCCTCCCCCTTTTTCACTGACCTTGGCATCTGCAGATTTGTTTCTCTCATATATTCTCAGTTCTCTCTCTGGCCGCAATTGCTGTTGTGCAGTTTTCCCCCCTTAAGTATGTCAACCCAGAGGCGCTACCACCGTCGCTGATGGGCTTGGCCTTGGCCAGTGGTGGATCCGTCTTGGAGCCGTCTGGCATTGGCTCTGTTGGACATAAGGGAAGCTTCTAGTAGCTTCTCACAGAAGCTGCCCCTGTAGCCCCCCCACTACCAAAACTTTGCCATGCACGCCACGTACAATATATTTTATATATGTGACTAAAATAAGCATAACTATCAGAAGTGGTGGCTCTATGAAAACAAACATGCAAATCTGTGATTGCTAATACTTTTTCAGCTATGTTTCAGTTTTCATTGTGAGAATTGCTATGTTCAGAAAGGCTTTCTCAGACTACAATGCTTACTCTGACCTATTATAATTTATCAGAGCTGATATCCAAGCTATGCTGCACAGCACGATGTGGACGTTTTGATATTCTGACCCCATTTCTGAATTATGACATTTGATTCCTGATAGATTCCATTTACTTCCAGTAGAGGAAGACTCCACTTTGCCAAAAGCAATAAGAAGTTTCTTCATGTTCAGTAGCAAAACAAGACAAGTTAACCTCTGAACTTTGAAAATTAGTCTTCCAAAAATGTGAAAGGTACTAATAAAGATGGATTTGATGGATAAAAAAAGCATAGAATATGGGATCTGGTTCATTTATTAAATATTCATAATAATGATTAAGAGAAAGCAGCCTGGTTTTCAGCCTGTTCTTCTGGATCAACTTGCCAATATATCCAACAGCAAGACATCTGCAAATACGAAAGAAAACAGGCATTCTTTTTAATTGTGTATTAGCATACAAAGTGTATATAGGAGAGAATCTGCTCTAAAGGCTTCCCCAAGGAGAGAGAAAAATATAGAGCAAAGAAGTAGGAAAACTCTGTGTTATGTATTCCTCTGAATAATGCTATGTTAGGAAAGTAAATTTAAGTTTTGTTGCCAGTTAGGATAGAAGATGTTACAGATGTTCCATATGATAGATAAAACCTTGTTTTACATTTCTAAAAGAAGGGCTGGGGGAAAGTGTGTAGTGTTTTTTTTTTTTTTTTTTTTTTTACAAGTGGTGCTACTGAGCCCATCTTATTAAAGGTGTTTTAGTTGGCTATGGATTGAGTAGGCCATGTTAGTCTGTTTCTTGGTGAACAGCCATTAACACTTTTGTAATTAACACAGACTGAAACCAGACAATAGAGGCTTGGTTTAAGCAAGATCAATTTCAGTGTCTTGTCTGAGTATCTTGCAATGAACAGTGTAATTATTTAGTTGTCTTTGAGAATGAAGATGTGAATGGACTCTTGACTAATTTTGAACATAACGCAGCAAAAATAGTAGGTATATCTGATCTGATATTTTGACCTATATGGCATCTCATTAAAGCTGGAAATCCAGTTGTCACCTGTATATCTTTTTGTCTTTTTTGGAGGCACAATTCTTCTTCCAAATGAGTCTCCCCTGCCGAAGTTCAGGTGATAGTGTCACTTAGAATGGCTTCAATGGATGCATGACAATCAATGGATTTGGTTCTGTCCCCAAATACCACAGAAGGGCTAACAGAATAGGATATTTGGGATCTGTCTTAACAACTGAAGCACACGCTCCAGAATGTCAATATTAACTCCATAACAAATGTGTTTCTTCTAAGAAACAGTGAATGGGGGAGGCTGAGATAAGCTTTGTTATCCATCCCATCCAGAGGGAAAAGCTTTGACAAAAGGAAGGAGCAGACAACTGAGCTGCAGCTGAGGTGGCTGTCAAGATCCCAAAGCTAATTCCATGTTTGTGGTGTTAGAATTGCTACTTAAAAATTAATTTGTTAAGGTACTTGGAGTTCTGCAGGTATCAGTTTTTACCATGTCCAAAATAAACATTGTTCATCGTGAACTGGGAACATCTTGGACAGTGAAGACTGAAAATCACTCATCTTTCAAAAAAATTTAAATTTTGTTCTCCGTATCTCCCCACCTAAAAAACCCAAGCCATTCTTCTTTTCCTCTCGCTCACAAACCCAACCACTAAAAACTTCTGATAGAAAATCTTGATTCAGATTTGAAATTTATGTCTTCCCTTAGGAATACTAGGATTCATTTTTTTTCAAATACGTTATTTGCCCACATCGGGGAGTAGAAAACAGTTACCTTCACGCTGGAATGAGTTCTTGATTTTAACTGTAATCTGATGGTGTTCTGCTGAAATATCTCAGTCATTTTAAAGAATCTAGAAAGATGTCCTAGTTGTGAGAACCCGGCGGTGAAACATGAATGCTAGAAAAGCTTTTTCCTAGTTGTTGAAAGCCAGAAAGAAACATTTACTTCCCCTTCCTCTTTTTTTGGCCTTTTTTTCTCTTGAGTGAGGTAGTTTTCTTCCTGTGTTCCACCATTGGCAGCTATGTGTGAAGGTGAGGCTGGAAGCGGGACAGGGTGCAGTTTCATCGTAGAGCTGCTTTAAGCCACTTGAGAGGAAATTTCTCCTATCTACAAATTTCCTCTGATCTTCATCAGCATCTGTGTTGGCGTGATTCTAACAGCATTAGTTTGATGATTATGTTGTGGTCTCTTAGAGGTGTTAAGGGTTTATTTAGTGCTTGTAGATTGATGGCTAATGGTTTTTGTTGGGCTGTTTTAAATGGAAGTTTCCCACAATCTGATACTAAAATGGAGGCTTTGAGTGAAGCTTTTATCACTCTTTCACCAGTGTCATCAAGAACTTCCCTTTCCTCGCTGGAAATGGAATTTCATGCTGTGTATTTCTAATCCAAGTGTTACATCAATCAGCAATCTAGTAGAAGTTTGTGGTTCTAACAAAAAGAGCATTTCACATGCTGTGAAGTGGTTTTCTAGTCTGACGTTTATGTCTATCCCAGACCCTATGGAAACTACTTAAACTGGAACTTGCCTTCGATTTACTAAGCTTAACTTTTATAACTTGGTATCAGACACGTTTTCACAGCTGGTTCTCAATGCCTTTCCTGCAATTAAAGAGATTATATGCAGGATGTGTTTGACAAGTGGGCAGTGTCCAAAGTCCTTATTCCTTGTGTGGCATTAAGATGCCAGAGTAAACAAATCAGCAATTCGTGCAATTGCCAACCCCAGCAAAAAGGAATACATGCTGGTTGTACAGCACATTTGTGTTGTCAGCAAATCTCGTTGCACTTGGCAAGGAAGCCGTGCCCATTTAAAAATGAGGAAAATGTGGTACTAAGAGGTGAGTTTCCTTAATATAACAGGCTACAATTACAGTCCACTCTCCTGTGTTTGGAGTAACATGAGACAATGTTATCTCCTTTTTTAAAAAAAAAGGCAAAAAAAAAAAAAATCAATTACATAGGGTAGTAATTTCTTCACAAATAGAAGAAAACTTGTCTCTAAATTGGAGAGATGTGGATTTGATGGATGTTGCAGCAAATCCAGAGGAGGGCCACAAAGACGATCAGAGGGCTGGAGCACCTCTCCTGCGAAGACAGGCTGAGAGTATTGGGGTTGTTCAGCCTGGAGAAGAGAAGGCTCTGGAGAGACCTTACAGCAGCCTTCCAGTACTTAAAGGTGGCTTCTGGGAAGGAGGGAGGGGGACTCTTTATCAGGGAGTGTAGTGATAGGACAAGGGGTAACAGTTTTTAACTGAAAGAGGGTAGATTTAGATTAGCTGTCGGCTGTGAGGGCGGTGAGACATTAGAACAGGTTGCCCAGAGAAGTTGTGGATGCCCCATCCCTGGAGGTGTTCAAGGCCAGGCTGGATGGAGCTTTGAGCAGCCTGGTCTAGTGGGAGGTGTCCCTGCCCACGGCAGGGGGTTGGAACTAGATCATCTTTAAGGTCCCTTCCAACCCAAACCGTTCTATGAACTCTGTAACCTTAAGACATTTTTGTGAACTTCCTGATTGTTATTTGTACATTGGAACTCTGGAAAAAGTGGGGCACTTCAGGAAGTGATATTGACATGTAATAGATGCTGATCTTCTGTTTGCTGTTAGGACAATATCCTAGCATGCATCATGTCGATACTGTATTATACTACAGTTCTGACTAGATATACGTTCCCTGTAGTACTTTGTGAAAAAGTAGTAGTAAGTGTTAATTCTGATGCCAATACTGAGAAAAAGCAGTCATGTCAATTCTGATTCTGAGGAAAATTCAAAGTTTGATAATCACTTCCTTCTTGGAGTGAGAAGTGGGCATATTTGTAAATATTCTTGAATTGATTTGCTGGTTAAAAGTTTGAAAGTGTAGTGGAGAAGGGTTTCATGACACGCGTGCTCCTTGTATACTGCACCTTTTTTGATCTAAAGATCCTTGGTGTTAGTTTGGTTTGATGTTTTAAGAAATTGCGATTATGCAGAAAGGCAAACCTTGGAAGATAATGGCTGTTAACTATTATTTCTATAGGGAAAATAGTCATATGTATAAGTCTTACTCAGGATTTAGCCATGACTTTGATATTGTATGATAAGAGTATGTGTCAGTTAGAGGATAATTTATTTCTGGTGGTTTTTTTATTTTATTTTTTTAATTTCTTTTTCCGTTTGTTCTTTTTA
The DNA here is from genome assembly GCA_947846985.1 of Fratercula arctica. Classification (NCBI taxonomy): domain Eukaryota; kingdom Metazoa; phylum Chordata; class Aves; order Charadriiformes; family Alcidae; genus Fratercula; species Fratercula arctica. The sequence goes on from CANTUZ010000010.1 coordinate 25,469,786, forward strand.
AAAAAAAAAAAAAGAAATGGGGAGTTTTGAGCTTTTTTTTTTTAATTGTATAAAATATATTTTGGATATAGAATGTAGGATTGAACTAAGTTTCTGCTTTCTGTGTTTCAGTTCCCATGTTGACCAGAAGATTTGATGTACTAGTTAATATACATAATTCCTAATTCAGTGCAGTGGTCAGCATTTGTAATGCCAATGTGAGTTGTAATTTTTTTCAGGATCAGGTCATATATTTATCAGTGCAACCTTAGTTGTTATAGTAGTTTCAAGAGGAAACAAAAAAACACTTTATAAAAATATTATGAGGTTTTGTCAAGAGTAGAAGGCAAAGTTTTGGACAACTTTTTCTTTCCCCTTAAGCTTTTAGTAACCCCTACCTCACAAACTGACAGGGACATCAGTGCTGTCTGCATTTTTTTCTTCAAAAGTTCTATCTCTCCTTCTTTCAAAAGAGTAATTTTTGAGGCAGCCGTGACAGCTCTGTCATTTCACTCACACCTCTAAATTTCTCTTTCTGTTGTCAGTCAGCAGACAGCAGTCACAGTATCTTGATGATCGTGATTGATGGCAAAATATATGAGAATTGTAAAAAGGGCATTGAACATTATGTCTAAAACAATCATTTTATGCTTTTATTTTTGTAAGTATAGTAAGAAGTTAGAAAAGCACCTGTTTACCTGTAGGTCTTACATTTATTTTTTGCATTATATAGAATGGTGTAGATATACCTGTAGTTATATCTAGAAATATTTTTTTTTTATTATAAACCTAAGTATTGAAAGTTGTCTGTACATTTAGTCTCAGTTCAGTATTTATGATATTTTGCCAGTATTTTACTGTTTTTCAGATTTCCTTCTAAATGACTAATTTCCCATCAAACCCCAGGGATTAAATGACAAGCAAGGAGCTGAGAGCAATAGCAAAAAGAATCTGAGTCATATTTTCCTTGAAAGAGCTTTATGTGTTCTTGGAAAGTAAAACACATCAATTATATTGTAAGTAAATAAAACACATATTTGGGGAAGGAGAAAGGGCTATTGGGCTTTCATGTCAGCAAAATTTCTATATAGAATGGGATAGAAAACATCAAAGAAAGCTTCCCCCCCTCCCCCCCAGCCAGTCCTGTGCATGAAATTTATTACAAATTATTTTTAGGAAAAAAGAAACAAAGCTCTGTGAGTTTGAGTGCTATACAATGGCCATTGGATTTTTCCATTTACACAACATAATTGCCTATTTGACTTAAAAGATCAGCATATTCCAGTAGCTGGTGTGCGTGCCTGCGAAACAGGAATATTTGAGGGTGAATAAACATCACTTGGATTCCATTACTATTACGTTGTCTATACTGATGGCTATAGTCTTGTTTGTTTACAGGCATCTATATACAGTATCTACCTTTTATGTTTTTTGACAGCTGTATGAGGCAAAAGGGCTATTTTTGCTATGTGTGACGATTAGTTGTGTGAGAGTTCAATTGTTTGTTTTTTAAATGCTTGCAAGTGGCGTAGCTATGTAAGCAAATTGTTTATCGTGAACAGAGTCACACCATAGAAAAGAAGTCTTTCTCAGCCTATAGCTTATTCTGAGCAGGCAACTGATAAACGTTGTACCAGCAAAAGATCTCTTACTGATACAAGCTGTGTGTCCAGAAGGAAGTTGATTCCAGGGCTGATATTCTGGCAGCTATACTGGCAAACCCTTTTATATCTGGGTCATGTATCAGGAGAGCTGTCATGTTACCCACCAGTGTGCAGTAATTATTAAATGTGGGTCCTGTGGAGACTGGTGCTGTGAAGGGAGGCACCTTCTATATGATAGCTGGTAACAGTTACAGTCTAGGATTTTTAGAGGACTCAGAGATATTTACCTACTCCTTTAGGGATGAGAAGTGAAGATACTGGGGAAAAGCCAGCAGATTCCAGTAAATTTTTTGAAGAATGCTGCTAAGTGAAGGAGTAGAGATTCATCGTTTCCATTCGGAATAGGTCTTAAAAGTGTCTCTGGCCAGAAATTTAAAACATGCTCTAGTGTTATCCAGAAATAACTTGAAAAACTTGTCTTTGCCGTTTGTTTGAAATGAACATTGTACACAGCTTCAACACGAGGCATAGATTCCCTGCCTTTGTTGTAACGGGAATGGGTTGTAGCAGTTACTTTGTCTCTTTGTGGCATAATCTTTCTTGGCACTTAATGTGGTTTCAGTCCCTATACTGGCTGAAAATTGCGAAGTTTGTGAAACTCATGTTGTGAGGTTAGATAATAGTTTATCGCAAGATAATATAAAAGTGTGTTCTACTTTTAGTAGCACATATGCATCCCATCTGGGTTGGGCTGGACTACAACACTGGGGACTGAATTGTGTGTATTCCATGCTAAAAGATGTGTGGCTCCAAGAAAATCTTACTGTTTTCAGTTTCTTAGCTTGCTTGCTTGGGGCCGTTTGCAGAAATGCAAAGCAATGCCCTCTTCAAAGGACCGTGTCGTTTTTATAAACAACTCCCCTATTTCTTGGGAAACTGCAAGGTGGCATTTTACTTCATAATAAAGTAGTCAAATTCAAGAAATGCTACCAGTACTAATGACACACATACAGTTGAAAAAATAAAAAGAATATTAAGTGAGAGAATACAAAAGGTGAATCTAAGACACATGAATCACTGAAAGTTCTTTGGCACAGAAATTACTCACAAAGTTGTTTAAAGACATGAACAGAAGGGTTGGGGGGAAGGAGATTTGGTTTATATCGCTATTTGATTTTATATTCAAATTGTAGAAATCTGGTTTGATGATCATTTTTTGAACATGGAATCATGGGAAATATTTTGTTTTCCCTGAGAGCCAAGGCGATGTATTTATTTCAAGTTTTATTAAATGAGTTATAAATTTTCCTAGCAATTTACTCATAGCTCAAGAGGTTTAATTTGCATGTGTTGCCTTTTACAATATGCTTTTCGTAATGTTGCAGATGCTTCTTCCCTAGCTTCAGTAAACAACAGGCAGTTGGCCAGGTTTTTGACTGAACATTTGCCAACTCTGGGAAATATTAGTTAACTCTCTAGTGGCCACTGAATGATTTTTAGCCAACTTTATCCAAAAGAATCTGTGAAGATTTAAAATAATATTAAATAAAAAAGTAAGATACAAAACCAGTAACTTGCAGTACTAAATACAAGAAAAGAGGTTTCTATCTGCATTATACTAATTTCAGGTTTTCTTTTTTTTTTTAATATTTATTTCCAAAATGTGTTGTTTTCAGAAATTTATCTGAAAATTGATGATGATGATAATAATGATAATATTAAGCGTTTCTTCCTTCAAATCAGTGAAGATTCTTTAGTTTTGGGGGCACTGGAATACAATGAGGTTTACCCTTAGCGTTCTGTTCTAATTTTGAAAAGTCCACAAGGGGAGTTTTCTTCAACATGGTAATCCAGTCCATAGCAGGGATATTTTGCAGGTGGGATGGCAGGTTGTTTCAAGAGAAGTGGAGGGAAAAAAGGCTGGTGCCTGGATTTATGCCCTAGAGTTGATGATGCAGTAGAGCTCGGCTCCCATCTCAGCTTTCTTCCAGGAGTCTTTTACTTTTTGGGGCTGTGTCTCGAGCAACTCATGTTGTATTCTCTTCCAGTCTGGAGCTACCTGCTTGCTGATTGTTCAGCTGCTGCCAGTGTAATGTGTGATGACCAAATATGTTTCTTTCTGTTAGTGATAGATTCAGTCATGTTTCACTCTCTCATTGAGCCTCTCATCATAGTGGTATTTCTAGGAATGTAACAAGATTTCGGTTTGTTGACGTTGGTGAATTTGTCTCAAAACTATGGTTCAAAAGATGTATGCAAGGATGGCTTGTCAGCATGCTTGCATAAGGAGATAAAGAAATGAGGCCAATCATGAATAAAAAAGACATATAAAACATCTTCAGTATCTTGCGTGACATGCACCTGGAAATAATTACAGGTGTTCCCATGATTAAATGCTGTCAGTGTAAGTAGGGCAAAAGGACAGGCTGAAGGAATGAGTTGAGTTTGATTTGCCTGATTTGACGTTCACTACTCTTGAAAAACTTGTATCTGTGGGTCTGTGAGCACATTGTGGATAACTGTTTTGAACAGATGATCATAAATGAAGCATGGTGCAACATCCATTGAAAGGAGATGAGACTTAAGAGGTGGAAAATTCTGAATCCTTTTGGTATTTATCCAGGTTACTCAAGGCTCTTTCTTTGGGAATCTGAGTATGCTTGTGTTTCTACTGGTGTTACTTTTTGCTTCACAAGTTCTCTGATGATGTGTGGCTAGCTTTGTGCTGAAATTAAATACAGAGAAGTATAACACATCGACCAGTGATTCTTCATGCCTGATCCACTGCTGTATTCCTCAGATTGATTTAATCATATTACCCCTTCCATAGAGTTCCTCATTTGTGCAGAAGTATTACACTCAATACCTTAAGACTGTAACGGTCTAGGAGAAATGAAATATTCTGGAGAGCAGAAGATTGCTTGTACGCACCCTTCTAAGCTTCTTTTTAAGCTGTAAGGAAAAGCAGTGTCTATGTAGAAAAAAAAAAGAAAAAAGAAAAAAAGCAAGAAGAAAGAAAAAATAAGTCGTGATTTTACAGGTTTTGTGTTAGAAAAGTTATCTTGTAGTTTCTCAAGCAAATTTAAAGTGAGGCTTGAGTGGTGCCACTGTTAGGATCCAGAGAAGATGAATATCAGATGATTTGTTCTGTCTTTCGTGCTAGAAGCATGGCGCATTGCTAGTGTGATGTCATAAACTGATGTCTTAGTGCGTCCTGCAGGAATTATGTGCCCTTTTACTTTTCTAACAAATAGCACCTATGACCCATTGAATTTCGCTTATACTGGATGAATCTGTTTTCGCCAGCATTTCTCATTTTCTGCTTCCCTCTGTCTTTTCCCTTACGTGATACTGGGGAGGGAGGAGTGTTGCTTAGCAACCACTCAGAAGCAGTCAATTCAGGTATAAATATTAAACCTTTTCAACCATGGTGAGTTTATGGTAGAAAATGGGGAAGTGTTCCATTTGTTTCTCATGAAAATTGAGGCAAAGTGGTAATGTAAATCCTTTTTGATAATCAGGACAAAACCGGGACCTCAGTTTCTCTGAGTTTGGCTCCTGTACATGGAGAAGAAAACTTCTCTGGTGACTAAGAGGATGCCCATGCAGAGCCCCATAGACCTCCAGTATGGTATTTTGTGTGTGTGTGATGTTGGTTTGGATTTTTTTTTTAAATTACGTTAAAGCTCGAGACTGGTACTAAGTCAGTCATATATTATCACTACTTACTACAGAAATAGAAGCAGGGTTTTTTTCTAGATGTTTTTAATGTGCTTTATAATTTTTAGATGGAAAAGAGTAGAAAACACAGTACATCGATATTTGTTACCCTACTGCAGAAATTATGTGAGAACAATAAACTCCGACATTGTGGTTTAATGCTACTGCTGAAGAGGGAGAAAATATGTGCCATCGCACATGGCTTGAAAAATGTACGTATGTATTGCTTTAAGCGAATGCTTGATTTCAGTAAGGCATTTCCATTATGATACTCATGAAATCCAATCTTAAGAGAAGTAGAGGGACTTGAAACCATATGTAGCTATTGTGTTATGCTTAAAGCAAGCAACTGAAAAAGTGTCCCCCACAGTATGCATTTCTTTAGTAATATTATGTTAATGGCTAGAAGACTCAGTCAAGACCAAGGCCTGTGTTAACCTAGGCACCAAACATTCTGTGCCCTGCAAGGTGAGGAGAGTGCATGAGCAGTAAAATACCTTGCCAAAGATCATTTATTACTCATATAACTACAGCAATATAAGCCTGGCCTCTGGCTCTCTGTGTCCCAGTTGCCCAGCCCACGCTCCTCTGCTCAGGCACCATCATACCATTTGGGGCTGTCTGCCTCATGGATGTGCATGGGTTACCTCAAGCGTTACTGATTGTCCAAAGGTATAAGCTGGAAAATAATTGGAATAAAACGTGTTGGTCTGCTAGCTTCAAATCCGACTGGAAGTTGTTCCTGGAATAGAGTGTTTATTGAAATTATATGTGCAGTCATATTCCAATCATTTCATAACAAGGAAATGAGAATATTCAAGATTTTTCAATAGTATTTTCTTGAAAAGCAGACTGTGTGTATTTTGATTGATATGACACTTTAGAACTATATAACTGAAACTGTATTTGTTACAAAGGAATGACCAGTGAATCAATTTCTTTAGTATATATTTCTTTAGACTTGCATCATTAATATTCAAAGAGGAATTTCTTTTACATTGTGCTGCAGTTTATACTAATGTGGGTTCATTTGCTTTCATGTTATTAAATCACTCTTTCTATTGAAAAGATAAAATGATGCAGCATTGTTCATGTGTTGCATAGAACAGTAGCAATGTGCAGTTTGGTATCTACTGCGTTTCTAAAGTGATAAATACATGAATAAAAAATCAAAGATAGGAGGCAGGATTTTCCTTTGATTTCCACAGACACAGCATGCTGTTGTTAAAACAGAAATCTAATAGGGAGATAAAAATTTGCTTGTGTCTATGCAACAGCTAGTGTAGTCTGTATTTCTAAGATGATCAGAAGGTGCTTCTTAACTCAAAATAATTAGATACATATTTTAGAAAAAAAATGAATCTTATTGCATAAAACATACTTCTGAAACTATTTTCTGTGTATAACAGTTCAGGTGTTTGACTTAGGTGGAAAGTCTATTTACAACCATCAACGCTTTTCTAAAATAACAATTAGATGCACTTCAGCATTCTCTTCTGGTTCTATCCTGCAGTCATGCATGTTTAACTGGGATATATGTGACTAATGTCTTTGAAGCAATTGAGAATTACTGTAATACGTAGAAGTTTAGAACACACATGGCTTTATAATGGCTTTGTTGACTTAAATTCTTTAATGGTTTCACTTAATAAAAATTCATGGGCAGCCTGAATTCTACCTAGGAGCCCATTTATAGTCTTTCTGTTTGGCTGTCTCTGGTTGTTCGGAGGAAACTTGCCAAAAGGAAATGAAACCCTCAAGGGCTTAAGCTGTCTGAACATCGATGCTGCCTCCTTAGAAAACTATCAGGGTCTTGCTTTTGAACTGAAAAGTTCATATTTTCCTGCAGGTTTTGATGAAAGTAAGATAATATTTCCCTGTACACCTTAAATTTGAAAATGCTTTATAGATGAGTGCGAAGTGTCTGTACTAAAACCATAGTTTAGTTTAAAAATAAAAAGTTTTCCTTCTACGCTCCCAAATAATCTTGTGACCTCTAATGTAATACTTTTCCCTTTGGTATCATTCGCAAAGTATCTGTAATGAACCTTAAAGAGGGAAAATAAAAATCTCCACAAAAAGAAAACCTTCAATTATTATTATTTTTAAACCTAGGGATGCACCTATAAGAGAGGAGTTGGACAGACCAGTCTTTTTAGTAAGAATTTGTTTAGAAAACAATTTTCAGAAGATACTATTTTTAAAGTATATAATTACAGAGCTGGCTGATATTTTATGCTCTTACACTTCAGTCTGGGAACACTTAAATTTATATCTTTATCATAATGAATGACAGAAAATTCCTGAATCTGATACACGTGCAGTATTGCTCATGTGTCTACACAAAAAAATTAGATGTGTAAAGTTCTTTAACTCCTAATTCTCAATTTTGTCAGTAGTTTAGGCTTTAAACAGTTTGCTTACATGCTAACATTAATCAACACTGCTATTGAGAAACGTGCCAGTTTTATCAATATCTTGGTTTATTTTGGTTTATGATGTGTCTTTTTCTATCTTACATCTTATATCTTTGCTCTCACTTGTGTAATATAATCTCTTTAGTGCTTTGAATTAGAAGCAATAGTTTGGAGATTCCATGTATGCTACTGAAGGGTCAATAGTGAAAGAAAAATGCTTAAATATGGTAGAGAAAATGGTTTTGTCTTGATTTTATGTGTTTCCCAGATTGATTAGTGGTGAACTGCTGTCAAGGGCTCAGTCCTCTGCAAGCACATGCTGTGTCAGGCCATGAGTGTGTGCACACTTACCATTCCTGTATTACTATTATTTTTTAAAGGCTCTTGGTGATTGATTAGCTGATTTTCATGCTTGATGTAAAGCTGTACACATCGCGGATGTTATTCTGAAACCATTATATCCAATTTTGTAGGCAAACATGTAAATATTCAATAACTTCTGGATCCAAACCAACAGGTTGTGAAACAGCTAGAGGAGCAAGAGAGCCATGCTACGCTGAACTGCCTTGGCAATGGAGGCTTCACTCATGGAGTGAAGAAAAAAGAGAGATGTAGATCCTGTCAGTACGTACTTCACAAGGCCTATCCCACTTGCAGTGAGGTGGTGAGAACCTGATGGTCCTGCTGCTTTAACAAGTACTGTCATTTGTCACTGTCTTGACATACAATTTCTGCATGAGGGACACAAAGAGAAAGAAGGCATTAGCATCTTTCATGCAGGAAGAGCATTGTTGTTTTTTGCATGTTGGGAAGCATAAATCTTGGTTTTGCCACTAAACAAAACTATTCCTGTTAATTCAGCAGCCATCATTTAAATGGGAGATCTGAGAAATGGGCTTCGCATGCTTTTTATGAAGCATCTTTTATTAACCTGTTTTCACTGTGATATGTGTTTATAGTGCAAAATAATAATATTGCTGAAACTTCAGGAAATACTCTTTGTAGTTACTGCTAGGATTCCTCCTGTGTGAAAGGCAGAGGCTGTGGAAGTAGAATCACCTGTGGAGGTTGCTATGACTTGGAGGGGTTCTTTCCTCTCTTGTGTGTGTGGTTGCTTGTGGCTACTTATAGAGGGTTAGTATTTCATGACCTTCATTACAGTGATGGTGGGTCCTTATCTATCCATGCATTTTTATTTTATTTAAAAAAACAATGGGAAAAAAGCATTTTGAGTAAACTAAATGTAACTTAAAGTTTTTAGGGGAATTAAATGTATTCTGTGACACAAGGTGTTAGGCTTCAGGGATGCTGACAAGGAGTGAGGAGATCTGAGTTAAAATAGATTAAATAGGGTCAAGATGCCTGGCCTTGCTCTGATTCACTGGTAAAGCTTCATATGAGATGCTGAGTTTAATATATTTTATTTTAAAAACTAGCTTTAAACTGAGGAGAAAGGGACGCTAAGACCTTCCTTGACACCCTCTGTCAGTAGGACCACAAAATGCATTTGGTACTGAAGCCCTTTCAACAGGACTGGTGTAATATAATACACAAATTACATGTCAAACGATGGAGCTATATCTGTACAGCCTTTCTCCTGCTGAGGTTGTGTCCAGAAACTCTCTTGTCCAGAAACTGTGATTTTTAAGGCTCCACATATATTTGGAAAACTTATTTTGTTTTGACACTTTCTCAATTTATACAGAAGGGGTACTCATAGACTGGAAAAGGCTGAGAACAGAAAAAAAAATAGTAACAAAAGGAAGACAGAAATGGATAAAATATCAAGTGATTTTTGCAGGGAAATGGAGAAAAGAAAGTGAGGCAACTGGAAAGGTGAGATTAAACCACTGTTTTCTCTGAAGCTAATATAGGTCAGCCAACTCAACATGGGGAAAAAATCACTAAGAACACCCCTCCAACTGTATGCATAATTGCATCTTAGAAACACAAGTAAATATAAATGAAGCTAAAGATGCTAAGGCGCCTTACTACTACTTCCCCTGTTTTCCCCCGGCCCTGTACCTTGTTAGTAATACTATTGTGCTTCTCTGGATTTGAATTATGGTGCATGCAGTGGTGAATGAGCAAGGTTTAAACATTCATTCAATATTAGCATGTATAAGAAATGTAGGATACTTTCATTAATTGGGTTAGGGTTATATGTGTTTCATTTAAAAGCTGCAGTGATCGCTAATGGAATGACCTTGAAGTCATTATCTGTTAAGAAGCAGGAGAAAAGATTGTTCTTCATGTTCAGTTGTATTTGTCATTACCTGTGAATATAATTTTCAGATAAAATGTAGTTCCAGCTCTCTAACTACCTACTTTTTTTTTTTTTTTTTTTTTAAAACTAAGGTTGGCTGGTCTGACTTCTTTCAGCTATCATTTTATTTTGTCACACTGACTCGAAAAAGTGTATTTTTTGGCCAGCTTGATTTCTAAGCTGCGGTTTTTAAACCAAGAACACTGAATACTGTTCATTATTTTCTTTTTTCCTTTTGAGTCCTTCTTTTAAAATTTTCATGTCATAGCTTTTCCAAAGACAATGTAGCCAGGAAGGCTATGTGTATTTCAGATACCATAGTGTTGCTCAGAGGTCCACCAGTTGGTATTACAAAATTATGTTGTGCTGTACCTACCAGGTGGTTCAGAGCCCCATTCCTTTGAAATTTGTGCTTTATCTGAACAAGTATGTAGCAAATGAGTGTTGTCACTAGGTCACTAAGTTTTTTGGTCTCGTTCCCCCCTCGCACCTCCTGACATGTAGATCTTTTTGCTATTGAGAGACCAAACTAGTTTCTGTGATTCATTATCATCATTTTATTTGTCTACCACTGTTGAGATCGCCACGCAGCATATGCAGAAATGCATGTACACAGAAGAAAAAAAATATTAAACAAATTTACAGATTTAGTTTAGTATAGAAGTTGTTTCTTCACTTCTCTCTCAGAAAGTTTTTCTCAAACAAGGATCAGCAGTAACATTGTGTGACTCAGGTGATGAGATGCAGAGCACAACGTTGACTTCTAATGAAAAAGACAGTAGTAGTACATCTGTAGATTTCAGGGTAAAGAAACAGTTTCTTGAACAGCAATTGTATTACCTAATATCTGGATAAATCCTCAGGCCTCGCAAAGTCTAACCTGGACAATTTTTTTCTTTTGATTGAGTCAAGAAGATCTTTGGATTGACTTTAATTTTATTACTCAGTACCATGGCCAAACCCAACCCTGCTAAGTCAGGAAGAAGCAGATGGGAACAGCTTCAGATTCTTTGAGATAACAATGGGGCTTTCTAAGAGCTGAGGACTGAAATATAGTAGTGCTTTTGGGTTTGTTGTATCTCTTTAGGTCAGAGCTTTTACCTGTCTCATAATGTATTAGGTATTAGTAACAAATACAGGAGGTTTGTTTTTTTTTTTAAAAAAAAACAAAGCACAAAGTCCTGGATATCTACTGCAGCTTGGTGGTAAGGGTAGCTTATTTAGAAGACTTTGCAGGTGCATTGCATCAGTTTACCAAATTAAAAGGCAATAAATGTGGCCAGCTGGTAACTATTTAAAAATGGAAGGAAGAAAAATGCTCTTTTCTGAAAGAAGAAGAATTGGATGACTGACGAAGAAGTACTTTCTGGGCATGTTTTCATGCTGAATGGTAGCACCAAACCTGCTTAATTTCAAAAAAACCAACCATACAACATTTATTGTTCTGGTAGGTTTTCATTAAGATCATAGAAAATCCAGGAGAGTGTCCCTTGGGTGAGCCTTCCTTTTTTTAGTATCATACTTGTTTTCAGCTCTCATTTAATATTTAAATTTCCCCTCTGTCACTGTACCAACTGGGCATTAATTGCTAGTATTCGTGGAAGAGGGGGAGATAGATGAAATATTTTGAAATATTTCAGGTGAGTCATCTGATCTAATTTGGAACGGTTTCTGTGAGGAAAGAACAGCTTTTGATTTATAAGGGAAGGTTGTCTGTTATCAAGATATACATGTTGGAATTTATTATCAAGAATCTGCTTTTAATTTTAGAGATTGTTTACCTAAACTGCTATATGTCAGAGCTCAGGACAGATTTCTGCTTAGCATTTAATTTTAGATACTTGCCATAGTGGACAGTAAAAAATGGGTCCCCAGAATTCGTGGCATCATTATGAATCTTACCTTCTGGCAGCCCCTGCCCGCAGTTCGTCTTTGAAATCTCCTTGGTGCTTGTTAACCCTGCTCTGACATGTAAGAGCTCCCATTTATTTATTGGACTTTGCCCATTTATGAAAAAGTACAGGAATTATTAATGGTTTAGTATCTATTAATGCATTACTTGGGTGGAATTCAAATTCCAATATTTATGGTAAACCCCTTTATAATGAAATGAGCATAGGAACAGGAAGGCTGATTCTTAAAGTTAAGTGTCTTTTGCTATAAGAACAATTGTCTGTAATATATGGTCTTACCAGCTTTGTATTTATAGCCATAAATAAGAAATAAGCACTTTATGTATGAAGGGAAATGATTAAGAATATTTGTGTAGATGATAAAGAATAAATAACCTGATTCAATGAACCATATATTGGGTACATTGTCATGGACTCTGCTTTTCTGTAGAAAGCTGATACTGCTCTCCATCCAGCAGTGATATGCCAGAACAGGTAGCAAGTACACCTTCTGCATCAGATTTAAACATCCAAAAGCTGAATCTAACCCAGGGAAATGCAACTTTTACGTGATTTGGTTTTGATCTTAAGGGCTTTATTTTGTTCTTCTTTGGCCTGGTGTAGTGCAGGAGGAATTTATACTCTCTTGCACTATGTAAAACCCCATTTTTTTTGCTTTCTCTTGAGGGAAGTGCATGAAGCATTAGGCTTTAATTTTTATTTGTAGAATCTTGTTCTTTTGTAATTATAGTATAAAACATAATGGCAATGGGTTCAAACCAAAGGTCCATACAGCCCAATACTCTGTCTCGCACAGCGGTCAGTAGTGGAAGGGAAGAGTACAAAACCGGGGAAGCCTATAATGATACTTCCTATGTGTTTTGAGTGATTTGCCAAGACTGGGTGAGAGAGATGCATCGGTGCATTTGGAAAACATCCTATTTATATGAGCTCTGTACAAAAAATAAAGCCGTGAGTAACTGTGGTGTGTATAACAGATGTTAAACTGGGAGAGGACAGAGACAGCTGTGTGAAGCAGAGTGGGTGAATGTTGTAGAGTTTATAAATCAAGAGATGATGCAAAGAAGGAAGCAATTCTGTGTAACGTAAATAGCACTACAGCTTTTGTTCATTTGGCTGAACTTTTCACGCTATGTGGAACACTCAGAAGAAGTGCCTTAAAGGTAATGGCATTTCTCTATTTTTATAACTTTCTTTTTAGTAGTATTTTAATCAATGAAATGTTAATCTTGAAAATATTCATCGTCAATGCTAAGTATGAACAATAGTAATCAAATTCCATGGCTCTTCACATAAAAGCCGAGCCCATCCATCACAAAGCATGCCCTATGGCTATATATCAATTTTAAGCATTAAAGTTACACAGTATTATCTTAGCATTAGGTTAACTGTCAAATAAAAATAAAAATTAATAAGCTGGAAAAAAGAAAGAAGAGGAGACATTCCTCATTTAAAATCCTTAACTGATCTGGCATAATTGAAATGTCTTTTAGCAGAAATGTTAGCTTTAATTCAGATAAGACTCAGTTCTCAGTACCATTTTTATGGTAGTCCAATAATTCCTGGGGTACAAAACTACCAGGTATAAATGTTGATAAAGTCTAGCCTTCTTCCTCGTATCTCATTGACAAGAGCCATATGTTTGGAATTAAAGAAGATCCAGGCAAGCTTTCAACCTTGAGATATCTGCCTCTCTGCTCAGAGAGGTTAGTGAGGTTTAAAATTCCACACAGTCACCAGTTTTGAAACCTCTGCTGCCGTTTCTGTTGCAGACCCTCAGAGACATTGTAGAGTTGGGGCATCTGGCTGCAACATTTTTTGGAAAAAAAAAAAAAATGCAGAAAAGGTGAACATTGGTTTTGGTTTACAGCTTAATAACTGTTAAAGCAACTGTGAGAGTTTTTGTTGGGTTTTTTTCTGGTTAAATATATGTCTAGGACTAGATGGAGTATAGCTTACTTTCACTTCCCTTCCCCCCACCCCCCTTCTTTCCTGTTCTCGAGGTACCCCAGATAAGGTATTATTCTCTGAAAGTATCAGAGCAATAGACTGTTGTTGTTATGTTCTGATTTACTTGGCTTTAGTTGAATGTGATATGGGAAATATCTTTAATGTCTTATCCTGCAATTAAGCACATCTAAGGAAAGAAATTGTGCAAATTCCATCTCATACTCCGTTTGAAATACTAAAAATATATATGTATTTCTTTCATCTGAGTTGTCTTAATAAGAATCCAATGCAAGGAAATATTTTTAATCAGTCAAGCCTTTAATTTTTCAAACCTTGTAGGGAGGCAGTCTGTTCATCAATGTTGACTCTGCGTTTTTCTAAATTTCTTGGTTTTGTTGTCACAATTATTTTGTATATAATTCCAATGTATTTACATGGCACTTAAGTCAATATGTAGCTTTTTTCCTGTTATTGTTTGTTTATTTTAAATTTGCTGAGTGTGCCTTGCTCATAATGAGATTATTAGTGATAATATTGAAGTCTTCATGAAGTTTGCATGTTTCCTGTAAATTCTGAATGTCAGAATACAAAGTTCTAGTAAAGCAAGTTTAAAAAAGCTTCTTCTCTTGGTTCACTTTAACACTGAAAAAAATCCTTGTTGATAGTTCTATTTTTGCTGGCAGACAGGTTTAAGCTATAAAATAAAAAATGCTTATGCAGAGTAAGTTAGGTTTTGATCTCCTAATTTCTGCAAAATCTTTCTTACTTTTAGCATTGCAAATACATTTAAAGATCTAACAGAAACAATTTTGTCCTTGCTACTAAATGGAACGTATTGGTGTTGTGAATATATTGTATTCCTTTCACGGTTTCTACTATTTGTTCTCTGCTTTGTTTTGAAGAATGAGAGAAACTTGGGTCTCTGTCCAGTGAGCCGATGCATAGGAATCTACAGAAATTAAAATGGCCTCTTACCATCTCTAATTTAAAATAAAAAATTAAGCAAAACCAGTTTTCTTAATGTACTGTGAGCTTAAACAGTAAGCAAATATTTCTGTTCTGGTATCAAGCAAAGAATGAGCACCAAAAATATTTTGTCTGATGATCGTGGGGTGCAGGTGGGATAGGAGTGATATTAGATCATATTGCATTCAGAAAGAATCAGGTGAAGCAGTATGCTGGTAGTTCAGCAA
The DNA here is from genome assembly GCA_947846985.1 of Fratercula arctica. Classification (NCBI taxonomy): domain Eukaryota; kingdom Metazoa; phylum Chordata; class Aves; order Charadriiformes; family Alcidae; genus Fratercula; species Fratercula arctica. The sequence continues at coordinate 25,484,828 of CANTUZ010000010.1, forward strand.
GATCTATAAAGCATTAATATCATTGCTAAATAAGTTATTTAATCTTGCGCTATAAATGCTTAAGATTTTGTTCTTTTCAAGTGTGATGACAAAAGACCAAAAACATTTCTAATGGAAATGTCTAATGCGTTACTGACATAAATGTTCTCTTAATGTGTATATATAGAAAGAGAACAATGGGCTGCAATGTACTGCATATTCTGATAAAAATCACTTAACAGCTGAATAAGCGATCTTAAAAGCACCTGTTTCAGGCCTCTACATTACATAATTATTTTGTTTCCTTTTTGGCTGCGCTCAAACTTGGCTTTTTTTTGGTTGTTTATATTTCCTATGTGAATGGTTTATATTGGCAGAGGTCTTTAATAAGAGGTTTCTAACTCCCCTTGCCCAAGTATTAATTGTGTAATAGGCATAATTTGACATGATCAAAAATTGGCAAAATCCCATAAAGCAAAATGTTGAAAGAAATGGCTAATTTCCACTGTTCTGAAAGATTTGAGCTAGGATAACTCACTATTCTGTAGCTCTGCACCAGTGAGGATAAGCAGCAAGATAATGACATTTGTTGCTGATGATATTTTTCAGGTTAGTTATGACCCTTTTCCATGTATAATTAGGATAGGTGTTTAAGCAATATGACAGCACAGGAAATTAATTGTTGATGAAAATAATGCCCGTTAGTTTGAAAGAAATGGTACTGTTCACACATCTGACAATTCAAAAATAACTGTCCAATTATGGAGATTGACCTGAGTTTTGTTTCATGTGAAAAATATGAATATGCAGAAGGAATAGAATAAAAAAAAAACTACTAAAACTTTACAGTGGAGTGGCCTTACCTGTAAAGCTGTAAAACTAATTCCAAAATTAATTATCATGTAAAATACAGTATGTCTTTTTTTCTTGATTTAAAAAAAACCAATCAAAACCAAACAAAAACCTCCACCACTGAAGAGAGCTCCAAACTTGGTCCTGGTAAAAACATACTTATTTCCAGTCTGGAGAAGGTGCTTCATTCTCTAAGCTTTCAATATTGTTACATTGTCTGTTGCATTGAAGAACTCACTAATGAAATTTCATACTCTTTGTACACACTTGGTAACTGTTTTCAAGTCACTCCTTCATTTTATTGTACTAGTGTTGAAAGAGATTAATCTCCTTGGGTTTTTGATATAAGAGATGCTACCTACCGTTTTAAACTTTTCTTGGGATTCTTCTCTAAACCCTTTCAGTTTATCAGCCTTCTGTAACTGGATATGTTCTGGTTGAAAATGATATTCTCCGCTTATTTGCCCTTGGCCAGATATGAAAGATAGTTTCCTTACTGCTCAATATTCTTATAAATATACACCCAGTCATCTTATTATCCTTTCAGTGTTGCGTTGTGTAACTGAGGAACAGCTGATTTTACCCATCATGGCCCTCAGGTCTTCTCAGAGGTTTGGAAGGTCTCCACACAGCAGTATGTTCAATCCTGTCCTGTCCTTCTACAAGAATGAGTTTACATTTAACAATATTATAAAATAAATCATTGGCTTTTCAAAAGGGATATTACGGAACAGGAAAGACTTCACACAACAGTGATGATAAATGGTATGAGATGTGGAAACACTCATGAACGGGAGCAAAAAGATTATGATAGCTTTATGTTAGAATGGGCACAAATCAGAAAATGAGATGAAAACTATTAATTTGTCTAGAAAAAATAGACACAGAGCTCTATCTTTATAACAGCAGTAAAAAGAAAAGAGGGAGTTCAGTTAAATGGGCACATTTGCAACTGGTAAATGAATTAATGTTTTCATTTGAAGGGTGACTAGATTATGCAGTTTGATATGGAGTGTTATTGGTATCAAGAAATAGAAAAAAGTAAAAAACCTCAGAGTGTTGTTAAGATTATATGAATGATAAGAAAATCAGCTGATGGCACAAGGGTGTTTGGAAATGGTGAAGAAACTTGTTTCAGAGTCTGAACCAAATTCAAATTAACATGGGATCTTAACTTTTACCCAGCCTATTCTGAAGCATTTCCTTAACGTTGCTTGACAGTGCGGGGAACGGTATGAACTGAGAATGACGATCCTAGTGCAGTTTTGACCCATTAATATTAGGCCAATCTAACCTTGTAATGGAATATCAGCATTTAGTGTTCCTACGTTTAGGTCTGAGCTAATTTTAGGTAAAGAAAATACTGGGTCTTGTGGAATGGGAGAAATGAATCATGAAAGCTTTTGGGGCCTTCTGAGTCTTGTCAGTTCACAAAGGAATTGGGTTTTGCCAGTCTCAAAGCAGGTAACACAGCCCATTTTCTCTTCAGGAACTGTTCAAAGAAGGGTTTACAGGGCCTCTTTTCGGGGGTAAAATTAGAAACATGTTTAAGTAACAAGACATAAAGTTAATGGCTAGTAATTCTTGGCTCTATACGTGAGAGTGCCTCCAAATATGACAACAAAATTTATAGAACAAATGAACAAACAAATGATGTAATAGCAATTTTAGTCATGTCCTGAATCAGTCCTATTTATCTATAGTATTTAACGTGAATTCTACTTGCAATGGTGTTGTACCTGTTAGGCAGTTTCATAAAGGCACTATGTTTTTTATATAACATTTTGTCCCTTTAGAAATTATCATGACGCATGTCAGGAGCTTTCACACTGAAAAAAATATGTCACATTAGCTTCCAAGTTTCTGATTGTCTAAATAACACAGTAACTCAACATACAGCTGTCTGGCATTTTGACAGTACAATAACCCATAATTCTTTCTGCCACTCAGCACTTCAAGGTTAGCATTTTGTAGTTTGCTCTCAAGGAGTATTCATTTAAATTTTCAAGAGGCAAAGAGTTGAATGCTGTCTTATAGCGCTCTTTTGATTTATTTTTTATTTACTTTTCTACTGTATTCATTTTTTTTAAAAACATATATATATGTATTTTATTTTTAACCTGCAACTTTCCAGGAGGTAGGATGTTCATCTACATCTCTGTTTTTCAGAATACTGGAGGCAGGAGTACTTTATAGCAGGAGTTTATCATACAATATTGGAAGCATCACCTCCATTAGTATATTGCAGGGGACCACAGACTTGAGATTTTGAGGTAAATGGAAGTTTTGAAACTCATAATGAGATGTCTGAGCGAAGTCTTGTTTGTGAACTTGATGGAGTTTAATCTTGTAGGAACTGACTTGTAAATAAAATGCATAATGTTAGGCAAATCCTTCAGTTTTATAAGCTCTCAGATACAGAGACTGACTTGAGGTTTTAATAGCTCGGACTTCTCAGTGACAAAAGAAACTATTTTTCTTATAAGAGGAAGTTTATGTTGAGACAATGGGGACTGGTAAGTAATGAGAGTTGTATGTTAGAAATAATGTTAATGTCGTAGATTTTGGTGCAAAAACATTTTACATTTTTGGTGCAAGTTATTCATTAGGTAAGTGTTCTGGCCTGCATTGTTGCACATCAATATGCATGTCCAAAGACCTTCTACCATATCTGACTCGACTTCTTGGCAAAGAAAGCACAGAAAGATAAAAGATGCTGAACTTCTGTCTTTTTTGGAACAATCCACTTGGGGCATATGAAGACAGAGCCCCCACCTATCTGTACAGATTCATGGTACAGTGAAGACATTCAGGCATAAGGCCAAGCAATGTGTTCTTTTTGGAAATTTCATCATATTGAAACTTGACCTAAACATGTCAGAAGCTCAGAAACAGCAATACTGTTGACACTAATTTTCTGTCTATTTTGAAATTAGACTTGCAAGCCACACCATGTGTATTTATGGTCACAATGATTACTATATCGAAAAATATCTAGGCTTTGTTATTAGAAAATAAATAGGGTTTGTATATTGCAAATGAATGAGATAAAATACAACTATACCATGGTTTAGAATACAGGAAAAACATTTTTGTTATTGGAAAAAAAACCCCGTTATTCTCTGGCTATTAAGAATTAATTACAACTTCTAGAGAATCAAAACCCCCATGTGTTACTAGTGTGTGGTTGTGCATGTGCAGAGTATAAATGTGTCCTAGAAATGCCCAAAAATACATTAAGTGGATTTTTTTCCTTAGTGCGATTACTTTTCATGTGGTTCTGAGAGGAATATAATTGAATCTTTTAAGTCTTGGGAAAACAGGGTAGTTCTTGAGCACTTTAAAAGAGCAGTTTGACCTCTTTTGACCAAAAGAATTGTCAGCAGCATATCTGAATAAACTGGGGTGAAATTAAGAACTGTTTAAAATTCACTGTTGAGAAACAAAACAGCCTCTATATTACTGCCAAGTTCCCCCTGAACACACTTAAACTTTTACATGATCACTCCTTTCTTCTCTTTGACTATTTTTTCCTTTCAAATCTTGAGCTGAGCTGGAAAAGAGAGGGCATACACTTAAAAGATTAAAGTAGTTAACTTAAAAACAGCAAACAAACCCGTAACTAGTAGTACAAATAACAGAAATTGAATGCTATTTCAAAATGTGCCTGAATACCTAGGTAAACACACAATGGTTGTTGTAAAGTAAGGCATCTGGGGGTTTCTCACCGAAGTCTTGCTGAAGTGCAGTGTTATAACTTCTCAAGGCATAAAAATACGTCTGCGGCTAGTGCTTTCTTCAAGGTGTAAACCCCAGAGGACAGTATGAAACATAACTTCATAGAGCTTTATTGTCCTCCCTTTCCTTGTCCACCTTTGTTTTGTCTTTATCTCTTGCTGTCTTTCACTTGCTGAGTTCTTTTACTATCATTCTCGTAAGTTTTGATTGCTCTTTCTATTGTTACTCTTTTGGACAGGCTTTCTTGCCCTCTGCATCTCCTCTTTATCTTCTGGGGAATATCCTTTCTGCTGCAGGGTTTTCTGTTCTTTGGGCAAGATTTGTGCATGCTGGACCTAAGATTATGTAGGTGACTGCAACATGCAGGTACATGCAATCGTGTGACTGATGATAAGCTGGATATTGGGTTGTTTGTCAAGGGGGAGTAGAAATACATTGGATTGCAGCTAAAGAGCGTGCTCCTTATCAGGGCTTTGTTGATCACAGGGCTGCAGTAGAAAGCACACAGATCCTGACTCGAGAGAGAGTGCTGTCGTGGTAGATACAGCTGGTCAATGGGTGAAGCCACTGAGCTGTGTCTGACTTCTGAGATAAATGGAGTGAGAGAGGCGCCATAGCTGTTCGTTGAAATCCATAGGGTATAGGTGGGAGGGTGGCACAAGAGGTATCATGAGTCTTTTTAGAGGTCTCTTGCTTTTTGGATTTCTTATGAGATTTCGTCTCTGGTATCTGGAAGATGCCAAGTGGTTTTTTCAGGTTTTGGTGTTTTATATAACCTGTTCCTCCTAATTTTGACTCTCTTATAAACCCCTTTGCCTTCTATATGACCTCTTTAAAATTTTGCGTAGAATAAAATGAATTTGTTCACAAATATGGTATTGAGAATGAAGGAAAGAGCAGGTGCACATTTTGTCTGCTGCTGGGATTGTAGTTTGCAAATCTACAGGAATGCTTTGTTTAAATTTTTTGTTCAGAAGAATAATAGCGTGTTCCAAAGGGTACAGCTGATGCATTTGTTCAGCTCACCTGGCAAAACCTCCTACCCCATCAATATGTCATCACCATTTTGATTTCCAATACCTTTCAGATCTTTAAAAAACCTTTGCCTACTATTCTCATACTAAGTCTATATATATTAGTTAACTCTGTAAACCTGTCACATCATGTCTTGGAAAATTGATTATGAAAGCTGCAACTTAATGTTTTGTGATGCACTTGGCTACCAAACGTAGGCTTTAAGAAATAGAAAACTAAAATTAAAAAGGAAAACATTGGATATTGTGGATTTTAAAATGTATATAATTACATGTTTCTTGTGTGCCTTTTGAATGATTAAAAATAAAAATAAGATTGGAACAAAGCAAGCCTTTAAGTGTGTGCCTGCAGTTCCTCTTCTCCAAGTAATTGAATACAGGATTTCTTCTCTAACCCTGTTCCAGCAAGAATATGCACTGCTTAGGTATTCATTTCAGTGGCGTTGACAATACTGACAATATAATTGACCTAAAAAGTTCTGGATTTCCTGTTAATGCACTTTAGAAATGTACATCAACTACAAAAAAATCATTTCTATCTACATTTCACTTGATTTCCATTTTCAAGAAAGGAGGTTTCATCATTATTATTCTATTTGAATAGCACTGATATCTTGAGAGATGGAAGGAGACTTCTATTGTATGCAGGAGTACTTTATTTCGATATTTTCTTTGTCTGATTATACATGATAAACACACATTAGTGACATTCCGTGCATGTTTTGAAGATAAATGGGATATCTCTTTAAACCATTCCTGACACTTCCTAACCTGTGGGCTTAATGGCATATTCTTTCTTTGATTCAATAATTTGTCTGTCAAAAAAGCTGTGCTGACATTCTCGTTGTTGTGAGACTGAAATGGAAAGAAATCTCTTATCTTTAAGATAATTTTTGAAAAATCGAGGCGAACATTTTAGGATAAAAATGTTTTAAAAATGATTTCAGTTGGAAAAAAAGATGTAAGTGTTGACATTATACCAACTGCTAGATGGCAAGTGATAAAAGGAAGAATGTTATCTAAAACTGTAAGTCCCCTTGAATTAATTAGGGAATGTGTGAAATCTTAGAAATGAAGACAGTTTCTACTACTATGCCTTGCATAAGTATTAGTTCTGTCAAATAACTAGTAACTTTTAAAATAATGGACTATAATGTAGCTAAAAGAGTCTGGTTTGCCAAACCTATGTCTCTTACCTGTGTAAGGCAAATACTAATATATGCGTGCACACATGAACATGTACTGGTGTATGCATATTGTCTGTGTATGTATTGATATCTATGTGAATATACTGGTATGCTGTCTATCTAAAATAATCTACTTGGGACTGTTGTTTTTATAGAACTGATGTAAAGAGGATTAGTTCAGACAGACTGTGCAGAACCCTTTTATTTTTCTTAGCACAGTCCTTTCTAAGGTGCTGGTGTAATGTAGAAAATAAAGGGCATAAGCTCTGCATGAAACAAAAATAGTCTCTCGTCAGCCCCTCAACTCTCCGGTTTTAAGCTGATCAGGTAACACAGAATGATATCAGAAGCCAAGGGTTCAAACAGCGTTAGATGATTGTGGAAGCTGCTTTCATGCTTTGAAAGTTTTCACTTGAACTTTGTGAGCCAGCTCTGAGTTCTGTCTGCTGGGCATGAGTTTTACTTACGATTTTTTCGGGGTGTGAGAGATGTAGCAATTCTAATAGTTTTAAACTTAAAATATTATGCTTTTATGGGAGGTTGTTTAGGCAATAGGCTCCACAAGAGCATTAACCAATTCCAAGCATTTGAATAAACACTCAGTTCTTCTTTTCTTTATTGTTTTCCCCGAGTTCCGTTTTTGCCAATGAACACTCTTCAGGGCTTTTTCCAGGGCTGGGGATTCCTCAAAGCTTCTGTCAAATGTGCCTCTGGCTGGATGGCTGACTAACGGGGATTGATCTTGCACAGGGTGTCTGCCTTAATTTGCCTTTCCTGATGATTAGTCTTGTCCCGTTAACGTTATAATTGTGAAAGGCTGACCTGGCGGCTGTAGCCTGTAAGTTACAATTTGGGGCTGAAGCTTGTTGGTTCACAATGCTAGGAAGGGCTGGAGAGCTACAATGTGTTTTGAGATGCTTGTCACCGTGGTAGAGTTCAGAGAACTCAGGTGGTTTCGATATATCAGCCAACCAGCAGACCTGCTGGCACAATATGTGGAATTGATAGGGAAGGAGCAAAAGTGATGCAGACCTGTTGGGAATTGTGAGTGAATAACAGAATAACCTGGAGTTCACCTTTCCAAGATTTATAATAGGAAGGTAGTCAGACTCTTACCTAACTATGCTCAAAGGCGAAAAGAGAATATAGTCTTAGCAACAGGCATAAACAAGACGAAAATCCCTCCCTCAATTAATTCTTACCTTCCAAAATACCACCACAACCAAACCCCAAAACTGCGAGGCTAAAAAAGGGGCAAGGGCTGTGTTGTTCTAAAGGAAACCAGGGAGTTAGAGATCAGAACACTGAACTGAATTTTGCTTATGCACTCAGAGTTTGAGACTTGTCTACCCAGTAGCTGCCACCATTGTAAATTCGGGTTATGGTGCTTTCTAGATCACCTCTGACACCTATTGTGGGGAGCCCCTTTGGTCAATCTCAGTGGAAAGGGATTCTTTCTTCCTGTGCTTGCATGGTTGAATGACAGTTCTTGAGATGTTCTAGGGGATAGCTAGCTTGGGGTCTAATCGAGTAATTTACAGTATAGCTGTATTCAGAAATTTTTAAATGTGTATTGACAGCTCGATAGTCTAATAAAGTTTATGAAAATGTCTCTTAACTCTCTAGTAGCGTTGTTCTTGAGTGTAAAGTTACCAGGTGGGCTAACATGCTCTCAATTACTCCTTTTGTTGTACTGTGTGATACGTTTAAAATAGGAGGGTATTTTCAGGAAAGATGTTTGCAGATATCTTATTTTTAAAAGGAAAAGATGGGTTTTTCCTAGTAGCAGCACAGAATCTAAAACCTGTGGTCATATTATGAGATTTCATGTGCTGATTCTGAAATTATTCATAGACATTTGGGAAAGCACAGTGTCGTATTTACATATGTTGTGACTTCTCCTTCACAGTTCTTTTTCATCCAGATGGAATGAAGTCTAAGGTCTGAGTACTTTGGAAAGTGTTACAGACATGATACCTGGAAAAAAGGTGGTAGCTTTCTTGACAGTGGTGAAACTTGTGCCCAAGCTGAAAAATCTAATTTAGCATCCTATCAGCATCAATAAGTGAATGTTTACGTTTCTGAGGTCTGACATCAGAAATGTTAATCCTTAAACCAAGACTTCACAGTTGAGCAGCAAAATTTGTTGGGAGATTGATATTTGGTTGAGAATTTTTTTAATAATAGTAACTAAGGTTAGGATGACTGTAAATGTTACTGTAAGCTTATCTATTTTTAGTCTTTTTCAGTCTGAACCAGAACTGGTGTCTAGTTACCATCAATATGAAATAGTAGCAGTTTGTAGATTAATATCCTCTGGAATGAGACAAAAGCTGTTGATCTGGTTGCATATTAAACCTTAAGCTATTATTGCAGCAGTGTTAACAGGTTCTATTGATGTGAAATGGCCTGCATAGGGTTGACTGATCTGTCTTTGCACTAACCAACTGATGAAGTATTCAAATAAAATGATCACTCATAGATCCCTCAAAGAAGGAGTGGGGGAAAGAAGGGGGAGGGGGAGCTCCACACAATAAACAAAGCAAAAGCACTCAATTCTTTTCAAAGACTTATAAATATTTAATAATCATCTGTCTACGGCCAATCTAGAAAAAGAAATCTTTAAATAGACTGTTCTAAAGGCCAAAACCTGAATTTTAATTGAGGTGGTTCAAAGTACACATTAGTTAGTCTGGCTTTTCCTTGGGTGTAAAGGCAATATTTTCCTAGGGCGGGGTGTGAATCTTTCAAAAGGTAGATATGATAACTGTAGGCAGATTTGGATTTTTTCATGTGGTGAAATAATACTGCATGAGACAATATTTTTTGCTAGTGGAAAACTACTTTTAGCCTGGTCACTTTCATTTTGACTGAAGGAAAATCTCAGCTGCTGTGATTATGTACAAAAAAAATCTATGTTTATATATACATAGATTAAAAAAAAAAGTGTGAGATGGCATGATCTTTAACAACATTAACAAGTTTTTAAGAACTTCCTTTATTCTCCTCATTCTTTCTCCTAGGTCATATCACTGAAGGCACCTGATTCAAGTGTCCCCTTGGATGAACCTCTCGTATCTCACACTAGCCAATTTCGACAGTCTAAGTGCTCAAATTGAGCCATTTTGTTCTCTGTAAAATAAACCCAGGCCTATTATGCGTGATTTTTCATTCACACCCCCCTCCCCTTCTCTTCATTTTCTCCCTCCTCTCCTTACTACAGCTCTGTGAATGTAGAGTGGCAACATTGTGAGGACCAGTGTTTTCACTCCAGGCATGTCAACTTCAATCTGCTGCGATTTGGTGTGAAATCTGTGCCATGGTGTGGGGCAGAAAGGTCAACCCCCCCATAATTGATGTTGCTTATTCATCTGCTTCCCGTGTATTTTTCTCTCCACACACTGGCCTTTGTTTGGATAAATTGTTTGAAGATTTACTGTAGTTCTTAAAGCCTGAGAAGCGGCTCCTGCTGTACAACTTCAATGTCCCCGCTAGGCAGGAGGCTCAGCTAGGATGACACATAATGGCATTTAGACAGAAAGATCTTTTTCTCCCAAGACAAAACGTAGAGGACATCTTCTGGCATAACAATTAGGGCAATTTTCAGACTAATTTACTATGGAATCGCTTTGTCCAGTTCCCTTGTACACTGTTATTCAATATGTTAATTGCTATTAAAACCTGAAATATTATTTTAAAGAATTCATAGACTTCAGCAAGTCAGTCTATATCTAGAGAGGGTGAGAAAGCAGGGATAGAGAAGAAAGAGAAACTTTTAATGAATGTAATGATTTAAATTCCACATAGGTACTTTTCAGGTTATTAAGGAAAACCCTCAATGATCATAAAGAATCTGAACATAGTAATTTATTGTATTTTGGGTCATCGACCTTTGTTATGCTTATGTTAGCAAATGGCATCATTTGAGGAAGGAAAAAAAAAAGTGCTGTTTAGATACTTGGAGAGGCTTAATGGAGATTTGAAAATAAGCTTTAGTAAATGTAATAATATTTAAATTCCTTGAATTTTCAGATTTCCAGTGAGCATGCACATAAATATTTGAGCCCTGTGGTAATAAATACAAGGACATTAACCTACAAATGTCTGTGTCCTTGTGGCTGTAGTCCTGAAAAGGATGCATAATTTACTGAAAGAAATCCTTAAAAATATGAGAAACGCTTGCTTCTTTCATAAAGAAAAGAAGGAAAAAAGCTTTATCACCTAGTAATCCTGCCTGTAGATTGAATAAAATAGTTTGAAATCATTGTTTTGATTTCCATTGACTGAAGGCTAGAGTAGCTTTATTGGTTAAGCTGTTAAATCTGCTGTGGTTTAAACACTTTTTTTCCCCTGATGCACCCTTGCTTCGATTGACCTTGAAACATATTATCTCATCCCTTTTTATTTTTTGGAAGAAAATGTCTATTACATCAGATCATTTGAAGCTGTCTTAAAATGCTGAATAAATATGCTTTACTACTATTCTTCTAATCTTTTCAAGGATAATATGAAAGTATAATCCATGAGTGTTTCTTCTGTGATCTGCTAGACAGTGCCAGTTCCTCTTGGTGATTCACTAAGGAGACTCTACCTGCAACTAGTAAGCACAGTCTAAGACGTGTGTGGGACTGTGAATACTACTTTGATTTAGTTATGGAATACAAATAAACTGTGTCTGGAAAAACACCCGGCACTTTCTTACCTAAGGCGGCCAATACAGGGCAATACTAAGATGTTAGAATTCTGAAAAATCATTATCTTGATCAAGAATAATGGATTAAAGAAAATCCTTTTAGAATTGAAAGTAATTGACAGTAAAGTTTAAATAACTGAAGTGTTATAGAGTGCCCATTACTTAGAATCTAGAGCAGGTTTATGGTAGTGCATGCACCTAAATGCAATCATACTGGTTTCATCCTGAGCGAAATCCTATTCATGGACTGAAAATCTTACTAGCTGCGTTTTCAAGCTAAATATAGTTACTGCAAAATTTTTGTATGAATATCTTGCTTTTGCAATATCTTCTTGTTATATGTCTGTCATAATGAGTTTATGTGAAAAGAGTATGCAAAGATTCTTATTATAGAATTTGTACATATCTAAGTACTGGCTGTGGCATTTGTTTTATGGATTTGGCATTTCTGTATATTCTTATTAGTCAGGTTTTGCTCGTGCTCATTCTTTAAATTAAAAATGCCTTTCATTAACAGAAATCTTCTAAAAATACCCATGTCACCTGTCATTTTTAAGATCACCAGTATGCATCAATAAGTGAAATTTCACTTCCTTTTTATCCGTTTTAAATAATACACGTGCATTCTTGGATATATGTGAAATTGTATTTTGAACAACAATAACTCTGAGATACAAACATCAGTAGGAAAATAATGAAACATTTCCCGTAGCTCCACCCAGTTTATTAGTCAGTCTGACCATTAAAATAATGGTGCAAATAATCTATAGCATTGGAAAAATAGCAACACATACTTAATTTACATATGTTCCATTTTGAAAGGGGGGGGGAGATCATATCATATCTTAGATATCTGCAAACAAAAGTAGCTTAGCAGAAATTACCCTTCGTTTATCTTCCTCATCACTTTAATCCAGGCTGTTCTCATGCCTTTTAGTAGTCAAAAAAGTTTTAATTTATTCACATCGTTCTTCCTGCCAAACTTGGAATATAACCTTGCAGCATAAGGCTAATTTCCTCTCCTTTATTCATTTAGAAGTGTTTGGAAAGCCTCAAAATACAGTATCTCTTTGCAGGGTAGTATGCCTTTCCTGTCAGGTGAGGAAGCAATATTTGTATTTATTTGGGATTATTTTTAGGGAGATGGCAGCTATAATGCAGGAACAACTGCTTCTTGTACTCTGTTGGAGGTGCACTATAGTGGATCTAAGCAATCTGAGGGCCTGGATGGATGTTTTGCCAGGGCTCTGTTTGCTTAAAACTTGAAAGTGTTTTGGAGCAGGCTGGATTAACGGCAGAATTAGAAATACAAAATGTGTTAAAATCTGGATGACTGGGCTTTCTCATGAGCAGCCTTGCCAAAAAACTGTACAGCTCCCAAGACTCAAAAGCACATATTTCATATTTCACTTCTGTGCTTTGCTGTTATATATTTGTACCCACCTTTTCTTTTTGCAAATAATCAGTATGGGGAACATGCAGAGTGGTTGTTTTTTTCCCCAGGCAGCTTAGACCTAATATTTGCAGAAAAGAAAGACTCTACAGTTTTGTGACATGGGAAGTTGGATTTTGAACGAACGTTTTTTAGCAATAGGAGGAATAGGCTTAACAGATTTTTATTTATTTATTTATTTAAACAGGTTTTGTCCATTGTATATAAATATAGAGAACTACAAATTGGCCCTGTAGTCAGAACACACAGAAAATATGGATACTAGCTGCATTCCTAAATTGTGAATTTTTAAGACTTTTTACATAATAAATATACTTTATGGCATAATTTTTGATGCCTGTGTAATACTAGTCCAAACCTTGTCTACTCTTGTAGCCTTTGTAATTCCTATCCATTTTATTAAGTGCTAGATCAATTCACATTGAGATGGCTTGTTACCTCACATGTATCTGTGCCCCACATGTATTGCTAGTTGTGAGGCAGTATATCACACTTGCTTTGGGAGTAGGAGTAGTCGTATTTGTTTAAATGAAGTGTGAATTCAGCATTGGTGAAAAGTGCTGGACTGACAACTATTGAAGATGAGCTCCTGGATCTCTGTGGAACAGGGAACAGAATTGCTTTGCTTTACAGGTTTACCATTGCCCTGACCTTGGAAACATCACTGCTAATAATTGGGCAAGTTTGGTCTCCAAGTTGATTTTGAACCTGTCTTCTGCTTTCAATCTGATGGCAAACTGCCAAATGACTTTGCTTGAAATGAACCTCCTCACTGGCAGCTGGACCAAGGCTACAAAAAAATACGTTCACTTTGTCCATCAAATAGTCTTCAGTAACAACTTAGGGCAGTTTAGCTTGCTGCAGTTCTCCTGCTTCCTGTCTTCCCTTCCAGCTCAATTTTAACTGGATCATATCCCTGAACTGCTTAACCATGGGATTGCACTAGAGTCAGTGTGTAGCTGAAGGGAGGAGGAGGTGAAGTGGAACTATGAAAGCAAAGAATAGGAATGTAAGAATGTGGCAGTCTAGATTCAGATTGGCTTAATTATTTTGACACTGTAATGTTGCAAATCAGTGGTCTGAGCTTGGTTTAAACTAATAATTTGGAGTGGAAATTTCTAACATTGAAGTCCTATTATGTCCAAAGGCACTCAGCTCAGCTGTGTCGTTCTAAAACGAGTTAAAATAACATATATCCAAACAAAGACTTACAGATTCCTACGGTAAAATTTATTTCTTCAAGCCTTTTCATTTTATAGTGAAACTCATACCATGCTGAATTATGAAAAAGACCCTTGAATTATTTGGTATGTGTGACGTGGTTATATTGACCGTACTGCATTAATCTTGCCTGTTGTAGTCCCACTATGTTTTCAAAAGGTTGGGTCCATCTGTGTCTGCTTGTTGGCTGTTTTTTTCCCCTTTTAAAAATCTCACCCTGAATGAGTTTTGTAAATATTCAGTCTTGACTTCAGCTTGCATTGCGGTGTCATCAATTATGACAGACTGCTGCCTCTTCTCTCCACTCTTCATCTTTTCCCTGTCAAAATGCACCCTTTGGCAGAATATTTTTCAAGGGCTAAATGTGAGTCTAAGGGAGTCACTGTCAAGGTATTTTTCATAATTTCAAAAATATTTTTCTCTTCCTCTTGTTTATAATTACCTCTTGGAAACTTCAAATTGAAATGTTTCTTTACTGGTTTTTCATCACATGTGCACTGTACTGAGATGGCAGGGCATATTTGAAGGTTATTAATGTATTTTTTACCCTTTGGGGTTCGGGGAGAAAAAGGGAAAAGACTTATGGCATAGTATATATAATGTATTCCCCCTCACACCCCCACCTCAAGAAATACTAAAGATTTTATATGAGTACCAAAAACTGGTCTGATATCCCTCTTGTGGGAGGGCTTTTCCTCCTTTCCTCCTGTATGTTAAAAGGCCAGCTGCGCGTGGTCCTTGCTTCCCTTAGTGGCTGAGTAATAAAACCCTAAGGCCGAAGCAACTGTTTGCAGTCTGGAAAGAGCCACAACTGAATACCTAGGGAAGACAGGGACTTTCTTTGTCCCTTTTCTCTGCTGTTCTGAGAACTAGGGATTGGTTTAGATCCTAAGGTATCTAAAAATCTTCTAAGGTAGCCAAGCAAGTTTTGCTCACCATGCCTATCAGATATTTTCATTTTATTTTTGATCTCCTTAGTAAATATTGAGATAGCTTCATTTGCACAGTCTCTGAAGCATTAAACGCAACACTCATTTTCCTTCTTTTCCTATAATATGTATGTTGACTTTGCCTACTGTGCTGCCAGCATGTCATTTTATTGTGAGCTTCATGATTATGGATTTTCTTTTCCCTAAAGTTTCATCTCTAATTTTTTGTTCATGAGACAGTTTTGACTGTTAATTTAAAAGAAGGTATCTCTGATGAACATGAAAGCAGTTTGTAAATGCAAAACCAAGAATAAACAAGAAAAGCTCAAATGAAAGAAGCGACATAATAATTCGGGAGTTTATAATTTTGAAGCCAGTCTAATTATTTTGCACATTGAGGTGATACTTCAGCTTTGTCCATGAAAGTGGCTCTGTTAAAGTGAAAGATACTTGCTGTAGATTTTACATCTCAGGCACCCCATTTCCATAGAGCCCTCTTCTCTGCAGTTGCCCTTTCCCTGAAATAGGTTTGGGGGTTTTGTTTGTGCGTTTAATTTTCAATAAAGTCTCTTTCCTCATAGAGTTCTGATTTCATAAGGTGAGAGACCCAAAGACTCTCTAGAAGAGTGTGTTGTTAATGTTGATATTGCCTTAAAGTTACAGGCTATTTTAGTTATAGGTGAGAATACAGCAGGTTGCTTCTATCATATTACATTAATGCTACCTTCTCTTTAATGATGTAAATTGTTGATCTGGGATATGGAAAGATACATACATACATACATATATATATGTGTATATATATTCACCTGTTTAATTAGATTCTATTTTCCTCCATACTATGGTCCAAATTCCAATTTCTTATAAATGTCAGAATTCGTAATTCTGAGTTTAATTGGAATCTAAGAATTTAACATTTGGTAAACATGAAAACCTGTACCCAAGATACATTATATTGAGTGTAGAAATAGCTGTGCTGTTTCTAAAGGCTACTCAGGTGGAAGAGGCAGTGTAAATAAGTTTTTGCATGGTTTAGACAGCTGCCCAGGTTTGGCAGAAAGTTCCACATGATCTGTTTTGCTTGTGTGGGCTAAGAGCTGAGGTATGGTATTCTCTTAACTCATGTTGGTTTTACAAGGATTGCCTGCCATTTTAAGGCAATGGTGGCCATGTACTAAGGAGGTGAGACTAGAACCATTACATTAGGTGACTCGGACTGTTGTTTTGATTTTGCTTTCTTTATTTCGCATTTTGAATCTATAACAGAGTATTTTAAAGAGTTGTGTTTGTGAAAAACTTCTTGTCAGCATTTCCATGGCTGAAAGACTAATCCAGTCTCCTGCTTCTAGGAGTGTTGGTTATTGTGCATGCATAGAGGAGGAGTATGGCCTGCTGGTTAAAACAGGGAACTACTAGGATACAGTGTAATTCCTGGCCCTGCCATATAATTTCCATATGACCTTGGGCAAGATATGTCAGATAAAACTTACTTCACAGGAGCATAATATAGCTGAATTGATGAGACTGTAGTGCTTTTAGATCCTCTTGAGGAAAGTTACACAAAAAGAAATTACTATCATAGTAGAATAGTTGTGAAAGTAAAGTAGAAGAGCTGGCATGATTAGGAGACAGTTTATTGATTTTCCTTTCTGGCTATTTAAAAACTTTTATAACTTAGTTCAGGTTAGAAAAGTTGATGCACTGTCGGTTGGTTTCTGTCCTTGATATGCACGTGCAGCTCCCATTAGTGCCAGCAGGAGCCCTGAGCTTGCATCGCGAGAGGAGAATAGACCCCCGCGTGTGTAATGATAAGTTAGATAGCCTCTTGCGGCTCTGTGTATGATTTCTGATCTATTGTGCCAGAGATACTACAGCATGAGAGAGAGCTGCTGTCATTTTCAATAGGAAGTGAGAACTTTAAGAGCTTGAGAACTGTCCTCTTTTTTGAATAGCACTTTTGCTGCATGAAGTGTAATTTATTTTTATCACAGCAGGCATAAAGCTTCCAGGTTTTCATAAAGAAAAATGATCCATATAGTGCCCATGTCGATTGAACAATCATTTGAAAACCTGTAAATTCAAAACACAGCCCTTTCTCAATGCAAAGTATTGTTCCTTTTTGCTGCAGCTTTTAATTTTTTTAATCTTGGACTTTCATTAGTACTTCAGACATACTATAAAACAGTGTTTTCATCTCAGTAATTATATTTCCAGGCATCAGTTTGCCTGTAGCAGGACACATTCTTTAATTATAGTAACAAAAACTTCTTCACACAGGGCTTTCTTTGCTTTCAAAATCTTTCAGGGCGGTACTTCCTAAACTTACTTTTTCTTTTTTTTAAGTAGCAAATGTGAATCAATCACTAAAATTTGGGAAGAAAGGGGAAAGAAGAGAAAAGGGGGGGAAAAGGGGGGGGGGGGGGGGAAGAAATTGTTGTGTCTTGCCTGATACACAAACACACAAAAAGTAAAGAAAACAAAGCAAGACCTATTATTAGTCCTACTGCTTGTCAGTTTGATTAGTGAACGTTTGCCTCTCTCTCTTCTGAGAAAACACTACATCTTTAAATGATGTCCATTCTTAAATGTAGAAACCCCGCATTGTGTCTGTTAGTGCGTAATTGGACTGTCTTTTAATACAAGCAGAGGCACTTGTTTCTGAGTATAAACCCTGCACCTCAACAGGTCAGGGAGATAGTAAAAACCTGTTGTTTGGCTTTGTCTTGGGGAATAATGGAGTCACTAATCTACTTGATCTCTGTGAGTCAGATAAAGAAGAAAGTGAACGATGCATACATTTCAAAGATGGAAGGCACTTGTAAAAGCAATTTCTTTGGAGGGAAAAAGTAGAGCAAAGGCTGTTGGAAACCTTTTAATTAGTACTAATTACCTCAGCAAAAAACGTTGGAGGCTTGAAAGGATTTGTGTCAGCAAGTGAAAGATCAAAGATTGCGGCGCTCGCATTTTAATCTGTTGGCTATAAAAACGAATAAGGGGGTGGTAATGGGGCCCATGAGAATGACAACCCAGGTGGTGGAGGCCTTAATCCCTTCTTTACTGCTAGCGCCTGAGGCCTAGTTCCAATTACATAATAAGATGATTTAATTTTTGCTTTAATTTTAACAAAAATTAAGTTTATTTTAGCCTTCAGTAAGGACGAGACAAGGTTTCCAGACAAAATCCTGTCAATTTATTTCTTTTAATGTTTTAAGTCCAAGCCATTATTTAGCCATTTTTTTCCTAAGTGGCTGAAGTTGCTCGACAGAAGGCCGTGAGGCAGCAAAGGTGCTTTGATGTGGTCTCTGGGAACAGGGAGGGGCCGGCAGCGGGCGACTGGTGGCCACTGTGGTGGCGCTTGGAAATCCGGTAACCCCACGAGTGAGCCTTCTTTCTTTTAGTTGTTTGTTTTGTTTTGCGTGTTTTCTTTAAAACAAACTGTCTAATTGCGTCAGCAAGGAATAGTTTGTAGGCATGCTTGCTGTGATACTTACACTTCTCTCTTTTCTTTCAAAACACTCCGGGTTGGTTCACGTGATCATGTGTGAGGTAAATTACATCTTTATTTTTGTGCCTTGAGCAGATTACGTACCCCTCAGAAATCTAATTGTCATCAAATTCCTTTACGAACAGAAGAGTGAGCATACGGCTTAGGCTGAAGACAGGCTGATGGCTGCAATGTAGGCTTCAAATGGATAAATTTGTGTCCGGGAATCTCCAGCACTTCCACACAGCCAGGCCCCAGCCCTTGTGTTGAGGGGGAAGTAGGTGCACCTCGAAGTAGTATTGGGTTTACAATTCAACTCATGCAGTCAAGTGTTATCCATACTCAGTGAAGTGGCAGGGTTTGAGTTTTTTATTAGACTTGTACAAAAGGTTATATTATTTATGCTCTGAGGATTCAAGCATAGTAAGTTGCAGCTGCTCGTGTTTTTGTTTTTGCAGGTAATAGGACTAAAAATCTGGAGGCAGTGACAACACAAATAATCAGGCCTCTGCTCTGGGTTAGACCTTTAAATTTCTCGTTCAATGTTTATGCAGCAGCTAAAGATGGAAATAA
Source organism: Fratercula arctica (assembly GCA_947846985.1). Taxonomy (NCBI): domain Eukaryota; kingdom Metazoa; phylum Chordata; class Aves; order Charadriiformes; family Alcidae; genus Fratercula; species Fratercula arctica. Next base: position 25,503,971 of record CANTUZ010000010.1, read on the forward strand.
ACTTTGAACTACATGCTTTGTTAAGTTTTTATATTGCATTTTTGTATTTGAAATGTGTTAAATGTGTATATGACTTAGGTAGTTGTTTGACAGTGTACATAAAAGCACATCCTCAGCTACTAGCCTGTTCTGCTTGTAACACAGCCTTCAGCCTCAGGTTCTTACGGTATTTGATTTTATTCTGATGTGATAGAAAACGGTGTTGATTTTTAAACAATACTGTTTTGAATGAAGTCTTTTGGTCCCTCAGTAGGCTTTGTATGTATGTATGACAGTAAAGCATGAAAAAACCCAGATATCAAAGTTCAGTGTTGTCTTCCTTTTGCTTGCTTTTTCCTCATCTATGGAGTATCTGTTGTCTTTAAACACGCTGTGGAGAAGCTTGCATTGAATCTCTTTCTTGGGCATGGAAAAACAACTGAATGGAGACCTGAGCCTCTTTCCAGGGCAGTGTCGGGGAGTAACGCTAGCTTGTTTTTTTGGGATGGTTCTTCCCTGTCAGAGCACTCCATCATGGGCCACGGTGGGTGACTGTCCCTGTGAAGCTGCTCAGAAGGACCCAAGGTGCTACAGGGTTATCTGCTGCTCTAGGAGATGGTATGGTGGTCCCTTTACACTAATGTGATCCTGGGACGTTTTGTATTGCTGTCTGGTGTGAAGAGCATTTGAATGTGTATGGGGACGGTGGCCAACTAAGAGTCTGTTGACAGGGTCTGTCTTTAGGTAATTGTTCATCATCATCATCTTCTTCCTCATCCCTAGCCTATCAAATCCATAGTTGTGTATCTTTTGAAGGTGAGATTTATGCTGGACTGTACTTTCCCAACCAGATTTTAGATAATATTATTAATTTTAGGGATTGAAGGGGGAAAAACCCAACACAAAAAAGCCTGCCATAGATTCTCTAGTCCATCCTCTTGGACTGTAAGATTGTTACCTGCTATCTTTCCCTGATAGTGTTTTGTATGGTTCAATTTTAAATACACTTGCTGTGTAGAAATGGAGTATACTGACAGGAGGAGACTATGCAGGAATTTTTATGATGTGCATCTTCCTTTTTTTTTTTTTTAAATGATGTATGAATTGGAAGAAATGTATTTGTTGTCTACCATGTATGTTTCTAGGAAATTTTATTTGCTCACATTGCAGAGTATAATAATCTTTGTAATTTCAGAAGCTGAATTCTAGTCTTATTTTGCCCAAATGCTTTTCACTATTAAATACTGTATGCTTCCATTACTGAGGTAATGTGTTACTATTACTCATTATTTTGCATAATGTAAACAATGGGAAAAATAACCCAAATAAAAACCAAAATGAACATTAAACTAATAACTTTGATTTGACCATTGTTTACTTATGTAAACGCTTACTTTGCAAACAATTTTAATGGATGATGCAAAAGTTTAATTGAAATGCAATGCCCACCAATTTGACTAAACAAATTTAATGAACAGATTATATTTAATCATTATCAGAAGTCAAAGAGACATGAGCACATGCTTATCTCTGAATTTGATCTCTCATATATAAATCTTTGTAGGATTACCACAAGGCCCAGTAACACAACAAGGTTGTACAATTAGTCCTGAGCAGTTATCATGCAACAGTGTTTGACTGAGTGCAGCGTGTGGTAATGATTCCCCAAAGTCATGGGGTGTTTCCTTGCTTTCTGCTCTTTGCAAGGGTGATTTATGAGTTTACAAGTTCCTTCCCAAACTCTGTAATTGCCCTGACAGTTCCCCAGATGGACTATATCCAAGCTGGTATAAAACAGTACTCATTGCAGATGGGCCTTCTAATTCATCTTGAGTTAGGCACAGGACTTCTTGTTCTTTTTGTCTTTATTTAGATTTGTTACCTCTCTAGAAACACTGTACCATGGTAATTGGTACTACCTTCCCCTCAAACACCAGATACACTTGAGAGCAAAACAAAGTTCTATTTAGTAAGACTGAAAGTTTTAGTTTTAGGAATGGAAACAAGGACAAATACAAAACTCGGTCTTTGCATATACTCAGCAGGTCGCCTTTCCACTTGCTTAATCCTTCTCTAGGACTCCTGGAATGGATTCCAGCAGGTACTACTTCAGGTCCAGGTGTCTCAGCAATGCATCTTCTCAATCCTGCCATTAGCTCTGACTTAGTGCTGCCAGAAACCAGAAACTTTGATGATCATGTTTGGAAAATGTTGGTGATTCTCTGTTTTGTATCTACTGAGTGGCTCCTTCTTGCCCTGAACACAACTATTTCCACTTTGTTCCCGGGAGTGTCAAACTGGCCAGTTGCATCCCACTGCAGCTGGACTTGTCCTTCTGTACGAGATCCATACCTTCCTGCTAACTGTTATACAAGACACATATATACATTTCACAAATGATCTCTGGTATGGTCCTAGCTTTCTAGAAAGAGATGAAACAGGATATAATATTAACACTGATGACAGACTCAGTAACACAATTACTTTGTTTAAACAAGCCCATGAAAAAGTGTTTCCCCTCTTACAGCTTTTCTGCAAGCTTCCACTTGCATAATATACAATTCACTGGAGATTGCACAGACATAAGTAAAAGTTATCTCTTGCTTGCGTATACTTGCATTTTAGAGTAAAGCACATCCATGCAGAAGATGTGCTGTTCAGCAGTTAGGTAGTCTCCTTGAAATGATTCTAGTTATTCTTATTTGGCTCAGTCGTGCATAGATCTTTTATGCTTTTATCCTAAGTTTTATAGATCTAATAATCTGTTTACTAGCTTTTGGGGGTTAAATGCTAGTTACAGTAAGGAAATCTGTTACAAATAATGGCTTGAGTGCAAAAAGAAACGTTGAAGAGTAAAGATGAAAATTTGCCATGTACTTGGAGGTCATTAAAAGATTTCTAAATATACGCCAAAAATTAAATTTCCTAAATTGCTTTAAGTCACCTAAGTGCTTAAGATCTGATCTTCTTAAGACACTAATGTCCTGGATTTTTATTTTAAGGTCTATAAAAACTTTTTGCTCAATACATTTAAAAATAAGTGTGTTTTAATTTCAAAACTAGACGTGTAGCTTTCCAATTCAGGCACCAGTGCTGATATAAGGTTTAAACCTGAAAAGCTTGAACCAGTCACCTTTTTGCCATCCTCGGACATCTCTAGACTGATATTTTACCTTAAACTTTTTTTTTTTTGAAGTATACTGTGACTTAGTATGTAACAAGTACTTGAGCATTAAGGATGCTGATGAGCAAAAAAAGTGGATATTAAAAGTTGTACTGTGATTAAAATAAATATTGAAGAACAACCTAGATCCTTGCTTCAGAAACATAATGGTGTAAAATATTACTGAACAAAATTTTAAATATATAACAAATTTGTAAGCTTGCATGAACAATTTTGTTAGTGTAATTGACAAAACTCTCATTTCAATAATCAGAAGATATGTGGTTTTTGGAAGCTTACCAACAGTGGCTTACATGTTGATGCAGTTATTTGAGAATGTGTACAGTTTAAGTAGATCTTATCAAAAAACATTAATGCAATGAATGTCACTTCAGTGCTTTATTAAATCTATTTAAATATGCATTAAAATATTTCTGAGACATCAACCTGAGGATACCATTGAGCGTTTAGAAAGAGATGAATGCAATGACTCTTAAGTTTTGTCTCTAATATCTTGCTACTATAGCAATAAAAATAAAAACTTTTTAGAGGAATATTATATATAATGCATTATTTGCTAGGAAAATTCTTAGTCAGCAAATCCACATAAGCAGAAACACGTATTTTCTGCTTTTCCATCATTTTAATATGCAAGTCATATGCTTCTAATAAGCTTTGTGTTCTTATCTGCATTTAACAGCATTTAGAAATCTTTCTTACTATTATTGAAAGCCGAAATATCTTTTAGTCATCTTCTCCTTCTTCCCGCGTCTCAACAAATTTCATGAGAAAATTAAAAATTTGAAATCAATCTACTCGATCTTATTTTGCTGTGCAGTTCTAAAGTATTCTGATGAGCCTGGATAAGCTGATGTGGCCTTTAGGGAGAGACACATCAAATATAGACAGACAGCTCCTGTGTCTGGTAACAAAGACTGAGGAGGTCAAAACTATCCCAACAGGCCTGAGCAGGTCAGTAAGAGGCAAATGTTGGAAATAAAATTTGGTGGGGAGGGGAGTAAGGGGCCTGGGTCAAGTCCTGTTCAAAAAGTCAGCTTTGTCAAAAGCTTCAGTCACATTCTTACCTACAGGCAACCTCTGCTGATCCCAACTCATTAATCGAACTGGAGAGCCGTCTTGACCCTGGCTCCTTCCCTTTGAAGTGTGGTGTCCTCTGCAGCATGAGGAAATAATTTGCTGCCTGATTCAATGAGCCATCAGTAGAGCCAGCAGACCTAATGACATGTGAGAATATTAACCTCCTACCACGAAGAGCTGTGAATCTTGAGAGGCAGTCTATAATTCACCCAGCACTCCTGAGCCTTCCCTTTCTGTCTTATTCTTACACTCACTTTCTCACTCACAGGGAGAGAGAGAGAGAGGAGAGACCCTCGTGCCGTAAAACTTTATTTTCTTCAGTAGTGGGAACCTTACCGAGCTGCTTGATAATGAGTTACTTTCCTTTTGCAGTTGGATTTATACTGAAAACTAGACATCCGTCTTGCATATAATCATTTCTGTTTAAAATATGGCACAGGCTACATAACTGACATCAAGGGGGTGGTAATCTGAATATTTACCCAAGTAAACTATTTTATATTTCCTTATTTATTTTTCATCATCAAGGGAAAAAAGTAAAAACAAGAAAACAAACATGCATAACAATGATGTTACTCTATATGATGTGTTTTTTCTAGCTGCTCTCAGTAAAGAGGATCTTTCTGCAATCCCCTTCTTTTTTTCTTTTTTGATTTTTTTCTACCTGAAGGGAAAAACAGGTCTGCCTGGCCAAGTACTGTGTGTTATATGCACACGCAAGGGTGTGTTCTTTCCCTTTGATTCTTAACAAAGCAATAGGTTGTTGGTCTAATCCCGCTGCTTTAAACGTCAGGGCTGGTTTTTCTCTTGTTGACTCCTATAGCATTTTCAGTCACAGATTCAGGTCTCAATGTCTGGTAAGCTTCAGAAGGTGAGTCACTGTTATTCATGTGGCTAAATAATGAGAAAGGAGAAGCAAAAATGGCCCTGTGTGTATATGCTACTTACCATGAAAAAGACGGTGATTACCAGACTTCACACTCTTATATATCCATGTACAGTAATATACTGTAAGTGTTTTGTTTTGGTTTTAATGTCTTTTTACAGTGCTGATTGGTGCTGCAAAAGATCAGAACTTAGAGGTTATGGGTAGAAATGGGGAACAGTATCCAACAGCAAATTCCAGACCAAAAGGAATGTTGCTGGCAACTTAGTCTTATCTGTGCTAGAAAGGTTTTGATGTGATTTACTATAACTCTACTGACAAATTTCTCACGTTTGGTGGAAACATAGCTTGCAAAAGCAAATGAAAGTACCTCAAGTGTGATGTTTCTCCACTGAGAGTGAAGGTTAGAGATATAGTTGTGCAGCCAAAACCTTCTGTTGGAAATTGAGCTTGAATTCTGTTGGGTTAAAATTACAGGGTTATTTTGACTCCGAGGAGTTGTTGGTGAAACTATTAATGTGTTGTGTGGATCTGGGTACAGACTAAGATACCATGCAGCAGGAGATAAAGGAGGTTAAGGAGACAAAGCAGGATAGCTACCAGAAGGAAATAATAAATAAATGACAGTTATACACTGTGTAGCAAGTACTACAGTGTCTGTGGTATGCGCATATGTAGACCCCTGTGCTTTTAAGTTGTTCTAAAGATATTTTTTAACATTGGGGGATTTGGTGTTACGTCCATTAACAATTCTCTGCTATCATGCTTGAGCAGTCTATTAGTCGTTCTCACCTCTTACAGCAGGTCACAAAGGCCAGTCCCCTTGCCTCTCTCTGCTTCATCTTTTTTATTAAGTTTATTAAAACTAGTCAGATTATACTTTCTTATGGCACAGGCTGTGCTTGGTCCATTCATTATGGTTTCTTATCTTGGCAGGCAATCTGAATTGAACGGCAGCTAGTCCATTATGCACATATGAAGCCCATCACTCCTCCAGCAATGGCCAATTCATCAAACATTTATCTTTTGCCCTCTGAGCAGTGCGTCAATTTGCTTGTCAATCCTCAGCCTTGGTTGTTGTGGAAGATAGGAGAAAAATTACTTTTCTTTTCCCCCTTCTGACTGAACTCCAGTAGTTGAAATGGGCTTTACTCTACTCACTCCACAGGCTTGTTACTCCCCCCTTCTCTGTGCAAAAAGGGGAGGGGTCAGGTTACTATCTGAATTGCAGAGTGACAGATTGATCCAAGATACAGTAAAGCTTTCATTATGGCACTGCCTTTGCACTTGAATTTGCTCATATTTCCATTATAATACTGTTTTTTAGAGGGTTTATAAATAGGTTCTCAACTTGGCACATGGAGCCGAGAGGAGCTTTTAAGAATAAATATATTATAAGGTTTTAGGGTTTTTTCTTTTTTTTTTTTTTTTTTTTTTTTAAGAGGTAGGTTTATATTTTGTACACCCTGGCTTGTTCTTTTGCTATTTCTAATCACTAATATTTCCTTGAATTCTTTCAAGTTCAGGAAATGGCAGTGTTTGCATTTTTTTTAAAAATGCCATTTGTTTTATTAGGACTGCATTCCGTGTTAAGACCGGGGAAAAAGACAAATGAAGCAAGACACACTGTCATCCAAGTTTTTCTCTTAAATCCTCTAACCATGTAATTTTTCATCAAATTTTCAAGAAATTTTAGCAGAAGTACGCTTAAGTCTGTACTTTGGAATATTATTGAAGTGATGCATCCATTGAACTGCAAGGACTTCCTAGTGGTGGATTTTCCAGAATGCCCTTCAATAAAATATGAATGCATACAGTCACTTGCTCTCTGGTTGGTAATTTTTAGCTGTGTTTTGCAAACTGTATTTTGTTATATGATACTTGTTCAATCATTAGATGACTAAGAGCTCATTTTCTGATCCATTTTGTATTATTTTAAAATATTTTCTATGGCTTATGTGAAAACTGCTTTGCCACAGGCTATAGTATTACACTGATTGTCATTTTATTTAAATTTACACAAAATTGTAACAGTAATATCATATAAAATCTTGGCATGTTTAATCCTGAAGATGTAATATAAAAACTTAAGCAAAAAGAAGCCTAACATGAAGGATAAACCTTGAGCTGTATTAATGGGATATCCTCTTGAGTGGAGCTGTGTTAAATACACATAGTGAAATCTGAGACTTTAAGAGGTTCATTAGAAGAGAAATTGAACCCCACTCCAGTCACTCTGGTTGCTTCATGGTGGAGTTAGGCCAGGCAAATAATTTTTTTTTTCTTTTTTTTTTTTTTTTTTTTTGACTAGAGTCTTGGTAGGAGAGCATGGTGGTTAAATGACTGAATGGTTGACTCTAATATGTTTTTGTGAGGTAGTGAAAACTGTAATTGGAATTTGTAGTTTATTTTACCAGGTAAATAATCTACCCGTATGGGGCACACTGTAACACTTTATCTTACCTTAATGTCATGATTTCTTCTGATTTCATTGCAGGGGAGGCTATGTTCATCCCTCCCAAATGTATGTACTTCACTGAGCCTCACCTGAAGGTCTGATTCACCTTCTGGAAGTGCCCATCTTTTGTCTCTGGCTGTGAGGAGTTATGAGCAGCTAGGCTTCTACAGATGGGTGAGATAAATTTGTGTTGTTGCTTTTCAGATAATTCCATCATTTGAGGAGCTGCTGCTTAATAGCAAAATCTCTCTTTCTCAAGAAGTTCTGCACATCCGTTTTATAATTGGTAGGAAAGGGTTTGAAATGGTTTGAAATGTTGTGAGCTTAACATTTAGAATTCAGAGGGCCTCTTATGTCTTCTTGTCTATCTATTTATTGACTCTACCTTTTTTTTTTGTTTGTTTTCCTTGAGGTTTGGGGGTGGGTGGTGGCTTGTAGGGGTTGAGTTGTTTGGGCTTTTTTTTTTTTTTTAAGCAATGGAATTTGCTGCATAAGAGGCAGAGTAAGACTACAAAAACCAGATTAAGATTTTGGGTTTTCATGAATACCCCCCCATTTTAATGTGCTTGCATAGCTCTAGTTTATGATTGTTGTGCAAGATGTTTTGGTAATAAGGTGTCCCAAGTAGTCTTGTGTGCTTTCAGTATATAAGGAAAGGGGAAAATCGAGGGGTGGATATTCATTTTATTGTATGTCTGAAAGTTAAGTATGACCCTTATATTAAAAGACTCAGAAACTAATTGTAGATCCAGTTCATAACACAGGTTTAATCTTTTCTTACGGAGATCTTTTCTTCCCACATATTTAATGATCCTGCTCATTCATTTCTCTCCATTTTCTCTTTTGCTGACCATATTTACAGGCTTGCCTTAAGTTTTATTTGAAAGAGCTGCTTCCAGATATTTTCTATCTAGCAACAGAAAGCTAGAAACAGATTGACTGGAAGTGATGCAAAATACTACCTCTAGATAGCCTGCAAAATACTAACATTTCCTCTGATATTACACAAAACAAAGCATTTCGTGTTTTGGAAACATTGGTAAGCTTGTTCTCCATTGAAGAGAATTTTGTGATTCCTGTTTTATGACTTGTCTGGTCTAACTTGGGGCCTGGCCCCAGTAGAAATTTTGGAGGTTTTTTACTTTCTCTGGGGCACCTTATTTGCGTGTGTTCTCCTTTGGTCCAGAAGTTGTGTCAGAACTGTCCATTGCATACTCCATTCTGTTTTCTTTTTGGATGTATTATCATGCAGAAAAATGGGTATGAACACTAAGTAGAACTGCAGAAAAGAAAAGCTATTATGCTTGAATGGTGTAGAGGTCATTTTTTGATGCTTTACTTGTAGTTTTTCTGCCATTACTATCTCTGTGTGCAGGAAATGGATAAACCTTTGATTTGCAGTGGTTTTGTGATTATAATAGTGAGAGTGATGGTTTTTTTCTGGAATTTGAACAGGATTCTATCTGCTCTATTTTCTTTAATTTTTTTTTTCTGTGTTTATATATTTAGAGAATATAAAATATTTATATTAATATAAATATTTTTCTGTGCTCGCAGGTGAGGTGTATTTAGAGCAGAACCCCCCAAAGCAGGTTGGAGAGTAGAATTCTGACAGCGGTCTCGGCCTGAGGGAGTTTGCACAGAAGATTCACCTAACCCCTTCCACCAGCAGAACAGAATTGGAAATAGCTTGTTTTTTTCCCCTATTTGTATGCTATATTTCAAATTAAATGGAATTTAAAATTAAGCAAGAATCAAAGCAAGTAAACCTGAAATGATATTTTGCATTCCCAGGGAATTATGCAAAATCTAAACTTACACATGTGTCTGTCTTATGTTTCTATATATATAGCGTTTATTTATTGGTCTTTGTTTTGTTTTGGTGAGGTTAAGTCAAAGGACTAGAAGTCAGGAGCTCTGGGTTTTATTTCTTGTCTCTTAGAAAATTGCTGGAGGTCACCTTTCGTTAGTCACTTAACCTCTCTCTGCTTTACTACAAAATGGAATTTTAAGCTCAGCAGGTTTTTGAAGAGTAATTCATTAATGTTTAAAAAAAAATGCTTTGTGCTCCTTGGCTGGCAGGTGCTGGACAAATAGAAATTACATTTCTATTCTTTAAATACTGAAATTATCTACTACTAGAGTTCTCATGTTGATTCTGCTCTCCTTTAATCTGTTAAAACATAAAAGGCAAGAAAAAAGGTATTTTAAAAAGCTCTTGGTTTGTAACAGTTCTGTCTTTTAACTTCTGGTAATGGCTATCTCTTGTCAACAGAGTGCAAATCAATTTCAAGGCTAAAGCCAAACTCTCTCATTTACATATTGTTAACTGCTCTCTCTTTTCCTGTTAAACAGGAGGAAAAAGTCATTAGATATGAGGCAGCTGTCTTATTAATGGAGTGGTGGGGTAAAATGTGAGAAACACTTCTCTTTCAGCATATACTTCAGAACAGCTTGTTCTTCCAGACAAGGGCAACTGCCGAGTACCAATGTTTGTCCATTACTTGAGAGGCTTCTGCTTTTTTTTTTTTCATTTATAAAATTTTGTGTTTTCATTGTCAAATATTACCAAAATGAAGAGCTGCTCTTTAGTTTCATTGTAACCAAATCCCTGTCTGGCCGGAGGGACCATATGAAATAGTGTAGTTGACAATTGCCATGCATACACATAGAGGGGAAAAAAAATCTCTGCCATGACATTCCTTTACGATTAAAACTTTGTTACAAACTATGAATGAATTATGGAAAAGAAGGCTGGAGGAAATCACACTGATTAGCTGAAGGACTTGGATAAAATGACATTTCTGAGACCTTTGTATTCTAAAGGATTATTTACTGTCTGCTTACAGAACATCTTAAGTCGTTTTGCAGAGGGGAGTCGGTTTCCTGTTTAGCACAGTGTTTTTGTAAGCTAATGAGGGCAAAGCGTGAGCCATAGGCAATGATGCTGCGATATTAGCTGTGACAGGGAGCTTGATCATAATTATCTTAACGAGGATAGGGTTAATTACAGGGGAAACTTAAAGTTTTTTCTGTTTGAATGAGGCGGCGCTGAATGCGTTGTGATGTTTTGTCGGTTTGATGTGACTTTGGAAATTGCAATGGAAATCTCTTGGCAGCACTTGCTCTCCTCTGGGAGCAGAGTGTGAGCCCTGAGATGAGGTAACTGAGATGGTACCTGTGGGTGAGATAATGGGCAGCTTTCATGTCATTAGAGCCGGGAAAAGCAACCTGCAATACACCTTAGTGATGCTTATTAGCCTTTTGAAACTAGGGAAAACAACTACTTGCCACTGCCCCTTCAGTGCTGGTTGTATTGCAGTGGTAAGATTGTTCGTTTTAATATACTAATATGGAGACATTTTTTCTGCTGTGAACTATGAGAAAACAGCACAGATTTAATTTTACACTGGTTCTCTTTCTTGGGGGATTTCCCTCTTTTTATACTCATCTCTTAGGGTGTTTGTGTGCTGCTTGCTGTGCTGTGTGTATATATATATGCACTCCTCTCTGCTTTTGTAATGGGACTCATAAGGCAGACTTGGAGTACCTTAATATAACTATATCCCCCTAATTAAAAAAAAAAAAAAAAAAGCCGGTATTTTTGTTCTGGTTTCTACCTCAGCTTCTCAAAAATGCTTTCTATATGCCAATTCATAATCGCAATCCATTCTTATCCCCCATCTGCAGATGGGAAATTGAGGCACATAAAAGTTACGGGACTTGCTGAAATTTGTACCATAAAACCTATTGTGTGGATTGTACTTAAAACTTTTAAATTATGGAGTACAACTGCTGGGCAATGTTTCCTTATATGTTATAATGGTAGAGATTGTTGCCTGGAATTTAGTAGCTAGAATCCCTGAATGATAGCAAACATATTTTTTCCTATTTTGTTTCTTTACCAGTTGTCTTACCAATTTTGTTTCGGTGCTAGTTTTTTCTTCTGTTTAAGATGAAAAATAAGAATTCTGTGAATAGCAAAATAACATATGGATGTAAATTTATGTTAATGGCTATACCCTCTCTCTGTACTGTGGCAATCCCTCCCATCTCCCTGGACTCTGAATTTAGGTGATTAAATCACCAAGTGCACACTGCTCTGATGACATGAAAACAACAATTAATAAGCAACCCCCTGTGTAACACGGCGCCTTTTTAACTGAGCAGCTAATAACATTACATGGCAAAAATTATCAAAACCAGACAGGTGTAAGGAGATTTGCGCACAATTTTCTCTGCCTATCTATAAGACTAGTGCCCCGTGTTCAGCCCAGGCTTGTGAAAGAAAGGCTGTTTCAATAGGCAACTCCCTCTAGTGTTTCAAGGCCTTTTGTCCCACTTCATGGCTTGTCATTTTGTTTTATGCCTCCCCTGCAGCAGTTTTAGATGTGTGCTTTCTTCTCCTTGCCAGTTGCCAACCATTTGCTGATTCTTATGATAAGAGTATTATATTTGCATAACATAACTCAGGAACAATGTGTATTTTGATGCTGACACTGACCAGAGCCCAAACAATGTTTTTTCACAAAGGACCTATTAACATCCCATAAGGCTCTGTGGTGTTGACAAGGAGGTGGCCTTCTCTAAACTCCTTTGGCAAGTCAAAGTCTTACACTGAAATGTGAGGTTTGGAAATAATCCACTATTTATATAATAAAGAGTATTTAAGGGGAATTTGCTAAACTAGGTTTGTCAAATAAACTGAGATGAAAACTCATAACAGCTTGATAAACTCACTGCTACTTCCTCTGGGTTATTTTGCCTTTTAAAGGTACGTGGGGGGAAAGCACTGCCTGAAATGTTTGCTGATCTCTCTTCTGATCTTGACTGTGGCAAAACCAAGTTTGTTGCCACCCTTTGCTGAAATAGCTGGCTTAATGCAGCATGCTAGCACAGCTCTTAATGGTGTACAGTTTATGTAGCCTGAATTGAGTTCTTCCCAAAACAGCTTGTTAAAGGCAAGTGCAAAAAGTGCGACTGTGGCTGTGGTGGTTGTTTCAGTATAATGTTTATAATAGAGGCTTTTGTTCTTTCAGCTTCAGAAATTGTAGTCTCAATGCATTGTAACGATATAGATATGCCATAGGGTGTAGGCATGGCAAATTTTCTTCAGGTCTGGCTGCCCAGCGTCAAAATGGCATTAGTAATAGTTGTACCTCCCTTTCAGAATGCTAAATCAACAGACTGTGAACCCTTTGGAGTCCTTGGACTGAAATACACTGTTTCAGTGTTGTGCAAATGTTACTTGAATATTCATAGTTTAGTGTACAGTACCCAGTGTAAAGGTCACGGACTTGATTTCTTTTGGTTGTTTGAACCCTCTAACTGTGATTTATAAGTCGTCAGTAAGTTGTATCTACAAAAGCGGTATCTTGTTTTTGTTGGACAGATGAATGTTAAACTGTCTAATTTGAAACCTATATACTTTCTAATAATATTTGTATTTTCCTCCAGTATTAGTGCCTGTAGAATTCTAACAGGGACCTTGGCTCTATTTTGATCTTTGCCAAAAAGTGGGGGAAGGGTGAGGAAATCCCGTCAGTATAAATGTCATTGGAAACTGAATAAATAGTATAGACTGCATCTCCCTTATTCATCACATTTTATAAAACAGCCAGAAGATACAGTGATGATCTTCCCACTGGTAGGCATAGTAGATCAGCTGTCAAGTCATGCAATCTCAGCATATCTTTAGGTGTCTGGTAGGTGAATGAGCTGTGAATGCGTGTCTGTGCGTATGCTCCGTATACCATGTGTCTTAGTTGATTAATGTGTGGGTTGGTTTTTTTTTTTCCTGTTGGAATGTGCAAGCATTAGGTATCAAGTTTGGAATAGATGCTTTAACATGGTACCAAAGTGTTCTTTTAGGTTTTTTCCCTGTAGTTTGCTATCAGGGGAATGAATACTTCCAGAATCTTGCTTATTTATAAGCCATCATGTGCACTTCCATGTTGTGAAATGCTCCTTTTTAAAGCTGCTCTCTGCAATCTGACCTGTGGCTTGACAGTGGGACAGTAAGTTCCAGAAAGAAAGCAAATGCCTTTTCTGTCTGGAGTAATTCTGCGTTTTATTTTGTAGATAACATTTTATTTTGTTTGCAGGAACTCAAGAAGCAAATTAAGTGGTTAATAAAAAGGAAAAAAAAAATCCCTTCTCCATTTCCTATTATTGCATGTAAGGTAACTGCTAAGAAACGATACTTGAAGTTGTATTTATTATTGTTAGCGGGGTATGATATTTCTTGGCAGAAATGATGGATGACAACTTAAATTTGTGTCCAGGGAATGAAGGTGAACTGTGACAGAGTTATTTATCTTGGGAATGGAGGTTAGGGTCAGGCGAGGCTGGGTGCCTGAAGGCACAAGACATTGACAAATTCATCCTGCAGGCCCCATATCTGAAGCCTTTTGTTTTGGATCCTGGCTACTCACTAAGTGACCCCCATCCTTCATCCTGCCAGCATGTGAAGGATGTGTTGCAGTGCCAGCACTCCCCTTGCCACTAATGCTTGTCATTCACTCTTCTGACAGGCCTAAACCAAAACTATTCCCGCTCCTGAAAGGGAAGGTTAAAATATTTATTTCAGCTCATAATGACCTCCCTGATTTAGTGGGGTATCATTTTTCCTGTTGCCTTTGTCGTTTGCAGGTCACTAGAAGGACTGAAAACATTCAGTTACTTGGAAGAGCTGATCTTGGACAACAATCTACTCGGAAATGACCTTGTGTTACCCAGGTTACCCCACCTCCATACCTTAACGCTCAACAAGAACCAAATATCCTTTCAAAGAAATACCTGCAAAATGTCAAATGAGTTTTATGTGTCAGCCAAATTAAAGTATGTGAAATATAGTTCACGTGCAGACAAAGCATTCTCTCGTTTGGCACCTGGAATACTTCATAGTAATTTATTATAGGTCATTCATAAATGAAATGCACCATTATATCTTCCTGTTGCTCCATTTTAGTGAGAGATCTAAGTTATGGCTCTGAAGAAATCTTTCTAATAGATAAAACAGAGAAAGAATATAATGTCAGTGCTACCAGTGTGCAGCAGTTCCAGTGTTTGCTTGGGGTTCTGTTGCAGGCTGACCTCTAGTGGAATAGAGAGTGCAGTGAAACGCTATTAAGATTTTATACTTTAGATAGCTCTTAAAACTCCAAGAAATGTAATACCTTTCTCTATTTTAACGAAGTTGGTAATATGCACAATTTGGTAGCTGCTGTGCAACTGCAGCTTTAAAAGCAAGTCACTGTATTCTTGGTGTTCCAACTCTGTATAAATGCATATAAAATGCAGTCCAAATCAAAGTCTTAATACGTTAAAGTATTTAGATGGATAGTTAAGTCCATTCATAACCAATCAGTCAATTCTCCATATGCCTGAAGTTATTGCCTGCTTAAGTTTATTCAAAATAAATATTTCAGCATTTGCCTAAGTACTCTGCTGAATCAGAGCCCCCAGTCTGTAGGCTTATAGATAATGGTCTGTAAAAAACTAATTATCTGCAAAGTCTGGGCATGGACTTGATTATTAAATAATTTTCCCATACTTTGAGCCTTCTGGAGATTTGAAGATGTGTAATATATGGTTTTAGAAAAGTTAAGGGTGATCAAATTGTGGCCGAAAGGCCAACCAAGGCCTGCAGAGTCTTAGAACACAGACCATGAAAGCCCTCTCCTTGTAATTGCAGTGTGAGGATAAGGCTGCTCAACTGCAGGTTTTTATTACAGACAATGTAAACAGAGAGCAATTTACCTCCTACTAAAGCAAAATCCTCCTACTGAGGAGAATAAAAATAACTGCAGATTCTACAATTTCTGCACTTATTTTTGACTCTATAAATAAATAAAAATCAGCAGAGTAACTTTTGTTCTTGGGGCCCTGAAAATTTGCCAAGAGTGTCTCTTGAGCAGTAACAATCATCACTGTACTAGGTATTTGTCTGGATTTCTGGTTAGTGCCAGGATTCTGTGGGTTGTATTTGAGTAACTGCTTTTATTGTTTGCTGCCATGGTAAAATCTGAACTGGTCATGCTTTGATGAAGAATGTACAAGAAGATTTTTGCTGATGCGAAGGCTGAAGCTGGTGGTGGTGTGTCTTGTGCAGCATATCTCCTTCTACAAAGCATGAAATGTAAATTTGGCCAGAAGACCCAAAAGCATGTGAGTATATTTGTCCTTAGGGGGAGTGTCAAGTAGGAGCTCTGCACTTACCAAAAGGGAGGGCAGGTGTATTGAATAAGAACTCAGTGAACAAAATCAGAGGGAAAACAAATTATTCTGTCAGTCTTATTCTTTGAAGAGTTTCCGCTGGTCTCAGAGACATACTTAAAATACTATTGTCAAGTGAGTAAGCTCTCAAAGTCAATGATAACATGATAAGAAGGATTTGCTCTATCCTGGGATTTTTTAAATTCAATCTTAAAACTATGAAGTTAGAGCTTTGAGAGTATTGAGCTACCCAGGTTATAGAAATAATGTATACATTTGGTAGCGTGCTGCCAATAATTTAATAGAGGAGTTGCAGAAATGCTTGTAAAGCACCTAATATATACAAACTGCCTAGAGAAGAAAAAATAAGCGCTCTCCATCATTAACATTTTGAGCCCCAGGGAGTAGTAATCTCATGTAGGGAAGACACAGCAGTCCTCAGAAGCACAGAGACCTTCCAGATTCCTCTCTTCAATGTGGCTACCATATTTGAAAAAGGTCTCTTATGAACTTGAATCACTTCTTTTAATGATTAATTTCTCGACAGAATTGTTTTAAGAATGTTCAAATAACAATGTGTATTTAATAGAAAAATTAAATACATTACAGGAAAGATTGTTTAGTATATGACAGTAACACTACAGAGAGGACACAAATGAGCAAAGAATACTGTTCCGAAACAAAACTTCAGTTGGTGGAATATTACCACGTGTACATATGGAGAGAGACAGAGATGAAAACAAACAGAAATCCAAACTGACCCCTGTGAAAACTGGAATAACATGTAAAGTTTAAAACTCATATGAGAGCTTTCCTTGGTATCTGTACTCTTTGCTATTTCTCTCCTTTTATTTTGGCTTCATTTTGATCCAGATCCTGTTTTGATAGTTCTGATAAGAGCTTTCTGCTCCTTTTACATGGTTCACTTATTGTGTGGCATTGTATGTGTAAATAACATTTGGCCCTTCCTAACATAATGTCTGGATACACTGTACAAATGCGAAAGCTTATCTCTAAATCAGGTAAATACTTAGAAGAATCATCTAGTATTTTTTTCTTCAGAGTGGTTGTGTATTTCAGTTACAGTTAGGCCACTACCAGTTTTCCAATTATAAGTGGAAGAAGCAAATTTAAATATTACTATTTTTACAAGTTTCCTACTGTTACACCTCAACGTGTAATCTGTTAAAAATATTTTAAAATGCAGTCTATATAGCTGAAATACATAAAGGATAGTTATCAACATTGTGCATTTCTGGATTACATGCCTCTAACATGTGTTTTTCTCATGTATAGTATGTTTGTTTTTACAAAAGTCTGATTTGCTTTGGGAAACATATCATCTTAGTTTCCCTGTTAGACACAATGGATGGGAGAAAGCAGTACAGACGAAGATGGATGGGTGGTAGGTAGGAAGTTGGTTTTGGAGGGAGGACTCATGACTGTAATCACCTATGCTTGTAATGGGGAGCCTCGTTTCTCCTTTAAGTGTGTTCACTAGGTACTAAGAATCAATTAAGAGACTTCTAAATAGGTGTATTCCTCTGTGTGTATTATAGCAGTGTGACATTTTGTGGCTTTTCACTGTGCTGATCATGGCTGGTGTTACAGTGGGAGTATATAGTATAGACATTTCAATTTCCTTTACATTTCAATCTTTTTAGTATTTGTTAAAACTACTCAAAAGCGCAGCAGTGATAGTTTGTCAAATATATATACCTGTATGCTGAAAATTAGATGGTGTTCACTGGCTTACTTCAAAATAGACAAGTCTGATAATGAACCAGATCTGTGATTCTCTGAAGTAAAAGCCCTATTTCTTTGCTGAGTCCAGTGATCTGGTCATCCATTTAGCATACATTGTATATACCTCTGAAGAACTGATACCAACATTGCTTTAGAATAAAGGCGTTGAATGTAAATGTAGAATGCAGATATTGAATCTAGGCATAGGTTTTGAATAGTTTAAAGGAAAACCAAAGTATTTTACATCATAGAGTGGGAAGTCTAGAGCTGGGCAGAATGCCCATAATGGTATATGCATTGCTTGGGACAAGAGGAGTTATCAGTGTGGTTCAGATCTAAGGATTATATATTCTTGAGTCTTTGAAAACAGCGTGCATTGAGTACCTCAACTGAAGAATGTACCAATAAGTACTTCTGGTATAATCTGTATTCACAGAGGTCTTATCATAATGCCTAACAGTTATGAATTTCTTTGACCCCCAAACTGCAGATTTGAATTTATTTTGCCTTTGTGCTTGTTCCTACATTGTCCTGAAGTGCTTGAAGACCTAGAAGTCCCAGTCTGACCAGAATCTCATTACGTTAAGTGCTGAGGACTTGATGTTTAGATTGAGTGAATATGTTAAAGACATAAATTGTCTCCTATTATGCAGAGATCCCTATCTCCACTAAACAAAGATCTGAGCTGAAATGATACAGCAGTCTTTCTGCATATGCTTCTGAGCTCTCCATGTCACAATTGCAGATTTGACTAAATCTGAGTGTGGCTTGTTGGAGAACCGCAGTCAGAACTTTAAAAAAAAGTCTTGTCTTTGTGTTGCCTTGGAAACATTGAGCAACATTTGGGTAGAATAGTGTTAAAAAAAAATCCAAACAAAACCCAAACTTTGAAAGAAAGGACACATATGGTTTCAGGATGGACGTCTAGAGAACGAGAAACAATTTGATTGCAGGAGGAGAAAAAGGCATTTCTCCGTTTTGTCATGTTTGTGCCTAACAATATTGAAACCTGGTCTTCAGACTGCAGCCTTGGAACTATGGGCTTTCTGAAATGCCCTTAAAAGCACTGGCAACTCCAGCTACACAGAGAAAACTAATGATGCTCCAGTAGGCAGAATGGGATTTTTTTTTCCCAAGTATTCAGTGTGCAGGAAGCTCTCCATGAGATGTATGAACTTAGTTAATTACCACCCATGGTGCACCTTTCCTTTCTTGACCAAAATTGTTTTGAAGTCAGTGAACAAGGCCTTATCTGAAGGCCCCATCTCCCTACCAGATAGGGTTCAGGCCAGAACGTGGCATACAAATGACTGTGCGTGACATCCTATTGCACATAGAGAAGGGAAAGATGTATACTTGCATATTGCAAGCTATTTCTGTGGTCATCCAACCTTGAAGACCTAACATATTCTAATGGAAAAGCGTTCAGGTGGCAAAGATCTTTTCACACTGCATTCAGAGGAGAATTGGTAACTTCTGCTTCAAGGCTATTTGCCTGTGGAATGGCTTGTGATTGCTACCTCGTGTTTGTGATTAATTTAATTGAAGCAAATGTTTCAAATGGGAATAAATATAGGTAACTTGCTCATTTATGACTCTTGTAGAAGTGCTATCCAGCTGTTTTAATGTTAGGTTGATTGCAGCACCTGCATGACAGATGGTTGGTTGGCAGAAGACTTTTGAATGACAGGTTTGGGTCTTTCTACATGGCAGTCTGGAATTCTGTGTGATATTTCTGATATTCTCTATGTATGTATTTAAAAAATATCTTTAATGTAAAGCTGATTGCTCTTTACTTTGTCTCTTTGCTTCCAAGATCTTCCAAATGCTGTAATCACAGAAGGTCATTAACATGAAAAGCTCTCCTGCAACTCTTTTGGGGAAGTGGGATGCCTAAAAATTTGAAAAGACTAAGTAAGAACTTTTTGAAAAAATAGTGGTGGAACAACTTGGAAAGCACTGAGAGAGAGAACAAGAGTGGTTACTTTTCATATAAAGTCAGTGTATTTGATTGTGTGACTAGTAAAAAGAATGCTGGCAGAGAAACAGGTTACAGAAAGAAATCACAGGTTCTCTTGCATACTTCAGACTATATGCAAAAAGAATTGAGTGGTGAGGTAGGAAATATGTGTAGGTTAGTTTTTTTAGACAGTTATATGTTAGGATAGCATTGGTATAGAGTTATATAGAATAATTTCATTTAGAAATTGTTAGCAAACGTTTCTCCATAGGTGTGACCAGCAGTTGTCCCTGAAGAGCAGCCATGAATATGGTTATACCAAGAATACCAGTAGGAGAGGAAACAGTGTGAAGTCTGGGGATGACCAGCATCAGTCGTCAATACTTAAAGCAGCTGGAATCTTATATTACTCTCTATAAAGGATTCATGCAGTGCATGTGCCCTGGAAATATGCTGGAGGGGCTAGTGAAAGCACACTGCTAAAGAGACTTTTGAGAACACAGAGGTCTGGAATAGTGGAACACACGAGACGTCATCCAGTGGTTTCTGTATGAATCTCAGAAGTATAACAGAATGGTCTTTTTACTATGCTGGCTGTCAGAAGACACAGCTTAGCATCAAAATGGCTGTCCCTGCTTGTGAGATTCTCCTAAAATTGACTAAGTGAAGTGGCATTATACTATCCACTTAATGTTTACAACTTTGACCTTGTTTAAATACAGTATTCCCTGGGGACAATTTAATTTTGAATCACACCAGTCCTTCCTTGGTAGTAGTCTTGAATACTGTGGAACTAATCTTTGAAGGATATGTAAGAGGCCATAGTCCTGTTATGAGCTTGCATAAACAGGTAATTCTTAGCCAGAGAAGGGAGATGCATCATTTGATTTGGACTTTTGCTTGTTCTTTTTGCCTTCTGGAGAGCCTCAAAAACTATGGTATTGGGTACCAGATAATGAGTGAAAATAGACAAGTCAGAACATACTTATTTGTAGGATATTTTTGGTTGCATAAAACTTGCAAAAAATTATGTTGCTCTGCAGCTTAACTGGGCCTACCATAGTCCTATATAGTCCTATATTTTCCAAGTAATTCTGTTGCTAATGCCTCAGTGTTGCTGGTAGCATTTGTTTCTCTGAACAGAAAATATGGTGACATGCTTGCGTATGCTGTGAACGTGAAATACGCATGTGTGGTATACATGCGTGTAACATAATGAAGAGGCTTAAAAAAGTTAATCTGAGGATGAGAGGTATCCAGTTCTTGTAAATGTTTCCCTAATTTAAAATTAGAAATAGTGCAAGAAGTCAGTATTGTCTTTTGATGAGGATGAAATTTTAAAGTACGCCTAGTATGTTTCTGTTAATTATTCATGGGGGCCAGGTTGTGTTTTTGGAGGGGACCATTGTTGTATAGTTGCAGAGAATTAATGTTTTATCTTGTGAGCTAAAGAGTTGAAGAGTTTAAAATTGTTATTGTTACAAATTTTCTTTTAATCAAAGTCTGTTAGAAAGACAGGCATTAATAGATTAGTAAGAATGGCACTCTTGAATTAGGAGATGGATTGCTACATTAAGGCACTTGAATTGTCATAACAGTGACACTTTAACCCAGACAATAGACTATAGTGTAACTAATTGCATCACTGTTACATATTCACCTGGTGACTAGTGACACTGACTTCAGAAAAATCAGTTCAGGACCGTTGTCACAGAGTTTTAAATAAATAAATAAATAAATAACTGTTCATTACCACCGTCCATGGATTTAATTGTGGCTTTCCTTTTTGGAGACAATGGAGCTGAAGCTGATCTTAGAAATGGTGCAGCAGGATTTTGCAGCTCTTTGGCTCTGATTGCGCCAATATGGCACTCCTTAGGCTGCAACAATAAACCATAAAAAGGAAGCTGGCAATAACATCTCAGACTTGATTTTGATTTTCTCCCCCTGTATTTTCCTGGCATAGTTTTAGAAAGACTTTACAGTTTTGGTGGCATCATATAGTTCTAGTATTGTGATTAAAATAACTATATGACATGCTGGTTAAATAAACAGTACACTAGAAGTGCACCATGACTTATGGTTCATCTCTGTGAAACACTTAATCATGAGAATTTGAACAGGATAGCATTTACTTTTTCCTGCCTGCTTTGTAAAGAATAACTGATATGGCAGGTGGATGGGGCTTCTTCGAAAAAATAATCTATGCCTTGCGTTTTGATTTGTTTTTAGGAGGGATGAGAAAAGATAGTTAAAGTTCTAAAAAACAGAAATTTTAATTATTTTTTTTATTATATAACTGCTAATTCTGGCACAAAAAAGTTGCCTATCACAAGCCACAGGTTGGTTTGCTCTAAGGTGTTGCTGGTGTCCTGTTGTTTTTGGGCTGTGTAAGCCTGCAAAGCTTCAACTTTTATGTGAATTAGTGACCTTCTACTTTTGAGGTGATTATGTTTGATTCTTGGGGTTTCTCCTGTGCACGTTTCTGTTGTAGCTGAAATTGAAATCATGCTAGGATGCTAAATACCTATTTCAGTAGAGGGAGATGAGTAAATGATAACAAAGAAAAAAGATCTGGGGAGTGTTTCTGCATGTAAAATCACTGCTGAGCATTTAGATATGAGATATTAGTATCTAGACACTAATTTCCAAATTTGGGGAGATTTAGATTTTTGAGATGCAGATTATCAACTACTGTTATTTACACAAAACTTTTAGTGAATTTGGTGTCTCTCCCTTTTGCTTGTCATAGGACTTTGGTGCATAGTCCTACACATTTTGCAGATCTAAGCTGACACTGCTCTTCATCATCACATATCTAAATACATTTTGATGAGATTTAGTATACATGTCATGCTCCACATTCAGAAAATTGTTGGGGAGAAAAGCTTCTACCCCAGAAAAAGCTCTACTGAATTGACAAGAAAAAATCCTGCATGTTTGCTTCATAGAAAAAGCCAGAAGTTTGGGGGTTAGCTTTTTTTTTCCCTTTCGATAGGAAAAGGCCAGATACAATCTAAGCCTTGTAATAGCTAACCCCCTGTGTGTGATTGCTGTTATGGAAATAACTGTCTTTTGTAATAATAAACTATTTCTCTCAGGGAGCCTTTTTGCAACGTAAGCAATCCTGCAAGAAATTAAGTGTTTCTCCTGGCTGAGGGAGGGTGCCAGATTCAAGCACTTCTCTAACAGTCTTAGGAAATTTTTAAAAAGCCTTTTACTTGAATGTGTGGAAAAACAGTTTGTGACCTTCCCATCACAGTCACATATTTCCTGAAAGAGCCATGAAAAAGTTTATGTATGAGCTCGAGGTCCAGATATGAGAACACGAGAATTAGCACCAAATTTTGATTGAGAATTCACCATGGCTAACCAAGATTTTTTTCTTAGAATCTGGGTGATTATTTACTGGCATATAGCATTCCATGATGTGACTTTGCCAAATCAAAATTTAGCATTTTCACCTTTTCAATTAATTCATAGAATTAATTTCAAACCCTCATTTTTCTCACTCGTGCAAAATATTTGAGCATG
Source organism: Fratercula arctica (assembly GCA_947846985.1). Taxonomy (NCBI): domain Eukaryota; kingdom Metazoa; phylum Chordata; class Aves; order Charadriiformes; family Alcidae; genus Fratercula; species Fratercula arctica. The sequence goes on from CANTUZ010000010.1 coordinate 25,527,012, forward strand.
ATTCCTCAGCTCTTATGGGACAGAACATTAACTATGAGTGTAGATAACATTGATTTTAATCTGTTAAAATTAGTAATTGTCAGCATGATCTTCATGCGTGTTTGGAAATAAAATAAAATTTCAGACTTACAGAAGGAAGCCCACAATTTTAACAGTGAAGCTGCTCTTTCCATTCTGTATTGCTTCTGTTGCCCTTAAGATATTGAGGTGAAGAAATAAAGTAAATTCCATCAACTAAAAATAACAAAGATAACAGAAACACATAAATCAAGTATAAATAATAGCAGCACAAGTGAATTGAGGGTTTAAAACAATAGTTGTGTCTCTAACAGCAGGAGTGGATAAAAACAGAGCAATGAAATGCCCTTTAATGGTTTTGAATAATTATTACTATTGTCTAAGTCAGTCAATTTTTAAACATTGAGAACTTTTTACATGCATATGCATGGCATTTTTTGTGAGAATCACGCCTTTTTCTCTGCATATAAATTGAAATAAGAATGTATAGTTCGAGTCTTAAAGACAGTCACACTATAATTTGACAAAATAATTTGCTTTATTTGATCCATCAACAGGGTTCAAATGGTTTAATATTGTTGTTATGGTTAAACCTAAGCTGTGATTTCCAATATTTCAGTGGTTAAAAGGCAGTTTATCTTTTTTTCGCTTGTTTCTTTTAATATAGTTTACACATATTGTAAACTATACACATATTTTGTCATCATTATTTATGTTCTGAGGAACATAGTTATGTTAAAAAGCCTCATGAACACCAAAATATAAGGCTATTGTAATGAAAAAAATTTTTGCTTTACAAGACTTTAAAGCTTCATATATAAAATACTTGTAACACTGAAGTCTTTAAATTGCACTTAGTGAAGCATTAATTCATATATACTAATTGAGTAATTACAAATGTGTTGCTGTGGCACTCAAAGCATTTATATGCCAGGAGTGAAAGTGGGTTGTTGTGGTTTGACTTTTTTCTTTCTTTTTATTTTTTTTAAAAAAAAACAACTCATTTTCCAGTGGACTGAATATATTAGTGATGAATGTGCTGTGAAACTAACTGTTTGTTTCCATGCTGGAAAAGTTTCATGGCTCCAGCAATTGGAGCCATTTTACCACACAGCATCCATCATTTTGTCAAAGTTTTAATGTTTTGTAGTGAACCACCTAGGAAAGAAAGGAGGAGAAAAGAATGACAAAACAGCAAATTCTTTCATTCCATGCCAAAAAACTGACTGAAGTTTATCCCTGTTTGCCCTTGGAACAATTAATGTGACATTTTCCCGAATGCCGTACTAAATTTGATTGTCAGTTATTGAAGTGTATGTTTAAGTCAACAATGATGCAACTTTAAATGCTTTTTTCATTAATGCCATTGAATCCTTAACCCACAACCTTTGACACATAACAGAATTAGAAAGCCTTTTGGACCATTTGGCTGAAGTTGTGCCCTCGCTACAGTATCTAAGTTTGCTTGGAAACATGGCCTGCCCAAATGAACTGGTCTGCAAAGAGAAGGATGAAGATGACTACCAGAGGTACAGGTTAGTGTTTTCACTGTATTGATATAGTTTGATAAGGTATGTCAATTTTGTTTTATTACCAGAAAAATATTGAACTAAAACCAACTCACGGGCTCAAACAAACATCTATTCTGAAAGCATTGTGGCATATTCTGCCATGAAACACCTGGAAATTTGAGTAACCGCATTTCAGCAAGATCACTCTCAGGTACCCTATTTCAAGACTATTTCAGTGCTGTACAGCACATGTTTGAGTTGAGCAGGTGTGCACAGGATTTCCTGAATGCGGGTGCTCATATGTGCCTGCTTATGGCTTTTCCCTCTCTAAGGCCAAGGTAAGGCAACATTTACATATATTAAGGATTGACAGTACATAAAAAAAATTAAATCACTACACTCAGCCAGTTGCATTGTCTTCTGCTAACATTCGATTATGGGGATGAATTTCTTCTACTATAGTTATAAAGGCACTACTAAAGAACACAGAAGGACTCCTATATTGTGCTGCTTTACTCAGGGCAGTTAGTGTTTAGATTCAAATAAAAAACCCTGAACTATCTCTCTAATGTAATTTTAATGAGCTAGATTATACAAAAGGTCATCTGGAAATTAATATGGAGGCCTGATAAAATACTATGTGTCCAACTGGAATGTTGCTAAAAATTCCAACAGTTATTTTTTAAAAAATAAAAATACTTGTGACTGATGATGACTGTGAGTATGGATCCAATACTTATGGAATGTCTGCTTTGAAGTGACATAATTTTCATAGCTATAACCTTTAGGAAGTGAGACATTGATTATAAAATAAAATAAAAAAGTCATTGGATTTCTTTTTTCTTGCTCACACCCGATACAAGATTTCAGTCTTCGTGTGCTGGCATTTTTCACATGGGCTGAAAATGGCTGTCTGAGGCAAGTCAGAGCCAAGCACTGCTGGTCACCATGCTGCCGCTGGTCACCATGCTGCCGACCTTGCCGAGCCTGAGCTTACTTTTTATTAGCAGATCACCTGCAGTATTCAGAGTTATATAATAAAACTCTGATTTTTATCTTCATGTAATCTGTGCTGTAGGAGTTAGGATAAAACTATACAAAGTGGCAGAGACTAAAAGCAGGTTTATTGAGAAGTGGCATGAATTCGATGCACCAGTTTATTGCTCATAAATGCTGTATGTTGAAACAGCAGCACAGCTGTCCTGGGTATGCATATACTTTTTTCTTTGTTCCAAATTTTTGAGAAGGATTTCTAGGTTATCGTTAGCCTAAAGACTTTCACCTTCTAACAATTCAACTTTTAAATCCAGCCTAGCTTGTAGCATTTTGGATTTCGCCAAGTAGAGCAGCCTAGATTTAATAAAATATTTTCCCATTGCTTTCACACTTGAGTGGAAGGTATGCCTACTATCCAGCTTACGAGAGTCTAATAGTTCTGTCTCTATGTAAATTTATGTGACATTTGCACTAGAGAATTGCTTAAAAAATGAATGATATTTCTACAGTTTACTGTTTTTCACTTTAAGTGTGTTTTCTGACAATATGTCTCCTATTAATCATTTAAGCAAAAGTAGTATGTTAAAGGAGCCATTCAGAGGCAAGAACCCATGGTTCATTTAGTGCTGTCTGAAAAAATCCTTTATTGATTGACATCCTCTGTGGTTATGTGATGTAATATTTATAATATGTCACACAGCCATACATCAAAACAAGCATGTCTGTTGTTTCATTTCAATGCAAAAATGTTGATTTCAGGGAGGTCAAGGTAGTTTTAGGTCACATTGTGGCAAACCACCGTGGCAAAGTATGAAGTGATTGTATTTATCCATCTGCTGTAAACTGCAACATTGCTTCCATTTTCTTTTCCCTCAATTTTTCAAAATCCTGGGTATATTTTTTCCATATAAAGTAGGTTAATTAAAGCTCTTTTAAGAAGGAAGAATGTACTTCTAATTAGTTGAATGATTTATGGTTCTGCTGCTATAATGAAAGCTTCCTGATCCTTCTCTGTAGTTTTTACATTGTATGAAATGTGTTTGCCTGACAACAGTAGTCTCAAAAACCAAAAGCATCCACCTGTCTGTCTGTCTATCTGTTGGGGACTATATTCACCCACGTGGTGGAACTGATTAAAAGTACTCTGCTAATTTTACTCTGAATAGCTAATTCGGAGTTTTGAATACACGTTCCGAAGCATCTTGGACACAACTTTTTTCTTTCTTCCCCCAAACATACAGGTTTATCTTACAGATTTAACACAAGCAAGCTCTCCTGAGTGAGAAAGTATTTGTATTTTATCAAACATATTGCTTCAAATCTCAAAAGCAAATATTTGAAATGGCCAGTTTCATAACTTTTTAATAGTTTGAAGTAACTTTTTTAATAAGATTTTTATTTTGTTGACAAAATTTGCATGCAAATACATCAAAACATTGCATTTCAGTGAACCTGAATTATGTAAATATTTTGCTTTACCATGAACTTTAACTGGTTTTGTTTTGTTCTGAACAGGAACTTCTTTTGTAAAGTTTTGCAGTGACCATTGGAGCCACAGCTTCATTTTTCATTGAGCTTTAATTTCATTCCCACTGAGTTCAATTAGAGTTCAGGCTATTTAATTCCTCAACCAGAAAAAGCAAGGTGCTAGAAATCAAAGCTTTACTTAATCTTCTCATTCCAACAAACTGAAGAGATCTGTAAAACCCCCAAAATCTCAACCTTAACAAAATGTGGAGAGTCAAATTTTAAAAAACTCAAGGTCCAGTGATTTACTGTGATATTAGTAACAGAGATAAAAAGTAATATTACATATTTTAAAAATAATTAGGTTTTATCATAAATACTTGGAAAATGTATAAAATTATGCTTTTTGTCAAGAAGTTACGATCTGGTTCCTCAGGTAATCCATTGGTATACCATTTCTATCAATTTCAATAGTAAAGCTTTTCCCAAGTTTTTAATTTAAAATAGGTTTTTTACAAAAACATTGTTATGACTTTTTCTCAAAGTAGTTATTTTTTTCTAAGAAACATGGTAATACTTGAGTGGGATTTTTTTTTGAAAAAGAAAAAAGAAAAAGTATTTTTTTTTTCCATCTCCTTACCTTTCAAGTATGTAGGAGAAGAAATCAATGAAAATATTTCTATGTTTCTTATTGGAATTTTTGCTTGGACAGGAAAAGTAAATGGAAAGTTCCCTTCTGCAGTATTTTTAGAAGCAAACTTGTTTGGTTCATTTTAAAAACTCATGTTTTTTTCCATGATTGTAAAATGGCTTTACTTTCTGTAAAAAAAAAAAAAAAAAAAAAAAAAAAAAAAAAAAATTAAAAAGTGCTATAAGTTCTTATTTTTTATCTTGTTTTTTAAGCTTTCCATATTTGGGAAGTGCTATTTTTTAAAGGGGTATCTTGGGGGTGAGGACAAAGGAAAGCAGAATATCTAAAATATAATGGTGATAGGAAAGTTTTAAAAGCTTTTGACTGAAACAGGAAGTGAGAAACACAGAAAAATAGCTTGCAAAACAGTGCGTCCTCTAAAATAACCTATTCTACAATCTCTACTTTGAAGATTGCCTGAAAGCAAAGGTCATGACCTGGAGATCAAAGTAACAGAAGTCAACACAGTAATTGCTGGTTGCTTCTCTTGTACCCGCACTTGGTCAGTCCTCTGGGTGTATTGTTTGCAGGGAAAACTTCAAACATGGTGTTACTGAACTGTGAAAAATCATCTGGGTCAGAATGTATTACAAAGCATTTGTGAATGCGGCAGGTGACCTCACCTATTTTCATTAAAGCGATATGATTGTGAAGGATGTATGCCATGTGTGAAGTTTTCAGTGCTTGTTCATTCTTCTTTGCTCCTTATTGACATTTCCTGGAATGATGCATTCATTAAGTGCTGTTGACATGGAAACAAGGGCAAGTGGAAACAAATGCCTGAGTTTATTTTAAATTAGCTTAAAAGTACATATACTAGATATGCTATCTTTGGCAGGGGGAGCAAATGGTGATAACCTTATGAAGTCCTCTTAAGATATAACAGCAAGAAAGGAAGTGCATGCATTTTGTATGGATTAACTTTTCAAGCTAAATCAGCTCTTCCCTTCCCAGGTTTGATTCTGTGAAATGCTGTGTCCTCTTATAGCATTTTTAGTTTCCTTGCAGTTTTGTTTTCTTGTATTGTGGTTTTGTTTTGTTTTAGTGTTTCGTTGGTTGTTTTTTTTGTTTCTGTTTTTGTTTTTGTTTTTTTTTTTTTTAAATTGAGATAGAACCTACTTATCTTTTTTAAATGGTCTTGTTATTGAATTTGGTAATATAAATACATAAATACGTATTCAAGAAGCAATAGGAGACTAGGAGTCCTCACTCAGTAATGAAAGTGGTGCTGATGTACTTGGTCAATATCAGTGAACTTACTGTTGAGGCTCTTTTTGAGTAGGATGGATTGAAGTCTGTGGTGCTTCTCTATATGTTGTTTATGTACTTAATGAGATGATTAGGGTATTCCCTTACATCTGTGTAATCCACGTACCTGTGCTACTTCACTGTTTGCATGAGGCCTTGTCATTTTACAGTACCTGCAAGAAAAAAACCCTGTATTTGATAGACATCAAATAGCCATACAACTTCCACCTGAGATTAGCCACTGTAGGGATTTATGAGTAAGGGCTATTATCATGCGTTTGTTCAGCCAAATAAATTGAAGTCCATAATACCCCAATTTGTCCATACTAACTCAGTAAATCAAGAATAACTATAATTATTGTTACATGTATAGAGAGATATTTTTCTAATTCATAGAGTTGTTTGCTACATTGAAATAAAGCGGAGGATGTTAGATGCTAGGAGGTGGTCTAGATTTCTGAGTGACTTGGGAGCCCCTCAGAATTACATGGTCATCACCAAGCAGTTGCTGAAGTTGCACAAAGGCTATGTGACACTCTGCCATACCTCATGCCAACATCACGCCCTCTTTTCTGGAAGATGTTGGTTTAAGTTTATGACCTGGCTTTCTTAACTCTGTATTGAGGAAGTTTTGTTGCAGATGGAAATTCTGCAGCCACTTATATGCTGTTTGGTGGGGTAAGGGTGGTGGTAGGGGGTTAAACTTTTCGGTGGTGCAGAAGAAACAATTACAGGAGATAATCTACTTCAGTGTCATACATGTTTGCTCAGTCCTTCTGATTGTTGTTTTCAGCTCTCTCCATTTGAATGCTGATGCGACTTTGACGACTTTGGGTTATTTATTATTTCTAGTTTACAAAAATGTTACTGAGAGCATAATCAGCCCTTCGAAGTTTGAAATAGATATATTATTTTTATGTTCTATGATTGTCAAAGAAAGGAAATACAATAGCACAGAAAATAGAAAAATGAAAGTAAACACTTTCTGAAACAAAGAGCATGTTGTAGTTATGATACGAGTAGAGATAGATGTTTCTGCCTTCTTCTGGGCAAATATTTCTCAGTTTTTCAGTGGTTATTTTTCAGTGAATTTTGTGGTTAAATATTGATGCATATAGTATGTTTTTATAGTCCAGTTTTTGTTATTAAAAGTACAAAATAAAGGTCTATACAGAATCTAGTTCTTACCACAGTCTTTCACTAAAGGTTCAGTGGAAGAGTTTATATTCTCTGAAACTCTAACATATACAAATTTACTATACTTTTCTTGTAGTGGAAGGAGAAAAAAAAAAACAAAACAACCCCAAAACATTCTTTCCCCAAGTAATTTATTGCCACTTTTAAGATTTTCTTATAGTGTGGCTCATGGGTGATGCCATTATCTTTCAGTATCAGGAGGCCAACTGTGTTCTACAACTTATCTGCTTTTCCAAGGGAAGTAATAAATGAATCGAGGCCCTTAGATGCTATGATATGATGGGATATTTTTTTTGCGCTCACGGCTCTGGAATAAAAATTTCATAGAACTGTTTGACAATAGTAAGGAGTAGTGTACTGAAACTCATTAAAACTGAAGGAATTTTTACGCCTGAACCTAATGGCTACTGAAAAAAATAGATCAGAATGAAATTATACAGTAACTAACAAAAATAAGGAGTTGACATAAACGTTATTTAGACCTGTGTGTTTTGGATTAGGACTGACAAATTTTGTGCATGTGTTTATTCCTTTCTTCCATTTGATCCTTTAAGGAACACTTACACGTTCTCTTTGAAGCCTTTTGCTTCACCTGTGAAACTCTCTCCTAAGATTGTGTGAACCAAGCCTTTTGCTTCACCTGTGAAACTCTCTCCTAAGATTGTGTGAACCATCACTGATTTTTGGGGTTGAGAGAATAATGCAAGGACTATGTTTTAAGTAATGGCTGTTACACGGTAAAGAACTAGAAACGTACACAGAATGTACCTGTAAGGTAACTGATAGGTCTTAGTTTCCGTGTTCGTAAGGCAGAGTTAAGGTGACAAGTCTGTGGTTCCATAAAGGCTGTAGAGTAAGTCAGTATCAGAGACAGTATTTCTTTGTATAAAAACTAGAGTAATGTATTGTTTAATAAATAGCAATAGCTGATCTCAAAGCTGTCTTTGTTCTGTCCCTTTCTGAACTCCAACATGTTTCTTCAAAGGAAGGCTTTGCCCCATTGAGCTTTTGCCAATGTCAATAGCAGCTGAATCCCAAACTCACTGCATTCCTTTACAAATGCCCCCTCAAGCCTGTCCCACTTTTCCAATATCTTGACAGGTCTGTGTAAAAACTGCTAAAATAATACTAATCACATGCAACACTTATGAAATTGGTAAATGAATTGTTAATCTTTATTGTCATTTTCACTTAACTCAGACTGAAATAACATGAAATGTGATATTCTCTGGTCTTTTTCCATCTCTGAGTGTTCCTGTTTGTGTGTGATGGATATCTCTTATTAGCTTATTTTCGTGGGACTCCTGGTACTGGGAGTCAAGGGGAACAGATGATTCTAAACAAAAGAAGATGCAACTTTGCTTACATAGTTCATTTCCTTAATCCATCATGAATTAGAAGATCAGTTTACAGGCAGTGATAAATGGATCTCTAAGCACCTTCATGGTGTCTCTGTTTTTTTTCTCTTTCTGGACCTGACCTTTAATCCTCATCACTGAAGATAATAACCTTTTTTCACACCACTGCAAAGATGTTAAAACCCAGTAACAGCAGTCTCAGAGCACATGGAACAGTGCTAAGTTTCAAAATGATTAAAATAAAAAAAAAAAGGGGGGGGGGGGGAGAAGGGGAGCAGGGAGACCCTGCCTCTCAACCAATCAAAAATAAACCTTTCTAAATTCATAATGTAAAATTTACATGGATCTTTCTTCATTAAATAGCATTGTCTTAACTAGTGATTTTACAAGTCTAAAACAGGTGCAACGTGTCATGCAATTTATGGATCCTAGTACCTGCCATAAAGTATTTTATGATGGCTGCATTCTGTGTTATTAGTAGCTGTCTTTTTCTGCAGCCATTGGTGTTTGATAATAGTCTTAAAACACCCAAAATTACTTACCTGCAAGCAACATTCCAGATAGTCCCTGTTGACAGTTTGAATAAGTTTAGTGCCCTTTTGTTGTACTTTACCTTCAAAACAAACTGATTGAACCATCAATAGCTCCTGAAAGCTGACAGAGGCATGTCATCTGGTCTAACCCTCTGATAGTAGGTTATCTGTGGGAGTTAACCTCCCTGCATTGTTAACTGAAATGTTTTATGTACTATGCAACTTTAGGATACTGCTGTGATAACCTTAGTAACTAAGTCATACATCACAGTAAAGAGATTTTGTGCAACAAATAACCCTGGATTAAATTTACAAGGGTTGAATTGATATTGTAAAGTGTTCATTCCAGGGCTTTGGTAATCCTTTCCTGTATTTTTTTATGGCAAACTTGTGTTACATTTAGATTGAAACTGCATCTTCATATTTCTAGCTAAAATATATCCAGGAAGCCCGATGCTTTTCTTCAGCCGTTTAATAAAAAAGTATCATATTATTTTCATATAATATAGATTAGTTTTATCCCACATTGAGTAAAAGGAATATGAGTAAATGGGATTGTATTTTGAATCATCTTTTAAAAGAATTAATCACTGATACACCTTTGTTCTACTGGTGGGGTAACCTTTAACTTACTTTTTAATATTTGCTCTTCTTAAGGAGTGCAAGTTAAAAAAAAATAAAATCAACGCCAAACCTGTGACTTGTGGTGTATTTTGCTGTTTAGTTTATGTGGAAATTGTTTTTTGGTTTTGTTATTGGAATTGGCAAGTACTGGTGCTAATTCTGTTTTTTGAAGTGCAGTCAGGATGACTTAAAAATACAAAAATACATTTGAATCAAGGAATGCTATTATAATTTTAAGCTCTTTTGAAATGATTGAGAGACTGACACTAGGGCTGTGATCCAAAGTCAGCATAGATGACAGTGCTGTCTTAGTCTGTTGTCATTTTTGTTGCAGCCTGCTTTTCAATGGCATATTTCATTCCATCATTAAACATTTGCTGATTTCCTAATACTGATGTTTTCTTCACCTGAATATTCATCTTTTCTCACCCTACACTTAGTGGGTGTCTTTACTCGTTTTTAGCTTCACTCTTCTTCACTCTTGACATATTGTTTCCTTCTGTTCATGTCTTCATTTGAAAGAATCTGTTGTCATCAGAGCTTTTCTGCCAGTAATGCAAGATGGATAGCTTCTCCTCCACTGAAAGATAAGGGCCAGCAAAATGCCAGGGAGGACTGGAAGGGCAGCCAGGAAAGCTGGGAGGAGTCTAAGAATAAGAATGTGTCAGTCTCGTAGATCTGTAGCTGTTGTTTAATAAATGGTCTTAGGACAAGTTCTGTTTTGTAAAGTGACTCTCCTCTTCTGCTATCACTGAAAGTCATAGATTGAGGATTCACATTTAAATTGTCTGAGCATTTCAGTACTGAGTGTTTTCAGTTCACTTATTAACAATTTACGAAGCTGTTGCCTCAGAGGAAAGGTGTACTTGACGGAAAGGTTTATCTGCAGCATTAAATTTTGCTTGGTTGTAGAAGGGGAGTCTTTACAGTCTTTTTCACATGTTTATCTGATCTTGAGAACAGTATTATAAGGTAACTTACTTTTTAGAACACATTCTTTTTGTGTGTTGTTCTTTTTTAAAATGTTACGTTATGTAGAGTTTTCTACTACTTTGATTTTTTTCCTCCCAGTGCCAGAAGGAATTGGTATGATTAGGAGGCTGGCTGACTGACTGGAGTTTTATGCAAAGCAGCTAGGCATGGGGAACATTATCAATCACCTTTCTACCCCCTGCCAGGAAAAGTCTGGCTCTTCCCTCGTTTTGCAATGTCTGCTTCACATTTGGTTGACTAAATGTAAATAGCATGTACTTGAGGTGGGTAGATATTTTGATTTGCCATGGTTGTGTGCCTTACTTTGTTTCTGGTCTGCCATGTTCTCTCCCTCTGCAAGCAAGGAGCCAATGGTATTTTTGAGGCTAAAAAGCTGCTGTACTTTGAGTAAAAAGGATAAATAGAGTATAGTACTGATGGATCCTAACAAGAACTTTGAATTCTTAAAATGTGTTTCATAAAAACAGTCTGTCCCTGTGTGCTTCTGCATAATAATCCTGATCTGGGATCCATATGCCATAAGGACACCTTGTTTCTCCAGCAGGACCGAACTGGAATTCTTCTTCCAAATGATGCCTATATCAAAATGTAGTCCTGGAAGGCAGAGACCAGGAATAATTCTCCATGCTTTCTCTTGACAAATTCTTCTTTTTTTTTTTTTTTAAAGTTAAGAGTTTTGAACACTGATGTACACTCCTTTCAAGACAAAGGATGGTGTTTTAGGATGTATGGTAGAATACAAGTTGCACTCCTCCCTGATTTGCTGTTCACGTGTCTCTTATGTTGCTAATTATTATGTTTTTAGGAAAACGTAATAAAAATCTGAAGAAGTGTTGGCAAATGAGTGTTTTCTGAGAATTCTTTCAGAGAAGATAGCTGGCAGTTTCCCATGTCTCAGATTGGTTTTCCCCTGCAATATGGGATGGAATCTTTGGAATCACTCAAAAGTCCTTTTTCCAAACTGGCAATTCAAAACAATTTCCAACTTATTCTATTTCTGTATATACCTTATACCTCGCTAATACCTACAGAGAACATACACGCCCATGGTGATAATTTTCGTATCTGTTTAATCCACACGACATTAAATTGTTATGGGCAGCTTACAGCAAGCTTCATTTGAGAGAGTAGAGTAAGTATAATAACTTTTTACATAAGCTCTGTTGCATGAAAAAGGTGAACAGAGAGAGGAAACAAAGGCTGTTGCTGTTTACTGCTGTTATTTTTTAGTCATTTAGTCTGTGAGTATGTCTTTGCTTTTTACTGGATTTTAACTGTGTGCACTTTGCTGTCTGTCAGATATTTTGTCCTGCACAAATTGACAAACCTGAAATTCCTTGATACTCGGAAGGTAACCAGGAGGGAGAGAGAGGAAGCCTTGGTAAGAGGTGCCTTCATGAAAGTGGTTAAGCCCAAGGATGCTAAGGTAGGAGCATAAATGGAAGAAGTAACAACAATGTGATTCATTAACACTGTTTTAAAATAACTTCAAAAGCTTGTCTGCGTCTTTTGCTAAAGTAACAGAGAAAACCTTTCAAATGAAAGGACTGGTAAATGTGGTCAGGTGAGGGACAAAAGCCTTAGTAATTTTTCTGTGTTTTAATATCAAACTTACTGTTACATCTGGTTAATGGACTGTGGTTATGTTATCAAACTTCTGGTTTCCAACCTCTATTTTGTATAACAAAGTAACTAATATGTGTCACTGAGCTTAAAAGAATATTTTTACCCTGTCTAAAGATATGTAACAACTGTGTGATATGCTTTTGTGAAAGAATGCAATTTTTCTGACAAGTTGTCCCCTGCTTTGTATGTTAAACACAAATGTCTATCGCAGAGCTCACACCTATGGTGTTTATTGGCTTTTAGTGGACAAGCTGACTCTAATTTTGTATGATATTACATAATGTGGTGTCCTGCTTATAAGCATTGACAACATCAGAGAGACAGTTTCAGTAATTTGAGCTTTTGATACCACTTGCATCAGCTCTGGGCATACTGCATGCTGCTGATGCAAACAGAATGCGAATGCGAATTCTCCACTTTCCCTTTTCCCATTGTTGATCAATACACGATAACAGCAATCTGAGCTTCAGACTGTTTTAGTGCTGCAGACCTTTCTTGAAACTCCACTCAAGTTTTCAGTCTACTTGCTTTCTGTTTGCTGTTTTGTTCTCTAAAATATACCATCAATAATTTATTGCAGATTTCCAATAATGCTGAATAATAATGTAGCAGTTATGGAAATGCACTGTTTGGTAGCGTAACAGTGTTGCTAGATAAATGCATTATCACAAGTACAATTGCAGTGCATAACAAATTAATTCAGACTGATTCATTTATAACTACTAAAATGTTAACATTTTAGTAGTAACATTCTGATACATACAAGCATAGCTTTCATATATTGTTTACCACTGCCTTTGGTTATTTCAGCTTTGTATACGGAATAAATGAAATAATTTATTTCTAAGCTGTTGTGGATATCTTATTCACAGCAAACGATCTCTGCTGAATCTGGCCAATGCAACAGCTGAAATGTGTTAGATATAGCATGTTGTCTTCTTTTATAATTCTTCTTATCTAATCAGATTTTGGATCTGGTGAAGCATTTTTTAAAATTTTATTAGTAATTAGACTTTTCATTTAAGAGTCTGCTTTTTGAATTTTAACCAGCTTAATAGTGTAAAAGAAGGAAAAAAGTATCTGTTTTTTAAATTTGAATTTCCTTTTCTGGATGAAACCTCTTTTAAGTCAATAGCTAAGGGTAAATTACTTCACAAATATAGGGATAACATCTTTACCTTTTATATCTGTAATTGAACCTTTTGTATAGTTTTGAATTATTTACCCACTAAGTCTTATGATAAAACAGACATTTATTTCAGCAAATTTGCAGAAGGCTCAAATTTACTGTTGTTATTGCCATATTAAAGGGGTTTTTTTCTTCTTTATAAACGGTTTGGTACAAATTGCCGATGGTAAAATCATTGTAAATGCTTTTCATGGCATGAATTAATGCTTCTTAAGGTGCTGCAAAATTACCCTCATCATACAATATTATATACATATTACAGAAGTGGCTAATTTAAAATAAATATTAAATTGGATGCAGAACAGATATTATAAACCTCTTAAAATTGTTTTGAATTTGTGCTTGTTTCCTAGGATATTCATGCTTATAGTAGGCATGCATGCAAACTCTTTTTGTCTGAGAACACTCAGTCTCCTCTGCACATATGTTTTCAGATGCAGATATGTGTGTATTTTATATATATATGTGTGTGTATAGCTATTTATAGCTATACTCAAAGACCAAAACAAGCAGCATTCCTCTATATATCACAAAATCATGTGCACAGTACCTGTACTTTCATATTCTATCATATGTTATGTATTGAATACATAATAGTTTGGTTTTTTTTTTTTATTCTTCAGTCTTCAGGTTTCCTGAATCTTGTGCTGTCTGTTCATTTGTTCCCCTCTCATATAGTTATTGAGATTTTTGACCGGCTTCAGCCAAATTTAACAGGCAGCCGGTGGTAATATATTCTAGGCTTTCTGAAACTAGTTAGAGGAGAATAGACCTTGAACCAAGCCAAGAGGAAGACTGCAGCACATCCAGTATCGGTCATCAGAACAACTCCTTAAGACGTCGACCTAGTGATTTAAGACCCTGATGATAGTGAACTTCCTAAGAATGCTTTTTTCCTTCCCCCTAAGGTAGTAGCCACTGTGTCAGCCTATGCTCTCCAGGAATGGAGTTGGAATTATTAGTATTTATGTTGGTGGATGCCGAATGGAAGTGTTGTTCTGCCAGACGTAGTAACAACAGTGAGCCTATCAATCAGACTTGTTTTTTCAGAGGAAAAAAAAAAAAACAAACCAAAAAAAATCCTAAGTTAGGTGAGGTTTTTTTTCCCCATTATGATAAGCAGGAGATGGTATGGCTTATTCAGCATAAAAAGCAGACTGATGATCTAAAGAGTCTGTGATGTGGGGAGTTGTTTTCATTTTAGTCTTGACGTGAAATACTTGGGAGAGCAAAATACCCCACCAAGAAAAAATACGCAAAATGAGAATAAAAGCAAGAAATTTCCATCTGACTAGCTTGTGTTTACTCAAATGCAAAAGTATCTAGCAATCACCAGTCATCACTAAGTCATAAATATTTTATTTTGTATAAATTTTTTTACTTTCATTTTTCTCTGTTTTTTCATTTTTTTAACAGAACACTGCACTTTCTTGTGCTTTGCTTCATTTCATCCTTTGTTTAAAATGCATCTGTTTGTGATATGACTGTCTTATGGAAAGATGAAGTAATTTATTAGAAAACGGTTTAATGTTAGAATGCAGTGTTCCATCTCACTATGTGTGAGCTAAACTTCATTATTCTGTGATGTTTATGTTTTCTTTTGTCAAAATATTGAACACTGTATCATGCCTGATTTTAATAAAGATTGGGTAAGCCTGGCTGGCTAAGAGGCATCGAGCCAGATGAGGAAGCCTTGTTTAATGACCAGACCATGACCTCATTTCACTGGCATAAGTGTAGATCAAAGTGGAAGATGCCTGTCCAGTGTGAAGTGTGTTTCTGGGCATGACAGCACTTCACATCAGAAAGACAGCTCAAGAATACGACAGTCAAAATTGCTTAATTATGTCCCAGCTTTGTAATTATTCATCCCTGCTTCTACAAAGAGTACAGTTGTCATTTCTTGACATAATTATTTAAAACTGTACCCTTCTGTGGTATATGAATTGTGCTTCCAACTGTTTTGTCTTTAAAACTTAGAGATGCAAAACAGAATGTGATTTGAGAATACATTTTAAGACTCCATATTTTTATTTTGCATGGATATAAATAAACAAAATGAAATTATGATGTATCAAAGCACATCATAATTTCATATTTTAAAGGTCTATATTCATGATCATTTAATCTAGATGATAAAATGCAGATATATCTATTGTATCTAAAGTGTGTTGCTATGAATAGATACACACTGTTGTAGGTCTTTAAATTTAGTTGCTTAATAATGGGTTAGTGCACTTGCTTTTATAAAATATATATATTTCCCAGTATTTTGCAACCCCTCTGACAACTATTTTTTAGCTTACTGCATTTTTAAAGTTAACATTTTTATCAGTTTTATTTATATTGGCAAAAGCAAGCAGTGTGCATTTAGTCACATGTAACAGTCTGGCAGCTTGTAGGACCAAATCATCAGCGGGTATCCATGGGTACTTCCAAGTGACTGACTTAATATTATGTGGAGTTATTCTGCTTTCTTGCAACTTTACCAAAAGCATCTTGTCCAGTTGGGTATAAAGGAAACTCTGTACAACAAAAGTTGCCAGTATAGGTGTTTTGGAATACATTGTTTTCATCACAAGTTACAATTATAAAACCTGACATAGCATTTGTTCTCTAAGGAGCTAAGATGGAGACACTTAAGCAGAAAGGCAAGTCTAATATCTGTGTTTCATGTGATGAGTGTATGTGATTCTTGCTCAGGCTCTTACTTGGAGGGTAGAGTGAGATTATTTTATATTTTTTTTAATTATTATTTTATTACATATTTAGGCAGTACAGCTTAAGAAATAAGGTGAGCTAAAATCTACAGTGTTGCTTTCAGCTCATTGTCAGTATTCTTGTGCTTAAGCTCATAGGAAAAGCTCATTATCAAAGTGACCAAAGCTGATATATGCTTTTTCAAATTCTATTAAAATCAGAAGAAGCATAGGGAGTGATTTTAGTAATTTTTGTCTTTAACTGTTTAACAAGAATCATATTTTTTTTAAATAGCTATATCCTATCTGCTTCCAAGAATTTTGGCAAGGCATTTTTTCTAATATATGTCATGGACCTTCTTTCCCCTCCCTAAATTAGGAAAATGGGGCTGGTTTTAAAAAGTAAATAAAAGGTGACAGATAAACCTTTGGAGAACATATGCATTGCTCACAATTTTTTTCCTTTTATTAGCACCACTGTGTAGAGATCTTGGCTTATGAACTTACAGCATTTAAAGTACATATAGAGCAAAGGGCTTTTAAAGTGTAAAGAATCATTGTCTCAATGAACTGCTAGCTAGTAAGATACCTCTTTGAGAGAGCATCTACATAATAGGGTTTCTTATCATCCAAATGTCACGGTCTCACGTACTAAAACAGAAAAACGTCACGAATTTAAGTCTCCAACCTAGACTGTGATGCATTAAATAATATTGACTTCAAAGACGTTGTAGCAGTCATGCTACTACTTGGCACAATGAAGTGTCCATTTTGCTATTTGGCCAGTTTAAGTATTTTAAGCAAGAATTCATAACATGATTGGCTCATAATCCCCTAATGAGTCATCAAAATTAGGAATAGAGAATAATTGAAAAAAGCACCAGATTTTATATTTATACGTATGAACACTTTGGCAGTTCAGAAGAAAACATTACTGAGTAGGATCTGCCAGATACAAGAGTGGTACTTGCTAGAACTAAGGTGGCAGAGCTAAGTTCAGTCATTTAAAAATTTTCATTGTAAAAATCCCATTATCTCAAACAAATGCCATGATCCAAAACAAATTTTAGCAAACATACCTAAATAAAAAAAATTATGAAATAATTGTGTGTGAATAACACTTGCATATTTTTTTCTAAACTGGTGGATTTTACTTATTTTCTAAAACTGGGGCATGACATCTTGCACTAAGCCTTTCTTTGGCCTGTGGGGGAATAGGTATATGGTAGAATAAGAAATAAGAAAAGCATTGTGAAATTCCAAGAATAGGAAGTGATCAAGGTGTTGGAGAAATGAGAGAGATTACATTAGATTTTTCCTTCTGTTTTCCAATTCCTTATGGTATACTGATGACATTTTCATTTTTTTTACTTGATTTAGAAGTTTAGATTCTTGTATGTTGGTATTATCCAATTAGTTGAAAAGAAGACCAGAACAAACGTTTGGATACGATCCAATCCTTGAAACATCAAATAGTGTTTTCTAGCTTTCTGTCTCTGAGAATATCTCCTTGACAGTCACATTGCAATAATAGCCATCTACTTGGTATTGGTACGCATGTTGTGGGCTCACCACAAAGTATAGTAAATCCAGAATTGGAATTTGAGCTGTGATATTCATAAATTCAAGAATACTTTGTTCAGAAGTCTTTTAAAGAGGTCACTAATGCTGTCCTCAATTTTTGTAGCAACAAAAAAATCAGTTCTCAAGACATGGATGTGTCTTGATTCAAGGTTGAGAGATAAAATCTGCTGTCACATGTTATGGTGCTTGTAGGGCAAAATAGTGACATGAGACTTTGAGAAATGGGAAATCTAATTATTGTAGCTGTGCTAGTGATAAAGGGCTTAAGGGTGTGACTGAGAAGTTATATACTAGACTAATAAGCAGATATGTGGTAGTCCATCAAATGGCTAATTAAGTTGTACAGAAGACACCTGTTAAGACAGGTGTCTCATTAAGAGAATGATATGTGGACCTGCAAACATACAGTTACAGTATATAATAATACAAGTCAACAAACAGTGCAACTATAGTTTGGATCTTGCCTAATATGTGGTCTTTGGATGAAATAATTCCATAATTAGCAATATGTGATAGTTTCTTTTACATTTCCTTTGATTATATATGGAATGAAATGTGCATATGAAGGAGAACCATGGACTTCATTCTTTGGTTCAAGTTATGGTGCAATAGATCCCACTGTCTTTCCATATGATCAATAATAGATCACTGTTGCACTTGCTACATAGCATTTTGTCCTAGTGAAGAAACCTTAAAATAAATTTGATCTGGCTGTGAATTTCCGCATTGTGTGAGGAAATTCTTGCTCCTGAAAAAGGTGGAATTAAGAACCGCATCTAGAGCAGTCTGCTAAGGCCAGGTGGTAAAGAGTTGCCTTCAAAGTGCCTGCAAGGGCAGCTGCGTTAAAGAAAACTGAAAGGCAGGCTTGGAAAAAGCAGCCAACAGAGGGAAGAAAAGGGTCAGGATCCAAAAAGGAAGCAAAAGCAGTTGCGATAGTAAAGTTGAAGATGGGAATCTGAGTTACAAAGAGCTTGGAAAGTAAGAAGCTTGCGTGCAATACTTTAACCTGCAAGCTTTTAAAGGGAGTTGATTGGTTTTTTTCTGTATTTTGTGTCTTCACGTATGACAAGCCACATGATTAGAGAGGAAGAACCTCAGTCAGTAAATGAGAGAAAAGCAATGAGTTTTAACAATGGGGACTAGGCTGCAAACATGCAGCTGCTGAAATAGCAAAGGAATGTGTTCACTTCGCTTAGCCTGCTGTAATTCCAGCTGTTGAGAAGGAAGAATAGACATGTGTGGGTCGTATGTGTGTTAGGGTAGGGGGAAAGACTCTTCTTCATTTTTTGTTCTTGTGATAATTCCTGAAAAACTGATATATGTGTAGTTCTTTGGGAAGGTATTACGTGGACTACATTTCAGTATCTAATTGCTATTGAAGATATAGAATGCAAAAGGTGATGTCTCTTTCCTAAAATTATTCCTTTAAAATAAAAAAGAATATGATTGTCATGAAGCCAGTGTCCTTTTAGCCATTAATGATCCCAGTGCACTTTTCACATAGGAAGGGGTGTTTCTCCTGAAGCCCTGGCCCAATTCCAATTCAGGTAATTACATTTTGCCTCCATGGATTTCTCTGCAGTCTCAATTTACTAAGGCATTCTTCTCCACCTTCTGCCCTAAACTGTTATGTAGTGTTGCAGTGTGCTAGTTAACCAGCTGCTACTTTGAACCTGAAAGGTGTCTGTCTTTCAGTAGTAGTGAGCAAATTGATCCCTTTGTAAGACATATTTAATATTTGTAAAGCACTTGGACGTTCTCTGACGAATGGCAATAAGCACTGCATATCATTAACACATCCATTTAATTGAAAAAGCTAGCATGACAACTTGTTTATTCCTGCTGTTGGTTTTTTTTAATTATTATTTTTATTTTTTTTCTATTTGTGGGTTCAGAACTATGGAAACTTTGGTTATTAGATGCTGCAAGCATATGGTCTGGCTTTTGTCTTGTGATCAGCCTGTTCAGTCTACTTACCAAAATGCCATACAGCAGAATGTAATACTGTGGTATCAGCCAGTAGGGCAAGAATCATGATTGGTTTAAATTCCCAATGGATCAATATGGCTAGAATTTTATCCTATAAGTTTTGTTTCTTTTTCTTTTGGAAATGGAAACACTGCTGCTGTACAAGCAGAGCTCACTGCATTCTTCTGTAGTTCCTCTTTTCAGAAAAACTAATGCAATGGATCTAATTATCATACAACACCACTGTTAGGCATAGGACTTGTTCATATGTTTCATTTTGTCCAAAAAAATATTGTATTTAATATGGCATTGGCAAAACTCCAGGACAGCTTATGTCTATTCTTCTGTTCCTATAGGTGATTCTTTTTTGTTTGGTTGGTTGTTTTTTGTTCCTGGACTTTGAGGCACTATGTGTCTCATATGTCTCATGTACTCTCAATCATGTTGGTGATTTCATTCCCATTGACATAGTAGTAGTCTTAAGCATGATGGTTAGAATATATGTTAATTCCTAGCCATGAAACAAAGGTCCAGTTATAAAATATTCTTTTTTTTTTCCTGAAAGCTGCTTGTCACAGCAAGATTTCTGAGAGAAAATCAGTGGCAAACTGCCACTACCAAAGGGTCTACTTGTAATTTTGCAAATGTGAAGCACCTGGTTCAAAAGTTGGAAAGCACTGTCATGGCTGAGTTCTTATTTATTGTTTGGTTTGACTATGATTGCATGTCATATAGTTTTCACAGCAAGCTTTGCAGTGTATATATATGCTGTGCTAAGACCTGGCTTCGCTGTTTCACTGATCCATCAAAAGGTCACCAGCTGTTAAAGGTGGTCACAAGGGCCACTGCAAATGAAGACAAAAATGATTTGTTGTGTGATCTTCTCAGTAGCATAACTTGCAGTAAGGGACAATGTGCTATCAGGAAGATCATGATGTAAACAGAGTTGTATTTTACATTAGCTTAACCAAGTCCATTAGCATCCTCTCTGTCAGATGTTATACTGCATGGTTTTCTGAAAGGTGATTCTCAGGTACAAAGCAACATTGTGTGAACTTTGAAATAATTTTTATAGCATGCTCTCACAATTGTGACTTGTTCTTTCACACCCACTTATGTTTAGTTTTAGGTTGTTCATGTTTTGAAGAAGGAAGAAAAAGCTGAAGGTTTATAGAGTTTTAGATAATAAGATTTGTTTAATTGAACATCCATGTTCAATTTAATACCCATGAGATGAATAATTGCAAGTCACATTATATAGATTATAATAGTTGTTGTCATTACATCTCTGTGTATTCTTCTGTTTTTCAGTAGTCTATTCTCTCGGTGGGTACATCCTAGGATCTAAATCACTGAAAGCTTCCCCCGGTGTTTTCAGGGTAATTTTTCTGTATTTCGTGGTACTTTTCTATTTCTTTGCTGTAAATGTCCTCCTTATTTCCTCTTGCTTTCTTTCCTTCTCCTTGATTCTTAGGGAGCATGGAAGCTGAATAGAAATTATTTATTTGGAACATTTTACCAGATCTTTGTGATTCAAATGACAATATTCTTTTTTCTTCTTTTCTGCCTTGAATTACTACTTTACTTCATTACTGTAGTTTCTTTTTCAAGAAACTTTCTCTTATGATGTAGTTGACAACTTTGTGGTAGTGAAGCTTCTATATCCAGACCAAAGATGTAAACAAACAAATAAGAAATAGAGTGCCTTCAACATGTCGTACTCTGCAAATTGTTATTCTCCTAGTATTCTTTGGTTTTGCTTGCCATGAGCAAAATGTTTTTGTTTGCACAACGATATTTTTAATGATGTCTGTGATAATTCTGTTGTCCCTGATTCTACAGAATTGGATTTTATCTTCCATGTATTTCTTTTTGATGTCAGTGGGATCGTGGTCAAAAAGAACAGTCTACAGGGATCCGCAGGTTACAAGTTCAGGTGTGAAGACCTAAGTTATATTGGGGGTAAAGGACCATGCCTTCATCATATAAAATGTGGTGCAAGCATATTACATAGCATCTAATTAAGAAATTAATTGTAGATTGTTTTTAGTGTTGCCATAGTCAAATTAGATGGATGGAATGAGAGGACAGGAACAAAAGAGGAGGTAAAATTAATGCACCTGGTATCGGCTAATATTTCTAATCACTTTGGAAACAATGAAAGCACCTAAAAATAGCAGTCTATTTCAGATACCCGAAAGTATCCAGCAGGTCCTTGTAGGGATGGCAGATAAGTATCTATGGAAGATGCAAGCTTTTCTGGAGCCATGGGCCCGACTACTGTAGGGCTGGCTAAAGTGACAGTAGAAGCTTGTGTTTAAACAGCTGAATCCTGCCTTTCCTCTTACACTAAAAGAGAGACAGTGTGCTGCAAAATATTGACAGGTCAAGAACACCAGAGCATTATAATAATAATCCTCCCCTGCACTAATGCCAGCCAGAGCGTGCTCCAAGAGGCAGATAGGGCTGGTACTGACAAGGTCATCTCCTAAAAGCTCAAGCATATCAGCTATTCGCTCTTCATAAAGGACTAAGAACATGACCAATTTGTAGCTGGTTTATGAATTATTTCAGGAAAAAGAATTAATAATATCTTTTCAGAGAAGGACTAATATTTCTCCCCTTGTCTCCACCCTTACCAGAAATGTATAGGCCAAAGGGATGGATATTTTGTAAGAAATCCTGAACTTTTTTGTCTAATGAGTTTCCAAAACTGCTCCCTTTGTCAAAGAAAAAAGGTGCAGCACGGTTTCGTCTGCTCCCTTAAAATCATATTGAACTTTGATTCTAGTTCCAGTTCCTGAATGCTAGTTGAAGCTAATGCTAACCTCATCGTGTTAAAATACAGGGAGAATAATTTTACTGAATTCTCTGCCTGGCTGCAGAACACGGTGCTAATTGCAGCTTGTCCTAAGCAGGCCGGCCATTGAAAATCTCACCCAGTTTTGAACAAAGCAACAGATTTTCAATTGACTTTAGGGGCAGTGGAATAGTCTTTATACAGTTAGTTTCTGGACCTGGAATCTTTATTGATCTAGGTGAAAGGTACAAACTTATCCTGATACAAGCACCCTTTAAAACTCTTAAGAAATCTTCCACCAAAATCACATGTTGTGATTTCTCTGAACTTTGAAGTTTCTTTTTTTTTTTTTTTTTTTCTGTTTTTTAAGTTTTTCCTGTCCGGTTTACAGACCAATGTTTTAACTTTGTTGAAACCCTTGACTGAGGAGCATTTTGCCCATCTTGCAGACAATGGATCTGACAGAAAACATTTCAGATTTGGTGACTTTGGTTCCACATCCTTGTTTCAGGGGAAAATGAAGAGCTTGTACTGTGGATAAAAAGCTCAAAAAAATTTGAGGTATTCTGTTTGAAGGAATTAGTGAAAGTATAAAGCTTCTGCAGTAAATTGCTGTCCTAACTTATCTTTGTTATTCATAGCATCCAAAGGCAAAATGTTCACAGGAAAACACACAAATTGTTATTAACTCTGCCATTAGGAACTTCTCTGATAAATAAAGAAAATTTCAATCATGTTTCAAAAATGGCATTGCTTTGAATCCTGTTCTGTGAATGATCTGTTTTGGAGCTAGGGTTTCTTGTGACTTTAGCTGGCAGGGAATTTGTCCTTAAGTTACATGTGTTTAATTTGTAAGTATATTTAAGGTATGCTTCAGTTCTAATGTATCAAATGTCATTATATCGAGGTGCCTAGTGAACGCATGTGCATTGTCCCAAAGATGATTCATTTCTCTTTCAACCTTGGTGGGGCTTGAAAACGTTACGCATTCTTTCTTATAAAAGAACTTGTGGCATATTTGCTTAATGATTAAATTACAATTGCCTTTGTGTCTCTAATTTTTGAGCTTGAAGCAGAAGAAGATGAAGTTTTCTGTAACATCAATACAGCAAAGTATCCTACATATCTTACTCTGGCAAGTTTCATTAGGAAATGTATCATTTGGGTTAAAATAAGAAGTAAATTCAGGATTGAGAAATTAAGACTTCTTTTTCTTTTCCCACATTGTAAGACTAAATATACAACTTTGTTCACATAACGGTTACAAACAGTTCACTGTGTAGGCCAAATGCTCTCTAATGCAGTAAAATTAAGAAATAATATGCTTTGAAAGTGATTTATGAGTGTGGTTAAACTGCCAGATTTACAAAGAAATAGTTCAGATCTTGGGAAGCCTCAGGAGTCACGTCAAAAATGAATTTGACCATGATTTAAACTGCTACTTTTCTTACATGACATTTAATATGTGTACTTTGGAGGCCCATATGTCTTTAATAAAATAGCATTAAGTTTTAAATATGATATGAATGCAGTCAGTTTCTAAATTCATAACCTTTTCCACAACTCCAAAATGCTAACCAATAAGGGAGTCATACATGCAATAAAACATAAACCTTAGAAAATAGTTTTTTATTAGAACGGTTAGACAGTTGGCAGCTGTGTTGTAATGTAATAAATACATGCAGCCAATGTGGGTTTATCAGTCTTTGTTTACACTGTAAGCAACTGGGACCAGACAACTAATTATAACTGAGGACCAAAGGTCATGAAAAGTATATTTGGTGCAGTGAATGTGTAGTTGCTAGATGAACCTTATAATGTTAAGAAAAGTAATTTATTAAATAAGAAAACAGTATAGTGTGCTTCCCAGTTGAGTTTGTCTAAGAATATAATGTTTACTAGAGAATCATATACTTTCAAGACTGTTCTGAAGTATTAAGTATTTCAAAAATTATGAAAAGACATACACAGTTTACAAAGGATTTCAATGTTTAGCAAATGAAGGCCGAAAGAATTCAATGTTTCATGAAAACAGGAATATGGGAGTCTGGTCTATGCTGAAGTTTATACGCAACAGCAAAAGAATGTTAGCAAGTTTTGAGGTGTCTTTCTTTGCAATGCGAGGTTGTTTTATTAATTTTGTTAAAATAATGCGTTTTAAGATTACTTTCTGAAACAGAAGCTAGTCCACAGCAAAACCAGTCTAGATAGCTTGAGCTTTTATTCAGAACAACAGATTCTGGTTTGTTTGCTGAGTTTACCCATTTATTCAACATGCATAGAACAGTACTGCAAGCCTGATCACATATTCTGGGTAGTCTGACACTCTAATGAAAGCTATTGAAATGGTGTGGGAGTTGGGAAAAGACAGATTTTATGTGTACTCTTTAAGAATGTGTGGGGGTGGGGGATAAAAACTTGATTGTGGTATACTTTTTTCTCCAAAATGCTTTCAATGATTAGATTTCTGGTTAGTGTGGTTCTAGAAAAATGGAAAAAGCAAATTAAAAAAGTCTGCTTTGAGATGTATTACAAAGCATATATCCAAATGCTAATCTATAGTCCTCCAGAATTATGGGTCCCCTAGAGCATCCAGAAAATTATTAACAGCATGTAATCCAGCTCAGTGTGAATGCATCTTTACTCTGTTAGCCAAATCTTTACATAATATAAATCATTCTACCTATAAAAGCACAAATATGTTATTGTTCTCAACAGGCAATTTAATGCAGCTATAGGGAGGAGACTAAGAGAAAAGAAGATTACAAGCTGGCTGATCATGCTTTTATTTCTCTTAAATCTTTCGGCATTTCTCTGTGGTTGTACTTGTTTAAAGATTGCACACAACTGTGCTGTCTATATGATTTGGAAAGCAAATCAGCCTAAATATGAAGTTTCAATGGGTGTAGTTTTTAGGGGATTTGATACATTTATCACAAATATACATTTTATCCCAGAAGCAGTGCTGAACCTGTAATTTTTTTTTTTTTCTTATAATTCTTTAGAAGACTTAAGTTCTGCTGGAGAAAGCTCGTTTATATTTGCCACCCAGTTGTGCAGCTTTAGCTGCAGAAGAGCTATTAAGGTTAATTATTTTCTTGAGGTTTTTATCAAAAGGACTATTAGTGTGAATACACCAGAAAGTATGTGAATGAGGGGAAAAAAAGCATTTTATTGAAATAATACACAACCATCTCCAGTCATGCTGTGGAGTCAGGATCCTGCTCCAGTGGTATTATGTGAATGTGACCAAGTTTATCTGGTAATTCTTGTAAGCAAGGAGGTGAATCCACTGTAGCCCAAGTGTGTGGATTGTGGTCATCTTTCATTATTGCATTCTGCTATTTTTTCCCCTGCTATTATTTTGCCACCAGACTGCGGCTTGTGACTTTCACTGTAAAGTTTTGCATCTGTAAAAAATAACAGCTCTTTGTATTGGTTTTGTTATTTTCCACTAAGCATGGTGTATGGGTACTACCTAATCACCGATGACTGGAAATTTATTTAAAATGTTTAGATATGAGTAAGCAGTCAGCCTATTATTATTATTATTATTATTATAAGTTGCCAACAGAAAATGTGAACTAAATGTTTGTTTTAAAGTGAAAGGTGGAGTTATTAACACCAGAGAAGTAGTCTCTCTAGGAAAAAGAAAGGAGTGGTAGAGGCAATGAATGTTCCTGTTCTACCTGTTCTCGTCAAAGCCATCAAGCACAAACTGGAAGAAACTGTTCATAGTTCGGTGGAAAAATCTAATTCCTGAATTTGAAACAGAACGTCACTTGCATGTTTTGCAGTTAGCTACAGGTCAAGTCCATTGGATTGCTGAACATAAAGCAAAAATATTTGCGCTGCGGGGTCTTAGAGCCATTCTGGGAGAAGTTGCTCACTTTGCATGTGTTTTGGCAGGAGTTTTGTGCTTTGTTTCGTATTGCATATTGTTCCAGAGTTGTCCAACAGGCCACAATATTAATGCGTCACCCCAGGTCTCCTCAAATTTATAACTATGTTGCTTTTGTATAATGTCACCCAGATTTTCCCCTTCCTCTTATGTGATGATTTTTCATATCTTTATGGACTGAATAAGAGTCTACAGTGCTATTTACTTCTAATTAACAAGTCAAGGTGTTGTGTGCAGTTTTGAAAGATGGAATGCTTATAACAGGACTAGGCAAAAGCACTGTATGTGGCGCAAAACTCTTCTTTCATATGAAGGAAACCTTTGAATCAGCTTTTATTCCTGTTGAGTAGACTCTGAAGTAGTCTGTGCTGTGCTGAGCAAGAGAAACAAACATCCATCTGTGCCATGTCAAACGGTCTTTCCAAAGCAGAACCCATTAAAATGTCTACATGTGTGATTCTAGTTTCAAAACAACCAAACAATAATTCTCTAAATATAAAGAAATATTGCATTGGCAAGATTTTCAGCAGCAGGTATACAGGCGATTTGCTGATAGGAGTACTTTGGATTTTATTGTTTGACAGTAGAGAATTCTTATGAAGTTAGAAAATAATTCAGATTGTGAATAGAAAAATATCTTTAAATTGAGTGCATGTACCAGGCCAGAATGGAACACGGTTTCTCAGTAAAGGATACACCTAACTTTCTGGGAAGCATTGCTGTAAGGTCATTGACAGTTGCAAAGTAAGGAAGGAAAAAGATTAGAATGTATTTTATTTTTCTGATTTATTTTTGAACATGAAACTAGAGATGTTATTTTTCATAGCAACTTCTTGATTTCAAGGCAACAGCCACATAGCTTTTGGGTCTTTTTCTCCACCATATGTTTACCAGTGTCTCTGGAGAAAACTTCTGAAGAACTGTTATTTATGTCAAGTGCTCTTTTTCTCCGCCCTCTCCTCCACCTCCCCCCGAGTAGAAATGAATAGATGTGTTGTTGGTAGAGAACTTACTTGGTTTGTCCTCTTGAGGTCATATTTTGGCAAGTGGGAAGTCTATTTTTTGATTTGATAAACCCCTAGTGGGATATGGTTTGGCTCATAAAAACTGCTGTATACAGAGCCAATGGTTGTCTTGTCCTTTACAGCCTGGTCTTCTACCTTCTGCCCAGAATGCAGGGGAAACCAATGATCGCTGGTTGAGACAGTGTCATAGTAGGACTACTGAAAATTTATGGAGCTCTAATTAAATCTAAAATGCAGTAATTCAAGCCCTATACATCTTGTGTAATACCGGTACAGTGAAGTTAACATGAGAGCTGGTGTGGTCTGGGAGAACAAGGCACATGCGTAATATTCTTTGCAGTTTTACAGCTGGGAAGCTATTATGTTGCAATCTAGACTGTCTGGTGATCCCCAAGTAGGTTCATGGAAGCTAATTTCAAGTTTATTTTCAGTCAGGGGATGTCAAAATGTCATACGTAGATAGACCAGCTATTGCAAATTTGAAAAATCAGACATCTTTTTTTTGGCTTATATGTGGAGAAAAGGTTCAGCTGAAGATTTGGCCTATACTATAGTTACCTGAAGATGAGAGTAGTCTCTTCCAATCCCTGTATTGATAACAATGATGAAAACACGGCATTATCAGGGGTAGTGTTTAGCTGCATACATGATATATCTGTTCTGTGTGGCAGAAAATATTATTCTTTCATATGCTCTCTTAAACAAATAGATTAATCAAATTCTAATATGCCATGTAAATTGAAAATGGTAGTTACTCGATCTCAAGGTGGAGAAGAGCTTAAATTGATGGTGTATCACTTTCTCATCTGTAATATTGGCATGGTGGAATAATTTTACTTGGTAGAAACCTGCTGTAGTGGGAATAAAATAAATTGTTTACTTATCCTGTGGTTGAACTTCTGGGCCTAGGCTGAAGGGCCACCCCTTTGTATCTTTGTAAAATTCTCCCTGCAGTGCAGTGGCTCGAAACAACTTGCATTATCATTAGAGACAGGATTTCATGCTTTCTATTCTGCACTATTCAAAGAAATACTTACTTTTCTGATGTAATTTCTATCAGAGAAGACTTTTTTTTTTTTTTTTTTTTTTTTAAAAGGGAGAATGGGCTGTGTGTTTGGCTTTCATGTAGGCTTTCAGTGCTGGTTCTTCTCCACACAGTCAGAAAAATAGCATAATCACTTTTTCCTTTGTTAGGGGCATGGTAAAGAGCTATCTATCAAGAAAAGCAGATGGGCCAGGTAAGAAGAAAATCTTATGCTTATAAGGCAGCCTTCAAGTATAAGATATCACTATTGGAGGGCTGATAGCATGGCCCTGATGTGAATCTTGTGTGCAGATTCAGCTATATGTTTGTGTGCTATTACCAGCCCTCCAGGATTTAAGAGGGGTTTTTTTGAGGGCTAAGAGCTGCATTGTCTTTATAAAATCTCTTCTTTCTCCAGGTTCTGTATATGTTGAGAAGTCTATTAAAGCCCTGTGTCGGCTCCGCTCTTTGTGTGAAGTCTTTATAAATATTTATACAGCCCTACTGAGGAAGAGTCAATCCATTAGTATGCTTTAGGCTAAGATTAGCACTTGTGAAGCCTATTTAGCCAGATACAAGTTTACTTTATTTAATAACATTAAAGAGATAGTAAAAGAAAGCTTCTTTATCAGATAGTGGTAAGATCCATGAAGCAGGTTTATTAATGTCTAACTATCAAATTATACTTGCCTCAGAATTCATGGAAGTAGCAGAGTAATTGCCTGTTTGATTTGAGGCAGGTTAGTGTGTTTCTTAGTTGAAGCTGCTTCCCATGTGTGCAGGTTCTTGATGAGGCCAGCCCTGCTTTCTTGACTCCCATACCTAATGGAACAGTGCTGGTCTGAGATTGTATGGCAGATCATGCTGATTGTTTTCTTTTTCCTTTTCCTTCTGAAATACATACAATTCCTGATTTTATGGTGTTCATGCAGAAGTATCTTGTGATTCATAGTTGACTCATGGAGATATCTATAAATCAATGAATATTTGTGATAGACAACTTGTACACAGAAATGGAGTGAACCAGCATCAAGGTAGTGATATTGGGAGCCGTTGGTCTGCTACTGGTCCAACACTGCTAGCAGGCTGAAGATCCCTTGTATTACTGTTAATTTTTAAGATAACAAAAAAAATGTGTATTTTTGCATAGTACAGACCTCTGGCAACATTGGAGCCAAATCTTCCAGGCAGAAGCATAACTTTATGGTTTTTCTTGTAGGCTTATATAAAGAGTAAGTATATACTTTGTGTACTGTCACATGTACCACATAAGGGACACTAGCCATTCATGTGTGGATATCTATTTATAGTAACCACCCAACCACAGATCTCTGAAACAACCATTTCCTTTAATGCTATATATATTTATTATCCCTGAATCTCTGGTATGTTTTCAGAATCTTATGGTATTCTCTCGGCAGCAATATAAATGAGAGAGTAGTAGCTCCTGAAACCATCATATTGTCATATTTTAAGTATGCCCTGGAGTTGAGGATTATACAATCCAGAAAACAGTTCTTGCTATTCCATTGTTCTCTTTTTCCCTCCCTGTATCTAGAACATGTTGGTCTAAATTCCTTCTATGTCACTCAGAGAAAGAGGCTTTGAGAGACAATTGTTGCAATGTGAATCTTCATTCCTTCTAATTACTGTCTCTGAAATAGGAATTGATGAATGCAGTTCCTCAGTTCAGAGCCACTCCCACCACACACATTGGTTTTTTCTCTTCTTTGGAACAAAGACTTCAGATCTCCCTTTCTATCTCTTTCTACCTGTCCTTGCTTCCCAAAGTGGGGCAGTTTGACTCTCATATAAATGGTAGGATTTGGTACAATCTTAAAGATTATGTCAGAAGGGCACAATCAAAGTACTTTTATAGAGCAAATGCAATAATACTGAAACATTTATTTTCTTTGCAGTCACAACATTTCAGGTTAGTTTGCCACCTTCTGTGCGTCCCCTTTGCCACCCTCTTGAGAAGAAATATAGGCTGTATTAGAAAAGCTTATATTTTCAAGAATAACTTTTGCCCAGCTTAATGTGCTTGTTGCAGCCCTAAGAATGTAAATGCAATAGACTGTTTCAATTTCATACATTTGACTTTTTTTTTTTTTTTTTTTTTTAAGGAATCTCCTGCAGAAAATTCTGGAACCACTAACTATGAGTTCTTTAATTGACTCCTCTCTTAGTGCCTTTTGAGTTTTCTTCTGTTAGCTGGGCTTTTTTGCTCTTTTTAATTCTCTTAACTAAGCTCATTACAGGAAGTAAGTCTCAAAGTAGCAAGTGTAGGATTTTAACTTTCAATTGATTTACCTTAATTTAATTTTCTGAAGACTTCTAAAGTTAGTTCAGTACAATCATACCTCCGGGTTCTCCCAGATGAAAAAGTTATTTTTATTTCTCTAATTCTCTCTAAATTACTGTATTTTAGAGTCAGTTAAAAAAGTTTGTAGAGAGGAGATCTGCTGTTTGTCACCTTAGATCTGCACTTTGGTAGGTAATAAGTAGACTAGACTAGAACTGCAGCAGCTGCTCTTAAGAAGTGAAAAAAGGCTGTAGCTGTGGAGAGGAGGTGACTGGGAGATCTGAACAGTAAGCCCACTATCACTTTTTGTTTGAAATAACATACCTTTAAGATGCTTTGAGCAGCAATGATAGAAACAAGTTGTAAAAACCCAAGAAAAACATAGAAAAGACAAGACCGAGTGTTAACTGGGTGGGAGGAAGTTAGAAGTGTAAAGCAGTTTATATTTATTTATCTTTTGGGATCAGAAGAGTGCATCATCTTGAGTGAAGTTAAGAAAAGTTTAGATGTTTCCATTACAGAGAAGTTGCACAGAAGGAAAGCCCTCTCTGAAACCTTCTTAGCACAGTTCAGTGAACGAAGCATTATGTTTCCTGACCACTTCAGTTGAAATACACCAAGTTAACACACATTTATGAAAGTCGGGGACTTTTGTTAATTGCAATTCAATAGATACCAGTTTAATTAACAAATTTTATCTTTTGAAGAACTACGTTCCCAGGTCTAGGTAGCTGGGGATAATAACTTCTTATGCCTGTTTTAAAGTACTTCTGGGTGAATTTAATTCTATCTAGTATTGAAACCTCTTTGAAATACAGCATTTCTGTGTAAGCCTCATTCATGAAAAGTGAACACATTTTTAATAGAAACTCCATGAATGTTGTGTTTTTTCACTGCATTTGTCTGACTAATATTAAGAAGGATTGCCAAAACCCTTTAAGTTTTACATATCATCTCAAAGATAACAAGAGGTCAGACAGCAAGCCCCGCGTCCACAGATTAGTTGCATTTGAAGAGCTGAGTCATGTTTTTCATATAAATCATATGGAATGGCTCATTATGAACACCTTGTAAAACTCAAAAGGCTTTATGATTTTTAATAGCTTCTGCAATACTGATTTACTGGCTAATTTGAGACAAAATATGTTGCAGTGTGGGCTAAGAGAATGCGTTATCGTATCTGCATAAATAATAGTATGTTATTGGTTGTGCACTTTGGAAGCAAGTGGAATGTCTATTACCTTATATCTTCCAAGTAAATTTGACATTTCAACTTTTACTTATGACTTAAATCAACCTGGTTAGTGACAAACTGTAAAATTGAATCATGCATTAATTTTTTTTCTCTGCATGTTATCCATCACTGTACTAACCCGTGAACTAAATGTAAGTTGTAACAGTGGTAATCACTCTGTAACTGCAATTTATTCAATTGAAGACCATCTTATTAGTGTAAAAATAGTTTGAAGCGACATTTTTATAATGACTGTGATAAAACTTTGATGTATCCTAAATGTGTGCAATGTAAGACGTTTATAATGGCCCCAAGTGTAATATTAACACAGCCTTTTAATGCACGTAAAAAGATCAGTTAGTTTTGATTATATTACCCAATATAGGTTAGATTCCTTTTTTGGAGTTAAAGCATTGCTTGCTGGTTCTAAATGTCAAAATTAGTGGAATTTCAAGACAGTTAAATGAATTCATATCTTTTGAGATGTACTGGACAGGTAGCACTGCAAAGAGGAGTTAGATATTCAACTCATACACGTGATGGCCAATGTCACTTTATCCCTGCTCTGTACACATGGGTTCTGCTACTGTCCTATAGTGAGAAAAACCTGAAGAGTTGTAACTACCATGTCAGCTCAATTCTCAGCTTCTCTGTTGGAAATGTTAAAAATATAATGTTCAAGCAATGAACTGATACGAATACTGTCAGTAACGTGGATGTTGGTCTCTGAATAGTGTTATAATAGGATCTTGCCCACTACAAATCTGGTGAGAGATTCCAAATGATAGATCAAAAGGTAAAAGGATGAATATCCCATTATCCTGTGTGGATTCTTGAATATGAGATTTTCTGCTCTTTTTTTTTTTTTTTTTTTGTTATTTAAAAATACTTACATTATGCCTTTGTAAATACACACAATAATTGAAATTCTCAGAACAGCTGAAGCAAGCAATAATGATTGGCTTTTGTGGAAAAATTCTGTGAAAGATATGAAGTAAGGGGAAAGAATATTACCTAACATTTCTAGTTCAAAAAGTCTCATAACTGTGCCTCTGTATCTGCTGAAGATTTTGCAAAACTCCACAGAATCTCTTCTTAAGATTCAAAGTTTCTTTATAATCTTCAGATTTCAAGAATAAAAGCTCCTCCTGCCTTTCATTAAAAGCAAAGAGATTCCTTAATGTACATTTACATAACTAACACATGGTTTTTCACTTGGAGTGACATTATTACATTAATGTTTCTTTTTAATCCTTCAAGTATGTCACTTACCCTAACCATTGCTTCAGTGACCTTCTTATCCCCCACAAATTCACCTTTTGTCAGAGAATTTCCCTCGTATTTCTTTCTTCTACCTATGATTAAATTTCATTAAACTAACCAGGCATGAAATTCCTTGTATTTCTAGGAAATTCATCTGTATTTGATCAGCTAGTAATTGCAGGTTATTTTTACTTCTATGTAAGGTGATGAAATAATTAATCATATTAACTGTTTAAAGTATTGTTGTTAGATTTTGGATTCTGTATCCTTTAGATAAATGAACTTGCCTTTAGAGTGGTTGGGTAGCAATTTCCCTGGATAAGAATTACTTTGTGGTGATCTGTAAGATAGTTGTGTTGGGGGGGACAAAAAAATTCTGCTGAAAGTAGTGGTTGTTTAAATGTATAGTGTCAAGATATCCCTAAAAGTGTGTTTTCTGTAAATACTGAAGATTTCAAGAAATCAACTAATTGTCAGGTGGCTTTTTTTGTTAGAGTATATTTCTCAGTCATTTTTCTGTCATAGTAAAATTCTTACTAGAATAGCTGCACCAGTTGTTCAAACAGTTGTATGACTGCGTCCTTTCAGAGCTGATAGTGGTTATGGACAAGGTTTGCTGAATGTCAAAAGAAACTAGTATTTTGGCATTATACATTTTTATTTGTATTGACATTGTAGGCATAAAATTCTTCAGTTTATTTACATTTCATGAGAAATATTTTAAATATTAATTTAACAATATTAAAAGTATTAATGCTATGTCACAGACTGTTTAATAATAGTTTAAGTTCCTGTGCTTTGTTTGCTGTGCAAACCTCATAGTCTCTTTGATAAGTAGGTAAGATATCTAGAGATAATACTCCTGAGCTGAATAGCTATTGTTCATCAAAAGACTCATTCTAGGATGATTATAGTAGAAAATCATTTCCCATAAACCTTGCTGTAAATTACTTGAGTAAAACCCACTATACTTATTATAGGCAGTCTGTCTTATCTGGTGATGGTCTTAGTACGCTGTGATGGGTTGCTGTGATGGGTCACTGGCAACATGTGGAGGTTCGATGCGAGTCAACTTCCAGAGTTAATATTCTGCTTTCATATTCCTGGATATGTGAGTAGTCTGAATTCCATCTCAGGAGAGAAATAATTAAATTTACTTCCCCAATTAAGATCAGACTGCAGAGTAGCAATTGGCTTCAGAAAAAGCCTGCTATTATTCAAGCTAGAAATTACTCTCAGTGGCCAGGTCTTGGCAGATAGTTGGACATCACTATTTTTGGAGGAACGTGCTGCCCCCACCTAGTATAGAATGGAAAGTTTCATACCTAATTCAATAAACTGATGGTTAGGTTTGTCAGGATTTCAGTTATGTCCCTAGTTCAAAAGCTTTATGTGTACCAATAAGAAATAATTTTGAGCTGAAACACCTTCCCCTCTCCCCACTCTGAATCACTGCCCAAGACATTACTGAAAAATAAATGCAAAACCTGAATGATTTATTTGTACAGAGACAACTGTAGAGAAAACTCCTGTGATTTTAGGATTGCTGGAAGAATTAGCTGTTACAAACCACAAAAACGTGTACATATGATGAAGAATGTAGCTAAAAAAAAATGTAAAATCTGATATAAATAAGATGTGCATTTACAGATACATATTACTTAAAAATGTAAACTAAGGAATATAATAAAAAATATGCTAGTGTTGAGACAGAAGACCATTAAGATTGTACTGTTTCTCAAAGTTTATATGAAAATACAAAGTCAAAGGTATTTTTTACCAAGAGAGATACAGAAGTTCCATTAAAATGTTTTTTATCAGAAGACCTGTATGAACTTCAAACTTCATCACAGTAAAAAAATAATCATTCCATAGGTAAAAAGTAACCACTGTGTGCCTCCACAGACTTTCATCAGCTAAATAAGGTAGCTGCTTAACTGTTAAGGACAGAGGAAAAAGAGCATGAAACAAGATAAATTATAAGTTTTTGAATATGAAAAGTCAAATTGCTACGTGCATCTTTTTAACCACAAATAGAATGCTAATGTATGTTTCATATTAACTTTATACTAAGCAAAATTGCAGTGTGTAGCAGCAGATAACATCTACAGGCTGATTAGGATATTTTCCCCCTTTGTCAGGCAAAGAGGGACATGCCCATCTTTTGAATGCAGTAAACAAAAACAGAACTTCATAATTTCAGCAATGATGCCCAGTTTGATATATGCTACAGAAAAAAAACCAGTAATTTAAGAATTTTAACTTACATTACTTTTTTTTTTTTTTCTCTTATCTCGGGTATCTCTGTCCACATAGTATTCAGAGGAAGCTGAACTGCATTCCCAGCTTAGTTTCTTGGTAGATCAGCTTCCAATGAATTATTTTTGTGGATGTCTCTTTGCGTCCTTTTTAAATTTTTATTCAGACAAGGTAGATTGTAACTTGCTATATAGCAGCAAGGTCTACATCTAGTGCACCATTAAATGATCGTATTCTAATTAGTTCAACAAACCTGAATGCTGTCAATGCGACTGAATCGTATAGTTTTCCAAGTAGCAATAGTTTTGACTTCTGAATGCAAGTCTGTTTCTTTGGGCCTGTACTTCACGAAGTACAAATACCTTTGAGTGTCGCTGCCTTACAGGTTGAAATGTCGACCACAAACAGTAATGAATATTTCTGCCTTGAAACAGCAGTCACATTCCTGTGACAAAACGCAGTATTCTTGTAAGCTTTTTCCTCCCATTTTCGTGAGTCGGAGTGTTGTGTTATTGTTGAAATGCCTACAGTCGTCTTTAGAGATTCCCAAGTCAGAACAGCCTAAAACTTTCTCAGGGCATGGCTGACAAGCCCTATGATTTATGAAGTGAGTAGCATGGGAAGGAAAGAAATTCTTAACAGCAAATTCTCCCTTTAACCATTTACCTTAACAGATACAATTTTTATGGTAGTTACTTTATTTCTTAAATCTCTGAAGCTAGTTAGAGATATAAAAGTTCAAGGAGAAAAAAAAAAAAAGTATTTGTGTGTGTATATATATATATGTATGTTCCCAGTTCAAAAAATAACCTCCTCCGTCTAGAAGGGCAAGGCAAGAGTAGTACTGAGTAGCTGGTTTTCAAGTGTAAGCCTCAACTTTTATGGGAAATCTGCTCAATTTTTCTCTACGTTTCGGACTATGTTGTTACTTTTCAAAAGCTTAATAACGTTCATATTATGCACAGATGAAGGAACTGTTAGGAATTCGTTTTATGTTGCTACTGTTCAACTCTTATGCATCAATATTGCTGGGAAATGTGGAATAGTTACTGAGGATTTCTACATTCGTGAATACATGACAAGACGCCTGGAATGTACATAGCTATTCAGATCTGTTATTTGTGTTCTGAAGATGCATGCCACCTTTATGGTGCTCAAGAGTCAGCTTTCACTTTGTAAGGTAAAATCGCAATACCTCTAGTTGCTATACCTGTAACAGGGACAATTTTGGCTGTGCCTACACAGTAGTTTTGATTTGGGTTTTGGTTTTTAAGCTTTGACCATGTGAGTTTAGTCTCTTAAGTTGTTCCTGGGAGGTGGGTCCTTCCGACTGGGATTCTTCCATGAACACTGCCTCTCAGCAGTGCCTGTTTACATGCCCCTGTTGCTCCTTACTTGCAGGCATGAGTTTTCATAGGATGGTGGGAGATTCACCTGACGCTGATGCTAGCGCTTGAGTGTCTTATGTTTAAATACCATTAGAGCAGAATTTGCTTTAAATGGTTTTAAATGGAGCAGAGAATGGTTTAAATACCATTCACAGCAGTGAAGATGTGGGTGCTAGTCATAGCTGAAAAGCAGTCTTTTTCGCTACCCAGCAGAAAATGGTTCCTCTAGGCATCCGTGCCTTGTCCACTATGCTTTGTTCTAAACTAAGCTGGTTTAAAGACAGTGGTAGAGCAGAACAGCCATTTGACTGACATTATTTGGGAAGCAGGAATAATAACACTATTTCCTAGCTGAGTTCCGAGTCCATTTGCATAATAAGCACAGTGACCTTCCTGGCAAGGGGTGCATGTTGACCTTGATTCCAAGTTGGTCCTTTTTGTTCCAGCTTCCCATAGATGTAGTGAAGAATGAGTATGTGTGCAGTCAAGCTCTGATTTTATCTGAGAAGAAGCAGCTAGAGCTTTCTAAACCTTCACAGTTATGACTTGCCATTTTGCATATCAAAACTCAGTATAGCACCATAGCCCACAGAGTCGCATGGCTTAAAAGGGCCTGAAGCAGGGGAATGCATCCAGGAGTGTAACAGTGTAGAAGCATGCAATCTCTGGCACAATCTGTGCTCAGAGCCGGGGTAAGTATACAATACAGAAAAGTAGCTTGCATGTTGCCCCAGAAAATCTAGGGAATTATTTCTTCTACTTCTTTTAACTTAAACCATCTCACTGAGACTGAAAGAATATAGCCGCTTTCTAGGTAAAGCTAGTACAAGACAGTTCTTAGAAAGGTATAGCACTGTAAAGGAACTGTCTGTAAAATGAAGACCTCAAAGAGATATAATCAAAATTAACTTGGAGTAAGGGTAGGTAGACACTTGCATCTGAGTTGGTCATATATTTACAGAAAAATATTTAGGGCCTGTGAAGTGGATCTAATAAGGAGACCAAAATTATAAAATTGAAGCAGCAAAATTGGTTTCTCTTGCATTTTTTTCTCTTCCTCATTCCAGATTCTTGGCACAGATTTAGGTGTTCTCTAAAAAGCAATTAGATTATTTGTCTTAATGAATTAATCTTTGGTATTTTTTACATGAGCTTTATGCCACATTTCTAGTGCGTTCCATTCATTTTTTAGGAAGGTGTGTTTAGTATAATCTGTATTTATTTTGCACGTTTCCTCAATTGGACTTCAGCCATATAAAATAAATGCTATGTTTATTATCCCTTTTGACTGCAGTATTTCAAGGACTTTCCCTCTTGGCCCTTCTCTTGGAGGCTCCTTTCAAGGGTTCTTTATGTCCAGGCCTGTTCAGCTTTACAAACTGGGATGAAAAGATGTGTGTTTGACTTGCCTCCCTTGAATGCATGTTCATTTGTTTCTGAACTAATAATGTTGAATTTGGAAGTGTTTTGATAAAAATTTAAAAATTCTTAGAAGGTTTGGTGCAAAATGGGCAGTGGAGCAAAGCTTTTTGGAAAGCAAATTTGCCACAAAAATACACACATACATATAATATATTTGTGTATTGTTGAAAGCATCATTCATTATCAGATACTTGTATAACTGACAAGTTCTGAAATTAAAATAGTTTTAATGTACACTTTAAAACAGTTATTTTATAACCATATCATTTGCAGGCAATTGTAATTTTTTGTTGTATGTTCATGTGCTTTACAAAGATGGTGAAATTTTTAATGGACACCTCATCCAGAGGGCCTCGAGACTTCATTTTATGCTGGAACAGCAACTCAGTTGGTACTAAGAACCAAAGAAGCTATAGCTGCACAAAAGTTGTCTTCTGAGGAGAGGTGCGAGTGGAGTTAGAGCTTCTTATGTTGGTGTAACTCCAAGGATAGTATGCTGATACGGTGTTCGCTTAGCCTCAATTTGGGATTCACATTTTAGGAATCTTAGATTGCATTTATTGTTTCAGCTGCTTGTAAACTGGTGTTCAGCATCCTCAAACAGCATTCATAGTTTCAGAAGAGAGGGGATGTGACTGTTTCTTGGAATCAGCTTACTTTTCCTACACAGTGTTTTAAGGACCTAATATTAAGTATTCACTTTATGAGTAACTGCTCTTTCTTATCCTAGGGCTTCATGGTTTTACTTTAAATTTTACTCACATAACAATAATAGCTACTTTTCTGCATTTTGATGTTCTGTCTGTAAAATGTGAATCAGCTACGTCTGCATTTACTTTTCACTGAAGGACAGTGATGTGGAACGCAAGTACAAAATCAGGTACAAATAAGGGAAAGGATCATTTTTATTAAATAGAGACATTAAAATGATAAGGGTACAAATTGTAACAAAGCCACAATTGAGTAAGCTTTAGGAGAAATCTGGAGGAATTAAAAAATAAAAATAAAAATGAAAGAAGTGGCAGAAGTTCCCCCCAAAATTCCTAATTTCTTCTGTTTTCCCTCAAGAGCCAGGCAGGTCTTAAATCCACATTTGGCTTTAAGATTCATATGCAGTTTTGGCACGTCAGAGTTTACAGGGCAGTTGATATACTGTTGGAAGCATAGGTGAGTTTAGAGTTTTAGATCAGTCTGGAAGATACGTTCTCTCAGCTCACACTGTGTATTAAAGAGAGAAGTGCAAAGCTGAGCAACAGTGAAATACTGGTCTTGCCTCTGATGCAGCAGGGATTGCCTTTCATTACAGTGGTTAGCCCTGGATTTGCAGTGTTTGAGTGTTGATACAGATTTTAAAAGGTATCTTGATAGGATTAGAAATCCAGCCCCCGTTTCTCAATACCTGTTCCAAATCAGTGGGAGTTGTGTTTCTATCCTTCTGAGGAGTTACTAGAAATCTTGGCTGGCATGTGTCTCAATATCTGGACAGTTGTAGATCTTAGTAAATCAGAACATTCTCCTACCAGTGGAGGGGTGATTGTGATTAAAGATATCCTCTACCAAGGCTCCAAGCGGGGCAAATGGTTTGAGAAAAGTTATGTGAAATTGGAAAAGGACTAATTTTAGTAGGAGTGGCTTCATGGCAGTGGTTAAAGAAATGATGGATAGTTCTTGAACAAAAAATTATTTTTCTGTCTTACATTGTTCTTCCAGATGTTCGAAAGGTTTATTTCTTTCCACATTTACCCACAAAAGTATGGACTGTGCAGTCCTTTGAGAACCCAAGATTTTAGGAGCAATGTTAAATTTTACTTGGTATCCTGTGCCTAAAGGCTCAAGCACTAGGCATTGTTGGTTCCCAGCAAAAGCAGTGAAACCTAAGAATGCTTGGCAGGTAATGTGTTGAAACCCCATAAAAGTATGGCATACATTGGCTTCATATTTACTCGACAGATGTGGTCTTTTAGAATGAAAAAAACCCAACCAACGTGGTATATTTGACAATATAGATACGATTGCAGTGTGCCATAATAAGTATATCAACTTATAGGAGACAGTATGGATTTATTAAGGGTTATTTTACAATCAATCTCTGATGCTTTAGGATGATGAAATCCTAATTTAAATTCC
This sequence comes from Fratercula arctica, assembly GCA_947846985.1. Lineage (NCBI taxonomy): Eukaryota > Metazoa > Chordata > Aves > Charadriiformes > Alcidae > Fratercula > Fratercula arctica. Next base: position 25,567,462 of record CANTUZ010000010.1, read on the forward strand.
GTTTATCAAACCTACTAAAATAAACTTAACAGGGGAATAGCAGCATTAAGGAATTGCTTTCCCTAATCTTAATTTGGAGATTGCTATTTTCTTGACAAAGTGCTGCACCTGGCAAGAAAGTCAATTCAGTATTTGATAGATGTAGCCTGTTTGAAGGTATTAGCGAACAATTTGAAATTACAGTCATTATTTACTTTATTGGAAACCTCTTAGAGAATATGATTTATGCCAGTGACAAGCTTTTTGGTGCAGTATAAGAATCTAGAACTGCAGGCTAGAAACCAGAGAGCTTAGACTACAGAAAGTTCATTTAAAAGTCATGTTTCCAATATAAATTATATGCAGTTGTGCAAACATGTCAAAGTTTGGTAAATTGGATTTGTTTAATGTAAACAGTCTTTGACCAAAATAATAACATAGCTTCAGAAAAAGACATTATGCTCCCACTTCCAAAAAGTTTGTATAACTCAACGCAAGAAAGAGCTCCACTGTAATTCTATGGAGAATTATGATTTATTAGATTCAAACTCCATAAAGCAAGCTCATAAACATGTTTTAATTTCTTTTATTGGTCTACATTCTAGAGACAGAATCAAGATGCAGGAACATAGATACATTCATTTCCATTGGTTGAAATTGCTTGGATGTCAGGGTTATAATGCTATTAGAAATACTATTAGAACTAACTGCTTAAACAAAGAATTAATTTGTGTTTAAGTGTTGGCTAAGAGTGGATAGAAATTTAATAAGAGCCATGTCTTCCAGATGCAGCAAAAAGCATTGTATGTAATTTTACTTTTAAAAAGTCATATCTTCAATGTGGAAAGGCACCTACAGTTGTAGCATCAATAAATATTTTTTTAGATGAATCAATATTATTGCTACTCTCCAGATTTATGTGTGCTAGGAGCTGTATAAACATGGAACAGAAGTGGCAATTCCTTTCCCAATGAATTTAACATTTAATATGTTGACCATGGGAGAATCTGAAATTTGCACGTAGGCCTAGAACTAATCCAATCTGTTGTTTTTTTTTTTTTTTTTTTTTTTAAATGTGTATAATTTTGTGAACAAGATTGCTGACGATTACAGGCTTTTGGCTGAATCCCATGAAGCATTGAGTATTATGGCCCTAATCCAGGACATTACCATGGCATATTGTAAATAGTTCTGTTGATGTCTTCAAAAGTTAACCTTATCCTGAATTCGTAGTTGTCTGAATTAAGGCTTTTCAAGATAGAAACTGAGGTGAATTAGTGAAATTTTATGATTTTTGTGGAATTGAGGAAGAAATCTTCATATCAAAAAAGTGGAATCCAAAAACATGGGGCAATAAACAGTGGGTTCTTTCCAAAGTCTGTGCAGTGTCATAGTTTGCCAAGAGGCTGCCAAGGGGATTAAAGGTCAGTACATACCAAAGTAATGAGTCTAATCTAGTCCCTGGAAGAAATAGGCTTTCCAGCTAGAACTGGAAAGTTTAATTACATTTTGAATTATGCAGATTCAGGAGATATATTTTCCCATTAACTAGGGAGGTTGGGAAGGGGCTGCAAAGTGAAAATCAGATGAAGTTTGTTGTTACTGGTTTGATGAGGGAAGGAGAGCTCCACCAGTCAGGAGATGTCTGAGGCGTCTGTACTGTTTTATACTGATATGATCTGAAATGTCTGCGCTGAATCTATCAGGATTTTTCAACGCAGAAAAGGAAACATAAATTCACATTGACCTTACCCTCCCCCAAAGCAAAGTTAAAACTCACCATCACAGCCCCATTATTAGTTAATGAGTCATTCATCTGCAAACCTGTGCTTAACTGTGACATGGGGCCTACCTTTTACTTTCTGTTTAAAAGGGGAGAAAATGTATATGGCTGTTCCAGTTTATCAGCAGTTAAATGGCTAACTAGTATGTATTGAAGCATGCAAAACTGTATGGGCTCAAAGTCAGTTTTCGTGTCCTCATTTATAGGTCAAATTGCATGCAACTTTACTTGCTTTGCAGTTCCAACTCCCATTTGTGTGTAGATTCTCTGGAGAGAGCTTTGGTTTAAAAGGAAGAGAAAATGCTGCTGTGTTGTTGACACTGGGGTAGCTGTCAGGGACGATTTGCCTTCCACGGAGGTCATAAGTTGTCACTGAATCCCATTGTTGGCAAGGAAGGGTCTGGTTTTCATGGCATTGCTATTTGTTTTGATTTGGTCTCCTCCTGGGTGCACAGATTATAGGCTAGTAAACCTCTCTTTCACTGACTAGTGTGGGAAGTTCCAGTCTCTCATAAACCTTAAATAAGTCTTAACTCCAGAATGCTGCCTTTTGGAGATTAAATTTCTCAATGTTTTGCTGTGTTTTTAGCCCAAGGGTGCTGTTGACAGAAAGTAGTGTTTTTATTCCCTGATTGCTGTCTCTTTTTATAATTTTTTTTTTTGTGTGTGTTGCATTTTTCTGCATTAGTGGAGGTATCTGTGTTTGAAAAAGGATTACATTAGTCAAAACTTAAGACAGATGATTTGCCCCCTTTCCTTACTGACAGACAGGAACCTAAGCCACACATAATCTTTTGCAAAATACAGCCCTTTTGCAGCATATTGGAAATTTCAGAACCAGAAGCTTTAACCTTTTAATACATCTAATTGAAAAGCTGTTGATTTTTGACAGTGCCAGCCAATAGTGGTGTAAGCTGCCTGAGATTTGCTGACACTGATTTTTATTTTTTTTTTTTTTTAACTAAACAGATAATTTTCCCCTGTATTTCCCTTATTTAGGATAATTTATAGTCTTCACTGCAGTGAAGGCAAAAATGAGCCTACCTTAAAGAGTTGCCTTGAAGGCAAAAGAGAAATCATTGCTTTAAACCTAAATTTTGAACACTGTAATTTTGGAGAAGCAAACTTCAGCAGATCACCAATGTTCTATTGAGGATTTCCTGTAACATAGATATATCAAAGGCATAGCATGTCTGTGTGGCTTTCAAGTACTCAAAAGCGTCTTTCAAACATTTTTCAAATACTCTGAAGGAAAAGTTATCAAATCTGATCATATTTTAGTCAGATGTAAAAGTGTTTTGAGTACAAAGTACTAGAGCTGCCTCTCAGTGCAGATGCTTGTGTCACATTTTATTTTCCTTCAGGAATAGCTTCCAGAATTTTCACAATTCTCTGTCTTGTGTTCCTCCGTCCCAACATGAATCTGTAATGCAAAACCGGCACAGACTTTCTGGAGAGCTATTTCCTAAGACCTTCATTGATGAAGCAGTGAAGTAAGGGTGCATTCTGCGCTCTCATCTGAAGAATTTTTGTCCTGCAGTAGTTCACAAGTTCACAGGTAAAGTTAAAAGTTACTTGCTGCTTCTCTCGCAAAGAAAGCTGTCTGTTTGCCTGCCATGGAAACCTTTCCTGAGATTTCCTAGTTGTCAAGGATGGGTTCAGAGTTCATAGAGCTTTTTATTGTGCCCTTTTTGAGGGATAGAGGCTGATTTGCAGCACTATTTAAAGCAAAGATGCCAAATGAAAGTTCCTCGTTTTAAGTTTGTGCTTACACAAAGCTTCTTTGTGGTTTTTTAGGCCTGTCAGACTTGTCAGGCGTGGTAAGAAAAAGTATATTGTTTCCAGCACTTGGATTCCTTTCCTTCTGACATCTGCCACTCTGTAAAGATGATAAATTCCTGCCTCATTAGCCAGGGGTGTGGGATTACAGGCTGACAACACATTAATCACCAGCTTCTGTGGCAGGCTGACTAGCAATAGGCATTGTTAACAAAACTTTTCTAATATGTCACTCTTCTCTATGACAGCCTGTAATCAATCATCTTGATTGACAGTGCTGATAGATTACACTATTTATACTTTGTGTAATGAAAGATAGCGTTTCCACCTACTGTCATTTCTAGGCTAGCAATGGAGGATCACTGAATAGAAACAAACACAACAAAAAAACCCAGGCCTCAGCTCAGCTGTAGGTCTTTTGTGGTAGCTTTCAGATGAGGTGTATTGTTGTGGAACCTGGTAAGCACATGCCTTTAAGTAACTCTTGAACTGAGTGTTTCTTTGCTGACTTTGTTGCAATAAGCTGTCAGGTCAAGTTCAGGCAGGTAGGAGACCGTGTTAATCATATGGTGGCTATAGCTTCCTTTTTCCATCCTGTCTGTCTTCTCCCACTGACCCCCCCCACTCCCCAACCCCAGACAAGATGAGAGATGATTTAGATGTTGACAAAGTATGCGTTTCATGATTTAGAAGGCAAAATTATACGTGTTTCCCGTAATTGTATGGTGCAGGGAAAGTAAACACAGGGAGGAAGTGCAAAGCCAACTTGCCAAGACACAGCAGAATCTATGTGGGAGCTTGTTTGCCTTTTGAAACTTAGAAAATTAGAAACAAGATCAGGATTAAAGTGCATAACCAAATTAATTTGGTGTTTTGGTTTTCATATGGCTGTTTCTTGTTCTAGAATCACTTGATTATTACCTTTAATTATTCTTTATCTCTTGAAGTTATTTCGTTTGGCTGTAGTGGAAGATTTAACATTGCTATAATAGGAGGATAAATGTTTCTTGTAGCAAATATCTGTTAGAATGTATTTTTTTTCCCACTTGGCTCCTTTAATTTCATGTTGATTATGTTGTTATAGTGGTTCGGTTATCTTTGTATATCTTCATTTGTATATGCATCCTGAGAATTTTCGTAATACACTTTGTCAGTAAATTTATTTATCTGTCTATCTGTCCCTATATGTATATGTGCATTTTTTTCTCATTGGAAAGGTTCATGTGCTTAATCACAATAAGAAACTTAAAATCAACCTTTGGAGTTTAGGAAATAGGAGTTGGAGCTTAAATTATAGTACTTGGGAGTTGAGCTAAATTTAGGCAGTTGGACAGGAACAGGGGTGGAGAAGATCGTCTAAACTTTAATCTCCCTGAGAAGAGTTTCATTGTGAGGCCACAATGATTAATGAGAAACCTGACCATCTGATTAAGCCCCTCTGTGTCACAGGACATGATTAGTAGGTGACAGAGACTGTAACAGTATCCAGCCAAGCCTTGTTTCTTTCACAGCTCAGACTGTTATATGATTAATGTCCCCAAGGGCTATCTCCAGGTCAGGCAGGGAGAACCTGTCAGAACAGGTGGAAGTGACAAATTCTGCAGAAACTCCTTTTGCAAGAGAGGCAGCACGCAAGAATGGATGAATGGGGAGGATTCCAGATGGGCTGGTTGACCTTTCTGTACTCTGAACAGACACCGAGAGCATCATGGGAATGAAACATAGCAAGTATCAAAAAACTGCAGATGTTCCATAGTTATTGAAGAATTATAGCATTGCCAAGTTGGGTTGGTAAAATGCACAACACATCATATTATCGCCAATGGTTTACGCTTTCTGGTATGCTACAGGAGACTGTAGATCTAGTGTGTGTGTGTACAGACTAGATAAAATACCACACACTGTGTTTTATGGCAAGAGGTGAAGATTCTTTGCTTCAGTACAGATAAGGCTTGATAGAGTTGATGCTTTAGTGTAGCGTTTTCTTGTGGTAGTATATATAATCTATCTCATTCTCATCAATACTGCTCCACTTAGGGCAAGACAATCTTGGAAGTTAAAATAGTTTATAAAAATCCTCATTCCTTTTTATTAGGTGGTGGTGATCTAGTTAAGGTATTTTATATCTTCCAGAGTACTTTCACCTCATAGGTCACAGGTTCAAATCTCCAGCTTAAGTATCCTGGTATGCTCTACCTTGCAATATCATAACAACACAGAATTAGCAAGGGGATCGCTAACTATCATCTTTCAGATAAATAGACCTTTTCATTTTATCATAGGAATGGTATAAAATATCTTTGTAGTACTACAGAGGTGGAGAAGGGGAGGTAACACTGGAGTCCTCACAGAATTTCCTCTGCACGTGGTAAATATTCAAAACAAAACCAAAAGTGAAACCAGGGAACAGGATTCCCCCCCTCCCCAAATGAAGTAGTTTCTCCTGTGCAAATTTTATTGCTGTTATACTGTTGTTATTGGTATTTGGTACTATTTTTGCCATTTATAATCTTGGTTTCTTCAGCTTCTGTTTTAGCATATACAGAGTGTCCTCCTCAGTTTAACTGTAATAGGTCAATTTTCTTTTGTATAATGAATGTTTCTTCTCAGCCTTACATTCCTTGAAGAATGACTTCTTTCCATTTTACAGATGAAAATGTGGACTAGAGAAGTCTGACATAGTATGGTCAAGCCAGCACAAGTCAAGTTACTGTGCTCCAACATCAGGCTTTTGCATTTAATTGAACTTGTTTAGTCTGTATTTTCACCACTTTAAGGGGAGCCATTCTGAATAAAGGCTCTTATATCTGTGGTTCTAAGGCTACTTTTTGTTCTTTGCCACTGTTTAAGCTGTCAGAGTCAGCTTTGGGTATGGTAAATGCCATGCTCCCTTGAGCAAATCGGCTGCCATATGCTATAATTTACACTTTCTGAATCTTTATTGGCTAGGCAAAAGGTCGTTTTTCAGAGTGGTTTTCCCAATATAGAATTAATAGAGGAAGCAGACACACTTCAGTGGACCAGTGACTGGAGATGGCAAAGCTTCTCTATGTGTATACTCATAGAGTGGCAAATAGAGAGAATATAGGTAAGAGTAAGCTCCAAAAGCTACAGAGGGAGTGAACCAAAATCCCTCACTGGAACACTACAGACTTTGCAGTCCAAGTCTGTTTGATTTTTATTTTCTATTTTTGTTAAAAAATCCACAAATGCACAAATCTCTGGTAGTATAAAGATTTTAATAGCAATTTCAAGTACTATCTCTTACTGTGTTCCCACAAAAATGATAGACTTTGATAAATGGTGACACCTTATCTTGTAAATAGTTTGCCTAGCTATTGTTTGTTTCAAACTTTGCTATCGGTTTTTCAAACTCTTGTCACTGTACATCCTTTCCCGTAGGTTGATCAGTAAATCAGAAAGTAAGCCTGGATATGAATTGCTTGTCAGATACAAGAGGAGACAAGACTGACTTTTTAACCCTCTATGCAACCCTGGGGGAAATGAAAGCTATATCAGCAAGCAAACTACATAGATTTTTACTATCCAAAAGAGGTTAAAGAAGGGCGTGTTAATTTTAGGGGTAATCTGCTAATCCAAACATGAAAATCAGTATTATGGTGGAATACTCCAAAGTGACCGAAGTCATTCAATAAGCTTTGAAAATCTTTGCTTTTTTTCAATGTGATTGCATTAGCAACTTATGTCATTTGTCTCATACAGTACGGTGCCTGAGGCACTCCAGCTGAATGTAGATTTACCCTAATGATTCTTAAGAGTCAGATTCTTAAGAGAGAGGTGCAGGTGTGCATCTGTTGTATTTCGTAACACATTCAGGTGTGTTTCTGTTGTTATCAGGAACGCTAATGAAAGCTTAATGTCAGTTTCCATAGAGAGTTGCAAGGATGTCTCTGTTTTCTTAACTTGTAGGACGTGTGCTTATAGTGTGAAAGGATCTTGTGAAATAGTTGTATGATGTATGAAATAGATGTATGATTCGAAGACTGATTAAACATTCCTGTGGAAGAGCACCTGCAATAGAATGGGCATCATCATCCAGAGAAAATGCAAGATGCAGCTGTAATAGAGTTAAAATGCAAACCTGTGTGTCTACAAATAGGTGCATTAAATTTTTTAGATCTAGTGAATATAGTATAGGGCATAAAAGGCTGTCTATGTTGTGAATACAACTTGCAGAGTGATATTTCTCTCCAGACCTGTATTGAGCCTTGTAGACACCTGCTGCTGCATTTCCTAGTGAATGAATTGTGCAGGGGTATTTCTGGTTTTCATTTGAGATATCTACTGGCAATACCAGGACTGGGAGGAAGGAGAAGAATCACGCTCCTCACTAGTGTAGCTAAACCCACAATGAACTTAATGTGCACCCCTGCTCCTTCAGAAAAGCCTAGTTCATTGAGAACTAGCAGAAACTGTGCAAGCAGGATAATTCTTTGAGTTGACATAGCTGCATGGAGAAGGCTCGTGTGTAGAGCATAGAGCGGTTCTGGTATAGATGTATCTGTAAATTCTTTCTAGTACACCCAGCGCCACAGCTTTTTACAAAGCCTGTGTGCGTGGCCAGCAGCCTCAAAGGTACAGCTAGGTCTGTCTCGCCACTGCTGCATTGCCACAGGAGATCTCAGCTGTTCTTCACAACCATATCCTTATTTCCCAAGAGAGAATATGAACATGAAAATGAGTTGGCATTTACATCACATTGCAGCTTGCAGGGACAGCACAGTGCTCCATCAGCAGGGCTGAAATGCTTGGGTTCCCTGTAACCACAGATCTGAGTTCTAGCTGAGCTGCTGCTGTGGAAGATAACTTCAAGTTTCGCGCAGTTTAATCCCAAGTAGATACTTTTAATGCATCTCCTCTTGCCTGTCATCTTTACAATATATAATAATGAGGAGGACAGTTTTTCTTGTAATGAAGATGAGTTTGTCCCTGTATTCTTGGCCAAATTAGGAGTAATGCTAATTGTTAGCCTGTGAACACGGGCACAAAAATGGCCATTTTAAATTTTGTACTCTGGTGATTAATCTATGTAGTAGGTAGAGGGGATCTCGATCATCAGCTGCTTTTTGTTACAGGGAAATCCAAAATGTGGCTTTGGGCATTCCTGAATGCCCGAGTATTGTAACACGTCTGGATTTTCTTTATATTCGCAGTTCTTTTTAACATATGAATTTATAGTGTGAATGCTGCTGTGCTTCATTTCTACCTGAAACAGTACTGTGCTAATAACTATGTATAATTTTTCTTGGCACGATCCATTGTGAAATTCAGATCAGGACTGTGCAAAAGAGAATCTTTCTAATACTGTGCCAGCTACCGTACCACTTTTTAGCAGTTTTTCAAAGAACACAGGGCAATATGCTAATAATGAGCTTAGAAAGTATGTATGAAGTTCCTGATAATGTGACATGATTTTTTTCTTACTTTTGCTCTTCATTTCATCTTAATTAGTCCCAGTAGGAAAGATTGATTTTTTTTTTTTTTCTTTTAAAGCCTTGTAGCTAACATCTGTTGGTATTCCTGGGGTCATTCTTGCACTGTCCTATGTTTGACATTTCTTGTAAAAGAAGAGGCATTTGTTCATATTGACATTAGCTTCCTCGGTATCTCTCAGTGGTGCAGATGGCCTGTGAATAAAGACATCAAGCTAATAGGCAAGATGACAAGCCTCGATAGCGCTGGTGCTCCTCATGCTTAAGTGGCAGGGCAGCATAGATTGCTTTTGCTGGCGAGGTGCTAGGTCTGCTGGCACTAAAGCATATGGAATTAGTTAAAAATCCAGTGGGATCCTGGGAAAAGAATAGTACCATGAAAATCCCTGACTGGCTGTAACAGTTTCTTTTTTTCAATGTAGTATTTTATATTTCCTTGAGTGGCAACGCTTAGAGAAAAGTATAAGCATATGGAAGAGAGATCCCTAACTTACTCTAGATTTTTAGTGATTGTGATTGTATAATGCATCAGAATAAGACATTGCTGAAAGATTTGTTCGTTACATTATTTGCTTATGTGGTGTTATTAGAAGAAAACAAGTGTCTTGTGTGACAAGAACAGTAAAACAAAAAGTGTGAATCTAAATGAAGATGTGCAAGATGCATTGTAAGTGCATATTAAGATATGTGAGTGTTTTGTAAAATGTCATAGAGTCACAAATAAGGAAAATCTGTTTCTTACATAGTGGACATTTATATTATCCTCTGGAGAAGGCGCACTGGAAAACTTGGCATTTCAAAGTCAGTTGATTATTTCTTGGGGTAGAATGAAAAGAAAAGCCGGAAATTCAAAGTCTAACAAACAAAGCACGAAAGAGAAAGATAATTAAGCTCTCAAGAAGCAGATTAATAAATTGCTATAATTTTAACAAGGCAGTTGGCAGAGCTAGTGGCTTGGGGATCCTATGTCTATATGGTGTGTAGGTTCTTTTCCTAGGGCTCATTTGGGATAAAATACAGCTTAGGAAAGTTCAGAGAAATCAAAGTGATTTTGCCTAATCAGTGGAGGCTCCAAATGCAGGCTTTTTAAAGGAAGCATTTACAAATACTGATTTTAAGTACTGTTATCATGGTGTTAAAACTGGAAAAAGGGGGAAGGAAGGAACAGAGCTTTTCCCTCCCCCTACTTCTAATAGGAATAACTGTATTTTAAATAAAGACAACAATTCTCTCTTCTCCAACAAGGTTTGACACACAAACACTGTAAAGTTAGTAAGCTCCTCTTTAATAAAGGAAAAGCAATCTTGGTTGAAATATTTCCGCTTCATGAAAAGCAGAAAGCAAACAAATATGTAAAGAAAAGCCAGATTTTATTCTTAAATTCAGTTTCCATAATTGCTATGGTTTGAAGAACCCACAACAATTTATTGCCATTTAGACAAATATTCTATCACCTGATGACCCCTCCCCACCTGGAAAGGGGAATTGGGAAAAACAAAGAAAACCGAGGGCTGAAATACGAACAGATTTAATAGAATAAGACTAAATAATTAACAGTAATATTAAAGAACCAATATTCATCCTGATATCAATATAAAATATACAAGGATTATACTCAGCCAATTGTATCAGCAGGAAGCGGTGGACAGTAAATGTGGCACACTGTGAGCACCGTGGCTTCAGGAGGAAGGGAAGGGTTCAGGGGTCCGGCACCAGGGCAAGAAGTTCTCAGGATGGCCATCATAGAAGAGGAGAAACTCCTCAGCAAACTTTCTAGTTTATATTGCATGTGATGTTCATGATGTGAAATAATCCTGTTGGCCAGTTTGGATCAAGTGCCCGGGTCTCGTTCCTCCTAATCCCCACACCTGGCTAGCTTGAAAACACTGAGACCTTGAAACCCGCATACCATAGCTGGCTATAAAGTAAATATTTTCACAAATTCAGACATTGGAGTCTTCTAGAAATGCAGTTTTCCCAAGCATCAGAAGAGACCTTACTGAAAAGTAAAATTACAGAAGGAGAAATTAATCCTGTGTCGCTCAAACCAGGACAATAATCTAGGGTATATAATTATAAAAGGGTGAAATTGTTGTTAAAAAAGCAAAGTAAAAAAGGACAGTCACTTTAAAGTATTTTGGGATATGCTTCAACCAAATAAAAAAAGTCGATTTTCTTCAAGTTGTACCTCTTGAAAAATCACGTTTGAATCTACCAAAAACTCAGTGAGCAATGCAATGAAGAATGATCATGTATATTGTTGTGGTATGTTTGAGTCTACTGTGGCTGGAAACTGCAGATTGTCATCTTGTTTTTCAGGAGCTTAGAATCATCTGTTCTCACTTGCTTTGGACAATGTTTTTGAACTTCTCAAGATGAAAAGTTATTTCAACTACTTTAATAAGGGATTTTAACAGTTTTATGTGCTTTTTACTAGGGCTCTGAAGGCAAACACCTGCAGCAAGAAATGTTTACATCAGTGAGGATTTAGGAGTGTTTGTATCTGTAATGCCTAATGATATAAATGTTGCTGACATTAAGCAATATTTTATTTCTTCTCTGCCTTCTCCCCTCATCTCAACTTTAAGAATTCATTATGGGGTAGCCGCATAATAACTTTGTTATGAGGATCCCAGAATTTTTTGAACATGAATTAATTAAGCTTCTTTGTGTACTTCTTTGGAGAGGAGAAAATTGCAAATTACACTTGCACAGTTTGTTGCGATTTCATAGCATACATTAGGTGTATGAAGTGACATGGAAGCAAAAGGTTCAAGCCTGGCAAACTTTCAAAAGGTACAGTTTGAAGTCACAGAATGGCTTATTCCAAAAGGTGGACGTTCAAAGAGCTACCTGGTAAAAAAAATAGACTTGTTAAAGCAGAAAGTCATACAAGTGGATTGGCAGTTGGCATAGCTTCTGGGAGAGGTGTGTGAAGCTTTACACGCGAAGATTTTCATGCACAAAGTCGTTTCAAGGATGGTGCAAGTCCAGGGATGTTGGCAGAAATGGTGTCTTATTCTATGTCTGTCAGATGTTATCTATCACACTTGAAAGACAGCCGTGACTAAGGTTTGCTAGTGTTCAGCTTACTGAATTCAAGGACAGTTTTGGGATAAATGGTCTTGCGTATCCAGACCTGTTAGCGCCTCAATTACTCCACTTTATCTACAGCTAGAGAGTTACTCTTTAGTTGCTTCTTTGACAGACCTGTTGTCGTTTGCACACCTGCAGAGATATTTTTTCCTTCTTTTCATCTTCTCCTGGTGTCTCTTCTAAGCAGTTCATATGGTGCATAACATGGTCCCCAAGTCGTAGGCCGTCACTGGAGGGACCTGCTTTGCTCTTTCTGAAAATGAAGGACTTTTTCACAGATTTCACTCTCTGCATTCCTTCCTCTATTATTTCTAACATTAACAGTGAAGGTAGATCTAATAGACCTATTAGGACATCATCAGCTGTTCTTTAGCTGGTGACTTTGTTTGTGGATGGCTGATTGAGCTATTGGCAATTCATTCATATATGCCTTATTGTAACATACTGTGAAGCCACATGATTTTAATAGGGGAATTTTGTTGTTCATACCTGTATCTTGAAAGTGGTGCTAATCGCACAGTCATAAACATATTGACAACTGCAATGATGATGCTTGAAGACCAGGTGGCAAATTAATCCTGAAAGTGAGAGAAGTCTTCAGTTTAATAGTCACATAGTAGGCTGTCTTTCATTATAAATATGATCTATTTTACACTAAGGAATCTTTAAATCCTTTTGTTACAGATGACTCCATAGTTCTTCAAGGAATCCGCTTTTCAGTCTTTCTAGTGCTCAAAACTAGTGTGTCAGAAGACATCTGAAAACCTGAAAAGACACTGATTTTTGTACAAACAAGGCATAAAATTTATATCTTCAATTTTCAGTATATGCAGGCTCAACATTTCTGGAGAATAGAGAGCTAAATTTCATTTATGCTGAGAAACCTGGAAAGCTGAGAGAAAATGTAAAGAAAAAACACATTGCTAGTTCTTGGTTCTAGTGAGTAGAACTTAGATGCTTATGGATGAGGGGTGTCTGTACATATAGGTTTTATAATCAGTGCACATGCATACTATATGTGAAATAATGCAATATTTCATTTTAAGAAAGCTGACTGAAAAAGAACTGTCTGGCTTTTACTTAAAAACATCTTAAAGATATGTGTTGTGTTGAAATGAACTAAGAGGGTGCTGGTTAATCTGCTCATGGATATGCTCTGGATGATATGCTACTTGCTGTAATGGCTGGTAATGTGCTGCTATCTTACAATTTTGTGAGGCACTGGAAACCTTTTACCAATCAAGCTATGATAAATTTTGATAGGGTAAGTGAGCCCTGAGCTCTCACTGTGATCCTGTCATTGTACGATACTTCTGAGGTACCACAGGTGTTGCATGATGGGAAAGCTCATTAACTTTATTGTTATGGGGGTATTCCTGAAGCTTCCTTTAAAGCATTCTGACGTAAACCAACAGAAAGTGTGGTTTATACCTTTATTTCTTACGTCTGTTAAATTTGATTTGTCACGTGCCACTTTCATATCATTAATTTCTTATTCTAATAAGTAGGTTTTTTGTACTTATCCAGTCTTTTTCTCCAAAATGTCCCAGATAATTTCATAGCGCATAATTTTTGAGCTATGTGTTTGCACAATGATGTGTTTTGCTGCATCTTCTTGTGATATTCCAAAGGGACTGTACAACACCCCAGCAACAATCAGCTTGACATGATCTCATGGGTGAAGCCCTGCTGATGCTGGTTTGATGAACTGAAGTCTTCAGAGGCAAATCCAAGGCCCTGCATGTGTCCTGAATGAAAGGATTATGTGACAGGTGCAAAATGAACTTCAGGAGATAATTTTCAGATACACTTTCTGCTTTTAATTGTGGATCCGATCGCCACAGGATGTGATGGATGCTGCAAGATTTAGAGGGTTCTAAAATATGACTGGTGATAGTTATGGACCCCCTTTTCCTCCCATATTCAGATGCACATAAACAAACACACAAAAAAGGACTGTAATAATTACGGGAGTCCTTGAGCCACAAACTCATGAAGCCTTGGAGAATATAATGGGAAAGTTACCACAGTATACTGTGATACCCTTTCAAGGCATCCAGAGTTGACCAGGCTGCTGTCAGAGAGTGGCTGAATAGACTTCTTTCCTTCTGATCAGCACAGCTGCTTTTATGCTTAACTTACTCTTTAATAATTTAGGAGAGGAGTGAGGTGTAGGGATCGAATATGGACCATTGCGTCTCAAGGTGACTTAGTGTTTTCTAGTACAAACTGGTAGTAGTTATGTTCTGTTGTTTTCTTATTCTGCATGGCTGATGCATTCAGTGAACATATGAGACAGTCCAGTGCTGGAACTGGGACTAATTGGAACATATGTTGTCAATCATGGACAAAGAGCCGATGAATGCTCTTTCTCAATAAGGATACATGGAGCAACAAATTAGAGATCTAAATAGAGTTCTGTGAAAAATTACGTTTTGAATTATGTAGAGGCTTGTGCAACCTTATTCTGGGATGTGCCATTTGCAGAGTTTTCCATCGCCTCAAATTTGCATTTCATTTTGGACTTGGACAAAAGTTTGGCCAAGCCTCAGACTTCAAACTGGGGTGAAGTTGCCAAAAGCTCAGGTCAAAACCACGTAGAGAAACAATCTGATGTTGCAATATTTGCCACACAGGACAGCGGTTGGGATTGGAAACTGTTATGCTGGATTAAGGATAAATGAACCTGAACAGCTGTGTCCCTGTCTAGACAAAGCAAAAGGAATCAATCAAGGTTTGATACCTTTATGATGAATACATTTTATGTCAGAAATCTCTGCATGTGTTTGTGTAGTTCCTCCATGTAAGCTATCGAGACAGCTGTCAATAATGTTATATAACAATATATTTTTGTTCTTAGTTCCACTGTTTTGCTTCATCCCAACCCCTTCATTAGTTAAAAATAAATAAATAAATACACAATCCCTTGTTACTAAATATGCTCTGTCATATAGGGAACAGCATAGGAATGTGGAGAAGGCATAGGAAGAAAGACTTGTAGAATCATAGAATGGTTAGAGTTGGAAGGGACCATAAAGATCATCTAGTTCCTGGGCAGGGACACAAGAACTTGCATTTCTTGCTTGGCGTCTTATCCATAACATTTCTAGAGGCAGTGTGAAGAGGAAACTCCTATTTTAACAATTTCATCAATAATATTACTTCAGTGGTTTACACTGCTGCGTGCAAGCACATCATGGCTGAAATTAAAATGTTCTTCTCAAGCTGAATCTCTACAGCTGGTGTGTACTACCCTTCGTCATAGCTATTGAATGAAAAATTAAGTCATGTTCAGAAGGCAGCTAGTGTTACATTTGTTGCAGTCTTTTATAATGCATGTATTTAGCAGACTATTTACGTTTGAGTTCCATTTTTATTCTAATTTTTGTTTGCTATTTCTCTCCAGCACTCATTGTACCTATTATTATTTTTGCTATATATTTTTTTAAATTGCCTAAGTTTTTTGCTATTGTGAAATTTATTTCCCATACATTAAAATCTGTCACTGTGTTTGTACACAAAACTAACAATCATCGTCCCTTAAAACACGTAATACTCTTTGTTCCTTTGAGTTTTAATTTGTGAAACATGGATTTTTAGGAAGCTTTACTGTTCCCAAAAGTAGCTACGTAAATTTTTCACAACTTGTCTTTATTTGGCTAAAGAAACAGGGTGGGAGTTGGGTTAAGAGGAGGTTTATCTGGTACAAATCTTTGCATGATATTTGTTTATTGATTGTGATCTACTTGCAAGTAATCCAAGTGTCAGGTCCTCTCAGCTGAAGCCACTTGAAATGTATACTGGGTGTTTGTAAGGCATTTTAATCCAGTTGGAAGAATTGGGAGACAGTGTGAAAAGCCTCAAGCAATAACTGCTCCAGGTAACCAATCTGCTTGTATTGCGGAATGAACTGCTGACACGGATACAGCCCGTGTGTCACATTCTGGAAGGTTTTGGTCTCTTACGTTTCTAGCTTTTTCTAGTTACTGAAAATTGTCTCATTTGTTTCAGAGAGTTGTCTCATAACTGTAACTATTCTTTTTAAGTAAAGATTAGCTTCCTTGTTAGCAGAGTCTTTTGGAAGAATTAAAGCTAAGACTTTGATCTATGCTGTATATGTTGAAACTGTTTACATGTAAACCAGTCTATAGAGTCTTCAAAGGAATTTGGGAAGTTGGTAAAGTGGACTTAAAACTTTTAAAGGTCTACAAGCAATGCAGACGAGTTCTAACATATTCTCAACTCTTAGACTTGAACCTGGAAGTATTTGTTAAGGCTTAGTCCCTCTACTTAACCAGTAAAAGGCTTAGTTCTTGCATTGAAAGTTTTACAAGTTTTACTTCAAGGTGTACAACGTATATTTGCTTCATTTTATGGAAACAGTGGAAGCATGCTGCAGCAAACCTGTTGCAATAGCTTGTTGCTCAGATGTGTATTTAAAGATTCATACCTCTAGTTTTGGTCCCAAGCTGCATTTCTTTCTTAACTGTAGTGATTTTGCACTCTTTTTGAATGAGGACAATGTTTTAAAACTAAATATAGCACAAGTCTGAAATTTCCACATTGGATAAGGATCAGAAACATCCTTATTTTTTCCACTTCTATCAATCAGTGGAACAGAAATATACCCACTTATCTTTTATTAATTTTACTTTTCAGCTAAGAGTTTTGCAATTGATACAGTGAATGTAATTCTGAAATTTTGTGTCCATAGTATATATTTCTGTCATCAAAATACATTTGTTTACAGTTACCAGATTTTTTTTTTTCACCTGTCTAATGGCCTTCAAATGTGTATCTACTGCACATTGGATGTTTTTATTTCAACTTTGGTGAGTTAGTTTTTGCTGCTTCTGCTATTGCTGGTACTGGAGACAGGTGTCTCTGCATTTTGTACTAATTATTGGAGTAATGAAAGAAGATGGGCCCGTCAGTTATTTTTCTGAGGCGGTTGTCAAGAGTTAGTTGTCTTGAAAGGTAAATATTGTTTGAGAGGTGTAGCATTTGTGATAACGTAAGTGCCTAATGCACTGGGATGCTCTGCGAAGTGATAGTAAATAAATTTTGCCTTTAAGAGTGCTTATTTGACTGAAAAAGTCCCTTAAAGGCTTGAATTAGATTCTAACTTACTGTTTGGCTGTTATACTGAATATTTGTATTATTTCTAACAATAATTAATGTCAGCATGACACAGAAAGAAGTACTGTTGTGAACATGAGAACTGCTGCATTTGGATAGTCAGTAAAGGAAATGCCATTTAATTCAGATCTCAGTTAGGTTAGTTATCTGGTTTACATAGTTACTACCAAATGAAATAGATCAAGACCGTAAGAGAGTAAATAATCTAACATAAGTGAGATGGAGATGCTTTTTCAGGAGACAAAAGATATGAAATTTCATGTATCTTTGTAAAATTAATTGAAACGCTCCTTACATGTCCTATTCATTAAGCATATCTGTGGCTTGGGACAATACTCAGAACTAATGGCCAAAGGACTAAAGCTGTGTTCATTACACGTGATGCATATATAAGCAAACATTAATTTCATTTAGAGTTTTTAAACATATAGCTGTTACTGGTAGCAACCACAATAAAAAAACCCCATAAGTTTAACCCAAAGGAAAGAAATTGAGTACTCCTGAGAGTGAAGGACAGGCAGTCTTGAGTAACTACCGCATAATTAGGGTTTATGCTCTTCTAGCCTCACAACTGCTGTTCTAGTGAACTCTTCGCCCTGTGTTTCTCCTCTACTCACCATTTTCTCCTAAACATTAGAGACGTTACACCTGATTTTTTTTTTTTTTTTATTTTTTATTTTTTTTATTTTAAACTAGGACGGGAATGAAAGCTGTGTGGTATCCCCAACCTCCTTTTTGGTCTCAGTGACTCACAGGACTAAACATGGCTGAATGAGACTGTTGTCTAAGTGCCAGTTTCACAGTGGGATGAATCTTGTAAACTCAGATGACTTCTTCATTGACAGGAATGGCAAAGATCTGACTTGGTCACGTAAACATTTTAAGTTTCTGTCTAAACTTTTTTGATACTAGAGTGGTGACGTTTGTGCGTGCTGTTTCTAAGGTCTGAGACAGCTTTTCTGGAGCTTCAGAAATAATTCATAGAGAACATTGCAGGACTTGGCCTACCCATGGAAGGGCTTAATGACCAGAGAACAGTTACAGTTTCTGTTCTTGCATTTGTAATTATTATTAATCAGTATATGAATTTAATTAAACTGCACAAAAATAAAAGAAGGGGGATTGGGATTTTAGGGGTTATGTGAGCATATGGAACATGAAACCTATGTTTCATATTTATGAATCCATGAAAGTTAGTATGTAAGTGTACATATAGATATCTTAGACTAGCCTGGATGCGTTCTGCCAGATTGAGCAAATATTCTTTAGAGTTTATTGAATTTACACCAACAGGTTTGCTATCTGATTCCTTAGTTCTAGTTACCTGCCTCTAGCACTGTCCAGTGCTCACAGCATGACCCTAAATCCCCAAAATCCGACAGGGAATTACTGTAGTGTTATGCATGGGGAAGGCCTGTTTCTTGATGTGTCCATCATGAGATTTTATTGTACTTGTCTTAAGGTGTATAACTGCTGAATGGTGTTATTGGTCAGAAAATCATGCAGTCTTAAATGTCTTTTTTTGCTCTGATCTCCTGTAGCAATGAAAATAAATGCAGGAAAAGTGTGCAACTTGGGGATATTTCAACTTCAGTGATAAAGATCTGTTTCCAAATGTGTTTTGCAAGCCGAAGTATGCTTTCACCCATCGATCAGCTCAAAGAACTTGTTAGCGTTTTTTCCATACCAATAATAATTGTGTGATGTACTCTTAACAACAATAAAAGAATGCAAAGACCTTGCGCAGAAAGTACAGATCCCAAGTCGGTGTAAAAAGCACCTCAGTTAGCTGCTGCCTTATGAATCATATACTGTACATTATATTTACTCTTATTATAGTATATTAATACAGGGAATATTAAGGGCAGTGTCCAACATCCATCACTATAATAAAACTTCATTTTGAATCTAGCTTGAGTAATTGCAGCTACCTTAGATCCTGAACCCTTAGAGATGCCCCAGCATGTAGGGTCGCTTCTTCCTAAGGACTCCTTTTCCCTTTCCTTTTCCCTTTCCTTTTCCCTTTCCTTTTCCCTTTCCTTTTCCCTTTCCTTTTCCCTTTCCTTTTCCCTTTCCTTTTCCCTTTCCTTTTCCCTTTCCTTTTCCCTTTCCTTTTCCCTTTCCTTTTCCCTTTCCTTTTCCCTTTCCTTTTCCCTTTCCTTTTCCCTTTCCTTTTCCCTTTCCTTTTCCCTTTCCTTTTCCCTTTCCTTTTCCCTTTCCTTTTCCCTTTCCTTTTCCCTTTCCTTTTCCCTTTCCTTTTCCCTTTCCTTTTCCCTTTCCTTTTCCCTTTCCTTTTCCCTTTCCTTTTCCCTTTCCTTTTCCCTTTCCTTTTCCCTTTCCTTTTCCCTTTCCTTTTCCCTTTCCTTTTCTCTTTTCCTTTTCTCTTTTCCTTTTCTCTTTTCCTTTTCTCTTTTCCTTTTCTCTTTTCCTTTTCTCTTTTCCTTTTCTCTTTTCCTTTTCTCTTTTCCTTTTCTCTTTTCCTTTTCTCTTTTCCTTTTCTCTTTTCCTTTTCTCTTTTCCTTTTCTCTTTTCCTTTTCTCTTTTCCTTTTCTCTCTTTTCCTTTTCTCTCTTTTCTTCTCTCTTTTCTTCTCTCTTTTCTTTTCTTTTTCCCTTTGGCTTTTTGATTAATTTCTGCACAAGACAATGAGGCAACAATTATGTTGCCTTCATCTCTTGCCACTCATCGAACTCTATGGGAAGAATTAAAGGCAGGCAGTTGTGATTTGGCCAACCCTCTGCTCTGTAACAGAGGTACAATTTGAACTGGCTTTCCAAGAAGATTGCTTCCTGATCCTTCAAAGTTGATGAAGTGTTCAGTGGGATTTTTCAGTCCTTTTTCACAGTGTGCTTCTGTCCTGGTTATTGCGGGAAGAGGAGATGAATTTTAAAAATGTCTAGTTTTAAGCAGTAAGGGGGGTTTGGTATGTTAAGCTTTATCTCCAGTTCTATGGATGCTCAAAGAGGCCAAGTCCCCCGAACTAGAAAAATCCAGGATCCCATTAGCTTCAAAATAGAAAGTTGTAGGGGTTTGGAAAGAGTTTGAAATAATTACACTCTCTGTTATGGAGTAATGTGGTGGAATTTGATATGATGGAATGTAAGGAAGGTTGTGCTCAATTTTGAGCATTAGGCAAAAGCGAGCGTTTCTTGAGGCAGATGTGCTTTCCCGTTGCTTGGATAGTTGTTGGGTTGTGTGGTTTGTTTTATGGGTATGGGTTTGGTTTTTTTTTCTTTTCTGTTTTTCATAATACTTGTTGAGACCTGATATTTTAAAATTCGGTATCTGCATTCTTCTTTGTCCTGTTAGTCACTTGGCTCACAGTTCAGAAGATCACACTGTGTTTCTTTGCAAACAGCAAAGCTTAATATAGTTAGTAAGCTTATGCAGTTTGAGAATTGCCAACAACGGTGATGATGCCCAAACAGTTCTGTAGAAAGCATGCTAAGTAGTCAAATGCTCAATAAAATTGGAAATTAATTAATGGTATGTAATCCTAGTTTGTGAACTATGATGATTAATATCAGAGGAAAGTCTGATTCTTTAGTTCAGTAAATACAGTGCTGCCTTGTAATAAAGATAGAGCATCTGGCTAGCTCAGGAACCAGATTCTAGGTGGAACTGCATCTACATGAGATGCTCTACCCTTTATCTATTTGAAGTGCCAGCAAAAGATGGTTCAGACCATTAGGAAAAAATGACTGCCTACACAATCTTGAGTGCAGAAGTTGATAAGAAGGACCTTGTGCTGCCTAGAACTATTGATTAATTTGCATCACTAAGGACCAAGAATGATTTTCCTGGAGTAATCAAATATACTGAGTTGAGCTTCAAGGCAGTAGGAGGTCAGTCACAGATTTTGGAGTACCAGGATATGAAGGACAATCTCTCAGAAATTAATAATTAAATACATTGCAATGAAATTAAAATATTGAAGCAGATGCAAGCATGATCTATTCCTGTTGGCCAGCTATTGCAGAAAAGCTTTGTTCAGGGCTTGGAAGAGCAAGAATCTTGGTGAAAAGGTAGAACTCTATGGGTTCAGTGGTTTTGATTCAGTAGATGGATCCTGAGAGTGCTATGTGTATATCTCTCCTCATATATATTTATAAAATGTTTGGCATTCAGTGTGAAATGCTTATATCATCCATTACCTGTGTATTTGAGATGGTGAACATAATTTTAACAGTTTCCATTATTCATCATGATCATATTTATCAATATATGTGTGTATGTATATTTATTTGTGAGGATATGTATATTTATGGTGACTTTAGCTAGAGATCAAGGGCACACTTAATTGTGAGAAATAGTTGGTCTGGGAATCAACAGACTGGATTAAAATTCTAGTAAAAACTTGTCTGTGATATGGGCTCAACTTATCAGTCTAATACCAGTCAAGTTAGAAATGAAGAAAAGTAGAGTTGTGTGTGGAACCTTTGACATTTGCCAGCTTGAAGCTTCACTGTCAGAAAAAGAGTTGCCAGTTGGAATAAACAAAAAGCCTTTTTCAGGGCTGATAAAATGTGTTGGAAGTGGCAGCTAGATTAAAGCCTCTACATCAAAATGAATGCAGAAAAAGCTCTTTTCAGGACTAAAGAGGAGATTCAAGTTGTCAGCAGCCAGTCTGAGTCTGGCAAACAACGTAAAGCACTTAGGGCTACAGAACTTTAATTAGAGCTTTCTTCAGGCTAAACAAAAGTTCTTAGTCTTCATCCTTGATAACTCACTGATTGGCTTCCGTTTTACCAACAAATATTGATACTAACTTTGACAAGAGTTCGTGTATGTGCGCCATGCAATCAAGCCCTATATTTTTATCTGAGCAAAAGATTCAGTCTTGGGTGCAATGGATAATGCGGGTAATCTGTTGCAGCAGTGGCTCAAAACCAAGATTGTTGAATTTCTGTTTCTTTGTATTGTGTGGGTGCTATGTTTTATATAAAAGAGCCTTCGAGTAATAAATTCCTTTGTATTTTATCTTTCCCTCACAGCAAAATCAGTGTGTATAATTTTTACTAAAGTTTATTACCATTATGAAGTGAACTGATCTTGACAAGTTTTGTAGATAGATCAGGAGTGTTATTATAATCTATTAGTTTCAGTGTCGAAAGAGTTTTATAAAAGATAATTTGGTTGAAAAGCATGCTCTTGTGACTTGAAAAATTAATTAGAATTACATACTAACCAATGGTATACTATAAAATGAGGTACACTATTTATGAAATGCATTAGAATTTGATCAGGAATGTTTTAGAAATAATATTTTTGTACTTTGATCAAAGTCTGGTTATTTTGACCTTAAGTGAATTTTTTTAAAGTTTTTTTCTTAGATTGTAAGGAAAGATCCCTGTTTTCCTACCAATGACTCGGTTTATTTTCCAGGCTTTATCTCAACTTTTTTCTCAGTGTATGCCATATATACGTGATGGTGAGGCTAAAATTCAATATTTTCAGTACTTTCTTCTTTAGCATAGGAAGCACACCTTTTCTTTGGAGAATAAAGGGATACGTGGTGTTGCTGAGCTGTTACCATAGCCATTGAATAGTAGTATATAGTTATTAGTTTTGGTAGAAGCGAGATATACTGCACTTGAATAATCAGTGAAAAGAGATGTTTCACGATAGCAAATCTGTACTGTTAGAATTACCTACAGAGACTGAAATGCTATTTAAAGTTTTGCGAATGTTTCATTGAATCCAGAATGGTAAATACCGACATTACTTGAAGTAACTTTATGTTCTAGAGAAACTATTTGATGAATTTGTCATATTTGTCAAAAGTAAATTTGTCATAACCATGAAGCAAAATGGGTCCTCTTTTGCATGTCTGTTTGCCAATGATTTTTGCGATTTTAGTTCTCTTATGGAAAGTGTGTAAGTTCCTCAAATATGGAGAAAGCTCTTGAAAGCTCTTGCCATTTAAAAATGTAAATAGTGCTCTTACAAGAATGTTTCTGCTTTAAAATCCTTGTGTTTTATCTGCATATTTTAATTCCTTTGTTAGGAAAAGCAGCATAAAATGAAGAATAAGGCAACTTCAAGACATACATTTCTTTGATCTATTTAAGGCCTTTTAGATAGGCAGCTAACATCAGCAGCTTTAATTATATTTCTTGTGTTCTTTGAGTATTTGTTTATGGTACTCCTTTAGACCAAGACACCTGAAAAATTCCATGTCTTACTGGAATTGTTTTCAAGATTTGCAGTTTCTTTTCCTTTAAAGTGTTGAACAATTCATATGCATATTTTTGTCCCCAATACACCTCTGAACACTTCCCCCCCTTTTTTTAAATTGTTCTACTTGAGGTAATCCCTTTAGAAATCAGCAGATTTGGTCTCATCTCTTAATGATTTTCCTGCTTTATTCATCAGGGAGACAGCTGGTCTTTTCAGGATCTTTCCTCTACCCTTTTCCTAGTATAGGATTTCTTAACTTTGGGCTGGTGTTTTTATGCTTGGCATCATACTGTCATAGTTTGATTTTTCATGTTTTTTACTTTTTTTTCTTCGTGATCTAGGCTTCTTTTCTCAGAGCATTTCAGAATAGAAGCGACAGTAACTCACAGATCTCTGTCTTCCACTTCCTTCTTGCTGCTCAGATTAGCCTCAAACATTGCCAGAGGTATTTTAAATTCTGATTCCTTCTGAAAATCACTGTGAACGTTGCTTTTTTGATAACTAATATATAATCAATTTTCTCTGGGCCTCACTAAGATTGCTTTAGAAACTGATGGGGACCACTGGACTTTGCACTAGGCCTTTTGTCTTTCTGTTTTCAGTGTCAAATGAAGTGAAAGCTTTTCTCCCCCTGCAGTCCATCTATGTTGTGTTTGGGAGCATTGTGCTAGTAAGCCAAGGATTTAGAGAGCCTTTGACTTGGCAATAGTGGGTAATTCATGGAGGAAGATCTTCTATGTCAATATTGATGAACCTGTCAAGCACTATTTTCTTGGATTTGCACTGACTATTTCCAGACCAAACTGGGAAGATATGGAAGATCAGGAAGATACAAAATATTATAAACACAAAACTTCCTTTAACTCTTAACTTTCACCTCCACCCACAGTGGAACAATGGGTGCTATGCCATCCTTCAGCAGCACTGTGTCTCAATTCTGGTGTTCAGCATCTTCTCAGAGAAATGCTGTCTCAGTTGTGAAAGGGCTCAGCTCAGGCCTATGTAGAATGCTTAATTACATTAAGGATAGTGGCTAGTGTTGTGACATTCCACATCATCCAGGATTTAACAGGTTTATATCTTCCAATAGATTTCCAGAGTAAATAGTAGCTAGGATAGATTACAAAGAACTGGTGTAGCGTGCCTAACTGCGAAAGGAATAAAACCAAACCAAAATAAGTGATGCAGTCGCCACCTCACATGGGTAGGCCAATGTCCAGCTAGTTCCCTAGTAAAAGATGGCTAACGTACCTAAACCCACCTCCTCACTGTTTAATTGCTGAGGATGACATTATATAGCATGGAATATCTTTTTAGTTAGTTCGGGTCATCTGCATGGTTGTCTCTCCTCCCAGCCCCTTGCACACACCCAATCTATTCACTGTAGGGGCAGAGTGAGAAACAGGGAATGACTTGACGCTGAGCAAACACTGTTCAGCAATAGCTAAAACATTTGTGTGCTGTCAGCACTGTTTTGGTCACAAATCTAAAACACAACACTATGTAAGCTGCTATGAAGAAACTGTCCCCACCAAACCCAGTACAATTTCCTACTTCCCCCTTCTCTGCCCCTGCCCTGACTTTTTAATTTTAAAATGTTCTGTTCAAAGCCAAGAAATATAAACAGGTTGAGAGGTGTAGTTAAATGGAATAAAGATAATAACCAAAGGAAAAAGTCTGTATATTTAGTATCCGAGATTGGTCAGAACCTAACTCACTTGACAGATAATTGCCTGAAAAGCAGTGTCTTTGATGTTAAGCTTCAGTGAAGTAGAAAGTAAGTTCCTCAGCTGCTTCCCGACAGTCTTTGGGTGGTCTGTTGCTGTCTGATGCTGGAGCACCCTCTCACCCCGCGGAAGGGCTTTCTTTTCGTGTGACACACTGAGTACAGACAGTTACACACCACTTTCTCTATGCCATCCTGGGGAGAGAGAGGAAGACGGAGAGAGAATGGGAGGGAGCTAGAGCAGCCAAATACAGTTTAAAATAAACAACTTCTAAATTAAAAAGCATGTTAAATACAGATCATCTGCTCAAACCGTGACAGCAAATTTGATTCTTTCCTCCTTTTACCTGATGGAGATGCGCCTGCAGGACTCGCATCAATTACCTGTCGACATGTGGAAAATGATTGATGAGCTGCCTCAGGCACTGGAGTATACTTTGTCAACCACTCATAATTTATACATCTTATCTCTGCCAGAACAAAAGACAGGACAGCATGCACACTGAAAGGGGGGAAAAAAAAAAAAAAAAAAGAGGAGAAAAAAAAAGAGAAAAAGGGAAGGAAAGAAAGAAAGAAAAAAGGCTGTTTGGGTTCCAGTATGTAGCATGAGTTGATAACATTGATGGCTATCTATTTGCTCCCTCATCAGACATCTTCTGCCACTTTCTACTGTGGCTGCTTGGGTTTGCCAGGCTATCTGGCCATTCCCTGCTGGAAAGATGCTGACATAGAAAGCATGGAGCAGTCTAGAGTTACGTTTTAATTACACTACTATCTGCAAGAGTCTCTGGAGCACTGATGTTTGCTCTGACCTTTTGTTTTAATCAGCACTCTCAAAGCATGCTGTTAACCACCACTGACAGAGATTGATAATTTATACAATGGGGTCTTCTTAAGAAGTTTTCATTTAGAAGCATTATGGAAATCAAATACTTTTACTTTTGCATTCAGACATGATTTTAGAATGTACTTCAGATAGGTAAATCTTACAGTAACATAAAAAATAAATTTGAACTTTGACCTCAAAATATAATTGAACCCAAAATAGTATTTTTTAATATTTTAGGGGGGATAAAATATTGCTTGTATTTCTTTGAGGCTCTTGAAGCACTTTCAGTCACAATCTTTATTCAGTGCTTGCTAAGAACTTGCAGATAAGCCTCATATTCTAGTCTACCTTTTCAGGAATAGCTACTAATTTAGGGGGAGGAAGGAGGCTTGTTTGAGTGCCATCCTGAGACAGTGAACAAGACTGATTTCCAAAACACCTGGTATTTAGTGTTGTTCAGGTGTCTCAAGTTGAAAAGCAAAAATGCCTTATGCGTTCAGAAAATTTTATTTTCTAGTTTAATATATTAATGAAATTTAATGTGATCATTTCTCCACCTGGGTAAGATAGTATATTACCTGTTCGGTGTCTACTGTGTTGGGAACAAAAGAAGCCTTTTAGGGGTATCGCTGTGTTTGGTTGGAAAGTTGTACTGAAGTTGACTACAAGTCGTATTCATCCTAGTATATGATTGTAAGCATCTGTACTGTTCCAAACCCACATGGTAATAGTGAAGGATTGAAAAAAAAGTTAATACAAAAGCAATCTGATTTGAAAATTTCATGATACAATGTTTTAGAATATTTGAAGTTTTAGTAAATGTCATGTACCATACAGTCCTGTGGTATGTCAAGTCCAGTGCTAGTATACTGGGAAGTTTAGTTTGTATAGTCAGATTTTCAGGTTTTTCTCTTGTCTTCTGTTGTCATCTTACTATTTTTAGAGGCAATTGCCCAGACATGTCAGAATGTTTTCCAGATTTCTAAGATATATTCAATTTATTTGTGTGTTTTTTTCTGACCCTGTGTTTCATCATATCTGGATTGAATGGAGTTATGAGGCATGTTGAGACCAGTTTACTACAGAAACTGTTGGTCTGTAGTTCAATGTTTGAAGAATTAGATGTTCTAACAAAGAATGCTTCTGGATATAGACATAATTTTCTCAGTCATAGTTTTACTTTACGCAGTGAAAGTATGAGCAAAGCTTTCAACCAAATAGATCTATTCTGTCTGTGAGGTTGTTTTTTTTTTACATTAAACTGCTCCAATACAGTTTTCTTCCTTCTGCCATGTTACACATCCAACAGTGGATCAGATTACCAAGTTGCAAAGAATTAAATTAATTACCACAAGCCCAAACGTGCAGTCATGCATGGACTTCAGTAGCAATTAAGTATGCACAATAGCTGCTGGTTGTTTAATTCCCACATGACTATTCATATATTGTTCAAAATGCTATTTAGTTGTCTCAATAGAACTGTTAGAAAAATGTGACTATTTGTACCCTAACTAAGTAGAAGACTTCTCTTTCCTGATAACAGCATGTATGTGTTTGTGCTTCCTTTTTACCGAAATAGACCTAAAATTCAGAATTGGTAAATGCAGAAGCAGACAGTAAGGGCTGTATTCTGTGACCTTGCACAGAGTGATAGCCAAACAGGTTTAGCTACAGAATATGAGAAACTGGGACTGAAGAAAGCAAATCACGAGTTTTGATCAGGCAGGTCATTTTAATGATCACAGGTAGCATTGTAACCTTGCTGCAGCCCTTTTAGTAAAAATAACATAGGAATTGCTTACTCAACTTATTAAACTCATGAGACTAATAAGTGGTGAGACAGAAACTTGCTTTTGCCCAAGTTCTGAGCAGTTGTAAGCTCGCTTTGCTTATGCTTCAAAGCTGAGAAAAAGCTAATAAATGTAGTCAGTGTGAGCCTCAGCCTGTGAATCCAACTTCTCAGCAGGATTCATTAGTTTCAGTATAGCACAAGAGTAATACAGGTATATGACAATTTTTGGTTTGGTGTGAAAAGGGTAAGTTCTTTTCTGTCATCTGTAATGCATTGTGTAAGAACATTAGAGTCTTGTTTAGAGAGGGAAACTGCTGAAAATCATAGAACTAACATGCACTGATCAGTATGAAAAATAATTTCATACAATATTGCTTTGAGAGACAAGAACATGTATTACAAAGGCAGTTTAAAGAGACAGCAATTTCCAGTCAGTGGGGGCAAGAGATATCAATGTGGGAGAAATACTTGTTTCTTCCTTTGCCATCGACCTGCTATATGACCTTGAACAAGATACTTATATCTGTGCTTTATGCTATTTTTTGTCTGTCCTGTCAAGTTAGATTGTGTGCTGTTCAAGGTAGGGCCTGCATGCTATTCTGTGACTGTGAAGAGCCCAGCGCCAGCGGTCTCTGACCTTGGATAAAGCATGTAGGCATTGCTCTAATATGAACAAATAACAATAACAGTGTCTTTGGGTAATAGGAACTGCACTGTTCCTCTTATGTATGACAGATCAGTAACAATCATTTAAAAAAAATAACGAAAAAGGTCAACCAGCTTTGTGAAAATCTTGTCTAATTGCTGGGGTTATAGAAGTTAAGCTATGAAAATGGCACCTTTGTGTCATTTGTGTGCCCTTTTATCCTTCTGTGCAGCAGACCTTCATTTTGGGAGTAGTCTAACTTCTAAGGAAGCTAATAGTCCTTGCCAGGTAATGCCATGCTTATGACTTTTGATAATAGCACATGTTCCACCCAGCTTCTGTGAATGGTGTTTCAGAGATGTGTGGTACACCTTCCCATAGTTACCTCTCCTACTTTCCTGTACTCCTGCCCCTCCTCCCTGCTCTCCAAGCCTGCATCCCATTCTCTGTGGTAAACCAGTCCTCATAGATGTCTGAAATGTACTTTTTTTTTTTTTTTAAAAAAAAAAAAAAAAGGTGTCCTTACTTTGTTTTTAAGTATTTTATTTCTTCCCAGTGCTGAGCTGCTTTTTTGTTTTTGTTGTTTTGTTTGACAGGCTGCTTGTAGATAGAACAGTTTTCCATAAGGAATTGAAATCATACATCAAATGTATTGTTTTATATGTAAGCCACTTGAGAACAATGAAAGCAGTTGCTGGAACCCAAATACTATTACAAAGAGATTTATTGTAGTATGTTTTCTCCCACCTTTTTCTAGAAGTTATTACTTTAATCTTAAGAATTTATGTAAGTAGGCTTGTAGCTTTTATATGCTTTATGCATTCACTTTTGAGACTTTTTAGCTATTTAGTGGCGTGGTGTTTAAAACAAGTGTTATCAAGGAAATAATTTCAGCTTTACATCATTTTTTTTTATATTTCCCTCTGAATGCTACATATAAAATAGCCAGATGGTAATATAAAAGAGTTATAGTAAATGTCATGGAAACTTATCTTCACAATGCCCTTTAGCTTGGTTTGTTCATCTCAACCTACAAACATCAAGAAAAGATAAAGATGTAATATCCCTTTGTCACAAAATTATATAAAATTTCAATGTCTTCAAACTTTAAATGTATCTAAGAAAAAACTTACTAGAAATATGTGCAATTAAAGTCATTCCAGTATTTACAAAAGAGTAGAAATGCTTTTAAACTGCTCTCCCCTCCTCAGCAAGAACAAAGCTGTTTTGAAGGGAGACTAATTCTCAAACTATAATTATGGATCAGATGTTCCTGAGAGAATACCTCTTTATTTTTCTGTCATTTTAATATTGCGCCTAAATCAGATCCCAAAGAGGGAGAAAGTTATTTACGTATTATTGACCCAGAACTTAATACATTCAATAAGCATCAAAACGGAACATCACATTTCATTTACAGCAGTATCTTAAATGCTTTAGTCATCATACTGGATGAACTAGCCTTGATAATTTTTTTTTTGTCTCCTGATTTCAGAGGATACAAGATTGCCAATTACTCAGGAAATATATTTGAAGTTCACCATGTTGATAGGTGAAAAAGCTGCTGATTAGATGGTTGTTATAAAAGGTGGTGTGTTTCCCCAGCATTTCTCACACTTTTCCAGTCCCAATAGCCATATATATTACAGTGGTGTCAAATGGAGTTGTTACTGATCTTAATTTATTTTAGGTGAGCGATTGGATGAAA
Organism: Fratercula arctica; assembly: GCA_947846985.1. Lineage (NCBI taxonomy): Eukaryota > Metazoa > Chordata > Aves > Charadriiformes > Alcidae > Fratercula > Fratercula arctica. The sequence goes on from CANTUZ010000010.1 coordinate 25,597,571, forward strand.
TGTAGTACTGATAAAGCTGATAACACAGTAGAAATGCAGCATTCTTTTTGAGTATTCAACTGATGTCCAAAAATACTGGAGGTAATGTAAATGGTAGGTTGTGAAGCCGTACTCATTCATCATTGTTAACAGACACAAGATTATTAAACCACTCTGAGTTGCCACCTAGAGGAGGTGGTTACATTCTTTCAAATGTTGTTGCTTTCTACCGATTGACGTGAAGAAATTAGAGAAGTAAATCTCTCAGTGAAAAAATAATAGTAATGATCAAATGAAGACAAAAACCATGAAAACAAATTAAGGAGGCTAAAAAAGACGAAATTGTAGCTGTGTTGAACTAGACTGGTAATCAAAATGTTGTGATTGAGCAGTGAGCAATTTCCTGCTGTCTCGGGCAGTCCTTACCCTCTCTCTGAGAGTGGCACAGAATTAATTGTATATTTCAGAAATGCATTTCTTGAGGAAAAGAAAAAGGCTATTTTACTTTATGGATCTAGTTGTCATGTAGCACCATTAAAGTTTGCTGAAGTGATGTCAGCAGTGTCTCAGTTTTGCTGTTAAGTAACCCTCTGCCTTGAAGTCTATGGTATATATTTTAGTTAGGAAGAAAGTGAGGTACAGGTTTAATGTTAGTTTCACTCCTACCTTACAGCCACTGGAATATATTTTTTACAAAATAAAATCTTTTGACGCTTACTCTTGTTGAATTTCTTAAACTGAGACTGAAAACAAATGCCATCAGATGCCAGAAATCTGGCAAGAGTGGACTTTCTGCTTGTTTGATGACAACTCCTTTGAACCTCTTTGTTTCACAAAGAAACGAAAATGATACCTAACTGTACCTAAGTGGTTCTACTACCTTGTACATTAGGGTTGATGCATAGAGAGATCTATGATTTGCAAATTCTACTTTTTCACTTCATGAAGAATCTCACAAGTGCTACTTGCTACTGCAAAGGTTTTGTTATGATCTCTTTTATTAATTAAAAATGAATTGCTATTGAAGGGCCAACAGCTGTCCAGTGGGCACCACAGCAAACCAAATCCAAACTGCTTCCATGGCTACCTGCTAAAAAGCCTGGAGGGAGGGTGACCTGAAATAACTGTGTGAGTATCACAGGGCCTTTTGGCACTTTCTTTATGGCTTTTTCTCTATTAAACGTTTCTGACAAGTCCTTACTTTCACCGTGTTCTGACAGTTTTTTCCCCTAAACCTTTGTCTTTAAACTCTAAGCTTTCCGTGGCCCTTATAGCTTCCACATCTTCCGTAATATTGAGGATAGGAAGATACTTCTTCCTGTCTGCAGAAACCTGGAGGTAATATGAATGCTCTTTGGAGGGAAGAAAAGATTAAACCATCCACTTTTGCCCCAGTGTCTTTACTGGTCGGTACAGCTGATGTGAAGGGGAAACAGATGTGTAATGCTTCTTCTCTCTACTTGTTTTGTGCATATTTCCTCTCAAGGGCATCAAAACGCAGAATGCGGGCACAATGAAATCGTAATAGATCTTGTAATGAAAGATGGGATTGGTGATGTCAGACCCTTGCGTGGGTGTAGGTCAATGGACTCCTGTATAGTTAACCCTTATTTAGGTTTTTAAGCACTAACCCTTTACAAGCAAGTTTTCATGCATATCTTTGGTCTCCTCGGGATTCTGTGGTTTCGTGATAAGTGTTATATCCAGTCTTATAGAAATTTTGCTGATTGGTTTTGGCTTTGCATTTGTAAAAATAAGTTCCTTTTTTTCCCATAAGAAATAACTATAGGCTAAGAAAAACATCCCATCATCTAGGCTGAGCTTGTTATGTAGAGAAAGGGAAGAATCGTCTTCCCTTTTTTACTTTTAATCCTGGAGCAAATGCTGGACATAACAATTCAGAACCTGAGCTCCCATTTATTTTCCAATATGTAACAGAATTTGAAGTGTAGTTTCAAGTTCCAGGCCAAGAACCTCAATTAGTGCCCTGTAACCATGGAATATTCCTAAAAAATTGAAGTGGCCAGGTTAGAATATATTTCTAGAAGTAGCCAGTAGCGAAATATCACGGGAGCAAAATACGCTAATTCCTAATAAAATGTGCTGCTGTGCTTGGCCACATTGTAACTAATAAAGAGATTTTTATATATGTATATATGTGCATAATATAATATATAAAAACACTCCTCCTTCACCATATAGCTTTAGAGGCAAATGGCTTGTCATTTTTGCATGCATATCAATAATAAAAAAAAAAAAGGAAAAAGGAAATCTGAATGAATGTTGCATGAGAAAAATGAGCATGTAAACAGCATTTTCTGTTTCAGATTTTGAAAATATGAGTAAAAATGTATTTGGGTACTGCTTTCTGTTAACTGGTCGAGAGAGACATTTTTCTCAGTTCTTTCAAGAAAATTCGAACATAGGTGCCCTTATTTAGCGTGATCGCTTTCAGGAAGTAACTCTGTATTTCTGTCGGTATAGTGGTTCTTTCATTTGATTCTTATTTTCAGTCTCTCTGTTTTCTACTTCAGAGAGTTGCAGAACCCAGCATCCTGAATCCATTGGCCCTTTATTGTGATGCATGCAAGGAGAGCAGTTTTAACCTTCCAATCTAAAGTATAAAAAAATTGGATTGCACATTTGAAGTGGAATGAAAATGATGCATAGAGAAGTAGATCATTTTATAGGCTACTGTTCTATTTTATGGAATGATAAATAATGATGTAAAATATGTTTTCCTTTGCATGTTTAAATTGCCCAGTGTACATAACTGAATTTAAAATAAATTCAAAAATGAGTGCTCAGCCTTGCTGAAGGAGTTGGAGAAGTGCTTTATTCTTACTGTCTTTTCTAATAAATAAACTGCTATGAATACGGCTTCTTGTTTAGATCTTAAATTTTAGCTGGACTTTGACAGATTTAAATTTAATCTGGGCACTGTAAGAGTCTGTACTGTCACTATTTGTCTGCTGAGTTTCAAGTGACTGATTTCTCCCTCCCATCCCCCAGCAGTTTTCTGTACCTTCCTTTCGAGAGCCAACTATGCTATGTAAACTGACCGACTAATTAAGTATATAAACTTGTACTTGGACTGGCTGGGATGGAATCAGGTTTTTTTTTTTTGGATTTGTGACTGAAGCAGTGCTGGTAGCACTCCATTGTTCTGCTGCTGCTGAGCAGGGCTTGCACAGCGCCAAGGCTTTCTCCCTTTGCCCAACAAGCAGATGCGGAGTGTGCAAGGGGTTGGGAGTTGACATAGGTGGAACTAAACTTTATAATGAAATCAGTAACGTCAATTGGTCCGATTAATTGGATTTTAAAACTATGAAGAGATATTACAATTCCACCAAGAAAACAATGTTAAATCTAGAAATTCTTCCTTCCACACACGCTTTTCTTAAGCATGTGGTGTTAGATGAAATTAAATCTTTTCTAAAGAAATTATTACTTTGCAGGTGGTGCATCAGAAAAAAAGGAAAGGAAAGTTCAGTGTTTTTATTTTGGTTTACGGAACTTGCCTTGTATTTCCTTATTACCTTGCCGTACTGTTTTTGTCTTTGGAGTGACTCAGGTTAACACAAATTGCTTATTCTGAGATTAGCAAACTGAAAATGGATGTTAAAGATCAATAGAGAGTATTAAGGGATTACTAAATAAATTTTTGTTCACTTTTCCTGTTATTTTCAACTACATTGTTATATAGTATAAAACTATTTTAAGTACTCAGGATTGATGCTTGTATTCATTCTTTGATACTAGTATTGCCTAGCTGTTTGAAGGGTGGCATTATTTGGTTTATACATGTGTGTACACACACATATATATAACAACATTGTGATAGAGTAAATTAGCAGCAACATCCATGGGCACTTTTCTTAAAAGCAAGACAACTCCCTTCACTGGACACAGTGACTCTTCTCACAAGATCTTTTACCCTCATGACTTGCTATTTGTGAGTTGCATGCCTGAGTTAACAAGAATAAATGTATGTGGCTCAGAAAAGGTTTTGGTTGTTCCAGAGGTTTGAATGCTCGCCAGTGTAGATGTGGCATAAATGTCTTGATTTTTACCTTATTTTATTTGCTCTTAGAGTGTGCATCACACTTGGTTATAATTTTTCAAGCTTCAGCTGTGAGAGAATGTTACTGGTGCAAGAGTGATGTCACCCAGAGAGGCTTTTCCAGTGATTATTCATTTAAGTACATCTCACCCATTGGCAGAGGTATGGACTAGATGACCTAATATGTCTCCTCTGCCTCTACCTTCTGTGATTCTATGAGCGATAGGACAGTACAGCAGATTAGCAGTGAGTTTATTGGCAGCTGCAGAAAGACAAGGCACTAAAAACGCCTGTGCATCCTAGATGTGAATGTACGATCACATGTGGCGGTTACCTGTAGAGATCACACTTGAACACTGGGCGATTACTTATTTTCCCTCCTTCTGCCAGTCCCCCAGGAAAATATGTCTTTCACTATTGAAGTTGATATCTCTTCCTTACTCAGATGATCAGTTTTCATTGCATTCCTAAAGTAAAAACAGTATGTGTGAGATGGCATGTGTGAGAACTGATACAGAACACTTCCTTAAGTTGTCTCTCACCTCTTAGGACATCTGGAGAAGAACCCTTACTTTCCTTCCCGCTCTTCCCTCCCTTCCCCTCCTTCCCCTGCATTTCAAATTTTATATCAAAGCTTTGTAAAGAAACTGCAATGGGGAAGAGAAGAAACTATTTCTGAAAGGGATTGTATATTAAAATAAGATCTGTCCATCTGAAACTTGGAAGGCTCAGGCAGATTCTACAGTGCTTCTGTTATATAGCTCATTCTGTATTTTGAGATGCATACCAAGAAGGGTTTTAGCTTAGAGCATATATATAATACATCTAGAGTTTTCAAAGGAATCTAGAGCAGTTAGTTACTCAAGTTTAATTGGAGATTTGACTTGGAATTGGAATTATTTCTAAAAATATATAATATTAAAGGAAATAATTATTCTGACTAACTGTCCAACATGTAATTGCAGGGTTGGGGTTTTTTTTTGATGAAGGAAATAACATTTAAAAAAGTGTGTTGAAACTCGGGAAAATTTGGGCATGGTAAGGGAGAGTTCTCTTTAGTCTCCTTTGAATGCCCTCAGAAAATTCAAAAAGTTCTTGCAGCGTATAAGCTGGTCCAGATAACATCAGGATATGATGTGGACTCACCAATGCAGATTCAGTTGCTAGCTGAAATTTTTTGCAATAACCAAATATCTGAAGATTCCTCACAAAGAGTAGCTTTGGTATAAGGAGTTTTGCCATGCCTGAAAAATTGGGAGGAGGAAGTTGGTGTCATATGCTTCACTGCTTACTTCACATACTAAGTATCTTTCTCTAGGGCTCCTTATGAGTATTCAAAAAGCACTATCTTGAATGCATAGTGGAAAAGTGCAAAATGTGTTGTGGTAGTTCTCGTATCACTTGATCTAACTTTACTAACATTTGGGAATAAAAGTGAATCCTACAACATGGAAAATTTACATTTTTTTTTTTTTCTCTACAAGTTGCCCTGATAAGTGTGGATTGCCTTGTTTCCTGAAAATACATATAATATTGACACTTCTCAAAACAGAGTTACAGTTCTCTGTGAACAGAGTTTGAAGCAAAGTTTTTCTCTGTAACTTAGGAGATACGCAGTTGATGGAGAAAATATTGTAGAGATGGCATGTATTTGATGGAAGTGAAAGTAGAAGCCTGAACAAGTTTGTTCCCACAGAGGCAGACGAGGGTCTTTAGCAGAAAATGTGGAATGCTTTTTGTGCATGATCTCAGCTTAAGTTTTGAGCATGTTCAGATCATCAAGCTGTTTATTAGAAGGGGCTTTCTTTGCCAGTCATAAAGGTATCAGTTTTGGGTATGTTGCTTTATGGTAGAGAAAAGAATTTAAGTAATATAGAATAGCTTTCTGCTCCAGCTTATTTTCACAGATATTGCAGTGAGAAAATGAAGCAGTGAAGCGTACAAAAAGAAGCTATACAGTAGGAGGGGTAGATGAGAGGATGGTACTGTATGGTGAGAAAAGCATGGACAGGAAGTTTAAAGGAATATTAATGATGATTTTGAGAGGATAAGAATATCTCTACTAAAAATGAAAAATTCAGTAAAAAAAGCTCTGTAGATTAGTTGTGTATTTATCTAATAAGTTGTATAACAGTATGTAAAGAGTAAAGAATTTTTTTGACATTGCAGGGATATACAATATTGAATCCCTAGTAACAAGAAGAAGTTTTTATTCTTATTTGTCAGTAACAACAAAATCGTTATATACTGTATTGTTGTCAGACGATGAGGCTACTTATGGCATTACTTATGCAATTATGCACTTAGGCATTATAAGTTGGAGAGAAAGTTTTTTTTCTCTTATTATGGCACTTGTTGATGTGTTGTTCATGTAGTTTTCTTTTTAACATTTTCTGTCCTTTGCTGTATGCCCCATTTTATTGGAGGTTTATTAGATTTGTCCAGTGCATTGGGCAACTGATGAAGGGAAACAGACTATTTGTGAAAGTTACTACTTTTATGTAAAAAAACCACAACAAAACAACCCCAAAGCTCTATCTAACAAAAGCAAAGGCAAGGTAACTCAAATTAAAGTATATATTTAATTGGTCTGTGTTAAAGTTTGAAAATGGCCTAAGCAAGAAAGGTGCTAGGCTATATCCTATACAGTTTTTCATTCAGAAATAATAGACATTTATCTAGGATATTAGGTGTCTGTAGTAATCTGTAGAGAGTAGCTGGAAATGTTCATTAGCTCGTTTAAAGGGAAAAAAGCGAGTATAACTTGCTTTAAATTTAAAAGCCGTCACAATTTTTTTAGTCTGAAAGGTGTCTGTCTAAAATGTAGCCATTTGAAGAGAAGGATAAGGCCTGTCAAGCTACTTCTGGGCTGCTTGTGTTAGTGCTTCATCTGCTTTGTTTGACATCTCTAAACAACTCTTTAAAAATGTCGATTTTGGCATGCTCCACAAAGGAGAACTGAAGGGTGTTGTTTAAGTTATTTGGGCCTTCTCTGTTTTTCTTTCTGTGGCACAAAAATGTGCATTTTTTTCTCCGCCTTTCCCCCCCAACAAATGTGTGTTTTAGCCTCAAATGACCCTGGCATCTTAACATGTCAGAGTGTTAATAAAGCACTGAGACTGTCATAATGTGGGGTTAAATAAAGTCTTCATGAGCTGTCTATTAAGCTGATTTTTTGTTTGTCACTTTCTGTAGTTTCTTTATGGATGCAGCTTGTCTTGGTTTGTGGGCAGCCAAGCAAACGGGCTTTGTCTTTGTTCACTGCTCTGTTTAATTCTCCCCCTCATTCATTAATCATCCCTTTGACTATTTATACCAGTGGCAAGTATAGCTAACACACTTAACGTTTTCCTTTGTCTCAGTGGCACTCTTTGTGCAGGCCAGAGGAGGGCTAATTATTAACTGTAAAGTGACATTAAAAACCCGTAGATAAGCATACAAATGCTGCATCCAGTGAAATGCATTTTTCTTTTTTTTTTTTTTCTTTACCCTTCAACTGCTTGTGGCCAACTGAATTTTTCTTGCTCTGTGTAGTTGGGAGTTCACAGTAGCAGTGCCAATGTTTAGATAATTAATGAAGAAGCTCTGTTAAACCCAGAGAGTCTGCCAGTGTCAGGTTTTTTAGTTTCATCTCTGGATAGCTTAGCTGGATAGTTTGTACCTTATCAGGCAGAAGCAGGGATTTAAATTGCTGCTATTTAGTTGGAGGCAGTTCCTCTTCTCTTTAAAGGTCCCATTCCTGTGTTTTTTAGTATTCTGTATACACAAGTCTTGGAATGTGTTTTTTGTTTTCCTTTCTTATGATGTGAGAGTTTTTAGTGTTTTCTTTCCAGCTCCCTTCTATTTATGAGGTTGTCCAGAAATTAGAAGTTTGATCTTCGGGTTTTTGTTTTGTTTTGTTTTGTTGGGTTTTTTTGAAACACTGGCACTGATCACATCTTTCTTGCTTATGCAAAGTCTTTCTGACCCTCTTCCTTCACACTCATGATTTCATGATATCAGCACAACAATTATTCTGGAAAGACTTCTTTGAAAAGGTAATATTTAGAAAAGGTGTGTCTTCTAGCTGGTTGAGGGAACTCAAGATGTCACAAGGTCTTTGGTGCAGTAACCATTTTTATTTATATTTTGTTTGTACTATAGTGTCCACTTAATCCCATCACTTGCTATAGGTTTGAAACAAGATTTTCAGTTTTTCTGTGCCTTGAAAGTAAAGTGCTGCTCTGTGAGGTGGGTTCAGAGAGATTACTGCAGGATTTAAGGAATGTTGCAATTAGCTCTAGTAACTTGGAAGTATAAGTAACTTTTCCGTTGACTGATGTTGGGACTGGAGCCGCGTGTTCATGATTCATAATCACGAATGTCAGACATACGTGAGGCCTGGAGTTTAAGTTGCTTTCAATGGGTGAAATGATATGGTCCAGTAGTGATCCACTGAACAGAGTCTGAGCATTCCTGGCTTGTGTCGTAGCTGACATTTTTCTGGCTCTCAGTGTGAGCAAAGATCCTACTGAGTGAACATAAAGCATAATATCCACTGAGATAGGTCTTTGATAACAGAGCTGGGAAGAGGTTATGCTCTCTTATTCAAGCCTGTATATAAATGAATAAACCTATTACTTCATTCTATTGTTATTACCAAATTGAATGTCTTTCAGAAAATTTCAAGCAAGTGATAATGTTGTGAGGGTATGACAGGGTTTCTGGCTAATTTAGGCAGATTACAGCTCCAGCTAAAGCAGTAGATCAATAGTTACAGATTGCTTTCTGTATGTTTCAGTTAGAAAATTGGTATACTGAATACAGAGAATCCTTACTTAGGATGAAATTGTGAGCGGTGAGAAAATTTTCTGTTTAAAAAGAAGTACGGTGATAGAATAGACTGCGTTGCATAAATATATTTGTACTTGTTTTCTGTGCTGTGTAACTGAATAGGTTTTAACATTTAAAAACAAACCACTTCAGAATGTTGTGGGTTGGTATTTTTTTGGTGTGTGGGTTTTTTTTTTCTTTTTTAAAGAATGAAGATTCCTTCTGTACCTTATGCTACTTTCTTGTTTTCACATGCACTAGGTACAACTCCTTCTTCTTCTGCATTATAAGTCAGCTTGGATGAGCTAAACAAAATGAATTTTGCTATGGTATTATGGAATAACATTCACTTTGCCATAGTAAACTTCCAGCACTTAGATTCTTATTACTTTGCCAGCCTGAAGGCTGATATATTTTATATCTATTTTTAGTAGCAAAGTCATGAAAATAAGAATTCTTATTTAAGGAAGTTTTCCTGGCGTGATGAATCAAGTTGGTCTTCAGGTAGGTAAGTCTCCTGCTACAAGAAAGCAAAGCTTATTGACTTTTCATTAAGGTCTTGAGTGTGTAGTTTATACAAGACTGGGCCTGTCTTTCGGGTAGACTGTCAGCAGCCCAATAACAAAAATGAGGTTAGAGTCTTTGATATTGTAATGTACTAAAAGTAAGAGATAAAATCTCTGCAGAAAGAGAGGTAAATACAATTAATTCATCTAACCTGAGTATATAAATATGCAGTACCTCAGCCTATGGCATGCACAGGCAATCTTTTAAATGAGATCATACTAATTTTGTGATAACTTGATTCATTAACAGGGAGCTGTTAGTTTTAGCAAGGTAACAATTTGAAATAATCTTACAGTTTTTATTTTTTTTCTGGATGTCACTTACCAGAAGATGTCTGTTGATAACAATCTTATGGAAGTATACAGTATTTTAATAGCTAGAAGGCCCTTATGAAATGCTGCTGGACTTCTGGCATCAGAAGATGCTGGGATTTTGTTGTAAGGAATGTGGAGACAGTCTGATCTGACGGTCTTGGGTAGAGAAGAGCTGTAATGATGTACTAGATGAAAATGACCGTAAACATTGAGAGTATGTGATACTGAGTTTTTTACACATTGTTCTGTTCTACTGACGTCTCTGCTGGGTTTGCTTTTGAGTCAAGGTAGATGAAGTCTGTATTCACAGATTTATTACGTTTATTCATTTAAATGTGCTATGCATTTATGGATCCCTTCATTTCTTATAGACTGCATTTTCTTAGTTGCATCAACACCACTACACAATATTGGCATTTCTGTACACTGAGAAAGCTGTATTAAGAGAGAGATGAGTCCATAACTCAAGTTACATCACACTGAATACTCCGTGCTGTGGTGAATAAATTTTTTAAAAAATGCAATCATTCTAATATGTCACCTTTTTCCTGGAGTGTTTCTCTCATAGAGAACATTTTTCATGTTAAAATTATTTATGAAGTGTTTTTAAAAAATAAATAACAATGATTTACACAATGTCAGCAGATGCACCCTGGGCATTCTCTGGCATAATCTTGAGTGTCGACTCCTGTGACCCAAGGGTGACAGTTTTGATCAGCTTTGCTTTACAGTTCTCTCATCCTATGGAAGTGTGAGGCAACACTCATGATTAGCCAAGAGGCAGCAGATTACAGCTACATGCACACACATGTGCGTGCAGAGTATTTAAAATAATTGCAAAGTACCAGGATTAGGAGTTCCATAGATTTTTGGCAATGAGATTAATACTAATTTTTCATTGGAGAGCTTTTTTTATGCCAGACTTAAAAACTCAGGATAGTCTGGTGTTCAGGAACTGTTTGAAAGCTAGGGGAATTGTTTCCACTTCACATTTCTGCCTTTGACCTGTTATGTAGCCTTGGGCAAATGATTTAATCACTGTCTCTACCTCTGTTTCCGTACTCCTTTTTTGTCTTGCCTGCTCAGCTCTTAACTTTTAAAAGTCTAGAACTGTTTTCTGTTACACTTCTGCATTCTACTAAGGCGTGTAATTGTTCGTATGACTAAACAATAATTTTATGTAAAATATTAAATCTTCCCAATAGCTGTTATAAACATTGCTGATGGTTGCTTTTTCTGTGATAGGTTTTGATATAAAAATAGCTTACAGAGATCAAAACTAGAAACTGCTAAAATCTTCTTTGGTGCTTTAGTGTTACTAAAAGGGTATAGTCGGAAGTTCTTGTGCCTTAAAGACACTAGGCTGGCCGAGACTGACAAGAAAATGGAGGTTTATCTTCCAGTCTCGAGAAACTGTTGCGATAGAACCAAAGACACGTGTGAGATTTGGGGAAAAACCAAGGGAAATCGAGACACTTCTCAAATGTTTGGCTCTACAAAGAGAGTATGTATTAGAAGATTAATTGGAGAAATATAAAAAGGAGAAGGATTCTGTCCAAGTCTCATGTATTGCCATTTAAATGAATAAACAATGTCAGGGAAATTGTAAGTTTCCCTTTCTTTGAAAAGTTTTTTCCTCTTCTGGTTCTTACTGAATCTAGTCCTACATTACGAAGTAGGATGGTCCTAAGCATTGACCTTTCTTGAGGGTTTCCTTTCTTTCCTTGTGTGGTTTATTTGTTTGTTTTTGTTGTTGTTGTTTTGGTGGGTTTTTTTTTTTAGTTTAACCTATTTTCAAAATTTGCAGAACTGCACAGAGTGAATTGTATCTATGAACATGGGTTGCCAGCTGGGATTTAACGTCTTATCCATACAAGTAAATCTTTACTTTGTATTCCTTCACAATTCAGGCAGCCACACAGCCTGTTACTGTGACTGCCTTTATGGTACGGATATTTTTACGTTTGTTTGCCTGACTGTTTAGCCCAGGTATCTTTGGCAACGCAAGGAATACGACTGAGTGTAAAACAAATCAGCAGGTCACCATTTATGCCCACGTTGGGGTGGGGAAGAAGTAAAGAAGCAAGAAATCTAACTACAAAGTAATTTCAGCCTTAAGATTTCTTATTTGTTGAGCTGAGGTCACAAACTATGACTTTTTAAAAATTAAAAAAAGGGGAGAGAGGACTAGATTTACTTTCCTCTTTCACTTGTCACACCCAATTATAATTATTCATTTCTGCTAGTTGTGTATGGATGCTCTTGAGCTTAATGTAGTATCTTGAATCTTGAAAAGCTTAAATCCCGGCAGGGACTACATGACTGTCCTTGAGTTTCATTTTCTATATTCAGTCTTGCAAATATTCCTTGTTGTTGAATAATATCTTACTTTCCGACGTTTTAAGGGTCATCATCTAGAAGGAGTTAGTGCAAATAACTCATCTGAGTTCAAGGAGGGATAACCTAGGCATCAATATTCTCTAGTTTATGGTAATTATTATTTCATTCAATCAGTTTGTTCGTGTTTAGGAGAAGTGCATAAATGAGATTGTTGATAGAGGAGTAGAACTGGACACGTGCTAAGTGGTGCCCTGATCTAAGTATCAAGGACTCTGTTATTTGTACATACATGGCAGGTAGATCTATGTCTCCTTGTAATGCTGTCACAGAAAGATAACTGTAGCTTTATTTTCAATATGTGTTACTTGTGCTGGGCTGCTTGTTGATGGAGATTATAATTTTTAATTCCAGTATGTGATGTCATAGAAGTGAGCTGTTTGGTTTAAATGCTATAGATCTCATTTATCATTTGCGAGTGCTAGGAAATTGAGAAATCTGAACAAAAATGTATCCATCTGTGCAAAAGTAAAAATATTGCATTAATTCTATTTAATAGTAATACCAGTATTTTAATTTTACTGTGAAGTGCCATTATGTGGATCTGGATTTAATCACGAAGCACTAATTATTTTAAAGCCTATTGAATGTAAGTGTGTTTCTAGAACTGAAGACAATTCCCTACTTAAGGGCAGTTCATGGTCAGGATGGAAGGAGAAAAGTGCTTTTAGCCAAGAGGAGTAACTGGTAGGTCTGAAAAGCATTGAATATAGTACTTTTTAATCAGAGAAAGATGGAAAATGAAATAATTGAGTTGCAAAGCAGAAGAATCTACTCTTAAAAAGGTTTTCTGTGACCTAAGGTTATGTCTGTAAATTTAGTATTTTTCAGAACAAATTATTGGCTTAACTTGCGTGATCTTCTGTCAGTTACCAGAGAAAAGGACAAATGTCTAGATCTTAAGCTGGGACAAAGTGAGGACTCCAGACAGCATTCCTATTTTTCTATATACACTCTATGAAGAAGTGGATATTAGTTGCTTCAGTCTCTGACTTAGATACCTGTTACTCCAAATGGAAAGCTCTAAATGGTAACTGAGAATCCCAACAAAACTAGCAACTTATTAGGTTTTACAGTGTGATATTGTCATCACAATATACAATTGTGATTTTTTTTAATTTTTTTTAATTTTTTTTTACTTTGAGAGATCTAGGCTTAATTTTCCTAACAGTAATAATTGCTGCTTGCGAATTTCTTTTTTTCTGTAACGCTCATTTCTCATTCCTGTTTTTTTAGCCAAGACTGCATACAAAAAAATTCTGCTTACATGCTACAGCATTTCATAGATGCATGAAAGATCTTACCTAATAACCTACCTTATATGAGAATGAAACCTCACATTTTATCCTGAGCACTTATAAACTGCATAACACCTTATTACTACTACTATTAGTAATGATAACTGTAATAACATTAATGTTATACTGTTCTTCTAAACCTTGGTCCCACAGAGTGTGGTTGTATATTTATTTTTTTACATTCTGAATAATCCTAATGCAGAGATCACTTCTAAATATAAATCCTTGTAACATGATGCTTCCTGATGCATATATAGGTATTACAAATTGAATCCCTGAGGAATCTAAAACACCAAAAGGAAAATCTGGCATGCAGACAATAATTGATGTATCATTGCTGGTCAAATACCACTGAGTGTTACCCTCCCTGGTTATATGGGGTACATACATAACAATAATATATCTAACGTTACCACATTATCATCTTCCAACCATTTTCCCTCCTTGTATCTTTTGTTTTTTTTTCCTCAATAAACTGAATATGGATGTCATCACTACTGTGTTGGCAGTGTTAAAAACATCCTTGGTTATAAAAATGAATGGAGTTTGTAATATAAAGGAGGAATAAATTACTTTGGCTTGTATCATATCAGGCTTTCCAGTTTTGCTGCTTAATCACTTGTCCTCACACTGAAGTAGAGAGGGGAGAAAAAAAAGATCTTTATACCCCTTCACTGTGTTTTACCATTGCAGGGGATGGCAGAGGCAAGGAATTGTAGAGAAAAGGACTGGCCACTGGTAATTTGTTACCAAAACTGTGGTGAGAAATATTATTCTGTAGCAGCCAACAGACTTCACCTGGTGTCTGTTTTCACAAGCCCCAAAAGACACATCTTTAAGGGAGAATGCTATTAGCCAGTACAGATTGAACATCTTCATCAGCAGTGCGAATGGAGGCCTATCTGTAATTGAGACGCATGTGGCTCTGTCAGCAGGTGATGGCAGACAGACACACCTGAATGACAGTGTGACAGGGAGCAGAGACAGGGGGCCCCATCTAGCCACTCTTACTGCCGGAGTGATGAGCGCACGGGAACACAGTCTGTGAATTATCAGCAGGCCAGAATGAGATGAGGCTTAGGGAGGGCTGCCAGACAGTTTGCAATGTGCTACACATTTCTTTCAGCAGTTACTATTTTGCTATGCATAGCCCCTTGCTATTAAGCAGACAGAACAGCTCATATCCTGTGGACGGATGATAGATATGTCATATCACTGAAAAATTGTTTGTCTTCCACAGGTGTATGGGATGCCTTCTAAAGCAGACAGAGCACATGACACTTTTCAACACTCTTTTCGATACTGATTTGGCATTCGGGGTCTATCAAAGGAGAAATCTTTCACATGCAATTATGACAGAAAATAAAGGTGATGAAGTGTTGTATACAAAGAATGGAGAGAGATCAAAGGACTGTAATGAAAACTGATTACAATAAAAGAGCTGCTTCAACCCTGAGAACTCCACAGAACTGCTTGGGGCATGACAACACGCACACTTGCATGCACAAAGGAGAAGCTGTAGATAAAATCACAGACACTAATTCATAGGAATAAATGAGGAAAACTGTACATAGCTGCTTGCTTGGATATCGTACTGCATATTAAGACACTAAAGTGATGTGAAGCCACCATTCTAACTTGGGAGAGTCTGATCTTATCCTTTCGTAAAGCCTTCTTTACTGTAGTATGGGCATAATGTGAAAGTTTTGTAGATTTATAACTTCTGATAAGATTGTAGGATAGATGACTGTTCTCAGTTCTTCTATTGTTTTCTTGATTAATCTCCTGGGGATCACACACAGAATAAGTCACTCATTTAAGTTTAAATATTAGCAAGGTGACTGTTTAGTACTGTTAGTTGCATAGAAATGAAGAAATTAATCAAGCTTAGTCATCTATCCTTTTGACTCCTGTTCTGATTTAAAGCCTATTCAAATGAATTTTCATTGACTTCAGTGTGTCTTTCCCAAATTTCCTGGGTTGAGTATTGAAACTATCCATTGGCCAGTTTCAGTTAAGTGCCAAGCAACTGTGTTTCCTATCAAATTTAGGGAACTTTTATTCTAAGCACCTTTCACATGGCTCAAAAAGTCTTGTGAGATTGAGTATTAAACAGAATTATTATTTTTTTTTCATACATGTATTCATTAATCACTTGCCAATGTCTTTGTAGCGAAAGACCTATCATTTTACATGAGGTAAAGGATTGACACTCTTTGCAACTGTGTTGTTTCAAATTTTTATGTTCTGCCAAGATTTCTCATAAATAGTGAGCTTAGCTTCAAACCCAGAAGGAAGAAGCATTTTTGAAAACCCTGCAGAGCTTGCTTTTTTCCCCACTTATATTCTGAATGAGCAATTTTATTTTTAGTCCCAAAGCAGAGAGTGTTACCTGGAGCAACATTGATTCAAAACACTTATTTTTGCTAAGAGTTTTATAAGTGATTTAGCTCCTTGACTTGTGTGAAACAGCAACATTTCATTGTTTGAAAACTCAGCTGCAAAACTAGAAATGTTACCCACAGTGCCGATGAAATTTCAACGAAATCCAGAAAAGCAGCTTACAAGTCCTAATATCTTTCCAAGGTCTGGCTTCTCTTCTCAAAATTCTGTTCTGTCTCCATGAACATAAGGCTTACTACTACTTATAGTAATATATTTTGCTCACCAGTTAGTATTTTAAAAATACTGTCTCACATAATAAGCAAAACTGCTGCTTTTTCTCAGCTCTTATGTCATTCAAAAGTAAGTAAGGGCTATGGTGTATCCCAGAATGAACATCCAAAATGTAATTAGAAATGTGCTTGTGTAAAGTGCTAAAATGGTCTACAAAATTTCTGTTTCATTGTGTTCTAATGAATGCTGGCCATATCAGAGCATTTTATTTTATTTTATTATTTATTTTGTTTTTCAGTTTATTTCTTACTGTTAAATGCAACTGTTAGAATACCAGACTTTATTTATTGTAGTTTCTGAGGCAGCGTTCCTTTCTTTGTATCGCTGTGAAAGTCAAGGAAAAAGCTCTCTAGAGAGGTCAGTTTTCAGAAAGGTGACCCTTGATAGTAAGAGTGTCTTTAAAAGTGATGGCAAAAGCAAGCCCAACCCAAAACAAGCCAGGAGACTTTGATAAATTCTCCTTTTTGCTCTTAAGTTATTCTGAACAGTATGATTGTAAGGTGACTCCCTCTTTCTATGTTGGTTGATGGAATAATTTTCCCTGGCTAAAGATGGCTACAGCCATCTTATATCATACGCCCATATATCACTGGCTATGGAGAACATCTATGTCTTGTCGCATCAGGCATTTTGAGTCTTATTATTGTATGTTTTTGGCAGAGCTTTCAGTACCATGTAGACTCGTGTTCTTCATTTCAAATAAGGAAAATACACGTAACTAACAAATGGACTGGGCTGGTTGGAAACAGTTTTAAGGAATTTCATTTGATAAATGATCACTTTTTTGAGGATAGTTATTTAAAATCACCAAAACCATAGCGACAGCTTATGCTCCAGAGAACAGGATACAACAGGCTGGTACTATCTTAATGTTTGTTGCCCTTTTCATGACCATGATATTAATATTTCAAACGGTGTATCATTTGGTTAATGAGAGATTTACAGTACAAATTGTCAGAAAGTGGAGCTAGTACAGAATTAAACAAATTGACCTCCATGAGATTAGCTTTGACTTGGCCTTCTGAGACATCTCTAAATTTTGAAGGCAGAAGTCAACTTATTTTGTACCTGAATAGCACTTTTAAAAAGTTTGTATAACCTAAATCTGCAAATGTGGGTGTTACCGAGTTTTCAGGGTGAAATGAGCTGGAACAGATTTCTAAGCAAACAGTGTAAAGCACGTCTACAAAAGTACACATGAATATTCTTGGGGGGTGTGTGGGTTCCTCTCCGTTTAAACGGCATAAAAAGTTCCTGACATTGTAAAATGTTGTTGATCTGAAGAAATGCTTTTATCACCTGTACGTGCAACAAAACTTTTGGAAGCTGGACAATCAGTACTGTTCACAAAAAAAAGCTAATCCACATTCCTGGAACTTAAAATACTGCTTCTACTGCTTAGCACAGAAGAAGGTGCAATGCTAGCAAAAATTGGCACACAAAGCACTTAGTCTTTCCTATCTCTTTAAAAGATATCCTTTTTAAGTTCCAAAAAAAGAATGTTGACTGTCTAATGTACTTCTTGAGAGGGAAATCTATTGATGTTTTTCATAATTGTATGTATAGAACCAGCACAATAAATAGCAGAAAAATCTTGGAAAATAATTGTGCTGTTAGTCACTCTTGTATGTTCCTAGGAAGTTATAGTACTTGCACTAAGATGAGATTTACATAATAAAGAAAATAAAGAGACTAATTAATTGTTAGATCTCTGTCCACTGGGCAAAGATCTTCTTGAATTGTCCACATCACGTAGTAATGGTTTGAAAATCAGTGAGTTGTTTGTTGAAATCTCTGAACAGCCTCTACAAGTTCATTCCAAAGTGAATAGCTTACAATTTAATACACGTTGTTCAGTCTTTTTGTGCATTATTCAGTAGCTTCAAAAATATCTTTATGTGGAAAAAACATGCTCAGAAAGTAATATAATTAGATGATTATTGTGTACTAAGGTTCACTTATGTGAGTAGATTGAGAATAGAGGTCAGATTTTTAAAAAATGACGACTTTTAAAAATAGCCTTCATGACCTTTGACAGTGGTGGAGAGATGCAGGAAATAATTCTGTGCCTATTGTAACACAATAAGGTGCTCCTGTGCTCCTTTAGAGCTGCTAAATTAGGTTTTAAATTACATCTACTTTCAGGTATGGGGAGAGCTAAGGTACCTGCAAGTCTTCGCTTCAGCCTGCTTTTACAGTTGGATTTTTTTTTTTGGAAAGTAGGTGATCTGGGGACATTGCACCAATTCTGTGCTGCCATTGCACTCGTGTAGCCTTATCTCAGTGAAGCTCCATTTTCAATTTCATTTAGTGGAGGTGGCACAAAACGTGCCAACCACTGGATCAGGGCCTTTATGGTAAGTGCAAACTTTCTGCTAAAATTTGTCTGTGTTACTATGTTACAGCTCCCTGACAGCCCACTTATTTTTCTCTGACACATTCTTTTTAGTTAAAATTTTCTATTTTTGCATATTTATTTTTTGACGTATGAAGACAAAATATAAATCCTTTTTGCTGTAAGATCATTAAAGACTACTTTTCCACTTGTCCCTTCAAAATTATCAAAATGCATATCTGAGGTTTGCAAGCTCCCCGTGCTCATTTCTTAGGAGCCTAATGTCTGCACTAATTTTGGAAAAGGGCTTTGTGGCAGAAGGAGAAATGATTATTTATAAAGGCAGAGTATGAAATGCCCTCCAAGTAGATTTATATAGAGTGTTAGCTTTGTAGTAACTGCATATTATCAGCTTTTTAAGTTTTTATTTACTGTCTTCTGCAATGCCATATTGCATATATTTTGGATGTGCCGCTGTGTAATTGTAAACAATTTAAAGTATGCTTAAAATATACTCAGAAAAACATGGACTGTGAGGGTCCAGTGGACCAAAGCTTTAGGAGGACTTGTGACTTTGGAAATATCAGTCTTCATCTGTTGAAGATAATGCCATTTGTGGATGTTTGTAGAAATGCCAAAAATTCCTTCCCAACCACATGCCTGTAGTTGATTTGGCTCTTCTGCTAAAGAAGCAACGTAAGAGTTGCTGAAGTGAAGGGAAAGTGCGGTAGTGCAAAAAGCAGCCTAGTCTGAGAAACTGAGATCAAAGGATCCCCCGTGGCTTCTAATCCTGGCTCTGACTTCAGCTTCCATTTAATTAGAGTCAAATCACTGAGGCCTACAGTTTAAAGTGTCTGCTAATTTTGGTGAGTTATTTTTTGGCTACCTGACTTAGAGATATGTAAGGTTATTTTTCTTTCTTTATGCGTCTGCATCTTTCATAAACTATATGGAATTATGGAAACTCAGTACCTTTAAAAAAACAGTAATATCTTATTTCACATTAGGCTAAGGATTTAAATGCTCTAAACCTGTGGACTTGTTAATGTCAGCCCTGTCTCTTCTCTGTGTTGATTCTCCGAAATGGGGGCAATATATTACGTATATCACAAGACTGTGTTAATATCCATAAAGGCATAGATAAAATGTTAAATTGAAGGAAATCCATAAATAAGCGATCGAACAGTTATTCAAATACACAAAGCTTTTGCTGCCTTTTTTTTTTTTTTTTTTTTTTTTTTAACGAGCACTGGGTAAAGGTCCTAGTACAGTTTCTGGGGCCAACATATGTTTTCATAGGGGTAATATTTTTTTATTGTTGCAGCCTACAAAACTAATAATTTAACCTCAGAGAAAGTCACCTCTTGTCTTTGCGGTATAATCACAATTAGTTAGGCTTAGAGGGAGAATTATTATTTTTTTAAAGAGTAATCAATCATGATAAGGACAGACTTGTCTGGATCTATAGGATGGTACGATAGGGCCATGGTACACTATATCGACATGTTTGTATACTGCATGGTTCTAAGCCTAATAAATTTCGTGCATTAAAGTATAAAAATAAAATTTGCTGCTCAGGAGTAAATCTAACTTGAGGACAAGTTAGATCCTACCTATGCACTCTAGACAATGTATGATATCCTTAATTTTGATATCTTCTGTATTTTACATTTAGGATAATAAATTTATATTCACATTAATGAAACTTTGGGCACAGAGGAAAGGAATAGAGGTCTATTAGCACACCAGGTTTCTTCTGCTCTCTTTCTGCATTTGTAAGAGATATTCCTGTACAGACCTCATGTATACCTACTTCCGTGAACAAAGTCTGCATTCTCAAGTCTTACAAAAGTCAATGTTGTTTTTAATTA
Source organism: Fratercula arctica (assembly GCA_947846985.1). Lineage (NCBI taxonomy): Eukaryota > Metazoa > Chordata > Aves > Charadriiformes > Alcidae > Fratercula > Fratercula arctica. The sequence goes on from CANTUZ010000010.1 coordinate 25,617,883, forward strand.
AAGTTCTAAGCATTTCACATGCTTAGTCTCCTCCTTCACCCTTAAAGGGAAAAAAAAAAAAAGTAAAATATGTACAATCAAATAATAACAATTGTACCGATGGTTCCTATGTAGTATGACTTATTAAAATGGAATTTATTGTCAGTTTAACAAAATACATTGTTTAATCTTATGCTCTGAATGGCTTTTACAAACACAGTGTACATCTTAAAAATACCTGAAGATAATATGATACTTATTAAACAGATATCTTTTATATTACTGTGAAGTACTAATATTGTTTTATTTGCCATATCCAGGAGAAATTTTATAAATCAAAATACTCTGTAGCTTGAGGTGTGGAATATTGTCTACTACACTGAGGCTGTTTTATTATGAGTCAGATGGGCAGGACAGGCTTCTGGCAGCAGTTGTCTTTAGCCACTGAAAAGGTGTTACTAGATCTTTACTCCCATGTAACTCAGTTCAGATCTGGTGTAGGGGTGGTTCTTTAAGTGCCCAGAAACCTCAGTCTTCATATTTCTTTTCAGTTTTTTTGCGCCTGGTCTTGAGAACGTAGTATCCCTTGTGCTGCCCTTAGCGGGGCCTTTAGTGTATATATTTTTCATATTTTTTGGTTGAAATATCACTCCAAAAGAGTGAAGGTTAATCACTTCCCGGACTAATCCAAAACAAGAATTTTTCTTTGAAAAAGATCTAACTGTATTGGAAAACCCCACTGACAAATATCAAAACCCAGAAGTCTTTTGTAACGTGGAAAGAGAAGTGCGATAGCCGAGCTAAAATACAGGTTGCAGGAATTTTCAGTCATCTCAGAAGTACTTAATTTTCAGAAGTGCAGCCCAGCAGCACTGCTTAGTTTATTTCTGCCTTGGGTATTGCAATCTACATTTATAGGGAAACAAAGTGGTAGTTTTCACTTTTTGTCGCAGCGTGGCTGATTCATTGAGGCATTAGAAGTGGTTAATGACTATCAAGGTACCAACATTTTGTGGTTGGGATGTAGAAGCAAACAGTCAGCAATTGGTAGCTCAAATGTTTTATTGCAACCTGTCTAGTTTAATAGAATCACCTGTTGCTGTCAAGTAAACACCAGGCATTTTGTTTTTCTCAAATACAGAACTCTTGGTCAGTATGAAAGTTACTGTTCTGCACCAACAGGATATGAAAGATTTCTCAGCTTTTACATGCAGTTGCCTACTGCATCCTTTCTAGGTTGATTTGCTGTGATAAGAAGTTAAAGCACATTTGAAGAGCATCCTGGAAAAGTGCTGTACTGATCTCTCTCAGATCAAAAAAAAGAAAAAAAATAAAGAAAAAGCAAAAACAGAACTAGGAAATGCAATAAAAATCTAAAAGGTCTGGGTAGGGTATAGGTCTGGGTTTCTGGCACAGCTCTGTTAAGATTTGGACTGCATCTTTTCACAGCTTCTGAGCGACTGGACTGAATAAAGAACATCACGTGGTGGTAGGAGCTCTGGCTGTGGTGCAAAGGACTCAAAACTCAGCAATTTAGTTCTGTAGCAAATTTGCATGGGACAAGTGTGTCTATAATGAGGATCAGTGTTAGCATATTTACTTTCTCAAATTATTTTTTTTTGTTCTTAAGAAATGACAGTTGCCTTATATTCAAGGCTGTCTTGTGTTCAGACTGATCAAACTATCTGTCTGTCTGTGTCTCTGTCTTTTCCTCCTGCACCAGAGGAAGAGGTGAAGATCACTGAGCTTTTTCAGTCTAGTACTCCATTGGTTGATTCTTCATTGTCCAGGAGATAACAAAGACTTGATGCTTCAAAAGTAAATGTCTGAGAAGCCTCCAAATGTGGTGTCTGAAACATGCTTGTGGAGCTATTAACTTAGGGAGGATATTTAATAATTTTTATGTGTGTATTGATGATAAAGCTTACTGGATTTATGGCTTTGGTTTAATTTTACATTGGTGGTTGAAAACTGTGCTGGGAAAATGGAACCTCCATATCGTCATTCCTTCTGCTCCAAGACAGAATACCATGGAGATTTCTTCTGGAAACTAACATCCTTCCACACAGATGTGCTTCTGCTGAGAGAAGGAGCTTCTAGGGTGCTTTTGAAAAAGGCAACCCTGGCTTTACACGTAGCATGTGGATATGCTGCTGTTTTACACCCCATATACGCTCACAAACTTTCCTTGGAGCTGCTGTAATCAACCCTTCTGTTTCAGAACAAATGCCTTCAAGCAATTAACTTTTTGTGAGACTTTACATAAAAGTGTTTGTATGAACACGGTGACAGGTAGAAGCCAGTTTAAAGTCGAGAAGTTGTCCAGTCAAAGCCATAATATTTATTTGCCATGGCACAGTCTCTCTGGCAGTACAAAACCAAATACTGAAATACTTGCCGCCAATTCAAAACACGTGTTCATTCTGCTGAAGTTCCAGTATGTTTATAAATAAAGGTATAAAGAATCTTTTCTCAGTTTTTAGTTCAGCTGTTTCGCCAGGGTTGCTTGAGCTGTAGGCAAAGTAGTTACTTGCCCAGAGCAGCAGACAAATAGAGAAGGTAAAATCATGGCTTTAGGCGTGTGTGAGCCAGGCACCCTCTCCTTGATAACACTCCTCTCTGCGCCACAGATATTAACTGTTTTTTATCTCAGATTATCTCACCAATCAGCAGTCTGGCTAAATTCCTAGCAGCTTTTCTCAACTAGTATTTGGATCAAACATTGCTGATTCTGCTTCAGATGTGAAGAATGATATGCGCGTCAAAAGGCTTGTCCAGTTTTCATAACTATATCCCTTGGTCTAATAAGTTATTATGTCTACTGTTCTGTGCTCTGCTTATAGTGTATCCTTGCCTATTGTGTATCCTTGAGTTTACAACAACTCAGTTGCCTCTTGATATAATAGCAGCCTTGAAGAGGTGGGGTTCATCTTTTTTTGTTGGATTGATTTCCTCTGCTGCTGTCTATTTGAGAGCAGATTCCTTGTTTTTTAGGCTTGCTGTGAAAGCTTTGCTACCTAGTGGTTTTTGCCTGCTAGGGAATATGAGGACAGGAATTTAGTGTTCCTAAGTCAAAGCATGGTGCCCTTGGGCACAAGGTGCTTTGTTTGAGTAATTAAAAACAAAAGTAAATCTTACTAAGGTTTTTTGTCTAGCTAACAACTGCATTGCTTGGTTGAATTACAAACTGTAGTCAGTTTATCTTCCTGGATTTACGCTGCCAAGCCTTTTGTATTTCAGGAGCTTCACATTTTCTAGACTGTTATGACTTTATATATATCTTGTTGCAACCCTGAGTGGCTATCTACACCAAGGTTTTCATAAAATTTCTCCTTGGTGAAGCACTGCTATGGGTAGCAACAATGAGAGTTGTAGCATAGAAAAGGCATCGGCATTTTTACCACCGTGGCATCTACTGTTCCTCAGACTGACCCCACAGCGGTAATATTCTGGCAGCTGATGGTATCTTGTCTTTTTTTAGTATCCACACTGTTGATTCTGTTGGGAGTGGTACGCTGGTGGGAAATTTCAAAGGAAAGGCTGTTGTAAGCAAGCTAGAAAAAGCATACTGTCACTCCTCAGAACAGTAAAGACAGTACCACTAAAGAGAATGACTCCTAGTTCCAAGGACAGTACAATAAATTTATATCCTTAAAAATGGAAACAGTAATTAAAATGTCTCTATTCTCTGAGTGGTTGCCAGACCTAACCATAAAATCCACATCCACTGTTCCTTCTGTGTGTTCATACTAGTAGCAGCCTACTCAAGCGTTCAAAGTCTGCTCCACCTTTTTTTGAGGTCTGCAGTAGACAGAGAAGGTGGGTATTTATTCAGTCAGGCAAGCGACTTCTTTTTGGATTTGTTCATGAATATAAGCAGACCTTTTCATATCCATGAACACAAATGTAAAGGATTGGCTTCTTAAAGTGATTCTTGAGTGTTCATAGGCATTGGTGGAACTATTAGAGGGTGGCAAAAGATGCAATTAATTGGTAATGATTAAAGCTGTCTGAAACCCGATTCCCCGAGTTTTTAGAACACATAGTAGTTCTGTGTAATCCAGAGCGGCACTACTCTTTCATCTGTATGAAGAGATCAGAAAAGAGAGATTTACAGCTTAGGTTGCCCCAAGCCACACATAGCTGACTTAATTTTCCTTTCCAAGGGAATTTAAAGATTGTTGTTGTGACTGGTTCTGGGTGGATTATGTGTTATTTTGAGGTCACCTGTGAGTTTTTGTTAAATGATTGATTGACTGAAATTAATTATTCTGTCAGGACTGTAATGGAGGTAAGATTGAGGACACTGATAAATACAAAAGCTAAAGCAATTCTTATAAATGCACTTATGTCTTTTTCAGTTTAAATAAATCAAGCAGAATATATATATCCTTTATGATGTTTTGTGTCCTTATATTTTTCCCTGCATAGCCAGAATGTTTTTTATTTGGGGATCCCTAGCTTTGCAGAGAAAATTCAGCCTGCTTACAATGGAACAGTACTTAGCAGTCAAACGTGTTCTCTGACGCATCCTAAACATCTGAACTCAAATCCTCTGTTTTTTTTTTTTTTCTCAGATAAGCCCTTTTGTTCTCAGTCACAGACTAATTTCAATTAAAGTTATGGATTAAGTGAACCAAGTGCAGACAAAATACACAAAATTAACAATTGATTTAAGACTGGAAGTGATCCTGGAAAAGCAGAAACCTTGTATGAGTTATATTTGCTAGATTGACCTTCGTTTAAAAAGGGGAGAGGGGAGAAAGACAAGGAGGGACCTTTCAGCTCCTTATCCTTGTCTAAAATATGCCTGGTCAATTGACCTCTTTTAAACGTGTGGCAAGGTATTTTTGTTGGCTGTTAAAGGAGATGGGAGTTAGTACTGCATGGCAGAAAGGAATGTTCTGTGTTTTGCAGGTGTCGGTTCTGAGGTTGCATGACAAGTGCTATTAATTTTTACTCTTGAATCATGTCGAAGATACCTAGGGTTTTGGATGAGACTCAGTTTTAATTTCACTGTGGAATGCAAGGCAGTGATTTAAAGGCAGGATGAAATTGTTCACCTAAGGCCTTTAGGCCTTTTGGAACATTCTGGTCAATGTAAATATGATTGTTCTCTTCTAAAAATATTTTTTTTTGAAAGCAATGTAAAGGACATTTAAAGTGTGCTGCTTTATATCTTCCTTTATGTGAAGGTTCTTATTAAACAAGCAGTCAGTCCTGTTCTCTTCAGGAAAAAAATTATCAAAAGCCATGCCTGTCTTTGTGAGTTTGGGTTCTGGGATTGTTGTATAGATAACTTTATTAAAATTAAATCTCCCTATTTTGTCCAGTTTTTTCTACCTTGCAGTAACAACTAAACCTAACAGAATCCTTTAATATGATGTATATATCTCTGAAAGCGTTAAATTATTAGTGAATCAGTGAGTACATCAGATGTGCCAATTTTACTGATTACTGACTGTTCTCTTTTGACTAATAGTGTGAGATAAGGAGGTCCTTAGAAGTCTATATCCATTTTAGCAACATGTCATTGAAAGGAAGCCGTGTTAACAGTGGAATACTGCACAGGCGCTACCACGATGGCAGATGATCACATATGTGTTATCTCTCTTAATAAAGCTGTTTTGCAGCTGGAAAAACAAAAGTTTAAAGGGTAATAAAATGTTTTCTTGTACAAGTCAGTGTGTTTTTATGATTAGAGTGTGACCCACTTTCCCCTTGAGAGTCTCAATGTATGTGTGGGCAAGGGTTCACTGAACACAGTAGTAATCTTTCTCATACTTGTGTGTAGAAGATGCCAGACTTTTCTTCAGTTCATACTCCAGCAGTAGGTGAAAAGAGTTGATTCATATCTTGGTTCCTGAAGACATAGAGGCCTTTGTATCATGTAAATTTTATTTTTCTTTTGTTTTTTATCTGTTCAATTCATCCTTATTCCATCTTTCTGAAGTTCATGAAGTAATAGTTTAAATGGCATTTAGGAAGACAAGATCTAATGCACTGAATAGATCTGTTCCATGAGATCTTGAATCAGGTCTGCACAGAACACTGCGCTCTGAAACGTAATAAATGTTTTTCATATGAGATTAGTAATTTATTGTATACCTCTTTCCTTGAATTATTATGTAAGTTTTGGCCATATTACTAGAATACTTTCTTTGTTGTATATTCTTTAACTTTATATTTTGTTTAAAAATTAGAAAAAAGAAAAAAGCTGATCCTTTGGTACTATTGTTTGGTACTATTGAAAAAAATCAATCTTTATTGTATAAATCTACTGTAGTCTTATGTATTTTAACAGTATTAAATAGTTGTGTGGTAGTTAAGTATAGTCAGGAAACCTCCAAAATTTGTTTCTGCAAATTACCTTCATTGAAAGAATCATAAATGGAACAATAATTTAGTCCACTGTATGTTTGATCTAAATTGAAATTGATACATAATTTATACATAACTGAGTTTGAGTTTGTGTGTTAATGACAAAGGGCTGCTTATTTTGAAGTGTAAATGCCCTACTATTTGTGACTCTCAATATTGGAACTTACATTTAAAAGCAAATGAAATGCTGTGAAAAATATTTAAAACTGAGGTTTACTTTTTAACATTTATTGCTGCTCAGCATGTCTTATAAAAAGCCTTGTAGGCTGCTCATTGTCAGTCTTAGATACATTACATAAATATTTAGCTGTAGATAAGACTGTGTTTCTTGAAATCCAACATGTGCCTGGGTTACGTTAGCAACATTTTAAGTTTGCCTTATTTTTAAATATAAACTCAAAACAGTGACAGACACTTTTGAAAATTTAAACATATAAAGAACATTTTAATTTTTAAATACATTAATTGTGGTTTTGAAGAGAGGCCTCAGTCTGGGCCCTGTTTGCAGTTCCAGCAGCTATTTCATATATGCTATTTTATTTGCCCCAGTTTTTTTATATGTGTAGATTCTTTTATAAACAGAATCTTGTCTAAAACTGATATAATCTGAATACGTCTTCAGAAAATTGCTGTTGGAGACTTTGCAGATGTGTCAGTCAGGGGAGGTGGATATGTAGTTAGTGCAGACTTAAGCAAGAAGTGGTTAAGATGTTTACCTTGCACAGTCCCTTTACGTTATCAGATCCCAGCCAGTTCCAGACCGGAGACTCGGAGAAACTCCACAGAGGACAGTTATTGAAATCTCCTGCCCTTGGGTAAAGTTTCTACTTAACCTCGTCAGTTAGTTGTTGACTGATGCATAAAAGCTCATGTTCCCTTGGAGTCTGATCTAACTGCGCATGTATTCAGGTCTGTTGGGATAGCTGGAAATGAACAATGTACTCAGCATTTGAATGTGTAAGAGAGACCATAGTTTAACAGTAATTTGATAGAAAGGAACTAATGTTAAAGTCCCCACTAAAACTAATGCGCTTAGTTAGAGGAACAAATTAAGGTTTTCAAAATTTTGTGTCGTTCTCAGGCATCTATCTGTTGTATAGTGGTAATTGGCAAACTTCACAAACCAATTAGATCACCTTCTGGGGAATTAAATAGGTTTTGTGGCAGTTTTTTTGCTTCATGTAGGTGTGTATGAACTGTCTGGGACAAGTCACTGCAGATGTGACTTAAATATATTTCTTGATCTTAAAATTTCCTCAATTGAACCACTGAGGTTTGTCATAGTTGAGTGGTCAACTCACCTCACAAACTTCAGAGTGATCATATGCCTTTTAAACAAATTCCAGGGATATTACTTTTTGGCACTGTCATGTTGAGCTTCTGAAACTAGTTGGGCCTTTCTGTATGTCTGTTATAAGACCCTTACAATTCCTGTGCTTGGTTCTTAATTTTCATCTGTTTTCTCAGTTCTGTTACCTGCAGTTTTTGCTATGGGTTTTGTCATAAATTCTCAATCTGGAGCTGTAAGTCTGTCATCCTTCTCTGAAATAAGACCAAGATGCTGTTATAAAACAGCAAAAACTGTTATGCAAGAGAGACCAGTTTAATGTTTATTGATTCATTTAAGCATTTCAGTTATTCAAAATGCAGAACCAAAATGGTACAGAATCTGCAGAACAAGCATGCCAGTTAAAGGACTGCTTTGTGAACCAACCCCCTCTTTTAATGCCTGCTTGGTAGATAAGTATGACCTGTTTCCTGTGGAGTTTAATACAATTTTTTCAAAGATAACACTAAATAAACTGGGGTAGGAAATCTGTTTTAATATCACTGTCAGTGTTTCACAACAGAAAAATGCCATCCAGCATGTCGATGAGAAGATACTAAACATATTCATGTGATGTCAATTAGTGTTTTGCTGAGGAAATCTTGTGATCTGTGCCCTGAGGTGTAAATTACAAGAGTTACTCAAGTGGTAGATGTGGTTAAGAGTGTTAACAAAGTGGGCCTTCAGGGTGACTACAGCTGATGCAGCAAACTACAATTACCAGTTGCAAAGATCGTGTGCTCTTTGTAGATGATTTGTCCTTTTTCCTTTCCTCCCCTCCTGCCCCCTCAATATATGAAAGCAGGACCACAGTGTCTTTTCATAATGCCTCAAGAATTTTTCTTAGACTTCATCTTCAGTTTGAACTGAAAATTACGGGAAAGTATTACACACTCACTTCTAAAGAGGAGCCGTGAGATCAACCCAGTGATGGATAATACAGTGCGTAGAAGTACTGCTGATGACCTCCATACATCTGCATTTGGATCTGTGTCTGTTTTCTTCCAAAAACCTTTTTCTCGGGTTTTCTGTCATCATAAATATATCATTTTGCTGCATTGTTTTGGTAGGTATACACTCACATCCATTTCTAATGTTTTTCTTTTGTCCTTTTTTTTTCTTTTTTTCATAAGTTTCAGTCTGCAAAGTTAAAGCACCATATTTTTGCCTGTGCTATTTGGCCATTTTTTTGAATATAAGCATTTCATACCAGGGTCGTGATATTTTGGGCATTAGCGATAAAGGCAAAATAAAATGCTTCACATGAGTGTTAGCCAAGAGATGAGAGAAGATTTATATTGCCATGTGACTTATGACTAAATAAATGGGGTTTGTGAAGTTTTAAAAGCTCTATGAGAGAGCTTCTGGAAGAACAAGAGTTGCATCTTCTAAGGACACCCAAGCATTTACTATAAGAAGCAGAACAATACCAACACATCTGATGTTTGTGAACTAAGCTATGTATTCTTATTTGAAAATGTGACCTGTCTGGTGCATGGTTGAACTGTTTAATTGGATTGTTTTGAATTTGATCTATGTGGACTATAGATTCTATTTAAAACAAAACAAAACAACTCCAAAAAACCCCAAAACAACAAAACCCCCTAGGGTGGCTGGACAGAGAGAGGGGGAAGTTCTTTGTTTACACTCCATAGTGCTGCACTCACTATTGGTTAGGTGGGACCCTCTGGAGGTAGTAAGAGATCAGTTCTTGCTTGAAAGCAACTGAGCTTGGTTATCAGAAAACCCACCTTAGCATAAGCTGAAGCAGGGAAGGAGCAAAAGAACCAGCAGATAGGGAGTTTGAACCGGGAGTAAAGTCATGAGAGGCTGTTGGAAGGAACAAGGAACAGAAAAAGCCAGCCTTCATAAGTGACGGAAAGAAGGAGGCTTCTTCTGAGGGAGGAAATTGTTTGGCATAGAGAACCATTGATGCTGCTGGTCTTGGGAATAAGAAGGGAGAGGGACCTAGCTCTGTAGAGACAACATGAGTCCAGAATAAAGGAATCAAGATCCATTGGGCTGGAGGTGGGAAAACTTCTTTACCATTGAATTAAGATGATACTTTTGAATGCCATGTGTTATCTTTTCAAGATAGTTATATTATAATGACTCATCGACAGGCTTTTATACATTTATACATTGAATTATTCAAGGCTATTGAGGAGCCAGTAGTAAAAACATGGCAATGGGTTTAGGTAACTAATCCTGCAAAAGCAGTGGTTATCCCATTCAGAAATAGTTGTAGGCTGTTAAAGAGAAATTGTGTTGGATGAGAATGACTAAGTTATTGAACCATTGTCTCCAAACCAAGTGGTCATCTTCTGCCTTTTGAGTCCTTCTGGCTAGGATGTCTGGTGTGGCAAATGTGTAACTTTGGGAAAGAAGAAGTGGCAAAGTTGATAATCTGTGAATTTTACAACATGCACAGAGTGTTTCTCTTCTCCCCTCTAGGGAGACTTTCACAGGATAAGCTTCTCTCTCTTGTTGCATTCTTATTTAGGTAGCTGCTGCAAGTATCACAGCTTTAGATGCACATGGAAACTGAGACATTATTTGTTGTAATGTTTAAAATTCTACAGCCTTTAACACTTCTGTTATGCAGCTGTAACAACTGGGTGAACTAGGGCCACCAGTCTAAGCCATTGGTCCCACGTGTTTCAAGGGAAGACCTAAGGGACTAAACTCACTGAACCCACGGAATATTCATCACTGCTGTATGAGGTTGCAGGCTTGATGTTCTGGCCAAGTATTCAGCTCAGTAGCAGCTTCACATCTGTACTTGGAATGATGAGACAGGTGCATTTAGAGAATTAACAGAAAAGGTCAGTGGTTCAATGAACTGTTGCTTTGACAAGTATTACACCTATCTAAACATCTAGACAAACGTGGGTAGACAGCCCACTGCTTTACATTATCAATTACTACACAAAGGTGGTGTAGACTCCACCAGCATTTTCTGTTTCTACCATATGAAGCTGCTGTGGTATTTGTCTATAAAAGTGATATTGTTACAAGTCGCCACCATATGGATGTGTGGTACAGATTATGGAGTATAATGTGTGCATGTATTATAATATTAGTTTACAGATGGTTATTCAATAACATGTTTCTTAATAAAAAAAATATGCTGAGGCTTAAGAAGGGAAATATTCTTCTTTATATGTTTTGGATTCTAGAATTGTGTGTTGGGCATCTCTGGTTTTGCACGTTTCTCTTTATTCTGTAAGTCAGTAGTAGGTGTGTTTTGACAGCTGCATTTTCCTTATGTTCAGCTTCCTAATCCTGAGCTGGTTATGAGTAGGAAGAAGTTTTCCTTCTAAAATGATAACAAGACCAGTGATGAGTGTCGGGAATCTCAATCTTTTGCTTATTTCACCTGGCATTACTAATTGATGGTCATCCTTCTGCAGAAAATTATTCATATCTATCTTCCTTTGGGAACTCTACCTTTATTTTCTACCAGATGCCAAATAAGCTTCTCTTCTATTGCAATCTTGATATTTTCTGATGTTGCTGTTTTCCTCATGCGACCCTCTCAGTAGCTAATAACTTTTAACCCTGCTTGTCTTGAGACAAAATGGGTAGATAATGAATGAAAAATAAACTTAAGGAAAGTGATACCAGTTCCCTGCCCATTAGTTTCATGCCTTGGTGAAGGCTGTACCTTTATTGGGGAAATGAGAACACTAAATTAAACGTATTCAACATCTATTTCTCAAGAGACACTTGATCAGTGTGGAAGTAGCGCTTTTCCTCTGTGGTACTAGCAGGGTCTAATCCTGTGACCGTGTCTCTGTCAGCAGCAATTATCCAGCTTTTGGTTTACCCATCCCAGGGACTTAAAGGAACGGGAGAATGGGTCTTTGAACTGACAGGCTAACTAGCTTTACAACATTGAAGAGCAGAATTAATTCAACAATTTTGGAATCTCTCCCTCTGTTCTGTTTTGTTATGTCTTCTATTCCAGAGACATTGTCTTCTCTGCCCCTCCCTCTCTCTTTCCCTCCCTCCCTCCTACCCTCTCCACACTTGCCTTCTCCCTCCCCTTCTCCCACCCACCCCTGCCATCTAATTTTAGATTAATTACTTGAATGAAAAAATCATTGGAAGTACACTTTGAAATTAATGTGGGGTTTTTTCCAGTTACTGAAACAACCATATAGTTAGGCTAGATACATTCCTCAGCTCAAGAGAGGTTTACAACTAGAACAGAGTTTTTTTCTTTTTTATTCAGGTGTAATATGAACTAGTAACAATACCATTATTGAGTTACCAAAAAAAAAAAACAGCCTACATAAATAATTTCTACAAAAGAAGTTATTTCCACATGGTTTGCAGCTCCCTCCTATAATTTTTAGTATCTTGCTTTTGTCACTTGTCACATTTCAAAAGGCATTTCTTTACATTGAGAAGAGCCTGAAAAGTATAAATTCAAGAACGTATCCTCAGTGGTAAATATATATATATATATACACATTTCAGTTTAACAATCTAATTTTTGTCATCTGGGTGCAAACACACAAAACCAAAACCAAAAAAACCCTCCAAAATCAAACAACCTGGAAAATTTACTAGGAGAAGGTTTTGAGTATTGAGTGGCTGCTTCTCTGAAGACATCGATTGAATCTGGAGATAAAACACATCTGAGATCTCAGTTTAGGACTGTGATACTCATGAGTGATACCATCATTACCAAAGAAACACAGATTTCCTTTTGTCAGCTTTCTGTGTGAAGGAGATGATATTTTCCTGCAAAGGGGAATGTTCTGCAATAAGACAGAAGTAGTGAAAAATAATCTGATCAAAATAATAATTATAATGGCCTCAGTTGTAGGTGCATGATAAACAGAAAAGGAGTGCAAATGCTGAACAATGGTTGAATTGGTGAGGAAGCTTAATGAAGATCTGGGACAGGTGAGGCTTATAAAACCCTGAATTCACTGCAGTGAGATATCAGTTAGATAGATGGGATTGAGTAGGAAAGGATGTAAGCTGTGCTTGATTTGGATCTTGGGAGCTGTGATCAGTAGGATGGCGGTTAGTTTCATTGAGTTACTCTCCTAGCCACCTTCCCATTCAGACTACGGAATATTTCTGTTTGAAAGCTTGAGTTGGTTGCTGGGATTTAACTTTTGATCCCTGTCAAAGTGGTCTAATAGGAAACAACTGTTGTGAAAAGTGAAAGGTTATCTTGTTGTCACCTTGATTGTCACATATCTTTTATATCGCTTGCAAATAACTTGTCCTCCAGGACCATTTTGTTGTGTTGGATCATCTGTTCATTGCTATAACAGGGAACTGAGTTTTACATTCTGGTTTTCCAGCACTGTATCAGAGGGTCTGTTCCTCTGTAGCTCTTGAGGTTCGTTATGCATTACTAAAATAACCTAAAGAAACTATTCTTACAGTGTTGTCTTGTGCTTACATTAAAGAAAAACAAAGACTGGGAAAGACTTCTAAAGCCGCCTGCCCCTTCGCTATGGTGGAGGCATACTGGTAACTCAAACTTACGCTTGTAGATACAGCTCTGTTGTGAATTGCAATATGCAAAAGGTTTTGGATCTCTTAAAGATGGATACTGGCCTCGAAATTCAGTAAAGACTTGATATTCCTCCTTCTATCATACTTGAAGGTCAGGATACTCAGCAATGAATAATTTTGCTTTAATAATTAGTTGAAATGTTTTTAATCACACATTTGGTTCTTCTGTCATTCACTTCCAGCCTTGGGGTTATATTGTCTTACTTTGCACTCTTCAAAATCTTTTTAAGAAAGTGACTTTCCTTGTATCACAATAACAACAGAAGCTATGTTTTTAAGAAAAGTTATGCACCTTTGAGTTGGATTACTGCCACAGTAACCTTAAAGGCACGGGCTATTAACATGGATAGTTATTTATGCATTAGTGCAGCCTAAGAAACACAGCCCCTAATGGACTGGTGTAATGATGCTCAGTCCACAATGTCACACAGTCAACAGACATTTTTTTTTTTTAATTATACCATGGCACTTCCAAATTAAAAAAACAAACAAAAACCTGAAAACAAACCACTGTTTTTGTGTGGGAACTGTAACTGGAAAACATTTCCTTAATGAGAAATAAAGGAAAGCCCTCTAATCACAAGTAATGGAGTGTAATTTTCACTTGTTTGTTTTTCAATGTGACACATCCTTTGTGAGTACTTATAAATTATTCTAGGTATTGATTTTATAACCTTTGACTATAGAATCATCCTGTGTTGAATGTAGTAACTATTAAATCTCCTTTGCCCGTTTCCTGTTATGAATTTCATGGATGAGCTCTATTCTTATATCTATCATTATATTGTTTGTTTATCATCAATTCAAAACAGAATCTTTGGGATAAAATATAACAGGTTATCCATTAGAAGTACGAAAGTGTAATCCAACACCCTTCATGAATCTGGATCTCATGGAAAGGGGAAGTCCATGGCAAGGATGTTGTGGAGAAAATTGCCTCTGGCTATTTTTTGTAATGATGAGTTGCAGTGTTTCTGTTTCAGTTCTTTTCCAAGGTCTGTGAATTTGATGTTAAGCTTTTTTCTTGTTCTTTTTGGTGCTTTTTGGTTTTTTCTTTTTTTTTTTTTTTTGATTGATTGTTTGTTTGTTTGGTTGGTTTGGGTTTTTTTATTATTATTTTTTATTTATTTATTTTTTAATACCCTGCTTCCTCTCCCTAGCACTTGGGAGGGAACTTTTCTATAAAAGTATTGGCAGCTGAGCTTGGATATATTTTAAACTAAGACAGACAAAATCTTGAAAATAAAAACATATGTTTATTTTTTTAAAGAAAAAAAAACCACCCAAAAACTTGTCTTGATATTATGCTGTATATTTAATGAATTATTAACCACCAAGACTATAGTGCCTGCTTCGGCGCTGTTAAATTTTATCATATTAATTTTTTGCTGTGAATGTGAATATGCTAAATTCCATATAAAATTTCAGACAGAAAAAACTTACAAAAGACAAGCAAGTATATTTTATGAAAATCATATTTCCACAGCAAATAATTCAATCTCTTTTTTATTGGTTTGTTTTTCATAGGTCCCACAGGCACCGGTCTATAGTGTAAACATCCACCTTTGTAAATATGTAGGCTATTTTTAGTTGGTTTTGTAGGAAATGAAAGTCTGAAGCTGAGAAATAGCATCATTATTTTCTCTCATTACTTACAATTATTTTCTCTTCAATGTACTTTTTTCCTTTCCTATTCTTTAAATATTCTTTTAAAAGCTAGCTTGTGGGTCAAGAATCACTCAAAAACTATAGCTAAGCCCACTTAATGACTTTTTAATTCTTACCTGAAGTCTGTGTTGAGGGCTTAGGTTTATATGAGACAACGGATAGTGTTGTGAAATCTGGAAAATAAGCTGTGCACCAGTTGTCTGCTTTTTAACAGATGAAAAAGAATAAGTTCTTCACGTGCATGTGAAGTCTTTGGATAGTACTAATAGATGACAGCTATAACCTTGAACATGTAAGGGAAAATAATGCACTTAATCAGATAATTATGCCAAGAATATCTTGTCATGTTTTCCCAAAACTAATAGCAAACATTTATATAACTTTTTGATGACTGAAGATGAAATCTCTCCTCCTTTCTGAAGTCATTATGATGTAGAAGTACTATCAACTGAAAAGATGTATGTATAGTATTGTTAGGACATAGGTGACTGCGTTTTGGATTTGGAGCAGAGGATCCTTATTGCATAATCCTGGATTTACACTGTGAAGTGCATTGTGAATGCTGAAGAAAGGCTTTTAAGTGCGATTTATCCATCCACCCCATGTTTTATATGTAGTGCAACACACAAGTCCTGCCCTCCTGCTAGCTTTTGCAGACAGTACTCGCTCTTCTGCACTCTTGATTTTTGCACAATGGAAAATTAACACCAGTAGACGGAATAAAATTGACCAGTCTTGAGAATGCATAATGGGACCATCGAGAAGCGAGTTGTATTTCAGAAAATGCAGCAAGCTGACTTTACAGTCCTGATTTTTCAGGTTTCATGTCATGTGGAGCAGTGGACATCCTATTCTCCCACCGGTCACGTTGACATATAGGTGCTGTGCAGTGGGGGGATTTGGGTTTGAATATACCCAAAATTATATCAGTTTATGTTCTTTTTTGGGTAAATATGAGTCAGAATTCTCATAGCCAAGTACACTTTTAGGTCTGGAAAAGATTCAGCTTGCTGCATTTAACCTAGAAGAAATATTCGTTAGGTTGTGGTCTAGAGAAATCTGCTGAAGAATACTTTGTTTGCCCCTGGGCTGCTTATATATCGGAATCATAGGGGAAAAAAAAAATATGTATAATTTTATTTTCTGTTGGATTGCTTTGATGTGTTTTTTAATTGCGTATGTTGGAGATATCATTTGAAATTGGCCAAACCTGCAGTTTCAGGAATAACATATTCGTTTCTTAAATTTATTGTTGGATTCCTGTGTGACAAAGCTTGACAAAGAGTTTATTTTTCAATTTATTGTTAGGTAGCAACTTTGTATTTTTATCAGCTGATTGAATTGTGAACCGTGTTATTTGGGGATACCAGAGTGCTGCTGATATGTTTTCTTACAAATTCTTAATGTGACTGGATGCAATTGAGGTACTATAACAGTGACAGAGATCATACTGCTTCTTGGTAGCATCAAGCATTATACAAAATAGCAAGGTAATAATTAGCACATAATAATGGGTATATCTCTTTGTGCAGATAAAATGGAGTATGAGGTCTACAATAAATTGTACTTTCTACTTTTTATTCAAAGCTTGTTTTCAGTGCCTACAACTTGGCCAAGCATTGACCATGATGATTGGAAAACATAAATGCAGCTTAATTGCATCCAGGAACTTGCTTTTAGGTGGGCATTTAGTAAAAATTCCCCTTCAAACTTGCTAATAGACCCCATCTTTTTTGAGGCCTGGGCATTTCCTTGTGTTCTACAGCGGTATGGGCAAGCCACTTAGTAGTCTTTTGTTGGGTTCCAAAAAGTGAAGCAGCTGCAGTTTTGCCTTCATCATATATGTCTTGGGTGTGCGTATCAAGGTACTGATTGCCAGGGTTATTTTTGACCTTTGCAAGGTATCAGTGTTATAGTATGTAACTTAACTTCTTTTCATCTAGGATATTACATATACTTAAATCTTTTAGGTGATGAAATTAAGTACTCAGTGTTTGTGCAGTATTAGAGATAGCTTCCTTCAGTTTTTCCTTCTTTATGTGCCATTGCATCTTATGTCCAATTTATAATTCTACAGCTACATTCTTCTTGTCTTGCTTGGTCTAAGCATGATGCGTTTGGGGATAGGAAGTAAAAAGAGTAGATGACTACAGAACCAAGGAGACTGTCTTCTTGTATTTCACGTATTAACCTGAGAGAAAAGGTTTATATTCTGTGCTCTGCTATTAGATTTGCTAATATTGCTGTCATGTGAAGAGTAGTTGTACAAAAGAGGTTTCAATTACGCTTGCACAAGCAACATTAATCCTGGCATTTCTAATTGCTGAGGGTTTTTTTTTGTTAATATATATAATTTTATTTTGCAGCCTCTTATAGAATGTCTCTTTATGTGCATTCTATCTTTATGTTTATTATCTAGATGGACAGATACAGGTGAAATTAATGAACACAACCATAAACAGTAATAATTCACTTTGATGACAGTTTTAGCAGGGTATAATTCAAATTCTTTTTCCACCTCAAGCAATTCTTCGGAACTGAGGGCTAATGTTTTCTCTGAAAACAAAGTCTTCAATAACCATCACAAGATTTTAGAGAGAATCACATGGGATATTGCTGGAGGGCAGGAATGAAATTCAAACATGACACCAATGTATGACATGTAACAGAACTGTAGAGTAAATAAAAGAATGAAAACAAGCGCTCTGTCTTGGGAATAATTATTAAATAGTTTTCAATAGCATGAGAAAGGTGTGATTGCTAATGTGGTGCTGAAAAAATATGGAGCAAAATACAGTACCAAAAAGAGCTTGTGAGCTAAACAGACATATGATCAAATAAGAATTGAATTTGAACTTCTGGCTGAGGAGTTTTTCAGCTTAAATATATATTTCCCAGGGTGTTAGAGAGACAGCATCATAGGTACTGCATAAGAAACGCTCTTGGATTTCTTGATGAAAAGATTTATATATGTGCAAAGGTTTATTTTGATTTATTATTTGTTTTATTTTGATAATGGTGGCTCCTTAACACTCTTTCCTTGCTCTAGTCCTATACACAGTATTTCATTTCTGTTAGCATATGGTATAATCCAACTAATTGTCTTATCACCATGATGTTGATGACTCTGTTGTGATATCAGCAGCGCTTCAGTCTTGAGAGTAAGGGATGACTAAACCAAACTAATACAAAATGTATGCTATTGTGCTTGGTAGGCATATTGGACAAAGTATGCCTAACTGGAAAAAAATAGTTTTGGTGGGGTTTTTTTTCTGGCTTTCAAATCCGTTGCTCAGAACTATTGAAATATACTGTTTCAGCCCATTATTATTTTTCTCCGAGCTAATCTGACTGCCTGCAGTATATGCAACATTCTAGCAGAAAAAAAAATAGTGGTTTTGCTTTTTGGTAACTCTTTATCATTGAGCTTAATTGTGCTAATTCTGAACTCTTCATTTAATTCTTCGTGTCACTAAATTATGAGATGTTCCAGAGCCAAGCCATCTGGCTTCTATAAAAGCCACAGAAAGATCAAGGACATCTCCAACTGCTTTTATTGACCAGAGTACCTCATGAGCCTTTAATGGGAATAGTGGGGGTGGGCAGAAAGTTTGGTTTTCTTAGCTTAAAGTGCTCTTACTGATGGGCCTCAGTGAAGTCAGCTTTCTACACTGTGTTTCATAAACTTTTTATGACTACAAGAGTGTAAACAAGGTAAAGGTCCACTGTGTTTCTCCCTGAATAAAAAGGATATTCTGAAAATTTGATATGCATTTCTTTAAATAAAGAAGTTCTTCATCAGCTGCATATGATATTCGTACTACAGTCGCTTTGAATTGAAACGTCCCAGTCTTTAATGACTTGAAAGAGAAAAAAAAAAAAATCTATCTAGGAGTTGAAATACAAACAGGGGTTGGCTAAGACTTCTTTTCATGTGGTTATACCTTGTGTCTGTCACAGTAAATTTAGGTAGAAAACGTTCGTGTTTAAAAAAGACAAAGCCTGTGAAGAAGTTTTAGCAGTCTGGGGAACTGTGCAGTCACTGACAGAATTGCTGCATTTAAAATCATTGGCTTATTAAAAGGCCATTATAAGTGGCTAAGTTAGCTTATTCTCTAGTCTCAATTTCACTTTCAGTATCATTTAGCAGAGAAGAGTTTGGGATATTGATGGCTGTTCTTGACAGCGTTTTGCAACTGTGTAGAAAGTTTTTATTTGTGAATTGGAAAATGGCTTTTAACGTTATAGCCGTAAAAAAATGCTATACGAGGAAGAATAGGAAAAGTAAAGCTATAGAAAAGTAAATCTTTGTTACTTTTTGCAAGGTGCCCAAGACAGTGATCTCATATTTAGGAGCTTCTTTGTCTTTTGACTAGATGAAGGCTTGTTCCCTTGAGTAAATGACTTATAAGAATATAGTTATAAATCAGGGCTCAATAGAAAGATCACAAATATAAATCTTTAGTTGTTTCATTCATAATATGAGACCCTTGCTTTTGTACTTCTTCGAAATGTCTATATAGCCTGTCTGCCCTGTGACATCTTGATGCAGCTGATAAATATATAGAGCTTTATGACCCTGACTGTCTAGAAGCCAGGGCATGGCCTAATGTCAGGCGCCTTCATGGCTTGATTGCAGAAGATATACCTTAAATGACTTTAAGACCTATTAACTATTATTGACTTGATCCATATACTTTTGCTGTTTGTTTTACTTCAGGTGGTTTTGGAAGGATGCTGAAGTTAAAAAAAAAACCCAATTAAAAAAAGCATCAATAGAATCCATGAGATATGATACAAGAAGATAAAGCCAAATATCTGAGTCCCCTAGAAACCTGAAATTGCAGTATTTTTAAGCAAGCGGAAGAACAACTTCAGGCCTGCTGAAATCAGTTACAGCTACTAATTTTACAAAATACTGCACATCTTCCAGATGAGATACTGATGTGGGCCAGTGCTGTTGACAATGCGAAGCGTGTGTGCACATTTCAGTAGTAGCTTCCAACCATTAACGTAACAGCAGGCCTTCACAGGAGGGTGTCAGAACTGCTGGGGAGTTCAAGAAATGTCTTCATCACACCAACAGATTACCTTAGCTGTTGTGCCCCAGCCAAAACTTGATGCAGGATTTGGCATCAGTTCCCAACTGCAAGATTGTGTCTAGAACAAATAATGCCAATCTCTTCCAAGTTCCATATGCTTCAATGTACCTGCCCTGAACAAGGGTAAGACACAAGTAATTTGTTTTTCTAGAAGTAGTTTTATACAGATGTTGAGTGAGGAAGTAGAACAATGAGACAGCAAGCAGTTTCATACTGGTGCTCCGATTACCACAGCAACCGAATAAATTGCGTAAGGACAAGAGTTCATCCATTTTGTTATTAGATAAATTCAGAGCATTTTATGTCTGCACAATAGCCATCTATTCTGCATTGCAGACTAATAGAGAAATTGAAAGTATGAATACACTGATACATGGAGTACATGAATAAAGCATAATAGGAAAATACAACAGATAGAAAAGAGTGGGCAGATTTACCACCCACCACCCAGAACTATGAATGTGTCTGACATCATCACTGGTTAAAAGAGAGACAGATCTCTGCTTTGGCTTAATTACACATAATTTGGCTGACGGTTGAAATACAAACCTAAACAGTCAGTCAGCTAAAGATACACAAAATTAAGTATTTCATGCAGTGTCCAACCCCTTCAATCTTTATTAATAACTTAATTACGTTAATTACACCATGGTTTTAAGTATTGCTAGTACAAGAGGAGGAAAAATGATAGACTTCCCTAAGTAATGAGCTGCATAGCAATTCTGTTGGAATTAAGACTATTAGCAAAATGCAAAGTAGCAGTAATTTGTAAATATATACTCCACAGTTAATAATTCATGTTGTTCCACTCCATAATTCTTTTCTTTAGCAAACGCCAGCAGACATCATTTTGGAGGTCAATCCAAATGTGCCAGAAACGTTATGAATAGAAGAGTCTTGTTAGGCTAGGCAGATATCTGAATAACAGTATTTCTACTACATTTTCACTCCTTTGGGTTTGTTGCTGTTGTTGTTTAGAGGGGGTTTTGGGGTTTTTTTGGCCCTAGCTTCAGTTACCATATGTGGCACTAAAATAACCTGAATTTTCCTTATTCTGTTCCATTCCATGATGCCATGCAACTGTCTCTCACTGAAGTACTGAAGCCTTTTTATATCAATTCACACCTAAAGATAGCAATAGATCCATGTAGTGGATCAGGTTTACTGGTCTTTAGCCTCTTGTCTAGGTAATGCTCCCCTTGAACAGTTTAAATACACGGGCAGTTCTTTGGAGAAGTTAAGTCTGTTCTGACTTGTTGGACCAAGCAAGACTGTATAAAGTAGCAATTTGACAGTAAACTTTATGAGAGTTAGGAATTATAAGCACTCTCTTACAGTAGCTAGGTACATCTACAATGTACCTTCTTACGGAAGCAGGCTGAGTATAGTCATATAGCCTATAATAATAATGATTAGGCGATATTTATAAATATAACTTCTCTATTTCACTTATTACCGTACACATCTGACAATGCTGAATTGTATGTGTGTTTGCTTTCTTTGTTGCTTAACTAATGAACTTATTTGAATCCTTGAAATAACATTGGAGTATGGTTAGTTTAAGTAGGAAAAGTAATTATTTCTGAATTGTAAACTGCCTAAAATCAAAGGGGTGGCACCCCTTAATGGCCAAGTAATAGCTGGGATATTTGGTAAAGTGTCTTTTTCAGTCAAATTAGAATTTGCTTCTTAGGTCAGGTTTCTAACTTTAAAATGTCTTTAAAAGGTTCTTTCTTTGAAGCATCACCTTTGGAAAGAAAACTGATATCCCTTTCAAGTGATTGTTTTACAGTGAGTTATTCTGATGGCTGCAAATATGCATTCCTATAAGAATATTGCGGTAAACTTTAGTAAATTATTTCAAGATGTAAAATTGTTGAAATTATTTCTATTGTCTCCAGAATAAAAGACAATTTGCCCTTATTAAAATTCAGAACCAAGTGTTATTCACAGGGGAAGTGTTACTATACCTCTTGGCTGGAACTGACAGGGACAATTTGAGCACTCCTGCTAACTGTAACATTTTAAAATATAAAGATACAACAAAATGGAAAGGTATTTAAAGCATTTATATTTGGGCTTGCTTGAGTAGTCATTCAAAGTTAAGGAGTCAGTTGCATTTGTAGTTTGTCAAGGATTTTGGTGCTTTGTCATTTCCATGCTACTTGACTGCGTGTGTCAGTGTGTCTGCCTGGGAGACATCGATAACTAAATCACTGAAGTGCCTGCCTGAAGTGTTTGACTATTGTTCTACTTACCATCTAAAGAAGCTGTGCAGCTCTATGGTATACACCACATGAGCCTCAGAAAAGTGCTTTTCTTATTCTTGCCATGATAAATTATGGAAGTGTCCATTGTAGTCACTTTATTACCGTTCTTTCTTTTACTATAGTACAGACAGTGACTATAGTCACCTGTCATCTGCCTTTATCATTCAGATCAGTGATTTGATGCTTATTCTTTAAAGATTCCCCAGATGTGATGTTTTTATATTCTTGAATACTTCTGAACTTTTGAATATCTAGTTAAAAAGCTGTCAACAGTGCTAGATATCTACATAGATGTCTCCATATTGTCACAATGGTGATTCTGCATACCTTCAAAATTATAATGAAAATATTTTTCATGAAAGAACTGTTAGATTAAAACATGGTATCCAAAGTTTCATGTTTGGGATGGAAGAAGTCAAGGCATGCTACATAGACTGCTTATTTGTCTAGGAGTAATTCAACTGTGATGGCAAGAAAAAAAAAGAATGTTCTTGCTTATTTGTACCCCAAGAGTCTAGATCTCATTTTCCTACATTTTAATTCAATTGCTCTTTATAAATTTATTTTGAAACTGACATATGCAAATATTATGACATTAAAAAGAAAAAGAAAAAAGAAAGAAAAAAAAAAAAGGAAGCCTGTTACTTTTAAAATTAACTTTCCTGAAAAGAAAAACTATTATTTGTTTAGCTTAGTCATATTTGTCTTCAGGAAATGCTGATGCATATCTGAGAATATTGCTGCATGTTCCCATTGGAAATCTTGAACTATCACAACCATATGAACTAGAAAGTGTGAATACGGTTCTGAATAGTGCAGCTTTACCTTTATATTTCTTTCATTGAACCCTGATTAATACAAACACAATTTTTATTTTTTGTTTGATTTTGGAATATCTTTTCTTAGCCTTCTGTAGCCTCAGTGCTAGAAGTGTATATGGGTGAATACAACTGAGTGATTTGTTAATTGTTCTGCTTAGTGAATGGTGCTACAATACATCCTGTAGACTATATGGGAGGTATCTTTTCTATTCCTTTCATGATTGATTCCTAAAATTCATTTAAGTTACTTCAGAATTGTTATTTTTGTAACATGGGGGAAAAACTCTGGGAAACTTGCATTTTGAGGCTGTTCAGTTTTAATTGAAAACTGCTGTCTTTTTTTTTTTTTTTTAATAAACTTAATGCCCAGTTTAGAACTCTAGGCACAGAATTCCCAAAGGAGGCAATTCTTTGTGCAGTGTTTTTTTACAGTCATAGTCTGTCTGTCATTTAATCAATGGGTACAGAGTTACTGTTTCCTAAAGAGTATTGCATAAAAACAATTTATACTGAATTATGAGATGCAGCACGTGTATAAGTTCTTCTGTGATGATTTTCATTCCTTTTTGTAAGATTTTCTCAATGATGTAATGATACAGGGAAATAAATGTAAGCTGAATAAATATAAAATATAGCTGGATGTAACTATTTTTTATTAAAGAATGTTGAGTTTCTTTTACTTGAGTTTTATTTTGCTGCAAAGGTATCTAATTTTGAACATTGTAAGAAACTCAAAATGTAGTTAGGCCACAGTTTGGTGTTTTAATGGATTTCTGAATCTAGAGGAATTACACCACAGAGTAACAGTCACTGTCTGAATCTGTGTTATGGCTGGCTGTTAAAGAAGAGCAGTCGGAAAATAGTATGTTGAGAAAGTATCATGACAGTATTTGCTTTCTCAGTTTCTTCTTAACTTGCTCCTTCACTGAACCTTGTTGGGTATTTTTCTCTAACATTGATGAATATCGGAGCAGTGAATGTTCAGGTGTGTCCAAGGTTGGATCAGGGCTGTTTGTCCAGCCCTGAAGAAGCACCTGTATTTGAAGTGGATTCTGCTATTGTAATATTTGGTGAATAGGATTTCACTGGGAACTGATCTGTGCTCAGTGAGAAATAGGTCCTTTTGCACACTATTTGTAATGGAGTGGAAAATTACATTTGCCATTGCAAGAACAGCCCCATTAGTGGAAAAGCAGATTCTCTTGCAGAGAGCTGCAATGCACCTCAGGCAGTGTCAGGGTGACAGTCCAAATAATGGGAGTTTGGAATGAACCGGGAGATGCTAAAATGAAAAAATGCTTCTCTTCATACATTGTGGTTCCTTCATAAACTTATTGCTACATAAGGAACAGTTTGATTTAAACCAGCATGAAACTAAAAAACCCTACGCATTTGAACAACTGTTTATAACTTGTTTTGAGGATGAAGCCTACTGTTGTGAGAAGGAGATGCAGATTCTATTCCTAGACCGTTACCTAAACCCATGTGAAGCTGCAAATGTAAACAGTAATGCTGAAGTGTTTGTTATTATCGGTTTGTTTTTTAAATAACACTGCAAGTGTTGCCAATTTTCTCAACCATATGGATACTTTAGGAATTGAGTAGAGGATCTTCTGTGCAACTGCAAGCATCTAAGACATAGAATCATAGAATTGGTGCAGCCATCCCTGACCTACACTTTCTAACACCACCTCAGTGAAACTGTTTTAATCTTACCCCACCAATGAATGATTAACTTCTGAGTAGGTATATAAAGAATGGTGTCAGGTGTATTTTAAAGTACTTAAAAATTCTCTGACAATGAAGATAAATTGCAAATGCTGGCAGTCCAAAGAGCAAAAATAATTTATATTCCCTTGATGCTTAAAAAAACCAAACAAAACCCCAAACTCTTAATGGCTCTGATATATGTAATATCAAGAACGCTAGAGACTGCAATTCGCTTTGCTTCTCTAAGTGTGTCAGAGGGCAAGAAGAAGTCCTGGTAGAGCTCGACTGCGCTCTAGAATGACAGTCAAACTTGAATTTATTTAAATCCTATAATTTTCCTATTGAAGTTGTACCCTCACTGATTGAAACAAAAAAAAAAAAAGGAAAAAGTATATACAAGATTTTTTTTTTTTTTTGACTGAACTGTAGTAACTGACAACTTCTGCACAGTCTGCTACAAATGGTTGTGAGGTAGCAATGCAGAGAAATAGTAGTTCTGCCATACAGACCTGAAGTTTGCTGAGAATTAAAAGGCCTTAGGTTTCATTGTCATTCTTCTGTCAGAGTTACCCGCTGAGTTTATGGTCATTAGCTTTTCTAGGAACTAATCTAAATGGTAAAATTCAGATCGACATTTGAATGAAATATTTGCTCTCAAAGACTGCTGCAAATAATTAAGCATATGAGCCTTGATGATACGCAGATCCCAGGCCATTTAGACTAAATTATCTGTTAGGGGTTTCTTATCCATCCCCTGTTTTGCGACAGAATTTCTCTGTAGACCATCTTACTCCCATAGTAATTTCTGTTGGCATTTTTCTTAAGTGTTATTATGTAATTATTCTATGCTTGAGCAAAAGCTCACCTTTATTTTTCAGATAAGAAACTTCAATCATTAGAATAATAACAAATGAGCTAAGGTCAGTGTTTTTATGTGTGCTTAAGAAAAATATCTATAATGCAATTGATTGGCAGCTTTTTAATTCAACTGAAAAGGTAGGCCTCAGACATCAGGTATAGTGAATTTGTAAAGGATGTATTTTGGATTGGGTCACCAAAAGTAAGAGAGAGACTTGAGCTTCATGCCTGTTTCAGGAATGACCTGATTTTGCTTCATTTCTCATTTGCAGCATCCCTCTGACCTATCTTTGTCTTAGATCTTAAATTTTGAATAGGTTGCCTATTCTAACACAGGTGTGAGAGAACTGAAACTCGGCGTTCGTATTTGTAGTCATTATGGGGTCCATCCACTTTCTTTTTGGTCCTCCTCAGGAGATTTGTAGGTGTTGGCTACTATCCTCAAAGACAGAAGGAAATGGTTAGTGTCAGGCTGAGTAGTATGTTTCCAAAAAAATATTTTTCATCATCAGGTTGAATTACCTCTGTGTTAAGTTTCCATTGGATTTATTCCAGCAGTGATTCTAAGGTATGCTTTACGTAGGAGGGTCTGCAGTTTGTATCATTGAGCAAAGACTGAGGCTTTTCTTATCCAGATCAGATTCTTCCTTTGATAAACTGGGGTAATGGGGATAAAAATACAATAAGTGAACAGGGCCTGATACCCATGCCTTGTGAAAAGGCCATGGTAAAATTATAATTATGCATCTTTTGATTGTTATGAGGGTGTCCTGAAAATCTGAGTGAGTGAATGCCATTTAGTGTCTGGGCCCATTAAAGCAACTCTGACAGTTTGTGGTGGACAAATGAGCAGCTTACATAAATTTTAGTCTTTGTTGAAACGTAATCAATTTTGAGCAAAGGAGATCTTTATCAAAGCAGAATATTCACAGTTGCATAGTACAAGCCCTGTACTGAAAGGTTGTAGACTAGAGCTGTAATTGAAATACTTAAACAATTTTGTTAGATATAAACTTTTTTTTCCCCCAAATATTTCTTAAAAAACAAAATCTTTAGAACTTTTAATTGAAATGATATATCCTGGTTTCATTTTCTCTGATAAGAAGGTGCAAACTGTGTGGGGTAAAATAAATATACGTTTCTGGATGACACCATCTTGGCATTTCTACGCATTCTTTTCTAAATATATTCTTTATCTTAGCTGTCTTGAGATACTTTTAATAGAATTAAAAGCACAGAGTGAGTGCCAGGCTTGTCAATTCCAACAACAGAGTGCTGAAATTTTCAGTGAAACTGAGAGATTCATCTCCCACACATTGTAATGAATAGGTTCATAAAAGGAAAATAGTTTAATTACATTTTAGTTCATGGATTGTTAATAGGCTGGAGTATCTAAATTGAATAATGTGATTCTGGTAATAATTATGTGTAAATGAACTTGTTTAAATGATATTTTACAGCTTCTTTATAAAATTACAGCTAGAGGCAATCCAGTGATAGACAGACAAAGGCCATGCAAAAATTATCATAAACTATTAGCTTGTTTGCAAAGGGTTTTATGTTAATCTTTTAGTACTTAAAGCACTCTGCAATTAACATATCACGGGGAGCTGCCTTGCAGCAAAGGCATGCAAATTAAAGTGCTCAGATAAAAAGCCATTCACATAAAAAAAATCAAAGAAAGGGTGGCATAGCACTCAAAGGGTACTGGTTTTATATTTGAGATTAAGGAGGTGTAATGATTGTGTTATCTAACTAGGGTTGTAATTAAAGCTTTTCTCCTGCAGACATGACAATAGATACAGCATTGATTTCGGTGTTTTAATTGTGAAAGTCATTTTATTTCAGGGCAGAAGATATGAATAGCCTAAATCAAAGGGCTAGAAGATTGCTTTGTTGATAGTACTTGTTCAACAGCTGCCTTGTTGCTTAATACACAAATGGGGAGAATGGTGGAAGAGATCCTGGGAGGTGCTCCGTATTGTAATTCTTCTGCTGGTTTCCTTTCCTTTCATGAAAAAGGCAAGGATCTGTGTACTGATTGTAAACAAGCAATCTTTTCGTACATCACCGATGTTTTTCCTCCCTTAGTTTCCTCTGAACAAAACAAGTCATAAAAGTCTTGAACTAACTTTTACTACTGCTCTTTCCAAACTACAAAAGTTTTTGTAATAAAACCATCATCTGCTCTCAGAGATATCACACTTTTAGTGGGGAACAAAAAGTCTCCATGTGGCTGTAATTCCTGTTATCAGAAATGCCACTGTAACAAAAGGGATGTGCTGTGGGGAATTGGATGTTAGATTTTATTTACATTATGTTTGTGGCTGTACAGTCTCCACAGTGTTAGATTGGGAAGGGGTGACTTTTTTTTCCCTGATCACTATAGTAACAGAGTAGAAAATGAATGATCAAAATAAATAAATCTGGCTAGAGTCTCGACTGGTACACGTAGCTGCCCTTTCTGCTCGTGCTAACGGGGAGTTACGTGCTCAGAACGGGCAAGGCCCAGGAGCTGATGTGGTAATAAACTGGGCTAGTGGATGCAGTTGATCAATTGGAAAAACACTTATATCAATATGGCTTATTTCTGTTCTGGTATGGGAGGAGTTAACTCAATATGTCATGTCAACATAGCTTCTTTCCTCTCTGGTGTGGAAGAAGTTAACTCAATATGTACCTACATGCATGCACGTACATTTTCATTGTACTGGTATACTTGAAGTGTCTGTAGTTTTTCTATTATAGACAAGATGCGAGCAATAAATGTGTGTGCTTTCTCTTTTCTTAACAGAACCAAAATTGGGATTAAAATGGTGCAGGGTCTCACGTAATAAGAACTATCCCAAATTCCCTTGGAGCCTTTCTGAGAGACTCAAATATACAGAAATAAGGCTGGCTTTCTGCCAGTAGACCTGTACATTTCCTAATTTGGGTTTAAAGAAGGAGCCAGTATGTCACAAGAGAAACCATTCTCTTGTAATTATAAGCAGTAAGGACTGGTGACACTTTGTCTCTGGGACTACACTCTACTGCTGGTCCCCACCCTTATTGCTGCTGGAATATTGGGTTAAATTCACATTTTTTCCCCATAATTTTCAAAGCCCTCGATGGAACTAGCTCAAGCTAAGAAATTGCTTTTCTCCAACTGTAGTGACAGATTCCCTTGACAGCTACGTTTCGCAGGAACTATGGAACTGTCAAACCTTGAGGATGATGCTTGTGAGAGCAACAGACAGAGCTTTCTCAGCAGCTGGCTCAAGGCTGTGGAGCCTAGTTCTGGAGGAGGACAGGATGACCACAAATCTCACTACTTTAAAAGCTGTGTAAAATTTGCTCATTCAGCTTATGTTATACACAGCCAGAGGAGAAACAGTGATGATTAAAGTAAAAGGTGGAAGAGACTGCGGGCGGAAAAAGTTCCTGGGGAAAGTGAAGAGACAAGACCATCTGACAACTCCTGTAGCAGGGTGGTTATAACCTTTGTTCAACTAAGACATACGGAGGAGCAGGGCTTGCTTATATTTCAAGCACTGGAAACAAAAAATGTTGCAAGGGTGATCTGATATTTCTAGCCTGACTTCTAAGCAAAGGGCTTCAATAGATTCAATCTGTATGTGGTACTATAGCTAAGATAGCATAGCTTGATGAGCATTTAGGAATACAGTGTGGTCCTTATTTATTTATATATTTATATAAAGACTGTTGAAATTCATCTCTGTGTGATAGTATTAATGTAAAAAGATTTTAGGTTTTGGGATTGTCATATCATTACTTTAAATCCATTCCTGAATGGAAGAATCGCACAGCTACATTTGCATAAGCTCCATTACTGTCCCACCTCTAAACGTTTAATGGAGTAGCTACTTGCCTGAAATACTTAGAAAAGGTCTGAGGAGAAACAAAAAAGATCTTGTGGGCATTTGGCAGTAGATTGTGTAAGGATTTCCATTGTGGCTTTTGGGAAGGTAAAGTTTTTTGTAGATGTTATATAGACTTTTTGAATCTTACTGATGTTTAATCTTTACTCTTACAAGCTCCCATATTTGCAGGCTTCAACCCATCTAATTATGGAGGACTTTAAGGTAGGATGCCCTCTTACTGGATCTGACTCTTAATTCAGTATGAAATGTCAGACTGAAGATAAAGACATGTTTAGATAGCTTGTGGTAGATTTATCTGTAGCCCTGTGTGGCTGTTTTCAGTATTTACTTTTTAAGTGGGTAAGATCATAGGATAATACTGTCTAAGAAGGCACATTGGATAGCACAAAAGCATTTTAGGAAACTTCTCCTGCTTAAAGAATTGGTGTAGCCTCTTTGCATAGAATGAGATTATTTCTCAAAAGTATTCCTTGTTTCTGAAAAAAAATATAAAAATAAAGAAAAGCATTTCAAAAGCTGTTAACTGCATTAAAAGCATTTAGCAGTGCAGTGAAACCTGTATCAGCAAGATCTTTAAAGCATCTGCAGAGGTCTCTGAACGGGGCTTTGTAGATTTCTTTTTTGTTTATTTTCAAGAGACCGTTTCCAATATAACTCCAACTTTAATAATATATAGAATTTGTAACTGTGCACTTAGTAATAGCTGTCTTCCAAGTTATTGTAGGGGAAAAAAACTAATGGATGAATAAAACGGCCACAGCCATCTTTAGCAGTTGTTAAAGATGTAGGATAAGACAGTGGAAGATTAGTATAATTCCAGTTCATTCAGTGTTGCAGAAAGAATACGAATTCCTTAGACGTTATGAAATTCCTGCATCATTGAACATCTCAGTTTATGTGGATCAAATCATGTGCCATATATCTCCCATATCAGGGACAATGGAAGGTCATCATCCCTAAATGACTCCTATTTCACTGAGTAACCTGTGGAAATTGGTACAACTAAACCTTCATGCTAGGACACCTTTATCTTCAGAAACCTACAGTGGAATAAAAAAAACAAGTGGGGGGCTGTGATTTTTAAGTATAGTATTGATTCATTACATTCAGGGTAACTACTTTCTTAATTTTAGGTAAGTGCTTAAGTTTCTGGCTATCTCACAACTCTGGATCAGACTTTTGCTCATAGAACTTGTTTCAAGTCCACTGCATTTCTGGAATACATCAGATAAGCTTCTTTTGCAGGATCTGGCCCTATGAGTTACCCTTACTGATCATTTCCATTTTAGAACTGACCACTTTTAGCTCCCCATGCAGAGAGCATCCTATGGAAGGAATTCTTCAGTGGGACTGAACTGTTATTCACTGGGAATTGTGAGCTTGTACAGCACTAGATCCTGAATCAACAGGGCTTTGGTTTTCTGTCCAAGTTTTGCTTCACTTTTCTGAGCTTTGCAGAATGTCAGGTTAGAAGTATGCCTTAGAAAATATTTTCTCTGAATGGCTTGCTAACTACCATGTATTACTGTGGGCTATCAATTCATTTTACAAGAAGTTAGAATGTCAGAAATATAAGATCATTCAGAGTTACTAATGGACATTTTATGTAGTACTGACATGGGGATTTGTTTTCTAGCAGCAGAAGCAAGTGCTGACTTCATTAAACTGGAAAAAAAAAGAAACCCCACCCAAAGAAACAGTAAAAAATCCTATACCTTATTTATCACTTCTATTCTTACTTGTTAATGCTGCTGAGTTTCTTATTAACCTCACCATTTTTATTTTGAAATATGTATGTTCATGCAGCAATACAACTTTAACAGAATAATTAAAAGACTTGATGACACTTTTTTTTCTTTGATTAAAAAGACATTCTTCCTCCTGTACATCGTGGGTTATGAAATAGTCACAACTATAGAAAAATTGCAATCAAGGCTTGTCATGTATTACATGATTTTTATGGGATTCTGCAATTTTCAGGCCTAGTTTCTTTCCTCAAAAATGTTATGAACAGTCATCATCTTAGTTTTTTCTTATGTGAATTTCTCTAGGCTTCTACTGCTTGGTATTTTGAAAATTGCTGGTCTTTTTGGTACAGGAGATGGAAAGGATTGCAAAAAAGCAGCTTTAAAATTGCTCCAACAAAGTCTGAAATTGAAAGCAGGAGCAAGGACAAAATTAGGAGGGACTGAATTGATGCCGGCTGGAAAAAGAATTGCTGGAGGACTGACCAGGCGTAGCCTTAGAGCATGTTCCACAGTTTATGAGAACATGTAGTCATAAAGTCAAAGGCATCACAGGTGGAAGACTCATCACAGACCTGCATGCGAAAATGGGAATAATCACTATCTCTTTCCCTCAAAGCAATATTAACAGTTCGTTA
Source organism: Fratercula arctica (assembly GCA_947846985.1). Lineage (NCBI taxonomy): Eukaryota > Metazoa > Chordata > Aves > Charadriiformes > Alcidae > Fratercula > Fratercula arctica. The sequence goes on from CANTUZ010000010.1 coordinate 25,649,810, forward strand.
TGTATTATGGTCGAAACATATGTTTATTCAATACAAACCTCTTTGGTAACTCAGTTGTCACTAGTCAAGCTAGAGACTTCCCAAAGAAACTAGTCTCTCATTCAAGAGACTGTTTCCAGGGCAGGACAAACATGAAGTATGTTTGGGCATGGGCTCTACAGCTGAAAATAGATGGTCACCAAGACTGGAATATTTTATGTATTAGGAAAGGGTAATAATCTGAAAAGAGTACTCATTTCTAAAAATTAAGCTTATTCTTAATGATATATAGATTATGTATCACATATCCCAGCCATGAGCAGGCAGGTTTTCTTGTGCTTCCTCCAAATTCTGCTCTTGTAGTCTTGCCAGATTCCGCACATACTGCTACATTTTTCCAGTAAGAATTGTCATTTCTTTTTGCAAGTAGTTGGTTTTGGGGTTTTTTGTGGTTTGTGTTTTATTTCTTTCCTTTTCTTGTGAGCTAGGTGTCTGTCCACAAGAAACACAGAGAATTAACAGCAGCAGAAAATGGTCTTTGTTGTCAGAACAGGAACATATTCCTGGGCAAATGTTGGCTCAGGCAGGTATTCCGAGAGGCACGTTTTGTGCCAGATTGAGCCCTGGGCATTGGATCAGACGATGTGGGCCCATCTGCTGTATACCAGTTTTCAGACAGAGGTGTTTTTCTTTCTCTTGGTCATTTCTGAGCCTTCTTCAGGATTGCAGTTTATTTCAGCTTCCAGAAACCTAAGGCAAGCTGTAGTGCTGAGGCAGAAATATGCAGTGTGCCTGCAAAAATGAGGGTAATCCCACTCTTTGATGGGGGGTAGTATGTTTTATAGCAGGTGAATGGAAGTTAGGGCCTTTTAGCTGATACAGTCTGTCTGTGGTTGCTATGCCTTGACCAAAAGAGACAGAACCAAGAATTTATATCATCTTCTAGAGAGTGTCAGTGTATACACAGCAGTTAGAAGAAACAATAGAATTTGATGTAGAAATTTAGCAGGAATGTTATGGGAGAAATGGAGATGTGGAACAGTGGCTAGACAGGAGGCAGTGGGATGGAAATTCTCCAGTTCCAGCCCAGGCCAGAATCTTTAGTTGTTGACACAGTTTGGTGTCCTTGAACTTGTGGGATGATTCGGTTGTCATTGCACTCAAAGAAAAAAATCTGAAAACTGAAACAAAGGAAGGGGCATGGCTTCTGCTTTCAGGTCGGGGTAGTTAAGCAAACGAAAGTTTTTCCCCACTATTCGGTGTATCTTCCTTCACAGTCACTCTAGTAATGTCTGTTTACATGCACTAAGGGAAAAAACCAAATCAACCCGAAATGAGGAAAAAATGAATTGAATAGGGAAAATTGTGATCTAGTATTTGGCTCAAAAATGAGCTGGATGCTTAGAAAGGGAAAAGCTTACTAAGCAGTTCTAACAAGAGAAACAAACAGTTCTATATGTTAACTTCACCTTGTGTTTAGTCTAAGAGGAACAAAGCAATCCCTGGAAAAGACAGACAATATCCTCCCCCACACTTAGCAGCACAAAAGATGGGTGGCACCATTATGGTGGGAAACCTTCTCAGCTCATGTAGCATGTTTCATTTAAACTGTGCAGAACAGAAATCTCTGAATACACAGAAATGCTCCTTTGAGTTAAATAGCAAAGCTACTGAATCCTTCAGTACTTGCATTTATAACAGAAATAGCCTCCAGAGTCTACTGTTTATTTATCAATTGTTAATTGAGTTGATGTTTACTCATGATTGCAAACAGATGATTAATTTATAGCTGAGTGTTATTACTATGATAGTGAAGAGATCATTAGAAAGAAGGATTATAATAGGGTTCAGTGCACTTGTGAGTCTAGTAATAAAGATTGACTAATATAATTAGATAAAGCTTTGTAACAAATACTATTAAATTGAATCTGGACTTTATTTAAATGCAGTGGTCTGTTATCTAAAATGTATTAGCAGAGTGTGTGGGTTAAGTAGAACCCCTGCCTGCACTGTTTACTGTCTCCTTCAGAGATTAAAATGGCTCTATACTCGTTGGTTAAATTGCAATATTATACTCTATGCATGAGTATTATTTCTATTGAAAACTCAAAAAAATATTATTGTAACAAAAGAAAAATATGATATTTGCTTTAAATTTTAACGTGGGATGCTTTCCAACTTCAATTTTGATGACAGATTAACCAAACTTAATTCAAGATGATGGTATTAGGCTTCTTCATTTGCTGAGCCCAGTAACTCTTTTGCATAATTCTATTTAATGGAAGTCAGAGGAAGACTTTTGTGGGAATCCAGTGGCAATCTTATGGAGCATTTGATTTTTTAATTTTCATGGAAGCATGGAAGGCAACAACAGAAGCTGAAGTGAGATGGGATGAAGCATTTCAAAATATAGATCTACCTTCCTCCACCTCTTCCCCCCTTTTCTCCCCCCCTCCTTTTTGGAAGAGTGTGTTTTGTTTCATGCAGCTAGTCCAAATTGGCTAGAGCTCTAGAAAGGCTTATCTGTTATGTTCCAGCATAAGTTTAGCATGGAGATGCTCTTCTTTGGCCTACTTGTAGTTGTGGGTACAGTTGTAATGTGAATCTATTGTGAACAAGAACAGGTGAATATTTTAATAGTATTTTAAGGTAGGATGGGAAGAGGTATAGACAGAACTTGCAGCTGTAATGTAAACATCATTCTAGCAGTGGTCATTTCAAATTGTTTGAAAATGCAATGGCATCATAGCAAATAGTGAAATAATGTTACAGGGACTGTAAAAACAGGCATTTTTTTTAGAACCTTAATAGGTTACATTCTTAACTACTCTGTGGTTTCATGAAAACCGAATGCAAAATTTCCCCTCTTTATTTTCAGGTTCTTTATGGGTAGAGAAACACAGTTCTGGCTTTCTATGGCCTGAGTGCTTGAAGACTTAGCGTTTTCTGGAGTTGCTTCAGCTACAAGCTGCCAGATTGTGAACCCTCAGGCTATGGAAAAATGCTCTCATCCTGATAGGTGCTGAGTCTCAAATGAAGTATCTTGAGATCAGCGTTTGCTAAGCACCTATCAGTGTCTGTTTACAAATGACCACAAAGCATTTCTGTGCTCAGCTGAGAGTTGAAACCCTTATAGTATTTATAATGGGAAATGAAAAGTTCTTGCCCAGTGGTTAATATGGGCTCCCACTGGGCTATGCAATTACTGTTGTGCTGATCTGCAACTGTGCGCTCTGTGCTCAAATACGTGATACACTTCACAGTTACCAAAGCCAATGGGTCTACAGTCATGTTGCCACCCTCGTCCAAAAGTTACTCAAGTATTTTAATACAGGAAAAAAAAAATCTTTGGGTTATTTTCATTCTGCTTGATGAAATTTTTTCCTTGGAAGAAGAGATTTGGAATAGATTAATTTGTATAAACTGTTTGATTACTAAAAAGATATTTAGAAGAAATGTTGAAAACCTGAGGTTCAAAAATAACAAACTGGACAAATGAGTGAGTTGCAGGTTCCTTACATAAAATGCTGTCACTGTATTATGAGTGGGTGGGAATGTGAAAAGTTTAAATGCTCTTCATAGAAATGTCTCGGGGAAGGATTAATAATGGCTCAAAATAGTCTCAGAGAGATTCTGGAGATGTTCGTAGAGAGTTTCTACAGAAAGGGTCTGCTGGTTTGAGCCTTGCACAGCGAGTGAGAGAGCCTTTTGATCTTGACTGACTTGATGGGACATGGGATGAAGCAGACTTTAATCACAAGTGATTAGTAAGTCACTCCCAAAATATGATTTGTCTTTCCTAGAGAAAGTCAATTTTTTTCAAACTCTATGGGGAAAATAGAATTTGTTAATGCTTTGTATAAATCTGTTGGGAAGTTTTAGCATTATCAGTTTTCACCAGCACTCTGTCCCAGGGCTGTCAATTTGACTATGCTGAAAAGTAAGTTGTCATTCTCAAACAACTCTTGTCACCTGCTTGCCTTCTGAAGTAGTGGAAAGGGAAGCACTAAAAAAAAAAGTGGTATGAGAAATGAAGAGGGAAGCATCTAAGAAAGGAGTTGAAGAAAAGTAGAGAAATAACATTTAAAGCTGAGTTTGAGAAACTTACATGTTAGAAATACATTTGAGGAAACAAATGCAGGTTGGTAGAGACTGTGTCATCTTATTTTGATTTTGTTCTTTTATGAGAGTCAAACAAGCTTTGTTTTCCCTGTGAAAAATGTGAAGTCTGAAGCCCAGCACACAGGGACTACCCAGTGCTACTGAAGGGAAAAGCTTGGGTTTCAGATTGAATTTGTGTGAAAACAGCTCAAGGTAGTTTCTAAAAAGCCAAACCCAGGAATAATGGTATTAAATACTGTTCCGTATGAACTGATGAAGGCTTTGTTTTCAAAAAAAAAGAAAAGTAATAATGTTGGTGGAGCCCCTTTCACAGAGATTTTTAGTTTTCATTCTAGAATTTATGTCTTCTTCCAAGTATCTGATACTAGCAGTGCTTCTATCAGGATCCCAGTTGCAATGGACCAGTAATTTGTGTTTTACACTATTTTTACTTTTAGGAATCCTGTGTTAAGGTATAAATGAAAATACTCCAAGTTTTTCCACTATTAATAATATAGAATTGAGCCTGTAAAAAAAAAAAAAAGTCATTATTGTTACTGCTTTATTCAACTTTCTGCTGTTCCTTTGGATTTAGATCCTTTATTGTTAGGTTAAATACTCTGGGGACGTTAAACAAGGGGAAAAAAAAGTAGACACTCTATAGAAAGTTTATGAAAACTGGCACATGAGAGAAGCTGTCATGATAATCAGATCTTTGATAGATTTGACAATGATATACTTGCATAGATAAATACATGCAATCCCAAAAGACATCAAATGGGTACTTAAATCCTCTCAAATACAGACCATTTTATTCAGTTGCTGAACATTAAGCGTAGAAGAATTAGGTAATTTTAGCTAGTGTATACGGAGCAACTACAAGTTGACTTGTTTTGTTTTCTTCTAATCTTCTTCAAAGTTTCCAGGCCAGCCTTTCACCGAAGAATATACAATATTTTAGTTGTTTGATAAGTCTTGCAACAAGAAAAGAAGAAAAGGCGGCATAGTACAGCTGGTGTTTTTAAAGTAAGTAGTTGTTTGACAACCACAGAGATATTATAATTGTAATGCATTGAGCAGGGCTCTATGAGGAAGCAGAAGTCCCTGTTGGAACTACTCCACAGTTTCCCAGCTGTTATCTGTTTTCTTCACACAAGGAGGGCTTGAATCGCATCTTAAGCCTTGAAGAATGTATGGTGCGCTGGATATAGTGTGTATTTAATTCTGGACTGGAAAATGAAGCCAATGTAAACTCCAGTTATTGCTGGGCCTTTTCATTTCTTTGACATCAGGCACAAAAGGTCATGACTGCTTATGTCCCATTTAAAACAACAGTAAAGATTCAGAAAACTAAAAAATGGCAGTGACTCAATCAAGACTTTCCAGAGAAAGAGTGTTCACAACTGCAACCTGTAGCTCTCTTTATATTCATATACAGTGATGAGATTTGGAGATATGTGGAAGAAAATGGCCCTCATCTCCATAATCAAATGGTATTTGAACAGTCTTCGTTCCACATTTACTGGGCTTCTTTCAAACAAACCATCGTGTAAGCCTGTTGTCTGTCTGACTGGGGTGGAACCATGGGATTGTGTTTTATTTTTCTAGGACTGAAACTTGCACCAAAGGGTGGAGCAGAGGTGATTAAAATCCCAAAACCCGCTATGGAGTTCTGGTCCAGTACGCGCTGTTGAGCCTGCTATGCTTTTTTGCAAATCAGAAAAGCTAACTTAGGATCACTCACCCTACAAAAGAACTGCGGAGTGAAGGATTAGCTCAGCTGATGTTTGTTCTTTCTAATACTTTCTGTTTATATTAAGGAAAGGAGGTTGTCATTGTATTACAGTCTCAAAGAGTGTGTAAGATTGAAACAAGATGGGTTTAAATGGGAAAAAGGCAGTCATTTACAACAGAGAAATAACTTCAGTTATTTTTTTCTCACTTAACATAGAGAAGAAACAGAAACTGGACCCAGAAGAGCTTCTAATTGATTTGGAAAAGAAAATCACTAAATGCCTATGCATATAGCTAAAGAGAGAGCAATCTTAATCAATATAGAATAAGTAAACTATTTATTCAGCCTGCTGAATAGTAGAAAAAATCCCACTTAGATTCAGAAAATTACAGTGAAATGTGTCCTGAAAATTATTCACTGGTGGTGCTGAGCATTGCCATCTCTTATCATGAATTTGTAGTATAAATCTTCGTATCTAATTCAAACATTAGAACTGCTGAATAAATTTTAATTGACAACTTCTTTATATTAGTATCATTGTGAAAGAGCTGTTAAAGAAGGCCGTAAAATGAAAACATACTTATTTATGTGAGATTTTTGTAAAAAACCCACTTGGTATTTTTCACTGAATGTTTGTTTTACAATGTCTTACATAATTAAGTGTTACTGACTTTAGATTTATTAATATATATTAATATATGATAGCTAGAGGAACTGCCATTGTTAACTAACTATCTAAAATGCAATGAAAATTTGGCTCAGGTGATAATTTTTTGCTTTTATTGGGGGGGAAAACAAAGCAAAATTTGTTTCTCTAGGAAGACATGTATGAGATGCCTTGAAGTTAGCTTTTAATTAACATTCTTACATCTGTCTCAAAACCAAACAATAGTCCTGTATTACTGCTAAAATGTATAAGTAGATATTCCATTATTTCTGTTTCTTTTGTTTCTCCCCTTTCTTAACAAAGGACAAGAAAAAGCAATGAGCGCTAAGTTAGAAAAGCCAAGTACCTTACAAGTAACTGAAATCTGTAATAGTTCCTAGGGTAAGGTTTAGCATGTTGTGGCCTTAGAATTTTTGTGAGCCTTAGAATTTTAAGGCTCGTTTAATACAGAAAGCTGGACAAATCCTTTGAAGTATAGTCTGTGTGACCAAGTCTGCATGGCCAAAGGGTTTGTTCAAGGAATATGATTTTGAATTCTGCATCAGCTGGACCCCCATCAGTGTTTTGTTTCTAAAACGTTGGATCAGATTTGTGCGTACTGGTGTCATACATAATCTTACACTTGTTTAATGTATTCAATTAATTTGAAAATACTCTCGTGTTTGGTGTTCATTTCTGAATGTCCCAAATGCTAGATTAAAGTGAAAGCAAGGAATTCCAAAAGAGGCTGAATGGATAAGCTGTCCACTCTCTGCTCATATTCAGTGAAATTTGACTGTTTAGCTCCCCTATGCTCTTTAAAAATTCTAGTCAAAGTGCATGCACAAAGGAAGAAAAAAGCCAACAACTTTCTGATGAACACAGTAACATTTGGGTTTAGGAGGCAGTGAGGAAGTCACAGGACTCTGCTCTGTCTCTATTAAATGTGCTTTACTTGGTTTCTGAGTGCTTAGCTAGTGATGGATGATTCAGTCCAAATGTTAGCTTTGTGTACCGACAGTCTCTCCCTGATATACTTTGAACTCTGGATGAATTTTTATATGACTTTACATGAGTACTCACGAAAACAGGAGCCAAACTATTTCATTGCCAAATCTCAGGTGGCCAACCTGGTGCAACTGCTATCATTTTTGTAGGTGACTTGAGAAATACAGTTATTATCCATCAGTGGGGAACAATGAATGTGTTAATGGCTAGACTGGCAGGGCTGCACTTGAGGTATTCAGAACAAACACCTTAGTCAGCAGTCACAGGTGGGGAAAAAAATACCTTTGACTGTGAAAAATATCACAATTGCTTGATTCAGTTTTTTACAGTACTTTGTCAAATAACTTTACCAGAGGCTTAGTCCTCAGCAGCTGCAAAGTTTGTTCAGAGAAGGCTGAACTGCTGTATAAGGAAGAAGGAAAGAGTCTATTGAATCTTTGAGCATGGTTTCCAAACTCTAACCATTAGCTTTCTCTTTGTTAGGGACCTGTTCTTGATCTATCAAGAGATCAGAGATATTTTCCCTTCATTCTTAATGCCTGGTGTTTGCAGGATCTGGGCTTTCATGGTCTATCTTAAGCAGAGGTATTTGTAGAATGTCTTTATGGGAGATTTATTCCTGGGAGAGGTGCTAAAACTACTACATTTTTAGCTGCTGCTGCTAAAAACCAAGAAATACAAGACCTTGTTTCTTCAGGCTCTGTTAAATCACTGGATACTTTATTGAGGGAATGATTGGTTATGGCCAATGTATTTACAGCTACAAGTCCATTTCCCAAATGAAAATAACCATGTGATGGTGACTATTTGAGAGCTTTGTAGCACAAACCAAGACCTTATAAATGGTATCTTAATGCTGGCGTACACCTGTCTGTTGAATGGGCCATGGATGGTGGAAGGCATCACGGACACGCGATTTCTAGGCAAATAGCCATCAATGCAGAAGCCCTGTCCATAATGGAGATTTTGTTGCAGTCTAACCCTGGAATCTCTACAAAGCTCTCATTTCCCCGCTCCAGTCACAGGTAAATAGTGAATTAGAAATTCTGGGGGGGCACTCACTCTGAGCTGAGAGAGGGACCTTTTACGTTAAAAAAAAAAGAAAAAAGTGAGATGGGAGTGCAGCAGGCAAGAGTACAAGACAGGGCCAAGTGAGTAAATCCCACATGAAACGGGAAAATTCTACTGCACTGGAAAACTCTACGGCCTTGCCATCCGCTGCACAGATGCATGGTCCGATGATTGGTGCAAATATGTTATTTACAGTTTCCCACACCTCATGTGATAATGAATCTTTTTTATTTTAAATGCCATCGGCTGTGGGTTTAGTTAGACTTTTTTTGAACTAGCCAGTTTTGTTCAAATCACGATGGTTACAACCAGAAGAAAATTTTTAAATATATTTTTGAAATGTTATTAAAGAGGAAATATCCAAAATCAGTGCTGCTTTAATTATCTCAGAGGAACAGATGAAAGAAAAGTGGTTTCTAAGGAGATTACTTTAAAGATAAAATGTTTCATTTTATTAATGTTTAACTAAGTCTGACATATAGGTTTTCAAATTTGTAAGGCATGTGAACAAGACCTGATGCTATTAAACACGGGATTTCTTAAGGTTTTACGCAATGTGGTATGCAATGTGATCCTGTGAAGTATCATTCATGATTTTCAAGTTGACATTGAAATGAAAGTTAAAATAGCATTTGTATATTGCACAGATTGATAGAAGCAGAAATATCTCTAACTGTCCTGAAGATGTTTTAAAATCTACTGTAAGCTGCATTCATTGATAGAAACCTGATCAATGTTTGATGAGATGATGATAGTACTCTGTATGTGTTAAGACTACGTGAAGTTAGGTGTTCCCAGTAAGTGTTTTCTATGTTCTCTGGAATTAGATTTAAGGGTGAAGAGAGTAGTGTTTTCCAGTGCTTTTTTTTTACATTTACTATTGATTACAAAGATTATTAAAGCAAATTTCTGTGGAGTTTAATACTAAATCTTTTTCAAAATTGTTTGGTAAAGAGTGTGCGCATATTTAATGTCTTTAGCATACGTCTTTGATTTCAGCGTGTTCTGGTTGTGGGACATGGTTGTCTGGTTTAGACTCTTTGAAGATGCCCCATAGGCATCTTTCAGATCAAATCACACCTCACAAAACCACTTAATTGAGTCCAAGTTCCTCTTTTGTTGGTCTTCAAAAGCATTAAAAATAGTCATTAAAAATAAGCCATCCTTTTAGGGGAGATAGTGTGAATTGGATCTCTGTGAAGCTGTTTAGAAAACACAGTTATCTTCACTCGTTTCTTTCAGTATCATGAACATTTAACAGAAAAGCTGACATTCCTATCATAGTGCTGTGTGTATTCTTCTCCTGTCCTACGCGGCTATTTCCCACATTTGTCAAGGCAAAGGTTGAAGGGGGTATGGACAAGGGAAATAGGTCTCCCATTCATTTCTATCTGTCAGGAGTTCACTTTGTCATGATAACATTCAAGGAGTATATTTATCTATCCTGCTACTGGAGGTTAAAGCAAGGGTAAAAAAAGGGGAAGGGAAGAAATCATGTTTTAAAAGTTTACAAATTCTGCTGCAAAGACTGTAAACAGAGAGAGGCTCGCAATGGAATGTGTAAAATACTGCTGCATTGATAGCGATGGGGCGGCTAGCTGCTACAAATCCGCCCGTATAAACAGAGCAACTCTTGCTGCAGATTGGGTCTGTTTTGGCTTAAAGTCTGAGGAACACATTGCTTTCAAAGTGAATTCTTAGGTGTCACTTCCCATAACTTATAGCAGAAGATTACAAAGCTACTGATATAACATATTAGTTTGATGGACAGAATTATACCCCCAACGCTTCCTGCTCTCCCCAATGACGCACACTAACTTAGTGTGCTGTGACAGCTGCCTTGATTTACCACCAGGCTGGGAGGCCAAGTGGGAGAGGGAACATTCACATGAACGCAGGGGCTGATACTGGCCCACAGCCTAGTTTATAAAGCTGCCCTGTAATTCACCACAAATGTGTCACCATTAAAAGGGAAAAAAGGATTGCAGATAATAAATACTCTTTAATTTATTAGCTAACAACAAAGAGATCAGAGCCAGTTGTGATGTGATTGTTTGACATAATATTGTCAAGGAAAAAAGCTAAGTTGACCAAAGATGTATATTACACATTCAAGCAGATGCATCAACTCTTGGCTTGTCACAAGCGGAGCTAAACAAAACGCCAAACAGAGGAGAGAACTGGCAAACAGCACAGTCATTTATCTCTGAAAGAGACATATTCAAGAGCAAGTGAAATAAGACATAGTTCTTTGGGCTTGGTCAAGGGCCAAGTTCTAACTATTATAAATTAAATGTTTTGTGTATCGTATTTGGCAACTGCAGCAGTTCTTACCATCTTGGTCATGGTAGGAGAGTGTTAGATTTTCCTGTCTCCTTTTGCCAGAATGATGGCTTTTGTTGTGGGGGACAATATTAGAATGTGTCTGTGCATACCAATAGCCACAATGCATGCTATGAAAAAGGCATATAGGTTTTGCAAATACAAATAAGAGCTGTTAGGCTAGACACCCTACGGAATTTGAATTTTCCAAAGAAAACTTTAAAAAGTCATGACTCTCAAAATCTCGCTCTCTGGATTGTCTGAGTTCACAGAATATAGTCATCAATAAAATTATTTCGGGTGCGTATGCTTTTAATCTGAGTTTTGAACTTCATGTAGTTTATTTTGAGGAACCTTTGCTTTTTGTTTTGTATGAGCATTGTTCATGCCACCACAGTTAGCTTGGTGTCAGCATTTCCATTATAAATTATGCTTGAGTGGTTTGGATGTCAGCTCTAAAAATTTTTGCCCTGGTTTGAAAACTGATGCACAGAATCAGAGCATGCAGATTATGTGTTTATGCATGCACATGCAGGCATTTTTTAAAAAAGAAAAAGAAAATAAGATTCATTAATGTTATCCCAGAACAGGGGTATCATATTATAGAGTCCCAAATGTCTCACATCAATGCAACACATTATATGCTAATATTGGAGGCTAGAAAATAACATGCACAGCCCCAGCTCTTGGTTGCTTGTCGTTCAATGCAAAACTGGAGTAAATTCAGTGGAGTATCTCCAGATGTATTGCAAGCAAACTGAATTCCAAAGTTTCCCAATGGTGTAATGGAATCTACATTCTGTATGATACTCTTATACACACACTTAAGATGTGTTAAACATGTAAATCTGTAGCTGCAAAAGATGTTTTTTGAGCCAAAACAATGTTTTTCAGATTATTAGAACAAAGAGCTGGGGGATCAGATATTGTTTGAGGTGCTTTTACGTGTGTCTGTTGTAAAAAGAGTATAGTTCTGTTCCTTCACCTCTCCACCTTTCAGAAATATGAAAACTTAGGAAGTGTTGTGTTACTTGGGTTAAATAGAAAGTGTTAATTTCTGTGAAGATCATGCCAGCACAAGACCTGAGCATTATTTAAACTCTCAAGCAAAAGCCCAAACCAATTTTTTTGTAGTATGTGGTTCTCATGCTGAGCCTTTGCACAGATATAAAAATTCTCCCATAGTGAAAAGTCTACAAAATTATTTGCTTCAACATCAGAAACATTGTCCTACAAACATGAAAAGCCTGAACTCCTGGAATTTTGTTTGACTTTAGTACGCTGACATTGTCTTACAAACTTTCACAGATTGAATTTAGAATGGAAATTGAAACTCCATATATATTCTTTCAGGACTTGCCCTTTCTCCATTTTTGACAGCTAGCTCATACAGTAGTTCTCTGAAATGGGAGAGGAAAGGTATAACGCAAGGTGAGGAAATGAAAGAGGCGCAGGTCATCCCCTTCCTGTTGGGGACTGAAAATTCTCAGGATGATCCAGGTCAGCAGCTCTGAAGGTGAATGTGCTTCTTGTCACAGTGGCATGCAGATGTGTGTGGGTCTCTACATTAACGTGGCTTTTTGGACATTAAGCAGCCAGGGAATAGGAGCCTCTGTGGAGGTATGAATGGAGCAGGGAGCCTTCCTACGGCAGATTGTAGCACATTTAATGACCTCTGTCCTCAGGGCAACATATATCATATGTTTCGCCAACCTGTCTGTGATGAGTAGTTAAAGGAAACTTTTCAGATAATGTCCTAAATTAAAGATAGAGAAAAGGACAGTCTGTGCCAAAACTGGTAACTTAAATTGGTCCATTTTGATGAGCAGCGCAGTCAGTTCCCAGGAAGAGGGAACCAGCATGTGCTAAACATGGAAAAACATGATTTAGGGTAGAGAAAGAACAGCGTGGAGTTCACTTTGTGGCATTGCCCAGGATAATTAATGGCAAGCCAGATGAATATATAGCAGGAAGTACTTTACCATTTGTTAGAGATAATATATGCAAATGTTTCATATTTATGCAAAGACATAGGAAAAAACAGTCTCTGCTTTAAGAGTCTGATGGTCTTGCAGTCCATGTCTTCATTCCCAACTTCAGGGACAGAGCTGCTGCTAAGTCCAAAGTTCATCTTCTGCTTATGTAACAAATTAACTTTGGTTTTATGCTGTTTTTCATTATTAGCATCATAGTTTTTAATAATCATGTTGATAGTTAATAATTTCTTATGCCCCTGTCTTCTGAGTCAAATTATTGTTAGAATCTCAAGTGCTTTTTAATAAAAAGAGACAGAGATTTAAATTTTCTACTTCTCATGTGTGCAAAAAAGCCCTCAAATATAGCCAAATTTCTTTCTCGAAGACTAAACAAATATTGAAAAAGAGAAGGAATCTACATTTCACTAGTATTTAAAAGCTAAAGTCTAAAAAAGATAGAACTGTTTCAAAATCATCCATCCTGATTTGCAGGGATTATGTTCTTTGAATGAGGAGTTATGTTAGAGTTTGCTGTTTTATTTCCTTATGAAATGGAATTCTGCTTCTCATTCCTTAAATTCATGAAAGAGCATAGAAAATATAGAGGTGAAATGTAATATATAGGAGAATATTCTAGTCTCCTATAGTTTCCGAAAGAAACATTATAGTCTTAACTCCCACTGAATATGACATTTAGAAATTCAGACACAATTCAAATGAATTCAACAGCACACCATGGTGTCTTCTTGGAATTATTCTTTATAAAGTTAAAGACTAAATTGTATGTGTTCATGCTTGTTAACAGTAACTACATTATGTTTTACCTCACAGCTCTTTAAGTATGAGCTACCTTACAGAAAATTAATGCAGGAGCAGATGAAAAACAAATCACATTAACACCAGTCTCAAAAAAAATTAGAAGCAGGATGTAAAACCATATCAAAACAGATATGATGTGTGCTAGAACACACCACAAAATGGATGTATCAGATGAAGAAATGGATACAACAGGCTGAGGGCTTAACGTAACATACAGCAAAATTGATACACCTCATACTGAAATAAATAAAACATAGCATAATGTATACATTGTAATGAATTGAATAAAGCAGATAAAAGAATTGATTAGAAAGCGTACTGAGCTGAATAAAACATAACAATATTATGGATTGAATCAAATAAAAACATAACAGATTGAGCTCTATTGAAATTACTAAACCAAAAAGGATGGATCTAAACCATGCTGAGTTGAAATAAAGAAAATATGCAGTGTGTAAAGCTCAGTAAAGCCCTGGGTACTGGTCCTTCAGGGGCACATGACTCATTTCAGCATTTTGGCTGCATGCCACAGGCAGAAAAGATTGTTAAGGTACTGGGTTTTGGATAAAGAAGATGTATTATTCGTATCTGCCTCTACCAGACAAACTTTTAATTTGATTTTATCACAATAACTTATTCTCTCTCAAGTGTTTTTTGTCCCTCTTCCTCTTGCCCTTCCTCTCTCTCTCTCTCCTTTCCTTCCACCCTTGTCCCCTTTCCTCTTCTCTCCTCCCTCCCTTTCACCCTCTCGCACATGCTTTCTCATTCTCACGTGCTCTTTCACTTGCCTGCACGTTTTCTCTCTTTCACTTTGCTTGTCCTCTCTCTGCCTTCTCTTTTCCTCTGTCTCCCTCCTCTCGCTCTTTCACACACCCTCTCTTTCTTGCGCTCGCTTGTGCCTCTTGCTCATGCGCTCTCTCTTTCTTTCTTCCTCTCTGTATGTTGTCTGGGTAACAATGGTTCCTGTATCCTGGTTTTCTGTATGTTTCGAATATATAAACAATTGAGATGACTGATAGAAATGATTACCAAATTAGATGTAAACTTGATATGAAGTCAGATGTGAAAATCTCAATATTTTGCGTAGTGATGATGTACAGAAATGGGAATTTCACAAAAGCCAGCTCTCTCTAGGTTACCTTGTTTGCATCTGAGCAGCCATCCTCCCTGTTCTACTCTTCTTGTGTTTGTCAAAACTTGCATTTAAATTCAGATGTGGAGCCTGAGTTTGATTGGAGCACTTTTCTTCTAATTCAAGCAATAAAAATCATACCTGAGGTTTAGATTCTACATGCTCCGTATTGCAAATGTATTGTTCCATGTTCTGACTGTCTTACTGAGTACAGAGATTCATTGGTCTCATTGTTTTTCTTTGGTTTGATTATATCACAAGCTTTAAAAAAAAATGATCCTCCACTTCAAGCTTTGCCAAGAGAGATTTTAACATTTAGGTTTTCTTTTCTTTCTTCTCTTCTTTCTTTCTAAAATTCACCCATTAAAGTCTTGAAAATTGGAAGGCAAATAAGCTCCTATCTTTGTAGTTTTATTTATTAGCTATTAATCTCAGACTGTAAATGAAAACTGTATTCCTGCCAAGGCTGGCTTCAAAACTTTGCCCTATTAAGTTCATTTTATTGTAATCTTTATTCTAAATGAAGTGTTCATTCTGGTGTAACCACAGCTGACGATGACTTGATAGTTTTCTAGTGAAGTAATACTTGACATAGCAAGTCCTCAGTTAAAGAAAGAGGGACAAGAGAAACTTGGTTTTGTTTGTTTCATATTTGTCTCTCTGTGGAAGGAATTTGAGTTTTGGAGCTGTTTGGTTGCGAAGTCTTAAAAGGAAAGCAATGTTTATGGATTTTTATCTTCAAAGCACATCAAAGTGTGTATCACGGTGGGGTACCTGAGCTTCTCCTCCAGTAATGAAGTTGGCATGCTATGTCCATGTTGGTAAGCACCCCGTGGAACACGCTATGTACAGCACAGTAATTGGTGCTGAAGACTCAGTGTCCCCGCTGTAGGCATTGGCGTAACTGAGAGGTGGAGGACTTTGTTTTGTATTCTGTGTCTCTATAATACACACATGGAGTAGTGTCAGGATAGAAAGTGCACTATATTGAGTGGCTGTTTGTTAAAACTTGCAGAACATGTCTTCCCTCTGTATACAGTTTAAAAATCACTTTCTTAGAGAGCACAAGTAGTTCTATCAATTCAGCAAGAATTCTTGAATATCTTTTCCAATAAATGTACTCTTAAATAATTAAATACTGGTTTAAACAGAAGCATGATGTTATTAGATGCTGCCCTGTCTTTCCAGGAACATTGTATTTGAAAGCTGTGGTGGGTAAATCATTTATAAATGTAAGTGTTGAAGGTAAACAGATTCTAGAAAAAAAAACATAAGGGTGAGAAAGCCATCTATGTGCTTTTTTTATTTGGTATTGTATGGAATCTTCCTATATTTAGTATTTCACATAACTAAATAGCTGGCTTCTAAGTCTGCTTCATTTTGGGGTTGTGCTGGAGAGGCTTATTTGAAACTCAGTATAGGATGTTAGTCAAGATGGGTACCTTCAGCTGGTATTTTCTTGTGAATTCTTGAAGCTTAACGGTAGCTGCATAAGGAAGCTTGAAGAATGCCCTATACGCAGTAATTTGTTTCACTCCTTAACACTTCTTTTTTTTTTTCTGATGAGCCCAGGTGGGCAGTTATACGAATGAAACAGCTAGAAATTTTGAGCTGTGAACTCCAGCTGCAGCTCTGTCTTTTTCTGCTAGGATGTCCTGGGAGTTTTCTTTTTTTGCGTTGTATTTTACATTATTATTATTTTCTGAAGATTGTGTATCGTAATGTTCTCATCTCGGTGCCCTTCACCATTCCTTCTAAGGGGTAACTGACAGCATATAAACAGAAAAGGGAATAAATCCCCTACTCCTAACTTAACCTTTTGTGCTTCTGTCTCTGACACTTGTTGACCATTCCAATCCATTAAACAAGCATTAATCAACTGTATACTGGAACAGGCACAATTCTCCATCAAATGGAAGGACATTAAGCTTTCACAGCAGGAATCAGACAGCCTTCAAAATGTAAAGGAATCTGTTGTAATTTTTAAACATTCAAACTGTATTAATTCCAGTGACAGTTATCCCTTAAGTCATTTCAGGCAGTTGCACACTTCTCAACTTTCACAGCTTTCATGTGGAGATCATGATTTTTTTCTGATTGAAATATTTCCCCCATCTCTCATACTCGTGTTCATACTGGGAATGTTTTGAATCTGAAAAAAATACTTAGTAAGTTCACAGGTAATGGATTAAACAACTAGTAGTTCCTTTTAATGGCACTTTAACAGTGACTCTCATGATATTCTAATCCTCTTGCTTTAAATGGATTTGCTGTCTGATACTGAGTAACTTTCAAAGACAGGCCCACCGTCTCTTAGTTCCAGTGTAAGTTTATTGGATATATTTTAGTAAATTATTGGGGAAGAAAAAGTAAATGAACTAAATTTTTTTTTTTTTTCTGACTTGATTGATGTCTTCTGTGTCCCTTTCATAAACTCTTGTTCAAAAGCCATTAATTTACATAGAGAAATTTTAAGAAATTATCTGATCTGAATTTGGAAGCCTAATCTGAGGAGTGTATTGTTTGTGGCCTGATCTAACTGTTCTTTTCTGGAGCAGTTGAGGGAGAAAATGAAAATTTAGTGTCGTTAAAGAAAACAAACAGAAGGCATATGCATAACTTCAATGTAATGCATCTGCTGTAATCATTTTTGTGAGCCAGTTTTACAGTGGCTTTGACTGCTGACCCCTGAGAACTTAGCCATTATGTATAACCAGTCCTGAATTTACTTCTCCAAAGAGTGTAATCTTTCCTTGCACTAGGAGTCATCTTTTCCCTTTGCCCTTTTCCCACTGGGCTAAATTATCAAGGTGTATTTAATCATTTTCACTTTTTTCATAGTTTTCATTTTTGACACCGGGTCTGCATCAAGGACATCACTTAACTTCATTTCAAACTATGGCCACAATGACTATGTCCATTTCCACCTACCATAAACCAGCCATAAATCAGGAAAAAGTGCCGTGCTGCTTAAAACTGCTGAAATGAGCTTTTGAGCATTATGCTTACAAGAATGTCAGCCTGTCACAGAGTAAATCAACAAAGTGTCCTTAAACCTTTGTTGCATCAGGGAAATCCTGGCTTTATGGCTTGAAGCCTGGTTATTCATTTTACTGCCCTATTTCCTCCCATCGCAACGCACACATGTGATTATTATTTTGTTTGGATGCTGCCCCCTGCTTATTTCTACTTTATTTATGGGTAGTAATTATAGGTTTTATTGCTTACTCCTCTTTAGATTTTGTCTGAAAATATTAAATGAAACTTCTGGTGACTTCGAGGCTCTGAAAGGCCACAGATTTACATTAACACTCTAGGAACTGTGAGTTTATTTTACAGTATTACGAGATGCTAATTTTACAGATTTTTACACTGCCCATTCCTCCTTTCTTGTGATGTTTTATCTCTGCTCCTTGAGGTCAAAGTTCATGTGTTGAAAGCAATCATCGCTGGAGATTGCCACTTAATACTGATGCTGGGTAGTAGTTCAAGATACACATTGGATCTATTGGTTATATTTGCACTATTTGAATTTGGCCTGCTGTTATAGTGCTTGTCATTTATTTCTGAATTACTGTGTCCTATGAAAATTTGCATGAGCCCAGTGTATTTCTCATTGTTTGCTATTCACTGTCATTGAAAATCGCTTTTTTTATGTCCAGCTATTGCTAATCAATCTAGAAGATGATATCATGTTGAAATTCATCCCTTGACAGCCCTAATCTTTTGTAAGAACCTTCTAGGAGTGAGTTCTCCAGCGTAAGAACAGGCTGTATTCCACTATAATCTTTAAAGTAGCCAAAAGCTGAGTAGGAGTACGTGGCAGGGTCAAAAATCCTGGACAGTATCTCCATTGCCAGCAACAATTCATTCCTGTTACTACTGAATCTCAAGGAGTTGGGAAAAGGAGATTGTTCAGAGGTAGTTCACTGTGGCTTGAAGTAGTTAGGGAAATTACTTCAGCACAGTGTAATTGATAGTGATTGCTTAATTTGGGTTTTGAAATTTTCTTTCTGTTTTTGTTTCAATCTCTCTGACAAAGTAGGGTTGAGAGTAATTCCCTTTTCATCAATCACAGAGCTCATATAGCAAGTTCAGTGCATCAGAATAGATCAAAAGTAAAGTTTGTATTTTCATGCTTTACAGTGTTTCGATTTCTGCTAAGGGAGGCAGATATCTGCAAGATAGGGAGGCTAAAGCAGTGGAATGACAGGTAATTATTGTAAAGATCTACTCTATTTAATTTATAAATTAAACATCCATTTACATATACATTAATAACCAATTGGAATATACCTTACATTCTTCATTAACAGCAACATATTAAATCCTGGTTTCGTGAGTGGAAATTTCAGTTTATCCTTAAATGTTGTGCTTTA
The DNA here is from genome assembly GCA_947846985.1 of Fratercula arctica. Taxonomy (NCBI): domain Eukaryota; kingdom Metazoa; phylum Chordata; class Aves; order Charadriiformes; family Alcidae; genus Fratercula; species Fratercula arctica. Next base: position 25,668,978 of record CANTUZ010000010.1, read on the forward strand.
AGCACTACTTTGGGAACATATTTTTCTACATGGAGAGATAAAGAAATGACCTGAAAGCAGTGGTATTTCTGATCTGTAGTTGTGGAATGTTAGTTTATCTTAAATCTGTTTAAAGTAGCTGCAGAGTATTCTTACAAGAGGACTGCAAGTCAGTCTTGATTTTTCAGTTTTTTTGGAGTGTCTTCTTTTACGAGTCTTTTGCCTGTTTCCTCATATTTGTCAATTGTCTTTGTTCAGGTGGATAGGGTTGTCATCCAGGGTGCATAACAGTGACAAAGTAAATCAAGTGTTAAGTAGGCCATATTAATTTGCATAATCCTTTTGCAAATCCTTCTAGGTGCATATTTGTTAATGACTTAGATATAATATTAGAAGAATATGGCAGAAAAAGCGTATTAATGGAAGCCTAATATTTCAACTTTTTAATTTGTTCACAGCTAATTTTGTTTTAATCATAGATGTACTAGCAAATGTTATATTAAGAAACAAGGTTTTAAATCTGGTAACATTCAAATTGAAATATAATAAATAATATAATGAATAAAATTAATAAAATATTCCAACAGTACTATCTAAAATTATTAATAGGTTATATCTCAAAGTCATAGAGAATAAGCAAACACTGTACTACCTTTTCTGAATTTATATGGGTTTCCTCTGTCTTTAACTGTACTTTAACTGTTCCTCATGGCTCAAGTCACTGAAATTAAACAAAAAAGCAAACTCCAACATTGCTTAAGTTATTTGGAAGGATGTTTTTGTTCCATATCTTCCTCCCTAAGCTGATGTCTTTTTTTTTTTTTTTTCCTTTTTTTTTTTCCTTTGGTACTAGTATCTTTCTCCTGGAAAGAAATTTAATTGTAACTTTTTCCTAAAACAGTTATTAAAATAATTTGTGAGCCATTGCTTCCTCAATATGCATCATGATGAAAAAGGGAAAATATATGTGCAGTAATTTAAAGAATGGCAGTTTCTGAAAATGTCTTGCTCAATCTACAAGCTTAAAAATGGATGTGGTATTTACGTAGCAGCGTTGTGTTTCTAGTTGGTTTTGATTTACCGTATATCATGGTGATTTTTCTGATAGAACCTGAAGTAATCTTGATTTTCTAAGTCGCTTGTCTGTGTTCTAATGGTTGTAAATACTTTGTCAATGCTAGCTATAAATTTAAAAATAATATTACACATGGCTAATTAGATATTTAGAATTGCATTTTAACAATCTGTCAAATGCAAAAATGTATCATTTAGACAATATTTTTTTAGTGTTAATCAGCAAATAGTTTTTGCTGTCATCCATACCTATCAGTAGTGGAGTGGGATGATCGGTTATGTTGGACTTAACTTTCTGAGAAGACAACACTCGAATGCTAGTGAATAGGACAGGACTATATTTAATGGTTTTGTATCTGCACCAGTCTCCTCCTCCTCCTGTGCCTCCCCCTTCCACAGTTTGTCTCCTCCTCACGTTTTCTGAGAAGTCACTTCACAGGACCTCGGTGAAGAATATATCAAAAAACGTTTTTAGAAAACATGTAAAAGTCAGGGCTTGACCTATCTTTGCACAGGCTAGTCCAGCCTGGGCATCTGGTTCTTGGAAATACCCCTTCCATGGTGGCAGATTCCCTTTGTGCTACCTGTAAGAATACAGTCCTCAAGGATGTAGCTGCCTGGTCTTCTCAGTGGTTCAGAGGAAAGAGAAGGGGTCTGTGACAGTGCTAGAAGAACAATAAAATACAACAAATATGAACACTATGGAAAACAGAGGAATGCTCATGATTAATAATACAGCACAAATTACATAAACTGTCTAAAGTATTGCTTCTCTATTAGTTCAGGTGGTGAAAGGAATTTCTGTGTGGTATATCCCCCTGCCTCCCCTCCCATTTCTTTAGTTTGCACAGTCTGTGTCAGAGCTGAGGCCTGTAATACCAATTTTTGGTTTGTGTAATTTGTTCTGTGGGTTTAAATTTATCCACTCAAATGGAGAAAGATGGGGTACTGCTTCTTAATTAAGTAAATTTACACCTGGAATGAATTATTCTTATGTATAAAGAAGCAAGTGAAGCATTCTGAAAGATTGCTTATGCTCTTTTAAACAAGCTGTAATTTTACCAAACTGAGTAATTAATCAAAACAGGATTGTTCTGCTCACAACAATATCTCCAGAAATGGTGTTTTGTATTACGTTACCTTACCTCAAAATAGAGTTCTTCAGTGGAATGCAGTTACCATCTAGAAATAAGTATGTGACCATTTCTATCAACTAATTGTTTTAAATCTTTATAAAGATGGGCATTACCTGTGTTACTTCCAGTTACTCTCTGGCATGTATTACTTGAGGCATTAGGACACTAATGAATCTTAAGAGACCTTCAGTAAATTGATCCAGTAACACATCACATCAATAGTTTCTCATTCTTATGTTTTTCTTGTTTTCTGCCAAGACTCTGAGCTCCATACTCCTACTTTCACTATCATCACTAATGGCTGTTACATGGTGTATTACACCACTGCATGGAGGGGCTTCTGTAATATAAAAGGAGATTTAGCTTATGGGTCTCTGGAGCAGACACTGTCTTCCCTTCTGATTGTGTATGATGGTTACCTAGTGAAGGCATGGAAATTTTACTGTACTTGCAGGTGATCTCACAATCTATGAACACAATGATGATAATCAAATGATCTCATCATATAAGTGCCTCATTAAATATAGTAGCTACGCTCAGAATAGAAAAAGACGTGGCACTCTGATGCTTTTATCCAGTTTATTCAGTAGTATTACTGTAGTTTTAGTTACACTTTAATAACACTGCTAAAACCTGAAAACAAATTAATGATGTTCCATGTAATATGTAGAACAATTATATTTTCAACTCGCAAGGAATGTGTACTTGCCAAACTCTGCATATGAATAAGGTCATATTTCTTGTTCCTCATTCCTCTTTCTATTGTCTCCTTATAGACACAGCCAGTTATGCTTATTCAACTAGGAAGATACCTAAGTGTCTGAGCATATTTTGCTTATTTTGGGCCTACTTCGTGTCTTAGAAAGCAGGGTTTGTGTGTATGGCAGTTGAACTTTTGCTACATGCAGTTTAAATAAAAATTTCCTGGCTGAATCAATGCCCCTGACATAGTAAAGCACCCAAATGTGGACAAATGAGAAGAGTAAAGAGCAGAGGAGGAGAATATTTCACAGAGATGGTAACAAGAAAAAATATAATACTTAAAACTGCAAGTATAGATGTAATTTGATTTTGGTTGGTACCGTAGGGACACAGCCTTGTAAGTTTACCTCATTCTTCATGAACTTTATTAGCATGAATCCTCTGTAGTCATCTTGTAGTTTAGGAATGAGGGCTACAAGTCAAAGTTGGGATGCTTTTGCTATTGTATAGATACAAATTAAATACTGGAATATAGAATTTAATGTTTTTAGCATTTTTAATTTTGAGTGAACTTACATATGGCATGAATATGTAGCTTTCCCTCAATTATTTGGTCATTCCATTTTTTTCTTCTCTACCTGAAAGAGTGATGAGAAGAGATTAGATGATTTTGTTCATATGCTTCTCTTTCTTGAAGCTTTCACTTTGTTACGGGAAAAATGGTGTCATAGGTAGGAGCTCAGTTAATAAAATTTGAAATTTATATGGTGGTTTGGTAAGTACAATTATTTTTGATGGCTCTCAAGGCTACAGTGTGAGGGGAAGACACCATACAGTTTAATAAAATTTCAGCCAAATTGTTATTTTAGAAAAATATTGTAAAGCCAAACTGTATACTTATTCTGGGAAGTAGAAGGATCTCACATGTAAATGTGATGCAGAATATGAACATTTCCTTTTTCCCCCGCTTCCCAAGGAGAGGCCATAATAAAGAACACTTTTCTATGATCTGTGAAGTCATCTACAAATTATTTTCTTTTTCCTCTAAAGTATTTAAGTAGCTCAATTTAGTTTTAGTAGTTATCAAATGCGTAGAATTCTGTATCTTCCTTTAAGTGTTTCACAAATTCTTTCAGAAATATTGAATGCCCAGAACATTTAGTGGATGCTTAGCGTCTTTTGGGATACTTAAAGCCTACTGAGTAACATAGTATCAATTTGTAGATGATATGTGAAATAATAATAATAAAAAAGTTCATCCATTGTATGGAAAATGCACAAGAAGTACTTTAATGTTTACCATTATAATGCAGTTTGGATGGAGAATAGCGCCTCCCAGTTTATAAGGTTTAGCCTGAAAAGTTGATGTTTTTATTCCTTGATGCTAGAGTATGGTAGTTTCTTGTCAGTTTCATAATTGATTTGATAAAAGATGTCATAATTATTCATACTCACTCTTAAGCAAGTTAAGATATTTTTCAATGTAATCACTCTGAATTAATCAAAGCATTTTTTCATGGAAATTTTGTTCTCAATTTTTGGGAGGGTTTTTTATTGGTACTGTATTCCCAAAATTCTGCAGCTGTTTGGTTGGATAGTTTGCATCTGGGTTCTCGTGCTCCATTTTTTTCTTCTTTGTCCATTTCCCATTTTTTACTGAAAAGGTCAATTTTCTCCATATAGGAGGGAACTATAAGAAAGACTTTGACACAGAAGTACCTGATTATTTGATAGTTACTAAAGCAAAACATACCTTGTATTCTTTTGCAACCATTTCTAGAAAATTGGGAATATTCATATAATATTCTTGAACAGCTTTCTTAATTGATTGCAGAAATGCAAGTTCAGAAAGATACTAAAGAGTGTGCTTGTTTTTAGGCATGTTCCAAAGTCTTACTTTCTTTAGACAAACATCTATCTACTTTATAAATACGGATAGACAGTGAGGGGTATTTAAGTGTTTTATTAGTCTTTGCTAAATGGAAAATACTTTGAAATGTTATTCTCATATACTATTTGAAGATTGTTCCAAACACCATAAGCCATCTATCTCCTAGACTTTGTGTTTGTTTTTTGTTTTCTTTTTTTTTTTTTCCTCTCTCTCCAGAAAGAAAAAATGTCTTGAATCAGTCGTTAGAAGAGTTCACAACTCATGTCAGACTAGTATAACTTTCAGGAAAAGGTCTAAAATAAACCAAGTTGACTCTTCTTCAAAAGAAAATGAAAACAACAGCCCTTAAAATGAAAACAACTGTCCTTCAGACTTCCCACCCTCCCCACGTTGTCTTTGATCAGAACCATTAGACCTCCAGTTAAGGTTAAGAGTGTAACTTTGTGCCATTGGAAAAAAAAGCAGAGACCCAAAAAAAAAATGCCCAACAATCTGGACAAAGTCATAGTTTTACTTTAGGTTTTAATTCAAACTGCAAGAAAAACCTGTACAGTATGGCTTTTTGTCTTGTCAGCCTGTGTAGGTGCATATGAACGGCCCTGTTCCTTTGTGATTGTGCTCTCTGTGTGATGTGGAAATTAATGTTGGTCAATTCTGCCGTAAAAGGCTCTTCATCTCTGCAACATTTTGCACCTTGACATCTTGTTCGTTGGTTGTGATGGGACCTTAACTCCATCAGAACTCTGAGGGAGACCTTCCTTCCTTCCTTTCCCCCCCTAAAAAACATTTATCAGTTTGTGAATCACATGGTTTTGTTACAACAATGAACACGGAATAAAGTAACTCAAAAAGCAAATCAAATAAAATTAGATGAAGTTTGTCTACGTATTTCTCCCTATGCCCACCACATTCTTTGGAGCAGGTCCTCTCCTTCAGGCTTGTGTCTTGTCACAACTTGTTGGCTTTTTAGATTCTGGCAAATCCATACAGTCCCCTCTGGACACCTTGAGGGTTGGTTGGGAACTTGCTTTCTGTCATCTTTAAGGCCTGGCTAGTATTCTCAGTGATCTGCCAGGCTTTTTCTGTGCCAGATTCCCCGATGTCTGAATATCCCCCTCTCCTATAGCTCTAACCTGTATTCCAGAAAGTTATCGCAGGTATTCCTTCTTGAATGAGCTCAGTTGCCCATAGCAGTAGTGGTCACCTCCCCTCCAGAGGACTTCAGTGAGGACAAAGAGGCCTTCTTCATTGTTGCCCTGTAACACCTCTGTCATTTCTAAATACAATAAGAAGAGGTTTTCAACTTCCAAGCTCCCCAAATGGTTTTGATGTCTCCCTTCAGTGATCGACATTTTCCAGATGTCTGCTACCATGATTTCCCATTCTGCCACAGGTACAGTTAGTTTTAAAGTTGGAGTTCCCTTGGTATAATTAGGAGTACTTTTTCTTCCAGTTATGACCAGCAGTGCTTGGTCTGAACTGCTCTGCCGCAATTGTACTTTAAGTTATTCTATAAGGCCCACCTATTTACTCAGCCTCTTTGCAATGAGAAGAATAATGGGGAGGTGATATTTGCAGAATGGCTTATTTAACTCTTCTTTCTTGCACATTTTTTTCCCCACTTGGAATTGTATGATGAGGAATTTCTGCTTTTTTGTGTTGACTGCACCATTAATTATTAACCTTTCAAAGATTTCTACAGCTGATTCATTATATATTAATGAAAGATATAATGTTTATATTTTCATTTTAATGAAGACAGACTAACAGAATTGCATACAAATTAAAAAAAAAAAAAAAAAAAAAAAAAAAGAGTCACATAACCACCACTGTCAAGCCATTTTGTCCATGCTGTTACTTAGGGTCATTGCCTACATCTAATAAAAGTGAACCACCTACATAGAGGCAAAAGCCACTCCATATTTTAATTAATACTCTAATTTTTATCTGTTGGAAAAGGCTATTTCATCTCATAGTTAGCTGTGACTGGGATATATTTGCTTTCACTTCAGGAAGAATGTGTGCATGGGGGAAGAGGGTGAAAGAAGGTTAAAATAAAAATTATGAAGTACTTACAAATGTGCATGTTCTCATGCAGACCAGTTTTATGTCTATAATAACCCAAAGTAAGTAGCTGTATTCGTGCCTCCGTCAATCTGCCCACTTTGATTTGTATGGAGGGCATAGTTCTAAATTTTCTCTTGCACTGCACTTCTGACAATGTTCTAACTGATGTGAAGACACCTTGGAAAGAATAACTTTTATTCTTTGTTGGAGGTGACAAAACATCCAATTATCTCTACCCACTAATTATGACTACCTTATATGTTTTTGTGGGTATGTGATAAATACACATGCAAAATGCCCTTTCAGAAGCTTGAAAACAAAGTAATTTTAAAGGCAAGCCTAATCGACAGTGTTTTACTTACGGTAGTTCTCAGCTTTGATAATGAGCCACTTTTTTCCTCAACAACAATTTTGTATCCTTTTAAGCATGGTTCATGTTTAAGTACAGTGTTTTAGAGGAAAACTTGCATGTTTTTATGGAGGAAATTTCATATTCCTGTGAAGCTTCTGTAATTGTATGAAGTTTATTTCTGTTCCCAGATGTCAGCAATCAAAATCTGCATAATATATTTTGTGTAAATCTGTTGGCAGCTGCTCTCCAGTCAGGTTCCTCAAGATATTAGCCTGTCTTTGAGTTTATGACAAAGTTAAAAATTATTCATTAAACTGACCTGCAGTATATTCAGTAACTGTAAAATTGCCTTGCAGTTCTATTTGGTTTGTAGATGTGATCACGAGTAAATTTTTAACTTAATTAATTGGCCGTTTCTGTTGACAAGAAATTTATGTGGTAATAATTTGCTCGAAATAGATGCCGACTGTAGGAAATGAGATATCCATCATAGGCTTGTGTTCCACCAGCTGCACAGTGGCTATTATGAAAGTATTTCAGGCTGCGACGACCCCACTGTTTGTGCAGTCAGGATTATATATACCCACGATCCATTGCCTGCCTGAGAGGCGCTCATGGAGGTCTATGATAACAAAGACTTTGTGATTTATGGCTTGCTGTGAAAGCAGAGCTTGATGAGATTAAACAATTTCATAGCACAAGTGTTTCTTAAGACCTGATTTGTAGTTGCAAGCTGATGGTAAATCACATTTATATATCTGAAAGCATGCTCAGCAGAGGAGTGCAATTACAGTTTAAGACAGCTACTTTTTATTTAATTTTTATCCTGGTTTTGTCTCTTTTATATCCCCTTCGTCTGCAAACCATTCACCTTCACGAGTCCTTTCGTGGTTAGAAGGCCAGAGACTGAAGTCACTGATGTTCTTCCTTTCCTGTGTGCACTCTTATTAAAAAAAGAAAAAGAAAGGAAATATCTTCGAGTCTTTTCAGAGTAGCTTTTACTGGTTCAACTTGGCTGAACTGGGTTACTGGGTTCAGCTACAGTTCTTTATTTGCTGTCATGTTCAAAATCAAGCACAGTTTTAGGCAATTTCTAATCACACAAATACATTTAAGTTTTATATACAGTGGGTAAAATACAGAATAGTAAAAGAAACCACTTTTAGGATCTTGCAGTTTGCATTTTATATCTAATAATTTTTAGCTTCCCTTTTTCTTATACACAATGGAAAACAAGACTATTTCCAGTAATATCGACCTGCTTTGGGTTTGAATAGATATTGGCATTATCAGCAGCATCTTGCTATGCTTCATAAGCAGCTCCTGCTAAATACTACAGCAAAGCTGTTTGCATCAATATTAAACCATGATTTGTGGGGCTGAGCGTTTCAAAAACAAAATCAAATGCTTATGATACACTTGGCCTAGATGGATATATTTATTACTCTTTTGACTCAAGATCAGGTTGGAGTCTAACATGAAATCCCCAATAAAACTGAATGGTTTCAGCTGTTGCTACAGCTACTTTCATGTTGGGGAGCACATTAAAAGGGGAAAAGTAGAATAAGCCATGGAGTGAGTTATCATTCTGACTCTTTCTCCATTCGCTGCTATCACAGAAGACCTAGTTTCTCAATATGCCAAACGTCTCCTGTGGGGCTGTGAGCAGCTCCTCGGCTCCCATCTGTTCTCCCCAAAGGCTCTCATCATCTCTAGTCAGCAGGCCAAGGTTAGTTCTGTATTGAGAGAGGTGGTGAAGAGAAGTTTTTCGTAACAGAATCTCTGCATTCTGAAATCTCTTGTTTATGCATCACAAACCATGGAATATATTTTTGTGCCACAAATAAAAACAATAATTGCATTACAGGATCAAATAGAGGGAGAAGACTGAATTTCAGGAGGATATTATTCTTTAAATTGCTGTATAAGAAGTCAGCGCTGAAACCTCATAAGGCGCTTGAGAGGTAAATGCGTGCTTTTACAGATATTTAGATGTTAGAAATCCTAATGATGAGAAGTATAACTCAAATAGCCATATTGTTTTTGCAGTCAGATTTTCACACCTGTTTCTCATCACAGACAGTCCACTTGGAGTTAGCTGTTGGAATGGTAGAAATTGAGATGTCTTTGCCGTAGCATCTAGGAAGTGTTCATAAGGGACTGAGTTAAAAAAAGAAAGAGACTTACAAGGAGTTTTTCATTACTTTGCATTTTTTTTTCCCCAAATTTTCAACTGAATTTCTGAGTTCAAAATCTTAGTCAGGTGATAGATTACACGCTGGAAAATGCACAAGAATTGAATGGATGTATTTCAAAGTTAAATCCTCTATTCCATAAACCCTTCCTCCCAACATATTAATTATGAAATAATAGAATGGAAGACCATGCTCATGGAATTCTTACTTTTTCACATAGCAGTGATAAGGTTTTGATGTGGGGGTTTATCCAAAAGAATTTGAAATAAAAAGCTCATATTGCCTTTTGTGGATTTTGATTATTGTTATGATTATTGTTATCCAGTTTTAAATCACAATGTAAAAATTTGAGAAAGTAAAACCTCATGGCATTGCTGTTAGACCAGTACCTGCTTTGCATATGCAGTGACTGGGATTATTAATCCATTTCACCCCAGATGATGATACATATCTTCTATATAGGACAGGAGAGTCGGCAAAATAGGATCATCATAAACTTTGCGTTTAAACTATAGAAAAAAACAGTTTCGTAGAGAAAAAGACTGGCAACTCGCCACCATTGCTACTTTTTATCAGGTACTAAGTACCAGATTCTACCTTCTTTCTTTAATGAATGGGAGAAAGATGGGAAAAAATATTTCCCTTGCCTCTTGCAACCAAAGCGGATTACCAGCCCTCTTGCTAGTCATCCCTGCCAAGTTCCCCCCAGGGTTACTTTTACTAGAGGAAGCCAGTGTACCAGAATGTGTTATGAGTTTGAAGACCTGATGTAAATGATACTATGCAAGGTGAAGTTAAAGAAAGGAAAAGGAATGCTTGGCTTCTGCTGACATTAGGCAGATGCCTTGGGTTCCTTCAGGCTCTACAACACATCTGCAGTTGAGATGATCTCTTTATTACCAGGTCTGACTCTCCTGTTTCATTTTATGCTTACAGAAAACATGCCATGAAAAGGCTGCTCAGTGCTGCACATATTTGTTACCTACTGGAAAAAAGTTTAATCTATTTTATCCTCTTAAACTTCGGCTAATCCACTTCCAGTTAGGCTTTCCAAAGGACCTGACATAATAAAAAATACACTCAACGTGTATTCGATTCTGTAGAAGTTGAATTTTGCCAAGAATTTGGTGGCTTAGGACAGCGAAATTTTAATTTTTTGGATGTAGGCATTAGTGTTTCCTTGATTAGGGTTCTGACAGATTGTGGTATCACAGAACTATGCTTTTTGGAGAAAACTGGTTGTGGGGGGAAGTTTGGGGGCCTTTTGGCTTTTGCGTCTGTTTTTATTATTAATATGTCTGCCAAGAAGTATGGCCAAGAGTACATGATGATTTGTTTGGACCTTCTTCTGGTGACTGGTGATGGTCCTGATTTGAATCTCTGAATTATTTACTTGTATAGTTTTTAAAGCCACACCTACAATGTTAGTCATAAGTATTAAGACAGAGTGTTGCAGATGAAACACTGCAGGCAGGTGCAGTGTCACAACTGAAAATAAATTTTTCCCAGAGCTTGTCGGTGAGCATTAGTATAAATACAGTTTGATGGTTCCAATATAATTTTGAGTTTCAAAATCGATTCCATTTGGCAAATCTTGTAACTTTCTTGTGCCTTGATTTCTTTGGCTGTAAGAAAGACTTCAAAAATTCTTATTTGTGAAAAGTTTCTTCTGGATTTTTGAGCCTCTCCACATGTTGAAAATGTTTTCTTTTTAATTTTCTTTCTTCTTTTAGTTGTTCTTTTCTTTCTTTCTTTTCTTTTTTCTTTCCTTTTTTCTTTGTGTCTTTTTTTCTTTTATTCCTCTTTCTTTTTCTTCTGCCTTTCTTCTTTCTTCTCTACTCTTACCATCTCTCTAATTGCAAAGTAATTATTAGATTTGATTCACGTTATTTTTCTTTTAATGGTTTTGAAACAAAACAATGTGTTCAGGTGGGCTTTCGCCTGCAAACAGTCTCAAAGTTTTCTTCTCTGAAGTGAGCAGCAGCCTCAGCCTAGCTTATCACAGCAAAGAGAACATTAAAAGAACATGACAGAGCCTTGTAAGAAATGGGAACCCAGAAACACCTGAAGCCCAGATGGCAAAAGCGGGTGTTTGGCAAAAGCTGTGTAGATTTCCGGTCTTTTGAAGTCAATCTCACTCTTAACATTCCTTGAGAGCAAGCTAATAGGTTTGACCAGACATGCTAGAATGGATCACTTCTCATCCTCAAGCACAAGAGAAAGTAATTCCATTCTTTCGAGCATATTGCCTGTCTCTGATGTAAATAAAAATAATCTTGTGTTGATTAGCTAGAAAACTGGGATATTTTTACACTGAAAAGGATGTGTCCCGGCTAGATTTCATATTTTTTTAACTCATTGTTTACTAATACATTTTTGAAACATAAAACAGTAATGATTGCAGCATGCTGATGCTTTGGTCTTGACTGATTTATTACTGTAGAGTTGTTCGTAAGTTATGAACCTTGGTGACAGCATTTAACATAGTTCATATTTAGCTAATCTTGAACGTTAAAGACACTGAAGAATTAAATCTGTTTCTACTGATGTCAGTGGCAAAACTTGCAGCATTTAACTCCTAAAATCAAACAAAAAGAAGACAAAGCAAAAAGCTGGGAAAAAGCTGTGCCTGGACATAGGTGAATCAGAGAGATAACTTGCTTGCTTTTTATACACCTGGAGACTGTGGCCATCTTAGAAAATATGATTGCGTGTTGTGTGTGTAGATAGTGTATGTACACACAGTGGCAAGCAGTCCTGCATAGAAGACAGACTGAGAATTCAAAAGACAAGACTGACAAATGGTGGAAAGGGAGGCAGACGTGCAGAGAACTGAAACAGTGAGTGTGAGGTTAGTGGGAACGACAGGAGTGGAGTGTAAGACTTGTGGTTCTACATCCAGTCACCAGTGGGTCTACTGCTAGATAACACACTGCCGTGTCATGCCTTTTCTGTCATTCCTTCAAACAAATACTGATTTACCTTGTTGGGTGCTCTAAAACTGTGCTGCTGCTGAAAGGAATGGTCCTCTTCTCTACCTGTGTTTTTGGCTGATGACTCTACAGTGGGTCAGTTTACTTTGTTGACCTGATGGAAAATTAACCTCCTTATTTATGTATTATTCTTCTTCGGAAACTTTCAGATGGATCAGAGAGGTCATCCAACAAGCTGCGTGCAAGGGCCAGCTCATGGGACAGAACGGAAATGCATTTCAGGCAGGGAGGGCAGGAAAGCCTTTCTTCTTGGTGGCAATGTATCTTAACTGGCTTAATCTAATTGTGAAATTGTGGGGTTTTTTAGCACAGGGCGTTATTGTGCATCTCTAGCATGACAGTGACTTGTCTGGTACAAACTTGTAGCTCATGGTAAATGCAGTGTAATTTGATTTAGATCAGCTGTCTTCTAATCTAGATTAAGTTGACTCAAATTTCTTCACGCTGGCTGTTAGTCAAGAGTTTGCCCACTGATAGTTATGGGAATACTGGTGATGCTCCCTAATTTATTAACTCAGAAATTTGATCATGTGCCAAAGCGAAAGGTGGGGAAGTGAATTGAAGTATGTTTTAATGATAAAAATCAAATCTTGTTTGACAGTGTAGATAAAGAAAAAATAAATAAGCACAGAAATTATGTACATAGGCAGCTGAGTTTGTGTAAATAGACAACATATCATTAGAAAGAGAGAGAATAATATAATTTGAGAAGTCCATCTGTATCTTTTGTTATTAAAGTTGATATCAAAATGTGCAGTGTTGGATGTTCATTAAATATTTTCCTTATTTGGAAAACAGGAGTTTTGAAAATAAAAGGTTTTTAAATCTTTGATTTCTTTTATATTTCCCATTCATTATGTGAAATAGTAAGGCTGACTTAAAGCTTACAATAAAAGGAAACAAGACCTTATCTTCAGTGATATAATAGTAAATGAATGAGCATCATTACAAATAAATCCAAAGTTCTCTTTTGTCTCAGGATTAATGTTAGATTTGCTACATCTGGCTTTGTCTTTCTTTTCCTTAAGTTCTTAGAACAAATAATACATGCACTTCATCTTTAACTTCAGATAATCAGTTACCGACACCTGGGATAATGTGATGAGCAATGTAAATTTTATACACATATAGTCATAATAATTTAGAATGTCATCTTAATCTATTTATGATCGGCTAATGACTGAAATGTTTTACCATTGTGTGGGATATTTTATAACTGAAGTTTTAATGGGTGAATCAGTAACACCTGGCTGTCTGGAATGCTTCTCTTTTTCTCCTGTTAGACATTTAAATACATCTCTGGAAGGCCCAAGGGGTGTGATGTGACATATAAGCTCTTAAAAGGAGGAAAATTAGTTCTTGATACCATAATGATCAGTGGGATGAACGTTTGCATACTTAGCATTAATGCTGTTAAATGTGAGAGTTTGATTAAGACTCTTAAGAAGGGTTTTTTTTTTTTTTTCTTCCTCTCTTTTAATGCCCTTTCTACTTTCACTTCGTAAAATTACAAAAGGAGCTGATGTTTTTGATTCTGCCTCTGGAGGAATCTTCAATCTTTTTATATCCTTTTCTCTCTTAGTGCCATTGTCTATGTTTTCTTCTCAAATCATCTGTAACACCAGCAGAGCTTCTTAGCTGCTAAGTATATTAGACACCTAGGTGCCAACAATGCAAGAATACAAATTCAGCAAGACACTGCTTCTAACAGAATATCTAGTATTGAGTTTTTAAATCCCAAAATATCACGCTAGTGGCAGTCCACTTTCTATTATTGCATGAAAAAAAAGTATTTGTAACTTTTTATTCCTTGCTCTTTTTCCTCATAAATGTTACGCATTTTCCATTATCCATTTTTAGATTTTGTACCCTATTGCCTGTTCCAAGTTTGAAGTGTACAAAATGTAAGAATGATAAAATCACAATAATTGCAACTTCTTAAGTGAATAAGTCTATTAGTTTTGTCTTGATAAGTGCACATGCATATATATACTCATGTTGTGCTAACTTTATTTTCTTGCTTCAGTGTGCCGTCTGGGTGGATTTAATTGTTTTTATGAGGTAATACTGACGGTCTCAGCAGCCTTTCTACTTAGTAATACCTATCATCTGATAAATTTACAATAAGAACTTTTTTTTAAAAATGTGTCTCATATATCATTTTCCAATTAAGTAATTAGCCTTCTCAGACATTTTGATATTGCAGAGTTAGTCCTATAAACTGTAGAATAACGAGTAGTGGCATCCTTCTGAGAAGACCATAGCCACTGTGGTAAACAGGAAGATGGGGTATGGGGGGGAACTCTGACGTTAATCACAGAAGAGTTATTAAATATTGGGAATACTTTGAGAAATACAAAAAAGGAAATATTTTTGTTGCATTCTATAATGTAATTTTTCTAGGGGATATGCTAAAATACAATCACAATGTATGCCAAATGCATCAAGGAAGAAAACAGCTTGAAAATGTGGGTGTATTGTCTTGTTCATATATACTTTGGAAGGAGATTTGTTGTCTTTTGGACCTTCTGTTAGACAAATGAATGGATGACAGAGTAGCTAGTTTCTAGAATTGTTGGCACCTTCTCATCTCATTTCCTTGTTCAGGTGAAACATTTGAAGTTTGTTTCAAGCTTTGTTTCAAGCTGGCTGTTCTATGATAGACTTGGACGCTATAATGTAAGTTAACGCTATAAATGTAAGTGCCTTATGTGTTTAGAAATGTGATTTAATGGTCACAATTAGATGATTTCTACCATATTTTCCTTCGTGTTCTATGGAGAAGTTTCATGGTAAACTTTTGATCCTCTCTATTCAAATGCTTCTTCCACAGAATCGCCCTCTAATTACAGTTACTTTTAAGGGAAAAGTATCTAAACAGAGCAATTTGCTAGGCAAAAATAAAGACATTTTATCTGCTCTTATGAGTGTAATATCTAAGCTTTATTTCTGTTTGAATTCCACATGCCTCAGCCCTGTTCATACTCACTACTGTGGCACTATTTCCCACAGTAGATGTTGAAGAGATAGTCTCCAGTTTGGAATTGAAATGAAGTAGATCTTTGATTTGTAGAAACTCTCAGATGTGTATTAGGTCAATAGAGAAGAGAGATGACTAATGTATGTTTCAAAAGTAATTTTGACAAAAGTCTTTTTAGGTACCAGTTATCTAAGAGTACACGAGCACCCAAGAAGTGAGGCTGTCCAACATCACAGGTTACCTTCAGTGTAAGACACTGGAATGCTGAATTTTGGCTCATCTGTTGCTAAGTATTAGATTACTAAGTGCAATGGAAGAAATAGTGTGACTGCATGATTGCTGTGCTTTATTCTTGCTGCACAGGATGGATTTTCTAGGAATCTATTAATTTGTGGATACTTTATGACAGTTACAAGGCGTGGGATGTTAAGAAAGGCCGACAATTTTAATTCCTCCTGTGTTGTCTCCGGTTGCTGTCTGTCACCTTAAATGTTTTTATGTGTACACCACTTAACTTTAAGGTTCAACATGTGTTATAAATAAAATAAATGTGCTTCCAGTGTACTGATTTATAATGATCAGCAAAGAAAGTTAGGCTTTTAATCTTTTCTGTAAAGTAATGAAAATAACGTTTCTTCTTCTTTTAATTATATTTCTTTGGAAGCACTACTTCTGGTCAGTATACAAATAGGTAGTGAATTTTCATCTTTAGTTGAAGGACAAGAGAAATAGCACACTTCACATGGGTCTGGGAGGCCAATGTATTATGTATCTGTGATGCATGGAACTTGCATGGCCCTTTTCTTAATGGATTTCAAAGCACTTTCCAAGGCTGATTAGGAATCCAGAAACACCACAACCAGGTAAGACTTAGATGCCTCAATTTAGAGAAAGAAAAGAAGAATGAGTCAATGATTTAGGAGCAAGCTAGAGACAGAAACCAGACATTCCCTTATAATAAGGCTCCTGCTAATCAACAGACATTCCCTTTCTAGAGGGATGCTAAAACAGTTGAATTCCATTTTACACAGAAAACTTATGCCTGCAAATACTGCATGTGTGCCCTCAGGCTCTCACAATTGCATGTTTATTTTCAGAATCAGCCTCTAAACACGTATAAGGGAATAATTGGATCCTTTTCCAAATCAAAATCAACATGCAACATTTAATATTTTTAATAGTTTAATGTGCAAATAACTATACAGATGTTGTTTTTGCAGTCTTCTTTGTTATTGAGTTAAGCTTTGTTTCTGAGTCTCGGTTCAAATTGTAAACAAATTATTTTTGCATATGGATCAATGTAAATTTAATAAACTTTATTAAAAATTTATATTAGAACCAAGATACTTTTTTCTATACCATGGTATTTTCTAGCTACATTAGAATGATAAATATAATTTAAATATAAGGACATTTGTTCTGCCATTAATAGTTTAAGTATCAAAAACCTGTGTATGACATCATACAACAGCTAGCAAGTATTACTTTTGGTTATTGAGTTGTTTATACAACTGCATTCAAATAAATGAATGATTTTTAAATGTTGTTGATTTCTGATCATTAAATGTGATTTTAATTTTCTTTTCGGAATGTTTTAAAACACATTTGGTAATTTTAGGGATTTTTACATCATACCTTTTGTATTCAAAGTGTATTCAAATAATTTACAACTAAATAGAGAGTAAATAATAGGATGGCTCAGCAAAACAATTAAGTCTGTTCTCAAATTCCAGCAGGTTCTCATGATGTTAAATATTGCTACCTGTTTTTAGATTTTTGCCTTCTGTCTGGTACTGTTTCTGTTGTTCATGTCTTGTAGAAGGGCCTTTCTGACACTCACGGGCAAACTCCTTTGAGCTCTTGGTTCTCATCAAAACAGGTCCTTGCGGAGAGTCTTTGCAGCTTTGCAGGAGCATTCCCTGGTTCCCAGGTACCCTTACAGAAACCTTGAAGTGCAGGTGCCCCAGGGTTGCCTACAACACTGCTTTTGTTGAGTTCTCTTTGATTTGAATTTCCTCCTTCCCTGAAGGTATTATGAGTTTGACAGTTACACTCTGATTTACTTATTCCCCATGACATCAGACTGTCTTACTGGTGAAACAAAGATGTGCGTTAAGCAAGATTTAAGCTAAGCATTTACGTACCGTGATGTTGGAAATGAAGTTTACAAGTGATGCTAGTACAGCCTTCCCTCTCTCCTGCATCATAGTCTATCCTTAGCTTCTAAACGCTCTTCCCACTGTTACCAAGAAGCTCCCAGGTGAATCCAGCTCAGGCATTCAGGTACACACTCATCTTCTGAGTTCTGTTTTCTGCCTTATACCTAAAGCTAGGTCAGATCATTATACTTTCCAAATCCTCCCTGTCTTTCTCTTTTATCCTAATCATTGTTTCTACTTCATGTGTAATACCACTGCAGCTGTTGATGACTCATGTTTCTAGTGTCTTTAGGAGTCTAGGCCTTAACCAGAATTGTAGATGATTTAAACGTCTCTTAGTAAAACAGAACTGTTTTATTTTGGATGCTTTGTGACTATGAGCTCTTTGTTCATAGCTTTCTTATAGCCTTGTTTGTCACATAACCTGGACAATCTTCCAGGCGCAGTTGAAGCCTGCCAACATTCTCTTATTAAATCTGATGCAAAACACCAGTTAAGCATATAATCTTGTCAAGTTCTTGATGTCTAGACAGACAGTTTCTAATGCACATGGATAATAGGTGTGGCAGCACGTTGCTTTGCCTGGGCGTGCTTCTGCAAGCGACTTCCTTCTTGCCCCGTGTTTGCTGAGCTTTCTGTTTTGCAATGGTCATAAAGCACACAGGGAAATGTTAGCTGTGTAGTATCTGGTAGAAGCAGTATCCAAACAGGCCTTATTTACAGTAGTATTTTAGCAGAATGGTTCTTTTTAAGGGGATGGACAAAGTATTAAAGGTTCTATATTTTCTAACACCTTTGTGGCTAAAATCTGTCCATTTTTGGTGTGACTAACATGTGAAGGTAAAGTTTTGAACTGAATACTGGTGTTCTCTTCAAGTTGAAAAGCAGTTAAGAATTCTTCATTTTAACGTATTGAAAATCTACGATGTGGTGAAGTAGTTTTAGACAATTAAGGCAAACTTTTAAAACAGCAATTATGTTTTACTCAAATTTAAAAGTTTTTAAGAAAGGCATATTATGTTTAGATTTACTGTAATCTGACACAAGGATCTCGTTGCTTGTCTTTTATTCATGTAGTATTAGAAATAATCTTATTTGCATTATGGGTTTTAGGTGTCTGATTTTGTCAGGTGGGGATAATGGATTTCCCAAGAATGGGTTATTCCCTTTGTAGGTTGCATTCCAAACAGACATGCGAGATTGAAGAGAGGAAGGGACTATCCTGTTCTGCTACATGATCAAAATTTAAACACATGAAGTACAGGTTTGTGCTTTTTCATTTAAATGGAGTGCTGTTGTCTGCTAGATTCTAAAAATAATGAATGGAATTTCGATGCTCTCTTTGGGTTAAGAAGTAAGCACAGGATACTGACTGGCTTATGATGGAGGAGGTGGAGGCATCTTGTTGCTGCTAGGTTGAATTCATGGACTGAGGAATAAATAGAGAAGAACTTAAAATTCTAGGGTTTAGTGCCTGTACTTAGAGTGAAGAAAAGATTTGACTTCGCAACATATGGATATTAGCAAGCCATCAAGTGTCAGAACCCAGACTGTCACCTAGAAAATAAAATGAGAACTATGAAGTGTGTTTTTGCTAGCGTGTCACACAACTGAGATAATGGGCTGCATAGTGGCTGAGGGCTACGTCCCCCTTGGCCTTCCTTCTCCTCCTCCCACACCTGTTTATAGTGTATCTTAAAATATATCTATCTGTGCATGTAGAAGAATACTGGGCAGCTAGAAGCTATGAAAGTGTTGGCATTGTTTTTCTGTTGTCTAAAAAATAGATAAAATACAGGTTGCAGGGAAAAATAACAATTTATAAAATTAAAAAAAAAAAACCAAATTAAACTAGGGATCCTAAAAAAAAACTTTTCACCTAGGATAGTGTGCTAAAATTCGTGTGGAACGATATGTAAAATGAGTAAGAAATCTTTAGCCCAGAAGTTGGTTTTGACCTTAAAACCTTTTGACCTTCTTCACGTAACCAGTGTCAGTTCTTTATGCTGTGAAATAGCCACACTTGACAGAGAACTCCATTAATTCTTTATTAGTTTCATCAGCAGCACTGAGGAAAATATTAAATGCTGAACTGAATGCGTAGGGCTGAGGATCACTGCCTTATAATGTCTCTTACGTTTGGACATCACGTGTTTTCTGCAACATGAACGATGAACATTTTTTATTAGGTTCAAGCTATGTAACTAGAAGTTTGCTGATCACTTATTCTTTTAATTTCATCTACACAAGATGAACCTTTCAGAGCGATTGTGGTTTATATTGTATTTATCCTTATTGCTGTCACTGTAATGTTTCTATCATTTTTAGAAGAATTCAGTATTTTTTTAATGGCTGAAGCACTCATTAGAAATGGAGGGTAAGGCAACGTTAAGTTTAAAATTAATGGAATTGTTTATTGGCATTTTACCTTTGTGTTACCTGAAGCAGAGAATTTTATTTTTTTTTATTTTGTTTTCGTTTTGAGTCCTTTCATCCACAGGGAATGACGATTAGCCTTTGGCTAAAATAGTGCTTTCAGGCCCTTTCAGCATTCAGTAACTGTTTACTTATCCAAGTATAAATGGGTAAAAACACAGTTAAAACTCCCAGCTGCAAGGTCACCTACCTTTTTAAAATTCAACCTCATGAGCTCCATTCAGTTGAGGGCTTGCTGGTATGAGCCATTAACTGCCTGTTGCATGTAACCTTCCCTTGTCTTACACAGAGCTGCACACGAACCTCTGGTACTGTACAACAGACCGTCAGTTCATGCCATGCGAGAAACAAAAGCAGTTTAACTTGTGATCAGTGATCATATGATCCATTTACAGGGTGCAAGCTCAGTCAAGTAGAACTAGTAAATCATTAAAAATTCACTCAACACCATTCCTGCTGAGTAGAACATCACAATAATATCATTTTCTCTAAGTTGCCAGTCCAACACTTTTAGCAGCTTTGCTTGGTATAACAACAAGCTTTTCAAACCCTAAATTAATTTAAAAAATATAAAATGCATTGCAAAGCACACCACATTAGTTAAAAGCTATAATGTGTGGCAAAAAATAATCTTTTGGACTAAAATAGTCTCTGCATAAGCTAAGACAGTGGGACATGCACACTATAAAATGACAGTAGCTCCTATGACTGTTGCATCAGGCCCACTTGAGGAAAATGCTTAAACTCACCTCATGTAACACTACGGTTAAAAGCTGGCCTGAACAAAATAAAGCTACGTAGAGATCTCCAGCCCTGACCAAGTGGTTTCTATATGTTTTACTTCTACTAATTATAATGCAGTTTCCTGCCCCCCCCGCCCCTTTTTTTCTTTTTCTTTTTTTTTTTTTTTTTTAATTTTTTTGCAATGCATTTCATCCAACATCTGGAATTAGCATTTTTCCTTGTTTTTATTAGCTTGGTTAGTTTTTCTTTAACTATGGTTATTTCAGAAAGCAGCTGCTGTGCCTGAAAAAATAACTTTTTTTCATCAGTCTTCTAATGATCTTGGTTATTCAGGGAAATGTATTTTGGAGCCGTATTAACTAGTGATAGATGGACCTTGCTGTTTTAATTCCTCTTAGATGGGTATCCAGCATTCAGAAACATACCCAGTGCTTCTTGTTCTGTGAAGCTGGAGAAGTCTTCCTTTAAGATTAATTTGCTAAAAAACTGTAAAAGTTTTTAAAACAAGCAAGCAATTTCTTTCCTGTGTAGATGGAAATGGAGAGAAAGGGAGTGGATAAGGTAATGCTATAGTGTTAAAAGTAGAAAGAAAAATTCAAGTACCTTCTGCAAGATGACAAATAGAATGGTAGGTGTTTGAAGGGACCTTCGGAGATCATCTAGTCCAACCCCCCTGCCAAAGCAGGTTCACCTAGAGCTGGTTGGACAGAAACGCATACAGGCAGGTTTTGAATATCTCCAGAGAAGGAGACTCCACCACCTCTCTGGGCAGCCTGTTCCAGTGCTCTGGCACTCTCAGGGAAGGTTTTGCTTATGTTCAGATGGAATTTCCTGTATTCTAGTTTGTGCCCATTGCATCTTGTCCTGTCGCCGGGCTCCGCTGAAAAGAGTCTGGCCCCATCCTCTTGACACCCACCCTTTAGATATTTATAAGCATTGATGAGATCCCCTCCCAGTCTTCTCTTCTCCTGGCTCAGCAGACCCAGGCCTCTCAGCCTTTCCTCATAAGAGAGATGCTCCAGTCCCTTGATCATCTTTGTAGCCCTCTGCTGGACTCTCTCCAGTAGTTCCCTGTCCTTCTTGATCTGGGGAGCCCAGAACTGGACACAATACTCTAGGTGTGGCCTCACCAGGGCAGAGTAGAGAGGGAGGATAATCTCCCTCGACCTGCTGGCCACGCTCTTTCTAATGCACCCCAGGAGACCATTGGACTTCTTCGCCACAAGGGCACAGTGCTGACTCGTGGTCAACTTATTGGCCACCAGAACTCCCAGGTTCCTCTCTGCAGAGCTGCTTTCCAGCAGGTTACCTGTACTGGTGCATGGAGTTGTTCCTTGCCCTTATTGATTTTCATTAGATTCCTCCTCTCCACCCAACTCTCTAGCTTGTCCAGGTCTCCCTGAATGGTGGCACAGCCTCCTGGTGTGTCAGCCACTCCTCCCAGTTTTGTATCATCAGCAGACTTTCTGAGGGTACGCTCTGTCCCCTCGTTCAGGTCATTGATGAATATGTTGACTAAGACTGGACCCAGTACTGACGCCTGGAGAGCACCACCAGTTACAGGCCTCCAACTAGACTCTGCACTGCTGATCACAACCCTCTGAGCTCTGCCATTCAGCCAGCTCTCCATCCACCTCACTGCCCACTCATCTAACCCATATTTCCTAAGTTTACCTGTGAGGATGTTATGGGAGACAGTGTCAAAAGCCTTACTGAAGTCAAGGTAGACAACGCCCACTGCTCTCCCCTCATCTACCCAGCCAGTCATGCCCTCATAGAAGGCTATCAGACTGGTCAAGCATGATTTCCCCTTGGTGAATCCATGTTGACCACTCCCAATAACCTTCTTTTCCTCTACATGCTTAGAGATGACATCCAGAATGAGCTATTCCATAACTTTTTCAGGGATGGAGGTGAGGCTGACTGGCTTGTAGTTGACACTGCAACAACAAACGCTCAACCAGTAGATGAGTATTTGTTTCACTGAAAAGTCTTCTGCTTACTTTAGCTTCATGCTTCTTTTTCTCAATGAATCTGAGCCTGATGAAAGAGGTTCTGTAGAAGTAGTAATGGTGGTGTGTAATGATTGCCCTTTTATTTTAAATAACTGAGCTGGAAAAGATTATTTTCTGTCTCCAGGTGGATTTCTGATGTTCCTGTACTTGTGGCTGTTCATTTCAGAGAAGGCGAGTGTGGTTACAATAAAATAAAACTTTTGAAATATGTTAAAATGTGTAACAGGGATTTTTTTCCCCTCCTCAGATGAAAATTGAGGTTAAATTGTTCATACATCAAGTACTGTGTTTACAGCAACCATTACTTAGTTGGTTGTTGCTGTTTTTTTCAAGATTATATCCATAAAATAAAAAATGGATTGAAAAAGCATCTGTAGTAGCTTCTTTCGCTGCCACAGAAGAACACTTAGCAGTTCTGTTTCAGAGACATGCTTTATAGGGAAAAAGAAAATAATTTTAATATCCACAGAGGAGCTTGACATAAATAATAACATTATAGACAACAAAATGAGATAGAACATGGAAGTGTCTTAATCAAGTTAATGTCTTAACAAACCTAGGACACGCCATTTTTCTCTTATACTGATGTGCTTGCAGTTCTGCTAAGTACAAATGCCTAAATCTCTGTGTGTTAGCATGGGAATAATTTGCTAAATGATGCAACAGTTTAGGGATCACGCTAATGGGAATAAACAGTTCCTTTCGTGTTTCAATAGGAAATTAATGAAGTGATGCTGGCCTACAGGTGTCTGTCTGCAAGTGAAAAGCGTACATCTTCTGATCTTCTTTAGCCAAAATGCATAGAAGTGCAAATGCTAAGTGACCATCTGTTGGGTGCTCCTCTTGGGGTGTAATATAAAATAGCAAATGTTGGGCATTTTATTTGCTACATAATTGGACATTTCTCAGGTACTCTTTCTGATGATGGCACTGCAAGAAACAAAACAAAATTAAAACCAGGAATCCAATATGTATAACTGTGTAAACTACCGGGGACATTTTTTTTCCCCTGCTATGTTGTATTGCCCTGCCCTATTAACATGTAATCTTCTGCCTGTGGAATCAACAGGAGCTTTGACTTCAGTTTTTTGATTTAACATTCACTATTAGGTGAGACAGTTATTGAAGGCACAATTTAATAATATATTTTGCAGTGGAAAGTGCAGTTTTATTGCAGTAATAAAGTATTTCTGAGTAATAAAATCATATTGTATCTAAAGTGCCAGATTCAATGGCAAAAAAAGAAAAGAAAAGAAAAGAAAAAGTGTCCTTTAGTACAAAGGTGCTTTGATGAGAGAAAACAAGTGAACTCCAGATGGAATAGTTGTACTTTAAGGAACTGAGCGGTTGCAGTTTTTTAAATAATGCTGTTGGAGGAATTGTTTTGCAAAGTGTAAAACATTTAGTGCATCAGTCTGTTTCTAATAATTTGATCTAAAGGTATGAGTAACAGAAAGTGAGTTCTGACATGAATAGTCAAAATATGTCATCTTCTTTTTAACTTTACGCAGCCTTATAGATATAATATTAACAAAGAAAAGTCATGCCAGGAGGTAGGTGCTGAGACCAAAGTCCAATGCTGAAACAACAGAATGTTATGAATTATCTTCTTTAGGTGTTTCTTGCAAAAGCTTCAGAGTAGATGTAACTGAAAGTAAATATTTCATTTAATTCTGAAAGTTTGAAGATATGTGCTGTGATACTTATTTCTGTTATTCCACGCGTGAAGCTGGATAACTGGAGAAGGATGTCTTGTTCCTTTAGTCCATCTTCTCTTTGGTCAGCGCAAGCTGTGGGCTTCAGTATTCATAACAGCAAGGACTTTAATTTATTTATGTAATAGAATTAAGCAAATACGGTATACATTATTTTGCTTAAAAAGCTAGACTAGTACAAATTCTACATGGAATATGTTCAGTGGATTAAGTACCAGTGAACAGGTTTTAGGTTGATAAAGTAGACATGCTTTCATGGAGATAATTTTTTTGCCAGGTTCTCTGTAGCCTTTTTATAAGTGAGATAAAACATAAAATCAATAGATTTTAGCACAGACGTCTGATACTGCTTTAAGGTATTAAGTATGAGGGGAAATTTTAATATTATCATTGTATTTGTTAGTGATACAACTACTACTAGAACTATATTTTGATTTGGAGAAGCCTGTGGTTCTAGAAAGTTGCTGGGAGATTGAAGAGAGAACTGGGGGGAACAAGGCAAGTGATTTTTTAGAGGACTGGATAAGATAAGTTATGGTGAGAAATTCCAGGAAATTCTGTCTCTCTTGGGTAACCATGAGGGCGTGAAGAGGAGAGTTGATCACAGTATGTCAATAGCATCACCTCAAGTGAACAGCAACATGAGCAAAAAGATTCAGAGCTTCCCTCTAATGGGCAGTGGATATGAAAAGAACCAGCTGTTGTAACTGAAGCTTATGCACCCAGGGTAGAGTGAAGAAGAATTTTAATGGCAATGCTGATTTGTTGGAACAGATTTCCTAGAATTGCGACAGACTGTACATAGATGGCAGTTCTTTAGCCAAGACTGGAAGTACTTAGTGCATGTCAGCTGTGTAAGTAACCATAGTAACAGCTGAAATCAAGAAAAGTTCAACACTCCTCTAAATGAGTGTTACTCTAGCTGTTTTACAAAAACCCCTCCCCTCATCCCTGAATTTTAACATGTCCTGAAGTTATGCAAATTTGGGGGAATAGTTTCTAGAGCTGAGGCATAGACTTTGTCAAGTGCTTTCTGCATTTTATGGATACAGACCAGTTGTTAGAGCACTTCTTCAGTGGGAGTGTAGAAAGCCTCTCAAAGAGGCAGAACCCAATGCATTTTAGGACAGTATTCATTAAATCCATCACCTCAAGAAACAAGAAGTTCCACTTACTGGTATTTCATGGCCAGATTGAACTCCAAAAATCCACATACAGAGCTTGGAAAAGGACTTTTAAGATAAAACAACTCTTCTGCTGTTTTTTCTCTCCTCTCCTGCAGGGTGAAGGCATCTTCCAAATAAAATTTAAAAATAGACATCACTTATTAATAAGTTCAAGAAAAGTAATTATAAAATTACTTAGATTAATTATCTTGTGGAATTCATCTCCTTCTTGTTATGCCTCTCCAATATATAAATATGGACAAGAAGTCTCAGACATCTCTGAACTAGTTTATGTAGGACATAACTTTATTTTTAGATAGAGTTAAGAAATCCTAAAGCATTAGCGCTGTGTACTCCAGTTTTGCCTTGGTGTTTTTTGTTTTCAACAAATTTATACAATTATATTTTCCATAGTTATTTTTGATTACCTTACCCTGTTATAGTGTCTAACATCTTCCTTTTTTTTTTTTTTAGTTTATTTTGATTCACTAAAAACTAGGTAAATATACTGATGTGTTACTGTCAAACAGCATTGCAGTTTAATGCTTTTGTATCCAAGTTCTTTATCTCTCCTGCCTTAATTTGTGAATATCCTGAAATTATTTCCTGTGCCTGTAGTTAATCATTCCCTCCAAAGTTTGTTTTCTAAGCAGGTGCTTTACAAATTAATCATATATTGTTTAACTGTGTGATTTATATCTCCCAAATTCCTGTATTTGCATTGTATTGTGTCATGTAAGTAATGAGACCTAAATGCTCTTTCCGTTACAGCCCAGCTTTAAAATTGGCTGTGACATTGCCTTGTTTTGGCTATCCACTGTGGAAACAAATCTGAACACAGACACACATTTAAAATCATCAGCTTTCAAGGAGTTTTTACATATTGACAGGTGGTAGCTGAAAAGCCAAAAGGAAAAGGCGAAATGTGTCTTGCATACATGCTGGGTCTTCTGTCTGGGAAAGAAAAAGTCATTGAAGAGGGAAATCTCATGTTATAAACACATGAACAGTTCACCCTGCCAACTGTCAGAACACGACAGGGACTCCAGTTCTTCTAATTGTGATCCAGATGTGAATCCCTTTAGAAGACATTTTTTCTGCCTCTTGCTCCCTCCCCACACCCAAACCTGGCAAAGTTTATCTTCAGTCAGGTCATCAACTCTATAAAGGAAGACAGAAGTAGGAACAGAGACAAAACCAGAAATTTTTTTCCTCCTAACAGTGCTGTTCATGAGTCTTTCTAACTGGAACAACACTAGCTTCAGTTTTGCCTCCTCTCTGTTTCCTTTGAGCATGCTTAATTAAATACTATTTTTCATGTACCTGGCAAAAGTCAATTTAGAGGTTGCCATTGTAGACCAGTGATCCTATTTGCTCTTGTATTATCATGATGATACAGCACAAAACTATGAGGCAGCAGATCTTTTCTCACAGATCAGTGGTCAACACGCTGGAGGGAAGGGATGCCATCCAGAGGGTCCTGGACAAGCTCGAGAGGTGGACCCAAGCAAACTTCATGAAGTTTAACAAGGCTGAGTGCAAAGTCCTCCGGCATGTGTGTTGGCAATTCTAAGCACAAGTACAGGCTGAGTGGAGAGTGTATTGAGAGCAGACCTGAGGAGGAAGACTTGGGGGTGTTGGTGAATGAGAAGCTCAACATGCTCCGGCAATGTGCTCTTGCAGCCCAGGAAGTCAACCACATCCTGGGCTGCACCAGAAGAAGTACAACCAGCAAGTCAAGGGAGGTGATTCTGCCCCTCTGCTCTGCTCTGGTGAGACCCCACCTGGAGTACTGTGTCCAGCTCTGGGGCCTCCAACATACGAAGGACATGGACCTGTTGGAGCGAGTCCAGAGGAGGGCCACGAAGATGATCAGAGGGCTGGAGCACCTCTCCTATGAAGACAGGCTGAGAGTGTGGGGGTTGTTCAGCCTGGAGAAGAGAAGGCTCCAGGGAGACCTTATAGCAGCCTTCCAGTTCTTAAAGGGGGCCTTAGAGGAAAGATGGGGAAGGACTCTTTATCAGGGAGTGGAGCAATAGGATGAGGGATAACAGTTTTAAACTGAAAGAGGGGAGATTCAGATTAGCTATCAGGAAGAAATTCTTTACTGTGAGGATGGTGAGGCAGTGGCACAGGTTGCCCAGAGAAGTTGTGGATGCCCCATCCCTGGAGGTGTTCAAGGCCAGGCTGGACGGGGCTTTGAGCAGCCTGGTCTAGTGGGAGTTGGGACTAGATCACCTTTAAGGTCCCTTGCAACCCAAACCGTTCTATGATTCTATGATTTGTTATTGTTTTTTTCAGTTTGCTCATGACTGAAAGTACTTTAAAATCACACTGGACATTTGACAATTACAGCAAATTACACATACAAGTTACTTCAGCAAAATTATCCCTAGAAATACTAGGATGGATGTCACGTTTGAGTTACTCATATGATATTTTCTAACTGGAGTTGTGTTTTGTTTTGCTTTGTTTGTTGGTTGTGGGGTTTTGGTTTTTTTGTTGTTGGGTTGTTGAGGTTTTTGTGTGTGTGTGATTTTAACATCATTTTGTGCCCTCTAGTATGTTCTGAAGGAAATGATTCTTCTATAGGTCAGCCTCCACAGGAAGCAGTACCCACGCTAGCTTTAAAATTCAAACCTTTCATTAGACTGCCTTTTCCACTGGCAACTTTCCTTACGTCTGAAATCCTTCAGAAGACACTCTAGAACATGAAGCTCTCGCGTAAGGTTGATTTTATGTTTTCCCAGTCTTGAGCTACTTAGTGCAAATAAAATTTTGTGCCAGTCAGCCCAGATGTACTACAGCTCTGTTAAAGCCCAGCCTGCTAATTACAAATGTTTTGCAGTGTTTGTGTGATGCACAGATTTCTTGGAAATAGGTTTCCTTTGGCAGTATGTAGTTTTACAGTACAGTCAACAGAATGTTGCAGAATAGCAATTATGGGAATAAGGAGAATGCACAAGCTATTGGAGTGAACGCTTTAATGCTGATACATTTTTTCTGATAAAAGCAACTCAGATAAGAGCATATTCAAGTTATTGTAGCAATTAGTTTTTCTAAGATGTCTATCTATATGAAATGTTTCATGGTAGAAAAAAAACCCCAACTCTGTAGTAGAATAAAAAGTTTATTACATTTCTAGACTACATTATCCTTGTCAGCTAGATTAAAGCATTCTCCTAGTTTCTGTCCTGTATTACCATAACAAGTGAGGAAATAATGTAGTGTTGTTACACAGAGCAGCTTATAAATTTTGACATAAGTGTGAGAGAAATCACTTGAAATGTGAAGCAACCAAGAGGAATAATTAGGAACAGCAGAATGATCTCAGTAATATGACAACAGTTTCTAAAGCACCCCACAGGATTGAAATCATCAGGTTTGCTTGACCTATATCTTTAATAATACAGCTCATTGCCCTTGTATTGAAGCTAGAGGGTAGGACAGAGTATAAGCTTTATCATGTTTTAGGAGAAATTGCAAAAAGTTTATTTATTAACACAGCACAAAATGGCCCATTTCTATGATTACCAAACAGGAAAGCAAGTTGGGCCACAGTTCACCACACAGAACACTTTATAGTCAGGCTTGGCTGGCAAAAAATATTATGTAACACTCAAATAAGATAAATGGCTGCATTGGCAGTGGAAATAACCTTCTGTTTAATTAGAAAATAAGAGCTATATGGGACAATAAAAATGGTTACTGCTGCCCTCAGTCACTGTTTAATAAATATGATAGCGCTGAAGATAATGCTAAGTGTTATTTATTTGTGCAATATCACGGGCTCAGTAATTGTTCATGTTCTTGATAGTTACCCTGCATGTAGAATGAGTCCATTTCACATTTTCTTTGTTTAATTCTTACAAAGGAAAGAGATTTTTTTTAAACTTTTAAACTGTTTTTAAAAGCCAAAGATGCGTGATCAAAGTTCATTCACTTCTCAGTGGTGCTGTAATCAAACTACTGGTTTTCTTGGCTTACCTTCAGGATAATTAAGCTTTGAAACTAATTGTTTCATGCTTTTCAGGCTGGATTGCCTATATGCCTTGGATATGTTTCTACAGATGTGAGAGGAGAGCATAATTCAAATTTTTAGCTGTTCATTTCATCACGGCTGTATTTATAATTAGCATAGTTCTAAGGTCTGATTTTACCATGGTTTTATCTTCCTTTGGCTTCATTTGGAGTTTTTAGCACTAAACACGTACAAATCAAGTCCTGCAGGGCACGGTGTGGAAGAGTGATGATTTCAGTGAAGACTTCTCTCTAAAGGGAACGGTTTTCACTAGTAAATTGAGCATCAAATTGTGTTATGTGCATATGTATCAAAAGTTTCCTTTCTCTGTAGGGCTTGTTTATTAGATATGGACATTGTTGCTGGTTTCATGTATTTAGGAACATACACGTATTTATCAAATGCTTGACAGAAAAGCAGGGCCTAGGATGCATTTCGCAATACAGTTTTAACAGGCTTGGTATCCCAGCCCTATTGCTTTTGGTCCCAATCTTTCTATTCTGAATCTACAGTAAGTACAGGGATTTGAAAAAGGATATCAAAGGCTTTGCTTGGTTTTATCCAAGGGGAAAATTCAGAAGATGTTTCATCAACAAGTTTTAACCCCTCCTTCCTCCACTACTCCCCCCCCCCCCCAATGTAGACTGTATGTCAAGAGGCAAAACAAAACAAAACAAACCCCCTTTTCTTCACACAATTCACTTTAAGCTTCAAAATCCTCCAAAATCCTCAATCTCCCTTTGCAGTCTGGTTCCCACTCTCCAGCTTTCCTCATCTCCCTCTGAAAGAAAAAAGCTCTTCTTTAAGGACTGATAGGTTGTAGAGCGATGCTTAGCAACAACATTCCTGTGCCTTAAGTAGCTGCAAGCCCCTAGCTGAACCCTTTGATGTGACTGTCAGGGCAGATTTATTTTGTTTTAGCACATTGTCTACTTGTCCAGATGTATCAGGAGATAAAAAGGAGTCATGTTTACACTCTTTTTGGGAGGGGGAGGGAGGGAGAAGATGTAATTAAATCGCATTTTTGATGAATCTCTGAGAGATCGAGGTGAAGAGCAGACGACTTTGCTTGAATATAGAGGGGAAACCCACTTGCCTGCCCTAACACCTGACACTGTAGGAAAATGAAGTGTAAAGCCATAGCACAATGTGTTGATTTGGTTCTCCTGAAGCCTTTGCCTTTGTGTTTTCGCATGTGCTGGTAGTTCACGAGTGTCCAGAAAGGCCTGTTAGAAAGTAGCGGTTGTGCACCATGGACTCTTTCCTGTGTGTCTGTCTTAATAGATTTATTTGTCCAGGTTGAAAATAACTGTGTTTTTCTCTAGAATGTTAATGTTACAGATCACATATCCCAGAACTTCTGGCTGTGGTAAGTGGCTGTCAGTCAAATGCTTTAAAAAAAATAGAAATAACTGAGCCTCAGTGATCTTGGATAAACAAATGTGCAGTGTAAGGCAGGCCTTGCTGAATTCTCCCAGAGAACAAATACCACAGATAAATCCATTTTTGTTTATTTGCTTTTAACTTGCACATTTAGCAACACCATTCTGAGCTCTATTAATAACCTGCGGTGTGCAGTGACAAGTCTGATTCCAGCGTTCAGTATGCTGTGGGTATGCCAAGTGAATAAAATGCTAGTTTTAATCTGCTGTTAAAAAAGTTACTCTATTTGCATTTTAAATAGGTTACACTACAGCACCCCCTTCTGCTGTCTAAGTAGTGTGACAAGAGGTTTTAGCTGCAATTCAGTTTTATTCCCACATGACAGAATGAAGATGCCTTGAAAGCATTTTTAGCCTCCCCATTTCTTAATTCCCGTGCCTACTAAGCAAGGAGATCAGTGCAACGCAACAATAGCCATTGAACTACTGTTATCTTATAATTTTCAGGATCTAGCTTTCATTTTTGCAGCATTGTCCATACTTCTGAAAAAAATGTAAACCCTCTAACGTTGCAAACAATTATGCTTGGTCAGTGAAACGTATACACAGTTCTGCAGTCCTCTGATTGTCATTGAAAGTGATTGCAAGTGATGATATTATGTTACTGATTTAATTTATGGAACAGTCTCAGAGGTTTCTATCCAAAATAAAGCAATTTTCCTTGCCGATTCTGTCTTTGCTTTTGAAGACTCTGTGGACATCGGATTGGCGAAAACAAGTGTAGAAGTTCTGAGTTGTCTGTATTTCATAACACAGGCCTATGAAAAGTAAGAAGTTACTGTATTGTATGTAATGTGCATTTGAGTTCTGCATCTGTGTTTATATGTAGCTTGTACGCTGTTGTTATGCCATAGCCCAGCATAAATCTCAGCAGTTACTCCATTAGTCCTGTGTTTTGTAGTTGTGATATAGTTGGTTGAAAAATATTGCAGGAAATGAGTAAAGGAAACTTGGAATCTAATACATTATTAATGTACTTCACGTAAGAGACTTACCTGTGTTTTGCATCTTCTGTTGAAGTTGTAATATCTAAAAACTCACTATTGTTCTTTCACTCCTTCAGAGCTGTTGGTCAAGGAGTAAAATGCAATAAATGGCATGTTTGGACGCTGGTGAGGTGGGAATTTAGGAAAAGGTTAGCATCTGCTAGCATCTAAAAGTTCATTTGTGGTTCACATTATGAGACACTTTAAAGAACAGTTGTTTATGACAGCTCAAAATCTCTATGACAGGCTTATTTATGTTTTGTTTTCTTGCACTTTATTTTACTATCATGTAAGTGCATTGAATCTTGCGTGCAAGAAGGTAGCATGTGTGTTCCCAGAAGATGAAGAAGGTAAAAATGCTGGTAAAGAAATGCAAGGTAAACTGGATACTTCTTGCTTGGACTTACATTCCCAAACTCAGACCAGGAGTCCAGGCCAGCAGATTTTCCTTTAATTTTGGGGGTCTTTTGTCAGTTTCCTGATTTTCCTCAATACCAGTCTAAGAGAAGAAAAAGCATTCAAAAATCTATTCTAGGGATGACTGTGATTTAGCAACTTTGAATTTATTTTGTAGTGTGATTTTTAAATGGATTTATTCTTATTTTAAAACCTAGCATGAAGTTTTACAGTGAATAGATTTCTTGTTGTATTGTATTAATGGGCATTCCTTTCATTCACTGTTATGTTGCTAGAATGTTTAAGTGCTTCTTTAGGGACAGATCCAGTTATCTACCATAATGAAAGATACTGAGCCACTTGAGCAGCAAGTATTAAATCATCAGAAATGAAAATATTAGAATCTGGTATATGATTAGGGAGAGGTAGTAATAGTCAAGTTACTCTTCTTCAACTCATTAAACCGAACTGAGTGAGCAGCAGAATCTCTTGCATCCTTCTGCTTTTAAATATAAAATCTTTTTTTTCTAATATTTTCTTTTTTTTTTTATTTTTTTAAATCTTTTTTTAAAAAAGGCAAGGCAAATACCATGCAATAAGAAGTCACTTTTTTTTCTACTGAGCTTGAAAAAATAGTGTTAAGAAGATGCTAAAATTCTTTGATTTTGAATGATAGAAGTTGAGAAAGAATGGCCTTGGAAGTCAAAAAACCTAACGAGTGTTTTTGTATGCTGTATGTTACAGTAGAACAAATCAATTCAGGCTCCTTAGATGCAGTCATTGCCTTGTGATTATATTTGTGTGAAGTCTTGGAGCCTTTGATCAAAGAAAGGCATTTGTGACTAGGTCTAATCCAAGCCCTTTAAGGTGTTTAACTTGCACGGGGGAGGAAGAGGTTGATAACAGCTGGGATTTAAATTTAGTTTTGCTGAACTTTTGTTTTGAAAGGATTTCTATTATACACTGCTTCCTTTTCCATACAGAAGATGGATCATTGAGTAAACCTAAAAGGGAAAGAGGATATGGGAGGAAATGGGTGGGGACTTGGAATTAATCTTCTGAAGAAAAATGTTTGATCAGCGGGTAGGAGAGGATGAAAACCTCTGATGTTGACAGCAGGCAACTTTCTGACTAGTGTGTGATTGACAACTTTGATGCTCCAGTGGGGAGCGAGTGTCCAGCCGTGCTCAGGCATCCTCTGTCTGTGGGTGGTAGTGTTAATAATGTGGCAACTGGAAAGATTAATTGTGGACAAGCAGCAGGATTACGAGGAGGGCTTCACAAGTCTAAAAGGAACAGTGGTAGGAAGGCCTCTGATCTGTCAGCCCAAAAGGAAATTAGTTAGGGCAGGCTGGAGCAGGCTTAAAAAAGGGGGGGAAGAGAGAGGGGGAAGATGGAGTAATGGGAGAAGGGAAGCATTTAGGATATTAAAGGAAAATGAAGAGGATATTGAAAAAGGTCATAAGGGAAGGGGCCGATGTTCTTGAAAGACCTTAATACACTACATCCTCTTACAGTACATGCAGAGTTCAGCTTGTTTTGCAGGGAAATGCAAAGTGACTTTTGTAGTGGTTAGAGATGCTACATTAGGTAAAACCTGTTACTTGGTTTCAAAATGAACCTGAGAATAAAGTCAAATTAAGAATTTTCAAAGATGTCTAAATTCAAAATACACAGGAGGGAGTTTACGCAAGCTGTTTCTGCAAATTACTAGCTGCTGTGTGTTTTACTTCCCACCCTTTTTGGTAGAAGTAGGGATTTTGCCAATAAATTCTGTGTTACCATTAAAGAGGCCATTCATCATGCTTACTAATGTTATTAATCAAGATACACCACAGTACTCTTAAAATGAGATCATTTTGATAAATCATGTATGACATGAAAAGACTTTATTCCTTTTAAGTGCAATTTAGACTGTAATTTTTTTCCTCATTTATGATTCATGGGAGAAACATGGATAAAATTCCCTTGCACATTTACACCTTATCTTCAGTAATAATTCAAAACTGCTCTTAGATGAAAATTCAAGGTCTGATTCACCAAAGCTGAATGCCAGCTCATTATTTTCTGGCATTCACTAGTCCAAAAATAATGTCCATACATTAGGTGCTTTTCACAATAGTTGAATTTGGCTGCGGACCAGACATATCGATTACACTCAATTAAGCCTAAATGTGTAAGAATTATCTGATGTTCATTTACATTTTTGATCCAGTTGCACCCTGCTTTCAACCTTGCAGTTTAACATTAAGTGAAAACCAAAAGGTAAAGTAAATCCAAGTAAGAAATTATAATCTCTCTTATATGAGAATAAGGGAAATATATACTGAAATGCTTTGAATCTTCTTCAGCTTCACTACTTCTGTTAAATAAGCAAAATTCTCTTGCCTTTTCTTGTTAAAGGTTACTGGAATTGGAAGGCCAACCAAAATATAAGATCACTGTTCTCCTTGTCGTCCTAGTACTACAATAATTTGGCCTACTCTATTAATAGCATCACATATGAAAATAGGCTGCTAAAATGTCCAGAATGAGTATTTGCTAAGTTCAAAGTCACGCTCTTGATTATAGCTGAAACACGTGTGTTATTTATTAAATTTAAAAATGTCAGAAATGGGTTGCAGCATTTTTTGCTAACATAGGTATAAATATTAGATAATTTTTTGTTTATTCTTGTGTTTAGAAATACGCAAAGGAAATGTCTAGTAGACAGATTTAATATGGAAAGCAGAGTCATTTGAATTTTACTGTTTGTCAAACCATGATTCAAAGAAGATTGGCTTATCTGAATTACGGTCCCCCCCTTTACTTCTCTCAGCAGCTGAAAGTATTTGAAGGAACGTGTGTGGTTGCCAGAAATAGCAGAACATTTGTATTTTTGAACCATTGGTCTCTACAAATTCATTTTGACGCAGCACATGCACAGTATCCTGATGCTATGCAGTATGCTCCCTTACTAGTACCATCCATATTAGCGGTTTTATTCCTTGAAAAGTGGAGTTTGGGGATTAAACAAGTGAAACTTTTCTTTGGTCTAATTACATTTCCAGACTTTTAAGAGCCAGTGGCCAGTGTGTGGCTGACTTAATTTTCTTCTAAAATGTTACAAAGTGTTATTTTTTTTTTTTCCCTTCATGCTTTACTTTGTGTTTGCATATGAGAAAAATATTTTTCACTTCCACATCATACTGAGTTATGCATCCCAGACTTAGAATGGTCAGAGTCCTGATGATTTTTTGAAACATTGTTATTATGAGCATTAGATTAGTAGGCAAAAGAAGCATAAAGCCAAAAAAATCCCTTGTCCTACCAATACCTGCCCTTATGTTTGTTTCTTCTCTCATGAATTCTCTTTATTATTAATAATAAGAAAAAAAAATAGGGAAAAAGACTCCCTATATTTCCCTAGGAAATTCTTTCTAATGAGATAATTTTATAGAAATAAATTAAAATAGCATATTAGTTCAGAGTAATCAGATTGTGTTTGTTTTCTTCATTAGGACTGGTCAAATTAATACTTCTAATTTTCTTAAAAATGACTGCTGATGAAAGAAAGATATTTGTGACATTCAGCAAAATATGAGAAGCACAGTTTAAGGCATGAGACTGAGACAAAAATGGGTGATACCTTTTTCATTCCTTCCCACTTTCCATCAAATATTCATCTGCTATGTTCTTCTGCTTTTCAGTACTGTGTTCAAACATCTAAAACCAGATTTGAAAACAACTCACTATTTTTATGTTGGGTTAGGCGATCATCTCAGTAAGCCTATAGAGATCAGGCAAGTTGTGATAACACCACACATTTGTTTCCCCCTCTTCCACTTAACTAAAGCGACTGCAATTTATGCTGGAGGTTTAGTAAAGGCAACTGCCAACCTGTAGTTAACTATGCTTGGCTGTGGGGCAGGGGAATTGGGTAATCCCATTTCATCAAGGAAAGCTGTCTCTCCACATGAGCGTGCCATGCCACCTGTTGGTTTTCCAGAACATAACACCGTATTGGGACCGGTCACAAACTCAGGCTGGCCCATCTGAGACCTCTCGCCTAGTTCACAGCTAGGGAGAAGAAAGCAAGACCTTTTGTAGCCTGCCATATGTAGTGGTCCTGTCAGGTCCTGCTTTTGCGTACTTTCCAGTCTCTATCCATTCTTTCACACTTTATCCCTTTCTTTCACTGTCTGCCTGCTTCCTGATTTCATAGAAAAGCAAATTGTAAATGAAGTTGTTCTTCCCTAACCATTCCCTAGCATGGAATGGTCAAAGGCTTGGTGTATTGGTGCTTCCTGTAATATTTTCTGCTATCACAAGTCTCTCAAAGACCTCACAGTGAAATCAAAGTCCCATTGTTCTTGGTGCTCTGCAAACTCATGGGAAGAAACAGTCTCTCTGAAGTAGTGTTTTGATACTGCCTGCAAGCATGTTGTAAATTCAACCGAAAATGAATACACTTAAATTGTTTTCTGTTATTACGCAGACTATGTTCCTCTTCGCACGGTTATACGTGATTTTTATATGTATATTTAATTTCTAAAAAATTAATTTCTAGTTAGTTATGTCTAAAGTTTTGGGGAAAAAAATCTTGAGGAGGAGTTCCATGGAAAGTTTCTGTACATTTTATCACAAATGTGAACGGATCGTGATGGTCCAATATACTCATGGGTTAAGACATGTGAGTTGCTGCTGTCAATGTTACAAAGGGGTTGAATCGACACATTGCTGAGGTATGGGTACGCAGATGTTTAGGCAAGTTTTCAAAATATATATGAATTATTGATGACTGTTGCCATTGTGTCTGTTAGGGAAGATATGTGTGCCCAAGAGATCCTGAATGAGTCCTTAGCCTAAGTAGATGTTTATGCAGACATTTCTTAAAATTATAATAAGCCATGTTTCTGTTAAAGTATGATTAATTTTAAGCATTGAGTGCATCTGAGACAGAATAAGCTTATCAGGAAAATATTACGGTTTGTTACATAAAAAGAAAAGTTTTTCAAAAGCAAGTACGAGCTGATCCTTTAAGTTGGAACTATACCACAGATTGTCCCATTAATCATATACCTTTCTGGAGAAATGTTTTTGTCAGTTTAAAAAATGGATAATGCAGTGATTTCCTTCATTCTTAATTGTAGTTTCCCTGTGGATATATTAAAAATCTTTTGAAATAAATCATACTTTCTTGCTAAATCCAAGTTTTGCATTTGATAACGTGATATGTACCATTGGGCTCATTGCTGCAATGTCGCAATATTGTTTTCCATTTTTATTTGAATGTAAATCACTAAATGAGAAGCAATGAGCTTTCAAATTGCTGAGGTCATTTCTCTGTGACCTTACTAGATGACTTTGACAAGTGTTAAAACTGTGATGAATGAAAATAAACAACAATATTGCAGAACACAAGAATTCTTGATAATTGTGGGTCAGACTTAGAGAATGAGTATCATGCTGTCCCGCAGAAGTTTTCCTCTTTATCAGTTCCCTGAAAACAAATGAGTCACACTCTGAAATGCTGGAGGTTGGAGATATTCCCATACTAGATGAGAAACTTGTTGCAAAGGAGAAATCCCAAACACAAAATCTTTCTAATCTATTGAACCCTTGTGTCGTGGTTTAGCCCCAGATGGGAGCTAGGACCACGCAGCCTCTCGCTCACTGCCTCCAGTTAGAATGGGGGAGAGAATTGGAAGAGTAAGAGTGAGGAAAAAAAACTCATGGGTTGAGATAAAGACAGTTTAATAGATAAAGCAAACACTGCACAGGCCAGCAAAGCAAAAAAAGAAATTCATTCAGTGCTTCCCCTTGGCTGGCAGGTGTTCAGCCATCTCCAGGAAGGCAGGGCTCCATCACGCGTAAAGGCTACTTGCGATGACAAACACTATCACTCTGAACATCATCCCCTTCCTTCTCCTTCCCCCAGCTTTATATCCTGATGTATACAAAACTTATATAGCCCCTTTGGTCAGTTGTGGTTCAGCTGTCCTGGCTGTGTCTCCTCCCAACTTCTTGTGCTCTCCCGGCCTGCCTGCTGGCAGGGGTGAATATGAGGAGCTGAAAAGGCCTTGACTTCTTAACAGTAACTAAAACCACCAGTGCTATCAAAAGTATTTCTCATCCCAAATCCAAAACATAGCATTACATCCACTGCTAGTAAAAACGTTAACTCTATCCCAACTGAAACCACAACACCTTGTCAGGAGCAGGCCAACATGCTGCTGTTCTTCCTGTATAGAAAATGTCAGGTATAATACATTAATGGCTACCACAGTTACTGTATACAGGACATGTATAGGTGGCATGCCTCAGA
The DNA here is from genome assembly GCA_947846985.1 of Fratercula arctica. Taxonomy (NCBI): domain Eukaryota; kingdom Metazoa; phylum Chordata; class Aves; order Charadriiformes; family Alcidae; genus Fratercula; species Fratercula arctica. The sequence continues at coordinate 25,707,734 of CANTUZ010000010.1, forward strand.
AATAAGGGTAAGTATTAGTCCAGAAATTCTGGGATGCAAATACTAGCTGTGTGACACGAATAGGAGAACGTCAACTATCAAGGGATATTAGTGATATTCCATTATGGCCAATGTAGCCTAATAGCTACATCTTACTCATCAACAGAAAGTAAAATTTCCTAAACAATAACCATTGTTTTATTTAAAATTGCTCAAAGTTTAGGTTTTGGAGGTTTTTTTTTTTATTTATTTTTTTGTGTGTGCGAGTTTCGTTGGTTGGTTGATGTTTGTTTCTTTTCCGACTGCAGCTTCTACAGTATCTGTAATTTTGATGAACGTTGTTTGAAAATCTGATACTCTTTTACAATGTCTCTTTAGTATCAAGTACAACAATTCTTAACTTGGACAAAACTTACAGGTTAATACAAAGACAGAGATATCTCAATTTAGCAAATGTTTGTTATGGGCATAACTTAGGCTGTGAGTAGTCTAACTTCATTGGCCTTGTCACTTTTATATGTTGTACTATGATGTACTGCAAAACTTGGATGACTTCAACGCTTGCAAGAATACAGGCTTCTCCTGTAATAATACTGGTAGAATTTCTTTACTGAGCTATTTAGTGACCTGTTCTTATCAAACTGAAGCTACCACCTATTTTAACCAGCTTTCCTTGAAGCTATTTGTGGTTGCAGTTACTTTCCACTGCAACAAGAACTTCTGATGCATATGTCACCAATACTTGAAGACATAACTGTCACGTGTCAATGCTGTCATTGTCAAAATATTCCTGTGAATATTAAGAGTAATACAATCTATACAAATCTCTTTGGAAAACAGCTCAGGGCCAAATGTCAGTATGTGGTAGGGAAAACAAATAGTTGTCTTTCTGCTGGTGCACGGGCTTACTCAGAAAAGCGATTCATAACTCCAGACAGCGTTTGTGCAAAACAATCCTAACCCTGGATGATATTCCGTAGAATTAAAGTTGCTCTAGCTGAATGCTTAGCTCAAAGGTAATGAAAACTGTTCTATATTTGACAGGGAATTATATACTGTACATAAAATAACAGCAAAACACCAATAAACAAACCCTCCTTTTCTTGCTTTTCCTAAAATTGGAAATAAAGCTGAATTGCCCCTTCACTCCAATATCCTTTTTAGAAGCTCTTGAATTTTGCTCGCTCAGTGGTATATTGCTGAAGAGGCAAAGTCTCTTCCAGTAATTTTAGGAAAAGCTATCATCAAGCTGTCAACAGTCTAAATTGAGATTAAAAGTACCAAAGAGAAACCTTCACTATTATCAGAGTCCCAAATAAGTGCACTTGAATAGGCAGATAGCATCTAGAGTGTACAGTATGAGACCACTTATTCCTCCAGCTTTTGGAGTGATTTACAGGGATGAAGTCTTATGTTAAAAAGTTAGTGACATATTTCTTCTTGTCTTACCCAGAACAACTCGGCCCAAAGAAAACAGATAGTTGTGAACAGATGCCTGTTCTTGGAATTCATTTCAGATGTCACGTCGCTGGGGGTTAGGGGCATCTATCTCATCCTCTGAGATGTTATGTGCCCTCAGCTCATATCGGTCATCAGAGGGAAGATTTCCCATACTTCATAGTCAGGGGTAGATTGAGCTGCGCGTTTACCGTTCACTAAAATCAAAGTATTATTCACTCTATCTGAAGGTGAGGGTTGTGTCTATGGTATTACGTCTCTGAAAAGGGTATATTATCACTAGTGAGTCAGCAGAAGCAGGATTTTCTACATTTTTATTCCTATCTGATAAGTAGCATCTTTGCTATTTAGGCAAACCCATCTCTATTAAGATGTTTGTTTTGATGCATGATGTGTCTTCATGTTATGACCTGATTTTTGCTAGAGACAAAAATGGTTTGACATAGAAATTGACAGATGGTCTCCAAAAGCAAAAGCTTAGTATAATAATCTACTCAGTCACTCACTTCTTAAGGTTTTAATATATTATCATCTAGGAGTCCAACAGCTATGACAAAGAAGTTACAGCCTTTAACAAACTATAACCACGATTAATTTTCCTTATTGTGGATTTCTGATTGTTGTTCTCAGGTTTAGTCTGGCAATTAAGATTTGAATTAGTATTTAAGCTTTTTCTTCTCCCAAACATTTTAACCCTATTTTACACTTTTATCTTAATCAGACATTGTAAATCTGGTTTTGAATTAATTTCAATTAAAAAAAATACATGTTTTGAGGGTATGATTAATTACAAAATAAGAAGTAAGACTGAGGTGGATTCCTTAGATTGACTTTTGCAGCTTATAAAGCTGCATTGAGAAATCATTGAGGAACAACCTGCATAAAAGATAGCCTTTATTTTCTCAAGACTCCCTTCAGTAAATTATCATGAGATTCAAGAAATAGTTTGGCTTTTTTATTTCTTCTCTTTATTTTCCTTATCTTTTCTATTAGAAATTATCATGTAACTTTTAGTAAAACCTGTCCTTTGTGTCTTCTATTAAAACCCAGCATCTTTTTATGTATGTTGCAATGGGTAGATTGTAAACGCTCCAGAGCAAACTCTATCTGAAACTGGACATATAACTACCATGATATCAATCCGTATAACTTAACATGAATTTCAAAAACTGTGATGATGATTCGCATTCACCAACACAATCCTTTATTTTCATATCTCCTCCTAACAACGCAACACTGCTGCTCTCTAACTAAAAAGCAAGATGGTAAATGTGGCTTGTCTTGGCTTTATATTGCTCTTTCCTTCAGAGGAAACATCCAACTGGTTGAAGATTACTTTATTGCAAACCATAGCTCCACAAGCTGATCTTTTTAAATTGGAATCATAGGATATTGAAATTTTTGTTACGGAGAAAGATTTGGGTTTCCTCTCTTCTCCCTTAACTTCTTGCTTTTAAGGATTATGAACAAGTCTTCTTGGTACTTACTTCTTTAAACGTATTAGACTTCTGGTGTGGGTTTATTATTAACAATTCTATATACTTGCCCACTTTGTTGTATTACAGGTATTACAGTTTTTAAGAGATTCCTTCATTTAGCTCACAGGAGAGTGGAATGGCTGAATCATATTTTTTTTTCCTTAGTTTTGAAAAGTCCAGTATCTTATCCCAGCTTTCTATTTTCTGTCTGCTTTCTGACATGTGGACTCACTCATAACTTCCTTCAGGTAAACATTAATCTGTTTCACCAAGAAGAACATTTTTAACATTGCCTAAAGATTTCCTGATAAAGATGGTAGTTTTTTGAAGCTGTGAGCTGTATGAAAATATTCTTTTAGTAATGATACCTAATATTGTTGTGTAAACTTTTGTGAGTACAGCTACCTTGAAGGATTGCAGGCAGCCTTAAGAAAAACAAATTAATCCTCCATGGCTGGTGACTCTCTGCACCTGTAACCACATCACAGAACTCATCTCGCAGGTGCATCCTCTTTGCGTCATCATTGGCTTTCACTCAGAGTACTGATAATATTTGTTTTATCACACAGGCCTCCAGCGATGCTGCCTCTACCTCTCCAGGGATGCACTATACGCCTCTGCCTTCAGGATCCAGAGACCTCACCAATCACAGAGGTATGAACTAACCTTTTATTGGTGTGAACTGCTGCAAGGCGGTAAGCTTTGCTGTAAGGCCTTCTCTCTATTAGTTACTGCTGCATTGGCACTTTGCAGAGAACACTGTGCCTTTCAAGCACTACATGAGAAAACCGTACCTGTCAAGACGACAGATTTTGACTCATATTAAATTGGATTTAAAGGTAGTCTACTGGGAAAGTAAATAAATCTATGGATAATAACATTGAATGATATTTTTGTGTGTGTGTGAGAAAAATGTAAAGAGATCAAAGAAGTTAAATATTGCAAAGTAGATAGTTACATACAGCGTTGGTAACTTTGAGAGAATTTGCAAACTTTCTAATGTTTGTAAAGAGAGAGCTTTGTGGCAGTTTAAGCAATTTAGGTCTGTAATTTTGAAATGTTAACACATTTTCATTGCAATAAAAAGGGATTCTTCTCTGTTTTTCAACATTAAAGGCAGATCAGTGTTCAATTTCCTTTTTCACCAATCCTTAGAGCTTAAAAAGCACCTAGGGCAAATTCTCAAATTCCTTCTGCATAGCTATAGAGCAAAAAGTTCAGGGAACAGGTGAAAAACTGAAGTGGTCAGGAAGGGTGCATTCCACGCTCTTTCACCTTTGTTCTTAAAAGAAGAAATTCAAAAAGCTTTGCAGCTTAAAACCAGAGCAACAGTATTCTAATTTATTTCCCACATTACGCATTGATTCCATGTTGATCATGTAGAGGCAAGTTTTGTACAGGATACCAGAATCAAAGTCAGTCTTACATTTATGAACTGAGAGTAACTTAGTTGTAGTGTGTGTTCAAATTCTGCAGCACTGCAGAAGCTTGAGGCAGAGTTAGTAGAATGCCTTATTACTTGAAACCTGAAAGAATTGGGCAGGCAATGCAACTGAACAAGGATCTGTGATTCAGGTGGGAAGGATGAGGAAATCAACTGATTGGACTTTAATTCATTGCAGCCTGTGTCACTGGTGTGCTAGGGATAAAGATGGGTGTGAAGCTACATCCTGGTCTTGGTGTAAATTGATATAGTGTACTGGAAATCACATGTCCTGAAAGTGCTGTATTGCATTGTGTTCTGACGCTGAGCTCATGTAGTAACTGGTACATTTTAAAGAAGAAGGATCAAACCAAAATCCTGGACTTGAGCGCACACCTAGTCTTCAGAGATTAAACCCCCACAAATTAAAATAACTGCAATTCACTGCCCTCCCAGTTCCCAAGATATGTGTTGTGGATTTGATTTTCAGGTAAGCATATTTGCTTTGAGGTTGGATTTCTGGTGTTGGATTGAATGGCTAGGGTCTAGTAAGACAATAAGTAGAATGACAGAATGTTGTGAATGCCTAAGTTCTATAAAAATACATAAAAAGTACTATTAAAAGCCAGGTATCCTCAGATCTGTTTGTTTAGATGATACTGAATTAAAAGTGTGGTTTTATGGCTGATTTTGGAATCTGACTTGGCAAAAGAAATGCCAGTAGCATTAAGCTTCAAAAGTTGTGTGCCTGCATTATTGGTTGACTTCTCTTGCAATGAAGCAATCGTGTGGCTCTAGTAGGCACTGCAGACATGTCCATACGGGTGTCCATTCACAGCTGGAGCTCACCAGGTTCTAAGAACCACTGGCTTGCTAGGGTTTGAGAATGCCTGCTCTATTACTATGAAAGGGGAAAATTATATTTCCCAAGTTATCAACTTTTTACCCTTAGTTGTTCACATAATTCTTTATTACTTCTGTCTTTACTGTTCCCAGAAATATTCTGCTTTGCATGCGAAACGTGTGCTGAAAATTTCCTTGATGATTAAGCACAGTTATAAATAAAGTATATGGAGAAGAGAGTGTCATCCAAAAAAGGGTAAAATTGCCCCTAAAAGAGACATTGTTAGCATGATTCAATAAGGTTTTTTTATATATGTATGTATATATAATATTCACAAGGAAATAATTAAGAAAGTGTTCCAAAATTCCAGGTGTTGTAAATAAAGCTTGGAACAACCTGCTGGCAGGCCCATTCACTCAATCAACTTCTATACAAAGAAAAATCTAAGTTCACAAGCCCATAAAAGATTCATTGGAGTCAATAGAAAAATCTCCAAGAAAAGAATGAAATACTTAACCGTGCTATTTTAGGTTCTGAATATCTTCAATTTTTTTCTTCACTGAATGCTTTTAGTGTTGTAAAAAATGATTGAATCAGCTGTTGCATATGTAAATATTGGCAGTTTTCAGTGCAAACTGGAAAGAGAAATGCTGTAAGTTTGTGAGTGCTCTTATTTGTCCCTGGAGAAACTTGTTTACCAGAATCTGAAAGTCTGGCGAATGGTTGGGTACGGCTGTAAATTGGTTCTTGGGGGGCTGGGGGGACGACCATGAGCAAGCTTGAATGTATTTGAGACTACAGTTTTACTTGGACATTTCTCACCCTATTTAGCTATGAATTTTGCAGGGAGAGCAAAAGTATATCATTCTGCATGTGTTGCACCATGCATCATATAGCTTTCATGTTCATGCGTACAGTATATTATTTCCAGACAGGATCTGGTCTTTTGGGTTGACTCCATATTTTGTACAGGCAATATTCATGAATTGTAAAAGTCCCTCTTTTGCTTTCAGAGCCCACAGAAACAGCATATGACAGTGTGGTATCAGTGTGGAATGATATGCAATGATCACTGTAAATATTATAGCAAGTGCTATGATGCTTGGGTATATAAGTACATGAAGGGAGCAATAAATATTGGATACACATTTTTAAGCTTTGGAAAATTTCTACCCATTTTGGGAAAGTTGTTTTCCCTTAAATTACTTCGTTGCTTAGACCCGCTTTTCTAAGTTAAACCTTTACTCGGTCCCACTGTTCATATTTTTTAGCAGAAAATGTATTGGCCTTCTGTGCAGGTTTTGGGCACCTGAAAGCAATATGACTTGATTCTTTAGGAGATCTAATTGCTGTCCCATCAGGCAAGCCTTCCAAAGTGGTAATTTCATAGTTAGCTTTATTTTTGTTTTGATTCCAAAACAATGATCTCAAACTCCTAAGGGTCTTTCCTTGGTCTTTGTTAAACTAGCATTTTATATTTCATTTTATATGGTTTTAGACACCAGTGATTTACTTATGTGAAATTTGTACAATTTTTTTACCCAGATAAAACAAATCAGTTTAAAGACATGTCCTCCTGTGATACAACACGATTCATTTCTTTCTAAATTCCATTGCTTGTATTGTTTAATTTTCATATTTTCTGATGAAACAAACTAAAATGTGCCCCACCTTTCTTTCTGTTTGCCCAGATCTACCTTTAGGAAAAAATCCCAACACAAGTACTTATTGTTGGTTTTTAATAGAAATGGCCATGCTCCCAGTACACAAAAGTAATGAATTGCAGTGCACTTTATTAGAAACTTGCTCAAAATTTTTTATGTTATTTATTTTTTTTTTAGTGCTTTGTATGTATGGCCCAGGTAACCTTCTGTTCCTTATCGACAATTTATTAACTCTGTACATATAAAATTTTAAAATAGAGCTTTCAATTCTTAACATAGTTGAAATTGATGGAAAAGGAAATTTTAAAATTGTAATAATGTAATTTAAAGGATAGTTTGCTTGATGTGTGTAAAAAGGCTCCCTACCCTCCACCCCCATTATGTTGTATATTCCTCTTTCGTACTGGTATCTTTGGTAAAGAAGTTCTTTTGTTATGTATAAGCTTTCAAACTCAAATTGCCTTCTAATAAGAACAATGCTTTCCAGTTGGTGGACAAAATAGTAATTTGTCATTCTATCTCTTGAGAAGCAATATTACTAAATCAGGAATATCTTGAAAATCTGATTATCCTATATATATATATTAAAAAAAAAAAAGTGTTGGATCCCCTTTGTATAAACAGATATTTTATAACATTGCCTATTTCCTGGTTTACTTGAAAACCTATTCATTTGCCAAAGCCATTTCGTTTCCAGTAACATTTTACAAATGACTCCTTTTCTTGCGCTCTTGTTTCTGGGAACAACCAGTGGTAAGTCTGCCCCATAGCTTACTGGTAAAAGGAAGAAGAAGCAGTTTCCATTAAAAACTAAGCCTGTATTTATGTAAGTAGTTTTTAGAGCCTTAGCTTGGATTTATGCCAAGGTTTAATAGTTCCAATCTATTCTGGCTTGTAAGAACTTCCTGAACAAATCCACTGTCCTGTTTTGGTGTCTATTCAGTTAATTATCCAACTGTTCTGATACGCACAGACATTACATTTTCTCGATTTATATTTGAATGGTGAGTGCCCAAATGACAAATTGTTATTTATTCTAGCAATATGTTTGAGTTAACTGACAGACACGTTTTCTTATTTTTTTTTGAAATGGCCTAATCTGAGTTTGAAAGTCATAGACTACATTCGGAAGCAATGCCCAGAAATCCAGGGAGAGGATATTTTTAAGCTTCTTATTAGCCCTCTGAAAGTGATTTTATAAAGCGTTTTTGAATAAAGGAAAGGAGAGGTTCCTTCTGCTCTCAGTTTTTCTTTTTGTCTAACAGGGGTGTGTTGAAGATTTATTTTGGAATTAAGTTCTTTCCAAACTTTCACATTCCTAAGCAAGCAAAAGCATGTAGGCATATGATCTGGTAGAGAGACATCTGAACTTGATCTGTCTGGGTTTTTTCTGTGATCATTATACTCTGCTATTGTACTCAGAATTTTTGGCATATTAAATTTTCAGTAATGACTGGTATGACTATACAGAATACATTCTGATCGATTTTTAGGGTGTACCGTACGTAAAAACCAGCTACTAGCTTTGTAGGAAATGAGATGTGCTCTAGGTCAAGACAGATGTGTACTTTAGGATGCACAGCAAGCATTTAGCCATCCAGTTGTGCTGGAATTTACAATCCAATAGATGTCAAAGGAGATCTCCTACTTTCAAAATTTGGTATTGAAGGAAAAAGGTGGAATTTTTGGAGAGCCAGAGGGACTAATATAATTGATGTGATAATGTGAAAGACCCAAACTGTCCTCCAGGGATTTACCTGTTCTACCTCAGTTTGCTCAGCCTGCTCACACTTTAGAAATACATATTCTCAGGTTGATCTGGAACTAATAATGTCTATTGATCCTTCAAGAATTGGGTGTAGAGTTTTAAGATAATACTTTACACTTTCTGAAGTAAAATTACAAAATCGACACGTACCTCTTAATAATAAATGTTAATACACGAAGTTCTTCTTTTTGAAGGCTTTCAACTCAATACACATGCACTCTGAAAAGCCATGCTGTCTTTAAATCACAGACATAAAAAGGAAAGGAAATCGGTTTGCATAAAAACTTACTTCCAGAAAGATAATTATCCTGTTTATATTATCATTGCAGTGTTCTCTGTTGTTGTTATTGACACAGTTGTTAGGTACTCATTGTGTTTTCAAGCCAGAGGCTTATTTAGAGTTTGAAATTGATTGCTGGGAAAGTCACAAAGCAATTTATGTAGCAACTTATCATAATTAGTTAGTTTTCTTAATGTGAACTGCACTTCATGCTTATCAATTGATTTTTCTGTATATCTGCATAAAGCAGCTCATTGTATGGTATCCAAAAAGAGAATAATAATAAAAAACCCTGTGGGTAGTACTTTGTCATTGAGTTAATCTAAGGAATCTTAAACAATTTTTTAACAGAAGTTGTGTATACATGTATGTAAAAAGTATTTACTTTAACTTATTTAATAACTAAGAATAGGATGAATAAGAGAACTGCAAGCAAATGCAATATATGGAAGTTCTGTATTGGGCAGAGATGCTGTGAATAGTGAGAAATTGTCTTTGTTGATTTACATGAGGTGTCCTTTGAAAATACAATGGCTTTTAAGCTGCATGATGTTATGATGAGTGATAGACTGCATACCTCTCAGGCCAGGATCTTCTGACGATGAGATGAATAACCTTAAAACAAACAAACAAAAAAAGTTCACAGTAGCATGGAACAGACAAGATCATATTTTCCAGGGGCAGGAACACTCAAAAATAAGCTGTGACATTTCCTGTTAATGCCAGGAAATATGTCCCAACAGTGAGTTTTGCTGTGCTCATGACTTAGCCTCAGGGGGAGTGGGTGGAAATTCTCTTCTTTTGGCACTGTGGGAGAAGACTAAAATAAGGAGTCTGTTATGAAAAGAAAAAATAATCTCATTTGGTTTGCCTGTATGAAATGACAAACTGGTTCTAGTGCCTTTCTTTGTTTTTCTGTTTGGGAAACGGACAATAATGGAAGCATGAGAGACATGGGAGAAGCATGGAAAGCAAAGTGATGGTAAAGATGAGTGCCAATGTGAGAAAAGACTTGGTTAAGAAAAGATTTTGTTTGCCTTAGTTTCTCTTAGTTAAAGGGATTTGAAAGAGAAAATCTGTCAGAGGTGTATTGGAGTCCTTGCAGTCTGGAGGTGTGAGAAGTTAATGTCAGATGTTGAAAGAGCTCTGTTGTGAGCAGTTCCTGATGCAGTTGAGAGACAGGCAGGCTGGGCCTTTCTCATAGCCCCTGCTTGTGCCCATTGACCTGCCAAACCTTACACTTGGAGGTGAGAGGAAGGGTACTGATCCATGTCTATTTCTTCAGTGGTGCAGCTAATTTCATTCCTCTAACTATAATTTGTCCCGTCCAAGCTGGACTCTAGTTTACTATCTCTTCTGATATGGTTGCTTTGTAAGAACTTCCTGAACAAATCCACTGTCCTGTTTTGGTGTCTATTCAGTTAATTATCCAACTGTTCTGATATGCACAGACATTACATTTTCTCAATTTATATTTGAGGTTGAATAGGTTAGAAGGGATGAGTGAAACAATATAGGTGGGGAGAAATGCTAGAAGGCACATTTCCTTAGAGAGGCTTACTGACATGAAATGCTTTCATCTGATAACAGAAGCCCACCTGTGTTGATATTTGCCCCAATGCATTAGATATCTGTTGCGGTTGTGTGAATTGACACACAGTCAAAAATGTTGCCTTTTGAAGGAATTGAGAGGTCCGGTACGTTTACGCATGATCCATTCAGCTCTCAGCCATGGAGTGGTTTATCGCTGGGCAGTTAATGAAAGAGCAGATTAGGAGGGTGTCATGTAGTACCTCTCCTGAGCCCTAATCTATTTGTTTACTGGAATAGAACCATTACCAATAGCTGTGGGCTTTTGTTGGACCAGTTTACCTCACTTGCTCCGTAGTGCCAGCGCCTGCATGTTTCTCTATAAAGCACAAAGACTTTCTCAAATGTGGAATAAACTGTGGTTGGATTTGAGTGTGACCTTGACTAATATGGTTCAAGAAATATGTTTTCTGGGTCACTGGATTCATGTTCTTGTCACTTACAGGGTCAACAATTCCTTGTCTGTGTATACAAGGAATGTTGGATTTGAAACAGGATACTGTAGATTATTAAAGTATAAGCATAAAAATGTACTGTTACTTGTATGTTGCAATGATGAGAGCAACTGGTCATGTGAAACTAGGATGGGGTGAATGAGTTGGGGATGACATATCAAGTGACTTGCAGTTTTGTGCAAAATCTTTCTTGATGGTCCGAAAAGTTAAGATTTGGTTTCAAGTTGACAGCATATTTTAATTTGTGAGCCTTCTCTGTGTTCTGTGGTTTGAAAGTGAACCCAAGGGGTGTGACCAAGCTGACTGGAAGTAATTTCTGGGAGAATCACTTCCTGGAGTGCTATGTCTCTGTGGGAATAAAATATGGGAGTTCCTCTGCAGCCAGACTTCAAAAGATAAAAGGAGAATAATTAAGTGGTTAATCAAATCTAGATTAAAATTTTATTACATATTTAATGAGATGGGCACAAAATTCCCATTCTGCATCTAATGGGAATTAGGAGTCTAAGACTCAGGCAGCCTTTCAAAATTGTCAGCATTTTTTTTCCAAATATTATAGAGGCTTTCATTTTTCCACAGTGCACATTCCCCAGTCTGACTGTTGAAGACCTGACCGTTTTCCATATTTTTGTCACTATTCCCGTAATTTCTGAGGTTTTCATTGCAGCTTTTCCTATATTTGCCAAAACTAACCTAGCAGGCTGGGCCCCAGTCACCCATACAAGTGTCACATCAGAGGGAATATGATTAATGAGGAAAAAACTGTAACTTCATATTTTTGGGTAGACTAGAAAGTGTCTGATGTTTCACAACATAGCTCATTTTGTCATGCTGGCAATAAGAAACCATGAGAATGCTCAAGCTCCAAGCAGCATGACTATAAAGTGGCAGAAAAACATAGAAAACATTGGCTTCTATACGTGGAAACTTGGGATACAAAACCATAAACCTATCTAAAATCTTCTTTAAATATATAGGAGAACTAATGATGCAATGAGTCTACAACTGGCAATTTAAAAAAAAAAAAAAAAAAAAAAAGAATTCTAGTAAATTTGCCACTTGTCCTTACAATCTTTTACAGTAAAGACCAGTCATGAGCTGGAGTATTACAGCCCTTCCAGAGAAATCAGGTTCAAAGCACACGCAGTGCTGTGCAAATACAGTCTCCTGAGAGATCCCCGCGTTTAGTTAGCACTCCAGCCTAGCCTGTTTTTGCAGGAGTCCTCCAATTTTATCATTCAGGCATTTTTACAGCCTCATTGGAACAAATAAACAAACATCTGGAATCATGTGGTATATTTAATTAAAAACTTTTTGTTTGGCCAGAAATAGTAAAATCATGAAAAATTGCCTGTCTCCAAGCTCAGAAAGGCCAAATGATGAAGCTGTTGGCTACAGACAGTTTTACAACGTATTGAAATTCATAGATATGCACACCTGCTGCAAGGCCCCCCCACCCCTTTATTTTGATTCATAACCATTAATGAGTGTTTAGTGCACAGATTGTGACCCTTGTTTAAATGGGAATTTACTGTTTTTAATAACATATAGACACGTGTTGCTATATTCCATACAGCCTGTACTGTTCTGTGGTACACAGACAGGATAAAGCTTTATACTGTTGGTTAAAAAAAGAAATTATCTTTACCGTACCTATTCCGTTTGAATATTTTTTCGTATGAGCATGTTTTAATTCCAGAGGCAGTAAATATCTGCCCCACGCTAAGAGTCTGTGTATCGAATATTGGAAATGTGAAAGATGGTGTTTTCTCATTAAAGTTAGAGTCCGTAGTGAAAATGTAAATTTTCATTGTTTCATTTAATGCATTTTTTTGAGGAAAATTTCAGAAGATTCTTGATGCTTTTGCAGATGAAACTGCTTGCTGTCATCTGAAATATTACTGCGCGGTCACAAAATATTCTACAGACCAGGATTATTATTTATGAAAAACAATTTGCCTAATGGACTGCTACCACTTTGGATGCACAAATATAGGCCTTTGAACATATGGGGAATAGGATCTTATTTTTGATTTTGTACATCTCGGTTTCTAAACAGCTGAAGCCTCTATTGAGAAAAAGAAAATGGCATGTGTGCAGAAAGTACTATTGCATTTGAATCTTGTTCACAGTTCTTCGTATTGCTTATGATTAAAATCATTTGGCCATTCCATTTTGAGCTGCATTCTCTGAGGATTTAGACTACTTAGCAGGATAGGATGCTTACGCGACCTTGGCTGCTGTCCTGGGGTTAGTGTTACTGAGCTGAATGAAGAGGACGTGGGTGTCATCAGAAACAAAGTCCTAATTCCCACATAGTGAATACGTGTAGAAGCCTTCTTTAAAACGCAGGAGGGGGAGAAATTTCCTGCGCAGTCAGAAGGGCAGCCATCTGCATAACAGCAATGAGACTCTTTTATCCCCTTGTGCGTTGGTTCTTTATAGTGTGCACATTTTGCTATAGCATGTATGTTTCTTCCAAACTATGAACAGCCAAAAAGATGCAACGTATTTTGCATTTCTTTGTTCAGTGTGTGTGTGCTGTGCTGGGAGTGGGTGAAGGTTCCTTTCTTCAATTTTGCCTTCAGGAAAGAAAGGGGTATCTTTGTACGATTTCATTGCGTGTTCTTATGCAAGAAGAGAAAGCTGTCAACATTTCATAGGATATGAATATCTGTATTCATGATCTAATGATATGTTTGCCGATCAAAGTTCCTTTCAGAGCTCTGCAAGCAAATGTTAAGTAGGTTGACAACTTCCCTTTTTTTCCTGTTTTGTGGTATTTTTGTGGTCTGTTACTAGCCTCAGTACTAGAAAAGTAAATGATAGGAAGTACCATGACATCCTTCATTAGCTTTGTATGCCCTTAGGCAGAGAGATCACACCTGGGGAGAAGAAGGGGAGGAGACAGAGAGGTAAACAATGAGTATAAACAAGAGAAATTGTTTTGTGTCCCTTACCAAACAGAGAATGGTTGATCCCTTCTTTGTTGATATTCATTGTGTTGTCTTTTACAGTTTGAGAGATTTTTAAAGTTATTTCTATTTACTCAGGATTAAATTCTTTTATTGCGTGATTGACAACGTTGGTATGTTTTGTAAGACCCTCTTAAGAAAGCTTGCCTATGACTCTAAAGTGCCTAGTAAAGCTAGGCAACCACCTGAAAGACCCCCCACCTGTGGCTGCATAAAACTGAAATAAAGAATGGAAAATAACCCATTGAGTATGCACTTTCCCACCTACTGAGAGCAAAATGCAATGCAGTGCAATTTTAGTACTTGCGTGCCACTGGGGAAAATAGACTCCTAAAATCACGTAGTGAAGCACTGGAAAAATTCAGCGAATTTGTACTAAGCGCTATGTTATAAAACCTAAGGAACCGTAAGCTTTGCTTCTCAAGTGAAACAGATTTGTATTGCAGTTCTGTTAGAATGCCTACCAAATGTAATGATGATATTTAGCACAGTAGGCTGAAAAAATGTAAGGCTAGCGAGTAAGAATCCTTTCATAGAGATGCAATACAGGGGGGGATGCCAGCTAAACCTTGTGATGTTTACTTAAAGACCAAGCAAGACTGCAATCCCTAAATTTGTTTTCTTTTACTTTTGCTCAGTGTCGGGTCACATACAAAGAGGTAGAAAGAGCACGTGGTCCGAGTTAGCTTTTTCAAAATCACTTGTAATTAGTGTTCATGTCTTGTCTGAGTGGAATTAGAGTATGTGTGTACCAAAATTACAGAGCCACCATGCCAATGTGCTGGATTTCCCCGTGTTAGCTTAACTTCCTCACTGCCAGCTGCTGCAGTAGCAGCAGCTGTAATAACTTTAGCACTGTATTTAGTCAGAGATGTGTGCAGAAAAACTGCATCTATCCCATTTCTACCCCTTCCTCATAGGAGGGAGGCAACTCCCAGATGGTATTTTTTGCTGGACTGTGAGTGGGAACAGCTTGTCTTAACAGTCATTTTTGTTTCTATGAAATAAAAGGAGCAGGCTCAGTGGAAATAATAATCCCTTGGGCCCTGATGGAAGAGCTGGAATCTATCTTAAAGCAAAAAGATTGGCAAACTTCCCCCCCCCACCAAATCAACCAAATCTGCCCTGCTGCCCCTCCCAAGCCCACCCAGTTAATTGAGTTGGCAGATTGTCTCCTTCTTCTTAAAGGCAGTGAATGATAAATTCCATGAGGGGAAAAAGAGACCAATTTTATAATAAATAGATTAAATATAAGCTGTTAGATCATTCAGAAGCAATTTGGTGCTGTCTAATGCCAACCATTACTGATGTAAAGTACATGATGTGTCAAAAAAAAGAAATACCAGGTGATATTAAAGTAAGGTAAAAAGGAAATATGTAGACGTCCCCTCAGTTACTAATCGTGGATCTAAAGTTTTCTTCTGCCCTGTAATCTGATGCTAGATAACAATGACAGTAGAAATGTGGAGGATAGCCGAAGGAGTCCCTCTCCTAACTGTTAATCATCGCACCGCTTTCTTTTCATTTTTGTTCCACTCTGTCATTATAAAAATTAATCCTTTTACCAAGGTGAGTTTAATAACAGAGTGAAAAAGAAGCTGTCAGCTAAATTATTTTTTTGCACTGAAAAATCTCTTTGCAATAAAGGAGTATAATGGTTTTATTCAGTGGTCCCACAAATGAACAGAATTAGAACATCAGGAGATGCTGCAAAGGAGAGAGTGCTTGAATATTGTTAATGTCTGTAAATTCTCTTATTCTGCCAAGCCTTGTGTGCTTTTTTCTGCTGTCTGCATGTTTAGGGAAGGTAGCTGTTCAGATCTGGAAAAGTGAACCAGTTAAAATAGATTGGAAGACTTGTAAATGGCATTCATGTGGGAGATACGGGAAACGATTCAGGCAGGAAAAGTTCCCATGAGAAGCTAAAATATGAATTGCAGTTTGGCGAATTAATAAAGAAAAACATGTTAAATGCAGGTATGTCCTGCAGAGTACAAAGAAAATCTGAGAGAGTTCTAGTGGCAACTTGGTCAGTGAGAACAGATGCCAGCTTGCTGTGGCTGATATGGTAGCTACAAATGCAGAGTGGGAGACCCATGTAAAGAAGTCACAAGCAGGAAGGCACTTGCAACCTTAAATCGTCCATCCTGCATAGAGACAGTGTTTCCCTGGCAGGTTAATATTTAGGATGTAAAATCATTCCTTGTCATCATACCCCCTAAAGAGCTTACAGTGTTTCACCAGGGAGTCAGATCTTACTCTCTAATTTTTTTTTTTCCCACTACCACAGGCAGGAAAGGTGAAGCATTAATGCTGCTGCGGTGAAGTTCTGGAGGTTTGGGGTTCTTGTGTGCGTGTGAGACCAAAGATAGAGCTATTCTGCATAAATTTTAGAAGGTGCCAGTTTCTAAGTTAGCTTAAAAAGTTGTGTACTACTTCAATGCCATGCAGACAGTTTGAGAAGGCAAACAGCATCTGAACCACAAAATGGGGTCTTGACAGTAAGAAACCCAGTTTTAAAATCTATATAACTATTTTGGTTGATGTTATAGGAGTTATTTAAAATTCAGACAGAATTATTCTGATAACACTTAATTTTAACCGGTTCCTTCTTCAGAAAGTACTTTTAAATAAATAAGGGCACAACAGCAAATTCGAATCATTTTGATCTGTGAAGTTCAAAATCACTTTACCTTTCATTGTAAGTATTTTTAAATATGGTAATGGAGCAAAGAGTGAAATGCAAAGCAAAAACCAAAATATGGATGGTTGCGGTAACACTTATACTTTTTCAGTAAAAGAACTAGTGCATTCCTTATCTTAAGTTTCTACTTGTTTTGTTACTGTTTTATTCTTCAGGGGGTTGGAAGGTTTTTCTTAAGTTCCAAGGCAAACTCTTAAAGACCAGTTTGTAGGTATTTTGAACTGCCCAAGTTTATGGATTTTGAGATAAATCTTTTAAATTTCTTTCCCAAATAGTGTTCTATTATTTCCTAATTAAAAAAAATATATTATTTTTGTTTCTTGTTGATTCCCAGATTTTATAAGCTTAATACAAAAGATTTTTTTCAATCAGTCTAGGGAATGGTTTCTCTGATCTGTAGGTTAGAAGCACCGTGTTGGAAGCAAATATGTTAGCACAAGAGGGGAATCTCTAAGCGGTTTCTCCCCCTGGCTGTACTTAAACCTGCACAGATTACGGGGAGGAAATCCATACATATGCTAGGCATCTCTGCGCTTTAAAACAACTACCTGCAGGTGTTTTAGCCATGCACATATGGCTGGATATATGATGAGACTTTTCAGATTTTCAGCCAAGTCTTTGCTTGCAGGGTAATGAAATGTTGAGGGAGGGGGGAAACAAGAAACATATACGTCGAAGGTGTGATGTCGTATCTAGTGAGTTATTGCTGCAATGATACTTCTCATAAATTCATTCCAAATCAGTTGCTGAGCAACATTTTTGTACTATTCATTTGAAAACTTTGAGGATGGGAGGCGCTATGTATCATACATCCAATATGCTCTCTGTGTCGGTCAGCTATTGTCTGCTGAGCTTCTGAGGAAAGCACCTTCATCTCTATAGAGCTTCCCCGCCTACTCACTAAGCTACAGCTATATTCCTTACTACTAAGCTCAGGCATCTTGGGAGCAAGTTTAGGTCAGTGTGGAAGCATCTAAATATTTCTTTCCCTATAGGTAAAATGTAGTCAGCTGGCCACAGATTGTTAACCGTGACATCTAGACAGTGTGTCGGTTTTGTACCACATCCTAAAGTGTAACTCAGTGTAGCTTAAAAGCTTGTTGACAGTATATTAGGAGAGTAACTCAGGAGGAGAATCACTTCTTCGTAAGTGTGAACATTTCCTGGAGTGCCTAGATAGATACTAGGAAGCCTTCATCCAAATATCGATCTTGGGTATTTTGATCTTCTTTGCCAAGCTCTACATGACAACAGAATAAATGGAAGCTTATGGGTGAATTCTATCCAAGTCATATGCAAACTTTCTACTCCTCTTTTAAAGTAGTTTAAATGTTTTGATTGATCATCCTCAGTACTAATATTTTGGTGATTCTTGATTTGGAAATAGACTTGGAGATGCCTAAGAACAGCTTGATGAGATTTAACCTCTCTAATGAGAGCTTGATAGATAACACGTTTAAATTAGAAGGGGGAGGGGGCCAGTGTGAAATAGATCATATTGTAATTTCAGTAATCAAATGCACTGAAATATGTCATTGAAAAGATACTTATGAATCTTAAATCTTAGGATGGCTGTCAGATTTCTTTTAGTGTATGAACAATGACAATCATAATTTGAAGAGGAAATACGGTCAGAGCTTCTGTCTCCTTGACAATCACTTCAATATTTAGACAAAAAAGTGCTCTCTCACAGATTTCATTAGTCAACTCATGCTTTTTACCTTTTCCTTCATGTAACTCTAATACCCTGTGAGAAGCCTAGACAAGCAGAATTGAGTGTTATGTCATACCAACATAAAAGAAATTATATATGAGTATGTAAAGCCAGAGGAACTTTAAGGACAATCCCACAGATTGCTTGTATGACCCAGGAAATAACAGGGTTGCATTTGATGTGTTTAGGTGTGCTTTTGAGCAACTACAGAACCTTCTCTAACTGATTTAAAGCCTCCTCCTACATTTTCCTATGGTTCTGGCATAGCTGAATTAAGTGTTTTTCAGTTCATTTTTTTCATATGTTGTTGCCTTGTTGCTTAATAAAGAAAAAATAAGAATAATAATTAAAAAAAAAAAAAAATCAGCACTGGAAAATGCTTGAAGGGCTGCTTTGGCCAGCAAGCCAAAGAGAGTGAAGAGATTCTGATTAACAAAACAACCTGCATTTATGAAGTATCGTTTATGTGGAGTGTCTATGGGCACTTACAATGCAAAAATCTGTGGAGCTTGGCTAAGCAAGTCAAAAAGCTTGAAAGAATGGGAATTTTGAAAGCAGGGAAAGAAGGGAGCTTGATCTAATGTCATAAGGCAGGGAGCTTTGGAGCCTTGGGGCACAGTTAACAAAGGGTCTGGCACCTGCCGCCTCCAGTCTTTGTGTTTGTTTAGAGAAAGATTTAGTAATTCTGCTCATGGGATGTGTTTCCTTTTCTTGACTTCAGCCCACAGTGGCTCAGAATCTATCTGAATACCTGTGTGGTAATAATGCATCATACACATCCTCGACTCAGGTTAAGAGTAATAGGGAGGGGTTACTTTCTGAAGCCCATGAGAGAATCGCCTTCTTTTTTGTGTCTCTCCACCCACCCCCCTCCACCACCACCACCACCCCCCCCTTTTTTTTTTTAACATCAGAAAGATGGTTCTAAGAGAAAACAAACAAAGGAATTTATGCTGCCTTTCGCAGCAGGATGATTGTGGAACTTACCAAGTTTTTTATTTATTTATTTTTATCTGCTGCTGACGTAAACGGCATGTCTAATGAAAGGTCAATGCTGGCTGCTACTGTTTTTCACAGAAATACAGGAAGAATTTTAATGACATATGTGCTGCTTTGGAGAAAAGTTGAAAGGTTTGGGTACTCCGATGTTTCCTTTACTGTTCTTGAGGATATCATGCTTTCTCCTTTTGAATGTTTAAATAAGAGCGATTTTCTCTCACAGCTATATTGTCACCTTATTTGAGTATCATGAAATTTTTTATGGATCCATTCTCAAGCATGTATGTAGCAAGAAGTTATTCATGGCCACGTGCATTTACTTAGTTAATGGACAAGATAGGCAGTGAATAAAGAAAGGAAGTACTGTTTTCCTTACATTTATGTTTGAGAAGGTGAAGCAGAAAGCACTGTATACAGTGGTTAAGCCAAAATGTGGCACTGTATGAACTTAAGTATCCTAATTCTTGGTCCATGGATTCAATAACTAGAACACCCCATCCAATACAAATGTTTACGTCAAAGGCATAAATGCTTCTTAGCTAATATTAATGATATGTCCTTTATCACTGCTGTCTACAAAGTGCTTGTTTTCATGATATCAAGAGTTAGTTCTTCTGTCTGGATCATTCTGACTTTCCCATGTCACTTATCTTCTATTTTTGCAATCTGGCAACATATTTGTACATCTTTTAAAACTTCCCACAGGATAAAATGAGCATATTAAACGTTGGTCCAAAGTACTGTACAGTCATTGCAGCCTGTGTGGTTCAACACATAGTTGTTAATCCTGATGAATAAATGTCATCAAGCATAAAAATAAATAAGAGAGAAAGGTGAGAGGGGATGTAGACAGGCAGGTGAGAATTAACAATGCTGGGCATCTGACATCATTATCCTCCCGAACATGTCAAGGAGGCTTCAGTGCAGGGAGGCTACAATTTTTGAAGTAGCCTTATAGAGGTTATTTTCTTCTAAATCATATAGATATTTCTAGGAGAATCTCATCTGTAGTGGGTTGGGTTTTGTCTTGTTTTGTTTGTTGTTGTGTTTTTTTTTTAAAATTATGCATTTTACATTGTAGTAATGTGTGTACATTCAGTAATGTATTTACATTAATGATGTATTTGCATTTTAGTAAGTGGTTTTTATTTGCATATGTGATATAGTGCTCTTAAAAAGATTTTTTTATTTTACTAAAGGGTCCTTGTTTTCCTAACAGCCTTTCTTTTCAGCAATTACAAAACACAGTTTCAGGAAAGGAGCAATACTGTATCATTTGGTCTGTTCAAACCCACTCTTCTCTAAAGGTATTGTGAAGAGAGTGACAGCAGCCCAGCTCAGCTTTAATGGGTAGATGATGAGCAAGCCAACGGCTTTTTCATCAAAGCGCAAGTTTTTTCCTGTCCAGTAAACCCAAAAATCAAAATGATCCTCACTAGATTTTTCTGAGTTGTTCACAAAAATAATTAAGTGTTATGTGGTCACTTCTGATGCTGTGTCATTTCTTTGCTGGAGCTGATACTGTTATGGCTATAAACTACTATAGCGTAACAGCTGTTTATCAAAATATTCATGAAAATTTTCTGTGACAGGAGAAATGGGCATACTTGTAATACTGTTTCCATGGAAAAAGATGCATGTGCTTAGATTTAGTCAAAATTATGGCATGCTGTTCTAAACTTGACAGAACTAGTTCAGCACATAATCCATAATAAAATAGGAACTGGGGTATTTAAACACTAATTCAGTGCATATCGGTTTGTATGCAAAGGCTCTGTTTAAGATATTGCAAAACAGGTTTTCTTAGGAAATGCTACCCAAGCTATGGCATATATCCCAGTCCTGGAATATGAGTAAGGTCTTTATCTGGGGTCCAAGCTATGGTTCCATGGTTTGCTGTCTCTGCCCAGTATAACAACTAGTGGATGTTACATTCGTTTTTGATTGATGAGGTATTGAGGAGGATTTGGAAATCTGAAAAACCATATTATTATAAAGATTACAGAACAGTGGGAAATGGAGCCAGGAATGTACCTATAATTTAGGGTAAAGGGTAATAATGAGTGCCCATAAAAATAAATAACCATGATGTTAAATAGACTGCAGATCATTTGCACCTTGAGGTTTTTCTCAGATTTTGTGCCAGTAAAGAAATGTGGTAATAAGCCCTCATTTTTTTTAGCCAAAAGAGTTTCTTGTGCACAAACATTATTTGTTTTAAGTCATTTGAATAGTCCCAGAAATATTTAGGAGCATGAAGGGGAGGAAAGGAGGAAGATGAAGTCAGAAGTCGTAAAAAGCCTGCACTACTTTGAAGAAGTACTTTATGTTCAGATTGTCCTTGATCATTTTTTTTTTATACTGCTTCTGACTCTTTCATAGCTGATAATTCCATTCTGACCAGTTGTAATTATTTCAGTTCTCTTCAATAAGAAGTCATTTTTGATTACTGTAGACATGCAAAATTAGTCTGTGTAATTGCTGGCCAATTCTTATAACAGTTCTGAAAGTTCTCTCTTAGCTTGTTCTTTCAATGTGTCAGTCAATAAAAATGCTCTGTCTTTCTTCCCTTAAAGACATGTTATTGCATGTAGGTACTTTGGGCTAGAGAGTGAAGGTGAGCTTTTCTGTGCTCGCAAGTGTAGGAGAAAGCGTAAGATCAGCTTTCATAGTTGAGAAATTAAAAGCTTCTGTCCCACTGTGTGTCCTTCCTCATTGTTTCTGCTTTATGACAGAAGAATTTGCCTGGTAAAAATTGCCACACTGCTGATTTTTAAATAACATTCAACCATGTCAATGTTTATTTACAACCCATGTTATGATCAGATTTGTTTATAATGTAGTACAGTCTATATGTGCTAATCAACATTGTAACCACATATTACAGCTTCCCTTCTTTTCATTCTCGAAGTTTCTTAGAATTTGTACGTTAGCTATGTGTTCAACGTTGCTGATCAGTGATTTCCATCTTCTGTACGGAATTTGGGCAGTTTACAAATCACTTGGTTGTCATACTGTTGTGTAAGAATTTGTGTGGACATCTTCTTTCTCTCTGGCTAAATTTATTGAGCCACAGTGAAAGGAAATTTGGAAAGCAACGCGTTTTTAGTAAAATGATTTTAGTTCAGGGAGAGGTGGAATGGTCAACAGCTTTCTCCATACTTCATGTTCCCAAAGCAAAAAGGAAATTTATCCTCTCCATTGAGATATAGACTAGTTTATTTTCAGTCATTTATCTGAAAAGTTGATGCTCACCATAATAATTCATCAAACATTTTTTCTGAAGTGTATCTGGCAGGGCTTCTTGGCATCAGCCTTTGAAATTCTAAGAGTTCTTGCCTCCTCTGGGAACAGAGTGACTCTCTCTTCTTATTGCACATCTGGAAGGAATGTTGCTGCCTTTATGTTTCAACAGGGAGAGATGGTTAGGATAGTGATTTCACCTCTAAACTGTGTGCTGGTATTTTCAAATTTCTGAAGACGAAAAGGGAAAAACGCTATTATTTATAAAGTAGATTTGTATTGCAGTTTCTAATTGAAAACAATGAAATAATTATTGTGTAAGAATAACAATGGGAGATAAAAAATAGTGGGAAAGATTTATTGAGTGTTATTAAATTAAAGATTTCAATAACTATATTAGTACTTTACTGGGTCATTCATAAAGAATGAGAGTCTAAGTTCTATGTAATGTGTGTTAACCCTATTGTGTTATTTAACCTTATCAGGCACTCCAATTAAACAAAACATAGATACTTACTTCTGTTAAATTTAGTTGTCCTTCTTAATGATCTGGAAATCTTAGTAGCACTTCAGATGAAAAAAAATTCTTCATTGCAAATTTAAGATTTTTTAACAGTGACTTTAGCTATTAGGAAAAGTTCCCACCTAGTAGTCAATTCTACAGCTTTGTCTGAATGCCAAGAAGTGTCTTAATTCTAAAATTGTTGCAAAAAAATCAGTTGTGAATGTTTATGCTCAATTATTTAAATTATTTATTCCAATTAAAAAAATCTGAATTCAGTTTACTAATGTAAACAAAATAATCTAAAAGCTGATCCTCCTTATTGTGAAGTGCTTTTTTTTTTTTTTTTTATTTAATAGGATCAATTACATTGCTTACTCTAATCCAGCAAAACATCTGAACAGTCACTTAAATTCCATTATGTGCTTTTGTCATTTGCTGAATATGGATGGTTTTAAGTGTATGCCTAAAAGACTTATTGAATGAGAGGCTATTGGAACAGGGGTTAATGCTTTTTGCAAGCTTTATGTTACTAAAAATCTAGAAAAGATTGAATTTGGTTTAATATTTCAATGAAAAATGGTATAGGGCGGAATGCCAACAGGAGATGCATTAATAATCCATAAACCTGTGGTAGCCAACTAATTTGGGACATTATAGGAAATCTTGGCTTTATGCTGGCCAATATTTCTGATGTGAGTTTCCATCAATAAGTGCAGGATATACTAAACTGGGTTATTAATCTGCAAGGAAGAAACTAAAATTCAGAGAGATATGATTTCTCTTCAGGAAGAACTTTTATTTTAGGCATTAAATTTTAATCCAGTTCTATATTGTTATTGTAGACTCCAGCGGAATGTTTTCACATTACTAATTAGTGGCAAAATGTCAGTAATCTTTCATGAGAAAGCGTCTTTTTCCTTCCACTTCTGATTGTCTCCCACATCTCTCCATTCCTGACTGGAAGCCTTTGCTTAGTGATCTAATATGTATTTACTACTTCCATTAATAGTAAGTATCATAATATATGGACACACTGTATTATCAGTCCTTCTTGCCTCTGCACTATCATAATTAAGTGGTCTATGGTACAAGGAATTGTGCAATCGAAAGTTTCAACAACATACTGAGAAGCAGAATCCAAATATAAATCAATTAGAAAAGACTGGACATTTACGATCTCACAATGTTCATTGTCCTTGGCAGATATGTTTGTTTCCTTGTGGCTTGCCAACAGGGTTTCCTATATTGGCTGGTAAAATTTGAAGTATCTCATGTGGCTGGTATTTGGCGTTTGTTTCTAAATGAACACAATGAGGTTTTAGGCTGAATAATGGGTTAGAGTTGAATTCAAAATGCCATGATTTTTTTTAATTTGCACCAAAAAGTTTTTAATTGCACCTTTTTATTTGATGGGAATGTCATATGATCACCTTTTTCATAACATTTCCACAATATCAGTCTGAACTGTCAAACGAACAACTTTTCCTGGATTCTGTATCCATTCTGGAATATTCATATTCAGATAATTCATGTTACCCCGCCTGTAGTCTTGCATGCTATTATTGTTTCCATAGTATGGAATTATCTTGGTTAAGGTATCTAGCTGCATGAGGATGCTGCTGCCTTGCTAATATGAACCTTTAAAATGTAGCCCTTAGACTGTAGGAGATGAATATACTCACCTTCAATAAACACGCTTGAAAGGATAAATTTTATCTGTGGTTTCACATTCCTTCTCCTTGAAATCGTATGAAACAGAATGAAAGTTTCCTCCCGTTGTTCCACTTAATGAAGTGAATTAGTGCATTCCAATGGATCTGGGTTTTTTTTTTTCTTCCGTCTTTGTTAGACCAAAGCTTAATGTTTGTGTCTCATCCCGTTGGGCTCCGACACTGCATCCTGGACTTTCCCTTCCATTTCAAATGACAATGTTTTACATCTAGGAAGATTTGGGAACAGCAACAGTGTGATATGCAACGTGGTCTGACAGTGTTCAGAAACTGTCCCTGTGGAATTGTATCCATTCGGCCATCCCTCTGAGACTTACATTCCCAGGCTCTTAGTCTCTCTCTGAACATTTTGCCTGAGCTGACTCATCTGAACTAACTTCTGAAGAACTTAATAAATCTCTCCTCAATATTAGTTTACTGTCAATGTGTCGATATGAAGAATATAGCCAGTGTATTGACTGCTTTGAGAAGAGCATGAAGTCAATGTAATCACAGAATAGTGGGGGTTGGAAGGGGCCTCTGGAGATCATCTGGTCCAAACCCCCTCCTTTTAGACTGTAAATTCTTATCCAGCAGCTTGGTAGCTATGGATTCTGTGACTGCTGTTCTCTTACAAGAGACTAACTAATAAGCCAGTATGGCTCCACCAAGGGCAAGTCCTGCCTGGCTCACCTAGAGGCCTTCTGTGATGGAATGACTACATCAGTGGGCAAGGAAAGAGCTACGGATGTTGTCTGTCTGGATTCTGTAAGGCTTTTGACATGGTCCCTGACAACATACTTCTCTCTAAATTGGAGAGATATGGATCCAGAGGGTAGTGGTCAATGGCTCCGTGTCCAGATGGAGATCAGTGACAAGTGGTGTCCCTCAGGGGTCTGTACTGCAACCAGTACCATTTAACATCTTCATCAACGACATAGACAGTGGCATTGAGTCACCCTTAGCAAGTTTGCAGATGACACTGAGTGGTGTGGCTGATGCACCTGAGGGATGAGATGCCATCCAGAGGAACCTGGACAACCTTGAGAAGTGGGCCCATGTGAACCTCATGAAGTTCAACAAGGCCAAGTGCAAGGTCCTGCACCTGGGTCAGGGTAACCCCTAGTATCTGTACAGGCTGGGGGATGAAGGGATTGAGAGCAGCCCTGCCAAGAAGGACCTGGGGTTACTGGTGGATGAAAAGCTGGATGTGAGTTTACAATGTACGCTCGCAACACAGAAAGCCAACCGTATCATGGGCTGCATCAAAAGAAGGGTGGCCAGCAGGCTGAGGAAGGTGATTCTGCCCCGCTGCTCCACTCTGGTGAGACCCCACCTGGAGTACTGTGTCCAGCTCTGAAGCCTTCAGCACAGAAAAGACATGAACCTGTTGGGGTGAGTTCAGAGGAGGGCCACAAAAATGATCAGAGGGCTGGAGCACCTCTCCTTTGAAGACAGGCTGAGGGAGTTGGGGTTGTTCAGCCTGGAGAAGAGAAGGCTCCAGGAAGACCTTATTGTGGGAAAGATGGAGGCAAACTTTTTAGCAGGACAAGGGGTAATGGTTTTAAACTAAAAGAGCATAGATTTAGACTAGATAGAAGGAAGAAGTTTTTTACAATGAGGGTGGTGAAACACAAACAGGTTGCCCAGAGAGATGTGAGATGTACCATCCCAAGCCTTCAGCACAGAAAAGACATGAACCTGTTGGAGCGAGTGCAGAGGAGGGCAACGAAGCTGGTGAAGGGCCTGGAGAATAAATCTTATAAGGAGTGATTGAAGGAGCTGGGACTGTTTAGTCTGAGGAAGAGGAGGCTGAGGGGAGACCTCATCACTCTCTACAACTACTTGAAAGGACATTGTAGAGAGGTTGGTGCTGGTCTCTTCTCACAGGTAATTAGTGATAGAACAAGAGGGAATGGGTTAAAGCTGCAACAGGGTAGGTTTAGACTGGACATTAGGAAAAAATTCTTCACAGAAAGAGTGGTCAGACACTGGAATAGGCTGCCCAGGGAGGTGGTGGAGTCACCATCCCTGAATGTGTTTAAGACTCGTTTAGATGTGGTGTTAAGGGATATGGTGTAGGGGAGAACTTTGTAGAGTGGGGTTGATGGTTGGTCTCGATGATCCCAAGGGTCTTTTCCAACCTAAAGGATTCTGTGATTCTATGATCCCTGGAAACATTCAAGGTCAGGTTGGACGGGGCTCTGAGCAACCTGATCTAGTTGAAGACATCCCTGCTAATTGCAGGGGGGTTGGACTAGATGACCTTTAAAAGGTCCCTTCAACCCAAACTATTCTATGATTCTATGAATATTTTTGCTCTGTTCTGCATTACTGCAAATAACAGATTTTCAGAAAACACTGCATCATTTGGTAGAAATTTTCCTTTTAGAAGCTTGCTGATAGGAAACGTATTGGAGTAAAAATTTATGATTTAACAAAATATTCCTGTATGGTTTTATTAATTTTATACTTGGGCTTTCCTCTTGCCATAGCAAAGTTTTTTAGTGGATTCTACAGTGCTAATCTCTTTGGAATTTAGTGATTATCACACCCAAAGTAGATATTAAGTGTGACATTCCAGAAAGGATTATCGCCTTCTATCATCTAGCTAAGCAGGAGCTATGACTAACACTTTTCTTTTTAGAGAGAGAATGTACAAATGAGGCATTTCTAGTTTCAAATCATACTGCAGCCACCGGCACTAGAAAGCAAAGGAGGAACTTACTGCGAACATCTGCAGGCAGCAGAACAAAGATACCTCCAGAGATGGATTGTGCTCTTTCCAGCATTCATACTTATAAGAAACAAATGGAAAAACAGCGTGATGAAGGATGATGTTTATTGCCAGTTGTTTATGTTCTTGATCTGTATATAACTTATCAAAGAAATTATATATCTTTCCCTGCTTGGTCTGAAATAGATAGCACCATCTAGGGCAAAGATAGTGTGATACATTCCCCTGGGAATGTAATAGTGCTTATTCCATGAAGCTTATAGAGTTTTATGTTTTCCAGCAGGGGTACCCAAGTGATGCCTCCAGCCATATGTGGCCTGCTAGACCAATTTGTCCATCCTCTGTTCTGTTTCTGGCTGCTCCCTTTCTCAGGAGCCCCTCCAACACTGACATGGAGTGTGCTGTAACCCTGATGAATTGTTCTGGCAGTGACAGCCCATTCCTGGCTAGTCTTTTTCCCATGAGCCCTTCAGGAATGGGCAATGACTTAGCTGTGTAAATGTGCTATAAAGTTAACACTTATATTCTGGACCTGCTGCTCATGCACAGATCAACTTACCATGCTGTGTTTGTGCTGTAGGTCTGGTCACTCAACAGAGAACTAGATCAAGCTAGGGCTAACTGCTGCCACAGAAAAGCTGGATGAGTACGCCTCGTTTAAGGAGTGAATGAAAGCTGAACTTTCCAGGAATCCGTTTATTGTCTTCATTTTCCATCTGAAAATGAAAATTCTGATGTAATGTTTGAAATTTTAAAAACTATTTAAGGTTTAATTATAGTAAGTCCTTAAAACATTAAATACAATTAAAATCAAGTTCAGTAGCATTGAAAATGTAAATAATGAAGACTTAAAACAATGAAATTAATAAATGGTAAAAATTTAAATTTTTTTTGAATTTTTTATTTTTTGAATTTTTTTTTTTTTATTTTTTGAAAATGTTTTTAAGTTTATATGGGACTTTTTGAGATGTCACTTGCTAATGCTTTCTTGCAAAAATTCCAAGTTTATAATTCAAACTTTTGAAGAGATCTTTCTCAACCTTGAAAATACCCTAGGTATGTGAAGAGCTTTATCATACCCAGGCATCGTTTGAATCAAGAGAAAAGTTTTTTACTTTTTTCTGTCACTCTTACGGTATTATCACAGTAAAAAAAAAAAAAACAAAACAAACCAAAAAAACCCCACAACAAACCCAACACCTTTTTAACCACCTTTTGGGGGTTCACTTGGCTTTATGTTTTTGGTGTAAGGGCAATCTTAAAGTTATTTTTGAGTTACAGTACCAGTGTTCACAGTTTACTTTGACTTTTACCCCCTTAAAACTAAGGGTATTAAGCTGAGGGCAATTTCAAATATATTCTTCCTATAGTAGTATAACAACTAGTTGGCTGTCCATCTTTTACGGTAGTCAGTGCACTCTGAAAAGAAATTACATTCACATTGGATTTTATAATAGAAAATAAATATAAATAAATTTAGGTTTAAAACACTAAAGAAATTAGTACTGCTGATGGTGTGTTTTGTAAAACAGAGAAGTGATGAAGTTTTACCTCTTATAGCTGCTCCAGCCACTGTGCTCAGTTCTAGTCCAGCAAAGATTTTGGTAAAGATCTTTTAGGTTGTGGTCAAAAAAAAAGTGAAAATTAACCTTCATCACTAGATGCTGAGCTGTTTGGTTTTTGTTTTGCTTTGGGCGTTTGTTGGTGATGGTGGTTTTGAGTTGGTTTTTTTTTTTTTTCCCTAGGGATTTTTTTAATCTCATTTTTGTGGTCTATTATCGTAGTTCTGCTGTGGAGTTAATTCTGTCATTCATTTTTCCTGATTTTTAGAGAGCTGCTAGAGGGACTGATTGAACATGAAATGATCAAATATTTGTGAAAGTCTTACAGTGGATATTTCAGTAAATGGAACGTTATCTGCAAGTAGGAAGAAAGTGTTCTATATTTCACTAATAATTTTTCCTACTTTCAAGTAACAATGCCTCTAAAAGATGCAATGTATTGAGCATTTCATAAGATATTTAGAAGCCTATCTATAAAGTATAACATAGTTGGGATACTAAAAGTTTGATTGGATTCTGAAGCAAATGAAAAAGCCACAGGTCTTTACAATAAGATAAAAATGTAGATTTTACAAAAGAGCATCAATACAAACATTGATCTCCTGTCTCTTTATAGTCTATTAATTGCTGAGGAAAAAGTGTCTTCCCATTTGGATAACAGCTTTCACAGGCATGCTGTAATCACTGGAACAGTGTAATGACTTAATCTCCCTAAGGAGTTATCCCATTGTAGTTTTCCAAGAGATGTTAGGTATTTACCCACATGGCATACACCATACACCACGAAATTCAAATTGAGCAATGAAAGAGATGTGATTCAATTCTCTGCTACCTTCTGCTGGATGCAATTCCCAAAACCACAGTACATGTAAAGAAAGAAGTAAGATAATATCACAGTTTGACTGAAGTTATGTGTTTCCTGCTGGAATGCTTGGATATCATTCTGGTAAACATGAATTGAGTGTGAATTGCATGTTGATTTCTTCACTTGGATCCAAAGAAAAAGTAAAAATAAATGATGGGAATGTGAATGGATCATCTTGTGAAATCCCAGATGCTGCCTAAGTTTTCTGCGCATTTATCCTTTCCTGTATGCCTATTTCAGTATTTCGGTCTGCCAAAGTAATGCAGACTGCCCTTTTTTAGTTATGGACCATTTGGATTTGCCCCACAACCTTATGTCTTGATGACATTTGCTTAGTCCAGTCCTGTAGCTCTGCTTCTCTGTTTGTCTCTGCCAGGCCCTTTACTACTTCCATCTCTTTTTATCCCTTAGCATCCTAATCCTTAGTGCAAGATTGGAGTGATGCTAGGAGCCTCTTATGATTTTTTTGTTGATGATGGGGAAAATTATTTGTGAGGAAATAGGGGAACTAAACAGGCTAAAAGTAGAATTACTCCTGAAAACAACACAAGCTAAAATTTTAGGAGAAAGTGAATGGTTCAGATTCACAGAGACAACCTAGAAAGTATATGTATGTGTCATGACATCCACTGGTATATGTGAGTGAATAG
Organism: Fratercula arctica; assembly: GCA_947846985.1. Lineage (NCBI taxonomy): Eukaryota > Metazoa > Chordata > Aves > Charadriiformes > Alcidae > Fratercula > Fratercula arctica. Next base: position 25,738,336 of record CANTUZ010000010.1, read on the forward strand.
GAAAATTAGAAGTTTATGATATGATAGGACTGGAAAATAAAGGCAAATGAATTGGGGACTGGACACATGTAACCCCTATATATTACCTTCCGTAAGTGTCTCTGAGAGATCCAAATTTACTAACTTGAGTAACTTGTTTGAAAGATATCTGTAGACTGTTAGGAGTTCAATATATGGTAGTGAAAATGGTTAGATGTCTAGAAAAATTGCCTTTGCACAAAAAGAAGAGTTAAATACAAGCTACTTGATATATTTTTGCTAAGCAAAAGGAAGAGCATGGGTTTGGTAGGAGACAGTGCATTTGTGTGTCAGTAAGTACTATTTATATAAGCAAGGATATAAAAGAACCATCGATGTCTTTCAGTACTGATGAATAGCTGAACAGTAGCATGGAATGAGAAAAATAAAATTAATATCCAGAAATGGATGGGGAATAAGCAAAAAAGAAAATAATGCAGGGCCTACCAGAGAGAAGTCTTGAAGAAAGGTGAACATAATGTGTGTCACTGGCCAGAAGAGAGTCTGTAACTGTCCAGTGAAAGGAGACAGAATTATCACTGGGATGATTGTCTGTGGTATGTACAATGAGGAAATGGAAAGAAATCAAGTGAAGTAAAAGCAGAAGCTAAGTACTGGGGAAAACTGCAATGTTATTACCTGGAGAAAAGCCTTCTAAATTCAGTTACAGAACCTTTACATTGGAAGGACTTTATCCAGCAAAGGTCAATGTGTAAGGGAGAGGGAATTCAGAGCTGACCACTTAACTGCCTGAGACATTACAGAGAGTAGTTTTGAGAAATTATTTATAGTTCCCATCTTGTTTGGCTACACAGTGAAAAGGAACAGGAATACCCCTTGGAATCCATAGGAATGCAATAAATGTTGTTGAAAATGTTGTAAGATTAAAAGATTTTATTCACCTTTGCTGCAGTTTAACAAACTTTGGATTATGTCCCCAGAAGATTTTTCTTTCAATTTTTTCTTCTTTTTAAAAAAATTAGGTAAAAGAGCCCTCTGCTTGTTTGAGGTGCATTTGGCATTTTTAGGTGTCATTAATTGGAGTGAATAGGAGGTTCATTATTAGAAACATTGGCATGAGAAAATTAATACAAATTTTATACAAAAACTTGGGTTCGTACCTTTGGGTAAGCGTGGAATTTTTATGCTCCGATATAGTGAAATTTATGTGACTTTTTATCTGCATAAAATTAGAGCTGTTCTTAGTACTGTTTTTGCCATTACCCCTCAGATTTTCCAGTCTGATTTAATCTATGCTTAATAATCATGACACACTGACAAAATATGAATTGAGTTATCAAAGGATGTCATAGTTTCTGTCATGCACACTTCAAGCTTTCTGCTTTGTCTGGATGAAGATGGAATTGCAGAGGTAAAAACAAACCAACAAAAACATCAAACCCAAAAACAAACAACAAAAAAATGGAAAACTCAAGACCTCTAGTTGCACTTGAACAAAATGAGCTGAAGCTGTATATCTGGTAAAATACAATAAAGAAAATTATTATTATTTTTTTAAAATGTCTCTTTCTCTGGAGAGAAATTCTGATGAGTCCATACCTTTTTTTTTTTCTTTCTTTTTTTTTTGGGGGGCGTGGTGGTGGGTTTTTTTGTTGGTTTGTTTTTGTTGCAATCAGCTTTTCTCTAAATATACTGCGCCCTGCAGGTCAAAATGATTTACTTCTATATTTTGGACATCTGAGTTCTATTCTACTGTTGCCAGTGTGTTTTCAGCTGTGCCAAAACTGAGCAGGTTTGTGGTTCCTTTGTAACATCAAAACGAAGACATTTATCATTGAGATTTATCATGGGACAGCCAGCCAGATGGTTTGGTATTTTAAAGGTGAACTGTTTGGGTCTTGATTAGCCCATGTGATCTTTTAGTTAAAGACAACTATATCAGCTGCTCATTGGAAAGTTTTGTTTTGTTTTTTTTCCTCTCTTTTTTTTTTCCTTTTTAGTAATGCGGAAAACATTAATGTGATGGCAGATGTGGCATAGATTGTCATTTTAGAAAGGAAACCAAGTCATAACCAATTCTGCTGATTGCATTCCAATTATAATGTGACCTCCTGTTGCTTTGCATTGAAGCAGCATTCATTTCAGACACATGCTGATAAACAACATGCGCAATAAATGACCCTTTAGAGGGGCAATTGTAAGACTCAAGTTTGGAATTTTTGCTCATACCAAAGGCATTTCTTTTGCCAAGTCTGTAGTATTAGGCCAGAAAGAATGCATTTCATTATATAGAGACCAGACTTATTGGGAACAGAGCTCTGTGAGCTTTGAAATGCTTTCATTAAAACTATATTCAGATTTTAAGTCATTATCGATTAAGATACAGACTAGCCTCTGTAAGGCACTGAGTAGAAAAACAAAAGATTAGAGTCCTGTCTATTTTCTTACTAAAGCTAGAAGAATCTTCACCTGTTTGTGTGTTTTGGTACTTACTGCTAAAAAAATGAGAATACTTATTTGACCCTGAGTTGTAAATCACTTTGGAAATCTCAAGAGAAGACTATTTCCCATGACACTTCCTGTTGTTTGTCAAAGTGGAGTTATCATGACAGGATCTTTTCCTGTAACGTTTTGGTACTTTGGATTCTGGTCTTTGCATGACTAAACAATGCAGAGACAAGAGGATAAGCAGGTATTTCTTCCCTTGCATCTGAATTACTTGAGGGGAATTTTGAGAGTTTGTGCAGGATGTGAAAAGGAACTGAGGCAAGGTTTACAATGATAGGTAGATACCTTTCATTAGAGCAACTGATGTAGAAGAAAGAAATGGTTAAACTTTTTGGACACATACCCTTCTTCAGGTCTGTTGTCAGGACACGAAACTTATCTGTTTGATCAACTGACAAAAATGAATGAAATGGACAAGGTCTGAGAGGAAGAGCAAGCCTGAAGAAGGGCTTTTGTGCCCAAAAGTTTGTTTCTCTCTTTTCTCTACATTAGTTGCTCTAATAAAAGGTGCTACAAATTACGTCTTACCTAAATCCTTACAGTCATATCTGCAACAACACTACTGTTACAAGAGGCAATGGTGACATTTCAGTGAAAGAGCAAATCTGATTGTTTCTCCGTGCTCCTCCCCCTGCCCTTAATTTCACCTGATTCGTTATTTCCTAATTTTCTATTCTAATTCTGGTGTTCTCAATACTCTGATGTATACTACGACTTAGCAGCCTTGCAATATCTCTCAGACACACTTCACAGTGGAAGCGGGGCTGTTGGCTTGAGTGGCTCGTTGTATAGCATGATCCCAGACTAGAAATCAAGGAAAGGAAGTATGAAGTCCCAACAAATGTCTAAGATGAGCTGTATGTGGCCTTCAGGGTATTGTTCTCTCTTTTTTTATATCCAACAATTTGATATACAGAATCTTGATAAATGGCGTCAGACAGATAGTGAAAATAATCTGGCTGCAGACAAACTTTTAGTATCTTTATGGGTGATACTGGATTTTTATTTTTATTTTTTGCATTATTTGTCTTTAGAGTTGAGACTGTGTATTTCAATGAAAAACAATATTATTTCTATAAAAAATAGAACAAAAGGGGCATGGTAGAGATATTGGATTGATGGATATATTGTGACCTGGAAGTATGAAAGGGGAGTATCAAACTCCTTTTACTTGCCACCTTCTCCACTTGGAAAGTGGAAGCAACAGCAGATCAATACATTCTGCAGTTGTTACCCTTTACTCAAAATTTCCAATCTTGGGTACCGTGGGTGATATAGAAATGCACTGATATATTTTAGGCCTAAGACACCGGAGCAGTAGCCTTTCCACTTACTGTCTCGTGCTTTGTTTGCCAAGTAGCTGAAGTCCGGGGGATTTGTCCTGCTCACTTTTGCATTTTTTCATTTCTTTCTTAGTTGGAATCTTTTGCCATGCGCGGTTTGACTGCATTCAAGCCAGAGTTTATGTTTGTTCTAGGCATATCACTCTTGGTCTCTTTTAAGATTAGTTTAAGTAAATAGAAAAAAATCTTGTTATTTTCACCTCTTATTAGAATCTTGAGTTTTAAATGATTAAATGTCTCTTTTTATTTCACCATCTCTTTTTGATAATATTTGTGCAGTTGCGGCCATACAGTCTTCAAAATCATTTGTTCCCCCAAACCCCACTATTTTTTTTTTTCTGATTTCAGAAGAAATTTGTCACATGAACTGAGTCTCAACTAGTCTATGAGATTGCAAAATTGCACGCAGTCGGAGTCTGTATTGTACACAGTTGAGTGAAATTAAATGTGTTCTTAATCAAAATTACTTCATAGCTCTGCAAACGGCTTAGGCTTTCTTATAACGTCTGTGGTCTTGAGGAGTAAAGTTAGACTGTATGTAAAATCTGTTGCTGGATCAGAACCAGCATTAGACTGATTATTCAGAAAGTGCATGTTCCTTTTGTTGGAACGAATATGGAAGAAATGATAATACATTCCTATAGGCTGACTATGTATCTTTAAGTCAAAGCTTCCTTCCAACCTTAATATTCAAGGACCAATTTATTTATTATTTTTTTTATTTAGAATTTGACTCAGATTTGATGATTTTTTTATTTATTTTTTGTTCCCCCAAAGGCAGGCATTCTTCTTCTATGTGTGTATCAGTGGTATATAGTTAAATCTGTTTTGGGAATTGGAGAATGGAAAAATGAAATTATTTTCTGCTTAATAGCGAAAAATCCTTATTCAAAGAAAATAAGAAATGTGTTGATAAATTTCTAATGTAGGGTTGGTTTTTCTTAAGTTGTAACTTTCTGTCAGACTGCAAAACAAGAGACAGAAAGGAATGCTTTATTGAAATAGTTTGTGCTGTTGATAAGTCAGAAGTAGAAGAGTTATTTTATTGACAGTTCCATACCGTTTATGTGTGTTAAGTCTCACGGGCTACCTCTTGGCTACCAATCCTGGTTAGTAGCAGATATTTCTTTTAGATGATGTTCAAATCATTTTATGCTTAAGACTAGGGTCTTCATTCCACATTACCAAAAAAAAAAAAAGGGGAGGGGGGGCAGAAATTTCTCAGTTTTTTTACATGTCCACTTCCTGTCAAGCATAATTGGAAAACTTTCTGCATTGTTGAGTCAAGATGGAGTACTATGGAGCACAGTACTGAAAAGTCTTTAAAGTGTGTACTCCACCCTCTTTACTCATTTAATCCTTGTGTTTCCTTTCTCACGTTGGTTCTTTAATGGGAGGAGTGGTGTCATGTTTTTATGGAAAAGTCTTTCATTTAGAAAAGAATGACAGACTCTTAATTCTAATTTTAGTAATTTGAGGTCCTGTTCTGTGCAATGTTGCAGCTCTCTATGTAGTTTTTAAAATTTGTGCTGTTTGCTGATTTCAATAACTGATATAGGTATTCCTGTTATTTAGAAGTCAGACAAGAATGTATTATGCACAACTTTGTCTTGTGATGATAGTGTGGCAGAGCAGGGATGCAGCAGTGTCTCCTGCAATATATATTAGAGGTGAATTTAGCATGCAAATAGTAATCAGGAATAATCATGTCAGGTGTATATATACTTAATACATTTTAAGAAAGTATCAAGTAATATTTTATTTCCAGGGGTCTCCTAATTATTCCTTTGTGGCAGTTTGTATCAGTATGTGTGTGTATAAATAACAGAAAGACGGAAAATAAGTTAGAAGAGATGGAAAACTAATGATTCAAGAAATCACATAGCATCAGATAATTCTATTTTGAAATCACAGCAGTAGCGCCCAGAGGCATAAACTCCCCAAATTGTTAGTAAAAACCCCCTTTGATGTATCCAGTGCTACAGAAGCCTGAAGGCACTCTTTTTTATTAGTGCCTAATGTTTCCTGAAAGAAACATTTAGCAGACATTAAAATATATATATACCTGTTTAATTTTATAATCCAGTTTCTTTGCCACTTATTTACTGATGCTTCATCTTGCTACTTGGCTTTAATGTTTGGTATTATCTTTACAGCTTGGTGTATTTCAGGATTCCCTAACAGATTGGTATGTCTGGCAGCCAATTTTTATCCTGTCTTCAAGACTGTCTTTTACCTTCACCTCTCCATGCACCTTTTTAAGTGCCCCTTCCCTACCTACTGGGCTGTATGGCTCTCAGTAGAGCCACAGTGAGAGCCTGGGAAGTCCATAGCCACATTTCTCAGCCAGTTCTCTAATATTTGCAGTGGGATTTCTCTTCAGCTGTAGATGGTTATACTAAACTCCCTTCCCTCTCTCTCTTCCAGTCCCATGGCACAAAGATGGATTAGTTTGTGTTTCAGCAAAACATTCCTCATACGCCTTTTCAGCCTTTTCTCTGCCATTGCATTTATGCAGAAATATGTAGTCTAGGATTGTTGTTTAGAAATGGAATAGGTCTTAAGAGTCTTAGACTCAAAACATTCTGGTCACCACAAAGTAAAAAGGTGGAGAAACAAATTAAATGGACAGGCATTACTTAACTGCTCCCTTTGAAGAATCAGCTGCTGTTCCTAATGAATTGGACCCTCCTCTAGCTTTGTCTAAAATAAGATTCATAAGTGGTAAACTCTCCATACAGGAAAATATCTCTTCAGAAGTGATACATGAGCATATGCTTTCATCCTACTGAAGTGAGACTTAAGCACGGTTTTCTGGCAGACTGGATGGAGGGTTGGGATCTCACTTTTCAGAAAAGTTTTGTTTGGGCTGGGCTAACTGTACTGAAGAAATGTTGCTGGGAATGGACCAGCATGCGGGTCTGTCATTCTGCTTACAGTAAAATCTCCATCAAAGAGAGAGTTTTGTAGCACTTTTCCTTAAAAAGGAAAGAATTTATTGCCTTGAAGTTGAATATGTGAGCATGACTGGGAACAAGGGAAGAAAGGAGGAGCTGCAGGGAGAGTGATTCCTGAGGTTTCAGAAATTGGCACGAGTTCCTCTTTGTTTCCCATCTGGTTTAAAAGGAAGACATCTTAGAACACAATAGAAATATTTTCACCTACTTTGTCATTCATTCAAATTGTGTCAATTTGTCAAAGAGAATTTCAATTACATGCCCCCTTGCCCTTTGGAAGATTAAGGGATAAATACTTGGATTGTGATAAAGTTCCTGAAAATGAAGTTGATCCTGACAGAAAAGCACAATGCAACTTTTGTATGGAAAAATTGGGGTAAAGTATCATTTTAATTTGAGAGGACAACTCACTTCAGTTTAAGAATTTGATTGGCTGATGAGTTTTGACAAGCAATGTCACTTCAAGAAGATTCATATGAATGAATTCCAGAGGTCAGATCTAACAGCTGACTCCAAAATACTGTAACTTTCCCTAGTAATGGATTGATTTGAACCAGGGGGAAAAAAAAAAAAAAAAAAAAAGAAATGGTATGTAATTATGTGGTTAACCCTAGCACTTAGGGTTTTTTTTCCATCTTTGCAAAGACAGTAATTTAAGAAGGTGATCAGAACAGCCAAAAGCCTCAGATTTTCCTTTTTTCATCCTTATAAAAACCCATCTGATTAATGATGGAACTCAGTAAATTACGACATAAAAAATCGAGCTGATAGATTTGGTTTACAGTCTCATGTGTTATTTATTTAAAAATTGGATTGGGCTGGAAAACTCTTCACTCTGTGGGCAAAGGAAATATTGGTGGATGGCTCAGAAAAGGGGGAGATGCACATCCATGTACTTGTTTCTATTAATCTGATATATTGAAACAGAGAAAGTATCATTATGTTTTTGCAACTGGAGGCTGGAAAGGTAGGGAAGACACAGCTTGATTCCTAGCGCACTTCCTTTGAACTGCTGCAGTAATTCTGTGTGTCAGTCTTTGGGCTTGCATATGTGAGTTATGCATACTTTTGTGTTCATTCAAGGTTTAAATTTGTATAGAAAAGTTGTCTTATGTGGATGTGGAACAGTATGATAAATGCTTCCCTTAGTGTCTACTTCTGTTAAGATTTGACTTTGGATCTGTTTCGGTCATTCTGTGACAGTGTAAATAGGTGTATTTTACACCAACCTGAGGAACAATCCACAAGCAATCTACATCTCCAGATTTTGGCAACAGGGAGTATAAACAGTTTCATTTTCAACATTTTCTTTTATACTGTTTGGTTATTCATTTTTAAGATCGCTTTCTTTTTCTGCCGTATCTTTATTTGAATTTTGTTACACTTCCCTGCTAGTTTGTGTAAGGCAAATTCATGAAATAGGCACATGGCCCCCTGAAGCCATGACAAAAGGGATCATTAGAGTCCAAATCCTAAAAGGTTGGCAATATTTGCTGGACAAATTTTTAATAGACTATAGGTCACTAAAACAATGTTTCTATTTGTTATTTATTTCTTATGGCTTTTGGTTTCCTTACCCTTTTCCCAAAACATTATATCCTGGTTTAACATTCTCTCTAACAAGCTGTGACTTGGGAAATTGTTTAAAGGGAGGAGTTACTGCCAGAAGGGCTCCAAAAATACAAACTGGTGAAACTATTTGAAGTAATCATCATAGCTTGAAGCTTAGGTTTTCCCTTTAAAGTGCTTTTGAGATAGAATCGTCTGTCTTTGAAGTCAATGAAGAGTTTCGCTACTGACCTTATTGATTAGTGAATTGGTCTGTGTTTCCACAAAATGGGGATGGCAAAAATGCATTTGTTACTGTTTTTAGTGTACTACAAAATTTTCAGTTTGATTTACTTGCAACGTTTCCTTGATAAGCTACAATTGGCGTTACTGCTTAACATACCAATTTTTCTTCTTTCTAGTAAAAGATCTTAGATTGGGGCTGTAATTCAGACAGCAACTTTGTGCCGTTGTTGGGCCTTCAACAGTGACATGTCAAATACTCTTAGTTGCCCCTCCCTCCCCATGGTATGTTAGTAACCTTTCTCTTTGGAAGTCCGCATTTCCAGAGATATGTCCAGCTGGCAAGCAAGTTTTGGGCAAGATTTGGACGAAAACTAGTTTCAACAAATAATAACTCTTATTGGAAACTGTGTGTTTTCCACAATGATGGTTTTAATATCTGTGTGTGTGAGGTGGGGTGGTTAAGGAGAGTGGGGTAGACCAAGATATACATTAAGGTGTGTTGGAAGAGTGCCACATGGAAATTGTAATTTGGTTCCCTCCCGTCCTCATTCTCTTTGATGCTCTATGAGTCTCAGCTGGACTATTTATATCTATTTTATAGACACATTTCTCTCTTTCGCAAGTCAGTAATGTGTCAATAAAGTAACATAGTACATTTTCAATGCATTGGCAATTAAAAATTGCCTGTGAAATGAAAAATTGCCTGTGAAATGAACAACCTGTGAAATTTCAAAACTGCTTTAAACCAATATTGCAAATAGTTAAAATGTAGTGATACAAAAAATTGGGTTTTTTTCAAGATTTGTTTTAGTGTGTCTCCCTCTTTTTACCAATGCATTCACAAAACCCTTCAGTGTCACTAAGTCTCCATTTTGTGTCAAAAGTTTTGCTTGGCATTGAGCACTATATCACGGTGAAACTTACAACAATTAATTTTATAGAAAAGAAACATTAGGAAATGTATTGGGGAAAAAAAAAAAAAAAAGCTCTGCCTTACTCATCTCTTAGTTTGCTTTTAGTATTGAAAAGGAGAGAAAAAGGCCAACCGTTTTTTCTTTTCTACAGTACCAGTAAATTCTTTGTTCAGTACTTATGGTGTGTTGACCATCACTTGGTAGCCAATGTTACAGAAAAGTCTCATATCAAATGCTGAATTTTGCTATGGCCAAATTTTACATCCTGCATAGGAGTAGTTGATAATTTCCTTAGATCTAAAAGCTGAAAGATTTTTTTTTTTTTTTTTTCACACTGATCTTCTCCTTAAGGAGTTCAGAGAGTATCCAGTATTCTCTAATTATATTTTGAAAATGCTTTTGTATTTTGCACCATATCTCTGTATGTTCAGCTATACAAGGGATTATTTTACTTCTCTCCCCCCACGGCAGATTAAACATTAAGTTTTTTTGTAAGTGAGATAGGCTTATCCATTCTGTACCTAAACAGTACTCCAAGTTTGTTTCTCATTGACATGTTCTTCCCAACTTCCAAAACTTTCTTCTAAAGGTTATTTGTGTTACCAGAAGAACGTGATGAAAAGCCTTTGTTGTGTGTTTATTCAGTATTCAATACTGAATATTTCATTCACTAATAGTATTTTGTATTATCTAATGTTAGTGCTAAAAAATCCATGGAAGTGATTGTGCCTTTTCTTGCCTTGTGTTCTTTATTTTACTATAACAGTTCCCTGTTCATTTACTTGTCTTTCAGGTCGTCCCCTTATTATTAGTTCTTTGTCTTCAAGATTGGATGTGCAATATGGGGATCCCATTTCCCCTTTTGGCTGCTACTCTTAATTGTCATTCACTTTTTTTATTGTGTTTCCTGGGCAGTGTCCCACTTCCATCTCTTCTGTGGTTGATATTATCAATGTCATGTTGTCCACGTTAATTACCATTGGGTGGAAAACACCTGTCCTTGTGTACCTCGCGTTTTGTTACTTGAATTAGGTGCCTTGCAATCCATAGCTCTGAAATATATTGAGCTGATATCATGTGCCTGGCCCCGTTAGTTTCAAAGCAATTTTGGCAATAAAAATGTTTTGTGGTTTTGGGCATGACATTAACATTTGTTTTCCCTTAGTTCTTATTCCATTTCCTTGATAAAAAGCCTTTGATGCCCAAGGGGGTGACCTTTTCCTTCATATTTCCATAAATTGAGTATTCGCATAGTTGCTTAAGAAATTGCATGTGTAGCCCGCCTGTTCACAATCTGCATTTTGGTCTTTGTGCTTTGGCTGAGTTTTGGTGGCCCTGTTTTCCCCGTGTGTGTGTTAGGGGCTCTCCATGTCAGTCATATCTCAGTTACCAGAAGCTTGCAGGACAGTGGGAAGTTTTAAATTAACAACTCACTTTAAGAGGCAGAATTCTACCGCTGTCACACAAGACATTTTGCTTCTCTTTCCTAGTTTAATGTCTCACTACCTGACTGGTTTCTCATCAGCTGAATAACTGCCAGTCTGCTAGTTATTGCTATACTATTCTAGGTTTGGGGTTTTTCTAGTGTATTTTTTTTTCCTCCTCTGGCTCTTGATTACTTCACTATCTCCCTTGTGCTGCTGGAATCTAACCTCAGCAAAAAATGCTTTTAACCAGGAATGTTACTCCTGGAGAAAGGCAGGGCCTAACATCTTCCTTTTTGTATCTGCAGTCATCTTCCAAGAACTTTTTTATCCCCCTTTGCTGATACAGAGGTATCAAATTCTTTTGAAATATCACACTGTAGGAGGTCTTAAATATGAAATCATATAAGCTTTCTACATGCTATCCAGCTTCAGATGTGATTTTTTCAGAAGCAAAACACGGTAGACATAGTTAGCAAGATGTAAACTTATAAAAAGAATGGGCAGACTAAACTACTTTAAGAGGATGGCATAATATCTGACACATAGTTTGTAAAATTTACTACATTTGGGAAAAAAAAAATATTTTCAGGAGTGCACTTCACTTTTTTCTTTTTTTCTTTTTTTTTTTTTTTTTTTTCCAGAAAGGGTAGCCTGTAAAAATGTTATGAATAACTTTTTTTTTTTTTCTTTTTTGACTGGAGAACAATTTCAGCAAATTAGATAACTGAAACCGCCTAGATGTGAGGTCTCAGTTTGGCAACATCACTGAAGTTACATGTCTATGCACATGTCGAATCTCACTGTAGTCAAACAATGGTACAAAGACTTGCTGAGAGCAAAGATGTTATTTGGAGTCAGGATAGCTTCTGTACCCTGCCTTCAAACAAGGAAAATGCAGATCCTTGTACAGCATAATTTGCCATAGAATCATTATGTCATACTGATTAGTGTTTTTCTAATATAAGAGATGCCCCCCATCACAAGTTTACAATATACAATTTACTCTAGGGCACTAGTGTCATGTATTGCAATTATGAACCATTGTAAGAGAGAAGTTTGTGTTTCCCACGTGAAAGGTAGACGTGAATAAACCTTAACAAAAAGTTAAAAAAAAATTTAAAATTTATAAGCTAGTTTTTTTAAAAAAAAAAAAAAAAACACAAAGAAGAACAACAACAAAACAACAAGAAGCCTGCTACTGATTCAGTGTAGTACTTCAGTAATTTATATCGGTTGTTTAAAGACGCAACAGATGCATTATTTTTTTGCTGTTTTCCCTTTTAATGTAAAGGAATGGCCAGCAAAGGATTAGGAGTTGCATTTGTACCAGTCATCCTAGAGCAGAAATGGACTATGTCTAAGTACCAGGTGTTGGAGGATTAGTAGACAGTACAGAATCTAGGGAGGTATATTGGAAAAAGGAAGTTGCTACAGAGAAAAGTAAGATGAAAATTAATTTCTTTTGCAAAATGGGAGGCTTAGAACACTGTTCTAGTGTACTTTGCTCAGTGTTTCACTGGAGGCTTATGTGGTTTTGGATATCTAGAAAATACTGTGACAGTATGTATTAGGTGTATTCAAATTTTGGATATGTTTTGGTTTGCTGTGTATGTATATGTATAGATACACCTTTGGCGGGGCGGGCTGATGGAAGGGCAGGGAAAGTGTGAATTAAGTATCACAAGTTAAAAAAGAGACTGCATTACTACAGATTAGCCTCTTGTTTCTTCAAGAGTTAAGTACTTCCAAATGGAAACTGAGTTGGGTTCAGAAATTCTCACTGCTTGCTTGTTTATGAGGAGTGTATGAATATAATATGTAGAAAACATTAAACGATAAAAGTAATAGCCTCTAAGGGAAAGGGAATTATTTTCTTTTGAAACCATGATGTCATGGTCTTACCTCACCTTTAGTTTCAGCCAAGCAAATAATGTGTACTGAGCTCTCTATCATGTACCATTATAATTAGCTCTGTCAGGTCTTAGCCCTGCAACCCTCATGCAGATAATATGATAATATGTCTTCATAACCAAGTGACCTTACATGCACAATATTTCTCCCCTTATGAAGATTGCATGTCAATAAAGTAATTGAGTCTCAGAGGCTGCAGCGAGTGAAGATTTAGATGATTGGACTTTCAGGGCAGTGATGTATGACCGTTATTATTCTACTTGTCACAGAGCTGCGTACAAGCGAGGATGGTCAGAAGATGACAGGGATGAAAGGTTGTGTTTCATTAAAAAAAATATTGCTGTTAATCACCACTCTATTCTTTTCAAAGTCATGGAGGAAAGAAACTCCTTTTTCATTTTAGCTCTGGTTAAGAATTTAAACATGAGCACGTAGCAGGCTTTCAGAGCCCGGTTATCCAGCTTCCTTATTGCTTAATTAGGGAAATAAATTATTATTTCAGTTAATAAAATACAACAAAATGCTAGACACTGAGACCACCTGTATACTTTTATCGCATCGTTTTAAATTAACATTAAATGCATCATGCTAAGCTTTAAATCACATTTTGCCTACAGCTTTAAGTAATTATAACGAGTGCTATGAAGCTGGTACAAAATCAAACCATACTGAATTCAACTATTTTTGCTTGTACTAATTTGTTTGGACAGTTGCAGTGCTTGAAACATTTATATTTCCATGCTTTGTAAAAGCAAATATTTTTTTTCTCACCAAGCTGTTTTGTAGCTGTAAATTTATCTTATGATATCATAACAGCTGGAAACTTGTAGCTTGACAAGGTTTTGTTTCATATTTAAACAGCTCAGAAATTATGTTTGAAACATAGTATATTTCTTTCTCTCTGTGAGACTTTTCTCATTTTGTTGCACATTATCTTGGAAGTATCTGCAATATATTTTAAAACAGATTATTTATGCAATCGTTTAGTTAATAATTCCTAATGATTTATATATGTAGCAGACCTTTCTTATATACATAAAAAAAAGACCAAAACTAGCCCAAAATAGTATTTACTGGCGAGTGCTATGTAATGAAATACGAATGTAGTTTCTGGAAGGCTGATGAGCAAAGAAGCTTGACAGTGCTTTTAGTGAGTGGAAAATCCTAATAGAAGCACATCTTTTCTGAAGAACTAGTTTCAGAAGTCTTTAAATCTTCACAGTTAGGAAATTGACTGAGATATAGGAGCTCTGACGGAGAAAGAGCTTATCAAATGATTTTTGGCTATACGTAGTAAAGCAATAATTCATTAACTAAAATTAGCCACTGCATCTTTTCAGGATTGACTCTCATAAGCACAAACAACAGAAAAAGAGAATGAAATCCTCACGTGAAAAGTGAAAAAAAAAAAATCAATCTCTTTTACGCTTCCTTCTGAATGCATTCTTAACCTAGCATGTAATAGTAAAGATGCAGAGTCAAGTTCCTTTGCAAACTCATCTTCCCTATTTTTAATGATTTGTCAACAGTAATGCTCCATGTGATATAGGCCCCGTTGTTCTATGCACTGTAAGGAAAGCGATATTCTCTGTTCCAAGATAAAATGGATATTTGAGTAAGAAAATAGAATCCAAAAAATTTACAAGTATTTAATATCTGTATTATTGTATTGTTGGTCAGTGGCAGTCAGGAGCACAAGCCTCAATCTCTTGAGTTCTCTGTTAGATAAACTGACCGCTGCTTCTCCTCGTATTCCTGCATATATATGTTGCATTAGGAATACAACCGTTGGTAAACCACGCAAAATTCATACTTCCTACTTAAAGTTGGTGTCTCTTGAGTCAAATCACTGTACGGTTAAGTCAGCCACAGCGTTAACAAGAACATTAGTTGCTTTCACTGATGTAGCTGCAGAACAGTCTTTAAAGCACTGAAAGTCCTGAAGTATTCAAAATACACAGAGATCACTAAGGAACTGGAGGTGAATGAAGAACTTGCCAAAACTAACTTAAATAGCAATGCAAAAAGAAGAGTTAATAGCCTATTATATTTTTATATGTCCTTTTCGATAAGGGAAGAAGACTGATACCTTCCAGTCAAATGGAAGACTGACGTGAGTGATCTGACTCCTTTATCAATGTGACATCTGACTCGCTGTTAACAGTTATTGGTGTTGATAGGCACACCCCACACAGAGAGCCAAATGCAGTTGTTTTGATCCCTTGTTCTTTTATTTCTATCCCTTCTCCCTGTTTTCTGTCACAATGTCATGTTGAATCATTGTTCGGTGGCACATGCAGGACCTCTCAAGTACTGAGGTATCAGACTTCAGGAACCACATTGAAATGAATATAATAATGAGAACCAGAAGGCAGCGCGAATCCACTTCTCAGGGAAGGAGGAAGCTAATAAGTGTTGTTAGTGGATTCTGGGGAGAAGAACCAGAGGTGCATCCTGTGGACAAGCAGGTGTAGACTGGCTTGTCTCAGGGTCCAGTTACAGGCACGCTGAGAAGATCAGTGCTGATGCCTGTCACTTTGTACACATCAAGATGCTTATTTGAGAAAACGGTATAGTCAGTGGTTATCTTGAAATCAACCCTGGTATGAAGAACAGCACTACGTTAAAAAAAAATAATAAAAAGACCATGCTTTTTAGATTTCTATATATGTCTTGCTAGCTCAGCTTTCTGTACTCTCTTTGAAGGGAATGGATCTATATTTTCCTCCTCTGTTGCTTTCACTGGGCTTATTACCTTATGATGCCCAACTGTCTAGATCTGGGCACGTGTATTCAACATACGCGCATAACGTGTGCTCTTTTCTCACACTGTTTAGGCATTTAGTTGGGACTCAGTTTTCAGATCAATTAATGGTGCTTTCCGCGTATGCCTGTTTGGGGGGTAGATTACAAATTTGCTTTCTGATTTTGTAAGCTTGTAGCTGGAACTTTAGATACTTGTTCCATTTTATCTGAGTCAGAAAGTTTGACAATGATGAGAAGTTTGAATAATATTCCAGCTATAGCCTATTTTTGTATGTGTTGATGTGCATATATACATGCTCGCATGACAATAATTCTATTTACAGCAATAGCAACAGCAATGATTGATGTGGCCTAAGTGTTTCCATTTGCTTATAATTATATGTCATTTTTAGCTCTGTGAGATAATTTAGTGTCTCATTTCTGTCCAGAGGGGAAGGTTCTTTCAGCATTTTTTTTTCCTTTTCTAATATTTAATCAGATAATCCCATTGTTTTGCACATGTTTATAGATTTACGCAGTCCAAAGCTATTCAGACTGGCTTGATGTTCTTGTACCTCACAGCCGTTGCATTTCTCATAATTATCCCTTAACTGCACTCAGTAAGTTGTATTTGGTAATGCCTGTCTTCTACAAAAGCACTGGCTTGATTCAAAAATGTAGACTCCACCGATTTACCTGATGGTCCGTTCAGATTGTTAATCACCATATGGCAAAAAATGTGTCTAATTTTGTCTGGTTTCCACTTTCAGCCTTGGGAACTACTTTTGTAATATTAATACTGAATATTAGCCCTTCAATATTTAGTATTTTGTCCTTGCGTGGGGTAGTTATGCAGTGTAATGAAATAGCCTCCTGGTCTTTTTTTTTTTTTTTTTTTTTTTTAATAAAATAAAAGCATTGTGCTGTTGAAACCTCTCACTCTGAGGTATTTTCTCCAGCCCTTAAGTATGGATTGTGGCTCTTTTCTTCACCTTTTCTAATTTTTCAACATGCTTTAAAAAATACAGCCATCAGAACGGTTTGTACTAATCTAGTCTCATGAATGAAGTATAATAATTTTCCACACCTACTCTGTTCCTCTATTCATTTCCTCCCTATATTTCTTTAACCCTCAAAGTCAAAGCAATTACTTTTACCCATCTTGCTTTAACATCATGTTAAGACTTTCTATTGAATTGCTTGCCGCCACGTTCCCTACATTATTTTCAGAGGCTCTGCTTCGTGTTATACAGGCTCATATTTCATGGGTACGGCCAGTCCTTCCTCAATCCCTGATAAACACCCTTAGATGATGACGACACATTGATGACTGGCATTTCATCCAATTTCTAATGTATTTAACTTTTATTTTGTTACAAATGCATGGTACTAATTTAGTATCAGTTGTTTATATATTTTTATATGTATATATAGTTATATATAAGCGCAAGGTCCTGCACATGGGTCAGGGCAATCCCAAGCACACATACAGGCTGGGTGGAGAATGGATTGTGAGCAGCCCTGAGGAGAAGGACTTGGGGATGTTGGTTGGTGACATGACCTGGCAATGTGCACTTGCAGACAGAAAGCCAACTGTATCCTGGGCTTCATCAAAAGAAGCGTGGCCAGCAGGTCAAGAGAGGTGATTCTGCCCCTCTACTCCGCTGGAATACTGTGTACGGCTCTGGGACCCCCAACAGAAGAAGGACATGGACCTGTTGGAGCGAGTCCAGAGGAGGGCCACAAAGATGATCAGAGGGCTGGAGTACCTCTCCTATGAAGACAGGCTGAGAGCTGGGGTTGTTCAGCCTGGAGAAGAGAAGGCTCCTGGGAGACCTTGTAGCAGCCTTCCAGTTCTTAAAGGGGGCCTACAGGAGAGATGGGGAGGCACTCTTTATCAGGGAGTGTAGTGATAGGATGAGGGGTAACAGTTTTAAACTGAAAGAGGGGAGATTCAGATTAGCTATCAGGAAGAAATTCTTTACTGTGAGGGTGGTGAGGCAGTGGAACAGGTTGCCCAGAGAAGCTGTGGATGCCCCATCCCTGTAGGTGTTCAAGGCCAGGCTGGACGGGGCTTTGAGCAGCCTGGTCTAGTGGGAGGTGTCCCTGCCCATGGCAGGGAGTTGGAACTAGATCATCTTTAAGGTCCCTTCCAACCCAAACCGTTCCATGATTTCATGATTTGTTGCAAAGTGAATTTGTATCTCCTTTTTGCTTTTTCACCAAAACCGAAACCATCCGTTACTAATGAATTGGACAAGGATCCCTTTTGGTTGTAAATCAGTCTCTACCAGGTGCTTCCAAGACCACCAAAACCTGGGTGATTTTCTGTGCCCGGGCAGAAGTAGGAAAAGGTGAGATGTTGGTGTAATGCAATCATGGTGCTCATTCACCCACCTTCTAGAAGTGCCAGGAAGCTAGATAGGTTATGCTGGGGCAGAAAGTGAGAATGCCCTTGAAGCGATCTTTTTTCTTCCTGCCTTCTCTTCATTTTGAGGTAGTGTATAATGAGAATCTGCCTTGCTTTGTCTCTAGCAGCATGCATCTTTCTATATAAGTATATATTGTACCATCTTTAGTTAAATTATGAGTATATTTATGTTTTTTCCTTAATGAAACAGCTCTTTCTTCCAATCCTTTCTTCTTTTACCTTGAACTTGCAGCCTGTCTTGGGTTTAGTCTTTAATGTAATTAGTTTGTAACAGAAATAAAAGTGATTGGTGGCTTACAAATGTTTTCTTCACACCCATCTGTTTTCTTTTCTGCCTTTTAGTACTGGGGAAAGAATACACTCTTTCATTAAATCTAGCACAACTCATAGGTCACTTTTAATTTGCATTTTGAAAAAGAAACTATATAAAAAATAATCAAACACTCTTGGCCTAGTCACAAAGTCTAGGGACAAAATGTTTTAACTTTCTTGTTTGTCTTTTCAAGATACAATCAATTTACTTATAAATGACTGCTTTGTAATCCCAATCTCAGCACCACCGCCTTTCACATTTCAGGAGTTATAATTACATGCAGAAATACCTGTAGTTTTCAAGATGGTGACAGGAAGTCTGCTTTACAGTTATTTAATATTAAAGAGAAATTATCTATGTGGTCCAAAAGTGTTCCACCTCGAGCTATCTTGTAAGCGCCCCTGCTGTAGGACAGTGGAGACCTTGCAAAACTGAATGACTTCTACATGATGATGATGATGATGACAATCTTGAATGGAAATAAGACTAGCTGGGGAAGTTATTTACATTTCCGTATTTATTTCTTCCTCTAAGTTTTGATAATTGTACTTTAAAATCTCTTCACAGCTATCATGGAGGTTACCAAAAGGATGATTTCCAAAAACAATGAAAGTGACATTTTACTAATCAGCAGTAGTTAAGCTATCTGAACTACAGAATGACATCCACAGGACAGGACGAGACACTGAACAATTCTTTCTTCAACAAGAGGATATTGGCTGCCAAGCGTGTATCTGAATTCTTATTTTTGAGTATGTCTTTCATTTAAATATCCTCTTCTGTCCAGTTCTTAATATATGTGAAAAACAGCTGCTGAGAAGGTCATGCTGTGCTCAAAGTACCTGCAGGAAAATTGTAGATTTTATCAAAGAAAACTTGCAGATTTTTTCAGCTGGGTCAGCTTCACACAGGGCCAGTCACAATCTTTTTGTGTGACTCAGCATTAGATTTCAAGCATTGACCAGGAGCATTGTTTTGGTGGCTCTGATGTATTTTGTCAATCCAAGGTATCCCTGTATAGTAACAGTTGTTGACTGGAATTCAGTACCATTTTCTTTATCAGGGTAAGTGCTATTTTTGAAGTATTTAACTGTGTTAAAATCTAGATAATTTAAAAAACTTAACAGTGGAGATACAATTCAGTTTCTTTAAGAAGTTATTTATATTGGTGTTTTGTGTCCCACCATGTGTTCTTTGTTCTCACTTCCCAAGTACTTCTGTGGTTTAGAAAGAAATAAAACACAAATGTTCCTACTCTATTGGTTCCTTTTAAAATCTTAGTTTTTAACCAGTGTTTCACAGGTAGTCTTTGATATCTGCCGTAGTAGTTAGTCATCAGAAAATGGATTGTGTGGATATCTGGTTTAATGAAAACATATGTTATAACCGTAAGCATCTGTGGCCTTCCAAACATAACATTATCCAGATCTTGCTCATGTGTTTGCATTATTTGTCACGTTCTTTGATAATAGTCTTCCTTCACTCAAAACGATATGAAGAGCCCCCAAAACTGCTTTAAGTGGTAGCCAGCTGAAACCAGACCTTGAGCTGATGAATATTTTAAAACCTGAAAAGTACCGAGCCTGCGACTGGCCGCAAAAATACGCTCCAAGTTTTTTCTGTTTGCATGCTGTCCTGGGAGGAGGTGCTGGGGAGGATGTCCTCTGAAAGTTCATATAAGAAAAGACATTCTGTCTGTCTGCATCATAGTCAGAACAATATATCTGTTCGTAGCAACTCCAGCCTTTAAGAGCTTCTGCTTTTCAAGGTGAGTTGGAGAAGCTCATGAGAATAAGCATTACAGTAGAAATACATGATTGTTCGGGGCGTGTTTGGCCTGATCAGTGAGGTAAATCAGTCCTGCTGATGTTTACAAATAAATAATTAGAAAAATATTTATCTGTAATATAGGAATATTGTAATGTAACATTTTTTCTTAGGTATGCACATCTGACAAATCTGGGTGGCTTCTTATTACACAATTTTAACATGTAGAACAGACTATTCACAACTTTTTTCAATGTTTTCAAGGGCCTGTGTTAGGGCCCTTACATGGGCAAATAATGCTTTTTACTTGTAAGGCTGTTTTTATTTTAGGATTCTCAAAATACTTTATAATCTAGAAATAGTTCCTCTAGATTTGATGTTAACTGGTGCTGCTTCTGGTAATTTTGTTTTAAAGCATATGGCATGGCAGCTCTGAGTTGATGCAAACTAAGAATTGTAGCATGAGTCCCGTACCGTGGACCTTTTCCAGAAGGTTACTTATGTTATAGGAATAATGTATCTTATATTTTATGGAATAGAACCAACTAGTGTATCATCATGGTACCATAATATGTATGCACAGAAGTAGAAAATCCCCGCATTTTATGGGATATAATTGCTTTCTCTTTTCAGTGGAGTTCTGTTGCAGCTGTGACTATCAGGAAGAATGTTTGCAAAATTGACTTGTGAAAGTGCTGTGCTTATGCTTTGAAACTTGAGCTGAAACTCTTCGAATTGTTGTTTCATCAGCATGTGCCCTGTGTTATACTCACTGTGGACGTTCTAAACCACTCCATCTGAATTATTTTCTGTCTAGCAGCAAGTGCCCCTAAGAGGAGAGTGACTCTGTGCTCTGGCACATGAAGATTAAAAAGCTTGCTCCAGCTAGAATCTTAGGCTTTCTGACCCAACCTCCAGCACAGCAGAACAAAGCACAAGTACAAAGACATTTTGACGTCTGAGTGCATGTAGCTTCTCTATTAAATCAAAGGCGGGCGGTAGAGTATTCTGATAGCCAAAGCAAAAGTAGGAGGTTTGGGAGGGTGGGGGGAGAGTGTTTCTTCACAAAGTTGATGTTGTTTGCAAAAAGAGCAGCTTAGATCCAGCCTGTTTCCTCCTTAAAGCTAGAGATTTGAACAAAATTGCAGCTAATCAAATACAGTAAAACAGCAGGGTTGTCGTAGTTTATGAGGATTGTGGGTTTTGTTTCATTTATCAATACCTGAGCGTAGTGCAAATAAGTATAACAAGAGGATAAATATGACATTAAGTTGCATGTTTTAGGCAGATTAATTGCAAGTGGGAATCAGAAGAAAGACATCTTATTTTATGTGGTAATATCTTACAATACAGGGCTCTTTCAGACAAAAACAATAAAGCGCAAGATTTTGGAACGATAATTCAGAAGTATGTGTCAGCAATCACTGTTTCCTCATTGGATTTATGATACTTTTTGTTGTTCTTTACACCAATGAAAGTACCAATTTATTCAATAAAACACTAGTACATATTCAGTTAATTCTATGTGTAAAAAAAAAAAAAAAAAATCCAAGACGTGATAAAATCCAATGCTGTTTACAATAAAGTAAAAAATGCAGTTCCTGAGAGTAGCTGAATTTCAGAATGTGGCTGAAATCTTAAAAAGATTGTCTTACAAATGTGTAATATTTAATTAATTGTTTAAAAGGGATTTGTGAAACAGGCTTCAAAGAAAGTGTAAATAAATAAACTCTGCTAAGGAAATCTGAAGGTATTAGTTTATAAGGGGAAAGGAAGAGAAGGCCTCCTTTCAGGGTTGTAAAAAGGGGTCAGTCTCCAGACCAGAGCAGAATTTGACCAAGAAATTCAAATATAGTTTCGGTTGTGTTGATATGTGTATAGAAACAGTGCACCAAATAACTTTTAGTTGATCTTCTGGTGCTAAATTCAAACTAGTAAATACTTATTCCTTTAAAGTCATTGATGTGAGCTGGATGAGATGATGACATTTTTTAGTTTTTGGGTCGAGGCCAATGGTATGAGATTCAACAAGGCCAAGTCCTGCACTTGGAACAAAACAACCCCATGCAGCACTACAGGCTTGGGGCAGAGCGGCTGGAGAGCTGCATGGCAGAAAAGGACCTGGGGGTGTTGGTCAACTGCTGGCTGAATGTGAGCCAGAAGTGTGCCCAGGTGGCCAAGAAGGCCCACAGCATCCTGGCCTGTATCAGGAACAGCATGGTGAGTAGGAATAGGGAACTGATCGTGCCTCTGTACTTGGCACTGGTGAGGCCCCACCTCGAGGACCATGTCCAGTTTTGGGCCCCTCACTGCAAGGAAGACATTGAAGTGCTGGAAAGAGTCCAGAGAAGGGCAGCGAAGCTGGTGAGGGATCTGGAGAACAAGTCTTATGAGGAGCGGCTGAGGGAACGGATTGTTTAGTCTGGAGAAAAGGAGGCTGAGGGGTGGTTGTAGCAAGGTGGGGGCCGGTCTCTTCTCCCAAGTAACAAGCAATATGACACGAGGAAATGGCCTCAAGTTGTGCCAGGGGAGGTTGAGACTGGATATTAGGAAAAATTTCTTCACTGAAAGGGTTATCAAGCATTGGAACAGGCTGCCCAGGGAAGTGGTGGAATCACCATCCCTGGAGCTATTTAAAAGACAGGTAGACATGGTGCTTATGGACATGGGTTAGTGGTGGTTTTGGCAGTGTTAGGCTGATGGTTGGACTTGATGATCTTAAAGGTCCCTTCCAACCTAGACAGTTCTATGATTCATGATTTCTCTTTCTAGCTAGCTAGTCTCTTGTAAGCTAATTTAAAGGATATGAATGTTTTTTGTTTGATGTGTATTTTGGATGTACAAAAATGTAACATTTTGTGGTCCTTTGTTCTACCTCCTTGCCCTATTTTTTTTTTTTCCTTTCTATCATATTTCATTTGAAAAGTCATTAGTGGGAATGATTCGCAGCCAGGATAGGTGTGGCAAAGAGTTTTCTCAGACAGTATTCAGTCCCATAATATTGATTGTGGTATACTGTATGGCTAGGGATATTGCAGTTGATCCTCCTTACTATAGGATAAGCACATTAAGGTTTCTAGTAAAGATGAGAGGGCTCTTTCTGTATCTGACATTGTGTAAACAGAAGGAGAAAATAATGTGGCAATGCATGTAACAGGTCTTGTAATTCATCTCAGAGATAATGCAGTATTTTTTCTGACAGTGTCTTTACTTGCTATTGGAAATGTGCTGAAAGCTGTAATTCTGAGCAAATGTGTCTGGGAAACTAAATTTGGAAATTTGAATTTTGAAATGAAATGTGGTGAATTCCATGTATTTACTTATAAATATAAAAATATATTAATATTTAAGCAAAAGAGGTAAAAACATAAGCATTGCTATCCCAACAAAACAATCCCTTGCAAAGGTGACCGCTTCCTTAGGTATTTTCACTTCTTCATAAAGTATCTGTCTCGGACAAGAACACTTAACTTTATAGCCCTTTCTTGCTGTCGTAAATTGTAAATAGCGTTGCATTATTATTATTCATCTCTGCTATGTAAAGAAGTACTAAAACCTAAGAAGCAAAAGATTTTCCATAAGGTAGAAAGAAACCTGACACCACTTATTGTTCTCTAGCTACTGACAGGCTACTACCTTGTCAAAGAATTATATTAATAGATGTCTTCAACTAGGAAACTCGATCAGAGACAGCACACTGAAAGAACCTATAGGAAGGGCAGATATGAGCCAGGATTATCATCCAGAATTCGGAAAAGGAAAGAGAGGCCTAAAATGACCTGACATACCTCTCAAAGGGAAGCCGTATCACTCGAGGGCTGATGCTCCAGCCTCGGTGCCACACACTCTTCTGCGCTCCACCTGCCTGGGATACAGACAGGGCTTTTCACAGAACCAGTCAGAGCATGACAAATGCTCGTTAGGTTTAGGTAGCTAATGGCTCTGATGCCTCATGGACTATTTCTATTCTTGTGTTTCAGCTAAGTCGTTCTGTATTCAGATGAACATCTGTGTAGACTGCTGTCATTCAGGATTTTAAAGGACACTACCTTTTTTTTTGATGGTTTGTTTCGGTAGCAGTGGAGCACTTTTTTGGGGGGACCTATTTTCAGCAGCCTAAGGCTAGGAAGCTCAATTGTTCAACAAGATTGTTTACTGGAAAGAAAAGCCTACATGATCTTGGTGACAACTTGAAGACCGTTGTCTCAATAACTAGTGATAGGACTCTGTTACAGACAGGACAATGCTAGCAAGGAGCAGTTCTTTTTTATTTTTTTTAAAATGCAATGCTGTGATAGCAAGCTTGTAAAACCAGGATGGCACTAGAGAAGAATAAAATGTATTAAAAAAAAAATTATAAGCTCCAATCTTGTGTGGTACACTCTCTCTCATGTTATAAACTCTTTTTGAGAGTGAAAGAAATGTGATCTGTGATTTACACTAAATGATTTTTAATGAGTTCTAGTCCTACTTTTGCCATCAAGACATATGACTTAATCTCTCTGGCCCTTTGTTTACTCTTTTAAGTGAAGTTAAAACCTTCATATGGAAGGACTGAAATGGACGTTTGTTTAGTAAACAGGTATGAAATACCTGAAAGGTGGTTCTAGAAAATGATAGGTCATTTTATTACTGTTGCTGGAGCTGTAAAACAAACAATAGTTTCAGGTGTAGTGAAAAGTTAAAAGGTATTTAGAGATTTCTATTATCTAATTCAGGTTCATCAAAATATTGACCAAAAAATGCATGTTAATATCAACTTTCATTAGTTTTTACCTAAATAAAATCCTAGCATCTAATCAAAATTTGGACATTTGGGTGTCTACTTTATTATTCCTAATTGATCTTGGCTGATTAGAAATATAGCATCCTTAAGCCAAAGACGACAGCCTTCTATAAACTGCTTTTTATAACAGTGGAGTCAAGAGTTAATGCTATCATTTTATCTATTTCAGAGCACTGATTACTTCAGCAACTTGTGGAGAGATTTGCCTGACCTAGGACTTCCCTGTGTTTGATTAGCTGTTGTTACTTTTGCTGGCTTTCAATGTTTCTTTGCTTAAGAAAAATGTTGATTCAGTGACCGTTGTCTTGTGTGTGCTTTCTGGGAAGTTGCAGCCAAAAAGATTAGTAGTACTGGCCTTCATATAGGAAGAATAAGACAGTCATCATAATTATTGATATTTTTTCTTTGGTTACATGAATCTTTCTAATTCCTGTGCTGCTGTTGCTTTTCTCAACTCCTTCCTTCTTCACATTCTGTCTTGGCTCATGGTGCCACCTGAGACTGTCTTTAATCTTCCATGACCAGTGGCCATCTGGCTTCAGAGGTGAGCAAAACAGTGATGTCAAACGAGTGAAAGCACTGTGTTCGCCCAGTTATTTGTTTAAAAAAACCTCCAACACCTGAGTTTCCTATCAGAGAGAAAAATAACAATGCGTGTAAATGGTATATATCATCCATGTATAGCACTAAGAAGCGTTTTCTAAAATTCTGTTAGAATTGCTAAATTGCTGTGTGCATCGTGTGGAGCACAAGTGGTTTTAAAAAACACCACTGTACAACCCATGGTAAACCCCATCTTCTTTCAGCATAGTGTTGCTGCCACTTTAGTCTGGCCTAAATGATTTCGTTCATCATCTACCTTTAGCAGTAGGTTGCTACTTGTGCCTAATACTGCTGCTTGTGCACACTACTCTAGTATTACAAAGACTCATGAATTAGTTTGTCCACCACATCACTATCATCATATCTACAAAGGATGCATAAGTTCAAGGTCTATAGCCGCATTAACAACGCTACAGGTAATGGAAAGTGATATCAAACTGAATATAGACTGCAGCGTAATAGGGGGTTGGCAAATTAGAATAACTACCTGAAATCTGATTTTGACACTATTACAAAATTGATGAAGAGATCTTTAACCCTGAGATCCTGAAATTACCCCTGAGACTTTTAAAGCAAAATGATACCCTCTCCACACACCCAAAAATCCTCTTATGTAGGTTTCTTTCTGAAATTGTGATATAAATTCAGGTGTATTTTCAGATTTTTTTAAAAAGCGGGAAGGGTAAAAGTTTGCACAGATACCTCAGAAAAATCATGTCTTGATTCTAGCAGCTGGAGGTTAAAGATAAACACAGATTTGGAAAAAAGTAAGATTTACAGTGCTACTGTCTCAGATACACGGCCATATTACTGACTTAGAAAGGTTAATGCATGGGCTCATTGACACATTTTATAGAATTTTCTTATTCAAACATCAGGTTAAAAAAAAATAAAGCATGCATACTTAGTTTGGGTAAATAAGGAAGTGGTTAATTTGGTTTTTTTTTTCCACAGTAATATGAGCTTAAATTAGTGGATATAAATAAAATTAAGCTTTTGAAAATCATAGCAATATAGCTGGAATTCTGAAATTCAGAGTTAAAAATAGTGGTATTGCAGTAATTAATTCTGTGTTTACCATATCTTGAAATAATCATCTTTGCCTTTTGTCTTCAGCTGAAATTTCTTAAGCATCCTATTTTCGCAGGAAACTAAAATCCCATCAACTTGCAATAAGACTTAAGATGTACAGTGCATTGGAAAATGGGACAAACAAAAAAATGCATTGATAGTTTTAAATATTTTTTTCCTCACGCCCTCCGGAGGTTGGATGAAATTTGATTTAATTTGTGCATATATTATCAAAGACATTTTAGAATACATAAATAGAAGAGTAAAGTAAGCTTACTGGAGATGATTACTGGTCTTGTGTTACTGACCTTCAGTATAACATTGGAGCTGCTTTTCTTTTTTAACCCTGAAAATAAGCTCGTGGAGATCAGGACTTCTACACTGCAGTTGCTTTTTGCTTTTTTTTCTCCTAGGTAAGCAAGCAGCTGCAGAATTGAAATGTTGCAAAGAAATTTACTTGTGCAAGTATTTTAGGAGATACTGACATTCTTACCAGCCACTGAGGCTCAGATAGACAAGCTCTTCTTATGCTGTCGAATACCAGAAGATTACCTGGCTGCTGACGATCATTTTAGGTTATGGCAGGAGGAGATTAGCTCAAATTTATAACAGCTCACATTTTCCATTTTTTCTTGGTTTTCAGAGTGGCATGGAAATTATATTTGTGAATCCCTGGGGACTCTCACATTGGTGTCAGTTTTCAGATTTTGCCAGATACATCTAAATGTGGACATAAAATGTAATGGAAAGAAATTGAAAAAAATATCTGTTTCTTGATTCTTTATTACTGAAGAGTTAAGAAAGCGATTCCTCAGGCTATTACACAAATCTTAAACTGGGAATAAATGTTAGGATGAAACCAGATTGCTTAACGTTCTTTTTCCTGTTCATCTCTCTAAAAAAAAAAAAACATATCTGAAATATAACAGGCACATGTGCTTTGACCATTTTTGGAAAGGTTGTACCCCAATAAGATTTTGGATAAAATGTTTATTTTAAGATCAATTTTATAACAAAAGCTAAGTGTATTATGTGCTTATGGTGCCAAAGAATCTTTCATCACCTCCCTTACACTTTCAGCAACTCTTTTTCTACCTCAGTTTTAACAGCTGGTGGGCAGAATATATTGAAAAAACAGAAAAATTAGGAATTATAAAATAGTCATTTTAAATTGGTAGTATACAGGAATATGCTGAATTAAGCAAATAAGTTACATTAAGTTGTTTCTGTGCTACATTATATATAAGAACTGTGCATTAAAATGGAGCTGGTTACCCTCCTTGGGAAGTACTGTGTAAGTAGGACATAATACAAAGCACACCCGGTACTTTCTCTAGCATTCTCACGGTCTGTCTGTGTTGATGCTAACATTCTAAAGAACCTAGACAATGCTGCTGCCTATGAATTGACGTGACAAAAAGCATTACAAATGTCCAAAGTGAAGATGGATTCAAACTTCATTTTTCCAGTATTTGGAATCACTCACAATGGAGAACTGGGTTTTTCCAAATCCTCCTGGCCTTTATGTTGAGCTACGTATGATCATGGCTGCTCCTGAACTTTGGAAAGTTTATCTTCAAATACTGATGTTATGGCTTCAATTCTTTCTTAGAAATGTTAAGGTATATCTGAAACTGTAAATGGAGAGAACTTTTATCAGTCTTAAAATTATCGTTGGAATTTATATTGAACTCAATTTAAGGTATGTTGGAGAAACCCAGGGGGAAGGAAAAGGTTTTTTATAATTTCAGTGGTATTTTGTCAGATTCCAGCTGGCCAAAATGTTGAAGTGTTGGGAATTCTCCAGTACATATGGAAACTCAAAACAGATAAAGAAAATTTATTACCGTACAGCAATCTCTTAAAAACCACCAGAAACTTGCTGAAATGGAGACAAAAGGTGCCAACAAGGTAACATTGTTATTTATGTATCTTTTCAGTGTCACTTGACAAAGCGAAATCTCTCCTACACAATTTAAATAGTTCCCAAGAACAGTGTTTTGAGGAATGGCCACATTATTCTCTTACAAAGATAAGGCTTCTGGTGTATAGGTGAGGTCAAGTGGGGAGGATCCTGGGTGACCAGTCTAGTGCAGGTTAGAACCTTTCTCCTATCCTTTCTTTTCCTTGCTCTGCCTTTCAGTCAAAACTTGCCTTTATCCCTCTTGGAAGAGAAGGATATTCTTGTGATCAACTTTCTTCCCTCAATCTCTTCAATTTAGTCTTGCAATAGTGGTCATAATTTAGTCCGTGTATACACACGTATCTTTCATGTTTTATTTGGTAGTATCTTGTGTAATGTATGAAGCTGTGCAGTAAGTGATTGATTGCTCCTGGTACACTGGTACTGGGAAGTCTTGACTAGTATTTGACAGCTGTAGCTTGGAAATGTGTCTGAACTTGCTGGCTTGTGCTATAGCTTAAAGGTGATTTATTGCGTTTGATTTTTGAAAGGTGCTACAAGAAATGGTTTGATAAATAGTTGCTCATAGCAGGGTAATTAAAAGAAGATACTTTAAAGTTCTACTAAATAGTGCTACTGCTATTCCAATTTAAAGATGCTGACTTTGTTTCTAAACTATGTGAATGCCCTTCAGTGCCTATTTTAGTAGAAGGATATGTCAAATATTAAATCTCCATCAGTAGACAGGTGTGCGTTATTTATGTTTCTAGCTGTAAGAAACATAACTGACCAGTTCAGTCCTTACAGTATTTTCAAATGTGCAATGTACCTGTTCTTCTAAAATTTAGATGTTACTTTATATACTAAATAAAAAAAAAAATACTGATAAAGTTGTTGTTATTACTTAAATTCCGTGCTTTACAGTTATGCCACCATGAGTAGTCTGTTGGGCCAGTATGTAGTTGAATATGTGGAGACTTGTTTTGTTACTTGCATAGCACAAAGTGGTGACACTAACTATACTTCAGATTCCATTATACGTGGATTTTCAGTTGCTCATAACTAAAATATTTACAGGCCTGGGTGATTTTATTTCAGTTACGTTTTCTCCAAAGGTGAGCATTTTTTTAAATAAAAAAGTTCAATGTCATGGAGATGTAAAGAATTTGAGGTATAAAAAGAGAAGGAATGCAGAGTACAGAATGAAAATACATTTTCTGAAGGGGAACAACTTTGGAAGTTCTAAAGTTGGTTTGAATTCGATTTACTACAGACCGACAATTATCATTCAAGTCTTGGAGCTTTGTGCTGGATTTCAAAAAGCATTTGTATGAAATCTTATGTCACAGAGGACTTAACCTGAGTTTACATGCCTATGCCATTTCATGAGCTTGCTAGAAATTTGTGCTTAATCATCTACTGTATGTCACTTTGCACCCCTCTCTGGGTGTGGGGTAGGCCAGCTGGCTCTCCAAAGAGAGGAATTCTGGTAAGAGGAATTAGCTTGAATTTGAACCTTACCTTGATGGGGGTCAGGATGGAACATGGTTGACTTAAATCATATGGAACCGCACGCGCAAGCCTGGTCTTGGATATTCAATAAAAGGAGTGCATATAGATTAATCTTTAGGACTATTTACATTTCTAAACACGAACTTGCAGTTAAAACTATATTCAGGAGAAGACTGGAATTATTATTATTGTTTTAAAATTGCATTTGTGTGAAAAATTCCCTTTGGATTCCCAAACTCAATAGTCATCTGTGCAAACAGACAGTAACCACTCAACAAAGGACAGGTTTTGTAGCAGTCAGTTATGGATGTTTCAATTGCATTTTTCAGAAATCCTTTAAGTATGTAACCCTTACAATAAGGATGTTAGCTTCATGTGCATACCTAACTACCCGGTAAAAATTATCCAAGAGATATTATAAGATGAGACAAGAGGCTTCTTCCTGTGATCCTCACTCTTTGCCGCACAGTAAACGTCTGCATTCTATCTAATCTCATGTGTTGGGCCAGGCATTCCTTTGACTTTTAGCCAAATATTTCAAAAGTGAGGTGTTGCAAAGTGAGCTTTTCTTATGAACCTGAAAAGCTTCAAGGTCTTGGAGAATGCAATTTATGTTTTGGTTTTTTGGAAATAAACAGAATAAGAGGTTCCCTATCAAAAGTATTTTAAAGAAGATGTTAATGTTCCACTTTTTATTTAAAAAAAAAAAAAAGGCTCTATAATTATGCAAGTAGGAAGAGCTATGTTAAAAAGAATATTTATTCTTAATTTTCTGCTTTTGCATATACTCAATCATAGTATTTTAAATGTAACTGTTTCCCTCTAACTTTTCATTTAGACATGAAAGATTTTAGACTGTTTTACAGTAGTTAGAGTCAAGGTAAAGTTATTTACTAAATAATTTGGAAAACATTGTAACAAGTAAAGAGAAGTCCTTTCACTTAAAGGACTTAGTGAATTAAAGGTCTAAGGCCTAAGTCTTCTCACCTTGAAGGCCAGACGTATGTGATCTCCTGCATAGAGATTCTTTTCTGACATGTGCTAATAATTTTTATGACTTTTTTTCATAAATTATAAACAAAACAGATTATAGCTTTTTTAGAGTGAGTAGTAATGAGCTTTTATCGTATTTGTTACTTTAATGAATTCTTGATTTGTTCTTAAGATAAAGATCATGATCTACGTGGGCTCTAGTAACAAAACTTAGTAGTTACTCACTTTCTTCTCTACACAGTGTGTAAAGACATCACTGTTACCTGCCAGTAAGAAAAAATATTACATAGTAGTGAATGCAAGTAGCAAATATTTACTTAATATACTACTATTGTTAAATATTATTAAAATAATTTAATATTTATTTAAATACTAATAGTAAATAGTATTTAATATGTTAATAAAATAAAGAAAAAGTTTATGTGAAATAGCTGGAAAAGTAACTTAGTATTCAGATGATGTACAATATTATCGGAGAAATAGTGCGATATCTTTTGACCAAGGTGTACGAAATCAATTGGCCTGAGCACACAAATCGGTATTAAAATTTCAGTCAGAGAGCATTACTTTGGAGATATACCTTTTAATGTCTTCAGTGTATTCATTATTTATGCAAACTATCCACACACTGAGTGAAGTGTAGAACTCCAGGAGTCCTCATTTGGAACTGACTTCAGTTTGCTTTGCATTCCAACAGCTTTGTACTTTTTAGCCAGAAATAAAGAAAATGACAATATCTGCATGTAACTCTCAATTCTGTAGAGTTTCTTGATATTTTTAAGACTTTAAGATGTGCACTTGCCAGTTATAAATCTGCAACTTGGATTAAGTCACTATTAAAATGAAGATAAGGGACACATCTTTATGGGCTGAACTAATTTAAGCATCTTGAAGTATTGATATCTGAAAGTAATTTTAAGTGTCTGAAAATTCAAACAATGGTCCAGTCTCTGGTATATTTCGTAATTTACTAGTGCTTATACTAAATATATGTACCGCTGTCTCAAGTTTTATGCTTGTTTTCCTATATCAATAATAGATGGGGCATGAAAAAACTTGGATCAAATTAACATTTTTGTCTGTTTAAGCAAGTTTTTTCATATAGCTTCACTATCAGGATTCTGCTTGTTTCGTTTCCATAGTAAACTGCCTTTCTCATCACAGCTAGTTTATTTAGGCGCTTTCAATCAATCCTCCTCCTTATTTTATAAACGCTTCTTGTTTTGTTTTAAATAATGAGGTTTCTCCTCATTTTTTATATAACGTTGCCATGACTGTGGTGTAACTTTGTATAGTACTCGTTATACACAGTTTTGAATACTTGCTTTGATTACTTCCAAAACTGGTGATTTTGGTGTTCTGTTTTCTAGTATCCACTGGAGATGCTTTCAGCTAGGGCTATTGCCTTTAGGATCTTGCTGTCTCGGCTGTTCAGAAAAGCTAAAAATACTGAACACCATACATCATCTTTAATATCAATTCTCTGCTTATCAGTTCATTTTAGAACTGAGTCAAAAGTGTTATTATTTCTGCTTATTTCAGTAAGTCCTTTGCATCTTCTTATTTAGCTGAGTTGGTGGCTCCACCTTCCCCTCCAGCTCCACAGTTTTTGCTCCTTGTTCTCTTCTGGGAACCCGAACCTGCTCAAAGTTTCATAGCACCAAGAAGCTGATTTTTAAAATCTGAGTGAACATTACTATTTTGATATTTTTATGTATAACTTAGCTGTCTCTTTTATACAATGTTGATTTGGTGTTTAAAGAGTGCATGTAGGCTTGGATCTTGAAAACGAACAGCAACTTATACAGGTGATTATAACTGTATGAATAATACGGCACAACACATATACTTCAAGTGAAGCATAGATGCAAGAGCTCATAAGATTCATTTTAATGTGCTCACTAATAACTAAAAGCTGTATTCATGTAGCTGAAAGCTGATATGGACCCTGATAATTAATCTGCTACATATTCTTACTGCAGTGTCCGTACCTTATTGCTAATACTACCTTTTATGGTGCTGTAGTTTTTTAATTTTTTCAGTCAACTAGCACGCTTCTGGCTGATGGAGGTGATTTTTGTACTGTAGGAATAAGAACTAACCCATGTGTTGTCACCTCAGCATCAGTTGTGCTGTAGTCATTAGTATCCTGAACAACTGCCACGATAGTTTTTGCCATTGGAGTTGGGGGCATGAAGAGAGCAGAGCCAGTTTCAGGTGGGCAGGTGTTTTAATATAAAGGCCTCGTAGGTAACTTTCTATGACTCTGTTTCATTTGTACCCATCTATATTTCAGCTCAAGACTCCTCCTTTCCTGTGAGGAATTCAAACAAACCTCACACTTCAGTATTTACCATTTCTGTCAGTATGGGTAAATATATAAGCCCCCATGATTTGGAAAGTGCAATATCAAGTCTGCTTTATAGCTGTGTTAGAAACGACAGAAATAGTTCTGTATAATTAGCTTTATATGTAATGTGCATGAGAAAAAGAGAATGGTTGCCTTAGTTAGATACTAATCTTTCGTGCCTGGCCCTTAAAGCTTACCCAGAGTGCTATTGCTACAATAGCACTTGGTTCTTTCCCCTTTCTTGCTGTTAGAGTTATGGGATGCTGTATCATGGAAGTGCTTTTTCCCCTTTCTCTGTCAGGTCATCTTCATCTACTGTGGTCATGTTAGAAAGCCTTTGCTGTCTCAAAGGACAATTACTTCTTTTCTCTTTATTTCAAGGCCTTTATCCAGCTCAGAGTGGTAAATTAGTACAAAGTGCTTGCTCAGAACAAAACTGGAATGATGTGATTTTATTAAATGGGGTTTGCAAAGGCTACCATAAAAGTGAGGAATGATTTTCAGTCACTTCTTCTGGACCATGTTCAAGTTCATGTTCCTGAGAGAGCTTGAAGGAGCTGCAAGCACTAATTGTTTGTTTAATGATTTGGCCACCTTTATAAAAACTGCAAAACTAAGTTTTTCATTACTGCTTTGGGTAATTGCTCTAAAACTTCTGTGTTAAACAGTTAATCATAAATCTCTAGTCTTTATTTTTGATGGTACTTTTTGATATTTCCTAGTACTTTAACAGCCAGCCACAATTGCCATTAAAACAATGATTATACTGGTGGAGATGCAAGCCAAGAATATAACATGACTGATGGGTGATTGCAATGATTAATTTTACAGTCTTGTTTTTGATTAAAAGCATAGTATTTCACATAATGCTAGTAAATATTCAAACTATTACCTACTGTATATTGCAAATTTTTAAACCTGTATCCACAGGATTTCAAAAGGGGAACATCTGTTTTATTTTGAGAGAAATATGATAAGCATCTGTTTGCATGGAAGATGTGAATGAAACCAGACCACATTTGTTTGCAGTGTTATGGATTATCTGGTCTTACACTGTTTATGAATAAATCATGCAGGATGGATAGCGCTGGTAACCACCACAGTATGTTTTATACTTGGTTTAAAACATAAATTTATGTATTTGTGATTTTTCCTGTAGACACTCAAAAAATTTATGTTTTAAATAAAGAAGAAGCCTGTTGCGTTTCTAGGCCAGTATTTAAGCTCGTGGATGCCAGAAATTCTTTTAAGCCAAGCCATGCCTGCTGCTGTTAGTATGTATGAGAAAATAGGGTGAGACTTAAAAACAAAGCAAAAAAAAAATTACCGTGGTTCGAGGGAAAATGCTAGAATATATTTTATTATTTGACAAATAGCATGCTCTCATGTAACTGGGTTGTAACATAATGAACATGTGGATAGAGTTAAGTTTGCATGTGTAGCCTGGAAGATGCATCTTGCAAACCCCCATTCCTAGTTCTGGTACTTACTGTCACGAATCCTTTGTATGGATTCCAATATTATTCGTATTCAAGGGAGTGGGTGGATGTACAGACATTTCTGTGTTCAAAACGACAGGAAGATGCTGAGGTTTGAACAGGCCAGTAGTTTGTGCGAGTGTCTGCAAGTTGTGTCCACTTTGTCCAGCAGTGTCTGTGTTCGGTCATAGCTGTCAAACAAACAGCGTTTGTTGGTTCTGCAATATGAAAAGATGTTCTGCAGGACAGCGTATGGGCTGATTTCATACTTAGTAGCCTGCTAACATCATATGGATACTTCTGATATTCCTTGCAGCCAGCACTGCTGGGATCAGTGCTTTCAGGACACCTTTACAAAGGCAACCCAGTGATGCCTTAAAATACCTTGTAAGAATATGTAAACCTTTTGCTGCATATGTAGGCTGAAATCCAGCATGCATGAAGGATTCCAGTGGAGAAAGTAGATCAGGACTCTAGACTTAATACTAACCGCTGACTTTCTGAAATGTGGGCATCAAGTTCAATGCTTAACTGTTAGCTTCACCCATCCAGCTACGAGGTGATTAAAGTCAACCACTGCCTCTCCGCAGTTAGTTACTGTCTCTCCTTTGATGTGTTGCATGTGACTTTGTGTGGATGACATGGTACATATTAAGATGTCAAATGTTAGCACAAATTTGGTATGTTAATGTGAATGCTGGAATGCAATTGGGATTGAGTGAACTCTCCTAACCATGTATGCACACCCTTAATCTTAGCCACTGATTTATCTCTTTAGCTGCTTGGCTAGAACTGGAGATGGAACACATATTTCAATTAGGCAAGTGTGTCTATATTATGTATTAGTTAATTGAGTTTCTCTATCCAGCAGGAGTAATTTTTTTGGCAAGTTGAATCTTTAATCTTTCATCTTGTTTTGGGGTACTTTGGATATCTTTCTTGTTATGATTCTGGCTTTGGGTTTGCTTTTTTTCCCCCCACTTCTCATAGTTTATCTCCTCAGTCAATTCACCTTCAAAACAGACTGGGCGAAATCTAGTTGCAGTATTCCTCTAGCACAAATTGTAAGTTGGGTGCCAATTTCGTTATCCCGTCTTCAAGTGACATAAAAATATATTGCTCTTTTGTAGTCTGTTCCAGGTAGGCTAAATTTAAAAAGCCAACTGAAATAATTTCTATGCACATACAGGAGATGGGAAAAGGTTTTGAACAGAAAATTGGTAGGGGGAGATACTGGATAACTTCTTATCATGTTCCCTGTTAGCTTTTTTTTTAATCAGTTAAAACAAAGAGGACCTTCCTTCCCCAATAACTCCAGCTGTTAAAGGAAGCTGAATCCTTGCTGTAAAGGGCCAGTGGAGAATTCCTTTTATGGGAACACTTGTTGATGTAAAGTGGCTGGGGTCAATGTTCAGGGCAGCAGGATCTTTCCCTCTTCTGCCACAGCTTTCTAATAGCAGGAGGAAGGGGGGTAAGGTAGAATTTTACTGTGCTCTGTCAGTTCATAATTGATTTAAGGCTCCTAGAGGAACATGTGCTAGAGAAACAACATAGAAAATACTTATGTTCTGACAGCTTCTGCAGAAGCAGAATAAAAGCTTTCCATGCTGCATCTTTCCTGTGCAGCAGCCCAGCTCTGTTGCTCAGAGGATTGAGCCAGCTATTTTGAGATTCTTTCTTAAAAGCTGCTGTTTAGATATAAATGAGTGCTTAAATTATATCAATTTAGGTAATACACAATAAATACTATATCGTCTTTGTAAAGGTATCAAATATCTGTGATTTAAACTGTGTTTTTTGAAATGTTCCTACATATTTGCTGTTTGGGAATAGAGATAGGAGCAAAGAAAGTAATATAAGAAAACATTCCAGACTTTTTCGTTTACTTGGGTGTACCACTTAATTTAGCTAGATATTTTAAAATTTAGTATGATTTTATTATTGCTCTGTACTTACCATTTGACGGTGCTGTTGCTTTTTGGCTAAGGTAAGTATAGACTGCATGGGGGAGTAGGTTATATTGGAGTTGGAGGAGTTCATTATCAGTGATCTTCAAATCATTTTAGTCAGACTCTTGAAAATCATGGCTCTTAATTCCTGAGAGTTAAAACCAGTGCACTTGGAGTTACTTTTATTTGGTTACTGGTTTTGATCTTTTGGGTTAACAGTCCTAAAAAGTTTAGTCCTAAAGCATTTCTAGTGAAAGTAATTAATTCCTTGTTACCATATGACTCAAGAAGTTGAGGTTTAATGAGGAGCACTAAACTGAACAGGAATTGACAATATCAGAACTGCTTACTTCCCAAAGGAACTCTGGCAGGATGAAGTACAGAAGCTACGTTACAGCAGACAGGAAGGATTATTGCCCATGGTTGAATACTGAATGGGACGGACTAATCATCCACAAATCCCACTTTGCTAGAAAGGTCCCATCTCTTTTCTCTGCCATGTTTTTTCATTGGTATTCCAAGTTCTTTTTTTTTTTTTTTTTCCCCCACTAGTGTGTGGGATAATTACATTTCCAGTACTTTAATTTAGGCCAAAAATAAAGTCCTGGAACAGGAAACTTCCCAAAACATACATCTACTCTTGGAAAAGTTATTTCATGAAAATCAAAGCTTTCAGTCAGCAGATCAAGTTTTTGCCTCATGATGCTTTGAAGTAGCAGAGGTGATGCCTTAAGCTCTTTAAGTGTAACTGCTAAAGCTATTATAGAGCAGCGTTAAATGATGAGAAAAAAGATTCACTCTCACTCAAGCCAATTTGGATGAATTGATAAGACTAAGGAAAATTCCAATAACGGTTTAATAATAAAAATTGTTGTTGAAGTAGTGATCAGTGTTTGTGGTTTAGCCATCTATAGGTTTTATATTATGAATTTTGTAAATGTTTACGATATATTAGAATGTTTTAAAATATATTGTCGTACATATTAACAATACATAAAAGGAAAATAACCCCATTTTAAAAAAGTTCTTTTGTTAATGGAATGACTTCTTAATGAGGTTCACGTTACAGGTGCAAATGCATGGTGAAATACGATTTGAGACTGAGTAAAAGAAACACACACAGATGAGCTGCTCTGTTCTGTAACAATTCTTGCCAGTAATGATGGTTTGTGTTTTCAAGACCTTCTTTTGTTGTTGTGATCAATGACATTTTTCTCTTCTCTTGGATCTGGGGTTAAAACTGAGATGTTCAGCTGAAGATGTTTGCTCAGTGCCCTGTGGAATGATAGAATTTTGACACTGTGGCAGGTGTATTTTTTACTCTTTTCAGAGTGAGTCTGTCTTCATTCTTGCCATTTCTATGGTCATTTTGTGATGGGACCAGTTTGCTTTTCCACTTTATGTAGGCATAACTCTCCTAGCTGGTACGCACGTAGAGAGGGAATGGAGCGATGACAAGGAGTTGTGTGTTATTCCAGTGCTGCTTGGCCTAATTTCTTGTTCTAATTCTTCCTTCCAGGAGTCTCTGGCAAATGTGCTGGAATAGAATGGTCCAGGCAGAAAGTCTCTAGACTGAGGCTGTGAATGCTTGAAAGTGTTTATTCACATGTTGGACAGAGTCTGACAGCTCATGATTATGTCTGTGATGACTTAATTGCAGGCATAGAAGCCTTTATCCATAAAGTCAGTTAGCACCATATTAATCATAGACTTAGAAGTGTGGAGGTACTTAGTCCAGACAGAGATAATTATGGTTGGGTTGGTAATATCACCTGTGGTGGCACTCATCAGCACCATGAGGGAGGCACCGATGAGGCCTTTTACCTCAGAGAGGACGCAGAGCCCAGTCACTGCTTCCACCTCTCCAGCCTGTTGTGCTGTGCCGCAGTGCAGCTGGAATAGGAGCCCAGAGGGTGCCAGGATCCCTGCTTCTAGCTCAGGGCAGAACACAGCAGGCCAAGGAGGTGCTGAAAGCTACATGCTGTAGGCGACCAGGGGGATCCATGGCTCAGTTTGTGGATGTATTGTAGGAAAAGCGTAGGGGCAAGCTAGGTGGAGTTATGTGATACAGTTTTCATAGTGGCGATGTACCTGGAAAGAGAAATGCAGGACTGTAGGAGTGGGCGTGATTTTGGTGGCAATCAAAGCACTGAAGAGGGGAGCATATGATCTGTTTAGGATGTTCCAGCAGAGCACAGGTGGTTTGGGGTCATGTTTTGAGTGGTACACAGTGAGATACTGGGAAATGAAGGTGGAAGCCTATAACTTCCAGTAAATGCCTGTCCAAGAACCAGAAGCTGTCATTGCTCCAGCTTGTTACCTGTACTGCTGGTGGTGACAAGGTGAGTCTTGTGAGCTGTCTTCACTACAATTTCACTTCCTTTCTAAGCCAGACTTACATATCTTTTTCTTAACCCAATGTTCCTGTCTCATTATGGACAGTTACATGTTTCTTAGCCAGGCTTTGGCTGGTTTTAGCAAGTAGCATGTGGGTTCAGCCTTTTCCCCCTCCTCTGCAGGCCAGCTAGTGCAATACAGTTGAAACAAGGTGAGTCAGGTTCTGTAGGCCTTGGAAGCCCCTTGCAAAACAGGGGAAAATGGGCATTTCGTATAAAAATACATATCGGAATAGGGGAGATGTTTTACGTGATCAACCCTCCTACCCCTTTTCTTAGCTTGTTGTGTTGCTTCTGAAATGCGTTATTGTTCATGTCCAACACCCAGACCATGTTCAGGACATACTTGAAACCTGAATGCCAGGAAAAGGTTATAAGAAGAAAATATGAATTTTATTGAGTTCTAGGTTAAGGATCGGACTGCTGAAATAAATCTTAGGAGTCAAAGCCATTCAGTACTGTTTGCATTCCCAGTACTATCAGTCTCGAGACTCCACTGTGTTTTTTACTTACATGTAAACATTTAGATGAACATTAAGGAGCTTATTGATTTTCTATGCACAGAATGATTTATTGATACTTTTCTCAGATTTCATAATATTCATTTGCTAATAGCTCTATTGATTTTTGTTTTCAGCAAAGAGACCCAACCAACAAAAAAACAAATCAAATCATCCAAAAACTGAGGAAACTGAAGATATTCTTTTTTCATGTAATGTAGCTGTGTGCAGAAACATGAGCTTAGAGATAATAGAAACATAGATGGTTGTAAACCAATGTAGTTGCTTCTGAATATGAACCCACAATCTCTGCGAGGTGCATTCCTGCAAAGAGTCACCAGGAACATGTGCCACTGTTGGTAACATTACCATAGGCTGCACTAATGCCTTTGCAATTTAGTTGTTCATATTTGAAGGAACATTTAATCTCCTTTGGGACTGAATGCTTAAAGGAGACTGGTTTTAGTTTGGGGTTTTTTTCTGTGCGTAGGCAGGCTCACCTGCCTGTGCAGAACTCTGTTATTGTCTGTGGGATTTGGGGCAAATTCTGCCACCTCCCTTTGCATAACAGTTTACAGCAGCTTGTAGTATGTGTTCTCCCACTTCAAGGCAGCTGCCTCCACTTCATGAAGTATGTGAAAATTGCAACTTCCTAACCTTGTTTCATCTTTACTTAAAGACTCCCTTTTAAAACATTTTCATCCTGCATTTAATCTTCAGCATATTGAATAAAGAACACAACTCACTTGTGACCTAAATCAGCATAGCAATGGCCCATTGTTTGTTAGAGTGTCTTAGGATTGTTTATTTATTTATTTATTTATTTAACATATATTAAATTTCTGAACTTCCCTTTTTGTATTTACTTGGCAGATAATATAAACATTTAAACATTCTCAAAATTTCATGAACAAGACAGTGGAGCTGCAAACTTCAAAATGTTATGAAAGTTTTTAACCTCAAGTGTGTGAGTTAACTCATCTGCGCTCACGGAATTCAGTGAGTTCAAGGAGACGTAAAATTGAGCATGTACTTCACAGTTCTCAGAATTAAGGCTAAATTGTGTGCTGAAGCAGTGTTTGTCCTTTAAAGGTAACACACCAGAGAAGAGAGATTCCACTGAGTGTTAAATTCCTGCAAGTCAATATTTTGTTCCTAATATTA
Source organism: Fratercula arctica (assembly GCA_947846985.1). Taxonomy (NCBI): domain Eukaryota; kingdom Metazoa; phylum Chordata; class Aves; order Charadriiformes; family Alcidae; genus Fratercula; species Fratercula arctica. Next base: position 25,779,130 of record CANTUZ010000010.1, read on the forward strand.
AAAAGAGTGTATGTGTTTTAATATTGGGACCAAAATAGTAGTAAAAAGCTCATTACTGTCTCTTGCAGAATGTAGTGACTTCTCTTATATTGCGTTGTGTGAGCAGGAGTAGCGTGGAACTTAGTTAAGTGGAGCATTTTGCCCTTAGTACTGTATCACTCTGTCCCACAATACAAAACCTAATTAGTGCGTCCAAAGAAGCGTTAAATAGATTTCATGCTGTTTAATAAAGGCATTACGTGGTTTTGTCTATTGCAAAACATTAGAGGGAACGTTCATAGTGCGTGTTTCTGCTGCCTCTTTCACAATTAAGGTGCAGTTTTACATTGTATCTGCCTCAGGAAGGCTCCGTAACATTTTTGCTCATCAAATCTTTCCTCTCATCGTTATGCTCTATTTGTTTTGGTGTTATTGCATAACGGTATTGAAATAGACTCTTAATGAACATCTTTGCTAGTCATTTCAAACTGGGGGGAGCAGCTCTTGGCACCAGAATATCTCAGGCTGTCGTGACTTGAGGTTCAGTAATTCTTTTTTGGTGCTGATCTTTAACTAGTAACCGAGAAGGAAGAGTTTACTTTGTGACATCTGTAGCCTGAACCTTTTCATTCTTGTAAGTTCTCATTAAAATGTGAGATTTCTTCCCGAGGGTCACCATTACTGTCAAGTTTACACAGCCCTAATGGTGACGTTTTGTTTCTGATTTCATCCCTTAGCTGGCCTTGTCTGGCCTAAAGTGTCTGAAGTGCAGACCTTCTAGACTATATATGCTGAAGTTCAAAAGGAGAAAAATACCACCTTAGGGAAAGGTAGAAAGGCTTCTTGAATTCTGCCAAATCTTGCCTTGTTGTACATGAACCTGTAAAACTCTAAGCAACTCATTAAGGTATATCTCATTGGGTCTAGCTAATCTATTGCCTGCCTCTTGGCACAGTCTCCATTTGATTTTTTTTTTTTTTTTTTTTTTTTGGTTTTGTGGGTTTCTCTGGCTTTAGCTCAGTTTCTTCAGATGTGTTTAAGTGATCTGGTTTGGGGTTTTTCTTAGAAGGTTTATACAAAATGTTATACATTACTCATCTAATGTGCTTTGCAAAACATTTCTAAGACTTTTCAAATTGTACTGAATTAATCTTCATAACCTGTATTTTATCTAGCTTCATGGCAGTGTGAATTGATGTGTGGCGCATCAGTGGTAGAGCTGTGAACTGACTCTAGAGCTTTGGTTTCCCCTAGCCCACTGTAGACATTTGATCAGGATTTGGTGATACATGAACATAACTGTTACAGCATAACTTCTGCTTATTTTGAGAATGGGTAGTTGCCAGCTCAATACTTATCTGGAAAGCAGCTAAAGCTGTACTACAGCACTTCAAGACCAAACACTGTGGGAACTGTTCCATCATTATGCTCTCGGCTGTTAATGTAACATATAAACTTATTCAGGCAGCATTTTTCTGCACTAATCAGCATGAAATAGGTCTGAATTTTGTAGCAGTCTTTGTTCATAGCTAGCACAACTTCCCACCTTGGAGTCACCAGCTCTTTAAATGTATGTTGTTTCAGGAATACTAAAACAGCTAGCCGCTCCCGGAAACACTGAAAACATAATAAAGGGCAACATAAGAAAACACTTAATCAAGTCCAGAGACAACCTGTGTCCTTATGTTGTTACTTTGCGTGAGCCTACAAAACCACACAAGTAGGAGTGTGATCTGAAGGTCACTGAGTGCAGTGAATTTTCCAAATGTTATATAATTAAAGAAACACCTGTGGCCCAGCCAAATAACTTCATGCTGATCTGCTGTGAAAAAGTTATGCTTAATAACCCTAAAAATGTCTAATTTCTTATGCCCGGTGGAGGTTGCAAACAGAGCAGCAGTATATAAAACATAAGAGACATTAGTTCAAGATGTCTTAAAGGGTCTCTTAAGATTGATTTACTAGTGTCCCAGTGTGTGTTTCTCAGTTGCTGCAATTACGTTTAGCACACTTCAGATGGGACAAAATGGGATTTAAGACTGCCAATGATTTATGAAGACTTAAATTCTACTCCTGAACTCCTGATGTTCTTAAGCCAACAGAGGTTTTAAAGGAGATCACAGGTCGCATATCCTTTCCCAAGGAGAAAGCAAAAAAATCCATCTTGCTTGACGCTGGTCATGATATCAGTGTCCTCATTTTGCACTAAAGAGAGTGCTGTTGATAAGACATCTGACTGTTACAGGTTTGTATCAGGAAGGAAAAAAATTGCTGCCAAATTTCAGAGTTTCTTGAGGGCATGTAAACTGTTCTATACCGAAGGAAGGGAAGAAGAGGAAGGAGGGATGACATTGTAAACATTCTAGGACTATGAAGAATCTGTCGAAAGTTGGAGGGAAATCCTGCATTAGTGAAATAAGATTCTGATGGAAGTGCAATACATTGAAAAAGCAGGAAAAACAAGATAAATGAAAAGGCAGGACTGGTAAGCTGCATCGATATTTTTCTGTCTCTAAATTTTACATACACATTTCTTTGAAATCTACCCCACTGAGTGCCAAACTACTGACTCCTAGGATGTGCCACCAAGCATATGAGGGCATAACAGTGAACGGTGTGAAAGTTCTTTATTTGTAGTCATTTCATCACATATTTGTCCTTGTTATAGGTGTAGAGACTTATTTTGCTATTATGAACCACATTCTAAATTTTAAAGCAGATTTGTAAAGGTACTTCTGATTTCACAACTGAGTTTTGCCCATGACTGATAACAGCGCTAGTTGGAAGAGAAAAGCAGGTCTACCTGCCTCCCTCCCTCCCCCAAATCTGAAGCATGTCCTTTCTGTTATTATGTTCAGAACACATTGTTTACTATCTGCATAATTGTAAATGGCTAAATTATACGGAGTAGGCACTTCGTGGGAAGATTGGTCTGGGCTAATTAAATGTTTTCATTTTGTTTCTAGTTGCTCTTGACAGTAACTGAAAACCACAGTCATTTAATGTTTGCTAACTGGTATTTGTTAAATGAGTAAAAGCCATAAGCCAGTGAGGAGTAGTGACATCCAGGTATTCTTATCTCTCAACCTGCACATCACCTTGTTAAGGGACAAAAAAATCATCTTACATTTGAGTAGTCAGAGGTTCAAATAGCTACAAAGACAGTTTTGCTGTCATTTCTAGTTCCTAAAATGCCTGGTATGTAATAAAAGCCCATTGGAAGATAAGTGGTGGTTGTATTGAATTGGGTATGCAGAAACAAACAAAACAAAAGGCAGGTGGGTCCCAGATCCCTAGCAGCGAAGGAGCCTTTAAGATTCACTGGTATTCTTTGTAGCAGTCGTCACCTCTCTGTATAGATCACAAGTAGAATGAGGACCTGTAGGACAGTCAGTTACCAAAATTGTGTTGAACTGTGAAGATGAAGGCAGCATCTTTGCTTGGAAACTTGTGCCTGTACACACTGCACTCTGCAAAGTGCAGCGATTCATTTGTGAAATTATTTATGAAATCAGTAATTACGCGGGTAGCCTACAGTCTGAAGTTTCTAGTGGGTCCTGTTGAGTAGCTCCTGAGAGGAGCGTGCTGAGGTATACACCCCTGAAGTTACAGAGGTAGAAATAACAGTGGTAAGCTCTGAGGACGCTGTCTGTGAGCAAAACAAAGATAAAGGCAGAACAAGTTTTTTGGATATCTAACAGAAAGCAAAAAAGGTGCAGGAATCCAATGCTGCATATGCCATTAGTCACATTATAATAGCCCTTTAAGAAGGGAAAATTCGGTATGTCCCCTACCCTCTCCAGGCAACTTGCCTAAATCCCCGGTGTGCTGCTCTTCCAATGATCTGCTTTTCTGTAAGTAAAGAAGACACAGAATCACAGTCTGAACAACTGGCCCCTTTTAGCAGTTTTAAGTTTTTCTCAAAATCTGTATCTTTACTGACCGTCGTTACCTGAATACTAACTTTTTCATGTTTTTGAGTCATCTCAAATTTAGATATTCTCACACAAGATATTTTTTCCTCTCAGTATCATTTAGTTTTTATGCACTGTCAGAATTTGATATCAATGTGTGTGTGTTCCTGCTTTACATTCATAATGGTGCAGATTGTATTTACAGTTTATCTGTTTATTTACAGTTCTTCCTTTTTAATGCTGAAACTCTTTGGCATGGTTTGTTTGACGGTCTTCCTTATTTGAGTATGGAAATGTATGACCCTTCAATCCCCTACTGCTGTCATCATGCTCTTACTTTTTTTTTCTTTCTTTTTTTTTTAAAAACTTTTTTTTCTTTTTCTGGCAACATGCTTCAATGTACATACCAAACATGTGAGGTCATCAGGGATATCCATAACATGGATGTGTTATATCAATTTAGTACACACCTCATATGGCTTCCTTGTGTGGCCTCATCCTGAAATGAGGCCTCTTCTGCCTGCTCTTCCAAATCAAGACATGAGATTTTTGTCCAAACCAGAGGATAAATAAGTTTGATAGTTTCTTTTTATATTGCTCTCCTCTGACAGTTGATAGGCCACCATGTCTTGCCCTGCGTCTGGGTGATGCCACATCTGCTTCCTTCAATTCCATTGTAATTTGTACCTACAAAAACTCGGGCTCTGATTATGCAAGATGCTCTGTGACCATTGTGAAAGACTGCCACTTTTCCAGAGAAGTTGGAACCTAAACTGGCAAGAAATAGGAAGGATACAGTAAAGAAAGTAATTATATTGTTGCTCTGCTGATGTGGTATAAAAGGGGATATTTTAAAAACCCAAATTGAGTTTGGATATTCAGCCACCATTGTATCTATCCTTGGCCCACTCCTCTACAAGTGATTTCTTAAGTGATAGAGGAAAAAATGACTCGCTGGGATTCTGCTCTCGATTTTGTTTGAAAGGTAGCTATTTTTTGCTCTCCAAGAAGGTTTTTTCCCTACCTTATCCCTCATGCTTATCAGTCTATATACAGATTGATCAGGGAGAAACAATTTCCTTCCATGCAGACGTGAATAACACAGCCACGCTGATCTGAGCTCTTTTCAGTGCTGCACGATGAAATCTGACAAATTAATGGCTGGGTCATATGTGTACAGGCATGATTGTCTTCAAGCTGTATAACCGGATCTATACGTGCCATAGGTTGAAATTAGCTCATGAAAAACAAGTCCGTACTTTGCCTTAGATTTTCACTGAATCAGGCCCTAGGAGATGAAACATCAGCATTTATAAATAAAGTAGGTGATTACAGTTTATGCTAATTTTTAAGGAGTGTTGCATATTAGTTTAAGAAATCTTCATAAGTGATTTTACTCCAGAGAATTAAATTCTTCCAAAGTTATGGTGCTTCGGAAGTTGGTTGTTTTACCTAGATTTATTTGCGGAGCAAACTTGAAATCTCCTATTTTGGCATACTTTAAAAGCTAACTTTTTTTTTTTTTAAGTGAAGCTTTGACTTTGACTTCTTTACCTGGATTACAATGCTAACTATAGAAAGATGAAATTTAGAGAAGACCCAAATGGAACCAGTGGATTTATTTTGGAATTTTCTCTCATGTAAGATTATAAGTCATGTTCTCAGGTGGACTGAATACAGATCTTAAGATATTTAAATCCTTTCTACAACAGAGTTTTTGTCCTACACAGCCATAGTAAGTTTTTAACAGAGAAAGAGCCAATAAATGGTGTTCAGGAACAGGGAATATATTTCTGGGTTTTGTAGCGTGAATAAAATGGTTTCTGTATGCTAAATGCCTTCTTCCAGTAACAATATACATCAGTTATTAACAGCTCCTAAATTCCCCTTCCCCCCGCCCCCTCTTTTATTTTTTCCCCTTGTAGACACCTAAACAAGCAGGCTGATCTGCAAATACGAGATACTCAGCATCTCCCGGTCAGTTTGGCTAAGTCATTGAAAGCTGCTGGACACCAAAACAAGGATTTAATAGCTCAGTTTTAAGCACTCAGTTTTGCAATGTTGCCTAACAGAGAATAAATAAAATATTTGTAAATGAATAGTTGTTCAAAAACCAAACAGCCTTCAAGAACATCAGGAATAAAAGGAAACTGGACACTCAGCAAAATGAATATGGTGACTAGTTTTAGTGTTTGAGAGCTCTTGGGTCCAAGCAGTATCTGCAAAAACATTGTTTCTGCTGTGGTTGGAATAGGAAGTGATTTTGTGATGTTATACACCTTTATGTGATAACTCTGTGAATTTTGGATTTTTAATGATAGAGATGACTGTAATCTACTTGACCAGCCCTTTTTCATAAAAACCAGTATAACCCTGGTTCTTCTATATCCATTGAAGGAGTAGTTCTGGTTTTTGCATAGTGAATTCACGCATTTGACTTGTGTTCTGCAGTATTCTGAAATGGATCCTGAGGTCTTGAAAGTTTTATTCAGCGTGTATTTCTTAGATGATGTACTTGCTGGTTGGAGGACAGATATGATTTATGGCACCCAGAGATTTTGGTCTATTGTAACATTCATGTAGGAAGTAAAGGGCACTGGTAATAGTAACCGAAGTCAAAAAGTATTGGGGAGAGAAATATCAGAAAAAAGATATAATTTTCCAGTTCTGAGGCTGGGGTTTATTATTTCCAGTATCAGATACTAGCACATATGTTTTCAAAATTATGCCAAAATGTCTATTTAAGAAAGTGGTTATTAAAGAACGATGACTAATCAAACATCAGTGTTGCTTTATGCTTTTAGCTGGGATCCTGTGTGCTGATAACACAAAAGCAGATCTTAGGTGCTGCCATGTTTTTGAACGAAGCACTGAATATGTGGTTTTTCCTGCAAAAACACTTGATTTTTCCAACGTACAGAGTTATAGGCAGGACTGGTACATGCACATGTACATCACTGTTATAGAAACCAGAATGTTGAAGCTATAAGGAAAAACATTTTTAATACCCTATAAATATGGAAAGATTGCTGTGTTTTCAATTCTATCTAGATAGACAATTAAAAATCCATATAATAAAATAATACACCATACTCTTTTCATTATTTTTTTCTCTAGGCATACCATGTATTTTTGACACACATTCAGTAGCTTCTGTTTTAAGAATAACGTCTATAAAAATTTGCTTTTCACCTACTCTAATTGAGGTTAGTAGTTAAAAATTCTGATAGATGCTAATATGGTCTACATTTCCTCTAATGGAGATTTTCTTACTGTTCCTTTGCTTTTATTTATTCATTTGAAAAAGAATACTGCAGTAATCTTGCACATTTTGCATTCTGTTTCAGACGATAGTGATAAGCTAGGGTTTTTTTTTTTATCCAACCAAATAAATTGATAAATACAGCTGATTCAGAGCGTTTACATAATCTTTCCAATGTCAACAGTCATTTAAATTATCCTAACTTTATACTGAATCTCCAAAATCCAATTACTAGCTAATAATAATTGTCAGTTTTACTCTAAACCTTTAATGATAGGTCACAAGGGACATTGTACCAGAAGGATTAAATCGTTATAGACTGTAGCTATGCCCAGCCTTAAATTACTAACCTCTTATCTCATGGTAACAGAGCTACTATATGTTTTGTCGCCATTTTTGCTAAATAGAATAAATGTCACCAAAATTAATTTCATCTTTCTTAAATTAGCTTCTTAGTGTGATTTCTCACTTCAGTCAAAATTTATTTCTTGAAGAATTTAATTTCCTTCTTAATCTATTTTATTTGAGAAAGAGGAAGAAGAACATTCAGGAACAAATGCCTTTTAAATCATTCTGTGGTTAATTTTGAAATTTACCCTTCATTAATAATTGCTGACCCCTGCAGGATTGAGTTTTTTAAGTCACTGTATACTTAAAATCAAACTGGTTCTGCCTAGTTCATCCTGGCTGTATTCAAGGCACTACAAGATAAAAGGGGGTAAATCCTGCTTGTAAGGAAAGGTAGCGCTTAATCATGTGAATACAACATTTCCCATGTGATGGATGATCCAAGGGAATGTTGTAATTGGATGGCTTAGTTTAGTTGCATTTATTAGTTTTTAATCATATTAAGGACACAAGTGAAGGAGAATATACTTATTGTAAGGAATAGGATAGCTGGAAGAAATGCTGCCTTGAAAGGAAGGTGTTGAGAGTTGGCATAGTGGTACAATACAGTGACAGCAATTTCTTTTTAAATTCTGGCATCCTTAAAAATATTTCCAATGAAATGTGTACTTTAAAATAATTAAAAAATGCAGCTATTGGCTTTCTATTACATTTCCTGTTCTTTTGGTTTTGATGAACTCAGTCAAAAACTTTCTATAAAGTACAATGGAATAGTTCTTTTAAAGAGAAGAAATTGAAAAGATGGAGCAATTGAAAAGGGGAAGATTCAAAAGATAAAACTTAAGTGACAGGCTCTGTCTGAAATTATCATTCAGCTGTGTTAAGTAAAGAACACAGTAGAAGGCAAAATGGGGGTGGGGGAAGGAGTTTAAATGCTCATAAGTAAAATCTATTTGAAAATATTGAAATCCAGAGGGAGGATATTGGCTGGAATAGTAAAATCTATTAAATGCCTATGTTTTCCTTTTGGAAACATATTCCTGTTTAAGAATCTATAGCATAAAGAATAGGGATGACTAGAAAAAAAGAAGTAATTTCTTCTGTCAGCTGCACATGGTTATCAAGGTTTTGTAAACTCAATTAGTAGGGAAGAATATAACCCAAATCTGATTAAATATTAGTGCCAGCAGGGCAGAAAATTAAACAGAGCATACACATTAATAATCTATTAAATATTCTATCAACTTTGAACAGCTGTAGCAGTTGTAATCAGGCGGGTTTTTTTGTGGCGTTCTACAGATTTGTATAGGACTAGGAAGTCACTATTAGATTATTGCAGAGGGTGGAAAGTCAGAAGCGTCTGTCACTCTTCTGACTGTGGTGAGGGTCTGCGTATAGGGAAATACTGCTTTTGTGTTTAGCAGAGCTGCCATCTCCACTTTTATTTGAGGTATTGATATTTATCTGTACCATGGCACTGTATCTGTATCATGATATTTGTCTGTAACATGGCTGAAATATGACCTCAGAGAAGGGCATTGGAAAAAAGTAGAACCTATGTAGAAGTATGTCTGCTGTTACTACCTTGCCATTTCTGAAAAACGAAAGCGTACCAGTCAGGTTGGTAAAATGGTAGGTTGCTTTGCAAACAGAGTGATATTCTGAGGAATTGTTTAATTCTTTAGTAGATGTATGATACCCCCTAGCCAAAAGAAGCGAAAACAGAAATGTGTATAGTCTCCAAAAGAATAGAATTAATTGTAACTTCTTGAGTTAAAGCGAGAGACCAAATGATTGATAATTTCAATGCTTTTGAGAAAGCATTGTAGGGACCGTGAGTGATGTGTTCATATCTGTGGTCAATCCTGTGCATGACGAGGAACTGCACCAAGAAAAAAAGAAATCAGCTGGTGGGGAGTAAGGGACCTTGATGATCATGTGCTTCCCAAAGCGTAACATAAGAACATGCAGAATGCCCTCCCTGATTCAGACCAGCTGCCCAACTGGCCCAGTATTCTCTCTTTAAGTGTGGTCAGAAGCAGATGTCTGGAGAGGAACTGAGCAAGTACACATGATACTTCCACTTAGTACTCTTCCAGCATTTGACTTTGTTTCAGCTAAGTTTGTTTACTAACCTGTAATGGATCTCCAGGCTCGCTTGGAGTTCATATAAACTGGTATGCCCAGCGGCCTCAGGCACGGAATTTCACAGGTCGTCTATTTGTTGTGTAAAGAGCCTTTTGTTTTGAACCTGTTTTCCACTGCTTGCTCTCGATGAGCCCCAGTTCTTGAACTGGAAACGGCAGTTGAAACTTAATCTCTCCTAACCCTTTTAAAATCATCTGCAATTCTGTAGGCAGTAATGCTAAGCCTAAATCTAGTATGGCAAGATTTCTGCATCTTAATGATTAAGCAAAACTGAACATGTGTATGCCTAGACTTCTGCAAATTAAATATACGTGTCCTTGAACAATTTTTATATGACATAACCTTATATGTACAATTCAGAGAAAAAAAAAAAAAATTCATCTTTTATTTGTTTGTTGCTTGTTCTATTCCAGACTGGATTTACATAAAGAGGGCTGTGGTCCTAGAGTACCATCTCCAGAATAAGTAATTGATCTGAATCAATCTCTGCAATGGCTGGTACTGCACGTGACAGAAAGGAGGGCTCTTTCATTAGTCAGTCACTAATTGCTATCAAGTCCTTCTTCCCCTGCCTTTATATAAAAATAAAAATGCAAAAACTGCACCCAACAGATTCTGAAAATAGAAAGAGCTTTCTCCCTTTGTGAGTGCCTTCTTTTATTTATTTTTGTTTTGTTTTTCTCTTGAGGGTATTGTTTTAGTGTTCTCTCGGAGTTTGTTTTTTGTTTGTTGAGTTTTTTTAATTTAAGATTTGTTTGCTTTGTTTCCGCTTAATAGAAGTGGAAGGAAACAGTATAACTTTAGAAAAACTAAAGTCTTTACCATTTATGAAACCACCGAAGTCGGTGTTAGAGTGAGAACCTAGGAAGGCTACAAAAATAAAGTTTGGGAGTGGAACAGCAGGTTGAAATTCTAACTTTAATTTACAACTGAGAACCAAGGTACAGCAAAGTTTGCTAACAGTTTATGATAACTAACAGTACGTTTCTTACATGTTCTAAAAAAATACTCAAAAGAGCAATTTTCCAAAATATATTTCTGTTCTAGCTTAGTGCAATACATTTTGGTTTGTTGGAAAGTGTTTACTGTGCTCTATGGTTGTAAATAATCATACTAATTTGGGCAATGCTAAATGTGTTCTTCCAAATTCTAATTGTAACTGGGTTTAGTTATAGTCACATCCAGTTAAAAATCAGTTTTGTAAGATTTAAGTGCATATTTCTAATCTAGGAAATGTTCTGGGTTGAGTTATGTGGCATCATTTCTAAAAATAGTTTTTACAGTGACCGTAAGTAATCCTTAGTACATTAGTCATCTGTCCTTTGTTCCTTTTTAGTCTTTTCTTCGAGTTGTTTTTCTGTTCATCCTTTTACAGGCTAGATTATAAAGGAAAAAGATTGTTCTGTTTTGGCCTTAAAAATCCAAGTATAAGTATTTCTTTCTCTCATATTTTCACTTAGCAGGAGTACAATTTACTGCACAATGGCACAATCCCAAATGTCTGCGCTGTGCAATGAACTCAAATTAGGATTAAAGATTGTCAATTTTATTCTGAAAAGCAATGCTACGATAATATTGGCCATCTACCAAAACTGTACAGGCTTGAAAAGTTTTGCTGAATGTGCACAGAACTCCATTCAAGCATGGGCAGTTCACACTGGCAAAGGTCAGCTCTCGTTCTTATTCTGTAAGGCCTCTAATTTTTCATCATTAGTGTCTTTAAAGATTGCTACGGGGGTTTCACAGGAGATAAGGGGTGAACACTGGTTTGTAGTACGATGGTGCAAGTGCTGTTAAATATTTAGAGCTAGGTGTCAGCGAATATCTGGAGACTGAGGGTGCGGCGAATGCTAAAAAATTGGAACATTACTTTCTTGCCTGTAGAAAACCAGGCTATTTCACAGAATAACATGTGTAAAGTCCATGCTGATGTGATCATATCAGGACATTTTCTCTTTGTTTTGCTGTATGAACATATGCAACAAACATAGGAGTTATTCAGTTTGGGGATGGGAAAGAAGGGAAATGAATTGTGCTGTAATGAGGCAATGAAATATGTGGTGGAACTTAAGCAAACAGGACCAAAACCAAGCACTCAAGAGTGAATGTGGCATTGCATGATGTTATGTAGTATGCGTGTTGTAGCAAATAGCAATAATTGACTCATTACTGCAAGTTTGCTGGTTTTCCTTCCCCCTCCCCCCAGCTGAAGTAGTGTTCCACTGTGTTGAGATGCTTTCTTGCTTTCAGGTGGGAGTTACTTCATATCACACTGTGTTATGTTCTATTTGAGTTCTTGACCTTTTTGTGGCAAGGCTGTAATGGAAACCTTTCCTGCATTATCTTTTATAGTGATATGGCTATGCAAACATGGATATATCTCTGTAGCGAACAGACAGCCTATGACAACAGACAGGATTTTTCTAAATCTAGGCACAGCATCTCCTTGAACAACATAAGCTAAATCTGTGGTGCGACGGTCACCACAGAAACATCTGCACTGGTTTGCAATGTTACAAATTATGGGCAAAGTCAGAAGGTTAAAGTGGGTCACAGCTAAACTGGAAGAGGTTAGCTTAGCTCACCGCTGAAGATTTTGCAAATTCAGTCAGCTGACTTTGTAGTGGAGCAGATGATGGGTCTTGCACAGGCTATTCCACTAGCTCAGACGTAATGGTAGTGACCCTCAGCAAAGGATGTCAAAAGCAGTTAGAAACTGAAATGGGGATTAGCATCCTGAATAGGCACAGGCTTTTCTCTAGTGACCATTTGTCATGGCTTGCAGGATTGATAGATTCAGCCACAACACTACATTGTAAAATTCAATATTGTCCTGAATGTGGAACATCATCAAATAGTCTCCTTCTGCGTTGATTTTTATCTGTGCCATGCGTGCAGGGATAGCTATGAGCATTTGTTTTTAACCATAGGCAAAATCTGAGCTATTAGAGGAAAGGGCTTGTAGGGGATGTCTCAGTTGAGCCACTCACCGAAGTTCACTAACAGCAAGCAGCTAGCTCAAATCTCAACATTCCAAGCCCATTGCTGTTATACATGGTGCTATTCTAAGTGTGTCAAAAGCTGCATTCAAATGGAACTGCACCAAAGCTAAAAGCTCTTCTTCACTGACAGATGGACTACATTAGGTGTATGTCAAAACTGCTGCTGTTTCTGTAACAGCATAATGACCTGGATCTCCCTTGTAGTCTGTTGCAAGATGTAGCTATGCTTTCCCTTATTCCATTCGGTGTCTTGTATATTGTTGTTTCCCTTTATATGGTGCTTATGGCTTCTCCAGGAAAAGGAAATGTGAAGAGATACAGTCACATTTTTTGAGTCTGCATTTGTGCCATTAATCAGAATATATTTCCTTCTGACCCTGAGAACATTCAGGGTTATCCTGCGGCTCCGGTGATTGCAGGTGATTCCTCACTCTCAAACTGCCTCCACATATCTCATTTCCAGACAGAATGAAGGAAACGTGATATTCGTGGTATATTCCCTTTCTTCCTTTGAATGTAGGTGAGTAGGCTGTGAACAAATCTTTGCTTCCTTCTCTGCTTGCTATTTCCAGCAGTAAAGAAATCTGCTAACCTGAAAGGCAGAAGGACATGATGCTTCCCCACCCTAGCAACATTTCTCTCTGCACCAGCCATTCCCTGCATGTGCTAATAAAATAGTTTCTACCGCTGTTAAATCATCCCAAGAGGAATCAGAGGAGTAGAACTGTGCGCTTACCCTTTGTAAGGCCCCATACCTCATGTAAATGGTTCCCCAGCCTTAAGCCTCTTCCAGTGTGGTTTCAGTCCACTTGTAGTTCTGTCCAGAGCCAGATCAATTATGCTCAGCGGAGATGCGATGTGTATTGCGTGAAAAATGAGAAACTATGTGACAATAGACATCTCTTTCTTGCAGTGCTGAAAGTTTTTATTTGGTTTACATAATTTTTAATACAAGTTTAACAGGCTTGGGTTGGGTAGGGTGTGTGTATATCTTCACTGGATACAGTAATTAAACACAATACTGGCTGGCTGCTGAATTTGAAGAGGTTTAGATAGTATGACAATGTCTTTTCAGTTCTTACATAGAAGAGATTTACTATGCGTGTATTATAAACCTGTGATTTATAAACCTCATTGACTTCATTAGTCCCCAGGGGCTTCATTCTTGTTAGCCTGGAAATGCCTGTTAAATTTGAATATTTTTTTTTATTTTTTTTTTAAATTATGACCTCATTAGAGTGAAAACATGGCTCCAGATCCTTGCCTTGTGTAAATCAGACAAGTCTTGTGACTAAGCCCAGCTGAAGATCCAGGCTGTAAATTGAAAGCCTTTCCTTTCCAGTTGCCTCTTCTAATCCCAAAGGCTGTCCCTAGTGTTAGGAACATCCTCATACTAACATAAAAGGGCATTTCACAAACTTGTTTTGTGTGGCCTCTTACAGTTAATGCAGCAGTCTCTCAGTGTGCCTAAGACCTAGGCAGACACATGTATGAGATGTGAGGTAGTAAATTTATCCAAATGAGGAATTAGAGGTAGGATGTTTAAAAATAATATGTAAAGTGCTGAAGGCTGCGATTGCAGAATCTGTGAATGCCAAGTGAGATTAGGTTTCAGGCTCTCCCATTTTTTTGAGCAGTAAGACAAGCTTCATTTTCGTAGTTTTCTAAAGTACTGCAGTTAATCTGAAGAGCATCTCATAAAAGGTGCTCAAGGTAAAACAGAAAAATGGCTTCACTAAAGTTGTCAAATTCCATTTAACGAGTGTCTTTTTTTTTAATGTTCCATTATTCAAATTCTAAACCATTTTGAGATTATTGTGGGATTGTGGCAGTTGCACAAGTTGTTGGGAGTTTGCTCTTCATAACAGGTTTCTTTTTCTTTCTCTATTTTAAGATATTGAAAAACCCTTGTACCTAATCTTTTACACTAAATCCCAAAGAGTTTTATTTATAGTTGCCAGAAGTAAGTTCCTAGTGTCATCTTAATTAGAAACATGTGGTGAAAAAAGAGGCAACTTTTAAGCTGACACTATTTTTGAGTTAAAATCTGGCATCCCCTTTCTACTGACAAGCCTGACAACTGCAGCAGCAATCACCTCATCAAATCTCTGCGTTGTGTCTCTCCTGGTTTTTGGCATCCTTCCTGTCTAAATTTTTATCAGATGAGTGCTTTTTTCTTGGCAAGTATTTTAAATACCTTCTTGTTGCTTTATCTCTGCACCGTCACCCTTTGCCCTTAATGTCATTTCTCACATGTAAGACTGTGGCAGAATTTGAAACGAATTAGTTAGGAACGTAGATTCAAAGACCAGTTTTTCCCCTTGGCTCACCAGTCTCTTCTCCCCCCATTTTTTAAACACCATCATGTCACAGATACCACAGGAACACTCGGTCTTTAAGACGCATTTTTGGTGCTTTAAATCCTCAATGCTGCATCTACCTTCTTTCTGCTGTGGTGTGTCTGGTATTGCTTTTCTTTGTCTTGCTTCTTCATACTATTGAAAGGTTTTCAGCTGGTGATATCTGGATCTTTAATGCTGACTTTTGGAAATACTCAGTAGGCTATGTCAGAATAAGAATCTTTAGGTATGGATGCTTTAGACCGTAGCCAAACTAGATATCCTTTCTGCAGCTTTTCTCAAAGCTAGGCTGGAAGAGATTTTCTTGCAAGAATTCTAGTATTTCCTCTTCTAGTTGCTGTTGATTGCAAAGTTGATTCTGAACCTTGAAATTCAGATGAAACCAAGAATTTTTTTTGGGGGGGGAGGAAGTTACCCAAATTGTTTCTTCAAACAAATACATAAATATTGGATGACATTTGCAAGCTGAATTCATATGAATAAGGATAATTTTAGCATGTGTCCAAAGAAAATTCTTGTTTATCCTACAAGACTTCAGTTATATGTCTTTGCTAAAGCTTAAAAAAGTGCTGAATCTCAGCTGACATTTGTAAGTAAGTAAAGGAATAGAAAAGTAGAATTCTGTCTTCCCCTTTATATATTGTTTAAAAATGAAAAATAAGTTTCATCGAAGCAGAATCCTATCGGCCTTTTATTTCTTAGTTGAGGTGTATGGTTTGTCAGACACTTAGAATTTTATGGTTCAACACTCAGCCTAAGTTGAGACTGCTTTCTGTAGCTTAGATGGAAAAAATGAAAGGGGAAATAAAAAAGAAAGGCAATTAACAGTTTTTGAGCCTAAACGAATCTGTGGTTCCTGAAGTAGTGTTACAGAGGCAGCCTTATTTTGTGTCAACCTGATTTAAGAATTTTTACAGAGTTAACCTATCAGCAAAATAGACTTTGACTACAAGGAAATTGATAAGTAATGTGGGCTTTTGTGGTCTGAGCCTTAGATTCAAATATGCAGTCTGCAACGTAGATAAAACATCCTGTGTGAAAAACGCAATGCATGGACACAACTAGCAATCGCTGCCCACATATACTATGGACAGAACTCTAGAATAAAAAGCATTGTCACTAAGACTTTATTCTCTATAGTACTAGAGAGATATTAAAAACCTTTTGGATACTTCTTTATCATTTAACTTTTGTGACCAAAGGGCTGTTAACTGCTTGTTAAACAACCTGACTCTGCAAGTCTTAATTAAGTTCCACTTGCTGCCCCACCAGGTTTTTTTGTGAGACTGTTTTATTAATATAAAAAGCGATATACCACTGCCTCAAAATGAGTTTTAACCCTGAATAGGTGCAACAAAATTAGTGACAGTATAGACAGCTCCAATTGCTGATGCCGAGGGCAGCCTCTGCGGGCAAGGGTCCATGTCCAGTAATTTCTGCCCAATAAGGAGAGTTGGTACCAATGGTTGTTGGTGTGTCTGCAGAACTGAATCCCTTTGTCATAGAAACCATATCAACATTGCAAAATCCTATTTAGAAGCTGCTGGATTGTCATTAGGTTTTAATGTAGTTATTTTTACATTACTAAACAGGCTGTATTTAAGCAATTGAATTCAGTGATGAAAGGTGCTGGCTCCAATTCCCAACTATTTCTGTATTGTTAAATTAGTCCTTATGCAGAGTTGTTTAGGAAAAAAAAAAAATTCTCCTGTTTCAAAGGTTGCATTGAAATTACAAATTTGACTGAAAAGAGGAAATTTATTTATCAAAATCCATTGTGTTTGATTCTGGCATCTTCATTCGGTAGAAATACAGGAAATAATAATTGTTTGTTGTCTGGAGTGGGGTTTGTTTTGGGTTGTGCTCTGCTTTGAAATTAAATAAAGAAGCTGTGTTACAATAGAGATTAGGCTTCTGTGCTTGTAAAAAGTAAAATGAGGTGTTCAAGTTGAAAAAAAAGGTATTCAAATTATTCAGCCACTTTTCAAAAGGACTTTTAAAGTAAAAAGCTGTAAAATATAAGTCTAAATCTACTTTCAGAGGGCACAGTACATCTTAACACCTCTTTGTAATTTGTGAATCTGTACTGCGGTGCTGTCATTTTATGGATGTTATTGAAGTGTGCAAAATGCTGTCTGTGTCTTTTGTAGACCCCAGGCTGTCAGTTTGTCCCCTCCACTGCATGGGAAAGGAGTGCAGGAGAGGCTAACTGTGCTTTAAGATATAATCCATTCTGTTGAAGCAAAGTATTCCCTCAGTGTATTTCGTTTCTGACCTGTGTCATACTTGAAGGTTAAAGTTTTTGAAATGTGAGCCTAAAATGAATTTTGCACAATTGTATTTTCAAAAATAAATTAATATAGTAGCTCTGACTGAGAACACTGTAAGCTGCCGAATGCTCAGCAAATGAAAACCCTCTTCAGGGTGCCATGAACAGGCAATAAACTTCAAATGGTTTTGAATTTGAGTAATGGAGCATTAAGGAAACATCCTAATTAAGGTAAATTTGGCATTTTTATTGGGGACAGTTTTCTGATTTCCTTAGTCAATGAAGAGCAGTGTAAGCTGCTGGACACAGAGCGTTTTGAGATGCTGGCTGCTTCTTTTCATCGCCTAATGGGAGTTAAGCTCTTCTGAATGTCCAACCACAGTTGTAGTGCTAAGTTCTTTTGAAAACTCCGGCTGTAAATCCCAACTTAGGCAACTAATGAAGTGGGCTCATTTTCCAATGCTAGCACCAACCCCCTGTGAAGGCAGTAGAAGCAGCTAAGTATGCGGCTTCATTTCTATAGATACACATCTGAACTCCAGGGGCAGGTGTTTTTAAAGTGGCTAAGTGATAGGTTCTAAGGGCAAGATCGGTGTGGTTCAAGCTTTTAAGAGCAAGACAATGATGCATAAAATGTTGATCAGGTGCATAAGTGACTGAAAGTCTCTAACTGTCTACGTTTTCGCTAGTAGAGTTGCCTAAGCATTTAATGCTCTGCTGCTGCACGTGTCAGCAGAGGCTGCCATTTTGGCTGTTCTGAGGCTTTTATGGCCTAGTCCTTCCTTGGCCTCTTGTGGCTTGCAAATTCCAAGTTCCTTGAGAGTAATAGTGCATGTCTGAGCGGGCGGCATGCAATTCAGTGCAGGTCATGGCATTCACAGACCCATTCACTCCAAAACACCAGGCAGAAGGGTAGCAGCACACTAGTCACGGGGTTGGAATGTATTCTGAATGTCTGGGAGACAAACAGGATTTTTTCTCTACTTCTCCAGTGCTATCTGACAATTTATTTTCATCCTCCTCTCTCACACTGTGGCCTCTGTTGGGAATCCTCTTGGTTAGTTCTCCCTTACGCTGCAGGTCACAGTGCTCAGTGATGTGCCCAGGTGCCCTGATTTCAGGCAGTGCCCCCAGGCCATACGCCAGCTGGGGCAACATGTTCCCCGTGGAGCACCAAGGAGCTCGAGCTTGTCCTACCAGAGCCTGTGCAGCGTCTTCTTGACCAGATGGTCAGGGAAATGGAACAGAGACTTGTTTCTTCCCAGTGTAGAGATGTGCATGGGGACCGGCATTGCAGTATATTGCAGAACACAGGTTCAGCCTCAGGATATCTATTTTTCTGTGCAGTCACATTATAGGGATCTTAAGTGCTAGCTGTTAACTCAAAAAGGTGTAACGGTTCTCTTTGTTGCCAGTTTAATATCTTTGCAGGTTTGGGCCTATGTGTGATTTTTTTCCTTAAGCGCCTAAGTTAGTTAAAAACAGGATTTAGGGACTCTTGTAAATTTAATCATAAAATACTTTAAATTCATCTGAAAATATCATCATATGAACATTCATAAGATTTTCTTTGATACTCATAGTGTAATATTCAATTCTTTCACTAAATCATGTTGCAGAAGAGTAATTGAAATGCATACAATAGTGTAGAGCCTTCCTGTGACTGCATCCCCAAAGGGTGGTTCAGTCACCACTTTGCATCGCAGTGCCATGTTGTTACTTAACAAACGAAAGTATTTTTGGATGCTTTGTATACGACAGCCAAGTCTTTAACTGACCTGTCCCATGGAAATGAAGACAAATGGTAACTCTCCAGTCTGCTACCAAATGTTATTCGTAGTTGTTTTCCAGTCTTACATAGAACATGTGCTGCAAGGCAAAGCCCATGGCACAAACAGACCATCAGCCTTCTTTTAAATTTCTAACTCTGTCATTTTGAGGCCTAATTTTGACGTTATTTAAAATAGCATGTAACTATGTGGAGAAGAGAAAGTTACAGTCTTATGTGTTAATAGAAGAAAGTATTAGGAATTGAGATGCTGATTTATTAAAAGATCTTGTGGAGTAGCAAACCAAAGCTCTTAAAGCCTTTGTTCAAAGGGGATGCTTAATAAGAGGATTTAAGACCAAGTACACTTCTTTTTTATTATAATGTAATGCTGATTTGTAGAATCAGTGCACAGAAAAAATATTATAACAATAATGTCGTTGGAAGAAGGTTAAGCACATCTTTATGAAAAACCAACATCGCACGAGAGCGGTCTTATTGCCGGTGTTGTTCTCTTACTGCATTGTAGCATGTGCAACATCCAGGTCACTGCCAGTGCAAACCAGACAAGCTTAAGCTGCGATGAGTGATACTGAAGGGGGGGCAGGGTAAGGGGGGCTCTGCATGTGGATCTGGATTGTCTCAAACTCAGACCCCAAGCAGAGATCCAGCGCTGGCAAATACAGCGAGAGTCTGTGGGGAAACTCTGCAACTGAAGTCTGCAGGGAATGGGAAAGAGTAGTTCCAGATAGGCCACCTTGACAAAGGTATTAGGTGTAGCAGGACATGCTGGTGTTCTGAACACATTGACAGTTACGAGCTTTTTAAGCAAATGTTTCTCATTTCTTTTTTCTCTTTGTTAGTTAAGTTGGGTTGGGTGGCTGGTGCTGAAACAATTTAATCCTTGTCTACAAAGCAATTTATTGCAAGTTATTGCATCCTATTGCAATTGATTGCTTTATTGTTGTTGGCGTGTTCTGTGCTTTTTCTCTTAGAAATTTCATTTTGCAAATGTAGTAATAATATTTTACATGTGTAGAGTGCCTTTCATCACAAAATACTTCACAAACTAGATTGAGTTTTTGCAGTCAGTTGTTTGAAAGAGACTTATGCTGGTATCGGGACACATAGCCATCTTTGCCCATGTAGTCTGGCCAGGCCGAAGCTTTATCATGCTATCTACGTTCTTGTAACCTATATGTCACCTGAGTAATAAATAGCCAACTTCCATTCCTGGCTCAGATGCATTTACTGCTGTGACTCAAAAACTAAAGTACTTGCTGGGTAGGAAAACAGTTTCAATTACACTGGCTGCCACCCTGTTTGCCTGATTGGCTACAAAACTAAGAAAAAAAAAGTGTAAGGAAGGAACTTGAGACTTAAACAAATGTATTTTTAAGTCTTGTTATTTTCTTTTTGTGCATTGTTTTAGGCAGGTATGATTTAAAAAAGTGTTACTGATTCAGATCCTGTGTTTATTTGACCAACTTCTGTTGGTTTTAAAATTTGCATTTGTCTTATATTTATTTTATTGTGTGCTATAGCCTAAAGCTAAGACGCTGTTTAATAAAGTTGGCCAGCTAGAGGTAAGGGCACAAGATTCTGTGCTCTGTGGTAAGCTGGCCTTAAATTGAGCAAATCCTTGGAAATTCTATGGCATTCAGTGAAAGAACTGAATTAATTTAAACTGAACTGCACACAACCTTTTAAAAATTAAATCCGCTACATGTATGGATAATGCTACTCTCAAATATTCAGCCTCTGTTACTTACTTTAATTCAGTGGATTTTTCGCTGTCTCCACATAACTTCCGTGTAAAAGGAAAGGCTAATCTACTGGTTCAGACGAAAGTCTTAAGCCCAGCTGATCTGTGTTCTGTTTCCTTTTTATCATGTTCTTGCTTTTTTTTCTCCATCTGTAACAAGGAGATGACAGCACTTCACTGCCTCATGCTTGTGTAAGGATAAATACATTGATTGTGAGATGTTCAAAATGATTGAGCCAAGTATGTAACTAGGCCAATTTATATAGAGAGATGCTTTCAAATTAGAAGTTGGGACGTTTTGTCTTGGAAAAGTGTGGAGGAACAGATTAGCTATCTTGCTCAAAGTATTTAGTAGTGAAATGGTTAACAAAATATATATACAGGCAATGTTTAGGTTTCAGAGTTAACACCCTATTGAGATGATTGAAAATAGTTCACATCTTGCTGAACTGTCATTTTGAGCTGTCTGCCAATTTAAGAACATATTGCTGCCTCAGTTAACATATGGTTCGAGTTGATACAGTTTTCTGTGCAACCATGAGAGCTAGACACATCATTATATGAAAATGAAAACAAATGGCTGAGTCCTGAGCTCACTGCTTTAGGCCCCCCTGGTGTAAGCACGAGTTCAAAGCCACCTACTCTTCCCATTTGGAGATTCCTGCAGCATGAGAGTGTCCGGGTGCGATGGTGAGCCGCAATAGCTGGCTCCTGTGCCACAGAGCTGTGGCATGCAGCCTGTAAGGGACAATCCCAGGCAAGGAGTTTTACAGCCAGGGCACAATGGCAAATGATCCCCTGGGCTGCTGTGCCTAATTTGTCAAGATTTAATTAGATCCTGGGATTGGTGAGCCTGCCTTTGGCATTTCTACTCCTTTACTGTGTCACTGGTGTTGCAGATCTGTTATAATCAGCACACTAAAGAACTGAACCCCAAGCTCTTGCTGCACCTCAGCTTTGTGGTACTCTAAGTTAATGCTAGAAAATAGAAAAAGAAAGGTGAAAGTTTCTAAGGAAGCACTCTCTTTTGAGAGCAACCATGAGGTAGCTTTGGATATCTGCAGAAATGTTTTCCACTGAATTTGTAATGGCTCCATTTTAGGACACCTGCAATTGTTTTGCGTGTTATCTAAGATTTTTTTTTTTTTTTTCTGATGCAATAGAAACTCCATGATTGTGCTATAATTTGCTTTGCTTTTCTTAATTTAAGTTACATTTTTTGCACTGCATCTTTTTGCTACTTAGGCTGGGTAAATTTTGCAATATTTCCAACTCTCTTGTTATCCGGGTATTTTCATTGCTGAAGTTCTTCGTATGTCTCCTGTCATAGTAGGGAATTAGTTCACTACAAACAAATCATATTTAAACTATTTTGAAAGTCTAACTAGAGCTGACAAAACCAAAACCAAATAAAAAAATTAAGGTGAGATTTCATCTTTTCCTTGTGCAGTGGGGCAAGATGCAGACTAGAGTGACTTAGGTTATGTGTACAGCATAAAACCATCCAGATCTGGATAAATGGACTTTTTTCCTTGTACATATGGCTTTGTAACTGGCTCATTTCCCAACATTCTTTTTGACTTGACTTTCAGATTCAAAGGAATCCAAATATCTGACCAAAACTCATTTAATTTTCTCCTGCCTATTAGAAGTAAGTATTTGGGAAAAATGAAACCACAAATCAACCCGGGTTTGCTTGTGAGATTGATGAACCATAATGAATCTTTCGATGAACACATTCTAAATTTCAAGCACGTAACAAAAGCATTTTGAGTATATCCTTGTGTAGCTAGTAATTAATTTTTAGGTCAATTATTTTGGGGCATTTACAAGCCAGTCAACTGACAGAGAAATGCCGCTTAGCAATGCCACCTGCAGATGGCCTACATAGGTACTGGTATTGCAGAGGCCTGCACCAAATGGCAGATTTTTGGCTGACAGGATAATGGCAGGGCAGCGTTTATTTCTTTGCAGTTACGCTGCCGGACGACATAGGCCAAAATCTCTTGCTGCTTCACAGATCGGGTTATTCAGATACACCACCGCCTCCTGTGCGTTCCTTGGGCTTGATTAGAGCCTGCTGCCCCCCGCTGTGCCTTAGCA
This sequence comes from Fratercula arctica, assembly GCA_947846985.1. Lineage (NCBI taxonomy): Eukaryota > Metazoa > Chordata > Aves > Charadriiformes > Alcidae > Fratercula > Fratercula arctica. Next base: position 25,802,048 of record CANTUZ010000010.1, read on the forward strand.
GAGCACGTCCTGCAGGGGGTCACACCTCGCTGTGGGGGTGAGGAGCCCCGGCCAGGCTGCGCAGGCAGGTGAGGGTGGCATCAGCCTTACCGTTGTGAGGATTGTAATAAACGGGACAACACATTCACAACAGAAGCTTTGTCATTCGCACACGTCATGTTTGCCTTTTCTAAATCTTGGTAGAAAATCTTTATTTGGCCAAGTTGGCAAATCATCTCCCAGAGTTCCAGGGCCATGTTTTTGATTGTCGTCTTCAGTCCCACAAACTTGCTGAAGCGACGTCCTTCTGTAGCTTACTGTACTGGTTCTTTGCACCCATGCCGTGGCTGGGATTCTGCCGGATTCAGGTGCTCTCTCCAGGGTTCTCTTCACCCGGGTTGATATTTAACAGCGAGCTGATCACTGATAGTAGGAGCAATTCATTCTTCCTTGTTTTCAAATGTATGCATAGATCGGCATTTTAAAATGGCAGCACGGTGACTGTTGCTGTACGTAGAGATCGTTACATCCTTAATGATGTATTAGGCCTATGTGGAGATTTCTCTGTTCATTACAGGGTGCTGTTATGCTTATGTTCCTCTCTGCAACAGGGAACCTGTCGGTTTTGTCTTATGAGATCTTCATTTTTGGAATCTAGATTACTGCCATTAGGCTCAATGAGTCTAATGCCCTATGACTATGCGTTTACCTAGCACAGTGACACTACTTTATTTATAGGTAGCAAAAAGGAAAGAAACCAGGATGCATTTCATTGATCTTTCCATGTTGTAAATGTAAAATTCATGTGCATTTTTGTTTGCTTTATAGCTGTTCTCTTTCCTTTTCCTTATTTAATATGCACTTCATACTGTGCCAAGGGGTCAGCAGGGCAAAGCAAGGAGCCAGATGGCTTACCTCTACCCTAAGGAAACATACCAATATTTAGCTGGGCATTTTACCAAATAAAGGCAGGACTGGAATCCACAATAAATGTGAGAGTTGGTTAAAACTGCATCCTTTTCTTAGATTCACGGCTACAACCTCCTTAAGGCATGAGCTTTTTATACTTCACTGCCGCTTTCTAGCTTTCTCCAAGTAACTGCATCTTAGAAGATATTAGAGGGGGGCGCAACTCATTTTATTTATGGCCTTTGCACAGAAACAAGTTTCAGTTATTTTAATCTGACTGAAATAAGAAACCATAATCCATGGATGAAAAGACAGTGGACAAACTCAGTTAAATCCCTAGTACCCTGAGGACGTATATTTTGTCCATTTCTGGTTTTTTATGTTCCCTTTTTTCTGCTGTTATTCCCAACTTTAACTTTTGAAAAGCCAAGCAGTTTAAGTGGCCGGGCCTGGGGAGCTTATTTGTATGCAGCACAAATTTCAGGATCTGTTCCCAAGCCTGTGCAGAGTGAAAAATGGCCTGCATTTTCTTGATAGCCCATGTGGTTGTAAAGAATAAATGGCTAATGAATTACAGATGAACATTGACGCAAATTAATCTTCCTGATGTCCCTGGGTTATATGGCAGCCATTTAAAAGTTTAATCAATACACTAAAGTTGAAAACATGCAGGCACTGCAGTTGTTTGGATGTAATAAACATCAGAGGGAAACGGGAGGCTTGTACCCAGTCCATGTATCATAATGACAGGTATTTATGTTTAATGGACTAAATATTTTTTATTGGAAGAGAGCAAATGTCAGCTTAACTTTGTAAGCCCTGCATTCAACTTTCCTTTGAGGTTGGTGAGAGACGGCTGACATGTCATTGAAAATGAAATGTAAAAAAACCAATTGAGACAAAGCGAGGATAAGGAGCTGTTTTGCCGACGAGATGTTGCTTTAATGCTCTGCAACTATTCATTAAATAAAATGTAAACTCTACCATTTCAAACGTTGCAGTAAAATGGTTTACTAGGGCAGACTTTTAATGGTTATTAGGGAAAACAAGAGCCAACCGCTGCCAAATATTCTTTTCTGGGAAACATTTTATTTGAAAAGTCTTTTCCTGACTTACAATTTCAGAAGATTTATAATTATGGAGCAGTCGTGTCCCCCTCCCCCTTTCCTTCTTGAGACAAAGAAAAACAGAAAAATAACTTTCAGAATAACCATTTGATGGCCCTTTTTTTCCCCTTTGAACAGAGTAATAGCTTTGTATAAGCTTCCCAGAGGCCTGGATATTAATTGCACTTGAAGTCAATAAATTTTAGAGTCATGTGTGCCCAGGACTTACCCATCATTGCTATAAATGGGGAAGGAGGCTATACAAGACTGCCAGATTCACCAGGCCTGCACAGTTGCTTGGCTGTGTGAAAGACCACATGAATTTATTTTCTTTAGATAAAGAAAAATATTCTTGTCATATCATTTGGTCTTATAAGAAGACAAACTTCTTCCATGTTAAACAAAAAACTCTAATAAATGGAAGAAAAAGGGAAGATCATGTTTTACCATCTTTCTACAATCTGTTTGAGTGCTCTGTTTGTTGGCTGGGCTTGCCTGAATGGACTCTTGATGGTCTAGAGTGGTCTCATAAGCTTCTGGTGATGTATACTGTGGAACCACTTCAGAAAGGGAGGATGGTCTCAAGCCTTCTTTGGTGATTGGTTGAACTGGTCCTTTCTTGACTTCATCATCTCTCTAAAATATTCCATTCAGTTAAATAATTGCTCTTAATAACAGTTCAGTGAGTCAGCTGGTAGAGGTTTCATGCCTGACCTCCAACTTCATGATCTCTAAGCATATTATGGTGGCTTTACCAAAGACTGTTTCAGACAAACAAGTGCACTGGGGGAGTGGCAGAAATCTCATGCTACTACAGAGGCACCCGACATGTCTGACTGCTGTTTGGCAGGCAGGCAATTTTAACAGCAATATCTACCTCAACATCTCCATGTTACGTGGCATCAGGGTCTACTTCAGATAAGGTTGCTACTAATATTGTGAATAAAGCCAGATTTTGCTAAATAATGTTGTAGATTGATAGTGTCGTGTTTATAAACGTGTTGATAACAAAATAATTGTTGAAGAAGAATCTGAAAATGTTATTCTTGTCTACTCCCTGGATGATGAACTATTTACATTTTTGAGCAAACCCATAAATAAATATGTGTTTACATGATGAAAAGTAAAAGAATGAAATGAGTACATTGGCCAGGCAGTCTGTGAAGGCTGAGGAACTCAAAGTGCAGCACAAGATTGAAATCATGCAAAAATGGTCCTTTTTTCCCCCTCTTCTGCTGACCCTGTGTCACTTATCCCAAATAGAATAGCTTCCTAGTCTCAAGGACCCAGTATGGCCTAATCTGATGATGCTTCCAGACATGCTTCTTTCCCCTCATCTTATACCCTGCAGTACAGAGTGGGTTGCTCCTTCCATTGGCCACACTACGTAAATCCTATGGCTTTACCTGGAATGCAGCGCAAGGCAACTGAGCCATGACATACTGTTTTGTGGCCATTAGAAATGGTCTATTGACTAGTTCTGAGCTGGCTTCAATGGGACTTGTCATTATTGTCATAATGAAGCATCAAAGACTTAGAAGCAGGGTTGCGGTGTCCTGCTGAATTAAGTTACAGTTTGGTTCAATTTCAAAAATTGTCTTCTGTTTCATAAAGATCAAAAGCAGTTTTCCAAAACTGCTCAGAAGCAGTAAGGCTTAGTGGCATGTGAAGTAAAACAGCAGGTTTCTACAGCAAAACATTAACAAGATTGCACCAGACAGAGGTGGTGCTAGTAGAAAATTGGAGGTAAAGAGTGGGTGATGTTAGATTGATTCTCTCTGTCAGATGGAAAACTCTCTTCTCAGTAACTATTCACAACAAAATATGAAGTCCTCTGTAAAATGGTGCGTTGGGGAGTGTAAGCTGCCACTATCCAGCACACTACTCCCACAGCAGAAGACATAATAAGTTATTTTCTTTGTCAACCCATTATACCATTTGACTAAATTACTCCAAGTTAGATTTTTGCAACACGAAGCTTGAATTTCAGCCAAGGAATCCCTCTTACAGTGGTTTCTGAATATTTAAATTCTGTAGAGAGGCCGCTTGCTACGTACTATAGGCTTAACGGATAAAATATAGAACTAATAATAATAAAAAAATCTGCTGTAAAATATTTATTTTAAAGTAAAAAGCAGAAAATGTGAGAACTCCAAGACCTTACATTTGAAGTGAGGTTCAACTTCATTGAGAGAAAGTATCTAAGGATGTATGAAAAAATATTGTCGAATGACAGAATTATTAGTGATTAAACATGGCTTTTTGAGAGCACGCTTCTTCGAGTTCAAAGTTACGTAGGTGTATATCTGTACTTAAGTACAGCAGCCTCATACAGCTGTCTTGAAGATTTACCAGCCCAGACACACAAATCTGCCTGCTCACCCTTTGCCTTAATAAGTGACGATGAAAAAATTTAATAGTGTTTTATCTGTCCATCAAAAAAATTGCCTCTGACTACTGGCTAGATAACGTTTGCAAGGCTGATATGTACCATGCATTTAAGTACATATTTGTTTTTCAGGTTTTTTTCCTACGTAGTACCAGTGCAACAGATACACAGTATGTCTGTCATATAGTCAAAATCTTTAAATAGTGGTACAAAACTATTAATCTAAAATAATTTTAATCTAAGTGAAAAAGAAGATAGGGGACCATGATTTGGCAAAGTACGTTTTTCTTTACTGTGTTCATTTGGAATTCCTCAGGAATACGAATGTGATGTTAGAGGGTGAAAGCAGTTTGAGAATTATGCCAGTCGCAGCCTTCTTGAACTGGGACCCGCAGCCCTGACAGCTGTTAAAAAGTGAAGTTACTTTTGGTTCTGATTTTGTATAATGAGCGCATGACAAAAAAAGGGTTTACTTCTACATTATCTTGCAGGTGTAACTCGTCTGTCTGTCACTTTATCCCATATTTTATTTTGATGAAGAGAGAACATTAGGGAGAAAAAAAAAATCTCTTCATCAAAAAGCTGAACGGGAAAGAAAAAAAGTCTCAAGACAACGTCACGTATTGCTGGTTATTTGTGATGGTTAAAAGAATTATCTGAAAACAAAGAAGTCTTTCACAATGAATCTAAAACACAAAAGCTTTAATAACATTTACATCTGTGTATCATCCATGTCTCCAAATGCAAGTCATGAATAACACATAAACTAGAGTATATAGGGAACAGAAGTGCTAGCACATCATTTAAAATCCAACACACCCCATCGTCAGTGGAATCAAATACACAGCAGGAATGGTTCCAGTTGATAGACACACAATGAAGTCATTGAAAATGAAAACATATTAATTATGTTCCTAAAGGTTAAGATAGTAATGGCTGAATTCTCTAATCCTGCAGTAAGACTAATGCCTCAAATCCATGCAGGAAAAGTGTGTAACGTTTTAAAAATTGTGGAAAATTTAGTTTGGAATTCACTTATTTGTGTCTCACCCATGACTGACTCCACAGCATGGGGGGTAGCAGGGGGAAGAGCAGGAAGTGCAAGACAAAGACAAAACCAGGGAGACTTATCAACAAAAAAAGATGTTCTCGGTCCAAACAAGCCACTTGCACTACATGAGCTAATTGTAAGAATAGACCATTTCTAAACTGCAGCTGTTATGTGCTTAAGCAAACCCTGCTGGGAGAAATGCTTTGTAGGACACCTCTGCTAACACAGACACACAGAGCGCCCTTTAATAGAGGAATTCAAAGTGCAGTGTTTAAGGGAAACCTTTTCCGCTTCCAAATTTTCCTGAGCTTATTACAGGATGTGATCCTAGCTTGTCACTCTGACATAGGTTTTCCCTTAAATGTTTTCGGTTTTCATTATCTTTTTGCCTATGTTAAATCAAAACAACGGAGGCTGAAGGCTGCGTGTGTGTGTTGGGAAATGAGTAAGGGGGGCTGAGGGGGAATGCTCAGGTTGTGTGATAGAAAATGATAGGTGTCAAAAAACCCCACGAAACACCTAGCTTGGTCGCGGTCATTTTCTTTGTATAACAACATTTTTTTTTGTTTGTCCCTGGGGACTAGTAAGATCAGTCATATGGTAGTTAATTTTAGATGTGTTCTTTCTCTACTCTTTTCTTCTCCCTCCCCCAAATCCTCATCCATGCATCTCTGACACAAGGCTATTGCACCTGGTTTCCTAACTGTATTAACTCCATTGTGTTGGTGCGCTGAGTGCCCCTGATCCTTAACATCTTTATGCTAAAACCCAAATCCTCCCAACAGCAAGGGGTTAATTGTCTGCTTTCAATGCACTTTAAAACTCTCAGCTCTTGGGAATGATGTTTCCGTGAGGGTTGAATGTAATTACAAAATAATACAGGCACTCTGTCTTATTTTCAGTGAGTGATACTTAAGTCCTTGCTGTTGTTGCTGCATGTGTTTATATTGGGGCTCTTCCTTCAGTGTACTTGATGCAAGGTATTTGCAAATTTGAGCCTTTGGGCTTTAAATGTTGTGCTGCTTCTTCTGTTCCTTATTCACTACAGATTATGTATAATTGATGACCTGCATTTACAGACATGGGTGGTATACAGATGTAAATGTTATTATAGCTTTTATATTTTATGTTCTCTCTGAAAGATCATTTTGTCTTTGAATAATACTCCTGTTCAGATTTTGGGGGGTTTATCTCTAAAAGAGAATATGAAATGGATATTGCACATCGTATATTTCTTAAAAGTAATTTGGAATTTTAGGGTATGGGATTGGCGGTGACTGATACACTGCCTGGATGAGATATATCCCTTTGAAAATAACAGCGCCAGTACATGCCTGCATCTGTCTAACCTCATAATTCACTTTCACATTGGGTTATGGATGTCTGCATTCAGTGAGTCTATCTTCCCTTTAGGTATTATTTCAGCCCTTTGAGATAATAAGGAAAGTTTAATTGCGTTGTTAATTGATTTTTTGCACAACATTATTACCTTGATTGATTGCAGAGTTGATGAAAATGTTAGACACAGGCAGTGTAAAGTATCAGCCCAGTAAGGAGTGGGAGCCTTGTGGAGAATAGATAACCTTGATGTTAAGAGCTATATCCTTCAGATATGTCTTCCCTTGACATATTGATGGCCCTTGAAAAGGGAAAAGCTGATTGTATGCAGAATGCAATCATTAAACCCACTTCAGCTGGCTGTTGATTAATTTGTTTTTTCCTGAAGGATCTAGTTAAAGAGAAGGCCTCACTAGTATCAACAGCAGCCATTTTCCAAGCTTCAGATTATTCTTAACCCTCTCCGAGAAGAAAGAAAAATGATACTGTCTTGGTTTAGACAGGCAAATTGTCTGAAAACATTCAGTCCAACTGCAATTTGGGGATTATAACACTCACTTTACCCCGTTAACTACTGCTTCCTCTGTGACCTCTCCTCCCTCTGCCTTCAGTATTCAGCTTCACCACAGCCACAGCTAGCAGAAAGTCACATTTGATGTTTTCTGAGTAAGGCCAGTGTCTCTTCTCAGCAGAGATGCCACCAGGGATGTCAAGCTTGTTTTGCCCAAAGACTGAAATACTTCAGTAGCATATAGCTGCTTCCCAGGAGCCTCTCTGAAAGGACCAGAGGGTTCACTGCACACACGTAGGTGGTTAAGCTTTACTTATCCCTGAAAAGATCTTTCGTGTATAATTTTTTTGTTACTGCTTTTGAGATCTTTGAGGTCTTCAGTAGGACGGTTGTGCTGTGCACTGCTTCTGTCAGAAAGCACAAAGGATGCTGTGGAAGTCAGAGTGCCCAGCACTTACTCCTTCAGGACAGAGACTGTTCAGTGCTGCCCCAGGCTGAACAGCAGCCACCATGTACCCCACTGTCGGGTATGTTTAAACAAATGGTGACTGTATGTGATGAGCTTTCCCACAGTGAATTCATCTGACGGTCTAATCCTGGACTGCTACCTTCAGAGCACTTTCTGTTTTAATGGCACCCACTCTGAGAGCAAAGGTGAAGAGTATTACCTGTAAGAGCCATCGCCTAAATGGCATTCCTGTGGCAGATGGGGCTTCCTTGGCCAAAAAACATTCTCTGGATTGAGGGACAGCTTCTGTCTTAAGCGTTTCTTCCATTTGTCATTGCAAATGACCCAAGACATCTGAAATATTTATGCAGCTTTAACCAAGCAATCGAATGTCCCAGAAACAGAATGTGGTGGAGGTTTTATCGTTCAGTTAACCATTTAAAGGATATTTGGTAAAGTAGTAGGTAGCAGGTTATTGCTTCCTGTTTAGCTTGGTAGTCTCAAAGACAGTCGCTGTTAATTTGTGCTTGTGAGTGATACAGTGATCAGTGTTGCTTGATTGTTTGGCCAGATGTGTTTTATTAGGTCCAATGTGCACATTTGCCAGTTGGCTCTTTTTTAATATGGGGACATGTTAACTTACGACATAGTCAAGTCTGACAAATTTGAACCAGCCAAATAAGTGAGTAATATTTCAAGCTGTCAAAGCGGGTGAATACTGATTAACTGACACACTCCAAAAGCTCTCACCAATATCCGTGCTCCAGTGGAAAACGTTTGCTAAGCATAATACTTGTTAGAAAGTCTTTGGTGCTTTGACTAAACTTTAATGACTCTGACCCTAATGGAGGGGTTGTCATGTGCCTCTCTCGAGCTATTTCTTAGCCCCTATCTTTTCTCTTTAGCAAAAGCTTCCATGGAGGCTCAAAGTGCACTTGTAAACTATGTTCTGCTGTCCACTGTGATTTAACCTTCAACCTCCCTCTCATTAGCATGTTTTTAATAGGGGGCTGAGGAAGGGGGAAAGGAGTTGAGGATAGGAAACAATGACAATGTTTTGGCATTCGGTACTGGAGGCAGTCAGTGTTTGGGAACTAGACTATGGCCAGCAAGTATTTAGCAATAGCAGATGATGTTATACGCGATATAGCATAGAACAAAATTCTGCTAAAAGGCAAGCCTAGACTTAGTTCAGAGAACTAGAGATTTGCTGAACACTTTGGGTGTTTGGTTCCAGATGCATTTCTGATTTCATTTGGTGCATACATAGCAACAGCTAGAGAACAAAGAAAGGAGCTCACCAGTTGTGTGGGGTCCGGATGTGTCTTACAAAGTGCCAAATGCCTTCAGCTTCCACTGGAAATGAAGGGAATCCAGGGCCTTGTACTATCAGATTCTTAAAAGCGCTTGGTTTTGTATTAGGAAGAATCATAGCAATCCTATCATTAGCCGTTAGTTAAATGTTTCCTTTGTTTCTGAGGAAGGGCTTGTGGAAAGGAGCAAGTAATGGCATGCAAAGAAGGTTCCCTTAACTGTATCATAATGTGACAGCAGCACTATTTCATTATACTCTTTAATTTTATTTGAGAGACTTTCTTTCCCAGCTTTAAAAATAAAAAGCAACTTGTCTTTATTTCAGATGACTCTCTTGAGAAATTTCAAACTAGTTGAGCCAGACTGAATTTTGTATGGCTTTTTTTTTTCCTAATGTGAACTCCTCCAGCAGGAGCACATTTGAGATCCAAAAGCAAGTTTTACTCATGAGATGAGCCAAATTTATGTCTAAACTCTCCAGAAGGGCCCTGCTGCTCAAATTTTTTTCACATAAGAATTTGTAATTTTATTGGAATGCTTGCAGACTTTCCGAACAATTATTCCAAAAGTTTGCTTTCTGCCCCATAAATCATGGTACATTTGTTTAATTCTATCGTAGTTACTAAAAGAGCTTACTTCCCTCTTTTTTCCCCCCTCACATTTTACTGCTAATGCAATCTGTGCGTGGTTAAAGTTTGTGAAGTACAATATAATTATACTCACTTTCTGTTTTTTTAATGACCCTGTCATTCTTTATGGTTTAACTCCATTGCTGATTAATGTAAGTATTATTAGTAGAATGTGCCCCAAAATATAGAGCAGCCTACAGAAATGCCATTTTTGCATATGTTAGCCAAATAAACTGAAAATCATCTAAGTTAATATGGTGATTGTACACTGAACAGCTGAACTTTAATATATGGTAGGGATGGGATTTTACAACCTTCTTTTCCTCCACCATCCTGAATATATTAAAAGTGTCCCTTCAGTGATCAGACTCTTGCATTATCAAAAGTAATAGAAAGATCATTTGAAACAGCGCTACAGTTTAAGTTGTGAACGTGAGAGAATAACAAGTGCCACCCCAGCTGCAGTGGAAGCCGCTGGTGTAGACGGACGGTCACCTCCCCCCATACAACATTTGGAGCCTTTTGTTCGGACCACTACCCAGTGACATCCTTTTGTAGCCATCTGTATACACAAACTGATGCTCACTGAGATCAGTCCACCACAAGTCAGGCTCCCGGACGAAAGGCTGAAAGCAGAGGTTGTATAAAGATAGGCTTTGATCATGACAGAACAAGAAATTGGCTGCAAAACTAACAAACAGGATTGCTTTAATTGTCATATCGGAATATTTAGCTTGCTGGTGTGGTCCGTTTTTTAGACAAATGCATGCTGCCCTCTAGTGCTGATGCTCTCGGCTTGGCGCTGCCTGACGGGAGGGAAGCGGGGAGATGGGGCTGCCTTGGCGGGGAATGGCTTTTTGCTGGTTACTGAAATTGCTAGTCCAGTTTGGGGTATTTGGTCATTAATAGAAGAAAAGTAAGCTCTTGTGATATTGGTTTAGAGATGAAGGGTATTTTAACAGATGAAATCTGACTTGCATTGGATATTTACAGTAATTTGTTCTGCCTTTACTCTACTACTTTTATTTAGACCACATATGAGAGAATGAGATACATGAAGTGTTTTAAAAGACTAAAAGAACTGTGAACCCATACTTCCTTTCCTCCATCCCCTTCAAGGGTATTCAATATATCCAAAGTTAAGCATCACTTCACCCGTAATATCTGGCATGCTGGTGCTTTCTCTGCACTTAAGGTTCTTTGACTGCACTGCCTAGCTGACTGTACAATTTATGTGTCTGAGTAATTAAAAAAAAAAACAAACCAACCTGCTTTAAAATTTCAACATATTCAACAAGAAATACCTCATCATGAGGTTGGCATTAATTCCATCCATGACATTATTTGAGAGTGCAAAAATGGTAAAGGTGCACTGAAGAAACAAAAGCATATAGGTTTTTTGTTTGGTGCTTTTTGCTTCATTTTCGCTAGAGAGAGACGTCTTCCCCCCACTAACATATTTCTCTGATGATGGTTACAATAAGCATGGAAAGATTCCAAAGAAATCCCAAGTGTAGGACCTTAAATTGTAACAATGACACCCACAGGAGTACGGAACTGGTTAATGATTTAAAGTATTATGCCCTAAATGCTCCTATTTTAGCCAACAGTAGAGAATCTGTAGACAGCACATGCCCAGATCAAAGCTGATCATGTCAATGTCATTCAAGGAGGGAGAGATACCCTCCTTTCCCCCTACTCTCCCCCCTACCCTTTTTTTAAACAAAGTATGACATCTGAGGAACAGTGTGTTGATTGTTCCACTGCCAGGATACGCATAATGGAAACATTAGCTCCAAGATAACTTTTAATCTGTCAGCCTAATGGCTCCTTAATGTGTAGAGGGCTTTAAATGTATGTCAGCCAGGGCTGTATAAAGTAATATAGTTTGTGGCCTGAATGGATCTAGATGACTCTGCACCATGACACAATATGGTTTATTATTAAGTATCAGCTCATCAGCTTATTCCCACGGACTTGGACAAGCTTCTCAATTTTCCAGTAACAGATTATGTGAGAAAAAGCTTGCAGTGCATTTTTTTCTTTCCTCTTTTTTCTTTTACGTTTTCTTTTTTCTTCCTTCTCCCTCCCCCCGCCCCCCCCGGCCCTTCCAAATTACAAGTTTCATCCCCAGCTGCACTGGGAGCCCTGAAGTGTATTTACAGCAGGCTGCACTTTATCACACATCAGCTTGACTGCTAGTTTACACTGAACATTTATGCAGCTCCCTTGGCCCGGGATGCAAACTTCACATCTTTGTATTCCTATCACCTTCATTGCAAATTTTTCCAACATCCTCTCCCTGTTGACTGCTTCCCCTCCCCTCTCCTACTCTCGCTTCCCCACATACTCCCCCTTTTCTTCCCCCCTTCCTCCAAACAGGCCAGTGAGACTTGACATGTCGCAGTACTTGTCTGTGCGGGATACTTGCAATAATTCAGTGTCTTAGTTTGCCTGCTCTGATTCCTCACAGCTGTAACTCTAGGTGTATAATTCCAACACCACTGCTGTAGACTGGGCTTGATTTTGTGCTTTTTGGTAATTCTTTCAGTCTGAAAGACTGCTTTGTGCCCCATGCTGTAGAGCGTCCAGAGGAAAATATTATCACTTTTTGGCATCCCTGTGCTGGGAGCAAAGCAAGGAGGTAAGTCATCTCCCCTGAATGTGAAGGTTACCTTCCTTCAGTGTGGCCCACAGAGACGGGGAGAATCTGGATCAGCAGTTTGCTACTGAAGGAATGTCCTTTTCCAGGACACCTACAATGGACCACATTCCCTAATCCATGGGGACCCCTTTGGGAGTATTGGGGGACCACTCTGTGAGTATTGTGGCCATGGTGTGGGAATTCTGCTTTAGCCACAGTGAGCTCTGTCCTCAGCCTTCTCAAGCACAACCCGATCCCTTTATGCACAGGCAGTTTTGGAGGCACTGTGCGTTATTTTTGCTTACATTTAGTGTTTCTATCCTCTTAAAAATAAACCAATTACTTTATAACATAAGGGAATTTTGTATTTGTGCATTTCTTATTTGAGCACATGTAGGTATTTTGTGATGCTATTTTAGGGAATTTTTGCTTCGTTTTGGTTTATTGTTATGATATTTCAGGTCTTTATAAGACCCTTCTACAGCATTCAGCTGTAGCACAACCAAAGGCATTCACGTCCTTATCTGTTGTATCCTCCTCTTTCTGTCGTTCCCTCAGCTCTGATTGAAGGAGTCTAGATCCTGAGTCTTGACTCCAGCCTGTAGTCTGGCATTCTGGAAACTGCGGTTGCAACAAACAGATTTAATTGTAGTAGTCAGAGATCCCTTCACATTAGCGATGACAGCTGCAGCTCCTCTGTTCTTTTCCTGTGTCACATTGCAATTACTGAGCTTCAGCTTCCTCATACTGACAGTGGTTTGTTTGCTGGGACAGGGTGAAGGTCCGAGTGGACCTCTCTGATTTACATACTTGGTTGCTTTTGGGAGTGACCCAGGTGATCCTTTACACCTTTTCTTATCTTCCAAGTGATCTTCTCAGATTCCTGTGTCAGCGAGGTCATAGGCTGGAGCATATTCAGTAGAAACAATCTTTTTGTTCCACTAGTAGACAACATGGAAGTACAGAAAGTCTGTCTATAATTCCCTCCCTTCTTTTCCTATAAGCTTAGAGCTTTAAATTTTTGATTAAATTTGGTCCATTTTACCAAACGTGGACCACCACCACCAAGTTGTTCTTTTATGTTATTGGCTCTAAAAAATCTCCAAAAGCAAAGGATTTTTTGTTTCAAATTGCTCAAACTATTGTTCTTGTTTATAAAAATGTATTTCTACAACTGTGAAGGCCCAACTATAAATAAATGAATGTCAGCAAATTAAAGCAGATGAATGAACATAAGAAGACTGAGTGACTTGGACAAACACCCAATGTTTTGGGGGAAAAAAAAGTCCTTTTTTTTTTTTTGCATTTATTGAATTATCTCCCTGATGTTACAGCCACAAGTCCCAGCAGAACTAGAAGAGCTCTACTCCGGTCCAACTCAACTTTCTGTTTATTCTTTCTTTTCTATCACTGTTAGATATTTAGATATTTAGCATCTCTCGTCTCCTCCCCTCCCAGGCCCCCACTGTAGTGTGCTGTGAAGCTTTACCTGTATCTGTGCTCCCCAAATTTCAGTCTGATTTGGGTAAATGTCAGGCTAATGTTTTTGTGGTTTGGGGGTTTTTTTGGTCTTTTTTTTTTTTTTTTTTTTAAATAAAATGATTCCTTGAGGATTGCAAAGAAAATAATTTGAAGGAGCATGTTTCAAAATATTTTGATGCTTTTTACAACATTCAGTTGTTTTAATGTTCTTAATGATGATTATAAAATAGATGGTTCACGTACAATTAGATGGAGTGACTTTTTTAAAAAAAAAAAACTAAAATGACTGTGAGAGTATATACAACACAATTCTCCTGATTTAGCAGAAAAAAATAACCTCTCACTGGAAGGTGAGAGGATTAGGCTCCTAATTGCTTGAAAACCTCTAGTATTTCATTTCTCATAGAAAGTCAAAGTGGAATTGAAAATAAGAAGTTGTCAACTAGATAACTAGATAAAGTTGTTAGAATTTCCATGAAGATAAATATAGAATGAAAAATTACTAAACTCCTGTACAAAGGGTGTTTTGGTTTTTTTTTTTTTTTTTTGTTTCAAACCAGCTTTACTTATCCTTTAGATGAAAGGTTTTTAAGAGTTTTAAATTAATTCAATGGATGGAAGTGTTTTGCCTAAATCAGTAGCATTGTAGACTTGAAACTGTTTGTAGATGGGTATTTATTCTCCTCTAAATGTTGTAGGTAGGGAATTATTTTCATTTAAAGGAAGTTTATATTAATATTTAAGGGAATCTTGCAACTTCTGTTCATTAATTGTAGAAAATGCCCAAGTGCCTATGAAAAAAATGATAATGGTGTTGATATTTCATCCTGAAGGGTCTCAAAACAATTTACAGATTGGTAGTATAACCACACTGAAACGCACCCAGCTTCTTGGTGGAACATGGCAGCTGTTTAATAGCCCATAGCAAAACTATACAACAGCAGGTTGTGGAAAAAGACATGAATATGGATCAAATACAAATTGGCAGTGGAGGATTTAGTTGCTGTACTCAAATTAAAGTTAGGCAGAGCGGAATTCTGCTAGAATATTGAGTCTGTGTGTGAAGTGCTACACTTTATCTGACCACAGTTCCTAGCGTGAAGACCTGTGGTCAGACCGTCTGAAAGACAGGCAGGGGACTCTAGGATGAAATGTAATCCCTCATGTATGCTGTAGGCCAATGTGTTTGACAAACAAATTTAATTGTGAATACTTTGCTGTTTGCACTTGCAGAAGGGTTTATTAAAAACATTTGATGTTAAAATGGGTGCCTGGAGGGGGGATCTGGGGCAGATGTGGCAATAGATTTTGAAGGGGGTGGCAAAACTTTTGGCTTGACTACTTAGTTTTAGTAATTACTTTTTACAGAAAATGGAATGCTACTGGAGAAGGCTGCGTTGCTAACAGCTGCCCCAGCTGTGATGGCTGAGAGGTGTTTGGTTTTTTGTAGATGTAGAGCATTTCTTTGCTAGGAAAAAAAGCGAACCAAGAAAGGCAACAAGATGCTACCAGACAATAATTCCCTCGGGTCACTGTTGGCCTGAGCTGAGTTTTGACCTGTGACTGAAGCTGTATGATCTATAAGTCTAGCACAGCCCATTTCAACTTCTTTCTACCATTTCCCATATAATATGTGAAGATCTGATATTTTTTGTTTTGGGAGAGTGTATGGAAGTCCGACTGCACCATAGCTCTCTGCAACACATGCCCAATTTAAAAGGAGCAAACATGACTTGAACAATTTTTCATGTGCTTTAGTATGCATGTATGTATTTATTTATTTATTTGGGTAATTGAGTTTTCCCTCAGCTAAGGAAAAGCTGGTGTTGCTGACATTACAATGTGTTTGTGAAGAAAGACTGATACCACAACACATGCAAGCAACTGCAAGGTCATTACTTACCCAGCATAATTAGAACATCCATTCCGAAGGGGGAAAACATTTAAAAGATAAAGAGTGAATTTAAAAATGATTCTTCCCAATGCATTTTTTTCATAATTATAGTTTTAACAGCTTGTGCTGATGGTAGAAGCAGCTACTTAAGAAAAATTAGAAGCCTCATTCGGGGAAGATGATCCCTCAAGAGACCTTGTGTTGTCATTTCTCAAGAACCACGGGCAGAAACCTCATTCAGGATGCTGTGTGTTGTTTTGATGTATAGGGGGTATACTTAGCTTATTATGGCCAGCGCTGGGTATTTTAATTAAAAACCACCACAACAGCCACAGATGTATTGTTTCCCCCTTATTCCTCCCCTTGTCTGTGTGCAAAACCACAAGTGTACTCCTGCCCTGAACTGCAAGGAATGAGTACCATAGCAGACAGGCAGGAGAGCAGCCGTAGGTTTCCTGAATTCATGTGTGACATACCTTAGCATCAAAATTCTCATTGCAGCACACAAGCCTTTTGTACTTCTCAGAGTTTTCTGCGGTTGCCAAAGGGAGGTGGGAAACGGAGAGGGAAAACAAAACCAAACAAAAAAACAGCCAGTCACCGCATTTAATTTATGAGCAAGATTATTGTTTTACAAATAACCTTCATGATAAATAAAGTCTCATGGCAACATTTTCAGCCGTGCTTTTATCAAGACTCTCTGAGCGGTGTGTGTAATATGCCTGGCAATCGAATCACAGCTGTGTGCCTGGGTAGGGAATCTCTGCGGAGACAACACTTCCTTAATTTAAACAATTGTAGGCTGCAGGAGTTCAAAAATTTCAGCTGACTTTAACTGTCACTAGCCCAAGCACCTTTATCCCCAGGCGAGCAGCAGCAGCTGGATTTCATTTCCTGCTGCCAGACTGTCCGACATCTTTGCTGAACATCCCGGGAACTGAGCGTCTTTACTTTAAGGATTTTATTCAAGGTGACAGCTCCTCACACTTTAGCGTTCAGATCACCTCAAGTAGCTGAGATATCAGTGAAAATGAGAGCACTTCTCCAGCAAACTCCAAATTTAGATTGACTGAGGTTATCCTTAGGCCTCTAGACCCAGCCTCCACGACAGCACAGGCCTGCCAGTAACTTTAAAACTACAGCGGAGTTTGTAATGATGTCTGGGGAGAAATATTCTGCCGGAGCAGTGGAGGATACTATAAGCGATAGGAAATGATGTCAGATTTAGTTAGGGCTGGAGACAGTGTTAGAATATACTTGGCATAATATGGCACCGGTATCTCTGTCAGCATCTCTGTTTTCTGTCACCGCACACAATCCCAGGCCTGTCTGTAGCCCTGACAGTGTCTTTTCAGATCAGGTTATTGCCAACTCGGAGACTGGCTCAGCGCAGCGCCATACAGCCCCCTTTGTTTGAAGTCTGCCCTTTTGTCATTAATGCACTTGATGTCTATTTAAATCTGACGGTGAATGCAGTATCTGTTTTCCTGTCAAGAGATCATTGACAATATTAATACCTCATGTCCTTGCCTCATTTTCGAAGCGCTGACACCTAGCTACAGTCTCCAGCATTCATCAAACAGCACTCTCTCACCAGCGTCTCTATAAACAGTCTTGCTTCCAGTCCTTAAGAAATGCGGCAGACCTCAAACAAGACTTTTATCAATGCCAGTGAAAAAGGAGTCTGAAGAATGCCATTAATAAACTGTTCGTATCCTTTACATTTGGAGCTCTAAATGGCCTTGTTACCAACCTAATGCCGGCTTCAGTTTGACTTGGAATATCATCTCTTTAGGGGGGAAAAAAAACCTTGCTTTTCATTAGGCGCTTCTTTAGGAATGATGGAATCGTCCCTTGAATGTGGAAACTGCTCCACTAGTGAAATTATTGAAATTGAAATTATTGAAGAAAGCTCCGTGGAGGAGGGGAAAGGGATCAGGCACTGTACCATATAGTCTCCATTTGTGTTATCCTGAAGAGAAATGTGTTTTTCGCAACAAATGACAGGCATATCAATTTTTTTTTTTTTCCCCCCACAGGAATACGTTCCTATCCCAATGTCTTGGAAAGAAGAGCATGGGTTAACATTAATCTTGTACAGCCCATGCCTTCCGAGGCTTTAGTTGCTTATCCGATGCACGTTATACTGGGAAAATAGATGCAGAATATAAAAGCT
Source organism: Fratercula arctica (assembly GCA_947846985.1). Classification (NCBI taxonomy): domain Eukaryota; kingdom Metazoa; phylum Chordata; class Aves; order Charadriiformes; family Alcidae; genus Fratercula; species Fratercula arctica. The sequence continues at coordinate 25,819,918 of CANTUZ010000010.1, forward strand.
TGCATACTTAATTCATACTGCAGGTGCACACAGTATTTGCTGTGTGAGTCCTGGGAAGCCCAAACAGCAATGAATTGAGGATCTGCTCCTCTCCCATCTTTACCCTTTATGTAAGGCGGTGTTTGTCTCCTTTGGGCGAGGTTATGTTTGCCCTTACGGGGGTGAGTGAGCCAGGTTCTTCAGTGATTGCTGTGTTAAGACACTCCCGAGGTAGAGGAGACTCTTTCACCTTCCTTCTGTGCGTGGGAGATGACTTTAATTTGACTATACGTGCCTGGGGGCACAAAGAACAACTCTGCTAGTAAAATTTAACATCTTTGAGGATGTTCACAGGTGGGATGTGACTGTGAACTTACGCTTTCACATACCACTTAGTACCACCAGAGGGGATGCTTTTGAACAAGGTAGTGGGATCTGCAGGTATGTGTGTCTCTCTCGCAGCAGTTACGGCTTCCTCGGGCATCTTGCTGCCTGTACCCACTGAGAATAATGCGCCTCGTCTCCCAGAAGCAGCGTTCTGGCTAATTGTTGAAAGCATCCTCCGCGTACTGGTATTTAGCGTAATTTATAATTGCATCTTGCTCACGCGATGTTGTTTGGAGAGCTACTTTGGAAACGTTTTTACTAAATGATTATTTGTATGACTGGGAAAGACGCTGGAGTCTGGAGGGCTAACCATTAGGAAGGCCCAAGGTCTGTCTCACGTCTGTCAGTGACTTCCCTTGTGGATTTCAGCCAGTCACTTCAGTTCTCTGCAAAGCAGGGATGGCTTTAGGTGATTGCTGGATGGCTCTGTGAAGGTTTGAGAAGTTTTTCCTGGATTCACATTAAACTGTAACTATTTGCCGTTTTTCTCTTCTTGGTTTTAATCATCGTGAAAACCCTGTAAACGTGTAGCAGGGAGATTACAGAGAGTACAAAACGTAACTTCGACCCCGACTTTCTGGTTTTTCAAAAGCAGGAGAGAGATACTGTAATTTAAAACATAGCGTATGATGTTTCAGTGTGATGTTATTCCATTTTTTGAAGACACTTGTGGATGTATGTTTAACGGGATAGGTGGTGCAGGTATTTGAACACATTTTCCCAGTGGATTCAAAACTGCCGATTGAAATGGTAATACTGAATATTTCAAATGCGCAAACTTTTTTTAGCAGGACAAGAGGAAACTGTTCCCTCCCCGCCTTCATATTTCCCTAGTTATATGTTTTATTTGCATGTCATGCTACTGTTGTCCTAATTGTAATTCATTTCCTTTTTATTCTAGGCATTTTGGGAAAATGCCGCTACATTTACTATGGAAAACATTCTGAAGGCAACAGATTCATCCGAGACGACCAGCTATAAAACACAGCGTTGTTTCATGCCTCTTCAATGCCTCCACACACGAAGCACAAATTGCATCTAAATTTTAAGCGCGTAACTAAAGTCCTCCAGTGCCTTCTGCTGACTTTGCCAAGCCTGTCAAGATCATCCTTCTATCTTAGTCTGAGTAGTCACATAGAGATTGACATGATTGCCTTTAAGCAGGTCCCATCCACCAGTGTGACAGACAGCTGCAGCCGAGCACCCGGCCTGACAGGAGGAGCACCGTGATGGATTGCCTGGTCCAATTGCCGCTCGCAGAAGAGCAGGGGTCACACCTGGGGCTTCAGTGAGCATGCTCCTTCGGCCGGCGCCTTAGCAAAAGCAGCGCGTTTATCTCTAGCTGGCCTGTTGAGCAAAAGTGGCTGGCGATATCAAAAGTGTTTATAAAAGAGAGAGGCTATAATTTCAGATGAAAAAGCCCTTATCTGTTCTTCTTTTTTTCCCTGCGAATTAAGTGCTTGTGTTTCTATCATCTCATACATGCTTACACAAATCCTTTCACAGTGGGTCTTTTTTTCTGTTGGTGTCCAGCCCCCCACCCACAAATGAGCCTAGATGAATTATTTTTTCTTTCAACCGGGAAAAAAAATGTATCCTGAAAATATTTTGGCCATGCAAAGTATTACCAATCTGTGTAGTTGTTTATATGCAAAGGAAAAGGATTTAAGCAACTTTGCAGACAAACAAAATTTGCGAATTCTCAAATTACCTCTCAACGTTTACTAACTCTGACCTTCAGAAAAGTGATCATTTTTTTAATGCTATAGAATAGTGGCACAGCTTAACTGTATGTACGTGGAAGAAGCCTTCAATTGTGATATTGACAGTGTGTATTATTCCTGGTTTATTGCACAAGATATTTTTAACTTGCATGGAAATTACATTTAGAATTAAATGCTTAAATTTGGAAAGAATAAAAGTGCTTAAAAGGAGTGATATAAAATAAAATTACCACCAGATGGGTTTGATTATTCAGAGGGGAGGAAAAGTCCATAAAAGTAACTGGTGGAATTAACATAATTAACAGCTTTACTAATATGTTATAGAGACAAGTTCTGATTAATCCCTTTTGAGGTCTATGTAAGAAGGGCTACTGTCAAATTTTCAGTGGAAAAAAAATTGCATGGCATATTTCCTGCTTTCCTGATAAACAAGTTAGACATATTTAGAATAATGAACTTGTTACTGTGAAAAAAATTTCCAATATTTCATACATATACTAGATAAAATGGGATTGGCCAGGGAATACGCAAAAATTCTGACCTCTGGGCTGTTCCAGGCCCATGCTATTGGTCCCAGTTAAAAGCCATCACTGTCTGGCTGTTCGTGGCTTGTTTGAAGTTACTTGGTGGTCTTTATTCACTTTCCTGGTTGAAAAAGATGTCAGTTTTTAGAAGTTGCCTGCTTTTGGGGTCTATTATCAGCTACCGTTGCAGGTGGAAGTGAACTGGATATTGAAGGCAATCGTGAAATCAGGTTTGACTGATGAGAAAGAATGAGAAGTTGGCAGAGTGACAAAGGAAAGCTGCTGCTGAATGTTTTAGGCCTTACTCAGTAAATGGAAGCCTTCACTCACTCTGAAAGTCTATAATAAATCTTTAACAGATACTTAAAATTAGTGATCAACGTAGAACTATCCAGTTCACAACACCTGTGGTTCAAATTGAGCTCTGAGCTGTTTGCCATACAAATTGTTGTCTGGAAAGCATGTTTTGGCCCCTTGTAACTCCTCTGCTAATGTATTGATGGCTACAAATGAAATGCCAATTCGCATTAGAAGTCCTAGGAGATATTAGATAAAGGAAAACTACATGCCACCTTTTCTTTCGTTACCAAAAAAAAAAAAAAAAAAAATCTTTAGAAATATTTAGGGCACTTGTCGTCTCTTGGTTACCAAAATAACAGCAATCCTAGTTTGTTCATATCATATCGTCTGTTTTGAGTCCTCCACACATTTTGGCCGTGGCATATTACAGGCAGCAGGGCTCTGAATCAGGGTGTTTAGAATAACCTAATGTCACTTTCAGTCTGGTTGCATATATGTTCTTGTCTTTATAAAAGGCTTTAACCCTGCCTCAAACAATAAACAGTGCTTGCAAACTGACCGCATGATTTCTCCATCTTTATTTTGCTTGTTTACTTTTCCTAATGTCAAAACCATTTGTATCATTTTCAGGAGTGTTTTCTTCCCAGCAAAGCTTTGGAGGCAAAAATATTTTTGGAATGAGATGTGATCAAAGTCTTTTCCATTTTGGTTTTTGTTTTCACTTGGGGGATTGTATCCCTATAATTAAATATGGTAAAGGCCTAATTAAAATTTGCTCAAAGGGAGTTCACGCTAAATGTCACTGAATCTGGAAAATCAAAAGGATAATCTATGAATAATTATTTTGTATTACTAACATGTATTAGGATATTATTTAAAAACAAGCGTGGATGTTTATTACTGTTTATGCTAACGTAATTCTTTTTTTATATGCAGAGCACGTTATTTTCAGATGTCTTCTGCTGAAGTTCTGTTTTAAGAGATGGCAAGCTTTTCAAACCTGGGGCTGCTATCTACACGTCCTTCTTTCCTCAGTGGGAACTATGCCTGAATTTCTTAACTGAACTGAGTATCATTTAGGGTGAAAGTTGCAGTAAAGTAATCTAAGAGATTCCACTCCCTCTCCTTTACTCCCCCTTCTGCATACATGGCACATCTTTCCCTTTCAAGATTAACCAGGCTGTTAAAAATAAAAGATTTGCTGACAAAGCTATAAGGATTTCAAAATGTGTATCTTTCCAAGGAACCACTGCATTCTTAGCTCTTTGTGTTGTCACAAGAAAAGTTTTGGCCAGCCGTGTTTCTTGATGGTTAACAATGAGATCCGAGGTGTGCTTGAATAAGTAATCTTGAAATACTACAGATTTTTTTTTTTTTTAAATATCCACACTCCAGTTTTATGTTTAGTTTTGTGATGACCAGTACTTTGGCTTTTGGCAGACATCACACAAATGAAGACTAGGAGGCAAATGGTTTTACTAGGAGCTGCCTGTAGTAGCTGTGCTTTGTTAGTGCATTCCTAACTTTATGTATTGCAAATGTTACTTCCTAACCTTTTAATTAAAAATAAGAAAAAAAATCCAAACGGCAATATTTAAGTGAAATTTTAAAGATAAATGACCTTCAGTGAAAATCCTACTGTTACGGATACACAGACCTAACTTTAGAGCAAACTGGCTCCAGTTGCACGTGTTGCATGCGTAAACGATTTATGGGATTGCTGAAAGTATGTTACTATTGAAACCACTTTTTTTCTCCTTTGTTAGGGCTGAATCTCACAATACTTATTCTAGTATTTTCTTCACTCAAAGCCCGAGTGCTTTTGAAGCTGATGTTATTATCCATGAGAGTCAGCGTTACTAGTATTGGAAGGCTGGTATGCAGCTTCCTTTTTAATATATTTGGTTCTTTGAGCAGGGCATTACATGATTGCTGAATGTTCAATTCTCACATCTTCTTTGTAGATGAAAAATCACTGTATGTTGGTCTTCTGTTGCTCCCATTTAAGTCAGAAGAAAGAAACAAACCTGTCTGTGCTTTTGAAAATTCTTTCTGTAAATTACAGGGTTCACTTGCTGCCAGTGGATGTATTAATATTTTTTATTCCTGCCAACAATATGAGTATGTTGGGAAATGTTTACCCCCCGCAGAACATTGCTAGATGCTGCCTTTGTGGTGAGGTTCTGAATCAGCCCATTTTATACTGACTCAGACCAAGTCTTACCACATATTTCTTCTTTATGTGGTGTGATAGTTGGCACAAGAGTCTCTGCTTGCCCAGTTTGGGAAAGTTTATTCTCTTTACTCTGTGTGCAACTCTCTGTCTTTCTGCCTTGTTAAGTGGTTGGCATATGTGAAAGAAAGAGATGAAATTCAGCTTTCCAGAGGTGTAACCACATAGCCAAGATTGAGGCTGTATGTTTGGCACTTAGATTTCTAAGTATCCGTTTGCAGGTTCAGTCTGGGGAATGTGACAGTGAGTCAGGTGATACGAAGTCAGGGGTCTTGCACGGCTTGCGAGCTGCTGTCCTCTCTTCCCAAAGATCCCTAGCCGTGTCCTTGTCTGCTTCAATTGCCGTGTCATCGCTCTGCAAGCAAGTGCATGAAATAAGTAAGTGCTCCCCTTTTGTTTTTAAAGTGAAATTTCTGCTTCACTGCCTGTAGTATAATAGTTGAAACACGTAGTTTGCTTTTTCAGTGTTTTTATATATACATCTGGTAACCGTTACATCTCACTGGCTAGTCTTTTTCTGTGATTTAGTTAAAATCTGTTTTCTGCATTCCTTTCTACTTCTAGTTATGGGAATAAAACAAAACAAACAAGATATGATTGTGAGAAAACAACCGTCTAAAGATGCTGCTGTGGGACCGTGCCAGTGCTGACAACCCTGAGTGGCAGGTGAGCATTGTTATACACAAACATGTCTCAATGGCTTGAAGAAAAGGGATGTCTTACGCCTTCTGGTTTGGAGCCTTCTTGGAGTTAGTCTGTGAGTGTGAACAACTGATAGAGCCTTTGATTTCCTGATACCACTCCAGCAGTACTAGGTGGTTAAAAAATGTTGTCTTACCTACATTTAATGCTCATTCAGCTTCTAATATTATCCAAATAACCTACCAAGGTCTTGGATTATATGAGCATTAGGCCCAAGAAAAATGGCTTCTTCCAATCATTTTTAACTTGTTCTTAAGAGTATTTCCGTTGGTGTTTGTTATGTGAGACTGTGCAGGATATACCCAGCACTCTTACTTCGTCAAAACTGGTTGCATTAATGTATTTTCTGTATGTGGTAGTAAAGCAGCTGAATCTTTCTAAAAGTTACCTTTTAGGTTAGGTGACTCTGATGGACTTGCCTCTGGTGGTGTTGTCAACCTGAAGCTGACCCTTTCTTAGAGTTGCTGACAATTAGATTAAGGTTTCAGATCAGGATTTTCACAAGCCTTCAAGGAGCAGATATTTTTAAGGACAAGCTAAGTCGTGGTCATGGCACATTCACAAAGTATCATCATCATCTCAGCATCCTCAGCATTTTAAGGAAACAGAGTCTTGGAAAATATGTTTAGTTCTAGGTTAGTTGTGTTCATAGGTTTTAATGTAAAATATATTCTACGTTATCACATTACATGCAATGTTTGGGCTGTGACAGCAAGTTCTTAAATGTGTTCAAAACAACCTACCAGCACAAGTTTAAAATTTCTTGCAAATATTTTGCGTTCTACTTGAAAGTTTTGCTCCCATCAAAAACAAAACTGTAAAGTCAAGGGGTTTTTAAACCTAGCTTTATCTTAATCTAGAAGTTTTTAAACAGATCACCTCACCTCTCATCCATAATTCCGTACATCCTATATACGTCCTATATATCGTTATACTATTATAGTTTTATAATAAAATATATAGAAAGAAATCTTCTTGGATGTGTCAGTATTAAGTGTAAGTTTTGATTTGGTATTATATTTGGAAGTAAAGAGGAGTTTCACAGGATCTCTTCAGATCATATTCTGGAGAAAACCAGTGGCAGAAGAGGGCAGCTTAAGAAATTCTCCATTACTTTTATATTTGAATGGGGAAAATCAAATAAAGAATACCAAGGTAATGGAAATTGATATTGCTAGCATAATTTTTATCTGTAATTGCCCTCCTAGTTTTAAAGTAACACCATTTTTGCAATTAAATATTTAAGGTTCAATATAGGGAAACAAAGAAAGGAGATTTCTGAAGACAATTTGCTTATTCATTTTATAGGCTTCTCTGATTTTATAAGACCTTTGAAACAATGCGTGCACTCAATTATCTAGCATTCAGTCTATCTACTGAGTAAGCAGACAGTTGTGGACTTCGGGGAATTTTCAAACACACGTGCTGTTCAACCTTAGCAATTTTCTTTTACCTAGGAATTGTTTTCAGAAATTCCCATATAATGAAATTTCTGTTTAAGTTGATAGCTGTAAATGAGGGCATAGTTGCTTCATTTCCTTTTGACAGTAAGCCAAATTTATCCCTGGTGGAACTCCATTGATTTAACTCTACTTGAGCTAAGCTACGCTGGGGATGAATTTGGCCCAGCTTGAGATTTTTTTATTCATCTTTTCTTTAATTTCCTTTAGCTTAGTAGTCGATTTAGGGCTGGTCAGAGGATTACAATGCAAGAGAGGGGAAAAGCAAAACTTCTCTGCTCAAGAGTCATTTCCTTTTTAATACCCTACTGATTTAACCATGACTTGTAATGTGTTTCAGGTAGCCAAATTTCAACATCAATTTTGGAAGAAAGTTCACTATACTTTGCGTCTCCTTCCTTGGCTACTTCCCAAACCACCAAATCACCACCTACTATACAATGCACATATTATGGAAGGCAATGGAAATGTCAGTGCACTGGGAAATTATATGGATAAACTGCAGTTATCAACTGGTGCCTGTTATGGTTAGCTTGAGCTCCACTGATTGCACACCTCTTTGGCCATTACTTCAAATGATGGTGGAACTGCAAGATCTCAGCATCTGTAATGCCTAACATACTTCCCCCCAGCTACTGCTTGCTGTACTTGGGTTTCTGAGAGTCTTGGGTGGTTTTTGTCCATGAGGTGCTCTGCCAGTCTTTTTCCCCCTTTTTTTTTTTTCTTTTTTATAAGTTTTGGTTATTGTGGGTTCACACCAATAAGTTTCGAGTTTGAGCAAAAGCTGAAAGCATCATTCAGCCAAAACCACTATTGAGCTATATGTGGTTTTCATCTGAAACTGTAAATCAGCTGCGTTCGCTGAGGGGTTAGCAAACCTGGCCTGAATGTCAAAGCTCTAGCAGCTCCCTCAAAACAGCCTAGTTCTGGGTTTCATTACGAAAGGTTTGCACAGCTCTAGCTAAGCCCTCATTTTCCACTTTCAGATAAATGCTTTTTCAGCTGTATTTATGAGGCTTAAGAGTAAAAAAACCCTACCAGCTGTTAATGTTAATCACAAGTTTATATCATAAGCACATTCTGAGTCTTATCCTCTTTCCATTCATGTCAGTGGCAAAGCTTTCAACATCAATGGCAATAGGAGCAAATATCACAAAACACAGGAATGCACACCCAGTTTAAAAGGAGAAAACAGAGCTCTGCCTTAAACTAACAGAGCCAGGAATAGGATGCTGTACCTAACGAATGTTTTGCTCTGTTTTCACATTCACTTTTGCGCCAAGAAGCACTTAGTGGCAATATAGAAGCAAGCGCAAGTTTCAGCTTCATACTGGAATGGTTTGTGCTTTCTTATGGGGCATCAAAATACACAGTGTCTTTGACGTAAGGAATCGAAACCGTATATAAAAAATAAGCATCTATCACCCGTGCTAAGAAAGAAGCCCAGATTTATTAGTTCTGAAGCAGCTGCTGGCTGATAAATTTCTGGAGCTTTACACAGTGGCAACATTCTGTTATCTATCAAAATGGAAATTAATATTTATTTTACAAAATTTTAATTATTCTGAAAGTAATTCTGTTTATGAATTTAGTGAGATCTGATGCGTTGGGGTTGTGTTTTTTCTCAAATCAAAGCATGAAGGATTTAGTCTGTACGACTTACTGCTACGTTTGCCATTTGGGTTTTGAGGCTTAGCAGTTATTGTACCTAACCGGAAGGCCAGCTTCACTGAAATTTTTCAAATCTGAACAAATGTCCTAGACCTGCAGATTGCGCTAACGAATGTTTTACAGGAAGGTAGAAGTGTAGATTTCAGGACTATGAGACAGGGTAGGTGGTTTCAGTTTGTGCCTATTTCAGTGGCTTACTTTTAAGCGTCACTAAAATACAAATACGTTTCCTAGTTTTTCTATTGAAATATTATAGCTTACCTGAGAGGATGCTGGGACTTAGTTAACTAAAAATATTCCCAGGTCTGTTGCAGTAACATACCAAAAGAATTGTGTTCTCAGTCTGTTTTTATTTTGTACAAAATGCTATATTTTTAAAACCTTTTTTTTTTTTCCTATTTTTAGTAAACCTAAGTCCTAAATAAATGTCACTGTTAAAATTCATCCTTGAGGGCATTCCAACATAAATAGCAATGATAACAGTTGTATCTTTTTGGAGCAGTTTGAATTTGAGGCCACGCTATGCCGTATTTCCTGAAAGTTATTTTCATGCATCCCTCCTGCTCCTGTGTTTGAAAAGACACCTGTAAATGCAAGAGAAGGCTGTGGCTATGCTTTGTTGTTTAACCCTGGCTGTGTCATACTGGCGTAAATTGTAGTAGTTCTTGGCTAGAATGCAGAATGTTACCCTGTGTGAGAAGTCTCATCCCCTGCTGGTAGGGCTACCTCTCCTCGTCCCCGCAGAGAGCAAGGGTAGCATCATGAAAGGTTTGAATCTTGTTTATCCTGAACTAACCATAACTGTGTAACTGAGGGTAATAGATGTATTCTGGCCCTTCCCACCTTTCTCTGCTGCTCACTCACTGATTACCTAATTGTATGGAATGCTAACGTAAATTCTTGACTGTGTGCAGCAATAGTTCTGGTTATATCATTCTATGATTTGTTTTGTATTAACTTTTTCATTTAGCCTTCAGTGCAGCAAAGAAAAAGGAGACTGCAGAAGCATTTGCTTTTATGGTAACTTACCTGTAGTTTAATGGACCTGGAGTTTAATAGAAGTTAATGAATTTTTGTTTGGAATTATGGTCTTTCACCTAGTAATGAAGTAAATGGTGAAGCAGTGCCTCAGAGGAAAACCAAAACAAAAAAATCGGGGCCCCTGAACATCAGGCTTGAATGCACGGTGTGTTGGGTACCCAGCAAAGGCTGGGCGCAGCACTGGGGGCTGGAATGCTCATCCATCCAGAGGGAGAGTGGCTGTATTTTACTTGAAGGTTTGGCAGTGCCCTCTGCAATGTCCCAGGTTACCCTCTGCTGAATGAGCATCTTCCACCTGAGCCCAGCTTTCTCCACAGTCAGATGTAAATAGGCAGCATGCTTCCCCCAAAAAGCAATCAATCCCTCTGGGATCCCTCTAGGACTAGTAGGGAAATGGGCACACATGGTAATTTTCAAAAAACAAGATTAAACTGCACGTTTGCATGTACGTGCAAGCTTATGGGCACATACATTGCATTTCTCTTCTTATGTTTTTAAAAATAAGTTTAATCAGGAGCCCAAATAATTATTTTAAGCAGATAATATTTTTTTAAGTCCAACTGCTGGTCAAATCTGAAAGCTGAAACACGGCCAGTTGAAATGGGCAGAGAGAGCCCCAGAGTGAAATTACACAGTGTTTAACTGTGTGAAACATGTCTGGCTGCCCATACACAGTCACAAATAACTCTAGGAGAATCTGAAGGACTCGGGCTGCCCAGGGAAAAGGAAAAAAAATGACTATTTATTATATCAATTAAGCCCAAAGGGAAAATGTCATAATCAAGGAGTCCAGAGTTTTAGGCTTTTATTTATTTTTTTTTCCTAAATTTTGAAAGACAAAGAAATCCCAATCCGATCTTGAAAATGACATGTATTTATTTTAAATGAATGATAATGATACAAGACTGCTCTCTTCTTTTTCTGAATTGTGTTTTCAACTCCTGGAGTCCCGCCCTGAGACCCCTTAGCGTCCATTAGCAGATCCATTTTCTACCCTTAAACTATGTATTCTTATCAAAATGTTAATTCTTCCAAGCCTTGAAAAAAACACCCATATACACTGCGTATTTTATATGCCAAATTATTCCACTTTAATGGAAAAAGAACAGAAATGTTAAGGAATTCATGTGTATCTGAGTTGTGCACATCAATCTTCTAAGGCGGCACATAACAAAGGTCAGAAATAGCCTAGCGCTGTGTTTTGTGTAGCGCATCATTCTATGAGGAAAATGTGCCCAAGTTCCTCCTAAAACATTGTTTTCAAGCATGGTTACTACTGAATATATTTCTAAATGACAAGGTTTATTTGTCTGTATTTTGATATGTTTAGGGGAAACTCAGGCTGACAGTTAGAGGAGGCAGGAAGAGGGAACCACAACAAGTTCCACCCAAACACAAAATGTCATCTCTTCCCTAGCTAGGATCCAGAAGCATCCTGATGAAAAAAAGAGCAGACATTTAAAAGTTTCTGACATGTGTCACAGATGCAGCCATTGAGCCACTGTTGCTGATGTAGCTCGAAATGACAGCATCCAAGCCATTGGAACTGGCTGCGGGACATTGAAAGTTTGGTGCGTGTCGCATTTAATCCTTGTCATGGCACATCTAGAGAATAAAAAAGGCAAATGGACACAGGGAGTAGTGATAGTTCAAAAAACTTAAAATAAAGCTTCCCAGTCTAATTGATATTATCAAGCTGTGCTAACATTTACCAGCCACCAAGTAGAGAGACAGGAGGTCAGCACCCTTTTTTTCTGCAATTTTCCCCCAAGTCAGAAGGATAAGTCTTTCAAGCTTCCTCTAAGGGTGACCCAAATACATGAACTGTTTACTCAGAAATAGCACTGACTTGCCAAAGATACTCCTTAATAATCAAAACATATAAAGACAAAAAGGCTTCAACCACTGCTGAAGCAACTTGTCGTGCACGGCCCATGTTATTTATTTACACTAGTTTAGGATCCAGCCAATAATGATGATTATTGCACCAAAGAGTTGACAATTTATTGGTTGTACGACCTCTGGATATTTTTATAACCTTCATTTCTGATTATATCCTTGTAAAGCTGAGGTGCAGGCAGCATAAAATAACATTCTTTTTGAGTTACCATGTTGGTGTCTTCTTTCCAGTAGTGCACCTTTTAATGCTTACCCAAAATATTTGTGTAAATAAAACTGATTGTCTGCAATGGCTGAAGGACTGCAGCGCAGATCACTTGATTCAAGAGCTTCACGTCTAGGTTTCCAGCGAATTTATAGTCAGCAGCCCATTAGCTTGTCATTGATTGCGGGGGATGAGTGCCTGCTCCTCATCTAACTTCCAGTTTAACATAGGGGATACTTTTCCGTTTAGCAGCCTCGGAGGTGAATACAGAGGATTCAATTTTAGCATTTTCCAAATACAATCAGCCTCTGATAATGCGAATCCCCTGGCAAGTTGAAGTTGAAAAAAAATAAAAAAAATCTTTTGTATTAAAAAGTCAGTGGTACCTACAGGCTATTGGACTGGTTTCTACTTAAATCTTTTGGTTACCTAGGCATAGTGATAAATGAGGCGTGGGTTTAACAGTGCTTCCTTCTGTATGTTAAAACAGACTCTTAAGCCGTTCACAACATCATGGAGGTTATGGTGGTGGAAGGGAAGGTTCATCGAAGGAATGTGTTTAATACACACATTTTTTTATACAGTTTTATTAGAGGATTGAACAAACATATTTGTTACCACCCATCTATCCATCACATTGTTGGGAAGGAATGTTTGTGTAGTTCCGTTGTCTGAAGTTTGAAAATATTTTTGAAAGGGGCTTTTTGCTCTTTATCTTCGCATCCAACAGCAGAACCAAAAGCTTGAAAATATTGTAAAAAACATATATTGGTATATTTCTACCCTAGACCAGAAATACGAAAACAATGTATCCCAAAAGACCCCCTTTTTTTTTCTCTCTCGTAAAACGTAGCTTTAGGAGAAATCAAGTTAGTGTGCTAACTGAGACTGGAACTCTGAATATTCAGTTTTGAGTTTCTCCCTTTGACAACCTTAATAATAACTAGTGTGACATTCAAACTTGGTTGACTTGGTTGCCCTCTGGAAGAAAAGGGTGCTGAGAATTGGACTTCTCCATTTCACATGATTTCTTATGTCTTGGAGGGTATGTTATGAGGTATTCACCTGGTGAACCTCTTCCTGTGTCTAAATTAGAGGATGGTGAAGCTCATAGCTCAGCGGGGAGGTTGCAGCAGGCACCACTGCTGCTGAGGGACGGAGCAGGTGGCTGCTGGCTTGCCCACAGAGACTCTCTGTGTAGGGCAGATGTTTCCTCACAGTACCAGTGCAGGGGATAACAGGTTAGCTTGAAGGTCTGTCCTTTTTGCATGTGACAGGTAAGATGGAGCTCCCATGGAACATTGGGCTCGCCTCCAAAATTCTCCTCCTGGAAGATCTGCAGTCGAGGCCTGCAGGGATACCAGGGCAAACACCCAGGTAACGCATCTTTCTTAATGGCACCTCACAGAGGAAATAAGCCTCGGTCATGTTTCAGCTGGGCCTCACTAACAGCATAACTGTAAATCAGTGCTGTTCCATGACAAGTCAAGTTGCACCTTGAGAGAAAACCACTCCCCTTTGTCCCCATTTATGGTGTCACAGGGTGGTTCCATTGCTGGCAGAGAATGACGTTTGAAATTGCTTTGCCCAGGTGGTGGACCATTTCTGTGTCATGCAGATTGACGCACGAAAGACTTGGAATGGAAGAGTGTGGTGTAAGCTGAGATGGTGGATGCTTTGCTCTTTTTGGTGACACTGTAAAGTCCTCCTGTTAAGCTGCTTGGGTTTGTGGAAATGTTGTGGCTGTACATCCACCTCCTCCAACAAAGGCTTTTGTATGTATTGTGCTCCTACATGCAGCGAAAGTAACAAATTTGAATGTAACAACAGAAAATTAAACTAGTAAAAAGAAAGGTGTAGAGGGCAAAAGGCATGGGCAATGCCTCGTTCTTTTACAGTAATGACAATGATGAATGGTATAAAAGGGATTAGTGGGTGGGAAAATATTTTTTAAAGCAGTTTTTATAATAGTGGTGGCTATGGTTGGCAATCTTCATGCATCAGGTAGAAGTGTTTAATGATAGTAGTATGAAGTAGTTTAATAGTAGTAATGAAGTAGTTTAATGATGGTAGTAACTGTGTTCCACGGGGCAGAGTTTAAGATTGTGGCAGAAAGCCCATTCCTAAGTTTGTTTCTTCGTTGCGCATCATCTTCCTGTTGAAGACAGGATGTGGTTATTCTTCCCTTCTATTAAAAAATGAGCTGTCATCTCAGAGAAACTAGACTAAAGTGCAAAGAAACTATACTCTTCATTCAAATTATCCTGTTGGATTCCATCCACTCATTTTTGTGTCATTGCAGAACATGTTTGCATACTCATCAGCAATATAAGTTCGTTATTTCTCTCTGCAACGGAAACTCAGTTTTCTTTTCTGCCAGATAATTCCAGAGGATTTATGTAAGCTAGGGATTTTCCATTTGCCTTAATGGGAGTTACCCCACACTGCACAATAGATCGGTGGCACAGCAAAGGAAGATAAGTCAAAAGACCCCTAGAGAGCAATGTTGGTTTTAAATACTTCTCTTTTGCTATAATAACCTCCATAGCATCCTATGCATTATGAAATGCCTGATTGAGTTAATTTGCTGCATTGTAAAATAAAGCCATAATTATCATTATTAAGTGTAATTAACTGTACATCTGATCACTGTGAAGAACAGAAAAAGACAAATATAGCATGAAAACACTTTAATATCACAATTACTTGTCTGTTTGTATTGTCCTTGTTAAATATGCATACGCTAAATTCTTTGATTTAATGCATTAAGCTATGTTGCACTTTCCTTATCCTATACTGATTACAAAGATCCAGTCTTTTCTAGGAACCTTTTTTTGGATAATTTTTTTAATGGCAACCTGTGTGAAGGAATGAAAACAAGCAACCCTGTAAAGTTTTTTAGGGCAGCTCCATAATGTCCACCATTTCCTAGATGTGTACTTTCTAGTAAAAATTTTTTAAGTTACTTTATGTATTTAATCTTGTAGAGTCAAGACTTCCAATGGTAAATCTAGTTCGACGGAGATTCAGTTGGAAAACAGTCTTTGCTAGGGAAGAGGAAGGAAAATAAACCTGTGCTTCGCAGCGGTAAGTCACAACATTGTTGAGCAGATTCTGTAGGTTAATGGAGCAGCCTTAACTGCAGGTCCAGAGTGGAGTTACTAGCATTACTGGTCTGTTGAGGACCCTTGATACGAGCACTGGTTGTCTGGCTAGTGAAAACAAGTAGAGTTCCAAAGTTTTTGTGGACTTCAAAATGTCAGTCCTATAAAAAGCGTTCCCCTTTAAGCCTCATAGATTAAGATGGGCCAAAGCTTGAAAGACTTCCTAAAACTAGGTAAAACACCCTGGATCTTTTCTTCTTTTGGGAATTAAGCATTTTTGTCTGCACTGATTAAAGAGTGTACGTTCAATAAGATTGTTTGGGAAATGAGCTAATTAATGAGAAAAGATGTCAGGATTTGGCACTTTTGTAGGAATGTCACAGACTTAATGGGATTATTGACCAGAGGAAGAGGTTGCAGGACCTCACCATAGGCAGTTTATGTAAAAGAAGACATTTAACTTGCCTCTGAAATGAAACCACTGGAATGATTTCTGAGATCTGCCTCTTGTTCTGGTCAGGCACCATCTCTTTTTCTGCAGCGCTGTTACAGCCGCATGATTTGTAGCATTTTCTGCTTGACTCAGAGTATCACTGATTCCTAGAAGCATCAAATTTCCAGTTTCCCTTGAGACCTGGTAGCGATGTAGCTGAGGTTTGGGGGTTGTTTTGGTTTGTTTCTGTAACAGTCACTCCTGCAAGGGAAAGTTGCAGTTACAAACAGGTTTCAGAGGCGAGCATCTGGAGGGGCACTAGTGGTAAGTTTGCCCGCAAATGGGTAAGCAACTTACTGTGATGCTGGGCTTTTTCCTGTACTCTCTCACAGAGGTTGGTTACCTTTTTTAATATAATAAAGGATGAAATGGTTAAATACATCACAGTTTTGCCAATAATAGTTGTTGGTGTATAAGTCTAACTGGCAGTCAGACTGCCCAGGTTATTGATTTTACTGTCTAATGGCTGAAAGAGATGTTATCTTGATTAATTAGAAGTCAAAAACAAATGCATCTTGCTTCTATTAGATCTCCTGGCATTTGCTTTCTTTTTTTCCTCCCTCGCCAGTGTTGTTCTACATGTACCTTTAAAATGTTTTAAACTAAAAAGCTATCAAGGTCAGCAGTATACAAGCCCTAGTGACTTTATTTCAGCTGTCAATGAATCCTTAAAGCATACACTGATTTTGGTGGTGGAAGGTACTCTTTTAAAGCATCAGACTATTCCTTTAACCTCAACAAATGAAAATCCAGTAGGCTATTATTCTTAGTGCTCTTGAAGTAACTTATCAACTCATTATGCTATCGGGCAGAAATGCTGACATGGTATCTGAGTATTACTTTATATATATATATACTGATGTTTTTAGAGGAAAATATATTTTTCTCTTTTAGAGTAGTTAGTGTTCTGCAAAGGTGTTTAGTGCTTAATGTGAATAAGCTTTATAAATACCACTGGAACAACACAACATAAAAAAAGTAGACAATTTTCTATCAGCTACTCTGAACTATGATCAGTAAGATGATAGATAAAATGACAGATGATACAGGAAAAAAAGTTTAGGGTTAGTCAGCAATAACAAAAATTGTGGAGTTATAATATATCATATTAGTAATCACTTCCTGGTGGTTTACATGCTCTCAGAATGCCAAGCACTAAGGAAAAATAAAGGAATCTCGCTGCATTTATAAACAATTTACATCTCACAGAGTTTACTTCAAGCACATGAGTACTCGTTTGTTTTTACTGTAGTTTTATTTGTGTTTAATATGAGCATGATCTAGTACTAAAATTACCTTACAAAGTATACAGAAATATAATATATTGCACATGCTGTTGTGAATCGAAGTGAAATTGCCATGTTTGCATTTCAGAACTTTAGGAGCAATCCTTGTTGTCAAAACTGGTCTGATTCTGAAAATTGTATAAAAATACCAGGGACAGAGTTCGTATCTTTTAAAAATCTTGGGAATCCTATAAATGCAGTAGCTTTCCTCTCACAATAGTGTGTAATGTATAGTAGAAAACCACAAAGCACTGACAAAAACTTTGCTGCATCACATACTAAGCAGATGGTTTCCATGACTTCTTGTCGTCTTACTTGCTCCACAATATTTTAGCATACAGTTAATCTGTTTATCGGATTCTCAATTCTCTCCCCTAGGTCTTGTCATGAAAGCTAGTGTCTAAAGAAAGACGGCCTACAGAACTGCACAATTTACAGGCGTGGCCTGGTTTAAGTAGCCAATTTGTAAAGTTTCAGACTCAGTTTGTGTTCTGTTTTTCATGTGGACTTTACCTAGGCAAAGCGTGAAATGCACAAGACTTCTACTCAACTACAGCCCCCACTTGGCTTGGCAACTTGCTGTCACAAAAAAACCAAAAACCAAAAAACCCAGGTAAGGAACTGCAAGTGCTTTCTGAAATAAGGATCTAGAAGGACAGGATGTAAATCAAGGCAGGCCTGTGGTCACTTTAATCGGCATTCTTACCATTTATGTAGGTCCACACAACTTCTTACTGTGCTTTTGAATAAAATGAGAAGTTACCACAGCAACTGTAACATCTATGGCCGGTTTTGACTCTAGACCTGCTGAAATAGTGACCTCAATTTTATTTAGGTGAAATTCACAGTACAATTTCAGTAAATTTAGTGCTGCTGATAGCTGTCAGATTGAGTGCATTGGATAGCAGGTTTAGGTAGTGGTAAGCTTAGCTATCTTCTGTTGAACTGCCACCAGCATCCCTTGTCTCTGATCTGAAAGAGCTTCAACTAGGCAGGGGTATAATTCTGTATCTGTTTTTTGTTTGGAGACTACCTGTGAGGGGGTGCCTGCTAGTACCAGTTGTAATGCTGAACCCTGTTCTGTAAAAACTGGACTGAAATTCACTCTCTGTCAGCTGTACATAGTATATATGGTACGTATATGGTTGTTTCCATCCAGAAAAGACATTGACTCCCTGCCCTGTTACCAGCCATCACATCCATTTCGAATTCTTTGACAGACAAGAGCTGAACTAACTGGAGAGCAAATTAATAGATGCTGAGGAGTGCATACCTAGGTCAGGGTTGTGATCATCATCATTTTTATTACTCTGGCCTCTATGTGAATGGGACCCAAACCTGTTATGAATTGACAGGTTCTGTTACAGTGTAGGTGTTCCAGGGTGTAATCTTAAAAAAAAAAAAAAAGGAACACCACCACCCCCCCCCAAATACCCCCCTGAGATGCTTAAAACCCTTATGGTTGCAAATAAAATATTGAATAAATATAATATATATATATATATTTCTATATATTTATTAAATATTGAAAAATGGTAAAGAGCAACTGGCTTTGCGTTAGGTGGTCCATAAGAGCTTACACCAGCTCACATTATGGCACAACAACATTGGGGCTTTGAACGGGTATGTGTCCAGGTCACCAGGCTGCTTTGACGTGATCCTGAGCCCCAATGGAGGTGAGTGTCGTGTTGACCAGGTCTTTTCTTTTCCTCTGGCCTTTCCCCTCACTTCCAGGATGTCTCCCCTCTCACAGCAGTGCTCCTGATTTCCTTGTTCCTAAGGAACCTTTTTTTTCTGAGCAATGTCACCCTCCATTTGTGGAATAAAGGGAAATAAAAGCTGTAAAATATTGATCCTGGAAGTTTACATGAGGGAAATACAAAGTCTTTCTTCTGAGCCCTGGAATGGCTGTCAGAGGCCTGCCTCAGCTGTGAAGAGGGGCCCAGCTAATGCAGTCAGGTTTGCTCCGTCTGCCGCGGCTTTGAGTGACAGCTATGGCCCAGTGCACATCCACTGAAAACTAGCATCAGGGAATGACATACAGTTTGATAACATAAGATGCTTAGGTTTTTTGGCTCAAGTGAGATGTTCAGAGCTAATAGCCCTGTGAGCAGAGTTTCAGCTGTGATCTGTACCTTGAGATATCGGTTGTGTCTGGCTCAGGAAAAAGGGGAAAGAATGAAAGCTTATTTCTAGAAAGGTTTCCGATGAGCAGCATTTGTCATTGAAGGGGAAGATGGGTATAATTAGCTTGTCAGTCTAGTTTGGGCTGAGCTGGCTTTCTGTGGTAAGAAAGATGGACTAACTGCCAGAAGAGCTGACAGGCAGTCGATAATGCAGCAATTAATGTCATAAATAATTCTGGAACCAATTATATCAAAATGGACTCCAAGCTTTAAAAAGGAACAGAATTCCCTTATTCTTCCTGCTAACAGCAAGAAGCAGCTTTCATTTTTCTCTGTAATTACTTTTCATTGTATATAGCAATAAAGTAGGGCTTTTCTGTCCATATTTAAAACTTGTCTTCCTTGCCTTCCCCCACCTCCTAAACCCTCTTTACCCTGTAGGACAAGGTTGCTACAGCAGATCTTCACTGAGGTGAATGTATAATCTTTTTACGTGGCTGTTAGATGATAATTTCTGCTGCACCTAAATGACTAAGAGCCAAGTTTTCTCAAATGTCATGGGCAATGACAGCAGAAAGCACCAAACAATGGCATTTGGAAATAAAGACATTTGTTAAATAAATTGATTTGTCTTATTATTTTAAAGGTTGCTCTGACTTGCTTACACTGAACTTATTGATTTTTTTCCTCCCCTCTCCCTGTACAGTTACAGCTGTGGAATTTGAGCCAAGCTATTCCCTTTATGCTGCAAACACAATTCAGAACAGCCCCGCAAGTTAATGGGCATTCCCCTACAAAAGACACCGAGTTACAAACACTCTCTAGAGTGATATTCTCCTTAGCTGTTTCTCCATGTGCTGTAATACATATGTAGATAACACAAAGCCTGTACTGGCAAACCCCCCACAGTACTGCTTTTGCTAATGGCCTTTTCTGTAGTCTCATCCGCTGCTTTTTAAAAAAATGGACTGTAGAAGTAGTGAATTATTGTAGCATTCGTTCACAGCTTTGTTCAGAGCCTGACAAACGTTTCCAACTTTTCAACTATGGTGGCATTTACTCCTGGGAGGTTGGGGAAAACAGTTCATGAAGTTCCCACTGTTTTAAAACCAGAAACATCTGTTGGTGTCACATGCAGTTTGTTGGCTGGGTCCAGGAGTAAAGAAATCCTGCAGCTGATCTGCTCTCTCCTTAGCAGTAGGTGTCAGTATGGTGAGTGGTAATTACAACGGAGAGTTTTAGAGGACACATGATAATTAGGCTGGCTAACAAAAACATAAACACTGACTTTACCATACTTCAAACCAGAAACATGTCTGCTATGTCTGTACATTGTTTCAGACCATAACAATAGAGCCATAACTAGTTTAATCAAGCTTTCAAGGAACAAAGGCTTTCAGAATTTGGATATACAGCTCACTGTTTTAGCAGGAAGAATGTGAGAAAGAGTGAGAGCAATCTGTGGTGTGCAAAGCCCAGGCATGCAGCCGTGCAGAGCTGGGAGAGCTGGGTTCCCTTCCAAGCCCTGCTGCAGGGATGCTGCTGAGTGACTGCCGGGAAATCGGCGTGTCTGTCATCGTGGTTCCCCCGCACCAGAGGGACAGGGAGTGCTCACCTTGCAAAGGCGGTGTGCGTATTAACGCATTTAAGGTCTTTTTAAGCACTTGGTGATCATCTGTAGGAAAGGGTGATGGAAATTCAGTATTATTGAGGGGAAAGACCATCTGTTTCACATCTCATTAAGAACTATATCCTGTTTCTACTCTGCAGCCCAGCAAGGCCTGAAAACAAGGAGCTGTGTTTAAACAATACTACCTCAGTTAAACTACAGCGTATATAAATTAAACTCAGTTTTACTCCAAATGACCCACCTTTTACAGCTCACAGGAGCTGTTACAAAAGGTAGCAGTAAGATTTTGGCAGAATCTTTGCAGGTCAGCTCTGTAGTCATTCAGTGGTCTTGCTGTCATCGTTTTCATTGCTATGCTTCTGCATTTCTAGCAAAAGTACTTCACTGTCTTCGCATCTCAGATCATTCAGTGCACTCTTTCACCTCAACAGAAAAGAGGTTTCAATGCTTTCCTTGTATGCATAAGAATGATTTCAAGCATAAAGGAAAAATCAATTTGATCTAGTCTGGAAAGAGTGGTCTAGCAGGTAGTGTCGCTATTTTGTCTGCAGAACTCCTATTGACCCCCATTCTGGGGAAATTCCGTTCCATGGTAAAGTGGACTTTATAAACAAGCCAAGTGATTTAGCATGAAATGGCAAATTAAATGAGCTTAATTTACACACCATCATCTGTGATGCTACCCCGATAATTCAGCTTTTCAAATCTAACTGCCAATATTATTGATGCTACTGTAGGAAACTTATGGCAAAGTGAGCAACTACTATGCTTGAAACAAGTAACAGATTTCCCGTACATCAGGAAGGTGAATTGTCAAAAATCAATTAATATTATCTAAGACTTCTAGTATCACCACTTGTACTTCTAACAAAAATACAGAAGTTTTTATTTTATTCTTAAATAGTTTCAAATAATAATTTTTATTAGCTATATTTCAATGATTCCTAAAGAAAGAAGTGAAAATCCTGTGAGATATTTCATAGTCTTGAAAGGCAAATACAGGATAAACTAATGGCACTACTTAGATATTGCTGCTTCTTTATCCTCTAAATGCCTGAAAATAGCTCTTTGTAGAGGTGAGGTGCAGAATCCAATGACTTTAGCACCTTGGTTTAGCTCAAGATGGGAGATATTATCTAGCTTTATTCTGTGTGTGTCACGGTGTTATGTGTTTTTATCTATTGCTTGAAGTTGCACACAAATTCCAAGCTTTTATGGCTATTTACTACTGAGACCATTGAAATCATACATACTTGTTATAACTTAGTGAATTTGGGCTGATACAATAATGACTGGGTTTTCATCATGAACTCGCATAAGCATTCTTCTGGATTAACCTTGGGGTATTCAAAAAATACAGTGCCCCGTGTCTGAAGCACAAATGCAGCAGCAGTGGTGTTAGTGGAGTAACACAACACAGAGAAAGAGCAAAGTGGGGAAGGGGCAAGAATTCAGCTTCAGTAGGTAGATGAAAGACGCTCACAGACATCAATATAATTGATGTGATTTTCAGTTACTTTTTTTTTTAATGACTGACTGATTTACATAATCACGTAAATTTTTAAACACACTCCTCCTCTTTCCTTTAGGTCTAATTAGCTGCCATTCACATCAGAGTTGGGTTTCCTCTGCCTTTTACCTCAGACCCTCTTTTGCTGCATCACTGTTTGCGTTTCTTAGATCTAACTTGTCAGAAGGGCCCAACATGTCCAAACAATGACAGATTTTTCTGTAGCTCAATTCTCTATCATGCAGCTAATTAAGAAGACAAGCTGATGGTGAGCAGAGGATGGAAGGGAAGGGGGGCGGGGGAAGGATAGATGAAAAAAAGTCTTGCTAGTTCAGCATATCTAGATCTTTGAAATCTGGTTGTGCATATCACAGACATTGATTCTGGGGGTTTGAAAACCTGGCATTTGTTAGGTACCTAGGTTGTAACTGAGATGCTAATATTGTTCTCCTTGGAGCATGAGCTTGGAGGGCACTGACTTTTCACAAGAGTTCGTACAGCACTGTTTCTGAAGGGATTTTTCTGAATGACTTTAATAGAAACAGTAAATAATACAGCAGGAGTGCACAGGATATGAGTTCCTCCGTAGCATTTTTGTTATTGAGAGGAGTGTTTTATCTTCTATGGTGTTTCCAGTAGGCAGACTAACATACATTTAGTTTTAAAGCATCTATCGTACTTTATGGCTTTGGTAGATAGGCGTGCTTAAAAATGTTTTGGTTCTTGGTATATATTTTCTTTACTTTTCTAAATCTTTCTAGATCAGTTCTTGAAATTGCAGGAAACAGATCAAAGAAAAAAGGGAACACAGAACAGGTTAGTTGAGAGCGCGCTTCTTACTCACAATGGCAAAACCTAGCACGTACCATAATGTAAGCAGGTTCATGAACCTATCTTTATAAAAAGAGGAGCAAAATAAGTCTTGCTGAAGAAAAAGAAGGAGGAAATTGAGGCAGGTATGTAGAGTCCTGTCTAACACAGCATATAGGGACTGTTGTCTACCAAAGTACCAGACTGTAACAGCTAAGTTCTGGGGGATGATGCTAGGACTTCTGTTGATCTGATGGTGTAGGCTCTGTAAAGAGCTGAAGGATTCATATTATTAAATGCTGCAATTTATTTTATTTTATACAATTGTTGACTAAAGAGGATGGACATCTAAATTGCTTTTATTACGGGATTACACAACCTCACCAAAACTCTTCTCTTGGAATTATTTTTAGCTCTGTAATAGCTTTGACTTTCTTGGTTGTTGAAGGAGAGTTGAAAAATTAATCAGTTCTGTGCCCCTCCACAAGATCCCTTCTAATGCTGCTACAGAAGTTATAGATATTTAATGTTTTGATTGTTGAAGAGGAGTAACTCACCACAACTTGAATTCTTGGAATCAGCAATCCTGTGTTTCTCTGGGTGAGAAACAGTGTCAGCGTGGATGAAAAAGATGCGGTCTTAGGGAAGTCTTCAGTCTCCTTATGGCAGAGGAATCTGCTACTCTGAGGTAAGACCCAAGTGTGAAGCTACACTGAGACTCAGAGAACTGAAAAAAAAAAAAAAAAAGACAGCACAGTTAAAAGGTATACGAAGAAGTGTGAGGGAGTGATGCTGAGACTGTCTTATCTCATTAAAAGTAGAATCTGTTGATAATATATTGCTAGCTACCTTTCTCTCAGGAGATGTAATGCTTGCATGCTGTTCTTCTAAATGGAAGGATAGTAAAGTCACTAAAAGAATTAGGGCACCCTGAGAACATAATGATGTTATCTCATCCAGTTCCTCTCCAGAGTGGAGGGTAGAAGGGTGTTAAGTTACTACCCAGAGTATTTAAACATTTTCCTTTCAGGGACTTTTGCAGGATTAATGCAGATATCCAGTAATAAATTTGAAATTCACCCATGTTTTCTCCTGAGGTGCCTTTTTTTTCTTGGCAGACTCCAGGTGAGGTTAATTGCTCTTGATTCAACATTAGGAGGATTAAGTTTTCTCTCCTCCTGCTGATGGGGTTCAGTTTCTTTCCTTTGGTTTATGTGTCAAACACTGATCCACTTCCCTCTCCCCTTACCCTCCCCAGGAACTAACTGTGTTGAAATACGTAAGACAATAAGAGAATACACTGTATAATCAAGAATGAAAAATCATATCATCTACCACAGTAAATCATAGCCAAACAACACAGTTATAATAGAAATACCTTTCCTATGTCTGATCCACTAACACATACTTAGTCAGATAACAAATAACTTATTCTTGGAGAGAGTGCCCTGGACTTGATTTATCTCTGCATGTAAGTAAATATGAAAAGGCTGCCAAATCTGCCTATATAAATCTCAGCTATCTCAAAATGTCATGTATGGGGGAAGTGAAAAATTAAGAAGGTGTTTCTGTCCTAATAGGGTATGGAGGCAAAAGGTTCTGCTTTTAGTTCTTAGGGATGCTATTTCTCTGGTTGATACCTGGGAAGAATTAAAGCAGAGTTGGAAAATATATATATATATATATATATATATATATATATATATATATATATATATGTATCGTGCCAAATTCTGATCTTATTTTTGCTGATGTAAATCTGGAGTAGGTCCACTAAAGACTCTGGAATTAGTCTGGCTTTGTCTCAGTGTAGCTGACAGAAAACTGAGAGGCTTTCAAATTAAATAATGGTTAAATCTCAGCGTTGTTAAGATTTTTCATTTTGGTTATAGTGGCCATTGTTTGTTTGAACAAATGGAACAAAAAGAAATCATCTGAAGATACTTATATGCTGCTGCACAAGTGAGAATAGAAAGAAGACTGGGCCAGTGTGAAAATCAAGGATAAGGAAATAGTTTCCGTAACTATTGTTTGCATATGTGTATTCTTGTCTGGCAACACCACACCGCACTTAAGGGTCCGTTTAGACAGGAAAGAAAGAGGAGGCACGCAGGGCTGGATTATGCCACTTTAACTCAAATGCTAAGTAGTATCATAATACAGGCATAAATCCTGCCAGTTTGTGAATTCTCACCCATGGGCTTTATATTTCTCTCACTTAATTCAGTGGACATCATTGGAGTTACTCCTGACTTGTACCAGGGTGGTGAATGTCAGAATTAGGCCCTCTGTCTCCTGTGTGGGTTGGTGAACCGGATGCTCCGTGTGACAAAGCGCGCCAATTAGCTTGAGGTACTTGCTGAGTCTCAGTCCGTCTGGGATTCCAAGGTAGTTTATTACCTCCGAGGTAGGGGGTTTTAGTTGAACGTGTCATCCTACTCAAATTCATTAGATGAAAAGTGAATATCATCTTACATTACATAAGTTCAGCTGGAATGTATACAATGTCAGCAGCATGGGAGAAGAAAACATGTGTTGAATACATCTAGTGTGTCTTGGGTCTCTGAAGGTCACTCCACTAAAGTAATATATAGTGCTAGTGCTAGTGGCTCAAGGTCAAGTCAGCTTGCTTTTCATAATGCATAAACCTGAAGCTCGCTCAGACACCAATCATCTGACCTAAACCTTGGAACAAATATTTTACTAAGTAAATCAGTGAGCATGCTGGCATTTCTATTAACCTTCAATGCACTGGTGACAGAAAATGAATAATGATAAATAATAACTCAGGCCTGTAAATCATGCTTAGCGTCAGAGAGAAAAAAAAAAAAACAGGGAAAAAGAAAGAGAAAAGAGGTCTGGTGTACTGCCATCTGCAAAACTGGATGAGCCTGTAGGGAGAAACCCACAACAAAGGGAAACGTGCTCTCTCCCTCCCACAGCAGTTCCCTGGGCTTCAAAGTTGGGGGTGGTGTGGAGCGGGCTTTGCAGAGACCAGTGAAGGAAACACTTGAAAGTGAAAAGCTAAACGTACACAAACTGCAGGGAGTCAGAGTAAGAAGTGCTCAGTTACACAAGGTGGTAGGATTGTTTGGCAAGCCTTGATGTGGATGAACTCTTTTCTTGTCCTCCTCTCCC
The DNA here is from genome assembly GCA_947846985.1 of Fratercula arctica. Classification (NCBI taxonomy): domain Eukaryota; kingdom Metazoa; phylum Chordata; class Aves; order Charadriiformes; family Alcidae; genus Fratercula; species Fratercula arctica. The sequence continues at coordinate 25,846,140 of CANTUZ010000010.1, forward strand.
ACTGTCTGACCGTCAGTGGCTCTCTGGTGGTAAATGGAAGATAACAGACCTACATCAATTTACCAGGGCTGAGAAGCTGCTTGTTTTTCTTCCACAGAGCTCTTTCATTTCCTTTTCTTCTGTTTTTCCTTTCAGTTGTTCTGCTATCGGTTAGGGTCACTATAGCCATACAGTGGCCTTAAAAAAATTAAGCCCATAAAATAGGAAGAACTGAAACACATTTAGCTACCTCTCCTACCCTGTGATACCTTCGAATGTTTCAGCTTCCTTCAGAAGTGCTCTGTTTTTTGTGTCCTTTGGATTTTTAGTCAGTCTAATTTTAGACAATACAAATCTGAACGTTAATTTATTATAGAGTTTGTTACAAGGACGGTTTTTCCTATCCATGTTGTTTAAATCATTTGCACTTCACAAATTGGTTCAGAATCTACTTTTTTTTCCTTATGAACTATTTTTGATAAAAATATAAGAAGTGCTGATGAATCAGTGGTTCAAACTACGTGTTGTGTTGAGCTCACCTCTCTAGCTGGGAATGCATTCGTAATGGATTGTCAGGTTGGAGACCCTGAGCACACTTTGTGCCCCGGCTACAAAGAAGGGAATGCAGCATGCATCACATCAGGTTGCCGCTGCCAAAAAACACACTGGGCTCTCATTGAGCAGTCTTGTCCTTTCACAAAAGGGTGTGCTCTGACCCTGAGATGGGAACAAATATGGGAGCAGAAGCATGGACTGATGTTTGCTTTCTGCAGGATCCCAGCAGGAGGTATACTCAGCACCTGTTAGGGGTTGGTGGGAAGAATTTAACAAATAGTCATGGCCAGGCACAGTGTGTTACTATGCTTTAGTCTGTTGTGGAATCACAAAAAAACAAACCAACCAAATATAACCCAGATATGTGAGGAACAGTGACGTCTAACTCCTGAGAGGAGAGGATAAGCAGAGTTAGGGGACTGAGTTCATATCTGGAATTCATTTTTTGTCAGAAATGGGTGTAGAGCAGAGTCTGAACTTTTCAAAGACTAAAGGCGTTACTTGCCTTCAAAGGGCTTCAGTCTGAAATGCAGGCAAGAGCCAGCCACGACATTCAGATTCATATCTGAGTTCAGACTCCCGACTGGTCTTTTTCAGAAAAATCCCAGGTGCTTGAATCTAGAGTTCTTTTTGACCACTGCTCTCTCTTGACCAAAATAAAAATACATGTATTGTTCAGCAGCTGGACTTGTGTTACTTCCAATGATTGTGCTTAAATGATATTCCCAACTGGATTACAGTAACATGATAACACCACTTACAATGCAGTCACCATCTGGCACTATAAACAAAAAAATGAGTGAGTCTACACTGCTCTAAAACTTTTTGTATGTATATGTATATGGATGCAGCTCCTAGTAATTTGGGTTCTTTTCCCTTCACATGAATCGCCTTCCTGCATCTGACCTCCAGAATGCTCCCTACACAAAAACTAATAATATATTAATAATATATTAATAACGTTTGTTGCAATAGTGATGCAGGAAGTCCAAATTAACTTTGTTGTACCTGTTGTATTCTTCAAACTTAAATGTACTTCTTGATTCTTGATTGACTGCTCTTTGAGTAAACTAAAGGTACATGCAACTACACACAGCTCTAAATGATTCTTGACAAGTCGAGCATATTAGTTTGAGTTCTCTGCACTTTGAAGTCTCTTCTCTCTCTTTGGTTACCAGCCAATTCTCACTTGAGGTCTGATGTTTAACGAAATGTGGGAATTGTTGACTTAATGTATGGAAATTATTAACAAGTGTACAAAAGAAGGAAAAATGACCTGCTCTACCAATATCTAGGACTAAATATAATCAAAGCCAGAATTTATAGAAGATACATGATATTTTAATAGTGTAATTAGACTGAATAATAGTCTTGAGATATTAGACCACTAAGGGGAATCCAGCATTTTTACCATGTCAGATGATCACAAATAGAAGCTTTTTTAAGTGAGTCATTAGAACTTCTCATCTGTCTTTCCTGTTATGGTTTAGGTATTGAGGAAAGCCAGTGTCACTCCAGTCTTCAAAAAGGGCAAGAAGGAGGACCCAGGAAACTACAAGCCAGTCAGCCTCACCTCCGTCCCTGAAAAAGTGATGGAACAGCTCATTCTGGATGTCATCTCTAAGCATGTAGAGGAAAAGAAGGGAGTGGTCAAGATGGATTCACTAAGGGGAAATCATGCTTGACCAGTCTGATAGCCTTCTATGAGGGCATGACTGGCTGGGTAGATGAGGGGAGAGCAGTGGGCGTTGTCTACCTTGACTTCAGTAAGGCTTTTGACACTGTCTCCCATAACATCCTCACAGGTAAACTTAGGAAATATGGGTTAGATGAGTGGGCAGTGAGGTGGATGGAGAGCTGGCTGAATGGCAGAGCTCAGAGGGTTGTGATCAGCAGTGCAGAGTCTAGTTGGAGGCCTGTAACTGGTGGTGCTCTCCAGGCGTCAGTACTGGGTCCAGTCTTAGTCAACATATTCATCAATGACCTGAACGAGGGGACAGAGCGTACCCTCAGAAAGTCTGATGATGATACAAAACTGGGAGGAGTGGCTGACACACCAGGAGGCTGTGCCACCATTCAGGGAGACCTGGACAAGCTAGAGAGTTGGGTGGAGAGGAGGAACCTAATGAAAATCAATAAGGGCAAGTGTAGGGTCACCCACCTAAGGAGGAACAACTCCATGCACCAGTACAGGTAACCTGCTGGAAAGCAGCTCTGCAGAGAGGAACCTGGGAGTTCTGGTGGCCAATAAGTTGACCACGAGTCAGCACTGTGCCCTTGTGGCGAAGAAGTCCAATGGTCTCCTGGGGTGCATTAGAAAGAGCGTGGCCAGCAGGTCGAGGGAGATTATCCTCCCTCTCTACTCTGCCCTGGTGAGGCCACACCTAGAGTATTGTGTCCAGTTCTGGGCTCCCCAGATCAAGAAGGACAGGGAACTACTGGAGAGAGTCCAGCAGAGGGCTACAAAGATGATCAAGGGACTGGAGCATCTCTCTTATGAGGAAAGGCTGAGAGGCCTGGGTCTGCTGAGCCGGGAGAAGAGAAGACTGAGAGGGGATCTCATCAATGCTTATAAATATCTAAAGGGTGGGTGTCAAGAAGATGGGGCCAGACTCTTTTCAGTGGAGCCCGGCGACAGGACAAGAGGGAACGGGCACAAACTGGAACACGGGAAATTCCATCTTAACAGATGTCCTGGTTTGAGGTAAAACAGAACCCATTATCTGTTTAGTGATTTTACTTTTCAGCTAAGCCTCTTCTTACTCTGAAATAAACAGCATATTGTGCAAAAACTGTTCATTCTCAGAGTGATAAGACCTATGTTTATAGTTAATGCCAAGGAATGGTATGCAACAGAAGGAAAAATGTCTTTACTTTGAAGGTGACAGAGCACTGGAAATGGCTGCCCAGAGAGGTTGTGGAGTCTTCTCTGGAGATATTCAAAATCCACTTGGATGCATTCCTGTCCAACCTGCTCTAGGTGAACCTGCTTTGGCAGTGGGGTTGGACGAGAAGGTCCCTTCCAACCTCTACCATTCTGTGATTCTGTGTAGTGCAATTCTGTCTTTTCCCTTTGGCCAATAATGCTGTAAAATGTTCTACATGTTGAGTGGTGAACTGCAATATCAGGCCCCTAAAATATGTACATATTTGCTAAACACTATATCTGTATCGAAAGAAATGCAAAACTACTTAAGCCTAATCTGGATAATTGGTGAACAATTTTATTCTCCTATCTGAAGATAACATGGACTGTCTACCTTGCTTCTGCACACCAGCTTTCGTTTCAGATTGTCTGCCCCTCGATCTCCCTTAGCAGCAGGTATCTGCTGCTTCCCATCACTGTCTTTCCCAGCCTCCTAATATGTTTCCTTATAACTTTGCCTATACTTTCTTGTTCGTGCTTCGTATGATAGTTACCTTCATAACAGCATATTACTTTCCAGACTGAAGTCTAAAACGATACATACACCATGATGTGAGTAAATCTGCTTTAGTGAGAATGTATTAGGTAGCTCTATTTACTATCTCTTTCTAGAAACCTACTTTCCTGCCAAATATTGCTAATCATATAGATATCAGTTGCCAGAAGTAACTCTTGCTATCAGCATTTAAAATGTTTTATCTCCACTGCTTCTCTTTTGTAACTGAGCTGCTGCTGAGTGAATTGCAAAAGTTGCTATTTACAATATTTGTTACATCATCTGCTTGTTCCCGGGAGAAATTCTATTTACTTACACAGATGAGATAATAACGTAGCCTAATTTCACATATGAATGAAAAAATTATTCAGTCATTGCCAGATTTGTTTGCTAGAAGTATTTTTAGATGTTGCATTTTAATTTTTTTTCACCTGCATAGGTGGTAACGCATGGAGGAAACAATGAATGTGGTTTTGTCAGTTTGCTTTTGTTTCTAACTATTTTGCTATCACAACATATTCTAGGCCACCTGCTTTTTTGTAGATCTGTTTCTGCAAATCTGGAAATTTTGCATTGTAGCATTAAGACATGGTAAAAGACACCACTACCACTTCAGGTTAGGGATGGAAGCCAGGAAAGGTTGCAGCAAAGGAAAGCAGTCACACACTAAATTAAGGTATATTCACCAACGATGATGGACATCATCAGCAGCGACTAGAAGATGACTCCTGGCACAATGGAAAAGATAAAATGCTCTGTAGGTAAGAATATATGCTCTACAACTCCAGCTACATAGAGAAGGAAAGTGCCAGGTCCTGAGCATGCCATGTGTGAAAAGATACAACTTTAAGAACAGTCTTTGTGTAACTGAAGCAAAACTGGTTTTGAAGCAGGTGCTGTAAGGGTCATATTGGCTATTTATAACATAGTTTATCTCCATTGGCATACCTAAACCCTTACTCGATTCTCATGACTCGTGCTATGGAATACAGGAGAAAGTATGGAAAGCCTAGTATTTCTGTCATTGCCAAACACCAGGTGTTTAAACCCAATTTGGAAAGAGGCCTTAATATAAGAAAATTAAGTGAAAAAGAATGTCATAAACCAGCCTCCTCATGCCAAACTCTAAGCAAGTGGAATGAGCAATAGTCAATTTCTAAACTTTGGTTAAAGTCTTTATTTTATTAAAGGTCTGTTTTGTGAAAAATATTACAGCCTCAGAAAAAGACATCAGCAAATTATTCCACAAAAATGGATGCATGAACGCTACTTCCAGGATAAAACTGATTATCCTGAGAAATTGCGTAGAGTTAGCTGCTGCATTAATATACATGCATTTTGCGGATCTCTTTAGGAAAAATTAGCCTTATCCCAAAGGGATCATCACTAAACATATTTCATTCTGTCCTTTGCTACGTCTTGACTTGCCCTTGAGAAGGCATTGCCCATTAAGCGAAAGTAAGTTTAGCTTGTATATGTTAGGTGTTTGGTATTGACCGTTCCCAGTAAAAGACTGACAAATTAATTTTCAAGCCTCAACATTCTGTAATGGGATTGGTAATTAGCATCTCTATCCTCATATTTTTCTAAGCAGAATAGAAATAATTTAACCAAGACTGAGTAAGCTCTGAAAAAGTGTTATAAAGCAGGTTGTGAATAATAGTTTATATGATTCTGTTCATATTTAATTCAGCTATGTTATACCTCTTTCCTGAGATTGTTCACTACTCAGGGGATTCTTGTTTTAATTTTATTTTATGCCTGAAATGAACTATGGCTGAAAATAATAATTCAATTAACACACCATCAACAGTAAGTATCTTTATATTTGTCTTAATAGTAATACCTAAAATCCACAGAGATTTTTTGCCTATTAGTTCATTTCAAGTGGTGAAAAGAAATTAATGGAAATTATCTGCTTTTTACAAATTAAAAAATAAAATACAAAGAGTTCAAGTGGTTTGCCCAAGGTTTCACAGCAAATCCATACCAGAACCATAAATTATTCTTTGTATTAGCTGCAAACTATAATGAAGACATTGTAAAAGGGGAATCCCAGTTTGTTTAGCTGGGAAGTACTTAGCCTGATATGCGTAGTACTTTTTTCTTTCTGACCCAGTTGTTGTCAGTCCTATGCATTTACACACACATCCCTCAAAGAGAAAAGCCTCACATCAAACCAAGTTGAAATAATCATGCACAAATGAGCACTCTGACCTTCTTTTTAAACTTTTGAGGAAGTTGCCCCTAACCAGCTGTAGGCAGAGAAGGGGGGAAAAAACTCTTAGTAATTAGCATTTACTAACTACTTTACAAAGAGACTCTATCAATTTAAAAATGACAATCTGTACTTAAGATCAGGTAGGTACGTTTAGCCATTCGCATTTCTATTGAAAGGAAGGACAGTGTGCTAAGTAGAGGTTTTTGGGGACATGGCGATTACTTGCCCACCTTTACTGAAATTGTAACACAAAGCTTTAAAGTATATTTAACTGTAATCATGCATATAGCAGGGCTAGGGTGAGAGACTGGAGCGTATATGGGAAAGCTTGCATACATAAATATGACAGCCATAGAGGTAGTTGTGATTTGGTAGCGGACCCGTCCACAGTTATGTGCTCCTCATCACATAATTGAGGACCTAAATTTTATTGAGCATTGCTAATGGGAGAGACAAAACTGGTCCTTTAAATCTAGCCACCCCTTTTCAGGGTAAATTTGCCCTAGTGTGTGTACATGTGCGTAATGAAAAAGAAAGTTCTAATTATAATAGGGCACAGCATCTTTTGTCGTCTCATGAAAACCACGTTATATATGGAAAATCTTCTAATAACTAACCATTTTCATCTCTATAAGGAGACCTGCTTGCCAGTTCTGCTGAGTTCATAGAATGAGCCCAAAGATTTTGCTGGAAATACATTTTGAGTTGGGAGAGGAGTGAAAAAACCGTGGAGTTTCCAGAAGGAGCTAAACTCCTAATTATAAAGGACCAGAGGACCAGCAGATTTTTTTCCTCTAGTGTCACCTTTTCAAAAAATTATTTTCTCAAAAGAATGTATGTGTGAAGATGGTGCTACGTAGAACTTTTTTTTTTTTTTTTCCAAATTGCCCCCTGTATCCAAATTTGGGTTTAAAACTATAGCTGCTATTGTGTTTTTTAACATTGATGTTCAAGCCGCCATTATAAGTTTCTTTCTGCATCAAACTGTTCAAAATACAATACACTTACAAGGAAGACAAATATTTGTTTCGTAACTGAGACATGTTACAACTGGTTGGGAGTACATCTACCTCATGATTTAGATATTGACAAAAAGCATTCTTTTGTACGTGGTATCTGTGCATATCTCTCTTTAAAGAATTCAGTAGTTTTGATGTTTGAATAATAATTGTTGCGCATAGTATCTGTCTCTGCACCCCAAAAAATGGATTTTTGCAAACATGAGAATCATAGGGGGTTAATATTAGGATAGAAAAGAAAATAAAAGAAGTCTCTTGTGATGTTGTGCCTAGTTAGCTTACATGTTTGAAAATTCCCAGGGTAATAATATACATTTTATCTTCTGGAACATCGATGTGCTCCCTGAACTCTCAAAATAATACATCAAGTACCCAAGCCTCAATAGGCCCTGATCCACATGAATGTTAGCTGAAATTTTCTAAAAGTACTTTCATTAAAATTAAACAGTGGCTGCTTCTTTTGCATTGATGGGTCTATAACTGATAGCCGTGAAATTCGTGTCACAAATAAATGATTGGCCCTTCAACTATTTCACATGTCCTTAAAGACAGGCAAATGTGATGTATGGCATCCATAGACATCTCAATGAACATAATCATGATATCACAATATATCATGTTACACTAGTATATGTTCAGATCACATAATTTACCGTCAGTGGTGTGAGGATTAACAGGACTAAATTATATGGATGCTGCATAGAACAGTTTGGGTGCATTATGCTGATGCTTTGGACTTTAAAATGTTAATATTGCAAATGAAAGGTACACTTTGTGTATCATAAATCTAAGTGTCTATTCTTCCTGTGTGCTCAATAAATACACTTCTCATCAACTGTTAATTATGCTGTTTGCATTATTCTGTCCTGAAGAGGATAACACTCTGTAAATCATCCACTTCTAATGTACACTACAGCATAAGTTTAGTTAATTAAACCATATATTTTATTAGTACTTGCACTTCCATCTTGTAAAACTGTGGGGGAAAAATAATATAGTGAGGGTTTTATTTATTGTAGCTGAATTTAAGGTGGCATTAGAAAAGTTTAACGGGGTTAGGTGTGCCTATTGCTATTGCCTGGTTGTTTACTTACAAATATCCAGTCTCAAAAACTTATTGTCTACCTATTGCTACAAGAGTGGGAAACTTCTTGAACAAGTTGACTTTCCTACAGAACCACTTCAGGTCAATATTCTCAGAATTGAATCAGGTATATGTTCATCCATTTACATAATTTGTTACGTTAATTCACCAAAGAGAGATTCCTCTTGTAATGAAATTCACGGTTAGTGGGATTAGGAAATCCTTTCTCTTCCTCTTACTTTTGAGTTTCCACTTTTTTATTAGACCCAGTGCCACCTCCTGTTTTTAAAAGCACAGTTTTCAGAGCAGAGCATTTTATGGTCCTATGTAGGTGCCAGTGCAGTGGGGAGTCATTCTTGTTTAAGGATCCCAGGAGATGCCATGATACATATGGAAAACAGTAATAAAATGTTGTGTAACTATCATAATTTCATGAGAAGTGTAAACACTAGCCATAGCAGCTATAACTCTCTGAGGATTAAAGCTTTGGGTGAAGTCCCTAGTATTTTCTGTTCGGATGTAATAAATAAATAAATAATGTTTTGAACTTCTAGGTACAAGTGCCCAGAGAGCAGATTTGCCTTCGAGAGACTGTTTCTGGTTGACATAAAGACACTATCATACTGCCAAAGACGATTCTGAACTAAATTCCCTGAATGACTTGGCACTTACCACCCCAGCTTAAATGTCTAAACAATTTTTTTTCAGAGAGATTTTATCTGCAGAATAGTTTGAAATTAAATGTATATTCAGGATTCTCTCCCTTGAAGCCAAGTAAATTTGCTCCATCTACAGTGTCTACAGTTACATAGTGTGCTCTGTTGGAAGTACTGCCTGAATAAGAGGGAGGATGTTACATTTTGCTCTCTAGATGTTCTTTTCCTTATCTTGGAAGGGTATTAGAAAAAAAGTCCCAATAAAATGACAACTTCCTAACATCAAATTATAATAGTTTTAGTTGCAAGAAAAAAAAAAAAATTAAAAAGACCTTCCAAAGAACAGCAAGCCCAGGAGTATGGTGTTCAAGAAACTAGTAAATGTGGTATAGAAATCACATGATTAAGATCAAGCTTATGGACTAGTCTCACTCTTTCTTTGAGGCTGTCCTTTCACATGATTTCAGGATCATTGATTAAATAAAAAATAAGAGATAGAAGCTAAAATGTTATCCTTTTCTTACAAGTAAGAAGGAAAGGACTGGGCAATTTTCAGCCCTGTGTAATGAAGACAAGGGATCAAGAGTGAGCAATTGCTTAAAATACGTTCATTTTGAGTGCTCCTGTCCTGCAGATTGAGGCAGTAGAGATGTTTGTCTTGTATAAACATAAGGCCACAGTCTTGTTAATAGAGTCCTCTTACTGCTGGCTGAAATCACTAAGTCTTGGCTTACACGTGATATAATCACAACTCCTAGGTTACTTGCACTTGAATTTGATAAGGACTTTGGTATTAAGCTGTTCGTCTGTGTTTCTTGACTACTATCTGTATTGTTGTGTAGGATGGTTCAAATTAAGAATTAAGCCAAATGAGAGGCTCCTTTTCCACTCATAATTCTACAGCACCATGCCCTAAGGGGAAAAAAAAAAAAGCTTATTCCTTGATATTATTTCATAGTTGATATTGTCTTGTTAGGTCAGCCTTCGCTTTTTTCTGTGTGTTTTGACTTACATATGTAGAAAAGAGGCAAGGTATTCATGTAAGGTATACTAGAACAGGGAGCCATTTCTAATCAATTTTTTCTCTTTTGACAGAACTGCCTCAACATGCTTTGTTACATGGTAAGTCACGGCCTGGCACCATTGGTTAAAACACAGTGACGTTAGCTATTTTCTTCTGCGTTTTTGCACAAAAAATACAGATTTTTCATTCATATGGTGGCATGAAAGCACAAGGGCATAAAAGGAAAAGCAAAAGTATGGTTGTTAGCCAGCAAAAGTGCTTAGAAAACTGTTGAGTTTTAGGGAGGCTTTTAAATGCTTGTAAGGAACTGCAGCTCCCTAGGAATACTGACGGGATATATATTTGGTTCAGTCTAAAAAAGCATAGGAAGGTTCTTTAGTTAAGAACAATAAAAGCTTCTTTTTCTCTTAACTACTGCTGAGGCAGTTAAGAACCCCGTATACTTCTTACACCCCTCAGGGTGCGTGTGTTTTATTGATGGAGTGGATTCTTCTGTAACCCCAGCGTACACTGTGCTGTGGCTAACACCAGGCTGGCCTGGAGCTCTGAATCAGCGTGCCTGACTTTAAACACAAACAGCAATGCTGCGGCTCGCTGCAGACTATGACATTTACTCACATTATTATCACCAGCCGGAGAGGGTCACAGGAGGGAGAAACTGCTCTTTCTTTTGACTGCAGGGAGACGGGGAACTGTGCCCCCTGAGGCAGACGTTGCCTCTGTAATGGATGCCAGCTGACCGGGGCTGCTTGGTGATATTCTCCAGTCGCAGAGCACCTACAGCTTTGATTTTGTGCGTGTAGGGCCGGTGTGTTGGGGTCTGTGATCCTGAAGCGGCGGTTGCAGGCTGAAGGAAGCTGAGTGTGCTGGTGTTCGGAAACAAGCCACTGCAAAGCCGCTCCGCTTCTCTCTCATCAATTTTTACAAGCCTCCATTCCATCTTCAGGGGTGTTTCAAATGTGTTTTCCTTCTACAGACTGCAATTAATTGAAATGCTTCAAGAGGAGTGATTTCTTTTCATAAAGTGACTGGGATGTCTCAAAATGTCAAGCGTTTCGCTCTGAGTGAGGACAGTCGGCAGCGTCTGACAGGGCCGTGCTCGCGCCATGTCGAGGGCTCGGTAGGCCCCACAGATCACCACATACAGGGAGCGCTGGGCTTCACTCTGAATGCAAGTGCTCAGGGATACATCTTGAACAGTGAAATTTTCTCTCTATCTGTCCTACATATGAGCACATTCATTATTCCTATCAGCAGAGCTGGGATTTGGGGAGCTGGGGAAAGTGAGACTGAGGAGTTAAATCCTAACGGGGATTGCAGGGCCTCAGCTGGAGAATCTCCACAAGCTTGGAGCAATCAAATGCAGCTGAGGCCAATTTAAAACAAAACAACAACAACAACAAAAAAATCTGCCTGTTCTCATGGCAGGGGGAAACGGGGATTTGCAGAGCTGTTCTCAGAACAATAGCTCTAATGGTATAAAAAGCGTGCTCGGAAGTTACCCCATTTTAAGCACACTAAGGTATGTGGTGAGTAGGATGTCTGCATGTGCAAGTGTGTGTGAGTAAAAGCTGGGTATTTGTTTGAATAAGAAACCCAGAAATAAACATGTAACGTTAGAGGACTTTTTTTATTGTTTAATCAGAGTGCCATCTGATATTTCTTACAGTGGTTATTTTCTGGCCCTGCCATAAAACGTGAAAGGTGCAGGATAAAGAACATTTGTCCTTTTCTTTTTCCCAAAATACGTAGTTTCTCTGACCAGTGAAAGCCCTTTTGTTTTATATTATGTTTGTTCAGAATGTTGCAATTCAGATTTTATTTTTTTTAATTTGCTGATTAAATTTTCTGCAAAGTTTCACGAGTAACACAGAATTGCATTTACTAGCTTTCTTATGAGCAGTTACTGTATTTAGGATTTCAGCTTTGGTAGGTTGAAATCAGTCATGCAAACCAATGGATATCCACTTTTTTTTTTTCCTATTAAGTATATCTACCAGAACTAGTGTACTGATATCAATATTTATGGCTAAGTGCTTTTTAATTCTTGGTGCTATAGTTATTTAAAGTTTGCCATTTCTGCTTGCAATAATGTCAATAGACTGTTTTGTTAGTTTTATGTAAAGTGTGTAGTAAATCTTAACACTAAATTTTAACTGGTCCTTTCAGCAGTTTGAAAAAAGTTTCAAATTTCTTTCTGGGGGGCGGGGTGAGACTTAGGCTTTTTACATTTGATTCAGTTTTTCTCTGCTTCCAGGTAGGATAAGTCTCAAGTGATTAGATTACCAATCATATCACACCATTTTACACTATCTTAAAATGCCCTGCATGTATCTGGTGTCATTGTAGAAGACAATTTAAATTTGAATATCATGGTAATTGTACTCAAGAGAAATCTACGTTCCTGATAAAATTATCCTGTATTCTACCTTTTTCTTTTTCTTCTTTTTTTTTTTTTTTTTTTTTCCCTGTAAGGAAAACCTCAGCTATATTCATTCAAAGCTTTCTGAAGCTTTGTTTTTCCTTAGAAGATGTCCTAGATTTTATTCTTTAATGTTGTTCCTGATTTATTGAATGTCCATGTTTCCCTGGATAGTACCATCTTTTGAGTTATACATCATCGGAGTGACTCATTCCGATGATGTATTGCATTAATACATCATCAAAGCGCCTTGCTCTGCTGTTGCACTAATGATATGTTAGTATAATACATCATCAGAGTGAACTGCACTGATGATGTATTACTTAGATGGTGATGGCATTCTGTGAAGAAAAGGTTGAGGAGCAGGTTCAATACAGTCACAGGAGAAAAATTAGTCAATACACAGTATAACTGTTTCCCTGGTAGTGATGCTGATGCTAAATTAGCACCATAGCCCCTGATCTGTACCCTTGCAGAAACACTGAGACATGCATTATCCCCGAAAGAGGAATGAATTCAGAACACTCAGCTAAAGGATTTTACAGAAGAGAGGAGAGGTGTAACTATACATATCACTGGAAAGCTAAAGGTTATACATATAGCTATAATTACTGGCTACTGAGAGATCGAATGAATCAAACAGGGCCAAGATAGGACTAAAGTCTACATAAGTTCAGAAGCTACCTCTCTGTTGGAGAATGTGACACACAAGAAGACAGAGATATAAGGGCTATAAATATGCTGTCTGAATTAAAATAGCTGCCATTTAGAAACCTCTAATGGGAATATTGAAATATTCTGAGGCATCTAGGAAGGCTATACCGTAGTATTTTTTTTTTTAACTTTTAATTATGTACTTGTTTTAGTCTTGCCATGCCAGAATAACAGGCAGAACATGTCACCACATCCGTGCTGTATACTCTCATGAGCTCCATGTGCACTCAGCAATAGACAAAATTTCCAAGTAGGTGTACATAGAAATTAAAAGGCATTAAAACTTTTGGTCTTTCAGTTGCTTAAAATTATCCTTGTCAGAGACTAGAAGGAGAAAAATTTGTATGTGTATGTATGGCTGGAAATCCTCCTGCAAAGTCAGACTGTATTATGTCAGTATCTTTCTAAAAGTGACATTTTATAGAAATCACACTTTTTTTTTTTTTTTTTTTTTTTTTAATGCGTACATATCTATCTCTTCAGGGTCTTGTTTTGGGTTTTTTTTGTGTGTTTTGGTTTTGGCTGTTTTTTTCTTTTTTAATACAAAATTGCATGCTCTCCTTATTCTTTCTGTTTAATTAGGAATAATGAGTTACTGGCTTTCTCACCGCTGGGGTTGTCTGACTTCAGAGAGGGCAGTTGCTTTTTTCCTAATCCTGGTAATGTTTGAGGGTTCCCAAATGATCTCTGGAAGAAGGTGCTGGAGCAGCTACTGTCTGAGTTCACTTTCCAGTAAGGTGGCAGTGAAAATAGTGTTAAAATGAAAGCTGTCAGGGTTGTAGACAACAGAGAGAAGATATTATACCTGGATTTATTTATTTAATAGAAGGGACAGGCTGTGGCATACTTTTATAAATGAGAACAAAATATAATGCAGGTACAAAAGGGGTTGTGGCATTGTGTTCACATCCGTGCAGACCTTGCTTTCCCATCTTCTCCCTCATTCTGCTAACTCCAGATTTCCTCTTCTGTTTTTTTTTCAGCTGCTTTGCAGATAGTGCCACTAGGGCTTTGTGCCCCACCATTCCCTGTGCCCTGTTTCCCACCCTGAGCAGAGCCTGGGTGGGCCTTTCTCTGTGATGTGAGGGAGCATGCAGGGCCTGTAGGTAAGAGCACCCTTCACAGGGAGGGTCTGTGCACAGCGTAATGCTGCTCTTCTTGCCCCAGAACCACACTTTGGCCGGGCTGGCAACACATTCAGCTCCCAGGCTGGGTAACTTTCAGCTCGGAAACTGTGGAAGAAATTTTCTTTGTAATCATGGATTCCCCTCGGTCATCATACAAGTGATTCCCACCCTTGCCATTGCCCTCATAGTCTCCTCCTTAATGCCAGACCAAACAGAAAGAAAATGTGCTAGCACTGCTTTTGCCTATCCAGGCAGCTTTGAAGAGTAGTAACGCAGTGCAGGTGGACAAGCATGCCATTGAGGCACACAGCAGTGTGCGGCCATGCCTCCTGACAGCGTGAAGGGGAACACTCTTGCCTGTCTCAGCAGTTTCCTTACAAAACTGTTTGAGGGCTCCTTTTCTTGGCTGGTTCATCCTGTGTAATATAAGCCTACAAACTAGCCCTTCTTTCTTCCATTTCCCTCCTGATCATCTATCTTGTACAACTTGAAGAAAGACAGGGTGAGAGTAGCTTAAGATACTCTTTGTTCTCTCCCTCTCTCTTTTTTCCTTTTATTCTCCCCTTCCTTTCCTTCTGTCTCATTTGTTCCCTGCTTCTCCTCCAGCTCTTTCTTTGTATAGGTGATTGCTTTAAACTTGAATTATGTGGTCAAGATACACTTTAGATATGAGTTAACTTTTAAAGTAACCATATTGTACCAGTTCTTAAAAAGCCACAATACTTTGTGGCAATATTCCCAAGATATTTATCAATGCAGAAAGTCATTGTTTCTCATTACTTTCAAATATTGCTAGACTGCTCTCAGGGATTGAAATCACTTTTTTCAAGCTTTTATTTGGAAATGAATGCTTCAGAGCTACTCAATATTTCTATCACTACTGCAGGTATTTTCAGAACAGCTCTCTCTTCTGTTCCTTTACAGTCTCTTCATAAGGAACAGAACAATAGAAAGATTTTTTAAAAAAAAAAATCAGGAAATTAATGAACTTATTTTGTGTCCACAGATTTCTGCTGTTACTGTTAGAAAAAATAAATGTGTTAGTGCTCCATAAAATGCAGCAGAAACAACTGAAATATTTTAAAAATTATGTTTTCAGTAATGTTTTCATCATTCAGATTTAGTATCTGATTTCTCATGTTCCATTTGTGGAGTTGTACTAAAGTCAGAGGTATTGCAAGCACCGAGGCTTATTTAGGAAAACTGCAAATGCCATTAAAAATAATGGGGTTCCCACTAGTTATGTATAAAATATTCTGAAACTTTTTCCTGAACCTGTTTGCTTGACTTCTGTATCCTAATTAGTGGTAATGACTTTTAATAATATAAGAACTAGAACATACCCTTTGGGTTTGGACAAATTAGGCCTTAGTTTTTAATGTGGCTCATACATATGTGTTTTGTATCATCTAAGACAATCTGCCATAACACAGGACAAAACAAGATGGTTTAATTTTTTTATAAATAAAGCTTGCTTTCTTTAAGATAGAAACTGCCAATTGCAGAAATACACACATTGTTCATAATTTATAAACAATAAACACTCCTTTTGGCAGGCTGCCATGCAGTTCCTTTTCTGCTCAAGGTCTAAACTGTGAATGAGAAATGATGTGAAAGTTACAAATGGTATGGCTAAGAGACCTGGCAGGGTCTGAAGTGATATTGGTGCCAATCCAAATCCATGTTAGACTCAGTTAGGATAGGCCAGTTCAAAGATGTAATACAACTTACTGGAAGTGACTATATCAATGAAATGTAAAGTGAAATATATAGTAGCCTTATTGCCGTGTGGTAATGACAGAACATCGTCTATGGCTTTTCTCATTCCTGCCTTGGATATTGTTGTGGAGATGCAGATAAGCAGTTATTTGTGCATCTGGATTTCAAATAGTTCAAACTTCAGTTAGCTTTATGTTTATAAGAGCAATGCTGCATAAAATGAAACTTGGGGGAAAATTGTGGGCAGGTTTAGGCATCAGACACGCCAGATATGGCAAACTGTTGGACACTCGTTACTTTGAACCTGCAACTGGCCCTTCTGAAGCAATTTCCTTTCCTTCTCTGGCCTCCTCTGCCCTGGTTTACTTGTGGCTGTAGCTTGGGATTACCTCAGGTGTTGTTTCCTTCCTCTCCTGCTTGCCCTGCCGGCATGAAGGGGATACCCTGTCTGAAATGGATACCCCAATCTGCCTTATGTCACATGAACATCACGCTCAGGCTTTTTATGTGAGTAGTGGGCTGGTTTTCCTGTGCCAGGAATCCCAACACTTACTTCCTCCCACTCCTTGGGGTGTGAGGAGGTGCTAACTATTCAGGCTTTTCTATTTGGCTTTTTCCATGTAGAAAGGAGTCAGATTTGGGGGGGGTGGGGGGGAAACCTTCTTTTAAAAATGTTTATGCTTCTTTCAAGTGGTCAGCATGTCACACTGCTCTCATAGCCTTCCTGCACCTGAATACTTGCAAGGCTACACTGTTAGAGGTCTGCTATAACAAGAACTAATGCTCTCAGTTTTTTTCTGAGATGGTTGGGTTTAGGTAGGCTCTAGAATTTTCTTGCCTGCTCTGAGAGTTTTCCTATAGCCTATCACTATACTATAGCGGTATATTTGTTTGACCTGGTTTTCTGATACTGTACAAAATATGTTCATCTCCTTAGAGAGAGTACTTACAGTTTAATGAAGTTCATTAATTTAGTGAATTATTTTTAAGTGAATTAAGAATCTGAACATTATTTTTGTTCATTTGCAATTTACAATCTCTATTCAGAATCAGTACATCTTTCAGATGCAGTGTTTGCTACTCTCCCACTTCTGTAACCTAATCTCCTCTTCCTGTATAATTTATATTCTGGAATTGTAATTCTCCATTGATTCAAAATCAAAAAGCCCATTGATTTTTGTCATTCCACTGTTTCAGGAATGGTTTGTTACATTGACTAAAGGCCTAAGCTGAAGCTCACTGAAGTCAATGGAAGTCTTTCAGCTGACTCTTAACAAGCACTGGATCAAATTCTGAAATGCAACTCTTTATACTAAAAAAACAACAGTGAAATTTTTTCAGATCATCAGTAGAGGAGTGCTGTAGGGAGAAGACCAAATTTGTGTGTACGCACACATTTTCCCTCAGGAATGTTCCCCTAGAATTACAGATAGCAGTATAATAAATCAATTATCTGATTAAAACCAAAATAATTAATATGCAATTATGACAGATGTCAGGCCCATTAATATGTAAATATTCATAAAATACCTGATAAATTGCACACATGCAAGAAGAAATCTTTAAATATGAACATCCCACTCTGTTTGCTGAACATAAGGGCAGGAAGTTTCTAATTCGGTTGGGGAAAATAGCAACATGTATTTCAAAATAATTTTGTTTTCGTTTATCAAATACACATTCCCAAGAGTGAACAATGAGCTGTGATGTGTATAAATAAATAAAGTCTTTACGTATCTCGGCACTCCAAAACTTAAAATGTTTACTTAAAATTGGCAGAACTAATATAAATCTGAGAGTCATTCAAGCTATGATAATGTGAAAAAAATTACATATACTTGTTCAGTTAAGAAGTTGCAGTTCTTCACCAAGCTAACTAGTTTCACTACTTGATGACTCATTATTAGCTACCTGGGTTAATTGGTATTCCCCCATCAATTATTATTTTTTTCATTCATTGATTACTTTGCTAATTGTTAATACATTGGATATTAACCACTCATAACCAAATTTATGCATGAACTACTTTTAAGGTAACCTATACAAATTAACTTCTTTTCTGAGTTAATTATTAGTTAATCCCCTTGGTAATGATTCACTAACTTAGTTATTATTCACTACCTCACAATCATTAGCTAGTCTTCAGTTAATAATTGTATAAACTCATTTGTCTGTAAATTTTTAACTAGATATCTCTTATTAACCATTAAACAACCCCATCGCTAGCATATCAGTTCCAAAACTCAGTTTACCTATGTCTGGGCTAGTCTCATTGCCATGTAGCAGTAAATTAACCCTGCATTTGACAACTTTGTTAAATGTAACAGGCCAATGTCTGAACTGGACTAAATTACGTCTCCTTTACTAATGACTATCCTGCTGTCAAAATGAAAGTGCTGACCAGGAATGAGCGATACTCTGGTTTTGAACAAAACATGGATATAGTGATTTCTATGACACTTGTCTCTTTTTCAAGAGGTTCACGACTGAAATTTTCCCCTAGCTTTGCTACGGTTGCAGAGATTTCAGATTTGTGGCTATTAAGTCCAAGAGGAGGAATTTTTTTTAGTCAGACATAACTTGTTTTAAAAAGTGTGGCAAGACAGATGAATAGGAGGAGCATTGTGAAATCTCCCAGGAAAAAAGAGTTTAATGACAACTCTTCTGTGGACATTTTTTTCAACATAGCAGAGAAGGGTAACTCTCATGAGTAATTAAATCCCTTTTTCTCCTGATTTGACAAATTTCATGATTGTATGACTGGAGATACAATGCTGCTTTGAGACATACTGGTGACAATTTCTTCATTTGCACACTATGGATCTCACATAAACAGATATAACTAGAACTGGATAGAGTTTCTCTATTAAAAAATTTCTCTAAGAATACAGAATCTTTTCCAAGGAAGTAGCTATAAAAATGTAGCTTTTACATTATAGAAGATGTAGGCCATAGCAAAAAGTAGTGCAAGTGCCCATAGAGAGAAGATAAATGCTAGGTACCTGTGAGGTATCTAATCTTGTGAAGCAATCAGTTGGATTGGTGCAATATAAAATGCGTCACTAATAATTTTCCTCTCCACAAACACTTTCCTTGTATTTTCTTCTGATTTCTTGTGGAAAAGAATGTTGCAATTACATTTTCTCGAAAGAGATAGATATTTTGAAGAGCTGAATGTTTTTCATCAAACTCCACGCATAGATTCAGACTGTTACTGGGAATATAGCTTAAATGTTTCCAGATATTAATATGGTATTTTGAAATCCACTATTTAACATTTTATTTGAGACCTTTTAATCAAGCTTTTGAAAACTGTAAGTTACTCCATGGAATATAAAAAAAGGTTTATCTGAGAAGAAAGCAAGTGGAACATAAGTCTGAGATCTTCCCATACCGCATGCGGGTTGCATAATCTGTCTACCTGAAAAAAAAGGATGCATTTTAAATTTTCTTTTGTGAGGTGAGCATTTGAAAATAGAAGTTGAGAAGCTGACTTCTTAACAGTGACATTGCAGAGTCATTGCAGTTTCAAAACACTGGTATTTATATTAAAGTTGGGGTTTTTTTGTAACTTTTGGGACAAAAGAATATGCTTCTAATGGAGTAAATATAGAATGGTTTGGGTTGGAAGGGACCTTAAAAATCATCTAGTTCCAACCCCCCTGCCCTGGGCAGGGACACCTCCCACTAGACCAGGCTGCTTAAAGCCCCATCCAGCCTGGCCTTGAACACCTCCAGGGATGGGGCATCCACAACTTCTCTGGGCAACCTGTTCCACTGCCTCACCACCCTCACAGTAAAGAATTTCTTCCCAATATCTAATCTAAACCTGCCCTCTTTCAGTTTAAAACTGTTACCCCTTGTCCTATCACTTCTCTCCCTGATAAAGAGTGCCCATGCCCCCCCTCCAGTCTTTCCTGTAGGCCCCCTTTGAGTACTGGAAGGCTGCTACAAGGTATCCCTGGAACCTTTTCTTCTCACCCCAGCTCTCAGCCTGTCTTCATAGGAGAGGTGCTTCAGCCCTCTGATCATTTTTGTGTCCCTCCCCTGTACTTACTCCAACAGGTCCATGTCCTTCTTCTGTTGGGGGTCCCAGAGCTGGATGCAGTACACCAGAGCAGAGCAGAGGGACAGAATCATCTCCCTTGACCTGCTGGTCATGCTGCTTTTGATGCAGCCCAGGATACGGTTGGCTTTCTGTGCTGTGAGGGCACATTGCCGGCTCATGTTGAGCTTCTCATCCACCAACACCCACAAGTCCTTCTCCTCAGGGCTGTTCTCAATCTGTTCTCTGCCCAGCCTATGTTTGTGCTTGGGATTGCCCCAACTCACATGCAGGACCTAGCACTTGTCTTTGTTGAACTTGATGAGGTTTGCACAGGCCCACCTCTCAAGCCTGTCCAGATTCCTCTGGATGGCATCCCTTCCCTCCAGCATGTTGGCTGCACTACACAGCCTGGTGTTGGTAAAATTGCTGAGGGTGAACTCACTGTCCATGTTGCCAACAAAGATGTTGAGCAGCATTGATCTCAGTACCAACATCTGAGGAACACTGCTTGTCACTGGTCGCCCCTTGGACATCAAGCGGTAGACTGCAATCCTCTGAGTGTAGCCATCCAGACAAATCCTTATCCACCAAGTGGTCCATCCATCAAATTAATGTCTCTCCAATTTAGATACCAGGATGCCGGGCGGGACAGTGTCAAATGCTTTGCACAAGTCCAGGTAGATGACATCAGTTGCTCTTCCCTTATCCACCAGTGCTTTAACATCATTGTAGAAGGCCACCACAATTTGCCCTTAGTGAAGCCATGTTGGCTGTCACCAATCACCTCCTTATTTTCCATATGCCTTAGCAGAGTTTCCAGGAGGATCCGCTCCATGATCTTGTTGGGCACAGAGGTGAGCCTGACTGGCCTGTAGTTTCCCAGGTCTTCATTTTTTCCCTTTTTAAAAATGGGGGTTATGTTTCCCCTTTTCCAGTCAGCAGAAACTTTACCGGACTGACACAACTTCTCAAATATGATGGATAGTGGCTTAACAACTTCATCTGCCAGTTCCCTCAGGACCTCCAGATGAATCTCATCAAATCCCATGGACTTGTATGCCTTCAGGTTCCTTAGATGGTCTCAGACCTGGTCTGCTCCTTCAGTGGGCAGTACCTCATTCTCCCAGTCCCTGCCCTTGCCTTTTGCTGCTTGGGTGGTGTGGCTAGAGTGGTTGCTAGTGAAGACCGAGTCAAAAAAGTCATTTTTTGTCTTCAGTACTTCAGCCTTCTCCATATCCCGGGTGACCAGGTGTCCTGTTTCCTTCCAGAGAGGGCCTGCATTTTCCCTACTCTTCTTTTTATCACTGACATACCTATAGAAGTTTTTCTTGTTGCCCTTGATGTCCCTGGCCAGATTTAAATCTATCAGGGCATTAGCTTTCCTAACCTGACCCCTGGCTGCTTGGACAATTTGTCTGTATTCCTCTCAGGCTACCTGTCCTTGCTTCCATCCCCTGTAGGCTTCCTTTTTGAGTTTGAGTTTCTCCAGGAGCAAGAAATTACTTCCATGGCCTTAAAGAAACTTCTTTTTGAAGGTAGAACAAACCATGAATTTAGATGATAACAAGGTTGAGATTTATACATTTAATCTCTTCCTGGCAAAGCTCTGGATGAATAAAAGTCAGAAGAAACCTGTCTTAAGATAGCCAATATAGCTATCAGAATATATATTATAAAAACAAACAAACAAAACCCCACCAAAAACCTAAACAAGTCAGAAACTAATGAAACTACTTTATGAAGAATAAATCCATAAACATCCCTATGGGCAAAAAAGATTTTTGTAAAGGGAAATATAAAGAGGGGAAGTGAATAAACAGATGAAAATTTGAAGAGGGAGGTGAATTCCATCTGTCACCAAATACATCAAAAGGCAAACTAAAACCAAGTTGTTAATATTAAAACCAGTTTGGTAGGGATGAAGCCAATACTTTGTTGCATTTGTTCTTTTGTTATTTGCAAGTTGTCTGCAAGCAGCTCCTCAATATTTTACCATGCAATTTTTTATTTTCTAGTGAACGCAGTTTTCTTTCAAAAAAACTCGTTTCAAATTTTTTGTGACACATTTTTGATATTGTCAAGTTATCTGACTCCATGGAAAAAGCTTAGCACTTGGACAAGAAGATTGTACTCACATGTCATAAAAGAAAATGCTATGAAACTTCATTCAAGGGGAATAGGAGCTACTCATTGTTAAGATAAGCATTTCTTGTTACTAGCTTAGCCTAGCTGGTATTTCAGGACCAACTTGCTGTATCTACTGCTTTTTTACAACTCAAACTTATCTGCCACTATTTCAGTATCTTTACTCTGGTAATGAATCTCCCCATGCCATCCTAAAATGTCATGCTTTGTACTAAGCTATGGCATTTCCAACCAAACGGATCTCATCACAGCTTTGATGCCATAGACTGAGTGCCCATAGCGTGTTATTCTTTCTTTATGGATACTTTTCCCTTACATAATGTAAGGCATGAAACAGTTTCCCCAATGTGTACTGGAAAATGTAGCCTTAATGTGTTGGTGTTGCTCTCCAAGTTCAAGGAGATGCGCAAAGTGGCATTTCAGTATTGTCATGGGCAAGGATTGTAGCTAAAATGAGGAATTAGGCCTATCTAAATTTGTGTTATTCATACCTTTCTAAATGATGTTTGTTTCTGCAAACAGCTTTCTCTAGTATGCTGTTGCACTAGATTATGTAATGTATATAACCATCTGCAGTTAAAATATCTAGCAATATTTTCAGCTCTTCATTTTAGTGTTATCTGCTAGGCTTTATACATAGCTTAGGAACCAATAATTTGTTTATCTCACTATTTATTGCTTTATTTAATGGTTGAAAAAAGAAATATATCAGTCAAATCCAAGTGAAATAATTTCTGAGGCTACAATATCATGACAGTTTAGTACTGAGTGTTGTTTTTACTGGTATTACAGAACTACCATTATTGATATCACTACTGACTGCAGAATGCTTTTCGTGAAAATTAAGATATTCATATTACAACTTTTGAGTCCTTGATTTCATATCTGATCTAACTGAAAAGTGTAACTTACATGATACATGCCTGTAAAAATAATAAAGATGATAAAAACAATTCTGGACTATAACATTCTCCTATTCCTTTCATTTCAAGGAACAATAAGAGAAATATTGTTTACTTTGTTACATAGGACGTTTATAGGAATAAAAACAATATGAGGAATTATTTATATTATTTATGTGTATTACATGTAGATTTGTTGGCTGTACACTGAAGCAGGCTCAGAATTATACTTTTTTCATATTTGGTTTGTCTAAATTATTACAGCTACAAGAGCACTAAACTGAGTGGTATAACTGATGACATTTCCTTGTTAATTAGCTGCATCTGGAATAGTGGACTTTTATGATACTGAGTACATACAGCTGTTGTTAGCAAGTCTGAAAGTATTCAGCTTCTAAAAATGTATCACTTCAGTAAAAGTAAGAGAGGTTCGGGTCAATTAAGCTAGAAAGCTTTTGTATATCAAGTCATAGTCAAATAGGTAAAACAAAGTGCCTGGCACCAGTGGTTAGACATGAAAGTCAGAAAGAAAAGCCATTGTATATGACTATTCTGATTGAACTTTGTTGCAAGCCAAACTGTAGAAAAATATATTTTTGTACTAAGTGGAATTATTTTGATAATTAGTCCATTATTTAATTTACTTTTTGGACATGTCTGCAAACTGATTAGACAAATACTGGTGATGATTGTTTAAAGATTTTAAAAAGATTCAAGTCAAAACTAAACATAGAGATTGGTCTAATATATATGGCTGTAAGCTGCATTTATTGAAGACTGCTAACGCTACATTTCGTTATTATGAGATATGGAAGTAGAAGAGATAATATGTTCCACTTTGGATTGCAACTCTGAGAGCCAGACTTGAACTAAAAGATGCTGTTAGTTAATCCAGTTGTAAATGGGTATCTGATATTTTGGGCTTAAGAGTTCAACAAATATTTTTTTAATAAGATCAAAGCAATACTGAAATGGCTGGGTAGCATGAAATTATATAAATTTCCCAAATATTTCCCAAAAATATTTTCTTGGGAGGTGGGGCAAACATGTTCAATTAAATTAAGATATGTTTTCATTTTATTCTTTGTAAGGTGGAACTCTGATTTACTACTTCAAATAAGTGGCGGTTTTCTAGATGTAACTCTTAAAAAATAACCAAACTAAAATTTTCCTTGATTTTTTTTCTTATAATATAGAAAACTGTGAATAATTTTATTAAAATTAAATGATTTAGAAAATATAAACTGGAGTTATACTTTTCAATATTCTTCTCACACACTTTACTACAACCTTTGCTTTTTTTTCTTTTTTAGGGGGAAAAAAAAGTCAAACCTGAAACAGATCGTTTTGTCTGTATGGGATCTTGTGTAGATTTGATTAACACTACACTGTCAAGTCTTTAGGGTCAGGGCAGATTGTATTAGAAGCATGACAAGTAGTTAATGAATTTGCATTGACTAATCTATACAAAGCTAAAGATTTTTCTGTCAGGATTAATGTCCAAAAAGAGTAGGACACACTATTTGATACATTATCTTACACTGAATCATACTGTTATTGGACACAAGATTAAGGAACTATGTTATTTTGTCTCCTTCCATAGATATACAACTGTTTTTTGGTATGACACTGATGTATAGTCATTGCATTAAGAATTCATTTAATCATCGGTAATGTCCCATTGTAATTCCTGTGTATACGGTATGTGTACTTGCAGTAACTGGATAAGTACCGAGTCTTGCAAATGTTCACCTTACAATATTTCCTGCTGTGTAGCCATTCAGAATGCAGCATGGAGTCAGAGACGCATGTTCCAAATTTTGATGTATGCCTTCAGTTTGAACCGAACTGCCAGAAGACCTGGTGATGAAAAATATTTTAAGCTTTCAGATGCTGTCTAGACATATTGTGATCAAAAGAGTTGCTGTTTCTTAAAAATTTAGTGGCCTAAGTGAAATGAATACTCAGTGACCCTGTGATATTTCAGGAGGCGGAATTTGGTGAAAAGAGTTGCTGGAATGATTTTCCAAGGAAATTAGGCATGATTGTCTTGTCAACATGGTAAGAAGAGATAGTGTAAACCTGTGGTTCTGAAGGAGAGAAAGGGATTGAGAAAGATGTCCGATCAATTTTTGAGTAAAATTCCGCAGAGTATGCAAAATAAGGGAGTGAAGAAGTGTAGCATCCTTCTCATGAGGGGTGTCCATCTAATGCTGGTAAAGAAATTACAGTCCACAACACCACCACAGGAGGGGAGAAATAGAGCAAGATATTCCCTTTGAGCAGTTTTTTCTTTATTTTTAAAATGTGATTGTTTTGTTTAGGACTAAACCAGATAAATGACAAACTGAGGCACCCATCAGATCTAACACTGCTCCTTTAAATAATGTCATTTGTGCTTGTTATGTTTCTGAGAGAACGGTGAAAAAAATTGTATCATGAATTTACATTGAATAAGATTATTTTCAAAAAATGTCATGCAAATTCCTAGTTGATGTCTTCGGTAGCTGCAGTTGTCTGTTTTACATATAGGAATGGCTACATAAACAAAGCAAAATTCCTCAAAAATGAAACAGTGAGTACTCTGTACAAAATATGTTAAAATCAAATAGCAAGGGAAACTATCCACGGGGAAAAAAATAGCAAAACACTTTTCTTAGCAAGGAAACAGGTGATTTGGTTATTTTTTTTTGTTAAATTTAGAAGCTAATATCTTGATCATTTAAAAAAAAAATAAAAGTCCTAAGGAGAAACATGAATTATATAGATTATGAAATAACTTAATATTCAGAATCAAGGCTTTAGGTTTATGATAGTTAAATGAAAAAGGTAGGTCAGAGAAGACTATGAAAAAGGCTTGTCAAATTATTCCAGACATAGAAAGACAAGTAATTATTCTTTCTTTCTTCAAATATGAAACCAAAGTTGCACCAAGTGGAAGTAGTGGGTATGAACAAAAATATTTTTTATTCACAAAGCGAACTTAAGTTGTGGAATTTCTTTCCCAACAGCTGTTGTGACTGCTCAAACAACATATGGCTTTTAAAAACTACCTGATAGCATGAAAGAAAAGTCCTTCAAATGCTGTGAGGTCCAAAGATGATACCTGTAGCTCAGGGATTTGTTGGAGACTGGATGAATGTGATGGAAAGATGTTTTTGTGCTTTGCATTATTTCATGAGAACTGGTAGTAGACAGAAGTTATTCAGTTATGAGTCCAGTTCTCTCTCCCTCTGACATCTAAAAGAGCAGGTTCAGATCCTATGAAAGAATATCTGTAATCAAGTCCTCTTGTTTTGTCTTGTTTTCCCCTTTTAGGAAATAGTTACATCTTTTAGCTCAACTATTTAAGTTGCTCTTTGGGAGATATTTTGTTGTCTGAGGCGCAGGTCTAGTTTACTGCATATGTGAAGTCATCGCACAGGAAACGTCTGGCAACATCTGAAAAGCTTGAGTAGGCTCAGTGCTGCTTAAAAGTATCCAGAAGAATAATAAGATAATATAAAGGCTAAAAATTAGTTCATGAATAATATTGGCCTATAAGATAAGAGCAATGGAAGGTTGTAAATTAACATTTAGGGCACATCCTTCAAAAGTGGAGAATACTAAATGTGATTTACCTTGCTAGTAAAGCTGTTGGCTGTGTGGATTACATTCATCATTAGCACTTATTATAGCCATCTCAAGATGAATGTCACAGGCTGACACCAACCATTCGGTTCCTGAGGTGAATATGATCATACACTTCTTGTAAATAGTACTCATTCCTGCCTCCAGCCTTCTTATTTTTGATCAAGTCCCTGCTGTAAATACCTGTTGCCTACTTTTGTACCACATGGTACATCACAGTGCATTTAAGTGTTGTATTTAAGTGCTTTCACAGCTGCTGCAGATTTTTTTTTATCTGCGTACAGATCTCTGTAACATAGATAAATCAAATGGTAACTATCTCTTCAGAGAGAACTTCACCACTCCCACCACTCAAGAGCCTCCTTAGGCTCTATTATATCTGTGTTCTCCTCAGTTTCCTATTTGAGACCTTGCAATTCATCCATGTCAAATGTTGTCTGTCTTTATATTATCTAAATGTTAGGGAGTTGTTTTTTTTTTAACTCTGTTTCTCCCATATACATATACATTTTTTGTTTAAAACATGTTTACTTTGTGTCAGTCAATGTCTATTATGTGGTGCAGACTGTTTGAGTATTATTTTGTATTAATAAACACATGAAAAGACTCCTGCTTTCCCATATGGAAGGCCGTTATCATATGCTTTAAAGACAAATATGCGTTCATACGGCTTATACTATTGTGGTTTTTGATGTGTTTTTGTATTTTATTTTTTTTCCTCTAGTTAATCAAGCAGTAAGAAAACAGGGAAGTCTGGCTTGGATATCATGATACTGCAAAAATGCAACTGAAAAACTCCTTTGTCACGTTACCTCCTACCACCAGACATGGTGCAGTGGAAGGGAAGAGTCCAGCTTGCTTCACAGCTCTTGTCTGCAGCTGCTTTACTTCTCAAGGTAATCAGTATCTGTTTAGTCCCACAGATCAATGGTTATAACGCAGTTGTAAACACAGGGACAGATGGCTGCAGATATTTTAAGTTCTTATTAGATCTAATTTAAATAGGGCAAGGCAGTGCAATTCTACCCTGAACTGCATTTGTTCTCTAGTTTCAGTCATTGCAAACACTTGTTAGCTGGCCTATCAGTATGAGACACATTAAAAATGTAGCAATGCAGAATGCAATCAGCTGGGGTTCAATAAATAAAAAGCCCCACATTATCACATCTTGCGGCTTTGCAGGTTGCTTTTTCATTAGGAAAAAAATCTTTACTAGGAGCTTGGACAATCTGCTTGGAGGCTTTTATCAATTGCCTAGACAAAGCTATAGCTGACAGAATCTACTGTTTGCAATAGTCTGCTTTACAAAGAAGCATGGGCAGTTGTTATCGTGGAAGCAGTGGTGTTCATCAACATAAAAATACTAGAAACCTTCCTAAAAGATGTTTCTTTGCTGTTCTAACTTACTAGTTGCACACTGTGCCAGATGAGCACTATAGAGGTTTAGGTCTGTTGTACGTAGGAGGAAACTACAAACTTGTTATAACATGTAATGAGTTACAAAATGATTCATTACTGCAGAGATCCTCTGTGTTGCGGAGTTCTCATGAAGTCATATGCTTGCATAGTAGCTCTCTGGGGGTTTTTGCAGAAGTATGCATTTGGCAACAAGGATTGTGTCAAAAGAGGCATGCAAGAAAAAAGTTTCAAGGTCCTTTAAAAGGTAATGGATGTTTTTTTTTCTGTTTTCAAACATATACCAAAAAAATCTTCTCATCTTGTTGAAGAATAACTGATACTGCCTTGGTCAGTACAATACTGATCTCTTAAAACTTTTGCATTATAAGTGTCTGTGCACTTGTGGAAGTGCAAGCACATACACACTGCATGTGTTAAATGTACTGCTATATTTTCTGTCAAGATTCCCACCAGAAGAAAAGCATTAGAGCTGCCGTTGAATGGGAGGCTGGTCTGGATAACCTCCAGAGATCTCTTCCAACCAACATTTCTAAAATCAGTCCCTGGATCACTTTTCAGGAAGCGCTAAATACTGTCAGACTAGAATTGATTTAAGACTGTCTTAAGGTCAGAGGCAGGCAATTCTGTGGGCATTTTAAACCATTCAAGCACATTAACAAGCAACAGTTTACACACTAAGAATTCTTGTCTTTCCTAGGTATTTATTTAGCTAATGGGTCTCCACAATGGCATCCAAGTGGCACTGATCAATCAAGTGCGTGGCTGTCTACATTTCTGAGACTTGCTTTAAAGTTATCTAAGGACTTTGGGCTAGGCCCTACTGCTTATGTTTTCATGGTCCACGATTAGTGTCTCCCAGCACTGTTATTTTGCAAATGAAAGAATCCTGCATTTACACAAATACAGAATCTTTAGAAAGCAAACTTTGTAATGCTGTGACAAAGGATCAAGGCAAAGGCGGGTGAAGGAGAGAGAATTATATCTTCATTGTGTGACAATAAAGCTACTGTCAAAAATTCAAGAAATTTGCTTGATTCAAATGGGAATAGTGAAGGACTAATTCACATATATTTTATTTTTTTTTTTAAATTATGGGTTACCAGGCTGTTTTCGTAGTTCAGTGAAGCTCTTATTTTGCAATTAAATAGCATCATTTTCAGTATACTAATTCATTAATATTATCAGAGAGTGAGCTAAATTCTGTTGGCTCAAACACCTCTTAGAAAGGTTTTAAGGTCTTGATTTCCTTTTTTTTTGGTTTCACTTTGCTTCTAAGGAGTTTTATTTCTGGTTTTTATATAGTGACTTGCTGAGGATGTTTGAATATATTATACATTCTCTAGCAGTGGTATACAGTATAGCATGGCAGAGAGAATGCACACAAAGATATTGGTAGAAAATAATTACATGGATTTCATCACTTGACATCAAACTGTAATGAATCTAGCAAAAACTCCATTGTAGGTCTTACTAGATTTTAGATACATCATAGCTTATATTCACAAGAATAGAAGAGGATTGCATAATAATGCTATATGAGTATTAGAAGAATGAGAAATTTTAAAGTGCATATTTGTTTGTGGGGGCTTGCAGCATTATTTTACTGTATAAAACTAGGGGATTTTTTTTTCAGAGCTAACTGACCATGCTTATTTATACATTTGAATTGTGTGCCCTTTTCTCTCCTTGCACATTGTGAAAATATGGTATTGCTAATTTAGGCTGAGATTTTTTTGCTGTATATAACTTGCCATACTTAACGTGGATGAACCAATGCAAAAGAAAGCTGTTGTAATTGCTGTTCCTTTCCTGTTGAGATTTCAGTTTCAGAAGTGTATGAAAGTCATAATCCCAAATGCTTAAAATCACTGCCTCTCACTTTGTGTACTGTTCGATCATGTAACTATAGAAAGAAGATTCCGTTTTCTTTTGATTAGACTCAGGTTTTTAAACTCTAATTGACTTAGGGGGAAGTTTGTAGGGATAGTACAGAATTGATGCAAACCAAGAAAAAAGTGAAAAGATTTATTTTCTAGTGGAAGTCTATATTACTGATATGTATGTGAATTGATACTTTTACATACAAACATGTAACTCTGGTTATGCTGGTACTGTCTGAATAGTGATTCAAAAGGGGAATGCATTTCTCTTGGTCCATCGAGGGAGTTTGCTACTGCTCTTCATCAGTTCACACAAACTGCCAAAGCCAATGTCTGCCTTGCCCTCCTTACATCTAATGCACTTTCTCTCTAAACTCTGGGGATTACACCAAGCTTTTATAACTGGCAGCATGGCATAGCAAAGGAGGAAGGCAAGGGGAGAAAAAAAGATATTAAAGCTTCTTACTAGGACACTGGGACCATCACTCATCATCAGAGCTGTCTTTGTGAAATGGTGATCCTTCTAACAGCCCTTGGAAAGTCATACTTTGCCACTAAATGGAAAACAACAATTATGCTCTGACGGATGTTCAAGATTACGGTATTTCTTATTCTCAATTTTTATAGTTTCAAATAAATGTCTCCCTTGTTTCCTGCTGTCTTACCGCTCCCAAAGAGTACATTCATATGAGTGAAGTCCTTATGAACGCTCACAGATTTGCTAGACTAACTATCTGTGTTATGTCTTTTTCTACTACCATGAGAAGTCAATATTTCATTTACATCTCTTTGCTCTGAAACCACAATCTCCTTCATTCTCTCCATTTTCTGAATTTTAGAATCAGGGTGGTTTTTTCCAGTGTGCTTATTTACCTGTGAACAAACTCCTTTGTCTTATCATGGTGGTTTTTCTTTTTAAAGTTTCAGTCATGCTTATAAGCCACAATTGATGCTTCTGCTCTTGTTTCATGATTAAGTCCTCCTTGGAAATAGTAACATATCTCGACAATACTTTCCTCATAGAGACCAATTACTAAAGCTCCTTCTACACACCCACAATTTTCTATTCTCTAGCCCATCCTATTCCTTTGACATTTCCCTGCCTAGAATTTACTGACTGCTCAAGGAAAAAATTGTCAAGGTGTAGACATATGAATACTGTACGTTTAGTTTTCAGGTCCTGCATATATTTCTGAGGGACCAGACTAAAATCATAGATGGGTATAGGCTGTGTGCTACAGTTATTTATTAATCCTTAGGTGCCTCCTTCTTAGACTGGTTTTAAGAGCCTTAATAAGATCTCCAAATTCTCTATTGAATGCATGGGAAATGTTAGGAATCTCATCATGGCACCTGTAGCAGATACCCTACAGAATGGGAACATAAGGGTATAGGAAATTCAGAAGATGGGAGTGCCTGATTTACGTGGAGATATGCATCTCCATAAGG
The DNA here is from genome assembly GCA_947846985.1 of Fratercula arctica. NCBI lineage: Eukaryota > Metazoa > Chordata > Aves > Charadriiformes > Alcidae > Fratercula > Fratercula arctica. Next base: position 25,877,555 of record CANTUZ010000010.1, read on the forward strand.
AGTATGCGTATCTTCATAAAGATACACATATCTCCATAATGAATGCAGAGTCTTAAATCCTTTCTGGGTTGTAGAGGAAGACCATGCTTTTAAAATTATATGTATCCCAAACAGAGGAGTTATAGTTTCAAACCTACTCTTTCCACCTCCACAGAGTTTACCGGTTTCTTACCAGAATGTCCCAGTCCTTAGTCCTGCATAGGATTTTCTAGCCTGTAGGTACCCTTCTGGCCTTAAGGATACACCATCCATTTTGCATAAAAGAATTACAGATCCATTGGTGAACTAAGAGAACATGATCCTTTGGCCCTGAGGCTTAATGGTCACATGTGACAGAAGGTGTCCCTGCCTTTCTGCAGGGACTATCCTGTACAGTGTGCAGGTGAAGAAGTTTTTCTTTACTGATTGTTATGAAAAGTATTCAGTTGTGAAAAACTAAAACAAGGCCATGGATGGAAGCCTTGGTGGTTCTCTTTTAATTAATTTGTTAAACTATTTAATTCCACAAATCAAAGAAACTGTGATACAACCAATGACTGTGAAAATGCATTAGGATTAGAATTAGGATCTCTGTGTGAGCAGGGCATGACTTTAAAATGACAATGCTTATTCAGAATGAGTTCTGAGCACCACGCAGAACTGATTGCAGGACAGGAAAGACTGGCAGGACTCGCAGATCTGAAGTGTTGCAGTAATACAACAGGAAATAAGCACAAGTTAATATGAACTCTACCAATTTCTGTCAAGCAGGTGGTAATTTTTCTCTTTCAGTATTGTAACAACCTTTTGCAAGTCTAGATTTGATGGTGGTGATTTCCTTTTTATTCACTAGTTTTACACCAGTAAAACCAGGTTGGTTTCAATGGTATATCTCCCCATTTACATTAATGAAAGACAGAAGACTCATTTCTTACGCAAAATAAATTTTACACACTACTTTTCACTTTCCTGTTTTTGCTGTTTATTGCACGTGATATATTGTCTTTTTCAGTAATGTTTAAAACTTCTTGTTTTATCCTTACACGTGTATTTATCAATAGATGTCTCGTTTGTTCAGAGGCACTGGGAAAATAGCTAGAAGACTTCTATTCCTAAAAGACCTTTCAGTTTCCCTTTCCCACAAATGGTTAAAAATATAAGCAAGAACGAGTAAGAATAAAATGTTAAAAAAAGATATGGTCTCTCAATATTTCCAACATGGAGCTGTTAGATCCACATCAGATCACGCTTCTTTATGAATAGCCAGTACAGTCTGTCTGCTGCCATGAGATCATGTATTGAGAGTTTTTTAATACAGATTCTTTAAAAGTCTGTGTTGCTACACAGATTTCTATTTCTTCTTGCCCAGTAAACAACATCCATTTTCTCCTTGTATTGCAGATCACTTTTGCTTACTTTATTGACTTCGTGCCTTTATCAGAATCAGCACAGCTTTTAATGTAACTAGTAAGCCTGTCATTAGGGACTTGATGGAAGACTTCCTCAAATTGTAAATAAATTATACTTTATGTACGGCCATTATCGTCTTTCTCTAGGGGTTTCAATGGCTCCAAGCTTTTGTGGTATAGACCGTATCCCTTTAGGCAAGATATCCCTTCAGGATATTTCCCTTCAGGCATGATATGCTGGTTGTAGTCATTACAATATTACTTTGATTATTCTCTAAATTACCCCTCATTACTGTACATTTTCTTTGCTTTTCTCATTACAGATGTAAACATTGTGTGTCTTGTGTTTTCAGTCATCCTTCCATTCAACTCTTTAATATACAGCTTCTCTCAGTGTTTTTGCATGGATTATAAAAAAAAAAAGCCATGTTTCTAGCTATGTATGTTAAGTTTAAAAATACAGGGAAATCGGAATATGGTTTGTTATTTAATTTAGTGTGCCTAAATAACTAATTAGCCAAAATAGCATATTAAAAGGCATCTTTATGGCTCTGTTGGGAAGTATTATGAATGAGGCCTTGCTCTATATCTTGATTGTCAACTGACCTGGGCTCTGTCAAAGCTATAATAAGAGGAATGAATTCCAGAGGTGAAGGGCTTTTGCTGAGAATTTCCTGTCAACATCCCCTGACATTTTTGTTTAGAGACTCAAGTGTTCCAGCTGACCTCAGCTGTCGTGGTGGAACACAAGGGGAGAAGTAGGTTACTTAATTACAGTCATTCAAAACCTTGCCGATGCTTAACAAGTTCTCTGTTATGATTCCCCTTGGGTTACATGATTTCATGGACATGAATGCTATTGTCCGTTACATCACATCCTATGGGACCATATGAAGATTTATTATGGAGAGTAAAATTTGTACGACAGCATCTTAAGCTGACATATTCATAAAGTTCTTACGACCTTAATGACTTCATTTTTGGTTCTATTTACTGTAAGAGTTATGCCCCTAGTACACACATGTAACAGATACAATACATTTCTGTCAGTACCAGTCTGTAATTTCTCCACTGTTTTTAACAGAACTCTTGAAGATTCACAGAAATTTGAGTCTCCATTTAAAAAGCTCTTCTTTCTTCAGGGCCTATAGCAGTCCAAAGACCATTTATGACTGTCAAGTGTTGTTCTTGTCATCACCTTTCATAAGCCCATAAGTTAATCTTCATTTCTGGCAATCTTTTCACTCACTGTCCGCATATAGCTTATATTCTGTTTCCACAGAAGACATTACCCTTGCATTTGAATCCAAAGAACACATGAAAACAGATTCTCTGGTAAATTTCCTCTTCCTTTGGAGGACTTCAGGTTTTATAAAATTCACTGGAACTACCATTTTTCTGTGAAACAAATTAATAAAATAGTTGCTCCTGTACATTTATTTTTTTCCCCCACCAAAGCTTGATAGTGTTGAAATTTATCAGGAGCATTAGCCATACCTTAAGGAAGAAACCTGGCACTGTTTGGAATTTCAACATTATCATTGTAATGATGACTGACTCCCACTTTGGATGTCAGACCACGCAGCTCATAACATTTTAATAACAACAGCTATTTATTGAGATATATCTTTCCTTATCGTTGCATGGACAGTGAGTAAGCAGCAGTGGTGGTCATGAAAACTGAGTCCCAGTTAGTCCATGAGATAGTACCACAATTCTCCTTGAACCATTTCAGTAGCTGGTAGAGTTTCTCCTCTAAGCAAAGCTAGAAGCTGTGAAGGACGGTGATATACTTGGATCATCATCAGAGATTTCTATGTGTCATCCCTTTATTTTTTGTTTATTAGTTTATATTACCTTTATGTGGCTACATTCAGTATGTTGACAGGCTAAATCATGTCATCCTAAGAATGTCAGAATTGATCAGGCGTGACTTTTCCACCCTCTTTCAGTGAAGCAACAAAACTTTCCTTTTGAACCTTAAGGTATATTCTGCCAGGACAAAGGAAATGTTTGCCTTAGTCCTTATGATTCTTAAATAACAACTTTTTGAGGTGTTTGAAGTGGATATATGTAGCATCTTACTACCTTTTATTAGACACTGTGTAGTTAGTATGTCATTTAGGTCGAATATCAAGTTGAAGAGAGCCTTCAGTCTCTGTTTTCCTGGTGCTGTCACTACCAACTTGAGGAAATTTTATTTGCCACGTGGACACATACTTGACAAGAAAATAAGGTCACTTACCATAAATTGGTTCTTTGAGATGTTGCAGCACCTATAGCTCTTCAGTTCTGCCCCCGTTGTGCAGAAGCAGGAGCAAGGAGATCTGAATTGAGACAGAACTGTGAAAAAGTACAGAATAATAAAGTAAAGGCTCTAGATGGCTTCCTGTGGAACGTAATATCTTTAAGCAAATGTATAGTTCTGATGAACACTATTAGTTTTAAAAACAGCCTTTCTCCCAGTCAGGCCTTTTGTTCTCCTGGAGTCACAATTTTTGTGGAATTTGCAAGTACATTTGTGAGGTTTGTCAAACAATTTATGGGGCCAAAAAATTCAAATGTTACACTTGGGGGATTTTTTGCTAAGACTATTTAAATATCCAAAATCAGTTCAAGCTTTTAAAGAAAGCGTATGCTAATATCCTCAAATTCTGCCTTCAAAATTAAGCACTTTTTCTTTACACTGAACAACTAATTCTATATTTAGATAACAGAGGTCTGCAGTTTTAGTTTCCATGACCTTTGTTTTTTGTAAAGTAGGATGTCACCCTTAAAGTGTGAGTTGTGGCTTTGGAGGAATTATGTACTACAGATTTTTTTATTATTATTTTTAAATAGCAGCACTGCTTGAAAAATAACTTTTAAATAGGCATGTGTAAAGCATCATGCCAAGAGACAATTTGTTCACAAGATTCTTCTCCAATAGGCATTCTTTAAAACTTCCTGTTTTTTAGTTTCTGTTTGATCTACAATGGGATAGTTTAGTAATAATGGCAACCTTTATTTATACACAAATGTCAGGAAAGGTATATTTCTTTTCTCAATAATTCTTCTAGTTGGTGAGGGCACTGTCTGAGTTAAAATTAAAATATTGTCTCCTGATAGAGACAGTAATTGTCATCACGGATGATTATGAACTACCCAGAAAAGTTCCTGCTTAACAGTCAGGAAATGACTCAATTTTGGTGTTATCTGTGCTTGTTAGAAACCTGAAAGAAATGCCTCTTCTTTTTTGTCTTTCAAGATCTGTGTTGTATCACAAATAGAAGTTTCTGTCTTCTTGGAGCTAATGGTTAATGGGAAAATATCACTTAATCACAAATCAGCTTTTTTTCCCAGTTGTTGGAATTTTAGTTTGTTTGCCTTTTTATCCTGTCCCACCCCCCACCCCCTCCTTAGAATGGTCTGCCATATGTCAGCTTTAATTTGCATGCAGAAATAGATCATTTTACCTCATTATTTTTTTGGCTAACTTGAAGTGGAGTTTCAATCATCATATAAAATGAGAGCGCTCTTAGTCACGTTTCAGAATTAATATACAAAATCCTGTCTTTCCCCAGTGTTCTTTCTCATGCGTGCATGTACTGTCAGATTAGAAAGTAATTCAAGATTAGTGAAACATGGTCAGGTTGATTAACAACCAACAATTAAATCATTCCCCAGTGAAAGACCTCAGCACTTTTTAATTCTTGCTATTGGGCTGTATAGATCTAGTACCTATTACACAGGCAGCCACCAGGGACAAAGGGAGTAGTGTTAGATGTACTTTGTCAAACTCCAGCAGAGCATGCTGGAACACCATGGACAGTATATCTGTAAATGTCTGTGATTCTATCCAGAGAATTACATTTATGTAAAATATATCAAAATAATCATAATAATATATGATTATTTATATCAATGGAAATTTCATGCTACAATGGTAAATTTGTAGTCAAATAAAAAGTGTTAACTTTGTCTGAGATCAAATGGCATGGGTTTACTATGTGTGTGCTTTACCCAATTATGTAAAATAATGATCACTGATGCGAACCTTTTGTGTAACATAAACTAATCACAGTAAAGTGCAATTCTCGACTGGTGTAGAGAAAGACACATGATAAAACCTAATGCTGAAGGAATTAAAGTAAGCACTGCACATATGATGCACCACTAATAAATTGCTTAGAGCACAGAATGAGAACTTCATGAGGAAGTCAAAGATTCTGTATATTTCCTCTCTAAGGCTTGCTCTCACTGCAAATGTTACTGGGAATTCACTCTTAAAATGTTGTCTTTTCCTATTTGAGGTTGTGTGAGTGAGCAACCATTTAAGATTTTCACTGCCTGTTGAATAAAATCTGAATCAAGTGCTGAAAAATTTAAATGTATTCTGTACTTTCTAACTTGTGCAGTTATAGTTCAAAGCCTGCTAGATTTGAGACATAGCAATAAAAGTCTTCTGTCACATGCAGCGTGGCCAGCATCGTGGCAGCACTGCAAACTATCCTGTCTGATCTGTCAACCTCTGGAGGGCATGATGCTCAGCAGCTGATAAAGTGCTCTATGCTGAAACTAAAATTATGGGTTCTAATGAACCTCAGAAATGCTGCTGTCTTTGAAATGTGACTCCCTGTCCGGTGAGAAGTGGGCTGTTTTCACAATATTGAACAGCCACTGGATGATAATGACCTTCAATAGCTACAGCTTGGGGCTAGATTTGAGTTTGATACTAAGAGGTGAAAAGCTTTCAAACCCAGTATCAGTCCCTTGAGCTATTTAGTCCTTCCAATGACTTATTTCTTGGTAAACATAAATCCCCTTTGTCCTCATCATACTTGTTACTCTGCAGCAGGTTTTGTGCAGGCTTTGTATCATATCTTTATGGTACATTTTATGTAGATTTGAACCCTATTCTATTCACATTCACATAATCTGGAAAAAAAAAATAGTGCTCTTGGAATGAGTATTTGTTTCAAAGCCCACCAACGTCAATTAACTCTGGCTTTGCTAGGGTTTGAGGCTTCAGTGAAAATAATTTGGGCAGCTACATATTTCTTCGTCCTTTTCTTCAGTGCAATCCACAGCTCAAGCTCAGTGCTGTGGTGCGTATTTCTCAGAAATCTAACTGGTTAAAGTCAATTCAACTCTATTGCTAATGTTGTGGGTAGAAGTATATCTTTAAAGCATTATGTTCATGAGTGGAATAAAGAAGGATAATCTCTTAGTTTTACTAGCAGTTCAGACTTTCTCTTTAACATAGATAAAACATTCTGCTTGGGATTCTTCTTTTCTCCTTGTAACTTTTGTCTTCCTCTTGATTGAGTAGGTCAGTAATGTAAACTGATAAACTGCTGGGAAACATGATGCAAACATGCAGACTTTCCTCAAGCTCATCAGTTTAGAATGGCCTCAGGTGAAAAGCATGTATACCTACATGCTTATACATTTGCTTTATATTGATTATTTGTTAGAGATTTTCATTATAGCTATAAAGTAATAAGGTACATACTGCGCCCATGTATTTTGGGGAACATACTGTGACACTTTGTATTCACACTAAAAGCTGCAGTCCTAAAGCATCTTTAAAGTAATGTTCATATTGAATGCATCCTTTCCTTACCTGGAGCAGCACCCACACATGTAGGCTGGCAAGTATAGAATAGTTTTTTCTTTTGAACATTTCCTTCACTTTTTTTCTTTCTTTTAAACTGCTAGCTGATTGTTACTGTATTTAGACCATACTTTGCCTCTGCACATTTACTCACTTAAAATAGTGTCCTCTTACAAATAGATTAATTCAGATCCATTCAAACATGGCTTGGCTTGTTGTACATGTTTACATTGTACTTGGTTGTAAAGACCCTAGTAGATTGCAAGCATTATCAAACTAAGAATATAAGCCATAAAACCTTGTGTGCCTTTGTTGTTGTACTTTAATTCTGTTAATCGCCCTAGGTAAAGATTAGCTGCTGTTGTCAATTTAATTCAGCTTCAAACAAAGCAACAAGGTCACTTTTTTCTCTTTTTTTTTTCTAAGCAAACAGGATTGAGTTGTCATGTAGTTCTAATAGGCAGCACAGGGAATCATTAGTCCACCTCAGCTCCCTGACTGATGGGCATTCCACTTCAGTCATCTGACTGAGCACTAGTGGCCCAGTACTATTGACACTGTGTCAGAGCTGAGAGAAGATGCCTTAATCGGCTCAGACACTCTCTGCATTGATTTGACAAGTTGCTGTAATGACCTTCTTGTTTTTCTGAAGGATTACTGTTTACCCAGGGAGGTGCTGCTGGGCGCATGTGCTGCATTGTCATGGAAACTATTATTGTTGCATCTTGATCCCATTAATGCTGTGGTGTGTGACACTGATATGAGACACTGAATATTTCAATGAAGTACATTCCATCTCAATAATGCAAATCACTGACCATTCATTAGGCTCACAAAATTTGCAGCTAGCTCCGCATAGCTTGGCCAACAGGAATTTGCTGCTTAAGGCACTTTCCTGCCTTGTTTGGGTATTTTGTGAGGCCCAGGTAGCTTCTTTGAAGAAAGAAAGTGACACTGTTTATTTTGTTTGTTTGTTTTCTTTTCTAGTTTTTGTTCTTTGACTTATGTAGCTTGCCAGTAATTTAGGGTGCTTCTGGTTGAAGAAAGAAATAACAAAATCAAGATGGGAAGAAAAAAACCCTTGTACTTGAGACATGTAGATCCATCAAGGAAAAACAGTATTTTGGGGAGGAGAGGGTTAGGTGTTGTATGGAAGTTTTTCTGGATCATGTTGAAAGTGTAGCAGCCTATAACTAATATTTTTTTCTCTGTTTCCTTGTAACTTTAAGATAATGGCAAGTGGAAGACTTACCTCACACCTTACAACTATAAATTCTCCCTTGTTCAGTGCAAGCATATTTTTCTCAGCCATTTCCTTCATGCATTTGGTATGTGAATACATGATCTTTACTGTCTCTAGAAATTAGCTTCTTAGTACACCGCATTTTGGAACAGACTGAAAGAAGCATGGCTCCACCCATGATTTAGGTAAAAAAGCTTGAAAAAAAGCCACTGATATGAAGCAAATAATTCTAACAGGTTAGTCTGTAAGACATGATAGCTGATTTCTTGGAAAAGGTAGTATAACAGGCTGTCTTGCAGGCTAGATCTAATGATTAAGTTGCAACAGAAGTGGTTGTTCTGACAAATTTGAGCAATTTCCTGTACATTGATTTTTGATGAGAAGAAAAGAAAATCCCCAAAGTTTTTTTATGTGAAGAATCATCTTTCATACATGGCTTAGTAATTGGGAAATATTGTTTGAAAACATGTCGATAGAAGATGAGCTCTTAGCCAGTGGCCATGAGTTGCGAATGAAAGAATGATGCTATAGAAGTAGCACTTTAGGAAAAGGGGTTTTTATTTGAAAATTAAGAATTATTTCAGTTTTATTCTTCACTCTTCATCTTACAACTTGCAAGGCTACCCAGGCTTAGGACCTATGTTGCGTGAAAAGGGGCAAAGCGGTTTTGGCAGAAGATAAACCCCCTTGCGTTCTAACACTCCTCACGGAGGTGGGAGGCTAGGCGCGGCTAGGTTTAAATTCTGAGTGATGCCCAATTCAGCACTATCAGTCCAATCACATTTAATATGTATTGAACTATTACGATTTGGATACACTAATAGTGGACTGCACCTTCAGTCTAGTCGTGCTCATGAACTAGCACAGCCACTCTTGAGTCTTTGGTCGCATTCAGTGAGAAACTGAAACAAGTAGCTACTTAAACAGTGCAGTTTATTTAAACAACAGATACATAGGTTCTTAGGATTGCTGGTGATAAATACACTGTCTGCAAAGCACATGCAAATAAAGATATTGTTAAATATACAAAACATGCAACAAAGTTATAAACAATACAGCCTGGCTATAAATGTAGGAGAGAGATTCTCTAGAGAGATTTCTAAGTTCCCCAAGGAAACACTCAGTATAATCTAAATCTTACCCAAAGGTGTCCCTATGGGGGGGAGAAAGGCTTAGCCCGTCAACTGATCGCGGAAGTTAGTGATGGAGTTCTCCTGACTTGTTCACAATGGTGTCTTCCCTGATATCCCCCCTCTCTCAGGCTATTTTTATACTATTTTCTTATCTTCAAAGTGGAGTTCGAGTGACTTTAGTCGTAAATACTTTTATTATGATTGGTGTACTCAAGGAGGAGTGGTCGCACCTTGGAGGCAGGTAGCCTCCGAGATGGAGGTGTGTTTTGGTACATTGTAATGAGCAAAGTTTGCACAAAGGTCAGCATTTCATCAAAATTTGACGAAATGTTGGCTTGGGTAGCAAGTAGGCTGCTTATCTGTTTCATAGTAAGCAAGTAGGCAGCTTATCTGTTCCGTAGTACCATCTCGTTCCCATGTCTGCTATTCGTCACAAGGCAAGGCCACAGAATAATCACGTTCCGTTCCATCCCTTGTGTAGTTTCGCAAACAACCTTGTACAGGGAATCACAGATGTTGCATTCTTCACGTGCCGGCTGCGGTTGTATTCTACCTCAGAAGCCTCTTGATTTTATGACTTTCCTTAATGTGTGAACAACGCTGTACTTTTGTATTCTTGGCCAATTTAGTAATTATTCCACAACCTATTATATCTTAAGATATCTGACTGAATGAGATGTCGAAATTGGTGCCTAGCTGCAGTAATACCTACCATTTCTCTCCATTCAGTCCAATAAACAGTCATCCACTCATCAGCTAATAGTTTAGGTTATTGACAGATGTTTCTTATTGACTTCCTTGTTTAACTTAATGAATAATGAAATGCCTTTCTCAATATTTGAGAAAGTACTGAGTAGTATTTCCCCCACCATGCAATCAGTTTTCATCTCATCACACAATCATTACTATTTCTGCTTTGATTCTAATTTTTCTTGGGAAGATATTGTCACAGTTTTTTAGCAGTTTATTGCACGGTACAGTGTACTGAATGTTATTTGTGACATTCTCCTTTGAGAAAGATGTACAAAAATCATAGTTTTTGAAAGATTTATTTCTCAGAACACAAGCTAGGAAGGTTTTCCAGTAACATCATCTGGAACCAAAAGTACAAACATCTAAGGTTTTTCCCATTGATTAATTATTTCAAATCATGTACTAAGGTCAAAGATGGCTATGCTTATATTTCCCTTTCTATGGAGAGGAATAAATCCTTCACAAGTATAGAATGTCCCAACATCTTTTGAGAAGAGCTATTCTTGATAGACAGAAAATGTGTTCCTGTATTCACATTCATAGGTATTTCTTGGTGGCCTCTGGAATCCTTCTTAATGTGCAAAATGTTCTCTTCACATTAAAAAAATTCTTTGGTTTAGGGTCTGCTCTTTACTTAAGCCAAACTAAGTTTATAAAATGAGTTCTGGCTTAGAAATTATTTGTCAGGTTCAGAGTCTGAGCTTTTGTTTGCTTGGAACTTCCTAGTCCTCCATTGCGACAATGAACATTCTGGATCGCAGTAGGTTAGAGTTACTTAACAAATGCATCTTGCAGTCAGTAAGCTTTGGAACTAGTCAGGTCTGAGACTGTAAGGAAGTACTGTCTTCATTGCTTGACTATCGGAGGTGCAGAAGTGTGCTTGGTTCCATTGCACAGAAGAAATTATCTGACTGGGACATAAAAATGGTTCCGTTATCTTCTGTATTCAGCCCAATATACAGCCAGTTGCTTGTTACATAAAACAGCAAACAGAATCCAGGAATTCTTTCTTCCCTAATCCAAAAAAAACTTTCTATTCTCTTATGCCACATATGCTTACTTTCTTAGTAAAAATACAGCCTTAGGTTGTCAACATTAAATAACCAGGCATAAATAAATATAATTAGTAGTAGTCCATATTTTAAAATTCATTAGGGGTTAAATGAATATAATTAGTAGTATTCAGTATTTTAAAATTCTTTAGGGGTTGATCTTATGCATTTATGTATGCATTTATGTGTGAGATATATACATCCTTCATGTACTAAATAAAAAGTGTTTCTATACAGTGAAGTCCGACAGAAAAAGACAAGAATAAGTACTATGTTGAAGCAGATTATGTGGAGTTCAATTAAATAAATATTAAAATTACAGACTCCAGAAAAGATTCACTGTAAAACTGCTAGTAGACAGTATGTTGTTTGCTGTATCCATATTGTGTTACCTGCAATTCAAATTAAAGCCTGAGTGAATGTGGGATTATTATATCACTCTAAATTGAAACATATTCCAAAGTGAAAGCTCAGCAAATTTGAAGAATACCTATACGGCATCATAATGTTGATTTAGCCAAGAAAGATACTGAATGCAGCCATAATAGCACTTAACGACATTGAAATAAGCAGCGTCATGAGCTGCTTCCCCGCCCCCCCCCCCCCCCCCCCCCCCCCCCCCCCCCCGACATACTCTTTTAGCCCTTTTGGCTAAAACAGAATATTTAAGCTTCAAATTTTTTTGCTTGCTTATCTAGTAAAATTTGCCTTGGTCTTGTTCAAGACCTGAAGTGGATGTTTTTACATTTGGAAGAAGCTTTTCCTGAATGCTAATTTTGTGAGACTTCAAAAGTAAAGGCATTTTTGAGGCCTTTTCTACCTGTCAAGATTAAGCAGCCTGCCCCGAACACTAACTTGTTGTTTAACCACTCAGTGTGTTTGTGTTTCATTTTAATAAAGATGCAAGATCTAGTGGACATTTATCAATCTTTTTCATGCAGTCTTTTCAGAATTACTATTCACGTGCTAAGCATTTGATATCCTCTTAAAAGACTCCTCCCTAATCAAATCAAGTTCTCAGGTTTTACATGCCAAAAGTGAAAGCTGCTGGTGACTTATGCAAAATAGTTATATTTGGAGATTAATTTAAAAATCCAGATCTGAAAATCAATAAAACTCTGTTCTACATCTCTAGAGCCTGCCTCAACCTTTTCCTGCTCGGCTTAAATGGTGAGTCTTGTTAGAGCTTGACATGCAGAGGGGCAAGGAAAGGGGGTATCTTTCCCATTTAAAGCAGCCAGTAGAGTTGTATAACAGGCTGGCCCAGGGACTACTTTGAGGTGGCATGGTTCTGCTCTAGTATATTAAAGGACTTAAACCCAGTTTAACCAACTAATGAGTAAGTTCTCTTGCTTTACTCATTGAGCCCCTTCTTCGAGAGTTGGTTCCTACATTTGACTAGAATACGTGGATTGGGAAGCACCAAATTTCTGCCGCAATTTTAAACCCAGTAGTTATATGACTAGTGTTGGGTGGAAAGACTAGGTTGTGACAGCTAAGCGCTAATCTTTTAGAACTCCATACCTCATAAATTATCTCCAAAAGCTAACAACTGAAACTTCAGAATGGATCTGCTGAGAGGCAAGATCTGCGAAAAGCTGTCCATTAAGCTTCCTTATTCTATCGTGGTATTTCTGCCCTTCATACAATCTTGCAGTTACTACAGCTTTAAATACTACAGCTTAAAATAATATAAAAAAAGCACTAGTGAAGTATTTGATATTAGGTACAAAGCATGAACTTTAAGGCTAGGCTGACAAAAAAGATAACTTGACACTACACGCAAAGTAAGACAAACTGCAAGTAGACCAGCGGCTGCCTTGCATCTGAATGAGTCTGGAAAATCAGAAGATGATTCTTCCTACAACCAAGCTGTGAACTTGTCTCGACTGAGCATGAATTGCAAATCTTTTTTTTTTTTTTTCTCCCCCCAAAAAAGAGTTTGTGTGTTATAAAAAAAGTCAGATTTTTTTTGAGGCATGGGTCAGTTCTTCTATTGATTGTGTGTTTCACTTGCCATGTCTCAGCTGTTCTAAAGGTCTGCTCTACCTTAGAATAGTCTTAGAAGACTGTTGTTATGCCATGTATTCATGCGGCTGTTCCATCTCCCCAGTGCCTTTTTAAAGCATGATGAGCCATAAGAATGCCAGTTTTTGTGCCACTATAAAACTGGTGAAAATGGAAAACAGACCACTAGATACTAAGATGTTTCTGTTTGTGATGAGATAGCTTAGACTATATCTGCAGTCAGACTGTTAGAGTCTAGGTTTATGCAATTAAAACGAGATTGACAAAGAACTTGTAAATGTAGGATGATGAATTTGTTTTACTGGCATGGCAGTAGGCTACTTACTGTCATTTCAGTGTCCATCTGAGCTGATTATTTTTGTAATTTCACAGGGACAGAATATTCAACATGAAGCCACAGAAGAGGCAATAGTAATTTTCCAAAATAAATCCTTCTTGTGGTATTTGCGTTAACTGCAATGACTACTCCCAGTTTTAACAACTGCTTGTTGCTGGCCAACCACTGTAGCAATTTTTTTCAGGTGAGAATTTAATAGTCACTAGATTTCCCCTTTCTCATGATGAGAATAAACTTGCTTGCTGAAACCAGTACCTCCACATTTTCAATTAGAAGCTTCAATTGCCAGTCTGGTAGCATTAAAGGATTGCTTATACCAAGATTAAAATTTTTAGCAATATTTCACAGTATATGAGATATAAAGATCATTCCAGCTGTGTGTTGTGCACAAAGTATCTAATTTAACTGGTTCTGAATTTTCTTTTATGATGTTTCCTCTTGTTTCTCATAGCAGGATGCCGAATAGTCTCAAATAGAAATTTGATCAGTTTTCATTTTGCTGTTTGCAATCAAGTATCCTGTAGCTATCCAACTTTTCCAAGCTGAATAACTATGAATTTTGCCAGCTTTCAATACATGTATGTTCCATCATGCTTCTCAAAAGCTTTATTTCCCTTTTGTGCATCTTTTCAATTCCACTCTATTGTACTTCTGATGAGGCAAAACCATACAATACTTAATACGAGGGCATCCTATTGTGCAGCACAAAGAAGCCTCAGTTCTTCCAGATAATTTATTTAGGCTTTTATTATTATTATTATTCTATATTAATTGCACTTCATTTAGTAGTCACAGAAAATAAAAGTTTCCCAAAGACATTTTGGTTGAGGCAATTGGGAAAGTATAAATCTGTTAGCAGTTAGGTGGAGCTCCTGGAGAGTAAGAATACGAGCAATTATTCCTCTGAATATTTCATTGAAAATGTAACTTTTCTGGCACACTTAAAACATTTGTTTAACTAAGGGGAGTTGGACAGTGAATTGAGGTTTTTTTGTTTGGTTGGCTGTTTTTTTTAAGGAGAGGGTATACATAAATTATTGTTTGTGACTCTACCAGATCTGCCATAATTAACATTGCAGTGGGAAATCACTTTAGTCAGCCATAGGGAGCAGACCTAAGTCTCCCTGTATCTTTTGGCAGCATACACTATCATTGCATAGCAATCCATAGCAATAAAATAATTTTTACTTTACAGAGCATTATTTTTGCCTCTTTGTTCAAAATGATGCTCTTTTTTCTCCCCCAAGTTTTTTTGATTCCTTCGTACACTTGATATTTTCCCTTAATTGTGTTTTCCCCTTATGGAAAGGGACAGCACAAGCTGTATTTAATTGCAAAAGCTTACCCAAAACTTTGCATCCAGCATCTGGACTGTAGTTCAGCTCATACCTTTATGATACTGCTCCTCAAAGTACTTTTCATATATCATTAGGGTGAATACACTGTTGTTCCTTTTTCAGCAGGACACATCATGCACTCTTTAGTCTTTTCCTGCATTTGGTTATTTAAACGTAAGCTATGACCATGCCAACAGGTGTCCAGAAAGTAAACAGGAGTGCGCTTATGAAACAGCAGTTGTGCTGTGGTAGTTACCAGCATACACGGTAGGTGTGGCATAGCGCAGGATGCTGGGTGTGATGGGGACATGTGACAATGCATTTGGGGTTTAGCAGAATGTCCACAGCTGTGGATGTGGCTACACAGTAGGGAAGCACATGTGCTTCCTCACCTTAAGGTAACTCTTTTATATATGCTACCTTTGCTTCTTCATGCAGGAGGCCTGAAAGTATTCTTGGCAAATTAACCTTTCAGGTTTCCAAGGGTCTGCTATAGCTCCTTTTGAAACCAAAAGTTGGTATAATGATTGTGGCAGTATTTCTGGCTTGACTTTCCTCTCCCATGTCAGTGTGAAAAACTAATAAGCACATCAAACTCAAGATCAGGTTTGGATTGTTTCAATCCATATTTTTGTTACTATCTTTGCTTGCATGCTTTTGAGAAATTGCAGAATTTTTCATGTTTTGTTATTCCATTCTTTTGCAAGATTCCTTCTAAGGTTATTAAATCACATTCTATATGCGGTGAGGATTTTGGGTGGGTTTCTTCCTTTAGTAATATGTCTAAATAATACTATTTGATTTATTAATTTAAATGTCTCATTACTACTTCGATCTGTTTCCTTTGCAACTTTTCCTTTTTTTTTTTTTTTTGTTGCTGTGTTTGCTATTGAATTGCCTCTTCTTTATAAGTTAGTAGAGCTTTTAGCAGAGTATGGTGTTTTCTGCTCTTTCTTTCAAAGTCTCATTTTGAGAATATTTTCAATGCCTTTTAATCTTCTAAATTTCTTAAGAGAAAACTTCCTTAGATTAACTGCTTCTAGTTTTACTAACACATTTTGGCAACACTGAATTTTTTTGTGGTGAGAGAATATGTTTGGTGAGTTTTCTTTGGCTATGTCTATGTACCACACAATGTAGAGAACAGTCATTTTCTTATCATTTTGTGATGGGCCTTTCATATTTGCTGTTGGGATGTAGCAGCTTTCAGAATTTTTCTGTGTATTCTACCACAGAGCAGAGTACACCTATCAGCAAGCAAAGGAAAAGAGCCTTTGCTGATACTGCAGCTTGCAGTTCATCGTGTTGTGTCACGGAAAATGTTATTTATTGATTGTGCTGACAGTGGCAGTAAATAGAGCTAAGTCTGTTTTACATCACTGATGAGCATGTGTATCTCATAGCTCTTGATGCACACTCTGACTTCAAATCACTTCTCCTTATCCCTTTCCCCCATTTAAACTGAACACAGGTTTTTCTATTTCATTATATGAACATGAATTAATACAGAGAGGAAATATGAGAAGTCATTTTTATTGCATATTTTTTCGATGTGCAAGTCTTCTTTGACTTCTTAGTAAAAATTAACAACCACAAATTCCATTTCATCTGTGAACCCTGTTATAGATTGCATTATTCACTCAATTGACTGTAACAGTTAAGACGATTACCATCTGTGATCTAAATATATGTTTATATTGGAATGCAGAAAGTATTTCATTATTAATGCCTCCTTATAAATCCAACTCTCATTTAGATGACAATCAGTTCACTTTATGACAACCAGAGTGTGTTCCAGTTCTTGCTTGTGTTTGATCATTGTGTGCAAGTTGCAGACTCATTTAAAATGTCTTTGAATAAGGCATACAGGTTTGCATTAATCTTGCATTTTCCTAGGTAAATCACGTGTCCATAATAGATGTAAAATCATACACTAACATATTCATGGCAAGTTTGTGGAAAGGACCATGAAATATTGTATTTTAATCAAGAGGAAAAAAATAATTTACTTTGCAGTAGTTGGAGTAACAATTCATGAATGTCATTTCTCAAAGCTGTGGAGAACCCATGGTCATTTATTTAAACAAATATTCAGTTAAGCAGAATTCTTGGAGGTTTTTTCATACATAAGGACCATCAAGTGGCCTCTAGTTTCAATCTTGTTTCATGTTTCCTTTCAATCAATTTACAAATGCATCTTCAAGGCTAGATGGATTTTATACTACTATATTTTCAGTTTCTGGGTGTCTGCCATGCTAATATATTGATTTGTTTAAAAAAAGCCAGGCAGAGTTAGTATGATTTACAGGACTTTTCCTGGTCCCTTTTTCTGATGCCTTTGCATTATTGTAGAAAACTAAAGAAACTGGGAAACCGCATATTTCTTGTAGTGGTTGGAAGTCTCTCCAGCTGGCAATAGGTTGAGCCAATGGTGTTACGATGCATTACCAACATCTCTGAAGCTCCCTGTGGCCAAAAGTGACACAGGAAGAAAGAAGGTGCACTGATGGGATCATCAGGCTCATGACTAACTGAGTATCCCTTTTGGCACACAAACATCTAATAAATGTACGGTGAGTCCTTGATGGTCGTAGGCTGTACTGGAGTTTGATATTGCGCTTTCGTTACTTTTAGAAGTTTGTTTCTGCTGTAAGTAACGAATCCATTCTTCATCATTCATCCCAAAAAGGTTTGCCAGTTTTTTCTTTATTACAACTCCTGTAATTTCTCATGTTTAGAAAGATGCTGTAACTTTTGTGTTCTGCAGTGAGAAAGCCTGCTGCCCTTTCCCCTCTAATGAATGCCAGAATTATCACAAAGCTACGCCCCATGAATAATTTATATAGACCAATTAAATGAAGGTGCTGTATTAGTTCTCATGGGACATATCTGGTGAAAACAACAATCTTGTAGGCAATGGCACTATGTTTTGACACCTGGAGCTAACCTCATGTAGCTACTTGTAACATTTTGAATTCTATGAATTTATACCTTTTGTTTTCATGCAAACATAATTATTGTAATTCTAAATTATGAGTGCCTGAATTTATTTCTTTGCATTCTCTGAGGCTGTAAAATAGCTTACGCTGCCACATTTCAATGAAGTGTAGTGGGCTTGACTAATGTTGGATTTACTTAGGAGGTAGAAGTAAAAGTGTCCAACTGAAAGTTTCTGACTGTGAAAACACATAGTGATTTGATATCTCCATTTTAATAAAAGTAATGTTTTGAAAACAATAGGCTCTTAAAAGTTTTACTAAAGTTGCTGCAATCATGGCAGGTGGGGAAATCTGTTCCTGTGGGAACATGACTCCATTGCTGGTTGCAAAACACTGGAGATGTGTAAGGCTGCATCAGCTATGTAACTGGAAGAGCAAAGTGAGCACAAGTGCTGAGACACCCAGTTCACCGCAGCCTTGCCCGCTCTGCTCCAAAAACGGTACAGAAAGAAATCCCTGCTGCCATGGGTCTTCCAGTCCTGAGCAGGTAAGTCTGTTCAGCATAGCCTTACTTAACTGTTCAAATCTCCAAGCTGCTAGGAACCTATAACTCTGCTCTTCATGAGTTTAAAACTGATAATCCACAAAATCAATTTGTTCTGTCAAGAAGACATCTTGAGATGAAAAGCTGAAATTCAGCTTGCTTATAGTTATTAAACCACATATGATGTTTTTTAGAACATCCAATGGACAGAATAGTCCAGGGTGGGATTTTCAAAAGTGCTTAAGGCATTTAGGAGCATAACTGACACTACAGGTCTATGGGATTTACGCTCTTACATGCCTCTGGCACTTGATTAAAAAAATCCAATTTCAGCAGATAGTACTCTGGACTGTTACTGGGACTTAAATTCTGTTGATTCAGCTATGACCTGCGGTTGTGGACCTGCTGTTTCAGTGCTCTCTGCGACTCTCATCCTATATTAGCCTATTTAGGCAGGCATTTTCAATGATCTCTGGAGGTAAATAATGCAATGGAATGCCCATATCTCCCTGGGTCTTTCTTTTGAAGAGATCGGCTTTGGATTGCACAGTTTCATAAACTGAAGACTATGTCTTAGAATAGGTTTATGATGGAAGTGACTTGGACCTAGGTTTTGTTTGTGGAATCTGAATAAAGCTACAGTTCAAACAACAATATTGCCTTTCTTCATGAGATTAAGATGCTTTGATTTCTCTGTGAATGTGAACTTTTATTTTCTTTTATGGAATAATTTTAATTGCAGCTAACAATTTTTTTTTTTATCCTATCATTTTTTGTACTTTGTGTCCCATTACCATACTAATAGTCACACAGAGGAATAAATCTCATTTGAGCATTAATGCAATAGTAAACATATAATGGCATATAGAGTATTTGACCTATAGGTCACTACCTTGAATTTGGCTCCGAGATTATTGACAGAACCTAATTATCACCTAACAGTTCTGTGTTGGCCTATGTGAAAGCTGGTGATTCCAGCCTACGTTGTCGTGTTGCAAAAAACCACCACCTTCCTGTGCTGCTCTGAGAATACACTTAATCTTGAAGTAGAGATATATTAAGACACTTCTTTACATGTTTCCTTCACCTGCATTCACTTGTCTTTGCCTGTGCATTTTAAACGCCAAAGTCTTGAGTGGAAAAGTTCTCTCCCTCTGCCGTGTTTGCACAGCATCTAGTGCAATAGCCACTATTCCTATCTAATTTCCTCAATAATCTGAGAAGCTGAAAATGGGTCATTGATTTGCAGGCGTGTTGTTCAAACTAACAAATAAATACGTTGAGGCATTGTTTCTGTCACTGCATAGCAATTTCAGCAGTCAGCAGATGATCAACATGCGTGTGATGTAATATACTTGTCACGTCAGTTTTAGAAGAACTATCCAGGGACTACAGCTTGTCACCTGTTTTAGAACATTAACTGAGAACTCCTTTGTGGAATAATTAACTGAATATAACTCAAATATTGGCTGAGAAACTAAAAAATTGAGGTAAAAAGAAAAAAAAAGAAACCACACCAAAAGTAAACTTTGTCAATTTGTATACTTCCCTAATGGAAGTCTGTCATAGGAAACTGTTCAATCCAGCTATGATCCACATATGTTACATGCTCAGTCTCCTTTGTCCAGGTCTTCCATGAAACAGGGAAAATATTTGTGCATAATTTCAGCATATTAAAACAATGAGTATTATTTCTTCTCACAACAGCAAGAGATGTCATTACTTCACACAAATCTTAAGCATCCAGAAATCATCTGAAGCCCTGCTACACCTGATGTTTGGGGCTTAGCTATGTCTTGCACTTAAAAGCAGAAGAGCTGCATATGCAAAGGTTTTGCAAGTGGCTCAGGACTCTAGCTTATTTTTCTTCTTCACAGCACTCAGCCTTAAATTAAAAGCAGTTCTGTAAACACTAGCATTAAGAGAAGATTAAATGTTTGAGCCTCCTTGTTAATTGCAACTTTTGATTAAGTTTTTCCTTGAGGTTGGCACCTACAAGATCAATTTTGTTTACATCTGGAGAAATTTAAAAGGGATATATAGAATGAGCCATTAACATCAATGACATTATTAGGAGAAGCCTGCTGGAACTGAGCATCAGGAAAGGGGAATTCTGGAATGTCTCTTTTTGTAGATACTTTCTTAAACAAAAGAGACAAAGCAAACTAATCACTCAACATTTAGATGAGTCACAGTGTCACTGTCATCCTCTCAAGAAAAGGGAAGTTGAAGGAATTCAGGTGAAGAACTACGTTTATTGATTCCTTCTTCAAAAAAACACAAAGACTATATTATTCAAGGACTTAGAAGTTAACTATGCTATCAAATCATCAAGCACTCTGTTGTTTATTACCTTCTGTTTATGGCTTTTGTGTGGTTGAGCATAAGTCAATTTTTTCCCCCAATTTTCTTCACTGGCAAGGACAACAGAAGGGTGTTTATGTTTGTTTGTTTACATTCAAATTATATACCATATCATGAAGGATATACAGCCAAGCACAAAGCACACGCTTTAGTGTATAAACTGTACCATTGCACTGTATATGCCTTGAACATCACACACTGACATTACTTTCAATTTTTTAAAGAATTGTGTACTTTTATTCTATGTTGACAGCTCCTTTCACAGTCCATTTTGTCAAAGAGTTCTAACACAGCTTCAGGTCTGCCTATAGATTATTGTTAGTGACGTTACAGCTTTGCTAATCAGAAACAGTGAGGTTTTTTTTTCCCACCAATGGACTTTTTTCAAAACTCAGAAAAGATAAATACAGTAATTACATGTAATAATTAGAAAGCCTATAATGAAGCAAGAATTTTAAGATTAATAAATAGCTGAACATGAGCCTGATAGCCTGCTTAATTAATCACTGAACTGTGGAACCACTGCAACTCATATGTCAATCCAGACTCTTTTATGGAAGTGATTTGAATCAATTGCTAATGAAATTGAGAAATTTAGAAGCAGCTTTCTGACTTTCAAGTGACAGGGCTCATATTTAACTCAAGAAATATGACAGTTAATGACAACATAAAAGTACTGTGAATTATTTGGCAGATCATGTGAGAATTACAGCATCAACCTATTGAAATAGCTCATAGCTGATCAGTGTGGAAATAAACAGTCATAATGACATATTTAGAAATCTATGATGCTGCTTAAAATATGAGAGAGTCTGCCTGAAATGAATCAAGGACATAATCCTACAAGTATAACAATAATATTTCAAGGATTCTTGTACTTTGCCACATAGACGAATTTACTCTTACTTCTGTTAAAACTGTAATCCACTAGAAATTATCATTATCTTTATTAAATCAATTACTTTAAACTGCCAAAATAGTTTCATGGCTAATTCTTCTTTTTTAATGTAATTAACATGCTTACTCTTACTCAGTTACTTGAATTTAAACGATTCTGCTGTTGAATTTGTTTCCTTAACTTTGCACTTCCAGTCACAATTTAATTAATTAAAACTTCATCCAGATATAATGAGAGGGTTATTGTGTGTTAATGAAATGTCAACGGAAAATGCACTAATCAATAATTAATTTAATTAAGGTGTATATGAGACAATATTGCTATATAATTAACTGAAATTCACGTAAGTAACACATGCATATTTAAATTTTCATTAATAAGTTTGTTAGGAATTTTAGATCATGCTGTTTTATGGATTCACATGAGATGTATAAAATTAAAGTGTTTGTCAAAGAGATTCTGAAATACACATTAAATGCAGTCCTGAATCATTTTGACAGTCATGTAGCAAATATAGGCATTTGAAGCCACACTAAGAATGAGAGTGTGCCTTCTTGGAGATGAGATAAAAGTCTGCAGGAGATTTCTTTTAACCTTTGAGAGTCAGATATCTAAAAAACCCTATGAGATGAAGTTACATGTGAGAAAACATATTCTATACTTGAAAAATGTGCCTTAGAAAAGATTATGAATAATGGAAGTATTTTTGCAATTCAACAGCTAAAGCTGGATCATCCCACTAACATGCTGTTCAGGCACCCTCCTTATTAGGGACTATATTCTATTAATATTGATGAAGCTATCTCATTTGCTCATTGTGAATGATTTTTTATAAGAATTTACCAATGAATCTGCTATTTAAAGGTGCTGCTAATTTGATACGTTTGCTAAACTTTTAAATTCCAAATGAATAATACTCTTCATGTTTCCTGTATGTTCAAAATTCATTACAGTTTGTGTTATTAATGATTGTTTGACCTTATAGTGGCTATTATTAGCAAGGTATTTCAGATCCATAAAGTTTTATAATTAAAAAGACAATCTCTTCCTTGTATATCCTAATTATATTCTATCTACCACATGTTCAGCACAAGAGTTTGACTTTATGGAGGATTTTTAAAATTGGGGTAAAAATCTGACTTTCAGACTGAAAGTCTCTAACTTAAAACCTCATTATTGTATATTAACAATTTCTAATGAAGAGTTTTACAAGGTTAAGTAATTGTCATGAAGAATAGTGGCGTTTTTCATAACAGTCTGACCATAGTTAGCAGATGGAAGATTGAGAGATTCATGATGATGAATGTCTTCTACGAAGTGCAGTCCCTATTTTGGATCCATGTCAAATTTTTAAGTTGAGTTAGTATGCATGTTTTTCCTCTCTTTAGGTGAAGCACATTGATAGCTGTTCTGTTTTTGTTTAGCAGGAGACCCCCAGCAATCTCAGGAGCATGCAGTTCTCCTTAGGCATAAATGAGAATGATATCTTATTTTATTTTATTTTATTTTATTTTATTTTATTTTATTTTATTTTATTTTATTTTATTATTTTTTCAGAGTGCCATGCGAAGAAGTATAGTAGGAAGGAATCTAGTCAGTTCAAGTTGGTGGTGGTAGGTTCAGGCTATATATCCTTTAAAGAAATGTGGATGTGGAAGGCCAGTGTTTCCTACTGGAACAGATTACAGATGTCAGTGCACTCTATCTGTTATTTCAAGGAGAGAGAGCATTTCTGAGTGGGAGTAGGCAGTATGTACTGTAAGACGTCACATTTTTATTTCATTGCTTTTACAATTTGTGCAATGTGTTAGCTGGCAAGGCTACTGCACAAACAAAGGTCTTGACGCTTTTTTTTCTCCTACTGTATTCAAATATCTCCAAATTTGTTTATTTGTTGCTTTGGGGTTTTTTTTTCTTTTTTTGTGTGTGTATGTGTTAGAAGTTAAAAACTGTAGCCCAGTAAATATTGCGTTGGCATTGCTTGTTATAGGCCACAGGTTTTGTGTTAAGCTAACAATAGAGTTCTTGGGACTTGTTGGGACCTCTCTGGATTACTTTTTGACCTGCCTGGAGAATGTTTTAGCTTGTAACAGCTTACCTTAAAATTGGGTGATTATTTTTCTGATTTGTTTTAAAATTGGCCTTGCACAATACAGTTGGCTTTTAGTTCTTATAATTGTATGTATTTTTGTAACTGATAGACAGCAATAGCAAGTAATTATTCTGTGTAGGATGAACCATCTATGACCCTAGAATAAAATGCAACATGGAAGAACCTTCACTCAGAAGGTGCATCTTGACCAGGAGACTAAGCATAGCAGGAGAGCACAGGTACCAGCCTGGAATGGTGCCAGGGCTGTAACTAGCTCACCAGTTAGTTGTTGTCAAAAGACTGTACTTCTGGGAGAATGCAACCAATTTTAGGACTAATAAAGGGAACAAAGAACTACATAATCCAGACTCTCTCTATGTATAGTAAATTCAGATATAACATGAAGTTTCTAGCCAACGAAGAAAGAAGAAGGTGTGAAAATATTTGGAGAAAAAATAACCACCTCCAAGTCAATCTTAGAATGAGGAGAAAAAAATTGTCAATCTCAACATAGTGCCCCTCACAGCAAAGAGGAAAAAGAAACACCTACTATCAACATCTTAATTCTGTTGCAGAGGCTGCTAACATTACAATCTTGCTATAATACACCCTGCTTACATAAATCCTCGACTTCAGGATCTGGAAGAGTAAGTACGACAGCAGAGAAAGGGGTACATACAGGGAATGCATATAATAATTTCAACTCTACTATTATTATTATTAAGATTTATTCTGTAATACTAATGTTTATTTTCCTTCTTTTTCCCTATCCTTCTCTGTAGTAGTTAGACTTGAGCTAACAGTAAATCTTTAATTAGACTGTTATTATTTTTAGTTACACTAACTATTAATTTCTGGCTTTATATGCAAAGTGAATTGCCTTTTTGCCCATAACAAGATTTTTCAGTGTAACAACTGTAAAAAAAAAGGGCTATATCAAACACTGATGAAATAAAAGTTCTCCTGAATGTCACTGATGTCTCCTACGAGATGGAATCTGTAGGAGATTTCATCCAGACTCTCCAAACTTCCATGAGGCTTCATGGCAACAGAAGTGGAAATAGGTTTACATTTGCACTGACCTGAGGCTAAATATTTTGTCTCAGTTCCATGAGCTGCAACACTTCAGTTTAGACCCATTTGATCCAAATTTAATGATTCTATTGTAAATTTCAAGGTTTTGGTTTTAGGGTTTTTTTTGTTTGTTTGAGGTTGTGGGGGTTTTTTTTGTTGGTTTGTTGCTTTGGGTTTTTTTCATTTTGGATCATAAATACTTGCAGGGCTTTCAATTTAAAAGTTCATGTTTCAATGGAAAATTACATTTCAGTAAAATCTTTCTTTTGCTTATTAAAAAAAATTCTGGCAGAAAATACTCCAGTCAGTTCTACTAACAGTATAACATACTTACATAAAATGAAATCTTAATACAACATACACAACACATACGAGTCCACATCAGCAAACAAATGAACTGAAGTTTTTAAAGAGGTATTTGGAGGTAACTTAAGTAGTTGTCCCAAGAATTAGCTCAATCCTGCTTTGTAAGGAAAGCATGCCACAGCATGTTAAATTTACAGTATCAAACTAGAGTAAAATGATTTTTTAAAATAATTTCTATCAGTGCAGAATAAAGGTGATGTTTATTTTCACGCCTTATGGATCATATCTTTTGTCTCAGGAAGAGCTGCAAGCATATGGTAAGAAATAAAAAATTTTGACATATAGGCAGTTTAAAATGAAATTTTAATGATACCTGTTCGGTATTATGAAATAAGTGTATGCCACCCTTGTGTCATTTATTGTACAGGTGAGGTACTTTTTTTAGCTGAGTTCAGGTTTCACCTGTAAGAAGGGAGAGTTTTCAAAAGTTAATTTACCTCTTCCTGAAAGAGGAGTTTAAGATGTAGGGAGAATTAATGGTCCTCAGTAGCTCTCTTTATATCTCAGTTTTGGAAGGAGATTTGACAACTCAGTTATAGTTGCTGGCTAATATTAGGAAAGATGAATTTTCACCTATATTACTTGCATATTCAGTATATGGTTAGAAGTAATTTAAGTTAATAACAGCTGGGATTATTTTTTTAAAAAAAGTTATTTCATGTTGATACAATAGCTTGAATAATAGCTTTAAAAACTACTCACGTTATTTCTCTGACTAACTGCTGTGAATCAGTATACCCTTTAATGATATGATTAATACTTTTACATGTTTAGCGATGCAGTTTTTTGGATTGGAGTTGTAAGCCAATATTCAACAACGGCATTGATTAATAAGTGTTATAATATTTGAAGTGGATGCTATTTACATAGAGATGTCATATAGACACATGCTTATACTGTGAAAAAATGTTTAGGCCTTCTTTTTTACATTTAGAAAGAGGAAATATTGCAAGCTTTGTATTTCAAAATGGTGTATATTAATTATACATTATTTATACGGTATAGCTTATTTTAAAAAAATAGTTGTGCAATTTCTCCCTCAACTTCTCTCCACTTTGGTAAATCACAATTTTCAAACACTGATCAGTATGTTTCCAGGAAGCTGTTAGTCACAGTACTACATAAGACTGATTTCTAAATTCATTTTCAGAATGTCAGATTCCTGTTCAGCTTTTAAGTTAGAATATACTAGTCCTCCCTTGGCATCTGAACCTGTTATTTAAAGTGGGAAGTAATACTGGAAACTGCAGCATTGCAAGATTTTAACTTCACAGCTGAAATTGAAGAACTGACCCAGAGAGCTGTGCCTGGCTGGTTTTCTGACCTCTGTTAGAGCTCACGTCAGCTCCTGTAAAGCCCAAGTGGGATCTCACAGCATGGGACCATGAAGACTCCATCCAAAACTGAAAGCTTTCTCCTGCCGACAGGTCGGCTGAGTGACTGAGCCCCCAGCCGCAGCCATCTCCTGGCATATTCAGAGACTCTGGTAAGCTCCCACCTCGGGGGGAACTCTTCCCAGGGAATTGCACTCCAAACTTAAAGAATCCCAATAACGTAGATCCAATGTTGTCCTCAATATCAAATACTTGATGCATTTTAAGAATGTAGTGCAGCTCTGTTAAACTCCAACTTGGCTATTTTCAGGTCTGCATTCAGTTATAATTGCATCTGTTTTACATACAGGTTGATTTTCCACCTGAAATACAGAGTTTCTCCTGCAATGCGTCTCAACATGCTACAAACACTGCCTTGGTACAAAAAAAAAGGTCTTCCTATCACTACAGAGACAGCAAGCTTTGAGCACTCATGGCTCTACAATGTCCCTCAGTGAGAGAGGGAACTCAGATGTCACCTGAAATTCGTCTAATAGGGATTTCAGGGCTCTGCCTGAGATGAATACTTAACGTGCCTGTCACTTTCTCAAAATCACATTTAGCACAGGGAAAAGGGATGTACACATGTGACTTCATTACTCCAGGAAGACGAACACATTCAGAGAGAATTGGGCAGTTCCTTTCGGAAGCAAGAATATGGCAGACAGAGGCAAGCTATGTCCTCGCAGAATCCCTAAATGCATGGTATGGTTCAGCCCATTTCAATGCCCATGAGTTAGCATTCTTTAACCACTGAGCGTAGAGGCTTCCTCCATTCTGTTCTTGTGACTTCTTCCACCAGCACAGTTCAGCCCCCCTTTTTTGGAGCCTTGGCTGTTAAGGCCTGTCAGTTACAAAAAAACTGCAGAGGTGTCATTTCCTCTGTCAGAAGCTTAACAGAACCCCAAAACCCATTATTTTGTGCAAAAACCAAGTTTATCCATAGTTGAAACCTCACTAATAGCAGTATCTCAAGAACCACATTAAAGAAAACAATTCTTTTTCTTTTGCTAGGGAAATTACCTTTATAAGTTGTGATAGTAAATTGCTTGAAGTAGATATAAGGGAATTGTGTTGGCCTCAGTTGAATGTGAAATAATAATACAGTACCTGCCACACAGAACAATTTATTTTATAATTGTAAAACTAAAACCAAGGACAACTCCTCCCTGCCTGCCCTCCCAGTAAGAATATAAAATATGTAATATATCATGCATTTTTTCCCCTATGTGTTTTGATGTAAATCTCAGGGGTTTATGCATACTCTTTAACTTGGGATCTAGTATTGGGATAATATCTGTGGAGACGCAAACTTTTTTCCATTCTTTCATTGCTGATGAAAACCTAATGCTAGCATAATTTTTATTCCATATCAAAGTAAACTAAATTTATTCTCTGAGATAAAACAAGGCAGCAAATCTAGGGCAGCTTATTCTCATGCCTTGTAGCAACTGAAGTGACATACTGCTCTTGTTGACCCATGTCAGAAAAGACAGGCTTTTGCACCAGTCTTAAGATCTGTGTTTACTTGTTTCTCATGAAGCTCATATTGTATAACTCAAATGCTATAAAAATAGTGACTGGTAGATCGTGTTTCTTGTTCTTGCTGCCAAAACAGCATCCCTGTTCATTTTCCTTTTTCAGGGCTTGGTGGTCCACTTAAGCTCTGTTTCTAAACCTGTCCTCTTCCATCCAGGAAGAGACTCCTCCTCTTTAAAGTATCAGGCAGAAATATGAAAAAAAAATGTTTAAGGGAGATAAAAACATTGCAAATGGTTCTCATAATGTCACAGATTCTATTATATTTATCTCTTTATATGATAAATATTTTCTGGTAGAGAACTGTAACATACTTTTTCATACATAGAGCCTCATAAGACCCTGGTAAGGATAACTTTTTTAATGTTCATTGACAAAACACAAAAGAGCCTTCCCAATCAGGCCAGCCCATTTGGATAATACAAATAAATAAATGCCTTTTTGTAGCTCTAGCACATGAGAGCATGATGTGATTTGCTCTGTCCGGGCTTCCCACTTAAAGTCCCAGTTCATATTACATCCTAGGCAGTTCTGAGAAGACAGGCATATTTCCCTTTTGGGTGACAAAGCAATATATCTTAACTGCTCTGTTATGATGCTGTTTATAGTAAAGGTAGTATAAAATATAAATTACTACCCAGAAACAATTTAATTATAAGGGCTATGGGGAAAAAAAAGAAAAAAAAAGAATTTTTTTTATTTTTCAAGCCTAAGGATGGTGGCATAACATTAGTCCAATTAACTGTGTGTAAAACTAAATTAAATCAATGCTTGAAGCTTTCCTTGAATATGCCTCAAATTCAGTTCATCTACCATTATTGAAAAGTATCACATTTAAGTCTTAATAATTCTTTACACTAGAGTGCTATTAATGTCATCATTATTATTATACTTCCTTATCTTCAATATATTATAGCTGTTAGAATTCAAGTACAAAAATCAATGGGAGATTTGCATTTGATATAAAATATTCTAATCTATCACAATTAATTTACTTCCCTGAATTATGTTAATTATCCTCTTCCCCACCTGGGAAGAAACCCCTATTGCATTCTTGACTGGATTTAGATCTAAAGCTGGTTCCCTGGAGTGCAAATCTTTGATAAAAATTCCATACTTACTCTCTCTTTTCTTCTGTCTTTTGTACACACAGCACTGTGAGAAATATTAAATGAAAGGTTTGGTTTGACCAACAGTTTTTGAACACAGAGGACATCTGGTCTTCCTTTAAATAACAAAAAAAAAAAAAACCCTCACCCTCCCTCAGTTCTTGCCCATGGGCAATTAAACTGTACATATGCAATTTCAAGATTAAAAGCAGCATTGAAAACCCACTCATGATTGACTGCTGAACAGTTTATACACATCTAAAGAAATATCTTTGACATGCAGTTTTCTTTCTGTTATTTAAAAAATTAACTTACCTCCTTCTCTTCCTAGCTTGAGGAGAACTCATCCCTGAAAGTCCTAGAAACTATTCTTTATTGAGAAATTATTTCTGAGAAATGATCAGTTTTTGCTTGAGGACCTACACTCCTTTCAGTGAAAAATTGGATGTTTGATTTTTCATAAGGACAATTCCTTTAATCTTTTCACAATCAACATCATGCTAATCATTGCTGGCTTTTCCAGGCCTTTCCCCCAAAAGTAACAGAGTTTACATCAGTTACCACCAGTCGCGCTGTTTTAGTTATCTCTATTTTTTACTTTCCCCTGTGAATTTTGCTTTAGGAATCCCTCTTTCCTGTTTCTCATATCTGACTGATGCCGTGATCATTTCGGTTTAAAACACACTTCCAAATTCACTGAAATCTTTATGGCCAACACTTTTTCTCTTGTCCAGTTTTGCTTGCACAGATGAATCTCATAGTGCCTGGTCATGAACCCTGGCCAGTCTGAGACCTTGAAAGAGGTGTATGTACCAAAGCAAAGTGATCCACCGAAAACAACAGTTCAGTGCCAGATCTGTAAGAATGGGGCTTTTAGCCTTCTGCCTCTTTGCCCATTTTTAACAGCTTATTGACTTGACTATAATGTTATTCCCAACAACAGAAAAGAATTATTAATACCGACATCTTCTCAAATGCCAAGTTTCTCCTGAATTGACAGCTAGGAAATTTATATTATTTAGTATTTTTTCCCACTGACTTGCAGTTAGTATATGAAAACTTTCTGGTGTAATTTGTTAGTTCCCCTTTGAACACTGGATCTGGGGAAATTTTATAAAAGACTGGTGAAATGTCACCACATCTCTCACTTTAGAATTTGATTTGCAGTTTGACTGAGGTTATGAAGACAAAATGCAGGACAAAGTGGCTCTTTTAATTGCAGACATATGAGGAAAATCTAGTTCTTTAAACATGTAGTTTTACTGGAATGTGTTATCTTGATATTTTTGCTTTGTAAAACTATCATTTGCACAGAGTCACTGGTTCAGAGGCTAGTTAACACAGGAACTATTTTGTCAATGAAGATTCTGATAGGTTCAAAGTGGCCCAGTGCTATAGTATATAAATAGTTAGGTCATTGATTACAGTGATTATGTAGTTTTGTTCACTCCTCTGACCTCATTTAGTATTTTTTTTCCTTAGCAAAGAGCAGATAACTACAGAATAATTAATATTCCTCTGGAATTCCTAACAATTACATTTTTGAACAAGGGAAATGATTGCTAGTAACCTGCAGGGAACAGTTAGAAAATCTGTGTACTTAACATATACTTATGTACTTAAAAGACAATCTATTCGTCAAATAACAAAAATACATGGCTTTCCGTGAGTGGTTTTCCATGAGTATCCTTGCAGGTATCTGAAGTTCATTAAAATAAAAGATTCTTCTGGTGGCACCTTGATACAGTTCAAACAAACACTGCTGGCTTGGGTAAATGATATAAGGACTAGATATTTCATCCTTGTCTGAATAAGTTTGCATAGAATGAAAAGAGTTTTGGGGACTCTGCTCTTTCTTGAGCAAAAGAGCCTCAGCCTCACTTACACACAGCGCACTGGTGTTTGCCCAGAGCTCCACTTGCTTGTGTTTGCAGCATGCTTAGCATGCTCGGAGTTATCCTTTGGGTTATCCTTTGGGTGTTCAAATGGCAATAGACTCTATTCAAACAGTACTCAGGAAAGAGCATGAGAAATGTGTAAGGTAAGCTGTGAAATATGAAAGTGATGGTGTGTTTTCAACTGTTTTGATAATGAGATTCAACTTCATTAAATACATTAAAATACAAAATACATTAAAGGGCTGTGCACAAGGGAAAAGGAACTCCAAGGCACAGCACACTATCAGCAATAGTACTGCCTTGTTCTTGTGCAATTCTGAACCATTTTTAAAAAGATCTTACTGGCTGAAACAGAGTTTTCATAGGCATGAAACTAGTTTGATAGAGCTAGATTTGTTGTGTCTAGTCATACAGTTGTGGTAGATCAGAACAGTCTTCACAATCATGGTAGCATATCTGGTAAGTAAGATGTTCATTAGAGTTGGATTTCAGTTGACTACTACTTTGCTTTGAAAGATATTCACTAGATGCATGACTGGAAAATTGCAGCAGTTGAAGCTTTTGCATTAAAGAATTTGAGACTTCAACTATATTTGCAATTCATGTTTTAAAGCATACAACTGCTGCTAACAAATGAGATGTGGCTTATTTTTACATATTCATGCTTTCAATCATCTTTTTACTTTTGGGTGGAAATGAAAGATACCTGTGATTTCTTTATTCCCAGGGGCATCAGAGTGGTCGTGAGAAGATGTGGTAACACTGGGGGAGGTGACTGAAGAAATATCTTAATCCAAAAATAGGAGCATGAGTCTGGAAAGAGTCATGAACCACATTTTCATTTGTGATGGAAAAGTACCTCTGGAGATATCATACTCTGTCCCTGTTTCTTCTGTTGGTACATAGCACACATGGCAAAGGGCAATGAATTTGCATTGCTGCTAGTATATTCTTAAGCAGGTGGAATGCAAATATTAATCACCAAGATGATGAGGAAGACCCCTTATTCTGGTCTAAAATCAGTGTTAACGGTCCCATTTTCATGGCAGTAAGTTGACTTACAATTGGTTTCTATATATGTATAATGTATGTATCATAAAATATGTGGAAAATTTCTGTCTGTTGCCCAGTTTTTCAAAAAGAGCTACCTAAGACCTCTGCACAATAAAGGTTGATTTTCAATAGGTTTTGCAACTGCAGAAGTTCCAGAGAGGTAGAAGAACACTCATCAGAAGAGCGCGTGAGATCACCAGTATCCAGAAGATGTAAAGGTGTAAGGAAACTGAAACTGGCAATATGCACTGGCTCACTTTGGAATTGCTTTTGCTCTCGTCTAATCCCAGAATGAAACTGTTTGTGTTTTGGGATTCTTCTTCCCTTCTCATGACCTTAGCATCCCACGTTACCTGGATGGTTGGGAAGTCGTTTCTTGAGTTTTCCACTAGATTTTGTTGTGTACAATGCATCCATATATTAATTGTCTCAGGTACTCAGGCAGCAAGTGTCTGAAGTGTGTGTCTGTTTCTGTACTACATACATGTGAACCAAAATCTGTACGATATAGATCGTGATCAATGCCTGTGCTTGGTTGTCCAAGCAGCGGCTGTTTTTGAATTGCCAATCTTATCTGAAGAAACATGTCTTGTTCAGTTCAGAACCAGGTAGCTTATCTCACCTCTGAGACTGCACATCAACCTGAGGTCTGAAGTGAAATGGCTTCAGTGCTATCAGATCAATTTGCTGTGAGCAGCCCACATCACAATACCAGCACACATAATTCAGCTGGCTTTGGCAGTTTGCTCAGGAGAGAGCTAGGCCTACATTTGCAGGAGCACTGAATTATTTCTTTTCTCTGGAGACGGAGAGTCAGAAAAGATCCCTTCAGGTCAGGGTTGAGGGCTCAAAAGGAAGCCAGCAATGAGGCAGCTAAATTTTACTTCAATATGCTGGGCATTCAACGCTTTTCAGGGCTGAAACAGTGAAGGTCAAGGGGCTAATCTTCTCAAAAACAGATGATCATAGAAATTAATGTGACACATCCAAAGGTTGCAAGTGGCTTCCTCATTATCCTACTTAATAGTTGTTTTCTCTTAAATTAGAGTCCTTTCATTTCTTAGCAAATACTAACATTTATTCTGTGATTATCCAGACGTGTTGTTGATCAACTCATGAGTTTTGTTTTGATTTTCCTTTTTAGACACAAATGTATTGCCCTTCACAAACTTATTTAATGATAAAGAAATGCCTGATTCTTTTTGACATTTAGAATGCACGTAGCAATACAGGTGGTATGTTGTTTTCCTTTATTACTGACAATCAAGTTTTACTTTCCTTTCTGTAGCAATAAAAAGTAGCTTTAGCAGTACATCTGTCAAAATATTTACCTCCTAGGCCACCAAATTTAGTGTCAGTGTCTTCTTAGTATTTTAATTTCTATGTTATCAATACCAGAGGAAAGCAGATGACAGTAAGACAGTATATTAGGCATCTCAAAAGTTACAATAAAATAACAATTTTGTTTTGGGGCAGATCTTGGGGTCTCTCATTAGTGTGCGCAAGTAATAAGTCAGAGTGACAGTGATCTTAATGCTTACAGGACTGATGTATCTGAGTGCTATGTTTCTTTAAGGTAAACACTGGTGTTAGTGCAGCACTTTTCAATGACTGCTTTTAATTTTAATCAGTTTGGTAGGTATTGACAGTTGTCAGGTGGATTAGTTTTGTTTGGATTTTAACCCCAGGTGCCATGAGTTGCTCTTAGACCATAAATAGGCACATAAAATGGCCCTCAAAATTGCTAGCAATTATCACTCTGTTATTCAAGCTCTACAGAGAGGCTAAGGACTGAACAAGTCCAGAGAAGTTAAACTGTCTTCTGTCTCCCTCCTTCTTTTTAAGGTAAGCCTGAAAAGCTGGTGAAGGGAAACTTGTTTTGTAGGTTACCTGAAATTCATTTGTTAGCATTATCGTCTCTACCCCCTACTGCGAACAAGAAAAGAACTGTCCTTTTGCACCGGAGTATACTTGATATTTTTCTGGTGCTTTAGATGTAATTAAAATATGGGGTATGTCTATGTGGGATGGAGGAGGAAGGATGAAAAAGAAACCACAGATTTTTCAATGCCAGAGATGTTGTATGAAGAAAGCATTATGGATTAGAGATGGTAAGAATTATTTTGCTAAACCCCCACCCTTCTCATGCCCCTGCTCTTGTTATCAGCTCTAAGGCAGGTAATATCTATTCTCCTTTCACTTACCCACATTCTCTCTGACACCTTTCACTTACCCACATACATTGTGCTCCCCATGGAGTTTTTCATCTTGTTGTAAAAATGACACTTTCAGGGATGTGACTGTAGAGGCTGAAATGTTGATTACCTATCATTAATCATTTCTGGAAATACCGGTCTCTTAAGATGCTAGTCCTCTGGTGTGCATACAATATGCATGGAGAGGGACAGACTGATAGGGTGTGTGGGAGTGTGCGGGACAGCAGAGAGAAAACAGTACATATTTACTCTTGGCAATTTTGGCATTGATTTATCCTTTTGTGGTCCCATTTTAAAAAAATTGTTGAGTTCCCACTCCTGTTAATTAATTAAAGGAGTCCTCCTCATTTGGTGGTGCTCTCCACTGGTTTCATTAATACGTAATGAAATTTCCCCTTGTGCCTTTATTGTCAATGTTTGAAAGGGAAGGTTTTATACCATTAGCCTGGAATCCCACTTCCCTCTCAGCTGCTTCTCTCCATATTGATGGCATACCGGATAAACAGAACAAGTTAATTTGTAATCTTAGATAGAAAATGATAGCTGCACTGTTTCTGTCATTGAGCACTCTGCCAGTTTAAACAGCTGATTAGTCAGCTTCTGTGGAATCGATCTGAATCAGTTCCACCTGCGTGCACCCACCAGGAGCCACTTTATTGTAAATCAATCATTCTGAAAACATCTCACAAAGGGGCCAGTCCTCACTAACAAGCCATCAATTTAAACTGTCTGTCTGGAGCACTCTAGAAATTAGAAGTGCAACAAACATTTGTTCTAAAATTATGGAGAAGTTGTTATTTTTTAAAAATCAGAGCCTGTAAGTATCTGGTGCTGATGGTGATTTTCTTACTTTTTTTTTATTATTTTATTCATATGCATCAGGTCACTTTTCAGACATCCCAAAAGTGTGGGTGCTTTCTCATAGGAAAAAACAATAGGTCGGGAATTTTAACAACAATGGATGGAATGGATGGCCTTTATTACTAGAAGGCAACATTAACAGTAACTCAGAGACTTTATATCCTGCCCTTGTGCCCCTTGGGTGTTAAGATCGATCCCCAGAGTCAGAGAAGTTCTCCTTATTCTTTGACGTGATGAATGGCTAAATTTTTCCTGTGCAGAGAGTGGGTCTTCCAGTTGGCAGTGGTTGGAGAAGCTGCCCCAGGGGAGAGATACAGATATACGGCTTGGTCTCCAAACTCTTCCTTTAAGACACTTCATACTACCCTAAATAAAAGAGAGCAGAGAAGGTATATTCTACTTTTTTTTTTTTTTTTTTTTTTTTTTTTTTTTATTGGCCTGTCTGGGCATTTCACTTATGTCAACAAAAAAGCTGTGAGAATCATGTTTTCAGGTTGAGTGCATTGCTTAGAATCTCTGGAGTCTTATTCAGCTTGAGAAAAAAATATGGCAGCACTTAGTTTGCAACATGTAGTGCAAAATACTGCATACAATGTTATGCTGTGTAATTACACGTTGCCACATGATTGCATTGTCAACACTGTGTCTGATTACAAGGTAATTGCTTAGTTACTAGTTTTGGTGCAAAGCCTCTTAGAGACTTGCATATTAAACAAGTGTCCCACTCTTGGAAATACAGTCAAAACAAAAGTTCAGGGAGACCTCATGTGATTGTATGGAAACTATTTTTATGCTTAGATTATGCTGGGTTGGATCTACCTCTGAACAATCTTAGCTGAAATCCTCTCATTTATTCTAGGACACTTTGGTGAGATACTTACCAAATAGTATAGAGTATTCACAGCAAGTTTGGAGCTTTAGCTTCTCCCTCTTGCAGGGTTTGAATGTGAGAGGGTTTCATACATTTAATATGGCTGCCTGTCTCCTTATCTTCCAGCCCACAGGTGTGACTTCTGCAGTTAGTCTCTCTAACCAGCCTTACTTATTTTTTAAAATAAGCTGGTAATCCATATTGTCTTTTGGCTCTTTGGCTATATGGATTCCCCACAAAATGTACCTCATTGTTATTAAAAAGTGGGGTGTCAGGAATTTGGGTGATGTCTCTCTTACGTGTTCTTCACTAATACCAATTTGTGTGTCAATCAGGTGTCACTGAGGGGACAGGATGTGCCTCTAGATTAAAGTTGCAGAATATGGCAATTCTGCCTTCCCCTTCCCGAGTGCAAATCCTGCATTTCCTTGCCCGCTGGTCTCATGGAGCTCGGGAAATGTCTTCCTTTTCTGTTGCAGAAATTCCCTTCGGCAATTTGTTAGAAGGGAGAAGAGTGAAAAGCTGTGCACCTGCCTTCCCAGAGCCTTGTATCCCTCTGGTTTTTAGGCCACAAAGGGCAAAGCATAAGAAAATGCAGTAATCATGTCTTTAGGTGTTGCACTCAAGACGCCCTTAAGCTGCAGCAGGATTGATATCCCTTAAATTTGGAAGCTGTGCCAGAGCTCATTGATTTCTAATCTAAGTCATCAAATGAGAGAAACTACTTTGGCAGGTGAGCGAGCTGTTTCTGGGCTGATGGAGGACAAGGTGCAGGGGGGATTCTCTTTCCTGTATAGAAAGTTTCCATGCGACTTTTGTGTTGTTAAGGCTTTCTCGCCTTTCTTCAAAGGAATTTAATCTCTTTTTCTGGGCTGGCTTCTTTTAGATGAGACATATGCTCCTCCAATGCTATTTTCAGGTAGAGCTGGTCCATTTGTTTGCTGAGTCTGTACAGGTGGTCTGTTTAAATGACTTCCTCTAGTATGATAGGCTTCTGCTACACAAGCAAGATGACCACTGCTTGGTGGTCAGTCAACTCCAATTCTCACACAAGTAATATTTTTTTCAGTGTTGGCCATGGTTTTGATTTAATTCATTTTGTACTATCTGAACATCAACAAAATCCCTGAGCTCATTTGTCATCATGATATTTATAACGACAGGTTTTGAGCTGAGCATGAGTACCAGATAGAAGGTGTGCAAGAATGGTTATGATTTCCTGGAAGGGGAGCAATTTCAATCCAGACGTGGAAAAAAATAATTCTCTTAGTTAGGAAAAATTATTTCTGTATGTGTATTATTTACTGTCTGCCCAGTCCCTTCATGGAATTACGCTATATATCCTCTCCCCTGGCTCCTGAGATGATATCATGCTATAGACACCTGGTCTGTGACTAGGGCTCCTAGGATCTACAACAACAGAAATAGTAATACGCTATTACCTATGATTAAGTGTGGGGTCTATTTTCACCTCACAAAGGTAATACTGCCAATAATCTTCCCAAATTCTGTGCTTTCTCTCTATGATAGTTGCCTACTGCCTGGCACTGAGTTCTGTGTCCTGTCTGTGCAGGATGATATGTCTTTAATTAGCAATTTGGTTTATTGCTGCTATTTTAATATGACAATACTGATGATATTACAAGTGTGTAGTCACTTGATCCTGCATGTGGAATGCCTCACCATAGACACTTAATCATGAAAGCTGTATCTTGGAGACATAGAGAAGAAAGAAATGTTACAAAGTAAGTACTTGTCTGCTTGTAGTAATCCCAGGGTAAAGGAAATAGGAAAAAGGATAGTCTGGGACAGTTATGCATCTCAAATGCAGCATAGCAGAAACACATGCAAAGCAATTTTAAGCAGTGTAATTCTGATCCTGAAAGTGCAGTACGGGTTAAAGAAAGCTAAGCTATGTACATAAGCATGGGCTTAATAAGGCAATGGCATAAGCTGGTGGAAACACTGATGTGTTAATGAAACCCTGACAGAGACTAGTCGGTCCAGCTCTGGTATCTTACTGGTCATCTTATGAGATGAGAATGTATTAATGGGCTGTTATTGGTAGTTCTGCAAATTATCTTTGGCATGTTGCATGAGTTATGTAGTGACTGCTGGGTGCTTACAAGGATCTTGTTTCTCTTTGTGCTCTTTACAATAAGGCAAATGCTTAAATAAACAATGCATTTCAGTGTCTCTTTCCTGAGTTATTTTTGGCTAATTAAGACTTTTTTCCTCTGTGTCTTTTATTTGTTGGTGTTGAGTGCTTTGTACTACTTCGTAACTGTTAGTGTATTTTTTACTACTGTCTTGCTGCTAGTAAGCAAGAATATTATGCATTGATATTACTGGACTGAATGCTCAGGGTGTACAACAAGAGGGTACAAATATATTTTTGTTGTTGTTAATGACAGCAATTTCTAGAATGTTTAAACTGGAAAATGAAGATGAGGAAAAGTGCAAACATTTTCTTTTTAGATTTAGGTTACTTTCAGATTATTTCATTTCTTTATCACAGGACACTGAGTTATAAACTACAGTTGTAATGCCTGCATTAAACTGATACTGAATTGCAACAGTAAAAAATACAATGAAAATTACGACTATGATGAGGTGAAAAAATATTTTAATAGAAATAGATGTCATTAGGTTATTGAGGGAGATTGTTGATCTTTGTAGGCATCTAGCTCATAGTAGCTACTTCTGAAAATCTGATTTGCAAAATCTCTCTGGAGACTCTGGGCTAACCGTAGTGGCTGTCTTACTGGCTTTTTTTCAGTGCATTTCAGGATGGAATGGGACAAATGAACAGAGTGTAATATGCAGAGCCATCTAGCTTCCCTTCACCATCAAATAGTTGATGCATTATGGAATTTTTTCGTGCTTTTGATCAGGAAAAATGTAAGGAGGTGACTAGCAAAGACAGAATAATGTGTGTGATGGGGCAGCGTGGTTTTATTGAGCATAAGTTGCATTTTTTTTGGGACCCTGGTATGCAAGACCCCACCGTGGGTTGTGCATGTTGGCAGTCTGCAAGACTGTGGATCTCTCCTGAGATGTCAGAGTTCCCTGGCATGAGACGTTGACTTCTCTAATATAAAGCAAAGCCCTGGGCACATCTGGCATTCCAACAGCTGCCAGAGTCTGGAAGAGCTGCATTAACCAAAGTAAAAAAGCTCAGAAGTGCAAGGAGTTGCATTGCAGGTACAGTGAAAGTTATTAGCATGATGATAGCTTGTGCACAAGGGATCAAAAGGCTGAAAAATGAAAACAGCTCCATCTGTTCTTGCCAAAAGGAACCAAAGTAGAAAATTAAAAAATTCTTACTGTATTTAGTACGCAAAGTGTATATTCCCTTGGTTGGCTTGCTTAGATTTCCAATAGAAAAAAGACACTTTAGTAAAACAGTGCAAAACTGCCATAATTTTAATCTATCCATATTTTTTCCTAGTCCATCAGTGGTTAGAACGCTTTCTGTTGTGGCTCACCCACACTCTAACTGCATATGTAGTAAGCATTGAAAGTGGCTCCATTATATGCCATTTGGGGCTTCATATTTATTATTTTGCAGCATCAATTGTGCTCAGTTTGCAAGTGAAATAAACTGTATTTACTTTAAATGCCAGTTCTGCAAATTCAGCTTGGGAACTGGGAATAACAGTTTCTTTTTGGAACTGCATTTTGACCCTGGCAAAAAAAGTTGAGAATTGACAGAAATTTCCATAGCTCAGTTGAAGCAATTTTCTGGTCCGAAGTCTAAATAGAGAACATATTTCAAAATAGTATGGATTATGTGTGAACTAAAAAGGATTGTCTCCAGTCACTACGGTATTTCAGAGCCAGTTGAGCTACAATAATAAAAAGTGCTAAAATGTATTTGTATCAGTCAAGTGAGCAGATTTAATTTAGCATATGTGTACAAGAAGAGATAAGCAAATTCTGTTCTGTTAATTTAGTTTGTCTTTCATTATTCCATTGATTTAAACTGAATTTCTGCGGACTTAGCCAGTGTAACTGTGATCACATTCAAGCCTGTGAAGTAAAACTCAGCATCAACATGAATTATGATTTAGATTACACTACTTGATCGTTTATAATGTCTTTCTGATCAACCAACACTTGATGAACTTCTTATCAATGCCATTCACATCCTGACACATTTTTGACCCAGACTACTGTTTAGCATATGTAGCAATTTATTCCAGGATGTATTTTAACAAATTTGACTTCAAATGGGCCACTTCAACCTCCTTTTTGCACTGCACTCTAACAATGTTGCGTGGTTTAACAGAACTTGGACTGAATTAAAAAAGAGAATTAAAAAGATAGGATAAAGATGATAGGATAAGGAATAAGATAAAAAGACTCTGAAATCTGTTTAATTTTAAAAAGGTACCTACTGGTGTCTTTAGAAGCTCTTCTGTCAAATCCTTTGCTTATATTAGAAATCTGAATGTAATATTTATCTCTGGTGGAGACTCTCACTGAAGCACTTTGATTTGCTTATTTGAAAAGAGTTTGTTTTTTTCTCAGGTCTCAGCCAGTAGTTGTTTGGATGAGATCGACTGCTCTCTGAATTAAAAAGCAAAGAAACAGGACTGTTCTTGGGAAGCTTTGTATTTCTGTTATTTACCGATGTGCTATTGTTATTGGATTAAATGCAGAGCTGTGTGTAAAGAGGAATAGCTCTCTGCTTAGGCATCCAACATAGCACTCTACAAAAGACTACTCTATTAATTACAAAATATATTGGTCTCACTAGCACGAGCAACAAGACTGATCAATCCTTCTCAGCAATGAAAAATCAGACAGTCTAAAATGCTAGTATGACAACAATGTATAGTTTGGGACCTAAGAAGTGCAATGACAATAACAATAAAAATCCCCATTTATGAGGCACTTTATCAAACAAATATCTCAAGGCACCACACAATAAACACATAAGAAAATGAAACCAAACAGAGCTGTGGGCTTGATTGAGGGGAAATCATTGATCCTTATTCCTAAAAGCATAATGAAAAAAACCCTTCATCTCTTAAGGTCTAGCATAAAAATTAGAAATATTCTTTGGAGGCCTAGTACTAATATCCTGGAGACAATTTCTTTTCTTACTGATTCTAGATTTGTTCTGACATGGCACAGAATAAGATTTCTGAAACAGTAGATTGAAACTGATTTAGAGAGTATGGTTACCACCTTCTAGTCCAAAAGGTTAATCATGACCATAGAAATAATGCTGTAAATTTGAGGAATAGTGCAAGAGTTTGGCTCAGATAATTTCTGATCCTTTATCCATTTTCTCTCCTTTTTTGATGTGCCGCCTTCTGTCTTTGCTTCAGATTCAGGCAGGTAGCTCTACTATATGACTGCACCAAGTCACAAAACAGTTCTGTCCTTTTTGTGCTTTCACAGTCCCAAGTTCCTTTCTGTTGATACTGGGATTCCTGTCCTGCATCCAGCTGCATGATGCGATTATGTCTGTAAACCCAAGTACAAAAAAAATGTAGTTTTCCCATTCAAATATAAATTCCTATAATTTGATAGAGACATATCTTCAAAAATTACTTACTGTAATATTGTGGGACAAGCTGTAGAATAAAAGTCTACCAGTGATTATTCTAATTTGAGTAGTTCTTCCTGCCTAGAAGAGTTGAAAGATTCTTTACAGAACACTTAAAGAACAATAGGCAGTTATGCATTTTGGAAAGAAAAATGTGTTATCAGCAGGCTTTTTTGCTTGGGTATCTTTGGTTGAGTGTTTGGAGTTTTGGGGGGGTTTGGTGGGTTTTTGGGGAAGAGGGGGATGTTTCGGTTTTGGGACTTTGTTGTTCTTCCTTAAAAGCCTTTAAGGACTTTTTTAATCAAGGGGGTTTTCCCTGACAAAATCTCAAATTTTGAGGCCACAGCTCCTCACATATGATAGCTGTTTATGGATACCCCTCATAAATCCAATGGGATAATAATAATAAGGATAATGAAATAATAAGGGTAATATTGTGACATAATAAGGATGACTGCATTTTTTATTTTTAATTTTTGGTTAGTTGTGATTTTAAAGTTGAAAGCTTATGCAAGTAAGCTAACAGATAGCAACCTACCACCAGCAGTGCTACAAGATATTATTGCTATTGGAGGAATCCTGTGGGTTCCCTACTGTAACTGCTA
This sequence comes from Fratercula arctica, assembly GCA_947846985.1. NCBI lineage: Eukaryota > Metazoa > Chordata > Aves > Charadriiformes > Alcidae > Fratercula > Fratercula arctica. The sequence goes on from CANTUZ010000010.1 coordinate 25,919,784, forward strand.
AAGAACCCTCAAAGGAGTTCATTGTAATTATTTTATTATTTGGAATGTGAAGTCATGAATAATAAGTCTTCACTGAAAACAGAATGTGTTTGTGGTTTGTTTTTTTCACATTTCTAAATGTGTAATACTTTGCACTGGTTTTACTTGTTCCATTGATAAGGAAATACTTGAACCATAAAGTCCTGAAAACTGTGTCAGATACCTCTTCTGAGTGTAAGTTAATATTTATTTTATTGCTTCTGATGTCTAGGATGAGCAGTTCTGTATTTAGACAGAAACTAATACAATTTCTGGACATCTAAATCTATCCCATTCATGCATTTTGACAGCATGGACACAGTCTCACCAGGAGCTGATGCAGTGGGAACTCCAACCATATTCTCTGTCCGCGGCTCAGAACTCTGAAATAGAGATGCTGCAAGGAAAAGAGCTAGAATGAAGCTCTGATAAGTAGTTATCTCCAGAATAGCAGAAGCAACAGTTGTAGGGCTTCCTGCAACAGCAAATTGAGACTAGTGAGAATACTGCTCTCTGTACTAGACACTGTAGACAGACGAGTTCAATCAAGTTTTTAAACTTTTTACAAGAAAAGTATATGGAGTCCCTTGGCAATGACCCTAAAGAACTTCCACTTTCCCTTCAAGCAACTCAAAGCAAGTTTCCTTGACAGGTAGCAACTGCTGAAATAGCAATCGAAGCTTTCTTGGCTCAAAGCCTCTGTTTCATGAACTTCAGTACCATGAAACACAAAGAATGGGCCAGACAAAACTGGCAGGACACTGAGTCTGGAGACTGCCACAGACTTTGTGCTATATTTTATGGGTCCTGGTCACACAAAATCAAACAAACTAAAACCAAATCAAGTGCTTCCTGAGGTTGAAGGTCAGAAGATGTGGCTTTACATGTCATCTGTTATACCAGTGCAGCTGGATGGAGAAGCCTGTATGCTAATCAGCTGTTATGTACTTCCTCTGTGCCATTCCCTCACATGTAGCATGAATTGGCAACCTAAGACCACCAACCTTTCAAATGGTTTAGGTGGCTGTCTCAGCCCTGAATTGATGAAGAAGTTGTGGAGTCTCTGCCAGTTCCCTAACAAAGTAACAAAGGCAATCCTCACTTCCATGCTCAGTGGGATGTCTATGTCAAATATCGCGTGCAATGAATAAGCAATAAGCTCAATAGAGCTTTCCATCAATATCCTTTTCCCTGGTTCAGCACTCATTGACATTTCTCCCATGTTTACTTGAATAATCCATTACCTTTGGTCATCTTTATTGGTATGAACCCAGACACCGTGTAGAGAAGATGCCAGGTGAACAAAGACATCTGTATGTCTTACATTACAACACCATTGACAAGTTTCATCAAACTGATCAGTCCAAACTGCATTAACTCCGTTGTGCGAATTCTGTCCGAGCAGCACAGTTCAATCCTAGAAACTGTTCACTAGAAACAGAAGACAGATGACTATCCAGGCAAACAGTGCTTATGCCAGGTGGCAGACTAGAAAAGGAAGCTGGTGATCTGTGCAAGGAATGCATTCTTTTCTTCAACAGCAAACATTCATACAGAAAAGCCTATAAATAGGTTTGACCTCTCCAAATTTGAAAATAAATTTAAATTCTGTAGACACTAAATAGAGGCACTTGCACAGGAGCAAATCTGTTTTACTAAAGGTAATGAATAAACATGCTTTTTTTCATCATCGAGAGTATTTAATCTCTAAGATATTAATTTTTAAAACACTTTTTTTTTTTTTTACTGAAAGCATATTGTAGAATACCAATGCTTGTGGCTTTGGACAAGTTTATAATAAGCTTCTGTAAAAAAGAAAAAGAAAGAAACAGATTCCTGAATGTATTTTGCAGCAATTGCAAACATTCATTGTATTCATTAAACATTTATTAACATTCATTAAATACCCTTGCTGGAATATTAGTCACCATCAGGCTGACTGTGTGTACTGATAGTTGGAAATTTTACCTCTAGACAGATTATAGAGATTACAGTAGGTTTTCCTTATTTTTGTCATCAAAATACACTGATATGAATAAACTTCTATAACTCTGGTAACCTGTGGAAGGAAATTGCATTTCAGATCTCTGGGACCGTTCTCTAGTTCTGCATCACTGCAAAAGTTTCATGGAGGATTTTTAAGGCTGGTTGATAGGGCATACATAAGAACAGTAGCAAGTGTAATAAGAATGGGTGCTCTCAGGTTCTTGCTGAGGCAGAATGATCATGAAGGAGCAGATCCTGGTCCACCTGGATGTCTTCTTTGGCTTAGCAATGGTGGATCCAAAATACCGACAAGCACCAGCCAGCCTGCATAGGCATAAAATATCAGCTGTTTTAGATGATAATTTGCTTTTTCTAATTTGCACTGGAAAAAAAGCAATGCTTCACCGAGGAAAATATTATATAATAAAATTCAGTTTGACAAGGGTCATCCTGGGGCAGAACCCCTACTCTAAACTTTCAGTCCTACTTTACATTCTTTTCTTATATATCTACAATTAATATACCTTCTTGTGGCTCCCAGGTTGCCACCTTGTAGGACTATCAAGAAAAAAGACTATTTTTGCCCCATTGGGTTTGATGTAACTATGCAAATGTGCAGTGCTTCTTTTTGCAGTCATTCATATCCTGCCACAGCAGTCATATTGATCTGATCGGTTGGAGAAATCATCAAAAACTTTCTCTCCCTCCAGAAAACAAAAAAAATAAAAGATCTAATATTGTTCCTTTTTAGTAATGACATTGTTAGAGATGTTTTTGTTTTGTACTTGAAACAGAGCATGTGCTACACAGTACATACAATGGCCTAATGACGAGTCTTTTCCATTAATGACAGCTTAAATATGAAAGAGCTGAAGGACTCTGGAGGGCTGGAGTACCTCTCCTATGAGGACAGGCTGAGAGAGTTGGAGTTGTTCAGCCTGGAGAAGAGAAGGCTCCAGGGAGACCTTATAGCAGCCTTTCAGTTCTTAAAGGGGGCCTACAGGAAAGATGGGGAGGCACTCTTTATCAGGGCGTGTAGTGATAGGATGAGGGGTAACAGTTTTAAACTGAAAGGAGGTAAATTTAGATTAGATATTGGGAAGAAATTCTTTACTGTGAGAGTGGTGAGGCACTGGAACAGGTTGCCCAGAGAAGCTGTGGATGCCCCATCCCTGGAGGTGTTCAAGGCCAGGCTGGATGGGGCTTTGAGCAGCCTGGTCTAGTGGGAGGTGTCCCTGCCCAGGGCAGGGGGGTTGGAACTAGATCATCTTTAAGGTCACTTTGAACTCTAACCGATCTGTGATTCTATGACTTTCTGACCCAAAAGAGGGCAGAAATTTTACAGTTTGAGAAATCTACATTTTAATAATCCTCTACTTTGAAAGGCAGAGGTCCTTTAATGACTGATTTTAATTAAAAAAAGACTTGTACTTATAACTTTATTAATTTTCTCTTTTAACACACCTCCTTTTGCAGTATAAGATCTTTTTAATGACAATGAAACATATGCAATGTTTATGATCTGATTTAATGACATTTTAAAATGAGAAAGTTATTAAAACATGAATCATGTTGCAGCTAATACAAAAAGAGAGGAATCACAGGAGTAAAGGCCTAGTCAGAAAGTTGTGGCTTTTTAATGAATTATTACTTTCTAATGAAGAAATATTTATTGTGTGATACTATTAAAGGAACCACAGGAACTAATCTTTTAGTTCTTTACCAGGGCCTATACACAAGGAATGAAATTCAGACTAGATGCATACAGTACTTTGGACTCTGCATTTGCATTTGATTCTTACATAAAAACTGTATCTCAAAATGTTTCAAGGAACTGAATACAATTCAACAAATTGACGGCAATGCAATGAATGAGTTGCAAATTAGTAGATTGCCATTTGCTCATACAGTTGATAGAACATTTAATGAGATTATTATCTAAGCAGTAGATGCTGTGATACACAGCACACCTGTGAGAGCAGCCACCCCTAATTTGGGGTTTGAAAGCCATGGGGAGAGACTCTGGGGCATGTGGGTGGAGCAAGGAGGAGCGAAATATGGGAAGCTGAAGTAGCTAAAAATCCTTTGAACTAACTCTCATCATTTTTGTAGCTTTAGTTGATATCAGGAGGTGTCACCATTGGCACCAGTTGAGAAAAACTAATAAGGGGAAAGAAGGAAGGGTGTGCACCAAGAGGGAAAGAAGGAAATGGTTGTGGGTTTGTTGTTGGTTTGGGGTTTTTTTTGTTTATGCATAGGTCCATCAAAACCTGGCAGCCTGAGGTGATGGGAAAGATACATAATATGATAAAGCTTTGTAACCGACGTGTGATTGAACAAACCAATGAAGAGAGAACATTTGAAAGCTTTATAGCTTGGAAAGCTGTTAGCAAGCTGGTGTCCCCTTCATCATTTTTAATTTTACTTTTACTGCCCTTCATTTGCTTTGACGGGTTGATATTGCCGTGGTGCAGTTGAAATTCTCATAAAAGTGCTGTTACCCTTTCAAGATGGCTATTTTTTCCTAGGGTTTATACCACATTTTATAGTTATGTCAGAAGGTTTACTTGGTTTATGAATTCTCCAAGCTCTGAGACTGCTCTAAAAACCCTGGGTTGCAGTTCAGCTTTTGCCTTTTAATTTGTGAGATTTAACAACCACTACATCAGTGTGTTATATCCCTACATAATTAGAAAACTCATTTTAAATGTCTGCTTTTGTTAATAAGGGTAAATAAAATTTCAGCTTGTCCCTTACCTCTTTGATCTGTAGTTTCTTTAACGAAAAAAAGAAAGCAGCACATTTTTTCCAACTAAAGCTATGTGGTTCCTCTTTATACTAATCCCCCAACTTTTAAATGATTTATCTCATGTAGCAAAATAATTTTTAAAAGTCTTTCTACTCCCTATGAAATACCATACCCAGTGTTCATAGAGGTACTCTCATGCTTGCAGTGGAAGTTGATTCATGTCAGATGTGAATTGGCCCCATGGCGCTTTTGCAATCACAATTAATTTCCCCTTTGCTTGCTCTGTAGCAGTTCAGGTTAAGGATCCATGGAGGGAAACTTTCGTCGATGGTGTTGTGAGTTAAACTTTTTGCAAGCTGTTTTTTAAAATGGATGTACACATTTTGATAAACCTGAAAGCCTGTTAGTCATTAAGGACGGTGCTACATGACCCCTACTCAGTATGAACAGCAGACAAACTTCACCACTTGAGTGGAATTTTGGGGTGGGAGAGGATGGAAAGGGCAAGAAGAGACTTTTCTAGACTTTACACTAAAGTCTAGAAAAGTTGTTCAGGAAAGATATGCCCTGTAAGGACAGCTGCTGAGATTCATTCATTAATTACCATCACTGTTATTGTTTTGGAGGAAAAAGTTAATTTAATAAATGCACTGTAACTGGCTTTCATAACTGGTGCTAAAGGAAGGAAGGAAAGTTTCGAACACAACCCTGTTGAATTGGTATTTGTCACCTTCAACAGAATTAGAAGCAAAAATCAGAAGCTCCCATTTTGCTGTCTCTTCCAAAAAGCCCTCCTGTAAGGCTCTGGGAAAGATATCAGGCATTGTCATTAAAGGCAGCACAAACTAATCCAGAAATGAATGCAAGTTGCAGCTGGACATAACTTTTGAATAATCAAAATTTTCAACCTGCTCAGACCTGGTTTTGTCCCATTTCTGGCACTACCATAAACTTAAATGAGCAAACAATGTTTAAACATCAAACAAAGGTCAACAAGCAGAGTAAGACGCAGAATTGGTGTCTTACTACTACAGGCAGTATCAGATACATCAATTCTTATGAGTAAGTACCTTGCTGGAACAATGTGTTGAAAACCAAAAATTAGGCATAATTTCATGATGCTGTGAAGAAAAACTAAATAAAATCTCAGATATTTACACGTCAGGAGACCTACACTCTATAGTGTGTAGTCCCGCTCTAATAGGAACAGCTATTATTAGTGCCTTTCAAAGCTTTGCTTTTATTTCCTTCCACTTACTTGTTTTACACTGTAGTGTGCTGACCAGTACTTTGACGTATATACTGTATTTGTGCACAGCACAAGGACTGTTTCCTGACATATGACTGAGTTATATCCTCTAAGCAATAGAAGAACTCAGATAGTTTTTATGGATTTATTATGCACTGAAGTAGTTTCCCCCAAATTTGAATGATACATTTAAAACTCTGGAATTTAGAAGAAAGCTTGTCTTTGAAAAACAGATTAGAAAAGTTGCATCTAGCTATATGAGTCGTCCAGCTATAGATTTGATCAGGTCATCTGAATAAGGAACTTATATTTGCTCCTGTTTGCCGTTGTAATTTATGGAGGAGTGAAAGGGAAGTGAAAAACAAATGTTCTGGTTCAAAGGTATTATTACAGCATGAAGTGTGTTTTTTCCTCCTAAGTTAATAGGCTTGTTTCCATCACCCTTGCCAAAGTCCCATGCAGCTCTATATCGTTATTTTATTTTAGCTGAATGACAGTTTAAATGTCAATGTAATCATGATCTGTCCCTAAAACTGTATCATTTTGGTTTGGTCTCTTGTTAAATACTTTCCTCCTTAATTGCCTTTTCATTCAACCAGAAGACTTATAATGGCATCCACAGCACAGCTGAAAAACAATTCATTGTATCAGTCACAGACTCTCATAATGGAGTACCTTAATAAGAGCAAGTTCTGTACTTCTTGAAGGCACAAGATAAATTAGGTTCAAAGTCCATTATTTGAACAAGGGTATCTGACTTATGGCAAATCTATCTGAAAGAGTATTGTAGAATTGTATTTTATCTTTAAGAAATGTGTTTTCTAAAAGTAAGATATTTACTTCTGTTGCAGTAAAGGCTTTAAACAGAAGAATTTCTCTCTAATGTTTGTTGAATCATACTAGAATGATGAGGTAGAACAGAGCCATATATCAAACAACCAATGTGAAAAACTTAGTGTTGTATTTTATTTCAGGAGGGAAGGCTGAGCACAGAATGCCCAATGGTTTTGCCAAGAGCACACTCTCTCTTCCTTATTTACCAACCTATATATACAATGAAGAAGGTGACAGCACTCTTAAACTTCTTCTACTGCTGAAATTTACGGATGAGTACATTTACTTTTTCTTTTGCAAAGAACATCACAACGGCAGTGCTGGAGACTGCATTTCTCTAGCTCTGTAGAATAGCTATAGTGTAAAGGGAAACATGGCCATTGTTTGGTGGGGTTTTTTTGTTGGTTTTTTTTTTTTTTTTTTTCCTGTAGATGCCCTATCAGTTTGTCCTCTTCATCAAGTAGCGAGCTGAGAATGGGTGAAAAGAGAACTCTGGCTTTCTTCCCAAGCTTGTTTTTGGGGGCTTTTTCTTTCTGTGTAGTAACAAGTACGACCAGTAGTATTTACTCCAGTGGCCGTTTTCTAATGAAGAGTCTTCTACCTTAAGCATTGACCTGACACTAATAACTCATTTTTTGGGTGTCTGTCAGGCATCATCAGACAACCAGTGGGTTTTATTATGACCTGGACAGGATTCAGACTTACAGTTTAACATCTGAGAAATGCTATAATGCACTGAAATTTCCTGTACAAGTTACTTTGGTTTTGGCTCAAATAACAGTGAGATTCAATCTCCTCATGTAAACACTTGCTCCTAATCTTTACCAGAAGTGTCAAGAGGTCAGCCAATCCTTTCTTGATGTATCTTGATCCACAACTAGATACAAATGAGATTTGAGGCAATCAGGTACTCTTTATACAAAGTTTTTTAAAGTACAAATGGAAAAGAGACTTGCTGTGATTTTTGATCCTGTTGTACCAAGCCCTGAGTTCAACTGCATCAATGTCCTTCACTGGTATTTTGAACTCCTACTCCTGTGTACATTTCACTTAGAATAAATAGATGAGATGTTGGGTAAAAAAATATGTTTATTGTAAGCATGTAGCTCTCCATTCTTGCTATGTTATGTACTGCTGTAATTCTGTGTACAATTTTACTATCTAAATACTGAGCCAATGAACTGTGCTCAATCACTCACAATCTCCTTGGTCCTAGCGAGAAGGCATTCTGCAGACTGCCAAGTCAGTGAGGTAAAAGTGGAGATTTAGGAACAAAAGCAAGGTGAGTCACTAAACCCTGTCTGCAAATGGGTCTACTAGAAGTGGGATTTTGTAACCATCACACTTAGCAGGAGTTAAGTTCAGTGGTGCAGTTTCTCCCTGTCATGGATACAGAGTGCCTACCTAACCAGGTGGAGATAATGGACCATATAAGTCCTTCTGGTAAAGCAGCTTTGATTCAGAGTAGCAGATATGTGGTGTTGTAGGCATTTACAGTGATTATTGGAAAATCTGCAATAGAAATGGTATATGTGGAAGCAGGGAGCAGGAAGACTGAGAAAAGCCTTACAGTTATTGGGTGCCTTTCTCCTCTTTCTCTCTGGAATAAGGAAACAAAGTTCACCTCTTTCCTAAATACTGGTCCAGATGCTACGCTGCTATCACACCTGCAACTTTGTGCTCTATTTCCTTTGAGTTTCAGATACAGACTTCTGGCTAAAGGATCTGTAAGTGAATCCATGTATAATTATTGCTGTTGTTGCAAGACATCTGACATTTAAAACTGAAGTTTATGAAGCCACTTTGGGAACAGGCTTCCTGAGTTGTGAGAATAATTAACTCCTTCCCATCTTGAGACTTTTGATTTGCACATGGCACTCCTCCCTCTAGTATTCCTCTATGCTTTGAGTGCCTCCTGGGTCAATCTGTCTGTCTTATTTGTGCTTTCCACTGGTTTAGGTTGGCAATAACCAGCTAACACATCTCCTGAGTGTTGGTGCTTCAACACATGGGACTCTCCTGTAATGGAGGCTTTCAGTAAGTTCATCTTTCTGGCTTCTAAAAATATATTTCTATCAACCAAGATTTCAAGTGAAGTTCTGGGCTGTCCCATTTCCTGGGGAGATAGATGCATCTTAGTCTGTACAAACTAAAATAAACATGATATGTGGGGTGGAAAACGGCTTTCTGAACAGATGAAAGAGATTTTGATGCCTGATGCATTGCAGCATGAGGAACAAACAGGTCTAAAATGAACTTGACTATTAGATACATCATGGTCTGTACTTACAATAACGAGTTTGTCTGTAAGGTACACGGGAAATTTCATGGATAACCCTCTTGAATATGCCAGTAAAAACAGTTTCTAAGATGTGAGAGACATCTCCATAAAGATTACCGCCTAATGTCTAGCACTTTGAGACATTCCAGTAGGAGTACTACTTTTATTAGACTTTCATTAAGTTTACTCATGGTGATAGAGACTCTTTACATAATGTGGAAATGTTACCAGAACCTCTTACAATTTTGAGTGTTTATTGTTACTTTTTGAGTAACCCCTTTCTCAGAAGGGACTGAGAGGCCTGTTTTTTTAGCACATTTATATATTGACAAGTTTAGTGGATCTGTGATGTGTTTGACATGACATTACTTCTGCAACTGAATATTTTACAATACTAAAACCTCTACTGGCATCCAATATCAATCATATGATTCAACATGAAAGAAAATACATGGTATCATGATGGGAATAGAGGCAATATTTTTGCTGGAAAAAATATTCTCTGGGAAAAAAAATCACTAGTGTTGATTTTCCTTCAAAAACTTAACAAATAAAGCATTGTATTTGCCATATTGATGATCTAGACCTCATCTTATGCTTTAATAGCATCCAGTTGACCTCAGTCATATCAATTGAATGCCTCTGCATCATAAATGGCAAGATTAGGATGACAGAACACTTGAACATAGGGTCAGCTCTGCTGGATCTAGTTTTCTATTTTATGTGCATGTGGATGCTAATGTAGTGGGCCTCTGATCTGGAGGTTTATACGCTGGAAATAATAACACTAGATAGACAGTGTTTGCTTGTTTGCCTAAAATATATGCTTCACGGGGTTGGAGCAGTGATAGAGATTTTGGGGATGATCAGTGTCCAGAGTACGAATGTTTGTTTTGCACAATTTTGCTAGGCTGCTCTAAATGAAGGATAGGTTAGTCCAAACAGTAAATACAAGGAAATTGTCTTGTTTCATTTCTGAATCCAAAGTTATTACATTTCTGAATCCTGGGATAGTAATTTTGTTCTCAGCTTTTCCTCTCCAGCCTCTATTGTATTTTGAAGTGTCTGTGCCTGGTTTTATATCCAGGGTTTCCTAAGATTGGAGTTTGGGGATCCTGGGAGTGTGTTTCTGGTGAAGATTTTTTTCTTGAAGGAAATTTATCATGAATAGCTGGGTGGATTCTGGTGCAGCTGAAGTGTCTGATACCAAGGCAAATGACACTGCTTGAAAATGATGGCCATGAAATGCAAGTACATTGCAAATCACTCAGCTGCAGAGTCCTGGAATAAGAGCACTGCGGAGCTGATGTATGGACTGATGTTGCCATTTAATGTGGTTTCCCAGCAAACCTTTCATAAAATTCATGACTGTAGCTGACCTCTGTTACTGTGTTCCTCTTAGGGGAAAAAAAAAAAGGCTATAACCCAGCTCTCTACGGCAGTGCACTGAAAAGTGATGTGTGATGTGAAGCAAGGTGAGGGGAATCATGTTCACTTCACCACAGACGCTGGAGGTGAGCCTGTAGTCAAACAGTTGATTAAATGTCACAGCATATTCGACAGTCTCCCAGACTGACAAGGTCCTATTCCGACCAGCTTCAAAATAGGAGACTGATTCAAATCACATTTTCTACCAGCTTTACTCCACTGCCAATGCTGCTTTACACCTATGAAAGTAAAAGCAGAATCGGCCATCAGCTGCCAGCAGGAAACCCGCAGCTTCTTTATGTTATTGTTACCACAAAATACAAGACAAAACACTGCTTACAGTATTTTGCTCTTGTATTAGATATAGTTATTCAGCTTCTGATTTATGCATGGCTGTGAGTGCTGATGTGTCCTGAAATCAGCAATTCTGGCCTGTCCTAGAAAGTCTTGGCTTCTTTTGTAAAGACTGGTGTACTGTTTATCAATTCAACTATAGCTTACAGTCAAGGGACAGCTGCTGATCTTGTACGTTAAGTTCCTGAATGCCACAGCAAGCTGAATCTGAGGTGAAAGGACTGGCTGACATGGTATCATGGTTTGACCCCAGCCAGCAACTAGGACCACACAGCCGCTTGCTCCACGCTCCCCCCCCCCCCCCGCTTCCCTCCCCCCAAGAAGGGTAGGGAGAAAAGCAGGGGAAAAAAAACCCTGATGGGTTGAGTAAAGACAGTTTATGTAACAGTAATGGAGAAGAAGAATAGTAAAAGAATATGCAAAATGAAGTGATACAACACAAATTGCTCTCACCACCCGATGATCAGTTGCCCAACCCATCCCGAGCAACGATCACAGATTCCTGTCCCCCAGTCAACCCTCATTTATATACTGAGCATAACTTCTACGGCATGGAATATTCCTTTGTCCGGCTTGTCCTGTCTGTGCTCCATCTCAGATTTGATGGTAAACTGAAAAAGTCCTTGACTAATGTAAACATTACTTAGTAACAACTAAAACACTATGTGTTATCAACATTATTCTCGTACTAAATCCAAATGTAGCAGCTACTAGAAAGGAAATGAACTCAATTCCAGCTGAAACCAGGACGCTTAGTCATGTCTGATCCACCTCCAGAGAGAGTGTAAAGCAGTGCAGATGGGGGAAAATGTAATAGCTAGCGGTGCTCAGGTTCCATGAAAATGCAAAAAGAGGCAAAGAGTATCTAGTTAGACAGATGGCATATATAAAGGGGAGGGGAGACAGATGCTGAAGAAGCACTTGTTTTGTTCCTTCCTCTGTGCAAAATGATAAAAGAAAATCCACCTCTCATTCCTACTTTCCTGTCTCTCAACTTCACACCCTCCTCAGAGTACCTCTTTAAATTATGAAAGCTGAGAAGGCATAGTCTTTCATATGTAAGGTGTTTCCCATATTTTGGGAAATGTAAAATTAACAGCTACCAGTGCACAACTTTGTCACTATCATTGAATAAAAATAATTTAGCCATTCCATTCCCTCAGAGCAAATTAATAAACAAATGTGAGCATAATGCTTTTGTCCACATGTGAATCTCTACCCTCCTGATGAAAATAATTTGTGAATACAAATTGAAGATACTATGCATCTCCTAATCACCTGTGTGATCTTGATACCCACACTATCTATCAGCAGAGCATGCCATGTTGTATTTGCTTCTCTAGGAGGGTGATGTATTAATCCTTAAAGGTCTGTGGCACAGTTGAGAGCAATTGCTTTCTTCTCCCTAACTCCACCTTGTCTTTTCCAGTGCGTGTGTGTGTATAATGAGGGAGGTAAGGTAAGAAGAAGATGTAGAAAAGAGAATGTTTCCTTAGAGGAGAGGAATGTCTCTTGTTCTAGTTCAGTGATGATGAGTTAATGATGTAGGGTTTGCTTATTGAACAATATGCACGGAGTTTTTTCAGATTAGTTACCAAAACTGTTCTCCCCCGTAGTGATTTGGTAATATGCGGTGGCAACTGCAAGTCAGAGCTTCCATTGCATTTCTGTCCCAAACAAGCTGTATGTATAGTAATACAATGCAATAGTGTAAAAAAATTTACAATATAATTAATTTTTTTTATTCTAGTTCTGTCTGGGCTATATAGTCCCTGTCTGTTGTTTTATTTACTCCATAGCTATTCTCATTTTGTAGCTATATTTCCTTTAGCTTGTATCTCTAAGGTCAGTCTAAGGACAAGATGTTCCTTCCAGAGATGAGTTGTGAACAGTAACAAGTAGGCTGTGTAAATGCTTCTTTTTTTTGCTTGGGGAAAAAAAAAAAAAAATAATTTCCTTCAGCTCAGGATTTAGGTCCTAAATTCAGATTTTGAGGTTCACATCATTCCTTTGATGCCACTGAGTAAATGACAACAGAATAGTTACAAGGTGATCCAAAGCCATGGCCACGTAAGTTGTAATTCTCCAGGTTGAGACTGGGTTTTGTTGCCACTAAAATGTATGGGACAGAATTAATTCTTTTTTTTTCTATTTTGCTAGATTATTTTTTTCCAATTATTTCAGTCATTTTTTCTATTTTTAAAATAATGTCTTGATTCATAAACAATGCTACAGACTTTGCATCATGCTGGAATCATCTGTACCCTTCTAGGACATTAATACAAGCGTAATAGTTATGATTACCATTCTAAATATTTCCTCTGTGTGGGCAGAGGATTTTAACATCCATCCAGAACAATTGATTAATAGAAATGGAAAGAGTAGTGGCACCACACTCAGCTCCTCTTTCTATTTCTTCTTCCGGACAATATAAATGGGCTGGTAGTGCTAAATGCCTTCATTCATAAGTGAGTACAATAAAGATTAGTCTTTAATTATTTCTGGCATATGTCCTTTAAATTCAAAGCCTGTAAATCGCAATGGGCAAAGGGTAATATGTCTTAACAGGTTACACCTCCCAAAGGATTTGTTGATTGACATCAAAATTGTTTCCCCTCCCTCTCTTCTGACTGACAGAATGGCAGGTGTGAAGTGACGGCAGTGTGCTGTAATAATGTGTCAGAGGACCTTAAATCAAGACTAATGTGGCTTCAATGATAAGCTCCCAAACGTTTATATGGCAGAAAATGGAACTGTAGGGCAGATTCATCTTGGGACTATTATATCTTTGCACTTTCTAAAAGTGCTTTTTAGTTAGGGTCCTTGGATGATTACGGGGCAGAGGTTTTAGAAGTATTTCTTCTTACAAAGTCATACTGAGGAGAAAAACATTTCTCTGCTTACTGCTGTGAAGTGAAGAACCTGCATCTAGTGTTTTTTTTGCACAGTGATCTTTTAATATAAATGTAGTCCAGAACCTGAAATAGATAAAAATATACTTGTTTCAGCCACTACTAATGATCACTTCTTTGAACAAAACTCAACATTTAATGCTTGAAGAAACAGTAGAAAGGCAGTGACCATAAATAAGGGTGAATACACAGACAGGTAGTTTAATGTAAGCCACTTCTTATGTGCAGTTTGTACAGAAGCTCCTGATTACAGGGAAACGGAACCCACAGAAGGATGGTCAGTCATTAAATCTCCATTTTATTCCACAAGAGTGAGTCTTTGCATGCATAAATACAAAAATTGAACAAAATTGCACAGAAGCTGCTGAAGTCCAGTGAAAAGGTGATGGAAAAAGAAACCAGAGACTCTGTCTAAGGGGTCCAGCAATGGTCTGAATTCTGCCCTAAAGGGCAGACAGATGTTCTCTGACCTTCCCATAGTTTCAAATCAGGGCCTTTTTCTTCACTTTCTGTATTAAAGGGTACTTGAGTGGAGTACTTGAGAGTACCAAATTCAAATTTTTGTGTGCAAAAATGAAAATGCTTTTACGTGTTGTTACAATGTCTCTCAAGACAAGAGATTTTGAAATTTTTTTTACACAAGTTTAGCCAGAATGTTATGAGTTTTAATGAGGAGAAAATGGCAGTCCTGTTGATTATTTCTCTTCTTTGGAAGGCAATTTTTGTACATTAAAACTGTAGGGCATTTTAAGATAACCGTTATCCAGAGAACTTAATACTGAAAATTCATAGAAAACCTGCAATTGAATTTTTGGCATTGTCTATATAAGTAAAAGCTTTTCTGTATTAAAAAATGCAAATATATATATTATTTATATATATACACAAACAGGAAAATTGTTTTATGATAGGTAAAAGGCATGGCCGTGGGAAGACAGAAATTTTTCCCTTTAAGTTTACTTCTCAGCATTTACACAGGATTCTAACGATGGATGGAAAACCACCACTGTTTAAAAAATGGTGTGACAGCTGATATTGAAATGGGCTGGCCAGCACAATCCAGTTTGAACTGAATGAGTAATACTGTATCAATGTGGGGAGTGTATGAAGGTTAAATGAGAAACTGAGTATGAACACCAAACAGAGGCAAATTATTCCTTTGCCTTAGATAACGTTCACTATGGGTAAGAGATGAACCATGTTGGCAGGGCAGGTGGGAGAAACTTCCAATAATTCCTCATGTGCCACTCATTATCTGTGAGAAAACAGAGGTTTTAGGTTATGTCAAGGCTCTCTAAACAAATTAACCTGAAGATAAAAAAATTTAAGATCTTTACTTAATGATTTTATGTGTGGCCTCTTGTTTCAAGCTCAATCTGCTCGGTGACAATTACCTAGGACAAGAGGTGCAGGAGGGCAAATCTTCATGGAGAATTCCAAGGAATTTTGTACTTCCTTGGAGACAGGATTATTCAAGGGTGTTTCCCAGCAGGTCTGTATGGAAATCTTTTAATTAGTTCTCCGCATTATGATGACAGATACTGGAAAGAAAGAAGGACTTGTATGATAATACTGCGTTCTGGGTCAGAAAAAACCCTTGCCAGTCTGTGGTTTCCGGAAATGCTCAGAAAAGACCTCTGTTGCAATTCCAACTGCCTGCTTTGCTACTTATTCTTGATGAAACATGTATGAAAAGATTAGGATAGAAGGCAAGCCAACTCAGGCAAAAAAAATGAAATAAAGTAAAATAAAGTAATGAAACAAAAGGAAATACAAGACACTGTCTTTACATTACAATTGCAGGCAGTTTAAGGAAAAATATTACCCCCCAAAATTCTTGCTGACTGACTGCAAAGTAATGGTTGTGACAACTTTTGAGAAACATGCTCTGTCCATCTTTCAGAGTGCAAGTGGGAGCTATTTCTGACAGAGGGAAGTCTATGCATAGAACGAGAAAAGAACTGATTCCAACTTTTATACAGTAACATGAATGAAACTGGAATTCTGAGAGAGGGAGGAAAGGGTCTGGGGTCATGCACCCAAATTATCACAAAAGGTGTGAATTAAGCACAAGCAGAATGCAAAATTAAGACTTCATAAAAATTGTTGCATAAATAAGTTGGCTTGAAAATAGAAGTATTAAACAACAAAAAACCCCCCATAATATATCCTAGTGCTTCCTCAGTACTACAGCTAACAACTGGTCTAAAAAGTGAAGAAAGTGTTATGTTAACAAGCAACTACATTGTGTCACTACTGCTGAAGAGGATACATGGAAGCATCTATTTATTTGAAGAAATAAGTTGCTTACAAAGACTGAGAATGAAACAGGTCTTCATATAGCGCAAAGCCATATCTGGCAAGACACAATATAATATGAACAAGTACTGCCAGATTGACCGCTCCATTTGCATCATCCACCCATGGTTTATCTCCAGTTTTCTTTTCATATTAAAGAAAGATTTTAAAGATGACCTCACCCTAAGGTCACTGTCACTCTTTATATCCCCAGCTTCCCAGCCACAGACTTCGCATGTATTTAATTCTTATTTCTTAAAAAAAACAACCCACAATTCCCTCCTCCTTATCCCAAAGCAAGGCCTAGCAAGTGAGCTGCCATTGTTCCCTTCCTCCCTCCCTCCTCTGCAATCACCCTTTACTAAACCCACACCCAGAGCTTCATAATTTAAACTGCTTGCATACCACGGTCCCTAACTTAGGTAACTACTACCAAAAATGACTCTAACAGTCACAGACTTTAAAAGAATCCCAGTCCCTGCTCCAGGGGCCTACAACTAACTTTTCACTCTATGTTGCTAGGTTCTGTTTTATCTCTTCTATATCAAGCAACCAAATTTCCTCACTTTTTGATAGCCTGTGTGAAATGACATACTAATTTCATTTTGTACATCTCTATACACACACATATATGTATATTTCCCACTGGACGTATATATGGTCCACCTCGTTCTGGTTTACCCAGCAGTCAGGAAACAGGTACTGAATGCTGCTTGAAATTTGTTTCCATCGCTGATGAGGGTAAACAGGAACCGGAGGGGTGTCAATCGCTCTGTTGTCTCCTACCTATGACAATTTTAAGATTAATAGTTTAATAAAACCCAACAAATAAAAAAAACCAATAGATACTCACTGCAGTTTGCAGTGCACTGTATTAAAATGTACACAGCCTCTTTGTACCTCCATCAAATTCCCTGCCCCGAGACCCAGTTTCATGGAAGAGTTACAGTCCCCTGGCCCATAGTCATGGTCTAGGAGCAAAATCTGATTCACAGTACTGATTTTCAAGTTAGACTGCTCAAATATACCTACAATCAATGAAGGACAAGGCCAGCAGCACACAAAACAAAGCACGCTAGCATACGCTCGGTAATTTGCATTACGTACGCTATTCACATGGCAGTACATTGCTACGCGTGTGGATCAGTGTGCTTGGCTGTGGAAGAACATTTCCTTTTCACCATCCAGAAACTTAAACTGAAAAATGGGCTTTGAAAACTTCTTTTTATTTTCAATTTCTTTCCTTTTCTTTATTGTTCTTCATAACTAAGTCCTCCTTACCATGTTTGTGGAATAGCATAATAATTGTGAAAAAAAAAAAAAAAAAATCTGTTAAAAATAATTGGCCGTACTTTTTCCCCAAAAAAGCTTTTTCCTTTCCTTTTCTTTTTTTTTTTTTTTTTTTTTTTTTTTTTGCGTGTATGTGTGGTTATTGTCATTTTTTTATATAAAACACTGGAAAAACATGCACTATGGTGAAGTCTCAACCTTCCACTCAAGCAGCCATTACAGGAAATGTTTCCATTGGAAACATTGGTAAAATACGACAATATTGCTAAGCCTCATTTTTCCTCTGAAGCATTACTTAACCCTCAGGCAATAAATTTAATCACTGAGGTGAGAAATGGACCCTTTTAATACGGCTTTTAACTACACATCTTAATGAAACTTAAACAAATGGTGTCCCTGCCACTATGTTCATTGCATGTGTGTTTATGTATACTATGAAAGCAAAAGAAATATTTTTCATACTTAGAGATTTATTGTACTATGGTAATTTCAAAACAGCACTGGGATATAAACAGACAATTCTTCCTTTTTAAGAACTGCAGTTTGCCGTCTTTCTTCTTTATGTGACTAATGACCACCAGGAAGGGCTTCACAGCAGCTTGGTTTGTTACTAGATGCAGAAAATATGTGGGTTTGCTTGCAAGGACAGTGTGGGCATCTTAAGGTAAGTTTATCTTTATTTGACTCGTTTATTTGTTTGTTTGTTTCTTTAAAGACAACTCACATTTCTGACCTCTGATACCGTCTAAGCCATGCTGTAGGCTGTGCAAACGGAAATGTCTTACATTCAGGCATTCACTTTGCATTAGTTAAATCCCTGCATGCTACACTTGTCCACCCTCCTTTCTAATTCTAGTGTATTTTGTGCTTTATAATATCAGTCTGTTTCAAATATGAATAAATCTGTATGTCAAACCCACCCTCTTCCCTGCAAATGCAAATCTGAATATGAAAGTCAGGACCCGTGCACATGTCGAGTTTCTGTATGAGAGCATTCTGCCTATCTGGAGAAGTGATTTGACTTCTCTGTATTGTATTAGACCACTGTCATTAACGACAGAGGTGTCATTTTGATGTGATCTGTGAGGCAGTAGAAGCTTTGAAGTTGAAAGATAGAATAGACATGGATAAATTGTGCTCTGAGTATGCTGCTATTGCACCATTATTGCTGGCAATTATTTCACCAAGTGACACATCTGATAAAAAGTCATCCGCCTTGCTATGGAAAGAAACCACAATTCGCTGAAGCACATGTCGATTTTAGAGCCTGACAAAAAGCTCGTTAGTTTTGGCCTGATCATTCTGCACCAATCTGGAACTCTTTTGCATTTTTTCCCCCCTCTCCTTGTGTTTTCATTTGATTTCCTTCCCTGAGATAGTACATTTGCTTTTCTGTTTTAATGTTTGGCCATTTGCTTTCTCTTCTCCACACCACTTTACCCAACACACCCCTTCTTAATGAAGTTCTTTATATGCCTCCGCCTTGCCTCACCCCCTCCTTAACTGTCTTGAACAAAGTTTCTTTCTTTGTTGGTGTCACAAAGTGGGGTTTTAACAAGTTGATTTTTGTTCATCTGCAGAGCATGTGAAATATAACTTCTCCAAATAAATAGCAACAGATTCCAGGTAACTAAATTTCAGGTTAGTTTTAAGTTAAACATGGAATCCAATTTTGTTCCTTCAGCTACACTCCATGGGCTGAGTTCTCAAGTGGATTCATATTGTGGGGCTCCACCTAAGCAAAAAAGGGGAAGCATGTAGAGCTACTGCCAAAATTCCCATTCAAATTTATATGTATTGATTCCTTGGATGATGATATGTCTGTGATGAAGAAAAGGGAACAGAAGCGTGAAATCCTTTAAATAAACTGTGTGATCAAGAAAAAGGTAAATGAAAATACATTTTTAAGTGTGTAGGGTAACAGGGAGAGATGAAAGGCCGTAATTTATCATTAGATGTTTTTATCTGACTAGCAAAATAAAAAGCAAGACCATGGATGTATAGCAAGAGAACAATTACATGTTAGAGGATGAACCCTATGTACATTAGAAACAAGTTACTTGTCACATTAAAGGATTCTGGGCAAATCACTCTAAAGCACAAGTTTTGAGGCACAGAGGCATGGAAAGTATAGCAGTATCATAGGTTTTAGAGGTTCTTCCTATTTCTAAGCTGAAGAACAGTTTTGTTAGAACACAAGCTCACGTTCTGTGCTTCAATTATTATATTTTCCTGCATAGATGAGCTGTAAAAGAAGGTGGCCTTAAGCCATCCACCTTATGAAAAGGTCTTTAATCACAGTATATCAGAACTGGTCTTCCATACAAGGGTCACAGAGTATGTGGGATAGGTTCATCCACTTAAAGTCAAGTGTCTCAGATATCCAGTTACATTAGGCTCCCTTCATAGACAATCAAGACTGATAATCATCTTCAAAAGGTAGTTTATGTTAAATAACTGCTGTTTGCTGGGACGAGCATCATGCCTATGCTTACTAAACATACTAAAGGTATTATGAAATGAGACAATGGTAGAGCCCATGGAAAGTAACCACAGCGTGGTCTGTGAGACTTGGACAAGGCAATAGGTTACTCTCTGATAACATAAGCTTTACCAAGATTGTGCTACTCAGTCTGAAGGATTTAAATTTTCAGAGTCTTACAGGCAGTATTATTTTTGCTCTAAATGAACGGTCTCAGTCTAATCCCTGCTATTATGTCTTCACAGCATTTATAGCCAAGGATCAGGTGATTTAACTGGCTGGAGAGTCTCAGTTCCGCTAGGAATAGACCTCTAGGTCAGAGGTGTGTTAATGAGAGAACTGCTGGGGTGTGATGAGCTGATCCTGCAGCCTCCAACAGCATTGAATTGATTACAATGGACTCCATAGAAAAAAACTTCCAGCTAATAACTGTGCAAATCACACCATGGATGCAACTATTATCATGACTGCAAGTACTTTTGTTTCTTTTGGAAAGGGCTGGGGCAGTTGTATCAAAGCCCAGGCCATGTATAAGCTGTCCAGTGATCACTGTAGAACATCACAATGTTTGAAAGGGGCAATAGGAATAAAGTTTACATCCATTTCTTCCAGGAGTCATATACTGTGCCAGCTGAGGTGGCAAAGATCCTATTTTATAGAGGGCTTCTCTGATCAGTATTCCACAGATATATCATAGTGGTAGGAAGTAGTAATACAAGTATTAAAACTACCACATACAACTAAGCTACATGTTATTGGGGATAAAACTAGGCATGTTCTGCTGCTACTACTCGGTACTATTTGCATTAGAAAAGCATGTTGTAGTTAAGCATGTCATACCCCGACCTTTTTCATTCCGAAAGGGATCTGCGGGCATATCTTGGATATTTGTAACAAAGGTGGATGAAAAGCATAGTTTATAACAAGTATAGATTTTCATAGTGTTTATGGAGACAGTTTTGATTTGTTAGTTGCAAGCAAAGGCTGTGAGGCTGATAATTGACTTGAACAAAGAGTGTAAACTACAAAGGACAGCAATCCATTACTTAGAGATTCTACTGCACCCTGCAAGCAGTTGGTTTCATCCTGGCAGAACAATGCTTTCCAGTGTGATTCGAGATGTCAAAGAAGCATTACAAAGCCCAGCCTGCTGATTTCCCTACAAAACACCCTGCAGGCATTCAAGCACACATTAACAGAACTGTTTCTTGAAAGTCCAGCTACAACAAATTGAATCAAATGGCTGTAAGGAGTTTCATTGCTTGGTGCTATGATCTTCCCTGCAAAGTCTTTGGACTGAGTCCAAGTACAAGAAAGCATCTGCAGAACCTAAAGCGATGAAGTAATGCATCCTTGCAGAAACTGATCCAACACTGCAGGGAAAGATGAATGCTGAAGCAGTCAGTGAATTTAAAGGGTTTCTTTGTCACACTTGCCATCTGTGCAAACAAGTGAGTTACCCAGCTACCCAAACCTCTACCCGGCTCCAAATCCCCTCTCCAGCTCCACTGTCAGATGTAATTGTCTACATACCTAAACATTTCTTCTTCTCCTTCCTGGTTTCCCAGTCAGTCCATGAGGTTTGAAATAATTTGATAATTTTAATAATATGCTTAGATTTGATTCTGTAGAATGCTGTTTCTCAAGAAGTAATTCATCAGCTTGGGGGACTATATGGTATCCTAACCTGATGACTTCATGGGTTTCCTTAAATTCCACTGTCTTGCACATTTCTATTATTTCTTCATTGCAGCTATGTCTATATACAGGATGATGAAAGAGTGGGAGTTCGCATTATCTGACTAGAATATTGCAGAAGAAGCAATGAGGTTTGTGCATTATGAAAAGACAGAAGAGAGATGGCTGATCATGTGCAACGGAGGGATAGGAAATTAATTTCAGAGCACACTTCAGAAAGTCTATCAAAAGGAAAAGTTATCTTTGAAGCGATCTCTTACTCAGTTGGAAAGTATTATGTATGTGCAAATCATGGCCTTTCTTGGCTTTAACTGGCATCACCAAAGCTATGTTTTAAGTAAACCAGTCCTGTT
Source organism: Fratercula arctica (assembly GCA_947846985.1). NCBI lineage: Eukaryota > Metazoa > Chordata > Aves > Charadriiformes > Alcidae > Fratercula > Fratercula arctica. Next base: position 25,941,716 of record CANTUZ010000010.1, read on the forward strand.
TCCATCAGTTACAAGCATTAAACCACGACGGTATTGGCTTCCATTCAAGCTGTAAGCCTGGCGTGGAAGGCTACCTAGTTCAGCCTGCACACATGGATTATGCACCCTACACGTAAAGTCTTTGATCCGTGATAAAACCAATATTTGCTGATTTGTTCTGCACTGTCCACTGAAATAAATGCATTTCAAAATATATATTGTATTGTATCTGACATCTAACTAGAAGAGTTTGCTGGACAACACTTGAATGAGGGAAATGAAATAGATACGTTTACAGTTTCTCAATAATCAGAAGTTTCAAATACAAGACACCATTTTACAAATCTTTAATGTGGTTTGGTTTGCAAACCTGTGTGGAGAGTCTAAAAAGACAAAGATGTTGGAAATAAGAGTTTCTTCTTCCAAGCAGGAAAAAAAAAAAAAGCGGAAACTGAGTAAGGTCATACAAAAAAAGTACTCTGGAGTGTATATCTCTCTCCAACACATCCACTGGGACACTTTGAACTCACTCTCCCACTGACTGCAAGGTCTTTTTGACAGAGACTGAAGGTGTCTGCTTACTGGCCACTAGTGTCTGGTTGCTGGAAATAAATGAGAAAGTAAAAACAGGCAAACTGCACCCAGAGGTCGATGAAAAATTTTGCATAATGCTTGTTCTACAAATAAATTATAATAATGTATATGTGTTTTCAGGCCTGGGGAGAGAGTTTTTGAAGAGGTCAGTCAAGCACAAATAGCCAGAAATCATGCTTAGGACCTTAGCCGCAGAGACATTACGTACTTCAAGTCCTCGTAGATAGATAATTAAAGTTTTTTCTGACTTAACCAAGACTGCACAAAATCTTTGCTGATGAAATCTGCCTATGTTATTTCCCATTTTGTGAGGTTTGGACGTTGTTAAGTTATTTGTGCCTGCTCTTCTTTCCCCGTTTTCTTTCACAGCTGGAGTTTATTAGATACATAATGCCTATGTGGAAGGCTTAGGTCTTTGTGGTAGCTTATGAAACAGCCAGGCACAGTGAACTCACCTCCTGTATAAAAGAGTAAAGATCACATAGAACCATTACAGAAGACAAAGAAAGTCTGAATATTAACTCAGAGTAATAAAGGCCAGTGTATGGCAGCACAGTTGCACTTTAAGAATAAGCACTGGCTTCAGAAATGGAGTTCCTTCTTAGAAGGAAGCTATGAGACAGATAAGCGACAGAGGGTAGATATGAGGCTATCACTTTCTGTATTTTCTCCTGTTGATAGGGATAGTTGATAGAATTCAATCCCTTGTCACCATTCTTGAAGAGGATGAGGAGGAAGGGAAGAGCCAGGATCAAAACCTGCATAGCTTTATCAAATACCCACCATGAATGCACAACTCCTTTTCTTCTGATACACTGTAAAGATTTTCTCACTTGATTTCGCTCACTCACACTTGTAATTAGCTATCTCCTTAGGACGCAATTGCATGATAGATTCTCTATGGTAGCAAATCCAGGCTAAGAAGGAGCAGGTCCCAGCCATGCAGCCTTTCCCCAGACTCTCCAGGTGTGGTTTTACACGAGAGCACCAGCAAATGGTGAGCCAGGTATCAGGCAAGCCCAGCAGAGGGCTCTGGAGGAGAAATCAAGCTGTTGATATGGGCCCCACTTCCACCCACCCTGTGCATGTAAGAAGTATACAGGTAAGTGCCTCACATCCCGGCTTGCTGGGGATAATTCTGGGGCAGTGTGGGTTTTTCCTTCTGTCCATGAGTAACTGTCTCTTGCACTGGAGGACAACAACGTTCCCGCTGAATACAAGGAACAGGTTTCACTTGTGTCCTTTGTCTCCCTGGCACACAGCTTTTGAGGCAATAACACGTCAAGCTTTCTGAGGGTATTCAGATCCTTTATTGCAAGTTTTATCACAGCTCTTATATACATCTAAAAAAGAATAAGGTAGCAGGAGCTGCTGAAATATCTTCCATTTCAAAAGCTACATTCCTTCCATCTTCTTCCTTATTCCCTCCCCCCCTTTTTTTGTTTTGGGGGGGGGGGGTTTGTTTGTTTGGGTTTTGGTTTTGTTTTGTTTGGGTTTTTTTTTTTTTTTTTTAACCTGTTCAGGTCATAGAGTGGCTTCGTGTTCCTGGTTGGAATGGGATCTCCTTGCAGCCAAATACTGTGCCACTGGCAGTTAGTCCCAACATACTGGAGTCCCTCACACTCATCAGTTACCCTGCTTTTGCCTTCTATTATAAATGCAGGGCTTGCTGGCCTGGCTGTGCATGACAGGGTAGCTGTCACCGCTAAAGTCCTCGCAGTTACCTCGCTGAGAGAGCAATGCTCCCTCACTGTGCCCTTCCCCTGCCCCAGCTACCTTTCCAAAGGGGAAAAATCCTTTAGTCAAGTTACAGATGTGGTAAACAGTCATTTAGTTGAAAGGTATATTTCTTTTACATATATTTCTGTACATATAGATAGACATGTATATGTATGTCTGAAAAAAAAAAAAAAATACAATACTGCTCCTTAGTGCAGAACAACTAAATAACTGAAATGCCCTTTAGTCATGTTTACAAAAAAGCAGAGTAGAGGTTCCAATGCCCTCTACCAAAACCTTTTGCTACAAAAAGCTTAGTGCTGAGAGCCCTATAATGTATTGCAGAGGAAGAATGATCAAAAGTGTCGTTATGACAAGGCTTAACTTCATGACTAAGGAGGACTGTGTTAGCTCTCAGAGGCTCTAGGAGGCAGTCAGCAGCCTAGAGTGCAGGTGGTGGGCTATCTGTCACCTACTATAATGCCCAATAATATCTTTTACATTATTATTGTTATATTCTTTGTATTTAAAGACATTTTTAGTGATATTCTCTATACTTAAGAGCTCAAGGCTGCAGGATTAAATTGATTTATGACTTTTTCAAAGAAGTTACGAAGCACAAACCTGTAGCTAGTCCGTGCAAGTCAATATTGATTAGAAGCAGGGGGTTTACATCTGTACTACCAACCCTCTGACGCATCCCTGTTCGTGTAACAGAGTTGCACTTATCCATGATACAGCCCACTGTTGGCTTCTGCGGCTCAACAAACACGCCACCACCAAACAAAACAAATCCACAACCCTAAAAACTGCTCAGAAAGCTGAATTTTGGCTACTGGAGTGTGTATATATACACATTTCTCTTCTCACCTCAAGATGCCTTTTTGTTCTTTCTTCATTTATTTATTTATTTTAAATGCGATGAGTCAGTCCCATGTATTCAGGGAACTGGGAAAATGAACTGATTTGTATAAATCTGGTTTTTCAATTTACGTTGTTCTCTCAATGTGTAACGTACAGGCTGCCTGGTGTGACTGCCCTGTGATGTGCTCTGGTTTAGTGCTGTTTTGTAAGTAGCACTGTAATATGACGTGCCACCGACTACTCCCTGCGGCTGCATGGGCATGCATGGCTGAAGCGGAGGTTAAAGGCCATAAACCCGGCACATACACTGCCCACACCTCTTCCGTTGTCATGTTTAGCAGCTACTGTACAACCACAGCCTGGTGACAAGATTCACATTTTTCCTTTTCTGGATGTTAGGCCCGTCTAAAGTTTGTTAAGGTTCAGGGAGAGAGAGATTACCAAATGTTAGCCCTCATTTTTTTGCCTTTAAACTGTAAACTCGAGGAAGGAAGCAGAGTTCTTCCATGGTCTAGGGAAAAAAAAAAGTAATGTTGGTAAGTTTTTGAAAGCAGTGCATCATGTCTCAGAATTTTCATCCCTGCTACTGCCATTAACTGGGTAATATTTCACTGTGGCTGGCAAAACTTGTGAGCTTGCAAAGGTGGAAGCTGGGATGGCTGTAATGCCCAATAACTGTTAATTGGTTAAGGACTCCCTTAATAAGCTCTTTGATGGCCTCTCCCGTAATACTTAGAAATAGGCCTGAATATCCTCTACCTTTGAAGTGAAAGATTTACAGTCTTTCTTAAATCAGTACTTTTTTTCTGGTGGCTGCAGGTAGGGCTGTGGTAAATGAGGAGGACTGGAAAGAGACTCATTTTTTGTGTCTGTCTTTTTTATTTTTCTTGCTACAGAAGATTATGGCAAATGTTTGACCTTGCCTTTGGGCTGTGAGGCAAAGGTTTGTTTCACAGTTCCCCTGCCGCACAATGGCACTCCTTCAATGCTCAAAACTATCCTTACAGATCACCTCATAACAAAATTCATATGTGTCATCTTATACAGCAAAAGGCAATTGCATGCTAATTAAAGTATTGTGAAAGAGTGTGAGGACTACCTCATAGCCCGGAAAAGGTATGAGCAGCCTGGTCATTCACTGCAAGCACTTGCTGACTAGAACCATCCTACAATTTCAGGGGAACTGCATAGGGTGCTGATGAGTAACAGGGCGTTTTACCTTAGCTATTCTATTGCCAGGCTTGATTTAAGTGTTTTTCACAGCAAGCTGTGCCATCTAAGAGTCAATACCCTAAAAAAAATTAGCAGGTAGTGACATATATGCATAGATACAAATATACACATCCAACCCCACTTATATTCATGGATAACTACATATAGATAAAAACCTCTTTTGTGGTGTGGATTCTTATGCAGGTAGTGGACACCTGATTAAACCTGTGATGAAGAATTATCTTCCCATCTAAAAATGGATACCTGTTCAAAGGGACTTGTATTGCTGTCCCTCACTTCCTTGTTATTATTCCCCTTCAGTAATTAGAAATCAAACTTACTAGTTAGTGCTTGACACCATGAAGGGATCAGGTCAAGGAGTAACACTGAAAGGAGATGTAGTATATATCTCCATGCAGATCTACTACCACAGAGTAGTCCTTTCGTTGAACTGTCCTAGATAGACATCACGGGTTTTATGGTACATAAACTCCCTTTCCCAGTGAGAGTCTCTAAGGATGGTTTTGACAGGGGTACTCCATGAGGTTTGGACCAGTTTGCTTCACTGATGTTGGTGCTGAGCCAGTTGTTACAGAGTTCTCCATAGTCGTGCACAAATACTGTTATGCACTGATTATTTTTTTTTCCCTGAAACACTCTGCTTAGAAAACACCAGTGTAGCCATGTTATACCAGGTTCTTTATATTATTTACCTCCAAGTTAGGGCCAAATTAACTATTTGTACTTTTTTTGCATTTTCTTGACCTTTAACTGCATCTTTTGCAGTGTTCTGCTCTTTCCTCTCCATGATTCAGCATCAAACAAGGCTTCTTATACTGTGGTGCGTCACAAATCACTGTGGTGATGCTGCTGCACAGATTAATGATGTCAACTTTAATGACAAGGTTATTTTAAATAGCAGAATGCCAGCCACATGCACACAATCTTACAGATTCCAAAAGGCATTTTTTTCTTAAATTTAAAAACATACAGTTGCATGTAGGATTGTACCTAGTTCCTGCGCTGCAATGGAAGCAGCATAGTTCAAACCTTGCTGCTTTTAAATGCACTTGTCATGAGAGATGAGAAATTCTTTGGACGCCATCATAAACCTGACCTAACAGAGCTAAAAGAGCCATGAGCTGCTCTGTTCAACCATGTAAAGTAGCTAAATTATACCAGATTATAATTGTATTTAACTACATAACTGGTGCTAGGGTGATGTTTGTTCTTATTGTAGAATTATTCACTTGCAGCCCTCACAGCATCTTCCACGGCAGCTGATATTAATTATTATTAGGAAGGGCCTGACTCTGGAGAGTGAGGAAGAGAGAAAGGCAGCTGGGTTAGTCTTAGTTCAAAGTATTAATAACATTGGCTTTGTGAATAAAGTATTACTCATGACTTGATGAAGCACGTTGCATAACTTTACGGGACACAGCCTGTCTCAAAGAGAAAAAGAAAACACAGCAATCTCTCCTTCTTTTAGAACACAAATACATAAATTTTAATCTGAGAAAAATACAAAATGAAACCATGTACAAGTTATGTACAAACCCTTTTTACAGGACAATATATTTATCACTGGATATTACATATGACAAAGTCAGGTAGATCATTTCTGAGCACCAGCATTTGTTCTCTCTCACCAACCCATAATGGTAAAAAGTAAAATGATGAAGTCATACTCCTTTTTCTTGATGAACTTCTAAGTTAAGATGATAGCTGGTTCTCAGTGCACCCCTCCATCCCCACTCCCAGATTATAACTAAAGAGACACATGTAGCCATCAAAATATATTGTATATATGTTTGCGTGTGTGTCTTTTTTCTGAAGGAAGAAAAAAAACCATCAGCCTTGAACTCTACAGAAATGCAAAAATTAAAGTTATGTCAACATTTCTCTTTTTTTTGACAGAGGTTAGATTATTTGCATTGGCTAAGCGTGTGTGTTCCAAGTTATACCATTGGAGAAGCGGCATTTTTTTAACTGCTACGTAAGGAAAACTTGAGATAACTTCTGCTGACCTTTTCATGTGGTTCCTGTTGGCTGTTGTCCAGTCAACAAAGTGCCCATATGCCAAATGTTTGGTTTCTGAAAAAAATCTATGTTTTCTATTACATGTATTCAACTGCCTATATGTTGTGCTGTGGGGTGGTCGGTTTTTTTTTTTAAGTTACAAAGATCTCCTCTAAAATGTATTGACTGAAGCAGTAAGAAGCTTTCTCTCAACCTTGCTAAGGTTCTAATTTGATGCAGCGTTACTGTGTTTAGTTTCTTAAGTTAGATACCATTCTAAATTAGACCCAAAAGTGATAAAAAAGTATTTTATAATTTATATTTCCTTCTTTCCCCCTACCCCTTCTCATTTTAACAGTTAACAGTAGTACACTATTAGATAAAACAGATACATTAGACCAGCAGGCCTGTATATTAGCTTCAGTGGAATTTAATTGGTTATATAGACTACTGCACATTAAAGACTATACAGTGTCAATGTGGCTGAATGTTCTATAGCAGAGAGTATCTGTGCAGGATAGATATATTACTTGTATAAATATAGCTCTGATAAATGCTGGGGCAGAATTGTCAATACTATAGGCCTGTGCACCATCCTAGGCAGTGGCCACAGCTGAACAGCTACTCCATTCCTTTCGCTATTTCAGATGGGGGCTGTACCCACACCTACTAGTATTGCTCAGTATAAAGTATACAAATATTACGCCTGCTAACTAAATATTAGGATACCTATGATATATAACGAATTTAAAAATATATATATCCGCTGAACCTGGGGTTGTTCAAACACCCTTAGAATTAAGAAATAAAAATAAAAATTAAAAAAGTCCTTGTTCATATATTGGGGATATCGGTAGTTCAGATGGCAGGGAGAGGAAAACAAAAGAAGGAATATAAAGAGCTCTCCTTTCCCCTGAATTTCTCTATGCCTCTGCCATTGACTTTGACAGATATTCCCAGGCCAATCCACTGTAACACAGGGAAAGGATTTCTGTTTTCACTTTGTCCTGTTCATCACCTTTCACACACTTAAGTTATTTTGTTTAAGCAGCTTTAGAACTAGATATGAAAGGTGAGACGCACACTTCTTTTGGTGCTAAAGAAATTCACAATGATAACAGCTTTAAAAAAAAAACCAAAAACAAACCAACAAAACCAACACACACGCACGCAGCCTGACCTCGCTATGTGTTCGTTTCAAATACATTGGGAGCCACAAGCCCTTACGAACCTGCTCCTTGATAAAACCATTTAAGCACCTGCTCTGTGTTCACTTTGAGCCCACGTGGGGCAGCTGGAACAGAGCAGTCGCGACCATGTTCATGGATTCGCCTGTGAGTGACCAAGCAGTGAAAACATGCATCATTACCCATTTGTAAATTATTGCTTTTTTTTGGTCATGCATTAGTTTATGCATCCAATTATTGCGGTAGATGTAGCTTACACACACACACACACACACACAGACCCCCCCCAACAAGAACAGTCCTCGCTGAATGAGAATGTGCTATTATACTTTCTCCTTCTTCTCCTACACTACGAAGAGTTTAAGAAATGCAGATTTTCCTTATACTGGCCAAAAAATACAACAACCTCACCCACAACCACCCAACAACTTATAATAAAAGGCTACAGATAATACTTTTGTAGTGTCTTTTGCACATTACATGCAAACTACTTTTTCCCATTTCCACATTCAGCTGAGACCAATTAAGTCTTTTCACATCCATGCTGCCTGAGTCATTGGGTGGCCTTTAAAATTCAAAAATGGGGGGGGGGGGGGAAAGAAACCTTCAGCGTAGCTAAACCTGGCTTCTTGTACAACCCCAGCTGCTACAACAGTCCGTAAGCTGCTGAAGACTCATCAACTCTTTCAAGACATCTGTGTGGCTTAATAAGGCTACACGGGATCCTCATTATCCTGAAGCTCGTGGCCTTCACCTTGTATAAGCAGCACTGGCTTTCCCATCAGCGATGAATTGGAAAGAGCCACCTGCCTGAGGACCTGGATGTGTCGTGTCCCTCACGCCCCACTTTCTCTGTCCCTACGGTTCTGGCTTTTGGGCTTGCAGGGTCCCTTGGTGTTACAGGTGAAAAACAACATTGCCCGAGAGCCTCTAGCACTCTATAACTGATCATGCCCCAGAGCAAGGGGGTTTGTACTTTCTGCCACGCGTGCTTCCAACTGTTTGGCCATCGATGCTGATTTGAAAGAAGAAGAGCTGTTAAAATGGAGGCGACAGTTTTAGACAGCTTTTGAAAAGTACAAGGAAACGTTTGCATTTTTTTTTCCCCCTATTAATAAATACATCACATAACTATCATCTTACAAGCAGTCACATTGAGGCCTTAAAAAAGTCTCATTTAGGTGCTGAATATCTTCTTTTCTTTACACCTTCAGTTCTGCTGTGCTTGGCACTTGTCACCCAAACGGCAGCCCCTCGGAGGACAGTTTGAGCCTTTTCTCCTAGCGCTCATGGGCTTCAGGGGACAAATTAAAATAAATAAAAAAAATTAAAACAAGACAGAGAGCGAACAAGCTTTCTGGCAGTGTGGGAGCACGCGTGTGCATGGGTGAGAGGAGGGCCCGGGAGCACAGTGAATATAACTAACGGAACAGCTGATTTTTGGTCAAACCAGGAGGAAACGGTAGATACAATGCCTCCGTGCGCTAGCCTGTAAGTCACACATTTTCTTTCCCTTTGTATCTTTCTTTACCCTCCCCCCCCCCAAAAAAAATTATGACCACCTTCTTGTGATGACTTTGTAGCAAGTAACTATACACCCCTCCCCTTTTATACTCTATATGTACATCCACATGTACACATATGTGTGGACATGCTTATGTGCAAACACGCTCACGCACACAGACACAGTTTCCATCCAACACGTACGTTACCAAAAAAAAATATTATCGTTTAGCCTGGATTAATTGTGCATGCAATTAATGAAAAAGTTGAAATTCCTTCTCCCCTCCCCCCCACCTTGTTGCCTTTTGAGAAAGAAATAAGAATTATTAATAAAGATCAAAAACTTATTTCTACATCAGTCGCCATGGGGGTCTGTCAGCTGTCACTCAGGCCACTTGCCTTGAGGTAACTTCATATATCCAAATAGTGGTGCTGGCCTTATGATAGTCTTTAATGGCTGAATGTCAAAGATCTCCCACAGGTTTTCTACACATTCCTCCATCTAATTGCCAGAAGTCAGTCCTGCGTCTTTGATCATCAAAAAGAGGAGTAAGAAAAGATTCCTGATGGCTCTTGGCTTTTCTATAAATGGGAAATGCAAAACCGTAACTACCCCTGTTCCCCTCAGTCTCGCTCGCTCTCCACAGGTGTTGTTCCGTCTGTCTGTAGTTACATACGGAACTGTCTGTGCTGGGAGACAGAATGAGCGTCTGCAGCTCTTGTTCTTCATTCATGTACAGTTGGCATCATGGTTTTTTGGGTGTGACAGTTAAACTGGACAGAGACACACACAAACCTCAGCTACGTAGGAGTGTTGTATTTCAGTCATTACTATGTTTTATCCAGTGAATGCTCACTTCTGAAGGAAGGACACTCAGAAATGGCACTGTATATGGTAAAGTATAAGACATAATGTACAGTAAACAGCGGTCTTCTAAGAAAAAAAAAAATCACATGTACTTGGTGAAGCTGAGCACAAATCTCAAACATTCTCCTGTACTCAGGACCAGCTTTTTTGACCCTGGTTATAATATGAACGCAGTTCATAAGTGAAAAAGGAGCAATGACTTCAAAGTAAAGGCTTAACATGACCCAACGCAGAAACCGTATGCAGGTTATAACGTGTCAGTAGCTGAAGCAGCATAGATCGGAAGAACTCACCAGAATCATCTTCTGTTTTGGGGACTGTGAGACGAGTTAAACATGGTTTAAATAATAATGGAGAGCTGCTTAAATTGTTTTGTTACTTTGCAGGAGAGTGAAATATTTTAAACCATCCAATTTTACAGATACTGTATTAACAATTCTCGTTATTGTCTTTAAATAGCTATTCTACAAAATGTAACATCAAAGTAGTCACAGTCCAAGAAGTCACTCCAGAATAAAGCCTATTAGGTGTTAGTACGGTTATATTTGTACTGCAGCCAGTGGACAAACATTAAAGCTGAGATAGTTTAGCTTAAATGTTGGATTATATAGTGGACATCATCGTTTTCACAATAAATTATCTGCTTTGTATTTGTTTGATTCACTGATATTTCTCTAATGATAGAAGTACCACAGTATGTTTTATTGTGGTGTTTAACAATTCTGCAAAATTACAAAGCCTAAAGTTAACTCGCACAATGAAACCTGCCTTTCCTCATGACTGGGTCCTATAATTTTATTTTAATCCTTATTAGCACAGCCTTTTGTGGTGTTTTTTTTTTTTCTTCACACCATTGTGTCAGATGTTGCTAATTTGAGATCGAGAGAGTTACTAAATCATTTAGAACATCAAATGCTTGGGTGGATAGATACTGCAGCACAGATATCAAACATCACATTTTTGTCTGATGGCGATAAAGCTTGTTGGCAACTTTGTGAAACTGCTGACACAAAAGGCCCCCATCAAAGGCCTTTCGTAAATTATCATAATAAATACATTCATTACTTTTATTTTGATTTGGTTATTACTGTGCTTTTATGTGTGGAGTCCCAGCAAAGTGAAAATAAATTAAAGAAAAAAAAAAAAAAACAACTGCTAAAATAAGATGTTGCTTGGTGCAGGAATTAATTGAGAACTTCGTGTTGTGAGATTATAGAGCTGTGGCTACACCAGTTTTTATCCTGATCTGAACTCATCGAAACGAGTTTCCGTGTGCCTTTTACCAAGGTATGAGCTAGCACCAAAGTGCAAAGATCTGGAGCTAAACCTCTATCCATCTCAGGAAGAATTTGAACCAAAGAAACAAGCCTGATGCGAGGCCATCAGCACTTTTGAAGTAAGGAACCAACAAAAATATGGTAGATGAGAAGGTTCATAGCTTATGATTTCACGCACTATTTATGCACTCTGGATTAAAGCATGGTAATACACGGGAAAAGAGGAGGAACTGCCAAACTTGCCTTCCTGAAATTAGCAACTGCTGATGGCTAATGGGAAGCGAAGTGCAATTGCCAGATTTGCCATTTATAGCAAGCGCTGCCTTGGAGCACCTTCTCTGCTTGGCCCTCGGTTTAGGGTACTGGTGTTCACCACGCCCGTGTCGCAGAAACTTGTCGAGGATGCTGGGCTCGTGTGTGTGTGTGTGTGAGAGTGTGTGAGAGTGTGTGTGTGTGAGAGTGTGTGTGCACACACATGGGGCGGGGGACACAGTGGAGGGGGGGGGGGGGGGGGGGCGGGGGGAGTTATTGGACCTTGACATAACTGGCAACTAAAAGATGATCTGTATATGGTAATAAAACAAAGAATACTTCAGAAGAATGTTACATGTACAAAAATATGACTTTCAACTTTGAAAATAAATAAGTTCAGTTTATTAAGAGCTGGTGTCAATGCTGAACAAAATACACATCCTCCAGTAAAGAAATATTTTGGTGAACTGTTCTTTTTTTTTCTTCTTCTTCTTTTTTTGATTTACTAAAATACAAGTTGGACCTTTTTTTTTTTCTTTTTTGTAAATATATCATTTGCCTCCCTTAATTACATGTCCTTATAACTGTGACCATCATTCTCCTTGAAGCCAAAGACTGAGGGTTTTTTGTGGTTTTTTTTTTTTTTTTTTAAATTCTTAGGAGTCTGGCCACATATGCAGGTTTGGTTTGTTTTGTTTTTTTTTTTAAGGGAAAATACTTGACAATGAAAAAAAAGAAAAATATATTTTTTTCTAATAAATAAAAATAATTTAAAATGCTAGAGGCTATACATGACTAGTTTTGATTATGTTCATTTATAAATGAAATATTTTCCAAAATACGTGGAAGCAATATTAAAGGCAGACAAACAAAGATCTGTCTACTTTATTTTCCCATTAAGCTTGCCCTTCTTAACTTCTCCATCAGTGGTTCAGCATGTAAGAGGAATAAATGTCACGTCACCATTCATGAAGTTTGTCAGGCTTTAAAAAAATAGTTCTGGCCTCGAAGGAGTCAACATTCATCTTCAACTTCTCTGATTGGTGGTATCAAGCTGCTTGTCGATTTATATTGATTGATCTGATTGGCCATGTGAGTGCTCATGGGCTTGATTTGAATGTTTCTGGGGTAGGCATTATCCGGCTCATCTGTAAACCATTTCTTTTCTGCTAAGGAGCAAAATGGGTAGAGACAGAATAAGGAGGGGGAAATGAGAGTTTTAATTAGTGAAGCACATATGCACGTAAACACACACACAAAAAAAAAAAAAAGGAGGGGGAGCAGTCAGTAAAGTTTATAGAGAAAAAGCAATCAATAGAAGGTGACTTTGACTAATTACAAGCAGTACAGTGCATTAGATTAATACCTCTGAAAATACTTTTCATGAAAGGAGGATGACATGTTTGCAGATTTGATAGTAGAAGCTAAAGAAAACTGTCAATATGCTAGTTTGCGTGTTGAATGCAAGAAAGCTTTCCTTTTTTTTTTTTTTCATGCTCAGGTGAAGACCCTCTGAATCATTTATTGGAAAAATGATACAAGTAAAGGGCTAAACTGAGAAGCCAGGGAGAGCACACAGGACAAGGGTGATGCAGAAAAGAGCCTGTGAGTCCATATACAGAGGAGCACCTAAGGAGTCGGAGGCGTCTCTGAACCACTTCAGCCCCAGGGCGGTCGCTGCCGCTGGCTCGGAAATCACGCAGGGGAATGCAAAGAACAACTTTCCACAGCTGGTGCTAGAAGAAATACAGGGTTTGCATTCATGCTGCCAGATGGCTGCGTTCCTGCACGGGACGGCCATTATATTGCTACTTAGCAACCTGGCTGCTCGGGTGCTGCTGAACTCTCCAGTTTGGGAAGGGGTATGGAATGTACCTGATGCTCAGAGGTCTGTGGTAGGGGCTTAAGTTAATCCTGAATGGATTGGTAGCCACACGTGACAGCAAGGCAAAGGAAGCAAGGACTTAAAGGAAGATTGTGAGGTGAAGCTCTTCCTTTTGTACCTTTGGGCAGTGTCTGTTTCCATGATCACAGGAAGAACTTTATGGCACCGATTTAAGGTGGGCTGGGAGCAATGTGGGAGGCAGTGAGGATGCTGAGAGGCTGCAGCATTGCAGCCGTTCCCCAGCTGCTTGTGACTGATTGTAACCACTGTATTGCATTGTTCATACGCAGATGCGGACAAAACCTTCTTCAAATTCACAAAAGAAAAAATAATCAAAAGAATTCTCTCTTTAGAGAGCAACAACTACTGTCATTTCTTAATTACAGGTGTGCCACTTCACAAGATAGCTCTATACAAAGACTTATAAACTCGTGGTCTTAGAGTGCCTTATGGCCATAAGGTGCTTCTGCTTTGACAGCATTTTTGAACGGGGGGGGGGGGGGGGGGTGTCTCCCTTTTCACCCTCTTTCCCCAAATTCCAGAGGTGGGTGTGCAGAGCAGTGGGCACAAATGGTTCCAGAGATAGGATTCTGCAACTGGGGCATTTCCATTATTACATGCAAGGTTTGGTGTGTGGCACGTCAGAGCTGCTGCCCTGATGTGTTTGTGCTACTTCGCACTCCAATGGGGAACCCAAAATGCTTCAGAAGCTTTAGCGTCTCACTTGCACAATACAAACTGCCACTTTTGCTTACCACTGAAACACTGCTGTATCTGGGCTGGAATCAGGGCAGGAGTGGAAGGAGTACTCATTTTAAATAAATAAATAAATTTAAAAAAAAAAAAAGGGCAAAGCAAAATCCACCTTGGAAACCCAAGGACTGAGAACAAAAGCTCAGGAGGTGAAGCAGAGAATAGAAACTGGAAGACCAGGAAGAATAAAGGACAAATATCTGGGCACAAACACGTAAGAATAAGCAACTGGCTTTGACGTTAGGGCCTCTAAAGAAGTGGATCAATTTCCAGAATTACTAGACTTCTCAGTCACTTCCGTGAAGATGAAATTTAAACACTCGATATGGATTTTAAGCATCTACATGCAATACCCCCCACTCCCCAACAACAAACCCCAAACTTAAGAGGGTTTAATCCATCTTTTTGTAGATATATATGTTACCCATGCTTAAGCTTTAAAAAAAAAAATAAATTGAGTAAAAGAATTGCATTAATCATTAGTGGCTTATTACTGAAGGTAAACAGAACTACTGCATTGTTTTTCTTGTCGTTTTCTAAAATGTATTGTACTTCTTTTTAAAATATCCTACTCATTTGCGACCAGGGTAAATAGTTCCCTGTCCCCTTCAAGTTGCCTGACTCTGAACAATGTTCAATCTCCCATCTCTCTCTCTCTCTCTTACCTATTATAATTAAGTTCCCTTTGATTTGAACAGATTGGACGATAGGAATTCATAATGTTACATCCTGCACACTGAAGCTAACTGATTAAGTGCTTTAAATTATTCTTCCTGACAGAATGATAAAGTTACAATCTGTTCAGAGATGATCTACAGCTTGCCAGACTCCTACCGCTTCTTTCTACATTCATTTATCTTTTTGTCAAGCAGTTTTAAAAAAAAAAAAAAGCCTCAATTCCATAGATCTTTTAAAGTCATCAGAACGTCTGAATTATTAATGAGACTTTAAGGGAATGGTTCCTGATGGGGGCTGGTTTAAGAAAGGTTGTAGGGAAAAAAAATCTGGGAATGCGTACGCATCAAAATAATTTCAGCTCCATTTAAAAAACCATTTAGTTCAAGTGTGACACATGAACCATTATGCATTTGTGGAAACCAATTTTATGTGATCTACGATTAAACTAACCTTTCAGAGAGGTGTAAAGTGTGATGGTTATCATGTTTTAAAAGCCTTGCAAGATCACATAAACAATTTCAAACTAACAGTTTTCTAATGGTTTGTGTTTAAAATGATTTTGAGGCAAGTTAAGCAATGCGAACTTTTATCTCTACCTTCTTTTTCAACATATGGTGCACAAACTTCCTTACAAACAGAACTTGGTGCCAGTTAATTCAATCTCATAGCAGGAAAGGGGGAAGAGCGTGATTGCTAAGGATCAGGGACGAGCTGCCCTGTGTTGCTCAGCAGCCACTGTAAAGCACTTCCATCTCCCCTGACTTCCCTGGAATTTTCAAAACAAGGCAATTATTCATATGTTAATCCTTACAATAGAACTCACATCCAGGGAGCTGATCTTTAAAAAGACACCATCAAATCTCTTTTTGCCTTTACCTGGCAAGTAATAAATACAGAAAATAAACAATAAATGCAGAAACTGGTAGATTCTAATTTCTTTTGCTGTTTAAATTTCTTTTTGCCAATGCGGAAACCTTGGTCCAGCCTTTATCACCTCCAGCAGCAAATGCTTGGACCCAGCTTTATACCTTTCCTGTTCCTTTTCTGCTCTCAGAATTGTCTTTGACCCCATAATGACAACTCTCCTGTGAAAGCCCATCAACCTCTATACTTACCTTTGAAAGGTGAGCTTGACACTCCTCATCTTTGCACTTGGCCACTAAGATATTCTGCTCCCAGTTACTAAATGTCCTTCTTGAATCCTTTACGCACTTTTCAGTCTTTTTTGTTATGACTTTGATATGTCTTCCATAGTCTTAGCACAGATTTATACATATCTTAAACAAACTACTTACTCTTTTCTTTAAACCAGTACAGAAAACCTTTTTTTAAAGTCTTTATGTATTGTTATATTCGCCAACTTTTTTTAAACTCTGTCATGTTCAGTCTGTTTCTCTCCCTTTTGGCATATGCATATTGATCCTTACCATATGTGTTTCTACATTATAGTGAGAACACGCATAGTTTTCTGCTGGTTTGGTTTTTTTTGTTTTGTTTTGTTTTGTTGTTCTTTTTTTTTTTTTTTTTTTTTTTTTTAAGAACTGTTCAAGAGCGTCCCTGATCTTCCTACGGTATTTGACGGGTTTGTTTTTGACAGCATCACCTGAGAGATGTTGGAACAGCTGAGTAACTTTATGTATCAAAAAGCAGAAAACATTTACTCTCCTCTCAAGCACCTGTGTTTGCAATGGGCTATCAGCATCCCACTGCATCCATGGAGGTTCTAAAGGCTTCATGATCTTATTGCAAATAAATAAAAATTAACATCTTGTGTAAGACTGTTCCCTGCGGCATAAAAAGATATAAATAATTAAAGTAAAATGATCAAAATACAGATTTCTTCAACTTGTGTAAGACTCCAGCAATTCTCTCCAACAGATTTATTGTTCTGGTGCTTTAAAATTTCTGTCATTAATTTTGGACTGAGTAATCACGTTTGAGTAACTGTCACTGTGAAACCCCCTCTTTTCTGAGCAGAGCCGAAGAAAGTACTAGCTAAACATGACACCAAGATTTACTGAATCTGTATTCTCACCATAATCCCAGGTTACCTTACAATTGTTTTAAACATGAATTTTTTTTCTTTTGTGACACTCGCAGTTTCAGACAAGTCTGTATGTATGTGCTTGTGTGCCTCCCCCCTCCACACAGGCAGCTTGTTTATAGCTAAGCTGAAAATTCGCCCATGCAATTTCTTCCTGTATGAGAAAAAAGTGATGAAAGTTTCTCCTCCCACCTCCTCAGCAATTCTTTGTTTGGCAGATGAATATTTTACATGTGGCAGGCAGTAAGTAATTTGCAGGAAGAGAGAGAAGAAACTCTTCTCACTTTCTGTGAAGTTTGTTATTTTGCTTCAAGGAAACTAAAGTTTTGGGACAAGAATGCTATTCGGGACTGGCTCTTGTTGATTTTTTATTTTTCAAACTAGCAAAAGTCTTACTTTTGACAATGGGAATTTCACTGGAAAATGCCTGACTCTGCCAGTTTAGGCTAGTGGGAACCCATGGCAAGAACCTGCAGGCTGGCTAGATGTGATTTTGTGTCAACACTCAGGTCAACGAAGTTACTAATAACCTGGTTTCCATTGTTGAAACCATGCTGGGACTGATACAAGTGGCAGGACCTCCATTTAAAGCTCGAAAATGTCATCTCTTGACATCAGTGTTGCTTTTCCACTTTCAAAAACTAACCAGGGTAGCTACTAAGAAAGTTGGACTTGGGATAGGTTTCTGAACAATCGGGAGATTTCCTGTTACTTTTCAAGATAAAAAAATGTTGACAATATAACATAGTTGATTTAAACATTCCTCTACTTGTAAGGACAAACTTCCCAATTTCATTAGTATATCCATATCAGAAAATCTTCATCACTGTAATAAACTATTTGATCAATTTGACTATAGTTAACAGTGAAAATGGCACATGGTATAACTAAAAGTCAAAACTTTAAGACTTCCAACTTTAGGACAGAAGAAGGAGAAGAATTCGAATTCTTTATCATTTGAAGGATTCAGATTTACCTCCATGTTAGTTATTCCTCTTCTGTTGCTCACAAAATAGACAAGTTGCTTCTCTAAGGTACACTGTGTGTATTTTTTCTATTTGAGCTGCACAGTTATACAAATACTATTTTTTTGGATAAAATCATTATGTAGTATGTGACAAGTGGCTTTGTATTAACACCCTGCCTTCCTCTGCTAAATGGAAAACAGATAAAACATTAATGGAAAAGCATTTTGGTGTCAAAGCCATTAACGTTCTTCCAAAATGCATAACGGCTCTCGACTATCTTCGGTCAATATTGCCAACATAAAAAGATGCTCATGAACATACACAAGGGACAGGGGAACAGGGAGGGGAAGGGAGGAAAGGAATTGGAATGAGGAATGGGAAATTAAAGTAATGTCTGCACCAGGGTAGGCATCTTCATTGAGCAGGAACCTGGGTGTTTCCAAAGGGACACGTGCAATTAGAAAGGCAAGCAGATGAGAGGATAAAAAAATAAAACAGGGTTGAGCAACAGCAGCAGCAGCAGCAGCAGCCAGTTTTACTTCTGGTTTGGAGGGAAAAAAAAAAGGCAAAAGAAAACCAAAAAACAACCAACCAAACAAACAAACCAATAACTGAATAAAGTTTGTAACTAATTTTTTTTTAATTTCACAAGTTTTCACAAGGACAAAGTTATAGAAGGAAACCCACAGCAGTTGCTAGGTCATGCAGAACCATTAATTGTCATACCTTGGCCCATTCTATTCATCCTTGTTGCACTTTAGAAAAAGAAGTAAGCTATGTAAGTTTTACAATGCTTTTAAACTGTCATATTTCCTGTTGAGCACTTTAACTGGCACATCCTTGTAGTAATAAATATTCTTGGGGCAAAACTTGATAGCTTTCTTTCCAAAAAGAAACACATGAATTTGTCTTTATGATGACGAGCAACTGTAAATAGACTAATTTGTAGGGGAGCATCCATAATTTGCAACGTATTTCACCGATAGGACTTACAGCTGCATTTGAATGCACACACACATGTATACTGTATTCCAATCATTATGCTTAACACCGCACAGTGGCACTTTCTGTAGCCCACTTATATGGTTCCAGGTTTTGTCAGTAAAAGTGCTTGGCTTCATTGTCAATTCACACAGCAAGCAAATCTTCAAAATTATCATGCTCTGGGAAGGGAAAGGTAGAAAACAACACTAACCATAAAAGCACCTTGTCTGGGTTGGCAGTTACAACGCTAATCACTCCCACATCCAAATACTTATTTTCTGTCTGCATGCTTTCTTGCTGGGTAGCCAGGGAAGGTGGTATGTGTTTCTGGCCTCCCTACCCTGGAAAACTCTTCATATCACCTATAACTAGTACTATATTTCAAAAGGCTGGCATTTGAAATAAAAAAAAAAAAAAACAAACAAAACCACCACAAGCTTGAAGTATCATTCCTATGGCTGTCTAGGATAGGCTCCTTTCCACTACTTTATTTAATTCCCTGCCACAATCTTTCTTTGGCGAGGTGCGCCATTGGTGAGAATCTGCAAGAACCGAACTCTGGCAAGTGCCTAGAGATGATGCCTCAGCACAGTGAGCATTCCCACCCCAGCCCTCTTCGTCTGCTCATTAGCTGTCTAGGGCACGGCACCTTTTCTTCCCAAATGGGAGAGACCTTAAAGGCACTCAGTTGTCTTCCCCTGTATTCCTGCGTACTGGCATGCACCTGTTGAAAAGAACCAGCTAGAACATGGAGTAGGATTTCTGGAGGATCTTCGCATATTAGGACTCTTGTTGGAAGATTTATACCACCACTCTAACTTGGAAAAGTTAAACTACCATCTGGGGAAAGGAACAAAGTCCCTCAAGATCTGATACTTAAGCATAGAAAAATGCTTGCTCTTTTCTGAACATTATTTATTCTGTACATAAGGTGACTAATTCACCTTTTAAAGACGTAAAAGTCCCAGGAAGGCAGTTTTTAATGACTTACATCCAATATTTATGATACATATGGCTTTTTATCCCAAATGTCAAAAGTGAAAGAAAATATAGCTATTCATGTGGCAGTATAAATAGACAGAATAATAATTTAATATGCAATTAGACTCTTTCTAAACTTAAATTAAACCATTGGAGTTTTACAACTCCATGCCCAGACAATTTCAGCGTTAAAGGGAAAAGACATTATCTCCAAAAGGCTAGTATTTTAGAGAAAGTCCTTAAACAAGCAGAAAAGTCCCTGATGTTGCTTTGGTATAAAGCAGGTGCGCAGCAATAATCTATACAAAGAGTGTAAGCCCTATACAATATAAGCTTTGAGAGTGAAAAATCAGTAGGGATTTTTTTTTTTAAATGGATTAGTTTTATAAGCTTCAAATAAATGTAACAACTCCTGTAAATATGAATATAAAAAACCTACCGCAACATACATCAACAATTCTGCACTAAATGACTTTCATTGTGTAAGTCTGACATCAAGAGCAAGTGTTCATGTTAAATATACTCTGTTTTCTGATATGTAGAGTAACTGCAGTGAGTTATTTATGTTTTCAGTGTGCCTATGGGTTTAGAATTTTTTTTCTCCCCTAGCATCATAAATAACTTTTGGTCCGTCTGCTTTGTTGCTGTTGTGCTTAAGGGTTTTATGGTGGTGAAATAAAAATGACAATCACATGCACACTGTCATACATATGCAAAATATGTGTACAAAAAGGGAGAACTCCATGGGAAAACAGGGAACGTTACTGCTGGAAACATTAACTGGGGAGAATGGGTGGTGAATGCAAGTTTCACACACAGTGGGAGCAGGTACACATATCAAAGTCTATCTTCCTGCACGTACTTCTGTTTTTCCCGGGAATCCCTGGTCTTGGTGCGGTTCAGTCGGTTTGCTGTTGATGGGATGGAGTGAACTGATGAGCTCTTCTTACTGGAAGAATAGGAGGAATGGGAGGAATGAGAAAGACTGGCCCGGGACTGGCCAGCGTTGTGGTCAAACTGCATCAAACAGAAGATCAAGTCTGTCGGCACAAGCTCAAATTCATACGGTGGGTTTGTGATAACATAACTGGAAAGAAAGGAAGAAAGAAAGAGAAAGCAGGTTTAGACTTTTGCTTAAAAAATCTTCCGGAGTTGTTATCTCATAAACATTTGCCCAGATTTTTGCACTTATATTTCCTTCAGTGTGTACCTAATTTTAGCTCACATAATGCCCATTATGATTTAGGACCTTCTTACATCAGATATCACTTTTTTGTATCTTTTCTGTTGCAGAGATGCGCTGAGTACGGTGTTCTTCAAGTGAATCACGTCATGATTTTTCAGAGAAGACACCATACAAATCACCCTCCTTCCTCTAGCTGCACTGTAACGCAATGACTCCAGCAAACAGGTTTACGTATTGACAAAAAACGGTAACATACCCACCAGCAACGGTATTTAAAGAATGGCTGAAAAGCAGGGAGAGGAGGACTTTAGGTGCAGCTATACTTAACTACATATTTACTCTATATTTATTTAATCTTTAAACACTGAAACCCCTCCTTCAACTAACCCCCTTTCAGGGCAGGAAGAGCTTGTAGACCCTGCTGCTAAATTTTTCCCTGCATGTGAAAAACATATTTGAGAAAGGCAATAGGAATTTTGTGTCCAAGCAAGAAATGAGTAAAAATTGATCACGAAGCTCACAACTTCTTTTCAAATTAATTCAGTGCTCATAAGAAATCTGGCTTAGTTGCCTCAGGGACAGAAGTCACTTATTTATCCAACAAATAATCTCAAGTATAGCAAGTACAGTGTAAATCTAAATGGAAAATATTTTTTTCTACCCAATTTGTCCAAATCCTTACAGAAGAAACCACTTTGGTGGGCTGCAGGGTTGTTTATTGCCATGTTCACTCAATAATGATGCTTTTTGTAGAGAACGAAACAGTAACAGATGGCAGATTTGTGATAGTTCTGGTATGGGTCTGTGTCTGTATTTCTAGTAGGCACTTAATTAAGACGCATTTCAAGTAAGCTGCTAAATGGCCTTCAGTTTGCAAAGATGGAAAAGTGTCTGCTCTATTTAAAGCACTGAGGTCAGCCTTGGTGCTACTGGAGTAAAAATGCAGCCTACCAAGAGAACGGTTTCCATTAACTGGAAGAAATGATTATTAGATACAGATAGTACCAATGGGAGGCCCGCAGGAGTATTTTCTGAGCATTCAGAAAAAAGAAGGTCTAACTACTATAATCTAAATTATTATCCAGTAACTTACAGCTGATTGATATAAGCAAACTGAAGTCCTTTCCTTGTATGCAAGCAGTGGATCATCATAAATCAAACAAGATAAAGATATGTTCTGAAAACTAACTTTAAAAATCTGTTATTAAAATTAGCTGAAAACCTATGCTATGATATCCAGCCTATGATTTAAACTCAGCTAAAGTCATCATGAAGTTTTCAAAGAGTTAGTTTTTGTGGCGGTTATGTAAAAAATAGAGCAAGTTCTTTTTTAGATTTATTACAGGCACCAGGATCTTCCTCGCCGAGAAGACTGAAGACGAGTGAAGCAGAGATGTTCTAAAAGACTGGACTTACCGTTTAGTGCATTGGCTGGGAGTACTTAGATGTGCATCCCTTAATCGATAAATTCCAAAGCAAAGCATGTTGTATGTTTTCAGTGCTTTACAAAATAGATCTCCATAACAACCTCCATCCTAGGAAAAAGGAGAGGGGGAAAAAAAAAAAGAAAAAAGAGAAAACAGCACGTTTTTCCTTTCTTTTCTCTGTTAACACAATGTCAGGGAACAGGATTTTCAGTATGAGTCTGTACAAAAAAAGCAATGTAAAGACAGTCTGTTGTTTGTCACAAATGAGGATCTTTTACCCAAGGAAATGAATAATCTAAATGTTTTATTTCAAATAAGTAGTTATGTAAAGTGATCATTATTTTGGAGAGCCTTGGTCCATGAAATGATGGTAAATTGGGAAGAGTGGGTGATTTGCTTTAAGCTGGAAATATAAATTTTGGTACCAAACAACGCATATTCTACAAATTACATTGTGTGGTATTAAAATTGTTAGTATTTTTGACCCTTTTTTGGCAGTAGCCATACTATCATGCAGACACATAAATTCACTGGGGAGAACAACCAAAATTAGAGTTATGATGGGTTAAAAGGATAATAAAAGATCTCCCACTTTAAAATAGTGATGAAATTATTTTTCATAAATAATATAAAATGTTTTGATTAGCAAAAAAAGTTTAGATTTTATAATTTGTATATCTAAAATATTGATTCTTAAGTACTGATGAGTGTTAATGCATTCTGCCATCACTGATGTAGTGCAATCGAGGCTCAGGTGAAATAGCATTTGAAGGATTGGTATTGCTTGTTGCATTTGTGAACATGTTACGCACATGCCCAAGTGTTTTGATGAGCTGGTAGTCTCAGCTATGAATGGACTTCTACATGAACTGAAAGGCTGTTTACTTCTACCCATGTACTCTCATCACCCTTAACCTGGGATTCCCTGTCATTTCTGTGAAGAAGGTCACTCCATTCGTTTTGAACAGAGCTGGGGAACACAAGGTTAATTTAAGAAATATCAAACCCTACATCATCATCATCATCAAAGCGAGGTGGGTGCTTTGGGATTTGCCTCAAGATTACAAGATGTGGCCCAGAAAACATTTCTAGATACTTCTTTATCCAAATGTGCCATTTTTTAAAGACGGCTTGTTTATTTGGTTTTGTTGTTTTTTGGTTTTTTTTTTTTTTTTACTTCACTCTTTGGATAGTGGAGTCAAAATGTGAAAAAATTAGGATTTTGCAAGAATTTTAGTTCATCCAGAAACAGCATAAAACAAAGCTTATAGCTTTGTTTTCAAGCTAATAAGCATATTTTAAGCAAGAACTGGAAACTCCATTGAAAGACTAAATAAGCTTATCAAAACCCAACAAAGCTATAGATATTGCTGATGTTTGCAATGGATTATTATTCGAATGGTTATACCATCCAAGTCAGCTCATCCATTTCTTTAGCTGACAACTAAGAAGGGCCACAGGATTTTCTGCATGGAATACGCAGGCAAGGAGCCTGGGAAGTCACATAGCTTCTTTAAAAGGGTAAGAGCAAACCTGGCACCCTGTGCTGTAAATTGTCAAATGATCCAAAATCTCTATTCAATTAAACAATAGAAGTTAAACGCTAATGAAGATAGATTTTTTAATTCGGTCTGAGAGAAACCAAACAGATTACAGACCAGCCTTGGTCCTACGTTTCCCTCATGATCTTACCCCTAGGTCTGCAAACGGCCCATCATACAAAGCCAACTGAGCAACTCGACACCTGTCCCTGTTTGCAAGTGTCTGGGGCGTGCTGTAACCTCCTCTCAATGCATTTTCCTCAGCAATCAGTGCTTCCAGCTCTGGTGTGGCTCCTCCTGTTACCAATGTCCGTATCAGTGTGAGGATATTGTCATTGAAGTATGTCTGCAGAGATAAAAGAAAGCTCTTTAAGCAAACACCATTAAAGTCACAACTGAAGACATCCAAATTACAACTTTTCTGGGTTTCTGCTGTTTAAAGTTCTTGGCTGTCTCTTCAAATAATTTTATATAGAAAGTGAAAAGACAGCAGCCTCCAATTACTCTATTTTCTTCTATCCCATTAGGCTCCTATACTAGATCCTTCCTTTTAAACACCAATTCAGGCTGATTTTTATTAAAGTACAAAAATTTGAATGATTTATGTTTCCTATAATTGGTGTTAGTAGTGATGCAATGACTGCTTTCCTTCTCATTGCCTTCATGTCTAATAATGGGCTTTAGGACATGTAATTGTAAAATTCAGACCACATTTAAAGCTTACACGGGCTAGATTGCCTTTTTACTCTTGTCACCAATTCGTTGGGGAGCTGCCTTTGTGCTGCAAATGTCATTACTTATTACTGTGGCTGGACTCTAGCGGTCTAACCGATGTATTGTACTAAACATCTTATTACGAGACTTGACAGTGTTCAGACATAAGCATGTATCAATTAAACATCTTGAGTTCATTCCAGATAAATGTATGATGAGTTTGGGATCCTGGTGGTCCTTTTAAAAAACTCTAGGGTATAGGGTAAGTGTGGTTTATTAGGGAAGATTTACTCCACACTGACATTTTGCCAGCATCTGTAGCATTGCTGGTCTGTCAGGCAAACAATGGGTATTTTAAATATTAATTTAATGCCAGATGAATGACTTTCAAGTTCACTTAAAAGTATACTGGTGTAGTTCAGAGATACTCAGTTAAATATCAGCCATGTAATGTACTGGGCAAAAAATAATGTTGAACAAAAAAAGGAGACACCGTCACTTACAATGTCACTAACGTCTGTGTTTTCAGAAGCTTTGCAAGTGTGGGGGACATATGAGAAGGAAATGAGCTCACTGTAGAGTGCACAGGACTGACATTACTGGATTTGTGCATTCCATTACTAGATTCACAACTTTTGTTGAATTTAGGATTTGGAACAAATGTCTGTAATCCAACCAAGTAAAAACAACAACTGAATTCTCAAACAGTGCTTGCTGTCCAAAGACAATACTTTTAAAATAGTACTTTTCAATGAAATGCATTGCTCTAGCCATATAATGTAATTGTATTTAATACGTGGGTAAACTGAGATACAGGTTGAAATATTTTATCCTGACATCAAAAAGCAGAACTGGCTTCCCAACCATGTTACTTTGATATTCTATCTTTGTATAATGAAATTTCAGTTTTATTGTTCGCTTGAGATGACAGATAAAACAGGAGAAAATGATTTCTGTGCAGCAACGTTTTTCACCGTTACACTGAAGTTTCGTAACTTCAAGCTTCTCTGCTTATTTACGTAGGCATATACGCCATTCACCTGTTAACTGAATTAAAATGAGAGGAACATATTGTTATTGTTATACACGCCCTAAAGCAAATATTTGCATCTCATCAACTCCAATTATTTTAAATTAGCCGGGTAAGGCACTATGTATTTTAAATACAAAGTGTACTGTACGGAGTTGTCTGACATTAGCAGGGGTTCAGGACAATTCAGTTAGTCTAAAACACCAGCTAAACTCAGTCAGCTCTTACATATGTGTAACAATTCAAGTGTAATACTCAAACCTTTCTTAACATATAGAAAGATCAATGTGATCCCTTGCAGGATTATAAATCTGGAGTGACTACATGATGTTTAATGGGAATTGCTGTGGTGAGAGAGAGAAGACATTCGGGCATGATTGTTTATCCTTCAATTACTTCTTTCTTGGTGTCCCTGAGATGAGAATCAGAGTTGCCCTCTGACAACTCTTCCCACTGTGCTATACTTTTCCAACATGGAAGTACTCAGAATAAAAAAAACAGCATTAAGTTTAGTCTCTTTCCTTAGCCTTTGTCAGTGTATACTGTATACCACTCAACTAAAATAATTAGCACAATTCCTTTGCGCCTGCAGTTAGGCAGCAATGTTACTGGACACCAGTTTCATGGACATAAAGTCAAATCCTGCCAGGTGTAGAGGCTGGAGGCACTGCAATTGTGGGAAAGCACTTTCAGTAAAAGTGTGCTCCAACATATTCTACAGGGCATCTGAAGCACACGTCTTCACAAAAGCATACTATTTTCTGCAATAGTACCTTTTCTCAAGCCTTTTATTCAGTATTTTTGATCCCTTTTTCTTCTCTAAGTAGTGATATTTAGTATTAGTCAAAGAAGCTATTCTCCGTTTCACATCTATAAATCAATATAGAAGAACATGAAACAAAAGTAAAGCATAGCTTTACTGGTATATGTTTCAAGTCTGGTTTACAATAAGGCCAACTATGGTAAGAAATGTTCACCTGCCCTAAGACCGATGGATGCTGCTTCGTGTAAAATAGCCTGTTTTTATAGACTGCTGACTTGCAGTGATTGGTAAAATATGCAAAAGTCCAAGATTGTACTAATAATTTTATTACTCTTTAGGAGGTATCATTAGGCCAGCCTTCACTGGTTTCTAACTCTCTCTCTCTTTATTCTGTAATTCAAATTATAGCAACTGTAGCCAGAATCCAAGATTTAAACACATATACTCTTAGCTCATCTGAATTTTGTACTGTGCAAGTACACAATTACCCCTTATCGTAAATTCAGTTGTAGCTCACCAGAGCATGATCTACTAAGAAATTATACTGTGGCCATATCACTCATTTTACTACAGACCTCATATTAAGCCAAGAAATGAAAGCAGCAGTAAAATAATGCATTAAGTCAGGCACCTGTCACAAATTCATTAATACAAATAAAAGAATATAAAATTAAATTAAATTAAATACCTCCCCCCCAAACCCCAGTACAATTAAGACATAATGGGCCCAATTCTGACTTATGTGTCAACCAGGAGTAACTCTGGGAGCTGTACACTACTATGAAACTGATGCAAATGAGAAAAGAATCAGGTCTATTGTTGATGGAACAGAATGCTGTCACTGGAGAAAGGCCTCCCACTGCTAGACAAATGTTAAGGCAAAGCTAAGACACTTATTAGCAAAGGAGGCAACATTTATCTTGGAACAATGGCTTAATTTCGGGCTCACACCATGACTGATGTGGATGTCACCATTTAACCAGATGGATGAGTGCAGCCAAATGATGGGGTTTGGTTTTTTGCCATCAATGAGTGAAAAAATTCCAACTTTCAGCACACTGCAACCTATCAGAAAATGCCCAACCATAAGCAAGAAAGGATGGGTGAATAGGAAGCTGTAACTTGTCACCTTCTGCTACATATGGTTGCTTCCTCCTGTACTAATGTATTTAACACTCCTCAGGAAAAACCCTTCTGTCCATGCTTTCGATTGTCACAAAAATCAGACTCCTCTCATTACCTCTTGCCAGTCTGGAACTGGGGGACATTGCAAAGCTGAAGTATCTGATATCCATTTCCTTTGGAATAATAATACACTGAAATTAATTTGAGAGTGATCTTCTACTTGCTCTGTGGGAGGGTACGTGGCCTGGATATGCCAGTACTTATAAGAAACCGATCTACAGAATGCCTTTGGAAAGGTGCTGCTGTGCTTAAAGTAACAAGACACTTTCCAGTGATGGTAGTGAATCCTTTTTGTTGACTGTAAAATCGTAACTGAAGAAACACTTTTTTGCTACTGCTATTAACTGAACCCCACACTGGACATCTGTACGACATGGCTATAATCGGCATCCGGAGTGAGAATATGAAATAGGTGTAGTCTAAGCAGAGAAAGGAGGAAATGCATCAGAGACAGTGAAACTGGGTACATAGCAAGGAAATCCTGACATAGATATCTGAGCTAGCAGTGCCACCTAGCCTGTGCTCTGGAGCTGTAGTGCAGCTCTTTCAAACGTTTCGGGGATGCTTTCCTATTTGTTCAATCATTTTTTAAAGTATAATTACCAGAGTGCTTATGTTTTGCAGTTAACGCTGTCAAGCCTTTTAAACTAATTGGTCTTTCACAGAAAATTTTACTGAAAATTAGCACATCTTTTAATAACATTGCTTTAACTTTAATAGCACTTTGCCTTTCATTTGTAATTACTCTAAAATTGTCATTTCCCAAGTCATATCTGCCATTTTTTTGTGTTTGCTAGTGGTTTTTTATGGATTTCTTTTAAGAAGACTCCTCCTCCGCTGCATGCAGTTTTTAACATCACTTTCAAACAAATATTTTAACTTGTTTTTCAGTTGGAGGAATTCTGTTGAATGACTAATATATATGCAAACCTGAGGAAGGACTGAGCTAACGTCAGTAACTTATACCGATAATAAAAGGGCTTTTGAGATAGAATCAATAGCAGAAAATAAACAGCAGCATTTCACAGTTTGAAAATCTATTGATTCTCAAAATATTGTCCAAACTTTAAAGACGTTTGGGACACTTTAGGTTACAAGATGCTGCTTGCTAATCCCCTGAACAGAGTTGCACAAAAACTATTTTCAAAATGTATATATCATAGATTTGAACAGTTTCTTTTCTGTATAAATAAGACTGTGAAGATCCCTGAGGGAGAACTCTTGACTAGGGGATATAATGAAAATTTATTTTTAACTATATCGTCTTCATTCTGCTCTTTCGGTTATATGAAGAAAAAGTAGGATTTAGTATTATAGAGCAAAAATCAAGACCTAAAGTCTTAGCACAAGGAAACAAATTCTAGGATATCGAATGTTTAACAGTATAATCTGGCTCTGGAGATCCTTGCCTCTAACAGCCCCGCTCCGACAGTACATCAAGTCTATTGTCAGCGTTATGTATGGGAGGGATGCCAACCTGCCAGAACTTCTGTGCTTCTCATAGCTTCAGCGACAAAAGGAATAACAGAGAAGCTTTGGCTCTCAGGTCAACTGTTCAAACTTTTGAAGGTACTGTGTGTTGATAAAACTGATTTCCTTGCACACATAGGATTTTCTGGAATAACTATCTCAACAAGACCCAGAAAAGGAAAAAGTACTTCTCGTCCAAAATTTGCTTCTCTTAAGCCATTCAATACAATGTAACTTTTTTATAGCTGAAGATAATCCTTTTACAAGACATCCACATTATCTAAAAGATGCTTCCAATCCCATGTTTTTTTAGTCACATTCAATTTGGTGATGAGAACGTGCTTTGCTATTTGGGAGCAGCGCCACCTTGAGACTGACAGACTACATGTATTCTTTCCCTGGGTTTGCATACGCTATGACAAAACAAATATCAATATATCATTCAAGTCTCTGATGGCAGTAGATGTCTCTTCAAAGACATAATAATGATTAGCTGGCACGATTTAACAATAGCCATTGCCACGCTTAAAACATGAACCATGCCTACAGTCTTCACGCAGAGTACAATAATACACTTCACCCGAAGCCTGGAGAGACCACTGTTACCAGCTCTTCAAAAAGACAATGCAGTTTTTGAGCTCGATATTGTCTTCTGAGCAATGATCTTCAAACTACTACACTGTGAATCACGGGCTTGTGGAACGTATTGCCCTTGCTGCAGAAGACAAACTGTGTAGATAGCCTGTAGATAGCATTTTGAAAAGTAAACTTCATAAGCCTTTTATCTTTGAAATAAGAAAATAACAGACAATTTAAAATTTAAAATATCTAATACTGTCATCTGACAGGAAATAACACTAAACTAGCAGAACGCAATGATCTTCAGCATTCAGATTTGAATCAGAAAGTGATAACGCGTTTTTCTCATCTGTGATTCATGAGTAGGGTTTAGTCCACTACTTCTATATTAATAAAATTATATAAAAGAAAATAATGATTTAACACAGATTAATATTGTTGAATTATTATTATTCAATAACTAAATACTTTAGCAAATCATTTTAAAGATATTTTGTACCTCTTTTTCTATATACATACATCTCTATGTATATATATATGTTTCACATTAGCCACAGGTCAGAAAGAATACTGTATGTGTGGGTATTATTCCACTTTCTAACCTTTCTTACACCTGTTTTATTACAAAACTCCACTACTGGGAGCAGAGATTCATTCTTAATGTAGCAGTTCATGCATTGTACGTTTGTATTGTAGCCCATATGAAGAATTTGTTTTCCAGAGATATCAACAGAGATCATAAGCTGGAATTTTTCTATAAAAATTAAGCAATAAAACTGCCTGAATTACTAAGTGGATCGAACAATGAACTATAACCTTTTCTCAAAGTGAGCTGGCACAGGCCAGCACAGCGTAATTATTTCCTTCTTACAGAATTCCTGTGCAATTAATAGGATAAAAGCGTGACTGCAGATCTCGCAATAGAGTTAGGATTTTGGGTTCAGTTTGCGCTCTTTTCCTTGAAAAAGAAGTGCAAGGAGCATACATCCTTCCCATGAGAATAGGGATAGTAAAGGGAAAACACCTCCCACATCTTATACTTTCTGAAAGGTCAGGAAAAATTGTACTTTTCCGAATCTTTACTAGGTCTTTGAGGAATAAAAGACAAAATAATGCTGCCACAGAGCAGCGAAGTGGTGAAAGAAAAGACAGGACGGTGAACAATTCTAACTGACTGAGTCCTTGGCTTGTCTTCTTGATTAGTATTTTTTCTAAGTTAGAATTTTCTACTCTTGTTATCACATTCACTTCTCTGGCTTCAGGCTGCACTGTCCCTGACATATAATATGACCACTTAGATGTGAAAATGTTTGGAAAAAAGGCTCTGTTGAAGAAAGAAATTGCAGAAATAGAGGGGCATGTTGTCAAAAACTGAAAGTTAATAAAAACTAGCAATGACTAAAAATATCGTGAGGATTATATGATGAATTCCAAGTAGAACTTTCTGAACAGTCATGTTCCACATACTTCTTATTGCCTCACTATTATCTACATGATATACCTTTGCACAAGAAAGCAATGGTGCCCACAACATTTCGCTCTTTTTTGTGGTGATGCCAGTGGCAATCAGAAGAATTAACCCTAGTTTTTCCAAGATTCTGGAAGTGCCCTAGTGAACGATTCATCCAGGTACATTGATTTAGATAATAATGTGAGTATATAAACAGTTCTCAGTGTAACAATTTGTAACCATATTAAATTATTCCCATTTATAATGTAGAAATGCTGAATATTTTATACATAGAGATTTTAATTAGAGAAGGTACAGAGTTTAAGTGTGCTTGCTTAGGCTTTCTGAATTTGTCACGTCTGCAAAACATGGACAAGAACTATCAAAAAAAGTATTTTCCTGGGTTTATTGCAAAGTCCTAGTCTGCATTAGAATAAAATTTTATCAGTGTAGACTGATATTATTCATCTGTTGATGGAAAACATGAGGAATATAGCAGGGAATAAAAATATGAAGTACAGATACATAAATATGAAATACGAATAAAATATCAAATAATAAAGAGCACTGTGATTTTTTCCCAAAAGCAAAAAGGTTCATTCTGAGTTTAGGTGAAGGTCAGACTTGGTTCCTTTAAGGAAATCTGTTTGCTCATTTCTAATATTACGTGTGGTTTACAACAGATGATTCCCAGTACTATGGAACTTTATTCCCTGGGGAGCTCAGGAAGCCTATACTCAGATTTTGAAAAGACTACGTCCCTGCTACATCTAGCAGAGCTTAAGGTCCCTCTGAAAGAAGTGCATCGCTCACAGAGAAAGACTGGTCTGAAAACCTAACCAATATGAAGCAAGGGAGGATGAAAAGGAGTATGATCAAGGCGTTTGCTTCAAAAGTATACTATGGCTGCAAACCAAAAACCCTGACGTACACATAACCAAAGGCCACCATCTGTAGTTTCTGGCGTGCACTTATGTTTTGATTCACAAGACAACTCATGTGAAAAAGAGATGATGACCTCTCTTCACACAAGTAGAGTTCACATGATGAGTACAACAGCTTTCGTACAGTTCTATCAGTGTCCCCCAGCACTCAGAGCATTGCTCGTGGCTACAGGAAATTAAAAGCTTAAAATACAGTTGATGCTGTCTGACATGAATGGTGAGCGTAGGGACTGACACATTGAATTTGGGTCTGGGTTTCAGGAGGGAGGTAAAACATTTTTTGGAAAATATTATCCTTAAAGCCTGACATGAGACTGTTTGTTCTTGAAATTGTGGACTAATGGTAGTCCTAGATATCTCAGTTGTTTTAAGGTCTCTGTGTCCAACTACAAAATAACCTAGTTTAGGCTCTGAAATTCTTTTGACATCTAAGAGAAAAGCGTCTTCTCCTGATTACCTGTGGAAAAGGGACTATACTTTCATATTTTTTCACAATAAGTCTAATGGAAGGGAAAGAAAAAGGTTTTGTTTGCTTACTGCGCTCATGAGAGAGTCCAGCACACTGACAGCAAATGCAGTTCCACATGCAAAGGGCTGCGTGAGATATAGTTCTGTGTCTGGATCATCATCGTCATCTTGGTCCAAGAACTGAACATTTGAATCATTTACTGAAAGTAATAATAATAATAATAATAATACAATCATAAGGTGCTTCTGGGTCACCAGCATGAGAACTTACACATTACACAGTCAGAAAGAAAAAGAAACAGCATATGTCTGGAAACACAGACTTGTGTCTTTGACGTCACTGAAAATGAAATCAAGATGGATGTGAAAATGTGCAATTAAAAAATCTGTTGATCATTTTCTTGCTCGTAAGAGGTGACTCTCTTGCTCTTGAGAGGTGACTATCCCTTTGCTGTAAAAGTAGCTTCGTGGTACCATCTGCCTGCACTCAAAATGAGGTGATGTTCTTTTATATATTGAGGCAATCTTGGCATCGGTCAGGTACGGTGGCTAAGGCTGTATGCGTGTACAGTGAAATGTTATCACAAGATACCAAGTCAGAGCCCTGTTGCAAAATAAAGGCTGTCCATAAAACTCTGATATTGCCCACGGGCATCTGTTAGATGTGCTGCTGTGATTCTTACTGGAGTGGTGTTAATGCACTTATGGCTCAAAAGAGGATAAACTGTCCCTTTAACATGCATCTATCTGAATGAATGAGCAATACTCCAGCTATTCTCTTGCAGCACTGCCTTTTGTTCAAATATTTGTCTCCATAACTTCACTTCCTAAGCCACAAATCCTACATTAGCCAGTGTGAAAAAGAATCTACATCAGGCTGTTTTAAGGAAAAAGCCCAAATAAAGTAATATTTGTCATTTAGACTTTCTCTGGCATTTCATTGTCACAGTTAAGCTCTCTGCCTCCACCTCATTCCACTAAAAATAGTTGTTTCGTTGAGATCAGTGTATCAAGTGGATCATATTTCATGAAATATTTCATTTCCATATTAGTCCTCCTCAGGCATGAAAGCACAGACTGCTTAGCTATGCCATCGAAATACCCTTTAACTTACTAAATGACAAATTAATTTCAGTTTCCATGCAAGGAGGGGAAATTAAAAACTTCTTCGGCATTTGAAACTGCACACATTGACTGTGTCTATTCCCCATGCGAACACACCTCCCGAGACAACCCAGCGAGCTCTGAAAGCAACATGAGAGCTGCTGTTAACTTGATCCAGTTTCAGCTCTGGACTTCTTAGGTTAGAAATTGTTGTGCCTGCTGTTTGGATCTTTTCCATCCACTCCTTTCCCAACCCGTATATACTACTGTGCTTGTCACGCTTAGCTTACAAAACATGAATAACTATAGATGAAGCCTCACAATTGCTGTCCTCCATTTAGAGCCCTGTTGAGCCAGTACTTGGCCATGATCATTCAGTCAGGACCTGAGCTGGAGTAGGATTTAAAATTCCTGCCTTCCCTGACGTAACCATGAAAACATAGCACCTCAGTGTTGTAAAAGGAGAAGTGTTCTGCCCTGGGAGTCAGAAGAATTTCATCCTAGCAAACAACAATATCCACAACACTCCTTTCTTTGTACAATGGCTATCAACTTATTCTCCAGATTCTTGAGCAAAATAGTATTTGAAAGGCTGACATATCGTTTCAAAATGTACTTTTTGAAGAGCTTGTGCCTTAGTTTAATTTGCTAGT
The DNA here is from genome assembly GCA_947846985.1 of Fratercula arctica. Classification (NCBI taxonomy): domain Eukaryota; kingdom Metazoa; phylum Chordata; class Aves; order Charadriiformes; family Alcidae; genus Fratercula; species Fratercula arctica. The sequence continues at coordinate 25,975,997 of CANTUZ010000010.1, forward strand.
TGAGAGTAGGCACTATTGAGAGTGGCACTCTTTTTCCACTTACATCTGGCAGACTAATACCTGACTTTGACACCAGCTCGCTAGCCGTGCGTGGTGTCAGTTTCCAAGGTACTACAAATCTAACGTGAATTCTGCAAGTGCGGTTTTATCCTCAATATTTTTATCTTCCTGGTGTGCTTAAATCCTTAGCACGCTAGGATTTCTGGGAAAGATCTCCAGGCTAGGGGAGGCAGGTTCGAATGTGCGGTGCCGCGCCATAGGAAACGCTCATCAAACGCTGCTCACAAAAGCTGGTGAGAGCTCTTTCTATGGAGAGGAAGCAACGCAGGAGCTTGGCTGCTTTTTTACAGCTCCAGAATCTGAGCTTCTGAGAAAAGGCCTACCACCCCAAAACAAAAAAACAAATAGCTTAAGGGAAAGTATGACGCTGGGGTTTCTTTTCTGATATCTTTCACTTCTTCTTGGACTTCCTGTGAGGGCCGCTAAGGCATGTCCACCAAATTGACAATAGGCTGAAATAACAAAAAGGGAAAGAGAGAGAGAAAAGGAGAGAAAAATTGGTGGGGGGGAGGAAGGGCCCGGGAGGTGGGGACCCAGGCCAAAGAAAATGAATTGGTGAGAAGGTGCTATGAAAACAGCCGGCAGGTCAGACGAGTGTGATCAAAGGTTTACTGATGCTGCGTGAAAAAAAAAAAATCATTAAGAAAGGCCAGAACAAGACAGTCAATTTCAACCAGAACCACAAATAAAACACATTCAAAGCAGTGCCATGAGGGTAGCCCCTCTGATACAGCCAGATAAATAAAGAAAAAGCTGATGACAGTAAGAACAACAACAACAACAGAAAATAAGACAGTGATGTGAAGGAAAAAGGCACTTCTTACCCAGTTCAGTTATCATTAGAATGTGGGTTCCACTGTTTTTTTCCTGACTGATTGAAACCAAAGGCAGAAGTTTGCCAGGCTTAGCTAATAAGTAAAGTATTTAGGGGGAAAAGAAAGTACAGAAAGAGAATAAAGTAAGGGAAAAAGACAGGTAAGGCTCTAAAAAATAAAACTGAAAAGGAAAATAAAAGGACAAAGGACCACAAATCAAGTTTGTATTTGCCATGAAAAAAACAGAACAGCTTCTGCACTTCACATCACACCACTTGACAACATAAATACCCACAGCTAGAGTGGAAATCAGAGCCTGGTTACCTACCATCATCGTATTCTCAGGAGTAAAATGTCTCATACTATTATACAGAGTTTGGTTACACATGATTAAACAGTTCTGGACCATGAAGAAATAAACAAATGGCCTCTTACTATTGATTAAATGCACAGGAAATGTCTGCTCATACTTAGAGTGGTTTTTTGATTTTCTAACCTTAGCCCAAAGACCCCTGCTTATTTGTTACACGATGTAGAAAACATCTTGTCTGATAGAATGTTTATTTAAGAAAATGGAGAAAACCCAAAGGGAAGAGAGAAATAAATTTCAGTTATTCAAATAAAGTGAAACAACTGTTACTAATCTTTCTTTAGAGGGAGTAATTCAAAACAGTTATCAGAAGAGAAAACATAGCAGTGTAAGATACAGTGCAGGTAATTTTCCTGAGACTGTATAACAAGGGGAGTTGCAAAAAGATATGGGAATGCACATGGAAGGATAAATGGAAGCCTTTCTTACCTAGCTCTGTTATAATAGGGATGTTGGCTCCTGTTGTAATGGATGGTTGACGTAACAGGCCGTGGACTGGACTGTTGTCTGGAGATGACCTATCCATCCCAGGGGGTGTAAAGCCTAAAACAAAACAAAACAAGAGAAAGTTTACACGGGACAAGCTATATTAAAAAAAAAAATCCCTACCAACAGGAAATTCCCTATCTATAATTATTTTTTTTCCAGAAAAGTATGTTAAGAAAAATTATCATTTAAAAAAAAAATATTTTCAACAATTATTTCTTAAAAGCATAACCCTTCATAAATATGCAGGTCATTTCTACTATAAGATATTTGGTAGCTAACGGAGAAACTGAAATTTATTTTGTTATCCTAGGTAGCCTGTGCATCAAAACATGCAAAATGGAAAGAGTAACGTTTACTTAAATATAAACTAAAAAATAAAGACTTCAGTGTCAGAGAGGTTTAATTTTGCCCTATTAGTATCTCAAATAATCCTGAAACAAACACTTTGCCTTAAACCTCAATTAACATTTTAAAGAGTATTGTTTGTAAACAGTAATACCATCACAAGGAACAAATTGCTTCCATTAGCAGGTTTTAGGTTTGATCAACATGCAGGATTTAAAATTTTCTAAATGTTTTCCAGGAGCAATACAACACACACAAAGTGGGGTTTTTTTTCTTTTCAGGTGTACCTTTCATAATATGTATTTTTACAAGTATTACAATTATAGGAATACTGTGGTGGAGGGGCCCATTCTAACAACAAAAAAGATAGGATGGAAGGAAAAAGAAACAGTTTTTCAAATGGTATGTAAGAGGAATGCTTGAAAAGAAACTAGAAAGAATTTTATACCTTTGGGGATGTAAAGGAAACAAAGGTGGGAAAGGAAACATATTGGCAGGCACTCAAATAAAAAAAAAGATCTAGAGAGCAGCAAGGTTCACCTCTAAAAAAGATTGTGTTTTCAGACTGATTCTCTACACAGTTTGAAATGGAGTTCTTGACACTGCGCATTTTTTAATCTTTTTTTTTTTTTAAATAAAAAATACTAAGGCAAAGCCTTTTGGAGTTTGATTGTAAGTACTGAAAAATAGACGGTTATACAAAAGCCCATGCAACAGCTGGACTGGAAATTCACTGTTGAAACAATGCATTCCATCTCCCCTGTCCACCAAAGCTGTAGAAAGCACGGGAATGTTCCTTTAGTGTCATTATTGATGAAGTGACGGTGAAGTCAGAGTTTGAGTTTAGGATTTCATGTAGACTAATGTCAAGGCCGCATTTTTAAGCAAGTGTTTGTCTGCTAGGAATAGGATTGAGGCAAGCTTACTTTAAAACACACACTTCTGAGAAAACATTCATTTTTTTTGGCACATTATGCCCGAGTTCTTTGATTTCACACCTGACATCCAGGGACAGAATTTTGACCCTCTGTCATTACTGGTCTGAATTAGTTTTGAATTCTCCATATACTGATTCTAAATTAATCACAGCCAAATTAATTCATAACGTAATTTCATTATCTTGCAGTGTGGAAACTGTTTCACTGCCTTAGATTCATTGATACATTCATCTGCTACTGAATTCAGAAGATGATATGATATTATCTACTATACTTTTCTTCAGTTTGGGGACTAATTTACAAATCAGAAAATCTGTAAACTAAACTGTAGTTGTTAACATGTGGTACTGGCTTTATATTGTCTTTCTGAGGGATTTATGGTTCTTTTCCAGTGATAATTACCATCACTCTTAAACTGTCCCTAAACCAGACAAACTATAAGGACCACTGGATCTGGACTTCTTGATTTAATGGGATTTAGATTTTGATATTAAGTTCATTTCTCCCTGCGTTTTGTCTATATCACATATAGAATATATAGGTAATAACACTGGAATCACTGAGAAAAGAGACTTATTCAGCTCTCCAGGAGGTACCAGTATGAATTTCCTTCTGACTATCACATGAAAGTTAGATACAACATGAGGATTGTAAGGACAGGATAAGTAAAAAGGGAGTGAAAAGTCTGTGAAGAAATTCTTTATGAGAAAAGAAGTAGATGTAGTATCTTCAACATGCTTGCAAGACAAAGTCATCGCCATAGGCAAGCCTAAGACAGCAAAGCAATCCTATTTCATATTACCAGTGCATACAAAATCTTTAGAAAGCAGATTTTTTAGAGACAATTGGAAATGCTGGCAATGTTAACAATCGGTCATTTAATACTACTCATTGTGCTGAAACTAATTCAATAAGACCGGCATGGTGACAGTGAGTTGTGGTCCCAACTGGTATCGGTTTGCAGATGTTTCCTCGTGTCTGGCTCTGTGACTGATAGCCGTATTGGCTCTTCGAATGCTTACTTCTGCATGGTGGAGCCTGGGATTTCTCAGACTCACAAAGTGAGTCTAATGGAGTTCCTTCAGGCACCGCCTCATGAGTTAGAGGTAACCCTGACACTCTCACAACAGCAGGAAAATCGAAGTGGGACTCCAAGGGGAGGGAATGCTATCTGAGGACAGGTGAGTATTAGTGTGACACCTCCTGCAGCAGGCTCCGGTGTTTAAGTTTTGCATTCTGTTATGCTACAGGAAAGGCAAGACATGGCTTTTCTCACACTACATTAAAAAAAGCTCAAGTAGCTGTAGACATCTTGAGCGGATAAAGTGGCAGGCCCAGTTGGGTCCTCTGCAGAATTACAAGTCAAAATGGCAACAGCAAGACTTCTTACACTCGCTTACCTGAGAGCAGAGAAAAATAATCTTGTTCCCATGTACCCTAGGGGTTGTACTGCTGGGAGCATCCCTAGAGGCCCTCGTTCTCCCTTTTTCCTGAAGCCTTTTCTCTCCCCTTCTCAGGATGCACTCCCTAAAACATCTTTCAATGAATCAGGCTCTTCAGAAGGTAAGAGCACATCAGTATTTCCCTACCAGCTAAAAGCAAATTAAAGAAAGTTGGCGTAACTGCATCTAAATGTGTGAGTCCTTCTTGCCCTCTCTCTGCTGCAAAATGCACACACACAGAGGCACGCACACGCCTCTGTGTGCATCGAAGGCCATTTGTAGCCACCTCTCTAACCCTTCAAATATTTGTCTTCCTCAGGTGGTGTTAGAAGAGTGAAGTAAATGTGTCATTTCTGTTAGACACAGACTGGCAGGAGCTCTGTAATTGCACACTGCACACATAGTGCATTCAGTCTGAAATGCAGGAAGCATGTAAAAGGGATTTTGTTTTCTCCTTGAATGAAAAATAGACTCATGCCTTAATATTTTTTATCCTAGGGTCTTGGAAGATGTGAGAAATATCTGCTACCTTAATTTAATTTCCCTGTCTGTGCTTAATTCAGACACTTCTAAAAATCCATTTTCCAAAAATATAACAATCTCTCAGGAAAGGAAAATTGGAGTACTTGGGGGTTTTGTGTGCCTGCGTTTGGAGTCACAAGGCATTGTACACCTTCAGGCCACATTCCTGCTCCCAAGTAACAATGTAAATTCTATACATAGGCTCTATTTTTTTAACTCCAGAAGAGAGAGAAAAAAAAAAAAGTGCAGGAAAACTAACCTGCTTTATCATAACTTTCATTTAAAGGCATGAAAAACTACAAGTGACAGCTGTGCAGATTCAGTGAATGTGACATTTCTGAATTTCTTCAACTTGACAAGTAAACACCTTAAATCGGTAATGCTATATGCATAATACATGACCTGTATTTTGACATCCATCATCAAATGCTGACTTGAGAAAATACAGGTTTGTACGTCAAGGAATAGCACCCATAAAGAAGGGAGAAATTCAGGTCACAGGGTATTAGGAAAACTCTATTTCATTACAGAAGCTGAAACAAGCTAAGGCATCAGATTTAAGATCCATTTTCAGCCTTGAAAAGATTCAATTCCTCTGCACAGAGCATTCATTTAGAAATGACATGCTTTCCTCACAGCCCCTTTTCATTTTCCTTTTCATATTCCATTTTCTCCTTCAGTCCCCAAACCTTGTTCCATTAATGCTCATAAAAATCGTAAAACAGGGCTGATAGTTGTGATCTTCTTATAACCACAGTGTCTCCTTGTTCAACAAACAACGGAGGGAGCTGTGGCTACAATTGCTTAACAGCATCAACCTCTAGAAGTAAAATTCATGTCCTGTGCAAGCCTGAGCACAGTCCCTGTATAAGGAAATACAGCCACAGTGGGGGCTTCTGGAGAAGGGAGTTCTCTGCCAACAGTTAGGAGGTAAGGTGCAGCACAATCATATCAGTTCCTGCATCCATTGCATCCGATGCTAAATTGCTGTACTGGGTGAGTGACTGCCTTTGCGTCACTTGATTTTTGGGTTCTTTTTGTGTTTTGTTTGGGTGGGGGTTTTTGTTCTTTGTTTTCTTTTTTTTTTTCTTCACTCATTCAACTGTCTTTACCTCAACCCACAAGGGTTTTTTCTCACTTTTGTCCTTCTGCTTCTCTCCCCCATCCCACTGGGGGGAAGTGAACCAGAGACTGGGTAGGGGCTTAGTTGCCAGAGAGATCAACCCACCACCTTTGGCTATTGTGATAACCACCACAACATCAAACTGAGGAAACAGCTTGGACTTCAACAGGAGGTAGCAAGACTGTCCCTCTGTGAAACAAGGTGCTACCAGACGGTGGATTAAATATATCATGCTTCAGAGGAACACAGGCCCTTGGCTTCTCATGTGCTCCAAATCAGTGAGGACTGGAAGTTGGGAGTTAGTGCTTCCCTCCCTCTCAGAGAGGCACAGAATCCTGTACCCGAACTCAGCTACCTGCCCTGAAGGAGTTTGAGCATCCTGCAGTTCTCTGCAGAAGGCAGCGGGTTCAACATCTTGATTCTGTGCAAAGAAATATATTCCAGCTCCCTCTGGGATGCTACTGCTCGCAAAAGTAGGTGAAACAACTGAACAATTGCATTAGAGGCAAGATCCTACCTCTTTAAGATGTTCTCATCTTTGTGGAAGGAGAACCTCAAGGGAACTTCCTCCCCACAAGGAGGCAAACTCTTTTTCCCAAGACTTACTGGGGATTACCTGAGCTGTCCTGCTCAGAGCTCAGCAGGGCCAGTTGGCTACAAGCCCTCCTTGTCTCTTACAAAATCCCACCTACAAACTGATGAGCAATACTGGGCTTCTGTGAGACCTGTGACTCCTGAGCCAGACTGAGACATGGTCCTCTCAGGAACTCAGGGGGACACTAACTCTAGCTCAGCAGTAACATACAAGCATTCTGGGAGCCACAGTGGCACTGTGGTGAAGTGCACAATTAAGGAATGCTAGCATGGCTTAACAGTGACTTCTGCCTACTGAAAGCACCAGCAATAATTATAGTTTGCCCTGCTTACGTGTTGTTTGGAGCAATCTGCTGATTGTGCTGGCCATAAATCACTGGCTTTTGCTCCTGTGCAGTTCACTGGACTGAGTAATTTCCCCATGAAATTCAGGAAGGTTTGCTCTACATAGCAGTAAATATATCCTTTTAGCTTGCTGAGGGGCTAGGTATAGGTTTACTGGAGTTTTAATGGAGAAACAAATTTGTCTCCTGGATGTGCACTGCTTCTGTTCCACTGACTTCACTGAGACCCAGATGGGCGTATTCTCAAATGAGAATTTTCTGTAACATTTATAAAGTACCTTCTGTTCTAAAGGATTATAATGGATGCTTTATGATCATCTTCCCCTTTCCTGCTGCCCCTTTCCTCTTTGCCTCCCTTCCCTTTCAGTATGTTTAGTATGTTTCACTAAACTGGAACTCCATGCGGGCAGAACGCAGTTTCCCAAACTGAAAATCCACTTGGCAGACCCAAAGGCTGTGGCCTTGTCATTAAAGTGCCATGTAAATTGATAGTGTCCTTTAAATAATGCCATTCTAGGGAAAGGTGCCATGGGATTCACTGAGTAATGTATGTACTAAAGTCCTCAAAAATATAATTTTAAAAGCATACATACTATTAACTAGCTCTGGCTCATCTGAGAAGCATGAAACCAATTGTATTTTGAGTGTGTATGAATAACACACAGGTGGTGAACTGCCAAACACGCCCCCGACAAGTTATCATGCAGAATTATGGGATACGGGTTTTCATTAAGCAGAGCCAGACAAAAAGAAATAATTCTCTTACAAAAGGACCTCACAGCTATATCCCTTTGCTACTGTTTGCTGACAATGTCCATTAATATTCCAGTGAATTCAATTGAATGATAGACTATACCTGTTATTCTCCAAAGTACAGCCACTTGGGTATACCTGGAAAGTTCAGCAGCAGTCATGCAGCTAAAGAGCTGCTGACATTCATGGGAATCTGTTACAGCCATTCAATTTAGAAACAATTCTAGCTTCAATGTCCCATGTGGTCTGAGACAGAGAGTAGTAGTTTGGCCTCAGAACCTGGAAATCCTAAATTCTGATTTCAGTTCTGACTTTTACTGTAATTTGTGCCTGAAAATCTAATAAATTTTTGGAGATTATCTCTAAAGCTCCGTAAAAGGAGAGCAATGTGGGAGAGCTGAAGCGACTGAGTAAGCCCCAAGCTCTCTCAGAGACTGCAGCATCCTCAGAGATGCTCTGGGCCCAGACATAGGCCAAGTTAAATCTACAGAGGGTGGAGAGTGAAGAAGGATAGCTTTCTCAATTGTAACAACTCTCCAATGCTTTGTGACTGGAACAACCCCTGGAACACCAAACGCTGAGAGACACTGTTAGAGAGAACAAGCTGCCATCTTCCTCCCAAGGAAGTGCTCTTCTCTAACGCCTGCTCATTCCCATGCTGTTGAATTACAGAAACCTATAGTGAAAACATCCAAACGAAAGCTCTAGTGAAAGCACAGTGGGATCAATGCTAGTTTCTGCTCCCCAAAGTGTAAGAACCGTTCCTGGGGGGGTTTAGTGGTCCCACGTGCTGAAAGTGTAAAGGATTTATAGGTCTACTGGTTCTTGTGCTGCTCGAGCAAGGCAAGATTAATCTGTAAAAAACAAAGATCAAGAGAAGGTTTGGTGTTTCATGGTCTTGAGGTCTACCTTTGAATGATACCACATTCTTTTCATTTTCAGTTGTTAACAGCATAATATGTTAGAAATCGCATTATATTTTAAGCATAGTGCAGAATCACGTATAACTTAGAGGGGTTTATTCACAGGTACTTATACGAGCCTTTTCCCAGTTTAAGTGTGTCCTGGTTTGAGGTACCAAGACAAAGTGTCATTTTGAGTTTCACTGTCAAACACGCACAAAAAAAAATCAAGATTAAGCCCATCTGAAACTGCCTGTTGTTTTTGGTTTTGTTTTGGTTTTTTTTTTTTTTCCCCCCAAAAATCTCATGTGGTAATTACCCAAACCATAGCTCTGCTGAGGTTCACCACAAGCTTACACAACCCAAAGCTACCAAAACAAATAGGCTTTCTTTACTGCTGCTTTGCAGAGCACAGCCTTGATGTTCTCTCCTTGCTGTTTGGCTCACCTTAAGTGAGGTAATACGTAGTTGCTAGCCATAGCACTTCCATCATGCCTACTAGAATAGAACCTTTATTTCTCTATACAGTAAATATTTCTGGCCAGTATTAGTCTGACAAGAACTTCTCACTCTCAGTGGAATCAAGAACAATTTTACTGAATTTATTTTTATATTGGGTAAAGGGTAAACAAAATTAAATTTCCTTTTTGGAGTCTTCATCCTTTTTTTTTTTTTTTTCAGTGCTATATAGCAATTTTGTAAAGCTCTAAGCAAGTTTTTGTCTAGGCTACTGATTTCTTTTGCCTGACATATCCTATTTGGGGTGTTTTTTTTCAGCCAATAAAGCCAAGGTTGAACTAGAACTCCTGTTATGCAATGCAGCCATCTTGTTTTATACACATCTGTCTTGGGAACGCAAAATGTACTCCAGGAGTACATCAGTGACTTCTTATTCAATCTCTAGTGCATAAGCAAACAATGCCAAAAGTATAAAACTTAGGAAAATAATTTCTTACTTTTTAAAGCTCTGCATAGCACAGAGAAGACTAAATCACAGAAATCTATGAGGGCCATGAAGACAGGCATAATGGTTACAGCCAAGCAAACCAGGATAATTGCTTGGAGCTTTTAGGCTACCAAGAAGGGAAATTAAATATTAAACTGAGACACTCTGCAGGTTCTCTATTGTGCAACAAGAAGGGACAGGCCACCAGGAATTTATTGTCTGATAGTTAGCACCATCTTGTAGCTGTCTTTAAACATCTATTTTCTAAGCCATCTCCAGAAACAGAGGAATGATTGGGTAATCTCTAATTGAAAACACCCAGGACAACACACAGTACAATACAAAGGACTTCTAGAACGCAGAGGACAACGGTTTCCAAAGTACTTCACACTTACCCTATTGCCAGGATGTGTTCATATTAATTTTATGCTACATTTTTACAAAATGGTCGGAGAATATTTTAACTCTTTCCAATACACCATGTGCTTTTGATTTGTTAAATCCTTGTTTTGTAATTGAAATGTCATCTTTGGTTTTCCATCTACTTTTTCCCTGCTTCATCTGTTGTCATGAACCCACTTTTCCAAAGCCCACTGCTATTGGGAAATTTAGTTGTCTCACATCGTTCTAGTGGAAATTTATCTCTCGGTGGCAAGTGACCATTCATTCTGGTGGATTGCACCTCTAGGTATAGCACCTACTCCTAATACTACTGTCCAGATGCTAGAAAGTAGTTTGGCTACTTCTCACAGACATTTTTTTTTCTTTGCTTTTTCTTATTTTGTTCAGAAAGAACCACTATACAAATATTTGGAAAGAGAGAGAAGAAATAGTAACGTGCTCATTCACCAATTATTATGGAATACACTTTAGTTCATAATAACATCATAAATTAGAGTTCCTGTGTTTTTTAGCCACTTTCATTGAAAACTTAATCTTTGAATTGTCCCTACTCTCCATTTACCATTTAATAGCTTTCTACACTGGGTAATTCTAGGGCACAAAGTTGGCAGCATCTAAGCATAGCACAGGTTTGCAGCTAAAAGAATTTAGCATAAAATGATGCTAGATTCTTTTCAGTTTAATCGTTAATCAACCTTGCATATTTAGACCTCAGGCAAAAATAAATAAATATGCTGAATAAAACTTATCAAATAAATTAAGCTATATTACCTAGTTCAGAGAGACAGGTATTCAATAACTACAAATAAAATGGAAAGCTCCCTGTTAAAAATGATGTATTGGCATGTTAAGTGAGACACTACATTATGCCATTATATCCTACATTCTATCAAATAAAGTAAATTTTTCCTTAGTGAAAAAGGAAGAGCAAAGCCAGATGTTATAGCAAGCAATCAATAAAAATATTTTGATAAATAAAATTAACAATGCTGTCCAACACATGATTGGCAACTAGTGAAACATAAATTAAACAAATTTCCCATTGCTGCTTATGGGAAAATTATGCAGATTAGAATTTGATTAGGTTTATATCATGAGACTCAATTTGGACTTTTAATCTATTAAGCTCCAATAAATGAGGCATCTGAATAGCTCCCCTGAGCAGCAACAGTAATAACCACAGCAGTCATTTTTTGCAATATGTATTCCAACAATTTCTTTAGCAGATGATTCCACATCTTTAAGTACAATTACTTTGTAACTTCTACAAAAATTTCAGGTGTATGCAGTGAGGAAATGGATCCATACAAAACGCTTAAACAGACATTTAGTGATAATCAACATCTGTCACTCTGTTCTAGCAATATTGTTTTTCCATCAACTTGGACTTACTTAGAGTCGACTTCATGGTCTGTGTGGGCTAAACAGTGCCAGCAGACTTGTAAATTACTCAAGCTGGAACTGAGCTGGAAACCTACGGTAAAATGTCATTAAGTTCTCTATAGGCTGGGTCAAAACCAAAATCCCACATTCAAGGCTATCTTGGGGATCAAAGATTTAACTGTGAGGGCTAAAACCTCATTTTATCAAAGAAATCTGAACTGGATTCCCAGAGCTGAGCTCTGAGACAGGTTGGATTCAGAACAAGACCACCTCTAATTTCTCTGGCAGGTATGCTCCGTAGGCCTCCTGCACATTTCCTGTCGTCTAATCTTTTCACAGGCATTCAAAAGCTCTTCTCCTGCCTTACTCCATATTGTAAAAAAGCAACTCTTGGCAAAGTCTGCCGACTAGAGAGCATATTGTGCCCGTGTCCAATCCTGCCAGATTTCACCAAATCCAGTCATAACTTTTTAGTGGACACATTGTCATAAAAGCACATAGTCAAGTGACAGTATGCAGGTGATTCTCAAAAATTAAATTTGGACTTTATAAACTTCAGGGCTTGATTAGATGCTCAGAGTAAAGGAACGTAGATTTTGTGTTCATGTGTGAATATATTTTTTAAAGAGAGGCTTAAGACAATTTCCTTCTGGCATTCATGCTTTTAGCATACCACTACAAAGATTCTCCGCAAGCCAAAATTTTTTACCAGAACTCCAAATTGAATATCATAAGTAGGGGGAAAAAAAATCAGTGTCATGCTCTTTGTCACTCAACTACTCCCTTCTGTAACACACACAAATTCAGAGTAGCATGTCTGTTAAAGACATCTTAGTAGATATCATGTATAAAAGTGAATATCAAGTTGCTTTGCGCTATGCCAGTCTGCATAACACTAACTCAACCAACTTTTCCACAGAAAGCCCAACAAATCACTCGCACCCAGGTGCAGGTATCGCTGTGGGGAATGATAATCACCTAAGGAGTATTTGTATACTTCTTTAAAGAAAACCCTCCTGATCCAAACAGGTAGCTTACTACGTCCCTGATGCAGTTTAATCTGAACCTTGCAAATAACGAATGGTGCCCATTTGAAATAGGAATAAGGAGACACCATCTAAGGGTTTGGAGTATATTTTCAAAACACGCACATCATCCCATCAGCACAATTATTTGCACTTCAGAATTATCAGTATTATTGGCCAGTATGAAGACCATCCCTGCCATGCATCATAAAGTAATAGGAAGGTAAGTACCTCCAGAAAGTAGTTCCATTAAATGAAATGTCCACCTTCTGATACTGAAGTTCACAGGAATGGCTAACACATCATACCAGCCTTATACTCTGTTCAGCTCATAATATTACCCGTTTTATGTGTCACATATACATTATGCCACATTCTGTTCCAGTTTCAATATAGGTCTACCAAATACTAAAACTGACTAATTTATTGAAACTACTCTTGAGTGACTGGAAATATACAGACAATGAAGATTTCCTTTTCTTTCTACTCCTCTCTTTTCACATAAACAAATAATCCAAGTAGAAATTGCAGATACGGAATCAGGATGAATCTGAAGTATCTCTCTAATTGCATATTCTTGAATGATGTACCAGAAGCAATAGAATAGCTATGAATAATATCTAAGGCTGCGTAGACACAACTGCGTGAAGAACAGCAGTGAGACTATTGGTAGTGCCCAATCTGTAAAGTTTGGGAACCTCTGCTTCAATCGGTACAGGATCCAGAATCAAGAAGACAGAAAGCAACTCATGCCTCTGATGGCCATTGTGAGGGGGAAGAATACCCAAAGTATACAGTCATCAGTTATAAAAAGATTATTTGCTCAAATGTATCAAGAAAAAAGGAGAAGTATGCACAAAACCAATGCGGTATAAGGCCTGCTCTTAAGATAAAACAAACTTTCCATTGCTACGTTTGCACTGTTTTGGCTCATGGTTTCTCCCCTCTTCAGTCAGCATTAATCTTAGAAAGAAAAGTAATAGAATGACTCATATTATTTTACTACAGTTTTTCTTAAAATCTTCAAGGTTTTGCCTGCCTTGCTTAGTTCAAATGTCTTTATATTTAAAGAAGTACCAGCAGAAGTGTCTCTACACCAGCTCCATATTTATTTTATTTATATGGGATCCAAAACCCATTACACCAGCAACCAAGCTGGTAAAGACCATGACAACAGTAAAATGTAATGTGGTATTCTTTAAGTAGGGAAAATAAAGTGGCAACCATAAAATATATGCCATGGTATCCAGTGCACAGCACAGTCATACCGAAAACTTCCAGCAAGTTTTTTTTTTTTTGTTTTCAGCATTATATTGAATATTTACTGTCATTCACACATCTAAATACTACTGCTGATTTTTAAATGTTTACTTCCTTGTTTGAATTGTATTAGTACCAATATCAGTGGAAATAGCTGTCCTTCCAACTAGGGGTCTTGAATATTTATGAGAGTCTTTAGTCTATTTCTTGTTATTTGATAGGATTCTAAGAATAAATATTCAGGTTGCAATGTGGATTTCTGTAGGTAGTGAGGTAGTTTAAGAAGTTTGAATCTGTGGGTTTGGGCAGGGCCAATCTGAAATATAAATCTGCAGATAAATTTTAAGGCCTATTTACATTTGACACTGCAAAGCACATTGCCATAAAGTACAAAAGATAAAGATATATTCCAAATTTTAAGAAGCACCCTCTTTGTCTATCTAATTCAGCTGCCTCACTCAAATGGAAGATATGTCCAGACAGAGTTCATATTGAGGATTTAATTAAAGAGTTAATAATAATCAAATTCACAAATGTTGAGAAACCTGGGAGACACAAAGGCAAGGTTGCACCTCTTGAGCAGGTAAGTGGAATCACTTCCCTCTCTTGCAAGGAGAGTATTTTGGAATGTGTATCACAAGATACTTTGCGTAAGCACTTCCCCACCTGACAAACTTTCCATTGCTTACCAAAGGATTGCTCCTGCTTTGACTCACATGAGGAAAGTCGTACGAAGAAATGAGTCAAGAGAGTACTAGCCTTGGAGGAAAAGCTTGGGAAGGCACTGCTGTCCCCTGCCTCCCTTCACTGATCACCAAAGGAGAGCAGAGAGATCTTCAATCCCCAGCCCATCCTCTCATGAACACCTGGAAGGAAACACTCTAGGTCCTTTCCACATTCCTAGCTATCAACTTGGTCTCTACTGTTAGACAAGAAAAAAGATGAGGACATTTCTTCCCTTTAATGAATTTTAGGTCTCACAGTAGGCTCATCTACACCTAATAATGAAATTAAAACCCAAAAAGCTTGCAATTTTCATTCATTTTTAACAAAATTACTGGAGGTGCTAGACACTAAAAATAAACAAGAGAAGTTGAGAATGGAAACGTTACTTTACATGCCATGTCTGGCTAAGAAAATGTTGTAAATAAGACTTCAAATCTGTGTTTAAAAGCACCATGAATTTCATACTTGAAGGATCCTGTTCCAAGATTTTGTGGCAAAATTCCTTTTTTGTGAACTCTAAAGAAGATCTGGTAGCAAGGGGCAGGCAATGAAATCAACTAGGATATAATAGAGTGTCTGAGATTTATCTGTTTGCTTAGCCACATTTATTAAACTGGAAATAGCAAGGTTGCTAAATTGGAGTTGTATGGAAAAATCTTTTTGATATTTATCCTCTAAGAAAGAGCTCACCAAAATGTTATTTTAAGCAGCTTGTCAAACACTGATTTCAACCCAGCGTAGATTAGATAAATCAAGTCAATAGGGACTTTTTTATATAGCTGAACTTATTTCTGAAAAGTTTGAAGTTACTCTTCTAGGAAGACATCTTCTTCGTACACGAAAAGTTAGAAAAGGGACAATTCACAAATTATTGAGGATTTACAACAGATATAGTTTCTAAAATACACAGCTTAATATGCTAAACAAAATGGTTCAAGTACCTTTTCTGAATTTAATTTTGGTTACCACCTAAGCTGTTTTTAAGCAAGCTCACACTTGTGACTAATGGAACATTTGTTCTTAAGAATATCTCCTATAACTGTAGCGTTATTAATCCAATCCATCTGTCCTCAAACAAACAAGAAACAATTCCACCAACATTTTCTCAGTCCTCACATGACATTGTCTGATTTCAGTGAAATCTATCTACTTTTTTTTTAGAGGAGGAGTCATTTCAAAATTGTCTAGCTATCTTTGCCCTCACTTGGAGACCCATCCTAAGTCACAGAAAAAAAAAGACTGACATGAACTTGGCAGAAATACGAAATCCCATGAGGACATCCAATCACATTTTCATCCTGCTTATGCATTTAAGCAAAAACTCCGTGAAGTCAAACTTATAGAATATACATATGCTGTTACATTGTAGAGATACTTTGCCTCACACTACTAACTAGTAATCATGCTCTTGTATTACTATGAAGAGTATTTGACATTTAAAGTTGAATACAAAACTTAAACGAGCAACCAAACCTCAAATCAACATGAAAGATCCAATCTCAACTATACTTTCATAGGATCTACTTTAAAGCTCTAAGGAAAGTTTGCGAAAGATCAGGTATTCCTATGACATTACAGAAATTTTATATAATCTTAATCTTGTATCCCAATAAATCAGTACAAAAATTCTGCATAACCATAATCTTACTGGGGTGTGTTGAATAACACTAAATCACAATAATTAGTCAAGAACAAAGTTTATCCTTCTTCCTTCAATAAAAATTCCTACCATACCATCTGCAAAATTCATAGATTTACTTTTTCAGGTTTGGTTTGTTCAGATGTTAAAAAGAAAAATGGCAAAAATACATTATTAGCAGCACAGCAGTATTGATTCTTAAATGGAGGCAGTGCCCCCATTCACCCTGCGTATCCAGCTCCGCAGATGGTAAAGGTTTGGAAGGTTCTTGATAACCAGAAGCTACCAAGTTTTTAGAAACCGCCTATTATGGGAAGTCTGTGCTACCCCAAATTTAACCATGTCAAACTTAAAAATTAAGAGGTCTGTCTTGATAAAAGAATGCCAACTATTTTGTAAGTTTTACCCTAAAGTTGTTGAAGTTCTGCAACTCACTAGCAGGTGTTAGATTTTGCTTTTCTACAATGGATATCACAGACCAGGATTTAACTGGAAAGAACAAAAAACCAAAATCTTTCTCCTGTAACGTTTTTAGACTGGCGGAATCTGCTGGATATCGATGCTTTGTATCTCTTCCACACTAAAGCAAAACCAGTGACATTGATCTTTGCATTCATGTATGTCCTTTAAAAAAACCCCAACCTTTGTGCATATAAATAACCATTTATTAAACAAACAATACGTACTGAAGCAAAGAAAGATACCAGAATTACGCTCATGAGGCTGCTCGCTATGGTATATAACTTTCAAACTATCTTGTAATCGTGTAATATATTATCTATATGTTCCATTTTCGCGAAGTTATCTTCATAATCAGGATGCTATCAAAAGTATCGTGGGCATTGAAACTATTTTTAATTTTCATTTAAAGAGCAATTAAAGAAAGACAATGGATACACAAGATAATAAAGTAAGTGATTAGCAGCATGCAAATGACATAGGCTTAATGATAATACCCTGTTCTATTCTCCAAAGGGCCTGTCGAGAGAAACCCTTCCTACATGTGGTTGTGCAGCTAATGCGCCTCAGCCTACAATTACAACATTGCTGACACCATTAACCACTGAAACAACATCACTTCATGAAATCCTTGTTGTCTCATTAAAATGCAAAGGGTCAGGTAATTTACCAGCATTGTGTGTCTACTTTTGTTGTGGGTAATTAGCAAGCATTACCCAGCATGGACTCCTACTGGGAAACAGAGAAACTGTGAAATATTAAAGATTTTTTTTTTAGTTTCGTGGGAATCTGAAAGATTAACAATTGTAACCCAAACACACCTTTGTACTGAAGGAGCCACAAAATATAGACCTTTCATGCATTTAATGTCAAAAGATTTTATGGTTGGTTATTTTAGAGACTAAACTTCAAATTTTAAGAAAATTACTCTTGTATAATTGGATCTAGATATGTATCTCCTTCTGGAATCAAGAACTTTTAAAAAATACAGAGACAGAGAAACAAAACACCTTACAGTTTCTTAAAGGCTTAAAAAACAAATAGTTTCTTCAAAAATACTTTTTTTAAAAGTCAAAACAGAGACTGGTGTAGTACATTCTAATACCCATGTTCCCTTTCTTCTTGCTAATTGAAGTCCCATGTCGTCATTTAAAGCAACCTTGGTAACATTTGCTATTGGCTCACATCTTGTCAGGGAGCAGGATGGTCCCTTATTCTTTAAATGGAAGTTTTGGAACATAAAACACATTCCAATAAAAGTGAACAGAAAATTATGAATTCATTAAACTACTTTGGTATCTTGTGCTATATATAATATTTATATTCCAACTACTGTAAAATATGCTTTAATATCTTTAGGCAACTATAAGGACTTAAATATTTATAAAATGGCTAAAGATAAAGTATAGCTCTCTTATTCCTACATACAGATGATGTAAGGCATGCAATCAAAGACAATAACACTTTCAACCCATTTGTCATCTTAAAGGAGCCTTTCAAATTCAGATCCCTGGTGTGCAATCTACATAAGAGTTGTTGCCTACATAGGCAACTCCAGAGGAGTTTGCTCCTTAAAAACTACCAAGAGTGCTATACTTCACATAAAACAGGGTTTTCTGAAAATGGAGACAAAACTATAAATTTGCAGGCAAAACAGCTCCAAGTGGGGCTTCAAAATACTGCTGTATTTATCTCCGGGACATCTGGGAACAGGAAGCATTTTGATTTAATATTTCATAACATAGAGGCAATTGCTTCCTTGCCTGGTGTATAATTAATGCTCATAAAAAGAGCAGGGTTTTTTTATTCCTTAGCATCAGAAATGCACAAAATAGTACACCTTCATAATAGGAGGTTGCTTTCAAGATGTTGAACAGCAAATAATAATAAAATAGAGTCACCATGAATTTATAACAGTCTTGGGATGATTAAATATAGTTATAGTTTAAGTGTGAAATCATGTGCTTGATGTACTGTACTATCTACCTCCTTTGCCCGGTTTTATCTTTCTCTTGCTGAGGCAGAAGTTGTCTTGAAAGCAGAGGAGAAAGAGGCAATTGTGAAAGCTTGAAGGTATTTGGGCAAGGACCTTGCAGCATTTCTCAAATACAGGGAAACTGTGTCAAAGAAATGTGTCTGTCCAGCCATTCCCCAAAATATTTATAGTGTATAAGCAACAGAATGGAAAACCTCTTTTCTTAATATTTTTTCTCTCTTCCTAGGAAGACTTTGAGAGAGACAGGAAACTGCTCTCTGTGTGTGTAAGTTCTGGCAGCAAATGTTAGCATCCAGCTGCAAGGAAAATGCGAGAACTGCGAACCATGCTGGGTGGGAACTTTTCTCTGAAGGGTTTCTTGTGCAGGCTGGAAGGTTAGCAAGGTCCTGTTTGACAGAAGGGAACGACTCCTGACATAGATGGCTTCTATAGCACAGGAAACAAAGTTAAGTGAACAGCCGCTCTCCCACCCAGTCTCTTTAGTTTATTTAAGTCCAAATCTTGCAAAGACTTGCACATAATCTAACTTTACACAGGTGCATAGTTTCGTTGAAGTCAGAGAGATTTATTAACCTGTAAAACATTGAGTACATAACTTAAGTTTTGGAACAAGCAAGGCATCAGATTGAAAACTTGCCAGGGCAAAGGCCGTATTTTATTCTTGTATATATCAGGACTATGACAACAAGCTCTTAATCCCATCTAGAGCTCCAGTGCGCTACCATAAAATAAATAACAGCCATCAGCTGATCCATCTGGTTCAGCAGGATAAGAAATTATGTGCATGTTGCAAAAAGGTAGTACTGAGTTATTTATCACAGTGACCTAATCTTCAAAAATTGGAGCTTTTTGTGAGCAAATGGTGATGTGGGACATGTACTGGGAAGTTAGGATACCCTTATCTCATTTTTCAGTTAACAACTTCATTACCTAGGATGGTCAGCCTTTGTTTTGAAAAATAATAATGAACCTGAACTACAACAAACATTCCAAAATCCAGTTATTTAAACAACAACCAACCAAGTACAAAATTTTGTTAACTGGATTATTATTTTTGTCATTTACAACAACTGATGCTAGCAAAAATACAAGAAGCATTCAGAAACACGCAGCATAAAAACGTCCTTAATCAGTCGTAGCCCCCACGCTAAACTATCAACCCTGACAAACCAATAACCCTGATGCCAATGCAAAGTGCTTGCCATTTTTGCAAATGTGACTGGTAGGAGTGATATTGTCTAGGAGGAAATTTTTCAAAACATCTATGCGATTTAGGAAATTATGAGCTATCGTTAAGTATAACAAGCATTTTGCAGCCTAAATTACATTGATTTGCAAAGACACACAGGAATCTAAGTGTTTAAAAGATTAAAGTTAGTGTCATAGCTTACTTAGACACTTAAAAAAATTAGCCCAAATCTTTCACTTTTAACCAGCACTACTCATTTATTTATTTTTAACATAACATCTACATTTAATATTCCACATTTACTTCTATGCTTTCCTAAGGAGGTTAAGTAACTCCTTAAACTCTGAAATTATTTAGCTGGCTTAAGTAGAGTTTGATTTTCTGTATTTGAAAGTAAGGCTCTTTATTTCTACATTTTCATGTAATATAACAATTTAAACATAGTGAACAGTGCTGGGGTTCCCACAGAATATTGAAACCATAACATCCTAAAAAGTAACTGCGTCTATGACTATCAAACCCTATATTCTGAAATCTTCACTTAAAAACTTTATCTTACGACTATAAAATAAGAGAAATAAGATTCAACATTCACCACAAAACCCTCCTTCAGGAATAAAATTATTGTTTTGAATTTATAACAAACATCTCTAACAGCAGTACGATACACTTATCTCTGAAAGTGATACAAAACCTTTGCTAATCAAGCGTTTCAGACAGTATTCATCCTTTCCCCTTGTTTAAGGATTTTCTCTCATTTCCAATGCTGATAATACTATTGTTGTTCTCTCTCTTTTGCTAACATTTCAGAAATAAAATAATCAAGAATTATTGATTGGTGGAGGTGAAAAAGAATGTATTACCTGCAAATATATTACCTTGCAGCAGATTGTGAGACTAAGTCCATCAAAAATTGCAATAATTTGAGAATTAATCTACAGTGGCTAACTGGTTTTGTCCTTTCCATAAAAGTTGAAGCCAGCTTCAACAAAAAAATGATGATGAAGCCACAAGTGATTTTTAAAGGAACGGAATCAAATGAAACTAAACTTGTACAAGGTTACTTTAGCTCGTGTAATCTGTTACACTTGAAAGTCAGTGTGTAAAATTCTGAGTATGTTTACTTGATTTTATAGGATTTTCCCCAGAAGAATCCTGCCATGATGTATGAGATGTATTACCCAGGAGTTCATCACCTCTTTATTTTTTTCTCTTTATTCTTTCTTGTTGGAGGATCTATTACAAGAACTGTAAATGGAGGCCTTAAAAAGATCTCTCGTGTTGAAATAGTGTTCCTAGGGAAAATTCTCATAAGTTGAAGTCATTCAGAAAACAGCTGCAATTGTTACTATGCTGAAATACATCTACCCTGCTGTACTGTGATCTGTCTTGTAATGTCCATAGAAAGAATGTTACTATACAGCTTCCCCTTTCTGTACTTTAGACCTGCTTGGAGCCATGAGATCGCTTTTCTTTATTGTTTAGTAAGTGTTTTTTAATGAAATGTACTGCTCTTATTATATAGAGCTCAAAATAAGATCTAAATCACTATCCAATAAAAGAAAATTATTGAGTTGGATATCTAAAGTTACTACCCAGAGGCTACTCTGGTACAGTATTTATAAATCTCTGAACAGCTAAGTATAATTGTCTTTCTGGTCTTTGGGAAGAAAGCCAAATAGTAGTTTTAGCTACAACCAAAGAAAAATATTTTGTGTTGGACCCCGTTCATCTGGTGGGTAAAACAACAAGTAAAATTCCCACAACGTAAGACTCTGGAAGAAAATACAAGAAACATGAAAAACTAAACAGGAACAGTCAGTAGATGCTACTTGAAGAAGAAAGGATGGGAAGGTCAACAGAATGAGGGAAAGGAGAATTACTGGAGCTGTTGCATCTTCATTGCCAAGGCAGAGTCCATCTCAGACTCAATCTTCCTGGGAGCTTTGGAAAAATGTTATGGCCAGGGAGTACAAATGCTTAAAATGTACCTGATATTCTTCAGTCTTCTCTCCAAAATACTTCTTGATAAAATAATATATTTGAGGAGGCAGAATGAGAATCAGGAAGGGTCAAGGCACAATAAAAACAAATATCCAGTACATGAGGATGACTTTTTCTCCATCACAAACACACCTCCTTACAAACCTTTCTAGGAACACAACCAGTCAACATCTATAAGAGGAACAGCAAGATAAAAATAGGACTTCCCTTGTCACAAATACACATCTGACTAAGTTTATGAGTCATTTTGTGAAGAGGTGAGCCAAGCTCTGATGTTACAGCATTTTGTATCTCAGAAGCTGAGATACCTCAATGAAAGCGATAGTTTGATGCAGCTTCAGTAGGACACACTTTGGCCTTTCTGTCCTTGGAATCTAGGTCTCCCAAAGGCCACAAACTGCCCTGATAATTTCCAAAAGCTCATTTTCAACCCTAACCTGCAGCAAGCCTAAGGAGTTGGCCAGTCAGGTTTGAAACATTCAATGCAGACAGCCATAAGAACACTTTCAACATGAGATCTTTCAACAACAGAGGTCCAATTTGAAAGAGTTTCTTGTTCTTTTCGAGTAGAATTACACATTTTATTGAAAGGAGACTAGCAAATCCTTCCAGAACAGTTAGAAAGCTTTTCCTTCTAAGGAAGACACCTTGTTTCTATTCACAGCTCTGTGTAGTCATGTGTTTGGTCGTATGTTGCTAGACAGCTGCTGATGAACATAGATTTGACAACTTAAGATAGTTTACTGTCATCCACTCTGGGTACTACAGGGTCCTCTGTAGCTCTGGTCCAGATTTTTTTTTTTTTTTTTTTTTTTTCTGTGCTTTGGAACTCTGAGCTATTTTTTCTTTCTTCAGAAGGTCAAGGCAGAGCACTCTGGTTGGTTTCTGGAAGGATGAGTTAGGACTCAAGGCAGGCAGACCAGAGGATAGAAACGTTGTCACACTACTTATAAAAGGTCCAGATAATTAATGCTGCCTAGTCCAAAAGCCTGTGAATATTTTAACACTATAAGGAGACACTAGTAAATCTTTGTTCCTGCATGAGAACTGCTGTGTGCCTATTAAGTTCATCTTGACCTAGTAATGAGAAAATCCTTTCTTGATATAAACCAGATTAATTCAGTAGACTTTCTTTCAGCAGTTAATTTAATCCATTGGGAATTGGCAGCCCTATTGTTACAGAACTTTCCTTATCAGGAAGCCTTGCTGTCATATGTCCTGTTCCTTCTACAAGGCATTTCCTCTCGGATTGCATCTGGGTTCAGTTGTTGGTGCAACGCTATGTCCCTGGTTGGAAAGGGCATGTTTGGATGCATACAGAAGGTTGGATAGTGATGACTGTTTACGTGTCTAGGACTGGAAGTGACTTTGGTGTTAAAGTAGCTGACAAGGGTGAGGCTCTGGGAAAAAGGAAATGAAATCCCCAAATTTGTGGGTTCTTTTTCTGCTACCAACTTAGAACAAAGGAGTTATAGATATGGCCCTGTACTTCAGCACTGGCCAATGATTATGGCTCATCTGATGATTAAATAATTTTGCATCCTGCTTTTTATGGTGCACTCCTTGTACTGGTGTCATCTTTTGTCTGACAATGGAGTGAAATAATCACAGATAAAAACTGGAAAGATCTTTGTGCATTCAATAACCTATCAATTAAATGGCTGTATTTTTTTTTTCCATTTCAGAGGCATAAAGATAAACTATATATAAGGTTTTCATATGAGATTCCATTGCTTAGTGACTACAAAATTATACTAGCTTATTACTTAGAACAGCAATGGTAAGACTACACTGTTAATTCCTCACCAAAAATCTCGCTGTTCAGCTCATATGTTTCCCAGGCTGTTCACATACTTTGTTTCTTCTCTTTTCAACACCCTGTCACAGGTCAACTAACATTCTTCCACATGCCCAGATTTTCTAATGTCAATGTTTTCTATGATCAGTAATAGGAGTCACATAAAAGAACAGCATAGAAGGGGTGGTGTTGGTGAGGAACATCTTAATTCAAAATCATACATTCATATCTAGAAAAATTCAGATTGGCAATACTTAAGGTTTGTACCAGCTAACATGTTAAGGATAAGTAAATATGTCAAATAATGCACAAATATTTAACGAAAAGTAAAATGACAACTCGCTCTGTAAATAAAGGTACTGAATTGCCAGCCAGGAGCTGTGAGGCGGTTCTAGTGTGCTGCTTGTTCACCAGCAAAAGTTGAATCACTTGATTTATACAATTGTCATGGTAGTTGTGGCTACCGCACGTTAGAGCTGCATTTCACAGACAAAAATGTCACATTGGATATAACTTCCAGTAAAGTTTGTGCTATCTATTGATCTAATTGCTTCTGACAGTCAAACCATTGTATTCAAGGTCTTTCAAGAAAATTTACTGTACTGAAAACAATGTAAACAAAATCAGGAGTTGTGGATACCATAAGCAGAGAATTTACTGGGAAGATAATTATTTTTGGAAGCAATTGGTTTTAGAAGAACCCCTCAGTAGTCACTGCTCCCGAGTCAAATAGGCTATTGGTTACCTGTCTTACGTCATGCCCTGTTTCCCCAGAAAAATTACAGAAAGATTAGCCTTTTTTTTTTTACACGCAGACTGATATTTATCTGAAGAAACATCCAAATTCTAAGAATGTGCTAAACTATTACGCCTCTGCTATTCTGCATCAGCAGCATTGAATAGGGCTGAAGGGATTTGGACTATGGCCCCAGTCTACGCTTTCTGACCTATAGGGGCTACGCTGTAGCAGGAATCTGGATATTATAGAATCATAGAACAATTCAGGCTAGGAGGGACACCAGAGGGTCTCTAGTCTGACTTCCAGCTCAAAGCAGGGCCAGCTATGAGGTCAGATCAGGTTCTTCAGGGCTTTATGCAGTCGGGTCTTGAACACCATCAAGGATGGAGAGTGAAAAATGAGAGGTGTTCATGTGGTGCACAAGACTGTTATATCACTAGGATTTTCCCATCCTCATTCAGGGGTGGTCTAAGACCCAGTGTACTCCCAGGGGTAAAATACGAAAGCCAAGCATTGGAAATATCACTAACCTCTGAGCAAAGGCAGAAGAAGGAAATTCTCTCAGACACTCCATGCTCAAGAACAGGAAGGAAGGGAGGAAAGGGGTGAGACAAAGACATTCTATTTCTTGATGATTATAATGTGACAGGAGATTGAGAGAAACCCACCAAAGAACAGCCAATAGCCTGGTAGTGAAAGTACATGTTTGGTTTTCAGACACCAAATTTCAAATCCCAGGTCTCAATCAGCAAAACAAGGAACATCCATGCCTGTCTTCCACTTCTGCAAGGAGTTTCCTAATCTTGACTATAAGTTATTGTAGTGGGAGTGTCCTGGTTTGAGTGGGCAAGTCAGTCTCACAATTTTTTAAGGGAAGAACTCTGAAATATTTGGGGCTGTATTGCTTCCAGGCCACAGATTTGAAACTTCAAACACCTATGGTGAAAAAACACTTCCTTCCTCTTCTCTAGATCTACTTGTTATCCAGAGAACTATCCAACCTGACTTTGAAAATTTCAAACTTTTAGTTTCCTGGTATGCTTTAATTCCAGTATTAAATTCGACAATTTTATTACTGACTATGAGAAAGAATTTTCCACATTCAAGAAGTTTCCATATTCAAAAGTTAGCTCGCTGCCTCTGATTTTTGGCTCATAATTTCTCTTTCCTGATTAGAGTGTAAAGAGGAAAAACTGAACTTAATCTTAGTTCTCACAGTCCTTGAGGGAAAACTATCTCTAGGTCAGGCTCATGGGGAAATTGCAGACCAAAGCACTATCCTTTCTACACCTACCTTTATAGCGGGGCTAGATCCAGAGGGAATATTTACTGCAGCACTTAATAGGTTTATCAAAGGTAGGACTTCAGCTGCATAAGCTGCAAGACCCTTAAGGGATGAGAAGATGATTGTTTTTACACTGATGGTCTTTGCCAGGGTGCTTATGAGTGCTTTGCGGCTGCTTTGCACAGGCACAGTTGGTGTAAAATAGCCTTTGGCTACCTATGAATCAGTCCCCTACTCTCAGTAAAGTCTGAAGGATTCCGTTCAATGTCCTTAAATGGGATGAGTACATGTCAAACCATGGGAAGAAATCAGCTTTGAGTTCATTCTAAGCGGCTTGTTGAGCAAGAAGGCACAGGAACCATAAAGACAATTCAAAATTCCTGTTCTTTTTATTTTACTTTTTGGTTTGTATTACTCAGTTCTTTTTCTCTGTGGTTGCAGCGTGCTTTACATAAAAGAGAAATCTTTTTAGACAGAGGCTTCAGGTATTCTGAAGTGAGTATGAGTTCGCTTTGGCTTTATAACAGCAACTGCCCTGGTAAGAAAGCCACAAAGCAGGACAGGGCAAGAAAACAATGATTTTATCTATATTTTTAGGAAAATTTTAAAATGTGGAAAAAATGCCAGTTTCACATTCATTCACTTTTCCTCTGCAAGATGTGCTTTGTGATGTAGCAGAGAAACTGTGTGACTGTCCCTTTAAAAGCCATCATACCAATCAGCAGGTTTAACTGTCAAGCAAGTTGATGTAGGGCTCTTTGAATTACTGAGTGAGGGATATTCTTCCTGCCAGGTCCTGTCCCCTGTAGGCACTGCAGAGAAGTATTATAGGGCAGTCCTTACCTTGGGAATTAGCCTGCAAGACCCCAATGCTGTCATCAAACTGCATAGATTTGATGTTGAGTGACGCCAAGATGCATTCCTTGTCCTGCAGCGAAGCATCATCAATATTATTCTGATTGGCTGACAGGATAACGCACATGTCGCAGAGGTTGATGTTGACAGCCCTTAAATCAGCCCGACTTAATGGCGTACCCTTCGGCACAGAGAAAAGGGGGGGGGGGGGGGGGGGGGGGGGGGGCAGGAGAGGAAAAAAAGAAAAACAAATTAAAGATTGAGAAGGAGCTTTGGGAAATTATTTAACAAGTATCTTTTTTATGCTCTGACATTAAGCTGGTCTAACTATGTGCCAGGGAATAGGAGATGTGTGCTAATCTAAAGGGTAGTTGGTGCTGATGGCAGCATTTTAGGCTCAGTCTCAATACTCAGTCAAGCTATTACTAACAAACAAGAAACAGGAATAATGCCAGCGTTCTACATCTCATCGGTGACTTCAAATTGTCTTGATTTAAGTTGCTATCATGTGGCAACCTCTGGCTCTCTGAATATAACAAGGGGTGTGTTTTAAATGTCTATTTATCTACTACCAAGTCACAATGGTCTTGGGCAAAAGAATAGCAATTTAGACAGGAAAGCATTATGTGTCCTACACATTTGAGATGCAATCAGGATAAAGCTATTTTTTTTCTACCTGAAGCAATACAGAAAAAAGGTTAATCCTTTTCAATGCATGTTTTTGGTGCTTCTAGAAGGAAAGTGCACTGATCTTCAAAGTTGTGCGATTAAACCCTTTGAAACAGAAGCAAGATTTTATCTTAATGGGCACAACTCGTGCAACATTCCATGCTGCCACAATTCTCAATCAGAGACTGCAATAATTAAAATGAAATGTTGTGGTAGTCTGTGGGTTTTTTTCATAGTTAACACAAATGAGACATGACGCTCAACCCATTCTGTTTTGTTTAGAGATAACACTTGCTTTTCACATCCAACAGTCCACATCTCTAGTTACAGAATATTAAGTTTATGTCACAGGGGCTGAAAAGTCCAGGAAAAAAAAAAAGATTTTTTTATGGAAACTAGATTCTGCTCTGCTGCCTCACATGGTTTGGTACCCAAAGACCCTAATGATGATGAGGAGACTAAGCTGTCCCCTTGTCACACAGCGACTTTTATAAAACCGAGTCAAGACCCTACTCTTCCATCTCCTGATCACTCATGGTGAACTCCTGAACTCCACTGAGAATATTCAATGCAAAAGTGAATTTAAAATGCACAAAGTGAAGGCAGAGCTCAATTCTTATTCAGTGATTGCCACCTAGTTTCAGATACCAGCCTCACTACTCCAGGTTACTTTCAATAATTTGAGGCATGAAACCTTGTGGAAATCAGTATATATCGAGCAGATATGATTTACTTATGAAGTACTCAAAAGTTAGGATATGGTTATTCCTGTCACCTTAATTCTGCCCTTTGTATCTGTACTGTGCACCAAGTGAAGCAGGATTCCTGTGGGGAAAAATAATACGCAATCGTGTAATTAATTAAAGGCTTACTCCTAATGATTTTATGCAAAAGGACAGAATTAAGGCTGCCTGAAGATATTTAAAATTGGCATTTACCTACTTTTTAAGAGTTTATTCAGCAGCTTAAATGCCTCTTTTAATACAGACTTTAAATGAAATTTCCATGGGTTTTTTTGAAACCAGAATAAATGTTTTTATATTCGGCTGTAACCACATCCCCATCGGATATCAGCAGCAAGTTTTACCTTGTGAACCGAAGCACAGAGAAGCAGGAAATGAGTCTGAGTGGCCTCCCTTTAACAAATGATTCCTATCAGTACAATCTCAGAACCGTTAGTAGACTTTTAAATTAGTATAATTAGATCAGAATAATGCTGGTATTTTAAACTTTATATAATAATTTTGAAACAGATAGGCTGGAAAAAAAAATATGAGAAAAAGCAGTAATGAAGTCTGTGTGGTTTTCAGCACCCTTGATTGTAAGATACAATTCCTTTACATATTCTGTATTTTTAAAGGTGCCTTAACTATTTAAGTTTTTAACTTGAAATTACTCCAAAACTACTCTAAATTTGGGTGCAAACTGATTGGGGAATATAAAGGTGGTCTACATTTCCTTAATGCCTCTTCAGAATTCTTAATCAGAATTTTACAAATACTCATTATAACAAAGGATATACATTATATACTGGGCAGTTCAGAAGCAGTAGCTGCATTCTATTCTGCTCCACTGTTCAACAGGATTATTAATTTAATTCTGATTCCTTAGATTTTAGCCTTCACAGTGACTGGAATTAAAAGGGATTGGCAGGAAGAGGAGGATATTAACTGACCAAATTTGATACTGACACCATTTTTGTGACAGCAGAGAATCTTGTGACACCATCTGTTGGATCAGTTTATAGAAAAAAGCCAAGGGCTAACACTAAAACTGCACTTACAGTAACAAAGACCTACAGCCTGAATTAATCAGAAAGTGAAGGCAGTCTTTCCATTCAATAGCTGATTTCCCAAGTACTCAGTTTAGGTTACATCCATCATTCATTCATTTATTTTTAACTGCTGAAATGTAATTATTAAGAACCGGTAAATTCATAACTTTTCATTCTGCTAAAAACATACAAACTTTACTCTGTAACGTACAGAGCACTCTCTCTTGTACTCATCCCATGGGCTCGTTTCCCTCCTGCCTACATCTTTGTGGGTCATTTACAGGTATGATCACCTAAGGTCACTAGCTTGAAGGGCTTCATTTGTTTGCCCTGGAGCTCACGTTTCTAGATTTTGGGCACATGAGTGAATGATAATGCTGTATAGGAGAAAAAGGACTTCTGAACTGTGGTTTTAGTGGTTGTCCTTACTAAAATCAATAGGAGTTTTTCATCGATTTCAAAAGGGTCAGGGTTTTGCCATACTTCCATACATGACAGGACTCTGAAATGCTATGGAAATGTTCCTTATAAAGTAGGCCAGCCTACAGAAAGTTTTTATGAATACAGGTAGATATTATGTAGACAGAGTACCAATATTTTTTTTCAAAGGATTTTTGGGTATAAATACATAAATAATGTCATAAATAACTACTGTCATTCTGTCAGGGAAATCACAACATCAGAACTGGCTACATGCAGTGCACTACAGTGAATGTTCGATAAATAACACAGCTAATACATTTGATAGCAGCTGAAATTCATCCGATGAGGATGACGAGGAACCGAACACTGCGGCAAATATCTTCTAATAAGGTCTCACAGGGCTCTGTTTTCATAGACACAGTAAAGGGAAAATCTAGGTCCTCAGGCCTATAAGTAGACAAAAGTAAAAAAAGCCTAAGATCAAAGTCAATATGAATCTGTCCAGTTGGTGTCCTAAATAACAAAGTATCAATAATATGTCTTTGGACTTACAGGCAAGATTGAAACCTTGGGGAAGTTATGCAGTGTCTCCCATTCCCTTCTCAGGTATTCAAGAGAACCCACAAACACAATGTGCTTGAGTTCATGGTAGTGAAAGTTGCTGGCTCGTAATGGCATCACTAAATTTCTTAATCCAATCAAAGCAGATTTAACATCCCCAAATATGCAAACGACTACATGCCCACTTAAAACTGTCATCGCTGCTTCACTTCGAGTCTAAAAACAAAAAAAACAAAACAAAACAAAACAAAAAGACAAGGGAGAAATGAAACAAAGGGAAGCTTAAATCATATATTGAGTTTTAAACCAGGAAAAACACAACTGTCAATATTGTTCATGCACAAAGAAGCGGTTTGATAATAGTTGTTCATTTTACCCTTATTTATCCTTCATTAAATGTGCTCAGCAGAAGAAAATTTTGTTCTTGTTTGCAAATTCTTCAGTGTTCAGGAAGACATTGTACTGGAACGAATTCTGGTCCTCTATATGTTTCTACACATGTGGATTAAAGCTCTGGTTACAATCAAAGTACTATGGGTTTAACTAAGAACAGAATTTGACCTACTATGCATTTAGCCATTTGAGGATTTTAGAAAAGAGATGCAAAACCATGCCTTAGCTGATGAATCACTAGTGGTTTTGTTTCAGGACCAAATTGAAAAGGAAAATGTGAGTGCCCAATGGTCTTACTAGGGCTTTGTGGTATTACATGTCTTGTGAACTGAAGACCATATTCTCTTAGAGTCAAAGTTGTTACTTTAGGACAAGCGCTACTCCCCTGAGAAGCAAAGAACACTCTACACGGCTCTCCCTTACAATACATGCCCACCATACTCCACAGAGCTTCTCTCAGTAAGAAAAAACTAGTGTGCAAGACCGTGACTAACTTTTCAGGACCACTGAACTTCCTGAGTTCTTGAACAGATATAAGGAAAAAAGTCTCATGGGGAACATTTGAATGGTATTGAGAATCAGCCTTTTGTCTCGGTGACAAGAATAAATTTTTGCACTAATTTCATCAGCGGTACTGTCAGTTGAGCAGGCAACTCAAACACCAAGATGATTAAATAAAGTCATTAGGAAAAAATGATCTTCATTTCTAGAGGCAGCCTTAGCATTATTGCACTCCATCAAGTAGCTCAAGATCCACTGATATCATATTGCCAAGAAGTTGTACGCCCAGTATCGTGACATAGAAGTTCTGCCAATGAATAAAACTATGACAATGGTGAACTGCAAAATTTTCCCCTCATTTACCCAGAGTATATGTCCTTTTTCACACTGATTACACTGATTTTCATACAACTCTACCAAGAGAGTGGTCTTGGCCCTTCAAATAGCAGAAGACGTGAGCAAATGCTCAAAGTGAAGCATGTAAGTTTTCCCGTGCCTCTGCCTATGGGTCTCAAACACCCAGACTTTACAAGACGGAGACCAAGTCTTGAAAGAAATTATGTATAAAATGTCACTCTATAGTCATCAATCTGTATGTAGCCACATACATTTGACTGTATATCAAAAAAAGTTCTTACTACCTGATACTGCTGGAATCTCGCAGAGCCAAAACAGACCTTGGGCAGAAAAATGAGTTATTTTCTGATTGAGGCATCATCAAGTATCAATTAGAAGACAACCTGGGAGACCTCATCGTCTTCAAATTATGTACTAATTTTTACTTGTTTGGTCTCTAAGGACGGTGTTAAATTTGCATGGATATGAATGTAGACATAAATTGCGGACTATGAGTTTGAAAAGGTGTAGGGAAGCATTGTGCTGGCAGTGTCGTTATTGGTGATGATGCATGAAACAGAAAGAACCTGGCTAGACTTACAGATTCATCGGCTAGTTGGGGAAAAGCTGACACGGCATCACCAAGAGACAATAAAAGAGGCACTCCACAGCACTATTTTTGGAGAAACACTTTTCAAAGTGGGACAACATGTAAAGGTTGTCTGCTAAAATGTGTTTAGAGCATGAAGGCAGAGCTGCCCCTCTTTGCCTGCTGAATACGTACAAATGCATACTATTTAAAGCCGTTCAGTCAAACTCCATCTCACAGCTCAGTCTCCAGAATTTGGAATTTACTTGCTTGACTGTTTAAACACTGATATTGCAATTCCAGGCAACATCGCAGTTATTACAGAAACCCCTGAGGAGAAGTGGAGACAAGCTTTTAACCCCTGATTACTAGAATAAACTGGGGCTGTCACCATCGTCGGCTACACCACACCACAGTGCAGGAAAATCTAAGAGACCAGACTCAGGAAAAGCTTTATGAAGTGCGACAAAGTGAAGATCCACCAGGGAGTTCATTTCAAATATCATCAGTTTTGCGTATGAGATCTGGAGTTAGTTACTTGTTACTCTTAGGTATGAGTACATGAACACAAGTGGCGCAAACTTTCACCGAGCAAAATAGGCTGTGATAGGCCTTCTAATTATTTTTAATGACTTGAGTCAGTTTTATGGTTTACCCAGTTAAACGAAACAAACATAGACTAGGCTCACTGCAACATGCTGGAAAGGCAGAGTAGTAGTACTACTTACTCTGGCCTATTTGGGCATCTTGAAATGTTGGAAATTGAGAGAGAAGTTCTAAGAGAGCAAAATTCACATAAATAAATAAGAGATAATGCAAAGCAACGGTTGCCTGTATTAGAATCATTACTGCCTTGTGTAAAGAGATAAATGGGGTGTGTAAACATTTAAATATTTCCAGTCTTAATTCTCTAAAGATTTAAACTCAATATGCAAATTTCAGTTTATGAAAAAGAAATTCTCTATTTTGGACTAGTTTTTATTGTTGCACTTGGCATACAGATTTATATAATCATAAGCCTTTAACCAAAATATTAGCTTTGATTTCAACACACCATATTTCTGATTTCAATATGCTGGAGTTAATGATAGCAGAGATTAATTTATTAATCCATTAGATATCAGTTCTATGGTTCAGATATAACCTCTTTTCAAACAACTTATCGCCAATACCTACCAAAATGACCTTTTCAATGTCCTTGGCTGGACACCAATGGAACATCCCTGTAGAGTCATATTTTTTCACATTGGCATCCATATTGTCAATCTGCTCGTTGCCAGGAATTAACAAGGGGTCATGCCTGGGGAAATACAAGTTGAGGACAACATAAGTGGAAAATATTATGAATTATGGATGGAACGATATCCCAAGAGCTGTGTACAAAGAGGGATAAAAGTAAAAGAAATGAAACGTATTTACACTTTAACATGCTTTCAATGAGGGCACTTTTATACCAAAGCTGAAAAGAAAAAAAAAATTAATTTTAAAATTTTGGGTGAAGTTTTCAAGATTTTCTATACTCTTTCTACATCAATAGCCATTTAATTTTAAACATGGTTTTCTGACACCACCACATCCATAAAAGTTTTTCTCCTTTCCAGTCCCACCCTTCCAAAATAAATATCGGAGCTGCTATTAGCATCTGCAATGAAGTAGAAGGGATAGGAACAGAGCCCCATGCTGACTGACTGGCATAAGTATAGAAAGCCAATTACTTGCTTTTACCACATACAACTTCTGACGTGATGCTCTTCGCAGTAAAAGCTTTAACAGGCTGCACTTTAAATATTTTAGCAATTTGCCCAATCATATTTTGCTTTCCCAAACTGAAGTCCTTTAAAGATTCAACAGTATGTCATTTTAGAGCAGACTGACTAACAAATGCCTACATCTGGAATACATGATTTTAATACCAAACAACAATGTCCACTTTCATGGACGACTCTACCTGTGATAACCTTCTAAGTATTTTTCCGGCAAGATTTTAAAGCACAAGGTTTCTCGAAGGAGAAGCAAATAAAAGACATTTTTATAAACCTGCTCTCCACCAAAATAGTGACATCTAGGCACAGACACATGCAGTTCTTTAATTTATATGCTAAAATCAAACATTACGCTAAGTACTAAGTGACTCCAACGCTCTCAGATGCTAGTGGGGACCCCTAAGTGATCGCATTATGCAATAGCATTAGAAGGAGAATCGTGTTGACAAGGCACAGGGTAAACCAGCCCTAAAATCTTAAATTCAATGAGGGAACAGTGTTTTGTCTGGAAAAACTACAGTCTTTACTTAAGGTTTTTGTCATGAATGCTTGAAATATCCTGATACAGAATTGTAACATTTCAAAGGAGAAAACATTTGCAATGTAGGAATGTGCTAAGTACTCTGAGACAGGTAGCCAAATTTTAAAGCCTTTTGAAGCCTGTTAAAGAAATGCCCGTATTGGCTGAACTCTCAAGACTGGGAAGTTTACTCCTTTTAAAGCATGTGAGCCAGCAGACTGTGGTAAGAACCTCTCTTCTGCATTGTCTACTAAAGCAGGCTTTGAACACCGTATATGATATAGGTTAATTTACCCTGAATACAGTATGATAAGTTACCATCCTTAAAACAGTTATGCTTGCATATCTAAGAAAGGCGTAACCTCTAATTCCTTCAGGGTGATTAATTTGCGTAATTTTATAGCCACTGATTATATATCCACTGAAATCGGTGGAAAATTCTCATTCCTTTCACTCAAACAGGGCCAACTCCATAGAAAGCGGCTTAAAAGAACTTGAGACACTATTAATGCAGTGTTCCTTTTAAACCAGAATCTTTTGATGCTTTAAGAAAAAGCAATGCACTACATGGCAAAGGCATAAGTCAAGACTCCTCTGGAAAAAGAAACGCTATGTTTTCAAAGTTTTTTACATTCACTCAACAGAGCTACACCTCGGTGCATTTCACCATCAACCCACTGGCAGCAGAGGAGTCTCTAGGGGACTACCTGGAGTCTCTGACCCTACTCCAGGTTTAGTAATGAAAGGCCTTGCATGAGTGTGCTCCCTCTTCTATGGGAAGCAGAGGCGGCTTCTTGGTGCAAAAGCTGTACCAAAGGGTTTTGTTGGGGGGTTGCTGTGTTTTATTGTTGGGGTTTTTTGAAGTTCTAGAAAAATATCTAGAGTCTGCATTCTCTTACTCTGTTCATCAGCGAGCTGCAGCCGTGGCAGTTTTGGCTGCGAGTTAACTGCGATGCTGCTCATAGGGCATTCCTTGCTGCGCAGAGTTCCACCTGGTACAGCAAGTTCTGCAAGCACGGATACAATTCCATTTGGATGTTGTACTGATGTTCAGACAACATCTAGTGGTACTCTGTCCTAGCTGTTTTTCCTGATGGAATGTGTTAGCTATGCATTTCAAAATAAGAAATTTTGCCAAAAGGTTTGGAATCTTCAGGAGTTTCCTCTGAAAAAAAGTTTTTCTTTCTGTTTTATTTTTTTCCCGCTAAATTTTCACAAGACATTTCTCCACCAATCTTTTGTAGCACAGCACTGAAACAAAAGCAAAGTTCACTGATCAAATCACCTCCTTTTTCTTTCAGAAATTAGATGCATATAGGAATGAATTTTCCTTTTCCCTTTCCCTCCCTCAGAGAAACTATAATAAATCAATTTGTAAAAGATTTCATATTCTAATTTTCTTATCAGTGTTTCGTTTCTGCTCCGAGATTTAAAACTAAATAGATCATCTGAAGCTTTCACACAAATTAGTATTTAGCAATACTCTAATCCCAGCCACAGAAATGATACTAATTGGAAGGAATTTTATAACAAAGCAGGTGATAACAGATACCTGACATCAAATTATGGTCAACTGCCTTGAAGTCTGAGGCAATTTTTAGTGTGTGCGCATGTGCTTAAAGCCTAGTGTAGTTCTCTTTTAGGTAAGAGCCTTGCAACCTAAAAGGGAACATTCAAAGTAGCTTGTGCCAAAGATTTATTAGACTTTTACCTAAATACTATATTTTCTAGCTATCATAGGTTTAAATAGGAGTTTGCTATGGAAGGGGCAAAGAATGTGAATCATCAGATATAATTCCCTACTGAAGTCTGAGGTAACAAATTGTGATTTAAAAAAAAAAAAAAATTTTTTTTTTTTTAAATCAATACATGCACTTATTTGCAACATGATAAACTGTTTGGATCTTCTGCTTCACTGCTTCGAGTGCGGCAAGTGGGAGCCTTAAAAGAAGCAAACAGGATGGGTCACACAACAAGAAAATATGCTAATAGATACTCTTGTACTACTTTTACTCTAGGAGAATGGATCATTGCCTGAGAAGGAAACCGTGATAAGACTAGCCATGCTTTGTGTTTCAGAATCTGTGGGGTTTTACATATAAGTGTGCTTATTAAATTTAAATCTTCTGGGCTAAGCTATTATTTTAATCTCTCTTTAATCAATGATTTTTCATTCTCAGTAAAGCGATCCCTGAAGATGTCCATGGATTTTGAAAACTGTTTACTACTAAGGTCCAACTCTGTCCTCAGATGTTTGGACTAGATGATCTGAAAGGTCCCTTCCAACCCAGGCAATTCTATGATTCTTTGTTAGAAGATATGCTGGTTTATGTACTTAAAAATGGAATTGATCTTTGGACTTTTTTTTTTTTTTTTAAACACCATGGTCATTTTATGAAGTAATACAGTAAAAAAATAGTATTACTACTTTGGACATATACATTCTTGTTAATCTGATGATCTAAACCTGTTTTGCAAATACTGAAAATTAATTAAGACAGACACACAGAGGCCAAGGCTGTCAAATCTGCCTAAGGGGTTTGGACACCCTCTTCCCATTAAAATTCATATCACACAAAGCATTACAGTTGTTGCCCTTAAAGCCAAATCACGGACTGAATGTTTCTAGAGCCCCTCTGCCCCCCTCACCCATGAAGATGGCCCTGTCAAGCCATGCTTGAGTCACATTGGCAGGTTACTGTGGAAATGCTTGTATTAGTGCTGCAGCTACTATGTTCTTCATGGCCACACAGTCATCTGCTTGAAAAATTCAAATTATAGAAGAAAACCACCTTCTACCAATTAAAATCCACAGTGATTGTTTTAATTGAGATGCTGGTTTTTATGGCTTGCAATGACCAAAGCATTTGGTCATTCCAGCTAGGAAAAGACAGGCATGTATAGCATGCATGGAAGAAAAGGAGCAAAAGTTAATTTTCCCTCATCCATAACCCCAGTTTAAAAATAGCTTCTCTGGTTCTTATGGCAGATATTACATACGCATGACTTAAAACGAAGAGCAAAATACCATCTTTTCAAGGTTTTGAAAATCATATAATGCCACTTATGATCAATTAAACTTGAAAACGACACTAAATGCCATGCTACAGCTGCAACCCCAAAAAGCATGCCTGGAAGACAACAGCCTAAAGCTAAACCATAAATCCCACTTCCAGCAAACCTGCTGCAGGGAAGTGAACATTACATTTTAAAGAGCACTGCTTTCCTAGCACACATTCATAACTACTGCAAACCTATTTACTTGGAGTTTGAGTCTGGGACTTCCGAGTAATGACTGGGGATGGACAGAACTGAAAAGACCATTGGGGGCTAAATGGCTGCCTCATTAAATGACTGTTGTTTAGCGTATCTTTGGATTCTGTCACCTTTGTCTTAACCCTTTTGCTATCACTCATATGCAATTTTGACCATTAAAGCAATATACTCTCATTGATCTGCAGTGGAACTGTACATATGTTGAGCACTGGGAAGGAGAATACTACATGACCAGTAAGGACCCTGGTATTGTTTGAAAATAAACAAGTCTTTGCACATCAGTAAATGTCGTGGCTACTTTTTATTCGGCCCTACAATAAAATTCTCCTTATATAAAATCAATGTCAAAACACCCTTGGGAACAACACAACTCCTCTTTAACCTGTGTTTGCTAAAGTCTGCAATCATGCCTTTCTCAGGTAGATATACTACATCTGGGTTTTGCCCGCAAATAGATGTCAGGGTCTTGAAACTCACCTTGTGCGCAGGCCAAGAATTTTGAGTTTTCCTACCTGACTTTGGACGTGGATGTGTGTTTACAAGTGTATGCACACTCATACTTAATTTTCGGAGGAAGGAGTGGGTTTGCTGAAGGTAAGATAGGAGCTGAAGACACACTAGAGAATGTCTCGTGCCTTTGAAATTTCTCCTCCAACTACCCTAACAAATTGTGGCAATTAACGTGCTGTTAGTGTTAGATGTATGCAGCCAGTGCAGGTGCTAATAACTGAAAAAGCATTTAGAGCTTTTACACCCTGGCTGAATATTTCATGATGTGCTGCATGTTTCACTATTTACTCAGTGGGCCTCTGTCACTTCAATCTTCTCTGACTGCTTTGACTGGTGCTATAAAGCTCAACCAAGATAGAGTGACGGCTTGTCACAGGCAAACTCCACCGACTCCGGCAGCTCGCTGGGACTAGCTGCGAAGGTTGTCACGACATTCTGATGGAATTCAGCAAATGTTTTGTGACTAATACACCCAACATTTGTCGGCTACCATTAGCCATTCCCTGTGACCCTCTGCAGTCTGTGTGGATGGCATTAAGTTGCAATGAGAATTTGTTGCCTATGTGTGTTACACTAATGACACTCTCTTACTGATCTTTCCTTTCACAGGTTAATCAGCAATGAAATTCGTAAGGATGCAGTGCCCAGATGCACGGAGCTTTAGAGAAGAAAACCTAATGAGACAAGAGAAAGAAAACCTTCAGTTTACTGTTAAATGCTTTCATTGTCATATTCAGAAGCTATCCTAATATTGGCTGCAATTTCACACTGCGGGACTTTTCCCCTAAATCTACAAAGAAGAATATATTTAATAGACTAGTTGGTACCTACTGCCCTGTGCAAGCTTATGGGCTGAATTACAGTGCTAAGAACACTAACTAATTCTTCTTCCTTCCCTCTCGCTCTGCCCAGGCTTTTTTTTATCCTGAGAAGCCTTTCTGAAGAGTTCATGTTAATTTAGCAAGACTACTAAGGACACTGATATAGAGCTGTTTACTGTAAGAATCTTGCTCATTAAAGTATCTTGATACCTCAGGACTTGCTCAGAATATGTTTCAGAAGTATGAATCCTCTCACATAGAAAAGTAACAAAATAGTTAACTTTGAGACTTTTATATGAGCAATTTAATAAGGGAGAGACAAGGCACACAGCCAGCGTATCTTCTGGTTTTAATATTTCCCATTTATATCTACTCAAGCTGCAGAACTAGCAATCGTTGAGGGGTAGGAGAATGTACCTGAAAAAATAATTTCTCATTTGTAAAAAAAATAAACCCACAGTTAAGTGGCATCATGAAATATAGGAGTATTTTTTGCCACTTAAATGAAGTGTGTAGCCTTTATACCTTATGATAAAAGCTACCACTTTCTCAACTCAAAGTTCATAAGAATATGTTATTTCCTTTAAACCCAGTTTAAAGCTAAAGAGTTTTTTCTTTCCATTGCCTTGATCTGAGTGGATCTTCTGCTACCCTTAACTTTTTAAAAAAGGCCTGTTGATTTCTTTCTGCTGGAAAATTCTCCCTTTCTTTCCTGACACTGCGCTCTCATCTGAAAAACACTTGTGCAAGATTTCACAGTACTCTAAAAAAAAATAATCTGATACTGTTCTTACTCCAGTGGTTTATAGCACAACTACCAATGGTAGCAACAGTCAGAGGGCTAACATAAACCACCTCCTATCATTCAAACCTTTTCATTCTACAGCCTTGTTAAAAACAGGTCTAAGATAACACAGCGATTACCGAGCTACTCCTGTTGCTCACGTTGGTTGTAGTGAACTTGTAAGACAGAATCAGGAAGTGAAATGTGCTATTAAATACCTGCGGTGTTGCTGCTTAGTTATCATTGAGTATTAGCACTGCATAAAGTTAGCCTTACAAATCCTTAACAAAGGACATAAATTTTAGAGTACGTGGTGGAAATCTCCAAGGCTGAGGGACATAAATATAAACCATTATTATGGTTAATCAGTGAGCTTTCACTTCTTCAAACCTTGCCTGCATGCCTGATTTAGGGGAGTCATGGAAAATGATCAGACTGAACTTTTTTTTTTTTTCCAAGGTTTTGCTTAAGAAATCTTCCCCTTTAGACCTCCCATCACTTTTTTTGGGTTCTATGAGAAAGCTCACAGTTTCAGCTCATGGAAGGGCAGCATTACAATGCCAGGGAACTACAAATTCATCCCGAGTGGCACTAGCAGAAATGTCTGTGTACATTTGAGTGTATGTAGCTGGGTGGGCGGATGAGGAGATAAATGTGCATGGCCATTGTTCATATACTTAGAATATTATATCCAACTTCAGGAAAAAAGACAGGAGGTTTCCCCCCTCAACTTCAGAGAAATAATCTCATTAGGTTCCTGGAAATGTATGCCAAAAAGCTCACTTTTTTCCGTGTCACTTAGCTGGGTCTTGACAGTCTCTGAGCAAGTTTTATGGTTTGGTTGGGAATTATTTTAGATCCTTGATCAAGAAAAATCCTCAGGCTTATGAAATTCTCCTTGGCAACACACTGAAAATCCAGCGTCCTCTGATGCCTCTGACTCTTATGTGATCAGGGACACTAATGATAATGACCCTTTGCTGAGTATGCTACTTGTCTAGAGGCCTATGTCAACTACACCACTACGTTCAGAGTGGACAGGGACAAACTATTTGCTTGCTCTTCAGGCCCCTTGGGCCCTGTCATATGCTATTTGTTCTTGCATTAAGAGGTACTTTGACTCAGCTGGGCTGACATTTCCTTCAAGTCAGTGTATTCCACTCATGCAATAGCAGCTACCAAAGCATTAAGTGCAGACTTGAGCCCCAGCAACAATCCCTTTAAGTGGCTTTTTTGATTCATATCCAGGGCTTTTCACATTTTTACTGGTCATTCTGGAATCCAAAATGACACATTTTTTTTTAAAGCTAGCTTTGCTATTTGATGTTCGGGTGACATAGCCTCCTCATATTTAACATGGCTGTTCATCAATAACTTGCATCAAAACTTGCGACTGAGATGAACAGGTGACTTGATATCACTGCATGACACCAGAGGCATCAAATGGTTCTACTTTTCTTCTCTGTCTCATGAAGGAGGAGACCTGATATGCAATTACCCTGCTACACACAGCTTTCCTTCCTTTTCCTTCCACTTCCTATTTTAATTTTACTTTTTGTTGCAATAGGATGTCCTTGTGTTCACATCTCCACAGAAGCATCCATTTTTTCCTATTGGAGTTTAAGTTATTTTTAAATACCCATGTTCTTGTGGGTTTAATGGGACAGACTTCTGTTGATGTAAACCAGACAGAAATAACCACGACAATGCAGAGTATTTTTCTAGTTAATTTGCATTTGTAGCTATAGTCGGAATTTGAAGGATTTGTATCTGATTGATTAGATTCTTCCAGTATTGCATCAGTGTGATTCTGCTCATGTCATTTGATGCGATGCAGGATTCAGTCAGAACAGTGACTTTCTAAACGAGAATCTAGACCATTTGTGATCTGTACAAAGAACATTTGTATGCCTACTATCCATTTATTTCAGTTAGTAATTTATTGGCATTTAAAGACAATAACATCAAAAAGACAACACTGAAAAGATGCCTTCCATCTATCTATCCGGATCATACTTGGTCATACAGCTTTCTGCTTATGTGTGAGTAAATCTCAAAAACTCACACTTTCTGACCAGGTCTAAATAAGCACCTGTCAGACCTCTTGTCATGATGTCCCAGGGAGTCCCTGTGATATAGCTTCTGTCCTCTGTTCTGCTCCAGTGATAGTCATAGAATTTTATCTCATGGCATAATACCGTCTTCCCTGATTTGCCCCAGTCACTGTGGAAATCTAAAATCTACACAGCATTTTCAACATCATCTTAACTGCAGGGCTGCTCAGAAAGTGATTCTAAAGTCAGAACTCTGATTACAATTTATAAACGAACTTTTCGCATATTCCTCCTGTACATGCTCCAGACTTCTCGTCTTCCAGGCCCCCTCCAGACCCAGAACCATAGCTGAGGCAAGGTCTGCCAAGCAGCCAGCTGTTTCTGTGGGAGGGACAGGGGTGAAGCTGGCTTTAAAGGAGCTTTTAAAGTAAATTTAAAAAGCAAAGATAAATATCAGCTACAGACATGACAGTGCTTTAGCTGATTTACCTCTTGTGTACTTTTAGCTGACATACACTAAAGATTTCTGGACCAGAAAGCAAGTACCTCTCACTGTAGATAATTTACAAGGATAGAAAATAGCAGATGATACAGCCCACCTTTGTTTATCAGAAAGGAGAAAAGCATTTGGCCATTACACACAAAGCTTAACAGAGTTCTCTTCTGCTTCAATCCACTTTCTCTTATTTAGCACCTTGAACCCAAGTTAAGTCAGTGTAGATAAAGACAAAGAGATGGTTGGATCTGGGGAGAGGTTGAGGGTGCCAACACAGGGCTGGTGCATAAATTTAGCAGCAAGGGCAAAGAGGAAGAAAACAATGTCTGGATTTGGAAGCCTGGCAAGTTCTCCACTCGCTGCTTGACCTGTGTTTAGCAATTC
Source organism: Fratercula arctica (assembly GCA_947846985.1). Taxonomy (NCBI): domain Eukaryota; kingdom Metazoa; phylum Chordata; class Aves; order Charadriiformes; family Alcidae; genus Fratercula; species Fratercula arctica. The sequence continues at coordinate 26,018,254 of CANTUZ010000010.1, forward strand.
TGATGTGCTACCGAGCAGACAGCTCAGGCTCAGGATGACTACTCTCCCTCAGTCCCTCTTCAGCAGGCAATGAAAGCAGGCTCCACTTTGAAAATCTTCCCCCATCATGCAAACTGACACAGGCATGCTTTTCAAAAACCCACAGCCAATCTGTTGATCATTACTTATTTACAAAGGCCTTCGGGCAGAAAGTCCTGTAAAAACCATACTTGATACGGTATACACTAGCTTTTTCTGCTTGTGGAAAAAAGTACCCCTAAGGCTACCTCAAACCATCACTTTCTATTGCACATAAAATGTACCGTGTAACACTAAAGTATTTAATATATATGGTATAATATATCTACAGGAAAGGCATTTGTGTAGAAGTATGTTACCCTGTATTTGGTAATTTGATGTTTTGCTGAAGGCTATGACTTGAAAAAGCCTGCACCTAGTACAGAGGACCTGTCATCTCAGTACCCAAGAGCCAATAGAATAAAGAAGTACCCTTAAGCAGCAAAACTTTGACACAGCTTTGAAGCATATGAAAACAGTATAACTCCCCAGAATTATTATTACTCAAGATCAAAGAAATGAGGCATACTTTACATAGCAAACAGGGACAGTGTGCTCAGCTCCAAATGTTTCAGCTCTTTCTCTCTCTCTCCCTCTCTTGCTTTTTATTTCTACTTCCCCAAAATTAGGATCTGGGGGTGTGTGTGTGTTGGGGGGGAATCTCCCACATGTTTAAAACTTAAAATGGTTAAAACTATGAGCACCAGATAAGACGACTGTCCAAAGGTAAGTAAATTGAAAACGATGCTAGCATGACAACTGGCACTATAAAAATGAGAAGCTCGCCAGTATGTTCATTTTATTCTTCCTCATAAACTGTAAACAAGCATGTAAATCAGTGTCATATGGGCAAGGCTGAGCTAACAGGAAGGCAGAGAACTTTTAATGATACATTTAACAGAAATAGATGGTCAATAGGAAAAAAAAGCCACAGCTGGGTGCATTTTCTTCTGTGAATCAATCTCACTTTTGGTTCTGTAGTCTAAACAGAGATGAAGACGACTTGTAGAAGTTACGTCCTTGAATATGCCCTTTATTGCAGTAACAATAAACAAATATAGATGCTTCTGTAACTGGCCAAAGAAAATTCCAGTCTACTGACTGAAATACAAAGAGGAATATTACCTAGCTGTATCCAGAATTGTTAAAGGAACGAAATAATTGTCAACAATAAAAGACAAGTCGTGAGTTATTTTATATATGGAAAGAAGTATATATTCATGTTAATTTTCTTCATTTAACCTCTGTGACTGCAGAGCAGTTACAGTTATACATACACCCAAACCCCAAACTGCACCAATGTGCCTGTTTATATATGTTAATAAGTTTACATTTTTCTGTGTGTGTGTATATATATGCAGTGGAAAATCTCTGCCGTGATATTTAGTTCTGCATACAATTGTGGACTGAGGTTCCAGCCTGGCTACTTTAGATACACAAAATCAGAGCCGGAACAGCCTCCTTGTAGAAAACTCCATGTCCACTATCTGATCCTGTTCTGACTGACTTGAGCAGGCAACAGGCAAAGCACAGCGAGACAGAACGAAAATGCCGTATTATTGTAATAGATTCCAATTTCTTGTTGCAGTTCTAGTTTTAACAAATCTCTTAGAGGTAATATGTCCTATGGAAGGAAAGTACATACTTATACACAGGCACACTGGTGTAAAATAATGTACACAGAGCAACAGGGGAAAAATATCGCTAACAAGGTGATGTTTTCATCACCCACTTTTAGAGTATATACTACCCTCTTAAAAATCCCTGTATTTCATAATTAATGTGCTTTTAGCCTGAGTAAAACTGCATTAGTTTTGAACTTTGCTTTGGCAAGTACATAGATTATTAGACTTTTTTATCAGTCTAAATCAATTAACAGAAATTTGATTTCAATCGACAGGATAAAAGGAAGGTAATATTCAGGTTCATTTTTGATTGTGATGATACATCTCACATATGGCCTTAAGTACAGAAAACAGTACTCAGAGGGAATCCAACAAAAAGAGAATTGCCTGAGGCAAACTAACCACATGAGTTCCCCTGATTGGTTAGTGCTATCATTAGTGCCACTGCTGTTTAAGAACTACACACGGACAGGACAGGGTGACAGCTAAGACTTTAAAGCCTATGTATTTTTCAAACAGCTTTTCAAACTGTTTTTCATGACAGAATTTTTTTCAGCTCTATCATTAACTGCTGACAAGCTGACAGAATAAATACTTCAGCCTTTCAGAAACCATCTAACAATCTTTTTTTTCCACCTCCTCCCCTTATTTTTGAAGTGGGGGGAGGAGAAGAGGAAGGAAGGAAGGAAGAAAGAAGATGAAGATACGAGTTTCTTGCAGTCTTACCTCATCAGTTTGGGTGAGGAGTTGGGTGAATTTCGCATGCCTCCGTTTCGCTGCTTTTTTTTGGGTGATAGTGTCGACGGCTGCTCATCTTCAACTGGAAATATAAGGAACTCATGAGATTAAGTACTGCTCTAAGTGCAATATGAAATACAAGTGAAGTAGCAAAAGAACACACACTCTATGTCCATTCACGCACTGATACTTCATTGCTAACATAGGCCCAACAGTAATAAAAATCAAATACATGTTAGTCGAAGAGATTGGTTTGAAGGAGAAGCAGGGAAGAATATCAGGGCTTTGAACACAGGCTTTCAAATTGGTTTCATACTTCAAAAACAAAGGGGGGGGAACCACATTCGTGTTATTCTTAGAGTTATTTTCAGTTAATCTGTGCTACAGAAAAGTAGAATTAGTGCTCTGCTATATTCTCAGAAAGGTAAAGTACTATTTGCAATACCAACATAACAGCTGCCAGCCCGCTTTTGCTAATGAACTAGACACCAGTTGGTTCTTGCTCCTCACATGCCAAACAACAGAGTCTTCATGAAGAGATGTAAAATATTCAATGCCTTGATGTTCAATGATTCAGTTAGTCAGGAATGCGAACGCAGCCTGCCGTTGTGCACAGATCTCCAGCACAAGTCAGACCTCATCGCTCTACCCTTCCCACAAAAGGGAGTTTTAACAGGAGTGAACAGAATGAGGTTGAATGGAAGTGGGGAGACAATACCTGTATAACAGAGGATGCATGTGTTATGCAATCTTTTAATGAGGATGAGGTGGATTTTCAATGACAGATCAGTTTCCAGAGGTAAAATCACTTATGGTTTTGCCAATCATAAACTACTCTTGGATAAGCTATGTTACGATATGTATTGCTTAAACGTAGGAAGTTATTAGGAAGTGTAGTTTCCTAATAACTTCTCTCTAAGAATTAACCATCATCTTTACTGCTTCAAGATTGTTACTACACTTGATAATCTGCGCATAAGGCTTACATGTGCTATCAAAGGGAATTATCTTATGTCTGCTTTCTCAAATTCACACTAATGATGAATTATTCTAATATAAAGAAGGAAAAATACACTTTTTTTTTCCATCCTATTGTTAACTGAAAAATTAACTAGAAGATAAAATAACTGATGCCTAGGAAGCCGTTACTTTTAGCTTTAAAGGAAAGAGATTAGTAGTAGTAGTAGTAGCTATATTAAAAGAGCTTAATACACATTAGCAGTGCACAAGCAGAGCCTGGAAAAAAAATTCTATTTGCAACGAGCTACATAGGAACAACAACAAAACCTGGATATATGTCACCTGCCCTATACTTCTCTGGGAAGAAATTAAGCAATATCCTCCTGCTACAACCCTCTTCTGACACTGTTTTATTACAGATTCCATTCTGTCCGGTCACATCTGTCTGTTTGCCCAAGTCTGCTACGGAACTTCATTTTGCCTTGGTCAAGACCAAAGGACTGGGCCCAGAAAAGACAGATGTGCTGTCTTTTTAAATGACCTGGCATCATCTAACACATCAAGGGAATCAAAACAAAAGAAAGCAATGCAAAATAAAAATAAAAATTAAAAAAAGCTAACCCGAAAATAAATGCCCCGAAGAGTGGTGTAAAAGGTAATACTTAGATCAGAGCAATGACTGTCTAATAATCATTTATTTCACGAACGTATCTTTCTTTTCTTCTTGGGCAGCATCCCCAACAACAAAGCCATTTCCTTCTCATTTGACTTTTCTCTTTTTCCAAGTCAGAGTCCTATAGTGGAAATGCCTATTGATGATTAGTCAAGTATCATTCTCTGTTTGGCTGGGAGATAAATAAGCCCACAGAAAATCTTCAAAACTATACAAATTGAAATTTTCTTTCTGTGACAGCTTGTTCAGATTAAACCAGATCACTTCAGTATTTAGCTATGTGTAACACGAAGTGAATATGCACAGAATTATTTTGTTAGTAATATCTTTCTTTTTCTGCTATAACAAAGTATAAGTATTTGTACATTTCAGAACACCCTCTGGAAATGGCCTAGTCTTGTTTTAAACTTGTCTATCAAAAAATTATTTGCATGCTGTTCTACACAGACAACAGGTTGCTTTCAAGATATACACTGTGCTCTCTTGTTCTTTATAGGATATAAACATTCAGTTCCAATCTGATTAATCCACCACTAAAAAGATCAAAGGAACAAGAACCATGCAAAACATTCCTTCCAGAAATCCGCTACAACTGATATGCTTTACTCTCTTGGTAGTAAAAATTATAAATTTCACTTGATTTAGAATGTTTGTCAAGAGATTCACTATTTCACCATAATTAAAGTATATTGTTGTACTATTTTAACAGTTTAAGGAAGATATATAGCCATCAGGACCACGTGCAAGATCTTGTATTAACGCAAGTCAACCGTAGATCATATTATAGCCAGAAATATTTTTATGAACAGTAGAAAACACTACTAAAAAAGAGTACTTTTCCAACTTTTCAGCTAGCTAATAAGACTCCTGACTGATCCTTTCAAATACTGAAAGTTAGTACAATAAGGATCTATTGTACTATATGGTGCAATATTTGTGTTCTCCAGTGCTGCCAGGTGATGCTACCCATCCATCCAATTAAAAACCAAAGTCTTACTAGTAATCATCCTGAATAACCATTTCTAGAACTAGATTTCTAGCAGTCTGCAGTTATTTCGGGTACTGCATCTACAATAAATAAGCTCCCTCTTTTGACATCTGCTTGTCTTATTCAAACTATGTTACTGTCACCAATTGCCTGGGAAGTCCAAGGTTAACGTGGCTCACTAGTTAATACCTGTTAGCAAAGCCTTCTGAGGGATCTCAATGTGTTGCTAAAACAAAGCCTTGCTCAAGCAAAGGAAGCCATTTATTCTCATTGCAGCAACGAAAGGTGACCTATCGTAATCATATCACATTCAAACGAGATTTTGGTTTTCAATAAAATCTGTGTGGAGAGTTCACAGGGCATCTGCAGTTTAGAAATGCAGCTCCATTAGAATGGGGGAAGGGAATCCACGAAGCTGAAATATGTGAATGGTAAATAATGGACACCATTACCTATGGCTTGGTTCCCAAAAGTGATGCAATGATAGCCCACAAGTGGCTTCTTAGTAGTAAGTAGGATATAAAACATACTTAATTATTGTCCTTCAGATACTCTTATCAATTTCCTGCATATTTGAAGAAATAGATCCAGCAAAAGTTTTAGTAAAGCTATAAAATATCATTTTAGTTTCATAGTTCCTGTGTCTGCATTAATTTAAAAGGGAGTCTTAAATTTGCTTGTTCTTATGAAAGACAATCATATTTGAATAATGGGCTGTGATATATGACAACTCAACTCTGATGTTGTGTGTTTGACCTAGTGCTTTTGTTAATGAGAATGTGTCCCCGTTTTTAGTATTTTTGATGTCTTTATGCTGCAGGATTTGTATTAAAGTATAGTCATATTATATTATGCAGACTTCCTTTACCAGCTTTCATGACAACCGCAAGCAAGTTCAAGAACTGGACTGAGAATTTTATAGAATCAGAACTCAATCCAGCCTCTGAGTTCTAATAAAATTCAAGAGCTTGTTTGCACATCCCTAAGTATAACACTTAATGTGCTGTTGTAACAAGTCAGTGCTCACTTGTCTAATAGGCAGAGGATCTAACAGTTCTGCAGTTCAGGAAGACTCAGTGCTAGAAAAATGTCAGGCAAGTCTAATGAGGCTTCAGATGCTCCGGTTTATGCCGGAGTTTAATTTAAAGTTACACTGATGTTTTAACATGTTTGCTTATTCTTGAGTAAAGAGGATTCATTATTTCAATGACATAACCTCCAGACGATGTTCCATGGATTGATTTAAGATGTGCTGGTAATTTTAACAGCCTTAATGTGGACCTGAACATCTGTAACAACATATTACTTGACTTTTATCCTCATTTCATTTTTTAAGCAAAATAAAGGGAACGTCTTTCAGAAACAGTGGACAAGTTTGTAACTTTTTTCTTTGGTTTTTTTTTGTTACTATTTTTTAAATAAATCTGTCTACTTCATTGCCTTTCCCAGGTCACTAGCAGAACAGTTTACAGACACTTTTTTTAGACCCCAAAAGACCTGGTATTTGAAATAACATCTTTGTTACTGAACATCACACGAACTGTAATACCTGGTAAACTCATTCTGCCTAGCATGTAAAAGCTTCAGAGCAAATAAACCATAGGAAAGGTAAAGCACAAACCACCCAGAAACATTAGTGGACTCGCTATCTTGATTAACTTATTAATCACCACATCTGGAGAAACCCACATCTGTAAGCACTTAGAGCATTAGTAATGTCATAGTCACATCGAAAACAGACTGCAAAACCATGCACAAATCAATCTGTATTGCCTTATACATCCAACTACGGGGCTACCTACGGAGATCTTGGTTCAACCCAGGCTTTTGGGAGTGGCAGCGGTATTTTACAGGCAAGCTGAGTGCCCTTTGCAATCTACAGTACGTAGATTTTCCTTGTTCAACAGAACTCAATAAGTTAAGGTGCAGCAGCGAGGGGTTGTTGGGTAGGAAGAGGCTCCCTTTACGGTTATTAACAAGTGGAACAGGTTCCGGGATTCCTTCAGTGGACTTGGCACCAACCAATGCATTAGTAGTTGCATTCTTGAACTGATATGAACATTTTGAGTAACTTGATCTAGCTGCATTCTTTACTTCTAAATAATAAGAAAAAATTCAAATTAATGTCTTTTTATTAAAAATTATTTCAAACCACAGGCATGAATCAATTTTGATATTATGTGGAATTACAGACTTTAAAGCTTAAAGTATCAGTTTCTACAGCTGAAATAAAGGTTTATACCTGCAGCTTTCTTAAGTTTTTTTCTAAAAATGGCTTTTTATAAAAGACTACTTATAAACGGATTATTCCACAATATTATCATCTTTAAGCAATAATCTCATCCTAGGGTAAATGTGTCTTTGGCAACACTTATTTCCCACATGTTGATAAAGGCTTTGAGATTTACTAGCTGTGGAAGATGTTTATTCCTTTGAATCTACCGAAAATAACAGGGGAGGTAGAGCACTCTGCTGCTATTAAAATAAATAAGGAACAATAGAAAAAAGTAAGGTCAACACTTCAAAATTGTGCAAGCATACTTATGGAATTAAACTGATGTTTAGGAACCTACATAAAAGTTGTTGGGTATTCAGAAGTGCTGCAAACTGTAAATTTCATGAGGTCATACACAGCACCTCTGAAAAGAAAGCTAATAAATTTAATTTCCTAAATATGGATTTAGCTTGAAACTGTGAGTCTTCTATTTCTAATATATCAAACCCCTATATTAATAGCTCTAACAAATGCCATCCTCTTTAAAAAACAATAACAACATGTTTTTCTGGTAAAAACATGCAGAAATCATCTTCTCCAATGCTTGTTCCATTCTAACTGAGTATATTATAGAGAAGAAGGTACGTTACTGAGCCACTAAGATCTTATATTCTGTTATGTATTACGAGGCGAGGAGGTTAGGTAGGGAGTAGTTTATGGGCTGGTAATCTTGCAGCTTTATTTCCATATGTTTCAATTACCTTAAAGTTTCCACGGAGAACTTCGACTAGACAGTAGCTCCAAATTATTTGAGGAGGCCAGCATGTTTTTTGGCATCTTTATCTAGTTTACTATCAGCTAGAAACACGATCTAGTAATGGGAAAGATACATGAATAGCATCCACATGCTTGCCATTTGTGTTCAAGCACAAAATCTGCCTCTCTCACAAACAAGGTGATTATACGTGAATTTGAACATAGGTTCAACTATTAACTAGGTTCAACTACTTCATGACAAAGTGGCCCTTCCCACTCCATGATCTCTGAATTGGCGGTTTGCTACTACTCTAAGGTGAACAGAAAAATCAGGGAGAACAGAACTAGAGTCTAAGTCACGATGTTGTTCTGCTCTTTGCTAATAGTAGTACCATTTAAAGTATAATGATAATAATGCATACTCATGAGAGTTCACATAGATTTTAATCATTGGAGAATAGCATACATCTTTTATTAGCAAAACTGCCACAAAAAAAAATGCCATGTATCATATTGGACACACTACTTGAAAATCATCAATCTTACCTCAGTTACTGGGTTTTTGTCAAATCTTGTACTTCTGTCTTTGATATTCCTCCAATGAAACAATTTTCATATGATAAAATATACCTGCAGAGACCTATCTCCCTACACAAATCACCGGTCAAGCACGCATGTTAACACTTTGAAATGCATCAATTTGGTTCTATTTTTAAACTACAGACAGTAATATTGGAAATAATCCTTATAAATCTACAAGCCTGCATCAAAGTATCTTCACATACAATAGAAGACAATCAAAATCTATTAATAATACTTATCCACCCTCCAATCAAGTTTAAGAAACATCATAATTGTTTTACAGTCTCTTCTGGAGTTCAGTAAGTGATGGTTTCAGATAGCAGACCTGACTATTAAGTATTAGACTTCCATAACAGTGTGCGTCTTATGGCATATTCCATGCAGACATAAGCAAGTTTTCCCAAGATTTTGTGCTTGCAGTGGCACAGCATGAGCCAGAACTAAAATACCTTCTCTTTTTGGTATGGCTTAATAGTTTGAGCTTGGCCTCATATTTAATAGCATCACACAATCTTGTTCAGCATGAAGGCAGACTGAGCTGCTTAAAACATATCCTACTTCCCCTTATTTCTGACAGTGTGAATATGGAACTACCACTGAAAAGCAAAACATTAAACAATGGGGATAACAGAGTTGCCTTTTTTTTTTTTTGTCAAATTATTCCAGATTTAAAAGTTCTAACTACCAGTTTCATCCCATGACCTCTAACCTCCTGCCTCTGACAAGAGCTCAGCTGCTTCAGATGAAAATGGAAGGAGCCCCACAGTGGATGACTATGAAAAACCTTGTTCATAGTACAAGTTTCTTTCTGACTACAGCAGTCTATGGCTTATGCCTTTTTACTCCATCTTGAAAAGCAAAGATTACAGTATAACATCTGAATAACCTATTTTGGTAGAGATAATTATTTCTTCCTCCATGCCTCTAATACAGTTATATATTTTTTACCCCAGAAGAGGAAAACTGGTTATTTTTAGTCTAAATAGCTTGTCAAGTTGTATATGCACACCGTGCCACAAACACAAGCACGTCAGGATACGCATGGGACTATACGTGCAAGTACAGAGGTGCAATTTTGAACACAAGATATTACTGTGCTTTCAGATTACGCAGTATTGTACAACTAGGTGAGAAATACAGACCAACACTGTCACTTCTGCAGATACGTACTATAATGTGCAGAACCTAAACCACTTAGTTTTTCATAGCACCCTGTTGTTTAGAAAAGGCAGTTTCTTTGTATTAATAATTTCTTTAAAATCTGATTGGGTGCTTGCACCAGTACGTGGTCTGATTTCCATAGAAAACATATTTGGGAAACACAAATTGCTGTTAATTATACAGAACTAAATACATCCTTACATACTATCACTGCCTCACTAGGTTTGGCAACCAAACTGGCTGGATTGGGGTAATTTGTTGTACCACTGTGCAATGTTAAACCACAACTTCCAAATCCACAAGGGTTCCCTTCCAAGTATGTGATGAGTTTAGCACCAGCTAAACTCACTTAGATTAGTTTCTCTTTATCTCATATGACGTATGCCTTTATTTTCAATGCAAATAGTCACAGGATGAGTTTTCTGCTTGCATGCTGCCAAAATTCATTACAACTATTCAGGACACTTGTCATGTATCCATAAGGCATTATTATTGTTAACTAAGAATAGAGCCACTGGTCATTTTGAGAGCAAATTCTGAATAGCTTTTTGAGAATGGCGAACAATAAGGAAGTGGATAAGAGTACAGTAAGAGTAAGAAATTCCACTTTTTCTGTAGTATTTCCCAATTGCACCCTGGGCGAACACTACATACTTTTGGTAAATGCTGTACAGAACTTGCCCAAGAAACCTGTCAACATTATGCGGATTAAAAATAATGTCTATAAAACGTGAGATATTAATGTGATTTATGTAAAGGTATTTTGAAGCTGCATACATTCCTATTCCTTCCCCCCACCCTCGAGAACTCCCTTTCAAGCTCAATGAATATACACTTGCCTACAGACTGCATTAGGGAATCATGCCTGTTTCTATTTCTATAATTTTATTTATTATAATGAAGATAATTTGAAATGCAATCTGCAACTCCCTGAACATTTTTAAAACAACCAATGTAGTTAATCTAATGCCTATGGCAATCTCTATTTATTTTTTGTGAGCATACACTTGCCATAACTTAAAACTGGGCTGAGCTTTAGTTTAAATGTAACAAGGCAGAATACCAGTACAGTGCTTTCAACAAAATGGCTGAAACTGGCTTCAGCATGATTTGCCTGGAAGGGAAGATGAAAATGTGTTTTAAAGGAGAAAAAATATCCTGACCAAAACCAGACATTCTAAACAACCACCACCGATACCCACTGCTCCTTTCCTCCCCCATCTCTATCAGCTGCTAGGCTTTCAGCGCCGTTTTTCACCAGACACTAGCACAGTGTTTTCCTTCATAGTCAGCCATCAGCCAGAGCTGTCACTTGCAGATACTTCATTTTTGTTTCAGTCTAATTCATACTGCACCCCCTTAATCTCTGTAGTGAGTAATGCCATGTCACTGCGCAGATATGCCAGATCCAGCCCTAGAAGTACAGAGAGTGTTTTTAACAGTTAAACTATCTTGGTTTGAAAAAATATTTTATATCTCCGCCCAGCTCAACTGTTCTCTTTCTCCTAAGCATCTTCCCAGCTGACCTCCAAAGGAGCAATCACCGTTCTGCAATCTGGCACGTCTTCCATAAAGCTCAGCTTTCACATGGTGGATTGAAGACACGCTGCAGCTCTGTATTACTAAATGCAAATAATCAATATGTTGATTGAGCTTTTGGCCAACAGAGTTCTTTTGATGGGAGTGACAGTGAGCATGACTTCCCTCTCTCAATGACAAGCCTGTTTAGACTTTGCTACCTACCACTTTGTGAATCAGGCAACTGAAAATACCCACAGCAATTCCTCCAAACTGTCAGCTATTGCTGTGATTCCACCCAGCACCCCCTGTACAAGACAACAGATTAACCATTAGGCTAGATACGTTGAAAATATACAGCTTCAACCTTTCCCCAGCTAGCTCAGAGCGATGTATAGATGATTATTTCAACCGTCAGCTGCCGCATAGACTTAAACCCCTGCACAATAACTCCTGGATTCATCTGCCCCTTGTCAAACTTGCACAGCTTTAGTTTGAGCATACACAGCGTGGCAGTTTCACTGTGGATCTAGAATAATCCAGACGGCTGCTGTCTCTTTGTTAACAGGAAGCTAAACTGACGAGTTTGTAATGCTTTTCTTATCAAAGGTAGTTTCAGGAAAGAAAATGTGCCCAATCAGTTGGGGTTGGAATTTAGCATAGTATCAAAATATGGGTTAATCATAACATTTGTTAGTTCTTGGGAAAAAAATATCGTTCATCCCCTTTAAAAATCACTTATGCCAATGAACTATTTATTTTATAAATTTATAATTATTACTTGGTTTTTTGGTGGTAACAGATGTAATGAAATCATTGACTAGAAACTACGATGCAATGGTGCTTGATGAGATACAAGAATGTTAATTTTAGAAACTGCAGAGCAGTGTTTGCTTGGTGCCTGAAATGGTAATTCATATGAAACAGGTTTACTGTTTTGGTTTCTATGTGCATTGCAAACTCAGGGAAATGCATTTCATTGTTGTTTTTTTTTTTTTTTTATACAAGGAGAAACAGATATGCTGCCTACCTCTACATACTAGTACCATTAGAAAAGCAGGTGAGGCTCACTGGCTTTTAGTTGCAGTGTGTGCCATCTGAAGCAGATAAGAAAACATCAAGATCCGAGAATGTCAAGAATGCATCATCTCAGAACATTTTACAAATACTGAATGGTGCTTATATGAGACATTCTCTTTGAAACACTGCAGCCCAAGAAACATCTTTTTCTTTTCTTTTTTATCTTTGTCTCCCAGGTTTGCACCTTTTGGCTAAAGGCACATAAAATTGAACAACAAATGCATTGCTCAACTTTTTTTTTTTTTCTATTGGCATCGAATGCTTAAATTTTATATTAATAATACATGATCTTTCAGTTTTAATTCTCCTTGCATATGAAGGACTGAAACTCAGGTATAGATATATTCCTCACCTTTGCTTTTCCCCGAATGCTGTAAAAAGACAGTTAATAGAAAGTGTGGAAAGTCGCTAGGCTGCATCCTGTTACGTATTCTAGATGGCCGCTCTGATGTTCTGTGGAATCATGATAAACTTTAAGTTCCCCAGCTTTTAGGGTTACAGGTGTATATCGGATGAAAGAGACTGCAAAGGTGTTTGGAAACCCAGCAAGCTTTTAACTGAAAACTTCAGGTAAAAAAGTCCAGGGTATGGTACTACACTACTTTAATTTTTTTTTAGGGGTAGAGCAACCCCCTAAGGTTACAGTAGAACTTTGATCTTTTTTTCTTTGCTCCTACAGTTTAATTCAAGCACATAATTATTACAAATGCTTTCCAGAGATACCAGTTGTTATCACTTCTCTAGTACTACAACTTGAGCAAGCAAAGAAGTGGTTTAAGGCTGTTCAAATTGTGGCTGATCTAAAGTCCATTGAAGGCAGAGAAAACACACTGACTTCAGCGGACTTTAGATCAGGAGCTGTTCACATCTCATGCTTCAGGGTGCAAGCTGATAAATGGGGCAGGAAGAAAGCCTTTCTCATTTATACAGCATTTCACAATTGGCTTGGGCAATTCAGAGAAGCAAGGCTTCAGACTTCATGGACCTGCTTGCTTGTTCCAGAAAGTACAGAAGTATATACACAATGTGACACTATTTGTACCTAACAACTATCGGCCCTTTTCTGTGAGAAACATGCACAGTAGAAAAAAAGCTACTGTATTCAATTTGTAATCAAATCCTAATTTCTATTTAGACTAAGTCACAGGTCCATTGAATGTTGAACATCTTTTCTGATTCAGGTTTTAGTATTCCCTCACACATTTTTCTTGATTTTTAGTCTCCATTTTCCATTGCCTTCTAAATTTATGATTCACTCTGTAATTGTTTATTCAAGTCATTATATTGTTATTGGAAAACTGTCAAATGAAAAGTTCAAGAAAAAGCATCAGTGGACTTCTTTTCCCCTGTCCATTTAATTATCCAATTGACTTCACATGTTGCACACATACAAAATACTATTTGGGTAAAGTTTATTTTGGGAAAGAGTGAAGAAAGGGAGATGCGTCTAAACTGTAGAACTTAAAAGAGAACATGGTCTGTGTTCATGGGGGTCTGTTCTCCAGACAAACATCAAAGTGAAGAGAATTGACTTTGTCTTTTGAGAGTGTGTTTTGGAGAATAAGGAAACTCAAAGTCTTTCATCAGGTATGGCGAGTGAAAATATTCTCTGAGCTGAATTTTAAGTTCTGTTATTTCATTATGACAAGCTGTTCTGCTATCTGAACGCTGAGGAGGAGCAACAGCAAAATGTTGCCCCTGTGTGTCAGAAAAGAGCTGTTCAGTCCCTGTGTGTCCTACTGTGTCACAAGCAGCTATGAACTCCAATTTTAGAGCTCCAGCTGCTGCGTCTGGCAGAAGCAAAGTACAAAAGGATTGCTCAAAGCCACATGTTAACTTTTTAATAGACTACCTGATGATCCCATGGCTACAAACAGAGGAGTGGGAATCTCTTGACTGGGAATTTAGTCCCACCACTACTGATCTGTTACACAGCCTTGGGTTGCTCACTTCCAGTCAATTCCCTTTTAACAGAGTTCCTTACTTACAGCTTTTGCTAAGACTCGAGTGACCAAATCATCTAAAAATGTGTCTGCTAATCACTAATTTTCTGTGATCTACCAGGTGTAAGATGGTGAGGTTGTTACTGCTGTTTGGAAAGTACATTGGGAATACATTCCATAGAAACATATCACATGCATATGTAACAAGAACAAATTGCTATTACGGCATTTTGCTTTTTTTAATTAGACATGAAAGTACCTCTTTAACATCATATAACTGTAACATCTTTTTTATTTCTATGTTTCTTTTTTCTTTCCTTAAAAAAATACAGTGTCAGTTAAAGGACACCGATTTCCTTATGAGCGGTCCTTTGACAGTTCCCCAAGGCATGACATGTAAAGCCAAAAGGCACATCTTTGGGGGATTCTTTAAGAGCAGCGTCACACAGCAAATTGTAGTATTTCCACACCCATAGCTCTAAATTCAGTGCATTGTCATAGACTATCCTTGTCTCAATACACAGCAATCCAAAGTGTATTTTCCTTTGTCCTATTGCCTCAGAGAGGATTTTGACACCAACTGCAAGGGACATGGAAAAGAAGCTGCAGCACTAGTGAGGGGAGACTGTAGTTATGTAGCACTGCCAAGCTGCAGGAGGAATCTGTCCTGTTTTTACAAAGTAAAGGAAGTTTTCCCCTTGTGACTGAATACACTCACAATCTGATCAGTCACTGCTAAAAGCAGTGAAGTTCTCTATGTGGACAAAAGCTACGCTCCTATTAAAAAAAAATTAAAATAAAAATTTGAAAAGCCACTCACCATTGTGCCTATGAACAGTTTGCCGTTTACACTCCCTGAGCTCCATTAAACTCAGTGGGAAAATATACAACGTCTAGAAGCAACTAAGGGAAAAAGTAAGCACAGGAGTCCTTGGTGATTGCTCTGCTCCTCAGGATTAGAAATCTCGTATTTACTGCATAGATTGTGTTCCTCACAGAGAGTATTTTAGTGCAGAGGAAAGGGATAGTTATATGCCAACTTCTTTGGAGCAGGACTCCACAAATTTCAGCTAGGTCTTCCTGCAACTGTTTCCTTCCTGAGAACATTGGGAAGTGAAGATTTCATCCTGCAGAAATCTAAGTAGAATTATTACTTTGTTTTCCAGTTCAAAGTGCTGATTTATCTCAACATAAAAATACACATTTCCAGTGTAATTCCAACCTGCATATCCTGAAATTTTAAACTCAAATAACCTTTTCTCTACCCTGCTCATGACAAGTTTAAAAATAAATTTGTGATGAAGGTGTTTTCATTAACACATTTCCCGAAGAAGACATACTAGGTCCCTGTGCACATTTCCCTGCCAGTACAGCAGCGCTGAGTAACGGAGAGATTTACATAAAATTCTTATAAATTCTAAGATTTTTTTTAATTATTCCTCTGCTTCCCAGTGAGTTCTCCTACTTCTGAAACACGCAATTTAGAGGACATTGCTCAATTTGTTTTTTCTTTTTACTAGGTGGTTAATACGCCACCAATAAATGGGATGGGTTTTTTTTGCTTTTTAAATTTCACTACCATTGAATTTCTTTTTCCTTTTGGCTGTTGTTTTCCCTGTACAAAAAGGTGTAGCAGTGTCTGTGTCTCTGAACAAGAAGAACTGAAATCTTGACGTTTAACTCTGGCTTTCTTATCGTCAGACTTCTCTGGCTTTCATCCACATCAGTGGAAAAACTTCCATTTATTAAATGTTAACAGGATCAGGCTCAGTGACCCCCAATATTCTTTCAGGTTCAGCTGTAATGTTCCTCTGAGATGGAGGTCTTCACACAACCGTTACCTGTGAGGTCATAATATCATTTTCATATGTAAACTGAGTATAAAATGCTGTACATGTTTACATACACGCTGGTTTTATATACAAGTGCTTACACTGTATATACCTATTTGAGAACACTTCTATATAATTAAAACGAGCCATCTGAAATATTAATTATTATTTTTTTTAAAATAAAATTGTTTCCTAACAAAAGCAATACATAATCAAAAAGTTCATGGAGGCTTTTCAGTTGCTACTTATTTCTAAGCCAGCACTACCACCTGCTGGTTACATGGAGTTTCAAGCCCCAGTGCTGTTTTCTGTCTTCAAATCGATGCATACCTATAGAACAGTATTTCTCAGCTGCTCTTTGCTCTTATATATAGAAACGTTATTGCCAGAAGACACATTTTAGCACATTGGTTGCAGTTTAACAATACTCTTATTACTTGAAGTACGGCTTTCATAAAAGCAGGGGATGTTAATTGTTGACAAACCAATTCTCTTAAGCAAAGTAGTGTAAGTCACAGGCTAAATATCCAAATTAATCAAATAGATTGAACCTGCTGTATTAAAAAGCCTATTGTAACATATGCTGGTTTTTTCACTTACAGATACACGGTTAAATACACTTCATGACACTAAGAAATCAGTATTTTTTTCCTAAATGCTCCCTACTTTAGTGAGTTCTACAATGTACTACATTCTTATAAAGCTCTGTTTTTCTTTGAACAAATGTATCCAAAAAACCAATATCACCAGGTAAATATAGTAATATAAAAACCAACCAAGATATAAATAGCTAAGATTAAATCTATAAAATAATAGCAAAAACAGCAATAGCAAAAATAGAGATGGAATATAATTCATTTCTATTGAAAATTAGGTAAGTATAGTACATAATTTCTAGGTAAACAATGACAAAACAAAGGAAGTAAAACAACACAATAATCGTCATCATCATAATATTTTTTTAAAAATAAATGGAAATGTGATGTCTACCTCTGAGTGTATCTGGAAAAGAACCCGCAAAAGAATTAATACTTACATCTCTGCCAAAGCATACAGTAGCTTGACTGAAATCAATTGCTATGGGGAAGCAAGGGCTGGCAATTTCATAAGGGTGGAAAATAAAGCATAAGCTAAGAAATACAGTGGTAATAATTAAAAATAATGTTACTTACAGCAGAGTTTTGATGTCTTAGAAAGTGTACTCAAAAGGATGGATGCATATAACAAGGAACATATTTTTCAAATAAAACCTAAATAGGAGCCAAATACCTCCATACAAAATAAAAAAAAAAAAAAAACATTATAAATTTCCCCTGATTATTTCCTAATACTCAAAAATACTGCACTGACAACACTGAAATACATGCATAAGTTAGGGTTGAACTATTCAGAATTATTGTAAGAGGGCAAGGCATGCCATCTCACATTCAGTTCGTGTAAGACAAACTATAACGGTATAAAAGTATGCAGACTAACAACTGAGAAAGAAAGAAAGAAAGAAAGAAATACTGAATCTACCAAACTAAGTTGATAGCCAGCTTTAAAAAAAAAAAAAACCAAACCAAAAACCAAAGCAACATTAAATATGTTTGTCCTTTTGTTTTTCACTTTGTTACTAAAGCTACCCAGAGCCATCAAGCTTGCTTAGTTCACAACAAGGATCAGTCAGATCATGCAAAGAGATCACAAACCATGATGAGGAACAGCTTTAGAAAGAGAACTTCATCCAAGGTAAATGCACTGTGCTACGTACTTCTGGTTTTGTTACCCGAACCCTGATGAGAACACGGACATTAGTAAAGAAAGGGAAGGTAGCCTAACAGCAGCACCCTCACTGCTAGTACACAACGCACTGAAACAAGAGGAATGGAAAGAAGGCAATAGCGAATTGTTGAGAGAGCATTGTCAAAGTGTTGAATTAGCCACTCAGGTTGCTCAGCTCTGTCCACCACAATGCTTGGTGGGCTGAGTGTTACACCAGGGGAATCACACCCTGTGAGTATAAAATTAAATACAGATGATGTTCATTTTCAAAGCAGGTAGCATGATAAGGAGGAAAAAAGACCAATCAAAAAAAAAAAAAAAAAAGAAAGAAAATTCTGCAAGAAACCACTAAACTGCCAGTATTTCTGTTATAATTATCACACCAATTTCCCAACAAAGTCCACAATCACCTGGAGGAGGAGGAACTCTCTCCAACAAAGAAAGAATTGATATATAAGATTTCATAAGATTTACGAGTCAGTTACTACCCTGAAAGTAACTATATCAACCACAAATGCCACAGGATGTCAACATATTTGGAAATAGCGTTGCTGCCAGATGTTTTGAGAGTCAGACAGTGAAAGCATCCAGAAATCCAGTGCTCAGGGGACACTGACAGCTGTCAAGAAAGTCATCTTCCAAAAGCGAATTGCTTGGAGCTCTACCTCTGAGGATTTTATTTTGTCCTGCTTGAGGAGAAAGAAGAGGGCAGACAAAAGACTCATATGCTAAAGGCAGATTAAAAACAAATGCATATTTTGACATATTTTATGTTCCTCATGGGCAGAACTCAAAGATACTGATGAAGAAATCTGTGGGATCCAAGGGACAACCTCAGGATATTTCTTGAGGAGTATTTGAGGCTTGAGTATTGAGTCTAAACATATGAGCCTAAAGATACAAATCTTTCATTCCCTCAAGCTACAATTTGAGATGCAAAACAAGAGCTTATCTATCTATTGAGCAGGAGAAAGCCCAGTAAAACTGTGGATGAATGAGCTGCAGCTTGATCTAGCAGCTTAATCAGCTACTAGACATGATAACGCTAGAAATCCTGAACCCAAAAACAGAGTATGCCTTTTCATTCAAGTAGGAGATAGTATTTTCAGGAATTATTCAGAATAGAAATAAAGAAAAAAAGAGTTCCACAGACCATGCTATAATAAAAAAGAACATGTGGTGGTGATCACAGGGGAGATCTGAAACAAAAATTAAAATAATTCCATGCTTGAGAAGAGGCAAATTTAGGTGTAGGGAGGTCTAAGAATGGCAGAATTATACAATAATAGTGTATTGAAATGCACAGATAGGCACAAAATTCATACTACATAAATCACCACGCAGAAGGATCTGGTGCCAAGGGGTTAAAAGAATACCAGTTCCTGCCCTCGCAGAATTTGACTGATGTAATATCAAACAAACCTAGATGACGCAATCGCAGATCCTTCGCTTGAGTCCTCCCTGTCACTGCAAATTGCATGTTCATTTACTTCTTTTCCAAACGTAACCAAAGGCTTTTGCTGAGTCATATAACTCTCCGAAGTGTAAGATGCCCATAAGTTGGACTCCTTGTATGGAAGGATCCTCTCAAATAGCCAGGATTACATTACTGGTTCCAGTCTTTGCAGATCTTTGCATTACAACTATCACCCCAGAATCTGTGCTGGGACTGACATCTCTCCCAAGTCTACTGTTCTCTCATCTTTTCTCCTCTGTCTGAATGAAGAAATCAATAAGGTATATCTTGTTACCCAGGGCAGTGAGACTCTCGACTAGAAACAATCCAAATATACACAAAGAAACGCTCTTTATGCATATATATATATATATATGCATATATTCATTTTTCCTGGGATAATTCTTCTATGGAAAACAAGCTCTTGGTGCAAAAATATGCAGCTTTTAAGAACTACGGACAAGTTTAAATCTTTACCAAATGAAAACAGATTTAATTTTCAGCAAATTTTTTTTGAATGTAAAATGAAACAAAAACTACATTTTCATGTCTCAATTTACTCAAAATATAATTTAGCGATAATTAAAATTTAATTTGAATAGTACTCTGAAAACACGCAATCTCACTACAATAGGATAAATATTTTTCTGTGGAATATCAAAAGCAGTTCTCAGCATCCGAGGGTTACTAAAATGTATTTTGCTATTTCGTTGCTTACCCTGATATTGGAAAGCTTCTTGGCTTTGTTCAGAACCAAGTAAAAAAGCAGTATTTCATGTCAAAAACAGGACAAGAGGCAAGAATGACTGTAAGTCCAATTCCATAATTAGTGAGAAATATTAGCATGTCATCTGAAAATTTGGGAAATGTTTCCCATATGTTGTAAAGGACACTATGCAGTGGAAGCCAGAAAAGTACATCCTGTTCTATTCAGCTGTGCATCTCACTTCTTTTCACCCTTCTGCTGCCTCATCACGTGAATTACATTCATTTTCACACCCTGCGATTCCAAATAAATACTGTATCACTTCTTTGCTGCCACCCACCTTGCCACCCACTGATAACAGAGAACCTGACAATCCTTGCATGTTTTGGTAGATCAGGAATTCTAATAGAGATAAAGAATGAACAAAAAAATCACTGGACAAATGCCTGTTAATGAAAGATACTATCAGTTTGCGACTGTGGATTTTACTTCATGTTACTCATAGAATCATAGAATAGTTTGTGTTGGAAGGGACCTTTAAAGGTCATCTAGTCCAACCCCCTGCAATGGGCAGAGACATCTTCCACTAGATCAGGTTGCTCACAGCCCCGTCCAGCCTGACCGTGAATGTTTCCAGGGATGGGGCATCTACTACCACCTCTCTGCGCAACTTGTTTCAGTGTTTCATCACCCTCACTGTAAAAAATTCCTTCCTTATATTTAGTCTAAATCTATCCTCTTTTAGTTTAAAGCCTTCACCCATTGTCCTATCACAACTGGCCCTGCTAAAAAGTTTGTATCCATCTTTCCTGTAAGGCCCTCTTTAATTACTGAAAGGCTGCTATAAGGTCTCCCCGGAGCCTTCTCTTCTCCAGGCTGAACAACCCTAACACTCTCAGCCTGTCCTCATAGGAAAAGTGTTTCACCTCTCTGCGAGGCAAATGTTTATCTTGACTTCTAAGTTGTTGTCCATATGTCACAACTTCTATTTTTACTAAAGGTCCAAGAAATATGTTCCATACGGAATCATGTAAATACTATAGTAGAGGGGCTAGTTGTAGAATAAACCATCTCCATTGCTAGATGGTACACCTGCTAGTCCATTCTGGCAAGAGTTTGATCAAGAACAGAACCATTTCTTGTTGCCAGTCTTTCTCCACTGCATAGCTACGGTGATGTAAAATCTCTCTCCATATCGTAGTGCCGTGTCAGAAAACACATAACACCACCGAGTTAGAGAGTGAAGGCAATAATGTCAGGAACATAGGGATGGAGAAAGCAACATGCTTAGTGCAAGCAAAATCTTTTATGCAAGAAGGAACAAAGGAAATTGCATGACAAAGATCAAAGACACTATAATGACTTTTTGGATTTCCTTCAGCAGTTCTTCACAGTAAACAAAGTCTGCATTCCAATTAAAGTTCAGAAGCAGCTAAAAACTGCAGATGATTTTTAAAATATTTCTTTCCAGAAATCTAAGAAGAGATTCTTCCCTGCTGGTGCAGATAAACAGAAGGTGTTCACACCCTCTTAGTATCCCCTTTCAAAACCTCCCCAAATTATGACAGCTGCAAGGCAGTTCTGGTAATATCCCCATGCTTTCTTTCTGTCATGTACCCCATTTCACTTCCCTCTTCTTCTTGCTATGTATCTATGACCTCCTTCAGCAAAGATCAGAAGACGTGAAAATTGGCCTCTGCAAGGGAATCACTATGTCAAAAGGACACCCAGGCTTATATATATTCAAAATATAAGGATCTCAAAGCGCTTCTTAGCACAAAATGTAATACGATATACTGAGAATACAATATTCTCAGTCCCTGGGTGGAAAAGGAACTATAGTCAAGTAGTAAGTCAGTGGCACAGTCAAGATTGGGATCTTTGCCTTGTGCCACTTGCGTAGGTAGAATTTCCAGTCAAACTAAAATGTCCATATGAATTTTTAACCAGATGACACTGGCCATTTCTTACACAGTAATAACGCTTTTTCTAACCTTCAAAATAATTGTACTGTGCTAACAAGATCTGATCGGTATCAGTGAAGCATGTGTGTGTGAGGTAGCACACAGTATATTTCCTGAAGTCATTGATAAAAATTGAATTACAGCATTACAGCATTCAGTAATATACAAAATATTACAAGGAAAGCCATATCATTACATTGTAAAGTTTGCTAACAGAAGCTGGTAAATAGTCTCAAACAGTAAAAGTACAACAACTGAACTTTAACCTATTTTAAAGTATACCATCACCATACTTAAGAAATTACATACTAGAAAAAATATAGCTATGATTTCTTAAAAATAAATGAAAAATTTTCCTCTTCTGATCAGCTCCCTCCTGTCTACTATAATATCAATCAAAGCAACGATACAGTATGGGTGCTTGTTTTGTGGCACTTGAATAACCACATACAGAGTTACATGACAACAATCTCCTCTTTTCATGTAGCACATAAAAAAATCATGAGGTTATATATCCTGGCCTATTCAAATACCTGGAAAGGTTCTAGGTACTCAGTAGGAAACATGGTGACCCAAAAGAAATTGTCTTGCAAGCTGCTTCTGGCTTCCAGGCTGAGGGCTGGACCACTCTGCTGGACCTACACTGAACTTGACAAAATCTGAAGATCTCTGGTTCTAATTCAATGGACTCTCCTAGCTTAGGTAAGCACTAGGTTGGCTGCCTCTGCATCCAATTCTAGAAATATGAATCATGTAGTATGCGCATTAGTGGTTATTCTACAGCTAATGTGACTACTTAGATTAAAGGCATGCATATGTAAAACATGCTAAGGGTCTTAATGGAATAACCAGATGGTAGAAACACCATACTTGATTTTTCCTTTCTTTCGTTTTTACATCAAAAAGCACCAAAAGCAATAACATTGCCATACGCAATGCAAGCCAAGCACATTTTAACTTGGTTTGGAGGGCTTTTATTCTAGGATTTTCTTATAATAAACTGCATACCACTTTCCATGTTGATACTATATCGTGATCTGTTGTGTGTTTCAATAAGCATCTCCTTCTATACATTACACTAACTTTAAATCACATGAAACATAGAAGATCTAGGCCAGAGGACTTCCTTTTCTATGAATCTGAGGGACAATATTCCAAGTCAGTGAACATATTTTTCCCTGAATTATAAAAAGAGCCAACCAATACGGATATCAAACAAAAAAAGTATTATAATACAAGACTATGAGAAGGACAGGCTTTATGAATCAACCGTTCATTTTAGTTTGGAAGCAATTTGAAAAGAACACAAATTACTCATCAAAGCATATCTGTGATTAGCGTGAGCTGAGAGCTTTCTGCTGCTATTGGTTCAATATTAATTTGAGACTTGCCCAATAACATCAACACAAATTAGCTAAGACTCAAAATGGCAATCAACTTGGGGGACCTATCCTGAAAAGTGGTACTAACAACTTCCCAGCATCAATGAGCTTCTCAATCCTGCAGCTGTTTTTAAAAGCTTCCTCCCAAAGGCGCATTTAGAGCTAAATTAAATGCAACTTTGACTTAATTAACGTTTTAAATGATAATGAATACAATGTAGATTCATAGAAGGCATTTACATTGTGTTATAAAACTGATAAAAATTTAATAACTCTTTGTTAATAAGTTATGTCTCTCCAGACCCATAAAGCCTAAGGCAGTTGGTGCTGTAGTCTAGGGTCTAATCTAGGCTCCTAATGCAGGTGGAATAAGGAAGCAGGAGACTGACTTGACACTTGACATTTGCTCTAAGCCTGCTCTGGATCAAGCCACTGCTTGTTCATAAGTACTTTATTTCATATAGTAAAGGTCAGAATTTGGGCTCAAGGCAGGGCTATGACAGAAATGCTCAAGCTGAAACCGAGCCAGCTCTGGCATCTGTCGCTTGAAATAGCTCGGAAACAGTAGAGAAGAAGAGCTAACCAGCTAGCATCTGTCCCACACCAAGGAGGTAACAGGAAGAATCTGCTGCCTGGTGGTAAGAAACTGTCACGGTGAGTTTCATGACAACCAGCCACACTCAGGAACTAAAAATGCAAACATAATTTCCGTGTCACCTTGCATAAGACCCTCTGCTAAATTCACTCCACAGGATGCAGACAGCATCTTTCTAGCTTGTCCGCATCAAAGCAAGCCACTCACTAGTCTCTTCCTTGTGACCCTGGTAAGAATAACTACTCAACGTAGAGGCCTAAAGGAATTAAATGCAGACTTCTTGATCTCTCCCTCCCCTACCTTCCCAATTCTACAAGAGATTTGCTGCTAAACTTAGCAGTGCCTTCATCCCATGGTGATGTGAGAGTTCATCTCCTTGTTACAGATATCACAAATTGGGCAGAGTATCCTCTCATCAGCCTAGTGGTCTGTACTGTATCACAAAACTCATCTGAAAAGGCGCATGCTTCATTATTTATATTTTCTCATCATGCGTAAAAAGTTAGATTGCCTCACTTCTACCATTCCACCATTTGAGAAGGAACAGCTTGGTTTGAAGGGAGTGTTTTGTTTTTTCTACTCTTGCATTTCTACATCCACGTGTTCACCTGTGTTCTCATATTATATCCAAAAGAAAGTTAAATAATTTAGCAGCACTCAGGTTCTATTAAAATAGAGAACAATAAAAGGGATTCATTTTGTGATTGTTTGAGTCAAACTACATACTTGAAGTCACCTACTGTAAAATACCTATTGTTTCATGTTACTTCCCCCCCCAATTAATGTTGTCTATTCAGTATTTGAAAAGGAAACATAAAAGTTCCAGTGTATTCATCCACACGAAAAAATGATGGAATAGATACTTGGAGTCTCAGGAGGGCATACAGCAGCCCATTCTGATCACTGCTTCTATGTCTATGCTAGCAATGCAGAAAACCAAACAGTTGCATCAAGGAGAGTATCACCTGAAGGTCTGCACATCAAGAGTGAGAGAAAGGCCAACAAGTCAAAGGGTTGGTTCAGTGAAAGCACTGTTCCAGCAAGCAGTTCTGGAATGCTGGTTAAGATTGTGATTGCATATATTAAGTCAATTCATCCTGTCTTCTGTAGTGGAAACACCTGCATGAATCTTTGTGTGATTGTCACAAGAAGATGATGGAAAGAAAGGACGTTAGGCAAAATTGCAAATAAAAACTATGCTTGAAAGTGGAAGAGTAATTATTAGATTTTCATTCTCAGAAAAGCAGATCTCATGGTGTCTGGCTTCTGATTTGCCAGTACCACAGGCTATTGAGCTGGCTGCAAATATGGCAAATCATGTACGAGCATTGACTTCATGTCAGTGGGTACACCATAGGAACCTCTACAGAACAGCACAGGAATCTCTCTCATTGGTATTTTCTTTTTCAATTGTTCCATTGTCTGGTTTTATATGCTTCAAAACCACACTGGCCAGTTTTAGTAACAGCAGCTTTCTTGTCAGTAGTTCATTCTGAGAAGGTGGCTAAGGAAGGTAAGCTGGTTTTCTTCATTACCTAGTAGCAATGCAGACTACATTAAGATGTGCATGCCTGACCTTTTTCCAGTTGTATGAGACTTGTATCTTAACTGAGTTATCTAAAATAATATTTCTCAGCAAAGTTGAACACTCTAAAATATACACAGGTGTGTCAGTTCTCAGGAACACAACCCTGAATACATGGGAACTGATGTAACTGTAGTAAAAATCTGTCACCCTAAAAGAAAGAACAATGTTTGGAACTAGGTTTACGTAAATCAACCTCTAACCCACAGATCGGTTCACAGGCTCATGATTTATATTCTCTGTAGCTTTGAATTAACAGGAATTTATTTGGCACTATGTCTCATTCTAACATCCCATTTTCATTAATCTCATTTTTAAAAAAACAAGCTACACAAGATAATGCTATATCATTCTCCAGTATACAGAAGTGGGGTCACTCCATAAAAGTGAGGTGGAAAAACATAAGAATCTGATTATAATCACTTTTTTATGGTGTTATGATGCCATCCCGGAGCAGCAACCTCTGCCTTTGCTTTCCAAGCAGACCCAATCACTTATTTACTCCTTCAGTTTCTTCTTCCTTAAAACATTAAAGGTGTGCTATTGGCTTTTTGTGCAGGACAAAGATGAGACAGTGTGGCCACACAGGGATCAGTGGGTTATATTACAGAGAAAGGTGTTTATGCAGCATACGTAAAAGTAAGAATTTTAGACCAAATGAGTCTCCATCACTTCTCCATCCCTCCTGTGGCCACAACAGAATTCTCACAGCTCAGAAAAGGTGTGCAGTGGAAGAGCGCAGTGGTAGTACCCAACATTTTCCTCTTCAGAGTATTATAAATGTAATGTAAATGGGATAATATTTATAGCTGGTTTGAGAATCTCAAAGTCTCTAGCCACCACAATGTGGTATATGTATCCCGTAAAAAGGAAACCATTGCTGCTAAAGGGTGAAAAGAGAATTCAAGCGCTGAAAGTTGCCCTTTGACAGGACACACGGGTCCTTCCTGCACCTTAGCTCATCCACAAAAGCAAGTGCTTCTTGTCTTGGCTACTTCTGCAGGAGTAGAAGAAATAAAGACTACACTGTTTTTTCCAGACAGTAATTTAGGAATCCAGGACTCAATAGCCAACTCATTTCGAAAAGCCCAAGCATAGTTATACAACTAATGCGTTTCATATACACTGACCAATGTGTGTGTTATGCATTCTTCTCTCTGACTAAATCAGTAAGTGACGTGTCATTTCAACTATCACTATAGAATTTGGGCTTTTAAGTTTTATAGACACACAGGCAGGGTCTACACTGCCCTAAGAAGCACAGGTCAATGAAGCAGCTAGAGTGTTCTTTGATCTAACTTGCTAAACCACATTGCCAGACAACTTCAGCACACTGTACCAACCTTAGTTCAACAGCCATCCACATTCAAGTGACCCAACGTGCTCATCTAATCTTGCAGAATGAAATTTTAGGTCTTCTGAGAAAGACTCAGCAGCTAACTTTTCTATTCAGCATAAACCACGTGATGGCACTAGAAGGCCAGACAAAATATATGGCTCTACCCTGGGCTTGGCACAGAGGTAGGTACGTGCTTTGGCTACTTCCAAAAGTTAGGCTTTCTCCAGCTTGTCTTACCACGGTCTTCCTTTCCAAAAAGGATGGCTAGCAGTTTGGGCTGAACCCTGAATTCAAAATACAGTGATAATTAGTCTCGTCTTCTGTCTCTAGAGATCCCTGATATTCACCAAAGTCAAAGTCTTCACATAAAGCTTCTCAGAACTATCAGAGCATGCCAAAGCATGTTTTCTCACAAGCTGAATTAGATGTGCCTGGGCCTAGTATCAAGAATGTCCTTGGAAGTTTAAGATTCCCATGGCAGTGGGCACAGTGACAAGTTTAGAAAAGGTTTCCTTTTGGAACGTGAACTTTTGATGTTCCTGAGAAGCACAGCCATATGGTGATACAGAAACACAGAAATTAAATGGTTCAGGTTAAGATTCTGTCTGTATCAATTAATCATTTGAATGGCACTCCCCAAGATTTGGCACAGACCTAAGCAGAAACATCACACTTATTAGTAACATAATTTCATTGTATAAACCAGCCCAGGTTTTTCAGTGGCTAAGTATCTCTCTTCATTCTAATTCACTTGAGTCTCCAGTATAAAAAATGCTTGGACCATTTGACTGCTGTTCATGTAGCAATCTGTGAAAAGCAGCTAAACATGAAAAACTGTAAACGCACAAAAAAAACCTTAAAATTCTATTTCCTTACATTTAGAAATACCATATCTATTTTTTTTCCAGACAGCTGCCTACAAACTCAAAAGCTATTTTAATGTAATTATATTTAATCAAATTATGATTTTCATTTGCTGGAAGTACAGGAAATAATACAGTAACAAGAGAAACTGATTCTCAGTGGAAAATGCACTACAAGTGTCACTTTCTCTACATATTATACAATTAGTACACTAAATTCTGTGTACATCATTGAATATGTAAATTGATATCTTCTACTTGACATCAAATTCTTACAAAAGCTACTCATTGTTTCAAGAAGTTTCATACAATGGCCTCTGATTTTATTTACCTTGAACAAAAAAGCGCCTGCTTTTAAAACCAAAAGCCAAAGAAAAAAAAAAAGGGGGGGGGGAAGAAAGAAATGCATTAAGCAATTGTAGAAGCAAACCAACCCAACTGGGGCACCACGACCAAAGCAAGCCTTGTAATAGTATAATGACCTTTAATGAGTGTCTGGGGAAACAATACAGTCCTAGCATAAAAGACAAAGGGCAAAACCCATCATGGCTCCACTGACACTAATTCAAAATGATTTTCAGAACAACTAAAGAATGTAAGAGAGGTAATCTGATCCACCAATCTGACCTCACTTTGATTCTGGGGCCCTGCTGCTGCCATTTCTAATTGTCAAACACTCTACACTTCACATCTGCTCATATTTAATGAAAAGCTGACTCTCACCGCCATTCTTTCAGTTAACTAGCTCTGTCAAGATGGGCATCATACGACCCCTGTGCACTGCAAAGAAAACACACTGATTTCTATTGAAGCCTTGCCAGTGAAACATTGCATGTGTGTGTATATATATTTTAATTGGAAAAGAAAGGCTTATGCTGCTTTGCAAAGAGTGTGAATTGGTATTGATTTTCATACTTATTATTAACAGTCAAAGGTGACTAGTCTCACAAGGGGAAGACTGAGATCTCTTTTGATTTGATGAAGTGATGAAGGGGGGAAAAGGCCCTTGGAAAGACAGGATGCTAAAAATCCTCAAAGCTGTCAATATCACTTATCCTTCAAAATGTAACAGATCTAATGTGTTTCCTAACAGTATTGGGGTTTTTTGTGGCAATAATACCATTATTGTGGAGGTTTTTGGCTCAGCAGGCAACACAATCAAAAATGTTTACTTTATCTGCCTCTGTAGAGTCTTAAGTGAACTTGAAAGCTATGGTAAACCTACAAATTATGGGTTTTCTTTCCTTGCCAAGGAGTGCTAATAGCAGAAATTTTACCCATTTGTAGGGGACATATTCATTTAGCCTGATCTGGCTGCTGTTAACACCAGTGCTGGGACCCAACCATATACTCTCTGTACTAGTCTGTATTAATGCAAACTATACCAGGCACTGTGTTACTGAGTTGCAATCAAGTAGAAAAAAAGGACATTCAGAGTGCTTATACACAGAGAGAATATTTCTGATAAAATCTCTAAGAAATCCTATTAGAATCAGTCTTCAGACAAAAAAAAACGCTAACAAAAATAACAGTATTGTTATATACTCCACATTGTGTCTGGAAAAATAGTTCAAATGTCAAAATAGTTACAGCAAAGTCATTCAACCAATTGGTCTATATACTGCAATACACATAAGGTATCAAAAGGCAACCAGATGCATAATCTACTAAGTACATCATACTCTTAGGAGTGAAAGGCATTTTTATCTGTGATGACTTATAATGTAAAGCGGACCTGCTTCCTGATCAAAACTCCTGATACCCCTTATAGATGTATCTGGATAATTTTATAGGCTTTCTTTGCCATTTGGGTAGGGAAAGGAAAACAGTTCCTGTCCCAAGACATAGTTTTGCTTGTTATGGGTGTCTAAAGAAGATACGAAAATTAAAAAAAAAAAAAAAATCATCATTTTATTTAATAATCTTCCTCAATTGTTGACATCACACCGATAAAGGAAGCTTTGGAATCCCTACCACTTGCCCGAAGAATTAATGGCTACGCAGACTTCTTGTAACTTCTCTGTCTTCTCCCTCTCAACTCTGATCTTTCCAAAGAGCTTTTGGGGCATATTCCAGAATAATACTGCCCCATGGGACAGATTCTACAGTTAATTTCAAAAAGTTTGCATCAGGAGAAGTTTTCACCAGTCCAGCCCTTCTAAAAAAGCACTACAAAAAGTGCAACCATTTCTACTAAGATTTCTGCAGTTTCTGTATTAGATGGAAGGTACTGCCTTATTGAGAATGAAGGTTTACAAACAAAACTAATGGTAGTTTTAGTAGCAGTATAGAATACAATTCCAGCTACTAAGTTGTATCCTGTACATTTATTCACTGCCTATTTTATGCTGCTCTAGTGCCAGCACTATTAAAGCTGTCCGCTCAGCATCAGTCATAGATTTAGACACAGGCCTGTTCCTCCACTGAAGCACTTATTGTTTAATTAATGGCAATTTATATTGTATGAATTAAATAAAAAAGATGTCACCAAACTGCACTACTAAGGTCCTGCATGCTATTGCAAGAGCATGCTTCATAAAGAGCACACAAAGCAAAATAATGAATTACGTTTTTTCGTATTAAAAATAAATTAAAACAGAAATATAAATACAGAGCTGTATTAAAACTTGGGTTTGACCTTTTTAAGAAGCATCAGCCCAGTAAAACTCACAGAACTACAATGTACGACACAAGACGGGGATGATACCACAGACACCACAGACATGGAACAGCATGTGTTGGTGTTAAAACTTACAGGCACGTAAACTGGTGGAGCAATCATTAACAGAGACAGAAGAAAGTGGGAAGGCTCTCTCAAGGGTGTCCATGTTACTATGTACACTGCCTGACATGCAAGAGCAGTCACGCTCAGAGCGTCCGCAATCAAAACAACATGCCAGTTTCATTCTCTTGTAGATGGACATCTTGGCTATAACCATGTGTTGGATGGGAGGAGAGGAAGAGCAGCAGGTTAATGGCAAGGTTATATATATAACAAGGCAGCTGGAAGGTAATTTAAGGGATTTAATACAGGCCTTAGCTTATGTTAACAGTCTTGACCCAGGAAAAAAAATGCATTGAGATTATTGATAACACTTTGGCTGTAGATTAAAAGTAGGGCAAAAGATAAATTGCTCTTTATTTCTGTTCAGTCTTATAGGGTGACCGCAGACATGGGGAAGAATTACTGTTTACAGTCAAGTGTTTGGATCAAAAAAGAATATAGTAAAAGCAGAGAATCCTAAGAATATATTTTTCCCTTGGCACAATTAATACTAGTGGGCTAAAATCTGAAAAGAAAAATCTGAAGTTACTAATCCATTAGACATTTTTGGCCTACCCTGCTTCCTGTTAAATCAGACTTTTATATATCTCTATATATATGTATGTATACACACACAAAAACACACATACACATGTATTCTTACATACACACACTCACACATACATATACATTACACACATACATGCATATATATACATACATATAAATATACTTATTCTTAAACATATGCTAATAATTTCTCTGTATTAAACTGTGCCAGGGAACTCCTTTATTGCTATAAATTACACATGACTAAAGAGTTACAAGATGTTCATAAAATTTTCTAAAAAATTTACTTTGTTTACATTATATTTTCAGGAATTCAAATTAACTCTTGACAGAATACCAAAATTTGCCCATATAAGAGACACAACTAATAATGGTAAATATGCTTGACATTAAAATCAGTTCACAAATAAGGCATCACCAAAAGCACACAGAGCATTGGTCCATTGAAACATGCTGAACCAATCATTGGCATGTTTTCTGCTCTGCATTCAAAGGGAGATCGAGAACCAAATAACCGAATGCAGGATTAGGTGCTAATTCCAAAAGGAGTGCCAGGTTAGAACAGAACATTTATATCCTTCAGTCATGGGAATGTGTAAGTACCTTCGTGTAATTTTGTATGTTGCCCGAATCACGGGTACGTTTAAGTCTGAAGAAACGCAAAGACCACTTCGATTGTTTCCCATGTTGCACTGAACCAACACTTTTGGTAATGGTTTAGATTGAACTGACTCAATTATACTAAAAACAAAACAGAACACTGACAGGCAAAAACAAAACCTTAAAAGCATATGCAGAAAAAAGGTAATGTTTCTCAGGCCTGTACCTTCAGTTTAGGATGTCTTTTTTTTTGCATTATGGTAATGACATTAAATTTAAAATAATTCCTCTTATTTTTTTTCCCAGTTTCTTAATGCCACAGTCACCAGGGAAGAGGGATTGAAATCGCTCAAATGGGTCAAGTCCTGTTCTAAGGCCTTGATGACTTGCCATACAGTATACTTGTCAAGCAAGGGTAACATTATGATTGTGGAAAACAGGCATTGAGGGAGATGAATGAGTGATCTCTTCAGCAGCGACTCCATTCCTCTAAAACTTTGCTCACATGACTAATGTCATGTTCTTTTAGCATCCTAGTAGAGTAATCTTACAGCTGTTCAGAAAGTCATCATGCAGCATCAGGCTTGTTCATTGCATGGTACATCATTCCTCAGAGCTTGGCTTTTAGTAAGAAGGTTTCCACTGCAGCTTTTGATGCATACACATTCAAACTACACAGAAAATTCAAAACAGCATTTTTTTTCCCACAGTTTCCCTCCGTCTAACTCTTCCCAACACATTCTTTAAAATTGAAAAGTTGGGCAGAAAAAGAAAAGTGAAATATGTTACCAAAAATGTGGAAGTCTTTCCATTATGCCTATTTTATTATTTGCATTTTAAGGAAATGAAAGAAAAATAAAGGGCATTTGTGAGACACGCTAACAGCAGGTGAAGTAAAAGGCAGGCCCATTTTCTTTTAATTGTAGCTGTTTTGAAGCACTTTTTCTAATCAAATGCTGTAGCAAAACACACTGCTCAGAAGTTCTCAACTGCTGTGTCATTGGTTAGTAACAGTCCCTGGTTTTCATTTACTTGTAGCCATATCTTGTCAACAGTCAATAACAGGATAGGACACATTTATGAAAATTAAAAGAAATCATCCTTAAGGGCAAAGAGGCTTGTGAAGGAAAACTTGTTGTACCATTTTCATCAGATTTAAACCAATGAAGTGGGAAATTTAAGCCCTTCTGTTCAATAGGGGAAGGACTCCATGGCGTTTCTCAAAAGCAATGCCCTTTCAGGGACTGTTTTTAACTATTATTATCAGTTGTTCTGGAGATCATGCATCATTTTAATATTTAACATCATTAACATGCAGGAAACAGGCTTGGACCTGGAAATATAAGTAGCAGAAAGGACTTGCTATAAGGGTTTCAACCAGTATATAAGCAACTGCATATCAGAGCAATACATTTCGGAAAGAAAACATGCTGTTACTCTTCATTCCTTTTATACAGTCATTGTTACATTCATACCAAATACAATACTTATTTTCTTTTAAATAAAACAAAACATGGATTATTAGTAGGGATGATTAGTGACAAGATCAAAGACAAGACAGAAATGATTTTAAATGGTTCAGCCACACACATACCATTTCCTATAAAACTTCCATAAACATTAACAAAAAATGGGAATCATCAGAGAGACAGGGGGACCTTAAGAACAGCCTCTGGGTGGGTGTTAAATTCGTTTGACACCTGTAGCACCTGCATAAGAATCAATTCATTTCTATTCATAGAAATGTTATGGATGTTGAATAGAACTGTTATTTGCAACTACTGAAAATGTAAGTTGGGACATTTTCATTAAAGGAAATTACTTCCCTATTTTCAATTGAATAATCAATGGATGAAAAGGAAGATCAGATCCTTCTACTTAGTATGATGACAATCTCACAGCATTTGTAAAATGAATTAGTAAAAATTTCAGGGGAAGTTATCGTGGACAGGGAAATCAGACTACTTAAATAATTTACTGACAAAAGAAGGCATATATGAACTAGTCATCTTCTGATTTGTTAAGAGTAAAATGAAAGCAAAATTTCTGTCAATTATTTATAGAGTAAATAAATACTTTTAGAAACTTTTTTTGTTGCAATTTTTTGCAGAAGGCAATAGCCTTCCATTCTAGCAAGGAAGGAATGTGCCTTAGACATCTAAGCTTCTAGCAATACCTTGCTTTCTGACCTCAAAAACTCAAAAAGCCCAGTCAAAATTTCTAGATTGTCTGGATCTGAGGTGTTACTTAGAGTTCACAAACAGTAATGGGAAATATTTCCAGCTGCAAAAATAAGCAAAGGAAACTGCAGATTATTCTCTACCTAAGATGTCAGGGAACAGCTCCTTTTTTAAAAAAGCAAGCAGAACAAAGTATCTCTTCATCCTTGCTGATTTTTTATTATTTTTTTAAACCTTACATTCTACCCAATGCTCTTATTCCACCCATCGCTATAGCAGTTCTCCCTGTGACCTCAATGGTAACAAAAAGTAGATCTACGAGGACATCTAGTGGATCTCTATGAGATAACAGCTGGTTAAGAAGAACTGGAGGTTTCTTGACCCGCTAATGGTAAGAAAAGGTCCCACTACGCTTAAGAATTGAAATGCATACAGTGTCATTTCAATTCATCGAGTTCTCATGATCCACACTATGAGTAAAACAACAGCAGCATTAAAGGACGACCAGACTGATTTGATCGCCTTTTAGCAATGCTGGTTAGCATCACGAGACTGAAACATTGAAAGGACTTCCCCCAGCAAAATTTCAGTTTCCTGAAAAATACAGCAGCGTATCTTAAACTGTTTGTGAGAATTTATTTTCCCTTAACACAACAGGCAAAGCTATCTCTCCATCATTTAATTTTCACAGAACAACTCCAAGACCCCCAAGTCAGCTTGTTCGCTACCTTGCAATCGGTTAGTTGTTTGCCATAAATCATATGGTGCTGTTCTTTGTCAAAACTGTAGAAACAGCTGGTGACCTGAGTGGACGTTTTGCCCTATTTTAGTAGCTATAAGAATGACTCGCGGGTTTTGAAGTAATGGCACATTTATAGACCAATTCATTTCAATTTTCAAATCTGATCATGACCTCTCATTACCTTACAGAAGACTCTCAGCCAGTGTACTCTTAAAGCTAACTGCATTGCTGAACAAACTGAAGCTATTGGGGAAATGGAAAAAAAACAAGTCAAAGCTACATGACCTCTGCTTTTTTAATACTCTCTCAGCATGAAGAGCTCTTTTATTTGTTTATTTATTATTATTTGAACTAATTTATCTGGTCCCGAAAGGTCTCAACACAGAAACATATTTAAAATGAATACATTGCTTCAAATAAATCCAAATTACTTCTAGTATTTTGCCTCAAAGTCAGTAGGATTCATCATTTTATCCACAGAAATTAGTTTCTTTCTGGCTTATTATTAAGTATTGATTCTTACCATGATGACCTGTTTCACAATATGCTTTTTTGTGCTGCCCCATCTTTGCGCTGCATAATTCTATCAGCTGAAAATAGATCTTTGGAGAAATTTCTGTTCTCTACTTGAATGCTTTCTACCTGTCCTGGTTTCAGCTGGGAAAGAGTTAACTTACTTTCTGGTGAGTGCTGTGAAAGGAATGTCAATAATACCTATTGTTTTCAGTTGTTGCTAAGTGATATTTACACTATTCAAGGACTTTTTTCAGCTTCCCATAGAAGTATAGATAAAATGATGGAATGGCCAATGAAATATTCCACACCATAGACGTCATGTTCAGTATATAAACGGGGGTTAACTGGGGGGTGGGAATCCACAATCACTGCTCCGGATGGTTCCAATTCACCAGGCGGTGAGAATGACCCCTGTCATCATTATTATTGTTCTTACTACTAATGTTATTTTTCCTTTTCTGTTACTGTTTCTATTAAACTGTCTTTATCTCAACCCATGAGGTTTTTTCCCCCTCCCTTTCCCCTCCTTTTTTATCTTTTTTTCCCCTGCCCCCATCCTTCCTAGGGGGGAGAAAGGGAAAAGTGAGTGAGTGGCTGTGTGGTTCCAGTTGCCAGCTGGGGTTAAACCACAACGCTACCACAGCAGGATCTCAATCCCTTAGTGCAGTTTTCAGGCACCACAATAAGATAAATAGTAAATAATGATAATCATAATGAGGGCTATCACAATTCCAAGATAACCAGCATTTTATCATGCAGCTCCAGGAGTGTCAACTTTTCCTTGATTCTTTGCATGATCCTATGGTGGGTACAGCTGAGAGAGGAAAAAATACCTCAATCCTGATTAAGACCTGAAGCATTATCAAACAATAAATTCAGAGTATCTGGCGAAATGTTCAAAAAATCTCAAACTCTCACGTATTTAGGATAGCTGCAGTTCTACGGCATGGTTAGCAGCCTCAATCTGGTACAGCAATGCCTCACTGCAGCTATTAAATATTTGATCCCTCTTGCTGTTTGAAAGAACAAACCCATATAATCCCAACGCTGCCCTATAACCAGTACATTTCTTTCCAGTGCTTCTATTTCTAAGCAGCAAATTCTTTCCATGTCCCAAATGCTGCGCTTATTTAAATTATCACAACTGTACACACTAGAAGTGGCTGACGAGAGCCTTCATAGATTCTGTACACTTTGAAGTGGTATGACTTATATTGACATGAAGTGGTCTATAAAGTTTGTATTCTATAATAATAATAATAATGTAAAACTTTACAGCTTAGGTTCTGAAAAGTCAGCGTGGCTCTACTCATGTAATTAATTTAAAAACAAGGAAGCTGGGGAAAATAATCACTGTAGCTTGTTTCCTGTTGAAGATACCTGTAGGTTGATACATTAAAAGTTAGCGACACATTTAATTCATTGTCTGGCTTTACCCCCATCTCCTTTTTTCTTTTTTTGCTGGTGGGGAGAAAGGAGTTGGATAAGGACAGTAAGAGACTGCTGTGTTACTCTGTGCCAGCTATGCAATGGAAAAGACAAAGTACAAAAAAATTGAACGCGGGTCTGACAATGAATTGCACTTAACCAGGCAAACAGTGCTATAGTGGTAATTACCCCAGCCTAACCGATATCCCTAAAAATTCATGAGATATCTCTAGAATCATTTCAAGGAAATGCCACTGCCGAGATCTCATTTTCAATTAGGGATAAAAAATAAGATCGTGGAAAAAAGGGGCAAAAAGGTGGAAGAGGGACAAACTGCTGTATTTTCTTCAACGTCACCCTAATCTCCGTGGGTGTAAACGATGAGAAACTTGTGGGTATGACGTCACTGCTACATGCAACATAAATAAAGAAAAGAACCAAAATACTGAACAAAAATACTCTCTGCTAGAGAAAGACAGGTTGGACCGCACTCTGGGCTACAGGGAACCCATTTTTACTCACAATAGATCACTATCAGTGTGCAGTTAAAATATAGTAGGGGTCGTGTTCCAAGGCAGCAAGAGGAAAAATAAATCAAAAGTTTGTCAATTGTCATAGATTACAAGAAATTCCTTCAAACACATCAATGTACACATGATATGTCCCCTCTGGGGTTCAACCCCCACCGTTCACAGCAAGCACTGTCACTGGAAAAAATATATAGAGAATTAGACCATAGCTGTTGCACAAAATGAGAGAAACAGGAGGAGTAGGTCATCCAGTTTAGAGATTTAATCCCAACGTGGCTGCATTTTATATAAATATATACATGTATTTGGCCCCTTGCTGCAAAAACTACAGTTAAGTGGAATAGGAGAGAGATTGAAAACATTAAAAAAAATATTAACAATCTGTGAATAAAATATCCACACAAGCATTTCTCTGGACAATGTGACATCAGTATTCATATGTTAATCAGAGAGTGGGATGGGTAAGAAGAAAGGGATGGCAAAGAAACTGCAAAAGGAAAGCAAGGTTACTTTAATTATCCCTGGCCTTGTGGAATCGTACTGATCTGCCCTGAATTATTAATATTAGGCCTAACAGGTTTGGACAAATGGCTATGTAGGTCAGACTCACGTTTAGACCCCAACAATACCACAAGCTAACGTTCAGACAGCTTCTGAATTGATGTGCAACTTCAGATGCATTATTAAAGAATGTGGTTTTCAAGCGTCACAGGAAGCTGCTTTAATTAATGCCACCATAATTAAGTTTTCCATGTAAAGATATTCTTTCACATTTAATTCACCTGAATGTGTCAATATTTTTACACACAACCTTCCATTTCATCTTACACATTTGCCACATTCAGCTGCCTCTAATTGCTATGTTACTCGCTAATTAAAATATATATTTATCATATAGGACTACATATACGCGTGTGTGACTATTTGCGGTGTGTTTGAAAATCAAACTGATATATTAGCTGTTGACAGATGAGTTGACAGTTTCCTAATTCAATAGGAAAAGTGTTTTCTTAATTTATGCTTTGTTTTGGTTAGACTGCATTTTTAAGACCAATGATTTGTGTAGCTTACAGATGGATAACATAGTTAAGATTTTTCAAAAGTGATTAGTGATTTGAAAGCTAAAGCTAAGACATTTTATGTAAGTAACAGACTGCACTAAAGACTTACCTTTAAGAAAAAAAATCAGGTCCCATAAAAGGGACCTCAAGATTGTAATCAAAATTTGAGAAACCCATAATCACTAATTACTGTTGAAATTTTTCATTTAATATTTTTTGCTGATTGACAGAATTTTAAAAGCAAAGCAACTGCATTACTCCTAATAGCCGTGAGCATGCTCCTAAGTGGAAGCTGTTCTCAGCTGTACTGAGAGCTGCCAGCTATCATGGTATCTGTCACCACATGTGTGTGTGTATGCAGGAAAGGAAAAGGGAAAGGGAAAGGGAAAGGGAAAGGGAAGATGAGGGGAGAGGGAGAGGTGAGACAATGAAAGGGAAATTTAAGATTTTACTCTCACTGACCATTTTGTTCTCTTTTTCACCTGACTCAGAGGATTCCCTCCTTAGTGTTCACTGCAGCAGCTCTGACAGCCGCCCCCTTCAGCCTCACTAACCCCATCATTTTGTTTCTTTATCGGTCCAACATCCTTTCATTTATTGGACGGATACGTGTGACCATGACATTTGGAACACTTCCTAGTGCTCTACACAAAAGTTGTCACTCTCATCTCTCCATAGCCCTGCTGCTGGTGATATATCCATTGTGTTGACTGGGTCACAGGATACTGTTTTCTCCCTGGTTTCCTAGTACTGAGGAGGTTACACTGATTTTCACTAATGTATAATAAAGGGCTCTTGCCCTTTATACTGTTAGTTTCTGATTCCTGTCTTCTAACAGATTTCAATGAAAACTGTAGATCTCACACTAAAATGACAGATCTTTGGGATTTTTATTTTTTTTGTAATCAGCACATGTATGAAAAGCATACACTATGTGAAGGAGGAGCAGAGAAGAAAATACAAATAAAATATTGTCAGAATCAGATGAAATTAAACAGGTACCATATTTCTCTTTAACTGCTCGGTAATTTGGAAAAAAGATTGTGTTTGAGAGTTACAGACACCCTAAGGCATCTGTAAGTGGCTTTACCAGAACTTACTCAGCAGCCTCATTGGCTTTGGCAGCAGTTCAAAGGTCACATTCTCACATGGATAAACTGTTCTTGAACAATTTTTTTCCAATATGTTGGGCAATGCATACATTCCTTCCACATCAGACATGCTTTTCCATGTGCTTTGCTCTCCTTGTGGCTACTGGGAGGATAAATACCATTTTTTGTCAGTGTTTCAGCTGCCTTCTCTCAATTATACTGCTTTGTTCCACGCTCCTGTTTTTTTGCAGGGAGAGGAGTTTCTGTAAAAACTCCAGTGACATATTTTTTCTTTTTAAAATCATCTTCAAGAATTTATTCATTTCAGGCACCCCTTAAAGGCAGAGAAGGTCCAGTTTAGGCTTTCTTCCATCCTCTAAGGCAGTGCAGTGACAGCATTATGACTGGATCTATACATAAGACAGTTTTTCCCTTTTAAAAGTAATGGCAGAATAGACACAATCAAACTCTTCTGAGATCTTTCAATTTACCTAATTGGTACTTTTGAACTGAATGATCTTTTTTATGGCAGAATACTATGGAATGCACATAAATTTTCAGATACCCACTGAGAAATGGATCCCTAAATCCGTTTGATATCAGTATTAGAAATATGCATGGGTCAAACACATCTTTGGCCAAAATGCGGTTGTGACAGCTCCTGCAGAAAGTACTTCCAAAATATATATAGATAAAATGCTAACTTCTATATATTTATAGAAGTACAGATGCAAAGCCTGATCTCAATCCCAAAATTCAATTATTTCTTCATGCAAAATTTTCCAAACAATTCAAAGACCAGAACTAAGAACTTAACTAAACCATATATTAGCATTACAGCTATGGAATCTTCTAAAACGATATATGTAAGAGGCACTAATATTTAATTTCTTCCAGAAAATCCCTTCCTCCACTAAAAACAATTGTTTATTTCAATAGTGATTTATTTCAATAGTTAGATGATGGAATATTATTCCCTAGTTTCTTCTTTTACAGAATCCTATTCAGAAAGATAGACAGCAGTTCTTCACTTTAGAGAAAACTATTGATATTACCAGGTTTCTGCATGATATGAATGAGAGCAGAACTTCACTGTTAGCTCATTCTTAACTCAGAAACTTCCACGATTAGATCTAACTTGATTTAATTCTTCAGGTCTTGTTAGCTTTGGACGCTAATGGACTTTTTAATGAAGAAACAGGTGAGCGGTGTGAAATGTAATAAAAACATATGCACTTCAGAAATGCAAATGGCACTTACTATGTTGCTGTGCATTTATTGCTTATTTTTTCTGTACCACTGTGTAAAACATGTAAATGCATGTACAGATATTCTTCAAGGCTGAACAGTTCATGAAAAGGAGAGGAAGGGAGTGATAGAAATATTACTTACGCCGTTTGCAGCCACATTTTTTTATTCTTTTGGGATCCGTGATGTCATCATGACAGGCCTTGCAGTAAAAAAATGCCCTAGAGAGACAGAATGGAAAAACTGACACATTTCTTAATCCATACAAATGAAATTAGTCCCACATTTCCTCTTGTTGCAGTGCCAAATTAATGAAACATGCCAGCACTAATTTCCTTTAATCTTTGAAGAGGGTTAGATATTTAAAGTAGGAAATATTCGCTGCAAGAGCATTAATTTCAAACATAAGACTCCAAATTAGTGTTTCTTGCAATATACTTTTACTTGGAAAGAAACTGGGAGAAGGGATGATAATTATGATACAGTGTATCAGTTCATTTGTCTTTCATCTTAGAAAAAAAGAGATCTAATGAATTTTGTCATGAAAAAAATATATAATGAATCCTCTGTCCTTATTGGATATACCAGATTTTAATTTTTTTTTAGTAAAGGCTGTCTAGCACCCTTGGCCAATTTTTCAGCCTGGTCACAAGTAGGACTTCATTTTGGATACAAAGAGAGATTGCAATGAGATCAATGTGACAATAGCAACATGTATGCTATTAAAAAAAAAAAAAAACCAAAAAAACCAACCAAAACCAGAAAGGGAAAATCCAGTTAAAATATGTTCCTGAAGGAACATATAAATGAAAAGAACTGAAATATTTTTGATTCATACTATTTTTTGGTCTTTTATATCCAAATAGAGCAGAACCATTTTGGTGTTAAACAGACAAAAGCCAAAATTTCAAACAAAAATATGCAATTAACAAGGTGAACCATCTAGGTTTCCACGTAATGGTTTGGTTATGAACTTCTACTCTTGTATCAAATGGCTCACCACTAGCTAAAGCACAAGGAGAACTAAGGAAGTGAGAAAGGGTAAACATTTGACTTCATGTAAGATTAAAACAAAATTTGAATTTAATAAATATGCATCAGACTGCCCACAGGAGAGTTTAATCATGCCTGTCAAGTCAACATGTCATGTAAGGCTGCTCCGACACATTCACGAGGATCATGCAGTTGGCCTCTCACTGAGCACTTACAGTTTACCAGGATTCTTGCTGGCATAACAAATTAAACATACTTTTTAACCTGATGAAATTTCCCTGCAATTGTCCATATTCAGGATATGGCAGCTCCATGCCTATCTTCCCAACCCTCTCTCATTGCATACTTCTCAACACAAATGGCAGTAAAACCAAAGGTGCCACATTGCAGCCACCCATGGATTTTGCTGACCGTACTGTGCATAGATTTAGGATGGTTGGATTGCTACAACAGTATGGAGGACACTGGAACTGAACAATCTACAGTCCAAAATACAAAAAGAAAAATAAACAATATTAATACACAGCCTCTGAATAAACACAGCCTTTGGCAGTTCAACTAGGATGATCGCTACTAATTCTTTTTAGATTAATTAGAGCACAGGTGAAACTATATTAAAGGAAATGTTCAGAAATATGAACTAGATAACTAATTCAAATAGTTATTAATTTATGTAAGTTATTTTACACCTCTGAATAATGGCACAGATAAAGTGGCCCATCAGCAGAAAGGAAGCAGGTCTAGCTTATAAAATGCAGAATAGAGAACAGAAATTCAGAAATTGCACTGAATGCTATTAACATTTCTAATATCAAGATAGCTACTGATGGAAGATATAAGTCCTAAATGTAACAGACTTAATTTCTCCAAGAAACTTCCAGGAAGATTACTCTTTCAGACTCTGAAATTGTCTTACTATTTGTAAGACATTTTGCATTGCTAAATGTAAAGTGAAAAAGCCTTCTCTGAGCATTTGTATACTTTGCTGCAGAAAGTTTCTGGTCTTCAAAATATTCACCTTCCAATGAAAAGAAAACAAACCATCTCCAAGGAAATGAGAATAAAATATTTTTCAAACCATAAGTCAATGTCAGGGCAAGGAGGAGAAAACTGCCTCCAAATTTACAGTTTCTCCCCAATCCATCTGTAAGCCCCTGTATTGAACAAGAATCCACTCTCAAACATTCCCTCACAAAACTTCATGACAGCAATTGGACATTGGTCATTTCTACAGACCATGTTTCTGAAGACCACTGCAGTACAAATGTCCAAAAGGAGTACCTTCAATCCTATGTGCAAAAGTCAAGAGCAAACACCTGAAGTGATTGCTGTAATAAAATTATCCTTCTATATAATTGGGTTGAATTAAGTGGATTTGAAGCATGTGGACTTCTGATTTTAGTACTAACATGTAAATGGATAAAGAATAATAAAGATGCAACTCATAAAGTTTGTATTATATTTAAACACAACATTTTACTTGAAGCTAATTACCTAGGTATAATTGTTTCTAACGTGAAACTATTGTTCTAAGAATGCAAAAGTAATTCTAGCAAGAAGAGTAATTTAACATTGCATGTAATATTTCATTATGGAATATATATTTGATAAATATGAATAGCTTTAGCTTAAAGGAGCTGAAATTTCTCCATTAGTACGAAACACAAAACCAGAATAATTTAATTTGAATTTCAGGTATACAACATCTTTAATTTTGCTTTATTAAAAAAATCCTTCTTCCTCTCTAAAACATCTCGAGTTTAGAAGATTTTTCTGACTCTGATTCATAGCTGAAAAGGGTGAAACCAACACTTTACAGAATTGGTTTTGATAGTTGAAACACATCTGATAATCATTTGCTTTGCACCGAACAGCTAAGAAATGTGGTAAGGGAGGCAGCATGTTTCCAAACAAAGCCTTCTGCAAAAAAAGCAAGGCAGAATTGGGACTTTTGTTTCAGCTTCCTATTAACGGTCAAGTTCTCCCTGTTAAAAATGCTATGTCAGGTACTTTTCACCTACAGTTTGAAATAATTTCATAGGAGAGTGTAAAATGCCTTACAAGTGGAAAAAAAAAGCTAGCATCTCAGTAAAGGAATGTGAAGACAGTTCTGTATAGTCAAATGGAGAAAAGCACTAGAGAGGAAAGGAACTATATGCTGAAAGGCAGCACACCTGAGGCAGTGCTGGATGCAAATACTCCAAAGATGGTGCTAGAAATATGAGAGGACAGGAGCACCGCTGTGCTGTTCTGTATGCTTCACCTAGCCAAAAACCACCTTAGCTCTTTCAACGAAAATAAAATTCAAGTTCTCAGTTATTTCACTGTTTTCATGTTTTGACTTTCTTTAAATATTCGTGGCAAACATGCATTGCCTAAATATGATTTTCACTGGAATTTAATCATAACTTTAGAACTTAATAAGGTTTATAATTTTAATATTTTATCATTCTAAGTATAGAATTTAGTTAAAATATCTAACTCAAGGAGATCACAAGTAAAAATCAGATTCTTGATAGCATGACTTACAACAAGGATACAAATTATGAGGAAGCACTCGGTTGCAAATACTAATTTTTTTAGGTTTTTTTCTTAAATCTAACAGACATTGAATAACTATTTCTTTTAAAAATTATTGTCTCACATTGCTCTTTTATTCCTTCCAAACATATTATACTCCTAACAAACAAGAGTACACGTTTGGTCCTAAACGCAATACCATAAAACCTCTTCATTCAACCCAAATCTAATACAGCCAAGTACGACAAAACAGCAAGTTGTCTACGATGGTTGGGATATACTGCACCATTTTAATTTGATTTATTATTATGAGGCCATACAGTATGTAGTTCCAGTAAAGAAAAATGACAAGAACATAAATATTATTCTGCTAATGCAATTACTGAATGAATACATTAGCTTTCTCACATCAAATATTTGCTAGAGTCTATGTAAATAAGGACTACTCTAAGCCTGAAACTCAGACAAAACTCTAATCCCTGTCCTCGCAAAGTAATTCCACTGAGACAAAGGAATTATAGAGAAATCAGATCAAAATATTTTACATTTTCTAGTAAGACTCAGAAAAAAAAGCTTCTTCATTTCTTTTCACATCTGCTGTAAAATTATTTCATTTCCTTGATATTTAGGACTGTAGTTAAGAAATGGCAT
This sequence comes from Fratercula arctica, assembly GCA_947846985.1. Taxonomy (NCBI): domain Eukaryota; kingdom Metazoa; phylum Chordata; class Aves; order Charadriiformes; family Alcidae; genus Fratercula; species Fratercula arctica. The sequence goes on from CANTUZ010000010.1 coordinate 26,062,930, forward strand.
GCACACACAGTTGATTCACTAGAGTACCACCTCAGTTCCCCCTGAGAATCTTTAAACAGATAAAAACAAAAATTAGGTGAGGTGTTTACATGTAGAGAAAAAACAGAAATACTGTATGTTTAAATTTAAAGAAAAAATAAAGAATTACCTTTTTACTTCTTTGGCATCACTTGCAATGAAGAATCCTAAAGTACCTTCTTGAATCTTGACATGGTTTCCAGGATTGATTAAGATACTGCTCAGTGAAACAAGAACAAAAACAACAAAAGCATAAGTTTAAATTACTTTTAACTGTATGTTCCAAAATAGCTTTATTTGGTTCTGTTATAGGGGACCCACTAGTTAGGAAAGGCTGCAAGGAAATTTTAAGCCATTCTTCCTTGAAATTTCCAATCAAATAACAGTTTTGCATGCTTTTTACAAAGACTTAAGTTTGAGACAGTCACATGCCTCCGCCTATAATCACATCATTTAAGTGTTTACATCTGTTTTCTTATGTTTTTGCATTAAATACAGACTATACAAAATAACAAAGCCTCTCAGAAACTTGATGTGTGAAGCTGAGCATTTCAGCTTTCTTGCTCTGTCATGCAAAGTGGTGAGAAATTCACAATATGGTGAAAAGGGAAGACCCAGCAACCACTACTCAGCAACAATAAAAAATATCATTTACCAAGCTAAACCCTTTGATGCAAATTTTTGCCAATTTCTAGTGAAACAGAATGTTAATGGGACCCCTATCTGAACATATAATGTTATTGTTTAAAATAATAAATACACACATACACTCAAGGGGAATGGTACAAGACAACCAGTCACGATAGCTGAAAAAACATAAAATGAATAGAAAAATTTTTAAAACACTGCTATGCAGCCATGGAAGAACAAAAATAACCCAACCACACTGACAGAATAGCCTCAGTTAAATTTGATGAAGGAAATCATTAACTGCTATCAAGAAGTGAGATACTCCACGTCTCTCTATAAAATATGTTTTTTATTTTCACAATAATTTAACACTAGATTTTAGGTAAGGCAATTTGCAAAGTACCAAGCTAAACATGAATATACAGACAGATATAGATGTAAATATATTCTCCAGTAAGTTTTATTAATGTGTAATACAAATAAGCAGTTGACTGACTAAAACTTAAGCTTGTCACAGTTCTCTCTTTTTTGTCTTTCACTAACGCTTAGCCTTTGGAGGTCGAAAAGTAATGGCACACGTGCAGTTTGCAGTAAATAAAGACTACCAGCAACTTAAACACTTGTGGATTTAGCAAAAATTGATTTTGGGGAAGCGTATATATATATATAAAAATAAATAAAGTATATTTCTGAACTGACATACATTACTAAAATTTGAAGGCCAAAAATCTTTCATGTTATTGTCAGGAGTGAAAATGGGTCTCAGCAGGTTTCTTATTCAAGATATGATTTATTATCTATACATTAGTAATAAATTAGTGTGACAAACATATACCTGAAAGCTTTATAATGAGCGCATTGTTTTGTGTGATTACACATGCCCACGAGGCTCTATGAAAAGAATACACAGGCTGCAAAATAAAGCGCTCGTGAGTTAAGAATTAAAAGGTTGGTCGTGCAGCCATAATTTAGCCCCTGTTATGTAGACGTTACGATACAATTCTTAATTTAATAGTCACAAACTACTTTTTTCTCACAATCTAGAACTTCATTCAGTGGTGTTTTACTGCCATTACTGCAGGCATGGATTCATGTAGTTTATCATTCTTTAAAATCAGCATCATATTTTTCTTATGTATTTTTCTGCAGTGTTCATCGCTACAGCATGCAAAAGATTCACAAATACAAAATTTATTTTACAAGAAGAATGAAGATATAGTATTATCCCATTTTACAGATGAGAGATCAAGTCACTGTGAGATATAGTAGCTATTAATTTGGGATGCCTACAGGCCATTTTTTGTAAGTATTTAGCATTGCATAGCTCCATATACACCTTCTAGGGACTTTTGCCATAAGAATGCTCAGCATTTTCAAAAGCCCAGCCTCTGGCTCCCAAAATAATAAACAATCAGAAGTAATCTGTAAAAGGTTTGGTTTAAATTATTAGCTCATTTTCACACAGATATTCTGTGGCAGAGGCTGTAACAGGAATTAAATCTCAAAGAAAGCATTTACCCAGATACCTTTCCTTTTCCTTCATTCACAGTTTCAAGCTTTGCAACAAAAAGGAGAGGAGAACTACAGAAAATGGAAGTCATCACCATAGAAAGCAGCTTCATCTCCACGTCACACTTCAGTAGTATTGCAAAAAATGAAATGTGATGGTGTAAATAACACCTACATTATGCACGCAGATAAATGGGATGAATTAAAGTTGCGCAGCTAAACTTCACACGTGGTATTTCTTTAGTTAGCACGTTGGGCTTAATGGTTGTGCTTGCAACCAAAACATTTACCTAGTGCAGTTTTAAAATGCAATTTCACAGGTTTTAAAATAGAATAAATCTGACAGGAAAAAACCCCAAACCACCACACAAGAATTTCTTCATATGAAACCAGTTGCTCAAGTCATATACAGGTTGTAAAATCTAGATTCCCTGCACAAACTTCTGTCACTTGAGCCAACAAAGCACTTAGTAGCTGTTACAGAGATACCCTAACAGGCCGTGGCTAAGGGAGGTGAGACATATGCTCCACCAGTACACTCACAGAAAAAAATCGAGAATCAAGCCTGTGAGCCTATGTGAGCCTAGATAAGTCATTTCTCAAGAACGAGGAGAGAGTCTTTCTGCCAAAACTTTCTATCATGTCTGCTACTGTACCCATGTTTCAGTCTCCACCTTTCGTCCTCCCTGTCTGCTAACCCTTAATCTGCCATTGAGCTGGGAATTTAGCTGATAAAACTCAAAAGTCTTCTACAGATGCTAGTCTCATTTATTTCTACTATACTGTTCCTTCTAAAATATGTGAAGACTTGTACTATGGTTAGGGTTGACTATTTTTCTTAGGTACTGCTCTGTCAGAAAAATACTTTCTTTGCCCTTAATCATGGAAGTATTACAGCTTTTCAGTGAAAGCAGATGAACACATTTCTTTATGTAGAACCACCTTTTTTTTTCCTCATCCCATTCTTAGAGATAGATAAACCCAAACAGTAAAAAATCCTACCAAAAGCTCAGCAATCTGAACTCCACAAGCTGAAGTAACCACTAGATATGTAAATGTTCACTCACCCTCACAGAACTTAAAATTTGACAAAGTAATAAGCAAATGAAGCAGTTCTTTTAAGAGGTAGCAAACATAACCTTAAATCAGAAGAAAGTGGCTTCATTTAGGATGTAATATATTGTGAGCATGATTTTGTATCTCAAGGTTTTCTGAGACACATGAAATCAATTCAGATGGGTCACTGTATAGACTTTATTTTTGTCAGATCTTATACTTCATTCACACAGATTTATTTTCACAAATAACAATAGCCACAAAATATAGATGTGATCACAGTTAATGCATTATGACCTCAACAGGAAAAATCTTCTGTTGGGAATAAAAATTAATTTGCCCCATCACTGCTATTGGCAAAGAGTTACAGCAAAGGCTCATAAAGCTTGGGGTTTATATACACACTGATATTTAACGAGAGCAAAATCATGAGCAGATTCTACTGAGTCTATATGGATTTATTAAATAAGCTGCTTATTAAAGCAGCAATGGAATATTTCTTATGCGACCTGTAATGTCATTAGCTAAAGTTATGCTTTGATAAGCACTCACTACCATATGTACAGCAATGGAAATGTTTTGAATGAAAAGAATAGAATATAGGGAACAAAGAGGACAGAGAAAAATGAAACAGGCTTATGAGCATACCAAGAACAATGCATCCATCAGTTATTTAGAGATGCATGTATCTGTTTAAGCAGCCCATGAAAATATGCATATATATTCCCCCACAGTTGAGAAGGTAAGTACGTGGCAAAGTAAATCGGAACTTTAAGAGAGAAAGCTTCAGCTAATGTCTCATTATTATGTATGTCTAAGGCTGGGGAGTTTTACAGGTACAGGAAGATGTGGGAAAAGGGACAAAAGGACAGAAACTCATTACATTCAATATCAATATGTATAGCTAATCCATATGCATTCTGTGCCATGCATTGGAAGAAAATGCTGTTGAAAATGACATCCCTGATTTTTCCAAATATATGTTTTTATCATAAAATATTATTTTATTTTTTATCTCCTAAATCAGCTCATGAAATCAAGGAAGGAATGCCAAATTCTTCAAAAGCTTCAAAGATCTTGATAAAATTTTATAATTTTATAACATTTCTAGTTTAGGTTACATCAGAAACTAATCAAGTAATAGCAAGCTCAAAAAATTTTAAGTCATAATTTCCTTAACAATTCCAGTTCCAGAAATACATTCCTCAGGAAAAAGCTTTTCATGAGGGGGTCACATGTCACTGCAAAAACAAAGATTATCTTTTGACTTGCCTCCTCTTTCACACATGAACCTTTAGAACACATGGCAATTACAGTCATGTAAATAGAATATGTGTAAATTAAATATGATTTAATGTGTTTAATGAGAATTTAATATACTTCACCAGCATGAACTTAGGGGAAGCCATTTCCTTTACTCTACAATAATACAATAATTTGTAAGCCACTTGTGGAACAAAATATGATGTTAGGAAACCTTTGCTTTACAGTTATCTGATGTCTAGCAGAAGTTAGTCCATCTGCTAAACAAGATTCACTTGATGACTTGTTGCAAGATCACGCATCTAAGAGCAATTACAATGTCACACACCCTTGAATCCAGTTGTATTCTCAGTAATCATAGAATGAATCATAAAATGGTTTGGGTTGGAAGGGACGTTTAAAGATCATCTGGTTCCAACCACCCTGTCATGGTAAGGGATATTTTTCACTAAAACAGATTGCTCAAAGCCCCATCCAACCTGACACTGAACTCAAAGTTCAGGAAAGAATCAGGGACAATAGTAATTATACAGTCGAAACTGAGTTCCCGGAATAAGCAGCTGAAGCACAAATGGGAATAAGTGCACATTTGAGATGCACAGTTTAAAAAAATGAAAAATTCAATGTGGTCAGAAAATTTCTAGACAAATGCTTATGGACCACTTTACTTAAATTATTCAATGAAAAGTTAAGATAGATAGGACATGATGACTTTTTATATGTCACAGGAGAATAGCTATCTGTTAGGAACTCATGACAGTGTGTTAATTTTGATCAATTTACTCACTTGTTGGATTATATCTCTCTGATGTTTGAAGTATACATGCTATCTTCAGTAAAAATACAGATACACATAAATACCTGCTCATCCATTCTTATTTACCTGAAACTACCCCAGAACATGAGTATTGCTCAATACCTTTTTGGTAGTGCAGAGATGATTGGCTGCACAAGACAATATTTTGACCTAGATAAAGAATACTATATTATGTCTTCCTTTAAATCATTAAAATTGAGCTAAAGTTTTGGTTACTAATTGCAAGTCTTCCATGTTTTGCTGAAAAAGATTTTTGATGAAGAACCTGATAGTTGGAGGTTTGAACTGCAGGACAGTTTGTGAACTGACACTTTGGGGCAGGACTAATTCCCTCCAACTATATATTTTTTACTCATTTCTGCTGTTGGGTGATTTTTATTTGTCTCCTGCTTTCAAATATCATACATGTTGGACTGAAATGATGTTTCTTGGGTTGAAACGGCATTAGAAAGTTTGATGGCTGATATCTTTTCACTGCACAAATCTGCAGCATACAAAAATTTGAGTAGAAGATGAAAAATATTTCCTGTAGCTTTAGATAATATTCAGCTATTTCTGTGTGAACCACATGGAAAAAACAACCAACCAGCTTCAGATTCTGAACCATTGTTACACGGTATGTATTTACTGGCAGGCCACTTGCTAAGTGGCATGGGTCCACAATTTGCTGAAGTTGTAAATGGACATAACTTTGAACTCTTAATCTAGACTCTCAGATGACTCTCAGATTTGTGTAACTGTCTCTGAGAAAAAATCAGGGATCTTATTAAGATGGAAGAGGTGCAGTAAAGGTCTTAAAACTGAGCTGACAAAGGCATGTGAAGATGCTCAGCAAGAACAGCACAGAAAATAGGCAAGGGTAACAACATTTTAAGCAGCACTATATGAAAACTAAAAACTGGAAGACATAGATAAAGTCAATCAGTAGAGACGTACACTGTAGGAGTTCTTTTAAGAATTTTCCTAGTCAGCAGCCTCAGTTATGTACTAATCTTGTTTGGTTCTGCTTTCAAGGTTACATTTTAGACAGCACTAAAGGTGAGATTCATCTCATCTGTTTTAGAATGGAAGCTGCTTTCAAGAACTGTCTCTCTCTTCCCTTGCAATCATGGACTATGTCTGGATAACTAAAAGAAGATTAGACATATAATGTTTAGATTGATAGGTGAGATGAATCCCATTATCAGTGACCAATTGAACAGTTCATTCCCGCATCAAAGAGACTTGTCTAATTCAGTAACACGCCCTTTTTTTCAGATTTATGGCTACCCTTGTCACTGCCATCATCGTTGTCTAAAAAAAGATCAATTGTTGAATGAAACACAAACAGCAAAATTTTGACTAAACAAATGACAAGAGCTGTAACAACTCTGTTTTAAACCTTGTGGTAGATGTACTGTACCATTCCCCATGTGACTGAAACAGTAGCAATATCATCTAGCAATCAGGAAGATATAATATTGTTTAAGTACTATTAATACAGTATCTAAAACAAGACTATGTGGTATTACTGTCTATGGCTACCACATTTTTAAACAAAACCAACTACTATTCTTGATTGTTTCATGCCATGCCCAGATGAAATGCACCACTATTAGCATAATGGCCTTTTAAAATGTGCCATGTCATTCACACAACTATAGAATTAGGATTACAAAATTAGTTTGACACAATATTTTTTTGTTTCAGGGTATGTTTTGAAGTGGAGTGTGAGGGTAGGTGCACAAATCCCACAGTGGGAGTTGCGTGCATACCAGCTTCACACTGCTTGTAACTCATAAGCATTGCTTCTTTCTTCTGGGCTCTATCATTGATGTTAATTCAGATCCATATTGCTCTACACAGAAAAATCCAGTAAGACACTAAAAAGAATACAAGGCAAAAGACACAGTGCACATTACATGCTACCGTATATTAAAGCTTAATTACTACAAGCATATAAAAGGTTGCTCCCAGGAGTTAAGTTCTTTACAATAGCAACTACTAAGTCATGGTCTACAGGATGTGCATAAGGTATTTTATTGGGGCATAGTCCAAACTAGTTCAACAGTGCTGGTGAATTCAATACACTTTGAAACAATTAAATTATTCCTTTTGGTTCCAGAAGTGATTGATTATCAGTACAATGAAACAGCACAATATGCTTTATTCTGGGAGCAAGCAACTTCACTTGGTACAACACTTCTTCATATTGCTCATCATGCCAGCGTTAACATGCCTTCACCACAAGATAATATATACTTAAAAGCAAGAAGCGAAGTAGAGGTGCAACAACTGCAGATCCTTGAAGATGCTAAGTGTTGCAGTAACTTCTCTGCAGTTGGATCATATCAATAATGCCAAACTGACAGGAAGCCACCTCTCTTTTCACACATCTACTCATAAACCACAGGAGAATAAGACCAAAAATTAAATAAACGTAATACATAGAACACACGCAACAGAACAGACATGGAAAGTAAAGTCTGGAGAGTATGATGAAGGAAACGAAAATGTCTGGACAATGAGAACAGGTCTCCAAAGAGCACCACTGACAGTCAGAGAGGCTGCTATAAGCAATTAGAAAAACAAAGATGGGAGGGGGAAGAGAGATGAGGAGAGGAGAAGATATGGAAGAGCATGCCTTATTTACTTCATCCAAACCAACAGCAGCAAGGTAGAATGTAGAATACAGAAGGGCTCACACCATGGTATATCAAAAGAAAATGCAAAACATGCCATCCCAAAGAAAAACCAAAACTGAGAAACAAATACATTCAGCAATGTTTTCATAAATGAGCTTGATAAATGTCATTAAAATGAATGTGACATATAGTACAAACTATCCATGACACTTTCACTGGACCAGTACAACAGCTTTAATGAGTACTGTATTATGAATAACTGGGCTCAAAACACGACCAGCAATGCAAAGAATCAGGTATTTGGTTGTTGTTAATGGAAGGTGAGACTACAAGAGAACATGAACTACTGTATTGTAAGACATGTTTTGAAGGAAGACTCTGGGGAAAGAAGGACATCAATGACGGTGTAAATATGGAGACAATATGGCAGCACAAGGGCTGGTAAAGACGAAATATACATCGTCACGATACAGTACAAATGAAAAAAGAGGAGGGGAGATGTTAACAATAAAGTCTGCTTTTCCAATGCAACAATCTGATACACCGATGACTCCACAAGAGGGAAAAAAAGAAAGCCTGAAAAACTTATACGGTTTTATTTTGTACTTCCTGCAAAGAAGTTAGTGCGTGAGTCACAAGAATCAATGGAGAGACAAAATGCTATTCTCTCTCCTCTTTGAGACTGGGGGCTTCTATATAAATATACACACAGATAGATATATATATATATATACACACACGCAGACAGATGAATATATATATATGTATATATGTGTGTGTATATACAGAGAAAGATAGACAAAGATGTTATCTTCCTGTGTTCTTGGCAAGGAATTAGTCCTGAAGTTAGAAGGAGTGGAGGTAGGATTGAGGTTGGAAGGAAAGGTAACGAAGAGGGCATACCGCTTTCGGCTTCTGCAAACGACAAGAAAAAAATTGCAAATCAAACACTTTGATAAGAAACCAACTGACACCAAAGCAAAAGCAAAAAAACCCTTTATTTAAAAGTCTTCAAGGCTCAAAGGTTTTTCTGCTGAGAATGAGAACAAACATATGGATAGACAAAGAGAAAATTTAACAAGAGGAGTAAACACAGGGTGCAGGAGGGAAGAATCCTGGTTAGGCTTTCCTTCTTGCTTACTCATGTGGAAAAAAGAAAAAAATTAAGAGGAAAAAGGAAGGCAAAAGTGTCTCTAAACGGGATTTCAGATGAGGAGTTTGAACGTCTGCATTTTGAACTGATATTTTTTGCTATCTATTCAGCAAGCTCTGCTGGGACATTTTCAGGTTGATGTTCATGTTCCTTTAGCATTTTTTTCTACAGAAGAAACAAAACCTCTCTACAAATGAACTACGAAAGACCAATTTTTAAGCTAAAGTATTTGGCTTGCAACAGGGACACAAAAATATATTTAAGTGCTTCCTGCTCTTAATAACTAATTATAATATTCCCAGATACTAATTAGAGATGAAGGAATGGCTAACTCATTGTGGCCTGGAACTACTAAAATGTAGACCTTAGTAGCCGGTCAGAAACCCAATAAATTCAGTCACGTTTTGTAAACTCCAAGGTTTCTTTGATAACTAAGCAGTAATTTAAACATTATTAAATATATAAATGTAAAAAAAAAAATCTAATCATTGTTATTTTAATTAATGTTTAAGAAAACCTAGTGAGAAACAGTTGCATAAAAAGATAAACATGCTATAGATACTTTACCTGTTATTTGAAAACAAGTTTGTATTTATCATATCTATGAATATATTACCTATACTTAGGCTTGAAAACTTTAAAATTCTGCTTTTAAGCAATCTTGTAAAATCATAAATTGTTTATAATTAACAGTCTAATACTGTCAAAACTTGTTATCAAGGTGTGCTTACTGTTTTGTGTAGCTTTATTAGGAGTGAGGAAAAAAGGAGAAAAACCCCACTGCAAGCTGAAAGCTCAGCTCCTGCTAACATGTATGTTAATATTAGCTTGCATAAAGTTCTGATGATTTATGATCTCAAATCCCCTATGGTAGAGTTAACAGAATCAGAAAGCTTTAGAAAAAACAACATTTAGGAGACTGCCTGGGGAAAAAAAAAAAGTGCATAGGTAAATGAGTATTTATGCCATTCTACATGTAATGAAGACATTAAAGTCAACGAAAATTCTGCCATTGACTTAAAATGGTACTAGGATTTATCCTTAACACTGAGGTGAAAATTTAGAGAGGGGATTAGGAAATCTAGAATGCCTCACATCACCACTTTTGAGAGCTGCACACACTTCTGAATTCACTTTGCGTTGCCTTAGCTCTGAGTGCAAAGTAACAAAGGCAGATGAAACTAATCTTAAAAGGAAACTCCCTGGGTAAGTAAAAATCAGATATTCTATTATGACTAGTAACAAAAATTGAACTGGTGGGAGTAAGATCTTCTCATCCCTTAGGCAGAAAGAATGCTTTGAAAATTTCCTCTGCTCGTGAAAATACTGGTCCTAGACCTCTCCCAGCTATAGCTGAAAATATTAGCTCTTAATAAAAGGGTGACACCTAGATAATATGCTAAATTTTTATTTACATTTATCATTGTTGCTCTAAATTGTAAACTATGTAAAACCTCTCAATAGTTTTACAAAATATGAATCTAAGCTATTATCATAAAATAAATGAGCACATATCTATTGTTGGTCACTCTCATAAAGAGCAAAAGCTAAAAGGGTCCCATAATCGGTTCCCCCTTCACCTTTATGAATAGTTACCAATGAAGAACTTAAGATATGAAGTAGAACAAAGAAACAACATCCCAAACATAATTGGCAAATGACAAATTTATCTTGTTCAAAGACAGCTTGCACTTGTAAACCATGTTATTCTACTTTTTATCTTAATTCCACGTCTCTTCATTTAATAAGATGCAAGGAAATGTGAGAAATTGAAGTTTTGTTCCATTACCTTTCATGTTAGACTAAAAGGCTTCAGCTCAGAAAACACAAATATGTACTTAAAATAATTGGGTTGAGGAGCACAGGAGCAAGTAGAACAATAAAAATATGCCACAGGTAGCTCTGTGATTCAACCAACGGTGACAAAAAAAATTATCACCAGTTAATTAAGCCAGCAGATATTACTGTGCATCAGGTTTATAAGAAAATGTGAATATCTAGCTTACATGTTCTCCTCTTGTTACATACATATTCACAAAATCCAGCTGTTAGCATCCCTTTGTTAGTATTGTTTCCTGCAATTTTCAGGCTCTTTCTTACAAGGTTAATTAATTGTGAACTGTTACCTGCATGGCTTTAAGTAAGAAGGAATATATGATTGTATCACATTGTGTTACTTTTTGTGGGATCCTCTGCATCACCTTGTGATTAAGAACTCAGTCCAACTCCCACTGAAGTTAGTGCAAAGAATGATATGGAAGCTATGAATTATCTGTTATTACTGAAAAAGACTGTAATATTAGCGCTTATGTAAGTAAATGACAACTGAAGTAATGACATCCTAAAGTTGGCCAATATTTCTTAGGAGAACCAACAGAAAACAAATATTTTCTAATATTGGAAGTGAAAAATCTGGTAAATGGTTCTACTGCTACTACTACCATATTTTTCCTTTTTTCTAGGAAAAGATTAAACTGTTCAGAGGCAAAAGAATAACAAATCATTTGCTTTATATTAGCAGAATGAGATCATTCAATGGAAAACTACTTCAAGAGCCCATAGGAGCCGGAAACATTAAAAAAAAAATCTGATATTTCAAAAGAAAAAAGAATTTCTTAATCAGCATAGTGTGGACAAAAATAATATCCAATAGCACATATACCACTTCACATATCACTTTATAACATAGGAAAGAATCAAGCAAAACCAACTATAGGGCATGAAAATAAAGAAAAACAACAACATAAAATGATAAACATTGAAATAAACTTTTAAACCCTCCAAAATTGTGCCATGAGCTCAAATGACAGAATTGGTTCTCCTGTTAGGAGAACTCAAAAGTTTTTGTAATTAGTGGCCAAAAATAAGATTAACTAATTTGTGTCATTCCAGATTTACTATAGGAGTCCAGAATATAATTTTTGACAGAGGAAAACAAAATTCAGTTCAGTCAGTATTGTCATATTTTTATTATATGCCCCTCCACATATTGCAGAGTACCTTTACAACATTTTTGTTATACAAAAATGAATGTTATGTAAAGCACTGATGGACAAGTTGATAGAAGATTGACTCCAACATTCACTTGGATTTTTATGAATTTTTGTACAAAAAAACCCACAGGAAACACTTCTTTTCCTGTCTGTGAACCTGTACTAAGAATAATGTTGGGTTTTTTTTTTTTATTTTTGGTAAAGGACAGGGGTCAGCCAGTTGGTAATTTCAAGGCTAAATTAATCTTTTCCAGTTTCATGATGTTATTCATATATGCAAGTTTTGTCAGAACAGATACCATATAAATACTATGTTCATCCTGTATTTCTGTTTATTCTGTATCCTATCTAAATAGGTTCTTCCAAACTCATTTAAATGAAATTATTATTTTGCAAATACACATAGCCATAATGAGTTTTGATATCACTTCTGTTTTCCACTTCTCCATTTTCAGTAAAATAATTTAAACTGAGAGACAATAAACATTGTAAGGGTTTTTTTAAGTAAAAATGAATTGCACTTCTGGAGATGGGACACTGACTCCTCAGCTTCTACAAAATGTTCTCACTTAGATTGATTTTAGAGAAGAATAGGGCAGAAATAAAAGCCTTTCAGCGCTATGTGAAATGGTGTAATGTGATGGCATGTTAATTATCCTCTGAAATGTTTCAAAAATATAAGAATAGCTATGTTCATTCTGAAAAAAAAAAAAAAAAAGAAGCAGGCAGAATTCTTGACAGTGCATTCCAGAACTTCAACATTTGTAGGCATTGGACATACCTGCTTTCTCGTTTTTCCGACTTGTATTCTATGGCTATCATTAAGAGCTTTAGTTTCGCAAACACCAGTCTGCAGGAAGAGAAGAAGCCAAGAGTTAGTCCTTTTTCACAACCAACATCACGAATGTAGAGATGGCTGCGGGGCATGTATTTTCGTACACTAAGAGAACTCACACTTAGATCTTGTCCCATTATTTCAGTTAGGTATACACAGAACGTATATTAAGCTCTTTCTATTTTGAAGAGAACAAACACATTTTCCTAAAAATATAAACTGACAAGTTGAGAACTGCAGTATAAGCACCAACACTATGTTACTAAGTCTACTTAATCAATAATATCAATAAAATCAATAATCATGATACACAACGTAAAATTGCATTTGGCTATAGTTGTGGATGTCTTAAGGAAATTTTTCAAATCTTTGCTGGAATTCTGCCGTATGTTGATTGTAGCGTGCATTGCTTAGAAAATATGTATGTCCTGAACTAAAATGAGAGAACATGATTAATAAGTCAGTATTTGCCAACTACTGACACGGAGGAACAGCACGGCTGGAAGCAATTCCTTACCAATAGATGGGAAGTACATTCTGATACTGTAATACACATTTTTTTTCAGTTGTAAAAGTCTGTATAAATGGCTATTTATTAAAACAAATCAAGGGTGATATTCATAGACTTGCAGAACTGCGAGTTAGCATAACACCATTTGCTTCAAGCTAATAGGCTCTCTGAGAATAAACAAAGAAACCAGCCATTATTGTAAAATAACTAGAAACCATTTTCCGATTCTGTCATTGAAGCGTATGCAAATTCAATGCTACTTGCTTCCTGTTCTATGAATTTGTCACAAACTATTCTAGGGATCACCTTTCAATTAGATGAATGGCATCTTCTGTATCATATACTAACTTTTCCAGTGCTCAGTGCTTCTCTTCAAACTTCCTTCCTTCAGTGTTATTAATATTTTTGCATATATTTTGAGAATATTTTTTAAGCAAATCTAAACAATATTTTGCATACTTTTCATCAGTCACATTCTTAGCAGAAAACAAGGAAATGGCTGCTGAACTGACCATAACATTTCTCGAATAAGTTTCAGAAATCACTGCGAACAGTTAATTTCTGCTATTCAGGATAAGAGAATAATTACAGATTAGTGTGGATGTAGAGATTCTGACAATGCTGAGGCAATGTGCTGCATATCACATAAGCATATACACAACAGAATTTACTTTGCATTGCTTCAGTTTTACAATGTAAAAGTATATTTTCTTCTTCAAAAATTTTCCTTTTAAAAGAAGCGTAACAGTACCTTTGTATTCTCCCTGTCTCGGGAGGCAGGTCATATTTCAGTATTGGGAATTAATACAGAAAGATAGATAGGGCCAAGATTCATTTAAATTTTTGTCAAAACCAATCAAAACTCTTATTCTGCCCACAGAATTCCAGCCAATGTCAGAAACGGGCAGGCAAAATCCTGATAGTTACCAAATTCTTGATTAGCTCATCACCTCCCACAATATTAACAGGTTAATGAAGCCTGACTATCAGCTTCAAAAAAATAAAAATAAAATTAAAAATCCGTTTTCAAACATATTAACACTAAAGTACCCTATATGTTGTATTAAGACTATTATGTATCTGTTTTTAAAAGGGTGATATAATAAAATACAACTTCATGGGCCATGAAAGTAAAGAGTTCTAAATCTATTTTTTTTTATTTTGACCACCTGTGTTCCTTTAGGAAACACACGTAACTTCTCTTCCTTGGTTTCCTAATATTTGACAAACTATCCATGTATGTATCTTCCTAAAAACAAAAACAAACAAACAAACCAACACAACAAAAAGAGATAAGCACAATGCTACCCTCATACTTGGCATCAGTATCTCATTCTTACCTGTAGATTTACTAAAAATATTTAAGTGGCAAAATAAATAGGTTTACATGGACCTGACCACGCAATTGAATGTCAGGATTAATGTGTCTCACCATTTAACTGTATTGTGCAAATGTAGTTTGATATGACTAAAATGAGAAAGATCTTACACCTGCTTTTTTTCCTTAGATACATAAAGAACCTTGTAATAAGAAGTTAGAACACTTGTTATGTAAAATTATTATGTAGAAGTCCAGAAAAATTGTCAATGACAGTACATGAGGCATTAATTTCTATGTTATTTTCAACTGTCAGCATCATCTGCTAACTACTGATGAACACAGATGGTCATGAACAAAGGCTCTTAAGAATTTGAATCTGACTGTTTCTATCTACCCAGAGAGAAATAAATTGCTTTTGACATTAAATCTTCCTTCTTTACTGGTAAGACTATCATTGGCATAAATTAACCATAGATACCTGCTGTATTATTTGCATGTGAAAGTAGTGGGATATTCAGAATCTAAAGAAATTATTCTCCTTTCTGAGCAGCAAAACATGAAGATACAACCTTGATTAGTTCTTAAGTCTTTAACTTTGCACCAAACATTTAAAAAAGGATTTTAATTAGAAAATCTACTGGAAGGAAGTTTTTTTCTTTTTAAAGAAATTTTTGATTGAAATCTTGTACACCATAAATCCTTCAGATTTTTTTCTCGGGTTCAGTTATAATATTTTTAGCCAAATTACTTTTGACAAATGAATAGGTACTCTCCTCAGGACAGAAAATGTCCTTTCAATCTACTTCCATACCTTGGCTCAGCTGCAGTTAGCAAAAGTATTTTCATAAAAAATTAGTATCTTATGTACCATCTTAAAATGAGCAAATTACTTACAATATCAGAATTCTTTCATAAATATATTATCTTTGTCTTCTTTTCAAACTATTTTTTAAGCACATTGGCAACTGCTGCTTTATTTGGTACTTGCTAGTATGCTGTGTTCCTTAGAAGTTGGAAGTATGAGAATATCAGGTATTTCAATTTTATGGAGCGGCAGTGTCTACAACCAGTGCAGTCAATGAGGTTTGCGTGTTAGAAGAGAAATTATCATGATATATATTTAATAACTCAAATATCCCTTGTAAAGATTTGTTAATTTCAGGCTCAGCTAAGTTCCAATCACATGAAACTGGCAAAAGCATGGGCACCTTCTGCTTTCAAGCTACAGCTGGGTACTCATATATTGCTCAGGCAAGGAAAAAAATTAAGTTAATATTCCAATAGTACAATTTCACAGAACTATTCAAAAAAATTTTGGGGGTCTTGTTAAAATATTTGAGGTGTATTTTACAAGTGTCTTACTAGATCATTACATGCACTTCTACTATTGCATTAGAATTGCTGGACCTTTTTAAGTATGCTACAGAAGAGCACATGACAAGAGAAGCTGGAGTAGAAATCAGAAATTAGAGATGCTAAGAAATGGAAAGCCACTGGCTGAAATCTATCACACAGGTAACACACAAGGCACTGGTGGGGTTCCAGTATTAGTTGCAACTCCTGTAGTTTTATATAAATTGGGAAGAATTAATTGACTACGAGTACTGCAAAATTTGCTCAAAAAGTAAGAGTAATTACCTACTATTACAATCATTACCACTTACAGTACTGTTTATCTTACATGACTGCTGACTTATTATTTACACCTCAGAAAGACAGCAAGATCTGTGAGCATTTATTTTGCTAAAGGATAAGAAACCCTAACAGGCCAGCTTAAAAATATAGAAGAATGAAAAAAATACAGCTGTGCTGTGTGTATGTGTAATCATATAGATGTTTCTGGATCTCTGACTGCTGTGTATCTTACATGTGGAGCAGAAGTAACTCCACTGAAATAATAGAATCATTGGCTTAATGAAAAGTGAACAATGCCAGCGAGGAGCTTATGAGACAGGTGTTAGTTAACCAGGCCGTTCCATGTCAGATTAGAATTTTAACCATAATCTCAGCTGTGAAGAGACACAAAAGACACCACATATTCAAGGTATGTTTTCCAGTCTAATCCCATCTGACCAATAAAACGAAACACAATTAAATTTTATATTTTGCAAGTTATGAATCACTGGCCACAAAGTAATACTCATGGCCAGGTTCAGAGCACAAAAAACATTGTTCATGCTTACTGCCAAAGCATTGAGGAATGCACTTCTTAATTTCTTTAGTCACAGTCAGGAACCAATACATGTATCAGAGAGAGATTTGAAACGGATGAAACTGTATTACATACAAACAATGCCTAATGCACCTGCATGGCAATATTTTAATGTACTTTAGTACTTTGGTAAACATTTCCCTGTTGTATCTGAATACTATATATGAGTTTTAAACTCTTTTCTTTTGCTTTGTTAAATCATGATATGATGCTCTTTTCTTTAGGAGATCAAGATCTTATGGGATCATCCAAGACCAAACAGAAAACCTTTCTCTAGCCATGAAGATGATCGGAGGGCTGGAGCGCCTCTCCTGTGAGGATAGGCTGAGAGAGTTGGGGCTGTTCAGCCTGGAGAAGAGAAGGTTCCAGGGAGACCTTACAGCAGCCTTTCAGTTCTTAAAGGGGGCCTACAGGAAAGATGAGGAGGCACTCTTTATCAGGAAGTGGAGTGATAGGACAAGGAGAAATGGTTTTAAACTGAAAGAGGGCAGGTTTAGATTAGATATTAGGAAGAAATTCTTTACTCTGAGGGTGGTGAGACACTGGAACAGGTTGCCCAGAGAAATTGTGGATGTCCCGTTCCTGGAGGTGTTCAAGGCCAGGCTGGATGGGGCTTTGAGCAGCCTGGTCTAGTGGGAGGTGTCCTCCTCTAAGAATGGAGCCTGCAGAAGTTTTTCTATATTATCTAGTTCGACATCAAATTCTTCAGAGTAGGGTTGACTTCTTTTTCAGCGTACGAACAATGCCTAGGAAAAGCTGTACACAATCTTTGTTGTGACCTTCTGGTACAGCTATAATGAAGAACAATGCCAACAGAAGAGGAAATATGACTCTGCTACACTACCATGACTATGTTTATGGCCACAGTATTTATCATTGAAACCTTGTGCATACAAACCTCTCATTCAGAGAATCATTCTTGGAAAAATATAAAGATTTTCAGGCTCTAGAAATAAAGTTGTAGCATGGCTTATGCTATGGTTACGTACTATATGCTTCAAATACTCCTTTCTCATTACATAATAGACATATTTTTTTTCTGACATATTTCACTTGTTAAAAGTGGTTTGCAACCAGTTCCACAGAGCTCTGGATGGCACACTGCTTATATGACTCCACTACATCTGTTTCAATTAATGAATGGTTTCCTTGGAATGGGACATAAGCCAAGAGGGTGACGCTGACAACCACTATTCAAAGAATGCGAATCATTAGAAGAAACAACAGGACAGCGCTTACGAATAAATAACTCTATTTAAGTGGATTGCTGATTAATTTGTTCAACACTGAAAACATTTATGCTTTCATTTACAATCACTTAATTCCAAATCTTTTCTGAAAACAGCCATTACAATGTTTGGAATACTTCTATGCAGTGATTGCTTTAATGTTTATTTTATTGGATTCCATCTGATGTAGCAACATTAGGACTGTAGCAGAGGGAAAAGGTCTCCTGCAGAAACCTTAGATTTCACTTGCGGGAAGGCAAATACTTACGTATATTAATATGTATTTGTACTTACTCACAAACTGCAGGGAAGGACAAACCCACAAAGGCACTAGACAGATATTCTGTATACATTTCATTTGCAACTCCTTCCAGGTAGTATTTCTGCCACGTATCCTCCTCAATCTAAAACAAAGAAACACAGATGCAGAGTTCTGAGTAAAACCAAAAGCTTTCTTTAAAATTTACAAACAACTGCTTAAACACGAATCAGATTTTAACAAATAAGTCAGTAGACTTATTATTGCTTGTTTTTACAGGATTTCCTGGAATGCCAAAAAAAATTAAAAAAATAAAAAAAAATGAGTCCACATAGTCAGTAAATTGAGTATTCTATGTAAAAATAATACACTCAATTCTTGGCAAGTACATTCAGCACAAGGTGAAATAAGGTTGTAGAGAGCTTGAGGAAAAAAGTTTCTCAATTTCTCTTTCTGAAAATTCTCTAGTGAAATTGTTGCATTATATTGTTATTTCAGTCTCTCTAACAATGTTTCAATTATTTTCACCTTGTTTAGATGTTGATCAGCACTCAAAACTCATCATTTAAAATTACAATTCTTTTTTTTCTTCTCTGAATCTATGACTAACATGGAAATATGAGAAACATATATTGAAACAACTTCCTCAATGGTCATCAGTGCTTTAGGACAACAACTGAAGAAAAACTCTACTGCTAATTTCAGAGATCTTTTACTGTTGAAGGTATAAAGGAAAACAAGTCAGAGGTGCTACAGGACTACCATCAAAAGCTCAATATATTTGCCTAACCAGAAGTTTCTAGTGATATTTCATGTAATGCCACCTAGCTTCCAGCTGCTGCCCTGGGGTCTATGCATGCCATGTCATGTCTATAAATCTTATGTCTCAGACACTCTATAAGGTCTTTCAATTAGCATCAAACACCTATATTAAGGTAATTGGATTGAGCCATTTAGTATCCTTCAACAGGAATAGCACTATAATTCAAAAGAGCAAGTACAAAGCTAGCTGATATTACTGGAAATATGGCATATGCAGAAGCTGTTCACTGATGAAATCCCAGTTCTCTATACTGTAGTTTGTGCCCTCACCCAAAGTTTGAGATTTGACTGTCATTCCCAATGAGATCTTAACTATGTAAACTAGGGAAACGATCACAGACATGCAGCCTGAAATACCTATGGCTTCACATTGAACAGTTCTTTCCCTATTTATTACATTCCATTAAAATACAGGAAAAATTGCAACCACAATGGGACATTCCTGCATGTAATTATCTCTTTGGCTTTATTCACTAATTGTGCTATATAAATTGTGTGAATAGAGAAATTCATATTTGCAAGAATTACACACAGCACCAAAAATGTATGTATGATAATACAGTACATATAAAATTAGCAAGAAACACCAATTAAATCAGACTAGAAAAAAATAGTGTGATATATTTCTTTTTTACATTTTACATTACCACACTTTCATTAACCAGAGTCTATCTGACTAGCTAGCAAATAGGAAACAAGTAAAAAGACAGAGATTGAGAGATCAGAGATTTTAATTTTCTTAAATAAGGCACATGACTTTACAGATCATGGAAATCGTTATCTTGTAATTTCGTTCATGTCTAAAAAGCTGTATTTTATTCTTTGCAAAAAAATAAAGAAGTTCTTAATTCCACTACTTAGGTAACCCCACTATGGTCTTCATCTTACAGAGCAGAAAGTGAGACAGTATTGAGTTTAGATGCAAAGGCCAAAAAATTGACATAATAAGTATTTTTTTAAAAAAACCTATTGGTAGACATTTGCAAAGCTACCTGAAAGGATAAAGTACCAAATACCAACTGAATTTAGAATTTGTCTCTTTCTGTTATCCCCAGCTTTTCACGAAGATCAGTCTACATTGCATAAAGAGATGATGATACTAATCAGGAAACAGCTCTTTAGGAAACAGAGCTGTAGCCAGGCCCAATGAAGTGGCAAAAAGGATGCTTCAGGAACATCCATCCTCAAAAACTACTGGAGGTAAGGCTCAAGTGCTTTAACCTACACTGCTGATCTTGCTTGTCCCAGAGCCAGTGTAATGGCAACCAGCTGAGTATGAGCTGTATCTTTTTTTACCCATTACATAGAAACTCTCAGCATTTCAGAAATTCTTATCAAAGAATTCAGTTCAATAAGATAAACAACTTATTACCGCTTTAAAATTTTGTGCAGCTACGTTACTGTCCACTATGTTAAATGTCTTGGATAATATCCAGTCAATTATTTTAATGGTATGAAAATCCTTATACAGCAAAACATAGGCCTATATATTCTTTATAGTAAAAGCATTATGGTATGTAAGGAGGAGTGCGGGGTTTGTTGTAAACATATATTCCAAACAGCAATATAAATGTACATCTCTGTCAGTATTTGAGAAAAGAAATTAATACATGAAATGTACGTGACTTGGGTAAAGGCGTCCAAATTAATTTTTCATCTATTCATCAATAAATTAAATTGAGAAAAGCATCCTTAGGCAAGAATTTGTCTTTGTCTGCTGCGTCAAACTACAGCTGTTTTAAAACAGCATTAAAGCCAGAGGTTCTTGCATAACATACAGGGATTAAAGGAAATCTCACCATGTAAATTTAAAAAAGGACAAAAATTTAAGATGGGAAAAATTAAAGCACATCTCTAATCACCAGACAGTTCAGGTCTGTGACCAACAACATACTCTATGCCTTTATAATGTATTCAGCAACTGGCTTTCTGCCTCTTAAATTTAAAAATGAACTCATTCCTAAATAGATATCATTCAGGACATTTTCTGGATATTAATTCCGTTTTTCTTTTAACTGGTTTGCTTATATTGCTGTTTCATTAGTTGTACTTTTCATTATTCTACTCTAAAAGGTATAGTCAGATGAAAACAGTAAGTGTTTAACATAACTTTTAAGCTAAGTAATTGATGTTTTTAAATTTTAAATTAAATCTTTAGGAACTTTTAAAATCCTATATGCTTTAGGAAATAAAATTATATGAGCACAAGCTGTAAAAATAAACTACATTTTAAAAACAAAAGCTATAATGGTTATGGAGTCCTATTCGTTCCCCAAGAGTTTAGAACACATTTCTCTTGTTTCTTCTTATACATTTCTATTAAACATTTAATATTTTCTAAAAGTTTTAAGTTATATTTCTGGATTCCATATACTTACTCCAGTTCCAAATCATGAAGCTCACAAAATCCCATAAAATAAGAATTCTGTAGACATGCTGTGATGTTCCTCCTCCTCTTTTTTTTTTCCTCTTTTTGAGAGCTGTCTTCATCCCTGCTTCCCCTCTTTGCAGTTCCATAAATCTCTGCCCTTGACTCTGCCTCTTTGTTTCTCTACCATATCACCCACAATACCAACAGAACTGTTTCTCTAGGCTAATGTCCTGGATATCTTGCTTTCTATTTCCATCTTAACTCCTTTATTCAAATGGAAATGTCAGACTCCTTAACTGGTGCGTACTAGAGGATGTATAGCCACCAACCGACAGTGCTTTCACTGATAGAGTTCTTTATCTTACTTCCCCCTCAGCGGTGTTTCCATCTCCTCTTTTAGGCTCATAATTTGGTTATCTTCTTTGCCTGCTTCAACCCAGTCACTTATTCTATGCTAAAATCATACAGACCTCTTGTCTTTCCGCTAATCAGGCTAATCTGTGAACAAAAGTCTAAATCACGTTAAGAGACAGTAACACCAATTCCATGTCAAACTAGCATTTTACGGATAGCATACCAAAAATGTGAGGGATGCAGTACTATGTCACACATACTAAGTTCGGTGAGCAAAACCAGGATTATATTATTTATTACCATGAAATAAAACAACAGCCACATTTAAAGGCTTCAGAAAGGGAATTACAGCTGAGCTTCTAGCAGAAGCACATGTTAGTAGCGCAATGTCCTGGCAGCATATGCAAGAGCTACAGCTCTGCTAATTGTCTAACTTAAATAAGCATTTTCATACCACGTCCACACATGGCTTGTATTGAAATGCTACAAGAATGCTGAGCTTTTCAAACTCTGTTACAACTTGAAAGGACCTCTTCCCTGTAATAGCCTGATCCACAGCTCGTTGAAACCACTCAAACCTTCTCTACCGATGCTGACATGCTTAGGATCACTGTCTGAACAGCACAAAGCAGAAACAAGTGTGTTTTGACATAATGATTTTACTTAGAAAAAATAAATCAAAATATTTCTCAGATTATATCATTATCATGCTATATCATCACATAAATTTATTATATTGTTATATTAAATTATTAAATATTACTATCGCTTTTATATTATATTATTCTATATTATTTTATAGTATAACTTTCATTGGAATTTGGTGTGACACTAATCTCTCTTGGATAAATAATTTTCCAATATTAAAAAAAAATCTGAACTCCACAGCTACTTTGATAGGACTTGTATAGTATTTTATATAAGAAGTTTGCATTTTTATCCTGCAGCCTGAGTACTAGTGTACCCATGTTAAACTAGTCAAAAGGCACTCATTCAAAAGAATGTTTTAAAGAACAGAAGGATTGGAAACTTTTTAAGAAACCAGTGAAATATAAATTTCAATGAATTTATTTCTTTTTAATTTTCTTCTCTTGTTGATAGTTTTCCAGGTAACCAGCTACTTTAGTTCTGGAGAAGTAAACAACTGCAAGAATAAATCGGAATATGGAGATGTTCCAAATCATATACTCCCTGATAAGTGGGCTGCCAGCAATCAAGAGAAATTTCTTCCATAGAAATTGTTTCACCATTCATTCAGATGGGATGCTGAAAGGGATTTGCATTGTGTTACTCTCCACCACACACAGAGAAGTCACATCACATTTTTTTATAACCCTTTGATTTATGTGAAGCTTGCAAATGTTGCTGATCAGCAACTCTGTATATACAGAAAACAGATAAAGTGCAGGCTTGGTAAAAAATAGAAGTAAGGATAGCAAGGACATGTTTGCATCTTATGGTCTGTTTTGTGGCTTTTTCTTAGATTGACACCATCTGGGGTTGGACAAAAATATACAAATACATTATGTGTTTCTCCTTTCTACTTTGTCCTATTGCTTTCTTTTCTTTAGGCAGATGGTTTTGATTTGGAGGAAGGAACTGCAGATCAGACCTATAGTTAAGTCCTCACCCTTAGTCAAGGACCAAGAAAAGACCGTAAAAAAACCAAACTCATTTACAAAGCAGTGATCAAGCTTCAGATACTGGTTAGCGTTACATTAACCTTCATGAAGTCATTGGAACGTTTAAGACATATTCTGTTAGGAGAAATGGTCACCTGCTGGTCTGCTAGAAATTAAAAAACCTCCAGTATTAAGAACCTCCAGCGTTCAATACTTCTTTCCTAATTCCTTGAGTCTTGCAGTTACCCTGAATTTTAATAGAGTAAGGTTCCACAGATAAACAGTCAGTTTCTCCCATAATCCATATCTGTAAAATACTAATTTCAAAATCCTTAAAGCAAGAAAATATCCTCTAGGACTCACTGTGTTCTTGACTAATTTAAGCCTTTGTGATGATATTTTAAAGCCTGCTGCTGCAGTTAAACTCAAAAACTGAATCCCTAAACAAATCTCATTATTCATAATATGTGTTTATTTTCCTTTTAAATACTTAACCAAAACTCGAGCAATCGTCATCCAGTCCATCTCTGGACTTACTGATACTTATCTACTACTTACCCATACTTATCTATACATTAAGAGTAAGTTGCCAAAACTTAACTCTTAATGTAGAGATGAAAAAAATCTGTTCCATATGCACTTACAAAATGGATGTTTCACATGTCAGTTGCCTGAAAACAACAGGGAATTGTTAAAAGTTATGTAAACTTTTTAGAAGCAAAAAGAGCTGAATTCGGCGTGAGTCTGGTTCAAGACGCTACTAATCAAGGTTACCACAAATGTCATTCAGTATGGAAGTTACTTATCTGGTTAGTGAAATTTATACCTTGATTTTAGCCTACCTGAAAATATTGCTGTGCTTACAAAGACGAAAACAATCACGATTTTAACTTGAAAAACAAAGAAAAACCTACAATAGTTTCCATTTTACAGTTATAAAGATAATTTTGTTACGGCAAATAATTCCTGGTCTATACTAATTCAGCTCCTGACAGCAGAATCTGGATACTTGTATTTTCTACCTTTGTACAGTATGGTCTAATAACAGTTGAGACAAAGAGAATAATTTTCATCTCAGTGAAAAGTTTTCCATGGTAAAGTTTTGTTTTTTGGCTGAACAAACACATTCCAGGAGAAAGCATAAATCTAATAAAGCATAAATTAAGTATTGTGGATTCCAGGAAGCTAAATGTGCTAGTTTCATTCTGATATCACAGAGTGACACCAGGCTTTATATCCTGTTCATTGTTACCTTCGTGGATAACTGCCAGTTTGCGAAGGTAGATCACAGAATCACAGAATGGTTTGGGTTGGAAGGGACCTTTGAAGGTCATCTAGTCCAACCTCCCTGCAATGGGCAGGGACATCTTTCACTAGATCACATTGTTCAAAGTTCCATCCAACCTGACCTTAAATGCTTCCAGGGATGGGGCATGCCATCCCCAAATAAAACCTTTATTATTTGTTGGAAACTGCTGTCTTGGTAACAAAAATTGTGAATAATTAAGCAGTCAAATACTGCTTTGGAATGAGGGGATGTGTCTTTGTTAGTAGAGTAATTAAAACAGAAGTTAATGCCACCCAATATTTAGAATAGAATAAAATGTATAAAAGCTGCAAGGAGGAACAACACGAGAACACCAAAAGGCATGAAGTACACAAACACAATAGCAGTGAACTACTTTAGTGCAAGAAAAATAACCAACAAAACCCCTTGATATTACTGGGTCCTGCTATCATTTATTCTTTTCCCTTTTACCTCTTCCCATTTCTTGCATGTTATTTCTGTTTTCATTTAGTCTCATAGATAGGCCTCTTACATAACTGTTGAATGAAGACACAAGAATTGATCAAGAACAATTCTACTCCTCCTCTTTTTTTTTAATTTGGAACTCCTCCTTTACTCATCAAATATTACACAACTCAAGCATATCACCAAGCAATGACAAAAGGTACTTCTACATGCCTTTCCTTACAGAAAATGAGCATCTGTCTTTACGAAAGACCTTCCCCTGCATGATCCTAAGGAGAGGGCTTTGCAGGTCATTCTGTTACTTTTATCCCTGAAGTTAAATAACTAAGATACTTTAAGCTGATACTACAGCAACATGAGTAAATGTAACATTCTAAAAAGACAGTACAATTAGTGGTTGATGCAGCAACAAGGTGACCACACCATAAATTATTTAGAATAAGTACATATAACATTTTCTTTTGATTTTGGTGTTAAATCATAGCAAAATGTTACCACAGGATGCTGTGCTGTTACAAACAGTAAGAAGGTTTTTTTTCTCACAAACTCAAGAGGAAATATTAACAAATAGCAACAAACATTTAAGTTACTCCAATCACAGCTGGGAAGAAAGGTACAGAGAGTTTAAGTAACTATTGGACCTCACACAGAATGTGCCATACCACCACAGTGACTTGAATCTATACCTCCCAAGTTCCTCTATAGTACTGTAAGCACGTGATTATCTTCCCCTGACTACGTTACACTGCAATTCTGTCTTCTGGATAGTCATAAAACAAATTACCCACTGATTCAATAGCCTATGTGAAGAATAGCTGGAAAATGGCATAGTGTATCCCAAGAGAAGAAATCTTATTTTCCTCTATATCCTTTCTTAAGTCGCAAGGCTCCTCTGCTCTCCTCTATCTGTATATAGATACAATGTTGTTATCAGCAAATATATTGACATAATACAATCATTTCCTAGTGAGACATGGTGACAGAAAGATGAAAAAACGATGTACATCTTGCAAGTACAACCATTAGTATTGTCAGGAAAAAACCTAAACCCTTAATACACCCAGTCCTACCCTCTGGCAGTGTAATTATCAGGAGCTCTGTAGTCCCAGCTGATCTATCTCGTTCACAGCATTTGCTTCTCCGTGTAATGACGTAAATAGTTACATGAAAGAGATTGAGTATATCTGACCCTGATAACGCTAAATAATCTCCTCTCTCGAGATCTAACTCTCACTATCAAGACAGAGAACTAATGTTAGGATTGTAGTGTGACCTAGGATTTTTTATTGCATTTTGCAAAGAAAAACAGGGAGAGGATGGTGGGGTGTCTCTATAAATATTAAGGAAGTGACAAAATGAAAATTACTTTATAGCACAATGAAAGCAGCTGTAAAGTCTGCTCCCTAGCACTGAACAGGCTCAGCTCACCACCACCAAGGAAAGAGCACAACAGTACAAAGTCTTTGAGAATAATTTCAGATGTTCGGAAGATCATCCATTTGATATTTTAAGACACACGTTTACTTTTATAAACAACCCTATCTAAATGAATAATAAAATTAAAAAACCCACAAAGTACAGTAAATTAATGAGTTAATTCTATTCATTATCTCTCTAGGATAGCACTTGAATATTTTAGTTCTGTTACAAAAGTGATATTGCCTTATTCTAATGGCCTAACTTTTTTATTTGTCATACATGTCTCAGTATGCAGTACTTTGGCTAAGGGCAAGCAATTCAGAAATTGTGAATTCCCAAAATTATAAGGTTCCTATAAAAAAATTAAATAAATTGTTATGTAAGCAACACGAAAGTTGTTACTATTTCCTTTCTAAACTACATATAAGATTTTCTGTTCAAAGATGCCCAGAAGGCCATGTAAAGAAATGTTTTACAAATAATGTCTAGAAAATAGCATCTTCACTGGGGCAAGTTTCTTGAGCCCTTGCCACGCTATTTTCATCTACATCCATTTAACACAAGGATCCCTTCCTCCCCCTAGGCTCAGAACACTTTCAGGGTTTCCTGATGTTTAATTTTGCAATTCTTCTCTCCACAGCGTTGTGGGTTTTTGTCTAATAACATAGATGAGAATAAAAAAAGTACACACAGAATATTCTTGATTTGCAGTTTAAAAGCTGTACATTGAAAGCAGTGCATTTTAGACACGTTCACCTGTAATGTCCTTTCAATCCACTCAAATTGCTTATGTCAATGTCTGGTTTTATTATGCCGTTAGATATGGATATCAAAATCTGACAGTTAAGTACTTGTCTGAAATCAGTTCACACATTCCTAGCAGAGAGTGAAGCTTCTTTTATTTACAGTCTTATAATTGAATTTCCTTAAGTATTATACATTATCAAGTACCTCTCTACTCAATTCCATTGTCTGCTTAAATCAAAGCTAACAAGTATCCTCAGTGGTATAAAAATTTTACAACCTCAGCCAACTATTCCCACAGTTCTTTCTATATGCAAGAATGTTTTTTAAAACTGGCATGAACAGAGTATGTTTTATAAAATGTCAAATATGCTAATTAAGATTAGCTCTAATTTCAAATGAGAAATATATGCACTTTTTCATCATTCATACTAACCTAGATTCTTGTAGTAGGTCAAAGCAGAGAGAGTATTCTTGAAATATTATGATACCTAATTCTTCTTTAGATGCTGGCCTTGATGGGTTTGAACTTGAAGGCATACAGGCTCTACTTTTAATACTTTCAAATTTACAAAACAGGGCAGTATTTCTATCCATTCATAATGCAAAGATAGATTGGTGTTGATCTATTCATATGATCGACTGAAAAATACACTCCATGGTAGACTTCAGTTTAAGACAAATTTTATACCACTCTTATCACAAGGACTGATAGTATTTGTAAATAGCAAACGGTTTTCAACCACAACAGTTTTTAATTTCTAGATCAATGATTAAAATATTTTATTCAGGCAGACCTTTAGAGAATAAATGTCTTTTGGAACAGGCTACAGTATTTGTTCTAACTCCTGTGAGGGAAGATCAGGTAATCAGTTCATTATGCAGCCTCCTGAAGAACTTCACAATAAGTTGAGAAGTTGCATTCTCTCACCATCTCCCTTTTAAAGTTATCCTTCATTTGAAGAAATTCACTGTACGTACCCTAGTTTCATATTTTAAAACAATCCAAGGCTGTCTAGGTGTCCAAAAATAACAGCAAACCAGTTGATGTGTTTCATCAGTGTAGGTAAACACCTGACTGATGTAAATCTGGGTGGTTTTATTACGTCTCTCTCAGCCTGGACTAGAAAGGAATGTAGTGGGAGAAGTGGGCATTGCATACGTGTGGGTGTGAGCATCAGCTGCCGAAAGAGCCCAGAGAACATTCCTGCTCTCAAAATAGCTTAGAAGAGAATTCAGACTGCTCTAGATCATTTTTTCAGATCTGGAATGAGGTGTACTGTCTTACCAACAGAGCAACGACAAAACTAATTTGTTTGTGGAGTTCTGTTACACTCAAGGACCACATTCCACATTTTATTATTTTACACAACAATACTAACTCATATTGGTTTGCATGATTGTATAAAGGGACAAAATTTGACCACCTCTGTCTTTTATTCTATTTACTTTTTGCAATGTTTTTCATATGGGTACACTTCTGGTATACATTTGCTAATCCAAACAATACAGAAATTGCAGTACATTAGAGTATTTCCATCTTTTTCTGAGACTATGCAAGTAATAAAGAGTCCCAGTTCCTTTATTAATACAACAACGATAACATTGTGTGCTATAAAAAGAATGGACTATTGAAATACAGTTTACAGGTGTAAAGTTGGGTTTTGGTTTTTGGGGGTTTTTTGCTTAACATATAATTTCTTGTGCAATCTATCTTTCTTCCTTTAAGTGTTTACAGAACCTTAATCTTTTTGAGCTGATTTTCTTTTTGTTCAGTTTGGTGCCAAAGAGAACATAAAAGATTCCATATGAAACTACATTGTTAAAACCAAAAGGAAAATATTAGGAACAAATATAATATTTTGAGATTTCTTAGTTTGTTTTACCTCTAATACTGGGCAGACTGTTTACACAAATCATTTTGCTGTAAAGTAACACCTAATGAGTTAAATGTGTGCAATGTCACCGTCAATTGTGTTCGACTGACCAAACATTTATGACACATTAAATCACTTTCTAATCACGTTATGAAGGAGGAGGAACAAACACACATTTCAAGCTTTCTTTTAAAAATACATAAGTTACAGTACATTTTCTTGGCAATCTCCTAACTTGTGGGAGACTCCACTAATAATGTTTGCCCAAGGAGTTTATGAAGGTCTGACAGTAGTTAGATACAGTGCTCTAAATGAAAAGGGGTGGAAGTTCTTTTAGGGAATGGACGTCTTTCTTTTCTATAGAGTCCTCTAACAATTCTAATCAACGTAGCTGCTCTCCTACAATACACTGTTGATTCACAGCTACCATTAAGTAATAGTTTTCTTTTTCAAATGCAGTTTTAGGAGTGAGACAGCTTGGAGAAAGAACATCCTTTCAGCTAAATAAACTAAAAAAACCTTTTGCTGTTGGCAATTGAGTTGGATTCCCATGAAGAAACATGTCACAGTTCTTGTTTTGCTTTATATTTCAATATACTCAGAGATCTTTGGAAATGACCATATTCATTTTACTTGTCTAGACAATTAATTCTTAGTTAAGTAGCAGGCATCTTTTTAACTAGTACTAAGAGTCTTGCATTCTCGCAACTCACTGTTTGATGGCATTTTCCTCTCAGTGCCATCCAAAGATGACATCTGAAGTAATACAAGTTAAGGCATGTCTGCATCCTATTCTATTTATAACAGTACATAATCACAGATACAAGAGCAAAACTGACATTGATAGCCTCCTCCAAATCAAAATCATTGCTATTTTTATGCTCATTCTGTGTATATAGAAATACTCAGATATAATCTGAGAAGTGCCGTGCAAAGCTGAGACTTCAGCTTAAAACTGTTCATCAGTGAGATGGTACAATCTGTCACAGTACTGAAATTATTATAAGGATATCTTATAAAATAAGAAAATGCAGGATTGAAGGTGAGTAAGGTAATGGCATACGCGGTTAGATGTATTTTCTGGAGAAATGATACCTTTACATTTGCAGTTTATGACTTGCCTAAACATTTTAACTACAAATCCAGGTCATGAATGTGTCTGTCTCTAGTGCAGTTCCCCCATATTCAGATATTTGTATAAATTACCACTTTCTGAACTGAGAGCTTTCTCACTGCAAGTTTAAATTCAGTATTAAAATAAATTGCATTACAACTGGGGCTTCTCAGGATACCCATACATTTGGATCTCCTTGAGAGAAAAACGATCCCTTCTGAATTTGGAAAGACAGAAGTTGAGCAGAAGTTTCAGGCCTACTTTTGATTTCAAGAGCCAGTTCACAGAATGGGTTACCTCAGTAATTTGGATATATTAGGGTGACTGTTACAAATGTTTGAGACTCCTGAGAGTCTCGGGTTATACCACACCAGATAAGAGTGAGGCAGACCAAAATGACCAGCAAGAAGAAAGAAGTTTGTAAGAGATATAGTTTTCTTTTGGATTGTAAGTAGAAAGGATTAATACCAAAGTGACCATACGCTGATGACTCATATTGACAGTTCCCAAGTTTGGCTTTACTGAAGTAAAACTGCTTTTTTTTTTTCAGAACATGAATTAAGATGGAAACATCGTAACTACAGACCATGAAGCGCAGAGCCCAGTCTTGTTTCCGTATTGAAAACTGGCATTTTTTTGACTATATGTAATAGTCTGAAATATTTTTGGCACACAATAGTCTGCTGTCTCCAATTTTTTGAGGTCTCCAAAGGATACCTTAATAAGGATTTCAGGACTTCAAAAGAGCTAAATACTCACTGCCCTGCACTGATATGTGCATCTCCATGAGAACAGTCCTGTCTTTCTCATCTGAAGAAATTAGGCTTTTTTTTTTTTTTTTTTTTTTTTTTGCTTACTTGCACAATGGACTTGAAGTGGACCATGGCCTGCCTTGTACTCCAGCGTTTCCCATCCCATTAATAACACTTATGGGATTGGAAACTGACCATCCTTTATGTTTGGAATCAGTGTCCCAGAAAGGCACAAGGAAGGAAACACTGATTGCTGCAATCAAGGCCTTGGTCCAGTGACTTAGTACTGCTGCCATAGAAGTCTAGGAATAGGAATAACTGGATTAAAATTTTACCACTTAAGCCCAAAAGAGCTTTTTGACTGAGGAGAAATATATACACGAATGATGTTGTAGGAGGTTCAGGCTTCAGTTCCAACACATGCTCCTTATTTACTCTCACAGTCAGAGGTCCACGAGACATTTGAAGTAAAAGACCAAAATGAACAGTCCTTTTTTCTGGGAATTTTGTTGCTATATGGGACGTGTAAATCATATTTTTGTTTTAGCAGCAGGGGCTTTTCTCATAGATAAACATGTGTTTTGTCTAAACCAAAGCAAATCACAAAACACCAGAAGTATCTCCCTAGAAATGGATGGTGCTTTGAACAATGATTTAAAGGCCAAACACTTGCTGAATAAAAATAAAAACATAACGTGACAGAACCTGGCTCATTGCCCAATTTGCAGCAGGGAACTTTTGTATGTAAGTATGCGCTATTTTTTTTTTTTTTGTGTCTTACAAAATCTGTTAATGTGTTCCTATCTGTTTCATATTTGAGCCATGTTCTCTACTCAGCTCTCTGACAAACTGAATTGTGGACTAATACATTCTAATGAGACAAGACATTACCTTTATGAATGACCTCATAGAAAAGAGGTTGGCTAACATTGTTGAAAGGCCCGGTGCCAGGCAGCTCTGGGCTATGAAACCCAGCTTGAGCTCAGCAAGACAGATTGCATCATCCCCTTCTTTCCAGTTCCAGCTTGGGATATTTAGCAGATGAGCCTGGAAAACAAACAAGCAAAAAAAAAAAAAAAAAAAAAAAAACAAACCACTGGTGAAGAACCAGAAGTACTTCCTCAAATACAGTACAGTGTTGAAGAAGACAGCAGTGAATGATTTTTCTTTGTTACTGATCTGACTTCTTTTGAGTACACAGAAGCGCTCCAAGTATTTTAGAGTTTAAGTTATTCTTATGCTAAGAAATGTTCCAATCTTACCTATTCTAGACAAAATCTTACATTTCCCAAGCCACATTCTGGCTGTGACACTCTGACAGGCCTATCCTCACACCTGAATGAACCACAAAATGTAAAGTTTTCCTTCCCTTCTGTGTACTCCTTTTACAGCACTTTGAGCTACTCTCTGACTAATAAAGCACATAAATAACACACAAGAATCTAATACAAATTAGATTACAACTTGTGTGAAGCTTCAAACTTTTAAAGACATTGTCATTTAATAAGGTATATGACATCTTCTGTCTTTTCCCTGAAGGATTCAGTGAAAATCAAGACTTTTTCCTAAGACTGCTATTTGTAAAGATAGAATAAAGAAAATAGCTGACCAAGACGGACCTGCAGTATTGACACTGGTCAGTTAGATAGGTATTAATATTGTTCAGCTATCAGCATAACTCTATCAGATTGTCTCTTCCATCTACTTTATACAAATGCATAAGGAATCACAGATGCCTTCACACTTTTTTCCCTTCATAAGTTAGTATCACAGTTCAGCGCTTTGATAAAAGCTGTTCTTGAAGACACCTTCATGGGAAATACAATAGAAAAATTCAGTATTTAAAAGATACTCTGAACCTGTTTAAAGCAGAGAAACACCTTGCTTTTATTCTACAAAAAGACAGACTCCTTCCATTCACGTACAGAAAGAGGACATCACAAGCAACTGTAATTGCTCTTGTTCTAGCCAAAGGTTACGGGTATAAGGAGCTGTTAGCAGTCAAACCTTCCGAGTACCAGGATTATTGTATTTCACTGAATGAAGGTCTACCCAGCCAACCTTTTTTGCCAAGACTGGCCTTTAGTTGATACTTTTAGAAATAATAAGAGAAGCAGGTCACAGTGTGCCCTCTGATATATTCTTCCTAGCCCTGTTAATCAGCAGTTTATGGAACTTTGCATTTCAGGACTGAATGAATTGACTTCATTGCATTTAAATGTCACAGCTTTACCATCAAAAATTTGCCTAATTCCTTTCCAAAGCCGATTTATAATTTTGATCTCCACAATATTTTTAGGAACAAATTTCACAGCTGAACTCTGTTTTATATGAAAAAACCACTTAATTTTATTTATTTTGTACCTGCTACTTGGCAAATTCAGGTCTACATTGTCATGCAAGAAACACAAAATCACAATAAATCTCCAATAAGACAATGGTTCTATACTTTTTAAGTATCCACAAATAACTGACTTCAGATGATCTGCCTAGAGGCCACCAATTCATCTTGGGTAGCTCCGGTGTAATAAAATGAGCAAAACTTACAGAAGCTGAGCGGTTAAAAACTCATCTGGAATCAACAGGAACTACGGACACTGTAGCTTTGCAAATTAGACCCTAGGCAATTAATAAATGTCCGAGGATTTTGATAAGGTCCCTTGCATATATAAATAAAACTGAATTACATTGTAACTGGATTACATGACAAGGTTTATTAGGAGGTTTTTGTTTGGAAAGAAAAATGCTTACTGTTAGTGGAGATAGAAAAATTGTTTATGAGTGAAGGCAATGTAGCAAAAAAACTCTGGGGAGAGACACTGTTGGTTGCCACGTTACCTTATTGTGATACTGCAACATCTGAGTGATAATTCTTATCTTCGGATGATAATTCTTTATTGAAATAACTCTAAAAAATACAAGAAAAAACAAAATAACTTTTAGCTGGGGGATATTTGGATAATGTATCCCAATACCTTTACTGTGTTGTTAAGTCCCACAATTAAAACCTCTTACTCATTTGGCTGTAAAGCATACCGATTGAAGTCAGACCTACGCAATATTTACATCTAGTCAAATTCAGTTAATGACCATCAGCTAATACTACAGAACATCAAACCTCAGGAATTATTCAGTTGAATGGTTTACTCTTATGGAATTTGCGGAAAAAGAGCCTTATTTTAGCAGCTCTGTTCAGATACTGTACTCATTCTGTTAAGCAAATAATACACTCGCAATTATTATGTCATCTTCAGTGATTATCTTCACGTCTTTGAATCAACATAGTTGATCAAGTTTTCCAATGATGTCTGAAAAGAATCCCTTTCTTTCTGCCCCATCACACATTATTTATTTATAGTTGCTAGACATTCATCATATTTAAACACCTAAAATAATGATTTTGTTTGACATAAATCCCCATGCAAATTCATCTTAATTTTTATGGATTATTCCAAAGCTCAATATTGAAACTGATATCTGAACTCTGAATTTATAAAATAGGGGGCCTACTTCCATAATCTGCAGCTTTACTGCATTCTTAATTATTTAATGAGCCTAATATATACTCAGCTGTGTACAGATTTAAGGTGGCTGGAAAAAAAGAAAGTTTGAGAAATGAATGGACTGATAACATTTTATGAAGAGAGGAACAGACAATTCAATAATTAAAAAAGCATTGAGCAAAATTAAAGAGAGAAACAGGCCAAACAATTGGTTCTGTATATACAGACTAAAGGTAGAAAAAGAAGATAAAACAATCAAAACAAAAAATACTTTGAATTATTATGGAATCACCAGTTTCATAAAACTCTGAATGCTATAACTGTTTACACTGGTGTTTCGTAGGAAGTATCTTGCAAACTGCTGGTCTGCTTGCGCTTTATCAAAGCTAGATCATGAAAAAGATAAAAAAAGCTGTATGCATGATTTTAATTTATGTTATCTTTTGAAATAGAAAACAAGTCTTCCTTCTAATTTTCCATTTCTTAATTAATTATTTAATTAAACATTTCATTTTGTTGAATTAAATTCATTTAAACGTGAGAAAACACAAGAGAATTCCACTATCAAAATAACACTTTTGCATTTTATTACATTAAATGTATTAAATCTATTAAGAATGCACTAATCTGCAACTGGAATATTTTTAATGTATTTATGCAAATAATGTCAAAATAAAGTTTCTTGCATTGAAACGCAAAAGCATGTTTGGAAACTGAAATTAGGCATATTTATGTCCTGCATCATCCACAGACAGCCAGTTCTCTTGCACTCAGTGAACTTCTTCCAGAGAAGCAATTTTATTAATTATTTTTTTTATTTCTCCCCTTCCTTCAATTCACAACATGCAAACACCTGACAGGCCAGTAAAACTGGTCCCTAACACTGGCCAATCTATGTTAGAGATCTTTTAACAAATCATTGACATTTTAACTTTAAAAAGCAGAGACTGGTCTCATTAAAACTAGGGTTGTATGAACAAAACACAAAAAATGGAATAGCTTATCTTTGTTGTAACTCTAGCTGTTGTCTACTGACTGACTCTTTCATCTTCTTCCTTCAGAGAACACAAGGAGGAAAGCAGGACAAGAACTGGTGGTCCCTAATGTGTTAAGTGCCTTGCAAAGCAATGTTTGGTCTTCAGTGTAAAAAAGGAGGATGGAGCTAAGAGAGTACTGTATTGACACCACCTTGCTTTCCCCCAATCAGCGTAATTACTTGTAGAAGCAGATATACCAAGGAGCAATGAGGTATGAAGTTATTAAGGGTCCTTCTGTCCCATCATTAACACCAGCTGACACAGTACATGCACTCATGTATCACATTGTTGCAACAACATAACTGCATTCCCTTTCCTCTCATTTCTATTGGGACTGTGTTCAGCTATGAATACTTTACTTAAACCCTAGTTCTGCAAAATGACTGAGAGTACCAAAGCTTGTGTGCTGAGTATCTCTTCTCACATGGTCTTTCTAAAGCAGCTAAATTAAAACAGTTTAGGCAGAATTTAGGGTATGCTCATCTCTGAACTTCTGAGAAAATCTTGTAATTTGTCCCCTAAAAATAATCCCTCAATATTCTTCAAGTGCAACAGCTCAGCAATAAAGCTGTGTGTGGCTAGAGCATATCTGGACACCAGAAGTTAGCTAATCAGAGGTAAGAACCAAAAACCTATTAAAAACTAATGAGTTTACCTCATAATATTGGAGGCATCTTCAGCATCTGGGTCAGCGCAGTATTTATTGGCAAGGATTAGGCACGCATCTGCTGACTCTATCTGAGACACCAAAGAAAAAGCAAACATAAATAGCAACCTCTCTTTCCAGCTCTTCTTTCATCATAAAGTATTATAGAATCCGACACTGCCATCACGAGTGTGAATGACAGTCCTTAATACTGCTAATCAAAAACGGTACAAGGCTAACGTGAGTTAATGTGATGATAACAGCTCTCATATACACATAGCAATTTCATGAAACTTGCTTATGATGCTCAGACCAGGTCAGTAATTCAATTATTGACTCTTGCATTATATCAGCTGAGGCATGAAGGTGTTAATGGAATACCTTTTGTAAACAGATACTACAATTTAGAATGCTAAATCCATAGGAAGTTTCTGTTATACCAGTACAGTGCTCCCACAAGTCCTGCAGCTTTGTTTAGGAATTTAAGTACCTTCCTATTAGAGACAGGACAAGGCAGCTGAACTGAGCACAATCTTTAGAAAGCATGAGGAGAACTGATCTGTTCACAGGACTTCCACGTTCACACAAATCTCAGCTCTATTTAACTCAAAGCAGATGATGAAAGTATTTTTCAGTGTATACAACCAAATACCAACACAAAGAAGGGTGGAATACAGAACACAAAATACCAACACACAATTTTATGGTCACAATTAGAACACTTTGTTCTGATAAACTGAAACTGTGTGTGTTGGGCTACAAAAGGTTAAGCAATTTCTACAGCCAAAATGGACCAAAGACATGATTAATACTCCAGAAGGTGTTAACATTGCACTAAAATATTCTTGGCTTAAGCAGACAGTTTACATTCCATTAAAAAAAAAAAAAAAAAAAGAAACATAAAAGACTTAATGCTGTATCTGACAGCTTGCCATCTTTTTTTTTTTTTTCATTTAAGCTTTATACTTTGCTTTAAGAGTACAAAATAATTTATCATAAAGAATTCTAGACAATAAAACCGTCTCATTTTAGGTACCAAAAATCTTAAATTGTTTTTTTTGGGGGGGAGGTTTGGGTTTTTTTTTTTTTAGGATTCTAGACAATAGAAAAAGGGTTTGACAGGTGAAACATTACTTTCCAATCATTCTGATGAAGGTAAGACAATAGCATTTTAAGCAATTACTGTAAGACAATGTTCTATTATATCAAACATTAATGTAAAATAGACTCTTGAACTAAACCCCAATGAAAAATTCATAAAGAGTTCAATGGAACAGTAGACAATGTCTCTTAAGTCACAGCATTACTGAGGCTTTGAAGATCTAAAGATATAGGGAAAACAAGGTTTATAAGGATAGATATTATAAATTATTAGGCAAGCTAATAGAGATGGAAAAACAATCTTTTGGGGTTACACAAAGAGCTTTACTATTTTTTTCCAAATAATGCAATGAGCACTTCAAAAAACATCAAACAGCAGAACAGAACAACAGAGCTGTTACCTTCACTCTCGCCAGGTCATGGGGATTAAGGACTGAACCCTGATAAAATTCCACCTGAGTGAAGTGTCGTTTAAAAAGAGCTTCCAGCTCAAGGTTAGGGGAGATACTGCATTGGGAAGAGAAAAAAAACACAAGAGCAAATGAGAAGCCAGCTTCCATAACTGCCCCATTTCCTTCAATTATAAACAAACCCATTTATTTATTTTAGGTATTCAGACTTCTGCTGATGCTTTTCCTGTGGTGTGGAAACAGTGTGCAGTACTTAAAAGTCAAATACTATACTGCTTTCACTTCCTTACTTCTGTCTATAGAGCTTCTGGCCCATTTCATTATGCTACTCATCATTTTTCGGTTCTCACAGACATGAATGCAGAAGAATTGGTGCAAATATTTGAAAACATCCTCATACAGTAATTGCCTAGTAAGACAATCATCCTCAGCCTGTCCCCACTGTTCTCAAAACAGCCGATGGCATCAGAGAGCACAATGCAAAATCACTAAAAGCCAGAAAAGAAACCCTACGGGGACCTTGTGGCCTGTATGAAATATGATTAAAAGATACATAATTATGCTGTGACTTTCTGTCTCATTTCATTTTGCCACAACCAAAGAAAATTAAATGTATCACAATCTATTATATAATGTGGCACCAACCTTGTAAATACCTTTTCTGATGCCACTCACTAAAACAGAAGCCATTTAATAGCTACATAGTATACACGAGATCTTTGTCATGTCAGATGCTAAATTTAATAAGAAAATAAAACAGATACATGCAAAAATTTGTCTGTGAAGGTACAGAAAAAAGCAGGCACAAACAAGTAACCAGGTGCAAAACTCCCTCCATGTGCATATGCAGTTTCCTGATTCCTATCACCATGTATTTTCACTGTGGAAATCTGGATCTCTGCTTACCTCTGACAGTCAATTCTTATTACTTAGAGAGGGGAAACAAGCAAACAAACAATGTAGTTGCTTGAGGTTATCATCTTTAGTTCAATTTGGAAGTACTAAAATTGTGCAAGTGCTGCGGATTCATAGTTTTTCAGCTTCTTTTGTTGAATCATCACAAATGACTCTCTAAATTTTTAATCATTTTCCTTGACAAGGCGAAAAATGCAGAACTTGCTGCTAAATGTGAAAATGTTACTCATTCATAGCTTGCAACACTTCTAAACAGATGCCATTCCAGAGCAGAAAAGACCTTTCACACTGTCTCTCTGTGTAGCACATGGCTACTTCTAGCAGCTTCTCCCATAAGCACACCTGTTTGATGTTGTATTACGTGTAATCCAGAGCCTGCAAACAGCAATCGCCTTAAGACACCTTTCCAAATCCCACACCAGAAAGACGCAAGGGACTGTATGTAGGTAGCTATATATGCATAAAAGAGCAGTACTAATTATCACCATGGCAAGAATTTCTTTTCTATCTTTGCTATCTCTGTAAAGAAATACATCTCATTTACGTTAAAACTACATCTGCACCTATGTTTTTCTTTTTATAAATAGTTTGCAGTATGAAATAAGCACTTTTTCCCTAGTGAAATCAAAGGTGAAAATATGTTTTCAGATAGCATAAGTTCATACGACATACAGTAATTGTCAATAATTTTACTGATTTTAGCAATTTTGGCAGTTTCACTAGAAATACTCACCACTAAAGAAAATTCTCACATCTATTTATCAGCATTTCAATAGTCTTAATTTCATAATTCCATTTCCACTTCAACTATGTGTTTAGCTATCTACCTCACAATCAACACGATTGGGTCTCAAGTCTGTCTGCTTGAAACACCCATACTTAGCAGTGGGTTATAAAAAATTGCAGAAAACAACTCTATTTTCAAAATACATTGTTAACAAACATAATTGCAAACATTAATTTTATCGTTGTTTGGAGCCTGAAAGATCCTCTGTCTTCCCCCCAAAAATACAGCTTAATTTAATGAATTTTAATAACAGATGATAAGACTAATCTGGAAAACTACTCACTTATGCAGAAAGACGATTTCTACGTTGACATCATCCCTATCCTTGTGCAGGAAGTCCTTCAGGAAGTTGGACACGCTTTCAAGTG
Organism: Fratercula arctica; assembly: GCA_947846985.1. Classification (NCBI taxonomy): domain Eukaryota; kingdom Metazoa; phylum Chordata; class Aves; order Charadriiformes; family Alcidae; genus Fratercula; species Fratercula arctica. The sequence goes on from CANTUZ010000010.1 coordinate 26,102,955, forward strand.
TTATGTGACCACAGACAACTATGTGCCTGTTACAGAAAAATCAGAGTTAATCTTGCAAAGAAGGTAAAACAAGCAAGCACGAGAGCAAAGAAGGAAATGATAATTTATTGGCCAAACAAAAAGAGTATTAGTCTCTTCTTGATGTTTCTCTAGATCCTATTCCATGAAGTCAGAGAACAAAAACATCATTTCCAAAAGGTGCTTTGCAATTGCAAATACATATACACTCTCACTTGCAAAGACTACTATTAACAAACCATTTTGCCAAGTTGTATTACACATTTAACCATAAGTGGTGTCATTTATATATATGTTTACACACTGTATTAACCAGTCCCTTTCAAAGTCATATTTCTTTATTTTACACATCATTCTCCACATCTCTACCTCCTATACTGAGATTTACTGTTTAAATTTTTGGTTTACAACATAATGAGACAGCAAATCTCCCTAAAATGATTCAATATTTATCCGTGGCTGAAAGCAGACACTTATGCCAATGAAGGCAGTGCAAAGCTTGCCAATTAGAGGCCATAAGCAGTAAAAAAGAAATCTTTTTCATACCGTAACTCCTACAGGGAGACTACTTCATAATAAGAAATCATTATTTATTGCAGCATTTCAAGATCACTTAGAAAATCAAAGTTTGTACAGATTGTGATGTCACAAAACTTCCTACTGCTCCACATTTCCTTTAACATTTGTATCTGACCATGTAAGATGGAAGCATAATATAAACCTACATACACATTCTTGAATTCTACACATCTTAAATTATGAGAGGCTGAAGAAAAGGCCTAGGAAATTGCACTTTTCCTGACTTAAGGGGTCTTTGCTTATTGTAAAGCAAAGTCCAAAAATTTGTGATTAGAATATCGTACATTGTCTCACAATTTCCTTCATGGAATAAACTCAACCCCAGCTTTCATTACTGTCATGGGCTTCAGACAGACAGTGACTTTAGTATATAGTAACTTTAATATGCCTATTTCTAACACTTCCAATTGGCACATTGTTCACAGAAGTCAGGAAAGAGGGACACGGTAGCATAGATACAATTCCTGAACTAACATAAAGTCAACCTCATTACAGTCAGATTGTCTATGCACAAATCCTACAAATGCACAATTTCATAAACTTATTTGGCACTTGAGCTGCCACATGTGAAGCAAAGTAATTCCATGGGTAAGAAGTAGACCATCCAAATCTCACCTACTTCATAACTGGTTTGTGGAAAACTCAGTAAAGCAGAAACCTCATTGGCTGGAAACAACAAATAATAGGTGGCAGCAATTATTACTTATGTAATGGGCTAATAGGAGTCTGGTCTTGCTTCATAATTTGATGCTTGATGAAATGTGTGTGAAAAACACATAGAACTCATTGGAAAAAGGATAATTATGCATAACAAAGAATAAATCAATTCATCACGCAGTGAATAATTCCACCATCATGTACTGTTACTTTTGCAGTGGTTCATATGGTCACTAGAAAAGCAAAACACAGCAAAGTATATCAGTCCAGCACACCTAATGACATTGATCTACTATTACCACTTTTATAAATAGCCTAGCACAGAGTTTTCAAGCTTTGTTTAGAGATATGATAAATTCAAACACTCCTTTTGCATGAGTTCTTAGTGACATCACCAGGACTCAGATGTAATTTTAGAAATAGCAGCGGTCAAAAACTTAAATGGTTTCATCCTTTTTAACAGGTAAGGAATATGTCTATATGAGACTGATCATGCTGGTTTGTATTTAACATAGGACTCAATACTATGAACTTCTATTGCTAAACTAGCTAGTCAGAGTGTCTGCTTTGGCTTCAGTAAGATTTTGCTCAATTTCAACCTAAGTTTTTGGTGCAGTATGTGTATAGAGCACTGAGTTCTTGGACTGTAAACACCTAAAAACACAAAAATCCCTGAGTTAAAGCTTTCCTGTTTTATGAGGTGGTAAGCACAATATCAGAAAACAAGACATAAAATATATTAGCTCATCATCTTTTGGTGCAAGAGGTCCTTAAGAGGTTTCCTCTGGGATCCCTGCAGCTTGGCAGAGTTTGCAGCAGCCTCTGTACTGGATAAAACCATGCCTATATTTTCCCCTTCAGAAGCACGCTTCCTCAGTTTCCCCAGTGATCAATTGCCTGAGCTGCCAGCACTGTGTGTGCATGCGTTACCGCACACACAGTTAGGTCAGGATAATAACCTTCAACAGAGAAGGGCAAAATATGATTTCAAACACTAGGATTCACTCTCCATCAAATAGATGAATCTCTATCCAATATACCAACATAAATGGAAAACCTCAAGAAAGTTCAGATTCTGAAGAGATGTTTAAAACCTGAGTAGTTTACTAGATCTAAATTCTGAACAGACTGTGTTTGACACACAACGTTACACCAACATATTGGGAAGTTCTAACTGCCTATTGGTAACTCAGCACTTTTCCTGAGTGTAAACCCACCTAGCATCAAAAATCGCAAAGGCCCAACAAAATGATAAAAAGCAGCAAAAAATATTCATTTGTATTCCTTATACTCTCTGTACATGTTTTCTAAGATGACTAATTTTAAACTACGGGTATTATTTTCTTCAAGTGTTTCCATCTATTACTAATTAAGAAATTGAACTTTCTATTTGCACAGTCGATGCATTATTTTTAATAATAGAAATAATTTCTTCTTGTAGGCAACTGCTTTGTACAGATCCTGTGCTGGTAGCTTCAGCAGAGCCTCTTCCTGGATGCTCTTGTCCTACACTGCATTCCTGTGCAGAAAATTTACTTCTGTCCTGGGAGATTTCACTTCATATGGGTTCTTCCCTGTCTTTAATTAGAGTCCACATTTTAATAATATGGGTAAACTGAAGTGAAAAAACTACGAGCCAGATAGAGCATGCAACACAAATTACCCTATTATAGAAGAAATTTTCATAGGATCATAAGATTACAAGACAACTGAGGTTGGAAAAGACCTCCAGAGGTTTTCTCCTCCAAAAATTTCCTGCTAAAAGCAGGTGCATTTGGTACAATAATTCAATCCTGTTATGATTCTCTTTCAGTAGGGTTCCATAGCAATCCACTCCAGTGAAAATAAAATATTTGCCTGTCAAATACTCTTGCATTTGAGCACCAGGACTGATTCTTTTGGAAGTATCACAAAGCATCTGCACCATGGTTTCATTTTAGCACTCTGGTTTGGGGCCGGCCAGTATCTATTCTTCTCTTCTTTGCTGTTTGTATATAATGCAAGGCAGTGTCCTGAGCAGTAATTGCAACAAAATCTCCTGGTTTTCAAACACTATTTTCTGATGAGGTACTTGCATTAATTTTTGGTTGAAAACTCCCACAAAATAATGTAAGTAATATTTTTGCTAAAAAGTAGAAGAAATTGAAAACAGATTTCCTGCTTGCCAAGAGAGAGTTATTAGGTACATTATTTAAGAAAACTTGGAGACTTTATATTGTTCCAGTCTGGCTTGTATATGATTTGAAGATTTACAACTTCCTCTGTTTGTTCCAATAACCATTCCCTTTCCATGTGCCACTCATTTTCATCCACGCACTGAGAGTTTAAGTAAAGCCAACATACTGGATACCTTTTGCTTTCAGATAGTGTTGGTTGGTACAAAAATACTGTATTAATAATTTTGGGTCAACAGAAATGTCTAACCTCTGTGTTAAGCTTTTGTTTATGAAAAATCTCAAAAGTAGTACAGTATTCAGTTAAATTATTATGATTTGCCTTTTTTCTCATTCTTTAAAAATTAAATTTAGAAATTCCCTTAAAGTAGTGAAAATCACGATTCAGGAATTTAGACATTTTTATTGCAGATACGTATTCAGGAGGACTAAGGTTTCTGTTAAGTAATAGTTACCACTGGTGTCATGTACCAGAGATGAAACTGGCATAATATACCAATGGGAATCCATATTATGTGATAGTGATGCTGCAAAAAGAATCTTTTAGAGAGAATCAAAAGCTTACCAGGAGCCATATTCTATCAACCAATAAAGCCAGACTAATCCATTCTCTCCCGTATGTACTCATCGTTCTCAAAATTAATCACAGTGGCCAAATACGAAAAATTATTACAGTTCTACACAGTTGATTTCAATTGTGATTCTAGAGTTGAAATTCTCTACACTACGTAATTTTTTCCAGTGAAGTACTGACATAATGATACATTTGCTAAAAATACACTAGCTTCTTATAAACTAAACAAAAACGGTGATAAAAGGTCCAAAGCTACCACAGATACAAATGGTTTGAGGAAGAAAAAAAAATGAAACAAGCAAGAGCTAAACTATCTAGAATTCTGAGATGAGATAATTGAGAACATATACTTAATCCATGTAAATAGTACTGCAAATGAAAACAGATCCACTGTGAATAGGATTCTTCAAAAAGGATCTTTGCATGGTTCTTCCTTCAGAGGACACAATACAAAAGGCAAATCTTTTGCCTGTTTATTTTGAAAGAAATTATATCCATTTTATTGGAACAAGTATAAAGAATTTGAAAAAGCTCACTCTCACTAGTCTGTCATAATAAATCAAAGAATAAATACAAAATTCTGTTCAGCATTCAGTTGAATACATGGTGTTTACTTGTCAAGTAACTAAATGAAGCGTGGCACATATTGATCTAGATGTCTCTATAAAACTATAATACTTATATGAAATACATATGCTCAAATCTCTTTATGGTCTTTCTGCTTAGTGTTCTGATCATGCCTTCATCTATCAACCATCTAAATTCTTTCTTTGTATACCAGTAGCAGGCTGCTGTGGTTGCAGTAAAGAGGTCCTTGTAAAGTCTAACTGGTTTTCCTCAAGAAAGGATGGGTCTCAGTCACTTTTTCTTATTAGGAAAAGCCAATAAACGTCAACAGAGACTGTACATATGATCTTCTTGTTTATCTATTAGCGGTATGCAGTCTTTAAATATACCAGTTTACAAAACATTTCTAGCTGCTTGTGCTTTTTATGATGTACCTAACATTATCCAAGATTCTATTAATTCAGGTCAATTAAGTGAAAACTTCATGCATGTGCTTACATGTGTGTCTGATTTTGTTAAAAACTTGCTTTATTTTAATATAAACTCTGGTCTCAAATTAATACAGATAGAGTAATAGGTGCTGTACATTCATGATTTCATGTTTTTCTTTTGACTTGAACCCAAAGATGGTCCTCTAAGGACCACTTATTTAGCCAATATGTATAGTGAACCAGAATAATATGTTATAATACTTTAAGCATTAAAAAAAACTCGCTTATGTATTGCATATATGACAAAAGCAAAAACTGAGAACCACTCATCTAGAGCAGACACTTGTGGACCAAAAAAAGACACAGCAGGTTGGTCTTTAAAAAATACCTCCAACAAGTAAATAAAAAGTGTTAGTCCCAAACTTGCCTTTTTGCATTAGTCATTCATATCTGTGAGCACAGAGCTCTGAAATCAAGACATATTTTTTTTTAAAATTCAACTGTAAGCTCTCTATTTTCTCACTCCGATTCTCACATCAGGCTCTATAATTCTTCTAGTACAAAGGAGAGAAGTCAAAAATATTCAAAGATATAGTAAATTGCCAAGTGTGCAACAACTCAGCAACTTTATTTTAATATTTGTCTGTTAAAAAGTAGATTTTCATTATTTTCTTTACTCCTGGAGGATTAAAAATTTCAAAAGGGTTGAAGTTACTGAGAAGCCAAAAGCACTGACTTTAAAGGATGTATCAACATTAAATGTATAAAAGAATACGACTACGCTGTGACTGGAGATGTGATTGCAGTGTGTGAGAACATGCCTGAGGTACCTTTAATTTCTGTAAATTGGACCTGATAGCTTCAGCTGCCAACTATTTAGGAACCAGAGTAAACTCATGCAGCCCGTACTGAAGCTGCTGTGATTAATTCTGATGGAAACTATCTGTTCTTTCCAACAGGTTCCACGGTCTTTGGAATCTCTCTTATATTGTGAGTAAAGAAAAAGGAATTAGTTAATACCAGAAAACACTCAAAGACCTACATTCAGTATACGGTATACAGTACACATCAGTGAGTCAGCACTGGATCATACATCAGGTTAACATAAATGGGAAATCATTCATGTCAGATGTTTGAAAGTTACCTCTGATGCAGATATTAATTTACTTTGTGACCAATATAAGTATGTAAAATTAAGAGTCAAGAAGGAATAATTTCAAATTCTCTTAAACATAAAATTGGTATGTGTGACAAACATACAGTCATACACAAGACCCTAATTGGTTGTGAATTATTACAGCTATGAAGCTGCATCAAGTGCATTTATACAAACCCAGGTTTCAGTCTTGCTCAGTCAGTATTGGTGGTGTGTCACTGGCATCCTTTAAATATTAGAAATTTTTTCTGAAGCACATAGGAATAGTGCAGAAGAATTCACTCACACAGGTCCTCAAATATTTTATGCCCACCTAAGTGAGATTTCTACTAGAGAACAGGCCAATAGAGTGCATTTCAGATACTTTAATCCTGGATAAATAGCACACTCCTTTGTTTAAACTGCTTATCAGAGCTTGCATCTGTTTGCAATAGCATGCTATCATAAGTGATTCATCATGAGCTGCTTCGTTCTATTTCAACTTCCTTGCTCAGTTACAGCTAAATGAGTTTATCTTACATTTTTATGATGTAAGGAATTGTGCAATGCTTATCTATAAAGCAAGTTAAGAAATAAAAGTTAATATTCTTTGCTTGATGCACACCTCTGAAACTGCAATAATAAGAAGAAAGCACAGTGATTTGTTTCTCCCACAGTCTGGATAAGTTAAGAGGCTTCCACTGTAGCTTAAAGTAAAAGACGAATATTCATCCTTTCATTCAATCTTGATGGTAATATTATCCAGAGTATTTCTGCTTTCATATAAAATACCACGACATTTAGATGCAACACAGCTATATCACCACAAGAAATGTGACTTGATCTAGCGTCCCTGCCCTCGGCAGGGGGGTTGGAACTACATGATCTTTAAGGTCCCTTCCAACCCAAACCATTCTATGATTCTATGACTAATTTAATAGTATAAATAGAAGTAAAACCCATTAAATGCTACGGCATGCACAAGGTGTCCATACCAGAAAGCTTAATGCAGGAGTAAACCACACCTCTAGCATTAGCATCTCAGTTGCAAACAGACCTCAATCTACTGCTCTAATCCCTGCAAACCCTGCGTTTCCTTCCTCCTACTATTTTGTGCAGCAATCATCACACACACAAGACACTCTCTTATTACTTTTGAAATAAATTGAAAATCATTTCCCTTGAATAAGTTGCTTTCTATCTTCCCTCCATTACTCATTTTCAAATTGCCTTATACATTTTTTAAACGCTCAATGAGTCAAAAAAACCCTACAGCCTTTGTAGGCAATGCAGGAGTTAGCAAAGTCTTTAAGATGTTTGAGCATTTCATTCACGACCCGAGCCAATGCATTTCTTTCCACAGAAATCACTCCAAAATGTCATGACTAATTTTCTGCAACAGAATCTGAGTGAAAACAAAAAGTCATAAGTCACTAAGATTTGCCCATTAATTCACCCCTTCTGCCATCTAACATTCCACTCACACGTTGGAATGTCCACACTTAAAGTCATGGCCTGTATATTCTGTAGAATATGGTAGATCAGCAGATTTAAAAACCACATTCAGTCTTTCTTGGGTCAAAATTTGGACAGCAACAACTGCTATTTTGATGCCAAACCCCAAAGTTTTTTTAAAGTTTAGGCAGAGAGAAGGAAAAGTTGAATTTTTTATAATTTTAACTAGAAATATAAAATTAGTGCTATTATTGTAGGAATGGAATATGATTTGAGACCTAGAATACATATTTAAGTTGTATGGTTATATGTCACTTCCCACATTTCCTTTCTTGCTTTCATAAGAATGGATATAGTTTAATAAGCATGCAAAACCGAAAAAAAAAAAAGTTTGTCCTATTAGTTGTATCTGTCAGACTATTTAACACTCATCATATTTTCTTTATCACTAAGTGAGACTTCATTTGAAACAGTGGGATTAGAAGAATGGCTAGCAGATGGGAAATAGAGACACCCCTGGGGATCGTAATGCAATCCATGTCACATTCTCTTATTACATTTTCATCCCACTGGAAAATAATATCTTACATATTGTATCAAATTATTTAATATAATAATCTAATGTCACTTTCTTTGGAGCTATGTCTCTCATTACTGCAGCAAATGGACCTTTGCCAAAGTATTTGGGTAAGCCCTAAAAATTTTTTTCTAATTTTTAATCAAATTCAAATGTCTAATGAGTGCAAGATGGCCTGTCAACTTCAATTATCTGTTTGTCTTTCTGTTTACTATATCTATCTGTCTACAGTTTTTATTTTTCTCTGTGAAGTTTAGTTCTTGAATCCCATGTTTCCTTCTGGAAGGAATCTCTAACAGATGATTCTTCCTGTTGATATGTTGATGATTTGCTAATTTATGGCTTGTAAATTTAAGAAATCTGAAGAAATCTCTGGGAAGCAAAGTAGATCACAAGAGAAGAGAAACAAGAGGTTTTACTGGGTTACACAGTAAATAATTGTTATTTCATTAAAATACAATTTTAATCATATATATTAACTACAGTAATGCCTCTGGCTCTTTTTTTTTAAAATCTTTTGAATATTTAACAAACTTAAGCATAATTATTTACTATTGGGACAAGATAACCAGTTTATATATACACATACACATATATAAAATAATAATAAACCCTCTCCCTCCCAATATCTATTCATGTGAAGCCATGTTCTGCTTGCTGCCCTCATAAAGATTTTCCATTGGATTTGATAATGGTTTCGAAAAAGGCAAAAAGAATTTAGCTCATGGAATTAAAAGTTAATTCAATGTAGAGGAAAGACTAAAAAAAAAATTTAAAAAAAAATCATTAAGTTATGTAGTCTCTCTTTCAGTCCATAAGTTCACAAATGTTCTTTCCATATGCTTTCTAGAGCTTTGTGCAGGCTGATTTACAGTATCCTAATGTCTTCAACTGGAAAATATTTCACAGAATTAAAATACAGTCTGACCATATGAACACATGCATACAGAAATGAAATAACTGAATAAAACCAACCTTGATTCTCAAGTAAATGAGTAAATGTAGAATAAAAGATTAATTACAAATTAGTAGAGGTAAACCAAATGTGGATCTTTAGTCAAATCTCAGACCAGACCTGAGTAATATGAATGTTATAAATAAATAAATAGACCTTGATATTTTTTTTGGTGGGGGGAGGGGAGGGCTTAAAAGAAACAACACGGATGATCTTTTAAGTCCTATTTTGGCTAGGACTGAATGTGTAAGTTCCAAATATCACAAAAAGAGTACAACAGCAGAACTCTACTTATCTAAATCAAATAATTTCTTGAAGAAAACCTTTGTTTCATTAGATTTAAAGCATACACTTTATAGTTCAGAGGTTAGTTGGAGCACTTCAGAAAGTCATCCAAAGACAAAGTGATCACTGCCTGTTCCAGACTTACAGAGGTAGGCATGCATGAACTTACCTGTAGGTTTACTGGTACATTCTAAAATAATAAATTAGTCTATCAGCTATGGCGATAGAGTGGCAGATACCTTTTAATCCTTGTATGGTACTTCACTTTAAAAAATAGCACTTTAAAATGATCCCTTGAATACTAATTCATGAGTTCTACAGATAACTTACAGAAACAGCCTAAACAGAGTAAGTCAAAACGAAAGCCTTAAAAAGAAAGGACGTAAACGTAGATAGGGTGTAGGGAACCATCTGTTGGTCTCAAAATTATTCAGAAAAATGGCTAAGAGGAAATATCATTAATACTCAAGCTATATATCACTTCAGTTTGTAACTGATGAAAAAAAATGTCAAACAAAAAAAGAATGAAACTTCCCCTGCTTATGTATATAAAATTAGATATTATTTTCTAAACTAAAATCTATAGACTTTTTATAATACTGTAATAAAAGGTCAGATTTTTTTACTTCTCCACCCAACTACATGTTACATCTAGCTTTTACGTCCAGTATTTGCATCCAGTATTTTGTCATTACAAACTACATTATCTGTTCATAATGATACTAGTTTGCCACTGATTTACTTTATGAAATTATGTGAAAATAACTTCTTGCAAGTATATGTTTTTCATTAGTTATTTCCTAGTGATCTAGTAAGTTTCACAATGTTTTAGTGAGATATTTCCTATATAATATTGCAGATATTTTTCAGTGTGACAACATAATTCTTGGCAATGAAGCAATTAATAAGAGTTAACCTTCATTATAAATTTGTCTACTTTGGTTTTAAAAGCATTTTTCATCTTCAGAAAGCATAAACTTGATTCTGTTAAATCTCATGAAAACTCTCTCAGGCAATTACTAGTTTATTAATAATAAAAATATGCCAACTGTTCTACAGAGAAAGTAAGTCACACTGTTACCTCCTTCTACAGGTCTCAGCAGAACATTGGCTAATACGTAAAGAATGTTAGGTGCAATACCTGCTTTGCAAAAATTATTTCCCCAAACAAAACCGTGTACTACAGAATTCATCCAGGGAAACGCACAGGAAGGAGAAACAGTAGTAACTGAATTGCGCATGTGAAAGAACAGAAAAACTGTGTAGGACTCTATGTGGAAAATACTGTAAACCATATCACTGTTATCCTAAGATACCTCTTAGCAGTATTAGAAAATAATATTTTTTACAGTTCTGATTGCTTCTCATGCTTGAATTTTATTTCCCAGTTACATGTGTGTATATATATATTTAATACCAACTATCTTCTGCCTTTGTAACTACAGTCTGGTTTTCTCTGTGTCATTTGTATTTAGTGGTGATTATAACAGAAAACAATTATTTGTTTGTTCTAACTAAACTAAGGAAACCATTTTTTTCTTGTCTACTGACCATCTGATTCTGGTGTATTGGGACACATAGTATAAAAATTAGTTTTCTGATGAACTGGTCTGTAAACAGTAGTAGAACAGTTGTTTAGTACTAATTTCATCACCTATAGAGCAGATCTCATTGCTTTCACATCTGAAATTCAAGACAAGGATTGTTATCTTTTTTGGTAACTTTTTTTTTTTTTTTGCACTAGGTCATAATTATGCCGAAGTCATTACCCTTCTTGTCATTAAATGTGTATGTTTGGTTTCAGTCACATTTTGTATAGATAGGTTGGTATGCATTTTGGTAGATATGCAACAGTGAGAACTCTTATTTATTTAACAGGTGAAATTTCAGTCAAAGACTATAATAACATTCCTGATTTTTATTCTATGAGACTATAGACTTCTTATTACAGGAATATATTACAACGCAGAGATTACAATTTAAATTTAAAATTTAAAAATCCCAATGGACTTTTGTAACAAAACTACCTAGTATCTAGTAAATGTAACCAGTGATAATTGCATACTGCCTACAAACTACTTCTGTTTCCAAACTCTGCATGCGTGTGTCTCATCTAAGAGGGAAGTAAGCTTATTTATTGTGCAAAATGATTCCTATGTAGTTTATGAGTCCTTTGGGGACTTTATTGGCTGAAAAGGAAAATGAAATGTGAGATCAAACTCGCTGGTGCGTTGGTTGTTTTTCTTCTTTAGTAAGTGGAGTTTTTAAGCATACATTCTGGCTGCTTCAATAGTTACAATTCTATAGCAAGGCTCTCCTCAGGATAAAGCCACGTAGTGCAATCCTCAAAATATACATAACCTTATGTTAATTTTAACTTCCCAATGAAACGTCTAATAGTCATATAGAAGCATGTTACTCCACAGACATAGTTCATAAAGCAACATGTCTAAACATATATGTAAATGCTACAAAGCAGATTCTGTGTATTTATCTATTTAGGTGAAAGTTAAAAACTATACACATTTGCTATTTTGAGAGTTGAAACTACATCTTGCAACAAAATTCAGCTGCTCTTATTTTGTACATGCATTTAATTTTATCTGGAAACTTTCTGACATTAGGAATAGAACAACTGTAGTTTCTCATTATGTTTGCTGCCAGAATCTGTTTGGTTGCTCAACTAAAGTTCTTATATTGCTAATTACTACCACATGCACATATCTCAAGCAAAGGAAAACTTATTGGTTCTGACAACCCATTCTCTCAACACTGAATTCCAAATGAAAACTTAAATTTTGGCCAAACATAACATTTCATCAATCTTGTTCTACTGACTGCAAAAGCAACATCAAACAATGGGTGCTAATGGCTTTTTACTGTGCAGTTCCCAAGCTTAGATTCTCTGATGAAAGACCCACATGAGCAAAGGACGTCTTTAAACTACTTAGTAATTAGTAATTGAACCAGAAAACAATGCATAAAGTAAATCGAACAGTTTGTATGCTGATGATAGAGTCGAGTTTGAAACGACAAGTTATATGGGCAGTAGAGAACAGCAGAGAAAGCACTGACAACAGAGTGAGCTAAAACCAAACATAGTGCATATAAGTAAAGACAAAAAGAAAAGGTGAAAAAACTAAAATGAAGCACGCCCCAAAGCTAGCAGAAGCCTGTAATCTGGAGTTGAGTTTTTCAGGATGCGGGGTTCTGACTGAAGATCAGGTCCAAGTTTAGAGACATCTGAGCAATGCTGGGTACTAGTGACAATGTAGAAGGGAAGAGACTAAAACCTCTGTATGTAAAATGGTTTTTAACCATATTCCCCTCTGCTATAACTCCTTTGGAGCCTCAAAAACAGAGGTGTAATTTCTGTGTTTGAAAAGCTTCTGTCTTTGAGAAACTAAGTATAAATACAAGTATGAAACTGAGTAGGACTGTCACAAACAAACATTTTGGGTAAGTAATGATACTAGTCCATCTCAGAAATAAATTAAGGCATTTTGTTAATATGGATAAGTGATTTACGCTGCAAGTTTCCAACCTTAGTGTTTATACTAAAAAATAACTTTAGACATTTCAGGGTATCTCAAAAAAATGAAAGTATTGAAGTTTTCAATTGTGTCATCTAATTGCTTGAGCATTATTAAACATACAATAGTATAAGCTATAACTAAAGAAAAAATTTTGATTTATCTACCCAGTGATGTAAAACAGTACTCTAGAATTAGCTCTGTTGGACATTTACAGTCTTTCTGCTCCACAGAGAGAAGAAACAACTTGATAAAACTATAATCCACGTTTATAAAATGATGCATGGGAGATGAATTGAAGGAATAAAGTAAAAAAACATATCTTCTTAAAGTAAGGAGAGGAACACTTAGATGTGTTGCTTGTGGTACTTGTGGTACCTTCTCTATGTTATATGGAAAGGATTCTACATGACTAGTCTTTTAGGGCAAATGTATCTATACCAGTGAATGTCACAATGATTTGTAATGAAACAAAAGATGGCAACACTAATGGTGATATAGAGGAGAAACTACTATATCGTCAAGTACATCTAATTATTAAAGGCTATATCCCAGCAGGTCTAGGTGCTGGGAATGCTAGAAAGAGCTGGTTTTAACTTGGTCAAGAAAACAAGCAGGCTTTCAATAGAAATGTAATGAGCTAATGTGGTCCAATAAAATTTAACTTTTGCTACCAGGTAAAAATAATATTTTTTTATACAGGTTTGGGTTTTTTTTTCCCAAACTATATTGATACTAAGGCTACTACTTGCTCTTCTTAGGATAGGTTTTAGACCGCATGTGGAAAAGAATCACTTTAAAATTCCTGGTCATAGATCCTAAAATCACGAGTGTTTGCAATATTCATATGAAATCAATAGGAGCTATATGAGATCTGAATCTGCTGTTTGGACAATGAGAAACAGCACTATCAGACTTCTGACATAGTCTAATGGAATAACTGGATTGACATAAATCTCATATGTTGCACTCCAGTAAACCCAAGTTTTCTAAAGAACTGAGTTGTTTGACAATCATGTGAATTATCATTGTCACTTAGTTAAGAGACGACCACATGGTAATCTGATGCCCAAAACTGTGAAGTGACAAGTGAACCTTGTTCCAGAAGCTAACTGTATATGGAACTGCAGCAATTTCTACAAGGTATGTCAGTGTAGTCCTAGGGGTATCCAGGTTCTCTTGAACTAGAGACAAAAGGTTGTGACTTGTACCATAGCATAGCCCAGGTCTCTAATTATAGTGTGACAACTCTCCAGTGGTAACATCTGATGTCAAAGAATACAGCCTTATAAGCTGTGAGTCAGCTATTACCACCTTCAGGGGCTCTTTAAAGTCACACAACCACACCTGGTCTTTTTGACTTACTTTCTGCCTCTGGTTGAGTTAAAAGTCCCGCCGTATTTCTTCCGATTAAGGATGAGAGCAGCAATTTCTGGCACGTAGCGAGCAAACATTGCCTACATGCATGAAACAAAAACACAAAAAAAAAGAAAATGGCATGCAGAGAGTGTTCTACTGCAGCAGAGGCAGCAGAGCCTCTTGGGATACTTACTTTCTTCCACTAACCGCACTATAGGAACCACCATATTTCTTGCGGTTTCCTATTAACTCTATGATTTCAGGGACGTAGCTGGCAAACATGGCCTAAGAAGAAGATAGGAGACAGAAGAAAAGACTAAAAAGAGAGGCCAAAGAAAGGGGGATGATGAATATTTTCAGAAGATATATATCTTTAAGATCTGAAAATGCAAAAGAATTAGATCTATGAAGTTGTTTAAAAAGAAAATTTTAAAAATGTAAAAGTTCTTATCAAACAAAACAAGAGGGCTCAATGTAAAAGTTGGTCTTGGAGAAGATGCATACCTTTAAATTAAGAAAATGGTCAAAAGAAGAAAAATAGGCACACAAAACAAAACAAGAACAAAATTAATTCAAACTCGTATCTAATAATAAAATACAGTTTATCTAATTCTTCCTGAAGAGGGGAGGGGAAAAAACCTATCCAAGGTCCACTGCAAAAACCAAAAACAAGTATTATCATTACTGTTACATTGCTATTTTAAAAGACAGACTTCTTTCCCCCATGATTAGGATTCAAAAGAAGACAAAAACAAGATGGAATCAGGGGTTATTCCCCCTGTCAAGAACAAAAAGATCACCCTCCCCGTCCCCAAAAAAAAGTTTTCCAAAAGTTCACGTTTTTAAAAGGATTGGAATAACACGTGATAGATAAAAGGTTTTGAGGAGAAAATAAAAACTATTCTGCCATGTTTTGTCCAACAAACATCTTCCTTGTGGCTGGATACTTCAAAGAGCTACTGCCAGCTGACATGGTCTTTGTCTCTGTATGTCAATAAACGTAGATGGGAATGCATATATTTATGTTCACATATATACTCATATATATGTATCTGTGTATCTCATATATGCCATTCATAACAGTAGTTACATACATATCATCTCTAAGATGAATGTATATGTGAAATCGATATATGAGAGTAAAGTAACAATATACACACATATGTATGTGCACAATATAGATTGTGAGTCATCCATAAAGTACTTACCTTGCACAGTGTAAATATTAAAATAAACCTTGCTGTTTTAGAGAATAACATTGCATCAGGTCCTATAATATTACTAACACTGGTAAATAACAGAAAAGTCGACATAAGAATTAGTAACTTTGGTGCTATACATATTCAGGACAAAACACGAGAATTTGCTGATACGAAGGCATACTGGTTATGGCCATGTGATAAATTGTGAGTTAAAATTGTGCTACATGACATGAAAGGATGTTTGAAATTAAAGAGAATGTGGTTTGCCATCATCTGGATCAGGCAAGCTGCTCTTTAAGGCAGTCCAAAGCCACAGTGTTTGTTGGAATTCTGGGAAGGAACACAGAAGGGTGGGTAGGACGTCTGAAACCGCAAAGTGCCTTTAAGTATCAATAGCAGCCTCAAAAAAAATCACTACAATCAGTCACTAAAATGTAAAGGACTACAAATAACATTGTAAGTTGAAATATTAAGGCACGTCATGTATTCACACTCATTACTCATTTAAATGAATTAGAAAAATTCTGACTCTACTAAACATATTTAAAAGTTTTATAATTAATTTTAATTCACAAAATCAGATATATTATTTCTCTAATTACAGCACTGAGATATACAGGATCGACTATTAAGGTAGCTGGAATAATAATAATAATAATAATAATAATAATAATAATAATAATAATAATAATAATAATAATAATAATAATAATAATAGAGGTTTTACCAATCCCCCAAGGATGAAGAAGACCATGAAAAGGCGACCAAGGGTTGTTTTTGCATAAACATCTCCATAGCCAACAGTGGACATTGTAACCATCAGTAAATAAACACATTCCCAATATGTTAGCGGTTGATTATTTTGGAAATTTTCCCATGGATCCCCTGAGTTCTCCACCTAAAATGTACAAGAAAACATACAATGAATTAACAGAATTGTACCACAAATTACTGATATATGCATATGTGCGTGTGTGTGTGTATGTATATATATATGTAATTTGGCATATAATATGAACTCTGGATCCTTTCCTGTGATTAATTTTGAACAAATACAGAATGTAACCCTGTCCCAGTTATAGCATTACAGTTCTTCTGCCAATATACATAGCCTTGCCACTCATACTTCTAATGGAAATTATGTTTTCCATTCACCACTAAATAATATAACTTACTAATGCACCTCAGTAAATTCATTTTATACTAATTTGTTCAGAACTTCTTCAGAGTGAATTTTATTAATTTTATTTGCAATGCAATTATACTTCTTAAAGTTTTAGTTTTAAAGTCTTACATAGCTATCAATGGCACTAGTGACATGTTAAGTTTCATGATACACCATTACTTTTCCAAAAACTCAGCTACTGTATGTGACAAAGCTATAAATTTATCAGTGGGAAGGAGCATGCCTTCTAAAACATGTTCCACAATAACAAGTTTGAGGATTCCTACAGTACAATAGAGAAACTTATGCTGAGAAGCAAAAAAAAAAACCAAAACAAACAAAAAAACCCCCAAAAAACAAAAAACAAGAACAAAAAAACCCCACAAACAAACAAAAAAACAAAAAAACAAACCCAAAAAACAAACCACCAAAATCCAAGTCCTAGAAAATAGCATTCCCTCTCTCCTGGTGTAATTAAAAAAAAAAAAAAAAAAATTGTTTTTGGTTCAAAACCAGGAAAAGCTAATGTTTGTATGATGAAAATGATACATTTGCCCAAAAGAGTGTAAAAAATATGGTCATCTATGAATGCAAAGTACATCATAAATGAAAAAATTCAAAATTTTGGTGCATCTTGATAAGAGTTAAAATTAAATTACTATCTGGTATAATGAGAAGATAAATATTCTGAATTTAATCTTATGGTATAACAAGAAGATACATATTCCTAATTTAATCTTACATAACTGGACGCAGCTCAAGGTAATTCAAGTGAAATAAATTAAATTGCTTTGGACTAACATCAATATCATTAAATTATAATATTAGTCCAGAAACCATTCCTGAATAATTTACTACTATTAGCACCTTGAAAATTTCCTAAATTGATCATAAAATGTACTTAAAGGACAAACACTAAACTATATTTAATTTTAGTTACCTAACTAAACCGCAAAAGCTATTGATTTAAAATGTTTAAAATAAATAATTGACATATACCTACCAAATATATGCATATTCACGTTTATGAACTCTCATGCACTTCTATACTAACTATCTTACATTTTTCAGGTGTTGTTAAGTGTGGAAAAAAAATCTATTACAAAACCCCTATGTTATCAGTGTCTGAAAGCTACGCCAAAACAATTGAAATTCAAAAATATAAGAGAAGGAAATAATCTCTAAAAATTGCTACCCGGAATGTTAGCAATTCCATTAATTCTCGTGGAAATACAGAACTGCTCTTTTCTGGCACACCCATTGATTTCCCAGGACCCCAGTACCATTTCAGCTCTGCCAACCCCTTCCAGGAAGCACTCTGCACAGTTATTTAGGAAACATTGCCACCTACTGGTAAACTGTAATCATTCAAGAGGTTGCACCAGTTCAAGTCTCATATTTTATTGCTGAGGCTAATGATGTATTACTTGCTATTCAGAATTAGTTTTGAGTAGAAGCCTAAAATTCAGGAAGCTGTGATGTCTTTTTTTTTATTGTACTCCATAGATACGTTAAGGGACTACTCAGAGCAAGGCAATTTCAGGTAATAAAGTAGCTCCGAGAGCAGATGATCCATGAGAAAAAGTCAATGAAGTATTTTCAAATATACTTACCAAATGTATGAACCCAGCTGCTGTCAGCCACGTGCTGATAAATATAGAGCACAGATTCACTAGCTTGATGGAGTTACTGAAAATAAACAAAACCCAACAACAAATAGGAACTTAGACTGGAATTTATCACATATTTTTAATATGTACCTGTATACAACTGCATACTTTAGACTGAAAGAGCCCAGTGATTATTTCTGAAGACACGCAGGCTCCCTAAAAAAAACTTAATCAAAAGCCTATGCAAAATATGTATTATTTTGTCTTTGCAGAGTTCACATTTGAACAATTTAGGTAACTTGAAAGAAAAATTCCAATGCATTTAAGAGCAGAAAGAAAAATGGAAACCTTAGCTACATCTGCACTCATAATCCAACTAATAGAAAGAAATAATGATTTTTCACAAATAATTTGGTTGCCTCTCAGTACACTCACCTTCTCGTTTTTCATTGCTATACACCTCAGCAATTATTTACATGTAAACATTCTACTACCCTGGAATACCATCCAGGCAGTTCAAATAATTAAACTGAGCGATGCTAATTGACATTAGTTGCTGAACACTGCACTTACACATACAATTGACTGATCTGTTTTTAATTATTTCATTTTTTGTTAGCTTGTATGCTTCTTCTATATTCATTGTGCTTTTGACCCCAGACCTGGTGGGGATTTAAAATTAGCAGCAAAAGGACGTTTTTGTTGCATACTCACCAAATAGTAACACTTGCATACATGACCACAGGGCAAGACTACTTCCCTACAGTTATAGCAAACAATTAACTATTGCAGCCAATCTGTAAATGTTATTCTGCTTTTGTGAAAAAAATTATGATTTCCAAATTACATAACTTCGGTACACACTTCCTGTGTGAAGTCCTAAATAATTTTCATATTATTCTGCTTGCACAAACTCTTATGGACTTTGTGGAAATTCATACAGAGCTAGCGTACTTCATACTTCACATCCACATGTGAATCCGTCAAACTCTG
Organism: Fratercula arctica; assembly: GCA_947846985.1. Lineage (NCBI taxonomy): Eukaryota > Metazoa > Chordata > Aves > Charadriiformes > Alcidae > Fratercula > Fratercula arctica. The sequence continues at coordinate 26,122,224 of CANTUZ010000010.1, forward strand.
CAAGCTCTTTTTATGCCCACTATGTTCCCTATTGTAGCCAGAAGTTATTTTGAAGCAAGGACCTCACTCAGTTCAGTGGGAAAATACCATACTTAAAAGTTTATGGAAAAAATGCTCAATCTCTTCTTACAAAAATCACTATGATTTCAAAAGCTAAGCAGGATATTCAACAAATACACAAGGAACTGAAGTCTATGTATTACTGTGTCTAAATAATCTCACCCATTCATGGAACTGTATTGGAAATAGCTCTCCCTTGTTTTTGAAAACATTTCTAAAAAAGAATAACGCTTTAGAAAAATCACTGTTATTCCTAAAGCAATACATTCCAAAAGAATAAAAATTAGGAAAAAATCTCTATCAGTGTTGGTAGTAGTAGTTTTGCCATAAAATTGATTAATATTTCTGTTTATAACTACTTTAAGGACAATAAAAATGCATTATTTCATAAACAAAGTTGAGAAATTAACCTGGAAAATTAATCTAGCCAGCTCCATTAAAAATATTTTTGAGAGTTACAGGTAGTGAAATGGGCAACTGTGGCTATTAGGAAAGAAATACAATTGGGTAATACGACAGACGCTGTAATGAATACTGCACTCAAAAATAAGATAATAGACCAGCAGTTCTGCAATTAATTAGCTTTCACCTGCATCAACACATATTCCCTATTTCTCTCTTAAGGTATGGTCGCTTAAGGTTTATATTTTGGTGGTGATAACATTCAGTGATAGCATAGGACCTTAAACAACAGGTTCCTAGATTAAACAAAATGATAGAAATCATACTGATGCCAAGCTCCATTATGAAAGATTAAATATCATCCTTCACCCGAACTTAGAACAGAAGGGGCTCCTGATACAATAATGTGTCAGTTGGTCTCCACATATTACTATGATACAAGTAAATGACAGCAGTCACTAAAAAATAGCTATTTACATTACTTGTTTGGTACATTTTATTTTTGCAGATTTATTAAACATTGTGCCTTATCTCTCCTCTATGAAATACTTCTGTATTTCTGCCAGAGTCTAAATATAGATGATGGATTAGTCGCAAACATTTTCCTGCTCTTTAAGCTCCTTCCAACATCTGTGCAAAATCCCTTACTGTGAGCCCTGCCTAAGCCTCTGGAGTTTTGTTGAAAAATATTAGAAAACAGTGAAGTGAAGGAGAGAAATTTTCAGCTGAACGCCACGCAATTCATTGTATTTCATAAAACACAGGAACAAAAAATATTGAGTAAAATACATTTAATTTCAAATTAGGGAAACAAATAGATCCTTGGCAGAGTACAGTCTTAATACACAACAGTAAAATTTTGCTTTGCCTTACTGGCTCTTTTAAAATATAATTAATAATTTTTCAGATATTCAAATAATTATCTAGCACCCCCATACTACTTTGCTAGTCTTCTCACCACCTCTATTTTTGCATTGTTAGCTTCTTCCTTTGGATTCCAGTGTTTGGAATGGCCCTTCTGCCCATTGTGTAAATAATCTATGTTCCTTTAATCTTCATATCTCAGCCACTAATTCCAGGAATAATTTTAATTTGCAAGTTAGAATAAATCGTTTTCTTTACTTTACTAAGAGGAAAAGAAGGACAGAATTTCTTCTCTAATTGCACCAAATACTAAAAACATGGGCATGCCATTTATACCCTACGAGTTTCTCATCTTGTCAGTAGTTACTTGCTATGAATCCCAGGCACACTAAAATGCCTCTAGTCAAAAACAATCATTCAAGGAAGTTTTGCTTTACAGGTTTTCTAATAATCAACGTTTGGGTTTCACGGATATTTGGACATTCATGTAAATAATCACAGAGATGATGATATCTAATCTGAGAGCAAATTTGCACCAGAGAAATGCTTTTTAAATGAGCAGGTCAATCTTGAATAAGCCAGCTTTAAATACACTGAACGTGATTAATGCAGTATCCTTTCATTTACGGATCTGGAAGTTTACAAATCCACCCACTCCTGAAGGGGCTTTTAGCCTTTATCCAAAAAATCCTTCGAGTTTATGGGGCTTTCCCATTGACTGTCATTTCTTTTGGTGAGGTTGATCTGTGTGTTAAATGCAGACTCATTGGATATTCCAAGCTCCTGCACAAATGACTCTCCTTTACCATACTGGCAGCATTCTAAGCTACTGGACTATGTTTTCACTGCAGATTCTTTCATTTCTTTATTTAAAAAAAAAAAAAAGGATTCCTTACAATCACACAGATAAAGACAAATAGTGTGAGAGATTCACAGCAAAGAGAGTAGTTTTAAGGTTAAGGGTTGACGAAAACAGCTGTTTACCATGAGTAATAGATCTCAAGGATCTATTTCCCCATCACTACCAATTAACATAGCAAATAAATGGAGTTACTTGCATACAAAGCCTTTACATAGGCATCATCAACTAGTGGAGAGAACATAGGATTTCAGAATGAAACTGAGTTTACATTATTATTGGAAGCTGGGTTCAATACTTTAGCTGGGGCATTTTAGGGAATGATGAAAGGCAATGCATTTTCAACTGTGAGGCATGGGAAGGTTTCTTTTTTTTTTTCTTCCCTTCAAAGTGATCTTTTGTTTAAAGTTGTGCTGCTTCTGCACAACTTTCATGTATTAATAGCCTGAAGTATCAGTGCAAGCCAGAAGGTTACTTGGAATATTTTAAATATTCTTTGAAAGAAATGCTAATTGCAATGAACATAATATAAAGATAGCTGAGTGTAAAATTAATTTTTAATATGTTTTTGATGTGAAAAAGGATGTTCAGTTCAAAAAAAACTAAAGTAGAGCCACAATGATTATTTCTTAAAATACATTTTATCTGTATTCTGTTCAGTGAATTGTGATTTCTGTTTTTCCAATGCAGCGTAATATGGACTGATTTTGTGGAAAGAAGCAATATTTAATCAGTGCGGATCTCTGTAATTCATTCTGCTTTTAATTTATGAGTGCTCAGTCTTGCTCAGATACTTCAAATGTAACAACGCATCAAGTAAAATCTTCTGCTGATCACATGTCAAAAGAGGCTGACACTGATAAATCATTCATTACCAGAAAAAGGTTTAAAAAACAGATAACAAGTGGGGGTTTTTTTCCAGAAAATAAAATAATATATTACTAGGACCACAAACCTAAGCCATTTATGTTCTATCACCAATGCAACTAACTCAGTATGTAAGAAAAGGTCTTACCTTGTTTTAAGGATATTCAGAAACTGCAAAATTTCTGAAAACTGTATCAGTCTAAGAGCTCTTAAAAATCTTAAACCTGCAGTAAAGAAAAAAAAAAAAGGTCTAGTAAAGAATAATTCAAATTATAACAACATTTCACTTACAATGACAGCGATCAATGAAATCAACATAGGTAGCATACAAAATGTCAAATACCTTTGAAATGTTCTTCCATATTTAATGGTTCCAAGATCCTTACCAGGTGTTTTTCAAATTTTTTTGAACTTATTTCCTTAATAGTTGAAGTATCCTCCCAGGAAACCTTAGTTTATGTAGGGAGCCATGGGAGGAGACATACAGGCTGGAAGCTCAGGGGGAGAAAAACCTCCCTGAGGTTCCGTTGGTAATTCTAGTGCACATGTCCTTCTCTTACAGGCTGTCAAAGACATACACAGATCTGAAACTCATCAGTCCCCGAAGGTCCCACATTGCTTAGTGAAAAATAAAAGATTATGGGCAAGAGATCTGATAACATAGATAAAGTAGATTGTGTATATGCCTGATTAAATTGATAAACCTTAATGACGTAAAGTCTTTTATGGTAATAATGCTCCTTATCTCCACCCTAATTTCCAAAAACTCAAGCAGGAGAACAGAGGAACAACACATTCTCTCTTAAAAATGACAGAACTACTATTATTCTTTCCATCAGACTATAGGAATAGATTACTCTTTGACTATTAAAGAAGTAACTATTTCTGTAAAGAAATAGCGTTTTTGTATTGAAATCATGTTGCATGAAAAGCAATTCCCAGACAACTGCAAAGTCAGCTAGACATAGACACAGAGTGTGTGCAAGAGAAAATACTATAGAAGATTAAGGGCTTAAATTATTAAAAGACGCTGATGCTTATAGTAAATAATTTGGCTGCAGATTTTTGGCATATGAATAAAAGTACATTGTGTATTATACACATGCACAGCTTATAAAATTAAAATAAGGCTTTGAGGATAATTTTTATTAGACAGTACAGCCAAGAGTTACATAAAAGTTGTGTAACATGGTATTGTGACTGTTACAATTAGGTCCAGGTTAGCTTCTTTTCATACTTTCTCTTTATTGATATTTATTTTACCCACTTCCAGTGCTATAAACCACTTTTTATTTCTAGAAACTTAAGGAAAGACTGGTCCTGGTAAACATATAAAGATTGTTGCAACGCTCATCATCTCAGTGGAGTTGAGAGGTTCCCCTCAAGAGCAAAGATGCATATGGTGAGATATGTTTAAGTCGAGGCTTTACTTGCACTATTCTTGGGAAGTTGTTAAATGAAATTTTTACTCTTGTTAAGTCTCATAAGTAGCCCTATTACGTAGCCTTATTTAGGCTCATAAGTAGCCTTAAAGTAGAAAATCACTCCTGTCTGTGTATTACATGGATACAAAGTTTCTTTTTAATTACTGACGGTGGGGAATTCTGAAGATTAATTACAACTTGAAAGCTAGATTCGACGATCTAGATGAAAAGCAATAAAATGATGCTTAATAATTCTAAACTTCAGATCCATTTACAATTACAGGATGATGATTTTGGATCATAGTGCTGAAACTGAGAGACATGTCCCTCTGCTCCACTTGCAGTAGCTCCCACAGTTGCTACTTCTATCCAAAGAGACGTGGCTGGCATGGAGAGGACCTTCACTAGCAGCCTTAAACTTCCTCACCTCTGTTCCATCCAGTGATCTCCCTCACTCAACTCCCTAGGAACTTCTTGAAAAACGGCTAGCGGGAGAAAAATCCTTCCTTTCAAATGCTTTGCATTGCATCTGAAGCTAACAAGATGGCCAATTTACCCATTGCGCTGTTTCAAAAAGAAGCCTGAGAAACATCAATGTTAGCAATAAAATCTATCTCCAACTCTTACAGTGCTTCAAGATATATTTTAGTTGCTGAGACATCAAATGATAGAACACAAAGATTATGGCTTCAATGTAGTGTTTGCAGAAGAAGAAAGTCATTATGGATTATGTTCTGCATTTGCTACGGCCTACACTATTTTAAAGAATTCCTTTCAGAGAATAGAATTTAAAAAAAACAAAAAACAAAACCAAACAAAACAAAAAGAAATGGAGAGTTTGCTTGAACAGTTTACCTGAACTACAAATGAAACAGGCTGGTAATTTTAAAAGGTTCCAAGGACCTCGTAACCTCTGTATCTTGTGAAGGCCTTTACTTGTGTGGCTGTATTTTATAACTAAAGGAATTATTACACAGAAAGGATCAAAGTTTGATCTTCAGAAACCTCAGTGTATTACCAGCTTTTTGTGGTTCAAATATGAAGGACAAAAATGAGATGTAAATAATAGCTTTCCTTACCATGATGGTAAATGAATTCTTTTCAGTATTCTACTCTTTTCAAGACCCAAACAGTTCTGTTATTAGGTTCCTATACACATCATTTTATATGATTTTCTGTACTTCCTGTCTTGCAAATAAATCTGTGAGTTCCATCATCCTAGCAAAAAAGTGGTATTTAATAAGAATGTCTTGATAAGCATAAGCCGTATCAAGCCCTATCAAAAGGCACTAAGAAAAGGCAGATTCTCTAGATGAGATACTGAAAGCTTCATAGACAAACCACCGTGATACTGTATGATGACCTCTTCAGATTTTATAGACGTGTTGATATTCAATTAGCTTTTGTAGAAATATTAGTCATGTTAGAAATACTGAATTTTTGTATTTAATATAAAATATATTCTCTATTAGTCAAAAAAGTCCTCTGGTAAGTCAATATATATAGCAAATAGAGATTAGGAAAACCCTTCATGACAATACACCTTTGAAGCCTATAAAAATTATGTATTTCAAATGTTTTCAATGCCCATTAAAATTATATTCTCAGTTCTGCTTCAAAGGACCTCTAAAGGTCTTTTTTTATAAAAACCTATTTGGAATATAATATTTTTTCCAGCTATACGAAGAGGCATCACCTCATATAAATTTCATCAGCAGAATGAATATTGCAGGAAAACACTTTTGTTCTCCCTGACAGTCACTGTTCCTGAACAGGCACTGAACAAGGAGTCCAGTCTGCCTCAGTGGGACAGAATGTTAGGGTATTGGATTTAGTAATGAATCTACTGGTTTACTTCTGAGCTTTATAATCCCCTTCAGTAGAAAATTTAGCCAACTGAGGGCTTTAAAATCCATTTGACATTGACTGATATCAGAGTCAAGGAGAACCTGGCTTGGGAGGAAACAAGCAGAGATTGGGAGTAGCATTCTTAGCATAAACCATGGTGCAGACAGTTTGCAAATAGGGCTGAAAGGCTTATAGTTGAGCAGGAAGGAAGCCTATTTAAAGTAGGAAAATAAGGAATATTCGTAAGAGATGGCTATTCCAGAAGAGTGTAAAAGAGAACTCTGAGCAGTGATCTGAAGAAAATACATAAGAGGACTGGACAATGGTAGGGCTACAGCTGGTAGGGTTGATTAACCTTGTTTCCAGGTACTCACAGTATCTTGCTCTCGGGGTCTTAGTGTACAAGCATCAGTTAGTTCAATGTTTGCAAGTGAAACCCACTATGCCTGTGGTGTTTACTCCACATAACACTGTTATCACAAAAAGTTGGCCAGCCAAAATGGCTCTACATAATAGGGACAAATTACACTGTACAATGCACCGGTGTGCACACCTCCCCAGTAGGTTACACCATGTGAAGACTGCATGATCTATTGAAACCATCCACAGTTGAAGTGAAACAAGGGAGAAAGAGGGACTTCCCATTCTTGAACAGTTATTTCTACAGCTTGACTCTGAAAGAGGTAAGAGGTGCTGGTTTTGAATGAATGTGTGTGGCACTCTAAAACATTTAATAGCATCGACTGCTTGACCTTGTAGTAAATTATGTGCATTTTGAAAGACTGCAGCTAATTCAGAAGTTTCATCCTTATTCTTCAAATAGACTACAAAAAGCTGCTGCTAAGAATAAACTGTAAGCATGAAACTCAGATGAAATGAGCTTGCCCCTAAATGTATGATTACTCATATCACCTTGAACTTAGCAAGGGGACAATGAATCAACTGAATAATTCCAGAGGGAAAGTCCACACAGCATTCTGGTGCTGGTATTAATGACATGTGAAAGTGTGATTGCAATCACACATGCATCTTTAAACTGATGATACAGTAATCTTCACAGCAATAACCATGTTGCAATAAGGCTGTTGTCAAACTAAAAGTGGACTAAATTATTCAGTAGGTAGCTTACTACGCATTCACACAAGATTAAAATTAAAACAAGGTAAATAGAAAAGATTTTGATGGCTCTAGCTCAAGAACAATTATTGACAAAGTGACTGTAAAAAACAGCCTGGCTGAAAACTAATCACATGTAATCAGTAACACAATGTCCCATGCTATGCTCTCTGACCTTCTTCAAATCAAACTTGACTCACAACTAAGATGTTACCTTGTTCAGGCCCACCAATTTGCCAAGAATGTAAATTTTTCATGTTTGTTTATGCATCAAGAAAAGTAAGTAAAATTCTATAATAGGAGCACTAACAAAAATTCCCATTTCCCCAAAGCTGTCTCAGCTACTTAGACAAATGTGTACATCTCTCTTTCCTTAGCAATCTTTGGGAATGTACTTTGTACATGTGGGGAAGAATAATTTCTTTTAATATGAAATAACTACAAAACTGTTTTACATTTAAGTGATATAATCAATAGTTTGATAAGGTAAGTTTCTTATGTATTACAGTAAAGTCTATTCTAATTTTGCACATTTAACAGGATCTTGACTGCTAAAGTTAATTAAGCAAACTGCTGAATGGAATGCTTAGGAAGTACTTGCTGTGTTGTCTCAATCATGTCACTCACGTTTTTCTTGGGAAGAGGTTTTATATTGGAATTTTCTTATGGGATCTGACTGGAATAGGATATAATCTTCTATATTAAAAATTATTAAAAAAAGTAAGTATCAGAAGATTTAATTTACCCAGAAAATCTGTCTAATCACAGAAAAATATACATATAAAATGAAGGGCCTCTTCAGTTTGTCATTTGCTTCTAAATGGATGACTGAAGTATGCTTCTGAGCTGGAGTTTCTCTGAGCTGCAATGCCCAGGATAAAGCTAAGAGGTTCACAGATTTCCAGACCAGAAAAAACTTTTATGATTATCAGACCAGATTCCTTTATTAATATGAGACAAAGAATTTCAGTCAATAGTTTCTGCCACTAGTACAATAATTTGAGTTGTAGGTATGATGATCCAAATAAACCTCCAAGTAAACCACAGGATTATTTTCTTACTGTGAAAATATTTGTTTAGCCACATGCTGCCTGTACAGCTAACGGACCATTTTCAAAGTACAGTGAAAAGATAAAATACATGTGTAATATGTTCTATTATTTCTACTGGGTAATTTCCTGGATAACATGTGCGGTGTCATTTTATTTCAGATTCTGAGTGTTCAAATTGGAATATGGGGGAAAAAAAAAAAAGACAACAACAACAAAAACCAACAACCCCTCCCGACTCTCAGAGATCAAATGCCTACCTTCTGAAATTATATACACTGAATTTAGATATGAAGAATTGACGCATCCACATCTTTCAAGCCAATTTTGAAGGATCACCAAGACAGGCCAAATACAAATTGAAATCAGTCTTAAATATTACAGCAATCAATGATCTGCGCAACAGGAAACAATATGCTCTGTTGAAATACTGGGCTAGATCTAGAGTACAACAGGAGTATTTGTATTCATTTCACTACATACTCGTTCAGTTCTGTGAGGTGCAAATACTCTCCAGCTATCGCTTTCTGAGTCTTTACAAAGGACACAGTAAAATGGATGCTTTAGACCAGAATAGTGATATAAACATGACCAATAAACTATGTGCCAGTAGCAATACAATTACAGTAGAAAATTATTTTCTCTATAAACTTTACAGCAAAACAAACTACATTATTTCCAGCTTTATTTGACTTCACAGTCTTAAAGGTGCTGAAATATGTTATTTTCCTGTCAGACAGTTTTACAGTCTCTTGGCTGAACTGATGCTTTCCACTGGATTAATATACAGCAGCAATCAGGATTATCCACAGGTTACAAACCGCAAAAAAAGTAAATTTACAATTTTAAATCTGTAAAAGGGAGGAGGAGGAAATCACAACACCTAAACCCATTTGTCTTTAATGAGATTCTGAAAAATAGAAACAGGAATTGGGAAACTTGTTCATTCAACATGAGAGGTCAATCTACCAGACCACCATCAAGCATCATGTTATTTCTCATCAATAAGACACATAATTCCCTTTCTTATTGCCATATGTTGCTTTTTCAGTCAATAGCACATCCAAAATCTTGGTATAAGGATTCAATCCACAGAGATTCCTTATACCATTTTTACACCTGACAAACTATTCACCCATTCATCAGAATATCTTCATCAAATCTATGAATAGCTAACTTCTACCCTGTATTTAACTAAGGCCAGAAGGTTTACTGAATACCGAAAAAAACCCAGGATCCATATTTAGGAAATCAGAATCTTTTCTGAGATGCATATAATGGACGGGTAATTCTTAGGATGCAAAACAATCCTATCCTGAATGCCTTCACAAAACACAACAGAGCAACCTGAGATTCCATTCCCTGTAGGTAGGTTTGAAAATGAAAGCTCAAAGAACAAGACAAGAAGAAATAGCATAGGAGGAAAAGAATCTGCCATTTGTTGGAAGCAATACAGCCAAAATATTTTATATGCTTCCCTGTGTCTGTTATGGAAGTGTACAAGCAGGGAAAACAGCCCACAGCATGAAAATATCAATACCTTATGAACCAGGACAGCAAAACTGCATCAAGTTCAGAATCTACATAGCTTGTATACTTATCGCTTTCAAACAATGCTGTATCAAAGACATGTTAATAAATCTCTCTGCTGCACAATTCTTTAACTTCTACACCAGTTAAAATAATGACAGCAGTTTTAAAAATAATTTCTCTAATAACTCCACCATTGCAGCTTATTACATTTCATCCTTCAATAAAGAGTGGATTAATTCATTCTAGGACAATGAACCCCTTGGATGAGGTATTGGAGATACGGGCACATTACGGCACATGACTTTGGGAAGGAAATTTTCCTATAAAGCAACGGAAATCCTGTAGCGTTATTTTGAAGTTGAAAAATTAAATATAGTATCTTTTCAGAAAATAATAACGCTAGCACCACAGACAGAATCACAAACTACAGTTCTGAACAAAAAGTTTAGAGTTGGACCTTACCCCAGTATGAGCCGACCCTATAACAAGACACCAAGGAGTTTCGAAAAGTATGTTGTTCTTCCTTTTCAGGGATACTATGTCCAGCTTTGACACGATATCCATTTTGGAACAATTCTCCAAGAGATTTTTTACGCCTTCTAGTACTTTTATAAGTTTCTGTACGCGTGCCCCCAGAAGGGTTGTGGTAGACTAAAATCTTGCTGGGAATCATGACTACGTATCTTCAGCTTCAGGAGCACTGCACATAAGTATTGTGGTCCAGTCTTCAGTCACAGCATCCACTAACAGCGAGGATAGTCAGATATTTACCCTTCTTTTTTCTAATTCAGTATCATCACGTAGAGACAGCTCAGTGTTCTTTCTTTAACAGAACTTCTCTTTGGAAGCAGATTTAGTTAACCAGACACAGGATAATGCAAAGTTCACCTTTACATGTTGTTACCAAAAGATATTCAGTATAACCTAATTCATTTTTGTTAGCATGAAACAAACAGAATTAATTCAAATACACAACTCAGCCTCACAAAACAGACTAAGAGTATCACAGACTGGATGGACAAAACAAATCACAGAAGCAGGCAGGCAGTGCAGATGCTCTGCTGATCCATGATGTATTAGAGCTTAAAAGCCATCTTCTGTCCGGATATTACCACATAAGCTTCTTTCAGATACATCAAAGAACCACACCCATAGATCCAAACCCCACAAATGTGATGCTGTTCACTGGGAATGAACAGGTACTCTCATAAAGTATATAGTTGTAGTTCATGTACAGAAAGGGAATTGTTTACTGTGTATTATTTCCTTTGGCAACTTAAAATAGCTGTCTTCCGATTAAATCTAGTATGCAGAAGGCAGAGGTCACATAATCAGCCAACTCTTACAGGACTTATCCCAGATGAAATAAAAAAAACCAAACACACACAACAACCCTGCATCTAATCCCAGTTAATGACTGCTATATTACTGAAGGAAAAAAAAAAATCCAACAATTTAGACATCAAGCAAGAGCACAACAAATAGAGCGCATTAGTTCTTTCAAGCAGACTTGCTCTGTGAATATTCACAAAACTGGATTTTTGTTCAGTCAGCTACCATCTCATTCAATTAGAAAAAACTCTTTAAAATAAAATGTAAATGTGAGATACTACTTTCCATGATATATGAGATGCTTTCTTAGCCAAGTTTCCTGCTTTGAGCAAAACATACAAACTTCATCTTGAAAAGCTATCTTTATTTCGAGGAATATGCTTGGTTTTCCTACTTTTTGTCCCCAGAGAAGCCACAAAGATATATATGCCAAAAATATATCAATGCCATCTGAAGTACAATGCAAAGCACACACAAAAATAGAATACATCATGTGCTTATAGGAAATGTACAGGATCACAAAGCACTTTGGAAATGTTATTAAAGGGTGACAATGACAAATATGGAAACAGGGAGAACAGTACGTGCAAATTTCAAATTTCAAGTAATATGCAGTGAGTGAATCAGAGGTAAACAACTTACATGACTCCTTTACATTGTAACCTTTACACTATGTTCTTATAAACAACCTGGTCATGTTCCCACTGGTCACAATAGTTGCACTGAGTCTAGTGGGAAGAGGTTTTGATTCTATACATATGTATGCAGACATAAATATAATGTATCTGTGAGCATTTGAATCATTACTCTCAAATCAGAACAATTTGAACAAGGTAGTACTTTTCTGTGTTACTAATAAAATCTTGTACAGTTCAAAGGAAAAATAATGTCCTACTTACTTTTTACCATGTAAGGCATACTATTTTTCTTTTTTTTTTTTAATTTTGTCTTGATTAATATTATAATCTTGTTATTATCCAATTTTAAACCTATCATTAGTGTATTTTGTACTTAGTATAGCAAGTGTTTGGGTGTAGAATCCGTTTACCTTGTGAGCCTGGAACATCTCTGGAGGAAGACAGTGCCCTCGTAATAAATAGCAAGAGTCAAACTGTTTAGTTTATATAACCTACATTTTGGGTTTAGTAATTTGACAGTATTCCTTTAACTCTCTCAACTACCTGGCATAGCCAGATTTTTATAATTTTTCTCCCTTTTTCTGTCAGTGCACTACTAAATCTCTTGCATACATCAAAATCTGAAAACATTAATTAAATGACAAAAACTGGAAATTAATCTAAAATAAACCTGTTGCACAAGTTAAAAATATGAATCTAAATTTCAGCAGCAGCAGGATGATGACATGTTGTGCTGAGAAGCACTATTCAGCATCACAGAGTCACACAAAGATGTTTGTGTTACTTGCCTGTGCAAAAGTTTCTGCTTTCCAATTGAATGTTTTTTAGCATTTTGTTCTACAATCTGATTGTGCAAGACAACTCACTGTTACCAGTGAGAGTACAGTTCTCTACCATATATATTTTTCCACTTACTACCTGGCCAAATTTTTTATACTAGATGTAAAATTAGATTACAAAACATTGTTCTCTGTAGGCTAAATAATTTTTTTTCAATTGTCAAGAAATCTACCTTTTAGATATCCTATCATCTAGCACAGATGAACATTTGAGTGAAAGTCTAAAGTCTAACTAAGCAGATGAAGACATTAGGAAAATGTCACCATTTCCAGTGTTTCTCTACTTTTTCCTACCCCTGTGAAGGACATAATTGACAGTCCTTAAAAATCCTAAAACTCTGTGTTATCATAAACACTGGAGATGTGTGCAGCCTGCTTTGAAGTATTGACTCCAAACTAATCAACATTCATTCTGTTCTAAAGAGCCTGAGGATGACTAAAAGCTATTGTACCTTCAAGCTATTTAAAAGTTTGTTATGACTGAAGTTTTCCGTATTTTCAAAATAAGCATATCACTCCACGACCCTTTCTGAATTTACATAAAAAGGGATTGATATACTTATGGAGGCATTGCTACCATTAAATGACAACTTGCTTTCAAAGTCCATCCAAATGTGAAAACATTAATCTCCAATATGCAGAAGAAAGCAAGACTTCTCAGCAGCTCAGCTCTGCTTTACTTTTGTCTACGCAGGAACTAGGTGCTTGCTATACCATCTTGAAGGAGGGCAAGAGAAGGGCAGCTCTTTGGCATAAATAGTCAATGTATTGGGTAGAAGCATGTATGAAATTATTGTCCTCTAAAGCACAGGTTAGACAGGGATGACTGATTTGCTGTGCTTTTGTAGGATACTATCTGCTTACAGTTGTGCCCAAAAGCACAATCTAGAGAAAACATGAAACACAAAGAAATGTGCCAAGAAGAAACCTGCTGTAGAGAAAAAAAGCTTTATTATATCCAGTGACCCTTCTCTCCTTGAAAATTACTTTTTAATTTATTTTACAGTAAGGCAACACAGAACGTTCCACGTGTTATCTTACCTCTCAAGTTGCTAGTTCTGAAACTACAGTGTAAAAGCCATTGTTCTACAGGAAGTGGCCCTTAAAATTTTCATTGGTCCTACTTCAAAAAGGGTAAAAGTATTATTCATAGGAAAAAAAAAAACACCTGGTGTGTTTGAGTATAGAAACTATACAGGTTGGCCAACAACTACTTTTTGGTACAGCTTTGTAGCATTGTCTATGGGTTATGACAAAACCAGAACAATCTAGTGTCCATTCTGCCAAGCACTTACTACTCATTAATCTCACTAAACAATTTAGAAGGCAAATTTACAATCCAAACTTGAGTTCCTAAAGAAATGCATGTAGTTGCATTATGTATTTTTTTTATGTCCAAGTCTCAAAGTCTTAAGATACTAAACCATTTTCAGAAAGTGTGGCGCTAGCAATACCAAAACCAGAGTCACTAGATATGTAAACATTAGCTTTGCTGCTTTATACCACTTCAGGCAATGACTACGTCATATTCCATAAAACAAGCAAAGAAATACCCAGTAGTGTATGAATAGCAGATCTTTACATAAAATCAGAGCATATTATCTTGTAAGCACCATATTTTATAAAGGAGGTATTATGCCACCAAAGTGATGGTGCCATTTTTAAAGAAAGGCTGAAAGCATGCAGGGAAGGATAAACAATATTCATACTTACACCTCATAGAGAAAAAGAGCTAGGGAGAAAAAGAGTTTATTCATTTCTCATTTTTCTATTTTTTTATCTTACAGTTGTGTAATCCTTTCTAGATACTGAAGTTCATAGTCAAAATGATGCAAAATATGCCTTTTTTAATTCTTTGATTTTTGGAGAATAAGTTAATCGGACATTGCACTGATGATGCTACTGAAATCAAGATGACCCTTGAAATAAGGTTACACTTGAGCAAGCTAACCTTGCAAAGAGGTGGCACTGAAGTTTGGAAATTTGGGGTTCGTTTTTTAAAGTGCCCATTACAATTCAATATAAAATAGTTTCACTTCCTGAAGAATGACAAGTTAGCATCTTGTATAATTTTCCCTGGCATTCAGCAGGAACAAATCGCACTAAAACCAGGAATATGCTGTTCTCAGAGGCTGTAACTGTGGGTAGGACAAATGATAAGAGCAAAGGCAAAGGAAGGACAAAGGCCAGATCTAAAGCCTGACTCATGCTGCAGGACGTTGGTTTAAAAAAAGACTTGCAATTCTGCCTTTGCTCCTGTGAGTCACAAGGCACGGGCCATAACTGCCAAAGAAACAATGAGCATACTATGAAAGACGACTTGAAAAGGAGTCAAATATTTCAGTTCTAATCAACTGGTATGATATAATGCATCCTAGCCACTGAACCTTCTTTAGTCTTTGAATTGCACAAAGAAAATATGCAAAGAATAGATATGAGTAGATACAGACATATCAATTATGAAACATGGGTTATGAAAATGATACACCACAAAATTCTATATGTGATTATGATCCAAGTGCAATTAAAAAAAAAAAAAAAAAAATCAGTTTTGTGACCAGATGGGTGCTAAACTTCATAAAATACTCATGCCTGTCCAAGAGAAGTGATGCCCTTTTAACTCAGTGTAGACAATGATTCCTTGCACATCGTTTAAAATTTGTATTGTAATAACAACAAACAATATTGCATACCAGCTGATGGATTAAGAATTTAGGCATAAAATTTCATAGAAATAAAAGATTATTGTGTTTTAACTGCTTTTTGGAAATGTAGCTGTCATGTAGGTCCATACACCACATATTGGTACCCCTTATTTCACCCCATGCCAGTACTAAAAAGTAGTCTTCACCTATTCAGTATTGTATCATGTTTAAACATGAAGTCTGAGAACTGCAAGCATCAGTTCAGCACTAAGGCTGAATCAACAATAAATCCAGTAAAGGGAGTAGCATTTAAAACTCCTCTCTTAAAATTCGTATGTTAGACAAAAAAAAAAAAAAAAAAAAAAAAAAAAAAAAAAAATCTATCTGTGATACTGAGAATCAAATTCTCAGGGAGTTTCACATAATTAAAAAGTTAATTCCTAAATAATATCATACCTACTACCTACAGCAGCCTTTACATAACAGATCATTGGTAGAAAGAGGAAATGGCCTCAAGTTGTGCCAGGGGAGGTTTAGATCAGATATTAGGAAAAATTTCTTCACCAAAAGTGTTGTCAAGCATTGGAACAGGCTGCCCAGGGAAGTGGTTGACTCAAAATGCCTTGAGGTGTTTAAAAGACACGTAGATACAGTGCTGAGGGACATGGCTTAGTGGTGGATTTGGCAGTGTTAGGTTAACAGTTGGATTCTAAGATCTTAAAGGTCTTTTCCAGTTTAAACGATTCTATGACTCTAAGATGCTGGATGTTGAATAGAAAAGGGCTGCAAAGGTTGGATTTTGAAAAAAGAATTCATTCAAATTTTGTGAAAGGCATTCAAATCATATTAGGATTTTATATTTATCCCACTGGGACTATTTCTTCTTCTGTCACAAGGCTGAAAAGGCATAACATCCTTGAATGACCAAGGGGCTGCAGTGTGGATGAATGACATTGGCATTAACTGCTGGATGCACAATGATTGGAAATATCTCTGTCGCGCAGCATGAGCACACCTGTACACAAAAACTCATACAGTTCTGAAGGAAAATGTTCCACACAATAAGGCGTTGATCAAAGAAAAACATAACCAGCAATTAGGAAGACAACAAAGATGACTGATAATTTATACTGAGCAGCTGAGTAAGTAGGTGAGAGAAGGGAGAAATAACCACTGGAGAGTTTCGAGTACCTCAGAAATCTCATAATACAGTAGACTAAACCATTTTGCTCTCAGTCATCTTTGCTTATGAGGTACTACAGCACTCGCCTTTTGATTACGCAGATTATCATCTCCAGATAGCCTGACTTGAATGCAAAACCTCTTGAAATTGAACTTGACTTTAATTGAATTTAAGATACTAAATGGTCGATTCTTTTCAGCTAAACTTCCACAGTGGCACTACAATATTATTTTTAATAAAAAAAGCACTCCTTACAGGATAATGATGAACAAAATGCAGTGTACTACACCTGCCCCTGTACAACGTGCTTCCATCTGCCTTTATTTCATAAAAGCTGATTTAAAACGAAGGGAAAATAATTTCCCTTCATAAATCCCTTATAACTGAAATAAGAAAATGGCTTTAGAAAAAAAATTATTTATATATTAGAAGTTTTATTTATATAGAAAATTCATTTTTCTAAGCTTAAATACTATTTTTAAATTAAAAGATGCATTATTCTATTTTTGATCTTTATCTGCCACCTTTATCTTGATCTGGCTATATTTTTACCAGCAAGGAACAAAAGAGCTGATAAGGTCAAACAGGCTGCTTTTCCAATATTTGAACTTTTGACCTGAAGTAGCAACTAAGGGAGATTCCATAAGGAAGCCTACTTATAAAATTGCCTGTACAATTTTGAAGACAAGATAAGCTTAGATAGTTGGAACTTGAAATACCAAGAAAATTCTAATTCTTTGGGTTCATATCCCTTTATACCTATCAAATCAGAGAAGTAAGATCAGTAGATAGAGCAAAATGTTTTGTAACTAACATAAGCCTATATAAAATTTGTGAACACAAGGTACTGATTTTTTTCAAAAAGAATTAGAAACTAAATGCCTGAATGAAAAAAGCACACTCCAAAGTTTAGAAGCAGATAACACTGTTCCATATTAAAAAGTTCCCTGAACAGAAGAAACTGGAAAAAGCAGCAGAAAGATCCAAACCCATGAATTTAATAAAGAGCAAGCAAATCCTGCCCTGAGAGCATCATTAGCTTTATTGGCAAAGCCGTTCTGGCAATCCATCAGGTACATCACTGCAGTGCAAGCAGTTATGGAGGAGTCGATAACTTCAGAGACGCTTTTGTGATGCAGAGCAATTACCTTCCATTTATGGACTGGATTTTCTCTGCTGTGTATCTATTTTTATTTTATTATTTAGAATTTGAGACAGTAGGATACTAAACACTGCTAAAGGTGCTGCTAACAAGGTTAATGAATGCTAAATGTCTGGGGGTCAGCAGTGAATCAAGAATAAGCCCTGTGTAATGTAAGCATAGACTCTATAAATACAGAAGTACTAGAGAACCTTAGGCATTCAAAGAAATTGACATGAAACAAGTAGCAAAAAGTGTTTTCTTGACTTAAGTCAATATTGCATGAAACTCTGCCAGATGGTATAAATATCCTGCAGCCTAAAATCTCAGAAAAAGACTTAAATACTTTAGCTGGAAGAACACTTATCTCTATATCCAAAATTTTCCTTCTCTAGATGTCACCTGACTTTGTATGGCAAATTACTGCAACTGTAAAAATTGAATAGTGGATCAAAGAACAGATTGAGAAGGAAACTAGCATTGTTACAAACTATTATCCATCCAACTGTTACTTCTGAAATGCCATGTAAAGTGAGAATTTTACTTGTATTGATATCTGAAGCACAGAAGCACAAGTAGTAGTTTCACCTAATCCCAATGAGGTTTTGCCCTATCAGGTGATGGTCAAGCAGTGCATTTAAATATATGTATTAATGAAGTTCCCCCTTTTGAGTTTGGAATTATAAGAAGAGTGAAAAATTTTAATCAAATCCTCTCTTGACTTTTTTTTTTTTTTAGATTCATATATATAAAGTTGAGTGAAGGAATTGCCAAATGATTATCGAAAGGAAGGAATGATCTGGTTTATATAAACCTCCAATCTCAGTTGAGTACATAAGTTCATTCAGAGCTCTCTGATATTCAGTAAGAATAGCCACTACATGAACTTTCTAAAGTCTCGTGTGGAATTCCTAGCTGCTAATCTTTCCAGGAAGATCCCAACTATCTTTACATCAGTTTATATCAATTCCAGTCTCAACAGGATTTGCTTATGACTAACTCAGTCTTGCAAAAAGGTCAGGAGGAATCGGGCTGCTTCTGTTTTTTTTTTTTTTTAAATTAAACGCTACAATACATCTTCTCTTAATTCCACATAAACCAAGCCTCATGCACTACGGAGCACACTAGACGATTGGTGCTGAATTAACGAGAGCTACGCAGACATCTCAGTACATTTAGTACTTAAAAGACAAAAGAGATCCTTTAAGCTGTGCTACAGAAGTTAGATGCTTAGAAATACAAAATGAGTTAAAGCTCAAAAACAGTCACAAGAAATCATAAAACTTTATGTTAAAATTACCAGAATATAAACTCTCATGTTCTAGGTATAAGGACTTCTGGTTTCGGGCTTATGCAAATATTAATTATATTACTTACAAAGTATAAAATAGAGTAAACAACAAGCATTGAAAATTCAAAGTTGAGAAGTGATGACACTCTGCAACAGCATTACTCAGATTCAATGTATTAAAAAACAAAACAAAACAAAACCAACCCAAAACTCAACAGCTACCAAGAAATCAGTGAAAGAAGACACCAGAGGAAAAACTACTGGGTAATGTATAAAGAATAGACTGAATGCCTACAAGGCACTGTACAAGTTAACATACTCTCTTGGAGCCAAGACGTGACATTTTATTTTCAACTGGTCTTTCAGCTGACTTTTTAAAGGTAAGAAACAATTAGTTAAAAAAAAAATATTAATTTTATCTCTCATATTACCATTCGGGAAAGTGTGCAGGTTCGTTACATGCTGTAGATAGGAAAATTTGGAAAGCATCTGCCTAATGATAACGTAATGATCTTTTTGGACACTACAAGTAGCATTTTTAAATGCCCTCATGCAAAGGAATACAAATGCCAGAAGACAGACTAAGTGAATTATGGATTCTCTAATCAGTTTGAGGCAAAGTGTTTTCTTCTTCTACAGAACTATTCCATGTTCTATTAAAGACAAAACTGCACACTTTGGGTAGCCTTCATTTGAGCAGAAGGGACTGAATCACGGAGCCTGAAAGACCACTGAAACCATCAGAGAACACAAGAGCAGTCACAAAGTAATTAAACTGATAATAAAAAGCAGACTAAAAAGAAAACACAGTGGGTTTGTTTTTTTTTTTTCCACATAATATGCACATTAAGAATATATTTTGATTAGACAAGAAGGGATATGGAGAGAAGAAAACTACATAATATGCTACCAAAAAAATGCAAAATGTTTGGTTATTAAGAGGAATTGCAGTGATTTATTTTTCAGCATGTCCCATATACTTGATATTACCACATGACTGATTACCATATGATATTACAGTTAGACTGAATGAAATATGACTGAAAAAGTTAAAATAATTTATTATAAACTACTCGAATTTAGCAGTCCAGTCCATCTATACCAAATTGACATTCTGAGTTTCTGAATCGCAAAATTTGGCAGACTATGATCATGAATGTTTATAGATCGATGTCCAGAAAAAAACATGAAATAGAACATTAACTGATTATGACAATAAACAATTTGGGTGTATCAGATGATATAAATTCTAGCTGCTTAGATTGCTTTGTATAATACATGTGGAAAAAAAAAAAAGTTTGGTTCACACCATGGAAATGTCTATCTGAAAAACCTGCTGAAGAATATTAACATACCTTTAGAAGTTCTAAATATTATAACCACAAAAGAACACTAAGAGTGTTTCACTGAAGTGAGGGTTGTCTATATGACTTCATCTTGGCAGATAAGGAAAAACTGATTATGGAGTTCAAATTTTGGCTGTTTAAATGAAAATACTGATTACATTTACTGTTCATGAAAAAACCCAAGAAAACAGAAATACAAAATAGTAATACGTATATTGTATTTTAAAACATCAAGTTTCAAAATGAAGAAACTGTTTATAAACTATGTTAACCAACCACGGACTTACTGAATGGCAAATAAGAGCCATTTTAATTGTAGCATTCTATTACTAGCACCGTGGCGGACATTTCTGTAATAATGGAGAAAAGGCAGAAGTGCCCCATATATATTTTATTTTATAACTGATAAAAAGCCAATCATGTAATGATGGCATACTTGCCTTCCTAACATGACTAACGAGAATGCTAATAAACACAGTCATTAAGCCAGACATTTTTAAGTCATCATGTCTGGGTAACGCATGTCCAAAAGTTTTTAAAACTCACTCTGTGCACTACTTAGTGTTGGTTTTCAGTGATTCTGGCAGGTATAGTTTACAGACATTCCAGAAATATTTAAGAAAGTTAATGTTATTTCCATATGTTTAAAAAAAGTAACCACAGGCCTATTAATCAATCTCAGACAAAATAAAGAATTCTCCTGCAAAGTAATTAAGTGGTCAAGATGAAGAATTATATTTATGTATACATTTTGGAAAAATACCGTATCCCATTAGTTTGTCCATTAAATTGCATGTTTGAGTGATAAAGCTGTAAATACTGCTGTAATTTACTCAGCATTGCCATGGCACTCATTAAATGGGCCAAGAACCATTAAGTCTTGAAATGAACCTGGCATGTCTTCCTATGAGTCTTGTCAGTGATGTGTTCTTGAACTTAAGTTATTTAATACTTCTAACAATATTCTGGAGGAAAAGTAATATCCACACTAATAAAATTAAACAATGATACAAGAGGATGTAATGCTTGATAATGAAGAGAACAAGGTAGGGAGAAGCAGGGCTTGGGATCACGTGTAAAGCAGGATGGCAGCAAACTATATGCATTCGTTTATAGGTAACTATAAACTTAAGACTGGACTTTTTTTTTCCACTAAAGATACATTCCTGTTCAATCAAGTTTTTCCTCTCAGAAGGGGACAGGATGAGAAAAGATGCAACAGGTCAAAGTAGTCCATCCATCCAGTCAGATAAAGTAGGAAGCACTTCTATTTAAAGCAATAAAACCGGTATTAGCTATGATATTAACTTGCTATAGCTCCTCAGCATTCAGAGAGTATGACTACTTTTGGGCTAAGCCTGACACTCATTCACACGGGGGGGGGGGCGGGAAATCAGTGTAGCCCTGTACCTATGGCCCCTCCCAATCAGAGTAGCACAGAAAAGAGAATGAATTTAGGGTTGGTTTATTATGCAGTGTTAAGTACCACTCACAGACAGTGACAGACTGGGAATAGAAGATAACTTAAATTACCCAGTTTACTTTCAATTCAGAGTTGTAGGGAAGCAAGCACACAGTTTCTATGATTGTCAGCTAGATGACAGGAACTAATGATATTTAAGGCTAATACTGTCCTTGTGTTTCTCCTCTGCTCCAGTGTCTTCTGGCTAACTTGTTTGACTTCTCATCAGTGGAGAAGAGAGGAGAAGCATATTTTCACACTTGCATGCAACAATATTCATACAAATTGGTTGTGGATGTTATGACAAATACGTTTGTCACAAGGCTACCTTTTGCTATTAATATTGTACCAACTCAAAAGCCTGTTAGGAAGTATCACTTTAACTAGTACCCTGTCAAAACGTACATGCTCTGTGAAGGCTGAACTGATTAAGGTATCTTGAGAAAAGCAAAATATTGTTGTCTTCAGGATAGTACAAATATGAAACAGTCCATTCATTGATGTATTATTGACAAATCACCAAGCAGATTGAGTATTCAGAACTATTTTCATTAAATTCATTCTAATACCTGTTTGAAGGCATTTGAAGCATATGAAGAAATGTTACTGCACAGAAAAGTAGCGCATACGCGCATATATATATATATAAAATACAATTTTCATAGGAAATTTTACAGAATTTAGCTTTTATTATCTATAAAATAACTTATAATGTAAGTAAAATGACACAAAATGCTTTAAAGCTGTATAAAATACACTAGCTTTGTAAGAAATACTTAGAATTTGGACGTGTATTCAGTGTTTTCACCAATAGATGGCAGAAATGCACAATACTTAACCCACAAAATCATTGCAAATGATAACAAATTTAAGGTGCTAAGAAAGGGATAGTTTTGAGACTTCTGGATGCATTAAAAGACTGTAAATGATTATGAAGTTTTGGAGGTCATAATTCCTCTCTTAGAATGGTACCCTTAAAATTTAGTTACAGAGCACTTCTTTGTGCCAGTATAACTAAGGTACTGCTCTAAGTTCCATTAAAATACATATGTTTTCCAAAAGGAATAAAGTGTTCTGAAGATTCAAATGTGGTTTCAGGCTGCACTTTTCTGTAGAAGTTATGTCAAAAAACTTTACAGGGTATTGAAACAAATACTGTTTTCATGTCACAGATTTTTAACTAAAACTTGAAGCGCACTTGATGGATGGCCAGGAGGCATTCACATCATCAGCTTAACTATCTTAACAAGACACAATGTTTTTCTCCAAAGCCATCTATCTCTTTCCACAGAGGGAAACCAATTTAATTCTCTGACTCACAAAAATAGCTGAATGTCTGTAGCAGAGATGTTGGAACAGTTTTCTCACACCAGGAATTGATACTGAGACCACAAGCCTCATCCAAAATTACTTGATATGAATTTGAGCAAGGACTGGAAAAAAAGATCTCCTCTTTTCCATAACTATGCTAAACACCACACAAGGAGGTTCATTCTCTATGCTGTACATGTGTCTACCTTTGCATCCATTGTCTCTCGTCTTTTCCCTGCTGTAAATCTTGAATTATTTTCTGAAAAAATAGCACGGCTTGAGCAGCAGCCTAGACTAAAGAGGATGTCAGAGAAGAAGGATGATGAAAAAATCTTTCTATTAATAGAATCTGTTAGAAATCAAACAGTTTCTATCACTTGAAATTTTGTACAGTAGAATAGACGAAGCACTGAAAGCACATGGTGAGGAAAAGGAAATGGACTGTTTAATAGATCTTTTTCTATCTTTAATTTCTTTGATTTAATAATAAGGAACACTACCAAGTCCATATATTAGGCCTTATTTAAATCACTGTAGTTCTAAGGCTGATTGTTCCTCATTCGCATGTCCTTGTAAATGTTAAGCCAAGATCATATTTTACATGTTTAATCTTCCTCTAACAATACCATCCTGTCAACGCAATTTATTCCCATACAGTCTGCTCATAAAATCAGTATTTCCTTTTTCATAAGCATACAAGTACATGATAGAAGGCATTTCAGGTTTTTGAAGTGCCTTTCCTATCATAGAAGATAAAGTAACAGTTTTAAGTGGTGTGTAGAGTGTTTGTAAATCATTACTGAATACAATTGGAAGATGTTCATTTGTTGCAGGGCTCTCCAACTTGGCAGACTGCGAGCTATCCAAAGAAACAAAGATCTGAATCTGAAACTTAGCTATGATACTCAGACCATGGTGACTTTGTGTTTAAAGAAAATTAGTTTTAACATGGCATTATTTCTCCCATTGCAAATTTTCTGTTTTCATCCAAAAATCTTTTTAGCCTACCTTCGCTTAGACTGTAAAGACAGTATCCAGACTCAGGAATGCACTGAAATTATTTGGTTGAAATTGTCAAAATGACCTGTAAAATCTCAAGAGACAGAAACTCCACCCTTTCTTTTATCATTCTTCCCTTGGGAAGATTCTCTCCACTCCACAGAAGCCTGCACTTGAAGTAGAGAACTGTCCTTCTATCACTATCAGAAAGTTTCTTGTACAGCATTACGCAAGAAATATTTATGATTTTACAAAGCATAGCTTTAATTTATGTGTAAGTATCTACACAAATGCTACTGTTTGCAAACCAGTGTTGGAAAAATCTCAAGGGGATCTAGTTGCAAATGAACATCAGCAAACATATTGAAGTTTGTATCTTGTACAGTTTTAAGTAAAAGCCTAAGAAATTTTTATACCAACTGTCGAAGCAATGTATATCACTGAATTACAGATTCATTAATATTTTCTTCCCTTTTTCTACTCCCCCCCAATCTTTCAATAATATGTAGATCATTCCATGTGCCAGCTGTAGTCTGCTCATGTACTTCCTCTTCTTATGTTACCTTATGCTAGCAAAAATGATATCCTAGAAATCCTTTCCTTTATCAAATCTAAAAATTTGATATTTTGCAGGTTTAAAGTGCTGTTGTGCCTTCACCTGTACATTAGACAGTGAATGCCTACGGTGCCAAGAAATCTTTTGATGGAAAAGCATAATCTGATCCATCTTGCATATTGAATTTTGTTTGCATACTGGAATCTACATGGAAGATTCACAGATTAATTTCATTCATATACAGCATTTTGAGATACAAACCCAACATTTTACAAACAACTGAGCGCAAAAGAGCACAGGGAAAGTGGAAGACTTCACATACTATGAGTTACCTAATACCTGAATGGTGGCATTTCTGAACTAGCATAGTAAAAGGGAAGAACCCACTGGCTTTCCACTCTAGTACATTAAAATATGATACATTCAGACGATGTGTCCTCTGCTATACTTCACATCTTTCGATGACCATTTAGAGCTCTGAAGGACGAGTTTATTTTTGATTTAGGATAGTTTGGGTTTTTTAAATACCGTTTAAACTGTGTGTTCATACCTACTTTATTGTCAATTAAACCAGGATAGTTCTTGTGAAATCGGGAATTCAGGGAGCCACATTCTGCTGACTTTCATTCTGTCTAGTACTTAAATGAATTCATCACAGATGACTGACTCGAATCAATAGTGAAATAAACTGGAAAGACCCTGATGCACAATACAATCCATACCATGTATTGTATTTGGTCTCCTAAATGGTCTTGAAATTTAGGGTATATAAGGGAATCCTGCCTAATCAGTGAGATATTCTTAAAATATGCAAAGAATTACTGGGATACACTGAATTCTGAACCCGTTAAATTATTTTCACATTGCCTAAAATTAAGACCTCCCTATTTACTTGCCTTGCTAGAAGGCTAACCTCCCTATGATTCCTGTTTCCACAGGGACGCTTGGTGCAGAAACCAGAACTGATGTGTTCTAAATCACCCTCTGCACAAGGATATATCTCTCAATTACAAAAATTATATAAAAGGAAAAGGAAAAGCAGGTATCTAACCTGAAATTGTAAATAATATGGTCCAAACACCCTCCTTTCCCTTCCACTCACACTCCCAGTCCTGCCACTGCATTACCTACAAGTATCTCCAAAGTATTTAAGCTCCACAAAGTAAATTTTGCCATCTCTTTAAAAGGTGTAAAGGAATAGATAATCTTCATTAACACACATCAGTGCATTTGCTTAAAATCTTTCATCACAGCATCTCAAAATCATGATTTGCTGATCTAAATCACAGATATGTCAGGGATCCCAATAATTCACATCTTTGAATTAGGGAATTATTTCGCTAAGGATTATTTTCCTTAAAGTGAAAACACTATTGGAATAAACACAGTGGAAGCAGGTGCAAAGCTCAAACATTATAAATAGGTCAGTCCTAAGATGACTACATAAAAAAAAAAAAATAAAAAAAAAAAATCTGTGCCTCAGCAGGTGATAAAAGTCTCAGGAGGATTCCATGAGAAAACAGGTAAAGTGGGACTATAAACAAGGAATAAAGGAAAAGTGACACTGATGTAATTACAAATGATGGAAATCCCTTCAGCCCAATGAATAACTATAAGTACAATGCTTAACTCTGCCTACAAAATAACATAAATCTTGTAAAAACTACCCAGCAGAAACTGCTGAATGGGCAAAAACTCTCATTATTCCTGTTGGACTGCTAGTTAGATTGCTGTGTCACCATGAGCCAGGCAATTATGCAGTCACTTTCACAGTGGGTATTCATCTCAAATAATTATCTCTCTGCCTCATTTTCCAAACTTTGCAGGTTTACTATTTTCTTATTTCATATTCCTTTTCTATGGATCCTGTGATTGTAGTTTTTGCTCTTAGATAGCCTTCATCTCCAATGATTTCAATCTGAAAGTCCTTGGTAATTCTAATATGTTGCATTGAATTGTGAAAATGCATCCCTTTAATTCACATAACACAAATATTCTGGAACTGAGTTGCAGCTAGTGAAATCAGCAATTTCCATTTAAGCGTAAGCTTGTTTTTTATTTACATACCTTCTTTTTTTTTATTTTATTTCCTATCATAATATGGAACTGTATGACATTTTCTCTTTCAGAAAGCATTACTTCATTTTACATACATGACAGATGTGAAGAAGACAGTAATCATATGAGGATCTGTAGTGATCTTTTCTGTCTGTTTTACTGGTGGTTTTTTTTTCTTTGGCGTACTAATAACCACTGATATATGTAATATGAATTCTAACATGGTTATACATTGATTAATCTCTTTTCATACAACAGTAATTCATCAATAGTTTTTTCATCTTTGCACTTCTGTTTCAAGTTGAAAAATATAATAATACTAAAAGGATCCGCTGTTTTATTTTCCTTTCCATGTGAAACATTTAAGATGATCACTCTCTTTAGTTTTCAGGGATAATGAGTGCCTGTATTTCTGGAGAAATGGATTGACAAATTGTGAAGTTTCATGTGTTGTCTAAAGACATGGCATTCACAAACCATGACATTTTTCCGTGAACAAAAACTCCCAAATTTTAACTTCCATTTTACTTAACTAGAGACAATATGCAATTTGTACAAGAAACTTCATATGCCACATTATGGGTGTTCTTGAATTGATGCATTTTGTCTGCTCTGCTTCATTTTGTATTCCCTTTTACATGCGGCATATTCTTTTCTAATGCATTCCTAGCAGTTCTACACAAACGTTAAGCCCACTAAGTGTCTAAACAAATCTTCCAAATCTCTTGCTTCAGTGGATTTACAGTTTAGCTATATTGGCTCAAAATGTGAAGAAAATTTGTTGATTTCATTGTTGACAATGATCCAGTTCAGTGAATGAATGGTCTGGATGACCTGTTCAGGCTGTAAGCTGTGACAATTAAATCAAATTCATCATTTTATTAAAAATGGCCTCATGTTACACAGTACTTCCAAGCTGGAGTTCATGACCATTTATTGTAGATTATATCAATGAATCAAGAACAAAATGGACTTTGTAAGTGCTTTTCTAACATAACCCACCTGTCTGCTGAAATGGGAAATTCACTGCAAAAACAACTTTGGTACCATTCTCCTGTTTATGAAGAAATTCTCCATCAAAATGTGCGAAGTTGAATTATTTTTATAACAGCTATTAAAAGGAAAAACTATTTTACTTACCAAGCCAGCTTCTGTTTAAATATACTGACACAAACACTGGAGGGACCGTGAAGAAATCTACTACTGAGTTAACTTCTAGCCAAAACCATAGCTTGTCATTGGCTGCTATGAACTGAAAAAAAAAAAAAAAGATGGGGAGGCATGAAAGAATCAATTATGCTGATGGTGTTTGCAAGTATGTGCAATATTTTCCATTCTACAATATTAAATTCCAAAGTTAGTGGAGAAGTAACTGATGTTTTTGGTCAGCCTAGACAAAACTACATGTCTCAATGGAAAGAAGTCTGTATTGTGTATTGCTTGATAACCACATTGAGATTAAAATGAAAGTTCTAACTAAAGAGATGGATCATTTATATGATGAGTTGTAATATCTGTGCTAAAAACATTTACTCCACATTTATTAACAATGTATCAGTAATATTAGAAAAATGTAGGTAAGTATAAAAATATTTCAAAGTATATCACCTTTGCTATAGCACACCAAATATGTTGGCTGTAGTCTCATTGGGTATTTTCTGTTCATAGGTTTCTAAATATATGATAGTTTCCAAAGAGTCCCATTATGATCCTATCCAGAGTTAATCACCAGGATGACTCGTATGAGGCGTAACTCAGGACTGCAGCAGGACTTCAGTCCTTCCAATTGTGCCAGGGATGAGGTCATTTTTCTCTCCTGACTACGAAATCAGCATAGGGAAACTGGCAAACTTAGATGCCAAGGACATCATAGTTTGAACTTGCCTATTCATCTGTGTGCTTAAATAAGGTCAAACCATTATTCATATTCAAGTAAAAATTAAAACATATGCTTTATACAAATAAGAAATATAAATACATAAATATTAAATTTTAGTGCATCACGAAGATATTTAATGGAGTGGTTTAAATCATGTAAGTCTTAAAACCTGGACTAACATATTTCAAAACAGTGCCTGTATTTTTTTGAATTACAGACAACATCCATTGTCTTTCTTCCAAAGCGAATACTGATATTCTCTATTTCATTCACTTTATCTCCTTGCTTTAGAATTAGTTTAAAACTTTTTATGTTTATGGTGCATACCAACTTTGCTGGAATCCCAGATAAAATATTGGAAAGGGGACTCTACTGATGTCACGAATGTTGAAGTCATACTTAAAAAGAAGACGGACAACATGAGCAGCATTTGCCTCAGAGAATACTCAAAACAAAAAATAAATTGACATTTTGTTAGTCTGTATTACTCAATATCAATGCTCCAGCATGAAAACTGAACAAAAATACACAGTTTCAGCAAAAGCTTTCAATTGCCTTCTGTTGAATTTAGAAGTAGCCAGAATATTTGGAACTTAAAGCTCTTTAAGATGTCAGATCAATATTTTCATAACCTGCAATATATGTTCTAATCAGCATTTTATCTTTCCACAGGGCACAACCTTTAGGCTTTCAAAAAGGTTAAAGTACGTTATTCAACTATGAAAACAAAGTCTGTTGACTGTAAAGGCCAGTCATACTTTCCTATGGAAGTATTTAAACAGTTATTCATTTAGGTAATTAGCGATTAATAAAAGCCCATTTCATTACAGAAGCAATGCTACCATGCTTGAAGAGATATCATATTCTTCTAGAAGAACTAGCATAATTCTGTCACTTCCAAAGAAGGATTACTTCCATACTTGCCATATCTCTGCCAGACCCTATTGCTTGATTATGTGCTAACTCATGTAATTTGGGCTTAGTCTTCATCAGCAGTTTGCAGACTTCACTTCTGAGTTCTTATAGTTAGAAACTAGCCAACAAGGTTTTAAAATGGATGTATGTGTGTTTGAACACAAATATCTTCTAGAACTGAAGATATGCTATTATTTATACGATTTTGAGTTGCAACATCATACTGGGGAGAACAGATGTAGAAGGATGAGATTTTAAAATACTTCTTCAAATACTTTAATTTGCCAGTGAGTCCCTCACAGGACATATTTATCAGGAAAAAAACCCCACCCCGGACTAAAATAGCTAAAGTTTTGAGATGCTTATTACATAACTAGCAAATTCATTATTGATCAAATTCTTACATCCACACAACCAAGTATCACTTTGTCCTCAGGAACTCCTGTTTAGTTCTGCAGGACTTCTTGGACAACTGAAGTTACACCTGTATTAGCATTTTAACATAGATAAGGAGTACTAATCTGAAGTGAATCCTTATCATCCCCATTTACCATACTTCAGTTTGCATCACAAAGCAGTTTTGGATAACACAAAGACTTGTTTTGGTTGAAACTAAAACTGAAAAAGGTATTCTAGCAGTACATCTCGCATACTGTAACTGCTAAAGCACATTCAGTCAACAGGACCAGAGTGGACTTTACAGTACTCTCTCTCCTTTCCAAAAAACACAATGTGGATATGAAAGTATTAGCATCAACTCTCAGCATATTCGCTCTTACTGTGCTTTGCTTCTTGATAATGTAGCCTAAGTTACTGCTTTAAGTAAGTAGGAGGGGCCCACAAGTAATTTTATTTCTTTTGGTAGGAACATACAACATTATTACTAGCACAAAATTTACAAAGCATTTGGATACTTCTAAAAAAAGGGTTCTTGGAACTTTGCAAGTACCATGCACTGAATCTGTTATGTCAAAAAGTTAACCTGTATTGCAGGCCTGGTGGATATCTCCAAAAGTTTGTAAACTATTGGTCTCCTTAGTGACCTTAGATGCTCATTATTATTACCTAAATGTTCTCAATCGAATGCATTTTAGAAATGAGCTTACTTTTGTCCAGCCATTGTAAAGTCAGGATGTGTTCAAAGACCCTCCTTATCTAATAGCTACATTGCCTCCCTGACTCATTCTATCAAAGACACACTACTTACACGCAAGCCGAAGTAGAGTAGGAAGAACACATTGAAAGCCATGTCGATCTGTAATGTGAAATCTTTGTAGAAATTCTGGCAGGATTCTATTGGGCTATTTGAAAGAAAAAAAAAAAAATCAGAACAAATTGTCAGTATATGAGTTTCTACTCTGGTGAGATTTTTATGCATTTCATTAAAGACCTTGATTCAGAAACCACATATCTGTTCTCCAGTCATTTACAAGATCCAAGCAAGCATTTCAAATTAATTATTTCATTCATTCAGTTAGTCATTCGTATAGTCTTTATCTTCACCTGGTTCAGGTAATATCTGAGAATTAACATGCAGATACCTCTAAGGAAGGACAAGCAGGAGAATATCTCAGGATTCCTTAACCCCACATTAACCCTTAAAGAACTGACTTCTTTCTATAAGAGACATACCTGTGAAACTTTAGGAACAAACCTAACAAGCACACAGCTACAGTGAAATATTACATGGTTTTAATTCATGGCAAAATATAAAACCTTAAAAAAAAAAAAAAGTAGTTGCTTCGGAATACTTTACCCATTAGCAACCTGGGGTACTTAGTCTTGTAGAATCCCTTGTTTGTAAGAAGTTGGTTTTGGTTTTTTTTTTTTCCTTTTTCTCACTTCTTTTTTGTATATGGCTATTTAACGTACTTTATGTACAGTACTATGAGCTGAGTAGAAAAGCAGCATAGCCCACTGGTAAAATTAAATAACAAAATAAATTGAGGAATTTGAAGCAGTACTCTAAGGGTTAATTTCTGCATGCAGGTTAATTAAAATACCTTTGTGTGTGTCAAGCAGCCATTGCAAATTCTAGCTTATTATATTATGCTTTATTTAACAGTGGGACAGGTCCAAAGCATACTCTATACAAACTGGTACGTTATAGATATACTTTTATCTAAGAAAGGAGATAACTTCCACGAATATGACTAGTGATTTATTTGTGAGATTTCCCAAGTAGGTTGGTGAAGCCATAGAACAATGTTGAAGTCACAGACCAAAATGAAAGTAATGTCCCAATATATGCTGATGTATATACTATATATACACAATGTCCCACCATATATACATGTATATACACACATATATCGCAAATGATCATGTATTCATCACAACTGTAATAAAGCAGAAAACTATCATGTAGATTGTTTGATCATTTGTAACCCTAGAAAACATAATTTTAGGAAAAAAAGAAATTCTTTGGCTTCCCATGTCAAATAAATCACTGAACATGAATGTAATACCAGTTAGTATAGCGGTAGCTCTGCAAATATAATGCTAGACTGCTCAACAAGCAAGATTCTATGCATTATGAATGTCAGTTACCTAATTTAAGGCATAAAGGAAATTACCTGGGCTACCAGGTCATTACACATGCAGCTAAATTTTCCATTCCTTGTATACATTACAGGTCAAACCAGTTAAGTACAGCATGCCCTATCCTGCCTTTAGATGCATGAATGTATACAGCAAAATTCTCCTTGATGTACAATAGCTTTATATTTTAAGAAGCTTCAGTGCTACAGGGAATGATATTAAGAGTTTTTTTAAAAAACTATTTGCAAAGACATTGAAGTTACGAAACTGTTCTGTTATATTTCAAATAAAATTGATTTACAAAAGCAGGCAGAAGGAATGAGAAACCAAATGCATATAGGACAGAAGACAGCACCTCATACTTTACAAATACAGCTTTAGCAACAAGAAGAGTGGATGTAATATGAGAACCCAACAGGATCATTTTATGTATGGCATTATTGAGAGCAAAGGATTTTGTCAAAATAATGTAGGCTGCACACCGAGTCACTATGCACCCTATCAACAGAAATCAAGGAATTACAGCAGAAGCAGAATGAATAACCCTGCACCAACACAGAGGCCTGGACCCTTAATTCCAGGTGAGGTTTCTGTAAAGCTGCAGAAATTCACTGAAGCTAATGGAATTGCACAGATTTATAAGTAGGATAGAAAGCTTCCTTATCTTCCTTTCCACAGATACTCGGTACTTGCCACGATTGTTAGATAAGGTCAGCTAAGGTTGCAGCTAATGGCTGTACATTTGCACCATTGTCCTTTACAAAACCTACAAGATCTGGCAAATTAGCTAATGCATAATACAACTTCATCTTGTTTGCAAAACACTTAGCACAGCAGCGACCACAATCCTGATTTGGGACTTTTGTTTACCTAATACCAGAGCTACTTTTTTCTGTCAGTCCTATCCCTAAAGCATCCTTCATTTCAAAGATCATCTCTCTCTTTCAATTTCTAAGTTATACATTTCAGACACAACCAAAACATCCTTTCCTTTTTGTTTTAAATGATGATTTTGTCAGAAAGGCCTGTCACTAAGGCTAAAGAAATCATTATTTATACTCACAGGACAGATTATACAAGATTTAAAATTTTCAAAATTGAATTTTGGTGATATTCTTCAGTTTGGACTTCTTCTTTCCATCTGCAGCTCACATTTGAGCTGAGAGAAGAATATGGCCACTAATCTTTATCATTGCACCAATAGCCTGCTGCAGAAAGGAAGCCAATTTGAAACTCCTCTTTACATCAAGTCTCCCCAAAACAGAAGTGCTGCAGTTCTTAGAGCTCCAGACAGTTGTGTGCTAGGGTGTCCAGGACGAATAATGTTTTAAAGTAAAATCAGACGGCTTGTCCTATGGGATTTCACCCCTTTAGATCAGCAAAGGTTTCACTTTTGAAGGAGGCAACAGACTGGTAGAAATGCTTTTATTACTCTGCTGTGTAAGCATGCTTCACTGTAAGTGTGATCTCACGCATTTATACTGCTAAAAACCAGGAGAAACTACACTAAAATCAATAGAATAACATTATACTAACAATGATAGGAAACATTTAACATAACTGGATAAAAATTACAGTAATTACATAACTCTAAACTCAATATTTATGAGCACTTTGAAAGAGCATCTTTAATTTGCTACACAAAAATCGAAAAAAAACCACTGTAGCCATGATTTCTTGTGTTTTGAAAAGAAAAACTCAATAGCACCAATTTTATTTTACTTAACTGTAGGGATATCCTGCTGAGAATCTATCAAGAACTATAATTCCCCTTTGTGCTGACATCTATTTATGTAACGAACTAAATGCTACAAGCAACGCCTGGGCTACACAAGACAGACTTGAGCGACTGATGGTTTTCTTCAGGTCAACATTTATATCAAGTTATTATTTGCTGCAAGTATGTGCTCTGTGCTACAATTTAATATAAAAATCACATCTAGAGCAACAATCACATCTAGTGCTTAGTTTGCCTAATCTGTGGTAAAGACAGAACCTTATTTGATTTTTCAGGCATGGACTACACTGCTAATTCTCTTCCTTCCTCTCCTGCTCTTTAAACACTGCTATTTGTTTCAGTTTCACATTATCTGTATTTACTTGTTCTGTGTATTATTACAGCATTTTTATAGTAATACTAGTAGTTATAAAGCCCAGTTATAGAGGTATCATAGGCATAAACTAATTTAGTGAGCAGAAGCGACTACAAGAGAAGTAACTAAATTACTCCAGTTTAACTTCACGCATGATAGGGCAAATTTTCGACAAGGTGTTCCCAGCATCCTTAAACCTTTTTCATAATCAACACTGAAGCAACCATTTTACATGACACTTTTACCACAGCTGAACACTTGTCACTTCAATTCAAAAGTATTTAAATAACTACTTTTGTCACGAAGAGTCCTGGTTTCAGCTGGGAAAGAGCTAATTTTCTTTCTAGTGATTGCTGTGAAAGGAATGTCAATGACCCATATTGTTTTAGTTGTTGCTAGGCGATGTTTATACTTCCCATAGAAGCTGAGAAGGAGCATAGATCAAACAACAGAATGGCTAATGGAATATTCCATACCATAAATGGGGCTTGGCCAGGGGGGGAAATCTGAGGGAATACCTGGGGAAGATACCAATTCACCAGGTAGTGAGAGCGACTTCGGTCATTATTATTATTATTTTTCCTTTTCTGTTACTGTTCTATTAAGCTGTCTTTATCTCAACCCACATTTTTCTTTTCCTTTCTCTTTCCCCTCCTTTTCTCCCTCTTCTCCCTATCTTCTGGCGGGAAGAGAGGGAAGTGTGTGAGCCACTGTGTGGTCCTAGCTGCTGGCTGGGGTTAAACCACAACAATAAATTTATTTTATGTATTTATTTATTATTGTCACATTTCTGGTTCATTCTAATGCATTTGAAATGGTTCTGCTGGGATAATTCTTTGAATAGTCATAAAATGAGTGGGAGAGAGCAATAGTATATATTTTAATGTTTTCTGAAATTCTTTGTTTCTGCGAGTATATTGATATCAAACTTCCCATAGAAGAAGCCTTCATAGAATATTTCTAGCATTATGCAGTTGCAACACAGTTGCAAATATCTTGAGTGGTTTTTTCCTGTATCATTTCACCTGTTGATAGGAGCTGCAAAGCCCATTTCCAACTTCAGATCAAAGCCTTGGCACGACACCTCAGTCTATGCCACAGTGCAATCACTGCCATTATGACCACACAGAAGTAAGGGGAAGAAATTCTGCATACATTAAGACCATAGGCCAGCTTTGCAATCATAGTGACATCTATCTAGGTGATTCTACCTAAAATGTTCCCCAAAATAATTGGAAAGGTTGTGCACACCCAATTTGCCACTTGAAATAACTGTCCATCATCCAATTTACAGTTCTCTATTCTTTCTGTGTAAGGAAGTGGACTCTTGTATTTTTGGCACATGTCATGTCAGTCTGCTCCTAATGATTTTTGGCCTTTTTTTTTTTTTTTTCTTCTTTTTAATGACAAGGTCTGCACAGACTAAGATGGATGACAGTTTTTATCTATGTATAATTATATATGAAAATGTGAAAGGGTAATTTTAAGACATATTAATCTAGTGACATTTTGCCAAGTGTTTTGAAGATAAATTCTATGTAAAACATTCATAAACCACCACAAAAGAAAATCACTTCTACTATAACTTCAGGAAACTACTGATGTTAATATTGTATCACAGCTGCTACATCTTCGGAACTTTAAGAAGTTACTGAAATTTTCAGAAATTCAGAGAATTATCCTAATTTACAATTTTAATTTTTGGAAGCAAAGTTGTCTTCTGAATGGTGGAGGAAAAGAATTATTGAAATTATATGAAAAATATTTTAATTCTTAATAATAATTAAATAAAACATAAATTCAAAAAGTTGGAACTAAAAAAAAATTGTTAAAAACTTAACGTGCCCAAGAAAGAAATACATCTAACTGATACTACAAAAAAATTAGGAAGTTTTAAATTTTCTTTACTCGTGACAGTTTTTAGACTGCACAATAGTACATTATCTGAATAGAAACTGCGCATTTTCAATGATTCACTGATGACAGTGAATTTTAAAATCAAATTATACTTACGTACAGAAATACTGGTAGAGGCTGCTAAAATATAATCAACATGAATAAATAATTCAGAGAAACCACTCAATATTTAGAAGCTCTTCAGTATCTCATTATTTAAAGACATTCCATTCACTTCTCACTTTCAAATTGTATTTGAAAGCAATTAATATATATTAATTTAGGCATGTAAGTCTTTGTTCATAGAACTGCCTATAGTGGTCTTTTTTTTTTTTCTACTCTATTTTGTTTTACTGGAAGCTCCTCTGTGAACACTTAAATCCTTCAAGTTTATTTATAAAACAAATCCAATTTTAGGAAGTATAGAGTAAAAAATAAGTTTGGCACAAATTTGACATACTCCTTTAATACATATTTTTAACAGTACAGCAAAAAAAACTGGTGGGGGGGGGCGCGGTTATGGTTAGGCTTTTTAACTGTGTTTCAGTGATGTAGTACTAAAGTAAAACTAAGGGAAAAGCCATGTATCATTTATAACAGCAACGTTCATTCAATGAGAATACTTCCTTTTACTATAGTTTAGCTGTACAGATCAGAAGGGAATAAGCAGTTAAGATCTTCGTTACTGAAACAGGCATGAACATATAGCAAAATTATAAACACAGATGCCTATCCGCTGTCAACTTAGTGAAACAAATACCATAATTAAAATAAATCAGCAAGACTAAATAAGAATCAAAGGTGTCAAACATCTCACAGAGCGACAGAGAGCGTAACAAATTTTTTCTTACTTCAAACGGCTTTCATTTATTAACCTTTAGTCTCACAGTAAGAAAACAAAAAGTATTTTCTTGCAGTATGTGTACTGATCTTCTACATGCAAGATGCCTTGGTAAATGACTCAATTTAGAAGGCCTTTCTTTGAGTCATAACGTCAATAAGCTCATTAATTTTTTGATGGCAAATGTCTTCTAAATTCCTTCACACTCACTTGACATGTTGTGGTCCACCACTGGGGAAGTTTTGCTACTAGCATTTTCAGTTAGCACTGCAGGATATGCAGGAAGAGCCAAACTAGTTTCCTTCCCAAAAAGGAAGGGCAGCCAGCTGCATCAGAACAATGCCTTTGGGAAGGCGAGGGGAAGACCCACTTGGCTCACAGCAGAAGTGCAGTGTAATCTGCTGCCACGGCCCGAAGTCTTAGGATCCATGAAACGACACGGGATCATTATGTCCCTAGTTACAGCTATTTTCTAAGAGGTTTTGTGTACCTGGAGCTAGTGAGTGAAAGAGGAACAATCCCTTTCACACTGAATTTTGCAGGTAGTTATGACCTGATAGCCAAGGATGATGCTGTGATCATTTCCTGTATCTTCTCATCTTGTCACTGACAATGATACATTTAAATCCCGTTTGACCACTCAACCCCCTACTCTAAATCCCTAGCTAAAAGTTTCTCCTGTGCACACACACACATACACACACAGGGAACTTTCTGCTTACAACAGGTTACAGTGTCAAACCCTGCAGCTTCTTTTTTATACTCATAGCTAAGATGCTGAGCATGCTTGGTTGTGTCTCTCTCACCTTTTTTTATTTTACCTTCCTCCTGTCTGGACTCCCTATTGCCTATTACTTTATCATCCTCTTCCTTCAAAAAGCTTCAGATAAATATTCCTGCATAACTACTTGGGACTTTGCCAAGTGCCTTTTGTTCATTCTCTATTCTGACTCTTCTTTGTTTAACGAATTAAAACGGATTTGTCTTTCCAGTTGCAAAAACTTTTCAACTTCAGCATGCAATGTGATGCGATTTTGGGTTACTCTATCTTACTGTCTTTATTTCCATCTCCATTCTTGCCTTGTCTACTGTGGAGTGGCCTCCCTTCCTCACTTTGATATGCATCTTTCTCTTTCACATTCCTTTTGAAAATGCATTGCTGGCCTTAGGCTCATAGGCACTAAGCCCTTTGAATTACATCAACAATCAGTATCCTCTTTGTTCAATTTTAAAGTACATAAGCAAAACATAAATCTGCTCAAAATAAAAGATGAACTTCCAAATAATGTGAAATAAAGCTGTCTTCCAGGATTTCTTAGACTACTGCCTAACCTACACCTTATAAATTTCAAGCACCTGAAGGGAACTGCTTTTCAGAAAAAAGCAGGAACAATGCAAGTGCCTGTCCTTATTTCCCTTTCCCGATTTCTATCACATCTTCTGTTATTCTTTAAAGTCTGGCAGATCATAAGCTGGCATTAGAATATTACCTTTCTATTTCTAACCTAATTAAAAATGCATCATGACTCATCTGTTCTGCAGACGCTTTCTACAACTAAGTACTTTTATATTATCTCCCCAGCATGCTTGGGAACCTTGACAGGTTTTTAGACTAATTTCAGGTAAAATTAAAGGTTTCCTCATTCTGCTTCAGAAAAAATCCACTGTCAGAAGAAATAAGCAACAACAAAACCAGATCAGTCAGTAATAAATTGGTACAACAGCATCATTTAGTAAAGATTTTTCTAAGAATCAGAGCCAGAGACAATGTTTTCCTTTCTGATTGTTTTTACTTTTGTGAATCATGTGATACAGAATGGGGCATAAAAGGTTTGGTGGTGGGTTTTTTTCTTTGAATGTTAACCTGTTTTAAATGTAAAGATATATTTATATGCTGTGACTTGACAGTATTTAATTTCTGTCACATCCATGTACGAAATTAAGAGCTAAATTAAGTTGGTACAACTGCAGAATAAGGGTATACTTTCCTGATGCCCATCTCGGATGCACAAGATTTTGCCTGGCATAACTACTGACTTTTACAGAGGTATTTGCAATTGTCAATATACCAAGTGACAGAGTCAAGTAACATTCGTAGTCCTTATTTTACCTAAATGAACTAATACAACTTGGTAAAATTCAGTGTAATGCTGTCAGTTTCCATCTTTCTTTTTCAAGCCCTAGTAAAACATAAGCCAACCTACCACAGAACTCAAGCAAAATTAAATTCTTACCTTCCTCAGCTCAAACACAAAATTGTATACAAGTATGATAACAAGAAACTTTTATTTACATTTTTATGCTGAATTGCCAGGATATACAGAAAATACATTAGGAATGCCTACTCTGAAAACAGACAGTGTATTTCTTAATTTCATCAGGGTGTATGTACATGTACATGTCTACAGCATGTATCTTCTCTAATTACTGACTTTCACAAACAAAAGCTGAAGGAAGATTTCAGCAGAACAGCTAAACACCCAGGAACTGAGAGCTAAAAAAGGCATAAATAAATGGCCCAGAGTCAACCTCCATAACTTTTCTTAGTTCTTTCAGTATTGTACAGAAGACAGAGCTTTCCTGCAAAACACGCCATTAAGATCTTCATCCTACCTAAGATAAATGCATTTGAAAAGGTTTGTTAAGAACCACGTAGGTAAGTAGGAAGAGTATATTATTTTATTTTGCATTAGATTTGTTAATTACTTACCATAAGCTGAGAACATTGGCAACTGCAAATAGTGTTACATTAGCTTAACAAACAATCTCCCTGATGACAAGCCAATTCTAAGAGAATGACAGAGCAACAATGCCAGGGATCACATTTTTAATCAAAGGTTTTTATGTGAGACTACTAACATATTAAAGAGAAAAACACCAATATACTGTTTAAACTAACATTATATTATTACCTTTTTTTGACAACATTTAATAAGCCACTTCAGTTATATCTAGTATGCTGACTGCACTATGGAAAGGATCATTAAACTGCATAACCCTGTTTACTAAAGTTAACAATCTTGCATGTTTCTACTTCGTAATAAAACCCCTTTCTGTTAGTTCTCATCTGTTATTAATATAATTGCCCTTTAATATTCTTTATCAAAGTGTATCAAGGAGTAAAAAGTTGTTGTAGCTGTTTACTCCAGAAAACAGAAAATAACTGTTGACATCAGAATGCAAACATGTCATATGATGCTGCAGAAAGAATACTAATCCTTTTCCCATGTTCACATTGAATTGAACAAATAGAAATGGATCAAGTTAGTGAGAAGTATATCAGAAGCATAAAACTTTTCAGCCTGGGATATACGGATCACTTACAGTCCTTACATTTGCATATGTCAATAGAATGACCTACACGTGATATTTCTAAAACTTCCATCTTCTGTAGTAGAGGGCCTAAAAATCATTGATCTCTTAGATAAGTGTCTGTTTGAATAAATTTATGTATAGTCACTCTTACCTTGCAGCAGAAGGAAGACTGATTCTATTTTATGTGATTCTATTTTGCAGCTGCTGTCTTTTAAAATTACCCAAAGGTCCTTTTCACATTTGTTATCCACTTTCCTCAAAGTTCTCAACAGCCCATAATTACCATCATCGGTTTCCAGCTCCAAATACTCCTCCATCTCAGTGCCTTTTATGATCCTTCTATGCTGCTGATATTGCTGTCCAACTTTTAAAAGTCTCCCTCACCTGACTGCACTCTTTGAAAAAAACACATGCAGTCTTCAAAAATGAGAATATCCTCTACCTATCCTATTTGACTACAAATTAAGATCATTAATAAATTTTCTTTTGAATATCATCATAAAATTTAGCTCTGATATTCTGCTTGATATGCACAACAGATTCATCCAGATGATTTTGAGTATTCTTTCCATACATTTCTTGCTTGATTACATACTGTAATTAAAAAACAAACAAACAAACAAATCTTGTCCTATGAAGTTTAGTCTAAATTATTCAACTATCCTAACTGAAAATGACAAGAGTACCAGATAAATTGGAGTGTGAAAATACTTCCAGTTCATTCATCTGTCTTTTCTGGAACTCCCTCCTGAGATACTTTAATGAAAATATCTGACTACTACCTAGTTTTCACTGAGTAGTAATAAACTTAAACCTAAGTAATATTATTACACTTTAATGTCAGTGAATAATGTAATAGAGCAACGAAAGCCAGAAGTACTGCAAAGCAGTAGAAACTTGACGTTACGTTACTGGATCAGCTTTTCTGGTCACGCTTTTTAGTGCGGACACCCAAATGTATTGTTATGCATAAAAAACTATCCATATTGTATTAATGGCTATTCTACAGCAGTCCTAAGACACAGTTACACCAGGCAGGATATCTCATTTAATATTTCAAACACAGGCATAACTGTAAACATGAACCATGTACACTCCTTCAAAAAATCTGCATATAACTAGAAAATAAATTATCCCCAAACAATTTTTCCTAATTTCAGATTCTCTCTCTCATTCCTCCTGAGAACATAAGGATCCTACTAAACACCTTAGTCTTTTAATACCTAAAACACATTTAGGATGCCATAGGTCATACAACTCAACTACTCCCAATTTAAACTATTACAGGTCTAGTATCCTTGTAAATTGTCACAGGAAAGTCTGTATTTTTATACTTGTTCCACATTACTAGGAGTAACGGACAGGTGAGTTGAAGTAAAAAAACCCTTTCTGCTACCAAGAGCAATCATCTGAGATCTCTGAATATATCCTGAGCGTCACAGTATATCTATTTAAATTCTTCTGCCTTAAACCAACTGCAGGCATAATCCAGGTAACATTCACGCCCAGCAATACATAAAAACTTATGACAGTCGTTTATATCAGTTTTCCTTTTTCTTCCTCTGGACTCCTGGAGAGTCTTCATTGCACATAACTTTTTAAAGTAAAACACATGTAACACGGCTTCTCTACCCATACGCTCCTCTGCTGTGGCTTACTTTCCACATGCGTATAACTACAATCACGTAGATTTTCCTACTTAGAAATTTTCATGTCACAGCTGTTCCAGCTGTGGGATCTGATTATTTACCAGGATTGTCTTAAGAGCAAATTACCATATTCTTAAGGCAAAATGCTGATTCTATGAAAGGCTCACTGAATAGCCACATTTACTTTGCAAAAGAATAGAAACAGTTTAAAAACAAACAGAAGAAATAATAATAATAATAATAAAAAATACTTCAATTCCTTTCTAGTTCAACTTATCAGACACAAAAACTAGCCTGGAGCCTGAGCGACAGTCTCAGTCACAGTGGCTTTTCTAAATGTGAAAGGCAAAGCCCTTTTTAGGCAGATTAATGACACTATGTCTATCTTTTTTAAAAGTCACTTTATCTCCATTAACAAATGGAGTAAGGTACCACCAACACCTGTAGCAGTTGTTCAAATCAGTTATCACAAGTCTGATATCAAACTACTTTACATCAATGTAAAGAGAGGATTATAATGCTGTTAAAAATTAATATATAGTGGCCTTTTTTTTCTAACACCGTCTCAACATTGCCTGCAAACATGCACTGTATCATCCAACACCTTTTTATCCTGGCTGCTGTGCATGGGAAAACAGAAGTGTAGTTAGGCTTACACGCTGAGGTACTGCAAAGTCAAAAGGACAGGTGTAATAATACATTTTGCACCGATTTCAGGAGGAAGAACTGCATGTTGCTGTATAGATACATGTCTGATCAGTTTTACAGTCCTAAAAGAATTTTCCTTCATTATAAAAAAAAAACCAACTAACTGTCGTTATGTGGAATATAGGAATAGCAGAAAAGAAACAAAAATCCTGAGTAAACCTAAATAATAAACATTCTTAGGGCAGCACAGTATCAGTAGATGGGTGGCATGACAACAGTTGTGGAAATTACTTCCCTTTTTTATTGTTTTGAATATATCGCATGTCGTCAGTTACCTGCTTAAAAGTACACACTAAGAGTGTATTTTGGCTTTATATATATCTGCTCACAATTATAATTTTTCAAATATCATAACATTTTATAGGCCCTCAAAGTTAAATGTATGGGATAAATAATGCTTATTCACCAAGTTGATTATTAATTTGCAATCTGTAAATTTATTTTGACCCAAAAAAAGCGCACAAAATGTAATCTCTGAAGACACACCCAACACTTGCACTGATTGACAGCAGTACAAAATTGTGTTCAGACATGATGTTTCATCAAGTCACATTCCAAAGTGCTGTTTCATCATTTTATCAGGAAACAATAGGATTAGCATCAAATTGTATCTTCTACTGTGCTGATGAAAGATTTATTTGATTACATTTAAGAACATATGAAAGACAGGTTTAGGATGGTCACAATGTCATTTGTAAAAGAAACTTAGAGCAGTGTTACAATTCTTCATACGAAATTTCATTTCAGTGGTGTTTTGTAAATCAATACATTTTAAATTATTTTGCAGGCATTTAATACTATAAAAAAAAAATCAACTCAAAACCCAAAAAACTGTTGCACTTCAACATTCTTCCCAAATTCTGACTTTTAATAAATTATTATGTATAATCTTACCTCTTTTCATTGTCACCTGCTGCTAAAATTGACAGCAGGAAAAGTTTATCTTTCTGAACAGTACTGGCATCATTCAGCCATTGTCACAACAGAATAGTTAGTACACTCTTCCTTTCCCACATCTTGACCACCCTGCAATTGTCTATCTAGTCAATAAACTACTGTAATATGCTGGAAATTTTAAATATATAGACCTGATACATATCAAGTCCTATTTGTTCTATAAAAGCTTAACTAAAGATATTGATAAACAGAATTTACATTTGCTCAAACTTTCTAATTTTATGGGTTCTTTTAATTCCAGTTCATGCACTTAATGCTTAGACTGCATTCAGTGTATACACCATTATGGGAAGCACATTGGCATGCACAGGCAATACAAGAATAGATTATAATTAATCCCACAGACAACCAAAATAGGTGAAGTTGCATCATGCAATGAAACCACAGCTTGGCCTGGGCTGCCATGCAGAAAAAAACCTACATCAATGAGTCTGCTGTACGGCTCCTGGGTAAGAGTTGATATGAAAGAGGTGAGTTATTTCAGCAATGAAGTCACAGGCTGAAAATGTTTATACTACTGTAAACAAAATACTGTACATAGCACCGGTATTACTCTGGGGGGAAAAAGATGCTTGTAGAGGAGGACAAAAAGGATGAGAAAGAGAAGAAGGGGGAGGAGGAATTACAAATTACAGTAACAAGTCTGAAATCCAATCAGTCCTTTTTAATAAGCATTTTGTTATTTCATTCAAAATAGTCTCATTTGAGCTTTCAAAGCAAACCTGAACTTTCAATGTATTTTGAAAAAAACACAATGGGTGAAAATAATGAGATACAGGGTAATTCCAAAATGTGCATAGTGTTCAGTAACTGAGAAATAACAAGATAACAAACACACAGATATGTAGAGGTGAATTTTCCAATGCAGTGCACAGGATGTAAACCACACAACTTCCACTGATTGAATGCATAATGT
The DNA here is from genome assembly GCA_947846985.1 of Fratercula arctica. Classification (NCBI taxonomy): domain Eukaryota; kingdom Metazoa; phylum Chordata; class Aves; order Charadriiformes; family Alcidae; genus Fratercula; species Fratercula arctica. The sequence continues at coordinate 26,166,757 of CANTUZ010000010.1, forward strand.
ATTGGACTGAATGAATACGGGTAACACGGAATGCAATGATATGAGTGATTTGTTCAGCCACCTTCTGCTGCTTTTCTAGTAAAAGACATCTTTCTGCTGAATAAAGCAGGGGTTTTTTGCAGAAATAGTGTTAATTCTGAATTGCCTTTACCTTACTCACCTTCAGTTGTTCTGAATGTAAAAATCTGACCTGAACAACCATCTACACTGTTTTAGGGCATGTACATTAGCCTCAGTACTTCATAGCCTGGTTCCAGTAAACTCAGAAAGAAACAGCTAACCAGGTAATTTATTTCAATGCAACACTCATATAAGAGATCCTATCCTGTGATGAAAAAAGTATGATTCTGTAACACTATAACATATTATGTGTGTGTTCCATTACAAAAAGATTCGTTCCATTTTTTCAACAGGTATGTTTTTGAGCAATTTTTCTTAATTATCCTTAATTCTAGGCGATTACTCTGTTTTTATCACAGTTCCCAAATATATCAGCTAATTATGCAGGGCACCAATTCAGGGACCACCAAAAATAGTTTTATCAAAACTAAAATTTCACTTACTGTATAATGTTTTTAATATAATCTATTGTTGTTCCAGTTGCAGAACAATTGCTTTTGGTATCTCTGTTTTTATTTGGTGATAACTTTTTGAAATATTAATCTTTTTATTTAGCAAATTGCCATAGAAATTTAAGTCAAAATAAAATCAGTTTAATTGACAGTAGAAATTATTTTCTGGCCTCTTGAAATTGCTCAGAAGATTTGCAGGAAAAAATCTGTCAGTACCTTTTGAATTTGACAGGTTAAAAAAAGTCATATATTCCACTTACAACACATCCAATTGCACTATTCTTAAATAGTGAAATACATATTATTTTTCGAGCCAAACACTTCCATCTTTTTCACAGGGACAGAACAAACTTACAGTCACGACTTGTACCACTTTTGGCCACTATGTGCTTTTTAACAAGGCTAGTGGGATGTTTCATTAATTGTATATTAAAGATGTGAACAGGTGTATGTGCATGTACAGATACGCACTTACAAACTGTTGCACTGTGCATGCAAATGTTATCAAACAGGAAAACGGCTACTGAGTCAAGATAGATTTAAGCACTGCTGACAAAGGAAGCAACCTAGTAAATTGCTTAAGGCAAGCAGATGTGAAGCCCAAAAAATTTAGAAACGGAACTTGCAGACTCCCAAAGTGTACCATCCAAATATGTACTGTACAGTCAGTAATAAGAACTATGGCATACACAGTATGTACTGTAACGTATATGTATGTTTCACAAGATAAATGATACATATTATGTATGTATGTATACTTTACCATTGCTGTGGTAAAATCTTTTCTTACTTGACAAACACTGAGATTTAGCAAAAGATGAAAAACAGTCCTCATATTTATTCTTAAGAAAAACAATACACAGGTACTTTTTCATCTAGTCACGATAGAAAAGTCCTCAAGACATGGACAGAATGCAGAGCTGGCCTTAGTTCTACAATCTCATCACTCTGAATATGAACACAACGTAAAAACAAAATGAGAAGAACCACCATATCCTTGGTATCTGCTACTAACAGAGCAGAGGATGATAGAAGCTACAAATGTAAGTATCTCCGAATATCAGATTTAATTACAGTTTACCAGACATTTTCACAACAGTTTATTATCCTGTCAACAGTGATTTTTGCTATAAAACCAGCGAGTCTTGAGAGATCAGGTTATTAGGTTCAAGAAAAGATTGTCTTCTGTTTTCAGACTGTTGCTACAAAGCAACCTCACATTAGAAAAGTTTCTCTGCTTCAGCTAATCAAACTCATTAATTTCCTAACAAGCTAAAAGTTTCTCGCTTTTGGTACAGACAAAAGACATAGCAAACTTTATGTAGTTCATACAAGTCTGTTGCAAATTACAAATTCTAATCACTATGAGGGATGCCGTACTGTTGAAATTAAATGATCAGAGCTATCAAATTTAACTAAATTTAAAGTAAATTGCTGGAATATTTTTCCCAGGAGTTCAATTCTTTCCAATCCCTGAATATGAAATTCCTTTTAATAAATCAACTTTCCGCAAAGTTTAGTCTGGCAAAACAGGGCATCTGGTTCTAGCTCTTTGTTTTCTCCTAAGCATACTATGATGCACAGCAAAGAAGTCAGATGGGTCAAACTACAGTCTCAACACTAAATACTTCTGCTTATATACACCATGGATTTCAGCTAGATTATTCACATATAGAGTTAAGTGCATTGGATGAAGCCTTGTGTAAATAGTGACCAAAAATACCATAAAAATCTTCAACTGGTAATAATATCATAAAATTAACTGATCCACCACACTCACTAAAGAAAGCTCAGTTGTATTCAGAGTCTTTTTGTCTAACCTGTTCAGAATACCTGCATGAACACAGATTTCAAATCTCTAGATAGATTGTTTCAATGCTTCATAACTCTTACAAATACAGAAAAGCTTAATCACTATTAGTATCAACAATTAATAACAAGCTTTAATCTTCATTATTCTTATTGCTCTTGCCTGTATTGAGGAAAATGTTTATGGCAACAAGAATTTTTCCCTCTGACTTCAGAGGGAACTTTATAACATGTTGATGTCCTGGCCTTCACTTAATTTCATTACATCTAAGCTTCCAGAATCTAAGAACACTGCGTTAGTAAGCTGCTGTCATTTTTTTGCTCAGGTTTGATAAAACTAAAGGTTGATATTTTTAAGAATTCTAATGATTGAAGCTCCTGAGTGCTTTTGAAAAATTTAATTCATTACATATTCCATACTCTATGAAATGTACATGAATGTATCAGTATTTTTCTATACATTGCCCTTTTCTATGCACATTGTATTGACATTTCACTAATTCAGTTCCTTGTTCTTAGTCAGATATGCTGTTACAGTGAAATCACAATTCCACAAAGGTACAATAAAGACATAATTAAACATTCATCTTTACTTTCCTAAACCTAAAAAAGAACAAAGACAAAACATTAAATGTCACTGCATTTAAAATTAAAGATTCCTATCAATGAGAGTGATATATAGTCACTACGTAAGGTGGTACCTTTGCTTCAAGAAGGAATTTGACAAAAGACACCTATACTTTTAATAAAAAGTATAAATTGCTAGGAAAAATAGTCAAGTGACAATTTCATTCATATATCACTGGTATTCACTGAAAATTAGCTTACTTATAAAATGATGTTAGAAAAAACAGCAGACTATGGATAATTGCTTTTCCTTACGGTGGAAGAACTTACACCTGACAATTAAAATGAAGATTTGCAACAATGGTGCAATAAGCAACCTGTACTCTTAACATAAAAAACCATCCATCAACACCTATTATTGCATTTATATTATATCACTTGGTATAATAGAAATAAAATGACTGTAAAACATCATTGTCACAGGATGTTTTGCTTTGGAAAATAAGTAGCCAGCAAAGGAAGTCACTATCTCTTATCTCTATATTCCATAATACAGAATAGATCTTTACACTTCAATTAGAATCTATCAAATTACATCAAACTGTTTTAACTGTTCAGTGGAAAGCTAAAAAGATTAAAGAATCATGAACGTAATTTAAAATGATAGAGACTTAGTCCACAGTTGCTTTTCCAAAATACTAAGATCTAATTTTTATTCTGATATTCTACAATATCAGAATAAAATTCTGTATTATACAATTCAATATCTATATATGTTATCAAATTCTATATCTATATATTCTTTATCTATAATCCAGTTCTCAGTCTGTGGAAATCATAATATGAAATTAAGAAAAGAATTTATCCTTCAACAATATAGGAACTAATATTTAACACTAAAGCCAGAGGAATTAGTTACAATTATACACACTAGACTGAAGCTGGGAAAGAAGTAAAATGAAAAAAGAGCAGATATGAACTTACAGATGTAGAAATTTCACATCACAGATCATGCACTAAATAGATTACTGAGAACAATCTAGTCTCTGCCTCTCCAGATACAAAAATGATGGCAAACACAACAAAATAAAAAGAAAACAAGTGTAAAAACAGTCGAAGAGGCTGATTCAAGTGGAAACGCGTAATTAGTTACCTAACTTTGAAGCACAATGTACACTGAAGAAAACAATTGCAAAAAATAAGAATTACCCACCTAGGAAGCCTTGATGACGTGTTTAACGTACTGTTGCGTTACAGAAATGTGAAGTCAGTAAAAATCAGTAAATAAAATTGATATGAGAATTATTCTGCAAAGCTCTGTGCTAACATAACTGTTACTGTCTGTATAACCCCTTTAAGTCTTTGGACTTGGTTTCACTTAACCAGGTAGCTGAGTTAATAAGTTTGAGTAACCCTTCTGAATTACTTGACTGAAGATGGCCATAAGCAAGTCACTGGAACTACAGGGCGACTGGATTGATATCCATTAAACCACGGTGATTTGAACAATTAAACTGCCACTGCATTTTAGCTACAAAATCAAATGCACTAGAGTTTCCAATTTTCCCCAGGCAGCCAAGCTTATTCAATTCACGTCAGGCATTCATGTTATGACAGTGAGCTGGTCTAGAGAAAAAGCTTTCTTTCCCATGAACTAACAGTGCCTTGAGAAAAGCCTTGAGATATCATGCTAAAACAGTTCTCAGTGAGTGTACTTGGTAGTCATCTTTTCATGTACAAGGGTAGACTAACACCAGCCTGTCCTGATTGCTGTAGCTCTTTATCTCACCTCTTTCCCCCACCTCCATCAAGCCCATTACGTTGCTCTTCCAGAACTCACTCTTTTCCCAGTCAGTCTCTCTCACACAAAGGAAAAAATAAAAATCAAAAAGTATCTCCCTAATTCTCTAATTCTTCCTATAAACACCATTTAAGGACCACACCACAGTTTGTCCCTGTCTGCCCAGGGTTTTCTCTGTAATGTGCTTCTATACCCTTTTGTAATTATTTCTGACAGGGCTTGTTTTTCCTCAGATCTGTAGAAGGTGAAAGGATTGACGTGCAGGTTAATTAAAGACAGATAAAACAGGAGACCTAGCTGCCTTCTGACCAGGAAACTGCAGTTGCCTCTGATTAACTGAAATGAGTTACACCTGGTCAAGAGCACTGGTCTCTGAGATGAAAGGGCAGACTGTTCATCTTTGCTTCCTACAGGACAACTCTTTCTTCCCTGCATCCAATGCTCAGCCTCACTCCTGCTCCGGTTGCCAAGTCAAACTGGAGGGGAAAATACACTGATGTATTAGTGTACTAAAAATTGGAAAAAAACCCTAACTCCCGATTTGTTACACTTGCATCATTGTTTCCGTGTAAGTGAATTAGCACAACAAATATTACCAGTTGTTAAGTTAAAGAGCAGAAATCTCTGGTTCTGCAGAATGTATGTTTGGGATAAGATACACAACCACTGCACAGGTGTTCAATTTTTAATTTATGAAAGACAGTACAGAAAAAAATAGATCATGAACAGTTTTCTCTAAGTCAACATTGCAAAAGAGAATTTAACAAAATAAGTAAAATAATTGTGCATCCGATTGATGGAGTACATCTGCATAAACACACTTGGCGAGGTAGAGCACTGATATACCCCGGAAGCTTATAGATACCAAGGGGAAAGGAAGGATGCAGCAAGTGACATCTGAACCCAATGGCTGAGCTTCCAAATTCTTCCTAGTCAATGGCTTAGGGAAGCTTAGGAAAAAGAACAGATGAGAGTTGTAAGCTACAACTTATTCATGGAAATAACATGAGTTTGTATTACAACATGATTTAGTAGGGTTCTACATTGCTGACTGCAAATACCATAAAGACTATTACTAGAATATTCAAAACACCTTTAATCTCAAAGGGCTTGCCTAGACAGAAACAGGAAGAAACTAAGTCAAATCTATTGTAAAATTAGGAAGAGCAGTGTCCAGGACTTCTGTGAAACACAAGTGTAGCATAGTAGTAGATAATGCAGTAAGTACCAAAATACACACTTACTAATCTATCTCTGATGATGGCTGTAAAGAACATGTTTCTATTCAATACCTGCTTATTTAAAGAAGCGTACTGCAATGATCATTAGCCATTAAATGGACTAGTATGATGGAAGATTTATCAGGGTTCTGCTTTTTGAAAGAGTTGGATCCCCAATTATGCTTTCTAACATAAGGCATTTATCACAGACTTTAAGTTACAAACCATGTATGACAAACTTTTGCACAGTATTATTGATTAGCATATTAGCACACTCACCATCCCATCACTATCGGAAAATCCTAGACCTACTGGTCTACATGTAAAGCAGCTCTATGAAAATTTATGTGGGTAGAACTACTTTTATGATGACACTGCCAAAGGGTATTTTTTAACAAAGGTGTCAGATTGACAGACCTAAAATTCTGAGTTGAATAAGAGCTGGGGAGGAGCTGCAGTTAACTGAAAAACCTATTCACAATAGTTTTATTAAGAAACAAATATGCCAACAAAACCCCAAACAAAATTTCACTATTTAAAAGTATTTACAATTATTTTTACTAGAACTGCTGAAAACTAAAATTCTCATACTTATGCGAAGTTTAGGCATTTGACTCCAAAGCAATATGATCTGTGGGCTGAAACTTCATATCTCGCCAAGTTCAGCACCAGTTCTGAGTGCTCAGTACTTCTGCGAATTAGAACACTAAAGCATTGGACTCAAATGCTTATTTCTGGATACCAGATTTCAAAAATTTAGCATTGAAAATTACAACAGGTAACAATTATTTGTGCATTATAATTTGAGGGGCTTTTTACTTCTACTGCTGTCGAAAACTATGCAAGCATTTGAATCATTTCATCACATTGTCACAAGCAATAAAAAAACCGTCACCCAGGAGAAAATATGTGAAGCCTGCTTTTTGTATGCAGTACTAAAAGTCCTTTCTATTTGTGTAGCAAGAGAATCCATGCACCTACATTTAGTTCATGGTAATTCTTCCATTTATGACTCTATTAGTAATTCTCTTTTCTTTATTATCTCTTTGCCACATGCCACAGAAGACACTGTGGAAAGCTAGAAGAATTAGCATTTTGAATACTAAGGAAAATCATGTCCAAACTTCATTAACCACAGAATCATCAACCCATCAGTACTGTACATCTTGGCATTAGCTGAATAAAAGTAATTAGACTGGCCTTATAAATCCACAGGGGGCTTCCCTTCCTTCTTACTGCTTGTTTAGATGCAACACAGACTACCAGAACTAATATTCTGTAATTCATTCAACCTCTTCTAGTAGCTTGCATATGTCCCTGAGGCCCTAAGATGGGTTATATCTATCATACACAATAGCAGTAACATCCTGGAGGTTATAAATTATTGCAACTTCACTGACAGACATGCTTTTACACTCACACTAAGTCTGATGGTGAATCGTGGCCTTAGGAAAAACAAGGAGTTGAAAGACATGTTCCTGACTCATTGTGACACTACTTCGGTTCCATACCACTAAATAAACGTAAACATATGGAACAACCTCTGTGCTTCCGTAAGTATCAAAGTTTGCAGTCTCATGTACTTTCAAAAGGTACACTAACTCTATTCAAGCAATATTTTTGTTTTGCATATATTTCTTTCATTTCCCAAAAGTCGTTAGTATTACTAATGTTCTGGGCCAAAAAAGGTAAAATAAAGTATCTTAAACTCCCTCCTCTGATTAATTTTTGAGAAAAACTGAGCAAAGTTTTCATGCCAGCATTACTATTCTGTACGTGCATCAAGGAACACTGCAGTTAAAAATGTCTAATACTATGGAAATACATAAGAGTGCACCTGCAAATTAAGAAAACTTTTCCATTTACTAGAGTGGCATAATGATCTTGCTTTGATATAGACTGGCCATATGCCATAATTGTTTATGCCTTTATTACTGATAACATGAGCAGTTATAATGAGCAGCGTAACAATTTTGTTATGTTAAAGTTTATATTGTACAGCAATTAAGAATCAAAGTATTTTTGGATTTTCATACAAACGTGTTACGCTACTTTCATTTTGGTTAAATAGCAAAGACTAAACACTCCATAAGAAAGAAATTACTGTATTTTTTCACTGTAAAAAGGTCTCTGTCTTTAAGCTCATGCCTATTTAGAAATCTAATCCTTTTCTGCCTCATCATTTTTCACTGCATATTGTGAGCATAGAGGGACAGATGTAAACTTCATTTTAAGAGAAACAAAGACTTCAAATCATAGAATTCTAGAATAATGATTAAAGCCAACGTAGTTGGCAGGAGAATAAGAGGGCATATGAGGTACTTAAAATTACTTAAAATATGTTTCAACTATTTTTTATATTAACTACATTTCAGGTTCACGATGTTCCTATAAATTACACTATGGAAATATGTATCACCCATGTTCTGAGTCCTGTGTTGCCTTCTGTAAGAAACTATACAAAATGTTTATGACGTACTAACAGACCACCTTTTTTTGATATTATGTTAATATAACATTATGAGATTATTAATCAAGAGGAGTGACAATTTTCACAGCATTTTCTGTGAGGGATTTATCTTATTAATTTCTTCAATCCACCTGACAAAGTTCAAATCTGGAGCTGAAGGTACACACTGCAACTCAATTTTCCTCATTTCTACTTCTTTTACTTTGTGAGGAGGTAAATTGAAGTGTATATAGTCCTGCCTACATGCGCTACCCTTGCATGATATTTACATGCCATACAATGGACACTTGAGAATCTAAACAAGAAGAGGAGCATTTTAGAAGCTAAATCAGAACAAGAAACAAAACACTATTTTGATCCTAGCTCTACACTTACTAGGCTACCCTACATATGCAAATGAGCAGGGCAGGTTGGGAGGTAAAGTGTTCCCACTCTAATTTTTACTAGTGGAGTGTTAAAAAAAAACCAACAAACCCATATTTTAGAAGGCACAGGCTCCACTTCTGTCCAGTTCCTGCCTTTTAATACTCTTTTTTTATCCTGAGAAGGGAAGGGATCTTAGATATCTAAGTTCCACGGAGATGTTTCCATGACATACAGATTGTCATTATTCTTTACACAGGTATATCAAGAAAAGATAGTAGGATCCCAAGATAAACATTCATGAGACTTAGGAGTGGAAACTCTTAATGAATGTAGCTGGATGTCTTGTACAGCCCAAGTCATTGAGCTTCACCAGTTTACTTCTGAAGGGAGTAAAGTATCAGCATTTTAACTGAAGTGTAATTTATGTTTTGATAAAGTGCATCTTTCAGGAAAAAACAATCATTCCCAACATGAAAAAAAAACACAGACATGAAAACTCTTCATTTTCTCCTGATAGAATATTTCAGTGGGCAGTCATTCACACTATTAACATTTTGTGCCTTATATTCCATTTGAGTTTGTCCATCATCAGTTTCAAGATAGTGATTCTTGTCAAGTCTTTATTATGTTGAACAAACTTTTACTTTCTTCCACTAAGATACTTACTACAGTATAACCAAATCACACATCAATCCTCTTCTCATAAACCAAAGTCATTAAGCCCTGTAAATCTGCTACTCTGAGGAATTTTCTCCAGCCACCAAGTCTCCTGTGCTCCCCACCATTCACTTTTTGTGTTCCCTACAGAGTATCTGCAATCTCCAATATATACTTCCACAGAATAAAGCTAATTACCAAAGCTCTGTGATTCTTGGTTTATTTAGAACTATAAAGCACTAAAACCACTCTTCAACGGAAGTTACTTTTTCAGTGGAAGACACTGCTGTCAACACTGATATCAATGGCATGCTTCAGACAGTATGCATCTCAGCTTCTCATATGGTTCAGGAAGCTGCAAACATTAGAAAATACTGTTGCAGATCCTCAGACATACATTTTAAATCACATGCTCCCAAGCCTTTCAAAAAAGCTTCCAGATACCTATGTAAGTTTAAACATTGCAAATTTCACACCTTGAACCTTTCCTTTTCTTAAAAAATGAAGATAGGCTTAAAAAAAAGAACTCAGATATTCAATTATCTGGTATCAATGTACTCAGGGCCATGACAACTTCACACTTGATAGAATACTGCGCACAATCAATCTCTTGTACAATCAGACCTCTTACCTGGCAGACCTACATCAACCCCTGGGGCACAAATTAGATGGAAGCTGTTCTCTGCATTTTCTCTTTTTGTGTCAGTAATGATATAACTAACTACAAATATCATCATTTGATCTAGGAAAAAGCCTTATCTTTTCCCCTTTCATTACCTAGAGTTCAGACCAACTTTTCTTTTCTGTAGTGAAGTATAGGTGAAAAACTGTGTGTAATACTGCGTTATATTTAGGTGGCACTTCCTTTTCCCTTTAGAAGTGTATGAAAGTTATCCTATGTGGTATGACTAGCAGTTCAACAGCCGAACAGAGCTCATTCTACTTTAGTCCTTGATTCCATAAGCCTGACAGTAGTGTTTTCATTTAGAATTAAATCTAAGCTTACTGGCAAATAATACCCATATGATATCAAGACTTAAAACATGGGAAGGCACTTAATCACTTGTATAGCAATAAGAAATTTCTAGCTGATATTGTACTTTCTGAAGTTTGAAAGTAGTAATAAAGTATTTCCTACTTCCTCAATAGAGCTAAAAATCTTTATCGTTGCAACCAATTTTTAGTTTTCAATAAATAAAGGAACACTGGCTGGGTTTTATATTTGGTAGCTGATTTGACAAGGATTCTGGCAAACTGTAGTCAATACAACTTCAGAAAGGAAAAAAAAAAAGTCAGGAAGAGAACCAGTGAAGTTGGTCAGGATTCTGCAGCAGTTTGCTGCCATCGTTGTGCTGTTTTAACCTAGAACTTTTTGTGTAAAGGCTGATCCCCAGTATGAACCGGGCACCTAAAAACTCACCCCAGCTTTTACCTGGTTGTCATTTTCTCAGAAACCCAATATGCATAAGAAAATCTGACAACAATTTGCCATGTCTCATTTCTGAATAAGACACTGGTATAGAAACTAATATGGAATTTCCATTGCCCACATTTGCTTTTTTGACTTTCTTTGAGCCATCTAAATGATGCAAAGGAACATCTCAATTTGTTATAGTCACAACAACTTTAGATGAAGATTAGGTTGTTTCTAAACTGTCTCTCTTCATGTTGATTTCCTTCTTTATAGAGCTCAGGGACACATTTTTGTGACTCTTTCATATGTTGCAAATCACTATTAGATTTATTTCATTCTAAACTAGATTATGTGACTCCTTGGAGGGGAAATTAGGCTGTACAAAAAAGTCCTGATAGCTTTAGGGCACTTACAGATGTGCTTATTAAAGATAATAAAAACCTAGAGACTGTTGAAACTAATATTAAATCTTGTAATACCTGAACATTCTGATGCCTTTTTTTTTTAATTTGCCTTTGGAGATAGCATGAGGAAACGTGCTTAAATCATCTTTCTAGACGGTTTAAACATTTCCTATGAATCTTAAATTCTTTTCTCTGATTTTTGCTCTGCTGGTTACAAATAGATAAGGCTGGCTAATAGTCACAGCAAGTCTTATAGAGGCCTAAATATAAAGCAGACTTTAATCTTAGATGACTCTTCAATTAACATGACCCTCATTTCCAGAACAGACACGGAAGTGAACAAGAAGCTTTAGAAAGACTTATAGCAAAGGTGCTAAGGACACCCCCAAACTCCATACGCTTTTATTGCCACATTCCCCACACCCTTTGCTTACTTCCCTTCACATGTGCATGTTTCCACCAGGAAGCAGTTTGACAGATTCCCAGCTGGAATACGAGCTTCTTTGTGTCCATTGGGTATTAAAACCTAGCTGTATATGAACTTCGTTTAACTACTAGTTGTATTCAGATGGCAATGCACACAGTGAGAAACATGAAAGTGAGTTCTGTGTTCTCTTCAGCAGAAGGGCGCTTTCCCCATCACTCAAACCACATCGCTGGGGAGTGCATAAGCTATCTAGGGTCCCAAGAGGGAGTAGATGAACATGAGTAAATGAGACAAGTACCACAGGCACCTTCCTACTCACAACAATATTTTCAAGGAATGATGAGTGTAAGGGCTGCATAGTTCTCTTCCTTTCCCCACTTTGTCAGACAACATCCTACTCCAAGAGCCAGTGCCATGCTCTCCACAGTGACAGCTACTCCAAGGGTAATACTTCCCTTATTCCCTTCAGCAGAGCAACAACTCTTTAGAAAGCGGGGAGGTGCAGAGAGGGGAAATCTGTCTATTAATAGTTCTGCTTGAGCTAGGATACCACTGAGTTTTCAAAACTCATCTTGTTAAACTGATATCCTGATCAATGTATCAGGACGGTGGTGCCAGCAATTAGTATTTCCCAACTCCAGGTTCCCACCTGCTGTTTTGCATTTGTTTGTGGGCTTCAGTTTTTCACACCCTCACAGATAAATGCTCTTTTCTTTACAACAAAAAGCTGAAAGCAGATTAATTTATTTACCTCTTCTCTATAGAACTGTCCTTTGCCATTGGATGTAAGTTGTTTCAAGGTACTAAAATCACAGTAGGGCAATAGCTTTGGCATCTAAATGTCTATTTATTGTAAGGAAGTAAACAGACTTTTGTAAATCATGCATTCTTCCTTTTAGTCAATTTGCTGTCATCTCTTATCTCTCCCTGTTTTAGTTCACTCGCGAAAAGGTTGTATGAGACACGACACATCCAGTAGGACACGATATAGAAGGATACTATGAATTCCACACCTGGAATAAAATATATTTGTGATGTCAGCAGTCCCAGAACGATCAATTCAAATTGCGACAAGTTACATAGTGAGCTACCAAAGTGACTGAGAAACAAGAAGACCATTGAATGAGAGAAATTTGAAAGTTTAGGTTACTTAACCTGGCAAAGTAACGAGAACAGGTATGATTCCTCTCTATATGCACACTGAAGACTAAGCACCATGTAGGGACATAGAGTTTTAATCCAAATTATATAGTCAGAGAAAAATGGGTATTCACTGCCCAGGAATAAACTTTGTTTGGAAAGAAAAAGATTTCTAACTGCTACAGTTGGATGGTTAGGAACAGCCTGTAAACAGGAAGGGTGGGGCAAAAAAACCCCTAAATCAGTAGTTCAAAAAAGCAATAAAGTTTATTTTATTTATTTTAACAAACCACCAACCAACTCCTCTCTTCCTCTACTAAAATATCTTTTCAAGAATTCACTATTATCATGAAAAAGATTTATATAAATAGATATGCACCTGCATGGAATTTTACTAGCCACCTGCTGTGAAGTTAATGCTCAGAATTTTAATTTGCTTAGGGGTTCTGCTGTCATGCTAAGGTCTGTTTTCATTGTGTGTTACCACATTTTTTTGCATGGAAATGTTTCCTAGGATAATTTTATTTCTATGCAAGTAACTGTTCCTTCAGGAAAAGCTTTTTTTTTTTACATGCATTTATATGTACTTCACAGACTTTTCTTCATACTGTATCACCAAACTGAATGTAAGTCCAAAGACTTTTCAAAATGTTGAGAAAAAGCAATCTTCAGTGTAATGTCTGCCAATTTTAAGATCTAAAATTCAGCGAATGAAAAATCTGTCCTTAAGTAAATATTGTCAGCCCGACAAATATACTATAATATTTTTTTTCCATTTTTGTGATATTTCTTTACTGTTAGCCTGTAGCTGCCTTCTTGTTTACTAAAATTTTAGACTTAGTTTTCTGTCCTCCCTGTCCTCTCTCTGTCCTGGAGGCATTCAGCCTTGGGGTCTTTTTTGTTTGTTTTCATAGAGAAAAGAGGAAAGCTCCAAATGTTCATCAGGTACTAGCCTTTGAGTGAGACACTTAGATGAGTCTCAACAGACTTTGTTCTTGTGCAGGTCAGTCATTTAATTTCATTTATCTCCTGCCTGAGAAGTTATTCCACTGATTAATCTACACAGGCAGGTTCATTCCCATCTCTCCAAACCTGATAAAATTGGTAGTGACACCCCTAATCAATACAAAAGAATTCTGATATACTTTTCACTGTTAGTCACTTACATGCAAAACCCCTATTTCTCCATAAACCCAAGTTTTATGTATGTAGCAACCAGAGCCAGAAAACTCCTTTCTGGAGTATTACTCAAACTCACCCACATATCAACCATTATTGAGCTTTGGTGCAAAACTTCCAGAACACTGTCAATACCCTGTTCACTCTTGTATCATTGGGTGGCATCACCCCACCCCAACAGTTCTTTTCCATTTATCGATAGATTGTTTGGTTGACAAGCACAAACTTTGTCTAAAATTCAAAAACATTTTATGCTTGACATCTGTATTAATTATGATGAATATGGACAAATAATAAGAACAATCATGTCAACAATTATTTTAGTACGGCTTGTCCCTGTCAATACTGACCATCAATGAGACAAACAAATTCCTAGCAACTGGTACAGATTTTGCTTTGTGTTTTGGAAATGTTTTCCTGACTTTTCAACAAATATTTGAGGAAGACAATATTTGGAAGGGTAGACACTACTGGTCTTCACCCAACTTTATAAAATAATTAATACTTAAAAGGGAATTTTGCCTAACTTCCGTGACAACAGCAGGAATTCACCCCAACAACTTAATCCCACCAAAACTAATGCAGTTTGCAAAATTGCACGGGTAAGGCCATGGGGGTTTGGGGAAGGGGTGTGTGTCTTCTTCTGAACAAGAAAGTTATATGAAGAAACTCTTGTGACTGGAAGGAAAAAAATAAACCTATACAGCACTATGTATCAGTGATTAAAACCAGTCCATTAAACAAAGGAGAAAGATAATGGTTTTAATAATTTCTCAGCCTTCCTCAGGGTTTCTGAGAGAATTTTTCAAGATCAAGTAGAATAAAGGAAGATACACAAAAAGCACCCTTGTTAATATATTAAGTCCAGCTGCCATGCTCTCAAACTTTACATATACATAGAATTACTGATTCTTTAAAAGTTCTTTTGAAACTCAGATTCATAAACTGGGAGAGGGAGGGAGTAAGTATTTCCAATGCTCTGTGTGACCAGAATACCCTAGGTTGACATTCAATATAAGCACCACAAACAATATTTTTGTAGTTTAAGCAATCTTCTTTCACAACTCACTGGCTCCATAATAGTTACGGGGTAGGTCTAATATTTAAGAGTTAGCAAGGCCCAGCCAAGTTAAACATTATAGTTTTCTTTAAATATACTATAAACATGTTTAAATGCCATTTATGGCACTAATTACAAATTTTGTGAGGGAACAGTCTATGTGGTGAAAGAACCTGTTGACCAGTGTGCTGCCAAATTTGTTCAGATTTCCATCCCATGACATGATTCCTCCCCTCTCCTAAAATACTGGAAGATTATTGTTTTAACTGAGTACCAAACAGCCGTGACAGTGCTCTGTTGGCAGAGAAAATAATGGTTCTTGTGCCAGCTCCCAGAACATCATGCCTATTAGTCATGGCTTTGTAAATTCTCTCACATACAATATCAGAACATCTTGAGAAGAAATTCTCCGATTTCTCATTGCAAGCACGTACTACAAGCTGCACCTTAAAGTAATAACACTTAATACACAGATAAAAAAGCACTGTCTCCTAATGATAGATAAAAAAGCTACAGATTCTTGCAAAAGCAATACTTCTAATGTCATTCTGTAAACTCACTGGGATTCAGTTCTGCCTACATTTCCGCTTACCAAGATCCAGAATCTTGGAGAAATCTGGTGTTGAGTACGCAGAAAACAGATTCTAAGAATATTTATCTTCGTACTTTTGCACTTACATGAACTGGAAACTGGGGTGCAATAACTTCCTACAGAGAAATGCACACCAAGTTAGTGGACACCATAACTACCCTGTCTTTTCAGACATAACTCCCGTTGTGTTTACCATTTCCCTATCATACCTGCACCACGGGAATTTCTCACCTGTTGTTGCCAAAAGGGGATCTTTTGGAAGTTATCAGGCACATGGCCCAATTGGCACTGTTTCTTCATAGTCAAATTGCCTATGACCTCTACTTGCAAACTAACTGCTCAAGCAAGTACTAAACCAAAAATATTTAAATATTCAGGAAACTAAAGGTTACAGCCCGGGTTAGAAGATTATGCAGTCCCAATAGCTCAGCAAGAGACACTAGTCTGACCGTTGGTCAGGACTCAAAGATCATAGCTTGCTGTCTTTAACGGGCTTACCTTCTGAGCAAGACTTAAGCTCATATGGAACAATGAGCTACACGTGTGGGTTTTTTCTTGCACATCCAAAATATTACTATGAATGCCAAGGAATTTGTTTCCATTATCATCTAAAGTAATTAATATATCACTATTTATTTATGTTGATTTTCAGTTAGGTATGAAGAGGGTCAGTTTTGTCAACTCAAGGAAAAGCAAAAGCAGAGCAAAAGCACGACTAGGGGATTCCCTTAAAAATCAAAGGATGATCCTCCTTAGCCTGTTTTCAAAATTTTGATTCCAAAACTGGTACCTACACCTTTGTCAATGTAAATCATTCATACTATCTTCTCCCCTGTTTATCTGTCCTTCCCAACTCTACTGTTGGCAGTAGATGAGAAGAGCAAAGAGACAAATGAACCAAGTCTACTAGCAAATACCAGTTACATTTTGGGAGAAGATGGCTAGTGATATCACTCCATTGTTTGATCGTCCCTTCTGCCTTTGCTGGTGATAACTAATTGTTCTCTTGGCAAACTCCTATTTGCTTTTCCCTTCTGCACAAAAGAGAGGAAACTGAGTGAGTTGCTCTCAGGAAATACACAATCAGAGAACAGAAGCTTCTGTTGGTGGCAGGTGAGGCCTGCAACCCACAATTACCAGCTGGAGCTGCAACTGCAGTCTCACAAGAAAATCAGCCAGAAATTCCTGAGCTAACAACAGCTGTTCAAGAGATTGTGAGCAGCTGCCAAAAAGTGACAGAAAATCATGGGAGTCCCAAATATTTTGAGAGATTTGGCAAGTAGGACAATAATCATTACATGTTAAGCCACAGCTCTTGATCCAAAAAGAAGATGTGGCACATTGCCTAAAATGAATAAACTTTGTGATCTTAATTTATTTTGCATGGGTCAAATGATCACATCATTTAGGGAAGCGGTGAAGAGACATTTTATTTATTTCTTTCAATTTTTTTCCTTCCCCTTTCTGTTTGTCTTTCTATCTGTCCTGAACACCCATGTATTTTTTTACTCTGCTTGTGGGTTTGGTAGAGAACAGATTACTTTCTCATTTTTTTATATAGCACATAGTACAGAGAGGTTCTAAAGGTTAAGATGCATAGGCCTTTGGCTTACCACTAACAATAACAACAACAATCCTAAAATCCATTAAATACATTTTGTAATCACACCAACCATTGTTGGAATAATAACACGCTGCATGGACACTGAAAATTTACTCTCTTTTCTACCAGAGATTGTTTTTCCAAACACCATTAGGAAAAATTAGCTTGCAGTACTGCTGTTGTTTCACTATTCTTACGAAAGATTACATTTCCTATGTTTGTCATTCAAAAACCTCTTACACACATGTAATTAAAATTTGAACTATGAAGAATTATCTGAGCTACAATATTCAACCAAAACTGTAGTTTTGCTATGGGACAGGATAAGACACCAGGGATAATGCACTTGATTTTGCCTAATACTAAAAATAAATACTGAGGATATGAAACCCTAAAATGGAGCACTGATTCTGTAGCTAAGGCAAATGACTAAAAATCAAATTAATATATTGGGTTCTCCTCTCCTCAAATCATTCTGCCTGTGCCTCTTTTCCTTTAGCTGTAAAATTTGGTTTATAGCTTTGTGGTTGTTTGTTTTTAGTTGCTTGGTTTTTTTTTTTTCCCTTCCATTTGTTATTCATATTACCTTATGCTCATATCGTAATCTGTATTTTACCTTGCATTTGCTCAAAAGCCAATCAATTAGAACCTTGATTTTGCAGACTTACAGTGTCTACAGTAACATAAATACAGTACAGCAGGAAAACTATCAGTCTTCTCCCTGGATACCCTAGAAAACTTTGGGGTTACATGAAAACCCTACTGTGTTTTGATGTACAAGCCCACAATTTCCTGAGTTCACAATCTCAGCTTTTCCCATATAAATGCTGTCTTACTGTTGAAGCAAATTGTATCTGACTACGGTTTATTCCTACAGTTAATGTCACTGCACTACATCTTGGTAAAAATCTGAATTATTATATATGAGCAGGTATTCTGCTTGCATGAAATCACATTATTATGACATAGAATAGTACAACTATGTAATAACGTGGTAAAAAATGACTAGGGAGATTTGTGAGAATAAAAAAAAAAACATTACTCTTTGCCTGGTTGGTAGCCCACATAAAGAAAATGCCCAGGAAACTTAATGTTTTTACCTACAACCTAAAGGTATGCTTATGCAAACTAGAGAAGACGACAGACCATAAAATTTAATACAAAGTTTGGATTAACTATTTCAAGGGAAGCAATTAATTATTTTAATTTAAGATCTCCTTGACTTGTGAATACTCCCAAAATTCATTTTTAACTCATGTCAGCAATCAAGGCTCCACGGATTCTCTCGCAAATTTCAGGCAGAGCGCTCTGGTGCCTCTTCACATGTTCAGCTTTAAACCGATCACCAGATTTTGAAACAGAAGGCTTTCCCCCCGCTCCCTCAGCTAAGATGACTTGGAGTTGTTGCCAAGCACTCTGGTTATTTCCTGGGATTGGCTGGGAATTTAATCTAATTTTCATTTATTTTAATTATTGTAAAGTGTCTAAACATTCAAAAATGCATGTTTGTGTCTCTACCACACTGCACAGAAGTGGAGGAATGACTTACCTTAACACTGTTCTGTGAAACGCCAGGGCCCTGAGGCCACCAGTAGGCCTTCATGGCCTGGGCCAGCCCCATGGGATGCTGAGGCCGGGTGGCCCAGGAGCCCCATCCTGTGCTGACTATGGGGGAATAGCAAGGCGGCTGCTCCCTGGGGGTGACCAGTGGCCCAGGGTGGCTGTGACATAGGCCTGGCCGGGCCCTCACCCACAGCGGGGCCCTCCCAGGTGCTGCCAGAAATGGGTCCTGATCCCCAAGGGAAGGGGCCAAGGCAGGGCGAGGGTCTGGATGCACCCAGGAGATCCCAGCTAAAGCCAGGGAAGTAGGGGCCTGGAGCAGCACCGCTACAGCCTGGCTGGGAATGAGCGTCAGCCACCTCCCGGGCCATGTGCGGGGGGAGGCCCCTGCACAGCCTGTCGGGGCCTTTAAGGCCTGTTGATGCCAGAATGAAATTTCTTCTAGGCCAAAACCTAGCAAAGTGAATATTTAACCCTGTGGAAAAATTTTAATGGCTGAGAGATGCAAAGGAATTTTTTTGATGGAAATATTATCCCAGGCTTATATATGGGAGGCCGGCCAGGAGCTGCAAGATTATAAATTGCTGCTTTTATTGTTAAATAAAAGCTGCAAAGTATTATTTGTGAAATTGCTTTCTTAATCTGTCTTCCCCAGTAAGTGCTCTCAAAATTGACTTCCACGCTAAAAATTAATTTACAGGGCTTTAAGCAGTGAAAAAAGGACAACAAAACCACAATCTTATGGCTGTTACGCTAAGGGCATAAATGAGATGGAACAAACTCAAAATGAGCATTTATCTGCATTATTCTATTTTGTAATCACTACCTAGTGTTATTTTCCATTAAAGGAAAAAAGTAATTACAAAAATGTGTATCATTAAGAAAATGCCATTCCTACAATATATGCATTCTGAAGGCACTGGCAAACATACAGCTGTACTTTGATCGCACATAAAAAAGGACAGAAAAAAGGGGTTGCATTTTCCTGATCCATCTTGTAATGTAAAGCTCTGTTTCCGAGAGAGTCCACAAATACAGGCATGTCATTCCCCTGCAGTTTAGATATGAGTGCATTTTTGCAAAATATATTTGTACAAATATTAGCAAAAGTTAGTCTAATATTGAAAGGCAACAATAATATGAAAGAAAGGAAAGTCAAGGTAAGGTACTTTGGTAACAGAGAAAAGCAACATGAATACATGTAGGAACAAAATATTCTGAACTCAGTTTACAAAAGTCCTGGGATGACTACTAGGCTACAGAAATTATGTCTGGGAAAACACTGTCGGAAGGTCTTAGCTCCACTGCTTGCTATACAGAAAAGAATGATATTTCATAATTACATTGGCTCTACAGATTTAAATACTAGACTTAAAGTTAAGAAAATGAAAATTTAACACCAATATTAGTACAGGTGCAGAAGGACGTACAGATTTTTAGCTTTTTTTTTTTTTTAAACATCTTAATTTGCGAATCTTGAGAGAATCCTATCTAGGTTTAACTTCTAAACGGCAAATGCTGAAATGAAACCTACAGCAATCAACTCCTCAGCTGTGTGTTTCCTGATGTGCGTACAGCTTTTTGCTCTCCAATCTGACATTTAACTACCAAATTTTAGTAGCGCACTCCTACTTTTAGGGTCAAACACATGATTATCAACATGTATTAATAGAAATCAACTACGAAGATTAACCAATGGTTGGGGCATCTTTCCTTTTCTGTCAACTTTTTCTCTTTTTAACATTTTACATATTAAGATTGCCTGAAAGCTTAGAAAGTGATATAGCATCACAGTGACAGCTTACTGAAGTTGTGCAATAACTGACTACTCTTAATAAAAAAGTTCTCAGTGTCAGCCAGTGAGCTCATGGAAGCCTGAAAGGGTCCCTGAGAATGAAGGGTTGCACATCACATTATTACAGTGGACAGCTTTGCTGTAAGTCCACAGCTTTGAAGTTCTCACTGTAAAACATCTGCCCTTAATTCAGCAGTCAAAAAACCTTCATCTCTCTACCCACAAACTCCTCAGTCAGCCTTGTCAAGTTACCTATATTTTGACACCCTACAGAGTCTAACAGAGATTTCCAAGCCTGCCGTGTAATACAATCAGAGTTGCTGGCAGCCACAACTGCCTTCACATACCATGTCTTTCTGATCTCTGCTGTTAACAATACTTTAAGTGTCAACAGATGTCATGATGTGTAACATGTCAAAAAGAGCCAATGCATGTGTGCTACAGTTGACAAGTTTCCTTCTAAAGATATATGGCGCATACATTATGCAGACCAGTCCATTATAGCCATTCTGACACTGTAAGTGCCCTAGCTGCTTGGGAAGTTTGACTTGAGTGTTCACTTTTAAAGTGAACTGATTCCACTTGCTTTTGGAAAGGGATTTGATTAGGAAAAAAAAAAAAAAAAAAAAAAAAGAAGCCCCTAAACCAGACCACTGACAGTTCCTGCCTGCCTGCCCATGAATATATCACAGTTCTTTGGCAGCTGGAGAAGGTGACCTCTTACATTGCTGGCTAGACTCTTTGGTGGTTTAACCATAGCATTAATGTTAAACCACCGAAGCTCATGGCAAACTGTGAAATCCACCATGTGCTACACTGTAGCACTTGCACACATATAAGAAAATGTTCCATTATGATTTCCAAACCACAGACATTGAACTT
The DNA here is from genome assembly GCA_947846985.1 of Fratercula arctica. Taxonomy (NCBI): domain Eukaryota; kingdom Metazoa; phylum Chordata; class Aves; order Charadriiformes; family Alcidae; genus Fratercula; species Fratercula arctica. Next base: position 26,188,275 of record CANTUZ010000010.1, read on the forward strand.
TGAGACACAGTGGGTGTTTGTAGATTAGAAACATCTGTGTGCCCTATCCATATATCAATCAAATGCATGGAAATTCCGTTTCATTTAAACAAATGTGTTCATCTAATCCCGTTACGAATGGAACCAATAACTTCCAATCTATTTAATAATTTTCCAAATATACTTAGTACTAAATTTGCATATATGCCAGACCACAAGTGATCAACAAAACAGTAATGTAAGAGATCACAGTCTGAGGCACTCAAGCCACAAAGCTAATACATTGAACCCATAAAAAATTATAAGATGTCTTAGCCAGTATTGTTTTGAAGTCTACACAGCTGTTCGGTCAGTTGCATTCAGATCACTTAATATGGTCAGCTCTTTTTTTTTTTCTTTTCTTTTCAGAAAGTAGCAGTTCTCTGAAAACATTCTACTCACATAAAAGAAAGATATGCCCACCAGAGCAGAATTTTTCACTGTTCCCCTAAGTTTAGAATGACTCTACTCTCCAATACAATGAAAAGATTAAATTTTTAGAGGCTACATCAGCCGAAGGAAAAGTTCGCAAATAAACTCTCATCTATAGTGTGCTACCCAATCAATTACTTGACAGTTCTCTGATGTAAATTGTCAAAGGTTGTCTAACAGTTTTGAGAAAATGAAGAATGGTGCTTAGTTTAAAATGGTAACTTTTGACGAGTGCTTACATGACTAAAGGGTTTTCAGTCTTGACCTAACTGATCAATTATTATGAATTATTTAACAATAGATGTTGATCTTATTTTAAATTATATACACTTTACATACAAAGAATGCTATTGCACTACACTCAAATAAGAGGACTTAAGGAAACAATTACCACATTAAAAAATGATCCATTAATGTGCACTTTAAGGAATTCATGTTTCCACCAGGATTTCTTAAAGCAGTGAAGCAAGAAAAAAAACTCTAAGAAAATACATTTTTTTTACATATTGGATGACATTGTAGAAGTTAACCTGCATGGTACTTCAAGGGATAAAACATATTCTTTGCTGAAAAGAATTATTGCAAATTAACATAACCAAATATAAAAGGTGTCATAATACACATATGAAGGGACACTATGAGTGAAAAATAATGAAGGAACATGCACTTGACTGAACATCTAGATCATCAGCATTTGGCCAAATACGGTTAATGTTCGGAGGCCATTTGGTGATCTCTTGGAAGCTAATCAAGAAATTTTTATTTTCCTTTTTCAAAGGAAAATAAACTCAGCAAGTTCAGCAGTCCCCTTGGCAGCATTGTAAATAAAATAAACAACTGGCTAGGTCATTATGATGCTTCTTTCTTACACTAGAGAGAGTCCATTAAGGTACACATATAAACAGGTGGATCCACCTGTATGTGCTGGAATGCATAATATGCTTCTGTCATAGACATTCTGGCACTTTTCATAAGTAGCAGACAGACCCAAGTATTTTCAACAACTAAAATTATTACACAATAACTGGACAGATAAATACATAGATATAATTCAACCTCTCTTTCAAGGATTAAATAGAGAAAATTGGAACATTTAGACAAAGTTCTATAAAAATGGGAGTTACTTGCCGAATGTGTATGTGAATTCTTATTTCATGCATCTGTAAAATTAAAGTCATTCAAGTACTTTTGAAAAAAGGGACATTTAGCTCAGAGTCAGACAGCTACCATCTTAGAAAAAAACAAGAAAGAGGCATTATAAGTAGAAGAACACTTGAAAATACACAACCTGTAAAATAATATTAAAAAATAAAAAGAACTCGCAAAACAGTTTAGCCAGCAAACAGATCTGCAGTACCATGTTTCTCCGTATGAATCTGTTCATTAAATACATATATAATTCCCTATGCCACAAAAAACACTTACGCATAGCAGATTTGACTCCCAACTATATTTTCATACTGCTTATATTAGGAAGGGAGAGATAAAAATTATTGCCATGAACTTTAAGGCTCTTACAGCTCTGAAGAATTTAGTTTCTATTTTTGCTACACATGTATTCACTTAAATTGTAACTGCCAAAGTGATTCCACCTTTTTACTGAATTGCTGTCAAGCAGCAATCATTAAAAAAAAAAAAATGTCACACGTGTCAGAGTCCACTTAAGGCTCCCATCCTTTTTGCAAGTGACCACATCAAAGTTTTTGTCTATAACCAGGTCTTGATAGCCTGAAATGGTAAATATTCTTCAATACTAAAATGAGCTTTACAGAACTAATTGAATTACTAATACACGTATATATTCCAGTGACCAATTAAATATCTTTCTACTGCTTCATACGCTTCTTTGAAAAGCTTTAGACGGCTTCAAATTAAACTCAACTGGGAGAAATGGGTCACTTTCCTTCAGGTGGGAAGCCATTGGGAACAGTAGGAAATGCCGGGAAAACCAAAAGAAATGTCAGAGTATAAGATCAGGGAAGTGGTCTGGGAAAGACAGTTTGGGAATGGGAACTCTGTATTGGAAAACACTGGGAGGTACTGGACATTTTGGGCCATTTGAGATCCAACCTTGGCCACTACAGCCTGCTTCTCTTATAACATACTCTGATTTAGGGGCAAGGGAAGGATTTTATCTCATTTCTCCACTCTTTTTTCACTTTTTCTTTCCTTTTTCTTGTTAGAAGAGATGTAGACCTAGATAATAGGACATAACTGAAAGATGAAAAATCCAAAAGAAAAATGGCGCATTTCTGTTAAAGCCCTTTTCTCCTCACTCACCTCCTGACAGTACATCTTTCATAGTTCTAATGAAGAAAGTGAACACTATGTATCACTTAGTATAGCTTTTTGGAAATGACAAGGCCTACCATATTAAAAAGAGAGACAGAGGGGAAAAAGGGGATCTTCTTTAAGTAAGAAACAGGTCACATTTATTGAAATGTGAGAGCACAACTTTATAATTTGAATTGGCAAAAACCTGCAAATTCTTGTAACAGTCTAACAGCTTAGGGAAAAAAAAATACAACACAAACTTCAATTGTTTGATATAAAGCCTCAAAGGAAATTGAAGGTTAAGTACTGTCAATCTCACGTAAGACTGCAACAAAATCAGTTTTTTTAATAACTTGCCATTCTCTTCACAAACTGTCAGTTAATTCTTTTTCTAAATCATGTTATAGAAGGTCTAACCATACATTTCATGCAGACTACCAACTAAGGAAGCTTTCTATGAAACGCTTCTGCAAATTTTGTGCAAAGATCTTGTGGAAAAACAAAGGAATCAATCAATTAAATCATTCAGGAAAAAAGGTTATAACTGTTTTATCAACAGCTTTAGAAATTCTAGTCTATATTATACGTACACAGGTTAAATTTCTCAATAAGGAGAGAAATCTCTGCATTCTGGGAGGCTTTGAACCATATTACGTATCAACTGGAAAAAAATCAGAGTCCTTTTCAAACACGGAACAAAACTTTCCTCTAAAATACCTACAGATCCTTAGGGTCTGAACACTCTTAGCTCATAAAGACTGTAGATCAGTCTTCCCCCCTCCTTCTGATGTCCCAGGACAATCTCTTTCCTTTGAGTTGCCACTGAGCCCATCCTGCCTGATGTCAGGTTCCATCAGTTTGGCTAGTGCACTCCAATAACTAAAGTTGAGCCATAATCACAATTCTGGATCTGGATACTCCAAATCCATCAAGCGTATGTATTAAGATCAATAAAGATGAAAAATTAATTATTATTACACTTTCATAAATATGTATTTAGCATTTATATATCACAGCAGCACACTGTGGTGCACTAAGTAGCCCCATGGGACACGGTAACAACTCTGGGTAGTAAAAGAAAATTCCCATAGCTCACTTATCAGAGCTTACATAGATGATGAAGGTCTGGCTACATTTTTTTTGTCTTCTGATGCTACTACTAACATCGGCGAGTTTTGTGTCATTTTGCTATACTGTAAATTCATCTTAATAAACATAAGGATAACACTGAAGAGAATAATACAAAATTGTTTAGATTTAAAAAAAAAAAAAGATTATTTTTAGCTCTGTTTAAAGGCACTTAGGACAGGAAAATAAGCAGCATGGATGTTGGCTTTGTACAGAGGTCAACTGACTAGGAAAGAGCTGAAAATGCTGGTTTACATCCTTTAGTATAACTTTAAGGAAATACTTTAAAAAAGGTTTCTAAACCCCTGCTGAGGTAAACCATAGCTATAACTTCTTGAAAAGCTCTTTTCTCTGTTCATAGGGTTTATGAAAAGTACTTGGTGGTTAGATTGAGCCGAGTTCTCTAATGTTCTAATGTGTAGAACAGGTACAGCATGACTGTAACATCAACAGTGTCTGTGAGGTCTAAAGTCAAAGGACTCTCTAGAGAACTGTGATAACTAACGAAAACTAAAATTGTACCACAGAAAATTGTACCACAGAAAATATTCTTTAGGGAAAAGCATACAGAAATGTATCTAACGAATTAACCTTATATATTAGCATGCCAAATAACACTGACTTCCTCCCCAATCATAATAAAGAGTTTCAAGTTGTATTTCAGTGGAATTTCATATAAAAACACATACCTAGTGGAAAGACTAAGAGCTGGTGGGTAAGGGTTGCTACTCTTTCCTAGGCTAATGCAAAGAGGTAAAAGGATCCCCTTCTCCCACTACTATCAATACATAAATTAACAGGCAATATCCAATCAACAATAGATCACCACTTATTCTTCTTAAACTGTGGCATTAATATTATATATATGCAACCCCATTTGAAACACATTTTCTTCTCTGACATTCTGGTTAAATTGTGGATCTATGCATTTGTCTGAATACAGTGGCCTAGATTTCTCCTTTTCCTCTTTCTGTTTCTGTTGGCTTCTGATAGCTTTGTATGTCTTGCACAGAATGTGTCAGGGATTACCTTGTTTCTGTTGCATCTACCATACAATCTCTCTGTCCAACCTTCACCTCTCCTTGCAATGCCTTTTCAGACACACACAGATTTAAAGCATTTATTTCTGTCTCTAATGTGTTTCTACATTAGTTCCTTTGAACTGATTCGGAATTTATGTTAGAGAATCCCCTGTGAGTTACATCATGATCACGTCATGATTCCTTCCTCATGTTGGATGGGATCTATTTCAGACTCCACAATTTCAGGTGGTCTCCCTTTGTGTTAAAAAATGTCAGTCTCCTGAATCAGATTAAGGTCCAGATAGAGTATATTCCATTCTATCAGCATTTGATGTAAAAACCTACATCAGATGCCGAGTGGGGGCTGAAAAAGATGTGGCAGCTGGCATGAGTGGGAGTAAGCAGCCTAAGGACAATGTGCAAAATGTAGCAATGAATGGCACTTCCATTTTTATCAGAAACTGAGCCTGGGCTTGCTAAAGAATCTGATCTGCTGCTTAAAATTATATTTCTAACCTGCAATTCTTTCTTATTGCTACTTCCAGCACTGATATGCATTGAAATTCAGTACAAATGGGGCTCAGTAATATCTGGAAAAGGAAGGCAAGTTATCACCCTAAAGAGTTTTATTGTTCCTCCTCTTTTTGATTGAGACCTGAATCTGATTTGGAGCTGTGAATCTTTTTTGCTTTACTTGTGTTCAGTGGCTATCTAGAGAATGCATAAGATTTTAAATATATACACAAGTATGCATACACACACACATCTAGAGAAAAGAGAATATGGCAGAATATCTCAATGTATCACATGCTGGAAAGCTTAGTTTAATATAACTCCCCAATGGAAAAAAAATAATAGAAACATTAATACATATTTTGTATTTCAGATAGTGAAACTTTAAGTAGTGTAACATATATATTGTTATTAAAGACCTATTGAACGAACTTGCTGTAGGAGGAAAAAATTGCTGGTAAGAAAGACCTGTTTATGCAGTATATAGCATCTGAGCCCCTAAGGTGCCAATAATCTTCAGTTCCTGTTGATCTGAATAAAATCAGAATCATAAGATACTACTTTTGTATTATTTGAGGGAGTGTTTGCAGAGAATGGTTCTGTGTCTGTGATTAATACAGATAACTAATTGAGGGAATGATAGTCTATAATTCCAAACATTAACACTGCATTATGGTAAGCAGACATCAAAATTATTTGCCTATTACTACAAGGTCCTCCTAGTGCTATTTCATTTTTCTTTAAAAAGATCCTTAGTTAATCTCTCTTAAAAGCATGAAGAAACAAATACATTTGTGAAACACCTAAACATAATTGAGTACAGATCTCTTTGTACACATGGATCTTATCTGAACAGTTTCCAGATATATTCGTTGTCTTCTCATTATCTTCTGTATGTAGCAGCCTCCTTGGCTGTTAAAATACACATTTCAGGACAGACCTGTTGCAATTTCATATTGAAAGTCATTTCCTAGTATGAAAATCATTTATCAAGGGTGCCCCATCTAAAATAATTCCACTTCTGTCACTGTTAGGAGGAAAAGTGGTAACTGACAGCAGGTAATCTACAACATGACCACTGGGGGTCATGCATTTTACACAAAATATTCCAGTAAAGTATTTAATGTTTTTATTGAGTAGGAATAATATTTTTAATTGAATTAATTATTTCTAAAGAGAATAACACTCAGAGATTAATATCCAGAGGTATTAACCACCTGTGTTCTCTAATTTCAAATTGTAAGTGGGAAAAATGAATACTACATTGTTCAAAGAGCTAGCCAGAATAATACCAAGAAACTGAAAAAACAGGCACATCATTTAATATCTGTCTAGAAACCCCCCCACACACCTTTTCCAGACTTTTAATTATGTTTTTAAGGGGACAAACAGGAAATTGTAACTGCTCTGACACAGGGCATGAAAAATGAAACACTGTGAACTCTGATTTACCTTGTATGATTACTTGTGCTTTTATCAAATTGTCTGCAGTCATTCTATACAGAAGTCTCAATGAAAACAGACCTGAACGCTAACATTCAGAGAAAAACAAGCATTTGATTCATGAAACTGTATATGCTAAATAAAAAACAATATAGTCTTTAGAAGCATAAATCCTATATACTTGTTTGCCAGTCAACTGTAGATATGACTTAAAAATCAATCTGCACTTTTAGAATAAAACAAACGTAATATGCTCAACAAAGGTTCAAAAAATTTAAAGTAAGGAAAGAAACAGTAGGAATCTGCACCCAACCTCTTACATCTAAACTTTTTAGAACTTCAGGACGCAGTTCATCTTATGTATAATCTTTATTTATATACATAATTATATGTGCTCATAGTTAGGAAAATGAAGCATACAAAAACTGAGATTTTTTTCAGTAAGAAAGTACTAATCATACATTGACAACGAACGACTGATGTCACTTTTCCAGAGAAACACTAAGCTTAGTTTACCTACTTGTCTAAACAGTATCTGTACATGCAAACAGATCACTAGCCATGCGTATTAAAATTTTAATTTTAAAACTTTAAAATTCTTTCCAGCATAATATTGACACTGGATATTTTGACTTCTAATTTCTGATCAAGAAACTGTATGCTTACAAAGAAAGACCAGGCTTTCACTTTGTTTTATAATCTGACTTATTACTGGCTCCAATTCGTTACTCCTCATTCTCTCCCAGGCATACCTACTCTCTTTTCTATAGGTACACTCTTATTTCTATTAATAGGACATAAACAAATTCACCATTAAGATAATAATATGTTCAGAAAAGTTTCACATCTATAATATGATAGGACTTATAAACTATTCTAACAGATTTATTACCACTTAAACACAATAAACCTAATAAACAGTGACCCAAACCCCAGACCAATCAACTATATACATTCCACAGCTTTAAGACTACTTTTCTCTGCCATCTTCAGCATTCCAAAATGACTTTTGCTACAGATTTTTAGTTTTTGAGTCATCTGCAGGCCCTGAAGTGTCATCAGGCATTTTAGACTTGGCAAGATAACTTTTTCCTTTGCCAAAAGAGGAGGAAGATCATACAGTAATACACCCAGTAATCAAACATGAATATTGTATAGCAGGAAGAATCACTCCCTGTCTTTCTTTATATCTCCTGGTGTGTTCATTTTCATTGTTTTAGTCAACTGAGTTGCTCATTTCAGGAAAGAAGATATCTTATTCGCTTTGGGAGCAAATTTCCCCTGGCGGGACACCAAACCCCTATACTTGTATAACGTGACCTCAACAACAGAAATCATCCCAGCAACATGAATGCCTATGTTATGCTTTTTATTTAGTGATAACAATGAATACCTCAGCAACATTAACTCCTTCAATATTTTTATGTGAATGCACTCGAACCCCATAATAAAACATGATTTACATCTTTTTGTCCACCAAGTTATTACTAAGCCTTCTAAGTAATTTGAATTCTTGTCCTAAAACTGCAGATCTGCCAATTTATTTAATTTTTGAAAAATCAAGGTTGTGAGGAACATTAATATTAACTGCGCTGAGAATGAGTGAAAAAGCAGCAATAGCCGTAAAAAGAAATTGCACCTGCTAGGATATTCTTTATAAAGCGAAAACTACCTGAAGTGAAGTTTGATAAAGATATTAGAAAGGAAGAGCACCAGGCGTTTACTCTCAGTGTTTAAATTAAATACACAACTTGCCCCCAAATTTATCATAGTGCAAACCTGGTTACATTTACAATGCTTCAGAAAGAAATGGAGCAACCTCAGAGTTCAGACAACTTCAAAATATTTTCCTCTGTGTAGTGCCGGTTTGCCACAGCTTAGAATTAAATTGAGTGGGAAAATATTTCACGCAATAAGGATCTAATTAAATGCTGTTGAGTAGACACTTAAATGAGGCCTACTATTGTGGGACCCACTCAGTACACCGAACTGGCCTAGCCAATTCAATTTGTCAGCTATCCTAGGAATCTCACCTTCAGGAAATGGCGCCTTCTTTCCTCTTTTGCATAGGCCAACATGTCAGCCATCAACAACAGAACAGATTTCATTGCAAAAGTTTTGAGTTTTACAGTTCCAAGAAAAAAAAAAAGCTGAGTTCTATTATTTATGCATAGAGTTTAGATCAACAACTAATCTAATAATCCAACTCTCACAAGCACCAACTTTAAGGTGATCATAATCACCATCACAGATCACAGTATGAGACAACTCATCTGAGTGTTTAGCACCATCATGGGACACCTTTGTGGTACCTTGTTGCCAGTTCAAACAAGAATTTCTATTGCAGAGAAAAAGTAGAAGCAGGAAAACATCACACCAAGCCAACAAAAGAAGTTAAACTGCTATGAACTTTCTGATTTCTGTATCTAAATATGGAATTTCTTATAAAACAGCAGTCTAGAGTGGCTAGATTCTGCTGTGATCAGCAACAGTTTCTACAAACCTAATACCAAGATGGGAGTCCTGTCCAATGAAGGCTGGCACACTAACCACAAGGTGTCTAACACTGCAGCTTGGACCAGCTTAAATTCCACAGAGGGATTCATATCTCTGGAACTCAAAGCTCATCTTCAGCCATTTGAAAGACACTTCCTTCAAATAGGACTTTGAAATTCAGTATTGCTTGGCTTACTAAAAGCAAAGCACAGGGGAAAAGGAATGATTGTTCAGGTATTCTACAGGAATTCACCTGTTCCTAACCCACAGAAGATCCTGCCACTTCCCCCAAAATCACTAGTTTTGGCAAACTGAAGCAAGTACATTGCATTTTGATACTGAGTTACTCAGACAAGTTTGTGGATAGGCAAAGCTCATATGATACCTGATATGGCAGGAAACCTGGATCCTGGACTGTCAGAGCCACAAAGGAGCACTACCATGAGCAGAGGCAGGGGCTAGCTAAGTTGCTAACGAGTTGCTGTATGCCTCTCCAGCACTGCCAACACGGTGGGGTCCCTATGCCATCCTTACTAAAAGTTAAATATGACTTTCCACAGAAAAACCTCCTGGGAAACACAGATGTGTAAACAACATCTGTCCCACCTTTTGAGTGAATCCAAACTACTGCACACTCTCTTGGTGCCATGAATCTGGCAGCTAGCACCATAGGGATGTAAAGATTAAATCAAACCAATTTTTATTTAAGCATTTGGATGATTACGTATCTCAGTTCAAATGCAACGTACTGCTGAGCAAAACATTTTTTCTTAACTAAACATTATAAATTTGTTATTTTTCCCCATTCTTTTCAACCTGAATGATCTAGTGTCTGCATATAAGACAGACTGTACATTATACTTCAACACAGAACACATTATACTTCAACACACAACAGAAACACACCACAATATAATGCAAAAATAAACCACACAGAGATGAAGTTTCATGTCTCTGCAAAATCAGCCATGAAGAATTCAGTGTGGTGAAGTCTCCCCATAAGATGATCTAGGAGATGTGATTAATTTCTTAACTTCTGATAAAGAATTAATTGTGAATATAAGATGTTAGAGATAACTTGTAAATACTTCATTTTCATGTCTTCACTGAGAAACTAATGCTGACATGAATACTTATCAGCATACTACATATGTCTGTAAATAAGATGTAAAAGCTGTATGTAAATACATAAATATCAGCCATATTTGGGATAGGTAAGATTTCGATGAATTCTTATTCACTCTGCTCATCAGTGTCCCTCATGTAAATTATATCTGTATGGAGAGTCATTACATTACTTGAATTTTTATTTTACCTAAATGAATTTTGCAGGTGACATATGCTTGACATTGCTGGACCCTGGAAAACTTAAGTCCCTTGTTACTTAATAGAAAAAAAGAGTAGCCATTACTCATTTTCCAAAAACCAAGCAGCTTTGGATAATCAAGGTCACATACTTATGTGATTATTCCAGGTATGGCAAGCAGTAGAGGATGATTAAGATGATATCGTAAGTGGAAAAAAAATCCTATAAAAATTATGTCCAAATTCCTATTTTTGACACGGAAATACAAAATGCAACAATATAGTTGAATAAGGGGGAAGAAGGGGGACACAGAGGAACATCTGGCAGAAATGAATAGACACCTCCATTCTTGAAGAGATGTATATGTTTGTCACAGAGATTTCTCTCAAGTCAGTCTTCAAGAGATCAGAAAAATCTTTTTTATGTTCCCCTTCCTACCGTATTATTGTTCTTCCGTAATGCAATATCTCGTGTGGCAATAACTGCTGACAACTGGTGCTATGTTATTACATGGTATTTGCAGGAAGATCTTAAATACTTTTATGCTTCTTTTTTGTATTAACTGTCTCAGAGACTGAAATCAAGGGGAGTTTCATATTACTACAAACACAGAAAAGGAAGCAACCACGGATATGAATGCAGAGTCATGATGAGGAATATAAAATAAATTCCCTGTAGTTCTTTGGGAAGTCCCAGCATGATTAGTGCCTGAGTAACCAGAGGAAAGGGAACTTTGGCTTCACTGACTCACGTCAAGACTTTCCAGCGATTTTTTTTTTCTTTTGGTCTCATTTTTAATCTGAACATTATAAAAAAACCCAAACACAATTATTTCTGTATTGATATCAATTTATTTCCTAACAATTTGTTTTCCTAAAAATTTCCTGTTTCCTACAATTACCTAATTGCTGCATACCTTTTTCCACATTGTGTCTTTCATTCAGCTACATTGAACTACAGGAATGAGTAAGTCTCATCTTAAGCTCCCACTGCATTTCAGGAACTAAGACACAGACATTAGGTTTTCTTCAACTCTCAGACCACACATCAGGACTGAGCTAAAGAATTTAGATGTTCCACACTGAAGTCTCACAGTCTTACCCTATTTACCTTATCACCCAATTACAACATGAATAATATATATCATAAAAATCCAGGAAAAAAAAAAAGATAATCAGAACAAATAAAATTAAAAAAAAAACCCCACACCAGGGCTGGAAGCTAGATTTTTCTAGCATAACTTTTCCAATAAAGTCAATAGAAGCTACACATATTTGGCACCTCTGAAAAACAGGCTGTAAAAGCAGCTTGTACATGGTAATAACAAAAGGTTGTGACACAGCTAAAATACTGTCCAGATCTCAGTGTTTTCTGTGACTAGGCTGGGAAAAGTAAAATAGGATTGACAACATAACTCAAGTAATTCTACAACATCTCACTAATCATATTCTACTAAGATGTAAAAATAATTTTGGCAAAGGTGGCCTTAATTTCAAGTAATACAGTGTCAATTTCTGGGTCTGTGTTGAAACTATGTCATATGGTGTTAAAGTGAAAAAAAAAAAGAATCTGAGAATTTAGAGTCTTAAAAAATATAAACAAAAAAGTAATTCTATGAATGTTTCTTAAGAGAAATTATAGCTTTTTACAAGTGATTAATAACTGCTCATCCTTCTGTCAAAGGTATACTTGTGAGAGTCAACAAGATTGTGTGGAAATTCTGAGTTCTGTGATGTTTAAGGGGAAAATGTTGGCAACAAAGTGCGCTCATTTTCACCATGCTAACAAGATATTAGAAACTATTCCTGCCAGTATTTGTCCATTATGCAGTAGTTTCTGCTTACCTTACAACAGAAGGGCTCTGGAGGCTCTTAGAGCTCACAGTTCAGATCAAAACCATGCTTTTGAAGTTAATCTCCTGACCATGCCTGCCTACTTAATTTTAGTTTCTGTTGCAGAATAGTGTCAGTGCACACAAAGCAGAATGCTTTACGATGAAACTAGGTACGATGAAACTGTGCTCCAGGACACCTAATAGTCCCCAATTACTAAGGAATCTTCACTCCCCGGGAGTCGACTAGAAGTAAACTCCTTTCAACGTACAACGTGGATGTAGGCTCCCTAGCACCAACTGTTTTAGTCAAAGAACAAGTACTACTTTTGGACGACTACTTGCTAATGTAGATACAGCTTTTGCTTTCATGTTTGCAGTTTTCTTTTTTTTTTTTTATTTATAGACAAGTGATTTCTTATTCTGACAAGCATCACTTAAAATGTCAAGCATTAGAATCTGATTCATTTGCCATTTATTCCAGATGTACACTATGCAACATTTTTGGTTTCAGTAAAGTTGTTCCAGACTTGCACAGGTATGAGAGAAGAATTAAACAGACTTTCTCCTAAATTCACTGCTACCTTTAAAATCCTACTAATCCCTGTGATGCGTATCCAGTACCCTTGCTCTCCTTTGTGCTGATGAATCTGCCACACGCTCTTGTCTCTGAAGTGGATGATGTAAAGATACTTTGAAGAAAGGGGATTTGCATTTGATACAGTTCTGGCTATCCTTACAAAGATGCTACCAAATCCATTGACACAGAATATAGAGCTGCTATGATAAGCCAGGAAAAAAAACAAAAAAAAAAAGAAAAAAAGCTTCAGAAAGTTCTCGTGTTAAAAATTTGGGAAAGTTCGTTCCCAAATCACTTGAAACTGAAAAGAAATAACTGACTACAGAAAATCAATTTCATCCCTTGTTGATTTTCATCGACTTTTATAAATTAAAACAAAAAAAGAACCTGTTTTGTGGACAACTCACTTGCAATGTGATAAGGAAAAAAAATACACTAATAAATTAACTAACAGAAAAGCTGTTACGCAAAGACAGAACCTCTTCTACCTCAGTATGTCTTCCAATACATGGTCTCACTAAATAGCATGTATTTCGTCGAGAACATCATCAACATATATATAGGAGAATAAGTTTTCTTATTCTACAGTTCTGGCAGCATACCTCATCAAAATATCATTTAGAATTCATCTGTAAAAGCTTTAGTGTTAATGACGACTGCAAGAAAGACAGAATCCAGACTGATTTGCAAATCTTAGTTTCTAGATGGTCAGCGAATGTACACTTTGTCTTTGGCGAAAAAAACCAAACCCAAATTCAGGGGTTAAAGTCCATTACAGAATTGCATATGACATCAAATTTTCTTAATAATTACACTTTCTAATCTGTTTTGAGAAACATTTATGCCGTCTGCATTTTATTAGTGTGTTTCAGTGCTGCCATACCTGCCTAATAACAGCATCACTGCATTAAAAAAAACCCTTCAACTTTGTTTCAAAGCCAGCTAATCCCACACATCTTTGTTTAAAATATTAGGTTGACAGAAAACAGATACAAGTGCCTCCCCTCCTGTTTAAGGAATTCAGTAGTTTAAGTGGAATATAGACTCATTTCCATTTATGTCCTGGAAAATATATCCTGTCAGTGTTCACAACCCTGTGACTTAGCAACAGTGTTTGGGGCAGGGGACGGGGGAACGGGAACCCAACCAAAAAAAAAAAAAAAAAGAAAAAAACGAGACCCAAAAACAACAAATAACCCCCCCCCCCCCCAAAAAAAAAGAAAAAAAAAGAAAAAAACCATCCCCCACACCACACATATTCCAAACAATACTGTTTATATTCACTGGTTTACATCCCATATTATATGCAGTGATTACTTGTATATTTATCTTTCTGAAGTTTAATAAAAAGATGATTTATTTACAGATTATACAGTCAAGCAGTACAAAATATCCTGAATATACCGATCGTTTTTTTAAAATTATATGACTATGAACTTATTCTAAAAAAAGAAAATCCATATCCAAGAAGAATAAGGCCTCTTTCTATTGGTTTACGGAGTGTGTACTACTATCTATTCTGCTCCTTTCTCTTTTACAGACTTTTACAAGCAGCCACAAACTAATGCTACTGCAGTGAAACTGTCCAGGAAAAATAGAAATAGAATTTTTTTATTCTATTCATTAAAGTCTTTGTATGTTTTTATTCATGTTTTGTACATTAACAGGAGTTGTGAGGTGTCCTGGTTGGAGGTAAAACAGAACCAATTTTCTGTTTTGTAATTTTAGTTTTTAGCTGGGCCTCTTCTAACTGACTAAACTCTGAAATTAACAGCATACTGTTCAGAAACTGTTCACTCTCAGCGTGATAAGACCTGGTTATACCAAGGAATGGGAGAACAAAGAGAATATATAACCAGCTATGGCAAAGCACTGTGCTGAACTACGTGCACAGACTATTCAGATCAACTCAAGTTTTAGGAGCACATTTTCAGAAATGAGATTTCCATACTTACACACAGAAATAAAGTATTATGAAATATGTGATGGTTTTTGTCAGAGCTGGGTTGATGGTTGGACTAGATGATCTGAAAGGTCCCTTCCAACATAGGCAGTTCTATGATTCTACGTACTAACCTACACATATAATACGTGAGCATGCACAGCTGTCACTGAAGACAGGTTTCATCAGTTTGAAAGAAATTGAAGCCCAGGCTTCAGTTTAAATAATAAACAGCTTCTACAATCCAAACTAAAGGAAAAGTTTTCTTCACAGCTAAGAGCATGATATTGGTGTTGTTTTGGCTAAATGGGCAGTAGTAAAAACAGAGAGCACTACATTAACTTTGCCTTTCATAAACTGCTACCCTGCCTTTCATAAAGAAGTAGAGGAAAATAAGAAAATGCAGAGTTTTCATGGAAATGAAGTACTCAAAAGCACTGAAATATTAATGTCCAGTAACATCCAATTTGGACTGTAAAATGCTTGAACCAAAATGTTAGAAATAAAATTGAAATGCCAAAGAGTTCAGAAAAAAACCTCTGCTACAATGATTCAGTCTGAAGACTTGTACTATTTTAAGAAACTGAAAATGAGCTTAGTAAATTCAAGTTAATAAAAAAAAAAATAGAGGGGATTAAAGTGCGATTTGCACATGCCTAGAGATATCGCTATTACGGTGGAAAGATCACTAACAGGAAAAAAGGAGGTAAGAGGGAGATGAGTCCAAATGTTTAGATTGCAAGTTAACATACATTTTTAACAACAAGGTCAGTTAACCACTGCAATTAGTTCTCGACGTAAATGGAAGACTCTGTGTCACAGCTCATCTTTAAAATGAAGTCTGAATATCCTTCTGATCAGAAGACAGTTTTTTAAAGCAAAATACTGTAGGAACTGGTATATTAAGAAATATAACAAAAGGATATCACAATAGGCCCTTTGGCTTAAATTCCAAACCCAATGGTATTTCACAATCTCATTTAGCCTTTTTCCCAGTCTACAATCCATAGCAATTTAAAAAAGCAAACCACTATTTAAGAAATTCTTAACCTAAGATATCTCAATATCTTCATATGCATTTGAACAGGAAATGAAAAATGTGAAATATGCCATAATTTTATAATAGATAAGCAATCACCAATAGTTGTCGGGAGGAATTTAATTCTTAGTCTTATTCTTTGTAAAATTTTCAAAATCACTAAACAATAAAATCCATTTCAGCTGATGTTTCCTCCAGTTAAAGTTCACAGTTCAAAGAATTTTCCCAACACCCTGTTAAAAATTAATTGTAATTAAGGCAAGCCAAGATAACCCTGAAGTTACTTTCACTCTTTTTTTTTTTTTCCCACTTTTATTCTAGTCTCTTAATTTTATACAAAAGGTTTGCAACACTTCAGATCTACAGTAAAAGTGTAATACTGTAAAAGTGTTACAGGGCTTTAACAGAATGACTGATAATCTGGCTGATACCCAGAATAGGCAATTTTTTATTTATTTTCTTTTTTACTCTGATACAAGTTTATGGATCCTATTTATTTCTCACTTGGATTTTGTAATGGTAACATAATGTATGTCACTGAACACCAACTTCAAATATACGGTGAGAAAAATTAAGGTTAAAATTAAGCTATCAAAGAATTTTTTTAAGCTTTAGTATCATTCAGGAAGTTTATGTGCAGTGAAGAATGGTTTTTCTGTAAGTAACAGTATACCAAGTGTTGACTTCAGTACTGTCTTCTATTTTTTAAAACCTAAATCACCTAAGAGTGTTTTGACGAATATGACTGTGAATAGCAGAACTAGTTATCTGAGTTCAGTTAAATTAAGTGGACTTTTACTTGGAATGAATACTGTTTAATAGTATAAATAATATCAAAACATACTTCATACACTCAATATAACTTTATTCTCATAATTCCATTTTCTCATAGGGATAGAAACTGAGCTATCTTTGTTGAAAAATTATAATCTTTCTCAGTAGAAATGGAGTATAACTAATAGAAATATAAATAATTAGATGTGAATAGAAAATTACTAGGTTTTGAGAAAACATTAAATTCAAAAGGGTAACAAGGACACCCCGTATAGCCAATGCAATATCTTTTAGGGCTATTAGCATCAGACTACTAAACTCACATTGTTTAATGAATCTTACACATATCACACTGTCTCTAGCAAACCTGCAATTTTCTGAATTATAAGAATTAATTATTTTATGGATGTTGCAAAGAAACCACTGTTTCTAGTACTCATCAAGGTGCAGATCCCGTGAGGAAAACAAGTCTGCAAATCTCCAGAAAAAACTTTGCACTGATACGGTTTTATGCGCCATCAAACCGTTCCACACAAGTGGCTGGCCCTCATTTTTGAGGCCAAATAATTGCCATCAGTACGAGATGAATAAATATGCCACAAGCTAACAATTTTGCTAAAGAACAGGCTGCTCCACTCCCTCTCCTTGCACTAGGTCACATAAGAGTAATAAAAACTTTGTGAGTGTTGAAGTGAGCAAGATCTACTACAATGCAACAAATTGCCATTTTTAATATTAATCACATTTGTATTTTATGCTCTCTATCTTAGTGAGGCTTGTACCTTAACACATGTACCTTATGCCTAACACAGCTGATCATTCGATCCCTGTTCTCTTGCAGCACTCTTCCTGGGCGTATTTTAAGTGCCTCACAAATAAAAGGATAACAACATTGTAATGCTCCATTACAGCTTTTCTTCTGTACACACTAATCAGATCTTAGAATTTCCTCTGTGAAGCCGGTGTCAGGTCTTAGAGGGTTTGAAAAAAGGAGGAAGAAAAAAAGAAAAGAAAAAAAAAGAGAAAGGTGGGATAGTGATGTTCATTAAATTGCCTCAGCTATCTATGAAAGGCTCAAAATGTCAGCAAAGTATGGGGAAGGGGCTGAAGCCTGCAGGTATACGGGAATTCCTTTTTCTTTGGTGTTGGATTCCAGCTCTGGTATTTACTGAAGAGATAGCTCCCCCCCCACCCCCAGTTGCTTAATTAACATGGCATAGTTGGCCCCGTGACTCTGTCAGAAACGACATATGCGTCAAAAGTGGAATGGGTGTCCTTGCCGCAAGGAATTCTATTTTTAAGCAGAAATGACTCATCAGCTACTGGGGTGTCCCAAAAGCTACAATTTGTCAAGCTGTCAGGAGAAAAGAGAGGGGAAAAAAGGAAAAGAGGCCACGTCTTTATTTGTATCTGTAGCTTGAAAAGCAGAGAGCGAGGCACTGATTGTATGTTCAACTCAACTCTGAAAGGCAATCTTCTATGCAAGCCATGTTTTGATAACAGCTATATGGTATCTGGTATTTTCAAAACCTCATCTGCGTTATCTCCTCTTTTATATTAGATAGATTTGTAAATTTGTCCAGCGGTAAGGAAGAAGGCTGTTTAATTCAGTGTGCATTACTAATCGTCTACAGGGAAAGAAAGCACGGGATAAAATATTTGCAGATGCATTGTCAGATGCTCTGGGATGAAACAAAAAATGCAGAGATTCATTTAAAAAGAGGAAAAGGATGAAAACTAAAGAAAGATTCCACCCCGTATATCAATTATAGAATGGTGTGTTTTTTAAAAGAATTTAAAATGTAATTTAAGTGTATGTTCTCACAGCATTACCGGAAACACACCAAGCAGCATGATATGAGTTTGTAAAAATAGAGAAGTAAAACCGAGCATGCCATAAATGTGATCTATACAGTTTCATGACACCAACTGACCTCCAAATTATTGCATACAGTAGGTGGCGAAAATAAACACAGGACAGATTTCCTGAGAACTTGCTCCCAGTGAAAGCTACTGGAAACTAAGATGCAATTAAATGCTAGTCTACCTTTTTTTTTTAATCCATGTTTCTTAAATTCAGATCCAAGTCATTATCAAAAGAATGTGTATGTAAGTATAATGATGTCAAACTTATTATTTTGTTGCTGCTGTATAGACAGTAAATTATTATTCAGAGAAACAACCACAATTAGTAAATTGTAACTTAAGCCACCAAGTAACCATTTGTTCTTCAGATGCAACATAATGTGGAGTGCTGTAACACAAAAAATAAATAAAATTTTCAAAATAAACATGAATTTACAAGAGTAGCAAACAACAGGAATGAGAAACTGAGATCTATTGCAATCACTTTTTCATCCCTTGGAAACACCATACGATTATTCCCTGAAGCACATTCTTCAGACTAATTTCAAGTGGCCAGGGGAGCAACATTTCATATTACTATCTATGGAAGACACAGAAAATACAAGCAGTAGCATCAGTCCCTGCCTTGGATCAGAAAAGAAATTATTAGATATGGATAGAAATTTAAAAAGGACATTGGTTCTGGGGTTTTGAAATAACAGAGATACTGTTAGCACTCTGGTTTCACTGGCCTCGCAGACCTATGAGTTCATGCAGAGATATGAATTGAGTACGGTATGAAAACTAATGCAAGATTTATGCAAGCAGGGCAGCAGAGGATCAACTGCAGAACTTAAAACATATTTTAGAAGTATGGTTTTTCTAGACATGCCTGATTATGCCTGACATCTGCTCTGAACCTTCAAATGAATGAAAGACTTTTCTTGCTCTTGCACAAATCAAACTTTGAGATCCTGCCCTACAAAAACTAATGGAATTTAGAGCAGATGGGGACAATCTTCCCAAAACAGAGCTAGAAAGCAACAAAGACTGCCAGGAATCAACTAGAAGCAGCTGTCAATTTGCAGTCCTTTTTCACCCTGATGTTTAACCTGATGCCTTTTGATTTCTCACTACACAAAAGCAGAAGCAATTCATTGGGAAAGAAAGATGCAGTTTGGTACACAGGAGTGTTGAATACCAGCCAGTGGCATTCAAATGCCCTTTATCAATGGTCACTTGCTTGGAGAAAAATTGCCAGGCGGGGCAACAATCTGCTACAGTCTTTGTCAAGCCACTGCCTTCCCCCCAGCCCTTTAAGGAGCTCAGGTATCCCACATAAAGCATAATCAAACCAAACCAAAAAACAACAAACAAAAAAAAAAAACCCACAACTTTTTTTTCTTAAATACAGAAGAGACAAAAGCAAATTATATCATAGATGTGCAAATCTATGCTTTTAAACCTGCTTCTTAAAAACAGATCCAGAACCACCAATATAAAGTTTCTTGCCATGAATGCCATTTGCTATGAGATGACAGCACTGACTTGCAACCTGTAGTACCTGTTGGTACTACATACTTGTTAGATTTGTTATTCATTTTCAGACAAGCTATAAAATGCTAACATCTAACATCAAATCCTCAGAAGCATTCTTGTATGCCTACACACAGCCTCTGTATTAAAAAAAAAAAAAAAAAGAACTAGTATTTCTCACTGATCAGCTACACTAAAAGACCAAACTCTTATCTGAGTAACTGTGACCTTGAAGAGAATCTGCCCTGGGCCAGAAAGAATGACCCATCTTCCTTGCACTTGTATCCATTTCAGTCCTTTAACTGTCTCCGAGTTTATCGTCATAAATAATGAACTATTTTACGAAAGGTGAGGGTGTTAAATGTTAAATTTTTATCAAGAGTATTTTCTAGGCAAAAAAATATTTTTGTAAGATTGAAATCCTATAGATACCCTCGCTGCTTTGCAGGCTTAGATCCTCAGAACAACAAAGTGGTCTTCATTTCCTTTCAGTGTCCCATGCCATACAGTCATCTTTACACTACAGAAGACATAACAATGAGATAGTCCAACATCCTACCAACCACAGCATCACCAAGTATATGTACAATTGAGATACCAAGTATTTTATTTTCTTCAAAGCTCCTTTTGCAGGAAATTCCACAACCATTCTAGGTTACCTTTTCCAGTATTTCAGCACTGCCAGAGCTATCAAACTTCAGATAAGATCCAAACTAATTCTGCAAAGTTGTAAATTACACAGATTTTATAGTTCCTCCAGACACCATGGAGATGACCTTTGGTTACCTTTGCACTTACATATTGGAATGGTGCCATGCCTGCCCTCCCTGTGTCACAAGGCGGAGGGGTTTTTTCTTCTCCAGGCTGAACAAATCCTTTTCCAACAACCACTCCTCATTCCTTTAACTTATCTGTCACAAGAAGTTTCCTCAACTTTTCATCATTCCTGTTTTTCTCCAGACTCTCTCATTAGTTTGTCTACATATTTCTGATATGATGGTGCGGAAAAAGGGGCATGCTTTGAGGCCTTACTGAGGCTTAAGATATTCTACTGGTGTTAGTCTAGAAATTTCACTGCTGTGAAATTTTTCCTTTCCTCTCCACAAAAAACATGAAGCCAGGTTTCAGGTGTAAAATCTTGCTCCTCTGAAAAAACCTCAGTATGTAAATATAGCTAACAGGCTATTCCGATTAGACAACACTTAATTCAGAGTTGAATTTCCTCCATTCATCCTTAAAAGAGATAAACCTGAGAGAGTAACACGTTGTGCCCTCCTGCAAACATGCCAGTGATAAAGATTTTTGTCCATATCAACCCCAAATTTCTGGCTATTCATCACAAATTGGAGAAGGAAAAACTAATGGCAAAATGCTTCAAAAAACCATGAGCAAATTCCATCTAGCCCTCAAAAAGAGATCTGATTCTTGGAATATGATACTCTCATTTGTTCAGCTAATATTCTAAGAGATGCTGAAATTTAAACCATCTAAGAATTGACTCATGAAAAATGAGAACAGCTTCTTGAAGATTAAACTCTTGAGCCTGCTATGTTCAGTATAAACACTATTAATTCAAGTGACAGATATTTACATAGAGCCCTATGTGGCAACATTTTCATATAAATAAAGTCACTAAATATCACTGCACGTATAAAGTTTTGTTATTTAAAATTACTGACTTATTTTTGGAATAACAAAACAATACAAGCTTGAACTTCAGTGATTCCTTAGCGTGCAACTGGCTACAGCTAGAAAGCAGCTTTGCAGAAAAGGACCCGTGGGTCCTGGTACACATGTTGAATATAAGCCAGCAACGTGCCCTTGTAGTAAAGATGATCAGTAGCATCCTGAGCTGCATTAAGAAACATGTCTTGAGCATGGAGACATAGACACACAGGAGTGAGACCAGTGATGGGCCACAAAGATGATTAAGGGACTGGAGCACGTCATAAGGGCTGAGAGAGTTGGGACTGTTTTGTCTGGAAAACAGAAGGCTCATCAGGATCTTACTAACGGGGATAAATACCCGATGGAGCCTCCTTTAGGAGTAAAGGAAACGGAGCCAGACTCTTCTTGGTGATACCCAATGACAGGACAAGAGGAAATTACATTAGCTGAAACACATGGAATGCCAATTAAACATACGGGAAAAAAACCCCAAAACCAACCGCATTTAACTGTGAGGGTGATGAAACACCAGAACAGGTTGCCCAGAGAGACCGTGGAATCTCCAACCTTGGAGATATTCAAAACCCCACTGGACACAGTCCTGAGCAACCTGCTTTAGGTAACCCTGCTTGAAGCAGAAGGGTTGGACTGAACAACCTCTTGAGGTCCCCTCCAATCTCAACAATTCAGAGATTCTGCATCAAGACAGCTTAAATAAAGTTACATGTTGAAATATAAGCTGGTGAGTAAAATACTAAAACCAAACCAAATAGGAGATGCTAATTGTTTATTTCCAGAACTGCATATACAAAACAGATGTGATTTATGCCACAAAATTATTTATTAATTTCTCATTTTTAGATGTTTTACAGAAATTTTGACCTTACTGAAATGTTTTACAAGGCCTAACACTTCAGAAAATTTATGCCATTGCAATTTATCATATCATCAAGGTTGTGTATCATGATTAATAAGAATTTCTGTAAAATAACTAGGAGTAAAAACAGAACCAAAAACTTCCCCAGAGCTTGATTTGCCAATTATTATAAAAGGAAACTTTTTTTTTTGTCCATTTTATCTGAAACTCAGATAGTATTTCTCATTTAATTCATTTGAAACAATCAATTTTGACCATTGAGCAAACACATTCTTCTGACATTGATTAATAGGAACTTCATTGCATTGTTTTGTCTGGAGAAAACAGGATATTTCCATATTGCTGATTATGTGATTATGTATAACTAGTGATAATCATTGTAATCTAATGTTGGTTCATTAATATGACAAACATTATTTCTGGTTATGATCTATCTGAAGAATAATAGAAGGTTTTATGAAGGAGTTTTACAACTTTCCTCCTTTTCCTAAGTAGACTGGAAGGGTTATTAAAGTAGTGTTTTACAAATTTTATCTGCATATAATTTACCAAACTTGAGCTCTCTGAGCATGTCAGAGAACAAATGCAAACACTGAGCTAAGAGATGGATAGCACATAAAAAAATGCATCTAATTGCTATAGGTGTGCCTCACTATATCCAACTTCTTCAATAATTCATGAAAGACAACACCTAGAATATCAGAAAACATACAATCATACCTAAACTCCTGTGTCCTGGACAGCTAGGTGTATACTAACACATAGAGGATAATTATCTAATTTTTTTTTTCTCCAATTGTGGCTTTTTTTTTTTTTTTTTTTTTTTTTGCTTTTTGCCTTATAATAATGTTATTGCTGGATTTCACTCATAAATAACACCATCTGCATATAACAAAGGCCTCTATCTTTCTGGTATTCAACTGTATGCAGAAGCCATACATTGCATTGCATACCCACCTGGCTTCAACTGTAGCACACCATTATGAAAGCAATGAATCTGAGCTATGGGCATTTTCCGTGAAACTTTGCAAAGCAATGCAGAAAAATTAATGTTCATTGCCACAAATTCTTCTGCAAATCACTTTTCAGTTAAACCAACAATGGTGTACACTCAGTTATCTATTACAAACACAATAAAGATAAAATTAGCCCTTACTTATGACTGAAAATCTTATTTAATGCTGTGTTGGTTTAAAGGGTGCTGACAGAGTCTTTATAAACCATATATTTTATCATTTGCTGAGAATCAGTAGTAGGAACAGCTGAAGTTATATATGTGTTATAATAGTAAAAACCAAGTGACTTGAAAGTAATGACTCAGGAGAAATTCATTTACATATTTAACCTAAACTTTGTTTACATCAAAAAAAATGACACCTATCATTCCCATTTGACTGTTGAGCAGTTAGTAAAATTAAGTTTGTTTTAGGAACTCTTTCTTTTTCCCTCTTTTTGTAAAGGAGAGGTGGGGAAAACAAAACCAACTGTATTCACTTCATCATGTGACAAAATTTATCATCCCACAGAAAGAGTCAGAAATTGCTGCAGTATTAACAAAATTAAAATGAACAAAAAAATCAAAATTGACAAGGAGACTGGCTGCAGGGTATTTGGATAGTCTGTATTATTTCCCAAGAATTCTCATTATGGAGGGAATAATACTGTTTTAATCTACTTGCCAAGATACGGACCATTGTAATTTTAGCAATTTAAGCAATGGTAAATATCATCTAACAACAGTTCCTTGAACCAGATCCCAGAATTTAAAGTCAGCTTCTTCATGCCTATTCATGCATCCTGAACAAAATGTATATATATTAAGTCTAATGTGTACTTAAAGTAAGAAGGAATGCTCCAGTGATCACTTAGCGTGGGTTAATAAGTGTAGTAAGACAAAGAAGAGTTTTATAAATATAATTAAAATATTTTTGCATGAGTCAATTTCACAATAAGTAGGAAGGGTTGACACAAAGCTTAGTGTTATTTAAGCCCTACTTAATTTCTCAAATATGAAGGCTGAAATACTATGTAGAATCTGTGTGCACACAAAATACTGATAAATGCAATACTTAAGAGCAAAGGAGCCTGAACTGCAAGGGATGTCCTCAGCAAAATGATATAGCATAGCTCTAAAACTGTTTACCAGAGCAGAAAAACAGCATTCTTTTAAAACTGCAAGACACACAAATGTAAAAGAAAAATACATTCACAACACTTAAAAAAAAAAAAAAAAAATCAAAGCGTAACCTGAAGCTTATAATAAAATTTATTAGCAAATTCTGTGAACTAACAAAATCAAAGATCAAAACACTGACCTTTTTTTAAGAAGTGTATTTCTGATCATACTAGATACATCTTAATTTTTTTATACATCAGGCCACTGGGATTCACTCGAGATTCAGATGTAGCAGCATTGAATTGTTTGATTTACAATTGAAATTTCAATTGCTTTTTCCCCTAAGGGCCGTGAAACCAAGAGTCATCAAAATGTTCTGCAGATTACTCCAGGTGATGTGGAAAAGCTAATTGATTTGTAATGATAATAAGAGATTGATATCTAAAAACACTTGATTTTTGGCATTTCCACAGACTTAATGAACTACTCGGTTAAACTTCATACCTCAGGCATATCTGTAAAAGGGGTAATACAGCCTAAACAAGTGAGAAAGATGTGAATTCTCTTGGGCAGTGATAGTCTGTATCTGTAATAGATTTAAATAAATAAGCCTCATCAAGCTTGTAGTATTCCTATAGAACTTTTTGCTGCACTAAATCAAATATCCTTCATAACACAGAACAGCAGCAGGAGCAAACAAGCAAAGCCAAACACGGCACACAATCACAATTTATCCTCAAATATTCCCACAGAATAACAGAGTTCATAAGGACTTAAAATAAAAGGCCACTTAGGAAAAAAAATATTTTGCCAGTGAAACATTCCAAGAGAACTTGCTAATGACACTCTTCTCCTTGTGCTGTCACACCGGAAATTCCTCAAATAGAATACTTATTTCCAGTGCATCCTTCCTAATTTATTCCCGTGCAATGGCAAAAAACAGTGTGAACCCTCCAAAACAAGACAGCAGACTTTTTATTCTGCATTTTTTTGTTAAGCAATTTCTAGTATAGCACCTCTGATTCTCCAGCTAATACGGCTACTAAGCAAGTAGGTAACAAAGACTTGCTTCACTCTAAATAGTAAAGCCAAGGCCAAAAATCTGAACTGAAAGGCACCACAGGAGACAGATAAAGCTCAAGAAACTGGTATTCCAGGAAGGAATGACAATCCTTTCTAAAAGTCATCTACATAAAGAACAGAACACATGAATACAGTTAACGTGTCATTAGGCGAGAGCTTATTTTCATATGGTCGATATTTTTATATATGTATTTAATAAAAGCCAGACAAAAGAATGAATAATGATGCACTAGTCAGAGTGTCAGCAGTTAAGCAGCTTAACAATTAAAGATGTTTTCTTTTTCTTATAAAATTATTTGATTAATGTTTGGAATTAACTTTGTGGTTCACTGTCAAAGAACGCTACCCCAAAAAACTATATCCTAGAACAGAGCTGTAAAGGTAATTAATCTGATCAATTAAACCTGTGTTTTAAATTGCATTATCCCATACTCTTCAGGGATTAATTCATAATTAATGCAATCCCAAATGGGCCAAGATCTCACACTCCCACAGAGTAGAGGACGATCAGTGTCAATCAAACCTTTGGTTGTGGTGGCTAAAAGTACATTTTTGCGCTCTCTCTCCTGTCATAGCATTGATGAAAGGGGTATGGAGATAAGGAGGGTACGTAGTGTATTTTCTGATAGTTTTAGAAACTTGGAAAGCTTTAAGGGAAGTTTAGAATAGACACATTTGGAAAAAGCACATGGCTCATTTTTAAAAAATGAGTTTAGAAATCAAGCTAAGAATCAGAATAAAGGTATTTTCCTTACGGTATACTTAAGACAAACTTGTTAGTTTTACATCTAGGCGGTATTCAGGTTGCCTAGATATCAGATCTAGACAAATGGGATTTTATACAATCAGTATGCAAAAGGGGCAAGTACTTCTGAAATCTTCTCATATATATAAAACATAAAGAAGTAGAGTTGTCTGTAAGTTTAACTTTTTAATTTTCCACATATAAAAAGAAATAAAGCTGTCCGATTAAGAAGGCAACAGTTGAGAGCAAGCTCAGGGCTCAGCATGAACCTATATGCCCATGTGTATAGTTGTATAAATCTTCCCATTCACAGTGTCACTGTTATTCTTAGATCCAGCTGTTTTACACTCATTGCCAGATGGCACTTTCATGTACAATTCTAATCAAGTACAATATGTATCACAGTATTGGGAAAAAAAATAGCTCTTCAGGAATAACTACACTGGTGCATCTGAAAATACAAACTCCAAAAACCGAAAAACACACGTGAATAAACATGTAAAGCAAGTTGTAAGTGTTTTAATGTTTTCACCTTGCTATTGATGGGCTCTATTATTTCTACATTGATGTCAGTTTTTAGTGAAGGGACTCCAGTAAATGAGATAAACTTCAAGAGACAGGACGGCAATAACTGGTCATTAGAAAGCAAGCTCTTTGGCAAAAAAAAATTAAATTTCTGTGCTTCAAAAGCACAGCTTATATCTGTGGTTCCATATTACATTGTATTGCATCCCAGGAGAGAAAACAGAACTAAAGTAGAAAAGGATGTTAACATCCTAAACAGTTTCCATGCTACTGCCATAACAAGAAATAGAAAATGGAAGCCCTGAGTTACCAGTTTAGTGGGAAATTGAGTCTCTGCTAGTGCTTTTACTGACCACGCCTGAAGATGATCATGGCAAGCAAACATTATTCTCTGAGTCATTAATTCAGTACAATATGCAGAGGTCAGGATGACAAATGGAAATGAAAATAGACAATAAATCTTTACTGCTGATGTAAATAAAACTCAGAGAATTACTTTTATATGTATTTTTTACATGCAGAAAAATAAACAGAAGGGGACACAGGAAGGAGGAAGCCTGTGAAAACTACTTATAAAAAAGCACAGAAAATTAAAAAGTATTGGCAGGCATTAAGCTCTCTGTTCTACTGCAGCACGTTCAGCAGACTCTAGAGAACCATCTAAAGAGTGCACATCAAGTTAGATTTTCCTCTGAAGAATGAAGGATAATTCCATATTTCCTTACCTTGAAGAATTAAATGATGAAAAATTTTAAAGGAAATGTGAATTGGAAAGGAATGATTGTTAGGATATATGATGCTATTCTGTACTAAAGCAGATCACTTTCTTAATCACAACTCTTCTAACTAACTGCTTATGACTTCTTTGAATGTTCTGCTTTTATTGAAACTAAAAATGGAAGACAGACCTTAAAGTGAAGGAATCTCTAAAAATAAAAATATAGTTATTTGGTTATTTGTTACCTAGAGATTAAAATAATTACGTGGGTGATATTTATAGTATCTCTTTGGCAAATGCTTCACGTTTAACTGCTATTTCTAGTATTGAAAAACACCATTGTCCAAGAAAACAGTATTTCATTAATGAGATTCAACAAATAAAGGAAGGAAGGAGTCTAGTCCTTAGTAATAAGTGAAACATTTCCTACCAGGATGTGACCAGTTTTAATTGACAGGGATGCCAAGATAGTAATTTCTCTGCTAAATAAATCCCCCGTTTAAGGACTAAAATCTTCCAGTAATTGCTACCATGCATCACTGGAAGTGTACATACTCACTTTAAAGAAAAATATTCTATATATATCTTGTGGTACTAGGAGACAGCAACTCAAGTTGATGGCTTGTAAAAAGTAGAAGCGTTGAATAAACAACAGAATAATCTTAATGAAGGGTATTAGAATAATCCCTATAGTTTTCAAAATTAATAACCTTCATACTTTCCACCAAGAATGATTATTTTTGTGATTTTGTTTAGAACCTTTCTTAAAAGGTGAGTTAAGTACTGCTTTTTCCTAAGAAATGTCAACTCAGATTAAAGTCGACCTATTGGATCACAACTGTGCTTATATCTTATGATGGAGTATGGTGCAGAGCTCCCTAAGTTTGTGCCAGAATCAGAATTAACACAGACATATTGTATAGCAACACAAAGCTGCTTAATTTGCTTTGCTGAGATGTAGGTCTAACTGGTATGGAGGGTACTACGTTAATAAAGCTGCACTATTTTCTGACCTCAGATCTCTCCAAATAGCATTGCGCTGGACATACCATTTCATGTGGTACTAGTCTGGGACAGTGTCTGTTAGAGTGATGAACTGGGTAGAATAGAAATGCTTTTAGTTTATCTTCCCCTCACAGCTGTGATGGCATTTATTTTGCCTCCAGTCGCCTTCCCTATACCATGAATATAGCAGAGGGAGCAATGGGTAGTATCTTCGCTATGAGCCATATTGAATTCCCCAGTGTCTTCCACTAGAACTAATCATGACAGAAATCCTTGCCTGACAGAACTCAGTGGTCTTCCCACTCTTTCCTCTTCCTTCACCATTCAAGGAAGTGGTGCTGTTATTCCCATCTTTCTTGATGTCTGTTATGTATGAAGTCATGTAGGATTCCTTTGTGGACATAGCTGCCATTGCATCTGCAAAACTACTGACAGATTAAGAGTCATGGATGAATAGATCACCAGCATTTTGTTTTAGACAAATGCTTACATTAGTAATCTTCAGCTTCGGATTGAAAACATGATTTTTGTCACTCTATGCATAAAATCAAATGACAGCTAAGTGTCCATGGCACATGCGGAATACAACAGCTATAGAACGTGTTGTCAAGGGAAAGCACACAATGATATGTCACACTCTGTCTGGTGTGCCCACAAGATCCTGTTTGTCTTCAATGTTCCCAGCCAAGCCATACTCTGTGTTGTTCCAGTTGTTTTGTTGAGGATATCACAAGCCTCCCTCTCACCTTACCTAAATTATTTCCTGTTTGACCAAATTCTAATAGGAATTAGTTTTACTAATCATGCACTTGGGGATCTTACATAGATTGATATTTCACTACATTTGATTCTACATTGCTGAAATGCGTGTCAGGTCAGCTGCTAACAGAGAATACAGCAAAATTTTTCACTTCAGGCATATATCTGGGAAGTTTCTAACCACAATTAAACTAATAATGAGTATTTACCCAAAAAAACCAGCAAAACCCAAAACCAAACAAACAAAAATCTCACATATGTGTGGGAAGGAAGTAAGGAAGGAGAGAAGGAGGAGAAAGCAAAGGAGAAGTATGCAAGTAGAGTATAGTAACTTGGGGATACTGAATTTAAACTACAGCTGGGAGTTAAACGTTGGCTGAAAACCCAGAGAAACCTACAGTTAAAACACTTTTCTATCTCCATTGACAAAGCAGCCAATAAGCTGGGTAGCAGTACATGGATGAGGTGGCCCACAGAAAGGTTAAGCACCCCAGAGAAATCTCCCATGTTGTCAGTTTTGCTCCCTTTGAGAAAAACAATCGAACAAAGGCTTCTACAATGCAGCACCTAAAAAATCATTATACAATCTATTAGTTTCACAAAAAAATTTTCACAAAAATTACCCCAACAAATAGCTGTATTTCGTTAGTCTGAAATTGAAACATAAGTGGAAACAGGTTTTATTCTATTTGACACTTTTGACCTGAATATGTTGGGCACCAAGATGCTTTGCCATTGTGCTTTAAAAAGTTTTAAATAAGATCTTCAGAAAAACACCACCTTATGTTCTTCAGTGGTGACATATAAAAGAAAAATTTGCTAAAATTAATGAGAACACTCACCACAACGTTAAGAAGGAAAAACCATTGTCCTCACTTCAAGGGAGGTGAAAATAGAACTTGACATTTCCCACCACTTGGCTACTTTCCACAAAGAAAATCTCTACATTAGTTATTTGTGTACGCTTGACACATGTAGGCTAAAAAGGTATGGCTTGAAAAACTCACACAATATAGTGCTGATATCCACGTATTCAAGAATGCCTTTTGCTGGTGCTATCACCTACCTAAATATCCATATTTACAGATGTCAAGAGTGAAATGTCTGATATTCCGAGTCATTGGTTTAGAACTCAACCACTGCCATTACAGACAGTTAGGCTGGCTCACATGGAGTGACTCAGCATACTATCTTAACCTTGCAGTAATGGCAAGCCTAAAACTAGTTTGGAGAAAAGCAGCAAATAACATTGTCCTAGAGCTTTAAAATGCTATTGATACCTCAGAATATCATCCTCCCAAAATAACTGGATTCAACAGCATAATATCGTATTAAGTCCCTTTTTATCGGTTTCTTCAATGTTAGGCTACCGATTTGCCTGTTACACCACTGACAGTGTCCAACTTGATATGAAACCAAGGGTGGAGTATGAATGATATCAAAGAGAGGATATTTCTAGTTACACTGGTTTGTATCAAACTATCACATATCTCAAAAGGTCAGGATCAAACTTTCTGTTGCCTGGCCAAAACTACAACGCTATATGATAATGTTGTTGCAAATCTAAAAAAAAGTACTGAGATGCTTTGCAGACTTTTACTGGCTCGCCTTATCTTGGGAGAAATCTATCAAACCCAGGAGCTGTAAATCTGAACAGATATGCAAGATATAATGGTCATACTAATTCATTCACAGTTTTTCACAAGTGTTCCTGTCAGTCTCCTAAAACACGTTTTTTCTCCTGCAAACTGTAATTTTTGGCAAATACACTTCCCCTGTATCTCTTATCCTGCTCTTGAATTTGAAAGATTCTACATATGCCCAATAAACATTTAAAAATATAATTTTGCAACAGCATGTATAATCTTAACACACAAAAGTAGTTTTCCTCTCTATTTATTCTATAGATCCAACATGACTGTGTTCAATCTAGTAAGATCTTTTTCCCATTCTTGAGTTATTTTGGTAGACCATGCACTATTACAAAGTTCTTCGCAATCAGGCAATGAGACCAAGCACTGATTTGAAGGAGATGAATGGAGCAATTTAAAGATGCATAATTGCTGCAGGAAAGGAGAATGTACCAGAATACTCACTTTGATGAATCTATGAAGTATATTACAAGAGCACCAATACTAAGAGCGAAGACTAAGACAACCTACAAAAGAAAAGAAAAGAGATTTAACAGTGTTAAAGTGAAACATTGACAAGGAAAATTAATCATAAACTAGTAATTTTTTATTTCAGCTGCCATTTACTTTAGAAAGCTAGTCCTACTTGAATTTCAAACACTATATATTATCCCAGAATGCTTTCTTGCATTGAAAAAGAGACAAACAATCCTAGCTCAGGGAAATGCAGTATACAATTAGGTCCTAGATCCTGACCTCTGCTAAACTATATTCTTCAATTTCAAATGGCAAGCAATCCAACTGCATGGCATTCAAATGACACTATAGCTTTATCAGACCTATCCTTCGAACTGCAGTAGGCTTCTGCTTATTGGTAGGTAAACCAAGAGTGATGAGAGATTAGACTGAATTTCCATTTACCTAGTTGTGAAATCCACAGGATAAGCGTAAGGCTATGCAAAAATATGTATTTACTCTGCACTCCTGTCCACTGAGACTATAGTTGATTTTCAAACAGGTTAAAACATAGCTTAATGCAGCATGTCCTGACACAATGAATACTAATTTGTAGTCCCAGCTTTTTCCCACCTTTAAATCTGTTGAAGTTTTGGAACCGAATCATTTTGTTAGGTCTAGCATCCAGCCCTTATTAACAAGGTAGAACTTGCTTTCCTGGCCACTGCAGCAGTCACATCTCCATCTGTCTCTAATTTCTTTTTTCTGAACACAAAGCCAATACACTTGTCTGTTCTACTGGCTCCCAAAATGTCTCCAACATTGTGGGAAGACTTAGTTTCACATCCTATATGCATGCAAAACTACACCATTCTCCTACTGTAATATATAGCTGATTTTAAAAATTTTAAAATCTATCTGATTTTAAATCCAGGCTTGTTTTCTCTTCTATTGCCCCAAAACACATACCTAACATTACAATTCATAACATCCCCAAAAATCACAGAAAGAGCACCAGAAGAGAACAGAATCTTAAACTCCACTTTTATCCTGCTGGCAGAGAAACACATTTTTCCTTTGCTAACTGACAGAGGTATTGAACTGAATGAATCAAGTGTGTGGAAAAAGCAGGGCCTAAACTAATCAGTTTAGAGTTATATAAAAATATAAAAAAACAAAATTAAGCCCCTTCCATGTTATATAAACACATTTGATAGAGACTCAGATGCAGGTTTTTTCCTGTATTCCCATCTTAAAAAAAGCTGAATGCAACCTGGTTATCCAGACCCAGGAAGACAATTACTGAGTTTAGGTCTAGATTCAGATTAGAGTCTTTACTAGATTGTCATGAGAGATAACACCTATTTTGGGAAATTTACAATGCTTGAAGAGGAGTAAGAACACAGACAGACTGATACCCCCAACCTTACAGCAACTAGAATCTAAGGGAGGAATTACTGCCTTTTTTGTTAACCATGTTAACCTTCTCTCCATGGGGAGAGAAGCTTGCTTGCTCTGTTTATTATTCCAATGCATTTGGCACAACATTGCAATTGCTACACATCTATTATAAATTCTCTCTGTCTGGAAGGAAAGAATGTTTTAATTCATAATAACTTACTGTTTGTTTAAGATTGAGAAATGTGAAGTTATATGCTAACAGCTACACTAAGCACTTAGTATCAAATTAAAAATAAACACTAATCTGATTAAAGGAAAGAGGGGGGAAAACATGGAATAGTCGCTGCATATCCTTAAATCTTTCCTAAAAAAAAAAAAAAATCCAGACACAGAGTTCAACAAAAGTGTACAATGCCTTTTTGAGGCAGGAGTCTGAGAAACTGCAGATAAAATCCACTTAAAGAAAATTAAAAAACGTTTTGCTTTCCACTGCTAGCTAGATGCTGCAGAAGAGCTTTGACTGCTCCGTTGCAGTCAGACTTTATGCATCCACATTAAGGACAGAAAAGAAAAAAAAAAAAAAAAAGAAAAAAATTAATAAGGGTGTAGCAACATAAGAAAACTGCAGGGAAAATACAGACAATGAGAAAATACTATCAGAATTAAGCCATGATAACCATAAAGGGCATCAGCACAACTATGTAACAAAAAGGGTGATACTGATAATCCAACGGGTGGCACTGTTTCCCTTACAACTGCATTGAACTAATGTCCAGGCGTTATTGAAAAAACATGGAAAAATGGAAAGGCTGTTCACATTAGAGAGGAGGGCTACAGTTAATACATCCACAACGATGAGTAATTTAAGGACTGTAGTGCAGGAACTCCAATCTCCCATTACCGTGTAATATCTGAACATTCTGTGGATCATGATACAGAACTCATTGAAGTTTCAAAGGCAAATTCTTGCTTATACAATATTGAACTATCCAAACATAATTACATTAATACAAAATAGCACAGAACTCAAGAGGTAAAGCAAAAAATAAAAGCAGAATAGTTGTCTATTTTTATATTCCTCTCAACATCGAGTATTAAAATAAGAAGTTTGCAGCAAAAAGAAAAAACTTTCAGGAATCCTGTAACCCCTAACACTTCAGGACACCAGAGAGTCCTTATTTTGTTATCTGATGACAATCTGTTGTGTATTGTTCTTCAGAAATGTCTGCCCGAAACTCTTATTTTTCTAATAATTTTAATGAAAATTTACATAATTTAAATATAAACCCCAAACTTTCTTTAACCATAAAAATGGAAATCAATTACATTTCTTTTATAGACAAACAGAATTTACTTGTTTGGATTTGTTAGGAACAAAAACTTGCATTTCTAAGGACACATCAGCTGCAAGTTACATTTCAGACGTAGGAATTACTTAATCCTTGCACGGCAATCCCAGCATTAGTTTGAAGACTCTAGGATATACACCAGCATCTGGGCAATTATTGCAGTTTAACAAAAGTAAGACTTGAGCAAATCTAGACGACAGAAGAGCCCAAACGGCTTACTTAAATTGATGTCTCATTAACTGATACCTTATATGCAAACAACAAAATTCATAAAGCATTGCACGTAGGCAAAGCCATAAATGGTAAGAAATTATGCACTGCAGCTGATATAAACATCTGAGCAATTAATATCTCTTAGGTTACTATAAATACAAATTAAGTAAGTGCTATTTACTATAATGCAATATAGATTCTTGCTCTAAAATCAGTGTTCTCTTTTTTTTTGTTTGGTAGCACTTACTTCATTAAGATGTTTTTATTAATATTACCTTTGGACATATCGCAGTGAACTAAAGCAGCTGCATCATGCTAAATTATACAACTCACATTAGCTTGTCCAACAAAATGATCTTCAGAATTTCATTTGTCAAGATAAATAAAACATTGTATATATTTTTATAGCAATCAATAGTAAATTTCCATTTAGAGGCTTTTCTTTCACTATACCCTGATACCTAGGCGTAAAGCAGGGGTGAGGATCTCTAAAATCCATCAGACCTAGTACCACACTCTGGATGGAGCCGTACACTGACTTTTCTCTAGGTTTAAACACATTGCTCTGCCTCCAGTCTTTATGCATCTGCTTCTTTATCTGGTCCCTCCCAGGTCAATGTATAACTAACTAAAACTATGAAAGTAAAAGTACAAAATATCTACCATCTACTCTACGAGGTCATGAGTTTTCCAGGGGCTCTTAGAAGGTCATTCTACCTCATTCAGGTTTGCAAGATCATATTTCTTATTGATGAAATGTGCTCTTAATATCTTCCAGAACAACTGTATACAATGCCGCCTTCTCTTTAAAGAAAACTATCTAACCATGCACCGGTAGTTGTGAGGCACATTAAAAGAGCAAATCGGAAAATGCAAGCAAATGAGGGCTGAAATGGGTGAACAGGAGGAGAAAGATGAAGTGATAAAACAATGAAAAGACAAAATAAGAATCCATCTTGTTCCTACCAGCAAAAAAAAAAAAAAAAATATGAAAAGTTCAAACAAAGATTCTAAGAAACTGGGAAATTTCCTGTTATTTACCTTTCATTCACAAATATAGGGACACAGATTTTGCAGTTAATATACTCCCTGTATAAGAGCCACGCTTGAGGGAATGTAACACTATGAAGAAGCAGCAGTGCTACATGCATTGGTTCTCATGTGAGTACAGCCAAAGTGCAAATTCTACAGGCAGCACCTGCTGTTGACAACAGGATACATGCTAACCGCTATGAAGCTCAAGGGATGTGTCTGCTGAGTAGCGTGCTATCTATTAAATCTGTCTCGGTGACTTATTGATCCTGCCATTTTGCATGCAGAAGAGGCAGGTGGTGCAGGGGGGGGGGGAAAGACAAACAACAAAACCCCCCTAAAACCAAAAAAACCCACATTGCTGCTAGTTCTTCTGCACTTTGAATGTCAGATAGGATTTAGCATCCAATTCTAGAAGGAACTAAGCACCTCCAAGCTAGACAGTGAGCAATCCCATCTTTCATGGAATTCAGAAAAGGTTCAAGGGCACACAACCCTGAAGAACCTTTCCTTCCTCTTAGTTGTGAGCCTGAAGCAATTAAAGTACTAAATCCAAACTTCGCAACTTTGATAGCCACAGTAAAAATTTCTCAGAAACCCAAACACTTGAAAATGTTTGCATGTAAGTTATTTCCTTTCAATTATTTTTTCTGCTTTTTAATGTTGTTTACCTTTATTGCACAACAAGGATTTAACTAAAAAGTTAATTAGCTATTAAATTCTACTGTAAATAAATTAGTCACCAACATACATTAAAAAAGTACTGAAAACTTTGGCAGCTTTTCGAGATTCTTTGCTATATAAATTTTCCACTACCATCATAGCAGGGTTTTATTTTATTACTGAAAGGAAAATTGTATATTTATTGTAAATATATCTTAAAAAACACAGTTCATATTTAATGCATCTCTTTTTACAGACTTGCATAATAGCATTAAGAAATATAGAAAGAAAATTGCTGGGAGAGGAAAGAGATACAGAAGAGGTAACCCCCCCCCCCCCCCCCCAAAATTAGCTATGTATTCAATTCCCACATATCGAACTTATGCATCAGAACAGTAATTTGAGTATTATCTGAAAGATACAGATAATATGCACGGTAAAGGCCCAAATCACTGTGAGCTTGCTTAACTATTCATAACTGTAGTAAGTAATTAAGATAACAGGTCACTAGGAGTAGGATACATCACAGCTCTGAATAAAACCACACAATACAGAAATAGCAAACTCAGCCTGTCTGCCATAAGCTGCATTTTATTCTCTCCCCAATAAAAGATTCAGCTTTCTTACATGCACTTTAACAGACTACCTCTCATTTGAGCAGACTGCTTGAAATTAAAGAGAGTCTTCATTATTAAAGGGATGCTGTGGGATCAAAATTCAGGAATCGCCCAGAAATACGAAAAATCAAAGCAGGAAATAAACCAAAGAAAATTAGTATCTTAACACACTTCTGTTTTCCTTACACATTCCCAATCTCATTTGAGGAAAAATTTTTTAAAAAAGGAAGTATCTTTGCTATGCTTTGTTCTGTACATGTTTCTAATACATGTTAATATTTCAACTTTATTTTTTCTTTCTTCATACAAAGTGATTTTTTTTCTCAACTTTTCACTGACATATTGACAATAAAATGAAAATTTCTGTTCAATCCATAAATTTGAAAAGACTGAGATTTTCTAATTAGTGAAAAAATACAAGATAAAAAGTCCCATCTGTCAATGGTGCTCTGTAGCTTGAAGTTAATTAGTTTTGCTGGGAGAGTGCCTGGCAATATGACCAATTAAAGTGCATGCAACTTTTCCAATTC
Source organism: Fratercula arctica (assembly GCA_947846985.1). Classification (NCBI taxonomy): domain Eukaryota; kingdom Metazoa; phylum Chordata; class Aves; order Charadriiformes; family Alcidae; genus Fratercula; species Fratercula arctica. The sequence continues at coordinate 26,225,842 of CANTUZ010000010.1, forward strand.
TGTATTTAGTTTTGTTAGCCAAAAAATAGCAGTACTTTCTATCACAATGTGCCATTTTCTAGAGCTAAATGCATAGCACTATACGTATATAAATATATGTGTGTGCATATATATGGGGTATTTTTAACTCCAAACTAAAAGGTCCTTCCTCCTGATTACCTAGCAGTCATCCAAATCACCTCCCATTAAGGTCAACAAAAAAAAAAATTCTTTTTTTTTGTATATTGGTAAAAGTGTAACTCACACTCAATTCCAGTGGATGCATGACTGTCTCTACAGCGACACCAAGCAACAGAGTTATGTTGGTAACAGTTGCATACAAACTATTCTTCAAGTTGTCGATGTTCTCATTTTCAAGTTCCTCACAGTCTGACTGTAGATAAGGGCCATCACTGAGACTACTGGAATATCATTTTCGAGAAATGAGTGACTGACCTGTCAAACAACCAAATTGTGCTAACTGAAAAGCAAACAAGTTCAACTGTAAAACTTCTCAAAGCAAAAGAATCCAGCTCTCGAGGATGGTTGCCCGACCACACCCAACAGAGCAGTAGGGTAGCACTCGATGGTTGATTATACACAGTCCCATCCCCAGTGCTAGGCCTGGGGAAAGCCTCTGCTTATTGTGTCACACCTTGAAATGTGGTACATGGTAATTAATTTTTTTGTTTGCTTCTATGTTCCTATGTTTCAATTGTGACAGAAGGCTTTTTATTTCCAGATGAAGAATTGGAACCAAATAACTTCAGATAGAACTCTTTCTTCTAATAACACCTCAAGTGACTGAGGTAAGTAAGATGAAGAGGGAACCAAAGACTTGCACTTTCTGGTATGGTGCCTACACAAAAAGATCTCCACCTGTGCATGGAACATCTTGAAAAGCATAAAAGTGCACAAACTTATGGAATGAACAGAAGAGACAAGAGATTGCCCCAAAATCATAACCAGAATCTGTATAATTAATTTAGAAAATAATCTAACTACAATGGTTCAATATCAGGGAAATTAATCCCCTGAAACGAAGACGAAATCAAACAAGGTCTGTACCAGTAAAAAGCAGTAATTTGCCAACAGTTAACCTACACCTGTATCTGGAATACTACAATACAGACCTGAAAAGTAATAAACAACAACAACAGAAAAAAAATATATATATACTCGCAAATGCTGTCTTTTTAAATTAAGCAATTTTCTATTTCTTAATTGGTATTTGTTTAAAACAAACAAACACACTGCAAACCCCAAGCAAACAAATTTCACTGCTCTTCTCTTTACTTCAATATACTGTACTCCTCACCAGTTCCCATCAGCAATTTGTTAACTGAACAACCACATAAAAGAACATCCAAGAAACTGACAAGGAAAAAACAAGATGGAAACCAAACAATAGTGGTAAAAATGACAGAAAATAATAGTATAATAGGGTAAAGAAAACTCTGTGCCTTTTAAATATTGAAATCAGAAACATATTTCTGGAGATAAGGGTTTGGGGTAAAAAAAACACTAGCAAGTGCTCTCAGGAATGAATAAAGTTGCAAATGTGGACCTTCTGAGAAGGTTGTTACAATATTATACATATTAATACTGCTGCTAAAGGAACTTCAAGCTTTATTGTCATGTCATAAGAAATGACTAACAGGAACTACATTTCTTTATGAATGGATCGCTTCAAGGATTACATTTAATGGAATTATCTACCTTACACATTCAAATTAATGTCAGATTGTATCGCAGACAAAAGGAATCCTCAGTCAATGAATTCTTCAGTCATTTCAACATTAGAGTTTGACATGCAACTTACATGACAGACGGTCATGTCAATAAACGATGAGAGGAAGTAGAGAAGAACTAATTAAAAGAGGTTACTTCCTCTTGCTAAGATTTTATGATTGAATGGGCTGGGTGAGTTCATTTTCTCAGATTTGCTGTTACTATTCCTAAATTTTCAAATAGCAGAACTCCACAAACGCAGAAACTATTACTTCCCTTTTTCAATTGTTTGGGTTCTTAGTCACATGAACTCACACATACAGCAAAGGGGGGTGCAGCTGTGGAAGTATTCTCTGAAAAAACGGAAAGCTCTTGGCTTCAGTAAAGCCTAGGGAAATTTCATTCAAGGAAAAGACTGAATGAAGAAGAAATGGTCAAATCATTCAGCATACAAAAAAGCATCTGAATGCTTGTCAAGGAATGTGCTTTAAAGCACTATGAAAACAAGACAGTCTTCAAAAGAGAAAAGAATCACTGCTAAATGCATCTGATCAACTGCAGAAACAGTTTTCTGCTGCAATACTCAACATTGCAGCTCTCATCTTCCATTTAACATTACCTAATGTGGTGGGTTTTTTCTTAAATCTTTTGTAATATAAAGATCATTTACAGAATTGTAATATTTCCCCTTCCATTTCCAGAACACAGAGTATGATGGTTGCTGATAGCTGCAAATAAATGAAGCCTTGTATTCATTGGTCAAGTTCTACTATAAGTCTAAGAAAATCCATAGCTGTTTCATAGACTCCTAAAGACAGACAGCCATCAACAATATGCCTTTTAATAAGGACCACTATATTTCAGAGATTTGCATAAGGATCTGCAAGAGCTCACCGTATCACAATTCACATTGTCTACTCGGTGATTAGGCACAGCTTACTGTCAACTACATCAGAAGATTTCTTGTGGCAATTAAATGAAATATCAAACACTGGACTTCGATGAACAAAATCAATGCAAGGAAACCATGCTAAATAGGAGGGGGGAAAACTATTGTCGATGGAGTTAAACAACATAGTGCTTTTGAAAGTCACCTTTGTAAGCATGTTTTTCCTTCTTTTTCTCTGCCATTGTTTGTCCTTCAGTCGTTTTGCCAAAATTGATAGCTTTGACTGATAGCCACAGGAAAACATCTCTCATACCAATCTGCTTTGAAGACTGAAAAATTGACTTTTTTGATCATTAGGAATAAATCTAAAGCTACTTAATCACCCAGCTTTATAGGAGAATTTGTCAATACAAAAGCTGCCTTTAATTAGCATACAAAAGAAAACTATAGGGAAGAGCAAGCCTGAGCAGTGACTGTAAATTTAGTCACTGCACAGACTTAATATGTATGATGATTCTATACAAGAGCATATACCTCAACTTATCTGAAAACAGAAAATAAAACCAGCATAATACTTTTCCAGGGGCTATTTCAAAATATAATTCTCATCAGAACTCTCAATTTACCATGACAACATAAATATAAGCAATGTGAGCTCTTTTGGTTTTAGACTAATTTGAACTGAAAAGCCAGACAATTAATTCTTTGACACAGTCATTAATCATGAGATATGAGATCTCTATGTAATTAGATAATAAAATCTAGCAATTTCACTGGAGCAGCTAAACCTAAAGTAGACAAACATTCAGGGTTGTGGTGGTCTTGGTTTATGAGGAAGAATTCACTCATGGTAAGAAAGACATTTTTAATGGACTTTGAAAGTAAACTGAGCAACTGTTCATATAGTGCTTCCTGCTCCTTTAAAAAACCATGAGCATAAACTTTCCTTTTATCTTATGTAAAATCTGCACAAATACAGTTATATGCTACTACAGGTGAAATCTTGATTCACAATTTGGTGCAAGGCTGCACTGCTACATGGAGGTTTCTTCACACTGGTATTTCAGAGAAAGGCATGGAAGCTTTTGATACCATCAGTTACAGGCATTGGTGATTTCCATACTGTGATCATTAAGGAAATGCTGATGGTGTGCTGTGAGTATTGTTAATCTGGAATTACAGTTCAACATTATGTACCAAATGATGAGAAATTCACTTAAGGTATGAAATGGAATCAATGATTTGCAAGTGTCATTAAAGACCAATGCAAAAAACAAACGATGTAGCAAACAATGATACAGACAATGATGTAGCTAACAAAGGTAAAAAATTATTTTTACACAACAAACCTTTACTTGGGGTGAATATTTTTTCTACTTTTTGAGGGATAGGGTGAAAAGAGCAGTTTCTCTGTAAGGATGCAAAGACTGATTTATTCAGCAAACTTGTTTCCTGCAGATGAGTTTTCCTGTGTTGCTATGTGATTATAAATCAAAACCTGAAAGCTTTTTTATGAGCCTTTTTAATGCAGTCTAAAGATAAAACCATATAACCATATGATTAAAGGCTTGCAGAACCAATGTCCAGTGTAACTTTCTCCAATAGTCTTGTTTACTACCCTTGCTTTTAAAAAAACATACAGCAGTGACCGCTAAATCTGGCCTTAAAACCAACTGTGACCTCAGCTGACCTTCACTCTTGCTAGTGACAATACTACGCCAGGTCCTTTAACTTTCACCCTCTGGTGTCGTGGCTTTTGGTCTTTTTACATAACATGAAGAGTTTAATTCAAAGATAACTTTTCAAACTCATCCCTTCCTCTGGGTCCATAGTCTTTGCATCTTTACCTGGCTTTGCTAGCCTGTGGTATCTCCCACCAACTTCCTTATTCTTTTTACAGATGCCCTGTTGAGTTTGGAGACCTAGAATATTGCCTGTCTTCCTGCACGCTTTATATGGTCCCTTGTGAAAGTCTAAGACCCTCTGAGACTACTGAGTTTCATTCTGGAGTAGTCTTATTCACAGACATAAAAAACAGAGGGTGGAGAATGAGGAACATACAGCTTCATCTTATGTTCTGCCTCGTAACTGTCACTTGGTACATAATTTTTCCCCTTTTCTGCGTGCATGCTTCAGCCTGCCTACATTCTCTTTCTGAGGAGCTACAAGAGCATTTATTCTGAAAACCAACGAAAACCAAAACTGGACAAACCACCAGGTAATCTCATGCCTACCCTAGACAAAGAGATTCGTAAGAGGTATTGCTGTGACCCCATGTCTCTATGTTAGTACGCAGGTTTAGTTCACATTTTAAAATATTACAGAATGAGCAGAAATTGAAAGTACACACCGGGTTTTAAGGAATTTTTGGTTTTTTAAATGTCGAAAGAAAAAGGTGTATCTTGCATGAACTATACAAAATATAGCATCAAACTTTGTGACAGACAAATGGATTTTCCCTGAATGAGTAGTGCAGAATCTGGCTGAGATTCTGGCCAGGTAAATTATGCCACTGAAATATAAATCCTCTCCTTTCTTTTTTTTTTTTTTAATATGCCTTTTTTCCCTGCCTCATGAAACTCTACTTACTATTGATCTCCTATACAGATTCAGCCCTATGTTGCTTTATTCAAAAAACGTTTTATTTTAAAATAGGTCACCATTCTAGAATCTACTCTAGAGCAGAAAATTTGAAAGTCAGATGTGGGGAAATTACCTTTTTAGCACACGCTTTTCAGATGTAACAGCAGTTTAAGTCTTCAGTCTGGAATGAGAAGTTTCTCTCCCAGGTGTAGGCTCATCCCCTTTCCTCCATTGCACCAAATCATCAGTGTCTCCCCTGAAGACACTGGTGTTCTCTTTTAGTGAAGGATGAAGGAAATTGTAGCAGGTGAAAGAAAAGGAGCATAAGCAGTGGGTGGTCTACTTATTTTTGTATCAAACCAAAATCCTATCAACCCTTGGGCTCTTCCAATAACCTTCGCTCTCCACTGCACCAGCTCACTGTACGTACACCCCCCTGCACAACACCAAAAAGTGGAAAAAACAAGAAGAGAATCAAATACAGTCCAGCGACACTTAAAAAGTGCTCATACCAAATCTGCAGTTGAGAAATATTTATACTTTGGTGATGACACTGCACAAGAACAAACACTATCAAGTCCTAATACTAACAAATAATTTGTTTTCTCAACAGCTTGGCTGACATGCTTCCTCTCACTCCCAGAGCTGGAAGACAGAGCTTTCAGCATTCATAATTTCAAACATTAAATTAAAATTCCTACTGCTGATTGCCTAAAACTTCAGAATCCCTCTTTGATCAAAATAATCTTACAACAGAGACCTATGTAAAAGCGTGCCAAGGCAACTGAACACTGCTGACTCAGAAAGGAAGTCCACCTACTGATTCATTAACATGACTGCCAGCAGCACTAATGTATTCTTTGGAGATCTCTTGTTTAAGCAGTTTCTCAATTCATAGTTTGGTTTCTTACGTGGTTCCAGGTATATTAAACACCAGGAAGACCAAACACACATCCAAATCTGCTTACATACCCGACTTTAAAGCTGCAGCTTTTTCTTAACTACAAGAGCCCTAGCAGGATGTCACTAATAACAAGAACATGCTGTAGAGCTATTCCACGGTGTAAAACATGGCCAGGAGGACAGGCTTCTGTGAACGAGCAAAGCCTTTGCTAGAATGGGTGGCACACAGGGTATGCAGTGACAAGGCAACCCTGAGACAGGTGCTCTGCCACTGACAGTGGAGTTATAAGCTGCACGTTCAGAGAGCAAGCTGTCTTATTTTTGTTCTAGTTCCTTGGTGGATTAGAAACAAATGACCACTGTACTGAACATACAGAGCTCCTGCTTAGATTGTATTAACTCTGTTTTACATATTTTCCCAGAACAAAGCCCTTTGTGTGATTCAACAGAATCACACAAAGCTCAGCCCCTTTATTTGCAAAAACCAGTAGCCAGTAATTCACCTTCTCAAATCTGCCAACCAAATCTGAAAAAAGGCAAGTCTGTGCAGCAAACATTTTTGGATGATAGTTGCACAGGCATGTTTGAACTATATGAGTTAATTAATTATATGAAAAAAAATATTAAACTAAACTAGCTGAATAATACCTTATTGATAATTTTAATTTCTGAAATATTTTAATGAAAAATGTAGAATACTAATTAAACAGATGCATAAAGATAACATAAGCAAACCTGTTCTTCCTCTCCCCTACATCCAAAAAGAATGAAGGCTGGAAAAAAAAAAAAAATCAAGTCCTCCAATGCCCTTCAGAATTTTAACACTTCATAAAAATCTTACACTTTTAAGGCAAAGACTCTTGACACTACCACTTGATGGTATTTTATCGTGAGTCTTGACAAATTGTATCGGTTTGCTCTGTCATTTCAGCTTATGTCCCTGATTCCAGAGACAGGATAATATGAACTTCTCAGATTTCACTAAAAATAAAGAATAGAAAAAGGAAAAAAAAAAAAAAAACCAGCCACCACCACATTTTTTTTAGCTCATCTATGTATAACCTAGAAGGTAATAAAATTTAACCACATTCAAACGCTTAAATGCTTAAAATACCTGACTTTAACATGAAGAAACCTCACTGTTTTTAAAATTCAGTATTTTGAAGCTAACTTGAATGTAGACTAGGGCCTGGTAAATGCTTTGGAATCCGTGTTATTGACAATATTGTTTATTACATGTTACAAAGCTGGTGATCTTGAACATCACCACCTACTTTTACAGGATTGTTTAGTTTCACAGTGCAGCCTATGCAATAATTTAAAACCAAAAAAAAAAAATCAAAACTATAAAATCCTCTGGAAGAGTTACCACATTCAAAATTTACCACCAGGTGTACTGTGTCCTAAATTTATGGCAACAGCTTAAGTCCTCCCATCACAGTAAATTATTGGCAAATAGCTGTAGTTTTTTTTGCAACTCTTGAATAAAGAATAACAATATATATACCGTAGTGTAAGGTACAATGAAATTTAGAATACCTAAAAACTTACAATAATGTCAAACTCTTCAGGAGAAAAACAATTGTCAAAATATATTGCTTCACTTGATCCACATCTTTCTAAAGCAGTAGATGACCCAAAAAAATGGAAAACAATGGGTGTAAAGCTATGCCAGGTTGCAATGATAAAATTGTACTTTTCTTTGTCATAAATACCAAGAAATGAAGAATGGTTTAATACCTATGATTTTCTATGATGACTGAATCAACTTCTCCTCCTGGAAATTTTCAGACAAAACAGGTTTATGTTTAACAGCATTATATTTTAAGAAAAAAAAATCAATTAACTTTTTGGTGGAAGCGTACATACAGGAATAAGAATTCGCTCAGAGATGGGAAGTCCATCCATTTCAGAACAACCAATGATCAGTGGGAAGGGTATTTATCCAAGATGCATGAGATTTTTTTTTTTTAAATTTTTTTTTTGAATAAGGATGTTAAATCTCAGTGTTTGAACATGAGAACCTCCAGTGCATCTCTCTCAGTTCCTCTAGTCTGACATGCTCCATTTTGTGTAAATAATTAAATATCCTGTGGAAGAGGAACAAGCCATATCTCCCACAAACAAGTTAAGTGCTATAATTAGTCTCCTCCTGAGAGGAGTTCTTACAGTCTCCTTTCTCTGCTCCTTTTAATTTTGAATGATTATTTTTTCAAGTAATATGGTTTATCCCAAAGCATATTGAAAATTTTACAGAACTGGTCAACTGTTTACTACTGAGATTCAAGCTTCTTACATTTCATTTTTGGGGTTGGTTTGTTTGGGTTCTTTGGGTTTTTTTGCTCAGGACTATTTAGACAACATTTAGATTAGAACATTTTTTACTTTACTACTGTTTAGAGAGTTACTATGAAACTGACTGTGGAAAGCTATATCCCTAGGGACAGTGCAGAGGTACCTTATTACAATTAGTCTCTATTATTAGATAAGGGGAGCTGCATAAATCAGATATAAAAGTAGGAACTCCTGTGAATTTTATATGTTGCAGTCTTGTACAAGATATGAAATTTATCAAGTCGTTTATATCTTTGGCCAAAAATATCTGAACATATTTGAGTATACCTGCTTCAAGGACTCAAGCTGCATTACAGGACAATTTTGTGTCAGGGAAGCTAATGCCGAGCCTTCAGTGTCCTGACTTTCAGGCCAAATCCTGCATCTCAAAATGCCTCTGTCCACATACATGAAAGGAAAGATTATGTTTTGTTTCTCTGATAAATCTCTGAACTAACATTATCAGTTTGTTCAAATTCAATTTTGAAATATATGTGAGTGTGTATTCACATATATTTCACATATGAATATATGTTATCTACAATGTAGATCTTTATGCAAACACTTGTTTTGATGAAGTTAGATAATAACTAGCCCAGAGTAACTTGTGGGCACTATGTAAAAGGTTACAGAAAGAAACAGTTATTGTATTTTTTTTTGTAGTTGCCAGTTCTGCTCATTTATCTGTTCTTGGCAGTGAACCATATTAATTTTTACCAAAGAAAATATAAGCACTGACATTGTGCTGAGGCTAGCAAATTATGTAGGACTTCATTTCATCAAAGCAAATTGCAACAAAACTGCCAAAAAACGAACAGTGATCCATTACACATCAAAAGACAGGCAGCTTAAGCCCAGCTCCATTACTATGCAACAAATCGAAGAGTCTAATGCCTTCAGCATAAAGCTTTGATAAGTCGTTGTCCATTTTAATCAGATTTGTGCAGACTGTATTATTTGGCTGGTTACAGGGCTTGAATTTTTGTGTTTCCTTTACACAGTCAAATCTATTGTATGATGTTTCTCTCCCATCAAAAAAGATTTATTAAGCAAATTCAATCACTCCAGACAAAATTCTGGGAGTTTACCATTTAAAAAGTAACATTAAGTTTTATAATTCATAGAATAGCATAGTTCCTTCACCACTAAATAACCTCCTTTTCTGACAATCCAAAAGAGTTTCTACAAGGAAGGAAAATAAAATAAAATAAAATAAAATAAAATAAAATAAAATAAAATAAAATAAAATAAAATAAAATAAAATAAAATAAAATAAAATAAAATAAAATAAAATAAAAACCGGGGCCGGGGGGGGGGGGGGGGAAGGCAGTTTCACACCCAGAAAATCAAAATTAAAGGGGAAAAAAGGAGGCTGTAGAGGTAGGACAAGGCATAATGATTTTAAACTGAAAGAGGGTAGGTTTAGGTTAGATATAAGGAAGAAATTCTTTACTATGATGGTTGTGAGACACTGACACAGGTTGCCCAAAGAAGTTGTGGATGCCCCATCCCTGGAAATGTTCAAGGTTAGGTTGGATGAGCAACCTGGTCTGATGAAAGAAGCCCCTGCCCATGGCAGGGGGAGTTGAAACTAGATGATCTTTAAAGGTTCCTTCCAATCCAAACCATTCTGCGATTCTATGATTCTAAATGTTCATTATTTTCTGCTAGTTACAAAGCTACAGTAGTAAACAAATGCTTTACTATTCCAGTTAGCTACTAAGTCTGTCCCAAGAAGCAAGATAAAAGCACAGCAAGCAGAGGTGTAAAATCAGGAGGTTTATCATAATAATATTAAATAACAGTTATCATAATAACTTCAAATAGTTTTCTTTTTTTTCACCCTCCATTCTTCTTCAAGGACAGTGAGTATGCCTTTCTATGTAGAAGCAGGAGTGAATGACAGAATTTACTCCTCTCTCCGTTTTCTTTATCTGTATCCACCCAACTGCTGAACACCCTGAGCTTCTGTCAGCCTCAGTTTCTCAGTTTCACTATACTACATTACTGATGGCAAAGGATTTTTCCAGAATGCAATAAATCACATTAATAACTAATGCTTACATTCTAAACAAATGAAGTAAATAACGTGGTATAAATATAAGCAAAGGACAACAGAAGCTGACTATCAGCTAAACAATGAGTTCTATTGATTTGCACACAGAATCTAAAGGGAAGTCATGCTCCTGCCATCAAAAGTAACTTCAGTTTGAAACAAACTACTTTTGGCATATGTAAACTAGATACTTGCAGTCTAAATACTTCAGAGAAGTGGTATCAGTCAAAGAATGTGTATGTGTGGGAGTAGCAACATGATTAGCAAAAGCATGACTGACACCTGGCAAATAAAAGTTTTCCTTAATGGCCAAACAAATTAAAGGTACACTGAACTATTGCTCATTAATTCATGCGTCCTCCAGTAGTACTCGATTTTACACAGAACTTATGCTTTCTATTATATTTCATTTAACTCATGAAAATATTATAGATATTTTTATCTAGGAAATATATTTAATAAAGCATAAGTTTTATTTTAAAATACATATATGCAATTAAAATTGGCTCAACAAAGTACCTTAAAATAATATGCTATAGCTAGAGGTCCTGCAGTAATACAAAGGTAGACTATAACAACCAAACTCTCTCTCTGGTGCTATAAGGCCAAATATTTAACGTTAGTAAAAAATTCAATTTAGGCTTTTTTAAAAGGGGGCACGATATTCATATGAATCATCTCCCATTTCATTAATCTTGACACTAAAAAATGCTTGGCAAAGTTAGTATCTGAGCACTTTTTAAAATCCAATCTTTAACAGCAATGATTCAGTTATAGGATTTTCTCATTTTGTCCAGAAGCTTTTAAACCCTGCGGCCAGATCAATGTCCATATATTTGATGCTCATTCTGTAGTCTCCTGATGCATGCACAAACTAGAGAAGAATGTACATTACACAAGTGCATTGCTACCCCTTTGTCACAGAAAAAAAAAAAAAGAGAAATTGTTATTACTCTGTGAAGCCAAAGTGTTTTCAGTATACGAATAGCATTTTCTCATGTTGACATAGACAGAAAGTCTAAGGATTTTATAATCTTAGTTTTGTTTATCCTGTATTTGTTCATGTCCTCAAAATACTGCCTCTAGCAGACTGATGAAAAGCCCAGGCTTTCATCTTTTTTTACAATGATAGAAAACATTTTAATGGACAAAATCTCCTGCCTTCAACCAAAGCAACTGAAGCTGCCTGACTGTGATGCAAAATTCAAAGGAGAATCTGAAATACTACTTTCAAGAACGCTCTGATACAGTAGTGGAAAACAAGAATTCAGGGAGTTTTGCCAATGTCCAAGCTCAGACTGTACATGGCAGTTCAGGATCTAGATTGCTATAAAACTACATTGGGTTTGCGTGGTAAGGTTTTGGTACTGGGGGGGCTAACAAGGGTGGCACCTATGAGAAGCTGCTAGAAGCTTCCCCTGTGTCTGATAGAGCTGCTGGCCAAGGCCAAGCACATCAGCGATGGTGGTAGCACCTCTGTGATAACATATTTAAGAAGGGGGAAAACTGCCGCATAACAGCATTCAGGAGAGAGAAGTGAGACTATGTGAGAGCAACAACTCTGCAGACACCAAGGCCAATGAAGAAGGAGGGGAGGAGGTGCTCCAGGTGCCAGAGCAGAGATTCTCCTGCAGCACATGATGAGGCATGCTGTTCCCCTGCAGCCTACGGAGGTTAATGGTGGAGCAGATATCCACCTGCAACCCATGTAGGACCCCACACTGGAGCAGGTGGATGCCCAAAGAAGGCTGTGATGCCATGGAGACCTAGCACTGGTGCAGGCTCCTGGCAGGACCTCTGGACCCACAGAGAGAGGAGCCCACACTGGAACAGGTTTGCTGGCAGGACTTATGACCCTGCGGGGGACCCATGACGGAGCAGTGTGTTCCTGAAGGACTGCAGCCCATGGGAAGGACCCAGACTGGAGGAGTTTGTGGAGGACTGTCTCCCAAGTAAGGGACCCCATGCTGGAGCAGGGGAAGAGTATGAGGAGTCCTCCCCCTCTGAGGAGGAAGGAGCAGCAGAAATAATGTTTGTTGAATTGACCACAACCCCCATTCCCCATCCCCCTGCACCACTGGAGGGGAGGAGGTAGAGAAATTGTGAATAAAGTCAAGCCCATGAAAAAGGGAGGGGTGTGGGGAAGGTGTTTTAAGATTTTTTATTTGTCATTACCTTATTCTGATTTGATTGGCAATAAACTAATTTAATTTCCCCAAGTTGAGCCTGGTTTGCCCATAACAGTAATTGCTGAGTGATCTCCCTGTACTTATCTTGAGCCACGAGCCTTTTTTAATGTTTTCTCTCCCCTGTCCAGTTGAGGAGGCGGAGTGATAGAGCAGCTTGGCGGATACCTGGCATCCAGCCAGGGTCAACCCACTACAAAAACACGGAACAACTCCATTCTCTTGCATCTACCTCCATTTCTGTGAGATGGTGATCTTCCCCAGTATCTAGACCTCAGAATTCTCTAAGATGCTTTCTTGTATTTTAATTCTAGACATCTTTCTGTAGCACAAGGCAGAACATGCTCCCTAACGTATTATTCAGTTCTCCTTAAATAACAATCCTGTTTAAATATTATATGTACTAGAGGTGCAGTATCACAAATAATTCCACAGTTTTGAGGCTAAACTTCTAACTGCGTAGTTGGGTGGCCCTATTGGAAGGAGATAGATTACTCTGTACTTTAGATCCACTGTCTTCTTTGTGGCACAGAAGGAGGAAGGCTGTGTCTGGAGAAAGGCAGGAAGCAAAGTACAGACAGAGCTAAACAAGAAGTAACAGAATATGCCCAATGTATACACTAACTTCTATTCAGCTTTAAAATCCCACACCTCTAAAATTTTTCTGTTTATAGCATGCACATTTTCTTCACACTATTTCTTTCACACCATGTGGGCTGACATAGTTGAAAAGTAGGCCATACAAGTTTTGCATGAATAGTGCACTTCAAAAATTGTTCTGGCACTTTGTTTAAAGAGCCAGGTTGTTCTCTGCTGGTTCTTGTGCAGCAAGATGTGTTATGAATCTGTGACCTATTACATTTGAACTTCCTGTTGGAAGACCACAATTAACCTTGATTGTGTGAAAACCGAACTTGTTTTAAAAATGTACAAACATTTTCAAGAAATATTAGCTTCATGCTTATTGTGAGTTTCTTCTGCCCATTCTATGTTCATCTAAAATTCACTTCAAATTCCACTTCAAGTAATGAACTTGAGAGAATCTGGATTATCTTTTTCCCTATACCAAATCAAACTCCACTTGGAACCAACAACTCGCACTCATCCAGCTTCATTATCCTATTTTCCAGTGTATGACAACTTCAAGCTCTTTGGTTTTAATGATCAACAGTGTAGCAGTATGCATTAGTTAGCTTTTTAATGTCACTGCAATAAAGTTGCATTAGCTGTGAGTTTGAGAGCTCCTTTAGATGCTATTTCATGGATTCTAGTTTGTAACACATCCATGTGTATTTTTCTACACCATATGGAAGCAACTTGCCACTCATTACCAATCAACCAGAAGTGAACTTCTTAATCCACTCACTTCTTTTTTTCAGTTAAATTATATTGTGTGCTATCATTGATAGTTTTGTGTGATTTCTTAGAGTTACAATTTGGAGAGACCTGTAAGGCTCAGTGATATGACAATGACAAATGTAAAACAGATGCAGACAAAAAGTTTCAAGTTTGGATGCTGAAGATGATGGAAATTGCGCGTGTTCATCAGTGTCAAAATGAGACACTTGCTCAGGTATCTTAATGGATTAAGCTCCCAAATATCTAAGAATCTGGTGCACACAAACAGCAGAAAATAACATTCCACAACACTTAAAACACTTGAAAAATTAATTTTAAAATATTAATATTTATATGATATTTTTTCCACTTAGGAATAGACAGACAGGCTTATCGGCACCATTCAGTTCAGAAAGCTTCATTAAACCATGGTTAAAGGTAAATCTTACAGCCTGAAGTATTGTCCATTTGCATTCATCAACTGGATAAACTGTGTGTCCAATATTTTTTCTTCCAAAAAAATACACATTTGGTGCAACCAAAGTTATGAAGACCTGTATTTTTCTGTATTATTTGGAGAGGAAAAGAAAGTCAAAGTTATTTCAACCACCTAAAAAATATATTTGTGGGGTTGTTTTTATTTCACAAATTATTGTATTCTAATAGATAAATGTTATTTGTAAGTTAGAAAATTATTTATTGTTTTATGCAAAATCTAAAACAGTACCATATGCAACTTTAATTGCACCAACTTGTCAGATGTCACAAAAATAACCTGGCCTGTTATCTGTTTCCATCAGTCCAATTATTCTTCTACAGCCTCTACTTTGTTTCAAAGTGCAGCTGCTTATTACTGTTAAAGTACTATCCATCTGGAAATACATCTTCCTCTCCAGGGCCTCGCTGATTTACTAACTAGCAACAACAAACCTCCTCAGTGAGTTTCCAGTTTGGAAAGACACTCATTAAAATTCACGTTTTTAAGCATTTACTGCTTTGTTCCCAAAGCAAACACTGGAAAGTGCTGTTGGGGGAAGGAAAATAAATAAACCTTCCAAAGAATCTTATGAATAAGTAACAAAACAGAAAGTCCATTATCAGGTTTGGCTGATTGTTCTTAGCTCCAATATGGTGTCACAGCATAACAAGGCAATTAATGTATAATGCATTAGTAGTAAAAGGAGCAGTTTCCATTATGTGAATGAAACCATATCTACACTCTGTCTCAGTGTGTGCCTTTTTATGAGCTCTGCATAGCTGGCATGGGAGCAAAGAGAAAC
This sequence comes from Fratercula arctica, assembly GCA_947846985.1. NCBI lineage: Eukaryota > Metazoa > Chordata > Aves > Charadriiformes > Alcidae > Fratercula > Fratercula arctica. The sequence continues at coordinate 26,241,121 of CANTUZ010000010.1, forward strand.
TAATTTTACTTGATTTTGTGATGTTTGGAGTGATTATTAAAGTTTCAATTCCTCCAAGAGATCCAACTTGAATTTAGGCTGAAAAACCAACTGTATCTTTATTCTAACGTAATGCCCCTGTCAAGCAGTATCTAACTTAAGCATACACTAGCAAATATCTTCTAAACATTTATGAAACTTTAAAAAGCAAAAATTTTACAGAATTTTACCCCATACAAACATAATTCACTTTTAGCAGCTTTCTTATCATCCTAAATCACGTTCCAGAAGCTAGAAAAAAGGGGCAGCCTATTCTCTATTGTCTCTTCCATCGATACTTTTTCTATCAGATTCTGTTCTTTCTTTTATGCCTTACATTCCTCCCACAGTTTTTCCACAGGCATGCTTTCTCCATGAAAGATGTTCTTCAGACTTCTAGGTAAGAACGTTTTGTGCTGCATGTACATAGATCACTCTAAACAGGTATGCCTGGGCTATTCGGCACGGCTAGGGACAGCATCTGCCTCTGCCAGCGTGGAGATCCTTACTCGGCTCCCTGCTTCCCCACTGCCTGTTAACTGGCCATAACTGCTTGTGGCAAATGTCCTTATTCTGCCTTTCACAAGGAAACACCTCCTATCCACAGGAATTATTTGGGTAGACATACTTACCTGAGCCATGAGTCTGTGACTGCACACAGATAGATACTAGCCCTGGACTGAGAGGTGGCAAATTTCTGGAGCATGTGCGTGGCCACCCCCAGTCTGCCTTTCTAATTCATTCTGCCTTGAAAATGACATCTGTGCTCTGCTAATGGACACGTAACATAGATGTGCAAGAAACATTCTACTGGTGTTATCCAAACTGAATAATGGCAATGTGTCTCAGTGAGTTTACAGGGTAAATTAAAAGCAACAAAGAGCATTACTGAAACAATTGCTGAAGACTGTCACCCTTCTTATTAAATACTACTTTTACATACCAAATTTCTCATTGAAACACAAGGAACTATTTGGAAGAGATCACATAACAGTTGAATGGTGGTAGGTGTGCATGCGGTTTATTTCAACACACACATGCACGAAGTTCACACAAAAAGCTACTCACTGCAAAGTTGTACAGTTTTGTCACCCGAAACACATTAAAATGAGAATAATTTTATAGATGTGGTAGTGAGAAATAAGATTGTTTTAGAAAAATTAAGATGTTAGTGTGCTTTAAACTTTGTATTAGTGTGCCTTGATATATATCCATACCTCTAAGCACTGTAACGTGAATATATCTTCCAATACCTCAGTTCTAATCACGCGCTTGCCTCTAGCATTTCTGTTCTATTGAAAAAGGGAATTTTTTCATCTGTTAGTGGAGAAGATGTTGGCCAGAACATAAATAAACTCACTAACATATTTGAAGGGCTTCTTGATTTGCATTACTTTGACTCCAGTTTTGGTAATCCATTTTACTGCTTTATGGGAAGCTGTGGATGTTCTGATTCAATGTGGTCCAATGACTTGCAGAGCAGAAAGAGAACAATTTTGATTCCAGAGATGATAATACAATTGATGACATACAGCTTTGAGTCAGTCATGGTTTGCTATGTATGTTGTTTCTCTCATTTTCAAATCTCATCTGTTTAAAAAAAAATATCTCTTTATTGAACTATTCATGTCACTGGAATGACATGAAAATTCATCATATGATTTTTATATTGAGTTTAAGAAAATTTTTTTAAAATCAAGGTTTTAAAACATATATTGTACAACATTCCATAGCACAAAGGACATACTCAGAATCAGACCACATTGTGCTTAACTAAGAGATTAGCTAGCTAATGGGATTAACAAGGAGATTTACATTCTTTCTCTTAGAAAACAAAGTTTGACAATAAACAAAGTTATCGCATAAGAGTTGTTCAACGAAGCATAACATTTCTTAACGAATATACATTCCTCATTTTATCTACTTATAGCACAAATATTGCCTTCCCTTTTGCTAAAGTTCTAAGAAGCTGGATATGAGGACGGGGACTGAAATGTCTCTCTTGAAAAGCATTTCTCCTGTATATCTGGAGAAGCAGTAATCACATATCTTAAGTTACCTCCTCAGTTTCCAGGTGCTTCAATCTATTTCAATTTTTCAGCCTTAGAAGAAAAATTGATTAAAAAAACATCTAATATACTTACAAGTATTACAGTTTAAATCAATTCTAAACAAAACTGTAGAATTTATTTGTGCATGAATTTCAAGAAAGAAGTGCTTTTCCAGACTGTTACAGATTGGTGAAACCAATTTGAGTTTTTAAGCCTTTGCTTCTCACCTTTATTGCTTTATTTTTTGTCGAGATTCAGCCAATTAAATAAGTGCTTTCTTAATTGAGGTGAGGCTTGTGGTTTTATTCCTTTTTAGAGGGGTAGAAGAATCCTTGAAGAAGTGTAAAAAGTATGTCCCTATGGACAATATGATGATGTTGATTCTGTGTTCACTTTAATTGGCATCTCTTTCCTTCTGTGTTCTTTCTTCAAGTTCTCCTGTGGCTTTTTTCCATTCACCCTACTATGTTTTTCACTGATTTTTTTTTCCTCTGCCTCCAACCCACACTTCAACTTCTGCCAAGAGAATTTTAAGCCATTAATCGCTGAATCAGATTTTCATACTCACAACATTTAACTGAATTCAACTCATTCATCCATATTACAGTAAAATAAAGAAAAAATTTTCCATAAGAGGTCAGTGCAACACTGAAAGAATTCTCCCAGAAAGATTATGGAATCTCTGTCCTTGGAGGTTTTCAAGACTCCGTTAAATAAAACCAGAGCTGACCCAATCTCTTTGGTAGTCCACCACTGCAAAAACTTTTACAAAGTTCTCTAATTTATATGGTAAAATAATCTGTTGGGGAGTCCCTAACTAAAGGGGTATGAACATTTCACAGTGGCCAAATTAATCTGGAGAGTAAACTAAAGTTCATTTTATTATGTAGTTGCAGTCTGTGTCTCTTTTATATCAGAACTATGACATTATTGTATTTTACCAAAACTGCAAAATAAAAAGACATGATAAACTGAATTGCATAGTCAGTTAACTGCAGAATATAATACCCTTATTTTAGATAAGATGGTGAGAAAAAAAGTTAAAAACCATAAAAATTAATTAATTACTTATATGAAATAGTAAACAAATTCAGCATATATTTTACAACATAATTTTGAAACTTGAGACCAAGAGAATTATTGGTAAGGTACAAGTAGAAACTGAAATGACTAGAAAACAAAGTAGAGCGAGTTCAATATACTACCCTACAGATGAACTACACAATGAAACAAAAATGTAATGGCTGAAAATTACGATTTTTTTTTTAATTGAAGTATTTTATTATATCCCTTTTAAGGTAATGATAATAATGTGGGTGGTTTGATATTTTCAGATTGTATGATGCTGCTTCTCATAGTAATCTTCCCTTAAAATCAAGGGGTTTGGTAGTTACAATGATCAAAAATGTAAATCTATTTTTATTTTAAATAGTCTTTTCAGCTGGAGGCCCTAAGGTCTTTGTTGCAGTTCTTATAAATAGACCTTGACCTAAATACCCTGAGATTAGACAAGCCCTTAAAGAGTTACAGTTAAAAGCATTACCTGCAGAGGATTAGAGTAGGCAAGTAGTCATGTTTTTTACCAAATGATCACCTTCATCTAACACAAATGTCACATGCATTTAGGAAAGGTATTGGTACAAGGAAAGCAGCACTCCTCTCAACCAGTTTTCTCTAAACCATGTGGCTCAGCATATTTGATTTCATTCATTAAGTCCCATACATAACAGGGACCTGTATTATGAAACTTCGCAATGCTCCATTCCACTGAATGGAAAGCCAGACAAATGCTCAGAACCGTATTCTCCCCTTAATGCATATGTAACTTGATTCATTGCTAATGAATCCCAATTACACTCATTAGTCCTATCCAACACTTTCTAGTCAAACTTATTGATTGCAATAGTACTTGTCCTTTAGCGTGCAGCACCAACTAAAGCCCTCACAAAAGAAAACAATTGCCTTATCTCCATATTATTAGATTTTTATTCATCTTCCAAACATTGCTTTTTATTTAGAGGTTGGAGGATGGCAAATGTAATCTGATCTAAAAAAAAAAAAAAATCAGAAAACAGATTTAAACTTAATAATATTTATTTAAATTCAATAATTTTGCATCCTCTTTATTGCCTATTGTATCCTGGTAAATGGAGGTAGGAAAATACCACATGTATTTTTCCATGAATTAACTGCCTCATTTTAGAGCATCACTCTTCTGCTGGAAATGCACACAGAAGAGAAGCAGCATAATCACCTTGCTTCAAACCAAGTTAATTTATTGTGAAAAGGTGCAGAAAACAAAGAAATCCTTTGATGGATAGTAACTTAAATAGGGCACAGGGACAAATAAATTATAATGCAAAGCACTGGTGAGATATGGAGGAAGAGGAGAACATAGTTTATGATGAGAAATGACTAAGCTTTAGCGAGGCTACAGATTCCCTGATTTTATCACAGAAAAAAAAGCTACTACCATTATGAAATCACTTTAAAACTAAATTATTTTTTAAAATAAGCCTGTTTAGGGCTTGGCAATTTAAATATAGACTAAGTTAAACCTATTTTCTACTTGTAGGCTGTTCTACTTTATATTAATGAGGCCATAGCATTGAAAATACTTGCAAATTTATCAGCTATAACTAGGATCTGAGCATTCCATGGCTTCCTATCATCATCATCTGTTGCTGCACTGGGATCCAAACTCTGAGCTTTGTGTGTTTAACTATCACTGCGATTTCCTCTGGAAAGGTGAATTAATACAGCATTATCTGCCTTACACTGCAGAAAACATGAAACAATAGCCTGGAGAAATAAAAGCTGTCAAAACTATCTCAGCACTTTTAAACACTTTTATTCCACAAATACAGGATTACGTATATGATTTTTTTATTAGAAGCCAATAATTCACATTATGCTGAAGCCAAGTCCATCAACATTTTGTTTTCTGTTTCTTCTCTCTATTTCATCCAACTCTAACTTCCCAGTAGCTACACACCAGTTCATACTTCTGGCAGTAGCCCTTAGAGGTCAGCAGGAGGCTATTAAGGAGACAAAGCAACAGTCATGGAAGTCAAAAGAATAATCTATCAAAAATAATAAATTTAGTTGCTTAGGAAATAATGTGGTCACTCAAGCACAGAGAGACAGAAAGCGGAGTAATAGAATGGAACTGTAAATTCCCTCCCCTTCTCCCTTTGTTCCAAATGGAGATACAGGACACCTCTGCAAGAACTGAGGAATGACAGAGTGACGAGCAGAGCTGAGATGCTTTGAAACTATTTTCCTGGGTAAATTTTTATTATAACACGAACTACAGAGAAGGACACTGTATCATAATAAAATAAGGTAAAATAAATAGTCAGAGAAATTAGGGGTAACTGAGCAAATTCATCTTGTTAAATATCAGAGTTGCTATCTGTACATTATAAGATCATAGAAAATACTTGAGATGTCAAAATTTTCATAAATTTAAAAACAAAATGTATAATCATTCAACAGCTTTTTCTGACTCAACTTCTGTCCAATTTTATAAACACCTCCATACATTTAAGAAGTACTTTCTGGGCTTGTTAAAACATTTACCACAGTCCCAAAGTCATGGTAAATCATCTAACTAAATAGGAACATACATGCCAAACCCAGAATTGGCATAAGCAGAAGAACCTCCATTAACACCAGTTATACTGTACCTACTTTCACTACAGTGCTTTGGGTCTTGAAAGTGCAAAGCTTTAGGTATCTCCTATAATGAAAAGCTCTTACAACACTTTGATAAGTTACCAGCATTTTCTAACATTTAAAGAGCAAGCAGTGCTGTAACTAACTATTTATCTTCTCCTCAGAACTCCAGGGACACTACGGTATAGGTGTTCTGAGCAAGAATGTACTTTGTGTAGCACACACATACATCAGCACCGTCAGCGCGGAAGTTTCTTTCTGGCTTTGTCACATGGGCTTCCTGTCAAGATTTCTACAAATTGCTTGAATTTAGAATATTACTAGGAAAAAATTATTTTTTCCTAGTAATATAGATTTTATATTAATTTTTTAATTAAAATGTATTTTTGGTATAATACATATTTTTGTAATAATATATGAATGATATAGAAGTATTATTTTGCTTAGTTTTGTAATTGGTTAAAGGTAAAATATCACATACAGACTTGCAAAATTTTTGAAAAATAGCTTGGTGTGAGAACTTTCTCAACCAGTTATCACAAACAGCAGATGATTCTCAGTCCTGCTTCAGGAATGGGACTTAAAGCAACATGGCAGCACTGCCTGAGCAGCTGAATATTACATACACCTCCTTCATCTTTACTTTTTTTTTTTGCCGTCTCAGACAATCTTAGTCTTGAATGAAACAGAGAAAACTCATATCATTAATCTCAGAATGATGGTTGTTTTGCAATGTACTCATTAAGTAAAAAGCACCAATTATTATAATTGGCCAGAAGAAAAAGATAAATTTAAAGTAACGCCTAATTCCATAATCTGATTCCATTAAAAGAACAAAATTAATTTGGGGGAGGTTGGATTATCTGCCCTTCCCCACCTCCCACTCACCTTTTTCAAAAAAAGTACCACCAAGAGTACCACCATTTTTTTCTAGAGCAGCAAATTTTAATTATTTTCTCAAAAAATCAGGCTCATTTTGATTGTGCCCTCCAGAAACTCTACTCATGGGTTAGATTCCTACGCTGTTAAAGCTGATATTATTAGCCTACCAGGTTATGGACAGCGCGATGTTAGTTAAGGGTGTGCTGCATCGTCTACAATTCCTTTCATCTCAAGTGCATATGGCCTGCTGTGGTCTTTGCCTGAGCTCCGCTGTAGCTGAGCCTGTGCCTGACTATGTACCTCATGGACCCAGACCCTGGTCCTGACCTGCAGACCTGACTTTCCCCAGCTTCACCTAAGAACCACTTCATAGCTGGTCTGGGAATCTGAACTCTTGGCTGAACATAGTTAGAGTTGCCCAGCCCACTCTGTTGTTCTTGATGGGGTACTGTAGGATGATGCCCTGATTGGTGAGGGCATGGCCCTGCACGCCTGCCACCCTCAGCTCACTTTTCCTAGGGGGTGGCCAGCCCTGTTGCTCCCTGACACAAGCTATTGAGGTGTAACAGGCAGAATGGAAGGTAAAAGTTCTCCACCTAATGTTCACATACAGGGGAGAAAAATAAGTGAGATATGCCTCTAATAATTCACAGCCCAACTCTGATTCAGACAGCAAAAGATCTAATTCAACAGGATACTTACAACACTCTAGAAGGTCATATCTACGATTTCCAACTACATTGATCAGTATGAAGGTATTTGTTCCTTCCTATCTATAAGATAAGGGATATCACTGAAGACTTTGTCTTGATTAATAATAGATTTTTCTTGATTAATAGGTACGACTCTAACCTGCAGAAAGAGTTACAAGGCATGGGCCTTCAAATTATTCTTTTTTTAAGCAAAGTTTTTTGAAACAAACTTTGCATATTCCCAGCCCCAAGAATAGGCTTGACAATGCAACTCAGCCACAGAGCAGGAAAAATGCCAAAAGAAAATCAAAAGAAACAGCCTACAGACTCTGCCTAAGACACTGAGAAACTTGACTGATTTCAGCTGGACTTCTAGGAACTTGGGAAGCCAAGTGAAACTTGTGCATACACAGAACACCACTTCGGGAGCCTTTCTATAAGTGAAGCCTTACTGGTTCTTGTACAGGGAAGCACTCTGTCATTTAGACAGAGCACAGTGAAGGCTTTGGTTTGCCTCCTCAAACTATTTTGCTCTCTTTTATGTGAGTAAAAATAGAAACAACAACACTTACTTTGTAGCCATAAACTAAGAATTTGTTAAGCAAGATTGACCATAGTAAGCACTTGAGAGAAACAAATACGCTTTAAAAAATTTAACAAAAAATACCCAAATTTTACACAGTACAAAGCTATTATTAATTTTCTTCAGAACATATCCCTTAGGGCACAGAAGAAAAAACCACTAATATTCTTAGACATATAATAAAATTGTCATATTTGTAACAGTTGTGGATGACCTTTCCACAAATATGTATTTAAGTAAAGCCGCCTTCAGTAAAGCATTCTGAGATGAAAACAATCCATCATTCGTATATCCTAAAAGATCAGGTCCTGAAAGGTGAATACAATTCTCTACTCTCATCAAAGACAATTTAAGGCTGACACGTAAAGCTCTAAAATGTAGGGACATTATTAGAGGCCAATAAAGATGGATGAACTGACACACTCAATTTTTGGAGGCAATTGAAGAGCCAGAAACAGCCAAGCTATTTTAATATTAGTTAATAACAAAAACTGAATAATCTTTAGTTTTGTTACCAGCAGCCAGCAAAACACTTAGGATACCGTTTTTCGAATTTATTCCGCAGTAAACTACTTAAAAGATATATGATGTGTCCTTCATTTTTAAAGGGTATGTTTTATAAAATTATTTTATTTCAAGACAAATTCATTAGCCCAGCTTTATTGAGTAACTTACCTTATTTCACTAATATCTGTTCATAGACACATAGAGGTCAAGGACATGGATTATAAAAGAAATCATATCAAAACAAAATGCAACCAGCTAGCCAAAGTGTCATGCTCCCAATACTGCAAATTACAAGACTGGAAATAAATATTTCAAGGGAAACATAGTTAACAGATAATTTGTTTTATTTGTAGAAAAACAAATTACTATGGAGTGTGGACAAAACCAGATTTTTTTTTTTTTTTTTCAGTAGATCATTCTATTCAGTTATTTCACAAGTATCCATAGGACTTTTTCAAATCTCAATATCTAGACTGAAAAAAAGGATTCTTGTGATGGTAGTTGTTCACTCATCTAATCTTTTTAGACAGCTGCAATAGAGATCATGGGCTCTGCAGATAAAGGACCAATTTTTTTTATGGTATGTTTATACATTGTCTTTTGCAAAATGCGCGAAGCATAAACTATTACTGTATTTTACTTGATAAAAAATACTGACAGTTAGACTTGACAGTGATGTGTCCATTTTCTCCCTATAACATTTCTGCCTCACAAGGTGCTCGGGCTTCTGGCAAGGTATCTTCCACTGCACTGCATATTTGTGATGAAATGCTACCTTTACTTTTTTCCATTGCTAACGCTTCCTTTCCCCCAGTGAATCCAGGCTCATTATAATCTATTCAGCACTTCTGCTTTAACATTCATAAGGTAATTTGTCAATGTGGTGACATAACTATATAAAAGAAACAGATGCAAGGTCCCAGACACCAGCCTGATTAATAAGGAGAATGAAGCGTAATGAGAATTTCTAGTGGCTAATGTAGTAGCAAGAAAGAATGAAAAATAAAGACTTCTCATACAGACTACTTCATATTAGAACTGTGCAAAATATGATAATACTTATCTAAATCTGTGAACCTGTCTAAACCAGTAACACTGAAATAGTTCTAAATAATATCAAAGTTATGTGATTAAAAACCAAACAAATAAACTTAAATACATACTTTGAATTGCCCTAACACAGTGCCAAACATTTGCGACTGTCCACTCAGAGTTTACACAAATGCTTGGAGTTTTTTATTGGCTTTTCCTTCTCAGTAGAATTAAGTTGTGACTGGAAAAATCATTAATCAGTGGACATAGCTGAATAAGGGAAGCTCATTGGAGATCTTCTAATGTGAGGAAACAGGATACATGTGGTCTAATTTAAGAGGTGATGAACTATGATGCATGCTCAACACATTGGCATGAAATGAGACACTCAGAAATCGAAAAAAATTCACTGCTTCTGTCTTAGGTTGTTTCCTTTCTGTCAGAATACCAGCAATTACCTTGCATATCCCAATAGATAAACAAGAAAACTCTTAATGACATACATTAACCACCTATGACCTAGTTGCCATTACTGAAACTTGGTGGGACGAATCCCATGGCTGAGGTGCAGCTATCAATGGCTACAGGCTGTTCAGAAGGGACAAGTGAGGAAGGAAGGGCAGAGGTGTTGCCCTCTACATCAAGAAATGGATAGAGCGTGACGAGCTGTCTCTGAAGAATAGCCATGAGCAGGTTGAAAGCTTATGGGTAAGAATTAGAGACCAAGGCAACAAAGGGAGCCTTGCAGTTGAGTGTCTACTACAGGCCGCCTGATCAAGGGGAGCCTATTGACGGAGCCTTCTTACTCCAGCTCCAGGAGGCATCATGCTCTCGTCCTGCTGGGGGACTTCAACCACCCCGATATCGACTGGAAAAATAGCATAGTAAGCTGTAGACAATCCAGGAGACTCCTAGAGTGCACTGAGGATACCTTCTTAAGCCAGGTAATAGACAGGCCTACCAGACGGGATGCAATACTGGACCTGTTAGTCACCAACACAAGTGAGCTAATCAGCAAGGTCAAGATTGGAGGCAGCCTGGGCCACAGTGATCACACTCTGGTGGAGTTCACAGTCCTGTGGAATATGGGTCAGGCGAAGAGTAAAGTCAGGACCCTGAATTTTCAGAAAGCAAACTTCCAGCTCTTCAAGGAGTTACTCAATAGGACCCCCTGGAAAACAGCCCTCAGGGACAAGAGAGCAGAACAGAGCTGGCAGATCTTTAAGGATGCTTTCCATAGAGCGCAAGAACTCTCGATCCCTAGGCGTAAGAAATCAGCAAAGGAAGTCAAGAGACCAGCATGGTTGAGTGGAGACCTGATGGTCAACCTAAAGGACAAGAAAGAAATGCACAGGCAGTGGAAGCAGGGACACGTACACTGGGAAGAGCATAGGGACGCTGCCCAGTTTTGTAGGGATGGGATCAGTAAGGCCAAGGTGCAGCTGGAGCTTGGCAAATATGCAAAGACATACGAGCACTGCAAAAAAGGAAAGGGTCACAAAAAACTATCAGAGGGTGTGAGTGCCTCTCCTATGAGGACAGGCTGAGAGAGTTGGGGTGGTTCAGCCTGGAGAAGAGAAGGCTCTGGGGGCAAACCTTATGCAGCCTTCCAGTACTTAAAGGGGGCCTACAGGAAAGATGGGGGAAAAACTTTAGCAGGGCCTATTGCGATAGGACAAGGGGCAATGGCTTTAAACTAAAAGAGGGAAGATTTAGACTAGATAGAAGGAAGAAATTTTTTTACAATGAGGATGGTGAGACACTGGAAAAGGTTGCCCATAGAGGTGGTAGATGCCCCATCCCTGGAAACATTCAAGGTCAGGCTGGACGGGGCTCTGAGCAACCTGATCTAGTGTAAAATGTCCCTGGTCATTGCAGGGAGGTTGGACTAGATGACATTTACAGGTCCCTTCAACCCAAACCATTCTGTGATTAACCTGCACTCCTGCATCTACTGGAGTTAACTAAGAACTGAAAATTGAGGATTAACTATTTGGGGAAAGTTGCACACTGCCTACGTGCAGAAGGTTGAATGCAGAAGTACAGAAGAAATTCGAGTAAAAAGGCAAGTCGTTCAACAGTAAAACTAATTAAGTGTATTTTAATACTCAGTAGAGGTGACTCATAATCAGATGAGAGTAACCTATAACTGAGTGAGCTACTGGACTGTCAAGAGATTCTGACCTTTAGATTGCTTCTTACAGAAACAGCTATATTGTTCCTGAAAAGCATAGCATCTGGCTAGCTTGTTATTTTGAAGAAAAAAGGTAAAGATCTGCAACAGACGTTAATTTTGCTAAAGTAATTTTTCTTCTTTTATCACCTGACTTACTGCCTAAATTCAGTGTTCAAGTTACTGGCCTAGTTCAATGTTCTGAACTGGGAAAAAAAGCATTACAAAATCATATATAGACCAAAGATACACATTTGTGTCTTTTACTAAGATGGTATATCCCCCTGATCGGGGCCAAAAGGTAAGCATTTGATGCCGTTCTCACTTTGAACTAAAATTTTCAAACCTTTGACCTTAGGAACCTCTGTTGCTAAAGTTAATAATATATTTGTGTTTTTCAAATACTTTCATTTATTTAAGGCTCATATTTTTAAGATGTCTCATGTGACAAATTATAACATCTAAACCAGGCTCTTGCTCTTAAATGACCACTGGAGTGAGAAACTTACTCTTGCTTTCTTCCTGTTTTTCTTACCCTCTCCCCACTGTGATGGTATTAGAAGAAGCAGTTTACCTGTCCACAGAAGGTTTCTCTTAAAATTAAATGAGCTAGGCACTGCCTTACCTATCTCCTTTCAAAATTCTTTCCAAACATATTATGTATCCATTAGGACTGCAGTCTTATTCATTGTTTTGGAAATTCTGGCTAATAAGCATAATCCAAGCTTTCATTCCTTCCCAATCTTTTAGTCCTGTTCACAGTGGAATAAGACATTACACTGATTATTGTATGGACAGCTTATATTCCTCCAAAACTTTTTTCTTCTAAGTTCAACCAAATTTGACAAAGCAATTGAGATCTCAAAATTATTCATAGCTTGTATTTTTGACAATCAGCATCTAGAGAGAATGTAGCAAACCTAGTAGTGCTCCCTCTGAGGAAACAGCAGAGAGATGACCCTTTAGCCGCTTTTATCCATCGGGCGATAGGCACACACCTAATTCCAGACCACCACAGTATGTCATCTATGATATTCCTGATAGGCCACACAACTGAATTAAACAAATTTAAGAGTGATTTTAGGGCAAGGGGGAAAGAGGGATAGGATGAGACAGCACGGAGACTATTATATGGAATAGATAATATATGGAAGAAATAACTGCCGGGAAAATTTCACTGACATGGAAAAAAATAAGTGTAAGGTTTGGGTCAAAAGGGGAGCAGGGAGGTCTTGAGGATCTTGCAGTGAGAGGGGTATTACAGATGCACCATAAGAACTGTGTTTCACTAGATCCATTATTTGCACAATGGATAATAATGAAATATTACTTTGAATGAATAACAGCAAACCTTACATATGCACACAAACTGTACATTAGCCATAAAAACCCTGAGAAGCTGTCCATTCAGTCACACACTGAGGTGTCACAGGTGTTGGTTAATTAGGTGGATGAAAGGAGTTGAGAGTTCTTTCTAGAGCAAAGTCAGTGCTAATAACTCAATTTCTGTGAGAAATGAAAGAGTAAGAAAATTTTAGCTTTGCAATTCACAAACTGTAAATATAGAGAGATATATGAAAGGTATTTCAGACTACATCTCCTTCAAGACTGAGAAAGCAAACACAAAATTAGATGAGGCAATCATGTCAGTGTCAGAGAAAACAAACAGCTGATCCTGAGAGGCACTGGTAACCTGGAAATTAAGCCTGTGCTTTTAAACTAGGATGGAAATCTCCACACCAGGTATGCCATCGGTCATCTGTATTTTTTATATTACTGAATAGCACAGATGTGGACATTCGGCTTATCATCCTACTTAAAAAATAGGATAGTTGCAGAAATCTTTACTGATACTGTGCCAAACATCATATTTCACAGAGATTCCTCAAGGCAAACAAGAACAGGTTGCCCTACTATGACTCAGGCATCTTTGGAATCATACCTGTTAATATAAACTGGCTTGGAGAGCATCTTTATATGTTTCTTTTTTTTGTGGTTTTGGAATTAATAGCCATTTCTGCTTTCAAATTCCAGCACTCTGTCTCAAAAACTAAATCAAAATATGTTAAACAGTTACACTGTTCCACATATATGGAGATATGTGTTCTCTATGCATATATGTACATATTTTCACATTTCAGAAAAATCAACTGAAGAAAACCCAAATTTCAGGAGAAAAGTAAAACAGAATGGAGCAGTTCAACAGTTGCCTCCCAAGGTAATCCTTATAAACAAAACAGAAGAAAATTCAAATGCCTATCTCTTACAATAAACTGAACATCCATGTATTACATATAAGCTCTAGTAAACAGATGCATATGCGTAGATTTATTAAAAATGCAACACTGTTGGGTTGTAGCTTCTTCAGTTATTTAATTGTTCTTCATTACAGAGCAACCTCATATATACACCACTCATAAAGAATCACTTAGAACTAACAGTATAGTCTTCATCCAAAATACACATTAATAGAGGTCCCTTAATGATAAACACTATTTTAACATACTATTTTAAATACATTGTTTGAAGTCTCTTGATTTTTCTCTCTTTTAGTGGTCTAGAAGCAATTATCAATCATTTTCACAACCAAACCATGTATGTGTGTATGGATCTGCAAGAGGGAAGAGCAAGGTGAAATCCTTACTGACATACAATCCTTCCCTGTTCATATTTCTTTGCTATACAACCAGAATTTGCACTACTGAAAGTGATGTTGTTGCCACAAACATACTTTCTTTTTTTGCAGTGCTCATCTGTTTTATCATGCTTTGTTCTGAAATAACCTTAGTTCCACAAAATTCTTGCTTCCTCGCAAAATTCTTTCATTAATGCAACCTATATACCACCCTCTTTTCTGTTTTCCTGATCTGCCCTGGAAGTTCCAAGGTACAGTCAAGACAATGTGTTCAAAAGACAGCAAGAACTTTTAAAAGCCTGAAATTACAGCATAAAGTACGCTCCTCCCTCCCCATAATCTTCTCCTTGCACCGTGCAACACCTGAGCTGGCTAACACACTGTTTACATATAAGAATTAAAGATTTGACTTAGAGCCCAATGAGCTCAACAGAAGTCTTTCCACTGATGTCATTTGGCTTTGGATCAGGTCCTAAACCAACAGAGGTCACTAAATTGTTCTCTTGTTCCTTGTTTTTTCTCTGCCAGTCACTTCAATTCCGCTATGATGCCATACAACCCATCATAGAAAATGGACTGACTTTTTACATAGTCACATTAACAAACCCTGATAGCCAACAGAAATATTCAAGTGTATAGCCAATAGAAATATTCAAGTGTATAGATATTCATTTTTCAGTACCTTCCAGTTAGTGCCACATCTTGGTTTAGTTAGCTAGCAACAATGAGATCATTTTTGGCTCTTCATTTGCAGTTTAGTGTTTGGAAATTAACAGTTTTGAACTCCATTAAGAATTTCAAGACTGGAATGAGCCAGTTTTGCAACATCTCTTACCCATTCCAAATATCTCTTAAGTCCTAGCTTATAAATGCCAATTTTTATAATGCATAGTTCTATTTATATGCAAATTATGGCATAGAAAAGGGTGAATTCTTGAATTTTATTTACTTTCCTCCAAAGGATTTCCTTCTTTTATGCTTTTGTTCTTATCTTTCTGTGGTGGTTTTCTTTTTGCCTATCACACCCCGTTTATCTGGGTGCTCACGGACAAAGCAATAGCAACAAAGCACTTCAGAGAGTTTGGGAACATTGAATGCAAACTGCACTCTCACCGACCCTCAGGGAAACAGGTACCTTTAAAATGTATTTTATGTGGGAACAGAAATTATATAATGCCTTTAAACGACAGTAGTGATAACGTTTAAGAAGTTTCTAAAATCTATTCCACAAAAAAAGCACCCCAGTGATCCTGGAGGTTTGAATAAAATCACAAGCAATTAAAACTGGGTGTGAGGCAGATTGTAGATCTGTCTTCCTTTCAAACCCCTGTAAGCTCAGCATTGGTCCTTCTAAGACTCTACATGATCCAGAAATAAATCCTCCTATATAGGTTAGAGCGAAACATGAGAGAGACACTGGAAAAGAAACACCGCTTTCTGGGAAAGCAATGCCCAGAAGAGCTTCAGGCTCTAAAGAACTAATAAGTCTGGCCTCCTGCAGATGCTATTCTACTAACTTACCATTTCTTCCCTTAGTGCGTCTGTCTGGTTCACTATATACCATGAAATATGTCAGGAAGTTCATTACGTCTGGTTAGCTAAGCTAGTGCTGAATGGGAAATATTACCAGCTAAAAAAAGAACAAGAAAGGGGGTGGAAAAAGCTCCCTGATTCTTCTGAAAGTATCCTGTAATTCTGCTCTTCTTAGATTTATTTTCTGTTTCCCTTAGAGGTGATAAGAACTGAAGACAGTTATTGATTATCAGGATACTTTCAATATTTCAAAGAATTAAGTATGTGATTAGAGTCTAGTACAACAACAGTTCTTGATTTCTCCATGCACTAGAGAAAACAGCAACAACCTGTCTGATACTTCTTTTGAGTGACTGTGTGGTCGTTACACTGGATATTCGATTTGCTACGAAAGAAGTGAAGCTACTTTAAAAGAAAAAGAAAAAAAAATATTTAAACCCTTCAGAAAGACTTGTGGGGCATCACTGCAAAGTAAATCACTCAACAAACAATTTAGTCACAAAACAATGTGCCTGCACATGACACTGGCCTCAGGCTTATCTTGTAAGTACAGTAATAAGGTGTCTTATTTTGGGGATGCTATTATAGTACAGAATGTGCATCTTTAGAAAGCACATATATATTTACTTTACTAAGAATATTGATCACAGACCAATGAGCTCCCTAAACTTAAGTAAATAAATATTTTTGGCTAGATGTCTTTTTACATTTAAAGCTAATCTTTCTGTTACTAATCACTATATTGTATGTTTAATAAATTAATGAATGTGCATTTTAGTACATTCAGCCCAAATAATTAAAAATAAAAAAGGATCCAATGCTATCCTTGTTACTGTGACAATTTGCCAGTAGTTCCTATAAAAAACCTCCTCTTTATGGTAATGAAAATGTAGTACCTTGACTGATACATGCTGTCTTCCTCAGTGCTAGTGTTATGTTCTACTTCGACAAGTTACTTCAGTCATTTGTGGCTTTTATTACTAAAAATCACCTCCACTGTACTCCTGAAGCATCTGATTTGAACGATGCTAACGTGATGTGGTGAGGTGGGAGGAGCAGACTGGCAAAGGGGAAAACTTCAGACTCTTCCTGTTTTTACATGATCTTATAAAGAAAAATTAATGCAAAATAATCGATCATTTTCCTATTCATAACATCTAACTTCCTGAATGCAAAACAGGGAATGTTTCAACATACAACTGGTTAAAGGCTACCTCTAAATTTTAAGCCTATAAAAATTATTGAAATACCACTTCATTTAGAGACTATTAGCCAATGGACAGATTTTTTTAAATTATAAAGGATATATAAGTTTAATTATTACCTGATACCCAAACATTTATACACACACAAAAGCCTACACACATATATATGTACATATGGAATTGGACTTCAGTAGAAAAAGGATTAGGTTTTTCAGAAGCATTTAATCTAACTCTGCTAGAAATAAATAGGTCTCAAATGCCTAAATACTTTTAAAAAAACAAACGAAAGACATTTTACCTTTCCATCTACAAGCTCATAAAGGACTTTTACCACCAATAAATACATAAATATTAAACAACAATCTATTTTCCCAAAATAAAGGCGCCAAAAATTTCATAGAAGGATCTAATTCACTGTGCTGGTAGACTTATTTAAAGTCCAAGCAGGATGGCTTTTCTAATTAGATTATCCCCACCATGTATTGAGGAAAAACAAGGAAAAAGGCTGAGTCCCAAAGTACTAAGCTCTACACAAAGTGCTTGATCGCTGTCTTCATTGACAACAGCATTAGCAGAATATGAAGAAAAACTGAGGGAGAGCTGCAAATGCTAATCACATACATAGTTGGATACGAAAGAATTTCAGTATTTCAACAAGATGACCATAAATAAAGGTAGAAAAAGACTCACAAATTAGTATTTTCACATTTAAAGACTTTAAAATTTTTTTCGTTGTTTTTTCTAATACTTATGAGGAGGCTGGCCTCGCCAAGGGTGGTAACACCACTGTTGCCAGCTCAAGGATTTTTAAAGCTCAAGGCAAGCTGAAACCTATGTCTAGCTGAAATCTAAAAATCATTCACACAATAAAAAGCCCAATAAACGCTTCTTTGCCTCTAGCAACCACCTGCTCTGCCCATATGTGGTCACCGAAAATCTAGTATAAAACCTACCTTCTTCACTAGTCATGAATCATAGATGAAAGACATATGCTCTGTTGGGATGCACCTCCATGATTCAGGAAGTACAGACCGCAGCAATCTTTGATTTTTAAATTGCATGGCCAGTATATGGAGAAATCAAATTACATTAACTCTCATTCACTAAACCTGAGGCTGTGCTTTACCCTTCAGAGCACATTGTACAAATATTAGTATTGCATTGGACATATTTTTATTCTATAATCTGGATTCAAAAATCACAGAAACCTATTGTCAGTTTCTAGCAAAATGGAATAAAGGAGGGAGGAGAATGGAGGAATAACAAAGAGAAATGTTTCTTCATTGTCAATATATTACAACACCAAGGAGAATTTACTTTATAGTGCTGGCTCAAACGTCTCATGATTCCATGCATAGCAAGCTCTGACATGCAAATGACGACTTAGTGGGGGCTTTAAGAGCTGTCCATGGATAACTCAAATTACATACATTCAGTGGATGCCTAATCCCTTAAATATCTCCATACAATTCTAATTTGATATTAGTCCACAGAACATATCCAATTACAAAGTTTATTTTCACCAGGTTTCTGCCTCTTCATACTAGGCAGTATAATTCATTTTATGGCTTGTTACATTCATCTACCTACCACTGTGCCATACAGTTCATTGACTATTTTAGGTTTTCCTTTATATTAAGATGGTTTTTCAAGCATCAACAACTTGGATGTAATTAAAAGTCTGACAGAACATAACACATGGATTCAATCCTTAAATGTAAAATCAAAGAAACAAGGAGAAGACAGAGTAAGTGGGGAGAGAAAGAAGTAAGCCTAACCCCTAGCAATAAATGTTCAAGGTTTTGGAATTTGCAATCAATGCAAAAAGTGAACTGATCCAGTAAAACCATGTTTAAAGACACTGGTCATTACCAGTTACAAAAGTTAAAAGGCATATAAAACGAGGTTATATGGAGAATTTTATTAATCTGATATTGTAAAAGGAATTTTGCCTCTACCACCAATTCAACAGCTCTGCAAAAAAAATAACATTGGGAAACTTCCCACCTAGTAATTCCACCTTCAAAATTCAGTTCTTAAGAATGAAGGAAATGAATGACAGCTAATGAAGCTTTGCTGTTAGAACATAGTGCTCATCTGCATCTAATCTTTGGTTAAGTATTAGTGTTCAATCTTTTTTCTAGCATCCTCAGATCTCACAAATCATGACAATTAGCCAGAGCTGGTCAGATGCAGTTACTGAGCAGCAAACACCGCCAGCGTCCTTATCACATTTGTATTGTGATATGAGGCCTTCAGTCTTCTCAGCTGTCAACCTCATGCCCTTCTCTAGAATTACATTCATTTAACGAGGAAGAAAAAGGATGCGAAATAGTATGATGCCTGCATCTAGCTTCTTGACATCAAATATGTATATAATTATATACATCACTAAAGATCTTTGTCAATACAACACTATGAGTCAAAGTAAGTATCTGTGAAGATTTCCTCTTTGTCACAAATTGAAATAAAATGCCCATACTGTCCATGTGCAGAACAGAACAAGGAGCCCAGACTTATTCATGAGTTTTGAATGCCAAGTGTCTCTCTGCACATCATGCAAAGAACATCAGACCTATATAATGAAATGCATGGTGTCAGCTGCTGTGTCTGGATGCTGTAAAAAGGATGCAAAACATCCTGATGCTGTATTTAAATTGACAGGGCTTACTATATTGGGAGTTTTTGCTGTCTCAGTGGGAGCCCGGGGACATTGCTGTCAAACCAAGAAGCAAAAATTGGCCTGTGAAGGGGGCCCTGTCAAGCTCTTTTGCATCTTCCACAGTAAATTTTTCTCCATTGTTCATACTTGGAGACTCCATGTACCTACTTCAGTTTCAGATCCACATCTTTAAGTTGTCAGTCATTTGAAACAAATCCCCCCCATCATTCCTTTCCATCAAATCAAAATGAAACTAAATAGTAATGGAATCACCTCAGTGCTATGTTTTCTCATTAGAATCAGCACCTTCAGACCAACTAATTCCTATTTAATAAAAAACAAACAAAAGGAATAGCCTCTGCCTTCTCAACATTAGGGAAACTACTGACCAATCCTCCTTACACGTAGCTGCACATTTATACATAGTACATACTTTCTGCTTATCAAAAACTCACTGACCTCACGCAAATCAAATTAAAATACATTATACAAGAAATGCTAATAAATTCAATACAGCAAGCAAACCCATTCTGACCCAGAAAAAAAATAATGCTTCTTGTGGCATATCACTAGAGTTTGCAAAATCCACTTGGCAGCTTATTTTGGCTTAAGTAGATTGGGAAGGAAGGGAAATCAACGTTGAAATCAAGATTTCTGCTAGACTTGCATTCAGACATGATTTTACAACCATTCATTAAACTATCTTACCTGAACCCAGCAGAAATGGAAAGACAGGTAGGCTGCCCTCCAGATTGACAAGAATCAAATACAAAAAACGTCACAAAAAAAATTACTAACTTCAATTGTATCCTTAGTCTCTTTGGCTATTCATACACAAAAAAAGAATGCCATACAAATTTTTAGTAGTTTGCTATCCTAGCAAGTGTTTTCAGATTTTTGGATAAACAGGTATTTTAGAGTCACACACGTTTTGTGAATATTTTTTGTTGCATGCATTAGAATCCCCATCCTTATTAGTTTTTACAGACCAATACGCTAATTAAATTGAATTAAGAGTTTGGTTTTTTTTCTGAATTTCATGCCTAGATCCATTAGGTAGGACAATTAATATTCCGTATACATATCACTACCATTGGTCTCTTAATAGATCCCTATTTTCTGATTTTATTATTCTTAGATATCGGTTATACTACAGTATAAACATGAAAGTGGGTGCATATTTTATATTGTAAACACAACACAATCGGAATACTCATAAGTGGATTTAGAAATCAACATTCAATTTATTTATTTTTGTATGAAGAAAACAGGTTTGTCAATTGGCTGCTGTTGGTGCTCTGCTTCACTAACTTCTAACAAGTAAAAATTGTAACTTATTATTGATATTGTCAATCAGAACAAAAACAGCTGAAGTTGTTGTTTGGGAGTTCTGGGTCCTTGGAAAACTAAGCTCCTGAGATTAAGATGAGTAAAGAAAAACTGAGGTACTAGGCATTACCAGATACTTTTAGTCTTTTTCACAAATTATATACCAGAAAAATAAAGCTATAGCTAACTGTGTTACATTTAATTCACATTGTCGAGAGTTTCCAGATAGATACTGAAAGCTCTTCCCAAGCAGCAAAAGTTAAGGTCTTTGGGGAAATTTTCTGACAGAAACAGTCTCCTGGCAGCTTGTCTTTGGAATGCTTAAAGGTTTGTGAACCGCTTTGGATGGAGTTGTCTATCATTATTTACCAAATAGGTGGCAGTTCATTTCCTTTTTAAAAATAATATCAAAACCCATAATTTTCCATTTCATGTCCACTTTTTAAGTTAAAAAATAAGGTGTTTAATTGAGCTTCATTAACAATGATATATATGAAAAATACCTATTCCGGGAAATATCAAATTCACAGCTAGCCAGCTTTCAAAGTATAGATGAAACTCAGGATGTCTCTGTTTAATTGACTTCTAACACAAATTTGTCTGACTGATCGACAGGTGACACTAATGTTGCCTTCCCTTCCAGTACTTCGACAAGATGAAAACAATTTAGACTTATTGCAACAAATGCTGATGCCAAACATTCAAGCTGAAAAATAAAGACAGGCATCTTAATCCTGCAGCTCAAGTCCTACAGAGGTGTTCATTTGGAATCCCTAGAAAACCCCATTACAGCGAGTTTAGTGATGCTTAATTTCTTAAGCAACATTTGTTCAAAGATTAAACTTCACATTAATCACCTGCAGACAGAGCTTGCTTATGCACCCAAGTATATTTCTGGGCACAATTATATGACTTGTGATTAACAAAAAGAGTAGGGTGACACTAGTTTTCAGTAGAGCACAAGCTTCATTAAAGAAGAGCTAAAAGGTCTGGGGAAAGAAAAGTGACCAGAAAAGTATCTGAAGTCCCAAATCATCCTAAGTACTGGAAAATCACCTGATAGCATATTGCAGAAAAGAAAGACACTGTATTTGCCTGGAAAGGCTGCGAGAGTATTATTCTTATGCCAAAACCACATATTGATGACAAAACATACAGCTTGATTTTGACAATGAGGTTTAGTAAGTGGAAACTGTTGGAATATGCTACTTGGAAAAATCTTTAATATGCTTAATATGGGAATACACTAAATCTGGAATTGCCAGGACACCATAGAATACCTCAAGTTGGAAGGGACCCATAAGGATCATTGAGTCCAAGTCCCTGCTTCTCACAGGACCACATAAAACTAAATGATGTGACTAAGAGCATCACCCAGAAGCTCCTTGAGCTCTGACAGGCTTGGTGCCATGACCACTTTCCCGGGGAGCCTGTTCCAGTGACTGACCACCCTCTCAGTGAAGAAACTTTTCCTAGTGTCCAATCTGAACTTCCCCTGATGCAGCTTCATTCCATTTCCTCATGTCCTGTTGCTGGTCACCAGAGAGAGGAGATCAGCACCTTCCTTTCTGCTGCCTCCCTTGAGGAAGTTGTAGACGGTAGTGAGGTCACCCCTCAGCCTTCTCTTCTCCAAGCTGAACAAACCAAGTGACCTCAACTGCTCCTTGTAAGTCTAGCCCACGAGACTTTTTACCATCTTGGTCATCCTCCTCTGAACAACCTCTAATAGTTTGATGCCCTTCTTGTATTGAAGCGCTCAAAACTGCACACACTACTTGAGTTGGGGCTGCACCAGTGCAGTGTAGAGTGGGATGATCACCTCCCTCGACTGGCTAGCTACGCTGCACTCCAGAACATGGTTGGCCCTTTTGGCTGCCAGGGCACACTGTTGAGTCATATTCAACTTGCCATCAACCCAAACTCCCAGATCTCTTTCCCATAGGACTGCTCTCCATCCTCTTGTCCCCCAATTTGTATGTCTAACCAGGAATGCCCCATCCCAGATGGAGAATCCCGCATTTGCTCTTTTTAAATTTCATACTGTTGGTGATTGCCTAGCTCTCTAGCCTATCCAGATCTCTCTGTAAGGCCTCCCTACCCTCAAGGGAGTCCACAAGTTTAGATTCACTGGTAAACTTGCTGAATGTGCATTCAATTCCTGCGCCCAGATCATTTATAAAGACATTAAAGAGCACTGGCCCTAAAATTGCGTCCTAGGGAACCCCACCGGTGACTGGCCACCATCCTGATGTAACCCCATTTACTATAACTCTCTGAGCCTGACCCATCAAGCCAATTGTTCACCCAACATATTACGGACTTGTCTAGCTGTATGCTACACATCTTGTCCAGAAGGATACTGTGAGGATATTGTATCAAAAGCTTTTCTAAAATTAAAAAAAAAAAAAAAAAAAAAAGTTAACTTTAAAAATCAACATCCACTTTAGTAAGCCACTCAAAATCACCTCCATACCACTTCTTCCACATTTCAAGCTATGATATTTTTCTCTAAACAGGATAACAAGAACAGGATGAAGAATATCAAGGAATCCTGCGAGCTTTATCTAAGTGCCTTCTTCATAGTATATGGAAAGCAAATCATGAACCACAAGTTATGACAGCTCTGAGTAAGAAATGAGTTTGAAACCACTGCTCTACTTACAGAGCCAGTGAAACACACTGGCAAAATCCATCTGCAAGGAGATTCAAGAAGAAGATACTGTCAAAGTAATTTAATGCATTAAACATTTAAAGCACTTCTCATATAATATTCAATAAACAGAAAGGTGAAATGTTTTCTTTTTATGCAGTCCTGTTTCTCAGAAGATTAACTCTTCTTTTCAATGCAAACAAAACAAAAAAAAAATAGAAAACTTTTTCTATGTGAATCATTACATATCAAAAACCTGGCAAAGAAGAATGAAAGAAAATGCATAAAAGACATTGTCAAATTCAAAGGCCATACTGTGTAACACTTGCAAAACAATTGTTGATGATAAATAGATTTTAATTTCTAAAAGCTGCACATACTATCATGAAAAAGTTTTGAAATGGAGATTAAAAAAAAAAGACCCTGAGGAGTTTTAATGATTCTGAAATATATCTCAGACTAAATTAGGACTTTAAGCAAATAATAATAAAACTATTTTAGGAGTACTTTTCAATGTATTTAAATGACACTTCTGAAAACCTAAACTGAAAGAGAAACATACATTTAAAGAAGGTTTTTGTTTAATTGTGTTACTTATCAAAACCTTCTTTATGTATATGAAGAGATAGTATTTTTTTAAAACTACAGAACATAAGAACAACAGCAGAACTACCCATATCTTGTAGGGTCTACACAATGAAAGAAATAAAATTGAAGAAAGGTAAATTGTGACTAATTAGCTATCTGAAGTTACTTCCTAATATTGAGTTCTAAGAAGGCTGCAGAAACCTAGCAAATTCTTGATCTCTTACAGAGAAGTACTAAAAGATGTAGGGTGATGAATTCTTCTTAGCACTTACAAGGCTGCGTCTCTTCCAGCTGTAGACACAAAGTTTATGAGAATAATCAGGGAACTGAATTTATTAATTTATGATACACAACAGTTATGGAAAATGATCTTGTTCCCCAAAACTCCATCAAGTAAGAAGTCATTAAAAATCACTTTTGCCATATCAGTATGGTATTGATAGCCCATTAGGACATGATCTGAATGCTTTCTACACACAGAACTGGAAAACTAACCTCTACTAACACTAGTGTATGTTGATACGGATAAACAGAAGATTATCTGGAAAAGTCATTTAATACATCAATAACGTACATCATATTGACACGTAGGTGCCAGAAGGAAAATGTTATCAAGCAGAGTACCTCACCAACTTGGAAAACTTGAGGTTGCAGATTACTCTCTTAGGAGTTACTACTCCTAAGGAACAAAATTTCTTTCTCAAAATTGTCTGGGTTATTACGCTTCACCCACAGCTAACTAAACCATTCTATAAGAAGTGAAGGCGTTCTTAAAAGCTGCCCAGACTAGCAGATATATTTGTATACAGCCACTCCATCATGACTAGTGGGGGTATTTAAAATTTTTCAATAATTCAATGCAAAACTACCTTTTTTGGTAAATATTACTCTCCTTTTCCCCCCCTGTATTTCATAGGCAGAAAGATTTACTCCTTGCAAAGTTAAGGGAGCAAGAATTAGGTTTATTATAGATTATTTTTATAATTGTTTCTAGAGTTCTTCATTGGATTTGCCTCTTAAGTACAAATAGCACTTCTCCATTTGAAAGAGAATTCCTTCCTTCTAAACTTTTAAGGTAGGTCCCTTCTTTCTAGAAAATATTGTATGAAATACTTAATTTTCTTACAAAATTACTCGAAAACTATACACTAACTGGAGCACAAAATGTAATCCAAGAAACAGTGAACCTGATATTTGTGTTTGTGATGGAGGACACCTGCTTGCAAACCTAAACTCAGCCAATCGGTCCTCCACAGCATGGGGACTATTACTATATTGAAATCCCTATTGAAGAGGCTTTTGTTTTGAATTTAGCATGAATCCCGACTGCTTATTGCCATGAAAGAGCTAATGCCATTTTACATGTATATCAAGGTGTTGACAGGAATGTCCTGACAAATTTCCAGCGTGAATAACTGTATTCTTTCTTTTCCCATCCTTCACAGATACTTAGTATTGCCTAATGGACTTCGTAGCTGCCAGAGACAGCTGCAAATCATTGACAACCTGAATATTAAGGGGAAGCTGCTTTGTACACGCAAATGTTATAATATTCACAAAACTAAAACACCAACTGTTTTTTCAGTGTAAAATGATTATTCATGATCACACAAATTGAAACACTACAAATTACATTTTTGTAATAGCTTCCTAATTAACTTTATGTTAATATATTCTTTTGGAAGCTCTTCTTTACTTCACTTTTTGTGAATAATTTTTCCTTTGAGAAAATCAAAGTAGAAGAAAAGTGTTTTTTAGGAATGTTGAACTTTATATTGAACTTTTAGCTTCAAAACTATTTTATTTGCAGAGGAGCCGCTTCCCCCCTTACCCCCAACAGAGAAAAAGATATTCTACAAACATGGCTGTCAACTTCTGAGAGTGTCATTTAAGTCTGCTAGGTTAATTATTGTTTAGAAGTCACTCAGTCGTGTAAAATTCCAAACCAACTGAAGCATCAAATAAGCAATAGGACTGCCATTATATGACTCTTCAGACTAGAGTGAAACAACAGCGTAACTGTAGGAAGTGAGCTAATAACTTTCAGACTACTGAATTCACTTAACTGTTTTACAGGGACTGCATCAATATTTAAGACACTGAGTACAATCTTACGTTATCTTGACTTTATTGCATTCCTGCTTGCAGAACAGACTTGAATTTAACTAGCACATGCCACTGAAACAACGAGATTTAAGTGAATGCCAGTTAAAAAAGAAAGATAAATTATGAACTTTCTGAATTTATCATACAAAACTTGTTTAAACTTGATATCCTCCTTTCCCAAAGCAAAACTTGATACAGTAGTGTAGCATATTCAAAGATATTTAAATTTAATTTTAATAAAAAACTAGAATAGTAAGATATAGGGATGAAACTGGTATCTAGATTAGATTAAAAGTAATTGTATATTTTAGAGTGCAAATATCATTGCAATTGGCAGACAACTTCAAAAGGGTATTGTTTTCAACACTAAAATTGAGTGAGATTGAGGACAGATGTGAGTGAAACCATATAAAGTCATTCCAGCTAGGCTTATCATACAACCAAATATTCCTAAGTGTGTGTAGGTTTTTCACCCAACACTTATGTGTGGGCGGATTTTCTTACATTTGATCATTTGTCTGGTATTTTAGATGTGCAGATAAAACAGAAAGAACCTACTCTGTCCACTCCTACTACATGATCAGATCAATGCTTTGCCTTGGGCTTTGAGCATGAGCAGGAACAAAAAGTGAGTCACACAAAAAGGTGTGGGCTTGGAGCACAGCAGGCTGCCAGCCTGCAGTGAGCTCTGCCTCCACCAGCTGCATTAGTTCCTTGAAGTTGCAGCACATTTGTCCAGATTGCCACCACTAAAAAAGCTTTTTTTCATGAACCGAGTTACTAGAGTGAATGTTCAGTTTTTATTCAATCCCAAAATAGCACATCCATCTGCTGAAACAAGTGTATAATTAAAAGATTTATTGTTACATAAGCTATATATTCCATACTGTTCTCTTGTCAATTTTGGAAGGTGTTAAGCCAAGTTCTCTTCTGGGGCTTCCCTTCAGTATAATTTAGATCAACTCACGATTCAGCCCATTATTTAGCTATTAACAAGCATAAGATACAGAGGGGACGTGACTAAATTATCATGGAGAAACAATTCAGCTGCAAAAGGGCCCAGTGATCATTATTGCCTGAACCATCCAATTTCAGTCATCCTTGTACAACTCCAACCTAACACTCCAAGTCACAGCTTCTGTCAACAAGGATCTGCGGTTGAAGACGAGGCTAGTTCACAAGGCTACAGCCCTCAGTCCAGATGCCAAACTCCCTCCTGTATCAGGCTTCCTTGTTTCCTCCCCACTATTTTTAGTTTCCCAGTTCTTGAGCTTTTCTCCCATATTTTTTTTTTCTTTGTCAGAAATATGGTAGTCCTAACTGCGGTGATAGAAGAACTGAGACAATATGGTTTCACACAGTCCTTGTTAGAACCTTTAAACTCACTTGATTGTTTATACTTAAATTTCAAGTTCATTATATGATTTTTTTTCACAATACAGTTGTAGGTCAGCACCCTGGTATCATTATGCCTCCTAGCCCCAGTTCAAACACAGATTCATCGAGTGCTGCTTACCCTCTTTCCAGTTTTTAACAGCATGCTGAAGTAATCACACTATTCATGCTCTGCAGGCTCCAAATCAGATGTTAATGCAATATGAAATTACCAGTAACTGCTGAGAGAAGCCATCTCAGACCCAAGGAACAAATTCAAAATGAGTAGATGCTTATACTTTTATCAAATTCTAGACACATATAATGATGTTGTCTTCATATACAATCTTGTACTGCTGCACAGCTCAAGTAAATAGCAAGAAGAAAAAAAAAAAGGTATTTGGTTTAAAATGGTAACAGAAACTGTAATCCAGGATCCAGAAAAAGTTCAAGATATACACTTCTCCGTTACAAGATTCTGAAAAAAGCCCTATTGCAAAGGTTTTCATAATCTAGAACGTACAGACTACAAAAAAGGGAGATAACAGTATGCATTTTTTTGTGAAATTGTGTATTTTTAACTACCAAACACTCATTACATCAATGACATTAATTGATTTCATCTGTAATTTTTAATACAATGTACTTCAAGCAAGGATTTTGTTCAGAAAAAGGATCTTGTAGAAGCTTGCAGGGTACATAGTAAAACTTCAATATCTGAGGAGGTAACCAAGAGTTTGTTCTGATGACATGAAGCTATTAACTTGGACTTTCTTGGGATTACAGGGTTGAGGTTTAACAGCCTGGAGGACACCTGTATTAACTCTCCAAGAGCACATCCAACACAATGCTTACTGAGGCCCTGTTTCTATTTTTCCAAGGTGTCTCAGAACTCTGGCTTACTTCTCTTTGAAATACAAAAGAATTTATAAACTAAAAAGAAACCACCCTTAATCCAGATTAAAATGAAAAATAAGGAAATATAGTGTAATGCTTATATTTTTGCCAACAACACGCTATAACAATGCACTCATTAATTTTCCCTGTTATCACTGATCACTAGAACAACCTGTATTCAAAACAGTCTTTTTGTAGTTTTCATATTTTATGCTTAAGTTGGCCACAGGAAAAAAGCTACTATGTTTGCACTAAAATTGATTTTAGAGAATATGAGTTATGCTATTACTTAATAAAGTTTATGGTTGCTTACATTCCAGGAATGGCTACACTTTTAGAGAAGGAGCTATGAACGTAACATAGAAGACTATATGGACTGAAATCTGCTAAACAGTGGAACAGTCCACATGCTGTTTCTTCAAGAGTATGTATTTGCCTGAGGGTTTTCAATAATAGCAAACACTGAAGTACCTAACGAAGCAAAATTGTAAAAACAAGAACAGAAGCCGATCATTCTTCCTTCCTTCCAAAACAAATGTGTTACCATTTGACATCTATAAAGAATTCCACTACGCTTTACAAGCTAAGGTAAGCTTAGCCTTACATCCAAATTTTCCAAGGGCAAAAGTAGAAAACCAGAAAGTATATTCCTTCCTCCAGGTAACACTTGTGTTCCTATGACATTTGACAGAATTAACATGTATTTATATTGCTCATAAAACTATACATTATTAATCAGCTTTTCACAGCCAAAATGCTGTGCCTTACATAAGAGTAATGCATAACATTTCTCCCTAAAGCCGCCACTGTTCTCAATAAATAAAGAATTCAGGGAATTCTGTAGCATTTTATAAATGTAAAATATTATGATAAAAAATATGTAAATATATTTTGATATTTTGAGGTACAGTCATCAGATTAGGGTGGTTTTATTGATACAAATAAATTTATTTTAAACAATTCTGTAGGTCATCCACTTAGTAATTTTTTCTTTATTGTTTAGTGAGAAATGGTTGGCAATTTCTTGGTGCTAATTCCTTGATTGGCATAATGGCTGATGTAATATTTTCGTGTATCACCCACTTACTAGCATATCAAGGGTTATTAATCAATATGTTAGTATAGCATAACTGGCGGGGGGCAGGGGAGACATGAAAAATGTTGTCTTAACTATATTTTCTCCCAAATAAGTTGATCCAAGAGTAGATGCTATGGATTTAAATTCTATGGATTTTATCTGTTTAACTCAACTCTCCCATTCTGAAATAAGGAGATGCAACTATTTTTCTTCTTTTACTCTCACGCAGTGGGCATTATGTCAAATTCACTTGGGAACTGAAGCATGCATTGCACATACATTTCCTAGGATTGGAACCAATGGCTAGCTCTTACCCATTTTGCAACCATTGCAAAAACCTTATCTCCTTCCAAATCAAAATACACTCTTCTCATTAATATCACTTTTTACCCTTACCTATACTTTTCCAGCAGAACCATGTTAAAAAAGGGTTAAAACACAGTTCCTGTATCAAATTCAAAAGCTTTTATGCAAGTATGTATGCTTTAAATCCAAAAGTATCAGGATAACCAAGCTTCATCCTTAACACATTCCTGTATACAACTTGCAGTTGCATTATAGAGAGTGACTATGGACTCTTCTGTGACTAGGCAAAGTATTGGGTTTTACAAAAAGCTATAGGAGTAGATGCTGGATCAGACAGAAACAAATAATTAGCTTGCTCTAGTCAATAGGCAGATGTTGCCATTGTAGTTAACTGTTACATCCTAACAGCTTGAAATGGTGTGAATGAGAAGCAAATTGAAATAAATATAGAAATAACTAAACCATTCATAAAGTTAGTTAAAGTAAGGATCCTGTGGCAGGAATAAGAATAGCAATAGCACTAGTAAGGCTTGAATAAAAATTTGTTGTGTTTGGATACAGATATCCCAATGACAGTAGATCTGGTAGAAGAGCCTCTTGGCTCCCAGCTGATATTTTTTAAGTGCTTCCCTAATGGGAAAAATATTGCCATCATATCCCTGATCCTTATGATAGAGAACAGACAGATAAAAGACTAATCAAACTTATAAGGTAAGCTGAGAAACCCAATGATGCAGATCATACTTACATTACAATAAATGTAAAGAGCATCCACATAAAATATCCATTGAAAGTCCTACTGTAAACCTTAAGAATTTAGCAAGCCAATAAAACATTAATCCTTGTCAAACTTAAATATCTTCTATTTTTAAGAGTTCATTTGGCTGCAAATGGCTGTCATGCCTAATCCAAGTACTGTGCTTGTAACAGATGTTGCTTTAATAAAGTGATCTGTGCCGGAGATGCTTATTAAACTGCACACAACAGCACAGGATTTACTGCTCCAATGCTCATCCTCTTTGATTTCAGCTTCTGCTCCTCTCAATGGAAACTTTCTATTAGGCTGGCAAAGGCAGATTTCAAAACACATTGCAACAGGCTTTGGCAGACCACGAGGGAGTAGTTTAAAGGATGAAGTAGTGCAAGGCATGGACATCATAATGGGTAGGATCCCCCAAGCAGCTAGAATATATTGTTTGAACACCTACTTCATGACAGTTGTTCAGCTATCATGTCAATTAGCAAGGACTAGCAACCTATTTTGGAACACTTCTTATAAATATATCCAAATTAACTGCAATTAATGAATACTTTCAGTGACACAGCAGACAGGAGGACATCTTTATTCTTTTCTTCAACCACCAGTTGCAACTGTTATTTGACAACTAGCAGCGGGGGTGGAAAAGCACATTTCATAGCTGCAGTAGACTGAAGAACACAGCAGGGTTAAGCACTGAGACTGTACACAAGGAAAACCCCGTATCTGTTCCTGGACAACTCAATCTCTGTTCTGGTCCTCTGAAAAGATGTTACTTTTTAATGGAATTTTAAAGCGAAGTAACTTACTACCTTCACAAAAAGAGTGGAGTACGTATTATTAGATCATGAGCCAATTCACAGAAACTCCTGATCACACTCCTATCTCCTAACATGACCCTGTAAATACTTAGTTTGGTGAATTACACTTTGAATATTCTCCCTTTTTTATTTAGGTGGCTTCAATATTCTGTGTAGATATAAGTTCTGAAATGGAAGATCATTCTAGTGATTTTCGGCAAAATGCTGTAAAACACATGCTCAGAGACCTGCACAACTAAAAACTCCAAAAAAAAATTATAAACAAATATCAGAAAAGACATTGGATTTATATCTGCTTCCCATCTAAAGTAGTTTACATTTTGATCTGATGTGTAGAAATTCTAACAATACTGAAGAAACAACAGATAACTACTGACATTCAAAAGAAATTAACAGACTTTCTGCCAAGATACCTTTTAATAGTTGAAGTTTTGGTTTAGGTTTGGTCTCCTTTAATCACTATCACTGCATAAAGCATCAGGAAGCTGAGGTAGTTTTTCTTTAGTATATAAACATAATACGCACACACACACACACACCAAAACGTACGTGACTATAGAATCTTTAAGTTAATAATTTAGAGATGTTAAAATTATTATTTATTTGGAATTCCTGCATACTGTCTTTGCTTTCCAAATGTTGTTGCTGTCCTGTTCACCTGTTAAGGTACAAATGAAGACTTCTTTTTCTCTTAAAAACACGCCTAGGTAAACAAAGAGGACATTTTGGTAACTGGAAGTAGCTCAACCGTGTGTTACCAAACATCAACGGTATTGAATTTAGAACTGTCTAAATTCAATAGTTTCAAACAGCTATCATGGAAACAAAATGAATCAGCTGAATCCCAGTTGAGAGACAGGAGTTGGAATTTTTGCATATTCAGATACAATTCTACAAGATGACAACTATTCATGTGCCATTGTCAGTGACAACTTCATGTGAGCCACTAGAAACATCAATCCTTGCAGGCCTCATCCAATTCATGCAACTACAGCAAAGTTTAAAAAAAAAAAAAGTCAACATGCAGCACACCTAGAATTTACCTTACATATTTAATAATTGCTAACTTAGAAGAAAACGCATGTCTCTGCTTACTACAACACAGTGGCAGTATTTGTTATTTTTGGTACCACTACTTTCAGGTGTCTGGAGAAGCACTTTCATTATTGCTCCTAGATCAGGAACTTCTTTCTCTTTTTCTTTGACCTGCCAGTTACAATTAATACCACTCAAAGCACTTTTCTAAATATTTATGCAAACAGTTGCTAAACTGAAACCCCAACTGTAGGACTAGGATACAGGGGGTCAACACAGACTGTAAATACGATTTAACAGTCCAGGTGCGGTGCTCTGCAGGGACGATTTAGAAAAAAGGCATATTGTTTTTCCAAAAGGAAAGTGAAATGAGTTAGGACCATATTATTAACAAAATTAAGCACTATCACCTTCTTTCAATGGAACCAATATGTAAAGGTGAAAGACAGACACCGTTAAGACACTTCGCTGATTCTTTTGGACAGATTTCAGAACATGAGCACTGAAATAAGTGCTCTGTGTTCAGTTAACTGTTTTGTTAACTGAATTGATCCTCAATTCTAGCTGCTAAATTGCAATGTAAAATAGACTAATATTAAAATATAATCTTTCCTTCTTGTAAGAGTTGTACTTGTAAGAGTTATCATGGATGACTAACAGAAGTTCCACAGATCCACAGTTGCTGATGGATTTACAGGACAACCTTTGAAAATTGAGCCATACGAGGGAGTTTGAAAAAACCTAATCTAAATGAATTTCAGTTTCCAAACAGCAAACTTTAGCATCTGCATAAACTGTATTCCCTTTTATAGCATCAATGACAGCTTGCAATTCCCATTAAGCATTGTCTTCCACATCCCAAACCAATGCTCCAACCACCATGCTGTAAAAACAATACAAGCGCTCTCTTGTTAGACAAAACTCTTCCCAAAGTAAGTTCATGTTCAGAAATGCGTATGGATCACACAAAAGGTTGCGACCAGCTCTAACTCACATATCAATACCACGTAATTTTTTTGTGCCTTTAATTTCTACCCTTAAGTTAAAGAAATCTTACAAGAATGTTAGAGAATTTTGCTCCTTACGCTAGGAATGATACATTTCTTGAAGAGTTCTCAAACTGATTTATCATTTCTATGAACCAACATTTGCATTTTTTTTGGTTAGTCCCAGTACTACATTTTTTTTGGTTTTACCTTTGGTGTGGGTTTTTTTTTAATCTGAACAATTTTTAAAAGTTATAATCAAGGTATAACCAAGTTATAAAATAATTAATGAACAGGAAAATTTTATATTACCAGAATTTCAAATAAGGAAAAATGGAAATATACCTAACATTTTTTTCCTTGCTAATTATTTTCAGCTAATGAACCTATACCCTTTTTTTCACGTTTAGTTCCATTGCTATTTGGAAACTGTATTAAAAAAAGGGAACTACAAAAACTAGAAAAAATACCACATTTTTGCTTTCAGTTTGGTCATGGTTATTGACACACACTGGTCAAATATTGTCTCAGCCTTCTCACAGTCAGAAGTCAGAAAACTATCCTTCATTTTAGGTATAAACTTGCACAGGGTCCAGTTACATCCCTAGAGAAAATACAGCATCTAACCCAGTTTTATACTTTGTGTATCAATTATCACAGAAGTAAAATGCTTTTTGTAGATAAACTGGCTTGCATTCTAGCTATAGGTACAACTGGAGAATCCAAAGACATTAAATCTTAAACAGATCTTTTTCTACTTCTAGTGGGCCATTCAGCACAATACACACGTGGCAAATGCCTGTTTGATAGGTTGCTTTTTTTTTTTTTAAGCACTGCTGAGTTATCACTTCAGACTTTAATTTCACCCCCAATAAATTTCAGCATGCAACTTTTTTTTTTTTTTGTAGTTTTTTTACTTTTTTAAAGCAATTATAGTGTTTGCATACATTTTTAACTGGAAAAGTTTTAACAAAAGGGTAGATTATCACCAGCACCACTTGTCACAAAACTTGGGCAGGCAACCACATAGCTTCCTGTTCCTTCCCAGTTAGACCAAAGATGTTCACACTTGAAACACATTTCACTAACAGAATATGTAAACTCTGAAAGGTTTTCTTAATCTGGATATTGCTAGGAGGAATGAACCAATGGTCAAGGCTTCATGTTTTCAAACACTGGCTGTTGTAATGAGATGAATGATTTCTGCAATTTTTAATGTCAGTTTGACTTCACATTTGAAAACAGAATTAAAACTACTAAATTTATTCTATTTGGACTTGAGAACTGTCAGGACAGAGGACATATACTGAGTGGGTGACTCAGGAGAAAAGTGAAAAGCAGGATTTGAAGAACTGTGACTGCGAGTTTCCTAGGTTATGTAGTCTGACTATCCAAACATGATCCAAATCAATCCAAAGCGATTTTAGCTGCTTCAAAAACCTACCACTTGTATTTCCTAAATCTACCATATATTCTGGAAATGTACTTCATGCACTTAGCAAAGACAAGATTAGGTGACATTTCTACCTGTTGCGAAGTCTAACCTATCTATTC
Organism: Fratercula arctica; assembly: GCA_947846985.1. Classification (NCBI taxonomy): domain Eukaryota; kingdom Metazoa; phylum Chordata; class Aves; order Charadriiformes; family Alcidae; genus Fratercula; species Fratercula arctica. The sequence goes on from CANTUZ010000010.1 coordinate 26,276,253, forward strand.
AGAGAACATTCTGGAAGTGCTCTGAAATTTGGATGCTTACATACAAACTAAAATAAATTAATAATTTCTGCAACACTGCATCTTTACAAACAAAAACATAAACTGCATAAACAGCCAAGTTTGGCTAAAGATCCAAATTTGGCTCAACTTTCTACAGAATATTGGAAAAAATTGAAGAACTGAAGAGTATTCTGCTTCACAACTAGTTAGGAAGAATGTTTGCAATCACCTGACATTTAAATTGAATTTCTGTTAGCACAACCCACAATTCACAGTGAAAACTGAAGCTATTGAAAAGTCTATGCACAATATTAATTTAGAATACTATTTTATATAATTTTAAAATAATCTAAATTTCAGAGGTCTGTCATTTTTTAAACTTAACCAATTTTAAAGCATTTAACAGATCATACAGAATTCACAGCAATTGCAGCTATAATTTCCTTTCAATACTGTATTGCTACAAGACAGAAACTAGGAAACAAAGATACTAATTGGCAGGCAGGAGATAAATTAACTCTCAAAACACAAAGATGTCACCCTTGTAAATACTACCTACTTCCTAGGAATATAATAATTTGATGCAACAGCTTAGGTTGTTTGCCTTAGAATTCATATAACAAAATCCTTTATTTTACACATCTATTTGAAGGGCTCAGTACTGCGTTGTGAACCCACTATTGAATTAGAGGGAAAATAAAATCTAAAAATGTTAAAAACTTTTGAATCTCCACCACCAGAAGCATATGATTGTATTTGCTCTCAAAACTGCAGCACCCTTTGTTTTGCTAGCCTCTTCTCTCTATACTAAGCACTTTTAACATGACAAGTTAGGTGCATAAAATCATGTCTGTTTTGTTTTTATTTGGAGTTTTGCTTTGGTTTTAAGTTAAAAGTTCCCTAGACAGCACTTACCTTGAGAAAGCTAATAAAAAAATATAAAACAGTTAAATTTCTGAATTGTTATCTATAACAAAAAGATACTTAAGACCTTCTAAAAAGGCTCTTCTCTACGCTTGTGACACAGAATTGAAGGAAAAACAGGATAAGTGTAAAACAACTGGGATCCTTTTTTTCTAGACTTCACAAAATGTTTCATACATAACACCATCTGGAGGGATCTATTTCTTTCTTACCACAAGATTTTTCCAGTTTTCCTATCCTGTTGCGTGATGAATTGCAGTTAATTCAGTAACCAGTAATATAAAAAGGCATTATTATAAAGTAAAAACTGATACAACAGGACTTCTGAGATGCTCTGCAAAAATTGAATTGAACTTGTCAAAAATGCCCGTTATAACTAATGTTTCTTCTTCCATGCAAGTAATATCTTCCAGAGAGCAGTAACTCTTCCTTTACCTTTCATCAACAACTTCTAGAGAATTTCAGATTTATTTCATAAGAATATATCGTAAGTGTAGAATTAGAGATTAAAAGGTAGAGGTAAAACTGATACTAAAGATCTCTGTTTATGTAATGTATGTTATGGTTAACAAAGTTACTCTCGCATTCATATGTTTTTGAAACTAGATGCATACAAGTGGTATAATCTCCCTTGCCAATTAGTCTGTTATTCCGAGTATATCTCTCTCCATGACAGGCACCGGTTCTCAGGTGATTTTCCTCCTCCTCCTGTCAATACTTGAGGCTTTTATCCTTTCACTATAGTTCGCTACCTTAACTTCTGAGATCATCCTTGGCTTTTCTCTTTACATCCCCAGGTGCTCAACTGCATTAGGGTTCAAAAATGCTTTCCAGCTCTCAAAACAATAAACCATCACATATATTCACTTAATTAGGAGTCAGCAATGTCCACTCAGGATATTCAGGAAGAACTGCAATCAGAATCCAGACATATGTATACTAAAACTAAATTGGGACTAAGAACACCCATGCTTGTATTCGAATATGTTTAAAAAATATAAAAAAAAAACCCTTCATCATGTTGTACTTATGAAGCTGTATCTAGTTTATGGTAGTATGAGGGGGGAGAGGAGACTGATTTCAAGGATCAAATATGTTTCCAGTTTAAGAACTAAGTCTCCAGGTAATTAATTATCATTAGGAATTCATTACAGTTTGTAAATGAATTCATCTATTCACTATGTTTTCAGTGACAAAGGTTCTTGATACACAGATTAAACTCTCAATTTAACCTCAGTTCCATCACCTTGTACTCTCACCTCTCCTCAAATTGAAAATAAGAGTCATTCATTTGGAAAACCTAATAGCTCCCTATTAATAGAACAATGACCTTCTAGTCAAAATGACTGTCTTGCTACTCAGTAAATTTTTTTTTTTTCACTTGAATTCACAATAGAGAATTGTCACAGTTAACTCTTTGCTGACACGTTAAATATTATTAAACTATAATAACTTCACATTTGCTTCACACAGTTCACATACACCGTTACGTTGGTTTAACTAACAGGTAAAATCAGAGACACATTACATAAGAAAAAGACCATGCCACTAATTAGATTAGGTTAGTGGTCAGTTTCACACCTCACCCGTTTATTATTTTCTGTCTGACAACATCAAAGCCTTCAGGATAAATTTTAAAAACAACAGAGGAATACCTAACCTTTAAAAAGATTTCTTTTTTATCCTCAGGCAGCTGGCAGTTATTTTCTATGGCTGTTTTCCGTTTCTACGTGCTTTACATCTCTGCTAGATCTTTTTTCTTTTTTTTTTTTTTTTTTTTTTTTAGGTGACATGATCAGAACTATTCATAGTACACTGAGAGCACACCACTGATATGTATAGTATCCAGTCTGGCACAGTTTAACCAAGCTTTGGAAGAAGCTCTCACTTATACACAGAAAAGTTGTTTTGAAGGCTTCTTGACTGAATTGCTCTATTTTAAACTTGCTTCCTGCCGTCTACATTGAAATCAGTGCAGAAGAGGTCGCATGCGTCAAAACAGGTTTAATGACTCCATGGGCTCTAATCTTCATATGATCAGAGACAGGAGTTCAAAACCCGCCCCAGTTTCTGAAAACTTTTATACACACAAAAGCCTTCTTATCAAGGGTGGTTCTAAATTGTATACGTCACTATTCATTTTATTTTTTTGACATTTTTGTGTGCTTCATAAGGGGTATTATCTAAAATTGCCAGCTCTTAACAGGACGTTGCCCTGATTGACTGTAGTATTAATATCAAGGGTAAGGAAATGCTGCCCTGCAGCTGCGTAATAATTCTTTACCATGTTACATAATACTAAGATGCTTGTTAGCATGCAGCTTAACAAAGATATTTGGCTTATCTGGCTGTCGGCAAGGAACACCACTCTTGCCTTAAATTAACGATGAAGATAAAAGCGCAAGACTGAATATTTGAGGAAACCTGCTTTAGTATCACAGAGGTTTTGATAAATCTTGTCTTACCAGTATGTTCAATGCTTTCCAGCATTCACTCCTAACACGAGCTTTCAGCAATTAAAATTTTCTGCCCCTGCCCAAGATCTCTAGAATAGCAATATTAGCATTACCTAACCTTCCCCAAGTTTATGACATGAACTAAGGCTCTGCAAAATTGTGTTAGTTAAACTCTTTCTCTTTTTTCTTTAATTGAAAATTTATAAAATAAAATTCACTTACTTTCCAAGACACTTTATGTGCTTCTAATTTTTTGTGTTCCAAGTTTATACACATACATAATATGAATATAAACGCATACCTAGCAATTCAGAAAAAAAAGAACTGTGAGGCTATTCTGTAGACATGAGAGAGAGTCTGTGATTAAACTCTCCCTGTGATGCTGACCTATTGGAATCAATATTCCTTTCAGTAGCAAAACAATACTGTTGCAGAGAATGGAATTAATTTTCTTTGCCAAGATTAGTTATACAGATTTTCTCCCCTTACCATGTCTTCAAAATTATATTACAGTCTTGCAAAGATTACATAGGTAAATCAGGCATTTTCAAGTTTAGAGATTTGCTAACTTCTGGCACTATTTCTCAGATGTATAAGTCACAATATATTGTAAGGGTTAGAAAATGGTGGTAGAGGCACATAACTCAAAAGTTTAATGCTTTTAGGTGTCAATCATGTCATTTATTTCTGGTTTGTTATCCCCAATGCTATGTGTCTGCATTAGTAATCTGGCATTCTCTCTAATGAAAGATTGCTTTGAGGCAGTATTTACAGAAACAAGGGATTTTACATCTCCAAAGTAACCTACCAAATAGATTCTTGAAGCTTCTGCAAATAAATTTAAATGTTTAACTATAGAGATTTAGTTATTGTTCTTAAAAGGGCTGAAATTCTAGCATTTCATTTTGGTAAAATTACATGAGAATAAAAAAACCCAACTATGCCAACTAAATTACATCTGATTATTAGAAGGTAACAGTTAAAAGTTTCAGATTTTTGGGAGATACATATATTTTTGTAGTCTTAGATAATACCCAGACAATGCATTTTCCTCATTATACTAACGCAGGACTCAAAAAGCTAGTAAGAATAAAAGTGTAGGTACTGTACATATCCTATCTAGTTACCCTTCTCAGTATCAACTGTTGTTCTTAAGACAATTGAGAGCTAAAGTGACCAAAAAAGGTATAATGTTCATAACTTCAAAACTTTTATCTTCTTTCCACGCTAGGAATGTGAACTAGGACTTAAAACAAACTGTAGTTGCTGGATCTTCTAGTTGAATATCAACTTATTGCTTTTAACCGTACAAATGCCAGCCCTAAGCAGCAGTGGGGAAATTCAGGATTTCTGCATCAGTCTAACAAGAAACAGCATTCACTGGGATGATGCATTATGCCAACGATAAAGTTTAATTGGAAAGACTGAGAAGACCTCTTACAGAAAATCATTTTTGCAGGCTGACATAGGAAGTGAAGCATGGTACAGTGATCTGTGAGAAAGCAATAAAACATTATTCAAGGGTGTTGAAAACAAGTGAAGAACTATGAACTCTTTTTAATTTCCTGACCTCCCAGCTGGCAGAAACAGACAGGATATAGTGTTTTTAAGGACCATAAAAAGGCCACAAAGCTGCATCCTGTGACCATCATGCTCACTTGTATTCATCTAGAATGTAGTCTACATGTACATTTTAGAACGTGAAAGAAATCAGGAAAGATCTAGGATTTCTTGCCTTTTCAAACATCGCACACTTTAACGCCCAATGCTTATGTAAAATGACAAGGAAGTTGTTTGGGTATTGTTTTGGGTGTGTTGGGTTGTTTTGGGCTTTTTTTTTTTTTTTTGGAGGCGAGGGGAAGTGTGTTGTATTAAATGGAACTTCATATTTTGGAAACACGTATAAAAAGACATGTTCTGTTTCCCTACAAAGATCATAGCAAGCCATAGCAGAACAAATGCATCCTTAATTTTACAGGTTAAAAACAAAAACAAACCACCAAAAAACAAACACACACATCTAAAACCTCACCAAAAGTCTCTGGGAGCCAATATTAATTTTCTATCACAGTCCACAATCGCATCCTGATTGCTAGAAAGGCTGGTCTCACCTCTTGCACTAATTTGCATTGTTTATATTTTTTGTTGTTTTCTCTTCCACCACCTATTCCCTCATTTACTGGGCAAGTGTAATTAGGGTTACATATCCTAGGATAACAAAAGCGATCACTGATACAATGATATCTATACATGACTATCTGTAACAGATGTTCCAACAATCAGCATTAAATTCCAAACTGGCCTCTATCTGCACCATTACATTTCTTATTCAATTACAAAAAGTATTCAATAAAAACCACAACACTAGCAATTCTGTGCAAGCATTCAGTCTTAGCTTCCCCAAATTAATGTTATCATCTGCCAAATCTCTTGGTCTGCCTCTAAATCATATTTTCATACAAGTTGCCTACTGTAGATCAAGCCTGGTTCAATATATCCAAGAAAGGGCTAAAGCAAATGAGCCACAGGTGATGTTCTGGTCAGCAAAGTAAGAAGCTTCAGTTCCTCCAAAGCAAACCGATAAATATGTTTGGTTTCCTAAATTTCATATCTGAATTCAAGCCACAAGCTCTTTGTTCAGATGTGCTGCAGATATTGAACTTTTCTAGATATATGGATCTTTTTATTTTATTATTTCAGTCATATTGTAATATTGACCTAATTTTACACAGCTGGAACGCCACTGAAATCAATTATACTAATTCAGATTTACAGTGCCACAAGACATGAGGAAGAGCACATCCCCAGTTCTTGAAAGGATCATGAAATTAAAAATATCCATCTTAATACAGTAAATATATTCTGTATGATATAGATGTGTGTGTAGCAAATGCTGAGGTTTGAGTGTCTCTGATTGTTCTATAATGATGTGGTACTATTCACTTGAAAAACAGAGGATTCTTTAACAACCCATGTCATTTACATCATGAAAGACTGATGTGAATTTTAGCTGCAGTAACTGGAAACCCAAATGTTTCTCTGTTTAATCAGTTTATGAGTCACCTTGGAATACCAGGCAACCATCTCCCCATTGTTGAAATTTTTTGTTCTGTGTTGCAACCCAAAAGAAAATACAGGAATGACAGCAGTTACAGTAGGCCAACAGCAACTTACAGAGGTACACAGGCACAGATTACTCATATGGGGACTAATGCAACTTCAGGTTTTTCGTCAGCTACAGCTTTCTGTTCCCATGTCATGCCACTCACACATGGCTGTTGAACAATGCTGTAGCTTCCTCATGGAACTCTAAAGCACTATGGTTTAGTGACTTGCAAAAAAAGTTCAAATGCCTTTTTATATATATTACATGAAAATACCAACTTCCAGGATGTTATTTCTAAAAAACCTTATTTCATAAGAATTTAAGGTGTGATTTCCAAATCAACTTCACACCAATATATTCCTGCTATGCTGAAGTCATACTATAAAGTAGCTCAATTTCACTGGCTTTTATCAGCATTGAAAATAGGAAAAATTAAGATTTTTCTTGCTTCTACAAAAATGATTGCAGAATTATTTAATACAGTTTTCCCTGAGGGCCATAAGTAAACAAGCATCAAGAGAATGAGCAAACAGAAATAAAACAACAGCCACATACTATCGCAGCAAGATAATGAGGCAATGATGTACACTCTCTGATAGTTACCAAGAGAGACTTCCCATAATTAAATTAAACTAAATGTCAAGTAAGTTAACTCAACATCAATTCCTTACATCCAGGGATATTAATTAAGATTTATTTCTATTTCATATCATTCATAACATTTTGAGGAAAGGAAAGGGGTGAACATGGCATTAGAGATACAAACAAAATTAATCAGACTACAGTCAAAATGAATTTAATAGGACTCCTGTATAAATCCCAGTATGAGTTGTATGGCTGGCTGTACTTTCCCAGGCATCTTTGTTTTGTCTCACAAGGGTGATATTTTTTCATAAAAACTGGACAAAAATAGGATTTTCTTTGTACAGGAAAACTTCTCAGGATTATTCCTCTTTCTTCGCTTGCCAGCGACCTCCAAAATGGTTAAATGAACTGAGCTAAACTACAGCTTGATAAATGATACTTAACATGAACATAATGTATTGAAGATTAAAGGTGAGGGATATTACCAGGTACCTCACACACTAAGTCTGTCCTCTTTATATCATCACACCTTACATTTTGCTTGGAGTGAAATTAGATATATGTTGGTGTTCCTTCTGATTTACAGGAAAAAAAATCTAAAATAATTTATATAATTTTGACAAGTTGAGATTCTTCTGAATATTTGGGCATGTTCAGACATGACTACAAAGTAAGGTGCAAATGAGTTTTGCCATGAGTCTATACTTGAAGGCTTGAAGGTCTTCAAAGATTTCAGACATTTTAGGCGCATGATGACAGTAATAAATTCTTCTCAGTTTAACTTATTTAAAAGAGAATGGAAAAGTGTCCAGTTCCCACATGGCACCACGTGCAAACAGTGAACTTTGAAGTAAAATAGACTTTCAGCCATTAAATATACTCTTTCATATGGGAGATGCTTAGTTTTTATTCCTATCCAAGTAAGTTCTGCTACCTAATGAAGAGACTAGGATGAAATATCCACTTCAGCCTACCCTTCTATACATTAGTCCATAATTTTTTAGGCTAGAAGTTTCTTAGCATAGGTTGCATTATTTAGCCATGTGGAAGCCATACTTTTCTAGGTCCTACATTACATTAACCTTCCCCCACTACAGATTTTACAGCCTAGACAAGCAAGAAAACAAAGTTGAAGGTGGAAGTCAGCAATTCTTTGCACTTACAAACAGGAAACTATGGCCAAGGAAGATCAGTGTTTAAAGTTGCACAGTACATCAGTGGCAGAGTTGGCCCCAATTTGCAGCCTTAAGCCACGGATATATTCCTTATGTATGTAATATATACATATACACACAGATATTCTTCTAATATGTTTATATATACACACACATACATATTCTCTCAGTGAGTCACTAACACATCCTGTCTTGATGTTATTTCCTACTCAAGAATATCAGTACAGTACCTATTACTTGCATTTGCATCTTAAAGCAGTTACCTCAGCTTTGATAATCGAAAGAATCAAGCCCAATTTAGTTTCACCACAGCAAGCAGCAAGATCTAGATGAACTCAGCATAACAGCAAAACTTTCTGCCAACTCAGAAACATAATAAATTTTCAATGCTAATCAGGAATTGAAAACACAATGTGACAGTATAAGCTTTTAATTTTAAGAATCTTTTTAAAGGCTTACTTCTAATTGTGCCTTCCTCCTCTAATATTAAGAGTGCCGAGTAAACAGGCTGAAAATATTTATACATTTGTCAAGCTAGAAGAAAGGTGCAATACAGGAGCTGGAACTGATATGATATTCCAGCTGTTAACAAACTGGAAAATACATAAGCTGTAATATTTAAATGAATTCCATTGAAGATGTGAAATCAGACTGGAAAGGAAATAAAGCAGCATGTATATTGTATATAAAACTCGAGTGTGTTAGGGAGTGTTTTGATTGTCAAGAGCTTAATGATGGTGATGATAGGGTTGAGCATTCATGGGCAAGATTCGGGGGGGAAGTCCAACAAGGCAGATATCATGGTGGGAGTCTGTTACAGACCACCCAACCAGGATGAAGAGGCAGATGAAATATTCTATAAGCAGCTGGGAGAAGTCTCACAATCGCTAGCCCTTGTTCTCGTGGGGGACTTCAACCTACCAGATGTCTGCTGGAAATACAATATAGCAGAAAGAAAACACTCTAGGAGGTTCCTGGAATGTGCGGAAGAACTTCCTGACACAGCTGGTGAGTGGACCTGTTGTTTGTGAACAGAGAAGGACTGGTGATGTGATGGTTGGAGGCTGTGTCTTGGGCACAGTGACCACAAAATGACACAGTTTTTGATTCCTGGAGAAGTAAGGAGGGGCCTCAGCAGTACTTGAACTTCTGGAGGGGCCTTTAGCCTGTTTAGGAGTCTGGTTGACAGAGTCCCTTGGGAGGCTGTCCTGAAGGGCAAAGGAGTCCAGGAAGGCTGGACGTTCTTCAAGAAAGAAATCATAAAGGCACAGGAGCAGGCTGTCCCCATGTGCCACAAAACGAGTCTGCAGGAAAGATGACCAGCCTGGCTGAACAGAGAGCTTTGGATGGAAGTCAGGGGAAAAAAGAGAGTTTATGATCTCTGGAAGAAGGGGCAGGCCACTCAGGAGGACTAAGAGGAGGTCATGAGGTTATGCAGGGAGCAAATTAGAAGGGCCAAAGCCCAACTAGAACTTAATCTGGCTATTGCCATAAAAGGCAATAAAAAAAAAAATTCCATAAATATATGAACATCACAAGGAGGGCTCGACATTTGATATTTTTGAGCCCAGTCACAACAACCCCATGCAATGCTACAGGCTTGGGGAAGAGTAGCTGGGAAGCTGTCCAGCAGAAAAAGACCTGAGGGTGTTGGTCAACTGCTGGCTGAATATGAGCCAGCAGTGTTCCCCGGTGGCCAAGAAGGCCCACAGCATCCTGGCCTGTATCAGAAACAGTGTAGCCAGCAGGACTAGCGAAGTGATTGTCCTCCTGTACTCAGCACTGCTGAGGCCCCACCTCAAATACTGTATTCAGTTTTGGGACCCTCACTACAAGAAAGACATTGAGGTGCTGGAGCACATTCAGACAAGGGCAAGGCAGCTGGTGAGGGGTCTGGAGAACACGTCTTATGAGGAACATCTGAGGAAACTGTGGTTGTTTAGTCTGGAGAAAAGGAGGCAGAGGGGAGACCTTATCACTCTCTACAACTGCCTGAAAAGTGGTTGTAACGAGGTGGGGGATTGGTATCTTCTCCCAAGTAACAAATTATAGGACAAGAGGAAACGGCCTCAAGTTGCACCAGGAAAGGTTTAGATTAGGTATTAGGAAAAATATCTTCTTTGAAAGGGTTATCAAGCATTGGAACAGGCTGACCAGGGAAGTGGTTGAGTCACCATCCCTGGAGGTGTTTAAAAGATGTGGAGATGTGGTGCTTAGAGACGTGGTTTAGTGGTAACTTGGCAGTACTAGTTAACGGTTGGACTTGATGATCTTAAAAGTCTCTTTAACCTAAATGATTCTAGAAATTGCACAGGATTCTCTACGTTAGTCCAAACAGGAAGAAATGCATGCGTGTTTCACATGCTTCCAGTATCACCTGCATGCAGTTAAAGAAAATAATCACAGAATTAGAACAGAGATTACATTTGTATGTTTTAATGAATTCCTTTCAGTTGGAAGGATCATTTTCCTTTTCCTTACCCCTGAGAAGTGGATGGGATCAAAAAGCAATAGGGGCCAAATGTGACACGTGTTATTGTGCAGTTGGCCACGAGCCTTGCAAAGGTCTCTCAGGATCTACAGGGCTCAGTGATGTGGGTGTAGCTCTGTCAGCAGAGCAAAATGAATGAGCACATGAACAACCCCAGAGGAATAAGCTTAGGCTTTTCCTCCTATAGCCATTACTTATTAGTCTTTACTAAGCCATCAAGAAGTTTGACTCTAGCAAGTCCAAACAGCCATATTACCTTCATGATATCTTCCCTTCTCATGACATTGACCCCATGTCCATATGCACTTAAGACAAGGAACAGTATTTCAAGTGTTTACAAATGTTCAAACTTCTTTCAGCCTTCATGTGCAGTCTGGAACATGGACGAGAACTTTTAAAGTCATCCAGCTTCACAGCTGGCACTTTTTAGTGCATTTCAATATATATGCAATTTGAAAAAAAAAAAGTTAAATGAAATTTTTTAAAGAGAAAAACAGATGAGTGATAAAAGAGAAACAATATAAAAATTGTGTTTATGCAGCTTAAAAAATATGACACTGAAGAAGATAAAATGTAACAAATATGGGGACTCACCTGACAGTAAAAAAATCACATGAAAAGTATGAATGGATAGAAACAAAAGAATGAAATGTTAGAACTACACTTCTTGCAGCCAAGTAAATTAGATGTTGGAAAACTTGGAAAGCATGACCAGGGAAGTATTGTCATTAGATATTTGATGGGAACTTAGATTAGTAGAGAGAGGATAACTTTGTGCTAACACAAGGCAGTAGGAACTTGATGACTCAAGCATTTTTTTTTTTTTGAGCACATCTGCAATATTTCTGGCAATGCAATATTTCTGTCAAAATTCTGATCATTTCTCTTTTAGAGCTTCTAACATAACTCTCTGAATACAGTGAAGTATTTGAATAGGAGGTTAAAGAAATAAGCAAATAGTAGTGTCATAGTACCAGGTACCATCATTAATTTCCCAATGCATAGGATTTACAATAGAGGGATTCTTCCAATTCCAATCATCTGAATGGACTACCAACTAAATTAAATGTTGAAAAAAAGATCTACGGACATAAAGAGTTATTAAATATCTAAGTTTTGTTATAAAAATAATTTCAAATTTTTCAAGCCCCATCAATCAAAATTTATTCTGTACAGTTGAAAATAACAGAACTCAAATAAAATAAATCACAGTGTAGGCAGACAGGTTTTTCTAATTAGGGATTGTCTTAAATATACTGCTAAAATTATTTAATTATTTAACTGGAATCCAAATACTATAGTTAAAATCGATTCTTTCTATTTCCTTGTCATTAAAGACTACATGACATTTAGTATTTGCACATATATTACAAGTTTGACGTATTTTGATGTAATTTTTAATCACTGAAATTTGGTAGAGATTTTTTATTCTTAATGAATCAGAATATCTTAGGCACCCTTATTTAATTCCAGAGCAACAATCACTTTGCCTCCCCACTCTGCTTAGAGTACTACATGGAAGCAAATGAAGGTACTGATATTAAAAGAACTCCTTGACCTGGCCCCTCCTTATAAAACCAGCGTATTCCTCCTAGTTGTTTTGTCAGTGTTTCAGACTAAGCACAGTGGCTATCCTTTAGAGATAATATTGGACTGCTGAAAAACTAAGTGACAAGTTGCCAAGATTTTTGGAAATTTTTATCACTTCTTCAGAGTAAACACCTTGTCAAAGATTTCTGCAAATTGCACAAATTATCATCCTGCCACACACAATGATAACAGCACTATTGTTGAACAATAGTTTAACATTAAACACAGTGAAAACTAGAAAAATAACACATAAATCTAGTGTTCCATAACATTTACTATTATATTATTGCTTTTGCATCCTTAATTTGTCTTTTTGCACTTATGCATTAAAATATTCCACTTCATTAGAAAAATCACAGATTACCCTTTTCCAAATTCTCTCCGAGTTCAGGAGATAAATAGTGTATTGCTACTGCACCAAGACTATGTAATGAAAGCCATTTTAAAGACTGCATTCATGCTTCATCTGTCATTACAACTTCAGACTTGGGTGGTAAACACAGCAGATGTTCTGCACAGAAAAACTCAGTTCAAACTGTCAGTGTCCCCCAATTTTGAACAAATCAAAAGTGATTTTAGAAGTTGCAACAATCTAAAGACTTTTAGTACATTTTTCCACACATACAATTTGTGACGTAATCAATGCCTTAGCTTCATGACACTGTTAAACATAATAGAAAAAAATGTACAGATAAGTAGATGTAAAACCCCTAAATCTACCTTGTAACAAGGTATAAATTTCTTAGCCAGCAGACAAAATTCAGAGTCTGAGGATTACAAGCCCATCCCTCTGCTGCAGCCTATTAAATTAGAGAATTATCTCCCCTAAAGAAGTGCAGAAGTTTGGTCGGCTGGGTGACGAACTGGACCAGACAAGCCAATGTGTAATCTGTATCAAGCATATAGACAGGTATGACAGCACCAAGTGATGCTATTATTGTGATCTGTATGTCTATATTGAAGAAGCAGATGAATGATTTAAGTGCCCTAAACAATCTCTGTCTTGTGGGGATTTTTTGTGTCTTTCTTTACACATGGTACTATTTTAACTATTTTAACCACTATTAAATCTGGTGTAATCTGTGTATCATTCCAACACAGGATGTCAAAAAACATTAAAAATGCCTTTTTATGATGAGAAAAGCCACTTAACAGTTCTTCAACTTAGATTTTAACATGCGAAGGGAAAAACCACACAATCCTCCTGCAATAAATGTCAAAAAAATGGAAACTGGAATGAAGTGAAAACCCTGTCAAGGGGCTCATGAGCAATTATACATCTGAATAACAGGGTTCTGCTACAATGCTAACCACTAGACTGCAGAAATAAATAGCTTTGTTTAATGATGAGATCAGTACAAAGACTTCTACTGTAGAAAAAAAAAGAGACTAATTGAAAAAATCTACTTCACAAATTATTTAATTATCATTACACTTTTCCAAGAAGGCCAGGATTTCTTCCAAGGGAACGATTCTGTTATATCTACAGTTTTCAGGAACTACCCATTGTTGCACCAAATAATTAGAGATAACTAAACAAATTCACATGCAACTTTATATATTAAAAGATATAAAAACCTACTTAGTAACTATGTTCAGATGTAGAGTTCACAGAAAATACATATTTTCAGAGAACAATTACAAGTCCTTATTGAAGTTGGTAAGTGGTTCCAACAGACAGAAGAGACCACTAATATTTCTGTCATTGTCTTCACTCACAGTATGTCAGCTAAACAATAACAGAAACACCCAGCATTAAGTCTCAGAATCTCTTTCTTTACCAGGTCAGGAGAAGTAACATCCCTAAATCGTCCTTGATTCAGTTTTCCTTTTAAATACAGTCAGCAGAAGTCAAATGACATTGTTCTTACCCTTCTTCAAAACACACCTTGCAAGTCTTTCTAGGGCAGCATAATTGAATAAAATATTTTGTAGCTATTGAAGAGCACTGATTTATCAAAAGAACATCTCTCTTCACATTAAAGCTAGATTGCGAGATAAAGTCCAGAAGCTGAAGTTTGCTGTTCTGGAATTCTAGGCAAGTGCACAGCCTCCACATTTGCATACATACAGGAGGCAAAAGCTATTTCTCTCCACTTCCACTGTGTTTAATTCAGCATTAAAATATAATCTGCTAAAAAATAAAATACAGTAAGATAAATACAGGACTGTTACCATAACAAAAACCAGGGGAATACAAACAAGCTGAGGAGTATTGCAAAGCAAACATTACAAAAATCCCGTTCTCCCATCATCAGACTCAAACTCATTGTGCAGCACCCCTGTCCATCCTATCACTGGCTTTTCTCAACACAGCACCACAATTAATTCTGTGATGGTAAGTTTGAAAACCTGACAGATAATCTTGGAATTTCTACACTTCATGGTTATAATGACTACTGCTTAAAAACCTTACCAAACAGCTACATTATTTACAAACAGCACAAAGTTCACTTCAAGTTGTCAAGGACATAAGCATAGAAGGAGAGTAAAATTCTCAAAGCACTCAGCAGGATGATGTAAGAAAGGTCATCTATGAAAGTACATTCATATGGATTTGCTTTAATGGCTCATATTACAAAGGGTTTTTTGAGTTTTCTGGTTTGGTGTTGGCGTTTTGGGGGTTGCTTTGTTCTGGTTTTGGGTTGGGTTTTTTTTTGGGTGGGAGGGTTTACTACTTTTTGGGTTACAATTCATTTTTATGTTTCAATGCTTAAGAAATGACTAAGTAGCTAGAATAATAATATTTTTTGCTTATTCTAACCTTATAGGTTTTTTCACACACACGAAAAAGGAACCACGTCTACTGTTATGCAATAGTATCACTCTTCTCTTCCAAACAAAGGTTAAACAAGAGTTTCTTGATACAGTCTGACAGAACTGGCCAGCCATAGTATTTAGAGGTAACACTATTTGAAGGCAGGCTACCTTTTCTGGAAAGGCTAGGAAAAAAACCAAAACTTAATGATAATGTGTCTGGGCTATAGATACCGAGATATTTCCTGTCGTCCAAGTCAGAGTCATGCCAAGTCAATCACACAGTAGCCACCTGGGATGCAAACTGAGCCAATATTAATTATTCCCAAGTTATCCTGCTGCCACACAAAGCTGGAAAGGGGGAATAACAGATTTTATTTTTCAGTACTAGGTAGGTCTCCTTCCAAATGAAAGGAACTGATAAGTCCCTTTTCCTTAGTACTGCAAGAACAACTAGGAGAATCTGAGATTTCTTCCAGTTAGCACAAATTGGCTAAGTAGTTTTACCAACTGACTTCAACCCTTACTATGGGCTAAATGACTAAATGCAGAGTCATGAGCTTCTGAAACTGGTTTAGTACAAGATCATAAAAAGGGGGATTTTAACTTTCTTTAATGATCAGGCACAGTATTAAATTAATATTCACTTCTGAATTTTGGTACTGACTTCCTGGGTAAACTTTTAGTATAGAATCTGAGTTTGGGTCTCATAACCTCTTTCCATATTAATCCAACTGAAAGCTCTCTAGGAAAGTATCTGTTCATGTGCTCGTGTCTTTGCAGTGCTTAGCAAAGCATGGCTCTGATTTAGGAGACACTGTGAAAATCTTTTTTTACATATGTTTCCTAAACCTAGACAAGGTTCCTTTTACTGACCTTTTTTGCCAACAGGGCATCAGTAAAACACTAAGAGCTTAAAACATTCTGTTGTATTTGAACCTCAACCCCATTCAACATTTGTTAAGACTGATATGACAAAAGAGCAGCTATATAAGTAATTTCTAAAATTATAGAAAAACACGAAAAATACATAAAGCCTTTACATTCTGAGCACATATGAAAAGATATATTGGGGAAGAATTGACTTTCTTGAGAATCTTTAGTCTTGGTTTTTTTCATTTTCTTTCTTCTGCTGGTAAATATTTCTGCTTATTACATGAACTTTCAGACTGTGTATCATGATTTTGACACTATCTCTGTCTCTCAGGAAAAAGAAAAAGGGTTGGTGGTTTTGGG
This sequence comes from Fratercula arctica, assembly GCA_947846985.1. Taxonomy (NCBI): domain Eukaryota; kingdom Metazoa; phylum Chordata; class Aves; order Charadriiformes; family Alcidae; genus Fratercula; species Fratercula arctica. The sequence continues at coordinate 26,292,573 of CANTUZ010000010.1, forward strand.
TTTTTTTTTTGCTGTTGTTGAACATCCTATGCTCCTTCAAACTAAAATCTAACCTGTTTATATTAAAACCGAAGAATGCAATAGAACTTTATCAGTTGTTCCATGTTAATATCCAGAAGTTATGTAATGAATTATTCTTACTGTAATGAACGAGTCATATTAGCATATCTTGCTGGTTAAAAAAAAAAGGGGGGGGGAAGGGGTTCGTACTAGGTAACTGGTTTTGCTGTTTGGAATAGACTCTCCTGGGAAGACAACTTTGATGAAAGTAACTGCACCTGTAGCAGGACATCTGTAAGCACAGACATTTTAGCTATCATACTCTTGACTAGTGTACTGAGGGATGGGAGGAAATGAATAACAAAGTCAGTGATTCCAAAGTGACAGCTCAGTGCTCTGTGGTCATCACTCAACTGAACAATCTGCAGTGGATAACTGTGTTCCATAAACGGTGGCATATAACTACAAAAATGTGGCTTTGAAAAGTCAAATGTTGCTGACTCCATCTAGAAGCAATTTTCCAGGTTGTGTCTTACGTGCATATAAATCAGATGAAGCAGTGTTACATACCTGTCAAAATGTTAAGTTATGCCACTTCTGTGGCATTTTACATCAGTGCAAGTTAAATTTCCAATCACAGTTAATTGAAATCATTATGTTGTCAAGATATTTCATAATATTAACAATGGATTGATAGTCTTTTAATGTTGCTATTTCAAAATACTTCTTAAAAGAAATGTTTTGCAATTTACTAAGTTAATTAATGCCTTACCAGATCTATTGATTTTAAAAGAAAACATTGACACTAATATACTGTTTTCTTTATAAAATGTATTACCTTTCCCAGAAGACTGGTTCAACCTGGTTAAATACAAGGGACTCTAGCACAGTAGGACAAGAAACAAAACATAATTTTTATTTTGCTTTTCCAACTGCCATTAGTACAGCTGAAATATGCCTCCCACACATGAAACGCCTTCTCTTCTAACTGATGTCTCTATTCAGTGAAATACTGTTAGACTTCATGGCTGCAATGGTCACATTAAAAACATTTTTTTGTATAACTACAAAAAAAAAAAAATGAGGAAAGGGGAAAAACCCAAGCAATAAGCTTTGCATTACAACCTTGCTTGACCTTGCTTTGTTAGACAGCAGTACTAAAGTCTCTACATGGCTGTGCTAAAAAGTTTTCTGGAAAAAAATTATCTATAGACCAATAAATAATACACCATGCAGTGGTAGGAAAGGAGGCAATATTTCATACAAAACTTGCATTCTTTTAACAGTTCTCACAGAACACTGAATCTGTCAATAGACCTAACAATGTTTTGTCATTTAAATCGCAAGATTAAAATACATCTTTTGCTTATTTATTATCTAATAAAATTGATTTATCTATGCGAGTTTAAGGGTAAACAGTATGGCAATAAAGAGAAACATCCTTACTGTCCTATGTCAACTCCTATAGGATATGCAACAGAAAAAATTACAAGGAAGATGTCAATCATTAAAGTCATTCCAAAAGCACTTCCTTCCTGTGATTTCATGTCAATACTTCTAACAGTTTTAAATGAAAAGCAACACCCTGCTTTCAACTCATAATTCATAAATATAGAAGGAATTACTTTAAAATTCATTTGCTACAAAGTTTTCTAAAATGAAGAAACTTCAAAGTAACGTTTATTCATCCGAGTAAATTTGCCGTTAAGTATTTTATTATCAAATTATTAAGTGCACTACAGAAAGGCAGAAATATCATAATCTCTGCATTATACATATATGATTAGGAAATGAAGAAATCTAGCAATTTCTGTAACATTTAGTAAGAGAAAGTCAAAAAAGAAATGAAGTTATATTCTGCATTAAAAGCAGATATCTTTGTCTCACTGTAGTGCTAATAAGCAAGTACTACTTCAGAACAGTAACCAAATCTAATCCTTATACTTTAAAACCTACACATACAATTTTAATTGCTTAATATTATGGCTAAACCCTGCTCCCACTAAAATCAACTGAAGACACAGAGAATCATGAGGTTGCTTTTCCTTTGCTGTCTTTTGATAATATACTTACTGAAGTACTACATGCATACATACTTGTGTCCTCAGGAATAAAATAACTATTGACACTGATCTATTTCCACATAAGCATACTCGTCCATTTAATGGACCTTCAGTTCAGCAGTCTATAGGCAGAAAGCACACTATTAGATAACTGTATGAGAAATACTGTTTTTCTGAAACTCACTGGTTCACATTACCTCCCTACAAAAATGTGAAAGGAACAGTTCACTATTTATTTCATGTCATTTACTAAAAAAAAAAAAAATACGGCAGGGCTTCCAGAATGAGATACAATTAAGGCTTGGGAATGAAAATATAATTCTCTAGTGACACACATGAGAAAACACCTCACTGATAAGTTTGGAAATTTTTACTAAAGTTTTCAGCATCAGTTTCCCATCTTGAAACTCATACAAACTCAATCTGCAAGTAAGAGCACGGCATTCCAAAATTGCTATAGAGTTGCTATAGAGAACCATATAAAAACCAGAATGTCTCCAAACACATAAGAAGCTGCTTCAGCCAAATTTTTTGCTCACCATTAAATATGAATTTTATGTGCATATCTGGTCCTGCCAAGGAGAAGGCTTCGTGGGGGGAGTTTTGACAGAATTTCATTTCTATTCAATAGCATCTGACCTTGAGCCCAGAAAATTCCCAAGAGGACTGTGGCAGGCAAGTTTTTCTGCTTTGTTTAGTTTTAATTCTAAAGCCTATTCATCTTCCTTCAAAAAACATCCCACAATTAGTTTTACATTAACGATATGCCCGCACATATATTAGTCTTTACATTTCTCGTAAGAAGGCAGGTGTCTCTAGTTCTGAGAGAGTTTCATTTGGGTCTCTGACAGGAACAGGTTCTTCCAAAGAAGTTATTTTCATCCTTGAAAACAGCAGACTACAGCTGCCATCAATTAAACTAGTGTAAATGTGGATTGACTGCACTAACTTCAATTAAATGACACTGATACGGACAAGACCAAAATTTGACCCAGAAGCTAAAACAAATTTAACTTTTTCTTTTAAAATGCTTTAAATCTTACAGGTCCTTAGACTATTTTTTTTCCTTCTGACCTATTTTTTGTCATTTTCATAATGAACCACAGTACACATTATTTAACCCAAAGCAGTAAGGAGGGAAAGGTAATTCAAACAACACATTTGTCACTAATTCTGTAAGCTAAATTACGCTTTTTAGACTTTTTTCTTTTTGCTAGCAAATAAAGACATGTATTTCATTTTTACAATACTTGACTGTGTTTCAACGGCATTTTGAACTGCATATCATAACAGACATACTCCTGTCACCTTCTTCTACATGGACAGTTTAGAATTAAAATGGATTACTTCAAAATAAAAAAAAGAATCACCAAACACTTCTAAGTTTTTTAGCTACATTGAGCAAAATATCTTTTATCCTACTTTCAGAATACTTGTCCTCTAGTGTAAAAAGTAGAAAACATTCACAAATGGAGAAAATAAACAGCCAATCATACTCTGCTCCTAGTACAAGACGAAAGATAAAGCAGTAGAACTACTAATTATACACATTCATGTTTAATCAAGGTTTTACAAGCACAACTCATGTTTCAGCTGAATTCTTTCTAGTCAGCTAGACTAGAACTATAGTCTAGCTAGCTAGACTATTCTTTGTAGCCATTTTTATGCAGTGTTAAACCACCTTTTTACATGTCTTGAACTGAAACTGATCCAGCATCCAAAACCCATAAAAGAGGGTCAGGAGGCACTTACTGTCTTCCTCTGTTATCACTTGATTTAATGTCTAAACCAGAATTCTTGGACATAACTTCAAACTTTGTTGGAGAAATTGAAGGACTTTATATAATCCACAAGAATAAAACTGTAGAAAATTCACTGTATTAGGAAATAAAAGGCACACACATAGCTTTCTGAAGGTGTAGAGAAGCAAAGGTTCACTGCTTTCTTTTTAACCCAAGAGATGAGAGCAAGTCACATTTTCTCAAAGTACACTTTTTATTCTTTTTTTCGACTTACGGGTAAAGCATAAGAGATTCCAGCACATTTCAGACTAAGAAATCTCATAAATGAACTGCACCTTTGAGGCTAATAATGCCTTTTGTTGTCCTTATATAGAGTCTGCCAGCGTATAAAACAGCAGGTTTACCCCTTTGCCAGGCTCCCCCTGCTCCTACTGAGGACTTGGAAACAGTAACATAGGCACTATCCAGCTCCTGCATTTTACTGCCTTTCAGTCGAAGGCAACTCTGATGATCTTCTTTAGTGGATTAGGATCCCCTACAAAAAGCTTCCTTAACAAGCAGATCCTTTTCTCCTCTCTCAAATCAACTCTCCTAGAGTGGAGATAGCCTAGCATTTCTAGAAACCGTGCTTTTGTGGAGTAGTGTTTAAAACAACAATCTCTGACACTAATTTACTCCTCTTAACCAATTTAAACTTAAGATACGAAAAAGGAGGAAGTTAAAAGGCCAATTTTACAATAAAAGTTAAGTATTTGACACAAACACGGTTCCTCATCTGAAACAGAATCCTTGAACTGACTGTTGAAAGCTCCCAGTCTGGTACCATCTGACACATTCAATACAAAAAGAAAATATGGCCAAGATCAGAGAAAAGGAAGAACTAAGAGTTTTGAAAGATGAAGAATAAAGGTGCTGGACCAGTAACAAAAAAAACATTAAGTCCCTCACTTGCAATAAATGATATGACTAACCAGCAGAGAACTGGTCAGTTCATCTTACTGTATTTACATTTGTATCAGGTGCTAACTATCCCAATCAGAAGGAACAGAAGAGCATGCCTTACTTCAGTATCAAGAGAACTGGCTGAAATACTTCTTAAGATAAGAATAATGCAAAAATCTAGAGCAATATGGTATGACCAGAACCAACCTCCAGAGTTCCCATAAAGTAAACACATGGCTTTGCAAATGCCTGTCAAAATTCTCTCTGTGGAGTATTTTAATGGCAACTACATATTAAATCTTCATACAGTTGAGGCTGCCATTATTTGCTGAAGCAAGCTTGGGAATCCTGAAATCTGAATCCAACAATATGAAATGGTGATGCCTAATGAACTGCAAAGAGATCGTTGAATTATAAAAACCAAAACCACACAAAACCCCCACCTCCTCCATCCTCCCCCCACCCCCCAAATAAAAAACCCACACCGCTTGAAAGTGATTACAGTATACGTTTTTTAAAATACTTCCCCTCAATTTCTCTTCTGGGCAAGCAAAGACAGCATGAATGCATTCCACTACAATACATTACCATAAGGAAAGTATTGAACACTGCTCAGTTTAACCTCGCAATTGTCTCAAAATTCTATTGGTCAAACAAATTTGCATTTCAGCAATGTCTTACACTGTTTCTTCTACGCTTTCTGTGTAACTGATGGAATCACTGGAACCTCCCGACAATAATGGCATTACACTGAAGTCACAAAGAAACAAATGAGGTTCCTGAATTGTGTAACAAGTTGGGGCGGGCTTAAAAAAGTTCCTTCACACCAATAAACAAAAATGCAAACATTATTTAAACCTTCTAGTGGTTAGACACAGTTCATTTATTTACTCCATTGGTTTTTGGAATCATTTTCATACCTAACAGGTTGCTAGCAGGTCCTTTTTTTTTTTTTTTTTCAAGTCACAAGGGTTTACCCCAGTGGGAATCTAAACACGTTATCAGTAAAATAAAAACATGAAATATCTGATCTTTTTATACATAGGTCTATTTAATGAACTGTAATTTTATATCACACTGATATTGTTTGTTTAAAAAAAGCTTGCTATTCTTGATATCTTAACCTTGTAAACCATATCAAATTGTGATGCCTAAGTTGTGAAGACACTTTATTCTATTTTCAAAGTATTTGTATTCTATATATAAAGGTAAATTTATATAAACACCTAAATAACACTTAAACGCCAATATTCATGCCAAGTCAGATGTTGTTGTAATATTAAAACTTATTTAAAACCAAATGGGAAAAAGGATTCCTAAATACTCATCATTGTACCTGAAAATAAAACCTAATAGCAGGTAATAAAGCTGTTTGCAATTAGCATGCTAATTCTGAAAGTGCAACAAAAATGAAGAGTATTTTCCAAGCTTTTTCATACGTTCCTATTCCCCAAATAATCAGAACGATAAAGCAGGTAATTCCTTTATAAGTGCAAGCATCTCATGTCAGTATTCTTAACTGTACTAGATCAGAGAAAGCTGAAGTCTCTCTCAATCCGTTGCTTACTTTGTGGCAAACCAAAGTTTTCAAGCTTCAGCTTCTGCTTATTCCTGTAATTCCATATAAATGAATTAACTCATGCGACTAATTCTCAACTAGCAATATAACTTTAAGTGTTATATAACCAGATTTAACATCTTTTTAACACAAGATACATTCTCTGAAGGGAAATAAGAAAAGATCTCACATAGGCAAGCTTTTCATTTGTAGAAGTAAAACAGTGGTTTTGGATATGGAACAGAACTGCATCATTAAAAAATAGGTCTTTCATACCAAGAGCCATCAGCTATAAAGAGACCATGAGCAACTAGTGTTGATGCCCAAGGCTCTTTCCAAAAGAGAATACATAATGAGTCTAATGGGCTGAATAGCAAGGAAAAAATCAGATTATTTATCTGTCTGCACCTATCAGACCCAAAAGAGGTAAAAAAGCAGAAGTGCAGAACAAAAAAAGAAAAAGAGCCTACGTAGTAAAAAAACATTTTGATATATTAACATGCCATCTTCAATTGCAAAATAGGGAAATAATTCATATGTAGATCTAGAAATATAATATGTCTGCATATAGGTATACATAAAGACAACATAATATATATTTCATAGTACTAGAAGGATTTAACTGTACAGGACAGAAGTGTACTTTGGACCTGAAAATGTGCAGTAGAAAAGTGGTGAAAAAATTAACTAAAAGTAAATTCCTGATTTCAGTACTTTTTAAAAGCTAACTTCAATATTTTTTACACGCACAGGTATTTATTTTTAACCTTAGCTTGCAGAGGTTACTGTTACAGCTGTAAACAGAAATCCTGTCAAACTTTGAGTCCTGTGCTGCATTTACTGAATCATGCTGCTCACATTATTTTCCTAGGTTGACAGAAAATACCTAGGAAATTAAGAGTTACTGTTATAGACTGTACCATCTATTGTACATCCTCCAGCTGATACTTCAAAGAGAGTACAGTTTTCTGTCCAACTAACTCCTCCAACAAACTTAACCCAGTAGCTGACAATATTTTCCAGTCTGGAGACCCCTAAGAACTTTCAATTGTACTTACAAACACCAAATAGCAACTGTAAACCTATAAACTGTTGGCTTGGTTTTCTTAGTAACTTTTCACAGCCTTCTACAAATGCAAATTGAAAACTATCAAAAAACTCACCCAAAACAACTTTGCAATATTTACCACGAGAGAAAACAAAGCAAATCTGAAAAAGTAATCTATAGAGAACCTTCACTGTAACAATTCCTAGAGTTTGACAGAAAAACTTCTACAGACTTCTCAAACATATTTCTGTGCGATATGCAGGCCTTTTATGTTCAATACGCTGATTTATGTTACTGTTTTGTAATATGGAAGAACTTCTAATTTGCATGCACTTCATTATTTTTGATAATATTTTACAATCCTTTCAGTATATCAGAAGAGGACTTGAAAAATCTAGTCTCACAGAGTGCAGCTTGATCACATTCATTGAAACAAATCCTTAGGCATACGCATCAATGACAAAATTTGCTCAGGCCTTCATTGAGAATAAAAAAAAAATGCAGCCTTGAAAAAAACAGGAGTGAACTGATATCACATTCAAGAAAGATGCTGCTGAATTCATCTTTTCATACCTGTGCTGGGTTTCTATACATAATATTATGCCAGGCTTTGGGGAGTAGGAGAATGTGACAGTTCAGCTTTGTTTAAATTCTCTGATTTAGCTAAAACAAGAGAACTGATTGTGCCAGGTTCTGTTTACATATGCATGGTTGCTAAACTGTAGCATGGAGTAAAAAATGTAGCACACAATACTGTCCAGACAGTCTAATGACACCCAAAACACATACAGATCAATTGCCCTAATGGCACACTCTGTTGATTCTCCTAGTTCAAAATTCTCCATGTAAGGTTTAACCTTACAGTATTTGGGTTGGATAGATTTAAAAAAAAATCAAAAACAAGGCACAGGCCAGAGTTGCCTCATTTTCCTGAGAAACAGATTAAAAAAGGACAAATTATAAAATTAAACAGCTCAAATATGTTGCAAATATTTTGCATTGACACTAAAACGCAGATGATACACTCACTTGTTACCAAGATACACAGCTATACTTTCCAAGGTACATTCAGTATCTTCAGAATGCATTTTATGGGATTAAATATAGTGGTTGACAATAACAAAGAAAACAGTGCATTTCCAAGCAAAAACTTAGCCTTCTGCTATCTTTTGCAGCAGGCTCATGACAGTATCACATTTTGTATATCACAACAATCAGATGTCTTACGAAATCTACTCATTTCTACAGAAGTCATTTTTGTAAGATTTTACCCTGACAGGCATACATTGTTTTTTTAACAGTATGTAGGAGTTACATGTTTTTCAATGAGAGGACTGTGGGCATCTAACAGAATTGGATGTCTTAGTTTGCATGCAGTAAAGAGTATCTGTCTACGCAAGGCAGGTTCCACATTTCACCTTAGTTCCTAATGTGGTATCCTCAATTCTAAGCAGTAACAATTACACTGTATTTGAAATCATTTTTTTTTGAAATTTGAACTAGAAATCAGATTACGTTTTCTTTTCCATTCTATACCTACCCTGCCTCAATTAAGTTAGTTTTGTGAGCCCCTCTCCGTGACCCCAGTAAATAGCTCAATAGAACACATGGAATTACATTGCAGAAATTGCCTTTTCACATATCTACCCTAGCTAGCTATGCTGAACAGAAGCAAATGTTCACAAGATGGAAAGAAGCAGCAGGACCCCCCTTCAAACTTCTGAGAAATCCTGTCCCTCCCCCTTTTGAGAAAATATTAATAGTTCTCTCCTTATCTCCCACCTTCCCTACTCAAAACATTTCTCCTATCCTCATCCTGAACTGAAGGGAAGCGTCTGCAGGATGAAGACTCTTTTACTAGGAAGGAGGGAGCAGGATCAGGCAAAAGCAGACATGCAAGCTTCCTCCTCAAACTTAGGGCATTTTGTGGTAGGCTTCTAGAAAACCCTGAGCACTTTCAGCTTCTAGGTGAAACACACGGAACAGGCAGTTAATATTCCCTGATTTTTGCTTTGAATTCACAACTTCTTCATCCTGGTTTCTACCATTAGATTTCCTGCTTTGTTTTCAGAAAGACAAGTAGGTTGTGTACTATTCCCTCAGATTGAATCAACCTTTCTGAACCTTACCAATGAGGAGAATCATTAAAAAAAAAAAAAAAAAATTATATAATCTAGGGAATATGCCAAATTATGCTTCCAAGTCCTGTATGTCAGTAGCTGACATTTTAACTATTCTGACTGAGTAGCATACTATTCTTCCAGCAGCAGGACAGACATTAGACTTCAAAGGAAAAGTGGGAATTTCAGCAGCTTTAAGGAACCACATAAAACTACTGAAGCCAAGCAGAATATGCTGACAATATTTCTCAGGAAACCTGTACATATTGAAATAACTATCAAACACCAGTTTAAAACAAAAAAACAATACATATTCAAGAAGCAAAGGGAAAGTGATTTTGATAGACAATATTTTGTATAGAAATTAAATATTGGTTTTCACAAAACACAATGGGGATTTTTAAAAATTTTTTTAGACACAAGCTTAGCTGTTTGTTCCATTTACCCCACACCTCAGAACAAACCATTGACAGCAGAGTTGCACAAAAGCGTATGCAGAACTATCTTTAAAAATATGCGTTATAATATGCAATGTTTTGATTACAAACACAGTGTTATCAAATATACTAAATGCAAAGAGAAAAAAATGTTAAATAAACAATTTTATCAACTGCATCATCAGAGCAGCCCTTTGCATGGGAATGGCGTAAATGCCTTAAGGGGAAGCCATCTGCCTCCTCTGGTGAGCTTTGCAAACAGGCTTCATTTGCAACAGTTGTGTCCATATCTTTTGTTCACTATCTGACTACTGTCAGTGGCCCATAGGTGGAAGGTAAATTTCCTCTGCACCACACTCTTATCATGAGGAAGCAATACAGCGTTATCAGAAGGAACGCTTCTGTATTTATGTACTTTCCTTCTAGCTGTATCTAAGAAAGATATAGCAAGGACTTTTCCTCAGTTATGTTTGATGTTAATATGGTGATACAGTCTTACAGATATTTTTCAGCAATAAAGACTTGTATAATAGAAGTCACCCTCTACAACAGTAGTTTCCCTAAGCCACTTCTGCTATAGCTATCTGGCTACTAATCATGTTCTTGACTTTCTCCAAATAATCATACCATTCAAGACTTGACACAACATGATTTTCAAATGGGTTTGTTCCCCTTCATTTTAATGACAGAATACCACAGATCCTTTTTTTCCTAAATTAAGGTAAGTGGTAGATGTCAGAGATGTCAGCAGAGTATATTTATTCCCACGGTAGGAAAAGTCACATGCTTTATAATAGTATCAGAAAAGATTCTACAAGCGTGGTCATCTATCTAAAGGCCATGGAAGTCACCACAGCACAGCATAAAGTTTCTGAAGATAACTTTACAGTAGGTAACTGCCATAGTAGCAGCTATAAGCTGACAAACATCACAGAAACAAGTTAGACTACACTGAGATCTGGCTTACAAAAAGAAGGCTTCTAAAAATTAGCAATTTTAATTAAGATAAACATTTATGAATTGTGCGTGATGCATAAACTTAATTTTCTATTTCTCCACTTTCTGATCTGAAAATTCAAATGCAAGGTTTTAAGTCCAATTAAGTCCAGTTCTCATGTCAGTCTTTCATGAAACATACTGTTTATCCTTTTCTTGATATGATTTTAGCACTAATATCTACTTTATGCTCACCTAAATTATCTCCACATACTACTATTTAAAACTGGTAAAATTGAGGAGATAAAAAATACTATTTGTTTGATTAGCCATACACTTCACAGGAGACTTAACAGAAGTTCAAGATTGGCATACATTAACACCAAAAACAAGCTGATGGAGAAAGAACTAAAGTCAGCGAACCTTTATTCCCATATTACAATGCCATAGCTGGTAATAAAGTAACTTGATATTGTCTCATACTGAGAAATCAGCATGTTTGGTTTTTTAGTTTAACCACTAATATTTTTTTTAATTATTATTTTTTTACCAGACAAGATCCACTGAAATTACAGCAATTTCACAAAACACAAGGTGTCTATCTTAAAGATGTAGTGACAACCAGAAATGCTACAGCTACATTGCAGAATTGAACAGTCCAATGCTAAAGAAATATGTACAGTAAAAGAACTTTCTCTCCTACTCTTTGATCCAAAGCAAAAACCCTGCAAAACATTCCTTGGTATTGTCAATAATAAATAAATGTCCAGAAGAAAACGCATAAATGGAACTTAAACTAGCTGCTGTTTCCATAGAAACCAGCAAGACTACTCAACACTTCCTACTGTATTCCATTATCATTCAGTATCTCAGGAACTCAAATGGAGAAGTATTGTTCCTATTCCTATGGAAACCCTGGAAATAGCCCACATCATTCTCAAAGCAATCTAGAACACATCTCTTGGATTCATTTGTGCGCCATCAAGGCCTATCAAAGATTAAAAATAACTAAAGAGACAAAGTCCCTTTCTCAATATAGAGGAGCAGGAACCAAACTATTCCTTGTGAACAGTGGGTAAGTAACAAACATTGGCAGCAGTTTATAATCTGTGAACATTGTGGTGAACAGATCTGTACAGTTACACTAATACACTGAAAGGTATATCCCTAGGCAGCTTTGTGTACTGTCTTCATACAAATGCCCTAACTTGAGAAGACTACGCCCTTTAGTCCTTATGACATTTCTCTTATTTGTTGAGCAGGGTGAAGGAAAAGGAACTTTTATAGATGTAATAGTATATAATCTAAAAAGCATACATAACACATCTCAGAAGACCTACAAAAATCTGCTACACAGATTCAGAAAGATACATAATGTTAAATAAACAAGATTCATTAATACTTGAATGACTATGTATTAAAGGTAAGATTCTTCCCCATCACTCCCTTCTGACTAGATAAATGTTCTTTTTCTCTGCTCTATTAATCTAAAAATGTAGAGTGAGTAAACTTTTAATCTAGCGATTAGAACGTATGACTGCAAGCCGTAAAAAATGTCCCCCCAGAGCCAATTCAGTTGCCTATCTAGCACAGAGACAAATCTCTGACCGTGTTAATATGAGATGTTTTATAGGAAGAACAGGAAAGAATAGTAATTTTCGGTAGACCATTCCACTCATACAGTTTTTGGAAGAGGTACGTTGGAAGATCACCCCTTCCCATACTCTGTAATAGCTGTTTGGTATCTGTTGCCCATTTGTCCAATCCATTTTTTTAATATGTTGACACCGTCTACACAGTCTCCCTTTACAAAAAAAACCATAATCCAGAAGTTCACTGATCCTCATATGAAAAAAAAAACTTTTTAAAAATTTCTCTTAAGTTGATCTCTAACAGCTTTCATAAATCACCCTTGGTTTAGCATCTGGTTAACAACACAGTTTGGCATAGGTTGTCTGCCAGCTTTCTTTGTGAAAGCTGACCATATCCCATACCAGCCTTTTCTCTAAACTGAGAACTCCCAGCAATTTTTACCTAGTAAGGCAGCTGTTTTGCATCCTTATTGCTTTTGTTGCCTTTCTCTGTCCTTTATTCCGTCACTCTTAAGATATAAAAATAAGGACTTCACACAGTACTCAAGATGTGTGTATAAAAATTTTTTAAGTAGCAAAATTATGTCATCTGTCTTGTTATTAATGGTGCTGAGAGCCAGTCAATTATTTCAGAGAACGATCTATAACAATGCCAAAAAACTTTCCTCTACCAAAAATCTACTAGTTCTGGCCTCAGAATCACGTAATTGTGGTTTAGATTTTTTTCCCCTTGATACATTGCCCTACTTTTACACACAAGGAAGTTGATCTGCCACATACTCGCTGCCATGGGTATGAGTGTGCTACACTTTGAGGTCGTCATCAGCTCCTTTGTATTTTACTTTCTTCATCCATAAACTAAATATAGTTATTTGTCTTAAGAGACAGTTGTATACTTTATTTATTAAGAGCTACTTACTGTTCTGTCATCCTCAGGGACATGTAGAAAGGCAAATCAATGGTTAATGTGATTAGATAACTTAGAATCATTATAATGTTCCTGAAATATTTAGCAGTCCCAAATGGTCACGTAAAATCTCATTTTTATGCTAGGAATTGAAAGTAGATTCAGTAAAGCAGAAAAAAAAAAAGTACGCTCTCTCTCCTGAAACAGCATGACAGTAAACCTTGTACTGAAACTTTAGTGTATCTTTTGAAATCTTTCAAATCTTTCACATCCTGAGAAACCCCAATTCTTCTTTAGCTTTTGTGAACTATTTTACTTGCTTATGAAAAGCACAAAGTCTTGATATGGGTCTTGATTCAATGAACATACTAAAAAAAACCACCACAAAACAAAACCCCCAGACCACTGAGGACATTGCGCATCCTGTGGCTCCTGCCTGTGCAGTCAGACCTGGAGGCTGAGAAAGCCTTCTTTCCACTCCTCCAGTTCAGAAACCTAGAGCACAATACAAGGGAAAATATGGCACTAGTTATTTTTGCCTAACTAGGGGAATTTATAGGTCATACCAAGTTTTCCTTCACCATCTAAGAAAAATTGTAACATCCTAACCAATAGACTGCAAAACAAATCCTGTTATCTAAGAATGGATGTGCTTCACTGCTGAAAAAATCATGTCATGTTTGGATTTGTTAAAGGCTTGGGATATTATGAGTATGAAAGACTAAATCACTGAAGAATACATTCAACTTCTATTGTCAAGTCAATTAATACATTTTATTCTAAAATAAGTCTTGTTCAGGTTAACTGCATCCTAAGAACATTACAGGTGCCACAAGACCACTGGTTGCAAGACATCTCCAGGATGACAGGGTCCCACAACGGAAACAAAAAGAAAGACCAAAATTTATGAGAGCTTTGTTTATCCTTGAGAAAGCTTGTTAAGCTCCATATTTAAATTCTGAGATGTTGCATATTCAAGGTTGCTCAAGGTTTCTCTTCCGGCTTTGCAAATCTAGTAAAATAGCTGATATTGTCAAGAACACTGTCAAAAATCTGTATGTATACCAAATGCACCTGCCCTCTCCAAATTCATTTCTGTCAGGGATACCAAATTATCCTTTGAGCATCTATTCTCATTACAGTCATGCAAGAACTGTTACTGCCTTTGGAAGCAGGAGAAACCCCACATAATTTCTGTGCTGCTAAATTTCACTTTGGCTGCTAGGCAACTGTAACTTATTGCAAGAGATGGTGGGTTGGTTTTTTTCCCCTTCAATGTTAAAAGAATTTGAGTTCTCTCCTGCAGAAAAAAAAAAAAAAAATGCAGCAAGAACAAATCAAGCTGAGAAAATATCCTATAAAAAAAAAAAAAGTCATATACAGCATATTTACACTTTATCCAGGAAAATCTACTATAATTACTTCATATTTAAAAATCCATTGGTTTTCCTTAGCTGTATTTTTTCAAAACACTCTACCAGCTCTCAAGCAACTCCTCTGAATACAAACTTTACAAAAAAAGAAAAAAAAAAAAAAAAAAACCAACAAAAAAACCAATCAGCCACCAGTTCTTTTAATTCCATTGCTTCATGTATGGTTTTTTGCCCTCTAGGGTACTCTTATTTGATATAATTTTTAATGAGTCTCCTCTTTATGACATATTTATGGACAAAACCTATGTCTTCTCTAAGTAAAAATAACTGATTTACACTTAAGAATGTTTGCTCGAGCAAGAGTTTTGCCACCTAGTTTCATACCAGTACCACAAGTATTTATAATCATACTGCAATCATTATAAACAAATTAGAAAACCTGAAGGCTAACATTTTTATAGAGTGACAGACAGATGCCACTCTTCTCTTTCCCTGAATGAGCAGTGAGGCCTTCTAGCATTTTTAAGAGTACTTCTTCTGAAGTCCAGTCAAAAGTCTAAATCTTTCCATAGTAAACATTTAGTGCACTCTCTATTCACTGGATGGTCTTTGATTCTGACTTTTAATCACATTCTAAAGTTTTGACACCAATTTCTCAGAGACTAATGTGCAGACCTTGCAAAATGAGACCCTCTGCCAAGCAGAGTCCCAAGTTCTACTAACCTCAAAATTTTGTTCTATCTTACGAATGATTTGTCAAGACTTGCATTTTTCAACCTTTGGACATATAGGACAGTTAGAGCTGGGGAAAAAAGAATTACTGCTGGATTTTCTGGAGAGATGAGGAGAATGTAGCAACAATTATACATTTCAACTATGTTACAGAAAATTTCTATTTTATTTTGAAGTATATAATATCCCCCAGTACATAATCTATACTGGGGAACACAGAGTCACTTTTTAATTTAAGAAAATACCTTCATATACCACTTCCTCATCTTTCGGTTTTTAAATGTGGTTAGTAAGTATTAAGAAAGCAACCTAAATAATCTAATTAAATAACTTAGTACTAAACAAATTAAATAATTAATATACTACTGCCATTAATTCGAATCCCCTCTTCCCTCCCCCCCCCCCCCCAGCTTTTCTTCTCTTTCTTTCAATGCTGCCAATCTAAAAGACATGTTCATCACACAGTGATTAAAAAGCAAAGCCTTATACGCTCCATTTTAACACACATTTGCCTGTTTGTGACCGTCTCTTTTAGGTACTGTGAGAGTCAAGGCAGTAGGTAAAACCACCATGTAGTGCTTAGCTCAAGCAAAGCTCATATCTCTGCTATGCGTTTACAGGTCATGTGTTAAAAATGGAACAAAACAACAGTTTGCTCCATCATTTTGTCTTTCAGATTTGCAATTGAAATAACCATTTTTCTTTCTTTGGCAGTTTAAAGGAGAGTCCACATTCAACTGCGTCCTAGATTGAACTGAGGTAACTTCAACAATATACACATGACTTTCTCTTGTACACCAAGCACTTTACCTAATTAAGGAAGCCTTTTTCTTCTTATTCAAATGATTAAAAAAAAATTAATTTCAGGAAGCAAAATCAGTTCATAAACACCTTTAATTTCCTGCTGCTTCAGATTAATTATGAATGTGTCTGATTCTTCTTTGAGAAACCCACCTCAGGAATTTTTATCTGATGCTTCCATCATCTACAGCATTATATAGCACTTCAAAGTAAATCAGTATTTCCCTAAACAGATTTTAAGTAAACTGTTGCCTTTTATTCTTATTTATATTTATGCCACTCAACATCAACTGCAAACAGAACTGCATGAGTTCAGTTAGCATGTTCTTAAATCATGTGCATATGCAATTTAATATGGACACATTTTTAAACTGCATGTAAAATTCTCATCTACGTTATTTGAGACCACAAGTCACATTTTCAGAGCTTGCATCACCAAGAGCATTAAGTTCCAGTCATGCTTTTAAAACCTAAAGAATGAGGAGAAAGGGATATTCTGACCACACAACTGTAGGCACCACGCCTAGCCCAGCTCAGTTTCCTGCACTACTTCAGAAAAGAAAAAGGAGTTCTATCTAAGGGACGTTCTGAATCACCCTTTACAATTGTCTTCTTCCAAAGCCTGCCCTTCCGGTGGAACTCGGTAGTGTGAATATTCCTTTGTGCATAAACCACTTCTGAGATGTCATGCGTAGAATTTAGTTCCTAAAGAGGTAAGAATGTCTAGTTCTATTTCAGTAGTTTATCTCTACAATATTCACATAAACTACAGAATCAACTGCAATATTAGCCACATCCCATGTACACGTCACTTTTTATAACTGTTCTGTCTAATCTTCCTGTCACTAACAGACAAGAATTACATGCTATGAAACACTAAGTTGACAAAATGATAAAACAACTGATGGTCAAACGTTTTTAAAATTTTTTGGCTTAATTATTTAACAAGTAAATTTCTCATTCGTGAAATGAAAAATGAAAAGCTACTCCTAGAGAATGAAAGAAAAGAAATCTGTTTCCTAGTAGTTCTCTGTTGGAATTGATACAAAAAACATTCTGAGGAGCAGGGAACAGAGGCAATTCCTATTTCACATAACCAAGAGCTAAGGACACAAGTGGAGATATTAACCGGATATATTTGAGACACTACCCTTTTCAATAAACCTGCTTTTAGATACTCACATGATACAGGAGTAGCATACTAAGAAATGACTCAAGGCAAGAATTTTGTATTGAAGAATCAGACAAAATTGGCCATTTCTGTGGAGCAACACATGAAACTGGCAGCACCAATTCCTCTGTTCTCCAAAAAAGTAATAAAGAGTAGGTACAAACAATACTGAGTTTTACAGAGGAGCACCAGTATGAGAAGCTTTTGTGACAGGGAGACAGTTAATTCTGCCAGTCTTCAGAATCGCTTCCACAGAGAATGTGTGAAAGTTTTTCTGTATATGGAGATTAATTAGCACAATACCCGTATCTTTGGCTCCACCTAGTTAGCTCTAACACGTACATGTAAAAAATTTAAATGACAAGCCTGTTTTTTTCCACAATGCAAAACAAACACTGCTGGCAGGCCCATCACAAATAGGTTTTACAGAAAGTTTCAGATACTTAAAGAGATTAATTTATTTTTATTTGAAACAGAACATTTAATTGAAGTCAAAAGCAAAGTATTTCAAGGTTTGAGAAGGTTTTAATTTTTCTTTTGTTTAGTCTTTAAATTTAATTCTTCCTCTTTTACCAACAGAATTGGAGGGGAAGAGACTAAGAACATGCTTGGGTTTGATTGGGTTTTTTGGCTTTTATTTCAGTTACAGAACTCTTCCTTCCCCCACAAACACCAAAATTAATTAAATGTTTTTAAGAAAACCAGTGTAGAGAGGAATCGTCTCTTTCAAAGATTTCAGAGCCAATGTGTTTGTCAGGAATGGATTAAATCATTTCACTGCCTCCAATGACTCAGATCATGAAAAACAAGCAACATCCTTTACTTTCCAGTAGATGCACTGAAAGGCATGATTTGGAAAATCTTTATTCCAAACAAAATTTAAAACTAAAAAAAAAAAATTCTTAAGTTTTTGAGTACTTCTAAAGCTACAAAGAAGGCCTTCTAGTCTGTATTTTAAAGGTTGACTACTGATTTGCATCTAATGTCTAAACAGAAATGTTTGATTTCACAAGAGAATTGTGTCGATGTAAATGTCCAATTTTGTACTACAACTGCATGGATGTGAAGCTGTGACCTTTAAAAATAAATTTTGTCATGTATTTTCCACACTGTTGGCCTTTATTTTCTTCACCTGTGGGTAGCCATGAAGTTTAAATATTAAAGAGGTAATTATAAGAGCAGCCTATACAAATATTTGTTCCAACACTCACAAAGCATCTGGACAAGCTGACCTGATAAAAAATTAGGAAGTTGTTTTGTAAGGTTACTGGGGAAGAAATAAAAGCTAGACCAAACATGTCCAAGATATGGTGACAGACTCCAGTTTTTGTTCCACAAACAGCACAGACAACCCTTGGCAATTAAGTATAATTTGACAAGGCTATAAAATAATTATATTCAAATAAAATGAAAACTATAAAGTTCTTTCAATGGAACTTTAAACCACATATTATCACTATCTGACTTGGGGCTCTATTTGATAAGTAACTGCTCACATGTTTGATGAAACTTCTTAAATTAATAAAGAAAAAGAACAAGAGAACATAAAATCATTACTAGCCTATTGAAAGTATCACAAATCCCATTGCATGGCCAATTCAAACTTGTCTTTGCTTCACAGTTCTGACCACCATCTACATTTGTAACGCTGTGCTTATTTTCCATGTTGGCTTCCATTTTTGCTAGCACAACTTTACTCCCAGACCAAATAGGCCTACAGCTTTACCACATAATATGAAATTACTAAACTCAGTGTTTGTAGCACAGTTCAAAATCATGGTGCCAGAATACTGAAATGAACTAGAGGGTAAGCTGGAAGTCTGTTTTTCTTACTTGCTGTCTCTTCTTCTTTCTTGCAGTAGGAATTAGTCTGCTATTTAAGTTCCAAAAGAGAAAATTGGGATTGTCTCAGTGCTGGTGCCTCCACTAATGCTAGGACACAGTGTTTGTTAAAAAAATGTTCTTTAAAAGAAGAATATAGAAAATCGTGGAAAACTTACAAGTACTCTGCCAGTTAATGTCTGGGCAGATATCATGACTCCTGCCCAATCCTTCACAGAGGTCATCCATCCCACTTCTGCTGCCACATTCTCCTCTTTTTCATCTGTTGGTTTGCAGGCCCCATCTGCCTGTGTATCTCCACCACCATTGATCTTCTGGGCTTCCTGAAAAATAAGTATTTGGGTTAGCTAATGCTTAGCAATTTGACAGTGAAAGTCAATGTATAGTTGTGGCTAAGAAATGCTATGAAAAGAAGTAAATCTGTCTTCCTGGATTCCTGCTGAATGGAATTAAGCATCTACTTGGCCATATCTCTTTAGAAATAGAAATGTTCTATGAGTTACCAGACTAATAACTAACTAATAATACTTTCATTAACATTAAATCTTAAAAACATATATTTGGCATCAAATATGCTATATGTTCCTTCCCTATAAGCAGCATAATTGCCAAGAGCTACATATGCAATTATAGAGCTACATATAAATGAGTTTGTCAAACATACACTGAAGGACCTTTTGATATATTAGTTCAAAACAATGTGTACTAGGTGTGAACGTAATTTATATACTATTTTAATTTACTATCACTAGAATTAATTATCTGAGTAAACCTTCACTGAGAATCATGATGCAACAAGACAATAATTATCAAGCGTGAGGGGAACAAAATACACCATAGAGAATCTGTAAGGAGCTGCCATGCTATCAGTGAACCTGGTGTTTCAATAAAAGTGTTTAATATATCACAGGAATTCTTCCATCGGTAAGTGGCTCTCGTAGAACAGAGAGCTAGAATTTAAAGTGAAGCCTCAGCTGCACTAAGCTGACTGATGAGTCACATGCACTGGAATTCATATCAGTCTCTCACGGCTGCTGCAGCAAGGATGTCATGCTCTGTAACTGCCTGCTATGTGCTACAGTCACGGATGCTGCACAAAAATCAAGGGAAATGATAGGAAAAGCCAGCCTAGATTGTACAGTGTTTAAAACATATAAGATGCAAAGTATCAGACTGTGCCATGAGCATGCCTTTGGTGACAGCATAATACTAATGACTTCCTGAATACTTGACAAGTTATGCTAAACAGGCATAAGGGAGGCAGCAAAATTCAGCGCTGAGGCAAGTACTGAGCACTTGAACTGCACACATAGATCTACATTAGTGCTTCACGCACTCTGCACAGACCAACAGCTTGAAAGATCTTGTTTATAGATGACTTGCCTATACGCCACTAAGCAGGAAATCAATTGTCATTAATCCCCTTTGGGATATCTGTTATACAAGCAAAGATGTTTGACGCTGGTTCAGTGATTATTACTACAGTAGGAATACTACACTATCATGGTCAAAACGCATAGCTGTGAGATGGCCTTGAGGACACAGCTGGACATAAAGGTAAGGGCACTTCCTGAGGGAGTACTGAACTAATAAAGCAGTTGCACTGAATCTGTCAGCAAACAACAGTACAGCAGTACTAAAAACATAATATGGAGACCAACAGTTGTTTTTAGGGAATCTCAGTAGTGCAACTTAATTAGCTAATCAGATTGTTCTCTGTCAGTCTCCCTCCTGCAACAAGGGCTCTATCTTCTCACTAGCAATTACAGCACAGTGCATGATGTGGCTATATTGATAACAACAAATTATTCAGTTACAACAGTAATTCAAATAACCTAAGCAAATAACCAGACAGGAAATAAAAGCTACTTTGTATCTGCATAACCTCATTCCCAGACAAATTTGTATACAGTGAATCAGATGTTTTGCACTCAGCGTTGAGAGATGCACAGGGCATCGGATGCGCACGGAGCACGACCCAGAGGAGCGAGCTCACTGCTCGGGACAGCGACGTAGGGCACGGCCCAGGCCCTTTCCAGGAGACTAACGCTTGGCTAGGGACAACGTGTGACCCATACCATCACCACGCCACATAGATCAGTCCCAAAGAAATGCTTTGACCACCGCTCACTGTTTTGATTATAAACCAGGAAAGAGAAACCTAGCTTCATATTTATTTTTTATTATTATTTTGTTATGGCATGGCTGTATATACCAGACATTGTAATAAAACAGAATATTGAGGTTTAAGCAACCTAGACACACCTCCAAGGCTCTGGGGGCACTCACAGGCCTCGCTGGCCCTAGCTGCTCTCCCCCAACCCTGCCTGTGGCCCAGGAGGCCATCCCAGGGCCACCAGCTCCCAACAGCCCTGTCCTACCCAGCCGTGGGCCCTGCTGAGCTGGGCCACACCAGCCCAGCCAACCCACGGCTGTGCTTGACCCCAGTTCCCCTCCCCAGGCCTGATCCTTACCCTCACCCACAGGCCGACACCCCAGGACAGCCCTGGCCCGGCCCCAAGGAGGTTTCTGGGGCCCGTAGCTGGGGCTGCCCCTGGCCTATCCCGCTCCCTGGCTGGGGCGGTGGGACAAGGCCCTGGCTGCCAGGCCTGGGCATCCCCCAGCGAGCCCCCTGACAGCTATTGGCTTGTTAAAAGTTACGTGTGCCATTTTGACTGCCTTGTATAATTGTTAGAGATTGTCTTTCGATTGCAAACTCTACACAACAGATTTTACCACATGGTCCTCCTCTGTGATTTTATACTTTGTACAAGTTTATACTGAATAAAAGTATTAATGTGGTTTTCAAAGTAAATGAGGCGTTATCATCTCCTCCTCTCAGATAAGAAACTGAGGCAGTGATTAATTGCCTAACTCAGTCACCAGAGAAGTCACCAGCAGAGCCAGGATGAAACCACAGACTTCCTTGATTTTTTCCACCCAGCACCTCTACTTAAAATCTCAGGGATGCAAATCTTGCTAAAAACATTCATAATTATGAATTTTGGTATAGCTAGTTCCAGAACTACAGACCATTAAACAAAAAGACCTGAATGGAAAAGTCCATTTTATGGTAGTGAACTTGAAAATATTAAGGTTGGAACATTCTGTTACTGTTTACATACTCCTTCCTTACCCCCAACCTTTTTGTCACTATATCAAACTGAATTTTAGAGACGTGATTATTCATAATACTATAAAAATAAAATTTCCTAACACCCAATAAAATAGTAGACAATTTACTTCACTGAAGGAGAAAGGTAGCTTTTTGTATTTTCAAGAGGTCCTAATACCCTATGGTTCTTTTTGTTGTATTGACTTTTGGTTGCCAATAGAATAGAGCAGCAAGACGTGACAGACCTATTCAGTATTTCACTCTCCGAAGGTACTAAAATCTGTAATACACTTGAACGGCTGCATTTCTGCACTTGTACCACTTATTTCACCTCTATTAAAAACTCTCACCCATATTATTTCTTAATTAAAACATAAGTAAAACAATCATCCCCTGCCAAGTACCATTTGGAGCACAGTCTTGTGATCAGCTACATACCAAATCTAACTCTTGCCATTATTGTAGCTACAATTAATATGCAGATTAGATGCTGTTATGTAATATTTTTATTCAGTTGGGATATTTTATATTTTTCATCTACATGGCTAGCTTCTTAGCTTACTTAATTGGCAGTTAAGTATTAAGGAAAGTTTATTCTCAAGTCATTACGTGATTGTGGAGAGATCACTAAGGGAGATTTAAAGGCTGCTTTCATTTACGCTGTGTACAAATCAGTCCTGTTATTAACTGTTCCATTGCTATTTCTTCACCTCAAAGCATTAAGTAAACAACACCACAACCTGAAAAAGGTGCTTAAAAAAATAACCTGACAGTGACAATAATTGTTTAATTATTTACAGGCTCAGTAGCTACAAGTAAGATAATACCATGTTTATCCACTCTGTTTACCTGTTGCTTCACAAAGTGTTTGTTGTTTTAATTACTTGATGACAGCAACATTCAGGTAGATTAAGTGAGAAGCAGCATATTTTGTGGAATATGTCTTTCCTAAACTCAGTCACGAAAATGGAAGAGAATGCATGATGAGAAGGGGTATACAGTAATCAGGACTCACTGCTCTATCAACGGTTTTACATGGACCTGGACCAGAAACTTCAAATGCTTTGTCTTATATTTTCAACAATAAATATTGATTTAGTGCTGGGATGCTTAAATGCAGTTACCTTAAGCAAACAGACTTCAAAAAGGGAAAAAAGACACTCAAAACCAGTTTTCATTTTTGGTAATGTAGTCCTGCCTGCTTCACTTTACCTCTTTAAAATATCTGTACAAACACAGAACTAATGCACAAACACTCCAATTCAACCCAGGGCGGCACAAAATGAAATCAGAACATGATTAAAAACTTAAAACCATCATCTGAGAATAATATGCATTTTTAGAAGCCCTAAATAACCTGGGCACTATAAAGACAACCTGGTAAGAACTCTCTGAAGTATTGGTACTGAAAAAAATTTGGTCTCTTATTAAGGTTATGTTAGAAAACATAGGAAACAGGTAGGTAATGTGAGGAAAATGAACCAGGTTAAAGTCCAGCGAAACAAAGAAAAGAAATTCTGATATGCCTTCTGATCTAACATTTAACTAGTATGAATAGCACACAAAAATCATGAATTATCAACTGTAATGAGAATACAGGGCATTGAGTCATGCCCACATCACTCAAGAGGAAGCAGTATGCTCAATTTAGCAGATGTTTAAAAACAGTAACTCCAATGGAGGAAACCCATTGGTGTTACTGGCCTGGGAATTCCATCCTAGAGAACATGAGATGAGAAAGGGCCTACCAGAGGGGCAGTTGCACCTGGTTTGAAGTATGCAGTAGTAAAATATAGTTTGGGGAAATTAGGGAAGGACTGCTTTAGATAATGATGCCAGCAACTTGCAATTTTATCTCTATTAACTGCCCCTCAATTAACAGTATTGCATTCCTAGACCCTGCATCTTAAGAAGTGTTTTATATCAGATCAACAACACTGTCATACGGGCCACTCTTATACTTTGGAAATCTGTTTTTAAGTTCCTTTCCTTTTCATTCATCTGTTTCCCCAAAGCCACCAACAGGTGCTACATGAAGAGGAATAATTTTGCATATTCTCCTTGCTGTTAGGCAGACCTCTAAAACACTGAGTTTAAAATTATTAGACTTCTACCAGTAATTCAATTACATGCCCTTAGATATATTCTCACACCATTTTGATAACTCTGAATAAGGGTGTTAAATTTATATAAAACCATAATATTATGCTGCATTCTTAGCAGCTGGGTAAGGTACTGTGTATGTCAAGACATCATGTACCTACTGAATACATTGCAATGGCAGATGTCCTCCATCAGATATTGTTACCACCTGTAGCCTTCATCTTAATAGTACTAAGTACCAGTTCCTCAAGTGCTAACAACAAGCAAACCAAAAAACCTGAAGCAGTTCACCTGTTCTACTGCAGTTTAGCAAACACAGGATTTCACTGGAACATTAATAAACAAAGCAGATGGGAATGTAAGAAATAAATAGCTGTACGGAGACCTACAAACCTCTTTGAACAGAGTCAACCTTGCAGGAAACAGAAAGCAAAGCTAAAGTAACTGAATGTGAACTAAGAGGTACTCCCTATAAATTGGACTATCCACAGCATTTCTTTGAATATTAAGTTGTTAGTCAATATTAGGTTACATTGACGTCAGTTATCATACTGTAGCTATGGTTTGGCTAGTTTCAGAGGATTAATTATTGATACCTAGAAAAACATTATTCCTTTCACTGAATAAAAGGAAACAGAATGATCTGTGGAAAACATGGCTGATGAGACAGCCAAGCATTTTTCTCTCATAAAATATTCACAAGCTATGTAGTTTGCTGTTTGCAAATTTGGCAGGTTCAGAAAAATCAAGTCCAAAATAGACTCCAAAACTTTTCTTAGCATTTTAAGGCTGAGATGGTAAACTCCTGTGAGACAACTATTCTGTTTTCTGCATTCCTGCAGAAATTCTGAGAAGCTCCTGGCCAGTCCTTACTTACAACCAGAACCTTACTTCTCTGTGCTGACAAAAAAAAAAAAAAAAAAAACACACCACAACAAACCTTCACTCTGAAAAGTCTAAGTTGCAAGACCAAATACATTTTTCTTTTTCAAGTGACCAGCTTCTCTGTTGCATTTGTGCATACCTCCAGTAATCCTCACAGATTTCTTTTCTGTGCCCTTCATATTTCCAGTATGGGTTTCTTGTATAAAATCCCACTTTCATGTCATTGTTCTGACTGACAAAAATTGTTGCAGTAGAGAAATTAATTCTAAAACCTTGGCCTGAGAGGCAAGGGAGACTAGGTTAGTAAAACACAGTGTCCCAGCCATGATCCCACAAACAGCGTAACGGTCTGTCAAATGAAGGGTTCCTCGGTATGGTTCTCAATTAAGAATATGAAACAGTAGACACCTACATTATCTCAAATCTGGAGAAAATACAAAAAAGATTCAATTCAAAGTTTAAAAATGTCTACACGTTAATGGAGGTGTTATGATATAACACCTCCACTGATGCATAACAGTATTTCTGAATAGCTGGAAAGCTGGCTGAGTGATTTCCTTATCAGCCTATAAATTGGGAAACATGCTGAAGTCCCTGTTCTCCACCAAATTTTTTAAGTCCTCAGCCACTTTATCTAGTCTCTTCATGTCTTCACCGCACAGCTATAGACCAAGAGTAATGGCAGTTTCTGTTGCACAGGGATCTTATCAAGATAAATATATTCATGATGTTTCGGTATTACACAAATGGCAAATGATGCAGGCACAGTGCAGGGAATCATACAGTAAGAGATACTAAAAACATACTGGTAAAGACTGTTAACTAGCTATAGAAGACAGTTAAACATATAAGACAGAAGTGTAAAAGGGAAGCAATGAAGAACTCCAGGCACTATACTGGAATGAAAAACAGTAGTTTTAATAGTGACACCAGGAAAGTAAAACTAGATGATAAAACCACTGCCCACTGAAGCTATGGAAGAGTAAACAGAGGAGGAATACATAAGGATTGCAAAATATGACCATCTAACAATAATTAAAAAAAAAAAAAAAAGTCACACAATGAGATTGACAGGAGAGTATGATTCTCGCAACTAAAAGTCTGTGATAAAAACAAAGTCATTACAAAGTTTCGTGCATTCAAATGGACAAACAGGGTGTTTTTAAAAAGCTTATAATTCTTGGTTCAAGCTAGCGATGGTTTATGGCAATGTTACATAAGCTTTGACTATAATTTCAGAAGTTTGTGTGAATAATTTCATTCATATTTATTCGTAAAAATAAAACCTTAAGTTTTCCTTTTTTACTTCTGATTGTATAACAAAGCACATTTATAGAAATAAATAACTAGTGAACTTGTCATAAAGCTGCATAACAAGTTAAATTACTACCTGCAATACACGAATAAATAAATAAAAGCAGCAAAGTCAGTGATGTACAGGTTAGGAGTATACACTAAAAATATTTCGCAAATTTTCAAACTAACATCTAACCCATATCCATAAATTTATTTTCCTTTTCTATGGTCAACAGGGTATTTCTTACTCATTTCCTTTATGAAGATCGAATTATTGTTGCATTAAAATATTTCCTAAACCCCCTCTTCAATTATAAAGTAGCATACAAAAGGCAAAACAAGCACTTCATTTTGTTAGTGGGGACACTAAGTTTAAATCAAAGGAGACGTATCATTATTCTTTGGTCCCTACATACTGTAGAAATAGGTACCTTAGGCAGATTAAACAATTACTGTGCAAGACAGAATATTAGTCTTAAACTGTCTGTTCTGCGTTCATAACATCAAGCACTATTCTGACTATACTGAGACCATTCTTTCAAAATGTATTTTAAAAAGAACTTCAGAGCAGCCACACCAGATCACTAACCTTAAATATGATGGAAACTAAACTTGTAAAAATATATGAAGCAGTATCAAAACCACAGAAAGGGAAGAGATTCTTAATGGGAAAGCATAGAGAAAGGCAGAAAGGTGCATGCATTTTTCTCCCATTTTGTTTCCTCCCACCTAATAGCAGGCAAACCAAAGAAAGTATACCATTGAAAAGAAAAGTGGTACAGATATCACCATGAAATGAACACTGTCAAATTACCTATATCCTATGGACTGATTAATCCAGGAGAAACTTCTTTACCATAGATAAAACATTTTAAATATCAATAACTTAAAAAAACCCCCCTTACTATAAGCAATGAAAACCACATTTCACTTACTGTCTTCAAACTTAACTCATGTTTGTGACACTATATGATTCATTGCAATCCAAAAGTCTCAACGTACTTCATGAATGTGAGAAAAGGGTTTTAAAAATGAGAAAAAAAGTAATAAACAGTGGGGAAATTACCTAACTTGTTTATCTTGATTACAGGAACTACTTTAGCTGATTGCTTATAATTTTGTTGTTGTTGTTAACATTAAGCAATAACCAACTCCAATCCAAGTTCTTCAATCACCGTCTCTTGGCACTTTTTTTACTACTGTGAAAGGATGAAAAATACATTGAAAAATAACACATTTGATTTTGCCGTCCTTCAAGACAAGAATTACTAGTAAATCTTTTATTATTTATATGATGTAAATTATGAGAGTACTTTTTACAAAATAATGTGGTAAAAGCTGAAATAAGAAAACTGCTGAAAAAACTATTCTCTGCCAGGAATATTCAATATTAAGGTAGCTCATTAAAAGGTTCCAATAGTAGAAGGTTTATTTCACTAAAAGATATATAACTACTTGCTTCCTTGAACAACAAAACTCCCTAGAAAATTGGTGATAGGAATTTTAGGTCTTCATTTGATTTAAATCAAACATTTTCACATGGGAGGAATGGACTTGTGGTTTCTATTTTATGTGAAATAGCAAATTATTATCTGGGATTATAGGCAACCTTCCTCAATGCTGAGCCTGTCAAACAGAATTTATTTATGTTTACATTTTTACAAAGAGATTGATGATTTTTCAAAGGGTTTTAGAGGTAACAGGATGAAAGCTGAAGGAGGGAGGCAGCAGGACAAAAATAACTGACTCACAAATATAACTACTTGGTAATATCATAAAACACATGGATCAATGATGATTTGAAGAATGCCAGAGAATCATTCTCTTTCCTGCCAAACTGGACAAACCAGTCATCTCTAAGGCCTTTTTTGATTCAGGGGTAGTATATAATATTTATGCTTATTGTATTAAAATTATAAAGGAAAGCCCAATGGATTAAAGGCAGCTTTCTGTAGGATATAAAGCCATATTAAAGTTTTTACTGACATAGGAAATTAAGTTCCAATGGGCAGCACAAATATTGGAAGAGCAGAAGGTCAGCCAATAAGTAATTAAAAATATTTAATAGCCCACAACACTTCTCATCTCGGAGATTACAGGGTGTAACGCAGCTTTCAGACTGGGAGAACTTTATAGGAGTGAGAGAGCACACAAATGTGCAGGAATCTGAAGGAAAGGTACACAGCTAGAATCTTCAAAAATATTGAAAATGCAGATTTAGTTGTAAAGTGACAATTTTAATGATTATTTTGAAATAATTCTATTAAACTAAACATTTCCCCCTAAAGGACCAGTTATTTCACATTGCAAGGAATGTACAAGTGCTATTATTTAATCAAGGAGCTGTGACCTCATACATTACCCACTCCTATGGAAACAATTTTGTTTAATCTGAATCTCATGACTGCCTTGCATAAATGATTAAGTTGACAAAAGCTTTTAAACCTGAAAGAACAAAAAAATCTTTACAGATAAATTTATTTTAGGTAACATACATTATTTTTGTTAACTTCCCAGACATGAAATATCAGCATCCAAATTATCCAACGTCAGTACTTGTAGACTACAAATACAGCAGCTGGTACATTTATGATGCAAAAAAACATACACAGTTCCTGCAAATTCATAGATACTGTCTAAAATTTAAGGCAGAGAAGGGAGGAAAGCTAAATATTTGTTTGACTTGCATACCATTAATTTTTATTTATGCCATGTAGAATGAGAACAAGCCCAGGGAACTTTATTTGACTTTCTTAACCTCATCACTTTAAACAATGAATAATATTAACGGCACGGAGATCATCTTCTCCTTTGTGAGTGTACTGGTGATGCACTGCTAGGAATTGATGCATGACCATGACATTGAACAGAGCCTTTGTAAGCAATCAGAAGCTGGACTACTGGGAAATAAAGATACATGGTGTCCATTCTTGGCTCTCATTACATAAAGAATTACAGCTAAGTCTTCTTGCTCATGGCAGGACTGAATTTGTCTGTACCAGAACTTGTAGACGAAGTTCCTACTCTGACAGGTCATTTTCTAAACGAGAACAACTCTTCGAAGTTGCTCAGAGGCCTAAATTATTAGAAGCAGCTCTTGCAGAGCTGCATTAGTAGCGGAGGGCAGGTGAGGTGCTTAAAGGCAGACATTGTTCTGTCTCATGAGTCTGCAGGTTTTGGCTTCAAGATTTATCAAACCAGCAAACACTGCATATGTCACAAAAACATGTTACCTCTGAACACGCACTCTGTCTATAAATTATGCATGAATCTGCTAGCAGTTACTGTCCACTGATCAGGAAAGGTAATGAACAGAGGTGAGAGGACAGGTCAATTTACACTTTTAGCTCTTTTTCCAAAATTAAATAATAGTAAGAAAGAAATTAAAGGACAACAATTTTAAAAGCATCAGAGTATTGAGTTTTAATTTGCTTAACCTTCAAGGGAGCAGAAGTTGACAATGATGAGTAATAAAGTTAATGCTACTACAGAAAATTTCAGTCTTGAAAAGAGGTGGAAATCACTTGTGCCCTTTGTTTATATCTTGCAATTTTGTGATAATCTGATAACTTTATTACAGAGCCTAGGAGTCCAGTTTTTTCTTTTAAACTGTATATAAATTATTCTGGTAAAAGAGTTTGCAGCAGCATAAAGATAAAACAGCTCATCAAAGCAGGCTGTCACTATGCTATTCACAAGCTGTATTTTACAGAACCTACTCATCAGCTTGAAGCTTTAGTCTTTCTCCATTTACAGTGCTGCATAATTACCTCACACAGCTGCCCAAGATGCAGGTGCCCCCTGTAATTTATCTGTGAATGAGATTCATTGACAATCCCATCCAAATATCACATGAAGTTAAAAAAAAATGTACCTTTATGACTTCTTAAAAGAAAAAAGTGCTTAATTAAGCCCAAGGAAAAAAAAAAAAAAAACAAACCAAAAAACAATTAATGATTCATACATCACTTATTCACATGTTCCAAATATCCGACTCCAGTTTATTCGTTAACAAGACATTGAAGTGATACATATAACTAGATGACGCATTTAAGAAATAAATATATGTCTGTGTTTCCGATTCAGCTCATGGAAATCAGAAAAAAAAAAGGCATGAACTCTAAGACCAGCTTTATTTTCTAGCTTAAAAGCATGACTTTTATCCTCACAAACTAGTTTAGCAAGCGAAATGGGATCTACAGTTTACAAAGGCAGAAGTCATATGTAACAAGATTCCATTTTGTCTGTAGATACACAGCTCTAAGAAGAGTATTCAAGGATTTTTATCATTCTGGTCACTCTCTAAATCCTCACTGTCACTGTCAGTAATCCAAGTGCTTGATTTTACTAATGCTTGTAAAGTGCTCAATATATTAAAAGTGATATGTAATACTTAAGTAGTTTTACTTTCAATTACTGATGATGCCCCTACTGACAACCATTACTGCCTTGTTTTACTAAAGAGATCTAGTGGTCCCCACCCTAGGTTGCAAAAGATTTCTACTGAATAAAATTAACTTCCTGTGAAGGTGGAAGCTTCTTCCTTAAGACTAAGTCATATATCAGATTCTTCTACTGTGTTGTTTTAATAAAACTTGACTTCAAATCTATTTTAAAGGGCACTCTATGGAAATAAAGTCTCCTTGTTATTGATTGGATCAACAGAAAGAGTTGTAAAAATTCAAATGAAAATATGTTACCTTAATTCAGTTTTCTTTTTTTTTTCCACAATTAAAAAATTATAAAACAATTTTATTTCCTCTAAAAACTAACCACTATTGCTATATGAATTTAAGTTGGAATCGCTCAGTTCCACAGAAATCTTTTCCTGTACTGATTTCTGCTCATGCAGATAACCACACAAGTAATAGAAAGCTATAAACTAAACTTTTCAAACTCTACTTCCATTTTTATAAAGCAAACAGTGTTTTGCACAAAGTTCCAAGCAATTCTCCAAAACAGAGGCTAGTCGGGGGGGGGGACAAAAAAACCTCACCCAGCAAATTGGTAATTGAACTATTTTCCTTTCTATCAGCTTTTTTTTCTAAAGCAATTAGCTTTGTCCATCACATACACCAACAAACCTATGAATCTTTAATGCTTCTCCAGGTCAGAAAGTCACCTTTGTGAGCTGCTATTTAAGTACACACCACCTCATCAATTCTCCTGCTCTATGATCTCCAGCAACATCTTTGCAGGTATGGTGCTAAATGCAGTTTCCCTCTTGTCTCTCAACACATTTAATGAAAACATATACAATTCAAATAGAAAGGGGGAAAGAACCACTGGGACCTCACTCTCCCGCTGCTCAGAACTCTGCTCTCACCAGAAAGGTCCTGGGCACATCTCCCATTACGATCACCTATGGCAGCTATTAGCATATGAAAGCAAACCCTGTGAAAGTCTGTATTGTCTTTTTTTAAACATAATACCAGTCAGAAGAGGAAAAAAAAAAAAAAAGGAGCCTGAATTTTGCTAATAGCCATCTCTCTGGATACTACCATCTCTATAGGGATCATAACCTAGAAAAAGAGCTTGTTAAAGTTGTGAAGCACCATGCACCATGTGAAACTAAGTTCACAATGATACCATTTTGTCCAGAACTACAGAAATAAAGCTAGTAGTTCCTCTGACTGGGTTTGGGTTGATGGCAACTTGAACATGAGTCAACAGTGTGCTGGCAACTTGAACATGAGTCAACAGTGTGCCCTGACAGCCAAAAGGGCCAACCGTGTCCCAGGGTGCATCAAGCGCAGCATAGCCCACCAGTTGAGGGAGGTGATTGTCCCACTCTACACTGCACTGGTGCAGCCCCAACTCAAGTACTATGTGTGGTTTTGGGCACCTCAATACAAGATGGGCAACAAACTATTACAGTGTGTTCAGAAAAGGGCAACCAAGAAGAGTGAAATATCTTGAGGGAAGACTTATGAGGAGCAGTTGAGGTCACTTGGTTTGTTCAGCTTGGAGAAGAGAAGGCTGAGGGGTGACCTCACTACCGTCTACAACTTCCTCAAGGGAGGCAGCAGAAAGGAAGGTGCTGATCTCCTCTCTCTGGTGACCAGCAACAGGACATGAGGAAATGGAATGAAGCTGCATCAGGGGAAGTTCAGATTGGACACTAGGAAAAGTTTCTTCACTGAGAGGGTGGTCAGTCACTGGAACAGGCTCCCCGGGAAAGTGGTCATGGCACCAAGCCTGTCAGAGCTCAAGGAGCTTCTGGGTGACGCTCTTAGTCACATCATTTAGTTTTATGTGGTCCTGTGAGAAGCAGGGACTTGGACTCAATGATCCTTATGGGTCCCTTCCAACTTGAGATATTCTACGATTCTATGACTAATCTAACCTTCAGTCTAAACCTGCCTTTTTCTAAACCTAACCTTTCTTAAACCTTTCTAATCCTGCTCTCCTTATACACCCATGACCCATGCTAAGAGACAAGATTTATCATCTAAGCCATTTACTCAAGAGATAGGGAGGTATCAGCCTTCTTAATTTTGTACTTTCTATTTGCTTGATTTGTGGGTAAGATTTTTTTGAGGTTCTCTCCCTCCCACTCCCCTCCCCCTCCCACTTCAATACATAACAGTTTGTCATTTGGTGTCTGCAAGTTTGGTTCAGAGCCTCCACTGTCTTTCTGAGCATTTTCTGCTATTACCACTGACTGTTGTGGCACTGAGTACTGAAAAGATGACCAACAGCAGCAGACATCCTGGATGAAACTTGGCCAGTCTCCTGGGGTGACAGCAGATGTTTTAGTTATTCCTCATGTCTTGTAGGAGCCAATACTAACACAGGGAAGGAGCCAAAAACTGAAAGCAAGACTGACAGCAGGAATAATAATATGGTCCAATGGGCACTGAGGTCACCATTTAACTAAATAAGGCATTCATGGGAGGATACATGCCAAATTACCAAAATGGTTACGCAGCCTTCAGCTCGCTGGAAAGATTTTTTTTTTCTCTTGCTAGAACAAAATAAAAATATAAGTGTAATAAAAAAGTACCATTAGACAGGGTCTAAACCCAGTAGTGTGTTTGGCAAGGCTACTGCAACTGGGACACTGGAATAATAAAAGCTACCAGATACAGTAATAAGACTCTGGAGCAGGATGAAAATAGCGTTGTTTTGACTGTTTAATTGTAAAAGCAAGCATATGGGAATTGCTGAAATGAATATGCAGGTACAGTTTACTGATGTACAGTTTATAAGAATTAGGGAGAAAACTGAATTTCTGAAAATGATAGAAATTAAAATTTAGATTCTTATCAGTATGGAATTTGCTTGGAGCCTGCTTCATTATTACTTCTGAAAAAAATTGTTTTGCTTACTAAATTTAGACATAAAATTTAAGAATTTCATAGTAAACTTGGACCTCATATTAACAGGCAAGATATCCCCTTGGTTAGTGAGGCCAGAATTCAAATTCTGTCGCACAAAAGGAACCTTGAACAGTAACAGGGATTCTCACAGGTTAATAGTCACATCTTTTTCGTTTATGTGGTGAAGTGATCTTTTTCTGAAGATATATTTACTATCATCACTGAACCTTTTTTTTTTTTAAATATCTTTTGAAATAATGACAATTTCAGGAAGAAATAAAGCTTAAAATTAAAATCTTTGATGTACACTTAATATAGTGACTATTTCCAGTTATACAGGAAATAAATTATACATCATTTTCTTAGTGGTTCTAAGGGATAAGTTGAAGAAAGTCTCACTCACTGTGACCTTTTTTTAAAGCCACAAAAACTTCTGTGCAATAAGTTTCTAACAGGTAATCAAACAATTTTATTCTTAAAGCAAACTGAAGCACATCTATTGTTTGTGTGGTTAGTGGTTTGTTGTTTTTTTTTTTTTTTTTTTAAAAAGGCTGCATACAGCTTTCATTTTCATACAGTGCTTTCCAAATATTCTATTCAGTTCAGCTCAACCTTCAAGTTCAAAAGTACTTAAAAAAAAAAAAATCTTTAAGAGAGGCTCAAATATGTCTAGAAAAATGGAGGGAAATAGAATTAATCAATCCCCACAAATTTACGTTAGGAGTCGGGCAAGCTTCCCATCACAAGGGAGATTCCTAACTACATGACATGACTCACTTCACCTTACAGGAAAAGTATCAGAGGTGTGAATGAAAATCTTGTTCCTGGCTACCAAATTAGCACAAAGGCCACACTAACAAGTAACTCATGTGAAGAAAAGAACCGATTTCTTGCAAAGAGTTTATAGACCTTTTAACAATTAATTCTAGGTTATTCGGATACAGCTTTGAGTCTGCTTCCTGACATCTTAGACACCCAGCATCCCAGTGATGGCGGCATCACTGGCTTGCTGTGCTCCAGACCCTGGAGCTCAGACGAATGCTTTCATTACTCAGAGACCTAGCAACAGTGATATTTAGTAAAATGATCATCAGTCGGCAAAAAAAATACATTTTTAAAAATGTATGATTTTCTGCTGTGCTCTTCACTCCCTGTAACCAGCAAGTTCTGCTGGAATCCAAGTGGGGGTAATTTTTCATCAACATAGCCATATCAATTATGAGAATGTCAGCCCTGCTGGAAGCCAGACTCAAACTGTTGTTAGGTAGGCTGTTTATGAAATGGCTAGAGCAAAACAGTAGAAAAGTATAAAAATAAATGGAATACTTAACAGAAAAAGTAAGGTTGGAACTATATCCAACTTGCATGCAAGTCCCTGTAACAAAACTGTTTCCTCCCTCATTCCTTCAGTGAGAGTTTGGGGTTGTGTCTCTGTTTATACAATTAACTCACTCTCTCACATACACACACTCTCTCCAGGTACTTTTTAAAATCCTGGTACATGTACAATGTTTGATAACACTCACCCACTGAAATGCAATCACCTTTGCTGCTAACCACAGACATAGTGCACAAAACTGACAGAAGAGAATCTTGTTGATGCTGTTACCAGTTGTATGGATCATGATAGACAATTACATCAACAGAAGTAAAACACTTCTACGAAAATCGCCTTGTGACTTCTATTGAGTTTGAATTTAGTAAAACACCAGTTCTGCATTTGGTAACTGATGACTAAACAAATGTGAAGTGACTGATTTTGAGAAGGTACTCCTACTGAATCAACAAGTGCTTATACTAAAGAACTGCCTCCTCAAAGTATCATGATACTCTGGGATGAAGATTGATTCTAGCATGGCCTTACTGAGACACTAGATACTAGAACCGAGTTCCCTGAGAGACCATAAAGCTGTTTGAAGGTTTCTCCAATTACTGGCATACATTAATATCCACGTTGTGACAAAACTATCTCAGAAAACAGATTTGTTCATGTTATCAGTATTTTTGTCCAAACATATTCAGACATACAATGTTACCTCTGATAATTCTGAATCTTTCACAAACTCCTCTGAATCTATAAAATCTGCAGAGATCCCTGAAGAACTGAATACAGCTTTGACAAAAATGCTTCGCTTCTGTGAAAGCATGCGTACTTATCAATAGAGCATAGTGTCAATACTTCCTCCTCTTCCTAAATCAAACGTAGCTTGTTAAAATACTGGCTTTCTTTACAATCTGATGATATAAGCATTGACATCAGATGAGTTCCAGGTGTTCTAATCAAAGCTAAACCCCAGATTATTAGAATATACAGAGTAGCAACCTAGTTATTAGCACATGAAAAACAGGAGGTGTTTGGTTGGTTGGCTTGATTTTGTTTGGTTTTGGTTTTTGGGTTTTTGTTGTTGTTGGTTTGTTTTTTTTTTGTTTTGTTTTGTTTTTTTTTGTTTTTTTTTTTTTTAAACTAAAGATATTCCAAGTCAGTGACTTAGACAATAAAGGTATACCGATTCATAAGAACTGAGGATCTGGGTCAGCAAGTATAAAGACACATTCCCTGCAGTACAGGACAAAGCATATGGCTCTATAAATGACTCCATATGACTTCCAAACGGCTTCATAAATTATCTTTCCCTTACCTATGTTGTATTTTGATCCAACATCTGCTACCTTTCTTTTTACCATCCACATTTTATTATAGTCCAAAACCACTCATGACTAATATTTAACAGTACTATATAAGCATAATCCTGAATCCTGAAAAGGATCTTCCTATTGGCTATGTATAAAATTAGTAAAATTGTAGTCAGTCTTCAATAGCAGAAAGATACATGGTACAATCTTACATGACTCATCCCAAGAGGTTCACTAGATTTATAGATATACTAAGGGGAAAACATACACCTGAGCTCTACCACAGGAAAAACAGTAGCGCTCAGATTTACTTTGCACAGAAACCATTATACACATACGGTTGAATTTCGACTTCTTCCACTGTGCTGTGAAGAGCAACCCAGAACTATTTACTCTGCTGACCGCTTGGCCCTTTTCACTGAATGCAAGGAACTGTCATCAAACCATATATGGTTTGCAATGCAAAGCTGCATTAAGTTTGTTCAGCTTTAATATTTCACAAAGAAACTGGCATATTCTTTCTCTAATGTTTTCAGAACCAAAATTATTCAAATTAGTAAATACCAACGGTTTATGGACACAGATCAGTCATCAAGCTCACTTAGTTTTATGGATTCAGTCTAGGAACACAAATGTATCTACTAATTATAAAACTGCCCTGTAGTTCTGGCAATTAGTGCTATGCAATGACCACTAGCCTATGTTACTTCTGTAGAATGAATGCAAATGAAGTGTCTTTGGTTTTGTATATATGTATTTAAGATTTCTGTGACTCAATCCAGATCCAGAGAGAATTCATTTCCCAAAGGATGGAAAAGAAAAAGACCACTGAAGACAGAGTTGTTGTTGTTACACTTAACATCTATTTAAAATATTTATATAATAATTTTATTATGAACTAGGTAAGACTTTCACAGAATGACAGGGATTGGAAGGGATCTCTGGAGATCATCTAGTCCAACCCCCCTGCCAGAGCAGGGTCACCTAGAGCAGGTTGCACAGGAACGCGTCCAGGCGGGTTTTGAATGTCTCCAGAGACAGAGACTCTACCACCTCTCTGGGCAGCCTGTGCCAGTGCTCTGCCACTCTCAAAGTGAAAGAAGTTCCTTCTCATGTTTAGGTGGAACTTCCTATGCTCAAGTTTGTACCCGTTACCTCTTGTCCTGTCACTGGGCACCACTGAAAAGAGCCTGGCCCCATGCTCCTGACACCCACCCTTTAAGTATTTGTAAGAATTGATAAGATCCCCCCTCAGTCATCTTTTTTCCAGACTGAAAAGACCCAAGTCCCTCAGCCTTTCTTCATAAGAGAGATGCTCCAGTCCCCTCATCATCTTTGTAGTCCTTTGCTGTACCCTCTCCAGCAGTGCCCTGTCCTTCTTAAACCAGGGAGCTTGACCTGGAGACTTTCACAAGTCTCACAACCAATTTTCATTAAACATAACTTGGCAGCTTTGTCGTTTCTCAATTCAAGGGCTGACAGATTGCTATTACTGCAAACAAGAATAAATAACTTGAGTTAACTCTTTGAGGGAAGACATGATGGGCTTTCCTAGGGCATTGAGGATTTTACTTTAAACAAAAGCCTTTACATACATCACAAATGAAGCTATAACAGTTCAACATTAATTACCACCTGTAACTAATGAAACAAAACTTAAATAAAGTTTAAAATATTTAAATTTATGTATTGTAGCAAGATACTTCCACTTTCATAAAATGCAAACAACTTGGAGAATGTAGCCTCTATGACACACTACTTTGTATAAATATCCTTATTGCCTAATATGAACATTCTAAAATTTACAAACAGGATAAGCTGTTGACTACAGTATTTGTTTGGTCTTTCAAAACAAAGAAACTTTGAAAATTCAAATGCATAATTTAAGCCTGACTTTCAGATTGATTCTGCTGCTAATAGTCAAAACAGTCTTAGCAACCAACTGAAAACTTTATGGAAGGGTAACGGCTAAAAATTGTTGCACTCAGTTTCGCAGTGGAAGTACCGATTTAGTTGCATGACTTCATTTTTGCCTGTGTATTCACCTTTACTCTCCTTCACCCATCATGCACCAAGTTAGCCTCAGGAGAGAAATAATGGAATAAATGGAAAGAAAATTATCCATTTTTCCGCCCTTGAATTTTGCTGCCTACATCAGAGTCTTCAACATGTTAACAGGGAAGACCAAGAAAGATAACTTATTCAGTGTGGTAGTGCTTGTTCTGGGAATAAACCAAGAACTTTATTCCACAAGGATGTTAATTCAACTTTTTTTATAAGTACTAAAAGGTAACCTAAAAGTAATAGGAAATCTTTATAAACAATAACTTACTTGGTGCTCTCAGAATTCCTTAAGACATGGATTAATAGCGAAAAATACTTTTTGTACGCTATGTTCAAGTATACCAAGAAAGAGCTTTGAAAAGTAAGTATCATTCTTCTACACAGCAACCTTAGATTGCAAGGAATCTATTAAACAGCTTCAGCAAATACCAAGATCTCTCCTGCAGCAAGGGAGGTTTTGGGTTTCGATCAGTTCAAATACAGGTTAATGCATGTGGAAGTCACCATTCATTTAAGTAGGTAGCACTACCCTTTTAAAGCGCTGTTGAAGTTTGAAACATTTATCGCGGTGTCTTCTAACAGAACTCTAAGATGGCATATAGCAAGACACCTGAGGAATCTGAATATACACAAGTCTATGGGACCTGATGAGATGCACCCCGGAGTCCTGAGGGAATTGTCTGATGTAGTTGCCAGGCCACTCCATGATATTTGAAAAGTCATGACAGTCAGGTGAAGTCCCTGGTGACTGAAAAAAGGGAAACATCGCACCCATTTTTACAAAGGGTAGAAAGGAGGACCCTGGGAACTACCGCCCTGTCAGCCTCACCTCTGTGCCTGGGAAGATCATGGAACAGATCCTCCTAGAAGCTATGCTTAGGCACATGGAAGACAGGGAGGTGATTTGAGACAGCCAGCATGGCTTCACGAGGGGCAAGTCCTGCCTGACCAACCTAGTTGCTTTCTACAATGGAGTGACTGCATCCGTGGACAAGGGGAGAGCTACGGATATCATCTATCTGGACTTCTGCAAGGCCTTTGACACAGTCCCCCACAACATCCTTCTCTCTAAGTTGGAGAGATACGGATTTGATGAGTGGGCTGTTCGGTGGATAAGGAACTGGCTGGATGGTGGTCAATGGCTCAATGTCCAGATGGAAAGGGATCATGAGTGATGTCCATCAGCGATCCGTACTGGGACCGGTGTTGTTCAACATCTTCATCAATGACATAGTGGGATCAAGTGCACCCTCAGCAAGTTTGCTGACGACACTAAGCTGAGTGGTGCGGTCGATGTGCCAGAAGGACAGGATGTCATCCAGAGGGACCTGGACGAGCTAGAGAGGTGGGCCCAAGTTCAACGAGGCCAAGTACAAGGTCCTACACTTGGGTTGGGACAACCCTCGTTATCAATACAGGCTGGGGGATGATGTGATAGAGAGCAGCCCTGCGGAAACGGTACTCGTGGATGAAAAGCTGTACATGAGTCAACAATGTGCGCTTGCAGCCCAGAAGGCTCCCCCTCTATTCTCCCCCTCTATTCTGCTCTCGTGAGACCCCACCTGGAGTACTGTGTCCAGCTCTGGAGCCCTCAGCACAAGAAGGACATGCACCTGTTGGAGTGGGTCCAGAGGACGGCCACGAAGATGATCCGAGGGCTGGAGCACCTCTCCGATGACGACAGGCTGAGAGAGTTGGGGTTGTTCAGCCTGGAGAAGAGAAGGCTCTGGGGAGACCTTACAGCAGCCTTCCAGTATCTGAAGGGGGACTATAAGAAAGCTGGGGAGGGGCTGTTTGCAAGGCCATGTAACAATAGGACAAGGGGCAACGGTTTTAAACTACAGCAGGGTAGGTTTAGATTAGACATTAGGAAGAAGTTCTTTACAATGAGGGTGGTGAGACACTGGCCCAGGTTGCCCAGAGAGGTGGTGGAGGCCCCATCCCTGGAGACATTCAAGGCCAGGCTTGATGAGGCTCTGAGCAACCTGATCTAGTTGAAGATGTCCCTGCTTGCTGCAGGGGGGTTGGACTAGATGACCTTTAAAGGTCCCTTCCAACCTAACAGATTCTATGATTCTAAAATTCAGCTACTTATAATTATTGAAAAAAACTTATGGTTTTGCAATTGCAAGGAGTTAAGCATGCCACCGTTGTCAAATTCAAATGCAGAAATTTTTATTTTGCCTATTAAAATCCACTCAGCAATAAAGTGAACTGTCTATTCCCCAGAGCTATTTTGTCTTAGAAATATAAATGCAGTGGTGCCTTCTGTAGGCTTCAAGTCACTGTGACTATTCTTAAGTAAAGCATTGTCTTCCTCTAGTAGAATTTGTAGATTATTGCAAGTCCGAATATACTTAACAGAGAAACGTCTACTGGTCTGGGGAGAGCAGAAGTCAGTACATTGCAACAATACAATAAATTAGAGGTTATTTTCTGATTCAAAATATTACATGTGTTTTCACACATTTTAACCAGCACCATTTGTCTTATGTTCTCTCTGACACGCTCATTTTGAATACGAGTTCTAGGAATGACATCAATAATTTTCACTTTTATCAGTATGCTGCGTTTGCCGCTGGGTAGAAGTTAAAAACATTACAGTACATATGCAAATAATGTTTGGTTACTATCTCTGGACTTCCCAGTGTTACTTTGTTCTTTTGGATTTTGGTCTGGGTTTTTTTGTTGGGTTTTTTTATTTGTTTGGTTGGGTGCGTTGTTTGTGTTTTTGTGGTTTTTTGTTTTGTTTTAAGTTGGCAAAGTACAGTGAAAGGATAAGGTCTATTTTATAGCATGCTTTCTGGGTACAAATGAACTTACAAAAGAACATCAGCATCATTAGGGATTAAAGGAAAGTGAGTTAAGGATGGATACCTCTTCCTCTTTCTCTAGCAGGAGTAAAAGGAAACTTCTTTTTCATAGCTTAGGTTAATCTGTTCACCTCTCAACTCCAGTGCCCAGACCCCCCTTATATCTTGACTATTATGCTGTGACTTCTCCTCCATTTTCCAGTAATCTAAAAATACAAGCTATGGTTCATTTATTGTATCAACTGAATTGCTAATTCACACTTCAGAACCTTATAGATATTTTTTAACATGTAATATTAATGTCAAGTGATCAATTATGTAAGCATAATTTTTACACATCAGACCCTTTTTGATTATTTCATACAAAGATTTAAATGTTTTTACCATAAATATACATATTAAATTTAAAATTAAAAAAGAATAAAAAAACCATATTCCCAAACCTCCCATCAGCTTCTAATTAGTAATGATCTATTATTAACAAGATTTACTTGTTTCACCGAAAAGTTCCTATTCAGTATAGCAGGACTGCAGACAGTATAACTAGTTTTACCACTACAGGTTTTTTTGACAACACTGAGAAAATTACAATAGGTTTGCCTACTTATATTTGTTTCTAGCATGAAAATACAGCTGGTTTGTGTTTAAAGAAGTGATGAACAAAATATTTCAGAAGAGAAATGATGGTGCAGTCAAAACAGGTAACAATTTAACACTTAAGTTTCATTCAACTAGTCAGGAGCAGAGCAAACAAATCAGCCAGCACTAGCCAAAAAAATTAAATCCAAAGAAAAAGTTACTTGGAGCCAGTAGCAAAATTTACTTACAATAATGAATTAAAAATATCAAATCAAGTCTCTCTGGACTTGGACAACTGTAAAACTTCTGATATTGATATGCAGATATTTAAAAA
The DNA here is from genome assembly GCA_947846985.1 of Fratercula arctica. Classification (NCBI taxonomy): domain Eukaryota; kingdom Metazoa; phylum Chordata; class Aves; order Charadriiformes; family Alcidae; genus Fratercula; species Fratercula arctica. The sequence goes on from CANTUZ010000010.1 coordinate 26,334,982, forward strand.
ATGAATTATCATGTTCTCAAGACACTTTCAGGTCTGAGTTAACAGGAGTGAATAAAGTTAACCACCTAGCAGGAGTTCATCATATTGTAAGCAGAAGCCTTATTCATTATCTAGTTGCTGAGCATTCTCTTAAGATTGATAGCATACACCATACCAGTAGACACACACCAATTCATAAGCACAGAAACCACCAAAAAAATACGTAGCCAATTAACATGTGCAAAAATACTCAAATATAGATCAGGAGCAATTTTTTTCAAATTGGTCATGCTTGAGTTCTTTTTTAATTGAAGGAAAAATTTTTTAAAAAATTACAGTGATAGCTAATTGTGACCTGAAAACATGCACAGAATCTGTTACGTGACTTCAGTTTGGTTGGTTGAGTGGGGTTTGCCTTGTTCAAAATGAAGAGGAAGAGGCTTAAAAACTTGTATCAAAACAAAGAAGTCTTTAGCACAACGGATGCAATGAGTAAAAATTTTCTTTCATAACAGATAACAATTTTACTACCTACTATCATCTAATTCTGTTTTTAAAGAAAGGTCAGATGCTAAAGCCTATTTAACAATAAGGGAAGACTTTTTACAGTTTTCAACAGTCTTCCAATTAGCCCTCTACTATGTATCAATCCCTTCCCTAGCCAGGAGCAGGTAACCAGAAAAACTGAACACTTTGCAGTGATAGATCTGATCTTTTGTTTGATTTTGGAATACGGGAAAGCACTCATTCTTTCAGAACACAACTTTATACCTACATAATAGTGTGTTCTCCTGGTAGCATCAATGGACACTCGAAAGCACTAACTAAATATCAATGCCATACGTTGTTACAGTACCACTCACCTCACCACTATTGCTTGCCATCAGCTAATGCATGATCAATTTTGGAAGAAGGATTTTATGTCCAGGGCAAGCATCTGCCAAGAAACCAACGCTTTTGAAGCGGTTAGAACAAACTAAAATCTGCCTAAGCAAGTAATATGATCTTTTGTGCAAGATGAATGAGAAAAAAAAACAGGATTCTGAGGATTCTGTAATTTTATTGACAGAAATGGGAACAGTAGCCTTGGGATCCAGAAAACATACGTATTAACCAGTGTGCAGACTACTTTCTCCACCCTCTTAGGACAGTTCATTCTGTTCTGAGCCGCCTAGTTTTTTTATGTGCTCAATTTGCTTAACTTTTCTAAAAATAGATGACAGAGTACATCTGGACACAAAACAAGCTTACAGACATACTATTGTGTTTCAACTAAACATTAGTTTTCGGTATGTGGGAAGATGTATTCAGTCTCTGTCAAGAGACCAAATAGAAGTCGTGAAGTTTGATAATTCATCATAGGTCACATACCCCTACAATAGAAATAACATTACAACTTATTTTTTTCTTTTTCCTATAAAGGAAAAACAAAAAAAGGTTAACATAAGAAATACTTTTGAGCCTGATTTTATTTCCTAGGTAAATAAGTATGTACATATATAAGCTTACCCTTACCTAGGAATAAAAATGTATTACAAATACTTTCTTGACATACACAAAAATCCAAATCATAATATCACATTATAAAACAGAATAAAACACTACTGAAAATACCACATAAATAGACATAAAACTGACAACTTCCTTGTACATGCTGAACAAAGGCAAAGCAAAGATCTAGTGCTATATAAGAAAAAAGCAGATTTTTAAAAATAGCGTTTTACTTTTGCTACTATGTATTTGTCAAACTATTCTAAGTAGAGACATTCTTTAATACCTAATTACAACACTCAAAACTAATGAGAGTTCACTTATAGAATCAGCTTTGGATGCTGTCAGACAAGTAATAAATATAAAAGTAGCTACACGTTATAGTATTCCCCCTCCCACAGAAATCACTACGCTAATCCTGTGAGTAAAGACTAACTGCAATAACATCATTGGTATCAACTGAATATCCCAAATCATTCCTTTTCACACAGCTGCTTCTCACAAGGCACTGGCTCTGTGAAATTGGAAATGCTTTTTGCACGCAGCAATTTACGAGCACAATCTGGGAGTTTCACTCTAACCTACCACCAAGAGGCACTTGGCGAAGAGAACGCTAAACAGCTAAGGGACAGGACGGGGACTTTGGGGCCTGGCAAACTGCCTTCATTAGCAGTGAAGCAGAATTTTGGGGCAAACTTAAGATGGTAATTGCCAGCCTCAGTTACACCATTTGCGCACTTGAGATTGATTAGTTGTATTGTCTGGAGGTGAAGAGTTTTCATACTATGATCATCATCGACATTTATAAAATATTTCAAGCAGGTAGGACTGGAAATAATATAAACACCTAGGTTTTGCTTACATATGCCCCTACTATTACAATAGCATCAACACATCTCACAGACTTCAGGATTTACTCAGAACACAGATGGCCTGATTGCCTTCAGATTATTTAGACAAAGCAGGAAAGTGTTACTTGGCCCATTTTTCCAATTTAAAAAAAAAAAGCAGGTACAGAGAAACTGAAAGGCTTGAAGGAAGCCTGTAAGGAAATACAGATCTGAAATCAAGTGGTATGTCCTTGAGGTCATCTTTTCGAAATAACCTCATGTAACTCTGTCTATACATAAAATGCATTCCTTATAGTCTGGGTCCTTTGACAATTTCCTATTCTAATTAGTTTCCATTGGGCTAGAAAGCACAGTACTTCTCAGGACTGTAAATTTAGTCCATGTCCTCTTTTTCCCTCCCCCTCTTTCCTTAAAGAGAAAGGGTCATCATAAAACGCAAGTTAGTTGCTAACCAAGTTTTGGCAGTGTTTTTGTAAGACAGTGTCTCATCATAAGAATCCCTGCAGCAAAGCTGCCATTGAGAAAACAGATTACCACTTTAATTCTTTGATTAATTCCTTGTGTCTGCTACCAGCAACTCAATCTTTGAATGTAATAAAGTAAGAGCAGATGGGCAGCTCCCAGACACAACAAAACCGCACAAAGCCAGGATGGTAGCTTCATCCACACACCAGTCCTAGACTTCTAAGCCCAAGACAAAGGGAGGAGATTCCTTTTCAGCTGAATAGCATTCTTCAGGGTAAGTGTATCTGAAAGTGTCCTCAGTCAAAAAAAAATGGAACTGCTACTTCAGTTCATGTTTAAGAAACTCCTGGGTACAGTGGTTAAAATCAATCTGGATTCCTGCCTGCCATGCCAAGGACTACACTTTATTCTTTTTCTATCCAAAGAACTGTTACTACAGTCTGTGAAGAAAATAAATTCAGTCTTACAGATGAGAGAATAGAAACTTCTGAATCCCAAGCATGAATTTATTTTTCTATGCAGAGTTTTTAGAAAGCAGGAACTATTAATTCAGAATTAAATACTGCACATTTTTCTTCAGACTTGTGGTGTCTACAAAAGCAACATCCTCTCTTAATTTAAAGAGATCAACTTACTGGCTGAGAACTGCACAAAAGCAGTTTCTGTTTTATTCTTTTTGATAGCCTAAAGAGTAGGAGGCAAACACTTTAGACTGAAGATCATTAGGAGCAATAACGGTTTCCATCTGCTATGATTTCTGAATATTCAGATCCCACCTAATACCTCAGCTTTGCTATTATCCAGCATTCAATAAGCTGAACTACCACTGTATTAACCACTACTGCAATCAGTTAAGCATGTTTAACCACTGGATTGCAAGCAGAAAGGTGATATGGCCAATCCTTAATACCTGCCAAGGAAAGCAATATTTAACCATGGAAAACATAAAGGTCTCCTTGAGCGTTTCTGAAGCATTTCTCTAGAGTTCAAATGGTACCAAGAAGTTCTTTAACAGCTACTAAGTTAACAGCAACAAATAAAAGGCTACAGGCTAGACAGAAATTTCCAAACAGTCCTTTAAGAGCAATTCATTTAATATTTAGCAGCAACACTTTTGAAAGGTATGTTTGTAAAACAGAGAAGGCTGTTCATGGAAGCTCTGCTACTGAGTACTTTCACATTTCTTAAATCAACGTACCTTGGAGAACAGCCCTGTGAACATGAGATTACATATGTCTTTAAATTCTTTTTGTGTTGATTAGTACTCAACTTCTATTATATTCAAATATTCTTTATATTTCTTGTAGGGTTTTTTTTGCTGCTAGATTGAATTACAATATTAAATTGGATTAAATACAATGCATCTACATCAGATTGAATTACAGATGCTGAGATTTGGTTCAATGAACTTAAACAGCACTCATGCAATATTTAGGAAATTAATGAACGAAAGGATTTTATTTGGGGGGGGTTTGTTGTTTATTTTTTTTCTTTGTAGCTAGCATAGTTGTTCCACTTAATGACAGCTCCAAAAAAAAAAAAAAAAAAGCTACGGTCTGTGAGGGAGCAATAAAGAATGTCTTCATATGGAAAAACACTACGGAGCCATTTCAATACATTTTTTAGATTACAACAACTTGTTCAAATTTCATTCTGTAAAATGACACCACAGGTTTTCACAGTATAGAGAATTCTCTCCCAGATCAGTGTTATACTCTTTTAGCATTTTCAAAACACACTTCTGAGTTAAACTTCATCTCTCTTCTGCTGCCATTAAGGCAACAACATGTAGCCCAGATCGTAAAAATCAAGGAATATTAACCCTTCAGCCTTTTTCTTTTTTTTTTCTCTTTTTTTTTAATGGAAAAAGAAATTATGTAATTTGGAACCTATAAAATAGACAGAACAGTGACAGTGCTTCTACTTTATTTTCTCTCTGATGACCAAATCAGTGACCTATTACGAAACAAACAAAAAAACCCACCCAAGTGCATCTATTCTTGAAAGTTCCCTCTTTTATAATGTGCTGTATCTTGACTTCTTTGTGAATATACTTCCACATCAAGGATCATTTTTATATTAAAATATGTACATATAAAATTTTTTTAACAGTTTTAAATTGGCCCAACAGTTGTGATAAAATACTATACAGTACAATGCAGTAATAGTTGTCAACCTATCACTTAACTAAGTGCTTAAAAATTTACCAGAACAATTCTAATCTCCATTAACAAAATATGTTCAGAATTCAAATCAAAAGGAACGTAAGTTAAAGGTCATAAGAAGCGTCATCTGAAAAATAGAAGCTTGAAGTGAAAGTACACTACAGTGATGTGATAAATACATTCATACATACTTATCTACCAGAAGAAAAATACTTAATTCTTATTTTTAGAGAAAGGAAGTTTGAAAGTCCTTCATAAAGGACGAACAAAAACCCAAAGACTAGAGCAGTTGTACTTTATTGATCAAGCAATACTGTGTTTTCTGTCCAGTTTTAATTTGCTTAGATAACAGATGTTCTGTGATAACTGACTACTGATACGTGTGTAGGAAAGGGCAGGAAGGAAGTAATTTCCTGCTCAGTCTGATTGCACCCTTGGGGATTTGGTTTGTGTAGTAAAGAAAATATTGATCTGAAAGTCTTAAGCAGTTGTGTATAAAGCTTCTGCATCTCCACAGCCTGAACAAGAGAAAAAGCAAATATTTCTCCTCTCACACATGAAAATGCAAGTCTCTATTTATCACCTATAAAATAGAAGTTTTTGAAAACAACCTTAAATTCACAGTTTTTAGATTTTGTTTTTAGAAATGTTAATACCAGTTATCTTTGTCCTGAACTTGATATTGCATAATTTTTGGATTTGTTATAAACACTAAATGCTTTTGGTCACAGCACTCCATTCAGTTGAAAAACTTGAAGCTCGATGCTGTGTAGATGCTATGAATTTGTTTATGTTTAATAAGAAACTGGACAAACTTACGGAAATCAACTGTGAGTTGTTTAATGCACACCAACTACATTAGGCTGAAAAAAATCACTCAAGTTTCAAACAACAGGAGGTTTGGAGAGGAATAAGAGGGATGATTATATATGCCAGCCTTGCTTAGGTATTCTTCTCCAGGCATCCATTTTGGGCTACTATTCGCAAAAGAATATTTGGCTATATGGATTTTTGATACAAACCTCTTCATTATGTTCTTAATCAATAAAAAGGAATTAATTACTATGATTACTGAAAATAACCTTTTGCTTTGGTTTAGCTAAATTCAAAAGGAAGAAAGCAGGACAAAAAAACCCTCATAAAGAAGTTAAAAGCTTGGAATCAGTAAAGCTAAAAGCGATTACAGTCACACGCCACAACACACGCATACAAGGTTTGTGTCAAAAATTGCAAGATATAGACATGGCTGTGCCAAGGAACATGCTCCTGGTATTTGCTAGCTTACAGGTAGAAACAAAAAGAGCTAAGAAAAGAGAGACAGACAAAGCATCCAAGAAATCTACTGACTTAAAGCGTACACATTTGTGTTTTCATTGTCTTAACATTTGCTTTGTTGTTAAGTCTTGGGAAAAAAGGTACAGAAAGGAAATACCTATGCTTGATTACTTTAAAAAGACGTGTGAAACATGCATTGAACCTGATGCTTTTGGTCTTTTTCATTTGCCATTCTTCACATGCTCCTTTTTAAAACTGTCCTTAGACCAACATTAGGGGAAACATTCTAATTAACTTTGGTTTAGAAATAGAGAGTGTCATTCTGTAATTGAGAGACAGCTGGCTGTTACTGTGATAATGATATATCAAACAAAGATCTTTTCCACTGGAATGTGTTGCTACCCCTGATTATAGGTTAAATTCCCAGAATTAAAACCTCATTCATAAGGATTTCAAAGCCTGAGCTTAAGACTTATCTTCCATATGTGCCTGTTCTCACAGAACAGTGGATGCTACTCCATAAATGCCCACAAGAGCAAACAGAACAAAAACATGGCTACAGGGAACATCTTTAAACTATAAATGGTTATTAACTGAGTTACAGTGCATGCTGTGCACCTTATTACAGTCTAGCAAAATAACTGTGACTGGGAAAATGCCAAAAGCCTTAAGATTTCCTTACATAATATATAACGTTTGAGCAATACAGTAATTTCTTAGGTGATTTTTATGCCACTGGCCATCATTTCTGTGTAACAGCGTTTCTGCAATCAAAAATAAACATTGTCTTTACCCATCATTGTAATTTTCTACTGATCCAATTTTAATAGGAGGCACAGACAGGAGAATGGACTCAAACTGGGCTTTTTAACATAACTCGATACTTTATAAAACCCAATAGTGCATAAAAAGGATATACTTGTGCTTCACCACGTAAACGATCATGAACGATACTTTTCCTACGTCTAGAAGGCAGCAAGCTCCCATCCTGACCTAAATGCAGTTCACACCGAGTAACTGAACACCACAAGACAGCGCTGATGAGCTTTGGTCTCAAATACAGAACGAAATTTCTGAATGGTTTTCTCTAACACATAGACAAATGAAGATCCACATTGGACTACAAGTTCCAACTGATTTTAACAGTATTTAATGTGTTTTAGTCTGCAGTACACAAACACCACATGTTTACCATTCACTACAGATGCTGCATGCATGCATCATACTGCCCACTAAAGTTACAAGGCTGAGTCGCTGCTCAGTAGAATAATACTTCTTTTTCAGCAAATTGATTTTGTTTACTGCCTTTGCTGCTCAGTGAGTGAAAAACCATCAAGTTTGGAGATGAAAACGCAATAGAATCAGTAGATAAAACTCTGTGGATCTGTGCAGCTAATTGTTTTGCTTTTGGCTATGGCATATGTATTACTTGACTGCTAATTTCACGCTCTGATACTGCTTCTTTATAGCAGCAGATGAAACTGAAGCTCTAGTGCCCCATTCAAATAGGCTGATAAATATGTATTCCACCCCCTGCAATATGTTTGACACACTCCTTACCCATTGTTATGCCTCCTTTTTATGAAACCTAAAACAGTCCCCTGTTTTAGCTCTTATTCTTGACATTGTCAAACCACAATTATGTATGCTCCTTGCTTATTCCGTATGCAAAAAGGAATTCTAATTTTCCTGTTTACAGAAATCCTCCTACAAATTTGTTGTGTCTGTAGAGTATTTAGGTTTGAGGTGGGGAGTACACACTGCTGTAACACTTCTAAAAAACCTCAAGAAAATAACAGCAGCACGTTTCTCTGCAGATGGACAAATAAACGCTGAAGAAATCATACTGTTCCATGTGCACAACTGAACTTAGCAACTCATACTGAGTTTCAGATTCCTTCTAAGAACAGCAAGAATTGCTACTGTAGTTAATTCAGACCTACCTGGCTCTACGGACTGTCTGAGATGAAGATACAGCAGTGCAGGACAGCCTAAGAGGCTGGCTGAAAAAACTAAAGCTTTGGCAGGTCCCTGAATCATTTGAACACCGTGAAGTGAAAGCAATGTTTCTAATGTTACCTTTAAAAGAAGTAAAAGGAGACCAAGAATATTGAAATCCATTAAATCCATGATAATTACGTAATAGTGGATCATACAAAAACAATAATAAAAAATGAATGGTTGTGAAATCAAAAGCAAATAGGATGAAACCAAAAAGCAAGTCTAAGGACACAAATCCTGCTGGTCTGATTCAAATACATATTTATTTCCACTGAAACACTACAGTAACATTATATGTTCTTACACCACTGATATACTAGGACCTATCTATAATATTTCAGCTGTGAAAGAACCCATAACTGTTGCAGTCCCATAATTATTAAGTGAAATGCCTCCCCTTCTTTTTTTCCCTTGGGGTTCTTTTTGGATTGTTTGTGTTTTAAGCAGAAAGGATTTTTGCATAATTAAGGAGAGAATCTAAAAGCCAGATAGTAAACCGGAGATGGAAAAAGAGAAATAAAAATTAGGAGAACCGAGGTACCCCAGACTTATCAAGAATGAGAGGACTTGGAATGAGTAAATCTTTGTTATACTCACGTATGAGATCTAAGAAATGCAAAAAAAAAAAACCCAAAGCCTAGTGTATGCAAACTTTCAAGTTCATACTTATTTGTGAATTTAGCATATATATACACATGCATTTATACATATAAAAATAAACATGCACACACAACAGGCATACAATTTTAGATCCTGGGCAACACAAGTCTGGTTTCCTATAGAACAAATCTTCATCATTGCCTAGCAACCAGAGCTATTTTTAAGTCAAACTGTAATAATTTAACATTTCAGCTGTCTTCACTGAGATTTGGGAGTGAAGGAGATCACTTAAATCCTATCTCTTCCCATCTGCCCCTCCAACACTCTGACATTTGACCTTCTCAAAACCAAAAATTGCTCCTTCACAGAAGCCAAGTTAGGACAATTTCAGCATATAAAGTGCAAGTCTGAGGAAAATTCTGAGTGACAGAAGAGAACACTATTCAGCAAACACTACTTTCATTCCATGTATGGGTATGGTTTACTGTGATTTATATTTCCTATTTTCAGAACCCTCTGTAGGTTCTGATGCAATACTGAAAGGTCTGTGCAGCTAATGCCATGTAATGATGTGTAGCACAACTGGTTCTTGTTTTAAGGGCTAAGTAAGTCGTAACAGTACAGTCTTGGACATAAAAGACATTTTACTGAATAGTATAAACTGTTGTATTGCATTTTGATTACAAAATTCACTAGAAGAAATGAACGAATACTGTTATCCTGGGATTTTGTATAAACAAGTTAACTGAAATTGAAATTCCTTTACAAGAATTATAAGACAAACGTGATGGAGGAGAGGAGGGGAGTTTAAAGCCAAAAAACAAGTATAATGCTTTCCCAAATCCAAAGCCTGTTTCTCTCAACAAAAAAGGCTAGATATGTTATGTGAGAATAACATCCCTCAAGTATAAGGAACATATGATATATGAGAGATTAAAAGACTTGATCCTGCATATTCAAACTGCTTTAGCTATCTCGAAGACAATCTTCCATACAAACCCGCACACCTCAACTCAGAAATTTTTTGTTTTTTAACATGTTCTGTGGTTTACTTTTTGCAAAATCAGAATAAAAAAGACTGGAAACACACTTTTTATTTATAACGAAAGACTAAATTCTGATGCATCTGCATAGCACCAGAAGGTAAAAAGATGTGTCTCTGGCAAAATTCTAAGAGCTGTTAACATTACATTACCTGAAAATGCACAAGACTGAAAACCCTGAGGGAAAGATGTACCCAAATACAGCCTTTCCCTACAATTTTCTACAAATAATAACATATAGGCAAGAAACCTACAGAAACTCAGAAACTTACACAAAAGCATTCTCCTGGCAAGGTTAACACTTACAACCAAATAATATGTTTTGGCCGTAGCATACAACTGTCTTCTACACTATCTTCAGGTAAAAATATGAAAACTAGCACAACAAAAACTCAGAGCTTCCTCTCAGATAAATTCCATTACTGTTTTGGAAACAAGGAAACTGGAACACAAGAAGTTCAGACACTTCCCAATGACACTGATTTTAGAGTAACTGAGTTTTAGCGCTGGTTCCAAGAGTGGAAAGTACCCAACTGCTTTAACATGTGCTACATTTCAAAAATTCGACTGGTTAGAAGATCGCACAGAACAGAATCAGGAGAACTTGGCTAATATTCATTTACCAATTCATGTAATTATTTTTTCCTTTTTTGGTAATTCCCATACATTTGGAGACAAATCAAACGGCAATTGCAATTGTTTCTTAACTATGAGACACGCAAAGTGTTCACTATGTAGACACTGATCAACTCCAGATCTTTTCTTTTTTACCTACTATAAAAGTCTGTAAAGCTGTTTACTCTGTAGGGGTTTCCCCAGAAATAGGTTTAGGCAAGGCACCTTTTCTCCGCCGTTCCTTCTGGAATTTTAGCTCTTTCTATGGCACTTCCAGGAAAGCGTTTTTTGATGGAAAACACTGTTTAAGCTTAAGAACCACGTTTAGTCACATTTCAGGAAATAAATTATAATTCCTTAGAAAAAAGTCTATGGATCTACATAAAAAAAAAAAAAAACCATGAGAGTATAATTTGAGCCTTTAAGTGTTTATTTTCCTCCTCAACTTTGCTGGGTCGGTGCTAGCCTCACTGCTTCTACTAAATATTAACACAGCGTTCTCTAAAATAAGTAAAGGGTATTAAGACAGCATATTCCTGATGCTTATATAAAAATCACCCGTAAAAAACAGCATAGGAATACAATTCAGAGAGTAGGACAAGGAGCCAAAGAAGACACAGACAAATAAATTCTAATTAGAATTTCAGTTGACATTGGCAAGACAAATTTCCTGTACTACACAGCAGGGAGGATTTGATTTTCTTCCCTAAATTGAAAACATATCAAACATTAGGTGTACCAACTGTGTTTTGGATCTCCAAGCACAAGCAGGGCTTCTGAAAATTGAGGCAATGTAAGAGCATATTGCTACATCTAATACTTGCCCCTTCAGAACTTAGAACTTCAAAAACACAAAACAGACAAACAAGTGAGAGCCTCAGAAAATGTAAACCCCCTCAGAGAAGATAACTATCACAGCCAACAAATAATTCATATCCAGACATTCTCCGTTCACTAGCCTAATGTTATTTCTTCCAGTTTTTGCTTTTCTATACTGCTTATTAGAAAATTATGGTGGAAAGCTGGAACAACTCTTTTTTAAATTGGGCTATTATTACACCACTTGCTCTTTTTTTAAAGATACAACATAAAAGTAATGTCAAAAAGTTCAGATCTCTAGAACATACCATCCACACAGGTGCATATATACGTGTATTGAAAACATTTAAAATATCATTTCCCACAACAAAGAGGGGCAAAGAAGTCTAACGATACAACAAAATTTGTTCCGGGCTCAGATGCTCAGTCGTCGCATGTTTTAACCTGCAAAAATTACTTTGAATACCCCCTAATGTAAAAGGTTCACTTTAGGAGCTTTGGGTATTATTATAGTTGCACATTATTCTCTCATATATTGGCTCTGCTCTTCCAACAGTCATCAGAAAAGATAAAATGTCCTCAAACTACCTAATTACTTGCCAAAGATATGTCCTAGTTTTCACTTTATTCAAGTCTAGATTTCTATCATTACACACATTTTCTAGAACATTATTGTGTGTGTGGTAATGTAGCGTAAATGAGGAGTAATGCCAATAAAATTTTAGAAGACCTAAAGAATAAGCACATGCAGCAGCAGCCCGGTGTCTTTACAAGCCAAGTGGGTAAAATAAGTTCCAACAGGTCTGTAAACCTCAGTAATCTCTATTTTAAAAAAATTATATCATCAGTAACAATTAATAACTGCATTAATTGTTTGCGGTTGAGGGGTTGTGTTTTTGTTTTTTTTTTTTCTTTTACTCCTGTTTTCCACTTTGCAATACTGTCCATTCCAAGCCTATCTAGGCAGTGAAATGATAATTTCATTCTTCATGGGTAATATCAAGGAGTGTAAAGTCCTTGGGTACAGTATTGACCAACAGCTATAGTTATATATCATTCTTAAATCTGACTATAAAAAGAACACATAGATGGTCTTCAATGAAGCAACAGAGGACTATTTGATAAACAGGATATTAAAAATTAATAGCTTCAACACATAGTACATAAACTGAACAAGATTATTTGATTATTGTATTTGATATCTTTAAAATAAAAAAGTAAATTTTAAAAAAATCATATAGCATCTACACATTTTAACGAAATTTTTTAAAATGCTGTTACCTCAGTCATTCAGGTCTGTAGAGTCTATGAAAACTAGGTCAGGCCATGTAATTTCATTCATGTAATTCTGTTTTTCTCTTTCCATTCAGTTTTCGTTTCAAGAAATAAAACAGAACTGTGCAGTTTGATGTTTTAAATTTTTTTAACTCTGTACAATAATGGATTAAGAACAGATCAGCTTAAGCCAAACAGAAGCAAGATGAGGTTTATAGTAAACAGGGGGTTCTGAAGGAGAATAAGAATAAAACTATTGGTTCTACTTACTAGCATTCTCTTCATGAAAAAAAAGAAAGGGTGCTAAGAAAGATTAAAGTACTTGTCTCAACTGTGCGGTTAATGTTACAGCAGCAGGGGAAAAATCCCACATCTTCATAGTCAGAACTCTCCATCAGGAGGACTTGCAATGAATAAGACCTGTCGATAAGAGTTTTAGGATTTGCTTCTTAAGGATTTGAAGGAAACTTTAAAAAAAAAAAAAAAAAAAAAAAACAAAACAAACACACCACACCACACATCAAAACCAACTTTCCTATGATGGACAGTTACAGCATGGCATCATCTTTTACAGAGAGCTTTGCCTATGTTCTTGCTATTACCTTTTGAGCTTTTAACCTGTAAGGTCTTAAATGACCCAGTTTTCCAGAAACAGAAATAGCTAAGCCTATACCTTTCTGGGGATAAAAAGTCTTCAAGCACCTTAGAAAATTGCTAATCATTTACCAGCCCGCTTTTTAAGTTGCAGATGTTTCACCTCTCATGGGTGCTTCCTACACAAGGGCAAAAAAAGAAAGGACCTTCAGAGAAAAACATTCAACCATCAATTGGTTGAAAGAATTACTTACCACCAATTTGTATTTGTAGTTGGTTACTAAAGAAAGATCAAGGTATTTTTCTGACTTATTTAAAGATGGCTACTTACATAAATAGAAGTTAAAAGGGAAAAGTAAGACAGAGCAGTCGTGTAGCCATCGTGGCAGACCTTCTGACGACGTGACACAGGGTCTGAGATGAAACTGTTGTCTTCGAGATTGAGTGGAAATTAAACTTTTAAAACTAGCCCAACAGAAAATTCAAAATACAGAAAGACACTTTCCTACATTTTTGCACCATGATAGAGATGGAAAAGTTTATTCTTGGCTACACCACAAAGAAAACACCTTTTTTTCTACAATACTTATGCAGAATAAATGTGCACCGTAGCTGTTAAATAGCTAGAAATGTAATTGAGCTTTTAAAATCTTTTAGTAGTATTCAAGCTCATAAAGTGATAAATGAAATGCACAGCTGAATTTCTAAGCATTGGCATTAGCCTAGAATGGTAGGTTAATTTCACATATTAAAAGTCACAGAAGAAATTGTTATTAGCAGCAGTGAGAATGTATTTGGGTTGAACAGTGCAATCACAAATTGTATGGAAGTTAATTTCCGGTCACCTTACTCTGATACTTCTAATGACAGAATAATTTATATATGTTCCCCAATAAATACAGTAACAGTGCTTATTCACCAAGCAGCATGTGTATCTGCATTGTCCACATAAACAAGGGCAAATGGTAAACAGGAAAGCTAGTCAGGAGAGATTTAATTGGCATCCCACTGAGATCTTGGCTTCTGTGATTCAGAAGCTCTAAAAAACATTTTTTCTTCCATATAAATATTTCAAGGGAGACAGCATCAAAGCCCCTTCCATTTTGCAGGTATCTCATAGCTTTCATCCTAACTAAATATAAAAATAGTTAGAAATGATCCTCTGAAATGGCAGCCAGAATAACTCTTCCTCAGAAAAGGGCTAAGAGTGGAACTGTCTAATCCAATTACAGGCACCTGGTGATATGACTGGCAAGCTCTGGAGAATGAAATCCAAAGTGGCAAACATCCGGCAGAGACAAATTAGGGCGCAAGACAGGGAAATGTGAATTTTAGAGACTCAGATGTTGAAGACCTCAAATGGAAAATACTCATAACCTCAGTGTTCTCTCCCTGCCCTCTCAGCCTAAACACCTAATCTAGGAATTCCATGAAAACAGGTTCTTGCTTAACTCCTGTCCTTCTTGCACAGGAACAGGAAAGGATGTGGAATATTGCCTTTCCACTGAGCGTACCATGTAGACATATCCATGGAGTATATCCATTTTTTGCATTCCTTAGTTCATCAGCAACTCGTGTATCCTATTTGTAGGTAATTCTTAGTCACAGACAGAGTGCTTCTGTGATATACTGCCTGCCTGCTTAGCAAGTGGCTTCACTTGCTCATCAGAACTCTAGTACAAGATCTTTTTCAGAAAGTTAATTGAGAATCAATAATACAACCGGATGAATACAGACTTCCTGATTTAACGTGCATGCATTTAATTCAGCTTCAGTTGCAACAGTAAGCTGCCTGCAGAAGTGCTAGAACAAGTTGCTTTTTGTTGAACCAAACACGATAGAAAATTATCAAATTATAAACAATGGGTTTTTTTATTAAAAAGAGAAAAAGAAAAAAGAATTTCCCTTCAGCCACAGAAAAACAGATTGCCAAACTGGTTAGGAGGATCAAACTTTTCTGTGCCTTAGAAAGGTGGTCAGGATCGCACCTATCCAAGCTTTTCCCTGCATTTCTTCTGTTGCCAGCACACGTAGATCAATACAGAATGCTGGGAAGCACTCCTTACTTTGTGATGAGGGGAGTAACGCTACAGGTATTTCAAAACTACTTTTGTCTATGCCATCGCGACCTGTGGAATCATAAAAACCTTTTCTCTTGTCAGTTACATTTTTTTTGTTTGTTGTTTTTTGTGGTTTTTTTTTACATTGGAATAATTGCATTGATTATGTACAAGGAAAGAGTTGTTTTGATTTCTTCAACTCACAGTAAAATTCGCATGGAACTGAGAACAACTCAGTAAATCTGAACAAAATTAACAGTAGGGATAATTTACTACTACAGAAAGACATAAACGCAGGCATTAAATGCTCAGTAATGGTAGGATTAACAAGTTTTCATGTCATGTCCTATCAGTGTTAGCATGATATGCATCATTTACACAGATTAGCTGTATCTAATTAAAATAAAAATAATTATATATTGATTTTGAAAATTACTTTTCAAATCAGTGAGCACAGAGGTAGTATACAACAGCATAGATTTTATGAGGGTTGAAGGAAGCAATGAAAGTTATAAACTAGAATGACAAAATAAAGTATCTAGAACAGGATGAGCTCCCTGCTGAGTCTCTCTAAATGGAACAGTATTTGAAATTAATTCTGCTGTAAATAAGTAGTTACATTCATAATTGTCATTTACATTGCCACAGAACTGTCACTTTGCATATAAAACCAGATTTATTTTATGTCATCTCCGTGCAGGAATTTAAATGCTATATAACTTCGTAATAGCTCATGTTTCTAAAAATTTCCTACAGAGATTAAGAATCCCGCTATTTATGTATATGTTTAGATCTTTTCTTAATGCTGCGCCATTTATGGACAGCAGAAGGGTAAAGTGTTCTCCAAAAACAGTCAACACGTTCAGGCAATGGCTGATGCTTAATAATAAGATCCAATAGTAATTTTGACTTGCAGGAGGACAATAATACAAAATAAATGGAACCATGGTTACCCTTAGTGTTTAGAAGTCACTTTCATTACCAAACTGAAAAGCATACGAAAACAATCTTGTTCAAAAAGTTTAGTCATACCAAAGATGTCAAGGTGTTGAAGGCGAAGTACTGAGAATCCCTTACACAGTGGCAACCTTAAACCACCAAGTTCAGCTTATTTTACCTACTGACCCACGTCCCATTAGACACTCCTATATGAATGTCTGCAGACTGAGAGAGATCAAAAACAAATCTGACTTGGAATTTCGCAATTGAACAGACAGAAAAAGACGAGATAACCTATTCTTTTTTGCCTAACAAGAGCCCAACCATTGCTATACTAAAGGAAGGCTTTTAACCAGCCTGGAAAAGAAAAAAAACTGCATGTCTCAAGCAATGACAGTCTCTTAAGATACTTAATTCTCAAACCTTTTGAAAGTAAAGTGACCACAGATAAGATCTTTTGCGTCTCTTGATTTCTTCTCATGCTGCCCATAAAGCGACCAGATTAAAAACCAAGTTCTAAGAGACTCTATGCAGCTGAAGCATGTTGATGCTAAGTGTGCCACTAAACAGTGATGCTATTAGTATGTTTAGTTTGGCTGATATTAAGAGCAAAGTATTTTCTTCCCTAGAAATCAGATCTATTTTCCCAGCTTTCCTTTCTTCTCATTACCCTTTCTGTTCTCTTATTATCACTACAAATCACAATTACTTCAGTTTAGTATATCAGCTCTTTAGGGACCGTAATTCTTTCCAGTTACTCATTAGCTGTTTTTTAGTAAAACTGTTTTAGACTTCTTTTCCTTAAGTTCCTTTAATTTTCCAGTAGAAAAAATAAAAGCATTTCATTGTGGCTTGCTTTAACTTCACTTGGAATATTTAAAAATGTAGAAGTGACAAAATCATTGCTTCCACTTAGTGAAAACTGAGTTGCTATTCTTTTGATTTAACACAGTATTTCGTGAGACAAAGTTGTAACATATATCCTGAACATGTGTGATTAACATTGTATGCTGTGAGCATCCTGATCGAAAAAGGGAGTCAAGAGCATGGAAATGAAACTGACTTGAAATAATAATTTGGAAGTCATAAAATATCTTATTTTTCATATGTGAAAGTTTCACATTCTTTTAAGGAAAAGGAAGGTTTTTACCAAGTACTTTTTAACGTTACCAATACCTAAGGAAAGCAACTGCTTTAATATTGACTCAGTGGTATTGTCACAGACTTGCTGTACAAGAAATTATTCTGATTCTTTGTCCCCGCTTCACTTTGGAGATCTGACACAGCATGAATGGCCACCAACTTGCTCCTGCACTGATCTTCCTAAAATTATCCTTCACAAAACTTATCACGCTGTCATCATTACGGTACAGAGGCAGAAGAAAAAAAAAAAAAAGAGAGCGCTGGGAAATGAAATGAGACAAGGAAAAAGAGCAGGGCAATCAAAATATATTGGCAGCGCTCCCCAGAAGGGCTGGCAGAGAGCGGTTGTACGCTGACAGCACCTGGAAATACCTGAACAGGAACGGCCATTGGCAGGTGGCCCGGCCACTGGCAGCGATCATCCCCACTGTCACAAACGCAGTTCCTCCCTACAGTAACATCACATAAAGCGTCTCAGTGTTTTCTGAAACCACACGGTGGAGGTGCAGGAAATGGTTTCCCTCCCAGGTTAAGAAACTGTTCGGGTATTGGGTCACTTGCCCTGTTGTGGAGCACTTAGTTAAAACCATGTGCTAACAGAAACAAACAGATTATGAAATAGAAACCACCACTACCGGTGCCTATACGTTTTAATAAAGACAAGATGTGGTTACTGGTAATAAAATGGGAATATGGTTTTTGATTCTTAGGCCAAGCCTACAAATTGGGTATTTTTCCTTTTCTGTAGTATATGAAATTCAAGTAGCCATAAAATAAGATATATTCACTGATCAATACTTTTCCTCTCCTGGCAAGGATTTAGCTTTCAGAAACTTCTCTGCATTTGAGGATTTCAGAAACACTCATCATACTAGTTCTTTATTATAGCAGAGGAATTAAAAAATGCAAGGAAAATAAGCTAACCTTAATCTACACATTATTTACAATGTTTCCATTTTTTTTAGGCTCATTAGGAACAAAATCCACCACGACTCCTTTCCCCCCCCCCCTCAAGTGAATTTAGCTACGTCCAGATTTGGTAACAGCGAATCAGTGAGTAGTGAATTGGGTTCCTTCCTCAGTTCTGGCTTCTGACAACCACAGCAATCACAACGGCTCTTACTGCCAGCCAGTCACTATCTCTCTCATCAATCTTATCTTTAGCTGCCTGTCAGGGAGAGAAAGGGAACATAAAGCATCACTTTGTAGAAACCCAGATAAAGCTTATCAGTGATTTAAATTTAAAAAAAAAAAAAAAAAAAAGCCACCCAGGGAGATCTATTTCAAGAGGTCTATTGGTGGCAATTAACATCTTATTTTAAGCTTAGCAAAATCATTCTATAAGGATTTCCATAGGACAATCTACTGCTGCAAGCAGATGAAGAGTTTTATTCAAGTTTACATTTTATGTCAGGGAGATCAAAATTCTCCTGCACACATGCCATTCATGCACTCCTAACTACAGTATATGCAAATTAACTTGTCCTAAGGAGTTGTTATCCGATAACTATTTGCAGGAGCAAATTGGAAGCAATGCTTCCACTATCAATTACTCGTCCAAACGTCTGATAAATGCTACTTATTTTGGGCATTAGGATTTTGGTATGGTATCCATTATGGTATGACACTACAGTTCTTCATAAACGCTTCTTCGCAAACCTGCAGCAAGATCATAGTATCACTCAATTGCAAATGAGCCACTGATCCACAGAGGTTTCCCCGGTGTCCACCAAGAAGCCCATGACGTGACAGAGGTTTGAACTGAGGTCTCCCATGTCCAGTCCTGTACTGCAACTACTAGACTTTCTCTTCTTTCATGTTTTGCTTTCAACAAGAACAAATAAAATGAAATACTACTAAATGTGGAATAACCACTTAAGTAGTGTAAGGAATAGGGATATATGATTAGGGAAAAAGAACACTTTCTTGCTCCAGAGATACTAATCAACGGGGACTATTTCAAACACAATTCTCTCTCAAATGGCAGAGAGTTTTAAAATGTGCCCACTCTGCAAGCTCTAGCAAGTAGGAAAACCAAACAAGCAGGAAATACTGTAATCATGTTTCAGTCAAACACTATGCAGGTTGCATAGTTAAAGACAGCAGCATTTTTCCAGGGAAAATGCTGCTCAGTCTGAGCCAGCTTCCTCATTCTCGAGTTCCGTTTATTTTTACCTCTTTGCTCAATAGCCTCAAAGGTTTTTAAGTAATCCAGGATGAGTTCTCTAGAACTACTACAAATTAGTCTTAACTCAGTAAATACAGAATTTAGTGTCTGCTTTATTGCTGACACCATTTTAAGTTAAACCAGCAATAAGCGGTTCTGAAATTTCTGTTTCGTGCAGGTAAAAAAGGTAAACCTGCCACCCTTATCCTTTAAGATTCCCCCATGCAGGTCTTTAGCGGACGGTTTGTTTTCTAATAATAGAACAAGAAAATAAGCTTTCATCCTCCTGTACTAATTTTACTCTATGTTCCACTGCGAGGGAAAAGCTCCAGAGCAAAGAGTTCAATCAGCTCTTTTAGTGCTTCTCTGCCGAGACGACAGACCACCAGGGGTTTGATGACAACAACTTTTTCCAAATACACACCAGAACCCAATTGCTTTCTGTCCTTCATCCTTCTGTGTATGCTCATATTTATATATACACACACATCAAAGATTTCCACAACTTTTCATGTGTTGAAGTCTCTTTTTCATGGGCACTACACAAAATACAGAGTAAGCATATCACCCTTATACAAGATGCAAACAGAGCTCCAAAATCTGAACTGTAAGTACCCTGTGGGAAATATTGCTGCAGCACAAACATTCATTCATTATAAAAACTGATTAAACTTTTCCCTCTTAAAGCCTTAAGGTTATCTTCGGATTCTCCCCTCCCAGAATTGGGTCACCTTCACTTTCCATCCCCCGCCCCAAATACATCATTTACCAGCATTAATTACCTTTATTTAAAATAAATTCAAACAAGCAAAGCATGAAGAGAAGGGTTCCAGCAATACAAGGACTGCCTCTAGAAACACCGAGGGGATCAGAATCAAGCAGGAGGCTGAAACTAAGCTCCCCTTTCTTCTTAAATACCAAACAGAAACCCATATGGACTTTCAGGACAGAAAAACATGCTGTTATCTATACTTGCTGCTTTCTTGCTGATTGCCTTTATTAATAAAGTCTGACAAAAACAATCTACACCAACTGTCCTTGAGCTTCCAGGAGGGAATCTCCTTTTGGCCCATTCCACACCCCAGTCTCCCAGCAGAAACGTGACATTTCACGTACACAAGGCAGGATAACATATCTGCGTAGGTGCAGATTTTGATGCAGTCCTTGTCCTGAACTCCGTTTATTCTAACAAGGGCGAACACTGGCAGCGTGGCTGTTCGGCACAGAAACACACAGCCCGGTAACTAATATCGCTCCTCAGTCCGTAACAACTACACTGCTGCCACTTCTAACACACCAACAGAAGTTCCAGGCAGCACGCCACCCATTTAGATGAGATACATTTTGTTTCGACATAGTTTGACAGTACACAAGGCGACAGTACACTGTGAACAAAAGATATTGTAAAAAGAAGCTGTTATGGTTTTGGACACAGCTCTTGAAGCAGGGGGTGAACAGCAGCCCGTCCCATGCCCTCTCCCAGCATGACCAAGAATTACAAAGAGAAGGCACATGAGGCAGCCCTGCCTGCAGAGAAGTAACACACAGGTTTGGGGCAAGGGGAGAACGTTTATTTTGCCTGTCCACTTTGTAATGAAAATTGAGAACACAGGAGTTGGTAAGAAAGAAAAAAAAAACCTGCTATGAGTTGAGGTCTCCCAAAAAAAAAAAAAAAATTATGCAGCCAACACAGCTAGAAGTTTCATCACTTCGATTTGCCTGTAACTTCTGGGAAGGCAGTTGATGTAGATGGAGGAAAGAGAACAGCAGAAAAGTGATAGTATTAAGGACTATGGAAAAATGGAGTCAGTTCTACCAGTGATGAGCAATTAATAGAACAAGGGAGTGCAATCATACTCAAACTATTTCCTAATTAAAATAAGTATATTAGCTGGCCTTTAAGGAGATATATTTATAGCAAGTGTGACAAGCTATTAAGGATTCAATTTAGATCAGAAGTCTCAAATTATGTCTTTAGGTATGGGGGAAAGTAAGCTGCTGGCAAGCACAATAACTCATCTCACGTTAGAGTAATTTGTCTCTGGCAAGGCACATAACTGGAATTCTTCTGCTAAAATCAGAATTCAAATAACTTCTGTGTGTGTGGACACATGCAGATTGAAAAGTGTGATACATTCAACAACTACTGAAGTAGCTGTCAAATGGTACTTGATTTGTACTGTTTAGGTCATAAGTTTTCTTATACAAATACCAACTTTTAAAATTCCCAGGTTTTTATTTATTTGTTCATTTTTTAATAAGTTTCTATCCAGTATATACCAAACCCTACAAAGTTCTCATGGTTGTGTTTTTCCTGTATTTAAATATTGCTAAAGACATCTGGAGTCTCCATTATGGTTTCAGCTGGGATGAAGTTGACTCTTGCTAGCAGCTGGTATAGTGCTACCTTTTGGATTTGGGATGAGAAATAGTGTTGATTGTTGCTGAGCACTCAAGGCCTTTTCTGGTCCTCACACCTCCCTGCCAGCGAGCAGGTTGGGAGAGCACAAGAAGCTGTGAGGAGACACAGCCGGGACAGCTGACCCCAACCAACCAAAGGGATATTCCATGCCATATGATGCTATGCTCAGCATATAAAGCTGGGGGAAGGAAGAGGAAGGGTGGGGACACACTCGGAGTGATGACATTTGTCTCCCCAAGTAGCCATTACACATGACAGCCCTGCTTTCCTGGAGATGGCTAAATATCTGCCTGACGATGTGAATTCCTTGTTTTGCTTTGCTTGCATGAGCAGCTTCCGCTCTACCTATGAAACTGTCTGTCTCAACCCCGGCGTTTTTCCTCACTTCTGCTCTTCTAATTCTCTCCCCCCATCTCAACTGGGGAGAGTGAGCAAGCGGCTGTGTGGTTCTAGCTGCCCAGCTGAGGGTAAACCACGACAGTCTCACCTCTCAGAAATTTAAACAAATCCTATAGCTTGTCAAAATGTCCAGAACCAGCATATTAAGAGTGAAACCTCCACAGCGATGTCTCTAGAAGGCATGGAGTCTTAGAGGTGAGTGAGGAACACAGGCAGGAACTAAAAATCGTAAGCAAATTACCTAAAATTTTCCAATTCTTTATTTTCATTGCCAAATGTAGCAGAACCGTTGTTTTGAATGGAAGGTCAAGATTAAGCAATGGGCATCCCAAGTCAGACTGTGGAATCAGTACTTTGGATTTGCTCTTTCTAAACACAAATATTCTATTAGTACAAAATCCTTCTCCTGCCATGCAGATTGCTCATCAGGTTAGGCTTAAAGGATAAATACACTTTGTGTTGTACAGAAAGGTCTCTTGGAACTAGATCAAAGGTACTGAAGGTACACCAAGAGCTTATTGCCAGCAACATTCAGCAGAAAAGCCGGTTTATGTCACTCAAACCTGGTAGACTGTACATGTATATTGTAATTACTGCAATCCATAGAAGACATCATTAATTTTTTTATTATTATTAATTTAATTACAGGTCAAGAGGTACAGCAATAGGTAGAAAAATAATGTATATTATGAATTCGAGGAAAAGTAACTTGACTGGTATTTTTAAACTCAGCTGTTGTCATCAGCATTTCTCATCCAGCAAAGGCTTTTTCTCATTAGGTTTCCAATGCTTGTCTGCTCCATAATCCTACAGACTACTGGAGGCACTGGCAATTCACCTTTTTGATCCCATTTCACTCCCCAGACATCGCTGTTTCCCAGGAGTGAGCTTTTCCTCTGTAAGGCCTGGTTGTTATCCCTCTCCAACTGCTGATGTACATTTTTCTTCTGCCCCAGCGTTACTCTTATCTACAGTGATTTATTGATGAAATTAATTTTGTCCCCTGAGCACAGTAGCATATTAATAATCCAGAGATTACTTCAGGATGTCAGGGCTCCCTGTAGCAATGTGGGAAACTCATTTGCTACCATGGACAACAAAAGAGTTCCGCTGATAGCAGGACTAAATGGGATAATCTAGAATACTGAACTTGTTGCTATCAACTGGAGTGCAACACAGTGCCTAGTGAATTGGCAATTAATAGACATCATCCTCCTAAGGAGCCCAGCACCCAAGGCCACTAAAATTTCAAGAGTCTGCTTTGCAGTTCAGCATGGAAAGGCCAGGTACTGCTACAAGAATGTTTTTCTTCCTTTTTCTTTCATTAGAAGCAATGAACATTCAGAAATCCTGATTTTTATTACACAAAAATAGAATGGACAGAGATGCCAATACCCCTAGGACTGCAAAAATTTCATTCCATGTTTGTGATCTTCATGAAAAAAATTAAAACCCCCAAAACACAATTTCAGTTAACTACTAAGCGGATGGAATTGATAACCTGACATATCTGACAAATTCACCACTGGATCCAGCAGTAGGAAAGAGCGCAGCAGTGCTGCTTCGAACAGCCCAAAGTTTCCTCTTCTTTCAATGGCCTGCACCACCTGTTCTTAAAACATTACCAGCTTAATATCATCTGCTATCTCCTTTTAAAGCAATTGTGCTTGTTACCTTAGCTTGATCTCTTAGGCACTTGCTTCTTATCCCTTCTATGATCTAAGTAATTTCATAGTGATTAAAAATGCCCATGTCACAGTCTTGTTCCCACTAATGTCTATACCAAAAAGCCAGCTCTACTTTCTTCACATTATCGGCAGAACAGTTATCTAATGAGCCTATGGGTAACTTAGGTTTAGCTCTGAGCAGTTTTCAAATGCACCTTAGCCTATGAAAAACACGTATAGAAGGGCTGAGAGAGAAAACCATTTCTACTTCATCCCATTTTCATGACGGCTTGTGGAGAACACAGACAGCTGTGGTTCTACCGGCTTTAATGTGGAAGTTCATATACTAAGAACTCAATGAACAGCACCAAATCATTCCATACAAGTCATATCAAAAACATACAATAGGTTGTATACATTCTTTCAATGTCTATCTGCTAGGTTGAAATTAATGATGAAACCATTTAACACAACACTTTCAAAATATCTATATTTAACTGTTTAAATTAATTATAAAGCAATTATCCTTTTCAAGTGTATGTATAATCAGCTGTATCTTTCCAAGGCGCTGTTACGCTTTAAAGGTTTCACTACGCACTTGATACAACTATTAGTGCACCACAGTCATGAAATTAACTCCACTTAAATGAGCAGTCTGCTAACGTAATAGTAAATACACACGCAGCAGTATAAGAAACAATTGCATCAGGAGTCCTTGAATTTTAAAGTATTGACTAATTCAATACCCCATATCCTAAAACATTTTTAAATTGCATGTAATACCCCCTCCCCAA
Source organism: Fratercula arctica (assembly GCA_947846985.1). Classification (NCBI taxonomy): domain Eukaryota; kingdom Metazoa; phylum Chordata; class Aves; order Charadriiformes; family Alcidae; genus Fratercula; species Fratercula arctica. The sequence continues at coordinate 26,359,746 of CANTUZ010000010.1, forward strand.
CTAATGTCATTTAAACATTTTCCATACAGCTTTTCAAATACTATGCTGGAAACAAGAATAGTAACAATGACCTCTACTGACAGTATTTCAGCTCTAATTTAGATGGATCTGATCTAAGAAAGAGAGGAAGAACATGCATGTCCTCCATACGCTTGTATCAGAAAGACTGAGTGCTCTGAGGTTATTATGACAATCCAAACCCACTTTATTCTACAGTACTGGAATGAATTTTTAAGTCCCTCCATTTTATTTAATCAAAGCAAATAATTCATTTTAGATTTGCACAGTTCATTCATCAGACTGAATTAAATTTTTGATAAGCCATAGTTAAATTTTTCATAACATAACGATCTGCAGTATAATAGCCCTTTCACCTCTCCTACGCCTTCCCCATTTCCTTGCCATCACCCAGACTGAAGGGCCTAGGCGCTGGAGAAAAAGAAATACCAGCTACTTAAAAATACTGATCATCAGAATATTCACAAAGCTTCAGCTTGAGCATAAATATTCACAAGGCAGTAAGTGAGCAAATACTATATTCTTATTAGAATCAAAACAGTAGAATCCAGCAATCAAGCTTTCTTAAAGGTATATCCAGATTTAATTTTGAAGGTCTATTCCAGATGCAAAAAATTATTCTTTTACCTAGAATCCTAACAAAGATAGTCCCAGAAGATCAAAAGAACACCTTTTTACAGACATTTTTGGTCTTACATTTTTTTGCATGAAATGTTTATTCCATCAAGACTACATGTTTAGGAAAGCTATCTTGGTTTTTCTGAACTTTCTCCACAAAACAAGCTTCTAACTTGTCTTTAACTTCATCTTCTACTGTTTCAGCTCTTTATCCTCTGAGAAGTTCTGCAGCCTTTATTCCTGACACACCCCATCGTCACACAGACTGCACTGGAACTAAGGGTTCCTGATACAGGGTTCGTGAGTCCCGGTAGCCCTATCAACCAAACCTCCACTACAAAGCCAACTCTGCTTTAATTTATTACAAATAAGTTATTATGGTATGCAAAAATGCAAGTCTACTTGATGGAATGTATATGAATAAAAATAAATAAAAAGCAAATAGTCCCTCCAACTCAAACAAATTTCTTTTCTTGAATATGGTATTTGTTGCAGCTACTCCCAAAACAGACTTCTTATTTGGCACCAGGAAGAGGAAAGAGAGGTGTGTCTGATTTTTTTCTGATGAGCTTCCAGTTTCGCTAGTCTCCATTCAGCACTTACCTAATTAATTTGCCCAAGTGTTCAAAAAGCACTATTTTTTTTTTAATTCAGGTAGTCAGCAGAAATTTACATTTTTTCTTTTAAGTTGAATGCTGTGTTAATGGTGCATCAGAAACAACTTTTAAATCCCCACTCCCCCAAAATCTTTCATAGATTCATTCAGGCTGGCAGGAACCTCAGAAGGTCACCTCATCCAAACTCCTGCTCAAAACAGGGACAAGACTAAATTCAAAACAGGTTGCTTTGGATTTTGTCCAATCAGGTCTTCAAACATCGCTCCCTGCCCTGGATGGGGCTCACCCTCTCTATTTCTCCAGAAACTCTTGTCAGAACATACAGCAGAATACACAGTAGCTGCTAAGTGCTTTATGAAGTAGGCAAGTTAACACAATCATTTTTTCATTCTGTCTCAATTTATCATGAAGCTAATGAAAAGATCCACTTATGTCTCAAGTTCACACACTTCTAGATTCATTTTAGTAATTAATAGGAAGAAAAATAGTATTTCATTGGCTTGTGCTGTTAATGGCATTTAAAATGTAGTCTCCTCAGTCTTCTCACTAAACTACCAACTGTTTTTTTTTATTTTCTTTAGTCAATAATAAAGCTAAAGGAAAAGAACCAAACAACTTTATGTCTCTGAATCTGTGAACAATTCGGGGAATGTGCCAGGCTTCCCAATACGATAAAGATATACCATGCTAGTCTCCAATATGCAAGGCCTGCCATACTGGAGCAATATTTATATCTGAATATAGATATACTACGTTCTCTATAGAAATAAAATGGAACCATTATTATAAGCAACTAGGAAGCAACTTTGGCACTGCTACTTCCTCGGCATTACCAGCAAAATACTACACGTAAAACCAAAACTCTCAAAAAAGATTATCTATCTGGTATTATGCAAATAAATATTTCATAGAGGAACATTTTTGCACCCCCTTTCAAAAAGGCAGTATTCACATATAGCAGAATTACCATTGGCTGTAATTTTCTAATAAATCACACAGTTACACATTCTACCTTCAAAAATAGATGAGCACACCTGTCATTATCCAATCCAGCACTGGTATATGTATACGTATGTGTGTGTATATATATACACACACACATATAGTATGCCATACTAGCAATTTTTGTCTTCTACTCAGATTTTAAATATTTCATAGAAGTCACCACAGAGTTGTAAGAGCAAACTTCACTCAAAACATGCAAATCCAGATCTGAAATCCATCTTTCCTTAAATTTGAAGTGTTTGGTTATACCTTTCTGATGACAGACACCTTTTTGAATTTGACCAAAGTTTAAGAGTTATTTTCACGGATTCCAAGCTGGACAGATTTTGAACTGATATATCCTGTGCTTTGGACAGTTAGGAACAATTAGGCTGCTGACCTACTTAAAAGACAGACAGAAGATGCCTTTTAAAATACTGAGGAAAAACCGCTTTAAATGAAACAAAACACTATGTTCAGATACAATACAACGTGATCTTTTTCCCCCCACATTGCTAAGTTTGTATCACAAAAGCCATGTGATTTTAAAGCTCTTCTGCATAAATTTGTGAATTCCAGCACAGGTATTGGGATAGAATTCAACAGGAATTTGACAAAAAATGTCATCCAGAATGAAGGAAAGACTGCTCGAGACAACAGCAACTAGAACTGCTCAGGGACGGCGTCAGAACTGTTAGATCTGGTTGGTTTTGAACCCAGATCAACTAAATCTATACACCTTATTTGGGCTAAGACAGAAAACTAACAGAAGAAACATACAGAAAGAATTAAAGAGTGCCATTTCTTAGGACTCAAAAGGGAGAAATGTTTTCCTGGTGGTAATCACTGAACTTGAGCATCCACTGGAAATGTGCGCATCTATGAAGGAAACAAGTCTCTGTGATGGTCATCAGAAAGTATTAAGACATCAGATAAGATAAATGCACATTCCTTTAAAAATAATTAATCTTTAATGGATTTGTTTCTAGTAACAAGAATACTTGAGGAATATCTTATCACTAAGCATCAGTAAACATACACCTAGATGAAATAATTACAGATGCTCAAATTCACTCCCGTCAGCAAGGCAAGGTGACCTGTCCACAGAGGAAAAACTGCAAAAAGTATACCCCAGACTAAAGCACAACACGCACCAAGACATTGTCCTTATATTTCAAATACAGGATGATGGTATTTTTCCCTCATTGACATCGCAACAACAAAAAACCCAAGGCCCCTAAAAAAAAAAAAAACAAACCAAAACCAAAAGACAGCATCCCCCCAACAGAAGAAAAAATCCAGATGCAACAACAGAAAACAAAAAAACCAAAACAGACCCACCCATAATTCAGCTATTCCTGCAAACTTCTTGCACTTTATAACAAAGTATGAAGGAAGACCTGTCTTATTTTATTTGAGGCTCAAGAAGAGAATCACAGAGTAAGGTAAAATAGATTTTCTGAATTTTTTTTTTTTTCAAAAGACCCTGTAACTGCATCTTACAATTTGCTATACACAAATTATTTCTACATATAATATTTCAACAGCTAGGCATACATCTAAACCATGTCCTTCCTAACACTGCCTGCACCCATTGAAAGCGTCCCAGCAAATCTTTCTCCACACTCTCAAAGTGGGAAGTAGCAAAACATCCTCAGGTGCTGATGGAGCAGTTAAGCCTTGCAACGGTGGTTGAAATGACACTGTAAGACCCGGCAGCATTTGCAATGAGGCAGAACAGTCTGCGGTTTGCCTATCAGTGTCAGATAAGGCTGACACCGGTACATCCAGAGAAAACAGAAGAGCATTGCAATGGCTCAGATTTACACAGTTTTAATCCCATATAATTCCACAATAGGCCCCATGCCTGTTGGTTCTTATTGGTTGGCTCTGGGCTTCCAAAGGCATGTAGCCAGTAGGAAACATTAGACAAAAGGACTTAGGTGGAATTAGGTGGCATTTAGGCTGGGCGAATGTGGGCCATACTATGCTATCCCATTTCTGAAAGCCCCGAACAGTGCCAGTATATTTTGACCAACAAATAAGTAACGGATTATGGGAAAAAAACTGCATCTGAGTAAGGCTTCATACCAAGATCTTAGGACGTACAATCAATGCCTAGTTTTGATATAGATAGATAGATAGACAGATAGATAGACAGACAGATAGATATCTTCAATTCAATTTCTGCAACAGCACTGGGTTTATAGAGCTTCAAGACCTGTAGTCCAGTGGAATATGGGGGAAACATCCCGTTCATAAACTGATTTTTTCCCCCCCTCATTGACTTTGCCTATGTGTAACAACACTAAAAAGGGCTGATCTGTGACATGCTCTGCTCGAGTTCCTGCCATCTCCTTTTGCTTAACTAAAGGATTCAATCTATCTGAACCGTCATTGTTCAATTACTGTAACAATAAAAAAAAGCATCAAATAGATAAAGAGTGAAGGAGCATTAATGATGTATCTCCAAGAGCACTAAGAGCAAAAACTATGTGCAATCCCATGTCACTATAATCAAGCGTTTATCTTGCCCCTATTTAAACCAGTTAATATAAATCATTTTTAATATATATGTCCAAATATATTAGAAGATATGTGAACTGTTAAAAAGGAATTTGATTGAGTTTCATTATAATCCTTATATTACACTCCCTTCTAGTTTTGCTTCTCTGCTTCCTAGCCAGGTTATGATCTGCAGTGATACACAGAGATACCAATTCTTTTTCAAATATGTCTAGGCATAAACCCAACTCCCGGTCACGAAATTGATTTTTCCATAATATTAATCAGAGCTGAAAAATGAGTCACAAAACCCTTCCAAAACTAACTCAAAACCACCTGTTTCTCTGGTCATTCACATGTGAAGTGCGATGTAATAAACAGCCAGATTCCTTAAACAGAAATGGCACTTATTTTATTATAGGGACAAAGTCGATAAAGCAAAAGCACAGCGCTGGGTGCATGACTCAAGCCAGAGGCACACCAGCTAATACTTCACCCACGTCTTATATACATTCAATATTGCATACGTATTCACTATTTTAGGCAGAGTAATGATTTATGATGATTGATTATCATTAGTCCCTTTTTCTTCTATTTGTGTGTTTTCCTTCTGGCAATTGTTTCTGAGGATCGATGATCTTCAGTTCCCTTTTCCCATGCACCAGTTTCCTTCTGGTAGGATCAACTCCCTTCTCCTATGCATCTGTTTCCTTCTATTAATCATTTGTGGGGGCTCTTGGAGAAGTTCTCTTTTGTTTCTCTCGGATGTTCTTCTTCATAGCTGCTGTTAGTTGTTATCTTTAAGGTTTCTCATGTTTCCTAATTTACTAAAGGTTAATTATCCTTATCATTCAAGTATTTATAGCCTTGTTGTTATTGCGAAAGCCAACAATACCTTCACTATTTTTCACATGCGATAAAGCCGCCTTTTAGGAATTTGCATGAGGAAAGGTTGGCCATCTAACAGTAACGCCGTACCTCAGTGGCCTCCAAAGTGGGGTGTGCAAGACAACGCACGGGAGTGCAGGAGGGAAACGCTAGAACTTCAGTAGTACCTATACGTAGTTTATAAATAGGCATATATTGGGAACATATGCTCAGAAACTTTTTTACTGATAGGGGCACAGAAAGAAGTTTGGGGACTGCTTCCCCTAGATGATTCTCCAAGCGGTTTGGGGACTTGTTCAGACGCTCTTCCCCAAGTGACCCAGTGGCAAACTGAGCAATAAATACGGATCTGCCTTGACACTCTGCGTGGGCAGACCTCCTAAGGTGTCTGGGCAAAACACTTCACTAAAAAAAGGAGGCAAGTCTTCTTAATCCCCTAACTTGATGTTAACATGATAAAGTTCCACTGGAGACAGGCAGTTTTTCTAGTTGACACGCAAGCTATGAGGACAGTTTAGATACAGGCTTCTTGGCTCTTTTCTCCTTCCATACAACTGCTGGAGCCTGCCCCAGGTAAGGCGGGGGTTGTTGGGGTGGTTTTGGGGTGGAATGGGACAGCTTTGCCCCAAGGGCCTGCGCCGGGGCCGAGGCCTATCTGGCCGCAAAGAACCACGCGGTGGTTGGGGCTCAAAACCCCCCAGGGGCGGGATGGGGCGGAGCCGGAAGAAAAAGGCAAAACTGGTGGGTTGAGATAAAGGCAGTTTAACAGGATGGGGAAGGAAAGAGGGAAACAAGGACCCTAACACCGACAGACGAGCGGAACAACACACGCCCGGGAATCCCCGGCCCGCTCTGAACGGCGATTCCCGCCCCCCCCCCTCGCCCCGGCTCTGTGCTGGCCACAGCGGCCCACACTGGCCAATACCAGTTTGGCTAGTTTGGGTCAGCCCAGCCCCCCCCACCCTCCTCGTCCCGCTGTGTCCCAAAATTAACCCCGTCGCCGCCCGAACCGGGGCGGAGCCGGTGGGAGTTGCCCGAATGACCCAGGAGGGGTTTGTCCACCAAAGGAGAGGGGTGGGCACTGGCCCCAGCCTCCGCCATGCGCCAGCCGCCTCAGGCCAAGCGCTCCCCAAGGAGTGAGGCAGCCTGGCCTCAGCCGACAGATCTGCTTCCAGCTCTCGGTCCGGGTATAAACCTACTTTGTAGGCTTACACGCAAAATCTACACCCTACCCAGTTTACCTGAGCCAACTGAAGTTAAAAGAATAGCTCTGCTGGGAGGATGGGGACACAGGATAAAACAGACAACACCTGGTTCTGCTTGAAGCCTAGTGTATTTTTTAAAAATCACGCTTAGTGGAGGTGAAAGGAGAATGCACCGATCCTCTCCTAGGTATTCACCAGTTCAAAGTGGCCAAGGTTTCTCTCACAACTGCAGGGAGACGAGAATCCTTACGCTCATTTTGAATACTTTCTGCTATCAGTTATAAGCGCTAGAAATAAAGGTGTGAAACCCCTCCTCTCTCCAGCAACTTCACCTGTTCAGTGCATCATTCTCACAGGAATTCATTAAAGCTCAATATGTGAATGGCATATGTGAGTCTATGAGCTACATATATAAAAACTGATTAAGTGAGATTACAAACGAACTCCCATTAAAATGCTTTCTATTATTACTAAGTAGGTAATAATTCAAGCATCCACACTACCTTTTTTTTCTTCTTCTTGTAAGGCAACACTTCCATTTGTCTTTGCCAAATTTGAAACCCATCCAGGGTTACCACATTCAATAATAAATGTATTTTGACCTTGTATTTTGGTGGATTTCTTCCTAAGTCAAATCAGGTCCTTGAGAAAAATACAACAAATCTCAAAATTTTCTTAAGTATACTCAATAAAGTCTCTATAAAACTGTACACGATTATCATTCTTTGAATTAAGTTGGATGCTTGCAACTTAATTTATTAATGTTTTAATATTTTAAGGCAATTCACTTAAGTACAATTAAGTATGTACCTACTTTAATAAATGACCAAATCTGAACGAGTGATGTGTACAAGGAGTGACTTTCAAATTTAATTCTATGCATTAAGACAGATAATCACTGACAGTAATGAGACCTTGAAAGACTTAGCAGAGAAACCATTGAAAAATGTAAATTCTTATTTTTGAGAAACCTCTGCCAGCACTCCATAGGGAAGATGCTGTTATTCTGTATAGCATTTTATACCAACTGAACTACAGGAAAGGATTTAGAATGGTAAGACTGAGAAGCCACATCACAGATAGCTGAAACATTTCTGTGACAATTTTATTGTGTTGCTTGCAGACAAAGTATCAGCAGCCTTTGTTAATCTACTGCAACTCTGTTCAGGATTAGAACTATTTAAATCACAGCATCTATTAATGGGCACTGTTACCATTATGTCTGTACCATTTTGTACTTTTGCAGAGATTTATTTCCAAGTCAGAGAGAAGTTATCTGGTATTTTCCTCTATGCAGACTGTCCAATTTAAAAGTCAGGAACAGAAACAGCTTAAATTCCTTTAAGGGAAATTAAAACAACCCTAAAAACAAAGTATATGGCTCTGAATAGACAGCACCATTATAAGAATTTTTCTGTAACTTACCCGCCTTTGATCCCCTGACAGAAACATCAAAGCAGCATTAGGGATATTGAATAATCCTTAACTACTCCGTAAGTGTCAATATCACACTTAAACCTTTAAATTATACAGCTACAAAAAAGAATAATTTCACTCCTTGAGATAAAATAAATTCAGAAAGAGCAAATCTTACCGTATGACAAAACTCCATAACCTCAACACTAATCTTCAGGCCTTAAAACCAACGCATACTGAAATACAGTGCATTAAAAACCAGGAAATAAGATTAAAGTAAACATACATTTCAAAGATATCTCAGCTGATCTCCCTACTACTTATTTCTTCAAAATAATTCTAGTTTTACAAGTTAAGAATTATATTCTTTCCTTTCCCCAAATTCCCTGTATAGTGGAAAAGCAGATGAAGCTTCCAAAACTGATAGGTGACTTGAAAGGTTACCAAATGAAAGAACACAGGCCATGTGACAGAAGCCTCATCAAAAACCTAGGGATTCAGAGAAGAGTTAGAATTGTGAGTGAAGGGAAAGGGAATAGAGAAACTTCTGTATTTGACTGGTTTTAAGTTTAGATACGTGGTTTCTCTGCATCTTCCACAATAGAGTGAACACAAGAGTCATTCAAAGGACACATTAGAAACTGGTAGAGACTGTAACCTTTCAGTCATCAGTGTGGCTCGAGTTAGCATCATCTGTTACCTATTTAGTAACTTGAGGTAATAAATCTCCGTAGCTAATCAGTTTAGGCTACGCCATGGAGAACAATATGCACTTTTGCTGTAAACCTCAGTGGAAAGGCCAAGAAGCAGAGGAATGCAGAACTGTAATGATTGTCGTAGAGCTTAAGGAGGTTTCTGCAGTACGGCTTGGCATGCATGGCCACATCTTCTCACAAAGGACAGGTTATGTTGCATTCCTCTTTGCAATATACATTTTTGCAGTCAAACAGAAGCTATTCCTTTTAGTGTTAAGTCGGACACCTTTCACAACAAATCGTGACAAGTCATTTAAACAAGAACAGGACATTTGAAGACGGAAGTCTTCACGGGGCACGGAGCATGACTCTGACTTCCCGTTGACTAAGGAGGCTTGTTGGTCTCACCTTGCCCCATCCTGCCAGCTAATTACGCTTTATGACAGCAGCAAGCAATTTCCTAAGTCACATTCACATTCCATTAGTCTCCATAGCAAGTGGCCAGTAGACAACGTTCATAAGAAATAACCGCACTAAATCTTACTCTCCAATACTTTCAAACAAAAGTGGAATCATTTGGAACACTATTTAACAAGTATTTCTTTGACTGTGTTAACAAGCAGACAGTAACCCAATAAGTGGCCTTCAATGACACTGCTTAATTTTCTAGGGATGAGGTAGGACACAGAGCACGACAGGCTGTGCGCTTTGAGCTTACCAAGTAATGGGTACCATCAATCAATACTGGATACGTTTTTTACTTTTTTAATCAGTCGAAGTCAGACATGACACAAAGTGAAAGAGTTATGAGTGGGAGAAGGATCACATTATCACTCACACTGTTGAAAACTTCCGCGTTTTGGGGGTTTTTTTGGTTGTTTTTTTTTTTTTTTTTTTTTTTTTTTTTTTTTTTTAAAAAAAGATCAAAACACTTGGTGTCTTCAACCCTCTTGACAGATAGTGCAAAAGAATCTGTTGCAAGAGTTCCCAGTGCATGCAATAGTGACTACCACATGGCTCACAAGACTTTTCTTGATTTTTCATTACTGGCCACGGAAGCAGTCAGACTGCACTTTCACCCTTCTGCCTTTGTCTCATTAGCTTAACAGGCTCCTTAATGAAGGGCTTAAAAATATGCATCTCAGTGCACAATCCATACAACTGTTAAATGACCCAAGAAATCAAAAAAGAACCAGTTCAACTTAATATTCCAGTCAAGTATTTAATCCTGACCACGACCTGAATTTTAGCACTCTGACAATCCTTCAACTACAAGCAGAAGTATAGGAAGCCAGAAGTATAGGAACAGAGTATTGTACAGTTAGCACCTTAGCACATTTGTCGTCTGTGACTGACGCATGGTCTATTCTGACACACACCAGCAGCAGCATTTACAGTAAGTCTATCTAAATGAAAAAAAAAAAAAAGAAAAAAACCCCAAAACATGCAGGTAAGAAATATATTTTCTACCTCTGCTTCTCACTGAAATTCATACAACATGTTTTTTCAAGGTGTTTCAAGTTTATATAGAGGCCAAGAAAAAACAAATGCAAAGATAAGAACCTTCTCAACCCTAGAGAATTAGCTACAGACTGAACGAACAGGTCATTGAATTTTAATTCTGGTTAGTCTTGCTGTATTGTTTCAAACTACAGTTTAACATCTCTTACCCTGGGCCTAGGAAACACTGCAGAAAAGCACAGCTGTAAATACAGACGCGGCTACAGCACTGTTAGTTACACCAGGAACTGCAGCTTGTGGAGGTCCTGCAACAAACTGATGCTGAGCCTTGCAAAGTTTGTTTTCTCATGGAAGGCTCATGGAAGGTTGTTCAAGTGTGGCTAAATTGCCTTAATTATTTGTAAATTGTATTTTTTCTGTTGGTATTTTCAAGCAAAAATGCATTCTGAAGAAAAGCATGCTATAACTAAACCTCATCTAAACTCTGGAAACTGGATTTTCAACCAAATTTCTGTTTTACGGTTCTTTTATTACACAGAACAGCGTCGGCTCACAGTAACTACTCAAGTTTACTGTGGAAATACAATAATCACACAAAAGATGACAGTAGTATATCAGAAACATTCTATAATGGCATTTAAAAACATAGTATATACTGAAAAATTGTGCCTCATGGCACACTAGAACATGATCAACATTCTGCAGGGCTATGGTTCTCCGCAGACAGCTAGCTACAACTCTGACAAAGGCACACTCAGTGTTAGACATCCTGCCTCTGCCTAAAACAGATATAGGTTAACACACAGCAAATTTAAGCAGCCAAGCAGAAATCATCCCAGAAGTTAAAATAAATCAGTAATTAAGTGACCCTTTTCAGAAATGTAATTTTAGTTCTCATTTCCTTCTTTCTAAATACTTTGCTGGCTGTTATTTTGAGATGGCTATTAACCGCTAGGTTATTTTTAATGTCCTGCATGTGACAGATGTCTCCAAAATAAAAGGCAGCTGAAGGACAACAAACTCATTCTCCAGCATGGTTTTTATGTCCAGCCTTACTGTGAGGATCAACCCCAAATATCCTCTAATAAACTCAGAAATCACACTGACAACCTTCATACAAATAGCTATTTAAGACCACTGCTCACTCTCTTACTAAAGCAAGCCTGTATTTGCAGGACGCTTAACCTTAGAGAAGGAAACATGGTTAACGAGGCTGGAAATGCACTAGAAGTGGGATCTCTGTTGAAATCGAGACAGGGGATAAGGAAACTGGAGTTAAAGGGTATCCTACAGACAGAAATCTGTAATTGCTTTTGCTGCTAGTGCCATTAAAATGACAAGAGGGACCACCGCACAGGCTCTCAAGTCAGCAGTTCCTGAGCAAATTGCCAGATACCGAGTAATTGCTGTGGAAAAAGCGAGAAAAAGGGCAGAGAGAAAAGCAGATACAGAAAAGACTCTGTAGTAGAAGATATCCTTAAAATAGTAGTAAATGAGTTACTCATTACAGTCTGGGTCATTGTCAGAATTAAAAACTCTTCCATAATACAGTATCAAACCAGCTCTGCAAGAGGTACACATTTCTGAAGATACCAGATAAATTTAGCACTGAAATAATGTGCTCAGACAGGAACAACGCAGCCCCTGTCTCTTCGATCCAGGGGAAATAAAAAAAAAACTTCAGACCACTAAGGATTAAACAGTGGATTCTTTAGTGAAATGCTTAAAAGAGAAGTAATAACCAGCCTCGCGGGGCTGAGACAGAAGATCCCTTTCTCTGAGTCAACATTTGGGCCTGGTATTAACTGAAGTTGAAATCTTCCATTACATACTAAGAAGTATGTTTGCACAACCGTGCAGAAGTTCATCCTTCTCTGAAAGGCTCTTCCCTGCGTTGGCACTGTTACACTGGTACCACAGCCTTAGTCACATTTGGGTCGCAATGAAAGGATAGCTAAGATGTGATGAAAAACACAGTCCATCATTACTTTTTTTCAAGTAGGTTACATCAGTCCTTACGGATGTTGCCGAGGCAGAATGTATAACAACAGGTGCCAGAGAAATCCATCTGTACTCCTTGGAAGTGCCAAAACACACAGAACTGGAAAATGTTGCTGCAGACACTCTCAGGTCAAAAATGACTGCAGAAGACGAAGTAAACCACCAGCCAAGGAATCTAGTAATTTATGGCAGCAGTTCTATTCTTGGCCCAATTCGAAATAAAAGGCAAAGTTTCATAATATCAGTACTTAGTTGCCTGGTATTTGTTATTATACCAATGTTTAAGAGATGCAAGTTACATGTTAGTACAGTAGTTTCACCTATGGATCTAGCACACAAAATCACAGTAGAAAAGAGAAGACAAGTCGGACAGAAGTTCTAAATTTCCCTTGGATCCAGATACATTAAAGAGATCAGAGACTTACTATCAACATAAACACGAATGTGCAAATGCTACCTTAGAAACTGCTGCTGCTGCTTTCAATTCCAATCAGCCAAAACTAATTCAACGCCAGTTTTCTGTGTATTGCTTTCATTTATTTGGCTGTGACATAACATGGATTTCAAAAATCAGAGTATTTCTATATGTGAAACCCAAAGGGTCAGAAAGCTTCCCGCTGCGCACATCAAGGATAATGGAAGGAGGAAGGGAGGAGCCACCTACTGAGCCTTCAAGTTAGAGTTGCCATTAGTCTGCTAAACGGACTAGCGACTATTGGAAATTTATGCCACTTAAGAGTCTAGTGACTAATTTCACCATTCATTTATTGGCCCTGATTCTTGTGGGCTTTGCACAGTAATCTTCCTTAATGAGTTTTTTGAAGCAATTATCTTTAACTTACCATCTTTTATTCATTCATTCATAATAAAAATCCAAACAAGAGCTGCTCAGCTGCAGCACATCAGCTCACATTCCAACAGGAGTACGGCTGCTGTACTTTACAATGCCCTCAACTTCCAGAAAACAGTACAACCAGAAACGTGTTAACACAGGCATTCCTAATACAACAAAATGACATTAAAGACTTCCTGTTAGTCAATAAGAAAATCACTTTTATTTACTCAATGGGTTATAAAATATGGCAAATATAAAACTGGAACTACAAGTCTTCTCAGTCCAAGATTAAGAACACTCAGTTTTTGCAGCTGTATACAGTATCCTAGAAAAGTATTTGTGTCTGTATTAATACAAACACTTGAAGGTGGCAGCCTTGTACATATTACATGACACAACATAATCTTACATGAATCCTAAGCTATAACAAGGCAGTCAGACCAAAGGCTGAGAAGCATTGAAGAGCATTCTGGCCAAAATTAGAGTTATATTTTTACCTCACGCAGACTACCTTATTTTTTCAGCACTGAAGTACTCCTATTGCTTTCTACTGATGATTAAATTACAATTCTATGTGCAATTCACCTTAGTTTTGGAACCTGTAATTAGAATGTCAGTCACAGATGGAAGAACATGATTTAAATCCTAATAACTGTTCAGGTCAGTTCAGACTTTGGTTAGAACGATACTGCAGATTTATAAGGTCTGGAAACCCTTTTATTCAAGGAGAATAAAATATAAATAATGTTTTTTCTACATCATTTTCTTATTGAATGGAAGAGACAAACGAACATGCAGCCACACGTCAAGAATTTCTGGATTCCACTCCAGTCTGACATGATGTCCTTTAGTAAACTTAGTACTGTTTGCTTACTTGCAAATGTTTTATTTTTATTTTTCTAAAACAGATTGACCTGGTTGAACTAAAAGAGAATAAATCCTTGGTAAGCAAGTATAAATTCTCCATTTATACAACAGTTAGAAGACAGAAATGGCTGAGGCAATGTGTCCTCAGATGAAAGTTCTAACGCAACAGGGAAATAGCTTTCTTTGTAAGGATGTTCACGTGATGTAAAACTGCATAAGAGTCACAATGCACAATGACTTACATTCCACCTTTTTAATTTTAGGAGAGCCTCAGGGATATAGCAAGAGAATTAAACAATTAGCTGTTTCTGCTCTGCTCCCTGACATACCTATTCTTTCTTCCTCTTGGTGTAAGAATACGAAGTTAATTGCTGCCACAGTTTTGATCTAGTAGGATTTGTATCTTTAGTTCAGCAGGACCTAAATATTATCTCCAGATCTCATAACGCTATAAATAGTTCTTGCTATTTTTTAACTGCCATGCAAAACTACGGAGGACTCTTGGAAGGTTTGTATAGCCCTGTCTGCAGAGTCACTTCTCACTCCTTGCTGAAGTTCGGTCTCGTAGGAACGGCTGTTCATACAGCAAAGCTTAGGACAGTATGAAGTTTTACATTTCCTTCTCTAGCTTTTCTTCTGTAGCAAAGCTTCCCCTTGCCTCTGCACCCCTTCTCTCCCCGCCCCCCCCCCAAAAAAAAAAAAATCACAAGCGATTTCTGCTTTGTCTGTCATTTCAGTAGCACATTGGGCCCTTCCTTAATTCTGCCTTTTCCACTTAATTTGGTTAGGTTAGGTAGATCTACACAGAAGTTTTCCACTATTGACAAAAATTCAAAAGAGTCCATGATTATTCCCCAAGTCCTGAAGCTGAAGTTTCCCTTAAGTTTGTTTTTATAGCTTTAGAAACAAGACAGAGATTACATTTAATAATATATCAAGCGAGTACAAAATATTTTGTATATACTCCCTTTACATTATGTAAATGTAATTCACATAATTACTAATTATGTACATACTTCCTTTACATTATTTCCTTCATGTAACTGCCACTACAATAACTGTTTTATTTTTAAAACCAACTTTGTGCAAGAGAAGGCTGCTTTATAATGCCTTAAACTTTTTCTTTAAAAAAAAAAAAAACATTAAATAAACTACTTATTTGCTAATATGAGGGAACTCTGTATTATTTTTCCAAATCTTAAGGTGCCAATAAAATACAGACCAATTAAATACAGTACCAAAGTGCATGCTCTTCAGGAAAAGGATAATACACTGAAAAAGCCCTGAAAGGGGTTTGTGTTAGTATTTCTGTCCGTTAGCACACGCCTTTGTTTTTCACTTCCAAACTGCGCTCTTGGTTTTGGAGTCAGGAGAGTGTTTCATTTTATGGGACAAGGGAAGTAAGAGAAATGTAAAATTATCTAAGACGTTAAAGCAGCTAAAGCAGCTTAAAAGCATCTAATGCCATAAGCTGCTTTCAATGCCTTCGATCTGTTTAAAGGAGGAGGGGGGAAGGAAAAAAAATCCCAAGAAAAAAAAAAACATTGTGAAGGAAAACAAGAAGCCTTGGTGATATAGTGAGTCAGGAGACATATTTGATATAAGTCTCCAAAGGGCACATTTGTAACACTTGGGGGCAAAGCTATGGAAACTCAAGATTAGCTTTCAGGAAGATACGCACACTGGTGATTAGGAGTTGAAGTTATCAAGTGCATAATTTACTCTTGGTGATGGATGGTTACAGCCCTGACTAGCTTTGGACAGCGGTTTCTAATAGCGTAGCTGAAGAGGCAGAGGCGAGGGGAAGTAGAACAGGCAACCAAACACAAGAACAGAACAGCTGCAAGCACAAGCACGTACGGCAAGGCACCTCAAAGCACAAATACAAAAATAAGGCTGCCCCATGGACCTTCCAGTGCAAGACCTTTCCACACAGACATAAATTGATCTTTTACCATAATGCTACTGAGCCTCCAAATGTAGTATTAAGCATAGACAGAGCTGCCCTTGGAAAGGCATTTGCTGGAATTATCACATTTTATATTAAATTGTCTTCACTAACATTCTCAGTTGTACTGTTCTAGTTATTTTTCTCATAGCTAGATATAACTGGTTAATCTTGGCAAAAATATCAAACAATATTAATACCTGTAAGCGGTGATTTAAGATGAGGAATAATGTATCTTGTGGTAATTATCTAAACAATAAAGAGACTCCAGCCTTAGGAATCTATTGGAGAGGAGCTACTATTGCACATTGTAACAGAACTGCACTGATAGCCTCTATTTTATTTCCCCCCTCTTAGGGAAACATTGGAAGATAAAAACATTGAACAAATACTGCTAAGGTTTTACAGAACAGGTTTTTCTTTAGTCCTTGGGAAAAAAAACCACACTCTTTTTTAATACCATTTAAAATTATATTTATTTCAAAGGGACATTCTCTGGTGTTGGTAGACCTGAGCAGAACATCACTACTAAACAAGGATGCTACTCTCTGATCCAGTCTAACACAATATCCCACACTGGTGATCTTTCAAAAGCTACCACACGCCAAAGATGAATGCTGGGAATTTCCTACTAGGAATCTAGATTGAAAGGCCTTGGATAGCTTTTGAAGTTGGGCCTTTATAACTGCTCTCAAATATCTGTTCACTACTCATCACCTGTCTTACATTACTGACAAGATTCTGGAGCGGAAGCATCCTCTGTACTGCCTACAGATCTATCAAATAAACCACATCATGTGTCAGGAATGGAGTTTGAAGCAACTAGTATTTCTAGTGCTTGTAACTGGAATAACTGATGGACATTAGTTTGTGTAGACATTTACAACCACAAATTGCCTAGTGAGGGGACAAAACAGAAGCTTGAAACATCAGAGGGGAAAAAAGGAACTGTTCAGGTCACATTGTGTCCTTAAATGGCTTGAAATTGGTATCAAGCCAGAATGTTTAGTTTTGGCTGGGATGGAGTTAGTTTTCTTCATAGTAGGTAGTATGGGGCTATGTTTTGAATTTGAAAAATTTGAAAAATTTCTTCCTGGTACCTAATCTAAATCTACCCTCTTCCAGTTTGAAGCCATTACCCCTCGTCCTATCAGTACATGCCCTTTTAAAAAGTCCCTCTCCAGCTTTCTTGTAGGCCCTCTTTAAGTACTGGAAGACTGCCATAAGGTCTCCCTGCAGCCTTCTCTTCTCCAGACTGAGAAGGTATTCCATACCATATGATGTCACGCTCAGCAATAAAAATCTGGGGGGAGAAGAAAAGGAGGGATGTGCGGAGTGATGGCATCCTGTCTTTCCAAGTAAGCATTAGGTGTGATGGAACGGTGCTTTCCTGGAGATGGCTGATCACTTGCCTGCCAATAGGAAGCAGTGATTGAATTCCTTGTTTTACTTCGCTGGGGTGCGTGGCTTTGACTACCTATTAAATTGTCTTTATCTCAAGCCATGAGTTTTTGCACTTTTACTCTTCTGATTCTCTCCCCCATCCCACCCCAGGGAGTGAGTGAGTGGCTACATGGTGCTTAGTTGCCAGCTGGGGTTGAAACTACAACAGACATTTTGAAGACCCTCCACAAGATTAGAATCCATACGATTGAGTGAAGTAGAGGAAATGCTCCCTCATTCTCAGCGCACTTTAAGTGAACGCATCCTGGTAATTTCCACAGGATTGCAGGACTGAAATCCATACTTGCCCTGTTCCAACTCTGCTCACAAGGATTTGTGTACTTCTTGTTAAGTAACTATGTAAAAGTCAAATGACCTGTGTACACCCTAGGTACAAGACCACAGCAACTGTATATTGTCCAACATACAGCGCAGCTGCAGATGACAGCCATCTTTCACAACAAAACAACCTGATGTTTAAGTCTGAGTTCAATGGAAACAATAATAGCACTTCAGATGTTTTCCTGTATCACTGTTAAGAGTTAGTCTAAACAAAGTCAAAATGTTATTGGACAATTCCCATCAGTAAGCAGCATCAAAGCAATGATGGGTCTACTGTCCACTTAGCAGCCAAAAACTCACCCTACTCTAACAGAATTTCACAAGAAAATGAGACAATTTCATTACATCTTTTTGGAATTTCAGCACAATTAGCCCGAAAAGAACTAGTTTAATTTTCTTTTTTAAACACACTGCCCAACTTTTAAATTATACTGGAATGTTTTCCTACTTCAGTAAATCATGTTTTCCCTGTTATTGCATATGGTTCATTGACTAGCTCCTCAGCGACCTTTTTTACTTATAACATTTCCAGAGTCAAAGTATTTCAGGATTATTTCAAAGTCAAACCAGTGAAATGTAAAGTTATTTTTATGCTTGTATTGAATTGTTCATTATCTATCTGACATTCTGAGAATAATTAAGGACACACAGCCAAGGTAATTTCTCCTAATTAGAACAATATCTGTACAGTTTGTGATGACTTCTTACAAGCTTGAAACGAAAACTGCTTCATCAATGAAAAAGTTGTTTTCTCTACCTGAAACTAATAGACAAAATATAGTACTTTGCTAGACTGCTGAAATTGAATGCATTTATATTGATAAAAACGGCATGAAAGCGTTTTTAAGTGAAAGGTATTTTGATGACTCAGAAAAAATGCTAGAAAAAAGGGTATGCATACATTAGACAAGGTCAATGTTGGGCGACCTTCTTTTAAGTCTCTAGATACCTATATTTATATACCTCAACTATCAGAAGTGAAATCATTATTCATTATGATAAAGTAATTACTATGAAGAATTATCATTATTACCACAAACATTTTTTCCCCAGAAGCTCCAATTCAAATAAACGATTTCAACTCACCTTTGAATTGAGGAACGTGGAAAAATATTATCTGTTTACAGAGATACAGAAATGTTGAAATTTGTGTCAGCAGCATAACATGCACTGCATAGGTCTAAAGTTAGAAGAGTAAACAAATTTTACCCTTTTAAAACACCATCATAGCTTTATCTTTCTCTTTTTTCCCCCCAGGTGAAAAACATGGAAAGCAGGATACCACCATCTTATTTATCCCCTTCCCATTTCAAACACCATTAAAACGACACAGTTTCTAAGCTGTTATTTTTCTTTTCCAGTAAGTCTGAATTTTTCTCTGGTTAGACACTACTACCATCCAGTGCTACCCACTGATAAGAAACATCGTAACGTGGAAATCAACAGACAACGCTGACTGAAGTAGTGGGGGTTCAGATGGATTTTACCATTGATAAACATCGTGCCCTAGAAAAGGGAAACCCTACCTTTACCCTACCCCCACTGCAACTGTTCAACAGTTTCTACCAAAACATGTCAGTATTAACCAATCCTGGAACTACTCTTTGTTGTGAGGTCCCAGTTCACACCAGTGCTGAAGGCTCACAGCACCAGTCATTCTGGATGCCATCTTCTCATACCATAACGATTTCTGGTTTGTGTGGTGTCACCTCACCCATTGTTTGGAAAGCTCTCCTTCAGAATATCAAAGAAATATTTGACAAAATGGCTGCAATTACAACACAAAATTATTACAAAAATCTATTTTAAAAAATCTGGAGCTTTTAGCTTCATGTTTTTTCCTCACTCTGTACTGCTCAATCATTAGCATATTCATATCTTCTGGATCGTGCTATCAAAATCTACATAACAGAGATGAACTCCCTCACATAGCAAATACGTGCGAACATCTCTTAGCAACAACCGGTCATGAGCCAGCAAGGAAACTTAACAGTGATCCCACTTAAAACATCCCACTTATGCATACCAAATGATAATGCCATCAGCGAAAATCCAAACTGTTCACTAAAGCAGCATACTCTTGAATGCTTGAAATTAAATCTTCCCCACAGAAGCCAGACACCAGAAGGAGCTGTGCTTTGTCCTTGACAGCTATTCCAAGAACACTTGCAAGGGAACTGTAATGTGTGCTCCTGTCCCCAACTGTTTCAGTTCCAAAATCTTTCACATTCACGCACTGCTTAAAATTCACTATGCACATAATGTGCCTACATTACCATCGCCAGAGAAATAAAGGAAGAAAAAGAGGGAAACTGTTAACAGTTTTCTGTGTTACTCGACCACATGGAAAAAGTAATTTTGCAAGACTAATATAGGTACCAACTACTGCAGCATTAAAAATCAGACTTCCCAGCCGGCCTCCGTAAAGGCGCCTGAAAAATAAGAGCAAGTTTGATGTCAGCAGCATCCTAATTGCATGCGTAATAGCAATGGGTAACTATCACAATGGTTTTAAGGTTTTTAAGTCAGGCCAACTTCATGCATTCCTCCAACTGAATGGGGGACTCCAGACAAAAAAAAAAAAAAAAAGAAATCTGATCTCCCATTAAGAATGGTCTTCTCTCTCTCTCTCTTCTCTGCCCTTTAAGGGTAATCTGTCTGGCCTCTATAGGTGATCAGAGAAATACTCATAGGTGTAATTCCTCTCCTTTGTGTCATGAGGAGTTCATCACTATGATGGACACTCATGCTTCAAGGAAGGTGACCCTCTCAAAAGTCAGGTCACATTTGTACACCTACAGTTGGATTTGGTGAATTATTTTACGCACACACTTTGTTTTCTGGTATTTATCTTGGCCAGAAGGTTCAGCTGCTCATGGCACTGAATTTCACTTGCTTACATTGAATTTAAATTACCCCGAACCCTGAAACTTCTTTCATTTTACTGTAGGCTATAAAACGTTTAGCTTAATGTAGCTTACTTCTCAAAGGGCTGCTATATATTAGGTCAAAGGCAATTAAGTATTCACAAATCTATTTGGGGTAGGTGGGAAGAGAACACTGCCGTTTTAAGGATAAATCAAGAAAAGATGAGTGAACTAGTTCAGAAAGCTGGATAAAAATAAAGCCTGACCTGACTCTGTGCAATATGCAGACCACAAAAGAGAGGAGAGGGACCACAACTAACTTCACAGGAGTGAACTTTCCTCAAACAGGGTAATAAATAAGACAATTGCCAGCGATGCTGTGTTGAGAAAGGGAGACATGCAAATGTAATGGGGAAAACAGCAAAAACATAATGCCGTCAGTAAATTCAGTCCAATTTCTTGAAATAATTCTTTAACACGGGTATCATGTTTCAAATGACTGGAATCAGAGTCATGAAAGAGGGATACAAACTGCTTGTTAATAAAACAGAAAAACTGAGAAAGCTACTGAAAAATATTTTCAAAGTACTTTTGAGTAGAACTTTCAACTCAAAGAAACGTAGATACACAATCTCAGGAAGAGAGAGAAACATCTCTACTCCAAATAGTGTTGCAATTTTTAGGAAAATGCACTACGTAATTCCTTTAACATTGCGGTTAGTGCTTACATTAAGTGGAAAAACTAAAACCATCTCAGCTCATTACATTTTCTATAATATCTAACATCTGAAGTATTCCTCTCTCCTCGTGTTTTTGTCATCTTTTATTTGACCTTATGTCAAAAACAGATATGCATTTTTCATCTTGAATTCTTCAATACACAAAGACTTGTTTGAATTACAATAGTTTCACGGAAAATTATGTCGCCATTCAGCTAGCTGTGACAGAAGTAACTGCCTGAATTACTATCTAGGGGAAGCAGCCCCCCATTAAAGTAAAAGCCATTATCACTGCCAGATACTTTATTCAAAATCATCCGGCTTCAGTGTGGGTTGTATAGCTTCATCACTTTTTTTGTACCAGCATATCTCATATTGAGTAAAAAGGAAGTTATTCTTAAATATTCAGCACAGAACGATCAAAATGTTTAGTAGCTCATCAGTTCAATCCTTTCATATTCATTCACCCACCTGGTCTAGTGGGAGGTGTCCCTGCCCATGGCAGGGGGGTTGGAACAAGATGATCTTCTAAGGTCCCTTCCAACCCAAACCATTCTACGATTGTATGATTTTAAGCATATAACATAAAAAGTCTCTGAAATTGTAAATACTAGTTTTAAAACTATTAGTTGGTAGGTTTTGATACCTGTTATCAGGCATTGAGCTGTTCAACAGAGAAGTTATAAACACTTCTCCTCCATATAATGAAAGACCACTTGTACATTACTCATACCTCAGGAACTCAGAAGTCCTTAGCTGATCTCTCATTGATAACTTCAGCAAAATTATTTGTTTGCTGGCTAGTTAACAGGACAGTTATTGTCCAGATGTGATTCTATGAAGCTATACATCAATATATATATTATACAGGAGTAGTTTCAATGAAGTGGTGCAAGTAATAAAACTATGGCTATTAATGAGCTATGTGCAGTCTCTGTGAATAACTCAAGATAAAGCAATAACTGTATGTTGAATAGCAAGAAAGTGCAATATATAGCTACATATAAGATACATAAATTACTTCAACCACTTTAATCACCTTTTAAAAGAATTTATAAAGAAAAAGGAATTGAAACATGTTTCTTTCTGATCTGATTTTAAGATTTGGTTCTCAGAAGCAGCATTTTGCTGTCAGTTTCCAAGAGTCAGAACAAACAACTATGAAAACATTTTGAGATTAAGTATAGCATGAGGCTGAATTTTACTGCAATCCCAATTTCAACTTCATACACCTTGCCTGAAACTTTGCAAATTAAGTCTTTTGCCGTATTAAAGCAAGAGTATATTTTTACCTTCAAGCATGTCTCAGACTGAGAGTGACTTAAGTGAAGGCAGCATTCAAAGCATGCTACCAGTGTTTTCCAGTGATAATGAAGCCAGCTGAAGCATGGTGTCAGGCAATACCTTGGGGCACCAACGACCCAAATCAGGTTTTAAGAATTCAGGAAACCTCCTGCCTAGCAGCAAGAGCAGGTTAGAGGCTTGGTGTCACTAGGTGCTGGCTTCTGGGCTGAGAGTGCCCCTGGCCAGGACTCAGTAGTGCAGAGAGTTCATAGTTCCAAACATCTCCCGGATCATCCCACAGTCAAACTGGGACATTTGTTGTGAGAGAGGTCACCACTGAACAAACAAGGGGAATGAGTATCCTTCCAAGTAAGTAAATAAAATAATGAACACTGACAGAATGGCCTTGGGAATTTTCCATCTGTATTGCATCTGGTGATTCATTTCATGTCCACACGAAATAGAGGAAATAAGCGTGTTGTTTTTCTGAATTATGATGGCCCATTTTTGTGACATGAAGCTGCATTATTAGCAAACCTGTAAAGAGAGAAATTTGCGCATAAGGCTGAGAGGGGACTTGCTAACCGTGAATCACCTGTCTGCTGATCAGATATTTTGGGGACCACTGGAAACAAAAGATACTGAACACTACCACAGGCTCAGGTTGGTGACCACCAGTACAGCTTTCAAGACTTAAGAGAGCTTCTCGCCTTAAGTCTGTCATAATGCCAAGAGCACTAAATGTTCACAAATTGGAAGAGAAAATACACAGAAGGAAATTGGGTTAAATCCAGAGGGATACTTTCAGATAAAAATCCCTCACCGATATTCTAAACTAATAAAATTTTGCAATTAATTCATTCTGTCCTAGACAATTAAAAACATTCAGGATGCATAATCTAATATAACGTAGTCAGAGAACAAGGCAGAAGCCACTTGTGTCTGATACAACTAGTAATTAGGTATGCCATTTCTTGTTACGCAGCCCAACTGACTCAAAAGTTCTGCATTAGCCCTCATATTGCAGCCCCTTTTACACAGAAAATTGCCAGCTTGAGTATACTCCCACATTGCAACGAGCATGCCATGAAATGGCTGTGAATCACAGATGGTGCCAGCAGAGATCTATCCATTCTCATCTTTAGTCATTCTGCAGGCAGGGAAATGCATTGGCTGCGGAGCATCCACCTCCGGCAGCTTCAGCAGCAGCTCTGCTCTGCCACAGAATCCGCTCACCTGCCCGTGCCTGCCGCTTTCGTCTGAGGATGCATTCCGCATCCGCTGCACACACAGTCCCTCGTGCATTGCTGACACTGCAGCGCTTTTTAAAACCTGCGTATTAAGCCACTTATCCCCTTGCCTTGGTCTGCAAGCCAGTTCCCGCTCACAGGCGAGCTCTATGCAGACATCAAGGGCACGGTATGACCCCAATATTGCTCCAAACCCGGTAAAACTTCAGGTTTTCTACCACGTAACTATTTCTGTAGGTGGTATCTTTGTGGAACACAGAAACCACTATATACCAAACAGAACCAGAAGTTTCATTTTCTAGAACTGGCAGAATGAAATATTTCAGCATATCTAATGTTCAGCATTTTTAAAGTAGCCATCCAACAATATAGAAGCAGAAGCTAATAACCACACTTGATACCATTAGCGTACAGTTCCATCTCTATTTAAAAACTTTAGTATCCCGCAAAAGTTTGAAGTTAGTTCTGTATTATGCTGGAGAAACAAAGTTTATCAGTCTCTTGGCTGGCACCATTATAGCAAATGTCGCTTCCTTCCTTCTCATGATTAGCTCCCTACATTTCCAAAGAAAGTCAGAGGCATTAGCCTAGCCAACTAGAAATACCAGGTGTCTTGCACAGAAATCAGGACAAATACTCCCATGGCACCGAGTAGCTGGAAAGCACTGAGTTAACGTAGTGGCTAAACCGGGGAGAAACAGAGAAAAAACTCCAAAGTACTTAACAAGCTCAGTGTAAGAGAGGCCTGGGACACATCGCCGAGACAACAGCAAGATCTATATTACAGACCTCTGGCCACTAAAACCAACGTTGATGTGAAGAAGTAGAGTTCCTGGTGTGCTGCGCCAGGGAAGCCTCCGCTTGGAAGCCCAGCAGTACGTACAGCAGCTTTGGCAGCGCAGCCGGTGGCCAGCACAGAGCGCAGCTGCGCAGCACAACTGCGCCTGCCCTACTGCTGTTTTGCCAGTCAAGCCTCCCCACATCCTAGAAGGCTAAAGCATTTCTGTTATACGTGTGGCCTAACATACAGAAATTGTATCTTGCAGATCTTGTCAAAATACCAATATACATTAGCAGCAGCACAGTCAAGTTTCCTAGTGTTCTCACAAAATTTGGGTGAACTAAGCAGTGGCTCTGTGCTTCCTCTCTTCACTTGTGCAAAATCACTGTTTACCCACATTAAAAGCTATCAAGGGTCTGGTGCACGTCCACATAGAATAAACTTTAGTTCAAGCATGAAGCCAGTTCTGCTACATTTACCATATAACAGTAGAAAAATAACACTGGTTCTACCAAGGAGAAAACAACATGCTCGTAAATTCTGCTTGCCTTCCTTGAAACTGGGACAAAACCCCCTCCACCGTCACCCGTTTCCACCCCTTAACTGCCAATGCCAAGGCTACAAGTCCTCAGCAGTGGCGGGCAATGGTCTGCTGAACTGTGTATCTGAACTCGCTATGACTTTTGTCTAAGTCGAAACTCTCAATTTTGAATTTCACTTCCTATATAGAACCTAGAGATACATGCATACATACACAATATAGCATGTATATGCACACAGATACAGTACAGAAAAGACGCTGATTTGCTCTGAACAGTTGCTTGATGACTGGAAACTATTCCAAGGTTATTCAGAATATCATCCGTGTTAGAAACTGTGGAGTTTAGAATAAATGTGAAGAACTGCAATGCTTACTTCACCTTTACCTCCTTCCCACCTCATCATGAAATATTTTAAGCTTCAGAGACAAAAATCGTGGCAGATTAGAGGCTACAGTTCTAATGTCTTGTGCTGGCCACTTAACCGTTCAGGATCATGAAACATGCTGACACTTCTGCATTTATAAGAATTAAACAGCTTAAGGACCATCTCCAAACAGAAATATGAAAGAGGAAGTATTTTTTACTGTCTTGTCAACATCAGAAAAAGTGGGAAAAACCCAACTATATGACACTAACAGTTACTATCTATTGAAAGTTTGTCTGGTAGCCGTTACCACTGCTCCTAACCATTTTTCGTCTTTTCAGTAATTCTAACACACATAGTTTTTAATGTTTATGATCAGAGAACCATACATTTCATAAAACTGAAAATATACTGCATAAATTAAAGACAAACAAATATTCATAAATCAGCTAAAAAACTGCATAACAATTCTCTTCCATTTGCACTTTTCTGAAGAGTTTGACTCTCTGAAGAAGTCTAGGGAGATCCCATTTTTCCTTATTACTTATTTTCAACCTCAATAGCTTTTTATTCCTGTATAAACTGAAATAGTGGCTGTTGTTACTGAGCAGTATTTTGTTTGCCAAAAGCCTAAAAGGTATGTGAAAATAACTACAGAAAACTCTAGAGAGCTACATTTGGAAAGGAGTGCACACAAAAGGCTATTAGGGACACTCACATTTATCACTTGTAAAGCAGATACATGTTGGATAGTATCAAAGTGAGAATTGGCAATATTACACTATTTTCAATAGTCAAATTATAAGTTAATTATCTGAATCCAATTCAGATCTAATTCAATCTAATTCAGATTCACCTGAGCACCACAGGTGACTGCAGTTTTGTGAGAGAATATATTGCCTTCTGCGGTCCAACAGAAGGTTTGCACACCGACTGTTGTATTACAGCAAAAGGGTATATTTTAAAAGAATATTTAAGTTCAAACACTACTTTTCCTACAAAATACACTTCAACTAATTTACAGTGGTTCAGATTTAATGTGATACACACATGAATGTATGTCAACTCAATTTTTCTTGAATAAGGTACATTTCCCTTGGCAATTATCTGCAAAACCGTAATTTTTTTCTACTAGAGGACTAGGGGTACCTCTAGGAGCCATCCTTCTGCAAGTTTTGTTTACAGTACAATGATTGCATAGTCTCATTTATAAACAAATTAAACCACTAACTCTAAACAAGAAGCAAAACAACCATGAACCCCAAGTTCAGGTTTCACGTGTGAAGGTCTTGTTGTGCAATATGCCCTATCGGTACAGGAAAGCATCACGTCCACGACTGTCCTCCCAAAGCCAAGTCGTAAATTGTAATTCACTTGTAAATTGTATGTGGATGTAACGTGGTACAATAATAGTGGCTGGGGTTTTTTTCTTGAAAGCCAGCAGCCACAAATAAAGTAAACTTGAAAACAAAGTCAGAACATAAGTAAATATTTTTTGTATGGTTTCCCTTGTCCCAGAGAGAAACTGTGGGACCATTTCCCCACGCACACAATTCTGGGACCAAAACTGGAGCAGCTCCGCTTTTCTCTAACTAGTGTGTGTATTGCACAATACTGCACATGTGCATCATTAAGCCTAAAATTTAAAATGAGCTAAAAATGACCTCTTGCTTTGCTTTCCAGTCTCTTTAACAACAGCCTTCACTGGATAAGGTGAAGTCATCAGCACACAGTACCTCACCTTCGGCATCCCCTGACCAGCTGCTTCTGCAGTTTGCAAACCCACACAGAAGAAGAAAGATGAGAGAAAGGAAAGAGAATAGGTAGGCAGCAACTCGACATCAAGAGAGCTGTACTACGGTGCCATAAAACCAAGACAATGATATTTACTGCTGGAGCAGGCTCGTGACGGCCTCTACTGTCCATGACCACTGTCCACAGAGCTTGCAGCCAGCTCATAATTGGCATCTATTCTCAGCCGCAGAGCAAACACCAAGTTATTTTGAGATAGTTGAAGCAAAAAGGCAGCAACTAAAAAAGTTTCACCATTTAACATTTTCCTACGTACTTTGGGATAATAAAACTGTTTACAACTTTTCTCTCCCTTTACTAAGTATTTTCACAAATCTTCAGGCAAGGTCTATGCCTATCAAAATACTAGGCACGTGTGCTATTCCTTGTACTCTTTCCTGCTCCGCGGCCTAGAGCAAAGAAATACCTTTTGTGCTGCTCTGCCTAGAGCCAGCAAAAGCGCTGCTGGAGGCAGAAATGCAGGCAGCTGCGGGAGCTGGTGCGTGTGCCAGGTCTAGGCATGATCTTCCCTGAGCAGCTAGAAGGCTTGGAAAAGCCACTACCAAATGGTTTTGGGAGGAATTTAGTGTTTACTAGTGACCTAATAAATCTAAATATTTTGCACTTTGTTGTTGTTGTTGTTTTTTGTTTGTTTATTTTAAATTGAAGGGAAGGGATGAAAAGTGAAGTATTATCTCACTCGCTACTGTTTGATCATAGAGTAAGCCAGGGCAAAATCCCTCCTTCGACAGAGATGAGAAAGGACTTTTCACTCTCCTTAAATCATGATTAGGCCTTTTATCCTGGATCTTTCACATTCTAAACCAGCACCTTAACAGAGTTTTGTTGTATCACAACGACATACAATATAGAAAAAACAAAAGATGCCAAAAAAACCTGTCAGCCTCTGCCCATTCAATTTGTAACTGAGAGGGTGTTAAAAAAAAAAAAATGGTTCATACAAGTTTCAGTCTTCAAGCTACTAGTGAAGAATAACTGAGATCAAGCAAATAAGGAAAACTTCAGAGTAGAATTTATATCTCTGAGCAGCATGAAAGTTATGCAGCCCAACAGTCCACATCATTTATTTGGACGTGTGAAATACCCTGTGGAGAGGTTTGAATCTTAAAGTAGTTCTCCCAAAGTAAAAGGATGAAATAGTGCATGATAAACCAACTTGTCAGGAATCCTTTTACAGCTATTCCAACTGGAAATAAGCAGCATTCTCAAGGAATAGCAAAAGAAAAATAGTTGTGTCTGATATGGCTTGTCTCTAAGCCAGAAGAAAACTAGTCTGAAAAGTCTATTTACAGTCTTTAAGAGATGTGTTAATACAAAGGGACAGGGAAAGATCCCTTGCAACTGCTGGGAACTAAATATACACAAGAGAAAAACAGATTATTATTTACAAAAGAAAAAGAAAGGCCAACAGTAAGAACTGATATAATTGACATTTTTAATTCCCTAAAGGGGGAAAAGATTACATCTCTTCCTGAAGGGATTCAGAGCATGCTACATAATAAAATAAAAATAAAAATTCTGACACCTACACTTCCTGGAACAAAATACATTCTAAAATTAATATGAACGTGAGAAAGATTTTTTTTTTTTATAGACCATAGCCTGTTTTTTCTATTATGTGAATAATCCACTGTTCAGCATCTTATACATAATTAGCCTTTGCTGTAAGATACAACATTCTGGTATGAGGTTTCCTGTTTCAGTTAAATTCAGTGGAATTACCCAGGTGAGGAATGATGGCTTAGTCAATGACTAAGGTTTTGACAAATCGTTTCTGTTGATAACGATAAGAAAAGAATAAACACTAGCAAGGAACTGAACATTTCAGCAAATTACTATACTAGCTAAAAACATGATCTGGCAAAAAGCCAGCTTCTGGCCTTGAGTGTCTATAGCTCTCCCTCCAAAATCAGTATCAGCCACTTTTATGGATTTAAGGTGAAATCTGGTGTTGGCAGAAAAACACCCTTTAAACTATCATCCATTTCTGTGAAATCTGTGCCTAGGAAAACTCTAGCTTAGAGCAGTTTTATAAATTAGGATACAGCTTGTAACCAACGCTAAAGACTCCTCTTTTCTTAGCACCACTGTAATTGTATTTGATGAGGAGGTTAACTCCACTCTGTCCTCCCGAGGTTCATTTAATTGGAGGAGCTGGGAAGAGATGAGAATGAAGAGAAGAAATTGAGCACCAGGCCCCGGCGCTGGTTCTCACTCAGTCCCCCCCAGCTGCAGGGCACGAGCCACAAACCCCACCATACCTCTGCACAGGCCATTTTGTTAGGCCATTCTTGGTTTTACTCTCACCTCTGAAATCTGTAACTGTCCTTTCTGCATCTTTCTCTGAACACTCAGCAGCGGTTTTAATTTGGAGAGGAAGATTTACGGCTTTTTCCCCTTTTTTTTTATTTTGAGCTGATCCCCACCTGCCTGCTTAGACGGTGACTGGTTATACTGAACCGCGATGGAGTTCCAGCTACCAACATGTTGTATCTTCCCACGCTGAGGGCTGTCCCTCAGACAACCTGTGTTATCTATAAACATTTCTTAAATCCTTTAGTTTTGCAGAGTACTTTTGTTACACATTAAACATGCATCACATCTTATCAGCAGTACCTTCTGTAGCCATCTCTTGTTACCGGAGGAAGAGGAGAGAGAGAAAATATACCAAACCGTCAACTAAAGCTGTGCAGACACAATACAATGCCAAGTTAGATTTTTCTTCTTACCAACTAAAAGTGATTAAATAACAGTTGCTTACATTAAGAAACCTTTTCTTCCTTCAAGATGTTGACAAGTGAGATACATAACTCTTGTAAAAGCTAAGCAAAAGGCTTCCTCAGAAAAAGTAGTAGTTAATAAATAGTTGATGGAGCTGCTGACTGTAGACAGGACAGCGTGTAGAGACTAT
This sequence comes from Fratercula arctica, assembly GCA_947846985.1. Classification (NCBI taxonomy): domain Eukaryota; kingdom Metazoa; phylum Chordata; class Aves; order Charadriiformes; family Alcidae; genus Fratercula; species Fratercula arctica. The sequence goes on from CANTUZ010000010.1 coordinate 26,390,119, forward strand.
ATGGCATGGTAACGATACATATTAAAAGTGTTTATCATGGTTAAAAGCTGAGATACATATACTCTTCAAGGGTGAAAGCTATTGAGGATTTCATCCTCATTCTTAGAACTTTTATTTTCAGTATTAATTCATTAAAAATCCGTAAATCCTCATAGCTGTGAATTAAAATCTGACCTTATTTGGATGCACACAGTATAAAGGAAGAAATCTTGTGATGTTAGTTTCTACTGTTGGATACTAAACGGGTCAGTAATATATTAACTTAGGAAGTCAAACTTCCTCTCAGCCAACAATCCTGAAGTTCTGTAAACACAAAAGATTTTTTTAAGCTTTAATACGAACAGGTTTCTCTTTATTGTGCTCTTCACAACTCAGAAGAGCAGCAGATTCTCCAGATGGTCGTACAGTGCAAGGTGAGGAAAAGACATCTGAAGTAACCAGGGCTCGCGTTACCATACTCCACTGGAATGGTTCTCCCCAGTTTTCAATCCTGTCTTTTAGCTGTGCCTAGGAAGCCAAAGAACTCTATAGATTTGCTGGGTTTATTCCATCAACTGAAAAAAAGACCTTTCTGTACAAATCCCCCCTACTTCATCCTATTCTGGCCTCTCTGCTGAGAATTTCCTTCCATCCCATTTGTTACCCCATTCTATTTTTCTTCCCTGATCCGCATCGTGCCCTCTCCGTTCCAGTAATTTCCCTTCTGGAGGGCCACTGCAGCAGCTGTATTTTTTCAGTCTCTTCACTTCCTCCCTCTCATCTTCCTGACAGCAACACTACATTTTACTATTATAATTTAATGTCTGGACTGTTATGGCATGATTTATTGAAGCGCAACTATAATTTTACTGTAGTTCAGGGCTAAGGTGTACTTAAGCCTCTAACTTAGAATCCATGCTTTTGGAGCCGTATCTCTTGCCACTCAAACCTGGTCTATGAGCTGCATGGCTAAAGAAAAAGAGACTGTATGAGAGAGAGCACAAAATAATCTTTCACAAAGACATTTGCAAGGTATCTTGAAGTACACAACAGATAATAATAAAACCTGTTGCAGAAGACTTACAGGAACCAAAATTATTCTGCAAAAACGTCTATAGTAATCTACACACCCAAAAATAAATAAGATGCTGTATTCAACAGAAAATTAATTTACAATCAGTTATTTGACTGGAGATTTCATGACTTCACAGGCACACAAGTTGTATGGAAGACATTAGAATGACCTCTGATATGAAGTAATTATTTTTTTCAGTTTGATTATAGTGTTCATCCAGCCTACAAAAATAGGTCAGCCTCTGCCACCTGGATATGTCAACCGACAAGCCAGAAAAAAAGTGCAAGTCAGTCCAATCTGGTAGTCTTTACAGTTTTGTGTGTTGCGTAAGATAGCTGCAGCAGGAGGTAAATTCAGGGCTCTTTGCGACACCTCCTCTCTTGGGCACTTTCCGTGACGCTTACTGAGATACCAACAATTCCTTTTTTACTTTTTTTTTTTTTTTTTTTTTTTTTTTTTTTAAAATCTTTTCTGTATCTCTCAACACCTATTCTGATGTAGTCCATTACCATACAGAGACTTCTGGCAGGAGAGCCAACCTGGCATAAAGTTGATTTCTCCGTGCCAAAGCTGCAATTGACTAAAGGGGCATGCTAAGTCTCCAGGAGGTTTGAAAGGACTAAGTCTTTTTTATTCCCCAGATGGCATTACTAGACAGCTCTGTTCTCTCCATTTGCCTCATCTCTTATATTGCAAGGCCTACAAAGTCTTTCTTAGTAATTTTCTAGTTAGCTAGGAATAACTAGCAAGTTTTAGCAATGGCGGAAAGAACACAGATGAAAAATAGATCAAAGATGATAACTGATGTGCCATAGCATAGCAACTGATATGCAGAAAACAAAATATCAAACAAAAATAACTGATATGCTGACTACTAAGGAGTGAAGCCATCTCAGGGGTTTAGAAACAATTCAGAGTCTGCTCCCTGAAATCGGTCAGTACAAATCCAGAGCAGGTAACAAGAGTAGTTCAAAGTTAGCTTTTTCTGAATATATCGGTGAAATAGTGCTGAAGCTGCAGTCACAGCTGGAAACTTTTATTAATGCCATCTTCAGAGAAACCCAGGTTTGAATAACCATGGAAATGGTTCAAAATCTTAAAATGTGCACTTTGAAGAGCATAAAGACACATATGGATGTGAGGGAAGATTACTACTGAACAGACCAGGAGAGTCAGGTCTCCAAGACGGCCAAAACCAGTCCACTGCCAAACAAACAAACCGACTTAAGAAGGGGTAAAATAAACTCAGTCTATCAGCATTTAAGATAACTTGCAGCACCAAAACTGCGTAATACATCAAAGATTAAATAGCTCAATAAAAGCCTGTGGAGAAACATCACCCGCTATTGCTCAGCAAATGTTTGTACAGTGGGAAGGGCTTCTTTCACTTACGAGAAAAATGCATGAATGGGGATAAACTTAAACACAATTTTTTCCTGTAGCAAGAGCAACAGGGGGCTTCAAAATAACTGCTCACTTATTAATTAGAAGCTAACTAAAGATACACCCCTCAAAACTAAACATACCCAATAAGAAACTAGAGAGAGGAAGGAAGCAGAATAAAATCCTCAGGAGTCTGCAGTAACATATTAGCACACTGACATTTACAACAAGCTTTTTCCTCACGTAGCAATAAAAATGCAAATGAGAAACAGGTTTCCCAGGAAGGCTCTGAATAGTAGCAAGTGAAAAGGATGTATATTAAGTCTAAAAATAAATATACCAACTTCTCATGCGGTTTTTCATACAGAAAACAAAATTCTCTGAAAGATCTGGGTTTAGGCTAAAGAAAATTTGATTTTTTTTATAAGAAAACTTCTAGCAAGCATTTTTCTAAAAATAACTCCTTGGGGAATAAACAGATACATTAATATGATTTACATAAAAATCAAAGTAGTTTTAATTTTTAAATTTTGAGGATCTTCTCTTCAGAAAAAAAAGTCTATTTTTTGGACTGAATTCCAATAACACACAATTAACATTTTGTGTCTGCCAACGCGTATGTTATTTGTGTCTCTCATTGGTTAACAGCATAGTTCTTGACACAATCATGGCATTGCATTGCAATTACTAATTTCATTTTATGATAAATCATTCCTACTACTTTAATTGAAGCTAAGTCAGATCAACATTTATGGAACGAGCTCTTGAGTTTGACTGGGTCTTTGACAACATTGATGAATGGTGCCATTTAATTACTGCAGGATTCCTTTCAGATGTTTTACACAAAAGCTATTTTGTGGGTTTGCTAATGCTGGTTACATATTATATAGGCTTCCATTGCCGTTGCTATGCGCGTCAAGGTCTTAAAAATATGTAACTGCTGATATGGTTGTAAGAGAAGAATTCTAAATTACTGATGTTTATATTTGTAATTCTCTTCTAACATACGCATATCAATAAATGCTTATTGTGCTGGATTACTTTGAAGTTCTTTTTCCTCTTTTTTTTTTTTTTTTTTTTTTTTTTTGAAACTCCTTCACTTCTAAAAATTACGTATCTACGAGACATTGGGAAGTTCCACACCCTTCCGTAGCTGGAGATAACTGTGAAACAGGTCAGCCTTATCTCCATTTTGCAAATAGACACACGGAAACACAAAGAGATCAAAGCACTTATCTCGGAAATTTTTTGGAATGCAAATAAGGAAGCATAAGTCATCCTAAGTATCTGCTTCAAAACTTCGTACAAAACGTTTTTTATTAATTGCTTTCAGGGAAAAGTGTTGCTGCTTCCCAGGATTCTTAAGACGTGTTGTTCAAATAGAGGAGCCTAGAGAGGTATTTTAACTCCTCTCTTCCATTATATCCCCATACTAGTAATTAATTTAAAAAATAATCTTGTATTTGTCTTACAGATGTTCAGTATATTTTGCCAATCTACCCCAAACAATTACTCTTTTATTTTACACTTCTGTTTTCGTGGAACTCAAACTAGCATCCCGTTCACTGTAGTAAAACATCTCTTCGCATAATAAATGCTTTTATTTTCATACGGTTATAATGCTAATCAGAAGATGCATTGTATTTGTTTTCAGAAGGAAATACTTATGCAGTTTCAAAGTATTTCTGGAAGAAAGTTTGTTTGGGTGGGGGGGGATGTTGTTGGGGTTGGTTGTTTTTTTTTTTTAATTTCAATCACGCTGTTTATGAAATAACAGTACAAAGGCAGAAAGACCAAGCCTGAAAGGACATTCCTTAGATGTGCAGGCCTCAAAGTCAATTCTGTTCTCTTACCCAGCCCACATGTGGTTTGTTTACATATGTGTGCATACATAGGAATACATAAATACAGTTGATGTATGCTGGCCGAAATACAAATCTGACATCTAACAGGTCTGAATAACAGCTATTGTCACTATGAACTTTGTAAACTTCGTACACATCTCTTATCTTCTCTATTTTTTTTTTTTATTTTTTTTCATACATCCTAGGACCCTTTCTCAAGTCCTTAAATGGCATTTAAACCACCAGTCAAATATGTTGAGGACAAGCGTGTATATAATGCTTTTGCTAAAGTGAAACATCATCCGCACAAACTCCTGGAAACAACAAGGCCACTTAACTACAGGAATTTTTCTTTGTACAGAAAAGTAAAGTATCTGGTTTACTTACTATTGTTATCATAGCTCTAAAAAAAAAAAAAACCAAAACCAAAAACAAACAAAAAAACACAAACACAATGATCACTCTGTAATGCTGAAATAGTATATATTTATTGCCAGCATCCTATTACCTTCAGGAAAATAAAGTTGCATCTGAGGAAAAAGTCATCTTTAACTATGGGGTATGTTTGTAGTAGCTCCGTGATTGTACCCTACAAACCTTAACAATGTCTCAGAGCTTTTTAATAATAAGGAAAACACATTATAAAACCTATGAAACCTTATCATGTAGCATGAAGCTAGAGAAAAAGCTGTGTCTACCGTCACTTCAGGAATGGATCTACCAGCTGGATTAGGGAGGCTTCTGCCCTCTATGGCTAATCCCCAAACTCCCTCTTCTCTCCTACATCAGGGGAACAAGGGGGAGGACTGTAAGAGGGACAAATCTTTAATGTCATATTTTTTCTTTTGTCTTTAAGACTGGCACATTTGGGGTCCTAGCCACACTGAGACAGTACCTTCTGATAAACAGGGACTATAAAAATCAGGATTGGACACAGAAATGGAAAAGAGTAATTAGAAAATACTTGAAATGAAATTTCTGCAGAAGTAGGACTCTTGAAGTACTCAGCTTTGGCCCAATTCTGTTATATTTTATCATTGACATGAGAAAAATCCAAGTTGGGTCAACGCTGTAGAATTGGAAGTGTTACCACATATTTCTTTTACTAAACATATCCTCATCTTTTACTAACTACTATTATTTTTGTATTTTAAAAGACATCTCCATTCTCCTGACATATTGCTGCTGCTTCCTCCTTTGAGTGGATTACTGCAATTCTAGTGCTGACAGAGCAAGTTATCTGGGAGCTGCAACACGCGTTCTCAACATTGATCAAATATTAACACAGGCCAGACCCTTTCCACCGAAAGTATTGACACGCAGCTACCAAACCACTTGGGTTTGTTCTGGCAGCACACCGTGAAGGGCAGTACCTTTCAAGTCTCCTCTATTATACTTTATTTTTCAGTTCCTGGCATACCAAGCATCTCAGAAGTGAAAACAAAAGAATACACAATACACTCTCATCATTCAGCAGTGGGTTATACTAAAGCCACCATGAACAGAGGCCGAACTCCCTACAGCTGCTAGGAACGCTCCTGGAGACTGGCCAAGGGCACTCACTGCAGGGTTTGGTCCCTAATGGCAGCAGCAGTGAGAACCACGTTTCATTAACATCAGGGCACCTCTGAGGTATCATCATCATTCTTTAGTCCCAGTACGTATGTGTGTTTTCTGTTCTAATGCATTATTTATAACAGGAGGAGAAATTTTTTCTTCAGTTGACATTATTTGCCTCTTGCGAGTTTTTCTTGATGACATTTACTCATTTTTAATTAGATACTTAAATGTTTGTCTGTGGTCTGTCTGGCACCACCACTGATAGGCAGTGGAAAAAAAGGAACAAGAGTAGTAAAGACAGCCCTTGTTTTTTCTTAACCTCATTTCAATTTTTTTCCATAATACTTTTCAATTAAAGAGTCAAACAGGAGCTGTAACCCTGAGCTAAGTCACTGTACGAGTCTGAGCATTGCTCCTCACGGTGACATTTAGAATTGTGAAAGGAATGCTGTCTTTTAAAAAGGATCTTCTACTAGACTAACACCATTTTTTTTTTTTTTTTTATTTCCTTGTTTTTAAAACCAACTTGGTCAGACAAAAATAAATGGCTATTCCTCCAGCCTCACAGGCATCTTCCAGAAATCACTAACCACTGCTGCTATTAAGGAGCTAACAGAGAAAGCATTATCCAAGGTCAGGAGATCGCTCTAGCAGATTTAAAAACCTGAATGTACGTAAGCTCTGCAGTCAAATAAAGAATCGCTGCCTGTCCTAGACGTGTATTTGTGCAACTTTATTTCTCCAAGACAGATGTTTTTCTTATTATGATATATGTGTCTCATTGTCCACTTCTTACACAGAATGCTTTTGGCAAAATGCTTGAAACAGCACAGGAAGAATAAAGTTAATTCCAAGCCCATCGTGCTTTTATGCATCTGAAGTAATGTTTTATGCACCTAAAGTAATGTTTTATTACTGTAGATAACAGTTAACCATCTATTTGGATATCTTTTCATAACTTCCCTCTTAACTTTATTGATTCTGCCAAGACTCCAGCATTTCTGGTGACCTTTCAGCCAACACCTTCAGAGGGTAAGAGGTATTGCTCAAGGCTAAAATTTTGGTTTCTTGAAAGACATTCAAGACAGCTAAAGTCTCCATGTAGAATTTCTCACTCCAAGATGGAGGAGACTCCATTCGTGGTTTCTAGACCTTTCCCTAGGATACAGATTTTGCAAAACCTGTCTCAAAATTATTTCAGTGGTGATCACTAGAACTGCATTCCTGACATTACTTCAGTAAATAATTCCACTGTTATCATTATTCTTCCTCTCTTTCTTCACATGTGTATTACTCTCCTTTCAAATGTTTGCAAGATCCTTATTTCCAATAGTCTGTTCAACAGCTGGAACCAAAGAAAAAACTCAACTCAATTTCAGAAGCACTGAAATGAACATAAAATGCACCATAATATTAGCATCCAACTGCATAATAGAAGGGGAAATGTTTTCCATGAGGACCTCCAAAAACAAAAGGCACAGGCTGGAATTATCTTTATCGACCTATCTACAATAGGCATGAATCCCTAAAAGGTTAACTTGGTCAGACAGATGGGGCTTGACTTTTGTATTTCAAGACTACTTCACTGGACAAGAAAATCTTGTCTTATCACTGTATCAGTTTGCCCACTTTTTTCAGGTTTATAAGTTACATAAATGAATTAAATGTGGGCCTTTACATCCCTTCATACAAACCTACACCTCAGTTTGCATTCATGAATGATAACATTCCATGGAAATTAAACGGGAACATGCTGCATAAGGATGTATTGCTCTTCACCTGTTTTAAGTAACAGATCTTAAGCTTTTAACAGCAGGTTCCTTATTCACATTTAAACTTAACAAAGAATCTCTAACCTTGAACAAAATAGAGGGATTTTACAGTAGACAAAAGTTAGTTTTGGTATGATTCCTGAAAAAATACAACAGATAGGATATTACAGAGATTATGAAAGAAAGATTATGAATATTGATATTGGATAAATATCAGGTATGTACTTTAAGGTTACAAATAGCAAGAGGGGTAACAGCAATTCCAACTCACACTGACATCTATCAGAAATACACTGTTAGGATCTAATAAGTGAAAGTGTGGATGAACAACATGCACAAAATGCATCTTATGCACACTGTTTTGTCACTGAATTAGTCACCAGCAGTTCCTCCTGCAACACTTCTGAAGTTGCCCACACTGTGGTATATTTTCAGAGCTTTCTGAGTCATTGGGCCAGGAAGGAGACACTCCCGGGTACATTATCTCCCTGAAAAAATGTCAAGTCACACTGCACAGTATTTACCATTATGAAGTACATGCTTCCCACTGGAACCCAAATACAGTTTCAGAGGGAGAAGTCAAGAGGAGGAGGGGGAAAAAAAAAAAAAAAAAAGGGGAAAAAGCAGTCCCTCAACTCCAACCATAGCACATTTAAATATGACTGCACAGATATTTGCATTACTATTTTGAAAACAGTTCAATCCATCCCTCTGTAGCGTATTTTCAGCAAATCCCAAAAGTACCAATTAAGCTATTTCATTTTTATTATTGTTCAGCTGATAGAAACTAGAAACTGGCACTTGGGCTAGATTATACCACCTTTGGCCATGCTAAGTAATATCTCATCCCTGAACAGTTTCATTTAATATAATTTGACTTAACGAGGGCTTAACAAGCGTTAAAGTATCATTCAATGAAACCAAGAGTATGAAATGAAACTTCTAATTCTTATTCATGCTATTTTTGTGTGGCATTTGTAGATCTGCTTCAAGTCACATGAAAGTAGCTTTATTCTTCTGGAGGAAATCGAGTGCTCCAGTGAGACAGCTTATTAGAGAGAGGTGCAACTTCAAGAGGAAAGAAGTGATGACCACTATAAACGTGAAGTGGAAGGTGCACAAGGAACATCCACTACTCAATATCGCATTCCCTTTATTCCCTGCACACCTGACAAGTTCTTTGCTGGTATTCTGCAAACAGGTAAGAAAAATTGAAGTAGTAAGGTGGAGTTAATCACACACGCTGCAGAACCCAGCCATGGATTCACACTGGCACAGTCAGAGAAAGCAGTCTCCGCACCCACACCTGGACATTTTACAGGTGTATACAAAATATACACAAGGTGAAAAGAGGCACAACTGCAAAACTGTCCATTCAAAACCTTGAAATATTTCTTATTGATCCCTAACCAAATAAAATCCTGTAAATTCCGTTGCAATTTTACTTTTTATTAGTTTGATTTATTTTTTTGTTTCAGCTTGTTTATAGACACCATTTTTGTTATTTACCACATTTAAAGACACCGTTCATTTGCTCTCAGGACGAAATTGTGAGCTGGTTCTTTATAGAAGTGCGATATGTTAGTGCCTGAGACAAAGGTGATTCACCGCTCTTGCTTTCCCAAATATTAACTTTGTATACTATCAGAAAAAAAACCATAATTCAGATAACAGTCAAGATTCACAGTTAAGTTTTAGTATTCTCATATAAGACAATAGATCTTCTCCTGAAAGATCAGCATTAATTTTTCTTGCAGCACCTCCATTCCCACCAGTTTACCATTCAAATACCAATTAAGTCTAAAACCAGAGACCTTTAAAGAAGAACCACGAATCACTACAAACATATCTCTGAAGCACATCATTTAATCTAACAGAGAATCTCTCCACTCGCTGCTTTTCAGAGAGCAGCAGCCATTGCAGTGATGAGTCATGCTGCTTTATCAAACATGTTCCAGATCAGGCCATCTCATCTTTGGTAGGGCTTAAAGGATTTTGAGTAAGCATTGGAATGCTTCATAACAAATATATTAACCCAAACTAGCTTAAATTGACATAAGTAAAGCTAAGCTGTCATGCTACTGGAAAACCGAACAGGAAAGAGTGATAAACAATGTGAAGGACTTTTCTATCAGTAGGCCAGCAAGACTAAATATAAATATATATATGTGTGTGTGTGTGTGTGTGTGTGTGTGTGTGTGTGTGTGTGTGTATTACCAGCATGTATACTTTATGATAATAAAAGCTCTCTGGGCTTTTGAACTTCGCTGTAAGATTCAGAAGAATTCTACTGTATAGCTGTGTTTTCTTTATACATTATTTATATTCAATTACTTTTCTTACATAGGTTTTCATTAACAAGAGTTTACACTTAATTATTGGGGGGGGGGGGGGGGGGGGGGGGGGGAAGGGGGAAGGGAAAGGATGAGTTTCCTGAATTTTTCCTTTGTGCTTTGTGTTTGAGGATCAAAAATGGAAATAAAAATAAGATTTCCCTCGTGACATAAGGACAAAGTAAAACAAAAAAACTTAAGAAGTTGCCAAGGTTAAAGAAACAAACAAAAGCCCAATCAGCAAGTCTAGCTCAGTGAGCGTTAGGATGACTCCAGGTCCCTTTCCACGACTAATTTCCTTTGACTGTGATTCCGATTTTTCTTTCCTGCTTATGACTCATTTACCAGGATGAGTCTATGCGCTATATAAGACTTTGCTACTCTATGAATGTGTTCACCTCCTCCTTTCTAGAATTCTGCACATATTGGTACGGTTTCTGCTCTATGTCCCATCATTATTTAAGTCACACATGTTTCTAGCACTCAGAGGGATTTTTTTTTAGGTAATGCCATATAAAGCCTCATAGGATTCTGGACTGAGCCAGAAGTCTTCACGGCACATGCTAAAGAAGTAGGCTACCCAGAGCTTTATGTTAAGATAGATGACTCCAGTAAAATAACAGCTATTTTCTCTGCTGTATACTATAACTTCTTTATTAAAATAAACAGCCCAAACCACATGAAGAGAAGAGGAAGCCCAGCTTTGCACATTATTGTGTAGTCAGGGGGAGCGTGGCAGTAACAACCAGGAAATGAGAGCATGCATGGATGACAGCATCCCACCTCAAGAAAACCAGCACTGACCTTCGAGATGCTTCGAGTTACTGGTTGTACCTTTTGTAGTACTGTAACCTCTGAAAGGCTCCATAAAGTTTGTAATTATAAACTACTTGAAAAAGGAGTGAATTCATATTCATACTGTTGGAAGTGCAGACACACGTGCATCTGGGATGCTTCCCAGCAGCGTGCTGCGAGCTGGTCTGTACAGGCATCAACCAAATGATTTAGACTTGGACAATTATCCCATTTATCAATAGCAGTTACTGATGTCTGCCTGCAACATGTACAACATTGAGGGGAAAAAAAAAAAAAAAGAGTCTGCTGATGAGGTGATGAATAACAACTGGCACACAAAGCACACCAGATCTTTTCAAACCATATTCCATAGGCCATATCTACATAGGGAAAACACCGCAAACAGGTAACGAGATCCTGATTGCTTTTAAGGATTTGCCTTTCTACCTTACAACCATGATTTCTTGCACAAGCTGTGTATTTTTATATTAATCTAAACTACACAAACCAATGTCATTCTGGTAAGGAAAGGAACAGAGTTGTAGATCACAAGGGGAGCAGCAGAGGTAAATGCTTCCACAGGTAAATGAGGAAAATAGACTTCAGTGATAAATTTGCCCAGACAGTGGGAGTAAAAACCCTCATTATTGTATTCTCAGCAGCTGTCAATCCTTGTCAGTGATACAGTTTAACCTTACAAAAGAGATTTCAAAACAATGTATTCTGCTGACTATCACAGCATTAATCAAGCAGTGACAGTACAGCTCTAGACATATGTATTGTGATTATAAAGGGATGAAAGGCAGTAAAAAAACCAAAATCAAACAGTGCAAAACTGACCGCAGAAGCTAGAATTAAATCATTCCAGGTCACGCATTTTCTATAAAAGGTTATTAGACTAATTAACAACTCAATACTTATGTATTCTTTAGCCCTATCTTTAAAAGCACTCTTCTCCAGTCTAATTTGGACAGCATTATCTGCATTACTGATCTCTTTATATCTATTTTTATTATGAACTGCTATCCTAAGGTATCTTAGTCTTTTTTTTTTTAATGCACAAGTGTACTAAATATAAACAACAACAACCACACACTGTGTGGAAAAAAGCATATTTTTTTTTCCATAGCAGCATGGCAGGACCTCTTATCCTGAGCTGCATCCTGGAGTTTCATTTCAATACCACTAAACCACAACATGTTCACAGAAGGATCTGTGTTTTCTTCATGCTTGCATAAGTACTGCCTATATAATCAGCGGGATACAGAAACATCAAAAGGTTGCTTTGGAAAATGCAGCCTCTGTTAACCCACAGATCAAGTACAAAAAGATGGCAACAGAGTAAATACTGTTCCCTATAACATTCTAATAAAAAGTCTCTGCCCTGAACCAGAGGGAACAACTGCCCTGATACCATATTAGTATTTTATTTGCTTTCCTTCCCACGTCTACATACTGCTTTTGTAGCAACTAAGTCACATTAGGCCACCATTTGTTTAAATTGTTCCCGAAAGCAAAATATTCAAAGTAGAATACCAACTCTTCAACACAGGCCTAAACACATTCTCTTCAAAACATGCAGCATCTTGGTGCACTGTAATTCCCTTAAGCGCTACATATTCTCCATGGACCAAAGGCTTACTAGATCGGCGTATCTGAGATTCAGAATTTCTATTCTGTGTGAAGTTCTACGTACTTTTTTTTTTTTAAATAAAAAAACAAAACAAGATTTTGTTTCATATCAAGAAGCTGGAAAGTAGACCTTAGAGCCCAGCAGGTTCTGGGTCTCCCAGCGCTGCAACAGGGACACGGGCAGGACTGGAGCGCTCAGCCCAGAGCAGCAGGTGCTGGAAACTTAAAATACTTCAGAGCCCTGAGGGGTTGACAAGTAAGAAGGTATGTGTTCCCAAAAGTCATCCCGTCTTCCAGGGAACGCTTGTCAAGACATTTCATTTTTGACAAAATAGTGTTTTGTGACAAAAATAAGAAATTGCATGAAGCACTCCTAGTGACCTGGATTAAAAGATCCATCAGAAGTAGCTTAAAAAAAAAAAAAAACCAAACCAACAAGTACCATATTAATTGCATATATCTGGGTTAGCACCTTGCTCATTCAGGTCCAGAAATACCAGTCATGTCAGTTTACTCTTAGCGAGCAGTACGAGGGCAGAAAAACCCCGTGCGTGCCAATCGCTTGACAGAAACCTTGAGTATTGCACGAGGAACACGATGACTCCCTCTGGAGTCACCATCACACTTGCACGACATGACCGGGTGCTTCACTGGCCCGCTGAGGAGCCGACTGTGCGAGGGGCCCCACGGCCTTCCATCAACTCCATTTGCTACGCTTCACCCAGAGACCACGGTGTCAGTCAGTCACTGGGGGGTGACCACCTCTGCCACGGCACCTCCATGGTTTGGGCTGTCAGGCAGAGGACTTGCAAGGACAAAAATTAATATTTCTTTTTGATGTGGGTTTGTTGGGATTTTTTTTTTTTTTTTTTTTTTTTTTTTTTTTTTTTGAGGGGAGAGGCTAGTGTAGCATACATAAGGTATGACTTACCGACCTACAGGAATGTAGAAGTGTGGTAAACTCCAGCAGATTATTCCTGACTTTACACTAAAATTAGGTTTCTACCATAACCCAGTATCTGCCCTTGTCAAGTCTGCCAGACACCAAATAAACCTCCCTGACAGTTTTTTCACAAATTTTTCCACAGCGGTGGCCTGCAGACATCAAATCACTTTAAGTTATTATTAACGGATTTAAAAACATGATGTTGCAAAATAAAGCAACTATCTTTTCTAATGATTTCGATAAATTCAAGATGACTCCCTGACCTTTTCTTACTTTTCAAACCAATGACATTTTTGTTTCATTGTCAGCCAGGATCTTATCCTGTGACAAGCAGCAATAAATATTATAAGTAAATTTATTTCTTATTATAAAGCATATTTGTATATGCTTTAATATTTCCCATTGTGATTACACTGTAAGTCCTACATTGACTGCATCCTTCCCCTCTTGTTGCAGCTTTATAAAAAAAAAAAAAGTTTTTCATATTGAATTTGCCTTTTTTTTTTTTGGTACACATCCTCACTAAGCAAGCCCTCGCCTATTTCTCACCTGAAATTTAAGGTGTTATGTTCTGTCTCCTTGTTTTGCCGCCTAGCACTTTAGCCAGCAATCTATTTACATTATTTCTCATGCTTAAGAATTTTACTTACAGCAACACAAGTAATTAAACTTTAACTTATAGGAGCTGATACCTTCTGGGTTCCGAAATCTTAATGATAGTAAATAAACCTGAGGCCTTTTAGCACGCTAAAGCACACCAGAAGCATTAAACTGCGTGTGCCTTGCACAAAACAACAGGAAAACACCGGAGCTGCCTGGAAGGGTGACCCCACGATGCTGGCATTAGGAGAGCGGGGCACGCCTGCTTCTTCAGAGCATCAGTCTTACATCCACCCGCCCTTGCCGTACAGCAGGCATCAGCAGAAGCCAGCAGAGCCCTCTAACTTCATTTCTGCCCGAATTCTTTGCCAACTCGATATGAAAATTGAACTTAACTGATTTCAAATCCCATAGGCGGCTAGGGAAAAAATAAACCCATGCAGGGTATTACATATTCAAGTCGTAACTACAGACAGGCATTTGCTTGAGTAGGAAGACGAAGAAGTTTAGAGGGGTTGAGGGGATGTCAAACTACTTCCCTTTATTAGAGAAAACTATTTAGTTCATGCAGTGTCTGAATGGTTATGATTTCAAAACATTGCCCAAGATGTCACTTTCAAGATTTATTTTCCATAAGATTCAAATGCATCATTTTTAGACCTTAGTTGATTGTTGGGTTTTTTTGTTCTTGTGTTGTTTGGTGGGGAGGGTTTTGGGGGGACAGTTTCTTTTTTTTTTTTTTTTTTTTTAAATCAGAACCAGCTGTTTAGAATATTTCAGTGCTTTAAATTTCTCTGTTGAGGTGAATTTAGACTACTATGATAAACCCCTCATTTTTTAAACCTGGCAAAGTACTAAACTGAAATATATATACACATGCACACAGAGTATCTATGCATACACAGTTCATGAAAATAAGTTTTTACAAGAGAAAAAAAAAATCTGTGTTCGTTTTCATGACTTTGCCTTCATTGAGACAGGCAATACAAAGGCTAACCTAACTTCTTCTGACTTGTTAACGAGAACTTTTTTCCACACACATTAAGCATTCCACGCTAATTAAGAAAGAAAGTTAAGCTGCACTCTGTGTAAGGCAGTCGGCTTGGCTTGAGAATAGGAGCTGCACTTCATCCCCTCTCCAATCAATAATCCATAAACTGGGGTTGAATGTGCAGGCTGTTTGCCAGTCAGCTGTAGCTGAGATCCCATCTTTTCTAAGCCTTGCCTTCTCTTCCGTGGTTCAATCAGCTCTGCCCAAAGGCAACATTTCAAATGAATAAAACAAAAACCCATGTCTTTCGGTACTCTAGTTTGTCATTTATTCCCCTGCAGACCAACATTTTTCACATGCAGCAAATCCAGATTTTAATGAAACCTGGAAAAAACCTGTGTCAAGATGTTTGTCCAGCCTTCCACTAGAAACGAAAAGGTCCGCTGTGAAATGTGGCAATATACATAGCACCTCGTGGGAACTTTTAGGCTTTAGTTTCAAAACTATTCAAGCTACGGAGGTTTACGTATTTGCAAACTTCCAACTTTACAAGTATTTGTTATGCAATGCACACACAAAAGATTATCGTATACAAATTTCTGTGTCTAAATTTCCACTAAAATTTATTTTTAACTAATTTACCACTGTACGGGTAAATTTTGACAGTTTCCTTTTAAAGCATCACTTCAGCATGCTTGACTTTTAAACCCTGGCATCCCTGAAGCTGTTATAGTTGGCTTATAATTAACCACTCAGGCCAGTGAAACCTTTTCCAGCAACCTCAGAATTTCAAGACAGGCATGCAGAAGCAGTATTTCATTTTTTAGTAGTCAGTACAAAACCAGAAAAAGCAGAAGAACGGTATCATAAGGATGATGCCTACAGCCAAGAACAGAAGAGTGCAAACTATTGGTCTGGCAGGTTATCAAATATTAAGCATATAATTTTTTTTTCACATAAATTAGTTAATTCTTTAATGGGCTTATTCTGTTGTTGCATTATAATCATTCAATTGTCTGAGTTCAAGTTTATGTACTTCAGTTATGGGCACATGCTGCCATGTACTTATTTTAAATTTTTCAGGAATTCTAATTTTTCTCCCCTAAGAAGGTGAAAAATCACAATCTTGAATAGAAGATACCTGTGACAGATTAATTTTTTCTCTCCGTGCTATTTGGTACGGATATAACTGGAAAGAAACCAGAAAACTGCCATTAAAAGTGTAAGGACACTATAAAGTCAACACGTATCTCCATACCTCCTATATAAGCAAATCTCTTCAATACAAGATTCCTTCGGGAGATGGAAGTGCTGTGTGTGTACACACAATGCATTAGCTAGTGATAGCCTGAAATGTAATTGATACTTGATCTTTTCAATTTACGCCAAGATAAGAAAAGGAGAGACAGGGCAGGGAGCAGTCTCACAAGTCCTAGTTTTAAATTTTTAATTTTAAAAAGTGTTATTTCAGCTGCAGTGACAAAACTAAAGCTACCTTTGAATTTAAATTATTTGTCAGTTCCTGTGCTATGATAAACATGACATCTGAACAAGAAAAGAATCGTTTCAGGGTTATAAATTCCCTCAGAGCATTTCAGTGAGTAGTATTTCCATTGAAAAGCTGGTTTTTGGAAGGATTGTTGCTTTCAGGTTTACCCATGCACCCCAGTTCAGTAAAATATACACCCAGAAAGGTGGCTTCCGATTAATGATCCACTGTAATAAGATCTGCACTTCAAGCAGCTAGCATAGTGGCAACATGGTATAATTTAAAATTTTTATATGTATCATAGTACTAAGACCAAATTAAATTTTAAAATAAAATACAATAAGGATATAAAAGGGGAGAGCCTAAGTATTTCTGTGGAGTACCAACTAGTTTTATGAAACTTATCTTTTGTGTGTAACTAATTTGCCTACTAGTCTAGCATTCCTGCCTCTTAACAATAATTTCAGCTTACCTGTCATTACTCAAATTGTAACTTCGAAAATAAACTGTCATTTAGTAAATATGTGTACATTATCACGCCTGTTTCTGTAAGAGTCCTACTGCGGGTGGTTGGTTGTTTTGTTTGGTTGGGTTTGTATTTTTCTCTCCCTCCAGCCATGACCTGAAACACAGTACTCTGAAGGAAGACAGAAGACATCCAGCATTTCCATAACCTTGCACTGTTTCTTAAAAACTGCCACTTTCTACAAAGGTTTGGACTCAGCCATTAAGCTAATGAGGGACACAGAGGATGTCATACATTTGGAGGGCAGCATTATTGCCTCTCCGTCCATATAGAGACAGATGACCCCCAAAATGGCATTAAAAGTATATGTATGTATATTTTTTTTTTTTTTAATTAAGAGGCCAATTCCTGTTGTAATGGTGAAAAAATTAAAAAAAATTTATCATAAGGAAAATGGGAAAAGAAAATTTTCAATTAAAATAAATTTCATACAAGAAGCAATCTATACAAAAATATATTTTTTCTTGGGTTTTGGTTTGTTTTGGGTTTTTTTGCCAAAGAAAAAATATTTTAAAAGAAAGCCACACGTTCCCCAGCACCTTCAGTCTGTCACAAGCTCAACCTGTGACAGAACGTTCCCATTTTCAATGGAAATATTGGTGGGGTCAGAGGAACAGGGGATCTCCCCATTTTTCTCAGATCTCAAGACCCCCTTCTGATATTTAAAGCTGCGCTGAGGATCGCATCCAAGAGGGATGTTTTAGATTGTAATATAAATGCATAGCGGGATGCACATCTCCGTGGGGCAAACAGCTCAGACTGTCAACATCTGCTGCAGAGAACCCGACTGCGGGTAAGAAGCTCCACAGACGCACTTGCCACAGGATGTAAATTAAAGCCATTAAAATTCATAGGGCACAATACAAGAATGAAAATAAAGGAAGATGGACAGTATTCAAGCTAGGAGACGAGATCTGGTTTTACATTTTTCCAACCGAGTTCACGCTCACATAATTCTAAAACACTTGCCACCAAACAAGTCATACATACTGCTGGCAGACAGACGTTGCCTTTGGGAGACGACTTCTATTTTTAATTTCTAGGGCATTGTTCTATCCAGTGTGCAGGCAAGGAGAGGGAAATTCCTTAAATGAAAACTTGCTGAAGACTAAAGCCATTCAGCATTAAAGTGATTTCTGGTTGTAGCAAGGAGGAGACAATGCATTTTGTTGAGAAATAACCCAATCGCTTGCATTAGTGCTGGCAGTCGTCATCTGTTTTTACAAATCTACCCATCACACAAAACACGACTTGCTATATTTTACATAGTGACATCATGATGTAATTTTACTGCAGTGGCTGTGTGGAGTGTAATGATATCTGGATTGTAATTGTACATGATGCAGCACCTATTTGGATAACACGGCCACAGTACTGGATGATGAAATATTGTACTACCTCCTCAAGATTACTCAAAACATATCTGGCACAAGCATATCTGGCAGGAGGGAGATAATTCCCCTTTAAACTGATCCAAGGAGAACAACAATATGGAAGACTTCATTCAGCGATCAACAACTTATTTCAAAAGTAATCATTAAAGGGACTCTGTGCTGGGACAGCAAAACACTTGCTCTTTTTCCCCCCGCTCCCCAGCTCAGCCCTTACAGCTCTCCCTGTTACCATTAGTACTTTAGAAGAGATGCTGAAATCCAGTGCAAAGGGGAGGGAGGAAAAAGCACCAAACTTTCTAAATAACACAGTTTCGTTGAAAAATAGATGTCTAACCTCTCACTAAATGATGCCTCATGCACACAGAGAATGTTCCCTTCTCCCGCGGGGGTAGGCACAGCCCCCTGCCCGGGTGACAGGCAAGCAGGGAGCAGGTAACATCAGCAGGGTTCGGAAACGGCTCGCTCCATACAAGCTGGGTGCCACTTCCGAGATCAGCAAGGGCAGCTTCACCTTCCAGGAAGGCTCCTGCCATTCCCTTCAGCCCAATGATCCAAAAACTTCACGTGGTGAGAAGCACTTCTCGCCACAAGAAAGCTGTGAAATATTTTTGAAAGTTTCCAGTTCCAAGTGGCATTTCTGGAGCAGCCAGCTGCTGGGAGCGGCTATTTTGCTAGAGGAAAGCAACTGCACCTGTGACACAGATACAGCCAGAGTCCAGCCCAACTCCAAGGAAATCTTCAGTCCAAGCAAGCATTCTGTCACCCTGTTTTCACAGTTAAAACACCTCTAAAAGAAAAAAACAATCTTAATTCATTTACCAAGTAGAAAGAGTTTCTTTCAGCTTCATTTATTGGAAGAGTATTTTATTTATATTGGGAGAGTATTTTTTCCTCTACCAACTTAAAGCCTTTATGTAACAAAGCTGCAAGTAATGTTTCATTATCTGCTGTAAATAACAAGTGATCTACTACCTCAGAGCCTTCACTGAACACCGGTCTACTAAAATCTCAGGCAGAAGGCCAAATTCTGGATTTGTGAATACACATGTACCTCTCACCGACTTCAGTGTGAGCCACGTGAATGAATCTGAAAGCTGAAGTTGGCTCTAATTCATGTTTTAAGCCTAATGAACTGGTAATAATCAAATGATTTGCTCCATTTTTGTCTTGTATTTTTAATAAGATGTATTAACAGTGAGATTCGGTGAAAGAAATAGAGCACAAACAGAATTTCCCAACACAGATGCTCACTGATCTTAAGTATCTCTGGTAAAGTGAAAGGACTAAAATTTTGGACAAAAAAAAGTCAGAATTTAGGTTACTGACTTTTTCTTTTATATTTTCTGTTCTGTGACGGATGTAATTTAAAATGTATATTTATTGTACGCAAGAATAAGGTAAGCAATACAAACCAATTCACTTGGCTTCAGCTGAGTTCAGTTTCACTTACTGCATAGAAACGCCTGTTAGTGGCCCATCAGCCAAAGGAACAGGGGCAGAACAGTGAGAGTGATCGACAGACAGAAAAACAGTAGGGAGAGTAGAAAAAAAGTACATGAGGGTCAGATGGAACGAGAGCAACCCGACCAGTGCAAGGGAGAGGCAGAATAGCAGGTACCAGATGCAACTCAGTTCTCTCAGCCAAGGACATGAAACTGGGTTTCTCATATTGTTGCTACATCACAGTTTGACTCCCTTAAGTGTGCTCCAGGTCTTTTATATACGCGTACACACACACTCACCTAACAAGGCAACTACGCTGCTAGAAACTGCCATGGAAACTAGTTATAAGCATGGGATTGGGATTCCTGTGATACAAACTGTGGTCTGAATTAGGACTGCATGCTCTGTGCCCTGCAAGGACAAAAACCACACCTATATTCTTGTTAATGCAAATATCATATCTGTATTTCATTAAACAGTTTCAGCAAAAGTCAATATTGTGCCTTATCACACCTGCCATGGCTGTTATTTACTTGTTGTTTGTTAAACTAAACTCATAACATTTCTTTGATTTATTGCAACTTTTCTAATAAATCTGACAAAGTGCTGCACTACTGTCATCCACATTCATCACTATGGGTAGCTTGAAATCACTACCATTGATTTCTAAATAAATATATTTTGAATCACTCACCATTTATTGTTCCCTTGAGGACGTTTTGGCCCATATAAACACAATTATTTCTGATTAATTTATAGAAACTAATTTAATTGAATAAGTAATGGGAGTTTCTTTTCCCAGTTGGGTAGGGAAAGTAAAACAAAATATGCATGTGTCCCTTGAGAAGATGCAATAAAATGAAAATATTTACAAGCTAAGGACTCCCCATTTTGGCGCATACAATGGAAAGGAATATTTCAAGAACTACTGCAAGTTTGCATTTCTTATGTAAAACTAGAACAGCTCTGCAGATTACACTGCTATTACGAGAAATATTTAAAGACAGACCAGTAGGACAAGATCCAGAATCAGTCCAACCTTTGAGACAGAATGGCATCACCTTTACCTTGAAAGCAAAACAACAGTGTAAGATTGACCAAATGGCATTGCTTCCTCGCAGCACCAAAGGCAGCTGGGTTTCTTATCACTGGCCCAAAGCTCCCAAGACATTATAAATGTCTTTTTACAATTTTGTTCATAAGCAGTCTCTTCCTTGCTTTTAACAGTACTTCACAGCTGAGCCAAATATAACTGAACTGAGATTTGCCTGATTACATGGATTCTGCTTCATGACTGTATTTACAAAAGTCAACTTGCTGGAAGTTCTTTAAAAAGATTAAAACCACTAAAGC
This sequence comes from Fratercula arctica, assembly GCA_947846985.1. Classification (NCBI taxonomy): domain Eukaryota; kingdom Metazoa; phylum Chordata; class Aves; order Charadriiformes; family Alcidae; genus Fratercula; species Fratercula arctica. The sequence goes on from CANTUZ010000010.1 coordinate 26,411,234, forward strand.
AATGTTTCAATATAACTAAAATAAAACTGGAAAAAGGTAGCCCTTTAAAATTATAACAGGACATCTGGTGCACCAGATGGGAAAAAGGAAAGGACACGACCCATTTGTCAACCTTGTTTTCTAATTGATCCATTCCTGGTTGTTTCTCAAGTTGAAACAAGCCTCCACATTCCCATTAAAGTGTCTTATAATTGGCTCCGAGGCTGCCTCTTACAGGAAGGCAAGGTCCCTCTTTACCACAATTTTTCCTGACTGGCCTTTCTGCTGTCAGCATCCCCAATTCCTACCCCTCCAGCCGTCTCCCTGCCCGGCCTCATACTCCTGAAGCTTCTTCTACCTGAACAAGCTCATCGCTCCCAAGCTCAGCCTCTCCTTCCCTCCAAGGGGCTGTTTGATCTGACCCAGGCTACCACAGTTTGGACTGCACAAAGTAGCTGGCTGTCTTATTGAGTATAGACATAACCAATATTTCTACCATCTATTACCAAAGACATTTATGTTTCTACAGTCAACTGTCCTAATTTAACTCAGAATGACCTACTTAGATCCAACTATTTTTAACTCTTCATGCATTCTTCATGTGGGGAGAAACTACTCCCCATTCCCAATGAGAACTTTTTTTCCTTTGAATTTAGCAGTTTTATAGAAAATACAAAGTTTTCCAACAGCTAAGGCCAAATATTTTAGTCTGTAACATAAAATATTCGTTTTCAAGGAAGTATCTAAGAAATATATCCAGAAATAACTATTTGCACTGTTTCCCCCCACCCACCCACATTTTCCCTCCTCCAGCCTTGGGAGGGTTTTAATGGCAGTAGATCCTACGTGTTTTTTTACCAGCTTTACTAAACAATCCCAACATTTTTTGCCCCTCCTCTTATCTCTTACTAAAACTCTTGACCTTCCTAACCGAATGATGACCCATCACCCCCCACCTATCACCAGCCAGGGTACCCATCACCTCCAGCGATGCCCCCCTGCATCCTCCTTCCTGCCCCAAGGCTGTAAGGCTGGCTCCTGTCCCAAGGGCTTGGCTGAAGGCACCAGCATCACACAGCTCTCCCTGAGCAAGCCTGACCACTCCCAGGTGGAGAAGACCTGCATCCCCCCTCCACCCCACCTTAGGTGAACATGCATCTAGTTAGCTTAAAATCATGTCTGCCAAGTACTGATGGGAGCACAACTATGACAGCCTGGAGTTCAACACTTGCCTAAAAGCAGTGGCTAGCCCAAGCAGAGCTGTGTGTTGCCATAGCTACACTGTTGTTATTACTCAAACTATCTAGTTTAAAGTTAGCAACACTGTCCCCACCAGCTCCAGTTCCACCTATGGCTGCTGTGGAGACACGCCGTCTGATTATTTAGAACCCACAGGTCTCCCACAAGGAGTCATTTTCACAGGGTCTACAGAAATACATAGCTCAGTTCCTCCTTTCCTCCCCACCCAACTGCCACAGCAGCAGACATTTCCTTAAAAACACCCTGCTGAATTTCTAAAGATGGTGTGCATGTATAAATAGAAGTAGCTTGGCATGATGAGATCCCAGGGAGTAAATTGGCTCACTTCAACGTGCAGCACAGAAGAACAATACTCAAACTGAAAAGCAGGACAGATCTATATTCAAAGTTACTTCCAAACTATGGAGGGGAGATATTCAAGAATGACTAACTTACAAAATATTTAGAAATCGTGAGAGATCTTTTTGCAAAAGCAGAGTGAGGTTGTTCATTCCCAAGGGTAAAAGAAGTTAGTTGCCTATCTTCCATAATGGAAAATTACTCGATCAGGCTCAGGGCTATTTTTGTAACCTGTAACCTCCATTTAAAGTAATTATCTGGTCCATAGGTCTAGCTCCCTTTTATTGATTAATTCTACCCATCTTCAAAAGTTCTATTTAAATTCTTAATTAACAAAAAAGAGAAAGTGCTCCTCTGCAGGTGTTAATGATATCAAAGGACTTTCCTTATTTTGAAGCATCCTATAGTTGCACAGAATTTTCAGAATAAAGATTACTAACAAACACCCACTTTACAATTAAGTAGTGGCACAAACAGAATCTATTAGATCCACGTGTTCAAAGGCATCGCTGTCTGTACCAGACAGCGACTAGTGCTGCTCAGAAACACTATCCCCAACATTGCAAAAATCTATTAGGAAAACCAAATAAGGGGCTAAGGACACCGCTGAAACATTAACTTCCCAGTTCACTGACTTAGTAATTTTACCTTTGATCCAATAGCTTAAAGTCCTCCCTGCAAGCTCCCTTACAGCAAACAATCACACCCTCTAAAGAATACTATTGGGGGGGTGTTAATATTTTAAGAAATCAAGAAGTGAGGAGGGCCTTACTTCTGAAAGCAGAGCTAGACCTGCTGATCATTAGAGAGCTCAGAAGCTATATAAAAACCCCTACAGCACGAGCCGCGCAGGCTGGAGGGTGGGTGTCGCGTCGCACTAGTAGGGATGGGAGCACCTCCCGGCTGGCACCTCTTAGAGCTGTGCCTCTCCCCTCAACCCTCTTGTGTTAAAACGTACCATCCCCTGTTCGTTTTCCTTGTACGCGTTTGTACGACACGTTTTGTAATACAGGATGCTGAAACACAGCCAATGTTTACAGGGTTTTTATTTCTGCCTCTGCAGAAGGGGAGCTGATAAGTTACTTTTTGTTTCAGGATTTGTTACTTTTAATTTCACACAGTGCAGATAAAACTAATCTATATGCCATGCAAGGAGCTAGGTCAGATAACAAGAAAAAACCCTTAGCTATTATAGTGGCAGCATTATGTAAGTATCCGATGATGCATTTTATTGCCTCAGCTGGTCTCCTGCCAGGGTGGCAATATTCCTGTTTCAGGTGACCTGCGTAAAGGCACCAAAGATTTAGGGATGGATGTGCACAAGAAAGTATCAACTAATCACTGCCATGGGTTTGCTGTACAAGGTGCATACCTACCTTGCTAGTCAAGGACATTTCTTCCTCAACAGGTAACTCTCATGCAGCTGAGAAACTAGCAGCAGAAAAGGCAATACCATCTCTTATCCAGAATCTTGTACAAATTCAAGCGAAAGAAGGTACGGTCAGCATGTTCTCAGCTCAGGTTCACTGTATCACACTCAGTAACGCAGGGCAGGTCTTCAGATGGTTGAGAATAAATTTCTGCTTTACTCTCACCAAGCCTGGATGTTCTAGCTTTGCCTCAAGAGAATTTTCTAGCTTATCATAACAGTCTGGAAGTAGCACACTATCAGAGGGAGTCTGATATCTAAGCAATCCCTTTTCTGCCTTTTAAAAACCTTCCCACTTTGACTTCAAGACATTTGCACTTACAAGCCATATTCTTAACCTTTTTTAATACTTTTTAAATATTCATGCCTTTTTAGTCACACTACCATCAGAACTCTATGCTCAATTTCCAGCAGCAGCAACCACACATTAGCCACACTACACGCTCCCACCAGTTTTTGCAAAGAAAAGATTTCCCCGTTTTTGTTGTCTTACAGTTTCTAGCGAAGGAGGGTCTCAAAACAGCTCTCAATCTTTTATTATCAATGGGGCTCTGGTAGTGTCTAAGTTAATTGGGACAGCATCCTCCTCCACCAGGGAGCCAATTCTAGACATGGACAAAGCAGACAAACAGCTCTGGGCAGCAAACACACAGGAGCAGGGAAATGGTGCTGCCCGCCTGCCCCTGCGGAGCCAGGCTGCTACGGCCACCCATTGCTGTGACAAAGAGGTTCAGGTACAGAGGGCAGCAGCTATTGCTGAGAAGGGCCGTGAAGCAGGAGGCACTGCTTAATCCTGCTCTTTTACCAGCACCAGCAGAGCCAGCCCACTCTTGCCTGTGCTTTCCACCTCTCTTCTCTCCTCGTCCCCAGCACAAACCACCGAGCCCTGGCCCATCTCTGGCCTTTCATCCCAGGGAAAGCAAGCAAGAGTCCTGAACCAGAGCATCAGGATGGCAGGATTCAGGTACCGTCTCTCTTCCCCAACCCAGTCTCAGACCTTTTATTTTCATCCTCTTTCTTTTTTCTTGCCCCTTAGCTTATTCTCTTCTAAACAAGTCCACTCCAAAACTCAAAGTGGCAGTAACACACCACTGGCCCACCATCCCACTGTCCATCCTGCTGATGTGTTACATCTTTTCCTTTATGCCCTGCCTGCCTATTCCAATTGGTCTGTGAGCCACTCGGGGCAGACTGACACGTAATATTAGGATTTTGTGTGCTGCTTAGACTATCACTTCGTAACTCCCCTAAAAATGCTGCTGCCATTAGATTTCATGTAAGTATTTATATACGTGTCTATATATTTATTTTACCTTAAATAGAATGAGACAATATAAGTAGAGATGTTTTTAAACCTATTTTCTTAATAGCAGCAGTTTTGGTTTTCCAAATTACTGTCCTTTCTTTTTCTATTCAGACCAGCCTTTCCCACTTTCCCATAAACATGATCTTACCTTTGAGTTCAAGTGGCAATGATTCATAAGATGTACAGAGAATAGGCCCCTGGAAGTGATCTTCTCAAGAATGGTATTTCTGACTTCATTAATAGTCTCCTGATATTCAGGCATTAGCATTTATTTAAGTGTTCTTGTGCTAGAGGTTGCCGGTGGCTGTCAGCTCTCCAGAAGGCTGGCACTGCTGCTATGATAGGGTTATGCTAAAGCCGGCTGGGTTTTTTGACAAGTTTTTGCTATTTCAAGGACTCTCATTACAATATATTAGCTAAAACCAAGCCCAGAGCAGTACTCTAACACTTACTAAATATTCCTTGATGAGGTACATCTCTGTAGCGGCGTCATTTCAGATTATCTGTGTGTTTCTGTCCTGCCATACGTTATTATATGGGACTGATAATGCCAGCTGAATTCCTCAGTGGTGCCGGATAAGGAAAGGGCAGAGGCTGCCAGGGCAGTCTTTGACTGGCAGACAGCTACACGAGGGAACCGAGCTCAGAGCAAGCCCCAATTACTGCGATGGAGGCTTTCACTCTCAGAACACAATGAAACGGGACGAGCTTGACAGACAATTAGGAATCCCGCTCTTCTAATCAATGCAAGAGCTGGGCCAAATCCATCAACAAAATATGCCTGCTATCAACAGTTATATGGAAGAGACCAGCTTCAGACAGATAATCTGTCCCATTCTCAATAAAATGAAGTGCTTTACAAATAACCCACAAGGACAACTCGGAAGATCACTGTATGCCTGCCCTGTTAGCTGCTCAGGCACGGTCTTTCAGAAGTTACCTAGAGTTAGCCTTTTGCTGATCAGAGATAATCCACTTTCAGAGCAATCACACACGTAAAGAAATGCTGTTTTCTTAAGAAAAAACTGAAGGCAACCAGGACAGCACAAAGATTCTTCTATGGCCACTATGCTAGAGAGTAACTTCACTTCCACAGCCACTCCATCAGTGATACTGGGCCTCATACTCCTTCGCAATCACTACAGAAAGTCAGAAGTCGTGAGGCAGTCACTAACTGTTTTTTATACTTGCATGTTATAGTCTAGCGGAGCTTAATGATCTAGAGCATCCAGTCTGGCCATCTCACCTTGCTGCATTGGTGACAGCAGGGTAATTTGCTTCAGTTTCCTTAAAGTCATGATTACATGAGAGTCTCTGGTTTCACTTAAATAAATAAATAAAAACCAAGGAAAAAAAAATCAAACCACTTGTGCACCTTTATGACTTCAGGGGAAAAAAAAAAAAAAAGGCTTAAACACATGAAATAAACTATAACGTATTTTGGATCTTTGTATTTTGGAGAAGGAACTGTCAGCATTTCTGCACTCTGCTTCTCGAGGTAACCTGCAGAGAGTCAGCCAAGTAATATTAACTGAACCTGATCCAAAGGTTTAAACACATTAACCAGCCCGATTTAGAACCCGTTTCTCAAAGGCTGACAGTGACCAGTGCTGCAAGCGTACAGCATTACCCTCATCCATGACCAGTTCTTTGACAGCACAGCCATTAAACCAACAGCACTTTGCCTTCCCTACAGCTGCAACCTGCTTTTCTCTGATTGCTATTTACATAATTCCTTTTGAGGTGATGAAATCCTGATCAAGTCTTTGTTTTACAAAGCATGCCTTCCCTTTTCTCACATTTCGCATGAGATTCACATCCACACCTGGGTTTTCATAAGCATTCCACAAGTACAAGTTGTTTGTGTATTTTGTACTTCACAACGTTATAAGTCTACAATAAGGGATGCTCCTGACAACAGGAACTGTGTTGCATCACACTGTCTATATTGCTTTAAGTGCATTTAATCCAGACAGCTTCTTCGATCTATTAATTCTTTAAATCCTATATGCATGAGAGAGTTATACTGTGTAATTTCCTCCTCCTTAAATAGAGCCACATGCCAGTGTGGCCACAGGTTTCATTTCATGTTTTCTTTGTTGGGTTGGTGCCGGTTTACTCATTCTGAGTCATCATTTCATTCTTTTTTCACTGTCTTCATTACATCCCATGCTGAAATACTAGCTGGATGAACACCAATGACCTGCATATAGCCAAATATCTCCAAAAGCATTCTTAAGGGAGCTTTAATAAGTATTGTTACACCACATCTAAGGACAAAGAGAAGACATTTCATGGCAGCAATGGTAACTGAACTTAGACTCTTGACTTGCACTCCAGCGCCAAGATGTGCTGCGAAAAAGCATCCCAAGTAGAACGGAAGGGCCCTGCTGCACACAGGCTTCTGTACCATCGAAGCAGTACCCAAAGGACAGCCAGTTTGATCTGATACATGGACTCAAAGCGACTTAAAACACAGTGAAATTAAAGCAACTCATCTGCTAATTCAGCTCTTCCAGTGAGGGCATGCTGAACTACGTAAGGAGTTCCTTTTTAAGAGGGCATTTTTTAGAACTGTGTTTACTCAGAGTTCTGGCCAGCCACTGGCAGGAAACAAAAAATAACGGGGACCGTGGAGAAGCTCCTGTGTCCCAGCTTACACTGTACCCTCAAGAACTAAGTTAGTGGCATGAAGAGATGGCAATGGCATTTGCACCGGTGGCAAAAATCTGTTTGTAGCATCCTAAATTATGATATTGGAGATAATTAGCTAAGAGGCACTTTGAATAAAACTAAATTAAGAAAAACTGAACACTGCCGATTGAGATAAAATTCAAATCATTTTACTATAAATTTTACCTGAAACTACACCAAATTTGCTCTTTACTCTTCTAAATTGATAAAATTCTTCCAGTCTCTTGCACCATTCACTTCTTCGGATCCGCAACACTAATGAAAAAGCACTCAAACTCCAGAAAAATATTATTTGTCATTTTGTAAATACGATCTGGACTAAATTCTCTGCTCAAATCTAGCGGCAACAAATGTGAATCACTATCTGGCATCTGCCACTCTGTAGCCTGTGATACATGCCAGTAGTTTTACTGGGGTCCTAGATGGGAACGTGCCCACAAAGAAAACGCATCACGTAAGTGGTGATGCTTCTTGTTTTCAAACACTCTGGTCTTGCACCTGCACCGAAGCCCACAGAAGAACATGAAATTGCAAAATCCCTTTCCTGAAACAGACAACTCCCATGACTTCTCTTAAAAATAAATGGTAATTTGAGTGAAGAGTTGCAAGTGTCACTGAAAATGACCACATGCCAGAGTTGTTAAAAAGCACAGGTCAGTATTTTTCCCTTTCCCCTCTTTAAGAGCTTTTCATTTGACCTTCATTTATGTGTGTGGTGCTTATATATAAAAATGTGTCATGGTTTTTTTTTTTTTTTTTTTTTTTAAACTAGAGTTTATGCAACAAGAATATAAATGTGGACTCACCAGTTGCTCATGACGAGTTTCAGCCTGCACTAACACTTTCAAAAAACACTTCCTATCAGCAAAGAAACAAAGCTGGAAGTTTGTATGCTGCAATCCCAATTCACTGCAAGGTAGTGGAAAAAAATAAAAATCACTTAATAAAAATTAATGCCTTATGCTATTGAAAGTGTAAAGAAGTTACTTCCATTCTTCCATTCTCTATCTTGTCTGTTTTCAAATAAAGTTTTATTAGAAATACTACTTCCTTTTCAACTAAACATATATATACACGTGAGAGAGATACATATAGTGGTATCACTCACACATACCCCTCCTGTGATTTTTGCTTCCATTTCCAGAACAAAAATTAATTTTCTTCTGATATATAGAGCTGGAGATTTATTATGCTAGCCATTCAAAAAGGCAGCAAGTATTTTAAATGAGTTCTTTAAAATTCAAAAAAAGTTGAGCTGTGATCAGTGAAAAGTAGGATCACAGAAAAAGAGGCATTTGTGACTTTGCTCATTTGTTAGTTTGTTGTATTTTTTTAAAGAAAAAACAAATTGTCTTTATGCTGTACAACTATGCTTAAAAAAGCAAATAGAAACAATCTTTGGGGGGTTTTTCCAGCTTTCTCTTCCCACAAGCATCTAAAAAATGTTACAGCATGGTGTCACAAAACCCCACTTCACAAGAAACCAAGCAAGCTTGATAGGATTAGCACTTGCCTTTATGAAAAGAAATACCACGTACATTACATTTTTATGTAAATAAAGTATATGAATACGAAGTTGTTCATATACATTTTATATATAAAGTCAGCATATACACATGAACATAAAGAGAGCATATATGTGTGTGTGTGCTATGATACATGCTATGCTCATGTCGCCACCCTCAAGAGCACTTAAGGGTCACTACTCCATTATTAAGAGCAGCTGAACCAAGAGTTCCCTGTGTGCAGAATCACCATAAGGAAGTGCACAGAGTAAAGGATTTCTGTCCATCGCCCATTCCCTCATTTTGCCACAAACAGTTGCTGCCCCAGAGAGAGCAGGTCGACTTGTTCTAAAGCATAATCCACTTGCCAGACATGAAGAAGAGCCAGAAACTCTCTGCTAATTATTTTGGCTAAATGTTTCAAACCGGGATCAGCTTACCCAAGCTCACAGGTGCTGAAAGAGCTGGAAGCATTACCTGGCTGCCTCTGAAACGGGTTACTTTCAAGATGAAAGGGGCTTCCATCCAAGTGATGCAAAGCAGTATTTGGCAAGCTGCACACATACAAGAGAACCACCATGACTGTCCTCTAGAAATTGAGCTCACTTTTATTAGAACATATGCCATATGTCTGGCTAAGACGCAGCACGCTCCATGAATGCATCTTCTCAGTTCCCCACAGCTAAAAACCCAACAGCCTGCACTCACAACAGCCCAAAAGTCGCCACACTGAACTTCCCTTTGAACAGGGCAAGACATAGACACTAATTGTCCAAATGTCACACTACAAAGCCCCTAAGAGTATCAGAAACCCTTCTGTGTAACAACACAGACTCCTCACTACCAGAGTCACTGGACTTAAAATGCCTGTTGGATCTCCTTCATAATCCTTTCTTCCCCATTTTTTCCTAAAGTCCTTGCATCCTCCACTGTGCTCCAACACCACCCAAGATCAATCAGAAAAACTAATCTTTCATAATGAGCATGTTTCTCTTGAAAGGCGATTCAGTCTGCTCATGCTGCAGCTGTTCCTTTTCTTGTTTGCTTGGTTTTGTTTTTAATTAAAAAACAGTATATAGACACGTAAGCACAGCTTTATTAGAATTTATTTATTGCTGGAAAAGGTCTGTTAAAAAAAAAAATCCCTATTTTAAGGACAACTCCAATTTCTCCTCATGAAGCAAATATTATATAGCATGCACAGGTTTTCTAGTAATTTCTAATCCTATAATAATTTCATTTAATAAGGCCTATTCAATTTTTAAAATAATTAATATATATATTTGACATTTCACACATCCCAGACCATAAGAAAAACCCCAAAACTCTATTAGTTTATTTACCTAAAGACGGTAACTTCCATCAGCATACCATTTAACAAACTACAGGAAAGCTCCCTTGGAAACTGGAAAAAGTATCATGTGTTGCCACTCGTTAAGCAGAAAGTCCAGCACACTCTTCAGATGACTCTCCTAGAAGTGTATCAAGGGAACGTCAGTATAGATTTTTAGATATGCCTGAAAATTAAGAATTTTGAAGCCACCATGAGGAAAGATTGCAGAAACAGGAAAAACCCTCTGGAAGATTCCCACTGAATAGGACAGGGGAGAAGGGAAGCAACACTGCTGCCCTGTGAAGGAAAAAGGACAGATGAGGAAGTTGGGGGCATATATTTACCTGTCCCACCCTATCTTTACTTAAGAAATTCTTGTACCCAAGTCTGTTGATATTTTTGATACAGTCTTACGTGAACATTATATCATCCTTTATCATCATTTTTATCAATCTTGTGCTAAAATTTCTTAGAGCAAAAATTTAGAATATCACTAAACAAACAGATAAGACATAGAACTTGGCTTCCCCCCCCCCCACCTTCAAAAGGTCAGTAAGCCAGTCTCTTGTATTTTAACAGCACCTTACACACCAAAACCTCAAATTACTTTACAGACTTCAAGTGTCATCCATCTTGCAGAAAAGACTTCTACAGGCAGGAACCTGGCCAGATAGATACTACATCTCTGTAGTAACAGGAAAAAAGAGAGAGTTTTAAGAATTAAAGATCAAAACTCTGTGCCTCTTTTAAGTACCTTTTTTTTCTTTTGTAGCTGGACAGAACAACATTGTCAGGTTTAAAACACTGTCCCAGAACCTTACAGTCTATTCTATAGAGGTGTTGATTTTTACTAGCTGAGGTTTTCATTACCAATACTCGTCATTCCACAAACATTAAGACAGGCACACACAGACTTTTGGTGGAGTTCTTGGTGATTCACCACCACATACATACTTTCCACTCAGAAATGTTTGTTGGTGGGGCTCTTGTGACTCACCTCAAATGCGCTTTCTACCCCATCATCGTGGTCCCTTGGTGGAGTGTTGGTGATTCACTAATGCACGGCCAGTCATCTTAACTCAAGCACTTTGCCAGATGACTACATTGTGACTTCTGCTTCCCAAGTGAATTAGAAGTGTTTGTATCTCTAGTAGGTGAGCCCTGAAGACAGAGCTGTTCCACTGCTACTCCCATAAGACCGGTCCTTTCTAGGTTTGCCTTGTCCTACTATTTCTGGGGTCCAATGGAACACCTTTCCTTGGTATTTAATCCCTCATTTGCCATATGGTCAGGCATACCTACCCAAAGGAACACTTCAGAAGAGTATCTTAGCTATAATCTTAGCTATATCTTAGCTAAGATTATAATCTTAGTTATATCTTAGCTATATCATTATAAAGTTAATGATGCTAACCAGAAGTCCAGCAGTACACATTTTGTGCTCACTAACTATAGACTTACCTCGAGCACAAATTATTCTTATCTGTCTACTAGGTAATAACTCTATTTTTAAAGAATAGGAAGGCATCTTAAGACACTGCCCAGGATCCTTTTTTTTTTTTTCTTTTTAGAGAAAACAAAAAAAAACCAAAACAACAAACCTCCACACAGCAACTCCCTGGAGATTTCTACAGAAACCTGGCCTGGAAGAAAACGAGGAATAACTCTGAAGAGGCAGAAGCACAGGGCATACATACAGAGTACTTCAGAGTGTTCAAATCCAGAAAGTGCTGCTCATACATTACCCCATACATATTTGCATATAATAAGATTTATGCTGTTTGTAACTAATATTTCTGTTACTATGGAAGGTGTTCCTCCCCACCCCTAAGACCCAAGACTTGTGATTGTACACGCTTTGAGCAACCAATTGAAAATACAGAAGGTGCCAAGAACTCCAGAATAGAAAAGGCCTGTAGACACAGTTACCAACACGTGCAGGGAAGATTTTGAGGACTCCAAATTGTAAGTAGAGATCGCTTCCCCCCCTCAGTTTCCTGTCACAACAAGCTTTCCCATTGCCCTGTGTTTCCAAATGGCCTTCATATGAGATAAATAATTTAAACACATCGATATTAGCAATTTAAGTCCTTTCAAAAAAATGCTTTTGGTTATGATTGTCTATGACATACTGTTTATTTTTATCTCAGTTGTCCAAGCGTGACTATAGATCTCATCTCCAACACCTTGCTCTACATTCAGCTGTACCTGAGGTTACCACCAGCCATCAGTACTCTTCTTGTTCCTTGCTCATCTATGCAATGAAAAGATCTCTAAACACGTAGCGCATTCTGTGCTGCTCTCAGGGGTGAAGACTTACAGCCCAGGTGTGGATTTAATGAAAGTCCCAAAAAAATAAATAGTTATGTCATATGACTTCGGTTGTGGTCCTCCTTTTGTACTTTAGTGAGAAAGTGATGCTATTTAAGTAACTTAAAAATACTGTTTCTTTTCCATCATCTGCCAGTCACTCACAGCTTAGATTAGCAATTACTTCTAGACACACAAACAGATCTCTACGGGTCCAAAACACTACAACTCTTTTTCTTAAAAAACTTCCAGTTTGTTGCCAAAAAGTAGGCCAGCCTACAAAAGCAGATAGAAATGCATGCTGTCCACAAAAATTCCCGTATCTGTTACTTCCATGACTTTTAGAAAGCTAATTTATTTAGTAGTTCACATTTTTCCTATTACTGTTTATTTTGTCATTAAGTTTGCACTTATATATTCAAAATTACTGATCTGCAAAGAAAAGAAAGAGGCACAGCAATAGCAAAATGATTATTCTCTATGCTGCAAATGACACTATCACTTTGAAACAAGAAAATGCGTAAATATGTATGAAGGGAGGGCTTTTGTGTATGTTTTTGTATGCTTTATGTGTTGTGATCGTGGTGGTTTCTACAGTGTAAAGCCTTATATGTACATTAGCATCCCTGTAACCAAATTGCTCTTCCAAATCACTAGAACCAACCATTACACCTTGGAGGGTGAATGTATCAGTGACTGCAGGCAGTAGAAGAGATGTCAGTGGTATCACCAAAAACATGTATGACCACAGTTAGAAGAGTCCACCTCACACACCCCTCTAACTACAATAGGCTGCAAATGGAAAAACGTGCAAAAGTAAATAGTCCATAAGAAATACAGAGCAAGAACCTGTACAGCCCACTGTCTCCAAAGAAAATCCAAAATCATCGCTGGCATTTCTGTGCACACCCTCTGACTCAAACTGGGATCTAATGGAAACGGATGAATACAACAAGTAGCCACCTCAAGTGTAATAAGGAAGCAAGCTACGAATTCTTGATCGATTACTCAGACCTCAGGAGGATGTGAGCCCATAGCTTCCCCGAACCATGCCAGAGTGGATGTGGTTTTCCAGTTGCATAGAAGAGTAAAACCTTCAAATGCTGTGAGTCCGTCCCATACAAACACGTTCTGTTTACATTTAGATCCAAGGGATAAGACTCAAGAGGTTGCATTCATATGAAAAACATTTGGGACAATTTAATCCTGACAGAGTTGGAGGCAGTTTACCTTCAAGCCTGTCGAGGGGACTCCCTCCCACCCTCCTGCAACTATCTGGCACACTAACGGTCTACAGCAAGACGCGAATGGAGCCTTCCAACTCAACAGTGAGTACTCACAACCCAGCAGTAACACCGACAGAGTACCTGAACCCTGGCTGCTTGTGCCACTTCAGATGCTACAGCTTACTCTTTCCAGCATGCAACTGCTGCCTCATCAGCAAAAGAATTTACACAGAGCGCCTAGATGTGTGCAACACTGCACATAAGCAAATGCAAAAGCATGACAGAAAAACAAGAACACCCTCAGAACGCCACAAATTTGGCCCTAGATGGTACTAAGCAAGTTGCGCTTCATCTGCATATATTCTAGTGCCAGATACGTACAGAAAAAGACAGAAAACTGTCTGCAATACCTGTATACTTACAGAAGAAGACAGACGTGACTATATACTGTAGCACATGCATATCCCACAAAGCAAGTCCAAGATCATTCAGCATCTGTTTTTCCTTCTTTCCCCTGCTATCCAGTTACTCAACTTCCACAGTCATACCTCATGTATGAAACCTGGTAAATTCTAACTGACATTTAAAAATAAAACTTCTAATTATTGCTTCTGCAACTTTTATGAGATTACATTCTGACAGTAAAAATGAGACAGAAATAAGAACACATTCAAGGAAAGATAAACTGTTCTCATGCGTTCATAATCAAATGCAGCTAAGTAGTCTTACTGGTGATTGCACATAAAGTTCTACAGAATTCTGACTTTTTCCTGAATACACAATTACAAAAGCTTGAATAACTATAGTATAAAATGCATTTATATACTTTTTAAATGCTCTCCTTTGAATAAAACAGTAGATTTTTTTTTAAAAAATAAGCTTTATTCCATTTCTATTTAGTTATTTCTTCAGGTTTTGTACTTAGGGAAACATTTTAGGCCTGAATTACACAAGAGCCTCCATGAAGCATATAAGAATTTACCATTTAGTACACGTAGAACCAAGCTATACAGGCACTACAAAAAAAAACCCCAGCCTTGCATTATCCATTACTTTGTTTTCATAGCTTTACCCAGCATATCTTTTGTTATGACAGCTGCAAAATCACCCCATTACTCAGTCCTCTCCTCCCTGCTCAGCATTACATCCCCCTTTGCCTTTTGCACACATCCATTCACACATGCCCTGCTACACTGGCAAACTCCGAAGAGCCATATGAGCCGCGGTGCTGCTATTTATTTTTTCCTCCCCTCCCTCAGAATCAGGCTCGCATCAGTCTGTCAATTCCCTCCTCGGCATTACCAGTACCAGCCTGCGTCCTCCGTACCACCCTTGTTTCATCTACAGCACTTCCCTCTCAACTGCCTCCCATAGTCACATCCAGCCCGTGTCAGTAAAACCTGCCTCCTCTTGCACTAGCAGAAGTCTGGGGTGGATCACACCCCCCTTATTTTACATCCATGTATTGTCTTCGTGCAGGTCTTTCCTCTTGCAATTGCCTTCAGATATTGGGTATTTTAAGGCATTAAAGGAACTGGCAACAGCACCTGCTATACCCTCTCACGACAGTATTATCTTTCCTGAATTTGGGATTTAGCAGTAGGAGGTGCTAAATTATTTCAAAACATGAAAGGATAAAATGGGAAGGATTTTAGAGTACAAAACAGAGTAACTGAAAAAGGGGACAGGGTGAAGAGATGAACCTTCGCATAAACAGCAATTACTCCCCTAAGGCAACTGGGAAATGCAACTTACAGTATTGTTTAACCTGCTTTGTAGGCAGCTACATTTATTTCCTCACAACTGCATAAGCTAAATAGCTAATTTCAGAGCCACATTTTAAAATAACTCAACATGTTTTAGAATATTCATTAGGCAGCTGTGTAAATCCTGCATCCTGCCATTCTTCTGATCATTCCAAGAGGAAATGCCACTCCGTTAGCTGACACTTCTGCAAAGCCAATGGGAAATCGTATCAACGGCAGACTAGGCACTGCAAAACCTCTGACTCACTGCTCTTTCGCAGTTTCAACAGCTCTCTCAGGAATAAGGCAGTGAGGAATCAAACCAAAGGTAAAAAAATCATTCCTTCCTTTTCCTGCTCCAAGAAAACCAGGACTTCATCCTAAGAGTTCTCAAAGGTGGTCTGATATGCTTTGGTGCCTACAAAATTAAGATCTTCACGTGGATGCACGTATATCCAACACCATCATGAATGCAAGAACAAAGGAAGAATTCTCTTCCAAAACACAAACTTCCTCACATAATTATTTTTTTTTGTCTGCAAGAATTTCATGATCATCAAGAAAAGTGTATGGTATTATGTATACCTGAAGGTTTCTCTAAAATTTGATGCTTTACTTTCTTCTTTCCATGTCATTAGGTTTATCTTTTTTATTCTTTATGTCTGAGTTACTCCTCATTTGTCATATTACACTTTTTTTTTTTTGCCTCTAACATAACTAAATAATTGTTTGAACCTTAAGATGCCAGAGAATTTAGTTTGGTATTTACCTTTATATTGCACTGATTAAGTTCTGTCCCTATTGGGCAACATAAATGTTTACTGAACCTGCCCCATAGATTGAGTCTCTATGGCCGTAAGTATTTTTCTTGAATATAGGAAATAGTGAGACAGTGATCCCTAAACTTGCCCATCTGTTGTACTTCACTTGGTGTAGGTTTAATTTCCCTAGGACTCACTTTCAGTTTACTTAAGTAATAGTAAATAATACATAAAACATTTAAGTGAAAGGATAAAACCTTAAATGAAAAGAAACTTAAGGAGGATCGTTATACACCACAGTTAATTATGCAGTCGACATGTACTGTAGAAGCTTTGCCAATGTTCAAAACCTACATAGTGGCATATCTCTACATAGTGGCACTGCGCAAGTGCGTAACATTTAGATAAATGGAAAAAAGGGTATTTTACTTATTCAAAGTAAGAGTTTTCAAGAAAACCCGGCAAATACTTTGTGAGCCATCTCCCAGTGCTGGGTTGACCTTCCAAATATTCACTACATGCTAACAGAGGCAGCTTTAAGACTTGGAAAATACAGCCAACAAAATCTGTAAAGCAGAGCTGGAAAGTTTTCACTTCCCTCTAAACAATTCATACTTCAGAAACAAATCTTAGTAGACAAGTTAAGCATTCACATAGCACTTAAACATCTAGAAGATCTGGAAGCAGACTCGTGAGCCTGCAGGCTGCAAGTGTTTCACATTGGAATTGACATGAACTTAAAATACAGTGCAAGTCATTATATCAAAATGGCAATCGCAAACAAGCCAGCTTTTCACGTCCCCTCTCCTGATGTTCACCGATTACACTTCATCCCTGTTGTTAGTTACGATGAGTACAGAATGTGCACGTGGTTGGGAGCCAAGGAACATCCTTCTAGGTTCCTGCAGGGAAGTCATAAGCCTGGGTGTCCCAGATCATAAAAAGGTAAGTAACAGGAATAACACCTGTTCATTTATTGGACATTTTCTGTCATAAAGATTTATCTTCCTTAATAAAGCTGGCAAAAAGCCCAACTGAGATGCTATTAAAAGTATAGAAAGGAACACTGAACAACGCCAATAAAAGATTGAACTCCACAGACCTTGGTTGGTTGTTTGGTTTTTTTTAAATCTTGCTTGTGAAGTGTTACACTTCTATGCCTCTTGAAAGCCAGAAAAAGCTATCCTTCATAGCCAGGTTTACCAGAGTAAAATGACATTATTTAACATATTTTGTAGAATTTGGTTAGAAATTTTAAAGACACCTCCCTCAGAAAGTAGAAACTCTGAGGAAGTCAGAAAAAATGTAAGAGGAGACAAAATAAACACAATGGCAATGACAGTGTCAGAATTGTTTGGATTCTATTTCAAAACCAGAAAGATTTCAAAATATGATCAGTAAAATACACAATCCATGCTTATCTTGGATGACCAAGCATGGTCCCCAAATAGATGAAATGTTTTGGCTAGAGTTTAGGTTACCAAACATCCTAGTGCACAATAAGCCAGCTAATGGATGACCTCCTGCATTACAGCCACACCTACATCCTGAAAGTCTTTAACGCTGAGACAGCACTTTCCCAGCTATGGGGGTCCAAGCTGTTTTCCTTTCATCCACGCTTGACCACATGGGACCATTACACTTCATTTAGGCAGCGCCAGTTCTCACACAGGCAGTGTGTGACAGAGGACAACCCCCCAGGCTGAACACAGCTATGGCAGAATCTGCTGCCCAACACACCACATTCACAGAAGGTACAAAACAACAATAACACCCTACCCGTACCTTTAGGCTTTTTATTGTTAAGATATTCTTGCAGGAGTAGGGATTTCCTGCAATGATGAATGCTGGTCACCAGTAGACTGTGGTCAAAACAAGCTTACCATCTTGAACCAGATTCATATGTGAGGTAGTTGCGTTTTGAACAAACTAAACACCCGTCCAGGCACTGAGACCTCTTATTTTCTCAATATAAATGTGTGTGGTCTCAGCTTCACTCTCATTTAAGTGAGCCCCTTGTCCTCTCATTCAGTGAGAAGGAAAAAAAAATGGCCAACATATCTCAAGATAAATTCTCAATTTGATCATATTCAGCTACTTAGTATTACCACCTCCTCTAATTAAGAGTGCATTTGCCCCCCAACTTAAGCAACTTCAGTTTCCCATTGCACTACCGTCTCAGCCTGACTGAATGCAGAAAAACCTTTTCACAGTTTCCCAGTAGTGACAGTTCGAGTTACACGGAGTGACACAACTTAACTCTGCCTCACACTTGGTATGGTTTTTGCATGACTCAAATGAGTTATTAGTTAGAGATAACAACTATAAATTTAAAAGCTGATAATATCTCACACATTAATGAAACAATAATATGCCATTTTACCATCCCACTAAAACCAGTGCTAAAACCTGTAACTCTTCATCCATGAAGGCACACTGTGCTGTGAAAGATCTTGATGGAAGCACGTATTTTCATGTCCTTTCATATATGCAAAGACTTTGTTATGTGGGGCTACAGATGTTACAAACATCAATATTTTATCTTTCGGTCTCCACAGACCAGCAGATGCCACCACATCAGAAGTATTACTATGGGAAACGAGGGAGGAATTACGTTAGTCAGCTATTTTGGGTGTGTAAGTATGCTGAACAGCCCAGTTTCTGGAGGCTCAGGACACTTGAAGATCTACAGTTAAAGCTTTAGTTTCCATGCTTAGAGCCTTAAATGGACTCGGAGTGCTTCTGCCATCTGTGATTCACTCGGAGAAAGAGCTCAAGACTCTTAAGGTGTAAATCTCATCTGTGTATTTTACGTTCTTCTACAGCTGCAGCATCTAGCTCCACATTGTGACCCAAGAATTTCCATACAGTAAGACTCTACAAGGCAGGTTTTGTAACTGGCATTTCTGTACTGAAGATTTTTCCAGGGCACCAGATGATATATTAAAAAAAAAAAAAAATCTACCTTTCATCTCTAAGACCATAATGATTTGAAGATTTAAAGACTGTGCCTAAGTAAGGGTCGAGGCTTGATTTTCATTCACTCCATGTTTATTTTGTGTAAGTGGTACTGGTGGTAGATTTACAGAAATAGATGGAAGTCTCACACGGAAAAGTCTTTAAGTTACATAGCTCTGCAACTTGGCAGTTGCCAGAAAATGTGATATTTGAATCAAAAGGCATACCAGACTTCCCAATTACCTTACTTTGAAGTAAAAGCAAGTAAGGCACTGACATTTATGATTAATAGAGGAAAAAAGATACTGTGATGCTTGTATTTCAGTGTGGGATCACAGCTGTGCCAAGCTTATCTGCTTCTATTAAAACTGCAGTCATCTAGTAAAGCTGAGATAGCTGCAAACAGGAGCATCAATGTACTCTGGCATCATACAGGTTTCTCTTCTTTCCCTGACATACTATATTCTTACTTCCTTCCTAAAGCTTGAATAAAATCAAGCATTTTTCTTCATGCTTTTATCTTGGAATTTACATAGGTCATTTGTATTTAGGAAGCCTTTTCATCAAAGGCAAACTAGAAAAATATCTTCCTTATACTGCTGCCCTTTCAAAGGTTACAAAAGTGTAATTTAAAAAGCTGCGTTTCCAAGAGACATACAATAATTACATAATTTCAGGTTCCATTTTTACAAAGTAAACCTCTGGTTCCTGTGGCGGACTTGAATTATCCCAGGACTGTGTTAAAAAGTGGAACTTTCACAGCAGTCCACTGGCCTTCAAATGCTCTAAAGAAACATAAATGGCAATCTATTTAAGGAACTGTTTTTCTAACACCAGAGAGAAGTATTTTGACTTTGGATAGGATGCAAAATTCCCACTAGAGTCAGTGAAAGAAGTGTTTGGATGATAAACCGAGACCAATAGTGACGTACCACAATCTTTTCCTATTTACACTGGATAAAAAGAGGGCACTGGACACTAACCAAGCAAATGTAAAAAGAGTTCTTTTTTTCTAGTGACAAGCTTCCTACAGTCTATCCAAGTCTCCCACCCTCTTTACTGCAATTAATCATCCTGAATGATGTGGTACCTGCTGGGTTTTTTTCCCCTCCCTGCTCCTCATCTTTGAGAACAAACTCCTTTAATGAAACCACTCCACCCCGCGAAGGTTCATAGCTGCTACTCGTCACTCTTTTTCTTCTGAAGTTTCTATCTCTTCCTTGCACAGGCAGCAAGAACAAAAGCTGCTGAATTTCTCTGTATATTGCAGCTTATCTTTCTATAAATCAGGCCCATGACTTATTTTTGATATTATGGGGTTTACTGAAACACGAAGACTATTTTCAGGCCATTCCTTGTGCCCGTTAAGTACTCTGCTTTCCCCTTCCAAAGCTACAGCATTCTCCACCCTCCCACACAACTGCTGTATCCCTCCATTTTCTGAGATGTGGGATATGCACATTCTTTTCCTGGGTGACTTTCATACCCTCCTGCTACAGCGTAACCCCCAGGATCTCACTTTTCTGTAGGCAGGTTTTTGTTGTCCTCTCTCCTCTCGAGCAAAATTGCACAATACACATGTTCATAAGAGCAGACCACAGGAAGAGTAAAGAAGAAATGTGATCTCACTTGTGCAATATAGACATAGGAGGCCTTCACAGAAGCTGAAGGGGCAGAATTTATGGGATACAAAGAGGATGTGAAATAGATACGGGGTGGAGAAGCGAAGAATGTTTTGTGGGCTCTTATGTGGTCTGACATTTCTCATCTTTTTTACTCTCTAAAACTCAACTTTCCATCAAAATACAGAACTGGCCTGTTTTCTAGGTTCATTCACAACTCTCAGTAATTATGTGTGTGCATTTATGCTTGAGATTATTTTAATTTTGAGCTTCTTGCCAAATTTCATTTTGGGTAAACACCTTTGAGTACCTGAAGCCAAATTTGCATTAAGTATAATATTCCTTACTCCTTTTTCTTTCCTGGAGCGCTTCCACATGCTCTTACACAGCTGCTACACTCCACTTCACTGATGACTGATGTTTTTCACACCAAAACACATTTTTCGTGAGATGTATTGTTGCCCAGCTCTAACTTCCTATTCCTATGTAACACACAGGAATTTTAGCAACTGCTGTTGCATTACCCGTGGATATCTTATATCTATATTTTCTAGTTATCCTAGAACAACTAATTAAACATGTACTGTTTGACATTTCTTAGCAGGGACTCTCCCAAACTAAAAAAAAAAAAAAAAAAAGAGAGATTAAAAATATAGCTACTCAAAGTTTTGTACATCTCTCCTAAACTTATGGAACACATTTTCTTGTTTCAGTAAGAACGTTCTTTAAAGTAAAAGAAAGAAAACTGGGAGATTATCAGAGCTCAATATGAAATCTCAAAAAAAAAGTTTCCTGCATCGTATAATCCTCCATTACCCTCCAGGATCTGTATTGTAGCTAAAAATAAAATAGTGAGTTACAGTATTTCTGATACGATAGAATGCCAGACCCTGTAAGGCATATCTAGTACTTTTGTTTGTGGTTTGACAGGGTTTTTTTTTTTCCTTCTTTAATTATTCATCTCAGTGGAAAATTTCAGTTAGTCCAAGATTCTCTTTAAAATAAGGAGACGATTTCATCTCTGGAAACAGACTACTCAGAGGATCGCAAAATCCCTGGCATTCTTGGGTTTTTAAACTGGTTTACCTCCTTACAACTGTTACCAGGGCACTTTCAATACTTAAAGAACTAAACAGCCAACACTTTCAAATGCTGGAATGTCACTGATGACAATGAATGGCTTTGGACCTGGAGTGCTGGAAAGCTGCCAGCTCTGGCCAAAGATTTGCTGAGTTTACCTTGAATTCTTAGATGGGATTCTAAATCCCTGTATTTGGATTTCAGGCTTTGGCACCGGCCCATTTGTATCCCTAACAGAAATAAATTATGCAGTTAAGAATTTCATCCTTATTTAAGAACCTGAACTGACAGTGGCTTAATATGAACCAAGAGTTCTCAGAACATCACGGAACAAGTGTTTCTGTCCTAAGCAGATGACAGAAATTACTTAAGTACGAGTTCTGATTTGATTTCACTACTTGCTAGATGCATTTAAAAAAATAAATGACCAAGATAACACTTCTCAACCTACAGAACATTATTTCTCTTCAGGAATGAGGAAGATACCGCTATTAACCTCTACCACCTCCAGCTCCCAGGAAAGACCTTCAGCCAGGCTGCCCAACGCAGAGGGCCTCTGCAGGACTCTCCTACTGAAACCTGCACAGAGCCAAACTTCAACTTCAGAACTGTTGGGGAAATTATTCTTATAGTAATTGGACTTATTTTAAGTCTGCATTATAATAAGACTTCATACCAAAGTGTCAGGAGAACCCCTACTGAGTAGTGACTGAAGAAATAAAAAAGTTAGAAACCCTACAACTCTTTAGACAAAGTAATACATGGGCTGCCAAGGAAGATGCACCCAAGGCCCTATGGATCTCCATAACCATACACTACAGTCCTGCAGGCAGATATCACTTTATCCCAATTCCTATACAATGCGTGCAGTATCTGGAACTTCTTAGTTACCCACACAAATAGTGGAGACTTTAAGCCTATGATCATAAAATTATAGAATAGTTTGGGTTGGAAGGAACCTTTTAAAAGTCATCTAGTTCAACCCCCTGCAATGGGCAGGGACATCTTCAACTAGAGCAGGTTGCTCAGAGCCCCATCCAACCTGACCTTGAATGTTTCCAGGGATGGGGCATCCACCACCTCTCTGGGCACCCTGTGACAGGTTTCACCACCCTCACTGTAAAAAAAAATGTCTTCCTTCTATGTAGTCTAAATCTTCCTTCTTTTAGTTTAAAACCATTACCCCTCATCCTATCACAATAGTCCCTGCTAAAAATTTGTCCCCATCTTTCCTGTAGGCCCCCTTTAAGTACTGAAAGGCTGCTATAAGGTCTGCCCAGACCCTCCTCCTCTCCAGGCTGAAGAACTCCAACTCTCTCAGCGTGTCCTCAAGTTATGTTTTTCAGTGGCCTCTGACTATGTGGGCATTTTGTACAATTTCACTCTGGACTGATAGAAATAGCAGCTTCTAAGAAGCACGTACACAGCACATACTTATAAACTATCATTAGCGGGCTATAATAATACGTGATAAAGTAGTACACTACTTTTTCTTCCATGCAACCACACATAGGAGTTTTAAGAAATTAAATTGCTGTTTTATTAGAAATAATCAAAAACCTATTTGTTGATGCCTTCTGAAATCAATTTCTATCAGTAACTGCATTGAGAGAGAAAGCATGAGCTTTTTTTTCATCTCTTTGCTGCTACTACCAGTGTGTAAAATCATTATAAGAATTTGGTTCACCTCAATTTTTTACCAAGAAAGGATAAAGTAGAAAACTTCTGTTTTAACCATTACCCAGTCACCGAGCTATATTTTAAGTACCTACACAATGAATGTTTACTTCTTAAGTTCTATAGTAACAGAGTTTCTTCCAAATGGGATAAAAGGATCACCAAGGTAATCAGAAAGCCATCTGGATAAATTAAAAAACAGTTAAGCTGTAATTTCTCACTAAAACTGAGCACTCGCAGCTCCATCTGAAGTCAGACTGCAGACATCTCAGCACTGCTGGAAGCCTGAGACTTCAGAGCTCCTTTAACCTGCAGGGCACTGGCTAGTTCTAACACACTGATCGACCGGTTCCAACCTGGAAGCTTCCTTCCCGGCCTAAATCTATTTCTGGTCTAGCTCAGCTCAGACCAAGATGCTCTGTGAATTACTCATAAGGCTTATAAAGAGGAAGAAACCGAGCTATTTAATTTTCTTGTGGACAAAATACCTGAAGGCACATATCCTAGAAGACTGCTACAGTATATTGTGATTTACCGTATCATGCATTTCCAACTTGATTGATCAAACACCATGGAGTAGCAAAGTTTTGAGTAACATTAAGCATTAGCCTGTCACATATATTGCAAATAACTATTTCAGACCTCTCTTTGCAACGTAGAATCTATCAGTCTATTTCTTATGTAAACATACATAAACAGCATCAAACCTTCTCTGACTTCTGGTAATCAGTCTTGTGAAAATTCTGCCACTCACCAGGAACTATGAATTACACTCAATATAGCAACAGACTCCCACATTCTGATGTTCACCTCTCATGGGGGAGAGAAAGGGGGAAACAAAACACCGCAACAGTTTCCAAACATGGAATGCCAGTTGCTATGTAATATATTGCCATGAATACCCCATTCTGTGTTGAGAGCGTAAACTTCAGATGAGATGAAAGAAAACAGCATTAAAAAGCTGAGTCCCCAAACATCTATAAGACCCCAACAGGCCCACTGATAAAGAACAGCGTGGGAATGGCTTAGAAAGGCACGAACGCACCAAGCACTTGAAAAAAATTATGCAGTATTCAACATTTTCTTTTCACTGTCTTCTCACAGACCCACTACTTCTGTGATGTATATTGCTCTCATCTTCCATTCCAGTCTTGAACGGCTGTGTTAAATTTCCCAAGGGCTCATCCTTCAGTAAGCACGTCTGCTACTGCGTACTTACATGTCTCTGCTGTAATAGCTATCTTGAGAAATATAACACATAAAATTCCTAACAAATCTAGAATTACACAAAAACAGAAGAATTATTAAAAGCCAATGCAACATACTAAAATCACTGACCACAGCTTTTATAGCTATTTAGTTGCTAAATCCTTCCTTTTTGACATCAATTGATTTGAAGGGGGTTGTAGAATTTATCATATCTCAGCACGCGAGAAACATATTTAATTGCCTATTTGCTTTCCACAACCTAGTATAGACATCAAACTGAACATAACACTTCCTCTAACAGAGCAGCACATTGTAAAAACACCTAACTTTGGTGTAATTGTTCATAAAAGATTTGTATACAGAAAAAAAATATGTATTTTACACATACATGTTTATACAGCTATACCCTAGGAATGGAAACATTCGGAGAATACAGCTGGGCAGAGAGCAGAATTGATACATTGCGTAGAAATTTAGGATAAATTTACTTCTAAAATGAAAAGAACTCCTGAAAACTATAAAGACTTGTCAAAATAAGATCCCTGAAAGAATGTCAATCAAGGTATTAAATGGCTTTGGTTTTGACTTCACAATATGAAATAGAATATAAGACTAAAAAGTCAAATATTTATTTTCTGTCAAAAAAAGGAAAGAAAGTTTCAGTATCATCTTTTCCCCTTCCCCAGTTAATAAAATCTAGTTAAACTGACAGTTTTGTAAGCATTCCAATTTTGGCAGAACTATGTTTTTCTGAAAATTTATTTATTAAAAATGGAATTCAATCCTCTCCACTGTGAAAAGACAACCAACAGTTATGCAACCTTACAAACCACCTAGAATCTTTCACTTGCGAGTCAGAAATTCAAAAGACACAAATGAGACAACCTGCTTTCAGTCTCCATGTGAAATATTCTTGTCAAGGTTTGTTCAGTTTGCTGTTTTGTTGGGTTTTTTTAAATTACAAAACAAAAAAGTGAAACATAAGCAGCAAGAAATAAAAGCACAGAGGATGCTCAAAAAATTGATAGACAAGGGTGGTATTTGACCTACAGGTAGGTAATGAGATTGATTGATTTTTTTTTTTTTTTTTTTTTAATATGGTTAAAGATGTAGCTACCAAGCTCCTAAATTCACAAATAGCTCTATGGCCGACTTTCTCCATTTGTTTTAAAGTCATGCCAAAAGGCCCAGACACCCACCCTGCCCTCGTGAAATACATTTCCCCAAACATCATGCATTAGAAGTCTTCTATCAGAAACATGCTCCATAACAGAGGCAATGACACAGAAATCATGTCTAACTGGTGCCGCAATAAAAACGGAATGCGTGCCAAGGAGCCTGCCAAACTACAAACCCTGCACTGCAAACAGACACCATCCTTTCATTTCTTCATTGCCATTTCTTTTCTAATCTAATTCACTTCTTCCCAGCATTTATACTGTTTATGTTTTGCGTGCCTCCCAAATCAGGTAATACAATTCAATTTATACAGTCATTTTTACATTCCTATTCCCAGTGATGCAATGACTACATTGAAAGTATTGCAGAGAACTTAAAGAACAAGGTAATTTTGGCAACAGAAACATCTGCATAGAGATTTTTCTATTCTTCTTACACAAACGTAAATTTGGGAGCAAAATTGGGTTGGCAGCTACCTCCCACATTTTTAGTCTGGATAATGTTTTTCCAAATTTTTAACAGGTATACTATTTTTCTGAAATAGTGACTTTGTTTCATTTTGTTTCAAACAATGTCAACCCATTTATTTTCAAGCAGACCCATATAGGGAATTGTATCTTGTTTATAGGATGTGCTAAATATATTTGTCTTATTAATAATGAAAAATACTTAGCTTTTTAGCCATGCAAGAGAAACAAGCATTTCGAGCTATCACATTAAACCTTTGACTTAAAAGCAACACTACACAAAAAGTAAATAGTCTAACACCGAGATTAGTCTTCTGCTTGTGACACGTCACCAATTACATTACGGGTTATATAATGCATTGTATGTTTATTCCAGCTCAGATTCTTTCACCTGTTCTCCCCTGGCATTGCTAGCACTACCAGATGGGGCCATTTTAGATTTAATTAATTTACCCCATCTACTAGGATTTCGAAGAAGTAACACCCTGACAAGAACCCCGGTTCTTTCCTTTCTTGGATACAGAAAAAGAATCTAGACACAGAGAGATTTTCCTTTTAAGAGCAGAATACAGCATTCACAAATAAATATCTGGGGAGAACACGTGTTATTCAAAGAAGCTAAAAATAGTACAATCAACAAGCATACATTTAACTAGAAACCTTCCTAGATTGCAAAAGTAACATTATTCTTGAAACCCAGTGTGGACACGAGTACGTAAAAACTGCTTGGGTTTTTTTAACAGCAATGGAGCAAGCATATTCAAAACATCTGCGTATAGATGAAGTGAATACCATACACTGCTTATTGAACTACACAGATTCCCTTCTTCTTTGTCTTGTCTTCATTCCCTCCACCACGTTATTTTTCCTATTCTTACAAATTCCTAAACATTCTACAGCTAAAATTTCATTTATTCCAAAACAAAGATTTTTTTATTATTATTATTATTCCTTTCATTCTCTGCATAGGTAAAAAAGAAATCTTCAAGAAGGGAACATAGTATGGCACAGCAAGTTTTAACCACCTGTAGTTCTTTAAAAATAGTAACTGCTCTAATGTGCTCGCAAACCATGTTCCCTTCGTAAACCTAACAAACAGGGTGAGTGGATGTACATTAATGAAATCATCTGCTTATCCTGATCACTAGGTCGGTTTGTAGGGACTGAGGCAAGCCAGTTCTTTCACAAACCTCCTCCTCTCCTGGCTTTCTCCTTATTATCTGCTTCCAGATCATAAGATGCACGAGGCAGAGGATCGTCCCTTTGTCAAAGCCGGTAATAAGATCTGGCATAACTAAGCCTGCAAAACCGTGTGGCCTCTGAATACTACCATAATAAAAATAGTTCAGATAGACCTTTTAAGTTGCTAAGTCCAATTTTGAATACGCAACACTCCTTGTATAGAGTGGAACACTTTAAAACAATATCCTAGAGCCCTAGAAATTAATTTTCCCACTTGCAGAAAATACGATGAAAACCACAAGCCTTTCAGCCCTCTTAATGGAAATTAAGCGGTGCAGAAGCATTGACAGTACAGGAACGAGTTTTATTTCAAATGTATCAATGTAAAACACAAATCAGCTTACAATGAGTGCTGCCACCTCTCCAAAGCCTGTCTCCATCATGGATACACTGCATCTCTCCCAATATTAAAACATTTTCATAAAGTTTTAGCTCCAAGTGTCACACAGCTACACAAGAATCTCAGGTTTTCACCATCAGAAGTCTGCTGACACACTTAAAGAGCATCAACTCAAGACTACGTAACTTAATCAGAAGCCTAAGACCAGAGACAAATAGAAATAACTTATAATTAAATCCTGAAGAATCTAATGAAAGATTTTTTGTAAATACTTTACATCAATGTAGTATTTTCTAGAGGATCTGAATTAAACTAATATTTTAATTTAAAATCACTGAATTTTTTTAATAAAGGAATAATCTAACACTTTAGTTTAACATGATGTTCTCTTAAATTATTAGAGATGAGCCCAAATAAGCTGATCATGTAAAAGCAGACATCCAGGAACCACCATCAGTTTAATTACCGTGGTGAAGAACCTACTACTTGCACTGCTATTAATGGCCGTAACGCTGCTGTGGTCTTAAGACACAGACTTTAGAGTATTTTACAAAGCAGTCTTATGATCACTGCTGAAAACAATCCATTCCCCGGACCAAACCTATTTGTCCCAAGGAAAAGACAACTCAATCTGAGAAACACAGTTATGAAAAAAGCCCACATTTAAAATGGTTCCTCTACTTCTTGTCCATAAAGATTTTTTACTGAGCTGAGAGAATATAAATACACGAGACAATCTTTAGAAGTCTGCCTATATTGCCAGAAGCTTTTCTAGAAGGTCTACCTTTAACTGAAGCTATCATTACCTTTCTTTCCACTTCTAATAAACGTTTTGAAAACAAAAGCTCCGGAGCTCAAGTTCTCAGTGATAGGAAAAGCACCCTGAAAACAGTCTGGGCACAGAGTTCTATCACCTGTTGTCTCAGACTAGACCACAGAGGCAACAACAGCTTTAAGCAACCCATCCTAAATTCATTTTCTTCGCTCTCAGTCACGACCAATAATAATATCTTTATCCATACAGACTTCATACTCTCACCAAAATTCTCAGAAGATCGATAATAATAATAAAAAAAAAAAAAAGTAATTTTGGAATAGTTACACTGAAATGAATCAATAGTTCTGTCACACCTGTCACATTTTAAGCCAGTAAAATATCATCCAAAGTCACAGTCTCACCTTCATCTTTGCCAACCTGCTGGTTCACCCTCCGACCCTGAGCAGACATCCAGCCCAGGGCAACCTGCCAGGGCCAGCACAGCCCGGGTACACACAGCCACGAGCGCAAGCTGAGGTCAGAGTTACGGCATAATAAAAGAGCTCTGTAGAAGAGCAGTTGTAGGAATCTGTATATACATTGTACGCTAGTTTAAAAATAAATAACTAAATGGAAAATAAAGCCAGCAGCTCATCAAAAAGCTCATCTGGGATTTGCCCTAAAAACATATCTAACTTTACCTTTACAAGGAGTGAGAGACAGTAAGAGAACGTAAGAGCTCCACGTGCTTTGTACTTCAGCATTTATACCCTGGAGGCTAACGTAGCCCAGCTGTGGGGACTGCAGCCCGTTAAGAGGTGCAGGAGATCAGGTGTGTGCTCCCAGAGCTCGTCTTCCTACATCGTTTCACCTGAAGGGAATCCACTTCACCACACTGGAAAAGTTAAGAGTTTACTTTCAAAAGTGCACTCCTTATCCAGCTAAAATGTTGAAGTGAACAAAACCATATTCACCAAAGGATATCGTGAAATTAATATTTAGTATGCTAATAATCATAAAATCATAGAATTGCCTAGGTTGGAAGGGACCTTTCAGATCATCTAGTCCAACCATCAACCCAACTGTGACAAAAACCATCACTAAACTATATCTCTAAGCACTACGTCTACCTGCATTTTAAGTACCTCCAGGGATGGTGCCTCAACCACTTCCCTGGGCAGCCTGTTCCAATGCTTAATAACCCTTTCAGTGCAAAAATTTTTCCTAATATCCGGTCTAAACCTCACTTTTAAAACTTCAGTATTCAACTTTTACCTATGAAATCCTTTCTGCTCAGTAAAAATGCCTAAAACCACTTACACCGGTTTAGGATCCGGAGCTCCACAGCTCCAGCAGTCACAGCCTGTCCTCAACGCAGCTCAGGTACCTCGCAGCGAGTCTCCTCTCAGACTTTAAAGTTTGGATTTATTAGCGCTGTCAAACCATCACCTCAGGATGGTAACTCCAGTCTTAGAAGCCTAAATCACAAATACTGCTGCAAACAAATTGCTCTGATAGATAAAATTTGATTTTTAGAAAGTGGTAAGCGCTGTAACTTAGCTTCAACAGGCATTAGGCCGGATCAGGTAGGGTTTACATCACCTTCATTTCATACCAAGTCATAAAGTAGATGTAAACACTGCATAATGTGGCTCAGACACCTTCACAGAAATAATCATGGGATCAGGCGTGCCCTAAACCACAGTGGCATTCCCCGGCCACCTCAGGCACCCACAGGTGCAGCACAGTCCAATGCTGAGGGACAGCCCGCAGCTCTCTCCACCACCACCCCATCCCAGCCCCTCACCCTCCAACACCCCGAAAATCCACTCCCCGTGATGAGCCTAGCGAAGGATTTCAACAATTAGTAACTCAGCGGGTTTATTCTCTTACTGCACCCCATGCGAGGCTGGAGTCTCTTCTGTTGTACCCTGGAGCTGATGCAGGCAGAAATGTTAGTTATTTCAAAATTGAATGTTCCATTTCTCTGTGTATAAAAACCAAACTGGCAAGCCTACGAAATTCTGGGTTCAGAATTTCATTTTCAGAAGTTCAGTTTATAAACTTTGTCATTTATAAAAGTAAGTAGACATTTCACCCCAGAGGCTGAATTATTTTCCTCCTCTACAAATTATGAATATACATTCTCTCATACAACCACTCTTTAATAGGAAAGAAAGGTCTCTAAATACAGTTGTAAGGATACATTTTACTTCAGTATGCCACTGTCACAAAAGCAAGATTAAGATCTATTCACTTTAAGCCATTAGCATTTCTCACTTTAAAGAACACAAACTCAAAGACAAATAACCGCAGGGACAGTCAATAAAGGCAAAAGTTTATATACAGCTTTATTAATGCAACTGTAGCCATAGAAATGATAAGATGTTCTGATTACCCCCTCCATTTCAATACGGGAGCATGAAAAATTTATTTTTTTAACTTATTCTTTATTAAAGTTATTTCTACGAGCAATCAACTTGAAGTAAATATTTTTTATCAGGGGGTGTGTATTAAACTCTTAGGTAAAAGAAAATTTAAATTAGAGTATTTAAAGTTAAAGCAAGAGGCACTGCTGCTTTTAAAGAGCTTTAAAACAGTGTGTAACTTTACAAATACTGAGGTACCTTCTCCTATGTTTATATATACAGAGCAAAGAAGCCAGGGCATTAGGTAAACCCCACTCAAGTCCACAATATGTGTAAACTCAACATAAAAAAAAAAAAAATAGGTACCTGTGTTTTAGCTGTTATGTTCATTAACAAACATCTAAATAAAGAAACAAGTTTTCAAGAACAATAATACCTCTTTCTGAAACCATCTGAAATTATCCCTGACTGAAATCAAACTCCCGATTCAGATCTTTAATATAAATCTTGGTGTCTAAACAGCTGTTTTGTGCAAGTGTTGACTTAAGTTCCACATATAACCTAAACAACTGCCATGTGAGTTTTCTTTAAAAATTATGCATAGCTTAATAACAAACACAATGCTATCAATTGGAAATCAGAAAAATCAAATGTTTTTTTCTTCTGCTCCTGGAATCACATCTTATCATTTAGCTGGCAACTCAAAGATACCAAGGTTTTCCTATAGTACATAACATTATAAGTTAACATTAAAATTTAATCACTTAAATCATACAGGCAGAGTCAAAGCTCCATAATTTGGGCAGCATTTTCTACTTTTAGCAAATTAAAGCTTTGTTATATCCTAGGGACACATTCCAGCAAAGCAACTAAAATTATTTTTGCAAATATCAAAACTGTGAAGTTTTTACTGTTGTTTTCTTTTAGGAACAACAGATCTGTAATACGAATTCTGCTCTTCTGACTCACGAAAAGACACCACCATAACTTACACTCAGAAGGCAGAGTCAGAGGAGGAAAGTCAGCATTTACTCAGGTAGAATTTTGCATGGTTTTAAATCAAAAACCAGACCCTCTCTCAATCGAAGAAATCATTCCTTAAGCATATAATCCGTGTCTCTCTAAAGAAAGCTGAACATAACAAATGGTGACTATAACCTTATCCTGCAAGCAGCAGAAAAATAACATGACAGTAAAGGATGCAAGGAAACAAGTAGGCATTATTGCTGAGAGCCTTAAACGATACAAGAACGTGAGCAGAAAACCAGCAGTCCACCGTTTCTGATGTTGAAGGCATCAGAAGCCTTTGGATATAAATGTATTGGGAATGGAAGAAAACTAACACGAAAAAGCTGGTAAAAACTTCCCACATAAAACCAATTTATCAGAAGTGTATACTCAAAGCATTAAAAAAGTCCCCTCATGGGGAAAAACGTTTGCACCACTATAGACAGACCCTGCAATATTTTCTCCTAACTAGACTGTTCTTGCGATTAAAAGGAAAAGGAAAAAGGAGGGTTTTTTTAAATTCAGCCCTTAAAACACAAGTAGAATTTATCAGCTTCCTTATGAAACAATATTTATAGTACAATAACCTAGAAAATGTAAAACCATCACACAACAGCTGCCTGTTGATCAGCAAAATCGCTTTCAAGAACGTGATGTCAAATCACTTGTAGCCAAAGGATTCTCCATGATAGCTGAAAGCATCTGAAGTGCTCTACGCCAATGATGACCATTACAGGTCAAAAAACCTAGGAACCTGCTTCAAATAATTTCTGTCCAGCAGAATACCTGTGCATAAGAATAACTAAAATGAGTTTAAGAGTTCATATTAGAAAAAAATTACAAGATGCTTAAGCAAAGAATCATAATCCAATATATTTCACTTTTTTTTTGTAACATTAAGGTCACCATTTGCAAATAGTTTTTTAAAAAGACGTATCTATAATAATGTTTCCCCTATACTTAAAATAGAAGTATATCCAACACTAGTAGTGCTAATCTCATTAATAATAGCAAATTTAGAGTGAGTCACCTTTTTAGTTTAACAAATAAGGGATAAACCATTACATAAAAATGTAAAAGATACAATGAAAAATGCATGAAATGTTACAAGAAAGAAAATGTCAAATATTTAGTCAGCATTTGCTTGGACAAAGGGGAACAAAACTGTATTGCAAATTTATTCCTGGGTATATAAAAAGCAATAAAAATGCAACACAGTAGACCCGTATCTAACAGTTACAGTGACAGGCCACTTAAATTCTACCCCAGCTGTTGTGTTATGCCACAATTGCTGATGATGTTACAGTACTTCTCAACGCTCCTCTGGCCTGCTAATAAGATTTGTATTTTTCCCTCCCCTGTATGTTGGCAGTTCTGATAGTTCAATGAGGTAGCGAAGCTAAGGACACGCAAAGGGATTTCCAGGACTCAGGGCTGCAGCCGCCCACGCGTCTCCATCCGCAGACGATCCCTGGGGCGAGGGACCTGCACCACGTCCACTAAATGTGCGCTTACTGCGGCTCTAAAAAAAGAGCCAATATTCGCCACTCCCCATCAGCTTGCAGGAGAGATGCCACGACAGGACATCCTCAGTAGTTCAAGCACCCAAATGTTGATTTCCAAGGGGGCGCCTGGCCGAAGGTGTAAGCCTTAACTGGGATGGAAACATACCTTGCGTGATTTTTAAATATTATGTTTCTAATGTTGAAATCCCAGACATAATGGCCAGAAGCCAAGTAAATACACCTCGCTACAATAAAAGCAAAAAAGCTTTTAAAAGCTTAAAATGTTAACATAAGAATCATTTGACAAAAATATCTAATTCATCTAGAACACTATGAACATCTAGGCCTGAGTCCAAAGCCATTGAAGTTATTAGGATGGCCTCCCTCTATTTCAACAGGCTTTGGATAACGCTCTCTGTTTCTCTGACTCTCAAACAGACAAATACATGCAATATATCATCTCAAAACAAACTGAACTCAACACATTTCAGTGGCAGCACATTCATTTAAACAGAGCCCTGCATACTATATATGGGAATAAAGTGTTCCTCTCAAAGATGCAAACCCGATGTATTCTCAGGCTATAAATACCCCCAGGATTCAAAACGGGCCCTTCCTGACCAGTACATCTCTGACAGGCATGGAAGATAGGTATCTTGTTTTCTTATTTATTCATCCAGCTATATCATTGGTAAAAGCGCTAACAGACTTCTACTGGATGTCCACCTTCCCTTGTCACCCAAGGTGACCTATGTGCCATGAACAGAGTACTCGCACTTACAGACTATGAAGTCTAATCCGGAATTTGTGTATTCAGCCCTGTGCAAAGTTGGTATAAATACCAGCCGAGTCTCGTGACCTAACAGCATTTTGCACTCGCTTCGCAGGGCGGGTGGAAGAGTCGGGCATTAAGCCTTAACCATGAAGTAGCACATGAACTCATTATAGAAACACAGCATTTTTTGATAGCTTTTTTAAGTGTAGTCCCTTTCATTTTGTCACTGAAATGATACGTGGGGGAGAAAAATATTTTTTCACCATTAACACCCACACATAATATTTCAGCAACCTTTCCCTTAGAAAAACCCTACAAGTTGTATTCACTGTGTCCTTCTCAGAATCCCGGTAATTTGGTAATTTTCACACATGTAAAATACATAACGTGACTAGGTATGTTCAATAGAACCAAAAGGATACCCCATCCCCTAGTTGCATCCAGAGTTATTTTATGTTTATGTCAGACTAGGTCTTCTGGAACTTCTGTCCTACAATCCCACGCTACAGAATGCATCACTGCTGCTGAATTACAGCCGGATCTTGCCGAGGAATGATTACCAGCCAGCCCTGAAATTCACATAAACTTTTGTCAATTCGAGTTGTATTCCACAGGACAGCAGAGCCAATCTCTCAAGGAGCACTTACTATTGCTCTGTATTTTTCACGCTGACTGGAGATTACTGCTTCTTTTTAAGATTTGTCCCAGTAAGGACATCAATGACTAAGATTCACAGTCCACTTCCTTGCAATAGTACCAGACAGACATGGAAGATCATTGCTTTTTAATTATAATCATTAGATCCTGTCCCTACAGATATTATACTTAGGGCTAGCACTCTCTAAATTTTCATTGTTTCTATCTCTGGGGCTGTAAACTGCCCTCATTCTGCATTCAGAAATCTCACCGCATCAAAGCTGCGTATATAGATCACTGTTATTTAAAAGCTCATCCTTCCCTATTACAGGCATTTCTTCTATTGAGCTAAACTGGAAAAAATTGCGAAGTCTAATGGTTTCCAACCGGCATTTACAGATTTGCAAACGTGTGAGAGTTGCAAATTCCTTCTGAGCACAGATTTTCTCCTTAAATGTATGCGTTGCAAAGCCTTGAAAATAAGTATGATACTGCATCAAAATAACATTTTGGTTGAGATTGTTTCATTTACAGCTTAAATCCTTGCCCGTACATTTTCCTTTCTGCATGCATAACCAATTTTAGCATGTGTTTATAAAATGTGAAATCCATTACAAGCTCCAGAGAGCCGAAAGTGTTGTCTTTTTCACAGCACAGAAAACAGCAGCACACGCCTCTCCGTATCAGTGCCTTTTTCACTCGTAGAAACACCATCTGCAAAGAGCTGCGAGTACCTTTGCTTTCAGTCCTTGACCTCTCCACCATGTCCATCTCTCAACTGGCAACCCGTCCGGCGGGACGCTCGCGGAGTAATTACGCGCAGACCACCTGACAGCCATGAGATGGGAACGATTCAGTGCCTTGAGCCAGGCTGCGCATGTGACTAACGAGCGAAATGCATTCATTACAGTCCGCTGCTAATCCCTTGAGCCTTCCAGTTGTTCATAGGCTTCTGCTCGGTACATCTTCGAGAGAGTCAAGGTGAGGTTTCAACACACGGATTTAAGCGAAGGTATCTCATGCATTATGTGTCCATACACGCCTTCCAATTTACTCTCGTGCTTTTCCCAATGTATAGCGCCTTGCTTTGAGTTTGTTTCTTTAATTTTATTTGGAGAGGAGGTTTATGCAGGTATTGCCAGGAAATCGACAAACCTAGCTGTATGAGAGCCAGTTTGGTAGAAACACTTCTTTTACGGAAACTGATTTTTTTCCACTTACAGATTTTCTCAGGCCTCAGAGGTCTGGGTGAAAACTCTCAACTTGCCAAAGAAGACTTCTGCAAATGTACTTCCAGTGAAATTGTGATTTTTCTATTAAAAACAAATGGGTATGTTAGAATCATAGAATAGTTTGGGTTGGAAGGGACCTTTAAAGGTCATCTAGTCCAACCCCCTGCAATGGGCAGGGACATCTTCAACTAGATCAGCTAGAGCCCCGTCCAACCTGACCTTGAATGTTTCCAGGGATGGGGCATCCACCACCTCTCTGGGCAACCTGTGCCAGTGTTTCGCCACCTTCATCATAAAAAATTTCTTCCTTCTATCTGGTCTAAATCTTCCTTCTTATAGTTTAAAGCCATTACCCCTTGTCCTATCACAACAGGCCCTGCTGAAATGTTTGTCCCCCGCTTTCCTGTAGGCCCCCTTTAGGTACTGGAAGGCTGCTGTACTGTAAGGTCTCCCCAGAGCCTTCTCTTCTCCAGGCTGAACAACCCCAACTCTCTCAGCCTGTCCTCACGGGAGAGGTGTTCCATCCCTCTGATCATTTTTGTGGCCCTCCTCTGGACCTGCTCCAGCAGGTCCATGTCTTTCCAGTGCTGAGGACTCCAGAGCTGGACACAGTACTCCAGGTGGGGTCTCACCAGAGCGGAGCAGGGAGGCAGAATACCAAATCTACCACTATAGACTTCATTAAGCTTCCAAAATATGCAGACCAATATTAAAGAAGACTATTATGACTTGTCATTTCAGGTTAACAACTTCCATCTATAATCATAATGTAAGTTCATTTTACATGTATACGAGTCCAGGGTTTTGGGGGAGGAAGCTCTTTAAAACACTGAAATCATTCCAACAGGACCACAGCAATAAAGACACATTCTGCCTGCAAGAGCCCCGAAGGCACAAGGCACCACTCTTCGGGGAGAGGAGGAGCAGGGAGTATCACACTCTTCAAAAAGGTACAAATTTCACTTCATTCTGCACTGGCCAGCTTCAAGAGCTGGCTGCACCCCAGACCTGCTCTCCCTTTCCACTACTGCTCCTTCTTCTTGCTTAAGTGTTTGTTCAAAGCCAAAACATAGATAATGGCAGTAGAAAATGCAGGAGCAGATCCATACAATCAAAAGAACTACAGGTTGTATAATGCACATTTAACCACTATGTGTACTGTGTACTTCACCATGCATATTTATTTTATTTTTCTGTTATTTTCAGAAACAAGAGCAACTAATGGTGTCAGAGTCCAGCCTATTGAATTTCAATCTCCCGTTCTACTTTTCGTATACAAACAGGAATGAGTTGGTCAAGGGACAGAGAAGGAGCAAAGAGAAGACAAGTTTTTTAACAAAATCGAAGCACTCCTTTAAATGTAGATGTAAACACTGAGGAGAAAAACAGCATTTGTTAAGTCTCTGTAATATGACTGTAGCTAATTTTGGAAGAATTACATCTAAAATTATATACTGTATTAAATAAAGGAATAGAAGGGCTTCAATTGTAATGACTCACATTACATGAAACACTGGCAACACAGGTCAAGATTTACATTTTTCTTTTGGCAAATCTAAAAAAAAATGTCATCTCACAAAGACAGCATGGAGCATAAAAATCCTAACACTTCAGCGATCTTTTTAAATACATGATATTAATATTCTATTCGTATACAATGTCATAAATTGGATATGGAATTTTAAGGGGCAACGTTTATCATTCTGTTACCAGAAGCAGTCATATTCTTGACTTACAGTATCTTGACTTTCTTATCTCCAAGGGGGAAAAAAAAAAAACAAACCTGCAGTGAAATTTCATACCACAAAGTGTTAAACTTTTGTATTACGGTTTTAAATTCCAACCTTAAATTCAATGAGTTGGGGGTGGGGGGGGGACCAACAAAAAGCCAAACAACAAACCACATTCTAAATCCTTCTATGCAGCCATTAAAAAGTGTTACAAATATACAAACAAAATAAAGTTTTCAGTCGCTGACAAATCTGAGGAATATAACCTTGCGCTTAGAATATAGCAGGGGAAAAAAAAAAAAAAAAGAAACTTTTTGCAGTTCCTGGACACAGGTGTTAGCAGAGTAACTCTGAATTATTCACATATATATATAATTCACAGATATCTGTGAATTATTCAATAAGAAGGCACAGAAAGCAGACATGAGAAAGACTCCGTTCAGCTCACTCGCTGGAACCACTCTTTATGTAGATGGCGAGACGATGTTGGATAACCCGACTCTGCTACAACCTGCGGGGCAGCAGGAGAGGCAGCACAGGGAAGGGAAGGTCCCAACATGCAGAAAACTTCTTCAGTCCCGCAGTAGGAGGAGCTACTTCTTGTAAAATTGCTTTTGCTAGC
The DNA here is from genome assembly GCA_947846985.1 of Fratercula arctica. NCBI lineage: Eukaryota > Metazoa > Chordata > Aves > Charadriiformes > Alcidae > Fratercula > Fratercula arctica. The sequence continues at coordinate 26,449,529 of CANTUZ010000010.1, forward strand.
AGGTCCAATACAGTGGATGTGGCATATATATGCATTTACATTTTTCACCTGCCGCCTCTGCAGCCTTTCCCAAGTTACTATGCAGCACAAAGCATGCGTTTGATAACAGAAGTTTAAGACATTTCCAGTTGTTAGCCTTTATTCAGTTAGCCTTTATACCCTAAACACTAGAAAAGTGTTTTGCAATAACTAGTTACTCCTTACACACACAGAATTCCCTCCAATTCCCCATTTTAGCATGTAAGAAATGCAGCCAGATCAGCCCTTGAAAGTTCTTCTTCACCAGAGACTTGAAAACCCTTACAAGTGGAACAAATACAATCTAAAAAGAGACGTATATCTCCCCCTACCTGCACGGTCCTTCATCCTCCTGCCCCAGGGAATGATATTCATGGGCATGTAGCTACTTCAGGTCCCAAACATGAAATAAACTCAAATCTTACAACCTGGCATAGCCGCAGCATGTCCAGTCATTCAGACTGGCAGTGTTGGAACCCCTCAATGATACCTGTTAATTATCCAGCTGATACATTTAGCCTAAGAGATTTTAAAGACAATTTGGATATGTCTTTCTGTACTGGTTATGAAATGAATGATCTGCTTTAACTGACTATGTCCCAACAATGGACTATGAAACCAACAATACCCACCAAGACACTATGCGTAAGTCTGTGTACAAGTCTCTAACTTTTCATTCTCTCAAGGAAAGAAGCACGAGGTGATAACCTGTAGGATTTCCTTTTTCGTCAAGATCACCAATAGTCCTTGCAGATTTGTTTCATCATGTGGAGAGGAAAATAGTAAATACACATAGAAGAAACTGAAGTTAAGTCTTAACTACCCACCCATTCTTGAAAAATCGCCTTTTACTGTTGTAGGAAATGGTATTTTACAAGACACATTTATTATCACAAATTCATTTGAGCTTTGTCATCATACCTGGCTAACATAATAAAGTTCAGGTTTGGTTCTGAATGAAGTAAAAAATGTCTATAGAGAAGTGATACTGCCTGGTAGGTTTCCTAAAGCTTAAGGCTGAGTTAAAAGCTTTTATTTATTCCTCATCTCTAGCAATCCCTTCTTTCGTAGATAGGCCAAGCTCACTTTAGCTGTTCTACTTCCAACTGGAACGTAGAGGTTCATTTCGGCAGTCCAAACTGGATGCCCACCTCGCTCAACCCAAACAAACAAACAAGTCCCGTAACTTCTGACACACTGACTTTGTTTCTGGTTTTCCCTAAGCGTTAGACCCTTTGTACAGCTGGGTTATGCACTGTATCAAGTGTGTTTATGGGGGGAGGGGAGGGGAGAAGGGGGAAGACAGCTCACTGTACGTCAAAGCAAGCCAGCAACCTAGCAACCATATATTAAAAGGTGTGTGTGTTTTTGTGGGTGTCTGTGTGCCAGGAATAACTGAAGCAGATATTATTCCATTTGTAATCCAAAAAATGTGAAAAGGGAAGGGGAGAAACTCCAGCTGCTGCTCTATTTTGGGGTCTGTCAAAATCCACTTTCACAAATACAGAGTCTTAACACTGTCTATCCCATTTGTCTTAAACAAAAATGAGAGTCTGGACCTGAGGAAGTTCTTGGCTTTGGTTTGAAAGAGATCCTCCAGACCAGGAGCGGACCTTACTTCACATACTATGCTTTCTTCCAACTGGTAATATGCAAAAATCAAAGGGGCAGAGAGGTCGCCTCAAAGATTTCGTACTTAGATTAAAAGAATATTCATCTAGTGTATTACTTACGAATGCACCAAATACTTTTTGATATCTACATTTGATTTATCAAATGGAAGTGTCAAAGATTCTCGGGGAGTGAAACTAGCTTTAAAAAGATTTGAGTGATAAGTTTACCTTTTTAATTTTGCCAAAGTTTCTCATTCCACAAGAGAACTAAGAGTTCAGATTGTTAGATAAACACTCCCACCCCGCCATCATATGTGGTCCTGGAGGTGCATATCAACTTCAGAACCACACCATCCCACCATGCCAGCGTGTGCCTTGCTGAGAGGGCGAGCCAACACCAGGTGTAACTTTTGTGCCACCAGATGAAACTGTGGGGTGGGACGGAGAGAGGGGGGACAGCGGGGCATGTCTCAGGGCAGCACCCAACACCTCACCCCTCCAGCCACGCTCCCCACGTTGCAGCTCCCGACAGCCCGTGGCAACCCTACCGCAACAGCAGACAGCTCACTGCCATCCAACAACAGCCCTACGGCATCTCCTCCAGTGCCACCTCGCCCAGGTGTCCTGGTCTGTAAGGCTGGGCTCCTACTCGTCCTCCTCACCACCACCACCGCACCAAACCATCACCAGCACCAGGAGGGGAAGGGGAGGGGGGGGTTACCTTGTTTTTGACCCCGCAGTGGCAGCAGACAGTCCACAGGTACTTGAGGGTCCTCCACAGCAGGATGATAAACAGTCCCCCAAAGAAAGTGACCATGGATGAGGCGAGGAAAGCCCACCACATGCGCTGTCCGCGGCTATCGCAGGGCACCTCCATGGTCACCGGGATGATGAGCGCATCCATCTTGGGCACATTGACGGGGGAGGAGGACGAGTCTGTGTTGAGATTGTTGGCGTTGATATTGTTACTCATTCTAATGCCGCCGCCGCCGCCGCTGCCGCCCGGGTAGGAGCCGCCGCCGCTGCCATTTGCCATAGCTAACAGCGAGCCGGGCGCGCAGGGGCTTCCGAGAGCTCCTCCCGCCGCCAGCGCCCCCCAAAAAACCCATCACCAGCCATATTGCTGCCGCCGCTGCTCAGCGGAAAAAACAACAATAATAAAAATTTAGGGAAAAAAAAAAACAAATAAAAAAAAACCCCAAACCAAACAAACAAACAAACAGAAAAAAAAAAAAAAAAAGATGAAGAAAAGCGACCGCACAATCCCCGGGTCCCTCTCGGGAGCCGACAGGCCGGTGAATTCCGAGCGTCCTCCTTGTACGGCGAAAATAATGTATTAAAAAAAAAAAAATAAAATGATAATAAAAAGGTAGTCTCCTCCTCAGATTCCCACCCCTTCCTTCTCCCGCATACACAGCCCCCACCCCGCCCACCCCCAAAAAAAAATCATCCACCACCACCACAAACTGATGCCTCGGAGCGTCTCTCCAAGATACCCAGCGCTGCAACCCCGCTGGCCGCCGCGGGGATCCCTCAGCCGCCGCCGCGGATCTTTCCCGGAGGTGGTCTGTTATTATTGTTATTAGTCTTTAACTTGTTATTAGCGACACTCAGTCCCCCCCGCGCACCCTCCTCCTCCTCCTCTTCCAAGTCCAGCCCCTTCCTCTCCTCTTCCCCCCTCCGTGCCGGCAGCAGCCTCCTGTGGCTCCTAATTCATCCTCCGCTGGCCCGGCTGGGCGTGCGCTGCCGCCGCCTCCTCGCCCATCCTTCAGGAGCTCCCTCCAGGGCCGGGGCTGTCGCTCAGGCTGTTGCTCCCACACGCGTAGCGCCGCCGCCGCCGCCTGCCCGCCCCTCCCTATCTGCCGCCGGGGGACGCCACGGCCCCGCAGCCGCGGCCCTACCCGGGCCGCATGAAGGGCCCCCGCGGGGAGGGAGGGAAGGGGGTGCCGGGCCGGCCCGGGACGCCGCGCTGCCGCCGGGGGTGGGGGGCGCCGGCTCAGGCGGGCTCCCGGCCCCCCATGGGCAGCCGCGCTCCCGCCGCCGCCGCCGCCGCCCGGGCACCGAGCGACCGCTCCGGGGAGGGCGGGGGGGGGAGTGGGGGGGGCGAGGTGGGAGGAAGCGGCGGAGAGGAGGGGGGGTGGTGGTGGGGAAGAGCGGCGGGGTGCCGAGGCGCTTCACAGGTGTCGGCGAGGCGGTGCCGGGCCGCGCCGGGGAGCTGCCGGTCCAACAAGTCCCGCCGGCCCAGGCGGGTCCATCGCCGCCGCCGCCGCGCAGGGTTCTCCGCAGCCGCGGTGGGGCGGGGGCGGGCGGCAGCGGCCCCCCCCCCCCCCCCCCCGCTCCCTGCGCGGGGCCGGTGTGGCGGATGTCGTGACGCAGCGGCTAACGCACGGCGCTGTCACGGCCCCGGCCCCCGCAGCCCCGCCGGTCCCCGTCCCCCCCCCTTCCCTCCCTCCCCGCTCCCCATCTTCCTCATCCCTCCCCCGCCGCCGAGCGCGGACCCTCCGCCGTAGGGCTGTGGCTTGGAGATGGGGGGCAGGAGGAGGGGGGGGGTGGTGGCGCTCGGGGCTCGCCGGAGGCGGTTGAGTTGCAGCAGCAGGTGCCCGGGGATGCGGGGGGGGGCTGGAGGGGGGGCGGTGAGGGAGCGCGGAATAAATAAAGGGGGACCCGTGTGTGTGTGTGTGTGGGGGGGGGGGGGGGGTCGTGGGGCTGAAGGCGGTCTCGGTTTGTCGTTAATCGACCCGAGGAAATGCTGCAAACGCGCCCTGAATTGCTGCGCATCCCAAGAACATTCCTGAAATTAACCCTTGGAAATAGACATGGCAATTTAATGTAACACGCTACGGGGGAGGGGGATAGGGGGTGGAATCCAGCAAGAAAATCTGGATAGTTGTCTCCTGCTCCTTTTTTCAAGTTCCCACGGAAAAGCAGAGGAATTTTTATATACATATATTTATATATTTTTTTATATATATATAACTGAAAATCTCCATTTGGCACATGATCTGCTCACCCCGTTGCCTGCACAAAGTATTATGCAGATCCTCTTGTCATCTTTCCAAGGGTAAAATACAACAGCCTATGTGTGCGTGACATTTCCCCATCTGATCTAGTCACTACACATGCACAGAGCCACCATTATGAAATAGTAATCTCTTAACCTCTACTAGTAGTAGTTCCTGTTTCTGCATCTGCCATGGGTTGGTTTGTTTTTGTTTTCTACTTAACTGACGGTAATGAGATTTTATGAGTTCTCAAAGCTTTTTATGGGGCTCTCTAACCCTCTCACCTCCACTTTTTTGCGCAATAACACCAACATTTGTCTAACTTGGTGAGTTTATCGTGGTGTCTCTCTCCAGTCTGTTCCTCCAGTCTGTTCCTTCAAGAGAGGGCTTCCTTTTTCAAGAAGGGGTTAATAGAGGCCTCTGAATAGAGAAAGCATTAGACAATAATACAGAGGTATAGACAAGTGAGAAAATACTGCTTTACTGTATCCCGGAGGAAAACGGATCGTCAGTTACATAGTGCACCTGAAGCAGCCCATTCCCAGGAGGCTGTCATAAGAGGGAATAAAGCGGAGGATTTCTAGATGGAGAAAAGAAGTCAGGTTGAAAAGATACTGCATGCCACAGCTGCCGCATGCAACCCCAGAGCACGCTGCCAGGGCGGCTACCCCCTCCCACGTCTTTCATTACCACCCATGGCTAGAAAGCCACCTGGGCCACAAAGTGTTGTGGTGACAGGATCACACACCTTGGGACCTGGGCTCAGAACCTGGTCCTGATGGTCATTTGCTCTGCGTGTCTGGGTCGGTGCTCAAGGAGCGCCCTTTTCACAGCCACACGCATACCTACGCGTCCTGTCATCCATCAGCAAACACCAGGAGTGGAACAAGGGCAGGAGCATCATAACACAGCCACTCCATGTCTGATCTCCAGAAGTGCCAGGTACTTACAGATGCTCTTACAGCTAATGGAAACCAATGCACCTTGAAAGACCTGGGCAATGAAGAGCAGTAGCACAGCGTACCCCAGGGAAGGCTTTTGCATGGTGGAGTTTCTTCTGTATTGGTAGATAACAAGGGCTGCAGCTCTGAAGCCACCGATACGGCACACGTCTTCTCTTGCTGGTCTTGAGAGGGCCCAGAAGATTTGACAGAGAGGCCGCAGTGTGAAAGTCTTAGTTTTCTCACTTTATACATTCAGAAGGTAGGAGTTAAAGAGTATTTCTTTGGCCCTGGGTACTGTTGCAGCAGAGAGCTGCAGACATTGGTTTCGTGAGCACTCCACGTGCAAACAGGACCATCAGGCACTTCTAATATAGAATCCCCATAACGCTGTACCTACAAATACAAAGGAGGGTCATAAAGCAAAATTCAGACTAAAGCAAACCAAGTGCACTAAAGGATATAGACTGTACTTAAAAATAATTTGCTTTGAACATATTTACACAACATTTGCACACAGATTTGGACAGGGGTAGGAGATTGATTGTGGTCGCTTGTAAAAAGCTGATTTAAAGTTCTGCTACTCAAAAACTATTCATAAGCCAACCAACACATACATTACAAGTTCTAGACTATAAACTTGACACTATTTACCCGGGGGGGGGGGGGAGGAAATTCCCTGTTATCTGTATAAACAGAACTCCTCCTATTTATACAAATAGGTCTCAGTTCTACAAATATTTGTGATGAAACTCACATACAAAGGTACATTCATTGATATGAACTGGTGGGACTAACCTTACCAGTGAAATGTTTGCTTAATGGGAATTCTCTGCTAAAGACAAAGCACGTATAAAGTAGGTAACTTTGCCATTTTGTTCACCGATTTGTAGTTCAGAGATAGAAATGATACTTGAATGAGCATCACTCAAGTTAAGGACCATTTGATGTTGCTTATTTCTGAAGAAGGAAAGACCTCTTTCTAGTACGGGTTTTATAAAGTGGAGTTTGAAAAAGCACACGGGCGCTGCCTGCTTCATTTACGGCGGCAACAACTGCCTTTCACGTTGCCTTCAGACCAAACGAGGGTTTCCAGCTCTCTTTCCTGGAGAGATCTATTGCAAGCAAACACAAAAATTATGCAGATTACTTTTCAGAATAGTTTTCTATTTAATATTTCAACACAAGAGCAAAAAATTTACTTATTTAACTGAATAATGTTTACAGAACATAATGAACTGTATTTACTTGTGTTTTTCCTGTTGCTACCATACAGCATAGGCTGGGACACAATCATTCCAGCTTGACATAAATCCGGAGGGTTTGGTTCCAGAAAGCAGCATTTTAGCAGCAAGGGAATGACTCCTCTTTATGTAAAACAGTTCCCTCTTGTGGATATTCTGTGTACAGTATCACAGGCAAAGTATTTAAAATATTCATCAAACCCGGATCTTTGTAATTAAAAAATCCCTCCATTCAGCAATGATCTCAACACACAGGACAATCTTGGGTTTAGCAATTAAATACACAAGTAAGGAAGAACGAGCTATTGCATTTAATCAGATATAATTTACCTGCGAAATTGCTCATTATCAATAAGAAATTATTTAATTAAGTGCAGTAAACACAACAAAGCTAAATAAAAGTTGCATAACTGTACCTGTATGAGTCAAGTATAAATCACAGTGGGTTTTTTATTTTGCTTATAAAACAAAACCTTCTGCACATTCCTATAAAGAAAACCACGATTAAAAGAAGAAGGAAAACATACACTACCTAAAGAAAGGAGACAAGGGCAGCAAAACAGTTAGGATTTCCAAGGATCCGTGCACTAAGTACTGAAGACAGAGAACCCTTGGGCATGATAAATCTTTCAATTAAAACTGAAGAGTCCAAGGAAGTAAAAGTGGCACAGCTTCACTGGTGACAAAATGTTGCACCAGGGATTAATTTGGCATGACAGTTTAAAAACACATATAAATGGAGGACCAGTGTAAGATTTGTATGTTCTCTAATTATACAAAAAATTTTTTTTTTCCTTAAGAAATTAAACGTGAGCGAATAAACATGTACTTCCCGGTTTTGCCAAAAGGCATTTGGGCTAACTGAGTCTGGGGAACTGACAGAAAACATTTGCATGCTATTATCTTGAGGGAAATTACATTTTAAAAAGGCTAAAAGCCTTTATAGACCAATAAACCTTAAACTTGTTTGCCACAACTTGTTTGTTTAATGGTTATATATAAAACCTTCCCATTTGAGTAAAGGTACAGAGTAAATGTTGAACGAGCAGCTTCAGGTTCTCTGAAGGTAAATACTCTCCAAGGTAAAAAAGGCAAAGTTCCAGGAATTAGGTATGTATTTATTCCCTGCAACACCAGGCTGCAGGTTGCTACGTGGACAGTCCCTTACAGGACGCAAGGTCGTTACCTGACGTGATAGTTCAGCCAGCATAAAGGATTACTAGTTGTGACCAACAGCCGCCTCCTCGACATTTTTGTTGTCACCATAGAAGGTGCTGTTAGCTTTTACGTAACTTCAGTAGCTGCGGCAGAGCAACAACTTACACGCGGAAGAACAATAAAAGTAATAATAAAAATTGCTTACTAGTCAAAGGGGTAGATCTGTATTCCTGAGGTCAGTGGGGCGTTTGGTCTTGACTTCAAGTGATGGAGACACAATACCAGCCAGACCTTACATATAATCACAGATGTCTTGCATAATTAACTCTGAGCCTTGCTTTAATACTACTCCTTAGTAATCCTGCTTCGTCCTGGGAGAAAGGTGAAAAATAATACATTTGTAGTTGTTAGACAGGTACAGGAAACAAAAACTTATCATGAAATAATTCTGAGAGATTTTTGGTTTAATGCAAAGTGTTTGCTCCCTGAGACGCTGAGGAAGATCCTGTTGCTGATGTAAAACGCACGTAAGCATGGATCTGCTGTCCTTGTCTTAAAGACGCTAAAGAGGAAATATTTGCAGGAGGTGATACTAATATGCGTATAAGAGTAGCATGGCTGCATATAACTATATATTTGCATATGACAAATGATTATTTTTAGTGTTTTTCTCTTTTCATAGACTTTAGTCAAACTATTTCAGTGCGTATTAATTGAAAATCCTGTTTAGCTTATTTTGCATCTACCCAATGCCTGTTCAAAGACCAAAGTCCATATTTAGCATTATAATATATTGCACTCTATAGTACCTTCTTATCGAAGCACTTTGCAAATACGAATATATTCGGCTTCATCACATCTCCCTGTAACAGTATACGTGAACACTATTCTTGGCAGCGAGGTTACGTAACTATTTCCTTGAATTAGTTAAAACTTTCGTATTGAGATCTATTTTGGCACTTAACCCCGGCAAAATCCTCCAGCTGGCAGGACAAAGACATACCTCAGCAGAACGCTTTAATGGGTCACCCAGTCATTCAGAGTGATCGTCTCCAGAGTACTGGAACCCTTGCGCTCAATCCAGCCAAATAAAATATTAAAGAAAATCCCTTGTTCATTTTAATCCATACGGTATGAATAGAATTTTAATACAAATTAGTATTGCAAGCATAGAGTATTTTCCTTGGCCTTTTTTTACTTTTTTTTTATATATAAGGCAACTCTTGGGTACCCTTGCATTTTATTGAATAGTTAGACCTAAGCGTACTTCCTTGTTCTCATTTTCCTCTTACCGAATGTCCTAAATCACACAGTATTTGGTTGGATGGGATATTTCTTGCCAGTAGGAGCACTTCTTATTGGAAAATGAGTATGGTTTATGCATTAATGGAATGTTAAGAAGAGACGGCTAGCACCTGAAAAGAGGTGACAGCAGAAATGATGAATTCAGGAGCAATATTAATTAAGCCGTATTATATCCTCTGAGGTCTGTAAGTGCATTTAATAAATATCAATCCACACATTTAAAAGCACTCTTGACTCCTGCGAATCAGAGCCTGTTTATTACTGTTTGCACTAATGATTTTTCCTTCCAGTCAGGGATTTTGCCACAAGAGAGGAGATGGTAGGAAGGTATCAGGGGATATTCTGAAGACAAAATAGTAGCAACGACTGTTAAAACGCAGGTAGGCTAACAAAGCAGATACAGAAATAGCAGTTAAACAATGTATCAAAACAATACTCAAAACAAATCAAATAAAGAAAAAGACCTTTAAAATGTTGCTCTTAAACCATTAGTTTCCCTTTTTCTAAATGGGCCTTCATGTCCACCCAAGCCAGAGAGAGCAGCAGCAAACTCTACAGCCTCTGCTGAATGAGATAACAGCAGAGAAATACGTTATGTGAAGTGGTGCACACAGAGCCACCCCAGAAGCGGTGTAAAAGTTCTCTAACTGTGCTTTGTGTTGATTTTGCTGGGTAGTATCAAATCAGGAGGGCACCACCACCCTGCAAACATACCGGTGCAACGCCAGGACTTCCTTCTGCACCACCTTGCAACTTGGTTTGGTGGAAGCAGCTCTCCAGTTCTTTCTATAAATATTGTCATCCTTTGGTCCTTCCAGGCTCAGATAGGCTCAGAAACTTCTGATGGAATAATACAGCAAATATTATAGTAGTACAGCAAATATTTAAGCAAATACTTAAGTCCTCTATGTGCCACCGTCATGGAAACACAAAGCAGTGTGAGTGTGTCTCCCACACCTTTGTGCAGTTTCCGACAGCGGCGTTCCCACTGTGGCTACGACTACTAGCTACAAACAAAGCATTCCAGAACTAGTGATTTTTTTAAAGTGTAATTAATTTGGAAGACTAAATGGCTATTGTCTCACCTTTTAATATTTTCCCATGAATTTTACTTGATATCCTGCATACTGGAAGTGCCTAGGCCAGGTGGCTTTATTTAGTTGCTTCAAGGGACCATTTGGCTTTGACTCTAGACCCTTCTAAGACATGACTAAAAGGGCAAGGAGGGAAAAGAAGTTTCATTGTAAAATATGATAGGTCTACAGGTGCCTGTTTGCATCGGGCAATTGTCTTTTAAGCCCAGCAGCCAACTTTGCCACGTGGCGCTTGCACGGAGAGGCTGCTGTGGGAGCCGGAGCCCCTGCAACGGCAGCACTGCCAGTCGCTCCTGAAACCAGCGCCAGCCTTAGCGTACCACAGGGCTCCAAAGTCTGTGGTGTACGACTTAAATAAAACTTACTTGGGGGGCAAAGTAATAGTGGCAGGACTCTACTGCTGCTCTACTCCAATTAGGCCACTGGAAATTTTCATAAAAGTCAGCTAACTGTGAAGAACAGAGAAAAATGTGAAGACGTATGCGTACTGAAACCAGCCACTGAGAAAACCAGCTCTGAAGACTAGCTAATTTAACGTCCACCAGGTGTAAATCTGCTTAACGCTGAAAAATCAGACATCAGGCATACTAAAACCATTAAGGGGAGACCATATGTTTACAAGCAGCCACTCCATTTATTTGCAGCTTATTGTGACACTTACGCTTTGTTCTCCCCAGGATATATTCACATTCAGGAGCTTGGTGTTTATTTTTGACAGTAAACTCAACATAATTTCAGGAAGGCGGTATTTGCAACGATCTGCTTTGCTTTCTTGTCTGTCACGCTTGTCTGTAACTGAAGAGGTGAGAACTGGAAATTTGCAACTGTAAATAAATTAGAACAGAAACAAATCAGGACCATTTTCATTACCAAACACCAGCCCATACAGCAAGGTTTGAAAAGCTGAATCTCACCATAATCAGAAGACGCTCTGTCTCACCCCGCTACGTATGTGTATAACCACCAAAGAGTTTTTCCAGTAGGAGGAAGAGATAAAGTCCAGTTAACGCGCAATCCTGCAAAGTGCTGAGCATTCCTGCTTTGATCCAGCAAAGCATTTAAACAGGTGTCTAATGTTATGCACAAGTAATCTCACAGAATCCTGTAACCGAGTCACATGTTTAAAATTAAGCATGTGTTTTAGGTCCAGGGTGACAAGGCTCAGCACCTTGTATGATTAAGTGACTAGTAAGCTGAAGAGGTTGTGTAGGAGTCGTGTCCTTAATTGCTTGCTGACTTCATCAGCGCTTATATCCTACCGAGGCTGTATTTGCTAGTGTGCAATATGAAGGTGACCTTTAGTTCCAGAATGAATATAGCTTTAGGATTCCCTTTCCTATTTGGAACTCTATGTTCTTCAGTTAACAAAATAATGAAAAAATAACACCCAACTTAGTCACAATTTTGGAAGGATCAGTGATTAACTGACATTTTTCGTATTCCTTATAAAAGATGAAGCTCTGGAATACTATTCTAAAGACATAGTATTCTGTTTTCTCATTGATAAATCCAAATATGTCCTCTCACAAGCCAGTGGTGCTGCTAAGGATCAAATATATACCAGTAGTCCCAGATACGTGTCGAATGCCAGAGCTCTGCTAATGCAGCAGTCCTATATGTGGTACTCAGCCTGCAGCAGGCTGTAAAACAAAATATCTTCTGGCTGAAGTCAAACTAATTGAAGTCAAGGCCACAGTGAATGGTTGCCTTAAAAAGGCAGTATTTTCCAACAGAGCTTATAAGGTTTTTTTCCTATGCTAAATTCAGTGGAATGTTGGGATATTTAATGGCAACCAACAAAACGAAAAGCCAGTTATGACCTTCAGCTGCAGCCTCTGGGTGATATAATGATGGTGGAATGAAGCTTTATTAACTGAACAGTCTCATATGCTGCATCTACGCTTATTCATGGCTTTAATTTAATCTGATCTGCAGGCACATGTTAATTTCTGTTTCCTGACATACGCTAATTGTAATTCAGCCTATGGTCAGGACTTAGCTAAGTTATTTGGGAAGAGGCATGGATTGTTTGTGTCTTATGCAGTGGGTGCAGTTTGGCCTTCAAATACAACTCTGTAGCCGCATCAATGAAAGATACATGTGGATATCTAATAATAATTTACATGTGCATATCTAATAATAGTTAGACACAGGCTAATTTGTAATCAGTGTAGCAATATCTTTGGGGAAAAGCATAATAAAGCATCTATTTTCATAAATGTTCACAGGTGGATATCCTGCAGATAATTTTTAATTATTAATTAACATGCAGTTTTAGGCAATGGAATACTAAATTGTATTTAAATGTGAGACATATTAATCACAAACCTTCCACCTAGTCACCATTTCAGTCAAGTCTCATTCAAAGCCTCTGACAATACACTCTTGTCTATTATATTACCTTACCTCATGCAACAGGTTTTCCCAGCATCTCCAAACCACGACAGTCTCTTAGGATCAAGACAGGTGAAATGCGAAGATGTGTAAGGTGTTTATCACACGCAATTAAAAGGACAACATTTTAAGTGCTAGAGAACCCTATGATTCTATAATATAGAATCATCAGTACTTCAGTTATCTGAGTGTGGTCCTGGAGGAGCTCTAGCGGTGTGATATCCATTCTAATTTAAAACAAGAAAAATTAAATTAGAATTTCAGGGATGCTTATACGCACTCCCGTAGACAAAACAGGCTCACTACTAACGTGCTTTCCTAGAAGGAAGCTCACCTTCCTTATGTTAAAAAAAAAGTTCATAAAACACTTCATCTTTTGTTTGCAGAAAGATTCAGCTATTTAGAGACAGGTAATCATGAGCAAATTATTTACTAACTGCAACAGCGCAATAGGACAATGAATGTTTGTCAAGGGCAGGTCAACATTAATATAAACAAATACTGTTTTAATAGACAGTATTTAGACAATACACTTTGCTCATTGTGCATCAGGTTAGTGCCCTTTCAGTGGCAGGCACTGTCACCTAATTAGGATGTGTTTAAATCCTGATTGATGTGTCAACACAACACATTTCTGCATGCGTTGCAAGAATCACGAAGTGGTAGATTTAACCAGTTTTTTGTCACTATCGATAAAGTGAAAGACATAAGCTAGATTATGTTAAACTTTTTAAAAAGAGTGTTTTCACTGCCTTTTTTCCCCAGATGGTACAGTAACTGCTCTCTAACATCAGCTAAAACATAAGGCAATCTTCTTCAGTGGTTTACCTTCCCTTTTGCGAAAGAATTCCTGCCTTCCAGACTCTAATAAATTCTGTATTAGCCATTTTGAAACCTGGAGTATCATCTCGCCAGTCTTCTCTGGATTAATATCAGGCGCCAGGAAACACAAAAGACAGAGCTATTTATTCTTTGGACAATCAGATCAGATTTGCTTCACCTTCTTCAGCTTGCTCCAATTTCTTCAAAACTCCCATGTTACCTGGTTCTCACCTTAGGCCGATACTCCTGCAGTACAGAAACATCTTTTCTTATCATCTAAGTCTAAGTCTAATAAAAATATCCCAGTTCTCTACTTTGTTAGACCCTCCTAAATGAAGGATGAGATCCTTATGAACTCAAGATACTGAGGATAAGCTGTCCCATACTGGGGCTAAGCTGTATGTTAGGAATCAGAGCTTTGCGATGGTGCTGCAATGTGAGAGGAGACAGTTCTAGACTTGGCCCTACTGAGTGGGAGTACACCAGGCAACACCCAGACTGGGGCTCCACGATGGAAACAGAGACTGAAGGCAAAAAGATGTTCAAGTCTGAGGTAAGTTTTTCGAGTAGCTGGTTACAAAGGAAATGCACGGTGCAGGTTCAGTTATATCCAGATTACTTTTTTTCCAGTTAACGGTTTGAATATTCAGACTGACTTCCTATTAAACTTAGATCCATTGGATGTGGGTCAATCAACACACATTTCCTGTTATATTTTCCTCACGATGCCCAATATCTCTTGTATAATGCGTATGTGTTCTTGAAAACTAGACAGAGGCGTTTAAATCTCTTCTAAACCAGGCAGTGTAACTATTACTAGAAAGTACTACAGATGGCTGACTAATTGAACCATGGAAAACATTATCACAGCATTTCTCAATTTAGAGCTCGTTATTCGAGTTCAATCTCATTTCATTACCATTATAATTCCATACAAAATTAAAGTGAGTTTCAAATTGACACACCTGCATGAGGTTATTTTGCAGTCTTCTGAACTACACCTCATTTCCAGCCAGTCCTACCAGACCATTGAAAAAGATTATTTATTTATTTGCTCGTTTCCTAAGAGTTTGGGATTGCAGCATAGTTATTAGAGCAGAAGCCCTAAAGCCAAGATGCGTGTGCAGCCTTGGGTCTGTGACCTTGAGCAAGTCACATGTACTCCATGGGTTTCATATTTACTTCTCTGCAAAGGGTATTGTGGGGGTTAATATATCTACAGCACATTTAGAGCTTTAGAGGAAAGGCCCTGTAAAAGCATGACACTAATTATAAATATACATATTTTCCAGTTTCTGTCTCAGGTAACCAGCATGGGGATTTGTATTTGTACAAAACTGTGGGTCTTTCTCCGCTAAAACAGACTGTAGCAGCTACTTATTTAAAGTTCTTTTGCACCAGATTAACTGAATGCCGGAGAGAATGATACTAGGTCACCTTCTTAAAATGGCCTGAATACCAGCAGAAGATTAAGAAATGGTGGGAGCGACTATATTTTGTTACACTGAAAGCATTACAAGCAAAGTGTATATGAGCAAAGTGACATTCAGTGACAGATTGAATTGCATTATGATAAACTAAAAATGGCCGAGAGACTCAGTCCTTTGGAATAATAACTCTTGAAGATTTTCCATTTTGATAATCAGTTGATTGACAGAGGGGGGTTACAATAAGAAAATGGCTATGACTTAGTTTGGAAAAAAGCCGCCTTGTGATCTAACATAGTTTCACCCTTGCGACAACGGCCTTACAACCTGCAGCTCTGCTGGTTTTCATGAATCCTGGATCATTCTTTAAAAAATTATCTAATCTTTAACTTTCCCAGCAGCGGCACAACAGCAGCTGTAACCAAATACTCATTGTACCAGATCATACATGATACAGGAACACGAGCTACCTTTCCTCTGGCCAGGACGCTTACAGTGCCACCCTATAATTAACTGTTGCTGTGACTTTATTTAAGATCATGTGTGTTAAAATATAGTTGGAGTTCTGAGGTTCTCGAGGCCTTAATACTGTCCATTTATGCAGCTTGTCTTTCCTCCTGGGGTATTGTAATGCGGAACCCCAGTGTGTGGATTACTTTAATAGCATTTATAGAACCGTGCATCAGAGAGCAGGCTTTTGTGCTGTACTAGTACAGGTGAAACAAGGAGAGGAACAGAAAATACCCAGGAGCAGACAAAGCTGCTAGTGGCAGCTGTACAAGTAGAGGAACAAACATGAGACAATATAGTCCAAAGAGAGACAGGCTGAAAAGGCAAAAACTTCACTGAGTTTTTATGTTTGTACGGCAGGTAACTTTTCCATATTTTTTGGCTGGTTTCCTACGTGAACAAAAATGTTTGCGAAGTATAACATCAAGGGTTTCTCTAGGCAAGGTTAAGCAAGTATCGGTTTGTTGATAATGTATCATTTTATTTGCGTGATGTGTCTAACTGATATAGCATAAGTGGTATTACTGAACGATTAAGCATGAGAATTTGCACTCTATATTAAATTTCCAATATGCCTCTGTGTGTATTTTATGGGGGTTTTTTTGATGAGAGACATGAATGCAATTAAATCTTCACTTAATGTGGTGTAGTTTTAATACATTATAGGATCAATTTCCAGCATTATATTTCACACTGAATGGCAGCTTTTCCTTTTTTTTTTTTTTTTTTTAAATTTGGCTTTTGTGAAAGAAAGGTGAGGGACGAGAATAAACTTCCTGACTGGCCAATATTGACGTAGAAAGGGACATATTTTTCCTCCAGGCCTAGTAACATCCAGCTGAGAATGAAATCGACTTTGTCGGTACACCATGAGCTAAGTCAGTCAGCCCCTGGCAGCTACAACCAGCGCCCAGTGGTCTACAGCGATCCTGCTGCTGGATCGTAGTCTCCACTGGAGAATGTACATGGACAAAGGTACCAAATTGCATCAGCAGCAACAGCTGGGTGAAAGAAGATTTAACTGCTTATTGGAACCAGATGGTGGGCTATTAGAAATAGTCTAAGTTGCCCTGGAGGAGCAGGAACAGGCTTGAGAGATGCTGCAGCAGGCAGGAACTGAAAGCATTAGTGTAAAGACTTTGTAGGATGAGCATGTTGAGGCACTCATTCCTAATGCCTCCCTACCTCTATTATAAATTTGAAGGGCCATGAGCAGAGGAGAAAGATACAAATTATAGAAACAGATGGTGAGTCAGTGAGGCACAGAAATACAGGTGCTATACGAACAGATGGAGTGAGGGGAAAAAAAGGAAAGGAAGAGTGCTAAGTCAGAGGCAGCGGACTCTGCCTATCTCTGGATGCACAAAATTCTGCAGATGTGTAACAGTTCAGTCTTGGAGGGGGATTCAGAAATCAATTAAATCACTTTTTTTGAGATAGCGCTCTCCTTCCCACTAGGGACGCTGGTTTCTTGCCTCCCGCATGTACATTAGAACAAGTTGACTTGTCCTTGAAGACATCTGACTGTCAGAAGTTTTTTATCTTGTCACAAGGCAGAACTAAATCAATATCACTAACTAAGAGCCCTTATCTCCTTAATATTGTGGTAGTGCCTTTTTTCCAACTCTAGACCACATTAGTTTACAGATCGATGTTAAACACAATGGCAAAGCTGGAATGCTCTTGCTTTCAATCCCAAGGCTGATAGTATCACTGTCCTAAAAGAGGGTGCCAGTAGAGGTATTCAATTTGGTTAACCATCTGATAAACTTAGTCTGCATTCACCAAATGCCAAATTTAACATCACCTTCCCATTACACAGCAAAGCACAATCTTGTTGTCTGACGTTAATTACATCAATTTCCCTTTTGTAGTAAAAGGGCAAAAGACAGCCATTATTTATCTCCCACAGAGTTGCTTGATAACTTCGAAAACTGTGAGGTAACTCTTAAATTCAAAATTAGAGTACATTTCCTCTCGACGTTTGCTGAATCAGCACAGGGAAATGAATGACAACATTCTGTAGCAGAACTGGCTCCGTCAGACCTGCAAGGTTTAGCCTCACAGGAGCCCTCGCTGGTAGCGGTCTGGGGTTGTGAACCAGGTTGGCTGGAAACCCTCTGATTGACAGATTCAGAAGTTCTACCCACCGCGGCCAAGCTTAGCTAGGGAGGCAGCCTCTCAGCAGCAGCTGGACGCAGGGTTGAGGTCTTTAACGTCTGAGAACCAGCTCTGTGATTAACCATTTGACTCTGATTAAAATGCACACATGCCTGCCATCCTGAGGGCTCACTTTTGAAATGCCGTGTTTGGAGGAATTTACATCTGTAAGCGACGCACCACGTTTCCTTCCATTTATCATTGTGCTTTCTTCCATTACCTTTTGGAAAACAAGGACTTAGTATTCCAGGCATTACTTGCTGGATATCATTGATCACAAAGCTCTCAACTTCTCTATATTTGAAGTGAGTCCCTGGTTCTTTCCCGCAGCAGTGTGTCTATTTGAAAAATAGGGATGCTAGGAAAGATTATTTATCATTTTCTCATTAAATCCAGAAGTTAGAAGGGAAAATATCTGTTAGGTCAACTAGTCTATCCTCTTTCAAGAACAAGACTTCTCCCTTTCACATATTTTATAATGCAAGCTTTGCAGGACATGCGTACTTTGGCTTGGTTGAGAGCATCCTCTGTGGGAGGAATGGCTCCATTTTGAATGATTACTTCTAGTGATCCAACAGAGACACTGGAGTCTGGATTCGTAATTTCAACTTACATGTCTTGTCCACAGCAACACTTTCATGCAAACCCCATCTGCCACCCTAAACATTGGCATTAAACAGTGTCAGTGCTCAAGGCTTTTCTGACATGTGATGGGAATGAATGGGCATGTACACAAATGCAGCAGAACAGACTGGGATCCCGAAGTGGCATCCCGCATGGGTGCCATCACTCATGTCCTGTGTGCGTTTTTTGTGTCACTCTGTCTAACCCTTTGCTTGGTCTTTGATTGTTTGATTCAGTTTTGTTATTTCAGCTTAGTTAGCTTTAGTTATCACTGATTTACATCAGTGTTTCGTCATAAAATCAGAATGATATCACAAAGGTCTGCCAGCTGGCTGAGCAACAAAGTTGAATGCTTATTAGATTTTGAAGGCAATATGCAATAGACTACCGTTTTAGTAGATTTATGCAAGTGATGTAGCCCTACTACAATAAGACGTCTCATAAACTATTAGCTTTGGGAACACTGCAGGATAAGGCATACATTAAGCAGATTAAAAACAAATAGGAGGTGGCAAAAGACAATAGCAGCCATTAAAGGAAGGATCACAAAATCTGTTGGACAGAGTCAACGCTCTTAATGTGGAATCACTCTTGCGCAAAATTGAGCAATTGAGCCTGCTGCAGTGATGCTCAGCGCAGTAGCGAGAAGAAAACTCTCACTGAGTACCTTGAGAACCAGTGAATAGTTCAATGCGAGCAACCAGCAGTACCACAGAGCACTCCTGTCCTGAAGAAGCCTTTCTAGCAAAGTACCTGAAAGTCATCTGTATACTGAGATAGTAAAACAACAGGTCCTGACAATCTGCACAATTATTGTTTTTACAGTTGCAAAATGTTTTTTTGCTTGGCTAATATATTTAAATGAATTTATTCTTTGACTTATCCAGTGCATGCAAGAGCTGAAATCTGTCAGACAAAAAATTGTCTTTCAATATTAACTCAATTATCAGAAAAGGTTCCTGCAGATAGGAGAAAAGAGACTTTACCAGTTAACCTGTTTTTAAAAAGTGTTTTGGCCTGATTCCAGATGCTTGTTCTTATATGATCCAAGAAGCAAAGGGAGAAAACTCACAGAAACAAAATTATTCAGAAATTTTTTGCACTCTCGCACAAATACACACAAGAAAATGTATCAAGTCTACAGTCACTAGCATGACAGATGCACCCAAGGTCTTGCTGACATTGGCACCTTTACAGGGGCAATCTGTGTATAAGGACAACATGTTCTTGAGCAATTCCTCCTAATGAGGCAGGCGTACAGATTAGTTCCTTTAATATCTCTGGCATGAAGTCTTGTCTAAGTTTATTTTGCTTATGAACTGAGCACTGCAGAATCACTGGAGGACAATACTGAATAATAATAATAATAATAATAATAATAATAATAATATAATTCGGTAGCAGGATGATGACAGGCTCTGAAATAGATCCCTGGAATTTTCCTATCCATATAATATAAAATTATTTTTTTCCCCAACTGGAGACAAAGCAGCTTAATAAAAGGCTTAAAAAAGCAGGTATCATAAGCATTTTACCATTTTCAATGAGCATGAAATTGCAAAGGGGAAAACATACAGACTATGAAAAGTAGTCTAAAAAACTATTATAATTTAAACATGCCATATAAAACATTGAAACCTGCATCTACTACTTTTAGGAAGGGATGTTCACTAGAAAAACTTATTTAATTCTAGGTCTGCCCATTCTTTACATATTTAATCCAAGGAAATGGTGGGTTTATTTCAGTAGGTAAACTTAATAATATATTGTAATACATGAAAACGAGGACACACCAAACATCCTTCATTTACTTAGGAACTGGTTGAACGCATCAAAGCTGATATGTCATCAGAAACAATGCAATCCTGTATTAAAGAATATGGGGTAAACAGCCTCTTTTATGATACTATGACAGTAGTGGGAACTGTAAGTCTGTTGAATAACCCCAAGAGGAAGAGCCATGCAATATGAAAGAAATGGCTTTTGAATATCTCCTGTCCTGCTTACAGTGGTAGAACGAAGCAGGCTCATGGGAACCCCTGACTACAAATTCAAAGAAAGCTAGGGCAATGTTTTCCCCCTATAAAAAAAGGACTTAAAATACTTTCTGGGTCACAATTAACCCATCCTTCATCCCTAGAGTTCTTACAGATGCTTCTTATCTCTGGTTTTGTGAATGGAACAACTACCCAAGAAAATGATACCTACTTCTCTCTTCCCTTCCCTTTCCCTCAAAAGCTCCTATTAACCTTCACAATTCCTTATCCTATCAATACATAGCTGAAACCCTTCCAGAGTGAGCACTGCATTCTTCCAGCGCTACAGTTTTTTGGCCAAGTAAACTCACGAAGTGTGAATTGCTGGCATGTAAGGTGCTGTTTCATACTTAATTGAACTAATTTCCTTTAAAACAAAAAGTGTTTTGCCTTTTGGTGTTTTTTTAAAGTCATTTAATACTTCTCTTATGGTCTCTCTCTGAGCATGTACATCACTGATACACAAGGATATAGGTGAGGATTTCTTCCTAGAATATTGATTGAAAAGATGCATTAAACATACCTATATGAAGAGTATAACTAGGTATGTTATCTATTTGTGTTATGATGGGACTTAGATGTCCTAATTGGGATCAGTCTCAATGAACTGGGTGCTCTATTTTGCACGTCTTTTTCTTTTTACGAGGTTACTTAATAAAGTGGATACCTTGAAAATAACGCTTGATGGACCTGATGAAGTAGAGAAAAGTCACATAAGTTTGTAACTGTATGTAAATTTTTCTGTGATGTTTGTCATTGTGGCATCTGAGTCTTTCATAAACAGTTCAGGTTTATGAAAGGTACAGGCTCCAATTTGTCTGCAGTGTTTGTAGTCATTTATATACCGACAATGAGTTTAAAATAAACCTGATATGGTAGCATTATTTTCATTATTGGCAATAAAAGTGACACCTGAAAAGGTAGTTCTGCTTCATCTAGCCTTCTAAATAATTAATTGAATAAGGAAGAATAACCATTCCCGTTGTACAAACTGAGAATTCAGCCAGAGAGATGACGTTACGTGTCCAAAGCCTCCCTGTAAAGGCAAAATTAAAACCAGGAACAGAACAAAGAGCCTACGTACAACTGCAATGCCTGTGTGGTCCTATTCAAACAGACTCTAGAGTCTGGAGATGAAGGAAAGAAGGAAAAGACTGGCAGAAGTATGTTGCCCAAAAACTTTCTGGAACTTGGTTCCCCCTACCAAACACATACTGTAGTAATGCAGTGGATCTGTGTCTTGGCACCAAAACAGGATGTGGAGACCTCAGGTCTACGTTTTCATTTTCAAGCATCCTGTTTAGACCTGGGAAAGTACAGCTCAATTATGATTGAACTGACGGACAATTTTTTTTTATTTTTGTTATTTTAGTAATTTTACTTGCTAATAACAGTGAAGAAAATGGTTATGTTTCAGCAGTATAGAGTAAAACTTGGCATTTCTTTTCATAATGTGCAGCAGAACCAGCTCAGCTGTACTAAGGTTATCCTTTCTACAACTCATGAATCAGCCATTCAAGTTTTCCTAACATCATATGGGCTGCAGCCCCTCTCCTGTGAGGACAGGCTGAGAGAGTTGAGGCTGTTCAGCCTGGAGAAGAGAAGGCTCGGGGGAGACCTTACAGCAGCCTTCCAGTACCTAAAGGGGGCCTACAGGAAAGATGGGGAGGGGCTTTTTACAAGGGCATGTAGTGATAGAATGAGGGGTAACGGCTTCAAACTGGAAGAGGATAGATTTAGATTAGATATCAGGAAGAAATTTTTCACTGTGAGGGTGCTGAGGTACTGGCACAGGTTGCCCAGAGAAGCTGTGGATACCCCATTCCTCAAAGTGCTCAAGGCCAGGCTGGATGGGGCTTTGAGAAACCTGGTCTAGTGGGAGGTGTCCCTGCCCAGGGCAGGGGGCTTGGAATTAGATGATCTTGAAGATGCCTTCCAACCCAAACCATTCTATGATGCTACGATATGAATTAAGAGATCATAATTTCAGTCATTATTTTTAGCAGTTATTTCCTTTTCAATACCCATTGCATCCATCTCAAAACTTCACTATGTTACAGATTATTTGAAGGCAATTCTTCCATGCATGTCTCCTTCCACTTAATAATAATCATTGGTTTAGTTTGATCCTTCAACCACATTTCTGAATGAACAGGAGAAATCCCACTGGGATGATCCATATTAACACTACCATGATTTAAATTGTGCTATTCATACGCTTCTTGGCATTACTATGTGCTTGGGGCAATCATATGGGTAACAAGATCAACTAGGTATTTCAATCGATGTGATATGAATAGGTTTCACCAAAATGAGAGAAATGCCAGAGTTATAAAAGGCAGAGCATAGATGTCATGTTTATTTTGTGCTTCAGGCTCATTAGCTTTAATTAGCTGTCAAGCCAATTAGCCTGAACAGACGTACCAAAATCCTCCCTGTAAGACTAGCTCAAGTACTTGAGCCAGGGACTAGGGAAGTCCATGTCTGCTCGGTGCTGTCAGTCCCTTTCACACCCTTAGTGCAGCAGCAGCAACAGGAACCTGAACACCCGTTTTTGCAAATGGACAGGGAAAGGATACAGTATATAGCAATGACAACTTGAACTTCATGGAATACAGAGAGAGCCCTTGCCAAGTCAGCCTCAATGATCTGCAAATTGCTATATATTGCATTTCCTTTCATTACTTCCTATTTATTGCAAGACCTCCCGATGGCCAGAGGGAAGGGACAGAATTTGCCCTGCGTTTATTCTTCAGCTGAGAATCAGCACAGGGTTTATGTTTCCCCTAAACCCTCAAAACAAGGATTAAGTGTGACTTGACTGCTGTTGGCCCAGCCAGTTCTTTTACAGCGAGGTGTGAAATTCATCTAGTCTGATCACAGTAAAAATATTTCAGTCTCCTTTTCCACTGGTACTAAAACTAACTTTTGCAGAATGAACCTTTTGCAGGAACAGCTGCAGTAGCAGTAGGTGGGGAGACAGGAGGAGAACCCTTGAATTTTACAAGCTGTTTTAAGCTCTCACGAGGCTTAGAACTGTTTTAGGGTGATTGTGTTTGTCCCATTTTTAAAGCTGCTCCAGTTTTTGGCCTTGATTAGATTTTTGTATTGTGCATTTTGTTACATTTATTTGTATTATGACTATATTTCAATTATATTCCCTTTCCTGAAAAACTAAAATTCTAAAATTAAATTATTATGTCTGTATTGTTATGTTAAGTATAACATCTTTCTAAATAAGGATGTTGTACTCAGTTATTTATCATATAATTGTAGCAGCAGCTAGTCATATCTTTTGCAGGGTACAGGCATACAAATATGCTTTTATAGATGACGTTTGTTTATTCCCCAAAGTGAAGAAAACAAAGTTGTAGGCTAGGTCTTGAAGCCCTCATTTAATATTTCAGGTAAAATCAGAAGAGTAACACAGATAGCCCTGAAGATGAAAAGTAACCACCTAAAGACAACTCAAGGGGAAGTTGCTATGCCAATGGCTTCTGAACAGAGTGAAAAAAAAAAAAAAAAAGGCGGCGGCAAGTATGGCACAGGACTTGAGGTCATTCTGAAATTAGACTCCCTATATCAAAGGTTTCCATTAGACCTCCTGCACTAGAGGTTTCAGTAAAGCTCTAACAGAGCTTTTGTGAATCCAAGCCTCACTGGGACCCCCAACATCTGTAGGAAAGTATGAGAAATATTTTCTCGCTCACAGTTGGAAAACAACGAGACAGCTGGGTAACCTACACAAAACGACGGAATGAAGCGCAAGCTAAGCAGTTAAGAACACCAGTTCTCAAGTCCATTCACAGATACTCAATTTGAACATCGCTCTATGCACTGCATTGGCATCTTTTACTACGCAGAAGAGGTACACACGTGCTGTTCTACACCCGTTTCTGAAGCACGTCAACTTTCCATGTCAGGGCTCCTCTAACATCTCATCAGCGTGACACGCCTGGTATGCACCACTTCGAGCGTGTGAGCTGTTAATTGCCACAGCGCAAGATTTCCCTTGGAAGAGAATTCCCATGGTGAGATTTGTCCGCAGAGCCTGTTCTGTGCTACTTAAGAGACAGCTGTTACAGCAGATGACAAAATCTGAAAACAAATTGAGACAAGCATGGCTTTGATATGTGGAACTGCTGTTTTAGAAATGCCAAGAGGTTTACATTACAGCATGGCTGTAGAGGTGGAGCTTCTCTGAGACTTCAGGGTCTGCATTTGGTGCACACAGTGTATACCAATTCAAGGAGATACAGCTGGGAGGAGGTGGCTGTTTGGATGAGCAACGTATGCAACACGTATGTTTGTAATGAAAGTAAGTTGTGTCTCCAAAGATATCAGTGCATGAAGGTAAACAACATGCACCATCTGATGGGCACCATCTGAAACGGGGACAGAGACTCTACAGATTTAACATTAAAGATTACCACAAGGTTTCCCAGAGTGACTTTGGATGCCAAATCTGAGACACTGCTAGAGACGACTGCTCCTCCCGTAAATTCCTCTGAAATCAGTTCAAGGGGTCTCATACTAAACGCCCAAAATAAGAAGCAGCCCAACTGATTGGTCATTTGTAGATTTCTTGACTTCTATTATTACTGATTTGTGCATTTTCTTTTTGGGGTAAAAAGAGTCAACACATTTCTACTAGAAAGAATACCCAGTTGAGGCACTGGGCCATCAACATGTTCCCTACAGGCAGGATCTTCTGTCTGCTTCAGCCATACAGAATTAAATTTTGAAATCATAAGCATAAAGATGGCAATATATCTTAGCTGATTGAGTTTAAAAAAAAAAAGAAAGAAGATTCTGAAATGACAACATGTTATTCCAAGAAAGCGAGAGTATCAAATTACAGCCTGTCTGCTGAAAAATACAAACTCATGTAGTGAAAGATAATATATTCTACCACATGAGAGCCATTTATAACTATTAAGTTATGATGTGGTATTTTTTTTAATAAGAGTTATGCTTATGCTTAGTTTGTTATCAATTCTTTGTTGCAACTTATCTTTAATGTTTTACAGAAGCTCAAATTAAGCCTAATGCAAAATTAAGATAAATATTCATATATTTTGAATATGTCATGAGATAACTAAAAATTATATTCAGCTACTGAAAGGTTCATTCTATCATCAACACCGTTTTTACCACCTTTTCAAGAAATTTAAAATGCCACATGGTGAATATTCACCTGTGCACCAGTACCTTCTAACAACTGGAAAATTTTTTAGACTTTTCTTTAGTAAGAAATTATAACATTTTCTATTGTAATTTCTATAGAACAATTGATTTTTACATTTTTACAGTTTTCCTTATTTTAGACAGTTTTCAGATCTTGATCCACGGATTTAATTTCCTTTAAACATCGATTAGTTTCATTATTTAATAGGAATGGAAATCACATCCTGGATACTTCTGGCTTTCAAATTTTGCTAGCCTAATGCTTCAGATCGTTGCTAAAAGATGGGTTTTGCTGTTGACTCAGCCTGTGCAGTTTCACAGCCAAGACAAAAAAAGCTTTTGATGAATTATACCTGGTGTATAACTTAAATTTAATCTGTGCAGGTTTAGGGATCGCGTTTCCCTGTTAGTCCTTGTGTGTTAAGTAGTGTGTGACAGATCGGCTGTTAACACACGGTGTAAGCGGTGGTGACAGGTCTGTTCGTAACAGAGAAGTGGGATGTCCCTCAACCTTTTTGATCCATTACTCTCCACTTGCGCATCACTCTGCCCCGTGAGGGAGGCTGTGAGTGGGAACAGCAGGCCTCCTCGCCTGCTGCCATCATTTATTATCCCTTCAGCTGCCGCGCTTGGGAGAAAAAAAAAAAAGTGTCTGTAGCATTGGCGCGTGGTACAACCGCGCGGGACAAAAGCAAAGGCAGCCCCAGCCGGCCGTGGCTGGCCACAGTCACCGCGAGCCCTCAGGTGAAGATCTTGCCCCTGGCTACTTTACCCCTGACTCTTTGCAGCCTGCTCCCTGCGTGCCTCTAACCAAAGGAGAGACGGTATTTCTTTGCCAGGCAAGGCAATTACTGCTTTCCAGCTGCATGGCTTTCTCCCAGCTATCGACTGCATTATCTTCAAAACAAGATAGTGTCAGAAAATTTATGTCCCGAGTTTAGGCTCAGTCTTCCGTTCGCAACATAAGCCATAACAACCGGAGAGCGTGTCTCAGGTTAATGACAAAGAGCTCCACTTAGAGCAATTACTCAAAATACTCTCCCAAGGACTTTATTTGACAGCCTGTATCACAAAATTAGAGTATTTATCTCAATCACTGCCTAGAAAGAACGGTTCCCTATTGTAAATGTAAAGCATTTCCCTATTTGTTCAAGAGAATTTGTGAATTAATCCTCCCTTACCTCCATTCCTTCTGTAATCAACATTAGAAATGGTATCGGAAGCAGACAAATTATATTTCTTGCGTTAATTTGTTCAAGCGATTGTCAAGAAAAGTTGTTCTCAGGTGGTAATGTAAATAAAATATTACTGTATCTAGACGACAGAAAACATGACGAGATAGCAGGCAGAAGGCATTGCTTTTTAAGGGCGCCTGCTCCTCAAAAGACATTTGAATAGTTTAACGCTTTAAAACCTCAGTAATGCAGTGACGTCTGACCTATGTGGTTCCCATTACTTGACATACCACAGCATAAAATATAACAGCAAATGATGAAATATAGTGCTGAGTAGAAAAGACAACCCATGTGCTGTAGGAAAAGTCTGGAGTATTTTGGCTGGCTCAGTTAACTCCATGGCATTACAAGGTTTTTAATCAGGGATCAGGTGTTACAAAGGCAAAATACACACAGAATCTGATGGCCACTTTCTACTACCTGACCAAAATCCCAAACATACAAACTTGAAGTGATTTCACATATAATAAGTTCTCATACTGATCTCAATAGTGGTAACATTGCCCATCTACACAGATTTTTTTTTTTTTTTTCCTAAGAAAAACTTGGAAGTTGTTAGCATTGTTGGTACGAATGTGTTAATTTCTGCCTTCCTTATTATTTTAAATATTACTGCAGTATAGGAAAGACTTCTGAAATACAGTTTTCAAGCAAATATCTTTCTAAAGCGACTTGCAACAAATACAAACATGCTGCTTGATATCTGTAGTAAATGCACTCTTTTACTTAACTATTGAAAAGATGCAGCACTGGTAGCCCTGGAGGGATATTCCTTACAAAAGATACACTCCTCCAAGACCATTTCACTCAAGGTCTTCTTTTGAGATAGGTGAAAAGGATATTTTATTTTTTTTCCTTTCACAGAATCACAGAATGGTTCGGGTTGGAAGGGACCTGAAAGATGATCTAGTTCCAACCCCCCCTGCCCTGGGCAGGGACACCCCCCACTAGACCAGGCTGCTCAAAGCCCCATCCAGCCTGGTCTTGAACACCTCCAGGGATGGGGCATCCACAGCTTCTCTGGGCAACCTGTTCCACTGCCTCACCCACCCTCATAGGAAATAAACTTTCATTAGGAAATAAACTTTAACCACAAGATCATCTCACAAGCACCTCAGACTTTAAACTACTGAGTCAGTGATGTCAAATCTTCAGAAATAACGGTTAGACCATTAGTGTTGAAGCAATGATTGAAGGTGACAGTTTCTACATCCCATCACCAAATCCCTTCAGGTCAGCAATGTAAGCTTATGTCCCGAACCATCTGCTGTAGGAGAAAAGCCTACTCACTTGTAGGCCTCACTTATTCTCCCACTCCAAAGGAAGGGGACACCTGAAGATGGGTCTCAGCAGCCAGCACTGCACTCCTATGGAAAAGCCACGAAAAACTCCATGTTCATGTAAAAGGTGATGAGAGAGTAAAGCTGTCTGTTCAACTGCAGCAGTAGGAACCGTGTGCCGTGGTCATAGCCAGTCTTGAATTTTTACCACATACTTGCAGAGGACAGTTCAGCTCTGGTGCACTGCTTGCTCTTCCAGAAGGGAAGGCTTTAATCCTATTATTCTGTGGAGCTGACTACTTTCTGGCAAGAGTCATTACAGTGTTATCTGTGATTAGCAATCTCCTCCTCCACTGAGCCTGCATGTCCTCCCTAAGGCAAAACAAAGACTTTCTCTCTCGGGGTTTCTTGTGTCATAAAAAATAGAGCTGAAAACACCCTACTCGGTCATTTTGTACATTTGGGTAGTGTTCTGTGCAGCATGTTTGAGCTCTTTGCACAATGCAATTTCAAACTCTAAGGCATCTGTTCCTCAAGTAATGGATCTAATTGAAAAAAAAGTTTCTCCTTTAATCTTTACAAAGACATATGAGTGCATTCCTCCCCTAGAAAATAAAAGTTAATAGTTTTCTCTTTTCAGAGGTACATTTGATTATTCCTTCTATATGTTTGAAAAGGGTTGTGTGCATAGTCTGGGATGTAATATTTGATTTCTAGGCCCCTGTCAGAAATAGCAGTTAAGATCATTACACGTTTTCATTTAATAAAGAAGGCTAAAAAGGGATAGCCCTAATGGACACCCTGTCATATCTTATCCATCTTAAAAAGATACGCCTCTCATTGCAAATGCAGAGCTTCTAAAATACAACAAAATGCCTCACCGCCCTTAGCTTTCCTTTCAGCTGAGCAAACCGAAGTCATTCAGATTCCACAGACACTATTCATGGTACCTTAAAAAGTGAAATCTTAGCCTTGGAACACCTGCCAAGAGACGAGAACAAAATAATACGCGGAAATACTGTGTAAAGGGATTCAAAAACCTCAAATCCCTGAGAGAGCTATTATTAGCTGATAGATTTAGATTTCATTTCTGCTAGAAAAATTTCAGACATTAGGGACATCTCATCATTAGCAATGGAGCAGAAAATAAAATATAGGGACTTTTACCATATATCCTATTTGAAACAAAACAGATACTTTAACCAAAAACTGTTCTCAAATTAGAAGTACAAATCAATATAGTCAAGACAGATTACTGGAGAGTTTGCCAATTTATGTCCCAGAGGTAAAGTAAAAATTTTAACCTTTCCTAATAATAGTCATTTCTCATGAAGAAGCTAGGTTGGGCCAGCAGGTCTCCCAGAATTAAATGGTTTGAACCATGAGAGGAGACAGACCACGGTGTGACTAAAAGTTCTGTAAATAACTGGAACATTTTGGGGGGAGTACTTCAGTGAAAGTGGTAGAAAGTAAGGCGTTAACTCTGGGTTTTTTTCTATTTCTTTTTATGTTTGGTTCCTGCTCCCCACCCGCCCTTGAAAACAAGCACAGAGAAAAAGAAATAAAACAGTTTTAAAAACCGAAGTGCCAAAAATATTTAAGTTCTAAATAGCTGGGGGCGCAGGGGGGAAACAGGGTTTGAGGGAGATTGTGTCCCCTTTGTAGCTCTACTTATATGGAATCCAGCAATGTTTTCTAACAATTGCAGTGCCTGCTCCTGTGAAAACACCTACATCATGGGCTTCCTTTCTTACTATTAAGCCATCTGAAGGGAGTTCACAGGAATAACAGGAGGAGAGTGAGGGTAGGGGAGTAGTTCCGTGGGTAGCAGGACTAACAAAGCTTTATCCCACAGTGTCTCCTTCAGTCAGAGCACTAACAAGGTCTCCCCTCTCTTCCTAGGCCTATATTTTCACTTGATCTGTACAAACTAAATTTTCTTGAAGATTTTTTTACTTCTGTCAAACGAGGATGAAATCAGACAACTGTTTTAAAAATGCTTTGAGAGAGACAGCAATCGCAGGAAACAGACACAGACAGAAGAAGTCTTCTTTCTTTAGGAGACCAGACTATAAAAAAAACTAGCTGGACAGTGAATGACAGCACATTTTCTGCAAACCAGAAGGCTGTGAGCCACCAATAACTGCTTGTGTGTGGAGCTTTGAAATGAAAAAGCACACGGAAAAGTTTGCAGGCTAATTAAACATTTTCCAAAATATAACCAAAGAATTTTATAAGAGAGTTGACATTATTCTGACGCTCCATCTTGCTGACAGCAACTTTAAATTGCAGAGATGGGAAGAAGTAATTCCATTGTTTAACACCAACTATTCAGTAGGCAGAAGCAAGGAGGGCACACATGCAAGGGACTGAGCTACAAGGGTCATAGGCTCAAGCCTGTGTTCCCTTCCTGCCTTTGCCGTAGTCCTGTAGCAAAATCTTCAAATGGCATTTTTCATGCCTCTTTCTCTGTCCCTTTAACCTTCTTGGCCATTTAGACTATAAAGTACCACGATGCTAAAGTTACAGGCACACTTCAGGATTTGTGCCCTATTTGCTGCCTCTCATACTTCCTTCTAACTAGGCAAGGCTTTTAACAGGGAGTTACATCCCTGTAAATCTTAAAGCCGTCCTTAGATTTCCAAATTTTAGCGGAAAAAAAATTAAAAGGCTTAAAGACATTACAAATAGTTATTTTACATGAAAGTAAAAGTGATGAATAATTCAAACGCAGAATTCAAGCAGTGGTCATACTCTCCTTGCACTTAGTAATCACTAGGAATAACAGTAATCAGCAAGGGTCTTTGAAAATGCCTGTAGGGCTTTTTTCCTTCAATCCTATAAAACTTAACATTCATATTTTATTTTCTGTTCTCTGCCTTCTACTTCTTTGTTTTCCACATGCATCATTATACAACAAAGAAATATAAGAGATTTTTTATTTCTCCTTTTTCCTCTTCCACTAAAAATATGACAAAAGGAGAAGGAAGGTTTTTTTATTTACTTTGGTATTAAGCCAGAACACGATTCTCTGGCCTCCTGCTTGGGAGGTGCATCTTAAGGACATAACGGGATTGTGTGTTTCTTATTCTTCATGTTTTAATTTCATTCCTCAAGCTTTACCTGCTATTCTTTCTTTCTGTTTAGTGCTTCCTTCCCTTCTCTGCCCTTCTCACAAAAAGAGTGAAAGACGCTGGAACAGTTATCAAACAGCTCCAAACCTAGGCATCAGTATGGTGAAGCTGAATAACAAAAGCTATAGTGTGCTTTAAAAGGGAGACGTTAGCTGAAAAGTAAGGAAGGATACTTCATTGGTAATAAGACACCCGCTCCTGGGACCTCATACATATAACAAAAGAACAGCTACAGGATAGAGTGCCCTATAATGGATGGATATATAGGACAGGACTACAGCATAGCTCAGTCTCTGATGTGTCACTTTAATCAAACCTGACCTAAGGAAATAAAGTGCTTAAATGCCTGCACAAATATTGTTGGCATCATGGAAAAAGAAAGGAGAGGATCTGAAAATGGAGGACATAGAAGGAGCTGGTTGAGTGAAATAGCCAGGCCACAGGAACTCAAGGCAGGATGCCAAGATGGGTTGAGACCCTCCCCTGTGAAGCTTTATAACAGTCATATCACCAGCTGTTAATAAAAAAAAAAAAAAAAAAAAAGAAAGGGGCAGTTTCTACAGTACAGGCCACTTCTGTGGCTAAGATCCTCCTCTATAACATAATGCATTTCCTCTCCCTTTCAGCCTGATTTGCTAAATAAATGAATAATTGGACTGTGAAACGTGGCAGAAGGATATCAAAGGCTATTAGCATGTGAAATGAGCTGTCTGCTCATGTAGTTCTAACCCTGTGTAGTGAAAATCTATGTAATTCATGTGGGACTGATGGATAATTAGTCCTCAGTGCTGCCAGAAGTCTCTGGTGTGTGAAAAATTAGGCAAACTTTCAATAAGCTTTCTTCTACTTCCTTCCCAGCCACATCAATATGTTCCAGTTATACACATATAGATATATGTTGCAAGGTTAAAAGCTAGTCCGAAGGCAGACATAAGTAAGGCAGCAACCCAAACAGCTTCCTGTACTGCTGGCTATTAGCCTGGCTCTGGCCTGAGCTCCACTTTCCACATTCTGCTGGGAAAAGCTCTGGAGACCTGCAGACAGGTTGTGCTGCACACAGCCTATCCAGATCAAATGGAGAAAAGATACAGTTCCCACAAAGCCACCAAACGTGAATGAACTTTGTCTTTGAGGGTTGTCTGCTGCTTGGCATAAGTCTCGCAAAGCTTACCCTTTCACACTGCTGCTGCAGCCCAGTTTAGTTTTGAGACCAAGCTGAGACTCACGCAATGAAGTAGGAGAAGAAACGTAACGGTAGAGCTCTGTGCTTCCCCTTTCACAGCTCTGAATGCGATGAGGCACGTGAGTTGCACCTGGACTCAAGGGTGTCCAGATGCGAAATCTCCTACCTGACTTGGTTCCTGGCTTTTCCTCCTGTCATTGTGATGCCAAGGCAAGCAGGAAGCCAGCAGTGCTCCGCAAAATCTGGATAGCGCTTTGCACTTTTTTGTAACAACAGTTTTAGTGCTTCATAAGCTTCTGTACAGATTAAAAAGAAAATGCAAAATGAGATTAGTGAATAAAATGGCATTTTTTCTGTAGAATTATTTTCTTTCTAGCTTCTTTAGCCTGGGGAATTGCTCTTTGCCAGACCTCACTCTTCAGCTCCAGTTCCGTATACTGTGAGAATAATACTCATTCAGACTAAAACAGAAGTTTACATTTTCTAGACTGTGGCAAAAGCTATGGGAGAAGTGTTCCTGCTGATGGATTCTGTTGCTATGCCAGCAGAGGAGATCACGCTACAGCTCTTCACATTCTGCCATCTACCAACAATACAACAGACAAGGCTCTTGGGTCTCTACAGAGTGGAGTCGATAAGAAGCCATCCAGATGTACACGCTGTTCCAAAGCTTTCCATTTGCCCTGCAATCCAAATATATAACCTAGTGCTCCCTGAAGCCCCTTGGAATCCATAAACCGCTCACGTATAGGCAGTGCTGTTCTACCTTTTTCTGGGTAGTACTTTGCATCCTACTTAAGTCTTTGAGAATTTGCTGCATTAAAAGCATCAAAACATAAACTACTTACAGGGAAAACAGGGTGATAAATTCAAACAGAATACAAGTACGGATTTATGTGAACCAAAAGCACTTTACAAACTATTAATTGAGCAAGAAGGAGACCATGGTGAATTACAAAGGTTCTAGAAAAAACTGAAAATCAAAGAGGAAGGCGGTTTACTCTGTGAAGTAAGCTAAAGAACTAGCAATACAGCTTGTTCTGCGCTAACCTCTCTGGTTTCTATTTCAAATTCTTTTTGTTGATACATGTGTGTGTATATATACATACACACATATATATACATACACACACATTGGTGAAGCAGCTGAGATTTTACAGTTTCAGCTGGACAATGTTTATTTATTTTATCATTCTAATCCCTTGCACTATGTAAACATTTGCTATTGGAATCTCTGGAAGGGAAATTTCCAAAAAGACAGCAATGTGTCAGTGATACATGTGTCAACAAAACTTTGTAATGACTAACATTGATATACATTGTGTGGTATATCTAAGGAACAAAAGGCATCAGAAAGGGTCCTTTCTCATCCTGAATGAACTTTTCGCTTACCTGAGTTTGAAGAAAATGAGAAGAAATAGGAGCACAACTGAGGAAAGAGGAAGATTTCAACTGAATTTGCAGCCTGTTGGAGATTATAATTACCCTAAGGGCTGCTTTATCCCTTCCTCGTGGCATTAGTAAGCAAATGGCTGTATGGGTCAGGTCTTGCATTCTATAATTTGTAACATGGTGTATTAAATAGCTACCCAGCACTGTACTGCTACCATGCTGTAAGATTTATGGCGTCTATCACCATCTATAAGTTGCCCATTCATACATCTCTCTTGCTTATCCCTTTCCTTTTTATTAGGATGCACTGGGTTTTTTTTCATTAGAGATGATATATTTTAACACTTGTGATAGCAGTAGGTAATTAAATATTTCTTTCTTCCTCTCTCCTGGAATACAGCTGCTTTGGGAGTTAGTTCCTTTGCCTGAAGTTGCAAGATTTAGTATAATTAACATTCTCAACTTTTTGCTGGGGATAGAAGCTGTGATTCTTACCCTGTACATGACAGAAATACTGATGTGCTGAGCTATAGAATCATCAGAGTAAATCAGAAGTTGCACC
Source organism: Fratercula arctica (assembly GCA_947846985.1). NCBI lineage: Eukaryota > Metazoa > Chordata > Aves > Charadriiformes > Alcidae > Fratercula > Fratercula arctica. Next base: position 26,483,850 of record CANTUZ010000010.1, read on the forward strand.
ATTCCTATCATACCTATCATCCATCCATCCTATCATATTGCTTTAGTCCATTTACTTTGGTTGAAAGTTACTCCTTCTAACTTTTTAACTCATAAGGCTAGCGTATGCAGTAATTTATTGGAGAACACCTTATGGGAGGGATTATCCAAGAGCACCCAACACTCTTGTGTTCATGCCAGTCATCTCTGTTCTACATTCCCTGCAGCTCATTTGCAAGCGTTAAGCTTGTACTGTAGGTTAATGCAAGCATTCACCCAGCTAAGTTCAGCTTCTGCTAGCCACGTAGCCGCTGCAGACTGATTCAGCTAGAAAACTTGCCCAGAAAGATAGATAAATATTCGGGCAGCGAGCCCACACTGAGCTCCAGTTCTGCCACAGCTATGTTGATAGCAGCATTTTATTTGTCTAGTTTAAAGCTTAGCTTCTTCATCTGTGTGTTAGATGCAGTCATGGTGGTGTTGATAATGTCCTCAGGGACATATGGAGCACAGAAGTACGGGACGGTAGGTCAGCGTGTGCGTGACCCAAGCCAGGACGCCCAGTTTCAGGCAACCATGAAATAGGTGTCTGTCTAGTTCAGAAAGAGTCACACAACATCTATTCCACACCTAATGCACAGGTCACAGAACAGCGCCATAAAGGCACCACAGTAAAAGACGGAGTCTCCATCGTAACATGCCCCATGAAGGGAACAGGAGGGGTCAAGGGAAACCACACTCAGAGCTTAATAAATAAAACTCATAAATGACATTAGGTAGTGATTGTGCAGAGACAGAGGTGGAAACCTACAATTAAACTTGTCAGCCAGATCTGGGCCCTCCCCACCTTGATTGAAGAAAATTACTTGAAGTAAAGCATGGGTTCTTACCTGCAAACGAAAGCGCAGGTTACTATGAAAGAAATTTGAGTTGGATGTCTGGCTTCTTAGCTCCTGGGGCTGAAAGTGTTTGAGAATTCTCTGGGAAATTGCATCCACATCTCTCTGCCAAGATGATCTGGGATGGAACAGAACCTTGATGAGATTCAGAACTCCCCTTTATTTCAGTTTTGAATGTGGTTATATTTAGCATAGATACTCTATCTTAAAAATAAAAATAATTAAAAAAAAAAATCTCTAAACTACTTACTAAAGATATTTTGTGCCCATATATGTGATCCTGTGTCATAACAGCTGAGGCTCTGCTCTGAGTCTTAATGAAGCTCATGTGATATCAGTTATAAATGGGAACTGTGTAGAGCAAGTGACATAGTGTATCTGAGAGGAGATATAAAAAAATATGCTAATTCTGAAAATAAGATTCTTGGAAGGAAATATGAATATGTTGATGGAACTCTACAGAAAAGCAACATATTCCTCCACAAAGACCTCACTGTTGCCAAGAACCTCTTTTTACCCATCTTAAGTGATTACTTTATATAAAGGCAGAACCAGTATGTGTTTTTGCAGAAGAAGGAAGATTCTTTCTTCGCAGTGTTCACATGCTCTTGGAGTTGCAGAATCTTTAATCAGCCTTTATGTTACGCAGCTTTTCAGATGCCTCTATCTCCCAAATTCTGATGACTGAAACATGTTTAGAACAAGAACAGCTATAATTGTAAAGACTTGTGCCTTTTTGAAAAGTCATTGCTAATGATAGTTTTTTAAAATGAGCTTCTCGGTACTCTGTATCCTCTAGAGGGCTGGTGGGAGGAAGCGTTACATGCGTTCCCAGTTGCTCCCTTTAGTTCCTCATTCTACTGCTGAAATATTTTCTATACCTTGCTGAACTGGCTGTTGTGGAAAAAAAAAAAAAAAAAACCAACAAAAAAATGGAGAACTGAAGCCCTTTGTGCGTTCATCAGTTGCATCTTAACCCATTCGCAAAAATAGTATATTTTGGAAACTAGTCATCCAAATTGTTCCTGTGTACACAAGTTCTGTCTATTTTTTACTTCCTTTTTTCTCAGGTCTCTTTTCCCTGCCTTGTCTGAAAATAGAGGAATGGCTGAAATTTTTCAATTCAAACAATTTTGTGCAGGAAATTTTAGCTAATCAGTTAGAATTTTTTCAAGAATGCTGATTTTACATAGGTTGGTTTGGGTTTATATGAAAATGGAATACCTTTTATTATTAATTTGAATGTCTTTCTAAGCATTGGTCCAGTGTTTCATAATACCTACAGTTTGTGTTCTTCAACTCCTTTACTCCCCCTTGAGCTAGGATTCCTCACTGAACTATGTGTCTGTGCTATGGCCAAGACTCTGTATGTAGAGGAGACTATGGTGTGCAACCACAGATTTAATTTATCCCATACCAGCTGTACAAAAAGCGTATCCAATCAAGATGGAAACAGAGCTGTTTTAATTCAAAATATTACATGGTTTGTTTCCTGTAGTTTTCATTAACATCCCAATCTAAATTTTCTCATTGTTCATATGCCAAGTAAGACCCATTGTGGCAAGTTCAGTATGGATGCTGTGATGTATACCCTTATTCATGTGATATGATTTCAGTTCTTTGATAAACAAGCACAAACCTTTAAACACACTAAAGACCAATGACTAATCACTGTTAATGAATTAAAGCACAGGTCAAATTGATGTAGTTGTGAAAATTATGGTTGCATCTTATATCTTTATTCTAGGGCTTCCAAATTTGCGGAATTGAACGAGGGTCAGTACTGTTGCCCCTAGAGACCTTACATTAAACAGTGCTGAGAAACTGGAATATAAAATCACGAAAAAAATCCAGAAATCAATTAAAAAAAAAAAACCTACAACCATCTTGTTAATTTCTTTAGTTGCTTTAGCAGCTAACATATTTCTGCCAGAAATGAAGCCTCCCCCACTTTTTCCCCACGAACATACTGATAATTAATGTCAGAGCCACACAGAGAACGTGCGCTTCTACTGCCTAAAATATTTGACCAGAAATACTTCCTGCTCCTTTTTAACTCAATAAACATCAGAAAAAAAAAAAAATCTATTGGATTTCTTTTCCTTCATACCATTCAAATGAAAATGAAGAATAATATCAACTGCAAACACAGAGTGGGGGATAATCCCGCCATGTCGATTAAATTGACAGCATATGGAAAAATGCTACTGAATTCACTATGTATTTCATTTTACAACCATTTCAGCTTGAATAGTATATCTGGGAAAGCTTCTTAGGACTACAAGAGGTTTTTCCAGAAGAGAACATTTATTATAGTCGTCTTGGCAACATGAGCTCTATGGAAATATAAATCAGGGCTTAAGAAGGTTTTGTTTTTAAACAGAGGAAAAATAAGACAACTAAGCGAGCAGAACTTTATGATCTGGTCTCTCTTAAATGCATGAAATGACCAGATCGGTTCCACATTAAAGTATGCCACCTTGCTTTGTGCTGATGACGCTTTGAGTGGAGTCTGGTTTTAAACAGGAGCCAGGACCAATGCACTGAGAAAGATGCAAGCAAACTGCATGGAGCCCACATTAAAACATCAAACGGGATAATAAAGGAACAGGACCCTTGACAAAGTCAGAAGGAATTTGGAGTAGAAAATAGAAGACTGAAGGGACTTAAGATTGTGTTTTTTCAAAACCTTAAATGTTGTTATAAAAAGAACAGCTATTAATTGTTCCACACGGCCATCAGGATCCCAGCCTTGAGAATCAATGCAGGGAAAGACTAAAAAATTCATCTTAAATGAAGCAAAAATTTAAGCTGTTAATTAATCAATGTCTTTAAACAATGTAACAAGTTACCTAAAAAACCTCTCTATATCAGTAATTTCTAAGCACAGAGTAAACAAGAGATATTTCGATTATTTGTTCTCATTCAGTTGTAAAGAAATTCCTTCAAATGTTTGCAAAAATGTAAAATAGTCTATCCCACCACATTTTTTTTACTGGAAAAACCATCAGTCCCTTCCTCTCATACAGTGGCTGAGCCTAGCAGAAAGCTGGGTATTTACTGAGCTGCCACCCATGTGACAGACGGGCTGGTACACAGCTCCACCTGAGCAGGCACACAGCCTGTCCTAGAGACGTTGCTGCTGCCATCATTGCCTTCCCATTAACATTTATTGAGAATCACAAACTTCAAATTGGGAATCAAAGTCCAATAACCTTTCTTCTCCTGCTGTTTCAGAAAAAAGGCTGGTCTAGCGGCAATTGCAAAGGGAGAGCAGAGATGATGTGTGACCCTGAGAGCTGCCCCTGCTCCCGTCATTAGTTTTGGTCCAATACCACAGAGGAAATAACGTTGTGAAATTCAAGAGGTAGCTGAAGCATTTCTAGCTAAACAGCATGTAAACCTAATTTCAACAGGAGACAGAGAAGAAAGTACTGAGCTAGCTGAAAGACAAATTTACTAACCACTGATTTCAGCCTGGATCCAGATTTCAAGTAAATTTTGACTGCATTTTCCCAAGACCCCAGCCATGGCCTGTCATGTAAAGATCTTATTTTCTGTTCATCTTTCTGAATGGTAGCTGTAGTACATTTCTAGTTTGGCACCAGCCCAGCAAGACCAAATACATATCTTTCTTCAGTCAGCAATCACTAGTAAAATGACATAGGAAATAATTAAAACTAACCCGACACCAACCAGAAATCAACCGTATTGGACAAGACAAATGCCATTTTTCTGATCTTATTGATGCTGTTGCATTTAAAAATAAAATGTAACCTAAAAGGAACCAAGAGGGGCAGCCAGAGACTGAAGTTACTCTAGCTCTGTGTGGGTTTCAAAAGTTTCACTAGCACTTTTTTCAGAACTTTTGTCCTTTCTTAATCTCATAAACTAATCTCATTATAGCTAATGTTCTCAAAACACTCCAAAGGACATTGATAGATGAAACTTAACACAGAAGCAGTGTGCCTGGATAGAAACCACTCAATGTCCTGGTAAGACATTTCTGTTCTATCTCAAAGAAAGGCTTAAAACCTTCTGATCTTCAGAAAGCCTTGCCTTTTTTCTGTAAAGGTAAAAAAAAAAAAAAAAAAAAAAATCAGTGTCTCCCTGCAGTTTTCTTCATTGTTCTTTCTCCTTTACCATATGTCAGCCTGGGATGTAATAAATGGCCTCTATGCAGAAGGGCAGACATGCAATGCACACCTGCGATCTTGAGACTTCCTCCTGTCTTCATTTCAGATGTAGTGAGGGACGGTAACACCAGCTACAGGAAATGTTTTGAGTTTTCACTTGAGCTACATATCACACGGTACCGCTGCGTAAAGCAAAAACTGCTCCCCAGTGCAACCCACTCAGCAGAACAAAGTCAAAGTATAAAGGCACAAATGACATAAGGGCACTTACTGAAGAGCTGTAAGTCAAGAAAGGGTTCTCCTACCTGAAAATATTTTTTCAGGAAGCTGGCATACTTTAAGGTCATCCACTGATGTAAGTCTGACTGTTCTCTGCTCACTGGTTAAGAATTTGCCTTGGCTAAACTTGTTAAATTTCATCTTTCTTGAGGTAACTGTTATCTTGGATTCTTCTGTACTGCCCACTACTAAAGTATCTGTGGAACTTAAAATCTGCAATGCACTTAGCTTCAATGCAACCCAGTGAAAGGAAAAAAGTACCATTTTCCTGTTTTATTGATGGGTAAACAGAGACAAAAAGCACTTAAGGTTGCACCTAGAACCTCCGGAGAACTGGCAAAGTGAAGAAAAGGGCTCCACTCTTGCAAATTTCAATCTGCCACATGAAACGTCACTGCATAAAAAGCTTTTTCTCTCATTTTTCCCCCCTATTTACTATGCCAATTTACAGTCTGTGAGTAACTCTTGATAGCAACAGTAAAAGAGCAGGGGAAATGAAACCTAAGATATGTTTATAGCTTCTTGATATATGAGAACCTTCCTCCTTATTTGTATGGGGATGGTTTGCAGTGGCAGCAGTTTCATTATGTTGAATCAAATTGGACTGCATTCGAAGCAGGTGTTTTGACGAGCTTCAGTACCTTATCCAGGGTGCATCACTGGAACGATCCTACTTGACTCCAAACTAAGAAGGGCAAATTGGCTACTTGTGCCTGGATCATGCAGATATTCTCAAACAGGCTGCAAGGCTTTGTTTTGTTTCTCGTTTCAAAGGTGGAAGACTGTGCACTTATATGATAGAAGCAAGAAGGAAAATGATGTTTCACTTTCAGTTGGAGAAGACAGACGCTGAATTTCACAATTGCCTGAGATAATGTGTTTTCAGAAGATTCTAGTCTAAAAGCTGCTCTTTCACTTGCCATATTGTCCTCAGACAGGTTTTGCTCATGTCAAGGTTGAGTGATCTCAATATATGAAATGGCAGCACAATGACAAGCACAGAAGAGAATGAGAAATAAAAGTACTTGCTCTCTATTTCAACCCTTTTTCATTTGATGCTTGCTGCTGATGCCACTGTGGCTGAAAGCACTATATTTCTGGTGCAGAACCTCTGGCTGAAGACTCAGAACTGGTAGATTTAAGGAAAAAAAAAAAAGCGATGTTCACTATTCTTCTGATTGTCAAGAGACACTTTGGCTTTACTAATGGAATATGGCAGCTATCAAAGGAACTTTAACTTTCTTTACTCCAAGACTGGTTTCCTGGCCTTTAGTTGTTAAAAAACCACGCAAAATGTGTATGCATTCTGGGGGATCAAAACAGTTGCAGAGGTATGAGACCAGATCCTGTATTGATATTAAGGCTGTGAAGTAAGCATCAGCTAGCTATGAGAACATCTAAGAATCATAGAATCATAGAACCATAGGGTTGGAAGGGACCTCAGGAGATCATCTAGTCCAACCCCCCTGCCAGAGCAGGGTCACCTAGAGCAGGTTACACAGGAACACGTCCAGGCGGGTTTTGAATGTCTCCAGAGATGGAGACTCCACCACCTCTCTGGGCAGCCTGTTCCAGTGCTCTGCCACCCTCAGGGTAAAGAAGTTCCTCCTCATGTTTAGGTGGAACTTCTTGTGCTCCAGTTTGTGCCCATTGCCTCTTGTCCTGTCCCCGGGCACTACTGAAAAGAGCCTGGTCCCATCCTCCTGACACCCACCCTTTAAGTATTTATAAGTGTTGATAAGATCCCCCCTCAGCCGTCTTTTTTCCAGACTGAAGAGACCCAAATCCCTCAGCCTTTCCTCATAAGAGAGGTGTTCCAGTCCCCTAATCATCTTGGTAGCCCTCTGCTGCACCCTTTCCAGCAGTTCCCTGTCCTTCTGGAACCGGGGAGCCCAGAACTGGACACAGTACTCCAGGTGTGGCCTCACCAAGGCAGAGTAGAGGGGGAGGATGACCTCCCTTGACCTGCTGGCCACACTCTTTTTGATGCACCCCAGGATGCCATTGGCCTTCTTGGCCACAAGGGCACATTGCTGGCTCATAGTCATCCTGTTGTCCACCAGGACTCCCAGATCTCTTTCCACAGAGCTGCTCTCCAGCAGGTCAGCCCCCAACCTGTACTGGTGCATGGGGTTGTTCCTCCCCAGGTGCAGCAGAGGAAGAAGAAGAAACCATCTGTTGTAATAAGATTGTTACAAACACTCTCCTTGGCTGGCTGGGGTCTCTCCTATTATTATACTTCAGTTAATATTTTTTTCCTTTCAAAACCCATTTAAACATCACACTATAATACACAATATAAAAACTCAGGTCTCTCAGCTAGGAAATGTCATTGAAAGTGCTGTTTTCATAATGCTCATTCCTATCATCAGGAGAAGAGTAAAGGCTGTATTATAGTTACTACTTGGAGTTAGTGCAGACACATTAGTTTGGAATCAAAGTAGTGTCTTCTAAAGGTTTTGTACTTTTACCAAGTGGCAATTTATTCTTGAAGGCATTCGCAAAGCATAGTGTGGCGTGACAGTTATAGCCTGCTGGAATTAGAACGTAAAAGTATGATGCTATACTCCAGCTGGGCAACTAGGTGTCTAAGTGATCTCTCCATTCTTTCTTTTTCTGATTGTTCACTGCAAAATTCTTTCCTTAGGTCCTAGAGATTCTATAAACCTCACTGATAGCATTTCAGAGTGTAGGCATATTAAGAGATGTTTTTTAATACTTTACATCTGCTTATTGACCTCCTCTCCAAGTGACTGCTCTAAAAGAAGGGGATATTTTAATCTAGAATTTAACGTATTGCGGTCTGAAGTTCAGATTTGATTTGTCTGCTATGTCAGCCTATGAAGTGCTACATAACATTAAGTGCTCTGAAAAAAAAATCTCTGTTCCTGTATGTATAAAATAGATTGTCAAAACTAGAGAACAGCTGTATTGCTCAGGTCTTCATCTGTACGTTATGAGCAATAGCATTCATTTTATCTCATAGTGACAGTAGCAACACAAATTAATATTAACACATCATTGATATATTTTAGGGATGAGTTCATAGAAAAGACCATGGATATGTCACTACTTCACCATCAGAATAAGGTCATGTCAAACTAAGTTCTTGAAATCTGTTGAAGGTACTTCTCAGAAATTATTTTTAATGGTCAGATACTGCTCTCCCCCTTCCCTCAAACCCTATCAGAATTAGTCTTGCTCCACGTAGTTAATGGACTTCACGTTCATACAGACTATATTTCTGGCAAACAGCTCTCTTGATTTCTAAGGAATGCAGGATCCCACCTACTGGGACCAATACTGTCCTGTTCGTTATACTACAGTTTACATAGCATGAAATGATGAATTAGAGGTCTTATTAATGCTCTGTAAAACAATGGCATCTTTGAATGTGAAATGAACTCGAAATTAAAAATAAAATACTAATATCTTAACAGCATTCCAAAACTTCTAATATATTCTAAATATATTGTAAACTACGTAATATTTACCCCATATATTCTAATACCTTCTATATTCTGATACATTCTAATTACAATTAAAACATATCTATAGCTCATAAGGGGAAATTTTGCTCACCAGATATGATTCTGTCTTGATAAAAACACATATGCTATTATGCATAGAAACCTCCTGTTAAAATACTGTTGGAATAATAATGTACACAAAACCCCATTAACATTAGTGCTTTTCTCGTTATAGCTGATGGCAAAACCTCATTGATTTCAACAGGAGCTCTTTTCATGAGCGTTTCTGCTTACTTTTACTGCAGGCCAAATTATACCTCTGCAATCTCTGGAACCCTCAGTATTTTCCATTGCCACATCAACAGCTGCTCGCAAGTGCTCGGCCTTTTTTCAAGTGCACGAGTCTCTGCCGATGTCCCCAGCCGGCTCGCTCCACGAGGTCACATCTGAAATACACATATTCTGCTGTTTGAATTGTCATTTCCCTCCCATCTAATAACTGATCTCAGTACTGATGGATACCAACTCAAATGAAAGATGCACGTAACACGGCTATTTAGGTGTAAATCTCTCTGCATATACTCATTTTGTGGTAGTAGATCAATTTAATAAAGATCAGTGACAAGGCTATTTTAGCTAAATCAAGAATAATTACTGAAATACAAAATAATAATATAGTCACCATTTTAAACTAGACAATGTTTGTTTTAAACCATGCTTTCTGTTCATTTGATGCATATCTATTCTGATTAGGTATCATGTAAGGGCATGGAAGGACAGCAGATGACTCTTTTCTACATGTAGATAAACAATGCACATTGTTTGTCATTTGTCATATTTTTTAAGTAACGATGCTTAAATTATTGCTTTTTTTTTTTTTTTGGCTTTCTATGAATATGAAGAATGGGGTTTGGGGTTGGTTCATGAGTAGATATTGAACTCCAAAACCTCCTATCTGTCAGCATCAATTCCTTTCCAAAAGTGCAAATTTTCCCTTCTCATGGTCACTCACTCAAGGAAGTTACTCACAATATTATAGTTCATGTAAACACACACAGCCATACATAAAATACCGTATATTTTTAAAAGTGTAACAGATCCTGGAGCAAAAAAAAAGGTAAAAAGATTTAAAAAAAAATACCTCCCCTTAAGGTGTTCATGTATTGAAAAGCTCCTCAGCTTCTAAATAAAAACATGCACCAAAGATTCACATAAGTTTACAGGGGAGCTGCCATTTGGGATCTCACCCAAGCTGCCATCTGATGGATATAGCTGTGCCCAGACATCCTGTTTCAGGTTTTGGCCTGGGTTAACTGCTTTAAAGGAAGATGCAAGGAGCTATCTACGTACATGGGAAGCTGTGAAGAGGGGGGGGGGGGGGGGGGGGGGGGAAAAAAAAAAAAAATGCCTATAATGCTAATTACTTTCCAGGCTCTGACAAATTCTTGGTCATGAAGAGCAGCATTTCTCATTTAGTTAGTCCTGTCCCAGGAAGGCACCGATTGTGGCAAATTCCTCCTGCCCTCAAGTAAGTTTTTTTTTCCTCCATTTCTGTGCTAAAATTTCTGTACTCTTTTCAGAGTGAAAAGTGAGTGAAATATAGCCAGAATTTTGCCTTTTGCTGGCACTTCAGCTTCTTCCATTTCTCTGTTGATGAAGACGACATTGAGTCTGTTATTACAATGAAATGATAAAGCGTATGGTCCTTTTTCAGTCCGTGCCATCTGCAGACATGGATCAACATTTACGATGCCAGCTACCAATGCCGAAGGTACCATTAACCAAAGAGGGGAAAAACTCAATAAAGCTGTAAAACACAACCATAAAGACACATTTATTATTACTATTCAGTCTCTTTCAATAAGGTATGCGTTCAGTGTGCCAAGCCAGAACAAGTAATATCAACAAACTTCGGCTACCTTGGAAAGAACCTATTGTCGTTAACAAAGACATTCACAGCTCTACCAATGAAGTCTGCAATGACGATGTACATCGTACAGAGATTTTTTTTTTACATTGTAGCCGGATGAAGAGTTGAAGCTACTATCAAATCGACAAGGCTGCTGACACAAAGTATGCAGGCAATTATTTTAGTGGCTATATTTCTCACGCATAGTATTTAAACACGATAGCTGCTCTTTTCTTTTTGATGCCCATGTGTAATTCTCATTATCATGAACTATGCAGAGCAGCATATAAACTTGTTGGATTCATTTTGAAAATGGCTCACAGTGTTTTGTTATTACTAAGGGATATACTTTGTACAAACTCGTATTTACCTGCCTTGTTTTCTTCCCGTTCCTTCTGTGTTTCTGCCGAACCTAGAAAACTGTGCTCAAGTTATCTGCTGTCTCATTGAAATAAGAGCAAGAAGCCTTGAGGATACACGATACAGGAAGCCCACTTGTGAAGTTTACTAGTTCCACAGGGATGGCAGTAATGTTAGCACATACTGACGTGTATGGGTATGAAATTGGCAGAAGAATCCTGTGTCCAGAACCAAAGTGGGATGAAAGTTTATCACAGAAGCAGCTTTTCCTGTCAGAAATGTTGCTTTAAGAAGCGGTTAATGAGGTAAATCCACCTCAGTTCCTGACACAAAAAAACTTAAAGAATTAAGTCACTCCAGGAAACAATGGTTAATGTCTTGTTTCACCATGGAACGTGCATTTTAATTTCTAATATGTTCTAGTATTTTGTTATTTCATTATATTTGTTGCAGACACATTAACCTGAGAATGGCTATACTGGATGAGGGCAGTAGCCAGACAGTATCCTCCCTCCAACAGGGGAAACTAGTGGGTGCTCGTGAAAGAACGCTGCCCAGAAAGGGGCCTCCTTACACATAAATCTCTTGCCAAGGATCAACAGCTTAAGATCTGCTTAATTTGGAGGTGCACACAGTTCACATTCAATAATTGCTGATGGACTCCTGCTCCAAAGAACCATTTGCAAAACCAAGCATGCTCTTCACCCCCACAAATCTTGTAGCAATGAATACACAAGGGTAACTTCTTGTTATATATAACAAAAAAAAAAAAAAGTTTTATTTTGTTTGCTTGGAACACAAAAATCTCTTAGGATGGCTCTTATCTGTTTTATTTTGAGACACAGGATAATTTATTTCTATTCACCTTCTCTACATCGTTCATGAATTCAGGAGCTCAGTATTCCCCTACAGATTTCTTTTGGCCATTTTGTGACTCCGTAGTTACACACCTCTGATCATCCTTATTAGAACTACAAAACTTTTATATATCCTTTCATGAGGCCGAGGGATTCTGACGAGGAACACAGTACTGAAGAATGCGTTGCATGGGCTTGTACAGTAAATGTTTTCTATTTTATTTCCTATTTCTTTTCCAAGAATTCCCAACATCTTATTTACTTTTTTAGCTACAATAAACGTTACACTGACTGTTTAAAAAAGTATTCAGAAAGGTGGTGATAGCTAATAAAGAGTCTACACACACACAGTTAAACCGTTAGCTATTAATCACATTAGCTACACACACATACATTCCTTTTCCCTTTGTATATTGCTTTGCATTTGTCTTTTATGGGTTCTTTAAATTAAGATTTCTCTGACTAATCCCTGGCTTAAAAAAAAAAAAAAAAAAAAGAAAAAGAAAAAGTAAAGAAGGTACCAGTGGAAGAACTTCTTTGGTCACCTTCTCCCTGAATGTAACACATTTAGCTTCTCAGCAATGGCTTTTATCTTCCCTGACTGCTCCTTTCATACCTGGATCAACAGTCTGCTCCAAACAACACTCTCAAAATCTTCCTATGTTCTAATGTGATAAAATCACATGTTGTTACTAGCTTTCATATCTCTAACAGGATGCTCCACTTTTATCTTTAACTAGCAAAAGGTTAGGCTTATTCACGGTTGCTTGTTTGGAAAGAATTTCTACTTTGGAAGCTTTTTTTTTTTTTTAGTAATTACTTCCTTTACACTGCTGCACAATCATGTTGGCTTTTGAAGGTCATTAAAATAAAGTAAAATGTTATTGCAGTGGATTTGTTTCAACATTTCTCCTTAAAAGAAATGCCGTTCTTTATAGAGTATCTCTGCTACAGTGAGATCTTGAACTAGTACATCTCACTTCAAAATGGCAAGTCACAGCATAGTATGGAATGCCATATCCTGCACTATGGGCATCATGCCTTTCATGTAAAATGCCATTACATGGCATGAAATAGTGCAATGTTTTATTTTCTTAAAGAGGCTAAGACTAGCCATTATGTGATACAGGTTGACATCTCTTATCTGATTTATTGGATGGCTTGTGATACAAATGAATACCAAATAGAAAGAAACTATTTAATACTAGGAAGAAGAAAAACAGATAAGCATTCAGCGTGCTAATTAGAGGAGCAGCTATTTTCTGGATATGTCTCTTAGCCTGGAATAATTTTTCTAGGATATTGAAAACAGATGCTCTTTTAATTAGAAGCAGAAAATCTGAGTTTCAGCTAGCAACACCCAAGAGTACGCTTGACTGTACTGGAGATAAAACACAAACTTTACATGAGTTCTAGCACCTTCTGTTATGCAAGTGTCTGCTTATGGATACATCTGCTAGATGGCATCAGATCGGTTAAAGCATGTGCATCTCCATGTGGCTGTGACAGTCTCCCCTTCACGCAAGAGGGACTACTAGTCAATACTACTAGTCAATAAAATAGCATGAGCTGTTCTTTAATATCAGTGGTTGAGACCTGTAGCTTTTTAAACAGAGGATCCTGGATTCTATCCTCAGTGCTGTCTATATGCAATTTAGTTGGCTGTTGCCGTCTATGACTATAAATAGAATCAGATTTATTACTATGGGTGTGTTACCAAGAGAGCAGATCCAGCCTGATAGAAGGAAAAATATTAATTCCCTTGAGTTCAAAAACATCTGTAGTCTGCTTATCCTTCTCTCTCTTTTATAGCCATGACAGCAGTGATAGATGCCTAAAAAATACCTAAGCCAGAATAAATCTCAGCAGAGAACAGAAAATGAAGTGACCTCTCTAAAATTTTAATTTTACAACAACAAAAATACAATAGCACTGTATTGCAAATGACAACTTAATAGACACAAAGAAACCAAACCCAAATGTTCACAACCGGTCATTCCATGTCTAAATGTGGACAGCAAGAATAAGAAGGGAAAAGCACAGCCTTGTTTACAATACCGTCTCCTGAGGTTCAGGCAGCCATCCCAAAAATAATAGCCAGCAAGTCACAACAAAAAGAATGACCTGGACCTTAACTCCTCTTGGCTCTTCATAAGCTGAAATGTATCTATAGCATTTTTATTCCTTCAGAGTACAGGGTTGTCCATGACAACACAGTTAAGACAGTTCTTATCTTCTACGTTGTTTTGACTGCCCAAAGTTGCAGCCTGTTTGCTGAGCGTTTCTAAAGGCAGAAATATCCTAACATTTTAACTTCTCCCTGGTTAAAGTCTTGGTTGGGTGCTGAGAGAGAAGTGCGCAAGAGGTACCATGTTGGCTTGAGATGGTGCAATCGATCATGAGACTTGCCTGAGCTGAGACCAGGAGCTCGTATCTTAAACACTCTGAAAGCCATAGAATCACTGATGTCTGTCAAAGACCGGTTAGCTCTTTGATAGCTTAGAAGGGAAAGACAACCCCTTCTTAAGCTCTTTTAGCTACTTTAAAGAATGAAAAGAGGAAACAGAACCAATGGAATAGGGCTTTAATTGGCTCACCAGTGCTAGTGACACCTGTGGTAAATAGCTTACTCAATACACTCTCACTGGAGGTAAATAAAAAAGCGAGGGTGTTTAGATTACACTGCCATGTTAAACATACGTACAGTACCCAGACCAGCTTGCAGACATTGGCCCTAAGCGGACCACAGGACATCTGAATGCAGACTGTAGCTGCTTGTTACTATAGAGAGGACAGTGTAGGAGGTGAGCAGTGGAGTTTTAAATAGGCTTTAAGACCTAGAAAAAAGCCTGAGTCAACGCAGAGAACAGGGAAACTGAAGGGAAGGAAAACTGATATACTGAGATGCATAGGCAGACTGGCAAGACTTCTGACAGTTGGTGTTTTCCTTAGAGCCTCAGCTTTTAGAATTAAGGGACTAAGGAGAGAGACTGATTTAATTTAATATTAAAATATTTCTAGCTCTTGATTAGGTCATTTCAACATTACATTTGTAACTGCCCCTCCTACTTTACACATCAATTCAATAAAAATAGTGAATTTTTTAGAGGAAGGAAAAAGAGTTCGGGAAACATACAATTCATACAATTTAGCTATTAAAAGCTAAAAGTCTCTTACTGTAAATATGGCTTTGTTTTGACAGTCAATACTACTTTGATGGAGTCATGTGGAAGTATAAAGCAAACCAGCAAGGTCGTGGAGAGTAGAAGGTTAAGAGGCAATAAGGTAAGAAAATACTGTGTTTTCCTTCCTTCAAAACTGATTGCTTCTGTTATAGTTGCCTTGATACACAGTATTTAAAAGCTAGCTTCAAATTACATAGTGTCATCCAAAGTGAATCTAGAAATCAAGGTAACTGGGACTAGAGACTGGAGGGTGCATTGTAGCAGCTTCTTGACCTTGTATGCCAAGACGAAAATGTGTTCTTCCCAAGGAACGATTTGAATGTCTCCATTGTAAAAATCTTTTTCTTTTGGAGTTCAGAAAAATGAGTATCGAATATATCTGTGGTCTCCTGTTCATCACTGCTACAGCTCTAAGGATCTTCAAGCACTCTGCAAATACCAATTCTTTCCTTCACACCCAGGAGTTGCAAAACCAGCCTTATACCTACATTACAGAAGAATAAATGGTGGTTTGGGCATACCACGCAACAAGCTCAAGGTCATACAGCAAAGGAGGAGCAGATCTTGGAATAAACCAGGACAAGCCTATAATTCCTCATCCCCCTTGGCTGGCATTCTTTCCTATTCCTATGCTCGCGTTTGATGACTGTACAGCACTGTAAATACCAGCCAGTCCTTCAGCACAGAAGGACAGGGTTTGCTTTAACGCTATTTTTAGTTAAGCAGATCCCACTTTTAAATCTGCAACGCCTTCATTTTCAATATCGTGATTATGTTTAATGTTCCATAGGAAGATGAGGGGATTAGTATGAATCAGAAAGCACAATGCAGCGTAGGCAGTACCACGCTGCCTCCTGAAACACCAGCACAGAGCAAGCAGGAGCTTCGGTGGGGGCTTTACATGGGGAGGAGGCATTAGGCAGCTGGACGTGTCAGCTGGGTGCCTCATCAGGCAGCTGGTGCAAGTGGAAGGTCAAGAGCACATTTACTGTTTACTGAATTTGTAAATTACTAATTCTTCAGCTCACTAAGCAAGGCAGGCTCATTGCCTGCGCGTGATCCCCCCCCATTAAGCCTAAGCGCATATGGAAGAGTAGGAATTCTCAGCTATATTTTGATAGATGGAAGTCATTGAAGTGCCATAATAAAGGACATAAAGAGCTATAATGAGTAGGTCACTAGGTAAGTCTAAGCACACTTCCATGTTTGTCAGAGAACAGATGTAGAAAATTAAGTCCTGCTGCTGGGTGAAAAAAGCAGCACTCTGTCCCTGCAGAGAGCCTGGGGGCAGCCTGGCTAACCAGGAGCTGGTAAGATGCGGTACCTGCGCCCAGGGGACATAGTGGCCCAGGAGGAGTTACAGAAGGGCCTTCATTCACACGCACAGCTTTCAGCTGGGGGTGTCAGAGACAGCAGCTGGAGAGGTCATCGCTGAGCTGGGGAGATTTCAGAGGTACTGTTCAACAGAAGCTGTGGGAGCTACAATGCCAGCAGAGAGAGTGCCGAGAAAGGAAGCAACGAAACAGTCCGCAATGTGAGGGTCAGGAACAAAAATTATACAGCGGGCTTTGAACAAAGCCCAAACGAAAGGAAAACCTGGGGAGAAAATAGCCAGCTCTTACTTAGCTTGCAGTCACTTACAGTAGCTAAGTGGCATCACCTCCAAAAGTGTGTCCCTTTATAAGGAAATCTCCACTAAAAGAAGAATCAAAATGTAATACTTCTGGAATTAATAGAGTTAAAGGATGCAGTTACACCCTTCACAAAGTCTTTGGTTGCTGCAATATCTACGAAGATCCTTTAGGATTGTCCTAGACTGAAGAAAAGATTAACCCCTCCCTGGACTTGACTGCTCAGACAACATTGGGAGTGAAGGTTAACAAATTAGCAGATCTTCCCAGAATAAAGACAAGGAGGGCAGTACAGAAAAATCAAGACAAGAGGAATTATAGGTAAAGTCAATGTATGGCAGAGAGGGATAGAAATAAGGGTCAACTGTAGCAGATGAATGAGACAGGGCATTTTCCAGAACACTGGAAAAACAGAAGCAAGCAATCCAGGTGGGAAGAATGGACTTAAAAACAAACACAGAAAACCTGCTAAATGCTTCAGTGGAAAAAAATAACACAGTAATGAAAAGGAGCCATTAAATCCAACAGAGAGACTGTGAATAAACTGTATTGTTTCAGAAAAGGTTCTACCAAGGTGACAAGACACCTCCAAGCAAGTCACTCAATCTATACGTATCACTAGAAGCCAGGCTTTATAGACAGTGTTCAGACATTGGGAGCAGGGGAAGTGAAGCGATGCATTAGTGAGAGATAACGAGCATTCTGCTAGATATGGCAAAGAGTTGGGTTTTGTGATGGCAACTTTCATTTTTTATTCTGGCTGTGCATCAGAAAGGGGATATATGCCTGAGATGAGGTGGCTTTGAAATTACAACACTACGTAGCTTTTTCCTTTTTTTTTTTTTTTTCCTTCCCTCCCTTATTTTTAGAGTTGGACTACTTTAATACAGGCTTCCATGGAAAGAGGCAGTTCAAGACTTTTTCAATCACAGTTTGATTTGCAGTCCCTGCATTACCCTAAAATGCATGAAATTGCACCTGACAATTTGAAAGATGTGTTTCAAAAGTAAGAGGCACTATCAGCTTTTCAAAGCATTTCATGCAGCGCAAGACCCAGTGGATAGATCCTTATGCCAAGGCTCTGCAAAAGAGTATTTCAGTCTTGCTGCTTATACATAATGCATATACATACATTGGTTTAGAGTATATGTGAAGCTGTTCCTCTAAGCCTTCTCAATATAATTTGACATTAATGTGCATCTTGGATTTTTTTGTAGGTGCTGTTGCAAGTTATGATTCCCTGTCAATAGCTGGTTTCCTACCATGGCTCTATGGTAGGTAAGCCCAGAGAGGTTTGAACAGCTCTGGAGGACTGGAGCGTTTAAGAACACTTGAAAAACTCCCATCAGTCATGATGACATGCTGAGTAGTGCATACACAGTACTTTGAAACTGTTGTTCATACTAAATGATAGTATACTCCAGGGGCAGCTGCACACAGGTCAGTGGGGCATTAACTCAGTAGGGGAGCTGGCTTTTAAGTGACTTGAAGAAAAAGAAGGGAGGGCAGCGTCTCACATTCTAATTATAGAAAAGTTTTCTTTTAACTGTTACTTTAAAAGCTGTCAGGTTATAAAAGAAATAGCATTCTCATGAAATGACTAAGGAGACCTATGGGACAAATTTAACTGGCAAATCTACTGTGGAGAACTCTGCAAACAGCAGAGGCAGAAAGGCAGACAACTATATTCTATATGCAGATATGGCTAGAACCTGCTTCTCCTTTGTTTTCATTTTGTCTCAATCAGAAAAGGGCCATACAGAGATCCAGGGAAAATCTAGACAGAGATAAACACCACACTTACCACGCGGTCTCCATATAAACCCTGAATTTGAGCAGTATCTTGACTCCCTTGTGCATTTCACCTTTGCTCCTTTCTGAAATAAATTTCATCTCCGTTTGCCTCTTGAGCTTAATAGAATAATCAAGAAGTGACACTTAAAAGTGAAAAGCAGATTTAGAGATCTTCAGGCTGTTGAATAACATGATTATGGATCTTCAGTTGTTGGAAGGAGCATCAAAATGCGATGGGTTAAGTTGCAATGATTTTAGCACATCTTTTCAGCCAAATATAGATACGTGCTATAGTTTTGCTGTTTTCTACGGAGAAGCGTCAGGCACTTTCATCACAGACTGGAAGCTTCTTTTGGAAAAGAAGGACAACAGTGAGATTTGAAGTTTGCATGTACTGCTAGTGACTCCCTTTGCTGTTTTGTCAGTGGTTCTGCTCTGCTGCCTCTGAGCCTCACCCATCCCCAAGCCCAGCTTTCAAACGTCCATGAGAAACCAACTGCAAAATAATTATTGCAGTGATTGACTCCAGATCTAACTTGGGAAGTGCTAAGTCATCAGCTCTACAAGCCATAAATTATCAGTTCTGGTCAGTCTCAGTGAAAAAATATGAAAGCCACAGCTTCTTGAATTCACATCTAGACATAGCTTAAATCCAGTCCAATTAAAATAAAAACACATGATAAAAACGTGTAATGCTCTCTTCCAGCGGTCTGCAGTGCCTTTAGCACAAAAGGAGCAGCAGATAAGGGTGGCTCTGAGACTGAGCAGTGCTCATGCCACCCTGGGTATGTTGCTTATGGTCTAAACCTGGTCTGAAAAGCAGGGAAGATATTTTTAGTGGAACTTTTCCATATTCTTAAAGATAATCTTGAGCACTTTCCTTTTCAGAGTTTCATTCCCCCTGTCTTTGTTGCCTGACAACAAGGAAAAAGTAACATTTAGACATAGGACTAATGATCCAGGAGATAAACGTACTAGAAAAAATATTTTGTTTATGAATTGCCATTAAGCATTTTCTGATTCTCATATTTATTAATATTCTCTAAGTAAATTCTGCAATAAGTTTTTGGCCTAAAGACTCTGAGCAATTTAAACTTTTTTGAGACCCTAGCCTTGCAGAGCACTTGATAAATAGCTCATGTGAGCTGTTTCCATTACTTTGAGTGAAACCAGGCTCCTTTCGCAAATAGTTATGTCTTAGAGTTCAACATTTGCCTTCTTTAAATACTTTACTTTTATTTGTCTAAGATTAGCTGTTTCACAAACATTCTTTGCCACAGATTTCTTCAAACCTCTTTGCTAAAATACCCTGTTAAGATGAGAATACTGCTCAGAGATAAAAATCTCCATTTTCTTAAAACAGAGACAAAATGTACTTTCAGTTATTTGCCCAGCTGTGTTAATAGGTTATTAATCAAAGAACTAAGAAACATCTACCCCGTTACCGTGCAGAATCTGGTGCTGTCACATTTAAGTACCTTGCAACCTTATCCAGAAAATTGAGGAAAGGATGGTCCTATTTTATAGCCTAAGAGCAAGGCCTGGAGAGGCTATACAGCCTTCTAGGGATTGCCCAGAGCTTTTGACACAAAGGAAGACACAATCATGGCCTCCTCTGGAATATCTCTTCTTTCCTGAGAAAAAAGGAAAAACGTTTTACTGATTGATCCTCTCTAAACGGCACCACTCAACTATTTCTTTTTTTTCTTGTGTCAAAAAATAACCATATAAATAGAGTGCAAATGGTAAACTATCAGTAGTGAGGCTGGTGTGGTACTTCAAAATTCACAGACTAAGAGGATACATACAATTCAAGTACTAAACAGGGAACCAGCCAGACCAAAATCTCAGGTCAAAATCATCAAAATGGAAGTGACTGAAGAACCAGATTACTATGTCATACTCCATATTTTAAAATTGGGTCAAAACTGTTAGACACAAGACTATAGTCTCCTGCATTCAATATATACAAATACTTGAATGGACTAATGGGAGTAGCCAGGAACATCCTCCTGACACTTTGGAAGTCTGATGGCCAGATATAATCAGGCAGGGATGCTGTGGGCCTCTGGGTGACAATTGCCCAGAGTGGAAAACAAAACCTGGAGAGGCCACAGTGCTTTAGGAAAGGTGGGTGCTTCAAAGGGGGTGTTCAAACATGATAAAGGGAGCTGTTTAAAGCTAGTCAGTAAAAAGGAAAAAAAATGCTAAACTTTTGGGTGACTCCTTGAACTAAACTCCCTGTTGGAGTTAAGTCCCGTTCTGCAGGGTTCTGCTTACCCAGCCTCCGAACAAGCCTGGAGTATTGTGGTGTTCTTCCCCCGGGGGGGTGCTTTGAAAGAACTGAGCAGGCCTTGCTGTTTCCCCATTAAAACACGGCTGCTAAGGTAGAAGAGGAAGTCGTTGTTTCCTGTGCCACAGCAATTAAGGATTCTCATCCTGAAAATGGGAAAACTAGGTCCTGTAAGGATCCAACGGAAGAGTGGGGAGGGGGTGTCTAAGCTGTGTCTCCCATTCCCTGGAAGGTTACAGGAAAACAGCTATGAAGGGTCCTGCAGGAAGGAAGGGACAAGCAATAGCAGTTTGAACGGCATTCAGAGAGCACTGATGCTGTCAGAGTCTTCTAGGAATATTCCAGGCACGAGTCTTTGTTTTCAGTCTCTCTGACACTTTGTCTAGTTTCTGAATCCCAGTGGAACTGAGGTAGGATGTATTTTGGAGCACCATGGAAAGTCCCAAATTATTGTGAACGATTTACTTAGATAACTTTCTGTTAAAAATGCTACAGTCTTTACAAGTACCCCATTTACTGCTAACTTTGAAGTTAACAAATCACAAATGCTTTAACTAGCTAAATATTTATAATAGCTTGCCTCATGCATGCAATGCATAACGCCTTCCAAGTACTTTAACAAGCTAGAAATAGAGAAACATTCAAAGCTGAGAGAGCCATATTTGGGGTGAAAAATGGAAATTGTTTAAAAACACCACCATCAGTTAGAAGAGAAATTACATATTTTAATGTATGGGCTATTTTAAGTCAAGCAGGCTGTAAGGATTATAGTTAGAATTTGGCCAGAATGTCAGGCCAGGATATCATACATGCAGAAGAGAACAGCTGTCAGTAACACAAATAAATAAGCAATAGGAGCCCTCCAAAGAGAGAGACATCTGCACCTATGGCCAGCCCAGAGCCAGAGCTCAGGAGCAACCAACCTGTCTCCAGCACTTTTGGTGCTCCTTCCTGCAATGTCCTGGGTTTCCTGGTGAGGAAGCATCCCCTGAAATAAATACCTACTATCCAAAATTACATGCAAGATGCCCGAGGCATGCAGTGTAATTGCATTAATTTGCCTTATCAAGTTCTTGTAACATGGATGGTCTTCCTTTACTGTAGGTTTTTCCTCACTCCAGCAGCAGTGCTCACTTTTCTGCTACCTGGATTTCTTCCCTGAACACCACAGCCCTTTGATAGCCAGACTTCTGCAGGCGAAGTGCCAGCACAATAGCGATGTCAACAGGTGAAAGCCCTGGGCTCTTTCCAGTGCATGCCTACATCTTCTGCAGATATAAAACATCTTTGTGAGAAGTTCGTGCTGCTGGCAGAAACAGCCAAAAGGTGCATATTCCAGGGATGCTACAGCTGTCAATACTGTCAACTTGACAGCGGCTGGCAGGAAAGCTTACCACTGCAGAACTGACCTCAGCCTTTGCTGCTTTGGGAACTCTTTAAAAAATCAACTGCCACTTTCTATCATGTCACAAAATGCTATGTTCTTTACTGAGGAAGACTGAAGGGGCACATATTTGCTCTGCATTCAATAAATTTCTCCTTAGAGGCAAAACCTGGACAGACAGACACACAGCTGATTGCCATAAGCACTTGAAAATTTGCACTAAATATCTGTGTATATATATTCCATTAGCCAATTTTCTGCAGCTTAACTATTTCAAATTGTTATGTGTGTCTGCAAAATGCGAAGTTTTATTCCATATAAATCAGAAATTGCATTGTGGCACTTGCACCCTTTGTTCTTCCCTGCTTTTAAAGTCTTTTTGCCAAAGGCAGTATTTTTATTCCTTGAAATTTCATGACAGACGGTGGGTGCAGACTCATAGTAAGGCATTTTCACAAGCGATGAAAATGCATTTGACCACTCTTACAGGCTCCCAAAGAACTCCCAAAGAACCAGCAAGGCAGGGCAGGGAGGAGAGCAGGGGAATGGCTGCTTCTCTCACATCACTTTGCCCTTGAGACTCAGTTGGGTGCTGCAAAGCACCAAACATTTTGTGACCAGCAAGTAACACTCTCCATTTTGTGTCTCAATTGCTGTTTCGGCAGCTCCAGACCACCCCCTTTCACCAGATAGAAATGCCATCTAAAAGCTGTTCCATTAACATTTTCTTCCATGTACAGCAGTTCTATAAGTTTTCCCATTTGGGCTGCACAGGGGCCACAAATGAGATCACAGTCTCTTTCTACAAGGTGTTATACAAAATTAGAGATCAAAAGCTATAGCCCAAAGTCAACAAGACTGGCAAGGAAAAATAAGTGGTATTACTCTTCACCCAAGCGACACAGAGAATGATAACTCCTTTGGGGTGAGTCTACATAGTCTAGATGGCCCATGAAGAAAATGCATTGAAGAAGATAAAGACATATACACCTTGGGGTAAAGTTTCTCAAGTTGGGCTAGACTTATGCCAGTCAACAATATTATGACTGTAATATTTTCCTCTTTTCCCTTCAAGTCTGTTGAGATTTTCATGCGATATCTATTTAATGTCAAACCAGACTGACTTGCCTAGGATTGTAAAAGAAAGTCACTGTTTCGCAGAAATGGGAGACAGTTTTCTGAGACACCACCTAGTACCTTTCATCGTCACTTCCTTCCTTATTTCCACATCTTTCAGCACCACAGCAGACTAAATACCATCTTGGCTTTGAATAGAAATATATCAGTTATACACAGAGGGAAGAGTGGTCCGTAAGCTACTATCCTTCCCCCTTCTAATCATGATACACATCAAGAACTTCAAAAAGGATGAAAGAAAAGTAACTATTTCAAAACCACATGGCTGATAGGAGAATCTCCTATTATATAAATATGCTATATATGTACAGCTATAGGTGAGCGTTTCTTTGGAAGCATACATCTGACATCCCTTGCGATCTTCATCCTAAACTAGTGTAGCTTCAGATGTCCTTGTCCATGGAAGTCTCAGTAAATTCACAGAATCTCACTTCACTAAAATAGAAAGGCAGCTACTACGCCAAAAGGAGATGTTCTAACTGCTCTCAGCTGGGAGTCTCATTTTATGCAGCTTCCAGAAAGGCTTCTGAAAAGCAGTACATTAACAGAAAACACAAATGGTAACTGAACGGGATACAATGAGACTGTTCTCACAAATGTCTCATCAATAAACATCATAAAAGACCGGCATCAAGAAATAGTACTCCATCCACCAGTACACGCAAACCATAGTAAATAATGAAAACATAAATAGAAGAGCAATAAGGAAGGCAGGCAGGGAGTACAAATGATATAACTGAAATACAAATAAAGCAGCAAGGTTACTAGTGAAAACAGAGGGTATTTTCTATAAGGGAAATCGTGCATATCTTTCTGCTAGAAGAGAGATTAGTACTGGGGCGAAGAGTAACGTGCATGGATTCATTCCTTCATCAAGATGCTGGAGTTAAGAGAACCAAATCCTTTGTGTTTGCAAAGAGTCACTTGGGAAAAATAATTTGAATTTATTTTTAGTGGAAGTACTTGCACATCTCCCATTGCAATGTGAATGCCCTCATCAGAATTCAAGGAGCTTTTGTTTCTGCAGTGTAACTCACTTCAAAATGCCTCTGTTCCTGAACGAGCGTATCCATACTGTCCATTGTGGTTTGAGTAATCAACGTTAAATTCACCTGACTAGATTAACTGTCTGAAGCACCTCCATACAGACAGGCAGTAAATGAGAAAAGGAAGAGAGATGCACCAAAGATGAAGAAAAAAACAAGACAAGACTACAAGGCTCATTTTGTCTTGTGCTGCAGGCAAGGCTTGCCTCTAAAGGTATCAGGTAAGTACAAATGCAGTCTTAAATTCATCCAACAAATGCACGAACCACATTTGCACAGAAAATTAATAAGCGAGCATTCACATGGAAAAGGTATTAAGAAATTAAGTTAAGGATAAAAATTGGAATATATTTATTCTTGAGTTCTCAAAGCACACACGTTTTCTTTAATTAGAAGCAAGCATCCATATAAGAAATGCAACCTTGTAACTTTTAATAGCTGAAGCATAAGCATAATCAGTTGTGATGGAAACTCCAGATTACATGTTCTCATCTCTTGACCTTGGAGTCACCATGTTTCTCTCTAGCTGTAATTAATATCCTTGTATTAGGGGAGCAATGACTTTGTAGGGAATGTCACTAAGTACAGGCACTCTAACATCCTTCGTACTGTCACAAGAGTCACAGGTCATGTCACAATGCGCACCAGCATCTGGGCAGCCGGCACGCCTCCTTTCTAGACACAAGGATTGACCACAGAAGTTCAATGGGGCACACACCCCATTTTCAAGCACAGCAAGGACAGAACTGAACAGTTGACCCTACAGTGACCTGCACAGGGTCATGCAGCTCCTCGTCATGGACTCCCTCCATCATTAATGAAAGGGGTGGGATATTGCTGGTTAGTACTTGTTGCATATCAAGGCTGTAATTTCACTGCATTTCAGCTTTCCTCTATGCAAAACTAGAGCTACCAAGAGGCTGCATAACAAAGACGGATCTTCTAATACTAAACTGTGGTAGATGAGAACAAACTCCACTAACAAGCTAAGCACTCACATGGTCCAAGACCTTTCTCCTTCAAATTGCTCCATATGTTCTACAAGTTTCACAAAAGGAAAAAGCAAGCAGTCTAAAAGAAAAATGTTTACATCTTGTTGGAGAGGGGGATTCACGCCCATCTCTGCCCTCCATCGAGTTAAAACTCACTGACGACACAAACTCTGGCTGGAGGCCACAGCAATATCCATGATGTGGACTGCCCAGCTTTATACTTGTATAAGCCCAGCTTTACCTCAAAATCAAAGAAAGCAAAAAAATAAAAACCACCACAAGTGCAAAAGTACCAAAATTTATCTTTCACCAGTGTCTCTACATTTAAAAAAAAAAAAAAAAAAAAAAAGAAAGTTCATGTTTGTGCCCCTGCTTCCCCATTCCTCAAAGGGGAGAATTGTTGCGCTGCTAAACAAGGACAAAAGGCAGCAACCACTTTTGCCTCTGAGCTGCAGGAGAAACTCCATTGCCTTCAGTGGCACTAGAGCAAGAGCTCAAAGTCTGTTCTGGAAGACCAGAAGAAACTGGAACAGAATGATGTGAGGAATAAACTCAGAGAAATGTTGATTGTGAGATATGCAATGTTATTTCCTGGAGTAATTACGTGCCTCACCGAGTACACTAAAACCAGCAACACTAAGGCAGTTTGACACTTTACACAGCATCCTGTAGCACGGTTCTCCTGTTAAGCTACATACTTAGAGAAAGATGCCTCTCCTCTTTATGGCATCATTTAAAGTATTATACCAGTCATTTTTTTAAAATCCCTTATAATTTCTTAAAAATTGGTCTCTATTTGCCTCTCAGCTTTCTATCTGTAAAAGAGGATCCAGTTTCCTACCTGTAAGACATCTGTAAAAAGACATCAAGCTGCATAAAAAAGGCCTCTATAAACTTCTAGGATAAAACGCAGGCTCTTCCAAGACCCAAAGTCACTCAGAAGAAAATTGCCCCTCCAATCACATCTGGTACCGTGGTGCTCTGCCCCTCACAGATCACTTCCCTGTTGAAGGGTTTGTTTTAATTCTATTCCCGTTTGAAGTAACAGCTAACCGTTCACTGACCTTCCCATCCCATTCCCTCTCTATATTATACATAGATTTTGTACAAATACAAACAGGTAAGACACCTGTAAAATCCAGGTAATTAAAAGTTTTTACAGGTCTCAAAGCAAAATAAAAAAAAATAAAATAGCAAATAGGGGGTCTGGGGCCTGCAGCAGAGTGAGGAGTGAAGCAAGAAACACAACCAGTGCCTCAGTCCCTTAAAAAACAGCAACCCGAACCGCAGAGAGCAAGCAGACGGCAGGCAGGGCTGGACCGCAGCCACGCTCCTACCCCTGCCAGCGCCAGACTCCTCCTTGTGCCCTTTGCTGGTAGAGGTTAGCACAGATCACATCAGAACCTGTACGCAGAGGTGTCTGTAACTTGAATAAAGAACTTTAGGAGCGAAAGGTCACGGCCCAATGCATGGAATCGCAAAAGGAAAGACTTGTAGCGACTTCTCCTGAGGCACTGGGACAATTTGCATATGCTGCGTACAAGACAGCAACACATGGCAGAGGAGCTTGTTGACAAGTTAATGACTGTATTACTTACACTGGTGCCTAAACAAAAGAAAGATGCAAATATCTTTTTTTTTTTTTTTTTTTTTTCAAGTAAGAGAAAGTTTTGTATGTCTAACTTTGGAAGCCGGTACCTAAAAATGTGCATCTGTCTGTGCGAAAAAATGCTGGTCTAACAGAATTCTGGACCTTTAAAATTTAAAGCTCAAAGTCAACATAGCTAGACACTGGTATTTCAAATACTTGAAAGCATTAGAGGGCTTCCTCCGCAAATTTGTAAGGATATGCCTTAAAGGACTGTAGAGAGCTCTGAATATGTCATAAAAGGAAACTGCTACTCAAGCTGTAAATATATTTCCATAATGAGAAAGGTGTTTTATCGGTGACGGCTTACACAACAGTGACTTCTGCTGTGACAGCCTTGTCAAACCAGCGTACCGGTTATTAAGGTTAAAACTTCCTGGTATTGCTCCAATTACTCAAAATACTTAATATGCTTTAAATAGAACTTAACAATATGCTTCTGGCAGAAGATTTTATAGTACGAGAGGCCTCAATTCCTGTCCTTGTTCCTACAGCAAGGGCTAAAGTTTTAGTGGGACAAGGATGGAGACTTAAAAATCAAACTCTTTGTTCACTAGTCCCAAAACAAGAAACTTTTTCATTGTTAGGAAATTCTGAACGCTTAATTTTGGTGGATTCAAAAGAGTTTTCAGGACTTACGTCTGATGTCTTGATCTGATGCCACTGCATCTTACCTGAGTTAAAAGCAGAGGCAGTTTTAGTGAACTTCTATTATGCCTGCATCCTATAAACACTTCAGGATTTTTCTTCCAGGGAAGAGTGCAACAACACGTTTAATAGCCTTTGTCTCTAAGAAAAAACAGAATATAATACAGTAATAGGCTTTAGAGGTTTGAGAAAGTTGCTTCGGTTTTACTTTTTAATAAAATCAAGTGGTTTCAAGAAAGAGCTTTACCTAGGATAAAAGAGACAATGAATCCTCACAAATTTTAATACAGAGTTATCTTCTGGAAAATCAATTGCTAATGAAGAAAAACCATCTGCTGCCCATAAATTAGAGCTAGTTAAATGTCCATCAGAAAATATTTATTTGACTAAACAAAAGAACTGTCTGCACCCCTCTGTGTTTAAAATCAATTTCCTTGCTTGTGTATTCACAAATAGGTGGAAAATAACCCTCTGCACAGGCTATACACATTGAGTTAGTCAGCATAAACTGTCACAAAGGTTTTCCATTTTAAGTCATACCTTTTATAAGTATGACTTGACACTGAGCCAGTCAGCCTGATGCTCGCTCGTGCTTTTTGCATACTTTAGAGACTAGATTATTATTGTCTGGTCTCAACTAAAGGTCTGTGGCCATACAAGGCTTAGTATGCCTTCATCAATTTAGAGCGATTGTTACAAAATAGCCCGTAGTGTTTGGATTTGACACACTAGAAATGTTGGATTTACGGATAATAAATATGTAATGCTTTTCAATCTCTTTAGAGCCACCGTTATTTGAACCCCCATTGCATGTGCATTATAGACTGCAGCATACATTATTTTAAGATTCAGTCACTTTGGTTTTCATGCCACGCGTGGCACCCATTGATCTACAGTCATCACTAAGGCTGCAAGTTCTCACCATTGATTTTGCTAATACTTTCTGTCTTACAGAAGAAATTGTCATAGAATACATCTTCTTTTGTTTTCTTAAACCTAAGCATGACTGTCTGGTTTGGTTTTTTGGTTATCGAAGTATTTCATGATTGACAAAAAACAAGAGAATTTTCCAGCAGGCTTGTGACCTTGAGGATGACAGTTTAAAACTCTGCTCTTAATCTTGCAAGAAAAACAATCAGTGCTATATACAGCATAAAACGACTGTAAACGAGATCTTGTAACTATAAAAATAAATAGAGTGTCAGAGATAATGTTTGATGTGTCAGTTTGCATCAAGGGATAGTTTCTCGAATTCTAAAGAAACAATTTGATAAATGCAATTCATCTTCCATGTATTATTGTTTATGTTGAAGAAATGATTTTTAATATCTTTTTTTCATCTATTGTAGATTTTGTACTAGCCATATTAACATACTGGGAAAAGAAAGATTTAGTCTCTTGCACATACCAGAAATATTATTTTTTCTCTGGTCATTACATTCGGTACTACACACAGTAAAAATCCCCAAACAAAACTTTTAATGATGTGTAATTATATAGTATACCTCCTGTTTTGAGTAGCTGGCTTGAGGCACTTTCTAAAGGGTCCTTCCTTTTTCAGAAATTACTGAACAATTTCCTGAAAATAGCGAATACCAAGAAATCGGTTTAAACATAACAGCCTTCCTTTTGCCAAAACTTAATGCCTCATTTCAATGTTTATCAAATGAAATATTCCAATTCATTTATATTTGCCAAATATAAATTTCAGACTCAAAACGCCTTTTTAAGGTAGGTATATTAAAAATCAAACACAAGGCTAAATAACTGAACAGCAGAACATTAGGGTTGGTTTTTTTTAATGTTACCTGCCAGCTTCATTCTAAACAATTCTGCCATTTTTGTTTCACATTGAATAACAAACCATATATTGGTCATTTACTTATCTGTAGTAGCATTAATTTTCAGAAAGTGTTTTTGGTATGTGTGGTATTTGCAGAACTAGATTTTTCTTTTTTTTAAAGAAAAACAACAACAACAAAAAAAACCACACCAAAAAAAAAGAAAACAAAACCACACTCAGAAGGTGCAGGAATACATACTCAAAGGGGAAGCCCACGTGGGATAGGTTAGCTGACCTAACTTTTCCCCCCACTGAGGAATAGGGCACTTCTGTTTGGAGTGCCTATAGAACCGTGAATTCACACCATCGAGCAGGATGACTCAATGGGTTATGATGGAATAAACCCTTATTCAAACAAAAAACCACATCCGATAAGTAACAGGGGATAACAAAAAGCCATAAAACCCAAATGATTGAAATAGATCAGGTTTACATCTGGCATACCTCTAAACTGTCTCTGGATTAAAGATCTCCTTTCAGAATTCAATGGAAAAATAACAAACCATCTCTGTTTCAAAGGGCAAGGTAAGGCTGTGGCAGAGCTTGGAACTTTCTGTAAATAGATTCTTCCTTGCTCCAATAAATTTCATTGTTCTGTGCTAGGAGAAAGAAGCTCTGTTCCTTTACCAATGCTATTTTTAATGCTTGGAAAGAAACATTTCTATTTGTTCATGTCATACAAAAATTTGGCTATTCAAAATAACTTCATTCAATCTAGAAAAGGTGCAGGGAAGAGGCAGCAGGAATGAAGAACCTACCATTTAAGAGTCTAAGAGGTAAGTTTGCTTAGTTTAGTAAAACAGAAGCTCAAAGTGCTTTGCACCATGAAGTACATATACTGAGGCAGAGAAGTTAAAATAATATTTTCACAAGAACAGGTATCAAGGTGCCTCAGATGCATTTGGTCTGGATATCAGATGATTTTTAAAAGTAAGGGAGTTAAGATTTTGAAAATCTCATTATTAGAGCACTGAGAGCACGAAAGAAAATTACTTTCAAACTCTGGCTTAATTATTTCACTAAAGGATTTCTGTTTCTGAGTAGCTTTTGCAGCAGGTAAGAGAATTGAAAAGGATTTTAAGGGCCTGTGATTTCCAGCATCCAACAGTGGTTTGTTGCTGTTCTTGTTATTGCCATCACATTGTGTGTTACAGACTGCCTACATCTTCAAAAGTAGAGAGGGTGTAAAATAAAAATTGGGCTTCAGTGCAAGAGTAGGGTGGGAAAGAAATAAGAGAAATATGGCTACTTCTGGTGAGCTCCAGCATTTCAGAACTCTTTTTATAAACTGCCCGCTTGTAACTTCAGTAACATCCTAAGTTAGAGCAAAAAAGGTTAAAATTAGAATAGTGATAGTTGATTTCTAGTGAAGGCCAAGCACCATTTGTTGGTCTCAGTAACTTGTAGCGAGTCAGTTCAGCTATACTTCTGCCTACCTTACCAGGGCTGTGTTATCACACGCTCAGAACAGTGCAGAGGGAAATCCAAATTAATTCAAAGACAGCAGCCTCTGTAAGGCAGCAGAGGTCACAAAATGCTAAGGCAGGTGTGTGGACCTCTCAAGTCGTCTTCTGTTGCTTACCAAGTAGGTTCTTTTACAAATGTACTGCTGACGTTGCTGGAAACATAGTAAGGCATCACTTTCAGAAACTGCAGACATGGAATCCTTGCTAAAAGATTATCTGAAATTGCTGAAAGGCTGCTGAATGCTGGAGTGGATCAGCCGCTGCACTCACAAGATCATCAACAGCGAGTATGACAAGTGTCTAGAATCAAATCAGTAATTAATACACAACCGCATAGTATGCTTTATGAAACAAACAGACTTTATGTAATGTCCCAAAATACTTTACTATTAGATAACAGGGCGAGGAAGAGAGAGATTAGGTTGCATCAGCCATGGAAAAAAATGTCTTTGAGGGTTTAGATGTGCAAGGAGTTGAGGAGCAATGACACAAGTGAAGCATGAAGCAAGGAAATGGGGCAAACAGGAAGGCTGCACTCGATGGGAGACACATCTTGAAAGGAGATTTATCTACTGATGTTAGTGAGAGTATAAAGCAAAGGGAAACTATAGCTGAATATAACAGTAAAAGAAGGGGAAGGCCTATGATGTATCCATAATATAGTTCTCACAAACTAGACGCTCACTCCTATTGTGAGAAAAATTTCATGGCGCACTTGCCAAAATTATACATCTGTGTACAGTTACATAGCAGAAAAGGGACAGCTGAAACGGAAAACGTGGCAGCAACTGCTGATCAGAAACTCCATTTCAGCTCCGGAAGGCACAGAACTGCCACTGTGGAGCCAGGACTGGAAGCATCTCACTCGGGCTAACTCATGGGAAGACTGAAGCCTTAATGAAGTATCCCACGGAGAAGCACAGCTGTGAAGGAAGCCAGTGCAGCCCCGACACTTGCCTACTCCACGCTGTCAGGAGACAGCTCTGATCACCTCCTGCGCAGGACAAGACAGTAGTGTCAGCATCAGATAGCAATTCAAGTGTCTCTTGGAGCTCAAGTCTTGCAGCTCTGAGGGAAACTCTGCCACGTTAAGGCCAGGAGGAGGGGAAGGACATGCAATTGATTTTTACAACTTCATTTGAATTATTTTGCAGCTGTAAAATAGTCACTGGCAACAAAATGTGGTACCACCCTGAAATATGAATTCTAAATCATTGAACTGCAAATCAGTCAGAGCAGGTCTCAGCAGCTCACACAGTAATTGCAGGTATTAAACACACATTTTTCATTGCAGCACAAGTCAGGGTATGCAAGTATGAGTACTCATTTGAATGTTAGCAACACATTTGCAGCCAGCAGCTCTGCAAGGCCACATAGTTCAGCCAACCCAGATATAAGTGATACACATTTGCCACCATGGGACCAACCTAAAGGGTTGCCGAGGACATGCAGCTTGTGTCATTGTCCTGGAATTCAGCTCCATGTGTTTGGTTTACTTCAGTAATTGCACTTACTCATCTTTGCATCACAAACCTACTTGTTACTATAATGATATGAGCAATTGCTATCAATCTCAAATCGTGTCTTCACAGCAGAGAACAAGTTTCTATCTCTTACCTTGGGATCTTTTGGCTGACTCCACTGGAGTTATCCTCTCAAAATGCTATAACTAACTTGTCTTCATCACAGAACTGTAAGACTTACATTTCTTACTTGCATTTAGACCCCTTGCATGTATTTAGATGAAGCAATGCGTTTTCAGCCTTTTGTTGCTTTCAGTAGCCAAGCATCAGACAAGCTCCGAACCTAAAACCTTAGGTTTGTCACAGGTGGGCTACAAATACTTGTCTTAATTAGGTTGAACAATTAGATTATTCAAGCATCTAAATGCTAAGCTCAAATGCTTTTGTGGAGCAGGCAGATGGAATGAAGACGTTATGACAATTTTAATTTATTGGCATTATTGCTAATGAGATAAGATGAATTTGTGGCAAAACTAGATGCAAAAGTTGTGGGAAAAGGGTCACTTTCTCTGAAGATCAAAGTCACCATCTTCAGAAAGCCGACCATCCCCTGCCTTTGGAGCAAGGGGATAGGGAAGATCACATAAAGAAATGTCATTCACATTCGCACTGAAATATCCTGAAAAGAAAAAAGCCATTGCAAATATAAGTGAAATTTTATTGAGAAACAGGTGTTTTTTTCAAGCTGTTTAAGGTGCTTAATGTTTTGGCAGATTTGTTTCCAATTTCGGAAACATCAGTGTATTGTTAAACATGCAGTATGTACATGGATTAAGTTAAGAGTAAACTGCTATCTTCGTTTTCTGAACTTTTAATAGATCTTTAGGAAGATGGGAAGGACCCAAAATCATAAGAAAGGCCAAACAGGACACTTAGGAAGCGGGGTTTGGGATGGAGGGGGGCTGTTTGGTATGTAGGGTTTGGGGTGGTGGTGGCGTTTCGGTTTCGGGTTGTTTGGGTTTTTATAGCGAGCAGAAATAGCATTCTAGCTCTTGGACATTCTCTTTATACTGTGAACAAGCAAAGGAGAGGGTCATAAATCAAGATACCGTTATCTCTGAAAGCTTCCTCCGCCACTGGTGTTATTTCCTTCAATATGACAGATGCAGAAAATAACTCAGTGAACACACACATTTAGCATATAATGTACCGTTAGTAAAACATAGCAATGACAGATAATTCACCATAATACGAAGTGACTCTGTTACATAGTACAAAGATTTCGGTGACTGGCTTCTTGAAACAAGGGTTAGATCTCTGCCATTTTCCCTTCTATGTTTTTAGAAAAAAGACTAATATTTTTAAAAACTTGTGTGTGTTAAAAAAAAAAAAAAAGTAATCTGGAATTTCGTACTTCACACATGGGAGAAAAAACTCACTGCACCTTCAACAGGTGCATTTTGTAAAGGAAAATTAATTACAAACACTTGGTTGAATGAGATCTACTGAAATCAGAATACCTTTAATATGCTCCTTCTGTTTTTAAACTAAGTTACAAGATGAAACAAATATAAAATATTCAAAAAAAATTGAAAATATTTTCCATACTGGAAGTCTACAAGATAACTTCCAGTACTGAATATGTTTTGACTTTTTTCAGCCACAGTATGCTTTTTGTGCATTTTACTTCAAGAAAAGGGCCCATCCAGACAACTTTTAAATAAAAACAATGTTAATCGAAAATTATTTATATTGTACTCTTCTTTACACTTAAGTAATAGGATCCCCTATTCACCTGGTTTTTGGATTCACACTCGCATCATTTGGGTTGTGCTAGCAAAAGCATCTCTTTGAATACTAAGAGAGAAAGAAGTCAAATTGAAAAGTTAAAAAGTTTGCTACCAAACGTTCATCAAAACCATACTTTTTCAGTGAAGAACACTGAGACATTTTCTAAGCAAAATTATAGAGATCTCTTTAAAAGCAACCAAATTAACAAGAAACCCTTGCACCAACTGACGCAGCAACTGTTAGAAAACTTACAGGAAGAGGCCAAGCACCTTTTTCATACTGTTCAGTTTCTACTGCAGGTCTGGGACCTTTACTAGTTGTTGCACGCGCCCAAAGTCAGCCTTGCTTGGGATCTGTATTTTTCACAGCAGTCTCTTTAGTTTCCAAGCCAGTGCACATTTTTCCAACATCAGTGTGTTTTAAAAGAAACTGCCCACTGTTAAACGGAGGCATAGAATCTTAGAAGTTACATGGAGCCTTAAACATAAGTCTAGAAAAGATTACAAGACTGTACTTCAACCATGAATATACATGGAAAATATACATGAATATACAGGAAAGCCGTTCAAGACTGCTTAAGGCAATGTTTGCATTTGCTGAAAGGGATTATGATATGGCCTCCAAATTTATCAGACACTGAAAAAGGACCCATATCTGAGGTGAAGAGGTTGGCAGCTGTCGGAGTGTAATTCTGCATCTGACAAACACTTGCCCTGCAATTCCAGGTCAATGTGAACAGGGTGTTTTTTAAAAACAAAGGTTTGAAAGAGAGCAGATGCTTGTCAACCTATTAACTACAGATAATACTTACGGGCTGCAGTATCTTCAGCCATTTTATGTCAGTTTAGCTATGGAGAAATAAAGTTAAAAGATGCTGATTTCTAGCTAACTCCTTACCTGCAGCAATACATGCTACATAGTGGCTTATAAGCATGAGGGTGAAATCTTCAGAATTTTGTTGTCTAGCTATTAGTATTAATAGTATTAAACTATTTTTAAAATACCCACAGAACTATATTCTTTATTCAAACACCTGGACAAAGTTACTCTTTTTGGAAGAATGGCCAAATCTAGCTCCAGTATGTAGTATTATAAAATAAAATGGTGCATCAGGAAACTCTTGATCTGAACTAAAGGAATCTTTTCTAGTGTTTAACTGAGACATGAATTCTACTTCCTTGTGATCAGAAGATATGCAAGGTATGGCTGTTACTGACCTGCCTATTCTCATTTTCTTCGTCCTCTATTAGAAGATGGTACCGTGGTGGTCTTTTTCAAGAGAAGCAGATAAGGTGCAAGTCCTGTCTCATGACGGGAGGCTATTACT
Organism: Fratercula arctica; assembly: GCA_947846985.1. NCBI lineage: Eukaryota > Metazoa > Chordata > Aves > Charadriiformes > Alcidae > Fratercula > Fratercula arctica. The sequence continues at coordinate 26,519,386 of CANTUZ010000010.1, forward strand.
AGGTGTGTAGATCAGAAGACGACTGACCACCCGCCAGTCTGGTTCATGCTGAAGTTGACTAGCTGGCATCTGAGAATAAAGCAACTGATGAAGCAGAAAAGTTAATACATAATAATTACCTTCCCTAAGCTTTCAGATAACTTAATGAACAGAAGAGGCTGGTCTGTCTGAAGTGTAAAAAATGAGGCACAGAATTCTACAATGTGCCTTTAAGATAATGATTCACATTTTTGCCTATTAGGTTTTCCCTGATTTCCGGTGACGCTCTCTTGAAAATAACAGTGATAGACTCATTCTCCCGTTAACGCCTCCATGCAATCAAGTGCATTTCTGCTTGAAATCCTTAACACCACTGGACCAGAATGTTAAAAATATGTTAACACAAAACAACATTTCACTTCTTGTATCCTGCAGTTGTTGAATGTCTTTGGTATTTACGTATGCAAGACTGCGAAACTTGCTCCTCTCAGGGTGGGCATTTGAACCTACATGCGCCAATCTTAAAAATAAAACCTTATATGAGGACTCAACTAGAGTCACAGAGAACATTAGCTATACGCACCTTTTACACACAAGTCAAGTTATAGAAATTGACCTTTATTTAGTAATCAGTTTCTTTAACTTTTTTTTTTTTGATACAAAGTGACATTTTCATTTTAGTACAGAAAATCCATGTCAGAACAGTACCTGTCTGTTTCAATTGTACCACTGGAGTCTACCCTGACCTCAAACTTTAAAAAAAAAAAAAAAAAAAAAAAAAAAAAAAAAAAAAGAGAGATAAACAAAAAACAACTGCTGTCCCTCACCATGAGAAGTACTTTGACTACTAATTCATCCGTACAATTTCCTATTTTTTAATTTATATATATACAGTATTATAATAGTACGGTATAATACTATATAAAATACTATATATATATTTTAAATGTATTGTAGTTCAAAATACTCTATATAGTATATAACTATATAAATACTATACAGAGTATTTTGAACTATAAAATAGTATCTGTAAAACAGAATTTGAATTTAGGACCAGATCTTTCTTTGAAGAACTGTGCAAGAAGAATCCCTTTTTTTTTTTTTTTTTAATTAAAAAAGCTACAAACAGAAGCAAAACTACAGCCTGCAGTGTAAAACTAGAAACCCTAATGAAATGTTAGGAACAGTGACCGAGAAGCAGTTCTACTCAAATGATATTTTAAAAACAATTAAAATACAGTACCCAACAAACATGGCACAAGAGACAGAAGAGACAGGTACAAAACCTGTGTTAGGAACACAGAGTCAGAAGTGCAAAAAAAACCAAAAAGGGAACTGATACAATGGAGTTTGGTACAATAGGTAAATAAGTATTGCAACCAAAACTAAACGATCACTTATTTTTGACAATGAAAACACTAACAATTTAGTACCTTTCTAAAGGCTTTTAATCAAAGCCCTAAAGCTGTGGCTGCTCTTAAATAAAAACAATCTATGTGAATGCTACACACTGAAGTACAAAGCTGAAGAATTACCCTGCAAAATTGCACCGACGTAAGCTTTCCGTATTTACAGTATCTAAAAGTGACAGAACACAGCATGCTAGGCCTAGCTTATGACTCTTCCCCACCAGTACTTAATCCAGGCCCAACAACCAAAAATTATTATTTCTCAACACACATTACGCTTGGATTGTTCAGATATATTATGACGTTTAAATATTAGATTCATGCATAAAACAAGAAACGATATCTTTGACAGACAAGCGTTGACAGGATACAAACAGTGGTCTGCCCTGTAGAGGAGTGTACTTCTTTCTGAGCTTACTCCCAAGACGTACCGATTCGATCCCATGAAATTACCTGGTTGTCAAGTCAACAATGTGCTTCGAAATGGTCAAAATTGCAACTAGGAGTCACACTGCGTATAAACCATTTGCTCATATTCAGAAATTTCACTCCATTTTGGAGAGTCACCTCATTAAGTGAAAGGACACAGAGTTAAAAAAACAAAATAAAAACAAAACGAAACAAGACATTCAAGTAAACAGCGACAACCAAATACTTTGAAAAAGTTTTTGTAAACTTGTCATTCTACAGGGTTTTGCAGCATTGTTAAATTCATTACTCATGGACAAGTACACGCAGGTCGCAACCCCTCGTGCCAACCTGTCATGTGTACATGTACGACATAAGAGACAAGCTCGCTGAAGTGATCTACCCCTTCCCACGTGCCTTGTCAGGTCCTTGCGTGTTCAGTGTTATCATTCCCCTTCACGAAACAGAAATCACTTACAGATATCTTTAAAAAGACAGAAATGGACAGAGTCCGTTGGATAGAAAGTTAGTTGGTTATTTCCATCTGCAAAGTAGTTTCACAGCGAAATAAATCTACAGCGGGCCAGCTGGGATCCACAGGACTTTGTTTTGTTCTTGATCGACAGTTGTCATAATCTGAGTGCAAATGCTTGAAAGGGCTCCTCCCTGGACAATGCCTGGAGAAAGAGACACAACCCCCCAGGAATGAGACTGGAACAGTCATGACTAATTACAAAGAGCAGACTTCTACATTTTTCTGCAAAGTGTTTATCAACAGATCAGAATTAATCTACCCCATTCAATATTTGCCAGACGCATGACTCTATTAAAACAAGAAAAAGAACAAACAGAGCAAAGAGGTCAAGCGTTCAATATACAGTTTCTTCTGCTAGCTCTTCAAACAGCCCAGGGAAGTTGCAGAACTGATGGCTATAATCAACTAAGACAACTGTTTTGTTAGAGTGTTAGAGGCCTTCATGTACTATTTTCAGAAGCATCAGGTGGCAAAGTTTAAGTCTAAAGATGGTCAGAACCTGCTATAATAAACCTTCTCTGTTCAGCACGTGGTGTTAAGAGTTTTATATTTACGTGGTAATATACATAGAGACTACAGCTGTAGCAACTAGACACTATTTACAAATACTAGAAGTAAATTATGAGGCAGCTCACAGATTGCTGAGCTAAATAAAACAGCAGCAGTTGCCACTCCAACTCTTATTGTTAACTACATTCAATGAAAAAAGGCCAACAGCACGCAACTGCCTGAAAATCAATTCAAAAGATAAATGAACACCTTGCATTCTACCCTTGCTAAACACAACAGTCATAAAAAGTAAAATGCCAACACTGACGCAGGAGAGGAGAACGTGTTCACTGTAAGACTTAAAAAGTGAGGAACTTCATGACTTGAGAAATGTGTCAGCAAAGCCTCTGGCCGCAGCTACCACTAACACTGGAAAAACATGGAAAGTCTTATAAGGCTTAAGGTATAATTTCCATTTTTGAAAAGAGAGAATTTGACCTCACGTAAAATATCACTTTACTCTGCAGTATATACAATTAATGATCTCAGGTGAGTTTGGATGCAGAACACAGTAACCAACAAGGTCTATGAAAGGTGACAAATGGCAGCGAGGGAGTGATTCGGATTATACGCTGTGCTCACAACTTGGTACAGGAAACAAAGCCAACCTGAAAGAGTCATTAGCCAAAAAATGATTTCATGAAATCGTCTCAGAGCTCAGGTCTGCCATATAGCTTCATGACAAACCTATCACATCCAACATGCCTATCTACAGGCTTATTTGATGCACAGCATTATAATTTCAACAAGTTTAAATGTCAATGAAGTTTGAACAGCAATCCTCTCTGACTACCAGCATCTGGAAATGTTGATGACAGCTGGAGTCCGCTGTACTTGGCACTAACAGAGGGAGGCCCGTCTCACAGGGCATGTGAGAAGATACACCGTGCTCTCTTGGACCGAGTGCTGCTTTCACTATCAGGGTGAAATTAAAATGCAACAAATAACTTAAGGAGCAGAAGATAACACACGGTGATGCAACCTGGCCATATGCATGTCAAGTTCTGTAAAGGCTTAGTATGTACCATTTCAATTAACGTTTGTATGGCTATTACATACCAGGTAACTGATTTTGTTGGGACTGTGCAGCTTCTCTCAGGATGCACTAAGACAGCTCTATACTGAATACATCCCCCTTCCCTCCCCTGCACTTGGCAGGTATGCCTCAAAATATTTCTGCAAGAATCCCATTGTTCTGGGGATGAAAAGTTGGGGTTTGGCCGGTTTAGTGGTATTTTTTGGGAGGTTGTTTTGTTTTTTTCTTTTTAGGTTTTGTTGCCATTCATATGCAGATGGCTAAAATTTTATCCCCTCAAGAATGGATGTGGCATCACAGAAATATACTTGGAAATACGCAGAGATAGTCTTGAAACTAATGTAAAAATACAGTATTAACTACAATCCAAGATTCATGTCATATACTTTATGATGTTAGAAAGGCCTCTAAAGTTGAATTTCGCTATTCCAAATTACAAAGCATGCTCAAGAAACCTCTGACAATTTTTTTCTTTTGTGAAAGATTTAAAGTATGTCTCACAAATCATTCATTAATTTACACTACAGGATTTTTGATGTTATTTGGTTTTGCTTTGTTTTATTTTTACAACTACAAAACAACTTATATTCTTTACATGGTACAAAAATGACAACTCTGTGTCAAATTATCTTGACCGTACCTCCAATACTACTGGCTTATAATTAAATATTTTCAGAATCTATTAGGTCATAAGATTCATAACATGCTGAAAACAAAAACATGTAAAAGCAAGGGACAGATAGTATTTATTATTTTGAGATTTCCTCTCCCAGTAAAATAAAACACCAGAGTGTGAGTCTGCCGAAAGGGAAGGCAGAATGAAAAAAACAGTGCTTTTTGAAGAAACACACATTACAGTGTAAATGGATTAAGTCATCACTGTGTTCCTACTGAAATGTTTATTAAATACTAACCTGTGAAGTACTTGCTATACTCTTGTTCTATTTTTTGAGCTGTCTCAAACTGTTCTTTGGAATGTTTTTGTGTAACTTTGTCCCTCAGGAAGATTGGGTCTTTTTGCTCTCTGCAAAAAAAAAAAGAAAAAAAAAAATTATATAAGAGCTAATTTTTTTTTTTAATGGCCTTGAAATGATTACCTCCAGTTGGGTGCAAGTGAAAGGCTAATTAATTTGCAAGCATAATTCTGTGCACTGAGTGCCATCTACTGTGTTTCAGCAGTATCAGCTTAGTCATCAGGATTATTTCAGTGCTAACAAATGTATTTGCTATTAGACCAAGCCAGTATTCCTTTAAAGTCTCAGAGACTGGGAGGGGGTTGAGGGAGAAAGAATGTAATTTTTTCCAGTTCGTATGAATTGGATCGTCATCTCATATACACTCCAGTACTCCCTACACAAAACTGGGCTCTAGTACTGGTCATTTAAGAGCTTGAAGTATCAAGCATTGAGCAAAATTTGAGTATTATAGAGACACAATATAACAGAGACACATTTTTGAGATTACTGTTTTTCTATTATACAAGCTGTTGGAAATAAAATAAGAAAAAAAGAGAGAAATACAAGTGATGAGAAATAAATTTTAATTCTGATCAAGGCTCGTAACACTCTCCTCCAAATCTGCCTTGGGGTCCCAAGTAGGGGATTCTGTTTAAAAGGAAGCAGAATTTATAATCAACTAATAAGGTCATATAGACGGACACTAAAACAAAATGAGCATAATTTCTTATAGCATTGAGAAAAGAAGCACAATTTTATTTTATAAATTAAAAAAAACCATCACTTCTGAATTAACCTATCACTGCTGTGTAGCAGTTCAGAGAATGCCAATAGAACCTGTGCTATATCAAAAAGGCTGTTCGGAAAAACCTTTGATGCTCATAACAGGCAGAGACAATGCGCTACTGCATCTTATTTTGATGACTGCTAGAAATCCTTGCTTGTCTAGTTCAATCGCTCTCTGTCACTTTCCAAAAAAAGGAAACTGCTGTAATGGTCACCATTCCATTTCCAAAGGGGCTCAAGACAAGACAGTTCCATTTATCATCCAAGTGCATGATCCTACAGTGGTAACGAAATACAGCACATTGCGTTATGTCTTACTTCTACTTGAAAGGGGTAATACTTATACTTTTTCTTAAATAGATAGTCATCAAACTTACCTACAGATCAAGAATATAAGAAGTTTTCAACTTTTAAAATGAAGATAGCACAAGTGTAAGATCTCTCAACAAAACTGTTTCTTAATACCTTTGTTGGGAGATTATGTCACTTCTTGACAAATCAATCTATCAAAATGTGTGAAGGTTTACTCAAACATTAGGGGAGGGACTGGGGTTTGTAAGTCCCATGTGCAGTCCCTGGCTATATTTGAGCAGGAAATTCCCAATTAGTGAAAGAGCAAGGCCCGAGAAGACCAGAGTATATACACTCCATGGCAAAAAGTTTTCACTGGAGAATGAACCTCACTGGGAAAGCTGAGGTTACGAATCAATTGTCACTGCATCCACACACTTGGCCCCGTGGAGAAGATGAATAGCTCTTTGTCACGGTCACCACTTAATCCTCAGCAGATCTCGCCCACACCTGTCTTACGGTTTAATACAAAGGTGAGCAGGGAAGATCCGAGTGCCTCCTGGAGTACATACAGTTTAATCTACATTGTTTGCTTTCTTTGAAAGATTCACTTAATTGTCATGCAACCAAAATGAATTTAAGACCGTTTACCTCACAGCGGTTTTTAGGAGGATTAATTTCCCCATTTTAAAGGGATTTAAAATGACTAGGATGAAAGAAACAATAAAGGTAACAAGCTTTTTTTAATCTAAAATAAACATCCCTGAACTACACCCCTCACAGACTTACTTGATTTGTTTAGCATTTTTGTAGCGAATAAAAATTACAATAGGGTAGATATGAACACTGTGGAGCCGTTCGATGGCATGAGGAGCGATGTCAAGCAGACAATGACAATCCTAAGATCAAACGTAAATGCAAAACACTCATTCAGTTAAAGAGCACAAGCACACATGCAAATCCCACATTTCTTCCCCTACTTAAATCATAGCAACCCAACAGAATTTTGTACACATTTAGCATTTTGGGGCTACTGAGCGATTTGTAGCCAAAGGATTTATAACAAAAGACAGAAGATGAAAAACTGCAAGAAATTCCATTCATAGTACCAAAAGTGTGAATTGATAGAAAGTATTTGAATAACTAATGAAATGAAAACTCAAATTGAAATATTTGCAATACATTTTCCCCAAAATTTAATTATTCATATTAATTTTCATAAGTCATAAGCAAACACAAGTGTTAAATTAATGAGACTTTCTGTGGGGTTTGACAGAAAACTATAAGCAATGTACAGATTTTAATTAGCATCTGTCTCCAGGATTATTATCATGTTTATATTCTTTATCACTGCATTAAATGGAATCATTAAAAAAACTAAATCCTCGTTGGGCGGGATAGGGGGTGGAATCTATGGAGTCTAAAAAAATAATTTCTAACTTCATTTAATAACACTGTAGAAGAATATGGAGGACATGCCTAGTGGAATCTGTGGAGTCTAAAAAAATAATTTCTAACTTTACTTAATAATACTGTAAAAGAATATGGACATGCCTAGTTTCTACAAAGATACATGCCCAAGTGAGGTAGCTTATTTTACTCCATAGCCTGGGGAACAATTCTCTGAATCCCTTAAAGGAGGACAACGCTAACATAATTTCCACCCCCCCCCCAACACAGTATGACCATATATTGCAAATGGTACAAAGAACTACAGCATTAGAAGTGACTCACTTTTTCTGTTATCTCTTTTATTGAAGCTACAGTTGTCACATCAAAATGTCCACTCCTCCGCTTATAATCGATAAACAGACAATCCTTCACGCCCCGTTCAATGGCTTGTTGGGAAGCTTTCATAACCTCTGTTTGACAAAACCAGAAGAGATCCCCTTTCATTACTAGGGATAGAACACGACTAACAAAACAATGTCTGCAACTTCAGATTCTTGGGTTTTTTTCCATGTTTGTGCTACCATTTAGTTCACTTATATAGATGTTACTCTCATGTATTCTAAACAAGAAGAAATAGGTTGTATTTGCATACTTACCAAGAGGACACCTGCAAAATTTTCCAGGGGATTCTTTGACCAACATGTCTTTCACAGCATCAAGTAAAGGTCCTAGAATAAGGACAGGCCTAGGAGAGGTACAGTCCACTTTCTGTACACGCTGATATGCCAGACTTGCAGAATCTATACACATGGAAGATTTATTTATAAAAGTATAAATTATTTTCCTGGCATTCCTCAGATAAGCAGAAGCACCCTAACAGTAATCACGCAAAAAAATCCCTTGCAAGAGAAAAGGGCCTTGACAAGAACAAAAAGTGCTCACTAGCCATTATTACAACTTTCTCCACTTGACAGCTTAAAATAGACATTTTTTCCTAATTAAACCTGGTGCTGCTCCCTCCCACCCTCACCCAAATTTTAAAACCAATCATTCCTATTTTTATAAACAAGACACAATATTTGGTTTCTCTGATTTGGTTTGTTGAACTCTTCCAAGGAAGTAATCATTGTAACCAACAAGATTTTGGTAGTGGAACGAAGAAATAGAAGATTTTTGAGTGGTGCCCAGGATGCCTGTCTAGACTAAGCGAGCTGGACAGAAATTAAATAGTTGAAAGAAAGATCAAAACCATGCCTCAAAAAAGCAATCTTCCTCTGCAAATGAAATATTAATACTAATAGGTCTAGGAATAAACTACCAAAAAAAAAATTAATTCGAAACACTCTGGCTTGTTACTTAATACCCAAAAAATTGCTATTAAAAGTAACGTATGTGATGGGACACATGATCACCACTTGTATTCAGACCAACCAGAATGCAACATTATTCATCGTGTCATGCTGCAGCTGTTTAAAAATGAAAGAGAAGGAAAGGCAGCCCCCTCCCAGGTATAACAAAGGTACTTGCCATCCAAGAAAGGAATTGAGTCTGTACTGATTGTATCAAGAGCCAGTAAATCCTTTCCATCTTTGGAACCACTTCGCTTGTGTTTATGCTTTCTTCTGAAGAATGACCTCCGTGCTGCTGCTGATAATGTCTTAGATGAACTGTTTTCATCTTTAGCCTCAGACATGCTGTGTCTCCTATAGAATTCCTGATCCATCCTATAATGAAACAGACTAAATTGTTGGTATTTAAACCTATCTTTTAAAATTTTTTCAACAAACAATATCAACACTGCTTCAGGAACGCACTGGAAATGCTCATCTCAAGCCTTAGCCTGAGTATCTTCATCACAGATAATTAATCAGAAACAAATGTTAATATAAATGAAATAATAAGCATCTAAAAACCTCACACTACCATCATTTCCTCAAGATTCTTACAATATTGTCATGGTTTCCACTGGGATAGAGTTGACTTTCTTACTAGCAGCTGGTATAGTGCTATGTTTTGGATTTGGGATGAGAATAGTGTTGATAGCACACTGGTGGTTTTGGTTGTTGCTGAGCACTCAAGGCCTTTGCTGCTCCTCACACCTCCCTGCCAGCGAGTAGGCTGGGAGAGCACAAAAGCTGTGAGGAGACACAGCCGGGACAGCTGACCCCAACTGACCAAAGGGATATTCCATGCCATATGATGTCATGCTCAGTATATATAAAGCTGGGGCAAGAAGGAGTAAAGGGGAGACATTCAGGGTGATGGCGTTTTGTCTTCCCAAGTAACCATTACGTGTGATGGAGTCCTGCTTTTCTGGAGATGGCTGAACACCTGCCTGCCAATGGGAAGCATTGAATGAATTCCTTGTTTTGCTTTACTTATTAAACTGTCACTATCTCAACCTACAACTTTTCTCACTTTTACTCTTCCGATTCTCTCCTCCATCCCACCAGGGCGAGAGTGAGCGAGTGGCCACGTGGTGCTTAGCTGCCGGCTGGGGTTAAACCACAGTAGTCCTTTTTGGCACCCAGTGTGGGGCACGATGGATTGAGATAATGATAAACCTGATCAGAGCACGTTAGAACAAAATTGTCATGTCATGTGCATTCATTGTATTGGATTGATAGTCACAACATTGTTTCTCTCGGGGTTGTGTTTTGTAATACCTTACCTGCTGTATGTGCTCCCTGTTGTGCTGTTTATCATCCCTGGGCAATGGGACAAGATTATCCTTTTGCTGCGCTTTGTAGTGCGGGTTTATGATATGATGAAATAGTGTGTGCTGTGGTTGTACTTGTTAATGATTAAGAGCGCTGAACAAGGTGAAACGGCAGTGGCGGTTTCATCTCCTTACCTCGGGAGCCGTCTAGCGGAAACTTTCAGTAATTACACTTTTTACCTTTTCTCCTCGAAGAACTAATCTGTGGGGGAGACACCTTCTTTCACCTCCCTCTTCTCCTTCCACGCTAATTACAATGGTGTTCAAGAATTCTGAATACCCTTGGGATGCTCGAACCAGCGTGCTTTCATTGCTAGGTGCTTTGTTGCTTCTGAATATGTTTCAGGTCTTGCTTAGGGTTAAACCACAACAAATATAAATAGCAGCAAGGCACCGAGGGGGACCACTCTGGCAGGCAGGGTAAAATTCTCCAAGGCAGAAGCAGCAGCATGCACCTACTTGCCAGTAAAGTCAACCTCGCACAGAAGTGAAGATCCCATTCCTTCTATGAAGCTGCATGTTACATTCATCCTTACAATTAACTTATCAGCAATCCAAAACAGCAGTTTTGTTTTATATGAGCACAAATATTTTGGCCACATGTAAGATGTAGGTGGTTTTACTATCCATCTCCCAGTAACAAGACTCAATGACGTGTATGGGTCTGTATGTGTATATTGTACTTCTATACATTCCATGTAGTACCATTGTCCCACTGTCAGGATGAATTTTGAGTTATGACACGGAGAGAAAACTATTAGAAGAAAAGGAAACCAGAAAACCAGTAACCTTAAAATGAAAAAAAAAAATTTTAATCACTGAGTGATAACTGATGTGATTTCAGTAACAACGTAAAAATTTTAGTTCCTGCATACTCCTCTTAACTGCTCTATCAACGTTAGGAGACTGTGGGGGATACACAGTCTTATAACAACATTGCTGTTCACAGGTAACTAAAAACACTGATGCTTCCCAAGAACGACTGTGATAATCTTGGATTCAAGGATATTTTTGCTGTGGTTATTCTGTTATTGAATTATCTATCACAAACTGGTCTATGTATTATTTCCATTTCTAGTTTACTACTTAGAGGCATTAAAAGCAACTTGATAGAGTAACATATTTAATTCAATGTTATTAAAATATGCCACCCCTAAAATGACACATCTAAGAATTAGAATCTCCTGGAAAGAATAGAAGCAAACCAGTCTTTTACACCATATCTCACTAGTCGGACTTCTAAAGACTGTAAGATAAATACTGTAACTGAGTTCACTCACATATATTTACTTGGAATCTGTCCTCTTTCCAGCTTCTGAGCATTCTCATCTAGTTGCCAAGCCATCCAGCAACCAAAGTTTCCCTGTGGCAGAGTGTCATCAACATACAAAATGTCATCCTTCTTAAAGCTTAAATCCTGTTCCACCTCTGCCAGACGGTCATAAAGTGCTCTGGAAAGGAAGACATAAATAGGCTCTACAACTGATCTCCATCAGCTCCAGGGAACGACACGCATACTTATTTTGAGTGGAACACACTACATTTAAAGAGCAGACAGTTTTACAGCAAAACATGAAGACTTACTATGCTACAGATCATGTACTCACTGTCAGAGAATAGCTGGGATGAATTAGTAAACTTTGAATTTAAAATTGTGGTAAAACTGATGTACTATCTCTCTCATGATGGTCAGCATATTATCCTAATGGCCTTGTGCTGTCATTACCGGTCACGCTCAAATACCTGATATAGAATCCATCTCCAGGAAGCTCTTTTATCTTATTAAACTCTTCTATTCTGTATTGAGTTTTTATTTTAATGTTTTCTCCTGGCTTCAACATTTCAAGATAAGCTTCCTCAGCTGTTTTATTTCGCATGTCAATGGACCCATACTGCAAAACATAACAAAACACAGAAACCCTTAGGTGTGAAATTGTATCTTAACAGGCAATAGACTTAGGTGAGTTTGAAAAACATGCAAAACGTGTTTGTTTTTCCCACTGGCAGGCTCTATATACAAGTAAGTCTTGCCACTTGACTGTAATACAGCTTGTACCTTAAGATGTCTAGCAGGAGACTGAGACATGGGGGTGGAAAACAAAATACAAAAATGAACACAGCAGACATGCACCATGAGAGAAAGTCTGCACTTCTTTAAATAGTTTTCAAAGTGTAAGCTGAGAATCATAAAATTCAACTGGAAATAATATTTTTAGGGAAAGCAAGTGGTCTGATGGAAGTCAGAAACACAATGGATACTGTGTACTAGAGGTGCAGTGGGAGAATCTCAGTGCTCAGATAGTCTCAATGCTCAGTTGGAGCTGAAAAGCTCATACACACATACGTGTTTATCACCTTAACAGTCCTGCCAAGTAGATAAATAGTCTCATTTCAGATATAGAAAGCAGAGTCAAAGACATATTGCACGGCTTTCCCTAAAGTCTCAGTAGAATTTCATAGTGATAAGATCAATATTGCTCCCTGTTTTGCAATATCTTTCATATCCTTGCCTTTCTCTTATGTCCAGCAATTGGATTCAAGGCTTCCTATTCAGATGAAGAGAGCAGGTGTTCGTAATTCCAAGTGGGACATACATGAGTCCTTCAAACTTGGGGGCAACTGGTGCCCTCAACAGTGGTAGTCCTCCAGGTTCATCTCTTCACGCACCGCAGTCAGAATGAAGGTTATGCATTCTCACCATCCTTACTTGGGTTTTGTGGCAGGAGCTCAAGATTCACAGAATGTCTCCCATCGTGAGACAGCACAATTCTTTGTACAACTCGCTCTTTATACCATCCTAGACATTTTGTCAGTACGCTGCAGACTTTTCTTAATAGCTTACCTCAAGTATCATGTCACCCAAGACTAGTCCATCAGGCCCTTTTGCTGGGCTATCATCATCTACATCTGAGACAAATATTCCATACAGGTTTCCACCACATATCTGGATCCCAAGATCCACTTGGGATTTTTTAACAACAACAGTTCTAGGTTCAGGGGTCCTTTTGTTTGTGTCCACAGGGCCCCTTTTGACAGGGAGAAATAATACATGTACTTCAAAAACTTGCATTACATACAATCAAATAAGACATCTGAAGAATATATATTTACATAATTATTATTCAAAATAGGTCACCTACAGATACAGTCTTCTAAGACAAACATCATGTACCTTGCAGACCTTCTAAACTAAACCAATCCTATAGTAAACTTTCTTCACTCCTTGCAGACCCCATCTTTCAAAAACATTCTGCAAACACGTACTTTTATCCTGGGGTGCATTTAACTTGCCTGCTCACTTACTTCAACCAGACAGAGCATTCACAGAAGTACGCTTGTTTTTTAATACCCTTCCCATCTATCCTGACCATTTTTTTTTCCCTTAAGGCAAAAATTTTACTCTCTACCTTAAGGAATTCCGGGGACTTGTAGTTGGCGTAGTTTGTTTGGATGGGGGTGTCATTGTTCCTTCATCCTGTTCACTCACAGTATCAATTACGGAATGATTGTCAGGCGTTGCAGCTCCACTGCCTTGAGGGGTGGAATGATTACTCACAGGTTCTAGGCGAGAACTAAGGGGGGGGGAGGGGAGGGGGGAAAGAATAAAAGACTGGTGAGTTAGTGTTTCACCAATGCCAGATATTCTCCACACAGACGAAGTTTTTACTTTGGCCATAAATCAAGTACAAAGCAAGGAAACAGCATGCCAAATAACATATGTTCACCATAAGTCTAAGAGAAAGATAAAGCTCAGTTTTGAAGTGTGATCATTCATCAAAATGGAATGGATAATTTCATGAAGTCATATGCCTTCTCTAATTAGTTTTTGGAAACTCCAACTGTAAAAAAAAAAAATTAAAACCATTTTGAAGTACTAGAATCTCATAATCCTAGGAAGAGGTCATCTTGGGTTTTAGCTTAATGTATCTAAGGATTATGCCCCAATAAGAAAGAAAATATAGTAGGTGCATCAAGCATTTTACTTTGCTTTTCGACAAGTGCGTATTCACACATTACTTTTCTAAGCAATCACACTTCTTATCAGCACAAATGTGCTGCTGTTTGCAAACACATTACCTGTACAGAAGTTATCTACTAGCTCAAAAACTGCATGGACCACAGAGTAGTTTTTTCAGAGTCTAGCCAGCCTTACCTTGACCGTGAATGATTGCCAAGCTGATACATATGCGGGTTATACTGAGCCAGAATAGTAATGGTGTCACACTGCTGTCCAATGATTAGTCGAGCCTGTTGCTCTGTAGCATTTCTCAAATTTATTCCATTAAACTATGGAAAAAATGCACAAACCAGATGTCAAATTTTCAAATGGAAACTAGCAAAATCATTCTTTCAGTGTCCTAATTAATTTAATGTCTAAGCACTGACTTATTTCCACTGGGGTAAATAGCAGGATGGAAATGCTGCTATACAATGACTCCTAGGGTTTACTCCTTGGAAGGAATCACTGTAATTTTAAAATATTTGGTAACCTGACCATGAGTTTAAAAGTCTTTTTACTACTGAAAGACATATGTATTCTGAGCTGTGTTATGATTTGATATCACTGATTAAATACAAGTTGGTTCACATCACTGATCTGAATAAATGCAGAATCTAAAGATAAATTCAGATCCATTCAAGGTCATAGAATCATAGAATCGTCTAGGCCCATTGTAGTATCATCCACACACTGTGCAACAGAGCATGCTTTAACATATACAAGCATCTAACATTTATGAAGCAGTTCTGTACTTTACAAAATGCTCCTCCACATGTTTATCTAATACTGTAGGCAAAAATGTGACTGCAAGCTCATCTAAAGCCTACCCAAGTATTTTTTAAACCAGGTGTCTCAGGTTACGATATGGCACAGCAACAGCAGCACGGAACTCGGTAGAAGCCAGCTGCTTGAATATTTACTCACCTTATCAGGCAGAGTATGGTGTTGGGACTATATTGTTTTAAGTACCAAAACTAGCTAGCTTAAAGTTTAATTATATCAATATAAGATGCAATGCAGATCTACCATCAAAAGACATTATTTTATAATAAAGCCTGACAAAAAGTCACAACAATCCCTATTACTGGAATACTGCAATACAGAGTAACCTTTGCTACATCTCACAAGCTTTCACAAGATACTCTTTTGGGGAAGGCAGTTATGGCTGGATTCACATGAACTGATTCATTAAGCCATAGGAATAGTAAGCAAACAATTACCTCTAGTAACTGATCACCATACTCAAGGCCAGCTTGATGGGCAATGCTCCCACCTGTTACTTTAGAGACAAATATTCCACCATTTTCTCCGCTCACAATGGAAATCCCTAGTGGCTCAGAACCCTTCTGCACTTTAACATGACGTGGCTCTTCCATGTAGGGCCTTTTAGAGGAGATAGTTAAAACTGATTTGGACAAAATTGCACTTGAACCATCACAATGTCAAAGTTACATGCAATACTTTATGTCTGTCTGAATTGTAATAATAATATAGGTTTAAACAGTCACTTTAAAAAAAATTACTCTCAACTGTCTTAAAAGCATTCCTTTAACACCATGCGATGTACAGTGGCAGAAGTAAATGTATACTAGGTACATGACTGCTCTAAAACATTATGGTAAATATGAATTATAAATAGTACGATGGTGAAGTTGGTAGGAAAGAAGCTTCCGGATGCATATTATATAAAAGTAATTGAACCACTGTATATAATATGTCATTCACAAACCATATTCCAGAAAGGTATGTTACAAATATAAATGCTGGGAGTCTTTATTGCCAGTGAAAATAAACATCATAAATAATAAGGTGGTAAATCAAAGGACAACAATGCACAAATATCAGATTTCATATTTGTATGCAGGGAAACATAAATTAGTAATGAAAATTAAGCAGTTGCAAACCCAAGCCATTAAGACAGCAGTTTGCATGGTAGCATTACAATTACCATGCAAATTCTCTTCAGGGCAATTATCCAAACATGTAAAATAGCACAAAGTGCGCAATACTGCTCGAGAAGGACAACCTTATATCAGGCCAACCTCAAACTCCTTAGTGATGAGAACCTAGGCCTAGGAGCCACAGGAATTCTCAGAAAAGACCTATTACGGAACAGATATCTGAAAGATGTAGAAGATTTGAGAAGAAGAGAACACTTAGAAAAAGACATACAGCAGTAAGACACTAGTAAATATAACAAGAGAGTGGCTTATACAAAAGCAAACCCTGATACATTCCCCTTTCCTCCCCCCATAGTTAGGATGTCTCCACCTGTACAAACTGGGCTGGTCCATTCATGGTGTGTATAAACAAACAGTAGCCTCCGAAAAAGTGCTGCTTCATATTACTCTGAACTTAATAATGTCTACACAGCAAAAGGCATCACTAGATATTAATAGTTGAGCTCGTTGTGAATGAATCAGTTTGGGTACCAGGGATGGTGTATTTTTTGTTTTAATCGCATTTTACTACGTTTGACATGCATTGATCTCAATGATTTCTTTTCTAACAATTATTATATAGCCATTCCTTGAGTTGTGCCAACTGCTTACACTATCTTAATTGTGCTGTTCAGAGAGCAGATGAGTTACCTGGACTTCACTCGCTACTACCAACGTGGGCCAGGCTGAGGAAAGGTATTTTTGGAAAGGGTAGTACCTGGGGCTGGGGGCAGAGGGAAGAGGACATCATTTCATAAATTATGCTTATTGCCACAGTCTTTGAAGGTAACTATTTGGTAGCCTTCTGAAGCAGGGGCATAATAAGTTTGCCAGCTTATTAACGCCTAAATGATAAAAAACTGGCTGCTGATACGAATGCAACTCTTATAACATCAACACTGTGCTAACTCCCAGAAAACTGCAATTTATTAACTTTTTTTTTTTTTTACGACCCATTATGAGCATGTAAACCAGGATGTTACATGAAGCTTCTTAAAATCGTAAAATCTATCAAGGCACACCACCTCATTAAAACCTAAAAGTTCTTTCTGAACTTTATTTATTGTGCCTTTCTGCTTTCCATCTACCACATGCATTTTAAAAGTTTTGTTTGTTTGTTTCTTACTGGAATAAGAAAGAATCAAACCCATACAAGTTGCACAGGATCATGTATTAGAATTCTAGTAAATACAAAATGAAAGATAACTAGTAATGCATGTAGTAGAGAATCAATAATAAAGTAAACCAGAATGATAACATTAAAAAGGTGCCTTACTTGATAAGCAGAGTTATTAAAATCAAGTGAAGCGCACTCTTCTATAACATTCAGACTGCCTGCCAGAATCACTAAACACTGATTGGAAAAAAGTCTTAATTGATCAGATCTTTAAATTTTCATTTAAATTAAAATCAACAGAACAAACAGAAACATTGGTTATTTTTCTTTCATCTGTATTATTATTATTTTTGTTTGTGGAAAGGCCAAGTGATTTACTTGCATTTCATGGAGAATAAGAATTATACAACCAAATAACCATTTAAATGGCTATCTAGGCATCTTCAAACATCTTCTAAGGCTAGACTTAAATGAGCTGTTTTCCTAAATTAGGAACTGTTTGTGTGTGTTAGTTTTTTGTTTTGCTTTCAAAAAGCAAAACAACAAACCTTAGAATTATATTCTTTTTAGAAAGTCAGTTCAGACTACAGTTTATACATATGCACAGCAAGAGTGAAGGGGCTGGAACCTGACTGAGCTTCAATCGTCTGATCAGCAATAACAGAAATTGTTATTTCCCAGAGATCAGAACGTGTATCTTGTGCTCAGAGATACAAAGTGACAGGGGTGTCAAAAACCCAGCTTTATCAGCTGAACATTATACACCAGTAGTCATGTGAAAGGGAAAAGAAATTCTGACTTTGAATTTGCAAGTGACAATTAGAGGAACATTTATATGAGAACACAGATTGAGTACACGTAGTACAAAAGTCACACTGAAGTAAGAAAGAATGAAAATTCACAAAAACATCTTTACAATCCCTTTCAAAGCACACAATATACACTCTAGAGTTACTACAATAAGTTAGTTACCAATTCTTTAAACGAGACAGAAGTTTCATATAACGTTTTATGAGTAACTTTTTATTACTACCAGAAAACTTAGAATACAGAATATCCTTATTACTTTATCATTCACATTTTTATGGTCAGTTCTTTTACATAAATCAAGCAATACAAAGGGGTCTTGAAGTCCATATAAGTGTAATCTATTCCAACACCTTATAGCTCCTTTACACTGCCAGAATGGCATTCAGCTGCCTTACTATAAATAAAAGCCTGATTCAGATTTGTGTCTTACTGTTCAATGCTTTGAATTCATGCAAACTTTTTCATATAGTCAGTCTAGCCAGATCACGATAAAATGAAATCAGATGTCTGAGACTGATACCGTAAGCAACATATCTTGAAAGTATTCATAATGAGATATAGAAAGTTGTTAAAACACAAAGCTCATGGTTTTGAGAAAGCTATCACATCAGGTTGAAATTCTGCAAGCAGCTACACATACACTTAATGCTATTGCTAGCAGCGGTCAACGTACAGCCAAAGGGATCAGTCACAGTAGTAAAACTGCATCTGTACATATGGATGGGTTCTGGGCACAAGTTATGCCCTCAATTTTTCATGTTATCTGGTGAAATTGAATCAAGGCACAGTGGTTAGAGCACATATTCTACACAGCTAAGGCACCAGATGTTACTAGGTCTTCATTTTATTTAGTTTTCCAGATTACAGAACAAGCACTTGAGGTAGTTCAGCTGAAGGGGTGTATTCCAATTTAGACCACTCTTATTTGGTGTGGCCATTACTCTAACACGGAAGAAATAAAACCCTTATGAAATACCTTGATTTTCTAAACTGAAGAATCTGCTCTTCAGTTTTTAAGAAAAAAAACACAAAGACCTCTTACATATTTTGTGAAGAACATAAGAACATAGTTGTCATTTAAATTAAATGTTCACATTCCTTCAGCCCAATAAACAAATGTACAAAATTTGCTCAGACACGCTCGTATTAAAAGCAATAATGTGGGGACCTTACCTATCTTTTCTACGTTCTCCAATAGACACTGGGCTAATAGAAATCCTAGGTAACGTAGAAAGGGAATTCTGAGACTGGCTGCTGGCGAAGGAAGATGTTTCCAGGTTAAGAGGTGACTGTGGAGGAGTTATCAAGCTGGGACTGCTACATTCAGAGTGTGACAAGGAGCCTGTGGAAAATGAGCAGTTGACTTTTAGTGTCCTGCATCTGTCAATAGTCTGGAGATCTACACAGACACAGGGAAGGATACCATACACATCTGAGACAAGAAGGAGGACCAACCGTTCCCTAGCACTCTATTAACCATGTAAGGAGCTCAGGGAGACCAGGGAACTAATTTCAGACAGTGCAAACTTACTGTCCTTAATGAGTGTATGTCAAATCTGTCCTCTGTAAGTGTGCATACAACTCCTGCCATTCTCAACAAGGAGAGGAGGTTACAGACAAGCTACACGATATGCATGTCTCCAAACACTTAGCAATGCAAAGTTAAAGAAAAATAATAAACATCAGGGAAGGAGAAGTAAAATAAAAATCTAGTATGTGGGTTTATTTTCCAATTATATATTTCTGTATAACCCTTTCCTTTGGGCAGGAAATAGATTATGAAACACCTGAAAACACCAACAAAACCCCAGCATGAATTGCACGGAGACACGAAAGCTCTGCAATTTCAAACAAGCTTAACATGACTGAGTTTATGTCCCTTCCCTGGCTGTACCCTCCCTGAGCAATTCACTGAGCCAGTGCCCTGACAGAAACATGCAATTTGCTGCTTCTGAAAAAGCTACAGAAAATAAATCTCAGATTACTAATCACAAATGAAAGCTTTCTGTAAGAGTTGCATTTGCCCACTTAGGAAAACCACTGCATACAATCCATTAAGGCTACAGTACATTTAAGCAATGATGGCTGTGAAGATTTGCTTTTTACTGTCCTCAAACTGTGAATTCTACAGCTCTCCAGCACTCCACTGGTATTTGTATCATGTCTTTAAATATCCTCCACCAAGCAATTCTGAGTGAAGTACTAAAATATTTTCACTGCGTTTTCAAAATATAATTTACAATCAGTAATACTGTAATATGCAAAATAATATACTTAAAGAATCATCTGTTAAAACTTCTAAGACATCATTCTATAAGAAAACTACAACTGTAAAACATACAGTAATGCTTATTCTTACTTTCTTTGTGCACTTTTTCTTAGTGTGCCACATCCTAGAGTTAACTAACAGAAAAATCAACTTTCATTAGAAAGTTTCTTTTTTTTTTTTTACCTTTCCATGGGAAAACGCAAATTTTGTGACCTTAATGAAACTGTCATATCTAGATTTTGGTGCGTCCTGATTCACAACTGCAAAGGGTTTGGATTGGTAATACCGAAAATAGTACGACTAAAATTACTTATGAAATAATTCACCTCTGTCAGAGCCCATCATGGACCTTGGATATCTTGGCGTTAAAGGGATCTTAATTCGTTCTGTTCTGTATTGCAAGTTACTTGAAGAACCTATTTTTACAACGAGAAAACATTACAATGACAAAAGTAAAAGCAACTGCATTGAACAAAAAAGTACACTTAGATTCTGCTTCTTCAATGAGCATTAAACTGGCCTCTGAATTTATGCACAAGCCTTGATGATTACCCTCATATATATTGTGTATATCATATTTCTAGTAAATTGTCTTGATTACACAGTATAAACAGAGCATAATGCAGCTATACAGTATATACACACTGTTGATTCTTGTATGAAAAACATTTTGGATATTTTTCAATGAAACTTAACTTGAAGTCCAAGCGAGAATCTAATACCTCTGTTTACTAAGAATCCATGGGACTTTCCAAAAGGCATTTAAAATGTTCTGATTACATTCTGTTTGGATGAATACATATTTTTTTGACACCAATTGCAACTATTATGCCATTTTTTGCTGTGTTTACAAAGCTTCCATGCTCTATTCTGATGCAACTGCCAATCATTGATGGAACACAGGAACACAAACATGCACAAAAAAGTTATTACATTATTTAAAATTTTAAAAATTCTAAAATGTTAAAATGTCATTGCTACAAACCATGGATTTGCTTTGGTATTACTAGAATAAGCATAAACAATCTTACGTGTGAATCAAGTAAACATAAGTGTAACTTATCTTCCGACAACACAATTTACATTAGGCCATTAGTCATCCTTGAGTTTTTGTTCTTGGGGCTCTCTCCTTTCCTCTTCTCTCCACCTCACTGAACCTCAAAAATACTTTGGATGGGCTTCCCATCTTTATAAGGGTACTTTCAAATAGTAACAGGCACGGAAAGGAGAATCATCACTCACACAGACACACACAGCATTTTAAAGAAACCGTAAAGAATGAATTAAACACAGCTACTTCCACAGAACACCTTTAGTCATAAAACCACAAAAAATGAAGCAAAGGAACACAGGGAGCCTTTAGGTTTTGCTAGCTATGACAATCCCATAACCCACGTACTTAAGGAATTTATCCTTTATCATTTATCCTTTGTCTCCAATATACAGGAGTCCCACAGGAAATAAATCAGAAAAGCTAGTTACCAAGTCTTGCACTGGATGGTAACGAATTTGAGCCATGAGATGCTCTTGTACGTGAATTTTCAGAGTAGTCATTGGAGTGTTTATGACTTAAGTCCAAACTCAGGCGACCTTGGTGCTGGGAACTACATCAAAAGAAAAGGAGAATAGGACAACTGTTAGAACTGTGTAAAGCACCTCAGCAAACAGAAAATTGGCCAACAAAAAAATTTTGGTTATCCCTGAGTTACTCAATAAAATGAATGCTCCTCTCCTTCCCACTTGCCAATTGTCCCATCATTTTATTAATCAAGATAAGTCAGAGGAAAAACAGCCGAAAGTGCTATTAAAAAAGGGGGAAGGCTTTATTTGTTTTGGCAAGGACAAGAAAAACACATCAGAAATTAGTCCATTAAAAAAATTAATTTCCTTGTCAATATCAGCCAGTAGAGCAGAGGGAAATCTAATCCATCAGTTACTGAAAGACACGAAAGCAACTGGCACATCACTTCTACGCAATAATGGTTTTGAGAACCCTGGGTCAAAATAACACACAATAGCAGTGTGTTTCACTCTGCACTGTATAAACAACTACCAGAAGCAATTTCATCCTAATGAAAACAAAAATGTAAGGAGATGTAAATTTCAAAACACCTGGGATGCAGATGCTGATGGCATATTTGGCTGGCGACCGACGGGCAATTGCTGGTGTGAACTCTATGGCTCCAGGCAGTATAGATTGGATTTCTCATGACAGCAGTTACTGCAGGGCACGGTGCTAAGCTTCTTGGCACAGTACCTGCTGAAGATGATAAAATCGCATTCTTACCAACATCAGTAGCATATAAACTACAGGCTTTAAATATTTTTAAATACTGATATAATTATGTATTGTAACATTTGCAGGTGTGAACATGTATCTATAAATAAAAATTATTAGCATACAGATAAATACATTATTAAGCATCATGTGACACCTTTTAAGTAGTGCATGCATGTTTAAAATCTGGATTATAATTTTGTAATGAGTCAGTAATAAAGTGCATTAGATTACCAAAAAATGAATTCATTCACAGTATGTCACTTTAATATGTACTGGTAACTAAAGGATTTTCTGTTTTCAAGTATCAAACCTTTTTATACAGCAACAGAAATTCTGCACTTCTCTCTGAATAGTCATCTGACAGGAACACAAACTTTTATTTGGTACTTGAACTGACTGCAGTTAAAACGATTCTTGTTCCTCTTCTGTTGCCTCAAAGACTCCCACTTCTAGCGTGTCCTGTGGCTTTAAATTATAGTATTTCAATATTTATTTATGAAACTCATTACTAAAGCTGTTCTTTTAAGTACCCTCATCATTCGGTACTCAACCAATTGAGAGCAGCCCTGAGGAGAAGGACCTGGGGGTACTGCTGGATGAAAACCTGGACGTGAGCTGGCAATGTGCACTTGCAGCCCAGAAAGCCAACCGTATGCTGGGCTGCATCAAAAGAAGGGTGGCCAGCAGGTCGAGGGAGGTGATTCTGCCCCTCTGCTCTGGTGAAACCCCACCTGGACTACTGTGTCCAGCTCTGGAGTCCCCAGCATAGGAAAGACATGGACCTGTTGGAGCGAGTTAAGATGAGGGCCACAAAAATGAACAGAGGGATGGAACACCTCTCACCTCACAGGCTGAGAGAGTTGGGGTTATTCGGCCTGGAGAAGAGAAAGGCCTGGGGAGACCTTACAGGAGCCTTCCAGTACCTAAAGGGGGCCTACAGGAAAGATGGGGGAAAAACTTTCAGTGGGGCTTGCTGCAATAGGACAAGGGGTAATGGCTTTAAACTAAAAGACAGAAGATTTAGACTAGATATGAAGAAAACATCTTTTACAATGAGTGTGGTGAAACCCTGGCACAGCTTGCCCAGAGAGGCGCTAGATGTCCCATCCCTGGAAACATTCAAGGCATGGTTGGACGGGGCTCTGAGGAAACTGATCTAGTTGAAGATGTCCCTGCTCATTGCAGGGGGGTTGAACTAGATGATCTTCAAAGGTCCCTTCCAACCCAAACCTATTCTATGATTCAACCAAAGTCTATTTGTCCAATTTCCTCTTAAATGAGTTGGTAGCATAGAATACAATAGCAAAAACTTGTTCACATTTCAAGTGATAAAATCATATTGTCGAATGTAGGTTTGACTTGATTGGGTTATTATGCAAAGGTATCATGATAAGATAAAGCTTTTAGTTAAAAATAATACCTTTTAATACTTTTTCTACTATCATTAAAAGAGAGACAAAGAGGGAGAAAAGAGTAAAAGAAATCAAAAAAGAGCAAAAGCTTCTTTGATCTGAGCTACTCTTGAGCACATTTTACATTCTGAAAATTGATTGGGACAACAGGGTTTCAAGCTGTCTGTTGTTTCAGACACACAAGTCATTACATACTTCAGGGTCTCCAGTAAGAAGAAAATGTTCCATAATTTCTAGAACATGCAGGAGTTCGGGGCTTTCCAAAGAATTGAGGGTAAACTCATAAAAATCAGCATTGTCTTAATTTGAAAATCAAGTTTCATATGCAGCTGCTACACTAAAGACTGAACAATCCATCTGGGAACAAGTTTACCAGGTCTAAGTAAATGCTTCTTGATCAGTTCAAAGCAACTAGCGTACAATAACCTAGACAGCTCCTGAAGCACTCCTTTTACTCTGTGCTGATTTGAAACCCGCTAACATGAACCTCAATACCAACAACTGTTTGATCAACTGAGACAACACGCCAACCCTTTTCTGTTTTACCCGATTACACTGATTTCTGTGTGAGCTGCTTGTGAGTCCCCTCTTCGGCAGCTTAGTATCTCACACACACTGGCATCTAATCTTTAACTTAGATTAAGATCACAACCAGCTTGGGCACTCAACTTGAGATACTCCAAGTATTTGATTTCCAACAGGCAAAACTTTCTGAAGATAGGATCTTTTTCCCTTGGAATTATTTCTGCAGTTAAGCATCAAAAGCTTGGGACACCTTCATTTACTGTTTGCTATCAAAAATATGGGAAATCTTACTTGTCTCCCTAATGTATAGGCTATGCCTTGTTCACCACTTATGTATTCAAAACTCCTCTGCACAGAAACTGATGAAACACAAATCCTTCAGCCAGGAGTTGCTCAGTTTCCTTAATGGTTCTTAAACAGGTTTCACTTCTTTACAGCCCAAAAGCTGAGCAGCCCATGCTCAGATTCCAACAGACCATGGAAATATGTTTTGTGAGTCATGTTTGTTCTGCACTTATCATAATCAATCCCCAATACTGTCCAATATGGACAAATTCCTTGGGGCATTCCTAGGAAGCAGGAGTTCTGTCACTCACCTGCTGACATGCTGCCAGCGTATAAGGCGGCAGGCACAAAGCCATCGCTGTGCCTAGCAGACCGTTTTGGTGAATACGGTGCCCATTCCTGTAGCTCTGGAGACAGATGCTCCTCACTAGCTGGAGCATACTTCTGCACCTACAAAAACATAGAAATTTGATTACAGGAAGTTGGAGATCCAGAAGAAAAATAAACGAGAGAGACAGATTTTGTAGGCAGTAAGCAACTTCAAACTTTCTAGTATCTATTCCAGAACGTGCTTGCCATCACAGTGCTTGTTACACCTTTATCTTTCAATGATGGTATTCACTTCTATCCCTTCCTTCCTCCACCTTGCTCCATTATTTCTTTTTATCATTTTGTAATCTTTTTAGGCCAATGTTTGCAACTTAACTGGTATGTTTTCCTTCACAATAAAACACCCAGCATTTAGTTATGTTTCTCCTTTTAAATACTGCTTTCCCAGGACATTTCAACTGTTATGTCAGCCACTATTGCAAGCGTTTCCTAAAGAAGACCTGGCTAACAAGGCAGAAAATGTTTTCTTCTACGCCTGTATTTTCACATGTGTGGAGCAACCTCTCTTTTAACAGAGCAATTCAGATTTTGGAACCATCACAACTTGTGTTCTGTACATACTGAGTAGACACCCATGAGTTAAGAAACACAAGAATAGCTCAGTTACCAACAGTGATTCTAGAGAGCTACAAGTTCAGGGCTCAGCATGCAGACTGTACACACTTGAAACGTACAACACAAAACATGACACTGAAGTATGTAATAAGTGAAAAAAAATTACTGGAAAGGTTGAAAAGGTACTTACAGTTTTTATGATAGCAGTATTTTAATTAAATGAGCTGTTACTGTGAGCACAAAGACTATAAAATGCAGAGGTCCCTTCTTAGAACCAACACTTGATCACTACCACAGGTGTATTAGTAATTGCACCACCTACTCAGGGATGAAAGTTCTCTTAAATTTATCAACTTATCGAAGTACACAAACTTAACTGTGTAAAGACACAATTAAGGAAATTGATACCACCCAATATGGCTATGAATTCAACTATACTGCATATTCTATATACATATTTTTGATATGATAAACACTGCTTCAGCAATGAATACATGCAGACTGGACAGTACTGTTACACAACCTGATGTAGTTGCAGTGCACAAAGAGTTCCACCAGAGAGAATTTTTCAGAGTGAATGGTGTCCGCTCTTTGAGGCGGAATATCACTTCTGCTCTCTAGTCAACAACAACTTTAGAGTTACCAGTTTCTGTGAGGGTGGGGGAGAAATTAAGGAAGATAAAAAAAAATATAATAATCACAGAACTTTGTCCTAATTTCACCCTAGAAATGTAAATTAACTACTACATCAAATAACCTTAAAACCAATAAATTATGACATTATAATGCTATTATACAGTTTTCTTCTTCACTTCAAACCAATACCTATATGATATCTGCCATAATCACTTGCGCGGTATGTAGAAACAACTGTAATATGTCCTTATCAATCCTTTCTGGTCTTTTAAACGGTGAGTGCCAAAACCACCCTCCCTGTTCCAGCTAACAAATTTCTTACGTCTAAGTCCCCACCTACATGTCTCCTTGTCACAGTTGGAAACTCTTCACTTACTATAGGAATATTACTACAGTCATAACCAGGACAACATAATCTGCTCGTGACAATGCGCTATAAGGTAGCATGGGAGTATCGGTGCTAATGAACCAACTTGATATTCTATATAAAGCAAACACCCCGTATACAAATGTGTTCAATAGCTTGATTTTGTTTTGTTGCTATATACATGCCAAAAGCTGACATTAGAATATGCCTGCCTTTGCTTCTTGTGGTGCGATTCTTGATGAAAAACTGTAACCTTTCTCTTATACATACTGCTCTTCAGACCTGTTCAGAATAAATCGTCTGATTTCAGATACAAAATTAAACCCTTATGCTTTTCTGTTATTGATAAGGCAGAATTTGCTAGACACTTTTATAAAAAAGGCTTAAAGCTCTCCGTAACTACTTTTTCCCCAATACAATGGAAGAAGCCAAAAAGAGACAAAAAAAATTGCCAGTTGTTCTCTTATACCAGTATTTTTGCAGAAGATGGCTCCAAACCTTCCACTACTTCCAATTCAGATTAATTTTTCTTCAGGTTGTCAAAAACATATAGGAAAGAGCCCTGATCTTCCATCAAGCAGCATTAAAACCCAAGATATGCCTACAAAGCCGAAGCCTATCATTCTGTTTGGTAGCCCCCACTGCCTGTTAAAAACTGCAACTCCATGAACTGGTTTTGAATTTTGTGATACTGCAAAGTGACAACCGAGTCTGGGGTAGCTTGTCAGGGGACCTGGATTTTGAGAACAGGCTATGCTTCTCCTGTTACGGTACGTAACTGGGGACCCAAACGCACACTGAAAATAGACTTCAAGGTTTCTAGTTTTGTGCTTCGATATATGAAGTTTCTACCTGAAGCGCTGGATTAGGAATGGGCATAGGGGTCATTTTATGCCTCAGTGCAGGAGCTGATTTTGGCCTTGGTCTTTTAATCTCTGGCTCTTCAACTCTTTGAAAGCCAATGCCGTCTTCACAGGATTTCCTTGAAGAGAGATGAGTGCAGTCAATACCCTCCTCCCGATAATAATGC
This sequence comes from Fratercula arctica, assembly GCA_947846985.1. NCBI lineage: Eukaryota > Metazoa > Chordata > Aves > Charadriiformes > Alcidae > Fratercula > Fratercula arctica. The sequence goes on from CANTUZ010000010.1 coordinate 26,547,063, forward strand.
CCAGCGTTCCTGCTGCGCCCCTTGAGAGTAGCAGAGTCCTGTTTAAGTGCCAAGGGAACTGGAGCTTGGGCAGTGGCTGGACTGGTGGGTGGTGATCCAGTTGTTACCGTAGACTCTGATGCAGAGCTTGCCTGCTGTTTATGTTTAAACTTGATAGAGTCACTTCTCTTAGGAGGAGTTGGAGGAGTTGAAGCCACTTCAGCTTTTGATGGCTGAGGTGAATGGCCCGTCACCTGATTAGGGGAAAGGTACTCCAGCTTGGGAGGGGTTGGTGGTCTTTTGAAAGTATCAGGATCAAAGATAGATTTCCTTTGTTTTGGCTTTTTGTACACAGAGAACTTTTCTGTTTCCGTTGCTGAGATATTAACCATGACTTTTGGCCAGGTACCACCACTATGCTTAGCTCCATGTCCTTTGTCGAACGCAGTCTCAACCATCATGCAGTCAGCTCCTGCAGGCTCATAAGGCAGCCTCCTGTTGTCCAAGTCAACAGCTCCAAAGCCTTGGTCCCCATATGTCTCTGGGCTGAATGAGCTGAGACTGTGTTCTGAATTACTGTGGCAACTGTGCACTGTGTTCCTATGAGAGTCTACTCGTAATGCGTTATTAGGGAAAGGTTTATGATCGCAAAATGAACCGCTGCCCTGATCACTCTGGTCCTTCTTGCCATCCATGATGTCTGGATTGAAAATGTCAGTCTGTGTTGAGCTGTTGAGTTTCAGATTTCTTTTATTTTGGGTTTGTATCTCTGATGCATGAACCCTACAGTTTGAAATTTTTTCTGAGTCCTTCAGATTTTCAAATATATTTTGACCGCTCCAAGATGAACTCTGAGGAAAAATCTAAAACAAAACAAAAACACCCCAAACAAGTTATGGCCTTATTATTATGGCTGACTTCTGTTTAGTATGAGGCATACTCTAGCCTCCTTGTTTACCTATACCTGAATATACACCAACACATGCATGGATATGGTTGGGAAAGGTTTAATAAAGTCTTGCAGATGCAAAGCATAGAACATCAGATAAAATGAAGTTAGAAAATTTTTTGAAACATTTTCAGAGCAATTCCAGAAGGGCAACTCCACATTGTGGCAGAAGCACTGTACTGACATTCAAGGGACCTGCACTCTACTTTTATCTCTGTTAAGTGATGCTATTAAGTCATCTTTCATTGTCCATTTCCCCTTGAACATTTTATCTTTTTACTTTCTTAAAACCTCAAGCTCTCTGGAGCTGAAATTATCACTCACAAAGCCTGTGTGACAGGCCCACGATAATGGGATTCTAACCTCAATAAGCAAAACAGAATAATATTTTTATGGCAATAAGCCTGAAAAAGAAAGCCTTGTACTTAATTCTCATGATAGCCAGAGTTCAGTTTTCTGCGCAACTCCCTCCTGACTAAAAGCAAACCTTTCTGTAGTCAGGCGGGAGTTTATCTTTCATGTACAGAACTACTGCAGCTCTGAAGCTGAAACAAAGAAGAAAAAAGCAATTGTGCTGGAAGTCATTTAATGTGACCAGCAAACAAATGGGAAAGAAGTAAGAAGAATAAATAAGTTTAATTTCCTACCAGATGCCACAACAGCCTTACTTTAGAAATAACTGTTGAGTGTACGACCAGTGAAATGCATCCAGATGGTCTTATTTTTAGCAGAGACTTTCCCATGATGATATATTCATTTTTTCATGTACGCTTCCCTGAACAACTGAAATAATTCTGTAACAGTTCAAGAAAATTCTGCAAATTTAGTTTCTCCTACTCACCTTCATCAGCGACAGGGTAAGGGAATCCCTACAGTTTCGTAGCAAAGCTTCACATTCAGTAAGCGACTTATTATCTAGTGCAATGCCATTGATCTAAACACAAAAAAACCAGAACAGACATCTGTAAATGAAAGGTAGCACGCGGGGAGCATCTTAAGGTAGCATCTCTGGCACCTCTGACAGGGAAAACACTAGTTTTATATGTATCCGTGACTGAAGTCTGGTTGACCTTGTCCTGTGTCTTTTGCCATTCTCCACTAAAAACACAAGCTGCTTAACTACAATTTTGCTATTCCTATTGGAGACACAGTGTAACAACACTTGTTTCACTACATTAGCCTCTCCCTATGCATTTGTACAGGCACAGTTATCCCCTTCCGTTTCACAGGGGCTCATAAACCAGACAGGTTGTTTAAGGCTGCAAATGCACACAGGGAAAAACTTCCCCTCCAAAAGGATGACATCTCTGATATCATAATTTAAAAGACAAGAAACCTTTCATCCAGCCAAGGGATGTCTTTTTGGAACTGACCTTTCCTACTCAGTATGAAAAAAAAAAATCACAAGTATCATTATATAAAAGCCAAGTGTGAAGAGTAAGTTGGTGCCTGTGTCAAAAATTCTTATATGAACTAAGCGTAGCAAACAACCTCCACATTATATAAATCACTCAGCCTACAAACGCATTAATTCATAATAAATACACAAAAAGGGTACAATACAGTGAAAGTAAAAAAAATAATTGGAAATTTTGGGATTTTAAAGAGTAACATTCAATGATAACACTTTAAAATAGATCAAAAATTAAAAAAAGAGAATGCATTCTTAAGACTTACAGCAATTATTCTATCTCCCACAGTAAGGGAACCCTCTTTGGCAGCTGGGCTTCCGGGCACCACAGCAGCAACAAATACTCCGTTTTCTAGACTGACCCCACTATCTGAAATATACAAAATAAACATGAATTTACTCCTGCAATTCAGACACCTTGCTCAAACAGCACGTCTGAACTGCCTGCACAAAAAAACAATTGAATTTCAATTTCTGAAAACTCTTTTATAGAAATAAGAACACAGTGAGGGATAATAGGGATATATCCCAAAATTTAATACAATCATACAAATAATCATACAAAGCTGGGGTGACTGATGGATTTAAGAGTCTTGTTTAGACTCCCAGTAACACTCCAGACAGGCAGCTAACCAGAACTAAGTATTAAGAAAACCCAAAACCAAAACCCATCCAAGAACAAAAGAGAAAACCTGTACTTACAGAATAAAGCTACCATTAATATGAGCATTCTTAGTTTGCTAAAAACAATTAATGAGAATCCCTATCTAAGCGGTAGTAACAGTATTAGTGGGATTTAAGCAGAGGCTTAGAACAAGTACCTTTATGCCAAGCCATTTTTGGCCGAACAAACACATACCATTTATATATAGCCTTTATAGCCATTACCTTTATGTCCGGAAATATTGATGTGAAGAGGTGTTATCACTCGCCCACCTAAGGACTTCCTTCTTCGAACCACCATGTTAATAACACCTCCTCCATTTAGAACAGCTTTTATAACTTGCTTTTTATCCTTATTAGTAAGATCTACATCATTGATCTTCAGTAACCAATCATTCACTCTGGCAGATAAGCAGAAATAAGCAGATCACTGTTACAAGCAAACTTAGCTGGATGCAGCACATGAATAACATTCATGAAAAGGGATGCAACAGAGCTGATCTCAATATGCTAATCCTTAATTATCTGGAGTTCTCCATTCCTCAAAAAGCATTAAATAGCAGCTAAATGAAAACCAGGACTTCTGGTTTGCACTTCCCTAGCAAAAGTATATCCTCAAACCAGTCATGACTGCTCCTTATTTAAAAGCAACTCTTTGGACAGAAGAGAGTAGTTAAAAACCTCCTATCAACACTAAGAACAGGAGCAGGTTTCAAATTATCCCTTGCTCCCTGCCCTTCCACAATAGCTCACCCTCATATCTTTCCCAAAATTTAAATAAATAGATCAAAGTTTGAGGAGATTAAATAGAGTGAGACACAGAGAAACAAAACAACATTTCAAATCCTGGTGAGTTTTAAGGGATGAGTCAAATAGCTTTTAATTTTTGTAATGCTTTTAGGCATTGGTCTTCTCAGTGTGTTTATCCAACCAACATTAATAATATACACATGACCAATGACAAAAAAGAACTTTAAAAAATGGGAGAACCCGAAGACTATTTACAATATGCTCGTATTAGTTTATTATGATCAACAGAAGACAAGCATTTTCCAAATTCAAACCCTACCTTAATCGACCATCAGCGATACTTCCTTTGTCTACTTTGGTAACAAAGATCCCACAGTCTCCAGGGAGGTATGGTTCATTTACGCCTTCTGCCACATCAAAGCCAAGTGCTTTCAAGTCCATATCGTCCTAATAAATGTTATTAACAAGTGACTCAACTGCCCTGGCAACCATTGTGCCACTGTCTGTTAGCAAGAGGCATTACTGCGTGTTTGTACTATGCACTTAGATTTACAGAGTACCTGTTTCAGACAAGTTTTTAAAATATTATACTTCAATATATAAGCTCCCAATTCCATTAGTTACTAGGTGTCCTCCAGCATTAGAATGATCCTTCTCTCTCTCACATTAGGGCTGAAATGATGCAGAAGGGGAATTTCACCAAAAAGGAATAGGAAAGCAGAAGATCATGCAGGAAAGCATGTTCAGACGTGTATAACCTGTCTTAAGGTATGATGTTGGATGTGTAATGAGAGAACAAGGACACGTTCCCCAAGAATGGGCACTACCTAGGGAAAAAAACATTGTAAAAATAAGGAAACAGCACTGTGTCTCAGTGATGAACTCTGAAAGATGTCCACTTTGATGTGGCTAAGACCAGAAAAAAACCATTTCTAAATACAGATTAGAGGCGATACTCTACCAGTCCTGGTGCAAAACAGATAATTCTCTATGTGAAAAGTGATAAACTTCTTGAACAAATCAGTCATTGAATCGAACAGGGAAATTTTAATTTAGTGTTTGCTTTGGTAAATGGCAAGGTCACTGTAAAAAAAAAAAAAAGAAAAAAGAAAAAACTGGGACCAACTGCTCTAACACTGATTTATTATTACTATTTTCAGTGTTAAATAGTACACTTACAAAAATTAGAGAACTCAAAATTAGCTGGACCTACCATCTCAGCATACTGAAGGGAGATAACACTTGAAATTTAAAGTCTCACATGCAAAAATTAAACAGAGCTTAAATCAGACATAAGGCATGGTTCTAGACATGGTTCAATGACTAATCCCCTTAAAATCAGAAGAGCAGAAAGTCTTCAGGGAAGCTGAATATAAAACATGTAAAAATATTAATATTTACCAGAAATAAAATTAAGCTAAACCTGCCAAGAATATACAAGAAATCTTCGAAATGTTCCACGTAAGAAAAAAGTTCATACGGAAGAGCATGGGGCTGCCATAAAACAAATATTGAGTAGAGATTACAGTATCAATGCACAGCCTCAGAGCTGAAAAGTGAATATTATTGCTCTCAGTTTTGAGCTGAGTTTTTATGTACAATACCAGCTTAAGCAGATAGGTGAAACTGAAGCAAAAATAAAAGGATTTAAATTTATTCAACTCTATAATCTCCATCCTGGAATTCAAATACTGGTAGGTCAGCAAGGATTTTCCCATACATCTAATCAAGGTTGGCAGACTATTATTACTATATTTTGATAGCAGCAAGTGTAATTTCAGTCAAAACGGAGAAGATGGCAATGCACAAAATTCGATGAGAAAGGAGCTGGTCAAAAGAGATGAAAAAGCATGGTGAAAGAGGAATTGTTATTCCAGGAAGAATTTACAGATGGTGGTCCTGATGGATTAGCATTGGTAGTCAGTTCATATAGTCTTTTCAATCTCTCTCAATATTTCAACATATAATAATACTAAATAATATTTTTAGTATCAAAAAAGGAATGTCTGAGTGGCTCTATTGGGATGCACTATCAGAACACAGACAGATTGGCAGAGCATAAAAAAGATGACCCTGAATATTGCAGTAAAATAAAGGGGATTTAATTTGACAGCATTAAATTACAAACTTCGTCATTCAGGAGCAACAAAGAAATTCTGGTATATGCAGAAGCTGCCATAAACGAAACACAATCTGGAAGACCACCTGCGTGTTCTACATGGTCAAAAAAAATTACTATTAGCAAACAATGTGCTGTGCCAGACACAAATTTCAAATAGAACTGCATTCAAGACTTGAATACAAAGCAGTGAAATAAAAATTCTAAACTACAATGAAGAAAAATAAAATTAAATGGAGAAAAGTACTACTAGGATAATGAAAGGATGTAGAGGTTATCTGGAAAGCTGAACATAAGAACCTTATTTAATATGCCAAAATGGAAAAGGGATTTAACTCCCTCTACAGACAAGCAAGGGAGATTAGCATCTCCTTTCATCCCAGATTTTAAACTGAAGGGCAATGTTGTCCTAAAAATATATGTTCATCATGAATAAATGTTTTTCATATTTTAAAATTTCGAACCACCAAATCTGAGCAAAAGTAGGAGAAATAACTTCATGTAAAAGCTTAACTGTTTTATGCATAGATTATAAGTGATGTTTCCCCTAAGAGTAGAGGGCTGGGCTCTCTAATGTCAGTGTTTCCATCGCATCTTAAGTTTTGGCTCTCATAGAACTGCCATTTCTGCAATGAATCACTAACTTTAAGAACGCTAAATGTTTAACTTAAAACATTTTTTATAGTACATGGACCTGGATACCCTGCAAGATCAGATGGAGGAACTATTTTTCTTTATAATTCATACGAAGAAAAATACAAAGCTTGTGTAAAACAGCTTGGTTTTTTTCAACTACTTTCATCTAGACATTACCGCGCTTGCTGCATATATGTGTGTGTGGTTCCTACCACAACAACAATAAAGAACTTTAAAAAAAAAATACAGATTAGAGTTATCTTTAATCATACCTATTATCAAGATATTATACTTGACTTCAAAGCTGTCCAATATATAAGACAGTGCAGTTTGTGTTTTTTACTTACTCTGTCTTTTTCAAATTCTACCACTTCTGTTTCCCATTCCAGAGAATCTGTGTCTATGGCTGAGTCATGGGAACTATGGGCCATCAATTGACGGAATCTGGCCTCCTTTTCCAACTGATTCTCCATCTTCTCCCTAGGCAAAGAAAAAAAATATTTACAGACAGAGACAACACTTTTAAATAAACTGATACATAATGTTATCATCGTGAGATACCTTGTAATTTATTTTCTAACTCAAAAATCCAAGCTGTGACAGAAGTTTGCCTCATGCTTCCATTTTTCCAGTATTCTTGGGCTGCTATTGAATTGACTTTCCTTTTCTGTATACGGCCTATATAGTCTTACATTTTCTTTGCCTTTTTTTTTTTTTTACCACAATTGAAGTGCACAACTAGGTTTCTAACATCTCCCAAAACACATTTAATTTAGTCTCAGATGAGCTGCATCAGTTATGCTCACGACAAGTAGGGCATGATAAATACCGACAGCAAAACCTCTTCCATAAATACCGACAGCAAAACCTCTTCCACAGCCCATTGAGATGATGTATGATGCGCATCTTCCTTGCATTCATAAACCAGTGAGAATACAGTTGGGAGGAACTAAATTGCAAATAATCCAACTTCAGCGAAAGAATTCTATATTGCTTAAGTGTATCTCCACAAAGTCTGGAATATCTGTCTCATTAATAATAAAAAGATTAAGATAGTAAGACTTAGGATCAGGTCCATCACAATAATTTCCACGATAACTAAAAACACAGGCAGTGTTTCCAGATAGATTATCATGAATACCTGCTGCCCCACCGCTATAACAGCATGATTCACTTGTGAACACTGCTAACAAACCAAAGTTTGTGATAAAAACTTCCATGCAGTTTGATCATTTCTCTAACATACTTCAGTTCCTTCAGTTCACGCACAGCATCGTTTTTCTGCTTCCTCATGTCATCCAGATTGCGAAGAGCTTCAGCCAAGTCACTCACAGCCCGGTCTCTCTCCCTCCTTAAGTTGTCACACAAAGTCCTTCAAAAGCAAAGTAGCTTCCATTTAGTTACTTAAAATCCTATCTAAGTTTTAGACTAGTTTTACTACATTGTATAGCTAAGGCAAAATTTAAAAAAAGCAGTTTCAAAAGATCTCCCTCAAAAAAAAAAAAAACATAAGGAAGAAAAAGATTACATATGCTAGGTCAAAACTTTATTTCTACTTATCTTCTTTAAGCTAGCAGAAAAAAAATCCTGATTGAAGTATTTTCCCTTAGTTCCTTTGGGAAATGTCCACTGGGAAACGTGTTGGGTAGTTTTTGTGAAATGTCCCCAAAGGTAAAGAATTATTTGCAGGACTATAGCTATAGCAGGATTAGGTATATCATGCCTAAAAGAATGCATACTTTGCTGTTCTTACATAGCAGTGCTGTTAGGCTCTCTGGTATTTACTAGAGACATATTATGGGTATGAAAGTCCAGACACAGCAAAGTATCTTTAAGGTTCCCTCAACTTCATGAAATCAAAAAAATAAATTAAAAAAAAAAAAATCACCCAATGACAGCTAATGCAGAAGTTCCAACAAGTTGAAGAAAGTGCTAGCAAAACCCAGCGAGTCCTCGAATTGCATCAACTGCACACAAGGTGTTACAAAGATCACTCATGTACCATCTAGCATGCGTTTACCGTATACTTTCCCTTTCTGCAACAATCTTATCCCGCTCTTGAAAGGCCCAATCTCTCCTACACTTGGCTACTTCTGCTTCCTGGACAGCTTCCTTCAATTCTTGTGACATTGCCTCATATTGTTTCCGAAGCATTTCAATTTCTTTGTTTGCTCTTTCTATGTCTAGGGTAGCAGAATCTTGTATCTAGGAATTAAGAAATATAGATAAGTATTTTAGGCACAATTTTTAGATAAGGATGCACAAACAGCTTTCACTATATGCGTGTTACCTGATATATTCAATTCTCATGTTTTCATAAAAAATGTCCATTTATCTTAATGGCAACTTTGGGGAAAAAAAGTGATAAAAACTGTTGTAATATATTTCATTCAGTGGCACACAAATTTGTGCGAATACAATCTACATGAATAAGAATCCTCACTTCAAAATAACACCAGTGAACATTTTGTACTTCAGAGATGGCATTCCATGCTTCTATCTTGTTCTACTCAGCAGACAGAAGAAAAATCCAAGGATATTTAGAAATCAGATACACTACTATAAGCAGTTACAACACGGATTTCCTGCATTAATGTCTGTTATTTACCCTGGGACAACTAGATGTACACGTTCACAATACAGACCTATGATTCACGCAGGTCCCTTAACTCCAAAGCAGAGCAACAGAATTCCAAAAAAGTTTTATTTGAATGTTTCTTGGTTTAAATAAGAATTACTTGCTTTTAAATTAACTTGTTACTCTAACATTCCCTATTTCGAATGAGATGGTGACAATAGTATGAGAGATATGTGGAGAATACTCCAAGCTTGCAGCACAAGCCAACTACAAGGGTACAGCCCACCATAAACACTGAAGGCCATGGGCTTGCAAACAACTGCATGTGGTTAATTTCAAGAATATAAATAAACGTAATAAATCTGACTAGACTTGTAATTTGATTAAAGAGTACACTGCGGAGGAATATTTTTAAGACCTGAGTGCATGTATATCAAAGAGAGACTACTAAGTCACAATTAATATTCTTTAAAGGCTCTTTTCTTTTTTTTTTTAACCAGTTATAATTATATTTTAAAAAAAAAAAAAGAGAGCACTGAACCTTAAATCCCAGGTTTATTTTCTCAGCTCAACATTAAAAAATAAAAATTGCAAGAAATAAGACCAAACAGAGGCTATGAAGAGCCATGTCTGGCCTTTTGGTTGTCTCTTTCATTTCCAAGAATCACTTTATTCTCTTCTAGTCCACTGGCAGGAAAAAGACGAACAAAAAATCCACTCGGATCAATAAACAGACATTTATGTTTGAAATATCAATTCTGACTTGGTGTCTGTCAAAGGTGAGCATCTAAGCAGGTCCATGGTTAAGTCACAGCAAAGTTCAGCCAAGCTTAGCCGGCTTCCTTCAGAAAAGCACAAGTTTCCAAAATCCCACTAGTTTCACCATGAAGAACCAATACAACTGAAAACATAGTTTAATTGCTTCCCTACACACTGTTAAAGGGTTGGTATTCAATGAGAAGAGAATACAGGTTTAATGAAAACAATCCAAAATACCTAGTTTAATATCAAATAATCTCGTATTTCTTAGTTATTTCATGAATATAAAAGTTGTGATACTATGCATTTTCATAGCACATTCTATGTAAGCATTTACAGTTGCACGTGGATTGATGTTTAGTATCGCACGCAAGACAGAAGCATCAATAAGTGTGCAGAATTACAAGACTGTTACTACCCACACAGAGACATAAATTGTCAGAACTGCATATTTATGCTAAGAACACGTCCAGATCAGAAAATTTACAATCATGCTTCAGTTAACTATTTCTAATACTTCATAAAGGAAGTTAACATCCTGAGGTCACAGACACGAATACACATTATAGATGGTGGCAACAAGCCTATCAGCAGGTAATAAACTGCCTAGCCACCTGCTGGATCACAATATTTTATTTGCCATTTATTTTTACAAACAGAAACTTAGTATGAAGCATGACTCTATTTCTTTCAAATGAGTTCCGTCACTATGTCTTGAAGAACACACATGCGTTTATATGTGTGTATTTTAGAGTGACTCAGGGAAAAGGGGGAAGACACCCGGTGTGCTCAGACCTTTAACTGATCTCTTGAAAATTACTGTGAAGAAGTGCAGTACCTGACGGGCTTGATAATATTCCCTTAGCAGATGGTCTCTCTGGATGATAGCTTCTGTTCTCTCTTTTCTGGCAACATCTCTTTCTTCCTTCACCGTCTCTATATCCTTGCAAGCTTGGTCAAGTTCCTTCTGGGCCTCAGCTTTGTCCTTCACTTCATGACAGTATTTTTCCAGCAACTCATTTCTCTCACAAATTGCTCGATCTCTTTCCACTAGAGCTGAGTTTAGCTCCTAAAACAAGATTCATTGTTTGCAGTAGGTTAAGTACAGAAGGAAACAGTTCATCTTTCCAACTGGATACGCACTGATACCTTAAAAGCCTACAGAATTTACCTCTAATGTGCTGAAAAACAGGAGCAGAACAGACTGTGCTCACATTACCTACAAGTAAGTACTGGTAAAGAACATTAAATGTGGTATTAAAGATATCACACCATCACATTGGCACAGTGCTGTCAAAAGTAAGCAAGAATCTGGGAGCACTCACAGTTTCGAGGAACCAGTCAGACTTGGTCTTTAAAAAAAAAAAAAAGGTTTCAAATATGGCAAAGGATAAGACTAGATAGCAAATATCTTTAAGCAACTGCCTCAATTTTATAGGACTGCAATAATTTAGACAACACAACTACGTAAGTATCTTATAGCTTCCTCATAAGTTAAAGTCACATGCCAGTAAGATACCGATGTGCAAACTACAGAATGTTCAAAGAGAAAACTACTGCATGCCATAAAGCAGAGTGATGGTACATCTTACTAAATGCAGAATTCAACTGCATCATAGTAATAATAATAATGAAGTGAGTAAAATGTAGCTCTAAAATACAGTCTGTCCTTCTAAAATAGTTTAAACTAGACTTCCTATTGGAAGAATGAGGCATTGAAACAGTTAAATTTCATGCCACTAAGTTTTTAGATGGTCCAGCTCTCTCGAAGCATTCAGCCAATGGCTACAAAGATGTCCTTCTACATATAGGCACTCCTGGCTGGAAACTATTGATGTTGTGATCTCAAAAACATTACCAGAGACAACTGACATCTGAAAAGAAATGAAGGAAAGGATCCAAATACTTAAGGACAGAAAGACACTATGTCATAAACTGACTTCCATTTTATTTCCCTCTGCACTTAACAAAGAGTAAGATCGAGTATTTAAAGCATGGCTGGCAACTGCATTTTGCTGTACTAACATAATTGTTTTTGAGATACGGCATCTAATTAAGGCTAGTCAGGCTGTTAAAACAGGTCTGTGATGGTATTAAACCAGATGCATTTGCTGTAGAGTAACAGACAGCACTAGAACTAATGACTCACTCTGTGAACTTAAAACATATCAGTGGATCGCACTCAAGTATTTTCAACATCAGTAAGAGCTTCTGTTGCTCAGTACCTCAAACTCAAACTGTGAACCACTACCAAAGGGCAAGGGGCTTCACCTCTGAAGACAGAAATCCTTGACCCATCTGGTGGTACAGACAAGTTTTAGTACTGGAAGCAACATTTTGTAGAGCGTAACTAGACTGTGTATAAAGTGTGCATTCAAATGCATGTATAAAACTTACACAAAAGTATTAAGTCTTTTCCAGCATGCAGCAGAAATGAAAGCCATCAAGTATCGAGGCAGAGGGAAAGTTCCCAGAAAGCCCTTTTTTTTTTTTTACAGCACTTTAAGGTGATTGGAAAAACTACACATTGCCACAGTTTATTCCAGCATGCTCGATATAAATGATCTGAATAAGAGCAGCCATTGCCTCCGGTGGTCAGTAGTAAAATTTCACCTCTGTTTTTTTCCTGTGACATTTGCACAAAATTACAACGTGATGACACAGGGCAATGTGCCATTTGGCACCGATTAAAACAGCTTCTGTTTGGAAACATTAGAGTGGTTTGGTTTGAAGAACAATTCTGAATTTGTGAAGAATTCTTATGCTTGAAGGAAGTTCTCACATCTGAATATAGCGCAATAACCTTATACAGGATAAACAGAGGGGAAAGCTGACTACCGCTGAGATGAAACACGACATTCTAAGTATTTGCTGGAGCAAAAGATTATGACAAAGAAAAACACCACTGGGCAAGTAGAGGGGGAAATCTATAATATCTAATCCCTTGCTTTGAGTGGCCAAACTCACAAGAACTTAATCCAAAACAGTCCACAGTGCAAAATCCTGAGATTTCTTCTATCATCTATAAATGCCAGGCACTAGCAAACACAAGTTTCACAGAAGAAACTACACTTCAAACAACCTAAGTGGATTCAGTGCTGTTGCAATGGACGCTATGTAACAGGGCACCCAGAGCTGCTATACATCACCAGGAAAGCACAGAACGTTAAGTTACATTTTGGCAAGCACCACACCAACTATTCACTGGCAGGATAATCCCACTTAAGTAGGGGCATTTTTCAGGATACTACTTCAAGTGAATGTATCCCTCGATCAATAATTTTTTCAACCTTTCGAATATTTGCCTTGTCAGAACTAGAAAATCCCTTATGAAAATACACAGAACGCAGATGCAGCAAGAGCCAGCACTATGTGACACAGGAACGTACCTGCTCACAAGCAGATGAGTTCATAGCTACAGGAAAAGAAAACAGGAATAAAAAGAAAATTCACAGTACTGCTATTTTACGCCTTTTAGTACATTACAGAAGCAGTTATTTCTGCTCTCTGATGGGCCATTTCTGGGGGTGAAGAAAAATGCACATCTGTGCCCTGCCAGCGTCTCACTCCCCAGTCCCAGTCTCTTTCCTTCAAAGACCCCTTCATGTCATCTAGGTAGGAGGGAACACCCATGTATTTAAAATTTTAATTCCCCGCCCCTTAAAGCACTTTGGCAGATTACTCATAGTGCCACAACGACAGGTAGAACAAACTGGAGCAGAATGACTATTTGTGGCTATTGCCACCAGTATTCCTTACCAGCTACCCTGATTCCACTGACATCAACAACCAACAGTTGCTATTGGCTTAATGGCTTTGATCAAAGTAGAACAGGTATGAAACGTATTAAAACCTCACTCACGCTAGAAGCTAAATTACTTAGCTGGCAAATACGCAGCATCGAAAACTATTCTTAAATTCTTAAAACCAGAAGTTAGTTATTTATTAAAGCTCTGATGCCGTATGTCACAATCCACATTATGTTCCTCAACAATGGTGTAGTTTAAAAAAAGCTCCACACCTTAATTTTTCATAAAGGGCATTTTGTTCAGATGTAATGCTGTGAAGAAAGTAAAACAAGATTTATAGGCAATGGAACACATTTGCTTGTATCTATTTCATGCTAAATTAAGTATTTGTAAACCAAAGGGTCAAGTCAATGCATGTCAGCTGAAATGAAACTGAGCAGTAAATTGTGTGTTGGAAATCTTAACAGCATCATTGTAACATGGTTGTGATATAAGCATTTCAAGAATGTATCGCTTAAAAATACAAAGTTCTGGTTTCACACACTTCAAGGCATGCCTGAGTTCTAGTGAAAAAAATCTTCAAAATGTCCTCTTTAGCTTAAAGGCAGAAGGAGGGCAAATGAGAAAGACCATGCATGTCAGCCCAGGCTTTGCATAAATATTTGAGACTACTTTATCGTGTACCGTTTTAAGTCATAGTAGATAGTATCCAGTGGTTCCTGTAGAGGTTAGAAGTTAAAAATAATGAATATTTAGAGCTATATTGTTACAGAGAGCATTACTTGAAAAGGCATAGAAGACTAACGCAGTAAAGGAAGGATTTATTATCAGCAGAATGGACAGAATTAAGTCAAGTGACAAGAAAATTTCAACTGACACGTACTCTATTCAAACATGCAATCTTAATTAATTGATAGTAAAAAGGAGTGCTATAGGGAAACATCAGCACAGAATTTCCTCTTTGCAGTGCATTACTGTTTCCCATTAATCAGTCATACACTTCTGATTCTAGCATCAACGATGTATACTCATTTCCCTTCCCCATCAAAACAACAGGCTAGTACCTGTCTTAAAGCTTCCATCTCTTCACTGGCCACTCGCTTCTCAGAAGAAGTGTTCTTCAGTTTGGACTCTGCAAGCTCCAGCTCTGTTTGAAGCTTATCAACCTCTTTAATGACTTGATCTCTCTCACTCATTATGAGGCGGTATTCATTGAAAACTGAATCCCTTTCTTCCTTGTATTTTTCTGCATCCTTTGCTGCTTTCAGCTGCATTGTTTTGAACCTTGTCACCTCCGACTGTAATCGCTCCATCTCTCTCTGCAACTCTTTGTTTTGTGCTGTGGTGTTGCTTAGTTCCTGCTGTACTGATTCAAATCTAAAAAGAAGCAGAAATGCCAATAAGATACTTGTTCCTCATTTTCCTTTTTCATACATTACAAGATTTGGCTGGATAACCAAACGCATACATTGGTAAAGCACAACCACAGAGGACATCTTAGACAATGTATTCTCAGTGCTGCAAAATAGAAGTATTCTTGCTTTAAGAATATTAATAAACCTTTAGGGATATTAGAGAACCTCTTCAAGGAACTGAAACATAAAAATTGTTAGAAATAATTTAGAATTAGTTTAATTACTGAAAGTAAATTTTTATCAAATTGTTCTAAAAGGAACGCAAAGCATTGCCATTATTTCACAGCACAAGTTTAACCTTAGTGTTGAGCTCTGTTCATCTTAGAATTTAATTCCTTCTGCCAACACACCCTCCCAGGCATGTGGGAAGAAGGAAAACAAATGCAGAAACTGGAAAAAACCAGAACAACTTCCAGATGCCCAAATATGCCACAAAGTTGGCAATGGACAATTTAAAGGAGAAAAAAGTAGGTTTACAGTAAAAATGCAGACAATGGAACTGAAAGCAGGTAATTCAAACATTACTGTTTGCTTTCATCGATAGGTCATCCAGTAAAACTGAAATGCAAAATATCTTAAACTGCCAAAACTAATTTTTTAAAATTTAACGCAGATGAAAACATATGCATTTTATCACTACAACCTACTGAAATATGGCACAATCAAAAAAGGACGTAAAAAGTTTAATTGAAAAGTAATAACTTTTTGTTGTGTTGCTTTTGACAAAGCATTCTTAAGAGTGGGACTATTAATTCCACAGACAACTCACAATTAGGTTTGAAAAGGAACTTCCCCCAAGAGCAGTGTTTTACCACAACTGGACACTAAGATATCCTTACATGGCTTTTCCAAAACTCCCAGGTAAATGTCATTGATGGAAACATTGTACACTTTTAGGGTTATCCAAATTTCAGGCACCCACAAACCTCTGGCAGACTTCGTTTTCCGTCTCTCACACACACGTACATGCCTCACACTGTTTAAAAGTGCAATTTCTTGTCTAATCCAGCATGTTGCCTGACCTTTCCCAAGAGAGAGCTGTAAACCCAGTTTCAAATATTTCCTTGAAAGCCTCAGTGTATTCAAAGCATTGCCATAGCACTACTGAGGCATCTGCCAGTAATTTCAAAACCATCACCCTGCTCCTTTCGGGAAATTCTTCAGTTTAAGAGATCATTGGGCTGGCAGTACACAAGACCTAACATATTAAAATCTGGATTTCTTTCGCCTTTTCAGAGCCATGAGCATGAAGATAAGAAGAATATACTATAGGAAAAGTACAAGGCTATATCAGAAAGCTAAGACACACAGTTCGCCAAACAACCTCACTGCCATGCAAGAACCCACAGCACATTTAAAAACTATTTGAGTGTCAAATCAAGGACAGCACTGGGAAGATACAGGAGAGAGGGGAGGAGAAAAGATTTAAGGCAATGTTTGCCAAACAAACAAAAAAAAAAAAAAATCAGTAAGGAAAGAAAAAGAAAACAAGAAAAAAAATCCCCCAAAACCCAACCAAGCCATGAGAAGCGTACTAGCAACCAGGAATTCACCAAAAAGGAAAGTCTCTGCCATAGAGGGACACTCATTAAATAGCGATAAAAACCTGCATAAAGCCCTGAAAGCAAAGTTCCAGCTGAAGCACCTTGGTCCTGCTAGACCTTGCATTGCCTCCTCAGGAGGAAATACAGGCAGCTGGATCCCATTTTCACAGATGCCTTCTGTAGAGAAAAGCCCATTTCTAACAGCTGTTGTGGTTGGCTTGCAAGTAGCAGGGTTAGATGGGTCAGCAGCAGTACGCAGGGGTTTATAAGGAGCAACCAATACTGAAAAGAACCCTCAGATGGTCTGCCTGCTTTGTCTTCAATGCAATTGCAAACTACGGGCAGTTTTATCCAAGTGCCACAGGCAACATTTAAAATGCAGACACACACGTAGGGTAAGGTTTAGCATATAGGAATTAGACAGCCAGCATAGTTAATTTGTAATCTGCAAACTATTTACCAACCAAATCATCTTGGTAGCGTTCATATGCTGTGTCTTATTTTGACAGTATTACAGATACAAGAAAAAAGGCTGAACATTTCTCTGGTATTTTTTAAGGCCAAAGATTCATTCAAAATGAGACCTGGGCCACCACTGGATTTCTACTCCTTCTGCTCTCTTTAAAACCTATTTGGACTGTGGTTACATTTGGTATTAATTAGTGTTGCAATACAAAAAAAAAAAAAAAAAAAAAAGAAAAGAAAATAAGTGCTGCAACTTATGACCCATTCATCCTCAAACTACAAGTGTGTTAAGTCTTATATTCTGAAAGCTATACTCACCTGAAACGCATTGTAAAAATTTTTGGTCAGTCACTCAGAGAAATATGGTTTTGGTTATGAAGAAAGGGTATAAACATAAGACAAATACAGGCTTTTATAAATAGAAACAAGTAAAAAAAAAGTCCAGACCCAAAGCCAACTGAATGAAAGACAAAAATTCCTGAAGTTCAGTTATATTAATTTAGCTGGATCACTGGTTCACAGGAACATGAATATCTTTCATGAAATTCTTAAAACAAACCTCTGCTCAGTATCAAACCACACCTTCCTCTCAAGGAGACCTAAATCACAAGGCCGTAATATAAATATGTTGAGATTCTGCATGTATCAGCATGGTTGGAATGTTTTTTGTAGTATATATTAAGCTTTCCCTCACTTTCAGGAATCCATGGCAGTCTACATTACACAACTTATGCTCTTATTACTCATGTTCTCCTACAACTTAATTAGATGTATCACTTAATTAGATGTACATGCTATTCATGTGTACATTATTATCTATGCTCAGTCTCACCTTTTTGAAATACTAAAAGTCTATGAATGCAGAAAACAACATTTTTTGGCATTAGTCTGTGGGAGTTGTGTATTATCCCTAACCTATGTCAGTGAAAACATTCTCAACACACCCACGGATGCTCTTTGGAGTCCTTATGTATATTAGCATCTTTCCTACCCCACACGGCTATTTGAGTAGGCTTAGTATCAAGGAGGAGCAGAGAGAGGTTAAGCGTGGCGTGATGTACTGTCTGTGCCCTTCTGTTTCGGCACATTCCCAGGGAAGCGAGACTCCCAGACGTCTACATCCAGTGAACTCTGTTGCCAGCCTGAAGCTCTGTTTCGGAGTCCCACATGGTCTGCAATTCTAATGTCACGAAAAGTGAACTTATGCTTGAGAACACCTTCATTTGCTAAAAACGTTTTAGAAATTATATTCTCCTACTGACTTGGTTTTTTTTTTTCTATTTAAAAGCAGATATATATGTTGCTAGACTCACCACCCATTGAGGAGTTTGCTTGGAACACTAAATCTGAGGTTTAACAAAACTTTGTTGTATTTGACTCCTGTGTCTACAACAGAACAAACACAGCTTGAAAGGCAGACTATCCCTTTCTCACACGAGCTAAACAATGGTTAAAATTCCTCATACAATTCCAAAACCCTAACTGGGAAATCTTTTGCTCGAGAAAAAGCACCATTTCTCCAAATAAACTTCCCCCTCACACCTTCTAGGACTTTCCAGAAAATCTTATATAGAAACACACACTTACTCATCACACCAAGATAACATACACTAGAGAGAAATTTTAGAAAAAAAAATAAAAAAAAATAATTGTGATTCAACCACAGAGAAAATAAGATGCTACATTAGAATTGTTACTGCTTTCCCAGTGCTTCTGAAGGTATCAAAACCTGATTATACCTTCTAAGAGAGGTCGAATATTGCTGCTGAAAATGTATTGCTGTGTCCCTTTGCTTCATTAACATGTCAATCTGTTTCTGAAGACGTCTGTTCTCCTCCTCAGCCTGTTCTAGGCGGCTCAGATCCGTATTGTGACTTGCGATCTTCTCATTGTACCGTTTCCTTAGGGCATCATAATCCTTCTTCACGCCCTCTAGCTTGTCCATTGCTGTATCGTAAAGTTTATTTAATATCTCCGATGACCCGTTTTGCTTCATAACCTAAAAAAAAGGCAGAAACTGTATTAATAAACTCAGTTTTTAATCAATCCAATAAATTTGATTTAAAATATATATAAGAAACCATATGAGAACAGAAATGTATTAACTAATTTTTATAATAATTCTTTTTAATGACTAAGGAAACACTGAGCCTCTTCTAAGCATTGCTGTTACTCTAAGCGTTACTGTATCTGCTTAACGTTAACTGGGGGGGGGGAAACCTGTTTTATCACAAATTAAAGTGCACAAGATTATGAAAATCTCTCTGTTATGGTAACTGCTACCAACAGTTATTAAACTCACGTTGTTTTCGAAGTACTTTGTAGTTTTAGCAAGAGGTAATGGTTAGTTGGCAACAGAGATGATACCTGTAATTTAGGAAATGACCACGAGGTGGCATTCATGACAGGTTGCCCGTATCCTCCATGAGCAAATTAAATAATTTAAAACTTAGAGAGAATGAAATCTACACTAAATATGTTATACACATAGGCATATATTTTAATATTCATACAATATTTCATCTGAGGAATACCCACAGAGGTTTGTGCTTCAAAAGCTATCCATAAAATATGAACAGGAAGAGAAAAATCCACTGAAACATTAATAAAGTCTGACCTGGATCTTCGTTTCAAATTAATTTCCACTGACATAAGAATCTTGTTGTAAATATGAATGTTGATGATAAATGACCAGCAACAACAACGGAAATGCCCTAATGAGCTTCAGCAAATCTAGTCCTCCTTCCTTCTTCAAAAGGCAAAAAAAGTGCCTGAAATGAGGCCTTACTACCACACACACTTAAAAACAAACAAACAAATAACAAAAAACCCAAAAAACCACCATTACGCTCATTTTTTCTGTTTTTGTCTTTTAAACTGAAATTTGGCCTTTATGACAGAGTGGTGGGAAGAAAGAAATGCTCTATATAGAGAGGTGCTAGGATTTATATAACAGCATTAGTCTACAAAGGTACGTCCCTAACTACCCGAAAATAAGTATTAAAAAATTAGAAGGAAAAAAAAGACAGAAAACATGAGCTCTATAAAAGCTGACACCAAACACACAGCAACCACACGATATGCACAAATTGGCTCCTCGTCTACTTTTGTGCCTTATATCCAGAGTAAGGACCAGTTCCTGAACATGGAAAAACCTGGATGCCTGCAGACCAAAGGAAGATGAAAAGAAACTCTCTGCTTTTCGTCTGATACTCACTGCCCAAGGCAGCACTTAACAACTATCACTGTCAGGAAATCACTTTTCTACACGAGGATGACAAGAGAGACAAAGTTCCTCAGTCTGACACTGGTCTCTCCTTTAATAAACCAAGATACGTAAAAGCAGCAAGTTACTGTTCATAAAGCAGTCCTGGAACAATTTGGCTGCAATTTGGCAGAAGTTCCATTGGCATGGCTATTGCCATATACATCCCTATCAGTGGACTCAGTACCACAACTCCCAGAGTTGGACCCATCATTAGCTAGCATGCTTCAGTGAACCATTTCAGATATGCGAAACGTGATAAACTGTAGGCATTTGTAAAGTGTAAATACATGTTGATTTAAATCTGCTCAAGAGAGCCATTTTCCTGAAGACTACTTCCCAAAGCATTCTGGGAACAGGTTTGAGAACCAAGTATTTGAGAATCCAAACAGACACAAACCACTTCTCGCTGTCTAAAGCGTATACGGCATGTCTTTTTGCTGAAAACACACTAAATAATTAAAGCAAAGAAGGATGAAGAGAGTTGAAATTGCATGGAATTCAGCATAAACTCGCTAACAGAGATTTGATGGAGGAAGGCAGAAATGCCATAAACAGGAAGGAGTGTGTAAGGAAGGTCTCCCATTCAAAATCCCAGTCTGAGAAAAAGTAAATAGTCCCAGCTGGACCGAGGAAAACAGCCATGGCACCAAGAAACTTCATATGGGAGCAGTAGAAACTTAAGCTGGTCAGCTGCTACACAGCAAATCCATGACAATCCCACGCAAAGAGTAACCCCATCAAAAGGTTTTGCTCTCTGAGGCCACCGAGATGTGTTTTGCTACGGCCTCACGACGAAACAACACGTCAGAGGGATCAACATAAATAGTGGTAGACTAGTTCAGATGAGAAATGACACAGACAAGATAAGACTCTTGGCACCCCTTCAAGACACCATGATTCACTCTGACATGCTGAGAAACGGAGTTACACAACTTTCTCACTGAGAGCCACATACACAGTTTTCTTTAAAGGTTTAACCTTGATGCTGACACGAGACTGAATTTCTTTAAATAAATACTGACAATGATACTTCAGCCTCCTTCTGTGCTGCCAGATAATTTTGAACTTCAGGACAGAACCTGAAAACACAACAGCCGCCTCTTGGAGGTTTTGCATCCCTGCTTTGCAGCCTGGGAAACTGAGGCACAGAGCAATTAAGCGATTTGCCCAGGTTTACACAGCAAACCACTTCTGCTTCGCAGAAGATCAGCCATCTTCTGAACCAAGCCACTAAACCATTTCACAGCAGAACTCCCAGGATTAACGCTAGAGGAAGGGAACAAAAGGAAATACAAATCTTCACTCCTCCTGGCACCAGCCCTCAAGCACCTCCTAAAGCGCCACTGAGCACATCCAGCTTGCTTTGACCTTTGCCCCTCCTACCCTAGCAAATAATTATTTTTGTTTGCATAGGTTTTGCTTCTGAAGCCTAATGTTTGACTTGCGAGTTTGCCCTGTGAATCAGCCTACACACAGTTAACCGAGATATTCTGTTTAACCATTCCACATGCTACTGTAACTATTCCAACTAAATGATCAGACTTTTCCACAGGTGAACCGTGGACCTGATACGGCCAGTTGCTCCTTACTATCACTCTTCCTTTTCTTTCTTCAGAATGTATTGAACATGTTGTCCTAAGGACAGCCTGTTATATACAGCTCCGAACTGTCCGCTTCTTCCTGAGAAGCTTATCTTTTTTTGTTTCTAGTTCAAAAACATTAATCAACCTGTAGCTTTGTTCTAACTGAATACTATCTGCAAATCTAAACAACCAAACTTCGCTCGATCACTCCCTCAAATCATTAAAGTGTCACTGGAATAATTAAAACAAAACAAAAAAATCGCCCCAACCCATCACTCATTTTTTTATTGTTATACTTTCCAAAAAACAAGCATAGCATGCATAAAGCTAGCCCTGTCCCATAAAATACCCCAGGAAAATAGTCATCTTTGTAATCACTTTGCAACTTCAAGCTACGATTTTGATGAGTCTCCACCTACTTAAAAAAATATCATGCACATACAATCTTCCTCATGTACACTTTTCTTCATCTCTGCATCAAATTTTCTTAATACCATCTAAAATTCTATACCCCTCATCCTTTTTCCCAGCTAAACACAGAAAACCAATTAGTATCCAAGATCTCATTTTCTACCCTAGTGCTGTAAAATGTAAAGCAGATGTTTTAGAATGAGTAAGACATACTCGGTTTTATTGTCTTTATTTATCAAAGGAGCAATTAATGATCTTTTCTAGCACTTATGCTACGAGCTGTAGCTCACCTGCTGCTGCTGGCTGCGCAGGTCCGTTATCTCTTTCTGATCCTCATCGTGAAGTCTCTTCATTTCCTCACATGACTGCTGGAGATGATTATGTTCTCGCACCAACTGCGTGTTTTTCCTCTTCAAGGTATCCATGTCCTCCTTCAGCTGTGACTGGTCACTCAGCAGCCGACTGTGCAACGTGCTGCCATGGCACACAAAAAACCCTATTAGAGGCCAACTTGCCAGGACGGAGTCCCGGACTAATTAATTTCAAGCAAGAGTGTCCGAACGAGAAAGCAGGTCAAACTAACTCAATTCTGCATATCTGAGTACTCCAAGCACCAGTGGGGGGGGCGGAAATCAGAAACAAACAGGGACATAAATACAAAAATACATGAAAGTACACAGTACTTATTAAACAGCCTCAGAAGAGATGATGGATTTATGCCACCCAACAATGCCATTTTATAGCCATTTTAACAACAAGCAGGTAGACAAACAGAAGTCGTGTAATGTGAGCATAACATGATCCTGGAGGTAACAGGAATTATCCCACTAATCACTTCACTTTCTCTTGGGCCCCTCAGCTGAGCAGCAGCTAACCAAAATACAGGTGAAAACTACAAAAACCTCCTTGTATGCTGTTGTTTTAAAAATAAACAAATGAAAAAACCCAACCAAAAAAACCCCACAACCAACAAAAATACACTATGTATGTTTCAACTACATTCAAGCAGGTAAAAAGCTATCAGAGTCAGACCAAACTTCATTATGCAAGCCATAGTTATTGAAAGAAATACATCCTCCCTTAAAAATTAAACAACTGAGAGCCACACGATGAGGCTATCATTCAGATTATAATTCAAGGTAAGAGTCCAAAATTAGACCAGACGCCTGCTGAAAAAGAGCAAAAAAAAAATCAATTGAATGTATTTTACTACCACAGATCAAATAAAGAGTGACATTTGGATCCTGACAAGTATTTTTGTTGTTGAAACAGAATGATTCAAACTGAACTCTCACACCTGCTGATAAAATGTTTAAAGCCCATATTTATTAAAAACCCCACATATATAACACACAACAATTTAAATTTTAAAATACTTTGTATTCCGTCCTTATGAAGTGAAATACCAACATTTCCTCCACAAAATGACCTAAAGCATTTTTTTAAAAAAGAAGTCTTCCTTAAAATTAGGAAAACCTGATAAAAAAAAAAAAAAGCCTTTGACAAATTATATTCACACAATTAAATACACATAATCTTTACATGTAGGTTATTAATCTGTTATTCATATTTTTATTAGAAATTATAAATTCTTTGGAATGGTAACTTTCTTTTTTTTAAAAAAAGTATGGGATTCTAAGTATTACTGCAGGAGAAAATAACATTTGAATAGCGTATTCTAGTCGATTCCTTTCTTCACCCTGAGAATTACTCATAGAATCATCAGGAATTACATACATGGATTTCAACGTGTGTTGTCATGTTTTGGACACCTGAACTCCAACAGTGAGTTTCAGTCTCCCTAAAGTTTTAAGTAGGAAACCGAACTATTCAAATCCAAGTAGAAAAGTTCTTACAATAAAGAGAATTACCTCTGAATCAATTAAAATATGCTGTACTTTCTTCTGACCAGATAATCTTGGTCTGTAGCAAGTGCAAATGTGAAAGCTTGTACTTGTATATATGAATCATTTTCCAGAAGCCGAAACTGTGGGTCTCTGAGGAATATGGCTATATTCTTGCTACACTTGAGTATTTCAATCACTTTTAAAACTCAGTTTTTCTTCTCATATAAGTGGGTAAATCCTTTTCTACTATCATGAAATTACTGAATAAACAAGAGTGTAACACAGTATGGTTTCAGGGACTACAGAACTCCAAAACAGGGTAAGCAAACCACTCATTTTTTAGGATGAAGAATACAAGTGTTTCATGTCAGCATTGCACACACATAGGTAATTCAGCTTCAAAAAAAACCAAACAAATCCATCTACAATGTACAAAACACTAACGCTTTGCACAGAATTCACCAGTAAATTAAAGTACTTGAAAATCCTCAAATGAAACTAGGAATAAAGTTCTTTGCAAAGAAGCCACACAACTTGCTAGATCTGTTGACAATCTTTAGCACTATTTTCAGGTTTTTGAAGAACAAAGAAATTAAGCCTGTCTTTAAAGGCTTGAAGAGTTGCGGGTAAAACTGCTAGGTAAGAACTAGCAGCTCCCAATGAAAACAAATGCTGTCATTAAATACTATTCATATCTTATAGTGTAGATTTAAGTCAAATAAACTTCAAACCAAGAATTTATCTGCATTTCTGTTTCTGAGCTGTCTTCCTTTCAAGTGAAGAAAACATGTTCTTACTTGCATACATGACTGTTTTTTAAACAGAAATACAAGGTAGAAATATACGCCAGTTTCTCCCTATTTTATTGCATTTTCATAAATGCTTACAATTGGTCTAACCCTGTGTTAAAACTTAGACAAGTCAGCATGAGACCTGACTAATAAAAAAAAAAGTAATAAATGACATTCTCTCAAATTATATTGTGCTCTCCAGCCTGACAGTAAGACTATTGAATTGTAAATCAATTGCAAGTCAGTAAGTAGGCTTTCCTTGTCAGCGTCCCATCAAGAAATCAGGGAGTTCTATCTCTGATTCTTCAAAATAAAACAAGCAGTCCATACTTTATCATTTCAAATAGGCCAGAAATGTTTTATCTGATGCATATAAACATTAATCTTGCGATTAAAGTGGGAAAACAGAATTAAAAAAAAATATTTGATTATGATGTTTCTAATACTTTATGATCCAGCACAGACTGGTAAACTCTTACCTCACATAGCTTTACTAATACTTACTGATAAAAGTCTGCCTCTTTTGCTGCTTCTTCACACCTTTTTAGTGTCTTGGTGTGTTGATTCTGCAGAGACTGTAGGTCTGACATGGCCTTCATGCACTGAATCTTCAGTCTTTCATAGTCATGATTTGGTTTTGGACTAGGCCTAGCATGGAAAAAGAATATGAAGTCAAACATCAGCTACTAAAGAGAATAAAAAGGCTGGGAAATTACTACCCAATAAACAAACAGTATCACACAACTGTTGATACTTATATTATGCTTTAATTTAAATAGACCACTTCACATTAAGATGCAACCACAAATAAAAAATCACTGACTTTAACCTGTATTAGTTTTATACAGAGACGTAACATCTAATAATGAAATAATTCTGTCTAACACTGACACAGCCAAAAATAGTCCTGAGTGAGCAGGTACCTCCCTTCCCAGCAGCCGTATTATCACAGAGCAGAACTGTCACTTGATACAAGAACAAGTCACTGACAGTACGCTCGGCTTTCTTGTGCTACTGCGTCCAAAGAAAAAGCCCAGAGCTGCAGGGAGAGCGGGGCTGAAAAGAGGATGCCAAAGCCAAGCAGGGGCTGCACAGAGACCTGGGCTAAGGAAAGCTTCTCATCTCGGCAGAGGCTGGAGGACCTTGTCTACAGCTCCCTAGGAAAACCAGCACTGGGGTTGAGAGAAAGAATTTCAAAAGGACACCAAACGCATGCGTCTGTGTCAGCAGAATTTGACCACTTTGACTAATCGAGCATTGAACTTAACTAATTTGACCAAGTCATTCTGCTAAATTACATATCTGATTGAGTGTTACCATGTTCTTTTAAACTACTATAAATGAATGAGAAAACATGTCAGAACCTACCTCACATTTCCATAAGATAACCCAAATTTTGTTCAAATAATTATTAAGAATATTCAAGACAATATAGTCTCCAAAAAGCAATTTTCAGCAAGCTGAACAAAGTGAAAGCCAAAGTCAATCGAAAGAAAATTTCTGGCTCAATTTTGGTTTTTGGTATATCAGGATCACTGGGAGGAGAAATTTTCTAAAATAATCTACCTTGTCAAGCAATTGACCAACACAGATTATGTCTAGAATGTGTGGTCATTGCACGTGATACCTTTCTCTATTTATTAGAAAAATCATAAATCATGCTAGAAACTAAATTAGCAGGATTATGCCTTCTTGTTCTGAAGCACTAAGCTTCTAGAAGAGTCTCTACATTGAGCTGTTCCTCCTCTACACAGTCACAAAATTTTTGCACCATTGAATTTTCTAGTTTCAAAATGAAGCTTCTGACAGCTGTCCCTGTGTCATCTCCTGGGTCTCTTACAACTCCACAGGCAATGAAAAAAAAAACCAAGACAAAAAGAATCAGATTTGCTCCGTTGCTGCACAGAACACCCTTCCTCCCTCCCACCTCACTCTCTCCCAAACGGCTTCGCTGGAAGCGCAGCCTGAAAAGCCATCAGAATCCTCTTTGCTTCGTACAACAGCAGCAACACGGATTCTGGAACTGAAACGCAGCTGGCAATTGAATCGAAACGAAAATGGTTTCACACTGCTGCAGTGGTGAGAGGTTTTGTTTGGTTTTTTTTTTAAAAAAAAAAAAAAAAGAAAAGGCAGCCACATCTGACTCACAGACTTTTAGGGAGTGTGTGTATGACATGAAGGTGCTTTTTAGTAACCCAGTTGCATTTGGGTTGCTGAGTAGGAAAGCCTTCAATTGTAATTCCTCTTTTTCTCCTTTCTCCAGAGAAGTGCTCCTGGGGGAAACAAAACCAAAAACCCCTTCCTTGACTGGCAGGCTTCAGTAACAATTAAAAGCCAAATTCATATAAGTAACAAAATATTCAAGTCACATCTACAGGGATGTCTTTTAGGTTTGTTTTTTTGACTCACTGTTTAGGGGTGCCAAAAGAAGTATGTTATTCATACAGTGCTAGAGACATACTACTGCACCTACTGCAGCATTATTCTTTTAAAATACAACTCTAGTTAGCATAAGTAAAACTCAAACTGAAATGTTCACACCCTTGACAGAATCACTAAAAACCCAAGTATTGATTTAAATTAGATTTTAGGGTGAAACTATTGAAAGTAGACACCATCTGTCCACCACAGTCATTAAAATGACATTAATTGAAGCACAGTTTAACTCTCAGTTGAAGCATTATGCTTACTGAGACCCATTAACACATGTTCATACTAAGCTTGTAATCATAAATTCGTATTTCTGCAAAATATTTCAGTGTATGCATTTTTGCTAAAGGATAACTATTAGGTCAGTCTCAAAGCTATGATGAGAACTTGTTCTGTAAGTCTAACATCAATCACGTGTATTTCATATATTGCTGAAGTAACACTAGCATTATTCAAGAAAAAAAAACAAACAACCTATTAACAAATGAATATCACGTAGGTAACTACAGAAGTTAGCCTACCTACACAGTGACGAAGGAACAACAATGCCACCAGTATCATCCCGCAATTCTAGCTCATCTACATGACATAAAAAACACCAGGATAGCCAAGGCCATATGTTCCGCAGTGCTGTTCCAAGGGTTTATGTCTCAGCAAGAAAAACAGGGATATGCACAGGAGGAATATTGGTCAGAAGTCAAAAATCAAAACGCAGTCCATTCAAACACATGTAGTGGTCGGCTCTTGTTTAAGTAAGACCACCACAGTTTTATGCTAACATGCCTCACAAAATACAGAAAACTCTGATTTCAGTAAAGGAGAGGTGTCAGTTACTCTTTTGGAAGCATTGGTTCAAACGTCAACAAAATTTAAAATGCTAGCGTCAAAGGTCCAACTGTTTTTCTGATATTCATATAACAACTCTAAAACCCCTTTGTATTCCCATGGAATTACCCTGAGCATAAATCAAGGCCACAGTGAGACTGACATTTACGTGTATCTGATGCTGACATAAAAGCTAATGCCAACAGCAGCTCCAATTTTGTGGGCAAAGTCTACCCAACAACTTGGAAATGTCTTCATTTCTATTGCAGAGTTCCAGCACTACCAACAACAATTACAGACTGCACATCAAACAGTCTCTTCTCAAAGGCGGTTTTCAGGGGGTTTATTGCATTGCAGCTCTCTCCTACTTCTACATAAGTAGTAAGAATAGCAAGTGTGAGTCTATAAAGTGCACCTTGAGCACACTACGTTATTTGGTCAAATCTTAATCACGACAACACGTGCCCGCATACAGTCACTGTCAAGTGACACAAGTGCAGCATGAGCAATCCTGCTCCTGTCCAGCAGGATGACACATGTTCATCTGATTCAGCACATCGCAATCCACTCCTGTGCCTCCACTTCCACTGCTCTAGACTTAGTCAACACTTGCTTTGGAAACCAGCTCTGGGTTTTGCAGCTGCCAGCCTCCCCGGCCAGCACAGCCCAGCCTACACCAGTGTGTTGTGAGCTGCAACTGTTTTGAAGCACGCCGGCGTCACCTGTCAAGATTTGCCTCTGCACCACCTGTGTTAGGTACAGCCATGGTTAAAGTGGCATACGCAGCCAGGAAAGCAAACGCCCTTGTTGGCTCGTAAAAGTCACCATCCAAATAACAATCTTTCAGCTTTCACCGTTCGGCATAACAGTTTGCAGTCTCTGGGCTTTGACTCCTGGAAGTCTGAAGATTAGTTTTATATGAGGAAAGAATGCAAAACAAAGTAAAAAAAAACAAAACAAAACAAAACACAACAAACCACCAGCAAGCTTTCAGAAACCATAGATATGGATGGGAGGAGGAGTAGTTGCTTTTATACTGAAGGAAAAAAATGTCAACTAATAATCTTTATTAATTTCCCACTCTTCAAATATTTAATTGTTTGGAAAGCAGCATCCTCCATCTAAAATACACTATCCAAGCACTGCCCAAATGCAATGTTTATTTTGATGAGTTGTTCTCTAAGCTGTATATTTTCCACAACATACAAACCCTACGCTGGCAGCAGAAGATTGATTTAACAGTTAAAGAGAAAAAACTAGGGCAGTCTAGAGGACAGCTCATCAGAAGTTTATTAATAGCATCCTGGATTATGGAGAGCATAAAAACTGTAAAATCCTCAATGTCTAAGCTCTAGTGACTTCAAATAAGATATCCCTCTGTATAAATAAGTAACTGGAAGCTATGCAAAAGATATTGACATTTGACAACCTCTTTCTCTCCTGTCCCTGCATCACTTGGAGGCCCTTAGATAGAACACAGTTCTCTTAAAGTAGCCCTCAGAACTCATGGTGGGAGGAAGGGGGCATTAAGATTGGTAGCTAAGGAGTGAATACAATGCCCAGATTCTCTCAATTACAGTTCACCATTTCAAATCTTGACCTTATCTCATAAGGACAAAAAGTTTAAAAAACCACTTGACCATGTATGGATAGAGTTGACGAAATAACACATACAAACAACAAATCAAACATTAAAGTTCATAAAAGCTATGCATTATGACAACACCTCCCAGAAAATCTGTTCTTTGCTCTTATTTCAGATTCAGTGACAGACAATTTTTTTCAAGGTTCAAAAAAATCTCTCTTCCATGTGCTTACTGCAGGCAAAAAGCACCGGCTCAGTGTGCCCAAAGTCACATTTACAAACATTAGCAGATCTGTAACCCTCTAAAATAAACCAGTTCTATTTCCTACCCAATAAAACCCTTATCTACAACTAACTCTCATGCTCCCTGAGTACTATCTTCCTCATAACTTATCAACCCTCATATTAGAATGAGCTGCATAAGGCTGCTGGCCATTAACTGACTTTGAAGACATGTTGTTTTAATCTGGCAGCATCCCTAACTTCTCAGTGAAGGAGAGTTCCTTACTCTCAACGTTAATGCTACACAGTCCCTCAATATAGTCATACCAGAAAATGTATCTCCTAAAAAACACTTACTCCCCTCAACAGAAGTCCAAACGTCTGCCCCCTTGCAGAAGCACAATAATAGCTATTTGTTTTTCCTTCTCCTCATTTCTGTCCTCCAGCCAAGTACTCAGAGCTATTTCCCCTTTTTCTCTCTTGCTTTCAAAACAGCAAATGTTTCAGCCACTGTTCTTTCCCTGCCCACAACATAACCCAGGAAGCCTAAACAACTTGTTTGCTTTCTTCTCTCAACATAGAGATGAGCCTTACTCCCCTTATTCCCACAGCAAAATTGCTGGAGAGAGCAGGAATAGGCATTCAACAGGCAGCTCCAAAACCCAGATGCCACACATACACCACCACCAGGATGCAGGTAGGTTACAAGCAACATATATATAAACATTGCAATATCCTTGCTGCTTTACAGGCAAGCAGGAGTCAAGACACTTGAAAACACTACTGAGGACTAAATTAAAATGTTACATCGCCTTTATTTTCACCTGCAGTCATCAAAAGTCGATCCAGGAGATGAAAGTGCAAGTCGCTTGCGCAGCTCATCCCTCTCACGAGTTACTTGACGGAGCTGATATAATATTGTCTCCAGCTTCTCACTCATCTGTCTCGTGTCTATCACAGGTGGTGGAGATGATGCTTTACCAGTCGTACCTGACCAAGAAATAAATAATTGGCAGTCAGAGAACTCCTCAAAAGAACAACACAACTTCACTACAGAAGTTAACACTAGTTCAAAAAAATCCTATATTTTTGGTTGCAAAATCCCGTTCAAAAATGAAACAAGTCATGGAAGTTTTCATCAGTGAGTTGAGACAAGAATAACTCCAATTCAGTCAGACCCCATGCTAGCAGAAAGGCCCTATCTGTCTTGCAAGTTAAGTTTGCATGAGTAGGTTCCTTGTTTTCTCACAAACTTACAAGTTGCCAAAAGGCAAGGCAAGTTTGCAGTCACACTTGCAAAGACCTCAGAAACTACCATAGTGACAGAGGCCATAGGTACTAAGTTATTTCCAACGAAGAACCATGTTCTTGCTTCCAAAGTAAGTTCCACCCACATCTACTTACCCCAGCGACAGCAGAGAAACTATTACATCACAGGGGCTCCTTTCCTGTTCCTTTATCTAGCAGCACAGACATATTATTCCACTATATTCTTCTGCCAACATTTATTTTTAACGCCATTCTATGCTTTCACATGTCGTAGTTTATCAGTCCAGTAAGCGAAGTTAAAGATTTAACTTGCCAACAAATCATAAGAAATGAGCTTCATTTTTAACAACTCTGGCTAAAACGAGCACATTACAATCACTGCAACTGGACTACACATCAAATTTCCTCTAAGGGGCAGTCACACATTAAAGAGTTTTGTGGGATCTTTTAATTCTTAGCTTTCTTAATATCAGAGATGAACAATGATGCCTACTGTCTTCTCAGACAGCTATACCAACACAAAGAGGTCTTCTTCCACATGGGAGATGAGAGTGTGTTATGTTATGTTTCACAATATGCTGACAATTAAGTCAACTGTAATTATAGTTCTGCCCATTTTAATCCCAGGCACATGAGAACAAACTCAAAGATATAGGTCACAGATGAGAAAGTTAAAGGCCTAAATGTATACAGAAGATTACTATTTTCTACCCAAAATAGAAATTCTAGAAATAGTTTACATAATTATACACTTGAAACAAGTTGCTAACATATGTAGTAACTTGTTAGGATGTACCTTTATGATGTCTCTTTTTAAAATGAAGAAACAAAAGACACAACAGTAAAATAATGCTCTCCAATCCCTGTCTTTTCAAAGAAAAAATTTCAAACAAAGTAATTTCACCTGATCAAGTGCTAACGAGTTGCAAGGATCGGCTTATCTCTAAACCCAGAATACAAAAACTCCCTCCAACTTTTAAGTGGAATTACCTGTGCTTTAAAGTTCCCACGTGAAAATAACGGCAGGGTCAGGGCTATCATACATACAGCGTCTAGAATAATAGGATCCTTGTTTTCATTCCTTTCGGCTGTTACTGTAATTCTATAATGAGAATTTATGAGCACAGACTGTTCTTTTAATCTAACTATTGCATAATAATGTATGTAAATGCTCTAATAGCAAACTGAAGAAATAAAAAAATGCAGGAACTGCCTGCATTCTGTGGAAAGACACAAACTCACATCCTTCAAAAGAATTCCCAATGGAGGCTGCATCTGGGCCTTCTCCTACTACTTTGTTTCACTCCTCCATCCAGATGGAGTCCCTTCATCCATAAGGACTAAGGATCTCACCCTTTTAAAGTGCAGTTATCCTTTGTTTTTCCAAAAATAGATCCATTCTACATAATTTTTAATCAAGATTATACAGAAATCAATAATAAAACAAATGCACTACCCTAGGCTCATTATACAGGGAATAAACAGGGGGAAAAAAAACAAGTGGACAGACAAAAAAGTCAGAATATGTATTCATTTGGAACAGTTTGGACACATCAATGAGCATGGAATTTCATAAACAAATTAAAAGGTAAGGACAGACAAACCTACTTCAGGCACTGACAGGCTGCACGGTCTTGGGTAAATTCTGTGGCAGCCCTCTCACTTGAGCTGACACATCAGAATATGCGTAACACTGACAAAGTCCCCTTCTCACCCTTACAGAGGAGTTCAAAGCTTATCTGTCATCCTGGGGCTGCTTGCGAGTAAAACAGATGAACAGGATGTGAGGGGCAGAAGAGGAAGGAGGAGATAAATCAGGAAGGCTGGTGTGCTTTACAGGGAGGAAAGGGCACTGGATTAACAATAGTCCATCACTAGCATCAGTGTTAACCCCAGCAGCAGTCCCACGGACAAAGTCCGCTACACAAGTCCTCCACAAGCATGCAACAGCTGCTCTGGGAATCTAAAACACAGTAAAAGGAGGTAGAGAGTTATACCTAGTCTCCTCCACCTCTTCCTCCCCTAGCTTTGACAACATCCCAGTGACAATCTTCTTCAGGCAAGGAGAACACTTGCGCACACAGTCCCAAAACTGTGCCAAGCAAGACAAGACTGCTTTAAACAAAGACAGGCAAATTTGCCTGAGGAAAGAAGCTTTCTTGACTAACGTGAAGCCGTTCGTCTTAGTACCAGAAAAGGTTATTTTTCATTAACTTGTCACTTTTTACAAGTACATCAACAAATACTTTCATCTCAAATGCAATGATATTGTTGTCAACGCGTAATGCCAGCCAAGAGATGTACACCTTTTAAGTGTTGTAAAAACACAGATCGCTGCAATCCAGATATTCCCCCTCTTACCCTTAAAAGAAATCCAAAAAGTTTATCTTTGCTTGATTTACTGACAACCTTACATTTTCAATAGTTGTACAAAAGGTCTCATGAATGTTAAATCAGATTTGCGGATGGTCAAAAAAAAAAAAAACAAACCAACTAAAAACTTCAGTAAACTCTGCTTTCATCATAAAAATTCAATACTCTTCATTTCCTTTAAAGGGGCTTTTATAGCTGAATGCTGAAAGCATTTTATTGCATTTGACATCCTGATGCAGTAGAAGGAAAGTTACCCATGCTTCCAGCTTTGTATTCTTTTTCCATCTGACTGCATATTTTACGCAACAGTACTTCCTTTCAGCACTTTAACCAGTCAAACTGGTCTTAAAACGTACAAGCCTAAAGGCTAAATCTCCATTATCCAAATTATGCTACCTTTCAGTAACTCACCTGCTTTCTCAGACAACCTGGATGTGTGAAAATGTATTTAGTGCAAGATCTGCCAAGTGCAACTCACCCATGTGCTTCGGGAAAGCCTCACAACTTATTTTTCACGTGAGCTGCACTTGGGCTGCGAGAACCCAAGCACATGGAAGTCACCTCCCCGGCCTGCCCCCACCATAAGCGCCATCCACCACCACCTGGAACAGCCTGGCAGCGGTGGCGCATCCTGTGAGCAAAACGCATTTTGCCCATAACGCAGCACATGCATTAAGTACCGGGTGTGCATTGGCTAAAGCAAGATATTGCAGGATTTCCATCATAGGTTGTATAAAAGAAAAGCCTTAAAAACCAGACGCTGAAGCTATCGTATCTTCCATAATTATAGTCCAAATGCCGGACTTCACAGAAAGATCTTTTATTGTTGTACATACCCAATACCATTGGTATTGTAGTACATACCAAATACAATTCTTGATGATTAATCGTCACTGATTGAAGAGATAATACAGCCACACAGAAACCACCACTCAGTTTCATACTTGGGGATGGGGTAGCACAGTTTTTGAAGAAAAAAAGAAAAAAAAAAGAACATTTTAAGAGAAATGGGGCTGGGAAACTTGTTAAACTGACCAAGATGTACCACAATGCTGAATCAATACAATGTTGAGGTGGGAAAATGGACCAAAGCATAAACAGATACTTTTAAGAAATACCATTAACATATTTTGAATTATAATAAACTCATTACTCTGAGAAATACACTTGTATGACAGGTGGAACTAAAGACAATCTGTCTCAAGCTAACAGAATGCCTGAATTTTACGATTTTTTTAAACTCATCTTATAGATTTGTGCCAATTCTTGCTTGCAAACAAACAGCAGATTATTCATTGTACAGTCAAGTCTTTTTCATTGCCTGCTTTCATAAAAAAATAAAATCAACAGGGGTGTTCAGAATATTATTTCTTTATGGCCTTACACACCATGACAGAAAATGTTTCAAAAGACTTGCAAGATATACAGCAAAGCAAGATCAACAGGGTTTCCCCCCAGGCTGAGGAAGGGGTGGGGAGTAAAGACTTACGTCTCCTGTAGGAAAATGCATGCTAAAATGTTTACTTGCTTTCAATAATTTATGAGGACTAGAACAGGATTACATAGCAAAAGTTACCATTTAGATACATTTTTTCAGATATCTTTTGAAGTGGTCTTGAAATAGCAGTGAGCACAGAACAGAATTGTATGTAGGTGAAATAAAATGTTAGTAAAAACAAGCAGCAGTATATTGAGGAAAGGAAACTAAAAGGTAAAATAATGAACTGTGGAAACAGTTTCATCTGACAGAAAATCTAATAGGTTATGAAAGCAGTGAGGATCATGTAACATGCAAGGACAAAAGAATGGGTATTTGTTTTAATGCAGAACATAACAAGCTAAACAAAACCACCAGCATATAAAACAAACTTTCAAATTCAGTAAGTTTAAGACTGTAGAAAGAACTGAACAGTGGTTCTAGGAAGACCATTATGAATGAAAATCTACAACCTAATACTCAAAAATAGCAAGGAGGTGGAAAAAGAGGCAGATATGCCAATTCAAGGAGTCCTTGCAGAATTTTGCTGAGCTAAAACACAATAGAGAGTAAAATCTGTTACCACGACCAAGAAAATAAAAGTGAAGCTTCTGGGTTTGAATACTGAGGAGCTCCCTGGAGGGAAAGCTCAAACCCTAGGTGTGTCAGGCTTATAACCGCACACTGAGAGCGTAACCTAGACGAAAGCGTCTGAGCCAAACCCAAGGGGGACAACGACTAGGGTCAACCACTGCACACCGATCAAGGGGATGAGACTCCACCAGCCTTCATTCCTTCCTTCACATCTCCTGCAGAGGAGTTGTGAGCATCATCTCACCATACTGATCTCCTGAATGCGTAGACTGATACAGGGCCTCAGGGAGCAGTGAAAGACACTGTGTGTGGAGTCATGCTGTCTGGAGTGCAGGAGATGGGTATTCACACACACTATATTTCCTTTCAAATCATTACAGACCAACCAAATCCTCAGAAATTCCTCCAGGGAGCTGCCAAATGTTAGGAAGATACTATAGCAAACAAAATACCGTGGTCAGCTATTCATTAGTGGTTCTCAAGTCCTGTCTATGCAGGACCCTTAACAGACTAAGAATTACCTCAAACTGAGTTGTTACAGGAAATGTTAAAAAAAAAACCAAGAACAAAAAACAACCCAAAACCAAACACAACCACAACCAATCAAACAAAAAACCCCAAACAAAAACCAAAAAACTCCAACCCTCCTCCTCCAAGACTGCATCGGTATACATCAGCAAAGTTGACTGTTTTTGTTGTTACTATCGCTTTTTTTAAAACAGGACATCACATCCACTGATTAATTCTTGGGTACCTCTGAAATGACAGAAGTTGAGAGAACACTGTGCACGACTACATGTCAAACCATTCCTGCCTGGAAACAGACACCACAGAAGTCAATGATAATACAATAACGCTATTTAAAGTGCTTATTACTTAAGAGAAGATGGTTATTAACAAACACACTGAAAATCAGTTAAAGAGCTTAAGGATCAATCCTAGAGACATCTACACGATTCACAAACAGAGACTGAAGTTACTTTAAGTTTGTGGAAGAGGGTGTTTATTTCCTAGGTTAAAAGTCTTGTTTGCAGTAAACTAAACGAGTACTCTTCAGAGCAAAGGACAAGTAAATTACATAGGAAACAGACCTATAAAAAGAGGTTGAATTCAATCATTGAGGCCAAGTTTTACAGGAAAATGACTTCTGAATAGAGAGACTGATTGGCGAGGAGGTGGAACATCAAAGGCAATCACTGCAGTCCAGAAAAGGGTTCTCATGTGGTGTACTGGTAATGATCCCAGCACCTTTCCTCATTCATTTGTGGCCATTCAGCAGGTGTAAGACTGTGACTTGTTCCTTTGTCAGTATGTGTTAACTATTGAGGTATCTTTACCAAATATAAATTTTGTGTTTGTGTTAGTAAAAAAACTAAGGAAAGCAATGAGAGATCCCTATAGGCTGTTGGGAGGGGAAACATATAGATCACTTTTTCAGACAAGGAAGGAGTGTTTATCTTTGACTGAAAAAGTACCATAAACCACACCTGCAACTGAACACTTCCTATGAATAGTGAAAACAATTACTTTGTTACATACAGCTGTAGAAAGTGTGAAGCCATAAACTGAAATCACAACAACATAAAGGGACAGTTGTCAAAACAGCCAACATGGAAATGGGGAATGAATACACATTGTTGGGAAGAAATTATCATCTGGGGGGGTGGCGGGGGGGAGGGTGGGGGGTGGGTAGTGTTTGCTTTGGAGTAAGAAGGCTTTCAGATTAAGTAACTTGCAATGCAATTAGTGAAAAACTATCTGTAAATAGCCTGTCAGGCCGATAAGCTAACAAAGCGTTAAGCAAGGAAATACTGTGAGTTAGACAAGTTTGGTGGCGTCAGACATACGACCACCTGATGGCTGGCAAGAAAAAGTCATAAAGTTGTAGTGCCAACGGCGGTGGTTTTTACAGACTGGTACGTAAATTCCCATAGGAAAAGGTAATACAGTGATACGAACAGTGAAGAGCAAGAAAAAACACTTATGACTAAAAAAGCAATACCATTTGCATAGAACTGAACAGCTGGAACAATAATAGTCTGTTGAAAGTTAAAAGATAAAGGTGATAATATGCAATGTGGAATGAAGAGGGCACGAGATTGACAGCTGTAATCACAACAATGCAAAGAGCTCTGGCTGTGGAAAGAAGGAAATGATACATGTGGAAAGAGGAAAGGCCTTTTCCATTCCCAAAATGCTCTCATTAAGATCTCAGTATATTTTCAAAGAATGGAAGAATATGTAATGCCTTTCTGTTAAAAAACTCATCATGAAAAAGCATAACACAGGCTATCCTCATAGCTATAGCCCGACTGCTGCATGTGAGCTGCTGGCTCCTTTGAAACAATATTTCTTAAAAAAGAAAAAGCAAATCTGTTCATTGAGGAGAGGAAGAAGTATCATATTTTCAAAGCACTAAAGGAAAACTTTGAAGTTTTATTATGATACTAGGGTAAGTAAAAAACCAGCCCAACTCCAGAAACCATAATGCTGTCATGGCATCATATTGCTCAGATCGGTAATGTGTTACTGGAGGCTGTAAAAGTAGTGCTGGATATCAAAAGTCTTGAAACATACCCTTTTAAGTCAATTCACAGAGGCTTTTTTAGGTGACATGGGCCAGAACACAAACTTACCCGGCTACTGTAAAAATAAAGGAAGGAGCCTGATTTGTGAAGAAAAGAACAAGGAAAATAAAAAATAAAAAAGACGGAAACTGGAAGTAGAGTAGATAACCAAGAGATGCACAGAAACTTAGAAGGACACTGTGTAACTATCTCCCATATCAAACTTGATGGTTTCAGGCTGGAGTATTGTATAAGTAGGGTGATATTTGGCTGATAGTCTTATCATCTACAGATAATCTTTCAGAACACTGGCCTTCCATCTTTCCTTACAGGTCCAGAAAATTATCTGCTGGGATACACAAAGAACATTTGGTCCAGCCCCTCCCTGTTCAAGCAGGACCATTTAGAGCCAGTCGTCCAGGACTATGTCATTTAAGTTCAATTCAGTGCTTGGTGAGCGTTTATCTTCAAAATTATAAATGTCAAAAGACTGAGTGCTCTACACAAGCTGGTGCTCTTTTTTTCAAGGAGGTCTTTATTCTGTGTTCTTTTCCACCCTGTTATCATGACCAGTCAAGTGGGAGACCAGCCAGTGACTGTCACGTATAGCTCTGTTACTGGTTTCTATCCAATTCCTAAGCGACACTGTTGTTCCGTGCTTGGCACGCCAGGCACTGAATCTCCATAAATAATTATTCTGATGTCAGAAATGCAGGATTGTAGCTTCATTCAGAGAGTCTGTCGGGCACAGGGAGTGGGCAGATGAAGGATGCTTCTATTTACACACAAAAATCTTTGTGATTAGCCAAGAGCAAAGAGAAAGGAAATACTGAGAGACCATGACCATTTGATGAGGATTTGTTCCTCTGGAGGGAAGAAGGCAGGACTGAAGCACAATGGTGTGATGCAGGGATTACAGGAATTTATATCATATATCTTTTGGAAAATAACAGTGAATCTTTGCCCTCAGTTACTTCAAAACTACCTATTTGACATGCACAGCATGAACTTTATTAATACATGGGAAAGAAAAGGAAGGAAGCATAAGAGAAAAAAGAAAATATTGCCAACTAGACCAATTTTGAATGGTGAGGAAAAAAACACAAGAAAAACCTGTAAAGAGCAATGGTCTGTCACTCTATATTTTTATTCACATACACGTACAAAAGAAAAAAAGGCAGATACACCTATGGCCAAGGCAGATAAACCTATGAAGAGAAGTTTCTTCTCCAAAGCTGCTACCTTGCTGCTACATGGGTGGGAAAACTGGCTTCCACTCAACTGCTTATTCTACCACACACACATGAGGATGGAAGTTCATTCTTGCTGCATCCCTCAAACACCCCTCAAGCCCATCTAGGCAGGGAAAGAGAAATAAAGCTTGGATGACAACACAGTAGTCGAGATAGACTAGCCCTACACTCTTCTCTGAGTCACATACAAGTTAAATCACTTCTTGCTCTCTTCTTATATTAGGATTGTGATGTTACTGAAGACCAAGAGAACCCCATCGTATCCATTTTTTCCCCGTACAGAAGCTGTTCCATAACTGTTCATCCATGCTGCTGCTCTCCATGCTTGTTGCCCTCTTCTATTTCAATGGAGAATCAGAACTGCAAATTTATCCAAGACTCAGGTACACCATG
Source organism: Fratercula arctica (assembly GCA_947846985.1). Classification (NCBI taxonomy): domain Eukaryota; kingdom Metazoa; phylum Chordata; class Aves; order Charadriiformes; family Alcidae; genus Fratercula; species Fratercula arctica. The sequence continues at coordinate 26,586,968 of CANTUZ010000010.1, forward strand.
GGTTTATACAGCAATAAAATTATGTTCTCTCATCTTGCCCTCTTCCTTTCCAAATCCTAACACCATGTTCAATTTATTTGACCAAGAATAAGTCCATGTTTTCTTAGAACTACCTTTTAAGAACAGTTGTATCAGTGCTATTTAAGCTTAGTTCTTAGATCAGGGTCTCTTTCTGGAAAATAAGCCCATCGTTATATATATATCAGCTTCATAAATTAAGTCTGAAAACCAGGATAGCTGTAAAACATTTAGAATTACATATAAGATAGTACACATATATATATATATATAAAAATTATATAAGACATAGAATTATCTCAATTTCACAACATCCTGGCTTACTTGGAAGTGTTTCAGAAAAAAAAAGATCATTTAATTAAGAATGCCGTCAGCAGAAACCACCTCTAACAATAGCCATGGTGATTAAGGTTGGGAAGAAAAGATGAAGCACACGGACATACTGTTCTCTAGTCACTTTTATGAACTATGGAGTCCAAGGACTACAAATGAAAGATTGTATTATCTCTCCTAATTAGAGGATGCTAAGATTCACTCTCTGCTTCTTTATCTGGGCTTGTTAGTGGCCCGAATACCTTTCTCATTTGTTCTGAAAGGTCAAATGTGTAAATGTGTTTCTGAGCTGCTTGACAAACAGAAGCAAGGCCAACCAGAAATAAAAATTTGTTATATATTAATGAAAACCAGTGTTTTGAACTCAGGAATAATAAAATAGATTCCTTTTCTGCCCCATGAGGAAGGCACATGTAAGTGGGGAAATGAAAACATTGCTTTACATGCATGCGTGTATACATATAACTATCAAACTGAACATATTCCAAAGTTTATATTGTCTCCAAACCACGAGGTGTTTACCTTTTTTCACTGATGCATTCAGTTCACAGACAAAACTTGCAATTTCCACTGCACAGAACTATCCTTGTGAAAACATATTCCAAGGAGATGGGGGGGGGTGGGAGGGAGATGTATGTAAAATTCCTGAAACGCTATAGCAACTCAGAATTTGTTGGGATTCCATTCAAAGAAGTCATATGAAGCCTTTGGGGAGCTGGCATGCAAACAGTTTCAGTTATGATGGTTTGTCATTCAACAAATCAGTCTGTATTAAAATAAATCTGACTGCAGCTTTGAAGTGGCTTGCAAACATGTCTATTAGAATATGTTGGTTATTAAGCAAAGAAGTTTTGCTATTGATATTAGATCACATTAAAAATATTATTCTTTGCATAACAAGATGTGAGGATTGGGGGAAAAAAAAAAAAGATACTGATGAATAACAAGTCTATGACCAGACTATAAAACAAACATGACAGCTTAAAACAAAGAATTCCCCTGGCTGTTAATGTACTAAATATTAAACACCTAACTCACTTTAATCATTGGAATCAAACAAAACTATGGAGAATACCAGAACACAAGTTTTGTTTAATAGTGAGTCACTTAATTTTTAGGTTATTAATAACTTTGATCACTGCATGCACCAAAGGCATAAAACACTTGCAAGGACAGCCCTTTAGGTAAAATACACAGATCAGGATTCAGTATGAATTTCGATGTTTTGAAACATGAACAGAAGATAGTTCAGAGAACAATTCTGTTCTGACTCACATGTGGGAATAATGGATGTCTCAGAAGTAACATGCCAAATTCTAAATAAGTGTTCAGAAACAGGAATCCCTTAGGGTACTATGCCACAGAAAATTAGTAAAACGGAAAACAGAGGCCAAACATCTGTAGCTTGCAATTGGTCGCTGTTAAAGCAGAAGCTCTCTTTATGATGGCAAACACTAGCTATTCATCTACCTACCCTTACTTCTGAAATTATAAAAGGTCAGGTACAAAGAATTGAGCATGTGCATTCACAAAGTTACAAAAATTTAAAAAAAAAAAAAAAAAAATCTTTAAGCGTACCTTTCCTTTTTAAAATCAGGAAGAGAAGACTAGAAAGGATCACCTATATCTTCTATTTCAGGCACCAGTTCATCCAATTATTCCACAAACTTACTGGACTTCACCTTAGAATAACTTCCTTCTTTGGAAGGCTCTTTTTTTTTTTTTTTGGAATCCAGTTGTCCTAAAAATTTAGAAGCTTTTTTCTTCCTATTCCCGGCCCTAATTTACTCATAGCAAATTAAATCATACCCTTCCTTCAGGTAATAGAATACAAGTGTGATCTTGATAAAAATCAACCTAACATGTCACAGCTTCCCATATTTTCAGCAAATAGATCAGTCAACCCTAAAATCTTGTTCCTGCATGCTGGAGTTAAAAGTTCAACCCAATGACGGCAACAGATGTCTACCCACATCCCTAAGCAGACAACTGCCTTGCCTGCTGGTGTCAGGGAAGTCTACAGATGCCTGACACAACACTGGAACTTTAAATATGCAAGAGCCTACATTCCCTATCCAAGGCGAGTGACTTTTGCATAGATTTCACAATAAAAGTATTTGTGTAATTAAAGAAGAGGAAAACTAACAGCTAATACAGCTATTCCAAGATCATCTTCTTGTTAGAGGTCTTTTGTCCACATTTCTTTCTCCTCTAGTTAAGCTGTTCTTTTAATACTTTGTCTTTCCCAATGACATTTAAAACCAAGAAAATGAAGCAATTCATTGCATGCAGGGAAAAAAGGGTTAAAGCTTGCAGCCACTTCCAAAAGTTTAAAAGGCTATGACTTTGGATAATAATATTTTTAATTTCTATCATGCTTTTAACCCTGATTACAATTTTCAAATCTACCTAAACATACACGTACATGCATGCCTATATATATTTTTATAGGCACAGACTTGTATAAGCCTAACTTTGCCATTTTTACATCATTTTACTAAGTAACTCAAGGCACAGATACATCATTTAATGTATCCAAATGTAACATTTTTACTGGCAACACCTGCATACAGCCATGAAAAGGCTTAACTTGCACTACACAAAATGGATATACTTTTTCCTGGTGAAGACGCGTGGTTACATCTTATAGCTCGACTTCTTTGATTTTATGACCCCGATTACTCTACCCTTCCCAAAGGCAACCTTGAAAACTTTTCTCCCAGCTCCCAAAAAGAGACACTCATGAAGTTGTTAGATTAATACTTTACTCACCAACGCTACTCAGAGAACTGCTGCTTTCAGAATCCGAAGGCATTATGGACAGCACGCTGTAAGTAGACCCTAAAATTAGAAAAATAAAGACAGTATTACTTTTTTTTTTTTCTTTTCCTCTCCCCAAACCAAGCTAACCATTCATTTCCTTCATACTGTAGATGCCAAACACACTAAATTAGAGAGAACGCACATCACTAACGCATAAAAATTTAATAGGAAAAGTATAATTTGTAAAGGAACGTTGCACTGTGCGCATAGTAGGGAATCGTTTTGGATGAAATGGTAAAAATGAGTTCAGCAAAATATTGAATTAACACAATGGTTATTCCAGACACACTGAAAATAGAGAGTTTCATCTCTACATTATGAAGACTATGAGCGATACCCATGACAACAGCCAGAATCTATTTTGGTTTCTTATCATTTTACATGTACCAGTTCCTATTTCACTGTGTAACTGATTTGTATTCTTATCCTCAAACTTTACTTCAGACTTAGAAATTTCATTTCATTGGGAAATACATTTTGCTTGCATCCATTTGCAACTTTCAGTGTCTAACCTTAAAAGCAAGGACCTACAAAGCTATCTGCTGTTACTGATGACAGCAACAGCAAGTTCTTTCACTAATTATTAATGATTTCTTTCACTAATCAATAGACAGAGGTGCCTTTTATTTTAGTTCTTTTTTGAAGTATGCTAGATTTTACTTAGCAGAAGAACTAGTAAAACAGGTCCTTCTTCAACACCTTACAAACTAAACAGCTCCACCATCCCTCACAAACAGGATAAACATGCTGCAGTAAAGACAGGGAGCGATTATGTGCAAAAGCAACTTGAAATCGGGTCCATTTTGAGCACTAGCCAGGATGCGAGAGCGGTCTTCACAACAGCCAAGCTCAAAGACTGTTTCAATACTTTCAGGAGGTGCCTTTCCTATAGTCCTCCCTCTCCTGTTTCAATATTTGTTTCTTCCACTCTCTTTGAAAAGAGCTAAAAGCTGGGAAGCAGCATGAGATTAAATGCGTAGATCTACCTTTAAAATAGATTAAAGAACAGGCTGGAAACTAAAAAAGAAATCCCAGTTTTTGCTCCTCTCCTCTGCTTCTTACTAGGGAAAAGACATGGTATCTGTAACTACCACGTTGCTAGATGAAGGAAAGACAAGATGTGATGAAATAAGTTTACTAACAACAGAAGCAGTAACAGCAAAGTGAATTTAAAAAAAAAAGCAAAGACACTTAGGGCCTGGTCTTCAGATAGCAAAAGGGACATGGACCCCAACTTTAACAGGGTGTGTTTATTTATCTTTACAGAGAATGGGGCTCCTACATCTGATAAAAGGAATGATGTCTAGGCAAAAGCAAACTTAAACAAGTATTTGAATGAAAGGAAAACTCCCTCTAAGCAAATCCTATGGTTTTATTAGCAGACATTGCAGAAAATAACTACCAGAAAAAGAACTGAATCTTGAAGTAGACTGTTTAACCTGACAAATCCCTGTGAAAAATTATTCAAAATATATTGGTTACAAACAGTTCTAGTTGATTGCACAGGATGCAAGTTTTTTGTTTTGTTCTAATTTTTAAATAACACACATGACAAGCATGACACTGACACACTGGCTTCAGAAAAAAAAATCTGATGCATATTTTTGCTTCCATCTCAAACATTTTCACGTAACAATTTAAGCTGTCTTCCTATTTCATTAAAGCTTATTAAAAGCAAAGTAATTTCTACATTAATTAAAATCAACCTCTTTGCACATTCTATACTGGTACGACTTGCAGTATTTCTTGTAGTCTGAACTAGAAGGATTAGAATCATAAGGGAAGCTGAAAAAAGCAAATCAATATATTAAACAAAGTAGTACATCTTTATGACAGACAGCACGTACTGAGATTGTATCAAAGCTGCATGGGACTCAAGCACAATAAAGTCTTGTGCCAAGAAGTGACACGTCATTGTACTCAGCAATTTAAGGCAAAATTGCCCAGTTCCTCTAAAAGATTACATAGGAGTTCCATGCCTAAACAAACTTTTACTGATTGTTAGTTGCTTTTGCTTCCTTTTAGCAGTGCAGAAAAAGAAAAAAGACTCAAAATCTCATCATCTGAGCTGATCTTGCTTTTATTTATCTTCAAGAAGCACTGTTACTCTCTGTCTTCTTTTCTCATGTTAAAAGCCACAGCCAGGACTTAAAACGAGTTAAATTCTGCTTTCTTGAACAGACAGAAAAGTTTTGTGAAGCTGACTTCATCAATGGAGACATATGACTCTCCCTAGCGATGTTCTTAAAACATTAGCTCAGATTTGTAAATGCAAGATCTGGTATGCATGGCATGTTATCACAAGAAAGCGTACAATTGTGAAGAGAGGAGGAATCGTCTGACCCATTCATAATTCCTCACTTCTAACCAAAAAAAAAAAAAAAAAAAAACCACCAAAACACAACCCAGCCACAAAAAACTAGTAGCATTTGTTTGGCTTCCCAGGTTGTTTGTGTATATGTTTGGGTTTCGTTTTTAAACTACACAGAATACGAATCCATTATCTGTAGCACGTGTTACCTTTGTCACAATATTAAAACTCATTTGTATCCAATCTATTCAATTCAGGCTGAAGTAGCATCGTACTTGATGTATTCTGCTTGATCAAACTAGTCATGCCTCAGTAGTACCTGAAAACGCTCCAAGACAGCCTTTCCCCTCTCTATAAGGTGCCTCCTCACATAAATGAGAACACTCAGAATCACCCCAGCAGGAACTCAGATACAAGCAAAAAAGGCAAGGAAAAAGGCACAAGCTACTTTCTATAACGACAGGCACTAGAACACTCTGTTTATTCATGAGCTACACAAACATGGTTTTTTAAGAAATTTGTTGCAAAACCACCACACACACACACACACACACACACCCGCCCTTGCTAAGCAATTTTCCACTTTATTTCAAATTATTGTCTTTCTGACTGTCCATCTTGTCAAATTACACAAAAAATAAGATCAGAACACAAAACCCCATAAGAAGCCACAACTACTTTTTCAGGTTAATGTTGAAAGTGCTTCACACCTAGGGGTTCACATGCATTTCACCCTACTTTTCCAAATATTTGTCTTTCGTATTTTTCTGCTAATACTCACCTTGCATGCCAAAGTCCCCCAGTACAAAAACTGCCTAGATTTGATTTCAATTCACTGACTAATAACAATCGCTGACACATTCTTTAAGTTCAAACCTACAACTTGAAATGACAGTATGCTGAGGAACACTGTAGATACTACTCACACTTAATTTAAAAAGAAAAAAAAAAAGGGGGGGGACCTGTCTTTTGCAGATACACATTTGTACAGAGAAGAACAAGAGCATAAGCACCCTGTCTTTGCATGGCAGACTTGCTTTTGGGGTATTTCGCTTTTGCTCATCTAGATTAAGCTTTGGATCAGTTCCTGGCTGTATTAAATAGCTTTGGCAGAGCAGGGGGATTTAGAAACTGCTACGGTATATACTTGAGAATCTTAAGAATCCCATTTCCTTCTATTTTCAACAATTAAAGCAAGTCAAATTTCCTTAAGTTATTACTGTCATTATTAGTCAGATGACAGGAAGGCCACTTAAAAACTGCAAATTCAGGAAAGGAACTAGTTGCTTAACTGTGGAACCACCTCTGGGGACAGCAGAGGAACTGGGTTCTAGTTTGCCTCCATCTTTCACACAATGTCCACAAAGACACACTGACATAAGTTTTGCTTGTTAAGAAAGACAAGATGGTGGAGAAAAAAACCAAAACAAAACAACACCCCCACACCCCCCCAAAAAAAGTTACATGTCCTAACAAGACATGACCCGTCTAACCAAGCAATTTCCTCATCACCAATACCAAATTTAGACTGATGGAATTAATAGCACAAAATTAAACAGAACATTGCCCTCTTCTGTCTTTCCAACCTTTGAATTATGAGACTCCACGTAACACTGGTGGGCATCCCCTGTACTTCAAGGAACGGCTAAGACAGACAGGCTAATCTCAAAGTGAAGCCTCCAAAACAAGCTTCCACTTGGTACCTTCTGTGAGAAAGCAGAACAAAGGATCAAGTAAAATTTCTTCCAGAACTAAATGCTAAATTATTGAGTGACTTATAAGAAAAACACACTCTGTTCGAATTTCATTACGTGGAGATAAGCTGAATGTCAGGATTGCCATGGCTGTGTAGAACCTTCTCATTCTCCTCCATAGGCACACGTACACAGGCTCTGTTCATGGCTCTGCAGCACAGTGACGCAAAGGGACTGTAGTGGCAAAATAAGGTACAGGGGCTCGGCTCTCCAAAATTCATTGCACATACACTTTCAATTCATTAATTTATTTTTCACAAAATTTATATTTTACTCTTGGATATTTACAAAATTATATTTATAATTCAACTGAAAGAAGGCTATTTCATCTTGCAAAACCTGCTATCTTAACTAAATGACTGTGTAGAAATAAGAACAATTATTCCCTCAGATACACACCTTCAGCACAGGGCCAAAGAGGCAGGTATACTGAACCTGTTTCGGTGTGTGAAGCACCAGGATTGATTTCAAGGAGCATTAGGGGTTTTATCTCACACGATGGAGAATGCTTTGGTCTTAGCTGCGCAGCTCTTGGCACATCACCCATCTTTAAGGATCGCATTAAGATCTACAGTATGGCTGACTCCTAAATTAAGCGTGTTTCCTGACTAGGAACACTTAGGTCATTGTAGGACTGAGCCTAGGAGTGCTTTGCCAGCACAAATTTCTTTTGCTACACCTCTGCTTTTAAGGATGACATTAAACAACTCTCCACGCTCCCCTGCTGCGAATTTCCGTTGTTAATTAAACTCTGCTCTTCCTCCCCCCTCCCTTCCCAGCACCATGACTGCCAGCTGATTCAACTTCTCGTCAGCAAGTGATTTTTCTGATAGAGGTCCCTCGCACTGGACGAGAGGGCAGTGTGACAAACATTTTTTTATCCACATGTCCGCACACCAAACCAAACGGACTTTGGCAGGACTCCTACTTGCTCTGGGGGAGCGAAAAAGTTTGATTAAAACTGGAAATGACCCAGATTACAACGTCCCCATTGCCTTTACAAGAAAGAAAACTGCCCAAGGAGCTTCAGCTCACATGGATCTGCCATGCTGTATCTCTGAGGCTATTCTTTTCTAGGCAGCCTGTGCAGACAGGTTTGTCAGAAACCATAAGACACAGTCATTTCTTGCAAGTTGTATGATGTACAGACGTTAAAGCCTGACCTCATGCAAAACCTTCAATTGGGTATTTGCTTCCATCCATGCCATCTTCATTTCAAATGCTTGTCATTTACTTATAAGGATGAGTAACTCCAAGAAGAAAGGTACAAACTCAGCAGTAAAGGTAAAACAGTAGTAGAGGTCATATCAGCAAAAGCTTGCTGTCTCTTCCCCCATCTGCTTTTAAACATGGCTTTACTGCTTATTCTGCACACCTACAGTCCCATAATACCGTGCTCTGCAGCATAAAATTCTCTGATTTTTAGAACACTGTGAAAACTAAATGAACATTAAAAGGCTTTCTAAATAATCAAGCCGCTAAAAATTTACAATTTTTATTTCCCACGCGCCTCGGTCTACAACAGTTCCACAGAGACAGTGAGGGTCAAAAAGTTTATTTTCCTTTTAGAATGCAGAAAACATTTTACAACACATTTATGAAATATTAAGATATTAATATTAAAAGTGTGGGTTTGGAAAAGATAGATCCTCTAGTGTCTAAGCCATCTTTCAGTTCTAAGCGATTAAGAATAAACTCTTGTTAAGGACAGAACACTTCACACATGAACAAGGACTTTGGCACCTTTCTTTCTCTGAAATATTTGGTAAAAACCAGCACTGGTGACAGAGTAACAGGTCAGGCGGATTCTGATTTAATATGACAATTTCTGTGTAGGTTTTGATTCCGAAATGTTAAGTAACCTGCCGGAGGCCAGAGACATCAGTAAAGAAGCCCTGAGTTCAGATGCTGAAGCTCCTAGTTGTCAGTCATACAGTCAAGTACAGCATTTGTTCTTCAGCTGTTAAAAACACTGGACATAAATATCTATAAAATTCCTATTTTCTTAGCAACATTTGTTCAAAACACTACATAGTAGAATAAACTCACAGACAGATACTTCTAAACATGCGTTCCCAACTGTACCCTCTCTAGCAACATCTACACTCCTTGCTACAGATTTTTTTTCTTTAGTCAGGAAGCAATAGAGTGAGTTATACTGAAAAGAATTTACAACATATACTTAAGAGAAGTCTAAGTCACTGGACTATTGTTGTGCATCTTACTACAATGTGAATTAAGAACGGAAGCAGATGTTGGTGCCTTCAATAAAAAAAAAAGCGGAAAAGTGGCAGTGAGAAAGATATGAGGAAAGGACAAGAGACAAGAAACCCAGGTAGTTCATTTTTCTACATTATTATTAGGATACACTTGCAGCTGTTCACGTACTTTATTAGTGCTATTTGTTCTTGTTTACTGCATTCTGAGCATTGAGTCAAATCATCCTCTTCACACAAAAAAGTACAGAAAAGATTAAAAATCTTTACAGATCTGAATTGATTCACAAAACGCACATGATGCCAGTGCTTCAGTTGACAGCTTTCAAGGTGTTTTGCCATGGACATGATACTCTAATAATGCCTTACAGAAGTGGGACGGATGCAATTTTTAAGAGCCAAATTACCATGCAGCTTTATTAGCAGGATAGCAGCTATTACCAACTGGTAATTGGAAGCAAAGAGGTAAAAAAAATTTATGACTGCTTAAAAAATTAACAAAACCACACACAAGTATACCAGGTCAGCTAGAAATAATGTCCCTCACTACTTTCCAGTCTTTCATTTCTTTCTTCGCAATTTATAAAATGACTAATTTAATCGCTTGCACTCCGTGAAACCACATCAGAAGTGATTAAATGTATCTGCTGGAGGAGCAGGACCAAAGATGCAATCATAATTGCTACTGCTATTCCTTATTCAAAAAGTCCTGCAGCAATTCAGGTTCTGAACCAGAAACAACTTCTTTAACCTTTGTCTTCTTGCTTTTTGACTGGGATGGCTTTTAACTCTGCTTTAGCAAGTGCATTTTGTCCTGACAAGTCATTTGTCTCCAACACTCCATTTCAGCTGAGAACTGCAGCAGTAAATGGCCATGCCTTCCTCTTACAGCCCTGAATTTCCATTAGGTAGTGCAGTGAGACGGGCGACGATTTTTCAACAGTTATTTTAAGGCTAACAGCAACATACCTAGCTACCGTGAAAATATCAGCATGCAAACTTGTGTTACTCAGATTTTGGCAGAAGAACAACTTTCAGTTTGTAAAGCCGCACACACTGCCTTCACTGCTAACTTTCTTACAAGAGAAATGCATATTTTTGTAGGCTGACACCCAAAAGGCGGAGAAAGGAATAACTGGCTCCAAATTCTTTAACCCTCAACATTTAGTACAGATAGGAAAAAGCTGCATTTAAAGTCAAGTCAGTAAAACTGCAATACAGGCAGGTAAAACAAATTGTCACATATATCAGCTCATGTGGATTATACAGGTGGTCCTTACACTATTATCAATGCAGTAGTGCTGTCTTCTTTCTACAAACATGATGTGGTATTACAGCTGATTACCTTAGAAAACAAATACAGGAATCATTTTTATGACATATTTTTAATATAGCTGCTTTAACAATGCCAGTTAACCTATTCTGGGAAAACCCATCTCTATTCCACTGGTAAAAAGCCCAGTGTATCCATTAATTATTTTCTCGCGTCTAGCCTTCAGGAACATAGCATTTTACTTTTTTAACAAGCTCCTTGCAATCTCAAACTCTGTTTCTCTTAAAGTTATCTTCTTAATCTAGATTACTCCCTAAATTATACATAAGAGGATATAATTAATTTTGTTTATGAAGGTAGAGAGATGTAAATTTTCATTAAACCTCCCAGATGACTAAAATGCAGTAGAGGACGTTCACCAATTCCTTTCCCTCTAGGAAAGGAAATCGGATCACCTAAGGCCTATATCCACTTGGCAAGCATGTGCTCTGTCAGTACTCCATCTGCACAGTGTCCAGCAAAGTGACATATCGCTGGATATTCCAGGTATTGCTGAAGGGCCCAAGGCTTCTTCAGCTGGGCACTGCAGTGATGGCAGTCACCAGAAAGCAGCGGGCCCCCATGGACCCACACAATCTTAAACACAATGCTCTCTGTGCCTACAGCCATCGATGAGATGCCATCTCCATCAGGCAGCAGCGAGAGGGCGTCAGCATACCACCCACCTACCCAGCCAGGGAGCATCTGCAAACCCCACTGCTTTGTTCTCTCTATCAGTGCTCTACGCGCATCCCAGTTCTGCACACTCTTACGCCTAGCCTGGTCCAATTCCGTCCCAGCTGCCTACTCCTCAACGCTGTCCAAATAGATTGTGGTAACTCAGACCCGTCTATTTCTAAAAATTTCTCATCTGCCCTGTATCTAGGTAATGATTGGTTTTCTTCTGTCAGACATTTAGAAAATGTCATTTTCAAGGCCGCTACTCAGTTTTCCTGGTCCATTTTCTGGGTTTTATTGCAAAGTATAGGGCAGATAAGAAGTTAAGGCATCTCGGCAAATAAGAAGTTAAGGAATTGTCCAAGTACACTGCTCTTGCTGTGAATGGTCTCCATCCACAGGACCTCACATTTCAACCTGCTGAACCTGATACTGGCTACTAGAGCTCTTCTGGGCTGTAAAGGCATGGTATGTGAAGAGCTAACTGGGCAGGTCCAGACACCAACCCTGAAGAAGCAGAGGCACAATCTGGACTCCTCCTAGGACATGTCTGAAGGGTGGTATTGCTCACTACAACTGGAGAAAAAAAGGTGAACTGGGAAAACATGACAAGTCATCCAGAAAAGTCCACCCCAAACTCCTGTAATGCTGGGGTACAAAATTTTTAGGAACATCACCAAGTTGAGAGTTGAGTGACAATTCGTAAAGGTAAGGAAATAGTATACATGCATTTCTATTCCGGAGGAAAACAGGATAGATAGATGACGCATCAAGTCACATGTCATTATTTGGACTGGGAATAGACATGTCTTTAGAATATCCTTCCCTTTCATTAAGCTTTGACAGAAATAGTATTCCTGAGTACCTTCAAATCTCCTTGCTAGCTTCTTTTAACCCCAGATAATAATACATTCACGTCTATTTTCCCTAGCACCTAGTTCTTAACATCTGAAGAAAGACTTGTTGATTGCCCATTTTGTTAAGCAGCATTCCCCCCAGGGAAAGCTCATTTTGCAAAGTTATTTCCATATCTGGAGGCAATTCTTTACATCAAGTTACAGTCCAGAAGCTTTGCAAGTAATCTGACTGAGATTTCTGGAGGATCACACCATCTGCCATTTGCAACTGACTCCAGAAGATTTAAGTGAAAGGAAATTATGTTCAGAAAGTCCCACACGCTATGCAGTTAAAAGCAAGAAACTGTTGTGTGATGAAGGTGGTAAATACTAGATCCCTACAAATGCATTCTCAATCAGCAACAGTTGCCTTACTAAATTTGCAATAGTGACAATTACAAAATTCAAACTTCATTTAGTTTGCACAGATATACACAGAGCTTTGTAGCATATTATTTCATCAAATAATTGTACAGTCAGGTAATATGAATGGCAAAATAAAACTTAAGAAAATAGCATTAACAACTCTACAGCTAAATGCTATATTTAAAATTTAATTTAAATTTTGGAATTGAATCAAAGTAACCACATAATTATGTTTGTAAAGAGGCCATGCCATAAAAAAAACCTACCTGGAAGAACAAAGGAAAAAGCAACTATTTAAAACTGCAGACACTGATATTCAAAAGACTAGAAAATCTACCAGGTAACAAGGAAAGCAAGCATTAATTCCTCAAGATAAGCCTCTTAATGCATCCAAGTCCTTTCATTATCTTACTGTATCTCACAACCAGGTATCTCCTCTGCAGAAGCAGCTGGGGGCACACCTGGAACTGCGAGTGGCCAAAGCGTCCATCACCTGCCGAACATGAGATCTTTTTCTAGCAATTCAAACTTCGCCCATAACCAACAAGCATTACGGTTCAAACTGGTTTTCTAGGACAAGTCATCAAGAACACACATGTACCTACACCCATCCATAAACGTAGTCTAAATATAAGCGTTGATCTGCCTCAACGATAATGGTACAGTTAAAGCTACACAGCTTTCCTACTCTGCAGAGACTTTTAAACAAGGACAAAGGGGCTAAACATAGCTCTAGCTTACTCCTGTACAGCACAAGGAAGAACACACCTCAACACAAACATAACCACAATCACACCATGGGGTTGTGCTAGTTACAGCTCAGAAAAAGAAAAAAAAAAAAAAAAGGAAAAAAAAGGGCCACATTAAGGCCAGTCCTTTGTGATTCCAAGCAGAGGAGTAACATATCAAAGTCCAAAGGCTTTTTTCCCCCTCCCCCCATATTATCTACCTTATCTAAACTCACCCATGTAAAATTTAATCTCATAAAGCTGTCTTCTCTGAATGTCCTTCTGAGTTCTACAGCCCTAGCATACTGACAAGGGACAAACCTCTCTTTCTAACAAAAAAACAGAGCAAAGTAGTTGGAACGCTCTTCTCAAAAAGCAGCCTGTTACTATTCAAGAACTAAACCAGCAACTGATTGAAGAAGTTATGGTTTCACAGTAAGTCCTCATATGCTGTTCTCCATATTAAATGCTATAAATAATAACTAATTAGGAAAACTTATGAGCCTGTTTCTAGCCTGAATTCCCCAGTTTCCTACAACTTACAAACCAGCTCACATCTACTGCTCATAAGGATTGCAAGAGAGGTATCAATACCATCATCCAAACTCAGACGATGTGGGGGTCAACACTCAACACACCTCTTTTCAAATTCAGGCTGCATTATGAGATTAGACTTCTTCAAACCATGCACCTCTAGAAAAAGTGATTCATGTTACTTGGTATGAAACCTGGCATAGTGCTCAAGTAACCTCCTTTCAACCTTGAAAGGAGATGCATACTCCCCAGCTTGAGCCCTAAAAAATGCATTCTCCTTATATTGCTCTTTGTAGTGTGCTTCAATATTCAGCCCCTAAGTATCCCTCCTTCAGGAAAAAACAACAGAAAAAAACCATCCCAAGATGGTTTCACTAAGGTATGTCAGAGAAGGGCTTTAAATTCAAATTTGTCGTGTTGCTACAATGGAAAAAAAACTACACGCACTTTCATATCCATATCTATGGGCACATATCCAAGTTTCTTCTATCTTTCTGTTTACAGCGAATGTTACTTGAAATGGTAATAGAAAAGATATATCTAAGCTAAATCACCTAAGATTTCTTGTCTCCTTGGCAAGTTTATTTTTCCCTCAACACTCTACTTCATTTAAGAAACCAAAAGTAAGGAAGAATAAAACATACAGCTTTTTTCCACCTCTTAGTGCTGTAGAGCAGGGAATCCTGGTTCCAGCAATAATTCCATGTTAAATACACATTTATTTATATACAATATTTATTCTGTAGGCACACAGTCCAAGGCTCTGCTCAGTAAAATGGATATAAGTCCCTTTTACCTACAGACCTCAAGCCTAAGTCCTCTTCAGGACATCTGCAGTTACAGGAAGGTCATCAGAACTGCTTGAATGCTACTAGCACACAGCACGTGCTGCACACAAAAGAAATGTTGAATCCACAGCAAAGTGACCGACACCCCTCTCTGAAACTGGACAAATTGGAGCAAATATTCTGTGTGAGTATTTCCAGGAAATTTGCAGAAACATACAAGTTTTCACAAAGGTAACCAACCGCTTAACCAGACAACTTCTGAAAGTGACAAGCACTGATATGACCTCAGAAGAGGGGGCGGAGAAGGTAACGATATCAATTAAGAATGTATTTGAACCACAGATTGTACTTTTTCAGAAGACAAACATACAGATATACAAAAGAAACCACACCTACGCCCTTGTTTAAACAATGCAATTAAGTATGTCCTCAAGTGCTCTGCTGTACTGAGTGATTATTAGAGAAGTCTATTACCTATGAACTATTTACAAAAACAATTTGTTGCAGAAATCCCCAGGGGTAGACTTCATGCCTCTTCTGGTTACAGCTGCACCACCCACAAGGAACTGCTCATCCCTCCCCAGAGGTAACCTTCGGCTGTGATGAAGGCAGCAACAGGCCGACAACCTCCTCCGCTGGCACCGCCAGAGTGTGTGTGAGCAGACCTCCCCCTGACGCACAGGGAACAAATAACACAAGAAAAGGTTGCTTAAGCTTCCTAATGGCAAAAGGAACACATGTAACTAAATATGACAAAAAGCCATCTTCCCCCATGTACCAGGGTGCTCACGCATACAAACGCTCACTCTACCTGGGAGCTAAGAGCAGAGAACGCTGGAAAAAAAGGAACTCATCTGGAAGCAATTATGGCACACATTCCTCTCTCCCCCTTTTTGCCTCTTCTCTGCAGGACATGAGTGCTGCTACTTTTCCTTCTCTCACAGTCACGGCAGGGCAAGGAGGAGAGTGTGTCCTCAGCATTTGCTGTGGCCTGACAGAGCAGCGAGGCAGCCCGGCATGGCCACACAGTGCCCTGCAGTGCTGAAGGACTTTGCTTGCTTAGCCACAGATATTCCTAGGGGCTCCTTCTTCCGACTTCATCTTTTACATAATTCCTCGGTGACAGACCCTGTTTGGAGACTAAATCAATTTTCGAGCCTAGAAAGAATTTTTCTTACATAGCAAGGGTATCAACATGCTACATGGGCCTTTTAGCCTTTAGCTTATTATTTTGGGAGAAAGTAACTGCAACTGCTGCAACTCTAGCAAGTCACTGAATGGCTAATGACTTTAAAATGGCTTAGCCATGACCTTTTAAGCCAATAGGTCTGGGTTACCAAGCAAGCAAATGCAGCAAACATACAAAGAATAACTGGGAACTGGAGGTACTAGCAACAGCCAGGCAGATCTTAGTAATGAGAGGATTTTTATAAGCCAAATATTCACCATAAGATCAATTGTAAGGAAGAAAACAAATGCCTGCAATACAGGCAGCCAAATGTTACCAGCTACATCAATTCTGGAAAAAGTTTTAAAGCTTCCTGCACTGACAATGTACCCTACAGAAGACTGAAATCACACTCTTACAAGGAAGCGGTAGCTGTAGCGTTACATGACGGCGCACACTGAGCTCAGTGGAGTGCAGCAGACCGCCCTGCAGTCTGCGGGAGAGGCGCAGGCTAAAGATTCAGCAAACGCACTCAATGCCCAGCATGCTACTCCAAATGCAAATAAAACGCCCCAGTCCCCTAAAACAGCGACAGGAGAGAAGGCAACAGAAAACAAGGCTATGACACTGAAGAAGCAGAACATGGCATATTGGACAGCACAAGCCAGAGCTGCTGAGGGGAGAAAGAGTGGCTTCTCACACAAGAAGGGTGACTGAGCCAATAAACAAGTCAAGACTTGTCCTGCTTGGAAAGTCACCTGCCAGTCACAGGGCTTTGGTTTCCCCTCGACCTTCTCCAGCTCTTGGAGTAGAGGAGCAGATGATGATGCTGCCTCCCCATCAGCACCACTTGTCAGGCATGAAGGTTGAGAGAGGACAGCTTTAACATTCAGGTTCAGCCACTGGTGCCAGCACAGACATGCCTTCAGTAAGTGTGCCAGATAGACTGTGTAACACTTTGCAACCTCTTCATTTAACCATATAAACATCCACATTTTACTGTTCCCACATCAGCAACAGAAGAGGCAGTAAAAATTGTGCCTCAATAGGTAGCCTCAAAACAGGCTTTGTTTTGTAGGCTTAACGGCAGGCTTTGACACCTCTTCTCCACTTTAAGCCCCCAGTGAACCAGCCTCCTTTACATCTTCCTCCTTGAACAGGTTCTGAAGATACTGGGGATGCTCCTAAAGGAGATGGGGTCACTGAGAGCAGCTGCCATCAGGATCAAGTATTTCATTTTGTTTCCCATTTCAGCAGGAGCCATGAGAGTAGCAGCAAGGTTGAGGGCGCGCAGGGGACAGAAACAGCATGAGAAGAATGACAGTGGGTTAAAAAAAAAAAAAAAAGACAAAAAACCACACACATCCATTGTTTTCCTCACCTACACATTGCTTTCAGTCCGAAACACTGGCACACAGTTGAGCACTGATTAAATAATAATCAAAACCATGCAATTTCTATACAGCAAGAAATGGCTTCCCCCCCAGAAAAACCAAAAGACCCAAACTGAGATGAATTAGCATGCTATTGTACCCATAACGACCAAATGTTTGAAACACATTACAAGGAAGACCAAATTCAACCAGTCTGTAAAATGAACAAGTGCTTAGGAAATGACTATATAAACACGGGTCAACACGGATCACTGTTTAGAAGCACAGGATTAAAATCTACCTTGTCATGATTTACAGCAGTCTTTCATACTGCAACTCTTTTCTACAAGACACTTTCACTTTTTTTTTTATTTATTCTCACATAGTATCACATCATGTCCTGTTGTTACAGAAGTATTTTTACTCTGTATTTCCATTAGACAAATCAAGAATATTCAAGATATTTAAATTACAAACAACAGGGTTATATGCAACTACAATTTTTCCACATCCATCTGTTCTTATGTTGCTGCAGGATTTTACTGTTAAGAATATGTGGTTGAAAAAAAAAAATAACCAACACATTTAAGCATGTAAACTGAAGTATGTAAAAGTAAATAGATGATTAGAGCTCAAGTCAACAGTTCTGACTTTTCTAATTGTGCTGTAAACCACAAGTTCCTCAACAGAAACACTGTATCTTCTCTCTGCTTGGGTAATGCCTTCCAAAAATTGACATTTTGAGTACATTAGCAGTTTTGTCAGAAACAAATGTGAATATTAGTTTCGACGCATTAGAAAGTGATTTACATTTCAAAATCCACAATGCAACAAATCTCAAAAGGGTTTTAATTTGTATGAAAGCACATAACCATAACTTTTTCCCCCATAAATAACATCAGTGGAAAACCTCAGAGAAAATTTTGCACCAACTTAAATTCCTGGACTGAAAAGAAATTTGATAGCATGTAGCTCTTTAAATCATTGCTTTCCCTTCCTGTGCTACACTTTATCCTGCTGGGAAAACAAATCCTGCAACTTTTCACTTGAAGGGCTGAATTTTATGTATAATTAGTGATGCTTATGCTGATCCTGTTTTACTTAAAAATGCAGAGAACCTTCCAGAAATACTTAATAAATCTGTACTTTAAAAAAATGTAAATGCACAGAATGGAGATAATTGGGGAAAAAAAAATAGGGAAAAGAAATCCAAGCTACTGTAGAAATCCCTGAAAGCAAAAAATGGAAACTTGTTTCTAAGAGGAGGAAATATTTAAAACTCTATAGACTTTTAGATAGGTCCAGACTTTTTTGATGAAGCGCAAAGCCAGGTAACCTATGTGCTACTACGCTCAGTATGAAGACAATGGGATAAAACATTGAGATTTAACCCAGAGAGAGCTCATTTTTTCAGCATGTTCTCTGTATGTATCCAGTAACGTATCCTGACAGATGTCAGTTTGGAGGTTGGTCACATTCATTTATTTTTCAGTTTCATAAAGCATGCTTTTCTCCATTCCCTTCACAAATTATCAGAGGGAAAGGACTCAATACCAAAATGTAAATTAACAGTTGGGAAAATAAACAAGCAAAACCCCATACAAACCCTCTCCACCCACCTAACTAGAGTTGCCTGTCACAATCTCTTTCACTATAAACAAGTACAAGCATCAGAGTCCTATAAAATAATCAATAACACATTAAAGTTGCTATCTTCAGGTAGACTATTAGGAGAGAGAAGACTGTAAACCGAGGGCGAGTTGCTAAGGTCTCTGCCCTGCCCAGGCAAACTCCCTGTGCTACCCAACCCCTTCACCAGAAAACAAAGCTGGTGACTGGCCATCAACTCCACACATGAAGCACAGGAGCTGACTGTTCAGTCTTTGCAACTATCCAAGATAAATTGAGCAGAAGCATCCTCCCAGGTACACAGGAGAGGCTTTACAATTCAACACTGAGCTCAAGTTGCATCCAAGATGATCTGGAGCCTGTTTCATTTTAAAAACATTGAAAGTTCCCCTATCAAACAGCACAGCCTCAAGTGCTTTTTGGTGACGTCATCCGGAAGCATTTACCGCATGGAAAGGGGAGCCATCAGGAAAGTTTTGAAAAACGGAACCTAGAATGTCTGAGCTACCATGGCCCTTTGGATAGGCAAGCAACGTCCCTGCACCGGAAATCTGCATGAGGCAAGTAGGTTTTATTAAACAAGACAAAGAAAGTGTCCTGCCTGGTTACAGCACTTACCTCCCTCCTGCTACTTTTAGGCTGAACCCCGTAAAGATTCCTAAAAGTGCAAATAATAACCACTACTATTAAGCACTTCACGTTTGGACATAGTAGATCAGCATCGTCTTGTTTTCAAGATGAGAGGATTCCAGTCCCAACTTACATGCTTTTGAAATGTCATCTCCCTGGTTCCTCAGTTTGCCATAAGAAGGGAGAATATTTCCACTGATTAAATGATCGCCCACTGATTCGTGCCTGCCACATTATGTGCCCTCTGGCCAGCGCGGTTCAGAATTCATCAGAAACAACATGTTGGCAGATTGGGATTTGGGATGATTTCTCCCACACCCACGTAATTGCACATTTATCACCTACACAAATTAACAGCAGATACAAATAAAAGCAACTTCCAGCAAACAAGTAGCAGTGATAATGGGCAGCTAAACAGAAGACTCAATATTTCAAAGCAATGCTGAAGATACATTCAAACAGAAAGACTATAGATCAAACAGCTGGGCCATCATGTTTTACTGACACACATAGAGATGCACGGAAATTTGCTTTGTGTTTTCGAAAGTGCAGTGGATCTTACGAATTGTTCCCCTCCCATCAGATAGGGAAGAAAAATAACTAGCAGAACTAGTGGAAACAGGATGAGGAAATCCATTCTGGCATCAGTAAAGTTATTCTTGGTCCATTAGGACATTGGAATACAACGTAAAGAGGCAACCACGGTCCTTCATGTTCCTCCACTAGTAGAAATCAGAGCCCTAAGGAACCTGCTGGCCCTGTACTGTTCTCATCCCTCCTAAGTGGTGGTGGCTTCTGTGTCCTACTTATATCTCACTGGTCTAAGTCCTAGTTCTTAATCATCATCTTTCATATGCTTCCTGAGACACTGACTACCTTCTTACTGATGACAACCTCTTTAATTTTCCTACTTTTTAATTTTTGCCTGTCTTAGCCAAGAAAAAGGTAAGAATTTTCATCACTGTAGGGAGGGGTATCCTATGGTAATCCTTCAAAAAAATCCATTATTTCATCAATAATCCTGTTTCCTATCCAGAAATCTAGTATTCCGTTTCCAAAACTAGAGACCATGCCTATATCTTCTATTTTCCAAAAAATGAGGGAAGGAAAACACTTGCACATTTTTCTTTATTTTCTTTATAAATACAACACTATATATGGAGAATGTATGTTCATAAAGTTGAAAAATCTTTTTAAAAAGTCTTAAATGATAACAAGTGGCAACACATAAGTAGTAAGACAGGCAGATTGCTTATTTGATTCAATTTACCAAGGTGTTTATTGCGTTATGAGTTAAACAGATGTCATTTGGAACAAATGACATGCAAGTCTTACCACAGGACAATAAGAGTGCCTATATTAATTTCTTTAAAAAATAAAATAAATTAAAAAAATAGTGTCACTACTGATCCACAGACGCAAGATTAGGTTTAGGCTTACCTTCACAAAACTATAAACTGTCAAAAAACTGTAATTTCCCTGTTCCAAAACTCTACAGTTGCAAGATCAATGGTACCTTAATCCAAGTGCAGTAGCCTACGTTTAGAAGAACAAGAATATGTGTCTAGTGATGACTGAAAGCATTATTACTGTTTTTAAAATTTCAGATGAGAAATTCTGTTAGAACACAGTATGTCCATTCATTGTACACTATACATCTATTGTTCTTCCCACAAACAATGAAAATAAAGATGATAGATAACTGATAGTTTTAGACAGCTAGAAGTTTTAACCAGCAGTATTCAACATGAAAAAAATAGAAGTCAACCTTAAGAACTGTTAAATTACTTGGCATTTTCCCCAAAATTAATGGGAAGCAGAAAGCTTTCTGAGAAACTGCCAGCACAGTAATTTCACTCAGAGCAGCTCGGAGTCTGTTCTCCAAGTAAACCTTTCAAAGACCAGAAATATCCATAAAACATTGCATTGTGAGCGATGCAGGCATGGAAGAAGAGGATAAAAAAAGAATAGGGAACAGACTATTTGCAATGCAGTATGCTAATTAACAGCAGGAACAGGTCTGGAGAAAATCCTATGGTATGGTAGGAAATGCTCACCTATTGAAGAGCAATGTCAGTGCTAACACATTCGTCAGCATTGTGATCCTTGCACCAAACTTCCACGGCACTTGAAGGAACCTCTTGTGTCCTTGTGACTAGAAGGTATAAGCACAGATAGCCTCAAGTGTCGTGAAACTAGTGCAAAGAACAGGACAGGAGGGAAAAGTGGTCAAGTTTTCTCGACTGTGCATTCTGAACCATGTTACGACACAAGAGCTCTCCTGCCACTGTGACCACTGATCTCATCGTGGCAGCTCAGCCTGAAACACAGCTCTCTTAACTTCACGTGTCCACAACAAGAGGCAGGTACAGTACAAGAAAAATCCATAAAATAAATCACAGCCATGTAAGGCACAATACATCTCTAAGTGGGTGACACGTTTTCTGTGCATTTTGGTATTATGCTAACACATACTAAGTTGAAACCTAGACAGTAAAACACCAATTTGAAAACCAAAAATTAATGTTAGCATGTGGGCTTTTTTGCACTAAAAAACTTTCAGCAATCTCAAAGCAAAAAAAAAAAAAAAAAAAAAAGAAAAAATCCTGGATAGTCCAGCCTACAATTGCAATTTAGCATGCGTATGCTTTCCACAAGTGGAGTCAAGCAACATTAAAGCTGTAAAAGCACATTTTAAAAGGAATAAGATGCATGAACCAGAAGCCCTAAAGAATAAACGGCAACTTTCATTTTAAAAAGTCCTGTTACCTCTGTGTTTAGCTGTGAATGCAGGAAAGCTGTCAGCATGGCCTGTATACACACATAGAAAAGAAAAACAGAATGATAAAACCCACTCTGCTACCAAGACAGAAGCTCCAACACAGCACTGTTGTGGTGGTTAAAAAGGCAGGCCTAGAAAATAGTGCTTATTGTCTGAATGAAAATACTGCAGAGGAATGGATATAGCAATAATTTTGTAAGAAAGAGCTTTAGGAGTGCTTTTAGACTGCTGGAGAAAGGGATGAAATTGAGAACCTGGAGAAACCTGAGCTACAGCTGGAGACAATGTTAGTTTGCCTTGATAATCCTGTATCTGCTTAGGCAGCAAATGGTTCCACCGGAGGGGGTGCCAATTGCCATTTACTAGACTACAAGATAAATACATATTCTTAACATTTCATCTTTTACCAAATCCATGAACATGGTAATCTAAAACATAGCAAAAGCAAAGTTTATTTGCCCCATAAGATACGTTTCTCACAAAATCCTAGTCCCTTATTGGTGAAGCAAACAGCAAAGCCAAGCGTTCTTCACACTGTCCCAGGACTCTGTCCCTACATTTGCCTATGGACTGAGCAAGAAACTACTGGCCGTTCAAATCTTAGTCTTCACACAAAGATGACTGTGGTCCCCATTCTGTTTATTTTTCCTCAAAATAGCCAGATCTCTTTATGACCTGCAGGAGGCATACCACCATCTCAGCATAGCCCCAGCAGAAGACAACTGCTGTGCACCACCTAACTCCTATTTTCATCCTTATTGCAGTTTGCTCATTCTAAAATCTGTTCTCACTAATGGAATATTTTACTAATTATTGCACTAGTGAAAGGACTGAAAATGGGTATTATTTAGATTTCATACCTTCAGTAAATAATGCTTAGAAATAATCTCCTTCACCTGAATGTCTCGCAGTGGTATACATTACAGATGTGCCTAACAACCCGTGAGTGTGTAGGCACAAAAACACTCTGGAAAATGTTTCAAGATCAGCTACACATCTCACATTTCTCTTCAAAAGTTTTTTTTCAAATAAGATCAATTATTAACAGAGTTTCATAAAAACCAACAGCTCCAAACTACAGCCACGCTTATGCCTTCAATCAACCAGGTCTTCCAGAACAGCCTGGCAAGCTTCAGAATTGACGTTTTCAGCTGTGGCCCATTTGACACACACTGTAGAACCAACACTGTGACAATAAACCAACTTCTACAGGAAAAGCTATGCATTAACGCCCCTCACTCCACCCAAAATATAAGCTGTGCCGTCTCCAAAACAGCAATTTCCATTTGATTCTGCAGATGCAAGACTTTCATCACCAATACAAACCATCCGATGGGATTTCCAGCAAAAGTTCCGCAAGTTAAAAGAAAGAATGAAAGAAAAATGTTGTGGGATACAGAAATGAAAACACTATGTATGAGGACAGTGACTAGCAAGACCTCCCTTTACATAGCAGTCACTTGTAGAAAGCCTTACTTGTCAAAAGCCAGGTTTGTAATGCCTTGGTTTTTCAAGCTCAACGGCTAGTAAGGCTACATCCTCTATACGTGATTATAAACAGAGGAAGGTATAAATCGATACATCACACTTGGACATCCAGAACTTCAACATCACACTTCGAAGGGCCTTTCTTTCCTATTAAACTATGATTTCGGTATGAGACACATGCAGACCGGTGACATTCTTGAAAATTTTTCAACGAGACACTTTAGCTATTGGCAGCCTGTCACCAGAAATCATTTAATAGTTTGTCTCCAGAAAAGCTGACTGTGTAGGTACCAACGTAAGATCTGAAAAGACATGTAACAGCATTGCCTGTTACAGGTTCTGTACAAAGCTAAAAAGGTCATATGGCTCAAGAAGAAATGACTCCACAGCACATATATGGCTATAACACATATATCCTATGTGTGGGTGAAATAAAAAAACAAATACTTTTATTTGAAGGAAAAAAGAATTCTTTTCACCCACGTGTGGCTTTTAATCAGTCTCCAAACCACCACAGGAAGCCCCGGTGGTTGGGACTTCAGCTGAAGGGCTTCCCATGCTACTAAACACTGAAAGAGGGAAGTGGGTTATGACACTGCCACAATCAGACCACCAGAAAAGCCTGCTTTTGGTCTCAGAATATTTCACGTCTCCACACTGCACAATTCTTACCAGGAACTGTATACGGTAATGGCCAGATTGGACATCACACTGTTTGATTTGCCAGTAAAAGTGTTTTTCCTTCTTTAAGGGAATTTTGACAATTTATTTCAATTAGTTTTTTCTTGTAAACAGCAAACAGCCAAGTGTTTTTGGTTTTGTTTTTACTGCCAAACTACTGCAAAGAATGGCTGAAATATATCAATCTGCCGTTCAAGATGCCGATCAAATCCCTCAGAAAGACAGAAGAGTAGCATAAAGGAATTATAAAAGGGAAAAAGAAACCTTACTCCAAATTTCTCACATCCTTTTTCCATTTCCTTTCCAAAACCAAGCAGAAAGCCAAAAGAACAGCCAACAAAGAGCCCAGAAAGCTACTCAGCACCGATGCAACCACTCAACTTTCCAATACCTTTCAGTGCAGCTTTACAGTAATGCATTTCTGCTTCTGCTCTCTTCCAACTCATCGTCCACCTCAGCTCCAAAGATTACAGGTTGATTGTACAGACGGTATCTCATATATGCTGCTCCCAAGTCCTCCCAACCCACTAAAGCTTTGTCATTATCACGTTGCTATTGTCTTCCTCATCAAGTCTGTGTTCCACAAACAGGTCTCTGATTAAAGCCAGACAAGTTTGCTTAATGCCGTAGTCATTATCACCTGGTTTCAGGTGCTGCCTGCACAACACTTGATTTTCATTATATTTACTATGTTATATCAGTAATGCTGCACCCTTCAGCATTGCTTTTGGGATGAGTGAGACCAGCAAGCAAGTGCTTGTAAAATGAAATAAGCCTTAAGCTTGAGTTAATGCTAGCTTGAAAAGAAATCTGAATAACAAACTATCAAAAAAAAAAAGCACAAGGGAAGTGTTATTAGAAGCAGCCATACTACTTTTCCAAGCACCATACGTGGACCAACATATATTCTATGCATATGTATCAAACCAACTATTTAGCTCAGTCCCTGTGATTTAAAAATATACGTTAATGCTGTAAGGAGAAAGGGGGAGGGAGTTAAAGAAATTATAGTTATGTACACCGAACAACCAAGTATTACTGCTACTCTATTAGTCAAGCTGCAGAACGTATTTGTATTAAAGTGGCAAGAAGACATAAAATTAGCACTAACAATCCTAGGAGCAATGTCTGAATAAATGCAACACGAATTTGTGTCTTGCATGCAAATCAGTTTAGATACAGTTTCAAAATACTTCATATGCTTTCTGGCATGGCAATATTCTTATAAAGCAACATCTCCATAACAAGTCAAATTATTGGTTTCCCAAAGCCTTGGAATTGTAAGACAGCATGTATGTATCAACATTTTTCTGTTTAAAATTTTATTCATGATACCAGGACATTTATCCACACAGGTCTGGAGAAGGCATCCTAAAATTAGTTTTAACTATAAAACAGTAGAAGTCTTTGTCCAAGAGTTGCTGAAGAGAAGCAGGTTAAAAAAAAAAAAAAATCTCCATGAAACACAAAACAAACCTCCTAGTAAGCATTTACAAGAAACATGACTAGTATAAGCTAAAACCTAAGCAGAATACCTGCGAGAATAGAGACTGACAAATCTGCCTGCTACCCCAGCCAGGAAGCACCGCCACACCTCAGGCACTAGAAGCTGGGCACACAGCACAGGGCAGACACCTTCACAGCCAAAACCAAACAAAACACGCCGTAGATATCCCCTGGACTTTGTGCTACGAGTGGAAGCGTAACCCAGCCAGCAGGCTTCACTGGGGCACAAGCGAAGAGCCGGCCGGCCGGCAGTGCCCTGGTCCTTACGCAGCCCAGCCAGCCCCGCCGGCAACAAAGGGCTCTTGTTCCACGCAAGCACCGGGGTGGCAGCTGAACCAGTTGGCCCAGTACCCTACCTTGGTCTGTGGGACAACAAAGGCGGGCTGTGACCTGAGCAGACAATTAGGATGTGTTGGTGTAGAGTTACAAAGTTCTAAGAGGTCACTCAGGGATGAATTTTAGTACTGCAGTACTACCCCTTTATAGGGCAGTATTACTGGCTTCTTGGCAAAAATAGCTTTCAGATTCCCCCCAAATCTCGGGGAATAACTACCAGACTGGGTTTTTTTCTGTATAAAGCTTATGGCAAAATTAAAGTGCAATTCCTGAGATGAGCTAAGTAGCTTTAACATACACATAACACAATTTTAGTTTGCAAAGGATAGATACCAGGTAACCATGTTAACCGAGACACTGATGAGGAAGGTGTTGAGAAGCTGTGGAGTGATTAGCAAAGACCAAAAAAACCAAAACCAAAAAACCACCCTATTGCCAAAGACACTCAAGCTGCAGTAATAAAGTACAACATTCCCTTCAGAAAGTACAATCAGCACAAAGCTCTCAGTTTTGTACATATGCTATAAACAACAACTCAAGACATACCTCCTTACAAAGAAACCCAGTTGTGCTCTCTTCTCTGTTAAAGACAGAGTATCTGCCAGTGTCACCACCATCTATCCCACCACACAGCACTGCCCTCCTGAGCAGCTCAAATCCCATGGTGCTGTCCCAGAAGGACAACACTGCTCTCCAAGGCACAGCTTCCCCTTTTAACCACCAGTTCCAAACGTGCATGCAAAACTATTCAAGACAGACCTGAAGCAAGCAAAACTAGGGCCAAGTTGTCAACACACCTCTATACCACACCAGTCTTTTAATCGAATAAAGAGAAAAATGTTCTTAGATGATCCAGTAGTAAGAAAATCAGATTTCTTACTTCTTCACTAACTCTCAGCATGGCTCCAGTAAGGCTAAAGATCAGTCGCTAATCAGAGATTAGCTCAAGTCAGCTACTCTGAACAGTCACATAATGAAGCCACGCAGCCTCATGGCAGATCTTCACCTCACCCTGTACTGGGGAGTTCTCAGTAACCACCTCCGGCCAGCTGTAAAACACCCTGAACATCAGAGTTACTTGGTTTTATTTTCCTTCTGTGGCAAAACACATACCTGTGTAGATTGCTACCAAATGGCAAAATGCAGGAGAACTTGGTATTATGAATGGCATTTAAAAAAAAAAAAAAAAACAACACACAAATAGGAAAACAAAGTTGTTAATGCTTACAATCAGTACACAAACCTGCATATTTTCATATTTTCAAAATCTAGATTATGTCTTGGGTAAAAAGCAACTTCATTTTCATAATTTTTAATAGAATTTTAACAGAAAGTTTCAAATAAAAACACAGAAACGGTTCTTGTGCTTTTCCTTCAGTCCAGCATCTTCTTTGACATGTAAGATCATCCCCCTGCAGGATCTCCAACAGGAGCAAGGAAGCACCAAGCCAAGGCATTTAACTTCCAAATACTGCCAAACAAACTGGAATGCAACTCACACTACGAGAAAGCAAATTTAGTTTGCAAATTATCATATCAGGAACTCAGGCACTGGTTTAACAACATTAGGGTCATACTTAATCATCATAACTCATGCAAGCAGCAATATCTTCACAAAACCCAAGAGAGAAAATGTTCTTTTGCTTAAAAGGCGTATATGCTTATGCACCTTCTTAAACTGACCTGAACCTTTTAAGTGAGGCTGTTTATGGAAGATCTTTAGGACATCCTCCCTCATTTTTTTCTTCTTTTTCTTTTTTTTTTTTTTAAATAAAGACATAAGAGGTTATCTTATTGAAACTCACTTCACCTGAAGAGAATCTCTTGGGCTCAAAACATTGTTTTTACAGAGTTAAAAAAAAAAAAAAAAAAAGAAAACAAACAAAACCACCCCAAAAAGCAACAAACCCCAGACAGTTCTAAAGTTACATTGTAGCACTTGAGACTAAATTAACCCAAATAAAAGATAAGTGTATTTTTTCCTTCTTTTTCTCCTCTTATCCAGACTATTAGAACAGCCAGAATTTCTCTATCAGTCTTCACAAGACTGCACCCTGAGAGTTCCCAGAATACGGTAAATGTTAACTCCTGCACATTTAATTAAATACTTCCAAATCACAGCTTTTAGAAACAGATCCATTTCAGCCAGGACACCACCAGAACATAAGAATTAAATGCAACAACCCTAACATCATAATTCAACCTTAGTACTGCCGTTCAAGAACAGAACTACTTCTGAAAAAAGCGATGTTTTCCAGAAAAAGTGTGATTTATTACACGAAGTAAAATATTATACACCCAACTCAGAGATTTAGTATATTCATACCAATATCAGAGCTACGTGCAACAGAAGTAAATCTCAAACCACAGAAAAGCACTATGTTTCATAGCATTCAGTAATCTTTGAAATGTTACTGTGATCACAGGAAGTCATTTCTACTTGCTTTTCCCTACTAATTAAAAAGGCAAAGAGCAATAAGCAAGATGACAGAAGCCAAGAGTAAGATGAAGAGAGAAATAAACCAGATGGCATGGGAATATATATTTATATATACTTAAATTATTCCCAAATTATGAAAAAAGAAAGATCAAAATGTTTTCATTTGCCCTATAATCAGTGTTCTTTTAGAAAAGAGTTTTCAGATATTTTTATGTAAAGTGGATTGTGAATTCTAATTAAGGTAAAGCTGTAAGCCAGGATCCTCTGTCATACAATTAATCTTAAATCCAACCTCTAGCCGAGCAGGGTACAGATGGAGTTAGACAGATGTAATTACAAAGTCCATCAGCAGTAAGCCACTGGGAGAGGTTGCAGGCTTTCCTGTATTTCTTCTTTGTACTGGGTGGTAGGCTATTTTTGTCAAAATATACCAGGAAGACACAGCTACTGTGATCCAGTCACAGCACTTTAATATTAGCTTTAGCTTGCATCATGTATTTTGAGGCACTAATTTTGAAAATAACAACAATTGCACTCCTATTTCTGTGGGCTGCACTGGCTAACAGCACGGGAGTAGGTACTGCATTCCCAGCTTTGTTTCTGTCCTGTGGGATGAACTCCTCCCTTCTCTGCTTCAAACCTCTCCAATTATAAAACTGCATTTTACCATCGTTCTAAACCTGTAAAGTGAGATTAATTGTTGAAAAACCACAATTTTGAACATAAATTCTAAGAAAAATAAGATGCTTTCAAAACACATGATCTGCTCACATGTTAGTTTCCTCCGAATGACAGAAACACTTTCGAAAAAGTCTTCAATTCGTTACTGTCACTATAACCCATGCATTCATGGAAATTAGCAATTGCTGCCAATTTTGAGAAGTAAGACAAAAATACCCTGTCCCAAAAACCCACCTGTTCCACACAAGAATCAACTTTTCACATGCAAGTGAACTGATATCTTAGCACTCAGAGGACAAATTTTGCAATCCCATGTCTAAACATGGTATAGCAACTCAACTACACTTCTAATATTCCCCATCTTCTTACCGCATCAGCATTGGAGAGGAATATCCAATAGCAAGGCATATCACACCTAGTTAGACATTTTCCACTAACTGCAAACCCATGAACACGCTTTCTGCTCAGTATCTGAAAACATGATTAAGATGGCACATTTTAAACGTTAATACGTTTCCATTTCAGACCTGCAAGTAGCATTTGAGCACAGAAAAAAAGAATATTATGGCTTCGTATAATGCAGTCAACTCATATCCCATCACCGTATGTGAACCATTTGCACATCTGAAAGTAACAGCAAAGATTATCAGTAAATTTGCACTAACCATTTTGCCACGGTTATCCCACCCAAGCTGGGGAAATCGACCATATCTCCCACAAAAAGGGCTTTTTGTATGAGTTTTCCATAGTAGTTACAGAAGTAATCACAAAATAGACTTACGTAATGGAAGTCAAATCTGGTAAAACATTCAGAGGCAAGTTCTTAATTTTAGGGTCACAAACTGACAAATTTAAGAACACACTACAGTTAAGGGTATTCATACACATTTTCAATTATGGGTCCCTGCATATCGGGCCATGCCCAAGCCCCGGACTTCGGCTCAACAAACATCCTGACCTTTCATTTTGGTGTTCAAACTGGCACACCAAAACCAGCCATATTTTACTAGAGTGGCAACAACTGTAACAGTATTGGCAAAAAAAGCTTTTTAAAACATTTGTTATATGCAGCAGGGAATTCTTCATGCAAACTCTAACTAGTAGTAAGGATAATCTCAGCTAACTTAATTGACTTTGTGTCAAAACAAACGTAGCGCTCACAATCGCCATTGCAGAGGAAGTTCAAGAAGTCTGCTCTCGCTTCTCTCAGCCACCCACTCCACCTCTCAGCCCTAAATCTCTTGCGAAGCTCATCATCCCTGTGGAGTGTTACGAGGCAGAGAGACCCCAAGCCCAGGCTGGCTGGCACGCTCTCCTCTCACCCAGAGCTCCCGGAACACCCAAGTTGCACGGCAGGTTGAAAACAGTGTTAAATCCTACCCCCGAGCCTATGAAAGATCACTAGGTCTGCAAACAAGCTCAGGGCTTAAGCAAGCACATATAATTGCCCGTGATCTATTTTTTCCCTTTACAGAACTCCACGTGATTTTCACCACGGAGTCCTTGCGATGAGTTGCCTCATACTTTATTAACAATACATTATTCACATCCTGCTCTGAATACACAGCATTTTCCCCTCTTCTCCATGGCACAAGTCCTTGGGTCCTTCAGAGGTGGTCATTCCATTAACAGCATTCTCACGCTTACCTCCCCAATGTTTATTCCCAATTTTTGCACTAGGAAACTAAGGCAGAGCAATTAACATCAGTAATGCTGGAGGTTCAGCTTAGACATACACAAAATGGCTGAAATGAAATTATACAGAAGGGGGGTCGCAAAGAAAGCTTCTCTCTAAAGGGCCATTTTTTAGGAGGATTACTTAAAGCTGAAATTGTTTTTTATACTAGCATGAAATGAGCATTCTTAGCTTAAGCGTTAGCAAGTTCACTCTTAATGAAGCTCTTAGTGAACTCAGAATAACAGCTTTTCCCTTAGATGCCACTTCCAGCTGAAAATGCAGATAGACACTATATCTGATAGAGACAGCAGAATTAAACTTTCAAGGACTCAGAGTTACTTTATTTTAACTCTATTCTTGATCTGAGGAAGGTTATAGGGAATATTACTTATGTAAGTATTTCATTATGCTAATAAATCCATAAAAAACTCACAAAGCACTTGCTTTGAAGTAAGTTTTTTTAAAAAAAAAAACACATAATTTCAGTAAGACTTGTGATATGAATAAGCATTTTGACAAACCCAAATTTTATGTTCAGAAGGCTGCAGATGTACTTATTTATAATGCACTTATTTACAAAAAAAAAAAAAAACACCCAAAGAAACCAACAACAGCCACCAAAAACATCCCCAACAACTATTGCAGCAGAAAGACTAACTTCCCTAAGTCACTTTTTTCCAGCATAACAGAACTCAAGAAGTTCATTTCTTCAAGAACTTTCAAAAGTCCTTCCTGGAAAAGCCTAGCCTTGCAATCCAACAGCCAAAGACCCAGATGCTTCGTTACAACTTTGCAACATGCCACACCTGTTTAGTACCTTTATTTGGAAATGCTCAGAACAACTTTGCTATCCAGAATATCTTCAGGACATAAACATCAGACATCTGCATTTTATGCAATTTCGTCAAATCAGAATTTATTTAATTTTGAAAAAAGTATAACCGATCTTCATTATTTTTGAGTCTCGCTGAAAAGGTTGTTAACATAAGAATACCTCTTAAGGGAATGCAGACTTATTTGTCCTACTAGCACTTTCTTATATTTTTATCCTCTACAAAGCAAAAGTGGGGATCCCAGAAGCAGCTCCTGGGTTCTTTAGTTTACAACGTTATACAGTATCTTACCATAATTATAAACTGGATTTAATTCCCACTGCTGAGAGGGGCGGGGAGAACAACACAAAAAAATACGTTTAGATTAAAATTCTGCAGTATTAATAAGATTAAAGAAATCGCTTAAAACAGCATATTCCATCTCATCGCCTTTTAAGGTGTGCAAGTTCGTGTGCATGTGCATTAGTGCGTATACATAAGAGGTCCCCTAACAGCACCGTCATGAAAGGCACCAAGTGCTCAGCCAGGGAAGCCGAGACGCCTGTCTTCACAGCACACCCCACGCGAACTGAAAAACACATGAGGACAGCAGAAAATAGAGAACAGAGATTAACCAGCCAAATGAGACTCCCCTCCACAAGCTAACAAAGCCTGGTTGAAATCATTAAGAAAATCAAGGACACTCTTAGTGATTTTCTGAAACAGATCTAGAAAAGAAAGCGGTTTTAATACTAAGAATTCCCATAAAACGTGGATACTGTCCAATGTCTGATATTAGCTGGAATCAAATCAAAGGCCAAGGTCTCATGATCAGAAGGTCATGACCTACAAGTTCAGAAATCCAAAAGCCCCAATGATCCCAAGTCACCTCCTCTCACTATCATGAAGACCAGGGAAGCTCTAGCCATAGCAAATTTAGTATTTCTCACAGGCTATTATTTCACCACAATGTGCTATAAAATGGTTTTAATAATTACTATGGGTTCGTATCTTGCACAATAATGATAATATACGCAACCATACTTCAACTTCTGTGTTGTTTTTTTTTCTTTATTGTTCTCTTAAATACATTGTAGGAATAAGCTAAATCATTTTCATAAAAGAGGACAGGTCTTTAAAAGTCTCATCTACTTTCAATACAAAAATTTCTCTCCCCAAAGTGTTTTTCGTTACTAAAGCAGAATGTATTAAAAATTTCCATGCATAAACATACACATATAAATGCATCCGATCAGATGAATTCACAGAACATTTCATGTGGATTCCCTACATCGGCTGCTACAACCCTCAGATACGATCTGGCTCACGTGGCTGTGAGAAAGCTAAACAGATCCAGAGCAAAACCAATAAACTCGATGCTGTATTGTTGCAATGCAGAGATGCAGAAGAATTAAAAAAGAACTTAACTTTCCAGAGATGCTGAGCAACAGGCAGTGTAGCACCCGGAAATTCCCTACACAGGAGCACATCATATAGCACGGTACGTGCAGTAAACTGCTCGTCACTGTAGCCAGGTAACAGACACGCTGCAATCCTTACAGTTTCCCCAGTCTGCCCTCACCTTCTGGTTATCGCTTGGAAAGGAGGAAATCAGGGCCCCCAAAGAGTAAAAGTTCCATACCGAAACCATACTGGCTTTTTTGTTGCACTAAATGAATTTGCTATAATTAGTTCTAAAATTAGAGTGAGATTTGACATTCTAGACAATATAATGGGATACTCCCTGGCAAACGAAATTTTATGCAAGTCATGTATGCACACCATACCACTGAAGATCAACTCAGCCAAAGACAAACAAACAGCTTAATGTTCTTAATATTTATACATTGTGTTTTCTTCCAGTCCAGCACACAGTACACACAGGTTTCAGCCAAACAATGTTGTACAGAACAGAACTGTCACCAGCCTTGCCAGATGAAGATTTTTTTCATGTATTTACTGATTTTCACATTAATACCAACACTCTTGACATCCTACCAAGTCCAAAAAGCCCGAGGCAGAAAGTATCTCTGACCTCAGTATCTGAAACTGCTTCTCAGCATTATCAAGGAACATTCCCCTGCGCAGTCAAAACACTGCTCTGACACTTGCAGCAATGCAGCTCATGAAATACTCCTGACCACTGCAAAGATACCAGGGAAAAGAAGAGAAAGGTTCACGAACCAGGGTAACAGATGAATATATTCAAATAATGAGCTAGTGTAGTGTACCTTAAAGTGCTGGCCTACACACTTTTGAGGCCAGCAATTTGGAAAAATAACTCACTCAGTATCTCAAAGTTCATGTCTGCAGTCTATACCTAAGTCAGACTTGCGTTACTCAATGGGGTTTGGGGCTTTTTTAACCGATTAAGCCGGACTAATCAGACCCTTAACCTAAAGAAGTAGTCAATACATCTTACAGAAAGTGTCCTCTCCTAATAAGCCCTAATGGCAACTAGAAGCCTTGGAAACTGAAGTTTCTCCAGCAAAAAAAAGCAAAGGCTGCCTGCACACTGGCAGAGCATCAAAGGAAAGCTGTTGCAGCATATCTAACTAAAGAGGAAACAATCAGGTGCTCTGAGCATCCCAAGGACCACTGCCACAGAGAGCAGGAAAGAGGCTGAACAAGGAAGTTAGATTTTTAATACTCCTTTCTGTTAACACTTTCAGGTGAAAACAATAAAACTGAAAGTGAATTCCCTCTTGAGAACACCTATTTTCAAGGTGTTTTGAGGGGGTTTAGTATTGCTTTTTGTGATTTTATTTCTAAAATTCAGGTTGTACCTACACAGGCCATTCCGAGCCTAGCTCAACTCAAGAACTACATGATGGAGCAGCTGATGACAAGAAGCAGCCAGCTGATCAATTGCAAGAGACAGCCCACTGTTGTTCGGGGCTTGTTTAGGTTCTCTTGTTTAGCTTTGGTTTTGTTTAAGACTTAAGCTTTTTATATCCTTTTTAACCACACCTACTTAAGACAAATGGCCTTTAACAAACTGAAAGAGCAAAACTGTTAAAAATACAACACACCCTATCTTCAATTAAAGGTTGAGCAAGCTCTCAAATAACATCTCTCTTTCTCATAAAAGCATTCAGAAGGGGAAAAAAAACCAGACTGGACATTCATGATTATTTTAAAGATTAAGAAGTGAAGTTATACCTGAATATTTTTATTGTGGTGACGCATACAGCCTCAAAGAAAACCTCTAGATAACCTGATATCACCACCATTAACCACACGCTCATTTGCACACCACCTAAAAACCAGGACATCATCGTGATCTAAATGCAAAGTAGACCTTCTTAAAAACCATGGAAAATGTTCACAAGATGATGTACGAAGTGTTTAAGAGAACTTTAAAACTGCATAACAAGAAGCTTTCCTGAAAGAAAGAAGTCACTAAAACCACATCTGTCAATCTCCTGTCAACTTCTAGTTGAAGAGCTCCCAACAACTCAATCAATCCCTCTTTCTACAAAAACAGCATAAGCAATGAAGACGACCTGAAATTACTGAAGTGCTCCAAAAGAGCAAGATCATGTGGTTACTCGAGTCTCAAAACTGTCTCTTCCTAGAGTTATTTTTCCACAAAAGCATGCAACAGGAGACAGCTATCCACAAGAAACAAAAATACAAACAAGAAACAGAAAAAAAAAGGAGATAAATATAATTTTACGCTTGTTAAAATAACACATGAACATCTACGTAGCAATTTAGAAGCCGTATTTGGTAATTTTGATATGGATATTTACCACACCAGCTTTATTTCCCCAATCCCAAAGTTCTGATGCTTTTAAAGAAAACCATACATACACACACCTGCCAACCTGTCTCAGGAGGGAAGAATACACTTGAAAACCAAGGATTTTGGTGCACCAACATCAACAGGACATAGCTCACCGGCACCAAGTCCAGAATTCCAACCACATTTTACATCAGTCCTCAAGGAAAAGACATCAACCTATGCTACAGCTACATTTTCCTACACAAACTCCATTTTGAGGACTAATGAGAATCAAACAGCCATCAGCCTCACTTTCCTGAAGCCCAAGCCTCAGAAAAGGCTACTTTACTGAAGACGTTGTCTAATCCAAAGAGCTCAGTATGGAAGGTCTGGATCCTGCCAACACTTGCACATGCCTAACCTGATGCATATAAACGGGGATTACTCACATGCTGGAAGGTAAGTACATGAATAATGAGCATGTTCATGAATCAGCAATTACGTTTCGGTAGAACAAAAAGCCAAGGTGAAAGGAGAGGGGGCACAAGAGGCAAGAAAGTTGTCACAAGGCATATTAATAATTATAAGAGTGAATGCTCCCTACTGGATTTTTAGGAAAGCTAACTTCAAAATACGTTTAAAGAACATTGGCTTTCAGGGTTTGGGGGTAGGGAGGAAGAGAATTTCTTGGTTTATCATTGTGAATACACAATAAACTGTAAATTATGTAAAAAGTCTGCCAAAAAAAAACAACCCTTAGACCGCTCATCTTTACACGGTCCCCCCAGCTCACCAGCTAAAACACTGGGTTTACATTCTCACTGGCTTGCTTTCTCCAGGTACAGGCCAGTTGTATGCCTGGAAAGCTTCTGAATTAGGGCAACATGGACTATTTAAAATTCAGTTCCTTTAGCAGCCAACTTGGAAAAAAAAAACCAAAACTTTAAGATTTTTCTAAAATACAAAGAGTAGGTCTCCAGAACAAACTACTTAATGTTGCGAACAAGCAAACTGATGAGCAACTCAACCCAGGAATTGTGGGGCCTCCCAGACATTGGAGGTTTTAAAAGTTGTGAGGAAGAAGAAGGTGGGGGTTTATATATGTAAAATGGCCTGCTCTCAACGTCCTCTGACACCAGTTAGGGTAAGAAGGGCCTTCCAGTTCTAGTAAGTTATTCTGTATTGCCCAGTAATCATACATTGTTGAGAAAAATATCCTTAAGTGTTCACACCAAGTGGTCTTCTATCAGCTTCTTCAAGATACATCAATTCTAGGTACCCCGTCTGCTATTCACCAGCTTCTCAAGCCCGCAAAGGGTGCCCTGTGGAGAACAGACTCCTTTTGCACAATAGCTTACAAATAGTTCCCAAATTTAACCTTATGTGATAGCTACAACAGCAAGGGATGCTGGTATTACCATCTGTCACCATCAACACACCTGCCAGTGCACCACAACCTATGGAAGCATACAGATATACCAGTTATACCAGCAAACATTGTACGCTAGGTATTTTGAACTGGTTTCTAAGCTATAGTACTCTGGGCCTCCTTCAACATTTTAGTAATTCTATCTTGCATTGACAAGAGTTAATATACCAGAGTAACACTGACAGCTCCAAAATACATCCCTTTTGGAAAAGCCAGGCTCCAACATTCAAGATGCACTGACAGCACTCGTCTCTTCAGGGGCCAGCACCCTTCTTTCATGCTTTCTTTAGAAAAGTATTGGTTAGCCTCAAGCCAAAGCTCAGTCGGTGTGACGTTTCCATCTCCTACATCAGAATGATTCAGTTCTAAATTATCACCATTCAAAAGCAGCCAATGACTTGCACCTTGAAGGTCACAAACAATGTTTCAGCATTGACTACTCAATATAATTTGGAGAGTCACAGAGACCTAGATGTCTCAACTTCATTACTACAGCTCTTTTCACATAACGTTATATGCATTAACAAGTTTTCCCATCTTGATCAATACTATGAAGACTTTACATAAGGAAATGTTTTCACTTTATTATATGTACAGCATTTTAAGAATGTTTGTATAAAAAAAAAAAAAAAACCCAAAAATCAACAGGGACTAATTGCCTCACACTGTAACATCCAAAATGTGTTGGGGACTGAACAGCTCTGAAAGACGAAACCTCTGTCCTTGAGATTGTAGAGCATAAGAATTGTTAGAAAAAAGTGAAAAGTAGAAGGAATTTATCAAGGCTTACCAGTATCTTTCTGATGACCAGGGCTTTGAGTAAGGAATTGTAATGCTATAAAATAATAACTGAAATAACAATTAGGACTAAAGGGAGAAGGATAAAGAGAGTTAACAGGAGCAAGGGAAGCTAGGAAGCAAATCAGAAACAAAGAAAAAAAAACAGAAAGTGGTAGAAGGAAACAGCAAAGAAGAAAAACAAAAAAAAAGAAGACTTAGTTCAAATTGCAAGCTGCTAACAGAACTGGAGAACCCAAAGTCACTACCCATGTGGTGGCTGTGGTCTTCACTAGCTAGACCAAAGGTCCACAAAACTCACAGCAACCAACACTGGTTAAAGCTACAAGACAACAATGAGACTGAGAACAGTAGTTAAATCAAGCTAGAGATCTGAAACCTCTGAGAAAGGCAATCTTTAAGAAATGAATAAGGAGCTAGTTACAGAAAGTTGTCGGCTTTTCTTACTGATCATGTCAGACAGTGAAATTTCTGCTTCTATTTCAGGATACTCATAAAAGTAACAAGCTAAAAGAACCCTTCAAAAATGTATGTCTCTCCTATTTTCCATAATTTTCTAAGAGCCCAAGTCCTGTGTCCAAAGCAGCTC
Source organism: Fratercula arctica (assembly GCA_947846985.1). Lineage (NCBI taxonomy): Eukaryota > Metazoa > Chordata > Aves > Charadriiformes > Alcidae > Fratercula > Fratercula arctica. The sequence continues at coordinate 26,625,472 of CANTUZ010000010.1, forward strand.
GATAGCTGTATGCACTGATATCATAAAAATTATTATTATTCATTTTACACTGATGAAAACCGTGTCCCCATGAGTTTACTGCGGCCAGCTTCCTTTCCACCCCCTCTCTGAGCACAGCAAAAATTTAATTGAGAACTACCGCCCTTGGGATTTGTGAACTACTAAAACACGCATTTCCTTCTTTGGGATTGAGAGCCTGCTTCCATTCACTTGCTATTAGACATTTCATTGGGAATACCCCTCCGGACACTTGCCAGAAGCTTTCTGCATTTTTTTTAGACTGGCAATTCCAAGAGATACCACAAATCTGAGATCATAAGATAACACAGGTACTACAGAAGTAGCACTGGGTATTTTATCAAGTTTAATTACTGCTCAGCACTGCTGAAGACCTATACTTCTCCTAGTGTGACTTCTGGATGCTGCCTGCTTTTTCATCTGCACAATTTAAGAAATCCTGTAACAAGGCTTGCAAAGCTACCCTGGGAACTAATAACAGGTCTGGAAAAACCCAGACATACCGCTCTACTTCTCCCACTCTTCAATTTTCAGCGACGGAAGGGAGTGTAAATTGTACTTAATTGCAAAATTGTCAGTTCAGTCCTTGAGTCAGTAAATTACGTTTTTACAATTTCTCTTCATTCTCCCCTCTCCTTTCCCAGCGAACGCACACTTACAGCATTATTCCTAATCTCCGAGCACTTCTACTGTCTTCTTCCCCTACCTCGCCCCCCAGCATCCCGAGCCCCCCTTTCTTCTCACTCGCTCCTACAGGACACCACATCCCGCCTCCGCATCTCACACCCTTCCTCCGTGCAGTCTCTCGGCTCCTTGCTAGCTCACATTCTCACTCCTGCTCACAAGCTCCTCCCGCCAGTCACCAGTCAACGTTTTGTGGGGACCGGTCAACACTTCGTGGGGGACCAACAAAGAGGGGGCACAAGGTGGAGGCCCCAGTGCCAGCCCCGAGCAGCCACACTGCATTTCTTGTGGGTCTCCTTGGTGCTGCCAGCAAGAGAAGTGGGTGCCAGCTCTCCATCTCCTAAACTCATACACACAGAGCTTGCCTTTTGTCTTTGTTTTTAAATATGCTGGAAGACTTTTCCATATTTAAAAGTAAACTTTGTGACTTCAGATCTGACATTGCCTGAAACAACTTGCTCCTTTTTTACAAAGCAGAGGGAGGAAGTTGATATAATCCCTCTGAAAAGCTATAGAAGTTCGAATTCTAACGAATTTAACTGCTGGAAAGGGTGCAGCAGAGGGCTACCAAGATGATTAGGGGACTGGAACACCTCTCTTATGAGGAAAGGCTGAGGGATTTGGGTCTCTTCAGTCTGGAAAAAAGACGGCTGAGGGGGGATCTTATCAACAGCTTATAAATACTTAAAGGGTGGGTGTCAGGAGGATGGGACCAGGCTCTTTTCAGTAGTGCCCGGGGACAGGACAAGAGGCAATGGGCACAAACTTGAGCACAAGAAGTTCCACCTAAACATGAGGAGGAACTTCTTTACCCTGAGGGTGCCAGAGCACTGGCACAGGCTGCCCAGAGAGGTGGTGGAGTCTCCATCTCTGGAGACATTCAAAACCCGCCTGGATGTGTTCCTGTGTAACCTGCTCTAGGTGACCCTGCTCTGGCAGGGGGTTGGACTAGATGATCTCCAGAGGTCCCTTCCAACCCTATGGTTCTAACTTCTTCCTACTCCTATAAATGCCCACATTTACTTTTTGGACTGGAAATTGACGCTTGATCTCAGACCAAACACAGTCAAAAAAAATAAGTCTTATTAAATAATAGAAGGAAAACTTTCAAAGTCAATCTACAACCATCTTCCTTCTTTCCCCCTTAAAGATCTTTTTAAAAATGCAATCAATTTGGAATTTCAAATTTTGAAGTTTTAAAATTTAAATTCTGATCTTGAAACTGTTAAATAAAACACCTCTGAAGGCTAACATGCTCTGCTTTTAAAATCCAAAATGGTGCTAAATCCTTCCAGTGAAAAAGCCATTATGCTATGGTTAAGCTTACAGACACACACTCACTGACTGCAGCTGTGTGGCTACACAAAAGCAGGAGACCAACTGCTAATATAAAAGGAAACCGAGAACCTTTTTAAGTTTACCAATCTACACAAGTTCATCTCAAAAACAAATTCCAAGTTTGACAACTAACCCCACCTTTTCCCCACTTTTTTAAGATCAAAAAAAAAATATAAGTACAAAGCTCTACATTATCTGACACAGTCTAAAGCCTACATCATCTCATTAGATTTCTATTTTAGCCCTTTAATTGCATTTAAAAGAAAATACATCTTTAATAGTACTTGTCACAATGAAGTATCTTCCACCATATTCTTGTCTTGGGCACATTTTATGCCACAAGATTCACACTATATCAACTATAAAAATGAAATATCTGCACAGCAAGATATCTAAGAGATAACTGAATGCTGAGAAGTCATTTATTTCCACGTTAGAAGGGTTATGTTATTTTCTCTCAGGATACAGGATTTCTCACATGCACAATGGAGGTTATTTGCTAAATCAAATATTTAATAATAATAATCCATCAGTTCACCCCAAAATAAATAAATAAAAGCACTTGGCATGCTACTTAAAGAATTAGTCCCTGTGCAAAGTACTGGGAGATTTTAAATCAGCCAGTCACTTTCACGTGGGCAGAGCCAATTTCTCACAGAAACGTTTATACAAAAGTATAACATAGTAATTAAAGGTTTTCCTCAAGGAAGGACTGGTGCCTCTAAGCATGAGTAAGTGAAACAGAGCAAATCACACTTCGCTTAGCTTCTGCTTTGACAGAAGGTAGTTTCTTGTTAGAGTTTGTTTACTAACACTGTTAGACTATTCTCAGATTAGAAACAAAACAACCCTAAAAATATACATTTTATTGGAGAAACTGTGATCCACAAATCACTACACAGGTTTAGGTTTAAAACAAGCAATTAGAAGCTACTATAGAAGAGAAATGTATTTAAACAGGAACTGAAATGGGGGAAATTCTGCAAAGGAAAGAAACCTTCTAACGTAAAGACAGAGTTATCTATACTGGAAGACTTTTGGCAGTCAGTGGGACTCCGGTTCTTTCCCTGTAGCAGTCAGGCCAGCTGTTTACTTCCCTCTGTGTTGTGCAGATAAATACTTATAAAAGTGTCGGCTCTACATTGTCCAGCCAGCCACAAGAACTGGTGGTATAAATACCATCCCAGTTTACATATCACCTTTGAAGTCCAGTAGGAGGTGATACTTAAAATGAAAAGGAAGAAAACACAAAGTAAACCACAAAGTAATGGTACGTGTCATGTATGTTAAAAGGGAAGGAGAACCGCTTGTGCTAGTGTTGTGAGCAGACAATACGCTGAATTCTGCGACTTTGAACAAAATTATGTTGCTGATTGCCTTCCCATTTCCCTCACAACAACAGCACACTGGAAAAAGGAATTAACAAACAATACTACAAGAAGTTATTGGTTATAAATAATTTTCATCTCCAACAAGCATTTGGGGGATTATATTAGCCTCCTCTTCCAAACAACACTAAAATTAAGTGTACCACTGTAAACGGCCATTTTTTCGTATACTAATTGTAATTTTAAAAATTATTACAGCTGGATAGGTTCAAGTACAGGAATATTTAAGATACACATTTTTTGCCTTTAAGAATAGAGGCATTTTATGTAATATACGCTGAGGACTGCTTCCCTTAAGTATTTTAAATACAGAATCCAACAGTTCTCCTTGCTACTGTGTTTACAGTTTGCTACTACACCTCAAGAACAAAAAGCGACTCGACTCATCAGCCTTCAACACCCCCAGTGAAAAGAGGTAAAACTCCTAAATAGCAGGAGAAGAGCAGATGGGTGGTCAGACTTCCTACAGGGAGATATTAGAGTAAGTAAAACCCAACTACACCTGCACACAGGTTCAAACAAGAACCCTTCTACCGCAGTTACCCTCAAACATTAACTCATTGCAGAACACATCCAGGACAGACTTGCGCACAGACCAGGATTTTCTGGAGGCGCTCAGTGGGCACAGAAGCGGCCTCATGACTAGTCACCATGAGAACCTCCTCAGGGGAGTAAAGTTGGAATATATACAACAGGGTTTGAAAGCTCAGATCCCTGACCTTCCTATGTGTGTGATGGTTTATTCTTAAACTCACTGTTAGCAATCTCCTGTGCACTAATTTGTAAACATGTTTATCACAAGGGAACCAAAACCGTAACTCTCAAAGTTAGGTCTTCATTACCACTGATAACCGAAAGCAACAAAATTTTAAAACCCAACATGTCAGGGGAACATCCTTCCCCACACAGATGTTAATTTAACTTGGATTAGCCTCATGAACACACTCAATCAAGGAGGATATAGTTCATTTTGCTAATCAAACTACTTTTCCCTTGAGAGCTCAGTATTGCAAGACATTTTGCAATTCCAACTTGTATTTTAAAAATAAAGAGTATTACTACATCCAATGTCTACTTCTTTTTTTCCTGCCATTCATGTTTTACACCTTTGTTTTTAATGGTACTGGGAATGTTAGCAGCCCAGTACCATTAATGCATCTTCTAAACAAGACAAGACCGAGCATTAATCTAATCGTACAAAAACATCATGGGTCCCATTCTGAAAGGCAGCGAGTGCCCTCATCTCCCATTGATGTCAGACCACATAATGTTAGAAGTGTTGAGGTCTATTGTTCAGTCCATTTTTCCTCATCCTGTGAGGTCCTGCCATATATTCATTACAAAAGGCCATACACTATAAACCACTGATATAAAACAACACGTAAGACCCACACACATTTTTCTTGTGTGTTTACAAAACTCCTAGCATCAACAGCATAATTCAAATAAGGGCAGAGTACACTGTGCAACTGCACATGCAAGCACTATTTCCCAGACACAAGCAGCTCTTAAAGGGTTTTTATTTTCTTAAAGAAATGGTATAGTTTGTAAGAGCCAGGAAGCCCTCCCAATGCAGTTCCTTATGTAAACAGGTAGTCATCCTGCAATTCCCATATCTGGTAACAAAACCAAAAAGAGACCCCCGTTTCTGAATCAGTCAACTTGGACACACACTGGAAGGGAATACCTACACATCACTTGGACAACTGCATATTCTTTAGCTGTAACCTATGATACAGAATAACCGTTTACTTCAATTGAAGTATTTCTCACGCAGAAACACAGCTGCACTTGCAAGGCCTTGTGTATTATCACCAAATTTTTATTTTTTACTAATGCAAAGCCTGGTGTTGTCCACACAAAAGTAAACTGTGGATGGTTTTGGCGGGGGGAGAACAGGGGGAAGACCTGTGGGTCAAAGCTCAACTTAGTTAAGAAGGAGGTTTACGCCAAAGTTCTCCTCGTCTGGATTTGCGGTTAAATCAGTTGTTTTCCTGTTCTAACCACCGAGAAGTTACAATAACACAGCCTCAAACAAACATACGTTTGTCCGGGGGAAAAATAGTTACAATATTTATTCAAACGCACATCTGCTGGCGCCCTGCCAGCTCCAGCAGACTGGCTTCGGGCGGAGGGAGGCGGGGTTGGGGGGGGGGGGGGGGAGGCTGAGTTTCACAGTTTTGCCCGGTCCACAAGGGACTGTTTAACATCACCGGCAGCCCCAGAGGAGCCGGTTGGATTTTCCCTACCCCTCCTATCCCCCTCCACCCCCCGCCGGCACCCGGCTTCGAAGGGGTGGGAGCAGCAGCAAGAACCCGGTTGGGGCGGCTGCTCCTGCGGGCACGGCGCAGCATCCGCGGCACCTCCCAGGGAGCAGAAGGGAAAGGAAAAGGGTCGGGAGCCCAAAACAAGAACTCAAGCACAAACACGGGAGAGTTCCCCCCCGCCGGGAAAAGGAGGACCCCCGCCCGCAGTCGCCCCGCTCCCTCCCCACCGCCGGGAGGGCGGTCCCCGAGGGGCCCGCGCTGCCCCGCCGCCCCCCTGCCCCGGTGGGGGTGGGCGGGAGCAGCCGCTGCCCTTCCTCCTCCTCCTCCTCCGCCCCCGCACCCTCCCCGGGCCCCGCACCCCCCAGCCCCCACTCACCGGCCGTCTCGGCCGCCGCCGGCGCCCCCGCCACGCCGTTCAGGTAGAGGATGGAGAGCAGGTGGGGCTGCGTCTTCTCCAGGGCCACCCGCAGGTCCTGGAAGTGGTCCCGCTCCTTGGCCAGCAGCAGGGCGATGAGCAGCTCGGCCTTCCCGCCGCCCGCCGCCTCCAGGTCGCGCAGGTCGCGGGGGCCGAGGGCGCCGGCGGCCTCCAGCAGCTCCACCACCTTGTCCACCTCGGTCATGGCCTGCGCCAGGCTCTGGCGGCACTGGGCGAGCAGCTCCTTGTGCTTCGGCTCCATGGCCGCGGAAGGCCGCCGCCGGCCAAACTTCGCCCGCCGGGGCCGCGCACCGCCGCCGCCCCCCGGCCCCGCCGCTCCGCCACCGCCGCCCGCGGGGAGGCGCGGGCCGAGGCGGGGCGCCGCCGGCCGCCCTCCTCCGGCAGCCGGCGCCCCCGCAGCGGCCCCCGGCGAAACTTCGTGCCGGGAAAGAGGCGCGGAGCTCCTGGGCCGAGGGCGGCTTTGCCTCCTCCTCCTCCGGGCCGGGAGCCGCCGCCGCGCTCCCCCTCAGGCAGGCGGGGGGCGAGCCGCCGTCAGGGGCTGCTACTCCTCTTCCTCCTCCAGCTGGCGGCCCCCCTCGCCGCCTTCCCGCCCCCCCGGGCGGCGAAACAACTTCTCCTCCTCCTCCTCCCCTCCTCCCTCGCCCCCCCCCCCCCCGGGAGGGGGACAGCCGGCAGCAGGAGCGGCGGGAAGAGCCCCCCCGCCCCCCCGCGGGGCAGCCCGCAGAACTTCTCTCCTGCGCGGGCCGCGGGGCGAGCAGGGGGTGGTGGGTGGGGGGAGAGACGGCTTCAGCTCCAAGCGCCTCCTTTCATTCGCGGGCGCTCGCAGCCATATTGGTTGCACAAGGCTGCCGCCTGCGCCCAGACGGAGCTGCGGCAGCGCCTCTGCCCGCCCGCCCCGCTCCTCGCCTCCCGCCGGCGCCGCAGCCTCTCCCCCGGCCCGGCCGCCGCCCGCCTCCCGGCCGTCAGTCAGGGGCTCCCCGCCGGCCCCTGTGGGGCGCGGAGGCGGGGCGCCGGCAGCCGGCCGGGGCGGGGCGGTGGGGAAGGAACCCCCCTGCTTATGCTGCTGTCCACCCTACAGCGGTGCGGGGCGGCCTGCGGGAGCTTCCCCTCCGGGGAAGCGGGGCTTCGGCGGGGCGGGAGAGGGCGAGCAGCCGCGGGTGTCTGGGCGGGCAGACAAAGGCTCGGCGGCGGCGGCGGGGCGGCGCTCCGGGCCGGGGGCTGCCGGCCCCCCCCGCCCGGGGCGCCCGGGGGTGGCGGCGGGACCAGCCGGGGGGCGGGAGCGGGCGGCGGCGGGTCCCGGGGTCTTCAGCGGGAGGAGGCGTCGGGCGTCGAGATTTGTTTCACCCGGAGCCGGTAAAAGGCAAAACATCCGAGTAACGGCAGCCTGTCCGCGGCTTTGTCCATTCGAGTTTGCAAAAATGAAAGTTTTCAAGCAAAAGACCTAAACGTGAGCGTTACCTGTTGGCTCGTCTTCCCGCCAAATGGAGTTTCATCAGCATTTCGGGAATAGCCAGAGAGCAGGTAAATTACCAACAGACACATCTGTGCTCAGCAGCAGGAGCCTGTAATTGTTTTGCAAATAAAACGAATAACAACTTTTCTGGCTGAAGGTAAGCAGCCTGACAGCCTCGCTTGCACCAAATGGTACCTTAATGTGCAAAGAGACTGCAGAATGACCACAAGCAATCACACGCTTAAATTTGCATTTTATATGAGACTTGTAGGCATGTTTCTGAGATCCTGCAAAAATAACGGTGGCTGTAATGACACGGAAAGAGCATTACCAGTATTTCTGTTAACCCCATTACATCTAGTAGCAACTGAAATTATCCGAAAGCCTCCTGTCCAAACATTTGTAGTCTTTAGTTAGTGTCCAGAGAGCTGGACTCACTGAGGTACAAGGGGAAGCAATTGTTCCCTAAAATTTTCTGTTAACACACCCATTTAGAGAATTCAGGCGCTGAACCCGAGTTTCAAGTCACATTATGTAGTTGAACAGATGATGATGACAGTGATGACGTCTCTCGTATGTGAAAATAGCCTTGGGTTATGTGCATAATCATGGTATGCATTCTATTGCTATTAGTGGAGGCCGATACGGAATAAAGGGATTTAGGGATTTTTCTCAACATTAAAGGTCATTATTTAAAACAGTACTTGAAAGCATGGCATGATTTTGAAAACAAGTTTTTTCATGTTTGGTCCATTGTTACTTACGCTCTTGTAGATTCATTTCTTCTAATTTTGCATCCATAGTTTTCCTAGCAACTTTCTTCACTAGACAAAATACACAGAGATTAGCTTTGTTGGCTAATGACTAACATTGTAAATCCCTGCAAACTGTGCTCTTCCTAGTCTATTCGAATTTATCAGAAAATCTGCCTATTTCTCTCCAATAAGTTGGGCAAAGCTTAACCAGTAAAGTGATAGTACATTCCCGAAATACTAGTTAACACCGGTATGCATTAATTGTTGTCTTCAACTCAGCAAAATGAAGTTGAGACAGAACAGAGTGAAAAACCACCGGTAAGAAGCGGAACCTGCCTCCTGTCACCTAGTGCACAGCCAAAGTGGACACCGCTCCCAGCCGGCGCCAGTCCCCTTCTCTGCCTGCCACAGAACGTAGCGCAAGAAATCAAGCAATTGAAAGCTTTTGTAAGGCGAATGCACAAGAAGACTGAACAAAGATTGCACAAGTTATTCAAGTATTTCCTATTTTTTAAGACTTTCTAAACTCAGCAGTCCTTTAACAATACTGCTTCTGTGTGTGTGTGTGTGCGCTATATAGTTTCCTGTAAAGAAAAGGAAACAAACCACCGAATTTCATTACGGGGAATTACGGTAAGAGCTGTACTTTAGATCTATGCAGCAGTCCTCTGCTACTTGAAATAATAAAGAATGATCTTGGTTTTCATCCTCTGCCTGACTCAGCACTCTGATCCGCGCCCTGTGCCAGAGGCTGCAGGAACAACAGGAACGGCATCGTTCGGGCAGGGCATAGCTCGGGGATCTTCAGTCCCATTGCAAGGTCTAGAAGGAGGTGTGCCTCTGCAAGGCTTTGCTCTGGACTCAATTTACTCCTGCCTTTCCCAAACATGCCTTTGCCTTCTCTTCCACATAAAACATCAGACTTACCCTGCAGTGCCTGCCTCGCCTTTTGCTTGCAGTCCCACAGCTCCCATCGCCATTGCTCAGATAGTGCCAAGGAGCAGGTAAATCCCTGTCGGACCAGGTTTCTTTCTTTCTGGCAAGGCAGTTTCTATCTTTTTGTGATATCTGAGTCTCTTACACTGCATTTTTTCTTGAAAATAGCAAGTCTTCTTTGCTCTTATTCAGATACGTTTCTCATTGCAGGGATAAATTCCTCTCTTTCCTGGGTCCAGCCGGCGGGCAGTTGCCTGTATAAGAGAGGGACCTTGCTCTTGCCTCAATTGCTTGGCTCGGTGTAGACCCTCCCCAGCAAGTGCCGGGGAAGGCTTCGTAAGGCTTAGCCATACATGTCATCTTTGAACACTCCAACTATGAAATATATGCAAATTTATTATGACAAAAGTTTATGAATTGACCAAAATTCATATTGTCCCGGTACCCCAGAATCTACAATCCTATTGCCAAAAGAAGAAGCAAAACCAATTGTCAATTAATTCCTTCCTCCCCCCTCTCCAAGAGAAAAAATAGGCAAAACCGTTTGGTTCCCCTGCCAACTTTTCAGAAAAAGAATATATCCATGGAATAAATTTTCAGAACTAAAATCTAAGTTTATCAAAGACAGATCCCTGAAATTAATTAAAGCCTACAACTTGCACAGACTACGCAAGAATCAACCAGGTGTTTATCAGAGTACCAAAAAGGAGGCAGTTTGTTTGTTTGTTTGTTTAGACCAAATAAAAGGAAGGATTTAAAAACATGTAATTAAATATGGAGCTCTCACCCAGGCTGTCATGGGTGCTTGTGTAAAACTGGATTCTAACCACAACTTGACAAATTAACAGAAAAAGATCAGTAGATTTTTCTAAGCTTTAGAAAGCTTTCCAATTTTTTTTTTTTTTCTTTTTTTTTCAGATTTAGAAACCAGACTACTGTATGCCTTGGGCATTAGAAAAAGAAAAACACTAGGAATGATTTTCAAAAGCAGGAATCGGAATTTGAAAAATCAAGTTGGGTATCTGCTTGGTATATCTGCCTCTGAAAAACCTCCCTCCGTAGATTTAAGATGGGGGCAAAGAAGTACTTTTAAGTCCTTGTCTTGCAGAACTTTCTATTGGGAGGACAGGATCACCCTCAGCCCAAGCACTAGCTTTCAGCAAGGCAGTCCCGCAGCTGAAGACTGTTTTTGTTCCAAGTCCATACAACTCGGTGCAGTATAGGAAATCCCTGCACATTTCACAATAGTAACTACAGTATAAAAAAAATAAAAAGCAAACATGCAAGCCTTTGAAAATACTAAGATCAGAATCAAGAGCAGCAAGAGCAGGATTGTACAAGAAGATTTTGTTCCTGTAATTGTCAATACATCTTTTTTAGTGTGCAATAATCATCATGCTTGTGTTTGCAGATTCAGCATGTTTCCTGAAATATAATGTTGTGTCATACATTTACATTAGAAACTAAAAGGAGATTCAAATTCACGTAATCCAGCACATAGTTCTCACTGTAAAAGTCTATCTTCCATCCAGATCGGAGAACTTGAGGCTGAAACCAAGACAACCCTGAACATCCTGACAGTCAAGCGGGAAAGGGAAAGAGGAGAGCAGAGGAAAGAAGAAGAAGGAAAAAAAAAGTAGAGAAAAAGAAACAGAAAAGAAAATCCTACCTGCTTTCAAGATGGATTTCAATAAGATAGTATAAAACTAAGCCCCCACAATGGCAGGGGCTGCACCCAGTGACCATTCTTCTGTCTTGCAAAATCTTTGCTTCCAAAAGCCATTAGGTGGTGAGCTTATATCCTACATCTGTCACCCACATAGTGACTGACACTATTGTATTATTTTAGCTTGGCATTTTCTGATAAGGCACCCCTTAGAAACATCTGGGCTTTAAAAAGGATTTCTTACACTCACTGTAATAGGACTTTTAATAATACAATAGTCTTCTGTGCAAAAAATACCTGTCACTCCTCCTCAGATCCTTCCTCCTCCTCGGCACCTACCCGCTTACTGCTGCCCCACTCACAGCCGCAGCTCTGCGGCGGGAGTTTTACTGGTAAATCCCCCCCTCAACATCATCAATCCAATCCAGTCAAAAATTCTAATGGCCAAAAGTAGAGGATTTTCTTTAGGATGAGGAGGTTTTTTTCTATTTTTTTATAATACACGGGAGACATTTTCTTTGCTTTTTGGTTTCGGAGCCCTAAGGATACAGGTCTTCAAGCTTCATTGGCAGCCACGTGTGCTAGAAAGAGTTTTGTAATGAACGCTAAGCTTCTCACGTAATCATATGATTCAAGCACCTAAGGGTTTACAGAAAAATATTGAGAGATTTACAGGAAGTTACTGGAAGCTGACAACACTGTGTGGATCCTGGGAAGGAAGATTATACAATCTCCAAAACAGCTATATGAAAAATAGAAGTGATCATCAAGTTCAGATTAGAGCTGTCGAGATACAAAGTAAACACCATCGAGAATTTGTAGTAGGTGTTACATGAAACACTAGCAGCTAAACAGTTCTCAACAGAAGCTTATTTTTTCAGATTGACGTAACTGATAGACAATTAATTAGCATTTTCAGGATAGGAAGGTGCTACTCTAGCGGGCCAGCAGATCAAAACATCTCATTTACCCATAAAAAAGATAAAAAAAACCAACTAACCCAAACATAATGTGAGCAGTCTCAGCACTGTCCAGGCAAAATCTTTCACCTGGCAGTATTGCTGCCAGCAATGGGCTGTGTCCCTAAATCCAGAGGTCCTCAGCTCTCCTGCTGAAGCTGCGGCCAAGGGAGCTGCTGTCGGACTCTCACGGAAGCACAAGGATCATTTATCTTCCTAAAAATGTGTAACCATGAACTCCAGGAAATGGTTTAGCTCTTTCTTAAGTGAGCTCCTATGACATACAGTATGAAGGAAAGCAGACCAGAGGATTATATTGCCTTTTTTTTTTTTCCCCCTTTTTTTCCTGTAGCCTCAAAACCTTCAGTCATTTCGTCTCGCACTGCACTAGGCAGTTTTCAGATAGTAAGGATTAATCTGGGCAGGGGCTGAACTGGTAATTCAAATTAAAATGAAACAGATCAGACAGTTATTTCAGTCAGCTTCAATAGAAAGAAAACACCCTGCTGAAGGTTTTTAATTTCCCAGGGCTGTTGAAAAAACAAATTAAAAAAAAAAAAAAGTTTTACTTAAGCAACTAAAGATTTGCCTGTTGAAAGAGGAAGAAAAGGCCTTCCTCTGGGGCAGAGCACCTGGCACAAAGGGGGGTTGTTCGTTTGTTTGTTTGTTTGGTTGGTTGGTTGGTTGTTTATGGCGAGTAAGAAAAGGGTAAGTAAACTGGCTCCTCCTGGAGCTGTAAATACACACAATCACTTCTATTTCTCACACAACTGCTTCCAAAAACAGGCAGCAAATGAAACCCAGCGATACTAGAGAGGCACATCAGTGGGGTGTAAGAATTAAGAATTAAGGGCTGTAAGAATTTCAGCTTTCGTAAGGAAGGCACCCTGCGAGCGCCGCTCGGGTACCCGTCTGCTTAGAACAGAACTGGGGGGTGATTTAATTTTCCTTGGGAGACCGGGATGGCTTGTGATGTGGTTAACTTCTATAAGCGAGCAGATGTTAAACAGCCCCTTTTAAAGCTGTTGCTTGCAGTTTGTTATTGGTTTAGTTTCTAGGTCAGTTTTCAAGTCAAGCCAAGAGAGGCTGTTTATAGCAATCGTTTGCTTTTACTTCTTTTAGCACTAATGGGGAGATAAAAGCAAATGGGTGCCCTGAGCATCCCTGGGTAACTCCTACGAACCAGCCATGTGCAAAAGCTGGGAATTTGTAAGAAGAAAAGCCAAGGTGCAGGTGAAGGCGGTAGACAAATGTAATAGTAAGGACTCCAGAGTAAGTCTCATCACAGTTTCACCATCTTCATTTTTTTTTTCTGTCAGCAATGAGCATTTTCAAACTGGATTTGAATCTAAAGGCTCTTGGAGAAGGAAAGGTATTTTCTTATGTTCCATTTCATATTTGAAGCCTCAGACCTGCTAAGAATTACATATGTACTTTTAATAGCGAGTAGTTCCCTCGCTCACTGACATGCAAGTGTTTAAGAGTTGAATACATCTCAGTTACAAGCTAAGTTTTTGAGGGTCTCCAAGTCAATGAAAGGACCTAGGGATAAATCCAAGACTCCCTGAAGATAACAGTGATCCTCCCATAGATTTTAAAGGGCTTTGGTTCGGATGTCTTGCTCACTATCTACCAAAATATACACATTTTATTCTACCATTAGAAAAAGTAATATGTTAAAAAAAAAAAAAATGAAGCCAGAGAGAACGGGAATTTGTTTTGATAGAATATCAATCCTGTCAGACATTAGCCTGATGGGTATAAAAAGAGCAAAAAAAAAAAAAAAAAAAAAAATCTCATCCTGCCTAGCAGGCAGAAATGACAAAGCAGAGCTTTAGAAAGACTTGGGGACAGAAAGTTTGCAGAGCCACAGGAGAGAGTGCCTGAGACACGCAGAAATGCACACTTTTACAGATGGTGAGCATGGCGCAGTGCTTTAATTGTGGGACAGCTGGACTTGAAGAAAAGGGTTCCTGATACTAAATAGAAGCCAATAATCCTTGAAAACTCCAGGGCAGTCCAGATATCTCCAGTCCAAGCCCAAAGAGCTCCCTGAGGAGATGGAGACAGGTACACACGCAACTGCGGTTCTCCGTGTTTCTCTAGATGCTGTGTCTTTCACCTGTTTTTTTCACACGTGCCTGCAGAGCTAGTCCCACAGCTTGTCTGTTTTGCAGTGCTTAAGCTAAGGGGGGAACAGAAGCGGCAGCCCAGCTCCTGAAAAAATACAGTACCAAGCAGATCTGCATGTGAGAATAGAGCAATACTCCGATTTGGTTGGGCTTCAAAAGCTTATCATGCATGGAAGCAGATGAGCAGGATTGTGGGGAGCATCCAGCTGGAGGGGATTATTATTGCTTCATAATGAAATGCTCTAGCATTCTGAATTCATCTGTTTTATGATAGAGGAGAAGCATTTCTAGTGTACTTTCATTAATTCTGTACAGTTTTACAAGTCCTTGTGAAAACCAGACAAATGTAGATGGTCAGGAGGTTGAAAAATATGCTGGTCTTTAAGCAGATCCCATGTGTCATGCCCGTAGCTAAGACTTTAACTGCTATCAGACAGCGATACATTGATTTCTGTTTACATAAATACTCCATAAATTCCATATGCTTCTCATTTGAGAAGACATTTTTAACATCGCAGGATGTTCCTTGGGTGGGAGGGGGAAATGATTTCTGTAGGAGGTAAACACAAGACTGGGATTACAGAGAGAATAAAGCCAAAGAGAAAGCCTTGTACAACTTGCTATAGTCAATTTGCGTAAGCAAAGCAGACTATGGGCCAAGACGAAACCAAAGACCGAGGAGTGTTTAAACATGACAAAAATACCGGACTTAACTGAAGTCAGTTCTGAAAACAGTAACCAACATGAAATGAAGTAACTCCTAAGTTACACTCTAATTTAGAAGGCAAAAGGAATACAGTCTCGGTGCCAGTCTACATGCCTTGGCAGGGATGGGAAAGCCATCAGAGACTTCCAGAATGAAATCATGTCTCAGCTTGGCACAGTGGCAGCTGCATTACCAGCTTCCACAAGGTTTGGTCATCCAGTTTAAACTGAGCTACAAATCTTCAGCACATCTGTATTTTTTTCCCCCCTCGTAACACAAATGTAAAAATTAAACATTCAAGATGACCAGTATTTTTTTTTTTTTTTTAAATCATTAGACATGCCAAGATTGGTCAGAATTGAACAACAAATGAAAAAACAACACCCAAAGCGAACAGAAAATCCCCACCTCAATACTAAACAGAAAAGAACACACACAGCATGGCCCGGAATGAGCAGAAACATCTGCGACAAAGTCCTGAGCAGCACGGAAGCCTTAAAAAGGACGTAGGTTAAAATGGTTCTTTCTGGATCAAGTCTGCAGCAACGATGTTTAGAGAAGTGTTGTGCAACTGTTTGAAACTTATAAAGATGCATTAACTGGTGGGAGTTTGATGGATAGAAATATTTAATATAATGTATATATTAAAGCTCATCCAGTTCCGCCGGGTTAAGAATTCTCTAATTGGTTTCCAGGGGACTTGGATTAAGGCCCGTTTTGCTAATAAAAATACTGTGCAAAAGAATAACTGAAATAAAAATTCTCCAAGGCTGCTAGCGATATTCCAAGAAGGATAAATACACTTCATCAGCAAGGCAAGCCAAATATTATCCTTTTTGCCATGGTCTGTTTGTACTGTTAGAATTTTTTTCCCTGAACTCATCTTCAGAGCTGCCACGCTCCCCCTCCGAGAGCGTCAATGGCAGCGAAGAGCTCCCCTGCTTTGCCCTCTCCTTTTCCTGCTGAAGTCACTCTCTGTTTTGCAGCTGCCTTCAAGAGCAGCAACTTCTAGTCTTTTTTCCGCTTTCTTTGGCAGAGGAAAGAATAAAAAGAACTATACCCGGCAGATGCTAATCACATTGTTTAATCCACACATCCTGGCAATAAAAACCTAGGCAGACAAGTCCATGCCACTTTGATGATTCTATCGTCTACTCTCACAACCATGTTGCTAAGGAGAGACTATTATCATTTAATGGTCTTTAACAGACTGAATCTAAAGTACAGAGAGCCTAAAGACTTCCCCGGGGTATAAAAGTGTGCGGCAGCAACAGTTAACTGATTCTACATGTGCCAGCTACCAACCAAGCTGCTGTGCTGGTCATGGCTTCTCCTTGGCTTTGTTCTCAACAGAGCCCACAGAAACACCAGCAAGGGAAACAGCATCGGCGGCAGGTAAGTGGGAAGGACCAGCAGCAGGCTAAAGAGAAAAGCAAGTGGAGGATTAAAGAGGTGAATACAGTTTTCAGTGCTGACAAAGAGCCACACGAAGCAGGGGTGCCTTTCATTTTGGCTTATAGAGTACAAATGCATTCCCTCACATAAGAAGGTCATTTTTTCAAAAGCTCTTTGACCATAAGTGTAATTCTGATGGCAGTAAATTTCCACATCCAGATGTGCTGAGGAGATGTTTTTCCTTGAGTGGTTTAATTATCCTCTGGGCAAACCTTGCATGGCTGAGCTGAAGCCAGCCCGTGGCAGAGTGTGGGTGACACAGCGCTGCTGCGGGGAAGCAGTGTCACCAGCAGTGACAGTCACTACGGGCCCAGAAGGGAGGAATCTGTGTGAGAAACAAGGACAAGGAGAAAGAAATAAGTGTAAAGGGGAACTGGAAAATGCACAGCAGTGGCATAAGTCAGAAGAACTAAATATCTTCTTAAAAATGGAAGTTTAAAGGAAGCCATGGTGTAACTGGAAAATATCTGCATATCGTCACTGTGTCCAGTTCTGGGCTCCCCGGTTTAAGAAGGACAGGGAACTGCTGGAGAGGGTGCAGCAAAGGGCTACCAAGATGATGAAGGGACTGGAACACTGCTCTTATGAAGAAAGGCTGAGGGATTTGGGTCTTTTCAGTCTGGAAAAAAGATGACTGAGGGGGGATCTTATCAACGCTTATAAATACTTAAAGGATGGGTGTCAGGAGGCTCTTTTCAGTGGTGCCCAGCGACAGGACAAGAGGTAACAGGCACAAACTTGGACATAGGAAGTTCCATCTCAACATGAGGAGGAAGTTCTTTACTTTGAGGGTGGCAGAGCACTGGCACAGGCTGCCCAGAGAGGTGGTGGAGTCTCCATCTCTGGAGACATTCAAAACCTGCCTGGACACGTTCCTGTGCAGCCTGCTCTGGGTGACCCTGCTCTGGCAGGGGGTTGGACTAGATGATCTCCAGAGGTCCCTTCCAATCCCTGTCATTCTGTGATTCTGTGATCTGCATGAGCTGAAAATCTGGAAGAATGGCATATGGGAAAGGGAACAAGTTGTTGTGTGGGCTTGCCAAGGTACCTACACATACAGCAAGCATATTAGCATCATTGCTTTGGAAAAGTGCAGGGGTCAGGGTAGAGTGTCTTTCCTTCCTTCCAGCATGTGCATGAAAGAGATCCCCTACCCACTGTGCCTTCAGCAACGGGTCACACAACCAACAAGCTGGTGCTTCAAGCCTGCACCATGCTATGGCCGAGGCCATCCTCGTCACACCCCAGACAATCAGCAGTTTACAACAGGGATGCTGTGAATCAGCCTGAGCCGAAGAGTCCCCTGTGTGTGACTGTGTATTGCTCAGGCTGAGGGACTTCACTCTGTAGAAAAGGGGACTTTAAGAAGCAACTCCTGTATGAAGTAACAGAAGAGAAAACATCATCACAGGATTACAAACAGGGATGAATCACACCACACTGCTAACCAATTCTTCTCACAAACCAACAAATCCCTGAATAATAAATCAAGTCAAATAATTTGTAAGTCTCACTTACACCTAATTCTGGCATTTTCTGGGACACCTAAAGTTTACTGGCACAATCTCACTATTGCTTTTACATTTCTTGGCAACTAGTTTTCTTTATTTTGCTTTTAAAAATGGGCACAATTTAACACTTAAAAGGGATTCATGCAGATAAAATTGCCATACGTATTGAAAGATCAGCCAACAAACACCCACTTTCACAAAAAGGAGAATAAAGTGCCCATGGTTAATAATCCAGATACACGCTGCTTTCATAACAGCTTCATTTCTGGTTAACAATGTCTCCAACTGACAAAACATAGCTATCCCAGAGGAGAAAGGCACTTGGTATGAAATCCTGTGTGGTACCCCAGCTTTCTGTGGGCCAAGAAAGCCACAGTCACAGAGGCACCCGCATGTCCCCTTTTATCCGGGGACTAAAACGCCTCAGCACCACCCAGCTTTGAAATTAACAAGGCCATAGCACTGTGGTGGCAGACATTGATTGCAAATAGTCATCTTTTTTTTTATTAACATAAAAAAAGAAATCTAAATAGAATAGCTGACTTTTTCAAACTTTAGTGAACTATCCATCTGACCTGCATGGATGTTGTAGTCTCTCTTGTAGTGGGAGACACAACACTAGGAATTTAATTGATGTGATTTCCGTACCTTGGCTGAGTAGCAGCATTTACATATTATTAAAAACTCCTCAAATAAGGATTTTCCAGGCATGCTTTTGATCTAACTGCAGGCATCAACACTAAAAGACAGATTCCTATTTGCCCCCCAATGATAGATACGCTCTTCCACGTGGACTGTACCACCTGGTACCCAACATGCGCAGCAGTTTTTACACGTAACTGTAGCACATCGCTGTAGCTGAGGAGCTGTAATTGTGTACAGCTCGTTGAAAGAGTATTATAACCAAACAGATAGAATAACTGAAGGAAATAACTCTGAGTTATTACTCATTATTAATAGTCGTCTGATGAATGGAGGATGATTTAACTATCAGTTGTCACCGCCAGTGACAGTAATCTCCAGTACAATGATGAAATCTTAGTTCTCAGGAATACACATCTTTTTTCCAGCTGTTTCCATCACTTCACTGGGACTCCTTGTAGACATTACGAATATCTGTGTGTCACTTTACCTAGCTGGCACCCTTCTGTTCCTCCCCCCTCCCTCCAGATATGAACTTCCAACTCTACTCTGCTTCCATACCTCCTTGCTTATCTTTGCATTCCCTGTCTTTTCAGCTGTCTCCCCTCTGTCCTCAACACCTGCAGAAACCACTGTATCCCAGTACAACGTCACTCACACCTACCATCATTGCTTCCACGAGGAACATGCAATTATGCCTGATCTTGCAGGTTTGGACTCACAAGACAGACTCTTCGGATTATGAAACACCTTTTACCACGTGATACACACAGGGGCTCTACATGTAAGTAACAGAAACCGTGGTGGTGAAGACCACGCTGTATTCAAAGCGGCTCATGGCCAACAGAACCCCTAAGCACAGCCAGTCAATACCGAGCTCTCGCCCAAAAGACTGCTGCCAATTGATTTACACAGATGATAGGAGCTAACAAAGCTACAGGCATCCCTGTAGCTGTCAGACATTAAAGTGGAAGTCATCTTTCATAAATCTGGCTGTTTTCAGCTGTCTGAACACAGAGAAGACCACCCGTTTCATATTATTTTCAGTCCTAAACAGTGGCCTCTTGCATCTCCCAGCATCACCTCCAAGTGTTTTTAATACAGCCTGGCTTTGGGGTTCTGCGGCAGCTGAAGGATGCGAGATGCTCCCCAGCGAGCTGCCAGAACTTCACGCTTCAGGGGAGCGGTGGGAGCCGTATTTCAGCCCTCGCTACAGAGAGCGCACGCAGATTGTAACAATCACTGCTGCGTGGCAAACGCTGCGACAAAAGACGCGTCTCCTTTCACAGTACAGATACGCTGTTCTCCCAATTGCCAGGAGCAACTCCCTACGCTCCCTTGGAAATGACTACAGCCTTCTACTTAAGCTACTTACCTTTTTTTGTCTGGTTGGGTTTTTTAAGCTAGATGAGGCAAAGGATAAGCAAGTCCCTGCTAATTCACAGAAAAGCATGCCTGGAGTCTGTTTTCTCCTTCTCAGGGAAATTAGTTCCCTTAATCTCCTTCCTCACGTATATGATTTTAACAGGTAACCTTCGTTCTCATAGTTGTATTTCAGCCCTGATCTTGCAAAAACCATTTTTAATAGAAAAAAATAAAGAATTGCTACCCAAATGCCTCTTTTCCCAAAACAAAACGCTGCTCTCTAGTGGAAGATGATGATATGATCTAATTTCATTAGAAGAAGTGTTTTACAATTGTCATTTTATCAGTTGCAGGAAACCTAGATTCATTTTCACAAGCACTGACATACAAGAGTAGTAGGGCTGGTTTGTTTTATCTCAGTCTTTCAGATTGCCCTGTGAGATTTTGGTGTTTATTCCTCAGGATAAATTTGCTGTGCATTTATATCGATACTATAATCGCATCCAAATAACCTGCCAAGTATTTGTGAATTAAAATATTAGTACATTTTCTAATTTGGTCCCTTTTATTTTTCTGTTCTTAGACAAACTGAAAAACACAGGCCAATTTTTCTTATTTCCTTATGTTTTTTCCACATATTTAATTACTGGCAGACTTTTCTAGGTCTGAACACGTGGCTTTAGCTAACTGTTTTGAAGATACAACATTCATCAGTTACATTCGCAGAATTTAGGCAAATATGCAAATACTGTCAAAATCTTTCATCTGTTTGTTACGGGTTTCTAAAGACATTCCTGGCTGGTTCCTTCAGCTTATACTGAAACAGTGACAAATGGTCAGACATCAAGGAGTATTTGTCCTGAAGGAAGCAAATTCTATCCTACTTACAGCTAATTTATAAAATACAACATTCATTTGCTTTCCTTTTTTAAAAAAAACAAAAAACAAACAAAACAAAAAAAACAAACAAACAAAAAAAAAAAACAAAAAACAAAAAACAACACAGATAAAGCAAAAGAAGGACTAGCCCTCCATACTAAATTTTTCAAGTTATGGACCAAAGCAGCACAGTTCTACATTAATTCCCAGCCTCCCCCATTCACAGCAGGAAACCTTCATAGCACGTGCTTCTGTTTTCTTATCTCTCTGCAGATAAGAGACATGTGTAAAATAGTTTCCTGATAAACATACTAAGAAAGTACTTGTTTTTTTTATGACGTGCCTTTAAAAAAAAAAAAAAAAGCTCTCTGCTTGTTGGTTTACTAATTCATTTTAACTACAATTTTTGCCTGTGTACTTCTTCCACCTGAAGCACTCTTCCTATCAAATAAAAATACTGTGTTGAGGGAACATCTCATGTTGAGATGGAACTTCCTACGTTCAAGCTTGTGCCTGTTACCCCTTGTCCTGTCACTGGACACCACCGAAAAGTCACACAGTAAAGCCGTATTTTCAGTAGACCTCACTGGCGAGGGGGGAAAGGATCATTTTATAAATAATGACTTACCAAGGAGTTTCTAAGCCTGACAATTTTGGAAAACTTTACATCTGTTTTAGAACAGATGAAAAATATGGAGAAAATCAGAAATCAGGATACTCATAATTAACTTAATAAATTTTGGTAGCCAATTCTTGCTTTCTTAAGAACATGGCATCAGCAGCGCCGATAGGAATCGGGGTTCCCATCTCAGGCCTCCCACTTGCAGCTGGTTTTGCTGCCCGACTGCTGCACCATGGACTACGCAGCTCTTACTTGAGATTCTTCAGCAGCCCCACTATTCTAACCTCAATGCCCGTGTGCCACAGGAGCTGGAAGGACATTTAAAATTTCAGGGGCACCTGGTGATTAAATTTCAATGGTAGTACCTAATTGTTCCCATAACCTAATGGCTAGAGATTTTAGCATTACCTTCAGTGTTTTTACTTGTATAATAAGTACACAAACAACTCTGAGACATCATAAGTGAATCAGTGATACTTTTCCACGCAAAGACACGTTGGCCGTCTAGGATTTTCTGTTGTAGGGCTTCTAATGTTATCTAGTAATTTCTCAGAAACTAAATTATTTCTTGAAAATTTACATTTAACATAGTATTTAATTTCAATTAGCACATTAATTAGAAAATAGAGGGAAATGTGCAAAATAATATTTATTTTTAAAAGTGAAACCTGAAGATAAGATTAACAAAAATGTAAAATTTTAAAAAATGTTCTTAAGTTTCATTTCTTTGACCATTAAAATTGATCCTTAAAAAAAGCTGTTTATGAGTGAAATCACAGAATCATAGAATGATGGTTTGGGTTGGAAGGGACCTTGAAGATCACCTTGTTCCAACCCCCCTGCCCTGGGCAGGGACACCCCCCACTAGACCAGGCTGCTCAAAGCCCCATCCAGCCTGGCCTTGAACGCCTCCAGGGATGGGGCAGCCACAGCTCCTCTGGGCAACTTGTTCCACTGCCTCACCATCCTCACAGTAAAGAATTTCTACCTAATCTGAATCTCCCCTCTTTCAGTTTAAAACCATTACCCTCGTCCTATTGCTTGTGAACCAGGGCTTATGAATGTGAGGCTGCTCCAATCTGTCTACAGAGAGCCTCATCTGCTTGGTCTTACTGGTCAGGTGGCCTGTAATGTCACCTGTCCCTGCCTTCCCTTTAATCCTGATCCATAAACTCTCCACAGGCTCCTCATTCATTCCCAGGCAGAGCTCCATGCACTCCGGCTGACACCCCCTCCTCATCTCCCCTGCCTGTCCTTCCTAAATCCAACAGCTAATTTGTCTACTGACTGTACAGAAAGCCCAAGCAATAATTACCAATTCAGAGTGCTCTTGTAAACAATCTATTTCGGACTGAAATACTTATGAAGCACGTAGCCTGTCTGGAGGGCAAGATGTGCTTAGATTTATTTCAAGCTAGATCGGTTTTATATTACGTATCCACTTAGGTTGTAAATACCTGAGATTTAAGCTCAGTAATTCTCAATTGTCTTAATAACTAAGCAAATGAGGGATATGGAGGTTAGGCCATCCATAAATTATTTATGCACAAATATAATGCATCAATAAACAAACACAAAGTTTACATTTTCTTTATCTCTGCCTCTTTTTATTGTCATATTAAAGACAATGATAATGGATGTAATTTACTGAATACTTTTAACATACAAGAGAGCAAAACCACCATTTAAATAGCTGCATTTCACTATATTAAAAAAAAAAAAAAAAGAAACTCCACCCATTTACAGCTTTTGTTTATTCACAAAAAATACCAAGCACTTTCAGTAGTATTTCCCATGATAAAGTGAAGTACTTTCGCACAGGAAAGTTTCATGGGCTTCCCCTCCACTTGGCCCCTACCTGTCTTATACTTACATCTTTAAAAAGAAGTAAAGCTAGACTTCTCTACAGACAAATCAGTAAATGGCAGCTTCACTGAGATCACAAAGAAAATTTAAAATTGTTCTGAAATTTCTATTGTTAAAAGGGAGATAGCAAAAAAATATATATGGCTTTTAAAGCAGATACTAAATGCATTACATTCTCAATATTTACTCTGCCAAAATCTAGGCAGGAGTAGATCTTAGTATCACATTGAAAATACAAAATAATTGGAGAATATTTATACTGAATTTCACATCAGGTCTTCTCTGCATGGAGGATGATTTAAAAAATAAACACAGTGGCACCTTAGACTTAAAACAAGAGATTTACATTCTCTGAAGGCAGCCGTACACTTTTCGTTCCATTGCTACATGAAGACAAACTGCAGCACAAACTCATTTGTTTTCAAATGCGAGAGTATTCAGCAGCCTCCTTGTACTTCATTAGTGTGTAACTTCAGCTTTTTTCTCTATTTTGTTTCTCTCCAACCTTGACCCATGTTATGAGCACGCTGCATATCCAAACACTGCTGACAAGAAAACACTGAGATACTTTCCCTCCATAGCACCAGAGTGAATTGAAACATACTACACTGAAATAATTTAAAAACGTATCTTCATTCTGAAACTGCTCTAGTGGGCTAAAGACTAAAAGAGTTTCAAATTATTTCACGTCCATGCAGAGAAACAAGCTTCCTTTCTATTTCTACTTTATATGTTAAAATAAAGCTAGGTTGTTCAGATGACCTTGCTCAATTATGCAACTTACCCAAAACTAAGACTGCTGTAAATTACAGATTCGAGCAGTGAACCAGCTGCTACATATGAAAAACTATTTGTAATTTGTAATGTTCTTGTAACAGTCTCCTCAGAATTTAGTAACAGCTTAAACAATCTGCAGCTTTTTGTAGGTACACCCCAAAGCGAATCCTGGGGAGAAAAACCATTTAATGGATAATACCTTGGGATAAATGGAAAGACAATAAAATTTCAAGAAAACATTTCAAACCATTTTAACAGCACTCCTGGAGTTTAACTCCGCGTGAATGAATCAGAGACTCAGATCAAGCATTCTGAAGTCTCTGTTCTTAAGAGCTAGACTGACCTCTGCAGCTCCTGGTGAAAAGCCATTTCCAAATGTACTCTGTGCAAGCCCACAGAACTCTTGCAGGTTTGTGTGTTGCCTTTTTTTTTATCAAATCCAAATACACATGTCTAATACTGAGTTAATAACAACTTCCACACGTTAACACAAAGATTTAATTCTAGCACATGAAAAAATTTTGTCAGCTGAAATCCACTTTAAATTTATTTCCACTCTCTGGTGCGGAGAAGCTGCTCTTTTCAGGGTCTGTACAAACAGCTGGTAAATAACTGGGCAATTCTTTCGATGGTATTCCACTTACCAATTCACAGTTATTGAGACAGACAGAACTGATAACGCATGTTTCTTAACTCAAATGATGTTTTCTTGCCATGTCTTGTTTTGCTATAGTGTATTATGTCCAAGTGCTATGTAACAATGGGAATATGAAATTCATTATTATCAAATACCAGAGGCCTCCTAGGAGGGCTTGATTCTTTGTCTGCTTTGTGCAACAGTTTAAAGAGTCCTGTTCCAATATTCATCGGAATTCCCATGATGATGCACTCAGAAACACCTAGGGGGAAAAAAAAATCAAAACGTTGAACATCTGAAGAGTATGGATTTACAAAACTATTTTCATTTGCCTGTTCCGTATGCATTGCCAATCAAATCTTGAACCTCACATGTAAACACCAAGGTCTCTTCACTAGATAAAATTAAGTGTTACGGTCATCACATCAGTGTGTTATTTAATCGGTGTTACTAAAACTCTATAGACAGACAGGAAAAATTCAACCTAACCTAAACAGCTTCTTTAGCAATGAAAGAGCTTCAGAGGGTTTATTTTCAGAGAAGACGTGTTCCACTCAGTGCCAACAGCAGACGATGCAAGGCAAACTTACTTCATGTTCATTCTCTCATTCTCAGTGCTAAGACTTCAGTCAAATCGGGCCAGGTTTCCCTGAAACCCCCGCAGCTATACCACTTTTTGCATTTTCACAATTCAGAAAGTGCTTGTTCTGAATTTAAAGATTTAGCCTGTCCCAATTATTTTTGGTAGCTACAACATTTTCACAGCATTGTGTTGACACATTTATATTCCAGATCTACTGATGTATACTTTTCCAAAGAACGTTCCACGTTAAAAGCAAGCTATCAGATACCAGTGGTTTTATTCTTGGCATACTGTTATGATCCAAATGATGCTTTTGCACATTCTCAGGAGTATAAGAATATCGTTCTTCGCATAAATGTTTAAGAAAACAACAATAAATAGCTCTGTCTTTGAATGCAGAAAGGATGAAAATCGATTTGCTTAAAATTCTGGCAAGATTTGATTGATACTTTAAATGTATATGAATGAAGGTTCAGTATTTTTGCTCTCAGACCATTGCTGCATTTCTACTACATATAGTAGAACATATATATAGTGCAACATCATGCAATTAATCTCATGCAAAATAAAATTCTTAGGTGCTAGTTACTGTATATTTAGGCCCACTATTTTGTACAGCCACTACAGCACACAGGTTACAATGGATAAAGGAAACACCTTTCTAACACCTAAAAAACCAAAACTTACCTGGTTTTGCACAATAACCTTTCAAGTTGAGACAACCTCTGAACCATGGAAACTGCATTTTGATTTTGGGAATCCTTCTTCCCTTGCAATACTTCCATGTGTACAACCAGGAGACCTTTCTCCCCACCTCCCTTTCACCTCATGGACAAAGTAATAGTTTGCAGCATGTGACAGCAATCATGTATAGCAGAAAACGTTTGGACAGAACACGCCACTGTTAACAACCAAGTGTATGTCCTATATCTGCTCAGATTAACGTATCGTAGGGGCCAATGACAGTCATTGCGGATGGGTGAAGATAATGATGTTGATGGCAGAACAACTGCCAGGACAGTACACTCCGCTCTAATGACCATCCAAGTCTCCTCCGGCACAATGTCTTCTAACACTACCAGTTAGAATCTGTTGCAGATCTAATCATCCACCTGACAGCTATGAATTGCTGCTCTCACTTTCAGCTGGAAGAAGCTCGGCAGATATGAAGCCAGTCGGACCGCTCTTATTGTGGAGCATGTTCTTTGCTTCCAGACCACCTCCTCATAAATGAGCATCACAGCAGTGATCTGTAGCTGTCAGTTCCCACTCTTATGTTAGACATGAGAGTGCTGTTGGCTACTCCTTGGGAAGGGGATGGAAAGGTAAATCGACTACATCTCTAAGCAGTGGCTCGCAGATACTGGCGCTACCTGTTGATCCATCTTCTATGGTGGATGCTGCTGGAACAGGATGTACTCCTTCTGCTCTAGTTTCAACCCGCTCTGCCCACTGAAAGGTGGCATCAGCAATTCTCAGAAAAAAATGCTTGTCTTTGTGTAAAGCAGGAATCAGCTGCTCTGCATTTTATCAGGGGGGAAAAAAGCATCTTACAAGACAAAAGGGAATCAAACGCCACATAGTCTAGAACTACACCCACACATTCAGGAGAAGCACTGATTTGAGATGCCATTCAGTTCAGCACCTATAGTTGATTTTGGGTACATACTCATTTTTCTTGGCAACATTTATAATTTTTTCCTGCTCTGGAGATGCAAACCCGTAAGTGCGTAAGAGTCTTTTCATAGCAATTCAAAGAGATAACTAGTGATGGCCAGGTCTGGCAGTTGCACAGCACTTTTTCATACAAGCAAGCCAGCATCTCTTCAGTTTTGGAGGACAGACAACAATTTTCTGTTTTGTCCATTCCATTTCCTTATTTGAACTAAAACATTTATACAGAAAGCAACATGAAAAGATAGTCGGTTTCCACATCATTCAAAAGAAGATTTTACCAGCTCAGAGGGGACTTTGAGAAAACATTTTCTTTTCCTTACTGTCTAGGATGGAACCAGTCTCACACAGGATCTTTGCTTGAATCATGGGCAAATAATTAAAAAAAAAAAAAAGGAAAAAAGAAAATCCCACTCATGTGGAGTGCTGGACAGCCAGAAATTGGCAGAGTTCTTAAAATACAAACTAGTAATACAAAGGTTTCTAGCAGATCCCAGTCATTCAGGAAATATACTGTCCAAAAAGCACTGTTTGAAATTGACTACGCTTTCTAAGACCACCTAGAAATACAGACAAACTAGTAAACTTTAACATAATACATTCACATTTTTATACTTCATTAGCACCCAGAAATTCCAGATGAGTGGTTACAGCTTCAGGAAGGTATACCTTACATAAACAGATGATGAAGTGGGTGAAAACGGCTTGACTTCTCCTTTTCTCTATTTAACCTACTAGATACAGACTTGTTAACAAATCATTCCAAAACGTATATAGCATAAAGGAGAACGAGATCTGGGAGAAACGGAGGCAAAGGAATTTAAAAAAAGAAAACCTCAATTCCAAATATTAGAGTACATGTCAGAAATGCAAAATTTAGAGAAAAACGGAATGACAAAATGACAAAACTCCTCTATTTGAATTTTCTGTTTGGCTCTGTGTGTGTGCCTGTATACTTATATTTTTAAACTCTTATCAGATTCTTTCATGAATTCAGTGAGAAGATGATTCAGTGGATGCTATCGAACTTAACTTTAGAACTGAAGAACAGATACATTTAAAAAGAAATTTCTCAGGACGGGAATCTTCTCTGTTCAGTTAATGAATGGAGTACTGATAAACAAGGCTTCTAATTTTTAAAAAAACCCCAAACATACAATTTTTATTTATTTAGATCAGAAATAACTGAAGAAGACAAGAATTTTGCCTCTCCGTTTATTTCTAGGCACAACTGACAAATCACATAAGCAATCATTATGCACAGTATGATATTCAACTACGCTACCTGAGACGTGTGTCTTCCTACTTCTTAGTAGGAATGAAAACAAAACCTAAATACTGAATGGGGTACTAGATTCCTTAATGAGCTCTACATGTTGGAGATACACAAACTTTCACAGTTGGAAAAAACAGAACTACTGATGGTAGAACAAATTTCCTGGTATTTCACTGAGCTATGCGATGAAAAATAAAACCAAATTACTAAAAGTCTACTTGAAGAAACATACAACAAATTTCCAACTGATTTCGAGATCTCGGATTGAGATGAGAAACAGAGAAACACCCACCAAACTTCTAGGATCAAGAAGTATGGATCAGCCTCAGACTTGAAGTTTCGGACATGTAAGCTGAACATAAAGCTTAACAAGGGCAAAAATCCAATGCTTTGAAGAGGTTTACAGATGCTGGATAAGGACCACAAACTGCAAGACAATTTGAAATACCTACCACAAACAGAATCCTTCTGTCCAAAGTAGGCAGCATCAAAGAGATGGTCTGCAGTCTTTTCAAAAGAAGCCAGCATCAACACGCTTTCCTTCATTTTTGCTAGTCCAAACCTAGTAATGCCCAGCACTTCACCCTTGATTGATGGAGAAACCCAAAGAAAGATTATCACAAGCATGGCTGGAGGTCAGTTACGTTTGCTAAAAAAGTCAATCAAGTGAACATGAGAAATGTAGATTTTATTCTAACACACACATGAAACAAGTAGCAAGTAAAAAGGTTACTAACCAAATATAACATTGTCATCATATGCTGCTTCACAGTGAAACATCCTGAAGGTTAATAGTTTGGTAGCAATCAATATTTAAATAATACAGAAGTGATTATTCATACACAACAGAAGTTGCTATAAATGGTTAGCAGATTTTTTTTTTTTTTAAAGCAAGAATATTGGAAAGATTGAAAGAAACATGACTGTGTTTATTATAAACTAGTTGCTGAGTTACAAACTTTAGTGCGGTCTGAAACTACTGCCTATTGTCTACTGATAAATCTGACTTTAGCCACCAGGAGATTACAGAAGATGTTAAACCTTCATTTTTTCACTCTTCAGAAAAGAAGTAATTAGCTTTTTAGACTAACTTGGTTTATTTCTGCCTCTGTTTCTAACAAACGTCCTGATTATAACAGACTGTACACAGAAGCACAAGTCAGAACTACAGACAAAAGAATGTATGCTAGGAGCCCAACACTCTGATGCCCTTTTCCACTATTGTGTTGCAGCTCCATGCGGCCAGGCCTGGGGGACTGTTGCAGCTCAGTGCAACAAAGCCCTACAGTGTTGGAAGAAGTTAGAACTCCTTCAACCATTTTACCCAAATTAAACCCTTGCATGCTGGCAGGCAAAGTGGAAACTCTCAATTCACTAAGTGTACTCAGATCTAAAAAACGTATCAGATGCGAAGGAGAGAAAAGCAATCAATAAAGAACAAATAGGATTTTCTACTAACAAGTTCTGGAAGACTGTTCATACTCTACGTGTAATCTGATTCTATTTGTAATGGCTGTACCCTTTGACTCTTATATACAGTGCAGCTGCTATGAACCACACCCCATGTGGTTTTCTGCACAGCAAGCCTTAAATTGCATGCATGGTTACCCAAACCGTTGATTTTCATTCCACAATTTTTAGGATTTCTATTTCCAATATGAAATTATGATTCCCTACTCATTGTATCAACTTGCTTTCAGTCAAAACAGACCTTCTCTCCGCCCCTGCCCTGCCCCACCCCTGAGGAATGAGATTAATTAAGCATTTTGTTTGATATACAAATAAGAGTATTTGGTCAGTGCAACTTACAAGTCATTAAATCTATAACTGATTTCCATCTTCCTAGCTCATCTGTCCTTCTCAAACATGGTAAAATTAATTTGTACATACAGGCCAGTGAAACATTTAGGAAAAGCATAGTTACAAACCTTATAAGTCATTAGATCAGACAGCAACATAACATGTCTCCTGTCAATACTCATACCATGGTTCACCATTGTATACTGAATCTCATTGATAATGGTTGTCCGAGCAGCTTCAATTCCTAGTGTCTTCTCTACCTACACAAGAGATTCTGTTAGATGAATGACGAACCAAATGCTTGGAGCAAATATATACCTGGAACAAATACCATCTGAATCAGATAATACTCCATTTCCATGAGTACCCTTTCGCATTTCTCCGTTTTAAAAATATTCATAGAAAAAGCTTCTTTGAAGAGAACAGTGCTGCCAGTTGAATTATTCTCTTGTGTTAATGCATTCTGACAACTATTAGTGAAATCAGGCTTGATTAGATACCAACTGCTGCATTTGCGTACAAACAAGCACTTGTAATAAAGATGCTACGGGGAAAAACCCCATGGTACCCATTTGAAGATTACCTCGTAAGTGTTGTTAGAGGACGTTTTTGTTCCTTTCACTCCATGAGTAGCCATAACAGCTCGCAGATTATCACCTTCAACCAGAAGTTTATATTTTTCTTTTCCGCTTTGTTCATCAATATGAATGACAGCTCGGGAAACCTCTGGTATACCTTGCACTACAACCTTCACAAACAAAAAAAACCTAGTAACTTTGAGGTGTACAGTAATGCAGTAAAAAACTGTAACCCTTATCAGCATCCAAACCAATTTAGAAGCTCCAGTCTTTGGAGTAAATGCTCAATTAAAATACATAAAAAATAAGATTTCCTGCTCTTAAATACACTAGTACAAATGTGACATTCACACTGTACTATAAACCTTACTCACTACCTACTTTTTATATTTTATGCCAGATATCCCCACAGTCAGACCCGAGCCTCTGAATGGTGGTAGATCCACACAACTGAAAGGACATCCTACCAATAATAATGTACACTATTAATATTTTTAAAATCCAAAGTAGACAGTCTTCTCACAGAAAGCTGCAAAAATGCCACATACTGTCAATGCCACATGGTTCAATTCTAGATGCAGTTGAAAGAAGATGTAACTATTTCATACAACTGCTGCACTCTGAATGCTTCAGTAAATGTTGTAAGCAAAGTATGGAGGCTTCAGTTTTACTTATAAGATTAGTAACAGAGGCTTTGTTTCAGCTGTAAAGCAGTACCATCACAATCTAAGAGTTATGTACTCAGACTCTTTTCATTGTCAATACTGACAAAAATCATTTTCTCTTCCCACCATGGAACCCCAAATTATTATTACCAATTACTTCCCACAAAAGCATGAGACAGCCTTTGTTTTTACCTTTGGTAGCTCTTCCTTCAGGGACTGCAATACATAATACATTGAACTCTTGCTATTTTCCCGAGGGGTCACACATACAACTGCTTCTCCATGGACAGCAACATCCCCAGGCTTTACTCTGAGTTTAGATATGCAAATAGAGTAGCGCACAGTCTCTGCATTCACCTGTGGCAAAAGTCAGCCAGCAAACATCAGGGTATCTCTTAACATGCATAAGTCTGCTCAAATAGATGCAGCAGTCTTTTAACAGAATATAGAAAAAGTGGAATATAGAAAAAGAGACAAAAATGGTTATTCTTATAAATTGCATTAAATACTACCCTAAGCTGAGGGTACAGGCCTATATATTAACCAACAGACAGAAATGGCATCCTTGTGTTTAGCAAGACACCAAGAAATGAATGTATAGTCTCTCATTTCCAAATAAAGGAAAAATTATTCCCTTTACAAGGGGGAAAAAAAGCAAAAAAAAAAAAAAATAATCGCATGTAATGCAGCCACAGGATACCCTTCATTCACTTTCTTTTTTTAACTTCCACTGGTCTGACTTCTGTTTCTGAGACAGGATTAAGAGACCCTTTGGTACTTACCCAAGGCATATTCTGCATAAGAACTGAACAACTCACCTCTAATCTCAGTAGTCTAATGCGCTCTAAAGACAGCTTCACTAGGATGAAACAATCATCTGGAAGAAACACTTCCTCAATATATTCTGAAATCTTTAAGAGATAAGGACAAAACAGTTAGCATGGGAAAACGGTTAAAATGCCCCATAGCAATTGGCTAATGTTTACATTTAAAGTGTTAGCAATAATACAATTTTTCCTACCTCTCCTAGCAAAGTTTTCTCAATTCTTCCTTTAACCAGACGGGCAAAATCAGGATCATCGTCTTTGTCCAACTGTGCTGTTATAATTGGGGTACTACAAAGAATAAACATACAAAAAAAAAGTTAGGAAATTGCTCAGCTAGATTACAGATGGCAATTTGAATTACAGCTTGCCTTATGGAAACTATCTCATCATCTAGAGAAGTATTTAATAACATAAAAGAGACCTTCAGCTTCCTCAGGTATATTTAAGAAAATTATTGTTTGTGTACTTCAGGCTGGTAAAAACAAGCCAACATAAGAGATAACAACACAACAACTAGTGACCATTTTTATGGTGTACACTATTCTAGTATTATTTAAGTATGGCTTTATGGATACCTAGGTATAGGTCTGCTTCAACTACGACTAAGCACCAGAAAGTTTAACAATATATGAGACACCTAATGGAGTATTAAACTTGATAAGTAACCACCTTACCCCATTTGATTTTCAGAAAAATAAAATTTGTCTCTTCTCTGGCCCTAAGTATCACTTAGCTGGAAAGACATTACATTTTTCTTGTTTGAGTATTCCATGGATTCAGTGTTGTCTAGTGTATTACTGAAAACAGGGAAATGCTACTGCACATTGCAAATTTATCCATCAGATTTCACTTACGCAAACAGAAACAACAAAAAAACGTTAGTACCTAATAGCCTTTGAAGCATTAATGATTTCTTTGATTCTTGGCACACCCAAAGTAATGTTCATTGAAGCAACACCAGCAAAATGGAAAGTCTTCAGAGTCATCTGTGTGCCAGGCTCACCAATACTCTGTGCACAAAGAGCTCCTACTGCAGAACCAGGCTCCATCTGTGCCCTGATAAAGAAATTATCTCATAAAAAATACAGAAAAAGACATAGAACTCAAAAAGGCATAAAATCCTAAGCAAATTAAGACAGAAACTATTCTGGTAGATATATGAGAAGTTTGTTAATTTATTTTTTTAATAAACTAGCAGGAGAGAGGTTAAAAGGTCACCAATACTCAAGACACAGATCTCACGCAAGGCAAGAAAATGTCCTGTCATACAGGGCATACAGATCCAGGATAACATCCATAATAGGAAACAAAATGCTTGTCCTCTTCCTCCTAAGCATCAAGCAGTAGATTCTGGATTCCCCATTCAGAGAAACTCCCCTTTATGTGTTTAAGCATGAGAGACCTTTATTAAGTCTTCTTTAAGAAATCGTTATGCAGATTACTTTTTAATGAGAACAAAATCCAGATATTAATGCCTTCTTGTTTCCATCTTATTCAAAAGCCGTATACTGATGACCTACTTTCCCTTCAAGTTATGCATGTAATGGTCTCATTCCCACATATGCCCCTTTCTAAAATTTACATACTTTGAGAACTGGTTGTCCTTACAGGGCAAAAAAAGAAGACCACCACACTACACCACATGATCTCAAAAAGAGACGTGAAGGGTGGTTTACATTCTCCCCTACAACTTTATTGATCCTACAGTTAGCATTCTTCAGTGTGCACAAGAGTGCAATGCGATCTACTTTTCTAGAGCAAATACAATCAGGAATTAGATCCTTTCCAAGGGTACCATCCTTCAGTTGTCAGATCAGCACAATATACTATGCGAAAACAACCTACTACAGTAAAGTGGGCAATTCAGGTTTAAGAACACTTAAGACAAATGTAAGCAAGCCATCCTAATAACTGAAAGCAGAAAACTGGTAATTGCTTCAAAATAATTATGTTAAGAATTTAACATACACATGAATATTCTAGAAAAAGAAATAACACTAGTGAAAAAGTGATGCAGGTGAGCACGGGGCCACAAAGCAGATGTCACCAATGGCTGCATGCCAATGAAGAAATCCAAGAAGTCTATGTAAATGAAACAATTCTCAATGGATAATAAAATGTGAAAACATCCACACGATCACTGGCTTGTTAGAGACCAAGAATAACAAACAAAAGTCTCCTACAAATGCATAACAGATTCAAGAACATGTTAGCACGAAGTGTGACATAGCTCTTCACAGACTGTGTAGATCAAGAATAACCATCAAGATTCATATGGATTTGAAACTGATCTATTCAAACATTATTTTGCATGGACTCTTTGGAGGTTTGGAACAATCTCCTGCAAGAGGGGGAGGACGGGAACATGTCTGCCTTAAACCCACTTGTAGAAGGCAATGCTTTTTTTTTTTTTTTTTGGTATTCTACCTTTGTCTTGCAATGTTTATGTCATTTGGGCCAAGTGTTTCTTGTTCTTTAGTTGTATTGCATTCACAACAGAACAACCATTCACCAAGTAAAAATAGCAAAATACATTCCTAGATAGCAAATAAAGCAATAAATACTGAACTGGGGTTGAAAGTACCAGGCTAAACTCTTACCTCATGTATTTGTCCCTACAAGTCTCTAGAAACTTCTCTAGTTGTGTTGGAGTAATCCTATCCAACTGATACAAAACTCGTGGCTGAAAAGAGAATAAAGCAGTTGGAAAAGCAATGGCTTGCAAAGATTTAAAATAACTACATAATTACCCACTTGAAATTATTTACCTCTGTTGTGCCATTGTCATTAATGCCATACTTGTCCCTAGTTTTTTTAATCTTCTCAGAAACACCCTTGATGAATTTTTTAATTTCCTGAAATTACATTAAAACAACAGTGAGCAAAGACATGGTCTTCATATTACAGTCTTCATCAGTAAGTTATCTGCTTAGAGCTCCAAACAGAATGTTGACAATAATAAACTAACAATGCGCAATGTGAAGAGAGGAACATCAAAACTTAGACACACACATACACTAGAATCTAGCAAACCAGATTCACTCTTGTGTGACTACAAATTAGTAGCAATACATGAGGAATATGGTCCACACTAAGAAAAAGCATCCTTCCTGAGCACACACTGAAAATTTAAAGAGATTTGACCTTGGTTGATCCTTCCTTCCTACCCACCACTTACTCAAAATGATTCTACCAGCAAAAAAATAATAATTAAAAAAAAAAACCTCAAAGTTTTATTTTCTGTGTATGCTGACACAACCACATTCTCACTCATTTCTCAGTATTCAAAATACGTCAAAGTGGAAAGTCTATGTCAAGAGAAGAAGTATGTAAAGGACACCTGCTGGATAGATTTCAGAGATTCAAGACATACTTTATTTTGGGGGAAAAAAACCCTCAAAATTGATACATACACGTCAGTCTCTACCTAACATAGTTCAAATAACTTCTCTATGCTGTGTCTATCTGTCTTGCAGATAACTGCATTTAACATGTAGGAGTACCTAAGTCTTTCACGCTCTTAGCAGGCTTGCCCAAAAGTAGTTCTAGCAGTCTTTACTGGAACATAAATTGAAACAATCCTGTTAGAAAAATACACAACATTTCTATGAAACATTATTCAGACATTACACTTTGGATATAGATATTTACACTAGAGTTCATGAAATAAGAGGTCCATAATTAAACTCTTCATAAAAGTGGACTCAGTGTGAGTCATTACCATAACAGAGGGTTATCAAAACCAAAATATAAACAAAAACCAAGAGGAAATCCTTTCCATCTACTTCAACGATGATTTAAGAGGAGTGAATATTTTGATTTTTAGAGTTCTTTTAAACACTTTCCACCCCATTAGTCCTGCCTGACAACCAGGATGATGATTGTATAACATCACCTCTTCTTCACTCAGTACTGAACTCCCTGGAATCACCACAGCAGCCAGGCCCTGAAAGTTACTTGTAAAATTGAGTAAGTATATGAGTGACTGCCTTTTTATTTTTTTTTTTAAATTGAATTCATAAATCATTATCAAAACACTTCTATTACATCCTAACAGAATCCTCAGATTCTCAAAATAAAAACATTTTTACTGGTGTTGAAGGTATTTTCAGACACTACATTATTTCCTGTGAATACCAGAACAAAGTTCAAATGAAAGAACCAACAACAGACGTGTGCTGCTAGAACGGATGCTTCAAGTTGTTTCCCCACTTGGATGACAACAGGATGTGTTCATACATTTCTGCCCTTTTTGCCCTGCAGTAAGTCATAGTAATTCACAAATAAAATATTTTGCCATTTTAAAGATTTTTGACCCTGAAATTTTTGCATAAAAATGATAATTTGATTTATTTCCTAAATAAGTGTTAAGTAATAATGAGGTATTAGAAAAATTAATGTTTTTACTACAAATGAATAATAAAATAAAAAAAAGAATATTGCAGAATATTGCAAGGAAAAAAAGGACTTGCAGAAGATCATCTAAAAGATTTGATTTAGAGGTAGAAAAAACATTAAGGAGAGACTTCAAAAATAACTCCATCTTGAAAGATATTTCTTTTGTGGAGGGGCAGAAAGGGAGGAGTGGAAGGGGAAGAAGGCAGAAGGTGTAAGACTAACTTCTCCCACCAGAATGCCAAAGAAACCCAGGGACAGTAATAACCACCACACCACCACCAACTCCTCAAAAGAAGTTGTCATACTGGCTGAAGATTTAGTCATGTGGTCATATGGAGAAAGGCCACAACAGGGCAGACCTAAGACCAAAACAGCATAGGGCTGCAAATGTCATTATGGCAAACTATTTATTGTCAGCTTTTCCTCTTTGACAGTCCCTAAATACCAAAGTACTTAAAAAAAAAAATAAAATAAAAATCTCCAACATATTATATCAATTGTTATGTATCATTCTGAATTGTAAAAACAAAGTACTCGAATGATATCTTATTTCCATGTACTAAAGCCAAAAAAGAAAAGTGAGAAAGAAATCTCTGAAGAGATTTATTTTTCTTGGTCAAAAGTTTTATTCATGCACAAGAACTAGAAAAGGAAAATTACCTATTCCTCTCAACTTTCAATTCTCTGTTGGCAGTTAATCCAAACTATGGATTAATTTATGCTACAAATAGAAAGGAACTGTAGCTCACTCTACCAAGCCTGTCTGTCTCTATGGAGTTATCATCTTCAGTGCGACACTGTTTCTAAAGATTTTTCCCAATTTCAGTAAGAAGAAAATAAAAATTTCCCTTCACCTGTATCTTAATATACTCAAATACATTAAAAATACTAACACAACTGAAGCTGTGCCAGCCAACAATCTGCTTTTCCATCAGTTGAACTCCCTCCAGCTAGGGCAGAACGAATGCTAGTCTATCTGAAAAAGGCTAGTTAGACATACTGTTTTCTAGACAAGAGTGGATAAGCTCATTATAGGAACCTCCTAGTAAAATAACAGCCATAAGAAATGTCTCTGTTCTGGATGGGAAAATGGAGGAAGGGATGGGAAAACATTAGAAAAAACATGCTAACATCCCTAAAGGTTGAAGGAGTTTTATAAAGGAAAGTCGTGTACTAAAAGAAAGCTCCTTCAAATCCTCAAATTTAACTATGGGTATTAATTCACATGTCATGGTTTTCACCATTAAAAAGGAATTGGGTAAATTATTGTGATTAACACCTATATTATAATTTAACAAGCAGTAATGTATATATGCTAATCAATTACTTCAGCACTATACACACACCTTTAGCTAAAAAGCACTAACATTAATGGTCACACAGCGCACACACATGCTACAATTACCTCATTATATTTTTCATAACCTGTCTCAGTTAATGTCTTCAAGGATGAACAGAAAAAAAAAAAGAAAAGGAAAGAAGAAAATGTAACAATATCTAAAACTTAAAAATCTTCATTTAAGCTAATTACCATTAAGGTGATGTAGCCATATCTGTGCTTCTGAAATTAATAGCAATTATTTAGATTTTCCTGATATGATTAAAGAGATGTACACCTCAAATAACAGCTTCATCTCCAAACTTTGATATTAGTGTATTGCATATTTTTTTCCTTCAGAGATGCAGTTAAGATTTACAGCATATTTCAAGTATGGATACACTTATTTTTTCAACTATGCTCTAGCAACGGAATTACAAATCAGGTTTATAAACAACTGCTTACTAGTTTTGTCACCATCTGCTCTGAAGCACTGATCTATTAAAAAGAAACCCTTCCAAAGCAGGCCATTAAATTCATGATGTTCTCATCACTGCCAGTAATCAGAAGGTTCATCAAGGTAACAGCTTTATGTGTCCACAGGCAGCTTAATTCTACAGTTTTTATCACTGTCTCCCCAAGTAGTCTTAAGGGTGTCTGCTCTCATAAATATTAAAATTGCTTAATGCTCTTTCAAGCAAATTGACTTTTACAATTCAAAGTGCAAGCAGTCATGTGAATATTCACTCATCCTTAAAAGATACATAAGTACTCCCCAGAAGATAAGCCCAGTCCAGCAAAGCACTTCCTATGACAGAAGTTTTTTGCTGGGTTAGTATCATAAGAAAGCAAGGTAAAGAAGCGTAAACATATAGCTGGTATTTCTATTACAGGAAAGCAAGAAAATGAGTAAAAACAGTTATTCAGAAAGTTGATAATATGAAAACATACACATAACGGAGCATGGCACTTAGTCCTAGTGGTTTCTTACATAGAGTCAATAAATATTATTTCATTTACAATGTCCCAGAGGAAGCACGTAACTACTATGCCGTCTTGCTATGAAGAGAAATTCCAGCAAGGTATCTCAGATCAGTGGCACCTTCCACTCGAAAATCACTAAATTTTTCTCTCATTTCTAAAGTTACTGTGGTGAACATGAACAACTACCATAATAAGAATTATAATTACTAGTCCTACCTCCTCGCCTTCTAGGTGTACAGAAATATATTACTGAACAAACTCCTGCTACTAATGCATAAAATTCAGCCATTGCTCCTACACAGCATTTATTTAATTTCCTTGATTTCTAAGGAAAATTTAGTCACAGTGCAATAAGGAAGTGAGATAATTACCTGCAGAAAACTGTCTCGGCAGCAAAGAAATTCATTCTTCTTCATGATGGACTCAGATGTTAACACCAATTCATTTTTACTAAGGGCTGGTTCACTTCGGCATGGATATACAGCCTTAAGAGAAAAAGGAATTACTTCTTCACATAAAACATAGGCACAAAAGCTGTATAGACACAAAATATAGACACATACCATTGCTTAACAGCTTTCTTTAGTTTGTGGTTTGTTTTTTCTTTGTTTTCTTTTTTTTTTTTTTTTTTTTTTTTACTATATACCACCAGACTATTGTGAAAAGAAAGCAAGCCCGCATATACTTCTATTTACTCATGTAAATCTGAAGGTATACACACACACATTCCTAGTTCTATCAATTTATTACACTCACATTACAGAAATCTGAACAGTCATTTCAGTAAAAGCCTTTTATGTCATGGGTGGGGGGTTTGGGGAAAACAACTAACCAACCAACCAACCAACAAACCACAAAACCAAAACTAACAATACCATTCTCCAGACATCACAGTATGTCCAGAGTTATTCAACAACACATCAGGCCTCTGACCTAAGAAACAGTTCAACAGAAAGAATACACGTCTTGATTTAATAAGGAATTACTTTGTGTAATAAGGTCAGTCCAGTACCCGACTAAGCCAGTAGTAATTTGTCTACTGAGTTGGGTATTAGGCCCTAGAACTATGTCTAAGCACAGAAGAAAATTCTATTTTTCACAACTTATACACAGTTTGGTCCTAGCTGCTCTGTTCTAATGTAAAAAGTATCTATAACTCCTAGCATACACACGCTGAAAGACTGACCAGGACCATTCAAAAAGGTAACTTAAAAATAAGTTCTTCAACTGAAGCAATTCTCCCCATAGTTTATTACTTCCTGCTATGTGCTTAATAGTCTTCACACTTCCAACAAAGATTTCAGCACTTCTTACTCTGATATTGTCTAGAACTCGCTTGAATTCCAGCGGTTCATCCTTCCCTTCCATGGCTGCGGGATCCAAGCCATCGCCTCCATAAATAAACTGTATAATATCACCAGTAGAACTTCTGACTGTCAAATCATACTGCGAGCAGAGATCTTCAAGGGATTTTACCAGCCGCCTCTGAAGGGAAAAAACCCAAAAGTGCAAGGAAAGTAAAGAGGCTCTTTTTAAAAATACCTATTGATTGCAATTAGAAGAAGTATAAAAACTGGACTCGGGAAAAATCTGACACAGTGATAAGCAGGCATGAAAACCTATTTTGAGTCATACATTATCCCTACGGCTTTACTGTACATTCCCTAGAACATGAAAGCCAACAATAATAAAATTTAAAGCACAATTCTCCACATTTAGAAATTCCATCATACAGGAAACTTAATGCTAAGCTGCAAGAATCTATTACAGTCTGAGGAATTTGTTGTGGGTTTTTTTTTTTGTTTGACAGAATACTCACATTCTTCCAGTCAGGTTTATTTCTCAAGGGATACAAACTTTTCACATATAGAAGCAAAACCAGTCAACGATTATTTTCACTGATAAAAACCAAAGAGCTCATCCATTAAAACCAGTAGGTGCTATATTTGTGCCAGTGTTAGCTACCCCTCTTACATTAATGAATTACATTGGAAAAAAAAAAAAGGCAAGCTATGAAGCATTAGTGGTTGAAAACATCTTAACTTGAAAGATGTTATTCTATGAAAGTAAATTAGCTCACTAAAGAATTTAAGTTGGTAATTTTTTTTTTTACTGAGGAGAAAAATGATAAAATGAAATGTGTTAAGATTTGTTTTGTTTTTTTTTTAAATTCCACAGCCCAAGTGGTATAATTTATTCATGTAGACTGAAAGGTGATAAGGAAAAATATTTTGCAGGTTGCTTATTATATTTACATATATTTGTATATACTTAACATATGCAAACATTATTGTGTTAGTTTAGGAGGCAAATGGTCTAATTATTCACTCATTCCAACAAGCATTGATTTCCGTTTTTGTAGAGTAACTTGTATTATCTCTCAAAACGTCCCCAGTCCCAAATTAACTTCTCTACTGCTTGTGTATGTAGTTAAAATACTACTTAAGTATTTTCACTGAAGCCTTAAGACTGCTTATAATAGCAAGAAGCTCTGTTGGAGGAAGCTTTGTTTTCACAGAAAATACAGCCAAAGACAATAACACCTTACAGAAATTGAAGTCCAAGTTTATATGGCCAAGGGGTTTGTTACCTAAGGAGGACAGATACTAAAAGGGAGCTTTAGCCATATTTCTGTCATCCAGAAAATCTATTTTTTAAGTAACCCAAACCAGGGATTTGTGTTTCCTGTTTCTCATTGTTGAAATACCGTATCTGAAAAAGCACTCACAACTCAAATTTATGTTATAATGTATGCATACAATTTCCATCATTTAGGTGGGTTTTTGGAACGCACACTACATAGAAAGCAGTCCTCAATTCCATGTAACAAGGGCTTTTACCACCCATATTAAAGAGGAAACAGCTTAATACAAGGATGTTATTGTACCACTGCTTGAGGTCTGTTTTATAAACCTCCTGTCTACTGGAGGAGACTCATTTATTTCATGGTATAAATACTCTGTTACATTAAAAACAAACACACACATAATGTACACACTTCTCCCCAACCCCTCACCTTAACACACATATAAGAAATACCCTCCTTTTGCAAGGCTGATAAAACCCCCACTCCACTGACAGTTACCTGCATATATCCAGTTTCGGCTGTCTTTACAGCTGTGTCAACCAGACCTTCTCGACCAGCCATTGTATGAAAAAAAAATTCAGTGGGAGTCAAGCCAGAATAGAAGCTATTAGCAACAAAGCCTTTTGCTGCTGGGAGCTACAGAGAAGAGTGGAGCAAAAAAGGTTAAAATGCATATGCGTATTCTGTAGTCACATTACAGAAAAACACATTGTATGTCATCTAAATTCTTTCAGACAGTTAGCCAATACATACACAAACAAAGAGCAACCATCTCAGCTGCATTTAGCTTTGAAGTTCAATGTTTGTATTTTAGATTTGAATAAAGGCTTGCCTAGTTCTCCCAAACCAAAACAACAGACTTTCTTTCTTACAAGCCCTGTCATGCTTCTAGCCATTCCTTGCAAACGCTACACCAACTTCTAACTCTTTGGTCTCCCTTGAAGTCACAAAAATTGAAAGGGCAATAAGAACGTTCACTTTGCAATAGCATAGCAAAAGGTATTTGCAGTGCTGAAGACTAAGGAATCCAGAAAAAAAATATGAATGGAGGTATGGACGTTACTAATTCTTTTGAACGGTTTGCTCTCACCTCCAAAAGGAGTTCTTGCCAAAGAACTTTATGCAGGTGTCCATTTCAGTCAAGTAATACCAAATTGCCTCCATGATCACATAGAACAATGTATGGGCTACAAAGAGGTTCATCTTAGAAGACCACTTTTTGCTGTTATTTAAGGGGCAGTGCTTTCTAAATCAGTAAGAAAGCTAGAGTTCAAATTCAACTGTTTTCTTCTCATCTAATCCATTTTTTCTTTTTTAATTTATTCAGGAAATAAATTATTTTATGTTACAGAACTCAGAAGCTGAAGTTTGGACATTTAATAACAAATGCAAATGGCATGGCTACCATCTGACACTTGAAT
The DNA here is from genome assembly GCA_947846985.1 of Fratercula arctica. Taxonomy (NCBI): domain Eukaryota; kingdom Metazoa; phylum Chordata; class Aves; order Charadriiformes; family Alcidae; genus Fratercula; species Fratercula arctica. The sequence goes on from CANTUZ010000010.1 coordinate 26,668,075, forward strand.
TATCTAACACACTAATAAGATTAATAGCTGGTACCTAGAAATTTCTCTATTGATCATTAGATTTCAGATAGCAGTTTAAAAAAAAAATCAATCTCACTGACTTGTGTTAACAACTTGTCCTGGTTTGAGCAACACAGGACTAATTTCTCTTCTAATGCTTGGGAACACTCTGGTGTCTGAATTTGTGAAAATATTTACTTCATAACCAGCTGTAGTATGTGGGTTTCAAGGTCTCAGTGTTTTTGAGCCTAACCAGGTGCAGGCATGAGGAGGAGTGAGACCTGGGCACTTGACCCAAGCAGGCCAACAGGATCATTTCATGCCATGAACGTCACATTCAATATAAATTAGAAAGTTTGCTGTGAAGTGCTCTCTCTCTCCCTTGATGGCAGCAATCCAGAGAACTTCTTGCCCTGGAGCCAGACCCCTGAGCCCTTCCCTTCCTCCTGAAGCCACAGTGCTTGCAGTGTCCGACGTGTGCTGTCCACTGCTGGGGGTGCACAGCTTCCTGCTGATACAATTGGCGGAGTATAATCCTCATATATTTTATATTGGTACTGGGATCAATATTGGTTCTTTAGTGTTATTAATCTTAATTACCTAGTCTTATTCTATTAAATCTGTTTATATTTCAGCCCTTGGGTTTCCTTGTTGTTTCCCCGATTTCCCTTCCTGGGTGAGGGAGGGCTCATCATAGAATAAATTAACTGTCTAAGCAACAACAAATTGTGCATTTCTCAAACCATAACAGAAGACTCCTTATTGCTTCATGTTGAACAGAACTCAAACACAGAATATTAAGAGTAGCCCACGATATCTGTCTATCCTAGTAGAAAAACAAAAAAACAAAAACACTAAAACCCCCTAGACTCCGGAACAGTTGATCTGGCATGTTTCACCTGTCTAAAGACACCAACACACCTGCAGCAGTTGTTCTGAAAAGTCTTAGTGCAGTGAAACAGAATGCAAGAGAGAAATTTAAAAAGTTATTTTTAGGACTCTGAAGAGAATCAAAAATGTATCATCAGACTTACTTTTATTTTACTAAATTAGAAAGGTCTAAGCAAGGCTTAGCTGTAAAAATTCAAGCTAACTAGGCCACTCACAACACTACTGTTAACTCCCAAATCACATTCAAAACTTCTTACATTCACCACACGCTATTTTTTTCATTCACCATGTCGTGACAACACATCCTATCATGCATCCTTGTCAAAATGGTTTAAGGCAACTTGTTTCACTTTTCTTTACAGTGTACTGTAATCACGCAGAATTACCTTAGAATGCTTCTCAAAGTGAGGCAAAGATCTGTTCTCAAATCCATCAGGAACTCGGGACCCACTGATAGCCTGCTGACCTACACAAGCAATCATCTGGGATATATTAATAAAGGAGCCTGAAAAGAAAGAAAAAAATAATAATCTCACTCATAAATAAGAAATATCAGCATTCCTCTGATAAGCTGTCTTCATTTCTACGAAGATGTATTATTTAGCTTCGTAATTCATAAAAAATGCATTTAGAATTGCAACAGTTAAAGAAGCTTTTCTGTTACTTGTCCTGTAAGTTTATGTTCAGCATCTATGAGGACTGACAACTAATTAGTCTATGACACAGAGCTAACAACTCCATTTAAAATTTTCTTCTTTAGGTCATAGACATTCATGCCACCACTATTTGACCACAGTCCATATATTATCCTGTTTTGTATTATGGATTGTGTTTTATACAACCTGTTATCCTAAACTACAGATTTTGCTTCACAATTTCTTCAATAAACTTTTTAACAATATTTTTTTTATGAAGGGTTCACTGTCTACCAAGATTCCTAGAACAAATTAAATCCCAGAATATTAAGTCACTAACTCAGAAATTGTATTTGCTGAACGTGTTTGCAAATAATGCCTTCCCCCACTGCAAATTACATACTTAATATATCCTTCTTCTTCGATTTCAGTATTTCTTTAGGAATACAAAATGTCACCGTGAGGCTTTCCACAATTTATTAGAGACAGGTAGATAAAGGCAAAGAGTAAAACAATTTCTTCAAATTCTCACAGAATACAAAGTAAAGCTCAGATAAGAATTTGAGCATAAAACAAATATTTACTACGCAGGTGGTCCTTCAGAAACAAAGCAGTGAAGATGGCTGAAATGTTAGTTCCAATTCTTAATATATTATTTCCAGCTGATTTTTGCATGTGATACAGATACTTGAGGTCAGAAATGCAACTAAGAACTTTTTGCTGATTAATTAATTCAAGTCTTAAGAACATCTAAAGTTCCTGTAGGATGTTTTTTCAACCCGTACTCAAAATTTAAAGACAGAAAAACTAGCACATTAGCTTGATTTTAACTAACTATGCCCAACCTGTACTTACTGGGGGGAGCCACTTCAAATCTAGCTGACATGAATTTAATACTTGCACAACTGACTGTCTAAAACAAGCTGTAAAGACAGAACAAGTAATTTTGAGAACAGTGACGGAGCAACCAACCTACTTCCAAAACTTAGCTATATCCCTACCTTTAGAACCACAGAGAGCCATGATAAGGGGACTGTTGCTCTTGTCCAGTTCTCTGAGACAAGCACTGCCAGCGTGATCTCTGATAACGGAGAGCTCTTTAAGGATTAAGGCCTGAAATACAAGATTTCAAAGATTCAGCAATTCATTAAAAATACCACGCACAAACAGTGCTCTACTACTTGCCAGCAATACATTCAGTAGTCAAAGGGAATTCAAAGAGAAAGAAACCTAGACGTTGCTTTGGGTAAAAGAAGTTTAACTTTTAACTTACATAACTTCCCAGTTTGCTGTATAGAAGTCTTTATTGGGATAAGACAGAGGTAACCAGGGACAAGACAACCTCTTTTGTCAGCAGCACCAACTTAAGCTAAACCGAGCACTGAACTGAGCTTTAAGACTCCCTGTGCTACATGAAAAAAAAAAAAAAGATAGTATTTTTGGACTGCTTTCAGAGAGTACAATGCTGATATCTCCAATTAAGAGCATAACTGCATCAAAAAAAAAAAAAAAAAACAAAACCAAAAAAAACCCCACCAAACATTCCAGGACATACACGTGTCTGAAAAGGAGAAGAGTAGAAAAGACTGCAAGATACTTCTTTCAGCCAGAGTGACACTTCAAACTGGACAACTGTGGCAGTACTTTATCATAGGGTGGGCTTTTCTGATTGGTTTTTCTTGCTATTGTGTTGGTTTTTTTTCTTTTTGTTCTTTCTACTTTTTTTTTTTTAAAGGTAAAAACTAGACATTGGCTAGTCAAGATGACAAATGTATAAAACCATTAAAGACAATGAAAAGAGTGCTCTTCATAAAGTCCCTGTCCATAAGATTTTGGGCAACACTTGTTGCTCTTCATCAAAGTTTCTACAGAAAAAAAGAAAAAACCCAGCATAACCAAAGTCACTTAACTTTTGCCCCAGTAAGGGGCAAGAAAACACTTGCATTTAAGCAGATCTGTAACTAAAGGAATGTTTTGCTTTTTGGATTAAGTTTTCTGTTACGGTTCTTTATTAACTTACAAATATTGATAAATGTAATTAATCTTGTTTCAATTACCTATGTAATTTTATTCTCTTATATGTCACCCCAACACATTGAATCAGGAGGGAAGAAGGATCTCAGTTATTTAGTATTTCGCTAACATTTTTAAATGCATACAAGCATCTACATGTTAAGCCTAGACAGACTCAGCTAAAGCTGCATACCTAGGGACCCTATTTGCTCATATTTTTAGGTTTCAGAAGACAACTTTGAACTTCAAAGTTTACATGAATATATTCATTAAGTCTCTACTCTAAACACATAGTCATTTAAATTAAAAAATTTACCTCTAGTGTCTCTTCTGCAGTACAACCAGGCTGCTGCTGTAGCTTGCCAGTGTTCAGAGCTTCAATATACTCATCACACTTCTTATAGCCAGCATTCAGGAGCTCATACTTAGCTTTGAGCAGGCCCTGCCCAGGGGTTACATCACCAATTCCAATTGAAAAGCCACGATCAGCTATTATTGGAAAAAAAAAAAAAACAAACCAAAACTGGAAAAGATTATATTGATAGCTCAATCTCATATAGAGAAAACAAATTACAAATTAAACCCAAGAAATATTATCATCAGCAACTTTTATTTTTTCCTCCCATCACGTGACCATCACATGCACTTCATAAGCACAAACAGTTGTTTCACTGTTTCTGTCAGCTTCACAGCTAGCTTATTTTTTTTAAACATAGTACATGATATTTGAAGCAAAAATCTTGCTTGATTGGTCTGTATTCCTGCTTTAAGATACTATTTTACACGGAAACATACTTCCCCTATTACTTACAAAGATAGACAGGAGCAAGTCTGGCTAGTCGTGACATGGCATCTGCAGCTTCCACCTGTCCCCAGTCTCTCAGCAAGATGTAGAAGATGTTGTTCTTGGATCCTGAACCTAAGGTTCCTTTGTCCATACTGCCACTCATCAACTCACTGTTTTGAATTGTGACATCTAGAAATAAAAAAGCAAAATGAATGAATTGATTAATTTCTAAAAAATTACTTAAACTCTAGTAATCAGTTATGGAGTAGGTTTTTAAATAAAAGATCTATTCACAAAAAGAACAAAACCAAAAGACATACAATGTATCTGTAGAAGTGCGTGAATAAGTCTTTAAGGGGAACAGACTACAACCTGACCTTACCAACTTAAGTTAAAATGTATTTCCCTTCCTCCTTAAAAAGGCAACTGTATCCAATTTAACGCTTGTCTGAAACCTTGTGAATAATCCTTTTTGTTGAAAATCTAAAAATAAACTTAATTAATCAGAATAAAGTCTTCAATCAATCTTATCTTGCCAGAAATAAAGTCCTCAATCATGCATGATAAACCAAAGTTATTTATTTGTTTATAAAGTAGAGCAACAAAATTTCAGAACTGAAGTTACAGTTCTCTTATTCAAAGATTCTGCTATTCAATTGAACTCAATCACGTCTGGAGGCAGAGCTTAAATTCAAAAGACACATTGGACTCAGATGTCTCTTTAATTACAAGCACATGATAAAGACATCTGTCTTGCCTGTAGGGCTGTACACACTGCCTCTTTTGGATGACTTCCTTTTGCTTCATTAGGAACCTTCCATTTAAGGCACTGAATCTTTAAGCAATTAAAAAGTATCTTCTGTACATGAACTTCAGACATACTTGCTATGAGAGCAGTACAATATATGTTCACCCTCAACTTCATTATACATCTTTCAAAGAATAACTGGCATATTAGATGGATCCAATTTAAATCATTTTATGCAGAATGCTGTAGATGCTTGTACACTGTACTCTATGCTCAGTATTTTCAATGTGAATTTAGGTAATCATCTACTTGAACCAGAATTCATTGCTCTATCACTTATTACATACAATCAAAAGATGATACCAGGATTTCTTGAGACTTTGGAGAATTTGCCGAGAAATTTCTGAAGAGAGTTAGTAGTGCTGCTTCAGAAACTAAGTTTTTTCAGAGACCTGAACAGAGCCACCAATGAAATCCAAGTTTTCTGTATCACTTGCTATTGTCGAACTCAGAAAATGGAAATTCTTCCCATATTTCCTAAAATGAAAAGACTGTGGAGCAAAGATGGCCTATGTTCACATGGGCGTGAACAGGATTGTTTTGTTGCAATGTTCACCCCACATTCCTCAGAGGCTGAAAAAAATTGTGCCACTGTGTTAATAACCAATTTCACCACCACCAAGTGGTCCCACCTTCTAAAGAAATCACTCAGTCTGGTGTAGAGTGGATTTAAGTCCTAACTGGCAAATTCTTTCTCACACCAACATTACATGACAGAATTACTGTAAATCGATGTTTCTTCCCTTGGTTCCTTAACTCACACTTCTGAGCAGCAAAAGCCAAGCTAATCCTGCCTGCTCAAGTTCTTTCCCAGCTGTTACCACATGAATGTTAAATTAATAATAAGCAAAGCCTCGCTCATCTTCTACAGTCTCTTTAACCCTGATGCTTTGTATTCCATCTGCCACTCTGACTTCCTAAACTGGAAGGATACAGGTTTGATATCCTAGGGATTCCTATCTTCCCTACATATCCTAACTCCTTTCACTGTTTGACTTTCAATCCCTGTATCACTATGCCCACTTAAGATACTAAATTTTTTCATTTGCCCTCTACACAACCACTTCCTAAGCTTCTTTGCTTTTATCGCTCTCTCGCCTTCAAATACTACCTTAGTATCATGACAAGTCTAGCAATATACAAAAGAAATTTTATTACAAGGAAACACCCAAATCTCTTCTTTGGAGTTCAGTATGACTTTAACTTTTGAGAAAAACTGCGTAATTTTATTTTTCATTTCAGGAATACTTATGTGAAGTACTGCTTTACCTCCTACAGTGAGCTCAACAGCAACAAATTCAACAAAACAATAGCTACGATTTCTTTGAAGGCTTCCGAAACGCAGCTTTAGAAGCACCACTCACAAGAGTCATTGTAACACAGGTCTTCTCCTTTGCCACAATACTGTTTGCCCTTGGTTCGTAGATTGGCTTTTACGGGACAATCATCACTGGGTTTGAGAATCAGGCTGAAAACCTGTTTTCCTGTCCAGAGTGTTACAGGCTTAGAGGAAAAAAAAGAAAAAAGACAAGAATTAGGACTACAGAGTTTATGCTACAGCTACAGTAAAATAGCAAGCAAGAATTTAATTGTAAAATTGTGTTCTACACAGAACCTTTCTATGCTGAAGTATACTTGTAGAAGTGCATAGTAGCATTCCTTTGAATCGGGAAGTACTATGCACTTTTATAGATACAAAAAGGGCTGACTGCTGAACAGTTGTCTTTTACATAAGGGTATGTGCATGCATTTAGAGAAACATGCTCTATTGCTCCCTCTTACTGTCACATTTCCCTTTCTGATTAAAAAAAAAAAAAAAAAAGATGCTGCTGTCATTTCATTTCCCAAAGAGGTTGCAACATTTATAATTCCTCCTTTATATAGTGTGTTTGGTTTAAATTTTTAGGAGGTTAAAGATTCATATAATTATGTACTTCCCTCAGCTGTAGTTAAATGTAAGTAACTGTTGCAGCTAGCACTAAAATTATTCACTTGGAGTGACAGACGCAGTCAAAGAATCACTGCTCTTAGCTATTAGCAAAAGTGTCTATTTATAAAATTCACATTAGATATTGACCATAAATGCTCTGACCTTGCTTTAAATAAGTATTATTCATTGGCATTTCAATTTCACTTTTGGAATTCCCCTAATATTACAGTTATTGTTTTGAAATGAAATAAAGTGTATATATAAAAAAAAAAAAAAGATGTATACACTTAGTGAGTATTTAACAAATTTGAAAGTGTACCAAATTCTCTTCAAATGATATTGTTTGCCTCAAACACAAAATTAATCACATACAGACACCATTAAATGCACATGAATGAATAAGACCCTAATCTAATAAATGATTCTATAGCTCTCTTCAAAGTTTGTGACAAATACACAAATGTTCTGCCCTTCATAATAAATATTTTGTGTACATGGTGTAACAACAACAAAAAAAACCAACCCCCAAACAAAAACAAACAGAACAAATCACATAGCACTCATCCTCTTTAACACATTGCCAAGGTTAACAACTGAAGCATATTATTTCCCAGGTTTAACATCTCCTAAAATTTGGGATACTGAAACCTAGAACTGCTGAGACATTACTTGAGGGCACCCAAGGAATAAGTTTCTCGACTAGCTCCATATTAGTCTGCACAGGTAGTAACAGTGAGGTTACTAAGAACTTCTTATTTAAGCATCTTCTAGTGACCACCAATAGCCAAGTGGCCTGTCTCACAGTAGCAGGATAGTATTGAAGCTAAGCTTGAACCCTGAAGGAACCCTGCATATGGACTACACCATGCAAGGCTGACTGTTCAGCATCAGGAACCATGAAATAACTTCCACATAGCTTTGACCCAGAAATCTGATCCTTGCACTTCACAAATACAAAATTTCATACAAAACTAACATCAGAGAAAAAAAAAGAACTGTCTCTGCTGTGCATCACCGTGGTCAAGAAAACACAAGAGAAAGTCTTAGTAACCTTAAAAAAATAGTTTGACACACCTTCAGAATTGCTGGAGGTGGAAGACGAACTTTAATCTTCTCATCCTTGCCAACCAGGATAGAAGCAATAATTTGACAGGCTTTGGCTCGATCAAAAAAGGTATCTTTTAATGTAAGAAGATAGGCACCTAGAGTGTAAAAAAATTGTTAATGTGACAGTCTAAAATGAGATAAGTTTTACAAGCTATTGCATATTCAGTGTCAATTATTTCATTCTAATACTACTAGTTACCTACTTACTATGCAAAATGCCAACAGTTTTAGACAGCTTCAGTTGCAAATCCTTTCCAGTTTTTTTTTTAATTGCTCCAGACTCAAATTTCTGAAAATTAACACCAGTGCATTTCTATAATCTATTCTTCCCATCAGACTCTATTCCATAGGTAAAAAGAAGGCCTTGGCATTAATTTTTGTACACTTTCTTCCTTATATCCATTGGACATTTCCCAAAGAATTAAGGAAACTTGAAGGTACTTATTGTAGTTTAAAACTAATTTTTGAGTAATGAATTCAACTCCTCTACCATAGTCATGAGCAGTTTACATTGTTTACCTAACATATACAAAGATCCCAAACATTCATTCTCTCTGACAGAGAAACACTACAATACATACACAAAGGTAATAATGATTGCACCTACAAAGGTAGACAGTATCAGAAGAGATTCTGAAGACATAATTATACTTCAGACTAACAATGACCTTACTTTCCTAATGTCACTTTGACTTATGAAAGGAGAAATTTTTTAATTAATATAGAAAAATTCTCAAAAATAGGGGAGGAACAACTGTTAAATCACAGCTCTAAAATAAGCTTATATACACACCTGTGAGGAAATCCTGAATAGCAGCGATGAGAGGTTCCCCATTTCTTGGTGTTACCAAGTTTGCTTTAGTCTGTATAGCAAGAAACAAAAAAAAATACACATTTGAAGACACTGCTATGTCAATTGTTATTCAGAAAGAAGCTTACCACTTAAGACAGTTATTTTAGCAAAAAAGGTTAAAGCTTATTCTAAATCGAAGTACAGCTGTCTTCAAAAAGATAGACAAAAGGAACTAGAAGTTTCAGTTTACCACAGTCCATGCAAATCTATTGACAGTTAAGGAATAATTTCAAAGTAGTTACTGGAAATGAAATATTTTATTTCCAATTTCCAAAGCAGAGGTTGCAATCAACTTGGTGTGTTTGGTAGGTTACAGTTCAAACAGGGCAGGGAAAGGAAGACAAACTAGCTTTGAGAATCTAAGAAGGTACAAAAGAGGTTACGTTCACTACAGGGAGCTAGTGAAATACTGCAAGTTGTGTGGTCCCTACTGACATCTAATAATCAAGCTAGCCACTTCCACTAGCCCCATTTTCTTATGCCTTACTCAGACTACTGCTCTAGTACATCATCCCCACCTGTGCAGCACAGTTTTGCCTGAACCGTTCACAGGCTCACACAAACCTGAAGCATGCATGGGGGGGAGGAGTTTTCTTTTTAAGCTCCCAAACCATTTCAGCAAGCCAACACATGCTGCAGCCAACAGTTGTGTTGGTACATCTGAAGTAGCACTGGCATTCAGTCACGCAGAAGCAGCAATGTACTGGAAAATCCTCAGATTGTTGCTACTGACTCCACTTTCATACCACAGATGGATGCCTGCAACCATCAGATCCCTCTTTATCTACCCTCCCTTCTCCCTTTTTCCCCTGCCCTAAGAGCCTACTGCCTCCTGCCTTCTCTGGTAAACTGCCTTCTCCAGTACAAGCATGCTATTGCTACCTCATTTCCAGTTGGCCTGACCGCCTGCAGTTGCTTGGCTGTCAGACTAGAAAGCAAAGCACAGACCTGTTTAGTAACAGAGCCACCCTATTTTGGCAGCAATCACTAAAGACAGTCAGGCAGAAATGTTACTAATTACACCCACTTACTTAAAACCTCTGAGTTTTCCACGCATGTGAAATTTATTAGACTACCATTGCACAACAGTCCTAATTTAGTCTAAATTCCCTTTTGCAGAGTTTTCAAGCAGCTTCACATTTGCACATTAGCAAGATTGCTGGGTATGGATTATATTTCATATTTCACATTTCACATGCAAGTTAAGAAATACAGGGCTCAGCCTATCTGTCAAATCAACCCCAAAGTTATCTATGTACCCCCATTAAAACAAGCGCTTCTGCTTTTGCTTCTTCTGTCTGAGGAAGGTGAAGGTTCATCTCATCTCCATCAAAGTCTGCATTGTATGGTGTACAGACACATTCATTAAATCTGAATGTCCTATGAGGTTTCACTCTAGCCTGCAAGGGGAAAAAAAAAAAAAAAAAAAAAAAAAAAAGTGATGCACATGCACTCAAGCACGATAAAAGACGAAACGTCATGCCCGAGTGCTTCCTTGTAGACTTTATCCTTTCTTTTATTACAGGCATGAGTCAAAATTTCTGATTATAGGATTTAGCACAACCAGGAACTGATAAAAATTGTACTCAGTTATATTACACAAGTGTAGCTGGTAACTTAAATTATTAAGAAATTATACAAAACACAGAAAACAGCATGCTTTGTAGAGATCACATCAACTCTACAAAAATGAAATGCTTATGCAAGAATAGATACCGAGGTCAATCATGGCTATTAACAGAGTTGTCCAGACAGCATACTGCCTAGTTCCACATCAATTCCCGTGCAAAGGCACAACTGTGCTGTATTCATGCTCATGCCCGTGCAGTGTTTCAGAAGCAGCTGTTTATTTTTGTGTGCACACGAGATAAACATCAGCAAAGGTAAACCACCTAATATTCAGGGATGCACACCTGTATGTAAGGCTGTGTGCGCACTTACAATGTGAGCCATGATGCTCAGCTTATGAAGAGAGGGCTGTCGATTGAACAGGACTATGTCACCATCTATAAGATGTCGCTCCACAATATCACCAAACTTCAGTTCCTGGGCCATTTTTTCTCGGTTTCCATATTTCAAAAACCTTATAGTAACATGTAACAATGGAGTCAGAAGAAACAAAGTCAGAGATGTAAAGACAACTGAAAATAAACTCTGTGTTTAAAGTGCAAGTACTTCATTAAATCTTGGAGTATTTGTATCACAATAACTATAAGACAAGACTGGTGTGGATTACATCATTAAACATCATCCCTGCTGTTATTTGAAATAATGACGTGACATTAGTTAACAAAGCTACAGCTATTAATAAAACAAGTAAGAAAAAAGTATTTATAAAAACAAAGAATTTGCTTCAATTGTATCAGAGAGTATAGGAAATTTCACTCATATACCATCATGCCTTACTACCCGTAAAATGACTGCAGATTAGGTCTCCCATGAAAATAGCGAGCACAACACACCAAAAACTGGCTGTTTTCATTTATCTCTGTATTACACCCTCTATTCCAAATGAGAGATACTCAGTCATTAAAAAAAAAAAAAAAAAACCAACATGTAGCTAATTGCAGTTCACTATCATTTGTATGGACACTTAAGTTTAAATCCAACAGCTTATCTAAAAAGAAATTGTATGCTAAACCTGAGGAGTTCAGGACAATTTTTTTGTTGCTGCCCTTTATGAAAGATTCTAAAAATAAATTTTAATTCCTGTAGGTATAACTGTTTTCACACAGCAGTAAGAACAAGTTGATGGAGAGAGATAAAAAGTGAATGATTACAGATAAGAATGATACCTTTTCATCTGTGTGTGCCTTTGCTGTATGAAGTTGGCTCCAGGATGAACATCAGGACCGTTACGGACAAGTTTCCTCATAAAATCAATATTAGCTTTGTTCACCTGTTGCATAAAGACTTCAATCAGAAACAGATGAAACATGTTTCAGGACCTCTTGTTTTTGCTGGTGGCTTTTGTGTTTTCAAATTGTAGCCTCAACTGACAATCCCCCTCACAGCCTCCAGCTGCTAAAGGGAACAGGCAGGCAGGAACAGAGAAGGAAAACGCAAGCCACTCTTAGAGCCCAACATCAGAGTGAAACTACATTAAAAATCTGAGAAGTCAATTCAGAAATAAAAAGACCCAACCACTCCTTAGACAGATAGATCAACAAATGTATGAAGCTATGTATGAATTAAAAAAAAAAAATCAAGCAAAACTCTCCTCTCTTGATATGTCAACTCCTTACACCACATGCCTTCCCAGTAGTTGCATATGTCTCATAGTACACTGTTCATTTACCAGCAGCAACCAAACTGGCAAAGCATCACTGAATGACATTTTGAACATAAAAGCAATACATTCATTGTCTTTTACAGTAAGACTATAAAGAAGGACAACACTGATGTCTGGTAAAAAAAAAAAAGCATAGAAAAGGTTTTGGTTCTACGCTACTTACCTTTTCAGGAAAGGTTAGTATTTTAGCAACATGAATAGGCACTGCTACTTCATCTATTCTTAAGTTAGGGTCAGGTGAAATGACTGTTCTGCCAGAGAAATCCACTCGCTTTCCAGACAGATTGCCTCTAAACCGACCTAGCAAAATAAGCAAGTGAAAACTCTGTTATATAAAAGTTGTTTTCAAAATGTTAAGACAGCACATTAGGAAATCTTTCAAGGTACATCACTGAAGCACAACACAACAGTAGCAGAGAAATGTTTTGGAATAGCAAATATTTGTGGCTAAATGAAAAAAAAAAATTAAAGACAGCTTTCTAGACAAACCTTGCTTTCCCTTAAGTCTCTGAACAAAACCTCTGGTCCATTTTTTAGGTGCCATGTTGAGAGGAATTCCTGAGAGCTCACTGTTAATGTACAGGGCACACTGCAGTTGAAGAAAGTCCCAGTCTTCCATAATCATCTGTGTTTTAGCTCCTGATATCCTATGCTAAACAAAATAGTTATCCAGTTCAGAAAATAAATATAACAACACATAATAAACTAGCAAAGAATTTTTCTGATACAAGTACTACTCTTCTTCGAAAATAATATAAATAAAATAACTTTATAACAGGATGCATATTCCTATAGCATAAGGCCATTCACAATAGAACCCAGAAAAAAAATTTCTTTTGACTAGCACTGGCTTTGGACAAATAGTCACAACACTATGTATTTGTTTAAATTATGTTTTTCCCAAGCCACTGAAGTTACGCTAATATAACCTTACAGCCAGGAAGATCTCCAGTAGTTAACAATTTTTCAAACATGGGAGAGTCAGCTCTCACTTGATTTTGCTTTCCTGACAAAAGACCAGCTTTGAAAAGCTTGAAAAGTATTAGCCTGGTAGAACTGTTCTTCTAAACAAATGATAAATTGTCAAATTTACTTCTAGTCTCCATTTGATAATCATGCTAGCTGAAGCTTGATTTCTGAAGAACAGATAATGGAATAAAGAAAGGACAAAGATGTAGTAAAAAAGAGGAACGTCTACATGAAAAGAAAATAAAAACAAACCCAAACAACAATAGGTATAATGTTTTTATTGTTAAGTGACCACTCAAAAAGTTTCATAGTCATGGGTGGAGGGAGAAGAGTTTACAGACCAGAACAAATGAAAAATCATTTCCCATGATCGACCAGCAGCAGAACTGCAGCAGATCCTATCCTGCAAGCAGTCAGTCAGCCAGCTCCATTTGAATCAAGTTTCTGTATTTCTTTCAATAAAATTCCAAATGACATTAGCAGTACAGTACGGAGCACTTGCTTGATTGTAAATGGTAAAACAAGTAAAACCACTTGCTATATTCAATCCTAACCAAATCTTTGTGAAGGCAACAGTCTCTGAGAGCTTAAACGATAACTCACCTTTTTTATTACATCATTGAGGAAAATTATCTCTGTCAGTTTCATTGTTAAGTCATCTTCGTTGGTGCCAGACTTCAAGTCACTCACCACAGAGGGCCTGATACACAGTGGAGGCACCAAGAGTCGCCTGAGGATCAAATCTGACGGTTTACCTGCTTCTGGGTTCATAAGCAGCAGAGGGATATCCTCTGCTGGGATTCTTTTGAAGAGGTTCAATACTACTAAAGGATTTAAGTTTTCCTGCAAAAAACATTGAAGAAAGGCATAATGTAAAAGTTTCAGTGCTTCCCCTCTTCCCTCATTTACTGGTTGTTCAAAAATAAAATATTTTAAAAAGACAAATAGATAAGAACTATGAATGCAAACAAGACTATCCTATTTTATTCTGAACAAATACTTTTATCATCTCAGGTACTAACTTGCTATTTTCTTCCCTTTTTTTTTCCCTTATACGTCAGTGTTTACTTCTCATCATGTTATTATTTTTTTTAAACAGTTAGAATATTTCATAGTTACTTGTCAAAGCAACTCAATAAACCTCTTACAACAAACTTATGGAACATTGTATTAATTTTATTAGTAGGAACTAACATGAATTACAGTACTTTCTAGACTTTTTAAAAAAAAAAAATTTCTCTCTTCTTAGTACAGCTACTCCTGCAGTATAAGAAACTCCAGATGCTCGTTACTTTTTCTGTCTAACTGTGTACCCCAGGATCTTCCCAGCTTTCAAAGAACAGAAGGAAACAAAACTGCACACAATGCAAAGCTGAATGACCAAAACGTTAGATAATTAAGTCTCCTCACTCCTTCTCAACATTAAGTTCTAATGAAGAAAAAAAAATTCTGTGTATTGTAGTAGTCTCAGAGCTACAGTAAATCTACATGTACATGCAGAGCTTCTATGGGCTTGTCTATACAGACAGAGAGCTAGGTATGAGAGCAGATCAATAAACAAAATTTCTCATTTTTGCAAACCTTTAAGGAGTTTTATTGCAAGCAAAAAACTAGCAGAAAAATTAAGTCATAATAAAATTCACCTGAGCTCTTCCAAGCAAGGGTTCTACTTCTTTGTTGTGTTCTATGGCAGTTTCAAAGGACTGGAGAAAAGTAGATACTAATGGATCTACCACTTTCTTATTGGTCTTGTACTTTTCATGTATTATTTTCAACAAGCCACACTTCTTCACAGTTCCTGCAAGCAAATAAACGTGATTTTTTTTAAAACCACAAAACAACAAGAAAAAAAAACAATAAAAAATGAAGTTAAATCATAACTAAAGTCTACAAATGCTTTTAAGTTAAGGTATTGATCACTGACAATAGCTCCCCTTATTTTTAAAAACATGTTAAATGGGGTTTTTTTGCCATTATTCAAGTATCAAATATTGGTTACTACCATGAATAGATACCACATGAAACACAACAAGCAACTAAGACAATGCCTCTATCCACATAAATGAGATGTGAACAAGCACGTGCTTGCCATTAGGAATGCAACTGCCTCATTCTTAATAAAGGCCAGACAGAACACCCATTAGCTGTGGAACAAACAAGGATATTCAAGATCTTGATATCTATCACAGCCACCATATTAAAACCTATCACAGCAGATAACTACCACTAACTGCCAACACTCACCATTAAAGGCACCGCAGTAAGGACAAGTGTTTTTCTTTCGGCACTTTTCAGACACTTTCTTTTTTAGCCCTCTCTTCTGAAGATATGTAAGGCCAGGTCGCTTCAGGTAATCCAAAAACTGTTTTTTTTCTTCCACTGAGAGCATGATACGGCAACAAGTTTTACAGATCATCTAAAATGTAAATGCATATAAACACAGTTGTTTAACAGACACATGCAGAGTTGTAACATCTACTATAACAGTTCTAACTATAGTTCTTCAAGAGAGGGCAGGTTTTTTGAATGAAATAAGATGGTATTGGTTGAAAGACCAATTCATATGCCGCAATACACAAAACAAAGTACATCGAAAAAAAATTTACAGTCAGTGAGGCAAATCTTATCAAAGCTCTGTAGGATCTTAAAATTCCAAATATAAAACAAATAGAGCTTTTGTTTACTAGGATGTCCTAAAAGGCAAGTCATACCACATACACTTAATTCAAATTATAACAGAAAAATAACGGACTACATTAATCAGAGTTTACATAAAATAAAACAGATGTATTTACATCACTAAGACTGGTATTTAAATAAATTTATTTTACAAAACACACAAAAATACAAGCTTATTTTGGTCTTCTCAATTACTCTTTCAAGCATAATACTTTTGGATAATTTCCTTTTTACACACCAGAAACTAATGACAAATCAAAACTGTGTTTACCTGTAAGATGCCTATCACAGCTTTGAAATATCCAACATGAAAACAGGGCAGTTCTAAGTCAATATACCCATAATGTCCTAAACAATCAGCTAGATTTTTTCCACAGGTTTCACAGGGACGGTCTTTTTCACTGGTTCCCTTTGGGAGGAAGGGAACACAAAAAAATATTTTAGCTATTATCAACTGAATACACATAAAATACAATAGTTCTTAAGCTAGTCAGCTATCCTGACACACACCCACAGCGCTTACTCCTTTTCCCCAGCATCAGAAGCATGTCAGTAGCACTACATTCACTCCAAACCTTAAGAAAAAGGTCTTTCACACACAGGCCCTGATGATACCAGTGACATTAACCCATACAGCTTTTGCAGCTGATCTACAGACCACTAATCTACAACGTGGTATTTTGTAAATGGATGTCTCCGGGTCTCTCAACACCTAGGCAGACAGAACTTATCTCCTGCCTCAAAAGAATACTTCCCTAAAAAGCATGAAGAAAGTAGCTGCCACTGCAATTGACAGTCTATACAATTCAACTAGACACATATTTGCATATATATTTTGTAAATTTCAGTCATCCCAACTTATTTTTAACCACTTCAAATAATTCTACAAAGATAGTTTGGAAAAAATGGTTCTCACCATGCGATGGTCAAGTACTCCATACTGCAGCGGAGAGTGATGATTGTCCTGGCTGTACAAGTTTTTGCTAACCACTTGAATATGAGCTTGCTGGCGCATCTCTTCTGGAGATTTCATGCCAAAACAGATGTGGCTTCTAGAATAGGAAATTCCACATGTATGTATGCGCACATACATATGCAGAAATGCTTATAAGGACAGGCATACACACACATACATATTTAAAAACAATGCAGAGGAGGGCTGATTCCCTACGTAGCTACAGCAGGTTCTTTTGGGGTAACAATACAAAACAGAACCGTTTTTTAGTGAGTTGGGGGCTGATATCTGGTGGATTTATCGATGTTCTTGGGCATCCTTACAGGTGCTCACACGCCCAGCGACCTGCCAGGAGCCTGGGCCTGGCCCTTTGAAAAGGGGACCAGCCGTAACACCAGCCACCCTCATCCCCAGCGCACTAAATTCTTTCCCGTTCGTTTCATAGCGCTTGTCCACTCATTGGGATTTCTGCTGCTCGCCGCCACAGCCACCGGGCCCACCCCGCCACAACACCGGCTCCCTCGGCGGGGGGACAGCGCAGCAGCAGCCCGGGAGCCAACCCCCCACCGGGCAGGAGTCCGCCACACTCACATCTTCTTGGCCACATCCGTCTCCCTGAACTGTTCCTTCACCATGGTGGCG
This sequence comes from Fratercula arctica, assembly GCA_947846985.1. Classification (NCBI taxonomy): domain Eukaryota; kingdom Metazoa; phylum Chordata; class Aves; order Charadriiformes; family Alcidae; genus Fratercula; species Fratercula arctica. Next base: position 26,685,636 of record CANTUZ010000010.1, read on the forward strand.
TCGGGGAAGGAGGAGAGGGCCCGGGGGTGGCGGGGAGGAAAAGAGACACCGGGCAGTAGCCCCTCAGGGACCGGCCCTCAGTGAGCGGCCTGACTGCACGCGGTAGCGCACGCCCATCTGCGCGCCTGCGCGTATAACCCACCCCTGCCGCCTCCTTCCGGCTCCGGCTCTGGGACAGACACCCCTCCGACGCGGCCCCACCCCCTGCGCGAAGGACCCCTGCGCCGCCTCATGATTGGCTGCGGGGAGGTCCTCCTTCCTTTTCTCGCTCGCTGGCAGGGAGGACGCCGTCAAGATGGTGAGTTCCTGGGGTCGGCGGGCAGCAATCCGGGCCCTGCTACCGCCATCCTGCCCTCGCGGCGCTCCCGAGCGGCCTGTTCCCCGCGGGCCGGCCTGCCTGTAGCGGGCTGTGGGGGTATGGTGGAACCTGAGGGGGGAAATGTCCTCTTGCTTGGAGCCGGGGCTCCCGCGGCCTGGGCGCGGCGCGGCGGTGCCGGTTGGTGGAGCCGAGCTCCGGGATGCGGTCCGGGGCCTGTGCTGGGCCTGCTATGTGGCCTTGCTGCTGGCCAGTGAGAGCAGCACTGGGCTTTGACAGTAGTGCGATATCGCGCTCCTTTGTTTAAGGTGTTAAAGGGACGCTGTATGTGATGCTTGCTTGTTAGTGTTGTGGCTGTTATTGTTTGAAAGCGTTTAGGAAGCGATAATGGGTGGGTTTGTTAGTCACAGGATCATGGAACGGTTTGCGTGGGAAGAGACCTTAAAGATCATCTAGTTTCAGCCCCCTGCCCTGGGCAGAGATATCTCCTACTAGACTGGGCTGCTCAAAGCCCCATCCAGCCTGGCCTTGAACACCTCCAGGGATGGGGCATCCACAGCTTCCCTGGGCAGCCTGTTCCACTGCCTCACCACCTGCAGAGTAAAGAATTTCTTCCAGACGTGTAATCTAAGTATCCCCTCTTTCAGTTTAAAACTGCCATCCCTTGTCCTAGTGCTACAGTCCCTAATAAAGAGTCCCCCCATCTTTCCTGTAGGCCCCCTTTAAGAACTGAAAGGCTGCTATAAGGTCTCCCTGGAGCCTTCTCTTCTCCAGGTTGAGCAATCCCAACTTTCTCAGCCTGCCCTCATACCATAGGTGCTCCGGCCTGCTGATCATTTTTGTGGCCCTCCTGGCCCTACTTTATCTGTGGCCCAGGACTAGTCTGCTTAAGTTATGGGTTCACTGTCAGCATCTGAGAGACTACTAACTGTTGCTGTACTGTGCATTTATATATTTATTAAACTTGAATTGTATGTGTCATTATTGTTTTGTTTTACTACTTTGTATCTTCTCTTACAGAATGACACAGTGACCATCAGAACCAGGAAGTTCATGACAAACAGACTGCTTCAGCGCAAGCAGATGGTAAAAGAATACAGAAAATTGCCTTTAATTACTTGTCTGTTGGTTCTGGGCTGGAAGTGTTCTTCAGCCACTATAAGCAAGGGATCCTTAAAACCTCTTGCATTCTTATTGTAAGAGCTTGAAGGTTTAAATGTGTTGATGCCTGCTGAAGGTAAATCTTGATGATGAGGTAGTGAGTTTGTTTTGTCTTTTGAAGCAGGAAACTTATGAACACTTTTGTATCAAATTAATAATACCTTCTGCTGTTAATATGGGTTTGCTTGAGTGTTAAGCTCATGGTGGGACTGTAGCACCTGGCTGTTGTACTGGATATTAACCTCTTGCTTTCATGCAACTTGTAAAAATTCCTTCTTAGGTGATTGATGTTCTTCATCCTGGGAAGGCCACAGTCCCCAAAACAGAAATCAGGGAGAAGCTGGCAAAAATGTACAAGACGACCCCTGATGTAATTTTTGTCTTCGGCTTCAGAACTCACTTTGGTGGTGGCAAGACAACAGGTTTTGGCATGATCTACGATTCTCTGGACTATGCAAAGAAAAACGAACCAAAGCACAGGCTTGCCAGGGTAAGTTTTCTGGTAACTTGAAAACAATTAGCATGGATTTGAAGCGTTTAGTGGTTCGTGGTTTACATGTATAAAAGCTAAAGTTTTGTGAAAGTACCACTGGTGTACTCAGAGGTATATAAGAGGTATAGGCTAGCTTCTGCGTTTGCACAGTAGGGTTAAGGTTTTTTAGTGTTTATTATAAAGGAATTGGGAAAGCAAAATTGATGGTACCAGTGATGTTTAGCAGTAATAGATAACTAAGTACTATTAAAGGTCTTGAAGAAGCATAAGAGATGAGACTGATACGTACCCTGCTTTGGCGCTTATGTTCTGTGTTGAATCATTCATTAGCTAGTGACACTGTATCTCACTACTTAACTAATATTTCAAATTTAAACAGTATTTGCAGAGTCCAGAAATAGTAAAACTTCAATTCAGAGAAACAATATTAAATGCAACTTTGCTGTTTTTTTAATAGCATGGCTTGTATGAAAAGAAGAAGACTTCTAGGAAGCAGCGAAAGGAGCGTAAGAACAGAATGAAGAAAGTCAGGGGCACTGCCAAAGCAAATGTTGGTGCCGGCAAGAAGGTAGGATGAGAATATCTGTAAGCTAGAGGGGGCATGTTGCCTTTGAAATGTCGATTAGAAGTTGTTCAACAGAATAACAATATTTTTCTTCCATTTCTTTTCACCTGTTCTACTGGATAACAGAAGGTAATCTGTGTGGTGTTGTTTAGCTTCTTATCAGCTCAGTAGCTTAGTTCTGCTCCTCACTGCTGCAAGCTTAGCTGATACAATGTGAAATAATGCTTCTTAAAATGATTGTTTCCTACGTGTCACTTGAATGAAAGTTAAACTTCCGTAAATCTAACAGTATTGCTCTAATCTCATAACTTGGCCTTGCAATATACAAATTACGTATTCTTAACACTTGTTGCTCGGACTACCTAAATATCTAATACTTACTCCACCAAGTTACTGTTAGTTATGGTGTTATTTGTAGAGGAGATTTTGTTAAGGATGTGTGGTGTTGTAGATAGTGAAGACTCTGTAAATAGAAATAAGGTAGAATGCCTGCTTTATCCTGTTTTTAAGTGACTGATCCCCAAGATAGCGGGGGTTTTTCCCCTGGTGGGAGCTTCCTATGCTGTGGCTGAACTTGATGCAAGCTTTTCAGGTGAGCAGCTTGGAGGGAGACAGAGTTCCATTATCACTAAGTAAAAAAACCCGCCACAACTGAGGAGTAACCTGGGTGTGAAGATGGTTATATACCTTGGCAGTTTTTTGTCCTCGGAAAAATACTGAGTAAGCTGTGCAGCTAAGTGGGTTTTTTCGAGTGTTTTAACAAGGGAAGATAGGGCAATGAGACTTGACACTTAGCTCTATAGCTGCTAAAGTGCTTTGACATCTTGAACTTTAGTAATCTTCACTTTTGCTTTTTTTCTCCTTTCTTGGAATTCTCCATCAGAAATGAAGTATCTAGCAGGTACTGAAAATGGGTATGGATGTGGTGACTGAATTAAAAATCACTGAAACACGTGTTCATCTGTTTAATTGAAGCACTGTACTGCCTTGCATGCATGCTTGTTTGAAAATTACTTCTGTCCTGTAAGGATTCAGATAACTACATAATGAAATTTATTTTTTGCAACTTAGAAATAAAATTTGGCTAATAACGAACAAGATCCTTGAAACTAGTGAAGCAACATGAAAACAGGGAATTCCAAATGAGAAGAAATCAAAGAAACTCAATGCTGTTGATCTGAGGCATTGGTTCAGAACAGCCCAGGTTCTGATTCAAAGTAGTACAGTGCAATTGCATGTGTGAGTTGACCTTTGTGTGAAAGTAGTTGTGCATCTTCATGAAAACTAAGTCACATCACAGCTTTGTGCATTTGAGACGGTGGTTGGAAATGACACAGTTGTCAGCATTAAATTGCGTTTAACTATTGGCCTGCAGTATTCCAAGTTAAGCCACAACCCACAGCGATTGCTCTGTAAAATTAGATTCTTCACTTGCTGTATAAGTGAAGTTCTTGTTATCATTGGATGGAAATAAACCAATGTTGCTGTGAACTGCTAGGTAAGATTTGGTGCCCTTCTCCTTTCTGCATTAATGCTGTTTTAATAATGAAGCCCTACAGTTGTTTACAGTATAACAGCACAAATGAGCATGTGGTATAGTAGTAACACTAACATACACCCTCTTGTGAATGTCAAGGGAGTCATGTAGTGCTGCACTGATACCAGTAGTATGGATGAACTTCTTTCCTTGCAGAATTTGGCACTTGAAGGTAGTTGTTATTGAGTGTTAGTACAAAAAATGGTGAAGTGACTGTCACTTGAATTACTGAAGCTGTCCAGTTCATAGAAATTCTCTTAAAGCATATAAACACTTCAGAAATCAAGACCAGGATCATGTGCTGTGATAGTTACATAGCAGATGTGACTCTGCGTCAAGTGCTTCTCAAATTAGCATGCAATCTCAGTAGTAGGTGAACTGTGTTTTGGATTAGAGATATTTTAATGTCTTTTAAAATTATATTTTAGTTGATGAGTATGCATGGGTTAGATCTTATTTGTTCATCAGTTTTGTTAATCTTTGTGTCCTTGCGTTAGACATAAACTAAAGACAATTTACATGCATTCTGGAAAACTTGGTTGAGAAGAGTTCTGTGCTGCATCACAGGAAAAAGCCTGCAGAATACAATCGCGTCTTAAAGATTTGGCTTGAAAAACGCATGTTTAAACATAATGGTGTGGCATGGTTCACCATTGTTACAGCCATGTGGAGGAATTTTTAATAGGAGTCCTGGAATATGTTTTGGAGTCCACCTGCACAATTGTGAAAACTGTTTATCTCAGCAATGTGTAGGCATTTGATTCTGAGACATCTTCAGGCAAGTCTGTATTGTTCTAGGAGTTTTGTACCATGTAATCATGAAAAATACTGAAATGGTCAATCATTCTTGAATAGCTTTTCTTGATCTTTTAAGCCAGACATCTGACTGTTTTTCTTTGTTGCTTCCTTTCACTTCTCACTCCTTCAGAATTCACACTCTGTTTTCGCTGCAGTTTCAAGAAAAGTATTTTGAAGTAGTTTGTTATTAATTACATTCTGTAGCTCTGTAGTTAGCTGAAATCACGTAAGTTTGCAACAAGCAGGTACGGATGCCTCTCACCTAGTGTTCAGATTCAGACTATATGCAAAAAAGCCCCTCTCTGTCTCTTAATGTCACAACTGTGTTGTTGTGACAGCCTTTGACATGTAAGCCTTCCAAACAGAAATGTGGGGTTTTTTTTAACAAACTTTATTGGAGGTGTGGGTGGATAGGCACTTTAAACCACGGTAGCCTGTAGGTATAACTGAAGATGCAGTTGCATTCTTAAGCTCTAAACAACTATTGTTGGGCCACGTTTGAGGGAATGCATGAAATTTAAGTCTTAAGCCTCTACAGTAGTCAAAACTTTGAGGGTTTCCTATCACATTTCACTGTAGGAATTGAAAAAGCATATTATGTCAGTAAAAAGCCTAAAAGCTCCATCTTCTACGGTAATACAACTTTGATAAAACTATTCTCTTATTAATTAATGCTTTTTCTTTTTCAGTAAATGAACATACTTCAGATGGAAAATGGATAACAGGTATGACTTTCGAATGCGTTATAAGGCTAGACATTCAGTAACCTGTAGTCATTATGATGACATAGGTCTAATGTTGATTTATGCAAACACTGTGGTACTGCGCTGATATAGAATCCACTGCAAGAGTTGAAGACTAAGACTGTTGTGCTTCCTACTCAGTTCCTAATTTATGTGACATCCACTTACATGAAATACTTGGTTAGTATAAAGACTGAAATAATAAATGAGGCAGTTCAGATTTATTATTCAGTTGCTAAAACTGCTGCAAATTTAGTCTTATTGTAAACAAGACTTACATTTTTCCATTTGTAGGTATGCTAAGGAACAAATTTCTGTTGTTTTCTTATAGATACTTATTTCAAGTAAATTCCTTGTAAACAAACCTGATACATAGTCTAGGACTTGTCTAAAAGTGTATCTTTGCTACAGAAACATTAGTGTTGGATGTGTTGTGGACAGTAACTCTTACAGACAAAACTCTGATTTTATTACAAATAGTCTGAATGACTCATTTTAAAGCAACTTAAACTGTCTTGGGAGCTGATGTAGTGAGTATAACGTCTTAAACAGAAAGCTGGTAAAGCAATTGTAGCTTTTCTATGGAAATGCTGTAATCTAGGCTCTCACTTATTCCCATGACAGCACTGTGGAATTTTGAACCTTAAGAAAAGCAGTGTGGTTCACCTGACTTGTTTGGGAACCATTTTTTTAGGCTCTGTAAAGGTATGAGTATAAAAATGGTTTTAATTATGTGGCACTGATCTATCTTTTCCTTTACAGACTACATTATTCTGTGAAGAAGCATAGAGAGAATTTCTCTGGAAAGAAGCTGCTCATCTGGCTTTAACATCAAATAAACTATGTCAATAAAATGCTGGTTTGCCCTTTAGTTTTGATTCAAAAGTTACCATTTTGTAAAGTTTGAGAAACTCAAAATTGGTGCACTGTTTGCACTGTATTAAAATCTTTTCATAATTAAACAACTCTCGTTTTGAGTATCAATTTGAAGTGAATCAGAGCTTTTTATGGGTAGTAATATGACCTAATTCAAAGCAGGCAGCATTAGTTCATGGAGGTGGGCGTGCTTTTGTCATCTGGTGTACAAACTGGTTTGGAAAGTGTTTTTAAGATGTCTTGTTGGACTGCCAGTATTATATAGACCTATAGAATATAGCTGAAGGGAGAATAAGACCTGTAGACAGAGATTCAGAGCTGCATACTTCAACAGTTAAAATTTCTGCTAATGGAGTGAAGCATGACTTCCCTGTTGTGCCAGAGTTGTCAGGACAGGCTCTGGGGTCTGTTTCTGGTCTGCAAACTGCAGTATATCCCTAATTTTTCATGTGGTACTGTTAAAGGAGTTATTTAAGATTGGATCAGTGGCTGGATGAGGCATGCTCTGTACTAGAAGTGTGGGCATTCTGGTGCAGGTGTTTCAAGTAGCAAGCCAGGTAGAAGTTTTATACTTTAAACAGGACTGAAACAAGCTGGGCAGTTCTAGCAGTTGTGCTGATGAAGGCTCTGACTTCATTCTTATTTAAGTACAGTATTTTTAAATTGTACTGCCGTTGTACTGAGGCAGCATATTGTAACACAGGTTAAGGCATTTTTAGTGTTTGTGAGGGAAACCAGCAACCCTATAGTTGTTAAAGGGTTTGGAAGGGGATACTGTTGATCCTGGTAACTTCCATACAACATCTGGTAAGTACAGATAAAACACTTAATGCCTCTTCTAGTACCTTCAGTTTAAGTCTTGGACTGGTGGGGTTGCTGTTGTCTGCATTCAGCAGCATCATACTCTTAACTTGTGCAGTAGATCTTCTGTACCTTATGCTATACTGTTTCTGCCTTTGTTGAGGTTAGTAACTGGGATTAGTAGGCAATTGCCCTGGTGAAAGAATACATACTCCAGTTTCTTCCAAACATCGGTGAACTAGTGATGTTAGACTAAGGGGGTGACGAAAAGGAGTAATTGCTTCTAAAATAATAGTTTTGATTCTGAAATCCTGTGGAAGTTAAAAGGCTTTTTTACTTGGCAGACAGACCTTCAAAGATAGGTACCTATTGGATGTTCTTCCCAAAGGCTGTGAGTATTGAATTCTGAAGAATTGCTAGAGGGGTATTAAAAGTGGGATTTGTGTGCTTAGATACAGTACAGAACTCTTGAGTCTGTAGATGTGTTTTGAGTAGGTGACAGTCAATTTCTGACAACCATAAAGATTGTAAGGGATACGGAGCAAGCATTATGTGCGTGAGGCTTAGAGTTAGAACCTAAATCTGTTTTAAAGGTGATACCTGCAGTAAACCCTTTCCATATATAATGTTCAACATCAAAGGCGAGAAGAGCCATGCTATTAAATATAATGGCTAGGGCGTGGTGTGAACACAGCAATACAAGTACAAGGAAGATTCATATAGCAATTTTTTTCATAAAATAGACTGAAAGAAAGCCAAATTGTCCCCTGCTGAAGAGGTCAACTCCTTTGAAAATGTGCATTAAAAATAGTTGTGTTTAGGATCTGAGGCTTTAAGTGATATTTTTGTTTCAGTGGTTCTTTTTTGAATTGAATGGAAACCATCTGTTTCAGTGAAGACCATACAGTTAGTGTTTTCCAAATGTTTACTACCTAAAAGCTCTAGAGTGCTGGCACAAATTCTAGTTGCTCTTTTCAGAAGCCTGCTTACCTTAGTTTTAAGCAATCAACAAAGGACCTACATATAAATGCTGGGATAAAGGTATATATGTCTTGCCTAGTCTTGATATTTTGACTTTACATAGTAAACAGTACTGTTCCGGGGGCATGTACCTCTTGAAGCAGAACTTAGTTCTGGAATTGGAGTATTAAAGGTTCCCTTTTCAATTTTGTAATGCCTTACTTGCATTTCAGTACAAGCTCATTTATGAGGTACAATAACTTTTTTGAAGCAGGTGGATTGAAATGGGCTATCTTATTGCTTGGTGCCATAATTTGGTACTTGATGTCCCATTTTGATGATTTAAGATTGACAGAAAAAAAATACCTAGTGAATCCATAGAACAATTGACACTTTCCTTGTTGCACGGTTATAATGACATATCCAGAAGCTGTACTCTTGCAACATGAGGCATTAAGCACAAAAATTGGTGAAGGGGATAAAATGATGTTAAGTGATGTAGAATTAACTGATCAAATCAGATCACCATTTCTGAGGTTTTTCAACTATTCTGCAACATTTCTGTGTTGATGTGGCAATCCTTCTCTCCTATCCTTCCACCTGGAAAACGGCAGGCAACTGAAGAGCTGTCATCTGAAATCTTGGTGCTCCCACAGCCTGCAGGCATAAGCAGCACTTCCTGTGACTTCCTGTTCTGCCAGCGGTTTTGCCTTCATACGCACCAGTCCAGGCAATGCGTAGCAGATGTTCTGTAATTCAGAAGTTTAATGCACGTGTCACACTGTGAAGAGACTCTATGTTAATCCCCTTTCCTGTGGGAGGTAAAACAATTAAATGGAAAGCATTGATGAACAGGAATTTTCACTTCTTTCCCTACTGTGCACTGGAGGTACCCTTTATTTCCTGCTGATCTTGGCCCACCCCATCATCTATAGGTAGTAGTGTTTGTCACTGTTGCCTGCTCTTAGACTTTGGCCTCGCCCTCGTTATTTCGAGTGTTGTATCTGTTCGATCAGTCTGGAGCCCAAAATGGACTGTGAAGAATTTTTGGAGAAGGAACTTCTAAATTAAGCTGATGAGTTATCTCAATTTGATATACGTGGAAAGACTCACTAGTACGTTACCATCTTTAATGCCTAGGACTTGTGTGGCTTTTACAAGGGATATAGTTAGCATGGGAATTGTTTGGGTTTGTAGGAGGGAGTTAAAATTGTGTAGCTGGACTAGTAAGCGAAGTCATCTGTGAAATATTTGAAAAGCTGTGCAGAAGCCTCAGGGCTTGATTTAAGTGAAACAGGATCAAGTAACCCAGCTTCTTGCTGAGGTTCCACCTCTGTGTTCGGTGAGATACGTATGTAAGCCAGCTAATGGTGGCTTCTGTCTGAAGGAGATTCTGGTCTAGAAGGCGAAAGACAAACTACAGCAGATCCAAGACAGAAGTACGAGGGAAGCAGAGTCTGTCTGGAGGAGCAGATTAGTGTCTTGGCATCATAGAAAAAGATAACAACTATGATATAGATGAAAGATGGTAAAAAAATGGCATCACCTGGACAATGAGGTGGTTTTTTCTAGGGAGCAGCTCATAACAGGCTTGAGAACAAATGGTGAGGTAAAGAAATGAAGTTACATTGTCAGTGGTTTGAAATAAATGAGGCATAATATGCTATGAGAGGACTGCAGCAGACGGATAAAAGGGTGATGGGGGTTCTTGGTGTTTATAGAAAATGTGTAATTTAAGGCATAAAGTGTGCAGGTCACTAGCAAACCTATTTGCAACAGTCAGAAGAAATTAACTTGTCCATATTATTCTGGTCAGTTCCTGTATAAAATCAATTTTAATGTCATTAGTTTCCTACACAGAGGAAATAGAAGATTGTCCTGTAGTGGCTGTTGATACTGCATTCGTACAGTAAGTTTGAAATTCTAGTTGTGAATGCACCCTGCTCACGTGCTTCTGTTTGTGGGGAAACTACATATATTGAGGCTTTTTTTGGGGGTGGTTTTTTTTGTTTGTTTTTGGGTTTTGGTTTTTTTTTTTTTTCGGATGGCTATTTTGGTGGTGCGAAGAGACCAGATGAGAGTAGTTAATTTTTTTGCTCTGAATACTGGAAGAGTTTCATCTGAGCCAGAGAACTTTCCAATGTGGGTGGAAAATGTTTCTTTTGTTCATTATATTGCTAACACAACAGCAATAAGACTGTGTTATTTCTATGAACATGTTTGTTATGATGCCTCTAAGAGGTAAAAGGAAAAGTTTCAGTAAGCTTTGGTAAGTCAATGTCAGGAGTAGGTACATCCTAGTACATTAATGCTCTTGGACTCCTTGGCTCTAAAGGGATTAAATGGAAACTTAGTCTTATATTTGTTGCTAACATTTGTGAACTCTACTTATGTCTTTAAAAAAACAAAAACCCCTGTGGAATTCTATCCTCATCTGGAATTCAGTAAGCTTCCTCTTAATTTTAGTCTTTGCTCTCTGTAAGGGCCGTGGCTATTAATAAACAGCTGCAGAAGTGGCTAAAAGGCATCCTGTGCGCTAGAAGATAATTCTGTTTTCCCAAGAGCTGCCCATCGGCAGCCAGGGCTACTAATAAAAAAGCTCCGTGTTCCTTTCCTGCTACTGTTGTTCGTACACAGAGATCCTACATAAGGTCAAGTAGTGTGCTGAGGCCGAAGGACGTTTGGAGCGTCTGTGCCCTCTCTTAACACCGTGGATGTTTTACAACCAGCAAAAGACGCGAGAGCGCAGTGCTCCGCTGGGGTGGGTGATAACGGTTTGTGCTCGTTGTGCTAAAATACACCTTGTTATCCAATGAAGCTGGGCAGCCTGCAGGCTGACCCGCATTAGGGGAAACATGCTTCACCGCCTTTCACCATGATCTGATTTGATTGTACTGGAGCTGCTACCCTGCTGTCATTTTCCGTCAATTTTTGCTAGCCTGTTTGTTAAGCCAGGCATCGTTCGTGTTGATTCGATAACAGGTTTCAATCACCGATGATAAAACTTTTCTGCAACAAATGACCTCAGATCCATATCTCCTGCACAGTGCTGGATGCAAGTAGAAAACTGAGACTGACAGTTCCCTTTTTCAATGTTTTCTGTCTGGTTTAACATCCAACGTAAAATTCACAATGGAAGTGGCTGAATATCTTTAAATTAAAAGGGTGGGAAAAGTTGATTTTGTTTCACTGTTTCCTTTATATTTTGATGGATCCTGCTCCAAGCCGAAGTGGAATGAAGCCTTTTTTTTTTTTTTTTTTTAAGGCACATAGAGGGGTATCATAAAACTCAGGAGCTGCCAGAATTAATGTTCTAAGTATTTATTTTAATTGATCAGTTCTGGTTATTTAAGAAAGTCAGGTTGATCTAGGCGCTGCTTCGGGGCTTTATAAAAGTAAAAACTAATGTAAGAACCTAGGTTTGGGAGAAATTGCTTCGTATTTACACACAAATATTAAACTTATATGGTTTTGAGGAGTTAATTAAAATGAGAGTATATTTTGCCTAGCATTGAACTCCATAGTGTTTAAACAAAGACTGAAGCACTGTACTAATGCATAAACCACAGAAAACATGGTGAAATTGAATTGTCCAGAGTCAAAGGAATGTTGAAAAGTAAACAACTGGCGTTAAACACAGAGTAAGTAAAATCGGCATCGAAATATTTTCTTATTTTTATTAAATAGGAAAATTTTCATGGGCATAAATGTCTGCTAGTTGCCTTTTGTGACTGACCTGAGCTTTTGAAAAAAAAAATAAAAAAATCTTTGTGTGGTAAATGATTGCTTTAAAATACTTCCCTTTAGTTTAACAGTGTTCTTTTGGCTGCTGGCAGTACTTCATTGGTGTGGCATCTCTGGTGGCCGGCGGGAAAGGCTCGGTGTCGAGTACTTTCGCAGAAGCTCTGATGAGGTGCTGCACAGACCAAACCTTGGAGTGTCGCCTTAGAACCTACGAAGAGAAGTGCAGGCACTCGTCTGGTGCTGGCAGGGTGCTGGCAGACACCCTTGCAGTTCCCTGTGAGGCTGGATCCAGCTCCGCTCTGCCTCACTGGTTTTCTGCTCGGCAGTCTTTGGGTGCGTGGCTGTGCAGCCCATGCGCTTCAGCCCAGCAGCTAGTCCCTGTTCGGCGTCTTGGCCAGTACGGTCAGCCTGATGCAATGCCCCTACCTAGGAACAGGTCATTCTTTCTGCTGGGCTCAGATAGCTCATGAGATAATTTTATTTTCTTCCTATAAAAGCTCTCTTCAGAGGTGCTGAGCCTAGTTGGCAGGATTTTAACCAATTCTGCTACAGAAAAACTCCTGTGTATCAGACATCTTTAAAACAGATTTCTGTGACTTAGAAATACATTTCCAATGGCTCTTGTGGGCTTTAATGTTTACTTTTGTCAGTGATGATGAATCAATGTAGTTTTCTACCCTTTCAGTCTTACAACTCAGCTGTTCCCGTAACTGGCTGCTTAACTAGGGGCACTCTTCTGGGAATTACAACTCATTCAAAATGTATGTCCCTATGGTCATTAGAAAAATTAATTAGTCTGTAACATAAACAACTTATACTTTGTGTGATCACTACTGATCTTAATGTTTTAAAAGGTAGAGGAAAGTAGTTCTTCAATCTACCACCTTTTGCTGTGCACTTAAAGAAGTCTGAGGTTTGTTTAACCCAGAAGTCTCCGCTTAGCCAAGAGAGAATATCTTGCATTCATTCCAGCTGCCTGTTGCATATGGACCATGCTTCTTCTGGAAACCTGTGTCAGTCCTTTCCACTGGCTTTTAGGAAATGCTACCTCTGTATGGCTGTTCCACCGATTCGTGTCTCAAGGCACATATCCTTAGTGATCTGTCTGTTCTTTTCTTGTCTTGTGATTTTGCATCCCTTCCATTTCCATCCCAATGGTTCTTCTTTGTTTCTTAGGTTTGTTCTGCTGGCAGATGCTTTTTCTAGCTTTGCTTTCCCATAGACTGTGTAGGAATGAACAATAAGCTCACATAGCTTATATAAGGCAATTTATCAGTCTCTTTCCCAGTGGCTGATCAACGCTCCCCTGGCACCTTTGTGGGTACAAGCACCAAAAAAACTGGAGGAACAGGAAGGTGCTGTCTCCAGAGTTGCGGGAAGATTGTAGAGCATTTTACATTGCTGCTGTTCTGTGGATGAAAGGAAATATTCTTCCAAGATAAATCAAGGCGCCACGCTTCTTCAGTCCTATATTAACCCTCTTTTCTTCAGTAAAGATACAAAATAATTTCTGGAGGCTTCCTCAATTAAAAAAAAAACAAACAAACCCAACAAACCCAAACCAAAATTAAAGAAACCCCAACAAACAAAACAACAAAACAAACCTTTCAGTGCCTCACTTCTATTAGAATTAGTAAATGGAAATAGAAGAATGCTACAGCAGCTACCTCATGCATAGCATTTACGTGACAGGTATTTCTGAGGTCTGTTCTTCAATGAATACTTCTCAATAACTTTAATGACAGTTACAGCAACACTGCAGAGAGAACAGGTCCTCCAGGGTCAGATGTGGTGATGCTTCTTGTTTGCTTTTCAGCTTAGTTCTCCCAAGTACTTATCACTCCCACCCTCTTGTTTATCTTTTTTTTTTTTTATTTGCTTTACCACTTACATAGTTGTCTTGGGATGTAAATTACAGGACCATGTGTAAAATACTTTTCACAGAGTTTGCTGAGTAATCAAAATGTTTTTATCTAGCCATTTTAAATCTACACAAACTTCAAGAGCAAATACCTTGCTTTTCATTGAAGATGCATACAAGAAAACAGTTGAGATACTCAAAGAGTTTGTGTAAGGTAACCCTTTAGCCAGCAGAGGACTGTAGAACCACATATCATGCAGTTACTGATGCAAAAATGTTCTATCACAAAGAGTAAGGGGAAAACCCATGTAGCAAACTATGTAATCGAGACAGTCTCCTCAATGTGGTAAAATACTGAAAAGGGAGGGCTCTCTTCTTTGTTTCTCATTAAAGAATTTAATTTGCCCCAGGTTCTCTTTGTTGATGAAGATCTATGGGAATTTTGTTTACATTTTGAAGCATATTGCCAAGGAGAGTACTTCATATGGCAAGTATACGGAACCTTTTGGGGGAATGACAACACTACAGAAATGGTGGCGCATTCCCTAAAGGAAAACATACTTCATTTGTAATGAACATTATGTCTGCAGAAACTAATGGCACAACCTCCTATTCAGTTTATGTAAAATAAAACAGGCCCATATGTTGCTGCTTTTAGAGTTTGGGTGTTTAAATTAAATGTTGTTTAATGAATATTCAAGCCCATTTGCTCAAAAGTTGTGTTCAGCGTAGCATCTTTTTCCTCTGTCTTCGGTCTTACCTAGAATATTAAGCCATTACAAGAGGGTGCTAAAGCTGAGGCATCTGTTTCTAACTAAAACTTGTATATTAAAATGCCAGAGCAGATGAGAGGGTAAATAAAGACATACAGTAAGAGGATCATATTATTTTTTGTTTTGTAATTAAGACTGAGAAAGGTTCGATATGCATGATACCCTTTAAGAAACGGGAACACTCCCTGTGCTGGTACAGCAGCTGCAGTGTGGGTACAGGGGCATAGTCGCTCCACTCGCCATTTCCTATAGGAATTAATTCAGCTTTTTTGGTAGACGTGGGCCAGATGCCGGTGCTGGGATGCCTCCACAGGCTGCCTTCTCGAGATGCCTGCGTCTGTGTGGGGCTACAGGCAGCCTCTCCGTCTTCGTGCCTGGGTGCGGGCAGGTTGACCAAGAGGCACTCCACAAAAGCTGGCATTCACATACTGCCCGTAACAAGGTTTTACCTTTTA
Source organism: Fratercula arctica (assembly GCA_947846985.1). Classification (NCBI taxonomy): domain Eukaryota; kingdom Metazoa; phylum Chordata; class Aves; order Charadriiformes; family Alcidae; genus Fratercula; species Fratercula arctica. The sequence continues at coordinate 26,700,719 of CANTUZ010000010.1, forward strand.
TCATCTCTCCCCAGCTCAAAGTCAAGTAGAAATATTAGTAGGCTGGAAGAAGTCCTCTGGAAGCCAGATCTGGCCTATTGACTGCCCTATGGGATGGTCTACGCTGTTCAGACCTGAAATGCATCGGGCATTTGTCATCAAAGCTCGGTAACTGCACTGTGAGAGGCTACTCTGAGTCGGGAAGGAACCCAGGGCTACAAATAGGTGGTTGAACTCAGTCTCATTGTGCATTTATTATTAAATCAAGTTTTTAACTCATGAAGGCACTCTTGTGTATGTTTAAATCCATATTTTCTCAGGAAGATCTCTAAACAATAAGACAAAAGCTGAAATATGTACTTAAATGTTTTCACAAACTTTATCTCTGAGTCCAGAAATTGACAGCGCTATCATCTTTTTTTTTAATGGCATGGAAAAAAAAATCTCATTAGAAGACAGCTGGAATGTAAACACAAATCACAATAATTGGCTTTTACATATTTTCATGAGGGTTCTTCAGATGCTTGTTTTTACTGCACAAGTGCAATATTGTAGATATACAGTGAAGCCCTCTTCAGAGAATAATTGATACATGGATAAAATACTTAAAAACATCCCCCGTACGCTGTAGATCTAAATGAAGGCCAAGACTATTACATGAGAAAAACAAATATACAAACCCTCAAATTCTTTGGAATTCTGTTATTTGCTAGAGCTTCTCTGGCCTAATGCCCCTGTCTCTACTGAGCCAGGCTGTTAAGCATTTGTTAGTGCAAGAACAGAACAAGAAATTGCTTGCCCAACGAGGTGTCACCTTGAAGATAGTTAACCTGTTCCGGGCTTGTCTTAGGCATAAAAATTCACCATTTATCTGTCTCTTTTTAGAACATTTGTTAGGGACCTCCAATTTGAAAAAGAAATCTCTACATAGATAAAAAATGTAATGAAGTTAACAATACCATCGCTTGTCTGCAATGTGAACTTCTGGAATGAACCACCCTTCAATTTCTTCTTGTACTTCAACAGGGAATTACACTGTTCTGGCTACTGTACAATAAGCACTGAGAGATGGTCCTACCCTGGAATACTGACTTTATTTTGCATCTCAGTTCTGACCTCCTAAAACTTGCAATACATAGGAATATTATTTTTCCTTTTAAAAACTTGATATGATTGAGAGACTTAGTGGGATAATAATTTTATTTTTAAAACGTAGCTCTATGTTAAATTTATTTCCTTTGCAATCGTCTATATATATTCAGTGAGTATATCCACTCTGTGTAGTGAAACAATTCTTTCAGATCTTAGCATTTATTATTTCTGTGGCGCCAACCCAGACGACAAAGGGAAGTGAACTGTCCCTTGTTGTTTGTCATAAGTGGGGCTGTTCAGTGGTTGCCATCAGCTACTGTTGTCTAGACCCTCTGTGTGCACAGGGGTAACAGAAAAACCCCCAAAATGTTGGGATGAATTTGGTGTCAAACTGCGCTGCAAGTGAGTATATATGTGCATGCTGAATTTGCAGATAATCTGCTCCTTTTAGCTATCAATCAGATAAATACAATCTGAGCAAGTTTATGTTATGTTGGTAGGATGACTAAAGTATAGGTGGCTTGAAGTCACTGGCCAATGGCTTCCCAAGTCACCAGTGTACGCTCGACTCCAAGTTCCTAGAGCTCTCTATCAGACAGTATCCTGGCCAGTTCAGCATTCAGAATTTAACCCACAATTCCTGTTTTGTTTCCCTACGTTTCCCTTCTATGGAATGTCTCCCACCCTTCAGCAGTTACAATCTGTTTAAATTGCAGAGAGCAAACTATTCTCCAAACACCAGGAAAATAGAAAAGACTAATTCCACCCCCCCCCCCCCCCCCCCCCCCCGTTATGCTTTAAAACACACTAGCTCTTTCTTCCTCACCTCCTTCTTGTCAGCTATAACAAACACAAACTGTCCCTAAGGAGAAAAGAAACACTTGCTGTGGTATGCAAACACACTGCGGATTCCTGACATCAGTGCCAGCCTGGCTTGTTTCAGCACCAATTTAAAACCCGTTCTCCTGCACCTTATCTCATCTCTTCCTGGCTATCTATCTGGCTTCTTCCAGGTTCAGCGTATTAATCTGGCGTCCACCCTTTTGAATGCTAAAATGTGTCATCCCCCCTTTCTTCAGTGGCGTGCACGTTAAAACATCGAAATATTTTTGCATCCTCCTTAATGCTATATAGGAAAGATGAAAGAGGCCGTGGAGAACAATTGTATATCATGGATCTAGCCCTCAGGATAGGAATGATACTGATGATAACCTGTCGAAATGCTGAACTTGTGTTGTTGTTTGGATGAAAGAGAGAATGCAAATGAGGGGTAGGGAGAAAATAAAAGCTTCAGGATGGGCAAGGGGGATTTCCCAGCAACAGAATAGCAAACATTGTCAGAGCACTTGTGATTACAAGTCATATAGCCCTCCACTGTTGGGAGCCAGAAATGTCTCTACATCATTTACACTCCTTCCCAAAGACATTATAATGCCTGAAAGGAAATAAATCTAGACAGATTCCAAAAGCTCCAGAAGGAAGATTTGCTTTATTGAAGTCTTAGAAAGGACTCTTAGACTCTGCTTATGTATTATCTGCTAGGAGCTATGTGAGTGTAGACTATGAAAGTTAATGCATTTCCATGATGTTTTGGGTTTGTATATATGGCAAATAAACATCATTAAAAAGCCTGATACATTCGTTAAGAGGCATAACCCCTTCACGTAGATGTTCTCACCTGGTTTTGGTTCATCTTCTAACAAGTTATCTTAGTTTGATTAGATAGTTAAATCAGTGCTGTTTTCTGTTATAACTGAGACCTTTAGGACCGTATCTAACTGCTGGTGTTAGTAGTAAGGCTGCAGTTGTCTACTTTGGGGGAGTAAGAGAGAGAACAATGCCTAAATTTGTGGGATGTATTTCCATGCTTTACTGTAAACAAAGAACTCATGTGCTGTAAAGCCTATATATTTTTCTAGAAGGCAGCCAGTGATTATGCCATGTATGAAGAAACACATTCCCAGAGCTCACGTGGGTGTTTTCAGGGAGGGAAGAATTCTGTTTTCCACCCAGCTTTTAGGCAATGCGGTGCAAATACAATCAAAAAAAGGGTCAGCAGCACTAGGTAGAATCACTACAAAGAGGAAAGCTGATTCCCTCCAGTCTTGTCTTTTCCTGTGCTCTCCCTCCCCCTTGCTTCCCCCCATTGCCTTGCAGGTAGGATGTTAAAAGAAGTTGTATACGAGGAACTGAGAGTAATCGGAGCACAGCAGTCTTTCTTGATTTATTACTTCATTCATTAATCCATATATAAAATGCAATTTAGGACAAGGCTCAGAAATCCTCACTCTGACATGTTCTCACATATTTGATAAATGATTCCACTGGAAGAGGCTTGAAGGGCATCTGCAGTAAATTCTGCCGAGATCTATTTCTCAAAACATTTTTACACTTTCATATCAAATTAGAGGATATCTTGTAGATAAGGGTAAGTGATGGGATTTCTATCACTTGGATGCATGTCTCATAACTCACAAGGGTGGAGGAATACAAGCAACCAGCACCATAAGAAAGCCACAGCTTTAGGACAGTCCCTTGAAAATAATTCTCAGAATAGTTTCCTTTCAGCCCAAAGTTGTTAATAGTCATTGAGATGTTGTAAGACATTGATATAAATATTGTTTTCTCTAACTATCCAAAGGAAGAAGCACTGTGATATATAGATTACATTTGAGTTATTCCAGGCAGAACGTGGATTCTTAATATTAATTTGGGGGAGCTGAACAAAATTTTAATATGGCAGTCACACAATCCCCACGTACAGGACCAGGATACCAGCAAGACTCTGTAAACTTGGAAACTGCATTCCTCTGATTAGGCTAGAGAGGGGCGGTGAAACAAAGTGTCTCAACATTTCTTTGTCTCCAAATTGGGTCCAGAATACACACCCACCACTGCACTGTGCTTAGGCTTTCCTCTCCCCGTCCACTCTATTTTTGATACTCTTTTTGACTTTTTCTCATTTCTATATGTAATAGTCCCTTCTCCTAGCTTCTTCCATTCGTCTCTAAGGCTCTTGTCAGGCTATCCATCCACTTCATACCATGTAGGAAGTAGTGAAGAGAAGGAATGTCACTAGCAGGAATCTGGAAGCGACTAAGTGGGAAGGTGTTCACTTCCCACATGCGAGAAGTACATGCACCCAGTCAAGGTAGCTACAGTCATCTTCCACCTGGCTTTATGAAACAAGGACCTGTGTGGGAAAAGAACCTTTGTGGACCTTTCTTTTCCTGATACCTTGCTATGATTTGTGTGCTCATTGTATGGTAATACGCACATACGCGTAGAGACACGTGTACAAGTGCACACCTGTCCTCCTGCTGTTTGGATGGCAAACAGGTCAGGCAATTCCCAAGCTTCCACTGATATATCAGAAAAAAGGGATATAAAGCGGGCATTCCCCTTCTGTTCTCTTCTGTGCTCTGATAAACTACTCCCACAAATTAGAGAACAGAATCGGAATACAGAAAAAGACTATACTCAGAAACTGTTCATTTACAGCTACAGTAAAGACCTACTGTCGGTAATGGGATTTTGTGGCAGGGTGAATGAAGCTTTAATGCTTTATTTTTCAGAGAAAAAATAGAATACTAAATTAGCAAGATTTGGTCTTGAACAAACATTTTTAACTTGGAGCTAATGAGCTGAATTTACATCTATTTAAAATCTCAACTTTAAAAAACAGAATTACTTTGATCTTCTAGGTATATAAGACATAGAAGCTCAATTTTCTCTCCTTTCTTTGGGTTATATTTTGTTGAGACAGTAGCAAATAAGTTAGACTGTGCATCCTAATGACTGCTTCTTTCTCTCATTCTTGCCAACCCTTTATTTCAAGCACCTTTTGTCCATTTCTCCAAAAATTTGGTACAAAATATTTTCCTGAAGACCAGGCGTGAATTCAGGGATGCTGGTTTCTAATAGAGACTTAGCTGCAACATTACCTCTACATCTGCAGCGAACATAATATGCTGCAGATCTCAATCATGTATTTAAATTCTCTGTGGATATATAGATTATTGCTGCTGTGTAAAGGAAATCTTTCTGCTACCCTTGAGTAATATCCTCTAGCCTTATTCAGCCTGAAAGTATTTATCAGAAAGTCATTACAGCTGTTTTGTTTGCATATAGCTTTCATTCCTCGTATTTTAATGTCTGGACAGCATTAGCTCAATTAGTCTAATGAATGAGTAGGTCTTCTAATATTTACTAGCTAATTAGTTTATTGGCCTAGATGTAATGTGCTAGGTCTAACCATGCAGTGTGTATAGCCAAGACTGTTCTGAAGAACTTTGTGCTCTATTTCTTTGATATTTTGGCCGAGAGCTTTTGGAAGAGAAAGAATGAGCTAATTTCTGTATCTGTTTTCCTAAAGATTGTCAAAGCAATATAGCATGCTAGAAAAGGTGATACTCTTGCTACGCTATACGCCCAATCAGAGAACTCTGAATCCTTTATCATCTAGGGCAATCGGGACTGGATAGCACCTAAGAGAGAAACTAAAATAAAGGGCCATGTTTTGATTTCCAACTGATACCCAGCACGCAACAACAGGAATGGAGGACAACGCAGTGGAATGTATATCAAGGATCATAAAATGGTCTATTATATGCTCTTCTCTCTCCAATGGGAATAAAAGAACAAATGCATAACAGATGTTAGTTGTATTACTTACTAAGCTACTTGAAAGTGCTGAGATCTTACCAAGACGAGCATATCAAAACACACAGATACACTATGAATAGAAATAATTAGACCAAACAGTGTTATATATAACTGAAGTAGCTTAGACTGTGTCTTAAAAAGTAGAACAGCAAATGAAATCGTACCGTTCTTTTCCTCCCTCTTCATTCTATGGAAAAAAGAGAGGTATTTTATCATAGACTCCTGCTAGCAGGAGAACAGCCTGACAGGTTGATGGGCATCAGCCCTGACATGAAGGGCTGTATCTAAACCCAGCTGCAGGTACTGGTTCTGTAACAGGCCCAGCAGATGCTCATTTCCGAGGTGAAGGTGATGTACTACAGCTGCTCTCCATCAGGGCTGGGTGAGACACGGGCTTTTTCTACTGCCAGCCCGGGGGCCTGGGCTTCCTGCCCTGGTGGGTCCTCAGAGTCGGAAAGCCCAGAGAGAGGGGGATCAGGAGCAGATGGCTGAGCATTCGCAAGCTCGTTTCTCCTGGATAAGAAGATGGAAGAGCAACCGCTTAACTGAGATGCGTCTGAATGCTCTGGGGATCATCAGTTTAACCTGAAATTCAAGGAGAGCAGCTTTAAGAAATCTTGAACTCAGATAAGGGTAAGAAAACTCTGGGATCTCCGTTTAAGACTGATGGAGCTTCACTACTTTTATTCAGCAGTTGGAAACGCTTAAAAGACAGAGCAAGGAGTTAAATGTGTGAGTGAAATAGTGTCTTTTGAAGTAAAGCTATCTTTTTAGACGAAAAAAAGATCAGTTTGACTTGTCCCTAACTTTAAGTTGTCCTTTGCTGTCAAAAACAAGCAAAAGAGAAGACAGGAAAGTAAAAATAGCATGTGGTTAAATAGATAATGAAGATACATTAGAAAGAAATATCTAGAAATAGGTGTTTTAATATAATTACTTTCTCTTATTAGCCCCTTAGGTTTTAACCCAAAAGGTGGCTTTATAAAAAGGTGTTCTCTAGTCCAATCAGTATTTCTAGCTAACCTAGAAACTGAAATTAAAGTATGCAAGCAAAATCTCTTCCTATTTACTCAGTCTGTGCTTATTCTGTATGGAACATCCCACGTCCTGGAGGCTGTGTAGCTTTCTTTTAAGTTGTGCTTTAACTTGGTGGCACCATGCACAGTTGTGGGGCATAAAATAAGGACGTGTAGGGCTATATAGCTCAGCGCATCTGTGACTGTAAAATTATTGGTTGCATCCCCTTTTCAACTGTACTCTTCAGTGTTACAAGGAGTGTTGTGAATGCTGAGGTTTACTACAAGATATCTGTACTTCTGGTTGTAAGGACTTTGCCTCAAAGGGAACTTATGCTGCTTTCTAGTCCCAGTTTATTCAAACGATAACAGATATCAAAGCCTTCTGAAGATTGGTATTAGATCGTCTCTTTAATGTAATATCATAGTCATAGGGGCTAAAGTTATGTTTAGGAGGTATAACGAATTCAGGAGTCTGTTCAGAGAGCTTGAAAGTGTGGTCTGAAAGGCAATCTGAGCATGGCATGCACCAGGCATTTTCCTCTTGAAATACTTGCTGGGGCAATTCAGTGATCCACCCTTAAGAGGAAAAGGACACAATGGGCCTCAGGGCCTTTTTCTTCTGTACAGCAGCATCACTGTTAATGATGCTGAATGGGACATCCCAAATAACTAACTACTGGAAGCTAAAGCGATTTGTGAAGCATCTTAGAAAAGTTTGTTGGAAGCCTTGGGTAGATGTGGAAACAAATATGAAAACAGCTGCTTCTCACTATTTAATCTGTTATTTACATTCATAATACATGAAATTGGTTAGTATGGTGAAAGAATTATTTTTGTGTACCACATGTGTTAACTGAAAAAATGCAAGGGTGGCAGGTGGTCCTTGGGCAGCAATTTTGCTTCCTGGCTCTTAGGAAGCTATTTACATTTGGGCAGGAGAAAGGAGATAGACTTGGCCTTTCATATTATCAGGTTCGAGAAGTCTTGACATTAATTATGTTAGAGTAAGTCAGTTCTCTGATTCTCTACTTTGCTAACTGCTGCTGTATTTTGCAAAGATGGACAGCATGTAGTGGATGTCCCTGCTGTCATGGGCAGTAGTAGAACACTTGCTGTTACTGACATTCACTGTGCTGTTTCAGAATTAATGAACCATATTATGGTAAGTGGTTTAAAAAAGAAAAAAGGACATTTTAGACCTTGTAGGATTTCAGGGAACCAAGTCTGTCCTGATTTGTTGTTGGAAGGTTCAACCAGTGAACTGTATCTTTATAAACAATTACGTGTCAGAGGGAAGGTTTTGTCCTGACGACAAAACTTTCTGAACGTGTATAATTTCCTAAAGATGGCAGTCTGTATCATTAAGCACTTCTAATACCTTTAAAAGTCTGGTGCCATATTTCATTGGTGTAGAAATATCCACTTGTATGGTGTAGCAGCATGTCAGCACATCAGAAAGCTGTTCTGATGGCTGTACTGGTAGTATTGATTGCCTGTGATGGATAATAGTATAATCAAAAATGGCACAAGCACTGCTTACCCTTCAGCTTTGGATCTGGCTTTTTGCAAAATGAGAGTATTTCCCTTTCTGAAACTGCCTTTTGGTCTCATCTGATGATGCTGCTTTCCTTCGCAGTGGAGTTATATGTAAGTTATAATGCCGCACCTCTAAAAACAAGTTTGAATCCTGCTTTGCAAACATTTATATATGTTTATAAATTGGTTCCTACTTATCCTGTTATCTCTGAGCTCTGAGTGTTAATAGTGTAATTTCTGATCCCTTCTACTTCATCAATATACATTCACATAAATTCATGTGGCAGTTTAGAGCCAATTAAAATTTATAAGCCACAAGTAGTGAGTGAAATTCTAAGGATTAATTTACTCACTGGAGTATTAATCTGTGTAATGTAGTAGGTTATCCTTCAGTAAACTTGGCTATATGGAGATCGGGAGATACATTTCCTTGCATGTTTTACTGTAAATGCAGTAATTGGTCCCACTGGGCTGTTGAGCTTGAACGGTTCCAGCCAGCAGTACCACCCCAGCCTTGGTATGAACCCTGGGAAAAAGAACCGAGTCAGCAATAGAGAATTCAGTTGTGTTTATCTAGCAGGATCCATCTTCTTTTTCATTCCCTGCTCAGAGTTGGAGATCAGGAAAGAGAAAGTGAAATAAGTAAAATTTAATCGAAATTGAAAACAAAAAGATAACCCTTGCTGTGGATGTCAGAAAGCATAACCTATTCCCTCTACCTCCCTCAAACCTCTCCATCTAAAGAAGCGATTGAGAAGGGATTGGGAAAGGGAGGCAGTGATCATAAATTACTTAATACATTCGGCAGAAGGAGCTTGCTCCTTAAGGCTTGTGAGTTAGGATCTTTTTGCACTTGGAAAACCTAATTGATCAAGCCTAGTAAATCTGACTTTTCTTAATGGGTTTTTAACTATCATTTATTCAGCTAATGATCTTGCTGATACGGAGCAGGGACAGAAAGATATCATGGCTTGTGAAGGGCCACAGGAAAAGCTGGTGCCTGATCCAGTGTTTTAATTTAGGTCCTTTCATCTCTGCTTCAAGATGTGCTTCCTTTCATTAACTTTGGCCTTTCTCTTAAGTTATTAACTGTGAGCTTGCTATGGTAAACCCACTAGAATTCACATGTGTTTAAAAAAAAAATATAAAAATTAAGTAAATAAATCTGGTAAAAAAAAAAAAAACAGGTGTCAAGGGAGACGGGGAAGATAAATTATTTTCATGGCTTTCTCGGGAAAAACCCTGTCATGACAAGCAAATAAATAAATAAATAAATATGCTGTAGGAACTTGTATCTTGGGAGCACTGAGATTTCAGGATGAAGAGTTGCAGTAAGAATCCCCCTCCTAAAAGAGGCTAAGCCTGGTATTCAGCCCTAGTCTTTTCACTGCTGTTGCTGGCCATGGGTTGGAAAGCCAGCATCCTTGTTGTTATCTCACATTATTGGATTTATCTATCATATTCCCTCTGACAGGGATGATACTGAAAGGCCAAAACCTGCTGAATTGCCTTTATCTGGATGACATGTGAATTATCCCTGTCCAACCTCCTAGTTCTAACTCTTGTGTTTGTCAATCGATGTGGAGCAGAATTATGGGTGTAAGAAAAGTTAAAATGGCTTTCTGCAGGTAATTCCATGTCAGCTGGGAGAAGAACACAAGCTCTCTTCTGTGGTGAGTTCTGCCGTGTCTCCTAGGCTGTGCATCCTTCCAAACCCTTCTTCCCTGCCCCCAAATGTCAGGTCTTCAGGGAACTGTCTGTCCCTTGGACAGCTTTAATCCCAAAGCAGGCTGTGACCTTGCAGACTGCTGCATGGCAGGGAAAAGTAGGCAGAAATCACGGCATGGCTACCAGGCTTACCAGCCACTGATTGCCAGCTGCACGTTCTGCCAGGCTCTGGGTGAAGAAGCCGTGTCAGTGATGTATTGCAAGAAAGGGGGGAAGAACTGGCTGGTTTCTGACCTCTTCATAGGAGCAATGCTGGAACAGAGCCCAGAATAAAGGTGTAGGACTTAAATGTTTTTTTCACTGGAAATCATGCCAGTGTGCACTCACATATGCAATTAAGCTAAAAGGCCGTCATTAAGTCTGTCCAACACTAAAAACTTTTAAAAATTATGGAAATAGGGTCATATATAACACAGGTGCTTGGGGGAGGGGGGGAGGAAAAAAAAAACCAGCTTGAAAAGGTATACCAAAGCATCTGCTGTTAGGAGTAGAAATTACCTCTCAGGTTTCATGTACCTGGCAGAAAGAGCAACTTCTTTCTCAGTCAGATTCAAATGTCTATTATCTGGTTTTAAGTGGTACATTATTCCATACACGGGTATGTACTCTGAAGAAAACACAACAAAAACCTATGTGGTGCATTTCAAACTAATTCATGGGGGAACGCTACCTTGTTTCATACCGTATTATTTCTAAATTGCTAACACTAATACTTTCTTACACCTTGTCTCTCTCTCTCCAATTATTGAAGCTTGCATACGTTCTATTTTTGTGCACTGTTTTCTAACTATCTTCTATGAGGTATTGCTACTATATCCCTACAGAGAATAACAGAAGTCGGTAGAGATTCATGAAATGCATTTAAAAACCCTCTAATGGATATGTGAATGTGGGGGAAAACAGTGATTTTTCTCTTTGTTCTAGCTTTTTAGATGTCTGCCTCTACTGAAACAGTGGCATTCAGGAGAGAGATTTCATTAGTATAGTTCTTGTTCCATGGCATTATTTTCTGGGGAGGAGTCTAGTAAGAGTTGTCTTTCATAAAGGCCCCCATCATAAACATTAATGCTTGTCACTTGTTATCACAATTCTTGATAATTTCTTGGTCCTTACTTTTTTGTTACTTAAACCCAGTTACTTCTATAGTGTTGGGGTTTTTTTTATATTGAATATCCAAAAAGAATCCTCACCTGTTTGAAATAAAAATGGAATGAAGTTGCAAGTATCCAAGTGTAATTGTGAATATTGTGGAATTTATAACATGACTTGCTCTTGCAGTCACTATAGTCACTTTGTATTTGAATGAAACATGTTTGTTTTTTTTTTTTCTCTATGACCTGAACTGAAATATTTTCTTGCCGAGGATTTACCAAGATTTTACTCAATATAAACAGAACTACAAAATAAACTGCCACGACATGATGATTCTTGCACTTCTCACATGGGGCGTGAACAAGTGGTTGGGCTCTCCATTGGGGAAGCAACTTGGTTTTTGCTGGGCTCTGACTTGAGAGGCTTTTACTCAGGTGTAGCAAGGCCAGGTTTTGGGTAAGGGAGTGCTATTTTGAAAACCTTGGCTGGCCTTAAAGCCCTTTAAGGGGGCTGAATGGTGCAGTCACGGCTGTAGCTGTGTCCAGCCTGTACCTGGCTGGCACCAGTCTGTCCCCATTCCCAGGGAGATGCCCGGGACTGGGGCAGCCCTGTTCCCTGGCTGGGGTGGTGGGACAGGCCATGCCCTTCCTGTGCTGGGGAGTCCTGGTGGTGCCTGGACCCAGTGTCACTTCGGTTTGGTAGTTGTAATAAAGGTAAATAAAACAATAAGCAACTTCTAGCTGAATGGGGAGAGCTCCACTGGCTTAATTGGGCTTTGGATCAGCACTTCAGGGAGTTGATCCTTTTTTTTTTTTTTCCTAACACAAAAGCCAAAGCCTTGACCCTATTTGCCTAAATACTTAGTGGTGCAAACCGCTATAGCGCGGGGAGCTAATAGCATTGACTGTAAAATGCCTGCCAGCAGGCTCTGCTCCACACGGATACAAAGAGTATCTAGAATGGTGCGTGTACTCATCTGGGAGGGCAGATTTAAAACCTGTTCAAAGCACTGGGAGGATAACTGGTTTGTTTGTTTGTTTGTTTTCTTAGCCTTATGCTACAGTTCTTTTTGAGATATAATGGCAAAATTACGTGTTGCGTTATGTGATCTTTTTTGGTCCCTAAGTGACTTGTATACATTCACGTAAAACTTTGATTTACCTTCCTGTAATATACTTGAACTTCTTATAAATCACCACTGTGAGGCAGCACTCTCTTCCACCCCAATGCCACCCATGTTTGACTCTCTGCACTGTAGCACCTGGCATCCCACAATGTGCCCTGCTATTTCATAGAGAAAGTAGCGAGTTCATTGATCTACAGATGCACCTTCCTGAACTTGTGCAGGGTCCCTCTGTCTTCTGTAGGTCTCTGGTTTGATCTTTCTCTCTGCCTGTTACAAGTTGTAGCTGCAAGAGCTGTTCTCTGCTGATTAAAAGGCAGGATGAGCTGGCTGGCGTTGCTCTTGGCAAACATTGCCCTAGTCACCAGGGTGGGGAACACCATGGAATAATGCGCTTTAATCCTTGTTAATAATACATACGAAACATGCAGACCAGCCAGCCTCGGTTGTCAGGAGATCCTGATTTACCAAGCTCCACCTTTTTGGATAAAAGCAATGAAGACTGATCACTGGTCTTTGTCCACTGATGTTTACTTCCCATTTATTTTGTTCTTGACCTTTGCTGCTCATGAGCTTCATCACATTTAGCAGACCCTTGTGTGGTCTCTTGCATGTCAAAGAACTGGCTTGTCAGGCGGGTATTTTTCTTTCTTTGTGTGTGTGGCTTTTTTTTTTTTAAGGTCGTAATTCCTGTTTGTGCACGAGCACTAAGTCTGTGCTTAAATTTGTGTAAGGAGACATTTGGTGCAGGTGTCAGTCTCTGGGTGTTTGTGTGATCGTGTGTGGAGGGAAGTGACACAGTCAGTGCCCACAGCATGAGCCGTGTGCTCGCTCTGCACATGGAAAACCCCGAGATGCAGGGGCTTGCCTATAGCTGTTGGTCTGGGGAAGCCGTTATCCCAGGCTGAAAAGCCCCAGCTTGGAAGAAAGGGCATGGTTTACAAATTTCATATATGTTTCTGTCTTGACAAGACATGCTATAGATAATGTGGGGGCCCTTTGCCTTGCCCTAGGCCCCATCCCAGCCAGCTCCTGCCTGCCAGATTCCAGCTGCAGGCCGCCTTGGAGTAGCGGAGGCGGAACATACCCACGCCTCGCGCTGCGGCAGTAAATGACAGTCACGATGCTTTTGCTGCCGTGTCTTCTGTTGGCCTGGGAGGGAGGAGATGCTGCGTGAACCAGCTGTTTGGGCTCCTCTGCTGTCGCCCCGGCTCTGCCTCGCTCAGCTGCCGCAGGATTGCGGTGGGGTGAGGGAGAGAGTGTCGGGCTCTGCGTGGTTCTGTGTTCCTGCAGTTGGGCTTTTCTGCCATCCTGTGGAGGACGTGAATGTAGAGGTTCATACAGCCCTTTGCACTGTGATAACAAATGGCTTCCAGTGTTCCATGCCTACCAAACTGATTTAAGTGTGTATGGCAGTATCCATATCATTACCTTGACAAAAATATGTTTTTAAAGGCTTTTAAATTAGATTTTTCTAATAATTTCAAAGTAATCAAGCACAGTAGTCCTGATCTCTTCCAAATGGATTGCACAAAACAATATGCTTTAGTACCAAACTAGTAGTGAAGGGGAGGTCAGCTTCATTTTTAGTACTTGTCTCAAGCTAGAGCTGCTTCTATTTATATCTACTGGAGGGTTTAAGGTGGTCTTGTTTTACAGGCTGGGTCACGAACTCCTGTGCTAGATAGACCCATAGCTGCTGCTATTGGTGATATTCCCCAGGTCCTAGTTTCTTGTATCATAAAAAGATCTAGCCTTCTTTACACATTCCTTAATTGTCCAGGTGATTTATATTATTAAAAAAAAAAACAACAACCAACCAACCAAACAAAACTAACCCAATAAAAAAGCCCTAAAGCTGTCTTAGGAAAAAGAAAGAAGCATCAGAAAGAATGAACTCCTGAAGCTTTTCTTCTTGGTAAATGACAATTGAATGGTATATTTATTGTGAATAAATGACTTGGATTTGCTGCTTTGAGTCTGCGTACAGTAAAGAAATAAATATATTGTTGTGGGATTACTTCAAAAGTTCTGCTTCAAAAAACAAAAAAACTCTAAGAAAAACCTTGTATGTACCAATGAGCGTACTATAACTTCTACCACAATGCCGTATATATGGTTTTAAAAGAAATAAAATAAAAAAAAAATTGTTAACTTGTGTTAGATGCTAGCAGGATACACTGACTTTTTAAAAATTCTTGTACTGCATGCAAAGCAAAAGTACAAATGATATGGCTATTATAGAATGGTAGAATTTGTCTTCTGGGGGGGCTCAGGTATATAGCCACTGTCAGCTTATATCTGTCGTTTAAGGAAAATAGTGTGATGAGGGTCTAGCATCCGGATACATGTAGACTTCAGAACTGCATGTATAATAGCCTCAGACTCAAATGTCTTGTAATTGTAACAGTTTATAAGTACATTTGATTTCATATGTGTGTGTCTGAGGGAGAAAGGAAAAAAAAGTGATTTACTTTTGACTCCTCTTAAAATGAGAAGACGTTGGAGGGGCAAAATGGCTAAGTGGTGAAAGCATTTTTCCATGGAAAACCAGGCACAAATGTGGACTGTTTTCCAGGCTCCTTGTGAAGGCCAAAGGCTGATGGCCACCAGCTAGCAATTCTAAATTGCCGGTGGGCTGCTGGCACAACATTTTCCTTTGTGCTGTAGGTTGCATGCTATGGCAAGCCTTAGCCATGCCAGCACAGTGATCCAGTTGGCTCAGGAGAAATCATGTATTAGGTAAGATGAATATGTGTAGTGCTGTGGAGAGACCACAAACACAGACAGTGAAGTCTCTGAGACAGTTTAAGGTGGTGGTTTTCAGCAGCTTTAAGCATTATTTGTCAGTAATGTCTATATTTGTGTGTCTGTTTACATATATGAAGTGACATCATTGCACTTGATCAGGTCTTAGTTTTCCCTTGTGTTATGAATATGCATGAGCTATACTGGTGGGGGAAGCTATGAAGGATGTAGAGTTTCACACAACCGTGAACCTTGTGCTCTTGATGTACTCTCCGCAAATAGCAACACGTTTGGGTTATGTACAAAACTTTATCTTGTTTATTGGTTACCACATGTGACCCTCAGAGTCACACGTGCAGCACAGGAGTGTGCAACTTGCTCTAGGTGAACCTGCTCTCACAGGGGGGTTGGACTGGATGATCTCCAGAGGTCCCTTCCAACCCCTACCATTCTGTGAGTACTGTACCACTCTTAGTCCTTGCAGCTGAACTCTGGGCTGAGAAAAGGTCACAAAGATAATCTGGTGTTCAGCTCTCATTGTCTCCTTAAACACCGAATGTTTAAGCCCTACACATCAAAATTGCTGTTCCCTGTGCATTGTACTTACTGGTGAAGCTTGGGTGCAGTTTGAGCTTGAGAAGTGAGTTATGGCCCTTCCTGTGCTGCCTGCTGTGTCTCCCAGTGCCAGTCAGGATTTCTTTGCTAGAGCCTCTGTGGACAGAGCCACAACCCCATCTGCTATTCAAGCTGTTTCTTTATTTTTTAGGTTCATGCTGTACTTGGCTCCTTTCCCCTGCAGCAGCAACACACTTTGCCTCTCTGACAGAGGCTTAAAATGTAAGAATGGTGATTCTGATTCAAACCAGGCAATGGTGACATCGCTCCTTTCCCTCACTACTCGGTATGTTCTGGTGGCCTGAAACGCTACCTTGCTCTGACAAAATAACTCTATGCTCTCATAGATCAGAGTAAATGCTTTGTTTGGCCCTTAATCAGGGAAACCCAGATTCCCGCCGGTCAGAAAGATTTAGTTTTTGGTTTCTTTTTTAAATCCTCTGTTGTCAGGAGACATCAGTGGGCAACTTGCAATCTGTTAGAGAAATGAATTCATATGGGTTTATTTTTGATACATTGCTGAATTGCAGAACCACGTTTGTCTACCTGCTAAATTTGCTTTTGTAAACAGTGAGCACAGTACACTGCTCTGATGCTCAGGCCATAGAGCATGTAACACAAAGAAATAAACATGAATATTTTGAAGTATAAGGATTTGCAATCTTTAGGAGATAAGTGATTGTCCACCCTTTATCTCTGTGTGTATATATTGAAATATACGTAAAATTTCCATAGTCATAGTTCTTGGATTTATTACTATTTTGGCACTATTAAAGTGGGGCTAACTCATTTTTTTGGAACAACCTTAAGGAGTATGTGGTTTAAATGTTAATTGTTTTTAACTCCACATTACATGATTTGTTAACATTAATATTTAATTTAATGGAGTCAAAAGACTAATGCCAGTGTTTATTTCTAAAAAAGGCAAAGAAGCTGCAGGACAGCATTTAGCTTTGCTGTGCTTTAGAATATATTACCAAGGAAAATATTCATGCTGCAATTGTACAAATATTCCTTTCCCCTTGCCTCTCCTGAAGTCTCTGCATTCTCTCATTCTTTATTCCTAAAAATAAGCCATAGGGTTCTAATGGGGACACTGATTAAATATTCTGCTCTGTAATTTATGCAAAAGCGAATCCCAACAGGAATCAGGGACTCTGAAAATCTGTTGTGAAATAATTATCCTGAATGACATTGTAGAAATGGTCCATGAGGATGTTGTCAATAATACATTACATAAAATCTGTTTGAAATAAACCTTGAAAATTACATGATATTCATGGGAACCTGAAAGAATTATCAGTAAACAAATTTAATCAGCTTGATGTTATGCATACCACTCAACCTCTTATTATCTGATCATCTAGGTTTTAGAATGCTATGGGGAATTGAATGACAATTAATACTAAGATAGAGCTGTAGGAGCTCATGTGGTGGCTGCAGGACTACCTGATTCTCTTAATTTTTGCTCATCTCTCTTCATTTGCATTCATTTCTTGCTGCCACAGAGTCTTCAGTGACACCCACCGATAGTGACCTGGCTGTTTGTTTTTGCAGCTATTTCCTTAACAAGAAAGCACTTCTTAACAAAGAGTGAATCTGCTTGACAATGAAATCATTCTAATTCTTCCCACACACTGTGAAATGGTTACACCAATGTCTAGACACTTCTGGTTGTGATATCCAAATGGAAGCCAAGCCACAAAATCAAGTGCAGCATAAGCTGCACACTAAATCATATACCGATTTATTGATGCTTCTTCCAGTAAAAGGCAGGACTATGGTAAACCCCATTGCAAGTAAGCTTGGAAGAGGTAGGACCTACTTCTTAGCTGAAGCTGGTAGAAATTTGGCCATTGACCTCACAAGGAGCAATAAAGATTGGAATCTCATTCACCTGAAGTCTATTTTTTCAGGCTATTAGTTACTAGGTATTCACTGAGGAGGTCCTATATAAGGCAAAAAATATGCAAGAGGACTTGATGGGATCTTCAAAACTTCCTTTTAGTAAGTAGGAAAACAGTGCAGACTTCATTGATATCTTTGTTATTGGTCACACATATGTGAGCATCTAGGACTTAACCTTGGCATACCCTTCTAGTTATACACATGTATTGCTAACGGGGATATTCCGCTTTGCAAATGTATTTGGAGGGAATCATGTGATATTAGAACTGTGCAGTGATGTCCCTGTTCAACAAAGTGCTTCACTTCGTTCACTAGTTTTGAATATTCAAGTGAGAATGCTGCCAAGGAAAGCAGCATCCTTTCACAGAGAAGCCGTAAGTTTCATTAAAAATTATTCCTTCAGGCTGGTTCATGTCAGGATGGCAGAAATGTAGCCAGATGCATTTTTAAAAAAGATCCCAGACTGGGGGGTGGGGGGTGGGGAAGGAAATCAGCTATTATGCAATAAGTTTATATCTTTGCCCAAAGACTCTGTCTAATCTTTAGGCAAGTTACAATATAAATGACTTTTGCAACTGTAAATGATGGATATATAATGATTTCTGAAATAAAGGGCAAGTACTTCATTCTTGATACTAGCAAGATGTGTTCTAATAACTTTTTTGGGCCTTGAAACATTTTTTTTTTTTTCTTGTCATTAAGATCGCCACAATGTACAGACCATCTTGTACTTACAAGAAGAGCGATTACAACCTTTTGAAAGAATATTTTTCTTGATGGTAGGGTTGTGTAGGAACTTAGAATGGAAAGATACATACCTTTTTCTGTCAGTTTAGTTGTGCTGGAACAGGATTGTATTTGCTGAATGGGGCACCTGTCCATACTACATTTCAATGTGTACCAGTCTGGATGAATATTGATTGAAACAATATCTGCTTCACAAACTCTTTTCTTTCAGGTCTTTTATCCAGTTGTATTTTCTCATTTTCCAAGTTCAATGGTTTTACCTTTGCATTACCTTAGCAAAGCCATGGAATCTTAAAGTTAAACACGCAGAGTACCTATTTTCCTGTTCTTATGCTAAAAAAAATTATGTCTCTTCATGAATTAAAAAAAAAATTACTTCAGGCTGGAAATAAGAGTTGTCTTCTGCCTTACAACTTCATTTATTATCAAGATAAAATGCCTTAACCCCTCTCTCTAAGGGAAGATGACAGAGGCCAACCAGCTGGTATCAGGAGGAGGTGTGCTACCTGATTTACATCTACTGTAGTTTTATCTAGTTAAAGTGATGTCTTTGCTTAACTGAGTGAGATTCGTATTAACAGAGACAGTATTTAGTGTAGCCCACTAAATGTCTTGCTAATAAAACCTTTGTGTTGGTAAGCAGGAGTGGGGAGGGACAGGATGGGACTGCAAGAATTTAGGACTAGTCTATAATGAACTATCATTGGAATAAATAGCTAGGTTTTAAGGTATTATTTTGGATTCTTTTAGTATGGAGAAGGGATCGAAAACACACTTACAATCAAGAATGCTATATCTCACCTAAGCTCGGAAAACACAAATGGGAAGATGACAAAAATCCTGGTTTGGATAATGAGGTTTTTATTTTACATAAATGTATACTTAAACCAAGCAGCAAATTAATGCTTGATTGTTTTGATTACAAGCTATGGGTGGTCCACATGCAAGGAGTTCACTAAATTTTCTGACAAAACCTAAGAGCTATAAACATTTTGAATTGTTGCAGGTATGCTCACAGTAAGAAATTGCACAGAACTTGCCTTCAGCTGATGCATGAACTGCACCATCAAAGGCTATACAGGAAGAGGAGTCTCTAACAACTCCTTTCTTTCAAGTCCTTTACTGAAACGATTGGTCAAGATCCTTTCTATGGTGACTGGGGTTTAATTATAGGTCAGTACCTCTACAGATAAGGACAGAGTTTGTCCTTGTCCATTTGTAAGACTTGAAATACCTTTTTTTTTTCTTGGCTGAGCTAAAGTAGTGTGTACAGAAATAATGTGAAACGAGGTGCTCGTATCTTGCCACCATTCAGCTTTCATTGTGTGCTGTTGAAATCTGAGCAGTTCCCTTGCCTAGGAAATAACTATGCCAAGACATCTAAATTAACTATGCTGTCTCATGTATAGTAAAACTAAAAAAAAAAAAAAAATCTTGGCAGAGAAAATAGATGAAGTTTCTTACTTTGTCACATGAATAGGAGAAACTGATTTTAATTCCAAATAAGATCTGGGATGGACTGTTTAACTAAGACAATCCATGTAAAGTGCTTGAAACTGAACCCCTGCGTATTAGATACTGTTAAGACATGTCTTGTCCTGTGATTAACCTTTGTATTGTCTAGAATAGTTAGAACACACAAGTCTTAGACTATTTGGACTTCCTTCTCTCTGACATTACTTTACTTGTCAGAAAAGGCGAATATGTCTTTATTGCCTTTTTAGCTTCATGAAGCTGACAAAACTTGGCAGCTCTGGCACAAGGGTGAAACAGTAGAACATGCTTTGCAAGGTCATGGTTCACTACTACATGAAACCTGAGAACATGACATCCTGTTGTGGTGCATGTTAAATGTACCTGAAACGTTGGGGTCTGGTAGGGGAGGAATGTAGAAATACCATACTGGGCAGAACAGTGTCATCTTCCAGTTTTTAAAACAGAACTTTTCTTTCCTAATTATTCCTCCCCCCCATCCCCCCTTTTTTTTTCTTGTGTTAGGAATACCACCTTCCTCTTCCACTTTTATGCATGCTTCTTACATATGTGTTTTGTCATGCTTTGAAAAGGGAACAGAAAAAACTGAGATACTCAGAAATGTTCAGGTATTCTATTCTTCAGTTTTTCTGGACTTGACTAAGTCCTTTCGTCTCCCAGCCTTTGATGGCACTGTCAGTTGGCCTTCCCGCTCTGTTACCTTCTACTTGACATCCTGAAGCTTCCTCTCTCCTTCAAACTGTCATTAGTCTTTCCTGTAATTTCTCTCTGACCTTCCCTTTGGGAAATAACTGAATCCAGCAATATGTCTTCTGGGCGAATATGTCGGTTTTTCAAGGTGTATCTGTCACTACCTTCAGTATCGTTCAAGTACAAGGCCTTTGGTCATCCTGGATTTTTATTTCTCTCTTCTGTGACTTTCCTAATTACCATTGTCAGGTTTGGACTCAGCTGAATAACTAGTAACCAGGTTTTGGATGTCTTGGGTTGTGTTAGTCTCAGAAGGGCTGTTAGTTTGGTGTGCTCTGCCCATCAGTTACCAGCCTGCCAACTCCTCGTAGCCATGCTCATCTTTGGATCTGAGAGCTCACCAAAATGAGCATCTAGTGATGTGAACTTGCTTGTTGTTTATCTAGTTCTATGTGTTTCTCCATGTGTTTGTTCTTGTTTTAATCTTATAAAATAATATAGAAAATTGGAACTGTCTTCATGCTCTACATCTTTATCACACCTATTTTATTCTAGTCTTTAACTGACCAGCTGAAACCTATTGCTTTCACCATGACATAGCCAGGGAAAGCATTGTCCTTTTCATACAATTTACTTGAGAGTGCAAAATAAAAGTAATATTCAGGCAATAATAATTGGTCCATTCCAGGATAGATGTGTCAATAAAGCTTATTGATGTAGGCCTAAACTATTAATCAAATCCTTTTTATTAGCAGACCTTTGAACAAAATGGCAAACCAAAATGTATGTAAACTTGTTGAAGAACTACCCACAATTACAGAACCAGTTCTACAGCAGCCTGTAATGTTTCTCCAGCAATTGTCCATTGTTATTTCCTCTGGTCTCTGACACAAACAGTATTAAGTCATGGTATTATCTGTCTGCCTTAAAATAACGACTGCAGTCTAGCTGTGAGATGACTACATCTGAGCAATGGGTAAAGAAAGGATTTTATGTATACACATCTGTACATGCATACTGAATGTGTGCAGTAAATTTGTATGTCTGAATGTTAGTCTGCATACACACATTTAGGAAATAAACATAAATATATGCACACTTGGACATACTCACATAGAACATAATCCTATAAGCACTTACTAATGCTTCAGTTCATTGGGGAAATTAATGTGAGTAAAATCAAGTTTTTTTTATGAATGCTTCCAGCATCAGTCCATGAGTTTCCAGGAAATGCTCAATGATTTTTAGGCATGACTGCTGAACAAGGGGAAGTCAATGCAGCCTGTAGCAGTAAGTGCAGCAATTGGCCATTGCCTCCATTATCTTTGAAACAAGGTTGTTTTTAGCTTTCGGATATGTGTATCTGCAGTTAAAAGCAGACACAGAGCAAGAATTAGCATCCCATTTCCTCCACTTTAATTTATGATGACTGTTGTCTGATAAATCAGAAGTAGTGCCTTGAGTGTTGAAGCCATCTGAATTTCTGGACTGCAGGAAGAAGTACAGCAAACCTGGCGTATTTTACTCCAGGTTCCCTTGGATCTTTCATGAAAACAATGCTTACTGTGTCAGTTGTACCATTTTGCATTTTAATAAGAGATGGCAAAAACACAGAAATGCTACAACCAAATACACAAATCTCTAGCATTTTCATACTGGCACTGGCAGTAACTCTGTGAGAGCTCTTTGGGGATGAGAGGTAAGTTCTTGTTCGGAACTGAACTACTGTACGTGGATTTACGGTCCTGTGTCAGAATGGAATGGAGAAAATATTTTGCTCTGGGAGAACAGAATTTACTGGTCAATTCAAGTGTTACTTCTGCAAAATATGATAATATTGGATGTGGCAATATCATGATATTGTTTTATTGGCAATTAGATTCCAGACTGGCAGGGATGTATGAATATAAGCCTCAATTATGGGACCGTGGTGTTTTAATGCCATCTGTCAACAGTTTGCTCCTTATGCCGCAACATGCGTACCATTGGAGAATAAATGATTAACTAGAAGAAGTGAAGAGGTAAAGCACACCAAACTGCGCTGCCATTTTTAACAAATGCTGTCACTTATGGGGCTTGCGGTACAAACATTTACACTTGCGAAACTACACAAGCTGCAAGGTTTCCTGGTTCATGCACTATGTTGTGAAGATAACCAATACATACCGCTTGAGATATTTTTGATCTAAGAATGCTTGTGGAATCTGATACAATACATGCATAAAAACATGTCCGTGATTCCTCTGAATTATTGTCTGATGTAAATAAAGTCTTGTAAATCATAGAATCATTTTGGCTGGAAAGTCCAACTGGTGACTCAACCACTTCCCTGGGTAGCCTGTTCCAATGCTTGATAGCCCTTTCTGTGAAGAAATTTTCCCTAATATCCAATCTAAGCCTCACCTGGAGCAACCTGAGGCCATTTCCTTTTGTTCTATCACTTGTTGAATGAATGGAACGAAGCAATCCTACCAGTATGGGGATTTTACAGATGACTGTGGAACTCCTTGCAAGGGTTTGGCCAGTTGCCAGGTTAGATAATTATATTATGATTATTTATGATCCTTTTATTATGTTCTTGATAATTACTTTAAGTACTTGAGAAATGTGCTGCCACCTGAACTTTCAGTAGTTGCTATTTTTCCACTAATGTATAGTACTTGGATTCCCAGCCAACTGTAGGATGCTCTTGGGCTACTGGCTATGCAAAGATGATAGTGAATGTGCTAAGCTGAGGCAGGACAGGTGGAACCAGATACAACAGCTAAGAAGGTGAGTGCAGACACACAGGATGTCTTGCCTCTAATTCCAGATCCCAGCACTGAGGTGAGGTTTAACTCCACTGAGTTAAACCTCAGCTTCAACACTTATTGTAAATAGTACTGATTTAAGATGTATTTTAGTATGACACAATGAAAACAGAATTAATATTACCTAAAAATTAGGACATCCTGTGCTTAGGGGCAAAATAAATATGTTGGAAGAAGAACCTGTTGCAGTTTGTAGTTGCAGATCGATCTGGCTCTGATCTGCAACTCTGTCTTTAACCTACTAGTTTCCAAATCTTCTTTCAAGCTTGTCTGTCTTCTACAGATCCAAAAGCAGACACAGACTGTGTACAGTCTTTATTAAACAGCAAAGTTTGGGGGTCCAATGTCTGGTGATGATGAAATTTTTGCCCTGTCCATGTTGCTTTTAAAGGAGGAAAGAGAAACTTAGTTGTGTACCTGGGGAAGGTGT
This sequence comes from Fratercula arctica, assembly GCA_947846985.1. Taxonomy (NCBI): domain Eukaryota; kingdom Metazoa; phylum Chordata; class Aves; order Charadriiformes; family Alcidae; genus Fratercula; species Fratercula arctica. Next base: position 26,724,395 of record CANTUZ010000010.1, read on the forward strand.
GATATAAGGAAGTGATCACTGACATGCTATGAGATGCTGTCTCTAAAGCACTTTGAGTCACTGTAAGAGTATGTGATTGAATGGTATTTTTGTTTAGCTTGCTGTTCTCTATGAAAGATGTCTCTATATAATGTGTATTATATATTCAAATATACACAGGCATACATGATGTCTGAATACATGCTTATGTGAATTCATTTGAGCTGTTAGTGATGGTAAATACTTCTAAAATTAAATTAAAAATAGGCTGTATAGTTAGTAGGTTTTGCTAAGGTTTTGCCCAGGATGGGGTCAGGATTGAGAAATATTAGAGGTGAAATATCCATAATGATTTAAGTCTTTCTTGGAATTCCCATAGTATATAGCTTCTTCAGACTGTTTCTCTTTTCCTGAACATGAACTGTAATTTAGATTCCTTGGCTGTGCCTTTGGGGGAAGAAGTATCTTTGAGTAGTGGTACCATTTTAAACTAGAGTAAATCAGGAGTAGTTCTGAAGGCTTTCAAATGAAATACCCTTTAGTGAAAACAGTGGTTGGGCGGAAGAACTACTAGATCCCTAGTGTTTGTTGCTCATCTGTTTCTACTTGGATGATAGTCCCACTGATCTGGGTTGCTTCTCTTCTTTCTCTGCCATGTAGCACTAAGTGGGTTTGTCTGTCTTAAGAAGCAGTCTGGAGACTGCAACAGAGCTGGCAATACTATAGCTTCAATCACAAGCCTTGTAGGGAAAGAATCTGCTGTCAAACTAAAGCAAGCTCAGATGAAGGTTGGGTCAGGTTTTATACAGAGTGAGGTAAAGCTAGCTTGTTAAAATAAGGTAATGGGATGGGGGGAGAGGAATCAACAACAACAAAAAGACAGCCCAAAAGACAGTATATAGGAAGTGCATGAAAATTGTATCAATGAAAGGATAAGAAAACTGGTGAGGCAGAAAAATTGAGGAAAGTAAGTTATAAGTAAGGAAACCTATGGGGGGGGGGTATGAATAAAAAAGGCTTAATAATGATCAGATTAATTTTCTGTTTTCAAATTCAAAATACAAATGTATTCATTAATGGGGGGGAAGAATAGAAATGGCAAGTGCTGTCTTTGATTTCCAAAATAGCTTTGCATGTTATTCTGTTTGCTTAACTTTGGTATTACATATTTTGAGTATTTCTTAGAATACATCAAGCTCCTGACTATGGAAGTAGGCTGCTGATAAAAATATTTGAAGATTTCTTCTGTTTCCCACTGGGTATAAGAGTTTACTATGTTTTTACCTTCAGAACTGCTTAGAAACATTTGCTTTGCAAATAATAATAATAATAATGTTCTCTGCTTCTCATGATTGGCTCTAGAGGAGAGCTGTTTATGAATGTAGCAGTGCTTTGAAAATCACGTGTGGGCCCCAGCATAGCACATGCACATCTCCATGGACTTGAATGATATCACTGAAGTTGGCAAGATGATTCTGATGCTCAAAACTCTTTGGGTGTTTCAGTATCTTGTTCAGCATCTTGCTGACCTGGCATCCTGATATATTCCCACAGACGATTCTGGTTCGCTGAACAAAGAAAATTATAAGGTGAATAGTAGGGCAAAGTAGATAGTTGTCTCATATCTTGGAGCTGTTGTAAACAATGCTATGAGAAGAATAAATCCTTTATGAAAAGGATAGTAACATTGCTAAAGGGCCAGAAGTCTGTAATAATACTTGAGAAAATGAGTTGGTTAAATAAGAAATGACAAAAGAACTGGTAGTTGAAGTTAACTCTTGCCTCTGAAAGGTCAGGTTTGATGCTTACTGCTACCAAGTGTTCTGGCTTTATTTCATGATCAAATCTATGCTTGGATATCTTTCTTCAGACTGGATTAAAAAAAGCTGAAAGTCTGAATTTTCCAGGTAAGCATAAGCTCTCAGATTCAAATATTTCATAATAAAAGTGCAAAATCAGTGCAACTTAAAAGCTGAAATGTAAGCTGACAAATGAACCACAATGTTTTTAAAATTGGTCTTGCAAACTTTTTATTTTCATCTCTATTTATGGTTTTGAGCTGTGGGATCTTCCAATTAAACTTGATGGAAAACTTTTTATGCACCTGTGGCTCACTTAAATAAGAATCTTTTCAGTGAAATGTGGTAGCTCTGATGCTTTGTTGGCAATGTTTCTCAGTAGAATCTAAATGAGAAAGTAACTGAGAATGGCCGCTCTTGTTCCCCTCTCCATATATATGCCTGCTTAGGGCATCTCTGGATTGGAGCTTCAAGCCTTGCTCTGTCTTTGACGCAAATTATTGGCAGCCTGAGGAAGGATCTCTTTTGTCAACCCCAATTGTGTTAAATAATGCAACAGTCTATGTAAAAAAAAAAAAAAAAAAACAAAAAAAAAAAAAAAAAAAAAAACCAACCTGACAGACTGTAGTCTTGTGGCTAAGATCTTGGCTGGCATATAGGAAGATCATGAATTCATCTCCAGAATTGCTGTACGTATTACATCTTGATAGAAAACTCTTTAGTTGCTTGCCTACTAGTTATTCACAGACAGTTCTGTCTGTCCCTATTTCTGTTCTGCTTGTATCAACATGTCAAAAGATCCTGGAGTTGACCAAAGACTGAAGAAATCAAATGAAAAAGGCCCAGAATTTTTGGCAAAACACACTTTCTGTTTTCACAGCTAGCCTTTCTGGCAATACTGGATTTCCTAGTCTAGAACCATGCTGGACTTGCTGTCCCATCACTGCTGACAAATACATTGTTCCTTAGGACCAACAACTTGTGGTCTTTCACGATTATTACCTTCTCCACAGAATTTTCAGGGATGATTTAGGTATGGCATTTAAATACTAGTAAGTCATTAATCTAAATATTTGCATTCCACTGTAAATTTTTTACACAAACTTCTACTGTGAAGCTGTAAAGGTAATATTGCTTGCCTATAAGCTATAAAACAACCTCCTGTCTCTGCTGCTAAGTTGCTGTGAGTGAAAAATCAGATGATGTATAGATTTAAAGAAAATGGGGAAAAGGTGCCAGCTAACTTGATTTCCTCCATTTTGCAACTGTACTACTGTGGAGGTTGGTTCTGTGCTACTGCCCAGAAGCCGTGTGGGACAGGGGCTAGTTGAGCTACTGGCCTCATCTACATTTTCGGGGCCAATCTCAGGTTTGTTTGCTGTCTTGAAACTTGTACTCTAGCAGTGCTAAGAGATCCTGCAATAGATTTGCAGGAAAAGTTTCTCCTGCATCCAAGCCACACCTAATTGGAGCCTAATGTTGACTTTCACCATAGTTCAATCTGTCCCGAAGTAACATTTTTTTGCCCCTCAAGGGATCGAAGACCAAGCGGTTTCTCTGTGAGCTCTAGAAGTTTTTGCCACTTGGTGTATAGCAAGTGAGATCGTAAAACCTGGGGGAGGGTATTAAGATAGAGAAAGAAAGAAAGAAAAAGCTCCAAGTAGCTCTTGACAGATGGTGCTCGAAAATGAGTATCTCTTTGGCACCATGAATGCTCCCTGAGGGGTTCTTCATTCTCCGACTCTTTCTCTTTCTTTTTTCCCTTCACTTGCTCCCTGACACTTCCCTTCATTTGCTGTAATTTAAATGAAAGTGCAGAAAAGGCATATTTGGTTTTAATATGTAAAGAGCTGCTCCTGGGTTCGAAGCAGCCATTTAACATGCAGGATGAGTGAGAAGAGAAATGGAGGCTGGGGCTGCTGGCTGTCAGTTCCTGCCACGGCAGCGGCTGCCATTGCTTGGCTGCTATCAAAGATTCATCAGGGGGAAGTTGCTGCTTTGCAGACAAAAATAACAGATGGTCGTTCGTGTTTGCCTTACTCCGGGGGCCTTGCCACAATGCACGAGGTCCAAGAGAATTTGCATTACTGGGGCTGGTTGCTTTTTGTAAGTGTGTTCATGCATATTTGAACAGATTTTTTGGTTTTGGATTTTATAAACTTGCTAATGAATTTAATGATGAACCTATAGATTTCCTGAGATGCTTACAGGATGTGTTGGTTTTGAAGTGAGTTTTAATTAAATTTTCCAGTGCTCATCCACAATTTAGCACTGCTCTGTTGCAAAACAAGCTTCTTGCCACAGGTGGCAGGGCATGGATGTGACTCCGAAAAAAAGCTCTCCCTGCTGCCAACCCAAATAAACAGAGTTCGTTTTGGAAAAATACTGATCATGTTTTTTGTCTTCAGCAAACTAAATACTGTGTAGGCAAAATAAATGTCTGCTTCAGTTGAAGATAAATAGAGCAGAATAAAATAATTAGGTTTTTGAAATATTTTATTTTTATATTTTTAAAGTTAAACTTATAACATTTATTTTTCTTGAAACTAATTGGCTTTATCTTTACAGAGAAGTTCTCTTAGTTAAAACAGCAGCAGACTCCTCAAAATCAGGTACCTCTCAAATACTGTGTATGGACAAGAAATGTGACCCTTAGCCATTTTGTCTTCATGTTTTTAATATTGTTTCTTGTTAACCATGTTTCATTTGGTGTTCAGACTTCTTATATAACTGCAAGTCATGGTCAGCTATCATTGAATGTGTCTCTGAAGAACTGGCATTGTGCAGAAGTAAAGCTTTTAATGTTCCCCCCCCCTTCTTTTCTCACTGTATTAACAGTTTTTTTTTTCTTTAGGTATTTTCAATTTCTTTTCATGTCATTAGGAGAGTTACCACTTTAACAACTTGTATTTCTTGCATAAAGAAAACTTCCACTAACCAGGATGATCTGTGGGTGCCTGTTAGAGCACACGGCCAGATCTTCCCCATGCTGGCAATGAAATCCTTTCCATAGGTTGATCCCAGGAGATGGACAACAGCTCTGTAAAGCCATTCTGCTCCTTTCTCCCATTGGGCTCTTGTTTTGTAAGCAGGTTTGGAGAAGATGCGGGTTGATCTTTGCTTATGTTATGTTTGTGCTCTATGAATGTTGCCTTTGTGGTTCAGAAAAGCATTGTTTTTTCTGTAATGTGCAATTTGGCTTCCAGCGGTTTTGCTCCTGTTCCTGTAGCCTGTAATTGGCCACAAGTAGAGGGGCATGATACAAGCTCACAAAAATCACCTAGGTCTGGGAATCACCACGAGAAAGCTGTCTGGGTAACTGAGTCTAAAATACTGTACCTTCTTATTGGAAGCTTTTAGTATGATGTGGCTTTCTTCTCTTCTCGAATGGCCAGTGTGGCCTCAACTGGCTGCCGCTTGTTCCCTATATGGCAGGAAGGAGATAAGATGTGCGTTGATTACTGGGTGGTGGTTGGCTTGCTTGAATTTAGGAGTGAACCTCACGCTAATGCAGTGGCTATTCAAGCATGACTGAAAATGCATGTAAAATGGGTTAGATTCTTTAGTATGGCTGGCTGATTCTCAAGTGAATTTTGCTAGATGAACTGTGTAATCTTTACTGTATTGTAAAGCTATGAGATGTGTACTCTGTGCATAGATGTTTGGTAAATGAAAATTATTATTGTAATTTCAAGATTAGTAGACGTTTTAATGTTAGAAGGAGAAAGAGGATGGCTCTCTGGTGGTCATTGTGGTGCAGGCCAAGATAATCTATTGGCAAAAGCCTTTGTGTTTTATTTGTGGATATGCAAAAGCATGGTCAACTGGTAAAATGTGTTTCTATTAACAGATTAATTAGTTGACAACACAAAATGACACAGGTGAACGCTTCTTTGCCCAGTGATGGAACTAATGCTGATATGTTTAGAATTTTCTCAGTAATGTTTCTCTAAGCCTTGCTTCTGGCTCACACATAGCTATGACCAAATTTAAAAACTGTTATAAATGTGACTAATAGTCAAACTGATGCTTTGTAGCATTAGTGAGGGGCTACTGAGAGTTCAAGCAGAGATTTCAACTCCATTATCCTTTATTGCATGCAATTGTTGTTACAAGTCAAGTATATATCCAAAACTTAAACATTTTAGATTCTAAAACAGCTAGATTCTGCGGTGCTTGGCTAAAAACATTAGAAGGAAAGAGTTTTTGAGAGAGCTATTTTAAAGGCTTGGTATTTCAGCAAGAATTTCCTGGAAAAATACTGTTTTCATTTTTGTGACTATTTAAAAAATTTTCCAAAGTCTTATTCTGAGGAAAAAAGTAATTACTGACGTCTGGAATCCCAGGAAAATTCAAGTAATCTTTAATGTCAGTGCTTGTTTGATACAAATATGAAAATATCAAAAAAAAAAAAAAAAAAACAAAACCAAAAGCAAACAAAAACACAGGAAAGCAGAGTTTCCAAACCATTTTTTTTTCTTTTTAACAACTTGAGATCCCTTTGCTCCACAGCAGACAAGCACATGAGTATGGTTTAGAATTCAGACACCCAGTTTTCATGCCTCTCCTCAAATAAGGCAAATTTTGCTCCCTTATCTGGAAGCTTTCCAAGGAAATCCCTGTCTTTTAGAGGGTTTTTTGCCCCTAAAATGCTGGGGTTTTAAAGTTTCTTTTTCTTTCCATTCCAGTTGGAAAAGATACTAAACCCATCTGCATGTGGATGATTCTTCATGCATTTTGTTGTCCTTATCAAAGTAGTGTTGGCTGTCCTAACATTTGGAAGCTTGTAGAGTGTTTTGTGAGCGAGATGAGGATATTAAGTGTAGTTTGGTTTAATTTGGCTGTTTATAGTGTGGTCAAGAGGACAATGCTTTGATATTTTGTGCAAGAGTCTACAGCCATTATTGGCTTACTTCCCCCCCCCCCCCCCCCCCACCCTATGTAGAAATCATTTTCTTAAACAAAAAACCTACCAAAACCAAAAGAATCCCACCCAACCAAAAATAAACAAAACCCCCCAAAATAAAAAAGCACACACACCTGTGAATACAGTTATCAAATATGCAGATGACATTGTCTGAGAGTGTTGTATGTGTCCCCCCCACCAAGTCTCCAGATACTAAAGGCCACGACTAGTGTTTGTAATCTTCCAGCAATGGTGTTGCTGTTGCAACATTTTTAGTTGCATTGTATTCTCTGTAGGAACCCATGTTTGACTAAACTTACACACAGAGTATGAACCAAGACAGGTATGCGCTCTGGGAAGAGGTGGGAACAATCTAACAATGAGCTATAGAGAACAGATTTACTTGTGCTCAGGTCTGCCTGTAGCTGAGCGTACATCGGCTTTCGTCAGGTTTTCATGAATGTTTGAATTGCCGCTGTGAGTTGGGTGAATGAGACTGTATTGTACCAAGGTCACTTTGCCAGGCTTTTAGTGACAAAGTGATATGAGCTCACAGGAAAACAAACCCTGCTGCTTCTCCCTCATCCCAAGACTGCATCAGATCCTCAGGTGGTAGAAGCTGTTGTCTGGAAAGTTCAGAGTCACAAATGAGTGGGTGGATGTTGAAGTCGCAAGGTCTCACTGCTGGTCAAACAGTAATAAGAGACAAGGAAAATAAACAGTAACTGCAATCATCTAGCGAATGTTATAGAAGTAAACCTATTTACCACAGGAATAAAGTACCTCCTTTTTGGATGAGTGGTTGAAATTGCTTTGAACTAGATGTATGTTGCCTACTGCGCTGTCACAAGGCTATGCAGAAGCTGCTAAAAATCCCAAATTAGAAAATCAATGACAACAGGTAAATTCTAAAATCTCTACTAAATGCTAGAGATCACTCCCACAAGTTCTGTGCAGTAAATCAAGACTGAAGCAACAAAGCATCAAATTCTTGTCAAACTGTCTTGATAAAATGGTTTTATCAAATAATTTTATGTTCACAGCTGAACCTTGTAATAAAAGCTCCAGACAAGGACTTGTCATCTTGTTTACTTCCTGAGTGCACCATAAAGTTCCTGCATGTCCTTGGGAGAGTTGCTCAGCATAACCTTCTTAGTTCTGTAGTAGGCGAAAATACGACTATACTTTTCCTTCTGTCCCCCATTTTGTCTGTTGACGATCACAGCTTTTTGAGTAGTCACTATTTCCATAATTCAATGGATTTCTCATTCCATCTGCAGCTTGTATGAAATGATGTAATACAATTTTAAAAAAAATCATGTCATGAAATTACATTATTCACCTACCTGTTTTTATGAGGACTCTTTAAAAAAAATATGTTGGTTTTCTATTTCCACCCCAGCTTTGTATACCATAGTTTAAAAAAAAAAAAAATCACAATGTGACAATGGATTTGTCACAAAGGTGTTCTGTTGCAAGGAGCTGATTGTGTTCAGTCCATCTGTTTAGATAAGCTGAAGAAATGTGTAATTAACTCTGTTTTCTCAAAGTGCTGCAGCTAGCAGACCACAGGGGTATGTGAATAGGTTGTAGAGAGAGTGAACAAGTTGACCTGTTCACAGAACTCAAATTGGGGGAAACCAAATATTTGGGTGTAGGAAAAGCCTTTAGTCTCCCTGCATTTGCCTTCTCCAGCTCTGTAGTGCAATTGTTTCTGAGGTGTTCAGGTGTTGGTTAGACTTCTCCAGGTTCAGGTACCACTGAACACTGTGTTCACTCATGTATATGGTTTTGAGATGATACTTGAGACAGTATATCCTGAGGAGGTCACTTCAATGTAGAATGTTTATAACCTGAATGCATGGTAGTGAATGGGTCTGGCAGGGATAGAGTTAAAGGCTTTAACTTCTCTCTAGACCACCAGATGCTTTTCAATGTGCTAACAAGGATGGGTGGATTAGCAGGTGCTTCATGCAGGAAGGCTAATGAGGTTCATTGGCAATTGGGGATCTGAAACAGCAGGGGAGGAGCAGGAGAGATTGGGGTCTGGAAGAGAGTGATGGTGTGGTTTCTGGCTGAATAAAACTGCCCAATCTATGCTGCAGCTGCCTTTTCTTTCTTTGTTCTATGACTAATAGAAACTCCTTTTTTTTTAAATCTATATTTCACTTGTATTCCATTGGTGATGAATACTGTGGAGTTCTTTCTCCTTGCTTGTGAATACTCATGTCTGTGGATTAATTCTTTTATTGTCTCTGGACTGCAATTCTTGCAGCTTTGTGTAATTGTATTGCCTGTGTTCGTTCTGTGCACACACAGTAGCTGAGGGTCTTGAGAGAAATTTGGCCCCAAACTGCCAGAGACTCACCTTAATGGGGTGGACCACAGATGGTGCAAGTTTACCTTCCAAAGTTCCTCTGCTCCAGCTGGGCTGTCAGGGTGAGTTAACCAGATTAATTTGGTCAGTGCAGCTGAGTAGATTGTGATGGTACCAAAGTTGGTAGAAGGCACTGAACAGAATAGCTCTCTGCCAAATCTCTAACTGTTCAGAGTCTGCACATCCTCCCTCAAGAAAATAAAGTTTTAAAGCCTCTTATTTTTCAGAGGTGTGGGGATTTTGTGTGTTTGTTTTCTTTTTTCTGGAATAAAATGAAATTACTTTCACTCTCTTCCCCACCCATGTAAAAGCAGAAGTTCTTGCAAAGCATTGTGTATATGCAGGAGCTTTATTCGTAGGCAGTACAAAAAATTAAGTACATAAAGTTTAAGTCGTGATAGGGTCCTAAGATATGCTGCTCTATCAAGCTGAAATGCAAACAAATATCTGACATCAAGAATGATCCACTGTCTGCTTGATTTCTAGAATAAGCCTGGTATGGCTGTGTTTGTTAAATTACAAGAAATTCTCTCTGAAAAATCTTCTGATATGTAAGAGGAAGTATACGTTTTTAAACAGACAATGGTGATAAAGATGCACAGTTTCTCTTCTAAATCAGCCACACATACTGGCCTTCTAATTAGGCTCAGTCTGCTGTACTGGGGACTAAATCAGTTACAGACTTCTACCTCCTCTAATCAATCTCAAAACTACTGTATCTGAATGATTGTATTTGGTTACAAATGAGTAGAACTTAACGGAAATCTCAGGGCTTAGAAAGGATTAAATTGTCATTGCTAAAAGACAAAGAAAAAGGATAGTAGATAAACCTAATAGTAGGACTTGCCACATCTTTGTCTGCAAATCACTAGCAGTGTGAACAACTAATGTGTGTATGTATGTTCCCTTGTTTTGTGTGTGTGCCCGTATATTCCCTTTATGGATAGAAACCTGCCTCAGGTTCTGCGTTTCTCTGTTCAAAGCGGTGTGCAAATTGAGCAAACCTTGAGCCGCAGTGGGCCAATTAGCAAGTCTGTAGTATTCATAACTTCTTTTCCAGTTCGGAATGTGTGAAATTTACTTTTTATTGGTTCAGAAAAACATTCAGGAAGTCTTCTAGGAAAAATAATATAAAATAATATATAGATCAAAGTTGACTTTCAAATGGTTCCTCGGGCTCAGATTTGGGGATGAGAAGCCTTATAGAGCTTCCTGATTATTGCTAAGATCCATAAGGTCCTCAGTTTAGTCTGGAGTCTCATTTGTTTCACTCTGGTCCAGTGATAGATTTGGGGTGGGCAGAGTTATCTAGGCTAGGATTTGATTTAATATGGGTAGCTGCTTCTGGGCTAGAGTTTCTCAGGTTGTTCAGATTCCTGAGATGACTCAAGAAGCTGGGAATTACCAACATGAGGGGAATACAGATGACACATGTGACCCAGCTGGTTCATGTGACTTGCACCTCTGTGCTGCATGGCAAGAAATGTATGAATATAAAAACCATGCTGACAGACAAGGTTGATGATGCTAATGCAAAGCGGCAGTTCCACATCTCCAGTGCCAAGTGCATTACTGAATAATTCAGTCCCTTGTACACTTCAGTCCTTTTGGAAAGGGATTTATTAGTTGGCACAGTAATTCTACTACTGTCCTCCTCACAGCTTGGCCACAAGAATGCATTAAGGTGTGCTTGGGAGCAGGAAAGATTTATAGGAGACAAAAGCTACCCTGTGCTCCATCTACTGTAGATTCTATGATAGATCCTAGGAGCTATTCTAGTTTATAGCTGAGAAGGGAAAAAGTGAAACGCTTTTCCAAATGAACACCTCACATAGAAGTACTTCTTGGTGTGTGTTACTCAGCATGTGCATTCTTATAAGGAGAAGGTTTTTTTTTTTTTTTAGACTGTGATAATCCTCTATCCCAGGAGTTTTTCTTGGCATTATGTATTGCCATGAGCTCAAAATTCTACCCAGCCAACTCATTCTGTAATCTTCAGATTTTACAGTGAATTTGGGCCAATTAACATGAGAACCCAGGTGTCTGAATACAAAAAAAACCAAAACAACCCAAAACTGCTACTAATGCTTTTGGAGCACGGTTGACAGTTTACATTCAGTGGACTCCAACTTTGGAAAAAGGACAGTAGCTCCCACAATGGAAAGCTTCCTTATGCAGGAACTCTTAAGACCTATCAAGTCCTCCTTCCATATGCTAGGCATCTATTAGATGTGCACTGTGTGTGTGGTTGTTTCTTCCTCTCCTGTTCAAGGCAACTTACTGAGATCCTTCAGTATCAAGGAAGAAAGCAGAGTTTGTGTTAAAGGTTGTGGCTTGGGTTCTTCCTCTGCTTCTGCCATGGACTCCTTAATATGCAGCAAATCGTGGGACCCTTCTTGTGCCATCTTGTATGTCACAGAGGGCATTTGCAAGGAACATGTTTACTTAACTGTATTACAAAAGTACAACCTGTTTCTTTAGATGATGTTGGTGTACTGATGTTTTGCAAAGTAATCTTAAGCTATAGTGGAAAGTGGTGGGAGGAAACTGGTCACAAAGCACCCTGAGCTGCTTCCCTGATCCTACTGAGATAATAGTTTTACAGTATTTCTGTAGACTTACCAAAAGTTATTCAAGTTATTGGAGTGTCTTGGTGCTTCAACACGTTGATAACGTGGGAGCTGTGATCTCTTCTCCCCTGTGTGAAGCTCTGACTAATGCTCTCAAAGCACTTTGAGATCCACAGAATGATGAGTAGATACTATGTTTACTTCCTGGTTTATCTCATTAAAAATAATACTCACCACCTCTCTTTTTTTTTTTTTCCAGAAAACTTTTGTTTTCTCTTAACACTTTAATTTTCTTCAGTAGAAAAGGGGTGAGAGACTAAGCTGTATATAGTTGCTGTTTCCTTAGAAGAGAAAGGGGAGTGTGGGTGGGGGTGAACCCGAATTTACAATGATGAACCAGATTTACAGTGTTGATCTTGAAGTGGTAGACTTGGTAAGCTATAAAGGAGGGGGGTTTTTTTTCCTCTTTAGACTACATTTGAAAATATACACAATTCTTTAACAAGACATTAAATCTTGCAGACTACTTGCAGAATGGAAGTAGTATTAGGTGGATTTCTACCCTAGGCAACAATATCCTGTAGGCTTGTGTAGCCTGATGGGTAACTCAACAAGAGCTCCTACTGCAATGCTATTCTAACTGGGTTAGTAGATTTAATGTTTTCTTTGTAAAATAGTGATGGGCTCTTACATGCAAGAGACAGCCTTGTGTTCTGCTAATGTCAGCATTTTATGAATCAGTATATAAGTTCCTTCAGTTATTTTGATGGATTAATGACACTAGTACCCAGGTTTCCTCCAGCATTTTTTTCCTATTCTTGCCTTTCTAGCTGGATCCATACATCCAAGTTTAAGGATGTCCCCCTCTGTTTGGTCAGTAAAGAAGTGAGGAGATAAAATTGAGTTACCCAGGTGTTGCATTGAGCCATCTGTTCAAGTGGATCCCTGGCTCACTGAGTTACTCTTGGATTATGAAAGATGTTGTGGGTTTTTTTGCTTTGTGTTTTTCTTTAAATTTTTTTTTTCTTCACATAATGGGGCTTTTTACACCAGGCGTTCTCATGTCTTTCTGTGTTATAGAACTCGGAGGGAAGTGTATTGTAACAGATAAAAGGGAGTTGAGGCAGCACATGAAATGCTCTAAGAACTTAAGAGATACAGAAGCGTGGGGAAAAGTGAACAGGATTTCCCCCCAGGTAGATGGAAAATGGCTGGGGAGGAGGGTTATATTCCTCAGCTGGACTCCTTAAAACCAAGATTAAAGTAGTGCCCCTTATGCAGGAATGCACTTTAAGTCTCATTATATTCAATTGATGCTGGCTGCAGAGGAGAGCAGAGGTAACCTGCTAGCTCTGAATGAGAGCACTCAGGTATTAGAATAAATTGAGGCACAGAGCATCATCTGACCTGCTGAGAGCAACCTTGTTTCTGGTACTAAACTGCAACATAGCTTCTTAAATGCAAGCTTATGTGTTTCCCCAATCTAGGTCAGTCGGTAGTTTAGACTAATCCTCAGGTACATGCTTAAATACTTATCTACATGAGGGCCAAGCAGCATGACAAACAGTAAAGAAGAAAGGACAGCACTCCAAAGCCGTTGACATCATGTGGTGACCCATGTCTGTTCAAATAACTGTGGCTTTTACACTGCTAGCAAGGTCAGACATCCAGGGTTAACTAGTCTGTGGTTAGTGAATTGGGGGCTGTATCCTGTCCAGCAGTGTTTCTGTTGTCTCTATAATGGATTAGTGATTTGGTATGAGCTCCAAGTGTGCTGCAATAGGAAAATGTCCAGTGTGAACCTTGAACAGGTGAATAGAGGAGAACAGCAACTAGGGATGACACTATGTCTTTGTGCACAGTTTGGTACAACATTCCAGGCCATACTGGAATGCTTTATGCTTGATCCGCATTTTCAATAGGACATTGCAGGGGGAAAAGTATAGAAAAGAACCATGAGATGTATTTGAAGCCTGGTCTTCAGTGATGCATTTAAGGAGCATGATATGCTTGGGAGGTCAGGAGGATTAAGCAGTACTTTGGTAGCTATGTTGTGGTACCTTCACTTGGAAGAAATTCTAAAATAATACCTGTTTCATCTAACAGGAAAAACATAATAAGCACAGATGTCTGAGAGCTGAACTCAGGAAAATTCAAATTACATGTGAAACAGAAATTTTTGCTAGGTGAAGTTGATTAACTGTTGGATCAAAGTGTCAGGAGAATTGTGGAGTCTGTTTCCCTTAATTCCCTCAGGTTAAGACTAGAAAGTATAATTTGATCAAATAAGTTTCTGACTTAAACATATAGGTAATTGGTTAAAATTTTAAGTGCTATCTCAAGCAGGAAATTATATTACTCTGTAATGGCATTCTTTGGTTTTAATACGTCTGATCAGTTGGGTAAAAAAAGCCAGAACATTTTTCTCTGTCACTGAAAAATTATATTTCATTAGTTTGATCTGGAGAATTAAAAACATTTTTGTTGTTTTTATGTAGCTTTTTGCTGTTGAAGAAAAACTGAATTTATTTATGCGAAGATGTTCCTATTTCATGAAAAGATAATGTCAAGAAAAAGTGTCTTGTGTGTGCATGCATATTGTTTATTTTCTTTTGAAAATACATTTCAAGAAGCTATGTTATAGCAGTGGGTTTTTGCATATCTGATAGTCCTCTCTTCCTGATCTTGAGCTGAAGCTCCTTAGAGAAAGGTGGATGGTGTCTGTTTACCACCTACTGCTGTTGTTTTGAAACACATCTGTGAGCAGGATATTCTTGAGGGATGTTTATAAAATAAGCCAGGAGCCTGCCAGCCACTCAGCCTTTTCTCTGTATTCTGGTGAATAAGTTACAGTTCCTCTGTGTTTTCCTACCCCTCTTGTAAGATAAAAATAATCTTGAAATCCACAGCAATGCAGACAGTTATCTGGCAGCTGGGTACCTGGCAGCCCAAGTACCCTTTTATGAAGAGAATTGGCCCTGGCAAAAATCTTCATATGCTGGGGAACTCTGTTCGTGCTGTCTTGCTTGGAGTACTGGGAGTCTCTTACATGCTTTCATCATGAAACTGCTAGATAACATCTGCTTGTTATTAGACACTCATTCCTTAGGTCCTCAGTTTTGTGCAGAGTTTTATAAAATGTTTTACTATGCTGGCCTGAAAGGATTTTATTGACTCTGACTTTAGGAAGGCTTGCAATGAGTAAACTACTTCTGCTTACCTATGATTCATTCTTTGCCAGTGCTTCATTCAGGAGCTTTTCCACTGCTGCTCCAAGAATAGTGCCTATTCTAATGGTATTTCTTCATCAGAAGTGAAAAAACAGTCTTTAAAAAAAAAAAAATCAGCCACCTGATACCAATAGTCAACTTTCATGGCACCTCCTGCCTGCTTGAAATAACAACATTAATACATGGCAGTGCATTTGATCTTCAAAATATGAACTTGAAGATACTTTTTCAATGCTGGGTTTAGTTACACATAGGCTTTATACTGTATTCAATTTGAATTTCTTTTTGTTAGTAAATGTAAAACTGAAAATTATAAATTATTCAATAAAAAAGTTCTCTTGTAAAACTTGGCTCTGAACTTCTGAATGACTTGGATTCAAATACAGTTTGTCTGCCTTAGTGTAACCTGTATTATTGGAAGGTAACAGCAAAGGAACTGTTTCCTTCATGCTAAATAAAATGGAAGTAGGTGCAATATTGACATTTAGTGCTCTCTTTAGGCAAATGATAAATTCCATTTACTCATATTGCACCCCAGTGATATTCTGTAACTTGCTTCTGCATGCTGCCCTAGGCTTCAAAGGTGTGTATAAAAAGAAAAAGCCCAACCAATCCACCCCACTGCCCTCAGCAACGACAAAAAAACAAAACAAAACTCCTTTGATCTAAAGTAGAACCACTTAAATTTGCACGAAGTGTTGGTGGGGCAAAACAAAGGATCCAAACCAAGCGGAGTGTAATTTTGGTTATTTGATGCCTAAGTCAGTAAACGGCCGATGTTTTAAAAACAAACAAAAAGAAAGAAACCTCACAGCAAACAAAGAAAACACCCACCACAACACAGCCACCACCTGGTGATAGAGGCCAGCTGTGCTGCCCTGGAATGGGCAGGAGGAGAGGGGACGCTGTGGTCTCCCCACAGGCTGAGGGGGTGGCGGGTAGGCCGGGGCCTGCCTGGGGCTGCTTCGCAGCAGGCTGTGGCTCTGTAAGTTTGATCATACTTTTATGCTGTGTGTTAACCTGTTTAAGTTTTG
This sequence comes from Fratercula arctica, assembly GCA_947846985.1. Classification (NCBI taxonomy): domain Eukaryota; kingdom Metazoa; phylum Chordata; class Aves; order Charadriiformes; family Alcidae; genus Fratercula; species Fratercula arctica. The sequence continues at coordinate 26,740,290 of CANTUZ010000010.1, forward strand.
TGGAATAAGCATTTTGTTTTGGTTTAGGAAACAGACACAACATGAGGAGGGTAGTTTGCCCAAATCCTCTGTTAGCATGTCTGGTGTCCCACTGCTGGGCAAATGAGGAGTGTAAAGGCTGTAGGCCAAAGCCCTTTCTACGTGTGTAATGAAAACCTGTGTCACTGTTTGCCTAACCTTGTTAGCACAGAAATGGCTCATGAAGTGTACACAAAGAATGAGATACCAAGCATTGCAGATGTAAAGCTAGTCTTTGCTGTCAGAAAATCAAGGAAAATGGGAGCCTTAGAGTATTGCGGACAGTGTAGTGCTTTTAACTGATGTCTGAGCACTTCTGTGAGGGCATTTCTGCAAGGGTTTGATGTGATACCACATGCATTGCGACAGCTGTTATGTGTAGCTTCATCCTGCACTTGCCCATGTAAATTTGTGTGTGATATTTAAGGCCACAAGTGCCAACTAGGTACCTATTGGACAGTCAACAGTACCAGCCATTTACCAATGTAACCCTTCATGAAGCAGTTAATAACTGCATTCATATCATAGCTTTTCACTATATTTGCCTTGTGATAACACATTAGCAGCAACAACTCAAATGGAGTATTTGAAATCTGCAAAAGTTCTGGGGCAAAAGCACAGTAACATGTCATCTTTGTCCTGTCACAAAAATCACACAGAATATTAAGCTCTTGCCCTGTTGCAGGACTGAATACAAGAGATCTGACTGAAGGGTCATGAAAAACAATTTATCAGAGGCTTTGTAATAAATGTTGGGTTTAGTAACACATAAGCCTTTGGCTTTGCTGCAGCTCAGGTCTCTCATTTAGTCACCTGGGACCTTCATTTTTTGCAACTACATAAGGATTTCAGGGCTGTATTAAGATGGTGTATCTAAACTGTATGTGTTGAGCACGACTTAAATTTTTTTGCAGGCCTACTAATTTTTACTGAGGGGGAGTATATAGTTTTCCCAAGGTTCAGTTGGAAGGAAGCAGTTCATCGCCCCCAGCTTTGCCAGATTAGCCAGGCTCTGATGCTACTTTGCAGATAAGAACCATATCAATACCCTGTAGCTAGCCTGTGATTGGCTGGATAGATGCATGACAGAGGTCTTCCTGCTGGAGTGTGGGGAAATGCTGTTCCTGGGACCTTAAAATGTTTGGGCAAAATGTCCTGTAGGCCTGTAACAATGAGACTCTTGATTTATGGTCTGTATGCATAGCTGCTTTCGGGTCCTATTTGTATACGGAAAAGCTCCAACCAGAGTAATTGCACAGGTGTGTACAGATGGTGATTTGTGAGGAAACTGAAGATCACAGACGTATTTTGCAGGAGAAAATTTGGTGCTTACATTGCTAAATTAAATATTAACTTAGCATTAGGAGCTTTCTCATGTGTAGGATTGAAAGAGAGATCTGGCATTATGTGTAAGCAAAAGAGCATATGGTATTTTTTCCATTTGTAGATGCTACCTGAACTGATGAATCAAGTAACAGTTGCATTGTCTGTTCATCATGCTTTGAACTTAAAGGTACTATGCAGTCTAAAAATATTCTGGTGACTCATTTTCTAGGGATCAATCACTGTTTCAGCATGTAGTTGTAGCCTATTGTGCTGCTTTAGTTTAAGAATGCTTTACATGATACAAAATATTTAAAGATGCAGCTGGCTGTCAGTAATTTCTTCTCCTTTAGTTTGAAATGTTTGTAAAATCTTTTGATTTTATGTGGTTTTATTTGACTCATGGTGTAGGAACTTTTCTGTATAGGGAAAATTTATCAAAACAGCAAAAAAATTACAAGAAGGCAAGCTCTTTCAGGAGTTAATTTTGATGAGGACTCAAATCTTTTTTGCTGGTACGTTGACTGTAGTATGTCAAAATTGTGATCTTCATAAAGCTTAAGACTGGTCTTTCTGTTCCTGTAACTCTAAACCGCAGTGGTACTGGAAAAGGCTACTATTCAATTTCAGTCCTTATCAAAAAAGTATGTGTCTCTTTTTGTAAGTAAGTCAGGTGCAACTACTATTGTTACTTGAGCAACAGTGTCTGTATCTAGTGACAGAATTAGCCTGGCATGAGAGAATCCAGAGCAGCTAAAGCTCTCAGTACTTGATCTGGCAATTCCAAAGCAAGTGCAGTGACAGTCTAGATCGGAAGGTATTATTAGAAAGGAAAAGTGGATCTGTCTGTCCTGAGTTGATGTCTGCCATCCTCCCAATGTTCACTACTGTCAAAAGCACCATATTTATCCCCACCTGCCAATCCCAGAGGGACCTCAATAGTACCATCCTCTCACTTTTTTCCTACTGTATCTAATCTGTGGTTTGCCTCCATGTAATCTTTGCCTCTTTACATACAAGGCTGTTCAAGGTATGTCCATGTAACTTTCAGTTTTGTTTCCAAAGAAATACTTTAATCCAAATACCTAATGATACATGATAACTTTTAGCTGCTGTCAGAGACATGGGAGGAGGTAAATCTGCATTTGGATCAAAGCAGTATGTGGTGATCAGTAATTCTTCCAAGGCTTCCTTTGGCTGGAGGGTGAATACTTTGTGGCTTTGAACATGCAGAATTTCATCTTGCCTATGGGCTCTGTCTCTTTAACAACATTCCTGACTATGGCACAGTCAGGCCACCAACTCTGAGGTTATCTGATTGTCCTGTTGGCTGGCAGAGAATAACATTCGAGCCCAGTGTCTGAAATGGCTTTGTAAATCAGAGCACAGATTTTCTTGCGTAGAATTGTTGCTCTTGCACACAGTGGCAACCCCCAGGGTTCCCTAGAGTGGGACCTCCTCCATATGTTCTCTCTGGCTGCAAAAGCCAGCACTGCAGTGAGGGGGCTGTGCTCATGCCTAGAGACCCAGATGGAGGGCTGGGAGGTAGAAGCTACTGTTGCACTCAATGTCAGTTCAGATGGAAAGAACTTGGATCAATGCTTTTCCTGTTTTAAGACAATTCCAGCTGGTCATTTGTTGTAAATACAAGCTCTAGGAATCTTTGGAGTATAAAAATCTAGTGTTTTGGCATAAACGGTGATGGTGTGGAGCAGAATGGACAGTGCTTATACTAGCCTGAGAGCTTTCACACAAAGGTTATGGTATCATGGAACTATTTTGATAGCTCATTTGAATTAAGGGAGTGTGAAACACTGCCTTTATAGCTCATTTGATTTAAAGGGGTGTGAAACACTGTCTTTAATCGATCTCTGATTGGAGAAGTGCTTCTGAGTACAGCAGAGATGGGAGCTGATTCCAGGAGGTGGATCTAGGAAGCCAGAGTCATCCTCTGCATCACAGGTTTTGAGATAAAGGCATGTTTCTGCACATCTGAATCGGGGTGACTTCTGAGCAATTTGGTACATAGAAAAGGCTTTATTCTTTTTTCTGACTTGGCAGCATTCTGCAGTGGTCTGCATTTAACATACAGGTCAGTCTGTGTGAGTGAATTGAAACAAGAAAACCAACAGCACTCCTCCCCCATGTTACCACCTGTGTTTTAAAATATTGCTGCGTAATCTATAATTACTTTATTAAATACCTTAAAACTTAATGTGGCATAGGAATCTAAAATCATACTTATTTTACAGTTGGACAAGTTGAGCCAGAGAGCATATCTGTTTCAAAAGTCTGATGCAACCTAGAGGTTTACATCTTATTTTTAATTTGACTCCTGTTGACTTGTAACTAGATGAACTTCAACTTTGAAAGAAATTTGAATGAGAAATGTTATCTGTTTTTTCCACTGTTTTATGGTATTTCAGCAGTTCATGCTTCTCAAAGTAATCTGAAGTTTCTAAAATCACTTCAAAGTCATGTTTGTAGTGGTCTTGCCTTGCTGAATCCTTCAGGAAGGAATCCCTGACTCCTGTCTCATTCCCATGCTCTAATCACTTGCTTGATAGATTGAGCTAAGGCATGTTGTTTGATAGTATCAGAACTTGAATAATATTGTAAGTGGTTATAGACTTATTGCTGTGTCCCTCATCTAGAATTTTTACATGCTTTGTATAGCGAAGAATGTTTCAATGTACAATAGTGCCTTTGGCTGAGGGATGAGAAAGAATTACTGTGCTGAGAAGGGATTTGCTACTACATCATTTAAATGGAATTTTGCTGATATTTTTTTTCGTTGCAACTCTTTCATCATTGCTTATATTTCCTGCTGATCCTTGAAAGCATCAAGTGAAACTGTGATGTTTGAATGCAGGCTGTGAACTGGCCTCTGACAGAAGAGGCTTCATTAAGTAAATGGCTTCTTAAGTGCCAGTAATGTGGTGTAACTGGGAAGATGTAAATGAAAGGTATTTGCCAACTATTCTGTCCACCACTGCATGCAAAATGCAGGGAGCTTAGTCATTCTGTATATCTCAAGTTTCTTTCTGCTGTCCTTGGCATTGTGATTAGGCTATGTGGAAGATTTATCATCTACAACACCTTAAAATAAACGGTCCTTCTTACAGAAACATATAAAATAGATCTTGCATTACCCTTTAGTATGCAGCTGTGTCTTGACCGAATGCACATGGTATGAAGAACCAGCCCTGTCTGGCCCTTTACAAGCACATCCACAGACTGGACTCCCAGATGCAAACTGGGAAACTGGATAGTGACTTTCAGTGGATGAAGTCTGTCATTACAGCAAAGAAAGTCCTCAAACCCCTAGGCTTGGAAAAGAAATCTCATCCTACTTTGTGTAAAGGCAGGCTTAAGTTTGAAAATAAGAGTTTGTTTTCTCTTTGTTGTGCTGGTTTTGTGTGGATAAAATTCTGACTTTTGGACTGGAATGATCAGCAAGCTGCTGTCAGCCTATTGTGTGTGCCTATTGATCCTGATGCTCTGCAATCTGTATGGTTTTCACTTCTTAGAAGTGAAAACTGGTGAAGCATCTTTCCAGGTTTGAGTGGTGGTCTGTAACATAAGTTTAAAAAAACCCCCAAACTTATTCTCCCTGAGAAGAAAGCTTTTCCCTCTGAGGAGCAGCATTTTGCTCAGCAGGCTTCTACAGAATTATGAAAGTAGATTTCAAATCTATTTTCCATAGAAGGGTGCTTATGGGAGATCATCTAATATTGTCTGGGTTAACATGCTGGACTGAGAATGCCTTCGCCTTTGGAGCGAGAAGAACATCATCCCCTATACTCACCAATCCTGCCTATTGCATGGTGGTCCTAGGGCTAATAATTTGGCCAGAAGGACTGATATGATAACTGCCTTGTTCTTAGTGCCTATCCTCCAGTGTCTGTGCTGCGTTCTCTGCCATGATTCAGGTGTGCTTGTTTGTTGAAGGTTTTGTAATTTCAATTAAAATATTTGTGATTAATATCTTGCTACTTAAAGCTTTAAGTGGAGGGAAAAAAAGATTGTTTATTCCTACAGAGGTCTGTTGTCCATCCTTACCTTATGAGATGTAAATATTTTGGTCCTGCGCAGCTGACCTGCTGGGTGGTTCCTGTTAGAAGACTTGTGAATCAAATGTGTTGGATACCAGCAGTAGTACCAGTGTTGCTGTGGCTGCTTTGGTGATGTGTGTTCTCTTCATACCTTCAAATTGACATGGTTGTGTATGCATTTGTAGGGGCAAGTGAAGAAACTACTGCATTTCACTAGCTGAGAAGGAAAAGAATGCATTACCTCTTGGTAAAGATGAACATTAAAATGTTAATGGTTTTAAATTATTTTAATGTTTTCCTCTTATTTCTACTTCCTAATTTTTTTCATGTTCAACTCAAACTTCATTTTTTTTTTTTCCTGGATGAAAGAGATGAAGATAAAAGCCAGAAAAGTAATCTCTCAGGGGAAAAGAAATTAAAAGCTTACTTTTCTCTTTTATAAGAGAAATATATATACCAGTGTGTATATTTCATCCCAAATTGTGTGAGAAATTTGGGCAAAACAAAATAAGGTGGGATAGGTGAAATTAAATCATTGTGTTTTCCTGCTCAGGATTTGTAGTGAAGTGCAGTTTGACAATACCTTAAATTGCTGCTGCTTCAATTTATTGTTTGTTCTGATGAATGTATTGTTGGGGTGCCAGGACAATAAATAAAAATCACATGTAAACTTAGGAATGCATATTATTGTCGTTTACCTGTTTATTGTGTTATTTGTAAGTTACACACACCTATACATAAAATCTCCATAAAATTATGTAGTGAGACAACTGAACAGGAAAACCCCCCAGAAATGCCTGCTTAACATAATAGAAAGTTATTTATTTGATCAGTAATCAGTTTAAGCATGTCTGACTAACCTTTTCTTTATATTCAGTGCTTCAAGGCTATTAGACAAGTTTTCACCCAGTGGCAAAGATAATGGGAAAACACATCACTTACAGTAAGAAATAGTGCCACAGTAGTGAAGAGACAGTAGCAGCTTCGTGATTAAATTTTGTTTGTTTCCCCAGCCCCTGCGCCACAACACTCCCTTTTTTAAATGTGTTATACAATGCCATTGCCCAGCCAGAGGCTAAGAGGGGGAATGTAGGTACACTGCATACTTGCAAGAGACTGGAATGTTCCATCTCGAAAACAGCATCTGTATTATAAAGACAAGATCCTATGTCTTCTGGCCCTGGTGTCCTTGTTATTTGCATCAAGGCACCAGCATGAATCAGTTCACTGCGGCAGCAGTCCAGCTGATGTGACTTGCATTATTATCAGGTACCTGATTGCAGTCTCTGGATGGATGGAGGGTTGGATGTGACTGGCATATCAATATGTGTGGTGCTGCTGCTGTGTGATAGTAATCTGTGATGAGGACAGAAGCCTGCTCAGCCCTACAGAAAAGTTGTTTAAGAACACAATAAGAATTTCACTGTTTTGTGAAATTCTGATCATCACTATGATTATGCATTCCTTGACATAGTACCAGCTTGTCCAGAAGATGCTTTGACAAACGTGTTTAGGCTGTGTAGAACCAAGAAGATACAGAGCTTCAGTTCTGAAGCTGTAAATGTTTTATTCTGACAGGGAATTAATTTGGAATTTGAGACAAATTTGTGTGATTCCAAGACTAAACTAGTCCAAGTGTTGGATTCCAACATGGTATTTCACAATTTTTCCTTTTGAAACTTTTTTATTTCTTGTTAATGTAACTATGTCACTTAATAAAATTTTGGACAATGCATATGGATTTTTATATGCTGTGATAAATGGTTCAAACAAAGGGTCCTGACTCTCTTTATTGATCCCAAATATCCATGTTCTTACTGTCTCCAGTGGAGCAATTCCTGACCTGTACTGGTTGCAGATTTTACGATGTGATGTCCAAGAAATGCCTTTCCAAACTGAATCTGATTACCAAAACAAAAACTTTTTTTTTTAAATTTCTGTGAGGGTTTAATACAATAAAAAGCCTGACATAAGGTCTTTCCCTTGATATTCCTTTCGGAAATGAAGACAACTTGATAACAAAAAGACACTAAGAACATGCAAAAGAGATTAAAAAATACTCTGCTCTGTATATGAAGACAATAAAAAGCTTTTCAGATATGTACAGGAATAGAATGAGTCAAACTCAGGAGTACAGAGACCCTCACTGCAGTGGAGTGCTGCACTTACTCTGTCGGCCCTAGGGAGCAGCCAGTGAAGAATATTCTGATTTCTAAATCAGCCCCTCAATCACCTATTTAAATAACAAATATCTCTCTGAGCAAAGGCAGGGCAATCAAAAAAGAAAAGGAAAAAAAAAAACAAAACAAAACCAACCAACCCCAAACAACTTGTATTTACAAACCACTTGAAAACTTTGTGAGCTACTTCCTTAGCATTGAAAAAACCACTTGTATATTTTGTATGAGCAGATCTGAGAAATATTAGATATTCAGTATGTGAAACGGTCATCTGGTGGAAGGAAGTATACTTTTTTCATTTTTACTGTCTTAGACTTCTGTGAATGCATCTTTCATAATGATGTGATCTAAGGCAGTTTGTACTGTTTTGAGTGCAAGAAAAGATCATTTGGTGGCAAGTTTTCATCCTTTGTAACTTGTGACTTTTTTTTTTTTTTAAATATTGTGTTTAAGTGCTGCCTGGGCCAGTGTGCCCAAGAGCAGTGTCTCATCTGCTCAGATGACAAGGAGAAACAGAATTGCTAATAAGGAGGATATGCAACCTATGGTGTGGATCATTTGTTTTGAATGGTGGGGAGCAGACAGTTGTCTGACAGACAATAAGTGTTGCAAATACCACACAGTCATGAACAAGATTCAGTCATGGCCCATATATTATATCAAGGTAAAAAGATTGGACTGGAACTGGGAAGTTAACATAGCAGTTATGCTACTGGTGTTCCTTGTTGGGCCAAAATCAAATTTCTTACTGTTGTCGTAATCAAGTTGTTTTTTTTTCTCTATTGACTCTGGTTTGCTCTCAAGTAATTTCAGTTGTGTTATTTTTGTGAAGGCTTAGTAGTTGCCACTTGATGAACATGACAGTGTTTGACCTGCATTACAGCAGAAAGAGAAAACCATGATGTGAAGTTGTTTCTGTCATTGTTACTGAGGTCAGAGCAGTCTGTCATGATATCTAAATGACCATGGTTTAGTCTGCAATATAAAATTTGCAGATCCCTTTGAAGGTGTGTATTTAACTTCTTTTTTTTCCCTCTGAAATAACTGACTTTTACTTTGTGAACTGAAGCATAAGTGAGTACTTCTAAGGCTTTAGAGGAGAGGCTTTTCTCTAAGACTTGTAGTGTGTTTTTGCAGAATTGCATAGACTGTAGATTTGAGCCTGAATAAAACCCCACTAAATTTTGAAGGCATTAATTTTCAGACCTGTTTTCAAGTGAAAGTTCTGTAAGATTGTGATGGCTATGTTTTTGAACTCTTGCAATTATTTGTACTATATTTCAAATAGTTTGGATAAAATCTAAAGTTGTGTTCTTTCAAACAGAAGCAGAACTATTGCACCTTTTCTACTGATAAACGTATACTATATTGCAATGAGCTCCCACTGTCATCCATTCTGTGAATTCTCCTTTGCTTATCTGCTTTCTGATCCTTTCCCAAATTATTTATATCTTTATTTCAGCACATACCCCTTAGATGAGGCACTGGAAACTCCAGGACTTCTGCTATCCCATGCACAGTAATAAAGTGCAAGATAAAACAATGTGAAGCTTTCACAGTAAAATTCTAATTCAGAGTCCAGCAGGGAAAAGAGAAATGTGTACCCGTCAGGGATATGAAGGAGAAAATCACATTCAGGTGGAAGAAGTTGTTAGCTTCTGTGTGTTGGACAGGACCTTATTGTATCTGTAAAAATCATCTAGCTTGTGAAGATGAGGAAGGTGTTTCAGCAGAATGTCTTATTCAGAAGTAGGCTTGGGCATTTAGATATTGAAAACCTTACTAGTGCTTGCTCTTTACTTCCTAAGATTTTACCTGACAAGCAATTTCTGATGGCTCTCGACATCTCCCTCTAGGCTTATAAGGCAGTAGTTGGGGTTTTTTGTGTGTGTGTGGTGGTTTTTTTTTTTTAAATCTCTGCCTTCAAGCTGTATGAAAATACAACCAGGCCCAGTGAAGTTTCCAAAATAGGTGGTCCCAAGCTTAGGCATGGACTTAACCTTGGATCTAGCTTAAACTGGTAATTGGGGGCTATGAAAGACAAAACAGGTCACTAATTCATCAGTAAAGAGGACTAAATTACATTAAAGCATCTGAGAGTGTCTATACTCTTATTCACCTATGATACTAACAAACCAGCCTCACAAAACTGGAAATTAATTGCTAGTTAAATTCAATGGCAATACGAACATTAATAGTTGTTTATCTAGGAACAGAATGCTGAAAAACCTGGGATGTTAGACGGAAAGTAGGAGAAATAACTTGAGGTATGGAAAACCTCTCCAACAGTGAGAAATGACTGGTCATCTACACAGCTTAGTAGGAGGAAGGTTTAGTAACAACTTGCTGACATTCTGTAACTGTCTACACAGCAAGAAAAGATGGGATGCTGAACTTGCAGAAAAACACGTAACTAGTTTTTAGCAAGGCACTGGAAAACCACGAAGCCCAAACCACGAGCTAGACATAAATTTTTAACAATAGGTTATAAATAATGAGAGCAGGCTTTTGTGGGCATGGTAAATTTCATATTACTTTGGAGTAAGTATATAAATTAAAATAGTAAGCATTGGTAAAATAGGCATTTTTGACATACATTAGGCAGGAATGACTTCAGGAAATCATAGGAAGTGAAGGTTAATGTAAGAGACTGTAATTGTCTTTTATTACCTTTAATAGTTCAGCCATTTATGAATAAACTGTTTTTGATACAATGAATTAATGCAAAAGGATATTCCCTTCTAAAGTATCATAAGATATTTCTGGTAGGCCTCAAAACGTATTCACTATAAAGTATAAGGCCATGTTACTTTTTCCTGATTTTGGGAAGAAGAGAATCTTTCCGGAGTACCTTGGTATTGCTGGCATTCTGTAGATGAATGGTTATCAGTAGATACACCATGCTGACAGCTGATGAGAAATCAGGAGTAATTGATGGTTTTGACTTGCTAGTAGCACCCTCTGTACTTACATTGCCTGTAAAGAAAATTTCTATCTATGGTTAGAAAAATCTTATATTTGGGCTACCGAAATATCCTGGTAACAGTAAAGCTTTGATCTTTTGGGAATCCATACTGTGCTTGATCAGTGTTGGATAGACTTTTGAGCGTGATAATCCTGATGTTGCACTGCAGTACTGTTATTTGCACAATTTTTAACTGTTATTTGTACATCACTTCCCTCTGTCTCTTTAAAAAAAAAATATTACTGAAATTAATATGACTAGATAATTTTCTATTTATCTAGCTAACATGGTAAAAATACCTTCCTATACCTCACTACTTTAGTTGACAGGCAAAGAGCAAGAATTCATGAAGTAACTGAAACACTTTCAGTTGGAAAATCATTTCCAATGACATAGATTTTGTCTACTAGGAAGAGGAGGAAGGAAAAATAGGAAGTGCAATATACAAAAGCATCTTTGTGTTCCTATCATTAGCTGATGTGAGAAGTTTGCAAAACAAAACCAAGTTTTGTCCAATGGAAGTGAAGTGCATGTACAAAGAATACAACCAAGGATAAAATGGAAAGCAAATGAAGTCAATTACGTAGTTAGGTTTATGCCTGCTAAAAATGAATCCCTTCAGAATTAGGAACAGGAGTAATCATGTTGTAGGCTTAAGGAATTAAGACTGAAATTATGTGGTCTGTTCGTATTGGGAAAACAAAGGGTAGAAAAGCCACCTCAGCTCCTCAGTACTCTTCCTAAAATCTGTATCTTAGTTGGGATGCCCTTTGATGCAGGGCAAGCAAAGTCATGGTAAAGCAAGCAATCGGAGACCAGTGGGGATGGCTCCTTACAGAGATTGTGACAGATTTCTGTCTGCTGTCACACTGCAAGTACTCTTCAACTGCTGCAGCTTTGCTAAGGTGTAGATGTTTCTCCAGCGTCTTTGTGGTGTTCTTGACATAGCAATGAACAAAGATTGTTCAGTGGTTTGCTGTGTTACAGTTTTATCGGCTGGAAGTTGGAGATAAGAATGCATGTGCTTTGTTTGAAAAAACAGATTCAGATTTCTGCAAAAAAGGCGCTTTTAGGTATTTGCTTCATATCACTTACTTTTAGGCAATGTACTATAGATAGACTATTCCTAAGTGTAGTCTTAGGTTTTTCCCTTGGATTGTGCAGGCCTTATTTCTGCAGTAATCAATTTCGGGGACAGTATTCTGTCTTTCTATATGTGTGTAGCATTCATACTTGGGCTTTTAGATGTTACTGGTCTCAAATAGCAAATCTGTGTGACAGCATACACATTCTGTTTTATGAAGACATAAGCCTATTAAATTTGGCTGTACCAGACTTAAATGCTTTCATTTCCTTTGGGCAGAAAAAAATGTTATTGGGTCAATTGAAATACTTATCTGTGGCTTAGGCATTTTTTTTTTCTTCCAAGTGCTTATTCTTTTCTTAATACAAGGTAAAGTTTTTTGAAACAACTATAATCATTGAGTCAAGCAGTATCTGTGTAATCTGTTTTGGTATTTTCAGGTCTTCTGAGTCCCAGTTTTCTTGTGTAATATTTCTAGCAGTACTGACAAAGCTCAGAGTGTTCTTATTTTGGCACAACTGTATTTTCTTGGAATTTCTTTCCTTAGCTCTAAATAGTAATAACATAACAATTTGTATAGCATAAATAGATAGAGCCAGAACAATCTCTTCTGAATGCTAGTTCCCTTTTCTTGTGTATTGTTGTTTTGGATGCTTTGTCTGCAGCTTGCTAGCCTTTCCTTGAATCATGCATTTTAATTCCTCTTTGTGTTGCACAATGAACTATAATGCAGCCAGACAGGTTCTTTAGCCAAGTCGCAAGAATGAGCAGGTTTTTTCAACAATCTTGCTCATATGCTTAACAGAAACTAAGTCTGTCTTTGTTTGCCTTCTCTCTCTTTGTTTCTCATTCTGCACTTGTGTTTCAGTGGTGCTGGATTCTTCTGGTGTGTGGGGTGGTTTGGTGGTTTGTTTTTTTTGCTTTCTAAAACCTATTCTATTGGGCAATGTCTGCAGTCCTGAGTGAGGACTAAACCTGGGTAGTCTCTCATATTGCTGTATTTGTAAGTGGTTAATTTTTGCAGATGGCTTTGTTCAGAAAACAGCAGCAAGTTGCTGTGTCTCAGAACATTGGAGTCTGAGTGCTGAGCTCAACTTCATTGAATTCAATAGAAATATTAAAGCTTTCTACAGCTGGGTTTGGACTGGGAGACAAACTCACGTGGATAAGTGTTTAGTAGGAATCCCAGAGGCTAAGATTTGGCCACAAATGAATATTTGTGATCAATAAGAACAATCAAATAATGGATTAAAGTATTACCGTCCATATCGCAGTATATTAAGTATATTTCATTATATGGATTACTAATCAAAACAAAAATTCTCTTTTATGCATCCACTTGCCTTACTGGGCTCTATGTCTAAACTGCTATTCACACTATTGTTATGTGGCCTCTTAAGGCTTACTGGTGCTAGTGAACCAGGCTCTTAAACCCTGTGCCTTATGTTATAAATCAGGTTTCTTGAGATATGAATAGATGCTTAATAAACAATGCTTTCTGTGTCACCTTAAAACAGGGTATCTAGATCTAGTTCCATCTTGTAGCTGGCCAATTAACAAAAAAATGATTGTAGTACCCTCCTTTGAAAAGCCTTAGATCATTGGAGTTAGTTTTGGACAGTGAGCTAATATGGCAGTTGGATTCTTACCTTTCAAGGGGTGTGAGAAAGTATCTCTAGATAATGCTTACAGTTTCTGGATGGTGCAAAGCAAAGTGCATACAGAAGAGGAAAAATCCCTGAAGCTTTTGGATTTTGCTATAGATTAAAAACTTCATGTCCTCAACTGTGTCCATATAATTCTACTCCACTGAGTTCCTTTTTTACGAACTGTAGAATGTTGTCTTAGACAGGAGCATTTTACAGTAAGTACAGGTAGTGTCTCCAGGAGATAGGAGTGTGGAAGATGCAGGATTGTGAATGCATAAAAATGAATAGCCAACACAGTGGGCGAATATCTTAGAAAGTATTAAGGAAGTAATACGGAGTAATATTTTAAAGCAGGAATAGTTTAAGGTTGTATTAAGAAGTATTGCCTAAACTGTGTGATACACTCAAAGAAAGTGTCACCAAATCTTTCCAGCAAATACCTTATTCAGGTTTTCCTTCTAACAGTCAGAGATGACTTTTAGCATTCTTATTTTGAAGAGAAAAGGTTATCTTTTATGAATTCATGGTGGCTAGAAATTTTGTCAGAGATATGGGCACCTTGCAGTAGGTGGTATGCATACCTTGAAGCAGAAGTAAGTAATCATCAATAGAATATAGAGGATGAGAGCAAATGCCACTGTTGTTGAGTGTCAGTCAAGTGCCTTCACCACAGTACCACAAAAATCCATCTTGCATGGTGTAGATAGAACAGTCAAGAAATAAGCTGGGCTTTTTGTGGACACATGCACAGCAGGCTGAACTGGCAAAAAAAGAATACCTCAGAGTTGCTTTATTGTTTATCTTGGGGAACAAATAGTTCACTGTAGAATAGAGTGAACTTCAGATAAGAGGTCTGACAGTGATCTAGTATGATATAGTGTATTGCCACTTTATTTTTATAGCATCTTTTGTAGAAATGATATCTCAAAGGCTTTACATGGTTAGATAATAGAGATAAAAGTTAAATAGTAGCAAGGAGAGAGAAATTAAGACTTTTGAGGAAAGAGAGGACAATCTGTTTCCGGATGACGTTTGGAAGATAGATGGTAAATCAGTATGGCAGACTTTTTAAAAAAGCTTTTTCTAGGTGGCAGTAAGTGTGGGAAAATATCTATTTAAAGAAAAGCAGACAGAGAAGTGAATGTGTAAAATTACTGCTGAACTGAAGTTTCCTCTTGCTTTCCAGTGCCTGCTTTGCAGTGCACAAGCTGACTTTGTGACAGTTGTTTACATAAATACTTGCACTTAGTTGTAGATTCCATTGGGTTATATTTGTACTGCTTATAGTTAAATTATTCCTGACTTGTGCTGACTTAAGCGAAGTAAAAATATTTAGAAGCTTTTATTAATGTGCATCACTGTTCATGGTGAGTTTTACCTTTCGCCTCCCTTTCTCAGCTTTTTGTTGGCATTCCCTACAAGACTGTCCTGGGCAAAACGGTCTTCACTTGCAGTTTTACTTGATTTGCTGCTGGTTAACACAAACTGCAGTTTACACCTGATACAGACTGTTCTATTCCTTACCCCTGTAGATTTTCTCCACAAGCCTATGCTCGGCATGAAATTGCACGGAATTTGGAGAGTCTCTTCAAAATTGAAGCTGGATTGAGTTTTGGGATCTCACTTGGAGAAAAGTGTGAACAGGTTAGAGAGGAATTAATTTAATTACCATTTCTTGTCCATTTAAATTGATCCCAACTGAGTCAAATACTCACAACTTAAAGGCTATGCTGAACAGGACAATGGCCTTTCAAGTTGTGCAAAGTAAATGCAATCTTTGTATGTTTAAGATGTGCATGTGTGGCATTCCATGATGTGGGCAACTGACTTGTGGCTGCAACTTTCCAGAGATCTGTTGATAATTTGCTACAGAGGTGAGGTTATGTGGAGGCCCTCAGTGTGATATGCCTGTACAAGAAATCCACTCCCTTTTTTGCACTGGGTAGGAGCTTCCCAAAGTGCCTCTGTTCATAAACTCTTATCTGGAAGATCACCCTAGGTTTCAAACAGCTTCTGAGCAAGATTATGGTGGTTTATGCATTCCTCCAGATGAAGGGGCTCTGACAGGCTGGTCAGTATAGTATCTGTCTGAGTACCAGGCCTGAATCACTGACAAATTGCTGGGTAGCTGCAGGGAGTCCTGGTTGGAATGATTCTACGAGGCTCTGTAGTGATACTGTGAGCAAATATTGTGAATTCTTAACATTCAGAAATTAATGTTTGTTTCATGTGTTCTTCACATGTGCAAACTATATGTATGTATAATTTATATACATACATGCACCTGACTCTTCCAATTTCTTGTGGGAAAAACCCTAAAACATAACCTAGGAAAATATTTTAAGTACCTTACTTAATTCTACTTCCTTAGCTATTCCTTGTGATTGCTGTGTCTCTTTGTCAGATACACCCTCAAAGATTTTCACTAAATATGTGTTTTGTTTATCATGTTACTGTGTTCTTTAGATGACCGGGAATATAAACTGATTATGTTTTTCTCAGCATACATGCAGTGTAGACCAGTCACAAAAATTCTGATTGGAAGATTGTTTTTATGGCCTTATTTGCTGGTCACTTACAAGTGACAATAATAAGTTTTGAAAAGGATTGATTTCCTTAAAAAGGTTTTGTATGAAGATGTTACATCAGAGGAACAGAACAAATAATATATGTTACCAAAAGCTACAAGGAAGTGGTAAGGGACATAGATGAATACAAGGTAAAAGGATGGATAAAATTGAGAAACATTTACTCTGGAATTAACTCAGATCTTTGACTCTTCTATGTTCTTAACAATAATCATTATTTTCTCATGAAATCGGGGATACAAGTTTTGGGTCTCTTCATTGTCTCCTTTCCAGTTTTTCTTGTTTATTAGGGAAGTATTGTTCTGTTCAAAATATGCACTCCTTTCATTAAAATATTTGAAGGAGATTTTCAGCAGTGTAATGAACGCCCTCATTTTATTGATTTCCAATATACTTTGTATCTTTGAAAAACACCATATCTGTGTTTACTTTTGAGTTTATATTTGTTTTCATTGTTCACTTACAAGGAGTACATTAAAACCTTCTGTCACTACCAGCTGGAGAATCACAGTTACCTTATAAAATGCTTTCGTGTTTGAAAATAATTTTTGAAAAGATAGACTATGGAAGAATTAAAATATGCAAGGTATCTTGTTATGTTAAGGAAACTGTTTCAGTGGGTTTTATTAATAGTTCTGTTGCTCAGTTCCCCTGCCCCCTTGCCTCTCTATAGGAATGAGATTTAATTTTTTGGCTTTGGTTACTAAGCTTTCAGCTCCTGCAACTGCAGTTATTAATCAGCTGTCATGGTACACCATAAAGTGGTTTTAAAAACCATGTTTGCTTTTTAGGCTAATAGTACTAGGAAGTAAAGCTGAGAGTGGTGCATAATGCATATATTTTACTGTGCCTGTGACAACGTTGCAGTCTTTAGTTTGAATGACTTGTATTAATTCTCAAAATAAATGTCTAAGAAAATTTGCCAACAAGGCTGATTGTCCCCTCCTCCGCTTAGATGACTTAATTTGTGTGCTGTAGCCTAATAGATTTGCCATGGCCTCATTTAAAGATTTATTTTATGCCTTTTGATTGTTTGCTAATAAGTATTATGGAGTAACAGATAAGAACTCAAGGATTTCCTAGACATTAAAGAATAACTTTGATAAAAGTCCAAATAGAGGGGAAAAATCCACAGAAATTCCTCAAGTGTTGTCTGCCTGTGAATTTATGCTAGTACGATGTTTCTAAGTGCATACAGGCAAAGCTGCTGCCTCTCATGCTTTGCATCAGTGGAGTTTCCTTCCTGCTTGAAGTTTGTGCTCTGCCCTAATGCCTGTTTGTTCTAAGTAACATTAAAATACTAGTGGTTTTCCTTGACACTGAATTTATGACTCGTGTCAGGGGTCATAGAAAGCTAAGAAATGAAACAGAATTAGAATTCTCTGTTTATCTACAGAGTAGTTTCTAGAAAAAGTGTAGCAGCCAAGCCCTGACATTGCACCTCTATTGTCCTGCAACCAAAGCCAGTCCCCAGCACTTGTGCCTCACATTTGTGGGATCAAAACGAGAGTGATGGTACTTTCTCACCAATTTGAGGTGTGGGTTTTTTTTTTTTTCTGGTTGATTATGAGCTTTCTTAACTTTAGACTGCAAAAGAGACAAGTAAACATGCGTTGCTTATGATGTACTAGTTCTTTGTGAAGCTGCTTGTGTGAGCACGAGTCTCTCTGTTAACACAAAATTTTTGGAATGAATGTTTAATTGAAAAAAAAAAAAAAAGTCTCTTAAGAAAAGCTATTCTACTCTGTGCCTTACTGTCCCGGCTGCTCACTTCTTCAGTGTGTGTTTTATCAGAATGAGGGCACTCCGTGTGCTTGAGCACCGTGAGGGATTCTCATATGATTTAGTGGTAGGAAGAGTGAAGCACACTCAAAGCAAGGGTGTGTGAAAGACAATTGTCTCTGCTATTTTAACCAGTAGAGCTATGATGCTGTGCTATTTTGAAGTTGTAAATCACTGTTAAAAAGCCATGGACACACCTTTTTTAATGTGTAACTGCTTCTTGTTATTTGAAGGCTCATTTTGGGCAGTTAGGTGTCAAAAGATTCAGTGTATTGCTAATATAGAAATACAGCTCCTAAAAGAAGATGACTATGTAACTGTAATGATCTAATATCTTTTTTTGCTATATATCTTTCATCGCTTATGTTTGTTCATTTTCCTATACCTTCTCAATCCAATTCCTACTGAACACTCATGAAATTTACTGCTGTCAGTCTTGATATTAAAACTTATTTAACAGGTTGTCTGTGTTCAAAAACGAATATCCCATTCACTCAAATTCAGAAAGTAGTACTGTTACTGCTTCAAAATGAATCCCAGGAGCCCAGCTGGCAAAAGATACCTAAGGGAGATTAAGTCAGGGTTAAGACTGACTGATCTAACCACATCCGTAGCCACTGAATGACATCCTAGTTCCCCAGCCCTTGGGAGATACTGACAAGTGGATGAGCATAGTACTTGTTTTGTGCGTGTGATTAAATCAAACCTTTTGATGACGGTATAGCAAATGAATAATAGGAAGAAAAAAGGGTCTCTTTCCTTTTACCTCTCGTGTTATTTTAAAATAAGAGTCTCTAGATCTGAAAAGTGTAATGTAAAAATTAAATTATTATTAAAATATTTTTTCTTCTGCAATTTATTTCCAAGAATAAAAACTTAGGATAGAGGTGAGAATAATCTTTAATGACAAATGGATAAAAATGAGATTAAGGTTGTCTGATCATTTAAAAAAAAAAAAAAAAAAATCTATTTGGGGTCTAACTATTGATCTTCAGTGCTCCTAGGCTTTTTTTAGGAATTCAGCTGTTAATGCTACCTAAGCATTAGTGTTTCAGCAGTTCAGAAATGTAGAACCAGGCCTTAGAAATGAAGGTATGAAATGATTCTCAGCTGGGGGATGGGGGTTAAGAACCTGGTGACTGAGAAACCATTAACAAACAATAACAATACCAGATTGCTGTGTATATTCTGTTGAATATTTTCTGATTTGATTAACACAAGAGATGGAGGTTTTGAGCATTCTACCAAAATATGAGTGGACAGTTGAAGGGATATAACTTGCTTTGCTAATGTCTGATTTGATCTACTTTGAATATGTGGTTCCTTTTATATGTCTGCATATATTAGTAATGTTCATACCTTGCAGTCTGGATCACGTTGAAAATTTTAAGGTAATTTTCACCATTGTACTAGCTCTACTATAGCTTGGCTGATGCTGGGATCACCATGAGAAGTGAACATATAAGCTGTTGGCACTTTTTTAACTATTATGTTTCTTAGATCTATTTCCAAGTTTCAGTGTGGCACTAGAATTATCTTAACTAATGTACATTGCTTTATGAACTCTGCAGTTGTAGCAATAAAGCTAGTACAGCCTCAGGAGGTTTTTCTACAAAATGTCAGAGATTGAATGTGTCTGGGTTTCATGTGTGCTACAATAAGGGTTGCTTTTCTGTAAGTTCCATCCACAGGGGAATTTGCTATTGTTAATGTAGTTAATAATATAGAAGAAACTCAGATGCTTCTTAGAGCAAAACATCTAGAGAAGACTAAAACGTCTTTGTTGTTCATGCATTTTCAAACAATTTATTTGGGGATTTTCAAAAGCCTGTGTAAACTGAAGCATTCTTGATGTTTCATTAGTCCTTTGCTCTAAATGCCTAGGTGTAATATTCTGTTTCAGAAAATGTACTTCTGTTAGCCACCTGTTTATCATCAGAGTGATGGAAGTTTACCCGAAATCATTGACTTCATATACAGAATGTTAAATAAGCCAATCCTGGCATAGTATATAAACACAAGCTACTTTAACTGTCCATCATACTAATAAGACCACGTTGAGGTTATTTCTGAAATGACTAACAGGTCGAATTCAGCAACTGTCTTTTTGAGGTGATGACGCCTGTGCTCTGGAGAAAGTCAAAATAATGAGTACGTAGATGGTATCCTTGTGCTGGGATTATTATTCTGTACAAAAACTCTGTTCTTGGGGCTAATTGCAATGTGGTGATAAATGATTTCAGATGTCTAAGTAGGATCTAGATCAGAAAGTAATTACTGAATGTTCTCATTCCAGAGTCCTCTAAAGAGGGTGTCCGAAATGCTGGACTGTTTGAATTAGCGGAGTACAATGATTGGAAAACAGCTTGAAGTTGGTGTGTTGTAGCCAAGTGATGAAATACGTCACAGTGATAGAGGTTCATATGTATACCTAAATCTCTTTAGCACTTTTATTCCTACTCCTAAATGTTGAATAAGTATTGCAATCAAAACTTTCCTCTATAAATTCAGAGCCAAAAAAAATGGATACTCAAGGCAACAGTCAAAGGGCAGGCACTATTGATAAGGATAGGTAGTGAATGTTAAAATAGTTTTTGTGCATGTTACTGTGCATCGATTGGAAGGGTCTGTTCTTCTGCTTCCCTTAAAATGGAAAGATTAGCACAATAATTTTTTTTAAAGCTTACTAATTATTTGTAATTTAACTGTTACAATAGTTAAGTCACTGACTTAACTGTTGGTTCCCTGATAATCTTCATCAACTTACTGTTTAAAGAGTAAGTTAAGGATATTACAAGAAGTGTATTGTCCAGCTTGATGAACCATCATGCAGAGCTCCAGAAAAAGTATTTTTGTGAAGCTGACTTTATTGGTAAGAAACCTTAGAATCGGATGCATGATCAGGAGGATGGGGCCAGGCTCTTTTCAGTGGTGCCCAGCAACAGGACAAGAGGTAACAGGCACAAACTTGAGCATAGGAAGTTCCACCTAAACATGAGGAGGAACTTCATTTACTTTGAGGGTGGCAGAGCACTGGAACAGGCTGCCCAGAGAGATGGTGGAGTCTCCATCTCCTGGAGACGTGCAAAACCTGCCTGGATGTGTTCCTGTGCAACCTGCTCTGGGTGACCCTGCTCTGGCTGGGGGGTTGGACTAGATGATCTCCAGAGGTCCCTTCCAACCCTATGGTTCTATGATTCTATGATCTAGATAGAAAAACAACTGTTGTTATAGTATGGTCCCCAGTGTCGGGAAGGATACAAAATCTACTTTAAAGAAAGACTCGCACTAGGGTCACAATGTTTCTCTTAAAGTTCTTAACTTTCTCCCAAATCTCATGCAAGCAAATGAATTAAACTTCTAAAGGCCAGAAAAGTACAAAATTCCAAAGATGCAGAGAGGAAAAGAAAATGAAGGGTTGAGGGGGTGACACCTTGGAACAGAATGCAGAAGGAGATCTGCTAGGAGAAAAGAATGGCAAGTTTTGATCACAAGGAAGATAAGAAATAAAAAAAAAACAAAAACAACAACCCCACACCTGGATCTTAAGGGAGCCCAGAGGGAAAGAATGGCTTCCAGTAGAGAGGTACTGACTATAGAACAGGTTTGCCTGTAATAAGCAGATAGGGCATTGTCAGAGTAGCTTTGGCTATACATTATTTCAATCATATCTTTCACTGTTGCCCCTAATAAATTAAATTAATGATGGTTGGCTGACATAAGCCTTGCAGCCATAAAACTCAAGATCCCCCCTTAATAGGCAGATGAGGGACTAGTGAGCAGCATGCAGCTCATCTCCATTTTTGACCTTGTGCCTAAACAGAGACCTGCTGAAAGGAGGAGGGGAGTAGGCACTTTGGGACACTAATTCAACTTAATGCTGAGTATGATTGAAGCTGTCTCTGTAGGCAGTAAAGTATACACTCCATAAGGTCTAGGAATAATGACATGTTGTAAATTCATTTAATTTTAATTTTAAAAGCTTGCTCAAAGGTAGAATTACTAGAAGCACTTCAGCTTTAGTGTGGATCTTGGGTCTGGTTTTTTTTTTGATAAAACCTACAGCCTCACCAGGCAGCAGTTACTTAATTACAGCTCTGGCTTTAAACATCCAATAACCTGGATACAGATTGTGTTACCATTGTGGGATCACTCAGAGCAAAAAGCATGTGAATTGCTTTAGTGGTTTGTCATTTTCCTTTGTAATAAGCTTGGTTTAAGGGAAAAATACAAATTTTTAAAACATGTACTGTCCTGTATACTTGCATCTCTATCTTGTGTAGTTTAAATTCTGCCCGTACAAAGCGTGTGCAGGGCAGTAGCAGAAAAATGAAATGTGACCCCTTGTCATAGCAGGCATGTGCTTGCAGCCCTCGTAATTACCCATCTCTAGCCAGGCTGAAAAAACCTGTAACCTCAGAGTGAACTCTAGCCCCAGACCTCTACACTGAGTAGAGAAATGGCATGCTCCAGGAGCCACTTCAAAGCAACACAATATCAGAATATATTCTCATAGGCTGATTTCCTCCTTAAGGCATGGACATCGGTTCTTAGTTTGTATTGGAAATGTGGTTTTCTACAGATTAATTGTCTTAAAGGGTTCCTCTAGGCTTTACATGGTATTATTATGCTATTTTTTTAAAACCATAAAAGTATAATTTGCTATTAAAGGCAATTATGTGATCTCTGTCTGAAAACAGTAATTCTTAGAGCCTTCTAGCACCTTAGATATGGCTAATAATGCTGCATTTCCACTAACAGAACTCTTACCCCACTTCTGCTTTATGCCTGTCTTATGCAAGTCACTCTACACTGTTTTGATTCAGAAATATTAAAATATTTGCCAGCAACTTTGCTTTGTTTTTGGGGAAGACCCTGGTGCATTGTCTTTGTCTACCAGACTCAAGTGGTCATTAACTTAGACTAGTGATAAAAATCCATTTTCCTCTATATGTGATTAAACCTGTCTGTATTTTTGCAGTTTTCCCAAGCTATTCTGTTCAGGAGTGAAGAGGTTAAGATGTAGCAGTACAGCAATCCTACTTTGGATTTTCTAACGTGATCAGATGTGTGAAAAGACGTGCTTGTTGCATGACACAGGCAGCGGCCTCACACTAAATAGAAAAATTCGTGTAGCCTGGGCCAAAAGGGGCAGAGTTGCCCTCCTTCCACCAGGGGCGGATTTGTCACTTCCTTCCCTGTGACAGCAGTAATGCTGTTGAGGGTATGAATCTGCCTTTATCAGTTCTTCTCTGCAATTCAATTAGGTATTTGCCCAAGAGAGGTGATGGGACCCTGCAGTTTAAGGTCATAGTAGTTTTGGATGGCTCCTTCTGGGGTCTGTTCGCACTTTGGCCTGATCCTTCAGTGAACCACCTTTGCTTGGACTCTTTTGGGATATCGGGGGGATGCAATTAACTGTTGACTTTTCATGATTTTCTCTTTGTGATAATGTTATGAAGCAACACTGTGTTAATTTCTTGCAAGCAATAATAGAATGCCATGGGAAAGTATTTATTATTTACCTGATTTATTACCGATTAGGCTTCTAATTGGTACTTGCAAAAGCCATTTTTGTTCTAAGAATGCAGAAAAACATTGCATGAATTTTCTTGCAGCCCTTCACAAGCAGCCTGTTTGCACTAAATCTGATGTACAGCTGTGATTACATTTCATTGTGAGCTCTTTTAAACACTGAGCTATATAGTCCAAAGTTTTATGACTGATAAATAAGTAAAAATCAGAAATTTCATGGGCAAGTGATAGGTAACTGTACTTGCTGTGGTGAGGAGCCATGAGGATTAGATAACTCAGAATTATACTTATGTGCTTAACCTGTTTCCTGAACAGAGATTAATTTACTCATATACTTTTGCTTTCTGAACATCCGAAGGGAGTGGTGTGTCACAATGAATATAGTTTTAATGGTGGCGAATAAGCCTTTCTACTAAGGAAGGACCAGGAGGCAGCTGTCTTTTAAATGTAGGAAACTCTTTATTAAGGAAAGGTGGCTGAATGTAATTCAGTAGTTCTTTTACTTCTAACACCAACCCCAGATATAAATGCACTGCAGGGAGGTAAGAGGGTATATATATATATATATATATATATATATATATATATATATATATAAAAATTTATTTACATATTTATTTATTTTTACAAAACAGATTCATTTGCTTTATACTAGGGTGTTGATGTTGTTAGACTGACAGGTTTTTCTTTAACATATTTTAAATGTAAGATAATTTTGCATGCATTAACGGTCATAAAATTCTAAAAGCTGGTATAGAATAAGTTCTGTTAGTCTCCTAAAAAAACCCACATTCAGTCCAATCTTGGATTTAAATGGGAGCTGTGCTCCTACTCCAATTCATTAGTCTGCCCCCTGCCTGTAAATAACAGTGTATTGGCTGCTTCCCGGGGAAGGCTGTCCTTACCTATGGAGATAGGGAAGCAGTAAGAGATAGATAGGGAGGAGGGGAGCTGGTCTGTGTCTGCCAAGAAGTAGTTCTGTTTTTCATTCAAGGGTATTTGGAGATTTGCAGGTGTGTCTATTCTCACCTTCACAAAAAGAGGAAAAAAATCTTGTGCTCCTCTGTAGGACAAGGTTTAACCAAGGTTAACCTCGTTGCTAGATGAGCAATCTACCACACTCGCTTTATCCTAAATGTCGTAATTAATTGTGTGAATATGATTGGAAAGATCTTTTAGTATTTGGTTTGTTTCTTAAGCAGAAAATCCTTGTTTATCTGTGAAAAATTGGTATCGGTCCCTGTTACTGAGGCCTAATAAGAGTCAATACTAAGCAAGTACTCTTTTGCTGCCTTACTCCTTTTTGGTTTTTTGGTAAGT
This sequence comes from Fratercula arctica, assembly GCA_947846985.1. Classification (NCBI taxonomy): domain Eukaryota; kingdom Metazoa; phylum Chordata; class Aves; order Charadriiformes; family Alcidae; genus Fratercula; species Fratercula arctica. The sequence continues at coordinate 26,764,789 of CANTUZ010000010.1, forward strand.
ACACCTACACCATTCCACAGCATGTCTTTCATAGAAGTTACTCAGCAGGGATGTTCAATTCTCTGACCTCTGACAATCCCTTAAACTTGTGTAAAGGCTGAAAATTCTCCTAATATAAATGTTCTTGTGGTGGATTTTTATAGCTGCTACTCTACATGTTTCAAAATGTGGTAAGTTCAGTTCTTAATCCTAAGGAGAGGATCAAGTGACAAGAGAAGTGAACTCTGTACCTAACTCACAGCTACCTTCTGGAATAGTTTTTCCACAGCTTGACATTTCCCTTATTGTAAAGTATATCACTCCCCGTGCATTAGGCTCTTTTAATTTCAGAAGCCTGCTGGGATTGACGTTTCACAAATCCATCTACATGTGTAATCCTTTCCTATTACTGTGATAAATACTTTGACTCTTCTTCTCCAAACCAGAGAACTAGAGAAAAATGGATCGATTCTTTCGTAGGGAAGGAAAAATTCTGTCTGCAGTCAGAATCAGTCATCTCTTTCTAAACTTTTGAAACTGTGTGACTGAGTAATAAGCATTATATGCGGAACTGAGATAGAATGAGGACTTTTTTTCTTGGGGGAAAAAAAACCCAGCCTACAAAGTTAGAACCAGAGTATTTTGCTCCAGCTTAAAGGGATTTTAGATCAGACCTCTAGTGCAATTCTAACATGCAGACATTCTGGTCTAGTCATCCCATTGTTACTGGATGTTACAAGTTTTCATCAAATAGTTGACAACATTTATATGTGCCTGGGCTTTTAAATTTGAACTTCAGAGTGGCTTTGAGGTAGCTAAGCATGTACAAGTTGCAAACTGGAGTACCAGAGTTGTGTGGCAAGAAAAGTCCTTTCTGTCAGTGCTTCCTAATTCATGTTCGTGTAAATATAAACCGAAAACAGTCCAGTAGTGAGTTGTTGTATATTTGTAAGACCATTTTGTTCAACTGTGCTTTATGCTTTTCATAATTAAAAATTATGCTTTGCATAACTAAAAAAGAAAAATATTACAATAGCAATTGTAATACTGTATGTTCTAAAACCTCTGTTTTTCTCAGTACTGCTTTCTACAGAGCACATGCTTACACGAATTCTGCCCTAGGCTAAAAACGGCAGAGACAAAGCAGACTACTCCATCACCTTTATAACATGATTGCGCAGTTAGAATTTGTCCTTGAATAACTTTTCTTTTTGTAGTAAGACATAATAGAATAAAATCTTTAACTACTTAACATAAGCTTCTAATTCATGACTAGAGTTCCTAGTGGCTACAATGATATAAATAATAAAGTGTCAAGATGTATGAGGCTTGTTTCATTAGCTATGTTATTTGTGATGTGGACATCAGAGGGACTAATTCCTAATTGAGGTTAGTGGGTTTTAAAAATACTTTTTGTTGGTGGGGTTTTTGTTTTAAGGCTTATATATCCATTTATGTCCAGATGGGGTTTATCCCAGGAACAATTATTTACTTTATTATTTGTGTAGTAGTAGGGGGGCAGCTGGAACCTCACTCTGCTAGGCTCTGGCCAAGCCTATGTTAGAAGAGGATTGGTGCTGCAACTAAAGAATATTGACAGTTCTGACTGTGAATTAATTTTTTAAGTATAAGGTTCAGTTGGCCGCTTTCTCTTTGCTGTGTGGCACCAATACCTCATGTACTTGCAGTGTGATCTGTGGCATGCTAGTTGGGGAGAAGTAGATAGTTCCAGAAGGAAGGGCTTCCAGAAGGAAGGCCTTCCAAGCCAGCTAAATTAGAGCTTTCTAGAGAACTCTAAAATGTAAAGGATCTCATTGCAGGACGTGTTTGCTGGAAGTAGTCTACCACCATGGTACCTCCACTGTCCTTTGACCTGGTTCAACCAGGTGTGTCTATTTCCAGTTGCTTGTCCTTACATGGGAAGTCTTTTGTGCTGGAATTCATGTAGACGTGGAAGGCACCAGTGCAGGACAAGGAGTGATTCAGGTTTTGGGACACTAATCTAGCACATATGACACCTAGATGCAATTCCTTGTGCTGTCACATATGTTATTAAGAATGTATTCAGGCTGTTAATGCCCCTGTTTCCCTGCTTACGGTATTAGCAATGCCTTACTTATATGGCTAGAGTGAAGTTAAGCAAATTAAATGGATCGTGTGTTTCAGATGTCCTTATGAGGACCATGTAAACAGCAAAAATGCAGATGATGTCCCAAATGCCTATGGAAAAAAGGGGCAATGTATTATTGCACAATTGCCGACATCTAGTGTCCTGTACAGTTGAACAGTTTCCTGTACTATATAGTCTTCCTAGAATTTGCTTATGTGCTGGTTTATATGAATGTGTAGCTCTAAAAATACAGTTTTTTTTTTTTAATTTCTGTTTTTACCTGTATTAACATTTTATGAAACAAAATTTGGAAGTTAGTAGTTTGGGGGGGAGGGTGCAATTTTTTGCTAGATGAAACATTCCCTTTTTTCTTAGGAGAGGTTATAAACCAAAGAAAACATGAGATAAATGAAGATATAATTTTATACTTACTGTGTACAACACTCTCACCAAAAGGTGACACTTCTTTAGTCAACCTTCTATGCCTCAAACTGACAGTAATTTGGATTACTGTAATAAAGGGGACCCTGAAGAATGTTAGAATGAAGCTTGTGCTAAAATATGCCTAAGCTTTATAGGTCAGACCTAGCACTTTGAATATCCTTTTGGAATGAGAAGGGTCCTGTAATATATAAAACATCAGCTTAAATGCCCTCTGGGGAGAGAATACGCTCGGATGTTTTGTTTTTGATTTTGATTTCTGTAAGGCAAAATACTATGGGCAAATACAGAATCTGAACTGGGAAATAAACTGGGAAACTGAACTCTGGGACATGAAACTGTACTACTCTGTCAAAAACTGGTTTTGCTTTTTGTCTCCCCCTGCCCCCAAATTACACTTTATAAGATTCTGGTGAGAACGTTCTCCTGAAACTTCTCTTGACTCATGAAATGGGAAGTAAAGATTTCACAATCAACATGTATCTTTATTAAAAAATAATTATTCAACTTGAGGTTCCAGATGTTTTTCATGCAGGGGTTAAACTTTATAGTAAGTTTGGTTGTGAATTTGGGCACTGTAGACTAACGGGATTTCATTTCATGTGCACAGTGACATAGGCTGTAAGTGAGCCTGAAGCAGCCTAGCTGATGGATGACTTTTCTTCCTAAGGTGGCACATTGCCACTGGTGACAGATCTCCTTAGTGTGGTAGAGGAGATGTGGCAGGTGCGATGTTCTTACAAAGGGCCTTGTAATACCTTCTCTGTCTGGCTGAAAAGGGATGGGTATGTCCATGTTGTCAAGTCTTGTGATTTCTAGTATGAGTCCCATGACAGTTATGTTTTTTAAAACTATAATTTATACAATATAGAATTTTCTTTTTAACAGGCACTGGATTTCCTTCTAAAGTACAGCTAATGTCTGGAGCCATTTATTTCTCTGTATATTTTATTTGCTATTAGTGTTAGCCAATTGGCTGGCGCAGTCACAAAATATGCAGGAAGACAGAGTAAAGCCAGGAACCAGTAGCCTAATTTGCAATAGCCTGAATCCCTTGCCTCCATCTTTTAGGACTACCTTGAATTTGCAGCATGGCATCAAAAGGTATATGCATACTTTCTGAAAAATTATGCCCTTTTTAAAGGTGAAAAAAATAAATTTCTCCCTGGAGTTTGTTGGAAAGAGTGCTTCTAAAAGGTCCTTGGACACTACTTAAAATGTCATTGCACTTTAAAAATAAAAACACACCCCTCCTCCCTGAAACCAAAACCAACCAGCCAAAAATCCCCCCAAATTTCCTGCCTTTTTGCTAATTTAGGCATATTGACATTGGCTGTTTCCCCTGGTAATAGCTACGGTTGCCAGTTGTCAGTATTTTCTGGAGTAAGGACATTAAACTGTAAAAACTGCCACTAGCTTTACTACAGCAGGCAGATTCCAGCTTCCTGTCTCTCTGGCTGTCTTTAATACTAGCTGCCGATAGCTGAATTTCCACTTGAGGTAGCTGGAGTAGTTTTGACTTTTTACTAAAACATTGAGGCTCTAGATTTCATGGTGTGTCTGAGTAAACCTCTATCCAAACATAGAAAACATAATCCTCGTTTTAACATTCTGTTCTGCATTGAACACAAGGTAAACGTAATTTTCCTTGTTGTTAACTATTGGGCAGAGAGAATACCAAACGTGGTTAGTAATTTAAAGCTAATGTAGATGTATTAGTTATAACTTCTGAGATGTGTGTCTGTACACATTTAGCTTGAAGATGTGCTAACATTTTTTTCAAGGAGTGTTTTTTGTATGTCCTTAGATAATGTGATAGTGAGGGGTTCTACCCATTTGCCGATGTATTGGATTTGAGCCTTATGGATATTCCTGTGTATTCTCTGGGGTGTTCTATTGAGCAGAGACAGTGTGATCCGTACATGGATTTCTATTTTTAGAGGATACACAAACCTTGTTGCATGTAAAATATACAGAAAATATGAAGAAAAAAGTACTTGGCATGGTTGAGAGCAGAAGAACTGGAGTAAAAGTTGAAATAAAGATGTTACGTGAGAAAGCTTGGTGTAGGAAAAGCTGAAGGATGAGAAAATAAATTGAAATGGAAAGAGGAAGAGAAGAATTGAGATAAGAGTACCAAAGGGACAAGGAGGATATAGGAAAAAAGTTATGGTAGAGAATGAACATTTAAAAAGATCAAAATATCATGTTTGTGCCCAGCACTACTATTCACAGCCCTGAACAGAGAGCAGGACAGCGGCATGGTGACGTGAATTCAGTTGCAATATTTAAACAGTTGAGCCTTTTACTTCTCTGGTACAGGAACTGATCACCCTATATACAATTTCTTAAAGCTTGAATACTAGTAGTCCTAAAACATATTAAGCAGAAAGAACAGGCTTTAGAATTCATATTTGGTGGGGTGCTATTGTTCCAGTTCATGATCTTATAAGTTGTTTTCTAAGTGTAGTTTGGAGAAGCATAGAGCCATGCAAACTATATAGAAATCTTTGTATTTGTAAAAGAGATATATATATATATATATATTTTTTATTTTTATTTTTTTTAGAAAACTGACTTCGCACTTCATTCCTACTATTTTTCTCTTGCCTTTCTGATGAGCAACTGTTTTGAATATGTCTTCTCAAGCTGCCTTGTAAAGAGTCAGGAATCAAACTAGTTACTTCTGTTATTTGAAATGAGTTCCTCTGACACACTTCACTTAAAGCATTCATCAGTGTTCGGTAAGCGTCGCTGTTGCAACGGAAAAGTGAAAATAAACAGTTCATTTGTAGTTTTAAGACCATACTCTGAGATACTGATCTGTAGTAACTGAATATGAGTTTGCAATTAAAATCAACTATTCTAACACTGTATTTCTATCTGGAAACAATCTGTCATTATTAAATTGATTTCTTTGAACTGCTATTTACTGTTAAGATGAACATTTTTAACAATTACATTTACAGTGCAAATCATAAAAGTGATTTATGGCTTAAATGGTTAATTTACCGCAGTTGATGGTGCATCTTTACTGTCAATTACCCAACTGTAAATTTACAGGATTTCAAATTTATTTTCACATTGCACCTCAGCACTGAGAGAAGGAAGCTCAGCCACAAACAAATCAAACAGGCAGATCTTGGGACAAAGACTGTGTTTCCTGCCATGAGAAATCTGGAGGCACTTTCCTAATTGAAGGCTTCAATTCTTTCAGCCTGCTAGCTGCCTTTCCATTGCCTGTGAGGTGGTTTCTCTGCTAGATGATGGATATCTTGTAGCAGTGAGCACTGAAAAAAGGAGCATGCTCGGTAACCACTTTGCTCATAAGCAGACTACTGAATAAGAATGTAGTATTGAGAAGGACTTTCTGATTGCCCCACCAACTATAACTGCCTATTAATTTCAAGCAATTGTACAGTGGACAGTTACTTGAGAGGAATCCATATAACCTGTGTATATATAAATACATGTATATAAAACATACAGTTTCCAAAAGACATGACATTACTAAATACTTTATAAAGATGTTAAATATGTATCTGTGTATATAAGACATAGAAAGCCAACAGGATAGATCAGTGACCCTGTAGTGACAATGGATGTGTTAATGAACTTACTAGATGATTCTCTGGACTGTAGCACTACAAAAGTAAGAATAAGCAAAAAAAAAAAAAACAAAACAAAAAAAACCAAAAAAAAACCCCAAAAAAACAAACCAAAACAACAAACCACCAAACAAAAACCCATTCCCAAAACAAACAAAACATGCCAAACCCCCCCCCCCAACCAACCAAACCCAAACAAACAAAAAACCTCCAACACTGAATCCCAACTCACAAAACAGCTCTGCAACAGTCTGTGCAAACCTAATCTGCACAAAGGATTTCATCCAGAAACCCGGTGATAAGTTAAATTATAGCCATAAGAGGAATATGCATCTGCAGCATGTTAGTGTCACTAAAAGCATTAGTACCCATATTCTTTCTCTTGAGCTGAATGCAATTTCCATTTGTTCACAGGAAGATGTTTTCTTCCTGTTTCTTTTACACAGAATCAAAACTATGTGTTGACTGGGAAAAGCGTGTCCTCTCCAGGCTTCTGTAGGTAGCCAGTAATGTCCTGATGTACAGCATTTGTAAGTGCAATTCTAATGAAAAGAAAGTGATCTAATTTCACTTTAGGCTCTCTCTATAAGAGGCCACATCAGATACATGCGGATTCAAATACCAAGATGAAGTTTCTGTCCATGAAATTTTCCTGCACTGTCATTTGGTCTCTTGTAAATTTATTGAGCTCCAACTTCAAAGTAACGTTACATTTCTTGTACTAGTTATTCTGAAAGTGTCCTCTTGCAGGAGTAGTTAGAATAATATTCATGACTAAAGTATATCCATTTGATCCTTAATCTGTTTTAAGCAGTATTTATCCCTCCTTAATATTTATTTCTAAATAACTTCTGAAATCAGATATCCTTTCTCAGCATTTATTTTGCTAGCAAAATAGAGCTGTCCTCTTCTAATATCTCTTTGCAGGCATTCCATTTTTCTAATCACTGTAATATATCCTGTTTGAATTTGTTCCCATTTAGATTCATTGTTCTTGCATATATATGATGAGAACTGTATATGGCACTTCAAGTGACATCTTACGGAAGATTTGTAAAATAGGTCCCATTTTATAGATCCTAAAGTTGGAGTATCAACTTGCATATCTCAGAGCCAACTTTATTCCCAGGTTGCAGCTAAATATAGAACATAGGATCAGTCCTCAAGTCTTAGGTAGCATCTAGTAGTCTGTTGTGTTTAATTGTTGAATATGAATCGATATTCTTGGAAGTGGTGCAGAGATGGTGGCAATATAGATTACATGCAGCTGTATAGACTTTAGGTCTCTTTTCTCTATGCTGATAACGAATTTAGGAGTGTGGCTTATGCTATGATGGATGGTGGCTTAGTGAAAATATTCAGAAATTTTAGCAGAGATTTTTCTTGTTCTCAGTCTTGGATGTGTCTGGCATACTTTTATAAAAAGGGGTCAGTCTGTCATTTTTTCTTTCAACTTTGGGGGCATGTAATATGAGGGATCCCTGCTGATTTGTTTTTGCCAATAGTATTTTTGTTTGAATGTATGTTGCAAAACTTATTGTAGTTGGGAACTTCTTCCCTGAAATCCAGTTGCCTAGCATAATTGGAATTCGTTTACCTTCAGTACAACCTGCAGATTTTTGTCTACTTAGCTTTTCCATCTAAGTAACACTGTTTTCAATACACCCATACAATGTCACTCCCTTCTACACACTGTAGAAAGCAGCCCTGTCTGTAAATATCTTCATTATTTTGCTACTATTGTTTTCTAGGTGGCTGGGTGGAGGTGACTTCAGTGTGAAAATGGAGGTACCAATAAACTTCTATCCTGGGGGTGAAACACTGAGGAAAAGTTTTAAGAAGCAGATTTCTGTATTTGTTCTATAAAGTAAGGGTAAGGAATACCCACTTCAGCTCTATTGGCATGCACAAGTATGTAGGTATACATAATCATATGTTATATGCTCCTGTACAACTGGTGGTCTGTCTTCGGAATTTATAGTAATTGCATTATATTACCCTTTCACACTCCTCAGAATACAGTAGGCTGTGATAATTGTCAAGAGAGGGCTCTTTGGCTACCGCAGTGTGTGATTCATGGGTCACTGATGCAGTCAAAAATAAAAACAAAAATTGATGTATGCCTTCTTAAGATGACCTGAAAGCTAGAATTTTGGAACTCTGTTGTCTTTGGCTATTTCTTATGTTTTCTTTCATTTCATTGATGCTTCAGACAGAATGTTCAAATTGGGGATTCCTAACAGCACTGGATTTAGGAACTTCCATCAGTTCCTGAACCGTAAAGCCATGTACTCGGTCCCTTTTTAAAGGCAGCTGTTACCTCAAATACATGAATTCGGGATTTGTTACCCCTTCCTATTACTCAAGCAAGGTTAAGAATGCTGCCATTAATGTTTCAGTGCCTCGGTTCATCCATCTGTAATAAGATACTAAAAGTTTCTGATTTAACAAGGATGTTGTCAGTTTTAATTCATTAATGTGTATAAAATATTTGTATCATCTTAAATGCAAGTAGCTAATCAGTGCCAAGTGTTAACAAACATGAGCGCTCTGGAATGCTCTAGTACTGAACTCCAAGTATAAGCAGTGCAGCCTTTTCATTACATGAATTTTGAAGGAAACAGTTTACCTGGAATTACAGCATGTTAAAATTTTTGAATGTTAGTGGAAAGATGAATTTCCTTGCAAATACAAAGTTTTGTTGTGACAACATGAAGTTTTATGCTCAGTTACAGGAGCAGGGCTTGAAAAGGATGCGAAGACATGGAAAGCCTGAAGGCTTAGATCTCACCCAGTGAAAAGATACAAGAGCTTAGAGCTTAGTTATTCAGAATATGAGTAACTGCGCAGGGGCTAGTGTAACAGCCTTCACTTCAGTATCTACCTGATTTAAAGTTCCTTTGCACAGCGAGGCAGTGTGAAGGGCTCCTTAGGGATGTGTGAGAATCTGGCCCTCCAGTACTTTCAGCAGATCTATCTTTTTGAGTGAAGTCATTTCATAACACAGAAAAGCAGTGTCTTTATAAAAAAAAAAAAGCTACATGATAAATGCACAAGTAATTAATATGGATACTTTTTCATTACTGTCATTGCTGCTGTGGCTTTTAACAGTTTTACCTGTGACATGACACTTTAAACTATAATTTCATCATGATTTAGAAAATGCAAATCAATCAGCACTTAATTAAACTATTTTTACAAAATTAAAAGTCATGTAGAAATGTGATTCTATCCAGATGTGAAATGAACATGTAGTTTCAACATATTTAATTTCAGTTATGTCATGGTGAAATGGACTGTGTTGGCATGGATGTGAAGAAACCTAGCTTTGCCTTGGACTCAGTGTGTGACTTCATCTATACTGGCTCAATGCATTGTTATGCCTGTTGCTCAGGATCCTATGAAAATAACAGGAAGACTTTTTCAAAGCGATTGCTTTGAAAATATCCTTCTGTCTGTCATCTGATCTGTGGCTACTTTAAAAATGGATTGTATTGTCTTTTGGGCAGACTGTAGGTGTATTCTGCAGATACAATTTTGAAAATGCTTCAGCTAATTATTTGTGGTGTTATCATCAGCACAGAATCGGAATGCTCAAATTAAGGCTCCTTACCACCCTGACTATTTCAGAGTTTATGGTGGGGTTTGTCTTAGTTGTTTTTAAGTCCTGTAGAAATATCTTGGGAGTTTTGCTGCTGATGGCTGTGACACGCAGGCTGTGGCTGTGCAATTTTTTTCTATTTCTTCAACTGCAAAACCTTCAATCTGGAACCTGTAGGAGGTTCTTGTTAGAATCTCAGTAGTAACATATCGCCCTTATTAAAGAGCTGTTCATAAATTACTCTCCTAAAGGCATTTACATGTGAGCACACGTATCAATGTTCGAATAAGGATTTTCTTAGGCAGATTGTTGCCTATTCAGTGAACCAGGAGGCACTACAAAAGCAGGCAGACACTGGAACAATAGGCTATTTATATCCCTCTGATTCCAGCAGAGCTCTGTTAAGTGATGTTTGTTTGTTTCTTTGTTCCTTTCTTCTCTGTATAGCTCTTTAGTCTCTCATTTGAATTAAGGGGTTTGGCTGTGTAATATTTTATTCTGTGAATTTCAGGTAATGGAGAATAGGGACTGGTGGCTGGCTGGCAGTATTAGATAGTTTACAGCAGGTGGCACTATTTGGTGACTTTTGGTTAAAGCAGTGTTTATTACTTCAATACATATGAATATGTTGATATACGATCACTTTTATATTGGGTCTTTATGGAAACATTAAATAAGGTACATAATCTGAAGAAGTATACACATATGTGTCCTTTCTTATAATGAATAGTAATAACTCTAGTGTACTTTCCTAAGCAGATTAAATGTGGCTGTTAAAGACTGTTCTGTGATGTTAATAATGAATGAGACCTATTTTACTAATTTCTGGAGTTATGATTGGACTAGGTATGATCGACTAGTGTGAAAAATTCTGGAGGAGTAATATTGTTTAACTTCTATGTAGTGAGGATTAAATATTTTTAAAGGGCTTTTTTAACATGCAGCTCCATTCTAATGTCCTCTTTACATTTCTCATCATGTCATAAGAGGTAAAGCAAAACCTGATGTTGTTTAGATGATACCTCTGTTTATGGTGGAAGGGAGATGTGTTGTTGCTTTGCTGTTCCAGTGTAGTAACTTACACAATAAAGGCATGTTCCATTAAACACACTGATTAAATAAATGTGTCTTAGGTGCATGCACATATGCACGCATTTTTAAAGTCACAGTCTACTCTTGCACTAGTTTTGTAGTGGGGAGATTTCTTCAAGCCACTTGACTAACATGGGTGTCATTAAAACCAGAATTGAGCCGATTAGTTTTATACAAGTGAAATATAAATACCATTCTCAGTTTATTTCATATTTAGTGTGACTGTTTAACAGCTGTAGTTAACCTAAGCGTGTCTGAAATGCTACAGATAAATTGTTTCTCTTTTGAAAAAAAAAAAATAAAACCACAACAAAACAACAACAACAACAAAAAACCCCCCCAAAAACCAAAACCACAAATGGGGGGGGGGAGGGAGGGGAGGAGAAAGCAGTTTGCCAGCAAGCACTGGTTTCTGCCACTGCTCCTTTCATAATGTAACAGAGTTATTTTTAGCAGTAGAAAGTGCAAAACATGTTTAAGAGAAATAGGCTGGAAAATGCAACATGCATAACCCATCTTTGTGGGTGGGTGAGGTTCTCTATCAGGGTTGCTCTGTTCGGTCTCATTTGCATCTTCTTGCTGAGTGCCATGCTCTTTTGAATTACAGATGTGTTTTGTGGCTTAGAAACCCTATCCAAGCATATCTCCACATGACTGGAAAATATATTTAAATGATATAACATATAAGCTAGTGATGTTATTAAAATCAATTCTGGGAAAAAATAGTTCTTGATGTTTTGACTCAATATTTGTACTTTCTGTTTATCAAACTTAGACTAATAGAGTTAGAGTGAGAAGGATGCATTTAACATGGTCTTAAAATAACTTTGTATTTTGCAGGAGCAGGAAACAAGAAAGTACTTCGTGTTTATTTCTAAGGATGAACAGTGTATTTCTGAACAGAACAGAGGAGGGGGGGACTAGAGACTTGTATTTTCTTGCTGCCTCTTAGTTCTGCCACTGGTCTCTTGGGGCATTTTCATTTCTGTGTGTATTGCTTGCCTTAACCTTTAAAATGAGGATAGTGATTATGAACTTTTTGATTAACAGCTTATACATGTTTGGATGAAAAGCATTGTGTAATGCTGTATTAATTCTCACATGTTTTGCTTCTGACATCTGCTTGTTTGCTGCTCTCCTTCTTCAAACAGAAGGACCCATGCTACACCCTTAATTTTTTCCACCTTCTCTTCAGTGTATTCAAAATTGAGAGCTTGAATAATGCTGATTAATTGGTGATTGGGTAATTTAAAGTGCTTTCTTCCACATAATATTATCTGAGGACTACATATTTACTAGTGGTCTGAAGACTGGAGAATACGGGGAAGGTCTCTACTTCTCCAGTCACATAGCAGAAAGTTGAGAGGAAAATGTCTTTCATGTACATGGGTATCTGCGGTTCCTATGGCTTTCTGGCCAAAGGGAGAGTTTGCCTCTTGCAAATACAGATGCTTCCATCACCAAATTACTGATCCACACCCCAGTCAGTTTGCCTGTGGGCCAAGCTTGATGGGTATTCTTACCAGGTAGAAAATGTAGTCCTTGCTTAGGTGAGAGAGTGGCAGTCTGTCTTTCTGTATCCAATCTTATGGTCACTATGATTTCTTTAGTTAATTTCTTTTTTCCTCTAAGATTTCTTGAATTAAAGATGCTTGAGCTCAGTAACCTTAATATAATTGAACACAGTAGTAAACTATTAAGCTTCCAGTCCTGTCACACCACTATCAGATGTCTTGTATAGAATATAATGCTGAAACAAAGATTTTTTTTTTCCCTCTATACTTCTTTATTTGCATACATCTTTCCTTTTTTTTTTTTTTAATCTTCTTTTCCCGGGGTGGGGGGGGACGGACGGACGAGGGAAAGAGTGGTAGTCTATTTGTCAACTGCAAAGAGAATCAATATATATTAAGGGTATCTTCTCAAAAACAAAAATGGTATGGTGTCATCTTAATCTCAGCTAACTCTCAAGGGGATGGGAATTTTGTTATGAAATTTCTCAAAAGCCAATTTTATTTCTCCTTGACAGAGTTCACAAATAGGAAGGTGACACTGAGCTTTGTTTTCCTTCATCAGCAATATAGATGGTTTACCATAATGGTATTTAAAAAAAAAAAACCAACAAACTAAAACCACACACACACACACACACACGCACATATATGCGTGTGTGTGTACATAGACAATATATATGTATATACAATATATACATAGTATATATTGTATATACACAGTATCTATGTATATACAATATATACATTATATATATATATGCAAAAAGCTTATCTGTTTGAAGTATTTGCTCAGGCTGTCTTTTTTCCCTGATGGGTGAATGCAGGAATTTACAAAGATTTCTTCGATAGTTAGAATAAGCTCCAAAATTCACATCACACTCCACCAAGAAGCCTGTTGCTATTTTGCTTTTTAGATCTGATAGATCTCAAACTAGAATATAAACAGACATAGAAAATGTTAAGTATGTCACATCTCTGTAAACCATTGGTTCATATCCTATATCATCACACTAGCGTTAGCAGCTAAGACAAAAACATAACCTGGTGTCATGGTTTCAGTTGGGATAAAAGTAACTTTCTTACTAGCAGCTGGTATAGTGCTATGTTTTGGATTGGTCTAAAAGTGATGATAGTGCACTGATGTTTTTGTCCGTTGCTAAGCAGTCAAGGCCTTTTTTGCTCCTCGTGCCACACCACCAGCAAGTAGAGTGGGAGTGCACATGAAGTTGGGAGGACACACAGCCAAGGACAGCTGAACCCACTGACCAAAGGGCTATTCCATGTCATATGACATCACGGTCAGTACATAAAGGAAGGGGGGGACATTTAGAGTGATGGTGTTTTGTCTTCCCAAGTAACTGTAAAAGAGCCCTGCTTTCCTGGAGGTGGTTGAACACCTGCCTACTGATGAGGAGCAGTGAATGAAATCCGTGGTTTGCTTTGCCTTGTGTGTGTGGCTTTTGCTTTATTTATTAAACTGTCTTTATCTCAACCCACAAGTTTTCTCATTTTTTTGTTTCTCTCCCCCATCCCAACTTGGGGGAGCAAGTGTGTGGCTGCATGGTCATAGCTGCTCTCTGGGGTCGAACCATGACACCTGGTTTTGTGTGTGTTGGGTTCTTCATTTGTTATACCACAAGCTAAGCAGGCTGGTATTAGAGCTGAGGGTAGGCAACTTGCCATATTAGAGAAGAAATGTGTAAGATTCTCCAGTAGATAAAACATTGAATTAATAATAATAGTAGCCAACATTAGAAGCTTTTTTCTTTTCTTTTTTCTTTTTTTTTTTTTTTCTGGAAGCCTCATCTTTGGAACTAGGAATAAGAATGAAGTATAATTGTTTATTGGAAATGTTGGAAGCTACCACTCACCCTGGAGATGTTTCATAAATAGTTCTTAAAAAAGACTCAAGAAAAAACATCTATTTTATTGGCTTTTTAGTTTGTGTGACACTTTGGAGCCCAGTTTGCCTATTAACTAATGCAAGAACTGAAATGCATATGTACCCTATTACATATAAAGTCTTACACAGTCATATAAACTCAATCTATTGTACTTCTGTAAGTGCAACTTTTAGTACAGATCTGTTGAAAGCATTAGATTTTGATTCCAAGGTCTGTAGAGAAAGCAGAAATAATCTAAACTTCTTGGTTTTGTGTACAAAAGAAGTCCAATTACTTGAACCTTAATTATGTCAAACTTTGTTTACAAAACATCCGTTAACTGTGCTGAAACAATCCTTGACTACCTGAAATCCTGGTTATCTAAATGTGTTCATTGGTCCCAATGACTTTGAGATAATCAAGGTCATAAATTTCATGCAAATTAGACACCTAGTATTTGGGATAACTTCTTGTGACATCTCAAGGTCTGAGTCATGGAAAACCTGTTTAAGGTGTTGAAAGAGATTATGACAATGAACATATATAGTACTGATTACCCAGACTGTAGTTTCAAATGTGGAAGTTGACAAAGCTATGTGAAAAGGTGAGGGTCTCTGGAGGAAGGGCCTCAGTGTGTTTTCCAGGCTGACTAGGTACCATTATCAGCTGTTGACATTCATGGAGAAGTGATGCTTTTGTTACCTTTCCATTAAGTAATCTTGTCCAGACACTGTCTTGTGTTTAGTGCAGTTAGATGAAAAGCAGAAGAGAAATATCAGCAAGGAAGGGGGGGAAACAAACATCAAACAGAACCCAGACCTTGGAAGTTATATGTATGTATTTAAATTCACACCATACCTCTTGTTCTAATATGCAGAATGTGTCTTTTTTTAAAGTGTTTTATTTTATCAGCTTTAGACAACTTGATGTACATCCTTGCCTGTTTCTCAGGGACAGATGTTTGGATCTTACTGCCAAGTTAGTGTCTCCAGTTGGGTACTCAGAGATGCTCGTAAAAGCATAGGCTATGTATCATTGACATAATACTGCATTGCTCACTGCCCCATATTCTGTTTCCTATTTTCACAGCTTTTATGAGAAAATATGAGTGATTAACGTGCAAAAGGATATGCACAAGGCAAATGAAATGGCAGAGGCTCATTATCTTAGAGCCATTTGTAAAGTGACTGCTTTGAGGTGGTTTACAGTTTACATAGTGCTGCAAATATTGGTATGAATTTCTCTTTGCTTCTCCAGGTGCTAGTTTCCAGAGACAAATATAACCTCCAATTCCCAGCACACTGATCTGTCTAAACACAATTTGACATGCGTTGCTATTAGCTTAGCACCTTATCAAATAATGTGCCCTGATAGAGATAAAAGGTTTTACAACCTTGCTGCCTTTGTTTCTGTGTGCGTTCACCCACAGAGACAGCTCTGCAGCAGCTAATAATTAACACAAAAGACAAAGACAAATCTATATGGCTCAGTGTTGGAGGCTCCAACGTGCATGTTAAGCAGTCAGGGAAGTGAAATCTACAGCAAGAGGGTCTAAAATGGGATCTTCAAACGAGGCTTTAAAATGAATTGAAGTTGGGCTTTGTAAAGTCTCGTTTTTACATGATGGAGCAGATGTCAAACCGTTGTCTGGAAATCAGCACAGTTCTGTGTGTCAGAGCATTTACTCAAATCTTCAGAGAAGCTCTTGCTGCTTTGTTAGCAGTAACCCTGTGTCGCTTTGCATGCCAAGTGTAAGCAAAGTATCTGAGAAAGGAATTAAGTGTGCTGAAAAAAATCAACCAGGGAGATGATATAAAATATTCACTGAAGCCTTCCTTTCTTCCTTCCTAACTTATTTAAATTTTGTGTCTTTATAGGTGTACACAGTTTTAAGTGGTAGCTTGGGGGGACTAAGCCCAAGGCCATGCTGGTTTTTTCTGACTATTTTATTTCCATTAACACTTCAGAGGCCAGTGAGGGCCCCTCTCATTTTCTCGATTCATCCAGCATCTTTAACCTACCTAGCTTTTAAATGTGACTCCAGCCAGAGTAAATAATCCAAAATGGGAGTTGTTCTGGCGCACATGGCTAGGTGATCCAGCATTTTACAGGACTGTGAAGCCATTTAGACCCCCCTCTCCTCCCTCCAGAAGCTAGTCAAGTTCTTCAAAAGGAAGAATCTTACTTTTAGACTGCTAAGGCACTATTTTATTGTCTGAATAAATCTACAGTCCCTGTTAATTGAGAGCAGTGAGCCGCTTTGTTGTTTTAAAAATTGGGTCAAAATTCTAGTTACATGTTTACATGTTCTATTTTTCATCTAAATCAATTAAAGCTAGACTTTTAGAGATTTTTGACAACCTAAGTACAAATAGATGCCTCAGGGGATTTTCAGAATTATGTGTCTTGCAGGTGCTTTTAATGTTAAAACTCACTAAGCATCCATCTACGTTTTAAAGCCTATGAATGTCTCTCCACAGTCTGCATCTGGTTTCCTTTGCAAATTTTGAGTATGAATTCAGTCATGTTATTCTTGTTCCTATTTTTTAAATGTGGCCTCATATTAAAAAAAAAGTGATCCTTGATAGAGTTCAAAGTTGTCCATAACACTGAAGTGAAAGCTTTTGCAGACAAGAGAAACACAGATTTCTAACAAAATGAATAGAAGATACTTCGGTTCATTGTCATTTGTATTGATACACTGACTTTTAATGCATCACTTTATTAAAATAACAAAATGAAGCTGGAAGATCTGAATGACTTATAAGCTCCAAATACCCATAGAGACAGTAGATAGAGTAAGCTAAGAGAGCAAACGGTGATACTTTGAGGTCATCTATAGAATGGACGTTTCACTTTGAAACATTATGGTGTCACACTGATCCCAACATCCACCTCAGATTTGTATAATTATGATTTGGCTAAAATTTTTAAAAGGAACCTAAGGAATTTTGATACCCAATTCCCACTGTGTTTCAGTAAGACTTTGTATTTGTTTGCAAGTCTTTCCTATTGGTTGGTATTTTTTCCTTGAAGTTTTTCTTCAATGCATCTCTCAATCTTGCTAAGGTAAATTTGCATGCCATCAGTCTTTTCCCTGACGTAACCTTCCAAAGGGGTATTTTCTGCCTGGCATTTAGTGTCTCATGTCTTGTGGAGCTGATTAGGGATGTCTCATGTTATGTTCTGACTTCACTGGCAGTGGTGACGATTGGTTTTAATTCCATGAACCAGCACAGTTTCAAGCACATTTTGTGTGCTGTAGAAGTGCAGGACAAAAACCTAGTCTTCTCTGTGGGTCTGCCAAATCTGCAATGGAAGCAGATTGTGCTATTGCTTATGGCCTGATTAAATCTTTGATTTTTGTTGTGTATGTGTTATGTGATAGCCTTAGTAGTAGAGCAAATCTGCCAAGCCTTATAAAATCACCATTCCATCAAGGGTAGTGGTCTGTGTTTATCAGCAGGACAAGAAAAAAATGCTGAAAAAATGCTTCTTATCAAGTTCTTTGTACCTTCTGAAATAAAGCTGTTTGCCCCCTCAGTTTGCTTTCTTAAACCACAGAATGAAATTCAAAAGATTACCCAGCTACCAGAACCTAAGTATTAGTCTTGCCTGAGTTGAAAAGAAAAATGGTAGAAGACCATATGGTCACGAGTAGCTGCTTCCCTTATGATGTCTGTGATTTGTGTATTCAGCAGCTGTTTCTTCTCAAGCACTAAACTTGTTGGAGTGGCCTTCTCTAGTTTTTGAAATAAATTTGAGTTTCAGCCTCCCAGGATCTGTGTATTTTGCTCCTGGCTTTCATTGTCGGTCACCCTTCCTCTTCTGCATTTTTAGTCTCTGGAAGGGATGAATTCTTATCCAGTGCTTTGCTCGCATTCTGCTTCCTGCATTCTCCTCTGTTCTCTACTAGCTATACTTTCTTTCAGTTTTTGTCATGTTTTTGTGACGCAATACTCTAATTATTCCTGCAGATTCATTAGTAAGTCTCTATCTAGTGAAGTCCAAAACCAAAGAGCAAATAATAGGAACTAAGGTGCAGCACAGAAAGCTGCCTTATGGTGCCATAACTGCAATAAAAAGCAACACTGAGAAGAAGCTGCAAAGGCTTCTTGGAGAAAATATCATAACAAGTGCAGGATCCCCAGGGACAGATTTAGGCAAGGCAGTTACTTCACAATGTGGGGATGAAGCTTGCACTTAGATTTTGTGACAGAAGATCTATTTATAAAAGGCAAGATGATCTTAATAGGGAAAGCCCTAAGCAGAACATCCCAGATTCTGCAACCTCTTTCCATAGGCTGATGATGTCTGTCTGTCTTGCAGCATCAAGGGAGCTTGTTTTCCCTTCATGAAATTGTACTGCTTGTTGTTGCCTTTAGGTAAAAATCGTAAAGACGACAGTGTAGGCATGAGTGAAAGCAGTACTGTGATTTTTGGAAGTGGTGATGAAGCTAAGTGGTCAAAGAAAGGTGTATATATCCCCTGAAATATTGCTGTCAATACTGATCTTTGGATCAATGACACTTCCAACAAGAAAATGTTGGTTTGGTGGTGGCTGGTATGTTACCAGTTAGTGAACTATCAAATCACATGGCATAAAGATAGAAGTTATTTCTATATTCCTGACCCTGTCAGTACATACCCAAGCAAATAATGACCTAAGCTGCTGTCAGTAAAGCAACTTGGTTTTCAGTATATGTAGGATAAAGGAGCAGAGTAAATCTTTCCAGAGCTCTTGATTCTGCTCACTTTGAAGTCTGCTGGTAAAGCATTCTTATTAATGTTTTCGTTGAGAATTTGTGAAGGTCTGTTGGTGTATTATTTAACAAAAAATAGTGTCATGGTCCAATGCAACAACGTAAGAGGGAAAGATGATCCTCTCGTGAGACTGAGGCATAAGGCAGTCTGTGCTCCTGTTGTTCAAGCATGTTGGTAAAACAGGGTAATGGAAGAGGCTGGAAAACGGGAAGAGACCTGACAGGAAACTGGAGACAGTAAGAGGCACCCTGTGAGGTGGTGACACAATCTGCTTCCAGGACCAAGAGGGGTTGATGAATCTGCCCCAGGAGCACACCTGGGAAAGACAGTAATGTACTACTACTACTCTGTACCGAACATTGACCTGTTACTTTTCTAGAGCATGTTCTGATATTGATGAATACATTTCTGAAATGATAGGGGAGATAAATCTGTACCTGTATGTCCTACTGACAAAAAGAGGTGGAAGAATTAGATGGACAAGATCTCATTGGTCTGATCCTGAATGCTGTAAGAGAAGTGTTAGGCTGGGCTGATAACTGGCTACTGCCCTACACCTTCTCTATTTGATTTTCTTAGTGTTTTACTTCAACAGCCACTCAAGTTTTCTAAATTTTACAAGCACTGAATAGAGACACAGTGTCTGGAGCTTGAACTGCTATTATTTTCAGTCAGTTACTTTATTTGCAAAAAGAAAGCTTATAGACTAACATCCATTTTTTAATAATTTCATTAATATTCATTATAAAGACCATTAAGCACCTAAAATAATTTTTTTATTAATATGATATATTTGTGTGTTAGTATTTTCTTTCCTATTAGCTGGTGACAAACTGTGAGATTTACCATTTGTGCCATGATCAACCTGAGAACCTCCTCATCTTTCTTCCTGATTTACAGCTCAGAGAAAGAGGACAGATTAGTCACTGAGTTATAATTTATCCTCTGACTGACCCTGTTCTGGCAACTTAGCTTTGTTTCAAGGCTTTTTATTTTGTTTGTGAGCCTTTTTGGGAAGGCTATTAGCAAGGTGTAGCATCACATTCTTATAACTCAAGCAGTTCATATAGTTGCACACTGCAGAGCAAGCTGTGCATTGGAGGCACTTGGTCCTGAGAGGAAGATTAATAAGATAAACTACAATTTTATTTTGCATTGTAACAACTTAGAACTTCTGTTCAAGTACTGGAACCCTGTTGTGCTAGGCACTGTACGTGTTGAGTAAAACAATAACTCTGGCATCTGATTATACACTGAGGTCATAGGTGAGTGCAAGAGCTAGAAGGAAAATGCAAGAGAATACAGAATTGACAATGGCAAGTGTAATAGCAATGGTTAAAGAATGCACATTGCCTGAAGGGTACTAAGAACAGAAATAGAGCTTCATTACCTAGGAAGCTGCAAAATCAAATCTGAAGCAACGGTAGAATCTTCCTATTGCTGTCTTTCATGGGAAGTAAAGGTGAGGACAGATACAGAGGAATATCGTGTATCTTTTGACATCAAGGCCGTCTTGGCCAACAGCCAGAACAAACACGTATGGGGCTGTGTCCTAAACAGGTCAGGTTCTTCTGGGACTTGAAAACATATGCCTGGAGGATTATGTGGTTTTCTTACTCTGGAAAACCAAGGGAGGAAATCACATACATTACGGCTTTCTTCCTCGTTTATCACTCTTATTTGTTTTGGGTGTTTTTATGGTTTTTATCTAGTGAGGTTTATGCTGGATGCCCCGTGGTATTTTGAGTATCAAGCTTTTTGCTGTGTTAAAACTAACTGTATTCATACAGTATGGAAGCAGAGGTGAAATAATAAGAACTAATAGTAACTCTAACCCAGATGTTCCTGCTAAGTTTTAAAAACTATTATGTTGAAAAAGAAAGCTTTTGATTAAATTATTAAAGGCATGATCTCAGTGCAATTTTTATGATTTCTTGCATTTCAGATCAAGTTAACTCATTCCTATGAATGCCTCTCCCTTTAGTGTCTTGGAGTTTCACAGACATAGTGTTGTGACCATTTACATAATTATCTCAATGGGCAACTCTTTGTCATCCATCCTACTTTTTCCCTCGGGACCTCTTTTTTCTGCAATCTTTTGAAGTCCAGCCCATGATTTCTGGGGTGTAGGTATTGGCTTGATTAACTTCAAAGAGACACACCAGTGACTATCACATTAGCTTGTCAGTTGGCCTCCAGCAGACACTGTGATTGTGAATGGAATTGAGTAGCTTTACTGTAGGTATCTCCCCCCCCCCCCCCCCCCCCCCCCGAGCAATTGAAAAAATAATTAAAGATGAAGGTTAAACAATGTAATTCAAGTATGTGTTTATTTGCTAGCTTATAGCTGTATCTGCTATAGCTTTAAATGGAGAGAGGTATGGGATGCCAAAATCTTTTTCATGTCTGTTATTCACTGTTTTGCTGCCCCAAGAAGAATCCAGAAGAATGTGGAGACGTGGCAAAATTTTAACCCGATCCCTTTCCCAGGACTTTGGGAGTTTGAAATAGCATAAGATGTAGAATGTTTTTGGGGGTATATTTTTTTTTTGTTAAATTAAAAATTGACTGACATTTAATAAACAATTCCTTGTGTCCCTGTTTTCCATAGAGTACTAAAGATCCAAAGGTCAATGGAACATTTTTTTCTGTTGATAAAACTATAAATTGTGTGTCATGTATAATCATTTGTATAAACTGCATCCTGTTAATGTCAGTTATGTGATAGAATCATATTTCTTGCTGTACTAGTTTCCCTACCTTATTTTTCTAATAAGAGATCTAAAGAAAGCATCTGTCCATGCTAGTAGATTACCAGAACTATTTAATCATGAAGAGGTATTTGTGGGATGTGAAAAAATTTCTCGACATTTTGATAGACATAAGGAAGGACGAGACGTTTTCTTGGTAGAGACTGTCTCAGTATGTTTGTGATGATATGGCTGCATCTTATTTTTCCTAATAACCTCCTTTTCTACCTTTAGTTTCTGTGTGCAAATGATAGATGACCAAATATAAGCTCACTTAAACATGATGATATTGAAAGTTAAGTATGTGCAGACTGTGAGAAAAGTTTGTTTTTCTGAGATCCAAAGCGGAGTTACTAGTGGGCAGCACTGGAATTTAGATATTCTTACTGTGATTTACATAAAGACAATATGGGAAAACATATTTAGAGCTCCAAGAAACGCCATATATACAGTGTTTAGGAGATAGTGTGTTCATGTTAATGGTAAATAAAGAAACATTTAGAGGAACTACCTATGTCAGATAAGAGACCATCCACAGGTCTTGTCAGAAGATTAGTTTCTTAACAATTAGAAATAAATGGAATTTGAGTTATTTAGTTAAAATAATAGGTTACAGATTATCTAATGATAATGAACAAATTAGTCTGAGTTTTTATAGGTGACTATTTTAGATATTTTGGTGATACAGATACCCCATGACTGCATCTCTGTCAGCCTCTTACTGGTTTGATATATCTCAGTTCTCTTAGAAATAGTCTCTTACAATGCAGTTCAATGCACTGCAATCTCATATAGTCTTCTGTACAAATAAGACTGTACATACGCAATAAAACTCCGTAACTGATGTATGTAATGAAAGGAGAAATGAGGAATTAAGAATTCAGTCCCATGGAAGCACTTGCATGTCTCATTCAAGAAACCAGGGCTAACCATAAAACGCTCCAATTAATACTGAATACTAAATATTAGTTGATTATAATTCAGGAAAACTTTTTTTGGTAGGTCACAGCAGGGTGACTTGATTTAAATCACCAATTTTAATCATGATTTAAGTCAGCAGGCAGGAAACTTGTATTTAAATAATTAATTTTAATCGGTACTTAATTATTTTCCTAGAGAAATTTTGTGCTATTGGTGGGTATAAACAATTAAAATACACTGATTTGCAAACAGATATAATCTTATGGTAATAATTGGTAGTATTTTTTGCTAACAAGGAAGATATATTAAAAATGTATGTATGTAAGTAATTATATCACTTAACATACATTTATTCATATTATTAATTTTTGTATTTTATGATACTGCAGAATGATGAATGAATGATGTGTGTGTTGACTGCTTTGAGGAGACTTTGTTACCTAGGATTTTGTCAAGAAGCATGCTTTGCTTCCTGAAGTTAAAATTAAATGATTCAGTAAGTTACTTAAGGATAAAAACTTGTAATGACAAGGATACATAATTTTAAAAAGTACATTAAGAAGTTTGACTTCTATTTTTCAATAGAGTCACTGAACAGAAGAGGTATTCGCTGTAGTGAATTACCTAACCTCAGCACACACTGAATTTTCAAAAGTGTTTAGATACTTAAATGACACACAATTTCATTTTAGTTAAGCATTGTCTACCCAGTTTGAAAATGGATTTGGGCATTCAAATCCATCTTTAGATGCCCAAACAACTTTGAATGTCTTTCCCCATGTCTTTCAGAATTTTAGAGTTTGCAGATTTTGTAGTCTTCTGCATCTTTCTTATTCACAGATAGGAAGAGAATACCATCTCTCCACTTTCATCTTATAATTGGGCTTCTCAATAATGAATTTATCCCAGTGAAGAAAATATTAATGCCATTTTTAGTAGATTCAGATATTAAGAATAAATATTAGTTTAAGTAAAAATGGGGCTTAAATATGTCGGGTAAGGAAGGTTAAAGTGATTTAACTTTCCTTATGAGAGAAAAATAAAAATCAGAGACACCAGGAAAACTTAGGTTCTCAGAAGGACAAAGCAATGGGAAAAAAAAGGTTCCTTCAAGAAAACATGTCTTCAATACAGCTCTGTTTCTCATGGCAGTGTCTAAATGGACATAATAAAAAAGGTTCTAAGGAGCCATCACACCATATTA
Source organism: Fratercula arctica (assembly GCA_947846985.1). NCBI lineage: Eukaryota > Metazoa > Chordata > Aves > Charadriiformes > Alcidae > Fratercula > Fratercula arctica. The sequence goes on from CANTUZ010000010.1 coordinate 26,788,656, forward strand.
TAGCAATGACCTATGAAATAAAGACTCCTATTTGCAAGTGACAGAGTTGCATCTAGGAAGTCATCATGGACAGTCTGGTTAAAATAAATACATGCTCTGCAGCAAATATTGTGATCGTGACTTAATGAGTGAAGAATATACTCTCTGTGAAGTCTGTAATTACATATTTATCTCATCTGCAATTAAAGAAATTTCAAAATACGTATGACGTACTGTATAAAGTTTTAAAGAAAAAGGCCCTATGCTTATTTAATAATGTTAGATTATTAATGTTAGATTAGCAACCACTAATGCAAGGAAATGAGTTAGGTCTTAAAACCATTTTTTACTGTAGCTCAAACGTTTGAAGAAACGAAATGAGAGAATCTGTGTTACAGGCAGATGTGCTGCTTTAGGTTGTATGTGGAGCTGTGACGTCTGTGGTGAAAAGCTTCCTTTTAAGCTTTCTAGATGGCATCAGAAGATGCCATTATTGAGTTTGGCTTGATAACAGAACAATAATTGAATGCCTTCTAGACATTGAGATGTGCTAGGTTCTAGAGAGGCTTACACTGAGATGGCAGTAAGTTTACAGGAGTTGTTTGTTTCCTCTCCAGTGATTCACTCTGGGAGAAGCACCCAGGAGGGAGGGTTTGCAGCAGGGCTTACTGCCACAGAATCATAGAATTGTCTAGGTTGGAAAGGAGGTTTCAGATCGAGTCCAACCACCAACTTAACACTGACAAAAACTATCACTAAACCATATTGCTAAGCACCACATCTACCTGTCTTTTAAATACCTCCAGGGATGACAATTCCACCACTTCCCTGGGCAGCCTGTTCCAATGCTTGATAACCCTTTCAGTGTAAAAATTTTTCCTAATATCTGATCTAAACCTCCCCTGGAGCAAGTTGAGGCTGTTTTCTCTTGTCTTATCACTTTTTACTTGGGAGATGAGACGGACCCCCACCTGGCTACAACTTCCTTTCAGGTAGTTGTAGAGAGTGATAAGGTTTCCCCTCAGCCTCCTTTTCTCTAGGCTAAGCAACCCCAGCTCCCTAAGCTCCTCCTCATAAGACTTGTTCTCCAGACTCCTCACCAGCTTTGTTGCCCTTCTCTGGACTCGCTCTAGAATATCAATGTCTTTCCTGTAGCAAGGGGCCCAAAACTGGACACGGTACTCAAGATGGGACCTCACCAATGCTGAGTACAGGGGGATGATCACTTCCCTAGTCCTGCTGTCATCCATAACATCTGCGTTTTCCATCTTACGATCAGCTTATTTTTCTGCAGTCTTTGCTGGATGAAACAAAGTGGATCCATGACACATCTAACCCTTAAAATATCCTTCCTGCTATACAATTCAAATGACCTCTCCCTAACTCAGTTGTATCCCTGTGTTAACCACAGAACAGGACTGCCCGGGGTTTTTGAGCAAAGCTGTGCAGCTTGACAATAAGGAATCTCTCTTCAGGCTGGTGGAATTTACCATTGCAATAGGAAGAGTACCTTTTTCCTGTAGTAATGCATTCGAGGGGGGGGGATAAAATATTTTTCTCCTTCTCTTTAAAGATAACTTCATGAGAAGCCAGTCCAGCTGGTGCTGATTTGAACAGCCCTGTGATGCAGGGAGAAAGGCAAATCTGCATTCTCTGCAGTAAGACCCTGGGAATGATCTTGACTGTCATGTCAGATGAAAATTCATGAGTCTATGCTGTCACCATGTGAGGCAGCATAATAGAATATGGTCTCATTCATATAAATTTCTGTTTTCTTCCCCTGCCACTTGTCTTTTTAGCTATTAAACAGGGTTAAGGGCCCTCTTGTCACTGTTATTAATACATAGAAGCTACATCAAGGAGGCTTTTGCCCTTCTATTCCATGGGAAGTTTCTCTCAATGCTAGAATTAGAAGTGAAGATGAAAGCTTGGGGGCGGGGGGGTGGTGGGGGGGGGGGAAGAGACTGAGAAAAGGGTAGATATTCAGCAGATCTCTTTCAGGAAAGAAAACTGAAGGGAGATTATACATGTAATCGGATAGTTTAGAGACACTTCTCTTCCCTGCTGATATAAAAGAGGGAAACTAAATCTAAACAATAGATCTCTGCCCTCACCACGCAGCATGTTAGAACAGGCTACAGCCTAAATCTTTATCAAAAAATCTTGAATGTTAGGGGCTTGTTGTTGTTGATTTCAGCAGCTAAATGTTTCCAGTTACTACAGAGATTTGCTCTTTAGGTTTCCTAGCTCAAGGAACTGAACTTTCCCTTCAGGAGGATTACCACTAGCTCATATAGACCTAATCAACATAAACCTTCAGCCCAGCAGGCAGGTGTCACAGTAGTAGTTCATTTACAAGGTAAGTATGTACAAGATGTGAGAAGTTCAGAATTAGTAATGCAAGCTTTCTGTCATTTTTATCATTGGACCCTGCAGGGAGGATCTGATTAAATGGATATTCAACTCTTTGCATTAATGTGCACCCAATTTTAATTTGCATATAATTAACAGCACAAAAAGTATAATTTTATTATTTGCTGTTGGAAAGCAGTTCTCTGGTAGCAAGGAGCTCCATGCAGTTGCTGAAGTGGGATATAAATGACTTTATCTCGTACCTCTTCTTTCTTTCTTCTTCTGTTTCCTGTAGCATATTAATTTCAACATCTGTTATGTTTGGTATAAAATGCAACATCCAGGTTGTTTCCTAAACTAAGTTGATTCGTGTGTTGCTTTGTCTTGTATGTCCTTTATGTAAAAATAATAACCTTGTAGACCTAGCAATCTCCAAATGCCCTATATGGTTTCACTGAGACACATGTTAGGAGGTAAGACACGTGGTATAAATCTTAGCCTAGGGATTTGATTTGGATTTCAGAGGGCCTTAGTTCTGTCTGCATCTTCTGATATCCATCTGGGAAGTGACAGGGAGTAAATCAGTTCACCTCTCTGCATCTCTGTTTCCCCTCTCACTGTTGCCTACCTGGTCAATTAAGACTCTCTGGACCAGGGTTAGAATAAGAAGGAAAAAATAGCTCTGCTTACATATTCACTTGGTGGGTCTATGGCTCTTCTTGAGCATAAATTGCCTCTGTAATAATTGAAAATGAAGTTCCCTATTAAAAGTTTTTTTTAAATGTATCAATAAGTTATATTAGAATCTACATGTTAAATATATGATTATTTGATTTTCTTTTTTACTCTAAACAAGAATTGCTGTCTCCGAGGATGAAATCTTGAACTCGTGTATTTCAGTAACATCCTGAACTACATCATTGGCATAGGGAGACTGCTGTTGGCAAACTACTAATTTTCAGTGTTTACCTTTCTCAGTCTCTTTGCTGCTGCTTGCTGGAAGGTTAATGGCTGTATCCAAAAGATTATTCTGTATTCTTTTTCTACAACATATGCTACTGTGGCTGTATTGGATAAAATAGATTTTTATTTCTATCTAGTATGGCAGTTCTCATAATTTCATATTAACAGATGCAGATCCTGCTACCTGCTGACTCATAAGCATGACCTTTCTGCTCAAAAATCATGCCCCAGTAATACATACCATCAAGACTTCTTAAATGGACAGCTATAGTAGTGCTATAGAGTATTGTATACTCTGCTTTTCCAGCAGTCTTAAACCTGTAACAGCACTGGAAATGCCGTATGTCACTAGATTGTACCATTCCATTGCAGTAATGTAAAACAGGTTAGTAGAGGTTTATATGCTGATTACATGTGAAAAGCAGCACATCATGTACGTACTGTCAAACCAACATATAGACCAATACATAACACTGGTTCATACAGTTAGAAGTGTTAGGAATCAGTGTTACCAGATTTGACATATTATTGTGAAACTGTAATCTATATTAACTTAATTTTCTAGTACAAAACTCTTCGACCAAAGTTATTGGAAGTGATTTACACCAGAAGATAGAGTTAGTCAAAGGTTTACATGTTGAACGACATCTCTACCTGGATTTGGAGAAATCCAGCACAAAAAGTATTTTCCTATTAGATTGCATTGAAGTAGACCATCATTTGGGGAATGAAATAATCACATGAATACATGTAATAAATGTTAATTTCTAGACTATGTAACTTTGAGATAAAGCTTACACTTTTTTTTCTTAATCCATAGTTTGAACAGTGCTCATGGATGTGCATTTGCCTGGCATTTACTTTAAAGTTGTAGGTAAGGGAATAGATGTTAGTCCAGTAATTAGCAGTTATAAGAGCATTTAGAGTCTGGAATTGGGTCGTTTGATATCTTCTCAGTTGACTCTGTAGCAGAATACAGGTACATAATGTTTCTTTACTTAGCTCCAATATTTTGTGACTATTTCCCTATCAGAATAAGAGATACAAACCATCACCCATATGAATGCTGTACAATGAGATTTGAGTGCTTATAGCTGGCAAAACTTAACTTTTGCAATGTATTGGAGGCTGAAAAGCCTTAAGACACATCCAATTTGTAGTCAGAGTCAGAACTAAAGAAGTTCTTTGAAGGTCTCAGGGGGTAGTTTAGCAGCTGTTGCTATTATAATTGTAGCAGGAGGCTGAAGCAATTATGGCACTGTGGTGTGAAACTCTGTTCTAGTCTGGTTGCATTGATTATTTTAAGAAACATCTGTAACACCATGCAGAATTTTGTTTTAACCTATTGAGGCAATTGAAATCTTAATTTGAATTGTCTCTTCCCGATTTGGATACCTAACACATCTTTCTTTCACTAGCATATAGTCTTCGTATCCTGTTTAGTGTGTCTTTCCTTGGGCCTGTGTGTGCCAGGAGAAAAATTTCTGCCTTTTGTGCAGTCTATAAGCAGCAGCAGATCGCTGCTGGAAAGGAATTACAGTAATTGACTAGTGTGGTCACAAACAGTTAACTCTGTGGGAGAGGTGTTAGGACCAAATTATGTTATAATAGCATTTCTGCTCAAATAAATGATACCAGCATAAGAAAATTTAGAAGTAGTTTCCAAATGACCAAGAAATGGAAGTAAGCAAGTCATAAATTAACATGTTCGTTTCTCTTAGCAACAATCTGACTGCATCATGTGTGGCCCGTGGTGCTTCATCAGTGAGCAATAGGGATGAATTGACAATAGGGGAAGCAAGTTTCAAGTTTATTCAGAAGTGACACAACGGCATAAGCTGAATTCAGGATTTTCTTTAAACATGGAAGCTGAAAGCATTTACACTAGACAGGACTCTCTCATGTTCTGTGTCCTTAAAATGGATTTGTCTTATCACATGCAGGAGAGTTTTAGTAAAGCACTAGGGCCCAGATTATCCCAAGAATTTAGGCTCTTGGTTCTTACTTAAGTGTTTCTAATCTTACTGATGAGAAACCAGTAGCAGCGACACTGATTAGACTGACATCATACTGTTAGTACTGTTATTACTATGGCTTTTTCCAGAGGGAACATTCCTCACCCGGTCCCCTGCGCTTCTTATCATTGGAATAACAAGGAATATTATAGACAGTGCTGGCTTTATATGTATCATAGTCTGATATATATGTGCCTTCTATCCACTGATATGATCCACAGTAAGTTTCTCTCCCATGGAAAGGAATGGAGTGTGACTCAAGCATGTTTCTTGCACAGTTATGGATGCTGTATTTTTTGGTCCAAACAATTGCCATGTATCTCTGTAAACTAAAGAAAGATTTCTAGTTCTGTCTATTACTGTTCCTGTGTTGCAGCTGTGTATGGAACTGAAGGGTGGAATAGGCAGAGATTTTTTTATTTGCAGTTGCCAGTTGTCTTCACTAGCCTAATTCCTTTGTCTGATGTAACTCTAAGGGAAGCCATAACTGGACATGATAATATTCTGTTTGTCTAGCTATCGTAGAACATCTGAAATTCACGTACCTGAGGTGTGTCTGGTTCATGACTTTATAACCATAATTGAAGTGATTAATAATTGGTAATAATTAGCATATTAGGACAGTATTCGGAAAGTATTTCTTTCCTGAGGCTCCTGAAAAGCTATAGGATGTAATGAACACAAATTATAATACAATAGACAAGGTAAAAATGTAGATTTGACAGAGTAAACTGCATAACCCTCATATCCCTTTGTCCACCTGATAGTCAGGCTAGACATAATGTACCTGCTAACATACTGTTTTAATGTATCTGAATGAGTGATAACTAAATAATGTGAGATTGTCATAGTGGCTGACCACACCTAATAAAAGCAAGATCATCATAAGTAATTTACATGATTATGAGACTGAAGCATTAATGCAAATTGATAGATATGCTTTGCATCTGAAAGATGAATTGTAAGCTCTGAATCTGCTCTAGGCAGTAGGAAACCTCTGCATAGTCCTAGGAAGACGTGACCGTAAGAATAAGAGTTTATTGTCTTTGCTGATATGCATGGTGCAAAAATTGGGAGTGCTGTATTCTTCAGTGACGACTGGTCAAGTATCAACTGTGTCCTTGAGATTTCCTGCTCTCCTTGTGTCACACACTGAGCTGTGACTTTTGGACTTCTGTTACACATCATAAATTTGTTAGGTTTTGGAAGTATTTTGTGTGGCTTGTAGCACATGTAAAAAGAATGTTCTTTAGACTCTTCTAAGCAAAACAGGGGATGTTTGCTTGCAGCGAAGGGTGTCCTGGGGGAATGCTCCCAGGTATACATTCACAAAGCTATCTGGGATGCAGGATTTTCAGAAATAGCAAAGTGATCTGGGAACATGGAAATCCTTCAGTTGAAATTGTGTTCCTTGATTCATTAGGTGCTTTTTGAAAAGGCTATTCATAATGGTTGCAAATACAGTTTTCTCAATATCAGGTTCTTACATGTACCTTTATGTTTGAGAACTATGCGTTAGAATATTTTAAAATATAGTTTGGTTTACTTACCTTTGCAGTATATAGAATATCTGCAGTTGCAGACCATGATGGCAAACTCAGCCTATTCAAATATGTCTGCAGCTTTATCTGGGCAAGAAAAAAAAAGTATTGAATTTGGAAATCAATAGAAATGAAATACTACAAAAGCATTAAGTATAAGAACTTGTGGGTACATGGATTAAAACAAGCGTAGTTTAACTGCAGAAACTCTAAGGTTCTGAAAAGCTACAAATGAAATATAATAACTTATTTTCAGGATCTGACTGGGGAAAAAAAAAACATATTTTGTCCAATACTCACTATTCTAATTTAGAAGAAGGAAGCTTTTACACAGTGGTTGTTGCCAAGGTAACCACTTCCTTCATATCCATGTGTTCAGCATATGTGTATCACTTTATCTCTTAGCTCTCAGAGGCAATATCATGCATTGCATTTGGGAAATGATTTTTTTTTTTAAAGTGTATAAAACCTCTTAACATCTAGAAGATTCATTAAATGATCTCACTCAAGAGACTTAAATTATTCTTTTGGGGTTCTTTTATGCTAAAGTTCTGAATGTGACTGAGTCTTGCTATCTCTTCAAACTCAGTGCAGAAGTAAATTTAAAAAGTAAACAAGCCAGTGTCAGTATTTTATTTCATATGAATGTGTACAATGATTTATGGTTTATACATACACACAGGCTTATATATAAATGGATTGTGTTTATATACGTACGTAGCATGGATTGACAAAAGGAAACCTAGAGAGGTCTTGTGATCTTTATCTTCCTTGTGGTTGATATAGTTTGGCGTTAAATTCTATTAACTGTCCAGCCACCTGGGGCCACTTGAGATTGGGTCACTTGAGCCATTATTATCTAACAGAACTATTCACAACAGGAGTATTTGGAGTGACTTTAGAGAAACTATTTAAGATTTATTCCTGTGAAGCTTGCATGGTGACTGGCAAAGATTGAGTGGCTTTGCCAATTTCAGTATTTGCTGGTAATCACCAAAGTGCTTGACCACAGAGGTAATGTAGAGGTTAAAAAAAAAAAAAAGAGGGGTGGGGAATGGACAGATTTGTATGCCTCATCTGAAATACCAACAGTATCATTTTTAGTGAAGTTGAGCAACTCCAGTTTCTACAGATATTAGTAGAACCAGGAGTATGCAGCTTTTGAAGTTTATCCTTCTAATCTCAAGTTAGTCTTGCAAAAAAACCTGATATATCTAAAACTAGCAAACAAATGGACATTTCTTCTTGGGTAAAGTGTTTTGCACAAGATGGAAGAAAATCCCGAAGCCTCTGTGAGCTGTCTTCCTATTGGCATGTGTGCAAAGTTTAAATAAATACATAAGTAAAAAAGTGTGCTAATATATTTATGCAGATGTTTTAACTATATCTTGGATAAAAATCACCCTGTTTTTTTAATACACTTGATAGTTTTGATGTTTTTATTATTTTAAAACTTCCAGAAAGTATGTTTTTCTTATTATTTGTGTTTTATTTTTACCTTTAGAGCCTAAAATAAATTTTGGCTTCTCTGGTGATCGTTAAAGAGGAAAAGATACTGTTTTAACAGACATTAGATAAGGTCCTTTGAATATGGCATTGTTGTGGTTTAACCCGAGCTGACAACCAGGACCACGCAGCCACTTGCTCGCCTACCCCATTTGAGATGGGGGAGAAAATCAGAAGAGTAAAAGTGAGAAACCACGACATGGCCCAATCCTGTCAAATCCCTTTGGATGAACTTAATGGACATTTTGTGGATGCTTATGGACATTTACAGACATCTTACAGATATTCTACAGGGGTGGTCTGTGGACTAAGGGAATGATATCTGTGTATTATATCAAATGATGTGAAGGGTGAGGTGTTTAATGAGGTTGTATTGGATAGTGTGGGACCTAAGCGTGATGTAAATAGTATCGAGTAAGGGGTGGAGAATGTCCTGGTTTCAGTTGGGATACAGTTAACTCTCTTACTAGCAGCTGCTATAGTGCTATGTTTTGGATTTGGGATGGGAATAGTGTGAGAGCGCAGTGGTGGTTTTGGTTGTTGCTGAGCACTCGAGGCCTTTTCTGGTCCTCACAGTGCCCCACCAGTGAGTAGGCTGGGGGGGTGTGGGGAAGAACAAAAAGTTGGAGGAGACACAGCTGGGACAGCTGACCCCAACTGACCAAAGGGATATTCCATGCCATATGATGTCATGCTCAATATATAAAGGTGGGGGAAGAAGAAGGAAGGAGAAGGGGGGGGATGGACGTGACACTTGGAGTGATGGGTTTTGTCTTCCCAAGTAACCGTTAGGCATGATGGAGCCCTGCTTTTCTGGAGATGGCTGAACACCTGCCTGCGAATGGGAAGCATTGAATGAATTCCTTGTTTTGCTTTGCTTGTATGCGTAGTTTTTGCTCAACCTGTCTTTAAACTGCCTGCTTAAACTGTCTTTATCTGAACCCACGAGTTTGTTTTTTTCCTCATTGTTGCTCTTCTCATTCTCTCCCCCATTGCAACTGGGGTGAGTGAGCAAGTGGCTGCATGGTCCTAGCTACCAGCTGGGGTTGAACCAGGACAGGCATGAGTGAAAAACAGTTAAGTGTCCATAGTAGTTGAAATGCAAAACTTGACATTTTTCAAAGTCCACCTGTGCTCATTTTTAGCCCTCACTCTCAGCCTGTGTCATACTTACACTTAAAAATTTGGAGCTGAACCCAAAGAACATGGAAACAAATGGAAATGTTCTCATTGGATCATACTTCTATATAATTTCATTGATACCCTCTCTGAAGAAACTCTTTGTAAATACAAGTTTTATTAATTTCTGTGTTCAGGCTAACAGCTTGCTCAGTAGAGGTGGTGCAAATGACGTGCCTCTTGAATCTCCTTGTTTTCATAAGCCCACTAGATACAGTTCAGCCCTTATGACTTCCTGCTGCAGTGTCTTAAAACTGCAAAAACTTAATTACTTCATTTTTCTTCCCGCTTGCATAATAAATGACCAGGTCAGTGGATGTTGTACTTCCCAGAAGCCTCATTCAGAGATGATCCACTTATGTGTTATGCTGTGAAAGTGCAAGTGGCACTTGTAAGCCTATATAGATAAAGGAAAGTGTATTCATTCTCATCATTATTTCTTGTTAGCACTTGAATAAGTTGCCTAGTTTAGTTACACGAGTTTAAATGAAATAAAAATTGAACACACAATTTATACCAACATAATGTGGAAAAGGATTTAAACCTATATTTTTGCTATTCTTGTTTTTGCGTATGAAGACACACATTTTTCATGGTTTTAAGACTTGGATTATAGAATTAGTACCTTTCATATAGTTTGACTTCTCTCTTTTCCCTTTTCTTACTCTGCATTAATATCTCCACACCTTTGTACACTTCAAACTTCCCTCTCTTAATTCCTTACCCACTCCCCTCTTTGTTTAATGTGCATGGGCTCATTAAACTCATTGTTCTGTACAGGTAGATGCACCTTTCATTTAATCCATATTTGATGTTTTTTACACTTCTTTTGACTGTTTTTATTTGTTTCTATTGTGACACACAGTACCCATCTCAGTTTGACTGTCCTGTTCAGAGGGAGCTGAACTTTGCATGATGATCTTCTATATCCCTGTTGGAGAGCCGATCATGCAGAAAATTATCTTACTAATAGTGTCTGAGGTTTCTCTTGAGGAAAACACCTCTGAGGCAGGTGCGTGTTGTGGAGGGCCAGGGTGCCAAACTGTTCCCACAGATACAGACTTGTAGGTACTTCACATGTTTCAGAACCTTACCATAAGAGTTACGTATCCCTTGGTCTGCTCTATTTTGTTAGGGTTATTTGAATTGACTGAGTAATATGTAATAGTTTCACACTTTTTGCTGCTAGCTTCCATACTCAACTTTCTGGATGTAACAGTTCAAGAGCTTGGGCAGAAAGGATTATAATTTTCTGACAATCACTCTGCTTTAAACCTATTAATTATCAACATGTATTGTGTTATAATTAAAGCTAATGAAGATAATTGAATAAACAAAGGGCTTTTTTTTGTCCTTTTGCTACTGTGTAGTATACTGGCAAAACTAGGCCAGAAGTGGATGTAAATTTGTTCTTCTGTCATGTACCTCAACCTTATTTCTGATAGAAATGTCATTTACTTAGTGTTCCAGAAAAGTCATGCTGTCTTGAGATCTACCATACATACCGAAAGCAAAATTGTGCATGTGTGGAAAGACCATGCAATGGTGTCTCCAGAGCTATTGTTTTTGATGCATTGATTCTTCTTTACCTTTCAATGTAATCTGCACTTCATCTTTTACATACTTGTAACTTGAAGATAATAATTTGTAATGAGCAAGTCACCTTAAGCGAACCTGCAATGTCAATGTGATGTCTGTAATGGAAATGCTTCCTTCTAGCTGTCAGTTTTGTTACCAAGTGCTACTGTGCACCAACATTAATTAGTAATGCGTGAGGGCTAATTTAAAGACCAGGTCCTGAGCAAATTAAGAAGCATCAGTTCCCTGCAGTGAAGCCTGTAAGTCCCTAGAGTTTCTTTGTGTCCTTATGCCAAATTCCACTCAAGTTAAACATATACTTGTGTACTTGTTACTTAACAATGAAAGTTGGATTAAACTATTAAACTATTTAATGCAACAGTGTGAAAAAGAACATGAAACTTTCCTTTGTGTCATTCCTGAGCACTTACAGGTTTTTATTTCTAAATTCCATTCAGTTGGGATTTTCTTCAGGCATGGCTTGCAGGTGTACTGTGTGGTTTGTTCCCTCCCTGCCCCCCTGCTTTCTTTAAAGGCATCAGGATCTCTCAAGCATTCCTACACTCCCCACCAACTGTGTTAATTAGCAGTGGTGGTGCTTCAGATCAGTTGCACATCATGCTATGGTTGGACAAGAGAATCAAAGTCCAGATACTCATCCTGGCGGTCTACCTAACGTCTGAGACTCCCTGTGGTTTTTGCTCTTTTCCAAGTGAATAACAGAAATAAGAAAGCTGTGTGAATTTTTGCGTTGCTAAAAACACTTGTGTGAAAGCTCAGAAAAGAACACTTATTATCTTTATACTAAATTTCCCATCCTCAACTAAGAATAGTCAGTTCTATCTGTGTTTTAGTAAAGAACCACCACATTATACTGCCTTTGAACTGAAGGTGGCTGCTTGGCTTATGGTTGGCTGTATTACATGGGAAATCTCTCTGGGGTCAGTAACCTCTTGCAGAGGGACAGGGAGGCAGTTGAGAGGGATAAACTGCTTCAAGTAGCTTTGCTGGAAGATGCCTGGCAAAGCCTCAAGCTCTTGTGATTTATCCTAAATGTAGAAGGATTTCAGGTCTTGCTACAACCTAAGAAAGGACACCATGTCAGTGAGATGTAGTACCATGTACAATGAATTACTTCTGTTGAGCAGAAACTCAAGCTTTTGGCAAATTCCAAGAAGTGGTTTTTTTTTTTTTGACTGTTTACAGGGAATTATTTCCTGGTTTTGGGTTACAGTTTAGTTTTGGGGGAAAAAAAAATAATGCTTTTCTTGTCAGAAATTCTTGCTGACCATCCATATATTGAAGGAAAATATTTTTCTTTTCTGCAAATGCTATTTGTGAATGTATTTCAATGATCTTTTTATATTTGGAATTTGTGCAATCAGAACTGTATTTGAACACTGAAAAGATCAACAGGAAGCAGATTTGCATGGAATAGGGAAAGGTTAGATATAAAGGGAAAACTATGAAACCTTATTAAAAAAACCCAGCTGGTTGCCCATCTTTTGTTTAAAGCAAACACTGGAGTTCACATTTATACCAAATTTAATGTAGAAATTGGCTTGTACAGGTTTTGGCTTCAGAATTAGTGTAAATATCTGGGCATGCATATACACTCAAAAAATGCAAAGACCAAACATAAAAAGCTTATCTCCAAAGAAAGATGAAAAAGGCCATCTGCTTGGTTTTTTATTGTTTTTGTTTGTTTTTATTTTTTATGAGTTCTTTAGAGTTGCACATTTTTCCCAAAGCTGCCTCAGCATTATAAATTGTTACATATAGATGATTTTGTTCTTTTGTTTGTTTTTCTTCTATATTTCAAGATTTTTAGGGCATATTCTATAAGAGCAAAAACCCCTCTACTGGGAAATCCTAGACTTCTGTTCTAATACATTTACCTAAATACCTCAGTAATGATTTTATACTTTTAATTACCTAAAATAGTAAGTGATTATTAAGTTAAAACTAATACTATGTGGGATAAAGATTTTGAAAATGGGGATCCTTAAGGCCAATATGTAAATATATAACTCTTAGTCCCTAGCTATCTATCCCTACCTGCCACTTCATCACTGAGAAGTCCCAGAAGGGTCTCCAAGAGCTCTAACTAGGTATCTGCACAGCTCTATCTACAGTATGAAAGATGATAATTAGGGTTAGGCAAACATTTTGGAAGTACCTTAGCGAATGCATTCCCCTTCTCTCATTCTTTTTCCCCTGTTTTTTATGGCTTCTGTAATAACAGGCTGATTTCCATAACATTTTATGTTTAAGAACACTTTGCTCTGTGTTTCTGTGGATCAGTTTTAGAATATAGTTAGAAGGCAAACTGTTTGTTTTGAGTATTCATTTGAATATTTTTCCTTTAATTGGCAATTTAGCACTTTGGATGGGAAATCTACTACTTCTGATTACATTAGTGGTAGTCTCTAATTTAATTTTTTTTACCACTGGGAACCAGGAGACTTGCAACAGTCCCTGACTAGTAGAAGAGTAGGAAGAATCATTTCATTTAAGCCTTAGGAAGGACATTTCAAGATAGCTATAGATCTGCTTGTGCAATGATTCTCTGTAAATAATAATGAAACTTTAGGTTTTCACCAACACTATAGAAAATGAAGACAGGTGTGTTGATGACTGTAGTATTTGGAATACTGTCAGATCAGATTTGAGTGAAAAGAGAGCTCTTCAAATTTTCTGCTCCTTTAAGGAGTGATTATGAATTTCTTTTTTTTTGTTTGTTTTTTTTTTTGGCTGTGAACTTAAATTGTCAGCCAACATGTGAAAAATGTAGAGAGAAAGATTACAACAGTCTTGAAGCAAATCAAAGTACAATTTAGCAGCAAAACAGCTGAGTAGAATATGACGGAAATGGAGATCATACTCTGATTTTACTATGGTCTGCTGTTATACAGGATTTTTCCTCTTTCAAGTCAAGCTTTACAAACAACATGTGTTATAAACCATAATTTTTTCCAAATACGTAATTATACAGTAAATCAACCATTAACAGTGTTGTTCCAGAGTTGGTTTATTGTATATGTTGTGTATCTTGCCTTGTTCATTTGTTAAGAAAGGATGCATTAGTTTTGTGAAAATAATGGCAGGCTTTCTGTTTGCATAAGCAGAACAAAAATTGTAAGGTTTTGGTACAAATATGCTCTGCATTTGATAGAGACTGATATCTTCTGGGTTGGAAAAAATAATATGATCTTGGCAACAAAAATATTGAACTCTGTAGTTTTTCTGATTTTTTTTTTTTCTTAACAGCTTCCCTTTGAATATTATTTCAATCTAAGAAATCTCATGTGTTAATTGAAGAGGTTAGGTTTATACCTGCTCACTTCATTAACAGCTGTTACTAATTAGTGGAGCTTAGTCATTAAGGAACCTGCTGGGGTTTGAGGAGAACAATTTATATTTTTTCATGGCATTTAAGCACACAATACACTTGTGAGTGGAAAAGTTTCATTTGGTAGCACTTGTGTTTAGCAATATTAGCATATCTGCGGTGGGTTAAACTGGAGCTGCTGACGAAATAGCCCCAGGACAGGAGGCTCAGGAGAGACCCAGATCTTGAGCAGGTGCTCCAGAAGGGGGATTCAGAGCAGCCTTTCAGGCTGTGCCTGCAGCCGGGAGAGCGGCGTGTGGCCTCCTTCCTCTGTGCTTGGTGAAGTCGCACTGTTGCAAGCTCTAGCCTCAAACAGTCTTTGGACAACTGTTTTTATTAAGCCTCTGTATATGGACAATGTGATGTCTCGGAAGAGTATGGGGGAAGAGAATTGTTTCTTCATGGGTTGTTCAGGGCACGTAAGGCTGGGTACATGCAGTGTAATCCATCTGAAGGGTGCGGGTTGGCCTCCTTAATTCATTATTTTTGTTCTGTGGAGAACCATTTTCTCACCTTTTCTCATCTAGCCCCTGCTTCCCATAGGTAGTGGTATGCTTTGTGTTGGTTTCCAGAGAGTGTTATTCTAATAAATCCCATATTAATTCCAGAAGCTAGGAGGGTTTTTTTAGTGTGTGTTTCTGTTGTGCTCTTTTGTACAAGCTCTGATGCAAGCTGCCCTGTGTAGTGTGAGGACAGCAGTTTTGATTAGTTTCTCTGCTGGGGAGAGAGGAAAGAGGAAGCCTTCCTGCTCCCTTTCCCCCTTGAGCAGCTGTGTAGAACAAGTCACACACTGTTGGGCTGACTTCAAGATTAATGTGAGCCTCTTATGAGGTTATTCTTTCTAATGGCGTCTTCTTTTCAGGTCCTGGATTACATTATTGGGCCAGTCCTTAGACTTTTTGGCATATGGACTTCCAGACCTATCTGGTTATGTTAGATTTAAGCTTTAAGCATATCCCTAATGTATGCTGTCACGTAGTTCTTCACTAATGTTATGCATGTAATAAGTTGGTTGAGTTCTTCCTCAGAACAGTTTCATTACATTAGAAACCTCCTATACTTTAAAGCATAAAGTATTTAAGCACCATTGAATTAAAGTGTGTTGCAGTTTGGCACAGCTGCGGGAGAGAAAACTGACAGCCTTTCCAAGTAAAGGCAGTATTCGTGTATCCAGTCTACATGGTTATACTTTAAATTACACACACAAATAAAAATCAAAATAACCAGAGGTGATCTAGTAATTGAACTCATCCAGTAACAAAGATAATTGAAAATGAGGAATTAACACTTTGTGGATATGCCATTAATATCAACAACAGATGACGACAGATTTCTTTCTTGAGCTTCAAAACAACATGTTTGAAGGGATATGCCTACAGATGGGATGGGTGAAATAGAAGCATCTAGTAATTTATTTCAATGCTGAACTGAAGAGTATTTTCTATTCCTCTAGTTCTTGCAATAAAACAATAGCAACCTGCAGACACTTCATTCAAAGGGCATTCTCAAAGTGATTTATTTATATTTTGTTGTTGAGAACTATACTTAGTATATACTAACAGTACAGAATAGTTTTGAATTTATGTAATTACCAGTTGAAAGATGAGGAGGAGTCCCTCCCCTTGGGAAATATCTTAAGCACAACACGCATTTGATGTAAGCAGTTTTTCTCCAAAAGCAACCCCCTACCTCCCTAAAATTGTTTCTTGGGTATAATTTATAAGCCTCAGAAGTAAGTGATCTTCAGGAGGGATGCTTCTTAGCACTATCAAGAAGGTGTCTAAGCTGCATCAGAAGCAGGGAAAACATTCCCAATACCTCGTCAGGACCTTGCTAATAATAATTAACAAATCTGCAATTCCCTTTTCTTTGGTGGCAAAATTTTAACAAATAACTCCTAGGAGTCCCTAAAGAGGCCTTTCCAGCACATTGCTGCTGACAGCCTGGTGCTGCATTGGAATAACTCATTAAAATGTGCATTGTTGTGGTAAAACCTGGAAGAAGTAGCAGCAATGAAAACAAAAAATGGCAACTGGGGCTGGGTGGGGGATTTTCTTGCCTACAATGGGTCCAGTGTAGAAATCTTTCAGATTATCTGTTTCATTTTGGTTGACATTAGTTCCACAAATAGTTTGGGCACGGCACACTTACAGTGGTGTATATCAGGTGCACAGGTGTTTAATAGATTTTGGCTTTTCAAGGTACTTGAGCCAGAGTTACTTGTGGATCAAGCACAGATTATGTTATAGAGCAGTAATAAGGCATGGGATCAGATTTTCTTCCTTATTCCAGTCCCTTTACAAGCCTGAAGGAGCTGAAAAGCTCCTGATTCTCCAACTGATGGTGGTTCCCCAGACAGAAGCCCTCTCCATACAACTTGCAATCAGAGTAGTCTCTTCCTAGATAAGCCTCTGTAGTGTGCGAGCATGTGTGAGTGTTGTGGGAAGCGACAGAGCTTGCTGCTGCTTCTTGGCTGGCATCGGTGCTGCTGGAGGCCACAACAAGCAGGATCAGTCTAGTGTCATCCTGTAAACCGCAGAAGGATAGAGCTGAACAATGGAGAGCACTTATGTTTCAAGAAGCATTGGAAGGCAAATTCTGCAACTGAAAACAGTAGGTTGTTGCTAACTGAAAAACTGACCTATTTTAATCCGGAAATTGTCAAAATATTTTGACAGTATGGGAAGATCCCCTTTCCCCCCCTCCGCACCCCCAAGGATGTGCTCAAAAAAACCCCTTCTGGCTAAGGGGAATTGGTTTTGCCAATTACTTTAGTTTTAATGGGGAACCACAGAGGTTGTTTAAACTTCTGAAATCAGCTCTTCTGGGAAGTGAGTTGCGGCAGTGGAGCAAAAACATCAGGATAATAGGATTTACCAATGGTGAGGAGAAAATACGTGACTGTCCTCATTTTTCATGTTTCTGAGTGTGCACCCTGTCATGTGAAACCCTAGCCCCTTGTCTCCAGCTACACAGCTGCTGCTTGGGCCAGGTACAGAAGTGACAGGCAATTTCTTTGCTGGGACCAGGGCCTTACCTTCCATAACCACCCTCTCTTGCATCTCCTGATGGGTTACCTCATATGTCTCATAGAGAACCTTTGTCTGACAGGAGTTTCAGAATTGCTATGAACTGCGTGTTGGTCATTGTGATGAGGGTTCTTTGGCATGAGTCTTTTCCTTGGGCATTAAACTCCCATTAGAGCATTAGAGTAAGAACTGAACCGGTTTCATGGGCCGTCAACTCGGCTGTCAGCTTGATTTTAAAATGGAATATGCAAAGGAACTATATTTATCTATGGCATTGTTATGTTACTGAGTCCTTTTCACTACTCTCTTGCTCCCATATCTTTAATCTTATTTAGGGGGGAAGTCAGATAAACTGTGGTGCTTTCCAGAGTATTGTGGTGGTGGTTTTTTTGGTGTGTTTTCATATTTTTTATTATTTTTTGAAAAAGATATATTTCAATACTGAAGTTAAGAGTACGAATGAACTGTTGACCTCATAGAGACCATTGGAAGTGTTGCCATTATGGGCAAACTTTCCCAGGAAGAATTCCTTCTCAAATAATCTGTTCAGTACTCAAAGATTTAGCGCTGGAGGGTTATGCTAAGTTGCAAAGTACCCTTCCCACATATTAAATACAACAACAAACAAACAAAAAAACCTCAAAAAAACTTCCATCACAACTATCAACAACAACCCAAGCACGAGTCCTTGACTGAAGTACTAGTACTTCCCCTGGTCTTTGTAGACTCGCTGCCAATATAGCAGCAGCTTGAGTTAACCTAGTGGATAGGAATGATGCACTTAGAGATGAGAGGTTCTTCACATGCTGTATAGCACTTTAAAATGCTAAGTAGTTCCTTATTTGGAAGTACTTATCTTTTCATTTCTACAATATCTTAATTTTTTTAAAAAAAGCCCCAGAAATCATATTAGGTTCTTGTGTTTATTTTTATATTAATAAATCTTCAAGGAAAACACACAATTTTTCTCATTGACTTTATAATTTGACACCTGCTTCTTAAGAGGATATTTAAAAAATTTAAAAACAGTGTTAAGCTGTCTCATTCATTTCTGTTGGATGCTATCATGTGATAGTAACAAATACACCACTGCCTGCCAGTAATTTCATTAACATTTCAAGTCAAAGAATACTAGAGAATTAGGACACACTCTTTATAACAGTACATTGTTTCTGGTATTCCTTTCTTACCTTTCTATGTAAGGGTACTGTAAAAATAATTCATAAGTTATAATGATGCTAATCTTCCTGCTATGAGGGGGAACTTCCTTTTCAGGATTTTAGAAAGGAAATTAGCCTAATGAAATGTGTAAAAATCCCATAAATGTGAATTAAGCAATGGCACTGGATGACAGAACAGACAAACCAGAGGAATCAGAACTACCGAACTCCCCTTTAGCCTTGGCAAATGTGCCTCAGTCTGAGCTGGTGGGGAAAAGAAGGCAGCTGAGCCTCTGCCCTGGTTCAGATTCCTGGCTGCTTGTTGAAGCCGACAGTACAAAGATGATCTTTCAGCAGATTTGTTAGTGGTTTGTATGCAGTGTGGCTCATGCGCACTTCAGTCACAGCCCTACACCCGCAGCCTAGAGAGGCCTTCAGTCTTTGAGATCTAAAGTAGTCACTCAGAAATCTTACAGCTGTTCTTTGTGGCTGAGTAATGGTACAGTAGTATGTGTTACACATTACAGATATGAGTTCATTAAGGTTTAGGAATTACCAGATATGTGATACTGAACTTTGAGGAATCAGTTAAACACTTAAAATTTACTTAAACGGAATGAGTGGGCATATTCAAATATCTGACCCACACAATTCTGTTCTGGAATCAG
This sequence comes from Fratercula arctica, assembly GCA_947846985.1. NCBI lineage: Eukaryota > Metazoa > Chordata > Aves > Charadriiformes > Alcidae > Fratercula > Fratercula arctica. Next base: position 26,808,017 of record CANTUZ010000010.1, read on the forward strand.
CTGAGTTCTGCTGTCAACTTCAGTGCTCTGTAAGTTTTTACTTAGTGATGTAGATATGAAGGATTTTAAATGTCTGAGTTTTACAGTTCTCCAGATTCAGCATGTAGGACTGATGATGGATGGCAATGAAGGGCAGGTGATAAGGATGAGTGTGATGATACTGTTGTTTTTACAGTACTGTACTGGACAGTATGTCAGTCCTCCGTAGTTACTTTCTAAAGGTTAAATATGGCTCTTGGTTTGAAATTGTAGAAACAAATCAGGAAGCTTGTGAAATACGAAGTTTGCCCATTTCTCAGTCTGTGTGGTGAACTTGGTAGACTTGCAAAACTGTTTGATCCCCAGCTATCCAAATTACAATTTAAATGAGGATTTTAACATTTGCAACCTAAATTGGTTTAATAAGCATAGCGATTTTTAGTGGAACAATGCTGTTATATGGAAAGGCCAGATTGAGGCTACTTTTTAAGAGTCTCATGGTCAGAGCATGGATGGTCAGATCTACAAAGTTGCAACTTTATTGCAAAGGTTTGGTATTATCTGACAAATATTTGGTTTAGTCCCCTTCCCTGTATCTACTGCCTGTGGCTTGTCTTACTGTCACTTTGTCATTATCTTATTATCATTGTATACACTAGACTAGAAGGCTAGCATATCTCATTGCTTTTTAAAGATGCAGGGTTTTTATTGCAAGGTTCATAAAGCAAAAGCATCCTTACTGAAGGAGTGACAGATTAGAGGACAGCACCAATACAGAGGTTTGCTATGAAAATGAAGTCTCTTCCGACAGGATTCTTCCAGTGCCTTGCATGTGTTTTCAGCTGCGACTACATTAAGAAGCAATATAATATGGTGGTGAGATGGCTAAGGAAGGGTATGATGAAAGCGTGTAATGACAAAGACGGAGCAGAACCTGCTGTAGTCAGCAGTGACATACAGTCCAATGGCAGAGAGTAGCAGTTCTGCCTTCTATCCTGAGTAAGAGACTGCAGACCTTCATTCTAGAATAACAATGCAAAAATATGTGCCTTGTAAACACTCCATATCTTGACTTAAAGATAGCCAATAATAAAAGAAATACTACTTTTGTGGTGTGCTGCTCTTGTTTGTCTGTTGGGTCTTGTTTTGTTCTACTACATTAAAGAATGCCTTAGCACCCAGTAGCAGGCAAGACCACAGAAATACACAGTACAGCAAGTGAGGAAGAGATATCTGTTAGGATAGCATCATGATATTGTTCAAGAAACTTTGAATAATTTGTTGAGTTTTAAAGAGGTTTTTTGGAATTTCCCATGTGTGATGCTATTTGTTAATTGGACAATACTTTTCATAGTTGATTGCTACCCCCCGCTGTCTTGCTTTGTATTTTAATAAGATCCTTTAGTTAGTAAAATAAATGTTAGCTGAGTAGATGGGTGAGGGGGCAGTTGAAGAAGATGAATAATTTCTTGCACTCTTCAAAAAAAAAAAAAAAACCAAAAAAAGGCAGCCAGAGCTGACAGTCAGACTTATTGTTTGTTGAATGACTCTGGACACACTAATATTTTGAACTTGAAACACAAGTACATGGGGAGGTTATAGAGATTGTACATTTGAGGAGGTACCTATCTCAGATGATGTCACATAGAAAATACTTTTCCCTTGGGGTGGTCTCATCTGTTCCAAAAGCAATGATTTTGGTAGCCGGCTTTTTATTTTTATACTTTTTACTTGGGAGCTGGTAAAAATCACTATAGTATCTGAGGTCACAGGAGCTGTACTGGTTTGAATCAGCTGAGAGTTGAGGTGGTTGCTCATTTTAAAGCTAAAAAACAAAGTTCTTCAAATTCAGAGTTTGAGCTCTCCTTTTCTTAGACTCTGCATTTCGTGCTGTCTTTACTCAAGGAAATTTGAGTAAAGACTTGCAAAATAAAAATCAGTGTATTCGACACATGGTTTTCTCAGGCTTTATACATCAGACTTAGAAATTACTTTGGCAGGTTTAAAAAAAGTAATAAAATCAAATCACCTTAAATATGCACTAAATATCACTGCTACAGAAAAGCACATCTGCTTTATTGACTGTGTCACTGCAATCAGTGTGTAGGAAAAGTCAAGCAGAAAAAAGCTAGGGTTAGTGCACTGCTGTTGTTCTATTAATTAATTGGACAAAGGCTTAGATTAAAAATAGACTCACTTTTTAAAAAAGAATGATGACTTTTAAAGTGTGCAGTATCAGAAAGATCCTATTAACCAAATATGAATCACTCTCATGAACTCTTGAGCTGCATGGGGTGGAAAAGAAAACAAAACCAGATGTAGTCAAATTTCATGCCAAATGTTTATCTTCAAACCAAATTTTATCAAGTGTTTATTCTTTTTTATTGTGATGAAAGTATCCTTAACAATCATAGCCCAGTGAATACCCATTTATTCCAGCAGAACTGCAGATTTTTCTGACTTGCCTCTTGAAATGCTTTGTCTAAGAGGACTTTTTTTTAATGGTACACAGCTGCCCAGGTTTTTGTAATTTTGAGGATTACTTGTATATTTTCTAGTTAAAAAAAAAAGAAAGCTTCTGGATTCAGCTGAACAGTGATCAAATTCTTCTTAATCCATTTAGAAGTGAGATAATCCTGAGTTCAGACCACTGTTTTGATTGTAATTAACATAGACCTAGTGTTTAACTAGAAAGCAAATGAATTTTTAAAGTGAAGTTTCTTACTTTTGTGCTAAACAAGGCCATGTTTACAGAATACTTTAAAATAATTTTGATATAATTAAACACTCTTTTTGTCATAGAGGCTCTTGATTTTATAAGGTTGCAAACTGAGATGGCTTAGCGATATGTAATGATATATTGCATCAGTTTACCAAGCAACACCACTCAGGTCCCATTCTTTCTACCTTTAGCTTTAGTCCTGTCTAAATTCTTTAAATGTAAGTGATAGGTAGAAGTATGCCGGGAGCAGTCACTTATATCCTTGGAAAGCACACTGTGATATCCCAGCAGTGCCAAGCATGAGGAGAAGCTATGTAATGTTTCCTCTGACACAAACAGATAAAGACTCCCAAGAGCTGGCTTCTCTGTGTTCTCTTTCTGGGTTTTCATTTCTGAGGCGTTTACTGAAATAAGCTAAGAATGAAATACCACCTGCTCTGACCAGATGGTAAGTTTGTGGGACTTTATCAGATGCTGAAGCTGCATGAGTGTTTGTACAAACAGGGATGGAGATGATCACTTTTACTCCTAGTCTCATTCCTTTAGCATAAATATTGCATAGCGAGCGGTTCAGGAGCTTATTAAGTATGTTCAAAGCTTATTAAGTTCTCTGGCTTCTATTCACTGAACCTAGACAATTATACATCAGCGCTGCTATTGCTCTATGTGGTCTGGTCTCTGTATGACATGCACTTCGTAAAATTCATGGAAAAGAGGATTTCATTCTACTTGGATACACTAACATTAAAACTTTAGAACCTCATACTGCTTTTGACTAATGGAGTGTTTAGCCAGTCTATCCCATCTCTGACAGCAATCAAAAGTGGATGCCCTGGGATGAGTCAGAACAAGACAGATAGATATGCTACTTCCCCGTATTCTTTCTGATCATTCAACTGGTTCAGGCACTACTGTTTGGATGTTCATTTTGTTTTGATAAGTTTTGTTGTTTTTTTTCTCTGAACTTGTGCCTGAGCTGTATCTCCCTGGCTCCTATTTGTCTAGGAGTCACAACTGCTACTGAGTAGCCTTCAGCTGTTATAATAGTTTTAAGCAAAATTGTTAGATGTTATTGTTGATAATTAAACTGTTTCCTCCATGAGTTCCTTTTGAATTCTTGGCTGAGTATAAGCTAGTCCTGGGAATTTGGTAGTTTGTCCGTCCAGTTTTCCCTTATGTTCCTCAGAAGTGCTTTAATTTCAGAGAGATCCTTCAGATTCTTCCAAAAATAAGGGCTAAGGTATGACAATCTCGCTAGTCTTTTCCATTATCAACACTGACACAAATGATTTTGGTTTTCTGCTGCATCTTCGAGAGCTTCATTTGTGTTCTGATCATCAGCTGGCCTGCAGATCATCTGATAGTATTTGTCTTCCTACAGTTTATGTGATAGCATTCATGTTCCTTATGTGTTTGAAGAAAGATTTATGAATAGTTCTGAGTCCTCCTGAGAATTTTCCCTTGAATTTGTTTTTTGTATACCTTGGATTTAGTTTAGTTGCTTTTTTTAATCCTGTGTGGTTCTTTCTAAATTGATCGCTGCCCCAGCTTCCTGAGTGATTTCTTGCTTCGAAGAGGCTTCCTTACCCTTCTGGTTAGCCACACTGGATTCATTCCACCATTCACGTTTGCCGATAGTGAGACTTCATCGGAAAGATTTTGAACCACATTCAGCATGTCAGTCTGTTGCAGTGGGAGGTTTCAACTCTTTTTGTGAGACCACTAATTAGCAGGCCCATGAAACATATCTTGATAACACTTAAATTTTATCTCTGAATTCTGTCCTGATAGGTCATTTCCCTGACGCATTTTGCTGTTTTCCACAAAATGGATCAATAGTATTCTAAGGGCAAAGTAATTTGACCCTATACTATTCCCTTACCATGTACCAAACCACTGGAAAGATACCTAGGAGACAGTTAGCAATTAATTTTCCCTGCTGATTTAGACCTCAGATTCTAAGCCATAAAGTTTCCCTTAGCTGTGCTTTCTATGAGAAAGGCATGATACATTTGGTGGGAGATGAGCTCCACCATACAAACCACCTAATAGTCGTAGGATGCAGCCTTCTTTGGTCTTTAGTCTGCTTTTTCTTGAAGTGTCTTAGATGCAAAGTCTTTTATCTTGTATTCACAATTATAATGTCAAGATTGAATAATCTGCCTTTATCTCCAGGGTGACAGCTATGCAGAAACTTCAAAAGGGCAGTTTTGCCAGCATCTAAAGACTCTTGTTAATTACTATATCTTGAAGTAAAGTGAAATAAAGCAGGATGAAAAATGATATTTCTCGTTGACAACCTTGCAAAAATATCAGTGATGAAGCAGTACATTTTAAGTACTTTAAGAATGCGTTTAACTGAGATCAAGACCATTCTGATCGTGGTGCAGGTTAATCTCTACAAGATACATTATAGAAAGACACCACGTGTGTGGCACTGATGGTTTAGAAAGCTCATTATTGTAAAATAAACATTTTGCTTCTATTTTCCTATTGAAATTGACTGAAATGAGTTAGTAATGGCATTGATTTACAGTGTGCAGAAGGGCTTTTATTGTTACGTCTTCCAAATATAAATTAATTGTTTTTCTTCTGTTTTCATGAACTTTTTGTATTCCATATTCCAGTTCCGTGCTGTCTTCAGTACTGTTGGCCTTGCATGACCTGATCAGTGTAAAGCCAGATTGTAGATATAAATATGACCTGTAGAAAACACTGTGTTATCAGCAGAGAATACTAATAGTGTGTTAACTATACATTTCTGCAGGATTGGGGTTTGAAGTGATAGTTCTGCACTGAGCGTAGGTTTGTCTACGTGCTACTTCTGGAGAGTCAGAGGCCAAGTGACCTGTTCGGATCCATCAATGGAGTGATATTTGCTCCACAGGCTATGGGTGTCATATAAAAGAAGTCCTTAGATCAAATCCATAGAACTTAGGCCATTCAGCAAAAGCTGTGGATCTGTTCTTTCCTTTTAAAGATCTGTTATGTTTGTTGTCTCTGAAAATCTGAGGAAGGTTAATGCAAGTAACCAATTAATCCCTGTTAATACTAAGCTGAAAGTTAATGCTTCATATAGACTCATGATAAGTAAAATCAGGCTCAGGTTTTCAGGAAAGATATAGCATTTTATATTTTCTTTTTTGATCTGGTTTAATGTAATACATAACTATTTATATCATGAAATACATAGTATACGCCACAGTGGATAACTGAGTAAGCTGAACTGATGTTGGTGCTAGAACACCATTTGTTTCATTACTTTTACCTACTTGTGGAATCGTAGCTTTGTGAATTTAGTATTACCTCAGTTATGTCTTTGAGTGGTACTTAGATAACAACTCCTGCACCAGAGTACTGGCCATCGCTCCCATATCCTTGCATTAGTAGCAACCGATAGACAATGTTCCGAAGGAAGATCTTCATAATAGCACAAAGGGTTTAAGTGATTATAGAGACTTTAGCTGGGGAAGGGGAAGAACCCCGGTCCTTGGTCACCTCAGTTCAGATTCCCAAAATAGTTTCCCTGCAGGAGCTGTAGTGTAACTGTACAGGAGGTGACAATTCTTATGATATGAGCCAGTCATTCCTGCTCGATACCTGATTTCAACAGTGCTGTTCACCACAAGTATTTGCGTATTTGTGCTGTATTCATTTGTTGTGACATCTTAAAAACAAACAAAAAAAAACCTCAAAAAAAATGAAATAAGGAACGCTAGAATATTCAAGTGAAATAATATTCCCTTCTGGCAACACAATCAACAAATTGAACATTCCTTTTGTTAGCACAACCTTGTAATGGTCTAATCTGTAAGAAAACGGCATTTATAAAATCTCTAGTCCAGGTTTTCAGTCTGATTCTCTCCCCATATAATAGAAGGGAATGCAAGGTGTGTCTAACTTTCTTCATTCCTTTTACTTGCGTAAGAGACTGACATCTGAAGTGGAAGTTCAGGAACTGGATAAGTGTGGTTAGATGAGTGGCAAAATATACGAAGTTTCATTGCATGTTTTATATAATGTGATGTATGGGGTATGTTTCGGTTATATCTAAAACTGAGGATCTCATGTATTGCTTTAGGTTGAGATGAAGTTATTGTTTGGGTTTAAGTTGTTATTACCAGGTTCTGTTTTAAAAATGCTGAGGAAGTTTAAATGAAGTACTAAAGCCCAAGGGTTTTAAGGTAGTTCTAGTGCCTGAATAGCTTTCAAAAGTACAACCTTGTACCTGCAGGACATCAGCTTTGTAGTGCAAATGCCCCATCTGAAAGTAGATGTGGAAAATTAAATCTGCAGTGGTGTCATTACACTGAGACTTTTATAAAGCTACTCCTCAGACTAACTTGTATGAAGCCAGTGCAAGTACGCCTGTGCCAACCTGCGGTCAAAACAGGGCCTGCAGTATTTCCAGGCACGTTTATGGGTGGAAGTGTTTTAAGTGGAAGCATTTTAAGTTTTCTATTATGACAACAGTGATATGCGCAGTAAGATGTCAGTTACAAATCTAAAAAGACTGACCTGTGAAATTTAGTGCATCCCAAACGAATTGAGGCCAAAGTTATTGCCATTCCGTGGAGCTGGCGGGAAGGCAGACCAGCATGCAATGAAGTGGGCACTACAGCTGGGACACACAGGCTCCATCCAGGGGTGGAGGTGGAGTAGTGTTCTTGTATAGCTTTTTGTATTGCTGTATTAAAAATCCAAGTAAAATTGACAGCTGAATTCTTATAATAGTGGGTAGAAACTACAGTGCTGGCTTAATTGTTTTAAAACAACTAAGCTAAGTCATGTTCTTACTTGGCTGGTTCTGATAAGCAATGAAAACCACATTATAGGCATTTGTGCTTTTAGAAATAATAGAATATCATATAATTTGTTATTAGGAGTATATCTAGGTTTGGATTTTCAGAATAACTTTAGTTTATGGTTAGAAACAAAGGAAATGGCTTCTAGTGGCAGTAAGTGAGGTTATGCTGTACAGCAAAAGAAAAAAATTCCTTTTGCAGTGACTGAATTACACAGGCAAGGAGTATGACGGTTATTATACGACAGTTAATATTTCTCTGTGTGAATGTTTTCATTTGTTTTTAATAGTAAAAAGTATCATTAACATGTCTTCAATTAGTTTTACATTTTAAAATGTTTGGTATCCTTCAGCTGCCTGAACTAGAATATAGTCCAGTTGTTGCTAAATGCTTCAGAGTATTACTGCTGCAAAACTTGCTGTAGTTACTTAACTGGATTTCTCTACACCCAACTTTTCTAGGATTTTTGAAACTGGTTTATCTTTTTTGAAACTAGGTTATCTAATTCTAGAGAGAAGGAAAAAATATTCCAGTACCTTTTCTGGAATTTTATTCAGAACCTAAGTTAATGATCAGAACATAACTAATTTCTGAGCATAAGTCTGAGAGGGATAGTGAGTGAAGCATGAGAAAAAAAAAAATCAAATAATAGGAATGGAAGTAATTCTTGGAGTACACATGAACAGTTGCAGTTATGCTATGTTTCTAGAAAAAAATCTGTGGTTTGTCAGTTGCTGTTTGCTCAGGTCATCTGAAACAGGAGGTTGGTAACAGCACCGCACTGTCCCTGTACAGTGCTTCCAGGCCTGGGGTGGCTCAGCCGAAGTTTTTAGGGATGTATCTGCTTGTTGTGTGGTCCTGTGTAAAATTGTATCTGCTGTAAATATCCAGACACCTAATAAATCCAAAGAACAAGACTGCTTTTTTGTTCTCTTTTCTAGCCCTTCATCTGTGGGAATTGATTCATAGTTTTAATTAGCCTGCTCTCTTTCACAAAAAATAGTTTTCTAAGAAGCAAAAATTATAAATATTTTACAAGGCGTTTTTTGCTAGGTGCTTCCTTTGGTTTCTAAATTTGTACTTGTAGTGCTTTTGGAAATGTTAATTGTTAGCTCATTGAGAACTTTTAAATGTAAAATTAGTGAGAGTGCTTGTTTCTAGACTGTTGGGAGGGTGTGTATGTGCTTTGTCAGGGAAGCACAGATGCTTTCATAACCGGTGCCATTTTCTTTTTAACTGTCGCAGGAAAAGGTCTGTGTAGAGGTCGATGTATTTCAGACTCTAAATGCATGGTAAATGGTTGTCAGCTTGTTTCTGCTCATCTACTATCAGAAAATCTGTTGCAGGATTATTGTCTGTCTGTCTTAAATAGTTAAGTAAAAACTATCATACTGGCAAGTCTTAACCTGAATATTTAAATGCTGAAGTTTCTGTCATAGTAATTAACGCACAGTAATTAGATCAATTCAGCAATACTGGCTATATATTAATTTAGTCCATGAACACCCAAATCCAGTAGAACAGTTACAAATAATCCCATTGAAGTCAATATAATTGAAGTTATATATATCCTTAAGTGCTTTTTTGGATTAAGGCCTAAATACTTCTTCTTTTCAAAGAAAATGCTGTTCAGCTCCTGGCTCTTAAACACTCTTGCCCATAAAAATAAATGTTGCAACCTGGATATGTGAATAATGAGGAGGTCCCTACTCCCAGCTATTTGTGAAGCTGTGTCTTTCCACTCTCCTCTTGTCTAAGCACATATGACTTGGATCAAGAAATATATGATGATAGAGAGCTGAGAGGCTGAGGAGAGAGGTGCTGGTGGGAGAATTACTTCACAGGAAAAGAAGTACAGATGAACTGTGTGAACACAAGTTTTAGGTAAACACAAGTTATTGTAGAGTAACTGCTGTAATCTGATTCCTTTCTTCAGATGCCTTGTTGCAGTTGAGTCAGCAAGCCTTTCTTTTAAATGCTTACATTTCCTGAAAGAAAACACTTTCAACTCGCCCAGGAATAGCCATTCTAGAAAGTATGCCCTGGAAACGTGAAATAAAAAAAAAATTAAAAAAAAAACCCAACCCTCTTTCTTGAAAGCAATACTGTAGGTGTGATGCTATCGGAGGTAGGGGTTAGTGTCCTACTCTGGAAAGGGGTTCCTGAATAAGGAAAGCACGGAAAAGGGTGGATAGTAGTTGAGGACAGAATGTTATGTGGATTACAGAGATCAGACAGCTGACAAATTTGAGATTTCTTTTGTGTTCTTACAGGTGTTGTTCTTGAGATATTTCTTTTCCTCCTAAACATCTTCTTTTTTTAATGTACATGACATAATTTAATGTGGAATCTAAAAGGAAAGTGCTTTGGAACTCTGGAAACTTATTTTTAGAGCTCTGTATTCTGTAACCTTCTGGTTGGTATGTACAAGGGCCTCTACCTAGATTGTTGTCACTGTAGATCACAGCGCCTTGCAGGAGGATTAAAGTATAAGGACAACACATACAGTTGACTGTCCCCAAGGTGTATTTCACCTCAAGTGTGTTGCATGTAATTCATTAAAAGTAGCTGCTTTACTGGCAAGACAGTGTATATAACATTCATCTCCTGTCCCCTCCATCTTATTCAAGCTTATCACTTTGGTTAAACCCAGAAACGTCTTCCACCTACATAACATTCTATTAATCAGTTCTGTTGGTCTGCCAGCTCCGTTCCTGTCCTTTTCCTTTCTTTCATCATTGCCTTATACACAAGCAGCTTTATGATGAAGGTCTTCTGAATGGTTACTGCTTTCCTCTTGGACTGACATGTGACACAGTACCCTGCTCCAAGGGCAGCGATTTTGTCACCTGTAATGTTGTCTTTCTGAGTAGCACCCCTGAAAATTCCTAGAGGTAGTTGTAGAAACATTACAATTTTCTGATAAAATTTAGGATGAAGTGCATCTTGTCATTGAGGAAGCGCTAACTTGACTAAATCCAGACTTAAGAGCATTCTGTAGCAGTGCTGGAATCAAAACAACTAATGGCTGTACTAAGCTTGGACTGGAGGCACAGCGCTGTCAGGATGTCGCTCCTGTGTTCGATTCAGATGGCAGCGCCTGTCCTAAAGAGCTGGCACTACTGGATCTATGGCAGCTGTTGCAATGCATAATTAATGCTGCCCTGGGATACAGCTTCAAACACTCTGTGTCAGTGCATGCAGGGAGCCTGCAAAATGGGCAGTGTTTTCAATAGTCAAATATTTATGATTAACTAACTTTATAATGGCGAACACATTTCCGCAAAATTGGATGAAAAGAGGAAGGATTCCCAAATAGGTTGTAATTGAGAGATTCCAGTGGAAATTAATGTCACTTTCATTCTCTACAAACAGCAAGGAAAACAATGAATTAATGTTTGCTTAAGCAGTTTTGAGCAATGTACAGCATAAACAACAAGAGGAGTAGAGAAAGAAACTTCTAGTTGGCTATTTCAGCTCTAAGTAGGTCAAAAAAAGATATAGGAGGAAGTAAAAGTTGTATTGATGTTTGGGCTGTATGATTAGAGAGATGGTTTTGAAGCAAACTGCTAGGTGAAGAAGGTTTCTCGGAAAAACACTTCAGCCAGAAAGGTACGCAATATTTGTATTGAGATCTGCTTTCCTGACAGGTTGAGGGAAACAAAAATGGCTGTTTAATATTACTTCCTTCTCTGTGTGCAGGTAGCCTCCCCCATATAATAGGAAGAGGGTCTTGTCCTTTAGCTGTGGCTTGGCTCCCCCAAACTGAGATGTTACTGGAGCGTGCACTTGGTGTCCAGTCATATCTGAACACACACATTTTTGATCACTTGCAAGCAAGCTGCCATAATAAGAAATTGTCCAGGTGAAATTTTTGAAAAAAGTTACATAAAAGGAGAAAAGCCGATCTACAGAATTGTGCCTGCTGTGTTGTGTATTTGGCTTTCTGTAGCAGTACTGTGCAGCAGTAGTAGAGAACCTCTGGGCAGGGTAGTAATTATGCTATGTATATTTCTTTCTGGTTTTGTTTGGTTTTTTTTGTTGAAGTAGGAAAAACATAAAACAAGTCTGTGGGAAAAAAACAAATTTAAAAATCTACTCTCTCTGACCTTAAACTTCATTCCTGCAGTGCATGTGTTTTTACAAGACTATCCCTTGTTGCATGTGAATTATGTAAATGACTTGAATTATACTCCCAATGCCCACAGTGGAAAACCTGCTTCATGTGTGAAATTTAACAGATGAGAAGTAGAAATTGATTTTGAAATTTAGATCCTACTTTGCCAGTTTTAGCACTTGGATTAAATTAGTGAAGTTTTATGAATTTCAAGTTGCTGAAAACTTTAAGTGGTATCTATATTTATAAGGAGATCTAAATGTACTCTAAGTATAATGTAATTTCAGGACCTGTTTCTTGAAATGCTTTGGATTTAATTCAAAAATGAAAATAAATCTTTACTAGGCTGAAAATAAAGAGGTTTTGACTGTGTCTAAAATACATGCGATTTTTTAAAATTAGAGGCCTTTGAGAGATGTTAAGATCATTAAGCTTTATTTAATTTGCTCTTTATGACTTAGAAGACCATAGACTAGGGAGAGCAGCCCAAGCTTAAGTTAAATGACTTTCTCCAGAAGATGCTCTACTTGACAGTACTACTATAGGATGTTTGGGTTTTCTTTTCAGTCATCTCTGTGCCACCCTACATTTAGAAAAAACCAAACACACAGTGTTTCTGAAAACTTGAGTGAGTATCTGTAGGATGAAATCGGATAAGAAAACTAGTGTGTGTTACAGTAAGCTTATATTCTTCCTGATGGAAACAATTCTTTCTACATTTTTATAATTAGATTGTTGGTGTCTTCAAAAGGTAGGCAGCCCGGTTCAGACAGAATCTTTTTTCTACAGGTATTTGTAACTTGTGGAATTAATAAGCAGACCTGTCAGCGAACTCTTTAGTGCTACATTTAATTTCAATAAGCTCTGCAAGATCTGGAATGTGAAGTATGAAGACTGGCTTTTCTAGTTGGTATCTTTTAAATAATTATTATGAAAAGCCTGGAGAAATGTTGTGAGGATTACAGAGGCTCTGGTAAACATCCTCCTCCCTCTCCCAGCCAGGGAATGATAGTTATAATGGGCTTGCACTGAAATGTGCTATTCTGAATCTGGCTAATGCTTGCTGCTCTTTCACTCCCTCTGGATTGTGAAACAAAGAAATTATGCATCAAATCAAATAGCTGCAATTTTTCCACACAAAAAGACAAATATGTGTATTACATGTCTGCTGTAACTAATTTATGTATACGTATCCAATTTGTTTATTAGTAGGTTGACATTTACGCATTTAAACAAAACCTAATTTGATGTGGAAAGAATGAGAAGGGAGATGATGGACTGCATTTAAAGCACAACCCCTCCTCCCAAACAAGCCAAAACCAAAAAAGGGGAGACCTGGATAGAAAGAAATTTTTTTCCTTCACTTTACAAGGTGGTTTGGGGTAATTTTTTACTGTTTTCCATAACTCTTATTGACAAGTGTATAGTTCCTTTGCTTACAGAGACTGCACACTGTTGAGCAGTATCTGCCTTACTTATATGAGTAGACTTGTCTTAATTGATTACACTCGAGCTGGGTGTGTAAGAGATAACAGAGTGAAAATAAAAAGTTGCTCTTCTGCAGAGAATAATTCCTAGTTAGTAGATGGAATTTTCTTAATAGTTATGAATGAATAATAATATGTATTTTTGGAGCTGTGACCAAATATTACCTAGCCTAAGATTGACTTAAAATTTAAGTAAGGCACTCCCCACCACAGGGAAAAGTAAGGGCCTCTTGTCATGTTATATAGGCTTGGATGATGCTTAAATGAGCCAGAACAAAGGATTTATTTGGAAAGAAGTTACATTAGAATTTGGTCCAGTTACTTCATGTGTCCCCTTTTGTTGTCTACCGCGGAAGGCTATCCCATAATGGGTGGCCCTGTCAAGGACCATTTAGGTATAACAGAAAGAGTATCTTACTAAAAATGCAAGTAAATTTTTCATCTACCTACAACAATGAGCTGAAATGTTTGCAGGGGGGAAAACCAGAGCAGTTTGTTTTATTTATATATTTTGTATAAAAGGCTTGGAACAGTTCTGCAGTGTAGTTCTGACCTTTTCATATACAGAACTAAGTGGTGAGGGAAATTGGGTTTCCTGTCAGCTCTTACAATCCACTATTTCTCTCCTTTTTCTTGTGGTCAATGCTTGGCTTTTCTCTAAAGCCTTGCTGGGGATATTGTTATTTCAGTTAGACCATAAAGACCCTCACCTGCCACTGCCAACATGTTTCCTAGCAGAAATAGATTAGCTCAAATGACAGCATCCAGGCAAAAGTTCAACTTTAATGTCTGGTGCCTCATAGAAAACTAGCAGCATGCAATACGTGGCTTAGCTGCACTTCACTGTCAATGCGTGTTTTATTCAAGGCTTGTTTTCTCCCTTTCTTAGAACCCATTTTAAATGCAGAGATAGAATAGAATAGAACTTTTTCTTGTAAAGAAATATGTTTCTGGCTTGTTGTAGGATGAGATGACAGGAAAGGGCAGAAGAAAAGTATAGGATAATGACAGGGAAAATATTAGAAGTGAAAAAGATCAATTAAGTGCATCAGTATGATTTGTGAAATTGATTAAATTAGGCAAATTTCTTAGTCAAAAGGGAATATTATTTATTGGGACTGGTTTGTGGGAACTTAGATAATGAGTAAGCTCATCTGTGCCACCTTTTCTTAACTGGTAAAATTCTTAGAAGTTGAAGTTTTAAAAGTGGAATTACTTTAAAATTCTGAAGAAAAGGGACTGTGTCACGTAAAATGCCTTACAGGTCTAGTGGTCATTCCTTAGGGTGAAAATGAAGGCTTAGCTTCAAAACTGTTTAAAACTGGTTTGTAATGGAAAAAGAAAAAAAAAAAGAAAGACTATATGCACAAAGAAGAATACTTGAAAGTGCTGATTTTTTCTCTGACTGTTGTAATCTGCAGCGCTCTTTCCCTGTATCTGTGGCACTGTAATTAAGGAGAATTAATTACCATGGAAGCCTTGTTAAGACTAATGCTGGTAATAAAAGGGGCTAAATCGGATAGTCTTCCATATCCTGAGCATATCCATGAACAACTTGTGGAAAATAAACAACAGGAAAGATTTATGGGAAGCTGGAGTGTCAGGATATCAGAAGAGTTCATGTGAAGGAGAGGTAGAGAATTCTGGAATGATTTGTGAAAAATGAAATCTGTAGGACCAAAGACTGATTACTTGGTGTCTATAACTTGGGAAGAACATATTTTGTTAAATGTGGGAAAGCTGCCTTAGGGGAATCCTGACTTGAGGGATGTGGACTTAGGAAAGGTTCTATGTAGACCAATTGTGAAGAAAATTTATTTTCTATAGAACATATTCAGACCATAGATTTTGACAGGTAGAAGAGGATAAGAGATCATATTAAGATAAGGGATGGTGTGAAAACTATCATAGTATGGTATTCTATGCAAAACTGCTATATTTAGTGCAAATCAAAAAAGCAGAGATGAGAACGTAGAGGACAATGCATCTCTGTGGAAGCTGTGTTTTGGCAGAGCCTTGGTTCCAGGGGCAAATCTGAGAAACGCTGCCAGTTTTAGTGAATAAAAAACAAGCCATGCAAATTTAGTGGGTCAGAGAAGGGGTGTGAGAGCAGAAGAAATAGCTGTGAGTGCAGTTGCATCAGGGACCTGCCTGAACTGTCTGTGCTGCTGAGAGGGGGAGAGGGGGTGTTCACGTGACGTTATTTTGTGATTATTGGTCAACATGGCCTTTACTCCTCCTTTTGGTGGATTTTGTTTGAGGCTTTTTTCCTTAAAACCTGATTTAGATGAGAAAAGTAAAAGGTTAAATAAAAGGACAGAACTGCAGATAAAAACAGATATCTACTTGTGTTTAATAAAATATTTCTGATCAAGCCAAAATAAATATCTGAAGACTTGAACTGACATAGCTTTCTTATACCCTACCAACTAATATGTATTTTTTTTAGTTTTACTGCAAAACTAGACACCCCTCTGTTCATCCAACTGTGTAATTGACTTAAGGAGTGTCAATAGTCAATTTCACTTTCCATTTGATTTTTCTACTTTATTTCTTGAATTAATGGTACAGATAGGTGGAAGCAAAAGCCTGCTGTTTTGTAACATTTGTTTTTATGAATGGAGGCTCCATTTGCAGTTGACAGCATCCCCTTTAATAAAACCTCTATAATTCAGTTAGGCTTTTGCTATTATTTTTGACAAATTTCAACTGGAGAGTTGTAAGTTCAGTGAGGACAAGTAAGTCTAAAGCACCCCATGCCATCACAAGTGCTCCTGGTAAGCACACTGATGAGTTGGGATGGAGGAAATGTGGCTCTGAAGTTTACTCTGTGTGTGTGTGTCTTTATACATATATACATATATGTTTTTTTTTTTTCATATATATGTGTGTGTGTGTAAAAAAACAGGAGCCCCAGCAGAAGGCGTTGTAGTCTTTTAGGCTATCGGTCAGGCACAGATCCTTAGCATTGGGTTCATAAAAGAAAAAAATCCGCACACATACAATATGAGGGAAAAGTGGCTGGGAAGATTCAGAGCAATGGAAATTTTATGGCCCCTACTGCTGAATAGGTGCAGGTTCTTGGTAGGGAGAGGGATGAGAGGAGCTGCACCATTTCAAATGCTGCTCTCTTGTCTGGTGGAGGACTGATTGGTAGTTTCACTATATTTCCCGTCCCTGTTGTTTTCTTATTGCACTGCTATAGTCATTAGTCACTGACAATATCCTGCAAGCTAGGAGGATCAGCGAGAGGCCAGGTCAAGGATATGACCAACAGACTACTCCACTGAGAGGACAGGACAAAGCAGCTGAAAAGACCCGAGCAGTTAGTGTGGAAATATTTTGCAATGGAAAGTGATGCGGCAGCTAAGTACTCCAGAGTGAGTTTCATTTAAAAGTAAAGACACAGCTTGTATTGTCCTGCACAAATTCCTCCAGGCCTTGCTGAATGGCTTGACTGCTTTTTCTAGAGTGACCTGTCCTTGTGAAGAAAATTTCTTAAGAGAAGCAGCTCAGATCACAGTGTATTTGTTATACCAAAGGGCATGCAAAAGACTGCGGTACTCAATGCCACCTTTGCCCCAGTCTTTACTGGTGAGCCTAATGTTCAGGAATCCCAGGTCCATGAAACTAGTGGGGAAGTCTGGAGCAAGGAGGACTTTCCCTTGATGGAGGAGGATCATGTTATGGAACTCTAAAATATACTGGATTTACATAAATCCATGGGACTTGGTGGGATACAGCCACAGTTGCTGAGGAAGCTGGCTGATGTCATTGCAAAGCTACTCTTGACTGTCTTCAAAAGGTCATGGCAATCAGGGGAGGTTCCTGAGAACTGTGAGAAAGAAAATGTCACTGCCTTGAGCAAGAGGTGCTTGGACTAGACAATATTCAAAGGTCCCCTTCAACTTTAACCACTCTGTGATTTGATTATATTGAGCCTTTCCTGAAAGTGAATGAAACTGCTTCTACCACAGCATACCTGAGGCCTCTACTGCTGTAGGGATGCATGAAGTAAGCTGTTACTGGAATGATAAGGCTCTTACTGACAAGGACATACAAGCTCTTTGTTTGAAAACCTGTCTACAGGGCTTCTTTTTAGATTACGTAGAGATGAGATGCTCTGTGGCTGATCCTGTACTTCATAAAATCGGTGATTAAATTTCCACTGGGAATAGGATGTAACTGGTGAGCTCAGGGAGGGCTACAATACCATAAATATAGTTGTTGTCTTCTCAGGAGTGCCTGAGGGAGCAGGGTACTTAAAGTAAAAATCTGTTTTCTGCTTGCCTTCTGTGTTGTAGCTCCACCTGAAAGCTGCTGGACTTTGTTGATCCTTGGGGGGCAGCTGCTGAAATTGCAGTGGAAAGCCCACAGATAAGAGAGACTATCATGGCAAAAAGAGAAGGTTGTTCCAAATTCCTGCATCTTTTTTTTTTTTTTTTTTTTTTACTGAGTCACTTGAACACGTAAGGATACCTTGTGCTGTCTGTCAGATACTCTGTTCACGTTGTTTTGTGTTCACATTGGCTAAATAGATGTTTCCTTCCAAATTTCACTTGTTCTGGTAGAGATATTCAAGAAATCTCTATACCCTTACTGTGTCGTTGAAGAGATTTATTTCTGACCCCCTGCTTGTCTAGCTCAGTTAAATTGTAAGTTATCAAAGACACTAGCTTTCTTATGTATGTATGTGGGTTCCTAAAAGCTAGCTGGGGCCTCTACAGGCTGTTGTAAGAAAATAAAGAAATAACATGAAGACTTCAATAATACCTGTTAGTTGATGTATAGTTGATGACACTTCCATAGCATGTGACTGAGTGAAGTGCTGTGGAATGGCATCAGATCAGTCTCCTGTGTTGCGATTAGTTACTCTGTTAGTAGAGCTACACTTCGATGAGCCAACTGATGCATGCTTCTTCATCCGGGCTTATATTTTATCTCACATGCTAAATAGCTCATGCTGTCTCTGGTCAAAATTTACTGGGAGTGGAGGAAGGGTTTTTCAAGGAGTTAAAAATCAGTGAGACTACGGGGTTGTGGTTTTTTGGGTTGTTGTTTTTTGGTTTTGTTTTCTTTTGTTTTTTTTTTTTTTCTGATTATGACAGGATTTTGTAGAAGTTCATGTTCTATTTTTACTTGTAAGGGAGATGGCTATAAATGTGTCCTTTGCTGAGTGTGTTTGGTTAGAACCGTTTGTTCAATTTGATTTTCCCCTCATTTTCATGAGTTTAGTTGTGACAGAAGGCTTTTGATATTTCAGTGTCACAAACTTGATATTAGAATGCTTTTTAACAAGATAACACTCTGTGTATTAACTGACTTCTGTATTTTGTCTGATACCGCCGTTACTATTAAAACAAAAATCATCTATCATCAACAATTGTCAGAGAGGAGAGAGAACTTTTTTGCTAACTCCTCTAGACAGAAGGGGTTCTCATAGCAAAGCTATCACATTCATGCTCAGACCTTGCTTACTGTTCTAAATGAGCATGAATGTTTGTATTCTTGTTCTTAGTCAGTTTGCTCATTCTTAATTGTTTATGAAGTGGCAGGACTGAATGTTCTGCAGCATCTGTGAAATATTAACAATTACTTCCCAATTACATCACTACTAAATAGCATGCAGGTTTTTATTGTTGAGATATCTGTGAATCACTAATAAAAGGAAAAGTTTTTTCTTAGTATTTTTAACATATCACCCTTTACATGCAGGCAGCTTTAATACTCCTTTATTATAATGTTGAATAATTGCTTTATCTTTTTGAAATCTTTACAGCTGCATATCCTCAATTTATGTAGCCATTTCCTAGCCTTCTCTGGGCGTACAAACAGATGGCTGGGTAAGCCAGACCTGCATAGTATCAGTGCAGAGAGGCACTGAGAAGTTTCGTTTGGCTGCAAATTTCAGAGCAGCTCACGAGATAAATTTTCTATTTGACATAAAGGGGTCAGGTTGTTACCATGCAATCTCACGCCGGCCACAGTGGTGCTATCCGAGGAGTACAGGAAATCAATGGTGACTGACAGATTCTAGTTGTGGGTACAATTTGCTGCTTGTCTCATTCATTGCTTTCAGATGAAAGGAACCTGCATCAGTTCTTATGCTAGGATAAAATTGCTTCTCTCTGCGTGTCAGTTAGGGTGCTTGGTTTAGCTTACAAAGGACACATCAAACTGCTATTTCCCCCCCATAATGGCCCATGCCCCATATGTGTTCAGAGAGGAGGAGTGTGGCAATTTCGTGACGTTTTTTTTTCCCATTGTTAGTTTTTGTGATACACATAGTCTGTGTACAGAAATTAAGCTTGAGTTTATTGTAGGTCAGGTAGCCAAGCTCAAGACTACAAATAATGACAAATATATCCCAAGGTGTTTGAGAAAAACACACTTTGGGAGGAGCACTAACGGTGGGCTGCTTTGCTGGATAAAATATCTGTGACAGTGCTGCTAACCTCGTAGCTGCATTTAGGCAAGTGGGTTACAGGAATGATGGAAATAGACACAGGTGAAACTTGCTCCTTCTCTTTCAGAGCTGTAATGTTGCCAGAAACAAACTTCCAGAAAATTAAGTTCTCCTAATTAAGGAATCTGTTGTGTCATTGTAGGCAGTGAAATGGACAAGTCCTTTTGGCAAGTTCTTTTCATTACTTAGTTGATAGTTAAATACAAAATGAAATGTTGTGGCTTACAGAATCAAGAGATAAGTTTGGTGGTGTTTGGGTTTTTTTTTTTTTTTCTGTCTGAGACACTGAAGCACCCAAATTGGTTGGAAAATAAAACCTTCTAAGCCTTAGGCTTTTTGCATTCTGATACTGGAGATATGAATATATGGATTCATTTACTATTATGTATGTGTGGAAAAGTGAATCTTATGCAATGAACCCACCAAGAATTTGGCTATTAACATTACATTTCTTCTGTTTTGTGTCTGTCTTTTTTTTTTTTTTTTTTCTGCTGTTACTGGTTTCTAAGAGAACACAGTGAAGGGCTAATAACAGAAAGAGATTCTGTTCTCTCTGTTTTCTGTCTGTGAACATTTTCTGTTGCTGAGACCATGAGCTGGAAATGGCAGAGGAAGAGGAAGACTTGCATGTTAGTCAATCACTTCAGAATACTGCTAGCTGTGGGGGAAAGTGAGCACACAGTCCTGGAGTTTGGCAAATGAAGTATTTCCACTTGACATGGAATAGTGTTAGTTCAGTAGTGCAACATAATGGTGAGACTTCATCTCAAACACAGGCTACAAGTTTGTTCACCCATATTCAAGAAAGATGAACTCAAAATGAAACAGGTACACAGAATTGCTATGAGGTTAATGAAAAGCCTGTTTTATGAGAAGAGACTGAAAAGAGATTGCTCATTTAGCTTAGGAAAATGAAGCTAAGTGGGATTAGAGTGCTGTCTATGAATACATCAAAGAACATGGAGGTAGGTAAAACAGGGAGGGAAAAGAGATGAGCTACTTCATCTAAAGGACAGGCACAAGAACAAATGGGTATAAACTGGTCATGAATAAATTTTAGGTTGGAAATTAGAAGAAGGTTCCTTGCCATTGAAGGAGTCAGACTTTGGAATAGCCTTGTAATTAGAGCAGCAGGGGCAAGAAATTACCAAGGAGATAATTTGATATGGTGCTGCTGATAGTAGGGGACTGGAATTGGTGAATAAGGAGGTCCATTTCAGGCTCGCTTCCTACATGCTCTGTGTTCTTTTCTGGGAAGATAAGTATAAGCTCGTTTCCCTTTCAAAAGACAGAATTGAAAATCATGGCATTACTCAAAGCCATCTCACAGGACTTTGATACTGCAAAAGGTATTCTGAGGAAACCAATCATGTATATCACTATTAAGCTGTTGGCATAGCGGTATAGCTAGATTCAATACATAGAAAGAAAAGCAAGAAAATGTAAAGCAAGAAAATACCCTTGGACTAAACAGATTTTTCAGCAAAAAGAAAAAAAAACTGTAAAGATGAAACTAGTATGTTTTATTGTGGCCAAAACATAAATGAGAATATTTAGTAGTAAGCCTCACCAAACTGTAGGGATCAAAGGGTGGGGTGGGGGAAAAAAGACATTATTTAAATTACTTAATAATATCTCAGGGGATATATTAAAAGGCATAATGATACCTTGCCCTTCTTATTTCCTCCAGCCTTTTCTAATATTACTTGTATAGGAGATGTAGCAAAGTATAACAGGTTTGAGACATACCACAGAGAGAGCAGACTAGTCTTGAGGATGGGAGTAGCACTTAATTATCTCATTGCCAGCCTGTGTCCTTTTACATCTAAATCAATGCTACCCTATTGCAAATGGATAATTCGGTTATACTTTGTTTTATGAGAACTAACAAGAAAGCTGCAAAAAAGAAACATTGTGTGTATTTATATGATGTTACCAATTAAAACTAGTTCATGCTTCCATTTTAAATATTGATTGTTACTTTATCTGATATAAAGACTATGCCACTTAGTCTAGTAATGGAGGCTGCAAAAGTGTTCAGGGTAGGATGGGTTTGTAAAGTAATAAATATTTATACTCTTCTTCAGGGCTTGCAGTTAGATTGGCCTGGTGTGAGCTCAAGCTTTGACCTTGTGTGACCCAGTGAGGCTACAGAGGCCCTCACTGTCTGTTGTCAGACCCTTCTGATACTAGCAGGAATCCAGGATAGGCAACGGCAGCAGAGTCAGGCAGCAGAGCTGAGGAATTCAGAAAGCCTCTTCTGACCCTCACCTAGTTACTGCCTTTCAAATGAGACTGCAGCTCCAACCACAATAGTGGTCACCCCTGTTCTTGGGAGCTGGGAGCTAAAGGTGCTTATTACAAGCTGGAACTGCTGCCTGCCACCTCCTTGAAATAAAAGTTGAAGAAAGAAAATTTGTGTGCTGGGCTCCAGTCTCAGATGGAAGGGGATTTAAGTGCTGCCCCTCTGCTGAGAATGGCCTTGAGGGAGTCTTTGCCAGCTCTGCTTCCTATGCATGTTAGTAAAAACAACAAGCACTACAGATCTAAGTGCACATTTTTTCTATATTTAGATATATCAGAACTCAATCCCTAAAATTAGTTCGAATCACAACAAGGTAAGAAAACGTGGCAATAGTCTGGATGTGAGTTCTTTCAAGTTGTAGACAATATCCCTGGGACCTAGACAAGTGAAATCAAAGCATTTCTGCTGGAAGCCTTTCATAAGGCACAGAAAAAATACAACTATATGATAAATATTTAGCTTTTAGTAGCACTAATGACCTTGATGGAAGGTAGTCCTAGGAATTAATATGCACCTGAGGTTAATGGAGTCAGCTCCACCCAACCAATCATTAATTCGGAGCCGCTGCCCTAGACTTTGATCATTAGTGCTTAAAAACAAAATCAATTTTACATGCTTTGGGGCACCTTTTGACCAGCAACATCAACAATACAGATTCTTAATTTTGAAAATGACCTTCCTGCTAGATTTTTCTTTTACTTCCTTACATTGAATGGTAGGCAATAATGTGTAAGCACAAAAGGAAAATGCCAAATTTCAGCATGCTGTGTGTTGAAATGCCTGGTTTATTAAGTCCTGAGGTGTGTTGATAATAGAAACGTAACAGCTTTTTATGTGGAGCACTTCCAGATTCCAAAGTCTTACAAATGGCAATTCTTAACAGTTTTGAAAGCATTTTCTAAACACTTTGGACACTGTGTTCGAACTTAATGTTTGAGTTCAACATAGTATTAAATACGTTGGGTTTGTGCATGCCCTGCACCTTTAGGTAGGTACTTGGTAGTTAAGGAGCTGTGTCCATAAACACTCATGTTAATGGCTGTTTTTAGAAACGAATCTTGAATTTTGGGGGATTTTGGAAATACTAAGCTAAATTTCAGAAAGATTCCAGTAATTTTAGGTGTTTCAGCACAGACCAGAGCGGCCTAACTTTTCTGACATACTGCATATAGACGTGTCCTTTTGAGCTGAATACTCAAACTGTAGTATGCATTGTAATGAAGTATTAATGTTACTGTTCACATTTTATAAAATACAGCCTGAGGCTGAGCAGACAAAAGTGATGCCACAATGTTGTTCTGGCATGGGATACCATGCACAGGAAACAAATATCGGTAACCTCCTGACCTGCATAGTCTCAATAATCTCCCATCTGTGTTAGAATGTTATGTATAAACTTAAATGCAGCACTCCATTTCTATGACAATGTGGATGCTAAGCTTCCCTGGGGGAAAAAAAAGAGCTCTGTAATTAAACTCCCTGCTACATGCAGATCCAATTATGAAGTATATGAGTTAAAGGAAATGATTCTGAACAGTGAAACTGGCTCAAGCCAGTCCTATTTTGAAAGTGGAGCATCCGAATAGGGAACTCCCATCTTTTGTGTCCCAGTGCCACGAGGTATCTGATCTTACCTGCAGCTGTACAAGAAGCAGCATTAGGAATCTCACAGGATGCCTAAATATAAAACCTGCTACGTAGACCTTACTGTAAAATGTCACACAGATAAAGCGTATTTATTTTTTACGTGTACATGTGTATATATATAAATACACATATAGTCAAAATACAAGAAAGGCATTCTCAAGAATTAACATCTTGCAAAAATGGCATTACTAAAAGGCATTGCTTATAACGGCTCTATTTGTCTGTTTGTATTAAAATACTCTTTTTTCCTTTATTGAAGAATAAATTTTTCCTTAAATCCCTATATTTTATTAACAGACTAGGAGTGGAGTCCTAGCCCATTGAATACAGTGCCAAAATATCCTTTATTTTCTGTAGGATCATAATTAAACATGAAAATTTATTAGATTAAAAAACTCGAACAACAACACAGGCCCAAAACCTAAAGAAAGGATACCAGAGGAAATTAACTTACTGAAAATTCATTAAAAAAATACATTTGGCTGTTTCAGTGTCAAGGCATACATGCTAAGAAATTAAAAATGTTTCTTTTTGATGTTTTTGAAAACATTTGTTTTATGCAGTGTTATTTCAGTTATATGTAAAAACATGTGCTTAACTTACACTTTTGGTTTGCTTGAAAACTCTGTAATTCTTACATCTCTCCTCTAAATTTTACCTTAAACCTTCTCTAAATTATACCCTAAGTATGAAGCTTAGTTGATAACACAACACTGTTTCTGCTTTTTTAGGAAACACTTAAAATTTCAATTGAAGTCTCTTTTGTTTGTGGTTTTTTTTGTTGTTGCTTTCACCTTAGAAATACTTGAACAATTACTCAGGTATAGTGACACTACTGTCTGTTGCACTGTGAGTAAATTTTTAAACAGTTTTTGATTGTAGAGTATAACACTCGCACAACCTCATGAAAACTCTCCCCCGTTTAACTCAGCAGAGCTTTATTAAAGCTATTTCTTATAGCACTATTAGTTTTCACAGATGTTTGTCTATGGGATTTTCTTTACTGTTTAAAATACCACTGAAAATCTTATTCTAATAACTGCTGGGCCCTTCGTAGTGAAATGATGGGGGAGCCTGGTGAGGCTATAAAAGAAATTGTTAATGCGGAGAAGAACGTGCTCGCGGGCTGTGCAGCAGCCTCTACCCTGCGCTCTGCAGCCCCATAAACAACTTGCTAACGAGCACCAGATAATGGCTGTGGATGCTAAATGATTTCTCTCCCTGAAATTGAGCTGAAATGTTTAAAATATGGTAGTTTATTAAAAAAAAAAAAAGTCTTTCTAGGGGAAAACAAATAATTTTCTGTTTGATCTACACCACCTTTTTAATAACATTTTATGGTATCACACAGAGGAGAAAACAAAATAAATTCAGTAAATGTGTAAATCGATAGAGAAGCTGGTCTTTCCTCCGGTGAATAAAATCAATTACATCATCAGAAGAGAGGTGTTTCTTTAAAACAAAAAAAGGAAACAGGAGCGAGCAAAGCCTCCCCCCACCCCCCGGTAAGCCGAGCCGGGGCCGCCTGTGTCTGCCGGCTGTAGGTGTCACTGTCAACATGGCTTTGGGGTCAGGTGCCGGGGATGTCATTGTAACCCACCGAGCCGTCCGCGTTATTGAATGAGTCGGCATTCAGATGTTCAGCATGCATGGGACATTGTCTGCCGGGCTGTTGGAGGCACTGGCAGCAGAAGGTGACATCTGGTGACTAATGGGCTCAGATGCGAAAGCCGTTCCCACCGTTCGGTGGGCTGCAGCTGCTCCGCCACCGCGAGGGAGGCAGGAAGCGAATATCGCCAGAAAAAAATCAATACTCCTGATTTCAGAGGAAGTATAACATGGCCCCAGCTGCAGACATTTTCCCAGCCCAGGACTTCTGATAAATGAAAAGATGACACAGCTAGGCACGGCGTTTTACTGTGTCTCCTCTTTTGCTTATCTAAACCCATCAACTTTTAACGAAATGGCTCCACCTTATGAAACAAAGATGGACCCTTTCCAGACACAGTCCAGACCCTGCTCTGCTTCTCTCATCAGACAGGGCTGTGTCAAACTGCTCTGGTTTCAGGGTAACCTCGGCTCTCGATCATCCCCCTGTAATGCTTTCAGAACTGAACCAGAGCTCTCGCTGTTTCCTCATGGGCAGGGACGTGTGAGGAGAAGCTCATCTGTCACTTAAACTCCCTGAAACAAAGACTAAGCTGGAATGTAGTGCCCCTATATTTCATGTTTGATCCACTGATCAAATGTGATTTATTTGTCAAATTCTTAGAAATGGCAGAGAGAAACCACAGGAACAGCTCAGCGCTGCAAATGGTGGCAAAAACTCTGTTATTAGCTGATGGTAGTGCAAAGCACAGAGTGGCAAGCGCAGATAAATTCGTGGCTGGAAGTTAGTGTTTACAGCAGAAAAAGGATTTTAAGACAGACTTTCTGGTGTGTGCAGGGGAGGGAAAGGGGAAGGGAGCTGGGAGGCGGGAAAAGAACATTGCTTAGCTCTTGTGCCCTTCCAGGACAAGTAAATCAGTGTTTGGTGTTAGCGAGTCACTGAAAAGAGCTGACAGGAGAAAGGAAAAGCAAGGACCTGAGAAGAGATGCATTTTGCTGTGCATGCATACATACATGCACAGATAATCACATGATTTTCCATCATCCAAGCTCCCATTGTTACAGAGGGAGGGAGGATAGTCACATGCATCAGCCTCATAAAATCTGCAAAAGCACTGTTCTTAATTCAGCCATCGGCTGCTCCCAGACCTCACGCAGAGAATTACAACGAAATTCTATTTGCAGACTGACATCCCTAATGCTGCTGTGTCCGTATGTTTACTTCGGTTAACTGTCAGCCCTTATAAAGTGCACTGTACCACAGCTGCTGCTGTGGAAAAGAAAACCCTCAGAGTAGCTGCTTTGGGGGAGATATCTGAGAGAAACATCAATAGAAGAGCCGGGGAGGGGGGGGGAGGAAGGAAAATCTACTTGTGTATCTGCACAATGCAAGACTCAAAACAGAGATCATTGAACCCTTGTTTTCAGCACATTTCTAGGTTTTAGTCTTGGCTGATAAAATATTTAACAGCCATCTTAACACTCAGCATAGCAATAACCAAAGAACATCCAAGCTCTCAGCCCCCACTGAGACAGAATTCCAGTGACATGAAGTTTTCTTTTCCCCCTTCCCATATGATGTGCTGTCTAGCCTAGCTCCAGGTTTAATGTGAATTAAAAAAAAAAAAAAAAGCCCCATTACAGCATGTCCTGTTACTGAAACTTATATATGGCTTTCTGGAAATGACACACTGAAGCATGCCGCTGGCACTGTTACATTTATTGGTCAGGTTACTGTATTTGCCTGCTTTTAAAAACACAAATAAGACAAAGGTTACTTAATTTGGGTCCCCGTTTAGGATGGAAGTCCCTGATTAGGGTGCATTTAAAAACACAAATAAGACAAAGGTTACTTAATTTGGGTCCCCGTTTAGGATGGAAGTCCCTGATTAGGGTGCAAATACATATTTCCATGTGGACATAAACCAAAATGCAATCTCCGCTCCCAGGAGTGTGCTTTTGTTTGGTGAAACAAATCAACATGGGAACTCTGGCAAACAGAATTAAGTACCATGTAGAAGATTCCCACTGTTATTTATTGGTCTCAAGTCAGGAACTGAATAAGGAATAGCTACAGTCCAGCCTGTGCATTATTACTACTAATTTTAAGATCACTGAAAACCATTTTTCTAGGTAGGAAATTGGGGGGAAAAAAAATTAAAAAAAATTTCTATTTACATCAGCTTTCCTTATGGCATTTCATACAGAAATACACTATATTAATTGCTAGATCATGGTATAATGATGGGAGTTGGGTGGAGATTTTTACTTTTTCTTTTGGAATGGCTAAATACTGACAACTCCCATTCTGATTGAGTAGCGTCTTTTCAACCTCTTTGGAGGGTTGGTTCTCACAGGTTTTTTGTAAGTGGGGGCAGTATCAGTTCTTGAGATTTTTATTAGAGCTGTCATGGACTTTGGTGGTTTTCTCTATAAGCCAGCTGCCAGAATCAGGAAATTGCACCATCCATTCAGCTGCTATTACTAAATAAGTAAATAAGCCTAACCCTTTCTGATGGGAAACTTGTGATTTGGTGAGGCTCAGAAACTGCTGATCAAATATAAAGGCTCCAAAGCTTATAATTTAAAAATTATATGTCCTTATGAATTTTGCACATGTAGGTTGCCATACTGAATGGATCCCTGCTTTCAATAAAGGGTAGAACCAAGTGTTATGCTTTTATTTAAGATTACCTCATCTTTTTTCTACGTTGCGTTAGTGTCCACAGACTTCAGCTTTTCAGGGTACCAGTATTTCTCATGCCAGGTTATCTGTATTGAGATGATTACCTGTTTTCCTCTTCTTAATTCTAAATTTTAACTTTTACTCAGAGTGACATCAGAATAGTCCTTGACTCTGATTCACTGAGAATCTTTAGCACCTGCATGCTCTGGAGCAGAGTCTTGAAATAGAGGGCATAGGCTGTTGAAGACCACTAGTTGAAAGAATAGATGAATATATAGGGAGAGGGGAAAAGAGGAACACTGAGGAAGAGCAATATGAGATGTAGGGCAGACAGTGTGAAGGGGCAGCCATTAGAGAAAGCCTTTAGGAAAAGGAGTGCAGACATGGACTGGTGGGGTAGTACAAGCAAAGCTTTATGAGGTACGACGTTGCTAGGTAGTGACGTTCACTATCTTGGAGGGAGTTTTGTGATAAAGCTGACATATTGAAGATTTTTAAATTATCTAAAACTACCCTTCTGACTTTAAGAGGCATTTGCTTATTGTTTTTGCCTGGGGTAAGTCTTTTTAGTAAATTCCTAACACTTGAATGGTGATGAAACTTTTTATTAAAACTAATAAACTAAACCCTAAAACTTTTTTCTATGTATATTGATTACTTGGGTTTTAATGATAAATGAAGTAGTTACGACTGAGTTCCTTTCAGTACTACTGATATATGAGGGGAACTTAAACTAGTTGCTCAGCTTCCCAGAGCCTCTGTTTTTCCATCTGTAACATGGTGACGAGTTTTGTCAGTTTTCTTTCTCTGAATGAAATCACAAAGAACTTATTTTAACAGAATATTTAAAATTATCTTCTTTCCAAAGTAATTTGGGAAGGTACAGTGGATCTGTGGGCATGCTGCTATTCTCCTTTCAGGAACTCTGTATTGCCTGGATAGTAGCCTTTCTAAAATCTTTTAAAAGGTTTGTTGCAATATATTATAATCCTCTTTAGACCTTCTTGACAGTCTTGTTGCAGTCATTTGTGAAGTTGTTATTCCTAGCTGTAAGACTGGGAAATGGATCTGTCGGTGTCATGCTGTGCCTTCAGGTACTGATGCCTGGGTTTTCTGCTACTTTCCCAAGTAATCAAGGGCGAAGGCAGAGCGGCTGCAGCCCTAGAACTCATTGGAGGCGGTGTTCAGGACACAGCCTGACCTTCTGTATCCGTCAGTAACAGCTGGAGAGAGATGGAAGAGAACATATTCCTTCTGATGTGAAAAGACTGCCCTTTCCATGCAAGGCTAAGAAACTTGTTAAAGGGTGCTAAGCTACACTGAGTTGAGATTTTTTGTTGAGGGATCTGGTAGGATGATAAAATGGGCTGAAAGGATTAGGAATCAAGAAGCATTTTGACTGTTCCCAGCATGAAGCTGGGTCTTACTCTGTGCTCGGGCACATAAAAAGAACAGTTCTCAGTGCTCAGCATTTTCAGTCATATGCTGCAGCATTATTTCCATGTCTGTATTGCTAATAACCTGCACTACTAAACATGAAGGAAGGGTAAAAATCCAATTTCTTTTTCTAGTAGCAGAGCCTTTGCTAAAAGCATTGCCGTTACCAGTACAACTGGTGTCTTTGCTAGCAGGGTGGGAGTAGCAAGGCTAGAGTGGAGGCAGCTACTCTTAACTCTCCAGCAAGCAACTCAGTTTGAGGCTCACCTCAAATTAGTGTCAGGGAAACTTTGTACCATTTTGAGAATCTGTTGTGGGAGGGGAAGCTTATATTTATGTCAGATGAACACACCTTTATTTATTAAGACGACTTTCAGAAGTTCCCGTTGCTGCCTGGGTTGTGGTTGCTGAGATTATGTAGTCAGGCGATGCTTTGTGCTCTTCCCTCTGAAAGAAAACATTTGCTAAACTAAAGGCAGCGTTGAATTGGGATGAAGGTAATTTTCTTTTAGCTGATTTTATTTTCTTGCTTTCTGAAGAGTGTCACCCTCCTTTATAGAGCCTCTCCACCACCTCTGCTACTGCTACAATTATAGATGTACGTACGTAATACCCTCATGTTTATTGGAGGTGAGTTGTAATATGTATTTGTTCTGAGAGGTACCCTTCAGTTTCCTTACTGAAGTCTTGTCTTTAATTTTTGTGTGAAGATAGCTATAAGCTATTACAATGAACTATTTAACTTATTGTCAGAAATGTTTAGATGATTCTGCAGTTATGAATGCTACTCTGTGTTTTTCTAGACAAATGAACACAGTTAATAACATTACAACAGTAAGGCGTTTACTGTTTACCAAAAAACATTTAGCTCTGCTGTCTCTGGGGATTTATTTAGAATATCTCTATTTTCACAGCTGCAAAATACAGGTGGCGTGGGCTGTTGTTGAATGAGTATGACATGTTTTTCAAAGGCAGAAAAATGAAGTCAACAGTCACACGACTAATTGACAATCATTAGTGAGTTGATCTTTTGCACCAATTGTTGGTTTAAGGCTTGAAAAATCTATCATTATCCCTGACAGCAAAAATTAGCCTGGTGAGATTCCAGCTCTCAGTTGACTAATTAACTTCTCTAATGCTGATAGACTTCCACCAGGTACACCTAGGAAATATAGCCATGGTAAGAATCCTCAGATACTGATTCATTTGAAAGTAGTCTCTCTTGGGAACTACGGCACCAGGAGACAGGCGAGTAGTCTGTCAGCATTGAAAGTGTTAAGAAAGACTCCCTCGGTTTCCTTAGAGAAAGATGGTCATGCCTAAGCTAAAATATCTTATCAGAATTTCAAAAACTGACTTCTAGATTAGGGAGCTAGCAAGCACTATCTTAAAAATTATATGCAGCATTGCAGATGCTTCTGATTGGACTTTTTCTTGCAGGAGCTTCCAAGTTCATGGTACTGGTATAGCAAAATCCTTTCTAAAAAAAATGCCACAAACCTGCAGCGTTTGTGTTTCTCCAATAGCTGAAAGTGGATTTGTAATCTTGTACTATTTGACTAATTTTGAAAATTTAATTTCTAACAGCAAAGTTATTAATGAAAAAATACTATAATTAATACAGGTGAATTGGGGCAGTAGAGGTAGAAATACTAAAAATGAATTTTCAAGACAATGTGACTATTCCTGTGTTTCTTTAAGTCAGTGTGACCAATTGACTGGTATTTCATAGCAAGAATGTAAAGGTCTTTCAGGCAAAACCTGACATTTACTGTCTTAACTGAGGATGATCCAGCACAAATGGCATGTTAATAATGGTAAATAGCAAAATGTTAGATGGAAGGCACTACATGACACATGATATGAAGATATGAGGTGTGTCCATTTTATTTCTTTGGCTTTTTTTTTTTTTTTTTTTTTGCTTCGTGCAGCCGTAGTTCACTAAGCTGAGACTGAAACAATGATACATTTTTTAATATTATCAAGTTATACAGCTTATACTCTGCACCCTGATGTCTTTTATATCATTTGGGCACTGGCATGGCTTTGTATTCTTATCTATTACTATCACAGACTTCCTCTGACAACCTAATGAGTTACTGTCATTAGTTTTATCTTTAATTTGACCACATCTGGGTGTTCTGCAGGGATGTGAAATTAATAATGTGCAAGTTCTGGAATACTCTTTGACATAGCACTTTTGCATAACTTATCACCCTCTCACACTGTATTTTTAAATACATTTTTCAGTGGAAATATTAGTATCTAGTGGTCTTCAAACATGTTGGTACCAGCTTTCAATGTTGGTTGACTGTAGATATTCAATTGACAAAGCAACTTAATAAATGCCTGCTTATGTTTATATATTAAAAGAGAATAGTGCCAGGATTAAGTGCTGGGATATTTTTCTGTTTTCTTGTGATCACCCTCCCACCCCAAAACACGAAAACCGGTGTGATGATTCAAGCTTCAGGAGTTACCTTTAACTGATTGGGAGTTGCTGTTATTACACACCAGAGCCAGTATGATTAGTCACTGCGTAAGTCAAACATGCCCCATGTCCTTGATGGGTGAAGCATGTGTCCTTCTGCCTCAGAGCCTGAAGCAGGCTGCAGTGAATGAAAGGGATTTCCCTTAAAGGACGTCGGTGATGGACAACTGAGAATAGTTGTTTGTACTTTAACCTACAAAGCACATTAATAAAAGGACTATTCAGGCACAGTTTGGCAAGATTAAAGAAAAGGTGAGAAATGGGGAGCGTCTGGAGCCGATTGCGCAGCCACCCCGGTGCAGGGCAGGCCCTTCCCCTCTCAGCTGCGATGGAGAGAGCAGGGCCAGACTGGTCACCCCATTTAAATACCAAAGTATTTCAACTTACATCACCTTTAATTGTACATGTAAGTTTTTCATGAATAAGAATTGGCATGGGTTAACTTATGGTTAAGCACATGTGTAAGTCCTTGTCTGAATTGGAGTTTAAAGAGTTGAAGGAATCTAGTCTTTGTGCAATCTGAATTGATCCTGACTGCTCATGAGTATGTAAATGGCTAGTCTGTTACAAAGAAATAATTTTAGTCCTTTATCCCAGAATGGCATAAAAATGTTCTTTGTCTGTTCCATTCTTTCAGCTCAGCGATTTGTCCACGTGCTTCATGTATTTGCAGAAATCCTTACTGCCTAAGCGTGTTTTGCTTACAGTTGGTTCTCTCAATTTGTCCTGCTGCCTTCCATGTGTTTTTTCCTTAGTCTGTATTGGAGTAGCTGATTTATTTAATTTGGATGCACCTTTTGTAAGTCATGGGTAGTAACAAAGTCTTGTGTTGAATCCTACTTCAGTGCTTTAGGTGAAACCAGGATCAGGCCCTCTACAGTTACCTATACACTTGATTTGCTACATGATAAGCATCACTAAGTCATATGCTCCAAACTGGTTACATATCAAAGGCTTTTTAGAGAAACAAAATGTGCCGCTTGAGGACCAGTCCCTTAGATAATTGCAGATGCTACATGGCATCTTGCTTCAGTACTAGGAGTTTCTGCATTCCAGCTTTGGATATATCACTGACTCGTTACGTTATGGTTTATAAACATACCTGAAATGTCTCTGGGAAAATCTTACAATCTGTCCGTTTCCTCATTTGTAAAATAATATTTAAATGGTTGACTTCACAGTAAAGCTAGTTAATGCCTTGCAAAAATTCTGAATGTTTAAAATTCTCTGTACTATACATACTATTATTTAACTGAAATATATGAAGAAACACAATGTGCCTTTTAATAATTATTCATGCAGTACCAATCAGTTCCTCTCTAGTCTCTTCCCCCCCAATTAATTAATTTCTTTGTGTGCTGTTTTGAAAATACCTAATTACCTGTAAACAAAAGGAAACATGTTTCTGTTTTTCAAATAGCAGATTTTAATTTTTACTAATCTTATTAAATAATAATATTAATAAGACTTAACAGTTCTCATACAAAGGGAGAGAGCGCACTATAGAAAACATGAATACATTCAACCAGTGTAAAACCGCTTGAGCCATTTTCATTTCCACTGTGTATTATGTATTTTTTTTAAAGAAGAAAATTAGACACGGGAGAATTAATTTTAACTTCATCACTTATGAATTATTAATTGCTTATGACTGGAGTTATTTAAATACTGAATAGTAGTTAGGCAAAGAGCAACTGGAAAGGTGTAGCTTTCTCAAACTTTGAGAATCTAAAATAAAAGGCTGTTGCCTGCATGCGTTTGTTTTTTAAAGGCTCGTTTGGTTTGACAGTCACACTTCCATCAGTTTTCCCACGTGGATATGTACACTCTTACATGTATTCTTGCAAAGGTAGTCTTGTAACTTTGATATTCTCTGCTTTTATATCTACCTCTTGACCTCCTAGTCACACTTTAACTGTTTTGTATTTTAACTATATATTGAATATTTCTTTTTGGGCCACCAATATCTCAAATTCAGCATCTCAAGTTCAATTGCTTTCCTGCAGCTCTGCTTCCCTTTCTGTTCCTCAGAGTGACTTCTGTGCTGCTGTAACCATCTGCTCATTCTTTCAGCCCTCCATTGATTGCCTGTTTGTTTTTCCATAAGATTCAGCTCCATTTGTTAATTTTTAGATTCTCAAATATCTGACTCCTTATTATTTCTCTGCTGTGTGGTTTGTTTGGTGGTTTTTTTTTTTTTCTTCTTTTTTTTTTTCCTCCTCCTTCTAGTCTGAACTGTCTTCTTGAGACTGTTCCTACTATCCCTTTACCCACCTCCTTCCTATTCTTGCCCCTTGGCTGTGTCTGTCTGGGGAGGTTTGTCCTTCTCAGATTGCTTCCATAGCTTGATCAGTCTTTAGGGGGAGCAGATGTGTATAGATACTTGATCTAAAAATCTTTTTTGTCATAATTGTTTGTCCATACTGCTAAAAGAAATTTCAGCTTTATTTAAAGAAATGTACCTTTTTAATGTATACCTCTGGTCACTGTTAGAGTTATATTTGTCATAACTTGTGCCTTAAAATTACAACTTCCTACATGAGTCTGTCTTTCACATTTTTCCTGATGTGAACTGTTGAGTATTCCTGGCTTTTCTTTTCTCTAATTTTGCAAAAGTTTATGCTCACCGTGGAATTTTGGCTCAGTTTCTAGAGCCAACGAGAAGTAATGATGTTACCATGTGCCCATATCAGAGGACGGTACAGAAAGGCCAGGTCTTATCTGCTGGACTTTATGCCATAATCTTCAAGTCAAGCTATAGAAGTTCTGAGACATTAGTGACACTGTAATATTATAGTATTTTATGTGATATGAAAGCATCTGGGGATCTCTGATAAAAAGATCTCAAAAGCTATTCAAGATTTGTACTAAATTGCAAAAGAAAGAATACAGGCTTGCATATTATTCTTTCCTTAATGCCAGATGGATTAGTGTTATGATAATGAATATCCAAGGAATTAAACATGATTTGTCACTTGTTGCAAAGTGTTGCCCAGAATAGTAATCCATCATTGCTTTTTCACAAAAGAAGCTTGATCCGTGAACGAGATCTCAGAGATATTACTATCTTCATAAAAATGCCTATTGCCACTATTAACATAAAAGCAGGCTAAGCCCTGGCAGTTTAGCAGGAGTCGAGTCAGGACCTAACTAAGACTTTTAATGAGATTACATGGGTTTACAGTAATGAGTTAACTTTCCTCCTAGTTACCGTCATGCATGACTATTCTATTCTTCCCTGCAGTGTGCAACAAGCAGATGGAATGGTCAGCAAGTCAAAATATGAAATGTTGGAAAGGTCACGATACTGCAGGATGCTGCTGTCTTTCTCATCTGTCTTACAATTAGGGTATCTTGTTCTTGTAGCTAGAGTCATAATGAGGACTGTAATGAATACAGCTTATATCTGTTCCTCTAACCCAGAAGCTGAAAACAAAGGGCAGGTGAATTTGTACTAATGAGGGACAAGGCGAGGCAGCTTTTATTTACATGAGCAAATGTTTCTCATTCATATACTCAGATTGGGAATTATTCAAGAAATAAAGGATTGCTAGGTGGGCTCATAAATGAGGGGGGTTACTCAAAGACTATTTTGAGTCTTAAACTTTTTCAGGTTGAAAAAATGTGGTTAATTTGCATTATTTTAAAAAAAAATAAAATTGCTCAGGATGTCTATGATTAGGACAATGGGCTTAGGTTCAGGACACCCAGGTCCTGGCCATAGAACTCATGTAAAATTTAATGAAGATTATTCCAAGACCACGGATGTTGGTGGAGGATTTGAGAAAGGTATCTGTACAACTTCAGAATTCTTCTAGAAATTATGAAGCAGTTGCTGAGGGAATTGCTCTATTACTGAATGTCTGTGGTGTGGCAGGGTTGGATTATGTGTCTCTGCCAGCCTACAACAATAGTAGGTTATTATAACTAAAAAAGTAGCTATTTAACGAGAGCTACTTCAACCTGTTACTCTTAAAGGAATATGAGATGCAAGGGTAGAACAAACAAAAGACACAGTAGTCATCATATCAGGACTAAAACGTTTACAGGATTCAGCTGTAGTGAGAGATTAGATTAATTCACATGAATCATTTTTGCTGTAGCCACACAGTGCCCCTGGGCAATCTGAGATGGCTGGAGCAGCTGACAAACCTGTAGGTAGGTCTCCGCTGAGTGGCTGCAGCTACAAATAGGGCTATTAGAGCTAAGCTTTCAAGGTGTTTTATCTGTAAAGCTGCAACATTATTCTGTTTTTCTGCCTCCTTGCAATGTATGGAAAAGTACCCGTGAGAGATGGATAAGTTTGTGTATTCAGCCTTTATGATAGTTGCAAGATAATGAAGCTCAGTAAGTTCATTCAGCAACTCTGGCGGCACTACTGGAACCGTTTGTTTGTAAAATGGAGCAGCATTTCTTTCTGACATCCACTAACCCCAAGAACCAGCTGTGTTTGAAAGAAAAGGTGTCTTTTCCTTTGCGTGATCTCTGCTTTGTTTCAATATTCTGACTGTCTTTTAAACCATAGTTGCATAGTTTGGGTGACTTGTATCAGAGCTCCATTACTACAAATCCTCATGTCCAGTATATCTATCAATCTGTGCAATATTCTCATAATTTACCAGGCAATGACTGATGGTCACAACTGCCATGCTAGCAAGCGTCTTTCAGTCATGTAAAGAGAAGTATAGAAATAATGTCATGAAACTTAGTTTAGTTTTAAAGGCCCTGTGTTAGTGTTACCTGGATTTTAGTAGTGCCTACTAATCCCCAGAAAAATTAATAATCATTGCCTAATGCACCTAAGAAGTAACGAAGAAAAGCAGAAATGGAATTAGACAGCCATCATGATTTCCCCATGCTTATATAGCAGGTGAGTGGCAGAACCAGAAATATAGCCCATGCCCCATGTTTTCCTGGTGTTTTCTGCTATCTATTCTAACTTTCACTAAAAGTATCTGGCTACAGTAAATTACGCTATTGAAGATTTTGTTCGTGGTGTCTGTGTAATAATTTTTAATGATATAATGTATTTTCTTGCTTTCTTGTAATTTATGGTAAAAGTAGCACTAAAACTTTTTAAAGCATGAATTAAACAGTAACGTGTGAACAACAGGAGACAGATACACCATGGGCATTTTGTATAAATAGATGTAAGACAATAAACACAAAACAAAATAAATATTAGAAAGTTAGTACTTCTAAAGAAATACTTCCAAAGAAAATACCAGTGTTCAGATTGCAAACGTTTTACACATCATTCAGTGCTGACTGACTGGTTTTTATACACATCACTTTGGTAGATTACCTCATGCATCAGGGAATGCAGTGTAGCTGGTGGAGGGGCTTAGAGACTGTAACCATGGAATGTTAGGCCTTTGCTATAGCTAGGTAAACATGGGCCATGTATATTTTATTCTGATTCATGGCAGGAGTTTTATACAGTGATAAAATGAAAAAGTTCCAAGAGTGACTTTTCACTAGAGTTGCATAAGTATTGGAGTTATGTCAATAGCAGAATGACGTAGGAGTTTTGCAAATATTTTTGTGAACACTTTATTTTTGGTGAAGAGGAAAAACATCAGGAGCTTACATAGATCAACTTTTGTTGTGTTCAGGCACACAGTGTATATTTTTTGACTGTGCAGTTCATGGGAGGAAAAATGATGGATGATATACAAGAAAACTCTCTGCTGAGTTATGTTCTGCACTTTTTCTGAACGCTGTAGTATACCAGAATTCATTCTTGGTCTTTATCTCCCACAGCTCACAAGCTGAATCTCTGTGATTATATGTAAAGTCCTTTGCACTGCCATCAAAAATCTTGTAGCCAAATCAGGATGTATTTCCTACAGAACATCTAAAGATCAATGGAGGGAATCTTTCCAATAACTTCAGTGGGATCTGACTCTCACTGTGTCTCACTCGTTAAAGCATTACAAATAGAAGATCTGAGGGCAGGAGTGTATTTGCACATCTCCTTAACCCCCTGAAATACTAGACGTAGTTGAATTTTTATACCTTTTGACTTTCATGAGACTTTTATCCTTACTTTACCTCCTCCTTTCCTCTTATGTAGTCACTGTCCTCCCAAGTTTGATTTCATCCCCCATTTGTTTTCACTGTTTTATATATCCTTCTCTCTCTTTCTCTGAGGGGAGGAGGAAAAGGATCTGCTTAGATTTACAGTGTTTCAGAAACAGCTACAGAGTGCGTAGAGCTAAATAACTTATGTATTTTGCATGCTGCAAAGATGTCATCCTTTGAGTGTTCCCAAGTTAGGGATTTTTTTTTTTTTTTGAGAGCATCCTTTTTTAATACTTTGACAATGTAAGCCCTCTAAAAATCAAGGCGAGAACCAAGCTGATACACCTTATGCTGATAAAATTACCACTAAAATGTCCAAGATCTCCAGTTTTTTAGGGCTACTAAGTGGGAGTGGTCTCCACTGCAGGATTTGACCCTGAGTTTACATAATCCCTGAATGGCAAGGTTATATATTCTTACATATAAATCAGATCAGGTTAAATCAGATAAGCTAATTTTCTGCCATAATTAAACTAGTGAGAAACCCTTAGACTTGTACAGAGTCAGTTATTTATCGAGTTGGTTAACTGATTGACTCTTAGCTGTTGCATTAAGTGAAGGGGAAATACCAACATGATCTTGTTGGTCTTAGGTCACAGAGGAAACAGTCTCCATAAAGCTTTTTAAGGTAATAATGCTTGTTCCTCACTATTGTAGGTACGAAAGTATTAGTGGAAAGGTATCCTGATATGAAAGGGTTGCTTTATTAGGTTACACTGTTGCTGTAAATGTTTCCTAATTATCTCTGTTATGGTAGAAATCTGAAAAAAATGTAAATTGAGTGCTTTGCATAATTTATAAAAGCTGAATGTTTCCTAATTAGTTCTGTTAGGTTAATGATACCGCAGCCTCATTTTTCCATGGCCGAGAGCAATGACCTTTACCCTCCCCATTTTTAACACTTTCTTCTAGTTCATAAACATGTGGTGACCTTCCTCATCTTGAATGATCTTTGGGAGACATAATGCTTTGGAAAATGTTACAAATCCCTTCTCCCCTCTCCCTTTGAAAGTAAAGAAATGGCCTGCTTTATGCAGGCAGAGTAAAAGCCTGATTTATACAGATCCTCTGAAGAATGCTGGTGAAGTGCATTCCTTCAGTGTTTTCATAGAAACTGATGTGAGCTGCATTAGCAGAAGATGTGAAAATGGTGAGGGTGGGGGAGAGAAAAACCTCTCTCAAAAGGATTCTAAAATAACATTTTGCATCCTCGAGTAATTCCCAGCTCTCCCTGGCAACCATTCATTTCTTCTGAACAGCAGAAATTTGCAATATGAAAGTGGATTGGCTTGCTTTTCCCATGGGGCTCTGTATCTCTTCATCCACCGCCTAGGGTAAAAAGCAATGCATACGTTTACAATATAAATGTGATTTAATCGACCTCCCTGTCAGCGAGAAATGGCAAGCATATCAAACAAGCCCAAGATGTTAGGAAGAAAAAATCATAAATTATTCCAGTGATGAGTTTCTGAGCAGCATTTTGGACTACTAGATGATTCTATGTAAAGCTGTTCCTTGAAACAATAATTAAGATAATTGTGTGTGACAAGGAGAAAAATGTTCAGCTTTGTATGAAATGTGCTTTATGTTTAGAAAGCTGAATGTTCGCTATATTGATCAGAATTTCCTTTAGCTGCTGCAATGCAAAGCTGAAACTAATTGAATCATTCACCATCTGTATTTCTAAGTCCTTATTTATTTTATCCTATGTGAAATCAGTTGGCTTCTAAATCAGAAAGCTGATAGGTTCCTTTATGGGTGGGTCCCTGTGGGTGTGTCTCTGTGCATGTATGTTGTAGGGTCTTGCATAACAGCATCTTTCTGAGCTGTGAATACACAGCTATGTGGAAAAAGGAGATTTTTTTTTAAAAAAATTACATTTATTTATTATTATTTTGATTTCCATTGCTTGAAAGACATTTGAGTTGTCCTGAGAAGATATGCAAACAGGTTCTTCAGTGAGGAAGCACTCATAGAATCTTTGTGCCGCTTAATTTATCTAAAAGAACCCCTTTTGGAATTGTTGCCTGTTCATAGACAGAAACGCATGTTTTGTTTATATGGTTTATTTCTTAAAAATATAAGAAAGGTGGAAAAAGGAGCTTTTGCAGATGGAACAGTTCCCTGCATCAATGTGATTGTGGTTGGTTCCTCCTCGGTGCCTCCCTCCCCCAACAATGAAATTCTTTTTTTGTTTTACCAGACTCTGAAGTCTCCCTATACCTTTTATTTATTTATTTGTTCTAATACAATGTGGATCGAGCCACAGGGACCTTAGTTCATGACTCCATACTGGGTTTTTCAGTCCCCTCCAGATCTCTTTCTGCAAAATATCTGGTTGTGTCAGTGTAGGATTACTGGAGTGACCAAACTGTATTAAACTTGTGTATACCAGAAAGATACTATGACTGGATTTTCAGACCATTTCCCCTTCCTGACTTTCACTGGTCATTATTTTAAATGTTACACCATTGCATGTATCTCTTCACTACTAATGTAGCACAGCAGTAGTTGGTGGAAAGCTTAATTTTACCTAATATTCTTAAGACTGGAGATTTGGCACTTTGTTATCTCCTTTTAGTCTACTTCATGCTTTCAGTAGTGAAAAATGCTTCCTGTTGACCTCTGTCCTCCATTGCAATGCTTAATTTGTGCATTGTTTATTTTGGATTTTTCTCTTTTTCCCCTGTTAGGAACTTAGAACTTCATTTACAGTCTTATTCCCATCATCACTTGCTTCACATCTGCCTGTTGCAACTAAGGTTTTGGTTAAGAACAATTATGATCTAGTGGATTTTCCAAGTAATTTCCTACATTTTAATGTTTTGACCTGGTGTAGTATGTTTCTTTCAAACTCCTTTGACAGAATGTGTCATTTTTGAACTTTACACTTGGATTCTTGGCTCCAGCACACTTTGAATTACTGCCTTTCTCCCCCTCTTGTGAATAAATTATAGTTCCTACCTCTTAGAGGACTGTCATACTGTCTCCTCCACTGACCTCGTGTTCTTAATTCACTTGAAAATTTCTTGTTATTTAGCTTAACCTTTTGTGTAGCTTTGCTTTCTTCATCTGCAGTGTATTTTCTTTTTGTGGTCTCAGAACTTTGATATATATAATCTTCCCAGCCTTCTTTTGTACCTGATGTTTTACCTCTTAAAGGTCTTTACCGCAAGGTTGATATCTCTAGTATCTTGGCAAAACTCCAGTTTAAGTAATTACATTCTGTCTTTCTAAATTCTTCTTACCCTTTCAATTGAATGTGATGGTCCCTCTCTTCCTGCCCTTCACTATTGTGTGCATTGCTAAGCAGTCCCTGTGCTTCAGCCTGCAGTTTCCCTGCTATATTGTCCTGTGCTTTGGGACAAAGGGGAAATTTAAGGTATTATTTATCATTATTTTAAGATGTAAGCCATACTTCCTTTATGCTTTACTTTTACTGATTTACAGGTTGCTCTTAGTGCTTCTCACTGTCATTCCAACAGGTTTAATGCCCTATTTGTCCTACAGAACACTTCTGTAGTACTTTGGGTCTTTTGTCCAATGCGCGTTTCTCTCCCTTTCTCTCCCTTCTCCTGTCATGGGTATTGATCTCCTCCACCCTCTTTTTTTCCCCCTCCCCCAGTCTTTCTTCTGTGCTTTAAAATATTCTTTTTCTAGTGAAGTTCTGTCTGTTCATACAGGACTCGGTCTGCTCACAAATGAATGATGTGCATGTATGTCCTGTTCACTTCATGATTACATGTGCACAATACCTTTTCCTACGGCGTGTGCCTCAACAGGCAGACCAGACTCTCAGGACTGTATGCAGACTCCAGTAGGCATAAGGTTAGGTCCATCTGGTTTTTTGGTCTGTGTGCACAACCCTGGGAGCTATCATTGCAGATGGATGAGGAGATTGAAATGTCTTGCATCACCACAGCACCTGTGTTGCGCAGTAAAGAGGAGGGGATGTATGTCACTTATGGTCCTGTTCTTCCCAATACTGTTCCGGATTACACCTCTTGGTGCAGGAATGGATGCTGTAATGAGCTGTATCTCTTGGTAACAACCCACAGTTGATACTAACCACCTGCTCCCAAAACACTTGGGAGGCTGGGAGTAGAAGTACACTGATGAAGATCAGAAACAGGGTCCTCTGTTTTGTTAGTGCATTGGCCTCTCAGAAAGGAAGGTGACTGTGCCACGCTGCTGAGTGAGTGTCATGGCAATTGAAATAGTGCAGGATTGTCTCTTTCCCCAAGCTTTCCATCTTTTTCTTAAAGGAAAGTTTTCTTGTAAAATGTACTGTCACAATGCACAGATGCAGGATGACTCCTGGTGTAAACCAGTTGTTTTGAAATGACATGCAGAATGAATTGGATGCTGATGTGGTGCACTGGGATGAACATATGGAGAAATCTTAAGAGCCTGACTATTGTGTAAGAGTTTGGCTGATTACTTGTTATAACCTGTATGAGTCATGCCAGGGCCAGCAATAAGATAATGAGATTAGCTAGGTTTGGAGCAGCATAAGCCTCTGGGACATCAGAAGGAAGCTGTTTATATCCTTCCAAACAGATATATATTTTTGCTGAAGCAAGTACAGTTTGCATAAAATGCAAGGTGTCTAAGAGAAGGCAGCTTCTGCTCTGCCAGGTATATGATTGTATAAGTGATGTAAAATGTAGCAAAATCAATGGAAAGATTCAGATGGTGATTAAGTGGCTTAAAAACAGAACCATACTCATCAGAACACTTTAATCTCACAAAATCTTGCACACAGAGTAGTTTAGGGCTTGTATTATTCTGTTATTCTTTAAATCGGTGTCTGTTAGCCATCTGCGTCCATTGATGTTTATCTAGTCTCTTTGAGCCTTCAATATTTCTTCCTCAGAAAACCGAAAAAGAAGACTGTATTAGTTCTTCATGTTTATGTCAGCAGACCCTGTTGCAAAGAGTCTAATCTTGGGACTGGATCACAAAGAGTGTTCAAGAGCAAGGTATATAATCAAGGAAAAACAATAATATGTCTGTCATAACCATAGAAACAGTCTAGTTGAACTATAGGCATGAGAGTATTTATGTGACTTTGATGCACATCCATGTGACAGTCAGAGCGTACACTGTGTGACTGATTCAACGATAATAATTGAAGACATAGAGATGCAAAACAGCATGGGGGAGAGCATAGCAAGTGGAAATTAAATACGTGGTGGGGAGATATGTGTTTCTCTTGCTAACTGGATTATTTACATATTCAAATCTAGATGTAGAATCTTCTCTTAGTGAATCAACTGTAGCTAACAATAATGGACTTCCCCCTGCCCTCCCCCAAACTGCAGTTCAGGGAAGGAAAGGCTATGCTGTTAGTGTCGTTTATTGTGTTTCCTTTCATTTTCATAAAAACAGTCCT
Organism: Fratercula arctica; assembly: GCA_947846985.1. Classification (NCBI taxonomy): domain Eukaryota; kingdom Metazoa; phylum Chordata; class Aves; order Charadriiformes; family Alcidae; genus Fratercula; species Fratercula arctica. The sequence continues at coordinate 26,851,246 of CANTUZ010000010.1, forward strand.
AAAAAAAGACAGAGCTTACAAATCAGCATTAAGTAGTAGGAAAACAATCTACTTGAACAATAAATGCTGCAGCATTGCTAAAGAATACAGTTAGAAACCTGGCGCATTGTTGATATTGCTGTGAGCAGATGGACCATAAGCGCATTCACTGCCAAACCTCCCTAAACCCCACACACCAGACGTGGCTGCATGGCAGGATGTTTGAGTGAGTGGCAGCCTGCTAACTCCCCCCTAGCATTTGTTTTCTTAAATTCTGTGGATATGTAAATTTATTTTTTTAAAAATATATATATATATCCCCAACATCAGATATTTTAAAGATTCAACTGGACAGGGTGCTGGTCCACCTTGTCTAGACCGTGCTTTTCCCAAGAAAGTTTGGACCAAATGATCCTTGAGGTCTCTTCCAACCTGGTATTCTATCATATAATCCTTATGAAAAGCTAATAGTAAGAGTGACCTCGTACTTATGTCATATGGATAACCTGCCACTTTACTGATATTATTGATTGCTGATGCAAACTGTGGCCCAAATTCCGATTGTCACAGTAGTGACGGCAATCCCTGCCATGGGCGCTGTCTCCTTCAGGGCAGGACTGAGGAGCAGACCTCAGCACCGCAGGGTGGGTACAGAAGTCACTGTGTGTTCCTACCATCTGGTGGCCAGCAATTGTTTCTAAAAGCAGAATAGTGTTTCTCAACTGGTGGACTGTGGCACTTGAAGGAGAATGAGGTTTATTTACAGTGGCTGTCAGGAAAAGTGAAAAGGACGTTACCACAAGTCTTTTTATGATATAAAGCAAAACTGTACTCCTCCACACACCACCACCCTCAAGACCAAGTAACTGTCAGCCTGTTGCTGCATGCAAATAGTATTTTGGGTTTTTCTCTACAGTACGTTTTTATTCCAACTCTTGTAAGTAATGTAAGACTGTTGTGGAAAAAATCCTTTGAATAAGGATACTTTGAAGCAGAAGCTTTGTTCTAGAATAATAATTCTCGTTAGTGATTGTTAAGAACAGCAAGACCTCCTATGACCTGTTTCAATGAGTGCTGAAAATATACCAGGTGTTGGCACTAAGTGCCAGGTCTGGCACAAAGAACCACAGGGCTTAAAAATAATCCCATTATAGCAGCAGTTCATGACCTTCATTTTGGATGGCATCAGGCTGCCTGAGCCACTTCTAAATATCCTGTTGTGTAGAGTCTTCTCTGGTCGGTCAGGTGATGCCAAAATTTTCTGTTCAAGCCTATTATTTCTAGTCCTCAGTAATGTTATTTTCTGATAAAGTGTAAGTACCGCAGTGTCTGCTTTCTAGGAATATTTTTAAACACTTTTGTTTTCAATTTGGCTAGCAGATAGTGGAAAACATTTTCTGTATTTTCACCAGTTCACTTGGCACTGCGAAATTTTCTGGGAGATAGGAAGGCAGGGCAGAATGAAGTAAACCAAACATGGAAGGGCATGACAGAGATTTCAAAAAATACATAGGCAAGGAAGGAGTAACAGCCATTAATATCAACAGGCTTCATTCGACTGCCAGGCTAAGGGGGTTTTGAACGTTGGCATCGGTGTGCCAATCTTGGAACACATAAAATTTTACTGAAAATCGGAGTTTTGGTGGTCTGAAGCAGCCTATTCATTTTTAACTTTGGTTAATATTTCTAAATGTAAAAAAAAATAGTTTTAGCTAATATATACTTTGATTAAACCTTTAAAAATATGTAATGTTGTTAAGATAATTTAAAATGTTCTTATATATTTTAAAATCTTCTTGTAGCAGTTCTGTGTAGTAAGCAAAGTAGGCATTATGTACTAGTCTCTAACACAACAAAAATGGAAGAAATAAAAAAAAAAAACAAGTTAGTAGTTGTACATTAAGATGTATAACTTGCTAATGTATTTACCTTTGTAAAAGGTAATGGGAATGGGTATGGGTAATTACCTTTCTCTAATCTCCCTGTTACTCCAGAGCTAGGGGAAAGGCATTGCAAAACAAAATGTTTCAGGGGTTAGATTACTCATCAAGAGAGAGGCTTTAGAAAAACAGCTGAAGTACAAATTGAAAACAAATTTGTTGTCAGTTATTTACATTCATTCACAGCTAATCCCTCTTTTCAGTCATGATTCACTTCTGTGATGGTGTTAAATCAGCCCATCCTGGCTGACTCTGTTATACTCCTTCCTGCTTCCAGTTTAAGCAAATACCGCTGGACAAAACGATACAGTCGTACTTGCACTGTTGTATCTGAAGTTTTAGTATCAGTAGAAGTGCATGTATCTAAGGAAAGTAGCGTAAACCGCAAACCACGAATCTAAAAAAAAACCTGTCAATAGTCCAGGTGGCCAAACAAATGAGACTGAGTAAATGCTAGTCTGACTTCCTGGTGCATGCTCAATTAATTCAAGCTCTCTTTCTTCTGTTAAATGTAATTATAGTACACAAAATTCAGCGTTCCTTGATAGATTAGTATATACATTTGCTCATTAGTGCGTAGGTATCAAAGAAGTTAACCATACACACTGATGGTGATGTATTTGCTCTTAGTTCAGAGTTGGTGTATCGTATGATTCCAGATTGATCTCTCTCCCTTTCCATCAGTATTGGCAGGTATTCTCTAGACACTTATCATTTTAAACTATCACAGTCCAGTGCATTTTCCAGGGACCAAAATCAATACTGGTCTCGGTTTGAATATTTTTCTGGTGAGGTTCTTCTTGTAGGTTCGCAAGTAGAACTAATATGTGTTAAAGCTATTCAACTTGGCATTTCACAGCCTCATTGATGCATTAAATACAGGCATTAACCATGACTATTAACCTTACAACTATTCAGTAATAAAAATCCTGCATACATGTTTACTAGCTTAAAGTTATACTGTAACATGCAGTATTACAAAACAGAAAATAAAATACAGTATGGAAAAATACATCAAATCAGACGGATCTCCACCAACTTCCCCAAAGTACTCTACCAAAAATGCTTCACTTGTGATGAACTGTTTAGGTCAGAATCCATTTCTGTTCAGTTTTTGCACCTCTTTGGAACCTTCTTGGCAGTGCATAACTATAGGACACAAGTTGGGAAAAATTCAATTAGATATTAGGGGGGTTGGTTGTTTTCAAACCGCGAGGGTGATTTGAAAACCATAATGTGTTTCACTGAACTTGCTTTCTAGAGCTCCAGCAAATGGAGATGACGCTTCATTAAATGGAGTAAAGTCTGTTTGTCACTAGGCTGTTGTCAGTCATGAAAAATATTTACCTGCACCTCTGTTTGTGGAAACAGGTTGCCTTCTGCAGCCTCCTGTAGGAAGGAGACCTCTATGGACACGGACAAAGAGAGGACCTTTTTTTTCCCTCAGGGATATTAGTTTTGGCCTGTCTGCAGACCTGGAAAGACATCATAGTGTCTTTTATTAGAATAACACATTTTGAGTTTTTCTCTATGATCTTGATGTATTTTGGAACTTCTGCCTCTTTTTAAAATGATAACTCAAGGACAGGGGTTTCTACATTTAAGCTACTTGGATCTTAATCACTATTTCATTCTGTTCCTTAGGTGGCTCTCGCTTCTTTTCTCCCTCCTTCATTATATTATCATCAAACTTCTCTTGAAGCTGTTTCTCTCTAGACTGCTTGCTTTCATGAAAATGGGTACCATCCTGAAAACAAGTCTTCTGATCCACAAGCGCTTTAACTCACTTCTAGACTCCTCTGATCATTAGAGACTCTATTCACAAAGGGGAAAAGTACAGCTGAAAGGGAAAATTCTCCTTAGCGACTTCTAGAGGAAAGGGGCCATTGAAAGGGCAAAGCAGAGATACTGCATCCCTCAGTAATCCAGCCAAGAGATTAATAGCCAAGATAAAAATAGAAAAATATAATTATTCTAACTTCGTTTCCTCTCTTAGAAAATATAAGAGCAGGCAAGACCTTCACAACCCTGATTCCCAGGTTTATATCTCCCTATCAGATTTGCGTGACTTGAAGAACATGGAAGCCTTAGTAGTAAAACTAAGTGAATAATTCATGCTGAATAACTTATTTGATGAATTACTGAAGCCTCTTTTTCTGTTTGTGCGGAAAGTTTGTAGCAGATGACAATTTCTTTCAACTTAGGTATTATTCAAATTTACTCAACCATTTTCTTTGGTTTTTTTAACATGCTGATTTACTGCAAGCTGATTTCCAGGTACTGAGCAGTAACAGACCGTTGACACAGCAACTGGTCCCCAAAGCCACATGGGAGAGTTTGTGTCTCCCAGTTGGCTGAACATAACCTTTACACTGCGGAAAGCTACTTGGAAAAGAGGCAATGCTCATACTTTGATTTTCATGTAGGGAGACAGCAATGGGTTTGAAATTCTCTACAGTTCTTTTATATTTTTCCTTTCTTGGTCACAGAGGCATTGTATGAGGTGTCATTCTTATTAGGTAAAAGGCTAATGTAAGATTTATTGGCTGTGGGTAGAGTTCAGATTTAAATTTCTCCTGTCACATTCATACAAAGTAATTGTCTGCACGTTTACGGACCTACTAGGAAAGGGAGCAGTCAGACCTTTATCTACTACGCTTAATTACATTCATATTGGGACTACATAAAAAGTGTATTTTGTTTTTTATTTCCCTGAAATCTATTTTGCTCTGCTCTGTCAAACAATGTGTCATCTCACCCCAAATCTTCATCTTTTGTGGTGCAAAGGCTTTATGTGCTTAAGTGACAGTGAGGAAGATTATTAGGATTTGTAAAACCAAAATTCTTTGCAGGAAGTGTGATGGTAAACTCCCCAGAGTCTACTCTTCAACGGAACATATGCAATAAGGAGCAGGTCTGCACTGGGCTCTGCGATGACACCAACCTTAGTGAAGAAAAACTGGTTTTGGAAATGGAGAGTTGAAAAAATTGGTTGACAAGCTGAATAAGGAAGAATATTTGGTAATCTGTAGATCAGGCTCAGGGAATAGTGCTGAAACAGAGGTTAAACGTTATAGCTTTTGTTCACAGTTAATTATTGGGATTTCTTTGGAGAGGCTTGGTGGACATTGGAGACTTAGTTCTTAGAGAGGGGCAAAGTAAGAGTTGAGGTGTTAGTAGCAGGTAGCATCCTTGAACATTTGGAAAAGAGAGGAATTTGTAGCAGCAAAACTTAGCAATTCATTCTCTAAATCTTTCTCTTCTGTTTTCTTGAACGTTCTTACAGGCATCATAGTGAGTCTGCCTGAACAGAATTATTTTTATTTTTGGAAAATAGACAAATTGCCTTATACTTGACATACTGTTTTATTTTGACCATTTTTCTTTCTTTGCTCAGCATGGAAGGTGGAAAGTTGTGCCCTCAGGAACCTGTGTTACCACCTCACCACTTCTTAGCTGACGAGGGAGACTCTCGTGTGAAGGCATATGTCTTTTAGCAGAGACATCCTCAGACCCCATCTTAGTTTGTTCTGCCTTTACTGCTGAGGTGAAGAAATTTGTACAGCATATCCAGGATATATTACTTCAATTAATGCGGGGAAAAATTAGTATTGCTGGTTTCTGTGTGAAACATGTAGAACTAGGAAAAAATTGACAGAAATGGGATGCAATAAGTTAAGGGTGCAGTTTAACAACATGTCCAACCTATGTCACAAGAAATTATTTCGGATTTTACTTGACTTATACCTTCTGATTTTTCTTAGAAAAGGAGTTGTTTCCATAGTAACAGCCACATTACACGGTTCTATACTTATGATACCTCTGAGATAGACCAGCATTGCAAAGAAATATACTTCTCAATATGTCATGTAAAAATCCTGTACTTGTTAGTAAGAAAAATCTTATTTTCAGCAAAGTGAGACACTTGTTTGAGGTTCCTAGGCTACGGTTAATTTGTTTATATTCTCTTTTGTTGTCCCTCCCTCATTTATTATAGGTGGTGCTCATATTGCTGCCTATTAAGATGCCTGACACTTCCCATTATAGGCTTTTGTCTTCAGCTGCTTACAGCTTTACCAAATATTAACTGTTTAGACTCAAAGTTTCTGTTCAAGGTCTCTGCCTTGTGCAGAGTCCTTTTGGAATATCTCAAAGCTGTGCAGCTATTTCTGAGAATTACTGTGTGTGTGTTATCTTTTTTTTCCTAGGTTAATGGTTTGATGGATCTTTTTTGAAGATTTCTGTATCCCTTTTGGGCAAAAACCTCGTGTAGGCTGTGCCTTTTGCTGTGTGTCCATTCCCTCCTCTCCCCCCTCCCATCCTGAAATTTCACTCAGTTATAAATACCTGCAATCTCTCAGTATCTGTGCTGTCAATTCCTGACTTTTGAATGCTTCTGGGAGATCTTGGTAACGTGCCACTAGCACATACATGTGTTTATTAAGTGCATATGTACATATAGATACAGTGCACGTATTTATGCATTTAAATAGTTTCCAATGGTTGTCTGGAGAATGGCAGGTATAACAATACTATTCCATTCATGTCAGAGGAGTAAGAGATCAGGTACAGATATTAGGATAATTGGAAAATGAAGACAGGACATAACTCTAGCCCTCAACAATTCAACTAGTCAATGAAGAATCCTAAGTGGTAAGGAACTCGGTAGCCTGAGCATGTTAATTTGCAACCTGATCAGAAGCTGCCATGGAGACTATGAATACCTCAGACATTTCTTAATGAATTTTAAAAACAATGTGCACTTGGTTACTGCAGCCGAATGCTGTATTGTGATTTGTTGCTGTTAGAAAATGTACTGAGGCGCTATTTCTGAGGCCAGCGCTGTTCAGTGCATGCAGAATTACTTCTCTGGTCCCTGGTATAACACACCAAGGAATTTTCTTATGATATCTTAGTATTTCAGTATTATACTTTTTGTGAATTTGCCTTTTTTTTTTTTTTCCTGTACTATGAACTCTATGAGTATATTGCTGTGCTACAAAATAATGTAGTACTGGAGTACTAGTATGGCTTTTTTTGTTGCAGTACTCCATCATTGTTAAGTGCAGTTAATTTGGCTAAGCCACAGCACTGCACAAATACAGATCCCAACACCTGAACTCTCTCTTTTATCAGCAGCTTGGAATATTGCATAATATTGTATAGATCCAAGCTATGCATCATTTACCATATTCCTTTTAGATGCACGTTTCTTCTGGCATCCAAAACTGGCAGAAATCTGCCTGCAGAATCCCTCAACTGTTTCACCTCTTTCTGTTTTCTGAAGAGAACACACATGGGGTTGTAAAGGTCATGTTATTTAGTACAGAAGTGAGAAGTGAACTGTTACCTCCTGCAGCCTCCGCCATGCTCCTTTCATGACTGCTACTTTGATTTGTCACTGGGGGAGTCTCCTCCAGTTGCCTCCTTGTATGACTATCACTAGGGCTTTGCTATTTCATTTCCTAGTGCAGATCGACAGGGCTTGGTTCATACCAGGGAACTGCCATTCCTAACCTGTCAGAGAGCAAACACGTCAAACTCAGGAATGCAAGGAAGATCCTAGTAATTCATGAATCTCTAAAGCACCAAAGATAGCAAAAGACATATTTGTAGATGGGCATAGGCTACGTTATACTACCACTGTAACACTTTATTTTGACAAGCTAGCAGATTTATGGTTGTTTTCTTCCTCAGAATTTCGATATCTCTCCAACTGTAACTCTGGTGTTATTGATTGGGTGGTGTGTAATGGCAGGTTTGCTGCTGCAGATTTTCAGAGCACAGGAGTGGAGACGTGGCTGGGCATGTAAGTGTACTTGGTCTGAATGGGGGACGTTGCTTGCTGTTCCTCAGGTAAAGACTTGCCAGGGAAATGAGTAAAAGACAACAGCACACAGTAGCCAACCTACAGGACCAGGTGTTGGTCTGTATTAGGTGGCTCCGTTGGCCTTATTGAAATAATTTAGCTACTCTCCTCTTCCTTGCAATTCCTCTTTTAAGAGCTGGGAAGCAGTGTCTTGGACATAGAATAGAGTCATAGGATCGTTTAGGTTGGAAGGGACCTTTCAGATCATCGAGTCCAACCATCAACCTAACACTGACAAAACCACCACTAAACCACGTCTACGTGAGCAGAAATACAGCAGGAAAGAAAACAAAGTTCCATCAGTAGGTTTTGGGACTAAGACAGGAAACCTGTGTGGAGGGAGCTGACTGTGGGTAGTGTTCTTTGCAATGGATGATAATTTGGAGGAAAGCTTGGAAGTAAGAATGGGAAGTGAAGCAAATGGTATGCCTAATTATTTGCTTTTCCTGCCAGCTCTCTTAGAATCTGTGTATTGTCTTCTCCTCCTGTTATTTAATCCAGTACAAAAAGGCATACTAGTGGCTAGAAGTTGAAGCAAGATAAGTCTAAGAATAGTTGTAAGCTTTTAAAAGTGAGAGCAATTAATTGGTAGAATAGTGTACTTACAGCTGTGGTGAGTTGTCTGTCACTTGCAATCATCCCATCAGCATTGCTTGTGTTTCTAGCAGATGTACTTAGCACAGAGCTTGATGCAGAGTTGACTGGATTAGAAACTATGGCCTGTGTATACTGAGTCATCCCATGAGATGAACATCTGTGAGCCTTTTGGGAAAAGATTCTCCAACTCATATTTCTCTTGGCTTATTGCTTTAGGTTCCCTAACTGACAGTTATTTTAATTTTACCTAATGTCAGTACTCTCAAGTAAAACTATCTGAAAGTGTAGCTTCATTCTTTTATCTAGATGAAAATAGGTAAATGTATCACACGAATAATATCTAAGATTAAAGAACCAAATACGGTGTTATCAAAGAGGCAGTTTTTAATACTAGATCCCCAAATTAGATCAGCATAGGCATATCTTTGCTTCCATACAGAGTTCATTGCCTTCAATTCTGTAGATCTGCTTGCTGCATCATCGCCTTCGTTTTCCTTTACAGTTCTGAGGGGTATTTTTTTGTACAAAATGATGGAATTCTCACCTCAAATAATAGTGTATTAGGATGAAAATGTGTATGGGGCCAGACCTGAAAGATCATAATACTGTGACTGAGCCATAAAATGAAGGATGAACTTCATTTCACTAAATACAAGTAAACATATTCAGGTGAAAAAATAACCTTCTTTGTGTGTGTGTATACATATATATATAAAGCAATGCCTCTAAATCAGCTATTCACACCCAGGGAAGTGATAGTGGAGACCTGTTTTCATATTAGTTATGAGATAGCTGTGCCCCACGTTGTGCCTAAGGCTGTGGTTCTTCAAGAGTGCAGAATAAAGGACTTACTGGAGCACACTTTATCTGCTTTCCTGCTTAAGCATGTATTTGTTTTAGTGGCAAAGGTGTGTACCTAGATTGTGTTTGTGTACATAGCTGAGATATGGTGGGGATTCTCACTGACATCTTGAAGGTAGGAACTGCTTCTTTTGGTCCCCCAGTTTAGATTTGCCTCTTATGGATGGTTTTATGGAAACATCAGCTCATTGCTGACTGCTCATTACACAGTTACCTAACTATTATTTTCCCCTAATGCTCTTATAGTGAAATTTGTACTTAATATTTGTTTTTAATTACTAAGTTGAGTCTGTGCCTGAAGCAAGCTCTGTCACCTACTTTTGTCTTTAAGTTTCCGTGTGAGATTTTTAAAGAGTTTACATAAGAAAGGAAGAGCACAAAATTACTTAAAATATGTATGTAGTTTCTTTGAACTGACCACACATGAGAATAAGTACAGCACTGCCAAAATGTCAAATTAAAACATCAGTTCTGTGCCTGGTATAAACTAACCTCCTATGTTGCCTTCAAATAGCGTGATGCCATTTTTCAGGATCTATTATCAGAAAGGGAGTAATAATGAATCCCTGTGCCAATCAACCCTACAGGCTTGAATGGAAAAGAGGAAAGGAGGAGAAACAAATTACATGGGTAAATACCTCTTTGATAATTTTTTTTCCTAACCACATTAGAAAGTTCTTCCATTTATAGTGTCTGATCATCTGCATTATCATGCTTACAATCCTTTTAGCTTCCAGCAGTGTTGCTGCAGTGCTAACACATAATTGTGCTTTGTCTCAAGGAATGTCAGAAAAGAAGGGCAGAGGAAAGAAACAGAAGCCAAGCAAACAGAGATAATGAAGTAAATGTTTTGTGTTCTGTCCTGCATTTCACCGATCTCCATCTTCCTTCACTAAAGCAAAGCAGAGCTTCGTTGCAGTTTGAAGTGCTTAAAAGGCTTGCTTCCCTCTTTTCTTTTGGAGCAACATAAATCCCTACTGTACATTTGTTCATCTGTGGGGAAAAAACAGGTGCCATAATTTGTATGGTTCCAAATGTAAAATTCTGAAAACTTTGCAATGCAAATATTTTGAAAGAAACATAAGGCAGACATGAATACTTATTTTCCTCTAATGAAAACAATGTGTAATTTTTTTTATGAAATGGAAATAAGTTCTAAATTATATTCCAAATGAAGATCTGCATTCCTTTAGTGACACATTATTCTTACTGCACATAGTAACTCTGAAGTTTCTGTGTTTCCAAAAAACTTTTGGCATATGTTCTTAAGTGTCATCCCAGCTGTATGTCTGCAACTTATGCTAAACTCCAGGATAATTTATAACCTGTTTCAAAGCCAATTGAAATCAACATGAAAAAAAAATTGACTTTCAGGAGTTTTGCACCTGGCCTTTAAAGACTTTTTTTAGTTGTTGATTTTTGTGTGTCAGCTGCACTGTGTCCAACCCTGACAGGTTTGCTACACTACAAAGAAACAAACTTCCAGTATCTTCCCTTCATAGTTAACGACACAGCAAGGCGAAGCAGCACACCAGCGGTCACTGGGCAGTCAGTAGAAGGAACAAAACTGGTTCTGGTGCCATAAGGACTAGACCATAGTACACCGCACAGAGACACTTAATGCAGTCTTATTTTCTAAAATACTCCTCTGCACAATGAATGTGTCCAATGCAATCAATGCTTGCTGGTCCCTGTCTGTATTTATGAACAGTTTCGTACCTGAAACATTTTGGCATCTTGAATATGGGTGCTGCTGGGTGCCTTGTTCCAACACACGCCCGTTGACACGAATTCATAGAACAACATTCAGTGAGGCAATGGAGCTAAAGTCACTAGCTTGTAATGGCAGCTGCAGGTAAATGAAGTGCTAATAATCAGTGAGGTGAAGCACAGCAACGATCAGTGTGTCTGCAATCTATAGTAGCGTGCGTGGTGTGCACCTGTCTTTTCAATTTTTAGCATATGTAAAAACTTAGTGCATTAACAGAAAAAAGTGTTATAATTCTCTATTTTGATAGTTCTCTTGTACCTTTAGACTCAAAAATAAAGTAGGGTATGTCTGAGATTTTTCTTGCTCTTTAAAAAAACCCTGAAATACACAAAACAAAATCCCACCACATATTATGGTTTTAAAGAAGCCCTTGTGACTGGCAGCTGTTTACTGGTTGTGTTTCCTTCCAATAGTGATTCCTGTGTTCTGCAGAGCTATTGGAATTTCTTTAATACACAGTATAGAGAAGGAACTTGTATGGAGCTGGGGAAAGATGCAGAATCAAGGACTTCAGCCTGTAGTGATGGTTCCTGTGGTTAATTCTTGGAGACCCGTTTTTCCAGAGTGGAAAGTGTCTGTTTCTCCAAAACCTCCATCATTACTGTGCTGGCAGAACCAGCTCTAAGGATAAACAGTATTATATCATGGGGTTGAACAATGAGCTGTTGTCTGCCCATTTTATGATCAGTAGGTTTTTTGAGAACTGAAATAAGGCCACCTGCGACCACTGTTCACCAGTTCTGATCTATGATTCTTTGGTGGCTTGAGCTGCATGGTTCTTGGCTTACTGTGGACTCTTACTCCATATTTTGCTGCTTGTCCTCATTATTTCCACAGGCTATATGAAAAATGTTTCCTATCCATGAAAGCTATTCCTATAGCTGTATCAGGAATATTATTTATTCACCATTGGAAGGTGACCTATGCATCTAACGGAAGGTGGCTAAGTGGCCAAGTGTTTCATAAGACCGTGTGTCTATTAAGTAGTTTGCTGTGCAAAACAAATAAAAAAAAAAAAGAAATTGAGCCTCTGTCAAAAGATACAACTAACTACTCAAACATAAATTGATGGTCCTATTTGCATGGACCAAGGAACTAGCCCTGCTGGGTTTATGTAGGTATTTATAAGTTACCTAGGAAAATTTTTATTTAATTTTTGAAAGTGACAGCTAGAGGATTTTAGCTATATAGGTCCTGCTAAAGTCAGTGGGAGTGTTGCTGAAAATGTCCCAGCTAAAACACTGAACATATCAGAACTACAAAATATAATTATGTATCTCTGTACTGCACAGCCTACCTTTGACTGTTCAACAATTGCTTTTAGTATGTAACTAGCTAAAAATAATGCACAATCATGAATGTAATGTTGTGCTGCTGTCAGGAAAACAAGCTGATATCAATTGTCCTGGCATGTTTGAAGGTTTGTGTACAGTAGTGGTGTTTGCTATAGAGAAGAGTCAGACCTATTTTAATTTAATATTATGCCCATAAAATTACTCGATCTGTGACAATCAGTTTTTATTATTTCTTTTGCAGTATTGATAACATTGAAATTCTGTTCTGAATTGTATTTTTATACTTAAAAAACTTCTGAAGTTGAAAATCAATGCAGGATTTGACCTTCGGTGCAGTTATGAAGAATACAGCTCAGATGATTTAAATGAAATCTCCCCTTAGTTTGTAATTGTAGTTACGTCTAGATTGCTGTTAATGTCTCTTGCTGCTTGAAATTTTTGAGCATTCATAACAATTGCATGGTAAACAGTTGAAGTCCCTTAGGAGGTGATAGTTGGTGTAGTGTTCCTCGATTTAATATTACAATGTTTCAGTTACATCTCAGATAATGTCTTTTCATTTACACTTGTTCATGCTGAATGCTTTTTCTGTATTGGAAACTAAAATTAAGCATATCCATTGTTCTTACCTTTCTCATTCCTGCTTAGCAACTAGTAATGAGACTAAGACTACTTATTCTCTTATTGTAGACTGAGTATTGGTGGGAAACAACTTGCTTATTTGCGGCAGCTTTGGTGAAAGCTTAGCATGAACTTCCTTATACTCCAGGCTCCAATAGAAACTGCTAGCAAGAGAGACGTGTGAAGAAAAGTTCCGTCAGGAGCAGGCACTGTGATAGCTCCCTTAACATCAAGCAGCTTTTTACAGCAAGTACAGCCATTGCAGCATACTGCTGGAGAAAAGGTGCAATAAAACTGAAAACCCAGAAAAACTCTGTGCTTTTGCCATCTCCCACCTCACAGCTGGCTGCGCGTTCGCCCTTTGTAGTCACTAAGCTAGTTTTCCTTCTTCAAAGGAAAATGAATTTGCCTCTGGGAAAATAAACTGTGGGGTCTGAACAGAGACCCATTGTCATCAACTGGAGAGCTCAGGAAGTTCCAAATTTAATGAGCAAGCCTAAAATCCTTAGTAACTTCTGAAAATCTTTTAAATATATATATATATATATATATATATATATGCGCGCACACACACATATGTATACATATATACATATATTTGGAAATTCACTTCCCTTCAATTATCCAAAGAGCATACAGTCCAAACTGAGGCAAAGAGACAACAGATGGGTATGAAAACACAACAGAGCACAATCAAAACTATTTTCTAGCCTATTTGGAATTATCCTAGTCTACCTACAGCCCAACTTTTTCTTTTATATATGGGTAAATTTTTAAACAGGTGTTTGAAAGAGATGAATTGAAAGCTGTAAACAGCTGTTCACAGCTTTGTATGGGAGGAAGCACAATGGTGACTGTTATAAAATGTTGTGAGCAGATACAGACTGACGTTATTGCCTGGACAGAGGTTTTCAAGTCACATTTCCCTACTGAATGAAAAATTTTAATAGGGCAGAGGTAAACGATGAAGGGCCTTAAATTTGAAGACAAGTAGTTGTAATTGCCTTAGGCCAAGTAAATGCACACATGTATCCCAATGAGTGCCATATTTCTATATGGTGTGTATAGGCTGAAATATATCGGAGCAATGTATAGTTAAGTTTTCTAAATGTGATTTTCTGACACTTTTCAAGGGACTAGCCTAAAAAATACATTTCATATTAATAGATTGAGTATCTCAGTTGCTGTATGCTTTGTATGCTGTATGCATTTTGTACTAAAAATCGCCTTGTTTAGGGATATGAAAAACAACAGCAGCAGCTGACTGGATACTATTAAAAAAAGGGGGATGGGATGGGAGGGGAGGGAATCAATGTCTTTCCATTCTTCCATGCTACAAACTGACAGCTCTTCCCCATTTCCATACTGTTGGTTACAATCAGACAGGCAACACCTGAGACCCCCAAACTGTTATTTTGGAGGCCTTAGTAACTTGTGTGTGTCCGTTCCTGCTGTCCAGTGACATAACTGATGTATTTGAACACCTGTTAGACCATTTGTGAAGTAAAGTGCCACTGGGAAGGGGAACTGTTCCTATTAGCCAATGTAGTACAATGTTGAACGCTAAAATATGTAGCCTAAGCACATAGAGATAGATATAGACCTAAAAATGTCCTTGGATCACTCCAAAGGGCCATCAGGATAGCCAGAAACCCCTTGCATAGATGTCTAGTTGTGAAAATTAATCACTGAATCAGCCAATTAGTGAATAAAGAATTAAAGTTCTCTGGTATAAGGTGTTTGCTACAAACCCCATACCATTTCTGTTAGTTGCTGGTATTTTTTGCCCTTTCTATAACTAAAATCTTGGAAAGCGCCTGCTTTTCTTTTCTCCTGCTAACTTTTTCCTGCTAAAATTAAGTTAGACTTTCTGTGACATTAGCAGGGAGAGAGGGTAATGGTAACATTCAGCCTGTTGAATTGTCTTATCTGCCCCTGGTGAGATTTTGGTGTGACGATGATGAGAAACAAATGAATAAATTTTAAAACATAGTTCACAGATTACAGAAAGTGCAACAGATCTACCACTTTAATCCTTTTTCCCTTACCAGTGGACCTGCTGAGAGGCAGGGTGGCAGCTGGAACAATGCTGTGGATTTGGCAATGGTTGGTAAACAAGAGACTGAGAGAAACTGTCTTTTTGAATATATAAGTAGCCTAAGCAAGCAATACAAACCTAAATTTACTTGTAAGCAGTCCTCACAGCTGCAGACAGCATCCAAGGTGGCTGTGATCCAGAAGAGGGGTCTGAGGGTGAGCTTCCCCTTCTGCTGGCATTTCCCAGCTTCAGCAACAGGCTGGGAGTAGGAATCAGACACCCACCCACCTTCCTCTTCTCTGTCCTTACCTCTCTTCTCAGATCTCTGAGCATCGTGTACTTTGAAGCCAATGGCCCCTGGCTCCCCTTCTCTCTGTGTCTTCAGAGAAATTTTACTGTTTTATGGCCACATACCTCTGAGTGGGATTTTTTTTTTCTTCTTTTTCTTCTTTAGTATCTATCAGTAACTTGAAGGAGCAGAGGAAGGACAACTGGCAGAGGGGTCAGGGAGTGGGGGAATGAGAGGGAAGACTTGTTAGCATCAATTCTCTTATTTCAGCATGATCTTTTCATTTTGCAGAAATGTAAAATAGGAAAGGGCCACCCTGCTGGTCCTGCAGCTATGCTGTTCTTACCAGGTTTTTGTCAGGCTTCTTGGAGGCTTCATGCTTCCCAGGTAATTGCTGTCAATGCTTCACAATCCTTATTGTCATGAAGATTTTTGCCCAGTGTACTACATATTAGTTATTCCTTATTCCTTACTGCAATCCAGGCTTGTTCCTTCTTGTTCTGGCCACCATGATTACAGAAAATAGTTCATGACTCTTTTTGTGGTACCATTTTATTTAAGGACTGTGTTTATGCTTCCACTTAATGCTCTTTTTCTTATTTTTTTTTTTATTTGACTCTTTCCACTAGACCATGTTTTCGTCATTACTTTCCCCAGCACTCGTACTAAATGGTCCACATATTTCTTAAGATAAAGTTCCCAACCTAAGACATACCTCTTCAGCTGAGAGGTGCCACTGCTGCTTATACTTGCTGTTACTGAACTATTATCTTTTTGAATGGTATACCTCATTTCCACCATCATTCTGAATTTTACTACTATTGTCCAGTATGTTTACAACCACATATTACTTGCCTAAATAGTAGTATTTTCTATACTATCACTTTTATCTTTTGTGATAATATTAAGTTATACCAGATCCAGGACCGACACATGAACAACCACAGTTGATAAATTTGGATATAAAATACTTTCACTTGATGCAGAGGTCCAGCCATCTTGGCACATACCTTTTCATAATTTCTCTTTTAGTCTATGTTTCCCAAACTCACTTATAAGAAGCAGCGCTGAAAGTATTGTAAAGATGTGATGTAGTGTTCACCACATTGTTCCTGTCTTTTAGGACTCTTTCCCTATCAGAAAAGGAATTAAGATTGGCTTGTGTTGACAGTTGCTAATCTTTTTTTTTTTTTTTTAGGTGTTCGTATAACAGCTTATAAGTGGTGTTTCATTAGTTGTTTCTGTACTTTTCCGGGAACAGAAGCTAAGCTGACTCGTCTTCCTGAACCTCACTGCAGCAGCTAATGGCTCTGTGATTGCTTCAGCCCATACCCAAATACAGATTACATCTGGACCAGATACCCTCAGCTCTTACTAATATAAATAATATTACATAAATGTTATTCTCAATAAATTATTATATCTAGTTTCATTTATTCTTAGCTGCAAACTGATTGCCAAACAAATTTAACATAATCCACTTACTGGGAGAACAGGGAAATACTCTCTTGGGTTGTCTGAGCAGTTAGTATAACTATCAATAATTATAGTTACTATAATTACTAATATATGGTATAATTTTTAATTATAGGATGGTAACTATCAAAACTGACAGCAGTTTAAAATAAATTTGTGCTTTCCATAATTTTACACGTCTTGCTTATTTGAATGTAGTTTATTTTTGCACTTCACTGGACTGTGAAAATTTAACGGTCAACTATCACTTATTTTAAATTCTCACGCAGTGATAGCGTTCTGTAGATCTTCATCTAAATCCAAAAGACCTTTACTAAATGATAAAATAAACATTTTTCTATATCACTAATATCAAGCACTGCAAATTTGATTATTTTTTTTTTCCTCCCAAGCTTTAAAGATTCATTGTATGCTTAGTTTTAGATGCCGTAATGGTAATAACATCTACTTCTAGTACCCTGCTTTTCAGTAGGTTATGATTTACAAAGAATATCGGTACCACTGTTCAAACTTCACAGCTAGAGAAACCGAGGCAAAGGAAATTACCACAGACAACAGACCCCTTGTCTGTAGTTATAGCTGGATTTTCCTGCATCCTTGTCTATCCTTTGGTGTAAACAACATCTTAACACTGGGAACTAAATATTGAAAATAATTTTTTATAACTTGTAGTTGGTGGCTTGAAAACAAGTTATAAAGTAATAACTGTCCTTCTGGCAAATGTTCCACGACAGAGAAAATAGCAGCTTTTGCAAATGTAACTTTATTTGTGTGAATATTATCCGAGTCTTCAGTTTCTCCTAAGTGCTCTCAGAACACAAATCAATGAATCCAGCTCTTTTTAATCAGCCTTAAGATTGATGTTCAAAGCAGAGGGAGAAGCAGGAATTCTGTGTTTTAAATACTTTCTCTTGTGTGGCATTTACATACACGCTGTAATAAAGGGGGCTTTGCAGGGACCTGTCCCAATTAGAAACGCGGTTACTGGAAAACCACAAAGCCTCATAAGATATCGTAGCTGCGTATGATAATAAATGTTTAGGTGGTATAGATGGTATAAAAGGTATAGATGGATGACAGACTGGCTGTATCAGTTCAGACTAAAAGGTTTATAGATATTATGCAAGGATATATTGGTTTTGTGACTAGTAAATGGGAACACAATAAAATCCTGAGAAGTGGGGGGGGGGGGCGGGGAAGGGAGCATTAGAAATTAGGCCTAATTTGGCTAAAGAAAGGTAGATCCTCCTGTCCCTTGTGTCATTATGTTACCCTGTCTTATTTTTCCCCCTCTTGTTTCTCTTTTCCCCTCTCTTTTTTTAGCTGGCATACATAGTTTTTCCTTTTGCAACAGTATTATGAATTTCTTATCTGAAAACCGGTTTCAGGCTATGTTTGTGTTTCAGCATAAAAGGAAATAGGCATCACTGCCACAGACAAAACCTGTTTTCTATACCTGTTTTTTTCCGCCTTAACTGATTAAAATGAGGTAATCTCAGATTTTAGCAGTTCCACTTCATTCTAGTTAATTTTGTGTTTCCTTAGAAAGCACACTTTCCATCGTCTTTAATATCACTCTATCAAATGATAGTCAAGTGACACCTTTTGAAGACAGGAGGGGTACCCTGTGCAAATCCTCCCCAACAATTGGATAACAGAATATGTTGTAAAATGCACTAATATTTTAAATGCTTCAACCATTTTCCGTTCCTTTTTATTTTTTTTTTATCTTCTTGAAAGATACCTTTTAACAAAGGTTGCTTAAACAGTCCAAACTCATAGTATTTAATGCCCTGAATCAAGATGAAGTGTAGCGGAGGGGTAAGATGATGCTAACATCTTTGATCCTCAGAGGCAATTTGTTCTGTTGAAACAAATACATTAAATCATATTATAAGTTGTTCTTATAAACTGCTTCACAGTGTGTTATGCTGGATGGAGTGGACTTGAGACACTTGGATTTTGTCCTCGTTTTTGCTGCTACTTTTGGTGAAATCTTAACCTAGTCATCCATGTGCCTCAGTTTACCAACAGCTCTCTCATTTGGCTTTGCTACATTAATGACTGTAAAATGTTTTGAAAGAGTTGAGTAAAAGACCTCATGCACTACAAATGCTTAGTACTCTAACCATGGAAAGGATGGTACTTGCTTATGACTGCTCAGTATTTTAACTATAGATATGTTTAAAATATATCATCTCACATAGATCAAGCATCATTAAGTTTTTTTGTGAAAGAGGAGGGGAACACAGATTTACCAATAAGTCTGAAATTCGCTTTAAAATTGTTTTACCCTAAGAGGGTGAGAAAGGAGAAAGGAACACTTTAGAAGGAAAATGAGGGCATTTTGTCATAGCTCAATTGTTAAACTTCTAGGAGGCGAGCATTAGGGTGTTGAAATATAGAAAACTCCAAAAGGAAAACAAATTGTTTCATTTGTTGATGTTTGTGTGTTTTCATTTGTTTATTGAAACATAGAGATTGGATTCTTCAGAGTTAATGGAAAACAGCTACCTTCAAACAGCAAAGCAGAGCTGTTCTGAGTGTGTGTTAGAGTATATTCTCAGTCACTGGACCCACAGAAACCAAGGTGGCACAGCCTTTTGCGGAAAGAAATCGTCAAGTCCTGGGAATATAGGTAGTGCTAAAGGAGTGAGAGAGAGTATCTCTCTCTCTCATTCTTCCAGTTGCACTGCAGCTTGCAGACAATAGTTTGGAAAAATTATGCTTTTTCAAAAAGACTTATTCTCATCCATTTTTACCTTCTACCTGCTCCTTCATTGACTCTTTCACAAGTTATGTTGCCTCCCTAAACACATTTCTTCCTTTTTCTCCTCTGCAGTGCTTTTCTGCCTCTGCTGTTTCCTGGTAAAATACTTGGCAACTGGCAGCTCTGCTTGTATTGGCAATTTTGAGACTGCTTCTCCTTATCTTCAGCCAACTATAAAATTGTCCTGGCATTTAGTGAAGAGATAAGCTTGTTGGGATATCTGCAAAACCAGCTAAGAACAAGGTGGAATCGTTAACGTGTGAGATGCAGCCTCTCTGCACGTCGCAATTTGCCAGCCACTTGGAAAAAATACTGTTTTATAGTACTTTGCACAGTAAGAGACTGAAACCATCCTTTTGCGCTTCCAGAAGGTTTGCTTGCACCTCTTAGTGTAAAACTGCTTGAGCTAGAAATGGTCACAGTCTTTAGAGTTCATGAGACCTCTGGATTTAGTTTAAATTATTGTTAATTGCTGAGATCTTTGTCATCAGTCTTCACTGCTATTAGATCTTAACAAAAGATTAGCGATCCCATCTTAAAAAAAAAAAAAATGCTCAAGATGTTTGGCTAATATTTGATTATATGACTGGAGTCCTAAACTTCTAAAAAAGGAAATTACTTTCTTGCCCTTGCCCTTTCACACTGATCTTTGTAGCTCTTGTTGCACTATTCCCACTCTTTGACAGTTTGAAAGTGTTTGCAAGGGACAAAATTCCTCCTGTGTTAATGGTCCCTGCTTGCACCTGACTGAGTCTGTGTAAACGTGCAAGGGGCAGAAGGCCTGAACTTCTTCCCATAACTCAGACCTTTTTCCACAACTTAAAGGACTTCACCGAGAAATCTGATCCCTTAGACTGCTGCCAGGATGGTTCTGAAGAGGTATCTGAATTAGATGGTAAAACTTTTAAGAAGGAAGCAGCTTGCTACTGCCAAATGTTTCCTGTTCCCTCTTTCACCATCTGCTGGAAAATAGCTTTGGCTTGCTAGTCTTGTAACTTTCCTTTTCTTTTTTCTCCCAGGAAATGTTTAGAGAATATGATCAGAGAAGCATATAAAAGGGAAAAATACTGGAATTGTGTATAATCACTACATAACTGCTACAAACTGAGTCATGGTGAGATAGAAGAAGCTGCCATTTTCCCTGTAAATACTATGACAACTTTATCTTAGTTAACAAGAAAGAACATATAGTTAAACAATGAAGTTATTTCACTTAAATCCAGCTTATTCGTGTATATATAGTGTCAGACAAATATTGGCTTTAAGACTACTTGATTTCACACAGCCATTTCCTGGGGAAAGGAGCAGAGTAACCTTTAAGGAAGAACGCTTATACAGCTGAGAGATTTTGCAGCCTGCTCTTCTCTCTCGGTATCAGTTAAGACAGACAGCAGATTCCTCTGTCAACAAACTATTATGCCACCAGGCTGCAACAAAGATGGAACAGGGAAAAAGACAAGGACATTCAAGTGGTCGGGATATTAGTCATACAGCCTTCTGCTCTATTCTTGTCTGAGGTTGCATTCTGTGGGACTATTAGTCAACTGAATCAGCGGGAAAATGCTGAGTAGTGGGGTGACTGTGGACAAGCATGAGGTAGTTTCACTGAAAGGTAAGTGGTGATAATGTACGTTTTTATGTTGAGTTCTTCATGCAAAGGTTCCCATTGTGTTTTCAGAGACTGCACTTTAGAGAGTTTGCTACAGTGTTATACAGACAATTAAAAACGTAATTAAGAAGACAGACTACTGAAAAAGAAAATAGTTAACAAGTTAAAAGCACAATGAGGAAAATAAATATTTCTGGTAAATAGATACAGGGAGGGAGAGGGAGTGAACATTTTGTCAGAGAAATAGAAAAAGCATTCTTAAAAGTCAATCATACGATGACTTGTAAAGGGGAGGAGTGAGTAACAGCAACTGAGGGAAATGGAAAAATAAGACTAGCAGAGATGATGAGGAGGGAGCGTGGGATTTTTTTTCTTACACTGGGTTTGAGTAATTATTTTTTTGCACCAACTAATCTTGTACATACTGGGTACACAAGAAACTTTCCCAACTCAGCTCAGAGATGGCATTTCATAACTAGTCATCTCCTACCTAGGTGCCTGTCACACAGAATCCTGTTTTTCCATTTGGGGATGAATCCTAACCATCTTTCAGGCTTTTAAAAGTCCACGTTTTTGAAAGGCCATTGAAAACTGTTTTCAATTTCTGCTATGCTCTCCTTATACAGATGTCAAATCCTTGTTGAGAAAACGTGATAGTTAAATGATCATCATTAAAATGGTCTCACTTATGAAGAGTACGCTGGAGAAGACAGATAAATTCTGATGAGCTGCACAGGGGGGTTCTGCACTGAATAAAGACACAAAGTGAGCTGGTGGAACCAATGTCTTAAATGCCTGATTAGAGGTCTTAACTCTGTGAGTTGGAGAGGAGAATCTATAAACTAGAAGCAAACCATTTGTGTGGTTTTAGGATCCTCTGATCCTCTGCAAACGGCAGATCTGTTACCTCCAGGCAGTAACACTGAGAGGTATCCCTTATCCCAGTAGGGATGTCCCCAGTGTGCAGGGGACACACTGACCCCCTGCGCCAGCTGGCTGTGTGTCACTGAGAACAGTGACATTGCAGGAAGGTTGTGAAGTCTCCTTGTGTGATGTTGTGACTTTGTGTCCTGTGTTCACTGTCTAGAGACTAAATGGGCCAAGACAGCATCAGAAAATGAAACTTGCTATGTACACTTAGGAACTTTACGGTTAGAAGTAAGCTAAATTCCTCTGGTTACTGGCTCTGTGATGGGTGACACCATCTTTGTTAGTTGCTCTCCTTCATTTCAGGCATTACCTTTTGTTACTTATTTTTTATGTATTCATATATGTATTAATTTATGTATTCAGTTTCAAAATTCATATGCTTTAAGACCTAAAACATACTTATTGCTTTTCACCTTCAGAGCACATGGTATGCTTCATCAGTAGAATTAGAGGTGTGAATTTTCATGGGTGTACATCCGTGACCTTAAGAAGACAGGAGGACTTGTAGATGGAAGAAAAAATAAGGCCTGAGCTAGAAAAAAAAGAGAAAATAAAGAGAAATGCAGAGAGGTTTTCTAGTAGATGAGTCACTATCAACGACTCAGCAGTAAAGTAGAAAGGATTAGTTCTGGGTAAAATGGAAGGGGAAAACTTAGGAGGAAAATAACATTACTAACTAAGTTCTGTGTAAGGTTCTAGAGGGCAGTTTAAAATTCCTTAGTGTAATTTGAACAGAAAAAAGAAGGCAAATCTTTCTGGGCAGAGCTGGTGAGAAGTATTCTGTGTCTAGTGTGCAAGAGCTATTTAATGCGTACTATAAAGTTTATAGAATAGAACTAGGTTATCAGGGCACCAGAGTTGTATTTCCTGCTACTGACATACAGTGTAACCTTGAATGATTATTGTTCCCTTCAGTGTCTGAATTTCTTAGCGTAAAACAAAAGGGAATTAGACTATTTGTCTTTCAAAAAGCGGTATCGTGAGGACTGGTTCATGAATGTTTGAGAACTACAGCTGCAAGAAGCAACTGGTGTGACACATGATGCACAAACTTTGTGCTGTTAGAGAAAGATTTCATGGGAGTATAGTAAGCTCAACTAGACTTAACAGCTATACCTAGGACAGGTGGTGTTGAGACATCTCACACACCTGAGGAGAGCTTGAGCTTTCCCTAATAAATCTCATGTGATTGTGTTCTTAAAGGAGGAAGCGATGGAAGTGTGAGATTAGTTTTAGGATGCTGTTTTTCAAGAACAGGGTATGCTGGAGGAGTACCAGAAAGAGTGAGAAAAGAGTTATGCTGAGGAGGAAGAGAAAGAATTTACTTGAGGGAAATTATGGACAGGGAGGTATCAGGGGCAAGCCCTGGTGTCTGATGGTAGAGGCTACTTGAAAAGGAACCTTGTTGGGGATGCTGCTTTACAAAGTTTCCCACAGGAAGGTGGGTTGATTTGTGCCAGAGACAAACTTGCTAAGCCTCACTGGCCCTTAGTTTCAGGGTAAGAGTGTTCAGTTCTGTATCTTGCTCTCTCAGGAAAAGCTAGTGGTAAATGGTCTTATCTGTTGCCCTGAATTTGTAGGAACTTGTTCTAGATGGCTACTGAAGTCTCTGCTTCCAGATTTTTATGTGAGTGTATTAACATTGAAGGCACAAAGCAGGCTTTTTCACCTTGCTGATTTCACTGCAGATCATGTATTTGGATTTCTGTGTATGCAAATTGAACAGAAAATCAATTCCAGCTATTGATATTGTTATGCTGGTGTGTACTTGTGTGCCTGCTAGAAATGCTACTGTGGCATGAGTCCTCAATAGCTTAACACTGGAGGTGTTGCTGTTCAGCTTCCTACCACTGTACTTGCAAATCAAGTCTGTCACTGAAAAGTAGCAGCACGAATATCTACAAATATCAAAGTTCCTCAGTATACTAAATCTGGTGAATTACTCTTTGGGATTCTTTGAGTCTCAAATCATACTGTGTGTTCGGGGCTTGTAGAGGTGATTTCCTTGCCATCCCCACCTTGTATGACCCACATCCCTCCTGAAGAAGGGGAATTATGTACACAAGTTGTGATGTGTTCTGGGAGTGCTTGCTTCCCCCTAGCATTTGTACTTCTGATGCATGGTAAAGAAAGAGGCTGGAGATTAAAACTCAGATTTAGAGACTGAACAAGCTTAAAGGGGAGATACAGTTTCTGCCAAAATACCCACCTATCATCCAACTAGACTGCATCTTCCTTCTGCATTTAAGGCAAACAACAGCTTCCTCTTCAGTCCCCAATACTGCAGTATGTGGGTGTCAGCTGATTGACTCACTAGCACCAGAAAGAAAACCTACTTTCTCTGTTTTTTCAGAGATGAAAAAATTTGGCTTGAAATTGGCACCTGTGCAAAGATGGGAAAATTGTATGGTGTTTTTTTCTCTGTTCCCATAGTGCAACTATTTATGATTTGCCATATCCTGACCCTTAAGAATTTCTTCTTTGTAAACATGCTTGGAAATTGTTTCAACATCTTTTGATGAACGTAGGGTTTTGGCAAGAGTTAACTGTGTTCTGAGATATTTGGATACAGTCACTTCTATAATGGCATTTCTCCTTAGAGCAACTGCTTTGCAGAACCGACCCTGTCTGCTGTTTGTTTCTACTCTAGAAGATCCTTTTAATTTATAAGAGTCCAAATAGGTTTTTAAGCTTGAATTTACTATGAAAAAAACTCAACAGGTTGGGTCTTTTTAGTTCATTAGTGCTAATTAGAACTCATTGTGCATTGTTATTGCACTTTTATGTTGCCATAAAAATCATTAAATCTCTACAGAATCGCTCAACTGTACCCTAATATAAAAACTCAGCAGCAGTGCATATAAAATTAATATATTGCCAATCAGTTAGGAGTGGAACTGGGAGGTAATGGTTTCATTTTACTTTTGTACCTGTTTTCAGGCTAAAGCTACTAAAACAAAAGATATGCAGAAATTAAGTTATGTAGAGGTTGACTCCTAGGACCTTAGGCAGTTAAGCACTCCTTTTGTGAGCAAAGCTGACCTGTTTCAGCTGTGCTTTTGGTCAGTATATTTTTGTCTTCAAATAGCCTTTGCACTTTCTTCAAACTCTGCACACTTCTTCAAACTCTGTGTATAGAACTTAATTTAAACACGTAGTATGTGTTCATGGTTGATCTCATAAAATTTATGACATGGTAAGAGGATCAGGGTTCTAGGTATTATTTGTTATGGGTGGTTCAGGTCTGATTAGAATTTCCTGTCCAAGAGAGTCAGGATAGGAAAACATTTCATATTTTTCTGTCAAATAGACAGGAAAAAAAACATTTGTCTTTTTCTGACAAATAGTCAAATCAGTCTTAATTCCAATAGTTATTAAATTAGTTGCTAAAGTTAATATGTCCGCTTACATTCAGTTATTTCTACTAAATTTAGGGTTGTTACTTCTGCAGACATTTATGTCTTTTAGTCAGAAAAGATACATTGAAAGATTTATTGTGATAATCAACAGTAGTCTTGAAAACAAATCTTCCAGTTTTGTAGCACTGATCTATAACAAACACTTACTTCCTGCTACAGGAAAATCATCTTATAATTTTGACCTGTACAGTATTAAGTAGTTATTTTTTAGAATGACCTCCTCTAGTGATACTGTGAACGATTTATTGTGTTGTATATGAATTAGAGCAGATACGAAATCTCCGGATGGATAGTTCACTTCCAGCCAAAAAGCATATAAAACTTGCTTATTCCTTGCCTTTTTTAGTGGTCCTGTTCATTTTTTTTTTCAGAGGCTTAGACATACTATTTGGTAAGAACTGCCATAAATAACGTATCAGGCATAGAAATGCCTGAAACGTATGGTTTTATAAGATAGGTCTTTTTTTATCAGGATTTTTTTTTTTTTTTTTTGAAAGGAGGGAAAAAAATTGTTTATATGTCAAGGATTTCTAGACCGGTTTGCCTAATTGCTGGTCAAAAAGTTGCATTCTTGCAGGGGTGAATCCTATGCAGTATGCTGAATGATTCTGGAGTATTCTGGTTCTGCCACTTCACTTCCGTGGCATACATCTGTGGAAAGTGTCTCTGTATATCTCTTCGTGTACTTGGCACATATTTGATGCTTCTGTTAAGGCAGTCAGTCTTAAAGAGGGTAATTCCTTTTGCAGCAAGGGCACATTAAGATCTTTCCTCTTAGATGTGGTATGTGATTATGCTGAAA
Organism: Fratercula arctica; assembly: GCA_947846985.1. NCBI lineage: Eukaryota > Metazoa > Chordata > Aves > Charadriiformes > Alcidae > Fratercula > Fratercula arctica. Next base: position 26,877,512 of record CANTUZ010000010.1, read on the forward strand.
TACGCTTTGTCCAACCATCTGATACTGCATATTTGTACAAAGCAACGAAACTTGAAACTGGCTTGTATTGTTCCAGTTTTATATGACCCCTTGAGCACTTTTACTATTTTTACTTTGAAGGTGTTGTCACAGGGCAAGTGAATGAGTATTTACCTAATGTTCTAAGAAAAGGTGTTTTGCACCTTGAGAAATGACAACAGTTGTTGGTTAATATGAAAAAAATACTATATAAAGGCCAGAATTGTAAAATATCGAAAGGTTGTTAACTGTATCTTGTGTGTCTTCCTGCTGTTTTAAGTCTCTTTCTCCTCCCCACCCCCCGTTGTTAAAACACACTCAAAGGACTGGAATTCTGTAGGGCTTTTTCGGTGTGTGAGAGGGTGTGTGTTTCCTTCTCTAATTGTTGATTTTGCGTACTAACTTACTGAAGCCAACATAAAAGAAAACAAAACAGGAAAAGCCTTACAAATTAAAAGGTGTCTAAGTCTGGCTTGGCAGAATCTCCACACTTTCAGAGTCACCACCTAATTTGAGCCAGATCAGGGTGTGAAACACTGGAACACATTGCCCAGAGAAGCTGTGGATGCTCCATCCCTGGAGGTGTTCAAGGCCAGGCTGGATGGGGCTTTGAGCAGCCTGGTCTAGTGGGAGGTGTCCCTGCCCAGGGCGGGGGGGCTGGAACTAGATGATCTTTCAGGTCCCTTCCAACCCAAACCATTCTATGATTCTATGAAGTCTTAATATGGTAGAAATATCTTTTCAAATTTATTTTTCTACAGAAAAGTGGCATAATATGATGTTTTTTCTGCTTCTATCCCCTAATAGCTCAACAAATACATGTTTTTAAAAAAGCTGATATTTCTTTTTATTGCCAATCATCTGACATGAATCTAAAATCTGAAAATTAAGATGAATCCTTTTCATTTCCTTCAATGTCACCACCAGTAAAGGTGCTGGGAGTAGTGAAATAGACCTTCTTTACAGGTGTGATCCCAGTAGCACCCCTGGGAAGTTCTCCCTTCTGGCCTCTGGCATTAGCAAATGGCTGGAACTTAAAAAACGAAGTGTTTGATCAGGGAATTCAGCTCATGTTCCTGGGTATGCTAATTCTGTAGTATGTGAAGTAGGAAAGCATGGTGGAAATCTATTGTTGTCCATTAAGTAAGCTTTTTGCACTTAAAATTACACTTGGAGAAGACCTTTTGAATTGAAAGCTGCTATTATAATATGATTTTGCTTTTGAGTAGACTTGTTCCTTAAATAGAAAATGAAATTTTGTTCCAACATCACTGAAAATGCAGTAGAGTACATTACAGGATTTTGTTATGTATGTGGGAAATCAGCATAGTAAATGTAATAAATTATGCATATCGTAAGGGAAATTCAGAGACAGAAGTTACAGCATTCATTTTGTAAAAGTGAGATATTGCAGTTGCTTTTTCTGGGACACTGTAGCTTACAAAATGGCATGGCTCCTAATCAGCTTTTGTGCATTATGAAACTATAATCCTTTGTACATCAAAATTATTCCATTGAGTGATAGAAAGCTAAGAAAACAAGGGAAGTAGAATCTCTGTAAAAGGTTAGTAGCATAGAAAATGATTGTACTCTTCACTTCTGGCCTGCAGGTCCAACTGCACGTTTCCTGGTTGCTACAACCTGTAAAGAGCTAAATTCTATTCAAATCCAAATATCAGAAGAGAAAAATAATTCAGACAGCTGTTTAGCAGTGAAGAGAATGAAAGTGACAAAATATTAGACTTACCACTCCTTTCCTACTCAAGGTGGAATTCCCTTCGTGCCTCTTGGGGTTTTTGGTTAGCACCGAGGTAACACTGTGTTGCTGGAAAGGGTGCTTGGAAATGATGCTCAAACGCACGACGCTCACAAGAGGGCTGCCCACCTCCGTTTCTCTTCTCTCCCCCTCCTGTGCCCCTGACCTAGTGGGAGAGGTTCCAGTTGCACTCTCTCAGTAAGGACATCCATTAAACGTGAAGTGAATACGTACAGAAATTGTCTCACCAAGTCATTTATTTGATTTCTTATGACACTTAAGGGCAGTTAACACGCTGATTGATCTGGGGGTGATGGGTGTGGGCCTCAAGTAATAGGTAATGAACATCTTGAATTATGCTTTAATAAGCATCAAATTTCAATGTATATATAATATAATGCCTTGGAGGAGGAGGGTTTGTTGAGTCTTGAGATGGAGCTGTAATTCCATCGATGCAGAGCCAGGGAGCTGTGCTGCCTGAGTGGAGAGACTCAGCTCTGTTGCCTCAGACTTGCTGTGGCACAGCCTCGCCTCTCTCAGGAGATTTAATATTGCCTACTTTTTATTGCTTGTCTTGTATGAATTCAAATAAATTACCTATTCCTTAATGAAAACCCAAACAGTTGATGTAGTCTGTAGATTTAACATCTTTTTTTTTTTTTTTTTTTTTTTTAGTGTTACAGAGTAGACTACTGGCTACTCTTCAGGTATATCAGGGATATATTTCTGCTTGCTGGTACTCTGTGGAATACGGCAAAGACAATGGGCTGTGAACCCTCACCTCCGTGAATACCCCTTTTTGCTTGGTCTTTGTAGCAGATTCATAGTTGCACATCAAAGTAATTCAAATTTCAATATAAATCAATGTGTGGTGGAACACAGCATTTCACTGGTGTTGATACAGCTGGCGTGTTGTGCTGGTACTGGGCACCCCGTTATGGGACTTCCTTTGGAATAATTTCACTGAGGAGGGAATGCGGGTAAATGAAGGTTGGAAGCAGGCTGGAGAACTCAGCAGTGGGTACCAACTCAAAGAATTCAAGGTTGGGAAGAAGTATGGAAGATGGATATATTACTGTTTCCTGATTATTGGAGGGCAGGTTCCCCATTCCCTATTGCTACCAGGGAATGTCAGAGTCTGCCAAAAGAAGCTGTGGACTATGCTTTGTCTGTGAACAAATGCTGAAGCACACCCTGCTTGGGCAGAGTTTATATAGACAAAGGCATTTGATGTACGAGCATCCAAACATCAGAAACCACTTAAGGGGAAGCTGCTTTTCTTCCCTGGTGCTCTTGAGACTTTGTATGTTCGGTGAGGAGCCCTGAGATGCAAAAATGGTATCATCCTTTGCCAACAGAAAAAACATTTGAAAGTCTTAGAAAATAATTTTGAAGCAGTAGTTTTTAATTTTTAGAAGCTTTGTAAAACCCTAATTTCTTTTTTTTTTAATTAATTGTAAGAATAGTCCAGATCTTGCCTAGTTGGGCAAGTTTTGGGCTGTGAGGAGAGGAAAAGATCTTAATGTATTGCTGCGTGTTTGCATAGCACTCCTCCCTTAGGCAGCATAAGGATTTGTTTTTGTTTCTAACCCATGTGCTTATTTTCTTCTCCGCCTGGATGATCCCATGATGCTGGAATCCTCAGCAGCTCTGGCTTTGTGTTTTACTTCTGCTATCTGGGACACACTGCCTGATTACTTTTTTTTCTTCTTTTTCCCTCCCAATGTGCAAGAACAGCAAGTGGAAATTTTTATCTGTTAAAATCACAATAGTAAGGTGCAGCGCCTGGTCCCTAAGTCTGGCTTGGCAGAATCCCTACGCCTTTGGAGTCACAGCCTAATTTAAGCCAGATCAATTAAGAGATTATTAAATAACTGAGCTCTTCTATTTGAGAAGGTTCACCTCTGAGGCGCTTCATACTTTGACTTTGGCAACCCTGAAACAATCAATATTGACTCAAAAAATATAGGCAGTGAGAAAATGTTTCTGTTCTGGGGGATAACTGCAGAATGATCTCACTGTTGCGACTCCTTGTCAGAGAGCAGGTGGAACATTCCCTGCCTTCCCTTTGTTTGTGCAGATCCTCTTGCACTAAGTGTGGATGAAACTTTCAGCGCTGACTTTTACCTGTCATTTTAGATCATTTAATCTCGCTGTTCCTTTCTCTTATAGCTCTCCTTCTCTCACTAGTAATCTCCTTCCTCCAAGTATCCCGCCAGCGCAAACCCCACCCCACTGGCTGGAGCACCCAGTTGTAAGGATGAGAAGAAATCCCCTCCTGAATGCTTTCTGGTCCTTCAGACCAACATGTCAGTAGCACATTGTACAAACCTCCACCACTGGTAACAGTTCCTACTGCTTGCTGACCTCCACTGGACTCTAACTGGTGCTCACAATGAAAAGTTGTGCTTCCAGTTAAGTCTTCCAGGTACTTTGCATGTTATTGGTTACCTAAACGAGTAAGCAGGTTTGTTTTTTATTGTTTAATAACTGTTCGTGGATTTTCATCTTTTTAACAGTCTTAAAACAGTTTTTTCTGAGAGAAAATTATTAGTCTCTTTGAGGCTTTCCCTGAAGATACTGCAATCTGTTCTAGTGCTTCTAAAAATTCAGATCGCATCCTATTTCATCCATTTTTTTTCAAATGAGAAGGTGTACTGTATATTTCTTGTCTGCCTTTTCTTTTCTCTGTTTTGACTAAAACTTTAAAAGTTCATTGCCAAACAATAAAAAGTAAAAAATGAAGGAACTGAAAAATTCAGACTACATCACCTAGTCTTGACGGGACTAAGATGGACTGAAAAGCTTCAGACAGAGTGGGTCATGCTTGTTTTGCTCTTCAAAACAATGGGCACTGCTATAATTTTGCTTTTCTTGAATTGTGCCACTGGTGATGGTAATACTTCATTGGCAAATCTTGCAGCAGTGTCACTAGACATTTGACACTTGGAAGAAGTTTGTGCTGTCGATATCTCAAGAGGTATAACACATACTTCTGGTATTTCCACTTACACTCTCCAAAAAACTCTTAGTATTTTTATATTCAACCACACACTTTGCTCCAAATAATACAATAATTTTTTCTGTCTTCCTTAAATCTACACATTCACTTTACTCTGTTTCTTTTACTTAAATTCCAGTCTTCCAAGCAACATATGAAGAGTACAGCAATGGAGATAGTCTGCTGAGGTACTGTTTTTGAGCTGTTTAGGATGGGGTTTTTTTGTTTGTTTGGGTTTTTTGTGTGTGGTATTTTTTGTTGTTGTTGTTGTGTTTTTTTTCTCATGGAGATAGTGTTCCATGTGAAACCATTCTGTGATTCTGTGAAACGTGAATCTTATCAAGTTGCTGTTTTCTGGGTTTTCTGAAGAATTTAATCTCATTTTGGATGCAGATGTTCTCTCCTGTTCAGTGAAACAGCCGCATTGGGGTAGAGCTGAGCAGGCATGGATAAGGTAGAAGTCCAGCTGGTTGTTTTATTTTTGGATGGTTTCTTTCTCCTGTTATTTTGTCAATCGCATTTACAAGATGACCTCACTAGTGGTTTTTATAGACACAGCAAACTATTGTTCAGGGGTGGGAGTGAACAAACAGCCTGGTTGGGAGTGACTCAAAGTGACGCTGTCACAGGAAAAGTACCTGTGTCCATAAACTTCATCGCATGACACCACTGCCAGTTTCTGCTATTGAAGGTCCTGAGTGCGTATCAGTTCCTTGCCAGCTTGCTACCCCATGGGGTGATTCTCTAGGAATACCTATTATAAGCAGGAATACATGTTTTTCAAAAGAATTATGGAGTAATATCCTGGAGTATATTTGGGGTTTTATGCTACTTTTATTTTTCCTTTTGTTGACATCGTTGTATTTTTCAGATTGGTAGACATTTCAGAGTGTAGGTGTTAAATTAGCAGCCAACACCAGAATATTTATTTTTATGCTGGTAAAATCCTTCATCTGTAAGTCTATATTTTTTTGGTTAGTCACTGGTAACTTGACTGAATTCTTTTTTTTTGTCCTGCAGTGATTTCACAGTTGTCTTGCCTTTAACTCGAAAAGAAAACAAAAAGCACAGCTGTTTAGGAAAGCTCTGATTAAAAAAGACTGGCTCAAAGAGAATGAGGCAACCGAGGTTTAGTGTTGTGAAAATTATTCAATGATGGATACAAAACCCAGGGATATCTATTTAACTAAGAGGGAAGCAGAAAACATAATTTCTGCACACACACTACATTGTCCTTATTTGTGTTCCTCTGTACAGGCTGCTAAACACTTACGAGGTACAAACTGTCCCCAATGAGCATGTTTTGCTTTCTGCAGCGCAGACTCAGAAAATCCTGTAGACTCTCTGCCTGTGTTGGCAAAGGACCGCCTAATTTCTGCTGAAATATCTTTTAGCTGACATCTTTATTCTGAATTTTTCAAAGGATTCTTCTATGTGCCAAATGTCAAAGCAAAAGTAGGAAGAGAAAAGTCTTCATGGAAACATGTTTTTCAGTTTCCTGATGGATAGAGGCTCTTCACAATTGCCTGCAAGAATTTTATGATTACAGAGTGGAGTGTATTTTCCAGATAGGGCTGAATGTACCTCTCTGTTTCACACTAAAAGATAAGTAAGGGCTTAATGAGTCTAGCAGGTAAATGGGACATGTAGTTGATGATTAAACATTCAGATATTGGACACATCTCATCTCTGAGAACAAGGATCTAAAGTTACTAATGTGCACGTTTGGAGCATACGGTAGTGGGGAGGAGTGAGAATGTTAGGGAAACACAAGTTGTCCACATTAGCACAGCACAGTAAAGACACAGCAATTTCCTTTATACAAGGTCCATGGCAAACAATTGACTTCACTGTGCTGTCGAGCTGGTCCTTAAGTACAGTTTTGGCTTAGGTAGATGGTACAACTTTGTGAAAAATAATGCAGTATTTACTTAAAAACAATGCTAGACTGTGGCTTTGGAGTGTCTCAGTAAATACAGGTGTTTTTTTGTCAAATGCTTGGGGAAATTAATGTCTTAATTAACTGCATCAGTTACACCAGCCATGCTGTTCTTATTCAGAAATGTGTTGCAATATGTATGCTGTTAACAGCACTAGTACCGGTTATTTTACAACCAGCCTTGTTGTACAAACTAGTGCAACTAGTACTAGCCCTATTTTGCAGACTTAACTAGCCACTTTGAGCTTGTAAGTGGTCATGAAAATCAACATGAACAACAGGTCAAGGGAAACTTCTTGACTTAAAGGTGCTTGACTTCAAATGGCCACAAAGGTAACAAGTCTGTTTACTTTGAATGTAAGCAAAACATAGATAAATAATTCCCGCAAAATATTATACATCTCAGCAGATATAATAATATGCTGAGCTTGCTTATTTTATGTAATGTAGTATTATCATTGGAAGAGTATCAGAAAATTATTGCAGGGGAATAATCAATATATCCTTTTACCTCCATAGTTTCTCTAAAGCTTGGCATTTTTCTTTACTAGTCAAAGAACTGCTGCCAGGACACAGGTCTGTTACTATTGGACCTTCTGAAAGTATTACGTTCACTATGGTCTGCTGCAAGTTAGTAGTAGTGGTAGTGGTGTTTACTGTTTTTGATACTTCCTGATTTCTCCCTTTGTTTACATTATCTAAGTACCTAAGTCTCCTCTGTGAGTTTGTTTTTCCTTTTTTTTCCTACTTTGCTTTTTGTGAATAGTCATGGAAGTTGTTGAAGAGCCTTCATACCTATGTTTCTACAAACCAAGAAGCTTCCATTTCTTTCCATCTCCAGGAAACCTTGAGATGGAACTTTTTTAAATAAACCCACCACACCTAGTGATTGTAGCGACCTAAACCACATTGTTTTGTTCTTGTATTAGTCATATCCAATAGCCCTAATTTTTCCATGCAGATAAAAAATCCAACAAAGAGGTTTTAACTGTTGTTAGCACTATTTCTTAGCTGTATTTAGAAAATGTGTGATGCATGCCTCCCTCTTAATATGATTCTGATTTTAGTGCTTAATATATTTCTTAAGAAAAGAAGACAACTTGCTGTAGCTAAATAAGATATTCTGTAAGCAGGCGTTTAATTCTTTGGCTCAGCCCTGCTCTGTAGTAGATGAGCAGTGAAACTGGAGTACTGGATTGAAGCTCTTGAGAACTGGAGTCTCTCCAATCTATTACGATTTGCAGTTACGTAAGTTCTGACGAGCTGCATTTACTTACATATAAAACTCTTCACATCTCTTTCTAACAAGGCTATTTAGAAATTGGTAGTGGGACAAAACCTCCTTTCTCAATAACAATAAATATTCAGTAAAGGAGCCACACTTTGTGTGTTCACATTAACTGTAAGTGTTCTTTGTAGCACGTAGCAATAAAAAACCAGCCTGGCTTCCAACTTGCTAAAGGGCACTGAGAGGAAAGGAAGAAAAACACACTTCTAAATGAAGACCAGTTAGCTGTAACAATCTTGTTGATGGTTTGACTGTTAGTCCTCGTGTCAGCTGCAGAATGCACTTTCTGCCCTGAGCCTCCTTGCAGGCCTGGTTAACCTTTAGTTGCTGTGCATCAGACACTTCAGGAAAGTTACTGGAAAAACAGCTTGCGAAATATTTGCGTTTTGGAATTTTATAGCAGTGTGTGTGCAGAAATTCCCTATGATTCACACTACTTGTGGTCTGTATTACTGTAGCATTTTAACAACAGTAGTAGTTTGCAGTAGCTTCAGAATTTGGGTTTTTTGTCTCCTCAGTTGTTAGCTATATAAGCAGCAGACTGTTTTTTGCCACTCTTCAAATGTCTCTTTTAATGTTTTACATTTTGATTGACAAAAAAAAAAAAAAAAAGTGTGTATTAGCTCTTCCACTTGCTTGAATGTTTCCTAGGGAGTGAAAAAAGATCTGTGCTTTGATGTGTTGTGAATGGGCTGATGTGAGCTTGGGGGATTAGCGTCTGAGTTGCTGGGCTCACCATCTGGGAGAATAATTTAATTTATTTTCTTTTTTAAGAAAGGACTGCGAAAGACCTTGAGGTCAGTGCAGCTTGAGAGCAGTATGCACCGGGAGTCCAACTGAAAGAACCTCTGGCATTCTAGCTTTATTTACAGGCTGTATTTCAAACAAATTTAATGGATTCCAGATCCTCAGTGTATATATATCTGCTGATAAAGTTAACAGTATTAAAAATCTCCGCTGCAGACTTTGTCCCAGTGAATTACAAGTTCTTGCCTCTCAGAGCTCCATGTGCTGGCTTGGAGACAGTAGGAGGCTCGAGAGAAAGGCCCTTCTGTCTCTCCCCCTCCTTGCTTCTGAGTTTGTTTAAAGTAATGAGGCCAGCTGTCCTGTCTAAATGAATCAACACTCAGGTTCAGCTATTTTCTTTCAGTTAGGCTCCAGGGAGACGAAGTCTTTGGTAGTCATCAGGAGTTTTGTTTCCTGAAATTCATGAAAACTGTCTTGTATCTGGATCACAATTTAGGATAAATCCACACATCATACTAGAAGTTAGTACGGTTCCCTGTGTAACTTGGAATGGTTTTACATGGGTATTGAAGGGATCTGGCTCCTGTAGCCCAAAAGCACTTCTTCATGTAACCCCAAAGGGACTACATAGCTTAGCATTTTATTATAAAAATTCATATTCTGTTAGAAATTAACTTTGACTTATCAGATGCTAATACACATAAATCATTGTTGCTTTTTCTCGTATCTAATTTATGAATCTTAGTACATATAATTGATTAGATTGCTGTAGTAATTAAAAACTAAGTTACGTGACTAGTTCAAGATTCTTTCCAACAAACATTCTGGTAGTGAACCATCCTCCTGTATTCTCTAAAAAGCCTGGCTTGAACGTTAAGTATTCTCCCTCCAGCTCCTAAAACGGGAAAGAAGCAAATCAGGTATATAACACGAATTGATGTGATGCTAAGTTTATCCGAGCATTTTTGTGCTCTAGTCATCCTGATGGGAGATTATGCTTTGTTAGAAAATGAGGGTATGGGAATAGTGCTGCAGATGCTGTAGAAGAGTACCCAAACATCTTGCTATAAACTCAATGGCACTCTCTGTCCTGAGAAAGGTCACCTGTTCTAAGATGTCTGGGTACTAGTTCCCCATGGGAATCTCTGCATGCCTGAAACAATGCTTGTGGGTAAGCTGTTTAGTTTACACACATGTAGATGACATGCATGTAGTCCAACCTGAAACAAGTAAAAAAGGAGAGGAAAATAAACCAAAAAACTTAGATGACGTAACTAGTTAGGCTGCAAATGAGTTAAATCCAGCTGTTGTCTTTTTAATAGCTTGCCAGATTAGAATTGGACAGGATGGTGACTACTGGATGATCTGGTCAACAAATCTGAATTTTTCCTACTGTTGTTGAAGTATCTCTTGCCTATTTGGTACTAGAGGATATTTCTGAAGACCTATTCAATTTTGGGAAAACTCGGGTCAGTGAACTTGAACAGGAAAAAGAGATGATGATGTACAGCTATTAGATTTTTGTTCCAAGACTTCTGTTGAATGTGGCATGAACAGAAGAGGCAAGATGATGTTGTCCCAGTTCTTTAAGAGCATAGAAGGTCAGCGCACGGTTTTCAGTTCTCACTTCCCAGTTTTTGTCTCTGGTGTACTCTGCCTTTAGTAGGAGCTGGAAGACTAACTTCTGAAACAAGAGTGCGTGTGTGGTGATAACAAACATACAGGGTATTTCAGGGGAGTTGGGGGGTGGGGGTGGTGTATAAAAAAAAAAAAAAATCCTAAAATTCCTTGTATGGCAGTTCTGCTCAACTTGTAAAATCAAGATCTGTGACTGGGTATCCAGTTTTGTGTTTCAGGAATCCACAGGAGAGCTGGAACAAATGCTTTAGTTTCCAAAGTGAGACTGTGGCACAATGTTGAGATAATTCCCTGGAGTAGCTGGAAGTGGTGGGGAGGAGGGCAGGGATCCCAACCACTCCCTTCAGCTCACGGAGCATCCCCAGAGTGACACCAGGCTTGTGTCATCGCTCGGTGCATGCTCAGTGATGCCGTCATGGTGAGTCATGAGTGCTGTGCTGTGATGGGAATCCCATAGAGCTGGTTTGCTTTATTCACCCTTATGTTGTGGTAGCTGTTGCTACTTTCATTTTTATTAATGGATCTCTCACATTAATTAACACAGCTTCAGGATAATGTGGAAGACTAGGAAGTCGATAGTGCTCACCGGCCAGTGCTGTGGAGTTGCCTGTGTGTTGTTAACAGTCTGCTTAGCATACTTTGAAGTACAAAAAACCCTCTCGCTATATTTACTAATTGCCTTTTGGAGAAAACTATGTTTGTTACATATTTTACTGTAACATTAGTTAGTGGAATCAATTAAGAATTATAGAGAGATTATACTATTTATTACCACAGGAAAAGAGTTATCAGTGAATAAAACATTCAGTTACCTGAAATTAAGATACTGTTCTTAATTTGGTTTGTACTGATATATTTTACATTCTGTCACTATCGAAGGGAAGAGGAAATATAATGTCTATCATGTTTCCCAAGGAGAATTTATTGAATATCAAATAAATACTCCTCGTCAAACAGTGGACCTGATCTAAACCTGAATTTATCAGTTAAGTGTATTTTGTCCAGTCTGGTAGAACTGTTTAATTTTTGGCATCAGCCCTCAATATTGCGAGTAGATGATATAATACTTCCAGGAAAATACTGTGGAACATTCTGTTCACAGATCACTTGTTTGTGTGGTAGCTAGTGAAAAAAAGCAGTAAGAGACAGGTTTGTAGAGAAGAGCTGGAGAGGAGGAATGGGGGAGTAGGAGCAACGAACAAGTGCATAGGGGAGAGTTTAAAGGAAGGTAAAACAAGTACTGTAGGAGCTTATGTAGATGGTGAAGCAAACTAATAGATACTGGGGAAAGAACAAACAAAAACCAACAAATTTAGCAACTGGAAAGAGGGAGAAAACAGAAATTACTAACTCTATTAGAGAACTGGAGGAAAAGATTGGAAATGAGTAAAAAGAATAAAGGAAAGAGACTGGGAAAGGGGGATGAGAGGTTCACTGGAACTGGATAAGTAAAGAAATGGCTATTTGGGAGCTGTTATTGTGTGACCCAATGTGTAACACTAATGTAACCAGGTCATAAGAAGTCAAGTTATCTGTAGTCATAACTAAAGTAGCTCTTGGGTAGCAAGGTCACATACCTCTTCTGAAATAGCAGCGTTTTTGTTTATCCTGGTGATCTTTTGGTGGTGTTGAGGTTTATGCAGCCTCTACTACATTATCCACATCCACAAAAGCTCAAAAAATCTTACCAAATATATTGTGAGAAGACACACAAGATACACACAAGTGAGAACTCCCTCTCATTCCTTTTTGCCAGTCCCGCAGTGTCTGGGCATGCTGGGTGAGCAGGCTTTGGGTGTGAGGCTATGCGGGGAATGATAGTAATACAAAAACCATCTCCTCTCCCTCCCCTTCCCAAAAGTGCGTGTAGCTTTAGCTCCGATCCAGTTCACTGGGTGGCTGTGCAAGCACTTGCAGCAGTATATGGGTGGGGATGAGTAATGGCGGTGTTCCTTTATCGTAATGGGTGCAAGTTTATGCCAGCATAGAATATGCATGCTTCTGTAGTCTCGAACAACGATTTAGAGTGAGTTGACTTGGTGGAATTTTTTTGAAAGTTCTGGTCAGGGTTTGTTTTGGTTTTTTTTTTTTTTGTTTTTTTTTTTTTTGTTTTTTGTTTTTGTTTTTGTTTTTTTTTTTGTTTTTTTTTTTTTTTCCTGGAGTAAGAAGGTAGACAGCAGCTGAGTCATGCAGAAAGGCTGTGGAAATAGCCAATTTCCATCCCAAATGCCAGTATTATGCCATCACAAAACTGAAAACTCTGGAAAACATTAAGAGCAGTTCTGTGTCACAATTCATTTTCTGCTCTTTTCCTTTCTTATGTTATTGCGAAGGACACTAGTTTTTCCAGAGTGATCCAGGAAAATGCAAGCCTGGCCCAGGACTTTCTCAAGAGATCCATTTTTTTTTTAATGGCTGCACGGATAATGACAAGAAATCAATTTTATCTGTCTAGGCTACGCTTCCAGTATGAAATCTAGAATAAAGCAGAAGTCTGTAAAGATAAAGGAGCAGTCATTTATGTAATCTTTTAGTTAAAGTTGGGGTTTTTTTTAATGAAAGATCTTGTATGTGTTTTTTATACATGGTCCTCACAAATATTTTTTCTGTGATGCTTATAAAAATTTCACTGAGTTCACTCTCTGCTATGCTGGCGGTATTAATTTAATTTTTTCTTGTGACACAGTGTTCTAGCACAGTTGGGTCACAAATTATCACCCGCAAGTATTCCAAGAGCACAGAGTAGCAGACCTGAAAGATATATTATTTCTAATTTTTATTTTCATTTTAGCTTAAGTGTTACTTACAGCTGTCATCTTCCGAGGGAAATGTGTTGGGTCTCACCTGCAGAGAGTCCTGTCTCACAAGACTGATCCTCGGAACCCATGCCAGCTCAAGGCTCACAGCCCCTAGGGTGGTAAAATTCACATTTGTGGTGGTGTTGAAATAGGTGGTCAGAGAAAACACTGACTGGGGTTAGAGGCATAAATGGGTTAGGAATGAGTCCTAATGAGCAGGGATTTTGGAGACAGGTAAGGAGTTGTAGAGAGATGGTCTGTTGCTGTGGCAGCCAAGACAAAGGGGATTTTGGAGGACTTAGTTTGCGTGATGCTGGTAAAGAAGGGGCTGTCGGGTTTGCCTGTATGAGACTGTGGGGAAGGCTATAATACTTTCAAGAGTTTTAGCATGAGAAGAATGAGCCGATGGTTCTGAAGACTGCAGATGAGCCTGGGGGCTCCCTTCCCCACACCCTTGCCCTAGCCTGCTTTCTTCCAGGCAGCAGCCAGGGGACAGAAAACCTTTTCTTTCCAGAAGCCTCCAACCCTTGTTTTCTTAAGCCTTTGCCCGTTTCCAACTCCTATGAGCTGGTGCCCCATCAGTGGGGAAGGGCAACTTGAGCATTTTCTGATGACGAAAGAGAAAGGACATGAATGTGACAAGAACGGGAGAAAAGCCTTGAATCCCGCTGCTCTTGGTGCTACCGAGAGAAGCAATTTCTAAGCAAATGGGATGTGCTTTTATATACCTTGAAGAACTAAGGACCTTTATGGTTTGTGCAATTCTAGATCTTATGTTTAAAAGTATTTTTTAATTTTAGTCTTGCACTCCAAGTAGAGTTCATTTTTACCTCTCCCAACCCGTAATTTTACCTTTCAGACCAGTAGAATAGGAAGCTGAAGTGGTAAATTATGGATTAGAATAACTGATGAGCAAACTTCTGGAATATAAATCTGTGGACAAAGAGCTCTTTCTGAAGTGCTAAACTCTGCTGCTGAAATCTGACTCGAAACTCGCTTGGATGGTGAGCGCGGGAAATGCTACCGCTGCGATGTTTCCTATTTACTTGCATTCTAACTAGGAATGCCTGCTGTATGTATTCTTAACATATGTTAACCTCCCTGCTGCACTTCTTGCCAAGAAACTGTCACAAAGGTATTTAGCAAATGAAACTGCAGAGGAAACATTCCTGTTGTACTGGAGTGCCTGGTGTAACTAATTGGGCATGTATAACAGGAGGGTGAAGATAAATAAAGCTACATATGTACAGTGTTTAGGTAAAGTGGGTGATATTTTGCATCATAATTATAATCCGTTTAGATGTTAGCGATCTCCAGAAAGCCGTAATAAAAAAAAAATCAGCTAAACAAGCCAATGATGGAAATGTAGTCCAGCGTGAGCCTTCTGCAAGGCTCAGTGTTAACACAACGTGACGCAGAGTCATGCAGGGTTGTTGTTGCAAGTGTCCAAAGTAGGATTCTTTCTTTTTTCCTTTTTGTGCATGTGCACACTTGTACTCTACATAGTGTTCCTTTCTTTTCATCTTTTCCAGTCAGGCATCCTGCCTCCCACTCCCTGGCTCTGAACTGGCAGGAAAAGTTGCTGTTTCATTGGAAAACAGCACTGTGTTTGCAGGGTATGCTCTTTAATGCTGTTTTCACCAAAAAAAAAAAAAAGGAAAGTATTAGTTCCTACTGAAAGTGGCTTAGTTTTGCTCATCCAACTCAGTGGCAAGGTACATTTTCTGACAAGCAAATGGGTGCAGAAGAAGGGCTTTTGAATATCATCTTTAAGCTGGAGCAGCATTTCCAGACAGGTCTGTGGGGCTCGGGAGACCCGCACAGTGTGCAGCACAGCAGTGGTGGCTTTATGCAGGGAACGGTAAGGTAAAGGGGAAAATGGACTACTTGATAGCACATGAAGTCATGTCTCAAATAGATATTTGGATACACAAAGTGGATTAGAGCAGAAAGTCTCAGATCTTGTATCTACTTTTCCCTCCAGTAAATAAATTTTTTCTAAATTGTAGATTATTTCCCTTCCCCTTCCTTGTCCCTGGACTACATATTCTTCCAGACATGCAAGGGATTCTTGTTTTCTTTAATTTGGAAAGTCTCTCTCAGCTCAGGAATGCTTCTTGGCACAGGAAGCACAGTAACAGTCAAGAGAGATTGAACTGTTATCCTTACAAAGAGAACTGAAAAATAATATGCATGCTGTTGTATTTAACACTTTGTGGTGCCTGCCGCTTGTTTAACTGAGATCACAAGTATGAAGTAAATGCCCATTAAGGTAATATAAATCAGTGATTTCCCAAAAGGCAGAGCAAAGGAGTGTGTGGTCTTGTAACTTTTATTGTTAAATTTAAATTACAAAATAGATTGACAATAATACCATTTTTCATTCCAGATACTAAAACGCTTCATCATTGTAGCTTTAATATTGTAAGCGTTGGCCAACATTGCACTTCTAACAAGAGAATCGTAAAATAGTACAAATAAAACAGGAATTAAATTGTAGATTGAGAAAAATTTTATCCTTGATGTGTTATGTGTATGTATACAGAGTCAGTTTCAGCTTGTCCGCATCAACATAGGTTCATTGAAATGGGTGTAACCACCTGCCTTTACTTCCCATTTTAATACATGTCTATAACTAATCGAGCAATTTTAGAGCTGCCTGAGAGAATACAAAAATAAACGTATTTCCATGAGTGCTAGGCCAATATGGACATGATTTAGTTCCTAATCACAGCAGAAGAGATTTATAACTGTTCATATGCCTTAAAAGGAATGATTTGGTGAAAAGAATAATCTACAGTGTTTTGGTTTTTACAGTATGATTTGCTTTATAGGTAAATAAATTAGATTTTTCTGATGCAACTCTGTAGTGAACTAGCAAGGAGTAAGGCCACTTTGTGACTCAGGCCTACGTCTAACATCCATCCTGTGTTCACCCAAAGCCCATGACAGCAGCCAGTGCAGATTTGGGTGAACTCTGGGTAGGTTCTGCTCGGTGACGTGAGCCGCTCAGTTTTATTGCTTTGCAGGGCTCATACTTTCTATGTGGAAAACTGCCTGTGGTCACTGCATGGTTTGAATGGGCCCCTCATTGCGGACCACTTCTCCTGAGTTTTGTAGATTCTTCATGTGTGCTGAGGCAATGCTGAAAACAGTGTGTCTGGATGTACAGACCTATGTTCTTTTAGAATTAGTTTCCACATCAGGAATGTTGCCTTTCAGGCAAAACTTAAAATATTTGAGAAGAGCATCTTGGGCAATATACATTTCATACAAGTTGCGCCGTATAACAGATTTCAATGAGATCTTACTGCATGTACGTAACAGATCAAAATGAGATTTCATTTTGTAACACTTAGAATCCATCTATTTAAAGCTGACGTCTTGGTATACAGCCTCATCCAAATCACCATGTGTGCTGTGTTACCAAACTCTTGCATTGTTATTTAATTTAGAGATTTCTTTGAATGCTTGGAGGTTGGCAGCACGCTGTGTATTACACGAATTCTGAGAAAATGAATCCCTGGATCTCCCGCAGGAAGCAATGTTGCTTGCATCTTGACTCCGGTATGATGATCCTTTGAAGTAGCAGTGGTTTCTTCTCTTGTCTCTGTGGGTTGGTTCTAGGTCCTTAGAACCTGGGCTTTCAGCTGCAGGAGTGCTGGCATGCTCCTTGTGAATCCAGTGGCAGTCAGGGTGCATCACACTCCACTACAGGGCTTGTCATTTGGTTTGTCAGGGCAGACAGAAAATACTGAATGATTCTTCCAAAATGAATGTTAGAGGTTTCATTTCTAGCCAAATTATCTTGGCCTTCCGTCTTCTGCCATCTGGCTGTATCCAACAGAAACTCCCGCTAATTCCTATATATGAGCTTTGGTTGGCCCAACTGTAGCCCAAGGATGTGCAAGACATCTAGGGCGATTTGCCCAAGGTAACTTCATCTGTGCTTTTTGAGCAGCGGATGATTGGGTTCAGCAACAGTTGGTATTGGTTTTGATTCTTGTGGATGATTGTACCCATGTTCTCTACTCTACACGTGAATGAAAACATAGGTGATTGACACAAATCACTGGTTTCCTATAGTTGCTCCTGTCCTCGAGATTTAGCAGCATTTTTTCTTTAGAAAAATGATGGTAAAGATTTTGCAGGCTCTTAAGGAAGCAGAGCTAGTGTCATGGAATGTGATCCTGAATTCCTTGCCATCAGGAGCAGCAAAGGGGAGGTACAGTTGCAGATGCACGTTTGTTGCCATCCAGCCTGCTGCTGCTGTGGTCCCTGTTCTATTGTGCTGTGCACTGCAAATACAAACTCGTAGCAGCTCCTGCTGATGCAGGGTATCTGCTTATCTTCTTAGCGCTGCCTTTTCAATTCTGCTCTGGATTTCTGAATAGCATTTTGTATCTGTGTGCATGCAGGTATCATTTTAAAGCTGGTTTTGCTGTCTTGCAGGCACTTTTTCTTCCTTTATAAAACTGATTGGCGCCCCAGGTCCGAGGGTTTAGCATATTAACCGACGTGCCATCAGGGCTTCCATGCACATTTTGCTCTAAGCTGTCCCCAAGGGGTGTGAAGACTAGTGAACTTTGCTTTTTAGTTATGCAAGCTTCTACTGTGCTTCAAATGAACAGTCCTGGTGAAACAAATGAATCCAAGTATGTGGAGATGTTGAAAACTGGAAAAGGTTAGAGAGGAAGGAAAGCAGAAAAATTGCAGAAGTTAGAAGTTGTTTTTATACATTTTCTTGCATTTGCACTGAAAGGTGGTAATTTTCAGAGTGCGTTGCAGCAATTCTGCCTTTATTAATGTTAAAAAAGAAACTCAAGTGGAGATGAAATTTTCCCATTAGTTTTGGTGAGAGAGCAGTGGCAGATTTCTACTGAGCTTTGCTGGACTTTGAGTCTGGCCAAGAGACACAGTAGCATGGGATGACTTTGAAGACAGCCACATCATGCTGTTTGCAACAAATGCATTCTAGGACCTGTGAAACAAAATTCAGTGTTTTACTAACAACACACATATCTTTTATCTTAGACCATGAAGCTGCTCAGAAAGCGAAAGAGACTTTGCATGGTTTTTCACAGTTCTCCTACTTGATGGGTTAATCTAGAGAGCTCTGAATTCACTCCTCTCTCATACTCCTACTACACCATGGTGTGTTTTTCTCTGGGTGCTTTTAATCCTGGGGATACAAAAAGATTAATGGGGAACGACTTCACCAATCACTTTGAATAAACCTAAGTGATGTTAGCAATCTGTTTGCAAACCTCTCGTGGGCATAGATTTTTTTTCTTTAATCTAAGGTCTTTTTTATTATTTCAGCACAGCTCTGCCCAACTCCTCCACAGCTGCATAGTAGAGAAATCATTCCTAATCGCGATGTCTTTTAATTGCTGGAGTACACCAGTATCTAGGTTTTTCTCATTTATTATCTATGCTTTTGAAAGAGACTGAAATTTCTTTCCTCCATTTCCATTCCTCCTTCTGCTTGAACTCCATATTGCCTAAGGACAGTGCTTATAAAAGGTGTGTGCTTGCGTTCTTCATTATTAGTATAAAGAGCTTCAGAAAAGATCCAATAACAAATATAATTTTATACATATTAATTAAGATTAAATTCATTCTTTGCACACAGAAAATATTTTCTTGAAACAAAAAAACCTTTCTACCTTGTTTACTTAGCTAAAATCAGATTACTGTCAATGCACTTTAATGTACCAGTGTCTTTGGGTTGCTGGTGGTTTAAGCTGCTACTGTTAATTCAAAGTCATCAGAGCAGTGTGGAGTTGTTTTCATAATAATCAAAGATCCTGTATTTGTCCTTCCTGACTATAATCAAATCTGTCTCTTGGACTTCCTGTTTTTGGGTTTTGGGTTTTTTTAAGAGAAAAAAAAATAAATTATTTTTTCCCTTTGAAATGTAAATGAAGTTACTTTGTTAAAAAGTAATTTTCTGATCAGATATATTGAGGTAAATTCAGTGCAACAGTCAGACGGGGACTCTGAGTAGGACTGAAGTATATGCACAGGGGGTTGGGGGTTTTTAACCAGTATTAAACAATCCTCAACAGCTTTTGTTTCTCAAAGACCTTACTTGAATAAACAGTTATGTTTTTATACCATGAAGCAACAAAGTAATTAACAGATGCTGGGTTAAGTAGTGAAGCTATTTTTATTTTTCAGAATAATAAATTCTACCAACAGCTCTTAAGTCAGTAGTACTCCTAAGCGTGTGCTAAAATTGAGT
This sequence comes from Fratercula arctica, assembly GCA_947846985.1. Taxonomy (NCBI): domain Eukaryota; kingdom Metazoa; phylum Chordata; class Aves; order Charadriiformes; family Alcidae; genus Fratercula; species Fratercula arctica. The sequence continues at coordinate 26,896,944 of CANTUZ010000010.1, forward strand.
TAAATTTTAACGTGCTGTTCTTTACCATTGTCCTGATGTCCATGTAAATACTTAAGCCACGCACCAAGAAAGGTGGAGAAAACTGCAGAGGAAGACCTCGAGCATCTTTAGCACTGCATGAAGATGCTGAGTGGTATTTCTGCTGCGCACTTGGCACCCTGTAGTTCCATTGAGAAAATTTGAAATGGAAGCAGTATGCTCCATAAATGCTATGGAAATCTCACTACTCTGAGGTGAAAGTATCTTACTGCAATCTTGGAGAAGATTAATTGATTCATTCTATAACTGTACATGCATATATATGTATGGATTCATGTACACCTGTCTTTTCTGTGTGAGTCATGCCTATGTGTGAAGGTAAGCTTTTTGCAGACATTTTCATTGATTTAAAGTTCTGGGTCTTTTTCCAAATCATCTGACTGTAACAGTTTTGCATGTCTTTAAATTGAGACCTTGAAATTTAATTACAGGTTAATTAGTTAATTTTAAACAAATTTGCATTCAATATCTTTGTGTAGCAAATTTGCATTGAGTGTGGCAGGCCGTTCCTCAAGTAGCTAACATGTAAACAGCAGGCAGAGAAATTACCCAAAGAAATTCCCTAAATAGATTGCTGTGACTCTATAGCATGTCAGTGGACGTGGTGGGGGGCAGGTGGCATTTATTTTTTGGTGTTTCCTGCAGCTCAGCAATTAGCAATACTTCCTCTGTGCCTCTGGATAGGTGCCTGGCTATATCTATGTTGCAACTGGCAGTTTATAGAATGCAGAGGCAACCTGTAGTTCATTATGGATTGTGAAACCTATTCAAGGCACTGCAGAAATAGTGGCTAATACATATTGAGTTCTGTGCTGCCGGGTTTGTGTTAGAGCTGGTTTGTGTACATTGACTATAGAAATCCATCCTTATCTTATCTATCATTCAGATAATGTGACTAGCCGTTTGAACAGAATACCATGAGAACTGATGGATTCTTGTATCAAAATTGGAAGATAAGCTTCAACAAAACACAACTGAGCCAGTAGCAGGGATGACTGGATGAAATATAATGGCCTTTCATATAGTGGGTCAGTTCAAGACGTGATACTTTCTACTGTTTTTAAAAGACATAAAACTGTAAAATATATATTATTCCATCATTCTTCTTTTCCCATACTCCCCCTCCTTCCCCATCTGCCTTTACTTCAGTGGATCCATAAAGCCTCAGAAAAATCTGGTGACTGGTGAGCTTATCCTTTGGGAAGTGAGCAGCTTTACTCATACATTGCTCTCTAGAACAGCAGCTGGGAACAGTGGGAAATGAAGTGCTGGTGTTTTTGTTGGCTTTGCATTAAGCAACAGGAGAACAGGTTATTTGCAATGGAATTCACTCCAGGTAGCCAAGAGACAAAGATCAACATCACTCAGCAACAGACCACAGGAGCAGAATTGAAAGAACAGGCAAGCATTAAATAAGAAAGCACGTATGCAGTTGTGCACACCGAACGGCATCTTCACTGAGCAGCAGCAGCCCGTGTGCCCCCAAGCATTGCCATTTCTTAACACCTGGACACAGGGGGGCAAAGACTATCCATGAAAAAGTGGAATACTTATGCATACTTTTACAGAGTCCCTTTGGAATAACTGCAGTTCCCTCCTATTTGTCTGTGAGCACAAACTGATATAATCTCCCTCCCTCCTTTCCCTTCCCTTAGCATAATTCTTGTACTGCTTTAAAGCATCTCGTAATATGGAGGAAACTTCTTTCTGACCCGTGACTCTGAGATCTGGATAATTCTGGCCAGCTTGGATTGAATCTCTTTATTGTCTATCAGATGTTACTGCCTGTAAGACCATGAAGTGCTTTTATGTAAGATTTGTTTCCACTGCTTGACTTGGTGACTTCTAAGCACTGGTGAGTTGATTCTGTGCATCACGCAAGTCACAAATCATTCTATCAGGTCCTCTGTTTATTCTCTTTAACTTAATAATATGTTCCATCTATCTTGCATAAAGGAATAGAACTGAAAGAAGGACACTCCTCGGCCCCGATGAGGGACAGTGTTTAAAAATACCAGTTGGCACTTTACATCTAGTTTCCTGTTATTTAGCTGCCAAGATGAAGTGTGAAGGTCTGCAATAGGTAGAACTCGAAGCGAGATCAGTCAGGATTAAACTGCAAAAAGCACGTGCCTATATTCCTAATGTATTTGATGTAAGATGAAATACGTTCACTAAAGCCTCAATGACTGTCCGGGGACATTGTTAGAACAAATCAGCTAGGTGTTTTCTAAAAGAAGATATACAACATATATTGTTTTATGCACAGCAAGTGGAATAGCCCAATTCAGGCAGAATTTTGGTCAATGCCTTTTGAAAATTAAGCTTGAATGACTACTTAGGAAAGAGCAGTCCATGAAGGACTTATTTTTCCTAAGAGAATGAGAACAGGACTGCAGACAGTTGCTTCTCCACGAGGTGTAACATACAGTGCTCTCCCTCAGCTATCAGGTTGTTTGAAATATAGTTTCCCAGGGAAGGAAAGTCCTATTTTTGAATAAATGTGCCACGAGCAAATTATACCACTATTGCCCTGCTGGGGAGTTCCTGAAACGCAAATGGGAATAGGAGACTACTGCATGGCATACAATGAAGAATAGCTGGTGAGGGACACAAGGGCCAAGAGTTCAACAGAGGAGGACGGCAAGTGCTCCCTGCTTCTCTGTGGAACGTGACTGAATCTCACTATTTGGGGTTATGTCTTTTTTGAGTTTCGGTGGGTTGCCTGGACATTAGTATGGAATATATGAGGTGATGGTGTATGATTCATTTCTTTGTACTGATTGTGGCTTACTACGTGTGTTTCTATTTATCAAGTACACATAAATAGTGCACCAGTATATAATTCAGAATAGCAACTTTATAATGTTGTACTATGTATATCATTATGCAAGGTCCTATAGAGGATACACGGCATGACACACAATGCAGAAAAATGCCGTGAATTATGCGATGGCGTATGATTGAACTCTTCCTGCTTTCATGTATATTTTATACTGCAAATCACAACTTCCAGGCCTAATGCACTGCTAATTTGTTTTGCAAACTGTCAGCCTTATTGCATCTTAGCCATGTCTAAAACAATTTAGAGGGTAATATTTGAAACAATTATAGGTGATTATGGATTGATGTTTCAGTGAAAGCTGATTTTATTTAAATCTTAGATTCTTATCCATGTTCTGCTAACATTTGTATAAATGAGTGACTGGTGAATTGCAAGCATTATTAATAAGTTCAATAGTCAAACTCTTCAACGGATTGTAAGCCTGTTACTTTTTTAATTCCTTGCCTTCCCTCTTTACACTTAACTGGCAAATTAAGTTTAATTAATTCCTGCTTTCTTGAACCAGTCCTTTCTCATTTTGGTGCTGGTTCTTTAAGTTGCTATAATATCTTCTTTCTTGAACTGTAAAAATAGAAAATACTGGAAAGAGCTGATGAGTTGGGTGTGGTGGGCTTTTCTGGTTTGGGTTGGGTTTTTTCCTCCTCTCTCCTTCCCCAGATTTTTCCCAGGATCTGTGCTGGCTAGACCTTGGAGCTTCTAGGAGAATATAAAAAAGAAGGAACGGCTTTTGGAGTGAAATGTGAGCAGTAAATGATTGGAAACCATAACAGCATTCTTGGCATCTGCTTGGCAATTTCGTATAATCAGATGCCTCCTTGTAGTTAGTGGTTTGTTAAATCACTGGTTTATAGATTTTTAAATGTTTTGCTCTGTCTGTGTGCAGCTCTAAGTCTCAGTCTTATTGTCCTGGAATTGAAATTGTTGATCTGGAAGGCATACTGCATCCCTCTCTCCCCCTCCTGTGTTTTAATCTTTTGTCTTTTAAAAGTTATGTCGGAAACGGTGAAATTAAGATTGGGTTTTGGTGTTAAGAGCAGTGAAATGTTAAACAATGAAGTTGTAACTTCATAACGTCTGACTGGGGAGTGCTCAGTCCCAGCTTACACACTCATTTTTTGACACTGCATGTTCCTAAGAACAGCATAGTGCTCTACAACAGAAAGGTCATCTGATAAGAGATTATCTGGGCTAAAATTCTGTACCGGGTGCAAAGGGAGCTACCATGTAGCAACAGCCTTTTGCCAGGAAAGGTATGGCAAACAAATAACTAAACATAATGATCACGGACTTTATGGCAGTTAGTAAAGATAACTAAATTATTTGTTGATTATTTACTTGAATAGCTGGCCATCCCCTTTCATTCATATTGGACAAAATCTAATATCTATTAATATGTTTGCTACTTGTGTGATATTCTGTAAGTGATAGTTTAGTATAAGTAAATTATATTTGGCATTTCATATACCCACACTTTTCTTTTTTGAGAACTTTTTTGATAATTACGTCCAAACATTGAGAGCCACCATCAGGCAAGAGAATCCTGTTGTGTTAGGCTGTGTACACAAATATAAAACAAGTAAATTGTTCTGACTTTCCCTTTTTTTTGTAACAAATTACCGTTACAGGTGTATCTCTTAAGGCAAAGAGTGATTTAATATCTGAAATGGTAACATTTTATTTGTCATATTCTCTTTATGATAGGGAATTTGGTCAATTTCATGTTTTGGTTTGCATTGTTAATAGAAAAATACAATAATATAATTTATTTCTATTTATAGCATCTGCTCTGCAAGCCGTCTTCAAAACAGTCTGAGCTTTAAAACAGGAAAACTGCAGAATGAACAATGTCGGTGACCACTATAACACTCCACAGGCACAGTTGGACTAAAGTTTATGGGTATGTGTTGTGATCTGGAAGTAAATCTTGTTCAGTGTATGATAATTTCATGTCAGCTGCTTGTTGCGAAGAGAAAAGTAATAGGTTTACTACGTTTCCACAACAAATGCCACAGAAAGATTTCTCCATCTTTTAATGACACTGATATAATCGCGATTGTGGAGAAACGTAACAAGTTACTAATGAGACTGGACTCCAAAATGTTGCACAGTCCTTGACTTTCCATTGGTGGTTCTAAAGACTGGCAGTAACTCCTGAAGGATTTAGTAGCTTTGTTATTTGTATCTTGTCTCCTAGTATCATTCTGCTATTTGTCGCTGGGCTCTGCAGCATGTTTTACCCACATGTGGAGCTATCCTAGGAAACTGAAGAGCCCTGCTTTTGAGTTTATAATGAATCTGTAGTGACTCTTTTTTTTCTTTTTTTTTTTTTTTTTTTTTTTTTTTTTTTTTTGGTTGGACTTCAAATGTGTTGGTTGGTGATGCAGTCCTGCTGCAGGAGGACATGGCACTGGCAGCACTAGCTGCCTTTCAAGCTGCCGAGCCAAGCCTGTGCCCCGCAGGTGTGTGCCTAAACAGGGTGCTATCATGAAATAAATAGTATTTGTCGCTACAGTATGTGCGTGTATAGATAAATGACAACTTTGTTCATACTTCATTGACAACTGTAAGACAGCGTAAGTCTAGATCTGCAGTAGTTAGGCTGTCTCCTGCTTGATGAGTGTTTTTCTAAACATGAGCTTTTCTGTCTACTGACACACAATGCAATGCATTCACTGCATATGTCAAATGCTTTGTCTACCTATTATCTATCTACACTAAAAGCATATATTCTGTAACCTTTCCTAAACCTTACAAAATTTCTTTCTTTTCACTTGCTTTCCTCTTTCAAAATTTTATGCATTTAGAGAAGCGCACGTGCTGAAATCCATTCTATCGAACCATCTGTGAACAAGTACAGTATGATCCGCTTCTGGTGAATATCCACACAGCTAATTATCTACAAAAATTCGTCTGCATAGTCTACTGTCCAAATTGCTACCATGCACCAGGAATAATTCGCTGTTGAGAGAAGGAAATGGTTTAGTAAACATTATTAGAGAACCAGACACTTAAAAAGATCTTCAGGTACTTGATTCTTAGCTGAAGCAAAGTATAGCTTAAGACAAGGAAACGTGTGTCCATACAAGGGACACGTGGAAGAGTGTAAAAAAGTGAGGACCATATTGGGATAAGAAAACAGGGAAAAGTGTTTATTTTTGTGGTTGGTTTGTTTGTTTTAACTAGAAAACTAGAGGCTGCTGATAGCCTATGTCTGAGTATGGAATTGGCTATTGCTCTCTGAAGATGATTAGCATCACATAAGATAGCAGTTTTCCATGAGCTTTGTTCTAATATATAAAATTTTAGATGCTTGGCCAAGTTTAGTACAAACTTAAGTGAGTTGCACTGAGCTAAAAATTGTGTGAAATCTTGACTGTGAGAAATGTTCAACTGAGTCTGTCCCAGACCATCTTTGAATATACTTTTCTGGTGATATTTTGGTAAATTTGCCAATGTCAGTGCCCGAGAAAAAGTGGTACATAAAAGAGTGTTATGATTAAAAAAAATCAGAATTATTATGAGGAATTGTTTTCTGTGGAAATTAAGAAGAGTCTTAACATTGGATTCAGTAGGACTTATGAATTTTGTTGGAATTCTTTTTCTAACTTCCAGTCTGGTGGAATTTAGGCAGAAGTGAGATATGAGCAGATGAAGATTCAGTGAGTACTTCTTACATGTTTAAATGTCTGTCAGGTTTTTTCACTTGATGCTCAAATTTCCATACCTGTCTCAACGGTCAGAATTTTGCACAAAAATATATGCAATGTGACACTTCAGTTCATGGCTCTAAACTCGTATACACTGGAAACTTACAGACAGGAACAGCACTGAATTATGCTCAAACAATGAATAAGCTTAAAGTGTGTTGAAAATTTGTGTAACTTCCTTCTTCCCCCCATTACTCTTGCGTAGGGGAGCAGCAGCAATAACATTATTCCTTTCCCTTTTTAAATTCAAGAACATTATAAGAGGAAGTCATAACCTTTTTTTGCAGGCTAACACCTGTGAACAGGTGAGAAACTAAACCCCATCTAGTTAGTGGTCTGTTGAATATAATGTGCTCTACCAAGGGAGGGGCTTAATTTTTTCTTGTTCATCATACACAGAAGCCTACGCCAAGACACCAGGTTCATAATTTTCTGCCTTGTTATGCATGTTTTTGGAAATGATTACATTTTGTATGCAGTTTTCCTTACATGTATGAAATCCTACATTTGCTCATGAAACCTGCTGAGGTAACCACCTTGATGCTCGCTGGCAACACAGAGTTAAAGAGGAATTGCTCAGAGCCCCTTTCCATTTGCTCTCAGACAGGTACAATGGAAGGTAGAATGTACTTTTAATATCTGTGTTAATATTGGTCATTTATGTGAGTCTAATGCGTATAGTCTAATCCAGTCTTCACCCAGAACTTTCTAGACCTTTTCCCTTACTCCTGTTAGTACAGTGTTCCGAAGTCTATATGCTGGGACACACTTTTGTTTCATCCTTTTATTACTATTTTGAGTGTTTGCTTGGCATCTCAGGGCATGGAAGTGCTATTTCTTCCTCTGATTGCAGGCAGCAAGGAAGTGAATGGAAAAATCTGCCTATTGCTGAGGTTCACTGGCTAGGACCTGAAGTGGTATCACCTTGCGTTGTGACAATGGGTGATACGGCCAGGTCCTGGGACACTATGGAAGCAGAAAGTTCGATTTCAGCTGTGCTCGCTAGCCTGTTGAGGAGGTACTGTGCCATCTACAGAGCTGCAAAATCATATAAAATATGATGTGACTTAGCTAAAATTTCTTTTAAATTAATTCAGAGTTTCATCTCAGTTATAAACCTGATCGTACTTTTTTTTAACGATAGTTCTAACTAAATACAGTAAAATCTACAGGTGCTTACTGCTACTCTGAAGCAACCTGTACAATTTTTACTAGTTCCCTTGCTACTAAGAGAAGGCAAAGCAGAACTAGGAATCACAGAAACATTGCTTCATATTTTATTCTCGGTGAGATGCATACGTCCTCCAAATCACTGATGAAGGTCGAGGCTTCGTATCTTACACTAAAACTCGGTTTCCATGGATTACCTAAAAGTCTGTCTGAAGGTGTAGTCTGCACTTTTGAATAATGCAAATGACCGAGTAAACAACAGGGTAAGCACTGTATAGGTGAACTCTACTGAGATAGCCAATTAAAGTACAAAACCAAATAAAAATCTAATTTTCAAAAAGCTGCATCACTTGTGGCTATTCAGAACTCATATGCATTTAGCTATCTCTAATATGTGTCTCTTTAAGAAGTGCATGCATTTTGCACACATTGAATTTGTGGGTTGGTTTCTTACACAATGTATAGATAGAATGTAGTCTGAATTATTTTTTACAGTTCATTTCAGGTTAATTAAAATTAATTCCAGGTTTCCTGCATAGAAGGCTTCATTCCTTATCTACAATTAATATTGCGTTGTAAAACTGAAAAGATGAAGTTGAAATTTGACTGACACCTTAACAGGCATTTAGTTGGAACCCTTGCATACAAAACTTTCCCGCAGTGAATGTAGTTTTGTATGAAACTTGAACATCGAGCTAAAGTTGTAAACGGTGATTACTTTCTTCTGAATGGGGGGAAATAAAGTAATTTAGAAGTATCAAATATGAAAATGGAGATTAATATATATACATTGTTAGGGAAGGTAACTGGGGCTATGTATTTAATGAGTCATGTGAAAATTAATCAAAACCATACAGAACTTAATGATATATTTTCATTTTTAAATAATCTTTATATGATGATTTGAAGAAGTTTCATCATTCTGATTTCAAACACATAACCAAAGTTATGTCCAGAATGAAAATGCAGTTTCCAGCTCAGTCTCGTTTATATCAGACAGTGTAAGTAGGAGGATCGGATCACAGAATTTCTTGGTATCGTAATTATCTAATTCGTGACTTTTCAAACTTAACTTTTCAATACCGCTGTCACAGGCAGAAAGTTGCCTGCTACTTTGACAGGAGCGCATGCTGGCTCTCTGGGTGCTGGCGTGTGCGGGCAGCCAAGAACAGATAAATCTTCAGCTTCACCTGCTTCTGTAGCAGAGTGGCGGCCACCGGCTTTGCATTGAGTCATGCACAGGCACAGCAGAAGGTGTTGGACTGTTTTGTCAGTGCTTTCTGCCTAGTCGTTCCTCATCTGCTCCAGACAACGGGTGGTAGGCAAAATAGTATCTGTCTGATTCTGAATTGTGTGCTAGATTTTTGGGAAGTCTTGATTTGATGTCACATTCTTAGCACCACCGCATTCACAGCAATACTCCAGGTGCGATGGGTTCTATTCATACAAAGCAGCGCTGCTAGGTGGTGCTTAGAGCTTCCCATTGAGTTCAGGCATTAAAAAATAACTGGAAATGTTAAAGAAAGGACTAGAGTATTTTTGTCTTGGCTGGCTAGTATACAGCATTTAAGGAAGGAAAATTCTTCTCTTGTAACTCTTACAGTATAAGAGAAAATGAAAACATTGCTAAAACATTAAATCTTTGCAACCCTAGTACTAGTGTTAGGAATTCATGTGATTTTTATTGTGAGCCTTATGTTATGTGGTGTTTCTGGCTTGTTTTTTACTTAGATGAAATGAGTAGCAGTTTAATGTAAGGTAAATATGTGAGCATCTCGGATCTTATTAAAAACACATGTACAGGGGCTTGTGTATTTACAAAGAAAAACAGATTGAGAAAAATGACACAAATATGTCCTAACTATTAAAAAACACTGGTTAAAAAGATGTTTTAAAATCTTTTATGATTTTTAGGCCATACTCCAGAGAGACTCGGTCTCGTAGGACTTCTTTTCGGTGAGTTGCTCCTTTTTGGCAATTCAGGTAGACAGAGAGAGGAGGGAATGCTGGCCATGGGGGAGATGCGCCTGGCCAGGTGCTGGGGGTGGCACCTGATGCGTTTGGATGGTGTGACTGTCCCTTGCAGCCAGCTGTTCTCTCACGTGGTGGGGAGGAGCTGAGGAATGAGACTGCACCGTCAATGACCGGGAGGCAGGGCCGAGTCGTGCGTGTTGTAACAGTGTCCTGTGGCATCAGGACCTTCTACGTCCAGGTTGAACAAGGTCTCTGCTACAAATGAGGGATGCCAGAGTCATGCCTTTGAGAGTCTTTTCTTGAAAGTTTAAGACTTGACGTGTCTGAAACACATTGGTTTCAGACAGGTCTTTAGCAGGATGCACACATTTGACTAGCTTTGCTTCACTTTGTTTCAAGAAGAACTTTTTCGTGTATTTCTATGAAAGTCTGCAGATACATCCGACCTTGCCTCTGTTTCACTGACTTCCTGGGGTTTTTTTTTCAGTACCTAAATTCTATCACAGTAGCTGCTAAATGACTTTTTAGTTTGGAAATCTGCACCTTTTTGCCCACATGGCGCATAGAGGCCTACTCTTTAGTTTCTTGCAGCTTGGGGTTAGGGAGACGTGTTTGTCCACAGTTCAAATCTCTTGTGAGCAGGTGGTTCCTAAGACCCTCTAATTTCTTAGAGGAAAAAAATAGATTATGTTCCTTTTAGTTTTACTCTCAAAAAATAATTTCCTCTCCAATGCTAAACAAATGCACACTAAAGAACATTAATGAAGAAATGAAACAAAGCATGTCATGTAACTCTCTCTGTCCTTGCTCTTCGTATGCGTGCACAGACACACGCAAACACTCTCTGTGTTCCTTTTACCTAATTCAAGCCCCAGATCACACTTTCCTGACAAATTCATGGTGTTCTCGTGTGAGGAAGTAGTAATATCAGTTCCTCAGCTTGTGTAGTAAATGAAGCAGTAGTTTAAAAAAAATAATAATCCTGTTGCAGAAGCAAACATTGCATCAGGATGAATGCATGCTGACAAAATAGCTGTTTGGGGGCTGCTGCATAACCATGCTTTTGCACCCTAAAATTTGTTCCCGTCTTTGCATGCGGAGGAACGAATCCGCATAAGCATTGCGGTGCAGTTCTTAGGGAGATGATTCACCTACCCGTGAACCCAGGAAAGCTGCAGAAAGCTTTCAGGAAAAGGTGCAGCATTATAAATATTTTAAACCTTACTGTGAGCAGGGAAAAGTGTGACATATGTTTTACATTTCAGTGCCTGCTAAGGTACCATTATTTCAGAACCTGTCGCCTTTCGTAGGCTGTGCACTCATAGACAAATGCCATCACTTCAAAACCAATAGCTAAGCTGCCTCTTTTCATGCTGTTTCTTTCAGTTCCAACTGACAGTTAAAAAATGTTTGTTGTTCCCCCCTCCACGCACACCCCCTGTTCTAAGTGATCTGACCTAAAAAGACTGTGGCTACAGCTGAGCTTAAAATACAAACATTCCCTTTGAAAGTTGAAACGTTCCTGCTTGTCTGGGGCTGCACCGGAGTGAAAAAAAGAAGAATCTCAGTGTTTTAGTGATGCAATTCATAGATAAAGCTACTATCTGGGAAAAGGGGGAGGTGTGTTTAGAGTCTACTTGAGTGGCAGGAAGAAAAAAACACTTCTTTTTTCGAGGCAAAGCTGCTCTTTTTTTTCTTTTCCTCTCTGTTTGGAAAGCTCTGCTTTCGGAAGCTGTACTCTCGCCAAGGGGGAAACAAGGCACGGTAATGAGCCGTATCTGAGATCCTTTCGTGGGCCAAGAATGGCACAAGGACTCAAACCCAGGGCTTATGAATTCTAGCTCAGCTTTCTCTCCGTTAAGCGTTCCCTACTTTCTGGGATTAAAATGTGTGTAAAATCGCATGAAACATAACAGGACAGATGTGAACAATTGACAATACAAGACAACAGCTTTGTTTGGAAATAGGGTTGGGTGGTTTTTTTGGTAGAGAATATTTTCAGAATCATGGAATAATTTCAGGAATTCGGTGTGGTATGATGATGTTTCAGATCCTGATGGCTTTGAACTACCTTATGAGAAATCCAGAACTGTTTGTCCAGACACTTTCTAATTTTTAGATGATAGTTAATTTTAAGTTGCGACAATAAATAACTTACCAGAGTTTTGTGTAAAATGGGGAAAAAAGGCACAGTTCTGTTCAGTCTACCATCAGTCTCTCCTTTCATAAGAAATGGCATCAATTAAATATTTTAAAGATGTCCGAATAATTAAAACCAGAAGACTCAGTGCCCAAGCCCTTAACAATTTAAGTTAAGGACATGTTCTTTCCACATCCACACTGAAGGAATGAGTTTGGATGCCATTGATACAGGTCACGTTCAGCTGTTTGTTCAGAGCCCATCTATGTGTCTCCTAAAGCAAGGAGTGGAGATTGTGGAGATACTGTTCCACAGGGAATTTAAGATCTGGCTAGATAAGCATAAATCCAGAGCTGCTCAGGTGAAAGTAAATGCTGCCTTGGGGGTATTGGAATGAACTACATGTTCTGAGGTCTTTAACAGCTCTGTTTTGATTTTGTGGTTTGGTTTGGTTTGGTTTTGTTTTTTTTTCTTTTTTTTTCTTCATTTAGCACAAGTTACTGAATTCTTTAAAGCTTGACTGTATTTCTGAAAGAAATGCCGTTCAATTTTAAGTTTGATCATGATGTAGGAACTACTGGGTGAAATCTATAGCTTGTATGATGTGAGAGGGCAGAATAGCTAACTGAAGCAGTCCTTTGTGGCCTCCAGAAGTAGTCCTTTGTGGCCTCTGGAAGTAGTTTTGCACCACCTGAAATTCACAGCAGCTCCTGTAGAGCTCTGTGTGCACCTAAGCTTTTGCAAGGTGAAAAAAATTAAGGCATCAAACATAACACATAACTAAGATCTTTAGTGTTTTATTCATTCTGGAATAATTTAATTTCCTTTAGAATTCTGCTTTTTTTCTTGACTCTCAATGAAATTGGAACTTCAAAGGATTATCTGCCTCTGAGCATGAGAGTAAGAGTCAGACAAATGATATACCAAATTGAGGTATAGCTCTAGCATTTTTTTTTTTTTACCATGTGCATGGCAATAGCATAGGGAAAAAATACTTTTAAGAATTCTTTTCATAATTGAATTGTCTGTTACTAATAAAATGCATAACAAATGATGTAACTGTATTTACTGCTCTATGAGTGCACACAGACCTATTTCCTTCACACACCTCGCAGTCTTTGTTCCTGCATTTGTCACATGTAGAGTGACACAGGTAGGAACCCAGGCCTATTTTGAAGGCAGGTTGGCCAAAAGATGTAAAGGATGTAGTGTTACTCCAACTGTACTACAGTAAAAGAGTAAGAACACACTACAACCAATCCAGTATTCAGTGGAGTCATTTCAGAAAATTAAGTTCTTTCTTCCGTACGTGATATTCTTCTTGGAATATAGTTAGGTTAAGAGCTGACAATTGTGCATTAACAGTTAATAGTAATTCATTTTGTAACCATGAAAGATGTATGCACAGTGTGGATGGCATAGTTCATATTTAGCTGTTGCTACTGACTTTTATAAAGGTCCTTTCTTGGAGCTGAAGTTCTGTGTGCTGTTCAACAGGTTAATTAGAAACAACACACAAGTGCAGGGGATTTTCAGGAATCCATAAGGATTTCCTGATAAACTTTTTAAAAAAATCCTAAAGATGCTGTATTGAAATATTACCCCATAACACTTTTTTCCCTAGCTGGAAGCTATAGACTTTGCACATTTTAGACACTGATATATTGACAAAACACATAATGATTGAAAAGAAGATGTACTCCCGGGTCTGATAGAAATCTTAACAAGACCCTTTTCCTCTTCTCTTCCCCCACCTCTACCAATGAATTAACAACGGTGTTTGTTGACAATTACTTCCACTGTTTGGAGGCATTTGGTGAAATGACATAGCTTTAAATAGTAGGAAGAGAAGACTGCTGAAAAGGTGTTGAATTTGAATGAAGAATCAGCCTGAAATTACAAAATCTCAAAGGGGGAGCTGCAGAAAGAATCGATTGTGTCCAGACTCGGAGACCAGGGACATCCCCTGGCATCTTACAGAGGAAACTGCCTGGGCAGTGTGCATTCTTCATTCAAATGAACTGATGTTCAAATCTGGCTTTCTTGTCAGAGCTTACAGGTTTTGCTTGAACATATACAGGAAAAATGTAGACCCATGAATTGTCATCTCATTTGTTTAACAATGCCAGTGCTTTCGTTGAGCAATTTCTGCAATTTCACTTAAAAATTGATGTATTACCAGAGAGGTCTAGTGGTTTGTGTTGTTTGGTTTGGTTTGGTTTTGGTTTTTGTTGTTTTGTTTTTTTAAAGTTACAGGAAGAAGTTTGTCTATAATGTACACTAGTATGAAAAGAACAGATGATATTTTTTGAAATGCCAAAGTGACTTAGGTGTCTTTCTCTTCTGTCCCTAACTTAGAGGATCTGAGTATACTCCTTTGGAAGTTAGTAACTACAACCTGGCAGTCTTCACTGAGTCTCCGGATAGTAGGCACCATTTAGCAAAACTCAGTGAAATCTCTACCATGTTCATGTTAAAAAACACCCTGTTGATTTCAGGCTTTCACTTGTAGTCTTATAGCAGTGGGAAACACCCCAAATATGGTCTAGATTTCTCTCTTAGTTGTTTAAACACAAAAAGTTCAGAGATCCCCTCTGAAATCATGAGATACGCTCCTGGGTCAGAGTCTGGGCTGCCTGTGTGTGAAAATCTTCTCCAGAAGAGTACGGGAGAACATATGCTGCTATTTAAATCTTCACTGAAAATCAACATGCTTTTTCTTATCCTGCTGAATAGCTTTTGCTAAAGGAACAAATCGGTGTTTTGTTTAAACATTGAACTTGGCACATGAGTGTAGCGCTCTAAGCGGAGTCAGGTGCAGGGCTGAAGCTTCCACGTACCCGTGCAGCTCGCTGCGCTGCACCCTGGGAGGGGAGGAGAGGGGGAGCTTCACCACTTTCCCTGCCCATATCTCAAAGCTATGCAAAAATGGCAAAATGAGAAGGCTTTTTAATTTTTTTCTTTTTCTTTGCCTGTGGTAACATCCAGCTAAGTCTGAGTAGGTTTTTACTTTTTTTGAAATTTTTTTTGCCTGACAAAAATCCTGATTTTTATTGTGAAACCTTTCATTATGTAAAGCACACCAGTAGTTAGCATCAGAACCAAACGTATCGCAGAGTTTCTTTTGCATCTGTTAGGAGTACAGTGAAACTAAACATTTGATGTGCATATTGAGCCCTCCAGCATCATCACGCAAAAGACGTTAAGCTGGAAACTTATAAACGGTCATGAGAAAATAATTAAGCAGATTATCTGAAATATGTGGGGCGATCATTGTTGAAGTTCTCTTTTGTCCAACAGCACTCAAGAAAGCCATCAGCTTCACTTAAACAGGAAGGATTTAGGGAATCATTCAGACTACTGTTCCTGCCCTTAGTACTGGCTGAATCTCATACGCTAATATCTTTCAACTGCATTGAGAAGGTTAGCTGTGAAACAAAATACATAAATGACGGGTTACAGCAAATGTTGCTTGCTAGAACCTATCACCACTGCCCTCTTGGATGTAAGAGTGAGTAGGTTCTAAATTGCAATAGTCTTATCAAGGACGTATTTATCCATGGTAAATTGAATTAGGGAAAATTTTAACTCTGGGTGGACAGTGAATGAGGTTTCATGCACCAAATCTACCAGAAAAGGTCTGTGGATGGTGGTGTGTGGATGTAGAAGTGTATTTTGTATTTATAAGGTCTGATTTTGTCTTCTAAGCTGCATCTCCGAGACTTATAGTACTGTCTCCAGAGACAGTACAAAAGATAAAAGGTAATTCTATTTTTCTTGTTCATACTTGGATGCCACACTTTTGCAAAGACTGAAATGCTCCTAGAAGCAGTAGAAGCCCATTATACTAACTGTTCTACATTTCTAGCAGTTGTGTTGGGGATGGCTATGGGTTATTTCACAACCAATGACCTACACAGCGAAGGGTGCTCCAGCTGTCACTTCCCTCCTCCTCCCACAACCTTCTCCCTGAGCTCTAACAAACGTTTTCTGGACCTGCTGAGAGAAGCACAGCAACATGTTTTATGGTTTCTATACCCAAGCAACACTGTCCTGGGAAGCTACCCAGAGGTGTGGAAGAGGGTTTGGTCCAGCTTGTGAATTTTATGCCTCCATGGGGTTGAAGGAAATTGCCTGTTTTGCTGTGTTAAATGCCTATTAGAAAACTTAACAAATGTTATCATGAAGGACTCTTAGAAATTAAAAGCAGAAATTATTAAATAGATAATTTTATTAATTTCATGTGACACTGTAGACTGATTGGCATTGTAGTAGGCACTATGTTAAAATATTGAAGCCCAGCAGAAAGATTATCAGATTGCAAGCACTACATGCAAAATTACGAATGCCCTGATGTCCAGGGTGGGAAAGATGAGGTTGCCAGAGATGACGTCACATTTTGTAGAGAGAAAAGTATCAGGAGACTGTAATTTGAAGAAAAGGCAGGCAGTCATGTTTCCAGTTACTGTGTTCAGATTGCGTCTTGTAGATCTCAGGTCTTTGGTACATAGCTCAGAGCTCCGCTACTATGCACTGCCTGTAAGAGAAAGTAAAAGAAAATCTGTACTTTGCAAAGTTATTGTGGCTTAACACACTCTTGCATGTCTGTGATGAAGGGTATTTAGGTGGAGCCTTGCGTAATCTGCCATAAGGCTTGACGTGTTCCCAGGCAATCAAAGTAAGAGCAAACAGGATGGACTACAAATAAAAGTTAAGTAGATCACGATACAGGTCAAATAAAACTCATGTGTTTATGAACTATACTGAAAAAACCCTTCATGCCCTTTGGGTAAAAGTCAGCTTGGAACAGTGCCATTTAAATGGAACGTGGTGCTGATATAAACCACAATGTATGGAAACCTTGGAAAAGAGAGAAGCTAACGACAAAGGATTTGTTACTTTTTCAAAGAACAGAAAACTGCCTCTTTGAGTCTTTTCTGCAGACAAAGCTTCATCTAAGCAACACCCATTTCTCTACACAACAGCCATAATTATTTGCCAGTAGATGGAGTAGTTAAATCAAATGTCTATCATTTACCATCGGATCAGTTTCTCATATGACAGTCTCCATTCTTGACACCATTAAACCCTTGAATGCTTTCTAGTGTGATGATTCTGGAGTTGTTCCTGTTACTGGTGAAGGCTCTCTGCTTTTGCTGTAGTGGCAAACATGATTAGTTACATATCTTTCAACAAAATCTTCTTTTACATTTTTTTTTTCCACTTGGACATCAGGCTTGCCTGCCAGAATTTTTAATAACATCTCCTGCATCTCCCTTTAGGAACTTGTTTTCCTTTCATTTGACTTCCTGTCATAAAAAAAGGGATGCTTGAAGAATGTAAAAAAAAAAAAAAACTATTCAAAATGCTAACAGTAGACTGCTAGTCAAGAGATCTCGTTTATCAAGGGTAATATTTTCGGTTCTATGCAGGTTTTTGCCTTGTCATCAGGAGACATATGATGACTCTTTGTTCTTTCAACAATATCATGTGAAATAGATAAGGGATCTGTTTACAAAACAAAACAAGCCACACCACCGTGGTGGATATATGCAGCAAGTTTGCATTTGTTGAAGTTGGAGGTATTAACGTGTTACAGGTACACAACCGTGAAACCCATTTAATTTCTCTTGACTTAGACTTCCCTGGCTGTCAGCTCTGGGGCAGTGACTTTTAGAGTGACTGCATCCACAGCTCTTTGTATAGGGACAGAAGGCCACATGTCTTGCCCCTGTAGTAGAGGTGAGGTTTCTGGATGTAGGATGTAGAGGCTTTCACTGAGGTTGTTTTTGGAAAGGTTTATGCTGAACAATCCAAACACATTCAGCATCAAGTCTGTTGCAGGTTTGCTAAAAGTAGTCCCTGATTTTCTTCATACAAAGGTCGTAGTTGCAGTTTCTGGACTTAAACAAGTGAGATGTAGTCTGCTAAGAGTAATCGTTTGAAAAGTTGGTAAAGAAATTTTAATCTTTGGAAATTGTGAGCTACTGCTTTATAGTATTATGACATTGTGGTATTTTTGTTGCTGTTTGGGCTGAGAAAATGATAATAAATGCATGTTTAGAAAATAGGTAAAATATGAAATAAGCTTCTGTTCTATATGTTGAAAAAATAATCTTGATGTGCTGCAGTATTGCAAATATGTTAAGTATCACAAGAAAGTCTTTCTGCTTAAATTCAAACAGGGAAAAAAATCCACATGTATAAAATTAACAAAGAACTCGCAAACATTTGAAGGTTCCATGTACACCCCCCCACACCACACCCCCCCACACCACACCCCCACCCCGCCAAATCAAGCATTCAGTTGGCCCTAATATTCCAAAACTTGAAAAAATTAAATGTATCTGTTTTCTTTGCTGTACTTAGGGAAGGGAAAAAGGTGGAAAGGGAAGTGCTCTGAACTGAAAATTTATTTGGTTGTAGTTCTGATGTACAGCTTAGTGGAAAAAGGGGAGTATAGTATTCTAAATAGAATGGAAATGATGGCGGATTTTTGTGTAGAGCTATATAACTAGCAATTTCCCAACAAGCCATGGGTATAGGGGCTAAAGTATCTAATTAGACACTTAGATTAATAAATGAATAAATAATGTCCCAAGTATTTAGGAACATTGTGAATTCAGGGCTAGTTCTATACCATTTAAATTATTTGTACATTGGCTTCAGTGGTGATATATCAGGAATAATTTGGCTTTGTGCATTTGTTAATGATTCTGAAATTTGCAATACCTGTGTTAGTTGAACTGTGACACAATCCAAAATAAAAAAAGGGCAAAAAAGCCCCCGAATCCCAGGAGGAGATAGGAGGTTTGGGTAGCCTGCATACCAATGAACACACACAAGAGACAGTGCTTTGTGACAAAAAAAAAAAAAAATCCCCCAGACCCTATTCAGCCAATAATAGAAAATTGTCCAATCCAAGGGCATGTGTCAGCTACCCAGTGAAAGAAAGAAGGCAGGGAACTGTACACTAGCAAAATGAGTGCTCTTAGAAACTCGGTGAAGAACAGGTAAAGATAAAAGTGCAGGATCAAAGCTTCAGAGCCTTGCTGGCAACTGAAATATGAACATCAGATGTTTTCAAACGCCCTTCGAATAGATTTCGACATTAGAACCTCATGCTTATTGCACGTACCCTAAAGTTTTGTTTGAAGATAAATCTTTCAAGCTCAAATCCATACCTTATTCGCTGCATCAAGTAACTTCTAAACAGTTCTTTGCTGCCACCTTTATACAGTTTGTCTGACCTAACTCTCTTCTCTTTGTGGCTCAACCAGAAATGTGTGTTAGCTGCCTACTTATTTAATTGTCCTTCTGTGGCTCAGGCTTCTTGCTTAGTCACTTTGAAATATCAAAAGTATGATCCATTCTCTCCCTACCGTTCTGATATCTCCCAGGGAAATCTGTATCCACTTTGTTGCTGGCTGTCCCTAACTGCAAGTGCAGTAATTGTTTTTATACGCCAGGGCTCCTTTGCAGGTTTCCCAGAAAGTAGATATGCGGTACTATATTTGGATATAAGAACACATTAAAAAGCACACTATTTTTATAGAATACTATTGGCTTTGGTAATACCAGCAAAATTCAAGATCCCTAAAACCCCTGCTGATTTCAGTATAAGACCAGAAGTCAGTAAAAGCCGTCTTCTATGAGTAAAAGCCTTCTTCTATTTAAGGTTATAATTTCATGCTTAGAAATACTGTTTTGTTCATAATGTAGTACCTTGTTCTTGCATATTCTTCAGCATGTGGAACCTGGGGTTTCTGATACAGTAATAAGCTCTCCATCTACTCCAGTGGAATTGGAAAAACCTGTGCTGCCTTCAAAGTGACAGGATTTTGCATGATTGAAATGTAGTTAGGAGAATACAGATAAGTGAGCTGCTTGTTTCAAAGTGAGTTAAGCAGGTCATTGCTGGGATGGCCGTCTTTCTGATCTTTTAGCACAGCACTCCAGTGAAGCATACAAGACTCTTCCCAGCTCAGACAGCATTTAGTGCAGGCTCTCTGCAGACTCAGTCCTGCAGCAGTGTCAGAGGTAGAGGGACAATGTTTTTTCTTCCGTTCAGTAAGTGTGAAGCACAGGTGATTTTTATTTCCCACCATAACTATCTCAGTGTGGTAATATTGTCACTGCTTTGTCTTAGATTTTAAAGTAAGTTGATTGCTATCTTGATATAAAAAGTATAAAGCCTCAAGGAGTTTGTCTACACCAGACTTTTTTTTTTTTTTTAAATTTCAAGTTAATTGTCAAGTAATGTCAGGTACTCAACGTGCTCATAAAAGCCAGTATGACACGCTGTATAGTTTTGCCCGGGGCTATGCATTTTTAATGAGGTTATAGTTCTCCGTAGTAGTAGCCCCAAATCAGCCATTTGCAGTAGCTACTGGAAGCACGTTGGACAATTAGTGAATAATGTTGCAGTACTCAGTTTTGCTATAGGGCTTGTTACCTTGCTTCTCTGTCGTTTACTATTGAGGACTGGACCTTCATTGTCATAAGTCATTGGATGACCTTGGCTCTGAGCCTGATTTCTGTTGAGTGGCGAAAAAATTTACAAGTCACGTTACAATAGGTCTGCAAATTAGCACCTGATGTTATGAAGAAGGTGGGGAAAAACCCCCTATATTCAACCTTGGTGAATGGTGTTCCTCTCAGGAAAATCCCGTGTTAACATATACAAATACTGGTAGTTGAGTATCACCTATATCACGAACCTCTCTTTGCTGAGTGCGGGGCACTCAATATGCACTCAGTTCCTGCATTCCTGCCATCAGAATGGCCAGTTCTTGGATTTGTCCAGGGGCAGATATTTTTTTTTCCTTCTTGTTGCTCAAAGGACTTTTTCTCTGGATTCTTATTCCCCTGTGGGATAGAGAGAAATTGCTGACTTTGGACCATGCCCATCATTTGCATCTGGCCCAAATACTAGTAATAAAAGAAATCCTCTTCTGATAACCAGCAGGCTACGTTAGTATTGTCCAGATTCCCTCTTTCTCCAGAGTTGCCTCGGGAAATTGGATGAAGGAGGTTTACAGACAGCAGGCTGTAACAATGAGTGAGTATGAGAGTTTATGACTATGTACTTCCTCTGCTCCTGGCTACGCTCCTCCATTAGTTGTGGTACCTACCCCTTTTTGCCTTGGGTTAGATAATTGCCGGATTAATGG
Organism: Fratercula arctica; assembly: GCA_947846985.1. Taxonomy (NCBI): domain Eukaryota; kingdom Metazoa; phylum Chordata; class Aves; order Charadriiformes; family Alcidae; genus Fratercula; species Fratercula arctica. The sequence continues at coordinate 26,917,992 of CANTUZ010000010.1, forward strand.
GTTCACAGGGGAATCTCATGTGCATCGGAGCAGGCAGAATTGAAGCAGTGAGAACGTGCACCTGGGAGAGTTTGTCTCCCACTTTAGTACTACTGGTGTGGTGTTAATCTGGCCCACAAAAGCACACGTTTACATTTCCCAAAAGGAAGTTAACAAACTTCCGTGAGGATTCCTTCAGAAACAAGAGGTAGGGCTAGTGGGTTTAGTGTATCTTGCTCCTGTAGCCTGTTTACTCCCTGTATTTATTTATTCTTTTGTTTTGCTTGTATTTTTGTTCTGCTAGAAGTGATTGTTTGCATTTCTCTGAAATATTTCTCCAAGTATTCTGTTGAGGTGCATGCTGCCGTAAACAGTGTGAAATCAGAATCCTGAAGTCTGATAAGCAGAACTGCAGACACATCAGGGACCTGGGTTTGGTGAAGGTTTACGCTTCAGGAATGAACACTGAAGTTTAAGGAACGTTAAGGAAAAATGGGAATATTCCCATGCTTCAGGAATGAAAACCTCAGCACTGCTTCTCTGAATACTTGTTTCTTACAATGCATCCTACTTGCTTCCAAGGCACTATCTGTTTCCCAAATGAAACCTTATTTGCAACTTTGAAAGGCAAAAAAATGGTTTAAATTTGATTACTTTTATCCTATTTTTCCAGCACAGCAAGCCTATGAAGCATGCATTTCTTGGAACAGTTCCTGCATTTGCCATCAGTGGTCAGTTGCCATAGCTCTGCCACCTGAAGGGCTGGCTATTCCGATAGTGCATGTAGCACGTTCTGGAGTACTAATTCACTAACGAGACAAAGGGTGACCGGCTACCGAATAGCCAAATCCTTCCCAAGTTTTCATGCTCATTACTATGTGGACTCTATCAGGACTGCAGGCTAGCACAGAATATTGACAGCATGAAACCTTGAGGAGCATGCCTGTGTTTTGGCAATTAGATTTACTATCTCATCCTATCTAACAGACCATTTAGAGGTCTGCCCCGAGACACATCTCTTCAGCTGAGCATCTACCACCTTCTTATAATGTTTTTATCTTCAGTCTGACCGACCGCAGTTTTATAAATATGCTTCTCTGTACTTTAATTTTGTTGTTGTCAGGAAAAAAGGCTTCTGGATGGCCAGTACTGTAGTTACAACCGCTGCTAAGACAAGGCAAACAAGGAACTGCATTAAAATGTATTCCTGGAAAAATCTGTCAATTTCTTTCTTTTTATATATACACACACACACTTTTATTTATATATACACACACACATTTATACACACACACACATAAAAATACACTCTCCCAAATGGGCTGATGTGTGTACAGCATTGCAAAATAGATCTGCCATCATCCCTGACAGGCTGCTGGAAATGGAGTTGATTGAATATGACTCAGACCCTCAGTCTCATTGTCCAATTCATCAGTGAATGCACTGCAGGCTCATTGATTATATGTAAGACCAGCAGGAATGCTTGGCTTGCTTCATGGGGCTGCCTGTATTGAGCTATTATAAACACCCTTTTCTCCGCTGTGTGCATGTAAATAAGTTCAGGTCACTTAAAATTGACAACTTAGCCACACTTTTTGTTAATAAAAAAAAAGAGAAAGAAATGCAGGCACTGTTCTTTCTGTGAAGAAGTTAGCTTCAGCCAAAACTGAGACCACAGGCTAGATAATCAGCTAGGTCTTAGATGTCAAATAATATTTTCTAATAAATTTCTGACTGGTAGGTATTCCAGATGGAGTAACTATTTTTAATGTTTTCATTTTTAATAAGACTGAAAGTGGGTGTAACTGTATGTGGGGTTTAATTTAGATTAAAATTCAAAATTAGCAAAAGATTGTAAATGGAAATGTTTTTCTATGAGCAAGCAGGATGGTATACCACATGAACAATTCTGAAAATATTTTTCTTCTAATAATTGTGCATATGGAATGAGATATAATTAAACCTCAGTTTCCCCATAGTGAACTGAAATTTTACTGTACTATACCTGTAGATGTGCCTATTCTCAGCAAACAAAATCACTTTTAACTAGAAACAGTAGATGTCGTTGCACCTTTCGTTTCTATGTCTTCCTGTCCCTATAGAAGGGTGAAATCACGGGGCTCAGTCACGTCCCTTACTCAGGGAAGGACAACAGAAGCACTTTGCTGGCTGCTGTTAGTCCCACAGGCTGTATTAATTACTTCATTGTGTCATATGGCCCACTGGCAAAATATAGAGAAAAAAAATTACTTACTGTTTTACAGTGTGATCTTGCTACTTCCAGATGGCCACCCCTAGGAAAATGGCCCAGCTGAAGTTTATATAGTTAAGTCACATTTGTATGAAAAACTGCAGCACCCAATGTTAGGTTTTCGGTTTGTTTGTTGGGTTGGTTTTTTTGTTTGTTTGTTTGTTTGGTTTTTCCTATGACAGCAAGACCTTTCCCTGAGTGATATGCTATTCCTTCTGTAGTCAGGCTGAATTTTAGCAAGTTTTTTCCAGTCTCCTGGTCTTCATGAAGTATTCTGCAAAATCTTTGTCAGCTGGGACAAGCGAGGATGTAATGAAACATTAGCTTTCCAGTTGGTCACCTTCCCTAAGAGGCAACTTAGATAAACAGAAATTTTACTGTCATCTTGTGTATCAACCAAAACCCTTATCATCTGCATTTTGGTTTGGGGAAAAGGATCAGGAATGTGAAGGAAAAACATCTTTTTCACATGGAAAAATATAAAATATGTCAAAATATTTGCTTCCTAAGTATAGAAAAATTTGCAGAATGCTTTTGCAGTCATATACCATGACAGACAACTTTTAATGTTGGGATTTTTAACTTACAGTATTTATGGAGGAGTTTTCTGTAACCAAAGTATTTCGTCTACTCCTCCTGCTTAGGAGCCAGAAGTCCCCCGTAAGGAGGCGGCCGGTGGTGTTGTAAGGGCAGCCTGAATATACAAAGTGGGTTATGAGCTGCTTGTAACACAGTGTGCTATTGCTGTTTGCACTGATCTCATTAGTTTGTTTACACATCCTGATTTTGCTCTCTCTCCCAACCAACTCCCTGTACCTTATGTTTCCTGAGCGTTCGTTTCAGCTCTGCTCCTGCAGAGAGACCAAACAATTCAATCAGAGTTTGCAGAACAGCCTGTGCACGCCGAACTCTCATGCTGCCAGGAGTCAGGCTCTGAAAAAGTGAACTGCTTTTCCACTTCTGTTTGTTTTTAAATGGCAAGTCCTTAGTTCTGGGATACTGAGCCTTTCGCCTGTCTCTGCTGCTGAAGGAATGTTTGTTTTTTCCTGCCTTTTAAAAGGAATGTTCATGCTGCCTGTTAGGGGCTTTGTATGTTATCTGGTTAACTCGGTAGCTGAAATATCATAGTTAGGTGCAGGATCTTCTAGTTGTTGACCCCACGTTTCTAAATGAAAGTCCGTATTCTGAGTCTAACTCGTCTGAAAACATTAAAGTTCTCGCAGAAAACAGCCTCTTGTCCGCTTAGTGCGTTATTCTAACCAGTGGGGAAGTCAGACATCTACTATCCTAAATATTCAAAGGGCTAGACAAACACTGCTTTTAGAAGAAAAAAAATTAATCTGTCTTCATGACCATGTATCGATTGTAGCATATTCTAAACTTTTTACTCTCACTAGGTGATACTTTCAGAAAGGTCAGGTGACTTGGGGAAACCGTGTGTTGGTAAATTCTACCGGTTGAATTTGCTTATTGCGTATCCAAGGATTTCTGGCTGCCTATTATTGTGTGGTATTCTGTATTATTGTCACAGTGCAAAGTATTGCAACTGAAATTAGCACATAGTTATCAGCTTTTGCCGCTTTTCTTTTTGTTTGCTTCTTAGCTGCTGTTTACCTGCACTTTGTGGATCACCTTTTCTGTTTAAATCTGATTAAATATCTAGGATTTGAACTGTTTGACAATTAAGAAACCAGAAGAATTAAAATGCTGTTAAAGAGACATGTTTGCACTGTCTTCCTATCCCGGAATTTTAAAATGTCAGAAATACCGATTTCTCTTGCACAAACTGGAAACACGGCTGAATCTTTTAGAAGCTTTGGTAAACTTCAAAGAAAGTTCAGAACGTTCATGCATTTAGCTGAGCTGAACCCAAATTTTGGACACTTTGAAATTCCCTCATTAAATGAATGACATTAAAGCCAGTGCCTCATAGAGATGAGAAGCTGCGTTATTGAGCGCCTTGAACTGTTTGGCCTGGGCAATGGGGACGCCTCCAGAGTGGCCCAGAGCAGAGTCTTCAGGAAGCAAGCTGTTGTCATGGCTTCAGAGTCCTCCCTAATGTTCGGTTCACAATAGCAGGAGGATTAAGTGTTTCAAGGAAGGGCTCAAAATGTGAGTTTGCGGTGAGGTGGAGAAAGGGGGTTCAGAACAATCTGCGCTGGCAACTTGCCAGCAGGGGATATACATAATGGCAAATGACATCATGTAGAAGAGAACACAAAAAAATTCTTTGAAGAGCAAAAAAAAAAATAAATAGGGGAGCTGCTGAAAAACAGAGAGAGATAGGTGTTGTGCAAATGTACTCTGTCTATGTGTGTGTGTGTATGCACATGCATCCGTGTTTATAATACCATGTATTTCTGGCTTCCCAGTTTCCAGGAAAGTGGTAAGAGGCAATAATATGTTTACACAATCACCAGCTGTGGCAGCAGTATGGAATGGGCAGAAATGGATGAAATGTGTTTAGCCTCTGCTTCCTTCAAGCTTTTCATTAGGGTATTGTAGATTACCGCAACAAAAATGTGATTCAGTTAAAAAAAAATGACATTAAACAAAGCCAGATGTACTTAAGTAGCAAAATATCCAGAAGAAATGACTTAACGTACAAGCTATGTGTGGATTAATGTAACTCCCTGATCCTCCCCTACCCAGTATCTCTCTCCTCTCTCTAAAGAAACCCCAAATCAAAACAAAGCAGAGGACGGAAAAAAAATATCTAAAACCATAAAACCTAAGAATCTGGGAGTTGTAGCCAAGCCAATCACCGTAAGGCAATTTGCTAATGGTTTTGGCAGAAATGATCCTTTTCAGCTTGTCTTCCTGCCATGCTAGTGAGCTAGCATTTATCCATATGTGAAATGTTTTATTTCCTCTAACAACATTTGAGTATGTTTTCTTCTTTTCTCTGAAATACGAGGAATGATCTTAATTTCACTGTTGTAGCAGAGGAAAAAAAAGTTACTTTAAAAGCAATGCACTGTTTATAGTTGATTTAGAGAAACCTATTGTTATCTCAAGTCTTAAGAGTACAACTTGGAAGCAATTTGGATCCTTTCCAAGCTCTCAGAACATATTTCACATATCAGATCATATGTTTTCACTATGGAAGTATATGAAACTTGGTCAGAAAAATGTATTTGGAACAGTAAATATGAAAATGTCACTGATACTAGCAGTGATAAGGGAAACCCCACTGCATCACTATTCTGGATCTTTCTGCTGTAGAAAAGAAGAGAAATAGCAAAATTTACTGTACTTTTTACTGTCAGAAGTGTTTATACACAGGTGTGTCGCAATTCTTGTTGCAAGGAATTGTTCAAATTACATTTGGGCAGTGGGGAATGTGACCTCCGTTGTAACTCATTAGGCCTGCAGAGAACTTCATGTACATTTAATATCCGGAGCTTGACATGATGGCTCCCAGATGCTCAGAAGAGAAAGCCCCTCAGATGATGATAGGAAGAAAGAATGGAACACAAAAAATGGATTTATTTTTGGATTTATTTTACTTTATTAAGACTTAAAACTGGTAATTTATTTCAGTTAATTTAATTGCATGTCAAGAAAGATACTTTGTTCCGTGTACCTATATATCCCAAGAGCCTCCAACAAGTATACCAAACTGTTATTCAAGGGGAGAAGGGTTGGAATTTAAGTCTATTTCTGCAAATCTAATTGGTCGTAGTCTTCTCCTGACAGGATTAAATGTTTCTTTAGTACATAGGTATTCCAGTAAGTTCAATAATTATTCTTACTCCTGATGCTTAATTGGCTCTCCTTAGGTTAATCAGAAGGGGAAAAAATTTACCAATTGAGCTCTTCTTCTGGGGATGTTTTTTCTATAGATTTTTTTCCCTTTCTTTTCCACCAGAGCCTACTTCTTGCTTTCATCTTCTGCGTACTCATGTGGTAGGCATATATCTACCACTGGAAGATGATACCTCTCTAACAGACATAAAATGACTCTGTACAGAAACTCAGAGGTCATATTTTATTAAACTTGTCACAGGCGGTACCAGCTGTGTGCAACGAAGAAAGTAACGTGGGGAAACTGCTTTAATGCTGCATCAGAGGGGAGGAGCTGACTACACTGATGCAGAAAATCACTGAAATAAGTACAGTCGTACTGTTTGGTTAGTCTCTACTCACTCATTTCTTCCATGTCCTCCACTTGGACTTCATTTCTCTCCAGTTTTCTTGCTTTTCATGTACTTGTTCACCTGAGAAAAGGAAAACTTGATTGAGAAGAGCTCCTGGAGCTAGACTCCTGTTGGCAAAAATAAATAAATAAGCAAGTCAGAGCTGTTTTCCTTCTGAATGCTCTCAAGGACTCTGGTGTTAGCAGCTGGGTTGTTGCTGGTATAACTTTCCTCCATTAATTCACTTAGAGGTACTAATTAAGAAAATAAAATTATGCCATGGCTGTGTGTGTAGCAAGGCAAAGGGAAGGAGATTGCAAATATCAGAATGCACTATTGAAATGAAATAACCAGGAAAGAAGTAGTGACCGATTTAAATGTTGTGATCCCTGCTGTGTCTCATTTCCTAAAACCAGGCTATTCTGTCTGCTGTAACATCTGTTTTTCTATTTTCTTTGCTCAGTGCAGAGATCCTATAGCTGCTTTTGATTTCTGTCAGGTATTTCCAGGTATTTTTTAAATTTTCACTTTAGTTATTGTTTAGAATCGGCAATGTTATTATTTTGGTATCCATTTGAATGAGGAAATCCAAACCTCTAGTTTTTCTTTTATAGTGTGTCCATGGCACTCGGCTTTCAAGTCTAATGTGATGAAGCAGGTCAGCTTCAAAGGATTTCATGGACTTTATTACTTTCTAGTTAGTATTAGAAAAAGAATTGTAAAGGTGGTCAGAAGCTGGAGTTTGGGCTTTTTTAAATCTTCTGTAACAAAGGAGAGGCAAAGCTTCTGTTCATTTCTTTAATTAAGCACTCAAATGTGATGTACTTTCATTCCTAACTTCTGTTTTTTATCTTGAAGATGCTGTTACTAAGCTACAGTGCAAGTATCAGGTATGTGTGGGTAAGATGGGGGAAGTTTATCTTGTAGATATCTCTGCAACATCCATAAACATCTCAGAAAGAAAAAGGAGGTTTGGAGCAAATTTCCCTCCACAGGACTCTGTGGAGCTGTACTTTGCCTCTTTTTTGGCGTCTGTTAATTTCCATTCACAAGTCTTGTCCCTGTTTTGCAGCAGAATCCCTTCTCCTCCTCTTTCCTTCCAGTTTTTGAGCATTCACACGCACTGCTCACTTTTACAAGGGATGGTATAAAAGAGCAGTAAGTGTGGAAAATGGTAGCAGTGCTGGAAAGTGGGAAGATCACATCAGGCATATATGACTTATCTGGCATGTCAGCCTGATGCTGTGTCTTCATGTTTTCAGTCCCACATAATCTCTGAATTTGGATTATCTGAATAGTTGCTTGAATAGAAGCCTCGCCTTATAGCAGTGAACTATTTGAGGTGTGGTTTGTATCACTGAAAATGAAGAACATTTCCTATGTGAAAACACTGCATTAAATTTTATGACAGATGGAAAAAAGATAGGCATTTACCAAATTTTTTGTTGTTTGCTCTTCCCTGTGAAATTTTACTGCCTGCTGAGACCATTCTGTGTTTCAAGGGCATAAGACAATAGGGGTCCCATCTGATAGAGCAGGATCACCATGGTTTTTCAGGAGTAATATTTAATGGATATGTAGGACCAGATTTCTGTCACTTTCTCTGTCCCTTCCTGATCATTCTCCAGGTAGGATCTGGCCTTTTTATATTTAGTTCTTATTTGGTCCAAGTGATAAAAGCTAATAAGTACTTGTTTAAAAGTAAATGTAAGTAACATTAGAAAAAGATCAGAAACTTAAAGAAATAGCCTAAACTTAAGGAAATAACGTCTTGAAGACAAGGGTATCTTGTTCTCCTTCCATATTAAACCACTGTTACGAAAATTGAGGATTAATTCAGTCTCTCAATGTTTTGAGCTTGATATTTTTCACACTGTCCTGTGGAACTTATTAGCTCCTTTTACTTGTGTTTAATAAACTACAAAAACATTGTTGTTCTGGTTAAATAACCTTATTTTGTAGTCCTTTTCCATTTCCTAAATGAGATGAAAGGCAAAAGAGAAATTTTGGATTCCAGTTGGCATTTACCTATTTTATCTTGTGGGACTGAGGCTATATCTGCTATTCTGTCCTGTTCAATTATCAGCATGTTGCATGCTTAAAATCACAGACAGTGTAGTTGCAATGCGTGTAAGGCTGGTTTCTCACTTGGAGTCACACAGAAACACTAGCTTCACTGATGCCTGAACACAGAGTAACAAATGACGATAATGTTCCTATTAGTGAGCTGAAATTACCCTACTGGCTTGGATCAGCAGGGTCCAGTTTCTCCAAGGCACTACTTTTTTTCCCAAAGAGAAATCTGTGATCCTTCTGTTAAAATTAAAGAAAATAATGAAATAAAAAAAATATTTATTTTTATTTTTCCAGGAGTTACTTTCAGGAGTTACTAGAGTTCTCAGTGTGTGTTTGTTTGTTTGTTTGTTTTCCATGGCACCTTTGCAGATAATTACTCTGTAATATAATAAGCATCGTATTTACAAGAATGAATTGCAGTCCCAGTTTCTTAAGTTAGCCTGTTTACTTGAGCATGTTTGAAATGAAGACAGAATTTGATTATTTGCTAGCAACAAGCACAAATTCAGTGAAAGTGTCATCAAGATTCACACCTTAATAGGACTTGGAGGGGTTTCAAGAGTCTCGAACCATTGAATTCTGGTCTATCTTGAACAATTAACAGGGGTAAGTGGTTTTAAAATACAATGAACATTACAAACCATTTCTGTTTTCTTACTCCATTTTAAGCAAATGCTTTGTGCCCTGTTTTTTAATTCATGGTCTGTGAATCACTGTGGCACTAAATAAAGCTTTCCAGCAATGGCAATGCAAAGCTTGGTTCATGTTGAAATGTCTGAGATCTCGGTGATGATTTAGGATTACAAATTCTCATCCTATTTAATCTAAAATTGTACTTGCTCAAGGGGGGACCTGAAACATTAAGGTTTATCCCTAAAAAACAGGAGAGATGTCTACTTTTTTTTTTAAAAAAAAAAACAAAACAAAACAAACAACAACAAAACCAAACACAAAAAACCCCAGCTTTTCCATGTCTTCTGTATTACTAGTGTTAGCAGCAAGCCACTGTTTACTAGCCAGGGAGCAGGTGTCTTGCTCTTTTCATCTGTTTACAAATGTGCAGGAGAAAACCCACAACATTCTGGTCTTGGAAGACTCTGCATCCAGGGCTCAGGTAGATGAGCCCAAACACGCGTGGATGAGAGAATGAGCATCATAGAAATAATTGAAGAGCCATCAGTGGCACCGCTTGCCTTCAGTGCTATAGTAGGCAGGGCAAGATATGGTAGTCATAAAATAGAAAAAAATCTTCTTGGAGATGGATAGTTTACCTCTTTTTTTGTGTTGTGACTGAATACAAAAGACTGACCTAACAAAAAACCACTTCTTTGATGTGACACAGGTAATTCTTTTCAGAATGGGTCTCAAAGGCTTAAATTGCCTTGAACTGTGGTTTATTTGCACTTCTATTTGTTCTTCAGTATATGTGAAGGGTTTTTTTTTATTGTGAGTCATCCGTAAGGAGCGGATTTTCCAATGAGCGACAGTTACAACTTGATTCTAGCTATCTGACAGTTTAAAACATGAAAAAGAGAATCTTTTAATACACTTTAAAACAAACAACAAATATTCTATTGATTTGGACCATTAGGAAATGACCTGGATGGACAGAACAAGCTGACATGTTAGAAATTTGTTAGAGGTTGGACTTCAAAAATCAATATGTTAAAATTCTTAGTGTCAAACTGGATAATCTGGTTTCAGTTATATCAAGTTCATTAATAGGAAGAGGTGAAGTTAATTGGCTTTTCAAATTTGAATTTTATTCTTCCACGTAAGTGTTGGATGTGCTGGGTGCTAACTAACACTTTTTGTAGTGCTGTTCTCTTCACAGCCTGAAAGGGGCCTCTCTCTTCCTTTTCTGCTCTTTTAAGGCAAAAGAACAATCAGTTGCTATGCTCTTCTCACTGTATTTTCTAATCTACATGATTTTAGTGTTTTTAACATGCTGAAATCCACTGCCAAGTATCTGTTGCTGTCTTTTCTTTATGGCATTGGTAACATGGCTTGCTTTTCCATCCTCAGGCCTTCCAGATTTTTGGTGTTTATATATTCTTGTAAAGAGATCTCTATAAATGGTAGGTGTGTAGTTTGAGAGGTTTCTTAACCAGACTTGTGGCTTTTTTTTTTTTTTTTTCTTTTCCCATTTTTCTTCTGCCCTTTGAAATGCTGCAGGCCCGGATGGCTGTAACAGACCGGCCCACAGCCTCCCCAGCAGCAGTAACTCATACCATGCAGCAGGTATGAAAGGCTACATTAGAAATGACGGCAAGGCCAGCTAAGTGCTTTTCACCAGAAGAGTGAAAAAATAATAAGGAATGTAAGAACGTGAATGATTAATAAGAGGGGAAAAAGGCTTTCCTGAAAAGTAGTGGAAGATGATGGTTCAGTGCTATAGCCCCACATGTTCATTCAGAAAAGTAATAAAGCAGCCTGCAAATAATTACCCCAGCCTACAGCAGAAGTCTATGTTACTTCATTGTTTAAAACCTCCTAACTTCAAGTCTGGGGTGATCCTTGTACTGCTGCAGGGTGGGCCTGGCGTGTGGGGCGGCGGCGGCCCCGGCCTGCTGCGCTGGTGGCCCTGTGGCAGGTATCGGCCTGGCAGCGAGGTGGGGCGGGAGGGGGGGAAGAGGGAGCTCCCTCAGAATTCTGTGAAATATTTGTGTCTTAAGCTCGAATCCAAATCCTCAGCAATGCTGAAGGTTGCCATTATGTCTTTTTATGCCATGTGGTGATAGCGAACAAGATACCACTCCAGAAGTAACTCTGAGGGGAGTAGTGAGGGGAGACATTTAGAGGGAAGCGTTCAGGTATGTGGTGGTAGAATTGCACATCTTAAGTCTGTAATACCTTTTAAAAATTATGTATAGGCTTATAAAATGGTTTTCGGGTTTTTTTTTCCTTCATTGCAGTAGCTTACAGGATAACAGCAAAACCTCTAGTATTTACGCTAGATACATTGAGAGACAGTGTAGGTGTGTGAGGGGATCTTGAATGAATGCATCCGAATGCATTTTGGAACAGAAGGAAAACTATAAGTTTTATTCATGAGGCAGATCACTCTATCTAGAAGCACTGTAATAAATGTCATTTGTGCTATTAATATTGTATTAGAGAACACATACCGAAGTTCTGCTAGATCCCAGACCACAAGCTTAAAGGGAAACATGAATGCACGTTGCCATTTTGTCAAGTCATTTTCAGGGAAGTTTGTCTTCACTCATTTAATATGCAAGTTAGGTCAGCGAACCCTGCAGGAACATAAAGACAAAATTTCATGTGAAACAAAATTTAGGGATAGAATTTTTTTTTATGTGGCTTTTTTAATCACTTTCTTATTCATACAACTGCAAGCAACACTGTTTCAGATTACAGATTTCTATTGCCGCTTACTTCATTAGACTCTGAAAGTTTGACTATATTTTCTTTTTTTGGGGGGGGGGGGGGGGGAGTGGGGGGGGGGCAGAGGGAAGTATCATATTATCATATTTCCTCCTCTCCTTGTTCCTTTTCCCGTATTCTAGAGGCACAGACATCAAGCTTAGTTCTGTGAAAAGAAACAATTACCTTTAGATTTTCTCTGTCTGAAATGTAAAACAATGTGTTAGAAGTGAAAAGGAGGAGCAGCACAAGGTTGATTGAGCATAGCAGTGACAGATAATGCGTTCTTGAGGAGTCTGGCTCCCAAGAAACTGGTTGAGAATTTCTCATGCTTTTCTTAACGGGGGGAGAAAAAAAAATTCTTCTTTCAAGATGTATCCCAGTCAATTATATAACTTCTAGCCATGTTTTGTATTATAATCTTTTCACTTTAAATGAGGCTGTAATTTAGTGTGAAAATATTCTCACATTCTTGAGAAGAAATCTTTGAGACCTTCCAATGATGTAAAGTATATATTATCTGGTCTGAAAATCATGCTTTGGCATGGTTACTATTCACTGTGAATAACAAAATCTGAGTTACTTGTAAAGTTTCAAATAAAGTTAAATCCATCCTAAACCCATCTCTGTGGAATAACAGGGAAGTATACTCACTCTCCTGTAGATTTGATTTTGCAGTTTTATAGCTTGTATGTAGAAGTTAGGCAATTTGCTCAATTCCAAGTTTGAGCTGACTTTTTGTTTCCAGTATATATGAATTTGTAGCAAATAAGAACATAGGGATTTTTGCGGGGCTGCAATGGTGAGGAAGACATAGCATGTTGGTTTTGAAGTTTTCTGAAACAGGCATATAGGAGTAACCTGTGAAAATTTCTGCTTTCAAGAAAGAGTTCTTACCCTTGTAAAACAAATTCGGCGAGTGGGGGTGATAGATTTTGTTTGTTTGTTTTGTTAACCCTAAGTGACCTGAGGCTCTGATGAATTGGTTGGAGGGGATCAAAATATGCGGATTTTTCAGAAAATATGCACAGTGTTTTCAAGCGGATGAGCACTGGGAAGTACCTACCTACGGTGCCCCAGAATATAATCCCTTTTGCGCTTCGCTGTTCAGTCAGAAGTTAAGTTACTACTTTAGGTCAGAATTCTATTGCTGTGGCTGATTAAGCTTTTTTAGTGGTTTAGAAGGAATTACACTATTCAGATAAACTCAAATGTATCCATTCTTCTAATCTAGGGAATCCAGAGATTTTTTTTTTTTTCTTTTCCATTCAGGGCATGTAACTTAGGTGTGGCTATATCATAACATCTTTTTATACCTCTGTGGCACTTCAGAATTTGTTTGTTATACTAGGATCAAAGCTCAGGACCTGTCTGAGTTTCCAGTATATTTTTACATCTTGTTCTTCAGATGTTCCAGCTGAGTTTGGACTTCACAGAGCTCCATAACCTTGATTTGCTGATAATGGCACAAATGCATTGATTAGTACCTGGGCTTTATAATCTTTATATAACTTAATATGACAATAATATTTATATAACTGTCTGTAGTCTTTGCTTTATACATGTTTTCCCTCAGCCTTCTGTGCAAGAATGCTTTCTGCTTGTTTAATGTGCGGATACCACAGTTATTTGTGTATGGTATGAAAACTGTGATAAGAAAGATGATGTTACTTGCTATTAATTTCATATTGAGTGAATCAGTCCTGCAGAACAGTAACTCAGACCAAATAGCTCAGAAGTGAGGTGGATAAAAGTCAGTTTGGGATATGTTTGATCTGTGCCCGAACCCAGACACATATTTCTCAGGCACTTACCAAACAGTACAGATCATGTACTGTGAAGCTTGTTTAAACAAACACACAACTGAGGCACCTGATATGCTAACCCCTGTAAATCCTGACTGTTCAGAGAAATTGCTTAAGCAAATACATGCACCCTGTTTGGTGAATACCTATAACTTGCATCTACTTCAAGATGAAAGAGAGGATTCTTTGATCAAATACACAGGATTGACAGCTTGCCATCTGGAGGGAAGTCAGACTCATGTTTGCTTTAGTGCTAACAAGTATAAATCCATGAACTTTGATGCAGTTGTGGTTTTTCATACTGAAGTATGCTGGGAAGGCACCTTGATGTCACGAGTCTGAATAATATTAGGGTTCTGTAAAGAGTGCAGGGCAGATAAGATAAAACAGGAAAAAGTCCTTAAATGGAGTTTATACTGGGGGAGAGAATTTGGCAAGATTGCTGGTAAGAAAATAATTAAAATAAATTCTTTTATGCATTGAAGGTTATCTTTCAGTTTAGGGAGTTTGAAGAAAAAGAAACTTCCAACTAGCAAACATAATATTTTTCTCATGTTTTTGTGTTCAGATGAACAGAACTTGCAAAAACAGCTGATTGAAAAAACTCTGGGTTCAATGCAGTCTAAATAACACTGAAATTTTAAACAAAACCAATAGGTTAAAATTCGATGGGTTTCTTTTTGAAAATAACCTTTAGTTGTTCAAGCAGCTCAGCTTGTTAAAATATCCCAATTGTTTCAACTCTCCACTCTAGGCAATGTGTCTTGTGATGGCAGGAAAAATAGGGCAGAAAGGCAGTGAAACTGTAAAACTATTAAATGAGTAAAACTCAAAGGGAAAGAGAAAAACCACAGGGCGTGTGGGTGTGAGGAAGTACGATTAGAGAGAGAAGAGAAAACAAAGATGAAAAATATATGGAGGGTGAGTGGAAAGAAAGTGGAGAGAAAGGAAAGCGTCAGTGGTGTGTGAGAAGAGTGCATGCTAGAGGCAACCATCTCTCATTCTGTCACAGATGAAGCTTGGTCTGAAGGAGGTAGGAAACAGCTTCATATTTTGAAAAGATCACCTTCTGTATGTCTTCCTCTTCCTGAGACCATATATATTCCTTGATAATTTAGTAAAGGAAGAATAATGTAATTTTACATCTACTGGTCATTTACTAGAAGATTCCCTTTTCTTCTAAGGGTGTTGTACAGCGTATCTGAGCTGCTCTTGTATCTAGACCAACTGTGTTTTTCCTGGGTTCCAAAGTTCTTCTTATCTTTGTGAATAATTTTTTTTTTCCTCATGTCTTCACATTTTCCTGTAATTGTGGGATAAAAGCATACCAAAAAAAAAAAAAAAAAAGTCAATCTTATTAAAAGCAAGAAAAAGGGAGGAGAAGGACTGTAGGCAGAATGAGAATTAATTCTTTTTTCTAAGATGTACAGCTGATCTTCACAGAAAATGGGTTCATCTGTGTCACTGCTGAACATGAGTGAACATGGAGAGACACATACTGTTAAGCTTTTCCTCCATTGCCTGCCTGCTGTTACGCAGCCATGTGATAAGACAAGTTACAGACTTGAGGGGAAGTAATTTCTTTCACTATTCCTGTGGTCTTTTCCAAGTTGTTAAATTTTGGAAAGGGTGTTTGTTAATAATTGTGCTGATGATCAGAAAAATGCATTTGAAGAGATGAGAAATATACCTTTACCTTCCATTTAGTGTAAAGACTCTCTGAAGGACAGTAAAGTCCATCCCTTTGCATCCAATGCTGGACATGGAGAATTTATGCAATTTTTTTCCCGATGGTTTTGAACACAACTGACATCTTTCTGTGGAAACTTAAGATTCTGCATCTCTCCTAACCTCTTAGCTCCCTATACTTAACTAAAAGTGTCATCACTCTGACTTTGAAAACCTTCCCATGGTTCTACTTACCTTAACGTTATCTTGTATATATATATATATGTTATTCTCCTGATTCTGTGGGTTTGGTTTTTTTAATCCCTTTTCTCAGAGTTCTGGGAAGATAACCATTAACATTCAGGCCTGGAAAACAGAAAAACAAAAAAAACCCCAAGCGAGTGTCTGTGCGGTTTTTTGAAAGGCAAATACATGTTTACCCTACCAGGTAACTGTTTTAGAGCACCACCGGCATTGACCTAATGCAGTCTGCCTCACAGCAGTTGTACTATTTCCAGATCCAAGTTGTTTTATGGCCAGATATCTTAATGTGGAAGCTGTGAATGTGTTGCTTCATTTTACCAGAAGTCCTCCCTTAGCTTCAGGATTGTTTTGTGCGAGTGGGCAACTGGGGCATAGAAAAGGATGACGTTTCAAGCACTGCCCTCACTTTCTGTCAAAACAGGTGTCCAGATACGTATAGGACATTTGGATTAGTCAAGGGAAAGCAGTAAATTATTGCTTTCAAAAAGCAAAGTGGTGTTTAATTTGTAGTTAGTTCTCTCTGCATAAAGCCAATTAGCTTGATGGCTTCAATTCAAAAGTCTGGCAGGAATTTAGCCCTGTTTTATGTGGTTGGTCTTTAATATTTTTCAGATAAGGTTGCTGATAAGGATAATTCTGTTAAATACTCTTTTGCTGACATCAGTATAAATCTACCAGCTAGCCAAGCCAAAACCAGAAACATAGTATGGTATGCCATTTCAAGTCAGTGCTTGCTTTCTGGAAGCAGCTTCATTTGATCACTTCCACTGTCAGTGTTGTCCTACGCAATCTTAGATATTGTGTCACTGTCTTTGCCTAGACCTCTGTATTAATTCAAGAAGGTAAGATCTTATCAAACTTTTTGTATCTCCTAGTCCTTCCTACCTCTTCATCTGACTATAAACTGTGGAAGTGGAGTGGTGTAGAGAGAGGCATAAGCACTTGCTCTAATATGAAGAACGGCTTGATGATCTCCAAGATCATTTAATTACCTGCCTTGCGCAAAAAATTTCTTTATTCTTTCAGGCAATCAAACTCCATTTAATCAGCGCAAGTCCACCAGGGAGAATGTGAAGGCAGAGTTTGGTACAATTACTTGCTTCAAAAGAAAGGGTGCCCACTCTACTGTGTCCTCCTACCAGATATGTTAGTGATCTACACTGCATGTTCACAAGTTGCTTTGCCTTTCTTCAGATAGACAGAATGGTTGAGGCAGTGAGGGACTGGTCCTTCTCACCTGGTGCCTCCTTCAATCCCCAGAGCAGCCTACAGCCAGTTGCCCAGGCCCATGTTCACACAGCTTTTGAATATGTACAAGGATAGAGAATCCACCACCTCTCTGGTGACCTGTGCCAGTGCTTTGTCACTCTCACAGTAAAAAATTGTTTCTTTATGTTTAGTTTTTTTCAGTTTAGGCTCATTGCTTCTTGTCCTGTCACTGGGCACCACTGAACCACTAAACAGAGCCTGGCTCTGTCTTCTTTGTATTCTCCCTTCAGATATTTATGTACATCTGTGCAATCTCCCTGAGCCTTCTCTTCTCCAGGCTGAAAAGGCTCAGCTTCCTCAGCCTTTCCTCGTACGTGAGGTGCTCCAGTCCCTAATCGTCTTCACAGCCCTTCATTGAACTCTCTCCAGGAGGTCTGTTTCTCTCTCGTGCTGAGGAACCCAGCACTGGACACGGCACCCTAGATGTGGCCTCACCAGTGCTGAGCAGAGGGGAAGGATCACCTCCCATGCCCTGCTGACAACGTTCTGCCTGATGCAGTCAGGGATACTGTTAGCTGCCTTTGCAGCAAGGGCACATTGCTGGTTTATGTTCAACCTGTCCTCTACCAGGACCCCCAGGTCCTTATCTGTCAAGCTGCTTGCAGCTGGGTGGCCCCCAGCATCTGCTGGTGCCTGGGATTGTTCGTGCTCAGGTTCAGGACTTTGCAATTGCCCTTGAACTTCCTGTGATTCCTTGCCAGCCCATTTCTCCAGCCTGTCCAGGTCCTTCTGGATGGCAGCACGACCCTCTCGTGTTTAGCCACTCTTCCCAGTTTTGTGTCATCTGCAAAGGGGTTGAGGGTAAGCTCTTATACATTCTTATTTTTCTCTTCCAGTATAATTCCCACAAGAAATCCATGACTGATTGGATAGTAAGCATATTGTGACTAGTATTTTGCACTATAAGCAATGTCGTCTCACTCTTCTACTATCCCCCATCCTTGCATTTTTTTCATGTCATATTTGGCAATTTTCTGAAAGTGTCTGTCTTTTAATAGCTTGTTTGCAAAATACCTTGATGGTAATGCATTTTTGGACTATAACAGGATGACATATCAATACAAATATCTTTTATAGCAGATAACTTGCTTGACCTTGTCTTCAGCAAGACAAAAGAATGCTGTAGGTCCATGCCAAACTACATGCTATCCTTTCACCCTTTTGGAAGAGTATAACTGCAAGGTGGCAGGAACCTAAGATATAAAACTGTTGGCATGCTTTTTTCCTGAAAGCAATAACCAAAAAAATCATGAAAAAAAATAAATAAATTAAGAAATGTCTGAAAAATTGTCCATGACCTCTTAACTTGCTGAGTGGAATTAATACTTTTAGAAATTAAGACTGATGACAAATACTTCATGATTTAAAAATGTAGGGTTTTGGAAAATTTCTTTTATCAATATTTTCATAGCAACTTGACTTTACATAAAATGATTGTGTCCTTATAACTGATTTAAAATAACAATCAACCTATTTTTCTTTGAGAGTACTAGTTTGCTTTTCTAGGAGCTATACAGTGTATTCATAACTAGTAAAATAATGCAGTTAATTAGACCCAGGCTGGTATTTTGGCTGTGACAAGGGTACTTTGGGCAAGAAAAATTTTTCATTTAAATGAAGTAGTAACTGGTTATTTCTAGCCAAGTTTCTGGCAGCACATGTTTTTGCTATTGTAGTTAAAAGAAGTGCTCTTGAACTACTCAGACATCGCTTGAGCCTTATGTTTGATGAAAATGCAAGCTTCCTCCAGACATTAAAATTCTCTAGCATTAAGTGTATAATTGATGCTGAAGTTCTCCAAGCTAGGCTTATATTACTAATTTTAGGCATTTTGATGATACTTACTCTGCTTGTTATACTTATGCGGAAGTTGTTGGAATTATTCTTGGGCAACAGGTTCATGGAAGAGTTTTTTAGCTGTGTAGAGTATGATTTTTAAATGTGATGGTCACAATCATTATAGCTCTTTTTAAACTTATGGGGTAATACTGAAGGGGAACAGAATTGTGGCAATGGTACAATGACCATTCAGTGCATCGAGTTTAGGCCCACTAACTCCTGGTCGCTTTGGCTAACAAGGCAGAAGAAATGCAACGACCTTTCTCACTCATGATAAAATGCTCCGGGTGGTGGAATGCTGTACTGTGAAAAACAGCAAATATGAAAATCATCTTTGAAAGAACTCAGCAGAAGGTAAGATTTTTCTCTGTAGGTTCTCCTGTATGGCCAGTTATACTGTGATATACTGTTAATATGGTTGCTAATTACCAATCTAAGCAGAACCTTTTAATCAATGGGAGGAAAGAAAAGAAAGTAAAGACAAAGTATCTTTTCTTTAAAAATCATGTTATCTGTTGTGGCACAGGATCTCATCTGAGTCCTGTGGAGGCTAACATAAAGGTGGCAGCATTTTTGGAAATGCTAGAATCCTTTTTATGTTTACTTTTTCATCTTTTTGACTGCTATTCTTTCAAATACATTTTCAGCTAGTTGACATTTCTCCTCTGCATGATTTCAGTTCCTGGTAGTTTACTGTGCGATCTCATAGCTACAGCTGAATAAGCTTTAAAAATGTTACCTTGCCTTTAACTTCTGATTATATCTTTCAAAAGTTCCATTAAGTTCTCATTTAGAAGAAGAAAAGCATATGGGGGAGGAGGAATAAGCAAAAGTCTGTATAAAAACACTGTTGGTAGTTCTAGAAAGCAGCCAAGTGAGCTCCTAATTTGTATTGCTAGCATGTAGCGTGCATTTTTGCAGAAAACATAATCACGTATTACGCATAGAATTCTGTGAGTTGTAGAGAAGATGGTATTCTACCACACATTGCAGGCTGTGGAGCATGCAAAATCCTCCATGACTGGGATACCAGGCAAATGGCTCTGGACCAGCTGAGGAGGCGGCAGTGTAACCTGCTAGGGACTGTCAGTTACTTCTCACGAACAACAGCTGGCTCCCAAGTCCTTAACTTCAAGGCCAGTAGGTATTAATGATATTTAGTAAGACCAATAGTGCTGCTTTTTCTCTGTAAAACACTGGTAAATGGCATTTCCGTAACACATTCTCATGAAGCATTCTGCTGTTGTTGCTTGCAGTGCTAGTGAATATTAAGCAAAAGACCAATGATTGAATTCAAGCAGGCTGAATTAAAAACAGTGTTTTGGGGAGTTATTTTTAACCTGCATAATTGCACTGATTGAATTTGCCACATGGCCCCAGAGCAGTTGTACCTGTAGGAATAGGAGTCGGTGACCAAAGTGATGAGGTGACTTGGGAAGCAGGAGAGCTGCTTAAACTAGATTAATAGACTGTGAAACTTTACAGTCTTATTGCTTATAAAACTAGTCCTTGTTCATCTGCTTAGTCATATTGATGCTAGCAGTGGAAAGGAGTGTTTCCAGGATTAAACCTTCAGTTGTGTATTTTTTATGTCTTTTCTAATGTCAAATGTTACTATTCTTATAGACCCTCATCAGGAAAAGTCCTGCCAGTCAGTTCTAATATAACATTTGTGGTTTAACTTGACACTCTTGATGCCAGGATGATTAAGTATGAAATGTCCTGAGAATTAAGAGAGATTTTCCTGCTTTCCACCAGTTTTTCCTTATGAGGACATGGTGGGAGGCTGCCTATTTTCGTTCACATGTCTTGATAACAGAGGAGATCACCAATGGCAGAGATGGTTCACAGATTTTTGGAAACGTGAGTGACAAATCCAGCTAAGACAAGAATTTATCATTTTTTGTCTCGTTCTTAATACTTCAAAAATAATAAATTATGTTTCTGTTAATGCTTAGTGCCTCACAGAAGCTGACTTTGCCTTCCATCTTCATAGATTTTTACAGATGCGCAAATCACATCTAAGCCTTTGTTGTAGTTCTTGGCAAAAGAATAACTGTGTATCTCTGTTTTCAATGTATTTTAAAATTATATAACAAAACAGTAGAGAAGACAAAAACATGAATCTTTACTGTAAAGGATAAGGCATGGAAAAGGGAACTGGAGATAGATATTGTTTCTGACTGGGCCATGGATTGTGTAATCTTGGACAAATCACCTAGCATTCTACATGGAATAGAGATTTAAATTTCTAGGTAAATAGTTTTCTAAATTTAGTAAATAATCCCTTTATGCCTCAGTTTGGCTGCTTGTGAAATGGAAATAATAGTATTCCTTTTGCTCATTGGACATTTGGAATACTCTTGTGATAGGCTGTATGGAAGTGTCTACGTGCGCTCCTTAAAATGAAGAGTACTTTTGGAAATACAGAAGAATTGCAAAATCTCTATCCACCTTAAGTTTTATGCCAGCTTCTTTTTTTTTCTTTTTTCTTTCTTTTTTACCCCTTCCTGCTTTCAGGGGCTCACTGCTGCAATGAATGGTGCTTTCTAGGGAATGCAGCTGTTCAGTCCTGGAATTAATATGTAAATGCTCTTCTCTTATTGAAGCAGGGGAGGAAGATGGAACATAGCTGTATTTTCTCTAATCAACATACTCTCTTTTGCATCTGGAACTACAACAAAGCTGACTGTCAACCACACAAATAATAGAATATTTATTTTTGCAGAAATAAACACATCCAGAAGCATACTTTTCTTGGAAGCTTTTACTGACCAACCCAAACAATGTTTTAGTTCAATGAAAATATATATATTTAGAACTATTCACACACAAATCTCTCATGCTTTTTCAGTAAAACAAATAGAACAAACTAAGTACGTTAACAGAATGCTAACTGCAGCTGCAGAAGTGTAGTACAGAACTGCAAATGTAACAACCACTGAATTTTTGTGAAATGCAAATTCATATATTGGAACCATCCCTGTTGTAAAAGTTCAGTTCTGCCCTCAAATTCACAAGTAGTGGTCTCCCAGAAACAGCTCAAGTCTGATTTGTGTGCCTGATTCTTCACAGGACAAAGCGAGTAAAAATGGTATCCAATAGGAATGATGAGATTTTACAGTTTGCTCAGAACAAATGTAATTCAACAAACGAAGTGTGAGATGGTAGAAAATCGGACCTGCTGTCTGTAATTCACCCATATAAATAGAAAACATTTCAGGGCTCTAGATATCAAAGGTCACCAAATGAGCTATGCAGAGAGGATCAGTGATTCCCTACAGAGTTTTAGGAGAGCACAGGAAATGGTACAAGTTGTTGTTTTGACGATTGCTTTTGATATGGAATAATATGCACTTGGATTGAAAAAGATATACTCTGAAAATAGCACATGACAGGCCTTGTATGCCTTTTTATTGATACTTAATTTAGTTTCTTCCATTTTAGCCTAGCAGACACACCTTTACATTCAGCCGCAATTTGTACAGTTTGAGGCAACATTAAAATAAAACTTGAGCAAAGAACACAGGACAGGGTTAAAGCTAAAAGCAAGATCCTAAAGTCAAAACCATGAACTTGAAGTCAATAAAGCAAGCTATTGGAAAACAATGTAAGGACTGAGGCTGGAATTGCAGGATGGGCTGACCTAAGCCAACTTAAATCGATACCTTGGCTGCTGAGTTGGGAATAAACAGAACTGCTTGTATGTGAAGAAGAAAAATGTGGTAACGAAACTTTAACTTAAGCTATGTAACCTTTGCATTGAAACAGTATGTTAACAGTGCAAATTGGCCAAGTCCTAAATGGCTGAACATGTTAGTGAAAGTGATGTATAAGCTGTATTTTGAGCTTTTTGTAAAATTGAAGGACAAAAGTAGTCCTGTAGCAGTCAAGACTTCCTTCACCATGCATCGCTACAGGTTAGGGGTTGACCTGCTGGAAAGCAGCTCTGCAGAAAGGTACCTGGGAGTTCTGGTGGACAAGTTGACCATGAGGCAGCAATGTGCCCTCGTGGCCAAGAAGGCCAATAGTCTCCTGGGGTGCATTAAAAAGAGCATGGCCAGTAGGTTGAGGGAGATCATCTTCTCCCTCTACTCTGCCCTGGTGAGGCCACATCTGGAGTACTGTGTCCAGTTCTGGGCTCCCCAGCTCAAGAAGGACAGGGTACTACTGGAGAGAGTCCAGTGGAGGGCTACAAAGATGATCAAGGGAATGAAGCACCTCTCTTATGAGGAAAGGCTGAGAGGCCTGTGTTTAGCCTGGAGAAGAGAAGACTGAGAGGGGATTTTATCAATGCTTATAAATATCTACAGGGTGGGTGGCCAGAGGATGGATCCAGACTCTTTTCAGTGGTGCCCAGTGACAGGACAAGATGCAATGGGCACAAACTGAAGCACAGAAAATTCCATCTCAACATGATGAAAAACTTCTTTACTTTGAGAGTGACAGAGCACTGGAACAGGCTAGCCAGAGAGGTTGTGGAGTCTCCTTCTCTGGAGATATTAAAAACCTGCCTGGATGTGTTCCTGTCCAACCTGCCGTAGGTGAACCTGCTTTGATATAGGGGGGTTGGACTAGATGATCTCCAGAGGTCCCTTCCAACCCCTACCATTCTGCGATTCAGCTGCAGGGATCAAAACGCCCAATATATCAATCAGCGTACTGTGTATGGCATGAGTCAAGTTACCTGAGATGTAGGAGACACATTTTAATAGACTTAAAATTCCTGTCTTTGGTTATGTCCTCTTAGAGGTCTTTTACTAAAAACTTTAGATAGTTGTGACACATTAAGTGATTCCTTCTTTGTCCTTGTAGAACTGTTGTTTAAAGAAACGGATGAGGCACAATGAAGAAAGATGAAAAAAAAAAAAAAAAAAGACATTCCTGAAAGGTAGTAGGATAGTAAGATAAAATGCAAAGGCACTTCTTGAACTGCCTTCCCTGCATCATCAAGATCATAATATTCCCACCTCAGATTTTCCCTCTAATTTTAACAAAGTCAAGGAGGTTTTGAATCACTTTTGTGATCTATAAGCCACCCTTATGAGATGCAACACTTGTGACTATTGCTGTCAGGTTTATGGGATATTTGGTTACCTTTAGGTTGTTGTTAAATAGGTGCTGAGAAGTAAACCTACAGTTTGTTGGCTGATTAATTACATTCCTCTGTACATCCATGGGTTTCTGGCCCATTTACGCCCCCTGCAATGTGCTGTCTGCAGTTTGACACTGATCACTGGAATAGAGTAAACACAGAAAAAGTGGGTGATACTGTTATCTCTGATAGAGCAGAGAGCTCTTTAAAAAAAAACCCTCGCTGTTTAACTTGTGTGACTGGCTCAAAGTAGAATTTTCTTGACAAGCAAACCCAACCATGAGTGTGGAATCTGTCCACACATTCAGTGGTTAGAGTTCATTTTCTTTTTCTAGGCACTAAATCAAGTCACTTTGCAAAACCTGTTATCTGCAAAACCTTTAACCAATCAAGATTCTTTCTCCAAACAGTTCCCACCAGGTAGTTTCAGATGCAATCTCGAATTTGTCTTCTGAAATTATAAAACTGCTCCTTATTAAATTGGATGACTCATATATTTAATCAGGCTGGATGTCTCTAACTTACGTGAAAATTGGTGATAGTGAGGGCGATGATAAGGTTTCATCAGTTAAATCTTCCATGGCACAGGGATGACACTTGTAATACTATTTAATGTTTTAGGTGAAGGGCAGGGAAGTCCTTGGGAGAAATCTCTCTCAGGGTCCCATCTCATTCCCCTGCCTGTTCTCAGTCAGCCGGCTCTCTGTGCACATAGCAGCACCACTTAGCGCCCAAACTGCCTTCTCTCAGATGTTAGCTCCTGGGGAGCTGGGCCCCCTATGAAACCAAAACAAGTAACAGTGATCTATTATTTTTGTGTGAAGAAAAGGAATCTGCATGAAGTATTGGTGGAGAAAGAGGAACACCAGCAGTCAGGATAAGACTGTTCAGCCCTTTCCTCTTCCCTGGCCTTGTTAGAGTGAAGATCTTTTGCAGGATAGTGTTACGCTGGGCTAGGCCACATTGTCTGGGGGGATCCAAAGCCAGACTCACGTTGAGAACACTGCGCTGTTGTCTAAATGTGTTGGCATTGCTGGGTACTCGTATGTTTAGAAACACAGTGCTGCCGTGGAGTTTCTGACTGCCCGCGTGCTTGATCTTCTGTAAGCTTCTGCTTTAATGGCCGTTCAAGGAGTTCAGTCATCTTTTGAAGAAGGCAGCACTGGGATGAATTCTACACTTAGCTTTACCTAATTTCTATTAACCTCAATGAAAATTACAACTTTGAATATGATGGTAAAATGGGCTCAGAATGTGCATTTTTTTTCTATAGCATGCTGAGCATGCTTCCTCTACACTTTACTTGTTTCCCCTCCTTCCAATCCATTGCTTTTAAAATATCTTAGTATTACATGCAGAGTGCAAAACAGATAGTATTAGAATTGTAGTTGAACTTTGAAATGTACAATTTGAGTCGGTATGGTGCTTAACCAACTTATCTTGTATTTAAATCATGGTTGAAGTCTTTCAAAAAGGCAGAAACTCTGGATATGGTGTGTTTGAGACAGATTGTCTTTCCTGGAGACAGGAGTCATCTTCCATACTGGTTACTTCTACAGCTTCAAATCCTTCACATGTCAGTGATAGATTGTTAGTACCCATTTGGAATATCTGGAACAGATGGTAGTAAATAAGCACCAAATTAATTTTTCACCAAAACCTCATATTGAATTTAGAATCTCCAGCAACCTCAACAGGGAATGCAATTTGTCTTTGCTAAGTTCTGCTTGCTTAACAAGCTGTCAGTCTTTTTGTTTCCTGGATTCACTCTGAATAAATAGCAGAATTTGAAAATACCATCAGATTCTCATCTTCACCAAAGCTCTCTTACCCCTAGATTTTGTGTTATCTTTGATGTGACCATAGAAATCCTATATTTATTCACAAATGAGGATCTTCAGACAAGCATCTGAACTTACAGATTCCCAAGCCTGTGAATAAATCTTTGTCACTGAAAAGAACTGTCAAAATCTTCTCATCAGGCAGACGTAGTTCCTGCCACTGTGTATTTTTTTTCCTTACGTCTTTCATTGTAATACCTTGATGCCTCATATACTGAGGTGAATTGGTTTTGTCAACATCTGTGTCATATGGTGACGGTTTCTCATCTGTGTTTGATAGATACAGAACTGGAGGGACAGTTTGTCTTGATGTTTTCCAGTCCAAAGTTTTCAAGAGCAAAACTACAAACTTCTAACTCAAAGACAGAAGTTTGATTATTAGAAGTCTAGAAAGCATATTACTGTGGGCTCCAGAAGTGACAACCTAATATTGATGGACTTCTTCATATGAGTTGGGCTTACTGCTGTTCTCTGAAGGAATCCAAGTTTGTCATATCCCCTGATACACACGTGAGACCATGATGGTTTTCAGCTGTACGGTGTTTCATGGTGGGTATTAACTTAAAGTACCAGCCTTTCATTGCACTGAACATCCTTTGCCAAGTCCTGTTTTGCAGACTCTCGATGTCTTTTATTATTTATCCTGCCTACTGCTTATAGTGGTTTGTACAGGGTTTTATGCAGAAATGTTCTGGGACAGCTTTTGTATATGCATATATATGTGTGCACATACATAAATACCTGTAAATACACACACACACACACACACATATATATATATGCTTGCATACATTGATTAATGACATCTGAGTGATATACTGCTTGGGGTTTGTTCCTTTGCCTGTTTTGTCCTTAGACAAGTGGGATCCTCGTGAAAAGAGATTTACCCAAGAAACTTCTCTATGAATGGAAGTCAAATACCTTCTCAGGATATACATATGGAAATATAAAAAGCAGCACCTAGTTTTTGGAACATTTATATATGCTGAACAGCAAAAAGAACCTTTCAGTTTTGTGCAAAACTTGTATTTAGAAGGAAAATATTCAGCCCTGTTCTCTATAGTATAAGGACTGTATGGACAAAATAATAATTAGTCTGTCAGGAAACTATTCTGGCTCAGTTACAGTTGTTATGAAAGCGTCTAGCTGCACAGTAAGTCAGTGGAACGCAGAAGCAGCAATTACACTGGAATGGTGCTGTTCAGCAAGAAGTTAATGTTGATGTGAATGCTAAATTAGGTCCAAACAAAGAACATTCAAACTTGTCTTCAAGAACCTCTTGAGCTCTGATCCTCTGGGAAATGAAATGATCTTTCATGGCAGAAACTCAGACATAGCGGCACTCAGAACTCCAGCAGAAAGCAGTGGAAATTGCTCTGATGAGGTGCTGTCACTCCTCAGCATTAGACCCACAGAGACTCTGTAAAGAAAACTAAGGATGGAGCTTCTTGGGCAGTCTTGCTGCAAGCTGAATCTGCTCTATCCTTCCCCCCTCTGGAGTTCCCATCCATAATAAACTAGGTGGGATGGCTTTTGATTCTGTAAGCATAGCCAACCAAGTCAGCTTGTGGTTAAATTATTTATGCCAAGAGCTGAACGTGAGGTTGCATGAGCAATGTGTTCTCTTTAATAAAACCTGGATTTGGGGGTGGGAGAGGGAAAGAACCTTGACTAGTCAAATAGGATTTTTCTGAGGGTTATAAATTCAGTCTGAGCAAGGGCAAAATGGGGAGGGGAAGTGAAATAAAGTAGATTTAAAAGGGAATTGAAAATCTTGTTCTACATATTGTTTGCCAAACCCAGGGCTTCTGGAAGGATGATGTAGCACTGACTGGTATGATTATATTATCCGCATAGAAGGAATTTTAAGGATTTCTTAGATATTTTGGAATTTATAGATTAAATGATGACTTTTGTCAAGATACTTTAAAAAATAATCAAAGGCTGTCTTTACTTTTTGCTGAGTAGTATGTGTATTTATTTACTGTGTCATCCCTTTCCTTAATCCAGTGTTAAGGTATTTACAGAACCATGCTTAAACAAAATTTAATAAAAATGTAATGTAAGTCCCACATCAAAGATCTTGTTAATTTAAAGCTAGGGTTGTTGAATGTGTTTCCTGTCAAAGTAGTCAATAATGAGTTAAAACTAACAGGCTAGCAGCTCCAGTTTGTATTGCTTGAAATATTTTGTCATACTGGATAAGGCCTGGTGCTGCACCTGCACAGAGGAAAATTCCTTTTTATCCTAGACTACCCAGGTGATCAGAGCTGACATGGAGAAACAGAGGAAGAGGCTAATATAATGTGAGTTACTTATTTCTTTGACAAGCTTATATTCATATTAATGTACATAAGATACCCCCTTAAATACCTGCATCTCAGTCACACTCACTTATAACCTTAAAGACCACCTCAACCAGATAATGCTGTTTTATTAACTGTCTTTTTCATTTCAACTGTCAATATAGCACTTTGTTATTACCCACAGAAATGTGAGTTTAGAATTCAGGTTGTACGTTTGTGGGACATGTGGGTGGGAGGGGGTGCAACCTTCCTCTATCTGGAAACAAAAACACCTTAATACTCTTTTTTAGGCCCCCAGTTGCTAGTTGCAGAAATTCCTCCAAGGGATGTAGCAATAGCCCTTTTTTTTTTTTTTTTTTTTTTTTTTTCTTTTTTTTTTCTTTTTTTTTTTTTTTTTTTTTTTGCAGCAGCAGCTATATCCAGCCACTTTGTAGAATCACTTCTTGAGGAAAGAAGGATTATCTCATTTTAGTTTAAATCAGCAGTTTTAGAAATCATATGGAAACTTGTCTGCAGCTCAAGTAGTTGTTTGGCTTGAGCATATTAAACTCTTTCAGTGGAAACCTAGAAAACATAATTTCTCAGACAGTTTTTTCCTGTCCCTGTCAGAGATATGACTCAATTAAAGATGGTTCTTGAGAGCATGCTGTTACAGCTGTGGGCAAATAGAATTAGAGGCTTTTGAACATTCTGAAATAAGTTATTTTATTATAGATTCAGAGTGGACAGCTTGCCTGCCTTTTGCTTCTCTAGCCATGCAAATCACAGTGTGAGAAATAGCTTCCACGCTTCTTTTATAATGTGACTTTGTTGCACCTGAAATTACATTGCAGAAATACTATTCTGAACTCTGGTTTCCCGGTGGAAAGCTTAGGTCAGGCAAAGTAGCCTGGAGGGATACATTTGACTGATTAAATTTGATGTATTCTATGTATCTTTCCTTGCTTCTAGCCTTCTTCTAGTACATTTATTCTACAAGCTTTACGTCAGTAATCAACTTCAGCACCCACCTATTAGAGTGATTATTATTTTATGATATATAACGTCTTACATTTGGACCTCACTGTTCCCTTTATGTAAACATAAGATGGGAAATGATTTAATTTGTACCTTGAGATAAACTGCACCATACACACAAGAAAGACAGCTTTAGACTTGTGTTGCTTTGATAAATTAATGCCTGTTATAAAAGAAAAAAAAATCCTGTCATTGAAGCCAGAAAATGTACAATTATGAATCATCAGAGGCAGCCAATTCTTTCGTTTCATTCTCTCTAATGAAAAGATCTGTATACTGGAAAAAATCCTTTTGAAAAAAAGGCAAAACAACAGTTTGGAAAAAAATCCCAGATAGTCTCTTGGGTATTTTAAAAATGTTTGAAGGTATTTTTGATTGAAAATGAAATTAAAAAATCAGAATTGTCACAGACGAAAAACACATCTGTTTTAGAGCCAAAAATAGTCTCTCAAGAAAGTCTTAAGTCATTTGATCAAAATTACGTTTTGGTGATATTTGATCGCACTATTGAAGGCTGGTTTCCAAGGTACTTACTTTTTTACCTTTCTTCCACCTTGGCTGCCTCACAGTACCTCTGTCCTCCATGCTGTTTCTAGACAGTCACCTCCATCAATGCCTTCAAATCCTCCTAGTCCTCCGCTGGCTGTGCATCAGCCATTCATGTCTGCAGATCAAAGGGAATGCAGATAACAGTAGAACGCACCTGTAGTCTTTCCATTAGTGGCAACAATTATTAGGCTGTCTCTCCTGTGTCTCAGCTATCAATTTTCATGGCTTTTATAGGAACAACTTCTCTTTGAGATCGCAGAAGTTTTAAATCTGATATGGTGTAAATTTGCTAGTGGATTCAAAAGTTATTAAGCTGTAGCGATGGACCTATTGGAGCATTGTGACTTACTCTATGGATCCCTTTTCCATAGAGCATCATCTTAAAACTAAGCAACCCAAAATATTTTGTTATTTTCTAGTTTAGAAAAATATGACTATGAATAGATTTCATGGTTAAATTTCAATCTTGTAAAATTTTAGTCTTGTTGAAATATTTCATAACCCACAGTTCTCATTCAATGAAAAACTACAAACCAAAGATCTGGAGGGACAAATGTTTTGTGGTAAGGTGATGTATTTGTCACGTGCTTCTCAAATTTAATTCAAATTTATCTATTTTTTCCTTTTAACTATGGAGGAATTGATTTTTTTTTTTTTTTGTAAGATGAACAAAATAATCTGATTGAGTTATACATTGAGTGTTTTATATTTTGCCAACTTCAAAAAAAAATCACTCTTGTGTTAAACCAGATTAAGCTTTATTAAAAAGCTAATTGAGTCAATGAGCAGATTTTAGCATAAAACAGTCCTTTTGCACTATCTACGGGACCACACTGTCTCCTTACCTATTTAAACGCAAAAGAAAAACCAAATTATACATGAAAATCTTGTCATCTGTTTCGCTCATAAGTTGTCTTAACATGGTCTGCAAGAAAAATCTGCAAATTGCTCAATGAGGTATGCTCTTTAAGTGAGGTGATAGAAAGTAATGCACTGGGGATCAGCCTAAATAAATCAAAACTTATCACACAGATGTTCAAAGATGATTAGAAGCCTGAAAATGCAAATAAGCATTGGCTAAATTTTTTAAAGTGCTTAAGTCAGATGCCTAACTCACTAATTTCAGTGGGATTTAGCTGTCTAACCTGCCTAAGTGATTTTGAAAAATAACACAAGCTTGCCTGCCTGCATCACTAGGTGCCTAAACACTTTTGGAAAATTTGTCCCTGAATATTCTTAATAAAGAAAAATGACACATCAAAATGCGAGAATGTAGTCTCAAAGTAGGATCAGAACAATGTTTCAGAAAAATCTAACCTGGTCTTACAAGAGCTCATGACAGATGACTCTGTTGAATCCTAAGTTTGTTGTAAGCCACAGTATAGGAAATAATTTTCTACAAATTCTGCTCAAATGCCCCAAATGAATTTTATATCTGTCTGATTATGCTTAACAGGCAAGGTCTAGGCAAAGATAGTAGTCAACCGACTTCAACCTGAGTACAATCCCAGGTACTCACATCATTAACGCATGCTATTCCTTTTGCTGTAAGTTGCATCCAGTACTGAAGATTAAACACTTCAATGATCTTAGCATCATTCTTTAATGAAGTGCCTTATTTAAGAAAATGTGTTGTGTGTTAGTTAACATGTATTGCAAAATAGTGCCTATTGAAGTTTAATTAAAGTAGCATATCCAGTGGTTCATGTAATTAATTGCAGATTACATATTAAAAAAATCAATATTTTTGTTAATGGTACGTGCAAACCTACAGTGAATATTTAAACAACCAGTCATCAGCTGGCTAGATGCAGGAGCACTAGCAAAGTCAGATGTAAGTTAATAAGTCAAACATCCATTCCTTTTCTAAGTTCTATACAGAAAATGATATATATACATGTACACGTCAAGTGGGAGTGTAAGTGAAATAAAATCCAGTTGTTGAAGGAAGTAAGTTTGGGGGGAAATTCATATCTGTGCTATTTTCTTGCCATACCTTTTTTCCCAAAATCATGTCCAGCACAAAGAAAAGTGTAAGGATTTGTAAAGATCATTTCTTGGAAAATTGTCTTTTTCTTCATGGTAGCTATCAGATTTTTTTTGGGGGGTGTGCTTTTGATTTGCCATTTTAGATAATTCAGTCATTCATCTGGTCTTGCTTGTTTACCATATAATATTTGAGAAAATGATATTTAATATTGTCTAGTAGGAGCTTAGCTCAGAAACACCAAAGAGAGAAGCTAATCTAGGATTTGGTTGGTTCAAATTTCTGCTTTGTTTCAGAACTGCTATTGTGCAGGTTTGGGCAAGTTATTCTGCCTTGCACTTCAATTTCCATCTGTAAAGTGGGGATAACACACTGCTTTGTCTCACAGGAATATGGTTGTGAATAAACACATTACAGTTTATATTGCAGTCAAATTCTTTACTTTGGAGATACTGATAAGATAAGTATCTTATGTGGATTTGAGTGTAAAACACACTTCACTCATAATTGAATGTCATTTTTTTTATATACTCATATGAACAGTAAGATAGTTCTGGTGCAGCAGAAAGTAGGATAAGCTAAAAATTAACATGCACTTGGGTGTACAGCAGAGTTTCTTACAATTTCCTGCTATTGATTTGGTATAATGCAATAATGTACTTCAGTGAGACCTTTATAATGCAGATGGTGCTGCTGTATTCTATGCAGATGGCACTGATTTACTGCTATGTTCTACAAAGTATGGGAAGTCTTTCATTGTTAGCGTGGATTGACAGCTCTGAGCAGGAATAACAAGATTCTAAACTGTCTGTCCTTCTAGCTGACTGAATATCTTCAAAGCTGGAAACCACAGAGAGCCTCAGGTAAACAGTCCAAGCCCATGTTTCCGTTGCACTACTGTAATCCTACTACCAACTCATCGGTTTTTTGCTCCTGACAGGTGGCAATTCTTTGTCCAGTAGTTCTGAATGTCAAAGGGTTCAGTATATGTGTCTGAAAAAATGATGGCTCTTTAATCATGATCACAAGAATGTTTAAAGTATGATTTTGCCCATTCACTTTGTTCTGTCAGTAGCCAGTTACAAGCTACAATTGTTATATATGGTCTGTAGGTAACCAAGGCACCTGAGAAGGCCCTTCGCTGTCTGTTAAATGTCAGAAATGCAGCTCAACCTCAACACGCTTCTTGGTATTTCTAAAAAAAGGGTCAGGATAATAGAAAGAAACTGGCTACATCAGGATAATGAAAGAAAATGCCAAAAAAAAACCAATGAGAACTTTGAGTTTTTCCCTATTTTTTCTTCTCCCCTTTCACATTTCCTTTTTTCCTCTATATTCATGTCCAACACACCTGAGTCCCTGACTGATGGTATCCTCCTCCTTTGTAGGCCGGGGCAGCCTCCCTTTGAGCGGGGACTGCTAGTCACATCAGGCAGGTCCTGAATGAGTCGCGGTTATGTGAGGTGCACAAATGTGAGGAAGGATGAGAGCACCAAACTAATTTTAACTTGTGACCTAATCAAGGGTTTGAACCCAAGATAAAAGGCTATTGCCCTTATTTTTCCTCTGAAAAGCCATTTGGACTGCATATAGACTGTTCCCCATGAGAGACAGTGTCAGATTGATGTACTGCAGCATGAAATGGGAGTGTAAATGTATGTGATGTTCATGGACTAGCGAATAGAGCTCCTTTACTATGAAATGAATTACTAGCAAAATGAACGGGCTACCTCAAACCCCATACTGCTTTCTTACTTAAAGATGTTAGCTCAGCTCCAAACGGATGTTGATTCTGATACGTTCTTAGTGACGCTGACATATCAGGGAAAAATTAAATGCTGAAAACTTGTTCTCATTTTTATTATAAATATATTAGAGAAAGTAGCTTAGGGGAATTAAAAGAGTGGAAAATGCTTGTTGCTTCATTGTCACAGTGCTAAGGATTCAGTCTTTGTGTTTAAAAGCCAGGGAGACCTAGTGAGTCTGTTCCAGCCTTCAGTGAGAGTGCAGGTAAACAACCTGTTATATTGCAGTAAATATTTGTAAGGCAAAGCAGGCTTTGAGACATTTTTTACTTCATGTTACTTGACAAATGTAAGTAGAGACTTTCAAAGTAACCTAAAATGTTGGGTACCTACCATTTGCAAATACCTAGGGCACTCGGGAGTGATCTTCAGCAGATGAACTTCACTTCTTTGCTGTATAAAGACTCCATTTGATGCTTTGTGGTGAAAGACTTGGCAATGCAGTTGAAAGAGATGTTGTTCACCTGGCTTATGATCTGAAATGAGCATCCTACAGGCAGTTTGGAGGTCACTAAAATATTTAATAATTCTCAGAACCTCCCTAGATTCAGGGAATAATGAGAAATAAGATCCTGAAAGTCCTTTTAAATTCTTCACGTTATCTAAGAGCTAATAGTCTGCTTGGGGGGAACAGGGGGGAAGCCTTGTAAATTCATAGTGTTTTAAGGCCTCTTACTGTTTTGGGGTTATGGTAGCTCTTACTGTACTCAATATATAATGGTAGTGTCTAAGAATGAAGACAGTTAAGCATGACAAAATTACAAGCAATGGCTTTAAAATTAAATTGCTGAGGTCAAGTCAGTAGTATGTCTACAACTACAGCTCTTTTTATACTTCATGTGTTCTTCAGTTGTTACAAGATAGAAGAGGAAATGTATTTAAAAAATAAATAGCTGTTAAGTAGTAATAGTAAATTCGGGATTATTTCCCGTTTCCCTTCCTTTACTGAAATGTAGGTGGTTTTGCCTACTATAAATCTCAAATAAGCAGATTGTTGTTGGAGGGGGAACAGAAAGAAAAGGATATGTTAAGAAATCCAAAACAGTATTATGCCATTAAAGATTAGTGGCACCTTTTTTTAATGTTATGGGTGAATGTTTTGCTCACCACTGGGGATCTAAAGTGTTCTGCTCTGTAACACTGTGGAACTTCAGTTTCTGAGATTTAAAAATCCCACAGAAAACTAGACTGAATGATGTCCATTGCCCGAGGCAGTGAAAAAAGTCCAGAGAGTATGAAGAACTGGTTGCTTGGCAGGTTGAGTTTTTAAAATAACAATGAAAAGGTATGACCTTATCAAAGTGGGTTACAATAATTTTTCTGTTATATGTAAAAGTAGATTGAGATATGGAAAGGTGGCATTCCTTGCCCATAAGTTCCTAACAGAGCTGTAATCAGGGTCAGAAATGGAAACTGCTTCTCACGAAGGTGTCTTGCCTACAATGTTAAAATGTGATTACATTTTTTCAGGAGGAAAAAGTTTTTAGAGATTTCAAAAGATCTTTGATACAAACCCTTGTCTTTCAAATATTTTATTGATTTCTTTATAGTAATTCTTCACACTATATTTTGTTTTCTTCTGATTTTTTCAAAGGGAACCAGTAAAGTTCCATGTTGAACAGTATCCTGTCAACAGTGACTAGTGGGATTGGGAAGTGGAAATATCCTGCATGTTTTCCCATTCTGGCTTTCTAATCAGAAGATATACTAGAGCTAGGTAGTCAACAGAGATGGCAAAGGGTGAAAATGACAGTGTTCTGGAAGGCTTATAAATCCTAGAATCATCATGGATGCTTTTCTTTTCATTCTTGCTTCACTTATTTTGTTTATACTTAAAGACACTTTCCTTAAAATTATCTTGCTTCTGTTCTTTCATTCAAACTCTGAGTCATAACCAATAGCTGCTGAATAACAGTTATTATTTTCATGTCTTTGGATTCTTATAACACCATTGTTCAAGTACAACATGTAGAAGGAAATGGTTTGTATTTTGAGTTGGTGTGTGTTCTGTAGAACAGCTTGTATGGCTGTTCTCCAGCAGAACTCTTCTGGACAGGTGGTGATGTTGTTGTATACTCCTTATCTTTTTTTAGCCTGATTGCAGTGAATATAGCCATCAAAACAACCAAAATCTATGTCTGTGTTGGAGTGAAGTTTTAATTCTGATGAATTGGACATCAGTACTTTTTCCAATTTTGTTTTCTTATTTAATGCACTAGGAGAAAAGGCACATTATTTCAGGAGATATGATTGTAATTTTGAAGGGGTGGGGAGTGGTTGGACCAATACTTCATGATGTGACAGTGATCAAAATGGTTGATGATAAATTTGATTACTTGATGTGAATGCAGCACATTCTCTTGGCAGTATTCCTTGTTGACCCAAATTGGAGCAGGGGGGAGGGAGGAAGGCTGGAAAAGCTCCTCTGTTCCATTATTTTTAATCCTATCTATTAATGTCATTTCTTAATCTGTTCTTTCTTTTGATAATTTGGCAATCATTGTCTTTATGTGTTAAATTCAAATGCGTTTGCAGTGACTGAGTGAAATGTTTAGACCAGAGTGCGAGATTAGTGTTGGGGTTTTTTTTGAGACACAGAGGTTTTAGGAGACACTACATAGGTGTCTTCTAACTCCTACTCTTTGTTTATTAAGACCACTTTCAAAAATTAACACTGAACCATAATATATGTATGTAATCTTTGTCTTGTCTATTTTTTCCATGCATTTTTTGTTTGTTCAAGGTTTAATTTTGAGAGAGATTTGACCTAATAATGTTCATGTAAGAAATGCGATAGAAAATTCCATGTTCAGTAGCTGCTTCTTCAAGTCAGAATATGTTATGCCAGTCCAAATTGAGAAAAGCAGCCAACCAGAAAGCTCAGTGAAAACAAGCAGTTTCTCTTCTGCTACCAGCTACAGCAGTCACATCAACTTGGCAAAAAAACCAAGCTGGGCCAGGTGCAAACCTATTGAAGTAATAGATGAGATGAAACCTTTTTCTCATGTGGTCATACACACGTTTGTGGTCACACACACAGTTTTGCATGATCTGACCCTCTGACAGAAAGCTGCCTGTGGGTCTGAAAAGTACCACTTCTGGCAACAAGCAGAGTTTTCTATCTATTTTGGTTCACCTGTCCATCAGCAGAGTTTGGTAGCAGGGCTATTCTGTGCCAGACCAAGTGTTGCTTGGCTTCTACAGTGACTCCCAAAGAAGACTAATCTGTGACCATCACTCTCCTTTCAGTTAATAAATTAAAATTAATCTGACTTCTTATTGTTTTAGTGGTCAAAAGAATAAGTGGTTAACACTGTAAGTAACTCAGCTCTGCAATTTTACAAGGTGTGCGAACGAATGTGAATTACAGCCGTGGCCTTTCAAAGAACAAACCCCAGAGCGATCTTGACCAGTGTGGTGCAGACATTATATTACATACGACCAGAGTACTGCTGGGGATTCCTTCTTGCTCTGCTTTTAGTTATTTTCTACAATGCAACATCTGCAAGAAACGTCATCTTAACTTTGAGCTGATTTTTTTTCTGAGGGTTCAGGGATCTAGGAAAGTGGTGGGTAGCATTTAAAAAAAATAGTATACTTTGTTATTCAGTGCCACAGAACTGAAATTTTCTGTCAGAGTGTGTTGATTCATCAAGGTTACTGACAGAAGCCAGGTTAGGAGATACGTGGACTAACCTCTCCTGGTTTCTTGGTTTTCAGCCAGCCACCTTGCCAGCTAGCTGTCTACTAGCTGATGTGCAGCCTGACAGGCTTCCTAGCTTTCCAGAGGCCTGTCCTGTCGGTTGCTGGGCAGCTTGGCTCCCCAGCTGCCCGCTTGATTGCTTGCCAGCCTTCCCAAGCTGAGTGTCTGCAGGTGCAAATCCTGCTATTCCATCAAGAAAATAATTTGTTTCTATAAGCAAGGAGCTGTACCCCCAGGCAATTAGTAAGGCACCAGGTTTGGCAACAGGGAGTGGAAATCTGACAGTACAGGAAGATTCCTAGGGGTTTGTGGTCTAAGTTATTCCTAATAGAAAACCACTTTGGATGACTTGAAACTTTTGTCCTGAGGATAAAAGGAAAAGTGTTAGAATATAGAAAAGGTTTCCCATTTGGTGAAATTGTTATATGGAAAAATTCCACTCCAGTTTTGTCTTTAGGTAGAAAAGTTCACTTTGTGACTTTGCTTCAATGATTTTTAAAGATATTTTAAGGAGTTTCTGACATCTTTATGTTGGTAGTTTAGAGAATTCTCAGCTGTGCAGATGTAAGTTTACACCAGAGGTCAGTTCCAAGCCCAGTCGTATTTTACGGGTTTTGCAGGCTTTTCTGTATTGGAAAGTCAAAACTACATGGTGCATAGGAACCATTAGAAACAAATGTTATATGTTTTCATTCTTTCCCACCTGCCAAGATGTTTCCTTGATGGCTGCAGTCAAGAAAACCATTACAGATGAAGATTAGATTAAAATAAATTGATTTAGAGTCTACAGGATGCTGCCTTTGGGGAGGCTTCTCTCTATAAAAAAGATTTATATATATTTTTATGCATGTGTGTGTTTTATACATACACATGACATACAGTGCAACAGGATGCAGAAAGATAAATCAAATAAGTCTGGAACTATGTAGGGAGGTCTGGATTTAGAAGAGGGCCTGTAAGAAGGCCTGCATACCTGCAGTGTGTGTAGCTATTTTATTGTTCATGATGGGCCTGGTTTTTGTTTTGTTTTTAATGTGCTTCAGTCTAGTCTTCTTTAGTGTATTAGTAATTTGGGAAATGCAGGGAAATGAGCTTGCGTGTTATGGAGGTTAGTATCTGAACACACATGTGCCAGATTCAAGTACGTTAGGCACATCTACATCTTGCAAGACCAGCTTAAGCGATGTGATTTCTGTGCTGTTAGAGCAGAACTGTGGATGTACACATGAAAGGCAATTCTGGCAAGTTCTTCTTTGTATAACTACTATTCTTGATAGGTACTGTAAATTGTTGCCAAAGAGATTTCAGTCCCTTTGTCTCATAGAAGACTCTATATAAAAGTGAAATGCATTTTACTTGGTAACTTCCCTGAAAGTCATGGCATCCTTCATGGATCTTACCAGGTACTTTGATGTCTCTTTAGAAAGGTCTCTAATTCAGAGGGCCAGCCCAGGTTTTTATGGTTGTTTCCAGTCTGTTGTCTTTTCATTTTGGAGCTTGAGACTCTGGTTCCATGTTATTTGATGCTAGACCTGCGCACTGCTGAATCAGTCACAGGTACAAATTTGAGTTCAGCCTGGCAAGTCAGAAGGATTACATTTCTTTCTAATGAACCAAAATGCTGGCTAGATGCTGTATCTGGGTTGAGGGGTTGTCTGACAATGCAAAGATTCAAAAACTTGAAAACGTATTAGAGCCAACAGAACAAGTTTGTGTAAGGTCAGTGATTAATTCATGTGTTGGATCAACACTTAAGTCCCCCTTACAACCTTACAGATTTGGCTTCAGTTAGTAATCCTTTACAGACCTTTTTATTGAAGCTAAAACATAGAACTGGCCACACTGATGGACTGCTAAAGACCTTCCAATGCAGAAGGGTTATCTATTACAGATAATAGTTAATTACTTATTTTGTGCCATAAAACTCTTTGAATTTTGCCAGATCATTCAAACAAATAAAACCACATTCACTGCAATAAAAATATCATCTGCAAACACATATCAGCAAATGAAGAGTCTGAAATATAGAATAGGAAAGAAAGGTGATAAATACAGGCAACATGAATACAAGGCAAATCTCTTGATACTGATAAAAAGGCAAAAATCAGTATGAAGCTATGAACTGTTGTTAAAATCTTAAACCAGCTCCTGCCTCCTTTGCCATTTCCAGAATCACAGCTTCTGACACTAACTTCTTTGTTGTCTATCTTTTAAAACTGTAAAGACACCCTGTGGTAACAGAGGAGGGGCAAAGAGCAGTTCCTAATTTTTTCTGCCTCTGACTTTTTTTTAAAGATTTTTTTGACATGTAGTATATCCAACTCACACCTACCTTGTCTGATAACATCTGTGAATAAAAAGAAAATGGAACAGTGATCTCGATATATTTTTCTTCTATTTGCTAAACCATTATGGCTAATGCTAAACCATTATGCCCATGGCATTTTTATAAATATTTCTGCAATTACAGGTGCCTGCTCACTCTGTGTACTGCTTTCTGTATTGTCTAATAGACACAGAGCACAAAAAAGTCTCTTTTTGGTCCTGGCATTTGCCTTGATTTCTCACTATATAAGTCAAACTGCTAATAATTCTTTGTAAACTTATTTGTCAGTGACAGTTGAAAAGTATTGTTTAATTGGTTTATTATATTATCAATTATATATTTGCGATATTGGTAAAAGGTGTCAGAGTGATACTTCTGGAGAATTAGGTCATTTTAATAATTTTCATATCAAAATACACAGAGGCGCAGATTTTGTTTCAATTCCTCCGTCAATGTACAGGCGTCCTGCTGGACTGATTGTCTCAGTTCAGTCTGCGTTTTCATCCAGTACTCGGATCACTGCTGACATTATCTACTGACATGGGCTGTATTCTTCTGGCTGAGACTGTGAACTTGCTTTATGGGCCACCAAAAAGAAACCAGATAGCACTAGCTTTTTCATAGCTCAAAAGAAACAATTTGAACTGGTGACTTGTAGATGAAAGGGTTTATGACTCCGTATCCATGTCTGGATCATGGATCTCCCTCCTAATGCGATTTTTGGTTTATTGATTCGGGTTAGGAAAACATGCTGTAATAGTGGCCTCCTGCTTGGCTTCACAACTTTTTTTCTAAATGAAATAGTATATCAGCACTCACTTTGCATACCTGGGTAGTGCTGGGTCAAATATTCAAATAGTGTGCATCTTTGTACAGTTAAGAGCATTGCTGATCTTAGCTCTCTTCCTCCATAAAGCAGGTAGAGATACCTGTGACTGAGTGACCTGTAATTATCCTGTACACAAAGAACACTTAGAGGCTGGTTGAGCTGCATCTAATAAAAGTTGTTTTCAACCTTTCATGGCAGGGGTTGTATAGGAAAGACATTTCCTGGATTACGGTGTCTAGAAGCAGCTTGTACCAGACAGCCAGACTTCATTCATATTCTATGGACCTTTAAATGCTATCATATAGGAAAACTGAGAGGCTTTTTTTTTTCTTTTTAGACAAACCTTTGAGCTTTCCTGCTTAAATCTTTCCTTTTTTCTATCCAGTTACAAAAACAGTATTGCTGAAATGAAGCATGCTTTATCCTGTCCTAAATAAGCAGATGACTATTATCCATTGAATCTTCTCATGTAAAAATCAGTCAGGTTTAGCCTGAAAAGAAAAAAAAAAAAAAAAAGCTTTTCTTTTGCATGTTTTTAAACTCCATGTTGAAGGTTCTTTTCTCTCTGCATTTTCTATTGATGTGAAAATATTATTTAGTTTGTATTAGGTATATCATAAATATAAGGATGCTCTTCTGACTGTGGAGTTTTCTAGAAGTTTTTCTTCTCAAAATGCAGTTCCTGTAAATCAGAAATGAACCTTCTGGAAGTTTTAAGGGGCAGTTTGGAGAGTATACTCACTTTGGAGATTAAGGCTGGGTTGAGGTTTACAGCTGAGCAGAGATAAACTCAAGCTCTACAAGGAATTAAACTCAGACCGGTATAATTTAGCCCAAACCCCATAAACTCTCCACAAGGAAGTTTGTCCCCCTGTATTAAAGGTTTACTTTTATTTGTGTTTCTGCTGCTATTTTTTTCTCTTGGTTATATTTTTAACTACCTTGTTAAGGTGCTACAACGTATGTGGGTCACTGTCACTCCGTATTATATTCTAATCTCATTTGGACGGCAAAAACCCACTTTTTTTTTTGTTCATATGTTTTTTGGTTTTGTCCAATAAAGTGTCTCCCATGGATGTCTTTCACAAAATAACAATAAAAATACACTGCATGTATTTGGAACATTTCTAAAATTTGCTTTTGGGGAGATTGCTTATACTTTGAGCTGTCATAACTGTTGACTTTTCACCAATGTCTTGCCTGAATTATGTTCCAAAAGATGCTGTTTTTTCCTTTACTGGATTTTTTTTTTTAATATGGCATCTTCCTATAGAATGATGATGTTCCACATATTTAATCTCTTCAGTTCTGCTATGGTTAGTGGTAAAGCTATGGTTTTAATGCTTATTGCCTCTGCTACTGTACAATGGGAGTCTATGTACTACTGTTATATACCAAGAACATGATATTTAACTAAACTCCACTTAGTAACTGCTAGGCGCCATCTATCTGTCAAAATGGGGGGGCATTATGCATATCACAGAATTATTTAAAGATGTTACACAGAATTGCTTTACCCTGTCTACAGTAAAACAAAAATTTCCTGACATTCTTGGCTGCCAGCAACAACATGAGCAGTAATAAATATCAGCTGTTGAAATGGCTGTGTTTTGAGACCCTAATTTGATATTGCAGGACCTTTTATTACTGACAACGATGTGAGAGCAGGGCATATATGAAAAAGACTACCTGCTTAACTTGCAGATCTCTGGTCATGTTGGTGGCATAGTTACTGTGTGACTGGAAGATTCGTTGTCTGTACACCAGGCATATTGATCGAGAATACACCAGGTGAGATTTACACAGTCATTTTCAAAGAAGCAGAATTGCATTATGAAGACTATTACAAATTAGGTGTCATAGAGCAAACCTCATCCTTTATAGATCTGTTGTAATTTCACTATGAGAGGCCAAATGCTGATGCCAATTATTGCTAGACAGCCTGTAGGTTTGGATTGATGTAACTCAGCCTGCAGACTGCCTGGAAATAGGGGCAATTGCTATGTCCATCCTTAACATGGAAATGAAAATACTTTGCGTATTTTACAAATGTACACAGGAGTCAGATATGCCTGTTACCAAATGGATTGTCCTGTAGACTTTTTGTAGTGTTGCGTGTTCCTGTGTTCATTTATCCATTTTGGAATTATTTGCACGATAGTGATATCTTTCCTGGGTTGCTAGCTCTGACCATAAGGGCTTACTTCAATTTTGGCTGAAGTATGTTAACATCTGTTCCTTTTATTTGGCTGTATTAAAGACAAAAAGAAGAAGAATTCATAAAAAAAAAAACCAAACCCAAAACACCACTGTTAAGATATCCACTTTTGAGAACAATTTCACTTTGTCAGGAGGCTGTATTTATGAGTTTTGAATACTTTCCTAGTTGTATAAGATTTTTGCCTGTGTTTCTGTACAAAATAACAAACTCAAGGTGTTTATTGTGGAGGAGAATACAGGGAGAGATCAAATGAATACCTTGTGATGTCTGCTGCAATTCAGTCAAAAATAATTGTAGGTGTAGGTCCTGCAGCAGGAATATCTCTCCTTTGCTCATTCTCTAATACCAATTATGAGTAAATCCCATGTGAAAATACAATAAAGTGTGGGGGATTTTTTAAATAGTGAGAAAGTGCTGTCATGTAGTAAAACTTTGAGAGTTTAGAATCAAAGACCTGGCAAGCCTTTTTTTTTTTTTTTTCCTTTTGGGCTCTTGAGTTTGAAGAGCTCAAGTTAAAAGTTTGCTATTGTTACTTTAGAACATATTTGATCCAGCTTCACTGGGCTGCAGGCTGTCTTCAGGAGTTCAGGAGTTTTAGAGTCAGAAATACTGCTGTGCAGTTCTGAAGTCCTTAGGATAAGACGTATGGTCCCTAGAGAGGAAATAGAAAGTGCAGCACTTTTCATGTATGGAATTTTAATACGTATTTTTTATTTGCAACTTTAGCAGCA
This sequence comes from Fratercula arctica, assembly GCA_947846985.1. NCBI lineage: Eukaryota > Metazoa > Chordata > Aves > Charadriiformes > Alcidae > Fratercula > Fratercula arctica. The sequence continues at coordinate 26,961,076 of CANTUZ010000010.1, forward strand.
GTAAAGTGAAGACTTCTTAGAAAAGCATGTTGTTGTATAGTTCCAGAGCTTTCTATCAACTGATACCCTTTAACTCATTTTTCTGTGCAGACAGACGTGAATAGTTACTTTTGCTGAAAGTGAGATAGGCAGTAGCACATAGGTGAAAAGAATGCTGTAAAAGGCAATAGAGGAATGCTAGCCTGCCTGTTTCACCTTCTCTTGAAGAGCTTGGGGCAGCAGGTCTGCAATCCAGTCACTATAACTGGTATTAAACTTGCAGCTGCATGTTGTTTTCATTGGATGAAAGAGGCCACCACTCAGGGTCATGATCTCAGCTCTAAAGAATTGTTTTGCTTTGGAGGCTAGGTAGGCCTCCAGGAACTGCAGATTAGTTCAGCAGGTGACCTGAGACTTGACCAGAGTTTTACTGAAAAAAACAGTTGTTTTGAGCAAAGCCTATCTACTACAGTTTGTATGTGCACAAACCTGTGGAAGTCTGGAGGCTGTATGGAGCTCTAGTACTCCCAGGATACATTTAGGATGTCAGGAATACTGTTCTGTTATAGAGTTGCAACAGACGGTACTTACCCCTTTTCATGGCTACCTCACACATTCTTTAGGCTGGAAAAGTCTGTTGACTCAGAAAAACACAGGGTTTCAAAATAATACATCAACCCATTTACAAGGAGTAAATGAATGGGGAAGACCATCAACCTCACATATAAGGACCTGAAAAGTAGATCTATCTTTAAGTAGCTTTTCAATGGTAAATACCATTGAATGGTAGATGAATGTGTGCTAAAATTCCCTCACAGTTTAGTTCTAGAGAAATTAATTTTGTTATGCCTTATATCTTGAACACAACCAAGTTTATGTTCTCTCTCATACTAATGAAGATTGACAGGATGTTGTTAGCACTATGACATTTACTTACTGATAGCTAGAATTTCTTGCACTTAATTCTCTCTTGCTCACGTGATTATGCATAGTATTACATCAGTTTATGCTGGGTTGGCTTATTCAGGTCATGAGAGTGACACTGGAGTTGGAACTGTAAGTCTGAACACTTGAAAGACCTTGTCTTATCTGCACCAGTAACACTGTTGGCAGACGTTGCACAACATGGGACAGTGTATGTCCAGCTGGCAAAGCATGCCTACGGATACAGAATCACAAGTGCCGTTTGACACGTTACTAGCTTGGATCACGTGCGCAGTAGGTCCTGTTAGAGTCCTAAAATTGGACATGAGTTGCATCTTCCATATTTCCTTTTATTCAGTAAGAGGTAAAGAGATACGATAGGAGTAAGAAGATACCTTATTGTGGGACCATTTTAACGGAGATTTTCTTGGGTTTTTTGTAACAGGAATTCTTACAAGCCTTTTTCAGAAACAAAGAAAATCTTCCCTCTCTTAAAGCGCGATCTATTTTTCCCCAAAATATGTTAAGTTGGTGCAAAGGCCACCTGGGAAATTTTCCATCTTAATCTTCAAGATAAAGGCTTTTACAATTAGCTACTCAGAAACCAGTATCCTAAACTATTTACAGTCTTGTCAGAAGCATTTTAAATAATCTCAGAAGGATACATGGCACTCCCAGAGGTTGATCTTAATCTCAAAGGTAGAAGAAGCTAGAACCCTGTGAATTCCACTGTGATATTTTTTCTACCTAGGCTTTTCCACCTTTATGTGAACTGGTCAAGTTCAAATGGGCATAAGCAAAAGAATTATGTGAATTTTAAATGATGCTCATACAGTTGGAACATCAAATTACTTGCATTCCACTCACATTTATCTATCTATAATCTCTTTAAAGGCCGCCACAACCAGAATATTCCCATGCATTAGTGGGAACCCAGCTCAGAGAACTTTCAGTTTATGGGCATAGTTTATTGGTTCCCAAACTTATTTTCAGTGCTACAGTTATGCACTTTGGGAACTGAACCAACACCATGTTATCTACAAAACCAATTAAAATTGACCAGCTCTAACACATATTATAATAAACAGAACAAATATGATTTATGGTGATCCTTTAATAAAAAAAGGGGAGATACTTCAACTAAATACAGAGTTACTATGAGTCTGTGATGGAGTTCTCCACCCTTACAGGTATGAATCAAGGACAGATCCCTCAGTATAAATTTTCAAACCCAAATAATCCACACTCTGGGTCTTCTTATGCCATCCCTAGAATTGGCTTTGCTCCTGAATTGAAACTGATGTTAGTGACAGCAGAATATCAAGCCCCCAATTCCTTCTTCTTGCTTGAGTACAAAGTAGGAAGTCTGAGCGTACATGGAATTCAATTCTCCGAAGTTGAGTCTGTAGTTAATGTGGTCTTAGAGCTTTGGAGTAATTTGGAAAGCATGTTTCTGCAATTCAGTGGTAATGTTGCCTTTGAAGGAGTAATTTTGCATATCTAAAGTAAGTTTTAAAACATCTTAAAGCATGCGAAAGTTCTATGCCTATCTCTTCTTGTCTGTCCACAAGAGGAGTCTTTCTGATGCTAATATGAAGTGAAATCATTAAACGAATACATACATGCAAAGTTGAGACTTGTGTGCCTAACAATATGCATGATAATGATGACTAATAACATGTCATATACAAATAATATAATATAAATGCACAAAACAAGAATTAGCCTCAGTAACTTTGACAGAACTATTATTAATGCCAAAAGACAATCAGAACGTGAATCTTGTCAGCCTGCAAACAAAAATTAGTCAGCTTAATTCTTGCCACAGAGTGTATTTAGACCCTGAGAAGGTAAAGAAAAATCCTTAGTGTGTTTAAGAAAAAAAAATAAAAATCAACCTTCAAATACAACTATTCAATTAGAGCAGTAAGGAGCACAACTGGTCAGCAAAGATTAAAGACTGATGAGATATCTGAAAAGTGTACTTGCAGGTTTTCCTGCAAGTCATCAGAAAGGTTTATTAGGGCAATTAGAGATCCCACATGACATATTCTTGAATATCTTTTCCTATGTTTATTGCAACATAGGTTATACATTCCTAGGTGAAAATTAATAAGGTTTCTATGTTGAAATGCTTTTACTAGATTATTAAAGCATGTGCTTCCAAAGCAATCACAATATTATGGACACTTCTGGTACATGAGTCTTTGTTTCCTTTCATTATTCTGTAATTAAAGATGAGATGTGGACCAGACCAGAATCTGGGCCCTATGCACAGCTCAGATAAATGGTATGTTCGTTGAGAAGTTCTACCCAAGATCTAACTACAGGCAAATAGGAGGGTAGGGACCTGGGCTGCACCACATGCCATACCCTGCAGGTTGTATGTGTGGCTGTGCATAAAGAAGTCCTGGACCCAGTAATGATGGTATTTCCCTTGGTTCCCTGTATCCCTTCAGTCCAAAGCCTTCAGAAATGTATGTATTGTAGGTTTACGCTGGCAGCATCCCCCAGTCCCCAGCAGCACTTCACTTCCTCCCCTGGTGGCCTTTGAAGCTTGGAAAAATATAACTATGCTTTTGACATGAAAGGCTTGAATTCTTCCTCAAGTAATCAGAACAGAGGACTTAACAGCACACCCAATAAACTAAAGGTAATTTGAAAAAATGTTGAGAGTCCCTGTTTTTATCTATTTGAGGCAGAATTAAATAAGTAATATTGGAGATTGCTGTGTTATTTTGATTGTTGTATGCCTTTATTTAGGTTATAAGCTTATCTGTGCAGTGATAGTGCTTTAAAATATGATTGCAAAGACCCATGTAAGCTTACTTATAGTATGCTCAATTTACTTAGTGGTGCAAAGTGTGCTTCCAGAGGTTATGCAAGAACAATCACAAAATAGTTGAGATAGTTGTGCATAACTTAGTTTTCCAGTGGGAGTTTGGGTTGCTCCTCTTATATTAGGGTTGCATTGATTTTAAAATGGGCTGGCTAGCACCTGCTCAAAGGTAAAATTTGACTAGAAATAATTAATTAAACAAAATGTTGATTCTAATTATGGCATCGTAAGTAAGTTTTAAAAGGATTGCTAAGCATCCTTTTGCCAGTGAGTAGTAAAATAAATTGACATATGAGTCACAAAACCTCCTCTACTGGTGATAATAAGGACAATGTACCAATAAAGCCTCTGTCTTAGGAATTCCCTAAACTACTGAATTCCAGAAAGAAAGAAACTTGTTTTATGCATTCTGCTTTTTAAGCATTTTCTTCAAGTTTGTTGTTGACAACCATTAGAATACTATCACTACTAATAGGACTATCTCTGAGGTGGGTGGTTTGATCCACTATGCAATCACTCTGTTTCCACACTTACCAGAGATTATAATATCATAATAAAATTCTAGGAAGATAAAACTCAAATAAATCAAGTTATTTGATTTAGGACATTTCTAGAAAGCCAAGTCTAGTTGTCTTACACCAGGACCACTGGAGATCTCCAAAAGAGAATATTCTCAAAACCACGTAGAACATATTTGGAGAAATAAATCTCCAAGGTATGAAACAAACTGGTGGAGTTTGCTTAGGTTTATCCAGTTTTCTTTTTCACAAGCCTTGTTTCTTAGGTGTTGCATGAGACCCATGCTGAGCTTTGTAGGCAGAAAGCCTCTGTCTGCAGTTCATGGGAGAACGGTCTACTTGCACAGAGGAAGATAAAGGATTGGAAAAGAGCAGGGGTTTTGGTGGAATAGGATCTGAATTAGATCAGATGATCTTATAAAATCTGAGACAAAGAGGTAAAAAAAATGGAGATCTAGGAATAATATGTATAGATTTGCCTGTTCTATTTGCTCTCTGATGAGAAGTTGGGTTTTTAAGCAATACTTTTTGTTATTTTTGTGGCAGAAACTGATTCAGTTCAAATAGATTTTATGTCTGCAGAACAGAGGGATTCCCAACATATTCCTGGATGATGGCAGCTTACATGATGTTAATTGTGCAGCACTGAAAGCTCAAAGTATGTAGCCTTTGAATTCACACTTTCAAAAAGCATACAAATCAATGTGCATTTGCCTTTGCTTTTTCCTTTGAACACTTGTTATTTGGTTTTAATAAGTCCCTGAAAATAGAACAAGAAATAAAATGTTAAAAAGCAAGAGAGGTGGAGGTTCTTATGAATTCCTGTTTGGGTGTGTGTGAGTTCGGGTAGGGATGTTTGGTAGGTCTTGTTACCTTTGTTGAGATTAAAAACAAACAAGAAAAAACCCCATTGAACTGCCCAGCTCATGTTCATGCTAGCTTATGTTCAACCTGTCCTCTACCAGGACCCCCAGGTCCTTATCTGTCAAGCTGCTTTGCAGCTGGGTGGCCCCCAGCATCTGCTGGTGCCTGGGATTGTTCGTGCTCAGGTTCAGGACTTTGCAATTGCCCTTGAACTTCCTGTGATTCCTTGCCAGCCCATTTCTCCAGCCTGTCCAGGTCCTTCTGGATGGCAGCACGACCCTCTCGTGTTCAGCCGCTCCTCCCAGTTTTGTGTCATCTGCAGACTTGCTGAGAGTCCACTCTACTCCATCATCCAGATCATTAATGAAAATGTTGAACAGTATTAGAGCCAGTATTGAACCCTGGGGTTCACTGCTAGTTGCTGGCCTCCAACTGGACTTGATGCCACTGATTACCACCCTCTGAGCCCAGGTGTTCTGACACTATCCAATTCACCTCACTCTCTGTACTAGATTTTTTAAATGACTATGGTACACTTATCTTAAAGCTCTACAGCTGGAATATTTGCTTAAAAAAAAAAAAAAAATTCAGTTTCAGGAACCTAATTGATATGCAACTGTCTCCAGCAAAATCTTGATTTGACCAAATGTTTTTACTTCATACCAGAAAAATCAATGCAAGTATTTTGCTCAGGTTTGGATTTTTTTTCAGATATAAAGTATGCAGTGAACTCTGTGTTCTGGTTATTGTGACCTATGTCTTGAGTTAAAATCAGTGTCATAATTTATTTACCTGGAAATATTGTCAGTTCATGGAGAAAGCTTGCACTGATTTGGTATGTTCCCTACATGTTCCTCACTTCTCTTCAGGAAATAAATTTTTACTAAGAGGCTATGGAGAGGAGAAAGTGGAAAAAAACCCCCACTTCTAGGAACTGAAACACCTCTACTCCCTCATTTCTGTTCATCTGCTATGCAAAACATAATAGTTCTTATTTCACACATTTTCTGCTCCCTGTGTTCATTCTGTCTTCAAACCTGAAGGTAGAGAAATAAGCCCCGTGATATCCAGAGAAAATATGTTGTACAGAGTGATTTCCTTTCTGGGGAATGATCAGATGTGCTGGTGGGAACTACCAGAGAGAATCGAGTCCGATAGTATGTTGCCATCTATCACATCCGTGATAAGTTGTTAGGCTTCTCTGAGCACATAAGGTCTGGGTGACAAAGCTATAGGGCATGACGCCTTCTGAGTCTTAGTTCAGGATTCATACGCTTCTTGTTCATAATGAATCATTGCTGACTTGACAGAAGTCAGTGATATCTGTTCAGTTATATGTGCATTTCTACCAGTTGCACAGATGTCATTCACTCAAACAGTAGCCTAATTTGCATTCTCAGAGCACAGTCCAAGGACTAAATGAATGTGTGAGACTGAAATCCTCTCTTTCTGATAGAAACTGTTATTCCAAGCCAAGGTTAGACCTACAGCTGAGACACAAAAGATAGATCTCTCTGGTACTGCTGCGGCGAGAAGATGTCTAATTATAGGGCTGTTGATGCAGATCATATTCTCATTCTTAAATTAATTCACATCAACTGTATTTCTTTGATGCTGATAATTAACAGAAATTCCTTCTACATTACCTTGTACATCACTTTTTGTAGTAAGTCACAAAAAGAAGCTGGCAGACAAGATTCTGTGGCAACCCTCAGAGACTGCCAGAATATGGGTTTGGTGATGTTAATGTGTACAGTTTTCTGGCATGAAAAATAAAGTGAAAATTTATTGTGATGAGCAATGAGGAGAAAACAGTAATCGTATCTATTTGTCATCACAGTATGTTGGAAATGAATCTTATATACCTGTGTCCACTGACCTGAGAACCTGTGGGTGTCGACTGAACCTCAAAAGGAGGATTTGCCAAAACCTCAGCTGATATACATTGATATTGTTCCCTTCAAGCCAATGAAGTTGCATTTATTTACATCAGTCAACAATCTGGGCTTGTGTTTTAGGAACAGAAGATGATTTTCAAGGATCTGGAATTCAGTCAGTCTCTGTATTTCTTTTAATTTTATACTGAAGGAATTCAAATAATCCCGTTTTCCCTTTCAGCTCCCCTCTCAGTTTTCTCACTCATGCTGTCCTTTCTTTTCTCATTTCAACGGCTACATTTTTTGGTATGTAAGTTTGGATTCTCCTCCCTCTAGTTCTGATAGGAGGCTGGTGGTCAGGGATACTCCACACAAAATTACTATGCAAATAGGCACATTGCACACAGCACCCCATTAGACATGATGGAGAATCATCCTCTAGGGATACAGTGGCAGCCTGACAGTCAGCATTACACCATCTCACTGTCTTGTTTCTGACGCTTAGCTTGTTTGGAAGTTGGTGAATGTTATTGAATGTTATCTGTTCCTGGTGTAGCAGCTGCATTTGTGAGAGAATAACTGTTCCTTTTGCGTTGTGTTATCTAAAGCTGCATGTGGATATGCAGAGTGCATCCTGGCTTACTCTAAAAAAGGAAAAACAACAACCAAAGAATGACAGTGGTCTGTTTTGCTCAGTTATCGTTAGAGGTTTATGGAAGTGGAAACTATCTCCAAGCTAATGAAATTGATTTATTTTTTTGTGTGTGTTTCTATGTACTTATTTCTTTCTTTATTTTGCAAAGATATAAAAATTCATGGTTCTAGACCCTACTTTGTATAGAAGTATCCCAGAATTCACTGGAAGCTTGATGAATTGAGCAGCAGAGAAAGGTGACAGAAAATTACATTCTTAAGAGTTTGGGCAAGAAACTTTTATGTAATTCTACAAAACAGTAGTGATGATCTTGAATTTTTTCCTTTTCTACTGACATGAAATGAAGACCTTTGGAAGTTTCTCAAGGTAAAACTTGAGAAAAAGAGCTCTAAGGCACTGAGGAATATGCTTGTATTAAACACACGAGATCTGGGAATCCTGCATTAATTTCCCTGTTTTCCTTTGTTCATTTAAGTAAGCTGCCTCCCTTATTGCCAGTGAGTGCCCCACTACCCACCTGAGATATCATTCTCCCATGACTTACACAGAAATTTCATCCTGAACCCAAGAAGCCAACTCGACAGTCTTTGGAGTAAGAAAATTACTGACCAATACTCATTATTACTGATCAAGCTTAAGTTAGTGGAATATTGTATGGAACTGGAGACTACTTGAGACCTTTGATTTCCAGGCCAGCTTGGTTGCCTTTGAGTTTAACATGAATAGACAACTCAAATTCTCCATTAAAAACTTAGAAGAAATGTTGCTCTTTCCATATTAAATCTTCAGCTGCTTGGACCAAGAAATGCCCAGAGGAATGGAAATACTAACAGAACTTTCCCAAGTTGTGGAAAAGTTTAATTGGCTTTTGTTTAAAATCTGACAATAGGTTCTGAGTTAGTTTTGAGTTTCTCCAAATACACATGCTTAACCTAATTATACATTAAATATTTTTCAAATACTGTTTTCTTTGATCCTTCTAATTCCTGGTGTCTTTAAATGTTCATACCTTTATTATATGGTGTTCATTTCAAATTGTTCTGCTTACTGCTAGATGTTCTGTTTTTAAAACCTGTTTTTCATGACTAAGTATATCTCAGATTACCTGTTTTCTTTCTTTGCCAAAATGCTGTTATTTAGAGATGCAATAGCTGGTTGCTTGCTGCTGCTTTCATTTAAAATCCAAATTCTGACTGAAAATGATTTTATTTATAATGCAGCAGTGGGGACACCTGCTCTTGACATGTGAGAACATTCTGGTGACATAACCACCTACCAATAATAGAAACAGCACTCTGGGCCTTCATTATAAGCCATGTGATGCTTCCACCGCACTGCCAAGTCAAACATCATAATTCCACCCACTGAGATATAACTATTCCCTAGACAGGGAGCAAGCGAGAGAGAAAAAGAGAAATATTCGTGTTGGTTTTGAGTACTGAATGATTTCTGATCATCCCTATGTAATGCACTTGGGTTTGGTGTCAGGTGTTTCTTCTGTATTGATGTTCCTATTCAAGGCAATTATGAAGAATTTTAGTGTGTTGTTCTTCTTCTTTGGTTAAAACAGAATGCTTTATATTTTGAAAGTCTTAGTTGTAAAAAATTAAGGGAAACCGTTTACAATAGAAATAATTTCAGCCTGTTAGTTATTGAAATAATTTGGGCATTACTTTATTTTTATCCACCGTTTAAATCCTATAGCAGTGAGATTGTTGACTTACACAGAGACCACCATTGCAATTAACACCCCTGTAAAGGTTTCTGTGCCACGTTGACCCTTGCAGGGCCTGCAGTCATTCCACAGTCTGCGCTGTGAGATATCAGGTGTGCAGAGTATTACATTTCTAACGGAGACAATGCTTTGCTGTCCTGAAATCTGTACTGAGACACCCTAATGTACTCGTTTGTTATCTCTTGCTAACCTGATGCCGTCAATGTCTGTGTCACCTCTGTACATCTATACCCTGTTTGGAGATAGTCCACGATAAAGCTATGAAGCAGATCTTTGATTTTTATTTTTTTTTTCTTTTTTGCTTTGGTGTTATTTTTATATCCATTAAGACTGGTCTGATTTCTGAAGATCTTGATTAAGATCAAATGTACAGTTTCCTTCCTTGAATAGCCAACGGTGAAAGTAATTTTCTTCCAAGCTGCCATTATAGCTTGTCGCAAATTAGTTGTCTGAGTTATATTTGGGTTACAAGATGCATAAATCACAATAGAATTTGCCCTGCCGTCTAGCATATCAGCTCTCGGGCAGATCTGTTTTCTTCATAAAAACATTAGAGTTACTATGTCACTTTCTGCAAGAATGATTTTCTCACCCAGATGTTATAGTTTCACAACTAACTGCATTTCCAGTTTTTTGGAAAGTATACAACATCCCGAACACTGTGATTTACATACCAGGTGGCAGATATGGAAAGTTTCTGCACTCCATAGCAGGGGAGAATGAGAGAAAGGGGTTTACAAATGCATAAAGATGGAAAGAGACAGAGAAGAGGATTATTTTAAAAGACTCCTGAGTTGTTGTTCTTTCTTCTGCTATTTGCAAACTTGCTAATTTTAATTAATTTGTTATTCAGAATCACTCAGCAGTGTTCCAAGTGAGTAAAACCCTCTGGACTATACATAAATGATGTTCTCCTGATGTCTTTGCTATTTGTTGTTGCTATCACTATATGTTACCATGGCAATATTTTTGTGTGATGACTGGTTAAGTATGGCTAACAAAGAGAGGGGAGAATACGATCAATTTACTATGCTTTTGACACAGTGTGGTGAACTTAGGAATGCGTTGGGGTTTTTTTTCCCTCTGAAAAGGAGAAATGTGACAGATTTATATAAGTTTTAGGAGTTCTGTGAAGTAGCTGCTGGCACCAAAACCAAGTTTACTTTCCTCAAGAGATGAATACCGGTATGAGCTCAAACACATTCCCTTTGCTATCACTCAAATCACATATTGTTCATACAGAGATAAGTATATGCAGGGCAAGTAAACAATGAATCCAAAGTAAGTTTCTGACTCCTGTGATTGTTCTTGTATGGTCTTGCCACCTTTCATCTAGTTGTAAACATTGTCATTCTCTGAAGTGTGCCTTCACTGAGTCAAATCACAGAACTCTGAGAAACATTGGAGAGCGGGGAAAAAGGCATCTAAGAGGTTCTCATATCATTTTCTGTCAGCAAATAAAACTGCTGATCAAAAGGTTTAATCTTTCTGGTCTATATCTGCCAGTGGATTTCAGCTGGTACCTTTCTGTTCCTTCTCCTTCGTCTGCTGCAGTATGCACAGGTTTATTTTGTGCTTAGCAATTTACCTTTTTTTCTAGCTGCTATCTTGCTAAACCCAGTATCAGTAGGAACCAAAGCAAACTTGTTCTCAAAAGACACAGTTTGATTCCACATGTTGTTGCTATTCACATATTGCAGAGATACCTGTCACAGGACTACACTCTGCCAAGCTACCACAGGAAGCTCTAAGAAATAAAAAAAAAAAAATGTACAATAATGTCCCCCAGGGAGACACAGCATCCTTGTGCCACGCATCGTTCCTACAGAGGAATCGTATACAGTTTAAATGATCAGTGCTGTACGATCCGGAATGATTGGCAATTTAATACTTCACATGACTGACTTCTAAGAAGAGAACATCACTTAGTGAAAGACTTTCAGAAACTGAAAGATTTGAAGCCATTTATTAATCCTCCTTTTCTTAACGATGACTGTTCTTTTGGGGAGAAAAAAGATTTTCCACTTAGCTTCAGATGCTTTCAATGTCAAACATAGTGCTAATTCTGAAAACAGTAATCACTTTAAGGATATTTAATCTGATTTTAAGAGGGCCAGACCACAGGTGCTGCTGATGGAAATTAATGGTTACTGTGGATGCTCAGATCCATCCATGTTAGGAAATAACTAGATTCGTTGGCATCTAAATGCTATATATATGACATTCTGTTGGCCTTGGTATCAATGGGATTTTTTCTTTTGAGTGAAATGGGATCAGGACCCTCTCACCAAAGCTGGTAAACGCAGCTTCGGTAACCTGCGTATGCCATGACTGAATTTGATCTAAAAGGGAAAGGATGGATGATTAACTTGCTCTTTCTATTAGAAAATTTTCAAAAAAAAAAAAAAAAAAAATGCAGTGCTATACATTGTAGCCTATTGATGCTAAGATTCAACTTTTAAGTGCTTTCAAAGCTAGTGGTGTAGCTACAGCAGCAAGTAAGATTTTAGAGAAATTCCCTTGAACCGTGACAATGAAATTACCGTAGCAGATTTCTGTTGGAAAGCATTTAGCAACTGCAGCACAGTGTTCTTTTTGTACTCTAAGCTAGATCGTTTCCTCATTCCTTTCTTGACAGATTTTCTTTCTTGGGTAAGCATTTTGAATGGGACTAGAATGTTACTGGTTTTCAGGCTAGATCTCAATGACATTTGCATATTAAATCAGAACTAGGTATACTAACTTCAGCAGAGTCTTTAAATATCAGAACTAGCATGTGCACTGGTGTTGAGAAAAAGTAAAACCTGCGCTTTGGCTAGGGATTCTACCTGTCTACCCAGGTTTTTACTTTTGTATCATTTGTGTGAAAAATAACAGGTGTATAAAAAAACTCCATAAAGAAAGTTGTATGAAATTTGGTTGGCTGAAATAAGTGTAAATAGGACCAACTTTTAGTTACAGCGAATGCCTCAAATGCCTCATATGGAGAACCCACTGGTTTCTCTTAATGGACAGGAAAAATCTTCTGATCAGAACCTAGCTATTTCTGTAGTTTCTGGAAGGATCCAACACAAGATATTTTTGGATGTCTTTGTTACAAGGGAGTGGAATGTCGAAGGTTGGCAGCTAGCCTGGTAAAATATGCAAGAAGTATGCAAAAACATGCTAAGGTCAGAACAGAAGTCATTAGAAAGTAGGAGCACAGCACGGGAAGAAAGAGACGTTGTTGAGACACAGGTTAAAGAGCTCTGAGGAGAAATGATCTTTGTAAATGAAAACTTCAGCGTGATACAAGGAGCCTGTTCCTGAATGGTCACTTAATGTCTGAGAGTTGTGTTACCACCCCATTGGATTATTAGTTGATTGTTGCTAGATTTTGTAAGTAGCTAGGTCTTTAATATAAAGCATTCCATTGCACAGAACTGTCATATTTTTGCTAATAGTTTCATTTGACTCATAGCTTCTTTTTTGTTCCATTATCATAATGTCACAAAAACTTCTTTGGTAATATGACTTCTACCCTGGTATTAAATAGCATGTTACTGAACTTTGGAGTTCTTTGCTTTGTTTTCTGTTACCTTTTGATTTCGTTAAGACTTACCTCTGTCTCACTATGAAACAGAGAGCGCTTTGTCAACTTTCTATGAGTGTGTGTCTGGTTTTTTGTAAATTACCAGTTCTGGTTTGAAACTGGCAATAGTTTTCAAAGTGAAAATTCATACCAAGCAGAGATATAAATGAAGACCGTATTGTGAGTGTAATAAAATAAAGAAATTGTAATGTCAATTGTTTGTTATTATAAAAACTATCTGAATTACAATTGAATTGGAATGCGCTACTAGCTTTTAGACCTGTACATCTGTAATCAGAATTAGCAGTCCAGAGGAGGATGTCCTGGGCATAGAAGTGTATTGCAGTAATTTAATGCCAGAATAGCCCCTCTAAGCACCACTTCTCTAGTTTCTCATGCATAGACACGTACAAAAAAGAAAGAGGCAGACCAGGTTTTATCTGACAGCTGAGCAAGCTTCAGCTGCTGGAACAGCCCTTTAAGGGCAGGAACAAGCTAGCTCTGATAATGCTGCCCTTATCATGGGGTCTGCTCAGTGATTGGATAGATCAAGGTCGGAAACGATGTTTGAAGCTCCTTTCCTAGTCTTTTGATGATCCTAGCTTACCTTAAGTAGAGAAATTATCATGTAGCACATTACAGACGACAATGATGCCTTTCTATTTACTAGTTACGTTCAGAAGGTACATTTAACTAGATCTGTGAAGTTGTTCAATTTGTAATAAATAAGTTCAGCTCTCAATTACCCAACACACTGTTTGTTTTTATTTAACTACATCATTTTACATTGTGCTGCAGGGTATATTTTGGAAATTATGTCACTTCTAGTTACTCTCTTGAGTCTGACTGATGTTAGAGCACTGACCTGAGATAGAAAGTCAAATACTAAAAAGCAAAATAACATTTGGTTCATCACTGCAAAACACAAAAAAGATATTTGCTTCTGTTCCATTAGTCCTGAGCCCAGCAGGTTTTGGGGAGACGTGGGATTATGCTGAACATTAGGCAGAACTACAGAAAGCTTAATGAGCAGTTTTCTTGTTTCGTTGATTTTGTCACAGCTCTGTTAGAATTCTTTCAAAAACTTGAATCTCTACTTTGTAAGGGCCTGATGTAATTATCTCAGAGAAATGTAGAGAAAACTTGATGACTTCTTTTTTTTTTTTTTTTTCCCCCATTTCCCTGGAGGCATGTGTTTTGCAGATTGTAGGGAAGATGAACTACCTGACTAGCTATGGCAAATCACGCACCTAGCAATGCATAAGGACTGCAAACGTGCTTGTTGCTTCACTGGTGATGCAAGAGGAGAGATGTGTCTTGATGCTTTTTCCCCCATTCCTTTACTAACAAAGAGGAAGACACTGTAAAGCCTAAATTTTATACCTAGGTTGTAATATGTTGAAAAATATCCTGACCAAAAGCTACACTGTCACTAAAATTAGCAAGACAACTGTAAGCAGAGTTTAGCCACTATGGAGATCAGAAAGGAAATTTTGCTTACTGTGCAAAATAGTCTGAAGCATTTGATGTATGATGAGGTGTTTGGCCACTGCAGGAGACAGGCATCTGGACTTGATGGACAAAAGAAAAGACAGTGTGACAGCTGCTGTATGCGTACAGTGTAACGAACTCCTGTACAAGAGGAAGAAGCCATTTGTTTACTGGATGACATGATATATTATAAACTCCATGAATCTCTGACTTCTTTGAGAAGCAGATATAGGGTAAGCAGGTAAGTAATAAGGATCCTCACCAATCAGTCAGAAGTTTTCAAACCAGAAGTTCAATGAGAATCACCCCATGCTAATGAAAATCACTCACAAAGAGAGAAGGATCTTTTCACTGAACAATTTTGTCAAATCATTTTGTAATAGGAGCAACATAAAGCTGTCAATGCTATAAGGCATGGCATAAATGCATAAGCTACCATTGCAGAGACTGGAGATGAAAAAGCTGTATGTTTTTAATTTGAGTGGCAAGGGTTATGTGGTGTACAAGGGGAAGGGGAGATCAAAGAAGAGTATGTCAGGTGGCCCCAGAGGGACTTTTAAGTTATAGCAGGGACTGGGTAATTTGTGAGATGCTTTTAATTTCCTGTGCTACTAGTAGAAGAGAGTTTTTGAAATTTGCCTGCCAGAATTGTTGGAGAAGTAGCTAATAGTTATTTTGTGGAAAAGAGATGCTAGACATACGGCTAATTTTTAGAGGATTTCTTTGAGCTGATGCATGAAACTATTCTGCTTGAGTTTTATGAAGATATATTTCAGATGTATGTGCAAAGTGCTTCAGGATTCTTTGAGATGAAAGACTATCTATGTAAATGCAAGATATTAATTAATGCAGTTCATGCATTTAATTTCTGACAATATGTATGTTTCCTGACAAAGGAGTTTGTCACAGTTTGCCATGTAACCACTTCTTTCAGATTTCCCCCACAAACTCGAGTGCAGTAGTCGGATCTTATAGTTTTTATTGAAGGGTAAAAAAAAATGAAATCTGTTTTCATCTTCATTGACTTTCTAAATATATATTTAGTAATTTAAAAAGTGTGCATATATATAAAGAATTTGAAGCTATCATAATCTACATAATACTATACTTGCTGTAAACTATTAAAACTATTTGCCTTTGAAAATAGTAATAAGAGCAGCATAGATATTCTGCCAAAGTTTGTTGAAGTATTTAACTAGCTGTTGATAGAGACACTGCCTTCCCTGTGTGTGTGAATATTTTAGTTTTCTGGTTTTTTTTTTCACATAGTTTATAATTAGTTCATCGAAAATTTAAAATCCAGTTGGGAGAACAGAAAAAGCAATTAATGGCCTACCCCACTCCCCCCCACACCCCGTTTCCAATCTGTGTTTAGGAGCTAGAGGTGAGAAGGTGAGATGTATTCTTCCTAAAGTCATGGAGGAATGGAAATAATGTGTTTAAATCCCTAAGCGCATAAAAACGCTTATGTTACTTGCATTTGTACTGAAAATTAGTTTAATAGTATTTCAGTTTTCTTATGAACTGACATATTTAAGACAACTTCATTGAACAATTAAAATTCCAAAATGCTTGTTTTGTTTATTTTAAGCAGATTCCAATTTCTGTGCTAATATACTTGATACATATCAACTTTAAAAAAATCATTATAGTTGTTTTCTGACATAATAAAACTAAACATTAGGAATGAAGTAAACATAAACTAATCATATATAACCACTACGTTAAATACGTATGTATACATTCATTGCAGCAGAAGGAAATACCAAATTCTATCACCTTTCAGAAAGAGTCAACATTTCTTTAGACAAATGACTAGAACATACAAATGCAAATCAAATTAGAACTGGTTATTTAGATCAAAGGTTTTGTTATTCATTTAATTACTGTTAAAACTCAGTGATTTATGTTGCTTCAATTTCACTCGCTGCTGTAAATATGAGTCAAGGGCTGGTTTGGTTTCACACAGGAAAATTGTCAACATCATGTATCTGATATTACAGTAAATATGTAGGGGAAATTACTTAAACTTGTTATATTTCAATATAAAATATTCTGATAGAACAGCAGATATGGAATTATTGACATGAATTTACTACCTGTAAAAAAATGTGTTTTGAAAGCAAAATCATTAAGAAATCATCTACAGTCCTGGAAATTTACAGCTCGTACTGTTTATGTAAATAATGTGCAGGAAAAAAGTCAGCTCTCTAGGCCTACCGTCAAGAATGCACAATCTATTGCTCTGAAGAGAATAGCTGCTAGGAGAATCGATGCAAATATAGTTTCTTTTCTCGGTAGAAAGCTCCTGAACAGGGTTCAGCCTAAGTTCAAAGATTTTGTTGTGTGGAAATACAATATGGTTGCACTATGCTACACTTCGAGGTTATAGATTCACCACCTTAGGCGGAAGATGCATAACCACTTGGCTGACAGGCATATGAACGTGTTGGCTTGACTCCCTTTATCTGTTTCATGGTTTTTGTATTTCCTTATTCAGAGCTGAGCCCGAGCAGCGTTAGTTATGGCATCTCCACCTTTTTATTTCAGTTTTATGTCTTTTTTGGAAATAGGTAAGGAATGAAATTCATTTAAAGAGAATTGGTCATTTAGATGTATATTAAAATGCACCTACATTAAAATACAAGACTTTTAATTTTTCTGATCCAGACAAATTCTCTTTGATACAATAAGACCACCTTTTTCTCACAGCATAATCCACAGCTATTTCTGGTGAAGGTAATGGAGCTAGACCAGCATGAAACTGATGCCAGATTTTGACCAGCAATATCAGATGGCTAATATATTTGATTGTATAATTATTGATGAGGCAACAGTACTGATCTGATTCCCATTACAAGCATGAAATACAGAGCAAACATGAAACTGTCAGATTCCAAGGGAACCTGGGTGAAGAGATGTCTACTCTAATGTTGGACATATTACCAGCCAGATAAAGAAAAAAAAGACCTCCCTAGAGGTAAAATTAAATAAATCGCCTTTTTGAAAATAAACATTTTGTAAATACTTTGTTGTTATGGATAAAATGGAAATACTTGATCATAAAAGCAATTGGACTGAACTAAAAAAGATAACGGAGTTAGGTTGGGCTGAAAATGGTCGATAGAGGTAAATGGTGCCCTGTTATCACTTATTTCAATGGAGATGGGTTTCATACAAACTTCATGGAGAATTTTCTGACAAAAATATGTGGTGGTTAAAGGCATCCTCAGCATCCTCTTATAATTTTGGTAAATAAGAGATACAAAAGTATCATTTAAGGAAGCTAAAATTATTCTTTAATGTCTTAGTTTTTAATTCAATTATTATTTTTATTAGAAGTTGATAGCAGGCTCAAGTAAGGGAGAAGTAGGCCTGTTTAGAAACAAAGTGTATTTTGAAACCTATGGATCCTGACAGATTCAAATTAGTGAGGTAATAGAAGTACAAATGGAAAGAAGTGGCACAGGATATGTTATTTCATACCAACCAAATGAAGGGAATGTTTATACAACAAAACCAACAGCAATTACTCATAATTGCCTTGCATTTTAGAGCAGTCCTAGTGGATTGTAGCACTTTAACTTCAGTGAGTTGGGCATGGCATAAAATTGAGGCTTCATCCAAATGAAGTGACTAAAAGGTATCTGTAGACTGTTTGGAGGAGGCAGGGGAGACCCTGAATTTATGCGTTTTGACAAGATTGTGCTTTGGATAGTTGTGTCAAGATGTGACTGAAACACTAAAAACTCCATCTGGAGCGGTGGTAATTGTGGTATTTGATGTTTTGTTCTACACTTGTACTAGAAGTAGTTAATTAATGTGAAAATATAATTGTATGTATGTTTATAAAATCAAAATTACACTTAAGTCTGAGCAAAATGATGACATTTTTATTCAGATTTTTATAGTTGTTGGTGCATCTGTTTTCAGTTGTTTGATGAGAAACGCTAAATGTGTCTTTCCATGTTTCTTTGCTCTGTACTTGGTTTCAGGATTTTAGTAGAAGAGTAAATTGAAAATCCTATAAATAAGTTTATCTGAATCTGGCTGTATATCAGGGATCTACGATGTGTACACTTTTTAGTAATAATAATCCTTCATCTGTGGCTGTATTTTTGTATTACGTATATCATGCACACGGAATAGCTGGAAAAAAAACCCAAAACAAAACTGGAGTTTGTTCCAAAACTGCTTCTAAACACAGAGGTTTTTTCATATTGAAATGTTTAAAAATTAACTCTTACATATGTATCTGAAAATTAAAGCTTTTTTCTGAAACATGCTCCAGTTTTCCAAGTCCCATGAAGAACTGGAATTTGTAACCTCTCTGATAAGCTTGTGTTGTTGTTGCTGAGATTCTTGGAGTTTATTGTTTCAAGCAAACTGATGACTGGTGAAAGCAGTATTTTATGGCCAGAAAAGTTCCTCTCTTCATCCTCTTTAAGTCCTATCTTAAGTATTACATACTTCAGTAGAGGCTTAGCCTGACTAGAAACGACCCTTTTACCCAAAATAAATATGAATGTTTACCTAGAGGCTCAGCATTTTGCTTGACTGAAAGCAACATATTTGTGTCACGTCAGTTCTGGCAAGGAAGGCAGATTGGACATTCCCAGCTCTCTCTGCCCCCAGACATTCATTTCAGTGCTGCAGTTCATTGCTTTTTCAATTGCACTGGTACAACAGCTTTTGAGAATAAACCGCAAACCAGTCAGCTACAAGGTTCCTGGTTTTAGAAAAACAACTCAGCAAAAAACCCAACCCTCTACACAAATAGAGTCTAACCTTAAATAAAGATCATTTCAACCCTGCAATGCAACCGTACAAACAGCAGTGTTGGTAGAACGGAGGAGGCAGTGACCAGTGATGCAAGGCTCAGTAGCTGCAGTGAGTAAAATCACAAAGGGCGTTTTGCTGAACTTTTTTTTAGGGTTTCTCCTCCAAGTTTGGTGCATTGTCAAAATGTGAGACTTTCCATGTTGACGAGGAGGGGAATTGAAACTTCATGCCCATATAATTCTGAATTTTATGTAAACACAATGACAGACTAGATGTAAATAAACATAGCAATAAGGACAAGGTAAGCAGCTGAAAACAGCTTCTGGTACAGAAATGAAGGAAATGGATGGAATCTGAGTACTTCTGGATTAGGTGAAGCCTGTACTAAGGGGTGTTTATACAAGTCTGGGACATAAAAAGACATTTTTCTAATTGTTTTTTTCAAACTGGAACTGATTTTTATTCACCTGAAAGTTTAAAACTTCAAAGCTATGATGTTTGTTAGGACAAAACCTAGAAGTTTAAAATTACAGAATTATGTTTGTTAAGACAAAAACGTAGATTTTTAAAACTGCAAAACTATTGTGTTTGTTAGGACAAAAAAAATATCAATCTAAAATCATTATGTCAAACATGAGTCTAAAGCCATGTGATGGTAGGTGAAAGATAAGCCCTTCAGAAAAAAAAAAAAAAAAACAAACAGGAAAAATATTGATTAAACAATAATTAAACCCCTAATTATATATTTTATTAAATTTACTTTACAGGTGTCCTTGCAGAAAATACAGGGGTCATTCCTTGATGGTTAGGAGAACTGAAATGCAAGGACTTTTTGTTGTTAGTGTGCTTCATCTCATCTGTATTTGTAGCATTGCTTGTATTTAAAAGTGGGTGCACCTTTATTGTACGTGTTAAGTCTTCATTACTTGTTCATTGTAATTCTGGCTAAAATGAATCCAGTTGACACGGAAGGGTTTGTTGAATCTGAGTTTCTACCTTTGGGAGAAGGCAGAGCTCAACTCAGTGAAGGTTAATGAATAGAAGATTTATTTATAAACTCTGTAAATAAGGAATGACTATATAACTTTTGTTGGTGAGTTTTACAAAACTTCTTTTGTTTTACTCAGGTCCTGGTACAAAGTCAGCTGAGGCCAGACTAAGAGCAATATGATGGGAGGCATAAAACAGATACCTCATGTTGTGACAGTATGAGTTGCCATGTGTTCCACTTCTGGCTTAGCTGCATTCGTCCTTGTGATCTTGGGTAAGTCACTTACCTTCTCTGTGTCTTAGTAGCAGTTCCAATTCTCCCTGTCTCACGGGACAGTTCTAAGAAAATAGGAAGATGATAAGAATATGGTTGCGTACATAGAATTGTCTCTGATAATGACTTAGTAGTGTGATTTGTCATTGCTCACCACATTGTAACTAATTGTAAAAATGCTGTATTTCACTTTCACTATTTTGTGAGTCATTGCCTGTACCATTTTCCTCAAGTGCCTCTTTCTCTTAGGGATACTTTTAAGAATAGAAAAAGTAGTCACTTGCATGCAGCAACAGACTGCCTACCTTGTCTTTGCCATGAAAATAGGGTTCAAGTAGTACCCAGCTCATACAGCTGATCTACTCCCATTCCTCCTTGAGAAGCCAAGATATGTGTGGTAGCATTTGTTGCTGGGCAGGGAAATACACCTGTGCCCTCACTCGTGCCTCCCTTCTCCCTTGCAGCTGCAGGGTTTACCTACCCATTCCTCCATTTCACTCCTCCTCTGCGTGAGAGCCAGCTCTGCTCTAGCTACTCCCCCACCTGCTTATCCAGCAACCCAGAGCATGCAGAGAGAAAGGGTTACTGCAGTGGGGAAGGTAGGGAAGGGACTTCTTGAACAGTAGTAGGAGTCAAAGAGTCAGAGTTAAAGAGGGAAGGCTGAGGGCTGGCTCGTGGAGGTGATGGGGAGTTCTCCAGAACACAGTGTTTCAGCCAAACTTCACTGAACCATATTTATAGTACACAAAGCCTCTAATCCAACTATAAGAACTATTGGATAATCAGAATTGTTTTTTTTCCTGAACTTAGATTACAACCTCATCAGCAGAGAGTTTCTCTGGCCAACTTAGTTTGTGATTTGAACTTTGAAGTTATGTCCAAACAATTTAATTTCTTTACTAACGGTTAACTAACAGAAAAATAGTGAACAATTCTTTTGGATTTAACAGAAAAAGTTCATTGTTGTGACTTTTTAAATTCTGGTTATTGATTTCTACTTAGAAGTGAGTTTCGCCTGTTTTTTATTACTGTTGTTTTATTCATCTCTATCTTATCTAAATGGCCAGCTAAAAAGCATCCTAGTTATTGTAGTTCATGTCCAAAAGCTGTTATCATTTAACAGCTGTTTTTGTTGTTTTTATAGCCATATGCCACTTACAGCTTATTTGATCTCCTTAAATGACCTTATTGTGCACTCTTACGCAATCCTATTTTAAAGAGATTTAGGTACCTACAGCTGGAAACAGGCTTGAACTGGGATTTTCAGAACTGTCTAACAGTCTGACCAGCACCAAAATCAGTTGCTGTTAGGCCACTAGTAAATCTCTTTAGATTCCTGTCTATCCTTTTAGAAACCTCAGCGACCTTGAGGAGAACCCACAGAGCCCTCATGTTATCCCAGTGAAAGTGAGAACTCCCACAGGGATGCCTGTGGTATGATACTGATGAGGTGGGAATGCCTGGAAAGCTGAGCTTCATAGCTTGATTTACACATCAGGTGGAACAGAAAAGTGTTCAAATAACCACTGAATCTCAGAAAAATAACGGTTGTGGATGTGAAGGTCATTAGCTATGTTTCTATTTTGTTTTATTTGCCTACTGGGTTTACCTGAGCTCAGGCTTAGTAATAGTGGCGTCCTCTGAGTAGTTCTCAGGAGAAGACTAGAAATGGCATGTCCTGGTGCAGTCTGTGCCATGGCAAGCAGGAAGACTCACAATGGCCCGCTCTGAAACTTAAAATCTGTATAGGAACACTACTTACGGTGTGTATTTCCCATACCTGCCATCTTTCTCTTCTCGGAATGATAAATTGAGGCTATTTCAAAGAGAAAAGTTGTATGCTCAAAGGTGTTTTGAGTACAGTGGCAATTAAGTCCTTAATTTAAAACAAGGAGGCAAGGAGGGAGCAGAGAGACAGTAGCTCATGGCTAAAGGGCTAATCACAAGGTAAACTAACAAGCTCTATAAAAGTACCTCTGTCGTAGTTAAGAGTGAGTCTCTTGTGCAGCAGAATGAAACACCTTGTAACTGAAAAGCAAGCCTGTTATGTAGCTTGAGTTAAAAATTTCTCTATTTATATTGTAACAACCTGTGTTCCTTTTGCTTATAGCCTGAAAGCTCTAAACTTGAGGATCAGAGTCATAAGGGAAAACTCTCTTGCTGACAGAATTTTGCTTCTTTGGGGCTGCTTTAAGCTACTTTGTCCAACTGTAGCTCACTCATCTCATGTTGTTTTGCTTTGCTGCAGCTTCACACAGCAAGTTATTCCTTTCCCAGCTTCTCATTTTTTTTTTCCTTTTTTTTTCTTTTTGACACTTGCTTCACTTTCAAGCTCCCTGTTGTAGTATTTCACTAATGAAAAATAGTTTTGTCCTTTCCTTTTTATGGCATTAATTTGTGTTTTTGCTATGCGCTTCAGGAAAATTTGAGAAGTATAAGACACAGACATCCAGATTCCACCTGAGCTGTAGCTGAGGAGTCTAGGACCAAGAGTGATTTGCATATAAACTATGCCTCATTGCTTAAGTGCTTGTTAATCTGTAGGCACCTACTTTTCTTGCCTGTAAAATTGCTTTAGTGTGTGTTCATGGTGCAAGGCAATGTTGTGCAGAACCCCAAATGTCTGAAGTAATAGAGAATCTATTAGCAGAGGAGCTATGAGTGTAGCTGTCGCATCTTCATTGAATAGAATGAGATTAGGAGTGCCAAGGAAGGATTGGTATGCAAGTGAAAGATGCCTGGTAGCTAAGAATTGTTTCATAATGCCTCCATCTCTTTCTCCACTACCACTTAAATGAGCTGTTGGACAAGATTAGTATAATCTCATCTATTTGTCTGGGCTTCTTGTGCTGTGCAGAGAGTCCATCATGCCTTCCATGGCAGTTCACTTCTGTTTTGGCCAGGCATTGACACCTGGCACCCCTCTGAAACAAGAGAGATCTCCTGATTCCTGATTCATAATAACTTCTGAAGTAAGAACGGACCTTTGCATCATCTCTAAGCTACAATCAAATACCAGAGGACAAAGCTGCTCAGAAGCAGGTATCTCTCCTACTACTGTAATTAGATACAGTTAACTGCCTACTAACCATTACTTGTCTTCAACAACAGATACTCTGCACAAGTTTTCTAGGAGATTTAATGTCAGAGAGAGATTGAAACAGTAATGTTGATTTACAGTTCATCTGAGCAATTCATTGAAATAGCAGACAAAAATCTGGTTTTCATGATCTTAAACTCTTTATGAACAACTATCAGGAAACAGTGCAGAAAAGCTCTTCTTGAGCTTGAGAGGAAATCTGGCAGTTTTCAAGTCAGCCTTATTTTATTAACCAAGGTTATAGATGAGTTAAACACAAGTCTTTTAAAGGGATATGAGTCAATCTTTTCTGTAGCATTGTCGTCATCATCTTTCAAAAGCTGACAGAAACAAATTTCCAACTCCATAGTATGAATTTCCTTGAAGTATATTGTAATAGTCACTGAAAACATAGATGTCTATCCATGATGTATGGGTGGTGAGAAGATTGCAAGTAAACACCAACAGCAATTAATCCATATATTTGTGTGCTGTCTTTAGCAAGTTATAGAGATTTTTCAGCGTGAAATCTAAGCCTTCTCAAGGTATAAGGTATCTGTGATCCATAAAAAGAAAGAATTAAGAAAAATAAGTCCATAGTAATAGGCTTGTATTTTGTATGGAGCATCCTAAATAGTCTCAACTGTTCCTGGCTTTGATGGCTGAAGCATAAGAGCAATTGGAGCCACTTGGCTGATATGATTTAAATGCATCCAAGTGCTGTTTCCAAAGAAAATGGAGTGAGTTGGGGAGGAATATGAACAAAAAATGTAGAAACAGAAAATATTTAAAACTTGGTTAAAATAGAAATAGTGAACTGAAGCTGTGTTTAAAAGTTATTATTCCAAAGGAATGGAGAAGATGATAGGATTGGACAGTATCATTTGGATAGGTGTAGCTGGACTTATGGTCAACTGAGTAAAGTAATAGGCTTGATGCATTGAAAGATGTCATGCAGTTTGCCTGGCCTATCAAAAATAAGCATGGGTGAATCTGCTGCAAAGTGAAAAGGAAGAGAGTATAAAGTGTTAATAAAGATGGTTTTATTCTGTGTTTGTCAGTTGCAACAATCTCTACGTGCAAAGAGTGTGCTTGTCATTTTGTCCATTTAGATGTTGGGTTTTTTTAACGTTTCATTTAGGTAAATCATCTGGACTTTTGTGTGCTATTCAGACTGCAGAGATTTTTACACGTATAGTATATTATAGCTGGCATTAATTTTCAGGAGGGAAATTTATAGGCTTTGTGTGGGATGCTTGTAAACTTGTACCACATCTGCAGGTGTGGCCATTATATCTATTAGCTCAATTCTGTTCTCAACTTTCTCTGGGGATGTGTGATCCACAAACTGCAATAATATATAATGTTGTATTGAAAGTAATGGTTTCTATATTGTAGTGATTCCCATTTCCTAGTCCCCAAGCTCTGATTCCTCTGCAAGCAAAATCTTTCACAGGTATAAGCATCAGTTCATTGACAAACTTAAGAATGTGCTTAATTTTAAACATGTGAATAGTTCCCCAGATATGTCATAAAATGGATACCAATAGTAGAACTTCACATTTCACACAGTATTTAGCAAATACAAAGGATACAGGTGTACTGAAAGTCAGAGTTTTTTTTCCAAAGCGTCATTTCTAGTTCGTGGTGTTATTAAAAGCAGCAGTGTAAGGATGAAAGCATGTAACACAATGGGAACAGGATTACCCTTAAAGTTTATAGCATTTATAAAGAAACAAGAGTCACAAGGGCATTTTAAAGGACTGTTTCTATTGTACGTGACTGCATTTCATCACTTGATTATCACGGGTATATGTAAAGATAGCTAATGCAGTAGCTGGAAAAATAGTTGTGGCAGCAAAAAAGACAGTTTCATTAAAATATCTGCATTTGTACTTAAACTGCATCCAATGCCATGAGTTATAAATTCTCCAGAATTAAGTCATTTAAGAAGCCATAATTGTTAAATCAGAGGCTTAACTGAAATTTTTCTGTCTGCATCAAATACAACAATAAAAGGAAGCTGGCAAAATCAAATGTGTGCTTAAAAAAATCAGTATACAGTAGATTCCCTAACTTTAGATCATTTGAATAAAATACTTAGGAATGTTTTTCAAATTTATTATTGTCATTATTATCATCATAATCAATATTATTATTTAAAAATACAACCATCAGTTATCCTAACCTTGTTGAACTAAATAGCTCCTTCTCGTGATGCTGTTTCTGCCACTGGGACAAATTTCCAGATGAGCAGTCAGATCTGTATTTGTTAGGAATTAGTGTTCAGTAGAACTCCACTGACTTGGTCCTAAGTTCTGTTTCCCCTTCTGTTTGTACACTTAGCTCCTGGTTGCTAGCAGTGTCTATTTTTTTTAGCTCTTAGCTCAGTCATAAGAAGATAATATAAATCTGTTAGCAGTCCTACAGAGAACTGTGTTTTCTACCAAAGTAAAAGTAATATAAGTATCCAGACTTGAAAAGTTCCTTTCCTGTGTTCTTATCTACCGTTATGAGCAGGGAATTAGTACAAACGTATTTCTAAGTGAAGCTAAAATTGTTTCTAGCTCACATTACAAGTATTTTGTTATCAGATCTGAATATAACCAACAAACACATTCCACTGAATCCTGCATTTCTCAGACCTTTGAACTTTACACCAAATAGGATATGATCATAAAAAATTCATAGCATAATTTTCACTACTACATTTTACAGCTGAGATTTGCAGAGATGACAACACTTTGTTCTTGGAGAGGAAAGCTAATATATGTCTAAAAGGCTATGAGATCATGAATAGAGGCAGTAATATATACACATGAAAACTAGTAATATATAAATATTCCTGTTGAGAGCTATTCTGAACATGGGAAGTTTTCATTAATTCCTTAAGGGTTGGTCAACCTAGTCAGTTTATTTGTAGTCAAACACTGGAATAGATCATGCTATCAGGACATCTGCTGACTAAACTGAGCCATCTGCTTAAAAGCTAGTGGCACAATATAGAACACAATGTTTATAATCTCTATAATTTCAGCACAACTAGTTTCTCATTTCTACAAAAATTTAATTAGAACAAGTGTGTTGCAAAGCCAAGTTTCTACCCTTCTGCACTCTCAGTGCACTGGATAGAGAAGGAAACAGAGTAGATGCTGCCCCTAAAACCTGGGCCTGTAGGTCCAAGATCTAAGCAGATGATGGAGAAGAAGTAGGGCTGGGAGGAATGGTCTTCCTCCCTCTCTGGCACACAGTACTGCAACGAGCCTAAGCTGTGCTGGCTGGAATTTTGAGGAAAAAAATGAACTAAATCTCACATGCAATATTACACTTGACTAGGTGTAAGCTTTTTCTCTTCCTTCAGCAAACAGTCATGAAGGAGGAATAAATAAATACTCAGCTATTAAGTCCACTATCAGGAAATTGGTCTATGCTAAACTGACTTTCCCCTGACTAAAGTAACTTCACATTCAAAGGGAATTTATATGATATCAAGTAAAGATGCGTTTCAAGTTCCTGGTGCTAACCATTGTAGTCTGGACCAGATCGTGTTAAATAGTAAAGTGAAACGTGAATTATTAATGTGGTTTGCCTTTTTATTTTTTTTTTTTCCTGTTTGAGCATGATATTAAGGAAAAAATGCATTTATGTCTCAAACTGATTTAGTGTGTGGACTCAGTTTTAATGTGATGCCAAAGAGTTCCACTTAAAAAGTAAATCTACTTTTATTTTATGCTTAGAGCCATGGGCTAAGGTTGGAAAGCTCTAGGGGGTTTCACTGAGAACAATTCATCCAGATATTGTCATAATTCAGCTAACATATTTTAAGCATTTTGAATGGAGTATTGAGTAACACCTGCTCTTATTGCCTTCGATGGGAACCAACATTCTTTGGCCCTATCTTAAAAAGCCCTTTTCCTCTTCCACCTTCAACCTTTTACCATACTACCTTTGTGAAAATACTAATTGGCTTGGATTCTGTGCTGTTCCTGAATTGTGTTTGTCCAAGACAGATTGTGTGTGTCTACATGGGTGGTACGCTGTAAATTTTGGTTCTGCCTTTCTAATTTTTACGTGTATAGTCTATGCTAGATGGATCCCAGGCCTGTTCTGTAGTAAAGCACAGAAATGTCTCTCTTGAGAATGATACTTAGGATAGGTGTTGCCAAAGTGCAAATTACTCTTCCAGAGCCATTACTGCATAACCTGGCCTTGCCTTCAGGGAGAGCATTGCTGGAAATGGTAGATCTCCAAATAGCTGGGAGATTCTTCATGTTTAGGGAATTCCTTTCTGCAACTGTAAGGCACATGACACAACGGGTTCTTGATATTTTCACATTTGATAGCTGGTCTCAGCACATTCAGTGGGCAAAATCACTTAAGTAGATAGAGACTTGGGTGTCAGCCTTCATGCATGACATTTTGTTAGGGCAGTGTTGGCAATAGGTAAACTTAAACCCATCGTTGTGTTAGTACTTTTGTAGCACATGTGACATTATTTCAAAACTGTCTTTAATATATGGTTTCAGTCCCCTTTATA
This sequence comes from Fratercula arctica, assembly GCA_947846985.1. Classification (NCBI taxonomy): domain Eukaryota; kingdom Metazoa; phylum Chordata; class Aves; order Charadriiformes; family Alcidae; genus Fratercula; species Fratercula arctica. The sequence goes on from CANTUZ010000010.1 coordinate 26,989,191, forward strand.
TCTAATATATTTAATTAATCTTGATCAGCAGTCTGAACGAGAGGTCATTCCAAAGAATTTAGGATGACTTAAAAGACAGAGATATTCATAGGCACAAAATTTAAGCTATGTGATAAGAGCACACATTCTTCTGCTATTAATATAGTTGTTCTTTGATTATTATTATTATTTTTTTTTGTGAATTAAGAGGGTTTTTCTTCAAAACGAATTAAGTAGTATCCTTTCCAAACCTTCTCATGTAAGAAGTCTGGGTTTTATACTTGCATATACATTACTGTATATATCTGCAAATTTTCTCTTCTGTGCATGCAATCACTTAAATTAAAAGAACAAATACTTTTCTGCTCAAATTACAAAACAAAGTCCAATGTTTAAGCATTTACACATCTTAGAGGTGTAAATATACCTACTGAGTGCAAGAGCACTGAGAAAATGCCAAATGTGCTTTTGTGATTTCAAAAGAAATTATGTTTTTAAATTAGGCTGTAGTAGTTTCTGACTGTGGTTGTGAACGTCATGTTTTCCTCACTTAAAAAAAATACTATCTCAAATTCTTTTATTATTGATATTTTTCATGTTATTGTTTTGCACTGAAACAGGGATCATTATCTCTCTTAGACACAGAGGCAACTTATATTTCTGGAGAGTTTTATTTTCTTTCTCTCCACTTGCAAGCTATTTTGCATGCCTAGGACCATTTTTTTAGCCTTGCATAGTCCAGATGTTCCAGACTTCAGAATTCCAAAATTCCATGAGGGATCCCTGGCTTTTAAATAAGTGCCAGTGAGGGTGAGGCTAAAATATGTCTAATATGGAGCTCAGTCCTCAAATGCTAGCCAAGCAGCTGGCATTTAGGCTGACATTGATCAAAAGACACTACTCCTGATTTTGTGAAGTCTGCCAAGATGAAAATATTTCTTTCAATCTGGCTCTGCCATTAAGGCGGTTCTCCACATATTTTAACGATATGGTTAAGCCAGATCTTTTTCATGTTACATTCAGGCATGTTTTAGCCAGAGAAAACAGGCTCTCTAAAGCCATCAGAATAATGGGGTGGTTTTAAAATCTCCCCTGGGTTTAATAAAAGGTGGTAGTTTTGGTGAAATTTCTCTGATAGGCCTTTCTGTTAATGCTTATCTAGATAATGCATCTTCCAAATGTTCTGACCAGAGTGTTTGTGATATTAAGAAGACTTTGTCATGTAGCTCCACAGATGTTTTTTCTGCACCTTTTTTATTATGAGTTGGGGTTAGAATTTCACAGCTACGTTGAAGGGTGTTTTGTATTCTCTATACATCTAGCTATAGTCATATTGAGTTCCCCAGGGGAATGGGGGGAGAATAGACTTTTAAAAGACAAGCTTGTTGAAATGAATTCAGTGGTTACTGCCGAATGCCAGATGAGTTATCACGGTACAACTGCTTCTTATCCTCTTTAATACGGTGTCTCACAAACAACATGGGTTTTGAATGCCTGATGGTCGATGCGATATAGAACAAGTCACCATCAAAGGAAACAGTGTGTCAAAGTGCTCCAGATGTAGATGAAATGCATGTATTCGATTGATTTGCATCTTTGGGAACCAGAGAGAGAAAATATTTTCTGGCGGTGTCACTAAGCATAGCTCCATTGATTTTTGGTGGCAGTGTAAAGATTGCAGACATCTTACAGCCTGGCCTTCTAGTCAAAGGCTAACTACTAAAGCAGACTTACTTCAGATTTGCTGCAAATCAGAATTAGGCTTGTTTCTTCCAGTTTCTAGTTCATCTGGGAACAGAAAGGAGGAAGGTTTTTTTTGTTTGTTTGTTTTGTAGCCTGGTATTTAAGCTCCTGTGCGAAACTTTGATTATCAGAAGTAAAAAACACAGAAAAAGCGAGGTAGGTAAACTTTTTGAGAAGAATAGTGAAAGATTTAGGTCAGTATCTCAGTGGACAGTTGTGGTTGGGCTGGGAGTAAAATGAACAACAGATGCTCTCCCAAGGGAGAGAAGAATGACGGAGAGAGAGACTTATGGATTGAAAAAGAAACTAAGCTACTTTAATGAAATATTAATAATAAAACAACAAAAAGAAAATATAATAATATTAATAAGAAAACAATGAAATATATAATGAAAATATGAAATATATATGTTGTATATACAATATATACAAAACCAATATTGAGCTTCTGGGATGATGATGATGTCACCGACAGGTGCTGGGAAAGTCCCGGACTGGACTCAGAGACGGATGGGAACTGGTCCGGATCTGGATTCAGGAACGCACAGATGGGGATCAAAGGCAGATGAACAGAGCCCTCCTCTAATAAGAAAAAAAATTATTTTTTTCTTACTGTAGTGATTTGCTTTATATGTTTGCCACAGCTTTAGAGACATAGTATTCAGAAATACTGACACAGCTGACAATTCTTTCAAAAGGACTAGAAACCGTTCTGTTGGTAGACCTAGACTCAGGCATAGCCTTTTGCAAGAGAGCTGGGAAAGCTTTGAAAATGCCTGGCTTTAATTAAACTCTTTAAAGTTTTGAAAATCTCTCCAATTTCCATCTGTTTCAACTTGTCACCAGACCACAAGTTCGTTTCGGAGCTGCTTGCTCTCTCAGCACCCAGAGGACACCACAGCTATCAGCCATTCCTGTACTTCTGTTCAGCATCCTTCCGATTCATTCTCTGCACAGGATGCTACCACCTATGCAGTGGTGTAGTTAGAGGCTGTGTAACAAACACCTCCACTGGCTTCACTGTATGTTACCTGTGGATGAAGACTTAGAAAATATGCCAGAACTGCGCATTTGACCATCTCAGGATAGCTTCAGTGACTTTATGGAGAAAGTTGGAATTATTTGTGGGTGTACGCAGAGAAAATCTTGTATGTACTCTGTAGTTCATAGTCAAGCGATGGGAATTCTGACACCATATGGCTATCTTTTTTTCAATGTATACATATTGAACAAATTCTCATTTCAAGCTGTGGACATCTTACCACAAACTGAAATTCTCTGATGAAATGTGTGTCTGTTCAATGTCTGATTGTTCAATTTGTTCTCACAAACATCCACAGCAATAAAATGTCCTCCACAGTGAATATTTGAAGAGTGGTGCTTTCCCTTCAGAAAAAAAAACCAAGACATGGGATCATCAGTCTGAAATGGGTTTTAAGTGTTGCTTTTCTCACAAAGAGAGAAAAACTGGGAGAACAAAACAGGGAGACCAGCACCCATAATAATTGGACTGTGTATTAAAGATGAAGTTAGGTTTTGTAATAGATATGTTGCTATTTCACTGTGTTCTGTAAGTGGCTCTTCCAAAGAGCTGGCTTACAACTGTGCCTGTTCCCCCATCCCCTGTTGTCAAAATGATAACATGAAATACAGCTGAATGACCTGATTTCTTAGGACAAGCTGACCTGTTTCATTGTTCAATCTTGAGCCATAAGCTTCAAGTGCTCGTCCTCTGGGGATCTTTTTGGAAATATGTAGAAACCATATTCTGTAGTTGCAGTCAATGGAAGAAGAAACATCACTGAATTCCGGTGTTATTAATTTAGTCCTAAAAAATAAAAGGATACTGAGCCTTGTAGTGTTCTTTGCTGTATTCAGTATAGGACGAAATTTTTACAGTATGAAAAAAAATAAACTAGGACAGATCTTCTGCTGATATAGATTGTCTACAAGCTTATTATTTTGGCTCTGTGATACTTAAGACTGAAAAATAACAGGAAAAAAACCACCCCATAGTATGACATGATCTGGAAGCTCAAAGCTGCAGATAATTTCATTTGAAGAATTCTATGCCTGAAAAAAATAAAATAAAAAGATGAATTTTATACAAGGAAATTTTGGATTTTGTCCTTGATTGTAGGGCACTGAAAAGACACTAGAGAAACAATCATGAAAGTTTAAATGTGTTCTTGTATTGAATACCCAGTTTTTTCATCATTTATTCCATCTTTGAATAGCCTAGGTTCTGCTGTATGAATATTTCTTATCCTGTCATCTTTGTATGCTAATGATGTCTGGAGTTTTTTCTAATTGGTGTGAACTCTGTTTACTGTAACAGTAAATGCTATATTACCTGTTAGCCATTTGGGATAATAGCACAGATATACTACAACAACAAAAATCAGTTTTAAATATATAAGAAGATAACTTTATTTTCAAAATCTTGACCAGACCTGAAAAATCTAGTGCTGCTAATGTAGCCTCTTCTTTCCATACGTATATAGAAAACATTCAGGAGCTCTTGAAACAAAAATGTAAGAATTTTGAATGTGAGTAGCTGAAAATGTTTTGCTAAAGCTGATTTTACACTAAACTGTGGCTTTCTACGAACAAATGACCTTTAAGGGCCAAATATTAGTATAAAACCTTCACAATTATGTCTTCTACCAAGAATATATTGATTATAATAATCAGTAAGGGCTTTGCATAACTGGGATGTAGGAAGCATAAGTAACATTTAAAAACAACAAATGATATTTTGGTTTCATGTGCTTTCTCTATGCACATTCTTGTTAAATCTGTTGCCTTGCAGAACTCGGCTTACTCCCTCTAAGAGACATCTCTGATTTTATCATTTCAGATTTTTGTTTAAATTAATTTAGATTTTGCTGTCAGAGAAATGTCATGAAAATGGTGACAATATTTTACTGTATAATCAAATTAAATCATTGCTGTATGTCATAAAGACACATAAAAATATTTCATTTCACTATAGATTCACAATAAGCTACAAAGTTGAACATCAAGCAAATCCCTTTGAGTCAATTACCTTCATTAATGTTTGAGTCTTTGCTAATGTTGGTATTCTCAGTCTGTTTTGTGCACTTAGATTTATGGGATGCAAAACCATTCCTCACACATACAGCTAGGCTAATTCATTTGGAAGGAGAAAATGCCTTCAACCTTTTGGTCTCGAAAGCTACAGTATCGCTTCCATCCAAGGCACTGAAATACAAAATAACAGAACTAAGTGTAGTGTTCGAATTTCTTTGATGGCATAGTCATATCATTTCTGGAGTCTGTTTGCTTCAGTTTGTGTCTTGGATCTGGGCCCAGGTGCTAACTCATGCCTTCTGAACACTGTTATGTAGAGAGTCCATTGACAGTTAATACTGCCTTCTTTTTCAATAATATTTTTGATATAACTATGATTGTATGGATTCACTTCCTTAGCAGAGGGAATGCTTTAACTTGTAGAATAGCAAAACTTAAAAATGACACAGGACTGATTTTCAGGGTCTCTAAATAGAAATTTTAGAAAATTATGCATTTTTTTTTTCCCCACAGAAAGCAGGGGCAACACTCGCAGAATGTTCTTCGTGTATATCTTCTACCAAAATATTTTCTATTCTTTAGTCAGTTCTAATTCTGGACTTTTGCTGCTCCTGTTGAGGTCAATACTTACTAGTTGCTACTGAGTGTTAGAGATATTGAAGTTTTAGCCATGGTGAGGTCACAGTCAGCATCACCCTAAGCTGAAAAATAACTTCAGGGCCTGTTCAACTTTCTAATAAGCTACTTGAGTCAAAATTTGAACCGTCCTGTGGAATTTATGGTACTTAGCTGTCCTCATATTTGCACTAACTACCTGCTAGCAGTGCAGTGATTGCAATGTAACACGTCCAGAGAATGATCAAGTGTCTCACACTGCAGTACTGTGTAGCTCTTTCAAAAGACTAATTCCCCTGTTACGTGTATGTTTTAAATGTTTTCCAGTTGGCTTGACAGTGGAAGAGCTTTCACTGGATGTAAATTCGTAACTTGGAAAGTTGCATCTAGCCAATTAGTTAAGTGCCCTGTGGATTTTTTTATTAATTTTTTTTTAGGGAAAATTTAAGAAAGCGTGGGAAACACGGTGCTTGGGTGACTTTTCTTATTATCTGGTCAGCAGATAATCTTTCCCGGCCTGGGTGAACATATGAAAATAAATTTTTCCCGGCCTGAGTGAACATATGAAAATAAAAAACAACTGATGGCACCCATTTAACAGCTTTCAGCATAATACCTACCTGCAGCTACCACTATTTCCATTCCTCTAAGGCAACTTTAAATATTGATACAGTAGTGATTTCTATCCCCCATAGAAAAACAAGAAACGAGCTCAGGGTGAGTTGCCAAAGTCTGGGAACGGAGAGGAGTGCAGAACATGAAGCAGTGGGAAGGAAGCAGGGGGCAGAAAGATGCAAGATTTTGGTGCAGCTCCTGAGCTCTCCCAGAACTCAGCCTGCACAAACCACCCACATGTTGAGATCTGAAAGCTCTGTCACGTTAGGCATAGCTGAAAGTGCGTGGTAGATCTGTACAACAAACAGGAGTAATTTTTGTGATAGAGGAGATTGCTAATGCCTTTCTCAATCAGGTCTGAATTTGTTGTGCAGCATATTGGTATCAGTAGATATTTTGGAGAAGAGGCGAAGTAGAGATCCTGACCCCATAAAGTTTCCGCAGCAGTAAAATTAAGAATGATAGCCCCAGTGGGAAAGCTTTACTAAATATGAATGAAACAAAAGTAGTACGTTACCAGGAAAGTAGGTATCCTACTTTCAGCATGATTGTTCTGTGGCTTGCGTGTATAAGTGTCAAATTTTACTATCTCTCAGAATTAAGATAGTATAATTCATGATATCTAGAGGCTTTCTTTGTTCCCCAGAGCACACTCTCAAACTCTGAAAGTCTTTAATCTGCTATGTAGCTAAACCCCTAGATTTTTAATTTTCTATTTGTTTCTAATACTTGTTTACCTCTCTCTTGAAGTTTTTCTTCTTTCAAAGGGAGACTGGATGCATCTATGCATTCCCAAGGTATTAACCCAGTTTTTTTAAATACTACCATACTACTAAATTCAGCAAGTGACTGAGCTTCCTGCCTAGGTGTTATGTCAATCAACTTGAAATGCGCATTACAAATTGGTAAATAAATGTAAATTCATTCACTGTCAGATGATGTTTCTTGTCAGATTAACTTGTGCACCTCCCCAATTGCAGTGATTCATGATAGTTGCATCTCTTACACTTCATTCCTTGATTTTGTTATTAGCATTTCTCATGGTTCTGTGGCAAGTCTAAGATACCAGTCCCTTGATATCTGGGTTCTGTACGTCAGTAAGCCATGATGGAGATTTTTAATTCAGTGCATTTTCAAAAAGATGATGATGTAAACACTGAACTGACTGCTACTTCTGGTTTAAAACAGTAATTGACCACAAAAAAGATGGCTCTAATCCCATTGGGCATATGAGCATACACTCAGCTTTACAATTCCCAAACAGAAAGTACTTAGCCAGCCTGAAGGTCACAAGTACTTCATCTGTTTAGGCTCCTACAGAAAAACTTTCAGCACACACCAAGTTTTAATGAAGTTTTATGAAATTCTTAATGAAATCACAATGACAGAAATAATAATGACATGACTGTATAATACTATTTTCCAAATGAGTTTAGTATAGATTGTTTTGTCTCTTCCTATATGCTGCTTTAACTTGCTTCTGAGTGCCATGTTTTATCTTTCCCTTTATCATTTACCTAGACAAATTTTTCATATAAGCAGCAAATCTGTAATCTATTTTATCGTACTTCTCATATATACTGAAAATGTAATGGAACTGAGATCCACTTTGAGTTGCTTGATATCCAATGAACCAATTAGGTATTACATCCTTTAAGTAGATATGAGAGTGTAGGTCATTCAATGTTAATCATCTGCATATTAAAGGCACCTTGTAACATTTTAAAACAGCCCACTTATGTTGAGGTATAAAATTACTCTTTTCTATATATTTGCTTGATCTCAGCAGATCATGTGATTTCATTTTCTCTTACATAATTGTCCATGAATTTACTAATTACTGACTTGTTATGTGAGGTTTTGTAGTTTTTAAATTTTCATGCTGAGGTGGGAGTGACAGCAAAGGTATGAGGATGGTAATAAAACAGCATTAACCGGGATGGTAAGTCATTGTATCTATTAGGGATGGTCACAATTTCACACATTCAAATCATCAATACATGACGCACTACGTCAAAGAGCCACAAGAATTTTAAAATGTTTGGTGGGTGGTTTTGGAGGTTTTGTGTAGTAATTACTACAGGTTTATGACAAGTTAATTCTTTGTATAGAAAGGCTTTATTTGGTTTCTTAATGGATGAAGTGGCTATCACAAAATCTGTACCAATTATGTAGGTTTAAATTGCATCAAACTATCCTAGTATAGTAACGCATTTTCCGCAGAAGAATCAGGTTTATATTCTGTGTCATCGTTTTATATTGAGTATTACGACAATATTCTCATAACTCACACCTGAACTTTCCCTCTTTGCTGGTCTAATGCTTCCTACTATGTCCTCATTGCCCTTTTAGCCCTTGGTTGTTTCTCCTCTACTCCCAGTTTTTCCTGCTGGTCTTTGTGTGTTCATTTTTCTCCCATTTTCCTCTCTTATTCTAGTCCATGGCCCTCTCGTCCTCCTCAGACACAAGCATGGGACCCAGGCAGTTGGTCAGATGGAGGGAAAGAAATCACAAGCTGTGTGTTGTGGCAGCCCACAAACCACTGCCTATCAGTCAGCGCTGCCTGCCCCCGCTCCAGCTGATTGATTAGGTCCTCTGTCAGCTCAAACCACCAACTCACGCTGCAACCGGCCAGTACTGAGTGCCTGCAAGCCAGATCTTGCAGCTGTTTTAGACTTCCTGTTTCATGGCAATGTGTTCGGGAACTTTAGACGCTCTGCAGCAAACGTTTGCGGAAGATGCATTTTCAGCTCGGAAGACTTGCATGTGCCTCATAAGGTATCCATTGTCTACAACCCATATGAAGTCAGTGAAAATTGTATTTGCATCACAAGAATCTGAATGCGGGTTATAACCTTAACACAGATCTCCTTGGCTTCTGCTTCTATGCTTCCTTCTCCTTTCTACCAAAAGGATTTGCTGATGATATTTTAGTAATTTCCACTCTGGTCATTTCAAGGAAACATAAGAATAAAGAGGAAACAATCATTTGCAGAATTAAGATCCTCTTTAACCCCTAGAATACTTTTCACAGAATCTTAGCTCTAAACATAAGAGAACAATTTATTTTGGGGAGATAATGCTTCCACATAAGGAAGCAAGATACATTTCTAAGAAAGAAAAGGCCACGTTTTTGACTCATTTCTAATGTTTTCTTCATCTGTTACTTCTTGATGAGCTGACTGCAGCATGTTGTATACATTTGCAGACTACATTTATTTTCCAAGCACTTCATTATCAAACGGTTATTTTTAAGTAAAAACGCAATACAGCTCTCATTGTTGTTCCAGAAGAAATAAACATGCCAAAATACTTAAGCCCTATTAGAATAAAAGAATGATCTGGACATGTTTTTAAATGCAGTTAGATTTTGGCTGCATGCAGTGAATACTAAGGCCTGCACAATACATTTCCTTTGTACCACTTAGCTTTGAACAAATACAACGACTCTTCTGATATAAGTGGCTAAAGGGCTGAACCGTCACTGCAAGTCACATCACGATGATCTAGACGAGGTTCAGAATACTAAATTGTAGTATTTGGCTTTAGAGCCTGATTATGCGTAGTTGGTGGGATTTTGGTGTTTTTTTTTTTCTCCACTTCACAGTGATTCAAATACAAGAGGTGAATATCCAGAATTTGCTTTTCAGAGGCTCGTATTAACATATTGTGTTTCTGTTCCTGTGTTAACCTGTTTTATACCCAGGCTATAAATATTTAGGGACTTGACATTTAAATATGAGTCTCTTTGGGTTTCCTCACAGAACTGTATGTTTCAGTCATTTTCATAGGGAACACCTGTCCCCCAATTTGGATAGCCTTTGCAACAATAAAGTTGATAATGGCATTAAAAGCAATATATCATTATCTTACCATTTTGAATCTGCTTCAGGCGTGCAGAGAAGCACTGTAAAATTACCTTTAGTGTGCCTCTGTAGTACTCACCCACTTGCTGAGAGATAAGAGAAATTTTGACGTATTGTGGTTAAAAAACCCCATGATTGTTACTGCTATTTTAACCTGGATTATTCCACTACAGGCAGCTACCTAAGTACAACCACCGTGGCTGTCTGATTTCATGGGGAAGTATAGAATGGGAAAGGAGGTGGCTGCATCTCTGAGAAAACTTAGTGTAGAACTACAGCCTCAGTTTTCTTTTCCTCAGCAAATAGTCAAGTCCTAGAATAATATAAACCTCGGCTAGACTTCAGTTTCTAACCAGTGAGTCAGAAAGAGTCGGGATAATATATATCTCCTTTCTTATTTCTGATGTTATATTTGTGTTACTGAAGCATATCAATGTGAGGGATCTTCTGGGATGAAAATCCTAGGCACGGTCAGTCATTTCTTGAGTTATACCAGGGATGAATGTGGTCTAACGTGGAGTCAGAAGGTATCCCCGCATATAATGTGAGAACTGCCACGTTATCATGGTGCACCCTGCCTCTAAGCACACTGTATCGACAGTATTAGCCTATTGCTACTAACTGGAGTCATCATCTCATTTTTGAATATCAGAATCCATTTAACTGGCACAGATTTGAATTCTCTAATGGGAGAACATTTTGTTGGAAAATTTCTCATTTTATTGTCATCCGCTTCGAGGTTCCTTAACACAGAATATAAAAGGTGCTAGGAACAAGAGTTTTTTCTGTGATGTTTTTACCTGGATTTCACTGAGCCTGTTATTTGCAGTGAACATTTGTGGATCCAAGTTTGGATTTAAATTCACCTTTCCCCAAAACTGAAGTCTGAAATCTTAGTTCAGGTCTGTCGCTCTTGAAAAGTTAGATCCTGCTTTGGGCTCAAAGGCCGTTTCTGGTATTTGGAAATACAAAGGCAGTAATAACCTGATGGAGTAGGAAATAGTCTTATTAAACACTGTCTTGTTCTAGCAAACCACACTCCAGTTGATCTAACGTTAGGCCAGCTGTTAATAATTTTACAAGCAGAGCGTGAAATAGCAGCTTGATACCTGACTAAAGGGGAGCTACAGCACTGCACAAGAACATTTAAATGTACTACCCTTACTGAGCAGATATTAATGCTATTTCAAGGAGTGTCAGTGAAGAGTCTTTGATATTGTGATTGGGATACTCGCTATTACATCCATAGTGACAGCTCCAATTGACAGGATTAAAAAGGCAAAATTAAAAAAGGAATTATTTCATGCCCTCAAGTGCAGATAAGAGCAGTTACATCTCTGCTACGTGTCTTGGCTTGACAGTGGATTTTTTTTTCTTATGGCTTTTCATACCCTGCACAATTCTTAAATTCTCTGTGTCATTTCACTTAGTCTCCTCTCTTTTATTCTCTTATTTCTTGCCACATCTTTTTATTCTCCTTACCCTCCCCCCAAAACCTCTATTCTTTCTAAATGTCTATTTTTATGTGACTTTTATATATTTTGTAGTCTGGAATTATTTTTTGTTCTCATTATTTCTTTGTGTAGTTGCTTTTCTAATTCCTTCCCCATATTTTAACATGTTCATCTATGAGATTATAGTGAGAGTTGGTAACAAAAAAAAAATCCCATCTCCACCCACCTCCCCCCAAAAAAAACCTAACACAGAAAAATCCTGATATGTTTGAACATATGGAGAGACTTATCACAGGCTAGTAAAATGTTCATTCCTTTCTATGAAAGTTTTTTGAGATGGTATGTGTTGTAGCTAACCTGGGTAATTTTTAGCATTTTACTGTGAGATTTTTTTGAATAAGATTAAAATATGAGATTAAGAATAAGAAATGCCTATTTACAGGAAATAAAAATAGCAACCAGACAATGTCACATGGCACTTTCAGTGTGAGATCTTGGGCTGCTGTGTAAATGACACTTTCATTTCCACCATTTAACAAATAGGTAAACTGAGGTGCAGTAAGGTTAAGGTTTCCAAAGATGCTGAGCAGACTAATGGTACAGTCTAGAGCCTCTGAATCCAAGTGACCTAAGGAAGTGTGCTGGCAATCCCTCCCAAGCAAACAGAAATTACTTTGACGGGTGAAAATAGCTGGGCTTTATTAGAGTGATAACTACAGCTAGATCACATTTTTCAGTGAAGGTTGTTTAAAATTTACAGGCACATCTTGATTTTGGGTCCCTAAACAGAAGGACAAAGTGAGTCTGTAGTGTCAGTCAGAACTGCGCATTCATGCAGTTAGGATGTGCACTGAGGGGAACTACCTGGGGAAGGCAGGCAGGAGGAAGGGGCTTCAGAAATCCCAAACAGAATACCCTGTGACTGAGAAAGCATATACTTTTATTTGTTCCACTTTTATTGTTGTTGATTTGAGCAGATCAAGTTGTTAGTTAAGATTCATTCTTTCATTCATTCAAGACCAAGGACTTGCAGTGGGTTTGGTAGGGAGGTACCCCTTCAGCTTTTGGCCTTGCCATTACTGTTCCTCCTATTCCAAGACTGTTGTGGTGCTGCTTTGGGCAAGACAAAAAACCCAGCAGAAGACATTAGGGCATGCTGAACTTTGTGATCTTGGATATGCTTCACATACTAATAGGTATCAAGGTACCAATACAGGTAATTTTTAAACCGATGATTGTAAAACTTGTGATTGGAGATTTGGTTATGATACTGAAAGACCCAAGAGGCTTAAATTTGTCTTACAAAAGGAATTATTTCTCTTCCGATGCCTTGCAGTCACAGCTGCAATCACCACAGATGTCTGAGCTGGTTCGTCTTTGTTATGAGGAGGTGGTAGAGGGGACAGCTGTAAGGACATTTTTTGTGAGGGATCTGAACCTCTGTAGCTGACTGCCCCGTTGGTACCAAATGGTCTGAATTCTTCCATCTCTGGTCATGCATCAGTCTGTTACGTCTTTGGAAAAGGACTGAGGGATGCATCCTAGGTCATAGACCTTACAGGTAGCTGGCTGTTTGGCTTATTTTCTGTGGGCTGATCATTTTAATGGTTCTGGTATTTGATTTAATTTAATTGCAGACATTGGGTAATTAATTTTGCTGGGATGCTTAGTGGATCCCTGAAGAGACATTTTTATTATTTTATATCCAAATTGATTGGTTTATAATCCTTATTTTTTATATTTGTAATGAAATTGGTAAACATGAATAATTTTTACTTTCCTGTATTTTTATAGTGTAAAAATTACAAGAAACTTGAAAATCAGCACGTGACTTCATAGCCTGTAAAATATAATTGCCTTTGCAGCTCCGTTTTTGGCTGAATTTTTGTAAAACTTGCAAATTGAAATTGGTGCTGTCTCAGGAAGTGACATTAATGATTTTTTCAGATGAGCCAAACTTTACCAGTGTTTTATGTCATTGTATAAGCAGTATGGTGCACATTTTAAAATACTAATCCCTCCATATTTTTGGCATGCAAGCATTGGGTTAAAATTATTCACATGACAAAATTATGGAATAAAAATACATCTGGGAAGCATAACATAAGTTGTGGAATATTCCCCAAACAGTGAAAATCTGGTGTACTAAGAAGCATTCCATTTTTTTACTATTTTTTTCTTAGTTAAGGTAGGAATTCTTTCAGAGTACATTACAAAACAAAGATGACTTCTGCCTGATCTGTAGGTGGAGTAACAGATTTTTTTGCTGTGTACAGTGACGTTTAACCTTGTCATGATTGCTTTCAATTGCTATTGGAAGTTTGGCCAATGGGCCAGGCCCTATAATACCGCACTTCTGTATTCATGAATACCTATGTAACAGGAGGACAGCCTTTGCATTGTGTGACCCGAAGTGAGATATGAAACTAGTCACAAAATAATTACACCTTAACAGAATATAAAATGTTCTATTTAAAGTTTGACACTTTTTCTAACCAAATATGAGTTTATATGGGAAATAATAATTTGCCTAAGACAAAATTACAGGCAGGAAATTTTCATTCTAAAGAGTTGGAGAAATTTTCCAAAGTGTTTCAGAACTTTAAAATACTTGAAAGCACAGTTAAATATCTTGAAATTAGTCAAATAAGCATTTCAACTGATCCAAACTGATTTTTTTTTTTCAAATGTGGTGTATTGTGTGGAAAAAAAATCATAATTGTAGGATAGGATTTTCATTTTGATGGAACTAAATTTTCTGCCCAAACATACTAAGTAGTATTTTATAAATACTCTTTCATGGTATGTTTTATAAATATAAATTTAACTTGAAAATATTTCATAAGACAGGAAGTTCTATGTAATAGATTTTAAATGTCACTGAAAAGTTAAGTCATTGGCTCATGGTCAGAAAAGATAGTCACAGAATTCTCTTTGTGTGAGGAGCATCGGCTTTCTCTCTCAGCTCTTGTTCCAGTGTTCACATCAGCACTGTAAAGCCTAATAGATATATAACAAGAGAAAAATGTATTTACTCAAAGGACCTCTGTCCTAAAAATTCCAAGAAACTGTGACATAACTCAGTTCTTGTATTTGATACTGTAATCACAGGTCTCTGCAACCATATGATGCCCTGGTGAACTTAGGAGGGCTACCTGCGTCTGAGGATGTTTGCCTGCACTGAGCCCTGCAAAGCAGCGGTTTGGAATTTATGGTGTGTCTTTGCAGCATCTCCTTATCTGTCCATGTGCAATCCACATGGAATCTGTGCACTTCTTTGTAGCCTTAGGAGGGGCACCAGGGTAGAATTGAGAGAGACCCAGCTGCCCTTTGCTGTCCAATTGCAGTCTCCCGCTCTATTCGAGCAGGAGAATTTCTCTGTTATTGTGAAGGGACTTGCACTGTTTCAGCTCTTCTGCCATTTAGAGTTATTTCTAGCCCTCGGGGCTGCAGTTCCAGCACCTTGCGGCAGTTCAGATTGAGCAGGAAATGTGAAATAGTACAGCTATCCTCAGGAACCCTTGTGAACCAAACTAGTTGTGTGCATACATATTGACTGAATGAAATTAGCTGGATGACAGCAGGAAGGGTGGGTTACAAAGAGGTTGAGCTAACAATGTGGACTGTGAGGAAACATGCTAATTTATTTACAGTAGGTTTACTATGATATATTGGTCTCCACTAGGTTTCAAATTCTTTTCTCTGTTGAAATTTTTCTAAATGCAATTTGAATAGACTTTTTTCTTAACCCTATTTTATTTTATTGAATTATTTTATTTTCTTATGCCTGCTTTGGTTTGGGGTGGGGTTTTGGGGGATTTTTTTAGGTACCGTATTCTTTATGTTATCCTTGCTTTGGGAAACTGTTTATGCATCACAGACCTGCTCATTTGCAAGCATTAGCTGTGCTGCATGTCTGTGTTTTACTTTATGCATTATTAAAGATTTCAGTTCAAGAGCCTGTGTAATTGGGTTATTTATGCCAAGCGTTCTCTGATTTCTTTAGTTTTAGTCATACTCCTTAGTTGTTCCCAAACATACCTGTTATTTTCTACGTAAATACCCCCCATTTCAGAAGTAAAAGAATACCACTTCTGGGTACAGCAATGTATTTATTAAGTCTACGGGAAATTGGTTAATTCTTTAATATGTAAGTAAATTTTTAATCCCCTTTCTTTCCTTATGGTATGCAGCTTACTGTGCATGGCTGGAATTCTGATGATACCTTAGGAATGGTGGACCAGACAAAAGAGTTAGAAGCCTGGACCAATAACAATTATTGTTACCAATGTTTGTATAGGACAGCATCTCCAGGAATTATCCAGGAGTTGAAAGAATGATATTAAGACGGCCAAACGGTGGTCAAGTAAGAAACTTGAAGAGGACCTGCCTCTACCTTTTCCTTGTGTGAGCAAGCCAGATAGACCAAAGGACTTTTAAATTCAAAAAGCCCAAATTTTATTGTACAGCGAAAGGGGATACTTAACACTAGGAAAACCTCAAAATGGCTCAGTGAGACAGAATACGGAGTTTATGAACCAGTCGTAACCTGCCTACTGTGTGTTTATATGTATCCTTACTTCTAGGCTTGGTTTCAGTTGCCTTAATATCAGTTTTAATGTCAGTTGCCTATATTCATGTTAACAGATATTGAAGGGCAATAGGAGTGGTTGTGTAGAGCAAATACTTGATACTGAGACAGCGATGCCCACCCATATGTATTTCAGGGGGTTATTTTGGTCTAGCCCTAGTCTAGTCCTATGGACTGAATACCCATTAGGTGTCAGAGCACATTAGAAGTGCTCCTGGAAAATATTTACCGGTTTAATTTCTTCTAAAAGGACTTCAACTTGCATGTTCCAAAATAGTTTCATGGTGTGAATCGAAGCATGGTAAGTGTGGAAAATGGGGAAATTTGCTTTAAAAATGCACCTCTGAGCTACTAAAATGCTTCTGTAGATACTCTATTCTTACTTTCTGAACTGCAACAGACTGTCCAGTCCCCCCTGAAAACTGCTGTCCTCTAGTGCATTACCACCTGCTGCCTGGGACTCCCAGCAAACTCTCTGCTTCTGCGTGTGAGCATCAGGACCCCTGTTCCTTGTAATGATTCTCTTGTTCTCTTCTCCTGCCGCCTCTCACAGGCTGTTTTAGCTTTCTGAGCTTGAGTAGGCTCTGTTCTTTTCCAGGGAGAGAACCATCTCCTTCTCTCCAGTGTTTCACTTGACCCAATTACTCTTTTTAAAGGGCGCATACAGTTTGAGAATAAACAAATAAAGCAAGTATTGTCTGTGATAATCTTATGGTACAAAGTTTGATCTGAAGACACAGACTGTCTAACTACACAGAAATAATTTGGTTAGCAATGTTGTAAATAATGTTGTAATTAGTGTAAGCACAGGGGAGGCAGGAGGGCTGGTGGTAACTCTCCGAATTTCAAGTTTGTTGGGCCACAAAGCTTAGTGAAAGAACTATGAAGACTTCTCTTATACGTTTATCTTTTTTTTTTTTCCCTGTTGATAGATTGTCTGTCAACTGGATGTGTTTCAACAAATTTGTTGATTGCAATTACTCAGCAAATGTTTGTTGTTAATGTATTTCAGGCAGTGAATTGCTGACAAACTGGTTTTTGTCAGTGGTCCTTTGAGTATTTGCTATTCATTGTTTGTATTTGCAATTTGAATTGTTTTGACTGCATACACAGGTGACGTTTTTTCCCCTGATTGAATATAGTTATTCATAGGACCAGGCTTCCACATTGGCTCATTCAAGTTTCATGTACGCTGAAATTATTGTTAACTTCATTTGTGATTGTCATTCTCTCTAAACTGAAGGAAGTTGGCTGAAGTTCTCACAAAAGTGAATTCAAAAGCAAAAATATTGAAATACAACTTAGTCCCCATAGATGAGGGGGTTTTGTTTGCTCAGCTCTTCAGTTATGTGAGCAAGTAATTCCTGTGAAATAAGTGTTGTGTCTTATTTTAAGAGGTATGTTGTATCACATTTTTCTTAAGCAGAGGGTGTTTACACTACTTTTGATGAATTGTAGAGGTTAATAACTGACTTGTCTGATTTCGACTCTCTAACTTAATTCAGAATAAGACTTTCCATCTGTCTAAAATAGGAATGTGGAAATCATGCACTGAACATTGATGTCGGAATGGGTCAAATGCACACACTAAATGGCTATTTAAATATTTACTGTGTTGAATGTATGTATTTTATATGAAGTTTATACTTTTTTTGACAAATCCTTGAGTTCTCAAGGACTTGTGGGGAATGAATTCACAAGTGGTTTAAATTCATTGAACTGAGCTGCTTTTTGGAAAACAGTAGTTTTATTTAAAAGCAAGCAAACAGGCCTTCTGAATATTGTTGTAATAATTAAGCAAATTATTCTTCTACAGTTCACTTAAAACTGTTCAGTTTTGGCAAAATCAGGCTTTAAAAATTATTAATCCTGTGTATTAAAATTTGTGCAGGTTTTTTAGAACACCATCATCATAAGACTGTTAACATTAAGTACTTTTTTATTTGATTTTACTATTTTGAACTCTGAAGTTTGAGTACTCAATCCACATTATTGATGTCTTTTCTTGCAGAGAGACAGAAATGTGCTCGTATTTCAGTGGAAAATGGGGTTCCTATGTAACTGGTTAGTATCAGATGTTGGGAATTGCCAGAGCTGAAAACCCTGTGTACCACTTGTGAGGTCCACTTCAAACACATTTCAGAGAGAGTAGGCTCAAAACTTTGTATAGAAAACTTTTCACAGCAACCTCTTTTCACGCTTTTATCAGGGTTTCAACTGATAAATATCTAAAAGCATTCTGTGTTCTTTCCGGTTTCTTCTTTCCTCACTGAATAAATCCAGTTCTTTCCACCCCATAACTAATAATTAAATTGAACTATAATGTTTCCCATTTCCTCAGTTTCCCAGATGTATCTTGTGTTTATTTCTCTTTGCAAGTCATCAAGAACTGACATTCTTCACCCAAAACAATGAGCCCTAGAAAGTCTCTGCTTTAAGTAGAAATTAAGAGGAACTCGAACATAGAGCTAGTGTCTGCTTTAAAGAAAAATATTGTAGTGAGGTTTTTTCCTGTTTTTTTTTAGCCAAAGTTAATTTTACTAGGGTTTTATGATAATTTTTATTTCAGAAATTTCTTGAAAAATACCATGTATGTACTTATGCATCATGTCAGTAGATAGTCATATCAAGTCATTTATGAAAGAGCTGTAATCCTAAATTTACAAATGTATTACTAGATTTTCCCAGCTTTTTGGCAGGCAGATAAACATATTATGTAAAAAAAAAAAGCTTTATTGAGTGATGTCCTATATCTGGAGAGAATATTAGAAATCGATAGCAATACAGACTGAAAATTAAGTAATGTGGTTATGCATCTCTGAATGATGCCATTTTAAAAGTTGATTAGAAATAAATATGCCAATTGCTGTGGAGCCCCTGCTTGAAATAGAAAGATGATTACTGAGTTTATGTCTGCGAGAATGAGACTATCTCCAGAGCCGTAGAATGTGTTGTACATGGCTTGCCAAGAGGGACAAAAGAGCGGACCATTATTGACACAGCAGCTGCAGTAAGATGCTGCAGTGAGATACTGTACTCAAACTTTAAAAAAACAAGTTTAAAAGAGCTTAAGAGGCTCAAGGTCCCCACTATTCAGATCAACTGGGGTAAAGATGAGTAAGTAACACTACTAAGATGTAAAGGTTATGACCAGAAAGGTTTATTTTATTCTGTTGAGAGTAAGCTACTTAACCTACTAACCCAAGGTGCTCAGGCATCAAAGAAATGAGGTGACCATTATAGACAACCAACATGGTCTGTTTTATTTGGGTTACATAATTATGATAAACTCACAGCAATATTTGCAATATTGAACCAGCAACAAATTCTGCTTGACACAGAAAACAATTCTTAACTAGCAAGGATTTGGCATAAAAATAATGTCATGGGTGAGGGTTTGTTCTTTGGTTTGTTTTGCTTTTGTTTTTGTTTTGGTTTTTTGGTTTTGTTTTAAAGGCCCTATTCTCTGAAATTTATGCCTGCAACAGTCTTTCTTATGCTGGGAGACCTTCTGAAGTCAGTAGACCTATTTATGATTTAAAAAAAAAAAAAAAAAAAGAGTAAAAATAAGAATTAATCTGATCCACCAGGTACTGCTAATAGCTAAAATAAACTCTTTCTCTGACAATGGTTTCAGATAACCAGATGTTTATTATTATTACTATCAGCATCTTGCTTAGAGAACTGAACACTGCTTTTTGTTTGGCTACACTGCCAGAGGTTTACTTTCAGGGAGTGCATGCCCTCCCTCATTCTTCCCTGCTGGAAGAATGGGGATGTCAGATTAAGCCCTACTGTGATTTACGAATGTGAAATAGGCAAGAGAAGAGATTCTCGCTCTTTTGCAGCTCCTGTTTACATTTATGCCAATGAACAAGAGAGATAAAATGTCAATATGCCCTTAAGGAAATTGTCCTGATTTCCGTTGTATAATGATTAATTTAATTCTCTGCATGAGTCTAAATACACTGGACTTAAATGAAAAGACCAATCCTGGAAATGTGCTGAGACACCAATATTATCACAGTAATAGTAATTTTCCTCTCTTCTTTTGCCTTGAACTTTTCTACGACTTTGAAATACAGGAAGTCCTTAACTCTATTTACCTTTTAAGAAAAGTGTCCTGTCTTCATTGAACTTCATATTTTTAAGGTTCTGAAGTTTGCAAGCTTTTAGTTGTACCTTGCTTACTTAGACATCAAGAATTTGGTGCAAATTGGTACCGTAGACGTGGAAGGTTTGCCTCACACTCTCAGATTTCAGAACTAATCCAGTACTAATATGAATATCTTTATCTCTGTCTGAATTTCCATTGAGTCATGCATTCATTTCTGTAGCTGCTTTCTGTCCATGTCATACCACTGGCATGATAAAATACCTATTTTGAGTCAATCCGTTCAACTGAAATAAACTGCTGTTCTCCACTGAAATATGACCATTCTACACTGGAATTTTGACTGCATATTTCTCCTGAGTAAAAGCAAAAAGTGAAAGGAAAGAATGCTAATTTTGCTTTATAAAGTATCTTGAATTTTCAATTCTTTATTTAGTTCTACTACTTCATTATTTTTCGTATGCTTAAGAACCCTGAACACTTACAATCTATGGGTGGCAATAAAACCTTTGAGAAGTGTTTCTAATAAAAGAACAGTAGCCTGTGAAATGTGCTGCTGTGGTTTGCAGTAAGTATAGTCGTTCACCTTGAACACTTCTTTTATTGAATACTTTGGGGCAAGGATGTCTGATTGTGTGTAAAAGCTTCTCATGTATGGTATGGAGACCTTGCGTGCTCCTTCCTTCGTGCCCTTTTCCTCCTCCTCTTTTTATTCAAGGATGCAGCTGCCAGACACAGAGCCGTGCTCCTGTACAGTCTTCCCAGGAGGCCTTGTGAAATCAAGTTGCTCGCTGTGTGCCAGCATGGCTTTTGTTCCTTCGAAGACAGAGCTAGGAGCCTGCTTCCACTGCCAAGAATGCAGGCAGACTATGCTGGAAAAAAAAAAAAAAAAAAGAAAGAAAAAAAAAATCCCTCTATTTTATTCACTGCACTCTTTCATCTTTTTAAGTAGCTGGCATCTGCAGCTGGTTGTGGCAGGGAAAACCTACAAACATTGCACTTGATGTTAATAAATGTGTTTGCCATTAAGTGGCGGTTGTAATGCTTTGCTTGTTTGCCTTTCTGTGTGCACTTTCATCCTTCACTGTAACACTACTGCTGCCTTGTAATTTGTCTCAGACATTTACATTGCTGGTTGCAGGTATACAGACCTCTTAGATCAAGTAACTGCTCAGACACTTGATAAAAGGATCCATGTAGGGTCTTTCCTATTCTGTCTGCCAAATTCAAACGTAGCCTTGATGCCTGGAATACAAACTGCCTTATACTCATAGACCACATTTGACTTCTCCTTGACTCCTAACTGAATGGTACAAACCATTAAGGAGTTTATGTGAGATCTTTAGTGCAACTGCTGATTTTACCAGAGTCTAACGATGTCTCCTGTGACAGCTTTCTATCTCTCCAGAACAGCTGGAGCAGCTATTCCTAGAATCCTCTGAGTGAAGTCCATATTTCAAATAACTGAAAGAGGATCATATAACAGTGCTCTCGGTGGGATGGCAGCCATTATCTCCTCTGGAGCATGCCTGCTGTAGAGAGAGAAGGCATCTCAAAACAACACATCTGCAGTTCTTTCAGCTGTTGGGGAGATGATTTCATATCTACAGAAGGGACAGTTCCTCTCCCCTCTCAAAACTACCCTCTCTTCTTTCTCCTCTGTGCAAACCCTGATGACTTGATAAAGTCAGGCTTGTCTTAGAGACTGACTATGAAAGTGCTTGCAATAATTTAGACCTGATCTGCACACAGAAGAGGATGTGCAGTCTGCTCTCTGGTGCTCTGCTTAAGCAGCCCATCTCTTTTCAGCAAAGCATACAAATGTACGCTTAACTCTCAGGGACTTTAGCAGGACTTAAGCATATATTTGATAAGATTAAGTGCTGTACTGAACTGGGATGACTTGAGCATGTAGGAGCCTGAATACAATGATGTATGAGACAAGGGGAAGGGGGATGAGGGAAAGTCCTGCTCACCTTCTCTCCGCTACATCTGGGCAAATGTTGTACACTGTGAATTAACAAAAGGGGAGATGGGAAGACGTGGATCCTTTAAAGACAGGCCTTTCACACAGGCTCATGAATTTGGCCCTGCATGTAGTAGAAGGTATCATAGCAGGCAAGCATAAGTGGAAGCTAATGTCCTTTCTCATAAAAGTGTCCCGCTTTTATTTAACAAAACACAAGACAGTAAGTTATGGCAGTTCCTTCGGTTGCCATCAGTAACGGTAAGCTCAGTGTTTTGTAACTGTATTCCAGCTTATGGCAGCCTGGTTGTAGGAAATAAGGGCATTTTGATGGTTGCAGAGCGACATAACCAAGGTAACTGAAATTAAATTCCCTCTACGCTTTCTGGCATTCCAGCCTGTGAACCATATAACTTCCAGTCTTACGATAACCTCACTAACAAATGCTATTCTGGGCTGAAAAAAGATGTGCTGTTTTCAAAGGAATACGCAGGTTTGCATTGCCCCCAAATGCATTCTGCTCTGGTATTCTTTCTTCAGCTGAAGTCACTTGTTTTTTTGTCAGTCTGGCCTCCAAGGGAGAGAGAGAAACTTTCTATGCTTTTCAATTCAGCAGCAGCAAAGAAGCTTTTCATAGTAGAGCACATGTAAGTTATGTGCTAAATAGTGAATAAGTAGCTAAAATACCTCCCCAAGAATTACTTAAATTAACTTAATGACCTATGGATTAATAGTTTAGCAATGTAGCAATATAACAAGCAGGAAAGTTCTCAGGCCTACGCAACAGTGGAGTGTAAAAAGAGTAGTGATAGGAGAAACTGAGGCAGAGACTACACTGTATTATAAGGGCCTGGGGGCAGATCTCCAGCCCAGTGGGAAATCGGGAAGCAAGGGAAGGAGGGAAAGAAATCCACAACAAAATGACATGCTATGGATCCAGGCTTGCCTTGTATCTAGTTTCTCAGAAAGTACCAGAAGCCTAATTCCTTAAAACTGCTTGTCTCCCTTGTACCAGGAAACAAACCAACAGCAAGGGACCTCTCTAACAAGTGTAGAAATGGCTCAGAGAGAGACCTGTTTGTCTCTCCCCACCTTTAAGATTCCTTGTGAAGTCAGTCTTTCTGGGATGAGGCAGAGGGAACAGCAATCTTCAAGCTGCTATAATGGTAAAAGGTCAAGGGGACTTGACAACTAGGGATGCATAAGGGGTGCAAAAGACCAGCATCCCCAGAAGGAGATCATTACTTGCTTTTGCTTTGTCTTTTCACCAAGGCAAACCTGAATTGAGCTCTTTGTTGCTATTATTTTAATTTGCACTGATACGTTCTTCTACATGTTATAGGCAGTTCAGCTTTACTGTCTGTCGCCTGTCCTGTCTCGGTGACATGGCATGAAGATTACCTGTTCTTTGGGCTTATCCAGAGATCTGTAGATCACAGCTAAATAACTAGAACTATTCTTGCATATTCTGAGAGAAGGGAAAGAAGAATCTTGAGCAGTGTCCTCGATTCTTCTCTGCACTTTAACTAGGCTTTGCTATCTGATATTTTCTGACTGAGAATTCAGTGTTTCAAGACATGTGAGTGGTAGGAAGGATATGTTTTGTAAGGTGTAATTATCTCTTTTTAGCAGTGAGTTCCTCAATGCTGCTTTGATTGTGATACCTCCACATCGCCTGATTAAATCAAAGCCAGGTTAGAGCATTAGGATTAAGGACGTAAATTAATTGTAATTACATCAGAGCCAGCCAAATTAGCGAGTCATCAGTAATATAAGCAATGCTAAATGGCATCTAATTCTGTATAATAATTAATTGGGTTCTTCCACTAAATAAGAGTCGACACATTGGTCCTTTATCAGTCCACTAAAGGCTGGTTAGCCTTGGGCGCTTCTGACATGAAACAATTACAAAGGTTCTAAAAAAAAAACCAACATGTTTTTCCCTATTTTCATTTTAAGCTCTGACACCGTGCATTTACATGTTTCTCCTAGTTTTCTATTAATTAGATCCTTCCGCTCTTGGATTTCTCTTATTCTCTGTGCCTGTCATCCTGGACAGCTGATTGCTAGAATTATGCTGCCCACAGAGCTTGGAGAGAAAGAGTCTAACAACCTGGAAAAGGCAACCAGAAAATTTGACCAGGATGACCATTTGCGGGGGGGGGGGGGGGGGGGGGGGGGGAGGGGCGTGATTTCTGAGGCAATATCAAAGCTGGGTAAATAAAGGTGAAAAGAAGACCTTTCTGCAGGGGAGTAAACATCAAGAAAACAAGAATTTAAAGGAACATCCAGGTACAGACTAAGGAACTTATAATTTAGGCAGGATATCAACCATTTCCCCCCCCCCCACCCTTGACAGGGAGATATGTGAAAATTGGAATAAAACCTCAAGGGAAGTGGTGGGATCATCAATATGTAGTCTTTTGAAACCAGTCTAGAAAAAAAACCCCAAACAATAGCAGACATCCTGTAGAGTGCAGTCTGAAATTTGCAGGTGGCTGGGCTAGCAGATCAATAGGTCTTTATCATTTCTAACAGCAGCAGTTCTGTTCCATATCTGTTCTAGAGATGCTGCTGTTGGCTTCTTACCACTGGAAGTGATTTGTTTCTTGTTTGTGTGACAGATGAAACGTGCTATCTAGTCTCCCAGAACTGCATGGTTGCCCTCCTGCTGCTCCAAAACCTTTCCAATTACAGATCCTGCACAAAGAAAAACATACTAGCTGTTCTGAGACCTTGGATGTAGTCTGGCTAACCTTTGTTCAGGGCAGGACCTCAAGGAAAGCAAAGCAAACCCAAAACCACCTTTGTATTCTTCAGGTCCATGCAGTTGCTAGGAAGTAGCTTGGCGTTGCTCCTGACAGTCACAGAGTACTTGAACAGTGTTTACCGCAATTCTGGGTGTTACTGTACTGGAAATATTTCATACCACAAATCTTCCTAAATTCTTTTCTAGTTATATCATGGGTAAATTGATTTTATCTGTTTCATTTTAAGTTGCAGCATTTAGTATTGGTGCCACATCTAGTGTCAGTGTTCTAGAAAAGGGGGTTTGGGTATTAAACCCAGAATCCCATCCTTCCTGGGTGGTTTTGCTCGGAAGAAGGTTAGCAGAGCAATCAAAACTGAGACACAGAATTATTATCTATTCAGTTTTTCACTGTATTCAGTATTAGCCATTTACAAATATAGTAAGAACTGTACAAATCTGGGTTTGTTTACTGTTTACTTACTTAGAACAATGCATCATTTTTCTCTCAGAATGTATCTGGGTTTGGACACAGACGGTGGGGTGTTGTCACCTAGTGAACTCAGAACCCTGGAACGAGCTTTCTGCCCCACTGCTGTCCTGCTGAACATGAAGAAGCTCACAGTTCCCTCTACTCGCAAAAATGCATATCTCTGATGGAGGTGATGCTTAAAAGGAAACTAGACCTGTAATGCAGAGATTCAAGGAAAGTAGAAAGAGCAGGATCTGGAATCGCATAGCCTGTAGGGAATAGTGTCTGGACACCACTTTTAGAGTATGTGAGTTGGTACTTCTGCGACAGCAGATTTGTGATAACTGCTGTGGAGTGAAGCACGTTCTTCACCAGCTCTGCGAAGGCATAGGTTTTAGACAGTCATTTTGCAAACAACTGGTCATTGCCTCCAACCTACAGCTTGCTTTGTCTATCAGTTATTCAAGGTGAGTTTACCCTTTGTGTCTGACTGCACTGAAGCTGATTAGGGAACATTCACACATTCTTTTTGTCCAGCTAAGAATCATGAGAAAGGAAAAAAAAAAAAATAAAAATCTTTAAACTGAGAATTAATCAGGACAGCAAATTCAGCTCCAGAGAAGGATACTTGAGTGTGCTGTTATGTGCATTTTTGAATGACTTGCTATGTTGATAGGCTTAATGCTATCACTGTATGTCATTCTGCTTTTCCACAGAACTTTTTTCTTACCTTTCAAAAGAGTTAACTAAGATTTGATGGAAAAATTAAATAGTACTGAAAAAATGCTTCCTACAATAGTGTATCACTTGTGCAACACTTGACATTTGCTATTCAATGTCTGTATTTGAAGGTAACATTCAGCTGGTTTTATTTTAAAATATTTCTGATGTGTTTTATCTTTTTTCTCTTAAATTATTTTTAACATAAATCATTGCCATTGTGCTTTTCTTGTAATATTCCCCATGGAGAAGTCCTCTTCATGTTCACTTACGCTAGAGCAAGACCGGGTATCTTTGCAATACATTTGCCTAATTGTCAGATATCATGAATTCAGGAAAAATGGTAGCTGAGGTGAGACCTGCTCCTATTTGTTCTACACGATTTGCTCCAAAGATTGCTTGCTCCTGAATTCACCTCAGAGCATCCTACTTTTAAAACCTGCCAGTGCTAGTTCTGCACGAAGTAGAGTCAGTGTT
Source organism: Fratercula arctica (assembly GCA_947846985.1). Classification (NCBI taxonomy): domain Eukaryota; kingdom Metazoa; phylum Chordata; class Aves; order Charadriiformes; family Alcidae; genus Fratercula; species Fratercula arctica. Next base: position 27,015,606 of record CANTUZ010000010.1, read on the forward strand.
ATGGGATTTTTATAAATAAAATCCAGTGACATTCATAGCCCTGTAATCAATTACTTGGCCACTTGGCCAAAGATCTGTTGTACTGTAAATGTTTATGCACTCAGAGTGCCTCAAGGCCTGCATAATCATTTGGCATACACCATTTGGTCTACAAGTGTAGCGTGGCCTTGCTTACAAAATGTGTTCATGGTGGCAATGGTAGCAGCATACTGCAACGTTCACGCTTTCATGGAAATGGTAAATTTAGTCCTGGGTATGACAGAATAGGTTGAGTAATCTGAGAATCTTTTAACCAAGATGTTTTCTACTGAAATATATGTTGCTATGGAAATATATGTGAATGGATAGACGTGGAAATATGTGCAGACATAGACACATCTATACTAGAAAGTATATTTTTTAGGAATTTTATAAAAAAACTAAAAAGATCATTGAATTTCATATTAATTAAAACACTGGATGCCCTGCCTTAATATAGGAGAGATGTTATAGCATATATGTCCGGGAAACACAATATGAAAGGGATAAAAAGGTTCAGATGTGCTGCAGAGCACAAGAGTGACAAGAAAGTAGAAAAGAAATCAACAATAAAGAAGATTCTACCTCTAAGTCAGATTTGTTAATGCTGCCTCCTTCATTTCCAGTGCTACGCTGCCACGAGAGCTGTCTTATAACTACTTACAAAATGAAGAAAAGGTTTGCTAAGTTCAAACTATCTCCATGTGGCAAACTCAAAATTTCCTGTCACACAGTATAAAGATCCAAAACTGAAAGCAAAAATCTCTTGCTTTTTAAAACTCATCTCTTGATTTTTTTAACTAATGCTTATTGACGTGGGGTTACTGTTATTGCTCTCATCAGTCACAAAAGAAGCAAAGCAAACTAATTAGAGATAGAAAATGAAAAGAAATATATAAGATAAAAAGTTTTTCTTTGCCTAATGTAGGTGTGGAGAGGTGAAGATCTCGATCACTTCTCTGGCGATGAATTAGTAAGGTGGCCGTAGATAACTTGATTAGAAAAGCTTAAAAGCATTCTCACAATTCAAAAAGAATTTCATTCTTGTTGAAACCAATTGCAAAACTTTTATTAGGGTTTCTGGCTCTGATTTGATAAAGCCGACCAGAGCTTTATCAAATCAGATATTTATCAAATCAGATGTTCCAGATGTTCACTGGGTGGTAAAGAAGCTGTGCTGTAATATGTTATACCTTGTGGCCGGTAGAGTGCACAGTCACGGGTAGTGATGCTTAGGAAGGGTTGGTTGGAGCAGGAAGTTTGTACCAGGCATGATCGCTCATGTCTGGAAAACTTCAATGCTTTTTAGGTAAACTCTTATGCTTTTCATAAGCTGGTTTAGGAGAACAGGTCAACAACTTTATTTTCTCAGAATCAGAAGAAAGCAAAGGTCTCTTAAAACAACCTTTTTTTATACAGATTAGAATCAGAAATTTGAATACATTATTGGCTTACCTGTGTCATCTTGGGAATGTTTTGCCCTCAGGTGCATCCTGATGATTCAAAAAAAGTAGGTAATTTCAAGCAATTGCATTGTAACAAAAAGATATTCAGAAATTTTGAAATTAGTGTACACTCAGCTGACTTGAAATCTCATGCTCTCAAGAATTAGTTCCTTTGAGGTATCTTCCTGTTAGGGCCAGGTTGCAATTCAGCTGAGCTGAAGCACAAGAGCTGGTTTCACAGACTGGTGGTAGTAGAAAGTACAGAATGTTTGATTGCTTGGTTAGGATTTTTAACAGATTAAATAATCCTGATAATAGGACACGGGGCAGGAACTATTGAATCTGAAAGCCAGATTTTTAAAGGTATGACATTTTCAAAGGCTGGATTTGCAGGAGGGACTTGGATTCAGCGCTCTCAAAACTAACTTGCAAATGACTGACATAAATCCAAAAGCATAGGCCCAGAGCCTCGAGGGGCTTCAAATACTTGATACTGAACTTTGACAGAATTCACGCTACTAATCCCAAAAGTACAATCCCTTCTTTACCACAGCTCAGCTGTCTTGTTCTTCATAGTTGTGTGTAATGAACATGCTGCTTCTACACATACCTAGAACTTCCTCCATCTTTTTAAGAATGGAATTATTACATGTCTGTCTTATGGTTAACTAATCCTCAAACTGTGCCTTTCTCCACCTACATATGCAACAGGTTGTTTCTTAGAAGTACTGGACAAAACAAATATGCACTCCTAGGAACGAATGCCAGGCAAAAGAAGGAAGTCATGTTCCCTTTCACTCAAAAACACACTGAAAGGAGGGGCTGATGGCTGTACCCTTTCATGTAGTGCTTAAAAAGAAGTTAAAACTACTGGGTAAAATGGGTGAAGAGTTGGTGTCCTGTGTTCTGTGGATGGCTGTACATGTTCTGAGAAGGTAAGGTGAAATAAATTGAGGAAAAACTTCTGATTTGTGATTTTTTTGGGGGACTTAAGTAGGCGATTAGGTAGTTTACCTGTCAGTGGCTATGGCTTTTGGCAGTGCCATCAAAAATTAAGTGTTTGTCTGCTTGTCTAGGGTTTACAGGAAACTTTGGTACTTTTGAAATGTATTTGTCACTAGGGTTAGCTTGGAATTGAGGGTGTTTTTTCATTTTATTTGTTTTTTACATATGCATCCAACAGAAGCAATTGACAACCTCCCCTTAAGTGGGGTTTTCATGCACTTCAGCTATTGATTTTTGTAGGTAGCAGACATGTATGTGATTATACCCTTTGAAAATCACACCTAGAACCTCTGAAAACTTGCCCTTCAAAGTGCCAAGATCGCTTTGGCAAAGAGGATTCCAGTTCCTGGTCAAATAAATGAATATAATCCCTGGGTTTTACAGCACGTAAACACCTTCTCATTTACCTCTGCTAAACGCTTTATTCCTCCATTGGCACTTTCTTTTTGTACCATGCCAAGCACTAGGTTTTAATCGTGAATACTTTGTTGTTTTAGGAAAAGAATACTCGCTTGTCGTTAGTTGCAGAACCTAAAGAAATCATGTCTAACTTGATAACGATTCTGCAAATAATGTAGAACAACTTTATGTTGGTAAAATAAGTACAGTATATGTCCAAGTTTCGTGATAATTCCAATATAAAGAAGAAGAGCATCAAAGCCTGGGTTTACTGTGGTTCAGTGTATTTTATTCCAGTGTTAAATACCTGTCTTCCTGGCAGTAGAAGCCTGTTTCTTGACATCAAACTGTGCCTAGACTAGCACAAACAACTAGTACTGGGAGGAATAACAGTAGTGTCTTCTGATTCAACCTTAGGAGGCCTGGGAAAATTGCCAGAGATTACATTTTAGCAAGCTAGGTAATAAAAAAATGTTTTTTCAGGTCTGCTGTATCTGAACTTTAGCAGTTATTGTCCTACTCTTAACAATGAAATGGAAAAGGCTTGTTATTCTAACACTTTGATTTCAGGTGCCTGTCTTTTCATTACCATGGAAATTATATCTATGAGCAGCACCATTAAAAAAAGGGGAAATGCTTATTTCTGAGTTTCAAATGGCTCCTTAAATTACACCCCTTCAAGAAATTTCTCTCTTTGGTTCAACATAAATTTATTTTATATATAAGCAAACAGAGATACTACGTTAATGTAAATAATTAACTGTGCATAACTAAGACTACCTTGCACTTATCCTCACTTTGAATCATCATCCATCTGGTTATCTTAAAAAGTTTTGTAATCCTAAGTACATTTCACATCACCTGAGACATTTAGGACGCACTTTACAGAAGCTTAGGTGAAGTGGCTTGCTCAGACTCATACAGGTCAGTAGCAAAATAAGGAACAGAATCCTCCAGTCCTCACTCCTAGATGTCTGATCTAGCCATGAAAGTTCTTTTACTTTGTGGGAATTTTATTTCACAAGACACAATGTATGTGAAAACTTGAAATCCTAAATTTTCCAAATAAATGAATAAAACCATACTTAATAGTTGTGGTGTTGGAAGGGATTAATCATGATTTGCAGACACTGTATTGTTGAGTTTTTTCCCCTCGTTACTAACATTCTCTTGGGAAAGTCTTTCCTTATACATATTCAGATGTGCCACATCCCACGTGGTTCTTCTATTTAAACCACATTTTTCTTCTCTTCTTTCTGCACCGCACTTGTTTTGTATATAATTGTGTACAATAACAACTTTGAGAATTGTCCCTGCAAATTGGGATTATAAACAGAAGTGAAGGCTGCAGGGACATGTCTTGTATATTGCTACAATCTTGCGCTTTCTAGGTAGGGTTTCCCTCCTAAAAGGTAGTAGAACCTGGTCCAGTGGGAGTCTTTTGTTCCCTGATGGAAAGGAATTTGAACTGTTGTTTGTTGCTATGTGTTATATGACTGTAACAAGGTGAAACAATGTGAGAAAGAGGAAACCCCACAGAAAATGCTGTTGAACGTATTTTTGTTTTGTGAATGGTTGAAGCAAACGAGATGGGAGGGGAAGCTTTCAGATTGGGGGAAAGTTGTTCATGTAGTGAAAGAGCTGGGATAGATCTCAGGAAATTTGCTGTCTATTCCTGCTTCCTGTTATTGTAATCTTGGGAAAGTGACTTCATCTGTATGTGCCTCTGCTGCTTGTGTGTGGAATGGAGATAACCACTTCTTTTGTCTGTCTTGCCTGTTTCGTGTCTAAGCTTACTGGGGAAGAGACACTTATGCTACGTGTTTTCTGAGGAGAGACTCTTCAGTGCAGTCCTAATCTCATCCAGGTTATCTGAGTAGTTCTAGTTGTGACAAAAATAATAAAAACTCTCCAAATTTCCGCAGGGTTACACATTATGTTTTATAGCTGCCTGTGTTATACTGTTTCTAGGGCCAGAAACAGACAGTGTAGTTACGTTTGGAGGCTGTATAAGAATCCTGACATATTTGGTGTTTAATTTCTTTCCCTCGTGACCTAAGACTTTACATTATTTATGAAAACCAGGTGGAATCAGAGGGCTGCATCCTATGTACACGCACAGAACATCATTGCGCTCCCCAACTAGGTTTTCCCCGGGTTAGATACTTTTAGCAGTCTTCCTGCTTCTCCTTACGATAAGGTGCATAGCCGCCATAAACACAAATGAGAACTGCATGCACGCTTGGAGGAGAGAATCCATGCCTCTGGGCATATTTAATTGCTATCAGACCAAGACTTCTTCCACATAACACAGGGTATGCGTAGAACACGGTAATAAAACTGAGAGGAAAAGGACTTGTTTAGGAAGGCGTGTACCTTGCTCTGTGGGGAAGCTCTGCAGAACTTTGAAAGCTCTGCCAACATGGAGAGAAACATAGATGGCAGGCAGGAGGAAATGTCATGTTTGGGGAGCACATAGGCGATAGTACGTCTGTAACCGATAGTTTGGATTTCCTTTGTGGTATACAATCAAGACATGCTGCTGTGAACGATTAGCTGCAGAAGCAAGATGCTAACTTTTTTCTTCAAATCTGTTTTCCTTCCTGCATGAGGCTTGGAGGTTGCTGTGCTGCCTCTGACTTTCCAGTGACCTTGCATTAGGTTGTAGTGAAGAGGAATAAACTGAGTGAAGGCAAGATTAAAAGGCGTATCATTATATTTGAGGGAGGGGAAATTGAGTGCCAGGAAAGTGCAGAAGGGTCTAGTGCCTGTGCTCCAGTTCTAACTCTGACTTCCTCTGTAACTAGTTTGATTCACGTTGGATTCCACTCGTCAGAATAAAGCAAAATTTTATATTTTTCTTTTTAATTTTTTCTGTCCCATAAAGTATTGAATAACTTATAAAGACTGAATGTAAACATATGATTAGCAGCAAAAGTTCAAGCAGATCATTGACTTCAGCTACTGGGGGAGATGGCTTCTTTGGGAATACTTATTTGCCTAAAATATTTTTCTGGATAAACAGCAGAGTGTTGAATTAAAAAATTAGGGACAGTCCTTATGGATGGCTACATTATGGGGCTTGTGTTCTGAGGGATGAGTGTACCCTGAGGTATTGTGCCATACCAAGTTTCTCCTGAAGTCATCTGGAGTTAAGGACTTCAATAGATCAAAGGGCTGAACCTTATCTAATAAAGTTGAATACAGAGAAATTATTATAACTTGTTCTAAAGCACATCAAAGATTTCTCGGTCTGTCATTAGAAAGGTTGGATCACCTCTTACCTCACGGGTACAAAGCTATCTTAACAGTAACATATTTACTGATACAGAAAAAACGGGGACTTTCCGGCCATAAGGAGTGTTCCAGCCGCAGTAGGTTGCCCCGAGGTCTCTGTACAAGTAGGAAGAGGAAGACACAACTGTGGCCTCTCCACACAATTGCAACTTGCAGCCACTCTGAAAGCTGTAGGGCCAATGGCCATTGATACTAGTTAGAGAAACCTTTTGGAAGCTGTAATGTACCATTTGTGTTCAATGCACAGTTGATCTATGACGTGAAGGAAAATGAATGCAATTTAGATCCATCCGTCCATAAAATAGGTCACCAAAGAGCTGGTTTAATATGGCACTAGTAAGAGAATAGATCCAATGAGATAATGCTGGAATGTGATCAAATGAATGTATATAATTTCATGTAAACAATGGAAGCAGGTTTTAGTGGAATTTTATAAAGAACGACAAGAGATCAACAATGAGCCTGTTTCTAGACCATTTAATGAATACACTGTGTTTAATATTGGGAAGGCTGCATATGCCTGTAGCTGATTTCTAATTAAAGAATAGAAGGTTCAGCTGAAGAGCAGAACTAAGAAATGTGCATTCAAAGCATTAGGAATAGCCTGCTCATTTAGTGATGCATTATTATAATTCTTTCTCTTGGATATCTCTTTAGTTTTCTGAAGTTAAATATGATGCATATGGGAAATAGATTGAAGTACATTAATTGCCTTATTCATCACATCATTAAAATTATAGGTCTTGCTGCAGACTAGCTGCAATCTCTGATTGTGTTTCTGGTACACATCATTAATAAAAGCACTCCTGCTAGTGGTATGCAAGATGTACTTTCTAAATAACTGTACAGTGATTTGGGGCTCACTTATGCAACATATTGCTACAAACTATTGTAATACCCCTGGCACTCGCTTAAACTCGTTGGGCTAGTGATGGAATTAATGAGGCTGGTGCTGCTGCAGTATGCTGAGCACGCTCGGCTCCTTCGCTGCTCTTTGTCTGCAGCGAGGCTCTTGTCTTTCAGAGCTGGCTGCCGCTCTGTCTCCAGGGCTGAGCCCAGGATCAGATAATGAACAGCATATCAGTGCAGCGGAGGGGGTAGGGGGTGATGGGAGAAGACTTATTATTCCTTCACTCTCAAACAAAACAAAATCATTGAACTGTCAGGGTCATTAAGGACCCTGGGGTTGTCATGGAAACGACCTTTGGGGGTTTATGGCTGTTAATGCATGAGTGACTGTCTGTATTATATGTGTGTGGAAGGGGTCACCGTTTTCTTGGTGGCTTCTAAAAAAAGCTGGATTGGATGGCTAATGTTCAGAAAGGAATCTCTGTGCTCCGTGGTGTGACTAACTGTTTTGAATGTAGCAGACTTTGAAGGGGGAGGTGGCAATGAAAAGCTTTACTGACAAATATTTAGACAGAAACATAATTACTCCTGAATTTTGTTTCAGTAGCAATGCAACTTTATCTCCAAGTTTCAGGAAATAAGGTCAGATTCCCTCATCTTTTTAGGACATTAAAAATAAAATAAAATAAAATAAAAACAACAAACAAAACCCCCAAAACACTGAAGGCAAATAATTTTGCATCAGATTATTTCAGGATAGCAACACAGAGTACTACCTAGGAACTGACAATAAATTTTAGAGCTGTCACAGCCAGAGAGAAAAAATGTTAATGTGTGCAGCTAATAAAATCTTCCTTGTCTTCATACAGACTTCCCGTACAACCTTGGGCAAGTCATTTAACTGTTGGTCCTGTTAAGTCCATGAAAACCATCAATTGACTTCCAACTTGTAATAACAATGTTTGTTGAAAATGAAGGATATTTGATTTTAAGAGTATGGTTTTAAGGCTATGTGTACCCAGAAAGAGAAGTTATATTAAAAATACACCAAACATCAATTTTGCCTAGTTTTTTACACTCTCAACTAGAAGTCATCCTGGAATTTTGCTTTATCAGCCGCTCTCTACTGGCTGGTTAACAATTAGATGGCTATACTTCAGATTTCATTAGATACTACAGCACTTGTCTCTATATGAAAAGATAAAAGAAGGGGGAGGGGCAGACAAAAAGCCAGCAAAGCAAGGATAATATTAATGATTCCCTTTATGGGCAGTAAGGGTTACAACCACCCAGAAGCCAGAAAGACTAAGGATGAGGAACATTGGTAGCAATTTTTTTAGTAACTTTTTTTTAATTGTATGGCACTTAACATCTATTCAGGTTAACTCTTCAAATCTTTATCCCAGCAAAAAGTTCTGTGTTTACAGCATATTGACAAAGGAGCTGGATTGTCTCTCCCTCCCACCCCTCCCCCTTGTTAGATAAAAGAGCATGATTGCCAGGTTAAAACTGGAAGTGGACTTTTCCTGAACCTGTGTTGTAGAGGAGGAAGCCTAAGCTTGTCCATGCTGAATTCAGTACCCTTAATTTCACAATTTTTTTTTTTTTTGAGTTTTCTCAGGAAAATCACATCTTCTTTCTTGACTCTCACCCATCGTCTGTAAAGTAGAAATATTCACAGTTCTGTATTTCATACATACGTTTTATTAAAGATCATAAGCTACTTGGGTAATACATCAGAAGGCCTGCATAAATATCCCTGACAGCATGGTCAATAGCAGGATGCTAAACACAGCCGCTTTATGGCCTTATAACCCATCTTCCCTCCTATTTGTGCAGTCTCAGAACTCTCTTAGAGTGGTTGGGCACAGCAAATACAATGACAAAGTTGCTAAAGATCATAATCTTATTAGTTGTGCTTGGTGCATTTCAGAAATTCTGCTTTCTTGTAAGTGCGCTGGTTACAGCACATCTTTGTTAAATAGATTAAGAAGATAAAAGAATATAATCAAATCTGAGCTACGGTTGAGCTGAAGTAGTTAAAGGAACTGGTTTTATTTATGTTGATGGCTGTGTTGAAATTATTTAATTAAACTAAGAGAAAAACATGTTTGAAGAGAGTCTTACTAGACTTTCTTTCCCCAGACTCTTAAGGGATCTCTATATGCCAACGGCTAGTGTGGGATTTGAGGCTTTCTGGCCAAAATTCTCTTAAGCATTGTCTTGTATTTTTATATATTCTTGTACTGAAGGAAAAATAAGTTGTGAATGATCAAGATTGAATTTAGTCAAGCTCAGTGTCAAATTTCATAGAATCGTAGAATACCAGGTAGGAAGGTACCTCAAGGATCATCTGGTCCAACCTTTCTTGATAAAAGCACGGTCTAGACAACATGGCCCAGCACCCTTTCCAGCTGAATCTTAAAAGCGCCCAACGTTGGGGAACCCACCACCTCCCTGGGGAGATTATTCCAATGGCTGATTATTCTCATTGTGAAAAATTTTCCTCTTGTGTCCAATCAGAATCTCCCGGGAGTAACTTGTACCCATTACCCCTTGTCTTTTCCATGTGACCCCTTGCAAAAAGGGAGTCTCCATCTTCTTTGTAGCCACCTTTTAAATTCTGGAACATGGTGATAAGGTCTCCCCTAAGCCTTCTTTTCTCAAGGCTGAAGAAACCCAATTATCTCAGCCTTTCCTCATACGGTAGGCTTTCCAGTCCTTGGATCATCTTTGTGATCCTTTTCTGGACCCTCTCCAGCCTGTTCACATCTTTTTTGTATAGGAGGAACCAAACCAGAACACAGCATTCCAGGCATGGCCTGACAAGTGCTGAGCAGAGTGGGATAATGACTTCATCTCTGCTGGTGATGCCTTTGTTGATGCAACCCAGCACCCTGTTGTCTGTCTTTGCAATAGCAGCACACTGTTCACTCATATTGAGCTTGTTGTTCACCAGGACCTCCAGGTCCCTTTCCACAGAGCTGTTCACCAGCTGGGTAGATCCCAGTCTGTGCTGCACTCCTGGATTATGTTTTCCCTGGTGCAAGACCTTACACTTTTTATTGCTGAACTTCATAATATTCTTGTTTGCTCACTCTTCCAGCTTATCCAGGTCTTCCTGAAGGTGGCTCTCCCTTCCAAACTGTCCCCTTCCGCAACCAGTTTCCTATCATCAGCAAACTTCATCATGACACACTTATCCCATCATCCAGAGCACTTATGAAGATATTCAACAGCATTGGGCCCAATATCAACCCCTGTGGGACCCCACTTGTGACAGGTTGCTGGTTTGAAAAAGAGCCATTTACCACCACCCTCTGGGGGCAGCCTGTCAGCCGGTTCCCCACCCACGGCACAGACCACTTTTCTAGACCATAACACATTGGTTTCTCTAGGAGGAGGCTGTGGAGAACCGTGTCAAAAGCCTTGGAGGAATCCAACTAGAAATCCACCACTCACCCCACATCAAAGGAGCAGGTTACTTTGTCATGGAAGGTGATCAGGTTTGCCAAGCATGATTTGCCCTTAGTGAATCCATACTGGCTTTTCCCAATCACATGCTTCATTTGAGCCCCCAGGAGGATTCATTCCATATCAGGATCGAATTTGTTTAAGTGCAAAGCTTTGCATTAGCCCACATTCCCTTGAACTGGGGCAAATGCACTCTGAAAGCTTGTAGGCTTTAAGAACTGTTGATTTGACATGCCAGCCACCTGTGATACCGGTTGTAATCCTTTCTTGATTTCTTGTCTCCCCTCCTTGTTTTCTGTCTTCTCTGTCTATTTCTGTTGCTCTTCCTGCTCCTCCCAGCATTCCTTGCTTCTGCTTCTCCAGGATCTCCTCTCCCCTCACACCATACCTCAACACTATCTGCAGATTTGGAAAATTAGAGAATTAGGATAGGTTACTTTGCACCTCTCTAAACTGAAAATAGCGCATTAGTTAAGAAATGCATATGGAAGTCCATCTTGAGCACCTTATCATGGTTAGTTTGTTTTCTCTCATCTTTTATTTAGCCAAAATTCCCATCCATCAGCTTGATATCAAGGCTAACAGTATGGTGGCTTTTTTTTTCCTTTAAATCTGGAAGGTATAGTAAATGTCTGGATGTTTGTTGATCAGATATATTCCCAGCCTAAGACCAGTCTCTGAAATCAATTTTTGTGTGCTAGGTAGACTGAAAAAAAAAAAAAAAAATGATGTACACAAGTCTTATTAGATAACTATTTTTTTTTTTACATTTGTTGAGAGACTCTTAGTATTCAGAGATTATCAGAAATCACTTAGAATCTGGACTCCCTCCTAACATATTTAATTTATTATCTCTTATAAACGTGGTTATAGAAATAAACACAGGCATAAAGAGTTAAATAAACATTCTTTTGTTCACTGTTCTACAAGTTACCATGTATGTCAATGCACTAATTTTCTGCGGCCTCCTCCTGTTCCTGCTATTTTGGGTAAATGTGTTATCTTTCAACAGTTGAATAATACAGAGCATAGTATATTGCAAGACTTATTTTGTTTTTGTCAATAATATTTTCCACTCAGATTTTAGTTCAGTAGGAGAAACTCACCAAGGATAAAATTTGAATCGTGAGAAACTGGTTAGAGCCACAGCTGATGTAAACTGGGTTAGCTCCATTGATTTCACCTGAACTATGCTCATTTACACCAGTTTAGGTTCTTCATTGCTATTGCAGTTTCATGGCAGCCCAAGGGGAACTTAGCACAGGAGTACCATACAAACCAACCAGGATCAGAAAAGTAGATTATATTAATTTTCTTCCTCAGTCTACAGGGATTACTTTTGTAATTACACCAGGTTCTGAAATGCCCTTAGATTTGTTCAGTGCCAGGGAATCTGAATTTACATCAAATGCTGCATAATTCATGTAGCATGGACAGCAATTATAAGTTAATTGAGGGGTGTAATGTTTAAAAAAAGACACATTATGAATAACATCAGGAATGATGGAATGAAAAAAAGGCTCTTCAGCCCATTGAGGCTCATTTCTTTTATTATTGTTTTCTTTAAAATAGTACTGATTGTCTTTTGAAGGACATGAGAGAACCTTAAGTTCCCTCCTTCTGAACCATTTCCTGGTCAGGCAGCATCTGAGACGTTATTCTTTCTGGGATAAGTAATTCCAGTGTCAGGTAAGAAATTATTATTTTCCATTTTACCTGCTGTTTTAAAATGTGTGCTTGATCATCTCTCAGCAGCAGCCGTAATCTGAAAATCAGATCTATTTCAATTAATACAGTCCTCTTGATCCTTTCTCACCTTTCAGATTATAGGGATTAAGTACTATAAACTATCTATACTGTCATTGCTTTTGTTCCTACAGTCAACCGAGTCGTCACTTAGATTCTCTGTACCTTCTCACATGCTGTAATATCTACTTTTGTACTGCTGGCTTGAATGGTTCACTGGTAATCTGAACAGAGTTTCTGGCCTGTTTCCATGCCTTTGAATAACGAGGACATTTAAGACTGTTAAGAAAATGTTTGTGTTTTGCATTTCAAGTGTTACTTTGCGGACATGCACTATAGGGGAAATCTACCTCACCCACACAAAGCCAATGTCATCAGGCTTTCAAATAGACTCTCAGTGGAGGTCGGAGATGAAATTCAAACATCCCAGTCTATAGGCAGGTCACAACAGGGCTATAACAAAGGATCTTGACATCTGTTATTTCATTCTTGAGGCTGGAAAAAAAGGTTGGGGCCACTCTGTGCTACTGGGCTGGTCCCTAGGATTCCTTCCTTAAGTTGCCTCCCTTCTGCCTCTGCCATGCCAATTTACTCAGGTCTGTAATGAAGTTCCCACTTGTAGCATGCAGGATGTGTGAATTTACATAGTTTCATAATACATAGTAATCATAATATCCTATGCTGCTCTATTGTCTGCACAAACTGATAGGAAGGGCCTTTGTTTTCATATGAACCCTCTGACCCTATCATTTGAATAAGACACCACTCTTTACAACTGAAAACAAGTGCACACTTCTTTTTAAAACTTGAGTATGTGGCAGGGAGTCATTTTTTGTCCGAAAGAAACAGAATTAGATGGACTGAGTCCACTTCAAAAATTATCTGTCACTTTTTAAAGAGAATTTTGATTTTTTTAAAATTTTAATTTGCATTGAAAATATTCACAGAAAAGAATGTGGACAAAGCGCAATTTTTAATTCAAATACTGGTGTTTTTTTCAAAAGTCCATTTAAAATATGTGCTTTACCAAAATCCTGTGAAGTAATAGATGAGACATGATGGTCATACTCAACAGAGAATTTATCCACTCAGCAATGGAATATAAAATTGCAAGTATTTGTTATGATAATTTGAATGACTTTTAATCTAAAATATATCAGATCAACAAGTCCACACTGAAAACCACCTATGTGATGGTTTTTTCTTCACCTATGTGAGAATAAATGAGTATTAGGGAAAACGAAGTGGCTAAATTGCTTGTATGAGTTATACGGTATAAACCATTCCCTTCACTGTAGCTGGGAACTGTGCATGGTACAGCATGTGAGGCAGCAAAAGACAAAGTGTCTGTTTCTGGCAGGAGAATTGTTGCATACACTTGGAAGACTCCGGAGCTGAGGAGCAAAGGAGGTAGGAGGCACCTCAATTAGCTTAACTTAGTAGTATAACCACATCACACAGATGGATAATTATTTCATCCCTGTTAGTGATCCATGCATGGAAAAGGCCAGTGGTAGCTGCCTGAAACACAAGTGGGTCAACTCTCACTTATCATCAGGCCCTGCAGCGTAATTGCCTAGGACAGTTCATGGAGAGTTTCTCTCTCACCTTCTGTACTTCTCAAAATTCTCTTCACTCTTATGATCCTGAAAAAAATTAATTTAGGAGCCAGTGTTTTTACTGTACTCTTCCTTTTTGAAGTCATTCATAGAAATTCTAAATTACATCTATTTCAGTTCAAAGTCCCAAGACATCCCGATGCCTACCTTTTTTCTCCCCAACATGAGTGTTTTCTTTCCTGTTATTCCCTCCGGTTCAGTACCTATTTCTTACCAAGATTTTTATCTAAACTCAACCCTTGGTTCCCAGATTTCTCTAATAGCTTGTTTGAAGACAAGTGAAATGTGGTAGTTCTAATCTTTCTGGCCTTCAGTACAGCATTTGATACGGTGCCACATGGGAAATTATTAGTGAAGGCAGGTAAAATGGAGATTAGTGCAAGAACTGTAAAGTGGATGAGGCACTGGCTAAAAAAGAGCTGACAGAATGTTGTGCTGAAAGGGGAAGTAAGGTTACACGCAGGCAGGTCCTCAAGGACCACTCTAGGACTGATCTTAATATTTTCATTAATGACCTGGGCACAGAAAATAGACATGATGTAATGACAGTTGATGAGGAGTGGATAAGGGAGGCATCACCTACAAGCAAGAATGTTACAAAAGAACTGGATGCTGGTCTGTATTGGTAGAGGTGGGATTTAATTTAATGCTCAAATTGTAAAGCAAGAATTCATACTATAATCCAAAAGTATACAAATGGGGGAAGGAAAAATTACCGGCCTTTTAATTGATCACAGTAGAACTCACCAGTGCAATACAGTTGTGGAAGAGGTGTGATCTGAGGGTGTGTCTGGTAAAATAATAATTATTCTTTTTGTTGTTGTTATTGTGTGACTCAGAATGCCAGTGAAAACATCATGCGTGTGTACAGAATAAAAAAAAAATCAGGGAAAATAGGAGAAAGGGGAAATTGGTTTTCTTGTAATAAATCTAGTAAAGAGGCTTTAGAATTTGTAAAATGGTACCTATTTTCTTCTAAATAGTGGTTTATTTCTCATACTTACAGCTTCCAGCCCTTGTCAGGTCCTCTCTGGGCAGTCGTTCTCTGGAGATGACAAGTTAGTGCTTTCAGTCTTGTCTAGTACTGGAGCCCTGATAAGCCTGACTAGCCTGACTTGTTTAATAACCATATTTGTTCAGCACCAGAGCATGGTTCTTGCATCATAGATATTTTCCTATTTCAGTGAGGAAATTTGAATGTTTCTCTTTAATTTTCCATTTATAGACTGTAATGAAGACTGAAAATGGTGGTGCGATACTAAGACAAACATAGGATTAGTGACAAAAAATAGCCAACCATCTATTCTAGTTCAGTGGCTATAATAATGGTTTGTGAGATCTTGAATAGTGGCAAGACTGGATTAAAGCCTTGAATGTCTTCAGCAAGGAAGGACTGGTGCAGGAAGCAATGATTTCAATGGACACTGATTTGGAGCTCTTACAGCAGCAGTTTTTTAAGGAGTTTTGTATGTTGTTTGCTCCTATGCTAAACCAGCATATCTTCCTGACACTTCTTCTTTCCCTCTAAAATCATAGTATCTTTCAACTTTGGCCTCACAAAGACATCAAGCAAATACGTGGGGGAATTCTAATAAAATATATTTGAATTCGTATCATTATCTAGAAATCTGCTTGCATTGAGTCCTACTCTGTATTCTGTTGTGAAGAACACAAAAGGGATTGTCCATGACAATAGGGAGTAAAGGCTGAGTTCCATGGATTAAACCCCTTCCTGTTCCCCATGAGGATAACAGATGGACTCTTTTCTTTGGACTCACTTGCGGTTTTGAATCCAGGCGGCAGGGCTATCTCTCTGGCAGCAGTCCAGTCGGTAGCAGCAGGTCGGCTGTGAGGGGGAAACAGGGCACAGTCCCTTACTGCACATGGAGAGCTGTGCTTGTTCACTCGGAGCAAGACCAAAGGCAGCCCTGGTGTGTACAACAAAGCACATAACGCCCTGAAGTCCAGGTCTCGAGAGGAGAACAAAAATGAGATCACTGTCCTTACGGGTACCTTGGCTAAGTGCAAGACTGAAAAGGTAGAAACAGTATGAAAGGAAGAGGCTAGAGAAACGTCTTCAGCAGGAAGATAAATGTGGAATCTCATCAGCATTCCTGAGCTCAGTCCTCTCCCTAGGGCCTATACTGGGCTGCTCATGAGAAAGGAAGCTGTTCAACCAACCTGTTTAATGTTCTTCTTCTGGGTAGTTCAGAGAAAACTGTGTGGCCCAGGTGAGAAATAACAGAGTATTTTAAGGTGTCTCTAGTTTTGGTGCCTGATCTGACCAATCACTGAATGCTGAGTGCGTGTGGGGCGGGCTGGACCAGAGACATTGCTGTTTAAAAAACACCTGCATTGATGATATTTTTCATATTATATTTGCTTTCAAGGATTCAGAAGGGACACCCACATGCATGCTAAGTACTAATTACTAGGTTTAACTTAGGTAATAGAAGCAGTAGTAATTTGATCAGAGTAACTTTCCATCAAAACTGTTTTGGCTGACATATTAGCTTAGAAAAAAGGTAGATAGATCAGGACATTATGCATTACTGGACCAGTAATGCATAATTATGCTAATGTGGCCATACTCTTTCTGGTGAGGCTAACTCACTCACAGCCAGGTCAGATTATTTGGCACAGCATTGCAAGAGAACATACTGTAGCAGCTTAAAGATCAGACCAGTCTTTGAACTATATAGATGGTGACTTTAGTGTGCATAAAATTCAGTAATAAATTCTTATTCTTATGACTTTATTAGTTGAATCATGTGAAAGACATGCCTTTGAGCCAGGGCAGGTGTCTGTTTTAGTTCTGCAGCACCATGCCATCAATATAAAACACAGTATGATGAAGTCAAAACTTCCCTGAGGATGATATCCAGCATCATTGATTCGTTAACTCAAGTCTCATACTGGATGGGCAGAGTTTAATACAGTAAGAACAAAGCTGCCAGATGTGTAGCTTCTTGGCCGTGTTTTCAAGTCTATGCATTAAAGGCCAGAGTTAAAGGCAAAGTTTGATGTAATTCCGTAAGTGCCAGGAAAAGACTTCTGGCTAGTTTCCTTTTATGTATTGTATGATTAAAAAATACTTATGTAATTAAAAGCATTTTACATGAAACAATTTATGTAATTACTTTATAAGGATGAATGTTGTCCTCTTGGGGCAAATAATATAGGTTTCAAGCCTTGAAGGGACTAGGCACATGCTTACCTTTACATATGTGAGCAAACATTGAGAACAAACAGAAATGTCAAACTCCTCTGATGAATACATCTCTTCAGGGCAGAAGTTGAGACCTGGTCACCCTCAACAAATCAGTAAAGTTCCTTTTCTGAGAGCAAAGGCCAAACTTGCAATTAGGTGTGGAGCCAGGGCCTGCGGCCTTGCCTTATTAATGTAGTTTCCATAGAAGTTAATTTGGAGTTCGTGGCAAGTTTGTATGCAGAGTAAATTATCATGCTCTCTCTGTCTAGCTACAGAATTCAACTCTGTTATCAAGTCTCTTCACTAAGAACATTCTTCCCTATTTTCAGTGTGGTTCAAAATAATGTAAGCATCAAATAACTAGGAAATAGAATTTATGAGTAAGAATAATGTAAATGGCTTGATACAAACATTGCTTTAATTCAAAATATAGTAAATAAGTAACTACACTATGATAATGGTTTTTGTTTTGTTTTGTTTTGCAATGTATTTTAAGATACTGGCTTTTCTGTACCTGAGCAGGCTGGTTGTATTGAAATCTGGTGCTTTAATATATGCCACTGCTAGTAGAGCTGTAAGGGATGAGCAGTTCTGGGTACCCATCAATAAGACTGTGGACTGTATGATTAGTGAGATGAGGATGCTGAACGGTACACAGCGCTCCTGAGCTCAGGAGTGGTTTGAAACTGTACAACTGTGCAGTGCCCTTATGGGGTCATGAGGCTCATGAGAATGTTAAAATAATCCAGTAACAGACAGACTGCTAAAGACCACGGTGCCAGCAAACAGGTGACAGGTTCATGTGTGATTTACATAGAGTATTAATTGATTAACCCTGAGAGCCCTGTGGGTGATTACTGTGTTGATGAGTAATTTCTCGTGCTGATTTGTAGGCCCTTTCTTTCCTCTGGCTCACTCCCAAGTGCCCTGAGCATTATTCCTTTGATGTTCTTCCTACAGCCTAAAGACGTCCCAGTCTGCTCTTGCTTTTGTGCTGCTAGTGACCTCCATGGTCGGGGCTGGCTGCAGGCTTGCTCCATGACAGGGCAGTCGGGATGGAAGCCAAAGGTGGTGTCGCCGAGCCCCGAAGTGGTCTGGCCACAGGTCCTCCCACCATGGGCTCTCCTACTTGTGTGTGGGAAGATTTACAAAACAGATGGGGAGTAGATCCTCCTGGTTTTGTTCCCATGTTCCCATAACAGACCGCTCTGAAGATAGTACAAAACCACAACAGATTGTTCACAAGAGCAGTTGTGAGGGTCTGAAGACTTCTGTGAACAGATGCTGTTTTATTGCACCAACTAGTTTTAGGCTGGCCCTGGTACCTGTCTGGTTTTTCTCTTTCAAAACACTAATTGAAAGTTAGTCTTTTCCACAAAATTCAAATGGCGAAACACTACAAGTGACTTGTCTTTCAAGTTCCTGAAAATAAAGGTGTTTGAGAGATTTGCCACTTAGTATTCCTTATTTCACAGCTTGACTTCAGCATGTCTTATGTGACAAAATGAGAAAAGATTTGAAAAATGAAGGTATTATAATAGAAATAAATGGTGATTATTTTTCTTTGGATAATGTTTCCTTTAATTTCCTAAGGTATGCTGGATTGCATGTTAATGTAACCAGATATTCAATATATTCCAGATCTTGTTATTATAACTCCAATGATTTACCCTGATAATTGGCTCCCAGTATGTAATAGTGCTTATATATATGGGTGGGTTAGAGCTAATTGCCACACTGTTCTTTTTATTAGGGCTATAGAGATTAGTAGCCCACACAAGTTTATGAAAAAAAAATACACATTTACAAGCATGTTGATCTGATTAAGTCTGAGAACAGTCATTCTGAACATAAATACACGTAAATCTGTAAATAAATACACTTTAAAGGGAGTGACTTTTTAAGGAGCGTCTTCCATTAGTTTCCTTTGTGAAAAGGAAAATGTTTTTCGGTTGATAGTTTTATACAGACATATTTGTATTTTAATTTTTTATAGAGTAATACTCATCCCAAGAAGATTCAAGGTCACCAGATTTGAAGGTCAGTTGTGTTTTTGTGTGTGTGTATGAGATTCCCTAGCAGCATGGATTGCACGGTTGTAATGCATTCCACAGACTGTGATGTCATCTCTTCTTGAATCCACCTATAAACTCCTGAAATTCTGTTGAAAACATACCTGGGTAGGCCACAAGACAACAATTGCATTCTTTATAAAATGGATATTGTTTTACAAAATGGAGGTTATTATAAACTTCTTTGGTGGGTTTCTAGCTTGCAAGCTGAAGGCCACTCAGAAGTAGATCCTCTAAATTTCTAATAGATTTTTTTTTTTGCTGGTTTTTTTACTGTTTTTAAGGACTCAGTTCAATTAAAAAACTACTTAAATTTACATGTGAATTCTATGTACATTAAGAAGAAATTGTTGAAAATCAAGCATATTTTAACATGATTTTAGAGAAGTAGTTTTTCATACTAATTGAAGACCTGTTAATTATATCTGGAATAATAATACATGGAAGTGGATTAGGAATACTTTATGTGACTATGGTTTCTTTTATGAAATCTATATTTTGGCCTTTTTTAAAGAAATGATTACATTTGTGTATAGTTTTTTAAATTTGGTATGTGGGATCTGAAAGAAAAAAATGTAATAGTCACTAAGATTTGATTGTGTTTTTTATATGCCAAATATAACTGGGATTAGAGCAGCCTTGTATTGTGTATTTACAGCAATATTGTGCTGATACACTGATGCATTTGTAAGTTTTGCATACTGATAGACTCATAAGTTTCTAATTAGTAAAAATAAGCTCTGAGGTGAAAGATTACAATATGGAGCGAAAGATTACAATATATATTATTATTATAATTACTGGTGGTTTATACTATAATCTTTTTTCCTTGTCTCAAATTTTGACTTATACAACCCCTTTGGATGTCCTTTGTTGATCAGAATTCATTCAAGTGTTTTTCTCTTTGTAGTTTGTGCTTCTTCCCGTGTATTGACTGTTATCTGTTTCAGACTTTATTCTGGCAAAGGCATGTATGTGTACATTTCATGTACAGAGAGAGCTTTCCTTTCTAAAATCCTTTTAAACAGTTCACAGTTTGTCTATGAACCTGGATTCTTCCTTGGGTCATTCCAAGGAGGTTAGACAGTTTCAATCAGAAAATATGACCAGCATGTTTTAAATCATTTCCATATACTTTATGGGTGGTGTTCGTGTTCCTCTTCCAGCTTGTTCAGACCAGACAAGGAGGCTGAACATCCACTCCTGGGCCACAGGGCGAGTGCCCTGGTCAGAGCTGCGGGGCTCAGCCCAGTGCTGCCCCACGGGCCGGTTGGCGTAAGCAGTCATCAGGGTGGCCTGCAGCACACCTGGGGACTGTCCAGCTGGCACAGCAGCCCATCTCGGGCAGGGTGCTACTAAAGCTTAAATCCACCTTAGCTACATTCTCCCAGTTTTCCATTGCTCCTCTCCTCCACCGTGTATTTAACACAGTTAATAAGTAAAGCAGGGATACCAGATTGGAGAAGGCATGTTGTATTCCCTTCCTATCTCTCCTTTGGTAATTTCAGCCTGATTTTGCAGTAGCAGTTAGCTTAGATTTCAGGTTCCTGAGGAAAAAGCAGTACCGTCTTTATAATGCTGCACAGCATATCCTCAGTTTTTGTTCTTAGAGAGTTCTGCATCTCGGAATCTCAATTTACTTGTTTAAGTATGTTTTGTGTGCTTGTATACAGAGTAAAAGCCATTTTTTGGCTGGAAATTTGTACATCAGTGGTTCATTCATTTTCTAACTTTTGGAGCTTTTATTGATTTTTGTGGGTGTTCCACAGGGCCCTATGTTGTGTCTACCTCAGAGGCTGCAAGCTAATGGGAGGGTATTGAAGTCAGTTTTGTCAAAAAATTTTAACTGCCACAACATGTGCAAAATTTTGCCTGGACATTAAGCAGTAGTAACTTCCAGAGGGTCTTCCGTGTCAGCTGTGGTAGAGACCCTCTGTTAAACCCACCCTCCATAGTGCCCAATGCAATTTCTTGTTCTTAAGGATTTAGCTTTGGGGCCTGGAAGTTACTTGTCTAGCCTCAGAAGCTAGATGGCAATTCTCTCTGCTGAGACTGACTGAAAATTCAGACAAATGCTACCCGGTGACGATCTGCTCACGTTGTCAAGCTGTTGTTCTCACTGAAGCCCAAAGCAACAGGAGCCTGTGAAAGTAGCTGAGATTCCCATGTCCTCAAATGGACCAGAGACCTGACTACCCGGCACTTAGTTGTTGATTTATATGAGATTATGACTGTGAGAATCCGTCTGAGGCAAAAGAGGCCAGAAAATACTGCCAAGATTCAGTGGGGCAGGAGGTATAACTGTTAGCCAGGAGAGAAAAGATGGTTTTAGGAAAAGGGCCAGTTGTGTTTCTTACATTGCAGCACATAACTATCCCTGCAGTTTTGCGTACGTGTGTCTGAGGCACTGCGTAGTTACATGTAGTTCGGTTATTTTAAATACCTAGATTCAGTTGTATAATTACTTGATTTATTTGCACATGCTCTCTCTGGAGAAAGTACCCAAACAATTGTTGTTGCTATTAATATTATTAGGATAAATCCTCAGGAATACTGAACATCTGCATCTTTCTTGGGGGAACACCTGAGTCTGCAGGTGTTCAGCATAGTAAATGCTTCTGGATAACTTAGACTGCATCCTTGACTTAACCCTTTTATATTGTCAGGATTCAAAAACGTAGTTCTCCCCCAAGTGCCAGCACACATTCAGAGAGAACTATTTTGTAACACGGGATATATTGGCACTTCAGTTCCCAGGAAAATATGCTGCACATATTTAAACCAGCTACGTGTTACAGCATCACCAGGTATCTTTCATCTCTCCAAGCCACCAGGTAGGGACTGGATCCTGAGGAACTCTTCACATTCAGAAGTGTTTTTTTTCTCAGGAGGACATTTAAGGTGCTTCGAATAGATTTATCTGAGGAAGAAGCACAGTGGCATTGAATAGAACTGTTTGATTAGTCATATTAGGTATTTAACATTAAATAGAGGCAGCCTATGGTTTTTATTATTGTTTTGAAAAGCTGCACTCTGGGAGGTCCTAGCCAGTAATTGGGTATGTGTGCAAACAAAACATATATCCAACTTGAGTTATTTGTATGACAGCAGTAGAGAGATTGTCATCATAACATCCTTCACAGAATATTTCATATCAGGCAGCCTTCCACAGCTGTAGTTCTCAATCTTTATTAGATCTATTATGCAAACACAGAAGGCTTCTTGAGTCAGCAGAAACTCAGCAAGCTGATATGTGTTGTTCATGCTGCCTTGCAAATCACTTGCCCTAATCACCTAAGAGTTGATTAAAGTGGAGGTTGATTGGTTAATTTGCTCTCAACCTTGGAGAACCCATGAAATTGATTATTATAGTAGTAATTTAAAATATGTGGTATGTCATTCTTTCTTAGTGTTTATCAGTATTCTAAAGACAAACAAGAATTTATGGATCATTATTTAAAAAAAAAAAAGAAAGAAAAAGTGAAAAAGAATTTCCCTGCCAGGCATTTTTCTATGTTGCTTTTAAATGAAACAAATTTTCATTAATATCCCTACTTGAACACTTTGTGACAGGGTTCTTCTGATTAATTCACAGAAGTCATGGAAAGTGTGGACATGAAGAGAATGAAGAACAAAAAATTGTTGTATATATTGCTCTCTCTCTCTCATGTGTACCTTAGTTTATCTTTCTAACGTTTTCCTCTCTGTAAAGAGTTAAAAGAAATGAAGACTATGGGGAAAACCTCCCTCCTCCCCCACATACAGTAATAGCAAAGATAATCTAGAAAATACCTGATGTCCTGAGGGAAGCGATGGGAAAGCTATTAACAGGGTGGAGTACTGCTATCCTGGTTCCAACTTTCTAGAAAAATTTTACAGTTCCCAGCCCTGCCCTGGTGATGAAAAGGGAGAAAGAGGGCTGAGTAGTTTCCCAGCACTGCCCTGAAAATGTCTGTGAATGCTGACAGGGCTTCATGGTCTCACACGATATACCGTCTCTTTCTCCTGGCCAAAGATGGGAGTAGCCGTAATGAAAAGAGGGTAATAATGCTTCAAAGATCAAGAGTTTGGTAAAGGCAAAAATATTTATAGTCCTGGTGTTGTTTTATCCTTTTGCTCTAAGTGCTTTGGCTGAATGAATAAGTAATGCTTTGTTTATAAGGCAGCTGTTTTTGAATTATTTTAATAAAGTATTGACAGTCTCCCAGAGGGAAAAATCTTTACAGGTAGTAACACAGATGAGTTCATGAGCCAGAGATGCAGCACAAAGATCTGCCTCCAGAGATACTGGTCGAGGCAGCGGCAGCACTCAGGAGAAGGGTCAGGGTACAGCTAACGTGGAGGAGGAGAGTGTTGAAAGCACAAGTTACCCTCTCTCATCTGTTTCTTCCTCTCTTCCTTTGCAGAAAAGAAAGCATTATGTAAACATATTTGGTCTCTGCATATAAAATTACTCTGGTTTCTTCTTGGCTGGGACATCTTAGTAGAACTTAGCAGAATTTACGCTCTACTTTCACAGGCAGGAATAATCAGATTTCAATATTTATGTGGAGTAGGCCTAGTACATGGTGTGGACAGCTAGCTTTCTCCTTTGTGTTTGATCAGTCTCTCACTGACTTACACATAAGTGGGGCCAGAAGGTCAGGGCCTGCCCCGCAGTTCCCCAAAACACTACCTCACATCTGAATGTGTGGTGGGTTGACCCTGGCTGGATGCCAGGTGCCCACCAAAGCTGCTCTATCTCTCCCCTCCTCAGCTGGACAGAGGGAGAGAAAATACAGCAAAAGGCTTGTGGGTCAAGATAAGGACAAGGAGATCACTCAGCAATTACCGTCACAAGCAAAACAGATTCAACTTGGGGAAACTAATTTAATTTATTGCCAATTAGAAGTCAAAGTAGGGTAATGAGAAATAAAACACAAATCTTAAAACACGTTCCTCCCACCCCTCACTTCTTCCTGGGCTTAACTTCACTCACCTTGTGACTGCAGGTTGTTCCCTGCTGGCTGCTGTAGTGGCTTATGCACAGTTTCACTTACCTTCACTGGTTTCCCGGGTGCATTTATTGAGGCAACCTCTGTTATCTGGCAGCATTCACTGCACTTGTTAAAAGCCACAAAAATATAAGAATTGCATGTGAGTGCCTTCTGTTTATAGTTGCTGTCTGCATCTTTCTTTCTGCATACAGTTGATTAATTCTTCTGTACAATGCCTTGAGGAATTAGTGTGTGAAGTATCCCATCTGATAGATCTGCTAAGTGCATTTATGAAGACGTCTTCAGGCAACAGTATTGTCATACACTACAGTTATAGAGGGTATGTCTCAGGTCCTGTCCTTATTGGTAAACAATCATGTCTGTGTATTTCCTAGTGACTAATTTCAGCCTGAGAAGGGATGTTTGCGGGAGACTGCCAACAACTGTTGTGCTAAAATTATACACAAAAAAAAATGTTTGCATCTTCTGCTCATTTCTTTGTCGAGTAAATAGGGCGCTATTCAGAAGTGTATATTTTTTCTTTTCATGAATTATTCAAAAGAATGGGGGGGGAGGACTGTTGCATGCAAATTCTTGGTCATTTTAGTCAACTTCTTGCAAACATTGATACATTCCAAGAGCTGCATATTCTCAGGACCCAAGTTTTCTAAAGACCAAATCCAAACTAGCCTGCAAGGAGTGGTAATTTGCTACCTGTAGCTTTAAGCAAGCGTAGCAGTACATTTTCATTCTGAACAGGTACCCTCTTCACTACTGTATACAGCATTTTCCAGCTGGGGTTTGCACTACCAGTTGATTAGAGGCTTTTCATGCTGCTAAAGGACAGTGAATTGCTGTAGATCAAATGCTAGCAATAAAGGCAGATGACCTCCTCTACTTACTGGGAGGAATTTGGAAGAGGAAAAGCATGTATATTCCATAAACTGACACATCCAACTGTCAGAGAAAAAATACAAATGTGTAATCACCTTTCAAATGGATATTTCTAAGCAGATATTTTCAATCACCTGTTTTTGCAGATGTTTGGTTTTTTTTTTTTTTTTTTAATTCAATAGAACACACTAGCAGAACCCATATTTTTTGTTCATAGTCTGGTACCTGAATCTCAATTAATACAGCTGAGTGGGAGGAGAATAGACAGGATTTTAAACCACCTATATCCTGGCACAGACAGAGTCTTGTGCTTTCTATACAGGAATTTACTTTCTGTTGTTCCTGGTCAAATATGGAAGCAAAGACTAATATTGCAAATTTTTTTGATAACTTCCAGTTTGCAGGGGGTTCCCAGTGGAGGCACGACGTGCATGCTGAGGATTGAACCTTGACAAAGCACATATTTTCTTTACATTGAACCTTGACAAAACACATATTTTCTTTACATACCTTTAGCAGATTCCCTGAAATAATGTAGAGTCCACAGGTTGAAACTGCTTGAGTCCCCAGTTTTGCCCATACTTGGGCTCTGGAAGCAATGCTTCTGTAAAATCCCTGAGCCTTTTTGATGCTGTGCAGTGGCAGCAGGATAAGGGCTCCCCATAGAAGGTGTGTTTGCAGGGAATGGTTTACATCTACTCCAAGAGCATTCATGCTGTCAAAGCATTATTAGCATAACTGAGAAGCAGACCCATAGTCTACCTTAGTGCACAGTAAGCTAGCTAAAGAACAGAAAAAAGCAAACACCAAAGAGGTAGCGCTTTACTGTGTTTCTTCTTTTAACACACAGCAGCAACTTTGCCTTCCAAAAATTGTACTGGAGCTACAGATTCATTTCAAGATTTTCACGTTGCAAATAGTGAGCCTGATGGTGCTTGGCACTGTATAGAGAGAAGCAGACAGGCACAGCTCTCACTTATAAAATAAAATATACAGAAGGGAGACAGATAACCAGCAAGCAGTACACAGGGTAGTGCAAGCAAATCTCAGGTGAGATCCATGGCCTAGGGCTCAGTTTGGTTTTTGAGAAGTAGTTAGACAAAATGGAAAGGGAAGTGGATAGAGAGCTTAAAAGCAGAGAAGATCGCTGTGGATATTCAGTCGGGTATGACTGAGAGCGTGAAAGAGAAACGCATGGAAAGTAATTCTTTCTTGTGTGTTCTGGGTGACAGCTTCATCTTCAGAACACAGTGTAGAACACTCCTCATCTGCCTCAAGTACAAAGTCCAGCAACTATGGATGATACTAACTAGCCCTACGCTAGCTGTATGTAAATATTTATTAATTAACTTATGTCACTTTTAATCATTGTTTAAAAAAGGGTGTAGGTTAAATTATCAAAGAGTAGCTATCACAAGAAAGTCAGTCATCCTGGTTTATTTTTATTCATGTATGAAACAGAAGGATCCTTATCTAGTTGTTTACAATTATTAAATCAGTAATGTTTGTGTCCTGCTTTGAGGATACAAGATGGATGAATTCTTCTCACAATTTTTTAATACTCTATAACTGTATGGAACCACAAAGCATGATTAACAAAGATGGGTTCGTCTTACAACCCCAGATCAGAATTTCCCAAACACCAAGATTCAGAAATTCTTACCTTGGAACTGTCATTGCTATTGGAGCAGAACAGCATCCAGAGACCATTCAGGTGCCACCAGCTTTCTGCTTCATATGGAGAGCACTTATAGGTCTTGGAGAAATATTCAGACCTTACTGTTACAGCACTTATTGAGATTTTTGAACTATCAGTAATCAGAATGAAAACACATATTTTCAACCTCTTCTAAGAAAAAGAAATACAGAACCAAGGGCTTTAGGGAAAAAAGGTTAATTTTTTATCACTTCCATGCATTTTAATATTTTTATTCAGATTATTTAATAACGCCTGGTGTTCTGAGATATTTTTGAACTTTGTCAAAAAAGAAAGTTTATTTTAAAAAGTCTGCAGTGAAGAACTGTTTCAGTGATATTTTTCAGACACTGATCATTTGTAGCATAGAGTCACATTATTTAATAACTGGCCAGTTTTTACTTTCTCTAAACTCTCTAATATGTTTATGTGAAATACAGTTGGAGATACTGTTCTCCACAGTTTACAGAGCCAGTAGCTCATGGTTACCAACTTTTGAGGTTTTTCTTAACGCATAATATTTTCTCAAATCAATATTCAGAACAAAATTATTCTTGATATTACACAGAGAGTATCTGGTCATAGTTTATTTGACATAATACATTTTTATATAGGAAAATGTCAGCTCATTTAAACAATTTGCTGAAGCACATCAATTTTGATAGCATTTCTTTAAAAGTTGGTAAACACGACTAAAAGTATTTCATTTAGATTTGTTAAAAAGCATGTTTCACTTTGAAACAAGTATTTCAATCATTTATGTATAGACTAAGATATATAATTTTATCAAGTGAAAATGACAATGAAATGTATTGAGTTTATGAACTCAAGCATTTGTCCTTATGTTTCTGAAGCCTCCATATGATTATATTGCCTGTGAAATGAAGCACTAATAAATTATTGTAGGAAATCTAAGCAAAAATTCTCATAAAATGGAAAATCCAGATTTCACAGCTCTACTGGTGAACTTTGTAGGCAACTCAGTGTGAAACGATGTGCTTAAACAGCAATAATCTGCTTCACAGACATGCACTGGAGAACAATTTGTTGTGTGGCAACATCGTAGAAAAGGATCCATGCCTTCTAATAGATCTTATGCGAGTCTGAATCAGCATTATATTCATTTCCTACATTAAAAAATGCAGTTCTTGTATTGGAATGTATAAGAGTTATTTTCTGTAAAATACATGAAATAAACCTTGCCAATATAGGCTGGGTACCACATCTCTAGGAAGGTGTGGAGTACTTAGAGCAGCTCGAGAGGAAAGCAAGGAGAAAAGTCTTGAAGGACCAAAGGATTAGGTTGCCATGTCTGTAGAAGACTGAATGAAGGCATGGATACAGTGTTCTGGTATGTAAATGTTATTTTAAAAGAGAAAGGGAATAATTTGTTTTTCAGAGAATAATTTGTTTTACCGTCTAGAAGGAGAAGTAATAGGCCTAAATTAAAGCGAAAGAGGTTTAGGCTGTAACTACCTTAGTAGGTAATTAGGCACAATAGGAGCTTGGCAGTAGATCTAAACAGTTGGTACTAAAGCCTTTATGTCTACACTAACGCGCTTTGGTGTTTTCCTCTAGACTAAATGTAGTCTGGTCCCCTAGAGTGAACATCCCAGCCATCCATGAAGCTTGAAACTGCATAAAGAATGAGTCATTGATTCAAAGCCATACTTGCCTCATAGGTGTTGCTGCACATTTGATGTGCACCTGTAGCAGATCTTTCAGATTAGTTTTCTCCAAATGGATTCTAACTTATGAGCACCAAAAATGCTCTGAGGACTGAAATAACGCATGGTAATGACTTGAAAACTGTACTGCTGCTCTGAACTAAACCACTAACGTAAACAGTTTGCATTACGTTACATACATAATGCAAACTTGTTGCTAGTGCTAGTGGCTTTGAATCAATGAATGAGATCGATGCCTTATAAGAAGTTAGATGTATTTATCAGGTATTGCATAAGTACAGCTTTTTTCCCAAGGTCCTTTCCACTACTGTTTTCTGGGCTTACATTGCATAGGCAACATGTTTTCTACCCAGAAAGCGGGAACTGGGATAGATAAACACTATAATTGAAACCTGTAAGGGGTCACTGGCCTGAATGTAGAATAAGATATATTTAGCTCTTTGAGATATGAATAAATTAAACCTACTGTAGATTATACAGCACTGGTGTACTGTTAGTATTTCTCAGCCAGTTTCATAACTTCCTCTTTTCAAAAATTTACATTTTAAAAGTTTTGTTGAGATTTTTTTTTCTTTTTTATTCCTAATATCAAAATAGAAAATGGATTTCTTAGAGTTATAAAAAAAGTTTAAGTTAAAAATTGCAAAGAAATTCAGCCTACAGCAAGTATTTGATAGCTCTATAAACCTATAAAAATGGTCTGCTGATTTCTAAATTCACTCTTTAATTGAGTGACATGAACTTTAATTAATTAAATGGCTGCTTTTATTTTTAGCTGAATTAGGATATTAAATCTGTTTCCTTTTTCAAGAAAATGAAACCAAACGGGGGACTATAAAATGCTAAAATCAATATATTATTATACTCATATTGCTTTTGATTTTTTGAAAGTCTCCAATTACTACGAAATGCTCAGAGAGTAGCTACTTCCAAACAGCCTGTGATAACAGACGCACAGCAACCAAGGTGAGACATAGCTTGCATAACATCCCGTGTTTACAGTAGCCAGTCCCAAAATTACATTATTCTCTCCCGGAGGATGGGAACGTCCTCTTGGATTTACATGTTATAATGTTCCCATTTTAAAACATTAAGTCCCCCAAATTGTAGTTGCATTTATTTCTGTCTTTAATACATTGCAGTTTTAATTTCACCTTCTTCTCCTAACGTCACCCGTCACGCTCACGCATAGCTAGAACAAGTCCCTTTTCAAATAAAGATACAATTCTGCAAAAATGTATAAATATATTTTAATCAATTAGCCATAATTAATTTAATTCTACCAACCATTAGTTAATCTAATTTAATGCTACTATGACTGAATAATCATTTTGTATGAAGATTTTCTCAGTTTAGGTATATTTTCACTCTGATTAGTTGGATCCAGGATATAATTTTGAAATTTGGGAAAGTCCTGGATTTGAATTTCTGATAGTGATTGTGTGATGTGCAGTCAAAGAACGAAAATAATGTTAAATTTAGTGGCTGGCTTTATTTGTCTTTCTCAATGCCTTTCCAGAAGGAGGGTGCTAGAATTTTCACAACTCCATGTTGACGTTTCTTTTTGTTTTTCTTGATTTCTGATGCAGTTGCTCTCTGCTCCTCTTGGATGGGCAACTACAGGTCTGTACACCACTTCCTGGCGTTCTCCTTTCCATAGGCACATATTCTAATCTCCATTTCAAGTTGATGTCTACTTATAATACAAAAGTCAGTAATATATGCATCTATGTGACCTAACATGACCTCACTACAGCAAGAACAGCTTTTAATGGCCAATGGGACCTTCCAGGTTATGTTTCTGGCTGCACTGGTATGTAAAAGAAAGTTCTGTCATGATTTTTCATTGCTGTGCAGCTGATTACATTTTTATGCAATAAGTGCCATTTGGGGTAAGAATTATCAATTAAATGCCCTGAGGCATACGACAAAGACTTGTTTCTCAGGTAGCTGTGGATTTCTTTTTTTCAAATTGATTCTTTGTAGAGGTCTCTACATACTCTAGAAGTATGAAAGAAGTATTACTGATCAGATTTCTAGGATATAAGAATAACGATGGGATGTGACAAAGTATTACAAGATCTTAACAATGGAAAGTCAGTTTGTGGTAAATACCAGGTTCTCATTTTGGTATCCTGAGAGTGAAACTGAACCCATGGGGCTTTGTTTATCAATGCAACTCTTAGTTTAGAGAAGCATGTGTCAAATTGGTAGAAAGCTGGGATATATATCCTTTTACACCTACACCACTTATCTTCCCTAATTTTCCTCAAAATCTTGACATAGTAACGATAACTCTGATGTTATCACAGCTTTTGATTTATGGCTGAATTTATTTATGGGGTTTTATTTATTACTAGAGTTTCTCCCCAGAGTAAAAAAAAATTGTTCATTACAAGTTTGAAAACTTTCTCTGAATGAAATAGCCATATGCAAGCTTGGATATGAAAAGAAGAGAAAATTTCACCTAACTTTTAGAATTTGAAACTTTTGGGGTTACATACACTTTCATACTTTCAATGTCTAATTCAGATGCTGTGAATTGTCATTTAAAAGTGCAGATATATTGCACAGCTAATTTAGGGTCCAAATTTCAGATTCTTAAAAGCACTTAAATAATCAAAAGTAGACACTGTGTCCCCATTGTCACCATCTGTGAGAACAAGGGCCAGACTACCGTGAAGTAGAAAAGAGACTAATTACTGTGAACTGGAAAACAGTTATGAAGTTAGTGAAGATACATTTTTATATTAATTTTTTAATTTACAACCTATCTTTTTTGTGTAAATGATTACTATTTTCAAAATATTATATGCATTAAATAAAAGTTTGAATACGCAGCTGCAGAATTAACATAAAAATCTGGGAAACAGATTTACCATTGCTTCAGAAAACACCACATATTTTTATTTTGATTATGGCTGTGTATAGGCAAACAAGGCATAAAAAAGAGTGTATTTTGCTAAAAGTTCACTGTAACCATGTTGGCCATGCTGTTGAAATTGTCACATTTTTTCTGATTTTATATTAAATTTAAGTTTATAAATGGTTTCTAAAGTGTTAACAAAGTTCTTATAGATGTTTTGATAAATGATTATTATTATAGATTTTTATGCAGCTCAACAGTTCAATAGATGGTACAAAACCAACTCTTAAACATATGCTTTCCTTTGATGTTATTTAAGTATGATCCTAAAGTTAAGCTAGTTCTTTAAATACTATGTCGAGTTGAAGACTAATTGAAAAGCTGCACAAAACTCATGTAACAAAGACCAGGGGGAAAAAATACATATGAAGATGATTTTTATTTTTTTTTTAAAGTTCTCCTAAACTGGTGGATTGCGCATCCCAGCCATAGCATGATTTATTCTGGTTGTTTTAAACCTGTATCCCAGGTGACTGACAGGTGGCTTCTGCAGGAGAAGCATAAAGAACATAAGAAAAGCTGTGTTAGATTTTTCAGAATGAAGGGCACCAACCTGGGTCTATGCATACAACTGATGATTTGGAGTCAGAAAACAGTGTCGTTCTTACAATCCTAAATAAAGACCACTGCTAAAGTAGGATCTAACAAAAATAAATTTGGCTTTATTTTTGTCACATTGGAAAAACTGTGTCTCCTGTACTTAAAAAGATGCTGAAAAAAATCAGTTATTCCTCTGTTCCTCTGATCCAGTACTTTAGGCTCACAGTGTTTTTAATCATCTATTTCCAGCCTATATACCTGGTTAGCAACCAACTCCCCTGCACTTTCTGTCATATTCAATAACACTCATTTCTTTCCAGCTGCCATGGGCAACTTTTGAGGCTCTTTT
Source organism: Fratercula arctica (assembly GCA_947846985.1). NCBI lineage: Eukaryota > Metazoa > Chordata > Aves > Charadriiformes > Alcidae > Fratercula > Fratercula arctica. The sequence goes on from CANTUZ010000010.1 coordinate 27,047,810, forward strand.
CGTCGCTGCTTCTTGTCAGAAGTGTAACGGTTTATGCCCAGAGAATGCGTTTCTCCTAGGACGTGCTGCCTGAGAGTATTAGCACCCGAAATAGCCCTTGAAGGTTTTGAGAAGACATATTTCTGTTCCTGAGATTCCTAAGCTTTTTTTTGGGCTGCTGATTCAGGTGAAGAGTTGCTTGCATATGCTGTGCAACAGAGATTAATCATTTCCACAGAAACAACAATAACTAAAATGCATTTGCTCCATGTACGCACACTTCCTATTAGGGTTAAGCTTAAGAAAACAAAAACCAAACAAGATTTATTCCAGCAAACCATTATTTTGGCTACTGTATTAGAAAAAAGACTACAGAAAAAATAAAGCAAAATCAGTTTAAGAGCAAATCTGACCCCAAATTCTAGGTGTCACTTAAGATCTCTGACAACAATCACAACAATACAGGCTGACAGGACTGAGGTGCTCTTCATTTCCAAGATGCTGCCTCTCAGAGTACACTTTGGTTTCACCTCTCCATTTATACAAAGAGAGCTTTTACCCAAATTTAGTGGGTATGATGTTAAAACCACGTTGTGACAACCTTCCATTTCCTTCCTAATTTATAGGAATCTATGATACAGCAACTTTAATTGGCTCTTTTGACACCGTGAGAAATGAGTGGAATTTGCTTTAGGCTTGTATAAGAAGACAATGTTACAATACTTTTTTTATTTTTCACCTGTGTTTACTTTTTGATGAGGAAATCAGTGTAGTGCATCTTCTCTTCCACAAAGAAACTCCTGGGATTCATGTTTTGCAAATCACGTAACAAAATTGTTTTTGTAAAGACCACATACGACCCATTAATAAAACGGATGTTGGGATTGAGACACAGGTGCAGCTCTCCTCCTACACACGAACACCCAAGCCCAAGCATACAGACACACGTACACACACTGCGTGCTTTCAGTGTTATCATGTCCCTGCATGTTATTCCTGTCTGTTTGTACTCAGTCTATCAAATTCTGCAGCTCTTACTTGTGCTTCAGCTGCTTCTTGGAAATGCACCATAGCATGTCAGGAAGACTCTTTTTTATTCTCTCATCAAAACAGTAGTAAGTCCCTTCCAGTGCTCCCCAAATATTGGATTAATGGTGAGTGTCGGCAGAGGTAAGCAGACTCAGCAAGGCAATCTTCCACCTTGGGTCAGAAATTTGGCTATTGGTATTTCTTAGGGACTATTCTCTGTTCCCTGTCTTTCCTCTGGAGAGATCTGATTCCTCTGGAGACAGATCAGGAAGACTCCCAGCACTCAGCAGTTCTCAGGGGGGACAAATTATGACATCTTTAAAATTCCCTCCTTTTAAGGATGGGAAGGGATCCAGCTGCCCCCATGAAAGCTGGATTTAGCATTGGGCAAAGGCCAATGCAGAAAGCAGTGTTTCACGTCACATCTTTCACAATCTGAGCAGCAAACTGCCCCTTTCAGCAAAGCAGTTAAACACATGGTTATATCCTATTGACTTTCTAGCACTTAAACATATGCTTAACAGCTTGGCTGAATTGGGGTGGACTTAAGCAAATGATTAAGTGCTTTTCTGTATCAGGTGTCAACGGAAGGGGGAATATTTGCCTGCTCTGCTTTTAATCTTCAGTCTCACTGTACAGGAGTTTACATAGACAATTCTGGGTCAAGCAACCTCTCTTTGAAATACTGCATCCTCTTGCCGGGTGTATGTATGTTTTTGTCTGGTTAACCAGCATGAGGTATAGTGCAGGAGGCAGACTGCTTCTCGCTTTCCTCCTCCTGGCACATTTCTCAGGTCGCTTCCATTGAGTTACTTTTTTATATATTGATTCTGGAAGAAAGTATTGACTGCTTGTTTCAATACTGCCCAGCATAGCTGGATGTAGCAATTTAGCTCTCTTAAGGCAGAAATGAGCAAACTCCCACCGAGACAGCCATCCATTGATTAACATCAAATACTCACAGCCTTTAATGTCATTCTTTACCTAGACTCCTATATTATTAGCCAGTGTCTGGTTCAGAAAACACAGGGATATAAATCCAATTCCATTTTTACCCCCTCCCAAGAGAAGATTCAGACTTATAACGCAATCCACTCAAAGCATAAATCTGCAACTGAAGCTTAGATGGACGGTATCAGACAACAATTTTCTAGTTCAAGCTGTTGAATTGCTTTCCACGGGTGTCTTTCATTTTCTCCATCATCATGCAAATGGCTGACTATTGGGTAATACAGCCTTCTTTTTACATCTGAATAAAAGCTTCATACTCCGTGCTTTGTTTCCTGGTGAGTACGGCAATCATAAGAGCATTTCTTTTCATAAGCTTACACACCAATGTAACTGGAGGGCCTTTAGGAAGGGGCTAACCTTTGATATTTTTTAGAACAGTGTGAGACAGTTTGGCTATTCTGATTTGATCTGCACCAATTTACCACTACTAATCAGCAGGGAAAGCCACTAATGAACTAGTGGCAGATTCCCTAGCTCTAAAGCAGGTATTGCATAGCAGGGTTTCTGCTGTCAGTGAAATACCACTACATGTTTCTAAATAACAAAGATTTTTGTTGTGGCTGTGAGTTGATTTACTTCTTTCCTTATGAAATATTTGATTAATTGAGTCTTTCCTGAAAAGTGTCTCACTGCTGCCTTTACCAATGCAAGATCAGCTTTTCCAGAAAGGACATATACACCTGGGATTATTTTTACCATGAAGGTCTCGGCAGCTTAACATTTCCCATGGTTTGTACATAGACAAGGAGCTACAGATGGCAGCCCGTGAAACTGAGCAGTATTAGATTTAAAAACTGTGGGAACTGTTTCTGTGTGTGTGTGTTTTATTAAGGGCCAAGAGTCAACACAATGAATAAGAATATAGCTTTGAACACTTTTTTGAAAGGGTTGGGTTTAGTCCGTTCTCTCTCCTTGGGGGCGACATGATTGCACTAGATACTTCATAGAGTGAACATCATGGAGACCAAAGAGCTAACTAAGTTAATCTTGCCATGAATTAAAATAGGTTGGAAATTTGAAGTGGTTTTTACTACCTAAAGGAGAGGTCTTGGAATAGCCTTGTAGATAAAATAAAACTGATGAGTTTTATCCACAAACTGATGTCTAATAAACTTCATCAGAGGTTGATACCTCTTTGTAAAGGGAAATATGAAATAGGTGCTAGTATTCTGGAGAAACAGGATTTGATGACCCAGGAAGCCATTTTCATGAGCTTCATGTCCAGCATATATGATATTGAAGTTGTATTCAGGCAGCATAGCTTGCAAACGTTATTGGTTATAGAGGCAATTAAAATATCTATAATTTGATTAATAGGTCCTGTGTTGTCGTGCACTATATTTAAATTATATATGTAATATGTATATAAAAAAAATACCCATTGCATACCTATACTGTTATATCCCAGTCTCATACCTCACTGCATACAGGCACAGAAGTTTTGCCTGGATGCATTAAATTGTAAAATCTAGACCCACAGCTTCGTACTCATAAGCGAGAGCGGGTTCTGTAACTGTGCCAGTTGGAGGAAGGGGAAAGCCAGTGGGAGGAGTGGACCAAGCGGCTGGGTACAGTTCCTGCAGCATGGGGGATGATGTGTGTCATGAGTAATGACCACTATGGCTGTGCACCTCTGGCTAGTTTTCCAGCCTCCTAATGGTCTAGAGAGTCCGTCGTAGTGAATGTATACAAAGCTTCCCCTGGTCTGGAGTTGTGGAAAGTACATGCACTATGCAGCGTATGGTGGAAAAGCGCTCTTGGTGTGGTTGGAGCCAGCCTGGGCACGTACAAAGATGTGAGGAAGGTGAGACATTCCTCCTGCTGCTCTTGTGCCATGACCGAATGAGTAAATGAAAGGGCTCTGCATCATACATCTCATCTCAGCTGCTGGTTTCCCAATCCAATTTTGCTTTTCATAATACTAAATAGGCTGGACTGCTTAATTGACATGTAACCCCACATAGTCAAAAAGTTTAATGGAGCAATGGATCTAGGCAAATTCAACCCCTAGGTTGCTAATTTGATTCAATATCACTTTGTCATTAACTCTTCTGAGTTTTATGGATTTAAATAGTTTCTTCTCCAAATATGAGTGGTAGAGTGATTTTAGTATTATATATTTAACTAATTTATTAAATAAGCATGGCTGGATTTCAGCTGAATATCAGCTGAGAGCAAAAAAGCATAAACCAGTCTCTCAGAAAATCAGTTTACTTTTCAGGGGATAGAATGTGACAGGTCTTCTGTGAGGAAGATTTCCAGTGACATAGATTGAACAAATACCTTCCCAGCAGAGTATTTGCAGAGAACTCTGGCATTTAGACATGTGCACAGTACAATCTTGCTTTATGATCAGATACCATGCATGGATTCTGGCTGGATACAGGCCTGGAAAGAGTTAACGCTCCCCTGACTGGGGGGAAGTCCACAGCTGCATCCCCTAAGCACAGGGATTTCCAGCCTCTGGGCTGACCCAGCTGTCAAGAATTAAGTAGTTCCTCAGCACTCTGTAAAAGGGAGGTGCTCCAAGGGGCTGCTTTGCCTCATATTAGGGATTAGATGTTTTGTGAGGGGTGGCAGGGGAAAACATGAGCTAAAAAGAAAAACACCCTCCTTTTCTTGCTTTTTTCATCCTTTATTAGATTCAAACTTTGAACAAAGTTCTTTCAGATTTTTGTTTTAAGCTTCTATATATGGGCAGACAGGGTGTATGTTTGAGGTAGCCTGTTAACAGTATTAAGCAAAGCGGTTTTTTCTCAGGACTTGCTTCTATTAGGGAGTAAAGGTTTCCCAGCCAATTGTCCTCTTAAAAGCTGGGGAAGTTAGTTTCAGGTTTACCTTTGGCAACTGTGACTTGTCATGAATCTTTCTGCTAGGGTGGTGTAAAATGAGGTGCTCTTTCTATCAAGTAAACTTACTTCTCTTTTCCTTTAGGTGTAAATGGTGTCAGGCATAATTTTCTAGAAGTTGATTAAAGAGAAGGCTGCTGCTCTGTTATGCAGTGTTCCATTAGAGGCAGTAAAGTCATCTAAGGAACTATGAGAAAGGCTGAGGAGTTGTAGTTAGAAAGTAGTCCTGTTAGTTCCTTTTGTGCTCTAGCACTATTTGGCTGTGGTGTTTGCATCATGCGTCCTGGACAAATAGCTTCAGCTGGGCTGAGCCTGGAACTTCCCAAATGGGCAATCACATAACTCGGTAGTTGTGAAAGTAGGAATTTGTTTATTGGGGTTAACAGATTTGTATCAACTATGTAAGCTTAATTATTTTATAAGAAATAGCGGGCAACTGTATACTAGGAATAGTAAGGATACCCTCAAGCAACTCTGTTTACACAAGTCTCTTTTTCCCCAAACTGTTGTTCTGTCAGGTTTTTCTTCATCGCAATAAGTAGTGCATCTCTTACGCTTGTTTTGAGAAAAGACTTTTACTTTGGGGCAAAAGAGAACATCTACACCCCCTCCCCATCTTTACTGCTTGATGTCTATGTTCACTTGGCTATTATATGTGTCTAGATGTATATGGAAAGTTTTTCTTGGATTCAGTGTGTTTTCTGCTTTATCCTGTGCAGCACACACAATCATGATCTTGCAACTGTAGCCTCAATTTCGTTTGCTGGGTAAATGTTTGATACCAGAAGTCCACTTTGATTGTACAGCAGGTTCAAGAGGAAAATGACATCTGACAGAATACTTCTTAAAACATCTTGAATAAGCAGCCAAAAGGGGCATGGGAAGCAGTGCAAACCACAGAAGTTACTAAGCCACTAATGTACGGAGGGTGGTTCCTCCTTGCATAGCCCACATGGAAGCTGCTGGTTGACTAGGAACACTCACAGTTGCCTGTGGCTTGCTGGCTGGTCCTTGTTCATACCAACATCCCTTTATTGAACTTGGTAAAACAGCAAGGGTATGGTAATATTTGCGGAGGACAGAATCTACTCATGGAAGTCAGGCAGCACTTGACAGAATTTTGTCTCTCTTGTTTGTGATGATTCAATTATTGTTTTTTTCTTACGCTATGGAGATTTATTCTTCCATGCTTTAGGGGTACAATAAAACAGGTCTTTAATATTTTTTTTTTTTTTTACGTTTATTTATAAGGTGTGAAGAGGCCTTTTATTGAAAAGAACCTGAGAGCACCCCACAAAGACACAGGACCTAGCTTTAAAAGGCCAGACTAAGACTATATCTCATGTTAGTAGGCTGTAAATTGTAACAGGCACCAATGTCTCAGAACCATATGAGGTGGAAGGGCCAACAGGCTTTACTGGACTACTCATGTTAAATGTTAGGTCTACTGTAGCTGTTACTTACCAGCTGAAACTGCCACCCTTTGTATCTTTAATTAGTAAAAAATGACAATTGCTTTCTTCACCACAGGACAATGAAATATATTTTATAAGGCAAACAGCAGCTGCAGGGTGTGGGCATGGTTATTATAAAATAATCATGCCCGTAGGGATCAGGGAGGCATTTGGTTCTGCCTCATGCCTCATAAGAACCGTAGGGTGCAATTGCTGTGCGATGGTAGCCTCCCTGTCATTTTATATTATTTAACGAATTCCACAACGTTGTCTTCAAGCTCTGCCTTGCGGTTATTGTAAAGAAACTCAAATATTTGCTGTAGTGACTGCATCAGCAGTTCACCTCCTATTTGAGTTTACTGCTGCCACCAAAATAGCCCGGGACTGTTGTCCATGATGTGGGAGGGGAAAAGATTATATAGTTGTGCAACTTAATGCCCAGATCCTGTTAGAGGGCAGTCCTACATTTCAAGAGACACATAAGTTGAGCAGATCATAGACTAATTAATTAGCACCTTAATCTGAAGGACTGTCAGTTGTCAATTCACACAACACCTATCTTATATAGGAAGTGATTAAAGTGCTCCCTTCTAGTATTACATTATAATTTCACCTCCTGCATTTCACAGACCATTGTGCTTTACATAGTTAAGTGTAGTTAGTTGAGCAATTTGTTTACTTTAACTTGTGCTTGACCAGTATGTCTGTTCAAGAAAGGCTTCTTGCCTTCATTTGAACATACCAAGTGAGCCTTTTTTGGCCATGATAGTTTATTTCTATGGTAAATCTTTATCAGTGGTCAGGGTTTTGACTTTTAGCCACCTGAATATTGGCATCTCCATCTTCAAGCTCTGTAAAGCCTCTTCTTTGCCTTTACAAAGCCTTTGCGATGAGTCCACTCTTCAGTCATCTTTTGAAAACTCTAATTAGATGGAGCCCACTGCTTTGCTTTTCCCTGCTCCCCCACCTTGAATCACTTTGTTGTTCTTTTCATGTCTTTGTCCTTAGACCTATTATTCTCATCTCAGTTATTTCATTTTGATTTTATAGCATCTGTCAAACACTCTAGGCATTTTCCATAAATTAAATCTGCAAGCTTCAACTGAAAGCTTAGCATAAACAATGTAGAACAATCCCATCAAATAATCATCACGCTCAAAACTGCATATCACTACTTCTTGCCTCGATATATCAGCTAGCATAATCGAGTTTATGTTAATGGCTATTTTCCTCTACATGTGTGAAAAAAAGGAAAAAAATGTGAATAAAAGCTCTTCCTTGTGTTGTGCTGATTCTTCTGAAGTTTGGGAGTCTTGCTATTGACTTCAGTCATTTTTATATTAGATAAAATCCTAGCAAACCTATTTGAGGGTAAAAATTCAGCTATTAGTAGTGAAATTGTTTTTTTTATGGAATAACAAGAATGAGTGTCCTAGAAGTTGTATTATATATCTGTCCATAATGGTGATGAAGTACTGACAATGCAAACTCTTTACTATGTCACAAATTTACCTTAACCCTATTAAATAATGATTTAGGAAAATACTTATGCTGCCAGAATGAATTTAGTTAATTTCTGTGTGTTGGTAGGTGATTCAGAACTAGCAAATCTGTTTGAATTAAAGAAAGAAGTGCCTAATAAATACTCTGACCAGTTTGTGTACCTTAGTATTACCGAGCTACTGCAAATCTGATTTATGATTTAATGAGGTAGGGTATGATTATGTATAAACTTTTGTATGGTAGTCTACACTACAGGATCTGAACACTTCTCAGAGATTAGTGACTGTTTTACTCAAAGTGGAAACAGCAGAACATTGTCCTGGTTTCGTAGGACTTGAGGTAATTTACAGAGAAATGACAGTATTGGCAGGAACAGAACTTCTGGGTCATCAAGTCCACTTTGCTGCTATCACAGCAGCAGCACAGAACCCTGTTTGCAGACTTTCAGACTCCATTTTTAAACCAACTATTTTGCTGCATTAGAAAACTTAATTTCTCTAGCAACTGATACGTTTCAGTTTCTGCCAAAGCTTTTCTGTTCAATTTACTACTGCTTGTTCTTATACCAGCTTTGTACTTAAGCACTGAAAGCTCTGCTGTTGACCAATTTAACTCCTTTGATATGTTTATAGACCACAATCATAGCTGTTAATTTTTCAAAAAAATAAGCAAGCCAAGCTCTCTTCAGCATTCTCGGAAGACAGGATCTTCCAAGTTATTTCCTAGTCATACCTTTCTGTATACCTTTTTGCACATGCAAACGTGTTGAGCATGCATGATGCGGCAAAGCAGAGTAAGTTGTACCTATACTTTATACTTTGCACAATGCACTTTATACTTCTCCACTTCTGTTGAAAACATGAAGGCTAATACATGCCAGACATTTACCTTTTTCATAAAAATGTAGCGTTAAGTAATTCCCAGTTACTGTGAGATCTATTTAAAATATACAATATCTACTCTTCATGTTCCAGTTCAGAAAAAATCAGCTTATAATGGCAATTAATATTAGTCCTTAAACATGTGAGTTTGTGACTTCTTTATTTTCACATGTGGATCGTATGATATAGCCTGGAATAAGACCTTGAGCTCCATAACATACATCTTGTACTATGACCACAGGCCTCATCTTCCATTTGCTGCATCTATAAATGAGATATTTTGCCTGAGGTCAAGAAAATTTTACATCTGAAATGATAACCAGCTAGAAGGGCTCCATTTCTTAAATAGTAAAAGTCATTCTGAATTATCATTCTCTGATTGCAAATATACATTATGTAAACTTATTAGGGCATGGATTTTGCCCCAAAAGAAATGTTCAGGACACAAAAATGACAACAAACTAAAATAAACCCCAAAGCTAATAAGAAAGTAGGTTTTAATTTTCAGAAGATTTATTTTTATGCTGTTTACACTAGCATTTAGTCCAGTTTGACTTGATTCATTAAGTACTTCGTAGTCACTTCCTGTCACATTTCAATCTATGTTTTACACATTAAAGTAATGAACTTTCAATGGCATATAATAAAGATCATAGCTATGATGTGAATATATTGCTGAAGATAGTAATTTGCAAAACAAAAGGCTCTTTGGCAAAAAATCACCATTAAATTATTATATATCCTCTTCCTCAAAAAAAAAAAAAAAAAAGAGAAAGAGAAAATTAGGAGAAAACTGCCTTCCGGACTTGATCTCAGGTCTATAATACAGATATACTGGCTACATATTTCTAATATCTGTATCCATAACTCATTGCCTAAATTGAGATATTTCAGGTCCTATTTCTTCCACTGCTGATTTGTTACATTGCCTTGAACAAATCCTTTAACTCTCAAGATCTATTTACCTATTACTTATATTTCTTTAGAGAAGAGCCTGTGCAGAGATCAGCATAAGAGGGCCTTGATCTGTACTGAATGCTCCAGCATCTATGAAAAAATAGAAAGGAATGAAAACTTAGCTGTCTGAAGGAAAGCAAAGCTCCTGAAATATGAGGTGAGAAGAGACTGCAGAATAAAACTGCTGCAAAAGGGTCTGCAGAAATCATGCATTTGCTTTCTTTTAAAGAAAATAATACATTTAAATAATTGTTTCCATCTCCAAGTATTGTGTGTTACTGTCGACCTTTCTGGGGAAGTCACCTGTCTCTGAAGTGCAGCCATCTGTTTAAGATTGTGTTGCAACATTAAACTATCAAGTAGGAAAAGAGATTGAGTTAAACAGCAACTGCAACTGGAATAGTGGAAAAATAGAAGTAAGCAGAATTAACTAAAGACTTGGAATTTTAGTCTGTTTACCATGGTAGATAGTCTAAGTTTTTATTAAAAAAGAACAGTTAAAATGTGAAGAAAAATCTCCGCTTTCATGATGTATCTGAGTCAAATGGTCCAATTACTACCCTATTGTGAATGATCTCTAGAGGCTGTGATAGTCCTACTTAATTTTATTCCTTTAAGTGTCTTGGGAGTTTCTCTGAACATCGCACCCTGGCTCATGAAGGAACATAGCACAAAACCCTTTCTCTGCTTTCTTCCATCCCATGTTTTTGGCTTACATTGTAAGAAACTCTGTGTGGCTTCTTAACTCAAACACAAAAGCACACCAGGTAAATCTCATGTTTCATTGCAAAGGGAAATGGAAGATCCTGTAATTAGGGCATTGAATGAGACTCAGGAGACTTGGTTAAATTGGTGTATGACCTTGGAAAGTCCTCTAGTCTCTCTATGCCTTGCTTTCTAAACTGTAGGATCTAGTATTTCCTATCTACTCACTGGGGAATTTGAAGCATAGGTGCAATGCATGGCTATCACTGAAGAGTAAAATATCATGGTCCAAAGCATTTGACTGGTACAGTTTAACATGGACCACTACACCCTGAACTCTGAAGATGATAAAAATGAAAATTTTCAGTGTGTAAATTTTGCTCTCATGTTAATAAAGTGATTTGTTTGCTTGTGGTAAGGCAAATCTTTCTCCCCTCTGTATTTTGCAAGGCAGAACTTACGTTTCCTTGGGCTGGTCTGCAGTAAAAAGAATTGCTATTAATCTGACAAGTTGTTTCCAACTGCTGCAAGCGTGTCATTAAAAGGATCTTCCTAATCCACACATCAGTCTTCTTGACATCTGTCATACAGCTTAGATCATATATATTTTTTTCTCCCCTATGAGAAAGAGTCATACTGTAAACATTCTTTCATTACTTTTAGTCTCAAGTCAGAAAGAATCATATAATTATTTTCGGCATGTCCATCTTCCCCTGCTAATGGTAACTACCGATCTACAAAGACACTCTTTGATTATCCTTTCTTTGCATCCCTTTCCTGGTTACTGACAAGCTCTAGAAAGACAGATGTAGACTTTGCATGAAATCAGCTGTACATATTGCTAACAGATTGCTGGACAATCCAATAACGAAGCCAGTTAGCTCTTATCACTCTATTTCTATTCTTTGCTCGCACAGATAGATGGGACTCTGTTAAACTGTCCCCAGCTAGGCTTTTCAAACTGCTGCTGCTATTTATTCTTACCCCTTTTTCTCTTCTGGTCTTTTTCTTGCAAACCCTCTGTTTATGTAACTAATTACAGTATTTCCTTCTTTTGGTTGCCCTCACCTTCGATGCTGTTTCTATATTGTAAATAGCTATTTCTGTTTTCCACTTTCACATATGCACTTTCGTGTTAACTGAAATCTGGCATCACGCTTGACTGTAATTCAGATGTCAGTTTGGATTGAAGCCATTCCTTGGAGGATGTGCATTTGAAGTGGCAGGGAGTAAGTGACTGATAATGAAAATAAGCATTTATTTTGTCAGAACCTCAGCAGATCATTTATTGGAGAGCATATTCTAATGAGTGCCACCCACACCTACCAGATGTGTCATTGGGGATTAGGCCAGATCCCTAACAAGTGTATTGGTTGATACCCAAAGCAACTTGAAGGAGGGAAAGGAGGGAAAGATTGCAGAACTTTAATTAATAAGATGGTGTGTTGCAGATTTGCAAAGTGGCAAATGGCACCCATATTAAAATGTCAGACTTAGTTTGTGCTCCAAGTGGTATAAATCAATGGTAGCTATTTAGCTAGACAGTATCCTCTGCTTCACTTTTTGGCTGTGTTTGTCTTTATATGCATAATGTAATTGGTAGAATGTCATGGCCCGATTGAGAGATGTGGGCTACATGTTGCCATATCCTTAGAAATTCTCGGTCCCCAAGATTACTGCTGACTTATCATTTCCATGTTCCTCAGCAGCATTAATGTAGACTTTCATACAGCTCCAAATGTGGAGACAGCCTTATCTTCAGTTCATATGCATAGCCGGGATTTGCACAGGTTTTCTATCAAAATTATTTTAATAGACATAGGCAGATGCTAAACAATAAAGTGTTATTATCCTTTTTCTTGCCTCAACTTACTCATTGGTTTTAAATATTATATGGACAAATGTTAGACCCTTTTGAGGAACTAGAGTTTTCTCCCTCTGTACTTTCTCACTTCCAGAATATGGAATTTCTTCCTGCTGCCGTTTTTCATGGTCTTTTCTTCTCCATACTGCAATAACTCCACAGTGATATTGTCCTTTAAAATTGCTCTCCCTCTCTGGCAGGGGCTTACTGATCATCTTTTGTAAGTGGGAAATTTCCCTATCCTATGACCAGCTGAATGTCTTTGCTCTTCCTAGTGCTGTCCAGCTATGGGAAGGACTTCATCCTAGATGTTTTTTTCTGTCATATATGGTATTATCCAGTTATAATAATTCTCCACTGTTGGCCTTCTCTCTCTACCTCTCAGAAACATAGCCTGACTTGGAATTAAAGGACAATAATACTATGAATGAATTTAGAAATTAAAAATAAATAGTATGAGTGCATTGTTGACAAGTGGAATTCAGAATTGATACATAAAATATCGATTTTTTTATCTTGTTAAACATGAAACAGAATCAGCAATGAAACTTCACTTATACCATAATAAAATGCAGGAATGATAATTCTTTATGGTTTACTAAAAAGTTTGTTTTTTTTTTTTTCTTCGTGATTCTGTTTTTTACTGTGAATTGGGAATTTCAGGAGACTAAAGAGAACAAGGTTGCAATTTTCATTATATTCCATGTTGAATATATGCAGACTTAACTCTATAAGTTGATGTTGTAACTGGTTGCTCAAAAGCTGTTGTATTCTTAAATTTTCCAGTGTTTCATAAAAATTAGTAAAGCTTCCAGTGAAATCAGTGAGAAATTCAAGCCAGGACTGAAACTTTGGAAGCAAGGTTATGTTTTTTCTTATTTTATATTTCAGTAATAGCAAGGTATAAGATGCAAACTAGATTAGATGTTCATGTCATTTTCTGTAAACTGGAGCTGTCAAACATCCTCTGGAATCTTGTCAGAGTTCCCAATTGTGGGATTCTTCAGTCATCCATGGCAGCAAAAGTACCCTACTCCCTGGTTTTGCTCAAATGCCCAGCATGCTACAGCAAGGTGGTGTGCCATGACTTTTCCAACAATGAGGGAAAGAAAACTAAAAATGAGGATAATGTTAACCTTGATAATTATGAGGGATTGATGTCTTTAGGAGTCAAAGATGTGAGAACATCTAGAAGAACTGAATTGAAGAAGTTACAGAATTGCCAAATGTCCTCTAATGAAAAATGTCAACCACACCAGACTGATCATCTTATTTTTACATTGGATCCACCCTCCAACCTCTTAAGCAAATTTGCATGTTTAGATTGGAAGCATTTTGGGATAGATTCCTATCTCTTTCCTTGCCTGTGAGGCACCTAATGCATTTCAGGCACCAACTAAACTCAGTAACAGTGAGATTCAATATCCTTCTCTTTATATTTCCAGAAACACAAGAGCTGGAATTAGAAATCTGACCCTATCAAAATTTATAGGGTGGCATTTGGATAAGGATTTTTGAACGCTTATGAAATAATTCCATTAAGTAACTCTCTGTTCTCACTGAAATCTCATTTAGTCAATATTGTCATTAAAAACACCTGGTAAAAAAGTAGTAAGATCTGTTCCTAAATTGATTGTGTTTGGGTTTACATATTTTGAATAAGAATATGCAAATATTTTAATTTATATATATTTTTTAATTATTTACAGGTATAATGTTACTGATACCTTTTGTTTCTCTCCTTACCAAATGCCGTACATCCATAATACATTCTGCATTTTACATGTAGTGAAAAAAATCCAGAAACATTATTTTGCTGAGGTAAAAATGTGTGAACTGCAGTTACAGTTTGTCTGTTTTTGAAAAGGTTTTGGGAGAACTAGAGAAGTAGAGGTGTGTGAAAGAATGATCAAAGGTTTGGAAGAATTTTCAAAAAAAGATTAAATAGAGTAGGACTCTCTAGTTTGGAAAAGAAATCAGTGAGGGGGGGATATGACAGAGGTATATTAAATCCCAACTAGCATGGTGAAGTGACTGGAAAATTATCTTTTACTGTCTCTTCTAAAACAAGAATTAACTGACCTCAAGTAATCGCAGGGTCAAAACAGCAAAAGATGATGTTTCTTACGATAAGAGATATGATGGAGAGGCTTCACTGTAGGATACTTTGGCCATTAAAAGTTTGCGTCATTTTAAAAAGTCATGTAGATATATTACTGAAAGAGAACTCTGTTTGGTATTATTTAAACACAGAAATATTTCCTCTAGCTCAGAAAGTCCCTAAACTGCAAAAATTGCTGAATGCCAAGAGATTATATCACAGAGATATCACTGTGTGTTTACCCTGCAAAGGCATTTTTGCCTTTGGTGACTATGGCAGGCAGGACAGGGGGCTCAGTGGATGGTGTGGGATGTCTCAGAGGCTGATAGAGTGACAGAGAGACATGGACTCCTGCCCCTCTCACTTAAGCTAGTGTCATGCGTCTGAGTAAGTGACACTGTGCAGAGGTGTGAGAGGAAGCACGAGCCTCACAACAGATTAACTCTGCAGAACAGTAGATCTCCACAATGTTGTCCACATAAGTTAATGATCTCCATCATTACAGGTGACAGGAAAAGTATAGTAGGGGAGGACTCTGCTCATGAGAGGTGTTGGGTTTTATATGTAAGATAAATGTGCGTGTGTCGGTTCATTATAATCTGTCTAAATGAAACTCTGCATTTACCGGTAGTTTTATTTTCTGCAGTGATCCTCTTCACTAGTGCATATGTAAAAAAAAAAAAAAAAAAAATTGGATTAGATGATCCTTGCTTCACATTTATCTTCCTGTACATTTTATGGTTATAACAGTCAAGGGCAATAGCACCACAGACTGTGTAATGTTTTGAGGAAGCAGGGAGAAAGCAGAAGATATATTAGGATTTGGACTGGAGCTCCTGCAGAGAGAAATGACTAAGATCCCATAAATATTTCCTGTTGGTCCAGCAGCTCTAGAAATTAGTAAGGTTTCCCCCACCCATTTATTTTAAGCCTTCACAGTGCCATCCCTTCTCCATGAACTGTATTTAAAATGTAAATAAAAAGAAGGCTTTTAGGAGATTTAACTATTTCCCTTGGTATTTAAATTATTCAATTATAACTAAAGCTATTAAAATACAGTTAATTAAAATGGTTAGATTGTTTTCCTTTGCACTGATCACAGCATTGCCCTACTTCTCCCTCTAGCTGTTTAATTCCTATTAAAAATGATAATGCTTTGCTTTATTCATAAATGCAGTAACCTTACGTACATTCTTCAAGTGATCTCTTTGCTACAAACTGTGCTGGTTTTCTTCTTTTCTAGCAGTGAAGCGGAAATTCTGCTGTAGTCTTTGGAGGTTTAATCATCAGTAAGAGGACTCAGAATTTAAACATTAGCATTACCAAGTTGCAAGAAATAGCACAGCTCCCAGTCAAAAGCCTTGGTTTTATTTTGATGCAATATAATGTCATTAGGGACAGTAGGACAGCCCTGGAGGTTAATGAAAGGTAGAACCTAAATAAAGGTTTCCTAACTCACAATATAAAAATGCCAGATCTACACTACTAAATATTTTAGCTGAATAGTTTCACAACACTCTGTTGGGAATAGTAATCCAGCTGAAGTGTGGAGCAGTAAGTGCTTTTAAAAAATATAAAAGATGTCAAGGCAAGTTCATCTCCTGTCATCTTTATCTTCACAGATAAAGGAGACAAATATACCCCTCTATTTTTTGGCATTGCATTTAGAACATCACAACCCTCCTTTCTCCCCCAAGGTCATAGAGACCTTTCCTGTAAGGCACTTGTTGTCTCCTTCGGGAGGCAAAGTTAAGTTATAGTGAAGTGAGGAGGTCTTGATAGCCTCACACTCTCACTGAATAACAGGGTTTTCTAAGGTGAAGTCCAGAAGAAGCTCCTTTCAGCTGTTTACATAGCTTTGCATGGATTTGTGTAGTACAAGACAAACATCTGTGTAGGCACAAAGGATGTTAGGATGTTATGCAGCTACTGTAACAACAGTGACGTCAAGTCAAGGTAAGTGTTGAGGGCCAGGAAGGTCAGGTCTTGATGTATCTTTGATCATCAAAGCACTGAGGAGCTATACATATAAGGCCACATCTACAACGCTGATTTTTTTTCTACCTTGTTGGGGAAGGCTCACAGGGAGGGATGTGGATATGTTTGTTAAAAAAGGAAGAGCCCTAAGTAATTTAGCATTGTTTCATCTCCACCATGAGCGTCTGCACAGAGGGAGAGCATAGAGCCTGGGAATATAACACTTTATATGATTTACATTCATAGGCCATTGCTGAAATTCCAGCTCTGCTGGAGCAGATAGCAGAACTCCTTTGGATTTCAAATTGGCCATTCTTGCTTATTTTCATGTAATATCAGCTTCACAAGAAGACACTTCCTCTTCCATATTTCTCAAGGGCATTGAAGGCTTTAGATATTGCTACAATCCACAAGCCTAATAAACATCATTTGCCATATACAGGACGGCCTGAAATAACAATGCTGTTGGGAAACTATGCCACAATTCAGTCTGCCTCCTGCTGCTTGACAGAGAACATGTAACACATGGGGCAATGGTAATGAGAGCGCTACAGGCTGCTCAGCACATGTATGAATGGGATGGGAGTGCTAAAAGGCTAATTTGGGGCTTCCTGATGTATCACATTGGGAGGAAAAGAATGTATATAATATAGTCAGTTTAGTTCCAGCCCGGAACGAACTTAGGACCAGCTCAGTTGTCACAGTTGATGGGAGGGTGATGAAAATTCAGGGATTCTTGGTGATTATTTTAGTTCTGTTATCTACAGTAGGTATTGCTTGATTATGAACCATCATTGACCATAACAGGAGTGTAAGTGGAGAAACATGGTCTGCCTGCAATAACCTAGGGAACTGCAAGCAGGGGCCTTGGCTAGAATTCAGAAACCTCTGGTATTTCAGCCCATGCTAAACTTGTAACTTTTAGCCTAAGAAAGGGCTGTTTGTTTCATACAATCCTACCTGTCTTTTTGTTCTATTAATTTTCTTCAAACTAACACCTAAGCAGAATATAGGGGGCATTTGCTTAGCCTGAGTCTGTATCTGTCTTTCTGTAAGACTTAGATTTTCACACGGTGAAATTCATCTGCCACTTGTAGGAGAGTTTCAGACATTTTTCCTATTGTTTTCAAAGGCTTTGCATGTGTCTGAGTATTTGGGGAGTCTTAAAAAAAAACTGTCAGTGGGACAGCTTCCCAGACTTACTCCAAGGTCCAGGTCCGGTATTCAAGACTTAACAATACTGGGATTTTCTACTATCTCAAATGAAAAACATTGTTGACAGCTTCAAAGGAAATTTTTTTTTCCTAGTTGAAAATTGAATTATCAGTAAAAGATATTATTTATGCTCTGTAATGTTACATTATGCGGAATAGATTAAGTAGGTACCTCCAGTTCTGTTTCCATTTTGTCCTCCTTCTAATTGAAGTTCTCAACCAAGGGCTCTAAATTTGTCTAAGGGTTCAGTGAGTACTATCAAACAAACCAGTGATTCAGAAACATACTAGAGAATACGGCTGTTCATTTATTTATTCAGTGGAGCCTCCTACAGAGACAACATCTGCTTATTGACTTCTGATGAGCTGTGTGGATGGAAAAGTAGACATTGCTTCTAAAGTGTTTTTTTATTCACGCAGTCCTTTTCTGAGAGACTTCATAAGGGATTCCCTCTCCTTCTTAAGTGAGACCATTCAAGTTATAGTTGTTATCAGCACTCAAGTTTTCTGTCCCCTCATTTAGTTAGCATGACTGATCCAGCTGGGCCTGTGCTGGTGAAAATCCTTCATCCTACAAATACGCTTAGCTGGTTCTTGTATTAAGTGTTCCATATCCTATCTCCTTTACCAAAAGAAATAGCAGAAGCAATTTAAATATATTTTTCCACATAAGAAATTATAATTGTTATGCTGAGGGTTTATCACAGAACTTTGTTTTATGGACTTCTTAGATGATTATCATCTCATTTGTCAAGTAGATGGTTGGGTTGGTGCGGTTCTTGAGAAATCAGTTTTGCACTGGCATAATTTCATGTATTTAAAATAGTGGATTCCTGTTTTGTACTAAGGGCTCCTCATAGTTCTTCATTTGTTCTGTTATTGCTATTGTACGTCTGTTACTAGACGTGGGAAAGAGTCTACATGGAATTCAAATAAGGAAATGTTAGTTATTGCTCTATTTTGTGAGCTGTTTAAATGCCATAAGTAAATCAAGTCTAACTTTTCTTGCAAAGCTAAAAAGTTCACAACACTTCATTTGTGAAATGCAACATTAAAGTAAAAAAAGCCAGAGACTGATTGATAAGACATGAAATAGTAAAAGTGTCAGACCAAGCCAAGCTTTAAACTTCGTATTGCATTCACACCTTTTGCATTCTTTTAAGTACTCCTGCTACAAGCAGCCAGTCCTTTGCTGCTCTATTGCCACACTGTCTCTTCTTGTTTTTTCCTATTATGAAAGAGAAAGATTTGCTCCACAAAGAATTCTGGGCAGTAGTGCAGGTTAAATTACTGGCCGAGTTATTGTTCCTTGATCAATTTGCTATTGACAGGGGGTAAAAGCAAGATAGAGCTTCAAATTCTATTTTGAAGTTGAGTCAATATTAGTTATAATCTCATTCACAAATCTTACATTTGGTGAGGGTTTGGGAAATACCATAATTTTGTGTAAGCTATAAAACAATTCTAATTTGTAAAAGATTTTCAGGGATTTCTCGTGATATAGGACATAATTCCTAGGATCTTGTCTATATCATTACTTTTTTATGGTCCCAAGATCATCAGGGTTTTTTTTGAGTTTTAGAATGCTGATGGGAAGCTTTGCAGGTGCAGAATAACTGCTTCCTGGAGATGGCAATATTTTATTGCAGGTGACTGATTCCCTGTTACATTTGGGGTTTGTGACAAAAACAATCAAAGTGAATCAATCAAAAAGACATCTTCAAATCTGGAATGAAGAACAGTTTTTCTCCAGTTGAAAGTACACACAGTAAGAGCTCCAGTGTTAAGTTGCATGAAAGGAGAATAAAGATCAGAGAGCCCGTTCGAATGTACGCTGCAATGGCTGAGCACACCCTGCAACTCATCTTATTTAATCCTGGGAAGCATAAGGACTGCACATCAGTTATAACTGCAGCTTATCCTGACTCTTAGGATGCATTCATCCCGTATATACTCTTTGACGTCTGTCATACAGTTATGTAAAAGTTTCCGATGACATGCCTGACCGCTAATCTTGGATCAGGGTCAGTTCCAGTCATCGTTCCGTGCAGTGAGAGTAGGCTTGTTGTTCCCATTGTGCATCGCCAAACCTAGTATCACTCGTGTATGTGGTGCCATCATTCTCCTCTTGAATTCTGCTCTCTAGCATCTTTTTTTTTTGTCTCATGTGGCATACATATTTATTTAACATCATTCTTTTATCATGTAGCTCTGTGACCTGGTAATTTGTATTACAAATCAAATAAAGTATGCAATAAGACATTCAAAGTGAATGAGCCATTAGAAAGTCTTTACTAGTAAAAAATCATGTAAAAATCTTAAAAACTACCACTCAATAATCAAATCAAATTTTTCAAAATTCAGCATGTCATATGTTTGTGACACAAAATTTAGTACTTGTCACATTTCAGATATTTTCATGAGTCCAACTGATACTCATTTTTCTCCTAAATCTTATTTTATGTAGGAAAACTGGTTCACAATCTGATATTATTTGTTTGTAATAAAAGTTAATAGTTAGAATTCTGAACTCTGGACAAATACTTATATCATAGAGTCAGCACAACAGCCTTTGTTGTTCCTACAGTCATAAAAGAAGTGTCACAGTAGAGTCATGGAGGGTGAATTTCTAATTCAGAATCGCATTTATTCCAAGTAGCTGATACTAAGTGACATGGTTACCTAATCAAGGATGCTTGTGACCCATATGTCCAGTCGAAATGAACGGTGACTGAGATACCAAGAACTGTTCACAGAAATTATGTAATGAATAATTCATACAGTCTAGAATACGGAAATCTCTACAAAAGCAATTCACTGATGGAAATAGCAGAGAAAAAAGCTTGACCCACACACGATACCATATTTCTGGAGAGCCTTGATGGTGCCATATTAAGAAAAGCTAGCAGTAACAGAATGTTCACTCTCATTCCAAATCCAACTTAGAAGGAAGCGTGGAGCAGGTGTCATTTTTCTCCTCCCTTGCTACACGTCTAGGTCTAACAACGGGCATTTGACCTGAATTCAAACTAGGGACGTGCAAAGTTAAAATTACGAAGATATACATGAGCTGAGCTGAAAGAGCTAGCACTCTTTGCACGGAGTGTTATATTTGTGTGGACAGTCGGTGACTGTACCATTCACTTACTGTGTCATTCTTTGATAAATGGAAGTATAAAGATGACCAAAACATCAAGTTTTTATTTTACAAGAAATATAATCATTTTGATGTTTCAATTTAGATGTAAAATAGAAATTTTGAGAAAAATATGATTTGACACTTAATACTTACATGTTAATATTTACTTTACAGTACAAATCAAACTGATTATTAAGGAAATGCCAAACTCATTAAAAAAACCCCACCAAACAAAAAACTTTGCGTGTAGAAAAAAGACAATTGTTTCAGTATGAAATAGCAATTTTCTAGTTCTTGTTTCATTATAACAACAGGAATAAAACATTTTGTGACATTAGTATATTGTGAAATGGTGTAAAAATAATAACAACTATATAGAAGGTAAAAGCATACGACCTATTCTGGTTTTCCCACAGGAATTAAAAATTAATGTCATTTCACCATATTTTTATCAAAGTGTCGTTCAAAAAAAATTCCTAGTGAAGCAGTGAGGAGCAGCTGAAAATGGTTAATGGTAGACATTTGGGTACAGTGCTGATCAGGTCACTGAATGCTTGGGTGTCTCCCTGCAAAGAAAGTCTAATTTGTAGATCTGATTTGGTTGTGATTCCGGGCTGGGGGGTGGGGAATGGTTGCTTAAAAATATTTATTCAACAAAAAGAATAACCTTTGTACTTAAAATAGTAATTCTCTGTGGTATTGCTTTAAAAAAAAACCCAACCAAACAAATAAATGAGAAAGTATTTTTTTTTTCTCCACTTGAACCTGACATATGTACAACTGTACCTGCTTCTACTTAGGTATGTCCAAAGAGGTTAGTGAGGCACAGGACCAAAACCTCCTTGCAGGCACGCACCAGTCAGAGTTAATACCCCACTGAGCTGTTCCGAGCCAGAGTGAACAGCTATGTCAGAGTCCCAAAAAAGCCTGGAGAGCGAGGGAGGCACACCATGTCCTTATATCTGACAGCCTGTAGTGTCAAACAGTGACATATTACAAGCATATTCTCCAGGGATGTAGCAAGCAGCTGCTAGACCTGCTGTTCTAGTAATCCGGGAGGTGTTTTGCTTGAGTCCACACAGCTACCACTGGGCTGTCCTACTGAATTGCTACCCCCTCATTTTCTCCCTTTGGTACCACTAAATGACCATAGGTTGGTCCCCGTGGGACTTCGAAATTTTGTATTATCTTTCCAGTCCAACACTGTGCAATAAAAGCTTTCCTTTAACTGAGCTGCAGTGGGTTTGCTTCTGTATGAGTAAGCTATTTGCAAGTCACTCTCACTTACTCTTCCTTTTGGGCCAGTGTGTAAATTCACGTTGTGTAACTGCTCTGTGACTCATTCTCCCACTTGCAAAATCTCTCTTTGGGTGGGCCCTGCTGGCTCTCAGTTAACCGTCTCTGCTACACTGGCGCATTCTTATGCTCTTCTTTGGATAGCTCTTGTCTTCACAGGCAAGATTTTTTCCAGTGAACAAGTGTCACATATAATTATAACAGCCATTTTGGTTTTCAGTATAAGGCACTGTGCAATGTAGTGTCTGTGGTTGTAACCTGATATAGTAAATCTGATTATTTCCCAGCCTCAATAGCAAAACCAGACCTCTTAATATTTACATTTCTTTACTTAAACAATGTTTACTTGTCAAAACTGTAAAATGACAAACACAAAGAGAACAAAAGACTTGTTATGTTGATTTCAGTAATGGAACGCATCAGTCTAGTGTAAGACTGAGAGAATCTGTTGCTTTCATATCAACTACTAATGTTTCATTATGTTGTTGTTTTTTTTATTTGAAGCATGCTATTTTATTTCAAGAGAGCAAATCTGAAGTCTGTTTATTAGAGACCCAGTAATTATACAATAATCATATTGCTTGTGATTGGTTAGTGCTTGCCCTCTGCCTCATGATTATCATTGTGAGTGGAATGCGAACACTAGAAAGCTTGCTTATTCGCCGTGCGAGAGGTAGAGCCCTTGAGGAAAGGTGTATAAATCAAGCGGGCACTAAAGCCACCGTGTGTTTAAACGTTGCTGTCTGCAACTGATCTGGCTATGCAACAACTAGTTGTTTTTGAAAATACTACTTGCCACAGATTTTTTTAATAAAAGTTTCGAAAAAGAAATCCAAGCATTAGAGTGCTATGGAGTGTTTAGGGAAAAAAGCTGAGCAGTTCCGTAACAACTCCTCAATGTGTAACACCAATATGCTGTTCTTGATTGTTCAGGAAAAGGGCTTATTATCGAGGGGTATTGAAATAGAAAGGGAAAACATTTGTATGTTTGTCCTTCATGAATCCAGCTATGGACTCCTTTGAGCCTATGTCATCCATGAGCTTCCTAAAAGTTTCATAAATAGCTCTATCAGGCCAGCATCCAAAATTACCTTTAGTAAGAAAACAAAATTTATTTGTGACAAATAGAGCAAGTCCTGAGTGTAAGCAGAAAATGGGGGCCATTCAATTAAGGGACAGAGAATATGTCCCAATTCTGAATCTCATACAGAATCTATGAGAAGTTTGCAAACAAATGATATTTAAATTAAGTATTCATTGAATGATCTTAAATAATAGCTGTGGAAAATGTTGCTTTGTCCAGAGACAATAGATAGAAACAGAGACATCATCTTCAATTTAGAGAACTCTGTTTTTCAGATTCTTTGGAAAAGAGCATCAGCTGCACTTGGCACAGCTGGGGGGTGGGTGGGTGGTGGTGGTAAAAAACACACCTGTCAATCATACATGTAATTTCCAGTATTCAAGCTGTTCCAGGGCCATTTGGGACCCCAAAGTACTTTAGAAGAGCATCAGAATTGCTCTAGCTCATGTCTTGCCATAAGACTTCATTTCAGCCCCCAGGGGTCTTTGTAACTTTTCTGCCACATTACTTTTTCCAGGCCATCTATGCCAACCACAAACTTCCCACATTCTGGAAGCCTCTCCACAAGTCCAAATCCACCACCCATTAACAAAACACAAAGAACTGGAAAACAATCAAGGAATTTGTGTTCTAAAGGAAAAAAAGAGCCAAAGCATTTCCAAGTAACAAGGCCGTCAGTCCCAGAGATGACACTGCCGTCTTTTGTAAAGCATTCAAATCCTTGAACTAAGGCAGAAAACTAGTGAAGAACAGAGGTTTGAGATCAATATATAGGAGATAACTTTCGTGATTAATAAGACATGAAAATCAATTATAAACAATTAAAATAGGTTAAAAGCTATGAATCAAGTTAATCAGGGCTGAGCAATGTGATTACTCGGGACAAATGATGGAAAATGAGACAGTACAAATTGACTAGAAAATGCAATAGTCTCCAAAAAATAGATTTTTTTAATTTTATATGAACAATAATGACATTTCAAAAAGGAATATGGGCATTCACTATTCATGGTGGTATTTGAAGGAAATCAGGAAGTACTCAAATATATTCTTGAGAACTAAGTAGAACAACTTTTTAGAGTATGAGAAATTTTGGATGTTGTGAATCTCAGCAATGAGACAGAGACATTTGCCCTGAGGACATAAAAAGAATAAAGAACTAAGAAGCTGAGATTTGTAAAGGTATACAACAGCTTTAGTCATCTAACTTAAACTGTGGGAAATGTTGGTAATTAGAGAATATGCAGTACGGGACTTCAGCATTGATAAGGGCAAATGATGTTTTAGTGGACATATTTAATCTGTTTTCCAGGCACCTGTGCCTGGGTCAACAGAATTAATCATGAAATTTTCCTCCTGCATTGGTCTGAAGTCAGCAGACGGTGATTAAAGGTTTACTCTCACTATTGGTTTGGAAACTGTTTCTGAAACCTAATGATACAGAGTAACATGTTCATACAAATTACTGACAATTCCTTTATGTTGATTCAAGTATGTAAATAAGGATCACAGTTAACAAAAGGTTGGTTTACTTCATTACAGTATGATTTTTATGCTACAACAGGACATTATTTTAAATTCTTTGCCTCTCAGTGAGTTTTGACTTAAGTAGGGGATTGTATTGAAGAAGCAGTTTCCGTTTCCTCATTCCTCTGATTTTAATGAAAGCCAAAAAGCTAACCTCAATGACTAATGCACGCCACTGCTCCTCTCCTCTCTAATGCTATCCTGGCACATTGCCTTGTATTCATATTTTTTCTTTAGTATTAATAAATGCATGGGATATAGGGAGTGAATGTTGTAACAGATAAGTTGTTCCGCAGCACTGTTATTATTTTTTTCCTTTCTGGTCCTAAAGGTTCACTGTGGGGATATACATAATTAGCATTTGTGTGGTAAGAAGTAATGACTTATAAAGGTGATAAACATTAACAGCATGTGAAGACCTTCCCTACAGCTGGATTTTGCCATTATTTTCATCACCAATGTAGCAGCATGGTAAAAATTACTAACTGCCAGCACTAGTTACCAATATTAGTAACGGTGAAGCCTGAAAGTCACTTGAAAGCGGGTAGAGGCTGGGGAATGACATTGGAAAACCAGAGTGAATTGGCAGCCAACGTCTCAGCAGGAATTTTTCTTCCACGTCTTTAGAATGTGGAAGAATTTTACAAATTCTTTATTTTCCTTTTGTTGTATTATGTAGTAAAAGCTTTTCTCCCCGACCATCTCAGGGATTAGAGAGTCATCAAAGGGTGTGGTGAGCTTTGTAAATGATGGATAAGATTTCTTGAAATGGCTGCTTAAAGTTACACATGTAGGTCTATGTGGGTGAAAATGACATCATTTCAGAATGTAAATATCTATCCCTTAACCAACTCTCACTAAAAGTCAGTTCACATACCTTTTTTGATAACCTTGTCTGCATAAGTATAATATAAATTTCAGCTATATAGTATGACCATATATGCATTATAATTATCCATCTGCATTTTAAAAAGTTATTAGTGGTTTTCAGAAACTTCCTCCTTGTGAATACTAAGACACTCAAACCTGTTTGTCACCTCTTAAAATATGAGCTGTTCTTACTGGTTGACTATGCAGTTACAGTTATTAATATGTCCATGACTTACACAATTATCATAGCTGCTGTATCAGGAACCTCTCCAGCTTAGAGGACTGTTCACATAACACCAAAAAGAAATGGATATGAGGTTTTGAATCTGTTTCACATTTGCCATTTGAATGACTTATGGTTAAGGTGTTTTATTTCATTTTTTTTTCTTCCTTTTTGAGACCCTAGAATGAATCATTATAACAGTCTACGAGACTTGGTTATTAAGATGTTTGAAATTAAAGTTATTACTGTCATCCTTTATGTGATCTTCTATTGAAAAGTCCAGTGCCAACACTGGAAATTTTCCTTCACAGGCATATATTCTAGCAAGAACTAGGGTATCATACTTCGAGATTAAAGTTCAACGAGAAATCAAAATTAATTTCAGCAGCAGTTCCCCAGTTTTGCCAGTAATAATTACTTCTATTTTGACACAAGACTGCAAAGATTAAACTGTCACTAAATTTTTAAGTTAGATCTGTTTTCTATTTATAATATTAATGTTATCTCTCAAATTTGCGACAAATTAGCCTTCAGGGAGCTATAGTAGATTACATTGGAATCTATCCCAACTTGAAAAATTGGTTAGGCACATGCTTAAGTTTGTCCCTCTGCAGCAAAGTGTTTCAGCACACGCTTAGGGCACAGTGAGGACAGCGCGACATTAGTTATGTGCTCACAGATGCATTTGAAAGTTATGTTTGTGCCTGAGTGCCTTGCAGAATAGAGGTGGACTTCCAAAGTGAATGAAGTGGAATGAAATGACACTGTCATTCTTCTGGGTTGAAAACTGCCTTTCCAGCTTGTGCAAGTTCCACATAAAGGAAAAAGAGGCCACAGAACAGAATCCTGTTCTCAGCAACCCATACGAACAAACCAGAAGCCCTCTAGTTTCATGCTGGTGTACGCTGGATCTTTGAAATTACATTCCCCTTCAGCCCAATCTTCTTGCTAATTTCCATGTACTGTTTATGTTCAGTAACTGAAATCAAAAGATATACTTTATATTTAATGCTCTTTGAAGTTGATATTTAGAACAAGAAGAGGAATTGAGACAACATAAGCTCTGTTTTTAAATTTAACAAAATAACTTACAAAAGGACAACTTTGTTTTGACTGGAGACTTTCTCTGCTTGATTTAATCCTTCCAGATACTTAACTTATTTTTCTTGTTTTAAGATAACGTCTTGTTCTTTTTATCTATTGGGCAAGCTCCTCTTTTGCTTGTGGAAGAATCTCTCATCTCTGTTGCAATGGGGTTGTACAAGAATACATTTGCATTAAAAATGCAATTTTTGCTGACAAGTTTTTTTATCTGAAACAAACAAGACAGTGCAGACCATTGTGTGCCCCCTTTTTTCCCAGGTTAATTTTAATAAGTGACTTACTAAAATCTTCACAGAGAACAGAATTTCATATAACTTAAAATGACAAAAAAATGTGAACTGCAAACTCAGTCACAAATTCCTACCAAAAAATCCATTCTTCTCTATTCTGTGACTGAATATTACTGCATAACAGTGACTTTCATGGATAGTTTTGTTAATTCAAAGCAAGGAAAATGAAAATTTCAAAATACTTCTTCAATCAGCATGCTTTGTTTTGGGCACAGGACAGACATATGAGTAGTTCAGGTTCTGTCCGTGGCTCTTAGATATTAGGAAGAAATTATTTTCTGTGAGGGCAGTGTGACACTGGCACAGGCTGCCCAGAGAAGCTGTGGATGCCCCATCCCTGGAAGTGTTCAAGGCCAGGCTGGATGGGGCTTTGAGCAGCCTGGTCTAGTGGGAGGTGTCCCTGCCCAGGGCAGGGGGGTTGGAACTAAATGGTCTTTAAGGTCCCTTCCAACCTGAACCATTTTATGATTCTATGATTATTCTACAGACTTGCTGGCAATGTCATTCTGTCTCATTGTCTAAGTGTCTTTTTTTTTTAAATGAACTTAGTTTAAAATAAAACAACCTACCAATTCTACTGGTTCCATTTTGGTACCTTCTCTGGAAGACACCAGTGTGTAATATAACTACAGCCTACTTTTAAATACACTTCCAGAAATACATTGCAATGGCAGTAAGACACTGCATGGCCAGTCCAGCCCAGCCTAGTTCACCAAAAGATTCAGGAGTGAGAGTCCAAAAGAGTAGCAAACTGCCGCTATTATACTCTCAGAATGAGACATACTAACATTATGTTCATTTCTTTGCTCTGCAGTAGTGTCAAGGCTTAGAAAACCCTTATGAAACTTGTGTCAGTAATTTATGTTAGTGATGTTTTAAAGCCAAACTCATTACTAGCAAAATGTCATGCAAGTCCTTTTCCTTTGGTGGTTTTTCGTTCATAGGAACAGAGATTACAGTCCGGTGTGTTCTTGAAACATGCTAAAATGACAGTTCATGGGTATCTGAAAAACAGTTTCTTGATCAAAAAATCCAGGATTACTTTTCTGCCCCAGAGACTGCCAATTTATTATTGTCCTAATCAGAGCATGTGTAACTCAAAACTTGACTTCGATTCAGACATAGCATTTGTTTCAAACCTCCTGCACCACTAACATCTGCTCCGTTCAGTAGGATTTTTCCATTTGGATCCTGAACAGTTCAGCCATCAGCTGTCTCTGGACGTTCTCCAGGCTGGCACTGCCAGTAGCATGCGGTGTCCACCTCTCCGCACCTGTCTGCTCCTGCAGCCCAAAGTGGGCAGAGCACAGAGGCAGCACCTGTTAGGGCAGAGCAGGGCACGGGCCACCGGCCTGGCTGAGGTTTGCATTGCCCTGCACCGGCAGGAGCTCACCGAGAGGGAGATGCTGCTCCTCCGAAGCCATTCATTGCTAACAGTCCCAGCTGGTGATAAATCCCTGTGCAAGTTGTGGTCCAGTTTCTCTCCTGATCTGTATTATGATGTTGATAGCCTTTGTGCCTTAGAGTACAGTAGTATGATTATTTTGCCAGTGGTATCTACACAGCCTATTTGGAAAATGGGGAGTAAAGCAAGAGAAGATAAGCCATCTTGAGGGAAAAAGCACGCTTGCTTCAGAGAGTGGAATTGGAAACCTCTGAAACAGCAGCTAACTAACTAACTGAGACCACGTAGTCTTTTAAAAAATATTGTAAATAAATTCTGGTAATTGCTGTCAGTTGGACCAATGACCTAAAAGTTTGTACAACGTGACTCAGTTTCTCTTGTACTAGTGCACGTGCACTGTCATCTTTCCTGAATTATTCACTTGCATGACGGTGGTGTTCAAAGACCAGCTCATGACTGTGTCTCTCGCGTGCTGGCTACTGTACGAACACAGTGTAGGGAGAAAATCTGATTTTGGAGTGACCACTAACATCAACATTTTCAATATATAGAATATGGTTAACCTTCTAAAACTATTTTACTAAGTGAATCTGCTGCAAACTCTTTAAGCATCAAGTAATCAGTAAATCTGCAGCAATAATTTGATGTTAATTCTTTGGCTTTAGAGTTTCTAGTCCTTTTTTGCCATGTGCCCTTTAATTTCCCTTTGCAACAGCTCATCTCTCATTTAAAAAGTCTCCTTTAAGAGCTAATGTTAAATACCTTCATGAACTGATGAACAGTTCTAGATAATGCTGCTAATGACTACTTTTATGTTATGCTTATTATTCACTTGTCAAAGGCCTGAAATCATAGCCCAGGTAAGAATATCAACCATTCATCCCAAGTGTAATCATATAATTTCTCACTTGTTGTTTGCTATAAACTACTTTACAGTTCTCAGAAGAGAGGGGTGTTGGTGCCAATGTGCATTACAAATACGCTGAACTTCCTTAGACCCGGATATTTCTGCTTAGTGTAGATGTAGTTTTTCTTTATAAATAACAAGTTATGTTAGTGCAGAAACCTCTGAGGTAAAACAAAACCAAAAAATTTCTGAAGTATTCAGAGGACATAAAGGCCTGAGTCTCTATGGCCTTTATGAAAATGAGAGAGAATACAAAATAGATATGAGGGAGGGGTTACAGTTCTAGTCTAATACCATTTGTCTTGATTTAAAGGATTCATCAAAGCCCATGGCAAGAGTTCGTTGTTTCTACTGTATTTGTTTAGAAACCTGTTTTGGAACAAACCAGGACGTTTTGTGAGGTTTTGAGGGTTAGGAAAGAGAAATTCTAAATTTTGCTCTAAGACCCTGACCGCAAGGTGATTCAAAGTTTGATTAATCTATTTATTAAAAAACAATTTATATTTTTAATTAATGCCATTGTTCAGACTCTTGACAGAAATCTTTTGGAGTAGACAAAGACACTCCTTATAAATATGTCCTTAATTTTAGTGTATTTCGAGTTACTTAAACGTATCAGGTGTGTTAACTCCTGTTTCCACGTCCTCTCTTTTTAAACAATAAATGGCAGAATAGTCTGGAAAATGAGTATTACTACTAGCCTGTAGTAGCCTCTAGTGGCCTGAGGCAACTGGTCGTATGCAAAATACAAATGCTGCTAGCACCCATGGCTTTTCTTTTTTAGCTACACATAGGTTAAATATATATTTGTATCTGCTGTATTTGAGATAATACTTGGTCTGCAGCCAGCATAATGCAAGAGAAAATAAACTTTCGTGTACATTTTCAGCAGAGCAGCAAAACAAGTCTGAATTTGAATTTCTGTTTATCATGCTTGAGCATTAGCTACAAGGCCTGTCCTGAAGATGTAGTCAGCATAACAGAATGGATGTTAATTCTGCGTGAGAGTCCATGCTTGGTCATGGCTTTCAGGTCAACCTGTTTATATTTAGCTAGAGGCTGAAAGATCCCTGAAACTGATTTCCATTACTGATGGAAAGAAACACAGACTCCCTTTTATGCATTTTATTAAAAATATTTTAAAAAATAATACTAAGAAAATGCTGTCACAAGTGGCAGACTACTGATCATAACAGCAAAATAAACATTTTCTAAAAAATACAAATCAGACTGTGAGGAAATCAATGAGCTGGTCTTAATACTGGTTTAGAATTAACTATTGGATTAGTACCAATGAGTCTTATGAGGTCTGAAGAGCGACTTATGAGCATGGCTGTTCACAGAACCTGAAAAATCATTTTAACTGGGTCAACCAAATGTACATTGAGGATGACTGAGTATTTTTCTACTGAAATCAAACTACTGTCTTATTTTCGAACCACAGAATCAGAGCCAAATAGAAACCTTCCACTCTTGAATTTATATTGTGATGGCTAACCCTTTCCTTCATTTTCTCCTTGGTAGAGATATTACATTATGGGTCTTAAAAGAACACTCTGATTAGTTGAAGTACTATAGTTGACACCTTTATATTTTTAGAAATGTTAAACCCAGAGTACAGGGCCCATTTTGCTGAGTATTTTTATGAGATTGGTTCAAGAATATGTAAACCTTTGTCTGACGTCTTCCTTGTGCAGATGTTATAGGATTATTCAGACATACGTACATACAACACACTTTCACACTCTATAATCAAAGGATAAAACCCTTCTTCATCTCTCAGCTAATAAAAAACACAATACAAAACTAGTAAAAAGAAGAAAATACAAAGCCTTACCAAGTGTTGGCCAACTTTCAAGATTGTAATCTGAGGATTCCTCATGATTTAGAACAATACTCAAGAAGCCAGAAAGTTATGGTACAATGCTCTTAGCTAGTGGTCTTCTTTCAATAGAGAGACGTTGGTCAAAGGCTAGGGAAGAATCTTTCTCAGTAAAACGATTACTTTGTTCCAAGGTGATTTCATCTTGGATTTCTGAAAATTCCATTTTTCTCCATATAGCTTGTTGAATTGAAAAGCAAAGCTTCTCCTCCTTATCCTTAATTCCTGTGATTTATGAGTATCACTCTCTCTGTCTTATTGCATTTCTATCCAATCCCTTCAAACAAATCAAGTGTGAAACCTGGGACTATGCAACTCATTCCACTAAGGTCTAAGATATATTGTTCGTTATTTTTATTAACATGATTAAGCCAAGCTTTAATTTTTTTTCCCTTTAAGTCAGGTCTTTCTCTGTAGACTCACAAGCAAAAGTGGGAGATTACTTTGGTCATTTACAGTACCCTCATTAAGCACCTGCTTTGACTTGAACTCTAGAGAAGTTTCTCCCCTTCTACTGACTCTGTAGGGATCCAGAAAGTCATTTCTAACTTCACCCCTTAAGTTAGGAGCCTAAAGTAAAGTTCTCCCTGCCTGACACAATTTTGCAGAAATGCAACCTCAAGTTGTATTAAAATAACTGACTAAGACGACCTGAAAAGAGCCAGTCACTCAGTCAGTGTCCACTGGTAAATTAAAGCAAAGTATTAGCATTATGTAACCCAGCTGTCATCTCTTCTCTTGCAAACAACATTATTACGTAATGTGTATTTTCAAACTAATTCACACATCACAGTTTTTGCATTTTATAAGAATTCATCTTGGTAGCAAAAAGTTACTACCACAGGGGGAAAAAAAAAATATGTTTCTACATAACTTGCTTGTTTTATATTTGTGAATTCCTCAGGTTTTATGTTATAATTTTAAAAGAAAAGCAGATCTCAGGGGAAGAAGGAAAGGGAAATTATGCCAGGATGCACTTGCTTGATTTCTTTCAACCAATATAAATTCACACACATACCAAACGGGATATCCCTACTCTCATTGCACCTGCAATGTCTTTTCTTCTGTCAGCACTCATCTTGCAGAGCTTTGTGGGTTATCTTTTTTTTCATTTCTTGGATTAATTTTGGATTTGGATTGATTTTTTTCTTTTGGATCCCTGGGCAATCATAAAACCACAAGTGTTTCCAGAAGAAAAGTAACAGGTATATGCAAGTAAAGGACAAGAAGGGACTATCCCTTTCGATAGAAGCATGGACTTGGGTCAATTTTAATTGAGAATGAAAATATTCCCTTGGTAAAGAGATAGGAGTTAGTCATCCTATGAGAATCCATCAGTGTCCATGTTTACATGAAGAAACATACCAGTATAGCTACTGCAGAATAAACTGCTCTGTAAGAGTTAGCTGTATGGCCTTCCTGTTCCAAAGTAGAAATCACTGTCATCTTAGAAGAGTTACTCCAGAATGTTATAGATTTTCAATATAGCATCTCCATGGAAAATTATTCTAGAACAATTGTGTTAGACACTTTCCTCAGAAGACAAGACATAAAAATATTGTTTGGATCGTAAGAAGTACTAAGAACGTACTCAGCATTGATTTCCTTCTTGGACGGTTTGCAAAACTCAGACTGTTTACATAGTGTAGATACAGGCATTTTCTTGCTTAACACCTGATAACTCGCCTTTGCTCTTTTGTGTTCTGCTGAATTGTAGATGCTCAGCCTAATTGTTTGAGAGAGGAATCAAATGTAGTCTGATGCTTAACAATCCCAGGAATGGGTCTAGTGATTTAGTATTACATATAAAACCATTAATGCAGCTCCACACCTCAGTAGAGCTGTAGTTCCCAATTCATAATCCTTCTTAAGACTGGAACAGACTAACCCAAACGCGTGCACACCTCAGTGCTCAGATTTTTCAAGTTGCTCTGTTACTCATTAGCATTACGTGAAGGAAAGGGCAGAGCAGTCTGGATAGTATAAAACACACATTTCACTGCTGGAACATTGCCCAGTGCTTCAATCAAATTCAGTCAAGCCATTTTGAGTTAAAAATAGTTCAGCTTGTTTTTCTTTCCTCTTTCTTTTTGTATACTTCTTGGATCTTCTTAGAACCAAAAATGAAGGTGATGAAGATGCTAGGATGGATCTTTGTCTGATGGCATACAGGAATCTGTAGAAATTACATTAACATTTTTGACTCAAGAAAGCCTGGAATGTGTGGTCCCTCGATTCCCTTGGAGTTGGGTATAACTGAGATTTATCTGCTAGATAGCGTGTCTGGTTTAATTAGGAGGAAAATTGTATGTTCAGAAACAGCAAAGAATACAGTATTTCCACGTCCGTTGGTTTTCTAGTAAGTCTTGAGGCAGTTGCTGTTTTTTCAGAAGCAACTTAGATTTCATTTGAAAGCTTGCAAAGCAAGGTTCTAACTCCTACACTTGGAAGATGTAATTGGAAAGCTTGGAAAATGTGAAAATGTGATCAGCCATTGATAAAAACAAATAGGTTTTTAAGATAATTCAAAAAGAACAACTGAAGAAAAAAAACACTATTTTGAGGCCTGGCTTGCATTTTTATTATTTTTAATATTTGGGATTGGCAGAAGTAGGAAGAGAAATCTACAAAGAGGATGGGATTAAATATGTCCCAGGCGTCCTCAGCCCCAAATGGTTGATGACTTTATCTAAATATCTCTCTGATATTCATAAGGAGTGACAGGATGATCCTGTTGTAAAAGCATGACTATGACCCATAGCACTGGGAAGCTGGAGCACTGGATTTTATTTTGCTTCCCATCTTTCAAAAACCAAGCCAGGTGTTTTCCACAGTGGTGTACACTCTGCAGAAGACAATGATCTCTCAGGAAAAATTAGTCCTTTTCCTTTGCGTGTCTGAGTTCCATATACATAAAAGAGAGATAATGATAATCCTTTCCATTTCTGGGCTGGTATTGCCTGTCTATTTGTAACGCATAACGTAAGTTGTGTGGAAGATTTACAACCAAATATGACAGTGACTCTTTAATCATGACTGTGAATTTATTTCACAAAAACTAAGTATCATGGAACTTTTCTCTGACAAATAAATGTGCATGTTTGTCATAAGGGTAGAAGGCATTGTGACAGTGACCGAACTGTGTAACTCAAGTGGACTTGTGTAAGTCATGTCACAGAACCTTAACTTTAGGTGGTATTTTCATAATGTCCATAACTTCCAATTTTATTTTATTTGTTTTATAATTATGAAAGTTGAATGTTCTGATAAATGACAGTAAGTCAGCAGTGAAACCAAGATTTCCATTTATAGTGTATGAAAAGTTAATAAGTGATTAGCGGATGTTTTAATAAATACTTATAGGTTGTTTATAGAAGGGTCAAAAGTGACTTATAACCATCTTTATTACTTATTACTGATGTACGTGGAACTATCTGCACCCATCTGTAATCACCACAAAAGCTACGAGGGCTTGCAATATGGGTTAAAGAATCTATTAACCACATATTAACCCTCTATAAACCATTTCAAATGGATTCTTAACACCAAGTGTCACTAACTTAAGCTCCAGGTTCTGATTTTAAGCTCTGGTCCGTGGACTGTCTTATGTTGGCAGTGTGTCTTTAAGACCAATATGTCCCCCTAGATATAGAGCTGTGACTCTTTCTTTGTGATTTTGTGCCTTAACATCGTTATTTGTGTACTGTCTGTCTTCCCCTCTTCCAGCTATACGGGAAGTGATGCTTCAACAAATAATGGACAACATTCACAGCAGGAGGCTTCATGATTTTATTACAAGCCCATGGTTACATCTGTAAACTGTCAGGAGCATTGGTTAACCATCAGCTCCACCATCATTTCTTCAAAACAACTGAAATGCACTGAAGTGAACTATTCAACATATTGCTCACTTTTTCACTTTTGTTACTGACCTCTCATTATATAGAGACACATGCTGGTCAGATACCCTGTGTTAAATGCCTGCTATCTCTCCATTTCTGCTCTTTAGAATTTCCTCCTTATTGGCGTCTTTGCAGCCCAGAGAGTGCAGTGGTAGTCAGGGCGGTCCAGACCTTAACACCAGCCAAGTGGTTTAGTGTGAAACGTGTGTATGTGAGCGGAGGGAGCGGTGAGAAATCCCTGGACCAGCACATTATGTGCTGAATTCATCCTGGGAGGAGAAGCTTGTGAATGAATGATGAGCTCAAAGACAGGGTTAAGCAACTGTGCTGTAACTCCTTAACAGAGACATTTGAATCTCGAGCTGTTTGTCTGTTTTAAATGAACACAGAGAAATAATCAAACATTTAAGGAATGCAGAGTTGGCTCAGGACTCGGCACTGTTGCTGGTGGTATTGCACTGGTGGTAATAATAATAAGTAATAATTCAGGACAACTTGTGGGTTATTGTGTCACTCCAGTGAGCACTCCCAGGCAGACCAGGTTCAAACCAACTGTGCCTGCAAGCACGGCCTCATGGGATCACTGCCATAATTAAACTAAACTTCTCTTATCTTATGCCGCAGTGTGTGTTAGTAGTTTTCATTTCAGAGTTATCTGAGGGAGGCATTCTTTGTGGGGACTGCATTTCATCAGTGCTGTGGATCAGTACTGACTTCTCTGAGAGGCACTGCTTTAAGTGTCACTACTGTATTCTCTGGTCTCCTTAATTGCTGGGGCAGGCACTATAAATTAGGCAATAGTGGTTTTCTCAGTGTGATACCTATTGAATCCACAGATTGTTCTTTTACTTCACTACCTATAGACAGGATACTGTTTCAGTTATTTTAAATTCTCTCATTCGTAGTATATTTCAGTAGCAGCTGGAGGAGGGAAAATGAAGTTATTTTAAAATCTCTAGTATAGTTAGGGTTATCATGACTGAAACAGCTTCTGTGTGTTTACATATGTGAACTGAGTTGATATGTTGATTGAATTCCTGCTGTACAGATATCAACATTATAAAAATTGTGGTGGTGACTGACAGCAGCTAATGTGCTTTTGATTGTCAGCTGTTGGAAGAGAGTGGTTGGTAATCAAATGGATGGGAAAATTTTATACTTAACTCTTTGCGTTTTCTTCTTAGTTCAGATTTGCAGTATGCAAGGGTACAGAATTTTACAAGAATACTTGTTCTATGCACAGGACTTTTTCACTGAAACATTGGGACCAGGGTAGATAGATGGCTGATGTTTGAGAGACTGCACAATTCTGACTTTCTTTTACCAGCAGGGAAATAAGCTCCTATGTATTAACGTGCTTTTTTTTCCCCCTGTTGCCTATAGAACTGATGCAAAGTGGTGAAATCTACTAGCTGTGTTGGTATCATTGAGGTTTTTCTTATTCCACTACTGTCATGACTTATTTTTATTTTCTGCTTCTACTACACAGATGTCAAAGTCAGTGTTGAATGACTGTTCTGCATTAATACTAGCCACTTACAGCTTCACTGTTATTGTATTACTATAATACCATCACTAACACTACTTGAGCTTAAAATTACTGATTATACTCGTAAAATATAGGTCTGCTGTTACTTGTGGCTGGGTCCAAATGTGAAAAGTTTGTGCAAATTTGAGAAGACACTGCAAATTTAGAGCTAAAATTGCTTCAAGGCAGAATTTTAACTACCTAGACTTGTGCCTCAGTTGCTTTAAATTTTTTCCATATTTGAGGCTTTTGATTTTAAACTGGAGAATTCTTTCATCACTGTGCAAAACACCTAGCTTAGTCACTTCAAAACAGTGAACTCCCACCATAAAAGAATGTGGCTGCTTTTCTGACATGCTGAGCACCTTCCCCTCTCGCTGTCTTTTAGGAACCAAGTAGAGACAAGATTCACAGAATCTGAGTGGGACTTGAATGACACGTTGGTCTGTGCGGTCTCTCTGCACAGGTGTGAATTTTGACCAAAATGCTGAGAATTTGCTCAAATTGCTTTGCAGTTAGGACAGACCGTCGTCTGGAATCTCCTTCAAGAGACGGAAAATTGTATGCACAGCTAGTACATCGAGATAATTTTACTTTTAAAATGATAGGCACAGCTTACATATGTGAGATAACAGCTGCAGCTCTGCCCTGCAGCAAAGCCTTATTCTGCATATCACATGATTCTTGTATTAGGAATATATCCTGCTTAAAAATAGAAATGCCTGCTGCACCAGTTTTGGTAGTAAAGAAGTAAAAGTCATTATTAATAGGAATGTTTATCGTACAATTTTCAGTCGATTAAGTTTCACTAATCAAATCCATATGACTTGAACCCACATACCACACCCCCTTAAGCAGTGAGTATTAGCATATTCAAAGAACCAAAGATCCTGATGAGTATTTGCACGGGGTTTGCTCAGGAACGTAATGGAAACTGGGTGAAAGAGCAAGAAAGAGAGAGACTGCTCGAAAGGATGGCTGTGGTTTGGTAGATGCTAATGTATAGCTGTCTTTAAAATCCCCATGGAACTTCAGAGAAGTGAAAGGTGCTAGTCTCACTTTCCTGGCAAAACTGCGGCTGGGTGAATTGTATCCCACCTATTTAAATTTCTCTTGAAATGGGTCTTGGGAGTGAATGTATTCTTAGTGATATCATTTTTATGAAAACAAGACTGACAGTAGGAAATGTCTGAAATTTTCATAAAATAAGCAATTTTCATTCTGAATAGTCTTTGTTCAGATATTTGTTTATTGCAGAGGCAAACTTAGTGTAGGATGAACTGGCATTGAAACAAAAATGACAGTGTGGCGTGAGACATACAAGGCGCTTTGTGCTGTTTTCAAAGCCGTATCTCTGCCACTGGTTGCACTTCTGGTTGCACTACCAGTTATGGGATTTCAGCACTCTGCCTGCTCTAATAGCATTGACATGCTTTTACATCTCTGAAGAGGTGTGATTTTCCTGCTCTGGTCCTTCTTGATTCTCAAAATCAAATAAAATCTCTTGTCCCACCTAGATCATTTCATTCTCTCACTTACCTCCATTTATTTCACTGCTAGTGCCTGAAAGTCAATGGAAAGTCCTTAAGTGCATTACAGACAGATCCTGGGTAGCTGAATACAGAATTATTTCCAAAATGGAATAAAAAACCAAACAACAAAACAACAAAAACCAAACAATAACAACCAAAATCTGCTTCTTAAAAGGGAGAAACAAAACAGGAAAATGTATAAATTTCCATGACTTTTTAGACCACTATTTGTTCTAAAACATGCTTGTGACTTTATACCAGACACTTTTGCATCTCAGTGAAAGTTATTGGTTGCTGATGCTATTGCTAGAGGAAATGTCAGAATACTGGGAATTGATTTTAAGTATAACCACAGAAAAAAATGCATTTATTACCTTTGGAGCTTTTTTTTTAAACTTGGCTTGTTGTTCTGCAAATATTTTAGTGCTATAATTGAGCAGAGTGTAAAGGACTTTAGGTGAGAGAAACTAAAGCTAAGTAATAGGCTTCAGAAAAACACTCATAGCTGGTTTGATGGCAGTTCATGTGGAATCTGAATAACTCTGGTTCTCTGCTACTAATGCAGCAGGACAGAGAGGCCAACAGGGAATGTGTTCTTTCTGAGCTTCCTTAGCAGCACTCGCCTTCCAAACAAGTCACTAAATCTAAGCAAAGCCACGTCAATTAACACATAATTGTGGGCAATACTTCATCTTCTTTCCATGCCCTTTGCTGACATAAATTCAATTTATTTAGCCAGTTGATAGCATAACATGCTATCAAAAGCTATGCTGTATGACAGCTTCTGGAAGTTATCAATCACTTGATAAAAAAACAAATGCAGGAATTCAAGAGTCTTGAAAAATAGAATTTCTACCATCATGAGCACATTGTTTTCTTTCTTTTACTGTCTTCCTTTTTACCCTGTTACGTCCCTCATCCTAGCGCAGCTGTGACTGACTAAATGATAAGTGTTTGGAAAGATGCATACTGTGGGATTTTTTTTTTTCCCAGCTCTGACCCTTCTTTCCTCCTGGAACAGGCAGCCTTTGGACAGGAGCATTGCTCCTGAAACCCTAGGCCACCATAGGTGGGCAGCAGGCAGTCAAAATGACCAGTGTCAGCATGTAGGAGCAGAAGAAAGGCAGATGGGACAAAGCTAAAAGCTCATCAACCCAAAGGCCCTTTCAGTTTAACATCTGATCCAAAATCCACCTGCGTCACAGAAGTCTTCCAGTTGCAATGGGATTTGAATGAGGTTCAGGACAAGAAGTATGACTGAGGCCCAGCAGTGTTGGGAGAAGATACAGCCAGGTGCTCTGGTAGAGCTGCCTGTCTAGTGATAATGAATTTAGTTGCAAGATGAACAGACCTGATTTCAGGATGAGGGACAAGCTGCACTCAGCCCCAGCTTGGCCAAAGGGTGTGCTTTTAAAACTGCATTGAACAGCTCTTCAGTTACGGGGAAACAAATAGATTAAATGAACCTGTGTCATTTGGGTGAGAGGGATGTAGAAAGATTTTATGGAGACAAAGGGAACCGGAGGGAGGATATTTCCAAGGAAGATACTATAAATTTCCAAATGTGGTTCAGTGCTTGAGAGTAGTATGTTTTCAAGCAGCCGTTTCATAAATTTCATCTTTTTCCCCTATGAAATTAAAGCTTTATAATAAATATTGCAAATGGATGAAATAAGAAATAACGTTTTTTAACATAATCTTTATTTCCAGCTGATTCACTGGTATAATGGTACGTACAAAGTAGGTAAACTTACCTGTTGGTGTTCCGGACTGGGACTGAGAATGGGTGAAATCTGTTACCTAAATTTCAAGTAAGTAAGTGGATATCACATTATCTAAGCTGAACCTTCAGCCTAGGTTGAACTTTTTAAAGTTTGAACCAGTTTTTTCTCCCTCAAATTCGTGCAGCACTGTCCTCTTGCTTTAGGCCAGAGTAGACATGAGAGAGATTAAAAATCAGGAGAGAATGACATTTGAGGTACAGAAACTGCCCCAAATCTTTGCTTGTGAAATTGACTCGTAGATTTCTAGGTTTAATTTCAGGCTCTAATTTTCCAGATCTTTTCTTTTAAGTAGCTGAAAATGGAAGTTACTGATTTGAACTGGACTCACTTATTGAAAATTTCCTGCTTGGCTTTTCAAAGTCAAATACGAATCTTCTTAAGGCGGCTGAAAAGCAAATAGATTTATTGGTTTACCAGCCTCTCCAGCAAACGGTAGCTACAACATATTGTGCAGTCCAGGTTATAATAAAACCTGGTAAGTTTTTAGGCAAAAGCCTTTCCATTTTTCCAGCAGTTAAAGTCCTGGCATGCAGTGCTTATCGTTTGACAAAGGAAAATATCCAGCTCTTCTTTCCTGCTTCTGTGTGGTCTGTCAGATACTCATCTGAAGAAAAGTGAATTGCAACTTGCCGCTCAGCCACAACATGGACATACTGCACCCCTTGGGAGGGATTATATATATTCAAACCAGAGCGAATCTCCTGCATTGCTTTTTCCTCTCCCATTTGACAACTCTACTTTCTAAATACAAGAAACTGTTCGGAGCAGGCTAGCTGTGGAGGCTGCTTTGATGTCCTGCCATCACACTGAGCTGTGGAAAGCCTTCTTGTTGTCTTATGTAGGGAGCAGTTGAGGATATCAAAGGGAAGATGGGATGTTAAATTTTTATTGATGAATGTTTAATAGTCTGGGTTGTAAGCTGTCATGAGTAATGCAGCAAAAGGATTCATTCTGAATCTCACTGTTTGCCATACAGTGCCTGAAAGTGATTAGTCTTTAAAGAGTACAAATCTTTATTTTTTTTTTTTTCTCCAGCAATTTATTTTCTGCAGCAGATTAAAAGAAATCTATCATGATACTTAGGAGCGAGTCAAGTGGGCACATTAGGTTAATACACCAGCGTCTCAGCTTGAGGCCTGAGTTTGAATCAGGTTTAGAGTTAAAAAAGCAATGAATTTAGTGCTGTTAGCCCACTAATGTGACAAGTTTGGCCACGTCCCACTGCCCTTAGGGTCATGCATCTCATGAGGAGCAACTTTATACCTCGTAAAACATGAAGTATGTTAACTGAGCAACATGCAGAAACACTGGGCACAGTCCCAAGGATACAGCCAGAAGATAGTCAAGTGATCTGTTCCCCTTCCCTCCCCAAAAAACAAATGAACAAACCCCACAAATAACTCTATTTTCCTACCTCATGAAACAGCAAAGTTTTAAAATAAATATAAATAAAAACATTTTGAGACTGCGCTCTTGTTCCCCGCTTGCCACTGAAAAAATGGGCTCAATATAACATCTAAGACACATTTTGAAAATAAACCTGTGCCAATAGATGGGAAATTCTTCTGGGGAACAACATTGGATTCACATTGTTATAGGTTCGTCTTGTAACTAAATTCTTCTAGAGACACAGAGCAATCCAGGCATGTTCCTGCAGGAACAGAGAGCACACGAGGGCTGAGAGAAAGAAGACAGAGGGAGAAGGAGAGGTGAAATCATTGCAGGAGACTGCATGGCTGCTACAAGTTTCATTACCCTGCCAGGTAATTATGAACAGACAGTATGGGCCTGACAGGTCTGAGGGATGCTTGATAAAACTTCAGGAAACAAAGTTTTCTTCTCTTAAACTAAGTGTGATTCAGGAACAAGATTTCCTTAACCATGAGCTCTAACCAGCTATGGTTTAAGACATTTTCATTTATGAAGTTTTAGTGAAGTACAAATGCAATTTTGAGAAAGATGCCAGATAAAACAGCCATAGGTTCAGGCCTGTTGTGTATTTTGTTGAACTCTACTAAACATATAAAAGAGCTAGTATCATCATTTAACTGCTGCCCTGTTCTGTAGAGAGCAGTTTTTTGGATGAGGAAAAAGGATGATTATCCTTTATGATTCCTAATCAACCCTTGATCAGGGCTAATTTAGTGACTTTTGACAGCATGAGAAGCATTTGCATGCTGTGAATCCATATTTATCCACTAAGAAATGGAATGAGATACTCTGCTCATGCCCTCCTGGATTTCTGAGCAACCATCAGATAGATAATGATTTTTGTTCGCTGCCATCCGAGCTGGTGATGAAAAGCTTTCTCAGTTTGAGGTCATGTTAGCAGTAGGTTAACCTCCTAACTACTGTCACTGTCACCATGTTATTTTAAAAGATCATTTTTTCTCCCAGTCAACCTAAAAGAAGCACATAAAACAATTATTTTTATGAGATATCCTAGAAAAAGTCTGGCTTAAAGAAAAAAAATACCCAAAACTAATGGCCATGCAAATCTGTGGACACAAACTGGTGAGGAAGAAGAATTTTGTGTATGTGTGTCATTTATGTGGTGCGTGGGGATAAACTTACGCACAGGGATATGTATGTGCCTGGGTCTTACACACCCACAATCTCTGGTTTACACATCTGTGCAAAAGCACGTGACTGAAAATCTGCACTATCTCTTTGTTGTCTGTGTTCCGATTAAAGGCAGATGGAGTTTTCCTTACTTGGAATAAATAGTTACGGTTTCTGTTTTATTTTCACTTTTTAAGAGAGACTTTGTTTGCATAAAGAAATCTTCAGCAGGGCATGATTTAAGAGTCTACGCTTCAAAACAGAGTGAGCTTTACTTAGGCACCTTGAAAGGCAGACTTAGAAGGGTGAAGAATACTTAGGTGGACTCAAAGAGTAACTGGATACAGTTCTCAGTCTCAATTACAGAAGGCCGTAGTGGGAAGAGGTGACAGGATTTTCCCAAAATGTTGTCTGGGAATAGAAGACCCATGGGGATTTTCCCTTGGATGACAGGCTGTTAAAGTCTACTTAGAAAGTGCAAAATTTTCATTACTTTCCAAAATACGTGCTTCACTACATCTCTGATTTTTTTCATTCTCTACAGATCTGTGAAAAAGTGTCTCACAGTTCAGTGGTGAATCAAGGGGAAACAAAGAGCTAATTATACATTATAACAGTTCTTTGGTGTAGGCATAAAATATTATTTTAATATATGTTTATTTATAGTCAATCTACATAAACAATGGTAATATTATAATTACTGATTTTTTAAAAATAATGCTTTCATAACAATGCTTTCCAACTTCCTCTCTCAATAAGGAGGGCAAGCACTGCCAAGTGGCTCTCTGATCTCTGAGAAGATAACTGGAAATTAGAAAAAGGCCTGAAGAACATTATCTCATTGGGATCTTTCTCAGGCAGAGCAAGTAAGCTTCAGACAGAATACTTCTCGATACAATAATAGAGCTTTTCCATTGCATGTCAGATAAGGAGGATCAAAAATTTTGTTTCAAAAATTATTTTGGATTGGAAACTATTTAAGCAAATGTTCTAGAAAAAAGAAGTCTTACTTCACAAAAATATACCCATCCTTCCAAAGAAAATTGTATTTTGATATTTCTAGCTTGGTTACCTTATTTTGGTATTCTCCGCTCTGGGCTGGACCCTCTGTCTGAACCGTGTCACCCATGAATGGCCAAGTCAGCCCAAGAGTGAGTGTGGTAGTGTAGCACAGGGGCTGAGCAAGAGAGGAACCTGTTCAGCATCATGGCAGCTTCTGTCCCAGAAGCAAGACTTTTCTTTTGCAATGCCTCAGTTCTGTGATTCTTAAATTTGCTTTGATTTAGTGCTCGTCTTTTAATTTTTTGGTGTACAGAACTTAAAAAAATGCTCAGAATTTTCCAGCTGCTTTCCAAATTCTTGGGAGATAATGCCCACTGCATTTTCTTGAATGAAGCTGTTGGGTTATCTTTACCATCCAGGTTTTGTCTAAAGCTATGGTCTTGTCTTATGCTAATCAGTGTATTCCAATATACTCACACCATCTAGTGTGGAGCAGTCAGTGAATATTTTGTCATACACTCAGTGGCCTTGGGTCTTTAAAACATTTTTAGAACATATTTGCTAATACATGTCAACCCCATTCCTTTCCTCAGCTTTTAAGCAACGCCATACATGGCCATGAAACTGAAGGTGTGTAGGTGCTGAGCTCATCTCGGTGTCTGATCCCAGGTGTTTTCATATGATGCATATTAGCTACAACTTTTTTCACAGTTTATAATGACTTTATTACACTTACACTGCAATCTATTTTGAAAAGACAAACATTCCTTATTTCTCAAGAACTTTTAAGTGACACACTGAAAAGTAAATGGTTGAATCTGGGTCTGTCAAGAATTATATATGCTGCTTAGTCTTCTGTTTGCAACAACTATATATTAAACATCATGCCAGATCAGATAAAGTATGCCTGTAGCTAATCTTGATGACAAAAGAGTGCCCTTGCAAGCGCATCACAGAATGATCGGTTGCCTCTGGCACTACTCTTGTTTTAATGGCAGTGTTTTTTGCACACCTGAGAACTCCGCATGTTGACGGTGTCAACAATAAAGTCTTCGTGAAAGAACTGCTGCAACTTCAAAGCACAACTCCTTGGCCCCTACCTTGCTGGAAAATTGTTCCCTTCCTTTATTCATTTTAACTCTGACCTTGAGTTTAAATTCTTGGTTACAAGAGTCCACTGAAGAACGGTTGCCCCTT
Organism: Fratercula arctica; assembly: GCA_947846985.1. Classification (NCBI taxonomy): domain Eukaryota; kingdom Metazoa; phylum Chordata; class Aves; order Charadriiformes; family Alcidae; genus Fratercula; species Fratercula arctica. The sequence goes on from CANTUZ010000010.1 coordinate 27,092,568, forward strand.
AACACCCGATAGCCAGTGCCTTTATTAGTAAGTGAGTGTTCTTGATGCCTACAGGTCTCCATGGGAGTTACTGAAAATACTCAGCTGCTTAGGAGCTAAACAGGCAGAAGTCAGGCCCACAGTCTCCATCCAATTCTGTCACAAGATAACATTTCTCTCATTCCAGAGAGATCACTTCCCATTTCACAGAACTACAGTTATGGCACAACAGCAGAGAAATATTTTTCTGGGCACAAGTGGAAGAGAGTATAATTCTGCTGTTTTCTGCTTTTTGTATATTCATTTGCAGACACCAAGGCTCCTCTTCAGGGTGGTCATTTAAAGCTCTGTTTGTCTTAAAGGAAAGATGTAAACTTAGTCAGCAATACTCAAAAATTTCTGCTGAACAGGACTAAATGTTTTTTATCAAAGCCCTTGTTGTTCAGTCTCACTCTCACGCCTAGCGGCACTACTCCTGTACAGAAATTAGGAGCAAAAATAAATATTTTTTTAGGATTAAGACCTACATACATAGTCCTCTCAATAGGACTGTTCACCTACTGGAAAAAAAATAGAAAAAGGTGTCATAGAAGATAATTAGAGGAAAAAGAGTGTTTTTCCATTCATTCATCTGGTTTGCTAATGAAAGGCTATATTTAAAGATAACAGTGTTCTTCAGTTAGGTATGAGCATTGTTTAAAGCTCTCTTGTTTTTTTTTCTAAGTGTATGTGTATATGCCAAGCAAATTTTAACTGCATGTATAGGAGTGCTTTTAAGCAGTTTCTAAAGTTAATGAAATAATTTATTTGAGTCATTAGAGCAAAATCTGATAACATTTTAGATGTGTGGGTGCACCTCAATATTGACTAGAAAAATTACTTTAAATTTGTAAAAAGGAAAACAAAAAGGTGGCAGGTTTTAGGTTACTGCAGGAGATTTCATTACCTTGTCCAAGTCTACATATGCAAGTGCAGGGTGCAAAGATGACCAACACCAAGGGCTGCAGAAGGAGTAATGTCTCTGACACAGCACAGCCTGAAGGCTGTACTGTCTATGGGAAGCACAGGCATGGGAGCTGGTGTGGGGATGTTCCATTGGTTTCAGTGGAGATATAGGTGGTTTTACCAAGCTCAGATTTTCCAGGACACCTTTAAAGGGTGACAGCTAAGATCTAAGGGACTTTTCAGTCAGCATTGCCTGGTCTTATAATGTTTATGCAGCCTTTCTTGCACACATTCACAGCACAGCAGACTCCAGCCTTAGATTTATAACAGGTGACGGTGTGGTCTGGGCCTCCTAACTACTCACAAACAGTTAGTAATTGCATATATAAAAGGAAAATTTAAGGGAGAGAAATGTCTGTGTTTTGAAGTAAGGAATTCTGCTGACACTACAGATTCTGAAAGCACAATGTGCTTAGTGAAAGTTCTTGAACCTTGAAATAGAAATACAGACCTCTTAATTAATCTCTCTGTTATTCTATAAAGTGCAAAGAAAACTAATACAGAGAATTTTCCTGTTAATTACAAATGGAATCTGTGTGTGTTTGAATTTGTGATGGGGAGGAGAGTGTTGGACCAAGGCAACACAATATTACACTTCCTACATAATTATGTAGGAGGGGTAGGTTTATTAGGCTGCAGTAAACCATTATTTATGCGGATGGAATCTTTATTAGAAAACTACCTTTTAACATTGCTCTTGTTCAAGTTGTAGCAGAGTATCTCATCTGAATCTGTTTTTTCATGAATGTATATATAGGCTTGAATTCTTTTCCTTAAGGAGAAATTGACCATGCAAAAAAAGTGGCATGTGCTTTCTTTAATCTTTGCTGTTATGGATTTAATTGTGCTGGATCATTTTTCAGTTGCTCAAAACATTAAAATTGCTTCCTTTTAAGGTGCTACTGTTAAGCCTGGGGTATATAATTAAGGGCATCTCCTTTGTTTTGTTGGTCAACATATGGAGGCATTGTTCACTTTCTTTTCATGTTGCCTGGCTGAGTCTTGAACCCCAATGAAGGAGTTTTCTTGTTGCTTTTAAGCCACCTCTCATCTTCTCCAAGGTAAAAGTGGCAGGTCAGTGAAAGAGGTCCACTGGCTATCTCTAGTTTGTGGGTCATCATTTAGTCCTAATGATCATGCCGACACTGACTGAGGGGTCTCCACCAGGGATTGTTCCCTGAGCTGCAGCATCTTTGCAAATTCACACTTCAAACTTTTAGGACAACTACCTACCCAAAGTGAATCCCATCTACATATGACATGGGTAGACAAATTTCTCAATGGCTAAGTTCTTTAATCTCCCTCAGCAAGGTTTTTCTGCTATTCACCTCTACTTTGCTCATCTGCCTAATACGTGCTTTGTGACATCTAAAATTTCCCTGCCCACTTCTATCCTTCATTTTTCTACACCGATTTACCCTCCCAAAAAGGGGACTCAAACAGATGTTTTTCAGAAACATATGGGTGCCCTGTGTCGCTGTCACAAGCTATTCTCTCCCTGTGTAATGACTTCCATGACCCTGTTGCAGTCAACCCAGACCTTCTTGGCAGTTTCTGAAAAGATGTGATTTACTGAAAATGTGTGACAATATACTCATCAATTACCATGACAAAGGCTGCATCAAGTGAAAATGTTTTGCCCTGTGCCAGGAGTCTGAATAACGGATGATGCTGCAGTTTGCACCCAAACACAGAGGTCCCTTATCCTACCTGCCTTTCTGTAACCACTATTTGATTCAAAACCAAATACCATTTCTATTCTTTCCCTTTTTGAGAGCAGAATAACCCAGAAAATTCACTGCCCTCCTGCATTACTCCTTATTTGTTACTGAGGTTTTTCCAAGAAGATGGAAGGGGTTTTCCGCTAGGAAGATATTACTCAAAGAAGATACAGCAAAGGAGCCTTAATCAAGACTTCCAGCTCACAGCAGCCAGCTGTCACTCAGACACAAGGAAGCATTGGCATGCCTTCTACAGGGAATGACCTACTTCCACCTAAAGGAGTCCTGGTCATTAAATGCACCACAGACTGGCTAATGAAGTGCCCTATTGATCAAATATGTAGTGCTAAATAGGAACTCTTACTGGAGTGAGGTCTATGGTCATCCTTGGGAGGACAGATGTTCTACAGAGGCTACATAAACTGGGCCTGGGCCAGGCTGTCAAAAGCTTTCCTTGGTTGGTGGCCATTCTTTGCTTGGAGGAGGCCATCAGCCACATCAGTATGCCAGATGTTTCAGTATTCTCTTCTCTGAAAATATCAGGGTCAAAATACAGGATACCTGTCCTCCTCTTTTGGGATCATGAACCATCATAAGCTCTACAGCAGCTTCCCTGATAAGGATCTACAGTGGCTGCTCATTCCTGAGGCAGGAATGTATCCAAATCTACGTAGAAGTGACTGTTCATAGCCTTATTGTCAATTTTACTCTGTTTATAACTTCGATACAAAACTGCTTTTCATGTAAGACTCTAAACCATGTTAGTCAATGAATGAAAGTGTCTGTTTCATAAAAGATCTCCAAAATACATTCTCAGGAGTAATATACCTTGTTGAAGAGAAGTAGCTATACCACCTCCAGCCTCAAAACTGCCTCCTGTCCCCATCCCTTGGACAAGAAGCTGACAGTGGACCTAGCTGCTGATGTGATGATCAGGTGTGTGAAAATGTTGCACATTCTGCCTGTGCCGCATAGCCATTGAAAAGACACTGTGTGATTTCGAGTGACAGGACATTTTGTGAAGACCTAGCAGTGAGGGCCATGCTGCAAAGTCCTGTGGGACATGGACTGGTGGATTCAGGCAACCGCCACCAAGGACACTCTGCGATATGGTTCCTCCAACCCCTGGAGCATCGTTTAAAGGCCCTGAGTTACATTTCCTGGATTTCCAGCTAGGAAGCACAGAACAATCCTGCAGATCATTCCACAGTCTAGGTATGGTTAGGGCATTTGGCCTTGAGTGTACTATTACAGATGCTATAAAGGAGCAGCTGGGACACAGCCAGAGCCTAGGTTCCCTTCTCAGCTAAAGGGCTAAAGCTGGGCAGTGTCAGGACTCCCAAGTGACTAGCCAAAGACCACAAGGAAGATCACTGGGTGCAGCTGTGACCAGGATAGTTGGAAGCTGTAAGAGCTACCCAACTGCTTCAATAGTATATACCCCAGACAGGACAGTATTAATGGAGGAGGAGCTCAGCCCCTTTTTCTCTTCTAGAAAATCTGTGCCCGCCCTTCTTCCCCATCCTCTCAGCAGTGCTTTGTTCCAAATTACGTTGCACAATTTTGTAGTACATCTGATCTCCTGTCCTATCAGAATGTCTCACAGTCACAAATTCTATGATCTGTGTACATTCCTCAGGATAACAATATAAAACAATCAAGGAGGGAAAAAATGGGTAAATGTAATGTGCCTTGTGAATGAAATATTGGCAGAATGAGATGTATTGAATCTTGCTTTTCTTCTGCCCCACAGGGGAGAAACTGAATTAATTCATCATTTTGCTTAAGCATGGAAGAGGGCACCATTAAAGAAAGCTTAGAGGAAAGAAAATTAAAATGATAGGGCACAATCATTTTAATCACTTGGGCTCAGCTTCATAAAAAGAGGTGAAATTCCTTTTCATTGGTCTTCAGAGTGCATGGATTTCATGCATGATTCCTCATCGACTTTTTTGCTGTACATAATTAAAAACTTTGTGATTTTTTTCTTTAATATGCCCTATATAACTCAGTGAATGCTGTATTGAGAAAGATTTGTACTGTTTTGGTATTTTTCTTCTATCATTTGTTCACTGTTACCCTCCAAGAAAGTAACAATTATTTAAACAAACACATACATACCAGAGTAAGACAACCTCCTGTGCAGCAATACCAGCTGTTCCTGACCTGGCAATCAGATCTGCTAGAATCAAGAAACACATTCTTATGAAACAGAAAGGGGGTGAGAAGTGGAAGGAATAAAAAAGCAACGCCCAGAGTTCTACTAAAAAAAAAAAAAAAAAAAAAAAAAAAAAAAAGTGGTTTGTTTATAACAAATGAACAACAGCGGAAGGAGCAGAGACAGATTTCTTTAAAGAGGCAACCTCTGAGCCCTGCCAGCAGACGTGGACCTTGTCCCTGCTGTAGAGCTCAGCTATTTCTAGTCCTCTGGCCTTCTCCTGTAACAAAGTGACAGCTACTGCTTTGTGACATTTCTTCACCAGCCACTAAACAGGGACAGGGAAATAAAAGGATTAGCTATGCGGACGACATAGTTACAGAGAAGTTGGCACAGCGAATGCTCTTACGTAGGATATAATATCAGAATCGATATGTGAGCATCAGACCCTGAACCTGAGTTAGTGCTGGTCTTTGTCTTTTATTATTTGCCATCGTGAGTCTTCCACAGGTACTACACAGTCTTAAGCAAGTCTCTGAAAAGGGATTCTCAATAAGAGGGCTGGACTGTATACAGTAACCACAACTGGAAAAAAAAAAAAAAAAAGACTATCTTGATGTTCCTCCACAACAAGGGGAGGAACATCAAGCCCTCAAACTCACTGTCAGCTTCACTTGCTTTCCTACAAGTCAAAAATTAGTTAGTAACTGCTGTATGCATAAACCATACCTGTGTGAAAGTGTTAAGTATGATTTGCAAGTAGATAGGTTTATGTGAAATCTAAGCATTATTATATTATAAACAAAAAAAACCCCAAGACAACCACACTCTGGGATTTGAAGGCCGAATGAGAAGAGGGCCTGCTTACTCATGAAGGATCAAAAATCTGTTTAGGGCTTAGTGAAGCACTCAGCAATCATTAGGCGACTCCTTTTGCAAGAGTTAACATCTAAGTGGTATAGGCAGAGCCAAACTAGGCAGGGACAACCACTGGGAGGAGGATTAAAATTCCTTCCCATCTGAGTTAAGGTGGGTCGGTGGGGTAAGGGAAGCCTTGGATCTGCATGGGGCCCCATGCAGGCTGCGGTCAGGCCCCACACAAGGGTCTCTCTTGCTTACTCAAGGGTCTCTCTTGTCATTGCACCCTGAAGCACAGGGAGCCAGTCCTGAAAACACAATTTGGATAAGAACGTCTGTCGGATAAAACGGTTGACAGAAAGGCCTTTAGGAGCCTTTAGGGGGATTTGCTGTGGGTTTTTTACTTTTCTGTAATGTGTGTTGTGGACTAAGTAAATGTTTCAATTATTTTAGGGTAAATAAATACTTGTCTTTACTTTTGCCTTAATCTGATTCATAGCACTGCAAACTCAGGGTAAGAGATGAAAAACCAAGGCACTAAGGTCTTGAACCCCAGATCCATCATTGTCAATAGGAGTCCTCCCATTCACGTAGAATGATTTCAGAATCAGGCCCTAAACTGTTATATCTCTGTATACAAACACATTTCTGTATCTGCGTGAATGTGTGCTGATGTGTGTATACATATAATGCTTTGTGTATGTGCGCATATATGTGTGTATTTACATACACATTCTCACAAACACAAATATATATTTAAGATTTACAGTTCTGGAAAACCTAGTGAATAATGTAAATGATTAAAGCAGATGCCTCGCAGAAAATATTGTTCAGACCTCCTCATTTAAATTCAGCCTCTTATTCACACTTGGTAATACACTCTGCCGTATGAATTATGGATTCCTGTTTTTATCTCTCACACTACACATGAATGTTTGATAAAGATTGTTTCCAATATTATATTTTGTCAAAATGCTCATCTAAAATTCAGTCAGAAATGCTTTCCAGTAATTATGCATTGACTTAGCACTATAAAAAAAAAAAAAAAAAAAGAAAAAAAAGAAAGCCAAATGATATTATCATTGTTTTTCCTGAATATTTGTGCTAAATAAGACTAAGAGACTGACAGGATTTGCAGCCAAAATTCCTTATTTATACTCCATCCAAATGGAGCCAAGGCAGCTACAGTATGTTTTTCACACTGCTCTACAAATGCTTCAGCCTCAGCGCTTTCTCTTGTGAGGAAAAAGGCTGCTTTTATGCTAAATTATTCGTAATGACTTTGTGAAGTGGATTAATATCCAGAAGGGCTCTGGATTCACACTGGAGAAATATCAAATTTACCTCCTTAGGGAATCAGAATAGTCTTATTATGAGGTTCCTAGGAAAGAAAAAAAAAAAAGTGTTAGTGTCCACAATAATTTTTGCATTTATTTTCTTTTGCTGTGTGTGAAATTGCAGCTCCTGAGGAAAGAGCCAAGTAGAGAAAAACAAAATGTATTTTCCCATTTTAGCTGGAAACCTATATCATGACTTATAATGCTACCCAATCTTCTCCTTCTTTTGTGCAGGGATCTCTTCAATTTTAGCAGGCTGTGAGGGGTCAGGTGTCCAGAAGGATATCTTTTTGGCCATATCTGCCCTCACAAGGAGGGCAGCACAATAGGCACATGTCTGCAGCTTGAAACAGTGGCTGCTAAGGACCTGGTACCTACAACGTGTGTGTTCGGGAAAGGAGAGTTACTTTACATTAGCTCTAGTCCAGTTTCATGGACCGACCTCCTATCATGAACTGGCACCCATAGGTATGCTCCTGGAGTGCAAGTCCCGTTTAGTTTCATTTGAAAGGAATGCAGTGATCTCCAAGAGCAAACCAAAACACAGTGAGTGGGGGAAACTGGAAGAGCTGCTTTAAATGGACAATCCTTATCTCATCTGAAATGCTAACATAAATGGACACGTTGAATTCAGCAGCCTTTGGATCAGTCCTCAGATGAGGCCATCAGTCATCCTTTTCCTTTCAAGAGAATTGTGTTAGGAGAGACTGAGGCACCAAGCAAGTGTGGTTACTTGTGTGGATTTCTGTGGAGGAAGCATAATTACGTGTACAGTAACTGATCTTCTTGATTGTATGTTATTCTTGGTTGGGGAAACCTCCTGGAGCATTGTCCATACTGGAAACATAGTCATTTTAATTCTCTCTCTCAATCTGTGGTGCAACAAGTCCAAAACCACTGTGTATCTTTTAAAGAACTAGAGGAACTTTGTACTGGTACAAGGAAGGTTGTGTTTCCCCTCTAAAAAGTTAACAGTAATAGTGCATTCATTTTTGCCTTTCTATCTACCAGTCCTTACTGCATGTTTAGCTGGGGAATAGCCTGCACTCCTCAGCATGCCGTCAGCTGTGAGGAGATAAAAGCCAGTTGTCTTTACAGAAAGATCCTGCTTCCTTTTCCAAGTGCACTTCCCATTCCTTCATTTCTGTTCACCTGCACATTCTCCTAGTGTTATTTGAAATCCTTTCATGATTGCGTTGAAAGCTCAAAATGCAATGATAAGGTAAAGATTGATCCATAATGGAGCAGTTCAATGTTGACAAATTTCAAACATGTTTTATATAATATATCACATAAAGCATGTCATTATTAATCTGTCTTAGATACATATGTGCTCCATATTACCAGAGAGACTAGCCGTTTTCTAATCTTCCTTCACAGTCAGTCCTCACAACATGCTAGTGCTATAAATGCTTTTACCCCTACATAATGTCATACAAGGAGTGGCTTGTCCAAGTTCACAGACGTAGATCACCCCCAAAAAAGTGCTTTATACAGTGGAATGAAGTAATGAATAACTGAAAACATTTACAGCTTTATATCGCATATGACTTGTCCTGAAGAAGACAAAAGAAGAGCACAAGTGCTCTGTTTCTTCAGCAGTACTTTGCAGCATGCTGCACGCACACCTGTGGGGGAAAAAGAAAAGAAAAAAAGAAAAGTTTAAATTGGTATCAGGCTGTGCAACTGCTGTCCTGCAAAGTAGAATGAAAAATTTCAGCCACTCACTTCCATCTGATATTATCACATCTCTTTCACAACATCTGCTATATTTTGCAAAATTTTTTAGGTTACATCATGATCTGTTGTCTTCTAAACTCAAATTTGTGAGTAACTAATGGAGAGTGATTACCATTTGTTTTCCACAAGTTTAATTTGTCAATGGTGATTTTGATGAGGGCTTTTGTTGCTGTTCCTTGTTTTTCTTTTGAATTACTGTGTACAGTCAGTAAAGCCCTAGACAGCTATCACATTTACATTGTGATGAAGTGTGAAGGATTATCCTAAATGTAAGTGGCATACCTTTTGTACCTGATAAGGCCTGCTTCCTTAAGAAGAGGGGACAACAACTTCTAGCTATAGATTTCTCAAGTGGGATCTCTATCCTACTCACCAATACTCCCACCATTTCTTTCCAGGGCACTTGCAAATCTCAGTCAAATCCAGCTGCTTAGACAGACTTTCCCTCTTCCTCCCCTTGACTTTACACCTGGGGAACTCCTGCTGCAAGGCTCCTTAGCCCAATTGCTCTTCCTTCAGTGGCTGCTGCAATGGAAAGTTCAGAAATTTCTCAGACAAGAACAAGCGCTTAAGAGCCTTATTGACTTTCTGGATGCAACTGCTATACTATACGCTTAACTCTTTTTGTATAGCATTTTATTAGAAGGTCCATTATGGAAGCCATTAGCACCTTTCTGCATAACAATATGATGACAGGATTTCTGCCTGTGGTTTCCAGAGGCATGTCCTTCAGGGAGTGCCACAACTAACATAATGTTAGCAGATCTGTGTGTGAGCGTACACGTGTCTATCCATCTGTTTAATAAATGCTACACATCAGTTACTCCAGCTAAGGGAATTATTCTGCCCCATATGGCCATTGCTATGACATATTTCAAGACAAAATGCTACATATTTGAAGTGTCAAGTCCTTTAAAAAGGACACACTTTGTACTAGTTTTGGATATCCATGGATACAAGCACATATGCCATCAGCATCTCTTAGGAAATAATTAAAGCATGAAAATACTTACTGAAGTCGGTACTTTCACCTTGCAACCAAGAGAAATCATCACCTCTCTTTCTTAGCCTGAATCTACCCTAGTGATCTTATGGGAAAGTTTCACATTAAATGGCTGTTATGTTTGCTGAAGGCATTATTGGCATTAATCAGATGTTTGCCATCAAAGCAAACCATCCCAGGGCATGACATGTAATGCCTAGCACGACAACATTCTAAGGTCAATAAATACTTCAGTGACAATGTAGTTGTGTGTGGTTCTTACGTATCTGAATGGATGACCTGAATATACTCCCAAACAGAGTTTACTGACAGGGAAAAGGGACAGAACATTCTGTCTCTTGCATCTTTTCTTTGTTGCATCACTCCATGTTTTCCTCTTTTATTTTGCAAATGAGTAAAATATTTCTGGTATCAGGCCAGATCCTCAGCTGGAGTCCATCCACACCATTCCAGATAATAGTAAAATAGAATTATGGAATATTACACTGAAAAGAATCTTGCCCTGCATGCCAGTAATTTATCCGCTATATTTTTTGCATCAGTAACCATAAGAAATCATTATTGGTTCCTCTTCTACTGCATATTTGTACTGTGGTTAAAGATGAGTTACTGCACAGTTTGGGTTAATGGAGGCATATTCCCCTGAGACAGAAGTACACACTGGCTTTAAGATGGGGATGGGTACTTTATTATGGTCTATGACGGATTTCAATGCTGCTTTATCATCTGCCAGCATGCACACACAAACTAATAAGCTATTCACTGCTTTTTGCCCCTGAGGGCACCTTTCAATAAGACAAGTCATTGATTTTTACCATCAGACACACAGACCATAAGCCATTCCCTGTATCATTCTATCCCCAGTGGTGCATTCTGCAGGGGAAACCGGTCATTTTAGTCCCACACATGCACATTCACACATGCACACACACTAGCCAGCAATAATCTAGCTCCGATGCCCAGATATTTTCTTTGCCTCCTTTAGAACTATTGATATTAACATCTTGTACAATCCTGCCAGCGTAATTTTTATTAAAAGTACTTTGATGAAATGCTGAGGCTTTATACAAAGGGCAGAATTTACTTTTTTTTCCCCTGACAGCATGCTTCTGGTACATAAATCAGCAACTGACCATCACTGCCACTCTTTCAAGCATTCCTAGCAGGGAGACCAAAGACTGAATTGCAGTAATGTATATAATCATAGCCGGTGCCTTTTAGGTTACTCGTATTTCTCCTGGGCCTGAGATGGTGTCTCTTATGTCATTCTGTGGTGCTGCCTTAAAACTTTTTTCTGTTTTATAGACCAAGAGTACTTAAACTTTATGACCTAGCTCACCCTATTTAAAATATAAAAGGCACAATGTGGATCATTGTGGTTTTAATCACTGCCACTCTCTTCTACTCTTGCCATGATAACGGGTTTTAAAAATCTATCAATTTAGCTTCCTAAAGCTGACCAGACCAAAAGAACACAGATGCTTAGCTAGTATCATGCAGAATAATTCAAATTTCAGTAAAAGCATACTGATGTCCTGCAGCTGAGGATCTGGTCATCTTGTAGATATTTCCCACTTCATTTACCCCCCTCTTCAGCAAGCTGTCCTTGGGAAAATAGCTGACGTACTAGTTAGTGTCTCCTCCCCAGCTACAAAGATGTAAGGAAGAGAGCAGCTCATCTTTCCCTCTCATCCCTTCTTCAGCCATCTGGCCAAAGCAGCAAAGGGAAGGGTGAGTTCAGTACCTGGTATCCAAGGTGCTTGAGATGCTGAAAGCATCCTGGCCTGTAATGGCCTTAAGCTATCTTAACTTCATCTGAAATCCGAGTGACAATTTCCTCTGGGACACGTGGGCACAGAACACATGCTGTCCCAGAGGCTTCACTTCCAGTGAGGTAAAGCAGTTTTTAACAGCTTTAGTGGTTCATGAAAAAAAGGCCGTAAAGCCATGTGATGTGAATTATACTTTTTTATCTGCTATGATACTTCACAGTATCTGTAGCATACCTAAACTTTAAATAATCAGAAGTATCGCGGTTTAAAATATTTTAGGCAGAAATTTTTGCCAGGAGCAAATAAGGATTCCCTAAAAAAGTTTTCCATGGGAAAAAGTCTATTATATTTCTAATGAAAATATTGAAACTAAATATTGCAATGAGGTACTTTGAAACTTCTCAGTCGGAGCTTTCTGGAATTTTCTTAAAACATTTAACAGCCTTTCAGATTACACCTTTGCATTAAAAGGTCCGCAACAGAAAATAATATTGAATGTCAACATTACCGCAGGAAGTAAGCTAGCATTTATTTTTCAGATATCTCTTAAAACCTACAATAGCCAATTGATAACTATACTGTCCACTGTTCCACAATAACACTATATGCATTGAAAGAAAGTAACTTTCTCCAGTCTGTGGATATACGGTGAACTTTGATCCCTGTCCTCCCACAGGGGAAGGGGTCTATGTGTTAAAATGAAGGGTTTGAAATATAAACATTTTTACATAATGAAAATTGTTTTCTACAGCAGACAAAAAGGTGCTTTAAAGTGCATCAGGTACATACATCTTTCAAAATGGGTTTGGAAAACCAGGCAGAAAAATGCACGTGCAGTTAATTAGCATGTGCAGTAGATCAAGGCATCGAGGCAGCTAACTGCACGTCCTGGTGCCGTGAGGTTATAAAATATGGTTCTGGTTATTGCAATGTAAGTTTACAACGTAGTTTTTATATACAGACCTGACTGTGAATGTCTGCTGCAGTGTTGTATTACATGATCAAACGGTCATCTCTGACCTCAAGAATTTATGAATTTTGTTGTTTTAGTAAAGTTCTGCTTATCCAAGGTTGGAGAGAAGGAGTACCTGTTTGGAGGAAAAATAGCAAATGGAGATAATTATTATAGCAGTGTTGAGAATGCAAAAAAAAAAAAAAAAAAAAAAAAAAAGAATCAGAACTATCCCAGCTCATAAAACATCAGTAGAAATCTGTTTCTCCAAACTTAATATCAAAGGATCACTATTTCTTCTGACAGCGTCTCTAAGCAAAGCAGCTAAGCCTCTGATTGCTAATTAAACCATTGCAAAAAGCCCTTAAATGAAGCACCCCCATGCCTGACTAACAACGCAAATCTCAAAGGCTTTCATAATTGAAAGTGGAAGAGATTAAATTAAGAAAATATTAGAGAGTTAATGAATGACAAAAAAATTTATTTGGTCTGTTTGTAATGGAACAAAAATCAAGAGGTTGTCTCCCGTAGCCGTGGGAGGGCGTACATTTAAATACATGTCAGAACATAGGTTGTAAAGGAATAACCACACGACCTCAGATCCACTGTCAGCCAGACAAGGACCCTGTGTCCTGCGAGGAGCAGCCTTACCCTGTTTTCTTATTTTGACCGGATTTATAAAAGAGCTGTTTAGTTCTATCCCAAGCTGTCGTTTAAGATTTGTCTCAAGGGCTCTAGGAAAAAAAGCATTTGAAATTCATAAATTTGGTCCTTCAGCTAGGACACGTGTTCCAGCTCCCCTTTCCGCCCCTCACGTTTGCAGCAGGCTGCACAGGCCTCCCGTGGCTCCGGTTAAGGTGTTCCTCGCTGCCACGCCGCCGGGCCACGCACTGCGCCTGACTGACAGCAGCTCTACAGAGCTCAGTGCTGCGGGAAAGTGAAGATTCCTGTGTCTCTTCTGAGGAAAACCTTTAATCAGCTGCTACAACGCAAGCACTATTCTTTAGGAATATTTCTGGTTGAGGTGATAAATAAGTGGCAAGTAAAATAAGCATATCTTATTGCACGTGTCCTGCTGTTAGAAAAGTACAATGCAAAGACCACAGATGTCCGTCTCCTTTCTTCCACAGTCCATGGAAACATAGTGGTGGAAAAACAATTTACCCAAATGCATAAATATACTTAAATATATTGTTATTCCCAAATTGGAGGGTGATCCCTTTCTCCTTCTGTGAGATCACATAGTCTAACCATGATCTCCTCTTTCTACTTTGTCTTTCCTTGCTGTCAATTTTGCTCCTATGAGTAAGCATCATCAGTTAGATCTTGCTAATGGAAAACATTCGTGTGGATTTAGAAAGGCCTTTGCTGCTATGACAGCATGTTTCACAATGAACCTTTGTCAGCACGCTGCTATTATTTCCTCAGCTCTGTGGGTGTTTGTGTGTGTGTGTGTTTGGAGTTGTGGGGGACGTGGAAGCTTTGATGAAATGCCGTGGGTGAAACGCCTGGCTGAGCTGTCAAGCGTGTGCCCAAGCAAGGAAACAGTGAGAGCTCCAGTCTCACTTCTCACATCTCACAGACTAGGCGAAGAGAGGTTTTAAGATGGTGGATCCTGCCCTCGCTGATAACAGACTGCAATATACCACTCCCTCCCTTCTGCAGCAAACCAAGTGGCAGAGAGAAGTGAGCCTCCCACTTGGATTTAATCCTCCTGGGGTGCATTTTGTACATGATCCTTTGGTCAGGATGCTTTGTGTGCAAAAGGTAGCCCCCACTAGATAAGCTCTTTTGGCCGAAATTGCAATCAGTTTCCAAGGTCTACAGAAAAGGCATTTGGATTGAGCTGGAGAAAGATTGCATTTTATTCTTTTTTCTTTCTTCCTTTCCCCTTCAAACAGCAACTGAGTACTCAGTGCAGTGGGTTTAACTTCAGTGAGGATAAAACTGCTGGAGAAAATGGTCTCACCTGAACCATTTACCATCAGTGAGCTTTTGGATCTCAGAGAAACCCTTTCCCTGCAGGTCGCAAAAGATGAAGGCAAACTCTTTAAGGATTACTCACTTATCAGGCTTCTGATGTCTGAGCCTGCAAGACGTGATCTATGACCAGTGGAAAAGTGGCAGAAGATTTTCATGAAAGTTCCAGAACTGCCTTTGCTGTAGACTGTAATTGCCCTGTAATGAGTATCCTAATATCAACTCCTTTTGCACAGAGCTGTCTTTTCTCTTAAAGGGAAAAGAATTCAGCTCACAGGTAAAATATTTTGAAATGGGAAACAACTTTTCTTCTGAAATCTGCTTTGCATTTAAGAAAAGGAATGTTTCAACATTATTTTAAACGCTCCTCCTCTTCCTAACTCCATTAAGGACTAGATTGTGTTCTGCCCTCCACTACTGACACGGAGTTTTCACAGGCATCAGGTCCCTTGCACTGTCATAGAGATATCTTAGTAGGAAATAATCACTTATTCCTAGGGCATGTTTGAGTTTTCTGTTACTATTTTGGAAGCTTTCATGTCACACAATTGCAGAGTCAAAATCCGTATGAGACTTCAGTGGAGGTTCTTTGGAGGTAGACATTGAGCCTCACAGAAATTCAGTGTCAAGCTGTCACGTGTAAGGTAGGATTGCTCTCCTGGTTTCAGAGAAGAGATGCTGATATACAGCTGAAAAGGAGCTGGCCCCAGATCTGGAAAAGCGATGGTTTGTCCAATCCACCTGCCGGTGCAGAACTGTTTCAGAAAGTATACGTCTGAATAATGTGTCAAATTATTCTTCTATTTTTCATGTGACAAAACTTCATCTGTTTTCCTGGGTGATTATTACACAGTTGAACAAGTCTCACCAGTCCTGGTGACACTGATGAGAGTGTCAAAATATTAGACTGAAATTTCCCCTTTATCAATTCCATCAAATTATTTCTAGTCATATCTCCCTCAGCTGCTGGAGGAATTCTTCACTTGTCTTGCCGAACATTCTTCTCCAAGAACCACAGACTTCCTCTCGCAGTTTGTCCCAGCAAGGCAGGCTTGGCTGGTTCAGAAGCACCCAGGACGTTCGCTGGTGTCCATGAGGTGCATGGAGGGGACGCTGCACCTGCACACACCAGCTGCAAGTCATGTCCCTGCAGTGTGGCGTGGCTGTGCCGGCTGCAATTTCTCTACATATAGTGTTTGCTGCGTGCATAATGTATCTCCAGGTGATCCCTGGTAGTAGCTCCACATAAGAGAAACACATTAAACAACAGAAAATTATAGAGACAAGCCAGTTTAAAGGCATTTCTAGCCTTTGCTTCAAAACAAGTGACTTCACCCCAACACTGTAAGCGTGGGCTGTCTGAAAAATAGAGCTACGCGAGGTCAAAAATGCTTGAAAATTAATGAATCCAGGCTTTGCTGGGTAGGGGATAGAAGTGTGTGTGCCTGGCTGAAAACTGAAAACAGCTGCTTTTAGGAAACCAACTTTTGTGTTTCAGATTTAACAACAGCATCAAAAACATTTCAGCCTCAGAGAAGGTTGCCTGTCACATCCAAGCTGTGCTTTTTAGAGCGATGATATACATTTCTGCTAGAAGCTTTATGTCGATGCTGTAGTATACCTCAGGACAGTTTGGGTCAATGTGACACAACATACGGTGCCTACTCTTACTAAAGGACTCTGCATACAATATAAAATAGAAGCCCATGCATCAGCAACAGGACTTTGTGATATATTGACTCTGAGGTAGCCAGTATGATACAACTTATATATAGTTCCGTATAGTTATACTGAACCCCCCTCTACAACAGTCCATGACAAGGAGCTTTCTTCTGCTCTGGCCAAGAATTTCCAATTAGTTTCCAAGTGTAACATCAAGTAGACGTTGCCCAGGAGCAAGAAAGGAACAAAAAACCTTCCCTTAAGTGTGATACTGGAAAAAACTTGAAGCATTTTCAAGCAAAGAAAAAAGTCCACCTCCGAACAACTGATTGTTCTGATTATTTTGATTTTTTTTTTCCTGGTTTATAAAGTCTCCAGTGACTTTAATTTGACTTTTTGATGTGGTGCACTCACCGGGCTCTATTTTTCTTTTTAAAAATGGGACTGTTCATGAGACAGGTTTTCCCAAAGACTTGCAGCTCTACTTAGTAATCAGTCAGCCTCAGATGAATATTTTTAATTATGAACATCTGGCTAAATCACAGGCTTACGGAGAAGACATATTCTGTCATCTTGTACAACTCACTGGCAATGCAAGATTGTTTGCTACAGAACGTCTTCTGGTGCTTTGTCCTATCTGTCCTAAATTAATAAACCATACAGGATTCCTTCACTTCTCTGGAGGGCTTGTCTCATAGGCTAGTAAATCTTGCTGTTGGGATTTTTTTTCTAATATTCATGGACCCATATGTAAATTGAAAACATTGAAAATTGTTTTCGTGTTACACTTCTGTGACACTATAGAGGTGCAGCGGTTCTTAGTAGGACAGCAATTTTTATTGCCATCTCACAATATTAAGGTATTCTCTCTAACCCTCCTGTGCTAACTTTGGGTTGTTAGAATAAATTATGCACATTTTGAAAACTATTTAGTAATTCTAGGGCCCTCCATGGTTGGGCCCCTCTGTGGTTCTCTTAGTGCCGTCCCTCAGACTTGATTTCTTTTTTTTTTTTTTTTCTTTTTTGAAGTCCAATATTACAGTTTCCATTCTAGAAGGCTCAAAAACTTAATCCTACTGGAAGTTTTGACTGACGTTAGTGAGAAAGGACTTTATCCACATAGTGGGCACTTTTGGAAATAGTCCCTGTCACTTTCTTGACTGCAGTGCAGCAGTGCTTTTCTCCGTGGTACGTGGTGCCAGTGTTCTGCAACAGAATAACCCCTCTGGGCAGGGTATTCCTTGTCATTTAGTTCAAGGAATTCTCTGTCTGGTAACCTAACCACTGTACTGGAGTCCTTTTTGTCTCAGCCGCTGAGTGATTTATTTTTTTTTAATTCTCATAAAGGGAAAGCCTTTTTTTTTTTCTTCATTTGTTTGTCATTTCATATTTCTTTTGTCTGTCAACAGACAGAAAGCGAGAGTTGAAACTAGTTTACTGCCTTTTTAAAAATGCTGATAATTTTGATCAAAACCAGAAGATCAACAAGTTGTTTGTGAATGATGCAACCCATTTCAGAGTAACTTTTTAAAGTTAGTGACTCTAGCTGCCATTGATTCCAAGTGTTCGTTTCATGGACATTAAATTTTCAGTGTAACTGTACTGGCAGGAAAAAAAACCACAAACCACAGCTAAAATGAAGTACCCTTTTATGGGGGACTTGGGCTCTTGGGAAGGTGAAGCCTGACCCAGAAGGAAGGTATGCTTTTTTTCCTATCTTAATGCCTCAGCCTACTTTTTACATCTTTACTGGATTCATTTTACTTTCCCTGATGCTTTCTCTTTTTTTTCACTCCTACTTTTTTATTTCCCTTTTTTTTCTTTTTCATCTTTATGGATTGCATAAAAATTGATGCCCACATTTTAGCTGATCTGAACCGCAAAGCCCAAATGAGTGTGGAATGACAAAAAAGTTAAACAGTTTCTAATCAAGAGAAGAGATAATGACGGGTGCATGTAAGTCTGTGTACCTTCATGAAACAAAATGAGGTTGTTGTGCTTTCTATTTTTAAGAATCTTTATTGTAATTTGAGGTAGCAATGTTCATCCTGAATTCATCCTTGAAGTAAATCCTATGGATTTATACTAAGGGCAGATTTCAGCCTGTATGTTTTTAGAGTAGATTGGTTTATCACTTTAGTTGTGAGGAACGCTACATATTTTCTCCTTTTCCCTTTTATTTTACCTGCTTTAAATTCTAGTGGGACAGTTCAGTTGCCGTCACAAGGAGTGTTTGACAGAGCATAATGAAGTTGTGCCAAATTGTTGACAATATTGCACTGTGCCAGATCATACACTTTTTCTATCAGTGGCCACATCTGGTACTTTCCCTTGGTGGTTGTGCTGGTAGACTCGACAGCTCTGATGATTAATTTTCTGTTATTATCTTTAGTGCAGGATACATCCTTTCCTGCACCCTCTTGAAAGCTTCATGCCTGAAAATAATTGCAAAAAGGTTTTAAATTAGAGGTTCCTAAATAGGAGTTGATTTTCCAATAGCTTGAACTTTGATTGATTTTATCTTAGAGTTTATTAGATAGCCAGATCAAGGATTGTTCAGTCCTCATTTTTGACTTAATAGCTATATCACAGCTAGTGTCAGGTCCCAGCTGGAAAAAATCTGACTAGCACCATTGAACACTGTACCAAAGCTTGACAGTTTTCTCCATGATACAAATCTATGGGTACAAGTTTCAGTCTTCCCAATCAACAACAAGAAGTGCTTGCGCTCTTTCTTCTGAAACTCAGTAACTGAACTTCTGCAGGTCTCTCAATGGTGGGACTACAGGAAAATATCTAATGCATTCAGAATATATAGTTTGGTGTATTTATTTTTTTTAATTAGAGGAATTGAGCTTGTAAAAAAGGATAGGGTCATTGGTAGGCTTAGAAACAAGCATTTTGCTTTATCTTCAGATTTCTTCTCTCTTCTTTTTCTTCTTTGGAGCTTAATGATTACCTCTGCAGTTTGGTTTAGAGAACATCTATGGCTCCTTAACCTGCCCATTTCCTGAAAAGATAGATGCATTTATTTCATGCTGATTTCAGCCCTGAAATTAAAGGGTCAATGCATCTTCACAAAATTAAGGAAGTCATTGCAGAGACAGATCAAATAGATTTTTAAAAATGCAAGTAATTCTTTTATATATTGATATAGGTAAGAGGCACTATTATTAAAAAGGAGCAGCTGTCACATAACTTGAAAGGATAAGAATATTGTGTAGGTCTGAACCTCACACTAGTCTTTTATTGCTGAATAACTGGGTATAAATTGTAGTCCGTTTCTTTGTGCAGTATCTGTAAGAATAGGGTTTGGTATCATAGGGTTTCTTGGGAATACAATCATGTACGTATCTGCCATTTGCAGACATTGGTATAAATGTATTGATATAAATGACTACAAAAGGTGCAAGACAATGGGGAATGACACGCTACATGTCACAAACTATTCCAATCTTCCTGTGCTATTTAAGCAATTTCAGTCTGGTTGTGTCCCTTGTGACTTGGGGCCACATCTTCCTCCTGGATGAACTCTGCTGAGTTAAAAAATAAAATAAAAAAAAAGCTTATCTAAATAAGGATAATGGTAAGTGAATGCAGAATTTGATGTATGGTGTTTGAAATGTTTCAGTAAAATGTAAAATATTAATAGGTTAATAATTTGCATTGATTTACAGTCAGATTACTTTGACAAAGACCTTCTGAATTATGTCTGTCCTGGATTAACTAAAATAATACACAAAAGGGTGGATACAATAAGTGCCAACAATATTAAGTAACCTCCCTGCTGCTCCTCTCAAGTGAAAGAAGTATGAAAACAATCATAGCAGCGAAGCTTCTTGATAAATTTCTTACAGAACATGGACCAGACAAGACTAAACCCAAATACTGCAAAAGCTCATTTACAGTCTGTGACAGCACTGGACAGCCTTATTCTAGACATCATGAGAAAGTGTTAATTTAACATAAATCTAAGCTTTCAAAATAATTTAAGTATAATCAGGAGTCCATAATGTAGAATTCATTGAGGATCATCCATCATTATGTTAAAGCGAGACTAGGCAGAGATCAGAAGCACTAGTTGTCCCAGTGCCCTCCCTTTCACCCCCAGCATCAAGCTCTATTGCACATTAAGCTTCTTACAAGTTCTTCTGTATTTTGCAGCTGCTGGTCATGTTACAAATATATCTCAGCTTTGTAACGTCACAACCAGCTCCTCTCCACACAGAAAGCCTGTAGGGCCTTAGCGTTGGTTCTGTGCACGGTGCTTACAGACGCAGGGAAGAGCAAGGAAAAGATCTAGTTAGTGGCTGTGTGTGAAACACTGACTGCAAGCACATCAGCTGTAATTATTAGTACTCTCTTTTTTTATATATACAAATAGATTTAGGAAATCCCCTGTAAATTTGAGTAACTCTGACACCTTGCTCACCAGTTCAAGAGTATTTTTACTGTATAGTTAGGGTATGAAATGCTTGCTAGCATGAAAGGTTTGTGAATAAAATGAAGAAAGTTAAATCCCCTAAGATGGAATAGACCCTTAAATAGCTCAGTCATTCCTGCCACTGAAAAACACCTGGATCAGGATTCATGTTTCTCTATATCCCGCCATGGAAAGCTTAACAATATGAATCTTATGAATGAAAACACCTGTTTTTATAAGAATGTTAAATGTAGATATTTGTGAGGACTTCACTATTAAATAAAGTGCCAGCAGATGGCATTGAAGAATATATGTCATCATTCCTGTTTCTTGTAGAAGTAATGAGGCTTCATGTCACCATGTACCAAAGATTCCTTCCTCCGCACGTGTCCTGAACACTGTATGTAGTCCACTACAGCAGGGCAATTTACAGCATCTGGAGACCTGGTCTTAGATGTAACAAAACTTAAAAGGCTCTAAAGTCTTTTTATACGCTTAAAGTTGTTCTTTATCAGATACTTCTTGACATGCCATCAGATGGAAAAATCGTGACTGGATTGATGTCAGTAACTGAGAACCATCCCAGTGGCATAGATCTCCTGCTGTTTCTTAGTGTCTGCCATGGTTGTGTGCCATTGGTCTTGCTGTCAGTGACTTAGTTAATAGCTCTTAAGTCCTTTTTAATGATGCTTACTCCAGATTTTCTTTTGGCCATTTCTATTTTATGTTTGCAGGGTGAACATGAAGGAAGAAAAGCAAAGGAAAATAGGGATATATAAGAAAAACAAAAGGTAGACAGTGAGAAAAAATAAATGGGGAAACAAAAGGCTGAAAGATAAATAGCAGAGCAAAAGATACCTCGGTATCATGAGGATTCAGTCAGAGATCTCACTTCGCTTATGAAAAGTGGCTGAGTTTTAATTTGGATTGGTCCTAGTTAGTAAGCCTTAACAAAGCCTGGTCTGTGTTGATTCCTTTTTGCAATCAGTTTCAGTACAGGGATGATGGTTGGAAGAGACTACATAAGAAAATGGAAATTACAGAAAATGATATGGTAACTTATTTAGATGGTTGGAGAGTTGGGAAACATACATGCTTCAAGAAAATAACATTGAAGATATTTACTTTTGATTTGTCTTTCTAGACCTATGTCTTTCCCATTCCCTGAATGTGCCTTTTTTCCATCTTGATTCTTTCAGTCACAATTTTCCACGTTTTTTTCATGGTTTGCATCTCTCTCTTTTTCTTTGAAGGTAAACAGATAGGATCTGCATTTTCTCTTAGGTGTATTTCTCCAGATTAGAAGGTTTGTACAGCTCCACTTTGAAATCAATAGTAAGAGCTTCAAATATTCATCTCTCGGTAAGTGGAGAAGGTCTTAACAAAACACTGCAGATGAGTCAAAGGCTACCGGTTGTATTTACTGGCTGTAACAAAATGAGAATGTCTACTGGTTACCCTCCATGTTTAATGGTGATGGATGATTTCTTCCTCCTTGTCTCTTGAATCTGAATGGTTTTCAAATGCCAAATCAAGCACCCATCCAGTGAATATGCAAAGATGTGTATGTAGCAGAAGAAGCCACTTGCTTTACTTAAAGGGCTTTGAGAGGTGGCGTTGCCCAATGGGGAAACAGGCTACAGACTAATTAAGAAACAGCATGTTTCTTCTTCCTTGACTTAAAATTCTCCATAGAATTTTTTCATTATTAAGCACTTCGTAAGATCCCAAGTCTGCTGAACTTTGAAAACTTGCAAACGGCTTTCTTCTGGAAGCTTTAATTAGAATATTCCCCATTCCAGCTAATGACAAAAGGAGTATATGACCTCTGATTGGTCTTCATAATCACCTACCTAATGCAAAGATAGAAAATTAAAGTTGTGGGGTTTATTTTAAATCTGTACAGGGTGGTTCTACTTTTTTTTTTTTCTTGTTTCTTTTGGGGTGTTTTATAATAAAGTGAAGGAAATCCCGGTAGTTATACAGCACATCATCATTCAGTAAGCAAAGGTGTGAAGTGTTGAATTTATTGTGGCTTTTCATACTCGCAGAAAACCAAGCTGGCATCTTTAATGCAGACACAGATGTCAGACATCTTGTGAAAAGAACCAACATGCTGCAGTATGATTTACTTGGCAACACGGTGCAGCAAAAAAAGGGAAAATTGTTTGGCTGTAGGATAGACAGTTGATTAGAATGTACCTCCTAGCCAAACAGTCACACTGAACTGATTATGTTGTCACGAGTTCATCTTTCTCCCAAAGAGCACGATGTCCCCCATTCCCTTTCACACTGACTCCTTGTGTTCAGCATTGTCAGCCAATGAACTTTCTGTCCAATCTTGTAGCGCCAGCAGGGGTGAAATTTTAAAACATATTTGCAGCGATTAAGGAAAAAGTTAATTAGAACACACAAAATACGTTTTTTGACCACATATGGAGGGGTAGGGAGAATTAAAGAAAAAAGGACCACGAAAGCTTAAATAACATTAGCTACATTTTTACATATGGAAATACTAAGGAATATATATGAGTTTACTTGCTTCTAAGTCCCTCAATAAGGAGAGGAACAGAGCATAATCTTCTATCATTGTCATCTTCTTTTATCCATTTTAATAAAATGTTTTCTATACAGACACTTGGGTCTGCAGCTTCGTTGCTCATCCTCCTGCCCCAAACCCCACTTCTGCACATGGACAGCATTTCTGTCAAATCTCAGAGCTTTGGTTTCAGTTTCATGTTTGACTGTCTTGCTACATTCACATGTCAAGGCATTTTCCAGACAGTTTGTAGCATCTCTCCCTTTAAGGGTTCATATGCTAGATGCAGCTCAGCGTCCTGACACCAGACAAGTGGGTTGGATCCTGCTGGAAGGATGGGCCACAGCACTGAACAGCAGCTGGAGGCAGGAATCTGCATTTGTGCCAATGGCTTCCTCTCAAGTCAGCAACAAACATGACAAATCACCCTTGGCTTTAGAGCAGTCAAATGACTTCACATGTTGAAAACTCAGAAACTGAGACCTGAGAAGAGCCATGCGGAGCCAGGATACTAGACAGGACGAGACAGGATTTCCAGTTGTTACCTATGACACCGTTAGCACCCACAGTGCTAATAAGCACAGAGCAAACAAATACTGTTCACATGCTCTCCCAGCCTTCGGCAATTTGCAGTTCAGTCTTTCTGACACAAAATGTATTGCTTTCCTATTCGATAACTCTTTATGGATTTTTCTCCCATAAGTTTACCTTTCGTTGAACAAATGTAAATTTTAGCACCTACAGTGCCCTTTTGTTAGGGCTTTCACAACTTACCTATGTTGCATGACAAAGTAGTATCTTTTCTTTCTTCTAAACCTTCTACCTGCTAGTTTCGTTGATGCACTGTAGTTCTTGTGTGGGAAAAAACAAGGAATATTGATTCTCTATTTACTGTCTGCGTTCCACTCATGTTTTAAATATCTCTATCATACACCCACTCAGCTGTCTCTCTTTCAGATTGAAGAGCTGTAGTCATTACTTGTATGAAAACCATTCCATCCCCTAAATCATCTTTCTCTCTTTTTTAGTTCTACTCTGTGTCTGGTTTTGAGATGAGAACATGAGAATTTGAAAGGTTAGAAAGAGTGACTTGTTTTACATCCACAGCCATATTACGTACAAACTACAACAACCATAATACCAAATCAGGCATGAAGGTTACTTCTGTAATTTTATGCTGTTTAAACTAGGCCTTTTTCTACCCCTCTAACAGCTCATATCTCACATTAATTGCTCTAGTACCCATTTTTTTATTTTAACATATATTTTGCATGCCATTTTACCCTACAAGCACAGCTCCAGAGTGCCTCCAGCACTGACAGCTTTGACTCCTTTCTTCCTATCAGAAGTGGTAAAAATTCCATCAGCCCATGAAGACCTCACCAACCCAAGCATCTCACTGTTTTTTCCTACTGTATTCTTTACAAAGAAACCTGGACAATTCAATTGGCTGGAATTAGACAGTGGCGACTGATGGATCTCTTGCTAGGAATTACTGTGAGCTAATTCTGATCTCGCTGAAGGTGGACTAGAAGCCACATATTCTAAAAAGAGACAAAACTATAAAGCAAATGTTTTTTTCAAAGTATCTAGGGAATTTGGGAGCAGAAATCCCACTAAGACGTCAAAGAGGTTTGTCTTTAACTCCCTTGCATGCTTCTGAAACTCCCATCCTCAATGCTTGTCCTAGCTCCTCTGAGGCAGGATTCTAAGTACACGCCAGCGGTGGGATTGTGTTGTTCTGTTTAGTGATCTTGCAGGAGAGAATCGTACTTAAACTGTATGTGAACAGACACCCGTAAATCACTGCCTGCATCGAAAGATTGGCTGAAGCCCCCTCTTCCTCCTCCCTGTTCCTTCCCAAACTGGCCACAGCATGAGGTAAAACCGATGCTGGATACTCTGAGGAGGGACAGTGCTAAGGAAGGTTTTCACCAGCTGCTTCACATGCATAAAAGCAACTGGAATTGTTTTACATTTAGTAGTTAAGCATTGTGACTGTACCTTCCCCACAAAAGGATCAAACCTGGTGAGACATAGTCTTACAATCTAAGAGGTTTTTTTCCAGATGGGAGGTTGAGACACTGTGTGATTTAAGTGGTTCACCCAAGGACAGAAAAAAGGAACAATGGGTAGAGCATTAGCTTGAACTTCGCTGGTTTCATTCAGTGCTTTGTCAGATGCTTCTGAAAGTCCTTCTGAAGTCCCTGTGTGCTTTTAATAGAAAATTATACTTTTTTCACAGTAGTATGTAGCAATTACATAAAAAAGTTTTGAAGCGCTCTAGACTGTTGTGCTGGTGTTCTGGGCACACAGGCAAGGGGAGAACAAGAGAAGTCAGACCAGGAAGTTCCTGACTCGTGGATGATTACCTTGGCTACTGAGTTAACCCTCTTCCTTTCCCTCACTTTAATTACTGTTTGTGACCTATCACATATGATATAATTACTGTTTTATGGACTCGGGGGCTTAAGTTTTCATCCCTCACCATTTTCTGAGGGTGAACTTGAATGTTTGAAAAGGCTTTTCTGTTATCTTCCCCTTTTTGATAGGAAAATAGGAGTGTTGGGAATGGAAACGCTGAGCTCCCATGCAGTGGGACTTAATGTTGTCTCAAAAAGGCTGTCTTTATGAGCTGATAGGAAGATTTCAATAATAAAAACATACAAAGGGTCTAATAGTTCTTGGCTATTTGGAGCAAAAGAAAGGGGTGGAGGCAACTGAAAAATAATAATAATGCAACCTTCCATTTTCTAACATGGACAGTTGGCAACACTGTGTTTTTCCAATTAAGATGATAGCATCTGGGCTACTGTAATCCTTAAGGTTGTAAACTGTGTCATGTTGCCCTCTCCAGAGTGGATTCATCAGTCAGCTGGCGATAATTTATCCGATTAAAAAGAAAGGCACTGCCTATAATTTTACTGTAGGGTGGCTTTTGTTTTTCTCATCTCACATGCACTGTGGGAAATAATTTGTCTAAAGCACCGAACTGGAAAAAAGAAAACCCTGCAACAAAATTAAGGAAATATCTTCCTTTATCCTCCCTTCCCTGTTCAAAAATACCTAATATAATAGAGTTAACCTGAGGGTTTAACAATTTAAAACTGAATTTTGTCACCCACTAGGTTAGATTATTTATTATATGCTGTAGTTTATTCCTGCAGTGCTGCTCAGGCTGGCTGCAGACTGGAGAGAGAAGCGTGCAGGCTTGGAAGGGAAGAGCTGTGTGGCAGATGGGGCTGCGTGACAGCTGCCACTGAGACAGGTAGGGCAAGGGAGAGCAGAGGGGAGAGAGAATAAACAGCACAGACAGGCTGGGAAATCCTCAGCAGCAGCGAGAAGGGATTAGGAAGGTGCAGTTTAAAAGAAACGAAGAACTGAAATGAGTTTCCATGTGTTGATCACCTCAGTCCTTTCTCTGGCATCCCACTCAACCTTTGGATTAGAAACCTCCAAGTAATGCTGTTATCCTGCAGAAGCATAACAGTGACTGCAAAACAAGAACTGGGCTCTTAGGAAGAGATAGTTTGGTAGCGGCTGTTTCCAACCTGCCTGTTTGAAACACTTGCAGAATTCCTCATTTGAAAAAATAGAAGGAATCTATCAATAATATTGACACCTCTGTGACATTGTGAAGATTCTCTTCATTTCTTCTAAGTCACTTGTGTCAGGAGTTCAGAGCTAGGGTTCTAGTGTGGATAACTTACCTGCTGAGTCAGATTTCCCAAAACACATCTGAACTACTTAAATCCAAAGAAAGACTGTCTCTAGAAAGAAATGTAGAGCTCTCATGGAGCTAACAAACCTTCCCTCACACGAGCTCATTGCTGAGCCTTGTGTAAGTATCCACACCTGTGCTGAAATGGGAACGCTTCACACCTGCTCTGAGCAGGTGTGAGAGGTAATAAAAACGGTGAAAAGGAAAGGCAAGCTCTCTGTAACATTCCTCAGGAGTCAGGTAAGCGGGAGCTCCTGAGATAATGAGGGAGGAAGGATAGCTAAGCTCTTTCTAAGCCTTTGGGGTTTGTTTTTTTTTTTTTTATAATGTGGGATAAAATTCCAAAGAGCTTTGATGTTTTCTCCTAAGCAGCCAGCTTCCACCAATTTCAAACTGTTCTTTGCTTTTCTTAGTAAGCTCAGGTACTTTTTCTTGGTTTGTGTCTTTCATTTCTTATATGGCTGGAAACAGGAGTAACTGCACATTGTTTGGCTATAATATAATGTTTTCCAAGAGGCTTGAGCCATGGGCATAGGTAGAATATCAACAAATATTGGATCATAAGCAAGAAGCTTAATTAGAAGCTAAGCTCTAATGTTTTGGAGAAGAAGAAAAGTTTTGATAGGAGGAAGTAGGATGATTTTCATGGTAGGCTATAAGTGTTAGTCAGTGTATTGGCTGGAGCTACTCTGGCCATTTCTCTCAAAACTGGTTGCATGTTATCCTTAACAATCTTTTAGGAAGACACTTTATATATGTTTGTAAAGCAAGAGTGATGTGAAGGCACAAAATACATTTTTAACCTCACAAATGCTCTCCAGACCACTGGAATTGTGAGTGTGTAACTTCTCTATAGTTGCAGCAAGAGGCAGAGCTGGGATTTCCCAGGCAGGTGAGGATCTGGGAAGGGAGTTTTGTATTTTTAATTGTGAAAAGCACAATTGTATCTGAAATTTGGGCTTGGTTTACAGAGGTGTGCTGGGATCCTGTAACCTCATATGAGCCAAAACCTCAGAATAAAACCTCTTTCTATCAAGACTATTTCCTTCAACCTTCCTGGGGAGTGGCAAAATTCACTTAATCAAATGATTTTGAAAAATGTGGTAAACTGTTAACTTCATACTCAAAAGCAGTCTGAGAAAGTTGGATTAGACTGTAATTTAACATCCTCTTATGCAATGCACAAATCTTGTGAAAGGGCATAGCCAACCTCTCCAGTAAGGCAATACTAGATTCAGTGAATCAATCCTAGCCTTTATAACAATGTTTTTCCAATAGCAGAGGCTAATATTCTCCTCACTGTGTTACACAGGCACAGCAGACTTGCAATGAACTTTGCAGGAGATGTGGGTGATGCTGGTGCTTCTTCACTAGAATGTAGGTGAAGCTTTGTCTTTTAGTTTGTGATTCCCACCTATGCGAGCCACCACATGGAGACCTGTGCCGCATCCAGAAATGTTTGTGTTTTGGATGAGTGAACTGCAAGTGGCTCAAAGCCCCTGGTTCCATCATGGCTCTTTAAAAATATGTGAATTGACAGCATCAGACTGACTTACATTAATCTTTGTTACGCATTGGTACTTCAGCTTCATTGCTAAACTCAGTATGTTCACTATCTGAATTAGTTTATTATTAAAAGATGAGCCAAGGCTGGGGCAAACCTCTATTAATCTCTCCTCCCCTAATTCCCTGCCACTGATAGCAACCCATTTGCCTTTTTTAGGTGATTTTTAGCTAACAACCTACTGAGTTTTGTTTTGGTGTAGCTGGGAATGTATAAATAGATGGGGATTACATGAAAATGCTGCTAATGAATTGATATATGTATCACTCAAAAAAGCTTAGGCAGATGAACAGTTCGGTAAAGGAAAAAATCCAGGTCCATTAAGAGCAAGGAGCAATCTGTGTTTACAAAATCATAATGTGCAGACTTATTGGCAGGAGTATTTAGCTTGCCAGTAGTAAACCTGCAGTTTCCCAGGCAAGTTTATCTAGCAGCCCAGGTGTGGGGCACAGTTCTGCTGTGGGAAGCGTCTTCTGGGCACAAATAGCAATAAGTCAGAGTTCCCTGATGGACTGTGTTGCTCTCTGGAGCTAAGTCAGTGTGTTAGGCATGCATGATCTTGCAAGTGACCCCCTTGGTCTCAGAGAAGAGAAATCGATGCCTGAATAGAGAAAATACAGAGCTTGGTTGCCCCGCTGCTGTGCAATAGGGACATGGAGGAAAGAAGCTTGCGGTAATGTTTCATTGATGTGGGAGATATCCAAGTACTCTTTCCATCTGGAATAAATGGCCCCAGCTACAATAACTTAGGTGCTGGGTGGAGAGTCTGCCACTTCTGAGCAGTGAGAGGTGGAAGTTGTAAAAAAAAAAAAAAAAAAAAAAAAAAAACCAAAAAAAAAAAACCCCAAAAACAAAACAAAAAAAACCCAAACCAACCAAAAAAACCCCACCCACCTGCTGCCTTGCCTCTATTTTGGAAAGCCTATAAACTGCAGGGGAAAATTAGATGAGAGGGTGATGTCTAATGTCTTACACTGAGCCATTATTCTTGTTATTAATCAGTGATTAAATAACAGTTTAACCATATAAATTACTAACACTTTCAACACACAAAAAAACTGTGCTTGTTTACCCCAGCCAAGAGTTTTATTTAATAATTTTGGGAAGCTTCTGATTTCTTTCATGTACACAAGAACTCTGGATTATGTAAGGAGACAGTGGCATGAATGTTACCTGGGCCAATTTACGCATGTAACTGAGTTAGCTTTTTTCTCTGTGTGCAATTCCACACACAAAAGGATGTTTCAATCTCAGCCAAGTGTTGAGAGCACCTTCCAAGGAATCCTTCATTAAAAAAAATAGAATCCCAAATACTTCTATTTTCATTTATTTCCGCTTTATACAATGGTAAAATTTTTAAGCAAGCAATGTGGTATTCTTCTACTGAGCCTTGAGACCACAAGCTTTCCGTTTATTGCGGAAACGTCATAGATGCTACATTATTTGTTCTATAAGAATCTAACCCTGTATACTTGATTAACATTTCTACTTGGGATACTTTGTCCAAGAGCTCCACCCCAAAGGCATCTACATAGGAATAGTTCATAAAAAAGAAAGAACACTTGGGGGTGAAAGGTACTTTTATAGAGTACATAAAGCATTATGACTAGGGCTTCAAATGTAGCTTGTCTGAGGCTTTGATACAATACCTAGAAATACCATTTTCCTGGAATGACAGTGTCATGAAGCCATTTGAGCAGTAATTTGTTTGGAGCAATACCTGTGATTTCTGGCATGTGCTGGAAATTTTAATTCAGGCTCACATCTGTTGAGAATAAACACTTAAAATCACTAGGCTGGTAAAACATATAAGATACTTTTTATGACCTTGAGTTGAGTGAAGTTGTAGTATCAGTGGGAGAATATTTTGAGTTGCAATAAAAAATGGTCTCTTTAAAGAAAGTCTCAGTTTGTACAGAGAGGAAATTTGCTGGGGTTTCTTTTTTAAATGCTGATTGATAGAACAAGAAGGGTCTTCATCAAAGAGGAAAACTTGAAGAGAAATGAAAAATAAAAGGGAGAGGGGAAAAAAGAAGTGAGGTTTGAAGGTTAGATACTGGATCCAGGAGGAAAAAGGATAGAAGGAGGATACAGAAGTCATGCAAATTGTAAGGGGACAGTGATACAGAAAAGATCATGTGAAAAATGGAAAATAAGGTTAAGAAAAAGAGCAGAGAAAGCATAAGAAGCAGTGCTGGAATTAGGCCAGTGCTGAGCTGTGGCAGTTCACAAAAGAGCCCTGATAGCTCTCGTAATGAGGGTCAGACTAATTGAAATTTGTCCCTCTCCAATTCTGATGGTTAAATTCCAGTACTGATAAGGGAAACACACAGAGAAGTGCAGAATGAGGAAGAGCTCTCCAGTATGGCTAGGAAAACACTTATTTAAATATCAAATATACAAGGAGAAGAATATAATGTTTCCAAGCTGTAAGGTTTTTTTTCTTTGTTTCCAGCATATGGTGAATTATCACTGAATTATCATTGACATTGAACATAAATGGAATTCAATCAAGTTCCGACTTTAAACAGCAGGCCTGAGGAGACTTCTTAAATGTAAGTCTTTTGGGTATGAGTATGCATTATTTAACAATTCTTTCTGCACTCAAAAAATAAATGTTATGATTTGTGGAGAAATAAACTGAATCCACTGTATGTAACTAAATAGCTGAATGTATTTTTTAAATACAAACCTAGTGCAGGCTGAACCACAGGATCGTGACTGATACCTCTTTAAGAAGTAACATCTTAGAGGGTCTCCTGTAATTAACATTAACAATAACATGAGAGAGGAAGGTGTTTATGATGCAAGGTCTGCAGCTAACAATTTATACCAGGAAAAGATCTGATCCTTCTTGTCTATTTTATCCATCACTGGATCATTGCAGGAAATAGATGAGACAAAAGGATCCTTGGCTTTTCCAAGCAGTCTCCTTTTGTGTAAATTAAGTTAATATATTTTTAAGAGCAAAATACAGTTTTAA
Organism: Fratercula arctica; assembly: GCA_947846985.1. NCBI lineage: Eukaryota > Metazoa > Chordata > Aves > Charadriiformes > Alcidae > Fratercula > Fratercula arctica. The sequence continues at coordinate 27,123,965 of CANTUZ010000010.1, forward strand.
ATATTAGGCTAGAATAAATTGTTTAAATAACCATTTTTCACAACAAATACCTAGTATGATGGAAAAGTAATTACGTAGAGTAAAAGACACGCCCAGTATTTTTCATTTCAGGTGGGAAAGACCTGTCAATACACCTAAAATTTATGGGGCATAATTCTTGCTTTTTACTCGTACCAATTTAAAGGAGAGGCAACTCTGCTGAGGTAATGCTGGTATAAAATACACTGAAGATCTGCGCAAGTGATGAGGGGCCTGATTCAGCCAAGTGTATAAACACATGCTTCAATTCATTCCCACTCGTAGCATATGCTTACATGTTCTGTTGCTTGACTCACACACAGTTTACATCAGCTACAGCACAGTCCAAAAACTATAATGCAAGTCACTTCAGAACGTATGCAGAGCTGTGGGCTGTGTAAGTAAATGTGTTCCCTGCAGCTTCTGGGCCCTGCAAGTGGTATGCAAGTGCCCCAGAGAGCTCCTCAGAGCTGTCGTGAGAAGCCTTCCCCAGCACTGAGAAGGGCTTTCTGTGGCTGGGTAAGAAGGTGTTTTGATCTTGAATTCTTTTGGAATTTCTTTTTAATATTTAGTAAAAGCCAGCTACCCTGTTAATGCTTTTAGATAATATAGTGATTGGCACCTTAGAAATACTTAAGGCAGACAGATAAAAGGATTCCAAATGCATCCTTTGTGAATTTTTAATACAGAGATTTTGCATTGTCCAGTAATGAAAACAAATCATCTGTGGAAAGACAAAACTGGTTTTCCATTAGTATCACTCACTGAGGATGTTTGTATACGTTCAGTGTCTGATAGCATCTTAAACTTAATCACTTTGCCATTTGTAGCAACAAGATATGTCACTTGACAAGCACTTTTATTTTGTATCTTCCTCTCCTTTCCATGCAAGCTGCAAAGCCCATCTATTGGAAATCATCGTGCCGTGTTTTTCACACAATCATAGAAACCCCTGCCTGAGGACGCTGGTGAAAATTTAGTGTCCTTTAGGCTAGTCTTATAGGGAGAGAGAACTGATGATCAAGTGAAGTTCTCTGATGCAAAATTGTTTATTTACAAACAATACACAAGTTCTGCATGTATTTTAAATCCTAGAAAAAAATCAAAGAAATTAGGAAACCATTTTCTTGCTTCAAATAATCAGGTTTGCAACTAGTGCTGAACCAGAAAACTCTGTATCGCAGCTCTTTTGGGGATCCACCACCAACAATCACTCTAACTGGGTTTGATCTTGCTTTCATTTATTGTTTGCTGCACTGAAATACCTCCTCTCCACAACTTTTCACAAAATGATGTATAACCAAATATTCTATGCAGATAACTTTAATCAGTGGGCAGTTTCCTATTTGTCCTTGCTTTGAGACAGTGGTTTAAGTCGTAATATCTTTGTGGAAAGTGAGTGGTCAAAGCTATTAGCTTCAACAAGGTGTGATCTGGCCTGTAACCCTGTGTTGCTAATTTTTCCTGATGAAACAAACCAACTCTCAACATCTCATGGTCACTCCATAAAGTAAGAATAATTTCCCAAAAGCTAACAAATTCAACTTCTACCATCTCCCGCTATCTTAAATCACCTGGTCAGTTCTTGGGCACAGAGCAGTACTCTTACATGTCACTAGTTGTTTCAACACCTGCAAATTACAGTTAAAATTCTTTCTGTATGTGTTTCTCATCATTTGATGAGCTAAATTAGCCTTTACTACACATCCTTAAACTCTCCTTTAAATTCCAGACTTTAATCAGATTTAAACTAGAATCTGCATTGCACAAATATTAGTAATGAAAGGGGATTAAGGTGTTTTCCACAATAGGTAATATTTTATTACTTCTTAAAATGACCCTACTCCAGTTTTTAAAGGAAGAGTTGCTACGTAAGCGATCACTAACATCTCTCACTCCGTTTCCCAAATGTATTTATGAACTTTTTAAGTCTGCAGCCAATACATTTTTTTATGCAAGTTATCATAATACTAATGATGATGAGGAATTTTATAAATGTTGAGTGTGTGGTGACAAATAGTATATTTTATAAATTAATTTCCAGTTAATGCTAAATTATTATGGAATTACATATTACATACACTTTACTACCAAAAGAGTTCATCATGATTAATGTTATTACAGTGAACACCAAAGGAATTAATAATGATTTGCACTTATTATAGAGTGGTACCAATGTAGAAAAAAGAAGGTTAGCCTAATTAAATTCCAGAAACCACTTTAGGGCTCTGCTGCATTGTGGAGGCTGGTTTTTATGTTAATTAATTCTGTATGAAAGGTTGCTGAAGTGTTTTCAGTATTGTTCAAAGAGACACCAGGAAGTATTTCAGAATTTTGGTTTGTTTTTTTGGTCCAGGATATCTTGACCAAGCAAGATGGGTTCCTTTTCATGATGAGCTCCTGCATGCTGTGTAAATTATAGTAAATAATAAAATGAAGATTCTAGTCTTTTATTGAGGCATAGAGCTGAAGTTGGGTGGGGGTATTGCTGTGTTCTAAAAGCACACAAGTGAATGGGCGTCAAACCTCAGACTTAGAAATTGAGCCCATTTTCTCGCAGTAAGCAGAGTTACTGGACAATACATTGTGGATTGAGCTCCCCTTTTGAATTACTCACTGCCCTCATGCCAAGTCTTCCACACAAATGAATGCTAGACCAGATTTGGCTTAGATTTTAGTTTTCGGACATCTGATTTCATGATGATTTTTGATGTTGTATTTCAAGGGGTGAAAGGGTATGTTTTTGCATGTTATTTGCTTTTTGCTTCTTTTTAATCTCTGATGAAGTGGAGAGGTAGAAGGCATTTATTGGTAGCAGTTTGGTGACCTGCCTAGTTCATTTGCAGCTTTCCTTAACTATTGTTGAGTAACACAAATATTTCGAACTCGGATTCACACCAACAAAAATAGCTATGAGGAACCAGTCATGAAAATTTGCTTTGCTTCTACTGAAATTCTTAGAAATGTTTTTACTTTTACCCTTTTAATAGACCTGTTTGGAAATATGATTCAAGCTGGATTTTTTCAAACCCCAATTCCCTTAAGCACATGCTTCATATGTTATGCATGTGTTTAAATTCTCTTGATTTAGAGGCATGTACTTAAGGGCATTGCTGAATAAAAAAGGGCATGAGCATGTACTTAAATGCTTTGCTGATCAAAGGAACCAAACTTTTGATTTGATCTACGTTTAATGCGAGTTAGATCACCTTTACCTGTTATCCAGTAGTCAAGAATTCACCAAATGTCTCTACTAAAGACACAATTCTTGATTAAGCTGCATTCTTCTGGCTATGGAAATAGGAAAAGCTGCATAACACACCACACTTTTTTTTTTAATGGCATTGGTTGTAAATTACATTTTCAAGTACTATGGTCTCATGGCAAATAAAAGAGGGGATCAAGAGAGTAACAATGAAAAGAGAGAAGAGGGGTTTGGTTGTTAAAGTTATATATTCAGCATAACACCAGAGTGATTCAATATGTTTTATGTTCTTAATATTTTTCTTTCTATATACAGTGCAGTAATACATCTCTTCCTCCTTACACTAACAATTTATATTCAGGATACTCTAATGAAGTACATCTTGAGTCTCCTTTTCATGGCTAATGAGGAGACAACAAGAATTTGACTAATACTAGTACAATTACTGGAGCAGTGAAGCGTGCATCTCTGATTAGACGTGATAATTTGCAAGGCTGGGCTCTTCACATTAAGTTTGCAAACAGTTTAAAAATCACTTCCTCTATTTATTCAGCTAATCTCTGTTTAATGACTCCAGACCTGACAAAAGAAAGAGAAAATGTCTCTTAAAATCCTATACTTCATTTATGAAGCTTGTGTATAGAGCAGAGGCGTAATTTCTCATAAATCTTTTCCAGGAGACTTTTTGATGAATCCATGCAGCTGACTTTTTACAATGCAGTGGTATTTTTATTCATCCTGTAGCACTCGGTTTCCTTTATTGTTGTTTTTTTTTTTCCCAGATTTAGACATATTTCTACAGATTTTTGTCTCTTAAGTTTGATTTCTTTTCTGTCTAATTCACCTTTTGAATTCAATAGCTGATTATCCACAGAGGGTGAATATTTTTGTCTGACTTGCTTATTTATTTGCAGCAAAGGTTGTTAGAGTGACTGGTGGCGGTGGTGCTAGGGAATTCTTCATCAGTCAGCAGCATCATGGGCAGGCAGGCTTTAATGAGAATCTTTTTTTGAACATTTTTGAAATGTTTCTTTTTCTTTGAGGCTTGTTTTCACCATTTGGACTTGAAGCAAAGCTGCCTGAAATAACAGCAAATCAAGTTAGAATTCTTGGTGAATTTAATTAAACAAATAGAAACAGCTCTTGCTGTCAGTAGGTGGCACTCCTCCTGAATCAGGAGTGAGATGATCTTGTTTAGAAAGGACAGCCAGCCGTTTCCAATGCTTAAAAATGGATGTCTTCATGTAAAACTACATCCTGGTACGCATCACTGGTAGAAATAACGTGTCCTAGGTGTAACTGCAAAGAAAGAACTTGCATTAGAAGGTTTAACTGTTTGCCAAGTTTACCAATGAATTGCCAGTTGTTATGCTTGTGTCTGGACCAAGCGACACAGTGTTAACTCCGTATTGCACAGTGGCACCATAAGATTAATTTATTTCTTTAAGAATCCTCTAAAACTGAGTAAAAACAGATTCAAAATCAGAGTATTATCCTAAGAAGGTAGAGAAGATGCAGGACTGTGACTCACATATAACTTTCCTGGAGTTTTCTCTAAAATGTGTAAAAGTAGAAGCACAGAGTGAGGATCAAATGCTCAGCCTGTTCTGCGTTTATTTACTTATGTAGCTTTCAGAAAGCGTGATTAACTGTGTCTAATGTATCTTGTTAAAGATTGGCTCTGGGATTTCCCTGTCTAGTTTACTTAGAGATACCTAATAGCTTTTTGTTTCCACTGAAAAACAGCAGCTGTTGCAAGGATTGTGTGGAACAGACAGAAAATGCGCATCAGCTTCCTTCTGTACCTATGGAAGTTATTTGTGTCAGGGAGTGGGTCCCTAGAGAAGTTTTGACAGACTGCATGAAAAAGACTTCTTTAGCTATAGACAGCATCTGCATCTTCCTCCTCTTTCAGACACAAAGGAGATAAAAATAGAAAATCGTGGGGTTTGGCTCTTTGGGAAGGCAGGTTTCTAAAACTGATCTGTGAATTCCCAGTAGCAGAACACCCTCCCTGAAGACTGGAATAGAAGGTTGGAGACAGTGCAAAGTGACATCACTATTTGCTGGGATTAATGTGATGGAAGCTGGCCAATGCAGCTTCAAAAATGGATAAAGCAGATAAAGGGTTTTCTTCATTTCTGCTCTAGAGTCTCCACTGGTGGTCCTAATAGGGCCAACTGCCTGACTTCACTCTTCCCCCCATTACAAAGTAACAGAATTGAGGACCAAAGGTGACATTTGGATATCTATTGTCTCTTCCTATAATTCTCAATTGTTTTTTTAAAATTGCGCTCATTCTGCTTAAACCTGTAGGAAGTAAGGAAATAATTTCTCACTGGAGGAAAAAGCGAGAAGAAAGTACACTATAATCAGGACTAGGATGAAGTTTTACTTCCTTGCATATTGCTTGTTCCCTGTGCTATGAGAGCTATTGTTCTTAAATTCCTGCATGCATTCTATATAATTGATATTATTTTGCAATAAGTTTCCTGCTTCTAATCACACCAGCAGTACTGGGAAAGAGAGGATTGCTTTTGCACTTGCTTGGTACCCTGGGAAGCCACTTAACCCCCTCATGGGTGAAGATGATGGCATTGCACTGTTTTTTTCATGCCATTTGGGTCGTGTTTGTGATTATTGGGAAGTTTCCTCACCTCCAGCCAACAGACAGTCCCAAGCTAATGTCCGGTACTGCCTGTAATCTCCAAAGCTGCCTGTGAAGCTTTGAAGAGGAGTACCCAGTTGTCTTTCCCTCCTTCTTGTGCCTTGTGTCAGGATGCAGAGGGTTGGGAAGGTGGAGCTACTCTCTCTCCAGCTGCCTGGTGGAATTGGATGTACTGTGTTGGGATAGATCATTTAGTAGCCATTTAAGCCTAAAATGAGATATATATTTTTTTTTTAGGAGCTGTTTACTTAAAAACAGATTTAAGTTAATGCAATTAGGTGATAAAAAGACAGAAGCAACAAAATAAGTCATTAACCTTAAATTTAGCCCCCCCTAAATGATTGTTCGTTCCAGCATATGGGGCCAGCTAATTAACTACTGTAGTTTTTTCCTAGGGCTCAGACCTTGGAAAATTCCTAGGGCTACATAATTCTCACTCGTTTTGAAGCAGATAATTAGTGGAGCCACCCTGAGTTAATTCTGGGGGTTTTTTTATCATTCAAAATGCAGTAATACCTTCCTTTTTCTCTTCTGTTTATGCATCTATCTGGCTGTATAAAAGGCAGGACAGGAAACTTTTTCATTCTTTTCTACTGGTTAGTAATCTTTAATTTGTATTCTCTGGTGTGAATTGCAAACTACATTTTGCTTGGTAGTCAAACAGGGTCTGATTTGGATCCTTTTGAAATCAAGGGAAGTCTTTCTAGTAGACTTTATAGTTTCATAGTATATTTAGCACTTCAACTCTTTTTAAAAGAAATAAAACCACTTGTGAGCTGGGGAAAAAAGAACCCAAGTTTACTGGAAATACTATGTGGCCAGGAATCTATACTGAAGAAGGTTTTTACTTGAAGAGAGTTGCAACATTTAAAAGGCATGCTCTCGCTTTATCTCAAAGCTGAGTCATTCTCTGAAATAGATCACGGTAGCTCTCATGCACATTAAAAAAAAAAAAAGCACACTAGTACTCTTCTGAATATGCCCATAATAAAACCTTCAGTTTATTCTGTTGACAGTTCCTTAAATTAAAAACTGAATATAGCAAAATTTTCTTCCCAGTAGTTTTTCATTGTCATTATCAATGTATTGGAGCACTGTTTCAAGCATGTAAAGAGTGACTGTGCCTTTATCTTTCACACAATATTCCTGTTTTGTACATAGCAGCATCCTTGCTTAGTCTCTCTATCTTGTTGCAGTCCACAATGAGGAAAAATCTGGAACCTAATCAGGCAGCCTAAATTCTCTGTTACAAATGACATCCAGAATCCCCAGTGCTGGGTTTGCTGGCAGTCTGCCAGATACCATGTTCCACTGCACAGATGTATCACCTTTCCCTGCTGAGATTACTCACATGGAAGAGTTCACGTATCCCTGAGGGTGTCCAGGAGGAAAAATGGTTCTGTGCGTAAGGCATTAGCACGGAGATTTGGAAAGTTGAGCTCAGAGGTTAAGCCACATGTCCCCAAACATGCAGAGAAATCTCTATCATAAATGGCAACAGTGTCAGAATTGCCTGTTTGTAAAATAGAAACAGTACTTCCTCCTTGCTCTGTTTGCATGGATCACATACTCCTCAAGGAGGAGATGGTGATGTAGTAATCATGGAAACAATATATGGTTTTTCCCAGGACAATTGTTCTTCCACCACAAGGAATATTGAAATAAGAGTCACTAATCAACTGGGAAGCCACTGTGAATTCCAAGTTTACCCAGTCCCTCAGGTTATTTCCACCTCTCTGCATATCTGAATTATTTTAATCCTGATTTCCTGAGGAAATAAGGTTTATGTATGCATCTTTACCTATCTTCTATTTTTGAACCAGACGTGTTTGTGAATGGAGTTCTTAATCATATTAAATTCCTAATAAATAATGAAAAAAAGCTCTCCTGGACAGTAAATATCCTATTAGTATACCCACTGGAGGGAGTGAAAAAATAAGTATCACTTAAATTCTTACCAAAGTAAAAAAATCTACATAGGATAGAAATTAATGAATGCTTAACTGCTTGGAAAAAAAGAAGCACTTTATGGAGTTTTTACTGTTTCAGATGTTAGAGAATCCCTTCCTCAACTAAAGCTGTTTTCCTGTCTGAATTACCTATTTTCAAACAAGGAACAACAGAAGATTTTTTTCCAACTAACACCTACTGGATGTTTAATTAGGGTGAGCGAACGCATATTCAGTTAAAAGTCAACCAACTAGAAGATACGAGTCCAGTGGAAACCAGATGCAGTTAGCAAGAGTGCTCATGGAACAACTTGTTCTCTGCAGATTCCTTGTCAGTTCTTCCCCAGAGGTGAACTCTCAGATCATTGTGCTGTTTCAAACAACTTGTTCACAGGTTCCACACGCTTCTGAGCAATTCTTGTACAGAGCCAGCCACCCTCAAGTTTGGAATAAATAGGGATTGAGCTATTTCACAGATTACAATTTAGAAAAGAGCCTTCAATTGCAGCATCCCTTTCCATTTAGTTGTTAGTCTGAAGCTGGTGTGATCTGTTAGAAGAGTCTTCTCATGACAACTCTTTCGGTACCTTCATTTTTGCCATCTTTGTGGGAAACCTGTGCTCCTTCACCACGAATGAGACTCTGCCCCCAGGATATCTTGCAGTGTTTTTTATCATGCTTTTGTTTGTTGCATCAGAGAGCCTTCTGCCTGTGTAGGTACTTACAAACCTCAGTTTAGTCACCTTTTGAGTTTTCTGAACTCCATGTCTAAACCTGGAATTTCAAGCGCTTTGGAATATCCTCCTAGAAACTCTTTATGAGCTGAAGCTTTATTTGATCTTCACAGACATTTCTGGTATGGTACATAAAATAGACAATACAATTGTTCCAAGACAATATTAGTAATGTTTCTATAGTTAATTATCAGATTTCTTCCTCTTTATAAGCTCTTTACATGCGGATGTGGTATAGGCAGGTAGAACAGGGATATCACTGCACCACCAGTGAGCTCTTAGCCCAGGTGATTCACTACCCCAAAAGTAGATTTTTGTGCCTGGGGGCTGCTGTTGATCTGCAAAGCTCCAAGTCAGAGCTGTGGCATTCGACTGTGCGCTACTGTTGAAAACGTGCAAAATGCTTGGCATTTTCAGAATGTGAAGTCCAGCTGCAACAAAAACACTGGTTTCATGAGGGGGCACATATATGCAACGCCGCACCAAGTATCCCTAGAAGGTTTGTTTTGGAATCTGCTGGCCTCCTGATGTGTGTGGGGAATTTATTTTTGTGTGTATTTTCCAGTAACCCTGAAATAAGGGTTCCTTGCCATAGAACTCTTAAGGCGCAAGTTGGGTTTGTTGGTCATGAAAGCTAAAACAATTAACTCATTCATGAGGCAGGAATTTTAATTGAGATCACCAAGGTTGAAAAACAAGTGAGTTATTCATCAGTAGAATTATACCTTTTCCCACCCCTTTCCTCTAAATATTTGGTCATAGAAGGGCTTGTTTTAGACCAACTGCAACAGAAGAAAACATTACACTTGGATTTGATATTCTGTGAGTCAGTGGAAGTTGGTAACACACAGCTATATTTATCTTGTCCTGTCATTTCAAATGTACCTTACCCACTCTATGGAATCATTTCTTATAGATGCTAGCAGCAGTCCTTGCCATCTCATACCTGATTTTTTTTAAGCCAGACTTGTTTATTTTAGACAGGTTGCTTCATACCCTGTTCAGAAATGAAATGTTTTCTTTGTATATGGACTTTGACAGAAATGAAGAAAAATCCCATCTATTTTCCTCAGTTGTCCTTACCTCATATGAAGGAAAACATTCACAGCTGTCTCTAGTGTCCTGCAATGCAATAATTTTTCTCTGAGGTAGACTAATACCCGAAAACCTGCTGACATGGCCACTTGCCTTCTGTGGTACTGTAACGTCTGGACACTGGGAGTACAAGTATGATCTCTGTAAATTTCCATTAAGCCCTGTACCCCTTTAAACAAACTCATAGCTTGCTGTTTAGGCTAACAGAAAAGGTACAAAGATTTTTATTGGCACTGAAATGAATAATTTTCAAAACATGCCAGGGAGCTATACACATAGATCTCAGTGAAAATCAACAGGATTTGTACTCAGTAGAAAATTCTCTCCTTGGATAATTATTGCAGACAGGTATTAGCAATTATTCTAGAAGAAATCTCCATCATTGGATAAGGTATTTTCATTCTCCTTTGTCATTGGGCTCTTCTTTCCTTTGTGTGGAATATACTGGACCGTGCTATACTACTGAGGCATGTGTTCAGTATAAAGTTGACTTGAATTGATTTGAACCGCAATTGCTGCTTTAATAACCATTTTTAAGGAGGCAGCATGAAATGAATGTGCTAGAGTCTGCGCAAAATGAAGATAAAACAAATGTAAACTTAGATCAGATAGTTAACGCATCTTTGTAAAGTACTTGTAACAAATCCCAAGAAACTATTCCACTGTTCTTTCAAGCAAGGAGGTTAAGCTTTGTAAACTTAATGAGGTGGTTCTTTCTGCCTTTGAAGGGATCTAAACTAGAAACAATTTTTTTGTTTAGGGTCGAGATGTAAATGACAATGGATGTGAAACATTTCAACCTCAAACCAATTCATTCTAACTTCACAAACTAAAAAAAAAAAATATTACAGATGTTTCCTGTGATATATCAACAGAAAGGTTTAGACACTTCTTTCAGAGATGCTAAACAGTACAACAATGAATTGTAACAGTGCTGGTGAGGAGCAAGATCTTGATGAACAGAAAAGAGGATAATGTATTTTCTGGAGGATATCCAAGTTTTTTCTCTTTTTGGAATGAGACTTCCCAAGTTTTACTATTGAAACAGATAATTGAGCTGAGTATCAATCACTGCCTGAATAGAAGAAAATGCCTGGTATGTATAAGAGAGAAAATTCTGTTCTGAGTAGCCTGCAGCAGAGAAAATGGGGATCCCAGTGCTGTTCCATAATCCATGCCTAACACTTCAGTAGCACCTGCAGCATGTCACTGCAAACTCAGGCAGAGTATATACATACACACAGCAAAACCAGGTGTGTATAAAGGAAAAAAGCATTTTACAAGCCAAATACTGTGGTTTGAAGTCAATAGTGGCTACACCCTAAGAAGGTCAGAGTTGAACTTTAAGCATTCATTCAATTTTGTTAAATTGAAGTGTGTAACTGTTATCCTGATGGTAAAAATTTTATTCTTTCCTGTGTTTCGAGGGTTTTATCCCATTACACGCTGACCTTGCTTATATAATTGGCAAAAGGGTATTCCATTAAAAGTAAAAGCTTTTTTATTTCATTTTGTCTGTATGGTTCAATTTTTAATGTCCATCCTCCTAGTGACCAAGCATTTACCAGGTTCACTAACTTTCTGTAGATGACTGTATATCCTGGCTCCATTGCTCTGAAGTCAATCTACTGGGGTTTTTTTCTATTTTTTTACTTAAAGAAATGAACAGACCTTTCTTGTCCAGACTGGCCATCTTCTAAGATAGTACATATGTCAGAATAAGTCACAGCTTTCAGGTGCTAGGATGAATGTTGCATGTGGGTTGTAAGTATACAGTTCTCAAATGGAAGCACATCAGAACTTTTCATCTTTAGACTCTTCTCTGACTTCTTTTTGTAATGAGATAGAAACTGATGAGTGCATGATAGCCTATGTGACAAAACTGAATTTTTATCCATTTTTCTGTAGACAACTGTGTAGATTATGGAATTTTTTGTCAGATCGTTAACTTGTGCCACTAGCTGACAGGTTGTCTAGTTTGATAGTTGAAGAAAGGCAGAACTGGAACTATTACATCCCTCCTTGAGGTTTCAGATCAGTGATACATTTAGTCAAAATTATCAATTGAAGTGTAAAACTATGAATATTTAGCTTTGGGAGAATAGCTACCAGTAAAACTTATCTTTGCAATGGAAAGACAGTGGATCAGATTCTCTAGGTCCTTTATACTGAAAAAATAGATTGAATCTTACCTAAAATGGCCTTTGCTATAAACATATCCTCAGCTGTATACTGTTAGGAGGCAGGCAGTAGTTTGAAGTCTTTCAATCAATGCTGCTTGTAAACTACTCTGAGCTATGCCCTCGGTGGGGAATGCAGTCAGCCTCAGTGCTGGGGTTATATCATGTGCTCTCCTCCCAGTTGCAGAGACTAAAAGCAGCATCTGTGACTATACTATGGATTTTCTTTTATGCAATTCTGAAAGAAGTAGTAATGAACAGAAAAGAATTTTTTGAAAATAAATCAGGAGGAACAGGTGTGTTTTACCTTTGCGTTCTTTTCACTTTTAAAAGAATTAAGCACATTTAAAAATAAACTAAGAATCTTGAGATAAACTCAGGCTTTTTAAGTGATAAATGGAGATTGTAGCCACATAAGATCTGTTAGTATCATTGGAAGTTGTACAAATTTTTGCAATGTACTTTGGAAAACACGGTTCTACAATGGTACAGTGTCCTAGTAACTTCAGTAGACCATTGCTGCTTCAAAGCCTTCTATTTTTCATCCGTGTTTTCAGATTTGTTTAGTTAGAGAATAATCTCAGTGTGTACGTCCATGGAAGAAACATACTAACACTACAGTAGCTTCATTAAAGCTTTTATAGCCTACAGGAATTCTAGACTTGCATTTATTCTAGGAATGGAATATCATAATGAGACAGAATTTAAGGTTTCACCCATTGTAAAATTCATAATAGTTTTTGGTATGAACTGAAAATAAGGAACAAGCACCGGAGATTAACTTTTGAGAAACAGAACAAATCTCTACACTTCTGAATAATTATTTACAATATATACCACATGTTTTGCACAGGACCAAATCTTTTCTCAGAGGAAATCATTGAACATTCCACATGAAATTTTTTTCCTCTAAGTATTTTCTTGTTACTCAAAACTTTCCTTCTGACTCCATTTTCTCATCTGTCCCTGGTAAAGCACTTCATTCATGTATAAACTTTCCTATGCCCTGCTTTTATGGTTTTGCTACTCATAAACAAGGGTACTGTCATATACTTGTATGTGTAAAGTAGAGATAGGTTCTAGTGTCACTTATTAACTGGGTTTCAGAGACCATGGCAGTAGCTGTTAGAAAGAACACACTTTGGTAGAAAGAGGCATTTATATTCATAAATTGCTTTGCTGGTCAGTAGTTACGTTTGCGTAGAAGGTACAACCTGCTATCTGATTAGGTCTTAATTAAATCTTGGAAGAAAAGCATAGCTATTCACTAGATGTCTCATGAATTCATTTCATGAACTGAAGTAAATTTAATATAAATGCAGTACAATACATACATAAAAGACAAAACAATTGCACTAGAACTGATGGAATAGATCTTAAATTAAATGCATGTGACTTTTTGCTTGTGATCCATCAGCTGAAAAGGATGATAGGTAAAACGTTAACTTATTTATACATGGTTCATGGAGGAAAGTAAGAAATAAAGCTAGAGGTTTTTCAGGCAAAAGGAGTTTTCTTGTACATACAAATACTAAAAGACAGTTTGTGGAAACCAAAATACTTCTCATGTTCACAAAGGTTGCCCAGTTGATTGCCAGTCTGATGAAACTTTTCTGAAGCTAGGACCACAGAAGCTGGGGGCATCCCATCCAGGTTATCCCAGAACCAGCAATCTTGAAAGGACTTGATACTTACCTTTGGAAAACTGTCTGTCCTAAGATTTTGTCCCAAACGTGAAGTCTTTGGAGCCTAGGGAGATTGCTCCAAAGCTGGGCATAGACCTGCAACATTTGTCTCTGAGGTTGCCTTGGCAGAAACTCCAAGTTCTGTCCTGAGTGGGAAGCCCCCATGGCAGCCCCCACAGGTTCAGCTCTGTGGCAGAGCGCCTAGTGGTGAGCGCACCCAGCCGGAGCCCTGGCTCCACCGCTGTGCAGCTTCCCACTCCAAAGCATGGGTACAGACTCAAAAATGTGGGAATAGTTGTCCAGTGCCTGTGACTTCAGGGCTGACCTCCCAGCAGGTATGTCTAGAATCCATCAGTTCTGAGAATCGGAAAGCTCAGAGAAAATGAGTCAGTCAGTGCAGCTGCAGGGTCCTGAGAACTTATTTTCTATGGAAACAACATGTTTTTGAACACATCTTGCTGTCAACTCAAATTTGTCCAAAGCCAAATTTGTCTAAACTCTAGAAGAGGTATATTTCCTGGGAACTGGAAACTACTTTTTCACTAGCTCCCCTTATACCTATAACCACATAGGGTTTTTCTCTGTAATTTTTGCTGTCCTCCTTCACTTTGCTAGCTCAGCATGTTATTTTTTTTTCCAGAACTGAAGTCTCTTTAGAACAGAGTCCCTTTGACCAAGTATAGAGAGAAATAGTTCAAGGAGACACAAAACCAGTAAGAGAGGAAAATACCCATAAGAGCTTCTTAACATGCAGAGAATAAAACTCACAACTCTTTATGGGGACCAGCATACTTTTTTTTTTTTCTGGAGCAGGGGCTTGGAAGGTAGGGGAAAAGCCATTCACCTACTCCATTATAGACTTGCCTTCCACATGGGGCCTCTCTGTTTTAGCCAGATGAAATTTTTTCACACATTTCTGTGTTAGAAGATCTATCACTTTAACATACAGTTGGCATATGCCTAAATCCTGTGATACACAGAAGAAGTCACTGCTTGAGCAGGAAGGGCTTAGTCCAATGCCTCTTGATGGAATCCTTCCCACTGATTCTAAAGAGCTTTAGATCAGTCCTTGGGTGAGCACAATCACCAGCTTTGATATTTTTAGGAACGTACCAGCTTAGTTCTGAAGAAAAAAGGGGCAATATGACTTGATACATAGAGTGCTTTCCAATTTGCCGAGTTACTGGCCAGCTTCTGAAATCTCTCACCCTCGATCTAACAAGAAGAGTGCCCAAGTAAAGGAAGCGGTAAGCATTGAGAAAGGAGTAAAGTCAAGACTTAAACACAGACAAGCTGCTTTGGAGTTACTAATGCATTTTCCCTATTAAAACAATGTAGCTGCCAACATTTCATGTTGTTCTTGCATAAGGACTACCAAATGGGGAGATGCAGAGATGCCCCATGTACCTTCAGATAAACTGTGCACATTTGGAAGTAATTGAAATGGAGAGAGGCGGGGTTTCTATTGGCTTTTACTGATATGGTCTGGTTTGTATTAGGATGGAATTTCTGAGATTGGGAATGTATGACTCTAACAAACAGTGGTTGCTATAGGAAATATATGATCATCTGTATTATTCTACATGTACAAAAAAGGCATATACAGACAATTTCCTGGGATTTGAGTGTGTTGGGGGAGGTTAATGGACTCTAGGAGTGTTACACTTGTAATTTCATATCTTGCATTTGTCATCTTTACCCTTGTCACTGTAATAATTATGTATAGTCCTCAGGAATCTGTGTGGGCTGTAATCCATCACCAGTACACCATTTTGTATTTTCCATCTTCAGCTCCATCTAGGACAAGATGATGATTGGGAGCAGCCAGAATAGATTTACCAAGGGCAAACTGTGCCTGACCAGTCTAGTAGCTTACGTACTAGGATGAAATAACTGGTTCTGTGGGCTAGGAGAGAAGTGGATGTCTCTTATTGTGACTCTAGCAAGGAGATAAGGGAAAAAAATTCTGCAAAGAGGTCAAATTAACATTCCTGGATATTTGAAGTCTACAGTTTGTTTACAAAATAATATGGAAAATGTCTGTAATGTAAATCTGTCGTCCTTATGAAGACTGCAGTACCTATTAATAGTCTAGTTTCCTTAGCTTTTACCTGGATGTCAGGTGGCAGAAGAGGGAATACCATGCAGCTTCCAGTTCTGTCCATGCCATGAAGATTCCCCATAGTTGCACATTTGGTAGCTGCAGCCTTCTGATAATTCAGGCGGCAATTACCATGCTGTTTCTCAAAGACAAGTGGATTTGAGGGGTTTGGCTCCAGCATCAGGTACATTCAAGCCCCACTTCAAGTTCCCTGTTTCAACAGCTTGTGCTGGATGCCAAGTGCATTCACAAAGTGCTATAACATATTTGATAATATTGTCTCTTGAAGGAATCTGTGTCACTGAGCCAGCATATAGTGACTGCATACACTGAAATCCTTTATATTTTCCTAACTCTGTAATATAGATGACAGAAGAAAAAGAAGGGAGGGGAAGAAAAAAAGCAGACATAGCATTAGAAAGAAAGAGGAGAGCCTAGACTCAGGACACTTGCTACTGATGCTGTACAGGAAAGTGGAATACATATTAATACAGATAGAGCCTGAGAGTATACAGCATTTGAATTTTGATCATCTTTTCAAAGATGCAGCTCTCAAAGTAGCAAGCATATTTATGAGATCCAGATTGGATTTACTGTCACAGACATTGTTTCATGGACACACTCCATCCCTCCTCTACCACTGTGCAAAATCAGCTTATTCTAAGCAGACTTGAAACAGGGCTCAAAGAGTATCTAAGGCCAGTTTTTCCATGCTCCGCGCACTCAAAGGCAACCGAAACTGTGACAAAAAGGTGTAGGGTGTGTGAAGCGGAGGTGGTGATGCTGAGCTTCCACTAACATCTGGTCATTAGTTTCAGCTTTGGGGACTTCCAAAATGCTGGCAAACACGGCTCCAGCTGGCCTGGGGACTGTTGCTTCTCCATGAGCAGGTAAATAGGCCAGATGGTCGCTAATTTTACTACTGTTTCTAGTATGGACGATGAGTCGTGGTCCCTACAGAGCAGTATGCCTTCCAAATGCCGAATGTTTTTATTCACCTTTTGACCACATAGAAACAATGTAATTATTAGAAGAGTAGTAAAATGATTAGCGTAGTGGCTAAAAGGAATGTCGGAGAGAGAGAAGCAAAGAAAAGGCAGCAATGATTACCTTGCTTTCCTCTTTCCATTTCAGAATAGCGAAGTCTAGAAATCCCTTTTGAACAGCTGCACCTCCATTTGTGTTTGCTATAAAACAAAACTGTTTCACTTGCAGGAAGAAACTGGGGGAAACTGTTTTGTCTTTGCCATTTCTGTTCCTTTCAGCAAACAACAACAAAAACCCACACAAAACCAACCACCCAACTGAAGGAGAAAACCACCAAATCCCATCAAGCAGTCTTTAAGAGCTCTAGTGCTAAGAAGTGCATTGGAAAGCTGGGAGAATCCAAATTTCAATGCTTTATCTTCAGTATTTGTTGGAGGGAATTTTTGCCATAGCTGCATGCAGCATGAACACTTGTAAGGGGGTGGGAGGGTGAGATTTGTAGAATCTGGAGCTGGAACCTGAGGCAATGTTCAGGCAGTGATTATGCAATTGTTGCATAATATGGAGAGTGCTTGCATGAATAATCCTATTAACATTAGAGTTTCACAATCAGGCAATTGAACACTGCACTGTTCAAAATCATCTGCATTTATGATGGAAAAATTAGCAAAACCACCATTAAAAAAAAAAAAATAGGGGTCTCATAAATATAGTCTTCCTCAGAGGGAGCTAAGAGTCTAAGAATGTCAGAGGAAAGAATAGAGAAAAACATTTTCTCAGCTTAGATGTAGTAGGAAGGCTTGGCTTTAATGGTTTCCGTTGAGAAAAGGAAAAGATGGGGAAAAGGTATAGATGACTGTTATGGGTTGTTGATTTATTCGATGTGCCCAAGAAGGTCTGTGAACACTGGTATTGACAAAATTGAGAGGGGGGGGGGGAAATGTACTAGTCGCATGGATAATTTGCAATTTTTTGGTTGAATTTAGAAAGTAGCAGAGCCAGCACAGGCAGAAGGATTCATTCCTAAACATTTGAGAATTCTTTGTGCTAAGGAAGCAGTACCTGGAGCTGCAGGTGCACACTCTTCTCCCTCCCAAGCTGAAAGGCCCCTGTGAGTGACAAAGGCCCTGACTCCCGGGGCTCTGGCAGCCCAGGCGGGACGAGGAGCCAGGGTTGCCTGGGGGCTGCTCTCCTCCCGCTGAAGGCGAGGGCCAAGACCTTCCTCCGTGAAATGGTGGGCAGCAGCGGCACACACGAGCAAAATGTGGTGTGTCTGTGGCAGGGCTGGAAAAGCCTCAGCATCTCTCTGAGCTGTTTTTGTGCTCCCAGTGGGAGAACACACACGCTGAGACCATGTTGGTGCCAAGGACAGTGCCAGGCTGGGCGCAGGCTGCATGTGGGGTGGGACCTGCATTCCCTCTGCAAGATCCATGTGCCACCTCCTGCAACTTTGCCAGCTACAAGGAACCTCTGCACAAACACATAGGCAGCAGCAAGGCTGGTGCCAGCAATGCTGTGGAAAAACAAGTCATTAAATATTTTATATATGAAGTTTAAGATATATCCCAAAGCAGAAATAAACCTCTATTTGGCTGCCTTTTTGTTGTTTCCAGAAGGTATAAGGCTATGGAAAATGAGTGGGTCTATAAAGATGCATCTCTAGGCATCAGGGACAAGGCAGAGTCACAGCTGAAATTTAACCTTAGTTAATGTTGCCAGAAAGAATTTGAATGTTTAGGTGCTGATAGGTAAAGAATTTGAACAGTCAACTGTGCAAAAAGACTGAGAAAATCCATAGCTGGTTGAGGAAAGTCATCTGCTTTTATCTCATGCCACAGTATTTGAAAAAGCAAATCCAGTGCCCTAAACACCAATAGCTGCAGAACACTGGAGCCTTTCAAAGCTGGTTTGCTTCTAGCTGGATTTATTCATTATCTTTGTAAATCTTTTGACATGCCAGAACTTATGACCATTTCCAGACCAAATAGAACTGCTATAAGACAAAGAAAAATAATATTTTTATGGTTGTTACTATGTGACAACGCATGATGAATTCCAGTCTGGAGGATAGCTGTGAGGCAATCTTCCCTATTCTGGTTTCTCTTATCCTGTACATAAGAATAGTCATCTAGTAGTGTTCTATGCTTGTTGGTTTCTTGGATATATGTAATAGATTTGGATGTGGCAGTAGTCTTGAAGTTTTATTTCTATGGGAAGATACATCTGGAGAATGTACTGAAGGCACAGTTCATGTCATCTTTGTTAGCCAGCACGCTTTCTTTGTGCTTTCTAGAGTGCAAATGGAGTTCTCAATGTGTGTTCTAGGAAACAAATTGGAAAGAGCTACTAAGGGCATATGCCTTTGGTTTAAAACTACGTTTTAGGGTA
Source organism: Fratercula arctica (assembly GCA_947846985.1). Taxonomy (NCBI): domain Eukaryota; kingdom Metazoa; phylum Chordata; class Aves; order Charadriiformes; family Alcidae; genus Fratercula; species Fratercula arctica. The sequence continues at coordinate 27,142,975 of CANTUZ010000010.1, forward strand.
TGGCGGTTTGCATTTTCATTTTTGGGGAGATATTGAATAATTGGTAAGAACAGGCAAATCTCCACTAACATCAGTGCAGCTGCATTCATTTAAATCAGTTGAGGATCTGATTCACTGTCTTGACTAATATAATTAGCTAAAGCTGCAATCAAAGCCCAGCAGGGATGTGGGCTGTTGCAGCAATGTAAAATAGAAAACAAAGCAAAGCTGGAAGTTTCCAATATATGTGAATATGTTCAGCTACATCTACTGTTCCATTTTTTTGTATTTACTGATGTGATAAGTGGGGTACTGTGCCAGGATGAGAGGAGGCAGCTATCTGAGTGTGAGAGTTTGCCTCATAATTATGAAAATTACTTTTTCCTTTGCCTTCATTCAAGTAACAGACATGTAAATGTAGACCCGTGGCTGCTGGATGAGCAGCAGAGAGCTGCTAGCAGAGCTTACATTATCCATTTTCTTATTCACTGTTTTCAAGGCTCTAGGTTTGCCTCACCTTAGGCAAATTGCTATTTTTCTCTGTGCTTCAGCATTCGCATTCCCAGACCTCTCTGGCCAGATCTTCGAAGCAGAGCTTGCTCTCGCTCTGTGCCTCTCATCATGCGTCCCGCAATGAAATGAGCCCTCACGTAGATGACGCTTTCTGCCCCTCTCCAGCAGCACCAATTAGAATGAATGCAGTAATCTCAAGGAATAAATACTTACCAGTATAACCCAAATCCCCTAACTATTAAGAAGTACAAGCTTGACAAGGACAAAAATTTCCAACTCAGCCTTTGACTCAGTTTATTAAAGTGGACCTTTGCCTCCTATGGTCAATTTTCTCCACACTATCACAATATCCAGGAGCCTCAGCTTTTCTCTTAGCCCCTGGTCTAAGCAGCACGGCGGAAGACTAGAGCATGAAACGCTTTATCACTGCCATTGTAAACAGTTTGTATATTTGCTGCAGAAACGTGTTCCTATGAGGGGTCAGACTGTAATATCTTGTACCTTGTCAGCAGAAACAAGCTTTATTGCATCCTGCTCCCACTAACAGGGTTGGTTTTTTACATTCAATTTTGGGTAAGACTGAGTACAGTTCTTCTAGTTCTCAGTGGTACAGTGGGTACAAAGGAAAAGCTTCTCCTGGTAATATTTGTACATAAAATACTATTCAAAACATATATTGCATCTGGTGCCAGCAAACCCACACCAAAACCTTTCAAACAAAGATCTTATTATAATAATGTCATACGGGACAGATGAATAATGAATGAATGTTTATTATCAGTGTTATACATTCCTGCTATAACAACCGAAAGAAACTACGCAATAAGAGCGACTCCAGCACGGAGGAGCATGAAAGCAGAACCCCCAGTGCCACGGGGCAGGAGATGGCTCCTGCTGCCCGAGCACAGGTCCTCCTCTCTTCCTCCAGGCCCCAGGTTTGGTTCTCCCAGGGTTCAGATTTCCTGGTTATGGATAGAAATCCACAGCTAATGATGATAACAATGTACAGGAAAGGCTACCCTCCGAAGCTGAACTTTAGTAACTAGGAGACAGAAAATATTAAAGCTATGAATTTCAAGAGCAAAAGAGTATACCTTGAAATACTATCATAAAAATTTCCTTTTTGGAGCAAATTTCTGTCCTAGGAATTCTGCTTGTGGTGACAGAGTTCTCTGTGAGTCTACATGAAGACTACAATATTGGTCTCAAATTTTCTGTTCCTAGTATTTCTCAGTTTACCTGCTCTCAGGTTCACTTTGTTCAAAATACCTTAATGCTTTGGTGCCTGAGCTTTTTATGAAATACAATTTGTGAATTTCATCTCAGTTTCACATTTATTACTATTTTTGAGGATGGTTAATGATTTTTCTGGTATCACACAGTTTAGGTAAAAATATTAATGGCTAATACATCTACAAATAGAAAAAGATAGTACAAAGATAGTAAATGCTGGGGTATGTTGCTCAAAGCTGGCTGTAATATGTTCACCAGGCTATTAAGAAAAATAAGAGAACTTGAGGTGTTGTCTGGGAGTTACAGGATTGTTGATAGTATGGTTTTCAAGCTATAAGGCTTTAGTACCATGTGGCTGTTTTCTATCCATCCCACGCTTGTGGCTTGAGCAGAACTGGACCTTCCGCTTCTTGCTGGACCAAAACAATGTGAATTTGGTCAGGGATTTGGAATTTAAACCGTAGCTGTTGTAGTTAGTGCTGTCTGCCAGCATCAGTTAACAGGAAGTTTTTCAGATTAGATTTTTGGTTTCGTAATTTTAGTGGCAACTTAGTCCCAGTAAAATCACCAGACTAGACTGCACTTAACTGATGTGACAGTATGTTAGAGCCTAATAAAAATTAATTCTTTATGGCTCAGTTGTGTAAAATGTGTATTGCTTCTAATTTACAAAATGAAATCAAACACTTTTAATTCTTTGCAGTGTCCCATTCCATAAAAGATATTCTTCTTTCCTTCAAACTGCAGATATGGACACTTAAACACATTTGTAACAAGATTTCTGTTCTTTAAGAGCCTGAAAGATAAACTCAGAGAACAAATTTCTGCACATTTGTCAGACTTTTTTGTTGATTTCAAAGCATTTTGTTATACAAATACTTTAGTTCCTGTCTTTGTGCTCCTCAGAGCACTCTCTTGAGGGTGCATGTGTAGTCTAGAATCCAGAAAACCAGGACTGCTTGCTTGCATTAGAGACTACTTGAACACATGTGTTTTTCTACCAAATATCTGGAGACATTAGCTAGGGCACTTCAAAAAAATTTTTTTTCATTTCCAAATTAAGGGAAAAAAGTGTTATGAATGATTCAAATGTGTATATGGATTGAACATCAACTACTTGTTGATCTGTCTAGGTTTTTATCTTTGCACTTATTAAATTGGATTTGAGAAAAAGCTAGATTTTATTTAATGTTTGGATGTTGAAACTTCCTTGAGGTGTTAGCTGACAAAGAGCAACAAAGACAAATGGTAATAAAAACAAAAGCTGGCAAACTAAGGGAAAATTTCCCAAAGGCAATCTAAACTGTATTGCTGGAGTAACTAACTGAGCGTCAGGCATCAAAGAAAAGCAAATGGAGCCCCCAGTTGTATCCCTGTGGGATGGAATCCACCATTGAGAAATTTTGACATTCCAGACATAATTTCTGTTTCTAAGTCTGAAAACATCTGCAAGGAGCAGGTGTCTTTAGGTGATGATACCTGTCAGGAGGGGTAGGGAGGGTTAAGAACTTTTTCAAAGGAAAAATAATTGTCTTGAGATGCTCATATGCTCTTTAGTGCAAATATCTGTCTTGGAAGTCCCAGTGGATTTTGGCTTCCCTATCAACAAATTGAGAACAGGACTGAGAAATGCTACACTGTGACTCACCAAATAACAGGGATTTTAGCTGGCTTTTGGGCATAGAAAATGAAAGAGATAAAGTCTCTCTGAGAGTTGATCGCTCCTTCCCTGGTTTACCTTTGCACGGTATCTAGCATAGGATTGGGATCACAGAGTGGCTGAGGTTGGCAGGGACCTTTTGAGATCATTGGTCCAACTCCCTTCTTCAAGCAGGGTAACCTAAAGCAGGGTGCCCATGACTCTGTCTAGTCAGTTTTTGAGTATCTCCAAGGATGGATACTCTACAACCTCTCTGGACAACCCTTTCCATCCTCAGAGTAAAAATGTGGTATTTTGTGGGTTTTTTTTATTCTCATGGATATTCATGTGTTTTAGTTTGTGCCCATTGCATCTTTTTGTGCCTGTGAGCACCACCACGTATTGACTATCAGTCAGTAGATTTTTGCTAACATTATGCAAAAACAATAATTTGCCTCAGTGGAAATTTATTTCCGATTGCAACTCCAACAGCTTTGAACTGGCTCAAGCAAGACAGGCAACAAGTTCAGCTCTCTTGAGTAGCCCTGTTGACATTTGGTGAACCAAACATTGCAAAAAGTATATAAATCTAAAGCAGAAAATCTGTCATTTCAAGACTAACTGTTTTTGTCCAGAACTCAAAGCATTTTCCAGATGAAATGAGGTCATGCAAAGCTGTGGTCATGCCCAAAGCCAAGGAGCAGCTGCCTTGAGTTCAGAACAGCTTTTGCATTAGACCTCCAACCCAAACAAGCCTACGGTCAAGGGCTGGTGTGTTTGTGTAGCTTTAGCTATCCTCTTGGAAGCATTGCAGACGTGAGCCTGCACTTATATACTTTAACTAGTCTTTTCTGCCCCTTTGCTTTGTGCAGGTTAGGAAATATTTTCCTCAGTGAGTATAAGTCTGTCTGAGCCTATGAGGTCTCTGCACGTGTTTTAATCAGATCCCACGCTCCACTCTGAATATTCAGCTCTTTGTTCTCTGTTTTTATCTCTGTGATGGAATACTAAAGGCCAGAGGCAGAAAACTCATGGCGTTGAGTTGATGGCTACACCTGAAATCAAATCAAGTTAAAGAATAGGCAAGCTCTTACCTTGGAAATGGATTTTTATGGGAAGACATCAGTTGTCAGCAAGGTTGTGCACTAAGGTCTGCGCTTGCTTTGAGACACTGAGCAAGCCCGTGTGATGGTAGACTGCAACACGACAAAAGGGCAAGAGCCTCCCAGCTCTGGAGGCCAATTTTACTATTTTATGTGGGAGATATTCCAGGAGCCTCATAAAACAAGGTGTATCCCTGTCCTTTTGAACACAGTCAGACTCACTGGATTTCTAAGGGAAAGATAAGTGAGAGAGCAAACTATTGCATTCAAACAGCTTTTCTAAAAAATCACTATTTTGGAATGTCTTCCTCTTTAGTTAAAGAGCAAGTTGTCTGGTCAGAATCCTGTGCAAAATACGCATGTGAGATTAGCTGCATCTATAATTTGCTGACAACTACCTAAATTTGGCAGTGCCGATCCAAGTCCTTGAAGAGGGGCAATGCCGTACCCCCAGGTGAGGCACTGCTTGGAGGCGGCTGGGCTGCTAAGAGCAGCCCAAGGCCTCGTCACAGCACGGTGGCCAGTCCTCACTTGGTGACTGGATGGTAACGGCAGGCTTCCTGATGCAGGAGCGCTACGTGCTCGCAAAGCCTTTAGGATGCATATACTGGAGAGCTTGGTTGGCAGATAGCAGCAGGGTATATTTGTATTAGAAAATTAAGATTTGACACCATCAAACTACCAAATAAAAATTGAACTGTGGGTAAATAATAAAGTATATAACATTGTGAAACAGTTCAAGAAGAAAAGAGCCAAGTGCCTGCATGAGCTCTGAGATGAATTTCCACTAGAATAAAAATTTTTAAAGGGATCTATTTTCCTTACAATCATAAGTTAATCACATAATATGCTTCTGACAGGTATTATGAACATGGAAAATAGCTCTAGTTTTTCAGACTGTCAAACAAACTGATAAGCCGTGCCAGTAAGTTCACCAAACCTGTCTTACTTAAAATGCTGTTTCATTGACATATGCTACTTACTGTTACGTGTACGTATATTCCTAAATAAAATCAATTATGTATGTATAATCACATACTATTTATTAAGGACTGCAACTGCTTGCATATTCTGGTAGGCACACTGAGAATCTATTTACTGTAGCATATCTTTCTGAACAATAGCTGGGGAACTGCTGCTGTAGCTATTTATTAGGACAGCATTAAGCGTGAAAATTTTGGAACCAGAAGGAAAGATCATATTTATGTTTGCTTAGGTTTGTTACCATGGTACTTAGAATAGTTACTATGGGAATGGAAACAAATTGGTAAGTTACCATTACCCAGTAGTATCAGTACTACAGGGGGTTTTGTTTCTAAAAGCCACTAACCTCAGCTTCATTGATTTGCCCAGAACCTTTCTTTCTTGTTTAACTTCTTTCTCTACACTGAAAAGGAGAAAGGAAAAAATCCCTTGTGGAAGCTATTATTTGAAGTCATATCTGGATGAAAGCACAGAAGGTGACTATAAGATAACAAGGGAAAATGCTCACAGTGATTGATCCAGGTAAAAGAAAATAAAAATTTAGACCTGATAGCATTCACCATTTAGGTTATTTGGGTGACGAGTGTGACTGACGTACTCCTTAAGGAAAGGGTCTTTCTGCTGTTTCGTTGCCTTGGGGTAGCGTGCACATGCACACAGCCATGTTCTGTCGAGTATATTTCATATAAGACTAAGACTGTTCTAAGTTGGTTTTCCATATGCAGAATGGCTATCTTACACTTGATGCAGAATTGCAGTGTGATTATGACATTTCATATTTTGGAGAGGGGTGACTAGAAATACTACAGATGCAGTACAAACTGTAAACATGTCAAGCACAATGAAACGCGGAATCATATAAAAGTTAAAAATAAGAGGCCTGATAATGTGCATTGTACTGTTTTGATATTTCCTGATTGCTCTGAGGTACAAAAGGAAATATTATTTCCATTTATTTTTCGTCCCTGTGATTCCAAATAAACCTGTTGCTTGACCAATTTCCAACCTACCTACAGGTGACCAGGGTGAGAGATATTCTTTTAATTTGCAGCTCCTGAAAGCATGTGACTACCTGAAAATCTCAACAATTTCTCTTTAACACCACATACCCCCTCAAGTAATTCTGGGAGTGAACGTCTTTTAACAGGCTCAAAGGAGGGAACAAAGAAAGAGAATTTCATATTTACATTATAGATTATTTTCAAGGCACTCATGTGAATGTATGTGACTGTTCTTTTTAAATTTCTGATTAAGAGCCACTTACGTGACATTTTTTGCCTTTAAAACAAACAAACAAACAACCCAAAATGCTCTTCACAAGACTGAGCAAGTGACAAGCGCCAAAGAAAAAGTCTATGGCTGTCCTGCCACAGCATCAGCTGAATACCTCTCCTGGTCTGCATTAACTTGCTGCTTTTCTTCCTCAATCAATGATCTAAAACATACCGTGAGAAATGCTTAGCAGAAATCAGGCACTGGGGAACCCCTGACAACGCAGCTCTTGTAACAACCCCACTTTTAAGAGAAAAGATTCATCCCAGACAGCATGCAATTTAAATGAAACTGCAGAACCCCGTTATATACATACCATGCATAGTGTAAGTACTCTGTGATGTTCACGTGCACATTTTAAACAGTAGTTGTTTTTCTGTATCAGCAGTGTGAAATGTGTCTCTATTGATTTGCATTATATATCTCTGTCTCCAAATACATGCATCTAGTTGGTCTTCCTCTTCTATTAGACATTCTTTCATCTCAAAATTTCAGGAAGAATTGCTAATATTGATTAACTTTTAGAGGCAGCCTCATCTGATTTGCAACGTTGTTTCTGAAATTACATGTAAGGTACATCTAGTAAATTTTAAAAGCAGGACTGGTGGAACTCGTGCTTTCCAAATGAGCTTTTCTTTGAGCTTTTGAAGTCACTTAAATCCATACAGAGTGGAATTAAAGCAAATACTCACAGAAAGTGCATAATGAAGGTAGTGGGAAAGCGAGAGTTGAATTTTACACAACTGGGTTTCTCTGATGAGTTTTACTACAGTCCAGATCCACAAATGCCCTATGTAAAGGGTCATAACCAGATTAAACTGTGCTCAGCCTGGTCAGATGTCTTTGGCAATTGGTATATTTTTCCCTGTATGTTTTGTAACGCTTTGGTGTAAGCTTCAGGTCTTTTCCTTTTAGTGCTCTGGGTAGGTTTGCAGAATTGCCAGCTTTAGAGACCTTTATCAACAGTCGGTGGTACATGGACTAGAGCAGTGTCTTCCAGAAGGGCTCCTCCAGCTCCCAGTGCTGCCAGCACCAGCAAGCCTTGCTTTATAGTAGGATGTCACTTTTCAGACAGAGCTGGCTGCTAATTACACATATACTGTGTCTAATCCTGGGAACAGGAGACAAATTTTATGCTGAGAATCAGGCCCGTGTTCTTAGCTGCCTCAACTAAAGAGAGAAACACTCAAAAACATGATGCAATTTAAGCCTAAAGTCTCTAAAATCATAGCAAAGGAGGAGTTTCAAATTCATTATTTGAGAATGAATATGACTTTTCTTTATTTTTTAAGCCTCTTGATATTTGGCATCTGACTTGGGATTTTTGGCTGCATGGCATCAACCATGATGAAATTTTATTAATAAACCATCGTGGTTTTCCCCAGCCACACTCAGCAATAAAACAGTTAATTTTCTTCTGCTTAAAATGTACTTATTGAAGAGAGTTAATTGCCGCTTCACAGTTTTTATCTTTTCAAAGTAGAATTATGATTCTGCCTGACGTCAAAAAAAATTGAGCAAACATCTGAGCTTATGTTGCAATGCAAGTAGTCCCAGGGAGAGACCATTTCTGGTCCTCACGCTTGATTCCAGTGGTCTCCAGCAGTGTTTGGGAGGGTTACCTGGTGACCAGCTGCACAAACACTGTACCTCGCCCCTCCAACCAGCAAAACCCTGCCTTTGCAAACCTAAAAGCCTTCTGTGTAAACAAACACCACAAATAAACAGTGGGGACTGTCCCAATTAAACAGCTGTAAAAATAAGAATTAAAAAAGGTTTGACTTATGACCAAGCTGTGAAACCACAAAGAAAGCATCTGCAAGCAGCAGTTAGACCAAATAATACTTTCCTTTCAGCTGTACAGGCAAAGTCCCTCACAGGCAAGTGTCTAGGATGCTGGTTGTTATATTTAATAGCTACTTGCAAAAAAAAAAAAAAAAAGCAATGTCAAGCTCTCTTCCAAGCTCACTTTGAAACAACAGGCCACCTTTGTCTGAAACATCATTGATAAGATACTTTTTTTTTGGCTAAAAATCCTGATTGATTAGTTTAGAACCATAACGAAGTGAAATGTTTCGTATTTAAGCAAGGTCTGCTTGCTTAAAACGTGTAAAACCCACATAAATTCAGAGTAGTTCATCCTGGAAAGAGGAAAACGGCATTCAAAACTACTCATAAAGTTATCTTGCCTCTGACTTTGGGGAAGAAACAGGACTTGCTATACAGGGTATGATATTATTAAGCATACTTTTGCAGGATATAGATTGTGTCTTCTAAGTATAATCCTAGGAATTATTGCATTTGTTTTTCTTAAAAGTTATTGATGTTCATTCTATGGTTTGTACGGAAGAATATGAGAAGTTTAGGGTTGGTGTAAGGATGTCTGTTGGATGTTAGTTTGTTGTGAGAATGCCAGATGATAGTGGGATGTAATTTTTCTGACAGTAAAACACACTTTCAATTTTATTTTTTTATAATATTCCTTTCTTGAACTTCTCATAATGATACTGATTTTCCTGTTTTAATTCCAAGCATTGCATCCTTCTAGAGATAGGGCTGTCTTTTTAATTAATGGAATCAGTGTACAAATACCATACCAGGGGTGAATTTTAGGTAGCTCTATGGCTTGCTGACATCTGACTAGCTTTAGCTCTGGTAATAAGCTTTCAGAGACCTTGCCAATGAAATTTAAGTCATATTGACCTCAGTTATATAGTCATACAGTCTGCCTCTCTACCTGATACTTCCCTTTATTTTCCACTGAAGGAATTTAGTGCCCATATTTTAACTCCAACTAAATTGTCCACTCAACTCTGTGGTCCTTTGGGTTTTTTTCAGAAGTGTAAAGCAGCAAAAAAAGTGTCTCTCTCCTCAGCCACTCTGTTGGGTGTAGACTGTTGGAAGCAGATCTGAGAGGCCAGCATTAAAATTGCCCTATTCCATGGCACTCACAGGGGTTAGATTCCTGTCTAATCTGTGAGCCCTTTACTCAGTGGAATGAAACTAAGCTGTTGCCTACAGTTTAAAGTGATTTTATCCTAGCGTTTGCATGTCAAAGACATGGTATAGTTTGTATTCATTATTTAAAACTAGTTTCTCTGGGTTCATATGCAATTATCTTTTTTCCAGTGAATGCCTTGTTTTTCAATTGTTCAGGCTGGACAGTATCATCCACCCAAAAAAGGTTTCTTCCTAGTCTTATAATTTCTTGAAATCTAAACTTGAAAATCATTCTCCCTGGCACCTAATATCCTGAGGCCGTTATTTGCTGCTTCCGTGCTGCTTCAGTATTTGTCTGCCAAAGGCGTTCTGTGAGCCCTATTGCCCATGTAGGAGGTGATTCGAGAATGGCTTTTTTTTCCACTTACACTGCAAAAGTACAGATTGATTTCAACCCACTGAATATTTCATCATACGTCATATTTTCTCATTGAGAAACCAAGAAGCCTCTAAAGGTTTCCTTCACTAACAACCTGTACTTTAGATGAGACTGTGAGCTAAATGCTAATCTGATATCATGTTCAAATTATTTAGGTTTTCTTATGATAAAATGACTAAGAGATGAAAGATTTTGGAAGGGGTCAGCCTCTGACCCTGCAGAGCCCTGTCTGAGGGCACTGACTCTCATGGAGGAGAGTTGCGGGGTTTGTGTGGAAGGAGGCACATCTCTCCCTCCTGCTGCCTCTGGGTATTGCATCCAAAGGGGGATCTCTCTGTCCAGAATAACCCCCTCGTCAATGATGGGTTTGAGGAACAGCCCAGGTCTCCACAGCTAGAGCAAGAGCAAATCATAGAATCATGGAATGTTTTGGGTTGGAAGGGACCTTAAAGATCATCCAGTTCCACCCCATGCTCTGGACAGGGACACCTCCCACTAGACCAGGCTGCTCAAAGCCCCATCCAGCCTGGCCTTGAACACTTCCAGGGATGGGGCATCCACAGCTTCTCTGGGCAACCTGTGCCAGTGTCTCACCACCCTCAGAGTGAAGAACTTCTTCCTAATATCCAATGTAAATCTCCCCTCCTTCAGTTTGAAACCATTACCCCTTGTCCTATCACTACAATCCTTGATCAAGAGTCCCTCCCCATCTTTCCTGTAGGCCCCCTTTAGGTACCGGAAGGCTGCTATAAGGTCTCCCTGGAGCCTTCTCTTCTCCAGGCTGAACAGCCTCAACTCTCTCAGCCTGTCCTCATAGCAGAGGTGCTCCAGCCCTCTCATCATCTTTGTGGCCCTCCATTGGGCCCATTCCAACAGGTCCATGTCCTTCTTGTGCTGAGGACTCCACATCACATTTCACAAATGAAATGACAGAGAGAGATACAACTTCTGGGCTGCTGCTGTCTCCTTATCTCTAGTGGGTCCCTAGTCTGTGTGTATGTACATACACACACATGTCTGACACCTAGGAAATTTGAAAAAAAATGTATTACTTCTACACTAAGGAAGCTTTGGTGGTTCTTTTTGCACCAGCTCAGGCCAATTCACCCACGTGCTGTCTGCACCAGCTTCTGCAGCGCGGCCCAGCGACAGGGTTTGCGATCAGACTTAGACCCGCAGTTGCTTGCTCAGTTATAGACCAGGACACTGCAGAAGATAAAGCCAGAGATGTGTCCTGTGCAGGAAAGCAAAAAAAAAAAAGTCTATATAAAACTATCCAAACCTCATTAAACTTTTTAAAGAGATCAGAATGTAAATGCAGGTGGTATAAATAACTTGTTAGAAAGTTGAATCTGAGAGACTGCTCAGGAGGTTTAAACTTGAGTGCTTTAAAAACAACTAAAAATTCCAAGACATTTCAGCAGATTATACTCTAGGTAACAAACACACTTTGAAGTAATTTTCTCTGTCTAGATTGCAGTTAGGAACATTCACTATAAAAGGAAATTACAGTTTAAGAAGATGTGAGTAGAGCAAAAGACTGGGAAATACCCATTAGGAAATCAACTTTTCTCCTGCCTTGCAATCTCCATTTAAGACCTTCAGTGCCCTTTTCAAACACAGATGAAATAATTTATATGAAATGAGGAAGCATTGTGACCACTGGAAGAAATTCAGACACATAACTGATGTATTTTTCCCATTTCTCCACATGCAGTGAATCTTTGTGTTACTTATTCTATGCCATAGGATCACACTTGGCAAAACCATCTGAAAAACTGCGGTGGCTCTTTGATTCTAGCTCTTATAAACCAAAAAAGTCATTCTTTATTTAATTGCAGTATTAAGATTTTTTTTTTTTTAATTTAAACATTAATGTTCCCAGTTTGGGTAGAGAATTTACAATGATGCCAGTAATTCCAAATACATAACAATAATTGCAGTTCTTGGGGTGTTTTTTTTCTCTTTACTGTGAGTGCATAAATTGATCTAGCTTCTTACAACTACTCCTGATACCCAGGCTACAAGCTCATGCCTGCTGCTTGACTGAACACATGCAAGTAGTTGTTTGAAGCCTAATGTAGGCATTATAAAATGCAAAAGTGCCGGCCTCCTGAAATAAAAATTATTTCCATTTCCCTGGCCCTGTCTGACCCTGCCAAAAGTATCTAATGATGGATCCTGCTGCAGGTGCCCCGCTGAGGCCCGCAGCCTCCCTGGGAAGCAGCACAGCACCAGGCAGGATGCGAGGGTGGATCCTGCCCCCTCACCCCCCTAATTTTGAGCCAGCGTGCTCCAGAAAGGCAATGGGAGTAGCAGCAGGCAGCATTGTGATGCTTCAGCCACCCAGGTTTAATCTACCACAAAAATATGTTTCAAAATGCACAGTAGTGCGCACCCCATAGTAGGGGTACAGTCATGCTGCCTCTCTGCCTGCCTTACTCGATAAGATTTTCTTTTAAAAATTTGGAGACTTTTCTGAGAGGTATGAAAAACCCAACATATTTCTATTGAAATTAAGGGAAAGACAAAGATTTTGGTTTATGTTCGATTTGGGCTTACTCATGTGTATAAATATTGGTATTGTAATTAATTGTAGTACTTCTTCAAATGAAACATTTTCCATTAAAAATATTTTCATGCTCAAAACAGAATATCTTTGCTGAAAAGCATCAACAAAAAAAGCTTCTATATTCTTCTGCCATCTTAGTTGAAATCATATGCAAATGCTCAAAAAATGGTCATCGAAGTCCTTACTGTACTGAAAACACACACTTTTGGCTACAGCAAAATATTGACATTTCCATACTATCTTCAAAAAATTAAAACAGTTGCTGTAACTGAATTGCAAAAATGTTAAAAAGGGAAATTAAAAAAAGTATTCTTTTTGAACCTTCAGTTGAAAGTATCTACATTTTGAACTAAACGTGTTATCTTTTTTTATCATGTTACCTATTGTATCATTTTTATGCTTTCCAAGTCTTGTAGAAATACAAGGATAGGCTACAAGATAATACCCAGGAAAACTGGGGCTTTGCTTATTCCAGCCTTACCCACTTCCAGGAACAGCTCCCAGAGTCATGGAACATATTCCATAAATCTTTCTGAACAAATTCCTCTAGGATCCACCTGAGAATCATGTTAGTGAACAGTTCAGTTTAACAGCTGGTCATACCTGGCAACAACATTGTAAAAACAAGGAGGTCCTCCTGTTAGTGGCGTAAACTACCACTGTTCATAAGTTTGGACAAAAATATTTCTTTTCTTAAGAAATCATTGGTTTTGAAAAAGTATTTCAACAAGCCAGTCCATATTAAATGTTTTCTTTTGAAACTAATAGCTAAGTAAATAGTGATTTGTCCAGCAAAGAGCAAATCTGTATTCCAAAGGTTCACTTTTACAAAGAAAGCTGGATATCTTCCCTGACGAGATCTTGAGCTAGTGTAGAAGATAAGATATCAAGAAAGGGCCAGAAACTCCTTTCAATGAAGGGAAGAAAAATCAGATTAATGACTGTAACATATTTGAGCAACCATTTATTTCAGCTAGCATCAAGTTCACGCAAGCCAAGCGCCATTAGGAACTTTGCATAGCAATATAGGCAGAAGCTGGCATGGCCAATGGCACTTGAATGGAGTAGCCTCAAAACAGCTTTGGGACTCAGTTATGTGAGTGCTGGTCTATATAATTTTGACTGTCACTGTGGTCTACAGGAATATTCAGATTTTTTTTTTCATTTGTTTTTCTAAATGCTAGCAATAAAAAATGGAGGATCACATTTGATTTAGCTTTTCTTTGTGACGGTTATTAACTTTTTAACAGATTTTAAAATAAATTGCATTCTGTCACTTTTGTTATACACATTTTATATCTATTCTAACTCCTGAAAATAAAACATCTTCTTTAATGAGCAGTTGAGTTTACAATCTAAGTTCTATGAAAAGTCATGTAAGAAGATAGTATTTTCACAGAAATTGTCTCATGTTATTTGCAAAGTATTAAACAGGTGAAGTATAAAAAGCCATAAAAACAGTTTGAAGTGCAAAGCCACATTACTCCTGATTTAGGCTAGGATCATATATGAAATTCTTGGACCTCTTAGAAATAGAGACAAAGCTTGATTAATCTGTTATGAGAGGCAGACAAAAAATATCAGACTTTATCTTAATACAGATAATGGTATTCCAAGATAGATGGCACGCGCTTACAAGAAGGTGATACACAAGATTTTTGGATTCCCTCAAGATCTCTTTATTAGTGGGTATGCTAAAACTGCATATGTAGTAGGGTTATAAATATTGTACGCAGCCTTGCTTAACCAAAATAAGTTGTCTTAGTTACTAGCAAAAGTTGATGTGTTGTCTAATAAACAAGCTGTTGGCAATAACTTGCTTTTTTTCCCTCATATAATTATGTCTAATGCCTAGTAGTGCCGTGACACATCTCCAGACAATAAAGTTGTGTTGATAGAGCAATAAAATAATAACAGTAAAAAATTATGACCACTCTTGAAGTTTCACTTGTGACAATAGGCAATTCTACAAGAACTGATATTCCAACTTCTGTTTGATAGTTAACTACGAATAGTGACAAACATAATTTTTTGTGCTATTAAACCTGGACTGCTCATGAATTTACATCATAAACTAATTGTATGGATTAGGCTCTGTAACTTAAACATATACGTCAGTAATGTATCACAAAAACTTAACATTTGGAAACTTTTGTCTCAATCCATTATAACACCTGCATCTGCCACCAGTCAGAAGCAGGAAAGCTTTTCTGTATGTCCTGAGTGTTGGCTGGGAGAATAACAGAATTGGTTTATGGTCTTTGAACTGAAAGATATTGTGTTAGAATATAAGCAGTTCAGGAAAAAGTTATTAGATATCAGCCTGACGTTAGCATCGTGGGAATGTCTGGAAAACAATTTTAAGAAACCTGGGAAGGGAGCAGAAACCAAGACTGACTCTAATCCAAGAAAAAAAAAAGAAACAGAAATCTGTCCCTTTTTTCTTAAGGGTTCCAGTCAGTCAGCTATTTCCTAAAGAAATATTTCTTTACACAGAACTTGCTCTTAGACATCATTAGAAGAGCAGGGGGAAATCTCTCATTCCCTGTGCTCAGGCCTAGTAATACACATGGTCTTCATTAAGCACTATCAGTTGTTGCTTGGCACGTGAGCCTCTGTCCTACCAGCTGTTTTGTGTGGGACTCTTGTTGTTGCACGAGTCTGAGGGCAGCAATGGGTTGTGGTAGCTTTACTCCTCTGAGCAGGTCCATTGCATTCACTGGGGTTGCTCTCCAGAGTAAAAATTGCCATGAGTTCATCTTGACAAGATTGAGCCCTTTATCTGTGTTAGCCTATTAGGCCTTAAACCCACAAGCCTATACTTTTATTTCACAACATCAGTAAATACCAGGCAACAGACCCATAGTTTCAAGCGTATGAAACAGAGCAGAGCGCTTTGTTAATACCTGTCTGTGGCACACTTTTTTCCACCTTTCCTCCTTCTCATACTGAGCACAATGTTCTTGCCTGCTCCCCAAAAGCCATAAATATAGTGAGAAATAAAGACCTTTTCAGAGTTGGAAGCAACTTTAGACTACAGATTCAATCCAAAACCTATGTCTTTGTTACATTCCTCAGTTGCTCAGTAAGAGGCTCCTATTTGGAGGAGATGCCGAGTGAAATAAAGAACAACTTTGGCTCGAGCTCTAGGCAGCGAGACTGTTATTGATCCCTGTGGACATGGACTACTTGCAACAACTATGAATGATTTCCCAACTCTTTCTCTTGCTACTGTTGTATGAAAAATATACATAAACATACGTTCTACTGCTGAGCATTTCAGGATGTGTCAGTTTTTCTTTTAATTGAAAGTTGATCAAATTTTAAGGGATAGTCACAATGTTCATGCACAGAACATCTCGATAAGAACACAGTGAGTAGATACTTTTTTCCTCTAACATTTTTCTGTTTCCTGTTTTCAGCTTGCTTAATTTAACCATAACCTTGGCCATCATTTATATTTTAAGTGCTGTATAGCCAGACAAGAGATTCCATAGGAATTAAATTGGGAGGATTTTCCTTCTCAGCTACTTTTAATGTGGAAACTCCTTGATGGAAACGAAAGGATTACTTTTTTCTCCACTGTAGCCATGACCTGAGAACAGTATTCTTGTGTTTTGCACCACAGCTAGTAAAAGTGATAGTGCAGACAAATCATCATTGGAAAGGTAGTGAGTGGTGCAATAAAGAGTAAAAGCAGGGCAACCTTTCATCACCACTGCAGTTCAGCTGCCAGACCTCGACAGCGTTTTCCATTCCATTCTACTGACAAATCAATGGCACCAGAGACTAGACGATATAAAATAAAAATCTTTGTTGTTTTCCAGATAAATTAAATACATTTACTGAAAAAAATGGGAATCATGCAACCTCCGATTGACTTCAATCAACTGTATAGACAGCAATGGCCTCAGCCTACGCTCAGGAGGAAGCCTGTAGGCTCACATACACATGCACGGTGTGGGATAGAGCAGTTTGAACCTGGGGGGGAAGGGCAGGAAAGGCTGGGTTTTAGAACTATGAAAATGTAATAGTAAGTATAACAAAACCATAAATTATTTCAAAATCTTGGACACTTTCTAAAATTAAAATTTTTCAAAGAGCAATCTTTGTTCTTAGCTATATTGTAAAGACAGCTGGCTATCAGGGATAAGCTTTGTAGGCTGGCAAAAACAACCTCCACTGAACTCAGTAGGAACCTCATTGGTTTTGCACTGAAAACTGTAGACCACAACTCACCAAGCTTTTCCCAATTCATCTATTTTTAGCATTAACTAGCATTAACAGTTTTGAGGTGTAAATAAAAGAATATGATATAAAAATACAATTTTTTCATTGGAGTAATGAAAGTAAATGTCTAAAAACCTGTTTGAAAACGATGATCAATAAAGATCCCTCTATGTTAAGTATTTAGCGCTTCCACTTAAAATATTGAAGCCGTTGATTCACTAATATACAAGGTCACGAATCTGCCAGAGATCAGGCCAATGGTGGTGCAATGAAAGGCACAGGTTCTGTAGTGGCCAGGGAAGGAGCAAAAGGGAATGAGTAGGAAGCCGGGGGGGGGGAACTCACCCCCGCTGGGAGCTGGGGCCATAAGCACACCAGGGCTGAGGAAATGCCATGCCTGCACCATGCGCAGCCCAGAGACCTCCTTGTGCCCAGCCATGCTGTGCAAGCTCTCCCTGGGGCTGGGGAGCAGGGAAAGAGGGTGCTGCTGCTGCGCTGGGGTGTCTCAGCCCCCTCAACGACATTTCAAATGTGCGGCAAAGCTGCGCAGGTCTGGCCATCCTCTGGAGTGGAGCTTGGGTCTACCCGAGCCTGCAAGATCGCATTGGGTCACTGTCGGCTGAGGAGGTTATTTTAAGATGTGGTCTAGTGCAACTTCGGTTTTGAAAGAATAATTAGAGCGGCATAATGATATGGGAACAGCTTAATGGTGTTCTTTGTTGGAATTAAAGGACACAGGAATTGATCTGAGGAAACAGGAACATGTGGACTGGAAATAGTAAAGTGTGATCCTGCTGTGAGTGGGAAGTGTTTAGTAGTTTCCCTCTTTTTTCGCTCCTTCTTTTAAAATAACCTGCTTTCCATTGTAAAATATTCTAATTTCTAAATTGAATATTCAACTCAATGGGTCTTATGCTAAAATATCAAAGAAAAATAGTATTTTTCTTACTTTGTTTACCTTCCATAATTTTAGACGTTTACTTTATTTTGTTGCTCCAGCAATGTGGTGGCTACAGCGATTACTTGTATGAAATCTATTTGCTTTTTTACTTGCTTATTTAAAGAGTTGTTACTGGCTCACTCACAATCTATCAAACTTTCATGGGTTGATGAGGAAAATGTTTATTGTTAGTAGTCTTTACATTTTGTTTGAACTATTGCTTACAAGTAAATTATTATGTTAAACTAGCTTTCTTTTCTTCTAACAAATATCTTAGATTCTATACGTTTATTATTTATATTTATTAAGCAGGTCATAAAACTTATTTCTACCTCTAGGCTATTTGTAAATTTCTCTTTTTGGTTGGTCTTATAAGCCAAACAGTTTCGTATTTCTAGCTTCTGATTCGACCACTCAAACATTTTAAACACTGTATTACTGATTAAGGAAAGATGAAATAGTTCTTATGCCATTTTTAGGACCAATTTTTGAATGATTACTTACTTACAATAAACATTCTGTAGACTTACCAAGATCATCTCAAATAGGCCAGCAGCTAACTGAATGTCTCACAAATGACAAATAATGAGATATATAGAAAAGCAGAAAATTATCTGTTTTGATTTTTTGACTGGCTCCGTTCAACACATAAAATGCGAAACAGTTCCTATAAAGGAGAATACTCCATACCCAAAAAAGGAGCTAGTTTATTTTGTTTCAGGTTTTTTGGCACTATTGCAATAAGAAAGCAGCATTTCTCAGATGTTTCTCATTAGTCCCAGTGCTAGCTACTTTCCAGATAAATGTGAACTCTCTCCTGAAAATGAGAAAAGCAGTATCATGACACCAAGGCTGCAGAAATAAATCTCCTATTGGACAAAAAAAGAATATCCAAAAAGCAGCATTCATATTTGCCTAAAAAGGCAAGGACTCAGCAAAATATTTCTGAATCTACTAAACTTCAAGTATACTTCAAGGTGAAACGTTGCCCTTACTCAAGGAATGACAAAACTCACGCTGGCTTCAAGACAAGAGAAACATTTCACCTGAATGTATACTTTTGTGCTTAATTGCTGCAAAGAACGTAGGGCTGAAGTACCTGGGATGGGGGGGTAATCCTTTATTTTAGGTCAGTCTCACACTCAGATGCTTTTGGGTATCTGGACCCCGATGGCTCTCTGAGCAGTTGTCCCCAGCCAGAACAGCACTTTGTGGAGCACATGTAATATCCTATTGCATTTTGGAAGAACCTGTCTTGTTGCACTTTTTATTGGAGAGGTGACACTGCTTATTCAACGGTCACTTGTTTGGGTGAGAGGTTCCAGCTCCAGGCAGTATTAGAAAGAATGGACTATACCTGAAGAAATAGCCTTATTTCTAAATTACATCGACACCTTAATAAAATGCTCATGTAAGAAGGTTAACTACTCACAGTGCCTTATATGTAGGATAAGAGTTCATGCCCTGTTCCAAGGCAATCAATGTACAGACAAAGTAATACATATCTAACATGCATAAGGAAGCATCACTCCATTGAATTCTTCTACTTTCCATTGTCTTATTTCTCTACATAGAAATGTTTACTAACCTACTGGTAGTTAGATTGTGCTATCTTTTCTCCTTAAAACAGACACAGGCTAACGACCATCTGTTGTTATAAAATTTACTATTCACACAGGATGCTATAAAAACAACCAGTAGAGCAGACTGAAAAATAATTTAAAAAAATAAGCTCCATTTACTCTTTTGCTTTAGGAGGAGGGGAGACCATTTAATCGTATTTCATTTCAGGTATTTTTGGAGGACATCAACTCTTTCAATAAGATGGGTTTGATTTTTATTGTAGTAGATTGAATATACAGGAAGGGAGGCAACAGTGAGATAAATCTAACTAAATGAAGCCACGAAGTGGTTTCATATCTCAACTCAAAAGCATTATGTGTGCTTTTTGCTCAAGTCATGATGTCTTCACTGCACATAAAATAGTTTCCTATCCATACCCAGAAACACCTGGATTTCAGTGCCATTCAGCTTGAGAATGCTGAGCATGGTTTTGGTCTAGATCCTCGTGTGGAGTAAATTAGTGTGGCTTTGTCAGCTTCAATAGAGCTTCACTAAAGCAATAGCTATTTGCACCAGCTGAAGATTTGATGTGTATTCCTTTCCCTCCCCTTTTTGGGATAGTCTCTTGCTTGAAATCAGTATGCATTACAACATGGATAAACAGTACAGAAGCACTTTTTAATAAAGGTAGTTGCATGTTTAAGATCATGGCTATTGGGAGCAAAGTTGAGTGAAACAATACATACAAATCACAGAAGGGTTTCTAACCTCTTCCAAGTCTCTTTCAGTCTAAAAGCATTTCAGTATAAGCCCTTACACATGCTGCAGGGAATAAATACGTATCACAAGCTAGGCTGCAGCTAACATTGAAGTCTTAATATTTGACCTCTAAGAGCCAGTGAAAAGGCATAGCTAGCCAGATGGGGACATCAAAAAAGCAATGCATACGTTTATTTGTAGATTAGTTTTGAGTTAAAACCACATGAAAGTAGAAGAGATTGGATATGCTGAGAACTGCAGGGAATAGGAAGTTGTGTGCTTTAAGGTAGCTGTATGTTAAGAGGTTTTTGAAAAGGATTAAGGACATACCTTTCCCCATTTTTCCCTTTTTTCCCCTCCTAGAAAACAGCATAAGAGTCTTATGTTTGTAAAACTGAAGGTGTCCTTTATTGAAGAAACCAACTGCATCTATCTTTTTAGCCCTTTGCACATGTTCTGATTTCTTGGCAGAGACCCTCCAGACTCTTTTTCCTTGCAAGGTGTGTTCCTCCTTCATGTTCCATATAGGATGTTACTACATTTCCCTTGCTTTTTACCTTTTCTCCCACCAACTTTGTAAGGGACAGAGATCTCTTATTCCTTCACAGAATAAGTGAATTAATAAAATCACTTCTGCAGAGCTGGGTATGGTAAAGCTCAACTTTGCACAAGTAGAGGAACATCTCAAAAGAATCCTCGAGCCAAGGACAGGAAAGAGAACTAACATTTCAAATAGAAAAAAATGCAAGCAAGCAGGATTTTTGTAAGCTAGTTCTAAAGGAAAGGGAAAGGAAAGATGAATAGCATCAGTCAGTCATTGGTTGAAGCATACAGGAAAGTTTTACGTGAGAACTAGTTCTGTGGTCTGGAGTAGGAAGGTGAGAAGCTGTTTTGCAGATAAGTGGAAAAACCAGGATGAGAGCAAGCAATAACCACTAACCATGGGAGTCCTAAAAAGGCATAGAAACTACAGGTCAACATTAACATGTTATCTTGAAGTGATACAAAGCTGAAAAGGAGATGCAGAGATAGGTCAAGATGAGTTTTGAAAACAAGAGACAATTCTAATGTGTTCTAGGATATAAGCAAACTTGGATAAACTGGCAATACTTTGAAGTACATTAGCTGTTCAAGAGTAAATCTCCATGTGAATGTTCTCACAGGGTATTTATTACCCATCCCCTTAGAGGGAGAGCTGGGAAGCTCAGGTCAGCTCAATAAGCCTTTGGGTTAGAAAAGCAGGAGCAGTGGAGGTTTCCTGCAGGGTTGGGGGGGGTGGGGGGGGTTGTAGGTGGGTAGAATTTGCACATTCCCTGTCTGCTCTGTGCCTTGCTCAACTCATTGTTACTAGTCTATCTCTTTCAGGAGCAGTGCCTTCATATAGAGTACAGACTGTGTAAGAAAAAATAGTCAAGCCTTATCTGGGATCGAAAGCACATGCATTTTTCCTAAGGTTCCTCTCTCTCTATGTGCCCCTCAGATGCTATAACTGTGTCAGCAATCTAAGTCCATACCCACTGCAGACTGCAATTTAAATGAGTTTCAACAGCACCTGATATTCCTTTCTTTTAGGTTTTTTCCCTTCCCCCGTCTGCAGGGATACATTCACACAGCAAAGGCACAAGAGCAAAGATTAAACTGAATTTAAACCAGACACCTTCTGCACTCAGATAGCCCTGTCCTTTGTTCACAATTCACTTACAGCCCTCCCCCTACACTAAGCTGCATTTTTCATTCTCATCACAGGACCAGATGCTCCTTTTGACATGTGGAGACAAGTCACAGATTTGGAGGCTTTCTCAATTTGTGTTGGCTAATGTAACAGTTATTATAGCTACATTCTCAATATTGGAGAAACATGCTTCCCTGACTTGCTTTGATTTCTTGTCAAAGTAGCTTACAGAAAACACAACAAGTAGCTATTACTTGTTTTACTCCGTCTTCTGTTAAGTTTATTTTAAAGGTGGCATGAAATTAATTTTTCCACTTTGGGTTATTTCTTTTTTATTAGTTTTCAGTGTGAAATGGTTGAATCTGACTTCTTGCTCTAAAAATGAGAACCTGACAATAGTGAACATATTGGTGGAGTGGAAGGTTGCACTGACAGTTTGGGAGGCCAATAGTTGTTATTAGTACCGTAGTGCAGGTACAGTTTCTGCAGTAGTTTGTAGCCTCGGTCACGGAGAAGAGCCCTTTTGTACCCTGTGTTCTGTACAGACAAACAGCAAGAATAGACAGAGGCAAGGTAACCTTCGGTAGTAAGTGACTTGTTCAGACTCTGTGTTTGGCCAGCATGCAGCTCACCTTGACACAGAGTCAGCGCAGAGCTGATGAACAAATGCTGTTTGGGTGTTATCAGTCAAGTTATTCTGTCTGAACATGGCAGTTCAGGAAAATTAAATGTGTGGGTTTGGATGAACTTCAGATAAAACTCCATGTTATTGTGTTAACTCCAGCTGAATCTCTACCATGGCCACTGTGGCACAGAGCTTGCCATAGGTTAATTTATTCTGATATTTGACTTCAACATCATACTGTTACTCTGACTACTAGCAAAGAAGCAGGAGAAGGGGAGAATCTCATGTCTTTCAGGACAGGTATGAATTGTCGGTGGTCTAAAAATCTATTCACATAGTGTAGAGAACTAATGCTTAGCGCTGGTATTAACAGTGGCTCTCATTTTTCAGTGCAAAGCATGTGCTCATTCGTACAGTAACATATATATTACAGATCTATCTATAACATATATTTATGTATCTATCTGTAACGTATTTTATCAGCTGGATGTAGGTAAATACACAAATCTGTGTTGTGCAGGTTGCTACATAACACTAGAGGGTGTGAAAATGTAAGCATGTACCTCAGATTCTTTCAAATCCATGTAGAACAAATAGGCCTTCAGTTTTAAAGGTCTCAGTCAAAGGACCAGATGTGGTAACTGCATGGCACTTAATTTTTCTTCCTTGGAACGATGAAGGGCTGAGATGACCTTGTAGTTTCAAGGAGTCTACAGCAGTGATTTCGAACCTGACACTTAGATCAATCACTAAATCATTCCCCTTAGCTGAACTGACTCATTGCCTATTTGCCCACCATGAAAAAAAGCAAAAAAGCAAGGTCCTTTAATGCCCCTCTTGTATTTCAAAGCCACTCCTGTGTGAAGCCTGTCCTGCACAATATGCTATCCAGGCATATACTCGCCAACCCTTCTAGTACAGAAGCTGCATGTAATTTAATAAGTGATTCCAAAAGCAGCAGGATTAATTAACCTACATCTCCTCCACTCAGTAAGCCAGCCCATGACAGCTCTGCCTACAATATCTGCAGGTCTCCCCCATAAACCCAGTGCCCCATTTCCTCCCCCTCTCACCAAGATGCTTACGATTCCCACCCACCCCCCCCCCAACCCATTTCCCGAATCCCTGTCCATAGCCCCACATCTCATGTTCCTAAAATCACTCCCTATTGCGATGCCACACGTTCTTCCTTTGCTCCCTGCAGTTCTGTGACACCTCCCACCCGCTCCCTGTCCTCCCCCCAGGTACGTTTTGGCTTTCTGCTGTGACAAGCCCGGAGTCCGTGTATTTGTGCTGACTGGCAAGCTGTGCTGATCAGGCAGTCCACACACACATGCCACTACCCAGAGAGCTGCTGCCAGCTGACTGAAGAAAGCCTCCTTTCTCCATGTCTTTTCCTCAGAGAAAGGATTAATACAGTCATTTTCTCCCCTCTACCAACCCCTGATTATCATTAAACTCCTAGGAGAGGAAGATTTTTGAGACCTCTATCCTGAAGGCACTGTCAGATGTGGTTGAAATGGGCTAGCAGGTTCAAGATCATTAGGGTCAGGACTGACAGACAGGCTGGTAGCACGATTGCATTATTTTTTTCCTTAGAAACCAGGCTAAAAAAGTAGGTTTGACAGTGTAATTGGTACAGGGGATTGTGAGCAAAATAAGTGATACGGACAAAAGTACCTTTAATTTGATATTGGTTTGTCTGCAGTAAGACCTTTGCCAGTATTTCTTAAATCTCTTAAGGGGTTGCGTCCTCAGTACTGGCAAAAATGCACTCTTGGCCTAATTTTGATTAGCAGATAAAAATGGCTTCCCAGCAGCAACAGACCATGCTGTAGAGAATAAATAAGGGCAATGACTTTAATTAGAAATTCCGTGACAGTAAACTTAGTTGTATTATTTCCAATCCAGTCCAGCACACAAAGCACTCAGTGTTCCTTGAAATTTCCTGTTTCCATAATGCTGGTCAGGAAATACTGGCTATATGGTATATAGCTAGACTCCTCTGCCGAGCGCACTCAGTGACGTCCCCTGCTCGTCACAGACAGTGCAGTTTGAGTCCACCCTGGGGTGGGCATGGACAGGCGAGGGGCAGAGGAAAGAGCAGTGAAGAACTCAGCTTCATGATGCAGGTTAGAAAGGAGAGTTGTGCGTGGTTAAAACCTTTAACTGCAGAAATGCAGTGCCATGTCAGAAACCACGTAGACGCACCAAGTGACTTCCTGAGTAACTTTAATCCGGGGTCTGGCAACAATTTACACTTTTCCCTTGGAAGCGCTTTTCAACTCAGTATACCTCAGTTGTCCTTTCATCAAACATTCGTAGTCTTTTCCTGCTCCACTCGGGTGTTGTGAAGTTTCATTAATTAATACTTGAAGATTCTAAAGTAAGAAAGTGCCACATAACTGAGATGTGTTATTTCTATTAATTCCACATAAGCTATTTTGATCAGACTCTTCAGTTACAGAGCCATCAGGAGATCTCACAGCAGGCAACTGTGAAGGTAATTTTTCCTTTACTGAATTGAGCCCATAGGAGTTAGTGATTGACTGCTAATAGGTTTATCCCATTAAATAAGGGGAGAAGGAAGGTTTTGCCTGATGTGTAACAGACAAAGAAAGAAAATATCCAAAGCAAAGCGAGCTCCGTTGAATGTGACTGTCTTACGGCATGTGTTGGAACTAGATCCCAGGCATGGGAGAAGGTTTCTAATATTTTGTACAGTCTGAAGGTTTGCAGTGAATTTTGGGCTACACGTTGCCTATTTTCAATTCACTATTTAAGAAAGAAACCTCTATAAGAACAAGCAATGAAATCTATCCTCTTACTAGTAGAGAAGTTTTTCAAAGTAAATGTTTATAAACCTTTCATATGAAGCTAATGATGCTTATTAAAACGTTAAAAGCAGTCATTCACAACGATTTCCATTTTTAAGAGCAGTTTTATTATCACACTCTGCTCTCTGAATTAATGGGTAGCTTAGTTATTTATTTGGTTTACAGTAAATGTTGGCCAGATTTTACAATTTAGTGCATGAAATATTTAGAGGTTTTTGAAGTTGTAATCATTTATAAAGTCTGCAGTGTCTACAATATCTGTGAACTGTGACTTCAGCCCTCAAAATAATTCCTAATGTTGAGACCCCTTTCTGTACCCTCAAGATCCCAACTTTCCTTACAGGATTACATTTATATTACTTTTTTGCTCTGAAATAGAGCCACTTCTAGGTCTGTGAAACTTGCAATTTTATGGCCAATCACCCAGGAGTTCAGGGCTGGAAGCAGGGACATGCCATTCATAACTTCAGGGAATATGTGGCCAGACACACTTTGTGCTTACACAGACTTGATTCGGGCTAGGACAACAAACCATTATATGACTGGATTTACCATCTGAGTGGATGAGGAATTAGACTTTAAACTCTGCATATTTATGGCTGTGGAAAATGCTAACAGTTAATGTTAATGCCTAATGCTAACAGTTTCTGCTTACTTTGAAAAAGCATCCCTGATTAAAAACTTCTAAGAAAAAATATTGTATATGTAGTATAACTACAATTTCACAAAAAGCATAAGCTCATTGATACCACTAGGCCTTACATATGGGCCTAAATGTAAACATATGTTGTTTACTATATAAGAAGAGACCGTTGAATCAGATATGTAAAAAGTGATCAGATAATTTTTGGAAAAAGTGTTAAAAAGCTGCTAGCAAACACTTCTGGCAGTGTTTCTTTGTCTTTGACAGTATTTTTATTGGGGTGTTTTTAAGAGGAAGAAGGGGACAGTTTTCTTTCTTTTCATTCCGTACAATGCAGAGAGCATCAGTCCATCCTCTGATCACTCCTACCTTTCCTCTTCATTGCCCTCCACTTTCTAGAAATCTCTTTGTACAAAACAGTCCGCTCATTACTTATGCGCACTTGTACTCTACTCATCGGGCAGGGAAATTCTGGGACTTCATCTGTCTTTAAATAAAGGGGCATTGTAACACTTAGAAATACTTTAACATTGACCAAAATTGTGGTTATCAAGGGTATATTTCCAGGAGAAAAAGCGTGAGGAATTAAAATAATTTTGCTTTAACTAAAAGCCCAGAAATTTCCATGGGAATTTTTGCAAGTGGGAATGGTACCAGAAATCCTGTTCTTCCAGTCTTTAATGAAGTTTCTAGTTTGCTGTTAAAAAAGAGATTCCTTACAATTGCTGCATGACAAATTTTCCCCCTTTTTTTGCCTCCATGTTCAGTCAGTTAGTATACTCCCTGTGGTCCTAGGCGGAGAGAGGGGGGACATGGAGGACAAAATTGCTTTTAAATAGGGAACAAAAATATGGTTGCAGACCAAAAATATATCAAGGGATTCTAGGGCAGATGTATCTGCTGAAACTACTTTTATTACTGGTCTTAATTAACTGGTCATAAAACTAGTAATATTTTAAAATTTCAGTTACACTTCCTACTGCAGTGCAAAAGCAAGAACAATCTACACTTCCTTTTGTTTTACGCTGGCTGTCATCCTGACATCTAGTTTACCTTTCTTTTAACTATCTCTCACCCCCAGACAAGTGTTCTATCACTACAGTAGGAATTGAAAAGTAATTTGTTTCCTGAGTTCCCACACCACTTCACACAAGCCATTAGTGTAAATATATATAATTATATAAGTATTGAACAATTTGTCATTTCAAATTTATTGACACTGTGATTTTCTGCAGAACCAGAGAGGGCAAGGCACGTGTGTTAAAACTGAAAACAAAAAGACGCTCTCATATTCACTAGCTTGCAGAGTATATGGCTTCAAGACAAATGCTACGTATTACACGAATGTTACGTGTAAAACCACCAGTGCTTACAGTACCGCAATTGCATGATACAGAGCTGAGAGTAAGGAGCCATGAGCTATGGAACAGTGTGAATTTTAGCCAGGCTGCTTTGGTTTAGTCAGTTAAAGCATGTCACCAGAAACTGAGATCTTATAAAATGCCTAGATATAAGCTGTAGGGAAGGGGAAATCGTTCAAAACCAGACAAGGGGAAAGTAAGATTAGCATTAAGAGAAGTTCTCCAATGCATCCAGAAGATAGCAGATGCTATTTATGAACTGCCTTTGTTATTCAGTAACTTGTTAGCATGAATATAAATATTAAACGATCTAAAAGGTAAAAAAAAGTGGCCTGAAAAGTATTTGGTAAAAAAGAGAACTGCAAGAGAAAAGAAAGATACATTGTTAACAGAACAGGAAAGGAAATAGGTAATGGTATACGCAGATAAAGGCTGTCAATGCCACGTTTTCAGTCTACTCTGAGGTATATTCAGACTAGATTTTTAAGAAAATCATTTTAACATGAGAAGCAGAAGAGAGAGCAAGAACTTTAAAGAATATTTAGGCAAGATTCAAGTTGACAGAGGATGATCATTCTGGAGTATTTAAGGAAACTAACCAAAATAATCTCCAAGTAATTTTGCAAACTTCCGGAAGACTGATAAAGAAAGAACACAGAACCTCCCTTTCAAAAATAAAAAGTGGAAAAATGAAGATATGAGTAATTATAGACCCCTCAATATCCACAAATATTCTAAAATGATCTATTTATAAGGAATTATTTTCTTCATGGAAGACAATAATACGATTAAAATATAAGTGGATATGTTCATGGGAAAGAAGTTGTATCAAACCAATACAGTCCCCTTCTTTGTCAGACTATGGTAAGCGATTCAGAGGAAAGTGGTAGATGGGATGTATCTTTCATAAAGAATCTGTTATTTTCTGGCATTGATTTCTGAAAGGGTACTGGAAAAGTGTAGTCCTGATATGATGACTATAATGGCAATGCACAGCTTGTTAAAAGATTCTCTCAAATACTAGGGAATTCCAAGTGGATCTCTGCAGGGGCCTGTTCTACACTCAGGTCTTGTATTATTTTTGCTAGTATCTTGGACAGTGAGATATAGAATATAGTTACATCACTTGTGGGTGACACCAAAACACAAGGGTTTGGCTGCAAGCACTTTGAGAGACAGAATTGTAATTCAAATCCATCTTGATAAATTAGAGAAATGGCTTGGTGTCAACAAGACTAAAATCAATAGGTGCAGCCAAAAACAGAGTAGTTAGGAAGTTCAGAATACATGATAGGAGTTATAATGGATTACAGTCTAAGTTATAAGCAAGGAATGCAATGCTGTTGCAAAAAAAAAAGACAGCTCTTGTTTTTGGGTGTACTAGCAGAAGTGTCACATTAAAATAAGAGGTATCTGTATCGCTCTGATAAGCACAGCTGAGGCGTTAGCTCGTATATAATTCTGGACACCACACTCTACAAAAGATGTATGCATTTAGAAAAATTTGTAAGGGAAGCAGCAATAATGATAAGAGATTTAGCATAGCATACAAGAAATGTTTGAATAAACACTGCTTAATTACTACAGAAAGTAGAAGACCTACAGGAAATGCAGATCTTTCAAATATTACCCAGATATTTTTAAGTTGAGAATAATTATGCTCAATGGTCTGGAATGATAGCAAAAATAAATCTGCTTAACTTCTGAATTCTGGGTGTTCAGAAATTGCAATGGTTTACATAGCAACATTCTGGTAAACTCCTTAACCAGCAATTTTAAGAACAGTTCAAATGTGTTTGGGATGATTTAAGTATTCTTGATTCTTCCTTCATGCAGAGACTTTGACTAAGTGCCCTCTTGAGATGTCTTCTAGTCCTGTGTTTCTGTGATTTTAATTTACATGGACCTTTAAAAACTCTGTGTCATTCTATTGATTTTTTATACATCTAATGAAAATCTGAGAGACATGAATAACTCCATAAGCTAGGATACAACAAAATTTTTTAAACTGTCTTGCCATAATCATGAAGTGAAAGATATAGCATTTTAAAGATACACTATTTACTTCAAATTTAAAAGAAACAAGGAAGACATCAAAATACTTACTTCTCAAAGTCCAGGAGCTAAGAATTGTATTTCACTTGAATGCTGGGAAATAATAAGTTGTTTCTTCCTCTTTAAGCAATCAAAATTGTTGGCAGTTGCCAGTTCTCTGTTTTTGCAAATAATCTTTTGACTAATAATGATTTTTGAGTCCGAGTTGTTTGCTCTAGGCTCGCTAGATCATACTTGCTCCAAATAAGAAGGTAAGACAATGGTGACTCCATCTTCACATCTATCAGGAAAAGAAAATTCTACTTTCTCATTATACCTTTTACACTTCAGAGTGAAAGTCTCTTGAGCTCTTACAGGAGGCTAACTTGACCTGTTTTTTGAGGGTATTCTGTAGTCGGAAACACTTTTCTAGTTTCTTCTTGTCACCCACCTAAGTAGGACTCAGGCCTACTGCCTTCTAAATAAGTACTGACACTGGAGTTGTTTCTGATGTTTGTATAAAACAACAGTGTCATAGGGACATTGAATTTAGTCTGTAGACTGTGGACACAGACAGGAAACCATGCGCATAGGTTGCAATTATCCACTTTAGGAGAGCCCTCTTGGAAACTGCACACACTTATGAACCTGCCCGTTGGCCCACGCATCTTTTCAAAATTATAGGCAGGACCGTACTGTTTGATACTTGCATCCAGACTTTCTGCTGGTAGAAATCAGCATGCATATCACAAGAGGAAAGACAATGTATGCTGAAATGGGTCCGAGATCCTTAGGAAAATGTTGTTTGTTTTTGTAGGCATATAAATCAGAGGAAGAAAAACTGAATTTGAATCTCTAAAACCATGCAGTGAAACAGTTAAATCTGTATGTAGCCTTAGACTTCAGTTTAGAAATTACTACTTGGGCTGATTAAAACATGCTAAAAGCAGCCGCTACTGGGCTTTTTCAAGTCTGTATGCTTATTAAAACCAGAGAGCATGTGAAACAATGATATAGTCCCTTAACTAACAGTTTATCTTGCATGAAGGAAAATACCATTATATCAGTCTTGATGAAACCTAATTGCTATTTGACTGTGATCACATTAACTGCTTTGTGCTGCTAGAATTATACTTTAAAGGTGAATTCCTGGGTGCATTAATAAGCTTAGTTTATATCAGAGTCTTGTTGAGAAGAAGTATTTTGTGTGTTGTGTTGATCAAACATCATTTTGATCACTTATATTTGGTATTAGACTTGATTAAATTCTACAGAAGTCATCTTCCTGACAACAACCTTTTTTTCCACTCACACTCACAAAAAAAGAAATCCCTGGATCCCAACTGTGCCTGTAATGAAGGTGAATTGTGTTTAATGACTTAAAGAGTGCCATTTTGTGCTTAACAGTTTATGTATTGCAAATTACCCTGTAAATACTCTGTTTCTAGATAAATTAATTGTATAACAAGTTATGCTGAGAGGCAGTGAATTTTCTTTGCTGTTTTACCTCCCAGAGTCTGGCAGCTTTAAATGGTTTTCTTAAAATCCTACTCATAAGCTTTATCTTACTACCATACGAGCACTTGAACACAGACATGGAATCCATGATGGATGCGGACGTTGGCACTTGATATTTAAAACAATAAGCTGTTATGACATTTAGTGGACTTTGACTTGCTTGCTTTTGTTAATAAACCAGTGCACTGGAAATTGCACGATTTCACATTTTATGCCCATAACTCATTAAATTAAGGATAACTGGACGAGTTAAGCTCACCTGTAATTACTGTGGGCTTACATGGAGTTATCCCTGATTATACCTTGTGTAAATGCAGTTTACTCTCCAAGTGCTGGATCCAAAACTTTTTCAGCTGGATCAGGGTCCAGCATCAGTCGACTTTGAAATGCACATTCATACTCAGGGACCAGGAGAAACAAGAGATGTGAAAGGAAGCAGCATCGAAGGGGAAGTGACGTGCCCATAGTTGGGAAGTGAGGGGCAGGACAGATGTTTTGCTTCCTGAGCCCTTGTCCTGTGCTTCATCTACCCACCATTCCTTCTGTTTTAGTAATATGCTTGTGCATTATACCTTTTCTTATGGCTCAGTTGCTTAATTTTAAAATAAATAAATAAAATTTATCATAATCATGATGCCAGATGAGCATGCAAGGTCAAAAGATGAAGTATCTTTTGGTTCCAAAGGATTGTATAACCTACTTTATTTATGATTAAGTTAGAAACTGTACCATGCCTAATAACAGAGGATATTTCCTCTTTTTCCCATTACCCAAAGCACATTTTCCTGAAAGCTGTTACTGTCTGTCTGAGAAGAACCAAGACTGAAGACAGAGATGAAAACATTGTTGTGGTACTTAAATGATCTTTAAGAAAAAGCTCCAGGCCACTGATTTCGGATCAATAGAAAACCACATAACTCACTGATAACTAAGGCCAGTCTTCATGTTCAGCTAGAGGGGTTGAGTCAGATTCATAGAGGACATGAAAATATTTCATTTGGAAAATATCTCCAGAAGCCTCCCAATCTCCTACCTTACTAGCAATTTTTGTGTTCAGCCGGCATTCTGATTTTCACCCTGTTGTTTCTAGCAGACACCCATTTATCAAGGGCTGTGTCAAATGCAAGTCTTAGAAAGTCTGGCTGAACTGAAGTGTACTAGTTTGCAGGTGTATAATGCAATGTCGACCTGAGCTTCTGATCCGAGACTGGAACTCCCAAAGACATCTACTGCAAAAGCACTTGGAACAGGAACACTGTGACTGGTATGTTGGCAACAGTCTCCTAACAGAAATTGGCTTTAAGAAGAGAATAAAGAAAATACAGGCTGAGGTAGATTTGAGCAAGGCAGTAATGATCAAAGCTTGAAGTGGAAGAGCTTGCTTTCAGTACTTGCAGAGGGTACACAGAGACACATCAATCTAGCGCAATTATGCAATATTTTTAAAAATTTGTTTATGGAAATCCTTACAGCAATGAACTTTCCTTATTGTGGTCTGAAATAAAAGCTGAGGTGTGAATGCCAAAGAACAGTACATTGGCTGTTGCAGAAGTAATAAAAACACTGAAGGTCACTTTACCACTGCGATGATGTCCACACAGGAGTTTATACTAGTTTACCTAAATTGGCATTTAACCTTGATTTCTCTGTTTGCAAAATAAGAGCGACGCAACAGTAGCATTTGGCTCGTTTGAAACTTCACTTTCAAATGGACTTGAGTGCTTACCACCTTCTGCTTTAATCTGCATAATCAGTGCCTGGGAACTAAGAGTAATCGAGAGAAAGGAATGAAAAAAATCTGAATATGCACATCTTGAACCAGACACCGAAAATTATGGGGTATTTTGTACTTTACTAATTCTTGTCCCACTTTTGCATCTGCAGTCTGGCTTATTTACTCTCATACCAGGGGCACGTTGTAAACTTAAAATCAGTGGGATACTTGGATGCCAGTGTAATAAGCAATATACAACAGCCCAGGAGAAAATTAACAATTCTGTCCTTACAGCAGGGCTATACTATATGTTCTTTGTAAGGCGTGGGCCAGGTATTGCAGAACATAGAAAAAACCCAAAAGATTTAATAGCTTCTTGTTAAGTGAACATTACCTATTTTATGCAGTGAAAGAGACGGGGGTCCATGAGAAACAATTGTATGTGATCATGCAATTAAAGACTTTATCATACAATACATCCACAAGAGGACTCCAAAACCAGTTGCATTAGCAAATGTAATTTTTGTATTTTGTAACTTTTCAAATACTTGCTTTACAACCCTTGTGTGTGCCTTTCTAATGCGTGCTTTGATATGTAATTTCAGTTTTTCAACCTCTGTGCTCATTGCACATTTTTGTTGCTGTCTGAAACGGATCCAGACCCCTCTCAAAATGTAGCTGTACTCATCAAGGATAAAATGTATATTTACATTGTATGAAAAAGAGCCACACAAAGAATGCAAACAAGAAAGGGTTATAACAGTGGGACTGAGCTACAGCAGTACTGAGGTAAAACAGATTGGCTTAATTGGAAGAGCTTTGCATGATGAGGTTCTGGTGGGAGAATATCTTATTGCTTAGCCAGATGTTGTGAGTTTATCCTGCATGTGAGAGAGATGACACAGCTCATTTGCTCTTCAGAGCTCTGTAGTATTAGGCAGGGAGTTGGAATACTTCAGTTGCCACAACCTTGAAGGTAGGAGTCAATCCTAACAAATTTTTGTTCGGGGGTTTTTTTGCACTCTTTTTTGAAACAAACTTTACTAAAATATATAACTTTAATTGGAAACCATTTTGTTGTAGAGAAAGGTGGAAGGCTGCTAGGGCTGTAAGTAATCCGATTTCTACCTATCTCATCAAACCTGATCGGTTGTTGTTTTATTTGATGCCCTTCCAGTAGGACCAGTGATATATTTGGCTGTGATACTTATTGTGGAATACTTTCTGTTTTCGTATGCCTCTTTTGTTCAAGTATGAGAGAAATCAAGCTGAGTAAACTGGAAAGTGGTGGAAAATCATGATCTCTTTACTTCTCATCTTAAACTGTTTCTTAGCCTTGAACAGTTGCTTGCTGAAAAGTTGCTGTTTGCCCCTGTGAGGTGGATGCGTTTCAATGGGCACAGGTGTGAACTCTTTCTGGGAGAGGTAAAGGTCTGATGTGTAGACTTTTATTGCATATATTCCTCTTCTTCATTGAGGTTCTTACTGACATCAGCAGAAGCACGATGTACTCTATCAGTGTAGGACGTGTAAAGCAAGTGATACAGCAAGTGGGTGGAAAAAAAGCAAACAATGGTTGGCCATCGATTTACCTAAAACTGGCTAAACGCTTAGTCATAAACAAATTAAGCCTCATTGTAATTTGTCACTGATTTCACACTTTTAATAATAATGTTAGAAGTTGGCATATAGATAAAATAGAAAAAAAAGAGTTTACTGTTATATTGCTGGGTCATACAGTACTAATCTTGGTCCCTTCTTCAGGATATGTCTGTAAGAGTGGGCACCAGGATGGTACAGCTGTCCAGAGCTTGAGCCGTAAGGACCGACGGTGCAAAAGTCCAGAACTTGTAGCAGGAGTGTGTTACTGCTACTGCATCTTCAGCTGATGTTCAACCTTATGGTTGCTGTAATTCAGATATACAGCTCTTTCCCAGAGCTAGCAAAACTCAGCGTGAGCCTCCCCCTTTGCAGAAGTCAGCCTGCAGTGCTCATGGAGCAGTTCTGCTGCACCTGTGCACATCAGTGCATGCAGTAGCCTGGGCTCTGTGCCCACCAGTTCAAACAGCTCTGCTGTGATGCGAGATGGATTTCACTTGTGCAAACTGCAATTTACAGAGACTTTGGTGTTGCATGCAGGGGTAAAATTAACTTCGTGTGCCTTTAGGGTTTCAATTATATTAGTGTCCCTTTACTTCCTCATAACTAAAATTCTTCTTTTGAAGCTTGTAAAGCTAGTGTGTTTAGCCATCTTACGGGATGGGAATTGTTTAGCCTTCTTACGGCATGGGAATTGTGGAACATCAGACTTGTGACTTAGAGCCATCTATTTAGGGAGCAGAGCTCTCTATGCTTTCTGTGCTGCCTGGACGTTTGATAGTTGTCTTAGTACCTTTTACTGTGTGCGTAGGCTTTGTCATATGGGTTAATACATCCATTTCTGAATCAATAAAAACTTTCTCAATGAGTGACAGCATCTAACTGCATAGTCAGGTAAATGAACAGTTGGCTATGTGCTCTGTCATTTGTGCAAAGAGAGGCACAAGACAATCCAAACATAACTGCCAGTCACGTTTAATGCAAGTGTAGGTTGCTGTTCAGCCAATGCACTGGGCTAAGATCAAGTACAAACAGTAGAGAAACTGGAATTTAAGGTACTACTTCCACAATATTTTACTGAGCATAGTATCACTGATTAAAAAAAAAAAAAAGTTACATGCTGCAAAGTGCATGTAAGAAATAATGATTTTGTACCATGGGCTGACAAGGAAAGAGTTAACGCGGTCTCTGTGAGCAGCACAAGCACTAACTGGCCTGTGCTAGGGCTGTGAGGGTGGCTGGGTCAGCTGCTGGGAGTCAACTGACTCCCCTGCTCTCATCACAGGGTGGTTGGTCACCTGGGACCTACAGTGCTTCTGGGATAAAACACAAGTTGCTAAGGCTCACCTGTGGAGGGGGTTTTCCTCCTCCCCCCCCCCCCCCCCCCCCCCCTTTTTTTTTGTTTTCCCTTTCTTTTTTTTCTCATTGCACTGAAGTTTGGTTGCATACAATTCTTTTAGTCTTTCACTTTAAGTCCTGAGGAGATTTATTTTTACTAGTGCTAGATGTCTAGAAAAAGGGAGTCTTCAGGCTGAGTGAGAACTGAGATTTGAAAAGCCAGACATACATGATTTGGCTGAGATTTGAAAGTCTGACCACTGCCTTGGAACCTGATACTGGCTCATGTGCCTTTCTCCAAATCCAGTCTGCTTTCATCTGAGGGTCTGTAGTGTGCCCCATTGTTTAAGGGAGTAAGGGCAGTGTCGGTGATCCATCAAGGCCTTCTGTGAGTTTATTACTGCTGGCTGATGCAAATGTTCTTTACTAAAGAATTTGATTCCTTCTTAAAAGGAAAACAAAGTCAGTCATGCTGCATCCTGTGCTCACTGTGTGTGGCTTCACAATTTCATAATACGGGTCTCCCTTCCTATTCTGTAGCTGAGCCTCACCCTCCGCTCCTCACCCTGTGTGACAATGAAGCGTTCTTTCGTTATTGCCCTTGCCACTCCAGCGAGGAAATGGAGCTGCGGGGCTAGGTGAGGCCAGGAGGCTGTTGATCTTTTTTCAGGAGCTTGCAATTCTGGGTGCTCGGGTTGAGGTTAACTTGCCTGAGATCTGGCAGACCTGAACGCTTTTATTTCCTTGTGGCTCTGCTGCCCAGTAATAGTGGATAATGGAAAATCAACTGCGTCCTCTCTGTGCCAGTACTAAATTTTTGCTTCTGAACAATCCAGACTATCTCCAGGAGCAAATAAAACATTCGTTTCCAAACTCTTCTGTGTCTGAACTGCCAGATCTTTTGACTATGTCCAGAACTCTCTGATCATGAAAACACTTGACTCTTTCCTCCCCAAAGACATTGAGTGTCTTCTATGCACTTTGTAAAGTAGAAAAGAAACTGTAATCAAAAGTAATTCAAAAAAGTAAATCAAAAGTTCAAGTAACAGAACTTGACTCTATTTTACAGGATCATGCTAAAATATTTTTTTGGGGGGGAGAGGTGTTTGTGTGTTTTGGTGGTTTGCTTGTTGATTTTTTTTAAAAAGCAGCCATTGCTACTGTTAGTCAATCTACACCCAAAACCAGAATGACAACTGGAGACATTCAACTTCTGTTTTAACTGATGTGCAGACATTTTCTGAGAATAGTAATTAACTACAGGTTTATTATACATTAATGGTTTAGTAATCCATGTTCTTTCTCTCTTTGCCTCATTTACAATTTTAATATTTTCTGTCTTCAATGATAACGTAACAATTTATATTAGACATATTTTCTTTTTTTGTGTGTTATTATATTCTATAACTGTGAGATTTCTGCCTCATTGCATCTTAAGTTTATCATTTTCAAAAATGTATCCATCTCCAACATTGTTTGCTATGATTGTTCATGACCAATAGTACAAAATAAATGTATTTGTCTACCTTCTTCTCTTCCCTCTGGGTAACTGTGGTCTGGAAGCAAGGCTAGTGTCCCATCGTCCCTCCCACTCTGCGGCCTCTAGATCTCACTTTGAGATTAGCTGTACCTTAAAAGAAAATAGGAATTCCTCTACATGGAACCTGCTTTTAATTTAAAGAAAAAAAAGTTCCCATACATTTACTGTAATCTACTCTTGCAGATGTTAGTCTTAAAGTGTGTTCAGTTGGTTCTAATTGTTACAACTTTGTCCAGTTGTGAGAAGTGCTGTGCTTCTGCCTCTGAAATCTTCATTAGTATGTAAAAATCTGGTATTTCTCAGGGTTTAGATTTCAGTGTTGCAAAGAGGAGGGACCGTTACTAAGTCTGCAAAGCAAAGACCTATTGAACATTTAACAGCCAGCGGAGTTTTCTCAGACCACTAGAAATTGATACATTTTTCTGAAGAATACACTTAATATGTGTATACAAAGATGAGTCAGGCTCTGTCCTGAGTAGTCCTAAGTATTCACTCAGTTGGTCTTTTCATTGTTCCCCTGGTTTTAAATGCATTTTGGACCCTTCAACTCTTGTCTTGCTCTTTTTGTCGCGGCTTCTCTGAACAGATAGTGACTCATTGTATGCACAGCAATACTGGACCCTGGTTCAGAAAGCACAAATGAAGCTTTTCTTGCATTGCTTGTTTGTTTGGTAAAGGCAGAGTGAAGTGATAAAGCTTGCTGTGAAAACCAAAGAGCCATGAAGTTCTTGTTGTCAGGTCGTGTATTGGCACAAGACCATACAGGAAAGACAGGCTTCAGAAAATACTTCTGATTTACAAGGTGGGGCGTGAAATAAATGAAGTGGTACATAGGTTGGAAACATCTGAGGGGACTGGACAACTCAGAGCGGTTACATGAATGAAAACCAGGCACAAAAATCTCCAGACTAGAAAAAGTAGTATAATTGACTCCTAGCCCTTGAGGAAACTAAGGATAGTAGGAGTGGAGAATAGCTTAAGGGTATAAACTGGAGGAACAGCTGTTGCTCTTCATGATGACAGCCACAAAATATTAGTAAACTCTAGCACAAAACTGACATCATTAGGATGCTTGAACTGTCGTAAAATGTAAGAATTGCTAAGAACATTGGAATAGCATCGGGTGCTCTGATAGAGTTTCCAACGTGCACTACTTGCAATGGCTATGACTCTCTGGTCTTGGTGAATTCCAAGGACTACACAGACCTTGGGTCAGTTGGTTTCCACATTCCTGAGAAAAATTGTCATTATTCCCAGTCACCAATTACTACTCAGTTACTGGTAGGCACTGACTAACAAATGAAGCAAGGCTTCTGGTCACATCAGCTTCAATGTAGAAATAATGAATGCCAAATATCATTGTATAAAGAGATGCAGAGGGTGGTGTGGCACCTTCACATTTTGGTCAGAGGGGAAGGCCTAGGTTGTCATCTAGAAGTCCTGTGGTAACAATACATATTTAAATGAAGTAAGGTTTGTGAGTCTGATCTCCTGACAAGAGAAAAGGTTTTTTAAAATCAACAGCCCTAAATTTATAATATATTTTTGGGAGTGGTCTTGTACACCAGAGCATGCATCCCTAGCTGGTATCCACGTCAGCATACATCCCTAGCTGTGTAGCTTGAAGCCTTTAACATTTATGTGTATGTCCAAAAATACAGTATGTGGGAAAAAAATCTTTCGTTTCCAAGACTTTAGTTTTGCAGTTGATTAAGGCCTGATCAAAAGCCTGTTGATAGTGACTTAGAGTTCTTCACGCATGAACTGTGAGAGCAGCTTTGGATCTGAAGCTCACAGTAAATCAAGAGCAGCAGAGACCTCCCACAGCAGGAGTGCGTAGAACTTGGAGAAAACTAGATAGAGCTGCTCTACGCATTGGGATGGTGCAGACTACTGTGTCCAAAGCAGGGAGAAAGAATGAGGGCTCGTTCTGTTTTCCTGCCACCCCGCTCTGGGCTTGCTGCCCAAGAGGAGCAGAAATAAAGAAATCATTAAAATTCTCAGAGGGCAGAGCGTAGCCTTCAGCTACCTGTACACAGTGGCTGACACACATGTCCACCAGGACGGATGCTAGTAGTTTACTGGTGAGAGGATTCAGCTTGGGAACACCAGTCACACTTGCAAAGTAAGCTGGGGTGGTTTTGTTTCAGGGCTTAATTAAAGTAAATTGAAGAATTACAAGATGGGAGGGAAATAAGTGTTAACAAAAAGAAACATGTTGAAGATGCATTATATTCCCAGCCTCTTTCCACTAATGGATTCAAATCCTTAATGAAAACAGTACCACTCAAGAGAAGATGGATGGGGAGTGGATCATGAGCAGCCCAGCATAAAGGGGTCAGCTGGCCCAAACAGCACCCTCTTGTTGCCATGGTGGAAAGGGCAACAGCAAGTCCCAGGGCAAAGCAAGGGCAAATGCTGGAAGTCACTATTAAACGGTGTCAGAGACCTGCCATCATGGTGCGGGGCAGCATGTAAGAGCTGATTCAGAGTAGAATGGATAAGGACTGTGTAACTAAACATACCGGGAGTCTGGGTGAGGGAACATGAGATCCAGATGTGAAATGAACTGTTGGCGTCTGATTTTTTTTTTTTTTCTAAAGTGGTCTGAATCCAGCAAATCAACAGCACCCTGAACACTAAGAGATTTGCAATCCAGGCCAGAAACTTTTGATGTATCATCTCATTTTTCAGCTCCAATTGTGACAAATAGTAGCAGAAGAAAAGCAGGAAGAGCCGTGTTGGTTGCTCATACAGCTGCAGAGCACCAGCTGCTGGTTAAATAGTGGGTGCTGAGCTGAGGCTGAACCTGGAAGGGATAAGATTATAAAAGTGCTTCCAATAGGAATGGCAACTTTAAAAGGGAGCTTTCTATGCACACAGAGTGAAGAAAGTGCAGAGGAGGTACCAGAATAAGTCTGATTCTTGTGGAGCTCACAAGTCCTTTAAAGATTCCTTACCTCTTGAGCTGACCTGAATAAATGCAGACAAAACCAGTTGCTGGGATTGTGTGTCCTTCCTCTGGCTGCCTGTGACTTTCCATTTGGTTCACTGTTTTTCCCATATACAGATGATGGTGGCTCAGCTCTTGGGAGAAAGAGCTGATACTAGTTATCATTTTATCGTTGAACACAGCTGCTCTGAATTTTAATAAGTAAGTCTTCTGCATCTGCAAGTAACATATGGCTGCAGCTTCAAGAGCCTCTTCTTGCTCACATCTCTATCAGGTAGCTGTGGAATGGAAACCTGCCACTTCAGCAAAGGCATTTAAAGCAGGCAAGCTGTGGGAAGATATACTGTGTAAACATGCTGTAGCTAATGTCAGGTATCCTAAGGTGTGCTTAATATAATCTTTCTGACTTTGCATTTGTGTACAGTAATATCCTCTAATGCTCTGCTGTTAATAGATGAAGTGCTTCCAGGGTGGTGCAATTGATAACACATATGTAGATCTTTAGTTAGCAGGAAAGGTCTTCAGTCGAGCGGGAAAGCTCATCTAAGCCTGCAGCTTCCCCAGGAGGGAAGGATTGTAACCAGAGGTGCATTTTAGCTGTAGCAACTTCACACTCTCAGAGACAGCTAAAAACAATAAATAAGGAAATAGGCTGAAATAATACACCTGAAAAGGTTATTTAAGTGGTCTTGCCAGCAGACCCCTACCCCTGGGGCTGCTGCCCACGTACTCGTGCACCCTGCCCTCCTAGGAAGTGGTTGCTCTTTTTAGAGTATATTTGCCATTTCAATCACATCTCTCTGCTATTGCATAAAAACAGGTATTGAATTTTCTTGCTGTCTCGGAACAGGAGATCTCAACATCCTATGCAGCTGAAAGCAGTACCTTGGATATTTGAACACAATTACCCGTTGCCTTTAGCAGCATGTGTACAGCTCTGGCTCCAAGAGTCACAGCCGCGGGAGATGTAGGCATGGAGGGAAAGATGGTGATTGCTGTTTGGGGGAGGGAGCGAGGGATTATTCCTCTAAACTTTGACCAGTTACCGTAAATGTTCCTTACCCCACTTATTGCAAATGGGAGACTTGTCTAGGTAAGCAAAATCTGCATGGATATGCTCCATGTAGGTAGAATAAGATAATACTCGGGTTGACACACTGCATTGCACTGGCATAATGACTTATGGTTATAGCTAGTGTATATCTCTCTCAGCTGTATGTGCTCTGAGGCATAAAGAGGATAAGTGACTTGTACAAGGCCATTCAGCAGATCAGTCATGGAGCAAAAACCGCAGAGGCCTTAAAAGCTAATTATCAGTCAGGAGACAAAATCGTTACTCTGAGAACTCTCTCTTTTTCTTTTTTCTTTTTTTTTTTCCCCCTTTTTTAATTTGTTGTGGTTTTGTTCTTACTTGGAATGATAAGCTGTGTCTTTCAAAGATGTGATGATGTCTGCTTTTCCCACCTGCCCTCCCAAGGCAGTTCATACTATGGAATAACTTTAGTTTGTATAATATTGGACTTGAATAATTTCTAAATGACTGTCAAATAAAATGAACACTTCTAGAATGTGGGGGAAAATGAAAAACTCTTTGTTGTTGCTTTGGGGTTTTTTTATTGCCATCCCCTACCTTGAGTAAGTATTTACTGTCCCTGGGGAAAAAAAAAACCTTTCCATCTCAGTTGAAGAACAGTTCCACATAGTGACTCTTTCTGCTCTAGAATATTTCAACCAGTCCTACTAACTAGACAAATGCCAAAATGGATTTTTAAAATCCAGGTAAATAAGATCCTACCTAGTGACGAGCTACTTGCTGAAGAAACTAACTTTTCAAAGTGTTGTGTTTACCGTGACTGCCTGACAGTGTGTCATGGTGTTTCCCCACAACAGCACGGCAGGGGCACGCTACCTTGTGGCGTAGGTCCACAATGTCCTTGCACAGTGTGGCAATATTCAACGCGCTATTGCCCAGGTATGAATGTGACCTTTTCTGAACCGGAATTAAGTGATGTGGTTTTGCAGTTACTGTTCTTCTGAACTTTTTTTTTTTTTAACTGGATTATTTGACACACTCTATTTCTCTTTTCTTTCTATTTTTTCTTTTTTTTTAATGTGATTTGGTGCCTAACAACTGAGCAGTGGGAGTGGCATGGAGTAGGAGTTCTGAAAGGCAAACTGTAATTTCTAGAATACTGGAAAAGAAACCTACTCAGCTGTCAACTGTGAGCTGTAGCATGTTTAAACCAATGACTGCATCTATAAGAGAGAGAGGGGAAAATAAGACCAAAGAAGCTTTTGCTGTCATAAAGCAGTTCGAAATCCCAGTGTATCTGTATTAAGTAAAATGATGAGAACTAACTGTGGCCTTCTGGATTCTGTGGAAAAAGCTGCACCAACTGAATGAATACAAAATGAAATTCAAACGCGGGCAAGAATGATAGAGTGTGTTATAGCCCTACTGATATTTGCAGTAACGGGATAGTTGATCCAAGAAAGGATTCTCAGAGTGCAATGAGTGCACGCAGTTAATGTCAGTTGAACAACAGAAACGAGTGTATAATTTCCCCAAGATGTTATGTCATGTGCTACATGGCATCTGTACAGGCTACAGCATGTGCATTTTGGGATGGGGGGAGATGGAGCTGATAACGAGATGTGCCTTCCAAAGGGAAGGGGCAGCAGGCGGCTGATGAGAGGAGGGTCTACTTCCACGTATTCCTTCCCTCCCACGGGGGAAAATGCACGGCACCTCTTCAGTCGATGTAGAAATCTGCAGTCGCTCCACCCCGCGCTGCTCACTCTACCAGTACTAATGAGCTCCAGAAGGCATTTTGCTGTCTGAGGAGCTGTGCCTTTGCTGCTGTTCCTGGGCGTCCGTTTTTATACTCCCTCCATGAAGCAATCAAATGCTACCCTGGCCTGTGTGACTCTTCTGAAAAATTCTTAGGACTAGTGTATTGGTGTAACTAGTGATTTCTTTACAACAGATCTTTCGAGTCCAGTGGTTTGGGTTTTTTTCTCTCTGCATTTGGAAATGTCTGTGGTTTAACTCAGGGGAGGGAGGAAAAAAGCTGCTTCATCCCTTGCCTGTAAGCTGAGTGATGTTCCTTACTGGAATGAGCTGTGTCTTTAAACAGGATGAAACTAGACGTGTAGCTGGCGTAAATCACCGCTGCTCTCTTCACTTCGGTGAAGCTACGCTGATCTGCTGTTGCTGAGTTTCTGCCCTAATGTCTCTTCAGGACGCAAACAGCAGTGACCTCATCAGTTAGGAGTGGCCAGTTTTCAAGAATACAAAAAGCTACTGTAGTTCACACACACAAAAATTGCCAGGGTGGAAAAGAGAGACCTTACAGGCAGGGGATTTTCCCCACACACTGTTTTTTTTCCTTCTTTCTTTCATGGAGAGAGAGAAGCTCTGTTTTAATACTGCTACCATGCAAGAATTCAAAGATTAATACATTGTTTTGGCAAAAGCTGTATTTGTGTCCATGTCATTTGCAGGCACTAGCACAAGATAACATGATACCAGTCGGAACCAGGACAGCACAAGTTACTAATCAGTCCCACTGATCACACTTTCCATTTTAAATAATGGCAGCTGGTTAACACAAGCTGCTTGCATCCAAAA
The DNA here is from genome assembly GCA_947846985.1 of Fratercula arctica. Lineage (NCBI taxonomy): Eukaryota > Metazoa > Chordata > Aves > Charadriiformes > Alcidae > Fratercula > Fratercula arctica. The sequence goes on from CANTUZ010000010.1 coordinate 27,186,606, forward strand.
AAAATGAAATGAGAGCCTTCATTTTCCTTAGATGGCAAGCAGAGGAAGTAGTGACTTCAGTTGTCCTCTGCTGCAGTGTGACGTCCTCTTCTTGAAAGGTCAGATTCTTGCCTATGCTTATTCTGTGCTGGTTACAACCTGGGTTATAAGAAATGGGAACAGTCTCCCTGAGACCAGCGTTTCCATTTCAGGCTCGAGCAATTAGCCCAGAGAGAGCTCCTGACTGAAGCGTGCCTGTTGAAGGGAGAAGGGGAGGATTCTGTGTGCGCACCAAGTGTGTACCTCTCGTGTGGCTCTATTTATTGACCAGAACTAAAGACAGTACCTTGTGTCCCAAATGGGTAGTCTCATGCTCTTAGCTTTTCTGTTCACTTTCTCAGCCAGTTTCATGCTGCAGAGCTCTCCCGCCCTGCCCTGCCCTGCCCTGCCCTGGGGTCACACTCATGACTGTTGCTTTCTCCACATCTGTGTTTTCTCTTGTTTCTTTCAAACATCCACAGGGGCACCAATACAATTGTAAAAATTCCAAAATTGAAAGCTTTCCCAAATGGCCTTGCCGTAGCATCTGTTGTCTTGTATGAGCATCTCCTCTATTTCTAAACCACTTATTAAAGGGTCTTGTTTTTCCCTCCTGCTTAGAAAGAGACTACAGAGCTCATCTGTCAGGTTTAACCACCTCTATGGGTGAAAGTCTTGTCAGGGCAGCTTTCTCTGTTGCAAGCCTTGCTCAAGAGCACCATTCAGTGTTGGTCAAGGCTCTGTCCATCCCTTCATTAGGTTTGTGGCAGGCTATGAAGAATGCCAGACTCTCATCAGGATACGGTTTGACACTTTAACCAAGCTGATCCAATGCCGAGTGCTATCAAAACGTGACTGAACTAATGACTCGTGCATTGCTCTCCTTGCCCTTTGGCCGGCTGCCACAGCACCAGCACTCAGCTGAAGCGGCGGAGGGAGGGAATCTGGCAGAAATGTGATCAAGTTTTTGTTTGTTGGTTTGGTAGGGTGAGTTTTCTGCCAGCTCTGAGCAGGTTCACTGTGGGGTTAGAGAAGTGCAAGGTTTGACTCAAGCCAAAACGACAGAAGTACGTGCCAAGGGTGGGGAGCAGGGTGAGGCACATCGTTAGTCTGGCTTAATTGCACGCCAGCACACTATGCTGCCCTGCCACTACCCCAGGCCATGGCCGCAGTTGCAATGATCCCTGGAGCTGGGGATGCAGTGACAGCCTCTCCCAGTGCGGTGGAGGCAGGACCAGCCAGCGGGAACTCCACAGCTCCAGTGCCCGCTTGTGCCTGCCACAGCTGCACCACTGCCTGGGATCGCTTGGGATTCACACCCATGCCAGCCTGGAGCCTGGGCCCAGGTCTTGCAGCTACGTTTTAACAATGCATAGCACTAATGAGGAATCCTTTATGTCAATAGGAAAGCGTCCTCTTCCCAACACGCAGGGTTTGAGGGAGTCCCACCCAGCAGGGAATTCCTGTTTCATCAGGTGCTGGAAGGTTGCTGGCGGAAGGGCAGGCGTGCCTGTCTCTGGTGTGGGAGTGCAGCGCTCGCTGCAACCAGTGTACAGATACACCCAAGGTAAATACACTGGAAAGTCAGTCTCTGACTCACAATGTGTGGTGCCTTTGAACACAATCTCTTTGTAATTTCTGGCAAATGGAGGAAAGATGACCGGACAAAACAAGTCAAGGGAAGAATGTGTCTTTGCTTTCCACTAACCCATTTCTCCCTCATCATCTGCCAAGAGTAAACTTTAATTTATAATAGAAAAATAAATCTAGCTAGACAGAGAATTGTTTTTAAAATGAATTTTAGTTGAAGGAAAACACTGCCTTATTACAGTCATGTTTTTGAGCTATATTAGCAGGAGAAATTAGACCTTTAGAGTAGAGGCAAGAGAGGAAACACAGACAAAGAGCAGAAAGGGCTTATTCCATTATTGAACCCACCCTGTACCCTGTCTCCCAAAGATGAGGATGAATACATAGCTAGCTTGTAGCAGATTGCTTAGCTAATGCTCTCCTAGTGGGTTAGCAATGCTAGCAGTTGAATTAGGCATTTTATCACGTTTCACTGCTTAGCTGGCCCTTCTCAGACTTGAGAAATCTCATGTGGGCAGATGAAGTTAGAACCAATCTAGGATTAATCTTTCCCTTCCCTTATACCCAGCCAGATTCAGAACTTGTACAAATGGAGATATCCCATTGCATTCTCCACGCTGCGGCGCCGCCGGCTCTGCTGGGGCTGTGCTCTGTTCCTCCAAGGTGCAGAGACTGTCACCAGTCAGCTTGTAGCCGGTGTGGTAACCATTAGCCCTTCAGATGGACCTGGACCTTTTGAAGGGAGCAGTGCTTCAGGAGCTAGTGACTGCAAGCACTCAAAGCTAGCACTTTGAATTTGGAATATTCCCTGTGGGACAATACTAGAAAGGCCTTTTCATTTGCAGTCAGGCAGAATTTAGAATTTAGACATTCTGTAGCATGGCACTTTTTTTTTTTTTCCCCTTTTCCTTTTCTTTCTTTGCATATGCAGAGTGACCAAGTTCAGGAAACGGGTTCATCCAAAAAAAACAACCCAAAAAAACCACCACCACCAAATTTTTCAGCCATATCATCTTCTTTCAGTTGATCTTCTCTAACTCGGAGAGTTGGTGCAACCACCCCAAAGGCGAGCTGCTGACTGCCACTTGCTTAGCAGGTTCCAACACCACCACTGTCCTTGTCAGAGCATGAGATGTGAGTAGATGTGTTCCTTTGGAAAATATTTGACTAGTAGGGAGGCTGATCAAAGAAACATGGGCTTATAGTACAGTTATGAAATAAATATTCACACTGTAAAGGAGAAAGTCTGTGCTGGGAGTTATCTAGTAAGCAAAAGTTATACCGAGGATAAAAGAGAACAATTGTTTTTAAACTGTCTTCAGTCTAATAGATGACGTATAACATAGTGGTTTATTTCTTTATGTTAAAGATATAACTATACATCATGATGATGCTGTGTCTCTGCTTTTTTTGAAATTGACTTTTTCTGCATGTACCCTTTATTCAAGGAATTAATCATCACTTACTGTTCAGTATAGTGTTTTCCTCAGTTCAGCCAGGTGAGCAGCCTTTATTGTTTTACGTCTAATTACCTGCTAAGGAGTTGCATAGTTCTGAATAAAATGCACGTGAATATATTTTTTTATTATTATTCTTTTTTAAATCTGAAAGACAGAAGCTGCTGAGAGAACAAATATAGTCTTTGAAGTCTCTTAATCAGCAGAAATTTCAGAGTAAAAACCAAATTAGTGACAATAATGATATCGGCCTCACTGCGATAGGTAAAGTAAACGCTCTATATGTAACAAAACTTGGCCCCAAATTGTTTGAAGACAGTGGTGCTGCTCTCAAAGTAGAATGTCTTCTCTTTTCTGCCTACTTGAGATTAACTGTCAGTGTAAAATAACGTGACTAACTTCTGCGGAGAGTGGTGTATCTGTTTTCTCTTGAATGCTTTGTTCATGTGTTTGTTGTTGAAGTGTTCAAACTTGCATTGAGGACTCATACTAGAAGCTTAACTTATTTTTGAGGGGCAGACTCAAATACCCTTGTTCAGGACTGTCTTGTAGAACACAACTTCATTGAGCATAAGAATACGACACTGTAATGCTCTGCAACTTTTTGCTTTTCAACAGTGCTTTATGATATTTTATACACATTTCCAGTCCAGCAGTTCTACAAAGCAATAAAACTATCGCAGCAAAGAAGGCCTGTTGTTACAAGAGTTCCAGGCTCATTTTTTTTAAAACATAAGAAAACACAGACAAGGGACTTGATTTGGTGGTGAGGTGGGTTTTTTTTTTTTTTATTTAATGCTGCTTGAAGAGGACCCAAGTTTGAAAATCCTTTGAAATGCTGGGCATCTGTAAGTTTCTTTGCCTTTTCTGATTCTTCTATATTAATCTTAATTTGTGTCTCAACTGCAAGACTTCAGATATTGTTTTTCCACTTTCATATCTCTTGAAATCTGCTTTTGATTTCAACACTTTGAACCAAAAGTAAGAATTTTATATGTCCATCTTACAAATGCTGGGATCTTGCCAACATTGTGAATTTCTACATTCCTCACACCCTTTCCTATTTTATTTCAATCAGCTAGGCTCATTTTCAGAACTGGGCAGGGTAAGTGTAAAGGCAGATTGTCACTTCTAAAGAGCTGTGAGAAAGAAACAGAGTCAGGCTTCAAGCTTCTCTTGTAGATTCAAAGGCCTGACCCTGAATCTTCTAAAAGTTTCATTAAGATATTCACATTAGGAATGCTATTTCTGAGTCAAGGCCTGATAGAAATGATTCTAAAAGGTCTGAATAAGTCTATTTTGACTAAAGGCTTTGCTTATGCACTGAATAAGGTTTCCTCTTTTGAAGGATATAGTAAAGTTTATGAATTATAGAATATTACAATGTCAAGACTTCTTCAGGTGTGCCATACAAATTGTTAGAAGCATGCAGAATATAAGACTGATTTTTCTGGTTGAGTAAATTATTTTAGCTATATTCTCTATATTACCTATATCACTGAGTACTGAAAAGCACTATAGTTAATTATATTGATTTATAGATGAAAATTTTTTTTGGAAGTTCATATCTGTAGAGGAAATGTGAGATCTGGATTACAAAACTTTCTTTTTTTTTTTAACCATACTAATTGACTTGAATAATGGGTTGTATCTAATTACGTTACCCGGAACATACACCAAAAATTGAATAAAAAAAATACTCTAGCTCCAACTTTCCCAAAGCAGAAGAAATACCCTGGATTCTGCAGGTCAGGTGACCATGTAAGCAACCAAGCATAATCATAGAACCACAGGGATTGGAAGGGACCTCTGGAGATCATCTAGTCCAACCCCCCTGCCAGAGCAGGGTCACCTAGAGCAGGTTACACAGGAGCGCGTCCAGGCGGGTTTTGAATGTCTCCAGAGATGGAGACTCCACCACCTCTCTGGGCAGCCTGTGCCAGTGCTCTGCCACTCTCAAAGTGAAAGAAGTTCCTCTTCATGTTTAAGTGGAACTTCCTATGCTCAAGTTTGTGCCCATTGACCAATTCTTTGCAGTAACATTACATTATTAACTCATTTTGTGTTCAGAATCTCCTCTAACCTGCATGTACTTTCCCAAAAGACTCCTTCTAACTGTTCCTCAGCCTATTCAGGTGAGAGAAAGCAGATAAAAGAGAGCTAAGACATGTTTTGGCATACTGTCTAGAAGTTGTGAACTGAGGAGTTTTAGAGGCTTAGAGGAAATTTCTGTTCTTTGACAAAACTTTTCTTGGATAAGCAAAACTTCGGTGGTCCTTTCTCATCAAATTTCCTTCAGATCTTGAAATTCCTGAACCTGATGTACTAGGTCTAGACCACTTCATGTTTTTATTAGGCACGACTGATTCTAGCAGACACTAATTATCCCTAGCCCCGACCTGCAGCACTCTGTCTGTTAGCCGTGCTTTGCCTCCCCAATGCAATGAACTTCTTAATTCAATTAAAACATGTCATACTTGTGTAACATGTTTACCAGGCAAGGTAATAATTTTAAGGCTGCTAAACCTATTCTATTTTGTGAAGCCATTTCTGAACTTTTCACTCTTAGAAGAAAATATTAATTGATGATTTTAAATTTTATGTAATGAAATGAAAATATCTACTAGGGGCAATGTTAATTGAGCAGCTTGGCTTGACTTGGTCATGAAGGAAAAAGCAAAGCTATTACAGTTGTAACATCAATAAACATGCCTGGGATACTGGGAAACTACCAAGACTAACCTAGCTCATGGTAATAATACTTCCCAACCTCAAAATCGGTGGATGCGTAGAACTATATTCCTCTTATAGACCAGTAGCTTGAACTAGTGTAAGACCAGGAGGCCAGTGATAGTGGGTTAAAATTGGTTTACACCTTAGCAAAACTAAATTCAGTTGCTTGACCTTGCTTTAACTTATTCGTGCTTCAGAATGTCCACTTCCCCATTAGTAACATGAAGGAAATAATTCCTTTTCCTGTAGTTTTGCCTGACTGCCCTGCTTAGACTGTAAAGTCTTCGGAACAACTGCTGTCTGATCTAATGTGCATGTACGGAGCAGAGCACAATGAAGTCCTGATCTCAGCAGGAGCCCCATCTGCCACTGCTGAGATAAATGATCTTTTCAGTACTGGTTGTTTTTTAATCTCTTTAAATTACCATAAATACATTTTTAAAGCCATATGCTTTCATTCTATATCCTACTCCACTGAAGAAATCTGGGTTTCTGTGGAAATATAATTGTGTAACCATATAATTAAAGACTGCATCATACCCTGTACATGCAAGGGGGCTGAGTTGAGGTCAAGTGCCAGACTGATCTGCCACTCTGTAGGTTTCAAGTACCTAAACTTACTTCAGAAAGATTATTTTAAATATATTTTTGCGTATGTAATTTTATACTCTTTCAAGGAAAGAATACTCTATTGAATTGCAATTAGTTTAATTAAACTGAAATTGGTTTGCAGCAGAAGAAACTGTGATTTTGAAGAGACCCATTAGTTTGTGGGATTGGCTGTTTAGAGTTGGATGCTCGTCAAGGAAATCCAAAGGAAGCTTCTCGTTTTGTTGGGGGAGAGAGAGACCTTATGCCGTAGCAGGAGTATAGCACATGGGATCAGGTGTGTCCGAGTGGACAGAGGTTAGCAGAAGCCTTGGGTGTGGGAGGACGTCTTTTATTTCCCTCTGCTGCATCAGTGTCCAAGTGTTTCCAGTTTAGAATATGGTACTGCTGCAACTTGGACAGTGGCATGAATTTAACATTACAATGTTTGTTAAGGTTTTAGCTAAATACCCCAAATTTCTAGAGTATTGCAGATGCTTAAAAGGAAGTGGCAAAGTTCAAAAATCAATAGCTTATCCAAACTGGAAGAGGAATATATAGGCTGAGCAAAGACTATGTCCCTAATCATAGGTATTTCATCACTCTCAACTTTTAGCATTTTGCCTTAAGTGGTGAAAGTGTTGCAGCCTTTCAAAAAAGACCGTAAGTTTCTTTAACAACAGAAATTATTATTCAACCTGGATGTCAAGACTACCACCATTTCCTGTGTAACAGCACCTAGGGATAAGGGTCATTATCTCTTGACAGACATTTCTCTTTCATTCTTTGAAGAAGGAGAGTAGTTCTTGTATTACCCAAGCACTGAAACTTGACTGGTTATAAACGGCTGTGGGGAGCACAAGTGCAGAAAAGTGGGTGGAGAAAGATTTCTTGAACAGTTCCCTGCAGTACGTGTTTGCGTAAACCAGAGACTCAGAATATTGATATTTATTTTGGTGTTCCTTTTTTTCCTTTTTTTTTTTCTTTCTAAACAGAGAACCTGTCTACAACTAGAGCTTCTCTACTTTCATGCAATTTAAGTTAGCTTAGGATTTGTTTTGTCATGATGGTGTTTTAAGAGTTGTTTGTGATTTCTTGTAGCTCTTCTGCTGTTTTTTGTTGTTGTTGTTTTAGGGTTTTTTTTTAACTTCAGGAGAAATTAGAGATTTACATACAGAAAATCTTTCCTTCCTCAAGAAATCCAACTAACAAAGAACCCTTGTAAGCACCAGGTGCAAGAAAACCAAGGTAATTGTCTGTAATTGTGAGATTCTTGCTAACACAATCCTTCACTCAGTTGGATATGTACACAGCATCCATTTCTGCCGATGAGAGTTACATGTACAAATTGAGGGTACAATAGGGCCATTTATGTTTAGCTTCCTTTACATAAAATGTATTGATTTTTTTCTTTGGTAGGGGACTGTTTTTTAAACAAAATCAAACATTTACATGTATAGAATGTAACATTCAGAATGTTTCACAAGTTGTTAAAGTCCAATTAGATTTCTGCAATCTGTACTTACTTGGTAGTAGGATAACTTGCTGTTATCAAAAGAAAATACATTTGATGTATTTCATATGTAAATTAATTTACTTTGTTGAAGAAGAAAAAACAGCTTTGAAAGTTGATGCTTTTGCTAGCATCAACATTTGCTTATCTTTGAATGGCTTCTCTTAACAACAGAATCTTTGGCACTCCCTTTTGGCCTTCCACCTAGTCTCAAGGTACCTCACAAATACAAAGTTGCATAGTTCTGTGTCGTCCCCATATTGCAGATGGAGCACAGATAAATCTCTGCCCGTGGTCTGATTTAAATTGGCTGTTGGCTTCAGCTTCCAGTGATGGTGGCCAGCTGGCTTTTTTTGAGAGAACCACAGTGTAAACTTCCCAAGAAGCTTTGCCTTGCGCTTGCTGAGCTGCTCCCGCTTTCCAGCAAAAAGCATGTTCTGCCGGCACATGCAGGGTTCTCTCCTTCTTCTGCTGGGGCTTCCCACCTGGTGGGCACCTTGGTTGCTGACTGTTCAACCCTCACATGAAGCTTAACCACCTATGCAAACACGATGCCCGGTGTTGTGAAGAGTGGAGGCTTAGAGCATCTTTTAGCTGAGCAGGATGTCGTATGCCTTGAGCAGTCAGATGCCAAATCGAACTGCCTGCTCCTCTGTGAAAACCGGTTATTCTTTCGTGTTCACTGTTAGTTCCTCTTTGGAGGACAAAAATCCAGAATTTTTATTTTCAAGCACCAATTACGAACAGAATAAATCAGATTTTCATGATGGGTGATGAACCCTTTAAATCTGATCTCATTACTTCGAATATTTTCTCAGATGTGTTTAAAATTAGCCTACTAAAGCAGGTATGACATTTAACGGAAAAAGAATGAGCTGGATTTAGAACTGCTTTTTATTCTGCACCAGGTTCCTCTCCAAGTAGGTCTTCCAAATTATAAATATTGGACTGTTTTGTTGATGTGTTTTATCTTACAAAAGGGCAAATTACTTTATTTTATGTGACTAAAATCTCTCTCCCACAATTTTATAGCTATAACTATGGAAAAATGAATGTTCACTTCTTTTATATGATCTTCTCTAGATGATATACAGAACAGGAACCACAGACTGGAGTTATTGAGCTGACAAACGATATCATCACACTGAAACTTAAAAGAAAATATTCTTGTTGATGATGTTACATAAAACAAGTCACCAAAGCATTTGTCAAAATTAGCACACAATGATAACATCTAATTAAAACTGTAAAGCGTGTAACTGAATTTTAATTATTGAGGATTAACAAATCAAGGAAGGGATAAGAACTTGTATCTCCAATTTATCTGCCCTAGAAATTTCCAGAAGTGACTATATAATGTTAGTATTGTAAGGTGGCCTGTTTGTTTTAACCAGTGACGGACTTGCTTTATCCTTTACTGGTGACTGCTGTCTCTCTGTTTCTTTAATTTGGTTATTTGGTATGGTCACTTCATCTAGACATATTCTAGGAAAAGAGAGAAAAGCTTATGCCAATTCTGATGCATGGCGTAGTTGCTGGAAGTTACCCGGGGAAGTCTTCCAGATTTGAAGGAGCCGGGGGGGGAGCAAGAAGCTACACCCCATATATCCCATAAGGGATGCCCTGTCCTGCCTGGGACAAGACGGAAGGGAAGTCGGAGCAGAAACTGTAACAGTTTCTGGGGTCTGTCAGTTTGTGTCACTACCTCCAAGGAAAGTATTCACAGCGCGAAGTGAAGGTGGAGGTAAGAAACAGAACAATCGCAGAAAAAAATGCCTGTGGCCATATTACCTTGGGCTATGATCTTGTGAGACACGGTGTACTACATCAGGTCTGGAGATCAGTAGCTGGACTGGAGAGCTTCAGTGGCAACCCGGGAGCTGGTGGGCATGCTGGAGCACGCAGCAGTTGTCTTTCTCTGCATCTGTGTTGCATCACTGTCATAACGTATTAATGTGCCTGTGTGTGTGATGCAGCTTTCATGTTATGTGAACATTTGTGGCTCTGTATGCGCTTGGGTAGCCCGTTGTCCTCTGAATACCACACAGAGTACGCACATGAGACACTGAGGACAAGGGGGGGAAATCACAGAGAACTTGTGCATTCTCTCTTAATAACCTCATAAGGCACTGCAAGTGCCAGTAAGTATAATGGGAAATACTATTTACTGAGTCTAGGCTAAGGCTGCTTTTCTAATTACTAATGACTGTTTTGCATTGCAAAATGCTACAGGCGGCAGGTACACACTACCAGCCATTGAATACAGGGCTTCATTGAAACAGGGCAGCCAGTTTTATTTACGGTATTGTTTTAAGAAGAGGATAAAACATCTGGAAATGGCCAGAATAACAATTTTTATTCCTCCCATGAAAAAAGAAATTACCAACAGATTTAAATAATCCTGGTGCAAATTAATTTCTAGGACGTGAACTGGCTAAGCAAGTTAAAGTCTGAAGCATTGTTTTGATTCACCTTTCATGTCCAGTTGAAGAAACCCTGACACCTCCGTAGATGCCCCAGGCAGCACCCTTGCCATGCTGCACCAATGAATAAACCACCACGTGCACTTCTTCCATGCACTTCAGTATGTACAAGGTGTCACCTGTGCAGATGTCCACACTAGGTTTTCCTGAGAAACCAGCCAGAGGAGATACTGGAAAGGAGTAGAAAGAAATGGAGGAGAAAACACAGTTCCCCTCAGACAGATTGTAATTGTACAGGTTTCTTCATTAGGCTGATCGCTGTCTATGCAGATTCCCATGAAGGCAGAGCCCACAATGCTGAATTAGCAGAGCATTCATCTGGCTCAGGTTGTGTGTGCCCAGTGACGGGACAGAGGCAACAGGGACAAACTGTCACATGTGAAAATCCATCTGAACACAAGAAAGCACTTACTCTGAAGGTGGTCAAACACTGGAATAAGTTGAACAGAGAGGTTGTGAAGTCTCCAGCCATGGAGATAGTCAAAACCTGACAACAGTGCACTGGGCAACTAGTTAGCCCTGCTTAAGCAGCGGGGTTAGACTAGATGATCTCCTGAGGTCCCTGCCAACCCCAACCATTCTGTGTTCGTGTGTTGTTTGAAGATCTTTTTCCAAAAGCTTAGGTTTCTCTCATTTTGCCCACGTGCACAACTCCAGCTCCCACCACTCGTGTCATTTCCTTTACCCCGTGTATTCTAGCATCAGCAGACTTTCTTTTTGCCACTTTGCGCTGGCATCACCACCCATGCCAAAGCAAGCTTCGGATGCAGAAGGGCCTTGTCACACAGTGGTCTGTCAAGAGCATGATTAGAAACTCTGAGCTAAACTGCTGGTAAGAATTGACCCCAAGCCGTGGGGCTGCATTGTAGAGCACTCTGGCCCAGTGACAGATATGGCCCTGGCACCTGGGGGTCCAGTGCGGGAGGGGGCAATCCATGTGCTTTGGGGAACAAGCTGACTTGGGACCTCTTCCTGCTGGTGGCTCATTCCTGTTTTCTTGAGGCAGTGGGAACAGAGAGGCTTGTTGTCTTCTTAAATGGTGATCTTTTCAGTGCTCTGGCTTGTATTAATTATTGCACTGGCATAAGTAATGTATGGCAAATTGTAGTGCACAGCAGATGTGACTGTCCAGAGGTGGGAGGGGTGGCCTTGAACAACATCTGCCACGTCACGGTCACAATTTCTTCAGTTGAGGGCAGAAAGCTCAGCACAGTGCCCTTGTTTGTTGAAGCCTCTTCCCAAACAGACAAAGCCTGGCACGCTTTCTGTTTTCCCTCTGGCGGAGTGCTCTGCCTTGCCAGCTTTTTCAGTGCGCGGCTGCATAAGGGTTATTTTCTTTGGGAGGTGGTTGTGTGTGGGTATGTACATGTGCACACACACGCTTGCACTGAAGGATGTGTTCTCCTAAAGAAGAAAAAAAACTTTGTCAGCAAATCATCTCATCTTATTTTGGCTATCATAATCCTCTTCAAGCCTATATGGAACACCCATGCATGTTTGATCAAGTCACTATTAAAGAGAAATATTGTGCTATTCTTGCCAACTGGACCACCTACACCTTGGTATCACTATAATTATTGTCAAATGTTATTGTTACAAGGGGGCAGAAAGTGTGTAGATCTTTCTTTAATATGACAGTGGCCAATTTAATGGAACATTACTGATTAACACAGCCGGCACAGAGTATGCGAGTGTACCTTTAACAAAACTTTATGTTACAGTTGAATGGATTGCAGAACACCTCTTGAATGCCTAGTGGCTGGCATTGTGCCAGAGCCTTTAAAAAAATTGAAAATGCAGCTTGCTTTCTCCTTTTTCATAAAGAAATCTGAAAGCAGAAGCACTGACCTTGGCAAGCTTCTCACACTGTTTTCCAGTAGGCAAAAGCACTATAAATCAAACCAGAATAATCCTGTGTATGTTTTTGTTTTCATGCAGGCTGCTAGGATTGCACTTAAGGACTTGATTTTTATTACTAAAGGAATGTTTTTAAATCATCAAGACCTAGAGCATGTTGTGAGCTTAGTCCAAATTTCATCATCATCTTTTGCAATTTGCCTAACGCCCTGGCTCCGTGCTCCCATGGAAATACAATTTATTTCTCTTGCAAAAGTCATTACAATCTATGAGCACAAAGAAAGAAACCTGCAGAACCAAAAATGAGCAATAAAATCATGACAAAATCTGCTACCTAGATTCTTTCCCCTAAAGCAGAAAAATAAGATAAACAGTGCTTCTCTTTCTGAGTTATTATTAGTTCAGTATTATTTATCACACAGCCTGGAAATCTTAAAAGGTTACAGTTTATTCTTCATACATGGCTTTGGGGAGCCTTTTGACTCTGCTGAGAATTGTAACATGACATTGTTTTGGAAATGAAAACTCTGAACAGATTATTTTCCACATTATGTAGATAATAGAGGTGATAGATGGGACCAAGTCTAGCTGGTGTAAGCAGTTGTAACTCATTTGAATTATGGAAATTTGCACCAGCAAAGAACCTGCCCCTAAGGAAGGAAGTCTGGAGGAAATGTTCTAATTCAAATTCATGTTGCTTTATTTTTTTTTTTTTTTTTTATATGGACATACCTTGCATTTAGGTTTATAGTAAAGAATATTAATACCAAACAGAAATTCAATTCCATCTTCATGTGTTCTTATATGTTAAACCATTAATAGATACGTTCCCTAAGACTGTTTGCAAGCTTCACCTTTCTGTATATCCAGGTCAGATAAACACATGCTTAGATCAGAAGCAATTGACAAAGTCTCTGTTCATGTCTGTGGGCCTTACTATGTGTTACAGTAACCTTTGCTAAATATTGATCATTATGAATGCATATTTGAACTTAAAAGCAATAGTGCTTTCCTGACTGTGGGCTTCCAAGCTCTCCTAACATGTACCTTCAGCTTCAACTAAATGTATCCCTCTCCATGTACATATGTACACGTTTATATGTTTGGGGTTTTTTAATTAATGGCATTTAATAGAATTATTAAGCTCTGTGTATGAGGAAGTAGTATAGGGTACTGTTAGCATTTTTGTTTCTCTTCCTCCTTTTTCTCCAGTTTTTTAACCCAAATTTTTGACATGTTATTTCTGAGTTCTAGCACCAGTTGGCAAGGGCAAATCCTTAAACCCACCCACAGCTGTTTCTGTCAAAGCATTGGATTTGTAGGGCTCAGAAGCACGCAGCTGAACCATGAGACACAAGTCTGTAGGGAATGGTCTTTTTCCCTACTAATTTTCTGAACGTGCTGCTGGAGCACTTTCAAAGTTAATTAATAATACAGGTGTATTGGATGGGCATAGTTTACAATGGGCATAGTTTACAATTTTTCTTCCTTTTCATGCTGTAAGTAAAACTTTGTTTCTGCAACTTCCCAGATGACAAACTTAATCCTTAGTCTAAGTTTTTTCCTGGAATTCTTTTCTTTCCTTGTGAGTCGTCTTTAGCTGGCTTCTTTCCTTTTGTTTCCCACTGCCCAAATAAAAGCTTCTACATCCTTATGTATTCTGGGGCAAGAGTTACGCTGTGAGAAACCACCTGAACCAATACTGGAAGTCATGAAAATAACTGTGCTAAGGACTCTTGTCTACCGCTTCATCGGCTGCATTTTACGTTCTTCTGTGGAATTGGTTCAACAGATGTAAATCCCCCAGATTGTAGTGTAAGAGTAGCATGTTTTACCTTAGCCAAAAACAATTCCTAAGGTATTTGGCTTAAAATAAAAGTATCCATATGGGTTTTTGCTGAGTTAACTCTTCTGGTTTCAAAATGTAGATTTACTTACATCTCTAGAGAAACAAGTAGTACTAATTTAAGACCTAGCAGCTAGTTTAAGTGTGTGTCTGGGGGGGTGGTGGGGTGGTGGAGGAAAGGGGAATAGTCCTACCCTGAAATTGTTATATATCAAAATGAAATAACACTAAAAACCAAGAACATCATCTTAGCCAGCTATACTTTCTAGTTCATATTCACAAACGTAACAATATGACAGGGACTTGGTCGGGAGTTTGGGATGGGGAGGGAAGAATATTCTGATATATGTGGTAATGGCAACGTCAGATTAAGCCTAGCTAATTTTCGCTAGTTTAAAGCCTACAGACACCCTGTGATGGTGGTGTAGTTGGGGGCAGGGGTGTTCCTCTCTGGTTATACAGCTTCCCACATCTCTTGGGGGGAGGCAGCTGTGCCAATTCATGTTGCTGGATATAAATGTGTGTTTTCCTGTAAGTGTTCTTGTGTGGTCAGGGAAATTATCTCATATACAGAATATCTATGAAGTGTCTTGCCCACGTGCATGCATTCAGCAAAAATGCTTCTGTAAATAACACTGGTCCAGAAATGTCTCCCTGGCTCACAGTTGCCTAAGCACTGCTTGCTTACCAAGGTGATAGATGCCTTGTAAATACTTATGCTGGATAGAAATGGGACTGGCTAGATCACTGCCTTCCATATGCAGATTTGATAAGCTTTTTAACCTCCCTTTTCACAGTTCTCAGTAATAACTAGATGGATGCTGTCTACATGTACGTATGTTTTAGTGGGTAGGAGCATCAGCACTCAGAGGTTTTTATTGGTAAAACACTACTTAAGGGATTTGTTTAGTAGCACTTTTTGGAGACTGGAAGAGCAGCATCAAATTTCTGTCTATGAATGCTTGTGTGTGGTTATCATCTAGAAGGCAATAGGTGGTCTGGGTCAGTATGCAACAGCAGCTCAGCTGACAGCACCCTTATGTATTAATTAAAGGAACCAAGTTCATTTCCTACTTCCAGCACAACTGTTGAAATACCATTGATAGTGTTACAGTGGCAGCAGAAACATTGAGTAGATGTCCTGTACTCTGTTTAATTTTTTTGCTGTGTTTATATCTGTCCAAGACGACTAATGAAATGAATGGTAATGATCGTGAAGGTGTGGGTGGTTTGGGGTTTTTGGTTGGTTAGGTTGGCTTGGTTTTTTTGATTCATACACAAACTCTGCACAAAAGTTCTTAGTAGGGGGAATATCACCAGTATACCAATAATATCTTCCGCCTTACAGTGTGGATATTTGGGATGTGAGGCATGAAAAGTCTTGTACATTAAGCCAAATCTTTTCTGCAGAGAATTGCACACTTGCTGCCAGTCTCATTCAAACATATACAGTTTAGTCACCTTCCATAAGTTGGAAACTCCAGATTTCTTACATCCCTGTGGTGTAATTTCCTCATTCAACCCACTGCACTGGTAATCGTTTAAAGACAATATAAACAGTCTCAATAACTTGACGGGCTGCTAGTCTGACAAAGATGTGCAGTTTATAATTTCAACAATGAGAGAGAGGTTATAAGTGAAGGACTTGGGGGGGGCTCAACCCTGCAAGTCGTTAAACGCTAACATACCATTGGACATAAAACATTACATGAACAATATTCAATGTGCAGCTTTTAAACCCGTGCTTGCAATTTTCCTTTCTGAGTTTGTATTAATTGTAATTATTTGGCTTTTGCTTCAGAGTTTCCCTGGATATGCTTTAGTACAAATAGGTAGCAACTCCACTTCTAAACAGTCATTTAGCTCAGAATCACCTGGTTCCTTTAATCTTCCCAGGTTGTAATTTTATGATAACATCCTTCAAGGTTTCTGTTTCTGTATTCCTTCATCTGGAATTCACTTCCTTTCCAGACTTTTAACACTCAGTTGTATTAAATGTTAAATGTGTTCTTCTAAGACCTGTTTAACCACAGCAGAAGTGTTCTTCTGGAAACAGTTCTTTTGAAAGGAAGAAAAGAACTACTCACATTGAGTAAAGGCTGTCAAGATGGACCAATAAGACAAGGCAAAAATAGACCATTAACATCCAGAAGGTCAGTCTGGGGCGGAGACTGGAGCTATATCTGCATGGCACTGGTATGCTTACTGTAAGGAAATGATGATGGGGAACAGTCTTGCAAAATTTTATCAGATGAGCTTCTATTTCC
Organism: Fratercula arctica; assembly: GCA_947846985.1. Taxonomy (NCBI): domain Eukaryota; kingdom Metazoa; phylum Chordata; class Aves; order Charadriiformes; family Alcidae; genus Fratercula; species Fratercula arctica. Next base: position 27,202,958 of record CANTUZ010000010.1, read on the forward strand.
ACCAGAGAGTTTCTGCATGGGTCTTCTGTGCAATGCCTTTTTAAATCTACAGGGATATCAGCTTCAGATCTGTAGAAATAACTAAAAGGTATCTGAAATTATTTGACTGATTCTCGAATCTTTTCACTTTTTTTAATAAGTACTGTAAAAACCAAAATAGGAAAAAGGTCATCCTCTACGATTGCAGGCAGCCAAATACAAAAATAAGTGAGCTGGGATCCATGCAGAGAATCCTGTACACTTCAGCTACTTCTCTAAAACATATGTGAAGTTCTTAACATTGCTAATGCTTTAAAATTAAGCTGAAATTCTCACCAAAAATTCCAGAAAGATTTGGCTACAGATTGCTTCTAAAACTGGCTAAGGCTTCACAGTAATACAGATTTCTTTCTATATTGCGGCCTAAAATAGTCATCACCTTCATGAGCCAGTTGTGCGTGCCAGAGTGCACAAAATTAGAAATTAATAGTGTCTGCTAAGTATCCTGCACTGTTGATGGCAACATGGAAGAGGATGATGTCTTTTAAGTCACTTTGAGTGTTTCAGAACCAATAACTTGATTAATACTGATGCAGGTTGAATTCTGAACAATTCCTCACTGGCTATCTCAGCTTTTTCTTCAAGTCATTCTTGAAAAATTCCATGAAAAATTATCTACTTACCTGTCTGTGTAAAGCCCTGTTGAAAGCAAAATTCAATTAACTTTATGGATAATCTGTTATAAATCCACAAAACCAAAGGAACCAAAAACTTAATCTGAGGATTGCATCTGATTCTCCATCCTTAACATGCTGCGATGCGTCTAGAGATTACAGCACATATGGTCTGTAAAATCACCCACCATTTCAATATGTCTGAAATATACAGTAGTATATGTAGCATCACAAGTTACAAAAGAAGTAGAAGAATTAGTGTTAAACCTACAGAAATGCAGAATTATACAGATCAGTCTAAATACCTGTCCTGACATTGCACCCTTCGGTCATCTGTTGGGCTGAACCCATCAGGCAGGGGGTGCCTTATGCACCAGATGTGCTGCACCACCAGCCCAGCGTCAAGGACCATGTGTGCGTTGGAGGAAAACTTCAGCAAGGAGACTCTGAAATGAGTCATACGTATGGCACTAACTCTCTTTAAGTACAATTTCGTGCTATTCTTAAAAGCCTCTGTGATCTTTACCTTGAAGATCGCTTTAGGTAGTTATCTGCGTGAGTAGTTTTGCAATACTTTCATGAAATATGATATGCTGTTATAACAGTTTAAAACAGTCATTGCTATTTCAAGTAGACAAATGTAAGGAGTTCCTCAAAATAGGTACTATTTACTGTACCTACTCAAACGGATGTCCTTTAATGGGAATTACAGAAGCACAGGAATGTAAAAACACTATCCTGCTAATAATACAGATCACAATCACGCTGATGTAAATGTGAGGGCACCTCCACAATCTTGTTTCCTGCACTGCATATTTGACAAAATAGAAGATGTTTAATTCCTGATCAGAGGGAGCTAAAAGAGCCAGGTTTTGTCTCCCACAGTTCAGCGATATTGTTGAAATTTTCTTTACCAACTTGTCTTTAACAACTCTTCAATCGTTCTTTAATGTAAGTGGGAAAGGAATCCTGTTATTGATTGGGCTCCTTGCTTTTATCCAGCCTACCTTAAGCTTGAAATAGATCTCTCCTGTCACAGAAATAATAATACAGCTTGCTCATAGTGGAGAATGGGGTCCTAGGTGCTGTGAGAGTTTTTGTTGCTCGCAAAATAAGTCAAATCTGTTTGGATAAGCAATGGCACCAATGCCAGCTCCCACACAGTGACAACTAGTGCTGCACAAATTGATGTGCCACTCTTAATGCTACAGGATTGATTGAACATTTCCCTGCTGTTATTTTTTTGCAGTTGTCTTTCCTCAAGAGAACAGTGCTCGTAGCATGACCCCTTTTTCTTTGCACGTCAAGTGAAGGAAAATCACCCCTTGCTGTACTTGTGGGGACAGATATTGATCTCGGACACAGCGATGCAAACCAAAAGTAACTCCTTGGGAGCTGAAGGAATTACTCCAAACGTTGGCCTGTGAAACTGGGGTCAGACTCCAGCCACTGGCCTCCAAGCTTTGTTTCTTGCCTAATGAGAAGCAGTATATCTAATGCACCAGGGCTGCAAAGAGTGCTGAGCCATTTGGCAAAAGTGAAAATTTATTATTCTTTATTATTGATGCTTATAATGCAAAACATTGATGTATGTCACAGTCGCAATACATTTTCTTAATGGTCGTATCTATGCCAAATGTATTGATATTTCTGCAACACATTATGAGTAGTAATACCAACATTTAATTTTCACAAAAGCTTTTTTTTGTTGCTGTTGTTGTTTTTAAGGAAATCATGTAAAGCCTCACCCCATAACACAGCTACCACTTACTATGCAGCAGATGTTTTATGCTCAGTTTGTGTCACTTTTTTTAGTGACTCTTTTTAGAAAGTGCCAGATATGGACATAGCTAAACTCCAGACAAATCCCTTCAGCCATGCCTGTAAATCTTTGTTTCAGTTGTATAATATACCCAAGGTTAAAAGGTAGATTAAACTTGAACTGACATAAACATCAAGAAGTTTCTGCATTTAAAAATTAAAAAGTGGGGAGGTAGAGAAGAGACTTAAGAAAACCTTACCAATTAATATGATGATCTACAGACAGATGAACATTGTACAAAATATTAGTAGCTGTTTTCTCTAGAATGCAAATGAAAAAATGCAAGTTCTCATACCAGTCACTGGTGGCTGCCTTATTTATAAAACATTAGAAAGTGCAGCTCTTTCTTAGTGAAATGCCACAGCAGCGAAGTGCCACTGCACTGAATTAGGCTATGAGTACACTTTCTGAAGAAGACTTGAGAAGAATTGCAAAATGTGTAACGAGACTTACATAGAACCTTAAAGAATCTGAAACATTGTGCCAATGTCTGCTGTCCAGTTAGGCTTTTTTCTCCCATGAATGGTTCATACATATAGGAAGACTTTTTTCTCTGTAGAAAATTACAGAAATACAATTATTACTACCATCAATTGTCATTAATCCTTTGTAGGCAGTCAAGATACCTACAATAAAACCACACCATCCAAAGAAAAATAAACATTTATTATTACTTAGATCTGTTTTCTGCAGATTCTTGCACTCATTGGAAGTTTAATATTCATAGGAAGCTTTGCAGGAATGCTTTTGTGGCAGAGAAGTGGGTTCCATTACCGCAATGAAGACAAAATAGTACTTCTTTTTAACATGGGGTTTTTTTCTTTTTTTTTTTACATTCAAATCTATCTCCTTTTGATTTTAAATTATCTTGCTTATAAGCAGCTTTTACAGCTTATCAATTGTGGTACACCATTGATCAACTTAGATGGTACTTTTCCTTCTTCCTGACTAGGAGACAGTTATTGTATTTTTTTTAACAGAAAAGTGATGACTGGGGATGGGTGAAAATGAGGGATAAATGGTGATCAGCCGGTGTCCACAGCCATAAAAAATGAATATATGGTTTTGTGGGCAAGCGAGAGCATTCACAGAGCTAACAGCAATTCCAGACAAGAGCTATACAAATACAATGCTATTTGTGAATATAAATTCAGAGAGGAACAGAAGGCTATACAAAGTGAACCATTCACGGTTCAAACATTTTTTTCTCAAACACTGTTAGTACAACATTTAACCAGCTTTGCACTTGAAAAGTAGTTCAGTGCTGATGCTTTGCCTTTCAGAGGATGGAAAATATTTTTGCTCTCATTTGCCTGAGATGGTACTATTTCCTGGTGCTTTAAAGTAAATAATTTATTGTAGCTTGGGGCTTTCACTCTAAGACTTTTCATATATGATACACTACTTACCTTAGCATTCCTGTTTATATATTTACATTGCTTTCATCTCAGTGGCACTCGGGCTCCTACATACCAACACATCTTCCACTCCCTGCAGAGGAAGAGTGTAATTCATTAATGCTTCTGTATCCCTGATGATTTTATTAAATGAAGTTTAATTACTTCCATTGCTTTTGTATAACATAATCTAGTGCTCATTTACTCTATTATTAACATTCAGAGGAATTAAAATAGGGTGCATTTGCATCAGTACACATTGAGCATGATGTAAGGCCAGGCGTAATTAATTTCTCTCTCTTACAGCTATGGAGACTGCTAATTTAAAAAAAAAAAAAAAAAAAGATAAGCCAATACGTAGGTCTTAATTTTTATTTGCATTAAAGCTGCTTTCTCTCACTTTGGGGTTATAAATCAGCATTTTGGTTAAAAGTGTTCCTATTTTTACTTTCAAGCACTGCTTACTGGAGTGCTGTCAAATGGTAAAACGTAATAGTGTAACTAATTCTTTTTGCTGTAGGGGAAAAGAAATGAAACTACACATTCAAAGTTAAATAACTAAACCACAGATCTGGCTCCTGTTATGAATTGTAAAATTTTCATCAGCTTCAAGGAGAGAAGGTGTGAGTCCGTCAGTGACTCCTAACTTTCTGGAGAAGATTAGTTCTATGAAGGCACCCAGTCAGGTTCAGTCTTCCCTCCTTCCCTGCACCATGACTTTTACCCCACCTGTAGCTCCCACCCTTGTCGTCCCCAGATCTGTCATCTCCTGGCTCTGGATGGGAGGTTGGGGAGCCCCACACCTCTCCTGTAATGTGCTCACACCTCGCTCGTTGGGAACCACTGCCCCAAATGCCATCGTTTGCAGAACTGCCTGGTTGAGGGAGTTTTAAGCTCTGTTTCGCTGTTCCCAGTCTGAGAGAAAGACAAGTGACCTTTTTTTCTTTTTTTTTTTTAAAGAAAGTGCTGAAAAAATGGCTCTTCTAAAAAATTAGTTTCTTTAAAAGCTTGCTAAAATGGGAACCCTGAAACTGAGGAACGCCCAAATCCTTGAGCACTTTTTAAAATAGATTGCTTGTGTAAGAGGGTTTGCTAACAGAAATTAGACTTAATCTTTCAAATGAACCATCCGCTTTTGAAATGCATCACTCCAGTAGACCTCCCTGACCCTTTGCAAAGGATCATCTGCATGTGTTTGCTAAAGAATTTTTTGGTAGAGAAATGTTGTTGGCTTTCTTATTTAATTCTTTACTGTCTCCACATGGTAGGATGTTAAGAGATTGCTTTTCCTGTCCCCTGTCAATAAGTGACCTGCCTTAACCAGGCACTCAGAAATGAATCATAACACTTGTCAGCATGTGCTAAGGAGCCAACCACTCCAAGGCCATCTGTAGCAGCGCTTGCTGTTCATTTCACAGTACAAGGGCTAGTGCGCTTATGTCTTTGGAAGTGAATGTCATTCGTGAAAAGTCAGAGCCGGGGGAAGTGAAAGAGAAGTACTCCATCAGCTGTACCCATCTCGTTATTGCTTCCCGGTCATGACATCAGGATGGGTATAGCAGTGCAAAACAGCAATGTAGCAGCTGAGATGAAGCTCATCCTGGGGGAGCAGGGGGAAGGAATTGGGTAATTGTTTGAAAAGAGACTTTAGCAAGTGTTTTGGGAGTATTCTGTTAGCACCTGAAAAAATGTAAAGTAAAGACTGGGTAAAGGTAGTCCAAAGAATCCAGGAAATTGTCCACTGATGTAAATAGTTGCTGTGGACTTTATTCCTAAGGAATTCAGATCCCAAAGCTGTAGATATTGCACATCTGTCTCAAAAAGAAATTATTCTCTAGTTAGCCTAGTTTTCATACCCAAAGACAAAGGCAATGAGGGAGCAAGGGGTCTCTTCCCTTTCATGCTGAGGAATTCCAAGGAGAAGAGGAGGAAAGAAAGAAGGATGCAGGGAAAACTTATCCTGAACCAGTAAAAATTCTTCTCGCGTTCCAAGTGAAGGTCTAGTAAGCAGGGTACAAGACAGCCACTAAGATCTCTGCTGCAGAGGGACAGATTTACTGTGCTTGAATACTGCATTTAAATTCTTAATTCTCAATCTTGGCTAACCCTGGAGTTACACTGGACACTGGAATTCCTGGTTTATACATTGAATTGAGATTTTTGGAAGAAGAAATAGTCATCAAGTTGTAAACCTTTTTTTTTTTTTTTTTTTTTTTTTTTTTTGCTGTACTAGAAATGCAGAGTTCAGTCTACCTTCTCTTCGATTTTAGAAAATTGTGATATAATCCTAGGACATTTGGTGTAAAGAAAGAAAAAAAAAAATTCAGGGGACCTTCCTGAAATGTGATCGAATCAATTCTATTTTGTTAACAAAATTTAATTCATGGACCTCTTAAACATACTTCAGAATTAGATTAGAACAGTGAAATAAGTAATACTGTACTCTGAGACATAGCGTGTGAGAGCTTTTGTAATGGGCTGTTTTCAAAGATACGGATAACCAAACAAAATGGAAAGATCCACTTGAGAGAATCAGCAGTATTGTTGTTTAAGTCTAAGGAAATATATTTTATATTCCACAGATTTAATTACCCTCAAAAATAACTTGGGAGCCAAGATAAACGGTCTAAGAAATTATTCTTGAGAAAAGCTGGTAATAAATTATATCAGTACTACTCCTTTACTTCATGCTCCCAAACCTTGCTAAACGCCTTCTTCAGGCCAATAAGGAATATGCATAGTGTTAAAATTAGATTAATGTTGGACTAATAAAGCATTAATAAGGCAATAGCTTGAAGTTATTGATGGTAAATTTTAATTTGAGGAAATTCAAAAGACTGAAATCAAAATTAATTGTACCTTACCATTCGTTCAATGGACTTGGTAGTGCCCACGTACCACAAAACATACAGAAATAGAGTACGCTCAAAGGAAACCTATTGGAAGTGAATGGAATAGTGCCTGATTCAAAGGACATTGAAGTTTAAGGAAAGATTATTGGAGTTAATAATCCTTAGGTCATCTTTTCTCTCTCTGGCATATTCCTGTACGTTCATAAGCATGTGTTTGAAAAGATGATATGTGTTGGTAACTTACCCCTCTCAAATCTGATGTGGGAAGTTGCAGGAAAAAAATAGCTTTGCCACAAAAGAAACCTATAAATGTTTCTATATTTTCATCACCTATACTTTTTAAAAAATAAAATGTTATTCAGGGTATGCACCTGTTGAAAATGAATGAGTGTTTATTGGAAAAATACTAGAAAGATGTTAAATAAGGCTATGGGAACATAAGAAAAATCATTTAAAGCAAGAAAAAGTCATAAACACCTCTAGAAAAGTTATCAGTATAAATTATGATGCTTGAATGTGTTCTGTCCAAATAAAAAAGATGACAAAATTTTTATCATTAATAATATTTTCCTAATAACAAAATTATCGTGTTCAAATTCCAGGATACTCTCTAAATTGGGGGGAAAAAAACCATTTCTGTAACTTCTGCTATGCACAAAGCTTTCCCTGAGAGACCGTGAAGTTATATGAACTACTCTGTCCATGTTTTTTTTCTTTCTGAAAATCATTACTGCCTTTTATCATATCAGAAAATTTCTGAAAACACTTTCAATAGTGTTTTTCTGTCCAGCTTTGACAGGTCACAGAATTTTCAATTTCTTGGCTCAAATAAGCATCACTATTGCAATCTTAAGTCTTTTTTCATAATAAATTTAATATTCCTAGAAATAAGGAAGCCATACATCCAGTTTTCAACTATGAAATTATATCACTGTACAGACAGAGTAGCAGAACAATCTAGATAATCATCTTTTATGTTAAAAATTCCATCCACGCTCAAGAAATTCATCTGTTTTTCATACGGAACATTTCACAACAAATCAAGTAAGCTTTGAGAAACACCTAAATGAAATGGATGGGCAGTTACATTCCTTAGACTCCACAGAATTTCCAACAATTAGTGATTGATTAAAATGGAATTTCTAACTGCCTTATACAAAGCAATTACACTGTCCCCTGGATGTCCTTGGCCTGAAGCAGTGCATTAGAATGGGCCATATTTCTCATCTAATGTGGTAATTTTTGCTTGTATTAACCGAATAAAACAACACAAGCAAACTTCAGCAGATACTTCTCCAGTATCTAACTGCAGAAGCATCAAGGAAGCTGCACCAGTTTGCAGCTGCAAGGGATTTGGTCCTGTATTCTTCTATGTCTTAAATGTTAACCACCTCTGTTTACTCTACTTACAATTAAAAATTTGAGGTTATAAAAAGAATGTGTTTTCTAGGAACGCAAGAGCCTGGCCATCTTGTTTTAGAAATAACGATGAGGTCATGATCTTTTGCTTTTCTCTCAAAAGAAGGCACATGATAATTATTGGTGGTAGGACTGGTGAATCATGGCAACAGACACGTGAAGTTTAATGCTTTGTAATGTAGCAAGAGGAAATTGTTGCTGGGGACTACTTTTAGTCATTTCTAACACCAAGCAATTATTATTTCATTCCTTCTATCTTGTGTGCCAGGAAGAGGAGGCATTACCTCATCACTTCAGAGTGACGTCACCCTGAAGTCAGGATCTACCCCTATAGGGGTAGGAACTATCCTTATTAGTGACAAGCAATGGTCCCAGAAGTGTCGTAGAGAGGAGGAGCTATGTGTGTTTCCATCTGGACAATTATAATGAAATAGGAGTTGTCATATAGATAATGTGCACGTAGGAAGATTTTACTCAGGCCTTATCTAAAGGGAAGGGGTCCCCATTGCATGAACTTTTGAGTCCTTTAGCTGAACATCTTCACCTTCTGCCTTCCTGCTTTCAAAATTCAGGGCGCATTCTCTCCGAAACACAAGCAGAATACAAAGGCAATGTACTGCCCTTGCACGGTTAGATGCATCCCTTGCAGGAGGTGTAATACAGACCCTCAGGCTTCTCTGTCGCAACTTGATACTGTCCTACTTTTTCTGAAAGGTCTGTGCCGTGGTTTAACTAAGTACCACGCAGCCACTCGCTCGCTCCCCACTGGTGATGAGGGAGAGAATCAAAAGAATAGAAGGGAGAAAACTCCTGGGTTGAGATAAAGACAGTTTAATAGGTAAAACAAAAGCTGCGCACGCAAGCAAAGCAGCACAAGGAATTCATTCACTGCTTCCCATTGGCAGGCAGGTGTTCAGCCATCCCCAGGAAAGCTGGGTGGGGTGAGGAGCAGAAAAGCCCTTGACGCTGTGTAAGCACTGCTCAGCAGTAACTGCAATATCCCTGTGTTACCAACACTGTTTCCAGCACAAATCCAAAGCATAGCCCCATATGAGCTACTTTGAACAAAATTAATTCTATTGCAGCCAAAACCAGCACATTCTGATAGTCTCTTCTTTCAGTATCCCAGAAGAACAATATAGGATCTGTTGCTTGTCTCTGCTTGTTGGCCTCCTGCTACCCACTACTGTCTAGACTAGGTCTCCATGGCAGCAAGTTAGCATTGTGGACTGTGCTCCTGAAAGATATCTTAGCTGGTGTTGGTTAAGTTTCTGGATTAATTATGCCAGAACCTTGGTACAAGTAAAAACTGCTAGATTTTTTTTGTGTGTTTGTTTGTTTGTTGGGTTTTGGTTGGGTTATTTGTTGGGGTTTTATTGGGGGGGGGGTGAAAAATGAAGACATCTGTAAGTATTTTTTCTTTGACTCCACACTGCTGAACTGAAATGCAATACAGACGTCAACTTCAATAGCATCTCTGTCTGGCATCATCAATATCTCACAACTTGAACAGACCAAGATTAGCGTGTTCATAGACTTTCACGTGTAAGTCTACAAAGTATCTTGACCAGCTATTTGGTTTTCTTCACTTAATTAAGGTTATGGCCAATCATATTAATATTGCTTTTTCTTCTTGATCATTTTACACACCTATGCATCACCTGCAAATTTTCTCATTTTGAAATAAAGCACATTTTTATAAATGCATCTTTTTCACACCACCAGAAATGAATCACTCTTGACAGGGCTTGAGTTGTGGGGGATTTGGGGGAGGAGGGGTCATTCACAGGCTAGTTAGAAGATATCTGAAACTGTTTTCTGGTTCTGTGATCATAACACAAGTTTGGTTTGCTGCCTGGTATTAGATCTCTCTGGTTTCCTTCCTGGCTGTTGTTCCTCATCTAGGAACTTGGTAGAGCTCAGGAGCGGCTACAGGAGCGCCCTTGACAGACCCCTTCCTCTTAGGATGGGAGTATCACGTCAGTTCCTCCCGTTCTTCCTGCATTTTTCTTCTGAGCACCATGCCACACAAATACAGCTAAGTCACCTCATCAAAGCAATTTATTCTTACTGGGCCTTTAAAAAACATTAATACAGCTGGCTCGGTCTCAGCTTTGCCCAAACTTGTCCTATTTCTTCTCTAGCAATTCAAAGGAATACATTGGCTGTCAATACATTTGTGTTTATCCAGAAATACCTCTCTGGCACCTTTCTGTGTAACCTCCAACTTGTATTACCACCATGTTAAATAAAGCTACTCAGTGTTGCTAGGAGCTACCCTACATTAACTAGAACAGCCAAGAGCCGAAGTTCTTCAGCTAATAAATGGATCCTATTGAATCTGCCCCTCAGGGTCCAAATAAACACTTGGCTTAGAGACAGTTTAAATTTTGCTATGGACGAAGGGTAGGGGGAGGAAGACATGGCAGGTATGTGGGTTTATGCAGTTTCATGCACACATTGGAGTGGCTGCTTGGATGTCTGTAGTTGTCTTTTGGAAGACCGTAGCCCTGTCTCACAACTTCAGCATCTTGTCAGAGTACAGACTGTTTCCGCAGATCTTGGGGGCCTCAGTAACTGCTAGCTCTACTTTTAGCAAAAGCTCCTTCAGCAATCATGACCAATAACAAATGGTTTTGTAAGCATTTCACAGACATAAACCTATTTGGACGATGCATACGCATCTTGCAATGGTGAGCAATACAAAGACTCAAAGCAGAAGCTATGCTAGCTGTGAAATCAGAAGCAGTTTAGCTATTGATTTCGAGAGTTAGCTAGTGGTTTTTGGGTTTTTTTACAGTGCTTTATGGTGCTGTGAAGATATGTTACTCTGCGCTTGTCTTTATTATTGTGCAAGCTGAGTACATGTTGCACACACACCCTAGGTCAGGATCATTCGAAACGTCTACTTTCTCCACCAATTGACGAGGTAAAGAGAACATGCAATAGATCGCTAGGAGGGCTGAAAGGAGAGGTGACTACCTACCCATCACGCTTATCGCAGAGCCAAACCCAGCAGCGAAATGCCATCAGTCAGCAGAGGCTCTGTCCGTGCTCCCGACCCCAGGTCATAGAGAACCCAAGTAAATTATAATTTCTCTTTCCTTGTAGTCTACTTAGAGACCCTGTGCCTGAGATTTGTATTTGGGAGAGGAGTTGATTTTTGCATTAGAGTGCAAAAACAAGAGATTTCTAGTGGCATTAGAGAGCACGTTTCACCTCTAACAAACTCCTCTGTGTTACACTAAGACCTTGCCCTTTAGCTTCTTCTCCAGGTTTTGGAAGAGAGAAAATCAAATCTGATTCTCTGAAAGACAGAAGCAGAAGACAAATTAACAGACTGTAATGTTAATTAAGTAAAAAAATCTTTGAGTTCAAGGACTGTATTTATTCAGAATCCCCTGAAAACAGAGAATGGCCTGTAACACCTGACGGGGCAAAAATGAGATAACAGCTTACTAAGAGAATAGTCTAGCTATGCACAGAAAAAGCTACTCTGAGAGCAAGAACCCCTGGGAGAACTCCTACAAGTTATAAAACAGCTAATAGTCTAAGAGAGGTATTTTGTATTAGTGATTTATAAATAGATTGTGGGTTTAAGGCAGGCACTATTTTTAGCCATAACTTTTTTTAAAATAAGTAATTTATTTTACTAGGGACAAATATTCAAGACACAACTGCTGTCTTTTATAAAATTAAGAAAAAAAAATTATTAGAAGACGTGATGAGAGCAGTCAAGATATAAAGCCTTATAATCCACAGACTCAGAGAAGTGACTTTCTCTCTGTAGTTACTTTGAAGAAAGATTGTATTACTCATATCTAACATTTGTATACTTAAAGATTTCTAAAGAGATAGTGGATGCAGAAAGGATGTGGAGGTCTTGGATTCAGTTTGAAAGTGCTACCATGTCTACATGGCTGATGTGACGAACAAACCTGGATCTGGTCTCCAGCTTGTAGTATATTGGTTCTAATAGATAGGGCTAGTCAGAAAAACCTCTATGTATTTCAGTTCCACCTTTATTATTTACTTTGACTGTGTGTTTCAATCACTACATCTTAATAAGGTTTGTGGTTGTCCATCTTTTAAAATGCATGAGTATTTTTTAATGAAAGGAGTGCATAAAATATTTAGAGTCCTGTGTTTCCCCACCTGGTACAACTAGCACCATGGGGAGAATATTCTGGGGCACTGTTTATTTTGTTTGTAACATTAAAATTGTCATTAGCTCCTAGTTCATAGCTCATAGTGTCGTTCTTTGTCTCAACTGTCAGTATTTATTCCAAAGAGAGGAGAGCCTTTCTTAAATCCTATGTTAGTCTCTCTTCGCATTTCTGTCAAGAAAGATGCTGCTAAATACAGCTCCCTACCCAACAGACAGTTTTGTACCTTGCCTGCTGTCCCAGTACCAAAGGCAGTAATTTCTGATGTAGAACCAAATATCAAATGTTTCTTTATAATCAAAATGTGCAGTGACTGGTGTCTGTTCCAAGTTTACTGTAGCAGTTATCACTGGAGAGAAAAACTCCCTCCGTATTAGTTAAGCATGTCCTTCCACAGACAATAAAGCAATCGTGATTGGTAAGGACGTGATGGCTTTCAAAGTATTCTTGTATTCAGTCTTGTAAAATTGTCCCCAGTAATTTTCCTGTTCTGCTCAGCTTGCTTGCCTATAATGGAGTTGATGTGCTTTTTGTTTTCCTTTCCTTTTGAGTAGGTGTTTTGTGTTTGCCACTTAAGAGTTCTCTGGGGTCTGTTAGGAAATTATCAAAGTTTATAGCACACATTTTCAAATTAACATTCTTAAATATGCCCACAAAATCTGTTGCTGCTCCCCAAATGCATCTTTCTACATTAAACTGCACATTAACACATGTAAATACCCATTTGCATTCACAGAGAATGTACAAATAGATGCTCAACAAATTCTGCAAAGATGTTCCATGAAAAGTTTGACAATTATTTAAGGCAAATGTTTTCTAATCTAATAGCATATGTGTGACCAAAGCCAGCAGGATCTTGGTGTACTTTCTGGATTGTTATGACGCAGATGACTCTCAAAGTGACCTGATCAGAGAGGACCCTCTAAATTTAAATCTCCCTCTAACTGTAAATCTGGATGTGCATTTCAGCACTCCAGTGACACTCTTGTTTTTCCCCTCCAACTATTTTTAGATTTCAAGATCTGTATATATGCAGGGACTAAAACCACAGTAAGACCAAGCAGGAAGATTTCTCAAACAACCCTTAAATTAATAGATATAAAGGACCTTTTTAATGCATGCTAATATTCAAGTGGCTTGTCAGATCCCACACTCTATCCCAAAATCCAAGGATTATGGGTTTTTCCATAGCTTCTGGCTCTGCAGACTCCATGAAGTATCTGAAAACCAATCTGCTTTCTTTCTGTATTGGAAATTCTTACCAAAAATATTTATCACTTCCAATCTCCATTGATAACTTCGTTGATGTGAAAAGCAGAACAGATTCCCATTTGCAAGTCTTTACTTGTGATTTTTACATGGGACTATCTGTTGTCATCCTAAAACTTCACTCTTAGGCTATTTGATTGAAAACCACCAAGATAGAGACTTTGCATGTAACAAATGTATAATTTTTGCATTGTTACTTTTCAACTATTTTTCAATTTCGTGTTCTTTGACATTCAACATATTTTTCTTAACCAAAAATAATATGTAAGATGAGAGTGTATAACATCTCACAGTACATTTAAAGTAGTTTTTTAATGCTAAATATCATTGGTGATGTTATGAAAGGGCAAGAAGTTGTTGGTCGATACGTTTTTCAGACATTCTCAACATTTTCACCTTCTGAGTATTCCAGAGTCATTGCTGCCAGCATTGATTTCCCCCTGAAGTAACGAGCACTGTATTTCAAAGCTGAGACTGTTGATCAGTTTGATAACAACCTTTTCAAACATTCAAAAAAAAATCCTGACCAGTAGAAACCTCCATCCTGTATCACTATTCCGTATTAAGAAAAATAAGTATGTACGCAGATTGAGAAGGATTATTACACAACAGTTCTGGGCTTCTTTCTGAATGCCTCCCTTTTTCCATATTGCACCTGTATTATAACGTGAAGTTTATTTGCAAAATCACAAAGGTTGCCAGCAATCTCTTTCAAAGAAACATTTATGCTTACGTGGGTTTTAGTGACTTTTATAAACATTCTTTCCCCCCCTCTTTTCTTTCCTCTTTCTTTAGTTCTGTCACCTTCCTTATCTTTTAGCTTCTGGCTCCCTTAGGACAAAAGAGCCAGATGAACACAGTCTGTCTTTGTCAGATAGACAAAGTCTGCACCTTTTTGAATGTCTGGAAGGTGCCTCATATTTCAAAGTGTGCCCACAAAAGAGCAATAAAAAGTGCATAGCTGAATTTCTGACTTCAATTTTGAACCAGAAATAGGCCTGAATTCCACAATCTGAATACGATTCTGGAGTGCTGAGTTTAACTGTTTCATTTCAGCTCATTATGGAGAGATTGAGGTGTGGAGTTCAGATCCCGAACTCTGATCTGGCTCTGGGCACCAGGAAAGTTCAAGTCAAGCAGACGCTTCTGCTCTAGTCACACATTGCATGAGCCCAAACCTTGAAGCAGGGCTCAATCAAGCAGACCAGATTGACTGAACATACTTTGTGATCACACAAAAATTATTTAAGCTGACTTTTTTTTCCCCCTTTCCCCCCACCCCCTCCTTCTCCCCCAGGTTCTCAAAACTTAGCATGAACCTTCATAAATACAGAGTCTGAATTTCTGGTTTGTCACAAAGCTTTAGAACCAGGAAAATTTCCCAGGGTTTGTGGTTTCATTCCAAACATTTCATAGAGCTTTAAATCGTATCCAGGAGCTCTCTTCTGTGCTTTACAGAGAACAAAATCACAAATCTGGCTACTTACTGAAATTGTAACTATTTCATTCACCTATTGAGTATAGTATAGTCACCATTTGCAGGCAGCAAACGCATACCTTAACAGATGGGAATTTATATTGTTTCCATGGTTACAATAATAAATACAATGCTGATCTGCCCAGAGTAGCTCTTGTTTTTCAAAAGGGTCTTTAAATTACTTGCATTTTCTAATGGATTTTAAACTTCTTTTTTTATGATGATAATCTAGTAGCTTTTTCTTTATTACAACAATTTACTCTAGACACTGCAGTTTTTGCAATATTGCAAGACAATGCAATTTCTTATTTCTTCATATAATTAGTGGGGTGAGTTAAAATAATGCTGCATTCTGTGCTTATTCTAACCATCACTGTCCCAAAACATGGAAAAAATTTAAAACCAGCAGGAGAGATATAGCAGCAGGTTTGAATTTCACCTTTTTTAGTCTTATTTATGGGAATTGCAGAAGTGAATTAGCCCCAAGAACAGGTTGAATACTGAGAATAGAACTGACAAGAAATCAGTAGATTCATTTGAGAAGAAAAAACCAAAAAGTTTATTTGCAGGATCTTTGAGACAGTGGCTGTGTTGTTGCATGCTCAGATAATAGGCCATGCACTTTAATCCATGAAGAAATACTGTCTGAAACAGCAAAGTCATGTTTATTCACAAAACTATTACTTCAAAATTGATAGGAAAAGATTGCTGAATAAATTGTACATCAACATTATCCATTCTTCAGACCATTCTAGGTGTCATCACTAAAATCTTTGCAATACATTCTGTTACAAGTAGACCTAAAGGTAAGCTTCTGTTGAATTTACCTGTATTGTGATCAAACTCCTTGCAATGGTCATTTTAATGAAAATTATTTATTTCAGTATTTCTCTTACTAAAGAGTTTAATGACTCTCTCTTTCTGAAGCAAGTGAAATTTCTTCATATGTATTTCTTCACCCTGGAATCAAATGGAGATGCTGTTGACATACACTGCAACAGTCGATTTGAGCAGGGATTTTGCTTCCTAACGCAAATAAATACTGTATCCAGCTGAAATGAGAGCAGACAGAATTTCATGAGCTGCTCTGAAATATGGCAGATTAGGAAAGGCACCAATGCTCCTGGGGACCGGTGCTTTTAATGACCGGAAGCGGTTGGCGAGTACGCTAGGCAAAGCCCGTACATCCTAGTCGGGTTTTATTGTATCAAACTGAATCCCAGGTTTGGTTTGTGAATTTTTAATCCTCTGTTTGGTTGTCTGTGAAAAGCCATTTGGGCGTCTTTTTATTGAAAAACTAGCTAGATTTGGAGGCTGGGGGAAGGAGGGGCAGAGACTGGGAGGTGATGTTAGACGTTGATTTTGCAGAGACAGCCTGGCCCAATGCATCGCTTATGAAAGACTCAGTAATTATTCTATTGGGTTGCTTCGGCAGGCTCATGATTCAAATTATGCAGGCTGAATATGTGGCAAAACAGGATTAAAAAATGCATTTAAGGCGAGATGCTGTCTGGGCTGAATACAGACCCAGTGCAACTTGCCAGAAAAACAGCCAGCCAGAGAAGAGAATTCAAGAGGGAGTCTGTCTGGATTTGAGTGTTGACCAGGCTTTGGGTTTCATATATCAGCTGAAGGGCTGCAGAGAGAAGCAGCATGTCTCAGGGATCCTTTTTGTTTTGTAAAGATTAGTAACTCCCTAGTGTTCTCTTCAGTGTAAAGATAGCTGTGCTTAAGAAATTACTTGGCTACACTTGTTTTCCTACCCTGTCTTTCACATTGATTTTGAGTAATCTTTTCAAAGAAGACATGAAATTCAGAGGGAATGTGTCTTAAGCAGCCAGGTGCTTGAAGGAATGAAGTGCTCGCTGATGATCTGAGGCAGCAACAAGGCAGAGCAGTGCTCCAGGGGAGAGCAGCGGGCGCTGCTGTGGCCACCCCTTGGCATGTACCTGCCAAGAGCCACGTCCCAGTCCTGCCCAGGTTTGTCTGGGTGTAGGAGCACTGGGATCCCAGTGCAGGGATTTACTCAGGGTGGCTGGTGTCTCCCTGGAATAGGCTTGTGCCAAGTTTTGTCACCTGCTTTGTGTGAATGATGCCCAGAAGTGCAACAGAAAACTCTTGGTAGTGGACTGTGATCCTGTGAATCAACAATGAGTCACAATCTCCAATTACAAACCCAAAATTTGCAGTAAGGGATTTGGTAATGCTGTGCGTGCAAGCAGGTAAATGTGAAAGCAGTATTGATACTAACACCGGTTTTCAAGCAGAGATTGTGGGAGAATCAGAATTCTTGGATGCACGAGGCTCAAACGCTATAATGGTATGCAATTGCTCTCCTGGCAACATTTTACTAAGCCTTTGTGACTTAATAAAGGCCAGGGCAAAGATTTTTATTCATCCTTCTGAGAGCTTGTTGTTTTGCACAGTGTTATGATGCTCAGTTCCTCAGGACTGGGTGCATTTCTGAATCTTATTCTTTAAAAATGCACCGTTCATCCTTGAGAGGCCATAACCTTCCATGTAGCTTGCGGCGTGCAGCCTGCCTCAGAGTCTGCTCTTGTAGTGCAGGCAGAAGTAACCAAATTTGAGTGGCTCTACTTCTGGTAAACAGCTGTGTACTTGCTTTGTTTGGTTTGCTTTGTTTTTAACTCAAAAATGTAATCAAAAAAAGAGCCCCAAGGACTTCAGGAATTACTGAGGAAACCAAAATAGTTGCTTATTAGCTGAAGAATTAACCCTATACGACAAGGTTTTTTTAGGAAATCTGTAACAAGATATTACTTCTGAATGAATGTGGTTTTGATTAGCAGAATACCCCATGACCACAGGAAAGGTAGTGGGACACGTGGTTTTACCCTTTCGCCTAGAGTTTTTTTTTAAGCAGCTGATATTATTCTCGGAAAATACGCAAGATAAGAAATAATTAAAAAAATTACATGGTAACAAATCTTTCTCAGGAACACTGCTTAATTTTTATATTGATTGCAGAAAGGTCGTTATAATTTGGGGATGGAGGAGTGAAGGAGCAGGGAGTAGGTAGGTAATTTTACTGTAAAACAGCTGTGTTGTGCTGTTTAGCATGGAAATATGTGCAAAGCATGTTGGTGTCTTGATCACAAGGCAAATTTCAAAGGTAACCAGTGCCAGTTAGCATTGATGGTTTTAGTAGTAGTGTTCTGAAATGTAAGTGTAAACAGGCGTTATGAAGATTCAGTAAATTTTGAAGTCTTTTAAGTTGGTACACAGTTTTGCATCCTTGAGCACTAGAATTAATAAGGTCAAGGTTTCAGACTTGGTCTCTAATACACTTTGTAGCATACAGTGTGGAAGACATAAATGTAAGCCTTCCACTTTTACACATTTATGTCTTATTTTTATGCTATTGAAAAGGTAATTACTTTTTTTTTCATTTCCCTTTTTTTTATTATCAGTTTTATTATTATTTATATGTATCCTATTTAAACTGACTGTGTTTTCCTAATAGTGAATTGGAAGTTCAGAAGAAAAGGAGTCAGGAGAAACAGAAAACTTTGCTAAAACAGGTTTTGATGTAGCTCAGTAAAAAACAACTTTCAGCAAGGGTCAAGGTTTGTAGTAGGCTCAGAGCCCAGCCATCACAAGAGCTTAACAATCAATATTTTGTACTGCTAGTCTGTTTACAGGCTTTGAGGGGCAAAAATCAAGTCTTATGTGACTAATCTTTATACTGCCTACATATGGAGGGAAAACCACTGAAAATGCATAAACATTAACCTAGCTCTACCACGTGATGGGCTCATGTCCTTTTTTCCACTGAACATGGTCCAAGCATAAGTTATATGGCTCTTGATTTCATTTTCTCTCTAACTTTTCTAACATCTCTTTGGCTGACTAAACTACTCTGAAATACTAAATCTTGTTGACCTCAGTTACATACGCTGGTGAAGGGAGATGAAGTGGACAGTAGACTTCTGTACTAAGAATATGAAGGATACTGTTCCTTCGCTCAGTGATCTTTCCTGAACTGTTGCTGTCTTCCAGAATATAGTGTCAACATCTGTAAAATATCACAAGCTGATAATTGATGGGTGGGACAAGTGCTGATGAGCCAGTCCCAAGCTGCAAATCAAGAGCCTGTTTCCTATAGCAAGAATCAAACACGGTAAAACAGTGCTTCATTCAGCTTTGACATTAATGCTTTCATTTCCAGCAGCATCCAAATAACATCCTTATTTGGTAAACTCTAAGTCCAGAATAACACAAAGTAGTTCTCCTCATTTTTCCATTAAAGAATTATGTATGCTTCGATGACTTGGAAGACGAGCTAAACATTCTTTTTCTTAAACTACTTATTTCTAAAATTATAATCCTTCTCTAGTGGATACTTTCACCCTACGGTAGATTTTGCTCCTTTGGCACTTGTTTTTTCTTTTTTATGTAGAGTCTAGATCAGGGACAGATAGGGATAGTTTAAATGTGTTTCACAAGATAGGACCTATCTAGGCTCAGATACTTCAATATGCGTTAAAAAAAAAACCAAAAACTGGGAACTCAGGAAGCCATGCTTCAATGACAGGTTCTTCTCCTTTCCCTTCTCCTGTGGATGTAGGTGTGTTATTCTTAGTAGGTCACAGAGAGTGTGTGATTTAACTAGTTATTTGTGTTTAACACTGTGCAGTAAGCTGCAGTTTCCAACTGGATGATGTTTGGTGCATCAGGCCAATAACCAACACAGCAGTAATGACTGTCCACGCTGCTGCTTCATCACAGCTCAGCTGGGTTGGAAAGGAAACTCTGAGAGTAGGAAGTAGCTGGGCCTCTGGGTAACTCTGCTCTTATCTTTCTTCCATCCTGCAGATTTGCTTTGCAGAAAATATTTTGCTCTACTTAGCATTTTCTCCTCAATATACCAGAAAGACTTCTCTCCAAAGAAACATGACAATAGGGATGCAGAAGAGTTCAGTGCACTGTGCGCAGAGAATAGGTGCTGCCCACCACGGATGGTGGAGTCAACACTTCTGAGACAGTCTTGTGCACTTTACATTTGCAAAGTTGGAGCAATTTATTCCCTCGTAAGGGAGGAAGCTTTTTGTTTTGAGTAAAAGCAGTGCTTTGAGTATAGTCCTATGTATCTTCCTGCAGGCACCATGGGATCACCCATGGACAGAGCCACATCTACTATTCTTAACATAAATGTCCGTCTTGTTACCTAAATCACCATCTATTTGATCTCACTGCTGGAATGAAGTAACAAAAGTCCCATGTCATGCCTCCTAAAATGGATTTTTTTCTCAGTGGCAAAGGCAGCTTGAAGTTCACCTAACACAAATGTGCTGTAAGGTTTTATGAGTCTCTACTGTCACCACTGATGAGTTACCCCCTTGACTAATTCATCAAGGCAGCAAACTTGAATAAGTTCTCACACAACTGTTTCTTTAAGGTACCAAAATATAGCTAATATTAAGAAAAAATAAGTATGTAATTTTTCAGTATATCAATGTTTTAATTTTGATAAATAAATGTGATGACTGCCGAAGCAGCACACAGAAGAAATTCTCATTTAATTTAGGTGGGGTGGGGATGGGGGCTTACTCCCATAAGCAATCTGAGGTTTCCATGTGGGGAGTACATCTTTTTGTTCAAAACCGTGATGTTTAACTGTACACCTGTCAACTTTCCTTTAAAACACTTCAGTTGTGCCATTTTGGTTGCAGTCCTGAAAGTGGGTGGTTGTGACTCTCCCTGTTCTCAGCAGAGCCCAGAGCAGTCATATCAGCATTAGGTAATGACACCCTAGAGCTGACAGGCTTCCAAAATCTTTTTTGTCTCACAACTGGTACAAATCTTCATAATTGATTTGGATTGTGGGGCTGGTAATACAGCACTGAGTAGCAATTAATGCTAACATTTTAGTTTCATTTCATTCTGTCAAATACACTTGACACTCTTTTTATGTGTGAGATTGTCAGGTATAGAGCCATGTGTCTCATTATATGCCTATTTGTCACCTCCCTTCAGATCACTGCCACAAGTGATGCAGGTAAAGCCTCCCCCACTCTTAATTCTTTTAACTCACTGCTTTTGCAAGAATTTATAAAAGACGTGCCTATAGATTCCTGTAAATCAGGCCAATTGCCACTACTGCCTCATTAGAAGTAAACACGAAAAAAAAAAATTTGTGCTTCCATTTAAAATAAAACGAATTTTTTGAAAAGGCCTAAATAAAGAAGTTTCCTTTGTTATGGTGCCATTTGGAAACAGAAATATATTTAATTATGAATTATGTATGCTTCTCCTATTTTAAAACTCAACAGACGAAGTTGTTTCTGTGCAAATCGAGGCTGGCATTAGTACCTGGAATCACAGTGAAGTCCAAGGGAAGAGCCAAGGCTCCCGTACCAACAGATGTGCCATAGTACCGTTCGCGTTTTCCTCGCCTCTTTTTAAGTTAGGCCGAGATTCTTTTGGCATCACATTAAACATATTCACAGAGCATCAATGAAATAAAAATTATCATAGAAATTTCTCATCTTTCAGCTGTTCCTTTATTTAGTGGATATCTATTCTGTTTGATTAAGATTTGGTCTTGGTGGCCCTGGATGCACTATAAGGCTTCAGTTTTAGTGCTGCTGGAGAGATACCGTAATCATTTGATCCCTGTGAAACTACTGGTTGTTTACTTACCATGAAACTACTGATTCTCTAGCAAGTGTTTCCAATTTGTGGGCAAAAACTTTCATGGCCTGTTCAGTGCATTAATACATGTGTTGTCTTTGCTCTTTCTGCCAGTGCTGGGAATTTTTATGCATATGGTAAAAAATACTGCTCTTGATATCTGCTTATCTTATACGCGTCAACTTGGGGATATTTCAGTGTCAAATAGGACATGACATTTTCAAAGAGTACTTAAAAGGTAAACCTGTGACATGACAAGTAACGTAAGAATGCCTGAATCAAAAGGGATCGCTCTAGCGAGGGTATGAATCCCTGCCATCCAGATTTCTGTCTCTGCACGGTAAGGGTTTGCACACAGGCTGGAAGGCAACTAAGAGGATAAATCCCACCTCTGGTTGACAGCTTCATAGGTGTGGATCCAACAGAAGGCAATGCTATTGCTTTAGTGAGGAACCCTGTCAACCTCAGAGGAGCCTGGGGTACTGCTCGCAGAGGCTCTCCTCCTTTTTGGAATACTCCGGGTCCCCTTTACTGAGGTTTCAAAGAGAAAGCAGGCAGGAGAGCTGCCCGGGGCTGGGCAGCCTTTCCTCATGTAGTGCTTCTTCCTTTGGGTCAGTGCGGGCTGGGCCAGCAGGATTCCTGCTGCTGGTGAGCCTGGTGCTCAGGTGACTCAGTAAGCAAGTAATCTAAGCAGAGAGGCCTGAACAATGGAGGAAGTAGCTATGGAGATTTCTCAAGTCATTTCCATCTCTAATTTTACAAAGTTGAGCAAGTTTCAGTAGGTTTCATCATTTATTCAACTGTGACATGCAGTCAGGATTGAGAGTGAGCTTTGGGATTCCTTATTCCCCTTTTTCTGTCTGTCCACCCATCCATTCCTCCGTTAAAAAAGAACTGGTAAACTGAAAAACCACCATAAAAAATTGGAAAAATTAAAAATCTGGAAAAAGTACTGAAATTAAAGAACTAAAAGCCTTTTTCTTTTTTTTTTTTTATTGTTTAAAATACAAAAGCTGTCCTTTAAAAAAATTGGCTAGCACTATTGTCTCATGTACATTGAAAACCTTCAAACTCTAAAACATTAACCATGCCTTAAAGAGTTAAGAGTTAATCTTGCCCCTTTGGCTAGGCAGTTTCAGTCTTTCAGTAATTAATAATTCTGTTTTCTCAGGAGATGTCATTTCAGCTCTTTGTCCTGTCCTGGTCTGTGCCATGTTGGCTTTGCGTTGTCTCAAAAAAAAAAAAAAAGAAAAAAAAAAATTCTTTCACTGTTCCCGAATAACTGACTGTTTAGTGGTGGGATCACTGAAGAGAGACTGTGAATACTAAGGTCATTGCTTTAGAGCTTTTTGTATTCCGCATTTGCCAGGGTTGTCTGTGCAGTATCTTTGACAAAGTGGTTGATGTCGCAGCTTCATTACGACCTCTTAAAGTGTACCCTGCAACATGAATGAGTCTTTTGCAAATGTACACAGGCTGGCGGAGGGGGGAGGAGGCAGAGAGTGAATAAATTATTACATAATTTTTAAGTCTCTCTAATCTCTTTCCTTTTTACGCAAGTTTAGCAATTTTACAAAACCCCATTTGAGCTAAATCATGTTAGAAGGAGCCTAATAACAGCTTTATTTCTTGGTGTTAAATCATATTTCATATAAAAGGAAAAGCACTACAAAAACATTATTAAATAACATTGTGATGCAACCATTTGGAATTCACCATGCTCTTTCTTCGTACCATGTAATTGGTACCTGCTTGCAGAACTGCTGCAATAGAAAACAGATAATAAATGCTCACAACATCGGTGTGTGGATATATATATGTGTGTATATATAGATAGATAGACAGATGTACGTACACTGATGTCATAAGCATATATACATATTGTGGTGTATTACTGTTATAGCATAATCCTCTTAAAAGCAAGATTCTTTTCCCAGATGATCTCCTGCTAGCATTTATCATTTTTATTCTTTCAATGATTGATACTTTTTTCTATTATATGCTATTTGGTACATGAGACGGTATGGATTTAACAGTTTTATTAATTTGAGAGGTTTCCTCTGCACAATAAAATGGCTCAGTGTGACAAAGGAAGTATCATAAATGAATTGATTTGTCACATATCAGAACATAATCCAGCAGTGATTTCATTATTGTGGTTATTTCCCTTCAATTATCCACAAACTTAAAATGCTACATAACATCCCTGTATCAATTGACAGAGGAAAAAATGCAAATGTGACTGGGTTTCACAAATAACCTTCAGATTATTGGTGCTTCATATTAATTTTTATTCCTTAAGGCACAATCTTCCTTGAGATAAACTAAATATTTTTCTGAGTATTTTAAGTGAGCTTGGTCTCCCAGGAAAACAACAGATAAGATGTCAAAAATTTTCAGTTATTTGGACATGTAACACTGTTTTTATGGAGGGCTGCATGCATCCAACATGATATGGTTTCTCTGTAAAACAGACTTCCTCATACCTATCACTAGTGGGGTCATAAAAGAATTGTATAAAATAAAACCCGTTCTTATCCCTGTGAGTATTTAAAAGGATATAGGATGAGTTTTTCAGTATACACCACTAGGGGTTTCAAAGGAGTAAGCCTGCAGAAATGACATAAAATTGAGATGCTAAATTCTCCCAGGTGTCTTCAAAAGCCCCAACCTAAAACTCTATGGCTTTATTTGCGTATTTAGCCCTGCAATAGCTGTAGCTGTTTAAAAAGTTACTCTCTCTTCTCGTGTTGTGAAAAGGTAATTTAAGCAATCTTACTTTGTGTGAGATGGACCCAGAACACTGATGTGATATGTTACCACAACCCAGCTATAGGGTGGTGATTTCTTGAATGGTGAATTTTTAAACTTTGAAATCAAACAAGTATCGTGAGAGGCACTAAATTCTCTGGGATTCTGATTGCCTGAGAGTCTGGTGGAAAGGATGAGAAATGCTGTCGGTGGTGATGCTGCAGCTGGTCTTTGTAAATTACACCCTATTAAATGACATTTCTGCCTCTCTGCACTGAATGTTGTGCTTCACCTAATATTAGTTAGAGGCACTCCTCTAGGACTGCTTGATTTTCTGGTGAAAACAAATCCCAGGAGCGGTCATCAGGATCTGCCACCTGTTTTGTATGGCAGTAGTGGCTGGAGACTGGGGACCAGTTCTGCTGGGCGCCTGCCCGACAATACACAGAGAGTTTGTAGCTTCTTGTATGAATATTGGAATAGACATTAGATGGGCACAGCTTTCAAGCAGTTTAAAGAATTATATATATTCATACCCAGAGGGACATCATGGTATTACTTTTTGAGTCCCTCTTATTAAATCTCACTCAATAGTGCATTGTTTCATTTAACCTGCTAGAGATCTCTTAGCAAGACACCAAATATTGATTTATGGGCTTTGGATACTTGAACATCTACCATATCATGAGGTAAATCAATCCAGTTGTTAATTATCTTCTAAGTTTAAAAGCTCTACTTTTTGTTAGTCAGAATTAGCCAGATTTAATTTTCTAAATGCTACCTCTCTGTATACCTGTAATGCATACTTACGTACTTCAGTCATTCTAGTATCTCTTTTCCAGATGGTTTCCAATGTTTTTCAGCATCCTTTTTGAAATGCAGACACTGAGCCAACTTGTCTGGCAGGTTGGCATACAGAGAACACCAGTATTTGAATAGAAGATAAACGGAAGTAGGTAGAGTTTACCCAATTCTAGTCTGAGTAGTAGAGGAAGATTTATCCTGGTCAGTTCTAGACTTCTGCCTTTTTAGAGGTTTCTTTAATCCAGAGAGTTTAGGAAGCCTATTTTCTTCACTTTTCAAATTATTTATAAAATTAGTGTCAGTGTATGAGAAAATGATAAGATCATATCTCAGCAGCAGCCATGATTAAACAGACACAGTTATGAATTTTAAAATTGAATAGACAGAAACTGAACTAACTTCCTACACCTGTGGCCCCAAGCCAGAGCACTCGGTGCAGGGAGAATCATAGAACCACAGGATTGGAAGGGACCTCTGGAGATCATCTAGTCCAACCCCCTGCCAGAGCAGGGTCACCCAGAGCAGGTTGCACAGGAACGTGTCCAGGCAGGTTTTGAATGTCTCCGGAGCTGGAGACTCCACCAGCTCTCTGGGCAGCCTGTGCCAGTGCTCTGCCACCCTCAAAGTAAAGAAGTTCCTCCTCATGTTTAGGTGGAACTTCCTATGCTCAAGTTTGTGCCCGTTGCCTCTTGTCCTGTTGCTGGGCACCACTGAAAAGAGCCTGGTCCCATCCTCCTGACACACACTCTTTTAAGTATTTATACGTGTTGATAAGATCCCCCTTCAGTTGTCTTTTTTCCAGACTGAAGAGAACCAAATCCCTCAGCCTTTCTTCATAAGAGAGGTATTCCAGTCCCCTAATCATCTTGGTAGCCCTTTGCTGCACCCTCTGCAGCAGTTCCCTGTCCTTCTTGAACTGGGGAGCCCAGAACTGGACACAGTACTCCAAATGCAGCTTCACCAAGGCAGAGTAGAGGGGGAGGATGACCTCCCTTGACCTGCTGGCCACACTCTTCTTGATGCACCCCAGGATGCCATTGGCCTTCTTGGCCACAAGGGCCCATTGCTGGCTCATGGTCATCCTGTTGTCCACCAGGACTCCCAGATCTCTTTCCACAGAGCTGCTCTCCAGCAGGTCAGCCCCCAACCTGTACTGGTGCATGGGGTTATTCCTCTCCAGGTGCAGCACCCTACACTTGCCCTTGTTGAATTTCATAAGGTTCCTCTCTGCCCAAATCTCCAGCCTGTCCAGGTCTCTCTGTATGGTGGCACAGCCTTCTGGTGTGGCAGCCACCCCCCCAGCTTTGTATCATCGGCAAACTTGCTGAGGGTGCACCCTATCCCCTCATCCAGGTCATTGATGAGTATATTGGATATATAGGACATTCCTAATGGTATACAGAGCTTAAAATGCTGCAGGGGGCCAGGGGGAATGGAGAGTTGTGTTTGTTCCTTCTCCAGGGTCGTAGCTTTGCTGCCTTTCACCAGATCTCTTAAACCTGAGAGCAGAGGAGTGTCACAAAAGATAGTAAAGAAAAAAAAATTATCCCCAAATTATGGTAATGGTTTATTGATATCCCATATTTTAACCTTTAAAAGCACTGAAAATAACTAAAAGTAAATAAAATATCTCAAGTAAAATATGAGAAAGAAAGCATGAGCAGTTCCTTAATTCAGCGTATTCTTTGTGGTTAAGAAACCAGTGCATGGCACTGCAAATAAAGCATTTTATCAGACCACTGGAATACATGACATTTGAAGTCAGAAAGACAGGTGTATTCGTGTCATGTTATTCTTTCTTCCTGGTCTTTGCTTTCACATATTGTATGTGGTTACATCAAATTATTCATGTGCACTAATTCTGGGTTTCATTCATGGGTTTGCAAGATGAAGAGAGACAGACTCAAACATGGGAGAAATGACTAAACCTGAAATAAATTCAAGGTGAGCAAGTATTCCTGCTTTCTACCTTCACTGTTTCATTAACAGTCTGACCCATAATCACTAATAAAGGTTTACAATATGCCTGGCATTAAAATAGGCTGATATGTGCAAAGCATATCTTTCAAATTAATTCTGTGGCAAGAAACAAGTGTCTCCATTAGGCTGTGTTTGCATGGAGGGAGGTTACAAACGTACCTGCAGTAGCCTAGTATGTCTGAAAACTTACGACGAGTGAAAAATTCAGGAAAATGTGAAAGTGACTGGGATTTTTCTAGTAACCTCAAAATGAGTTCATAACCAAACATTCAAAATTTTGGAAAAGGTTGGTGATTATCTTCTGTTTAAATATTTCCAACTTTGCTATAACGAAGACTTCTCTCTGGTCACTCATTTTGCTTCTAGTTATGTGGTACAATAGTGCAGATACCCAACGGCACCAAAGATTAAGATATATGCTGCATCTAAGTGATCACAGCTGATCAGGTCAGAATCACCTATGAACATACCCCTTCTTTTTATCTTTTTTTCTTTTGTGTGTCATTTGCATGGGGTTTTTTTTATGTTATACAGCAAAGAATTCAGTGTTTTATGGAGAGAAAGAAAAAGGATCTTTTATTTCTGTGATTACTATCCCTCAGTTTGCTTCATTTTCAAATTAGGATCAAGCACTGGGAATTTCATGAAAGCAAAACTGGGAAAAAATGAATTGCATGAGTTAGCTTTGTCAGCATCTCAGTTAGAACAATACCTTGTTGCTCCCCTTCAACATAACTTTGCTTTGTGTGTCTTTGCAGAGAAACTATCTGCAAATATCAAAAGGAAGATCTGAAATGCAAAGTCCAAGCCAAAATAAGTTTTCATTATGAAGGATAATAGTAGCACACTGGTGCCTCATTGTTACAGGCCATCAAAATACCACAAACGTGGAAAGAACAAACTTAATATTGATTCATCCTTTATTCACTCACAACAGCATGAAGATGCATTTCTGACATTAGTTATGTCTCAATATAGCCAAATTAACTTGGCAGAATTATACTTATTTTAAGCCATGGTGGGATCAAAATCCCACCTTCAGTGTTTGTAACAGTAAATTCTAAGCAAAATCATTTCAAAGTACTTCACCCTCATCAGTGTATTCTTCTTTTCATTTGTTTGAGCAGTCGTCTAACATGATCTTTTTTCAGCCTTAAAAAGCGGTAAGGATTGGCTTACTTTTTCTATTTATGGGACACATTATAGATCATACAAACAGGTAAAAGCAACAGAGAAGAAAATAACAGAGAAAAACGTCACTCCCTTTGAGATAATCAGTTACATAATCAGTTGTGACGTTCTTTGGTACTCAAGAGGTCCAGTTCCTGCTTATCGAATGCAAAAGCTGCTCCAAAGAAACTAAAGAAAACACTGACCAGGCCTTTGGTATGAGCTGTAAGTATCAAGAGAGCTGTTTGCCTATGAACATGTCATATTTCATTAGTGCTTCTCCAGACCTTATAGAAATCCTGGTCCACGTAATGGGAGGTGTCTAAGGTAAATTATCAGCAATCTACAGAAAAGTATGGCCTGTGAAAAAGTCTTTTCTAGGAAAACAAAACAAAACAACAGCCCACTATTTAATACATCAGGCTTACATTGTTTCAATGTGTAGGATTTTTTTCATTACGCAGTGAGTAGTACAACAGAACATTAAAACTTTTGAATATAGAAACAAAGTCTTGTTCAACTGATTAAAAGAAAATTTTGAGAGGTGAGCGTTAGCCCAACTTCCTATGGGAAAATTCTCCCCAAATACTCAAATCCAGTTGTTTTAAATTTCTGGGTATGTTTTGTGTAAAAGTAGTCTGATTTAGATATCTCAAGAAACAAAATATGCTGCCATCTACCTTCCTTCCAATAACACATAGAAGTGGGTAATAATTTTTTTTTTTCTTCTTAACCAGATTGTCTTTGCTGAAACTATGATTTCAGGATAACTCATCCCATTTGGAGAATTTATGTTGCACGTGCCAGAAGAATTTGGCTTTTAAAAAATTCTGTGGATGAGTGCCAAAAAACAAAGATGGAGGGGATGACAGTGGTGTTATTCTCTGCCTTATGATGAGCAAGTTACACAATGGGCTCCTGTCCCTGTTCTAGCTGGTGCTAAAGAAATACCCAGAATATTTCATAATGTGTGCGTTTGCATCTTTTCTTGGTAGCTTGGTAGAATGTGATTCAGATGTTTGCTCTGGTTTATGTAGTTGCTGGGTTTTTATGCATGTTTCCCAGATTTTGAAGTGACTTGACTACCAGGTTATAAGGGGAGTACCTGTCTTTCACTTCTTTTCTCATTAGGTGAATATTTAAGGAATCTTCCTTTAGTGTTGGACAGCTGGAAGAGAAAACTCTAACAGCAGTTAGGATATTTTATGATACATTGTTACAATACTCTTTTGAAAATGGACTTGTAAATTCAAGTCCTATTTAGAACTTCAGCTAATCTGAGTTTTTAGCATCTGTGACTCATTTTCTACCTCTCCGTCCACTTGGGGTACTGAGTCTAGAATTAGAACCCCTCATTCCACCCCTGTCTTGTGATTACATTGTAAGATTAGCCTTTCATTTTTATTTGTATTAATTCATCAGGAATATCTTTAAGAAAATAAAGCAAATTATTTTTTTCACACAAAATTCTTTTGTGTCAAATGAAAGCAAAGGGTTTTTTTAATGCAAAAAAAAAAAAGAAAAAAGTTCCTTTCTACTCAAAACGAAACTTTGTCATTTTTTTTCCTGGTCCATCAGATCAAACTGCACAGCAGCGAGATGCTTGCCCAGTGGCAGTAGGGGACCAGCTTTACCCCATGCCCTGTGTGGTTCCCAGCACAGGGTCCAAGCGACCGTGTGGAGCCTGCAGGTATGAGCAGGGATGTGTAGGGAAGGCCAGAGGTCAGCCAAAGTCATCATTGTTGGGTGATAAATGTGCTCCTGAGTTGCAAGGCAGCCTGTATTTGTCTACGATTCTTGTCACAATCTCACGGTAAATTTACCACTGGTAGATTATAGTTTTTTGGTGTCCTCCACTGTACAGTGAGCAAGTGTCACTACTGGCTCTCCTGTGAGGCGAAGGAGATAAGTGTCCATGATTAATGATGTGGACACTATCTAGCAGCAGGAGCCCATCAACCTGTGACAACTTTCTATTCCATGGACATTAAACTCCTAAACGCTGTCACAGTCCCGCAATAGATTGTAACAGACAGCAGGAACAAGGAGCAGAAAGGACTTTCATAAACCTTTTATTTTCCCTTCAGTAGATGAATTTTACTAGCAGTTATTTTTGCCTCCATTATTTTGTTAGACCCTGAAAAAAGTTTGGAAAAAGGTCAATTTCAGATGTCTCCCAATCTATTTGGCAAATATTGATTCCCTTCTGGCTGTTCCTGCTCGAGTGTGATCATTACCGTGCTTTCTGTTCCCTACTTTGTGTGTTCGCAAACATGATCCACAAAGGCCAGCGCTGCTCTGGGATCAGGGTATTTTTTAGCGTAATTGCTGCAAGAACATACAGCTTTGGTCCTGGCTGGGTTTGATGTAAACAGTGGCTAATTCTTTCTCTTCTAAAGTCTCAGAACTGGCAGATATTTTAAAAGACAGATTTTTTTTATTTTCTTTCTCCCTACAGATGATCTTTTTAAATCAGACAGTGCTGGCAAAAAAAGGAAAGAGTGAAAACTTTTTTGCTTACAAAGAATCTTGAGGTGTTTGTTTACTTTGCACAAACTAATCAGAATTTGATGTGTAGTGATCACCCCAACACAGCATGAGGAACAACCAAGTGACAATATTAAGAGGAGACTGAGCTGTGCTGGAAATCAGGAACTGCGAGGGGGCTGAGAACTGGGGACCCCGTCCCCCCTCTGCCCGCCTGCTTACTGCAGAACTGCTGCTGCTCCAGGGCCGCTGGCGAGCAAAGGCTCCTGTCTCTGAGCATCACCTGAGGAATGAGGTATGTTGGAGGCAAGAGAGAAAAGACAAAAAGGGGGAGGTTTTAGCATTCGGCAGAGGTGGCTGACGGTGAAAGGGCAAGTTTGGTCCACCTCAGGAAGGGAGGCTATGAGGGATGCGGGTCTCGACTTTCTGAGTTCCCCTAGAGAACTGCAGATAGGTCTTGAAGACGCAAACGAGCCTCAGTAAAGTGCCAGACACATGCAGCAAAATCTACAACCCCTGCTCCTCCTGGTCTAAGAAGCACGGAGGCCAGGGGACGCAGGCTGGCTCCTGGGAGTGCTCCCGGCCCAGTTGTTTCTCCTCGTGGTGCTTTCTTTCACTCATGCCATCTTACATGTTTCATTTCGTATCACTCAGGTTATAGTCAGCAGTGCAGTGTTCCCTGAGAAAGACTTAATCTCAAAATAATTGCTTCTCAAAACTGTGTTTAACAGATTCTTAGCTTTACTAACTAAAAGTGCAGCAACCTGCAGTTGGAAAGCTGAATTTTCTTTTCAGTCATTGTTTCTTTTTTCCTCACACTCCACTTTTTTATTTATGTGGTACAGCTGTGGATGAGCACTGAAACGGAGCGTTATATTCTGTCTCAGGTGTGAAAAAACAGCTGCATGAGTTATGAACATGTCATCTTCACTTGAGAACGTTAATACATCCCATATGTTATTGACGTATGAAATGACTACCAATTGCAAAGAATAAACAGAATGAATAAAATAATTCAGGAAGATCCTAGCTGTGAAGTTTGCAAATAAACTTGTACAATTTTTTCTAAAAATCAGGGAACACATTCATATCTACTATTTTGACATTCTCGTACTATTTTGATATTCTAAGTATAGGAGTCAGCTGTGAAGTTCAGATCCCCGTTTTCTGCATTTCACACAGGCTTATGTTCAGGGTTTTTCTGCTGGTCTACCCCAGAATGTTCATTAAAATACATCGTAACAGAGAGAGAGGAGAGAAGAGATTACATTCCTGTAGCTTGTCGTGATTTTTTGTACTTTCAGCAAAGAACTTCAAAACAGATTCAGAGATCCCAGCACTCCACAACATCTCTTTGGGCAGGAGCATGGTATGACAGGCTGGGCCTTTGTGAAGAAGTTAAGCGCAGTATCTGACACGTCACCTACCACGGAGATAAGTAGCACAGGGAGTTGCACCTGCCAGAAGCTGCCCCAGCCTCTAATCATTTCCTTGATGTGTGAAAAGAAAACTTTCTTCTGGTTTGGTGGCATCCCTGACTGGAAGAAACTGCTAGAGATACATTCTCCAAGGCACTGAATCATTGTTTTGTACCCTGAGGCACTAAAACCCGTAAGAGCCTGAAATTGTTCAAATGCAATAAGAATAAAAAAGCACCTGCTTTTGCCACCAGATCAATCCTGTGTTTGTGTATATGAAAACTGAAACAGGATCCTTAGAAGCTGAGAATGCAAGGAGCTTTGTTTGTATATTCCCTGTTATTCAAGAAGTCTTTGACAAAACCAGCTTCTCTTGGAGGTCTGAACAGAGGGTCGAACTTGCTCCAAGGGAAATCCACAGTGGCTGGAGTAATTCCCTCACTGATGCTGGAAGCAGATATTGTTGCCGGTTACTGCTATTTGGATGTATTAGCACAACAGTAATATCATACAGAATTTTGACTGTGCAGCACAGAGAATCTCTAGGATCTGGACTTTCTGGGGTTAGAGCCAGCAATAATATTGCTGTAGTTTAGTAAGGGGGCATCCAGACTGGGCTGTTATTGGCAACAAGAGTCCAGAAGGCTGAGAACTGTAGCCTGTCCACAACAGCTACCTTTATCAGCAAGAAAAGGACTTTTACGAACTTACTTTAGCCATAACGTGCTAATCACACCAGCCACAGACCCTGGGTGATGGGTTCATTTGTTACAGAGGGCACAGAGATGGGACGTGAAGACTGGTTTTCACAGCAAGGGCAGCCAGTATAAGAAAAGCGCTAGAAATTTGGAAGAAGGGACTGCATGAGGGTGTTAAGTCAGGAATTCCTTTGAGTCTGTCAATCAAGTCCCAAAACAATGTACTTAAATTTCTAAAAATGCAGAAATGACAGGTGCTTTTGGGGGAGGGGATGAAGCAAAGGCGAGTTCTGTTCCTTCTGCCGTGGTGTAGTTCCAGCGTCCTTTCACAGCTGTAAATCTCTCTCAGAAAGCTTTGGAAGTCTTTTTGAGTGTTAAAAGCTTGGGTGGTCAAGGTCAGGTGAGTTCCTTCCTCCCTCTTTCCCCAGACAATGAACACTTTTAAGAGGCCTACCCTTGTAGTTAGGTTTCGTTATATGCACTTTTTATATCCTTCTCCCTACAGGAAACAAAGCAGCACATACAGCCAGCTAGGGGCTCCACTGCAGGTCTGTATAATTCCTAACGCAGATTTAAAAGGGAAAAGCCTTCTTTTCCTCTTCTTGCATATTCCCAAAAGACCTGATCACATGTAGAAGTAGATCCAATTCACTCCTGTATGTTCCGATGCTATCTTCTGAGCCATACCTGAGAATATTATGTTGCACAAAAAACAAGCACCAACAAATAGCTTCCAAAAGAATAAAATGCGCTGATTTTAAAATACTGAAAATCTTTTCTGGGCCATATTCAGGTCCTGCTCCATTCATGTGCAGAAAATACTGTATGTGACAATTCTACTTCTCAGTCACATGTGTCCAGTTTTGAATACCTGCTGTGATTAGTGGAAGAATAGCATATACTGTTGCAGATAATAGGACGCATTAGGCATTTTGTCAGAGAGCAGCTTGAAAACACTGGCTTGTTCCAACAGTGATTTTAAAGATACAGGATGGTGTTCTGAAAGGAAGTTATATCTTCCTTTCCCATTGGTTACCTTAAAAATCTCTTGTATGCCTCTGTAAAAATGCTGCAGATAGCTGTGGCTCTCAAAGATTAAACTACAGTCTACAGAGTAAACTAGCACATACATCGCATTAATTCCTTTGATTTTTTAAATTCTTGTCTCCCTATTATTGTCTTATATCGACAAAGTTTCTGCGCCTTTGAAAATGGAGGTCTGATTATTAGGACCCGTACAAGTCAGGTCTTGAGACGCTTGTTCATATTATGAAATAGGACTGAGGTTTAAACACAATTACCTGCCAGGCTGAATACGATTTGCTCTGATCTATGCTGACAGGTCAGTTATGGTCATCATTATGTCAAGTCCAAACGCAACAAAATTTCATAATGAAGGCAAGTGCACAGATAGCGAGTTTTAGGAAACAGGGTGCACCGCTTGTTGTACGTCTAAGAAGAGGTATATATTGTGGAACTGTTTGTACTGGGCATGTAGAAGGAGACAGTAAAAGCTGTGTATGTTCAAACCACTTCTGTGCTTTATAGCTAAATCCCCGTTTAAGACAGAGGCTTTATTATCAGCAGACTGTTTTTAAGAGACGCTGTTCTTCCAGTGGGGTCTAAGCAGCAGGTGCATTTCTGACTGCAGTAGGTATCTTCAAAAGGATGAACTTCCAGAAACTGCACAGGTTTCTGGACCTCTCAGAAAAGACATCACAGCTTTTACAAGAGCTGGAGCGGTGCCAGAACTACCTGTCTGCAGGATTCATTCTCAGCTCTAAAGAGGGTCCTGCCTTGTAAATCTAAACTGAATTAAGGACTGGATCCTAAATTCCTTTGGTTTCAGCAAGACTTTGGATCTAAATAACCATATATATCAGGATTTTAGTGTTGGATAATCTAACTTATTGAAGAATCTTGTCATTTATGGCATCATGCCAGTAACTAACTGATCAAATCAAAACCTTCAACTTCTTACATTTATCTACAGAAGAGCCTTTTTTTCCTCCTTTTTCCTCTTCCAGGAAAGAATCCCGAATATTGACAATGTAGATAGTGTTGTTTTTCCCAGGTCATTCTTTCATTTTTCAGATGTCAAGCTAGTTTCAACTGGGCCTTGATTTTTTTTCTTTCTTTAAACCTATGAAGCCTTCCCTCTCTTACTAAGAGCTCAGTTTCTGTATGGGTTGAGATAGCCCAGACAAACATCTGTTTCTTGAAGAACATTATAAGGCAGATTTATCGTTTTGGGAGACTAAATCTGGATTTCTGAGTGCATGATGGCATGCATGTATACCTTTTGATTGCAGGATTCCTCCCTTACAGTTTGTGTTTGAACTGGTCTGTGTAATGAAGTTATAAGAATAGGGTCACCGTTTCCACCGTTGAAGTCCCCCATTGTATGGATGTCTGGCAGAAGATAAATTTGAATAGATCACTTTCAGCACCTCCTGAAAATTAAGTGCTTCCAGTGGAGAACAAAAAACCAGCAGTGCCCAAATTGACATTTTGGGATGGGAGCAGGATGCTGAGTGAGGCAAAAGCATGGCATATATAAATGAGCGGGGTGGAAAAACTTGCTACATATTGTCTATGTTTATGTTTGCTCTTGTCTAAATTTAGATCTTTCTTATAACCCAGCTGCACGAACACACCTGGCCAGGCACAATTCCTGCTATTCAGCTAGGACTCATTACCTGCATTTACTAAAAACCACGTACATTGTTGCTCTAAATTTACTCTGGCTTTAAGTAGGACTGCTCATGGTAACTATTCTGTGTCCTAAACAGTATTTTAGTGGGATTTAGCCCCATGCTTAAAGCCAAGCACATGCTTCGGTGTTTGAGTGACTCTAACACCATCTTCCTAAATCAAGGCTGATGCTGTACTGGTGTGATAACCATTCTGACTTGCCCAAAGCTTAGCCAGCCTCTTGGATTTGCTTGGCTTGAGTCTGTGGCTGGTGGTACATGAAAAAGAAGTTACATGGCCATCATCCACCTCGTTTCCAGCATGGTGACCATGGCTTGAGTGCAGTATCTGCCACACACATAGAGCAGGGCCCAAGCTCCCGCCTCTGAACTGGCTGAGAGCCACCGTTCCCCCTCGCCTGCTCCACCTCACCCCGCGATGGCTGCTCTGCGGGTGCTGCCAGCCCACTGCAGTCACAGCATTCACCAGCTGGGTCCCCGCCGCAAACTCTGCCACCAATTCCCATCTTTGATTTCACCGGGAAACTGTCAACGTCCTACTGTATTGTTGGTTCATTTCTAATTGCTATAGAGTATTTACAAGGGAATAGAGGCAGATGTTTCTCTTCTGGGTGCACAAAAACTATAGAAAGCTTAAACCGTTCAACGGGAAAGGAAATCCGGGTGCTGTCCTGATGGTAGGAGGAAATTCCAAATGCCAGCAAGGCCATTTGGGTGGGAGAAAAATAATTATGGGGTTTGCTTGAGATTTTCCCTTTGTTTCTTGTAATTATTTTTTATTTGCTCCTTTGAACTATTGAGATATTGAAGGCAAAACCTGAGTGATGTCCCTTTCTGTCATACCAAACAAGACAGTAGGAAAAGACATCATAGTTTTAGAATAAAGAATAACCACAGCAGCTCTTAAAGGGACAGTGTCAGGCTAGTAAGTGAACCCACATGGTAAAAGCTCTGCTGCACTGCCAAAGACAAAACTTACCCACTTTCTAGTATGTATCTTACACATGGGTCAGAGCACAAACTCACCACCCATATGTACTGACAGCTGAAAAACGGGCTGGCATCTGCATAGCGTGAAAACAAGTATGCAAATCCTCAGTAGGAACTCTCAGAACATACTAAAACCAAATGCCCAGTTGCAGTAAAAGTAGATGGCCTGGGTGACCCTGGCCCTAGTGTTGTGGAAACCATGTTTAAACATGTCAGGGAATACTTCTACCACTCCTTTTCCACCCCACATTTCTGTCCCTAGCGTCAAGTGGGAAACGCCACCAGCACCTCCAAGTGTAAAAAAAAAACCACCTGTTTCTACTGCTGGCAGTTTCTTTGGTCTGCACAGACAGGGTACTTCTCTCTGAAAAATCATGCCATAAATTGCGGAGTCAGCTGTTGTGATTCTGTCCTTGCTGCCCGTTTCCTCACTCCCTCTCTGCCAGAGAAGGCTCACCTTTTCTGAAGCAGTGTGACGAAACTCCTCTATTTCTACTAGAAATCAGAAACGGCGAAGTCTTTAACTCTTTTTTATGACTTTTTAACAACCTCCCTTAGCCAAAGTTTACTAAATAGCCATTGCTGTCTTTCCCATATCCAATCATTCAAAACTTTGGAAAGAGGCTGTTTCAGGAAATCTGTCCTGCTCCAGAGGAAGCCACGTATTCAGTATCCCTCAGAGGAATTACCCGGAAACTCAAAAGATGCCTGCTTCATCAAGAACATGGCCATCAGTCAGTTGAGTGTTGCTCATGGACAGCACGTGCACATGCAGACCTGTGTTCTAAAACTCTTCAAGGGCTTAGGTTTTTCCACTGTAGCTGAAAACGTCCTCCATGAGGTTTGTCTGTTTCTCCTTCGGTGTGTTAGGTAGTGTCTAACACACACCGGACTGGTAACAAGGGGAAAAGAGTAGATCTTTGCGTTACTTTTCTTAGGTGACTAAGGTTTCCAGCGAGGGAAGGAATGGATCTGTGGCTCCTGGGAGAGACCATGGACCAGAAACACAGCTGGAACCCACACAGGTCGAGGCAGGAGTTACCTTCTCTGTGCCCAGACATAACTGCTTTTTGAGCACACTCCAAAGGAGCTCCGAGGCACCAGGGCACGTGCCTGGCCTTTCTGAACACAAGCTGAGGATTAAGGAAATTTTCTGTTTCACTCCAATCTGGTCCTGGAGGCTTTGCTTTCTATTTCATTCTCTCATTTGAGTCTCTTTATTTAGTACAACTAAGAATTTCTGGATTATCTTTCTCCTAACTATGCATATTACATAATTGTGCCTGTACTTCTGCGACCTTTCTATGGCTTGTTACATTTATTATTTATTTTTTTAATCTCTTGCTTTGCTAGATTCCCAGGTTGACAAATTAATTGTCTTTTTTGGAGTTATGTTTAAATGATATGTGTAATACTTGATTGAAAAATTATCTTCTGTAATTTTGAAGTCAGATTCAATGCCAGAAATAAGTGAATGCTACAATTTCCTTGTCCTTCAAAATGCAATTGGAAAATTGTCTGAAACTCCTTCCTTGCTCACACTTGGAAGCTTCCAAAGAGGTGGTTTCATTTTCATGTTGATGACCTTTAGGAATGATTCTTTGACCAAACTTTAAGTAATGGAGACACTCTGGGTTAAAGTTACTCAGTCAGTTGCCAAAATATTTTTTCCTTTCCATTCCACAAGAGAGAAGCTTCCACTGCAACTACAATTTTAGATAATTAACTTATAGTCATGCTAAAAAATAAAAGGTGGAACACAAGAAAGATCTTCCTGAAGAATGAGAGCCTGTTTTATCATTTTGTTTTGTTTTGATGGTAGGTGATTTCAAATAAGGGACAGGAGTTCTGGGTAGAAAAGCCAGGCAAAATAGATGTATTTAATAAAGTTACAGAGTCTTTGCAATTTTTTAAGCTGTAAATAATCCAAGATTCACAACATGTTAAGTGTTTAAATTATTTCTCTGTGTGATATTTGCGGTTTCTGTTGGATTGATGTTTTAGTAAAAGGGATTTGTGGAATTGTTTATGTTTCTTCATCCAAAAAAACACAAACATATACTCTTCAATTCTTCTTAAAACTGCTACCCAAACATGCTCATCTAGAAAGGTCCGTTAGTCATACAAATTCCTATAATAAATTCTAAAACCTAAAATTTTTAAGAATATTTCATCCAAATTTCATGTCTGTACTGAAACCTAAAGTCAGATGTGCTTAATATGGTTATAGATTTCATAGTAAATGGCTTGCACAGCTCTGTTCTCAAACTTGGAGGGTTTAGAGCATATGTTTTTCAACTTGAGATGGGTTTTCTTTAATCAGGTGCTAAGGTGAAGTATCACACAATAGCATTAATGTTATGACTTACTGGAGCCCATTAAATCTAATTCATGATCTTATATATTTCCATTGCAGATTGGGTGTCTAGTTTCCTTTGTATCTCAATTTTCAAGAATCTTGAAGTACTGACAAAGCTAATCTACTTGCATATTTTATGTACAGAGACTTTACAAACTTTAAATATCATTTTTTATTTATTTTCGTTATTACTTTGCCTAGATTGAGGAATGAACTTTAAAAATGAGGCTGGAAAAGAGCTCCCCTTAAGACAATAATAAAGTCTTTAGGTCAGTTGTTTACGTGTCATGAAGAAACTTTCACTGACTATTTGGTAGTCTGTGATTTTTAGCCTACTCCTTCAGGTTTCTCCGTGAGAAAATTGAAGCAAAGTAAATTAAATAATCTGTGTGAAACGACAAAGCTAGTGAGAAGTGTTTTATCCAGTTTCATTTGCCATGATGAAATTTAAGTTCAAATAAGATGTGCAATGGATGTGTGATATCAGAGATTTTTTAAATATGCTTTTGGTGCATTTATTTATAATGAAAGCATTTACGTGCATTAATACAAAGTCTGCAAAGGTGACCATTTAAGTCAGATCAGCATCTGTCCATCTCATCTTGAAATGTGTGGTCAGAGGAGGTTCAGTATCCCCAGAAATTCTCTTTACACATTCATGAATGAAACAATACAGCTAATAGACCAGTGTCGGAATTAGCATCCATAGTTTAGCCCAAGTCAGATTCATCACTGAAGCCAATTTCTTTGTTGAACATTTCCATATGTTAATAATAGGAGTAATAGGAAGACTTATATTGTTATGTGTGAAAAGTAAAATAAAAAATAAATGGAAAATGACACTGAATTTATGTTTTTTTTCTTCCCAAAGAATGGTAATACTTCTTTACATGGTTCGAAGGTAAAAGTGTTTTTTATCGAATTATAGTTTTCTCTTGTGACTCACAAAGAGAAAGAATGGGGGCTGTTATGAAAAAGCTGAAGGTCTATTAAATTTACATTCATACCAACCTTAGCATTAAAGACCTTGGGACTCATTTCTCATTTGCTACAATGCAAACGTATACTGCATTTTACAAAGACTTCAAGGCTGTTTTCTACTGCCAGAACTGTGAAAAGTGCCCAGAGGGTAAACAAGACCCAACCATTAGCCTGTAGCCAAAGCCTCCAGTCTGGATTAGGACCATTGAGAAAACGTCTGTAACAAGTCCTTAAGATCACAGTCTTCGCAATGTATTTTTCAAAACTTTTATTACTATCAAACTGACAGGGAAAGAATGGCTCTTTGAGGGATAGAAGTGAAAGTGCCAGTGCTTGCACCTCCCTTTCCATATTTGTGGGTAACTTTCTAAATTTTTGAGAGTCCAAACAGACTTTCTCATATTCTATTTTATTTTTCCCCTGTACTTTCACTGATGGCTCCTACAAATGACCGATAAGGCATTCAAGCCAGAACTGGTGGTTTGCGCCAACAGGTTCTGACACTACCTGTAAGTGCTGCGGCCAAAGGCAGCACGCTTTGCTAATGAAAACCTGCGAAATTCTAAGTTTAATAATGAGGTGGGTCTAGGTCTACAAGAAATATACTTTCCATACAAAATATATGCGCCGTTATTCTTGGAGAGTGTTTTTATCATTTAAACTGTCCTAGGGTAGCAGAGTTTTCGAGTCCTGTTTTCCGGTGTGTCACTTGGCTGTGCCCATCCATGATATTTGCAAGTCAGAAGGAGCATGAATAGCTATTAGCATGTGCTGTGCTTCCCTCCTTGGGAGAATGATAAAGAACAAAGGCAGACGCTGACTAGCCAATTTGCCCTTGATTCTCTACCCAACCCTAACAGCCTTTCTCTGGGGTTATCTGATACTTTGGGAAACAGACAGGTTCAAAATCTCATTCCAGAGACAAGCTGGGCTGGAGAAGAGGTCTCTAGTATCTCTACATCTGGCCACTAAAGATGGCATTTCAGCACTTGCAGTAATATTTGGTCATAGCAAGAATTAAAAGATTTAGAAAAACTGCCCAATGCAAAAAAAAACAGAAGGGGTTGGGGGATTATTTATTTATTTGTTTGTTTAGGGTTTTCTGTTTTCTTCTTTTAGTAGATTTTTATTGAGAAACTAAAGGAATTAAAGAAAACAAAGAAAAAAGGGTTAAAACATGCAGGTCTTACTTCAGCAAGTGCCTAAAGACAACAAAACAATATTCCAGTGCAAAAAGTACATGTTCATTTTACAGTGAAACCTCCTGAATATTAAAGGCCATAGAACTTGACCAAATAATTGCAGTGAGATATTCTATAAATTCTCTTGTTCCTGCAAAATCCTGAATATCGTGGAAGAAAATAGTGGAAAACAGAGGACAATTCTGACCCCTTCACAATCTCAGAACAAGCTCAGTTCCCACCTACTCTCCTACTCATTTCCTCTTTCCCATATGAGAGACAGAAACCCCATCAGATCAGAACTGAACCAGGATCTAGTGAGTGCGGCAGCAAATGAGGAAAAGGGACTACATTCCTGTCATTTTCGGTTGCTATGAACCTTCTCTTCATGACTGCATCAGACGTGATGCAGAATATACCAGATAGGGCCCTTGTGAGAATAAAGGAATTGAATATTGCAAAGTGGTGCAATGGGAGCCATATATAAATACTAAGATAAATACAGATTTGATAAATTACTAGCAAAGGCACTGGAGGGAACAATACAGGATGATGCAGTCAGGCTTTTACATCTCTAACTCTCATGACCCTTAGAGAAGACATGGCTTTCCAGAACTCTGCACTCGAGGCAAGATGTTTTAGTCATTTTATGAATAATTACCCCTTGAGACCTCCCAGATTCTAGGATAATAAAATGTAGCTGTAGGTCTTCAAGCGTGCTGATATACGGCTGTCCATTTCAGAATACAAAAAGATACAATAGGTCCACATTTCTTAGCTCTGATTGCCAGTGTTAATGCGTGTAAATGTACTGAGGAAGCATGGCATCTGTGCAAACTTACCTTCTTGGCTGCATCTTGTGCCCAGCACTGTGAGAGTTTGCTCCTAAGGCTTCCAGCATGATGGAAGGAGAGACATGCAAGTCTGTCAGATTTGCACTGAAGAAGCTCCTCTAGAGCTGAGGATTTGTCCCAGCTGTCTGTGCTGAGCAGCTATTTACTTTAGCTCTACATACACCAGCACCTAAAAGCTAATTTAAAATAAAAGATTTCAAGCAGCTAGTGAAAGGACAGTAGTCATTTTTGCTCCTGACATCCTTGTTTCTCAGAGCTGTTAAGCAAAGGGATAATTTGCTGCAGAGGAAGTATAGTAAATAGAATACATTTTTACAAGAATGTGTTTATCAAGGAATACCTCTATCAGGATGCGTAAATGCATGCACTCCCTGAGAAAATGCCATCTTATATGAGTTCTCACAATGGTTCGTATTCACGCCTTGTTACTTAGTGCCTTCTTAGAGGTCTTTTTTGTATCTTCTACAGGATGTTTTGTCTTGCATCACTTTGCCTGACAGAAATATTACTTACACTAAAATCCTTAATGTGAGATGCCCTATAAAGAAGTTGTTTCATTTAATAACTTTCATTGTATTAGTTCCCCCTAAAGTAATCACTTTGATGAGAACACACTCTGTGTTCCTTTATTTGATCTGGGAATAAAATTATCTTGTCTTTACTTCACTATCTCCTTCTTATTTTTTCTAGAATAAATAAACATGAAGCTGTCACTGTAGAGCAGGCACTGCCTCTCCCTGTTATAAACCTTTTGATTTCTGCGTTGAGAGAATTTTTCTGCACAATGATCCTTTTAGAATATGCTTGAAGCACTACGTTTTCTCGCTTTCTTGTTTCCCATGTAGATACATGAGTAGTGACAGAGAGTTCCTGCTGTCCCAGTAGATTATATGTCCTACCAAGTTTTCTGTCTGACTGACCAGATTATTTATCATGAAGAAATTGTTTAATTTATCAGGCACTAATTTTATTATAATTATTATAGCAACCAAAGCCACCAGTTGTGAGATTTGAGCCCTTTTGCACCAGTAAAACATACTGCAGCCCTCTATTCCATAAAGTCTTACTTAAAGTGCTTGATTTATGCACTGTTCACCTACATGGCCATCACGAGCTGATAAACCCTTGTTGTGTAGCTGGGCCCCCAGAACTGTCTCTTACACTTTGGTGAGGCCAGAACTTCAGCTCTTCTGTAAGTCTTTGTAAGATGGAGGCTTCGTTGCAAAATCTTTATGGTATGAGCTTTGCTTTTGAGGTGAGAAGACATTTTGAGGTATGTCTACTTTCTCATTTTCATTAAGTAAAGGTTTGACTAATCAATCTTTACCCAAATATTTGGGTTAATCAAGTGCTGGGGGATGTTAATGATGATGTTTGCACACTTTTTTTTCAGGTCAAAGAAACAGCCCTTGTAGTCAGCCCTAGGCCAGACGTACCTTTACCACAGCTTCTTTCAGTGTAGGAGGAACGTAGGCTGGAGAGCAATGCTAATAACTTACAGTACTACTTTTTTATTAGTAGTAGTATTTGGAGGATCAAACCACAAAACTATTCAGGCTAAATCTTGTCATCTCCTCCAGATGGTTACGCTATTGCCTGCCATATTCACCAAGGGGCTGTAACATCCACTGTGTAAATACTGGCGATCCTGGCCTAGAATGTGGTGGCTTCTTGGCAGTATTTCCCAAAAAAAAACACAAATCAAAAAGAAAAAAAAGAATAAATCCAAAAACTGTGGAAGAAATGTGTCTGTCACAGTCAGATTATTGCAATCTACTCTAGAGCACAGTGATATTGCTTTGAATCCCAGCTCAGTATTACGGCCGCTCACCTCCATGTCTCTCTAACTGTGGACTTTCAAAAAGCTGTAAACACAAATTACTGTTTGTATACTATATAAACTTAACGTACTAAACGTCAACAAAACTTTCTATTAGAAAAATAGAAATTCCTGGGTTTATTTACTATAAAAGCATCTATCAAATCATGAGATGTAAATGTTGTATGCTTTTAACTCTTTGGGAACATCAGTAAGAAATGCCAAATTGCATGGTTTCTGAAAGTCCAAACTGGTAATCCATTTGAGACATCACCAGGGTTTCTGGGGGTATATTTAAATGAAATGCTATTGTTTGCAGGTTTCCATCTAGCTTAGAAGAGACTG
The DNA here is from genome assembly GCA_947846985.1 of Fratercula arctica. NCBI lineage: Eukaryota > Metazoa > Chordata > Aves > Charadriiformes > Alcidae > Fratercula > Fratercula arctica. The sequence goes on from CANTUZ010000010.1 coordinate 27,247,218, forward strand.
GGCTCCTTTTTGCAACATGGTATCTTGGTACTGGATAGTTCTAGGGGCTAATGAGGAGATAAAAAATCACAGCGAACCTAGTGGCCATTTCAAATCTAATCCAAGTAAGTATTGTTCATTTGATCTTTAATCTGGTATCTAATTGAAGTAAGTGTTGTTCATTTAGTCTTTAATCTGTTAGCTATCTTATAAAGGCATATGAGACATGAGTTGACTGTCACTGCGATTTGCCAGACAGTTGTAAGAAATGATCTTCCAAACTGATGTATTTATTTGGTAGCACCTGTGAAGAAGCTAGCAGCTCAACAGGAACAGAAATCTTGTCATCATTAGTCAAAGGACTGACACACTCAAAGGAAGAGAATAAATAAACTGGGCTTTTTTCTGGTTTTCTTGCCTGAAAAACAGCACTTCTTTGTTCAAATAACATCTGAGAGCTTAGTTAAGCAGTGGAAAGGAGGTGGCTTTACGGAGCAAAGAGAAATGCAGATGCTAGACGTCTTCAGAGAAGATGGAAACACATTTATCACCCGTGTACAGAGCACCCGAGGCCAGTTTCAAGCCCTGGGAAGAAATAAAATACCAGAGCATTTAGCACCTCTGCCTTTCCTTGGCTGTTGAGGAATACAGTGCAACTGCAAGGTTAAAAATAAGTGGGTCCTAAGATCATGTTTGTCATTTATCATAAAGAGAACATGTAATTTTTTTTACCTCTAGCTGATTTTCATCACTGTTGAGAGGATCACCGTCAGGAAACAGGCAAGCCCCATGTCAGACTTTGGTGTTTATTTCAGCTTGAATCTTCTGTTGCCATAATTTAGAGGCCTGTGTGCTTATCTCCTTCTTAAAACTGGAAAAGGAGGGTTCATGACTCAATATGTTTCTTCGGTGCCTTAAGAGGCTTTCAGGACCCTGCCCTGTGCACCGCCAGGTGGGGTAGACCCTCTGCCCTGAGATTTGGTGCCCGAGCCCCACGCACTGTCGCCAGAGCCCCAGTGATGCCAGCCCCCCACTGCCCCACACCGCACTGCCCCACAGGGCGGCTTCACCGCAGCTGCAAACTTCCCGAGGACTGAAAATACAGCTAAGTGTTGACAGCTCTCCTAGGCTTGTTAGCCCCAAATCATCCAAGTTTGGGGAGGGCAGGGCTCACTTTTTTTTTTTTCCTAATTCCCTTTAAGTTAGACAAACTGTAAGTGGATTAATATAAACAAAGAGTGAGTAATCTGGGTAGTATAAGAGCGAACATTATAGATTATGAGCTGAGGGACAGGGCTCAAAAGGCAGCAATTCAGCAGCCAGTCAGAATCAACAACTAAATTTTTCTTTACTTACTTTAGGGTTTTTAGTGCCCTCTGGAAGGACATCAACAAGATTTAGACACAAGCATATCACTACCGTAATGAACACTGACAAAAAAAATGAGAAACTGGAACTGGAAATGCATTTGCAATACGCCTTCTTTGGGAATTACTACCATAATTACACCAGTTTAGAAAGCAATACCTTTGTAAGTGCTTTTACCCCATCATGTATCACACTAGGGATTATAGCATTTTAATGACCTCGGTGGCTAAATTGTACAATATCTATAATAGTATGAAATCTAGGAGAATTTTTGGCCCCATTGAGGCCATAGACAATTTCCTACTGACTTTGTTGGAGCCAGCAAAATCCTTCCTAATTTTCCAGGTGTGACCAGTTCCAGTCACAAAAGAGGCTTATATTTTCCTCATACTCTTAACATATGAGTGAACTGATGCTTTTCATATACGTATACTACAAATGCCCTGAGTTTTATTTCACTAAAGATATTATGACATGGAATACAGTGTTTCTTCATGAAACATGCACCTTTTAATAGCAGTTACTGAAAGGGTGATATATACATCCCTATTTCTCCTGTCACCAAATAAAATGAAATTCATAGACCTGCTCTTAGCTAACGTGATACACGTTTTATGGCTAAATAAGGCCTTGAAAATGAAAATCTTCTGCCCTTCTCATGAGGTATATAGATCCAAATTAAATGAGCAAGTTACATTAAGGCACCTGCAAACCTTGAAAAGGGTGTATTGGCTTGTTCATTCTTCCTACGGATAATAAACTCACCCGTCAAACATCTTCTAGGGAGCAAGGCAAGGAAAGCGAATGTCGCCCTGCCTTAGCTTCCTTTATGTTTTTACAGTTTTCTGAATTGGGGCATCCCTTCTGGAGATAGGACTATAAGAAATTGATAGATAGGATCAGTTTGCACATGAAAGGTAATGATTGATCCCCGGCCATTCCACGAAGCACCATTTAGTGCGTTGCGCAATTTCAGAAGTAAATCAGAATAACTAGTGGAAAAATAAAAGGAGGTAAAAAAGCTCACTTTCCTTCAGCTTTAGAAAATATATATTGTGTTAGAAAAGGTGTTAACTGACAACATGTTTTAACTGACATGGCGATAAATATGACCAAGCCCCAGCGTTTTCTCCAGTGTGCAAACTGCCTTTGCAAGAGCCTGGAGAGATTCCTGCTGGTCTCTGCAGGATTTGGCTTGAGCTCCTCTGCAGGAATTAGTTCATGGCAGTGGAAGTAAATAGGCCCTTGGGGATGCTGCTGCTGTTGCTGAGGTATTTATTTTTGTAATAACTTGTTGGCTGGTGCAGAGACGGGAACTCACAACCACGGCTCCTGCATGTAAAACTCCACACTGTTCATCCTTATCAGTTAGAGTTAGTTATCCTTTGCAAGGAGAGAAATGGTAAAAGCCATAAACGTGGGGACCTGGCTACCAAACTCTTCCTGCACCCTGGTGGCCGCTTGCCATTCTTCTGGGAGCAGCTTCCGTCCCAGCGCTCTGCAGTCCCTGCTGGTGCCCCCCAGCAGCCAGCGGGCAAAGCCGACCCCTTGGACCATGGGGTGACACAGGCTGAGGGCATCAGAAGATCACAGGATTTTTCTGACTCATAACAGCTTCTTATGAAGGAGGCTCCCTCATTATTCACAGTTTCCAGTGACTGCTCACACTGTGTCACCATTCAACAATCCTTTCTCTAGCTTGGCTCCTAGGCACCTCCTGGCTAACAGAGCCCAGCACCATTTGAGGAGCTCTTCTTCTAGCCTCCAAATTGTCACCAAATTTCTCTGTTCTTGCTTTCAAATGAGGTAGAAAATAGCAGGGAAGCACAACTCTCTATCCACCACTTTGAAGGAAAAGAGGGCAGACTGGTCAGCGACCACATTTCATTAGTCAAAGAAGAAATGAGGTTATTTTCCTTCCCTTGCCAGACTCCGGCACTTGAAGAAAACTGAAATGAAAATAAGACTGAAAAGGCCTTTGATAATGACACAGCATTTTCTCATCACGTGCGCTCTTTTATCAGCACTTACAGACATTTGAGCACAGAGTGGAGCCCTGTAGAATTGGCTGGTTTTCACATTTTTAGGAATTGTTTTCTCACTTATTTCCTGTTTTCTTACCAGCAGGCCCAACCCCATCCAGAACCTAGATAATAGTTGCATTGGTATCTCTGCCAGCTTTGTTTAAAATCCCTTTTCTACTCTTTAAACAAGCTTGGAGCTCCACTTACTCCTCTTCTGATACATAACTTAAGCAAAACTTGACTTGAGGCCAACAATATCTAAAAAAGGAGACAGAAAGCTTGGGCAGAATAGGAAACAGGTAATTCTGCTGCTGTTGCAAGTGCTGGAACATAGGCTTAGCATTTTCTAATAACTTTCTCCAGCTGCCGGTTACTTGTTCAAAATGAAACACATATACCGCAGGGGGAAGAAGGCTGATGTGTTTCTAAGTTAAAAGAAATATTGTCAAACATCTGTGTGCCACCTGGTAGCCTTAACCAAATTTTTTTCCCTCCTCCCAGTTGTTGCTTGCCTTTCTATGCATCCGTTGGTTGCCACCTCCACTCCAGCGGTGGTTGCATTTCAGTGGTTTTGCACCTATAGCATGATGGCAGGATCTGTAGGCTTCACTTCATTTTCACCGAGTCCAAACTCCCATTGGAGTTCACCTGGGGAAGCAGTCAGAAAAGGTGACCGAGAGCCTCAAAACATAGTTTGGAGCAAGGGAGTCCTCTGGGATCCAGCAGGAACCGAACCCCTCCTGCACTAAGTAGCCTCCATGGAAAATCACGGGCCCCCTGAATATCCCCCCAGACAAACGGGAAAGCCTATGTTAGTGTTGGACAGCTGTAACACCTTCATGATTTGTGAACAGAAAACATCAAAGGCCACTGAATCCCAGAGTCGTAGCTCCCTCTCCTGGCAGAGCACTGTAGTGGTAATAGAAACGGGGGCGGTGCGGGGTGCTCCCCCCGGCACAAGCCAGCCTGACCTCCGGGCTGCAGCTCCGCGAAGGGCGATGCAGAGGAACCATGTCCCCACCGAGCAGTGGCTCCTCGCCGCAAGGAGCCCAATGGTAATGATGCAGATACAGCTCTACCAGCAGATTAGCACAGGATTAGCAAAGGCAAAATCTATTCTAGTGAAGAACATCTGCGACATAGCTTTAGCTGCATAAAAAATATGTACTTGAGCACAGATAAAACTTCATTGCTGCGCATTATCTGCAGTCCTTAAGGTTGGGGGTAGTGCAATTTATTCTCTAATGCTTTGATACCAGACCGACTCATGTGCAACTGTGCCATGATTCCTCTCCAACACCACAGCCTTCTTGTTTGCTCTTTTCTGTAAACACTGAGCCCACAGAGTGCTTCCCCAGACTGTAACTTGCCCCTTGAGAAACACACATCTGTCTGGCTAGATGAGAACTGTCACTGCAGCAGGAAATGTACAACACAAGGGCTCTCTTTAGTAGTTTCCAGCCCTTCAGAAGCATCTGTTGCATTTCCACATGTGAAGACACAGCTTATGTGACCTAGGTCCCAAGAAGCATCCACTGCATCCCTGCATCATGGTGGGTCCTTGGATGTGACATCTGCGGCAGCATGAGAAGTGGAAGTGTGACGCCTGACATCTTGGCCCAGGGCTGAGACAGGGTCCTTCAGAGAACAAGCTGGCTCCTACAGTGGCGGAAGCAGCAGGGGCTTGCCCCAGGCACACAAGCCACTGAGAACAAGCCAACTTGTGAGTGGTCCACTGGCAAAGCCCCACGGCACTGCAGCACCCACCCCTTCCAGCCTCAGCACGGGTATGGTGTGGTGGGACCCCAATACGTCACCGCTCCTGCTGTATAGAGGGTCATCCAGTTTGGCTGTCTCAGCCATTGGCCATTAGCAACTTGGGTCAGGTACATCAGCAGTTTAGTTTCATAGTGTTTTGCTTCATTCATGCTGTGTTTGCGCACCAAGGGTGGCTGAGGGCTACCAAAAGCCTCCCTTTTGGGTGGACTTGGACTGCCGGGAATGGGGCCTGTTAGCATCAGACCTTCTTCATTCCTGCTATTTCTGTGGAGAAAGTGGAAACAGGGTTTCCTGTACAAGTCAAAGAACAACACTCTCAGCTGTTTACAGTGGGGTTTTTTAGAGGATTATTTGAGGGGTTTTTCTCAATTTTGGGCAATGAACTTATAGCTCTTGTTTATGAGGAGCGGGATGCAGCTCACAGATGTGCATGGTGGTTTCTGTTGCAGTTGTGTGTTCTTCTAGGTTTCGCACCAGTTCAGTTTTCCCAAGATGTGATGGTCTTTTGTTTCAGGTGTCTTGCTTCAGGAGACCCCTCACTCTCCAGCACTGACTACAGTTCCTGCTTGAATGGTAAGGCCTTAAATATGTTCTTACAGGTCCATAAAGCAAAGCTAAAGCTGCACAGAAGGCATTTAGTCAAGCCAAGGCTGTGGCTCATAAAATGTCTCGTTATAAGTTAACCATCCTGGTTGTAGAAGACTTTCCATGTATTATCAGAATTAAATTATTGTTTCTTCCTCAGGGAGAGAAAAGGAGATACTGAAGAAGAGAGAGAAAGACAAAGGGGGAAGTATCCTCCTGGGTATTGCAAAGATCTCTAAACTTCACCACAAAATTTTACCAGCACGCTCACCAATTTCATGTTAGGTATCATAAGCAACTCGTCTTTACATTACTATAATGCAAAAAATGCCCCTCTCCTGCAAATGCTCACACATTTCCTTAGTCAGCCCTCATTCCTGCACTAATCATCAGGCTGCGGTTTTACGCTGTCCTGCAAAGTGTAAGGTTATTAGTTGCTCAAAATTTACTTCAGTTAAAGACACTATAAGAAAATGTAAAACTCTTTGTGACCTGAAAAACAATAATTTCGTTTTCTTCCTTTACCTCTCTTCAGTATTTTGTCCCTAGCAGTTATTATGTCCCTGTGATAAAACCACAGCTCAATATTAATGTACTATATTCTGGAATATGTCTCACAACCAATCATTAAGTGTTGGCGCTTACTCCTGGCTTATATAGCATCACTAATGTTAGCTGATTATATCTAGTTATGTTTGCTCAGTCGGTTTTTCAGACTGAGGATATATTTTCAGACATCTGAATATGCTCGTGATTTTTCTCTTAACATTATCTTTTCATGCAATACCTACTTTTCTCAATTTAAATATGTTTTCCTAAAGTATAAAAAGAATATTTATGTACCTCAAGTTCTGTTTCCCCACAGTTCAGGATTTGGCCCCTTGTCTGATAGTCTGTCTTGTGACACAGCCAGCATTGAAAGAACGGGATGTTACACCTAATGCACTTCTCATTTGTATTTATGTATTTATTTTCATCTGCTCTCCAACCAGAGTAGGTAAGCAGTGTTAAATTTCAGAAATTCTAATTTGTGGTCTTAGATGGAGAAAGGGAAGACGAATCAGTAAGGGCAAAAGTTTCCAGGACTGAAGAGTCTGGGATGAAGTGGTGGTGTCAGTCCTTCCGACCAGCAGCAACCCCAGGCTGAGTTCCTCCTCCGAACCTGAAAGTCTGCGTTTCCTGAATCAACAGGCGCAGCGTAGGGCTTCTCACCACCAGCACTCACGTAAGGAGCCCTGTTCACATCGCTGAATACACGTGTGGTTTGTGTCAATACACACGGTGCTTGATACGTGTTTTGTAGCCATGAGAACAGCGAGCAGTCAATTCACTGAACTTTGTAATTGATCACAAAGGGATGTGGGAAAGTTCTCCATCAGTCAGAGTCCTTAGATCAGAAGTGGTTGTCTCTCAGAAAGGGACGGTCCAATTCAGCTGGAAGTGGTTGGGGCTGATACAGAAATTATGGGGTAGAATAACTGTATGGCTACTTTTATGCAGTAGACGAGATTAAACGCTGGTCTCTTTTAACCTCACATTTTTCTACGTGAGGAGGGTGGTATGTATGCCCACAGGCTTGCATGGCAGACTCTAACTGGGTACTAACTCCTTCTTTTTTTATTGTGCAGAGCCGTGCATCTCTGGGTAGAGCGGTCACTCTGCCTCCCAAGCACCTGTTCAGGAAGAGATGTTAAAACACATAGTTTTATGTAAAAAAATTTGGTCTTTTGCTTCCAGCAGCAGCTGATCTAGTAGGAGAGAGCTGCCTACACCTTGACCAGTTTGGCCACACAGTTTGCTAGGTAAGGACAGGCCAGCACACATACTGGTGCCAGGAATACTGCTACTGATTGTGCTCGCTGAACCATGTTGTATCAGCTGCAGCCCTTTCAGAGGAGCATGTCCAAGAGGAGTTACAGCTAACAAGGCTCTATTTGAGGGGAAAAATGAGACCAGAGTGAGATTTATGACAATTGCAAGTACGGAATAAGCAGTATGAACAGATGAGCCGCAAAGAATGGTAAAATGCTCTTTACATACAAATATTTTCAGTGGTAAAATAAATTAAAAAAAAAGACAAAAAAATCAGAAAATAAGAGAATGAACTGTAACAAGCACTTTTTCTAAATAGAGTCTGCGTTTCCCATGGGATTCAGTTGAATGGGGGAAGATAAAAAAAAGGAAGAGCAGAAACTGCTTGCAACACAGAACAAACCTTGAGTGCCAAGAACATGTTCCAGATTTTTTTAAAGATGCCTGGCTCTTATCTCAGCCCTGATTCATCACAGTTTACTCCCAGAATAATTCAGAATTCAAGGACCTTGCTCCAATGGGGTTAATGGGTTGCGTTCAGCATTCAAACCCATGATACAAATAGCTGCTTAATTATTCAGTCCAGGCTGGTTTTAGTGGTTGATAGAAATAAAAAATAGCAACAGCAACTATTACGTTGTTTTACATTTTGTAGGTGAAATGATTTTTTCTTTTAACTGCATAATCCATGACGGTGCACAGGGAGGAGGGGGCCCACGTAAAGGAGGGGTTGTGCTGGCTGTGACACAAAGGATTAGCGTGCCCATGACTGAGGAGGAGGAAAAGGAAAACGCTGCCATAAAAGTGACAGTAGAGGTGAAGAATTGTGGTGAATGTGTAATGCACCACCGAAAAGATGCAGCAGAAAACATACCAAACTGAAAGTCTTATCGTATCTATCCTGCTATTACAAAGCAGGAATTAATTTGAAGGGAAGAAGCTGCTGTTCTCGTTGGCTCGCATCACTTGTTCATAAACACAGGCAAGAAAAATGCTAAAGTGATACAATTACCATAATTACTATCTTTGTTCAAAAAATGCGGTGGTGGTTTTCCACCCTGAATTTTGTTCCGGCAGCTGTTGTGGATAATACCAATGGGGAGCTGATGGCATGTACTGCAGGTCCTCCAGGAACATGGTAAATCTCGCACCTCAAATGCACCAGCCACACATGCTGTCAGAGCCGATTGCACACACAGGAGCACCTAGAGGTATTAACCAGTCTTCCTCTTACAAGACATTTACATGTAGCTAACCAAAGATACGGGGTCAAACCAATCCTGGCAAACGTATGCCACCCCGATAGCAGACACAACCGATTTAGAATCAAGGGGTCTAAACGTAGGGTTTCTGCAAAGGGTCAGACTTAGCATGTAATTAATTGAGCCCTGTTTTGAAAGCATGCTGTGGCAGTAGGGTGGAAATAGGCAGGCCAAAGAGATAAACAGGATCATTATCAGCCCAAATCATCACCAAATGCGACACTGCTGTGTAAAGGGGATATCAAATTAGGGTAATCGTTCCTGAGCCCCATCAGCTTCCAGTCTTGCTGTGACTGCCCAGAGGGTGGGCTACGGACTGAGCTTTCCTGGTTGGAGGAGGCTGCAAAGCCCTGGTTAAGCAGGTATCTCTGTGGGTTTGGATAGCGCTTAAAGCAAAGCAGGCGAAATGACTCTCTCCGTTGGTGAAAATTAGCAGTCCTGGTCACTAGTCTCTTGCCTTCTCACTCTGATTTGCTATGGTAACCGCTCTGCCGTGGGCCAGGGGGGGAGTCAAAACATTTTTTAACTTCTTTTTTTAACTTTAAAAAAAAAAAAAAAAAAATTTCTTTCTCCTGTGAAGTACACAAGCCAGCACTATTTAAAAGACTAAGTTTGGTTTCAAGTTCTGATTCACCTCCGGTTTCCTATTCCTTTCTGCTTTTCCCCCTTCCTTGTATCATTGAAAAAGAGAGGAGCAAAAAGGAAAAAAAAAAGAGTGATGGGAAGAATGCTAAAATAACCACATACTGGTTTTTGTCTTTTTTTCTAAACTCCTGGAAAAGTTGGGATGATTTTTTGAAATTTTTCAAAACAGAAAATAATTGGGCTGGATATGTTGCTTTTCACTATGGTATTTACTACTGCTCACTGATCAGATGAAGGTTAATATTTGGGTAACTTGGGAAGAAAAGAATGGCAGTGTGTTCTTCATAGAATTAACATAAAGGCTGCATTGTCACCCTTGTATTGAAGGAAAGCTAGAGTGTGATCTTCTTGTGTTCGGCACAGAAGATAAAGGGTTACTGCCTGCGTGCCACTGGAAGTAAGGGATTGTTCTGCAAGTGACAGTGGAGGAAAGGGAGTTTTGTGCTTGTGTCACAGAAGGAAAAGGATTACTGTGCAAATGATGCTCAAGGAAAAGGATTAAACTGTGTATGACACGGAGAAGAGAGGTCATTGTACATACGTCATGGAAGGAGCAGGGTAGGACACAGGGCGGAAAGGATTCTTTGAAAGTCAGAAAGAAAATGAAAAAGAGAAGAGGGACTACAATTGTGCAAGTGTGGCTGGAAGACAAGGCTTCTTATGGGCAAAAATAAGCAAAGAAAGAAATGGCTGTATTTCTAAGTAAAGAAGTACAGCTTATTCTACAACCGAGCACCTAAATTGTTCAGAAGAAAACAGAGTGCTGTGCCACTCATTAGTTTAAAGGAATACACCATTTTCACAAATACTTTGAGAGATAATTGAATAACGGTATCTCAGAGAGATACTTAGGCATCTTGACCTCAACTACCCTACAGACAAGGAGTTGGCTCCTTTTTAGATTTTTTTTTTTTTTTTCCTTATCCCTCTAATGAAAAGTGAGTACCTCGCAAATCACCATCTCCCTCTCAAGAAATGAGAGTACTGTTCCCAGAGAGGCAGCGTAAAGGAGAGGTGGGACTGGGTGCAACATGCAAGTGCTGCAGGTCTGCTGAGCGTCCAGCGCTTTTCTTCTTAGTTAGCACTCCCAGACTCCTAGCTCTAAGGTAGATGGCTCATCTCTACAAATGAATAGAGAAGCAGTGCAAGCCTAGGCAGAAGATTTTGTTGTTTCCTTAAAAAAAGAAAAGAAAAAAAATTAAAAATATCCCGTTCCATAAGAAAAATAGGTATGAAACAAAAGGTGTTCACTTTCCTTGTGACATCAGGGAGAAGTATTTCAGACATTGTGTCTGTCCAAGAAAAGATTTGCGTTTCCACATTGCAGTGGCCACCAAACCCCCGTTTTGCCTGTGCTTTTGTAAGATGTTATAGGCAATGGCACGTGTTTGGGGTTAGGGCTGGGCTGCACCGCGTTGTTTTTGTATCATGAGAAAGGAAAGCTACATGTGAAAATAGGAATTATTTCTACCTTTATTATGCCAATTTCTGGTTCAAGACTTCCCAGTTGTTTGGGGATTTGTTTGTTTTCACACGATGATCCTGACATCCAGTTACTCATAACATGCCACTCTCAAACGCGGTGCAACACTTTGTACCAGGAACTGCATTTCAGAGAAGGTGAAGCCGGGGTCAGACACATTCCTGCTAATTGTACCGATTGCAGGAGAGTTATTCCATGATTGAATTTGCTCTCTGATGTTAAAGGGGGTAGCTGCTAATTGCTTTTAAGGAGGACCCAGAAAAATGACTGTAACTCCCTGCCCAAGCCCGTCGGGCGCATGCGCCTGTGCACACACGCGAGATAAGCGCCGCTAATCTTTTGGGGGAGTGTGGTATGTGAGGAGGATGTGCAGGTCAAACTACGCCAGGGCTTGGAGGGGATACGCCAACAACTGGTGATGGAAAATGGGTTTCTGCATGTTCCTTCATTTTGTACTGTTGGTACCGACTGTGTAGAAGAAACCTACTATATCGAGCTGATTTCTTCAAAGCTGACACCGGTGCACTGGCTCATTTCTGCGGTGTTTCTACAATGCTCTGTCTGTGCTCAGTCTCTATAAAGCCTACATCTACTATTACCATGATTCCACCAAGCAGCATATAGGTTTCCTTCCTGATATGACTTTTTCTTATAATTTTGCTATTTATACAATCTGTAATCTCTCTTTGTGTTGAAAATTTCACAGTTAGGACAAGTACAGAATAGTTTGTGCAGAGTATCACAGAGCAGTCCTGGCTCATCAATGTGCGATGTCACAAGGACAACTAAACTCTGCCCCTCCACTATAATTTATGATTTCACATGTCAGAGTGAGCCTCAATTCATTATCCTGTTGTCATTGTTTCCTTTTTTCCACTTTTGCTAGAAATCTTTGCTCCCCAAACCTTCCCTACATAGATGTCCATGTTCTGAAAATTGCCCAGAACAATATCTTGTTTTGTAAATATTTCTGTTGACCGAGTCATCCTGCAGCTTGTTGCTGAGAAGAGTGCAGCCCTGCAGAGGAAGGGGAATTGCCTGGGATTTGGGAAGGGTTGCCAACTTCGTACACAAGGAAGTGTATGGGGAAGGTCTAGGATGATGTCTTTGCTGAACTTCCTCAAGTTTGGGCTGAAATTTGTGAACTAAGAAACTAGACAGCAATTTGTAAAGACCTGAGACGATTTGGTTTGCAGAGCTCTTGCTAGTGGCTACCTTAGGAGATGGAGAAGGCTGCACTCTATCTTGTTTTAAGAATTATTCTGTGCTTTCAGGGGGGAAAAAAAAAAAAAAAAAAAAACCACAGAAGCTGTAAATAAGATTTCAGCTGACAAAAGTTTTGTTCTGAGTTCTTTGGGAGGATGTAGCAAAGCTGTCAGACTGATCAGACTGACTGTCTGTATTGAGCTCCATCTGTCATCTTCCTTTGCCTGCTGTACCTTGCTGCTGGGTGCAGGCTCCCATTTGAAGCTCTTGGTTTTTGAGAGGGTGCAACTCCTAATGCTCAGGTGAACTGCTGCAAGTCCACTGCTTTCAATATGCTTTTGCTGAATGAGACCATGAAGGAGGGAGGAAATTGCCCAGCCAATTAAAGTTTAGCAGGTCTGGTTCACTGCTCAGCAAAGTTCATGGAAGACTCTCCGTTGGCCTCAAAGGGAAGGGAACAGGGTGTAAGAACCAACGCAAGCAGTGTAATTCTGTTGCACGCAAAGGAAAAGATAGAGTAACACCAGCTAAGAATCGGATCCTGAATGATACAGGTCAAATTTTAAATGTACTTCTAACAGGTAATGGTTACCTGAAAGTGACTTAAATAAGATTGGCTTCAAAAACAATTTCTAACAAAGGCTCTGCAAAATATCCACGATGCCATTTGCAGCCATTCCCCCACGCCGGTGTGTGGCCTGGGCTCAGGCTTCAGTACACGTTCCCCAGGAGGCAGGCAGTGATGCTGCAGAAAGTTTTGCACTGGGATCAGGAGAAACTCGAAGTTTTGACCTCAAGCTTGTCTAGCTGAGAATGAGTCAATGTTGACTCGAACCCGATATCTATAAGCAAAATCAACATAATCCTCTCAAATGAAAAATGGGGCCACCAACTGCATGCAAACAGCATCAACGCTCCATTACAAGCAGAGTGACAAACTGAGGCGATGTTTCTGGTGCCACTGCATGGCACCCGTGACTGGGGAAAAGTGGTTGGCACTGGAATCCGTGGAAGCTGTGGTCAGAGGATGGGAATCATTTAGCTTATCATTAGGTCCACCCTTTACCAACACTCCTTCCCCAGGTAGAAACAGCAAAGACAAGCAGCAGTATGGCTGCTTTTCTGTTAGGTAAACACCTAACGAGGTGTGTTTGCTTGCAAAGGAACCGAGCGTGACCTAATTAAAGGTGATCTGGTGGCACAGAGCTCGTCCCTGATTTTGCTTTTCCTGCAGGCTGATATTTTGCAACCCAAGGTTTCAGTTCAGACCCACTGCTCAGAAAGACATTTGAAAGCAAGGCAGAGGGAAATAATTTTCTCGTTAACTCACCTGTGCTGTGAGGGATTCTGTGTTCTCTGTTAAAGATGATGAAATTGCTAACCCCAACAGCTCCCTGCCCTTCATTTAGGGATTAGTGACTTCATCAACACAAGCAGAACAAACACAGAGCGCTGAATTAGATCTTGGCAAGTTCAAAGCCTCCCGGTCCGAGATGAGAAAGCAAGGAAACACTCACAGCAGTGACAGTTTTTGAGCCTTCTAACAAATGAAGGGACCTACCAGCTAATGATAAAGGCTTGGGAGCCAGTCGGCCAAGCCCACCCCTGGTGTAAACCTGGTATTCTTCCCGTTCAAACAACAGAAAAGGGGCAAAGAAGAAAAATCCTTGGTAGCAAATGTGATTAGATGAAGCAAACAGCAAAGACTCCCCTGTAACTGCAGTTCATCATGCAATTAGTTTCTTAACAGCTTCACCATTCAGACAGCCTCTCCCCTGGCGCGGTGCCACACCGGCCAAATAAATCAGCTTTACATACACAACTGCCAGTCAGAACCGCAGCTCCAGAGCTCTGAAGCCAAACTGGAAGGAGCAGTTGAAAGGGAGAAGGAGGAGAGGCCTGAATAGGTTGGTGGAAATGGTGCGATGAGTAAAGGGGAATGTAGCCGAATAGCGCTGGGCTAACACTTGGAGGTATCCAAAAGCGCCTACAGAATAGAAGGACTTGACAAAAGGAGTTTGTAAGCAAAGGCCCTCATATCTCTGGCCCTGTCGTTGAGATTAAACAGGATCATTGGGAATAATGGTGAAGTGGAATGCGTATTTAATTAGAGAAATCAATGAACCCAATGACTGGGAGGGGGCAAATCATTAAGATCCAGCTCCTGCTGCCCCTGCTCAGCAATATTTCAGACCGCCGGCATTGCGAGCGCGTCTGGTGCAAAGCAGAGCTGACTTCTGTGATTGCTGTTTTGCACATGGAAGTGCTGCGAAGGGAATCGTGAGCAGGAAAGCTGCCATCTTCAGAGATGAGAGCAATCGCTACAAAAGAAAGCGATCCCTCAGCAGTGGGGCAAACCTGAAACTATCAGGCTCTAGGATTAGTTACAAACGGGCACAGTCACAACACTCAGCCACATTGAGCCCTTAAATAAAGGAGGATATAATAAAAATCTTGGTGTTTGTGGATTTTTTTCACAGCAGTGTCACTTTTGGAAGCTGGCTGAAAATTATTTGACAGAATCCCTTTGGCCTGTAAACATTATTTTGTCAAAAAATTTACCACTGCGTACATCAATTGCAGGAAAAAAAATCACAGTAGAGATTTTTTTGAAATGTTTTGGGGTTTATTTCAATATTGTCATCTCAGTGTTTATTTACTCTCATATGGTCTTTAGAAAGTGTAGAGCAGAAAAGTGAAAGTAAAAATCAACTGAGTCAAAGCAAACAATGCCAACGTTACATTACACGGGGCACTTTCACTTCATTTTCTTTTGGTTTTATTATATGTTGAAATAATAAAAAATATTATTCCTGGACAACTCTGTTACTTAGTGTTCGGGTGACTCTAGGAAAATGTCTCCTGACTTCATACAAGCAGATTTAAAATGGGGGCCAGATTACTTTAGATGCTTACAGATGGGGAAGCAGAATTAACATTTTCTGTAACAAATGCAAGAGCTAACTGACAAAAACACAAAGTTTTGCATTAAGTAACCTTGTAAGTCTGTTTGGTTTCTGGTTGTGGGGTTTGGGGGGGAGGGCAGGGAGATATGAAAATTAACCAATAAAGTGCTTCACAAAAATAGCATTTTGATCTGAAACAAGAAAATAAATTATTTAAATTCCTTGGAAAAGCTTGGCTATGTAATATGTCTTATAGCTCCTCTAGAACGCTGTGGAAAGGAAGGAATTTTCTTGCAACAACACTTTGGGATTAACCAAGCTATTTTGCCCAAGGCATAATTTAAGGTACTTTCTTATTTAACACAATTCCTATTACTGTTTGCATAAGAAATCCTACCCCTCAACTATTTCCAGTGTAATACCACTGAAGTCAGTCAGTTTACACCAAGGATGAATTTGCCCTCATCCTGTTTTGTTCATTTTATTTATTTGCCTTGGAAACCGGAATCACCCGCGATTAGTTATTTATCAGGTCCAAACATTTGGCACTGCTTTGAAAAAGCACTAAAAGCTGAACGCAAGAGTTCCTGCTCAAGTCGATACCTGTCAACCAACGCAGTGCAACAGTCGTGATAATTTCAATTGATACTTCTAGATGAAATGATCTGGCCTGCAAACCAGTAGCATTTGCATATTAATACTGAATTTCTCCACTTGAATCCATGCAGTGCAACTACCATGGACTCATAATCCAGATCCTGAAGTAATTCTGATAATTCAAGGACTTTGTAGCCTACGCTCGACTTCTGTGGAAATGGCTTGTGGCTGTCTGAAGGCAAGACACCCTATCTTGTGACGATTTTTGTTTCTTTATCTAAAACAAAGGGGTATTTTTTTTAACAGGTGAAAGAGAAAAGGTATTGGTCTACAAATAAATCTAAAGACTCACAAAGGCTCTTTTCAGTATTGCTAAGATGCTGTCAAACTCATCTGTCATCAGATCTAAAGATTTTTTAGGATATGTTTCATTTACTGGAAGAAATGGACTTACCCTTTAAAATAGAGACAGTGTTCTGTATAGCACTGATGATTTTCAAATTGTAGCTGATAAAAATATAGTTGTAAATTATTTTTAAATACTTGACTGTCTTTATGTTCTTACTTTTCATCATAAATTCCCACATTTTGACGTGTTCTGATCAGCGATACTGAAACTGAATCCCCAGGGAGTTAGGACTCTTCACAACAATCCTGACCCAGAATCCATCAAGCTTCATGATTTTATTTTTTTTCTGTATGCATGTACCTAGAAGGCAAAGATATTCATCACAAGAACCAACCACATAGACTGAGATTTCAGTCTTATTTACAACAGTATAAATCAAAGTAACTTCGCTGAGGCCAAGAGAGTTACTCTGGATTTACACTCATCAGTGTAACAAATATAAAACAGGAATTAGTGCCCGTTAGGACATTGTTTGATTATTTTTTCACTGAAAACACGATGGAAGTTTTTTCATTTGCAATAAAAAAAGAATCTGCTCTTTTTACATGCATCTTCAGTGAAGTGTACATTAAATTTTGAACCGAATTCCCATTTTCTACAGAAAAAATGGAATTTTATATTTTTACAAAGAATGCCGTCTATCTGAAAGCTATTTTCTTTAGGAAAACTGTTCCGATGGAAATTTTCTGACCTGCTCTAAGCCTAACTCATAATTCATACAAATAAGACACTGCTCAGCAGATGGTCAGGAAAGAGCAAGCCCACATGCATCCCCATGTGGTTACACTTGAGGTTCTTGGTGCAGAAAACAGGAAGGATGGGACGGTAGCTCAGGCGGTGTGAGAGCTACAAGAGTCATTGGGGTTTTTTTTCAGGAGTGCATCTAGGTTTTCTTTCAAGAAAAAAAGTAAAAACATACCAATTTAATTTCAGATTAAATAAAACAGGATTATTTCAATTTTTAAGGAAACATTCTTGGGCATCCCTTACCCAGGGATGTTGTGAAGTCTAGTTGTGAAGTCTAGCTCCTTTTTAAATGGAAAATGAAAACTTTTAATGTTAGAAAATGCTGAACTACGTGACTGTAACCATTCACAAATTTTGAATTGAATTTGGTGGATCTGAAGACACCATTCACGGTAAATAAGCTGAACGCGTAAGAAAAAAATTGAGTCTAAGGAAGACTGGGAAACTTGGGCTGAGGATCGGGCTTGCTCTGTGACTGAGGGTAAGTCACTTGGGCCAAACCTTCACAGGGATCTGGCTCCCAGAAAAGCAGTATTTTGAAGATCTCAGTCACGGTGTCTCTGTATTAATTTTATAAGTAGATCATTGGCTAAATAAATGAAGGACGAGCTGAATTAAGGTATCTGCACAAATCTAAAGAGCAAGGCCCCAGCCTGATGCAGGGCTGTCTTCACTGGGAGCAGTGCAGGCAACACTTGGCAGTGTTTCCATGTAGAGAAACCCTCCCAAGGGGTCTTTCCCCCAAAATGTAAGATTTCCTACAGAATATCAAACCCCCTTATCTTCATAGAATCATAGAATGGTTTGGGTTGGAAGGGACCTTGAAGATCATCTAGTTCCAACCCCCCCTGCCCTGGGCAGGGACACCTCCCACTATCCCAGGCTGCTCAAAGCCCCATCCAGCCTGGCCTTGAGCACTTCCAGGGATGGGGCATCCACAGCTTCTCTGGGCAACCTGTGCCAGTGCCTCACCATCCTCACAGTAAAGAATTTCTTCCTGATATCTAATCTAAATCTCCCCTTTTTCTTTTTCCCGTGTCACATCTAATTCCCCTCCTATTTTCTAGATGCATGGACCAGTGCCACGCAGTGTGGTCCCCTTCTCTCCTGGGCGTCCTTGCTGTCTGCGCTGCCGAGGCCGGTGGCCGGGTAGTGCTCCCCAGGACCGGACGCTGCCTGTCGAGGCAGATGGACGGGCTCTGCTCCCGCTCTGCCCAGCCACCTCAGAGGCTCCCGTCTTGCTGCGGCACCGGGACACGGCCAGGGCCACCGGGTTTCAGACATTGATCCCCTCCCCTCCCTTCTTCCCTCTGTTTCTCCATCTTCCTGTCCTGCCTTGCCTGAGGGATCCCTTGGCTGTGCTGTGGGCAGGCTTTGATGGCAGCTCCTGGTGCGGGGCCGGGGGGTAGAGGTGGAAGCAGCGAGAGGTGCAGGCTGGTTTGGGTTTACAGTGTGCATTAAATTTGTTGCAATAAAAATAAATAAATAACAATAAATAAAGCGGCTGCAGCTGCTGTTGGAGCCATTCCACAGAAGCTGAGAGCATCTGCTTTTTCTCACCTCCAAAGCGAATCGATATGGCTTTAAATGATTTCCCTGCTGCCTGGATTCCTTACCGTGTGCTGCTGTCAGCCCAGCCACAGGATTGCCTGGTCATTCCTACCTCGTCTTTTCAGTCTCTCTCTCCCCACCCGGCAGCTTCTCGTTGCCTTCTCTTACAAATATGTACAAAACACTGGCTGGAGCAGCTCGGTTTTCCCCACGCGGTGTGAGATTTGCCGTCACTTGCAGCCACACGCGCTCTCGTCACAGCGCCTTCCCGCACAGGCTGCCCGGCTGCGTCTCCATCCCTCTCCCCGCGGGCACGCTGCCTGGCTGGTCGCTGCCGAAGCAGCGTCTTAATAACATCTGATAAGCAACAGCTTATCAGGAGGTTTCCTTCTGATGCGGTGCTTGGTGGAGAAGCGCTCATGTTTACTCGCGACTCTGTCTGTCAAAGATATTTGTGCTTTAAAAAAAAAAATAATAATAAAAAATGAAATAATCTCCTGAGTTCTGGGGATTTTTTTCTCTCCCATATATCCCCCCCTGCTGTGGGGCAGGCATGTTCGAGTGTAAAGCTACCCCTACTGCTAAAAATAAAAGCCCTC
Source organism: Fratercula arctica (assembly GCA_947846985.1). Lineage (NCBI taxonomy): Eukaryota > Metazoa > Chordata > Aves > Charadriiformes > Alcidae > Fratercula > Fratercula arctica. Next base: position 27,266,170 of record CANTUZ010000010.1, read on the forward strand.
CACGCAGATAAACCCATGCTTTGGGGGCTGCCCCATTTTTCTAGGTCCTGCCTAAGCTTGGATTTGGGTTGTTCAGAATACGAGGTATCGCTGGCAGTGTAAAAAGCCCTCAGAAATGCTTATGCATCCGCTGAGTATACTGACGTACAAGTGATATGCTCGGAGAAACCCGCAGTCCGTCAGCGCAGCCGGCTGATGCAGGAGTCCCCTCCATCCCCTTATCACTTCAGCGGTGCACATAAACACATTAGCTGGTTTTTTCCAGGCAGAAAACCTCAACTTACAAATCCAAACTGCTTTTGCCGGCATCGTTGCCTTTTTTAATTTTTTTTTATTTTTTTTTTTACCGTGCACTGCTCTCTCACTAATTTCGCATTTCGAGGCGCTTTTATATGCCTAGTCACCCGCTTCAAGTATCTGGGAGATCATTACTTGCTTCTGATTAGCACAGTGCATTTGAGTGGCGTGCTGGAGGCAAAAATTTAAAACATATCAAAATGCAAATATGCTCCCATTGACCTCTGGAAAAAATGTGTTCCATTACGAAGTACTTTCAAAGAAAGCCAGAAAGGAAGAGGAGAGAGAGTAGGAGTTTGCAGAGGTTTGTGATATTGAAAAAAAAATTAATTGCCAATGGTTACTCAGAAGTTTGCATTCTGTGTAATGCAGAAAGCTTTTTTTTTTTCTTTAAAGAGGGAGTGGAGGGAGCAGATGATGATACTGCTGCCCACTTTGTGTCTCACTCTGCTTGCTTTGCCAGCAGAACCACTGCAGTGAATGGGGTTGCTTGTGGTGCATATTTTTTTTTCAATCGGCCAAGATTCAAATATGTAGTCTAATGTATGGCAACGGCCCAGAGTGAGAGACACAGAAATTATTCATGATCCTGCTTTCGGTGTGAAAGACTCCTTCTATAACCTAAGCTTAATGACTTTAAGAAGTAAATGAGTTTCACCAAGAAAAGTGAGAGGCAGCCAAATTTGCCTGGCGAAAACAAGGGTGGCATTAAGACAAGTGACATCCCTGCAGCGCGGGTGTGCACTGGGGAGAAGATGCAATGTTACCCGAGGTCTTTGAGCTGGTTGCTCTTTTAGCCTCCCCAGTAATAGCGACTATACTCTTTCACCGGAGAAGACTGGATGTTGGGTTAGAGAAGACAGACTGGATGTTGGGTTACCCTGGCAAAATAACAGTCCCCCACCCCAGAAATGAAGCTTCTGTCCTGGCCTTACCCTTACGCTCCACAATGCTTTTCTGCAAACGCTTGTTTGCCCGAACACTTCACTTAAAGGAGAGACACAAGTGATGGTGTCCTCTCAAAGCCGGTCAAATGCCTTACAGCAACCTACCCTACCCGAGCAAGAGTTTGTATGAAAGTTTAGTACTAGCTCAGTGTTCAAATTAGCACTGCTGCTGTAATGAGGGAAGTCCTTGCAGCATCCTTTGACCCGTCCCCTCACTGCATTGCGCGTTGCTGGTGTTCAGCGCCTGGGGATGGAAGGAAAACCACCCCGAGGAGCACTGCTGCTTCTGACCGCCCTCAGCAGCACATACTTTCATTCTTCAGGCCTTGTGAGTATCTAACGTGGTAAACACAACAGACCAGCAAAAGGAAAAGAAACAGCCATAGCTGTGATGATTACTCGCATATAAAAGTCACGCAGAAGAAGCAGCAGCTGACCCCCCCCCGAGTCTCCCAACGGTTGTTGTGACATTGCTTAGCTAGTTTCTCTGTCTCTGGCTATTGCTTCATTGCACTGGGTCATAAATGAAAGCTATCTAATGCTAATGACCATGGTGCCCACCCTAATCATGCACTTGAAATATTAATAAAAATAATTTATGTCATGTGACTGCTTTTTAACTAGCTGCTTTCAGGACTTTAGATCAGGATTATAAAAGACGTGCATTTATAAATTATTAGCCTTGAGCACATAAGCACTGCATACTATGGGGAGCACTTTTGTAGCACTTTAAATTAATTTATTGTTATTCATTCCAGCTGTCTGTGATGTAAACCTTTGGCTATAAATTTGTACCATCATCCAACACACCATTAAACTAAAGTGGTGCCCGTGCTGGAGCATATAATAAAACATATGAATAAGATTTCTGTGGGGACACTTTTTTTTAAACTCTCTTCTCAGTTAATGACACAAGAAAAGTGAGATAACATAGTCACCCTGTAACTATGCATTCATTAAAATAATGGGGGGGGGGGCGGGGGGGCGGCACTTTTAAATTTGCACTTCTATTGAATTCTGACTCAATGTTTTTCTTTAGCAGATTGTTTCAATTCATATCCTCTCTCAAGCAAAAGGCTTTGTCTGAAGCCATCATGAAGTCACTAGCGAAGACCGCCAGAGGCTTTTTTGTCGGACCTCAACTTTTCAGTAGTGGAAGTAGCTCCTGACCACTGAATCACAGCAGTACGAGCGCGGAGCAGTTTTAGTGTGTCTTAGCTCCTCTGCAGGCAAACATTCTTTCTCCTGCAGATCACCATTAGGGTGACAAAACCTTATCATCTGCATGACTAACACCATAACGTCTTAATCCACTTAATGGTATTGATATATTTGGTACCAGCCCATTGGGATACAATTTCCTGAACTTGTGATCGCGCAGTGCTCTACCAAGCGGAGCTGGAGCCACCCGTCGCTTTGCTCTTGCATATATATGTCTCATCTTTCTCATTTCCACGTTAGCATTTTTTGTCGCTTTTGTGACAGATTACTTTTATCAAGCTTGTTTGAAGGCAGTCCTCCCCATCTTGGTCTTGTATCGATATCAGTAAGAGTTTGGCTGCTAATTTCTCAGATTTAGGCTCCAGATATCAAATATAGCTCTATGAAAACAGAGACAAAAATCTGAATGTCAGATTCTCGGCTGACATAATACAGTACAACTCCTTTAATTTGTACCAGCTGCTCATATACCCCATGCTTTTCAGGTCTAAAGCTTTCTGAGTTATCCACCCCATAGCAGGGCTTTTGGAAAACTGACTGAGAAGATGGAATTCATAAAGAACAAATTTTTGATTATAAGTTATCTCATCTCATTAATATAAAGACTAGTTTGATGGAATAGCTTTCTTTTCCTTTATTTCTAAATCTACCTGTAATTTCAAGGTTTGGGAATCTCAGACTTTGATTTGGGAACATCTCTAAACAACCAACAAGCGGGATGTCTGAACTACTTGGGAATATGCGTACACCAGTAACTGCCTTTTATATGCAAAAATTAACATTTGACGATAGGAAGACTATATACCAAGACACTACCTTGCCAGGGAATTTTATTTTGATACAAATATCTAGTTCAATTATCCAAATTGGTTGAAACACATTTAATAGAAACTTCAAAAAGGAGCCTCTAGCACACTCCAGAACCGAATTCTGCGCCATGGTTGAACCACACTGGTGCCCTTACAAAAAGATGGGTACTTCTTGATGAAATGTACCATAGTATAAATAACATGGACAATCTTTTTGAGTCTGACTTGCATGCCACAGCAAGACCCTCATGTGTAGACCTGCGCAAGAGGGAAAGACAGACGTGGGTGGGGAATACAGAAATAACCTGAGCTTTATTTACACTTTTGGGAAAAGTAGGTGAGAGATCAGACTAACCTATTCATGTTATCCCTGCCTCTCCAAACCAAACATAAAGCACTACCAATTTGCACTTTCATATCACTTCCAATGAAAAGAAAACACAATTATGACAATCTTCTGCCTGGTTACAAAATGTCTTTCAGCTTCTGCCCAGATGTAGGGTCTCCACCTGATAACTTGCAAACAAGGAGTTAGTAACAGTTTAAGCTTCCCTGGCACAGGAGATTAGGATAAGAGATATAAACCAGGTGCCTGGGATGCAAAAAGGATGCTGATTCCTGGGTTAGGGAGTGGGCTCTAGCTCTTCTCTCAGCTGTGAGTCTGGAGACCTGGGTGGTTACAGCAGTCAGGGTTGGTTTGGGCTCTCCCTTCCTGCAAAGATCCTCTATTCATAGGGAGTTTCCTTTCAATGAAGATGTGCCCTGCCACTTCCAGCTGTCAGGATAGTCCTCACCATTGGGTCTTGCGTTCTGTCTGAGGGTATATGCAGGCCAGCTCCTGTTTTTCACTGATGTACTAAGTTGGAGCCATTTTGCTAAGGTAAAATGTTATTTGCTTGCTTAAAATTTTCTTTTAACTTACTTAATACAAAAGAAGAAAACTTGGTTGTGTGAAAAAAAGGTATATAGAGCTTTCCTTTTTATTAATTGATTTATTGCCATCACTTGATGTGTTTTAAGTAATTTAAGGAGAGCTTCCTTTCTTGTAACACATGCCTTGTAATTACTGTGTAATGTAGATGGTCTCAAAAGAAAGAATTGTGTTGTGCTTAAGTTGCAGCAGCTAACACAGTCGTATTCATCTCCCAGCTGCTAATTAATCTTTTCAGTTTTCTGTGCCTCCCTTTCCTTACTGATTACATAGAAAGAAGGTACCTTTTTTTTTTCCTTCTTATTTAAACTGTAATATTTTAGGAGTTGGCTGTATCGCCTTCATTCTACTTTGCTCAAGTTCTCTAAAGGAGCCTCATGGAGAAGAAAAGGTGCTTTTCATTGATTTCCATGTTCCCACTGACATTGGAGATACCTGCTGCAAGTGCTTTTTGATCTCCCCGTCCTTGGTAGGACCAAGGTCCTTAGTCCATTACAGTGCCCATCAGCTCCAGCCAGCCATGAGGACCTCGGTGTGTGCCATGCAGTCAAGAAGCCCCTTTTACCTGAAGATAGCAACTTGGGTATGACAAAAAGAAATGGGTGGATGCCCAGAACTGAAGGCAACGGAAAGGTACAGCAGCTGTACCTCCGCTGTTTGATTAAAGCAGTCTCCAAAGTAGCTGGTACATGACTGGTGCATTCTAGCTTTCATCCACACGGCTGCCCTCAGACGGCTGTGGAAAGATGGTCTGAGGAGGGCTGGTACCTGCTCATCCCCCAGCTGCGCTCGTGGACGTGGGGCTGTGTGTACCCGGGAGGGCACCTGCTTCTCTCTGGGTCGTTAAAGTGACTGCCGTGATTGCCACGCCTGCCACTTCGCCGCCTCGCAGACATATGCTAGCATTTGTGGCACTGTCAAAATATGCTTTAAAGCCCATTTCAGCAGCAAGCTTGCTTAGATTCCTTGCCAGGAAATGTTAATTACTGTGGTGCAGTCTTCTGTTTTCTGTGGCGCAATAACAATTAATTTACACCATTTGGAAAAACACTTACACTTTTTTATTAAAAATCAATAAAAGCAAATCAATACAGTGTAAAGTATACAATATCAAAATGAAAAGCTCTTGTTTTTATACTTGAGCATCCCTAATAAAATTCCATTGTTGATCCAAGCAGCTTGTCTATTCTAATCTAATGAGAAGCTGTTAAGTTTCTTTTTAGCATTTTGGAAATGACTGAAAACAGCTGCCCTGATACATGGCAAAAGAATGCAATAATTAACCCCCAAGTTGTAAGTCAATATGATGATGCAAATGCTGCTGCATTCAGCTCTCTCCACTGTATCACCTGTGCACCTGACAGTCTGTGGAACCCATTTTGAATCAGGATGGAGGTTACCTTTTATTTATAGCTGTAATTAGAAAAACACCAGCACTAATGGAGACTGCTCCACTGCTAGAACGTGTCACCACAGAGTAAATTCCACAGCAATTTTTGCATTTCAACAGGTCAAAGAGTAAAACAAATTAATTGCTTCTTCCTGGGACAACCTGTTTATTCTTCAGAATCTGATGATTTACTGGAACATTGATTCCAAAGATTCTTAGAGGAAAAATCCCATGGTCCTGGGTGGGTTTTTTCTGCCACTGTTCCAACTACACGAGGTGCTGCAGAGCCTGGGAAGGCAGCTCACGCCACTAATCTCGTGGTTCCTCGGCGCCCCTGCAGTAAGGGCCGGGCAAAACCAAGGTTTATGGGTGGCTTAAATCCCAGTTCCTGCCCTCCACCACCACCACGGGAACAGAAGCTCTGGGACTTGCCCAGCCGTGATCCAGCCCAGCGGCTCCACTAGGAAAACGCTCCCTCAGGCCACAGTGGAACATCCCCAGACACCGTGGTGGAGAACACTTTGCCCTTTACAGCACAAGCTCCCGTTTCCATCACCGTGACCCACTGGGGTGGCTTGTACACGTCTGAGCACATCCACAGTGATTATAGCTGATTTTTAGGAGTTAACCAGAACAGAAAGAAATGGAGTAACTTTAGTTCTGTGGAAGGGCAGATCATGGTTTCCTTTCTACAGACAAAACTATCACGGGTTTGAGTTTGATGTGGGTTTTTTAACAGTGAATTGATAGATGGTTCTTTTAAATGTGTGAAATGATCCAGATACGACAGTAAGTTTTTCAAAGCCATTAGACAAGTCTGGTAGCTCATGGCAGTGGGCTGGGAGGATGAGGGTCACTGAGATAAAAATGCATTAACTAGACTAATTTAAAAGGAATGGAGAACTCATACAAAACCGCCAGAAACTCCTCCTGCTTTGCTACCATGATACTGGGAATCCAGACATGATAAACGGGGGTGGGGGGGAAATACTTTGAAATAAAATCAAAGTTTTGCAAATTGGGATATTTGGCTTGAACCACCTTTAGCAATTCCGAGGTGTGGCAGTACGTCACTGAGACACCACAAACAGTTGTATCTGTCTGAATGCGGCACCTGTGCACGCACCCATGTTCCCCGCTGTGGTGTAACCACCATTTTGTTACCATGATGGGTGAGTCTAGGGGTTCTCTCTACCACAGAAACTTACGTTAGTCCATCCTGCTTTTTTGTGTGCGGTGTTATAAGCTCGGCGCTCTGTGTGGTAAAACATAACTGCTCCTGACTGACTTTATGGTGCCTGAGCCAACTAAGTTACGACAAGCCCTGCGAAGGTAGGATGGTTATTTACATTCTACAAGCTTTTCAGACTCTTGAAATATGGGTCTTAAGCATGTTATTAACTTCAGGCATATTGCTAAGTCCCACTGAGGTAAAAGGGATGTGCTTTAGGGCACATATGGCTACAGCTAAGAAAAAAATGAGAAACTTGTTTCCTTCACAAGGGTAATTGACTACTTGTGGAATAACTTCTCTCAGAAGCTATCACTTGATCTGTATGTGAAGTGTATAGGAGTGAGCTTTATGTTAGTAATCTCCTCCTACTGCAGAATTGATGAGTTTCAATAACACTGTAGTAGTTTCAAATGGAAACAGATGTTCTGTTCGACATCCTACAACAGAAAATCAATAGTAGGTGAGCCATACGTAGACTTTCCCTCTGAGAGGGCTCCACTGTGACAGCTGCGCAGGAATGAACTCACCATCAGGCTGGACTAGCAGAAGTGACACGAAGACCAGAAAGTTTTTGTGGCAGGCTTACCAAATTCCCTCTACCTGGCTTACCTCAGGCAAAGTAGATGCTTTGTATGATGATCTTTAATTACCCTCCAGAGGAACTGTATACTGTTTTCCATCTGGAGCTGAAGTAGGCTGCCTTTCAGGTGTACCCGTACTGCATTTTTGCATGGATATATCAGGTAGAGGTGTGGGGGGAGAGGCTCTGAAAACACACGACATAAGATGGTACCTGTCCCGAAGAGCTTACTGTTTATCTCAACCTGACAAAGAACGGCTCAGGCAGGGGTGAAGCAGTATTTTTGCTTTTATTCAGAATTTTATGTAGAATGAGGAGTAGAAACTGGGTTTTCCAAAAGTCATAAACACATGAGCACATTCAAGGATCCTTTGGAATAGAAGAGGCTTTAAACATTTCACTGGTCCTCTCATTCAGGTAACGTAGTCTGGCACCACGCGAGTGTGCAAGAGGGATTTTTCCGACGATACTCCTTTCTTTCTTTTAACGGATGTCATAACAGAGAGAGAAATACTAGATGTGAGCAAGCCCTATGGTTTTGATTGTGGTTAGTCTGACGGTTCTGGTTTGCTTTAAGTGGAAGCTGATGAACAATGGTTTAAAAGGAGAAAAGGCAAACGGCCCCAGCACTGAGGTCAGCCTGCCACTTCCTACACCCAGCTGTTTCAGTTTATTTTTTTAATTAAGTTTGGCTTAAATTAATGATGACAGTTTAAAGAGAACTTTTTCACCTATTTAGCTAGCTTTACATCTGAAACCAAGTCCCTTCTGTCCTATTGCATTTTGCTACAAGATTTGCAGTTAGGTTCCTAAAAGTCCCTGGTTTCTCCCCACTTTATTTTGTCATCTCTCCGCTCTGCTGTTGCCCTCTGCCCTTTCCTGCGCTTTCAAGGGAGGGCTGAAGCTATTGCTGCTGTGGTACGGAAACAAAGTGCCTCCTAATTGGTCATTAATACCGCTGGAGTGCGAGGATGTTGGGAATTGCTAGATCAAGCCCATTTATTCCAGCTTCTGGGTCAGCTCTTCAGCTGGTGTAAATCAGTGTTTCTTCCTGCCTTTCCCACGGCTCAGTGTAGGTTTGCACCGCGGAGGAGCTGGTTCAGTGGCTCTGGCCGGCAGCTCCGCACGAGCACCGGATCCTATGGGGCTTTTGTCTGGCAAGCTGGAGCACACTCTCCGCTTCAGAATAGCAGTAGTTTATTTCCAGAAGCCTGAGAATTAGCAGCTCTAGAAGTAACTGTTCTATTTATCCGCAATTTAGGTGATGGGGGAGAGGAAAAGAAGTCTTATTTTTTTCGGAAAGAATGTAGCTTAAAACAAGAAGTTTTCTGATCCCGTGAGGTGCCACAGAGTCACAGGTGTGTGTGTGGTTCCAATGGCCTTTCTAAGCCAGGAGAGTCCCTGCTTCTTTCAACAAACTTCACATTTGCTGTGGAGAAGGAAAATATAATCCGCTCTTGGGGTTTTGGCTTCATTAACATGGGGTCTACTTAAACCCCTCATAACTATCAATTTAAGGCTTCTCTCCAGGCCTGATTATTCTTCTTTCTCAATTAAAGCAATTTTTTTCTTCGATGGGGAGACATGGCCTTAGTATTTAAGGTAAGAGCTGATGACTCATAACCAAAATAAGAAATGAAGTGCCACTCCTTGTAGCTCTCCCCATTTGCTAGGAAAGCAAGAGGAATTGCATCATCTCTCATTGCAGATATAAACATGATTGCTATGGGTGCAGTCATCTGTAAATAGTAACACTTTAGAGATTTCTTAAATTAAAAAGAATCCCATGGCCTGAGCGGTACTAAGCTGGGCGAGTCATACAAGATTAACCAGGGAACGGTCCTTAACTGCAGCCTTGAGAAGGCTGTCAAAAACAAAGAGACTGGTGGTTTGGTCATTCATGAGTTGGAACTGGAGTGTATCATCTCATCCACTTCACTCTTCCCAGTAAAAGCGAGCAGAGGAGGTAGGGCTGCACTTAGTAATAAGGTAAAGACAAGTGGGTCCCACACCTGACCCGAATCCCTGACGGACATCGGCGTGAGCGAGGAAGAACGCCGGAGGACGCTCTCCTGGGTGAGTCTTTTGCTTCTTTATGATACAGTTCCTAAGTTACAAATCGGTAATGGTTACAAATGTTTTACGATGCCTAATTAGAATAATGTTGTACATTTTTGCCACCACATATTCTTACTGAAACGACTACATGGCAGGTATGAGATCAAACACAGTCTGCAGATACCAGGTGAAATCTCCTGTAGTTTTTAGGCCAAATAATAAATAGCTGTGTATGTGTCATATCAAACTGTCAGGAATTGGGATGAATGAATAGCAAAGGGGCACAACTTGCAGCAACTTGGTACTTTATATGTGTACAGGTCAGGGTCTAAAAACAAAAGCAGTTGAAAAAAGGTCCCTATCTTGGTCTGTTCTCCTTCAAAGTACCTAAAACATCCAGTTTATTTTGGATGTCTTTTTCCTGCTTCATTATGAAGATATTTAACTTGAGTTTTAAACAAAAATAGAAACATCTGAAGAATGTAATCATATGTTGTTTTCTTCCAAGCAAATCTGCAGAACCTTCTTCAATGAACTTTGCACAAATTCACAATTAACTTTGACTGACATTGAACTGTGCTTTTTTTAATGTTCCTCCATGATGAAAGTCTCTTCTTCCCTTGAAAAAATTCTCCAGCTGTATTTCTGATCTTTGTCTAAGGTGTTAACAACCAGACACTGGCATCTTGTTTTCAATTTTGCCTCTGTTGGAGACACTACTTAAATTTAGGCTTTTCTTTTACTGGCAGTAGCTACAATGGTCTAGGCTTTAATCACCAGCAGCTGTAGAAATGAGAATAGGATTGCAAAAGCAAACATCCCCTTGAAGATCTGTTGAATTCACATCTGCATGTGCACACTTTTCCTAGTATTACGCTCCAATTTAGTAAGGTTTTGTATACCTTGGGAACTCATTCTTGGCTCTTTTCCCACTCTGAGTTAAAAATCATGCGTAAAATACTTATTGTGCGAGGAATGGTGATGTGAGCCGGGAAGAGTATCTTTTGCCTGTCTTATTTCAAAGTAAAATTATACAGAGTTTAGCTTATTGTTTTGCAGAGCCGTAAACCTCCTCAAAACTCCTCCTGAAATCAGCCAGACAGTTGTGCCAGTCAAGCCCAGCAGATGCAGAAAACTAACAAAAATCCAACTTGGTCTGATATTTAATATCCAGCTTTTCACACTGTAGCTAGACGGTAAGACACAGAGCGGGGATTTGCAGGCTCTGGACCACTGAAAGAGCTGCCGCTTCCTGGTGGCCATCCCACCCCTCTGGCAGGAGCTGGTGGGGCAGGGGTGGCAGAAGAGGTAGTTGCTCTGCTCCTGGCCCCTCACAGTTCACAGCAGGCTGTATTAACTCCAGCAGCCATTGAGTTCAATTTATGCTAACATGCTGGGCTGCGGCTGCAGCGGGAGGGGGCTCTGCTTCACGACTCCTGTCAGGTCCAGAAGAGCCGAGGTGATCACCTCAGCAGTAACCTCTTTAGCCACCAAAGTTGAATCCAGTTCAGTCATGAATTAGTGCCCTTAATTAATTCTCCCTTATAAAAGCCCAAAGCAATCATACTGATGTCAATGAAAAAAGTCCAGATGAGAGTTTGATCGCTTCCCCAATATAAATAATAAAAAAAAAGATAGTTGAAAAGCTAAAAACCAAGTGGCCCCTTGAGGAGACGGATTGGGTCATTAATATATCACACACACATTTCAAAAAAAAAAAAACCACCTTGTGTGTTAACAATTTAACCCTGACAGCTTCTCAGGATGAAAATAATTGCTACTCTGAAAGAATGACTTACCTTCTCAGTATTCCTTTAAACCAAATTACATTACTTGAAATGTAAGAATATGTTTTTAGTGAGGAAAAACTTTACCTAAGGCAATTTCAACTACACACCCATATTTTGGTGCATTGGGGCTTTCCTTCTTTTTAAAAAAACAAAACCAAAAACAAATAACAACAACAAAACACCTCACAAGCTGGCCATAAATAGACCGTAAACATCACGGCTACCTACCAACTACCTCCAATTCACATTTAAAAAAAAAAAAAAAAAAAATCAGTCTGAATCATTTTCTGTAGCTCTCTATATAGAACAGTCTGTCTTAATAACTGAGTAGAATTTTCTGCTCGACATGGTCTTATTTATGCTTGATCCTGCATGTCTCAGAGCTGTGAAGAGATATGCAAGATAAGGGACTGCATAAAGTTTTGGTAAAGACTAAATTCTGAAGACTACTGTGGTTAAGTCAATGTTGTTTTACTGGTCAATGGAGACCTATCAAAAGAGGTTGGAAAGGAGCAGTGCTGCTCCAGAAAAAAATCTTTTTACTTCAGTCCTTGGATGTCCTTGCATCTTCTTGCATATGTCCTTGCATATGTCTGCAAACACTGTTTCAATGTGCAGGGTCTGAGTGCAGGAAAGGGCTTGTGGAGGTCTAGGTTGGAAGAATCGATCACAACAAGCGGGAAAATGCTCTCACCCCTGTCCCAAGTGACCGCACCAGAGAGGGAGGCCAGGACCGCAGGTCAACTTCAGCCCTTTGGAGTGAGTTGGCCATGTCAAAATACACAGCTGTGGGCTTCGCGGGGCTGTCTGGCAGCAACATCAGTGACTTCAGCATGTGTACATAAAAGAGATGTTTTGGTTCAAATGATAAGAACGGCCCACAAGGATAAGAAACTCCACTGATGGGCACTGGCATGGTACAAATAGAGTTTGCTTCCATGGAGGTGTGTTGTGCAGCATGAGGAGATGTGGAGGCATTTGTGGTCACAAACCCACTGAGTACTGTTTGCTCGGACTCCGGTTAGGGAGCAAACTTTGATATGATCCCAGTTCTTTTGTCTGTGGTGTGGCGCCTGGGAGCAAAGCATGCTGTCCCCTCTACACGGGCTTCATCTCCACAAAGGAGTGCAGTAGCAAGCAGCACGTGTCACGGTGGGGGCAACTGGAGAAACAGGGTCTAGGAACTAAACAGAGAGCCAAGCAAGTGCATGGTGTAGGTGCACACTCATTCAGATGGAGCAGCTTCACTGCGGTCGGGTTTCTCCCACAAATATCTACAGGATCCCTGGCACTTAGCAAGTTAACCGCTGTTTCAAATCTCTGATTTGCGGCATGGTTTTGTTTTGGTTTTTTTTTTTTAATTTTTTTTTTTTTTATAACTGAGCTTCACCATAGCAGCTGGGAATATTTGTCCTGGTAATGGTTAGGGAATAAAACCCCTGGCAGTAGGATTCTGTGGGAGGGAGGTGGGGGCAATCCGGTTCTCGTGGAATGGCCTGGGTTGCATGCAGCATAGCTGGACGTTTGAGTGAAAGCAAAATAATTCAAAATAGTTCAAATAAGGACATATTTAATCTTCTTTGGAAGTAACGACAAAAAATAAGCTGGTGTGCTTTCAAAGCAGAGGAGCACCGGCTGGCCAGCCCTGCTGAGCCCCAGCCACGGCTGTGCCCCATGGAAGGGGTTTTGTCCCGGGAGAGCTGCTGGGAGCACAGCTGTGCACGGTCCTTGTCAGCAGAGCCCCCGCCGAGCCATAACTGACAGGTTGTGGCAAACAATGCTAACATGAAAAAGGCTTAATAATGTTTAAACTGGGAAGGGAAAAATCTCCTGTAAAACAACCTCAGCCTGGCCCACCCCTAGTGCAATTGTGGGTTCATCATCTGTCCCACAGAGGCAGGGCAGGCACCAGGAGCCCTCTGTGCCACCACCATTCCAGGATGGATTTTTCCCATTTATAGAACTAAAGAAAACTGAAATTTTCTTGCCTATATCGGCTTCGCACGAGACAAGGCTACCTGAGCCCCGAGCAGACCCTGCCCTCTGGGGCTCAGAGGGGTGATGGCCTGGGGGCTCCCACCCTGGGCGGTGCAGGTCCGTGGCTGGGTGCTGCTGCGCCAGGGAGCCCCAGAGAGGGTCGACAGGGCTGGCAGTGAGCAAAAGAAAAAGCAGTGTTGAAACACAAGTTGTTAGAAGGCGGCAGGTTTTTAACGGAATGCAGTTACATGCACTGATGTTAGAACTGCATTTTAAGCCCCCGCTTTTGTCGCAGTAAGCCGCACCTGAAAACTTGAGTTGAGAACCAGCACAGAAGGAGCTGAGCCCTGGCCGGCCCATGGGGAGGGGAGAGGAGGAGGGGACTGCCACAGAGCACCTGTGGAAATCCCTTGGCAGGACCAGCCTAGTGTCCCCATCCCGGCTGGCAGGGGGCCGGGGAACAGCCACAGCTTTGGCAGGACACAGCTGAGACACTGAGGTCTGGGTCACCAGCATCGAGGTCTAGGGCACCTGGAATGAAATGAGAAGAAGCCTGAGGGCAGGACTGTGTGTCCTAGCCATCCCGGAAATAGGGACAGCCGCGCCGGGGTCCCACCGCTCTGGAGGTGCGGAGGCCAGGCTGCGTGTGCTGCTGCAAGGGGAGAACAGCCCCTGGTTCCAGCCGCTTCCCTGCTGTGTGTGTGCAAGTCCCGGTGGGTGGGTGGGACGCCTCGGCCCCAGGGCGCTGCTGGCCACACAGGGGACAGCACAGAGCAGTTACAAAGCATTTATAAAACAGGGAGGTGCGGGCTGCGTAAGGCCTGGATGAAATGTTTCCCCAGATAAACCTTTCCTCATGGGAGGAGTTGGGAAACCCATTTGCAAGCTGAGATCTGCTAAGCTCCAGCTACAAGAAAAATCATAATGTGAGCCGGGCAATGAGACCCAGACAGGTTGCCGATTTCTTTTTTTTTTTTTTTTTTTTTTTTAATGGGTTAAAATGGAGCCAGTTGCAGCAAACAACACTGTAGATTTATTCAGCTGTAGAAGAACTGGCACACAGCAGGTGCCTTGGAGGGACAGAGGGAAGGAGCAGAGGAAAAATGAAAAAGGCTGATGAGAGCGAGCAGCCGGGGAGAAACCTCTGGAAGGTTCGGGCATGCAGGCGGCTGCACTCATGCTTTATGTCACTGCAGAACATTAAAGGAGCACTTAAAAAGGTAATTAGCACCTTTTCATTGGACCAGAAATCAAAGGTGTAATTTACCAGAAGTCAGTGAACAATGTAAGAGATCTAATTTAATCCCATTGCGTAGCTTAGCCAGGGTGAGAAATCAGAAGCCCAGCTTGGCTGAACGGCTGCTCTTGCAGGAAAGCCATTTTTGTCCCCCCCAACAGGACAGTGCCACCGTCACCAGAACCGCACTCGGTGCAGGCGGTGAAGCGATACAGGGTATTTCTGCTGTTTGAATTCTACCGCATCATTTCCATTGTTTCACAGTAAAAGCAGAGGGTCTGTGGTATAGGGCAGAAAATGCTCTTGTCTAGAAGAGGCGGCGATTTCTAGTCAAGGTTTGGCATCATGGTTCAGGTGTGCTTTTCCAAAGCCTCTGTGCAGGCTGACAGGATCAGATCGCTCCAAAGTTCAGGAAGATGGGGAGGAAATGGAGGCTTTGGTTTAGCCCATTGTAGATGAAAGGAAATCTTCCAATATTCAGATTTCACTTCAGACTGTCCAATCCTGCCTTAAGGATTTGGAACGGGTGATTCAGCTTGCTTCTAGTTTTGGTATCAAATGATGTGTTCAAGAGATCAATAAAAGAAAAAAACACTATTAAAGTTTAAGTGTCATAAAAAGAAACTAAGCTTTAACTCAGTTATTTTTCAAGCCATAGCTACAGCACAAGGCATATTACCTTTATTGGGATTTCTTAAATAAAAGTGTGAACTGTATGTGAGCACAATTGTAAAATCAAGCTGTTAGCAGACTAACAAAGCTGCAGTACAGCAAATCATGTTCAACATTACACCACCTAATGAGGATTAAACTTTGTCCCCTGAACACTACTGCCTTTTCAAGATTTCTGTCTTTTTCTTCCCCCCCGTTAAATCTTCATACGTGTTTCTGTGGCAGCTTGGAAAATCTGGAAGGCCTCACCGTAGTAGCTAGGATTCTAGATTAAAGCAGTTAATTACGCTGGCCACCTTTTGATAAACACAGAGAGATCCCCTGCCATCATCCCTCCAAAGGGATTCGCAGTTACAGCCGAGAAAGGAGGCAGCTGGACCCAAGCCGCGGAGCAGGACTGGTTTTATACAAACGCAGTCCCCGCGTTAATGACTGAGGTGAGGCCAGCAGAGCGTAACGAACCTGGAGGTGATGCGGCCTCTACTAAGCGTGCCACGAGAACAACTTCTGCTGGCTCCTACGTGATTGCCCCGGCACGAAGATCTGACCTCACTTTCTTAGAACTGTAAACCCAGAAAAATACACGTGTAATAACCATAATGTAATAGGACTACACAAACCGAAATTTCAAACTCTCAACTTCAATACTATGTCTAGTTTATCCGAGGATTAGCTCCTGAGGAAGTGTAGGCAACTGAGGTTTGGATAGAGTGGTGACTAGTCCAGACGGTCGGTCATCATTCTAAATCAAGAAAACTGACAAAGCAGTGAAGTAGGTGATCTGGCAATCGCTAAGAAAGATCCAGTCTGTCTGAGGAAAATTCAACAAGCAAGAAGTCTGCCTCTCTACTGCAAGACATTCACTCAGCTCCAATAATATATCACCATGCTCCTAATTATTATATCTAATTATAGATTTTCCTAAGCACATTGGCAAGGGAAATACGTTGTAAAATGTACGTTGAAATATTACTCTGCTATTGTTGAGTCAGCTGCTGGGACACGAGGCGTTAAATATCTGAATCTCTGGCTGATTTCAGTGCTTTTACATTGCTTAACCACACTGTTAAGCTGTATTGTTGCAAAGTTCTCCTTGCTGGATAAATTTAGCTTCTCTGTTCTCCAGGTGCAGTGATACCTCCTAAAGAACCGTCTTTCCCATTCTCGCACTTTTCCTCCGTCAGACGTTTATTTCCCCAACGGGCCTTATTTATCTTTTTTTTTTTTTTTTTTTTTTAAATCTATACCATGAACATTGATCGTTTCAAGTTTCACTGTAAAACTGTGCCCTGTGTTGCTTCTTGCTTTGTGTTGCAGCCTGGTATTGCTTGCTTGCAAACCCTGCTAGTCTCGTGTATGCTTTGTACTTTTTGCCAGTGAATGTGGTACGCTGTCACAGAATAGATCCCGCGTTCATCATTAAGTAATATCCTACAAACTACTTGAAAGATTTGGAGCTTGAGGATGAGTCCACAGTAAGTGAATTAGGATATTAAGGCACAAGAGAAAGACACTTGGCCATAGAGCATGGAAGAAAGAGCCCTAGAATGGAAAAATTACTTTTCACTGTATCTGTCTACCAGTGGGTAATAGGAGAAAGTCTGACACAGGCACTGTGTTTCAGCACCCACAGAAAATACATCATGGCCTTTCTTTAAATAACTAATTTTAAAAAAAGAATAGCAGTGATTAACTGTAAAAATTAATTGCTCTAGGTTTTTGTTAATAAAATGGGAGAAAGGCCCCTAAATCATTGCATTTATTAATTTCTAACCACTAACCTTTTAAAGCAATCCTCTTAAAACACCTCTGATATGCTTCAAAAATCTCCAAGAGGGTTTCAAGCCAATTACACAACAAATGGCTTCAAATAACCATTGTATAGCCGTGCGGTGACTTGCAATACAACTACTGTTTCTTTGTCTCTTTAATTATGCAACGATCATGCACTGCATTTGACAGTATTAAAAAGTACAGCAAGCCGCACCGCCAGAACAGCCTTATACTGTGAACCGGTGGGATAAGGATGAGCCAGGAGGCCAAAGACGTGACTGACATGACTAGTTTTCTTTGCTATAAGCCTTTTTAGGTAGTTAACTGACTGAATTTTTCTCAGATATCACAAGCACAGTCGCATATGGAACGATAACATAGATGGGGCAAGGAAATCACAGTACTATTGATGTCCCCAGCCAGGACATACGCAGAACAGAGGTTAAAACTATTAGTAGAAAGGTAAGAAAACACCTTAATTTAACTGTTCACACAAACCACACAGGTCTTGCATGGCATGACTGCTGGTTTTAGTGAAAAGGAGAATGAAAAGAGAAAGAAAAATCTTGATTAACTTCAGGTTGTTTAGTCTGAGTTCTGTGCAAAAGTCTGAGGGAGTGCCGGTCTGTCCTTGGAAAGTCTGCTTTTATCTCTTTGTAAAAGCACTGGATCTTTTCTGTAAATTACTCTGATGGTGTTTTCTCCTGCCTCAGTTTCATACTAAAATGTCTTGAAGTGCAAATACTCCATGATGGACTTTAATTGATTTCCAGTCAAGACTTCTTAAATCACGTTTCTGAAAAAATCCGCTTCTTATTGGCAGGCTATCCCCCCCCATTTTGGCTTGTCTGTAGTTCTTCAGTTTTACAGCACAGGGAACAAAATATATTTACCTGCAAAAGTTACCCGAGGAAAAATCAGCAGAGGACAAAGCCGGTGCATGAGAGCCGGCACGGAACGGCTGTGCTCTGTGAAGTGCTGCAGCCAAAGAGACCAGCACCTGCCTCTAAAGACAGACACAGATTTTAAAATGTTAAAAGTTCAATAAGCAGAAAACAAAGTCAGAAAAATTATAAGTTTCAAACAGCCCCTTTCTCTTTTTCCCTTGTACACGCTGCAGCCACAGCAGCCTGACCGCAGGGCTATTTGATATTTATAAAGTTCAATGCGGTCGCACGCCACGGAAGCAGCGAAGACAAAAACCCCACGCACAAAACCTGTTAAAATGATCTGCTACGTGGTACCTAAGGCTGATGAGCATTGCATGTAACGATGGCTCTGGGTCTTCTCACCCGGGCCTGGGTCAGACCTCTCCTTGTGCTCAACAAGAACATTTTCACCATGTCTGTGGTCAGTGAATTGGACGCTCAGATCTTAGTACAGGTAAAACTTCCAAAGGAAAAGGACTCTGGGGAGAAGAGCATTTTATTAAACCTCTTCAGCTCTTCATTCTGATAAAAAAAAATAATAATTTTCAGCGTAATAAAAAATAGTTCAATCTTTTGAAACAATTTACTGACACACTTTCACTTCCTTAGAAGTTCAACATATTAGTTGTTAAAATGGATTCCAGCAGCCCTCAGTACTTTTGTCCAAAATTTCCAAAACTCACCTGCCCCAATGCGAAGGTAGGACCCGTTACTGAGGAAATGTAAATATGCTGTTATATTTTCCTAAGCTGCCAGAAAAAGTTTGCAAACCTCATTTCCAGAGCACACCACTGAACAGAGAACGCTGTGTCCTGCTCAGAAAATAACACATCGCCTTCTCTTTGACAGAGAAAACTTGGAAAAGGGGCAACGACCTACAGAAAATTGCTTAAATCTTTTCAACCACAGCTCCTTTAATTTGCAGGAGTACTCTAAGGCTGTAGCACGCCTCCATCCCTGCCCGATGGCCGGCTGGTTAGCAGTTGGGAGAGCCCGTCCCAGCTCTGGCGTGCAGCGTGGTCCCAGCATGTGCTGCTGCGTTGGGGCCAGTGTTAGCCCCTGGTGGGGGGGTCGTGCTGTGCCCCGCAGGGCAATGCCGACATGTGGCCAGTTAATGCGTCTGTCTGCAGGGTTTCTGGAATGGTGGAACGCTAGCGGGGGTATGGGGCAGAGCAAATGGCTACACCGCAGGCGTACAGGGACGAGGAGGGAAAGACCAGCTCGAAATGGTCAGGAAGCGGGAGGAGAGCGAGCCCGTGGAGGGGGTTGCTCTCAGAGAGCGCAGCAACCTCAGCAGCAGATTTGTGGGGGGCTTGCAGGCTCTCCCTTGCAAGTGAAGTTTTGCACATTCAAATATTTCAGAAGTCTTCAACGTTAGCTTAATTCTGGCACTGGTGTGAGGAGTAAAACTCACACTGATTTCCAATTGACTTCATTAATATTTTATCAGAATGTGGCCAAGCATTACCTTGCAGCCTTCCGTGCTCATTGCACCCCGACTCCTTGGGAGGCTTATTTTTTTAAAAAGCATAACCCTGCAGAGCAGAAGCCACCATTGCTGCCTGCACAGAGGGCATTGCACACACAAGTGCTCCAGAGCACTTTTAGTAAAGTCCAGGGAGGCACCGCTTTGCAGTGTGGACATGCAGGAGACATCATGCATGACTGGATGCTGAACAACATATTCAGGAATGCAAACTATGACAGTATGAACTGATATTTCTTCTGCAATAGCATCTTACACGGCGCTATAAGGCCATACCACACTCGCCTTGCTTAGATGAAAACTTCTGGTCCTGGAATGGACGCAGATAAAATTGCCTGCATCAGGTAGTGCAGGTATTACATCCTCATGATTGTAACACACTATAGGAATCTTAGATGTGCTGGTCCAAAACAAAGAGAAAATAAAGAAAACGAGAACAGGACCATCACAGTTAAAGAGAAGGCAGAGCCTTTTCCTGAGATCCTGACATCATTGCATGTAAACGATGCCTTTACATGAGAGATGGCAGAATGAAACTGCAGAATGAAAGCCTCATTTGGGGGATTTCCTTTGCCATCCCAAGGACATCAGATCAGCAAGAAGGCAACCTAAAATTTTCAAAATATTCTTCCTCACTACCATTTCTCAACGTTTCAGCTAAACACAAAAAATAACAGTGCTTCTGTGAAAGCTGTATCACGTGATTTTTTTCTTCTTTGGTGAAATATTTTTCAGTGAAATATTTTTTCAGTGAAATAAAGTGAAACCTGGTAGAAATGCAGTAGCAAAATGCACATATTTGGAAATCAGGCGGTTTTTGTTTGAGAGACCCAAATTTCCTTTAAAAATCAGTATTGTTAGTTTTATTAGATGAAAAAAATCAAGTAAGCTGTTTCCCAAATGATATTTGTTTCCTAGAAATGCAGACAAATGCTGTGCAAGAAGTCCTTAACACTGACATGAAAGCTGTCAGAGGAGACAAACTATCTTGAAATCACAAAATAACTTATCAGACGCCACCACACAGAGCCTGTTTGAATTTTATACCGCCGTAACCCAGACAGTTTCCACAACTGCAGATATTCTGAGTGACGAGTGCAGAGCGGGGCCAAAATTGCGAAGGCAGCTGGAGACGAACCCTGGTGCCTGTTAGCATTTAAAGAAACACATGGCTTTGGTGTCTCACTCCCAGTGAGTTGATTAGCTATTTAAAGTAGTCTGCACCTCCTGAGGAAGGGACCTGTTAGAAATTAGCAGTCTGCTAATCCTTCTGTGATGACAGAACCCAGTTGAGTAAACCATTGTAAAAATGTTACAGGTGAAATAAAGGACCTTGCATGGTAGACCATCCTGGGCAACAGGGAGTGGGAGGTCCAGGTCTCTGTGTTGTATTGGGAAAGTACCAGGTCACAGTGAACATGAAACTTTTGCCAACTTTCCTGCTTTTATTCCGGAGGCTTTTCTTGTGCAGCCTCCGTTTCCCGTATGTACCGATCGTGGTGTAAAGACGATTTAAAGATCCACCTTAAAAGAATTTAAAGGGTTCATCCCAGCACCACAGCTCTTTCAGATACGATCATCTTCTACGTGCACAAACGGTCATGTATATTGGCACGCTAAAAGAAGGTGACCCTACCCAAAGACATTTAAAATAAATCATGGGTATACTGGTCTTTATATAGAGCATGGCAGATTAATTCTTTGATTTCATAGTTTGTTTACATTCAGCTTATTCACGTATTGGGGGTTGGAACTAGGTGATCTTTAAGGTCTCTTCCAGATCAAACCATTCTATGATTCTATGATTATTTGAGGTTAAATTGTAGTCAGTAGCTCAGATCCATACCTATTTGTTTCCTTTCTGAATTTGGCCCAATTACTTTTAAATACTAAAAATGAAGGATTGTGATAGTAAATATTTTCAGAAAACTGAACACTGTAGCTGTGGGAAAAAGACTGAGAAAGGAAGAAATCATCCTAAACAGTACCAGCAACTTGATTCCCTCAGCAGCTGAAAGGCAAAGTAATGGCCATGTGAACATCTGGGCCAATAACTAGAAAGAAGAAAATTATCCAGAAGACCAATACCATGGATGGCTTTTTCTGGTGTAAATTTCCTGTGCTCCGTTTGGTCAAGATCGGAGTACAGCTGGAAAGTGGATGTGGTGTAGTGCCTGGGGACAATATAGATCAGGATATCTTTGCACATAGTGTAATGTGCAGTAGGACTAATCAGAAAGGCTTTATTAATTTGTCTGTTTGCTTATTTATAAGAAAGAGGCTCCAGTACCAGCCGGGCAGCTGAAACTGGTTAAGCTTCCAGACATTCAAAAGAGCCCTATAGCATCAACTCTTTAAAATGAAATATAGAAAATGAACCTACCCATTAATCATTGCAGGTTCCATGACCGTACAGGTAAAATAACATGCTAAATGACTATTTGCCTGCCTACGAGTGCAATCAACATAATTTTAACTCTGGTAAGATGCTGGAAGAGTGCAGACCTCTTGCTTTCTTCTTAGAAAAGAGCTCTTATAATCTGCATTGGTTACACTTTCCTACTCTGTAAATATCAATGGTTCCAAAGGCATTGTAGCAGAGGTACTTGAAAGGTATTCAGAGAGAAGCTGAAGTTGCAATTAACTTTGGAAAAGAAAAAAATTGCCCTTCTCCCTGCCCATAAGCGAGGAGGAGCTTTTCTCTGCATTTCCTTTCCTCCATCCCCCAAGGTGGGAGACTGAGCCTTGTCCTTCCTTACAGACCACGTTACACCACTGGCACGGGGACCTGGTGGTTGCTGCTTCCCAACAGGCTCTTGACCATTACAGTGGAAGGCAAAAATCACTGAGCTATTTGATGTTATTGCTCTGTTTATGTGTGGTTTAATGGTTTAGAAAGAGAAACTGGAACATGCTGGGGTTTATCTATATATCTGTTGTGAAAAGCAGAAGCAGACATAAGAAGTGACAGGGACTGTGATACTATGGATGAAAGAGTGTATCAGAAATGGAGACTCTAAAACAACTTTTTTTAATAAGTGAGCTATATAACTCTCCAAGTAAAGGCATTGTTTGGGGTGTGGGAGGATTGGTAAACGAAGACTGAGAACTGATACCTTCCTCACTACAAAACTCATTTTTTCCTCCAGCTTTATCAAGAGAGAGGATTAGAACTGATTAGAAAAGGATAATTCTGAAAAACAAAAAAAAAACCCAACCTTTTTAGATTAATTTTCTACAGTAATTTTATCCTTCTGCTCCTAAAATCATTAAGAGTTTCAAAGGGCATTGAAATCCTTCTATATTTTTGATACCCATATTCATGAAAACATTATAAACTAATATTTTATGGTAAAAAGCAGATAACCAGGGTTGGCTAACAAATTACCCGCAAGGTGGATACTGCCTCCGTTCCTCCCGTCAGCTCTTCAGGTCTGCTCTGCATCTTCCTTGGCAAAAGGGTTATCCTCATTTTCCTCACCGTCCGCCCGTGACACAGCAGACGTTCCGCCAAGAACCAATGACCGCGCGCAGCGGTGGCTGCTGCTGAAGCGCGGGGCAAGTTTGATACAAAAACATGTTTGTTGCGGTGTAAGATTTGTCATGCTAGCGTAAACCTTCGTGTGGAGAACTTTATCTACGCTTAGTGCAACCCCGGTAAAGCAGACATAAGTAAATTAACCGGCACAAGACAAATGTCAGTGAAGTTAGTTTAAGGAATTTAAGCTGATCCAGAATGAAACATGCTCCCTTTGGACTTGCCTGCTGTCGGATATTTGTGTAGCAGATTTGCATCTTAATTTTAAAACCAAACTTAAATGTTAGTTCCTATTTGATTTCCCTTTTGTTTTGCCACGGACTTCGGCAGGCGGCAGAGAAGCCCCAGGCGGCCGTGGCCATGCCTTGAGCAGGCAGCCAGAGTTAGCCCGTGCCAGGAGGGCTTTGGCCTTTGACAGGGCACTGTCACTTCCACTGAATTGCCTCTCACTATCTCTTGCAGACATGGTGTTTTATCTGCCAGGGAACGGGGGGAACCTGGTCACTCTCAGTGTGGTCCATAATGATAATAACAAAAGTTATAAATCGGATGAACTTCGTCTGACTTGCAAGGAAAGGGTTATAGTTTTGCTATAAAAGTTTATTCAAGCTGAGGCATTCTTGAAGATTACTCTGCCATAAGGGAGTTTACTTTATTTATGGATCTATACTCTGAGGCTAGAAATAAAGGCTAGACTGTGGCTTTGCTCCAAGGCCTCAGCTGCAATAGAGTGGAAGTAAAACAGAGCACCTTTGGAAGCTGAGAGGAGAAGGATGTGGAAGAATCAATATTCTATAAGCTCATACTTGTAAACAAAGTCAGATGCCCCCTTCTCTCTTCTTAATCATCTCAGCTGCTCTGACCGGGAAATTTGGGAAATACAATGATATTTCAAATTCTTCCCTCTAGCCAACCCACCTGCTCCAGGTTTTACTTCATCTTCTGCTTCTCATAAACTCGTATTCTAACACTGGAGCATGCGTCTGCATGCCAGCTGCCCATGCGCAGCATCCGATGCCTCACAACATCAGAGATGGCCCATGGAGCAGTTAACTTACTGCAGTGGATTCACCGGGGCGGGGAGGGGGTTCTGCACAAGGCAGCATGTTGCAGCTCCCATGGTTGCTCACTATATCCTGTATATTTCTGCTAGAATAAAGTTCCTCTTCATTCCAGGCAGCAGTACGAAATGCCTAGTGGTCAATAAAATCCTTCACAACCTGTGGGATGGCCACCACTGTTACGAAGTGCCTGAGGGACTGACCTGTCATAGTTTCAGTTGAAAAGGGAAAAATCGTACCCTTCACGTAATGATGCTATAAAGGATGAACTGGTTTCTTTGATGGACTTGGTTTGATGAACTAAGAGTTTTCTCCTCAGAAATATGCTGTTTAATGAATGTTTTCCTGTTTATCAATAGCAGCAGCGTTAGGTTAAGTGCTGTTAGCTGCCTTTATAGGCTCAGAAGTAAGAGAATGACATAAAACTTGGTGCACTACACCACGGACTTTCTCCTCTCCCAGGATGCAAACTATTGAACTAATTAAGACATGATGAGATTAATTGTTCCTGTTGTTATTAAATGCAGTATGCTGAAATAAGGCTGACCTTAAGGTCTCTTTGCCAGTTCCAGATCTGGTTTCTTCTGGTTGTCTTCTGCCAAATAGGTTATTGAAGTTGTCAGTGGTGCCTCAGAAGGCAGGTCTGGTCCTTCTTTCAGAAAGGACACTTGCTGATGGCAGCTGCCTTCTTACTCTGTAAAAAAGCAGCTAGTGAGAGAGTCTCAAAGCCTCCAGAAGCCTTGGTCATATGCAGGCGACTTCTGGGCGATGGGAACAGGAGCACTCTGTGCTGGCTGGAATTTCCTTTTTCAGGAGTTGCAGCTGGCACTCAGGGCCTCCCAAAGACGAGTGCAATGAAGTCCTTTTTTCCAGACTAAATAATCATGCTAATGTAAGCAGCTCTCTCAGAGGCTTGAATATATTTAACAAGATTCTTTTGATTCAAACCAAGCAGGTCTCTCTTACCTCTTGCTCTTCCAGAAGCACAAAAAGGCTTGTGGGACGTCCAGGAAAGCAGTAACAGGAGAGGCTGCCATTTCCCTCACTCCCCTGATCTCATTCACAAATGTCTTTACCATTTTCTGTGGGTTTGGATGAGCATTCCCGCAAGCTCATCAGTTTGAATGAAAGCCTCACCTGCCTTCAACATATGAAAGAGACTATCCTACAGACTTCATCAAGTTCTGGATCAAGCCTCATGCGTTTTAAGTGGACAGCTCTTTACCAACGAGCTTCGCAAGCTATATTTAAAGGTTTTCCCAGTCTATCAAGACTTTCTTGTGAGAGATTGGGCAAGCACAGGAGCCTCTTGAGGAACTTCAGTCCTACCCATGTAGATGCCAGTTCTGCCAGCGGCAGGGGGGTTGGAACTAAATGATCTTTAAGGTCCATTCCAACCTGAACCATTCTATGATTCTACTAAAGGAAAGAGGCTTGTGCTAAACTACATTACTGGATGTCAGGTTTTAGTTTTTACCCGAGTGACATCATTTCAGGATCTTCCTCGGTACCCATTTCATTAAAAAGTGCTCCTGTAGCTGGTAAAGACCCAGAGATGCCCCTTCGGATTTATTTCTTCTAGGAGCATCTGTGGCTGCAGCTCTCAGGTTTCAGCAGAGGGACCTTTCTGAATGAGCCCATGCGTTACGTGAAGTCAGAGACACAGTGCAGCTAGACATGCCCTTCTTCAGGTGAGTTCTGAAGAAGACCCACTGGCCACTGTGGGCACTAATTAAGCAAACTACCTCTCACTAGCAAAGTATTTTAAAAATCCTCAAAGTCTGGCAACTGCTGTAGTGCCCCACATCCTAAAAGGAATTGAGTATGAACTGGTAGGTTGGATATAAAAGGTGTGTGTAACCATCTTGCTATTTGATGATCTTAGTATTGCACAGAAATAGCCATATAACTAAAGCTTTTATTCTCAAATAAAAGTAAAATTCTCAAACAAAGCAAAAACCGAGTTAAAAGTATAAACTGGGTTTTTACCTTCTCAAATTCCATAAGCATAGTCAAGCACTGATTTTTTTCACACCTCTGTTGATAATATGGTTATGTATCTGCTGCACTGCAGTAAGAGGTAAAGCAATTATCATATATTGTTTATCCTTCTCTTTTGGAGTACTATGAAGCTGAATTGAAGGGTAATCTAAATGCATGAAAGACACTGGTGACATACAAAATCTTGCTGTTACTTTCAGAACAGAAGGACAAAAGACAAGTTCGTACACCATTTGTTAAACACTCAGGCTCCCATGAAACCTCAAAAGCTTATTTTCATACCTAGAATTTCTGGCGAGCCATTCCTTAAATCCATACTGTTTAGCAGTTGTGCTTGCATCCCCACAGGTTTGCTTCTGTAGTATCCAAAAGAGGCCAGGCTGCGCTAACTATGGAAATTTCATTTTATGCCTTATCATCAGAACCAAAAACAAATGAGAGTGCGCCCTTTCGATTCCCTATCCCCATTAGATGTTAAGCAGCATTTCTCTATATTTTGAGTGATGTTAGTGCTGATACTTGGCTTCAGAAGATGAATGCTCACCCATACACAGGATGCAATTAACATTCTTTTATGACTGCATCCATATTATTCTTAACGAGCACGCTCCTTGGTGAGAGTGAATATTTACCTCATGGCATTAAATCCACAGTTTTCTACCACAGTCATTAATGATCATATAGCAAATGATCACCCCAACACTCTGGCTACATTCCAGTTCAAGTAATTATATTCTGCCTCTCTTAATTTCCTTTCGAGAGTAATTGGACCTGATAACAGTCTTCACTTGTTATCCTAAACTGCTCTACAGCTTGACCACATCTCAAAGCTTCAAGGACTTAATCACAGCTCCCAATAGGTGAAATATTGATAGATGATCTCTCTGCTCACCCCATCTTTTTATCACATAAAAATCCATTAATTATTGTAACACCCAATTAAGGCATCTACCAAATTCAGCTCTGTAGGTACTGTAGACTGTACCATCTGTATATTGCTAGCTGCCTAGAGATGTAAGTCAGGAGCTTAAATGATCTCAGAAACTTATGAACTCATTGATTTTAGGAAGCTGATGATATGAAACTGCTGTACCTCTTAGACACCTCTGACTTTGTCTACATTAGCGAGCCATTAGGCACAGCAAGGGCAGATCAGTGGGACAGTGCAACTGGCCATGGGGGCTCCACATCCACAGTGCATGTGGTTTGGCATTTTACCAGATTATATTTAATTTACTGGACTGGACATCCCAAATACATGTGATTTAAATGTATCCTGCAGACCACTTTTGTCCCTGCTAGGGTTTGAAACACCACCGGTGTGCACCTGAAGCAGAACTTCTGGTTTAGTTTCCTCAAAAAGGAATACGATTCATATGCACCAAAAGAGCAAATCAAAGTGGCGCAGGATAAATGGGGATGATGGAGAGATTTGCTGCAAGGCTGCTCTACTGTTCTGAACGTTAACATGGCTGGGGATCCGCTCTACACCGAAATGGATTGTCATCTATTCAAGGACTATTAAGGGACAGCAGGCATTAACAGGAGACTGTTTTCTGACCAACAATGAGACCAGACAATAATAAGGAAACATATAACTGACTCATAATGTTCAAAAGGAAGTTTTTGGGGAGGAGAGAGGAAGAGACAAGCAAGCTTCAGTAGCCCGGTGGGGGTGCGGTCCTCAGGAAAAAGACTCTTGAGCCCTAAGGAAACTCCTCCAGATGGCGAAGAATCTGAGACAGACAAAGCATGTAGGGTTTATTTGATATGTGCTGGCTTATTTTTGAGTTATTCCAGAGAGACCAAGCAAAGAAGCAGCGTTGTTGCCCATTTATGCTGCAAAGCAGTTAGAACATGGGGGAGTTATCAGTATGGCAGGAACTGCCACAGCTGGGACAGCAGACGGGGGGTTCCAGAATCACTCTGGTACCTCACAAACCCAAAATATTGCCTCACAGTAATATGAAAAATCTTCAGCATCAGGAGGAAGCAATGAGAAAAGGTTTCTTTCCTTTCTGATTTAGTCAATTCCCAAATCCAGATCTACTTTTAAGTTATTTAAGCTTAAAATAACTCTGAAAATGTTTAATTTTAGCAAACTTCTACCAGAAAGGAAAAGCAAAGCAAAGAGGGGGTGTTACCACTTTGGTTTTTCTCTCTGTGAGGTTATTGTTGTGGGGAAAAAAAGCCAACAAAATTATCTATAGCTTTTTTCTTTTTTGCCTTTTTTTTTTCCCCAGAAAAAGAAATATGTCTATGCAGAGAGATTGATCCAGTCTGATTTTCTGCTGAAATGAACCCAGCAGTTCTCTGCATGCACCATATATCCCAGCAATTTATTACACGATGTGAAAGTCAGTCTCTCTGAAAATAAATAGCTTAGAGAAAGCAGTAGCCAAAGCTGAGGTGTCCTAAAATGAGCATTAATCTGGATGGAGAAAGGTAACTAGCTGGAGACTTGAGAGCCGAGTTGCAGGGACGTGTGTGGTTCCTAGGGAAGCGCACGCTCAAGTTCTTGTGAAATACGCCATTTAGCACTCGTTGCTCTCCAGCCACATTCTTTCACTTCACTGTTTATATTTACTCACCTTTTCCTGCTTCTGATCTTTGCCATAGCTTTATAATTTTCAGTTCACTTAACCAACATTAAGTGCAAACAGCGTGCGATCAAATAAGACGTGGTCAGGAAAACGACAAGGAACGTGGTGTCCTAGGCCAGGAGCTACCCTGAGGAGCCAGGCAAGATTTAAGTTATTTCAGTCATTGCCTCCTCCACACCCGTACGGTGCCCCACACTGAGGACCACGAGGGTGAGCTGAGGCCTTTCCCTGTTACCATGTTACCAGATAGGAAACATCCCTTCTATCTGGGGACATGGGACTGGAAGGGGAGGCCCAAGGCATCCAAACTGATCTCTGCAATGGTGCAGGAGACATCCAATGGCAGGAGGTTCCTCACAATGACAACTCCGCATCCTCAGCCAAGGAAATGCTTTCTAATGTTCCCCAGGACCTCTAAGACCTCTAGTTAAAAAAAAAAAAAAAAGAAAAAAAAAAAAAGCTAATTTCTGATGTATCACAGACAGACAAGGGGATCAGAGGTACCATGAATACCCTGTGTCACCGTGGTAGCAGAGGACTTACTGAATAAACTCCCCCACCCATTATAGACGGCAACTGTGTTCCATGTTACAGAAAAAAAAGCAAAGGAAAAGCCAGTTTTAAATGGAAGAAAAATTTCTTATTGCCCAGAAAACTGGTGATCAGTTTAATTCCAAGGAAGTGAGCAGGACACATCGACCAGATACCTGAAAGAATGTAAAGCCAGACACATCTTGGACCAACCAACTTCTCCTCTGATCCAAACACATCCACTGTGAGAGAAAGGCAAAGGCATGCTATCCCATGTGGTATGACATAACCTGTCCTTTGCCTCAAGAAAGAGAGGGTAAAAAGGGTAACTATATAATGAAACGGTGCTCCATCTGCCTGTCTTTTGTCTTGCAGTGCAAGGTCTGTTGCCATTACTCCATCAAAATTAGAAAACAAAGGTCTAGGTGCCAGTAGCATTAAAAATATGCTTCTCTCACAAATTATAGGTTGCAGATAACCACGGGAAGTGGCTGCAGTGCTTATTAAGGGTCTTTAGCTCTGTCAACGACCCCTCTGCTCAACCAACTGTAGCTGCCTGTTATCCTGTTGAAGTCCTGTTCCTATTTACAGGCTTTCAGTAAGAAATGTGCGCCCCGCGGTTGGGGATCAGCTGCGCACTGGAGCTGCTCATTCACGGCACGTAACCCTCGGCAGGCTGGTGGCGTTTGTGACCGGCCCTCTCTGTCACCCTTCTGGGCAGGGGTCAAGCTGTTGCCAAATTGCCACATTTCTGCCAAAAGATACGGATGAATGGACAAGGGCGAACATGCTGTTTTATAAATCCCACACTGATTATTTTAATGACCGTGGGCCCTTCTGGAAACCTCGTGGGGGGTACAGAACATCGCAGATGTGGCAGGAGCCCAGCAGCTGACTAAAAACAGTCCTGGGGGACCCACTTATTCATGGACAGACACATAAGCTAAGAACAGACATCCCGTCATCCTTACTGCCATCACAACTTGTAACTACGAGGACTCAAGGTAAGCCCCTGCAGCATTCAGCCATAACTCCCAGACAATGGGAATTGTCCTGATTAAACGGAGAGAGCAGCTGATCGAGTATTTGAAACTCCACTTAAAAGTAAATATTGACATGGTTTAAAGGGATTAACTAAGATGACTGGGTTCTTGTTTAAAACTTTTTGAGATAAAAAAAGAGCCTTTTACAAAGTCTTCACAGTGTCTTGAGATGTTATTTCCTGTGATAAAATGGGAAAAGGGGAAAACGTGCTCTCAAAGTATATGAAAATCTCATGTTCCTAAACACTTACTTTTAAATGACCAACTTTAAAACTAATAGCTCTCATAAAACTGCACATCAAGTAGCTCTGTCTGCGACTTATTAATGGACAGTAGATCATGTCACATAGGTAGCAAAGAGGTAAATAGATTAGATTTCCCAAAGCCATATTCTTTTGTGTTAGCAACATGAAGTTGTGGGTCCTGAATTTTAATTGCTCGGCTACTTTTATTTCTGCTAAGTGCAGATTACACGTTTTGCTTACCCACATCAGTCACCCCATGTGTAAAATGGGAATAATACCTATCACATCCACCACGGGAGAGTTTTACAGGGAGGGAGGGAGGGATGGAGGGATGGATGGGTGGATGGATGGATTAATCAGGGCCTTGCTGTATGTTCCTTCTCTCCAGGAGGAAGACCGAGCTGCCACCCCAGAGCCCGGGGCTGGCTTTTCCCTGTGGTGGGATAACCCAGTGGCATCTCTGTGCCTGACGCCACACATATCTCTGGCCGGAGCTGGAACCTGCTGCTTCCCCACGGCCGCCGGCCCAAGGCAGCGGGTGTCACCTTCTCCCAGGTGATGGACCAGCTGGAGCCGGGAAGAAGGAGCATCCCTGGCACTGGCACAGCCGGGGCAAAGCCGGCCCTGCCAGCTCCAGATGCACACGCAATAAACCCCGGCATGCTCTGATTGCTGGGGCTGGGGAAGAAGCCTGGGCTATTAAAGAAAGAAAGTGGAGATAATAATAGATAGGTATCAATATTACGAAAGTCTTTGAAATCAAAACAACCTCAAAAAAAAAAAAAAAAAAGCTCCTGGTTTTCTCTCCGCAAAAATCCTGGAATTAAATCTTTGGCTTAGTCAACTGTTTCTTTTAGCAAAGCAAATTTAAAAATGCCACAGTGATGAACAATGTAATAAAAAAAGCCATCGTATTATTCTTGAATGAGGTTTAATAAAAATCAAATAAAAGCAATTATCTGAATTTTCAAGAGGATCACCTCTTCCTTCCCTGAGGTACGGAAGAGAATGAATTCAGGAAATCATTAGAATCAGAAACTGGCGCTGCACAACAAAGCCAATGTTTGCTGTACAAAGACAAACAGAAATCTCCTCCCAGGCTAACAGGCTCCGTGCTAAAGCTGTTGGAGTGGAAATTCCACCTATAGGTGAAGAAGGGTAATTAGAGAGGCACAAGAATTTCTTTGTAGTAGGGCTGGCTTTTCTACTCCAGAGCAGGCTTCGGCTTTTCAAGTATTCATATTCTTCTTTATTCACACAGAAAGAAATTGGATGTATCGCAGTATTCGGAGCTGCCCACAGACCTCTGTAAGCAGGTACATGTGAATTAACACCCATTAACACGTACGGTGTAGCGCTTTCCGCTCTCACTTACTCTCATGTAAATCCAGAGGCCCTGATTTATCATCTCCTTCCACCTCCTGCAGCCATTTCGGTTGATGGAGAGCATACAGTTTTCAGTTGGAAAATGCACTTTGAGTCAAATCCAAATCTTTTGTGAGAATATGTTGATTTCAATGACGTTTTCAAAGGCAGAGAGCGGAAATGCATTATTTCAACACTCTCATTTATTTTGATAAGAGGAAAACATTTCATGCTGACTCATTTCAATTGCTTTTGTTTCCAATGTTATGCTATGCTAAGTATTGCAATATTGATATTACTGTTTAATATTTCGACAACAAGCATGGTTTTTCAAATTTTCACAAGAAATCTTCAACGTGCCAACTTTTTTTTCTTCAGATTCTGAATGAAAACTAATTCCGCAGTAAAAATCTTACCGTCAAACTAAAATGTATGGCTAGAGTAGACATACACCACTTGGCAGCCAGACTCAGAGCAACTCCGCTGACTGCAGAGGAGTAGCTTTAGCTTGCAGCACTGTTCCAGAAGAGCAGAAGTACGTCCTCTGCGTTATCAAGCACTTGTGGATGGTAACAGACCATTTAAAAAGGGGCAGATCTTACTCCGCTTGACTGATATTCGTAAATGCTCTGACCTCTGCGGAAGGAGG
Source organism: Fratercula arctica (assembly GCA_947846985.1). Lineage (NCBI taxonomy): Eukaryota > Metazoa > Chordata > Aves > Charadriiformes > Alcidae > Fratercula > Fratercula arctica. Next base: position 27,298,537 of record CANTUZ010000010.1, read on the forward strand.
ACAGCTGAAGTTGGGTGCCACATTTTCGCTGTGTGCCTCATGGCTTTGTTGTTCTCTTGGTCAAATCCTTTAGGGCTTGGTTCAGTCTTGCAGGACTGCGTCCTTACGTATCTCATATAATATAGTCACTTTTTCTATGAGCCCAATTCTTGCTCTGAAGTCAGACTCTCCATCTTTGGCTGATCTTTGGCAGCCCAGCAAAGAGTAGAGCAGAGACTGAGTTTAAACGTACCAACAATTTTTACTTGACTTAAGCCAGAAAAATTTAAAAAGAAAAACACAACAACTGAAAAATAAGACCCAAGGAGGCAGACAAACAGGGAGAAAAGAGCCTCTGATCCTAATCTTGCAAGAAATTGTATGTAAATGGTGCCTCGGGGAAGCCATTGGGCTGCACGAGTTTCCCTGTTGAGCATTTTGTAGAATTTGGGCCTTAACTTGATGTCACAAAAACGGAGAAAAAACAGTGAAGTGGAGGGAGGTTTGACTCTGCTCCCACTGATGCCCTGTGGGATTCATTGTGCAGCTTCCCTGAGAAGAAAAGCAACAGCCACCTTGTTACGTCTGTTTTATAATACTTGGAATACAAGTACTGTTGGGACAGACTGCCAGGTTTTTTGGCAAACACTTTCCCCAGAGAAATAGCGAAGTTCTTCAGCAGTCTCAACAGCAAAAAGACTGAGAAATGCAGGCTATTCACAGGAAAAATAATCTCACTACATGTGTCTAAATATTACATGAATCCAGCTCTGGCAAGATGTGTCTTCCACATACCTATAAAATAGCAAAAAGGTTGTTCACATATTTGAAAAGATCAGAGTCACTTCTCTCTACCCTTTCCTCCAGATCAATTTAAAACAAGACAGGAGAGATGTTTAATATCAGGCTAAGGGAATTTTTTTATTGCTCTTTTGCTTTTTTCCATCTCCATCATTTGAGAGGCTGGTTGTTCTGCTTCTCTTCCCCACTCTGTAGGGCCAGACAAAGGCTCCCATCAGTCCCCAAGGACGGATTCTAAAATATTGTATAAGGAGGCAGCACTGAGGGGAGGATGGGCTGCATTAGCACAGATTGCCCAGAACTGAGATTTCTTTCATCTGTGAAAATGATAGAGCAGGGCAGGCAGCATGAGAATTCGTGCTTTCTCCTCACTTAGTTTTCTTTTAGCAAAGGTGCCTTCTGATTTCAGGACTTCGATGAGGGTACCTTGCACTCCACTGATCTAATCTTCAAGTCCTGCCAAGCCGATGCAGGACATAATGTTGGAGGTGTCACTGGGAAGCTTTGCACTCCCCATCACACGAGATTACAGTCTGAACAGAAATTATTTTAGTTGCTAGCTTCCGTCTACAAGTTTTATCCATTTTTTAAATGGAACCCGATACTATTAGCCATACAATGTATGCCATACATGCTTCCAGACGGGTTTGGGGATTTTTGAGGTTTTAAAAAGTGAAGTCAATGTAGTAGTAAAAGTGCTCTGAGAGCCATTTCTATGTATTGGGACTATTTTGGTTTCTACCTGCCAGATAGGATCTAACTGCTGCCTGCCAGCTGCCAAAAGAAAAGAAAAAATTCCACAAATGAAATACGGAAAAGTAGCTTTGGTAAGAAGAATTTAATCAAAAGTCAGGAAGCCATTAATTCAAGTCAAACTTGCTGCATGAACCTCTGTTTAAAACAAAACGCTCACACAAAAAATGTAGAATCATTAACAATAACAGGAAATCAAACGGTTGCTGTTTCAGCATGCGTACTGGAAAAATGTGTATGTATAGAGATTAAATGAAATAAAACCCCACAGCTAAAGAAATGGCTTCAATGATTACTTTTCTGCTTCTAAATTTTCAAGGGCAAGGGAAAGTGGAACAAGTGTAATTCTGCTTGGAATGATAGCACTATTATTCTTCTTTAAAAGAACAAGCACAGCAAACAAACAAATGTTAGTACAGCAAACAAACAAATGTTAGTCCCCTTCCCTTCATAGCCGTATATCGTGATGCAGCAATTAGGAAATAAGTGCCTGGCTTTGGGTGACACTAGGGATGAATTTATGGGGCTGCGCCTGCTCCGCAAAGGGAGAACTCCATAGACAGTGCGCGGCAGGTTGGTAAGGATGGCACGCTCGGGTGGTTTAAGTTCCATTTAAATGACGATGACTCAACACAGGGACTTAAAATATGCAGACACTGTTGCCGACCTGTTGCAACAAGGCGCTTGACGATGCAGTTTCCCTGTCAGGAACAGGTTCTGGTGATGCATCTGCCACTGATTTTTTGAGTAAATCGTGTCACCTATATTTGCAAGAGTATCTGCTGTTGCTGGGTGGTTGGGTTTCAAATACCAAGTAAAAGACACCTTCAGTGTGGACAAGCTTGAAACAGCCACGGTTTGTATATTCCAACAGTCGCTACCGAACAACCTGCTGTGTCAGCATTTCTCCTGTGAGGATCTCGGAACAACCAGCTCATTTCACACCCACCACCTGTGACGTACATTGATATGCATATATTTGTATTTATTTAGCTCTACTTATATTTAACAATATTTATTCATATTTTTCATGCAGGCCAAAAGAATCACACAGATGTTTAATTACAAAATGAACCATTTGCTAATTGCAGTCTAATATATTCATAATATTCATGTCTAAGCTATCAACTTGAGACACTGTGGACATGATGTTCAGAAGAGTTAACTGTGTAACTCTTCTCACTGAGGAATGTGAATGTCAGCTGTACCAGAAAACTGCTTTTTCTAATCTGGTTAACCAAAATTATTTTCATAAATTACGCACTGACCAGAATGATATTTCACAAGAGAAGGTGCTTCCACTGTAAAAGTAAAGAGAGAGCAGGACTAGCACTAAAATATCTACATTGCCTTCTTCTATTGGTCATTTCACCTTTTGATGATACAGTTTTCACACCTGTGAAATGGAGATGATGGTACTGACCTCTCTGGTAAAAAGATCTTTGAAACATACTGGAAGAGCACCAGTGACATTCAGGCAATATGAAGAGAACAGCTCTGTGTTTGCACCAGGCCTGCCATCGCTAGCATCGCAGCTCACAGCTGGAGGATGAGGTACCAAAAGGACATCTATGAATAGTATTAGTAGATATCAGACATGCCTTCCATTCACTAGTCCTTTAAAAAATCCCTAGGGCCCAGACAAATCCATTTTTCTCTTTATGACCTGTAAATCTTCCCAAAACGGAGGTACTAGGTTTTTCCTGCCTATGCAAATGTATTTGGGCATCACGCGGAGGAGCATCAGGTCCAAGGGACCTTGCTGGATTGCAGGCTTACCCGCCTTGGGTAGTCAGGATGCTAGAAGCAAGTGTTTATCATACAAGTTGCCGCTAGACATAAACATCTGAAAGACCTTTGGTCCTGCGTTAACAGAAGTTAAAGCTCTAACGTAGCCCCACGATGCTGCTGTACAACAAAGACAAGCTGAAATAAATTCCCTACAGATGCAGAGAAAATGTGCTCCAGCTGTAACCCGACTCGCTGGCTTTCCATTCATGCCCACAAACCCCATCTTCTGTGGTTTTAGATATCCACCGCCCATTATCTGAAGAACAGATGAATTCAGTGCAAAATTAAAGGAAATTAAGAAAACAGATCACTATTTTAGCAATATTTCTCTTTTTCTCAGGAAGACTGCGTTTGTGCAAAACCCCCTGTACTCCTACAAGATTTTCAATTAAATAAAAGACACGTTACTGCAAACCAAAAATTTTAAAATGACACCTTACCATCTTTAATCCCTATCAAGCATGAGCATAGCCATTCTTATTGACATAGGAAATAAAAACCTTGAAAATATGTCTATTGTTAGAAACAAACTAGAAAACAGTCTCTGTCCCAGCTTCTCTTGTTTAATTGAACCCCACCAACTAAAAGCTGCTTTTAAATTTTGTACTAATTTGATCAATTTTTATCATACAGCTGCATTTTTTTCTTTAATTTTAGCTTTAAAATTGAAAGAATACCTTCAAAACCACATTTTAAGAAAAAAAAAAAACCTGAGTCATGTCAAACTTTAGAGCATCAGGAAAAATACACTATTTCAATTCAACTGTAGCTCTAGTAATTTAATTCCCTTATGTTTTAAGTAAGTGCAGAAACATTTATTAGTCCTCTTCTCAGAAGCAGGGGTATGGACATTTTGGGGGAAGAAGGGTCATTAGGCTTAGGTTGGGGTTTGGCTTGGTTTTGGTGTTTGTGGGGGTTTTTTTTAAGACAAAAAACAATTGGCAGACTACACATTCAAAAGCAAGTTTAAAAAACAAGCAAAAAAATTGAGTTCCTGACAACTCCTCCAGCCCAGGAAGTATTAAAGAGAGAACTAATTATTGCCCCAGCTGTGGCTGAGTAGCCAATTTGAAACAGCCGTGCTAAAACCCTGCCTGAAATGGGCAGCTGGGTACACTGCCCAGGGCCCGAGAGAAGGGGTTGGAGGCTTGTCGTGCAGCCCTGCGGGTGTCTCGAGGTTGCAGGATATGGCTCTGTATCTTCTGTTACCCCAGAGTGGCCTGTCTTTGGTGCCTCAGGTAAGAAACGTGGCTGGCATTGTGCTGGGGCGCGTAAAGGCAGGTGAGATGAACATAGAGCTTTTTGACCCATGTATGTAGGGTTAGGCTTAAATAAGTAACAATGTGTAGCTACGAGTCCTGTAAATCTTCTTAAAGCTGTGTTGTAAATCCTGAGGAAGCTCTCTTTTGTCTCTTGGCTTAAGCTATTGGGTCTTGGTAGCTTCAAACTCTTGTGTGGACTCTCTGTTGAGGTGCCCGTGGGTGAAGATGGGTGGCTGTGTACGAACGAGTGAGATGGCAGCTGTGCCATGGGGACCACAAGCACACCCAAAATCAAATGAGATGTGTCTGGTGTAGTGTGTAAAGAATACTTCTGCATTAAGTACAACTCAGGTTGATGCTTTCTAAGCCATTTAAGTCTTATGAATGCAGACATCCTTCAGCAACTAAAAAAACCCAGCACTTGACTTAAGTGACTAAAATCTGAAACAACGTGTTTTGAAGTGGAAAGCTTTTCAATGTGAAATGCTTGGTAGTGCTCTGAATTCATAGCACCTTATGTTACGTTGCTGTGCTTCTCAAGCAGCCCCTCATGCTCCTGGCATAAGGATAATGGGATTGTTCTAGGGAACTGCTCAGGTTTGCTGTCGGAGGTGACTAAAACCAGCTCAACAGCTGGACAATGCTTGTCCCCATTTGCTATCTTGGTATGAGGAGATGTGCACTGCATGTTTCCAAAGCTGCGTTTCATTTGTATGCCTGAAGTCGTTAAGGAGTAGTTAGTTCCCCAAGACCCTAAAGGTCCGTGGAGCACAGCCGCAAAGACTGCGGTGTGGTGTGGTGGGGAGGATGGGCAGCTCCTGGCTGGTGTGTTGTGTGGGGAGGCGCCTGCAAGAAGGTCTGGGTGCTCCCTGGAGGACACCAACAAGTTTGCCTCTGAAGGTGGGGAGGGGGTGGCCGAAGTCTTCGGGCAGGATAGGAAAGGGGGGAAAAACCCCCAAGACAAAAGCAACTTGAACCTTACATGTATGATCCCTGCGCTAAGGCAACACACTGTGCTGGGAGATGGATCCGAATCCAAGCAGTGCTGGGGCACTTCCACTGGTGTGCTCAGTGGAGCATGACAAGGGCTCTGGGAGAGGGAGCAAACTGGTTGTATTAGCGAGTGATCACCACGGTAGCAAAAAGAAAGCACAAATTCATTTCTCCTCCTGCCTTTCACTGGGTAAATGGGAAAAGCTGGGATGCTCAGTGGAGAAAGTGGGGTAATTCTTGATCTTTAGTTTTAACCCTACTGTGAAAAACCTCAATATGTTTTGGGTTTTTTCCTAAATGTATTTATTTATTTAAAGTCTGATAAGAGACTCTAAAAGAAACTGTGCCCAGGCACAACAGCTGTGTTTGATGATGAAGTAGTGTCCTCCGTCGACTGACTTATTTAAAAATCTCTGTATTTTTAAGAAGTATGTTCTCCTGAGCTTCCTCCTCCCCCTCCCCTTTCCCACTGGGTTACATGACTGACACTTTTGCCATGACAAATCCATGAGTGTCTTAAAAATTTACCATGAAAACCCTGGAGCTTTAATTATTGTGCATTTACATAATTAGTGCAAATACATGCAATTACCATGTGTACCTACACAATTACCAGCTACAATGATGTACTAACAATCCTTATTAAACTTTAGTGGGGGAGGGATGCACTGATTGTATGCACAAGCAACATCTGTAATTTCATCTCTCTTTTTCTTGCCCTTGTTTGAAATAGCCATGAGTGTTTGGGGATGGGGGGGTTTAATGTGCTGCAAGCAGTGACATACTGAAAGTAGGTCAATAAGCTGTCCAAATCAGAGTTCTAGAGAGATGAAAATACAAGATAGATATTCCCAGCAATGTTTCCAGGACGCAATAGCTTCTGCAGTTAGCGTAATACTGTCAAGTCTTGATTACCCATGGGTTAATTATCCAAATTGGGAGGTAACTGTGCTGCATCGGTATCTACATCCTGCATCGCATCTGTAGTTCACCTGAACAGAATTCCCAAATTTTTATCATGTCTGCACTCTTCCTCCAGTTGCAAGTGTCTGCATGACTGGAGTCCTCCTGACATGCCCCTTGGCTGCCACGATTAGCTGAATGTCTGCTACTGGGGAAAAACAAGTGTTTCCGAAGTACTTAATTATATTGTTTATCTTAATTAATCTTTGAATTAAGATGGGGGGGGGGGGTTAGCTCATGAATGCTCTCTCTTGTAAAACATATGTGTCCTTTTTAAAGGAAGTATCTAATATAAAAATCCCAAGCACTAGGAAGCCTTGCTAATTCAGTAGTTCTCTGGGCTCTTCTGTTCTCTAGGAATTTCAGTGGCCTTCTACTTCTCTTGGCTCACAGACAGTAAAATCCGGCAAGTGATGCATTAGGGACCACACCTCTTCCTGTTGTCTTCAGTTTTGCACTTACTCTCCTGTTCAGCCACAAGGAATTCGTTGCCTGTGGTATTTCTGCAAGAGTGCCTTATGACAAAATTCTTCACTGCTCCCTCTGCCCCATGCAGTCCCCCAGAACAGGAAGAAAAACTGTCTGCTGCATTCTTTTTGTTTCGGTTTTGTTTCCTACACTTGACAGATCACAGTTCAAGCCTTGATGGTCTTTGTGCCACTTGCATGAATGCCTGGGGAGTGCACAGCCCCACGGAAGAGCCTGGGGTTTGTCTTCGTTTTTACCTGCTCTTAGAGAGTAGACAACCACGCTTTTTGTTAACGCAGTGAAAAATTGAGAGGCTAATTGGTGCTGCTAAATGCAATAAAGTAATACTTTGGGCTCTCAGGCATGTTTTATGACCAATATGGCAATTACTGAATAAAATCCCATGCCCCAGAATGTTTATTTGTGTAAACAACTTATGGTTATTTATTCATATTTTATGAATTTATTTTTTCTTTTTCCAAAATTGTATTAAGCATCCCTTGTGGTACAAAATACAGTTGGTTAAGGAAAAAAAAATAATTATGCTGTATGCTAAATGGGAGGACCCGTTGAGAATCTAGTCCTAAGTGTGTTTAGGGCTACATTTTATTTAGCATGATTAGCTGTGTTACGAAGCATTATAATGCTCTGGCAAGCTCTGTCTGATATGAAGCAGTCTTCGCTGTCCTTACAACAACATCTCCTTTTACTGTTGTTTCCTCTCCTTTCACATTGTCAGGCTGGCTAGTTTAGACTGAAATCTCTCACAGAAACTCAGACCAGAGTTCACCCTACGAGTTCTCCACTTGGTGCTGGGGTTATTTGTCATCTCTGTCTCCTGACTGGATCAGATAAGAGCTGAAGACAAGAGGAGAAACAGAAGTAGGACTCGGACTTCAACATTCATGCTCTACACAGGGCTGCGTTTGTTGTCCTTTAAATCTCATTACCTTTCTCCATTAAAATTCAGTGAGGCTAAAAGAAGACCTGCTTACTGTCAAAATCTGGCAGTAGGTAGTCAAATGATAGAAAGGCAGAGTAGTATTTCCTCTGTCATCTATGAAACAGGAATCCACATCGTGCACATCTCTGCTAGCACACAAAGTGAAATGCTCTCAAGGTAGCTATGTGCATGTCTGGTTTTACGTAAGATTACCTGATTGCATTATTTGGAGCAGATTGAAAACAAGGTCCTGACGTTTGCAGTCATTTAAAATCCTTGGGTGGTTGTGTTTGGTTGGTTTGTTGTGTGTGTGTGGTTTTTTTTTTTTTTTTCCTTTTTGTAAGATCATGATGTTGCACACAGGGCTCTGGCCATTGTCCAGCTTTGCTAATTATATTCTGCCTGAATACATTCCCCTGACTTTAAACTTGGATGAGATTTTGTTTTCTTTTTCACTTTTCCCTCCTGAAACTGTATGGTGTAGCTAGAAAAGAGTTTAATAACAACAGAAGTTACTAAAGTCCCTATTTACAAATCTCAGCTGCAATGTTGGGAAGTTATTTGCTTTATGGGAAAGGTTTGCATGAGTCGAGTGACTTCACCCCAGATCAAATTTTGATTTGAGATTTCTCAAAGTTGGGACATGCTCAGTTCTTGAATTTGGACTTTGATTTGGCTCTGACAGGGCAGTGTCTTTATCTTCTTTAGAAGGACAGATTGTATGCACTGGAGTGACTAACGTTTATGTCCCCATAAAAGTATACATTCGGCACTATATAAATAGCATGTTTACAATGCTGCATTTCCTCAGCTCACATATGTTAAGTTCCTTTTCAGTACGTTACAAGCACAAGGCATGCCTTCTCTTCCTTTCAGCTTTTCTTTGTTTTTTGTTTTTAAGTTGTATCCTTGACTCTTGAAGGCATACATCCTGGATTTCAGCGCCTTCTTCCTACATCGTATTTTTAAAGGCTTTATTCTCTTTGCCAAACTAATCAAATTGCCTTGCTTAATCCAGTGTGGTGTGCATGTGAAGGCTGAGTACAATGCCGTGAACTACGGCTCTGACCCTTCTCAGCGCATACCTCACACTTAACTGAGCCATGGGTGCAAAGTTGCTCAGGGGTTACCCAAGAATCCTAGTTACTCGGGTCTTGTGTTGGCAAGACAAGAGAGTTGTTAAGCGTATGTGTTGCCTTTCCATGGCACCCTGAAGAGCCCCTGGAAGAGTTTTATGCTTCTGAGTACATGGAACAATTTGAAGACAACTGGCATAAATAGCGGCTTGGTTCAGAAAGAATGACTGTAAAAGGAGGTGTGAGTGTAAAGTCCCATAAAAGACAAGATGCGTCTCCTCAGTGACTAAAAACTGCCTTGATGGTGTGCCTTTCCTTCCCTATTGCACCGAAGCTTTTTTGGAGGAATCCAGTCCCTTGTTGTAGTCATGAAATGACTATGTGACTTAAGCAGTATAGGTTGAGGAGGACCAAAGAGGGACCAAATTTAAGACAATATGCAAATGTTTTCAGGTCTCAAAAGGAAAAGAGAAGGGAAAAAAAGAAAAAGCCCAAACCTCTAGCCACTTCCCTCTTAATGTCTCGTAATTGTTTTCAATTTGTTTTTCTCAGTAAAATTGTTTACTTTTTCCTGTAGGACTCCAGTTGCATAACTGCAAATTTCCGTAATGTCTTTGCATAGCAATTTCATCTCTAATTTAAGAATCCAAATAAACCCAGTTTTCTTTCCCATACTATTAAGGAAAAGATATAAAAATGGACATAGTCCTCAATATAACTGTTCCAGTTTCTCACTGTGCATAGTGAAATGTGTACAGCCTGACCGCAGCCTCACTTAAGCCTACTCTCGCTTTAACACCGGTGTAGTTTGACTGCATCCAGTAGTATTACTTGTGGCATCCTGTGCTGTTGCTAAATCGGAAAAACACTTGCTCTCCCTCGGTCTGAGGTAGCATTAGCTAAACTTCAGCGTAACTATTGATCTGAGAAAGCATTTTGCATGAGATAAGCCCATGGGTTATGACAGAAGAAGAGATCAGAGATCTGTGTTGATGCGTGAGCTGTTCTGTGAGGGCTCGGGAGGCTTCAAAAGGTGTGCATCTGGGGAGCACCAGGTGTGGTGGTGCCACATGTGTGACTGACAAGACTACTGCAAATAGCTGCAAGAAAAGCAATGCTGATGTCAGACCCTATTAAGAAATTGGCACTGATCATAGGCAGTCCTTTGTGCGTGTTGTACGCCTGCAGCCCAGGTTGAGCTTACCTGAGTTAGCTCCTAAACTAGGCAGCTTAGTTACCAATGGCTGTAGTGCCCAATAGCTCAGTGTGGATTTGCGATTTAAGCGCTTACGCCCTTCGGTCTCCGTGGTCTCCTCCAAAAAGCTGTGCTGATAGCAGTTACCTGATAAAACTTGTATACGAGTAACCTAGGTATGTCTAGACACAATGTCTACATGCCACCTCAATCAATTCCATTTTCGTTACGCTGCAGTATGAGTTATGATACCAGCGAAACCTAATTTGAACTACAGCTGAAGAGGGTTAGGAGGAGGCGATGTTCTGGTTTAACACACAATCCTCTGGAGACTAGTGTTCAGCTCCGTCTTGGGTTATGTAACAGAAATGAGGTTAGCAGATTTGGTCTAATCCCTTGTGGACAGGCCCACCACAGAGCATGGAATAATGTGGATAACTGCGTGTCTGCCGGCTCGCTGACGGCCCCGCTACTGACGCAGCAGAAGGCTGTTAAGCCAGGATGCGAGATCATGCGCTGAAGCTTGCCCAGCTTCTGTTTTAAGGCTCATTAGAGCAACTCTCCATCCCAAAATGTGCATTTGCAAAACGCAGCCAGGTCTCTTAAAACAAACAAAAAGGGCCTAATCCTTGATCACGTTGCAAATACTGCTTTTGCTTTGCTCTGACATTGCAACAGAGTTGGAAAATGAGGCTGATCAGCCTAATCTGAGCGCTTTCTTTGCTGGGGTGTTCTTGGGATGACACTGACTAACTGAAGCCAGGCTGGCCATACATCTAAACTCCCAACCTCTTCTTCCAGGCCAAGGGGCCAGTCGGCCCTTTGTGCCCCAGCAGGCAACTGGTAGGGAACTGGAGATGCTATAAAGTGCTTTAGCCTTTGCCATGGATTATTAGCACAGCTCTTGGCTGAAAGGAAGCACATCAACATGGGTTAGAGGCATCTTTTAAATTTCATGAATCATATCAGCACAGGTCAGAGAAAGCTAAGGCTCTCCTAATCTTTAGGGAGTTAATTTACAAACAAACTGATAAATACATTAGATAAACTGACTGCTGCAACCACTTTTGGGCCAAAACCTAGCGCAGCCTGTGGACAAAGTAGGGAATGTCTCCTTCGAGACTGAGAATGTGAAGGGCTCTATAGGGGCAGGCAAAGTGGTTGGGACCTGGCTGTGACACCAGTTAACACTTGCTGTCACTGCAAGCGCTGCCTGATCTCCAATGATTGCGAATGGCCGAGGCTGGTGCAGTTGTGCATCCCCTGTGGCCAGGTATCACCTCCAGCCCCTTTGGCGCCTCTGAACAGCATGTGGAAAACCCTGATTTTAGTGGAGACAGGCTCAGAGGGCACAATGGCACCTGCTAAATCACTAAACTGGTTTCCTGCAAGGCATTCATTTTCCTAGCTGTGTACTGACCAAGCAACTTAGGTTTCTGAAAGACGGCAGGTGGTAAATCCCGCATGATGTGGTGATGTGGAAAGTATTCTGCAGAAAAACTACAAAAAGCTTGAAAAAGTACATGTGTTATTACCAACCTGTTTTCTGCCTGCATGACATCAGTGGGAGTTATGCTTAAATACAATGGACAGGCTCTGCATGCCCTTGTAACCTCTTTTCTGCAGAGATATGTTTAATTTTCTAATTTATAATTTCATAAGATGGTTTGAAACAATGAAACATCAGACCTACTGCTTGACTTTGCCTGTGTCCGAGACAGAAGCTTTGACACTTTACCAAGCTGACACCTTAAGATATTAACTGCCAATTAATTTACTATTAAGGTATGATGCAATGGCATCAGTGTGACTGTCAGGAAATGACTATATAGCTACAGTGCCATTGTCGGTTACTTAGAAGGCCGGGTTTATTTGTAATGGACATCAGACGCCTTGCAGGGGTGGAATGACTTACGCATTGACTGAGCAGTACCCACAGTGTCCATCTGAGGAGTGTGGGTTGGTACCGCTCTGGGAAGGCAGAGCACAGTAAAAAGGAGGTGGCGAGGGGGTCACTGCGGGAGTAGCCGAGGGTGGTATCTTAGCCAAACTCACTGGAAGGGCTCAGCGTGGAGGTCCTTGCCCCTGGGGCTGAGACGCTTAGTAATTACAGAGGGCCCAGATCCTTGAAGAAAACAGAATCACAGAATGGTTCGGATTAGAAGGGACCTTAAAGACCATGTAGTTCCAGCCCCCCTGCCCTGGGACACCCCCCACTAGACCAGGCTGCTCAAAGCCCCATCCAGCCTGGCCTTGAACACCTCCAGGGATGGGGCAGCCACAGCTTCTCTGGGCAGCCTGTGCCAGTGTCTCGTCGCCCTCGCAGCAAACGCTCCCTTCGGGGGGGCCAGGGTTCGTACCTGCGGGGCCTGTGTGTCCCGCACCGGCCCCTGGGCCTTAGGCCGAGGCGGCCGCGCCGCCACTACCGCATCCCCGGCAGCGGCCTGCCCTCTCCGCCCCTCCCGCCCGCCCCCGCGGGGGTCGGGGAGGACGCGGTCTCCCGCCGGGGCGACCCTCGCGCCCGAGGGGAGCGCTGGGTGGCGGCGGAGGCCAAGGAGAACGGCGGCCGCTCCCCGGCGCGGCGGGGGGCGCCTGGTACGTGCGGTCCCGGCGATGGGGGGGTTCGGCCCCTGTCAGTGCCCCCGCGGAGCGTCCGGGCGCCTTTAAGGGGGGGCGGCCGCGCGCGGGGCGGGCGGGCTGGCAGCGGCATTGTTCCCTGACGTCACCGGCAGGCTGCGCGGCGGCGGCTGCTCCTCTCAAACTTGCCTTTGTTACCCGGCGCTCCCCGGCCGGCGCCGCGGCCAAACGCAAAACGCGGAGCCGGAGCGCGGAAGCGGAGCGGCGGGACGCGCCGGGCGGGCTCCCCCCGCCGCGGTACCGGGGGGGCGGGAGAGCGGCGGGAAGGGAATTTTTTTTTTTATTTTTTTTTTTTTCTGGGGAAGCCACGAAGGAGTAAATGAGGGGGGAGGAGGAGGATGGGGGGGGGCGGGGGGAGCCCCGCTCTCCCCGCACCGCCCCATGCAAATCGGTACGGAAACCGGAGCGGGGAGGGAGCCCCCGGGGGAGGCCCGCGGGGTTACCGCCGACACGGACGCGCGATTCCGGCTGCGCGCATTAAAAGAAAAAATTTAAAAAAAAAAATAAAATAAAAAGGAAAGGGGGGGGGGGGACGGCACGGCTAAATCCTCCCCCTCCTTCCCCGAGTAATCCGACATCCCTTTAAAGTCCAGATCTTTCTCCTCCTCCAACAACAAGACGAATGTGACCAGCGAAGAGCAGCGCAGTGCTGTTTAAATTGCTTATCTTAATTGCATAATCTAACAAGCCCCGTTGGAGCAGGGATGAATATATTAGGCTTATTAACAACTCATCATAAAATATTGATTGTCCTGGAAGTGTTTTATCAAGGGGAAGAGAAGTCGAGGGAGTTGTTTTTTAGCAGATTGGTGCTCGTCAGACAAGGACGGTTTCTTGTTATTTTCTCCCTGGAAATCAGGGCTGGATTTCCTGAGGACAAGAGGAAAAAAAAAAAAAGGGGGGGGGGGGGGGGGCAGGAAGAAACAACCCAACCCAACACGCCCTATTGTTAGCGCCGCGGGTCGCGCTTAGGGCGGGGGGGGGGGGGCCGGTCCCTGTCGCCCCCCCGCCCTCAGCCCCGCCGGGAGCGGAACCCCCGGGCGGACCCCGCTCGTACCTGGGCGGCGGGAGCGGCGGGCTCTGGGCATCACAGCGGCACCGAGGGTGGCAATAAATGAGGAGGGTGGTGTGTGTGTGTGTATGTGCGTGTGTTTGGGGTGAAATAAAGGGAGCGGCGGGGTGTCTGGGCGCTCCCGTGTCATCCCCCTGCCCGCCCGGTAGTTCCTCCCCACCCCGGTAAGAATTGTGCGGTGCGGACGGCGGCACCGCACGGCCGGCAGCCGACCGGGGCCGGGGCGATTTCCCCCTGTTCAATAACATAAAAATACAAGGAGGGGAGGATAGACACGCTCTTGCTTTCAGTTTCCAGAGTGGAAGGGTTTCTGAGTGCCTGGTATTTCAGGAAGACTTAAAACGAGAATCCTCGCCTTAAAAATACACTGTAAGACAATATTTGTATTTTAACTCGTATCTAAGACTTTTAACTTTGTGTAATTTTTTTTTTTTTGGGGGGGGGGGGCAGGGGGTTGCGGGGGCGGGGGGAAGAGGGGGAAAAAAGGGAGAGGGCGAAGGAAAGAACATCCCTGTAGGAGGCAGCTCCCTTTCAGATAGGAATCTGGGACAGATTTTGCCAGCAGCCACAAAGCATGGCCCTTTGGTAATAGAATAGCCAATGTAATTTGACACTTCAACTTGCTGTGCTCTCTGCTAGTTGATTCACTTACTCACCCACTAACATTGAGCTCCTTTTCACTGTCTGTGGGCAAGGGGGGAAAAAAAAAAAGGGGGGGAAGGGGGGGGGAGAGGGAGGGGGGGGGAAAGAAAAAGGCAAGCGGGGGGAGAGAAGGGAGAAAGGGGGGAATTAAAAAAAAAATATTATATATTTAAAAATACCCGAGCCAGGGCTGCAAATCAGTTTGGGGGAAGAGAGGATTTTTTTTTGCCTGCCTTCTTCCTTGTTGTTCCGCCGCTGCGAGGCTGCCGTGCGATCCGTAGGTAAGTTTCGCGTCTCCCTGCGCTGCCCGCCCGCAGCTCCCCGCCGGCGGCCGGGCAGGGGTTGCGCCTCGGCGGAGCAGAAACAATGGAGCGGCCACGCTGGGGAAATAAGGTGTACGGGGGGGATGTGTGTGTGGTGGTGGGAAGTATTTTTTTTTTTTTTTAAATAAATGTATAAAATAATACATGTTTATTCCGCGAAGGGAGGAAAAAAAAAAATGTGCGGAGACTTCTTAAAGGGGCAGGCTGTCCCCGCCGGGGGAGCGGGGAGCCGCGGAGCCGGGCCCGGCGGCGGGGAGGCGGCTCTTCCCCGGGAAATGCCCTTCCCCGGGGCGGCGGGGGGACCCGGCCCGGCTCCAACTTGTAGCGGGCGGGCGTCGGAACCGCCGCGAAAACGAAAAGGGGGCTTGGGGGGGGCCGGGGCGGCGGCTGCCCCCGGCCGGGGCCAGCGCCGTCGGGGCGGGCGGGCTGGAGCCCGGTGCCGGGGCTGCGGCCGCGGCTCGGGTCGTGCGTGCCCGGTTGGGCTTGTGAGAAGCGTTGGGGGGGGTGGGGGAGCTTGTCCCTGTTGTGCGGGCTCCGGGAAGCTTGCCTGGGTGTAAATTCCTTGTGTCTGGGTTTCCAGAGCCAGTTGGGACCGGGGCCTCTCTGGCCAGGCAGGAGGAAGGAGCAGCCCCCCTCCTTCCCTCTCCCTCCCTCTCCCTCCCCGGTGCATCTGTCCAGGAAGCCGCCGGGGCGGAGGGGAGGGGGCGCGGGGGCAGAGGGCCGGGGGGGGCCCGGCCGCCACTCGCCCGCCTTTGTGCGAGGGGAGCGGGGGAAGCGCTTCCAGGGGCGGCTGGCCGAGCTGCTGGCGGGGAGAGGGGGAATGGCAGTCAGTTAAAAGACACTTCAGGAATGTAAACATAAAAATAGGAGCCATCCAGCCACGCTTTTATTCCCCCCCCCTCCCTCCTCGTCCGCCTCCCCCCCCCCCCCCCCCAGTGCCGCTCGGGATAGCGCTCCGGGCTCGGCAGCCGAGGGCAGGGGGGAGGAAGTTGTTACTATAATCGTGGTTTTTTTTGTTGGTTTTTTTTTTTTTTAGACTGTAAACTTTGTTTTGCACTTGTAAAGTTTAATTTCGGTGCTACCGTGGAGGCTGCGATTATGGGGCGCCGGAGCGGGGAGGCGTCTCCTCGGGTGTCGTTCCCCCCCCCCTCCGTTACCGTATTTACGGGAGGTGCGACGTGCCCGGCGGTGGCAGCCTGACCCCGCGTCGCGGCCGAACGGCTTTTGTCTGGGGTTGCGGGGGTCCCGCCGCACGGTTCCGGCAGCCGCGCAAACCGTGCCGCACCGCAGCCGTGCGGGCAGTTGGCGGGGGCTGGGGCTAACTTGAGGAATAGCTCTGCAGTGCCGGCCCGTCGTGCGCCCTGTATATTTTTGTGCTTCGGTTAATAATCTGCAAACGGCTTAATGGCTCTGTAGTGCCAGAGGAATTGGTTTTCTCCATTTACTCCGGCAGGCCTGAGTGAAGCTGGTGCTCTGGCTGCTTTTTTCAATGCGTTGACATGAGAGAAGAGGATTTAACTTGGCAGCCTGAACAAATGCTCTATCAAAGGTTTCCTAAGAGACAGTAGGGGAGCGGGGGAGATGAATGACCTGGGGTAGTTTTAGGGTGCTACCTATGCAGGCTTTCTTTTAAATACGAAATGGCCATTTAGGACTCTGAATAAAACTGCGCGCATCAGAAAGGCGACAGGCTTATAAAATTTAAAAGGGCAAAAGCCCATTAATGCAGTGGCGAAGCTTTGGCTCCCAGCTCTGGTTGAGTAGTTCCAACTGCCGTGAAGTGCCAAAGCTTTTAAGGAATCTTTAGCAACAGCTTCTCTCTCGTTGCAATATGGACCTTGGCCTTGTGCGGGAAGGTTAATGGTGTGGCCTCTCCTCCCCAGGCAGGGGAGCCAAGGCGAGGGCGGCAGGGGTAAGGGCACCAGGGGTAACCGAGAGGTGAAGCAAAACCAGGATGGGGGGGGAGAAAGAAAAAGAGAGCCCTACGCTGGGATGTACGGCTGAAGCCTCTTGCTGGTGGGAACCTGCTCAGGTCGTGATACTGGGGCAGTAATGTGGCACAGTGGCAGAACTCTAACTCCAAAAGTATTACCAGCACCAGCAGAGAAGTTTCACAGAGTAATACAGCAAAACTAAACACCGCTGACGGTCTTTGGGCGAACAAGGATCCTTCTAACAAATATAATTGGTCTCGGATTCAAACCTCCACTTCCTTCTCTCAACTGGGGGAAGTGTACTATAGCATCAGTCTTCTCCTGGCGGGGCCTGGTGCAGGTCTGCGAGTGCCAGAAGACTCGCTCTGACCTTTTTCTGCTCAAGTTGAGGATGTTGAAACACCAGCCATCAAACAAAAGGCACATTGAAAGCAAGATCTGTGATGGAGCACATGTGACTTTGAGGCTGGTTGAGTGCATTTGGGGACTGTTTTCCTTGGAGTTTGGGGTGGGGGGAGGAGAAAGAAAAGGCCACTTTATTTTTAAAATGAGGCTATGGAAAACATGACTTGGAATCCTCTAAATATCCCACAAAGACCTTTCTTCTTTTTATCTTTACTTTTTAAGTGTCGTCTTAAAATGTCTTGATTTCTACTTTTTTACATATGTATCTATAATTGCCAAATTACAAGAAGACTTATTTTTCCCCATGGGTGCAAGGAGGACCCGGAATGATGCAGAATCTCCCACATCAAAAAAAAAAAAACCAACAAACAAACCAGCTTTAAAAAAAAGTGTCTTTAGGATTACCATTTAAAACAATGAAATATTTCCTGGGATTTAATTGACAGATTGTGATTTTTATCTACTCAAGATAACGCTACCTCAAAAGGTGGCTGATTCAAAGATTATTCTGTAAATTGAGATTTAAATTTACTTGGGGCTTTCAGAATTTAAAAAGAATGGCTTCGGGACCAGTCGATATAGGTATCTAACCTGCCAATGACACTCATGTCAACATGGACAGATGCTTTTATTGTTTACATTGTTTATGGTCCACAGTACCTTAAATAAACGTTGATCATGATTAGAAACAATAATTGAGTCTGTGGCAAAGGATCAATGAAAACTTTGTTTCAGGAAAGAAGTGAGTTGCTGTGTATATATACAGAGAGTGTTTTGTGCTGCCTGAGATGAAATAAAACTGCGATCTTAATGCGGCATACAATTCTGTTTTTAGAATATTTTAAGAAACCCACAAAAGATAATAGATCAGTTTCTGCATCATCTGAAAGGTTTGTCCTGATCAGCCGTGGTTATGAGGGGTGGAAAGGAGAGGAGGCTTTGTAGCAGGTTTCCATTCATAACTTTTCTTGGGAGTTGCTTGCCCTTTACCCCAAATCTCTTCCACTTTTATAGGCTCCAAAGGTTTTGTGTCAACATAAAAAAAACACCGCCAAAAACCAAACCCTCGCGGATGGCAGTTACATCACTGATACTATAGTTGGAGACAATGTTGGCTGGTTTTTAGCAACTTGATGTTTGTACTAGCGGCCTGGAAAGCCTGGTTTCTCTCCTGAAAAGGAAGAAAAATAGATCCCAGAAAGGAAACAAAGTTGGAATGCCTTTTGCCTTCCACAGTGTTGTTGATAGGCTTCGGGACAATGGGGAATCCAGCCTTTTTCCAGTCGCACGGAAGATAATGTGACTATGAGAAATGGCTGTGGGGGCTGGCCAGGAGCTGGTGGTGCCTGCCCTGCTGCCGTAACGACGTGGGTGATCAAATGCTGCGCAGGGAGCGAGCTGGGATTGTTACGACTTTACCTGGGAAGCTGGTTCTCATAAATAAGTAGGACTGGAGTTAATGCCTGTGGTAACAAATCTGACCACTGTGCAATTGGCTGATTTGTTCACTCCTAGTCAGACCAATTTTTGTGAAATCCTATCCCGTATTACAGCAAAGCGGCAAGAATATTGCTGAAGAGTTTAGAGTTGGTTTGTGCTTGTTCTTGTCAACTGACTGTTGTGGGACGAGGAGCACAAGCCCTCTTGATCTGTTTAGGTGTGGTGTATGGGAAAGCAAGGTGAGCAGTGCATCAATACAGACCACCGCAGATGGGCACTGAGATACCTCCTGCTCAGGTGCTGCATGTTTTCCTTTCACTGAATGCAGGTGTAAGCAAGCTTTTTTGCTGCTGCTAACTTGAGCCTGTCAGTGGTATTAGAAACCATTTCTGACTTAAAATGGTGTCTTTGGCTTAAAAACAAAAGCTTTGCAAATTGAAGTGTAGCTTTGTCATATTGATTTTTTTTTTCCCCCATTTCTTTTTCCAAAAGCAAAAACTTCTTATGTAGCAATTCTCCAATTCTTTATTTCCATTGGGTTTTGCGTCTTCATTAGCATTCAGCTTGGTTGTTGTTAGAGTATTTTAAAGGTGATATGGGCTGCAAGAGAAATGTCCAGGCAATGGGTTGTAATGGATCTCCACAGCTCGACTGTTGGAGGCAGTAGCGTATTATGGGAGTAGGAGATGGTCTTACACTTGTTACTTGTTATTTTTGGTTCCAATAGTTTAAGATAGACTGAAGTTTACATTGCCTGCAATAGGTGAGGTTTGCTGGCTTCAGTACAGGGCTACTACCCTTCCCTTTGTGGAGCAGGGCAAATTTGTTGGGTGTTGTGTATCTAGTAGAAGAAAGTAAGTTGTTCTTAGGCAGACAAAATCACTTTCCATCTGATTTCTCCTGTAAGAGTCAACAGAAATTAAGTTACTCCACGGGGGATGACTCGTTCTTAGAAGAACCTGCCCTTGTGAAGGCCCACGTAGGTGATCATTTGATGCAGGCCACCTATGGTTTCCCTCGGGTGCTCACACTTTTTAGACCTGTAGCACAGGATAGAAGCAGCAATTTGTACTCCTGTATTGAATCCTGTAACAGCCAAATGTAAATGGGGAAGGAGTGATGGTTGACGCTTTTAAAATAAGGTTTAGGATCTAATGAAATGTCTAAGCTTAAAAAGAGACTTTTGTTCTTTCCATAGATAATTCAATAAATTGAGCTGATTTGTATTTTGTCTAGTGTATTAATATTGAGATAGTTGCGTACAAGCTATCATGTTAACATTCCATTAAGATAAATGTGGGCAGTGTATCCCTTGGTTGGTAAGCCAGCATTTGTTTTGACTCCACAGAACAGCTTTGAATTGATTCCCAAAGTGAAGCAGGAAGGCTATGGGCTCAACACAGGGGGAAGGGAGGAAAAGAAGTCGCTCAAAATCTATTAGTATGCACAACGCCACAAACCCGTGGAAATGTCATAAACCCGTGGACTTGGATTGCCTCTACTGCTCATTGTTTGTTATTTGATTATTATTTTTTTTAATTTTTCCTGACTTAATGTGTATATGTCAGTGGATGGTGGAGAGCTGATTTATTAAACAAATGTCCTCATATTAAGACATCCTTCTCCAGGCTGCCTGATCCATAGGTAGTGTTGTTATCCTCTCACTGTAGAGCCATATTCCATTTTTGTGGTAGTCAATATTGGCTGCGAGTGCCGTGAGGCTGGGGTTCTGTAAGCCTTTTTTTTTTTTTTCGTTCCCCAGAAGAAAACAGCACTGCCATGGATCTGACTTTGGAAATGGGAACAACTCAAACGTATAGATAATACATACGTGTCGTGAAAACTAGTGTGAGAATGAAAGCCACGGACTTTGTATGTCTGATAGTGTCATGCGAAACCAGTGTGGAAGTCGTTATCTTCATTTGGTCGTCTTCAAATCTTTCTTGTTCTGTTGTTCTGAAGTCCGTGTCTGGTAACCAGTAAATTCTTCTGGTGATTTATTTTTGGATGTCAGTCTGGTCAGGATGGTGTTAACTAGAGAATACTAACTGGTTGATCTAATGTACAAATGTGGGTGAACTCTCTCTTGCTCGTATTGCAGCTCTTTGTACCTGTAAAAGATCATTTGCCATCTTTGCCGATTAGGTAAAAACATATATGCTTGAGAAGTAGGAGAAAAAGAAATACATTGACAACAAGTTTGTGTTGTCTTTGGGTATTTTTTTTTTTATTTTATTTCTTATTATTCCTTTGAGGCTGCAGAGCTGTGATGACTGACCGTCTGGCAAAGCAAATGGTATCCATCTCTTGGAGATTTCTAGATAGTCTCATAACTAACCAGAAGGGTTTATTTATTGGGGCTGCAGTGACATAGATGTATGACAGAATAGTAGGGGCTTCAATTGGCCATTTAGCAGCAAAAACAGTTCCCTTGATGAATATCTGCCCATTTCTTGGCTGTATTCCTGATTCCCTCTAAGAACAGCGGAGCCTTTTAGGCTGCCCTGAAATATACACCTCCTGTATCTCCACCAGTAAATTCTGAAGTGCAGGTTTCTCTTCCTCTCTTGTTTTTGAACACACGTTCCAAAACCAGCTGAACTGATCGAATACAGGCTTACTGCATAAATAAGGGCATCATGGGACAGGGGCAGTGGGCAATGCCGGGGCTGGCTTATGGCTGTGCACCTGGCGTGGGAGAGGGTTTGAAACTGGACTTCCCTGGAAGTTGCCTCGTCCCCCACTGATGCTCAGAAGGGGGTTTTCGCCAGTCTGATCATGATTTCTACCTTGCTTCTTAAAACTTCTCTTTAGCATATCACTGAGCTCAGACCCTTCCCCGACGCTGTTCTCTTGGGCATGGTTTGGCTTGTTGTCCAACACCCACCTGGTAGATGTGCATCCTCCAGCTCAAAGGTTATCGTCTGCCTTCAGTTATTTTAGAGGTGTGAGAGTGCCACGGAGGAAAAAAAAAACAAACCACCACAAAAGAGCTGAGTGACAGCGAGGAAAGGCTTGTGTCTTCAGTTGCAGGACCCCTACCCCTCCATTTTCTCAAGGAAGCAAGAGAAACCCTCCAACCCCCTGTCTTGCTGCTCCATTGCTTGGTTTGAGCAATGCTCTTGCAGCCAGAAGCCCTGTAGGTGGTTTGAAAATAAGAAATACCTTACATATCATTGCTTTAACATAAACCTTAGTCTTCCTTAGCATTGAGCATCTCTCTAAGATTTTTGTCTGTTGTAAATGACAAAAAAGCCTTATCAACAGGAAATTTTTTCTTAGATAATATTTCTGGTTAAAATACATTGCAAAAATACAAGTTCCTGCAGGTAAAGTAGTTTGAAAACAAGCACTGTCACTCTTTCATTTTAAAACTGTAACATGTTCATAGTTCAATGGAAGACCCATTTGGTTATCTCCCTTCCCCTCCGAAAAAAGCAGGAGAAAAGCTTTAAAAAGCGGTTTTAGAGACTTTGTTGACATTGAATTCTCGGAAGAGCAGTTTGTTTATATATCTATCTATACATGAAAGAGAGAAGGGTTTATTATCCCTCAGGTTTGCAGGGGGGGAAGAAGAATGATGTGGTTGTCAGGCAGTCTACCCAATCTCTTGGTGTCCTTCTTGTAAATTCTGTGCTTGTTTAATGCTCTTATAACCCTTTTCCCGGCAGTGGGATCACAGAAGTTAACTTGTTTACAGCTGGTATACAGCTTATGTTGGCCTCCCTTACAGCAACCCCGTGCTTCCCCCAAGCTTTTTCAAAGAAAGCTTTTCTTCCCTCCTCCACTTAGCACAGGTTGATGCACTTTACATTTGATTAAACAATTTTTTTTCAAGACTGGAATGCTTGTTCTAAAAAGACTGCAGGGCAGTGAACTGTCGTCCTGCAAATGCTCTTGGGATCCTGACTACCTGCATGTTCAGTTCGCTATCCTTCGGGTGCTGTGCAAAACCATGAAGTCCCACCTTGCCGCTGCGATGTAGGTGCTCTCTCTATTTCACAAAAGATCAAGACACTGAAGTTGCAGTTGGGTACACAGGTGAAAATGTGGGTAACAGTTCTGGGACTGAAAAGGTGAACTCGACATGTGTTGAATTTGCAAGGCTGTTTCTCTGCAAACTAGTGTTCGGCTTCACCCTGTGCACAAGTCCCTTTCTTGCTTTTGAGAGATCTACTTTGATAGGTCTCACCTGGCGAGACTTAAAGCAGCGGTCAGTCCTCCTTTAAGAAATTCGTTTCGGGAACTATTCTTCCATCTTTTCGTGTCCTCCTCTCAAGTATGAGATTTCTCCCCAAATTTACATCACTGTTTTAAAAAGTATTGGGTTGCAGTCCAGCTGGAGTTTGATACCATTAGACATGGGAGCCTACAAGCTTTCCAACTGAATGCATAGCTTTGGCTTTTGGCGCTGTAAAACTCTTGACATCTCGCACATTAAAATCATAACAGCATTACGTAAGGAGAAGTTATTTTGGGTCAGCAGTGGATCTTTCTAAGACTTGGTTAAAGCAGCCTTGCGAGTTAAAACACTTGGGCTCGAGTCCTCTTCCTGCAGCTTTTTGATGGTGTAAGCGTGCGGGTGGTGTGTCCTTTCCCGGCTGTCTGCCCTCAGCTTTACTGGCTCTGAACCGGCAGTTTGGGCAGCTGCAGGGACCCCTCGGGAGAAGGCTCAGCCCCTGGCTGTCACCCTCCCCGCTGCTTTGCGGTGGGACTGGAAGGAGAAGCTGGGGGGCTCTGTGACCCACCTGCTCTGGGCTCCCGGCAGCTCCTGCGGCAGCGGGGGGACAGGAGTTGTGTGGGAAGGTGGATGGTTGCCCAGAAGGACTTCAAAACACAGACAAACAAAGTCCCACCTCTGCAGCGGGCACTCACTTGTTTATGTGTAACTCAGGAGTCACCGTTTCAGTTTGGCCTTGTTGTTCTTTACCGAAGGACAAGTAAAACTATGACAGCAGCTGTTGGCGACCAGCAAGCGACAGAATGCGGGATAAATCTGGGGAACCTTTGAAATGCTTTTTAATAACAAATACTTAACAAAGATACAGCTTACACATGAAAGATGCCATACTTGGACTTTTCTGGGTGGTGTAGGTATAAACGCATGCCTTCAAGACTAAACCGTGCATACCGACTGAACCTTGGGTATGAATTACAAATAAAGGGAAGGCCATTTAGACCTTGTTTATACTTCAGAAGGAATCAGCACCAGGACACAAGATAAATATTTTTAAAACATTGACATGAAACTGCCACGTCCTCCCACATCTGTGCAGCAGGGAGTGATGGGCACTGCTGGCGGTGGCTCTGGCTGGAGCAGGGCAAGTTGAGAGAGCAGAAAGTCCCCCCCGAGGCACAGGCTTGGGCGAAGCGGTGGCTCTTTCTGCAAAGGACAGTGCTGGGGATGGTGAGCAGTTCAGACTAAACCTCTAAAATGGGTTTTGAAAATATTTGCTGTCGTTTTTATTCCACCTGTATTTGTGGCAGGTTGTTATTTGTAAGTTAATCGGCTGGCAGGTGCTGGGGAGGTGTGGGGTCTACAGGGGAGTGGAGGAAGAGAAGGAGGAGGAGGAGGAGGCTGCTGCTGCTGCTGGAGGGGTCAGAGCCTGGATTTGAGGAATTGGTTGGGGGGAAGCAGATGGGCACCTTAAATCCAGGACTGTGATTGTCTTATCCTTCAGCAAAACATCAAGGTCCTTTTGTTAACTAAATAAATACGTGAAATTTAGGATTCGTCAGTTGAAGTTTCTTTTGTTAACTAATTGATATGTGGAGCATCCATGTTGAGGAGTTTGTCCCGTTTCCTCCCAGCTGACCCAGAGCAGAGCTGCTCCCGCGGCGCGGTGGTTAGCGCGCTGGGTTTGGTGGCAACCTTTGGGTATCTGGTGTCAGCGCTGCCCTCGGCTGTGCTGGGTCCTCGCAAGCCCTGCGTGACACCGGGCTGGTACACCTCGTACAGCTCTCCCGTCTGTTTGCCCTGGGCATATGCAGGTAAACATACAAACGAGCTGAAATGAGGAGTAAAGCAGTCGACAGTCAGGCTGCTATTGTGCGGCGCCCGGGCTCTGCCATGGTGACTAAGGCGGCGTGATGGTTTCCTTATTGGCCACCATCTGTCCCTCCGCGCTGGCGCCTGGTGGCTAGCGCTCGGCCTCAGGAGCACCGGGGCTCTCGGGCAAGAGAGGAGCGGAAGGAGGATGACTAGCAGGTTTCTGGTCACACTTGCATAGTTGTGTCACTAGATTTGTTTAATCACTTCAAAAAAAAAAAAAAAAAAAAAAAAAAATTCCAAGACAGCGTTTTCATCGTATCCTAAAAGGTTTTGCATCCTGAGCGCGTGTATAAATTGTTTACTCAATGCGTGAACTTTTTGCAACACCTTTTGTGAAAGAAAGTCTTGTAGCAGTGCCTGTTGTTAGAGTACTTTAGCCTGTTGGAAATTTCAATGAAACTTCAAACGTTTCTGTCAGTTTCCTGGTGTCGTATGATTTGAAATTCAGATTTAAAACTTTGAATTCGGTCACTCAAAAAGAAACAAGCGTGTCAGCGTAGAGTCTTAGTCCTTTGTCTGAAATTGCAGCTATGGCCCTCAATGCCTCTTTCTCAATAAAGAGAAATGTAAATCAAAAATACTTGTAATGTTGCCAGCATCTTGTCCAAGCAATATCCCGGTGTATTAAATCATAAAATGAAGAAACATAGTACATATCTCCTGTCATATGAAAAATATATTTTTAAGTATATCTTTGCTCTATTCATGCTCCTTAGCGTTCATGAATTTATGCTTTATTTTGCTGTAGAAACTGGTAGCTAACTTTACCTGTTAAACTGTTCATAGAAGAAACAAAAGATTGGGGAGTCAAGCTCCCCTTTTCACTGTTACACCTCACTTAAGGATAATTTGTAGGAAATGAAAGATGAATGCACATATGCTAATGTCTCTTAAAGCTTGTCTGGCTGCTTTGTTTAATAAGGATAAAACCTCCAAAAGAAACACTGAAAAGGCAGGAATTCTCTGGCAGTTGATCTATTTGTGTTTTTAACGTAGAATATTTTTAGCCTGAGATACAAAAATACATACTTTTGTATCCAAAGAGACTGTTGTTTCCACTTATATTAAAACCCTGGATGGGAAACAAGATGTTAGACCTATTATAATGCAACCCAGTAATTAACATATGTTGGCCTGCCTCTGCCAAGGCTTTCCTGTGAGTAATGCAAGTTGCACAAGTAGAGGAGTCAGGTTGTTTGTCAGTGAAGAACCATGCATCTACGCATGAGCGATCTGATCCTAAAGACATCATCTAAGGATAAGGATGTGAATCTGTGTTTGAATCTGAGAGCAATTATAGTTCAAATGTCCTCTCAGCCGTGTTAGGTTTGGAAAAAAAAAAAAGACTTTTTTTTTTTCCCCTCCCCCTGTTGCCAGTGAAATATTCTCTTGTCTAGTATTAAGAAAAACGGGAAAATAATTGATGGCAGAGGTTTCAAGTTTTTGGTTGTATGGGATTTTTGTGTGTGGTGGTTTTTGTTTGTTTTGTTGCGTGTGTGTTTGTTGTTTTTAATTCCCCAGTTCCTGAGTGACTGGAGCGAGGGATCTCAGGGATGTTTCCTACAGTAAGGATTCGCTGTCTCTGACTTTCAGAGACACCTGTGCAACTGCAGTCATGTCAGGTGAATGCCAGGTAGTTGGATCCCACTTTTCTATTTGGATGGACCTTTCACAGCAGAGGAGCGGAGTGACTTGGTTAAACTGAAAATGTTTTCTCTCTGATCAAAGTGAATGTATGTAAAGCACATATTGCATGTACTCTCTACAGATTTGTTACTTCCACCCAAGTACATGCATTCTGCAGTTACATATGAGAAGGGGCATAGAGTAAAAAATGAAATAAAAAATAATTTTTTAAAAAAGCGTAAAAAGATAGGTGACCGGCTTTTGCGTGGTGGATTTTTTTTTTTTTTCCTAATGAAGTGTAAATGACCAATTCAGACCTATTTTCCTAATAAATGTTATGGGAAGACAAATGATATATTGTAGATTTAAATGACTGAAATGCATCCTCAGAGTAGTTTGAAGGTCATACATTCTTGAACTCTGAAATGTGTTCCAATTAGTGTTCTATTTAAAAGCAGATTTTGTTTCTTAACCTGAAAGCAGGCTGTTGCACACCAACTAATGGTTTAATGTGGGCTCACAATTAGTGACTGCTCACTTCTGCGCACTTATCGCAATGTGACCCCCATCGTCTTGGTTGAAAGGACTGGAACATGGAGAGATAATAGGATTAATCAGTATCTGTATACATTGCAAGTATTAACAACTTTGAAACACCAGAGGTTCTTTGGTACTTCATCATGATAGAGTAAAATGCGTTGTCATTTTTTCCTTTTAGAGAGTTATGTGTTTAATTTGTAGCTTGTATTTTGACACTATCTGTTCAGCTATAAATAAAGCTTGACTATGACAGTGATGGCCTTTAGGCTACCTTTTGATTGTAAATTCACAATTGTTGTTTTTGCCTTGAGTGCCATTTTCAAGCTGTGCAGTGTGGATGGTGTTGAAGAAAAGAAACTTACAATACACAAAGTGGGTTTTGCTGCTTAGAGTACTGATTAGATTAACTTGAGATTGCCAGCCTTAAAATATTTGGCCACCAGAAGCCAGGCCTTTAGAATAATTTTAAATAATAATAAACTTGCATTCTTTTAAGAAATCTGTCTTTTGGGGCTTGTTTAGGGTTCATATTTTCAAGTTTTGTCCTGAACCACAAGCACTAGAAACACATTAAATAAACAGAGATGCTGTTGAAATCAGTTGACTTAAGGAGCTGGAGCTTTAGAGTGCATGTGAAAGTAGCATTAGGCTCCAGGACTCTTTTTTTTTTTTTTTTTTTTTTACTTTCTGTTGCACTCTTATGCCATGTGCGGTGGTGGTAGGTCCAGTTTGCTCCCGGAGGTTATTTGACGCGCTCTCTCAAAGCAGGGTGGTGCAATCAGTAGTCATGCTTAGTAACACCGCCTGCCTGTTTTTCAAATCATCGAGCATCTTGTGGCTCCCCAAAATATTCAGGAAGGACTGCGGTGGGTCAGAACTTCTTGATTTGCAAGTTCTTAATGTCTAGAAAACACACTGAGATCTTTTAAAAGCGTCACTGTTGGATGTAAAATCTGCTTCCCCCTCCACTGCCGTTATTTTGAAGTGGGCAGATGCAGCAGATTTTTAGGAGATAGTGGAAAACCCGTCTCGTCTAAGGGAGGGGGAAAAAAAAAACGGCTGGGAAAAATACGTGGTGAGAAAGGTGTAGCTGGATTTACCACCTTCTTGACATTTTGGCCATAGAAAGTGAAATTGCTGGATTTGTGTTAATATATTTATTGTGCATTCAAATACCTGTCAGAAGGCCTTGTGATCTATGGGTACTATTTTTATCTTCATTTACAAATCAGCAGGTGTTCGCAGGCCTGTTGGACATCCATCCTTTTGAGGCATTTATGAGTAAACGTTTCTGGCTGTCATAATTTTGGTTGGTCAAGTCCACGTTAATTGCTGCACTCTGTGCAGTTGTTCTAACATTTAAATACTGCCTGCAAGTAGGTTTGATTAAAATTACATCTCTAGGTGCACACTAAATACCTTTGATACCTCACCTACAAACAACTGTAGAATTGTTGGTGAGAATGACAGCTGCAGGCAATAAGCGAGGACAGTAATAGAAGTCTCAGTGCTGGAGAGAGCATCATAAATCATGAGGCGAGAGCAGCGTGTGTGCTGACAAATGGGCGAGCAGCTGCAAACAGCGTTTTCCAGGTAAGAATTACTGCGCTCGCTCACGATAACTGCTCAGAAACCACCTCTTCCTTGTACGTGGGCGACTTCGCCCCTGCACGGGTAGTCACGGTGGTGTGAGCCGTCGAGCTCTGGTATTTTGACTGGGGATGGTGTTTTGCATGGTGTAAGCTGCATATTGGACACTGGACCTTGGTTTTCATCCAAGGTGTATTCAAGTGCGCGTCTTCTCTTTCTGGGAGGAAAATCCCCTTGCTTTTTGCAGCTGATGAGTTATTTTATTTAGTTTCCTCAGAGGCTTTGGAGAAGTGTTCTTGACAGGTGGAGACAAGGGGGTGTATTTGGCGGGCTTTAAGCTAGTTTACTTTGTTAGCCCTTGCTGGGTGGAGCTGGGACAAGGTGCATATGTCTCTTTAAAGAATAAATAAATAAAAAAAAAATCTGGAATGATGCTGTTTAAGTAAATGAGGTAACAATCTAGTCACCCAGAAAACAATTTTACTCTTCTACTGTGAGAGAAACGAAAACAATTTTAATGAAATAATGATAGGAAACAGATGGCAAAAGACTAGCAACCGAAATATTTTTTGAACGCTAAAAAATAAGTGTCAGACACGTGTCCCATATTGTAATTATAGCTAAAAGCATAAGGTGATAGAATATGTTTTAAAATATTGAAGTCCTTTTTATATATAATTCAACCATAATCTCTTGTTTTTTGATTAAATGGCTTTAATCTTGGTAAATTAAAGGCTTACAAGTTTTGATGACCAGAAGTTACTGCCGCTATCCTTAGGCAAGTGAGTTAGAGACCAATGCCACGCTCCAGAGGTACTGCGCTTGGCAGACATTCATAGCTGTACTACGCGATCTTGGAAGAATATCTGTTTGAATTTATGCACTTTCAGTTTGTCTGTGACAGGAGAAAAAGTTGCTAAGGCGTGTGTGAGCTTATTGTGATGGCAGTGGGCAGGGCAGCTCCAGCCGCGGGGAGCTGGGTGGCTGGCCGAGGCGCGAGGCTGCACACAGGTTCAAAATGGATCGGTCTCACGTACAACAGGAGCCGTAACAAGCACGGCCACTTCTTAGAATCACAGAATGGTTTGGGTTGGAAAGGACCTTAAAGATCATGTAGTTCCAACCCCCCTGCCCTGGGCAGGGACACCTCCCACTAGACCAGGCTGCTCAAAGCCCCATCCAGCCTGGCCTTGAACACTTCCAGGGATGGGACATCCACAGCTTCTCTGGGCAACCTGTCCCAGTGTTCTTCTGCTGTGGCAGTGAAGTATGCCGGGCAGTGGTGTCCCCTCCCTGCTGAAAAAAACTGTACTTGAGTATCTCCGAGGAGCTGAGAAGGTGCTTTTAGTTTTGCTATACTATGCTTACGCTCAGATTGCATTTGTATTCCTTTGGTACTTTAAACTGTTTACTTAAATCATAGAAATAAAACATTCCTAAGAAATGGTCCTTTGAATAGAACCATTTAAATGTGGGATAATTATGGGTCCCGATTTACACACACACCCTCACTGGGCAGCAGGGATCAGGTCACTGAGAAAAGGATTTTGTTTTTTTGGGACATACTCAGTTTTCTTTTGTGTGGCTGTTTATTTTTGTTGTTGCTTGTTTGTTTTCTTGTTAAGGTTCATTTTCAGCTGAATTAGCTACAGTTGGGTACCACTGTCTGCGTGACTGCCTAGTCTCTGTATCAATGAAGGGCGCCATTGGGAAGCACCTCAGGGAGGCTGGTGGAGGGCCAGGACCTCCCCTTGGGCTCAGCTCAGGCTTCAGGCTGGGACACTTCTGCCAGGCTCTCCAGCCACCTTGCAATTCCCCTGAACAACAGCGAGCATTTGCACACACCTCAGAAAGGTACACCAGCCTGGTTTTCCAGGAACATGGTTTTTTTCTTCTATAGAATATTCTTCTGACGTTGACAAATGTCTGAGAGAAGTTATCTTTCTGTGTTTTTATGATATTTATGTAACATACATGATGTGTTCAAACACACGTTCATGTGCATTTTTGTCTATCCAAGTCCTGTTGAACCTCTTCCCAGCCTCACTTGATGTAATACTAAAATTGCTGAAGGGTACTGTTCATCGACTTGTGGCATGGTGATTTTTAGAAAATAAGCTGGCATACATGCAACTGCTGGAGCTTTGCTGCTGGCAGCATGGGGCTTTGACTGTGTCCCCGGTGTGGCCAATGTCCTGTCCGTGCCCCCATCCCCTCTGCCACCAGGAGCTGCAGAGGGGATGTGCGTGGGTGCACTGGGTCCCATCTGTGTCATTTGTCCCTTCTGGAAGGCGGTGAGAAGTGATGTGTCTCAGAGGTGGTGCTGGCCATGTCACCAACACAGGGCCAGTGGGCACCAGGAAAGGTAGGGTGACATGGGAGCCAAGGGGCCATCGCCACGCCATGGGGAGTGGCTTGAGTGTGCGGCAGCATCTTTTCCTCATCACTTCTCCTGGCCCAGAATAAACAATACCATTAGTACTGTGGGAGCTGTACCATGATGCCCAGTATAAACACTCTGGTCTGTGAGAAAGACGGACAATCCCTGTTTCCATCCTCAGGCTGTGGTTTTGCACTGTCAGGACTACTTTAGCCTTACGGTTCCCTGCTGCACGTTATTCCCACCCTTGGTCTGCGTTAGCATCAATGTTTGTGCAGGTGCACGATGAATCAGACTGGTGAACTGATGAAGATGAATACAAAAAAAAAACCAACCCTTTTGTATTTCTGTATAGTTTCTTCCTTCTCACCCATAGCCCCTCGGATCGGTTCCCCAGCCTGCTTCCTTGTGTGGCCGCACAGATCACCGTGCGAGAACCACGTGGGCGGCAGCAGAGGACTCGGAAGCTGAGCTGTGTGGAGGTGGGGAAGAGTGCTTCCACTGGCACTCCCACCTAAGGAAGTCAAATGGATCCACAACCTCACAATTAGCAGAAAATAATAAACCCAACTCATAAGTAGATTGGATCAAGTGATTAAAACCACAATATTTTGATTTGCATAAACTTGTTTTCCTATGAGTACCAGAGTATCTGTTGCTGAGCGGCAGGGAGATTCTCACGAAATTAAAACATAAATGGCATGTAACCTTCACTATATCGGGCACCACTTGTCTGTTAGCACAGCCCCTGGAACTGGTCAGGAGGCCTGAAAACAAGAACCAACCAACCAAAGAGAGCTTAGCTCTGCAGCACTGTGCCCGTGCCTAGCTCCAGCTGGTACCTGCTGAAAGCCCTTCATCAAGTGTGCAAGCCCGGGAGGCTGGAGGCCTCCACCATCTCCAGTGACGTGACCTGGAGAAGTGAAGCGATGCTGGAAGCGCTCCATCTCCAGCTCTACTAGTGTTCTATGGTTGAGGGCTCCGTGGCAGGGCCAGGGCTGCCCACCACAGAGTACGGTCCCCCAGCAGCCCTGTGCCTCCCTGTGCCCGGCTGGGCTGTGTGGGAGCGTCCTTGTTTTGGTGCTGCTCAGTGCTCTCCTGGGGTTGGGATGGGTAGTTTGGGATCGCTGGAGAACCTGAGCTGTTTAAAGCTCCCTCCTACATCCTGCTGGGTGGGGGTAGTGTGTGAACTGGCACTGAAACCAACTGTGGTACATCCTGTTAGTTAGTTCCTCCAGTTCGGACAAAGTGCCCCCCTGCCATGTGGCTCTTAGAAATGTTTGCAGAAGGTGAGTCTGGTTTCCACAGACTGGGAGCTCTAATGTGTATCTTACGGGATATGTTGATTTTCTTCCTCTCTCTCTCTCTCTCTCTCTTTTTTTTTTTTTCTTTTTCTTTTTTACAAACTGCTTTTCAACCGAAATGGGTTATTTCCTTTTCTGTCAAACCGGGTCATGGGAACTCTTCAGTGTATAATCCGGCAGGA
This sequence comes from Fratercula arctica, assembly GCA_947846985.1. Classification (NCBI taxonomy): domain Eukaryota; kingdom Metazoa; phylum Chordata; class Aves; order Charadriiformes; family Alcidae; genus Fratercula; species Fratercula arctica. The sequence goes on from CANTUZ010000010.1 coordinate 27,330,888, forward strand.
GGTAGCACTAAGCCTGAAGCCCATCCTCCCCTCCGGTTGGTGTGTCTAGAGGATGCCTCTAGCACACCCATCCGTGGTGGAAAAAGCCGCCATGTATTGTTACAAAGCGCACAGTATGATCGAAGGCTAAAACCTGGAAGGGGGGAGGCAGGCTCCCGTTTGGAGCGCTGAAGTATTCCCGCTAGCATCTGCTCTTCCCACCCTTCCTGCGGGGAGCCGGCGGCTGGTGGGCGACCTCCTCTCAGTGCCCGCGCTGGGCAGGCGGCTCCTTTCCGGGACCTTCGCCGAGGCCAGCTGGCAGCAGCCCCTGGCTCCATGCCTTTCCTGCTGCCTGCTCAATTTTTGCAGCTTTAGAGCCGTGTTTTGGGGGGCTGAAGTGCCACAGAAGGAGCTGGGCTGAAATGGTGCCTTTCGCATGTTATGCGGTGCCTGGTGCGGTGGGAACCCTGGTTGGTGGCTGGAGCTCCTGAGCACTGCTATAATACAAATATAACCCTTATTATTAAACTAGGCCAGTTGTCTAAATGCCAGTTGTGATTTTACAGTGTTTTTCCTTATGTTCCCTAAGGACTGTTGCGTGCTGTGTGTTTCTTTTCTCTGTTTATAGTGTTGTTCTGTTGCTCCGAGCGTGGGGGCTGGAGCTAACGGATCAGCCCGCACGGGGTCATGGCGCCTTGGGGCTTGTAGAATAAGTCACTGTGGCTGGCTTGTGGGTGTAGGTGAGTCAGATGCGTGGGGTGCCTTATGGTCCTAGGGACTCAAATGTCCTCCCTGATTATTTGGCACATGTTAGTTATTAAAGGATGTTCTCTCTCTTTATGCCTCCCGCGAATGAGGTGCCACAGACCTGTTGAACAGAAACGCATAAAACAGTCATCTTCAGCTTTTGGAGAAAATTTTCCTGAGTAAAAGCAAGTGAGAACCTTAAACTGGCCAGTATTTGTGCGCATTTATCTGTGGACACTCAATCTCGGTGAGGTGTCCTCACGAAACATTCATAATCTGGCTTGTATCGGGAATAGCGTGGCCAGCAGGAGTAGGGAAGTGATGGTGCCTCTGTACTCGGCACTGGTGAGGCCTCACCTCGAGTGCTGCGTTCAGTTCTGGGCCCCTCTGGACAAGAGGGACACTGAAGTGCTGGAGCGTGTCCAGAGGAGAGCTACCGAGCTGGTGAGGGGTCTGGAGACCAAGCCATATGAGGAGAGGCTGAGGGAACTGGGCACGTTTAGTTTGGAGAAGAGGAGGCTGAGGGGAGACCTCATTGCCCTCTACAACTACCTGAAAGGAGGTTGCAGAGAGGTGGGTGTTGGCCTCTTCTCCCAGGTGAATAATGACAGGACCAGAGGAAATGGTCTGAAGTTGCGGCAGGGGAGGTTTAGATTAGATATTAGGAAGAATTACTTTACTGAAAGAGTGGTCAGGCACTGGAACAGCCTGTCCAGGGAGGTGGTTGAGTCACCATCCCTAGAGGTATTTAAGAAACGTGTAGATTTGGCACTTCAGGGCATGCTCTAGTGACAGAGATTGTAGGGTTTTTTTTGTGTGTGTATGGTTGGACTCCATGATCTCAGAGGTCCTTTCCAACCATGAAGATTGTATGATTCTATAATACCTGAAGTTATCAAGTACAGGCACATACAGGTCTAGGCTTTGTCCCTGTGTTGGGAACAGATTTTGAACAAATTTTGCTGTTTGGGGTACAACACAACATAAAGATTTTAATGAAGAAAATCATATTCAAATTGGAATACAGCTGATAATTTGGAGATGTTCTATACTGCCAACCTTTGTTGTAAAATAGCTTTTAATACCTGCGATTACTTTTCTGAATTTTTTTGAAAATCAAAATTCTTCTTAGACCTCAGCAAAAAATAGAATGACTTATGGTTGAAAACAGAAATTGTGAGTATCCTCATGTCTTGCCTTCGTTTTCTGTCAAAATTTTGTTTTTATATAGAAACTGAATTATTGAAAAATGCTTATTTTTATAAAGCAACTGATTCTTGAAAATGCTTGCAACAGGCTCTTATCGCCTTAAGTGCAATGCATGCTATTTCGGAGAATTTGACATTGTCAAATAATATGAAGTGAAGCATCCAAACTTGAAATTCTTGGAAGTTTTTCAAGTTATAGACAACTTCTAAAAATCAAGGGCACAGGTTCATTTTTGCAGAGGTTTTGCTTTTTCCTTTCATGACTGGTACTTTTAATTATATTCTGAACAAATCACCATATTGAAATCTTTCTGTGTGTCAAGATATTAAGAGTTACATAGCATAAGCCTCTGCCATTAATATTCATCGTGGTATTTCGTAACTGTATCTGTTGAGCAGCACTGATTGAATTTAGTGAAATTGTATTGTTTAAAATCCTTTTCATTAATATATTAAACTCTCAGAGCATGTTATTGAAATCAGTTTGTATACAGACATTTGATTTTTCTTCTCTAGCCTTATCCAGGGCAAGAGATTGTTTGCATTCATTAATGTCACGTTAGGGAAAATTGGGCTAGAATTTGTTGGGATTCTGTGTTCTGGTAGTTGCAAGAACTACACAGATTTCAGAAGTTAATGGTGAGAATTCGGTGTCTTACAAACTAATAAAAAGTTCTAGAAGATGTTATTTATATTGAAGCACAAAATAAATACTGAGTTTTCTTTTAGAGAGAAAATTGTTTGGGGGATTTTGACTGTTGGTGAATCACTCTGCCAGGCTTTGTGGTTTTAAAGCATTTAATTTTTTTTTCTGTCCTATTTTGCTATCAAAGGCTCTACACAAACAGAGGAAACTGGCAGATGAGCTGGTCTACGGGAGGAAATAGTTAAAGCAGCTAAGCACAAGTGCTATCAAACGCATAAACAAACCTCTAAAAGTAACGTTCATATTAACATCATTAACTTACTATTTTTAAATGTTTCTTATGACTGATGCTGAAGAAGAGGCTAGAAAGTATGATGTTTAAACTGATTGAGCCCTTGTTTCAACACTGGAAAGTTGAGCTGCAAGCAGCAAATCTATTTTTTTTTTTCCTTTTTTTCTTTTTCCCCTCTGTATTCCATGAGTTGGTGGGGAAGGCGAAGAGCAGGCTCAGCCCTGCTTCCTGGGAGCAAAGTGCTGTGCCCTACTCTAGGGATCCAGGAAGGGAATGCTGCTGCTCATGCTCCCAAAACATCTTTTCTATCTTTCCAAGTTTTAATCATTGTGAATAAAACTTAGATTAGGCTATTGAAGACTTTTATTTTGGTGTGTGTGTGGGTTGTTTATTTTTCTTTCTTTTTTCTTTTTCTTTTTCTTTTTCTTTTTTTTTTTTTTTTTTTTTAAATCCTGAAACTCATTTAAACCCCCCTGCCTGTAGAGGTCAAGGGTTTATCTGTGTGCACACCAGGGAAATCACCACTGAGGCACATGAGCTGCCTTGTTGCTAACTCCTATGTGAGGTTTTGTAGGAAGAGAGTAAAATGGGTTTACAGCACCCATTTAGTACCCCACTCAAATTAATCTGAGATTTCAAGATAAATGTAGTTATTCAAGTTTCACTCTAGTTCTTTGACAATGTTTTTGCAGACCGCTAACTGCTTAAAAGCAGCTTGGGGTCTTAGGTTTTGGATTTCCATGTTGGGTTTAGGTTTCCTCTGTTTGCAAGCCAGGCAACGCAGGATAGGGATAATGCATGAAAAAAGCAGCTTGCTTTGTTGACCCTAGCCACTCAAGAAACAGGTGATGTACCCAGGACAAGGGAGGAAAATCAAAGTTACCGTCCTGTAAATATTTATGTACATAGTTAAGGTTAGACATAAAAATGGTTTTTTAAACTTAGTTGAACTCCTTGCACATAAAGTTAAGAATGTGTGTAAATACTTGCAGCCTGGAACCTATTTCAGGTTTTTAGAATATTTAAAGTACTTTAAAATACTTCTTTTAAAAAAAAAATAAAAAAATTTCAATGCTCAGTGCTGCAACAAGATGTGTTCAGAGAATGCAAAACCAGCTGCGTGGGTAACTCCTCCCAGCAGCAGCAGGCGAGGTACCAGCTGGCTTACTGACCTGCCTGAGTCTTTTGTCTCCACGTTGGGACTCTCTCCAGCAAGAGTTAAGTGTTCAGTTAGAGGGCAGGAGGCTTGGCTTTGGGTCACTGAACTCAGGGCTGTGGTTGTCTGATTCAGCTAATTCTTCCCTTCCAGACTTCTCAAGTAACTTTGAACAGATTGCTCAGGCTCCGAGTGCCTGCGCGTCCCAGCAATAAAATGGGGTTAATTATGCAATCTTCCATCTCCTGCCTGGACTTCCCCAGTGTATATGCAGAAGCTCGTTTCACAGTGCTACTGTAAGAAAAGTAATTTGTGAGGTCCATGGAAGTCTGGGTGTTGGGCTACCTGGAAATCGGAAGGATTGCATTTGTGTAGGGTCTCCAAAGCCTAGCATATATCAGCCTTTCTCTTGAGAGCTGTGGTTTTTACTTAATTTATTAGCTCCTGGTGGGAAGGAAGTGATGTTATCCTAGCAACCTGCTGTCTTCCTTTGGGCTTTCAGAGTATTTTGCGTGTGTGCGTATATATTTTCTTAGTAGAGAGTGACTGCAACCATGTGCAAGCCAGCCATGTGCTGATGTTGCGCCGACTCCAGCTCTCGCCCACCCGCCCACTTTTCCTTCCTTCCTTGGAGAGCTGGCAAACAAACGGCAGCCTCCTCGCCTGGGTTGATGGTGGAGCGGTGGGGGAACATTTGGGTGCCAGATCAGTGTCTCATTAGGCATTTCTTAGCGTATTTTACAAGTCTGTGGACAAACAGTAGTTAAGGCTCAGATGGAGGAAAAAATTTATATGCTCCCTGCAGGAAAGGGGGGGGGGGGTCTGCAGGATGGGCAGGGGTGCTGCTGCTGCAGCCGGGGGGGTCCCACATGGCTGTTCAAAGATGCGGTGGTGTGTGTGCCGAGTGCTGATGAGTGGGAGAGGCTGGGTGGCTCTCCGGACAACAAGTTTCGAAAAGCTGGATTATTTAATTGCGTTCAGCTTGGGGACAAGCTTTAACAACAGATCCTGCACAAAATGGTGGGGTACAGGCATGGGGCCGAGTGTGAAATTGGTCTGAATCTACCCAAAACCTTCTCACAGTGAACGATAATTTGTTAAGTCATATGGTTGAATCGGATGACTTCAAATGTGTTTTTAAGCGAGAGTTAAAGGAAACATTAAGCTTATGTTTCCTTGTTGCTGTCATTGCTGTTTTACCGTGTGAGAGTCTTAATGGCAATGTTTTCCTTTCTTTTTCACAAACAAGATGACCTTGGTGGTTAATGACCTGCTTACAGTCTTTGGCATGGCCCTGGTGGGGAGGGGGCACTCGTCATGTTTATTCAGTAATTTCACATTAAGGAAGGAGAGGCTTGACACTGTCTGTGAGGAGGCAGCCAGCGAAGTGGTAGGAAGGGACCCCTCCTCCCAGAGGAGGAGGAGGAGGATGGTGCCTCCATTTCAGGGGAGGTTCCCCCCTGAGCTCAGGCCATGCAGAAGCCAGGGAGGGGGGAGGCTGGAGGCCATGGCGCAGGCTGATTTCGGGGGGCGACGCAGCTGCCTGTGGCTGTGGAGGCAGGGAAGAGCAGCTGGTCCCTGGCCAGGGCGCTCGGGTACGTTCTGCGGTGCAGCTGGAAGCCGAATGGCCTCGCTCCAGCGGAGGGAAGCTCGTCCCTCGGCACCCGTGTCGCCGCAGCGTGCCGGCAAAGCAGGGCCGGGGGACACGGAGGCCGGCAGCCCTGCCGCTGCCTCAGCTGCCCCTCAGCGAAGAAAGGGTTAAACGGGGCTGTGTGTCTTCTGTGTCTCAAAAAAAGCCATAAGTAAGTGGTCCCAGGCCTTCCTGACCCACATCACACCCGCTGGACGGAGACATGTTTGGCGTGCTTGGCCTGCGAATACTTGGCAGCGTGCTCGGCCTCTGCGTACTGCAGCTGCCGTGCTGCAGTCGGGACCTTAATGACTATAACCAAAGCTCAGAGCTCTTGGGTATAAGTTTTTTTTGTTGTTGTTGTTGTTTTTGTGAGGGGAGAGAAGAGGGATAATGAGTCGTCTTTTTTTTTTTTTTTTTTCTTTTTTTTAATGGGGGATTACCATACAAAGAGGTGTTACGTGTGAATTGCTGTGCTGGTGATCAATAAGCTGGTGCCTCGGAAAGAATTTCTGACTTTGGAGCAAGTAATTTTGCTCTTTCAGTTGCTTGGTCATTTCCCCCCGCCTCGGGTGGTGGCGGTGAGGGAGGCCTGGGCAGGTGGGTGGAGGGGCTGCTGTGCTGGGGCGGCCGCAACCTGAGCACAGCTTTTATTTATGTTGGTCTCCTTTCAAACCGTCCCCGTAAATCTATTTTCCTTGTCACTTTGTAAATCATTATATAGGATTAGGCCTTTTACCAGCTTTTAGGAATTCTGCAGTCATTTTAAGCACTTTCCCCCTCTCCCCAGCTCGGCCAAGCGATTCCTATTCTTGCTGGTTTTCCTCGTTATTTAAATAACGCCGGGCCTGATTTAGGAGGAAATGGTCTCTGGAAGGCAACCGACATTTTCAAAAGCGCTGTTCCACAAAGGAGACTTTGAACTGCGCTAAGATTTTAAAAGTTAAATAATATTTTGAATGTTATAGTTCTAATGTTTTCCTATTGTCATGGGAGACTTGGATCGAGTCCCAGGATTGTGGTTAACTTTGCCTCCAGTCTTAGGCCTTATTTATTACCACTAAGGAGGTGAACTTAGAGCTACTTCACCTCTTTTTTTTCCTTCTTTTTTTTTTTTTTGTTAACTCTTAAAATATTTTTTTTTCCTCTTTTTTTAAAAGATCATAAAGTTTGCTTATTTTTTTAATGGAGGGAGATGAAGAAAAGCCATCTCTTGGGGGTGGCGGGGGCTGTGGCACGGCTGGTAGCCCCCCATGGCCACCCACCCCACCCATGCCCTGGGGCACCCCGCGCCCCTCCGAGCCCTGTGGCGAGGACATTAGGCACTTGCTGAGGACATTCATGCATTTACTAAGCTCTCGGAAAGCTGCATGAACTACGATAACAAAATTCACCATGCTGTTACATGCTGCTCAAATCATGGCCTTCATTGTTAGGCATGAGTTTTTCCTCTCGTCATTCCCCTCTCCCAGGGATTTATTTGGCGTAAGGTATGATTTATTGGACATCACGTAATCTGCGCGCAGTGGTCATGAACCCTTGCTTTGAGGACGCGGGGTCTGGGGCTGCTGTTGGTTGGTGCAGCCTCCTAGGGCCCATCTTCCATTAGTATGTACTTCCTGCCTGCTCCCAGGAGCCTAATTATTAATATAATAATATGTAATAATGGCTTATCGGGCCCGATTACGTGCGTGTAACTTGCTTTTACCATAAGTCAATGTATGCTAGAAATGTTTGTTGGTTTAAGTTGAAAGCCTGTGTATGTTTCTCTGGTGGAGGAGAAATGTGACTTTCCAGCTTCCCAAAGGACAGAAATCCCTCTATTTAACAATGTTTAGTGTCTGCTAGATGCAAAATAAGGGTGGTTTCATAGTTGCGTTTTTGGCCCAGGTAAAAATGTAACAAATGAAGCGTGAGGCAGAGGAAGGGGAAGAGCCTAATCAGATGCTAAAGAGACTTCATGAATATTAAGTACTTTCCACTTAAGCAGTCTTTCTAATAATCTGAAACATTAATAGCGGTATGACTGCCTGCATCTACACCGACTGTATGAGAGAGATAAAAGTCCCAGTTTAACGTGATTTTTATCAGCTTGCTCATGCTAGTGTTCGAGCTACAGAAGTTGTCAATTTGCATGTTGGAAAACAGCTTTCTAACAAACAGGACTGGCTGTGTATGCAAATACACAGTGTAAGTGTCACATGGTTCTTGATTTAGGGAATAATGGAGTAACTGATGGTAGTTTAAATACTTTTGGGTTTTACTTCCCCTCCCTCCCCCCCCCCGCAAGGTACTCAGCCTTAGTGCCTAGAGTTGTACTTAGTGATTCAAGAATATACCTGTAAATGCATGTTGAATATTTTCTGGTAACTAATTATAGGAACTGTTTGTTCCCAAGTTAATGAATTCCCTATTAGAGTTGCCTGCATTCAGTCTGTTACATGTATCGCAAAATAACGATTGCGATGTTTTGGGTTTTTTAACATGTGTATTGTAAATGTAAGCTGTGCCAGTAAAGTAAAAAAGGTTTGGTTGTGACTGTCCCCTAAACTGTTTGTGGATATTTAAATTTCTGCTCATTGCCATCAGGAGGATACTTGTAAAGTTCTGCTTTCTCAAACCAGTTGGGTTTTGCTGCCTGGTTTGCTTGTTCTTTTGGGTACCCCAAAAGGGAGTGCTGACAAAGTACCTGTTACATTTGATACCAGATACAAGCATAAGTGGAAGTTTTATACGTGTTTAAGTGGATAACCAGCTAGCATTTAAAAATGAAAAAAAGCACAACAAAAACCCAACCCACACTAAACCTCCTGCTTTGGGCTTGCCTGTTCGGTTTCCTGCTGAGAAGGGCTGGTCTGCTCTGCCCCTTCCTCTGACACTCCTGCTCGTTCTGCTGAGTCCTGTGCCATACTGAAGCAAGCCGGGAGCTGTTGTTCCATCCACCCTTCACCTTGGCAGGGAGTGATCTGTCAGGGACTCGTAGCAGGCAAGCCGTCCCTCCGGCACCCATCAGGTGGGCAGTCCGCAGCAGGGCTTTACCTCTGAACTTGTGAATCAGAGCACAGTTGAGACTGGGATCCATTTTAGACGATACCGTAATTAATACAGATAATTCTTCAGCCCAGTTATGTTCGCTCTTTGCTTTGCAGAGCCTGGGAGTAGGATACAGGCTAAACCACCTTCATATATGTTCCTCAAAGGGGAATATGTTGCATGCCTCTAAAATAGTGGACTGCAAGAAAACAAGAAAGAAAAATGGAGCCACGTTTCCTACCACTTATTTTTGTAAGGTCTGGGATGCATTACACATCTGGAAGCAGCTTGCTACTCTCGGTGCATTCGCTAGTGATTAGTGTTTTTTTTTTCTGTACTGCTTGTAATTCGAGATCTTGCCATGGAGGTAGGGAGGAGCTTCTGTAGAAGTAGATGCAGTACTTCTGTAGCAGTTTTTTTTTCTTAAAGCATTTGTATTGACTGGTTTAAAATCTATCTCCTCTAATAACGCAAATTCATTTCTTATATATGGTAAATGGGAAAGATCTCATTCTATTTCTGCAGCAGTTCTTGTTTGTTCCATCTGATGTATTCCTCTTGTCACTATCTTGCAGACCTTGTCTATCAAAACATGAGTAAACCACCGTTAAAACAGATGCTTGATAGTATTTTGTTTATGAACTTTAAAAAAGTTGAGATCAAGAAATTAAAATATAGAGGAAGAAAACTGTATTTCTCTCTTGCTTTTTGGGGGAGATATGGAGCCTTAAAATTACTTTTCTCAAAACTATGACAACATTTATTTGTTCTCTTTCAAATCTAAAAAGTGACAGGAATAGTTTTCTGTTAGGTGTCATTGCCAGGCTCACCAAAAGCAAAAAAAGGCATGGTACCTTTGGACTCTTCTGGGAATAGATGCTGGGTATTTCGTGGAGATCCCTTCCCAACTGATATTGGAAATCTCAACTTACATATGTATTTCAGATACTTGGTTATGATTCAGAAAAGCCCTGACAAGCTTGATTTGTTGTATTGCATTATTGCATCTTTTTAGTAGCTGTGATATTCATTTGTTTTTTTAAGTGAAGAAAGCATTCTAGAATGAAAGGGACAGACTGAAGTGGGCTATTGACTGCAAAGAAAATGCGTACTCATTCTTTACGGTACCTGTGGAAACAATTTCAGTCTATACGGCAATATATTTTTATGTTATCTTTTCTTCCCTGCCCTCCCATCCCCATACCCCAGCTGATTTTTACCTAGTGTCAATAGCAGGGATTTTATAAGACTTTGGAAAACTGCTTTTTTGGGGGTAGCTGAGACATCATGTGTCTGTTTGCAGCTTTCTTGGCCAAATTAGTGAATATTAGTGGTGCACTGTTTATCGCACCGTAATGTGTAAGCCCTTTTGGTTATGGACTAATAACTCATGGGTTACGCAGTGGTGTCTGAGTGATTTGGAGCTCTCCTGGAGGGAGAACGGAGTGGCATGAAGCTGTGGTAACCATATTTCGCCCTAGCATTTTGTGCATCAGCTGTGTAGCATTTTTAGTTATTGCTAAAATTTGTGGTAGGAAGCTGCCTGAAATGAAAAGTGAGGAACTCTGTATAATAATAAAATCAATTGGACTGTTTCCCCAGTAATTCTAGAGACTGATGCATCATTAATGTTGGTAATACAGTGGCTGTCAGATCACAAACTTCTCAATAAATGTGCAGCTGGCAGGCTTTGATGGAAATTGGAGGCAAGCAGAGAATGAGATTTAGGGCTTTGATATATGGGGTGTCAGCCATGTGATGAAGTTTTTATCAATTTCTGTCACTTCTGTCTCTTATGCTCACTACATATGTGGTCTTCCTCGCAGTGTCTGGCGGTGGCTGAAATGATAACCGCACCTTTTTAATGTTTAGTAATAGAGATAGAGGGTAGAAGAAGAGCCAACTTCACTTTTAAATACATTGTTCTGTATATATGGTGGCATCACAGCAGAAATGTAATGCAGTAATCGGCTATTATACAGTTAGTCATTTATTAGCCATGATAATACTTCTGTTGGAAAATGGAAGCAGAACTAGTCATCAAGGAACTTGCATGAATACAACAGCAAGGCAGTTGTTTAGCATCCTAATTAACAACCTGTGCTGGGGAGGCATCAGGAGAACCAGTTGAGTGGCTTTTCCAGTCCTTCTGACTCTGTTTTTTTCATGTTTGTATTTTAAACTGCTTAGTAAATCAGGGTTTCTCCATATCTGTAGATTAACCCATTTGAAAGACTTCCTAGACCTAGAGCACTTACTTGAAAAAATCAAAGGGTATGTTGCAAATCCCTGTCAACGTTGATTTAGGTCAGAATTACATAAACAGCTGGGAAGTGGCACAAATATCTGCAACATAAAGGAAAAATAAACAAAGTAGTTTGCTAAGAGTAAATACTGATAAGGACGTTTGAATTTGAACACCCTCCGCTTCTGTGTTGTGAGGAACACAAGCGTTCATCATGGGCTACAGATTTTACACGTTCACTAAGTCGGGGTGTCTTACAACAAAAAGAGGTATCCAGAAACGCAAAGCAAGCCCTTGCCCATTATAGGGATAAGTCTGTGACTTTGCATCGCATTAGCAATGGCTTTGGGTGGCTCTGGGCCAAAGTTAGCTGAAATAGTTTCCCAGTTGTAACGCCTTGCAAGCAGTGTTGGACAAGTGCGTGCACTTTGAGCTGGGCTGTTGCAGGGGAGGGCATGCCCCCTTGCATAGAGTTGTTAATTTCTGATCTGAGCAAACTTTGCAGGAGAATGTTTTTCTTGTTTGGATTTTTGACATAAAAAAGTGAGTGTGCAAATAACGTACGTAAACCTCTAAAGCATAATGATTTCTCCCCTGTTCTACCTCCACACATTCTTCCAGAGAGGATGTAGCTGGTACTTCTCATGCCTGAAATCCCATGGAAATTATTAGTAATGTAATCCTGCATAAAATATATTACAGGAGTTTAGTTAAAAGAAATACCCTTTAAAAAATTGATAGGCTGATTCTCTGTGGGCAGATACCAGACTTAAAGAGGAATTTTTTTCAGCATAACCCAGCTCTTTTTTAGCAGTTCAGGGCTGGCTGATGTTTTATCCACTTTCCTGGATTTTCTGGCATTTTAGCTATGATGATTCTTTGAGCTGTGGTCAACTGGCAACTGAGCAAGAGTCTCTGGCTCATTTTGTCCCCTTTGAATTGCTGTGCAAAAGCAGTTTTTAGTATTGAACACCTGCAGAGAGTATGCCAGTAGAGTATGGCCCAGTGTAGCTTAGTGATGTTCCTGTGGGTTGTGAATACTTAGACTTTTTGGGCATGTGGGCAGTTTTGGGGAGGGCAAACAGAGGATTTGGTTCTGAGCACTGGCAGGAGTCGCTGCATCTGTAAGCCGTGGATTGAATGCATCAAATAATCTTGTAATTTATCTGTCCCAGAAATTTGCAGTGCAGTGTTGGTGCTGAGCATCCCACAGCAGTGTCAAATGGAGGACTGTGGTCCATGGACAAAAAAAAAAGAAGAAAATAGTTATCATTGTTCCCTCCTTCCCCCCATCCACAACATTTATTATTTCTTCTCCAGCTATTTTGTGAAAGCAGTGATATTTCACTACTGAAGTTATTAGTTTCTTAGATTATAGACCAACTGCACAAGAAGCAGAGCAAAAGATTTTGATTTTTATCCCTTCTGCAGTTTGAAATGAGTAAGAGGTGGAGTAAAGGATGCTGGAAACAGTATTTCCCGGGAAGATTCTCATTCCAGTTGTAACTAGTTTACTCAGTGTGCCTTTAATTCCTTCTGTGTTGCTAAACCTATCTGTTTACCTCTTGTCTGCTCTGGCTTTCCTTTGAGCCCTGGAACTGTAAGCTGCGTTTAGAAAGAGAACTACAATGCAAGCCCAAACTTTTCTTGCACTTTACATGTGTGTGGCTTATTTGCTACTTTTTTTTTAGACATCACCACTGGTTTAAATGTAGGTGCATCCCCTTGTTCTACTCATTGATTACTATCTATTTCCTTAATTCAGGATAATTGGATACATACATAGATGTGTATGTGTATATATAGAGAGAGAGAGAGAGTACTTCTGATGCCATCTATGTATTTGACTTTCTTAAAAGGGCTCTGTTGGAGGCTTTTTGGTATGGTATGATTTTTTTTTTTTCCTCTTTTCTTTCTCTCTTTGCTTCTGTGAATTTGATTAAAGGTCTTACATTTTATATGTTTTAATGTGGCTAGAGTTGCCTAGATACATCTCATTCCACGTTAGCCCTTTAGAAGAGCTGCTCTGAGCTTGAACATATGAGTTTCCAGGAATTAAAGTTGGAGGGTTGTGTGTTTTTTTGTTTGTTTGTTCTGAAAACCAAGTTTGCCTTTTATGGGTTAAACAGCGGTGTTTGTAGACAATATTCATTTTAGTAAAAAGGCTCTGCGGCTGGCACATAGTCTCATAGGCAGATGAAATCATGAGGAATAACTGGTAATGTCAAGTAGAATAGATGATAAAATTATTAAATTATGTAGCATTGTCTAATCTGCTCACACAGCTTTGCCTGTTACAAGTGACAAACTAATATGCCATCAAACTTGACAGCCCTCTTAGTTTATTGTAGAAGCTCAGCACAAACTGTCGTTCATGAGCTCTAGAAGTGATGTGTTTCGGATAACAGGAAATACATTCCTCTGGCACCTTATGAAACCATACAGTTGGCTGAGTGTTACATGAAAGAAAGCGTGGAGTCCAGTTCATAATAACAGATTCAGCTTAGACTGAATTATATGTGCTTGTCCTCTTGCTTTCCTTTGGTAGAGGTTTGTGGAGCCATTCTTTTAAGATGAATGGTTTGGTTAGAAGATATGCAGAAAGTCCTTGTATGCAATCTGTTGCAGAGGTGTAGGCCCAGACCATGTGAAGTTATGCCCCTGCATGGCGTGATAACTTCAGTGGAGGTAAAATCTGTCAGTCAGATCTCTGGCCTGTACAATACTTGAAGAGAATGTTTTCATGGGGTTCAAAGCATGCAAAGGCAGTGCAGCAAACAGGAGCTCAGGTTTCAACCCTCAATTGTAATGGTTTTATCCAGGTTTCGGTTTCGCAGTGTGTGATATGAAGGATGGGGTGAACATCATCCCTTTGAGGTAGGCCTAACAAAGGGTGATGCAGAGCATGTATCTCTGCTGCCTTGCCCTATGTTCCTTCGTCTGGTTACTTCTGTCCATATTAATATACATCTGGCTTCCTTCCTGGAAATATCGCACATGGTGCCAAGCCTTGTGGTGGATTTGTAATGGGGCTGATGAACATGTGGCTGTTCAGCTGCCTTCCACCAATCACATCTTGGAAAGAAGTTTTTCTTCAGAGGCAAAGTGGTTTGTCACTGCACTGACCCACTGCTACACTGAGATAACACCAATCAGTTGAGAACATTCTTACACCTTAAAATGTATCCAAGTCAAATTGCTCAGACTAGAGTAAATTTGAAGCTGCTTTTCATGTAGTTGCTGATGACAGAAGATCAGAGGAGATAATGTGAATACAAACTTTTGCATCTCATTGGGTTGAGTGCATTCTCTACCAGGGAGACAGCCATAACAAATAGGTCCATCTTGTCAAGAAAACCAAACTTGCTCTAATAGAATGTTTATTTCACGCTCTTTTAATCGACCTGTGCCATTCCGTAAACTGCAATTTATTAGAAACCAGGTGTAAGAGTAGAGAGGATCTCTGTTCTATTTTGTGTAATTTTCAAGTGCAGCATCTAAGAAAAGCTGTTAAAATGAACAGTTTTATACTGATATGTATTTATCTCCCTTTCTAAGGTTAAAAGCCAGCCTATATGCAGGATTCTGAAAGGACTGGAGGTTACCTTCCTAAATTCTCTATTGGGAAGAAGGTTTCCATCCCTTGAATAAACTCAGCTGCTTTATTTCTCTCTGTTTGCTCTCTGGTGCATTGTCACAAGATGATCTGATATTTTAAATTTCTTGCCTCGATACTACTCATAAGAAAATTTGCCAAAAGTACTGATCCAGATTAGGAAGAACATGTCACATCCGTGAAGCACCAGACATGATAAAAATTAGTTTTAACACATAGGATCAAGGCCATTAAGATTGCAAACTAATTAGAGACTGAATTAGCCTTGAATTACAACCGATTTTCATATCTTTTTGAGATGGAAAGACAAAGTAGTAATAAGCAAAGAGAGGGCACTTCTAAAACTTCAGATTTCTCCAAGAAAGAGAACGGCTGTAATAAGATGAAGTTGCCTTTTGTCTTGTTTCTCTTTTGAAAATACACCATTTAATCTTTGTTCTTGGAACTTAGCTTTAGTTTTCTCTGGGTGTTTCAGGAATGAGAAACACTGCTAAATGAACATTCTTGATAAGCAGAAGATAACACTTAGGTGTCTAAATTGTTTTACTGGGCTCACTGGCACTGTACAATGGTGCTGTTGCCCTCCAGCCACTGCGCATTCCCATACACTTTTAAACCATAAACATTTAAAAAAGAACATGTATGTGCATATGTCTTTACTGTATTTCTAGAAGTCTTTTGAGGACTGCATTAAGGGTGTTTTCAGTTACAGGCTTCAGAAGATATATTGGGCAAAAATCTAGAATTTATTCCTTTAATAAAGTTTACTGTGATGTTAAACCGGTAAAGGTTACCTAACTTCTCTCTAAAATTGCTTAGAATAATTTAGTTGGTTGATTGGATTTGTTTCCTGTGGAAGAAATGCCTCGCAGATTGCAGCCTTTGTGTTGAGTGGGAAGAATGAAGTGAGTATTGTTGCCTTTGAGCCATTTGCTTGGAGATAAATTCTCAATATTGGATTGTCTGGGGGGGTTTGGGGGTGTGCGTGTATGCTTCTCCAAAACCGTTTTTATGTTGTATCAGTAGGGGCAATCGGTGAATGTTGGTGGTTACCAATAAAAAAAGAGGACAGAGTGTTTTGCTTACTCTAAAAACTAAGTATGTAGAAAGAGCCAGAGTGTGTTCAAATCTGTTTTGTGTGACTATTAATTCAGCTAGTTTTGAACCAAATTTTAAGTCTGTTTGAGCGCAAGTTCAATCAAGCACATGTTAATTTTGTCCTTATTCAGAAAAGTGCTTACATTGACCATATGTTTAAATACCATCAGCTGCTGAATTAAACTCTGAAATCCCTCAGGTGTTCTGCTGGCTTGCTTTTATTGCAGCCTCTGTACCTCCTACCAGGAGGTTGGTATAGGAATATCTTTGGTGGCATAAGAATTTTAGGAGCAGAGCTGAAATTTGTAAGTATATCATGCTGTCTCATTTTGGGCTTAAGGGAAGCCAGGGAACTTGGTCTGCAGCTCTACATTCTTCGTGTAGTGACTTAACTACTGCTGAAAATATCAGATGACTGTATGATTGAATATTGAAGTTTTAAAGAGCACTATAAAAATCTATCCTTTCTTTCTAAAGGTACCACTTGCTACAGTTTTTCTCAAATATTTGTGCAGCTGTTCTTAGGGAGATCCAAAGGTTTAAATTGTAATTGAAAGCCCTTTCCAAATTTGTTGCATTTTATTTTTTTTAAACCTCCAGTGCGTTTTACACTGCAAATGCTTTGTTTTCCTCTGATCTGTGCAAGTTCTACATGTTAGTAATAAATGATTATTTACATTTTTTAACTTGACACAGTTTTACCTTGGAGCTTAAGTGTGAGAAGAGAAAGGAAGCTAGAATATTAATTTTGTTAGCTTAGCCAAATATAAGATTAAGGTGCAGAAAGCTAAGTGTAAACAGCTGCTGACTATGACAAGGGGTACTTGGTGAATGCTATTTTAACGATGTTAAAGTTAGAAAATATGTTGATGAGTATCTTGAGCAAGATTAATCTATATAACTTGTTATAACTTGCAAGGGGGCTTGAGATTTATGCCTAATAAATATTGATGGTTTGTAACTGAGTTTGTTGTGCAGATAAGTGCCATCTGACTGTTACTGTCAAGCTTGTTTTAACCTTCAGAGATAACTTTTTAGGAGAGAAACATACTGCAAAAGCTATCTGGCAGAAAGTCAAGAATTGGAGTCTGATGGTCTAATTACAAATGGTACTCATAGTGAAAAAGATTGATGGGGGGGTGGGGGTTAGTTGTTTGGGTTTTGGTTTTTAATTCAATATATATAATTCTTTAGCTATTGTTCCACCCAGCAAAGCATTTCGGTGAATGCTTACTTCTGCAGTTGTCCCTTAATTTCAGGGAATACCGTTGTGGCAGAGGGCTTTTCTGGATTCTTTATCCAGAGTAATCTGAAATTACATGCAGTCCTTCTGTTTAAATAAGCTAGTTTTTCTTTGGGACCCTCAACCAGTTTACTGGTGCTAAAGTGCTGTAACGTAACGTTTGCAGAAGTTTCTGGGAGAGCTTAAGAACTCTTTTGAAAAGTTTATTCTTCAATATATTATAGTGCTTTCTTGAATGTAGGCTAGGGACGAATGCCTGTACTAAACAGAGTGTGGGGAACACGCAGGCAATCCAAAAGGATTTTTTTACCCCGGAGCACCTGTCTTGCTTCTGGAAGTTGTGCTGCTACTGTTCTCTGCCCTTCTCTCTAGACCCGAGCTATGGTTATCTGAGAATCTGCTTTCAGGAAAACCTGAAAAGCAGCGGGTTATGTGTGTCAAAATGCAGTATTTACATCCAAGAGATGATTACTTTCTATCTGGGAGAGTATAAAATGTAGCACTGGATTCTGACAGATCCATTACTATGTATTATGCCATTAAGGTTGCACAGATGGGTGCGAATATGAAGGGAAGCGATGTAGGCACGACAGTAAGGTCTGTGCTTGGTTCTGCTACTGACTTCTGGGGTGGCTATTGCAAGTCGTCATGATTAGGTCTCTGCTTCTTTCCTGTGCCTGTCTTTCAATTAAAATCTCCTCAGGAAAGATGCAATTGCTTGATAGGTTGTGGAATACTGTGAATTACAGCCTTGATAATATTATGACGTGACCTCCTTTCATCAGTGGTAATTCACACGTAATTATGATGACGCTTTTCAAAAGTATTTTCTGTTTTGACCATTTGACCATTAGATTAACATTTTCACTGCATTGAAATTACCAGTTTGTGTTTTCTCTTAAAGCCATGAATGTCAGGGCATCTTACTTATGCTCTAAAAGAAGCATAAGAAAAAAACCCCACCATAGAGCCTCTGAAAGCTATCGATCTGATGCAGCCAACACTTGCAATCTGGGTTCTAGTGAAGTCAATGCCAAAAATGTGATTGACTCCAGTACAGCAGGGATTTCACTTGTGATCTGATGTGTAAATTTAAGTGCCTGTGTGTTCAACAATATCAACAGAGTTTCCTTGCAAGGAAAATAAAGCTTGTTTACATCATCAGGTGTTAAACTGTATTTTTAATTGAAGTCTTTCTCGGGAACGTAAAGTCTTCATCATTTGAAAACAAAATGCTTTAGATTAACAGCGAGGAGACAGTAGAACTGTGAAAGTATGGTAAAGCTTCCGAGTACTTATTCATTACTGGGCTCACATTTTCAATATTATATACTCTGAAATTAGTTTTTTAGAGTTGCTAGTCCACTTACCTTCTGGCTGGTGAGCAAAGCTTACTTTTTTCACCTCTCTGGGTGTGTAGCTATGAGTTTTAGCTTCGATACAGAAGCTGTGCTCTGGCTTGAGCATTCTTCCAGTAAGATGTTGATGGAGTTGTGAGCTTGGTTTTTTTTTGTTGGCATATGTGAGGCTTTTAGGCCAGATACATCTTAGAATAAACAGATGATCTACTGATTTTATTTTTTTTATATATTTAATGTATTTTATATATAAAAAGTATATATAATAAAATACTTTATTATTTTAATACTTTTAAAAGTCTGGCTGCAAAATTGACTTTTGTATTTTAAGCATGAAATGGAAAGGAAGGAGGACCTAGGAGGTATAAGAAAGAATACAATTCCTTAAATCTTCTCTATTTCAACCAACCTAATGTTTGCAGAACCTGGTTAGGATACTCTTGAGTACTATAATTACATACAATAACAAAACCGAAGTCCTTTGGAGAAACCCAAGGCGATTTCCAGTGGTGTTTGTGGATGGACTAATTATTTTAATACATTTGGAGTAATGCCTCAGCTCTTTTTTTTTTTTTCCCTTCAACATCACTGTAAACAAAAACTTTCCTTGCAAAAGACTTAATTGGTTGTAATTTGTTGGATAGATAGAAGCCGTCGGGAAATGGACAACAGAGCTCTGTTGGATACAAGTTCTGTGTGGTTTTGATTTATTTAGGCGTTTGGGGTTTTCTCCCAGCGTGTTGCTGAAGTTTCAACTTCTGAAAATTTGATTAAGGAAATAGCCCATTCTGTATCTGTCTTTAAAATATTAGTAATAGAAAGGGCTGGAGAAAGAAAGACTGCTGCTCCTAGGGGCTTGACATCAGTTTTAGAAGAGTGGATCCTTCAGAGAGATGCCGATGCTTAGTCTCTTATTGCACAGCCAGCATTGCAAGGAGTAGAAGTAGTTTATGAGGCCTCCAGACTGATGGATTAACAGACAGCTGTTAGCATTTGGGGTGCTGGGAGCTGACATAAAGGAAAAATGCTGTTGACTTTGTACTGCTAGGTTATTATCTCTAGTAACTTCCATCGCAAGTTCCCCTTTCTCTTGTTTCTGTGTACGTGAACAAAAGTTAAATTGCTGGTAACTCCTCTGCTTGATACAATGATTTTGCAGACTGACATTGGTGGTGTTAGGATGAGTGAAAATTATTTTTTTTTTCTGACTTTTTTGACTTTTATTTTGACTTTTTTCCTTTGCAACCAATGGAGCCAACGTACTGGGATGCGTGTACGCTCAGAATCACTGTATTTATGATGCGATGACACCTGTTACATCTTATTAAATCAATACCCTTCTGTGCTTTCCATCACTGTTTGGGATCTTTGACCTGGAGTCTTTGAACCCTGAATTTTGTGCTAGGGGGTCCTTAAGAAATGGCCAAATACAAAGCTAAACCACAAAAAAATAGCAGCAATCTGATAATGTAAATCCACTGGTGGTATTAGGAGTGAGGATGCGAGCTAGAAGTAGTGTGTCTTGTCAGCAATTTTAATATTCTTCTAAATAAAGTCATTTAAGGTAGAAGTAAAAATGTTCTGCTAGAACTCAAGGCTGAGGACCTGTGGGAGTTTTAACAACAACAAAGTCAAAGCTAGGTATCAGCAAAATTTTTCTTGGTTCTGTTAGCTCATGTAGAAACAATGTTTTTAATGTCTTTATTAACTGTAGAGTTAGTACATCACCATACAGCAGGTTGGCAATGTCATATCAATTTTTGGAAGAAAAAAAAATTCTCTGAGTTTAGTAGTCTGCAGTTTAACTTCCTATTCCTTTTAGTTATCTGCAAGTGTACTTGTTTGAACCCTCCAAGCAAAACTATGCCCACGTTTGCCAGAATGTTCTTGTGCCATTTAGGCAAGTCCCTACAAGTGCTTTTTTGGCAGAGTTTTGGTTGAAGTTCAGGTATTTGCACAGTAAGCTCAAAAGGAAACTTCAGTGTGTGAACCCATATGTACGGTCAAAAAAAAAAAAGGGGGGGGGGGGTGGTGGATAAAAAGTTGTTGTAACCGCAATTTGACACAGCTCCAGTCATTACCTACTGCTCATCAGCTCTAATCTGTGCGTAGCAGCTTGTTTCCTCTCTTCTCTTGAGGTTAAACTTGTATCAGCAGGGAAATGTGTTAACATTTGAGATCAGAAGGCTTCCAGAGACTTGCTCGGCAGAGTTGCTGGCGTGAAAAGGCTCGCAGTCTGGGTCTAGAGGGCAGCCAGTTTAAATGTGGGTACGGGGATTGAAACTGCTTTGTTTGCATTCTTTTTTCCATCTTTGCTGATCTATAAATTATTTTATTTGGTGATTTGGGAAGATAAAAGCTGACAGGAGAATGGGCTCTGTCGAATGAAGGCTGCTCCCTCCCTTGGCTCTGCACAGACCTGGGTCAGGAAAGTGCTGAGGAAGCGCACGGACGGCTTTGGCAAAATGTCCAAAGTGCAGATGGGCTGCTGTTGTGAGACAGCAGCAGTTGCAGATGTGGAAGCAAGCACAGCCTTCCCAGCACTCCTGAGCGGTGAATATAGCTAAAAAGCTGGAGAGTGGGTCTGCCTTCCGAGAAATGATTGGCAGGGCTGGAGCATAACTCATTATAGAAGCAGCAGAAGATTGGGAAACATTCGTTTATGCCAATTCAAATTGCTCTGATCCCTAGAGACTTGGCAGTGTGATTCACGACTATGAAATATTCAGGTTTTAATCATTGCCTAGTGCAAAAACTGTAACTTTGTCGTTTCTAAAATGTTGAGCTTTTATTCTGCATAAATAGGCGTGAATGTATATGGGAAGTGCATGCAAAGAAGTACAAAGTATGGCTATATATTAAAACTTTTGAAACATGGATATATCTAAAAATGTATACGTGTTTATTTTCGCTTGTCTGCAGACTTAAAAGGGCTGTGGAAGAAATGACCTGTCTTCTGGGAATGATTTCTGCATGTTTTGGCAGATGAAGAGTAGGGCACAGAACAGAGCATCGGGTGTGCTAGCAGATTAGCAGTGGCTCAGTGTAGAGGATTTAACGTCTGGTCATATATTTTTTACAGAAGCTTAAATATATGTCTGAATTGCTCTTAAGCTTTATTTAAAATACAAAATCCTGGTTTTGTCAGTGTGTCAAGCTTTGCCAGGTCTGAAGGTGAATTTCTGTGAAAGCTGATGTTTTTTCTTTCAGATTTGCCCAGCTGTTGGCAGACCTACAGCTACAGAACGGTCTGCACTTACAGGTCACCCTTTACCTTCAGCTATTTTCTAGGAATCCCAAACCCTAATGCTCTTCCATCTGAATCTGGCTATTCATACAGCTTGGAGTCATTGTGCTTCCTGTTATCCAAACAAGCTGTCCCCTGATAAACACAGACGAGCCTTTCTGTTCTACCGGATCATTGCATCGTCCCATTTCTACCCTGTCATCGAAGTGTGTGGCACTCCTGGAAACACTGTGTTCCCAGCTCTCCCCCTCCACCTAGTCAACACGGCTCGCCTGCCAATTTATTCTTTTCGAAAGTGGGTTTGGTCACTCTCGTCTGGCTATGCCAAGAATTACTTAGTAATTCCAATGGGATTTGGAGTGGGGAGGGGAAAGCAGATTTGTATACTTTCTGCTTCTTAAAGACACACGAGAGAAGACTCGTAGGATAGTTAAAACACAACTCGAATGTGGGGTCTTAACAGATGCCAGAGGCCTTCTGGTCTGCTGGATGATGTGAAGGTTTCTGTTTTAATATGATACCAAAGGAAATGGAAGTGCATGAGACATGGGCTTTGACTGAGCAAAAGGGGCATTTCAAAACCTAATCTAAATCTTTTGTGGTGTTTTTTTTTTTTTTTTTTTTTTGTTTGGTGTTTGGCTTTGCTTTTTTTTTACTAAGGAACCCAAAGATATTCTTTTTCCTAAGTTCTTTTTCAAGTTTTGACACTCTGCTTTCCTCATGTATACTGTCAGAGCAATGTAATTCATGTCTCTTAAGAATCTCTGAACTCACCCTGACAGCGAAGAATAATAGAAAAAAGTAAAATTTCCATTGCTGTTAATGCAAAAGTTGTGTGTGTGAGGGTGGCCTGTGTTTTGCTCTAAAATGCGTTGCTCTTCTTTTCATCCCCATCCCCTGTGTTCATGTTAAGGTCTTTTCTGCACAGCCGAAGTGTGACATAACAAATAGGTGATATTAGACCCAAGTTGTTAGTATGTATGCATGTATTTTTCTTCTCAGAATTTCATTGAAAAGGTGAGCTTTGTGCTTTGGCATTTGGAAAGAAGCACAGGGTGTGTTTTAAATCCCAGGTAAAATGGATTTTCCAAAATTGCAGCATCTGAGGTGTCTGTGTTGGACCATAAGGCCTCAGAGCCCCGCTTGCTACAGCAGGAAGGATTCAAGTGCTGTCTGATATTTTATTTTTTTTTTTTTTTTCTTACAAGGCTTTAGCTTGTTGATTAGTATTGATTGCTGAAGGAATTGGCCACTTGAGTAGATGCTGAATCAAATAATCCCCTCAGTTCTTGCTTTGCAAATCCATTGTCGTGGAACAAGCTGCTGAGCAGCTTTGCATACGTGCCACAGCGTGATGGGAAATTCTCTCACAGTCCGACTGGTAAAAATTGCACCTTTTTCCTTCTTCTTGAAGCACTATTGACAAGTGATATTTGTGCATAAATTTTAGGGTAATAGTTTGTAGTTACATCTAGTAGAATAACAACAAAAGGCCAGGAGTAACTTTTTGATACATCTCAATGATTTAGAAACTGTGAGGTTTGTCCTTCTAAATCACATGGGTAGCGTTGAAAAATTTTCCCACATTTTTCTATCTAAAAAGCTCTCTGCCACTGATTCAGCTTCTGACATGCAGGCAGCATAAATAGAGCACCTGTAGCTAATGCAGCTTTTAAATTCTGTATACCACACTGGTCTCTGAGATGTTGGTGACAAACCCATCGTCTGTCCCAGCCCCACCTGCTTGAGGCCTTTGCAGCAGTGTGGGGTGCGTGGTAGGTACGTTGGGATGCTGGCTGGGGGAGCAGGTGATACCACAGAAAATAGCCAGGGATTTTGTATGCAAGTTTCAGAGAAATGCAATTGTTCTGGTCTGTGTTAATTGGAATACTTAGAGCATAAACTCCAGCAGATATTTGTAAGAGATTACTGCCAACATGTGAAAGTCAGGATGAACCAAATGGGAGATGCAGGATCAGCCATGTAAGCCTTGTTTCTGCTAATTGTCTTGTACAAAGCCCAGGGAAGTCAAGCGATTCCTGCCGTGGTCCTATTTACAGAGTGAGCGCCTCTGGCTGAAAGATGGTTGGTTACCTGTTCTGCGCTTCGGGGTCTGACTGTTCTCTTGGTTACCTGTTTCTGTCCTTGATGCCGAATTTCCTCTCTCTACTACTGCTTTTTTTTTAATTATTCACAGAAAAAGCTCAGCTGAAGTTTTCTTACTGGAATCCTAGTTCTGCATTTCACGTTAGCCGTAGCTGCGTATAATGATTTCACAATAATTTGTGAAAATGCTTATTTTAGCTGATAACTTAAGATAACTAGCTACTAAATACTACTCATTCAACTTACTCCTATTCTATTTTAAGGTACTTAAAATTTTTTGATTAGATGAGGAAATAATTCACATGGGAAATCGGAGCTGTGGAAAAGCCTGTGAACTTGGAGGGGGGTGGGGAGTATATACTGTAAGTCATGAATTGCATCATATTGTATCAGGCATCCACATAGTGCAGCTATACTTATGTGTTGGGAATAGCAGAATTGTCATTAATAAGAGTTTCATTCAGGAGATGATCCTTGTAAAGAGTCCTTTGGAGATAGTCAGTTTGCTTTCTGCTTTGGTTTCTGATTAAATTCCTGAGACTGAATTTCTTCTAACGAGAAATTAGCTCTTGGATGAATTTCCAGTGGAAAAGTATTGATTAAGAGCTATTTGTTATCGTCTGAGCTTCAGGACAAGCAAACGTGCTAGAGGTGGGAAATACAGCCAAATATATATGCACACCCAGATTATGGTTCACTGATTTTTCTTCCTCCTCTGGGAGACTAGTATTCAGAGTCTTAGCCATCGACCACTGATAGCAGAAGCCTGTCACAAAGGAAAGAAATATCAGAACTGGTGAACAGAGCAAAAGAATTCATTTTGTTAAGATACAAAGAAAACAGGAGCAGTAGTTAAAACGTAGGTTGTTATTACAAAATGATACGAAGCATTAATATAATAAATACGTGAAAACTTGTGTGTAGTGTAGGAAATAATAATGGTGTTCCTAGCACTGTCTGTGAACATGGTGCACGAACAAGTTTCAACTAATAAATGAACGTCTTCCATTTTTGAGGTCTCTGAACTTGCTAGACCCTTGGGATCATTAGCAAATCTTCTGAAAATTATTGAAATTACTTTCCTAGCAAAAGAAGCAACTTAATACCCACCACTAATGCTCTGTTCTCTTCCTCATGCCCGCCACGCGCTGGTTCAGGGGGAAGTGGGTGACCAAGCGCTTGTAGCAGAACTGGTGGCCTGTTGCTAATTTTGCAAACCTAGAGCTCTAATCCATTGGTTTTAAACAGCTCTTCTGTACTGCATATGCAATGCATTGAAATCGTGGTGCCACTGCACAAGTCTTTACTAGTAGTGATACTGTTGCCAAATGATCTCTGCATATTGATAATGAATTTTCTCTGTTATGCATGTAACTTTCCCTGGGGTGGTGCGAAACTAGATCACCGAAGTGATTTATGAAATGGAAACCTGTTTGAAAGCTCTTATTAGTGGTGGTTTGACAGTTGTTTGGCTTTGTTATTTTAAATGACTTTTATCATGGAATCAGTTTATAAAAAAAATAAAGGGGGGCGAGTAGTGTGTATGCACACACACTGCCATGTAAGACCCAAACATCCAATACAGAAACGTCCTGTCTCTGAAACTAGCAGAAGTCAAATAGTTAAGCTTCAAGTGTGGATCTTTAATAATTCAGTTAAATGTGCAATACTGTACTAGCAGATTCTTCTCTCTTCTCTGATAACATACCCCTTACAAACACTGATGAGAATTTGAAAGGCTTTAACTATTAGTTCAGAGTTGCTTTCCATTAGACTTAGCTGCAGTTGTCAGGAGACTTATATTTGGGGATCTGAGAAAGTTTGTTTTTGCAGCCTTTGCTTATGTCTTATACAAGCCTTGGTTAGGAAAGGGAAATGCTACATTCCCACTGCATCTTTCAGCTAGAGATCTAGATTGTGGTGCCAAAATGAAAATTCCCGATAATTTATTGGAAAGCTAATGTGCTTTATGGGCAAGGCAAAATTTAATAGCAATTGTAGCTTTTTAAAATGTGTGTTCTTGGTGGGGGGTGGAGAAAGAGATGTGAACTTGAACGGTTTAAAAAAAGAAAAAACAGATTAAGTACTTAAAAAAAAAAAAAAAAAGATTTGGCAAGAAGGATGCGTTACAAATAATCCATGCTTTTGGGGAAAAATAAAATTTCCAACACATTCTGCAGGGAGATGCTTAAAACCAGTGTCAGAACTCCGTGGACTTTCCATACGTGTAACTTGAGGAATGAAGAGCACAAAGCAAAGCAGACCCTTTTCCTTGCCTCCCCTCGGAGGGCGGTGAGGAGGGGATGGGATGGGATGGGATGGGAGCCCCAGTGTAGTTGTCTGCTCAGCCTGGGGTTTGTTCCGCCGCCGCAGTGGCTCCGTGCAGACAGCCGTGGAGCTGGTCCAAGCGCCTCATGTCAGTGCCCTGATTTCCATTCCCCTTATCTTCCCAGTTAGTCAGCACAGTGGTACACTGTTTATGGCCTGAAGGACAGGCGAGCATCATCTCTCCGGGGTTGATCCTGGTTTCTCGACCAGTGCAAAAGCTGGTAGTGATTGTGTGTTACATTAATAATACGGGCTATTACCCTTACAGTTCTGTATATAGATAAGGATTAATATTACACTGAAATTGCTCGTGAATTACTTAGTTTGTTGATATATCATGAAATCAATTCAGTGATGTAGTGGCTTTTGTATTATTACTTAAAATACTGTATTACCTTCCTTGGGACTCAGTATAATGAGACATAAGCATGTTCTTAAATGAATTTTTTTTATTTTTCTTTTTACGTGATGTAGATTCGCACTACTGATGGTTGGAAATAGATATCTTTGTATTTTATAACATAGTTGTCTGTAAACAATCAGGCTAGAAAATGTTTTCCAGTGACAGCAGCTTTTCCTGGCTACTTTGGTATCAACATTTGGCATTATCTAGTTGCTCGGCTCAGTGCATTCTTGAATCATTTTCAGGAAAGAAAAACCAAACAAAACAACCAAAACAAACCCAACCTCCAAAGGGCTTAGCTTTTGGGAGCAGACAAAGATTCTTTCTGTACTTTTTTTCTAAATCTTTAACATTCAGGTTTTTTTCTGTATGAAAAGAAATGTTCTTTGAAGGAATTTATGCCATCATGGGGAGTGGAACACTTTGGTTGAGGAGTTTTTCCTATGTGTGGACATGTCTCTTGAGCAGTCCTTGGAGTCGCGTTTAGCTTTGGATGTGTCTGCACTGCGCTCCAGAGCTATTATTACAGCTCATTTAAACAGACGCAAGGTAGTTTAAAACAGATTAATTTGGGTTCTAGTAGCAGGGCTGCTGCAGGGCTAAGGTTTCACTGGCTGAGTATTGAGCCAGAGCTGGTGTTTCTGTGTGTTTCATGTTGATGTTTTTATGGCTATGGCTCACCTACAGTAGCTGCTTTAGAGGTGGTCATCTAGGTCCTTGCCTGCTGCAATCACACCTGGCTTGTCACTGAAGATTGTGTTCCCTCTTCGCTGCATTGTATTTCAATAAAATTGCAGGGGATGAAAGCTGAGAGAGCAGCCTTGCAAGACCCGTCTTCAGCCTGTGCATTAAATGGAGAAAAAATGTGATTTTTATATCTCTTCACTGCTAGCCGGCATATCACAGCCAGGCAAGGTGCCGCCAATTGGCATCTGTCTCCAGATTCCCCATATTGACAAGAGTCATTCAGAGCTGATAAATACGTTAGGTCTAGTCATAACTTGCCCCAGTAAAGGTTCACAATAGCTTCAAGAGGCTATCTCAGCCTCCGTCATTTTTCTGAGCTGAGGCTGTCAGTTTGGTGACAGTTGGGTTTTTCTGCACATTATCTGTTTTACTGGCTCACTAGCTGGCTCGCAGCTTGGCGTGAAATCTTCGTCTTGCTGAAGTTGCTGGATGCTTTACTATTGACCTCAGTGCTCCTTCCCCCCACCCCTCCCAGTGAATTAACATATATTTCAAATAGAGATCAAATTTGTAAACGCTGTCAGGGTGGCCATAACTGCTTTAGGCTGCCGGGTGTTGGAGGTGATCGAGGATGTTGTTACTGGCCCTTAGAGGAGATGAGGGGAAGTGGACGGGCCTCCATCCCTAAAATTGCTGCTCCTTTGTATTGCTACCTGTTTACTGCAAAAGACAGAAGCCTTCTTTCAACCATTCTGCTTCATGTTTTAGCCTCTCTCCTGCTGCCAAGAATATTTTTACTCTGTGTCAAGAGAAAATGAATTCATGCCTTCAGGATTTGTACTCTTTGCTCTGTGCTATATGATAGCAACCCAGCGAGATGTGCAAGTGGAAACTGCATTAATGATTGATAAAAGCTGAGAGCTGTTTAAATTTTTTTTCCTGTTTAATGACTATCAATAATTTAATGCATTTACTGTATGTTTTTAAGAAGTAACACCCGTATTACAGGCTTGGGTTTAATAAGCTAAATGATTCAAGCTTCAAAAAATACAGATTTCTGACATGAAGTGTATCCTCTTTTTAATTAAGAATAAGACAGAAAAATATGAAATGAGGCTTGTAAGATGGAGATGGAGCTTGTGAAACAAATGTTTCTGCATGCGCATGTCCCTCAGGCTGTTGTGTAGAGCCAGGTGCCCACTCTTGCCCCGCAGAGAGCAGTGGCTGAGCTGGGTGAGAAGGTACCTGCACTCACATCAGCATGTGTCCCCCCCCGACAGTGGCACGCGGGAGCCCATGCTGACACCCCGTCAGGGAGCCTTGGGAGGACGCTGCTCTCCAGGGCATGACCACGCGCCTGACTTTGCTGTCCCTTATGTTCCTAGGTCCCGAGAGTCTCACAACGGCGCTCTTATTTTAGCTGCCTTATCAGCACCCCGTCACCTAAGTCACTGGGGGAAGGTTGAGGAGCATGGCTTTTACAGAAAGAATTGCTCCCTTCTAGATCTAGCTTAAAAGGGAGAAATAAATATTTTTTAAAATTATTCCCCTCCTATTTCTTGGGAAGGGAAAATTTTTAAAGTGATGAGCGTCTTCCATTGTGCTTGGGTGCACTGTGTTTGGTCCTCAAGGCTTTGCATATAAAATATGGGGTATAAAATCTTAGTTGTACTAGGTATGTACCTTTTTGTGGTGGTTAAGAGAAAATGGAATCTTTTTTTCATTATTGGTCATTGCAGTTAGACTGGTAAGTAAATGTCATGCATAGGTTGGTATGTTTTAATAAGCATGTTATCTAAATGTGTGCAAATCAATAGTGCTTCTTGTAAACTTAGATTTTCACATGGACAAATGTCATTTTGGGAAGAGCTTTTTTCAGGATCCAAAGAAAGCAGATGGGGAAATACAGATAAGGATAACATTTAAGCTGCTGAAAAGAATTGTGTAAACATCTCCAAATAAAGATATAGAAATATAATACATTTGGCATTTGAATAAAGGTGGTTCAAATAATTAAAAACTCTGTTTCTTGTTTAGGAACTGTGTTTCATATAAGTAAAGCACAGAGCCATTTAGACATCTATTGATGAGTAGATCCTCTGAGTTCACTAAGACCTGGGCAAATCAAAGGAAAGTTTATTTAGGAGATCTGTGTTTTGAGTCACTCTTACCATGTTCTTATCCTTTGTGCTTCTGCAACAATATTTTGATAACTTTTTCTTGGCTATTTGTAACAGATACTTCAGAAGAGCTTCCTGTCTTTGTGCAGACACTGTTCTGGGAACATAGTATTTGTATTTGAAGAAGCTTGGTTCTTCACAAATATCTCCAGTACAGGTGTTTTGCGGTGGAAGTGCTTACCCTGTTCTGTGTATACAGATGCATATATGCACGGGAAATAGGGATATGCTTTTCATTCATACTAAATTAAATCAGAATTTGTTAATTTCTAGCTTGTTCTCTTTATGTAGCTGTAGGCAAGCGCTATGTTACATGCAAGTTTCATTTCATACTGGCTCTGTCAAAACTGTAGATATTAGCAAATAGATTGGGGGAGGAACCTGCCGCAGTGGGAGGTGAGGTTCCTGGCTGCAAAACATGGGGTTTAGAGTCCTGCCCTGAGAGTTAAGGAATACCTGGGAGCTGCCACTACTGCGAGTGGCAGAGAGACTCCAGACTAATATATTTTAGTAAGGCATGCGAGAGATACTTACGGTACTGTTCTAAGAGACATTTTAACTACAGATTGTACAAGAATGTATCTGGAAAAAGGTATTTTTTTCTGTTTCATCGTGATGGCTAAGACTTGGTATTTTTATCTTTTCTTAACTTGCTTGTTTGTTTTTTACAATGAGAAATTGAGATTACTTCTTCCCTCAATAAATATTCATGGAATAGTTATTTTACTGCATCTCCTAGATCGAGAGGTTGAAAGCAAACAGAAAAAAAAAGAAAATAATTTGGTTTTACTGTGATATAAACTTGGCCTATTTCTATTAGTCAGCACTGAGAGTGCTTATAATTCATGTGAAGAAAAGTAGCTGTTTGTTAAGCATAGATTGAAGAACCTGAAGAGCACTCTTTTTTGCCCCTGTGAATTGTGTAAGGTTGTGATCTGCTTCCCCCCCAACCCCTGCTTTGCCTTATGTTGTGGACCTGGTCTGGGGAAGGGGCACTCTGATCAAATTCCTTTCTCTAGTGCTTGTTGTAACAGAAGTAATAAACATCATAGAGCTCGAAAATCCAATAAACTAGAAAATCTCCTGGGTTAGTTGTGTGTAACGGAGGCTCCCTTTAACAGAGTGGTTCCCCAAAGGGCTGATGGGGGCTCCTGGCAAGGCTCAGGCAGGAGAAGGTGAGCGAGCTCTTTGCCAGTTTTGCGGTGCAGACTGGAAGTAAGGGGAGTTCCGTTCCCAAAACTATTTTCTGAACTTAAAAAGTCTCTGGGTTGATTAAATTATGAACTAGATCCTGGCAAACGCCATGCAGGATGTTTGCATTTAACTTTGGGAAGTGGTTTAGATTTGGGTAATGGTGTAACTGGAGGAATAAATCTGGTATTGATCCTCTAAAAAGAAGGATTAATTTTTAGTCAAGATCACATTTCAGAATCCTTGGTCCAGGTTTCAGTTTTCAGCTCAGGTACTGTCCAGAATCAGTGTGCATGGTATGAGATATAAAGAAGAAACAGCTCTAGCTGGTGGAATCGAGGATTATTTTTATTAAGCTTGATATAGCAAAGCAACTCGGTTAAATCCACTGCAGAAGTTGACTCACACACCATCTGAGGGTGTTTGTCTTAACATATGCCTCTTCATTTATCTGATGTTGATGTCAACGATTTGTGAGTTTCGATACAGTGTTTCCCAGTTTTCTCTTTGTTTCCTTCCTGTAGTGGCTCTATACCCAAAACATTTTGACATTTTTCTTATACAAATTATCTCTGGCCCTGCCAGAAATTTAGTCAAGAACTTTTGGTATTGTAAGTCATTTCGCTGGATTTCTCTACTTAGAATTTGACTTTTGGGTAATGCATTATTTCACTTCATTTTATATTTTTTCTTGCCTGAGGATTTGAGAATAGAGCAATCTCACTTCCTTTGGGGCAAGTGATGTTGAGTCAAAGCTACATTCCTAAGTGGCACTTCTGACAAATTTCTGTCTCCTTGAGAATGTTGTTAATAAACTTTAGTTTTTTGCACTTAGCCTTATTTTTTTGCCACCTCTTGATTTTGTGTTTGATTAAAAATACGCTTCCTCCACATCTTGTAAGTCTGCCTTAAATTATTTCTCCTACCAGTAAGAGGATGAAAGCGTAAAATTTTTAAGTACTGAAAATGTAACCAGTATATCAATTCTTAGCAGATTTCACCTGACATATGTGGGGAGGCCTCACTTAGCAGGGAGGAAAATGCTGTCTAAAGCATCCTTTTGATTTAATAATGAAAAAGAAAAGCAAATGATGCATTTGATTTAGGGATACAAAACTAGTGTGTGGTTGAGAGGCGGATACAATTATTGTTTTTTTTCTTGTATTTTGCAACCTGGTCTGTGCTGAGCTGCTCAGTAAGTATTGATTAGCGCATAGCCTCGGGATGTACACGTCAGGAGCAATTCACTGAGGGTCACTTCTTTTCCCATCCCCACGTTGAGGGCTGTAGCGCCGCTTCCCTCTTTTTAAAAAGTACAAGTTGAGTACTCCAGGTGTTGGCTTAAGTTGCTTTGCATCAATTAGTACAAGAGGGCTGAAATCTGACAGAAAGCAGAAATGCAACCGAGGGGTGTAAGATATTGAGAAAGTGGAATTGAACAGTGTGGGAAGGTTTGCCTTCAGGGAACAGGTTGGGGAGGCAGGTTTTTGAGCATGTACATTTTTGTGTCAGGATCCATTCTTTTGCATTGTCAGATTATTGCTAGGCCTATTTATGGGTGAACGTAACAAGGCAGAAGAGGTTTTGAATCGCTGATCTTGTTTTTTCTCTCTTTAGTGCACGATTTCTGTGTGGCTTCTTCTGTGATCTTTATTTAGGTTTTCATTGTTTATTTACACTGCCACTGTTACTTCATGAATTCTTTAAATCATTGCCTATCTAGAGGGGAATCTGGACAGAATTATTCTTGCAGCTTTAAGTCTTGCTGACAGGAGGAGAGAAGAAGAAAGCTTTTTGTCCCCTAGAGAAATGGAGGAACTGTGGCCATTTAGAATTGGACAGACGTGGTTGGCTTTGAGGGAGATGCTGTGATGGGAGTGCTGCCTTTTATGTTGTTTCTTATCTGCTGGGGCCCCTTGTATAAAAACTGTTTTGGGAGACTAGGATCTGTATGGAGTTGCATGCTGTTAGCAGATGGGATAATTATCATTCTGAGGGATGATAGAGGTGTGTGGGGAAATGTAAGGTAGCATAGACTTTTTCCCCGTATTTTGTGAACTTGCATTCAGATTTTCCATGGGACAGAAAAGGGTAGAGTTTTCTGTATGAATATAAGCCAACAAAATGTGATGGAGAACAGACTGGACGTGTTTCCCTTTGCTCATTCCCCATGGAAAACCTTGATTGCCATTTCCTCAAATATGTTAATGTCTTGCATTGCACCCTTTAAAATAATTTTCCACTTGATTTTCCTGCCTTTCATCAGAGGCAGGTAGTGGAGGTAGGGAGGGGCCCATTAAATCTGGGTGTCTGTAAGTCTCTCTAAATTCATGTTAGGAGTAGGGCAGACAGAGAGATATGGTCTGAGGTGAGGGATTATGGTTTTATGGGAGTGCAGCTGGATTTCTAAATGGTATCTTTAGTCACAGAAAGGCTTTTTGATTCCCTTTCCCTTCATTCTGATACTTAATGTTTTTTTATCGTATTTTTACTAAAAGATTCAATATAGCTAGAATAGGTTGTCTTAAGAACATAGATTGTCTTAAGAAAAAGAGTAGTTGTCTTAAAAAGAAATAGAAGTTATGATTAACTGCATATACCTCATAATTTTAGGTATGATCCTTGCAGGGAAGAGTACGTAAGCACTTGAATGTCAGTATATACCTGTATGTTCAGTATGCATGTTGGAATTTGCCTTTTGCCAACTATTTTGATAGTAAATGTGGCTCATTTGAATTTTTACAGAAGTGGGTGTGAGCTTGGCTGACGCATACGTACTTAACAAGAATGAGTGCTCAAGAATATTTTTGAATGGGACTCTATCCTGTTCTAGTATGGGACTTTATCCGGTTCTGACATGAATCCATCTTTTATTTTTCTTAGTAGTAGGTGAATTGACCTTCATATTCCATATTTTGATAAGGTGACGATAGAGGGAGAAAATACAGGACAGCTCAAGTTGGTATTACGGAACTGGAGGAGAGACACAGTAGCTCTTCCAAGGAGGAGTTGTAATCTGCAGCCTCTTCAAAAAACATAAAAGCTAATACTTATTTGTTTCTTCTTTTTCTTCTTTTTTTCCACCCCCTAGGAAATACTGTTGTGCTGAGGAAGAAAACGGCTTCCTGCTCCTCCTCTTTTTTTTTTTTTTCTTTTTTTTCTCCTTTCTTCTTGCTTGAATTAGAAACTCCAGGAATGTGCTAATTGGCGGCGGCCTCTTCAGAAAGGTAAGAGGTAATTGTTATCTGCTTTTTGAGGTGTCTTGCCTGCTCAGCTCCTTCTGGAAAGGAGGGTGATATTAGAAGAAGCTTGTCTACATAGAGTTTAGACAAGTCTTCTGGTTAATGTGGATTGCCCTTCTAACAGTGTGATGCAAACAGAAGCTTCGTGCGCTTCTCTCTGCTCTATGTGCAAGATACAGTCCCTTGGAAAAAACGAGACAAAATAAATTTTAAATGCTTGCAGAGAAAAAAAAAGTATATGTAACTGTTGCATTGCAGACTGATTAACTAAATATTTGTCTCAATATCAGCTTTGCTGAAAAGACGGTGAGTTAGGTCTGGAGAAGCCAAGTTGAAGAACTGTGTCTCAAAAAGTGTTTCTTTTAGTATTATCATACCTGTACATGTAAGCAAGGTAAATATAGATTTTTGGTTGTTTAGTTGTTTTTTGGTTTTTTTTTTTGGGTTGTGGTGTTTTTTTTTAAACCTGACTTTTTTTCACTGAGGTCCTTGGTGGTTTCATGGCTGGTTGTCTACTGACAGATAAGATAGGAACCAGCTGGAACCCCAGATCTAGTTCTGAATGGTGTGTTTTGCAAAGAGTTGGAAACAGATGGCAATTCTTTACCTCTTCAGACTTTTTTTAGTTTTGGGCAGAAGTGCAAAATGTGGTGGGTGAGAGTTCAAATGCAATGCCTTTTTTGTAATACTTCTAAGCAACTAAATTTTGTCGTTATCTGGTGGTGTGATCCACATGTAATCCACGTCTGTCTTTCCACTTCAAGACATTCAATTTATGTGTCAGGATATATAAAGTACAAAAAATTAGTGCTGTGATTCATAGAGCATCCTGAGCTGCATGAGTAGACTGAAGTCAGTTGCTAGACAAATTCCATATATATTTTAGTACCGATACTCAGTGTTTAGATTTGTATTTGCTTAGGAACTGGCTGCAGTGCTTTGAGATGTCATTTCCCATTCCGTCTTTGTGATAGACGTTAATGCTCCTTGTAGTGGAGGCAATATCTTCTGTCTAGACCTCAGCCGTTCCAGTTCACAGTTGATGTCTTAACTTAAACCAGCTCTGAGAAGGGGTTTATGCTAACTTGCTAGGCTCTGAACTGGGGAGGCCAATGTGTGATATAAATTTTTCTGCCCGATTTGCTCTGTGGGGCTAACCTTTGTGAAGGGCTTGGGAAGACAGTGCGATGCAATAATGTCTTAAATTGCCCCAGTGAGATTTGTCAGACTTTGTCAGACCCCTCAGACTGACTAAGTACACTAACTTATCAAGGATAAGCTGCAGACAGGTAATGTGCCTTGGGATGTTCTCTTTCTCATTCTCCATCTCATTCTTGACGGTGCAGGGGCAAGCTAACTCTTTATTGAATGGCTGCTACCAGCTGCCTGGCTACCTTCTGCAATAAAGCTAATGACCTAATGGGCAAATGTTTCTTGGAGACCTTCAGCTGAAGCAGAGACAAGGGAAAACATACCAACCAGCTAAAGGGTTCTCAAGGAGCTTGCAATTTCCCCAGGGCTCCTTCTATGTAATTACCTGTCTATCGCTTTGTCTCCTATCTTTTAATGCAGGAGTAGTGTCAGACTCCAGGCTGCTAATCTTTGTTACTATGGAAAGGCTGGTTACACTCCTCTTCTTGCACTTCAAAAATGGCAATCGCTGGTCCCCAGCTGGTTCCCTGCATCTAACTTAAAAATGGATGATAGCTTTTCTCCTTGGTGCCAGACTAACTAATGCAGCCGCCTGCGCGGTCGCAGGCAGGCATTGCCCCCACCACTGGTGCTGAGAGGAGGAGCCCGCAGAAGCTGCCTTGTGGCCTCTGAACCTGTTTTCTCCCAGACGAGTGAAGACTGTAAAATTCCTTTGAAACGCAGAGTTTTGGGGCACACTGAGACGTGGGAGGCTTGGCTGAGCTGCAGGTGCGGAGGAAAGCTGCTATTAAGATTTGTGGCTCCAGCCGAGTTTTTGTACGGTTTCTGAATGCCTTCAAACGCCCTGGGTTGGGGGCTGAGGGAAGCACAAGCTGTTTTGCAGGATCCGTGGGCTTCAGTTGTTGCTATTGCCTCCCTCCCAGCGCATCTCTTACGCTGGGATGTGCAGTGGAGACAAGTGCCTCTGCTCGATTCATAGGGTCTACTGAGAGGCTGTGCACAGCCCACCACCATTTCTCTCTGGCTGGTCGCATCTGGTTGTCCCCTTCACACAGCCCTGGAAATTTGGAGGGGATTCCATGCCTGCTGCTCCCTTCCTTCCCCAGCTCATGCTTCCTGACCTGCAGCGTC
The DNA here is from genome assembly GCA_947846985.1 of Fratercula arctica. NCBI lineage: Eukaryota > Metazoa > Chordata > Aves > Charadriiformes > Alcidae > Fratercula > Fratercula arctica. Next base: position 27,366,806 of record CANTUZ010000010.1, read on the forward strand.
AGACGGATAGTCCCCCCAAAGCTGGAGTTTGGGAACGGCTCCAGCACAAACACCTTGTCTCTGTGCGATCCGTTCCGTCCTTGCAAGGAGAGGGAAACTGTCCCCATGTTGGACAGGGTCCCTCTCCAGCTGCTGCGTGCCCAGGAAATGTATGTTGCTAAACTCCTTTACGGTACCTTGGTAAAACATGCTTTAACTGTCTGCAAATGTGTGGTATTTAAGCAGCAGAGTCTGTATTATCAAACGCAGTCATGCAGACTGTATTCCTCGGGGTGAAAAGCTGTGGGAGGAGAGGCTGGATGTGATAGCGAAATTTGAGAGCCAAAGCAAAAGGAAATTCTTGCCCATGTGTTGGGCTAGAGCAGGTTCAGGAAAGGTGGAGGACGGGGAAGCATATACCCCTTCCCAGACTGGAAATGTTGAAGGGGGATAGGAAGGAGGGAAGAGACAGGGCAGGGACAAGTCAACAAAAGATCAGGCTGAGTAGTGGTCCACTGTTTGCTGTGGTTTTTTTTGCTGCCTTTAATGCTATGCTTTCCCCCATTTCCTCTAAATTTGGGCAAAGATAACTTTCAATTTTTTTTGTTCATTGAAAGAGCATCTATAACTCTGTTCAGATTGTTTCAGAAGTTGTACTTCGGTTGTGCTTTCTTATCAGTGCATCTAGAATGATGATTTTGCACTGATTTTTGAAATAACTTTTATTTCCCTCATTATTTTCCTGTTTTCGTCTCTCTCATTTGTATCAACCTGAACCATCTCCAAAGGAAAGGTGATACTGCTGCTGGCTAACGTTTCAGGTGGATGACACTGTCTTTGTTAACCAGCATGCCTGTAATAACTTACTTGTCTGTTTGTTTGTATTTCTCTTTTCATATATAAATCAAGTTCATAGCTCTTGAGGCTTTGTAGAGTGCTTCAACAAGGTGTTTGTTTAAAGTCTTGGATTATTTTTTTTTTTTCCCCAAAATCCTTTGAGATAAGTTTGGGGTTAGGATTTTTCATTCAGTGACTGTATTCAGTAAAACGAAGTGTCTGTCAAAGTTATATTGCACCTTACCAGAGGCTGACAGGTTCTTCCAGAGTCCTCAGTTTGTAAAGCCTTAGCCATCTCCCAGTTTAAATCAGCACTTTACCACTGCTTAAGGCCTTTAAGTACTTAATTATGTTAACAATGAGCCTGTGCTCTCTTGGTTTTTTTAATGAAACCTTTGATATTTTTCTGATTTTCATTTCGTGAATGTTAACAGGTTTCAATTTTTTATTCTGATATGGAGAAGATTTAAATCTCAAAAATTTTATTGGAGAAGAAAACCAATTTCCATCCCAGCAGTGCATTCTTCAGGCCATTTGAATGTTTAAAATCTGTTTACTATGTAGTGTGTTTTTAAAAAAAATAATTAAAAATTATCATAAAGCTGGATGCTTGTCTTGTACCTCCGAAAAGATTGTTTTAAACATCTTTGGTTTTAAATGCACAGAAAGTGGGAATTCAGAGCTGAAATTGACTTGTTCTTAAATCGCTTGTTTCATATACCAGGTCTAAGAAATATTAAGAAGCAGACTGACAATCTGGCGTATCTAGGCACACAAGAAGCTAAGTTAAAATGGTAGGAAGAGCTGTGATTTTGAGTCATCTTAATTCTTTCCTTTGTCTGGGTCAGCCCTTTTTCTGAGGGCAGACTTCAGAGGTCCCACCAAGCCAGTGTGTGAAGAGGGTTGCAGGGAGAGGTGGTGAAAAGACTGCAAGGGGCTGCCTCAGGGCATCTGTATCTCTATGGAGGGCTTGGAGGTATTGTTTTCCCCATGTGGTGTAGCTATGGCAATGACTATTTGTTGTCCCTGGTTAAAACCCTTCAGTGTTAGCAGTGCTACTCTGTGTTGCTTGGCTTTCCTCCAGCTCCAGTAGTTATGGTCTGCCTGCCCCAGTTGTCCTTAATGCAGTGGAGTTTTCTGTACTCCTCGCAGTCATCGCGTTTGAGGTGTACAGACCTACTTCTGAATATAAAACTGAGTTTGCTTGTTTAGGAGTAAGTCCTATATAGAGTGGCATGTTCCCTTGTGCTTGGGCCTCCCCTCCTTCCCCACACCACCACCCCAATGAACTGCTGCTGGGTCACAGCTTGCCTTCTCTTTGCATCCACTCTGAGGGGTCAAAGGGATGCTTTTGGAGGCTAGATGTCTGCCCACCATCACCCCTGGCACGCAAGTAATTGCCGTGAGCATTGGAGCATTGAGATGGCTTCTTACGCTCTCTGGAGCTTTGCGGGCCTGTGAGGAGGAGCTCTGGCTTGAGTGACTTGCAGTGGCCACTGCAGAGCGGTGGGACTGCAAATGGACAATCTGCAGGAAGGAGCCTGTGGTGCTAATTCATAATTAGTGGCTGAGAGGAACAAAGTGTAATGCATGGGCATTAGTGTAGGTGGCAGGTTTTGGTATTTTACTCCTATTTATATTACCTGTTAGTCCCTCAAATGAAGCTGGAAGGCCCAAATCAGATTTGAATGTTTTTGTTGAAGTTAGCAATGGAAAAAGACCTGGTTTGTTGCCTTTGGTTTCCTTACAAGTGATGCCTGTTTTGTTCTGCTAGGGCTTCTGCTATGGCTGCATACTGCTCCATCCTTCAGCTATGCAAAGGTGTTTCTGAAGTCCTTATAGATCTCAAATTTGCTTGTTCAAAAAAAAAAAAAAAACCCAAAAAACTAACCAGTAGAATTTTTCTTCCCTGAAACAGGTCTTGAACTGAGATCATGAGCTGATGTTTCAAAACCATGTTTCCCACTTTGTCTCTTTTCTGCAGCATTCGGTATTCACATGGTTAAGGTCTAGAAGATGTGGTGCTGCCTGGGGCATTGGGAGGACCTGGTGCTACTTACAGCTCAGGTGGGCTGCCGGGATCTTTCATCCTGCTTCATCCCTTCTGGGCTTACCCTATGGGAAGACTCCCGTGCAATTAGCCCAAGCATTATAGTAGAGAACTGTCCTAACATCTTGTCAGCTGCAGGACAGAACATATTTGATCCTGCAGGAAGCCTTATGTTGTAAAGAAATTTTGTCTAGAAAATTCTGTGCAGATTTGAACTAGCTGGGTAAATTTATACTGGGAAGTGCTTTGTAACATGTGGTCTGAAACGTTTTTGATCCGGTGCTGATGGCCTTAAAAGCCAGCTGAAGCGCATCAGTGACTCATGGTCACTTACTGCCCTGCTGTGTGATGTAAACCAGATCTTCCTTTGGTGCCTTCCCTTGTACAGCCTTGTCTGGCTGGACCATGAAATTTCAGGCTTGTGCTTATACTCAATGGTTCATAACCTAAACACCCTTTTCTCTTGAAAGAGACCTCTTGAATTGCTCGTAACAAATACAAAGTTTCCAGTCACTTTGGTAATACTCTGCCTCTGGTTTACCCTGATTGAAGAGGAATTTAGACCTTAATGTTAGGATGACTCAGGAACTTTTATTTCTACTTCCCCTCAACTTCTTCGTACCCACTCCTCCCTCAAGCTATGAATTTATTACAATTTTAGGCCTAATTTCTGTCTTTTCTGTGAGCATTGTTGCAAGCGAATAGATGCTTAACTTGACAAGGAAGATAAAGGAAATAAAAGAGAAGGTGTGTGTGGCTTTGGTTTTTGGGTTGTTTTTTTTTTTCTTTTTTTCACTTCCCAAACACTTTTGGGTATTTGTGACATTCATAAAATCAGTTGAATAGAGGTGAAAATTGGGTATATGAAGGGAAGCACTGTTTGCCAGCAAAATGAGCAGCTATGATATATTTCAGTCTTCAGATGCTTGGCTAAAGACTGGTAACATAAGTTTTTTGCTGCTAGAAATTGAGATTTTGGCGGTAATATGAAACTGTGAAATCTGTAGGCATATACTGTAGCAGAAGCTGTCTATTCATATACAGCACATGGTACTTGGCTTGGGAGAAAGTTCTTTGCTCTCTAAGGAAGTTGGGTTTTTGATGGAACTGACTGCTGTTTGTGCTTCATATTTTAAATTATTTTATCCTGGAAAGACAAATGAGTTGTATGTATTAATGGTACTGTTGGTTTTTCCCCTGTTCCCAGCAACCCAGTATATTTCCCTGGCTCTTTCTTCTTTCCGTGCTGTTTCTTTCCAAGCTTATGATCATAATTACGGTGAGAAGTAGATGATATCCATCTACATTCCAGCAGGGAAATTGAGCGTTGGATGACTGTGGGACCTTTCCTTCCTCACCTCTCTCTATAAAAGTGTAGTATCCTCGAACTACAGTAGGTGTCAATCCAAAGGGCCTAGTAAGACACTGCTGGTATAGGGAGAATGGAGAATAAAAGGGAAAGGATGGAAGTATGCGGGTCGTGGTTCACCGGTGTCACATTAATGGAATCCTCAAATCAAGTGCTCATTCATTTTAACCAGAGGTTAATTAATCAGAGTAAGTAGATAAAATGATAAGCTGCTTTTAATGAAGTGAAGCAGCTTTATTAGCAGTAAGCAAAATGCAAAACATTTTGTCTCTGGCACATGTGGTTTTCCTGGGGACTGTGCCTTGCCACCAGCTTTGGAGAGTGCTGGCCTTTTCCTTCCTGCGCTCTGCAGGCCGTGCGCTCTGTGGGTTTCAGCGTGTGGCCAGTTCAGAATGCAGGGGATCAAATCAAATCAGAAGCAGGTATAACATTTTAAAAACAGAAGAAGGAATGTTCCTTACAGATCTTCCTCTATGCCAGAGACTAGCGTTTGCCAACTTCCATACTTCAGATGCTATTATTTTTCTTTGCAGATAGCAGGCTTTGGGCATACACAGCAAGCAAGCAAACAAAAACCCCGTGTGGATTTACAGGAGAGTGACGCTGTTTGAAAGGTAGTGATACGATACTGGCTGGTAACTGCTAACAGAGCCTGAAACCCATCAGTAGTTATCTACCAATTGGCAACTTATGAACAGAAATGCACCAGAGAGGTGCTACTTGTTTATATGTTTAGGTGGAGGGCCAAAGCCAGTGTGTCACTAGCTGTTAAACGGAAGCAGACTTGCTTACTCTTGCTCAAATGATCTTCTGCTCTCAGCAGCGCGTCCGTGCCCTTGTGCTGTTCCCCAGTCTCTCTCCTGAAAAGCTGCAGAAGCCATCAGGTGTGCTACGATGTGCATGGCAATGCAGGGCTCTAACAGGAAATGCCTAAAGAGTCATAGATAAAGTGAAAGACAAAAAGAACACGCATGTATAAAGAGGGAAGCTTTGTGGAATAATTTACTCTGGGGTAAATTAAATTAGTGTAAATGTCCACATCTAGGCTTGAAATGAACTTCGCTTATGACAGTGTATAAAGATCCTTTTTGAAGTGAACTCAAATTAGCAATTTGTTCATAAAAGTTGCCTCACAGCAAACTCCTTAGAAACGTGTGATGCGATAAGGTTACTGTAGTTCTGTGAACTGGAGACGTTAAGCTGGTAGATAGTGGTGCGAGAATGGAGAGCGGTGATTTGAGAATAGGCAAGTAAAGTAATGCTGGCAAGTAAATTGTCTCCCCCCCAGCTTTCCTTAGAAGACTGCTCTTCCCAGTGCCATTCAAGTGTAAATCCCTTCGCAACAAAGGGGAGGCTGGCAGCTTGCCGATTCAAGAGCATAACTGATCTCACATGCTTCAGTTGAAAGGTTGAATCCCTGAAACGGAGAATGCTGTTATAGAGGGAAACTCTCAAAAGGCTGGTGAGAATGGCAGGGGGAAAAGCTGTTGAGATCCTTGAAAGCGCAAAGGCAATTTTTGTCTTTACCATAAAATGACCTCGAGACGAGCTTGACAAAGGGAAAGCTGCTGTTCAGGTGAAGTTGCAATCACCAGCTCTAGGAGTTGGCTTTTACTTGCCGTCCCCCGCAGGAACACAGCATGCTGGTCTACTTGCCAGCACCGTATGTGGTGCCAATATTTTGTCTACAGTATGCATTGAGTCCCTCTTAGTTTTCCTGTTTGGATTTTTCTTTCTAACAACTTTGTGTTGCGAGTCTCAAAGCTTCAGAAGTGTAACTTCTGGGTATGCAAAATAGGGTACAAAATCTTGGACCTTGTCTGTATACTGAAAGGATGAGGTTAATCTAGCACCTTCTAAAAACCTTGTAAATATTTGACTGGCTACTTGGCAACACAGCAGAGCTGGTTGAGTTAATGCTTAATGTGAGAGCGGTCCTGTGGTGCATGACTTCGGTGATGGGCTGAGGGTCACAGGGTGAGCAGTAGTTCCCGGTGAAGACATCTGTGTGCCCTGCTCCTCATCCTCCAGGCTGGCCACCCCCCCAGATCTGCAGGCAGGAGGAGGTGTGAGATAGCTGTGTCCACTCCAGGCAGAGTCAGCCCGGTGTGTTCAGGTGGCAGTGGAACTGCTTTGGACTGTCCTGCCTGACTTTCAAGTGCAGGTGAGCATCTGAGACTGTAATCTGAGGCTCTCTACAAATACATCTGGAGGTTTTTATGCATATATAAAAATGGCACCAGCAGGGAATTGTTAGTAGCTGGTCATTGGGGAGGAACAGCCTAGAGATCAGCGACAAATCTGGACTTGAGCATGTTAGAAATGTAAGAAACTGTAGGTTCTGATACCTGTTGTACCTTGATGATTTAAAAATATCCCCTTCTTTTATTGCTGCAGTGTTATGAAATAAATGCTTTCTATTGTTGGACATAGCACAGAGATTACATGGGAAAATGTTTGCAGCTTTATGAACAAGTTGAATGAAGATCTCCATCTTTGTTTTATGTGAACTAAGCAGTGCAAGACAGCTTTTCCCTTTCTGATGTAAAGATTGCTCATTCATAACATTGTACCACCTCAGCCCTTGCAAGTGGCAAGAGCTTTAAATGTCAGTGCAAATGGGAGAAGATCCTTTCAGAGAACATCAGTATCATGATAGAGCCGAAGCATCATTTAAAAAGTACTTTTTTTTTTAACTAGATACCGATTGTTTAGGTGTTATGACTATACCGTGTAATAATTGTGCCCAATACTGCTGTTGGTTGAGGATCCCAGCAATCTATTAGTCTGACTTAAAGACAAGCATAGCATAATCCAGTAATTTCATAAAGCAGTATCACTGTCCCACCCACTGCTCCATGAGATGGAAAGGAGCAAAACTTTGATTATTGAAAAATTAACTTCTTGTATGGCATTAAAAAATGATAGCTCTTTCTATAGCTGTGGTTTGTTTTAACTATTGTTTAAAAAAAAAAAATCCATTTGTTAATTTCTGGCAATAGTTTAGTAGGGACTATACTTAGAGTATTTACCCAATCTAGACAGCTATGTAGGCTTTAAAAATACCCACAGCCAATTTCCAGAGGAACTGCTTGCCAGTATTGGCATTGGTAGATTCAGAAAGGAAGAAAAAACCTCACAGATGAAAGAACAAAGCATCTAGCTGTCTCCAGAGCAAATACAGCGGATGATTAATGTATCTGAATGGTGTAATTGAGAGTGATGGTATCTAGTCATGTGAGATTGTGCTGTTTTTTTGGTGACTGCTTGAATATTTTTGGCTCTTGGGGTTCCCTGAGTGTCTCACTCTAGACCTGGTGTAGAACACTGTATGTATCTGTGGTTAGGACTCAAATATAAGTTGTTTGATACAGTCTTACGCAAGTCCCTGAATTCTTGGTTGAAAAGAAATGAAAATAGTTGTGTATGGTGCTTGCAGAATCCAGTTTTGATTTTTTTTTTTCCTTCCCCTTAGTTTATGGAATCTGAAAAAGGATATCTTCTTTCAGACATTATTGCTTCCCATACACTTAGCGCACCTTCATTAACTGTAGCTACTTTACACCATATGTCAATAACTTGGTAGCAAGTATCTTTTAGTTATTTGTTAAATTATTATAATTTGAATTAGTGTGACACCTGCCTAATAACAGATTTCCACAAAGTAAGTCTTTGCATATGGTTCGTATTTCAGATACAAATTCAAAGCTAAACAAGTGCTACTGAAATAGTAGTGATGTGTAGCTGAATTTGGTGCTTCATCTTGATTTTGAAGCCATTCTTTGCACACAAGGTGTATGCTTTTGTTGGTTTTTTTTATGTGCTGAGAAGTTACTTTATATACCCATTTATAGAGAGTTTGGTAGTCTCATTCTTGTCAATAGAGGAAAAAAGTGTGTTTGTGGCAGATACTTTCTGATTCCTGAAGATTAATTTAGAAAATAAAATATTGTATTTTTATCTCTATTGACAAAAGTGTCATGGGAGAAAATGAGTGTTCAAGAAGGTAGTTGTGTTGGAAAAAGTCTGCTCCACCTCGCTTCCTAGTAAAGAGGTTTGTCTTCAGACTAAGGACTCCTTAGGGAAGGGTTCAGTACATTTGACTCCCACACTCCTAATCCAAACAAGCCATAATGGAAGACACTGGAGATAATGAGGTTTGAGAAAATGGTGGTTTGTCCTGATGCTATGTGACCTGTGATCAGAATTCCTACACCTTCTTGTAAGATCTGCTTGTGGTCAGACACCCTCGTGGGCACCGAGCCCAAACCCAGCTGGCGGATGTTAGTTTAGGTCCTTTTATAGCGGGACCCAGTGCTGGAAAAGAGTATCATTCTTTACAACCTGCTATCAGATGGAGAACTGAGATCTAGGCAGTGGCTATTTGAAGGACCGCGGCTTATCCTGAGCTCAACCTAGATTCAAGCAAAGTCTAGCATTTCCTTCCTGAAAGCGTTTGGCAGATGCCATGGTAAAACGAGAGAGTCTATGGGGCCGCTACAAATGTCAACTCTGTATTTCTAGCTGAACACATGGATGTACGGAAAAGCAGAGTTATTTCCCTGTAGTGCCCTGGCAAAGGAATGACGTGGCTGGGAATAGAACGGAGATTTCCTGATGTCCGTTCCCCTCTTATAATTACCAAACAGTGCTTTCTTCTTCTGCATTGTAAACATGAATCAAGCCAAATGGCATGCACAATTAGCTTTTTTTCCAGCAAAGCTGAGGGGGGAAGAGGGAAGGAGGAGGGGACCGGAGCGATGAAGAGGGAGGGGGAAGTCATACAGGAAAAACTGTACCTGCTGGGGGCACAATTTAATAACCGCGCCGAGTGGAAGGAGCTACTTGAGCTGCAGATGCATTGTTATCTGCAGAGTCCCCGGTCCGGGAGTGCGCTGCAAAAGGTTTAATGCAAATCCGAGACCTCTGTCATTGTGTGAGGCAGATTAGGGCTCATTTGCATTCTTTCTCCTATAATAATTACCTAGCAAGGAGTGCCTGTTACCATTAGCTTCATTCTGTTTGCCTGTGATAACGCCATCAGCAATCTCTTCTCCACGGATTATGGACACTGTGAGGAAGGGCAGTGGGCCAAAAAAAATTTAAAAAAAAAAAAAAATTGTTGGAGAGAGTAGTAGAAAAATGTGAATGCTGAAAAATTAAAATGCAGATAATTGTAGTAATAACCATTAAATACAGCTGGAGAAATACTGCGAGGTAAAGAGTAAAAAGTCAACGTTAATCCATAGTATTGATGAGGTGTATGATTTCAAATATCAGCTTAGAAAAGCCAGCACAGGATTTTAACTGAGCTTTATCTATGGTGCTTCAGTAGTTTTGTTCTGTTTTCAGAATTGGCTCAAATTGTTCTAAAATTAGCACAACTAGAGATCAGTGTTTTCGAGATGTAAATGTTAACAGTCTAAAAATTATGTGATGCATCAGAAATTCAGGTAAAATTCAGCAGACTTAGTGCAACTTTGGGTCCTGGAACTCATGCATAGCAGTTTCCCTGACTTACAAATAAAGGCAAATATTTCTTTTTTTCTGTGTTTTTTTTTTTGTTTGCTTATTTATTAAGATGGGAAAAGTTAAATAGGAGGAAAGGAATGCAACTAAACATGGAAGACCGAGGGTGCTAAAATCAGCTATTCGCTCTACACATATACAGAAGAAACACAAAATCCTTGTGACCAACAGTTTCTGTTGTTGCCATTCACTCTCCTTGCCTCAGTTTTTGCCCCCTGCATCCTGCTGAAGAAGGTTTTGGGGTCCCTCCAGGAGTGGCAGAGAGCCCTGAGGTACCTTGTCTAGCTCTGGTTCCTTGTGGCAGCCCAGCTCTGGTAGCCAGGCTGCTGCCTTGAAGCCCCAGCCCTGAGCAGCAGTGGGTCAAGGCTGGTGGGGCTAGAGCTGGTGACCCATTTCAGGGCCTTCTTATGTGTGACACCACAGAAGGTCCTCTTGGGATCCTGCGACTCTGTTTGGAAGAAGAAAACATGCCCAATATTCCACATGCACATTGGTATGAGGGAGTGAGTAGCGTGTGCCTCCGCAGCCTCTTGTTTTGGTGCAAATTCCCCCTGCTGATATCTTTACATTGAGGTACTTCCATCTTTCACAGTGGTGGGGTGGGGAAGCAGGGAGCCAAATTAAAGCAACCCTGGCTTTAATCTGCAAGTAGCCATCTTGAGTGCATTTAAGTATATGTAAGCTTACTTCTGAGCTGGAGCGGGATATCAAAATGAGTCACAAAGTTGGGTGGTTTTGTTTTTTGAAGTGATTTTTTGAGGGCGTGCTACCATATTTACCTTGTCATCAATGTGGAGGCAGCAGAATGCCAGGGATGCTGCCTGAAGAGTTGGTCGTGGCTCTGCGGGGGGAGGTGGTATGGGGCTGCGAGGGGTTGTGTTGGTGAGCTGTTGGGCAACTAATAAAGTACTAGGAAAAAGCTTTGGTTACTCCAGCTGGCACCATCTTTGGCTGTTAGGGATTTGGGGGGGTACTGCGTTGCCTGCAAAAGTTGACACAGCTCTGAAGAGTTTAGAGATTCTCAGCTGTATGAGCATCCTTAGTTTACAACCAAGTTTTTTTGGCCTTTCCCCCTTGCTGTTGGATTTAAAATTTACCAACAAGGTTCCTTTTTTTAAAAAATATTTTTTCCCTTTTCTGCACCATGACAGGAATACTTTGTTTCTCAATGAGAAAACAAGGGGTAGTTATTTCTCTGTGAAATCCTAAACAGTTGAAATTCAAAGCTAGGAAGGTCCCTTATATTATACACAGTTATCCTGCCCATCTTTTCTGGTAATGGGCTCTGTATAATAAATGTGTGTTGAAAATAAAGGGAAAACATTCAAGGATGAGCAAGGTTGACATTCTGTATGTACTCGGACCTTTCCCAACTAGGAGTGGATTGCGAATGGAGGTGCAGGTCTGCAAACAAGTAACCAATCTGGCCTTTTGTAAAAGCAGTTTTGCATGCTTGGTTTGTTGTTGTTGTTTGGTTGGGTTTTTTTTGTTTACTTGAGGATTTTCTTCAGCTGTGGTAGCAAGAAGGTAAATTTGGCAACACTTAAAAAAGTTAAGATACGTGGATAGGGCTAAGCACTGCCTTCAATGATATCACTGGATATTAAGTGTTAACCAGAAGTTATATCGCTCTAAATGATTAGAGGGAATGACAGGAAACTGGAAATGTTGACATCTTTAAGTCTGCGTGTTGTTTTTTTTTTTCCCCTTTTTGTTTTGCCTACTATAGCAATGATAAAGATCACAAACATGACAGGTACACAAACATAAAGGGAAATGAAATTTAAAAAAAAAACTTTGAAAACATACATTTCTTGAAGAAACAGATACTTATAATTCTGAATACAAACTGAAGGATACCAGTATGTTTTATTTAAAAGCAGCAGCTTAAATCTTCAGACCTTTTACTAGGAGGAGGAAATACAATTTGGTGCATGGCTAGTTCTATATAAATCATTTACAAGTTGTGCCATCATTACATAGGAATAAAACTACAGTTGATATAATTGGAAAGGTCTAGTATGTATAGTGTGTGGAGAAGGACAGGGGAGTTTTGAAGTGCTGTCATGGAAAGTAATGGTTATGTACAGCTAAATGTAAGCTAAACCAGAGCAATGTATTTTACTGTGAGAATAATTGGAGATAATAAAAAAATCTGACTACTTAAGAGATACTGCAGTACGATATGTGAAGCTGTATGTTTATATATACACACACGCACAATTTGAAACTTAGAAAATGATGTAAAGATAGCATAGCTTCTTACAAGGCTTGTTTTATTCCTGCAAATTATTTTTCTCCATATGGCCCTCCTTTAATAATTAGTCACCATATGTATTTTCAGTCTTTTATTTTGATTCTATGGCAATGCATTCCAAGTCATTTGTATTCTAAGCAGTATTTAGCTTTTTTTTCCTTCCTTTAACCCACCATATGTATGGGTACGTTACTGATACCAAGGCCTCTGTAATCTGGGAGAAGTGTATCAGAAATGAGTTTTCAAATCCCCTTCCTTACTTACAGTTGAACTTGAGCTTTGGAGCCCTTTGTTAAAGATCCCCGTAAAGGCACATGATCAGATGTGGTTTTGTTGGAGGAAATGTCACTGTATTCAGCTCGCTCTCCTCTGAAGTGAGGAGTTGCTGAAAGCTCCGGGCTGCTCTTGCTCATCCTCACGAGTTGGAGGCAGCAGCCAGTTGCACCCGGGAGCAAGGAGCTGTTCTTTGCTCAGGCTACTGCGTGCGCTGGGCTATACAGGCTGGTTTGAGTTGTTTTTCAGTACTGCTGCATTTGAACGTAAATTTAAGCTTACCTTATCGTTTGGGTGAAATGCATGTCATGTCCGCTGCCCCTCAACAGAAGTTCAAATACCGGTTTGGAGGAAGGCAAACGTTGTTGGGCAGATAAGCCACTCTAGGAAATGGACATCCCAACTTGGTAACGTACTGTATCTGAGACCAGCTCATTTACAGAAGAATAATTTTTTAAAAAAAAAGGAGTAGAGGGGCTTATTTGTGCCATACACTGTGTCAGCAAACAAAGGACCCACAGATTTTCAGTCTGTTAAGCTGTCCATCACACACAAATGAATCAAGGGAACAGTTGTTTCTTCTTTGGTATCTTCAGGCTGTCTGTGACTGATGGTCAGGCAATCCTTCCTCTTGTAACAGAGTCCAGATGTGAACCGCTTTATAGAAAATGCATGAGAAGTTACTCTTCTCAATCAGCAGTAGCAAGGCCACATGGATCTCAGCTGTACTTTCATGCCTCACCATGTCTCCTTCCTCTCTCTCCAGCCAGGTTAATAGCATGAGGGTACTAGCTGAAAAACTGGCTTTGTTCACCTTTACCTAACAAAAAGATCTCACAAGCCTTACGCAATATGGCATAGTGATATTTTTCCTAAATACTGAAACAATATGTGCATACAGATAGCATAGATATCCACGAAAGCATACTTAAACAGATGCTTACAAAGTAATGTGGATATCTAAACTTATATAAGCATAACCATACACCCACACAACTTACAAGACTAGACTTATTTTCAGCTGCCTTATTATCAAAATTACAATTTATATTACATAAATTATGTGACTTAAAGGAATTTATGAAGCAGAATTCCAGAATTGTTTTAGCTCTCCTGTTTCTGCAGAATGTTTCCATCTCAGTAACTGCAAGGATAACTCTCTTGGAGTGGGGGCGGGGGTGTAAAAGTATTTTATGAAAAGGGCTGAAACTCAGAAGCATTGCAGAAAGCTATGTTTTAACATTTATTGGAAAGCTAATTGCAAAATATCTCTTTTAGGCCCACTCTATTTATAATGTTGGTAGCAGTAATCTACAAAGCAAATTATGAAGGGAAAACAAAAGGATTTGCACACTGTTGTCCGGTGATACCCAAACTAGCATCGAGTGACAGACTCTGGGTGACGGACTCTGGGTACCCAAAGCAAAGCAGCACAATGTCGCAGGCGCAGGGCTCAGCCCAAGGTTAATCGGCTTTCCCAAGTCCGTTTTCTGGGTGGAGCACTGTGCAGATATACCCAAAGACAGCAAACATTAATCTCTTTATGTGGTTTTGTGAACTTGGGTTTGTTTCTTAATTTGTGTACAGCTCTGTTAGGCAAAAACACGGTGTTGCCGCAGAGAGCATGTACGTGGGCGTACATGTTCTTGGCGCAGCCTCCTTGAGGAGCACCAACACACAGGAGATGGGACTTGTGGGATGTTTGTATGTGTTTGAGTGATACAGACAAGCTCTCATCCTCTCCGGACTGCCTGCGACAGCAGATTTTTTTTAATTTTTTAAACAATTTTTTTATTTTTCCCCACTGCTCAGACCTAAGGGGTTTGTGTTCAATCCTTGTGACTGGAGTGTGGCTTTGGTCAAAGATCACGACCTTAAACTGTGAAATTTGGGTGGGTTACAGCTCCAGCTGAACAAAGTCTGCCCTCTTCCCTTGTTCCAGCAGTGCGAAGTTAGCTGGGTGTTTGAGTAGAAAGGAGTTCACCATTATAAAAGCAGGCAATCTGGGGAGAATGAGGAAGCTGAGCACAAGCCTGGGAGCACAGCTTGTGTACATATTTGTTGAAAGCTAATTGGCAACACAGTTGCCTTTCAAAGTTGTTCTTTCACCTATCAGTAGAGCACAACTCTGGTACTTAATGTACTGTAGATTACGTAAACGCTACCCTGAAATATTTGTACAGGCAATTAACTCTTGTTTTTACACTACTTTGAGTTACAAATGGAATCCTGCTGTAGAGCTTGGAATATTTATGTTATGAGATATGTTCCATAATTAGATTAAATAATACTTTCGTCAAACTGGCTAGCATTAAGATCAGAAAAACAGGGGATTGGTTATCCTGTGAGGAGCTAACAATCTGTTAAAATTCAGTATCCAGGGAATACAGACGTGGCGTTTGTACCACATCGTTGAGAAGAAGCGGTATTTGTGAGAATTTTATCTGGAACGAGTGTATCTTCTCTTGGTTATTATATTTGAAGACTGTAAATGCACTGGTCGGCATTTTGTGTAGCAAAATGTGGTTACTAATGAAGTAACTTAAGGCACGCGTAGAGTGTGGCATCACTGTCACCAGAACAACGTCCTCTTTTAATGTGGTGTTGATGACTCTAAGGATACTTATATAGACACGTATTTATTTTTCTTCCTCTTGCTCTTTTCAAACTTATCTTACAAACATTTTGTCCCCAATGAAATTAAGTCACAGCTCTACAATTTGAGCCGAATAATAAATCTATTAAAACGTAACCAATTGGTAACAACAGTCTTAAAGCCAGTCCTCCATCCTCTAGAGTTTATTCGCAAGCACTTGACCTAATACGACCATGAATTTGAGTAAAGTGTTAATAGATTTTATTGCAATTTGAAGCGTGACTTGCTGCCACGATAATAAAACCTTTACAACATCAGTGGCTGTAGCACTCTGGTGCTCATCACACTGCTTTCTGCCTGTGCTTAACAGAAGTGTAGATCATATGTACCCCAATGGAGTGGCGAGGGACTGGTTAAGTGAGTTTGGCAGTATTTTACATATAATCAAACAGGCTAAAAGAGGTAAAAAATAAAACTAATTGAATCAAAGTCCTTCATACCTTTCGTATATCAAGATATTGCAACTAGATTAGATTGTATTTAATTAAAAAATATTTTCTTCAGAAGGAGGGGGCAGTAATATATAGTAGAGTAGTGCAAAAGTGTTAGTGCTAATATTGAAATACACACTGGATGTATATCGATGACGTTTTTTGCAGATGAGGACAGCTAGGCTTGACTGGCATTTTCATTATGAAGGCAGCAGCCCACTTGCAGGTTTTGGATTTGTTCTGTAAATGGTCCAAATCAATTGCTTATGTAGTCAGATATCCATCTGTTTTCGCTTGCATTTCTTTTCCCTTCCCCTAATAACCTCTCCCAGATAGAGAATTCTTTAATTATAAATGCAGGAAATTTCAAGCAATTTACCTGAGACTGGTCTTTTCTCAGTCTTTTGTAGATTGTTGGAATAGGTTTTATTTCCCCAGTTTCATAGCAAAATGTCCCTGACACAGGAAATCACAGTTTGGCCTGTTTCAGTATCCTTTCATTTACCTAAGAGTTCTTGCAGCTTTATCCAGCTCTTACATGCATGCAGACCAGCTATTTGGAGGGAAGGGGTAGGTATGTTAAATGTTTTTTGAAGTGCCTGATGTCGTATACAACCACTCTTGCTATGTGACAGAAGATGCTAATGGTAAATATGGATGAAACCAGGAGACTGTTGCAATTATTGATGTTTTTCAGGAGTGTCTACAAGTTTTTTTCTTGGATTCCTTCTAAGTCCCCTGTGGCTATAGGAAATTAAAGATGTTTGAAGCATTACCTTCTTGCCAGATGAAAAGAGACAGGACCACTTGTAATGCCTCCATCCAGTCGCTGTCTTCTTTCAGGGGCTACATTTGTTCATTAAAGTAATGCTAGGAATAATTAGAAATAAATCACTTAAGAAATAATTTTGGTTTGATGTTTCTCTGCTTTAGACATCTAAAACTAGTACTTAGTGTAAAAATGTATAGGATTTCTGTTTAATTGGCAGGACCAGATTTGTAGGTAGAGGGTTTTTAATTAGGTCAGCTGGTATAGTAGGAAGAGTAAATGTTTGTGGATGTGAACATTTCTTGAGATTTACATTAAATGTTTTGATGGAGCAACTAAGTGTCATTCACTTCAGGCTGACAGCCTAACCTGCCTCAGTTAGATTTCTTAATCCACGTTCAGGAGTCATTGGTTCTTAACGAGTGTTGCAATGTGTAAAAAGGCCAGAGAGTTTGTAATCTGATCTTCATGACTAACTGGGAAGGAGGTGTAACTTTGAAAGAAGTTGAAGACTATTGTTAAAGCCTGTTTTTGAATAAATGAATGTGATTGCATCATAGTGGGAAATACGACTTCTTTTTTCGTGTGCGTTTTAATTTGATACATTATTTAATCATGGCTGCTTCTGAAAATGTCAGCTGTCACTGCAGCCCCATTTCTTCCTTTTGAGGGTATGCCTGTCCTCCTCTCCCGGAGAGCTGGCGCTGCCTACCCTGACTTCAGGCTTTTCTCCTAGTCTCTGCGCTCATCTGTGTTAGGGGCTCGGTAAACTACCATTATTTGAACTTGTAAGACAAATTATATAAATTGATGTCAATCAACTGGAACTTTGATTGTTTGTAGTGGCTCTGAATCTGATTTGTATTTTATCCATTTGAGCTTTCCTTCAGTAGATTATACTGACTTTCAGGTTAGAGTATTTTTTTGTTGGTTTTCGTAATGACTGTAGGTAGGAACCAGTGCAATTTGGTGCAGTATCAGTTCATACACCAAGGCAAATAACAGCAGCAAATTTTTATCTTGCAAGCTTCTCATTGCCTGGCTTCCTCTGTCACCGGTGTCACTATTTCTCATTCTCTCATTTCCTTTACTTGTCACAAACCATTTGAGCAAGCAGTGAAGCCTACATGGAGTGCTGGCTGGATATAAAAAATGAAGCAAGTAGTTCTAGGTGGTGGTGTTTGACCTGTTCCTCTCCTAACAAAGTGGTTGCAATAGTCCTAAACAGTATCTGTGGCAAGACCTTCATGTTTTATGCCCATTTACTGTGCTATCACTGTGCTAAGGGACTTAGTTGTGATAATTACCAGACTTTAGGTCAGAGACGATCGGTTAATTATTCTTCTAGCCCTTCACAGAGTATAACTTCCATTAAGCCATAGGAGTTGGCTGGATGAATGCTTTTGGAGCTGTGGATGCACGGTTGTTGGGGTGTTTTTCTTACTGATAATTCTGTAATACGTACCTACAAGTGAAAGGTTAAAAGTTTTACTTTTTTAATTATTGTTTTCCTTCATTTTTCCTATGGAGACAAAATACCTAAAGCACATTAATCTGCATGTCTAACTTCAGGTGTGGTGTATTTCAAAACCAGGTAAACTGTAGGACTCTGTCCCCCCTCCCTTCTCTCCACCCCCACATCCAGAGAAAGAAGTAACCTAGTATCTGAAGAATGCAAGTTATGCAGATGTTCAAAAGGCCAAATAAAACAAATAGATGGGCTGCAGCTGCTAGAGCAGCATAAAGCAAAGAACATTCGCTGCTGTGATGAGAATGCTGGATTTCAGCGTGCCACTTGCTTTTGCCTGTTTGAGGAAAATAGCACGGTGAATTAGTTGAACCAGTTTTTATCTTATTTTGGTTGTAAACTGTGACTGCTTTTGTAATTGTTGAGATTTCAAAAAAACCCCAACTTTTCTCTTAATGAGGAAACAGGAGAATAAGAAGCAGTAGTGTCCTTTCATAGTAAGGAAAGGGGAGTTCTACTGAAGTGCAAATAGTGTGTTTTGTTTCTAATCTTTCAGTGAGAGATGACAGACTTTCAAGGAAGTATTGGGGGTGTGTGTGTGTGTGTGTTTAAATCCTACAACTGGGAGAAGTTAGTACGTTGAAGATGCCTTCAAATATCCTAAAATTGAAATGGGAGACTAGTAGGTTAAAGATCAACTTCCCAACAGAAGTTTTGGGGATGGGGGAACCGAAGAAGGTTCACCATCCAATATACTCTTCCAAACTGGATGGCATCTGGGGATAAAAATGGTTTAAAAATGATACCAGACTCGATGGGACCAAAACACTTCTCAGACTGAGTAAATCATTGACATGCAGATAGTGAAATTGTTCAGCAGTTGATCTGCTGTTTTAGGGCATTCCTAAGCAACACAATGGAGTGCCACAGAGAGATGCCCAAGCAAATACTACCCTCCTCTGGTACATTCACATAGCACAACCTTTTGCAGAAATATTAATATTGTCCTGGGAATGACATGGGCATGTGACAGCAGTGTAAGCCATATACCTGAGGTCTACAGGAGGAGAACTTGCTTGGCTTCTGCCAGTGTTTGGTATTGCTGCTTCAGCTCTCATAGCAAGGGTAAACACGCTTACCTAACAGGGGCCCATGTACATCTCATGAGCCTGGGCAGTTTATTCTTTGTTCATATGTTTTAAGAATGATATACAGAACAAAAAGCAAGATGCAGTGCCTTTGTCCTGAGCCTTTGGAATTTGGTCATACTGAAATGTTGCTTTCAACTGTGGAATTGCATAGAGTTTGCCACGTACCCCTCTCCTGGTCAGGGATCCCGCTCAGGGTTTTCCATTTCCTTAATGCTGCAAAACCCAGTCTGACAATAGTTTAACTTCTGGAAAAACCAAAACCAAACCAACAGGGTGATGATTTCAAGTGTTCTTTTTAGTTAATGTTTTGGACTTGTATGTTACATACATGTGTGGCAAGTCTGTCATCCAAGAAAATTATCAACTTCTGTGTATTTGGGAATTTGGTTCTAGGACCAAGGTAGATCACCACTATATATATTTTTGTAGGGAACCAACAGGACCCTGAATTACCCAGAGCTTTGAGTTGGATGTGCTTGGACTTTTTCCTATAGTGTACTCCTCTAGAAAGACAAAAAAGCTTTTAGTCTCTGAAAGCAAGATTTTATTTGAATAAGTACTGTAATAATTAACTTTCTAAATAGAAAAAATGCAAAGCAGCTAGATAAGAAGAATGGTAATAAAACGTTTATGAGCAACTTGCTGTTTTCTGCTGTATTTCTGCAGGTGGGTCTTAACCCAAAAGCAGATTTTTATCCAACTTGGCGAATTTGAGTTGCATAAAACTGTGCAGTCCTGTCTGTCCCTAAGAAACTCCTTCCATTTCCTCTGAGACTCAGCTATGTTTGCACTCTGTTCCTCATTATAGTCTGTTCTTGAGCTGTAGGCACCAAGCTGCTTGCTATGACTCTTACCTGCTGCAAACACAGTATTTAAACCTTCTTTTTATTAAGTACGCTTAAAAGCTTACCGTGAAAATGAACAATCTTCTTGCATAGGGGTCCACTAATCCAGTCACTTCTGAAAAAAGCATAATGTGTAACAAAGAAATTAGTCTTGCATGTCTGTAACTTCTTTTGTTCCTGAATTTCTTGACCAAAGAGGCTACATGATATGTTTTGTGTATTCATGAATACATGTATACGTATGCGTTTGTACCAACGAATATTGTCTTCATAGAAAAGGAATTCCTGTTCTTATGAAGAAAGGTACCGCAGCATGATTATTTCAACAGGCCACTGATACCTGCTTGCAGATACAGAAATCCTCTCACCAGAGTATAATTAATGTTTAAAAAGAAATTATCAATGGGACGTAACAGAACACTTTTGCCCACTTAAAATGGTGTTGAGTCATAGCATTAAGGCTTTTAACGTGCTTATTTGCATTGCAAACTTGTTATGAAGTCTATCATTTTCTCTTGTGGAAGTATCTCTTGGGGAAATTGAACTCTCTTCTTCGCTTGATGACATTTGCACAACATGTTCCTGATGTTTGAGGAGTGGTGGGCGCGATCTTTGAGCTCTACTAGTTATGGCAATAGGAGGAAAAAAATGATAGTAAAGATGTTTGTATCATGTGATAATATCCACTCTTCTGGTTTAATTTTGTGCTTTTTCCTCTAAGAATGACTAAAAATTGACCCAGAATGGAGAGCAGCTAAAAAGATTGGAAGCAAAGCAAACTATTGTGGCGGGCCTGGTCATCTTGTTACTGAAACATGCTCTGAATCTCCTTACTTAATGGTAGTGGAGGTAAAGCTTGTGTGATAAGATTGTTTAATCTAATGAAACTTGGGTTTTGTTTGGTGTGGTTTTTTTTTTAAACTTTTATTGTATAACTAATAACTGTCATTATTTAACTGTAACACAATATCTTATTATGTAGTAAAGTTTCTATTACTTCAGGTTAGGGTTTGGGAGAGATTTCAGAATATAGTTAGTGGAAGAGGGTAAAATGGATATCTGATTCTTGTGTGATGTTTTGAGGATTTTTGTACCTATAATCGCATATGTGTCTGCACTTTATTCCTGTGAGTCAACTGGGTAGATGCCATTCAGATGTGTATCTGTTAATTGCGTGCAACACTTCCATGTGTGTACTGTCCTGCTTCCAAACGCTGGAACGTGTCTGTGCTCTTAGTTGGTGTCTGCTGTTTGCTGCCCCTGTAAATACAGGTACTAAAAGGCACGGAGCTCTGGTACCTGTGTGTTGTTTCCCTCAAAGAGCTGGGACCCGAGTACTTTGTTGTATGATGGGTAGATCACAGCTCCAGGGCTTTAGATGACAACCTAGATGACAAGACCCCCTTGTAGTTCATTCGTTGCTAGTGGTATTACAACAGTGCTTAATCTTCACCTGAGGGTGGACCCCTGCTATGGTAATCACTCTGCTTTCCCAGCAACAGGCAGTCCCTGCCCCACAACTTCATAGTTTGAGTCAACAGTTGTGGAAGGAGAAGCAGGCACTTACAAGAGACATGATTTGACCCAAGTCACGCCAAAAACAGAAGCGTCAAGGACAGAAAACAGCTCTCAACTCCTGTTCTAGTGCTTTGTCTGTTGTCATCTGCTAAACCCACCAAGGCGCTTATGCCAGGGTGGATTTCTTTTGGGAGGAGCTACTTAACTAATAGTTGTGAGTTAAAATGACAGCTAGCTTTTTTGTGCCTCATTCTGGTTCTCTCTTTCATATTCATGTTAAACTCTTTCCATATTTAGTGTTTGAGATTTTATGGAAATAATTGCTAGTCAAGTGCTACACTTGTGAGAAGGTGAAATGAGGACAAAACACAGGGGACAGATCAGAATCTTTAATCTTTGCTGCTGCATGTAATTTATAAAATGTATTAATCTGGTTTCATTCATTTACTGAACCATTCTGCACTCCATGTCTCTGCTGCTTTGCCTTCATTTTAACTGGTCTGAAGCCAATTTTTTTTTTTAAATATTTTAGTTAGCATAGTGCAGAGGTTTAGCCCTCGTACCTTTGTGTCTGACATCTTGCGGGTCTGCCCCCCAAAGTTGTGGGGGAATGTAAGTAGTGGTGCTAGACTTAAACAAATCAATTTCATTGCAGAGCTTTCCCTGTCATAATGATCAGTTTGCAGCACAAATCTCATTGATTTTTCACAGCCCTGTGGAAAAAAACCCCACAGTTGATGAATAGCACTGGGAGAGACTCAGGAGACGCTAATTTTGTTGGTGGTGAGAGTAGCCGTGGCTGTTCCCCACCTTTCTTGCTGGCTTCTCTAAGCGTTTTCCGTTAAGCCTGGCCTTTAGTTGGAAGCCTGTAAATTCAGTGGTACCCATGAGAGACTGTGAGCTCTTGAGACGACAGAGAGCAGCACTCATGGTGACGGAGAGGAGAATCTTGCTGGGGTCAGTGGTGCCCCATCAGCCAGGGTGTGATCATCACCAGGCCTGCACGAGAGCCCCGCTCGGGGTGGTGGGGCTGCCAGCTCCTGCTCACAGCCTGACCCCACCACTTACCTTTGGTAAACTCAGAGTAATTGGTGCATCACAGACTGCCACCTTCTTTTTATTTAATTTTTTTTCCTTCCCTGCTAGAGGTTTTTATAGCTCTTTCCAGGGGCAGAGGTGAGGAAATGAACAATAAGTTTCTAGAAAAGACAAAAAACCCCACACGGTATTGGAAAAGGAAGGATTCTCTCCACAACAGTGTGTTAATTGTACTTAACGTTCAAGCTGTATGCTTTATTTTTTACATTCTGATTCTGGCAGAGAATTGTCCCTGTACTGACCCCTTTTTGTCTACTCTTATGCAAGGTGTATTTAAATAGATGGATTGTAAATCTGGTTCTGGACAACTTCCCACCTTGCCTGCCATTCCCCTTGATGCTACTATTCTTGTTTAGCCAATGTGGAGAGTTGCCGCAGCAGGAGTGGGGCTGCTGTGTGCCTTCTGGCAACAGCTTGTGCTGCTTTTGGCCATTGCTTTCTGTCTACTATCGATTATCCACATATGTCAAACTTTTTAGGCTCTGAGTTTTTTATGCACTATATTTTCTGAGCCTGACTGTATTTTTGAAGCCTGGTGTACCCATACTGGAAATTCTAGGTACAGACAATCTGTCACTGGCAGTAAGACATGCAATATTGTATGTTGTACAAGGACAAGCTATAATCGTGGAAGCATAGGAAGATTAACAGTGGACTGTTGAAATTGGCAGTTGTTCCCAACTAAGTATTTGTCAGAATACTACAGAACTTTAAAAATCACTGAACTGCTATTCAGAATACTACCTTTCATTATTTCGACTATTTGTTTTTGAAAGATTTCCTTTTCTACTGAGACTAAACGTAAAGGGTTATATTCTTACCAGACGGAAAACGTTTTTCTGATTTTGTCCATCATCATAAAGTTCAAATGCAAGAACATAAAAGCATGGGGAAGTTTACAGAAAATGTGAGTTTTGATCTGATTTTTGTGATTGTTTTTTCCCCCCTCCTCCTGCCCTTACTGTCTACATGGGGTTCCTGAGAGTAGGAGAGAACTTGAATCCCATAAGAATTAACATGAGGATCTGGCAGGAGACTTTTATTCAGTCCCCCTCTGCAGCCTGAATACCCCGAAAAGAAGACTGTGTGGTGATCTATAAGACACGTAAAGAGCAAGTTTCTCGCCAGTTGGGTTAGACTGTTATTTGGAAAGAATTGAAAAAAAACATGTGTAGAAGACAACAGATGAGATGTGTCGGCTATTTCAGCAAAGGAAATAGGCAGAATTTGATGGTTTAAGAACCGCAGGTTGGGAAATACCAGGTACAAAAAGGCTTTAGCTATTCTAAGTGTATTGGTCTACAGGAGGAGAGTTAAGAGGTTAAAATAACTGCAAAAGAACATATTAATGGTGGGAAAATGTGGTCTGCTTTATTGTCAGTCATTTTTTGTGACTAAAAATAGGCTACTATTTTGCACGGTGATACATAAACACCTTAGTTGATGTTCTAATACAGATCTGGGCTTTCAGGATAGCTGTAGGATGGACCAGATAAGGGCAGCAAACCTGCGTCATTTCAGTCCTTATTTATATTTTGGGTAGTGTAAGTACTTCAGCTCAGGGCAAAGAGGTGTGGGATCGTGAACTCTTGGCACTTATTGGTGAAGTTTTTTAAGATAACTGAAGCAATATAACTTTGCCACCAACGAAGGGGAAGATTGAACTGCTCCTGTGTTTCCACTGCGTCCCTTGAGTAGGCTCTTTTAGTTGGGTAGGTATTCAGCTACCCATCCTTAACTCTTACTAAACTGTCAAAAAAACCCACCCTACTGAGTTGATTCTTTGCTGAGTTAAAGTGAATAGGTTTCTGTAGTCTGTCAAGTGCCAGAGGCAACACCAGGTTGGCAGCAGAAGAGCATGGCCAGGAGTGGGACTAGCTTTGAGGACAGCAGTGAACCATTTGATTGCCTCATTTGCAAAAACCTCACTCTTTCAGCTTGATTTTTCATGCAGCGTTAAGAACAGGAGCTTTGCTGTATGCATTCTCTGTATTTTCCCATATGTGTGTTACGGCCCCCAGAGGCATGCTTGGCGGTACCACAAAGTGAAGACTGCAGGAGAGTGAAGCACTGATGAGGACATGGAGAAACGCACTTTGCACAGCACTCTTCTTCCTGCGTATCGCCTTCCCCACAGCTTGCCTGTGTCGGGAGTCCCCTGAATGCTCCCAAATCCCTTCCAGAGGGAAGCAGGTTAATTTTAAGTTGCTAGTGGAGTTCAGCTAATTAGTCTGATTTTGCATGTCTGGCTCAGTACTTGCACTTTCTCTTCCCACAGAAGAGTGGGGCGTCAGTGGTCACTGATCCTGTGCTGATGACTTGTATTAACTAGGGACAGCATCATCTCCAACCATCGGAGCTGAATGCCGCTGAGGATGGCGGTGCGAGCCCCGGGGGAGGCACACACAGTCACTCAGAGCATAGAGTCCACTCGGGGGTGATAGATGTCTGCTGAGAGTTTGGAGACTCCTAGCTTTGCTGCTTCTGCACCTACAGGCTGGAAACTGGTTTTTCTGTCTGCCTGAGGCACGGAGAGGCCTCCAGGAGCAGGATTGCCTGGTCCACATGCATCCGAGGGCTCTCTCTGTTTTTCCCCACGCACAGTTCAAGGGAGAAGCCGAGTGTTATCTGGTGGCTGTCTAACCTGTCCTCGCTGCGTGAAGGAAACCTCCCTGCAGGTCCGCAGCTGCCACAGGGCTCTCCTGCAATGTGGAGGTGGTGTCTGTAAGAAAAGACGGATGCAGGGATCTGTGGGAGGGGGATTATTCCTGCCTCGTGCAGCTTTATGTCATCAGCCTGGAAGGAGCACTGAGCGGTGGCTCACTGAGGCCAGCGGGCAGATTGAGAAGCAGCCTCATGCAGGGACCTTTTATGTCCATCTGCTGCAAACTGTGCTCTTCCCAGGCTGGGTTTGGGAATGATCCCCCATGGCTGGACGTGCTCGTGTGCAGCCAGGTCCTGGGCTGGCAGCTACCCTTCCCCGACCTGCTCTGCTTCAGGAATGGGGCTGCGTGCGGGTGCCCTCTGTGTGCGTGCGTGGCGGGGGATATATTTGGAAGTGAACTCGATTTAGAAATGAAGAGATCAGAGTACGGTGTCTGGTTTGGCAAGGAGAATGTGAAGATGCGGTATCGATGTCTGTGCCTTTTGTAGGCTGAGACTAACGGCTGCAAAAACCCCTCACCCTCAGTCCGTTTAAATAAAGAGTGTATATGTTAATCCTTGTTATTCCCTGCATCTCTTTAATTGCTTTCTCCCACTGAATGTAAAGGATTTTAAATACACTGTGAGGTACAGCTTTTGGAGACATGAAAATGTATGTATGTGTGATGGCTCTCTTTCTTTCGCAATCCAGGCATGCATTTCAAAGGATTATAAAATCTGAGCTGATAATGCACTTTGGCAGTGTTGCCTTGTGAAAAACGCTACCGGTTCCATGGTGACTATTTAGTTTTTGGAATTCAAATGGCAGGGAGGTTTGGACACCATACGTGACTGCAGGTGGTGAGCTCTTTTGCTGCTGGGGTGGGAGGGTGTCAACCGCTTTTGAAAAGAAGTTCAGTTGGGAATGGCTTTGCCACTTAAAAAGTTAAGAGAGGAGATTATGCATGTTAAGAATCAAATTTCTGGCCCCATTAAGTTGCTGCAGGAATTTTGCCACTGGCTTCAGTTCACCAGTGACTTCCTTAACAAATTGAACATCCAAAAGAAGATCCAGTCAGTGCCGAGGAGGAGGAGTTGATGGGAGAGGTGTAAAAGATTGCTTAATAAATGAGAAAAGGTAGATATTCCAGTTGTGTACGTGTTTCACTTTTCTGTAGCAAAAAGGAGAAAACTTTCTCAATATTCAGTGTGTGATTTATTCCTTTTGCAGTTTTCAGATTTCGCATGTCTGTTGGGGAACCCTATAGTTTTAACATTGTAATTGTAGTAAAATGAGGATATTAAGAAATATGCTGTGACATGAAATGTTACTGCAAAAAAATCCTGAGGTTTAAATTGTTCTTTTCACGCTATTAAAATATCTAGCAATACTATTATACAATTTGTAAGTGTACAATGGTATTAAATAGAAATTATTTCCATTAAGGAATATCATAATAAAATGTTCATGAATACTATTACTTCTGATCAGCTACGTGTATATTCAAATATCTCACATTATAATTCTAAAATATAATTTTAACACCATCAATAAGCATGTATCTTTTTACTGACAGTTGTTTTTTTTTAAAGTGGACATTATTACGCCACTTGTGATGAGAGGAACAGCAAAAACTTAAAATTTGTGTTATTCTGTTATCACAAATTCCTGTTTTCTGGTTCAGGTCATTGACACATTATTTAATACTGTGATGAGAAATTAGGGTCTGAATTGACGTTGCATGATAAAATATACTTACTTCATACCTTTTAAATTTCTTCCAGTTAGAAATAGAAATTTTAGCTAATCCAGAAGGCAATAAAGCCAATTTCTCAGGCATTTTTGCTGTAAACAATCCTACGTTTACCACTGTGGTTTGTATTCAATCAGCTTCAAGGTTTCTTTGTCATTCTAGGAGCTGTATTAGTACCCAGGAACAGGCTGCCTTTGCCTGGAGTGTTCCCTATCAAAGTAAGTTGGGAAGAATATTCATTGGCTTAATCGCTTTTTTTGCAGTGAATACTGCAGGTGCAAAAGCACGCTGTAATTTTTGTAATAATGTATGGCAGAGCTAGAGCCTGATGTCCCCGTTCTCTGCATCCAGACCATTCATTGACTTAGCTTTAAAATTTAGAAAGAAATCATTGAACCCTGAACGTTGCAGTTCCATTGATCCGTGTACCAAAACCGTTCTTCCTCTGCTTCAGCCCAGCACCTCTGCACGGCTCTGCAGCCCGCAAATTGGCATGAAGTGGTATAACCACTTGAGCAAATGTGTATAGCCCACTCATCAGATAAATCGGCGTCTTTTAAATGCAGCACATGGCTGTAGCTTATGAAGTAAAGTGTCCGTTGTTCTTTTATGTCTCTAAATTAAAGTTTCAAAAATGCACTGAATTTTTGTAGAATAAATTGTGTGGAGAAAATCTGATTTGAAATCTGTAAGTAATCTGCTCTCACTTGATGAAAATGTAGTCATTATTCCTTCAGCCATAAACTTACTGAGACTGTTTCTATATCCTCTAGGAGTGTTTTTTGGGAAGCATCGATATGTAAGATTTTATCTATTATTCAAGTTTTAAAGTAAGATTATAATCTATCCTTAGTTGGGCTATACAGTCAGCTAAACACACTGTGTTTTGTAAATACATATTGTCTAAAGTGTTTGTGGCTTGTCTTTTCTGTAAATATTAATGAAAACCTGTGTTTAGTTCTTCTGCATTCTGTCTTTTTGAACACATTTCAGTGCGGTGTTAAATAAATGGTAGCTGCCAAAATCTTTTCTTTTCAATTAATTTTGCATATTTAAAGTTCCATTGAGTGCTTTATGTATCAAGTGGAGGCAAGAAGTTGGCTTTTATAAATAGCATGCTGTTCTATTCTGTATTTGAATCAAGTTCAGAATTAGTGCTGTGCTTTTTCAGTAGTCTCAGTATTCATGTACAGGAGGGGTGTCAGTGGATTTTATTCCCTATTGGGGTGAAATTGTATTCAGCAACTGTATTAACGATGGAACGATAAATTGCTGTTGTAAATAGTGTTTTCTCCTTCGTCCACTAAGGATGCACTCATGCTTACGCTTCACTTCATGCACTGTCAGGCAGATGCTCCTCAGAGAGTTATGCTGAGTTGCACCTTTTCTGGTGCGTGAAGTTAGTGTTGTCTATACATGCAGCTCTTTGTAGGTTTCTTTTTATGTTAAATACTTCTTTTCTCATTCCTCAAATAACATCATCCTCTCAGCTCTGTTACCCATTTACAAAAAAGTCTGCTGAGGGAAATTATTTGTTTTGTCTCTATTGTGTTTCTAAGGGGGTAATTTTAGCCCATCGTAATGAAAATTTCAATTAGGGCAGATTCTGTAACGCCTTCAAAAGTAGTAGAGGATTATATGTTATGACTCAGTACTGGTCATGAAACACAATATGGTTATTGTATGGCCATAATGTGTTTTGGTCCCCTATCATGCAATAAACGTGTCTGGTGCTAGCCATATAACCCTGCCTCAGGCATGGTGCTTATGTGCTGCGTCCCAGGACGTGCTCTTCCGATGGAGTGCTGGGAGCAGGCTGCATGTGCCCTTCAGGGGATGGGAATCGCTTTCAGTCAAATAGCAAGGGAAAGGTTTTGGAGCTTTGGGAGAGAAAAGCAGAGGTTCAAAATAATTTGCCCATCCCGTGGGAGAGTCTCCGTTGCAGGAAGGAGTGGACATGAAAACTGGATCAGTTCTTCTGATAGGCCAAGACTAGGTTCTTGCACAGGAATTTCTCAAAAGAAAGAGCTATCTAACCGGGGAAATAAAAGGGATTTTAAAAAATAGACAGCTAAAGCTTTGGTATATGTGCTGCAACATATTATTCTGAGTACAGAGTGTAGTTTTCAGGCCAGGAATTAGGCTGATAGTGAAATGAGTGTCTCTTGCACCTCACCAAATACTTAGTTACCTCCTTCTGTCCAGTTTATTTAAAAAAGCAGATGACTTCATGTCTCTGCATAGCTGAAACACATTTTCTCGCCTACCTCCTCTCACATTTAAGGGGGTTACTAAGTTTGGTCAATAAAGGAATATTTAAAGTGATTCTTCATCTCTATTCAAAAGTGAATATGACTATGCTGGTTTTCCCTCTTTTGCTTTTGAAATATGTAGTGACAAAAATCCAAGGTGCCATAATGATCCTAAATGCCTATCCATGCCTATGGAACTAATGTGCCTATCCTGCTATCACCTGTGGGGAGCAGAGGGCTTGGGAGTGTTAATTTCTCTAATTAATGCTGTAATAGAAAATTTATGGAGAGCTAAACAGCACTTGCCTACAAAACTAATGTTGGTGGTGTCACCCTGGTTCATTCCTGCTTTAACAGCTACTTGTGCCGCATGTTCCTCTGGAACCAGGACAAGGTTACCAACAGCTATGCATTGAAACTGATGAAAATTCATGAAAATTGCACAGGTTAAAGTTACCTTCCTCAACTTAAATATAATTGGGTTATGAGGAAAAAAAAAAAAAGCTGCTCCCGTAGGGATGCTGTGCGTCACCTCTTGTGCGCTGCAGTTGGCGTGCTCTCCGCTCAGGCTGGGGGTCTCGGCAGTCGGTGGGGCTGGGTTCTGCTCTCAGCACAGCACGCCTGCCTGGAGGCATGGCTGGTACCCGAGGCAGTTCTTCCCTCTGCTTCTGAGCGCTGCCCAGCTTCCCTCCTCGGAAAAGGATAGATCTTTAAATACTGGCAGCTGTTCTTTGAAAGCGAAAGATTTTTGGTCTTAGCGGGGGTCTAAGCAGAGGGGATGTTGCAGAGTCTGCATGATACTGGAATTCGGATGAAGGGATGAGAGCAGAGGGAACACGCTGAAGTTAATTTCCAGCTTGCGGCAGGGGGTCTCGTGGGGCTGCACAGCCACCTCTCAGCTCTTGCTCTGTGTAGTGCCCCTGCCAGATTTTTTGTGGCCAGCAGGTTTCGGCTCTCCCGCCGGGTCATTTAATGCCTGGCTGAGCGCTCACAGAAGCTGAGAGAGGTTTTCCACCAAGGACCTGTCCTTTACCCCCAGCAGCAGTAGGGCCAGCAGAGCCCACGGGGCCAAGCCCTTATCCTTGCTGTCCCAAGTCAGACAAGCGTGGGTGACAGCAGGTAAGGGACACCGACTTCGCTTGGTCTCTTCCTTTCCTTTCCTTTCCTGGTGCCTCTGGGTGCTGGTCCTTGCGGAGTGACAGCTATAAAATTAGATAATCAGTTAATCGCTGGTAAATTAGCCTTGCGTCTTTGTGGAGAACAAATACAGCATTTATGTAAAAGTTGTTAGGAGTTTTTCTCTTTTTAATTAGCAGAAATAGATGCAAAATGAATGATGATTAGGCAGCTGATGAATTCAGTAGTACAATTATGCCTAAAGCTATGCCCCAGTACTTAATGCTGGATTCTCTGAGCAATCAAACAAGCCTATTTATATAATTTATTTATGACAAAAAAGTTAGAAATAGAACAAGATTGTGTATATTACAAGTATATCAACTTCAATGCCTGAGAAAACCTTTCTAAAATTCCGTAATATAAATATTTTTAAGATACTTCGTTTAATTAAAAAAAGTAAAACCAAAACCCAGAATTGTTACCGTAGTAACTGTTAACTTTGAGGTTTACATGCAAGGCTGTTCTTTGAAAATAGCTAATCAAATCTGAGCATTCACTAGAAATGAGTAAGGACTCTCCATGACACAGGAATTGTGAAAATGAATGTCTTTTTTTTTTTTTTAATTATTTTTTTATTTTTTTTTATTCATCCTTTTGGGCAGTCTGAGCCAGAGGAGCGGAGGAAATTAGAGCCCTGGGTGTCTGCTCTGGGAGGCTTTAAGAAAATCCAAGCCGTGATGAGCAGCTGCCTCATATGCAGCCAGTTGGGAAGGCTGAACTGATTAGTCTGTAAACACTAGGACATGGTAAGTGTTGGTGTCAAAGGGACAGTGACAGTCATCAGATTGTGGTTTATCTCAGACTGTCATTTGAATGATGACTCTCCCCCACAGAAGCAGTTTTATGGCTTTACAGAGGTATAATCTGAGCCCAGGCTGACGGATCCAGCTCTGCTCGAATCAGCTTCCCAGTTTGCTGTTTGGCACTACCAAGGCTGGGCTTTTCACGAACAAGCCTGTTATTTTCTTTTCACCAACCAGGCATTACAAACATAAAATCTACTGGTCCTAACAGAGTGGAAATTGGCACTTGCCCATTTGCAGAAGAGTATTAGACAGCAACACAGGGTCCCTTTCGGGGGAAAGCGTGGGGGCTTGCTCACAAGAGCAGCAAGCGGGCACTTCCTCTCCCATGCTCGCCTGGGGCAGTAGCAAGGGTACAATTCACCCTTTGTGCTCAGGGAGGGGGTCACAGGAAAAGGCAATCCTGTAAATAGATGGACTTCTAACCTATGGCAGAGCCGGGCAAGAGCAGGAGGTGATGGTTTCTGCTCTAGCTCAGTGACGCTCTCGGGAGGGGATGGGACATGGTCAGTGAGCATGGTGGTGGATGGCGGGTATGGTCACCTCCATGCTGGGTTCAGGGCAGATGTTCTTCAGCGAGGCGGCTGAGAGCACACACAGTCCTGCATGCAGGAACTGTAGCTCATCTCCGATAAAAGTTCAGTAGCTGCACTTCTTAGGTGAAGTTGTGTATCAAATCTACACTTGGCTTGCTTGTTTAATGCAGCAGAGAGGAAAGAAACCCCTACTCTACTACATGTGGACTTCTCAACTATTTCAAGTTTGTGTTTTTTAAGCACCTGTTGATGTAGTCATAGGAACTTATGCTAAAATATAGTCCATGTCAATGGGGAACAATAAAGGGATTTATTTGCACATGTAGGGTAGGGGACCTCCTGCAGTCTCATACTTCCCAGTAAAGGCTCCCATTTTCCACCCTCTGTTCTGGGTGATGAGTGAGCCCTTCTCGCTAAAGCTTTTCTGGCCGCCCCTGAGGCACCGTCACCTGGACACTGAATCATTGTTTTCGGTAAGGGTCAGAGGTAGTAGTCTGAAGCTCTGAAAGCCAGCCATGGTGGGGCTCCTTCATGCAACCCCCACAGTTGCAGATGAGTTGGGATGGGGCTTGGGGGGGGCAGAAGACCAGTTTCAGACGCTGCCTACTGTGAGATCCAGAATGGGAGGGTAAACAGTGAGTGGAGATAAGTTAGAGAAGGTGAAAATATAGGTGTTAACCCCTTTGCAGCAGGGAAAATTTTTAAGCCAAGCAAAAGCGAAATTGAAAAAAGTGCGGAGGCTAAAGGGATGTACAGATGTTACCTAAAAAAGGTTATTCCTGCTTTTGGAGCTTCTGTAGCAAAGAAGGAAAGAATTATAAGCTTTTTTTTTTTTAATTGGAACAAGAGTTTCTAGGGAAGTTGGCTTGAGCTTTGGAGCAAAGGCTGGAAACTGGAATTTGGGTGATCCAGCAGAGGACTGATAGAGGAAGAAAGGGAGTTTGTGGAAAAAGCTGTGAGACATGTAGAGTACAGTGTCTTTTTTTAATGTCTTAATTACAGGCATGCTGCCTTTTCTGCTTTATTTTTTTCTCATGCAAGTTAAAATATTGTTGTATTTAAACCCATTACGTAGATGTGCAGCACCTTTCACAAATACTCCTCTCTATATTACTTATATTTAGAATAGTAAATTTTGCCACTGTCCTTTGAATTGTATAAGAGCATCTTTCCCTTCCTTCCAATTCTCTTGAGAGTAAACCATCCCCAGCACATCCTGATGAGGCAATTCAAAATGCTCATATTCCTGGTATGAGCTGTTTCTTTAATGAGGGCCCGTAATGGTCCCTCCATACTTGCTCAATGGAAAAGCATATTTTAAGACACAGGCTTTGATTTAAAAGCTGTTGGCAGCTGCCTTAAAATAGGTGTATTTATCTCCGCTTTCCTAGCTGAAGATTTGTATGAAATGCGACAAGTAAGAAACCAGTTTTCCTGTTCTGGATGCAGTGGGCAACGCTAGCTGATCTGCAAGCTGGAAGGGTGGTGACATTGGCTACTAGGTTTGCAAGGATAAGAGACTATTGATTTCTGGCAAATACATTATGGTGTAAGGCAAACATTCATAAAAGCCATGGAGAGAGCGTAATAATATTCAGCAGTGGAAATAAAAAATGCAATTGATTTACCATACTGCCATAAAGCAGCGCTCCTCTCTCCCCTCTAGCAAGCTCTTCCCTGCTGCTGCTGCGCCTCTGCCCGGGCACCCACCAGGGAGCCGGGTGCTGCTGGCTCCAGTCGCCTGGAATTTGGCAGCCCGGAGGGGACGCTGCTCGCTTTGGCTCGCCTCGACATTTATCACTTGCAGCTGTGCCGTCCAGGCCTGAACTCAGGGTGGTAAACACATCTGGCCCAGGAAAGCCAAGTTCTTCTCCCCATTCCCAAACGACCCATCCCCTCACCCCCGGCCCACGGGGACCTTCTGCTCCTCCATCCCTTGGTGTGGGTGTGGGGGGGGGGCGGGCAGCAAGACAACGCGTCTTCTGCTGGGGCCAACGCTTCCTTCCATCCAACTGATGTGCAACTGGAAAAAAGGAAATCAGGATTTATTTCATTTTTTTAAATTCTTGTCCTGCATGTAAATAAACCACTGTGAGCGGTTGCTTGGTGTATCATGCTTATTTCTAAATTCAGTTCCATAACCGCTTCATAAGGAACAAGGCAAATACGGCAGCGTTGTGCCGGTGGGATGCCGTTTCAGTTTGCCATTTGTACACCAGCCTCAAGACTTTCTCCTCCACTTCCAGAAGGTCAAGATCAATGTTGCATGATTTTGTGGATGTTGGATGCATTTTTCAGGTCTTCTAAATATTTAAGCGTGAGGCCCAGTGAGAGGTAAGGGACATATGTTTTTTTCAGCCTGTCAGTGCAAACACAGAAGCAAATGGATCTTTGTAAGCTCAGAGGATCAAAGTTTGAAACATTTGTACTTGAGATTGTGAGGCAGTAGGTTTTTCCCTTTTTTGCTTTGAAGCAATCGTGCATCCTTGGGTCTCCAGGTATTCCATTACACCTTGCCTTTCAATGGCACAAGCTTTTTTTAAGTCTAAGCAATGATGCCAACATTTTTTAATTTATTTTTTTCTTCTTCTTCTTCCCCTTTTCATAAGCAAGCCAGCCTTTTGTGGTGTATCCCGTAGCAGTCACCCAGTCTGCTTCGTCTCACGTGGCATTTCTGTCAGTCTGGTTTGTGAACCTGGCCTGCAGATCAGAGGCGGGGAAGCCAGGGGCTTTATGGCATAAATAGCCCCTTCTTCGTCCGCAGCCGTACTAAAACTTGAGGCCCTCTTACTAAATCATGACGGTGCTCTGATGCGATGTTATAACCGTGTAGTTTTTTGGCTCAGTCTTAGTTTTTATGCAAGCTGCTTTGCTGTGTCGTTGCTCTAGCTGGCTGCGTCACTGTTTTGGAACCTCGGTTGCAGTTCTCGCTTCCTCTTCTCTCACAACTGGAAATTATTCAGCTTTTCAGCTAGAACTCATTTATTTTGACTTAGAGTATTAAAAGAGATGGTTAGATTTGGAATTTTTTTTTTCTTTTTAAATATATAACATGATCTAAAAATCTAAAAAAAGAGTGTGCGCACTAGCTAAAATATCATATGGCTTCCAGTGAAACCTGTTAAAATCTGTGCAGTGTTGCTGTTTGCAGGTAATTAATGTTGTGGTATTATTCTTTATATTAAGTAAATTACTGCTGAAGTATTAATCTGTTGAAATACAAAACTGTAAAGAATTTAATGATGACCTTTGTATATGAAATTAAGTGTAATTATTACATTTGTGGAAGACCTTTTGAATTAGCTAACATGTACTAACTCACTCTCATTTCCCAAGGACTGCTGAGTTGATGTTATTTCCAGTAAGCTTGCTGGAAGTGGGAAGAGAGCATTTACAACAGGTTTCTGCCACGTCATTAACATATTTTTTTATTTGCAAGCGTTGTCTAAAATAAATCCACACAATACGCATGTAGTCCTATATGCTCTTACGTGCATAGATGTACATAGAGTGTCAGTAAAAAAAAAAAAGTCTCAGAGCTAATTCATAACGAGTAAAGAACTTAATGGCGGGTCAGAGGACAGTTTGGAGGTGGCTGTTGCGTGAGATGATTCCGAGGCTGAGTTGGGGAGAGAGACAGCAAAAGTTTCGTGTGCTCAGCTAAAAATACTGGCCTCTCCCTCTTACAGTGACTAGCAGTTTAAAAGATGACAGATTACTTCTTGTTTTTCTTGAATAAAATCTGGCAAGTGAGTTAAATCAGTTTTTCTCATTTTATGAAAAATTCTTAGCTGTGCAGCACATAGCTAAATGAGAATACAGTTTATTTGCACAGAAAGATATAGATCTGCATCTTCTGAAGGAACAGTTTTTGTTGTTTGTCACTACTTCTAGCCCAAACTTACGTTTTTAATGAAAAACTTTTTTTTCTTTTTTTTTTTAAATGTGTGATATACATTTGTCTTCAACTTGCTTGTTTGGCCAACGGGTCTGGCAAGTGACTCAAAACAAGCAAGCAGTGCTAAATGCTAAATACTGTGCAGCTGAAAGGTAAAGTCTTCTTCCTCTTCGTATGAAAATTACAAAAACACTTGGTTTGCACTTTTATGTATGTTCTGGCTTTCCACCTAAATCGTGTCTATGGCCGCTGTGTTGCAGGAGTATTGCTGAGCTCTTGGATTAGGAGGAAGAGGGAAGCATTTGCTCTGTTCCAGGATGCTGTGCTGAGCCTGGCCATGTTTCAGGGCAGAGTCCCTTGGTCTTGCTCAGGATCTAGTTCCAGATTATCTTTAGTCTAGACTTTTGTTTCTGCTACTATCTACGTTTTTGGAAAGCTCACCTTTGCCTTCAGACTTATGGTTTGTAAAGACAGCTGTATCTAGCTGAGGGTGGCTCCTGACCTCGCTCCTTGTGCATGTGTGGAGTTAGTTGGAAGCAGCAGCTGCTGCAGAGAACTTTGGCTGCATGAAGTGCTGCCTGTGGTGACAAGAAGTGGTCGTGTGAACTGAGCCACAGGCCAAGGCAAAGGAGTGGAGAGGCACTGATACTGATACAGAGTTTAGGCACTTGCGGGGTCCTGGGCAGTTCCTCTGAGGTCCTCTGGAAATCAGTCGGTGCTGAGAGGACTTGGCACATTGGTGGAGATACTCAGTTCAGCACAAAACAGTGAGCAAGAGGGCAGCAGCAGTGCTCCGACTCGGTAAGAGCAGGGGACTTGTATGATGTGCTTTATATTCTGGGTTCTTCTCAGTTCACTGGAAGACACCTTTATTCATTTTACCTTTTTCATATTTCTGTTATCTATTTAGAGATTTGCAGCAGTGGCTATTGCTGTATCCTTGCAGATCTAGCTATACTGGATCCTCCTGTAGAAGTTGTGCCACTATCCCTGTCCTCATTTTTGCTAGAATGGTCTTAAGATAATAAAAAAATCTGTGTGCTAAAGTCATAAATGTGCCCTAATCTGCTTTTCTGCCATGGGGCTTCTTCAGGTATAATAGGGGTTTGTGGATAGTTGCAGATTGTCAAGTGCACGGGTAGATGTTTATGGCAGAAGGTTTTTATATCACTTTTCCCTTTCTCCCAGTCTAGAGGAAAGGGGATAGAAAGCTGGAGTGCTTGGCAACACTTGTGCCAATAGCAGGTTTGGGGCACACTTGGCTTCTGTTAGTCGTTTGGGCTTGATGGACTGATTTGGAAAACAGAATTTCCAGTGGAGTTTGGAACTGAATTTCCATTGTCCTTGTTAAGAAACAGAGTTACCTTGAATAAGGTCACCTCAAAGGAGGGGACAGTTGTGGGGCCTAGTCCATCGTGTCCTGTTGTTCATTTTTTTTAAGGAAGCAATCTTATTTTTCTTGTCTCTTAGTTGATTTCACTTGGAATGGATTTAGGTACCATGTACTCTGTGTCGGTTGACTCGACTTTGGAGACTGAGATTATGCAACAGGACTGTCTTGAGCATTTGGTGTGTGGGGAAAGCGGTGCTTCCTTCTGATTTTTAGGATATCTGCACAGATACAGCTGAGTTGGTTTGGCATAGACTGATCCAGCTTTAGAAATAAAATGTACCATGGTACAGGGACAGCTGTCTTGGCCCTGTACAAGCTCGAGCTGGTGATTAGTGTCACTGTACACCACAGTTATCCTGTTTTCAGATCTCAGGTAATGGCTTTACTGCAGTTACCTGCCGGCCAGCATAGCACACCCTTGGAAGGATGAGAAGAGCATGGACCTTCGTTGTGCGTGGTGGGGTGACACAGACGTTAGAAGTTTTGGGAAAGCTTTTCCTGCCATGTCAATGACTTATATTCAGTAATCCTAAGAATGTATTTGAATATTCAGTTCCGCACTCATCATTGGGTCTGTTTTCTCGCAATATCCCATTTCCAGACGTACATATGTAAAGTCATAGTTTTCTTCAAACAGCCTAAGTGTAATTAATTTGATAGCTGTTGTCCAAAGAAAAATATAAAGCTTGCAACAACTTTACCAAACGCAATCTGTTGGTATATTCTGGGCATTCATATTTTTATAAGTAGCCTTAAAAAAAATGCTGTGGGTCTTCTCTGTTAAATCACTTAATTACAAGCTTTTTGACATAAAGATTGTTTCATGCTCGTGTGTTTGCATAGCGCATAGCACAATGGATTTGCAGTCTTGGCTGGGCCTGTAGTTTTTACTGCAACACAATTTTTTTTTTTTTTTTTCTTTTCACTGTAAGCTCTAGTTATGTCCTTTTCCTCAAAAAATCCAGCATCCCCTTTAAACTGCATGTTGTCTTCAGGATACAGAATAAGACTAGTACAGAAAAGGCTTTTAGAAACACGTGCCTTCTCTGTGCCCTCTGTGGTGGAAGCGTAGTTTTTCTGACCTGGCTGGGTACTGCATGTGAGCTGCATTCTCTTGAGTATAAATACACCGTGTTAAAAAAGGAAAAGCCCTGAGCGCAGCTTGCTTTCTGGCATGTCGATGCTCTTCTCGGAACTGATGGGGCAATGCCTTTCTCCTGAGCTCATCGCTCCTGGGTGAGCCCGAGGACAATGTGCCTCCTTCTGCCCTTCTCTGCCAGTTGGAGAAATCCAGCCTTGGCACAACAAGCTGACCCCGTGGGAGGAGCTGCTCCGCCAGGAGAGAGGTTCTGGTGAGGTTTATCATGCTACCCGCTGTACGTCCTGCCTGACTTACCATCTACTTTTGGAGATTTGGGGCCCCCTCCCTCTCCTAAAGGAACTTGGTGATAATTTCTGCAATTTCATGTAACAGCAGAATAGGCGCAGGTCTCAGGAGGTGGGAAGGAAGATGGCCTTAATTTCTTTAATGCCATGAAAAACCTGCGCAACATGCACATCTCACATGCCTAGTGCCAGATATTTTTTGGATGCGACAATTTGCATGAAATATTTTAAATGTAGAAATTGAGTGCAACCTTTAGCAGAGGAGCAACATATAACTTGACAATTTAGGTCACAAGCGCAGTTGTTGGATTAACGTCACGTGTACTTTTTCCCAGTGGCTGCTAAAGTAAATGCAATGGGGTTCTCTTCCAGCTAGGTCTCTTATCTTTTATGGTATTTTATTTGAGGTTGCCTTTCATCATAGTTAGCATTGGTTAGTAAGTGTCATCACCTTTGTAAGCTGGCTGTCTCCTTTCTACTCCAAAAACCCCATGTGTGGAGATGATATTGGCATTCATGTGCTTAGGCAAGATAGTGTGTTCTGGTTTGTTTGGCTTTTCATTCTTTTTTTTTTTTTTTAAAAAGTAAATACAGGTTTTAGAGAAAAACTAATTCTAGAACTTGTGGGGTTTTAGACAGAAAAAGTAAAACTGAGGTGATTTACAAGTGTTCAGCAAATGTTATCTACCAAATTTTCAACAAACATGAGGAAATTAGTCTCTGTGTATATATATTTTTTTAATGCAGTTCAGCAGCCAAAACAGGATGAAACAGCATTTGCTTGTTTTCTTTCTTACTGACACAAAACCCCAAACAAACTCAATTTGATGAGAAAACATGTCTCAGACACTTAGATCATTTAAAGATTTTTCTTTTTAATGGCATAGAAAAATAAAAATATTGATTCCTAAAATACAGATCTACAAAACTGGGGTGTGTGTGTGTGTGTGTGTGTGTGGTGCTGGCAATCGCTCAGCGAATGCAGTATTCCCATGGTAAGCGGAAAGCCTGCAATCCTTGTTTCCCATGTCTCAGAAGAGCTCCCTGTTCAGCAGGCTCCAGGATAGTCTGCAGAGCATCCCCTTTGATTCCTGGTCTTGGGACCAAAACATGTTTGTCTGATATAAGGAAGAAGTGAGAAATTGTTAAGTGAACAGAATCTTTCTGGATTCCCTCTGAAATCTGGGATAAACTGAATTTGTTCTCCATCATGTGTTGTAGGAAGTTTCCATCCCGGGATTGTAATAGTCCGTTTCTTATGTGCACGTTTTGACTTTAGCATTTGGAGACAAAGAGTACGCATTTGGGTAGTTCACATTTAATGTGCTTTTACTGCTATTTTCATTATTACTATTTTACCAATAATACTGTGTTATGCAACTTAGTTAATGATTGCAATGTGGTTCTTCGTCGCTGTCGCGAAGAGTCAGTGTCCCTAAAGAGATGGGAATGAAATGTCATAATGACAGAAGTGTTTTCCTGAAAACTCTAAGAATAATACATTCCTCAAGAAAGAAAACTTCAAGAAGAACAGAAATCCTGGTTCTGCTGAAATTGGGCTATTTCTTCACTTCTTTGAAGTCAGAAGGGCCATGCTAAATGGGTAGCCCAGGGCTGTGTACCAGTGGTTTCAGTGCAGTTAATTTATAACAAGAAGCTGTGGAGCACCAACCTGCGCTGAGTCTCATGGCTCCAGTCCACACACGGCATTGCCAAAGACTCTTTGTTTATGTGCAGAAATCTCAGTGATAGCCGTGTCTCTTGGCAGCCATTGGAAACTGCTGTTATTAAAAAACCTACGTTTCTCATTAGAACAGCTCTATTGTACATATTGTTTAAATATAGATTACTAATGAAATGCCTTTTTATTGCTTTCCCAGTGAATACTTTCAGTGTAAAGTTAATTTGCAGTGTTATGTAAATTCTGTTTAACTTCAATCAAGTTTTTAATTATGTTTTTACCACAGTAATTCCCATTTGATTTGTCATCTCCTGTTAGGTATTTAACATTGCGCAGGGTGGTTTTTTCTTCTTCTTCCTGCTCCCGCCTCCCTGTTTTAGTCTTTGATGTCACCTGGAATAGAGCCTCAGTCTAAAGCTGCGCGAGTTTGATTTCCTTTCATGCAAGTATGATTTAATGAAGAAGAATTACATAAAACCAATATTGGAAATGCTTTATTGTTACGGTATCGATTAGCAAAAATAAAATTAAACAGACAGAACTGCCACTGAGAAGACATCCAGCTATTTCGTTTGCGTTTTCCCTCCGCCTTTCTTTCTGTTGCTCCAGTTCAGTGAACCTTTGATGCTGGCAGCCCTTGGATTTCATTTAAAATGTCAGTTGCTATTTAACACCTGATGACCACTCGGTCTGTGGCCGCCTTGCATAGATACCAATTGTCCTCACAAATGTTTGCTTGCCCACTGAACGGATAAACGGACCCTTTTTTGGCAAATTGTCAGCACATTAATCACTTGTGAGATAGGACTTGTCGGGCAGCGTCTCAGCTCTAGATAGATATTTTCAGCTCTAGATGCATATTTTTCAAATCTTTTTCTGATGAAATTAAGTGGAAACAGTTGAAGTTGAGTCTTCAGAGGTCATGGCAAAAAGCCTTCTCAAAAAAAGTTGTATGATATTTTTTGTATTTATGTAGAAATCTTATATACATGTAAAATGATGGGGATTGTTGTTGTACAACATTGTGTGGGTTTTGTTGGGTGTTTTTTGTTTTTGTTTGGGTGGGTTGGTTGTTTTTTTCTTCCATTAAAATACATAGTAGTCTTTTGCTGAAATCAGGACTTCTTTGAACTCAGTAGTGATTTTTGCTCAAAAATTGTTCTTGCCCAAGTAGAAACTGTGTAAATGATTTGTGGCACATTCTGAATTCAGGTGCACTTGCAGTGGCTCAGGTGGATAGTCAAAATTAGCAGCAAAATTTAAAATCTTTGCTTTAGGAAAAGACTATAAAATATAAATTAATGCTATCATAAATTACTTTCAGGGCGTTCACATACTTGCAAATTTATTTCTGGAAGGTTGGGATTATAAAGAATTTAACAATAGCCTAACTGTCCTGCTCTTTTAAGCACTCCAGATATTTAGCCACTGCTTTTATTAAAAAATGTGGTTTTGAGTTATTTGCGAAATACTATTCATAGTATGCTTGTACACTTT
Organism: Fratercula arctica; assembly: GCA_947846985.1. Taxonomy (NCBI): domain Eukaryota; kingdom Metazoa; phylum Chordata; class Aves; order Charadriiformes; family Alcidae; genus Fratercula; species Fratercula arctica. Next base: position 27,408,058 of record CANTUZ010000010.1, read on the forward strand.
TCATCCTCAGTTTGTGCTAGTATTCCAGCATTGTTCTGATAATACTATCAGTTTGCCTGGTCTCCTATAGGAATGAAAGGGGAAGAAATAATCGACTCTCCCTCCTCAAAAATCACATTTTATATGTAACTATTACAAAGCATTTGATTGAGATGGGAATTGTGTTAGTTTCTCATGGGAGTTGTTTGAATTTCCACTGTTTAAAAATCAATTGAACTTGATGAGCGGTAGATGCAAGCAGTGGAACCCATTAGGACGATTTCATATCGCCAGTTGCACCCTATTTAATCTTTCTGTTGGGAGGTAATTAAATTGAACTCATTAATTTGCACAGATGTTGAGTGTTTCCACCACACTTGCCTTTCTCCACCCTCACCTGGCCTTTCTGCCCAGGTGGGTGGTCCCAATGGGGCAATGCACAGGTGACAGTGACTCTCCCCTCGCATGGGGTATAAACTCCTCCTGCAGCCGAGGCCAAGCAGAAGTCTTGGGCTCTGAGCTTTGTGTTAGGCATAAATGTGACACTTTTTTCTAATTGTCTGAGATAGAATGGTTCAACCTTTAATGGCGTACCTATATGTGGTGGTTCTCTTTTAAGCCACATATAGGGTAGTTTGGTTTGTTTATTTTAAATAAATGTCTGTAAACCCTCAACCGGCTAGATTTCTCTGGGCTATGAATGCATTTGGTGCTTTATCGATACGTTGGCAAAGAGATGCTTGCTTTCGGTAAGTGATTTTTCTGCGTTGCTTTTGATGACTAGGTTTAATTTCCGTTGAAGCATTGATATTTTCTCAGGAGAGTTTAAAGCTGGTAAAAAGCCCTAGCATCCAGGCCTGACCATCTATATTTTCTTTTGTGTCTGTGAAAGCCCACAAGACAACAGGAGTCCTCACTACACCCAAAATGATGCTGGTTGTGAGAAGGTGCTTTCTGTTGGCTGCCTAGACGTTTTAGGAGAAGATGCAGCAGTACCTGATATGCTCTTCAGTGTCTGATTGCCCTGAGTGTCTGATCACTGATGCCTTTGGTGTGAGCTCTTCTGTTCATTGTGCAGAGCCCGTCTGGTGGGCAACAGACCCAGAAAAGACCTGTATTTCACTTAAAATGCCGTAGGCTAACAAGGTACATAATTCTCTGTTTTAGCTCCCTTCTTGTTGGCTAATAAAGAGGTGGTGTGTACTTTGCTGTGTTTAGCTAGCTTCTAATACTCTGGTGCCACAGTTAAATAAGCTTCTCTTTGTTTTTCTTGACTCGGTTTATCCAAAAGTTTGTTCCAGTTTAGAATCCGAAACTGAATTCTAGGTCCAAGTTCATGTGATGGCATCCAGAATTTGCAAAATACGCATGTTCCCAAAAATGCCTAAAATTAATTGATCTGGATTTTGCTGGCATGGAGTAGATTGTGTTGCAGGGACACATAATTGCTTAAAGAAGAAAGGTCTTTTGGCTGGTATTTTTAGCTCTCAATATCTTATTGGTTGCATGGGTGCTATGAGGAAGAAACTGAATTGGCAGGGGTGCTGGATCCACCACAATATGCTGGGATTACAACACAATTGGAGTATAAATCTCCAAATAAAGAAAACGTGTTTTTCTTCCCATGAAATTAAGGCGAAGTTTGTAAAATTAGGAGACACCACAGCACCATGGCATACCTCTGCTGGACTGGTAAATCATTGGGGATGTTTCTGATTCGTATTCATGTGCTTGAAATTGTTCTAGGGAGTTTCAAACATAAAATAAGTGCACAAAATGCATGGAATACATCACCAGAAAGTAGTTTCTCCAGTAAAACATCATCTTTTGGAGATGACATATAAACAGAGATTCCTTTGCTGGTATTTTCTCAATATTACATTAATTGTTGCTGTACAAGAGATATAAATGCTTTTTCTTTCCTAGTTATTTTCCTTTAGAAGAAGACCTTCATAAGGATGGAAAGAAAATAAAAATTTGCCACTATTTTTTTTAATACTCCAGAAATGGGAGACACTTGGGTTCTTGCTGTATGAGCCAAGCTTTCTTGAATCCTTTCCAAAGTGGGTGAAATCTTAACTAGTTGTGTGGCTATTTTTCCTATTTGTTTAAGTGAGTAGTTCAGCCTAGGTGGAGCTGGAAATGCCTGAATTTTTAAGCTCTTCTGTAAAGTGGAGAGACGAGGCCAAGCAGAAGGGAATGCCATTAGCAGGCAGTGACACCAACAGCAGAGCTATTTAGACAGCTGCACGTGTCATAGCGTGTACTTGGGTCTCAGTCATGCTGCTATTTCTGTCTTGTTAGCACAAATCACAGCCTCTACTTTTTGCGAGTGTGTGCGTGCTCCTTTGCTTATCTCGGGGCGCTTCCTTATTTGAGGGAGAGTTTAAAAAGGATGCTAAAAATTCCAGGTCCAGTAATGAGCTGTTTGTTTTACTGCAGAGCTCAAGACGGTGCCACCAAGCCCATGGCTGGCCAGGAATCAGCCACCTTGCCCCTTTGGAGACGTTTTGAAATCGTACTGTAGTGCTTGGCTAGACTCAGAGAGGCAGCATTGCCTACCAAGCAGTATTACCAATGTAAGGGGTTTGTACATAGCAAGTCAAGCTGTTGAAATTTTTCAAGAAAAGATGTCTAGAGGAAAATGTTCTGCCTACTTGCTGTTGCGGTTTCTGTGGGCACATATTCTAGATACTGCCTGCAAATAGAAAGGCTACAAATATGCCTTAAAACTGAAAAAGAGTGAAAGGTGAAGCTTTCAGATAACCACCAAAGTCCAGGAGATGTAAATATTGCTTACAGTGAAACTCATGGTGAAATTACACGTGTGGTATGATAATTTAAAGCAACTATAACTGGTATTATGCTGATTTTTTTTTATATACATATTTTCCCATACTAAGCCATCTTCTTTCTTGTACTTTGACAATATCCACTGACACTGAGCCAAATTTTCATTTCTTTCCAAATAGTTCGTGTTTTCAGTACAGGAGGTGTATGATATATTTCATAAAATAGTAATGTGAAAGCATAAATACAATTTAGCTGTTGTTAACTTGCATGTTAATAAGCCTTATTACCTGCTCAGCTGCCAACACTCTGTTCTTTGTGTGACATATTCAGTTCTAGACTTCCTAAATTCTTCCCATCGTTGCTAATGCTGTCCTGTGTTAGACACAGCTCTAACCATGTCTGCGATCGTGTGTATGTCTGTGCGTATGGAGAAATGAGTCTTTCTGATGTGAGAGTTCATGTTGGATGCCTAGAAATACATCCTCAGGAATTTTTTTATGCTAGTTACAAACATAGTTCTTGGTTTATGAATTTCCTATGTGTTTACTGTTCGAAGAATAACACGTATATTTTACTTATTCCAAAAGTTACATTGTTAATAACAACTTACCATTTTAACAAAGTATAAGGCTCATGAAAGGACATAAGCCAAACATACTCAGTGTATTGATTTAATACTTCTCCTCATGAATTTTCTGAAAATCTTTCACTTTGTTCAAAGTGAAGGAAATTAGAGTTAATTTGTCTGTCCCTGACCGTGTGTCTTGTGTTCTGCAGGAACGCATGTCCTGCTTTATTTATGGCCCAGCTTTTAGCATCAGTATAACTTTTTGTGCTTTAATTATTTTCTCAGTGAAGACAAGAAATAAAGGAAGAATTTTTTTTTTTTTTTGTTTAGGAGGGGGCGGGGGGAATGAGTGAGTTGTAGGGGAGGTCTTGCCAGTAGAGCCGTTGATGCGGTCACCGCAAAGACAATTGCCCTTGCTGGTCTCCGAGCTTCATGTGCCTGTAGCAGCGTGCGTGGATTGCTGCCACGACAGCGGCTCCTACATCTCTGGTCACGCTGCCTTCAGCCTTCCCAGCTAGCTGATGCTAAAGGCATCTGTTTTGCTGTCCAGAAATACTTGATGATCATTTAATCTAGGAAATAAATATTCAGTAATGATATTTCTTGATGACGTAGTCAGCTGATAATAGGCGCTTTGAACCGTGACTTCCTCAATTTGGTATCTGAAATTTTTCACGCAGTAGCAGTATTGGTGAACTGAACTCAAAGCTGTGTATAGCACGTGTTGTATTTGCAAAGTGAACTACAGGGGAAACATGGCTTTGAAGGAATTTAAATTTTGTGAAATGAGCTAGGCTGATGTCTTTTGATGTTGACACCTTTACTTCTGAAACAGCGACGCCAGCAGCAGGCTATAAATGCAAACTTCCCTTGTACAGTCCTGTGCTGGTCGGAGATGGGTGAGAGGGGATGGAGACAGCAGTGCAGGAGGACATCTCTGATAAGGAGACACAAAAGTCTGCTTTTAGTGCGTCTTTTGCAGGGTTGTGTGTGCGTACACGTGTCTTGGCTAGTGAATCACCGGCAGCCTTGGCACAAGGGGCCAGTGGCCAGACATCTTGCGTCTGCTTAGACCACCACACGTTTAATGGGACTGACAGGAATCCAATTGCTGTTGTCCTCCTCCTCCTCCATCTGCAAACAAGCAGCGGGGTAGCCATGCCTCAGTTACAGGAAGGATAAATGGAAACCTCCACAGCCACCCTGCGTAAGGGATGGAATGGACTAAAACTACTTTGTTTAAGCAATTTGTGGAAGAGCCCTTTCTATGGAAATGGTTGTTTTCACACTTTTGTCTTGGAAACCCTTGAAGGTTCCAGCAGGGTTTGTGTTTCTGACTCGCTACTTGCTGTGCACGCAGGCACTGAGAGCTAGCCTTAGCGCTAATCAGCTGTGATTCATCATGCCTTTACCCTGCGATGTCTAATATTGAATGGATTTAAAACCTTTGATACATCTTCCTTTGTCGGTTTGTTTCCACAACTCACTTCCTCCCATTAATTCCCAGGGCCGTAGGGATTTTTGTGTTCACGCTGCTGATGCCGGCCCTGAGCACGCACACGCACCCACAGCCGGCTGCGTCTCTCCCGTGCTTTCTGCACAAGCGCACAGCTCGCTCCGTCTTCTCCCCACACCCGCCTGCGTTACAGTTTCATTAAGGTCTCCTACATATGTGATATTTTAACTCAAATGGGCTATAATAAATTTCATCTGAATAAGCAGTGCCTTTTATGTGTCATAAATTCTGCCTTTTCCTGTCCCCACTAATATGCTTCCCCCCTTAACATTTCAGTTATATACTGATAAACTCCTCGACATTTAAATACTACTGCAGCAGGCTCGAGGTGGAGAAGTGGGTCACGCCGAGCTATCAAGAGAACCGTGACTTTTATAACTGGCTGAATAGGAAGCTCCCGGCTACTCGAATTTCTGCGAGGATGACTGCCATCATTGAAAGGAGAGAAATAAAGTGCGCTTTCATTTTAAAAGCCCCTCGCACACATGAGTTAACCTTTTCAGTGCTCTGGTGCGAGGTGGGTAAATGCTGCTGCTTCAGGCAGGGAAACTGAGGCACAGGGGACCTGTGTGTCCTGTTCTCCTGCCTGGCGGTGGCTGTGCTCTGCCTGCCCACCCTGCACAGCTGCCCTCATCTGAGGAGGTGCAACAGGTCTGGCCCTTCTGCTGCTATACTGAGATCCCGCTAGCATAAAACTAACCCGTGCGGGTTTGCGTTGAGGTTTTTTTTGCTTTTCTTTCTTCTTTTATTTTTTTTTCCTCCTTCCTCCCCTATTTTTGGCCCAAAATAGTTCTGCTTGCTGAAATAACTGATGAATTTGATTTACAGTCCTCCAATGAGAAGTCAGAATTTTTTCACTAAAAAAAACCAAAACCAAATACTTTCATGTTGTAAAAGAGAGGGAAAAATACTGCATTTTCTGACTATTTTTCTTGCCTCATCTTAGTCGGCTTCTAATCGCTTATAGTATGCGTTACTTAAGAGATTTGATAAGCTTGTTACAGATACATGCGCTAAGTCACTCCAAGAGTGACCCTACTACACTATGGCTCAGAGATCCCTGCAGTACTGAATGATTGTTAGTGGGAGCGGAGAGGTCGGCTTGGAGGACTACTATTGTAATCTTTTTGGGCCTTAAAATGTGTTGAAGTATCTTCTGTTTATGCATTTTGATACTAGATTGTTTGGAGATTGTCTGATTTGTCTGTCAAGCGTCTTCGTGATTTCTGCAAATTCAGCTTTATTTTTTTAAAAAGGAAAATTTTCATAGGTCATCTTCCCTTTTGAAATAATGTTACTTAAAAAGCACATATAATCATTACAAGACTTTCTTGCTTAATTTTGCGTGCTAAAGGAAAGCCATAAAGGTCATTTGGTGAGCAATTTTATCTGGGATTTTCTCCCACTAGTTGAAACCACATGCTGTTAATGACTATTTACATAATCCCTAAAAACTGGTGGGCAAATTGTGCACATGGAAACATGAGAGGTAGTGTAAACAGGCGAGTTGATTTATCCCGAGTTGCGTGTTTTGACTGTAAAGCCGTGTAACAGAAGGTTGGAAAAAGGCAGAATTCCTCCGCGTTCCTTTTGACTTAAGGAGTTGGTGAATTGTGAGTCCTCTTCTAGAAAATGGATTTTTGTTTTTCCGAGTGTATCTGTAAAACCCCTTGAAATTGCTGTCTTCTGGCTGTTAGCCAGGCGGTGTAGTAAACAAGTTGGATTGATTATCTAAACCAGTTATTTTTTTATGTTAATGTTAGATTTGGGATATGTAGTGTCACATAAATTCACCTTCGCGTCTTCTGAGTTCAGTCGTGTAAGGTGTATATTTAATCCTGTATCCACTTCCGAAGCTGAAGAAAACCGTATTTTCTTGACACATAGGTAGAGCAAATTTATGTAACAGTAGTGAATCCTGCTGGCATCTTCAAGCAGAATATAAGCCAGTGTGGTGCCTTCTATGAAACCTTAGTGTGTCCTTCAGCAGAGGTCCTAAAAATAAGTAACAAACAAATAAGCATCATGCATTTTTTTTTTTTTTGTATGGATGCACGAGCAGGTATTGAACTATTCTCGGCTGAGAAGGCAGATGTGCTGCTCCAGCCGGCGCCTGACCAGAGGAAGGGCTGGTTGGAACAGCTGGCTGCTCAGATGGACAGCAAATAGCTTAGTTTTTGAGGTAAAACTGCTCCTTCTTTCACCTCCTAACCAAGTCTAAAATGGTTCGAGAGGATGATGAAAAACGACATTGCTGCCTCTTTTTAAAGCAGAGTTAAAAAAGTGAACATTACCAAGGGATGGGAAAGTTCACAGTAGCATAAAGGTGGTGTGGGGGGAAAGTTGATCTAGTTAGCCATAGTATTGATGTTTCTGTCTGTGGACCTGGCTAAAACATCAATCTGTGATTTTAAAATGGCTTTGTGAATGTTTCCTGCTAATGAGAAGCACTTCAGTGCAGGGTTGTAAGCTGTATAACTCCTGTTTTGATGGACTATGTGCATTGAAATGGGCCTGAGCAATAGCAATGGATCTGAAAATAATAATGGGGTCAATTCCCCAACCTGGCTCTTGGCCTTGTGATGAGAATTTTATTTAAAACGTTGCCTTCTGGAGTCAGATAACTGTTTAAACCAAACTGATGAGATCATTTGCCATTCCTAAAGTTCCTACCTGTGCTAAATCTATAATAAAGGTGGAAAGTGTAACTTAAGTATATCAGAAGAGCTTAAATAACATAATTTCATGATTGTCTTGGAAGTTTGGATGGTTGATTGATTACTCGGGGTTTTAAACACAGAAATAGCTAGTTATGTTTGCTTGATGTTAACTTTGAGACCTTAAAAATACTATCGAAGCTTTTTTCCCACCTCCCATGGCATTTGAGAATAACATATGTAGCCTAGTGTCAAAAGACAGAAAAATATATCATTCTGCCTTGTCATTGTATTATTTCCTGTATATACATCATGTCTTTTGTACGCTGCTGTTCTCTGTTTTTCACATATTAAGCATTTCAGTTTTAACTAACTGTCTCTCTTCTGGCAGCAGCTACCATGGTATTTTCTGGATGCTGCAGAAAGGAAGTAATAATTGCCTTAATTTTCAGAATTAAACAACTTGTGGGGGAGTTTCTTTCCTTCCACCTGGGCAACTGTAGCAAAAGTTTAAATTTTATTTGGGCTTCTTTTTATTTAGAATCCCTCATGGGTTGGTTTAAAAAACAAACAAACAACAAAAAACTCCACCCATACCCACCCACCCCTCAAAAAAAAAAGGTAAACAAACAAACAAAAAAACAACCGAGACCAACCCACCACAGGTATTTACTGGGTATGATTTGTATGGTGACCTGAGAACAAAGCTGGCTTCAGTCAGTGCCGTGAGACTTTTCAGCCTATATCTCACAGTAACACCCTATGGCTTTTGACAAATGACTTGACCTCTGTTGGCCAAGGTGGCCGCTGGCGTGCGTGAGGCTGAATCCTCCCAGGCCTACGGAAGTACATCAGGTTATTCTAGTCATTAACTGACTCCTGTAGGTAATATATATTTCTCTCCATCTGTAAAATGGGGATGGTAATACTTTTCTGCCTGCCTCTCAGTGGGATCTGTGAGGATTAGTTATGTCTCTACAGCAGTGTATAAGTGGTAAGCATGATTACAAAGAACAAGATGTGCAATTACACTGGAGGGGCAGCGAGCTGCGGGTGTCTCGTTACACTTACAGAGCGGAGCAGCTGGCTGATGAGCTGGCCTGACCTCTGCAGGCAAACCAGATTTCAGCACAGTTGGCTCATTTGTGGGCTACTCTGATTGCTCACGTCAGGACCTCTGTCTTCTAAAGGTGGCATCAGGTAGGGAGATACAGATGACAGCTACCCACCGGAGCTGTGCGCTTCTCTTCCACTTGCCAGAGCGATCTCGGGCATAGTGGATGTGAGCACCTGTAGGTGACCGTCCTTGCCAGAAGGCTGTTCTTTCAGCAGTGTGAGGCTCGATGCTCTGGCCACCTGCTTCTCCCACGCTTTTGCTGGCATCACCTTCTGCACGTGCAACACACTTCCTTGTAAGATGGCCCTTTCCCCGCCTGCTCTGTGCAAATCCTGCCTAACGACTCAGTACTTCTGCAGTGCCGGCAAGAAGTAAATCAATAATAATAGTCATACTTGTTTTTCTTTGTGGGCTTCCAGGTACATCCCATCTATTTGATTTTGCTTAGATTGTGAGCTCGTGGGTGGACAGATTCCTGGGTCTTGTCTCCTATGGGCTGCTGCCGTGCTGACAGTGTCGTAGCAGTGTTAACCCCTACTGGCGCTGTGACAACTCTGTCTTGGGACACTTGGGACTCTGTTTTTAGAGTTACCCTAAATTCATTCAGTGAACAAGCTTAAAGGTGTAAGTGAAAAGCAGCGCAAGGTTTCTTTCGTTTGTACTCCATGTGTGCTTTAAAGCCCTTTGCGCAGTTAAGTTATAGTGACTGCAGGAATTAATGAGAATGAGCAATAAGAAAGAGGATGTACTTGTGTTTCCATTAGGATCTATTAGACTAGTGTAATCAAATGGGATCAAAATGTTATCACCTTCTGAGGATCTTTGTCAGTAAATGCAACAATAAAGTGATCATTCTAGTGTCTTGCCTTAGGGAAAATTAGAATGACTAAAAAAATAAAATAATAAGAGGTGTGATGCAGTGAATTTAGGTGTGTAACACCTGTTTATTTGGAATGGATGTTAAACAGTTTTAGTCCATGTCAAACAACTGTGTCTGAATTGCACTTTGAACCATTAACAAGAAATTATGGTGCAAATAAAGGGCTAATATTTTACACGGAAATTAATAGAGCAATGGAAACTAATAAAATGAAATTTTTCTAGTAAAAGTACAGGAAATAGGAGCTCCAGGTTTAGATTTGGGTGTTGATTTTTGAATTTGCCAGTTTGAATCTCTTAAAAACCTTCATTTTCAAAACCAAGGTGCCGCAGCCTTTCTGACGCGCAGACACTAATGGTGTTTGAAGTCTGTAATCAGTACAGCAAACGAACTCTTTGGTGTAAATCGTCCTGCGGGATGTTTATACAATCAACACGGCACATGTAAGCAGAGTGAAACGTATGGGAATCTAAACAGTTTAATATCATGGCACAGTTTCAGTCAAAAGCAGTAGAGACGAAGTGTTCATTAAAATTACCCGCTTCAATAAAAGATTTGAGATAGGTTTTTGTCCTTACTGTTGCTCTATTCTGCCAGTATCTCTCATAAGCAACACTATCAGCTAGTGCTGGCAGGATAAGGCCCTAAGGATATTAGAACAGCATGATTTTTATCTTGACTATCTCCTGTTCGATGGGAGCTGCTGCTTGTGGCTAAAATGTTCTGCAACACTTTGACTTGATTCACGTTCCTTAAGTTTTGCACTAGGATTAACATTGTCTGCCCGAATCTCCCACAGGTTGACTGGGAATATACCCCACAGTTACAGAAGAATAGCATATTGGAGAGTAAGGTGACAAACATTTATCTCCACAAGTAAAGAACAGACTTGTATTTCATACATTTCAAAGCTGTGAGTTATGGTGTTTATTGGTTGAGTGAGGATTAAACTGCTTGTCCTCCCATTTGTTTGGTGTACTTTAATTTGTATTTGTCTTACGCATATTGAGCTTTCTCCCACATTTTAAGGAATATTTTTAGAGTACAGATGAGGGGAAAGTTTTCCTAAAACTTATGTAAATTATCGCTTTAAAGGAAGAAACAAAGCAAACATCTCATTTCACCTCCATGGTAAGAGTAAGTTTTGGGACACTCATTCCTACAGAACTTAAGCACCCAAATATTTCAAATGTGTAAATGACCCAACAAAATCAATACAAGTTCTTAAATCAGTGAGCTATTCAGGGAATAAGTGATAAAAGCATGTGATCTCTGCAACTTACTTTCTTTTGACATGCAATTATGAAAAAGGACTTGAGCATGATGGGTAGGGAAGGAAGAAACCAGTCTGTGAAACTTTGAGAATAAGGTAAGATAAATGGGTCCTGATCACAGTCCTTCTCTGGGGATGGCAAAGGTTGAGTGGGACTCTACAGGTTATGGTAAAATTGACTCCTAGTTTGCGAAGTCCTTTTTTAGCCATTAGGGATGTCCATAAAGAATATCCAGGCAGGCAGAAGGTCTTGCTGTTTTGGGAACGGCTGGCTGTGTAACTGTCATACAAATAAGCTGAAAGGCGCAGGAGACTTGGGTAGTGGTGTGCCTGGGCTACGGCTCAACGCTGTCTAAGGCTGACGGGAATCTTTTTTGCAACCTTAAAGGGTGTTAAATCACATCCTGTTTTAATTCAGACCTTTTATTTCTTGGTCTGCAGTCTATTTGAGAATGTGCTCTTATATGCATAACAAATCTTTAAATGACGCTTCAGTCTGAAGATGTTTGCTTGTCCAAGAGTTACTTTTGAAGCTCTGTGCTACCGCATTGGTCTTCTACTTTAATTTTCCTGATGTTACTTGTGTGTTAAGTTACACTTACCTGGTAACTTGGATACATATATTAGGTATAGTTATTGTTACTTATGTGCTCTAATGAAAAATCATATTTGGGCTCTGAAGGCCAAATCGAGATCAGGCTAAGGTCTGTAGGATTTCTTATTTGCATCTGCGAAATAAATAACAATTGTGCCGTAACAGTTTGTGCCCCAAATCCCACGTATTTTTCTGGGAACGTTCAGTGTTTGTGCTCCTGACTTACTGTGTTTGTCAAGCAAGCTTCTCCATATGTAAAATGTAAACTATTTTTCATGTTTTCCTATAAGTGTTATGGTATGGTTAAAACAAGGGCTCCTTAGGACAGGAGTGGTCTTTACTTTGTTTCTATAGAGAATGACGCTGGACACCTTTGGTGTATCAGAAGGGGAATGAGTAGTAGCTACAACCGTTGTCATTAAGGTCTGTCCTTGATGGTGTGTTCACTCCTGACAACCAACAGCACAAGTCCTGGGCAGGCAGATGTGCAAGGCCTTTCAGGTTGGTCAGGGGACTAATCTAAAATGCGTGACTCTCATTTGCCAGGGTGATTTCCAACTACCTTTTTTTTATTTTTTTTTTAAAAAGCATACATTTTTCTGTTTCATGGGAGAGGATCAGGGTAGTTCCCGCTCTGGTCTTGAGACAAAGGAAGGAGCTGTTGTAACATTCATCTTGATTGTGCGAAGCATCTCATGCTAGGTGTGCCAAGGATACCGGGACCCCCGGGAGAATGGCCTGATTATGCAAAAGTTATTGGTTTTACTCCTGGTTTCACTTGGCCCTTGCTGTTCTGCTGCTGATAGCTCAGGATACTCCTGTCTCAGCCTCGCTACATGGAGACTTCTAGAGGTGTCATGGAAGCTCATTAGTTATTGTAAAGAACTTTCTAAATAATAAGCAGTAGTAGAAAAATAATTATAATATTGTTGAAGTATAATTAATCCTTCCAATAAAACTATGAAGAATTAATTCACAAATTGAGAACTCAAATCTGGGGTTTTCTGTCTAAGAACCAAAAGACATTTTTGTGGTCATATTTCATTTGCAGTTTATGAAATGACTTATTTTAATGTTGTAAAATTACCTAGTATGCAAACTCTCTTGATTGAGTACTTGAAAACAAACACGGCATTGTAGTAACTTGTTATTTTCCCTGAAGACTGTGTGTGCCCTTTCTTGCACTTGGAATTGTACCGCTTCATGTGGTTTTGTCTTTGGTATACAACCCGCTCTGCTCCAGCTCCACACTTGATTAAATGGCATTATGAACTCTCTAATTATAATACCTTCACTTTATTACACTCGAAAGCATTGGCTCTGGTGCATGGTAGTATGAACAATGTGTAATGTGAATGCACCATTTTAGTCTCCTTATTTGTGTTATTAATATATGCATTGTGATCTTGCCTTTTGGTCACCGTCATGGAATTAGATATGATCGCGGCACTATACATAATGAAGAGATGGTGCCTTTCACAAATGTTTTACTATGCAACTAATAGTTTATCATCTTATTACAGTGGCAAAGTCTACACTGAAATAGGTGTATCTCATATGAATGCAATATCCAAAATACAAAGTAAAGAGCTGGCTTTCTTTTTTGGATGGATGTGAAGCAAGTGACATAGCTTTTCAAACAAAATTTTGCTAGGGAAGAAAAATAGATAATAAGGTGTTGTGCATGGGTTTTGTAGCTAATCTGGAGTCTAGAACCATAACAACAAGGAAGTTTGGTGTGGTGTTGGAAGCCTGTCTTTGGTTTTCTTTCCCTTCGACTTAATTAGCATCTTGAACAGTAGCAAAATTGCTGCATGATCATTTGTATTTGTGGATTTATCACTTATGTACAATCTCTACAACAAATTGTGGAGGTCCTTAATGGAGTCCCACTTCATTGGTGGTAATGTGAAAGTCTATAAAGCTGTTCACATGGTGCTATCTTCAGACAAGGATCATGTCATTTTACTGGTACAATAGCAATAAGGAGAGTTAATGTCCCTGTTGACTAAAACTCTCTTAGTAGAGAAAGTCCAGGGAATTTGATCAAAGAAGGACAGAACAGGAGTCTGCAGAGACCTGTGTGGGATGAAGCGTATAGTTTAGATCTTACCAGGGACAGAAGAAAAATAAGAAAAAGTGAAAATTGTGGTGAGGACCTTGCTGAGAATGAAATAGTGTATTGTAACTTAGATCCCATAGGATGTAGAGAAAAGAACAAAAAAGCCTAAGAAACAGAAATACAGGAGTATGCTTAGTGGAGGAGCGGGATAAAACTGTCTGAAGTGCTGAAGAAAACCCGTAGTAGGGAGTCATTGCACCAAAAAGCAAGAAATAGTCAATCTGGGCACAGGAGGAGCATAGCCTGTTACTTCTTGAGGGTGCGGGGCTCTCCTCCCCTTGACTCCAGGCAGGTGCTCTCACCTCCCTTTGAACACATGATCCGATGCCAGGTTATCCAGTTGCTCCTCCCAACACTGCTTTTAGCTAGTGTCCACGCAGCCCGGCTCTGGGACACCCAGCGTCCTTCCCTCCTTCCCGCAGGTGGCAGCCCGCTGAAATGGGACACATGTCCCGGGTGTGCTGGGACTGAGCTGGTGTTGTGGAGCAGCCAGTGTGGGGCTGCCACCTGCATCCATACGCTGTGGCATGAGTGAAATGCTTTGGATTATGTTAAAATTGAAACAGTGTTGTTGAGGCACTGTAAAAGAAGCATCAGTAATTATTTCTGAATGCTGCAATTTATTTTATTTAATTTTTTTACGAATATGTGGGGGTTTTGCAACCAAAGACCTAGTAAGCTTAATAAAAACAAAACAAAACCAAAAAACAAAATCCGCCAAAAACCACACAAAACCAAAAAACAAGCTGTGGAGTTTATTTGGCGTCTTGTTTAGCCAGATCGTGGGGGCACCATCTCTGAGGCTGTTTTGCGTCCTGCGAATCAGAGTTGTGGGGCTCCGTCGGTTTGTGTGTTTGCGCCAGTGATTTTGCGGTAGGGCTGGCAGAGCCTCTGGGTTGAACCCAAGTGCTGGTGGCTGGCAGGCACGGCAGCCAGCATGTCTAAGTGCGGCTGGGTATAAAGAGCCCTTGTGCGCACTGAAAAGAGGTGAGATTATGCATGTGAAACTGTTGAAACCATCCTTCGCATTGGAGTTTGAAGAAATCCAATTTGTTTTAGAAATAGCTTCAATACCTAGGTTTCCTTCTCTAGCACAGCTTAATGTATATAGGATCTCGTAGAAGGTGCAGGGGGGTTAGTTTTGGAGCAAAGCAGATCATTGGCAGATTTAGCGTCGTGTGTATGTGTGCCAAGTTATTCTTAGCATGAGTGGAGCCCAGTCAAAAGACTTCTGGTTTGTGTACTATTCTGCTGTATTTTAAACTAATGCTGTGCATAATTGGTATTAGTTAAGAGGAAAATGTAGCACTGTTTGCTTACATCATGCAAGGTAAAATCAGTGACCAAATTAATAACTCATTTTTCAGGCGTGGACGGGAAGCCAGTTGCATGGCAGTACTGTATGGGGAAGAAGCAACCAGCTCAGTTCTTAAATTGCGCTCGTTAATATTTTCCTCCTTCATCTATCCTTTATGTTGACATTCACGTTAATTAGTTACTTGCAATAACCAAAAAGTATTGATGAAAGCCTGTGAACCCAATGTGCTTTTGTAAAATTAGTTTCCTGCTTAAGCAGATATTTCTCCAGTAATTGACACAAACCAGCCTCAGACGTGGAGGCAGAGGCAAGCTGGTTATATGATTAATTCACCATGTTCTGTGGTTATTTCATGTTTATAGTAAAAAGAAGACTGCAGTAAATATAGGGCCAGATGCTCCACCTGTGTACTCAGCTGAAGATCTGGTCTGAATAATTTATTCAGGTGGTATCCTGTACATTCTCTTCAACTAGAGGTCTTACCTTTAATAAAAGCACTAGAATCATAAAACCTTCCTCTTGTTTTCTGTTGCCTTTGTGGAACACTATAGGTTATCCTAATCCTGGTGCAGAATAAAAAAAACATACCAGCAAATACTCCAGTTTGTATATTGCAATATGGGAAAAATAACCACCCATTTGTAACTGTATTCTTTCAAATGCTTACTAATGGCAGGTGTGAAAGTGACTCATCTAATATTTTAAGGACACATTAAAGTGGTTTGTGGTGGGGTTTTTTAAAGATTAATGAATAGACTCTTTTGTTATCCCAGATAACCTAGAGATAAGAAAATTACATCAAATAAGAACTGATCACCAATAAAATTTTCTCTTTGAAGGGATAAGTAGTTGGTGCCAACTTTGTGGCTTTAGTGTGATCTCCCAAATAGTGCAGAAACTTGCTACTTTCAATACCAACTTTCAAAAAACAGGTAATATTCCCTTCTGTTTTACAGGACAGCTAATCCTCCTGATTTCCCCTCTGCTTTGTTTTCTGATTTTCCTTTTCGTGTAGGAATGTCTAAATATTATAAAAGGTCAGGTGCTTTCTGTCTAAGTAATGGATTGCTCCAGGCTTTAAAAATGATGCCTGTTTATGGTCCTGCCATCTGCAGGAGCAGCAGCCTATCGTAAAGTTAGTGTATTGATCTGTCACTAGTGCTGTCTTGTCTGCCAAATGAAAAATGGCTTAAACTCATAACCTGGGCCAGCAGTTTTCTTATTGTAAGCCAGACAAAAATGCTATTGATCTTCTTTGCTGAAGTGTTCTTTTCACAGCTTGCCAGCATCAACACACTGTTGTCCTCACTCAGGGCTAATTAGCTAATAATTTAATGCAACTGAGACAGCAGTCTCGGTTCGTTTTAGCAGCAGGGGAATATGCTCTGACTTCAAAAGTATGGGACCTTTTTAAAGCACGGTCATGATTGCAGTGCTTGTCTCAACTTTTATGCTCTCACTTCAAGTTTGATTTCCTCCACACTAAAGAATAAAAGTCCGGTTAGATCGAGGTCTGCTGTCACTTTGGGATCTATAGGAAGCAAATCCCAGATGCGGCGTTGGTATCTGTAGTCCTGTATGGTGCTTTTGGTTATGCACTCACACCTTAGCTTTATGGTTGCTTCTTGAGTGAAATCAAGCAATTCATTGACTTAATCATGGGAACCATGTGGTTCATGAGCTATGGACCAGACAGATTCAGTCACGTCTGAGAAATGGTCGATTATACTTTTTTTTGGTTGGTTCATTTTACTGTATTGCTTTTTTGGTAAAACACCAACCAAACAAAAAAACCCACTACGTTGTTTTATATCAAAGCTTATATGATGGATCCTTCTTCCCAAGAAATAAATTCTCTTAATCTTCCTACTGCTACGAAGGCCAGAAGTTTGCAAGAAAATTCAGGTTGGAAGCGTGAGGAAGATGTAATCTGCTCACACGTGTTGAAAACTCATAGGAGTCTCCCACGAGGTTTTTTGATCTTTTTAGTTCAAATATTTGGATAATTAGGTGTACAAATTAAGATTGCTTGCCTCCAGTCCCTAGCTGCATATAAGAAGCACTTGGTACAACTTCAGATGGGGGGCATGGCTTAATGTCATTCAGCCCATGTTTCATCTGGCGGGTGGTTCTCCTGGCTTGTCTCGTGCTCTTGTGGTGGTGAAAGATACAGCTTGTACACGGCATTTCTTCTAGAATAAACAGTAATAAAAGCTTCTGCAATATAATTATAAGCATTTTGCCGAAAAATGATGGCAGACATAATCTAGCAGTTTTCAGCTGTTAAATATTTTTTTTAAAAGTTCTTGACTGAAGGCAGCATCTTCTGTGTTCTTTGCTCAGACAGTGTAGGCCACATCTTAGTCTATATTTCAGAATTAGGCGTGATTCAAGTTTTATCTTTGTTTTCTGTTCCACGTTGCTGAGCACAGTGTGAGGCAGGGTGTACAGGAGGCGGAAGAAAACAGATAATCCCTCAGGGAAGTTATTCTTCACATTTCATACATTAATTTTGCTGGAGTGTGGGTGCATATGTTAATTTTGAAAATCTATGAGGACACTTAAAATTTGCTTGAAATAAGGGAACTTTTAATCTCTGAAAGCATCCCCAAAGTGCAATTAACTATTCTGATCTCCTGATGACTCAACAGATGCTTCTGTAAACTAGCACACATCTGTCATATTCCGGAACTGATGTGCTGCTATATGTGATTTAAAATGACTGCCCATAAATGGATGTGTTGTGATAAATATCATATGGATGGCAAGGATGTCCATCTTTTCGATAGTCCTGTAGTAACATTTCCCAACGCGGTGTTCATTGTCACTCTCTGGAGGCTGCTACAGTCGTGTGAAATGTCCAACTCTTCCGTCATGTATTTGTTAAACTTGTTTGGGTTTTTCTGCGTCGTCTTGTCTCCTTTTTAATGCATGCAGGCTATTGAGTGGTATTTTTAATAAAACAGCAGAACTAAAGATTTTTCTAAGCCTTTTTGAAGATTTCCAGTAGCCAATTCAACTGATTTTAGACTGCACTCCATCTGTCTAGGAAAGAAAGAAAATACATTAGTAGTCCACACATGAGCAGCTTATTAGTTCATTTGGTGTGTGCAGTACAGTGATTCAAGACTGATCTAAAATATTCATCCACAATTACTGGCGCAGCACAGTTCAAAGTGCTTCAAATCTGTGGGTTTGACTGAGAAATTTAAGGAAAATAGCTGCAAATTGATTCTGTATGTAATTAATGAAACATTTCATTCTTATGTAAATATTAAATGCTTGGGTATTTTTTTTTCCCTTTTTTCCCTTTCCTCTTACTGAGCTCCCCCTCCCTGACCTCCATTATGTGTTTGTTTGTTTTACAGGATGGTGGGTGGGCTGGCATGGGGGTATATTCTCTTGGGAGGAAGAATTAATAGCGGAGTCCTGTGACTCATTCACTGAGCAAACAGCTGTTCTCCCTCTAATTCACCCCTCCTCAGATGTCCATCCCACCCTGGGAGAGGAGGTGCCAGAAGGCAATGTTTGCCTCTGCCTCAGTTGTTGAAGCTCTCCGTCCACTTCCTTAAGGAAAATGCACTTTCTTTGGCCAAACCACCCCATGCACGTGTAAAGCGGGGGTGCTGATACGAGCCCCCCAGCCAGCTCCGCTGTGGGGAGCGACCCCTTCATCGGAGGGACAGGGCAGGCACAGTGTCAGCCACATCTCAAAGTGTCTGAGCGAGATTTTCCAGGGCTCTCACAGAGCAGTGGTTTTGCTCCAGCAGTGCCAGGGCTGGGTGCTGGTGGCTTTTATATGGGTTAAAGGCTTTTGGCGCATTGGAGAGAAAGGGCTTTCGAGGACAGGAGAGGAGCAAGTGGATGTTTATGTGGATGTAAGGAGCGAAGTCGGTGAGGCAGGGCTGGGGTTTTGTTTAGGATCTCTCCCTCCCTCTTTCAGTGTCACAGAAAATTAAGCTGAGTTTTACAAATACTATCGGTGGAAGACTTTAAGAACAGCCTGCAGTAAAACTTAAAAGATCCCAAGGCAAACTTCATCTAGTTTTGAAATGACTGTCTTTGTGGCTCAGATGTCCGCACAGAACACAAATTGTGCAGCGTTGCCTGCTCTGGGCTGCCTCTCCCGGCTGCCGATGACCTGGAGTGGGTGGCCTGGCGGGGCTGGCTGCCTCCCTGCCCTCCAGCCCTCTGGGGGACCAGAAAACCAGGGTCCACAGCTGCCAGTTTGGGATCGTTTGCCTGACGGCTTGTGTGATAGACAGCAAGGAGCACTCATCTGCTGTGGCCAAATGACTTGAAGGGAAGATGGAGGGGGGGGAAGACTGCTTCTGGATATTAAATCCCAAGACATGACTCCTCCTCTGAGGCATCTGTGCAGTTATCCCTTTTGGTGCTTTTATTTCTATGATGTTAATTGGCATAAAAGGCTTGCATCTCTGAAATTGCGTTTGCCTGCATCTTCCTGGGGTCGCAATGTTGCAGGTTTCCTGGGGCTCGCTCCCCCGATGTGGCAGCACTTCTCACAGGAGCAAAGCAGGAGACAGCCCCACACCGCACCACGTGCGTACGGAGGTCTGTGTGGATGTGCACCTGCACGGCGTTCAGTCTTACAGGAGAAGGTGGTTAGAGTGTGGTAGTACTCAGTGAGCTGATGGGAAGGCGATCAAGAAAAAGGACTTGGCAGTGGATAGATTTGAACTTGCATTAAGTGCCCAGCCATATATTTAGAGAGGTACGTGTTCATCCATAGGTTTTGGCACACCTGCCAGGGACAGTGGCTAAAATCAATGAAATCGGTGTTATTAATTCTTAAATAATGAATTGACTCACAGCAATACGGGATGTTAAAATTAATTTTTTTTTTCCTTCCACACATATGAACTTTCCCTTAATTTGTGTCATCACTTGAACTGCTTTCTGTTCAAATACCTGTTTACTGGTGAGTTGCGTTCTGCCTTAACTAAAAGGGGGGAAATACCCTTCTCGTCTCCTCTCCCATGAACGGAAGGTGATGGCAGGGATGGAAATTTGTGTATTGATCAAGTTGAAATGGTGATAAAAAAACATATGCCGCTGATTTCGCATTGCTGACCTTTAAACTTTATTTCAGATAGGAGAATGCGGGAGAAGGAGTTGGGTTTTATATGTTTTCTTCAGATACGTTAGTAAGAGCTCTTAGATACTGTTTTTGGGGTTTGAAAATGAATGTGCCTCATTTTTAACTTTCTCTGTTTTAATAAGTTTAACTGGAGGGGTTTTTTCTTTCTGCTGCTAAGTTCAGAGCCCTCTCTTGTTATCGTTATTTGAAGCACGTGGACAAAGGACAATTTTTGGGATTTCAGCTAAGTTCTACAAAAGGATTTTAGTAAATGAGGGATCCAGCTCCAAACTACAGGACAGAAGTGTAGTGTAATGAAAAAAAGTGGAAAAGACACACCATCACCATCACAAGAGTAGTGTGTTAAGTTTCTTTTACCCCAGTATTTTTCCTTTACTGTAGGTTTGCCTCCCCCCCGCCAAAAAGAATGCGTCTCTAAGCCATTTGCTACTGTGCTTAAGTAGTAATGCCGTAAAGATTAAAAAAAAATATTCTACTGCCAAATATAAGACATTTGTTAGTCTCAGAGATGATGGCTTAATTTTTAGTATTCCTTGGTGGTTTACATCTTGACATTTCGTATGACCTACAATTAAAATGACTTTAGTGAAGCCTCAACTTATATCCAGATTGCTGAGTGTGGTTGAGTGTCCCCAGGGAGAGCCTTGAACTGCTCACTAAATCAATTTGTTCTTTTCTCAAAACAGATTAAATATGTTTTACCACTTTAAATTAAAAAATAAATAACCCCATATGACATAACAGCTACATGTAAAATTAAAAATGAGCTCTATGCATTTTGAAGGATGGTAATTTTGACACCAGTGCTGCACTGATGGTATTCCACCAGAGAGAGAAATGAATGGTTAAAAACAAGCATGTCTAATCCTGTCTGGCTGTTCTGCTAGTCTCGTTTGAGAATTAAGTTGATGGCACACTGCTTGGGTGGGTGCTAACTGCTAGATGTGGCAATAATCTCCTGAGACGCTCTGCTTCCACTGCACTGTCTCCCTGGAGTTAGGTATTTTTTTTACTTTTTTTTTTTTTTTTTTTTCGAATTAGCCTTGTTGACGCATACTGCTTGCTTTCGGGCCAGCCTTCTCCTACCTATTTCTTTAGCAAGATTGGCTGCAGAACTTGCTTGTGACTCACGTGCACCCTCCTGCCTAGAGTTTGTTTTGTGTCCAACAGACAGGAGGAGCAGAGGGAAATCAGAAGCTTCTGGTGCTCTGCAAACGTGCAGAGGATATGCAGGCAGCTGTACGTACAGAGAGTCAGATGCACGGGCTATGCCAGAAGCGGCCTTTGTTCCTTCAAACCACTTCCATGGCTGTGCTTGAGTGGATTATTGTTTAAGGCTCTGTAAGTACAATAGGATATAAGGAAAAGGGAAGGGGAAAATTTTTCTAAAATAGAACAAAACAAACTAAAAAAGTTGCTACGGAAATAGATGGCAAATGGTCCCTAATAATGGGATTTTACAAGAGATGTCCAATCTCTAGAACAATGGTTCAGTTTAAGCCAAGATTAATAGTGCTCGTTATCCTGCGTCTGTGAGTTGGCAACTCGGTCCCCTGCTATTAACAGATGCAGTCTAATGTGCTACTGTCTGCTGCGGACTAGGTAGGAGCTATTACTACGATCATAGAATCATAGAACCTTCATGGTTGGAAAGGACCTTTGAGATCGAGTCCAACCATACGCACACAAAAAACCCCCTACAATCGATGATCACTTATGAAATGATAACAGATTGCAAACCTTAATTGTTTTGGATTCATCTCCCCCTGGGCTGATTTTTAGCTATTGCTGCGGCGCTGTTAGGCTGGAGCAAGGGCTGGAGGAGGAGCAGCCTGGCTGGGAAGGAATGGAGCTGTGCCGGGCTGACTCCCTTGTGCACAGGAGGCATGCCAAATCTTTCATATCGCAGCTCAGGACAAAGCCACCTGCATCAGGTTATGGGTGTTCGGTGTGGGTCTTCACAAAGTGCCTGTCCTCCCAGTCCTCTGTTCCTGATGGAATCCCTTCCTCCCTCCTGGTGCTGGATCTCCTGATCCAGACAACTGACTCATGTGCAGCCCCCAAAACCTGGGGTGTGGGGCTGGGAGCCCCCTGAAACCTGAGATGTGGAGCTGGGAGGGAAGCAGGGGCCAGTGCTGCTCCAGGAACTTGAGACTCTCCTGGGTTGTGGCAGGAGAGCAGAGACATGGACAACAGCAGTGTTGGCCTCGGGGCTTTAGGTGCACAGGGCCCGTCTTAAGTTCACATGCA
The DNA here is from genome assembly GCA_947846985.1 of Fratercula arctica. Taxonomy (NCBI): domain Eukaryota; kingdom Metazoa; phylum Chordata; class Aves; order Charadriiformes; family Alcidae; genus Fratercula; species Fratercula arctica. The sequence goes on from CANTUZ010000010.1 coordinate 27,430,248, forward strand.
GCGTGGAAAAGAGAGCTGGGTTGGAAAAGTGGTTCTTCCAGTAAGGAGATTTTTATTTTTTTTTTGTGTGGAACAAGTTGGGAGACAGACATACATCAGACATACGCTCAGTGTTGATTCTGAGTTGCTTTAGAATTTCAAAAAAGCTCAAGTTCCTAAAACCTCCTGAGTTGATAGAGGGCTATGATACCTAACAAAGACTGCATGTAACATTTAAACACTATCGAAGTTTGTAAGTTCTCCTGTATAGCAGGAGTATTCTTGTTGACCAGTAAGCTTATTTAGGAAGTGCAGCACTTTGTGTTCTTCACTTATGACCCAGTTACAGCCCTGGACAAATAAGAAGTCGGGACTGCCGACACGCTGTGGTTTTTCAGGAATTTGGAGTTTGAACATATTCTGCAGTTCAAGGAGAATAATGGTAGGACTTGGAAATAACTTGTGAAAGTAGAAAAATACCTGCCTTATGTACTTCTATAACAAGATTGTATCACATACTTAACTCTCTTATCTTTGAAGTAATTCTGTTTTCCAACAATGTCACTGTGTGTTTTGTATTTGCTATCTCTTCATTTTTGTTTGGGTATGTAGAGGGCAAGTGGTATTTCGTGTACGGAAACTGAAGGTTTTGCTCTTGGTTGGTTACTCAAGTCCCGCACATGCTGAGTTCTGGGGTGTAGACAGCAAGATACCCAGGGGTCCCTCTTGCTTTCCTCGGAGAATAAGGCTGAGGAAGAGACATGGGGCTCCAGAAAGAGTTGTAATAGTCCAGGAAGATCTAGAATAGTCCTATCTTTAAAAGCTGGTGGACACCAGGTGGGAGCAGGGCATGACGAGAAAGCAGGGAAAGTTGTTTGTGCTTGACCCAAGTCCATTGAAATGATACGGCTGAGACTTTGTAGGCCTAAAGATGAACTCTGTGTTGCTTCCCTGTTGGATTTCTTTCACTTCCTCTCTTCAGTGTTTCTTATATGCTTTAATTTTAAGACTTGCTGTGATGTACAGTTTGCTCTGGGCGTTCCCCTAATGTATATTGGCCTTTTCCATTGATTCATCTTGGCAAAATCACCAAGAACCAGAGCACTATGTTAAAAGAAAAATGTTGAAATCGTCTGGTGTATTGGGCCTAGATCGCTGGGTTTGGTGTCAGGGGCTGCAGGGGTGGGGGGCATTCCCTGGGCTGCCCTTCCGGAATGTCCCCGAGGGACCACGGCTGCCCCAGACTGGAGTGAGGGCATCCTTGGGGGACTGGGACCAGTGGAGGAGGAGTCTGGGCTGGGACAGGGGAAGTCAAGTGGAGCAGCAGGGAGCAGTGGAAGGTCAAATGAGAAGCAAGGAGGAGCAGACAGAAACCATTGCGCACACAGCCCACAGCCTCCCGCGCTGCCTGTCACCTCACCAGGGGGTGAACTGAGAGTAAGGCATGGTGGAAACAAGGAAGTTAGGCTTGGAAAGGGGAGGGGCAAGAAAAGGTGTTGGACTGAAGTTGAGCCTTGGGAAGGGGGAGGAAAAGAGTTTCCCTCAGTGTTTGCTGAACTGCTTAGTCGACTTTTTATCCCTCGCCTCCTGAAACAGTAATTAAAAATGCATTAATTGTCAATAAAGAGAGTTGAGATTGTTTTGTCCATGATGTACAGACAACGAATTTTGGGGAATTCTTGTGCTTCTTTCCCAGTTTTTGAATCTTTGAGGTTCACCTTAATCACCTTTACAGCTTTGCTTTTGAACTTTGGAAGCCCAGAGATATATCCTTTAAAACAAACAAACAAAAAGCTGAAAGCTGAAATTTTTCTGTGATGGTGAGACGTCGGAGAGCTGGCTTTAGGAAAAATTCCAAGTATTGCAGGAGACACAATAAAATCACTAGACTCATCAGCCCTGCTGTGTTGCCTCTCCTCTTCTCAGTTTCTGCAGCCTTCCCTGCTTGTGTTGGTCGTCTCCTTCACTGTATTGATTTTTACGGTGTAATCTACTCAGAGCAAGAGTTTTGTCTATTATGCGCTTGTAATGCACCACATATGCATTACTATAGAAATAATCTAATACAAAGTGACTGGGATTTCAAGCATCGTAGCCAAAAAAACATTTGGCCAAAAAAACCTTGCGTTTTTGTGCTCCCTCTGCTGGATCTGGGAGAGCAGGAGATGTTCACCAGCTGGAGCGCCACGGGTTCTCCTCCTCGCTTTTCCCCAGTTCACACCCAGTAGCTGCCTCATCGGGCACTGGTGGGTATTTGTGGGGAGGACTCGGTGCTTTCCAGTGTCCGCTCCTGCAGCTGCCTCACGGGACATGGACCGGGGATGAATACGGAAGGGGTGGAGATTGTGCGGTGGCGAGTTGTGCCACAGCAAGGCCGTGGTTTCATACCTGGAAGGAGTGGCTGATGCCAGGTTTAAGGTGTTGCCAATTGTCTCTTCCCCACCTGTCTATTTGCATTTCCAAGTGTAGCCAGCTACCCCCAAACTGTGCCAATGAGACTGTTTTGGGGATCTTCCTAGCAGTAGGATAATAGAATGGATATGACTTGAATAAAAAGCTAATTTTATTTTTTTTATTTTTAAAAGAAACTGATTCCAATTCAGAGTAGTAGAACCCTGCAGTGTGCTGCAGAGCCGGGGCCGTCTGTGGCGGTGGTGGGGAGATGGTGCAGCCCCCGAGCAGGTTGCATGATGAAACCAGGGAGCAGATGCTAGTGGGGACAGTGCCAGTGTCCTTAGAATAAGCTTTGGACCTGGTTTGTGAAAGGGGTGGGTGGTCTGTAATGTGAATTCACAGAAATGTTAATGAGAGAGCCCTTTTCAGAGGTGCTTTATAAAACAAAGTAGGAATTGTGGTGCCAGTTTTACAGATGGGCAGAACTAAAGCACAGAGGAGGGGAGCGGAGCGTTGGCTTCGCGTGTTGCAGCAGTGCAGTTTCAGCTGGTTCAGGCAACCTCTGTCCCTCAGCTCTGCCTTCGCTGCTGATCACTCCTGCCCTCTGCCCGCTCCCTGTGTTGTGTTGGCACAGCTGTTTACGAGACAGCATGCTGAAGGAAGTCAGTTCCCCCGACCCAGCTAACCACGCAGCTGCACAAATGCAGGGTTGGAAATGCGCATCCAGGAGAGAGAAGTGAGAGGTAAAGTTTAAGCTGCCAAGTAAATGCTACAGCCCGCTTTGCCAAAGTCCCGTCCCATCGCACCTGGAATGGTACCCAGCTCCTGGGGCAGACAGAACAAAAGTTTATCCTTTGGAGGAACAAACTAAGAAGTTGGAGAAATAACTAATTCCAACTTGATTAAGGACCCAGTCCGCATTAGCTGAGAAAGTCATGTTAACACATACTAAATCTGAATCAATTAACATGTTTTTCCTGGCTTGTATAAGCAGAACAAAAGCACTGGGGAAAACTTCTGGATGAGAATAAATATGTTCTGGGGGAAAGCATTCACTGTTCAATGAGGCCTTAAAAGCCAATCATTCACCCAGGGTGCCTGTCAATATGTAACTTCTCTAAAATTGCCTTTGTTGTGAGACAAGAAAACCAGCAGAGTTCCTGTCTGAAGCAGTGTCCCTTGGTGGCACTGTACGTGTTGGGGTGGGACGACTGTTGCTAACAAATGGTTTTCAGACATGTTTGTATTCTTTGTGAATTATCGGTGAACAGAATAAATATGACTGCAGAAGAAATACTGAATGCAACTAACAAGTTATTTGTAATAACGCAGTTTTTCTTCTGCATTTTTTAAGTCACCTGTGACTTTTGCGTCATACGAGCTGTTATGGACGTGTCTGCTCCCACACCTGGTCCTTGGGGAGGGACCCGGACTGGCTGCAAATTGTGTGCCTTTTTTTTTTTTTTTCTGTAAAACTTGCTTTTTCGTGTTTGATGGAAAATTCTTTTGCATGAAAGTTATTTGGAAGTTAGTCTCGGTAAGGAAACCTTGTCTGCCTGGTGAAACAGCATGTAACAAAATACATACTGCCCATAAACATTCCCCGGCCTCCCTTTGCAGTCTTTCTTGATAATTAAAATGCATTTCCTAGAAGTCACAGTGCTGTGCCAATGTAATCCATAAACTTGCTTTGTTTTGCTACAGACAGGATGGTGGTGGTTTTTGAGGTATTTTGGCATATTCGCTTAAGCAGACTTTGGGGTTAGTTTATTTTTTTAATGGCACTTAGCTCACAACAGTCAGCAAGTACCCTTTATAAAGAGAATAAAAGAGACTTCAGCATGACCTTTAACTGAAAAAAACCCCCACCATTTGTCTTGGAAAATTTTGATACAAACCTCAACAGAATTCTTATCTTTTCCTCATCTCACTGTTAAAGGCAAGAAAACCTGTAAGACTCCAACTGCTGGAGCGAATCTCAAAAGCTTGGGGGGGCAGAGCTGGGCTGGAACCCCGACCCAGCCTCAGAGCTGGTCCTCCAGGCTTGGTCCCGGGACTCCTGAACGCTCTTCATTCACCTCAGGTCTGTTCCGTGAGCTTCTTCAAACGCTGCCGTGTTACCCAGGAGAACGGAAGCGTGATGTGTCTGTATTTTTATTGCAGGAAAATGGATCTTGTTATGTGAGGGCCTTGAGGAAACAGTCCCCAGCTACCCAGAGGAAGAAAGACCGGTGGGAAATATTCAGGTAGGACAGCTTTATGGATCACCAGGCGGTAAAAACACTCGTGGGCCTTCAGTCTTTTTCCAGCTGCTGCATTGTGTTGTTACGCTTTAACAGCTGATCTGGTCACTATCAAAGTTTATTTGTTGTTTTAAGAAGCAGTCCTGTTTGGTTAATTGATTGAACAACAGAACACTGCAAGCAAAGCCCTCAGCATAAACATTCCTCGGGCTATCCCTGGTGCAGTATCGATCCTGATACAGAATACAAACAAATTACTCCTTGCGTGAGCTATTTGAGCTACAAAACAGAGCAATAATGTGTTCTGCTTGCTGCCAATAAATGTGCATTTATAATAAACAAAGTAGAAATCCCTGAGTAGAAATGAACAGTAGTTTCAATAACGAGTTCAATAGCTCATGTCCAGCTGTTGTACAGAATTAAAAAAAACACGGCGTGGGCACTCCAGGGTTTCTGTTGCCTCTCCCCTTTAGGAAAAATCTTTGCAGACTTGTTTCTGTTGCTGCTTTTACTTTGTTTTGAGGGTTGCTTTTTTTTTTTAGATATTTTAAGTATTTTGTAAAACAGTAGGTAATCTAATCTTTGCCTTATTTCCAGTGTAGTTCAGAGCTTCTCAGGAATTTGATCTACATCTTAATTTTCTTGTGGACCAGCTGCCTTTCCTTGCAGTGCTGCTGTGGGCCATCTCCACTTTCACTCCTTGTCATATCCCCGTGGCATTTCCTTATATTGGGAAACAGTGTTAAGGACACTTTCATGTATTTGTAGTTGTTTTGAATGCAAATGAAATTGGGGGGCGGGGGGGAGGATTCAGTACCCGTGTGCCCATCGCATCGAGGGTGCGTGGATGATAACCCATTTCCAAAAGGAAAAAAGTTAATGATCATCAGAACGTAGATTTTATTTTATTTTTTTAAAATCTGCTCTACCATGCTCATATAATCCTGCTCCCCCTCATCCGTATTTTCAGTGCGGCACTTTGATGAGCTACAGACAGTTGACCTGAAGGCATTTCTTGATGAACATTTCTGTCTGCTCTCAGCCTTGAAAAACTCAACCTTTTCAAGAGCTGTATGGGGAAAAAAAGAAGTGTAAGACTAATATTTATAGGCTGAAAGGGAGGGGAGAGGAAAGACTAAAGTGTAAAACTTGCTTCCAGCAGAAATGCCATCCCTCTTTTACCTCTGATAATTAGAAGCATTTCTGACATGGCTACAAAAGCAAGTTGGTGGTGTGTGCCTGCTATTTGCTGTGCTTTTGTACTGCAGGACTGTTTTGTATGGTGATGCTTTCTTCTATTTTGTTTTAAGACAAAACACAAATTTCAACTGATACTCAGCTATTACATTATGATTCATCCATACTCCTACATCTTAAACGATTACTTCCAAGTGCTTACACGATTGTTTGTCAAAATGGAAGGTTGTTATTCAAGTTTACGTTTTGAGTACCTTTTCATAATGTTTAGCAAAGCTCATGTGCATAAATCCTTTCATTAATAGTTCAAACTGAAATCATACTGGAAGACTAGAAGGAGGAGAGGTTTTAACTGTGCTGTAATTTTTGCTGGGAAAAGATCTTCGCTATATTAAGAAATACGATAGTACTGATTGTAACTCTAATAGGAGATTTAGAGGACATTGTAAATACTTTTTAGTGGTGCCTTAAAGAGTATATTGTATTTTATGCCCCCTGAATATAAGTCTAAGACTTTGGTCTTTCATTATAAAAATAACGTGTGCAGGCATAGAAATACAGCAAATAATTAAAAAAAAAAAAAAAAAACAACAAAAAAACCAAAACAAACAAAAAAAAACAAAACCAAAAAACCACAAATGAAAAAACAACCCACGAAAACAAAAAACACACACCACCAAAAAGCACCCTATTTTAAAACCGTGTTCCTGATAACTTCCCGGAGATTTTCCTAGACTTGGATCCTGGTTTAAAAAAAAAAAATAAAAACCACTTTTCTGTTCCATGAAGAAACTTGGAAAAGAAGTTCCTTGCTGTGCCTTCGGGTCACGTGGCCTCGCTGCTGTAGAGCTGGAATGTTTGCCATGGTATTTCCGGAGGATTCATAAACACACAGAAGGAACAGGGGGGTTAGGAGGATTTTTTTTTTTTTTTTTTTTAATTATTATATCCCACCCACCCCTTTTTTTCTTCTTCTTCTTTTTGTTTGGTAGCCTAAATTCATTACACTTTAGGTGTGGGGTTTTTTAGGAATTCAAAGGAGTTTTTATCTGATCAGTCCAATGAATTTTAAGAATTCATCTGTTTTTTAAAGAAAAAAGTTAAAACAATATATTTGGCACTTTAATTGCTGAAGTTGCCTAGAATTATTTCTTAATGTAATAACCTGGCGACCTACATACTAAGCCTAACTCCGCTATTTAGATGGTCTTAATGGTTTACTTTTGGCATGTGTCACTGTGAGTGGCATTCAGTAATCTGACTTGATAGCTGTCATCTTGCAAGCCAGAGTAATGCAAACAAAAGATGAGCACGCAAACGAGGTTACAGTGAAGAGCCATTTCCTAAGTCCTGTCGTGGCGGCGTAGAATCCCCAAGTCAAATCAGAAAAGCACAGAATTAGTTCTGGCTCCTGGGATATGAGGGTTAAGATTATGCAAACCTCTTCTTCCTAACTGTAGGAATAGCACATGCTCCTTCTGAGACTTGGCAAACAGCAGCTCACGCTGGGGTTGTGAGGACCTCTGCATCAGTCTGTAACGTCGTGGATATGTTGTCTCTTCGTGGCAGGGTGGGCTGAAGGAGACCCTGCAGTCCCTCTTGCACCCCTGGCCTGGCAGAGATGCATCTTCTCCTCTTCCTCCTCCCTTCCCCTTCCAGCTGAGCTGAGCCGCCTGTTGAACAAGGGCAGAGAGCTGATCCATTTTAAAAATAACCCAGCAAAAATGAGGAGGGAGGGGGAGGATGAATGGATTATTTTTAGCTTAACCAATTTGGTTTGCTACACGATGTACCATAAAGCTGTCCTAATGCTACCAGGAGGGGTGGGGAGAGGGCAGTGCAAGGGGAGCTGGGAACAAGTGGCTAGAGGTAGGAACTGCTTGTTCCAGCTTTGCCACTGTGAAAAGTGACCCCAGCAATGTGGCTCTGTCTTCCATGAGGCCGCTCAGGGCATGGTCAGTGGAAGGTTTATGACCATATCAAGATGGGCTTGTTGCTGAGTCAGGTTATTAATTACATCAGAAATTACAAAAAGGCAGCGTAGTTTGTCTTGGAGCTTTCCTTTAAAGTACGAAACAGTAGATTCTTTTTCCCAAATTCAGGCACTGAATTGGCATATTGAGGAGGAGCCTCGGTAGATCTGGAACTGATCAAGAGCTTGGGTTCTGCACACTGAGAGGACTTCCTCAGTCCTTCCTCCTTTCTCCTACCGATCTTTTTGAAGCCCATCTTTAAGTGTGACTAATTACTTAATGATATTCTCCTAATGTAGCATCATTTACTTTATTAAAGTAAGATTTAAGTTTTGTTTCAATAAAGTATGTAATGTCTGGTTGCCACAGGTGACATATTGTCTGACTTCTGCTGGTACCTCTGCACGCCTGTGTGGACACAGCAACGTGAATATTGGTCAACAAAAGAAGGGAAAGAAGGAAGAGGAGCAAAATTATGAATTGAATAGCTGGGAAGGTCTTAGTGTAGGAAGAATGAGGCAAAGACACGGCATGAAAAAAGGCTGGAGGTTTGAGGAAGGGAACTTGTCCCTCCCAAAACCAACTTTGTTGACAGAAATAGATATAAGCAAATATGGGCATCTTCCCATCTAAAAGAAGATGGGAAGAGCTGGTTGAAGTGGCTCTAGTGACAATTTTGGAAGTGTTCCCATGCTGTAGGGGTAGACAGATGGGGTACAGCGATTGCTGTCTGGGCCACTGATGTTTGACTCACTTCTTCTGTTTGCATTTCTGCAATTTCCAATCTGTAAAGCACAGTTGAGGCATGCTTTGAGTCTGAAGGTAGCCAGCTGAACCGATAATGTTTCCGCTGTTTTCTGAGTGCTCTGCCCATTGTCATGTCAGTATTAGGGTGGGAACTGGGGAACGGAGAGTCCTTTCTGCTTCCCTCAGTGGTAATTGGTAGAAAACTCTTGGATCCTGTAACATAAAACACATACTAAGATAACTGGTCAAAGTCTTCTGCATTGGTCTAGTCTAGAATGGTGATACCTACTGGTCTGTAGCTACAGCAGTCAACTGAGAGGGAATAGTTCGGAGCTAAGAAGTAGTCCTGAAGCTATTGCACTGCTATATATGGGGAAAACACGCCGTTTCAAGATCAGCTTAAATATAAATGCTCTAGTATTTATAAGTTATTTTTTGTAAAAGTAAGCCATGATTCAAAGGCAAATTGTGTTTTAAGTTGAGCATTATCTGCTTGTATATGGGTTTGGTTTTTTTACAAGTTGAGCACGTAGAAAGGTGGAGAAATATCCAAGACATCTTGAAAAGTATAACTGAGTAAAATGTTGGTAACTTCTTACTGGAGTGGTCTTCAGTGCTTTGCTTTTTAGTGAAATGCTGTAGTGCCTTTAAGTTTCAGGTGAAAAGGGACACAAATCCATCTCTCTAGGTAGCAAAATACTGTAAAAGAGCTTCCTTTTTTTGGAGATGTTCCAGTGTTTTATCTTGTTCCTTAAGTACATCTAACTGGTTTGTAGCTTCTGTGCCTTTACAAGAATGTGCAAAGACGTTTTACAGTTAATTTTGCAATGATAATATGTGTATCTGAATAATACTTTTCATGCCATTTGGCTTTGCCCCTTGCCATCTAAGGCTTCCCAAGCCTTAATAAGGAAACTTTGTTTAGGCAGGCCAACAGAGGAATCATGGTTGAAACTTATTCTCAAAAGCTCCATGTTCTTAATTGCTTTTGACAGTGGTTGGGAAAGATGTCACTTCAGCACAGTGAAAAGCAACCAAAATAAATTACATTTTTAATGAAGGATTCTCTATCTGCATGAATTGATACTGGCAGGACAGTATTGGTTAAAAATAGAAGAACCTTCCGCCGACACATTGCAGTTTATCCTGGTTTTATTTTGTCTAAACAGAAAGCAAAGTACACATACCGAGCACAGACAGGCCTTTTAGTCTGAGGTACTTCCTTTGGCAGGTGGCTTCTGATTTTTTTTAAAATGTATTTTGTTTAAAAGTGTGTATTGCTTTGAAGGGAGACCAAATAGAATCAGTATTCAAGTATTCCATTTATCATGCGACGGCATGGGAGATTGCTGTATCCTCTACTAAACCTATTTTATGGTGATATGTGCAAGATTCTTATGGCCTTATAAAGGATGCTAGCTTGCATTCCTCTGTGTAAAGAAGTATTTCCAAAAGAAATAATAGGCTGATTGAATATTTAGTTTTGTTCAATAGAAAAGTATTTGTAGCTAACTGGCAAGTATTTTGCTTCTCTACCCTCCCTTTTCCCCTGAATCTTGTTTGTCTCCTTGGTGTTTTCTTCCAACTATTAGAAATGTGTTCTTCTAGGGTATTTTAGATCAGCTGCTTTAGAAGCCAAGAAGCCACTGAAAGCATATGTAAAGGGACTGAATGGTTAATTTGACTTGTATAGCTTATGCATATGTATATTCTATATATTAGACATATTTTAGAAATACCAAATGTTGAGTAAGTTGAGATCTTGTTTCAGAATTGAGTCTGTTAATGGTTGATGATTATATATTACATATGTATTTTTAAATGACTGACAAATTTTAAATAAGGCTAAATTAACCTGCAATAATAATACTGTTGTGGATTTTTTAATATGTTTCATATTGAAAAGTATTTAACTAAATTCCTCTATTTAATCTTATTGAAGTTAGAAAATTCAAGGTACAACTCTTTTTTTCCACACATTTTATTAGGCCTTGATATTTGTGATAGCATAGCTTTGTTTTTTCAGGCCTTCAAGTGGGAAAAGAGAAAGAGAAATTTATTTCCTTCTCAAGACAAAAGAACAATGCAAGTGTAATCTCAGCTCTCAGTTTTTCTTTTGTCTATGGCTAAGTCCATCTCTTAACCTGGTGTGATTAATCCAGTTTGATTTGTTCATGTTTTTAGAAGTTTATGAAAGGACAGGGAAAAGGGAGGAAAAAAATTGCTTTGAAGCACCTACTGGTGATTCAAAAGCTGCCTTGTGTCATGAAGATATGTGTGACCGAGATCTGTGTTATCAGAGCGCGTGAAATACTGGGTGAAATGCCAGCAGGTGTATAGCCTCAAATGATGATCAGGGCCAAGTATTTAAAGTAGTTGTATTCCACTGAGAAAGGTATACTCTGCATCACAGATCAAACTAAGACTTTTCCCAAGAAAAGATTTTGAGCTAACAAATCATAGAAAACCTCCATATGACACAATGTAATCTAAAATCTCACCAGTGAAAATAAACCTAACTCGGCCGCAGAATGTGAATACGCAGAAGAGCGTGTCTGCAACACCGCATGGGGCCCCTTCTCTCGCTTGCTTATACCTGTCACATACAGTGAAAAGCTCAAACAACTGAAAACTAAAAATATGGCTTTACAAATACAGTGGGAAGAAGAAGAAAACAGGCACGAACGCCACCTTTCAAAGATATTAAGAGCTTGCCACAGCAATTGTCTGGTGGCAGAAAGCTCAACAATATAATTACATGTTGACTAAGACGGTGTTCCCTTTTGTTGCCTTTGAATGGGGCACTTCTTTAATGCAATTTCCTCTTGCTCATGTGCTGTCTTACAGGATGAGCAGAAGCTCACTGACTTCTGTAGGCTGGTTTCTGTTTAATACAGTTTAGCAATGACCATTTTATTACTGTCCTTTCAAATGTAAACATTCACAGTTTCTTCAGGCCTCTTCCTACAACATGCTATTTTTTTCCCCCTGATGATTTTCAATGCTGTTCTTTGATTTCTGTCTCATTTCACTCTGAATCCACAAGTATGTCTTACAAACTATTGCCAACCACCAGGTTATCGCTGCTCCTTTAGTATAAACTATGGCATCAGAGGATTGCTGTTTTCTCAGGTCCCAGTTCGACAACAGATATTTTCTTCTTTGAGCACATTCCTCTCTTGGACTCTGTTGAAATGTCCACCAAAATGAGTAGATTCTTCATTGGTTGGTGGGAGAGATAGCTGCCTGCGCAGAGTCCATTTTACATGAACTGTATGGTAATATGGGGTTTTTTTGGTCATCATTGCCTTGGACCTGATAGAAGCTGAGAAGGGAGAGGTGGAGTGCTCTTAACAGTTGTAGACTCTTGCAGTACTTTGCCCTGCCCTTCCCTCACACCTTTGGCATTGCTGGTGCCTAACACCTGCCTGGTGCCTTTTTTCTCATGCTGCCTCTGAAGTTCTCACCTGGAGACCCCCATTCCCTCCATCTGCTTGCAGCCCTCTGGTGCTATTGGTTTGCAGTCAGAGCATTTTGGGAGTTCATGTATAGAAAAAACAATGGTCCTTGCAGTAGAGGGGTATACCCTGAGAGAACGTGTACCTACGCTGCGTCTCGTGGGCAGACACAAGCTTGGTCTGCTGATCTTCAGCCGGTCACATTCTGCATGGAGCCAAACTAGAAGCCCCATATCCATCGTTAGCATTGTGTTGAGCTCGAGCTAATAAGCTCGGTCTCTTGGCAGGGTGTGTTAGATCAGGCTTACTGCTGTGCTAATTGTGCTTACACAGCTTCCAGTTTGGAGCTGGCTCATTTACAGCTGGCTTGGATGGTGGCCAAGAAGGCTCGCCTCTGCCTGTAGTATGCCATGTAGACATACACACATCCAGCACTTGAACGTGTCTGTCAATAGCAGGAAATTATATTCAGAGGGAGGGGAAAAATCTTTGGCCTTGCTGCAAGCGTAAACAAGGACAATATTAATGAATGAGGAAGTAGGTAACAGTTTTAATAAGGAGAAGGATTGATTATTCCAAATGTAGACTCACTACCAGAAGTTGTTTTCGGCCCCTATACTTGGCCTCATCTTGTTCCTCATTTACCACTCTTCTTTTTGCTTTTACTTTTTTACAATATTTCGTGGGAACATTTCCCACGTTTAAGAAACTTCATTGTAGAAGTGAGCAGCCTGGTATTTTAACTGTGAAACAGAAACTAATCCAAACACAAGGTTGAAAATGGGCAAAATTTCAGAGGGGAGAAATTTGCCTTTACGATTAGCCTATCTTCTGTTTTTATCTTCCCTTACTTCGTATTTTAGCAAATTAGTTTGTACATTGGTTATAATATAGTGTCAAGGATCTGCCCATCTTAGTGTTAGTGCTATAGTTACCTAAAGGTACAAAATACTCACTAGTAATGGGAATTACATAGGAAGAAGCAGCCCAGGGCTATAAAAAGCTGAAGTTTGTTTATTTAGGTTTGGAAAACGGGAGCTCAGAATGACTTGAAAGCCACATCCTCAGCTGGCATAGATTGGTTTCATCAGTTACGAACAGTTGTGTTATTTACTTCAGCAAGAATTTGTCCCCTCAAATACTAAGAAATCTTCTGTCTGTGGAAGAGTGTTGTGGAGGATGGAAACGTGCAAGTGTGCATGTATATAAATATAGAGAAAACCAGACTAGTGTCGTCTTTTACTGTGAAATAATAAACTGATTCATCAGCCACGTCACTATGAGCTCTCTCAATATTTGAGCCCATTTTTCAGAAATTATTTTCTCGGTCAGAAACATCCATGCATCGCTGCATTAATTTGCTTGACAGTTTAGAGGCCACTTCTCCGTTTGAGCAAGTCTCAAAGAGACAGTACCAACCTTTTACTTCTAAAATCGCTGTTATTAAAACAACCAGGGGAATGTATCTCTGCAAAGGCAGAGCTGAATAATGATTTAGCTCCCAGAATTAATTTGAAATTTCAGCAGCACTAAGTAATATTTTAGTGGCAGTATAATCCTGTACATTACATATTAAGTCTGCAGACTGCACTGCCAGTGGAAGAACCCTGCAGTATTTAAATGACACTGTAACACCATGGTATTATATTCAGGTCATTAGGGGGCATTTTACGGGATTGAAGTTATCTGGCAGAATGTCAAGGGTGAATCGTATAATCTCCATTTCTTTGCCTCTCCAAATATGTAGATTAGGGGTTTAAAAAAAAAAAAACAATTATGCCTAACTCAGTGGTGTTCCTTCTCTGTCTCAGCCCACTGTATTACCTGTGCACCGCTTGCACTGTCAACAAACTCTGAGAGTGTAACCAAAGGAAAAGGGAGTAGTAGACGCAGATGGCTGAAATGGCTGGTGATGGAAGCGGAGAAAACAGTGTACTGAGAGCTGGGTGGGTTTTTTTTTTGTCTGTGTGAATCAGAGCAATTGATAGATAAGCATAAATGCAAGTATTTGGCTTTTGTGGCAAGTGTCAGCAGGTGTCTGGAATGGTGGGAAATGTTGAGCCCCAAGATGAGTGTTTTCTGGAGCAGATCCCTAATGCTAAGCTTCTGGAGAGGCAGGGGCACTCTTGCAATTGAATGTACCGAGGGAGATGGACACCTCTCTCCCCTTTGTGCCTTAGAAATTCCTTCTAAATTCATGTGTGTGGCCCGTCGTAATGATTTGGATACCTCTTTTCAAATGTACTCATCAGTTAGACAGCTCTGGTTGAATTTAGAGAGAGATATTAGGCTGTGAAAAGCATGTGTTCTCAGCAGCTTATTGCTGCCTCTGGCAGAAGATACTGCCGTTCAGATCTGCTAGCTAGATAGTTCACATGATTATTCCATGCGCCGTTAGAGACAAACTGAGCTGGCTTAGTTTAAACACGTAAATAGTAGCTTTGGATCATTCTTTCTGCAAGAAACAGGTACTCATCACAGAAGCAGCCTAGCTGGCTGATAGGCAGTAAATTTCACTACGTGAGTCTTCCCATGTCTTTCCTTCACTGAGTTTTAACTACAGCTTTTGGGGTAACGTGAACACTTGGAGGGGGGGGAAACCCCACAATAATAATAATAAAAGAATCAGTTAAGGCAGGTGAAGTTGAAGTGATATCTAACTTCCAGTGGTGAGAATGCAGTGGTGACATTCTGGTTGGTCAAGTGTCGATAAACTTTTCAAGCAGCAGAGTGGCCATCGTGTGGATAGGACACATGGCTGTGCCCTTTCTGTGCTCAAAGCGGTTGAGGGGGAACCCCAACAACTTAGTTGAAGAGTTTGTTTCCCTCTAGCCTAAAATACAAGTTCCTGTATGGTACTTCCTTGCGGCACTCCATGTGATAGGAAATTCTTAGAAAAGTCTCAGGGGCAAGAGGTGTGTTTGGCTGCTGCATGCCAGTGCTCAAAAAGAGTGTTGAGGGTACTGGAAATTATTTTTACAGGTCTCCTTTCCAAAAAGAGCCTTAACTTCTTACTGGGGAATGGTGCAAGACTCATATTTGTAGAGAAGCGTTGGCTATGTGAAGGGGAGAATTGCCTTACTTGGCAGACCTGCTGCTGTAGGAGGTTGTAGAGGCAGATCAGCAGGTTAAACACAGCTATGGACAACAGGTCCATGAACAGACACCGAAGGGAGCAGGTGTTCTCACTAACATCTGACTGCAGATGCTGGGGAGTAAAGGCAATAAACTACAGATAATGGCTGGGCTCACATACCCTGCCTACACAGTATCTTCTGCTGTCAGCGAGGAGACAGAATGCTGAGCTAGATGGGTGACAGGATTAACCCAGTATGGCATGTCTTCCGTTCCTACTGCATTCAGGTGTATAACAATACTTAAAATATTATTCCCACTGTATTTTAAGTGCCATCAAGAACAGACGAGGCATAGGGTGTTATTTAGTCTTCTACTTTTTTTACATGAGAAAAGGCTAATCTTTTACGTTAATATTTTTATGGGTTTTGTGTAGCCTCCTTTCACAGAGGATAAAATTTCAGTTTGGATTTTGAGGACTGTGCTCCCTTGATCTTGATGTTGCTTTGGTTGTCACTAGCTTTTGTTTTAAAACATACAGCAGGAAGCCGGTTCTGCCTCACCATTTCTGTTGGGTGTTTTTTCAAGTTAAAGGCAGTGGACTTTTCTGAAAAATGTCTGTAGACAAAGAGCTCTCCAGAGTGGGTCTCTACTGATCTGTGCAGTTAGCAATTACTTCTATGAGCCGTCATTTTAAAGTAAAAATAGAAAATGTAAAATATTGATTACATATGGAAGTACAGGAGATATACATCTGTATACTAGCTCTCCAGAAGCTTGTAGAAAAAAAGAGATTTAAATCACATTTTTCCTTCTAATGTGGCACAACAAGTAATAGCTTTGCTTTTGAGGAAGTACGTATGGAACCCATAAGGCTATGAGCTTGTGGAAAGAGCTTTATTCCAGCTATATACTGTTAAATGAGGTAACGTTGGAAATCTTCTGGGACTCCTTTTTCCTAAATAAGGGACATGTGCTTGTTATCGTGGCGCAGCAGTGAGCAATACCATGAAGTTCAGGATGGGAGGAGAGATCTTTGTTATTTATCAAATGCATGCTTGTATACCAGATACTTACTGTAGTCTGCATACACTAGAAATAAACAGTGGCCTGGCACTTAATGTTACTATGGCACTTGTACCGCCTTTTCAATGCATGTGCTGAGGCTGCAACACTGTTTTGCACTAAGGTTTAGATAATTCAGCATCTGCCTTTCTCAACTGAAATAATCGTGCTGCGCTCACTGGCAGTACACAGTTAAAGCCTGTGTTCCTCCCAGCTCATTGAAGGCAAACATCTGGAGTACAGGCTTCACTATCCTTGGCTGTTGCATCCATTGGGACTTTTTGGATGCAATCAATTTGCACCATTGCCAGATGTCGTTTTGGTCCAGAAACTTGTCGAACCAACTTGTGCCTCTAGCTTCTTATAAGGACTGGTCAGGGAGCTACGAAGATTGTTGGACAATCCCCATTATCTTATGAGATGATGTGTATATAATAAGCTCTGAATAATTACACAATAAAGTAATCATCCAGCAAATTATTATGTTCCTCAGTAGGAAACCTCAATAATAGGT
Source organism: Fratercula arctica (assembly GCA_947846985.1). Classification (NCBI taxonomy): domain Eukaryota; kingdom Metazoa; phylum Chordata; class Aves; order Charadriiformes; family Alcidae; genus Fratercula; species Fratercula arctica. The sequence goes on from CANTUZ010000010.1 coordinate 27,446,893, forward strand.
CTGCAATAAATAGAACTTTTCTTTTTAATAGCCATTGTCGAAGGTCTTTAAGGGTTAGCAGTGTTTGTCTGAAGTAGAACTGATGTCAAGTTCACTTTCAAAGAATGAAAATTCTTTGCTCAGAATGAACCTTAATGACGAATTGAAGATATTTTAGAGATAGGGTCTGCTGTGGAGTTTCACTTCAATGTTTATTCCCTTCCTCCACAGTATGGTGCAGGATTGTAGATATTAACCTCAAAATATGCCTTATGAAAGATTTTAAGTAACCAGTAACTACTCTCATTCTTAATCTGATGACATTATAGATTCATACATGAAACCTATTTTGCTCAACCAGATTTGCTCATTTTTTTGCATAAAGGTAGCTGGACTTCTGAAAACAGTTTAGTGGGTTGGATTCAGTTTTGATATTGGTCAAGAATATACCTGTGACAACATCCAGTATTTTTGGGAAGGTTTTGCCTTTGTCTTCTATAGCTGGTAAATTTATTTCTTTGGATATAAATACACGCAAAATTAATTTACTACTTGAAACGTGAATGTACTATGCAAGCTACCAGAATTGTAATATTTATAGATATAATGTTCTCTGATGGAGATGCTGTACTTTGCAGTATGTCTGTTTTCTTGCTTTTGCAAGCTTGCAGTTGATTTTTTGGGGGGGGGAGGGGAATGTGCATGCATGCATATACGCATAAAGCGCATTATCGGCCTGAAGTTTCAGGCTAAATGTGTGAGCCCAGGTGTCATATTTCTAATGCCCTTTGCATGAAATGTGAAATTATTGCTCAAGTGTAGAGACTGTATGTATGGTTATGAAAGGTGAAGTATAGGCACAGTTGGTGATTTCAGCCATCTTAGGAAAACGTGCGTGTGGTCAGGCCATGCTATCTTCAAAACAAACTTTTCATATTCTTGAACTTTAGACTTCTCAATCTTTAAAAGTGGGGTGAATGACAGAATACCTTAAATACCTCCGTATGTGTTTATATTTAGTAGGTGTAAAACCACTTACACCGAGCTAACTTATTGCAAAGGAGAAACATCTGCTGAATTCATTTTCATGAAGTAGATGGTTCTTTTAAGTTCTGTGTAGTGAAACACTGGCCTCCCAACTGAGAGGGGAAGAAACATATGGGTAGAAAGATCTGTTAAATTAAACAAGTGAATCGTGGGTAAATAAACATGAGGGACACAGAGAGAATAGAGGGAGAGCACAAAGCGCTTACACACAAAGAACAGTGGATGGTGCCTGTATCTCCATCATGGTCCCAAACCCCTAGAAGAATCAAAGGCTTCATTTTTACTGGAGAGACTGAAAGAAGGTCGAGTTCAAAAATAGCATTTGGTCAAAGAAGAGGGAGGAGAGGGAGATAGTATAGTCACTGCGACGAGTAACTTCAGATAATGTTTGAGTGTCTGAGGTGTCACTGAGAGAACTGCTGCTTAGGAAGAGGCCTGCCATAGCTTATATTTTCAGTATAGAGCCACATGAAATCAATACCTGAAATAGGCTGCTGCGGGTGCAGGCTGTCATTATACCCTATTTACCGTTCTCTATTGATCCTCTTTTTCCATGCGTGTGATGCTGGGACTTCTGAGGCCATGTGTCTTGTGGCAATAAGCCAAGCCATTCTATAAATCCTTCCTAATGAATTATGGAGGAAAAAACCTGTCCTGTTCCATAACTGGTTAAGACTTTTAGGAGGACAGTGAAGGCTCTTGTGGAGTTTAACCCTTGTACTTGTCCTCAGCTGTGTCCTCACTGACAAAGCTGTAAATTGGCACCAATGCTGAACCTACGCTGTAATCCCTATTGCCACTGTATCACCTTGAAGTCATGACCAAACTTTTCTTTGCAGTGCACGGATACGAGAGTCATCAAGTCAAACTATACAGAAACCTGAAGTCGAAACAAGTTTTTCTAATAGAAAAAGTTGTTTTAACTAAAACTTTTGGTTTGGAAATATGGCTGTATCAGTATTACTGCAAATTTTTACACACTGTTCCTCTGAACCTTACCATTTTCCTTGCCCTAGGAATAAAGGCTGAGTAAGAGCCTGGGTAACTTGTAAGAAATGCACATCCTAGAGGTAATTGTCAGTGTGACAGCCCTTGGGACTAGACATTACGTAAGGATTTTTTTTTGATAGAACATGACCAGCTAGGAGACATCTGTTTCCAGCTGTGCCTTCTCTTATACTGTTCAGCTCCGTTCTTCAGAGCCCCTAGCGGGAGTAAAAGAGTAATTTGATTTCTGTGCTGTTATTTTTGGCTCCCTCAGCTCTGCCTGCCAGAAAGAGTGCTAGTGCAGTGGCACCAAGTCCAGTTGGAGGCCAGTAACTAGTAGTGTACCCCAGGGTTCAGCGCTGGCTCTAATGCTCTTCAACATCTCCATTAGCAATGTGGATGATGGAGCAGAGTGTACCCTCAGCAAGCTTACAGATGACATTAAATGGGGAGGAGTGACTGATAACACTAGACCTGGACAGACTGGAAAAAGGGGCTGACAGAAACCACGTGAAGTTCAACAAAGGGAAAAGCAAAGTCTTTCACCTGGAGAGAGGAACAGCCCCAGACAGCAGTATTTGCTAGGAACCACCCATCTGGAAAGCAGCTTTGCAGAAAAGAACTTGGGGGTCCTGATGGAAACCAAGTTAAACATGAGCCAGCAATGTGCCCTTGCTGCAAAGGCAGCTCATGTACCCCAGACTGCATCAGGCAGAACACTGTCAGCAGGGCGTGGGAGGTGATCCTTCCCCTCTGCTCAGCACTGGTGAGGCCACACCTGGAGTGCTGTGTCCAGTGTTGGGCTCCTCAGCAAAAGTGAGACATGGAGAGAGTCCAGCAAAGGACCACAAAGATGATTAAGGGACTGGAGCATCTCACATATGAGGAAAGGCTAGGAGAGCAGGAGTTGTTTGGCCTGGAGAAGAGAAGGTTCAGGTGGGATCTCATAATGTGTATAAATACCTGAAGGGAGGGCGCAAAGAAGACAGAGCCAGGCTCTGTTCAGTGTGTTCAGTGATGGCCAGTGACAGGACAAGGAGCAATGGGCACAAATCTCAGCCATTCTGTGATTCTGTAACTCTGCCCGTGTTTTCACAGAGGTGGTTTCTCATGCACCAGGACCTAGACTGAGGTAAACAACTGATTTTTGTGTTAGCCAGGTATGGATTTTAGTGAACTTGGATTTGGTAATTTCAAAGATTACTACAGAATGAAATCTGAGGGAAATTGAATAGTGAACATCCTGAGGCCAATGCCTTTGCTGCAAGATACGGTAGCCTTGTAGGTAGTGTGGCCTGAAGAGTGGGGATTGGGTGGTGAATTGTGAAGTGTTTGTAGCAGCAGTAAAGGTTCAGTGTTGCTGGGAGTCCTTTCCTTATGCGTTAAAAATAAACGTGGTGGTGGGCTTAATCTCAGACTCACGTACATGCATTTTGACTAGATACTCGCTGGATTTAGAAACAAAGTAGGCTCCAAGGAGGAAGGGTTTATTTAATTTTTTTAAAAAACTTTTTAACAGGTTGGGTACCTGATAATCTTGGCAGCAGATAACTGTGGTTGGATTGGTGAGGAAGGTAAGGGTCTTCTGCAGGCGTCTCAATATTTTAACTATAGTTTTCAAAAAATAAAACTGTGAGTGAGGCATAATGCTATTGAATGAGATAGAAGAGTATGAAAACCCCTGCTCAATAAACTGATATGTTCTTCAGGAAATTGATGATATATCAAAAGCTGTTTCTTCAGATAGCAATCACTGGCTTAGCTTCCCAAAATGAATGTGAAATTTGAACACCAAGAGAATGCTGTGTCTGGTTATAATGGTGCTGGGTTTGTATTCAGAGTTCTGGGCTTATCTTGAAGGGGATTCTGACACACACACAAAACCGATGAAAACTGTTTCAGCCAACAGTACTTTCTTCTGACCTTAAGCATTTCTTGGTTTATGTGTATGAGATTAATTCAAAGACAATTTGATGTTTTCTTTCTTTTCTCCTTTTTTAATGACCAAACATACTGGATGAAAAGAGGTCCTGCAATTAAAAGATAAGATATATGCTTAAACTGAAGTGTATTCTCCCATACAGGAGTAAAATTGTGAATGTATGTCTTCCGATTAAATCTTTGTGTACAGGGCATAGAAGGCTCCAGCTGTGGTGGGGGCAGCGCTTTTTTGCTTTTGGAATAGCCGAATGTTTTCTTCAATGAATCTGTTTTGTGGCTAATCTGAAAATCTGTGCCACCACTGTGGAAATGAAGCGGTGTCCACCGGACCAGCTGGTGTCTTGCATTAAAGTCTGTTGGTAGAAGGAACAGCAAGACACACACGACCCATTTGTGGTTTGTGTATAATAGATTGTATCTCTTGAAAATGGGCATCCGTAGGTTACTTCTGTTAAAGTTACTGTTGTAAAGGAGGCTCTTCATTCACAGGCATGCTTGCGGGGGGACTGTTCGACGGAGGACCCAGGAGAGCCACTGGGAAATGGGAAAGCTTTGGTGTGAAGCTCAGGCCTTGAGAGACTTTGAGGTGTGGGTAGATCTTTTGTTAGTTGGTGTATTTGTGTTTTCAGCCCTGTTGGGACGCTCTTTGTATTTAGTGTGGCGAGTAGCATCAACAGGCGTTGCTTGCCTGCATTGAGCCACTGCTCGGGTGACCGAATACATAGGTGAGCTGATTTTCGCGGTGAGCATTTTTTTCACAAACTGGCATAATTCCTGCTAGTTCCACTTTCGTGTCTTTCTAATAAAATGAGTGATCTTTAGTGTTTGCACATGATGTCTTGGAGTCATTAATTATTTATCTTCATGAGTGCATGTGTGTGAGAAGGGATTTGGTTATCCCTGTTTTACAGGATACCGAGGGGGCATGAATTGACTTGTAGACTGTGCCTGCACTATCGTAGAGCGCTCCCTAGAATGACTCTCTAAAGCTTTTTAAAAGCTGCAAGGAAGGGTGTTTCTCATTATGCTACGCTTTGTTTTTAGAGGATTCAAGAGCAAACTGCTGCAGTCACCGGACTGGAAGGAATATTGCCTTTGCTCGCTTTTTGTTTAATCTCTAAAAGTCCTTATCAAAAATTGTTAGTGTTTCCAAGTCTTGTAATGGTTTAGGAGTCTTGTGTCTACTGAAGTAAGCCCAAACCAGCTCAATTGTTTCTTTTGAGGGCAAGGTGCAGCGTGTTGTTTGTGCAGCCAGCCTTGGCAATGCCTTCCCCTCCCCAACTTCTTTGTCCCCCTTCTTCCCTTCCCCCGCCTCCCCAATTATTTTTCCAGAGGCCTTGGCTTGCTGCTTCTGGGGCAGCAGCAGCAGCTGCTAGTGCTGTCCTGTAATTCTTCCATCTCGGTCACAGGGGACTGGAAGGGAAAAGACGGTCTGTCTCAGCAGCAGTCCACCAGCTGCCGCTACAATCTATAATGTGTAAATTTGCAAAATATAGCTTTTAATTTTGCTTTGCAGTCAGAATGAAAAACTAGAGTGCACCAGCACTGCCATCATTGATTGATTAATAGAAATTCATGCTCCCTGCTCCCCGCTTCAGACTCGGACAAAAAGTACTTGGAAGTGGCTAAAAATAAAAGGTAAGAATCCTGACAGACTTTCATGCCAACGGAGTAATTAACAATACAGTGTTGTGTATGTATGCTTGAGAATATGCTCTACATAAGAGCTGTTGAGTAACACAAAAATATTCAACTAAATTAGAGTATAAAATTACGCTTAGGGTCATAATGCTTTCTGAAGTACATGGATAAGCAGGGCTTCTTTGTTACAGTGTCAGTGAATGAGGGAATCCCACAGATTGTTGTGAAAGTAGTTTTCCTGAAAATGTATATTGAAACATATTTTTGGTTTTGAGGCTTTTTTGCAGGAGAGAGAAGGGAGGATGAGGGAGAATAGGCAGCGTAGTTACTCTTCTTTCTCTGCTGGCTGTGAAGTTAGAGTAGCAGCAGTACTTCTTGCTTCGTGTCCAGCTATACGCCTTCAGTAAGGAAACGGCACATAGAAAAGGTAGGCAATCCCCAAACTACCACTAGCAATGCAGTTTTAACCTCTTCAGTGTGTGTTTGTGAATGATGAGTCTTTTAATTGGACCGTTCAAGAAGAACCAGCCAAAACATGGCCATAATTTGTGAAAGAACTTGTTTGCACTGAATAGTTTGACTCGGTGGGTAGTTCAGAAGACTTGAACTATAAAACACTATTCATCCATAAAAATAATTCATGTGGTTGTGGCACACATTGTTGGCCAAAGACAGACTGTTGTGTGGATAGCTGAGAGAACTAATTTTATCACAAGTCCATTTTGAAGCTGATGTCCCTAGAGACCCCATTGCCCTCTTTGTTTTTCTTTAAATGCTCTGAAGTCCTTTGTCGTGGAAGTTGCATGGGAACCATAGCGCATGAAGGCAGCAGAGGAACCTTTATTCACCGAGTTGTTACGGGGACCGTGAGATGGTCTGCATCCAGGCTTCCTTGCTGGTGGGAGAGCTCATGGCAGCTGGCTATCTGCTTTCCTTAGTTGGTTTCATTGGGGGCAAGGGACTCGGAGAAGCCAGCTGCCACGTTGGCATGCTTGCTAGGGGTTGTGCACAAGGGACGTTAGTGATGGTGGCGGCTGCGGACTGTTGCCCTCCAGCACGTGCTACTGAGGAAATCCAACTGAGGAGCAATCACAGATCTCATTTTGACAAAGTGTCCACATTTCAACTCTTCCGCTGAACATTTGTGAGCATACTAGTGTGCAAGTTGTACTTTTTTGCTACTAATTGGAATACACTGGATCCAAACTGAAGCTTCAGGTGCAAACTTGTCTGGATTTGGGAGAGAGCAGATTTAGACTTTAACTTTGTAGAAAAAGCTACCTCTAGCAATAAAGGCACAGTGTAGTCTAGTACCCATCACCAGTCCTCATTTCTGTACATCTTACGTGATGCTAATGTCAGCAATCTGAAGTAAAAGCATAAGCAAACCCTAATCTCACAAGACATACTACTTGCAATAAATACTTTGTACAGACATGCTGGCAGAACTGAACTAAATCTAGATGTGTCTTTGAGATGCCAAAGAAAAAGAATTTAAAATAGTTTAAAGAATCAACAAAGCATACTGCATGCATGTGTGTGTGCACATATCTTAAATTTTTAGCATGTGAAAAATACATCCCCAAGTGTACACCGTGCCTTCCAGCTCCAGGGCAAATTCAGTAAGAAGGAATTATATAGTGACCCATTATTCAGGCACCTGGGAGGTAAAAGAAAGGAAGAGGAGTGTTTTGCCCTGAAGTCCTTCCTGGTTATTTTTTTTAAATAAACATGCTATGCTCAAATATTTACATAAAATTGGTGTTCAGTGGTCTCACTTAATTGGGCAGAGAAGTCAAATTTAGTGAAGTGCACACATTTTGTGTAGTTCTAATGCAGTGTTTGGGGCATGCTGCCCGCCTGCTCGCAGGGAGAGGATAGAAATTAAACAACAGAGGCTGTTCAGAAGCCAACCAGCAGAACTCTTGGAAATACCGCTTCAGCCAAACTTTACGGTATTGCACATTACTAGTCTCTCAAAGTACCAGAAATTAATGGTCGAAAACAATTTGAGCTTTAGACCTTAAAGAAAGACTGCTACAGTAAGTTTTAAAACTTCAGTGGTAGCAAACCGGACTGAAGCTTGCTAACTTGTGACTCAGTGGCAACAAAGGCCTCTAGGACCCGCAGTAAAGTTGCTAAGGAAGCAGACTCCCTTTTCCAGTATGTATTTTCATCTATTTTCCTGTTGCGGTAAAGGCACCTACCTTCTGCCAAGTGTTCTCTGAGCTGTGCACTGGATTCTTTTGAAGATATTGAATTAGCTTTTTCTTGACTTTTCCTTCCCTTCAAAATTAATATCTTTATTTTAACATTCGACCAGTCAAACTCCCGAACACAGCTGCTTCTCTACAGAGATGGGTATCTTGGCACCAAAAAGACAACCCGTACTAGATTCTGATACTTACCGCACAGGCTGTTTTCCATCTATTCTGCAAGGACTGACTTTTAATGAAAAGAACAGCATTAAATTCTCAACGAGAAACAACCTTTCCTCACTTTTTCCCCTGTGGGGATTTGATCAGTCTCTGCAGCTTCCTGCATAGACGTTGTGCACAGGGGATACCACTTTGGGGGCAAAGCTAACCTGGGAATGATTGAAGGAGTGAAGAATGCTCTGGGATTTTCCAGTTTGACTATGCATCTCCCATGTAACCGTTTACCTTGAATTTAGAAGGTGGCCCTTACCGTTGTATCCCGTCTGTGGAATTTTGGCTATGCAGTAAGCCCATAGTCTGATCTGTAGATCCATTCTGGTGCTTAGAATAAGAAATTTTGAGAAAAGAGTAGTAGGAAATTGTTATTAAAAGAAGATGCTTCAGAAAAGGGACTTAAAAGCACACTGCAGTCTCCCTGAAAGAATGTGGTATCTAGACAATGGGAAACTTGTTCCTTAATTCCTCAGCCACAAAACTCCTTGGTAGTCGGACCTCTGAAAAATCCATATTCCCCCAGACCTTTTCAAGGGAGGGAGTAAGGAAGAGGCAGAACCAAACACAAGTTCTAAGCTTGCTAAACATGTCACTTGGGATAACATCACTTCTGTTTGTCCTTAGTAAACACAATGCCAGATCGGGAGCCAGAGGATAATCTTTTGCTCTAAATTGTTTTCCTGTAATATCTGAGGCTGCACAGTACAAAATCAAGAGTAGAGAAGGCTGCCCTGAGTCTCTCGCTTTGCCTGCTGATCCAAGCATGATTTCATTATACAAACATTTGCTCCATTAATTGTGATTATTCCTAATCCTCCATTTTGCTTAATGGCAAAACATTTCACTGGAGGAAAAAAAAATTAAAGACTTTCAGACAGTAAAGGCTACTAATTGAAACCTGCAAGGGATACCCCTGTTGTGGAAATTCAAAATTACAAAAGTTATTACTGAAATAACTGGAGAAGTGATACCTGAAAATCCTTAGACATGCACTTTAGATTAAGATTTTGGATGGTTTAATTCAGTATTTTTTTTCTTGCTCTGTAAACATAAGAGCATAGCTTTAATAAACATGCACACATGGTGATACGTGTCTATGTTTGCACAACATGCTTTTTTTTTTTTGGGGGGGGGGTCTTCTGATGGAAAGTAGAGTTTTTGGTTGTGCATGTGTGCCCATGTTGACCTCTGAAAGCAGATAAATCACAGAAGCGGATGCTAGAACGTTCTGGTTCTGTTTCTCTCTGCTCTTCCCTGGTGCTTTTTAGTGCCTGTCTTCTCCTGCAGTAATCTTGTATTGAGGTCTTGGAATAAAATATTTTTCCCTGTGCAAAGCTTGTGCGTGTTTTTCTGTTTTTTCCTTCACGGGCTGTGGTGTACAGCAGTGTGTAGAGTTCTTACAGTTTTTATTCTCTTGAGGTTGGTAGTACTTTAACCCCAGGAAAGCTGAGGCATGTGAGGGTTTTTCTACCCCCTCTCCCTCCCGCCGCTCCCGCAGGATGTGGGGAGCAGCGAGTGGCTCCTGGAGCTCTTTCTCCCCATATGATCAACCCCCGGCACGCAGATGGGTGGTGAGTGCGTAAAAACATGAATGTTGACGCTTATTTGAGAAAGTCAGCAACATCGTGTGCCTTTGCTGAGTGTCAGTACGGTGGTAGGACAGCCTTTCTTCATAAGTGGATTTTGAGGTTGCGTGGCACTTGTTAAGGCTTTTGAAAGGAAGAAAATAATATTCTAAAAGACAAGAACCCTCATACTTGTCAACAGTTCCTGTTGCTTTGAAGAGTTTAAACTTGTATAGTTCTGGATCTTTGGGTTATTTCTCAATTTCTTGAATGCGTAATATAGCATGTAGGTTATATGTGTCGTTAGGAATCCCAGTAAAATACAAATTCACAGGGTTAAAAATACTTTGTTTTTAAATTGCTCTATTTAAAATAGAGCATTTTAAAATGCTCTATTTTCTGTGCATTTATTGTCCTGAGTCTCTCTCTGTTGCCCCCACCCCCAAGTCCATTAGGCCTAAGTCGGATTAAGTCAGTGACTCTTATCAGACCTCTTTTTCCTGTTCCCCCCAGATAAATTTATACGACTTAAAGAGTGAACTCCAGGCATAACCTTATTCCTGCTGGGGACAGGAGCTGCATTTGCTGAAGCTCTGTGTTGGTGAATAGTACCCCACTGTGCTCTATATGGGAAAGTGTGTGGGTGGCAATTTACATGGTAAACAAAGGCAGGCAGGGAAGGAAGATAGTTGAGCTTATGTTTCTTAATGCTTTAGATCTCCTTAAAATGTGTCTGTTCAAAATTAACAGCCACAAATATCACAAAAAGAAGATTGGTATAGGTTTAGCTATTTTTAAGTATTAATATTTAAGTAAAAGGATTTCTTTTTTACGTATGTTTGTTGTGAAATTAAATTTATGATGTAAAGTTAAATTTACAAATATCATTTGTCCTGATTTTGTGGCAATAGCAAATAAAGGCTGTATCTGCAACTATTCCCTTTAAAGATAAATGGGAACCTTTTATTTCATTGGAAAAAAAGGCTCATAGTCATCTGACAGTGGATGTAGCATCATCCCCCCCTCTTGTCGCCCTAAATAGGTTCTTTGCTTTATTATCATCAAAGGTGTAGGGAGGCAATGTGAATTAGACAGCAAGGGACTAGAGAGTGTGTCAGGAAGTATTGACATCCTTATTTGTGCCGTGTATCTACTACGTGACCTTGGACAAGTCCCTTCACCTATGCCATATCCTGTTATTAGATTATAAATCTCTGCTGGGAGAATGCTTGTCGCAGTTTGCTTTTGTATCTGGCAAAGGGTCTTATAGATATTATTGTAAAACAAACAATAGAAATAAAGGTAGCAGGGTTTTTTTGTAGAATGCTAGCCTTTGGAGACAGGGGTTTCTTTTTAACCTTGCTCTCCTGCTGTAATGCCCAACTCGGCTGCAAAAAGGTTCCTTCATTCTGTCACCTTCCTGATCTGATTCTTGCCAGCGAAAAAAACCCTAACTTGAAACTTTCTATTTATTCAGATAAATGATGTTGTGAGTGACTCTGTAGCCCTTGAACAGCTTTGCAAATGCATTCTAAAATACGAAAAAAAATAATGTGATTATTTGCAATATTTTCTCCTAGATTAAACTAGGGATTTTGCTGTGGTGTTGGTGTATAAATTGTGTATTTAAGTTGTGGTCACAATATATGCTTCCTCGGGGGAAGGGTTGTCATTCAGAAATAGCCGATGGATGTGATAACCGTTGCCCACGTACGCGCTAACAAGCATAGCTCATGGTGCTTCGGGGAAGGAACTGGCCCATTCCATGTGATGAAACTCTTGTTCCAGTTCACCTCTCGTTTTGAACTGACACCCTTCATGCTTGTGTTGGCACTGGGAAAGAACTTCACGTGGGAGACTCTCTCCCTTCCAGTTCACTGACGCGCATCCAGGACGCCGGCTGAGGCTGCCGTGCAGAGAAGCTGCTGGTCCGCGTGGAAGGGGAGCTCCGTGCGTGACACGGCGTGTCGCAAGGGGCTTGCGGTGCGGTGGGCCACGGGCTGAGCTCCTTCCCGGAGCCGAGTCTGATGAGCAGCGCCGCTGGTTGGTGGGGATTCGGCTCACTCTTTTGCAGAATTTAACAGTAGAAATTTCATGGATTTGCATGTCATTGGGAGGAAGACCTTACTTGCTTATGACTGCAACTCTGTCAGCTTGTCTCTGGCAAAGCTTACAAATGTGGAGGAACGATTTTTATATTTGTTTTAAAGAGAGGTGGTTTTTTGTGAGAAGAATGTTTTTTGCAGTGGGTTCTTTGGTTTGGTTTTGGTGGGTTTTTGGTTTTGTTGGTTTTTGGTTTTTTTTTTTTTTTAACTTTTATGTCATTTAGGACACTGGAATTAGATTTTTCAATTACCAAATTTAAAAAAAGTGAGAGAACTAAGATTTCCAGGTGATAATCACTTAATTCTAGAACTTGACTCTTGAATTACAAAATAAGACTTTTATTCAAAATAATGTAAGAAAGATTACTTTTTAATTGTTTTATAATGTCAGTTAGGATAAATATGTCAGTCTAATCTATGCTCCTGCATGGAGCCAAGAGTCTCCTTTCCAATAAAATTTGTGTCAGGCTGTTTAATTTGTTGAAGCTTTTAAAAGATGTCATGTGATGCAGTAATTTAAAAAGTAAAAAATTAAGACAGTAGAAAGAGAATGTTTGTGACATGAATACAATGTAATATTCACATGGTTCAAATTGCTTAGAATAATATTCCTATTTGTTCCTGGGGCGTGACTTTGCTAATAGCAGTGAGGATATTGACTAAGGTCTTTGCTGATAATTACTTATTAAATATAATTAAATATGAAGGCGGTACTAGCAAGATACTAATTGGCTTACTAACAAACTTGGGATTTTTCACTTTCCCAGAACCACTAGATTAGAGCACTTGGTACGGCAGTTCTTTGACATTGGAGATTGCCAATGAGATTGCCGAAGCCAGCGAGCAGGGTGTTGTCTGGTGTCGTGGTGGGGACAATGGTGGCTTCGTGTTTAGTGCACTGGCAAAATATTGCTTCAGTAGCTGTGGGACCTTGGGGGAGTCACTCTGTCCCACTGTCTACAAGAGGAGTAACAATGCTACCTTTTGTTTCTTGTCTTCTTAGATTGTAAGCATAGGCGGGGGTTTTTTTGGTGTATTTATAAAGAAAAAGTTGGTTGTTAGCTTACAGCATTGCTCTAATACAGGCAGTTTTAATAATGTGTTTTCCATCACGCAACAAAACCATCGTGGGTTGTCTGTATTAGTGGGGCTATACCTAAAGGGGGCCTCAGGAAAGATGGGGAGGGACTCTTTATCAGGGAGTGGAGTGATAGGACGCGGGGTAATGGTTTTAAACTAAAGGAGGGGAGATTTACATTGGATATTAGGAAGAAATTCTTTACTGTGAGGGCAGTGAGACACTGGCACAGGTTGCCCAGAGAAGTTGTGGATGCCCTGTCCCTGAAAGTGTTTAAGGCCAGGCTGGACGGGGCTTTGAGCAGCCTGGGATAGTGGGAGGTGTCCCTGCCCAGGGCAGGGGGGTTGGAAATAGATGATCTTTAAGGTCCCTTCCAACCCAAACCATTCTGTGATTCTATATTGCAGCTACCCTGACTTTCAGCTATGATCAGCTGTTTGGAAAGGCCCCAAACGTTGCTTAGACAACCCACCTTATTCTTCCAAAAGCCAAAGCTTTCATGGAAGCAGTAAATGTAATTTTTCAAAAGCAGGCTGGCACGGGAGCACTATGAGATCCAAAAGACAAAAGGAAATGGAGGCTTTAATGAGCACCTTTGTAAAAGTTAGCATGCAGCTGGTCCCCAGCAAGGGCACGCCGCGGTTCAAATACGCGGTGTTTGTGTTGTAGGGCCGTGACTAATGGCCATGATTCACGAGGAGGCATGGCTGGTCTTGGGATGGCTGAGCTGGTTTCACCTCGCGCTGTCTGGGGAGCTGGCTGTGCTGCAGCAGGGCTGGCAGAGCTGCTCACCGAGCGGCTGCGGACCCGCTCTCAGCGACAGGCTGCCGTAGGAAGGTAACGCGAAAAGCAGCGCTGCTGGCAGAACAGGCTTTGCGGTAGTGGCGTGGCTATGGTACCTTACGTGTTAAGCCTCGAGCTGAGGCTGCTGCAGGAGGATGATGGTGTGGTGATGGTTTTCAGTGGGAACGCGTTTTCAGCAAAGGCTGAAATCATTTCAGTCGGCTGTGAAGTACTTGTGGATGGTTTAGAAAAAAAAATATTGTGAGTCATTGGCAGCAAACCCCTCTATGTTTGTTTTTTTTTTTTTTTTTTTTTAAGCAGCCTATTTTTACTTAAATTCCCCCTCTTCATGAAATAAAGTTCTTGCATTGTTGCTATTTTGTTACAAGGTCAGAAAAAGTTTAGGTTATCCCCTAATATTCCTAAATACAAGGGATCTATAGTTGAGGCCAAGCATAGTAATATACGTACACTGAAATTACTCATGATACAGTGAGATTTTTTGGGCCCCAGTAGGTATTATATCAAACGTGATTTTAAATCTATTTGTTGCCTCACTTAAAGTTTTTCAGACCTTTGAGTTTATCCCGTAACTGCTCTCAAGAGCTGATTTTTATCTAAGTTTCATTATATAAATCTTTTTCAGTCTTGGGAAGATAATGCGTCCTTGTGCAAAACCTGCTCCGTGCTGAAATCAATGAACAGTGAGGCCCAATTGCTCGCAGGGCAGTGGTATTGTTGCAAGGTTATCAGAAGGTTAAAGCTACAAGTCAGCTATTGGCTCCAACAGCTCCTATGAGGGAAATGTGGAAAAAGATAGCTCTTTTTGTAAATGAGATAGCGTAGCGGGTGACTCCGCTAGATTCTGACCTTTGCTGTGAGAGGTGTAAGTGCAACAAGCTTTTTGCGATTCCAGGAAGAGGAGATTTAGACGCTCCCATTTGGACTGTAATGGGAGGTGAACTTTTGCGAAGAGCATTCATAATGCTTGTCATGGGTTACCGTTGTGTACCTGGCTTCAAAAAGCAAACCTTTATCCAAAACTTTGATCCTTTTTAGGTGGTTGAGGAAGGTACAAGAGGCATTTTGCAGCGTTTTTCACATGCCTCTGAACTGCTGGGTCTGTTTGGAAGAGGAAGGAGAAATACCACAGAAAAGGCTATTCTTGAAATATTTGTGACCATTTGGGAACCAGGAAGAATTGAAACTCCCAGGATTTCTAGACCAAAGAGATGCTGGTAAGTAAGTCAGGGTCTGGAAGCCATCCCAAACCTTTGAGAGTCTGGAGGTTTTGCACAGTGCTAGTGGCGATTTATGATGCCTGAAAAAAGATGCACGTTTGAGTTTTGAAGAAGGAAAACTTGCTGTGATACATAAAACGTAACATATTTTAAAGCATTTTGAGAACTGGAGAATGATTTTGGTTTCTTCTACCCTGTCTTCCCCCCCCTCCCCATTTCTATTCCCAATAAATCTGCAACGCTGAAGTTATGGAAGTGATATAAGAAGAGAAGACTGGGCAACATGCTTCCATGTGAATGGCAGACATGAAGCATAAGATTCTGAACAGCATTCTGCTCTCTTATTTGAAGAAGCATTTATTCTAACATTTAACCCCATTAGCACCTCAACATCGTAAAATATGATGGTAGCATGTTTAAAATATTCTGTGTTTTGATTATTCTCATATATGTTGTAATCTTGTGTTTATAACAGAACACACAGTGAGTTTAAAACCTTAAATTCCTTATTTTGTGATTTCAGTGTATGAGAAATAGGATTTTTCAGGCAGTCTCATTTCCATCTCAAATGAACTGGAAATCCAAAGTCTTTCAAATTTCCCGTGAACAAAAAAGTTTTAGAAAAAAATTGTTTTGAAACTGATGTCTCTTAAGTGAAGCAGAATGCTGTCATCCTCCAGTTTCTCAGTAGCTTTGTCTGCAACACCATTCTGTAACAAAAATATTAGTGTACCTGCATTGTTGCTTGAGCTCTGGGTAGCTGCAGTGGTAGGGCAGTCCTGACCAAGAGACCCTGGCTTACCTCAGTCATCGACTCAAGAAAGTCTTGACACTGCTAATTACTGGACCTGTGAAACTTTCAGGATCAAAGGCAGAGAGCCTCAGTATTTAAAAATATTTCATATTCAACAAGTGTTTTCTGAGGGAACTTTATTTCTTCAGGAAAGCCTGCGCAAACCATTAATCCTGGGTCCTGATCCAACAAGGAGCTGCATGCAAGCAGAAACCTGACTGTGTGGAATTTTTGTGAAGGATCAGTGCCTCTGATGAGTTTATAAAAAGTATCTTCAGAAGGTTAGAGCTGAAGCCACTCAATTTAAGTTCCTGTAGGGCGCTTTTACCCGTTCTGGAAACGTTGGCTTTGTGTGTGACCTGCCCTTGTTATGAAAGGGCTCTCCATGCAGGGGTCCTGCAGGTCCCAGCAGGTGGGAGGGAAGCAGGAGCTCCCAAGAACATCATCCCTTGCCACCCTTTCCCCCTCCTGGGTTTTAAAGGCTGTTTGGCAAGCTTGTTTGCTTTGGCAAAATTTGTAATTTATGAGAATTTTTTACTTACCAAAAGAAATGTTCCAACTGCTATGCCATGTTTTACAGTCACCTTTTGTTTGTTTATTTTTAAGCTCAAACCACTGGAAAGGTAGTATGTTTCTGCAAATTACCTTGCTCTTCTGTGGAGCTTGCATTTGAAAGCAAACAAGCCCCCAAAACAGGTGTATCTTCCTTCTTGTTCTGCTAGCATTTGTTCTGGTTTTAAGGCAGAGAATAAGCTGTAATTGTCTAATGCTCAGTGATAAAATGTCTGCAAGTTCTGGTCCCTTGTGCATTGCCTACAGTTATGAAAAGGGAAACATGCTCGTATCTGTATAACAGAGAAATCAGTATCCTCTGTTTTTATATAAAATAACTAAATGTAAATAATAGTGCCTGAAAGGGTAGGGATTAAAAGAGATGGTAAAGGTTTTGAGGTTTTTGAGCTATAAAAATATTTATTGATGTGTCACCGTTAAGGCTAGAGTTTAGAAAAAGCACATGAACACGTTTAACTTTCATCTTGATGTTATTTTGTGGAGTACTTAGTATGAACCTAATTACACATGAAGTCCTGACTCAGAGCTATAATGTCAATCAAGTAACTAAAAAAGAACTACTTGTGCCATGGAGATTAAGCCAGGTCCAGGAACTCCAAGTGTTTGAGGCTCGCAAGTCAAAGGATCTTGGCAAAACTCCCTTTAGTGACAAGAGATATACGTATGTATTTTTGTGATTGATTGGCGTGTTCTGACCAGGATATGTAGCTTCAGTTTTGGCTCTGTCAGACTCTCCTGTGTGGTTTTTGGGAAATCCCTGGTTCTTTCTGTGGCTTAATGTTTGTCCTACCAACAGAGGTGAAACTTGCTCCTGACAGTTGACAGTCCTGAAAATAAAGCTGAGGCCTGTAAAGGCTTCAGCAGCAGATGGACATGGATCTTTTAAATATGTCTGAACATTATTCAGATGTGGTCTTCCAGCATTGCTGTAACACAAGGAAGACTTTATGCTTTTTTGCATTCCAGAAAAGGTTACAGTTGCACTTGGAACACTCAGAAGTAGAACTGGTTCCACTGATCCCAACCATCGCGTTGTTGGTAACGATGCTGTTTTGTCAAAGCAGAAGAGCTGCTTGTGTTAGTGCCGGTCCCACAGGCTAATGCTGCACGCCTTTTCCCTTCTCACAGAAGATATTTCCTAACAGTTGTCATGTTTTCAATCAGAAGGTTTGTTGCAGTCTCCTTAAAAATGAAAACAAAACCACAGGGATATTCAAGTTGAAAAAGCTACAGTTTGCGGCACTTCTCTGTGTGCTTTTTAATCACATTGGGCAACATCCCAGGGGTGCTGCTTTACCGTCGCAACCAGCCACTGCCTTAATCATAAGTAGGATTTTAATGAAGATCCTGGTGAGGATGTAGTAAAACATCTAGTAAGGGTACTATCACTTTCAGCTCCTCTAAGGTACGAACTCCTTTTTCCAAAGGATACTTTGGACAGCTGACGGTCACAACTCTTTCCCCACCATTTTTTCTTAGGCTTAAGCTGAGACTTGTTTTTGTTCCTCAGCTGATCCAAGCCCCTTCCCTGCCTGAGAGCAGTTGCGGTTGGTATCCATTAAGATCAGCTTCATCTGTTTAGCCTTGGAGATGAAAAACTCCTACCCTCCCTCCCTGCCTCCCTCCCTGCCTCCCTCCCTGCCTCCCTCCCTGCCTCCCTCCCTGCCTCCCTCCCTGCCTCCCTCCCTGCCTCCCTCCCTGCCTCCCTCCCTGCCTCCCTCCCTGCCTCCCTCCCTGCCTCCCTCCCTCCCGCAGTGATTACCTTCTGTAAACCTGCTTCAAAACCTTCTTCTGCTGAAGAACGTCGGACGGGATGGAGGAAGGAGGGAGAAAACACACTGGGGAGGGTGGCCGGGGAAATGAGGCTGATTCAGTGTCTGGTTATAGATACATTTCTCTAGATACTGTATAAAGCTTTAGATCTTTACAAGTTTCCTCCCAAGTGCCTTTGTTCTTTGTATAGCTCACTTGCAAACCTGGCATGTGGAATTGTTTTATTCAAACTTTACTGAAAGACAGGATGTACCTTAGAATTAGAAATATGATGGGCTGTCAGCCACTTCCCCAAATTCCATCAGATCTCTATAGTTCTTAATAAATGAACTGACAGCTTATTAACCAGATGGTACAACAGGAGCTTCGTTCTGTTGTAAAGTTTTAAATCATGTTTTTCTAACAGGTATGCAATTTATTTCCACCTCTTCTTCTTTGGGAATGAGAAATGAATAAGAAAAAGTCCATCTCCTCCCCCACCCCCGATTTCTGGCAATATTAATAAAGAATTTGAGCTATGTGTAAAGTTAAGATTGGATATCCTGCAGAAATACTATCAGGCATTGAGAAACTAAATTACTCTGCTGCCCAGGGTTAAGTGAAAACTTGGAGTATTAAAGAAGTTTAATGCTTTTTTGTTTAGTTTGGTGATTCCTGGTAAACAAACACTATATCCAACAGCAAAAAGTTATCTTATAACTTAGGTAAGCTACTGGAACTTAAGTCTTAGCCAAGTAGAGGTCTTTGACTTTTTCATCGTTACATGATTCACTTGGTAAAATCAGTCTGAGGATAAATCAGTAATGAGTGAACGCTGTTGCTGGCTGCATATTGTTGCACAGTTATGCAAAATAGTGTTTTTCTTCCTCAAGATGTGGAAAACTGTTAACATCATGGAAGTTACCACTGAGAATGATTCCTTTATTTATCTGTTCACTTGAAAGGTCAGATACGAGTCAAGAGAATTAGGGACAGCAGTGCTTTATCAGGTCTGTGACCAGCTCCGTTACAGCAATTAAATAATACAGTGCAAGAAATGGTGCTTACAGCTGAAAACTCTCCATGTGATTTTCAGAGAATCAGGTTGGAACAAACTGAGCTGGATGGGAAGATGTTTAACTGCAGTGTTTCATTGAAGGTACTGATCTGTGTGACACTCTGGGCACACCAAGTGGAAACCAATCTCCTAAATATTGTTTTTTCTCTGTGAGGAAACCATGGAATACTTCATGAGAAGTGAGTTCTGTTACGCTCGATGGCCCCTAAACAAGGTGTCTGTCAGTGGGAGATAAGGACGTGCAGCCTGCTGAAGGCTCCTGTGCCCGGGCAGCTCCAGGCGATGCTGTGGTGGGGCCCTGGCCATGCTGTGCCATGCCATGCCATCCTCCAGGCATTCCCTTGCCCCAGGGCACAGCCATCCCTGCATCCCAAGAGGTTACTGGGCTAACTGGGAGCATTGTTCTGCATTGTGGTGAGCTGCCGTGTGATTAATAACATATCCGTTTGCAGAGGTTGTGCTGAACTTTATTAATAGTCATATTCATCTGTTGCGTTGTATCTGTCGTCTCTGGCCAGAGTTCACTGAATCTTACTCTGAATGGTTCTTTGGGTGTTGCTAATATGGATAGCAAAATCTTCTCTGGCCAGTATACCTGTGGTAAATTTCCTACCTTGCAGCTTTAAATAGGAACACCATTTTCCTCAGTACTGCCTTTATGACAGGCTGGCTGCTAGCGAGAGCCCAGGTAACTTGCTTTGCTTTGAGAAGCACGAGAATTTATCAGCTCGCTTCCAGCGATAACGGGCTCTAGGTGGGAAGAAAGCCATGCGAGAGCTGAAGTGCTCTAAGAGTGTTTGTGAGAGTGACAAAAATCAAAGGTTTTGTCTGGCTTTATTCCTCTGGAGGCTTGTGCTGTAGTGTTGCTGTTTATTCCAAAGAGTGAGAAATGGAAAATACTGTGTGCGCTTTCATCAAGTATTCATACGAACCAGGGTTAGTTTTTTACCTTGCGTTTTAGTCTCACGATTAGATTTATATCAGAACAAAGATGTTTGTTTGCACTTGCAAGTTTTGACTCACAACTGCGTTCCAGCTGCCAAAAATTCCTGCGCACACTTGGGTGGTGTGTCCAAGGGCTTCCTCTTAGGTGGGCGAGACGCGGGTGAGGTGACTGTACTGGTGGGTATCGTTCCACCGTCCTGCCCCGAGGAAGCCTTCTGAGCCCTGGCTTGTCCCCAGTGGCCACAGTGCTGACCAGCGACCAAATGCACCTTGATATCCGGAGTTGGAGTTGGCTTGGAGAGAAGCAGAAAGCTGCAAAATTGGATGCGATGCTTTCCTTGAAATTTGATTCTGTTTTTTCCTTTGTAGGAGACTGTTCAGTATGTGTTAGTTTCCTTAAAGTTGCCATGCTGGAAAATAATTAGAACTGACCTCAGAAAAAAGGTAGTGAACTAAATTAGTGATTTTTCTTTTTCTACTTTTTTTTTTCTTTTTTTCAGGCAGTTCTCTCCTTGCGCAGTTGTTGGCAAAGCTGAATGTTAAGCAGATTACTTCTGGGTTGGGATTCACAACTGGTGTGAATCTTGCTGAGATGGAGGGGGTGCTGTGGAGCACAAGTTAAAAATTTGAGACAGAGAAAGAACAGGACTGGTTTACCAGACCCAAGTGATGCAAAATTTTGTAGACTTCCTCTGCACCGAAATCTTATTTTCAATAGAAACATTTTGAGGTTCCTGTTGAGGCTGTTCGCTGATACCCATATGTTTTGCCTTTAGAAGTAAGTGGTTTTTGGCCAAAGCAAAGCTCTCTTCTCCCCCCTCCACCTTCCCCCTTTCCCTTTGGAAATTTATCATCAAGATGTGAATTATTCCAGCATGTGGAGGCGGTAGTATAGTTCTTGAGCGTGAGCTTGTGCCTAACTCCATGCCACACTAAACACGGTAGTATGCCTTGCTGTTGCATCCTTAGGAAGTCTCCTGCTTAAGTGCTGGTCACTTCAAGTAATTAACCCAGTGCATATTAATTTCTCCAAGAAATGTAATATTTGTAATGTTCCAATGAAATGCAAAATCCTTATTAAACAATTTCTCTTCCTAAGAAAAGCAATATTATTTTGACTACTCTATAACAGTAGAAATAGTATTTTAAAAAGCCATTTCTCCAGTTAGAGCTTTGAGCTGCATCCCACATCCTGGTCTTTTCACATGGTCCAAACCAAGTTCATGCATTTCTTTGGACAAGCAAAGAAATTCAGTGTTAGTTTTTTCTCTGTGTTAGGTTAGTGATTCCATTTATTATACATGGACACTCACACAGATACCTAAATTATAATGTAAATTTATAATTATATTTATAGTTGTAATGTAGGTTCAGGGTGGAGGGTGAATAGAGTGGGCAAATGGGGAGCACAAGATAGAACACACACTAGTCATTATGTGTGTGAGGAAAAATTATTACAAATTTAAATATTCCATAAACATACCTTTGAAAAGGGAAATTAAAAGCTAATATAACTTTATTTTTTTTAACCAGAGGGCAGTTGTTTTCTGTGTAGGAGAACAAATGAACCACCATAATTTGGTCAATACTATTAATTAGAAGAGGCTGAAGTAATCTTTTTTTCCCTTCAAAAATGTTGGGTAAACATCTTTCTGTTTTGAGAATAAGTCTGGGCATTGGACTATGGAAATAATGACTGTACTTTATACTATGGCAATAATAATATATATGAGAGAAATTACTATTGATTCTGACTTACTAATCAATGTCAAGGTTTGAGTATTGCATAGAAATAATAATTTCTTCTGTTTTTTTTTTTCTTTTCCCTCTCTTCATCTTTCTGACCTCTTTACGTCCTTTTCCAACATATTTGGTGTATGATAGCAAAGAAAATTACTTGAATGACAGCACATGTGAAGGAGATTAAAAACAAAAATGGAACTCTTGAGCACATAGTTCAGTAAAATATAAAGCTCTTTCCTTTTGTGTCAGGAAGAATTTAATCATAACTAATTGATAAGTTGCTTTCCACTTCTATGTTCAGATACTGCAAGCCTATTGTTCGAGGCTTTCAGAAGGGATTTTGGTCCGAGGATCTCAAGAATTTCTTTCCAACATTTCTAATAGAAAAGATTTCACCCACAACAAAATAAAGCGCAGAATAATTAGGCCACTTACCTAAGGGTATGTTGTGAGTCAGTGCCACAAAAACAGGTATTGAACTCGAGTCCTTGAATTAATAAATAATAACATATAATAATAATAAAAAATAATAAATGCTTTGAGTTATCCTGTTTCTAAAACAAAGCCATCAGTGGATGAGCTTTTTCTGCTACACCTCAAAATGTACTTTGTCTTTTAAGGCTGTGTTTTCTTTAAATACATGAAAAATATTAAATAAAATTGCGTAAATTTTTTTAATCTTGCCATATTGGTTGAATGAGGGTAAGCAGCCACGTAGTGGATGAGTGTGTCAGTAATACATACACTTTACAAACACTGACCTTAGTCTTTTAATTGGAGGTGGTTTACCGGAGGTATTCAGAACCAGTTTTAGCTGGAGGGGTCGGCAAAGTGCTACTGGACCTACTGGTATTGGCAAAAAGAGAACATCAACATGAATATTTACGTGATTATCCACATATTTGGAGACGCATAGACATAGTTCAGACACCTCTTAACCAGACAGAGTTAGCCTTTGCCTTTCATGATGATGCAGCACAAACATATTTTCTGTTTATATTTAGAAAAACTCTTCTAGTTACATACCTGAAAAAACTAAATGTGATACAGAAGGTGTGTAAATATCCTTAATGGAAACTTCAACAGGGAGAACTTCCAATTTAAAAATGCTTCTGTGCATTCCATACTAACTGCAAAAGTTCACAGAGCTTTAGTATGTGTTTGTTAGTCAATATCAATATGGAAAATTCTTCAGAAAAGCAGCAGAGTGTACAGTAGTTTGTCAAACTTGCCTGAAATATTTTTGGATTGGAAAAGAGAATTTTTAAAATTTTTTTTTTTTTTTTTTTTTTTTTCTTACTGTTAGATCTCAATGCACAACTTTCTTCTGGTACCTTGTAGATCTTGAATAGTATTTTTCCATAACATGTGCAATTGAAACAATAGCAGGTTGTTCACTTATATGGATAACAGTCTGTAAAAATTGGATTCATTTGAGTCCTGAAGCAAGACCAAAGAGTACAAAATAGAGTAGAAAGGATTAAGGTAAGCTTTTTTTCCCCAGATGTAACCACTACAGGGAACCAACTTACTATAGCTTTATGACGCCCATTAAAATCTTAACCCCAAAATTTTTAAAAGGTCAACAGATAGTATGTTTAGTATAACAGAACTTTCATGGTGTTTCCTAGCAAGGCTAAGTAATGTTTACTGCCATTTCGGGGATGTTTACCTGCATTGGGGTCACCAGCCCGAAGAGACCCCGGTTCAGATCAACTGGTTTTTAGAAGTCACTGGTGTGCGAGGATTTCAAACTTCCACCTTGCCTCCCATGAGAGATTCCATATTAGATTGTGATGAAAGAAATTTCAGTAAATTAATTGTTTGGAAAACAGATGATTTTGAAAATGCTTTTTGAGCATTGGTGTGGGTTTTTAGTAGTGATTTACAATTTCTTTGAGGTACTTTATTTGTTGATTAAGATAAGGAAAAAAAATAATTGTTGAACCTCTTTTTGAAAAAAAGGTTAAAGATAAGACATTTTAACTCAATATGTTTATCAATGGCAAGTAGAGTAGAATTTTTTGAGCAGGTCTGGTCATCTAATGTCGTTGAAGACTGATAAGGGTATATTTTATCTCATAAGTTGTATATTACTCTTACAGCTTATCCTATTCTTTTGGTGTCCAAATCACTGGGCATATGAGAATTTGACTTTTAATAGTCACTCATGAAACTAAGATCTGTATCATGAAACTAAGATCTGTTGCCTGCCTCGATGCAGGAAGCAGTTAATTCCTCTGTTGGTAAACCATTGACCTAAACGTGATTGGACATCTCTGTCCGAGAAGCTTTAATTTTTTAATTGTGTGTAACAAGAACTTGCTGCTCTGGAAATTTTTTAGAAATGCTTCCAAAAGTAAAAATTGATCTTCTTTTCTCTCTCTTTCATCATCGTGTTGAAGGAAATATATCTTGCACATGAACTGAAGTATGGCTGTAGGCTGGTTGTTTTAATCAACACATGCTTTTCTGATGGATTCTTCTCATGCTAA
Organism: Fratercula arctica; assembly: GCA_947846985.1. NCBI lineage: Eukaryota > Metazoa > Chordata > Aves > Charadriiformes > Alcidae > Fratercula > Fratercula arctica. The sequence continues at coordinate 27,471,071 of CANTUZ010000010.1, forward strand.
GAAGATGCAACAGTTAGAGAAATGTATAGCTTTCCTTTGAATTAGTCTTTTGTAGCATAAGTAAATTATCCAGAAGGTACTCGAGCACAACAGTTTGATAATACAGGTGTTTAAATGGTAATAGCTATCGGAATTGGAATGGGAGTGAAACAATAAAGTCATTAGGGTGTTACAACATGAAATTAAGCTATCACTATTACCAAGCAACATTATTATCCTAAAGTCTGCAACTCACAGAGCAAATGAAAGCAATGTAATACCCCTCTAACGGTAGTTTACATTAGGATTTAGTTTAGCCATGATGTTTGCTAGTGTTGTAATATCTTTATTAGACAGCACTCGTGCTGGTGCACTGTATTGTAACACAGAAGGAATAACATACAACTACTGAACATCTACCTGAGTAAATGCTATTCCATATAAAAAACCTATCCGTTTCTCAAAATTCTCATCATAGTGGTGACTCTCACATTATGGTCAGCAGGAACGTAGAATAGAACTTTGTGCTTAGTATTTAAACTGCTTAATTACCTAATGAAGACTTAAATCCTTTTGACTTCTGTATGTATCTATGTAATTTTCATGAAGATTCTTGTTGTTTGGTTGAAAATCTCAGCTTCCGATTTGCTCAGTAATTGTTCCTGAGATGAGGAAGAATTTATGATGTGAAAATGACATCTACATTTGTGAATACAATGGGAAAAAAAAGTACTTCTAATTAATTGTTCTTGAACATTTCATACTCTTGAGTGGACGTTTAGTGGGAGAGTGTTTTGTATTCAGCAGTTCATTCTAACAAAATGAGCGTAGGGTGACTCCAGTCATTTTGGGGCTACTCAGCTTCCTTAGAGACAGTGAAATGTCTTAAATGAAAACTTCTTTTTTGGTCTGAATTTAAAATTTTCCTGGCAATTTTTGCAAATATTGTAATTCTGTAAACATTGACTCATCAAATGTATGCTGCTGCTTCTGTTGTTGTTGTTGCCTTTCATTAGTGCATCAGTGAAAAGAACAGATTTATTTTCACCCTTCAAACTGTTTGTGCCGAAACAATTCTTTCACTGATTTATGATATTACTAGAAGGCACCCCACCTATGGCCTGGCTGCAGTTTGCTAGCCACTACACATGCATAGATTATAAAGAAATTTTTAAAATATAAAGAAAATGTTTTATTTTTCAAGAACATGCGGCGTTTCAATGCAGATTAAAAAAACCTACTACTGCTACTTTGGGACAGATCATAAGCCGATACACATTATCACAGTGTCATAGAAGTAGATGGAACGAAGGCAATAAGCATCAGCTGATAAATTACTTCCTTTTGTTTGTATAAATAAGAATTTTTCAGTTTTAGTATCATCTGCACCAGGAATTCCCACTGTATCTTTGAGGGGTTCGCTGCTGCTTTTCCTTCTAAGCAGCCCCTGTCTTCCCAGGTTTTACTCCATGCCTGCCCCTGCCGCAAGGGACTTGCCCTTCTGCTTATTCGCATCCAGCGTTTCTGTCTCTTCATGTCTGGCCGGGGGCTTCCCCTCCCCGCTCCCCCCGGCGCAGGGTGCACCGTGCAGGGCCTTGGACAGAAGCAGCATCGCTGCTGAGCAAAGCACGGGCTTATGAATTGGGAGGGGTAAAAAAAGTTAGGAATCTGAAATATCTCAAAGAGCAGCCACCCTGCTGTGCCCCATCTTCCAGTGATCCCCCTCCTGTGCAGGGCGTAAGCTAATAAGCCCAGAAGATCTTACTGGCATTTGTTTCCCTTTCCCTGACAGCACGGCACAGGGAGCCCGACCTCCTAACTTTGGCTGAGCAGCTACGCTGCACGCCATGGGGTCCTCGGCTGCCAGAGGGAGGGCTGCTCTGCACACAAGGGTGTAGGAATTAATTTAGGCTGGCTTGCGCCTAAACTAACCCCATTTGGAGCGTGGTCCTAGCTGAAGGCTGGTGCCATCCCTGTGTTGCGTGGCTGGATGTGCACGCATTGCGTTACAGGCTGCAGAGATGCTTTATCCTCTCCCCCACCTTGCGTGCAAAGACTGAGGTGGCTGAACCATGGAGAATAATCCCTTGATGCTGGTGGGATTATTCACGTTTCCAGGCAGGCCCCTGCAGCACCCCCTGCGCTGGTCTGTGCCGAGAGCCTTGAGATGCCAGCGTGGTACAAACACTGACAAGTGATACTGAAGTACGCTGTGGATTCGTTGCTGAATCTTGTTGAAATTGCCTTTGTTTCTGAGGGAGTAGTGCTTACTGCTGCTGTCTTGTCTGTGCGGATTAACTGGGATGTTCTGGATCTAGGAAAACCAGTGAATTTTGCCTTCTGAACCCTCTGCTGTTGCCTGCTCTGCTCTTTTGGTTTGTGTCCTGCTCTTTTACAGCTCTGCCCCACTCACCGCTGTTTCTACAGTAGTTTTGTCTCCAGAGGAGAGAGGAGGAAAGAAAACAAGTGAATCCTTTAGTGAATAGTTTGACCTGAATGTTATTGTGAAGTTTACCTCTAACGCTTCAAAAGCTTCAACATGACTGCATTTGGCAGTGCAGTTACTCTGCGATACAGTTCTGCGTTATGGTTGTGGGTTTGTAACTTGTAGGGAATACAGAGATTTCTGTAAGAATATTTTTTACAGCATTTTTAAGAAACTTGTGTTCCTGGGTTTAAACAAAACTACCCCTTGGTTGGGCTGACACTACAAAATGGGTTTGTCCGTCACTTTATCTGGGGTTTCGTAACCTTGAATCTTGACTTAGCTGGCAGGAGCCAAAGAGCTACGTCTCAAGGTCTGAAGTGACAATGAATCTACATTCAAGTACTCTGGGCTTGTCTTGATTTATATTGCTGTCTTCTGTGCGTAAATGATGGCTGTTTTTTTGGTATTCTGACAATAAGTGAGATCAGGGCAATAGCCGGTCTTTGGAATAGGAGTTGGTTGTTTGAAATGAGAAGAGGAAAGTGTGCGTGCGTGTGTGAGTGCATGTACAACAGATTTGTAGTTGTGCCTTAAAATTCAGTCTTTGTCTCTTCTTGGAGCCCGGTCAGGTTTGGTGACTATATGCTTTTGATCTAGACAGGAAAAAAAAAAAAAAAAAAAAAAAAAGTTAGAAATAAAGACGGGGGGAGTGGAGGGAGGAGGTGGGAGGTGGAGGGGAGGAACGAGAAAAGGCATGCCAGCTAGTGCAGCTGCAGGTTTTGAGCTTTGTCGGAGCTGAAGCAAGGCTGTAGGCTGTCAGCACAAGCGAAGAGCCAGAAAAGATCTGACAGACATAAACATGACTGCTTTCTTCAGCTGTAGAAGTGCAAAGGAACAAACACAGATCTTGACGTACACCTTCCTCCTCTGTAGATGGCATTACAAAATATGTGGGTACTCACCAAGTTTTAAAACCCATCAAAGGCCAGCTTACTTGGATAACACAGAAATATTAGTTGGCTCCACCTGCGTAAACCTTAGTATTTGGGACATAATTAGGAATATCAGATGCTGTACTGTGGCTATTTATGTGGAGAATATTATGTTTTGTTTTCAGAAGTGTTAAGCAAGCTGGTGGCACAGCTATTTGAAATCCTGGGATGGTTTGTGTGTCACAGTCAACACGCACAATTTCACAAATTGCTGTTGTGCAAAGGCTGAAATCACTGAGAACAACCAGGATTTCTCGACTGTGATTCCAGAGCAATTCCTTCCATGTGCTAAGTGAGCCTCGTATGTATTACAACGGGCCATTTCCTTACCCCTGGAAATCTTAACTTCAGCAATGGGAAAAAAAAAAAAACAAAAACCAACTTGAAGGTAGAGAAATATGTCCTGTATCTTTACTCCAGCTTGATGTTAGTCTTTTTTACTTGCCTTTTAAAAAAATGACATAAATGTGATTCCTAAAAGAAAAGAAAAAAGCCTTAGTTCCAAAACCACTCATCTCCTTGGAGTGAAATAAGGAGGACATAACCTGATTAAATGAAGGATGTGTCAACTGAAAACATGATGTTTCCTGTTTGAAGAATTTTAAAGCATTGGACTTCATTTGAGTTTGGAAAACTGGCGTTCCCTTCAGGAAGTGTTTGCTCCCTGCTGCTCTGCAAAAACAGTGGAAAAGAGAAATCTTTTCAAGTCACTGTTTCCACTGTAATTAAGAGAAGTACTTATAATGCCTAGTTTCCATTTTCCTCTTTGCTGTTGTTATTGCTGGGGATCTCAAAAATCTTTATTTTCTTTTCCTGAGTGAAGCTTACAAGGTAACCAGCTAGAAAGTGATAAAAAGGCTTGTGGGAGAGGGAGAGAGATGGAAGCAGAAGAGGGAGAGAGAGGAAGTGTCCAGACTTTGTGGATCAAAGGAGCAAGCAAGTTTCTCTGGTATATCTTTTTTGGAAATGTTTGTGCTTGTAAGAATCTCTTTAAAATACCGTGTTCGGGAGTGTGCCCTGGTAATGCTACACAGCAGTAATTGCATGGCAAGCTCCAGTGGGCGAGAGGAGCCACCTGTCCCCCTGCGTCTTCTTCCCACTGAGCAGAGCCCTTTTCTGCTTCCTCTCTCCTGACACGTGCTTAGTTGCACTTATTTTTAACGTGACTGAGGTAGGTAGAAAAACTTAGGTCCTAGATGTGAAAAGTGAATCATATCTGCATCCAAAGAACAAACGCTTTCTTTAATAACTGTTCCTTGCTTCTGCGAGTAGCGTGGATCCATAGCGCCGCTGTGGAGGGACCCTCTGCCCTTGCAGAGGTAGCCTGCTTGGCCGGTACCCAGCAGATGAGAGGAGGCAAAGTTGTTGCGTTGGTAATTCTGCCTGTCAGTGTTCATGAAAACTTGTTGTAAAAAGAAGCACATACCCACACATCTTAATTGTGCTTTCAAAGTGCCCCTTTGCTTAAGGAAGCAGAGGGAGAGAGAGAAGCTCTTAGGTGTCTTATTAGCAGGTCAGTAATGTCCAAATTGCCACTTTGCTAGGAAAAAGTACGAGCAAAACATTTATTTCTGAATTATTCTTGGTGGAGAAGGTCTCAAAGAGTAAAGAAGTGCAGTCACACTGTTGATTAATTTGCCCAGCGCTGTAATTATTGTGAAATATCAATGCAACTTTCTTTCTTTCCCTCTTTTAGTTGCATATCGTTGTTTTACTGGTACTACAGAAACCCTGATTGTATTACTCTGGCATTCTCAGGGACTGTTAAGCAGGAGTCTTCTCTCTTTTGCTCTAAAACTCATCTAAATGGAAAACACATTGTCTTCATTATATGCCAGTGTTGAATGAACAGAGTTGCCATAGCAACAGCCATCTGAGGCCTTGCTGATTTCAGGCCAGTGAATGGGGTAGACAAACAAAGTACCTTCAAAACCAGAAGGGAACAATTGCTATTCATTCAAGCCAGGTTTAAGATCAGCAAATGTCTTTAGCAAAAGAAATGCAGATAAGAAAGTATCAGACATGGCCAGAGAAGAATAACAGAAAATTATCATAATCTTAAACTTTTCTGCCTGGTGGTGTAGCATAAGAGATGATTCTTAAGGTAAAAAAAAAAAAAAATATAGAGAGAGATGAAGAGAGAAACCACAATTTGCCAACAACCTGGCGCAGGGGTGCAAGTGTTGGAGGTGGCTGTGCAGAGCCTTTGCGGTGCCAGCGGTTGTGTTGACGAGTGCACCAAGGACAGGTCGATGGGTCGGCTGGGGCAGGGCAGGACCAGAATGGCAGAAGGTGGCCGTGTCCCCACTCAGGGGACAGACTCCGCCCGATGCAGCAGCTCGTGCTGAGGGGGGAAGAAGTGTCTCGCGTGTCCAAGGTTGTTACCGAAGAGCTAAATGACATGACTTGGGTCGTGAGCCTCCACAGATTACTCAACAGTGCTTGAAAGTAGTCAGGAGCCCCAATATGTTTGTTTCACCATTTTGTTGCTCCTGAAAGACTGTGATACGCGACTTTATGTACGACATGGTTGACATTCAACATAAAACCTGGTTAGGCTTAATATATATTCACATAAAATGCCAAGAAACTGACTGTGAAATGTTTGCCTTGAATTGGTGATGAGGTGCGTGTACGTGTGTTTGTCTGGTATGTGTAATTGTGTTTTCTTTCTCCTTAGTCCTACACAAAAATTTAAATAATAATTTTATGACTAAAGTACTGTTTCTGATTTCAGTGTTGTCTAATGTGTAGAGACACAAAGAGGCAGAGGCAAGAAAATGAGCATACACAGGTCACATCTTGTGTTGGCAGTGTGCTTATAGGGTTTCATTTGAGAGCGGTGGGAGGGTGAAGGGCTCTCTCCTGGCCTCTGCGCTGGATTTGACAATAGCAGGGGCTGCACCACCGCAACCAGCCGGCCCAGCAATGGGAGGAAAAGGGTAGGAGCGGGCTCAGGAAAGGGATCGCTTATGGGAGGCCGTATCATCTCTTACCCAAGTGAGCACTCTGGGTTGGAGGCTATCTCAAGCCATCAGCTGGATTGCTGAATCCCTCTCTGGGAGGTCCTGGAGAAATTCTTCCATGTGTTTCTTTTATATGTTAGGTAGCTCTAGAAAAGGAAAGTTGCAACAGTACATTAATACGTGCAACTGGCTACTGTCTAGGCACATTAGTCAGTGTGATAACATAAACTGCGTGCTGTACCAGGTGGGGAGCTGGAGCCAAGGTGCCCTTGTGAGCGAAAGATCAAACCCCTCGCTAATAATAGGAGAATTGTTATCTTGGGAAGCTGGTCTTGAAGACAGAGTCTGTCAAACTTAACCTCTTTTCACTACTATATTTTATATAGCCAGTGTATGTGAAGGAGGGGTTATAATTATTAGTGATCAGTTGCAAATGTCAAGGAAACTCTTTAACAGTGATGTAATACTGGCAATATGTATCACTTATAATTCGGTGTGTTTTCAGGCTGTTCACAAAGGCATATTCCTATGTTTATCATTCTTACAAAATGGAAATGGTGGAATAAGGTGAATTTCTCACCAGTGAAGTTTCTGTTTATTTCACCTAGAAATGTACAAGGCTGTTTCACCTAGAATTTACATGAATTTGGACTGAGGAAATATTCGGAGGATAATGCTTAAAATACTGTAAAATGAAACATAGGTCACCTCACCTTGCATGAAAGCTTATTTTCTGGTTGGTTATGAATACATAGGATAGACAAGACTTAAATCCTGTCAACAAAATTATTAGTCAGAAGAATGAAGAGAAATTAAAGACCTATGTATTAAATTTAGAAGACAACTAAATGGGAATGTGGGGGGGATTCTGAAGTAAGGAATAGTATGCAGGTGAATCAAACATCTTTTAGTAGCATAACAACAAAGATGGATTTGCTGAAACTGAAAGGCAAAAGGCAAACACATCTAACACAAGTGATGAATAATGCAGCGAATGCCATCATTGCAAGGCTGAGATGGTAGGTAGGTAGGTTTAGAAAACTGCGGTTAAATTTGTTTGTGTGTCCATATGTGTCTGTGTATTTTATATATACAAACACCAGCTTAACTTCCACATGAGGTCCATTAGTTGGACTTGTCTCCTTCTTAGTAAAACACATAAATGTATGAAGTTGTTTCTAAATCATAGATAGCAAAAACTTCTCACTTTTCTAATGGAGGCTATTGCCAGAGTGCCGGCCGTAGCCTTCATAGGTGTGGCTCTGATTGCTCTGAAGATATGATGCTGCAATACCTTCCTTTCTGCTTTTGTTTATGAAAGTTGTGAAGAGGTGCACAGAAACGAAGGTTTTTATTTTCTTCTTGGTGATACTATTATTATTCTGTGAAAGCATAGTGTGTTCTGAGGCTTTGGATCCCCTCTTGTTTTATCTAATGCCACAGAGAGTGATCCACAGCTATCTGTGCAGCATTATAAACAGACCGGGATTTGCTCTGTCTCTACAATATTATCAATTAGCAGTCTGAGCATTGTGCCTCGTGAAGATTTTTGGGGACTGACAGTGGACAGTGTGAACATGTACTTCCAGCTATGTTTTCTGAGAAGTTTGAATGCATTTGATGTGTTTATCAAAAAACATAGATGTAAAGCAGACATACGTACATCTGTCCTGTTTAGACCGCAGTTAACGGCATGTTTCTCTCCTACTTCCAAGGAATTAGCAATTATTCTGAAAAAGCTGGTTTTAAACACGAGTGTGTTACTAACAGGTTCTAGAGGCAAGGTATGTGAGTTAAGGTATTACAGGATTGTGGTTCAGTTTGTTGTGGTAACTGGATCAGGGTTATAACTTTCTGATATTTCCAGCATAACTGTGGGGTTTGTTCTGGCCTCTCTCCACATCTCTCACACAAAGTATTACTCCTGTCACAAAGCTACACTGAGAACCACCATACCTAATCCCTTTCATCACCGTTTGCACATCCTGGGAGAAGTTACACATTTAGCGCATGGAGAGTGGGTGAAATGCATGGGACAGCTGTCCTGTGTTCTAGACCACACCATAGCTTGTGATGTGAGCTTGGAAACTGGAAACATTTAAGGTTCCTCAACAGTGGTGCTTATACAGCGTAGGTAGGGCCTGCCTTTTCCAAAGCTTTCCTCGCCCTTCTGTACAAATGACTAACAGGGCTCAGGACATGGTTCCTGTATCTTCACATTCATGCAGTTCATGCTTTCTTGTGTTTTCTGGTATTGGTACATCAGCAACCTTAAGCCTATTCTAATACAAAGGCAGAATACAAAGAAACAGCGTTATAGGTTGAGCAGCTGGGTAAGATGATGGATGTGTGCCTCGGCAGCGGTCATTAGGCAGATATTTCATTTTCCTGTGTGGGATCTTGGTTAGATGTGGAGCTTGTAATTCAGTAGCTTCACTGAAAAATTACTTGACTAGATAAAATAGTGATGGGCAGCTCTTGAGTACTTTCCTTTTCATGTTTTAGTAGGGAATTAGTTACCAGATTTTAGAACGTTTTAATGCTTTGGATAATGAGCAGCAAGATTAGTAAAAAGAATAGCCAACTTGTAGCAGTTCTGAATGTTAGAAGTTTCTCCTTCTTTTGCTAAATGTCACCTGGAGAATGAAGTCAGTGATTCTTTTTAGCAAGGCATGCCGAGCGTGTTCGAAGAGATACAGCAAGCGAAACAATCCAAAACATGGCAGTAAGATCACTTTTATTTCCTTATTGCTGTGACATCCTGTCTCGTTTGCTTGTCTTACTGCTTCAGTAGGGTTCAGTAGTTTCCATGTTACGTTCCAGTGCACTCAATCCTGAGGACACTCAGGAGGAGTGTCCAGAGAGGAGCCCTTTCTGAAGAAATGGGGCCCTGTTAAAGCATCGTTATCAAACCCTTTTGCTTGAAATAGAAGAAAGTTGTTCCTAACTCTTCAAAACAGGCTGCTGTGTCCAGTCCCCAGGAACTTGTGATAGGAAGGGATAATATTGAAACTAGCCTTCTGCAGAAACAGGCAGCCATATCGTGATTCTTGACTTATTAGGCATCAGGGGATTTACTTCATATATTGTACTCATGTCTGATCCATTACAGAATAAAATGGGAGCCAGCAAACGCTGTTGTCATCTCTGTTATGGTGACAGTGCTCATGGTTTCACTGCTTAGGTTCTAGGAGGTGACACTGAAGATGTCAACCTGCAGGAACTTTTCAATTGTCTTTACATATTATCCCAGTAACTTGTGAGTTTATTTTCTAATGTAACAATTAGTAGAGAACGTTAGGATATATTTTATGTGTAGAGCATAGGAGGCTTCACAAAAGTTTGTGGGCTAAGTTTTGTCTGACAGTCGTGAAATACTAGATTGTTCCTGTTCCCAAAGGAGCAGTCTGAATAAACAAGGTATAGGACTAAAAGAACAGTGTTTCTCCAAGATTATATTGTAGCCTGGAGATGAAGCTGGGAACACAGCATATCCATTCAATTGGAGTGAATGTCAATAGCTTGGAGACCATAACTCAGCTGCTAGACACGTGGGTTGTATCACAGAAGATGAAGGATGGTAAGGGGATGGGAATTCCTTTCTAATGGGAAGGAAGCTTTTCAGTAAGGGAAAACAAAATTACATGGTGGCTGAGTGGTAGGCATGGCCTGGTCACAAATGATGATATGCTGTTATTCCACAGTTGATCTATTGGTGGTTATTTGGACAAGCAATGAACAGAGGAGTTGTCTGTTTTCTTGAAATGACCCATTTCGTCTTGGAGACTGACTATCAGCATGAAGACGTTGCCCATTGCTGCTACTTCTCAGACTTCTTTGGAATATAGATAGTAATTGGAGATATATACTGGTCCAAAATATTTTCTTATTTACTGAGACCTCTTCAAACTTATTATATTGACACATGCCTTCACCGCCAATGCACTTCTGCATGTGTGCGCCTTGCCAAACACAGGTATAATCTATGGAGGAGAGATATTTCCCAGGAATCGCATTACTGCCTTCAAGTGTGATGAAAGAAAATAATTGGAGTAGAATTTGTTTTCTTTCTACCTTAAGAAAATATAGTTTACTTGGGTGTGTGTCCATGTTGGGTGGGAATTACATAAGCTGCAATTTACCATGACTTTGTAAAGAGAATAACAACAAGTCCTGTGTCCTTCTCTTGTAGCTTTTTAAATGAACTTTGCAAATATGAATTATTGCTTTGCTTTTTGTTTTAAATATTCATATTATTAAATAATATTCATATTTATGAATTATGGAAAGCATCCAAAAGCATGCTTCAAATAAGGTAGCAGTGAGAAACAGTGGGAGTTGCAGGATAGAAGAGAGCACACTCATGTTTCCCAAAGTGGTGTTGAAAGCTGTTGTTGTTTGCTCTGACAAGGAGAAATATCTGATTTGCGAAAAGCACAGCTTCATGACAGTTGTAATATGGGAATTGTTGGGCAAGCGTGAATAAGCTCCTCCTCCTTGGAAGAACCTCACGCTCGTGTTAATGTTCCCAAAGATATGTATGCCCGTACATGCTCTGAATTGCATAGAGCTCAGATTACCTCCCCTGGCAGGGAGGAGAGCCAAGTTACTATCTGTCCAGAATTTTTCAAAGCTGATGCTTCAAGCTATCTTCTCTGGGCATCTGACATCTTCCTGCCTCGTTGTTGACTCCAGCACAACACTTACTGTGAGTCAAAACAAGGTAATTGTCATCTGATTTCAGTGGGTCTATCAGAAGTAAAAAATACATGTATATGTAGTGGAAACAAAAACATTTTGGTCTAAGTCTGTAAAGTCTTAGCATTTTGAGATATTGTTAGAAATACAAGTGTACATAAAGGAATTAAAAACAGCAGAAGAAAAGCTAAGAAGAGTTTCATATCAGTATCAATATAAAGAGTTTAGTTAAGATAGCTCTACTAACACTTTTCATTTGCAAATATCAAATTCTGCAAGAGAATTAAAAATAATGGATTCCTTTTTGTTTTTGATAATATTGGTAAAAGCCAGCACACCTCTCCAGTGCTGTCACTACCAATCTCGACACTTAAAAGCCCAGATGGCTTTTCAAGCCTAGTGCATGAAACACACCAGCACTGTGTGAAGTAGCTGTGGTGTGGCTGCAGCCACGTCTGCTGCCTGTCAAGCTGGAGGACCTGAACGCCTCTGAGCATTCAGAAAGCTACTGATATTTAGCAGGGCAGTTGTTTAAGCCCCAGATGTGCATACACTACTGTGTACCTCCAGCTGATGCTAAAGAAAATGGGAACCAGCCTAATAGCTAGATTTAAATCAAATTATAAATCCTTATTCAATTCTGTTTCCATTTAAAAATTAATTTGGTTCAGTGATAGGCATGTGCCTGCAAGCCCTGAAGACTGAAATGCTCTTTATCTAGACAGCAAGCACACAACTGCCTTGACCCTTATCTAGAGGGACTCTTTAATCTATTAATTCAGTTTTTATGCCCATTCAGTTCTTGACCTCTCTGACTCAACTTCCAGTTAGTGACACTCGTGATGGTTGTGTCTGTGATGGAGACACCTGCCCATTAACAATGGGACTGAGCTGAACAACCTTTCTCTTTTCATCTAGGCCACTAAACAGGCAGATGGTGACAACATTTGGTCACCACTGATCGGGCTTGTATTTGAACTCTTGACCTAAAGGTGAAGGCCACTGTATCCTATTAGGAATATGAGCCATCAAATTTAGTTTTAGTTGTGATACCTGCCTGGGATGTGTGTGAAGTCAAACACTTCACAAATATGTGAAGGAAAGGAAGACATTTCTCCTCCATCTGTTCTTTCTTTTATTATTGTGTGTTGCAGTTAAATCCATTAACTCTTCATGTTAACAGCCTCTTGCTTAAAGAGTATCTTATGTTAGTTAAAATTAACAAAAACACAGTCCAAGATCTTATCTCAGGAACAAGTCTTCATTTTCCCATTGTAAAACACAATCTTACTCGTTCTTTCTCTTTTTTTGTACTCTTCGTACTCATGCTGTCATTTTTGCTTACATAATTAGTAAACAGTTTCTATTTACTGATGGGTTTTCCTGTTAAACAGCGACCCCTGTGATTCCCTTGCTATGCACTCTCTGACTTGCCCACCTGCAGCACAACAGGATTTTTTCTTCAGTGTTGTTATACCTGTTGGTCTCTTCAAATTTAGTGTGTGTGTAACTATCAATATCCAATACTTTGCCACTACTATGGTTATTTTGTGGCCTCTAATATGAAATTTGCTCTGTCCCTTTTTTCTTTATTTGCAGGCCAAAAGATTGCTGCTTTCCACTTCTTTCTTGAAAACCTCAAACAGGTTTGGTGAAAAAAAAAATGCTGCTGATCAAGGACTTCTGAAATATGAATATGTTTCTATTTAGATGTAACAAAGATGGATATGTAAGTTATTTAGCTCTACAAAGAACTGCCGTCATGAGCTGACAAAAAAAGGTTTCTAAGTTAGAAAATACCCTGCGGCTTGCGCTGCAAGCACTGCTACCAGGCACGCTACAAGATTCACAGTTGCTTGAAGTTGCTGGTGGATCAGCAGTTTTTATAGGATGAAACAACAGGATGCAGAATTTCTCAATCTACCCGTTTGATCATGTGCACTGCATTTTATCTGCTTAGGTGGTGTCTGGGTCTGTTCATTTAGGTATCATTTCCAGTTTTAGTAGTTTTAGTCTTATAAATATGAACAACAGAATAAAGCAGGTTGAAAGATTAGAGGCGAGCATTTCAAAGCATATAATAAGAGGGCAAATACTGTTAGATGAGTGTGTTTGATGTCTGTTTATTAAACTCTTACTTGTGTTAACTAACCCTCTGTCTGAGCCTAGGCATTCTCCGCTACTGAGCACATAGCCCTTCTGTAGCATTGCCGTGTCTATGTGATGGGACTTTCTGCAACTGTTCTGGGGTTTCCCTACCCAGCCAGTCAGTGCCAGTTTTCTGGCCCATCGGTGTTGCATAAAACCCACGCAGTCTGCTCTTGCTTTCCCATACTTGATGTTGCGTTATGGGAAGCACGTTATAGTAATTACACTCCCGACAGATCAGACCACCTATGAAGATAAAGAAGCACTGGCTGACAAACGTTAGTCATACATGCTCCCTGTGGAATCTCACTAGAGGGCACTCCTGGTTTTAGCATTAAAAAGATTCTCCTACCAACTTCATTTTCTTTGCTGGTACTGGGGCAAGCTGCCTGAGTGGCTTTGGAGACTTCACCATTACTGTGGAGAGTGAAAAGAAAAATTGTCTCGCAAACAAGAAAGTCTTGAGAGGTGCTTTCATAGGAAGAAGAGAATTGAACCTTAAAAGATTTTAAGTGGAAGTGTATGGAGACATCCTGAGCTGGAGGATTTGGATATGGTATTTTATGATTGAATTTTTTCCAAAAAAAATTTGAGGTCTGGCGTTACCAACTGTATTTGTAATACAGATGCCTGCAAGGGAAGTGGGAAAGAAATTTTTGCTGACTTTTCACACTGAGCATGCTGGCTGAACTGTGATGCTTGCACTGAGCAAGGGCTCAGCCTTCTTACTTCTTGAATAATTATTACACATAGTTGTATAGTCACAGAAGTAACCAAAACTCAGTCTTAGTGGGCAGAAATGACATTCGATGGGGAATTTAATGGAAGAACCAAGACTAAGCTGCTAAATTCTTGGAAGGGAGCAGACCCAGGTTTGCAGTTCATCTTAAATCGTGACTAAGGGAAAAGAAGGGTTTTGGAGTGCCCTTACTAGATATATGACTTTTTTGGAAACACATGTTGAGCTTTCAAACTCCCTAGGTACTGCTAAACAATGGAGCCTTTTTGTTGTTGTTGTTAATAACACAGCTCATCCAGATGTCAATAATTAGGTAAAGCAGTGTATCATCTTGGTTACCCAGTGGTTGGTAATCAGCACAGAGCTAAAGACTACTTGGTAAACAGCAGTTGGTGTATCGCAGGCTTCCTTTGCGGGAGCTGGGAGCCATTTGAAGAGAAAAGATGCACCAGGACAGCTAACCGGCCAGCCACCGGCAAATGAGAAGCGCAAGCGTTATGTTAGCAAAGGTGAGACAAGGTGGTGGCCTGTCTGTTCCTGGGAATTCATTACATGCCTGCGTGTCCAGAGAAGAGTGATAAGGAAGATATGTGCGAGAGATTTGCAATTCTGTTTACTTTCAAAGTTGTAAATCAGTAGCGCTCGCCTCTATTAAGGCTATTCCAGGGCAAACAAGAATGTGCTAATGGTCTTGCCCAAAGTGTCATGTTCTTCGTGCTCTCTTTAAAAATTTGCGCTAGAATAAACTCTCTGATAAGGACAAAGAGCTTAAGTAATCTCAATGTCTGCTAATTTTTTTTAATAATTAAAGGTGGTAATATATCATACTGGACTCTAGGCTTGTTTTCCTTGAGGATATTAATCTAAGTGAGCTTTTGTAATTTGGCTTTGTGCGTAGCTGAGAGAGATGTATTTAGTTTAAAGAAAACACTTGTATTGCAGTATACTTCATCTAGATACTTTTATGTTACCTGTGTGACTGGACTAATTGAGTAGTTCATAATATTTACGTATCTATTCCTGTAACACCCTGGGAAAGTGTATTATCCTTATTCCACTGCTGTTAAACAAGTGCATAGGAAGAAAGACCCTATGACTTCCCAGGCTTCCATGGGAGCAATAACAGAGGAATTGAATACAATTTCCCAGATCCCTTGACTAGGGCTCCAAATAATGGATAAATTTCTCCCATTTTATTATGTATGAAAAATGTGTACATTTGCACACATTAGTGAGGAGAATAAGGCTTATATAAATTACTGAAGATACTACATAAAATATCTATGTCCTACAAAACTCAAGCCTCTGGAAAGGTCTCCTCACCATATTTAGTTTTAGTGATTTTTTTTGGAAGTGAGTATACTTGCATTTTACTAGTGGACAAGTAGAATGTGCAGTAACATATTAACATATAATTTACAATAAAGTAGAAAGCGTAGGTCTTTACTAATTATGTAAGAAACACTTCCAGTATTTTTGTAGTGAGAAACCAAGGATCATGTAGTAATTAAGGACTTTTTTTTTTTCAGATACTTTTAATTCTACCCAAATTAAAATTAATGCTCTCTGTAATATTAGCACACAATTTCCAGAAGTGTCAAGGAAATAAAGTTTCATTTTCAAAAACGAGACAGGGACTAAAGAGTCTGTATCATCCTCCAAGTCACGGAGGACTCTGGTTTCTTAAGAAATGATCTAGACTCGCTCTATAATCAACGGACAGAAATAGGTATCTCCAGAGAGCAATTTGTGCCACCCATGTCTGACATCTGTCTTAGCAAGGGACAAATTGCCCTCTGAAAGTACAGCTCTCCATTGACTACGGATGGAACCTGGATGATTAGTTTAGGCTAAAGCCTCTCTATGAGATGGCTGACATGAAGAATCCATACTGAAGTCATTTCTGAAAATGTGACAGTAGAGTTGTTGGTCCTTTCGCTAAGGTAGGAGAAAAGTCACTAACCAAACTAAAAGTTTTTTTCTTTTTTTTTTTTTTTTTGGTGTGGAAATCTCTAAAGGACCTAAAAGGATGAGTCAACCATATAACCACATTCTACTGAGATTAAATTAGATGAATTTGCTTAAAACTTTTTGAAAGCTTTACTTGCTCTTAAAATGATTTTTACACCACCATATAGAAGTGGAAGGCTAGTAGTTTCTACCGTGGGCTAGAATGTTGAGGAGAATTTGAACTGTGTTTTGTTTTTTAATTGTTGTTGGATTTTGAATGTATCATCGTATATGTTTTTTAAAAAAAAGCTTTTTCGAGTCTATAAAAGACAAAATGTAGGGATCTATTCCATACCGTGCACTTTGTAACAATACATGTTAGATACCTGTACCAAAACGTAAGATGATAGGAGATGGGTACAATCTGTAACCTAGTCCCTACAGACCAAAATTAATTACACAGCTCAGCAAATACTAACTTTACAGACAAAGTCAAATGTCTTGTGGCTCTTTCTGAAGAGGGAGCAAGTGCTTTCATTTTTCTTGGCTGCTGTGGTACTTGTGTACAAGTTTGAAAGTAAAATTACTTTTTCCACTGATTAGTCTTTTTTCCTTTTATATTGGACAAAATATTTATTGTTTCCTTTTTCTAGTAGAGCTTGAAATTAATTTTTTAACTACATTTCTTAGCGCAAAACCCGTGACCATAGTGCTCAAAGAAAGAGAACCATTTATTTATAGCTGAGGCTACAGAGCACATAAAGATTTTCACATAGATTTCAGGTTTGTTACTTGAAAAGCCACTGGTGCGTGTGCATTTTCTTTAATTGCTGTTTTAAAAAGCTTAAGTAACCAGCTCAAGCCTTACGTAATTATATACATAGTACTCAAATTGCAGTAGCATGAAACACTGTGCTGTTTTGCTATATTTAAATTTTCAGTGGTACCATATCATTAATTCAATTTTTTTCACTGGAACTTTAATTACTCTCTGTGCATTTTATTTATATTTTAAGGTCCCTATGATGTTTTATCAAGAATTTTAAAGAGTAAAAACCTCTTAGTAGTTTGACTATCATAATTCTCCTGTAAAAAATATGGATTCTTTATGTTTCCTGAATGACTTCAAAGGAAAACTTGCTCAGCCCATGAGACAGAATTCTGGGGGTGCTGCAAACTCAGTCGTGGACTTGGTAATCTATTGATGTTTGTTTGGAGAGCTAGGGCTGCTTTTTCTTGATGCAGTCTGCCTGGTAATAAAGATTGTGTAGGCAAAACACTGCACAACAGTTGACAACTCAGTTCATGATACACGTCTCAATTTTTTTGCAGTTGTCTATAGTTAAAGTAGCCTTGCTTTTGTCTTTGTAAGCGAAAATAGCACCAACATTACTATGCAAAGGGTCTATCTGTAATTTTATTTTAAGTGATAGAGCTGCTTTTTATCACGGGTTTTAAAGTGCTCTTTATCATGGGGTTTATGGTGTTAGTTTTAGGAGAAGATACTCCTGTTGACTTTTAAATATCACACGAAGACCATCGTTTTGCATCACAGTGATAGCTAGTGGAAGGAAAAAAGATTGCAACTTGTGAAGAATTGGTGTTGAAAAGCAGCAATTCTTGATGAAGAACAGTAAATGTTGGAATACATGGGGGGGGGGGCTTGAAAGCTGAAAAGGAATTCTTCATGACTAAGAGCATCTTTGTAAAAATTAGATTTTGTATTTGTATTGATCAGAGTAAGCTGGATAGTTCCAGGGATAATTAAACCTGGGACAGAGAGACAGCTTTATGGTATTGTGGGTAGTTCATTTTTCACCAAAAATCATTATCTTAAAAAATAAATATTTACATTTGTGTTCAATACCTCAGTTGGGAAACATAGATCTATAGTAACAGACTTATTTTGAGACCTGCGCAAACAGGAATTGCATTTCCCTGCAAATTTCAGAGGGAAACCAATAGTAAATTATCTGGCTGTAGGTACTTTATGCAAAGTGTCAGTAATTAAGAATCATAAAAGCCAGTAGCTTATGTCTTCCACTGTGGTTTATGCTACTGGTTGCCTCAGTGTTTAGGTCTCCAAGCTGAAACATCTTAAAGAAACCCGATTTCAGAAAGCAGAGAGCACCTGCCTTTTGAGGATGAGTCATGTCAAGAGGTACCAAATTTGGATACTTGAACGCGTTCAACATTCCTGATATTTTGCCCTGGTCTGAGCAGCAGTTAGATGTGTACCTGGGTTTAGAGAAAACATTTTACCCTCCTAAAATTGGTACAACTTTTTTAAGGAGGAAGAATTTAAGCATAATTGTTAGAAGAATCACGAGGAGCATTTTTGTAGGCTCCCTTTAAGGGCAGACAATGTTTTCTGGTTAGCATTTTGAATATTTGTTACAAAAATGTAAATTACTGAAAGACTCTGCATCAGGTCTTCCATTTAGCATTATCCTTTCACACTACGGAGTAAACTAATGAATTACAGCATGATTACATAGCACATAATTAACTTTGTAATTAATATGCAACTGCCACTTAAACTAAAGTACTGCTTATAAAGATGTACGGCAACAGTAAATCACAGGTCAGAAGTAGCACTTTGGAATTTTCAAAAGAATGAGGGTAAATGCAGAATCACTTACAGCAGCAGAGTAAGTTAATTAAAAAGCAGATTAATTGTGAATGTCCTGTTTAATTTTAAATACCTTTGCTATTTCTTTTCCCTGAAGAAAGAACAAGTTTAAAGCCTAACTCATTCATTGTTTTCTTAGATGACATATTTAAAACTGAGCGGTTGTTTAGCTTTAAACTGTCCTGGTTGTGATTGGGAGTCAGTTAGTGTTCCTTTCTTGTCTTGCCGTGTGGAAGGGTAGCATAAAACCAACTGCTTTTTACTTTGAATTAATTCCAGCTTTCTGCTTCTGCCATGGTCTTTTTGTCACGTCAAGTCAGTGTAACAAAATTAACCAAACCAACTCCACCCTTTGTCCTGCTGATTTGTTGTTGAGGAAGATGAGGATTTGTGCTGTGCTCTCAGAACCAATGAAGAATGAGGTGTGAGTTTGGTTACTTCAGACAAACTATTTTTTACAGCAGTTGTCCACACTTGCCAGTATTTCCACCAGCGGTGCTAATGCTAGAGGTCCTTGTGCAAACAGACTGCACGCTTCCATGGGCATCTAGAGCAACGCATTGGTAAAATTGCATGTCTCGCTGCAGGTTTACAAAGTAGTAGCCAGAGTCCCATCCTTTCCCACACCCTTTTCCTTTCTGTCTCTCTCCGTGTGAAATGCTGTTGACCATGGCAGGGAACTAAAATGCCCAGTGTAGTTGTGACCATACTGTCTTGGTTCAGACTGTGCTTGATCGATAGAAAGCACCATTTAATATGGTACTGAACATAGTATGCCAAAGTTTGGGCTTTTTTTTTTTTGTTTGGTTGGTTGGGTTTTTTTAAGTGATGGGAATGTTCAAGCATCTTCACAATTTGTTTTCATGAAATATACATAATTAATATGTATTCTTTCTTCACCAGCCCTGGTAAGTATGTATAGCATAGAATAAAACCAGATGAAATTAGTTCCCTGTCTTCTCCAGGTGGCATTCACCGGAGGGGTTTTAGATGGAGGGGTTAGACTGACTGACCTCAAGGTCACTCTTTTCCGTACTATGCCAGAAGTAGAATTGGACACACGTTGGAGAGCTCTGTAGCCAGAGGCCATGGGAAACTGAAGTGTTAAAGCTCTTCAACACCTTTATGACCATCTGAAGGTGATGGAATACAGGAACTAGACCCTGCAAGTGGACACGGTACTGTTGCACGCTATTCAATACTTCAATATAGTCTCCTTGGTTGGCTTCATCTACTGATGGGTGTCCTACTTAGTGTCTAGTTAAAAGAAAATAAACGGGATATATATTACAATCAGTAGGAAATAGCTACCCTAAGCATATAATGCATCTTTTAAAAGAATTAATATGTTTTGTTAATGTCTCTTCTGCGAACCAAACTAATTTTTTGTGTTCAGTAATATATGACAGACAGTTCTAACTTTAGAGCTTCTGTGTTTCTGAAACACTTTGATTTGTGTAGTCAGTATTCATGGTGCTCAGTATATTGTTGGTTGCTTCATCCACATTATGCTTTTTTTTTTTTTCTTTTTTTTAAACGGCTAGCTGAAACTCCTGACCTGGAACAAAGAGTGATAGATGCCTCACAGTTGCTCTTCGTTCTGGATAAATAATCATTCAGGCATAATTATGTGCATCTCTCAGTACTCATGAATACCTACTGCCTGCTTGAATAGCTGGGAGGGAATATACACTGCCCTTACAAATCCTTCAGAATAGTCTTCTGCTTGTATTGTGTTTGGGGGGAAAAAAAATAAACCAAAATAAACCAAACCAAAACCAAACAGAAAAATACCCAAACAAAAAATCAGAAATCCAGAAAATTTTATTTTCTGTTTGCTGACTTTGTTCTCTTCATTTGGTCAGCTGCTCAACAGGCTAATTACTGTGAAAATTGACATGTAAGAGTAAGTATCCTGAGTTACTCTCCAAGAATAAAAAAATTACTGGAAGTAGGGTATGCACCGTAAGTGGTGTCTAACCTAATGGAACTTGCAGGGAATTTTGTCATTTGAGTTTCTTGTGTCACTTAGTGGGTCACAATATGAGAAACAGGGCAGTTTTATAATCATCGGCTTTTTGCTTTAGTGGCTCTACAGGGAAATGAGGCTTTATGAGAGGTGTCTTTTTCTGAAAATGATGTGCGGTATGTTCTTGGAGGTTCAGTTCTAGGCATTATGAACAGATGCTTCTGAACTAATCTCAAATGTCACAATTCATGCATAAACCCTGGGGGATTAACAGTATAAGGATTCCCTGAAAGTATTCCTGGAGGTTTAGCTTAAAACTCTCTCCCAGGGAAGTGTCCCACCTACTGACTTGATGAATACTTCCAGGCCTTCCCAAAGGCCTTCTCTCTAATGCTGATCCGAATAAGGCCAGGGGAGGGATGACAAAAGCAATAAATTGCAAAGCAGTGCAGCTTTGAGATGGCAAGTAAAAATCATGTGGCCTCGAAAAGTTGCAGTGGTCCTTACAGAAGTGAAATCATGAGATTTCACTCTCTCGTGGAGATTCATCAACATCTGGTGGAGGAATAATCACAGCTCTGTAATTATGATTGAGTGTAATAGGAAAAATGCAGATGATTTAAAATATTTAAAAAGTTAATTTCCTTTCTAGAAAATGCTCACCTTTCTATTTAAAATATTTCAATGACTATTTAGAAAAAGCTTTTATTTAAAAATAAACAAAAATAGTAATGATTGAGAAATTCACCACTGTACAAAACCAGAGGTACTTGTGATGGATGCTTCAATAAACTCTGTAACTCTAGAAGAATGGACAGCTGTGTTTTTTAACATATTAACAATTGTTCTCTCACTTGTAATATATATAACATGTTGCGGTCAGATGAAAAAAATCGGAGAAAACATTTCCTTAAGCCACTGTTAGAATGAGTTCCTGTCTAAACAGAAGATAAGGGAGGGAGTTTTGCTGCAGCTCTCTTCCATCTACACAGATTTTTTTGTGATGAGGGTATAATATATGTTAACATTATGCTGACATGGACAGCTCCAGCCAATAGGTTAAAATTGTTAGGTAGTTTGTCTTTTTGACAGATCTTGTCTCCATGTCTAGCAATTTATATGACCTTCCAACTTTGATATTTTCCTTGCCAGTGCGTGTCCTAAATGGCTCCCTTCCACGTACCGGCCCCGCTTTGTTCTTAGAGATTGCCAAGGCAGCCCGTGCTTTGCTGACTGCGGGGGGGCCCACTGGGTCGTCGCCGGTGTTAAATGCTGCGTTAGTCTGTTGAGTGTTAAATTGCTTATTCAATTCTTGAACATGTTTTGTTAAATTAATGTTTTAAGCTAATTTTAAAAATTCAATTTCTTGCAGGTAGGGACATGGCAATATGATACGAAACATATCATATTTCCCGTTATTTTCCCTTTATAATTTAGTACATGGTATGATTCATAAAAACCTAGGCCAAAGCTAGGCCTGTTCTGCATGGTAGATGAATAAACTGTAGAATAAAATTCCTGTTTCTGGAATAAGTCTGCTAAATATCACTTGTGCAAACTTTTCTCCTGTGTTTGGTAACACTTAGGATTTGTTGTTCAGCCTTACAAGAAAGTGTTTACATGCGTGTGTATATATAAATTGTTTCTTCCCTAGCATTTCATCCTGTTATATCTGCGCGCGTGTGGTTTTGTGTGTGTTAATTTAATCAAAGCATTATAAATAGCAGGGCAGTTGATTTTCACGAGGAAAGAGGCTTATTAAAAAAAATCTTGTGCTGGTGAATGATTTTTCACAGGCCAGTCAGAAAGCTCCCGTAGCTGTATAGTACCAGTGCAGTTGCTATGCAGTCCGTTAGTAATTCTCAACTCTAGAAGAGGTGTGGTGTATTTAAAAGCACTTGCATTATGATACTGAGGTTTAAAGAAACTTGAGTTGCGGGTAATATAAACCAATTCTTTTTAGAGTTTTGAACAAGTCTCTAAACAGAATCTAAAACAAGGGGGAGAGCGAAGATGGCAACCCTGATATACTGAGTCTGAATGGGTGGCAGCAATAAACTAACTTATATCCTTGGTGGTACTTGAGAGACTTGGAAATAAATGAGAGACTCATCTCAGGAAACAGGTATCTAAATTGGTTTTAAACCTAATATCAGCTAGAAATAAAATAGGACAACCTACAGGGTTTTTTAAACATATTCTGCTTGTGATAGGTAAGGAAGGAGAGACTCAGGTGTTAGGACACTGTCTGGTGCTTGCGTCAAAGGTTCAAAATTGCCTGTGGTGTCCCCTTGGACAAGTCACCTAGAGAACACGCAACTGGGCTCCTGCAATGCGTCTCCGCCGTAGAAGAGGCCAGATTAACACAACTGTAACAAAGAGCAAGTTTGGCTCCCTAGGCTAAAAGTCAGCCTTCGAGTGAAATACCTTCCTGCTTACCAGTTCTGGAAAGTGTATAATTTTGTTGCTCAGCAGTGGAAATAAGTCACAACATTGCTATATGATGTCATACGCATCCCCCTACATTTTTTCAGGCCTATTGAAGACAGTAAAAAAGAAATTTATGTGCAAACTGGGTCCCTTCTCATGGAAAGCAAAATGGGAGGAAGCTTGAAAATAGTTGGCTTGTTCAACGGATTTATGATGCTTGCAGGTGGCAGCAGGTGGAGCTGGGATCCACAGACTTTTGACTGTTATCTGTAGCGTCATGGGGTGTTTTCAGGGACTGAATCAATCTTATGAGAAACTAATGCATAATACTCTTACAGTCACAGAACTGGCATTTTAGGGTTTCCATTTGTTTGTTTATTGTTAATGAGCTTAAGATTGAATTAGGGTGGGTGATTAATAAACACTCACCTTTTTATTAAAAATTTTACGAAGATCTTCATAATGCTTTAATGATTGCAAAGGAAAGTGATTAATTTTGCTTAATTTTACCAATTTTGTGGCAGGGTCTTTTTTTTTTTTTTTAATATTTTTTTTCCTTTGCTTGCCTGATATAAATTATTTTCAATCCACATCTTTTTGTGTCTTTCGGGGCAGGCTCAGGTCCCCACTTCTTCAGGTTAGGGTTCTGTCTGCGTGTAGTGTGGCTTACTTCTGGCTTGCACATGCAGCTTCCCTTCAGAACAAAACCTTCTGGAGTCAAGAAAGGGTTCGTGTCCTGATTTTGTCCTGCCATACAGATGGTCATAACACTTAGTGTTACAGCAATACCTCTGTATTTGAGCTGGTAAGAAAAAGAGAAGGTTGTCAAATAATTCTCATTCTTTTAAAGAAAAGAAGTAGTAAAGAACTGAAAAGTCATGCTTTCTCACATGGCATTTCATAGAAGCCAGGAGGAGACTGGATTTTGTAATGTCTTGTACTATAGTATAGCTATCCCATTTTGCCTTTACATCTCCCGTATTTGTGTCAACCTGTAAAAAGGTTGGTGAGTCTTGTTCTCTTAGACTTTCTTTTTAAATTACTCTTATTCACTTGCGGCTAACTTAAGGACTTGTCTAATTGTTGCTGCTTTGATATTTGCCAATGGCCAAGAAGTCAGTGTTGGTAGAAGACATTTACGTGGGTGTTTGCCTGCTTCTGATGCTTTGTACAGTCAGAAAAGTGAAATCATAAGCTGAGAAGTGTAGAGGTAGAAGACAGAGCACTGTATTATTTTAGTAGTTTATTGTCTGCCTCTTTGAATACCACCATCACCTTAGGAGGAAGAACTACGACTATCTTAACTCTTAACCAGCTGATAGACAGCACAGAAAGATAATAGAGTAGAAATTTCCTTATTCAGTACTAGTGAGTGTCTGAATGTACTAGAAAGGAAAGTGGAGCCAGGTTCAATTTTTGGCCTATGGAAAAGGATGGCTCGAAGAAGTCCTTAATTTGAAGTAGTGCAAGTTAGTGAGATGGTTTTTTGTGGGGAAGGAAGAGCTGTTGTTAACTACATAACTCCTTCTTCATGGCTTGTTTTATGTCAAGAAAAGCAAAATCAGAAAAAATAAAAACTCTTGTATCTCTTGTCTGACAGTACTAACTGAATCGGTTCCCTTGCCCTGGATGGGACAGGAGTGAATGGGCTGCTCCTGCAGCACGGCCTGTTTAGCGCCAGCCTTTCCTTTGCTATCCCTGCCTGGATCAGGGGGAGCTGTGCGTCGTTCCAAATAAGAC
Organism: Fratercula arctica; assembly: GCA_947846985.1. NCBI lineage: Eukaryota > Metazoa > Chordata > Aves > Charadriiformes > Alcidae > Fratercula > Fratercula arctica. The sequence goes on from CANTUZ010000010.1 coordinate 27,495,742, forward strand.
ATTACACCTAGTCCTGCCTGCTGAAGGCTTTGCTGCACGGCTGCCCTGCCAGCTTTGTATGCATGTCGCCAGCACGTCACGTTTGATCAGAACGAAAGTCGCTCCAGAGTACATCTAATCAGGCAGGGCTTCAGAAAAACTTGAAGGCTATAAAGCTGACCTCCGGAGTCTGTAGTGTTGCCATTGGGAACAAAGAAGAAAAGTGTGTAGCACTTTGAGATCTGCTACTCCGTGTCGTAATAACCATTTAAACAAAAAGTAAGAAAGAAAGGATATGAGTAGAAGAAAAGAAAACACCATCTGGACTTAAACTGCTTTTATCCAGATGTCATCTGGATGTACAGTGTAAGTTTATCAGGTTAATTTAATTCTATATTTGGAAGTCTGGCTGGATGTTGGAAATTTTGTCTTGAAATTGCAGGAAGGATAATATTAGATGTTTTATCCTTAACTTACAGTAGTACATACATTAAGGATTGTATTATATCACTTTTCATTGTTTATATTAAACTAGCATGTGGTAGCCAGGTCTGAATTTTGATTTGTGTTAGGCACTTTATGCATATTTGGTGGAGACAGCATCTACCCTGAGGAGTTCTCAATGTAACTGGAAAGCCAAAGGAGCTGAAGAAGTGAAGTGTTTGGTGGTGGTTAGTCAGGAGAAGAGCTCAGGTCTCTGTTCACAGGGATGACTTTGCCCTGTGGTCATGAGAAAAAGCTTCTGGGCAGATACTTTGTAATAATGATGGTGGTATGAAAAACACAAGACAGTCTACTTGTCTTAATTTATGGACTGCGCTGTAAAGAATTCATTAGTAACAGTGTTTCTGTTTACAATGCATGTAATAAAAATGGGAAGTCTGGCTGCTTTGGTTTGTAAGACAATTGTTACTCATAAGTTGTCAGGCTCCCTCCTGGCCTGTTCCACTCAAAACAGCAGTGGTGACGATGGGAACTCTGCCCTCCTCTTCTTCATAGGGGAGACCATATTGATTCCCAGTCTTCTCCATTGCGGTAGCTTTTGTTCAGGCCCAATTTAGCATTTGCATAGTTGCTGCTTTCAAATATTTGAGAGGATTTTAAAACACCTGCTCAATATATGTATTGTGTTCTGTCAGATGCCATTTCAGCTTTGCTCGTGCTATCACCTGAGGGTGAGAGACTTAGTGGAGGTACAGCTAACGGAGATCTGTGCTCTGGGAAGAAGTGCTACTGAAATTTGTTCCCAATTATCCCAAGAGATTTGTGAACTACACAGGTGACATCTTTAACCATGAAATTCATCAAACCTTTGAAAACTGAATAGTCTGTTAAGATTTTTGGTAAAATGAAACTTATTTCATGGTAAGTCTTTATTTGCCTGTAGAGTGGCTCTGGGACACTGGCAAGTCTCAATGACCAGTTTCTAGATAGAAAGGTCCTCTCAGATGATAAGATAGTGAGAAAACAGAATGGGCAGTGCAGATGATCACGGGTGTTTCAGTTAAAATCTTCCCTGAAGGCAGTAGACTTTGCTGTGTAAAGCTCCTGCAGTGCCTTGTGATCTAGGTGTCTACAAGAATTTCCACCTCACTGGAATTATGGGCACTTAGAAAACAGGAAAAGCAGTGACTACGTTATAGGTAGTCAAATAGAAGGGATGTGTGCAGCTTTGACTTTCTTGGAATGAAGACGTGCAGTTGGAACTAGTTTTTAAATTACATTGTTTTCAAAATCAACTATAGGATGTCAAAAATATTTCTGGGCTTCTTCATAAAGTTTCAGTAGCAATGGATCTGTCAGTTTGGTTGTGTTTCAGGTGCTTGCATATTAGCTGTTGAGACTAACATAAACAGCAGTCACATTTCAAGCTTCCCAATGTATTGTGTTCACACAATGCTTCACTGAGTATGTACAAAAAACTTTTCCTTGAGGGATACACAGTCTTTTTTCTTTTTCCTTGTGCAGTCCTCGATCATTTTACTCAGATGGTCAGCAAGGTTCCTTAAACTTAGGATTTGGTCGTGACTTGAAGTATTGGACATTTGTCTGCAGGACAATTCAATAAGAGAAAATACCTTTGTATTCTACAGGTCCAGAAGGATTAATATGGATGGGTCTTCGATCAGCTACTTTAAAATGAAGGTGATAAAATAGATTATAGAGCTCACCAAAACTGTAGTTTTGTTGTGTCTAAATGTCCAATATCTTTAGTTTAAATTATTTGAAAGAAAAGGCACCCCCCCCAGCTCTAAATTGTCATAATTCAAAATTAGTGGAGAGTTTGAGAGAAGCAGCCACTGAAAGTGGTGCAGAAAATATAACTTGGTTGCCAGTGGCTACTCTGTTTCTCTGGCTACAAAAATTCGCAGCCATCCAATTTCTACCTTATTTCTTCAGCTATATTTAGCCTTTACAGGTTTTGCTGATCCTCCTGGAATTCATTTTGCTTCCATTCTGGGAAGTTGGGTAAATCTTTACTTAAATTTCATCAGAACAGACCAGGATAATGGCAGATATCAAAGTTATTAGAGCCTGTATCCCAAAGCAGCTATACAGTTGCTCTGTTCTCTAGAGACTTTGTTAATTGAGATAATGCCCCTTTTCTTCCTCTTCTCCTTCCCTCTCCCTGAGTGATTTTCTCCAAAGGAGTGATGCGTTCCCTGGTGGCTTACCAGAAGTTATTGTTCTTGGGAGCAGGTTCTTTGTTCTCATAGGATGAAAGAAAAGGTAAATAAATCTTACGTTTATAGACCATAAAGAGAAATTACCATCTACTTTGACTCTATGCCTTCTTCACAATGCTAAACTTAGTGGGGAAAAAAAAGAGAGTCCAAATCTTTCTCATTCTTTTATTGGGTGCATTATACTTTGGGGATGGGGGGATTGTTACGTTCTTTCTGTTGCTACGCAGTAATGAGGAATATAAGTTGTGGTGATACAGTATCACAGGAAGAAATCCGCAGACAGTTTCCTTCAAATGCTACAGTTCAACTTCCAGAGCATGCCTAGTTTCATCAGATAAAGCAAGAGGGCATTCAGTGTCAGAATGCAAATCCTTCTGATTTCTAATTCACAGTGCGCTTGAGATGTTTCTTGCTAGGAGCATTTCTTTGGGCTGGCCCAAGAGGTTTTGACCTCTCTTTGTTACATAGCAGGCTGTCTGGGTAGAGAGAGATGTTATCGGACCATAGCAAATACATAATAGCATCTTCGCTTTTTGATGGGTTATTGTTAAATTGTGAAAAATTTTTGCTGCTAGTGCCATCTCTCCTCTCTTTCTTTTCTCCTGCTTCTGAGACCATCTTTGTCCAGATCAATTGAGTTGTTGCTGGACCTTTAAAAATGCTTGTATTAGGCTGTCTTCTGTAGCTTATCTTTCAGGTTTTAAGCAAATGACATGGATGAATATGTCCAAACCAGCTGGCTTTCTTTAGTAGCTGATAAATGTCTAGCAAGAGCAGGAAAAAGTTTACAGTTGATACACATTCTTTGTAGCAACGCTACAGGCTCAGCCCTCAGAATGCAGGTAAGCCAGATCATGTTAGCAACACTTCATGCATATCACAGTATTGGATAGGCAAACACAAAGAATTTTCAACAAATGCTTTCCATCTTACCACAGAACCTTTGAAAGAAACAAGCCTTCATTAGGTAAATAAGCGAGTGTCACATGCAGGAATGCAGATCCTTTTCAGTTCTTATGCTCACCTGATTTCTTCTACAATCCTCCCATTGAGCCTGAAAGGTGGGAAGAAATGCTAGATTCTGGCTCGGTTTAGGAATTTGCAATTTATCAGGGAAGGTTTTTTTACGGCATTGTTGCGTGAGTGATCAGGGACACTGGTTATGAAATGATTTGAGTGCAACCCTGAAAGCTTTTAGGGATGGCTCATTTGCTTGTAGCCATCCCGATGAGGATTAGCATTTCTTACCTGCAAGCTACGGTACATTTAATAAACCACTGGATCAGTGGATTCTGCTGTGGAACTGTCAATGTTTGTTCTAGCAGATCTGCCTATATTGGAGTGTGCAAAGCCTCTGAGAGCACTACAGCAGGTCTGTCAGCCCTGGCTCCCCAGGAGCACACTTCTACGCACTTCTGCCTTTAATTTTGTGTTATTACCTCTTGCTGTTTTAAACTGTAGTGTCCTTTTCCCTCCTTGCTCTCCCTAAAGATAACAAGCCGACAGAGCTGATGACACGAGGAGCTGGGTGGAATGCAGGGAAACCAACCTTGTAATATAAGCACGCAGCAGGGCAATTACCCGAAACTGGGATCTGCAGATGCCGCTCTCGGTCTGAGGAAACCAGTCATTTCAGCCAGCGGGCTGGAGGTGAGGGCTGCCAGTGCGGGAGGCAGTTCATGTGCTTTATGGTTAGTGCTGGCCAGTGACCAACTTGTCCGGGCTCGAAGGAGCACTCTCCTTAGCTAGAGATGTGATTTATTTATTTTTTTTTTAATGTTCCTGCTATACCACTCTTAAACAGTGGTGGGGTTTTTTTTATATTTTTATGTCTACACTTTAAGCTAGGTCATATCCCAGTGCCATGTACGTGCTTCCAGCAAGCCCTACCACCTTTGCTTTTGTAATCAGGCTGCAGATGTGCTTCATGATTGAACAACTTCTACGCACCGCCGCTCCTCCTCCCAAAGGAGTCCAGCAGGCTTGCTTATGCAAGCTGTCATGCTGTTTTTTTTTTTTTTTTTTTTTTTTTTTTTTCAGAACCATGTGTGGGTTTGCTTTTGTGTGTATCTGGCTGGCTGTTCATGCCTGCATATAATAGGCTCTGTATATAAAAATGTTCCCCAGCACACGGCGGCGGAAACAGCTTCCTTAAACCCGACAAAACTGCCAGTGCTTGCAGCTCAAGACACCATAAATTACACAATCCCGCTCCCACCTCGCTGAGGCTGTGCCTGCTGGCAGTGCGCACACACACACACACACACACATACGCTCGCTCGCTTTCCCCCTCTCGCAGTCAGAGATGATAGAAAGTCTTCTGGGGATTACTGCACATTTGTAGAGCAACAATGGAAAGCAGCACAGCACAAATATCTATTCTTCCTCACCCAGCATAACAAACGCTGCTTTGTCTCACATCTGGCCCTGTTTAATAGCTCAAAGCCAACAGCAGTAGCAATTTAGCAGCTTATGGTAAATAAGGCTTTATTAAAACAACTTCCTTTTTCAAGTGTTTAATGACTAAAACAGCCTTTCACCTGACATTTTATACCTTTTTTTCTTTAGTACCGTATCTAGCAGGTGAAATAAAATAGTTGTCGCGGATAGGTATTAAACTTTTTTTCCAGAGAATAATCTTTGAGAGCATCTTTGGAAATTCTCTTAGTGAAAAGCCGTCTTGGAGACCTTTCCCTGCGCGGTGAGGGATCTGGATGTACGGCTGCGGTCTGTGCCTGTGAGAGCCTACGTGCTGAGCTGCACCCGGCCTTGGCGCTACCCGTCTGTGCGTCGGAGCCTCATGCTGAAAAGGAGAATTAATGCAATTACATGCGATTAATAGTGTTCATCTGTGGGCACAACACAGAGGCGTGTGCTGATAGTTCAAGAAACAACTTTTTAAAAGGTGTTTAAGGAAAGCTTCAAGTGGAATTAGATGTTGTTTTGCCCCTGGACTGATACGTTTGACCGCCAGGACCGGGCCCCGAGGGAACTGATGTTCCTTAAATTTATCGTTTGGGGCGACAGGCTCCCGCGGGCCGCCGGGCTGTTTCTGACCCGCCGCCTCAGGGATCCGCGCTTTCGGGCGACGGAACGCGGCTTTCCCGCCTAGCCGGCCTCCGCCGGGCCCCGCGGCGGGCGGGCGAGGGCGGCCCTGGCCCCGGCTCCAGCTCCGGCCCCGGCTCCGCGCTCCCTCAGGGCGGCGACGCGGGCCTGCGGCGCCCCCTGGCGGCGCGGCGGGGAGCCGGCACGGCGGGCCCGGCTTCCCCTCACGGCCCGGCCCGGCCCGGCACCCTCGCTTGGTGCTTCCCCCCGCCCAGCTGGGGCAGCCCCTCGGTCCCGCGACCCTCCGCACACTGCAGACACGCAGGGAATTGTTAGTTGCAGCTGACTGAATAAACCCTATTAGCCAGCTTTGGTTCTGTGGGGGGGGGAAGAGGGGCGCTTGAAAACTGCCATGTTGAATTCCTGTCTAGGGAACAGTTTTCTTCTTTTTGTCCTCTCACTTACTCAGTGATGTTAAAAAAAGGAATTTCTTGACTGATAAGGGGTTTTCGTGTATCTTTTTTTCACGGCCTCCTTCCATTGAGCGGTCCAAAGTGGCTCCAAGTAGATCTCGTTACCTGTAGCAGCCGCAGCTCCCACAGGGCGGCTGGCGGTGTGCCGGCCCTGGGGAGACAGAAACCCAGCCTGGCCCGGTGCTGCCGGCCCCCCAGCGCCTCACAGCCACCGCTTCCCTGCCTCGCCTGGCTCCTTAGAAGGTCTGCCTTTCCTTCTCTGCTCTTCTGTCTTTCAGGGGGAAAGATAATTCGCTAAAAACTTGATTTCTCCAGAAAAACTTGATTGCTCAGGTGAGGGGGATGGCCAGGCATGGTGGGGCTGTGCGGCCTGCACCGGCCTCAGCCCGGCAGCGGGGAAGGTGCTTCCAGTGAGCTCTGCTCCGCTGCTGTCTCTGTCCGGCAGTGAGGGAAGAAAGCCTGCGAGAAGGGAAGAAGAGCAAAAAGCACAGCATGAAGGGTCTCTCTAAGCTCGGGGAGAAGGTCAGTGTTGGTGATTCAGGTCTCCCTTGGCCGCAGGTGAGCAGCATTGGTCCCGGGGTGGCAGAGCTGTTAGTGTGGATGGCAGCCCTGGCCGTGAGGAGAGCTTGCCCTGGAGCAGAGCTGAAACCACACTTCCTTTCAAACTGCAGTACGATTTTAGACACGTCAGTGTTTTGAAGCAGCGCTGAAATGTTTGATTATTTTTTATTTTTATTTTTTTTAAGAGGCTGTTTATGCTGCCTTAGGAACTGGTAGGGCCTGTGTTTTACTAAATCGGTCTTCTTAAACACATTTCAAGAAGTCCAATTTCTGATACAATAATTGCAAATTCCTAACTTGAACTTTCAGCCAACGCAGAGTGTAGCAGAAGCTTGTGAAACTCTCTTTTTTATAGCCACTACATAATTTCTTTTTTCAGTACTAAAGAGAGGTTTGTTGTAATCGTTTAAGAAAAAACATTCAGTGTGTTCAGGGTTAAAAAAAAAGTCTAACAGGTCGATACATCTGTTCCTTTAAAAAAAGCACATTCTCCATTTTTGAGGCATCATAAATATGTAAATGAGGGCTCTTTAATTACTGCCTAGGGCTATAAACTCGCATGCTAGAGGGGAGGGAAGAAGGAAGGCAAAGAATAATTCACATAATTTTTTTCTTTTTCTTATTTTTTTTTTTTTTAAGAGCGAGAGATTGTGTCTTTACGTCAGAAAAGACAGCAGAAGAATGGGCCTTTTTATTGCTGAATTACCAGAAGGTGCTTGGAGCACTTCTTTTTTTGTTTATCGTTTTGGATGGAGTTAGCATATAAAGCAGTAGCATAGGACCTTTCTGCCTAATGTGTGCACCAAACAGAGGGGATTTGTTATGAAGCACTGGGTAAAATTCCCTTCTCTACCCCACTCTGCCAGTACCTGTAATCCCCATCAGCAACATCCCCTGCTGTCTCTTGAGCTGCCTGCAGCACCTGAATCTTAGCATGGTTTCTAGTTCGGGTACACCAGAGGCTAGTGAGGGACCCTGCAAAGTCATTTTCACTTGTGACCTGATAAGTGCTCGGCACTTAACCGAATAGAAGTCTGCTCTTATTCAGCCCTGCTGGCCTTTCTGTATCTTAAGCACCATTATTTTCAAGTAAGGTGATCTTGCTGCTACTTTAAAACAGCTTGAGATCGACAGAAAGGGCATTTTTTTTAAATTACAGCATGTAGATGTGCACGTCAGAACCAGACCAGTGTACAGCAGTACCTGTGTGGTAGGTATAGTTACTGGAAATTTAATTCTGCTGGTATTTTTTCCAGGCAAAATGGTCTGGTGTCAAAATGCTTATTCTGCCTTGGTGAAATTTCAGATCCATATGATAATTTTCACTTCCCACATTTAATCTTGTAATTCTTACTGAGGCCTATGAAAGAATAATTTCCCGATAATAATGGTTTCCCACTAATGAGGTCTGCATTTTTGATAGCAGAAATGACTTAGAGCCAGTATGCTAACTGAAAAAAATTATTCTATTTGATGCTCTTTACGGTGTATCTGAGAGAAAGGTAAAAATGAGTCTTGTGGCAGTGAGGCAGGATATTTCAAGTACAATGTGTTAATGTCATTGTATGTGGTGAGGCTTCGTATGTACAATTTGGGCTGTTGGGTTCATGCCACAAATGTTTACTGCCCTGGGGGAGTTAGTGGACTGAAGGGCTTCTCTTGACCAGAAGAGAATAAATGAGCTTGGTCTGGTTAAAGTAGCAAACCGGTGTTGGTAAAGGGGTGGTGGGTGTCCATCCGTGCAGTGAGGGGGAAGAGGTGGACGGAGCCTGGCAGGGCAAAGGCTGTTTTAACCAGAGAGCACTAGTAATGTGAGAAAAAATGAAGTTGAGGATGGAAGTGAACATACTTCTAGCTACTAGGGGAAGGGTGAGAGTCAGAGAGTGCTTTTCAGTGGGAGCCATTGGGTGTTAAAAGCAGAACTATTTTTGAGACTGAATTTGATGAGCTTATGACAGAAATTGTATGGCATATCTGTGTTGGCAGAGCAGGGGACTGCACTCCCAGTCCTGCCTTCAGTCCTGCTCAGTTGTGCAAGTTGGTTCTGTGTGCTTTGCCCTCGGCTTTTTCAAATGGGCTTTGAGAAGCTATGCTGTCTGGGAGAAATGGCAATTTGGACGAGTACAATAGTAAGCTGTGGTTCAGGTGCCTGATAGTAACCTTTGATTTTGTTTATGGTTAACCGGAAGGCAGAAAATTAGGGTGGTGTTATATGTACAGTTCATAAATCAACGTGCAGGATAGTTTGTTGGCCTGAGTGACAGTACATGAATGCAAGTCATTATCATGTAAAATCTCTCTGCAGTCTCCCAGCCCTGAAGCGTGTTTGCCAGTAACACCAGAGGCAGCTCCTGATGCCACTAGCCATGAGCCTGAGTGCTGGTGTATCTGGCTTTACTTGAGAATTGTGTTTTCTGGCAGTATAGAGTATGTCTATGTATCTCTTGCTTGGGATAGACAGTCTTTTCAGCTTGGCTTACAGTTTCTCTATGTGGCTGTATGGCACAGAGAAGGTTAAATAGGTAATGCCAAAATAGACAAAAACTGTTTCACAAAGTCAACCAAAAATGCAGTATTTTGCTTACTGGTTCATTAAGAAAAAATATCCTGACTTTTTTTTTTTTTTTTTAAAGCAGCCTCAGTTTGCATTTCTTCAAGTATTTCAACAAAAATCTATGTGCATGAATACATTTGTGTTTGTTTTCAGCATGCCCTCCTCCATCTGTCCTGATGCTCAATTAAAATGCAGATAATGTGTCCCAGCTTGTAAGATGGATCACTGCTGAAGTGGTGTCATCTCTGGGCTAGCTTATCTCTTGATAAATACCTCTGCTGTCCACTGAGAGATTAAACTTCATGACTACTGAGGTCTGTTCGGGGGTCTTACAGGCAGATAAGACTGTGTTACTTGCTTTTAATAAAATATATCAGTTTACACTTGCTAAAGGACCTTTGGATGGTATTTGCTATGGAGAAGGTGGCAGCGACATAATCAAACGATAATACTTGTATGTGAAACTGGCTTTTCCATTTCGTAAGTATTATAATTTATTGACAGGAGTGCTTTATTGAACCCTCTTGTGTCTAGAGTGTGGAGATGAGGAGCTTGAGCTGCTGTTGTAAGACCTCATTTAGCTGTCTAGCAGAAAAGATTTCTTTCCCTGAGTCTAATCCGGCAGGAGCCATGGAAGAACATTATCAGCTAGGTACAGAAATCTCAGGCGGCTTGGGTATGTGGGATGCACGCGGATGCCATGGTCTGGAGCCTGTCTCGCCATGACAGCCATGCAGTCAGGGTTCCCACCGTAGGGAATGCTCTTCTCCTTCTGGGGGCTGAGTATGAGCAGTGCTGGACTTGTAGAGGTACTTTAACTGAAGACATGTTGAGTCATGTAGTAGGAGTGGTGAGCGGCCAGCTTCTCTAACTGAACAACTATCTGAAAAATTTGCTGTCTCTTATGTGTTTGTAGGGAGTGGAAAAGAGTTTTGTTATGAACAGCTCTCTGAATAACAAACTGCTCAGTGCCACTGAAGAGACTCATGAGGGAGAGGCTTCTGTGTGAGTCCAGGACCTTGCTTGTGCTCGTGTAAAGTTTTATATAAATACAGCATTTGGGTATGTATTTCTGAATCTGTGCCCACTCACTGTTCGTGAGCGTGAGGATACAACTCCTTAGACTGTACCGCTCTGTCACAGTAGAAGGATACGAGAATATGTAGGCAAAGACTGTTTTCATGTTCCAATGCGCAGTATCTATGGTTTCATTTCCATTTCAGATGCCATGAAAGTGATTGAAACAGCAGAGCATACACATGTATGTGTGAAACAACTCTGTGCCCCTGAGAGATGAATTCTAGAAAAAAGCACTTAAAACTGCTCAGCTTATTAAGTATAGGCTGGAGTCTCATGCAGTTCTACTTAAAACATAAATAAGTAGAAGTCATGGTGCAAACCGTTTGGTAGTATGAATTACGGACTGAAACTGTTAATTAGCTGTTGGCTTCTGTCTTTATGATCTGCTGTTCTGCCACTATAGGAAAACTGGCAAGGCCAGAGAAGGGGGGAATGGGTGGAAGGGGCACAGTGAAATGCACAGCGTGCCCACACCAGGAGGCTTACCTATGCTTACTTGTGCTTTTAGTGTCTTGCTCTTGGTCCAAGTTTGAGTGGTTTTTGCCATTCCTGCCTTTCAGATCAGTAGAGCTGTTTGTGCTATGGCTAACTCCTTACCCCAGCCTGAACACAGGGATAAGGGAGAGGTAAATGGCGAATTCAGCATGATGTGTGTGTGTGTTGATTTAACACCTACTGTTTCCCCGTCTTGCAGGCGTTGTTTTTGATTCCAGACACATACTGTTATCTTGACAAAGAGCTGCTTATGTGCGATCATGGAGTATGATGTAAAGCATGGCTCTGAAAAGGAGTTAACGAATACATAGAGCAGGGCTCATCTTGATGGCACCAGTGTGTACCAAGCTGTATCCACAAACATAACTCAGCATGATGAGCATCAGCGGTGGGCTTAGGGGACTGTGGGTTTGCTCTTTACGTCATCATAACTTGTTGCCAGTTTTCATTTGATGATTTTATGCAGCTGTAGCAACATGAATTAAAACTCTTAACGCTACTCTGTGTCTTCATTTCCATTTTCTACATACTTTTTGTTTTTTTAAAGTCACAGGGAAGTTTTAATTTGCCTGAAGTGACACAGTTTATTAGACATGGGCCTAAAGAGTGCAGGATGTATTTTTCCAGAAGTAAAAAGTAGTTTCTTCAGCTATGGATACCTTAAAGGGCCCACTTTTTCTAGAAGGCAAGAGCTGCTCAGGCCTTCGGTCAGAACATCAGTCCTCTTCCATATATGCTAGGTTGTAAATCTGGAATTGCTAGTCATTATGAAAGTCTTGGTTGAGTTGTGAATCCCAGTCCTTCCCTCACTGTCTTCTCAGCCATTTCAAGGGCTCATTAAATAGATCTGTTAGTTGGAGGAGAGTCCAAAGTATACCTGTTGCTTTTGTTTTCAATACAGAAATCCAGAGTCTTCGTAACACACATTTTGTGTTATTTTTGGCCATATAATTCTCTGCCATGTCTGATTCATTTAATATTTATGGGAGGCATTTTCTCTTAGAGGAAGATTAGGAAGAATCCCCATGCCCTTGTCCTTGCAAAAGCCTGACTGTCATTGTTGTTTGGATTATTATTATTTTATCTCGCAAAGTGCTCAGGGTTTTCTTGCAATCGGCTCTGCTCGATTGTTTGGGTGGTAGAAGTGCATGGACTGTGCTTCTTGTGATCTTTACTGTGCTTCTTGTCTTGCAGATCGAGGGATTTTAATGGCTTTCAGGTAGAAGAAAGTGGAGACAATCAAAATGAATTCTATGGACAGGCACATACAGCAGACCAATGACCGGCTGCAGTGCATAAAACAGGTAAGCTGAAGGTGGAGATCACTGCTGCCAGACCCGCATTGTGTATTGTCTGGCAGGGTATGCTGTGCATTGTGGTTAGCTGTTGCTTAATGAATATCCTTGCATTTTAGAGGGGAGGAGAGTGGTAGGAATGAGACATTGAAAATCTCATTGAAGATAATATCTGCTGCAAGACCTGGTGTATAAACCTCAAAAGCCCAACTTTCACCTTTCTAAGAAATCTTCAGCCTGGAGACTCAACAAATCTGTCTCAGCTGAAAGCAGAGTGGTGCTAGTCCTGCTAGTTCTGCCCTGAAGGTGTCACAGCGGGCAGCCATCCTACTTGTACTCTGAGCACAGCAATCTAAAATTTCGACAGGCCAGTTTTGATTCTAATCCAGTATCTGACCTGAGACCTGCACTGCCTGGAGACTCAGAACTTGTGCGGTTGGCATACCTCCAAGTGCTCAGGTTAATCAGTTTGCACAGAGATGTAAAAACTTCTGTTTGCAAGGTAAAATTTTCAGAAGCATCTGTTTGTGAAGGTGAAGAGTCCAAGTCTCATTTACAGATTTCCCCCCTGTAACTGTGCTTTTATATGCTTTTGTAACCAAGCAAAACTACAAAGGCAAGGATGGAATGAGTAGATGCCATCTTTCCCTGTTTCACCCTCCTCAGTGAGCTTTGCTCTCTGGTGTTGCAGGCAGCGTGTATCTTCCTCTCACATACATTCTGCTTTGCGTGCAAGTATCCTTAGAGAGCATTCACAGCAATGGTCCTTTGTGTAGAGGAGGTGAGCAAGAGAATGGTTTCTCATGTTCATGTTTCCTGGTTTTATCTGTAAACCAGTGCATGCATGCTGCGAACAGGTGCATTCATGCAAGCTGCATACAGGTATTTTGAAGATTGGTTATCCCAGATGGCTCCATGAAATGAGCTCCAAAGTTCATCTCTTCAGAACTGGTTGAAATTTTCTGAATTACATTGGGAAAACAGAAAGAAATAATGTTCCCAAATAAATTTTTTCCTGTTGTCTGAGCAGTTTTCTGTCAATTCAGGCCACAGCACGTTGGGAGCCCAGAGTCCTGCTGTTTCAGTTTTATATTTGTATTAAACAAGTTAAAAATCTACCTGCCTACTTCTGTTGTGGGTCACGTGCATATTGCTTCGTGAGGGAGTATAGCATTTCTCAGTTCATAGATTTCTTTGAGTTGTAGATACAAGCACCCTAGATCAAAGGAACTGATAAAAGATAAGCATGGGGGTGGTACTGGATCAGTCTAGATTTTTAAACTTATTCTATTTTCTTTTATCTACAACTTCTTCAAGAGGAGCAGCAGAGGGAAGGTGCTGATCTCCTGTCTCTGGTGACCAGTGGCGGGACATTAGGAAATGGAATGAAGCTGCATCAGGGAAAGTTGAGACTGGACATTAGGAAAATGCTCTTCACTGAGAGGGTGGTCAGTCGCTGGAACAGGCTCCCCAGGGAAGTGGTTACAGCATCAAGCCTGTTGGAGTTCAAGGAGCGTCTGGATGATGCTCTTAACTCACATGACATAGGTGGTCCTGTGAGGAGCAGGGAGTTGGACTTGATGATCCTTATGGGTCCCTTCCAACATGAGATATTCTATGATTCTATGATTATCTGTTTCCATTCTCATAGTTTCATCAGTCTCCATTATTATGTTTTATCATGTTTGCCTAGATATTAGTAGAAGTTTATATTTTCTAGAATATGTTGTAATGCAGAGAACAGAAAATGTGTGTTTATCTGCAAGTATGACCATGCAGATGCTTTGAGGGATATAAAAAAAGAATAGAGTTTATACCTAAACCAGCTGATTTTTCTCGCCATGTTTCCATTATAAGGGAGGATTTCAGAATAAATCAAACAAAGCTAGTTTGTAGGTCAAGGAGCAGAAACAGGAATCTCTCCCTGCAGAATTGCTGGTTATAATCCTGCCTTGGTCTGTGATGGCTCTCTCTCTCTTTCATCGCTCTGTGGTGAAATTTAATGTGTCTCATAGCCCTTTAGAGGCCTTAGGGAAATATGAATTTTGGGATTTCATCCCAGTTTCTTATGAACAACTATCTGGTTCAGAAAAAACATGCCCTAGACTGGCACAAATTGGTGTCCTTTTTGGCCATCGTAGCCCACAGGATGAAGAATGAAGTGACTTGCAGAACAATGTAGCCTTCCAGCTGTAAGAACAGACTTTTAGATCAACTGGGGACAAATGGAGGATGCTGCTCAGTTCTTTTTTCTAGAGCTGTCGGCTTCTGTACGTTGAGAATTTGTATTATTTTAATTAAAGAATATCAAATTATACTTCTTACAGTATTAAAGGTATATTTTTGCCTGTGTAATGGGTAGTCTGTCAGTTAAACCACTATCTTCATTTATACGTAGTGTTGATTTACATATGCAGCTGGGATATTTCTTCAGTGGTGAAGGCCGAGAGGAAGGGAGGAAGGTCAGACTTCTCCGCATTCATGGAGCATTCTTGGTTTTGCTTGATCCTGCTTGGAAGAAAGCTTGGGGTTTTCTGGTGAGCAGAGGCATGCTTGCATAGCTGCTCTCTTCTGTCAGACAGTAAGGATGCCTGACGAGGAGGTATCCTACTTGGGCACGCTCATGAATTCATGGTGCCTGCGCTCTGTGTAGACCTGAGTAAGAGAATAGGGATGCTTTTGTTTTAAACTCATGAAAAAGCGTAGTTAACCAAGACAGTGGTTGAACACCAAAAATATATCGCAGAAAGCTTTTTTGTGAAAGTGGAAATACTTGTAGTTTTGTTGGAGAGGAATGGCTGATTTCATTTTTGTTGTTGTTGTCAAAGAACTTAGCATAGAGACTGCTCTTTACTTTTTCATAGTTCCAAAATCTTATGCTGTTACCTTTGCTGTAGTGGAGAAAGAAACAGAAACTGACTCTGATCAGCTTTTTGGAGGAGACTCACCTCTCTGTCACAGGGTCATAAATTTTCGGCTTGGAGACATTTACATTGTTCTTTGAGACAGGTCATTAGCTGGCAAAATTAACTTGGAACTACGAAGAGTAATTTCCACTTCACCCATACAGAACCAAACTGCGCACTGTTATGTTCATGTTAGTTTTGGGAGCAAAGCAGTACCTTGCATAGTCACATCAATTTATCATCACTGTTTTGGGGGATTAACTGCAGGGTCACACAAAGATCTCCCTGCCTTTTCTTCCCCAGTCTCCAGCCTTTTATCCTTTTTTCCCAACCTGTGAATAAATAGTGCTGCTGTTCTCCTGAAGAGACATGTGCTTTCAGGATGGTGAACACAGCAGTGGCATGGAAGGTGCACTGCAACGGGGGAGGAAAACCATCCTTCCTTGGCGCCCAGCATCTGCACGTTTTATAACCTTGCTGGCAGCTAGTGGCTCATGCAGCCAGACCTAGAGCTGTCTGCCGCCCTCCTTGCCCCTCACCCCAGGCCCTGAGAAACGCTATAAATGGTAATCCATGTGTGTCTTTAACTAGATCAGGTTTCAACACAGGGTCAAGACAGGCTTCTTTCTTCCCAGCTCTGTGACTTGTGAGACACCCACAATATCCTCACTGACTTCTGTTCCAGGATCAAGGTTGTGTTTTACCTTCATCTTTTTTAGTGCTTTAAAGCTACAAATCCAAAACTTGTATATGATCAGCTAGTTAGGAAATGAAGTGTGTGTGTGTTAAGAAGTGTTTCAGACTAGATGAAAGGGCAAACTGAAGAGGTGGCTGTGTATTTACACTGAAAAAAACCCCAGACTTCTGTGGAAGGCTGGAACAGCTTGTGTGGTCTCTTTGTAGCTGATTCCCTCAGTATTTGTAAGTGTATGTGCTTTAAAATTAAACACAGGTTTTTTTGATGTACAGTGGAAAAAGCCAAAGTAACAGGCTTCCCTTAACACACGCAATTAGTTTGTCATGACACAGGAGACTCTTCAGGGTATGTTGAAGGAGGCTTGGATTTTCAGGGTGCAAGCTTTTTTCTTTTCATTCTTTATCCATACAAACAAAAACACAGAATGATTTTGTGCTCAGCGAAGGTCTGATAGCCCCTGAAAACTGCCCTATTCGAGGCTGCAGTAATAATCTGTTTATCTACAGAGTACTCTTGGTTTTGGGTGGCTCTGATGCACCATCCACCATGGAGCTCCAGGGCAGCAGGGGCTGGCTCAGGCAGGCACAGGGCTGAATTTGAGGGCTTCCCAGGGCTCAGGCACAGCCTTCTGAAGGAGCCAGCTTGGCTCTCACTGCATAGGAAGACCCAACAGAGAACTGACTGGTTTTCTTAAACCGTTCTTCATAACAGACCAGAGGTATGGCTTTAATCAAACACTGTCTATTATTTTCCTTATGTGATACAAGTAAATGTCAGGTAAAATCAGTGGGCTGCATGACATCTCCTCTCTACACTCACTCTGATGGGTCCACCTTAAAAATTTAGAGCTATTTTAAATCTAGGGACCTCTGCCTTTTGTTGTCTTTATTTACCATCAGTCAGTTTGTAAGGTTTCTATACATCTCTTCTGAATTTCTTGAAAAGAGGAAGATGGAGAAAATCTTCATTTAAGTTACAAGGAAGCCACCCCTTT
This sequence comes from Fratercula arctica, assembly GCA_947846985.1. NCBI lineage: Eukaryota > Metazoa > Chordata > Aves > Charadriiformes > Alcidae > Fratercula > Fratercula arctica. Next base: position 27,512,508 of record CANTUZ010000010.1, read on the forward strand.
CAGAAGAGATGTGTGATACCTTCCTGCCATGCTGATGGTGGTTGTCGGGGTACATACTGAAGCTGTGTTGAAATTTTAGCAACAGGTTAAAAAGGGAAGTATGAAAAGGCTCTCTGGTGTCAAAAGTATTTGGTCATAGTGGGAACAGCGAATGTTGTTTCTGCTGCTTGTGTCACGATACATCAGGATACAGTGGGCAGTATCATCAAATGATGCTGGATCACTTGGGGAACCCCACTTAATTGGAGGCACACATCACATTGCTGATTTCTAGAAACAGATTAGCATTTCTCCCCTCTTTCCTTCAAGAAAGCTTGCTGAATTGCTGCAGTTGGATGCTTTATAATGCCTCCCCAGCCATTCAGAGAGATATACTAAAAGTTGTAATTGCTGTGTGGTTTTGTTGATATTTTCTTGCTCAAATTGGAAACAAGCGGGCCCATTTCTTTCATCATTCAGCAACTGGGTTTTTGGTCGCTTGCAATTCAGAGGAAAATAGAATTCTTTGTTGTATATTTACATAACTGTTAGCATTTAAGCCCTGAAATGTTTGAACTAATTCTTCTGCTCTTCAGTGTTATTGTTGCAGACTCATGTAAATGCTCAGCAGTCCTAAACATGTCATTTTTAATACATTTTGGACTCGTTAAAATGGGCTGGTTTGAAATTACAGCTGAAAAGGTTTTAATAAAGCTTAATGAAAATTTCTTTCTTGAAGAAATTTGAAAATGAGAAGTATTCTTATGAAGGGCACATTTATTTAGAATACATATTTTTTGGTTGTAGCCCATGTAAGTGTTACAGGGTTTTTTAGCAACTATATATGAAATAACATACAGCAGTAAGGCTAATGGTGAAAAAGACCTCTTTTTTTCCATAAAAAGATATTTGATGGACTTCAAGTATTACAGTTTATTGGTTGAATGGTCCATCAATACTGTCTTAGTAGGGCTTTTTTTTTTTTTTCCCTGAGACCCATAGCTGCAAATCCTTTGTCTGCTTTCATGCTCAGTCTGTTGGAATGTTCCTCTGTTAGAATTCAGTATGTTTAGGAAAAACTGACAGCAGACCAGCTTTCCTGGCTCCTCTAGTCCATTTAGAGACTTGTCAATCAACATTTCTGCCCTGTTAGATCCTGCATCCTGGTAGGGGCTGCTCTGGCTCAGGCAGTGAAGCCACAAGAGAAAGAGCAAAGAGGGAAAGTGCTAGAAGCACTTCTGGAAGGGAGGGGGAAGAGAACACCGTCTTGATGCTTACAGTATTTGTCTGGTTTGTTTCTCTGAGGAGGTTCCAGTGGGTGGAATATAACCCATCACCTTTTGAGGTGGGCTGGTAAAATTTGTGTGGGTATACTTCTTCACAGTTCTGCTGCTTGTTTCACTGCAGCATGTGTCCTCAAGGGCTGGGATGTTACTATTCTTAACTGTTTTCAAAAAGGAAAATATATATGTTTTAAATTATATATAAAACTTCTAGTACCCATAGTATTTAGAAAAAAAATAATCTTTTCTATGCAACTAATTAATCTGGCCTATTGCTTAAAATTGCCTATTGTTAAATAAGGATGAACATGGGAAAATTCTAGAAATTTGTAAGTTGGATCCGTGGTGTCACCTCAGTGTCAAATGAGCATAGGAAATCTTTTTTGTCAGCAACTGGGTCAAACTCTGTAGTGAGCATGTGAAATAGCTGGCAACATGTCTCTAGATTCTGCCATGGCATTTCTGGCTCTTCCTTCATACATATGTGATTGCTACTTGAGTTCCTTCCGCATTAGTGCAACAGCAAACGCATAGCAGGTACTACTTGCACAGCATTAGCATTTGCGCATAAGGACCATGTAGTGGTCATTTTAAATAGTCACCTTGAGATTTTATCTCTGCATAGATTTAGAGATTAAAATAATAAAGATTAAATCAGTTGATTAAAAGTGCTATAAAAAGCACAATCAGTGAGTAAGTAAATTACTTCAACGAGTCAAAAAAATTAATTGGAAAACAAAATGTGTCCAACAAATGTGCTGCTATTTCACCAGGTATATTGAAGACCATTGGTTATTTTTCAAAATCAGTGCATTTATTCTCCTGAAATTTAGAAAATGAATAAAGGTATTTATTTTAAATGCATTTTTTTAAAGTTGGTTCAGTACACAAGTCAGAGAAATTTTAGTTGGTTCTTCCCCCTCCCCCCCCGCCCCACCCTTGCCATCAACTCACTTTATACGCTTGGGTAGCATTATTTCTTTTTAAAAGATGCACTATTGACAATAATCTTTCAGTAAAGAGGAGATGTAATACTTCAGTAATGTCTTTAAAACATCAGCATTTAACATTTAGCATTTAACAGTAGCATTCTAAGGGAAAGAGCATGGCGACTGGTTTGAGAAAATTAACTCCTTGATATGTTGAGATACTTAGGACTGAAACTACTGGCTGAAAATCACGAGGGCATTAGAAAAGAAAGCTCCTGTATCATTATTTTCTATTGGAATGATAAAGCTAAAGAAGGCCCAGCATAGTTGCTGTAATCACATATAGAGACATCTTATGCTAGCATGTTATGACAGGGTGATACTAATGGAAAACGGATTGTTTCAGTTGCCAAGAAGAGTGAGTGAACTGGTTAGGCAAACTGATTTCATAATTCAGTTCAGCTGTAATTGCAAATTTAAAGATAGATTGGAGCCTTGCATCACTGAGCATGGCCTTAGAGAAAGAACAAACAATTGTACCTTTGTTTCTTGACTTTTTTTCCCATAAAATCACTCTTCGTGAGCGATTAAGGAAATACAATTCAGAGAGCCCTCTGATTATTCTGCATCTTTTGTAAACTGTACTGTTCTCAGTGCTCTCAGCTGGCATAATAGCCGTCCAGGTGCTGGTGGTAAGAAAAGTACAAAGATTGGACTGGGCACTGCTGTTCCATCTATTGATAGATTAACAAAAAGACATACTGCCACTAATGTGCCCCCATTTCCATCTTCAGTCAGATCTGGATCACAGTCTTTAGACCCCTAAGTCACAGTTTCCTCTGGGGCAGGGGAGAGTGGGTTGGAACAGCAGTAGAAGGCTTTGTGACAAAAGTAGTTTAATTTGCTGCATGTTCCCTTTTATAACACAAAGTTGTATCGAAGTATATCATAAATATACTGCCTTATGTAGATATGAAAGGTGCAGAGCAGGAAGATGGCGGTGTAATTCTGATCAGCAGAGCTACAGAGTTGAGTGATTTTTATTTTAGCTCTTCTGTCTTCTGTGTATAGTGCTTGAGGATCAGGATGCTGAATCCATCTCTAACGCTTACATAAAACTAATGGACAAGCCAAGGTTGCAATATCTTTCCTCCAGCACATGCACATAGATGCACAATCTTCCTCAGAGAGCTCATGGCATAGGAGATCCAGGGAGCAGAACAAGGCTATTCAATTACCAGGTATTCACCTTTTCTGAAACCAATACTGATTTATGTGCACACTTTATATTAAAAGCGTATGAGAGAGGCATCTATGGAAATCTGCATTAGTACAGGTTTTGTTCCCTTACAGCTCACAACTGGGCAACTTGCTTTTTTGCAGTTCAGTGATACTTGTGGGTTGGGTTTTTTTTCTTCTTTTTCTCATTTGTTTAGCATGTGATCTTCTGTCTTTAGTGTTGACTCCCCCACTCATCTTATCCAGTATTTTCATGTAGTTAAAACATCTGATAAAGAGGTGCTGGTCTTTGCTCAGTATTTACTGTTTTCCTTTGAAAAAGAAGCTGCAGTGGACAAATGGGGCAAAGGTGGCTCCCTTTCATTCTGTTCTTTATAAGTAGGCATGACTAACATGGTTTTAATGTCTCTCTCTCTATCTAGTGCTTCTCAAAATGTGAGCTTAATAAAATATTTATAAAGCTTCTGATGGAATGAGCCATGTAAGTGCAAGATAATTCTATTAATTAGGGATCTCTCAATCTCACAAACACTAAATTGGGAGGGGGGGATTATCTGAATACAAAATGCACAGCTTGAGCCTTTTAATTTTTTTATAAATAAAACAGTCTTTGATATTGAAGGGGCCTGTAGAGAACTGAACTATATATAACCATATTCAGACAAACAAAAATCACACTCCCAAAAGACAGAAAATAGCTCAATACTCCCCTCTATCCTCTTGAAAAAGAAAAAGACCATTTGTTTTGAATCTTGATTGCAGATGAGTTTTTAATATACTGAGTATAGCTGCTAGTGGATAAGGCCTCTGTATAATCACACTTGTCTGTAAATAAAACAAAAAAAAACCAACAAAACACCAAAACCATAGAGAAACCACCTATTTCCATTTACGGCATTTTCTACATTTAAAGCATATCCTCAGTTAATGTCCTGTATTTCTGTAGTACCCCTTGAGCTCTGTTGCAGGCAGTGGAGGGCGCGCCAGGGAGAGACAATTCTTGGTGGATGGGGATTTGAAGTAGAGGCCTGTGTACAGGAGGGGGAGAGGGGCTCGTGGTTGGACTCGCTCACGGAGCCTGCTCAGGTCTTAGTGTAATAAAGGCTCTATTAGTGTTTTACAGCAAATGACCCTTGCGGATTTGCAGGCCCTCTACTACTTGCTTGTGATGCTGAGCGAGCTATCAAATTTAGGTCTAGTGGGAACATACTTGTGTGCTGAGTAATACAGAGACCAGCCTTGTCTCCCCTTGGTTATGCTGTGTCAAGGGTGTCTGACCAGGAATCCTGTTTACATTCTTTAGATAGGTGATTAGTTTTCCTTAGGGAGCTGAACGCCCTTTGCCCAACATGCAGGGCCACAGTAATTCTGCTCCTGGGTTGTTTCAGTTGAAGGGCACGTAATTGTTCTGTTCTCCCTCTCCCTTCCCTTTCCAGGTTCCTTTCTTTCCTACTCTCCTTTTTGCCCCCCTTCAGTACAACAGTGCATTTTCATTACATGTGATTGTAGGTATGTCTGGATGAATATTAAGATAGAGGAAAAAAAAAGAAAAGTCTAAATTGCCTTGCAGAATCTGCCAAAGGACCTGGACACCAAATCCTGTCTCTCAAGGGCCAAAGTGGTTACGCACCAAAGTTAGAAAAGTCATCTAGGCATGTAAAAAGAGTAGGTCAGCTTCTTCCTCAACCACTATCAATTGATTTAGTTCCTAAATTTCTGCATTAATAGTTTTGAGCATCCTTATTTTTATATATGAAGCTCAATAACTGCTGTATGTTTTCTTTGCTTTTAAATTCCTAGTTTTTACAACCATGTGAGAATTTTACTTCCATTGTTGTGGAGAAAGGCTTGAAAACCTGCATGCCAGCAGCTGCAAATAACAAGCAGATCATGTGAGCTTCAGAGTTGTATACGTGCATTTCAAATGTCACGAGCTGTACGCAAAACTTACGGCATGCTGAATATCTGGCTCATCATTTGGAAAAGATGAGTTTCATAGTGGGTTTTATATCACTTGAAATTCTGGACCTGTTGCGAGGTTTTGCGGAACTCATAGATGAACCTGGTGTCTAAACTAGGAATAACTTGGCTGAAGTCTGAGGATTAACCCCAGAGTAAATATGTACAATGTCAGAACACGAAAAATCATTGTTTCCTTTTGGCATATCTCTTTGTATGTGCACTGTGTTTTCTGGAGAATAACAAGGAATATTAATAACAAAAAAATATTTGTCTAGGTTGAAATAACTGAAAGTACCATTATTTTAAAAAGGTGGGGTGTTGTTAAGCAGGAGGAGTATTTGTACTGCTAACGTAACTTTGTCTTCCTCTTACACTGATGGTATAGCTCCACCTTCAGGAGAAGTTTTATGATGAACGTGTGGGCTGCTGAGAGCACAGTCCTGGTGCTTTCCCAGCCCTACCTTCCATTTGCTGACACCTTCTTTGAGTCAGGTCTAATGATTGTGTGGTCACATGAGGAATCTCACTGTAAGCGATGACTGAAAATCAGTATTTGGGAAGTTATTTCACAGTCAGAACAGCAAGCGTGGTCTGATGCACTGAAAGTGGTGGAAGTATACAGTTTGGGGAAGAAGCTTTCCAGGGCAGCCTGCCATGAGACTAAGCGTATCAAGAAAATATATCCTTAGTTTTAGGTCAACTTCAGTCTGGTACTGCCATGAAAAGATGACCCATTGCTATTCCCATGAGCTCCTGAGTGCCCTGCCACTGGAATGGTACACACTGCTGCTAGCTCCCCTGCTAGCGCTAAGGTTCAAGGAGCTGCACCACATGCCATTTTGGCATTTAGCCATTTCAGCTAGTGCAGATAGATAAAATTATTAGTATAGGATGAGGCCACTTCACCATGCAGCCATGCATCCTTTGGTGCTGCTCAGGAGAGCAGGCAAGAGAAGGCAGAGCCGTGGGAGGCAGGAGCCTTTCAGGGCTGGCAGCCACCGGTGCTAGTGTTAGCTGGCAGTGCTTGCGGAACAGCAGCCCCAGCTTGCTTTCCTGCAGGAGAGCAGCTGCCTCCTGGATTTAATTTCCCCAATTGGAGTACGAGAAGCGTTGCCAAGCGTGCAGCCTTGCCACGTGGTGTGTAGGAACGGGTTAATTTCAGAGTGAAGAAAAGGCTACCTACTGTCTAGCTGTGTTTTCTTTTTCTGTGCAGTCAAAAGCTCTGTGTGTTGCTAGTGTATTCTGTTGCTAATGTAAAATTCCCAGACTCGTTGATTAGTGAAGCTAGGCAGTAGACAGGGTCCAAGTGGCTAACCATGTGAGAAATTCAGTGACTGTAGGCTACTGTTAATTAACCTAGAATCTAGCAACATGGCACAGTGTCTATGTGATAAGTTATATTATCTTCAGCAGCTCAATTAAATCAAGGAGTAAGACACAGAGCAGACGTAACTCGGCAAAATAAACAGACAACTTGAGTCAGCCTTCATAATTTGGTGCGACATCACGTAAATAAATGCAATAACTTGTTTAGCATAGTTAAGCAGCTTGCTGCTCAAAAACTTATTTGCATGACATCTCATTTTGAATAGGTTAAGTTGTGGCAAATTAGGTATGTGCTTTCAGTCTGATGTATTCCACAGAAAAGAGAGAAAAAAAATCCCCCACCAGAGATGTCATTTGTAAATTGAAATTCTACATTTGTTTTCTATAGCAACAAACTGGAACATATGGATTCCATGTTTAAATGATTCACTTTCCATACCATTGCTGTCATGTTAGCATTTCTTGATGTGTGTGTGAGATAATGTTAACCCTCTGTAATTGCTCTTAATTTCGACTGGTACTCTTCCATTACTTACTAGACTGTTCTGTCTAAGATACACGAGTGTACATCTGGGTTGCAGTCTTCTATATTTAGAGGAGATAAGGCTGTAGTCCTTGCCATATTTCAACGTGGATAATTGGTTTCTGTCTCTAAAATCATATTGAGTCTTTGGTTGCAGGAAGTGGCTTGCATCCACTTTGGTGTGGGTGTGTAGACTGAAAGTACTCGATTGTGCTTTAGTATCCTTTTATAAAATAAGATCTTTATTACATATGCCATTTCACTCATAGGGGCCTGAATTCATATGTGGGATGAGGCTTATACTTTTGGGCCCATTGCAGAGTTTTTTTGCATCAAATGTTTGCATCAAAAATTGCCGCACATCAGCTTTTGTGTGTGACAAGTACACAGACAGTTGCTGTGAAAGCTAATGAACTTGGGTCCCAATATACCTGCATCCTCTGCCTATATGTCCACTGTAATTTACTAAGATGGTCTGTTCTTCATGTAAATAAAACGTTGAAGTTGGAGGTGGTCACGAGCAGCAGGTAGATGCTCCTGTCTTCCCTGGAATTCAGCCCAAATGTCAGCCCAGTCCTCAGAAAGGGACTCTGCTGGTACAATTTGCTCTTTTCGGACATAGTAAAATGGAGAGCAAAGTCCTTTGCTGTTTTCTCCATCCCCCTACACCAGACTGTCAATTGAAGTGCTACAAAGAACACAAGATTCCTTCCAAGACCAAAAATAAATGACTCTGAGAGACTGTCTCTTCAAAGCACCACCTGGTGATCCCTGCAATAATGATACACTCACATGCATCAAGTATTTCTGTGATTTCTGTTCCATTCAGGCTAAGGAAATATTATGTTTTTAGAGTTATAAATGATTACGCTGAAAATTTGCTTAGGTTTTGAAATAATAGAAATTTTCATGTTTCATTAATAGTCTTCTAAAAAACAGATGATACTAAAAGCAATCTGGTAAATAACCGATTCATTCAGTTTATTGGCCTTGTTCATTTCTGCTTCAGATTTTATTTATACAAATCCTCTCCTTGAAAACACTATCGCTTGCAAGCATGGTGGAGTTAGGTGGCCCTTCACTAGTAGCTTTGAAGATACACCAAGGTGTGTCATAGCCAGATCTGGCTCATCGTCACTCTTTTCTAAAGCATCTACTAATGAGGTGATTTATCTTTTTTGCCTTGTTTACATGAAGCACAGTTTCAGACTAGACTCTTCAGGCACACGCCTTGCTTCTGTCAAAATGCTGCCAATAGTTTCTGTTGAAGAGGATGGAGCCATGCATGGGAAATGCTTCACAACAAAGCTGATGGATGTATCTGGCATAAGCTTTGTTCAGTACTTCTGTTCTTGGATCGAGAGCTGAGAAAATCTCTTGAATTTCTTGTTCAATGAACATAGTAGTTGTAATAGTCTTCTCAAGCAGGCTTTTTGTTGCAAGGCTGTGAATGACATTGGGGCTTTTTGCTCCGGGTGCAGTGTTTAAGCTGTCAATAAATAAAAATTTACGGTAGGCATTTGTAATGTCCTCTTGCGCAACTGAGGGAAGGAATTGCACCTGCCTTCATGCTTTGGTTCATGTTGGATCTTCTCTCTGTTTTTCACAAAAGTAACCTTGCCCTCTGCAATCTAACAAAAAGAAAAATTGGAGGAGAACCTTAATTTAAAAATATTAAGAAAGTCAGAAAACTGTGAGAAATATGTCCCAGAGGGAGCTGTGTGTGACATTGCAAGAAGTGTCCCTGCAGGACTAACTTTTCTCTCATCTCGGAAACTACTCAAGTCCAGTCCCCAGAGATGGAAACCACTGGTATTCTGACAGCTGCTTCTTATGGTTTGTCTGGGGCTTTTTAGCCTATAATGGAATTAATAGAATTGCTTGTCTTACCGAATGAGCTTCTAAACTGGTTTCAGTGGCATAGTTGCATTTAAGAAGTCAGGATTTCAGCACCCTGTCTGTTTTTAAGAAGTATGTATTCAGTATGGTGCGATTTGCTCACCAGCTTATGAACCTTTCTTTCCTTCTGGAAGTCATATATTTGATAGCAGCAGAGCTTACATATGCTGTTGTAGAGGGGTTTTAACCAACTTCTGTTGGCCCTGCAGATGAAAGTGGCGTGCGGAAGGAGGAGTATATGCTGAGAGCTTTTGTGTCAGGCAGTCCCTTCTCTGGAGGATTAAATGAAGCCTTCAGAAAGGCATCCTTTTACTTATAAGATTCATAACCCAAACTGCTGGCTCTGTTCATGGGACTTTTTTTTACAAGAAGCCTTAAAATATGGCTGCTTATGTTTATTTACTTGGATTCTTCTCTTAAATTTGTATATGCAATAGTTTAACTCCTCCAACAACTAGACGATCAGCTGGCAAAGCAATGTTGTTCTGAAATGCAGCCTAGGTGAAGTTATCAAACTGGATGGTAGCGTGAGCTGTAGTCAGTGCTTGTAGAGCAGAGGAAGAAAACCACATTGCACAATGCCTGTCTGCTTTTTCAAATTCTGCTATTGTTTTAAAAATCCGTGCCCCACATGTCAGTCATCTCTTGTTAAAACAAGGCCTCTGACCAAAAGCCTTCATTGAATACGAATTACAGTAACATGATCCAAAAGCTCACGGACTGGGAAGTCCTCAAAACCTGCCATGGGAGGAGTTTTTTTCCTTCATTTGTCTTAGAGTTAATATATGTGGCTTCGCAGGCATGAGGGGATGAGAGGGGGAAATTGTGAACATTATTATTAATCCAGATGCTTAGAAATGAGCAGTCATGCTTTCCCAAATTATGCAACTGATTCAAAAATAATGATGTATTTTAACAATTACGCCTTTGGGTTTTGTGCCTTCCAGATGAAACGCTCATCTCATTTTGATGTTTTTCTCAGCAATCCCAGGCATTATAAGACTACTATTTAAAAAGATACCAACAATTCCTAAATACATTCTTTTCTTCTTGTTTCTGGAGTTTTCATTGAAACATTTAGCATCACGAGAACTGGAGAATTTAGTGGCAATATTACTCATGTAAATTGAATTCCTTCATTCCTGTGCTCTCCCTCTGCTCCAGCTAAAATGTTGGAATACTTTGGCTATGTAGCACAGTGAGGGACAACAGTGTGAATAATAGTATCAGGTAAGTTTACTAAATGCCTCTAAAAACAGGAGTACAGGTTGTTCAGTACAAATGCAGAGATGAATGTAACCGTTAAAACAATAGCATTACCCATGCAAATTTCAAAATAAACCCAGATTTTTCTCTCAAAATTGTGGCAGCCTCTTTAGGAAAAGTAGGATTCCACTCTGAAATTTCTACTTGCTTTCTGCGGATGTGAAAACATTTTTGGCCATGGCAGTATGCCACTGCACTTCAGTCATTTTTCATCATCCCAAAGGGCATCACCCAAATTGCTCATGATGATACGTCATGATGAACAGAAACCAAAGCTCCTAGAAAGGATCAGTATAGTAAGCGTTGCTTTGCTCAGTTACTGATATTTTCTGAGACTGTCGTGTTTGCCTCCTGGCTGGCAGGCAGAGATTAAAATCTTGATTGTTGGAAGGCATGGCTGTACTGGCGTGTCCCAACAATGGGGCATAAGCCCAAGGCAAAGACTGTGAACATAAGACTGAAATTTCCCTCAATTTAGGCTTGGACAGTTTTGATTTCTGAGTAGAATCCGTTATGGTTTGCAGATGGGGGAGGTGACGTTATGGAGGAAGGAATTCAGGGGAGCTCTGGTATTTCAGCTACAGCTTGCCTCAAACTAATCTGTTCATATCAGAAAATTAGAAAATCTGCATAAGTATTAAAAAGAATTAAGTAGGATTTTCTGTGTTCACTGTATAGTTTAAGGTCTTGCTTCCAAATGCTGTTCCTATTTTCCAAACTTTGCATTAATGTGATGCAGAAAAGACTGTCAGCCCTTGTGTATTTTATTTACCCTGTTGCTTCATTTTCCCTTTCCAGCACTTACAGAACCCTGCAAACTTCCATAATGCAGCAACAGAGCTCCTGGACTGGTGCGGAGACCCCAGAGCCTTCCAGAGACCGTTTGAGCAGAGCCTAATGGGTTGTTTGACGGTACGTCTGCTCCCTCTATGGCGCTGGTCCCTATCCTTTGTTTTATACTGTATGCAGTCTGTTGGGGACAAGGGACAAAGAAAACTGATTTTCAGAATCTGCATTTGGGGGGGAGCGTGGGGGGTGTTGTCATTTTATATTAAACATGCGAAGCCAGATGCTAACAATTGTTTATTTGACTCCATTACTTAACAGGAAGCAAAATACAGGAACAAGAAGTTACATCATAAAAGGGAAAAATATTTCTAGTTGGATTACTTATAAATGGACAGGCTAGTTTACTTGATATGTACATATGATATTTATTTTCATGGTTTGAGATTGCTAACTGAGCTGCGTTCGTAGGAAGTTGCTGGACTTTTTAGGCATTTATTTTCCTTTGCTCAGTTTTGGTGGGACTGGAGGACTACTTGTCTTCTATCCTAAGTATGCTGTACTTCCAGCTAAACAATGTTTCTGACATGCCTGTTTGGCTTACTTTATTGCATATATTGACTGCAGGTCTAATCCTGACATACTAATTCCAACAATTGTATTGACTTCAGTGCTTTTGTTTCCATTCACCCTTTATGAAGACCACTGTAGTTCCTAAAGCAACTTCATTATAATGCATTGTAAATATTTTTTAGTGTGTATGCAACAGTTTTGGTTTTGAAAGTTTTATTTCCCGTGCACCCAGATGCAGGATCCAGTCCAAAATTGTTACATAGAGTCTAGTCTGCAGAAGAATTAAATTCTGACTTGAGAAGGAGTGTTCAAAAGCTTCACTGCAATTTGCAGAACAAATTGATATGAATAAATAGTCACAAAGGAGATAGAAATTTTTAAATGATTAATGAGGAGACTGTCAGTGTATTTGTTGGGGGGCAGAAGTGCATGGATTATTTTCATGCACTATGTAGCTGTTGTATATCAAAAAGCCACCACAACTGAGATTTAGTTGCCAGAAATCCAAATGTTAAGGAATGGCTCCATCTTAATGTGCTGAAGTGTATAGCATCTGTCAGATTTCTATGTCAAAAAGTTAGAATAAATCAAATGATATAAGGAGGTGCATATCATTCTTCCAATCAGGAAAAAAAGTTAAAGAAAGTTAGAAATGTTAGTAGAGTCCAAAGATAAGATATTTAATGATTCTCTTTGAAGTAAAAGTTATATATAACCTCAGTCATGAGAAAACGTACATAGGATCTGATGTGACCATAAATATGTTTTATCTGTACTTTTTAAAAACTTTGCTAGCATTTTCAGGTTAGCATTTGGGAAAGGAGACTTTCAGCTCAAGTATATTTAGGCAGCCTGTGCACAGTATTTCTCTGCAAACCTCTGCTAGAACATTGTAAATCTGACCTGCAACTTCCCTGCTGTTTCAGTCTTTTCTTTCTACATAAGCAGATCTGCAGCACTGCCCAAGTGCAGGGTCAAAATAAGATCTGACTGCTAGCGATTCACTGTCTTCACAGGGCGTAGGGAAAGCGAGAAGGAAATGCTCCATGAAAAATAGTGAGGTAAAATACACAACACTTGGTTACCAGAGTTTCTTGAAATGAAAATACTCTCTTTCTTACGACAAAAAAGAAAGAAAAACATCCTTATTATCTAAATACTGTGAAGATTTAAACGGCATGTATTGCTTTGCTTCATACTTCTCCCTGAAATCCGAACAAGGTGGCATGAAATCCCCCTTTCCCAAGCTTTTTCTGGGAGAGCACTATCTGCAGTGTAGGACTGACTGGCAGCAGCATCTTTATCGCGTGTTGTAACCTCATCATATTCCTAACAAGGAAGAAAAAAGCCAGGAACTTAACCAGTTGGCTTGTTTTGTGTTAGATAAATATACAGGGTTTGCAGAATGCATATAAACCGCAATGAATATGCATTTCTTGTTCCTAATTTTAAAATCCCTCCAAGGAAGGTATTCTTTAATTTTTCACTGTGTACATCCCTCTTCCTGCTTCCCATTAAATAGGCTTAACCACGTAATGGTAGCCCAAGAGGGTGATACTTCCTGTACCTTCCTAATACGTAGCAGTACAGTGGACAAGGTCTCCTTTTTCTTTTGTTTTATTCCTCCTTACAAAAATTCTTTCTGTCTGAGCTTGCTTATATATAACTTGTTTCTAAATAATATTTTCTTCTTCAAAATATAGCAAAGGTGGATATTGAGGCTTGTTGTCATCTTACAGGAAAATGTTCTTATCTACCTTTATTTAATAAACATGATAGAACTTCTGTCTGTTTCCAGGGAAATTATTCAGAAAGTTGCAAATAAGTGAAAGGCAGCTGAAATACTGGAATATCATGAGTAAATTTGACATTAGCTTGCTTAGCTGCATGTTCTGTACTATCAAGAGCCACTTTTTCTTAATGTTGACAAAGTTTATCAGTGTTCTTCTTTGTGAGGACTATGCTAAAAGAAAAATGAAAAATGAGTATGAAATTCTTTCAGCCACTAAAACAGGATTATTGTTTTATTTTGCCAGTCTTGAAAATGACCTTCAAATTCCCTTAAAAATTCCATATTTTTGGGTATGTGTTTTAAAGCAAGTAGTCTCTACCATCTTTACAACATTTGAGCTGTGTGGATTCCTAAAGGCAAGAGCATTTAATCCAGAAATCCTACAAATACTAAAAATGCTTGCTTGCTTATAAGGCTCCTCCTCTGTGGTGTACAGAAGAATTTTTTTCTTTTATAACGTTCTGTTCTGTTAACTCTCTGACCAGGGAAAAAATGGTATACTAAACTGTTCTGGAACCATCAAGGGATATGAAATCATCATATCCTACTAGCGGATAACACGGTATATACTAATCCAGAATGAAATATATATAATATGTCATGACTGCAGAAGGGCAAGCTCCCTCAGGAATGAGCAAACCATCCATTCATACACTGCAAAGTTTAAATGCATCAGATGTAATGACAGAGCATCAAAACAGACCTCTTGTATTATGAATACCCAATTTAATGGTACCTCTGGTATAACAGATTCTTTGCATCATTTAAATCTTATCTGTAATATTTTTGCAAAAATTAACCAATTGGATTTAATCCTATTAATAAAAAGGAAAAAAAAATCTCAAAATTTTGAAATTGTGCTTTAATTTAAGAAGTGGTTCTTAGAAAGTAGTTCTGTTTATCCTACACACCATCTTCTTGCCGGCACTGTCAATAATATGTGGTATACTTTATAACACCAGTATGTTTTTAGTCCTGTTGCCAGTCTAACACACCCTGGATGGATGCAGAAGAATGGTCTTAGAAATATTCTGCTTGGGCATCAGCAGAAAAGCTTCCAGCTTCACTTATGGAATCACTGGTTTTAAGAATAACATATAGAATAGGCTGTTAGAGCAGGTTTTCTGTGCTTAAATTGTAATGCCGGCACTTACAGAAATCTTGATAACTCGAAGATTTCATGATTTGGCTAGACAGCATGTGTTGAACCTCAACACATTTCTAGTGTTCTTTTTTCCTCGGTGATTTTTTTCTCTTTTAGAATAACAGATGTGCACAGTATACATACTGGCTATTAGCCGTAGATAATAATTTTTACATATCAGCAGTACTTGATATTACTGGAGTTAGATTTGCTACTATGGGCTCCAGTGGCATTGTATGCAGGATAATAGGAATGGTTTTCTTATTTCAAGAACGAACTCAGGATTTGGTGCAGCAGCTGAAATTTTACCAGAGAGATGTCTAATAAGGCATGTAAAAAGGCTTTGTTTACCTAGTTAAATACTTCGCGTTTGTTATATAGGATCTTTTAAATTATTGCTCTTTTAAAGGTGAAATAACTTCTGTTTGTGATAAAGAACTTGGGCTAATGCTGTCAAGGCCTATGAATAAAACTGGAATAATTCTTTGCAGTGCAAAGTTGAAGAAAAAAGGTTTATTAGGGTACATGGATAAACCTATGGCTTGTGCTATAAAAAGAAAATGTTTTTCATGAAGTAAGTCCCAAAAAGTGTGCCCCTTCTGGCAAAAATGTGTGTGACTGCACATGCAGCGCCATTATGTTCAAACAGTTCTGACAGACACTAGATTCTACAGCTTGCCTTTTTGTGCTCACCCATTACAGAAAATCACCAAAGTGAGTGGGTAATTTAAGTCTATAAAGAAAACACATTTCAACAGATAAATAAAAAGTTAAGGAGAGAGGGGCAGGTTTTCTTCCCTGCAAGCTACAGGCTACAGAAAGATTCCCTTAAACAGCTTTGAAACTCATGCAAACAAATTACCATCTTTCTCAGAGACAAGACACTCTCTTCTAACTTGCCAAGGAAAGCTAGGTGTTATTTTTCAACAGCAGTTATTTTCAAATCAAATAACTGTCTGTAGGCTGGACACTGAATTATAATGGAAATCGATTCTATAAATTATTGGAATTGCAATGGACTCCATGTTCTTTGGTATGTAACACTACTTCTTGTATGGCGAGTTGATTAAAATAACCTCCGCTTTCCACAAAACAAAAATAGCTATGTTTTTATTATGATTGAAACCATTTCTGATTCTAGCATTCACAGTTTTAAAGCACTTTGAGATGAGATTATATTATGGTAAGGCTAACATTCTTGATAAATTTAATTCTCTAAAAATGTACTGTTATGGCATTACCTTACTGTCTTCTGAAAGAAACAGCTTTGGTTACTACATAGAAGTTAAAAACAACAACCCTAGTTTGGTTGAACACGGGTGTCTCACTCTTTTCTGCCTTTTCTCAGACTCTAGTTTCATCCCATAGGCCTGCTCTTGCCAAGCAGTTTAACATGTAAATAATGCTGCAGCAAAAATGGAAACGAGGGGACAGCTGAGAGCAAAATAGACAGATTTACAGACTTGTCTTCAGCAAAGGATGATAAAGGCACTGCTTTGTTCTCTTGCTGTGCTTCAGCGTTAGAAGGTGCCAAGTTCATCGTTCTTCAGGGCTCTTCAGTGTGTCCAAATAAGACATAAAAGGGTGAGAGAAGCACAGGCTTAGTCTAAGAAATTAAAGTCCATCACCGCAATGGTTTTGGACAGTAGGAGAAATTTAGATAAGCAGGGTGTGCTTACCTGAGTTGGCTCTTGGCCAAAGCACTGAAGGTAACAGAGCTTCTCTAGTGAAAACTGTGTCTGTGACCACCATGGTTAGGACCTGAGTCTCTCTTTCCATTCAAAAGATGGCACTTCCTACCCCAGTGTGGCCAAAAAAGCTATGCTGAAATAGTCATTAAAAATGCCTTTTTTTCCCCCACTATCTTAATGTTCTAGATTTCATCTCCAGATGTTAGGTCTACCTCAGTCATCAGATGTGGGAAACTCAACCATGTTTGTTTATGAAATATTTGTCTTTAAATTAGAAGAATAACAACAACCAAAGCTGTAGTACTAGTTGTACTCTGTCTGAAGATTATGGATTTCATTTCAGTCTTTTGTGATGCTTGTAGCTCTTACTGGATCTCTGTACTGCTGGAGAGAGTTCCTTAAATAACAAGCATCTGTGTTAAACTGGTGGAACTATCTGCTATAGGTTCATGTTTTAGTGATACTGATACATGGTACAATAATATTTTGAATTGCATTTCTCTTTGGAAAATCCTGGAATTGAGACCCCGAGATATTATTTTTTTAGGTCATTATAAGGAAAAAAACTGCTCTCAGTTTCATGGTACAGAAATCTGTTTTATCTCATCTGATACATAATGAAAAATATAATTGAATAAATATATATATATTTAAAAAAAAGCCAAGAGGAGTATCTTTGAACAATGTCAAGTTTCCATAACAGGATGCCTCAGACAGCTAATGTGTTCACGAGGCTCTTTGCTGCTACATTGACTTCATGCCTGGCTGGGTTGATTCTGTCTAATGCAGAAAGGTGTGTAACCAAAAATCAACATGTGACATTCAAAAAAACAGATTTTAAATCAGGTTAGGATCTGAATGTGAGTAATTATAGATGGGAGAGCTGATGGCATATCTATACCCAGAAAATGGCAGGATGCAGCTGCCCATTACAGCCCTAGAAATGTTGCATTTATCTGCGTATCTAAGACTTCCAGAACAAAAAGTTCACCTGGAAGAAATTCTGCTTCCATCGTCCTCTCCATGCATTTGTTAAGCACACAGTTTTCTGTGTTTGCAGTGCATCACAGCACTCCAGGGCTGTGTACGTGCTGTACCATCAGGGTACAGCCAGCAGGCACAGAACACTCTGCTTCAGAGCAGCTCATAATGCTACCAAACAACTCAGTATGACTGGCTGTCTTGTATGACCTCATGGTGTCCTAAAGCCCTTTTTTTAACTTAATTTTGTTAGTCAAGGCATGGGTTATTTTATAACTTAAGAATATTTGTTTGAGATATGTTGCTGTCCAAATTGAAATGCTTTTGGAATTCCTTTATCACTTTCTTCACATGATGGTTGTATGTTTCATCCATATCATTGTTCAAAGACTGCCAGGACTCAGGTGGCAACAGTATTGCAGTGACCCAGTGATCAGCTGGCTTAATTAAAGCAAAATCCCTGCATCTTTCCCTCTGGGAGAAAATTTCAGATGGAGAGGGTTGAGTATAGTGACCTGCACTTCTATGTTTATGGTTGTTAGAGACGTGCAGAGGAGAGGAAGAGGATGTAAAGGAGGAGATATCCTTATGGTTTATTTCACTGTTGCAGGAAGTGTCAAGAAACATAGTAGACGGCAGAGATACTGGTTGATTTTATTTTGAAAATATGGTGCTTATCCAACTAGTGGTGTGGGAAATATGTTTTAAGAATCCCAAGTTCGAATGCAAGGGCTCTGTAGAGTCTGTTAAATTTGCAGAACCTACTTAATGCCTGTTTTCAAGCATCAAAGGCAAGAAACTAGTCAATGATATAAAACTTTATTCACCTGCTTTGTCTCCATTGTTGAGGCAGCCCTTCTGCAACTGGAGTGTAAGGATCTCATCAGACCAGGACTTCAGATCCTGAAGATTTCTTCCTCTCTTTCCCCTCTTTTTTTTCCTGTTTGAGGCAGATCACTATTCATGTTGCAAAATTCCTCAATTTGCTTCCTGTTTATCTGATCTTTGTGTGTTACTGAGGGGGAAAAATTACCATCTACATTGCAGAATTCTAATTACAAAATTTCTGCTGTAGTCTTCAAACTGCATTCAGATAATTTCAAGTGTGCAGAAGTGGCTGAACACAGAGCTGTCTGAACTAGCAATCAGATGGCATTTTTAGTTTTGAGCAGCCAGCAAATTGAATTGGTAAAATTCATTCTGATGCCAGCAGGGGGGGGTGCTCTTGACTGCTGCTAGTTAAGAGATTCATTGAAAGTGCAACATAATGGGAAGGGAGTTTTGTAATAAGCAGTCATATAGCTCTCTTGATTAACAGGTCTGTTAGGTTAAGAGGTGCATTGTTCCCATACTTCGTGGTGTGATGACAAGAAGGACAGGGAGTGGAGCTTGCCATGGTGTAGCTTCTTAGCCTTCCGAAAGGAGAAAAAAAAAAGGGGGGGGGGGGATGGGGGGGGGGGAAGTATTGTAGTTAAATTTAGCAAAGAGAAAAGAAGTTGGTAGCCGAATTTCTCTGCTTTTCATGTCATTAAAACCTCACTGTCATTGTTTTCCCCACACTGTCAATGACCCTGAGAGTTCAGGCATCTGGAACTCTGCAGAGCTGTGTCACAGGCAGTGAATGCAATGTCTTTGTTATGAATGCAATATTATTCAGATTAAAGATTTCAAAGGTTTGGGGCGATCAAAGTTTCTTATTGGCAGTTAATGTTACAATAATGTTTGTTTACAAATAAGGTATATGTTCCTTTAAAGACACAACTTGAAATAGTTGTCAGCACCGTATCTACATTAAAATAAAAGCTAGGTGTTATGAGCTATGTAGGAAATAGGCTAGCTTTTATAAGCTCTAACTGTCTCAACTGTTATTGTAAAATAACACAGAGAAATATTAAGTGTTGAACCTTGGACTGGTCAAGCTCCTCTCTCAGCCGTGATAAAGGATGATGATCTCAATTTATGATTGTAGTATCACTGGCAACTATGTCTATTATTTTTTTTTAAATGCACTAATGTTCAAAGGAACATTATGGCGTGTATGCTTAGGTCAACTAAGATACATGCTTACAGCATTGTGAAATGAAGTCGTGGTTGAACACATAGTGCTTCCTGCATGTTGTCTGAATCTTTGTCGATGTGCTCAACTTGAATTAGTAGTTAAAGAAAGCCTGAGTGTGTTTCCAAGCAGTATCGTACCACTTAGCCATAACATTGAATGGATAATTGAAACTGTGTTGACTCAATCCCATCTGATCAGCACTGTTACCTGAGTAAGACAAAAACACAGGGAGGTTTCAAACTTAGGAGAGTTCCTGGGACAGGATTCAGACTGAGCTGGGTGTCTCCAGTCAGCAGCAGGTGTCTGGAATCGCTGAGATTCAGCTTGGGACAGACCTAAGGGACCGTGGTGTCTACTCTTTTTCCCCAAGCTGGGATGTCTTACAGATATTGTCCGATCTACAATAAATCCCCTTACCCCCGAAACTCCAGGGATTGACAGGTAGCCTATTCCAGTGCTTGATGATCTCTAATATATAGAACATTTTTCCCAGTATTTATCCTTAGGTGCTTATGCACTGAGCAGATGAGTTTGCTGTGTTCCTAATTTTCTGTTTGGGCATTTGATTTCTCTTTCCCATCTGTAGTATTTCATATGTGTCTGTGGCCTGTGTTTTGGAACACTTTTCCAGTTTATAAAGATTATTTTAGACTCTTATCCTGTCCTCTTAAGTGTTTGCAGACTCTTCTGCTTGCTATCATCTAGAAGTTTTGCAATTTACTCTATTTTGTTGTGCAAGTCATGACTGAATACACAGAAATGACCTGTACCCAGGACAAGTCATGATTTGACAGAGGACTATTAATTAACAGTCTGAGTAAAATTTATTCTCCTGTCATCTGGGCCATGTTCCTCTGTTATGATGGTGTCATATAGGGCAATATCAAACAGCATATTAGAGTTAAGATCTGTTACATCCACTGTCTTCCTTACGCTTACAAAGCCAGTTAACTCATCAAGGAAGAGAACTGCACTCTGCTTATGGATTCATGATGATGTTCTGTATTACCTAATATTTGTTTAGTAATTTATTCTCTTGTCTGTCTGGATACCTGCAATTTCTGAGATTGACCTTTTTACCATCTTAAAATCAGAGATCTGATGTGCCTCCAAGGTGTCTGTCTTGAATGAATTCCTGAAGATAATCATGGGCAGTTACAAGGTTTGCCTGGGCTAGTTCCTTTGAGGCACTCTAAGGTAAATTTCAGCAGGGTCTGCTGATCTGACTATATTAAACTTACCAAATGTCTGGCAGTTAGTTCTTTGCATTTTCTGGATCATATTCCTGTGACACATTTGTTGTCTTGTTTCTGAGAAGTCTCAGTGTTTACTTAAAAGGCCAGGAGGTCCCTTGCATAAGGTTCACCGGAGGAAAGCCTTACAAATACCAGGTGAGCCATGTCTGACTTCAGTTGTAGGCAACCTGAAACAGGGTCTTTGGAGGATATATGATCTGTTCTGTTTTACTTTATTTCAAAATGAAAGTCAGCCTTTAGCTGTCACAATTGAAAGAAAAACTTTAAATGCAGCTACTGCAAAAATTTGTAAGCCCATGAAGAAACTGGAAACAAAAAGTGAACCACCCTATTCGTGTTCACCAAGGGGATCGCAGAGGAGTGGTGTACAAAAGACAAGGGCTGGGGGAGAAGGGCCCAGAGAAAACCCTCTTGAGCATGGTTTGACCTGTTTGTTTTACAGAGCATCTTTCCTCATTTAGTGGAGTGCATAGAAGAAAAATTTAGCTGGAAAATTACTCTTGGCAAAATGGAAATTTTATTAGCAACGTCTGTTTTCTATTGAGTAGCTGAGGAAAAAAACCCTTCTTTTGAGAGGATGAAGGGGGTTTTGTGCAGTTTGTCAGTGGAAGCACTTTCTTTCAAATTTAGATTATTATTTTTCAATTTTTTTTAGCTAAAATGAATTTGCAATTTTTTTCCCCTCACATTTTCCATTAAAAACTTGAGCAGTTATTAATAGTTTGACTGGCTGACTTCTCTAGACTTGCAAGTTCAGATTCTGCCATCTCATGCTTAGTCTTCTGCTTGCAGTGCTTGCTAAGGTATAGCTTCACCCGCTTCAAGGTAGGCTTTAGCAGGACGGTGCCATGGGCAACGAGGTGCAGTCAGCATTGGGACTGCATGCCTCAGCATCTGGAAGCTCTGTTTTTGGCCACAGTGAGGTACAGAGCAGTGCTTTCTCTGGTGGAGGAAATTAAGAAGAGGAAACTCAGTGCAACAGGTTAGGCCTCAGCCTCTTGATAGGACTTGCACTGACCCAGACTTTGCAATCTATTCAGTGAACATATTGCAATCATAGATTGGCTTTCATGGGATCAGGATTTTATGATTCTCTGTATTTCCGGAGTTACCTTGTAGATATTTTTTTCCATAACTAGCAAGATGACCTCAAGTTCACCAAGGGAGGTTCAGATTGGATATTAGGAAAAATTTCTTCACCAAAAGGGTTATCAAACATCAGAACAGGCTGCCCAGGGAAGTGGTGGAATTGCCATCCCTGGAGGTATTTAAAAGACGGGTACACATGGTGCTTAGGGACATGGTTTAGTGGTGGTTTTGTCAGTGTTAGGTTGATGGTTGGACTCGATGATCTGAAAAGTCCCTTCCAACCTAAACGATTCTATGATTCTAAGATGTCAGTTGAGAGTAGTGATTTGGCCCCTGGCCAGCAGGGTCTCAGTATTTGTAGCTTCATGATTGAAAATGAACCAAACATCTAAGCAGACAGTGCATTTCTTAAGTTACCATGTGCTCACTGATGAGCAGGTGTATCTGCCTTCGTTCCTGTCCAGTTTCAAAATAAACATTTCAATGATAATGTGCTTTTCCAAAACAGAAAATGGGAGGGCCATTTCTCCTTTATTTTACAGACCCAAGTAGCACTCTGAAATGCGTTCCTCTGTGATGGTACAGTGGATGATGCCTAAAGGAGTCTAAATAATGTTTACACATCAATGAGACATAGCCCTCGTGAGCCTTTAACAAGATGGGTTTTTTAGAGGAACTTCTGTCTACTTCCTACTGATCCCTTCCCTCACATCTGCCTGTTACTGACTGAACTATGGTGATACTGGAAGTAGGAAAGGGGAACAGTTAGATTTCCAAGTGTGTAAGTGTCTTCCAGATCTCATAGCAGCCCACCAGTCTTTACTCGTATTGCTAACTTAGCATGAAAAGTGAGCTATCTTATTGTTTTGCTGTTGTTCTTTTGCTTGTGGGGTTTTTTTTTAATGTTATCTTATTTTTGCAAGTTTGTACCCAGAGTCTTAGCCAGGATATTAACAACAATCAGACTTTTAAGTGTAAAGGATTAAAGGTTGATCTACCAAGTTGGAAATGTTTTTTTGATTTATCAAAAATAATTGCATTCTTTCTTGCAAATATTTTTTTCTTTCCTATCTAAAATTTACAATTGTAATTGTAAAGAGAAACAGGAGATAAAACAGTAGATGTATTCTAGGGTTCTGTATTATTGTACTGATCATCCCAAATTCTCATTTCATTTCTTTAAGCACTCTACACAATTTTGAAATTGGGAGGGTTGAAAAAAATTTAGGGAGAGCACACTCCCACCTGATAAAGTCACGTGAATCTGCAGTTTCTTAATTAATAGGAACAACAGAAACAACAAAAATCTGCAAGGAAATTTTATCTATGCTAATTCTTTCTTAAGAAAGAAATTTGGTTCTTAATTGCTAATTGGGAAAAGTGGATATTGGAAAAAGTTCAGAATAATAACATTCATGTAATAGTGTTGAGTAGGTAGGGCAGAATAGTGCATTTATTTACTATTTGTGGGTTATCATATATGTTGGTTCTTTACTCTGTTCTATACTGTTGCTTTTTGGGGGAAACAATCTGGACACAGATAATTGCTGTGTCATTAATGTAGAAAGAAGCTTTCAGATGGAGATAGGGGTGGGAAAAAGATATTTTCTTGTATTGTAAGCTATTTAGGATAGGGACTTTCCTTTGCTTCACAGAAGGAAATGGTGTTCTGTTTCTTGTGGAGTGCCTTGACCATTGTCTCATTCCAAAGCCATAATGGCAATGTTAAGAATAATCTGGTTTATCTATGTTTCTGAGTCTGAAGTCATCCTGTGCCACTAGAAGGCAATATAAAAGCTCTACTGTGTATAACTTTAGCACAGTTTGCCAGAATGACCGCAGTTTCTGCATAGTGTTTACACTATGCAGATTTTCATGAGGATACATTCTTGGCTGATAGCTGAGTTGCTGGCCTGGAGAAACCCTTGACTGCTTTTCATCCTTAACCCCAGTCTTTGATTTGCCTGGTTTTGCTAGTCATCTCCTAGATCAGTCAAAGAAAAAAAAAAAAAAAAAGGAAAAAACCTTTTTTCCCTATTTAATGTGTTTGACAAATACTTCTTGCACAGGCCTATTTATTCTAAAACTAGTAAATATGCTTCCCAATGTGGTATTGTTAAAATGCAGCAACTGTGACACTGATCACAGCGTAGGAGAACGCTGCCCATCAGTGTGGAGGAGGGCGCTTTAACCTAAAGGACCTGGGCACTGCTCTTGAGAACAGGGCCAGGAACTGCTTGTGACACAGACACAGAGAAGTCTTAAGTACAGTTAAATTGTATTTTTTTATTAATTTAAAAATGAAATTAAAAATTAAAATTAATTAAAAATTTTAATTTACATTAAAATACAGTAAAAATATTCTATACAAACTTTGCATACATTTCTCTTGCATTATTTCTTCTGGAAAAGCTTTGTCTCTTCAACGTTTATGAAACTACCAGGCCCTTCTTCTGGTGAGTGGGCAAATTACCAGGTCACCGGAAGACTCCCGTGTTCAGCTTGCTGTGCTTGCACTGGGAACTACTGGAGAGCAATGCCTCATACCATGCTTGTACTCTGGCTATCACAGCAGATTCAGTTACCTAACATTGGTGCTGATAAGCAGGTTAATGTAACTTTGCAAAGAGCTTTCTAATGAAGCTTTCTCTCTTTTCCCTTTGCAGGTGGTTAGTCGAGTGGCAGCTCAGCAAGGATTTGACTTGGATCTTGGATACAGGCTACTGGCAGTATGTGCAGCCAACAGGGACAAATTCACTCCAAAATCAGCTGGTAGGAAAAGCCTTTTTTTGGTGTATTACTGATTCTTGGATGGTCTTATTCTGAATAAATGCTACCTGTGACTGTCTTGCATTCTTTAAAAAACAAAACAAAACATGTATTTGGTGGTAGTAGTGCTGCTGCTTTTAGCATTTCAATGGCGTGCTGTTATGAGGATACATGACTTCGTAAATTT
Organism: Fratercula arctica; assembly: GCA_947846985.1. Classification (NCBI taxonomy): domain Eukaryota; kingdom Metazoa; phylum Chordata; class Aves; order Charadriiformes; family Alcidae; genus Fratercula; species Fratercula arctica. Next base: position 27,537,241 of record CANTUZ010000010.1, read on the forward strand.
GTATTTTCCTCAACTAGTGCTGTTCGTTGCCCTGTTTGATCTTCTCGATGAAATGTTACTTCCAGAAGCGCAGATGTTCAGTAATTGCATGGTGAGAATGAACACACTCAGGCCCCTCCATCTTGGTAAACCATTGATTTTCTGTTATGTGTCAACCTCTAAATATTTCACATTGATTCTGCACTCCCTGATATATCTATTGCTAAACTTTTATTCCTTGACGGCATATGTCTGTGCAAACAAGTACCGTGGTTTCTTGTACATCTAGTCATTAGCTTTAGAATTTTGAGGCAAGAGTAGGTGGCAGTGCTATTGGTATATATTAAGTAGCTGTTTTTCCAGTATTTTATGGCAATAATCTGTTATAGGGCTCTGATCAAGTTGCAATATTTGATAATGATGTATTGCCATTGCTTCTCTGTATACTAAAAGTAGAAAATGTACTTTAGGGTCTCACATGTTTGATTCAACTGGAGCATTTAATTCTGGTTCTCCTTTTCTTAGCTGATGAATGTCAACATAATATGCACTGACTTGGAAAACAGGCAGATAACTGTTCCATTCCAGACTGAGCATGGATAACTTTTCTGCTTAGTACTAAACGGGTGTGCAGTCCCTGGTGTTGAACATCAGAAAAGGTTACCTTCTTCCAAAACAGTAATTTGTAGTCAGCTGATTGAGTGTTAACGTTTCTTCTCATGTTCCTTATCAGTTTTTTTCAGCCTCAAACTTCTCTACTCATGGCTACCTTTTGACCTAAGTGCTCTAAGCAGTTCCTCATGCAAAAGTGGCTTTCACATCAAGGCATATTCACTGGACTTACTGATTTATTTTTTGTATGGGAAGGGATCATTAATTTTACTAGATGTCAAATAAACTGTCTGATTTGCATCCCAGAAAACTGTGTGGAAGATAAAACATACAGTTGACTGGGCACAATCTCTCTTTTTTCTCAATTTCTAGTAAGTTATTATCATCTCTTCTTGATATTTTATTTTTTTTTTTAAAAAAAAAGCTTGTCAAATGAGGATTTCCAGCGATAAGTGCATTGAGAGAGACATTAAAACTGTATTTCCTTTGAAAATAGACTGATTAAAAGTAGTCATAGCCCCTCTCTTATGAACTCTTCCTGAAGTGTGTCTCCATCAGTGTGTTAGTGAAGGTGAGGTTGTGAGTCTTTGGATCTTTTCATGTTGCAGTCCTTTTCTTTTAGGGCTTGGTTGAGGAGATAGTCTTGAAAAGTGCTGGTCAGTCATCACGTCCTAGAAAAGTCCAGTGTCAGTGTTTGATTTCTGCTAGGAATGACTTTTGGGGAATATATGCTTGCCTTTGGGGTTTTTTTTCCCCAACTCATTGCCTTAGCAATCTGTACAGATTTCAGTCTTTCCATTGTTAATTGATACAATAATGGGAAAGCTGGTAATGAAACCATGTGCTCTTCACTTGGTGTACTGTAAAAACCTCAGTCCTATTTCTCAGTTGCATATACAACTAATTTATTTCCAGTGATCTTAAATATTTGGTTTCACAACTACTTTAGTTTTACCATGTATACAGTTAGTTAACCAGTTATTCCAGGGATTTCATCATGCCCATCCACATCCTGGTTTTTAGCACTCTTATTGTCTGTATTAAATACTTACATTTTGGGGCATACCATAACGTATTTTGTGAAATGTCACATATAGCCCCTACCCTAAGGATGTCACATTCATATATGATTTACAAGAAGCTACGTCATTGAATAGTCAACTTGAAAGACTGACAGGCTGGGATTACAAATGTGACATTGTTTCAGACCATCCTGACTTTTTTGAAAGGGTTAATTTACTCATCTGAGTGCATTAACATTTTCTAATTTCTAAAGCAACAGTGGCTCTGCTCCCTCACTCAGTTTTTGTAAAAATGTTGAGATTGTCCTTTGCTTTTTTTTGTAAACAGTGTGCATCATTGATAGCTGCCTTTCATTATTTGCTTAAGTTGCTGTCAAGGATGCTTGCATGTTGTTTTGAGTAATTCATTCTTTTTTCCTGTTGCATCTGTTGAAAGACACCTTCAACACTTCTTGCAGTCACTTTCCTACAGAAGTCCCCTGATGTAGATATCAAATGGCATTATTTTTAATGAATAAGTATTAGTTTTTCCCTCCCTCTGGACTTAAGGGGAATTTACAATGGTTTGAATTCATTCCTCAGGTATGAATTTAATGCTGCCAAAGGGATCGCTGTGGAAACACTTTTACTCCATATTGTTTAGTGTCTGACATTCTGAAATGTAAGGAGAAAAAAACCTTTTCTAATTGAAATGCATTTGAGTAGGTGAACACTGCAGAAAATATTTGCACCAAATCCTTTTAAGGGCCATCCAGTATTAGTGCCTCTTTACAGCTGAGGACAAGGCTTGTGGACTGGTGTCCTGCAGGCTGGGACGCCTGCACTGGCCTGGCAGTGGTGGCTGGCAGGCTTTGCAGCTCTGCTGTGTGGAGCAGGTGGACCACCCCAGCCTGATGTCCCTAAGGTCTGCTGGTTTGCAGAGGCAGCTGAACCCGCGCGATTGGTAGTCCTGCTCCTGTTCTCTGGCAGTTCCCAGCGTGAGCTTCCACAGGGACCTGTACTGGCAGGAGAGCTTTTGCTGGTACAGCTGTTGTAAACCGTTTTGGTGGTAGCTCCCTGCTAAGCTGAAGAGGTTGAGGAGTGATTCCAGGAGCTGCAGATGGCAGATCAGAGTACAGGCAAGCGTGGGGGGAAGCAGGGAGAGAAGAGAGGCTGGAGCCAGGTGGGACAGTAACCCTCTCAGGTGGCACAATAACCCTCTCCGGTGGCACAGCCTCAGCTGGCTGGGGGGGGGGGTGGAGCAGGGGAACAGACCAAGAGCTGTCAGCTCCTTAGCATTTCCCATCCAAGACCGTTTGGTGTTGCCGAGGCAGTGTTTGCTGTTGTCCTTCTTTTACTTGGCCATTGACATAGTTAATCAGCTAATACAGATTGTTCTGGAGAATGCCTTGAGGGGAGACCCATGTGGCATGAAAAGTGTTAAAAAGTTGTCATGTGTGCTTTTAAATAGTAATGATGTTTTAATGACTGTGCCTTTTGTCTCTGCTTTCTGGTGTTTGTACCTGAAATAATAGCTGTGCCTCCTTTTATTCTTCTAGCCCATGCTGATGCATCTGGGCTGGTGCCTCAGCAGGAGGTCAAATACAGCATTTCCCACCCTAAAGACAAATGATAAAGCCTTTAAAAATCTACGTGTCTCTTTCGGTGACAGCTGCTCCCCAAAACTTCCAGGGCAAATTCCTTTGCCTTGTTGTGACACCTATAGGGAATGGCCCAGCAGGTTTGCTGCCTGCTCATTTGCTTTCAGACTGAACCAACCTCAGTTGCGCTTAGTATGTGAGCGCATGGATGTTTGCATATTCTGGTTTTTCTTCCTTACACCCGAAGAAGACCTTCTTTTTGAATAGTGCTTGCTTGGACCTTTTCTGAGCATGGTATCTGCTGCTTTTGTCCTTCCTGTACAAGATTTCCAGTGATTTGGTAGCTTTATTTTAAGGTCTGTAAAACAGAGTTCAGTGATCTGAGTGTTTATGACAAGACAAAAAAAAAAAAGAGAGAAGGAATAATTTTCTGTTCTGAAATATTTTTTTTTTTTTAAATACTTTATCGAGCTACTGAACTTCATTGCTCTTGTAGCTACTTTTGCTTTTGTCAGGAGGCCAAGCTGAGGCCAGACAAGGGGACGACAGGATGAGATCATACAGGGAGCTTTGTCAGAAAAGGACAGTGTTCAGTATCTCTGTAAAGAGAGCGAGGGAGGAGGCGCCTGAGGGCAGAACTGTGCAGAAAAGGCACTTTAGCAATCACTGAGAAGCTACAGCAAACAAATGCTGTGATAGCTTGGATGGGCAGCTAAGTGTTAGATGTTTGATAGCAGAGATAGCAACCCCTTTTTGATACTGTTTTGTTTTCAGTCCCTTAGGCTCTGCCTGGTGCACTTTCGATTTTACTTTTCAAGAGCAGTATTGCTTAATAATCTTAATTTTATATGGAACATAAATTAAAACTTTATGGTATCTAACGATTTTACATTATGTTTTGTTTATTTCTTTAGCTTTAATAATTGTAATATAAATGTAAAATAATAGGGGTGTTCTTGGTGGACATGATATCAAAGCTGTGAATAAATTGGACTGTGGCTTAACAAAGGTGTTTGCAGTGAGAGTGCATTGAACGCAAGATACTGAGATCTAAGGTATGTCCTGAACAGGGTATATCATCTAACGCATTTTACTGCCTTGTTTCAAAGCAATCGTATAGGTTGGTCAAAGTGCATTTTGGTGTATTATCAAATGAAACTTACAGAAATGAGAGAAAAGGAGAGAAGAAATGAGGCTGCAATATGAATGAGGAAAAGGTAGAAAGTAAGGATAACCTCTAGGCTATGGAGGAATATAAAGATAGATGAACACTTTTTCTAAGTTTCCAATAATAATGCTCACATTATCTGTGGAGACGAGGCAAAGCGAGGCGACTAAAAGGATTACAAGTATAGAATGGAAATTACTACAGCCAAGACCAATGGCATCCCTCCAGCTTGAAGGGACCGAATGACCGACATGCCTGCATTTGGAAAGAAATAGCGTATGAATTGTCAGTCTCATGCCTCACACCAAAGATTTTTCAGCGAATCAGTCAAGTCAAAATGATCTCATATGACTGGAGAAGAAATACAAATGTACTTAGAGAAGTGGCAGATAAGAAGAATGAGTAGGCAGGTTTATAAGAACAGAGTAGAAGAGCTTGGCTTGGGTTGTTCGTGAAATGAAAGCTGAGCAGAGTTATGAAATGTATGTAAATACTAACAAATAAATGACTTGGAACAAGAAGAGCTATGAAACTACAGGACAGCATTGGCACAAAAAAAATAGAGGTGGAAACTGAATAAATTATTGAAATGAGGGGGAAATTCTGAACTATTAGGGCAGTTGCATTTGGAAAAGATTTTCAGTCAGAATAACAGCAGGGAGGGAGGGACCAGAGGAAAGGAAAATGGAAAAATCAAACTGCCTTTTTAAAGATAAAACTCAATAAACGTATGAAACTGGCTGTATTATGTGGTTCTTGATGCAGTTGGAATCTGGTTAAGAACCTTTTATCTGTGTAGCCCTAAATTTTTGCTACATTTCCATGCAGCTGACTGCTCCATTGGTACTTAGAGTTACTGTCCTGAAACTGTCCACTCTTCATTAAAATAAAGGTATCGTTTTCTTTTAGCTGTTGCTTTCCAAAACAGCTTTTGATGCAGAAGACTGACTACATTTCAAGTGATCTCTAGGTTCACTTCCTGGCTCTTAGCACAGATTCTCACTGTGTGCCCTTGGCTGCTTTGCTCTCTGTTTCATAGTTTTATATCTTTGAAGCAAGGACAATAATATGCCTTCCATCTCAGTTTTATTTGTCTGGTTTAATTAAATTCAGTATTAAGGAGGACAGAAACAACCTATTCCCCTGTAGGTATGTATCCAGTGCAGTGGAGCCATGGTTTCAGCTGGGACACTTATGCTTTGTCATCATACAGACAAAATAATTCTGTTCTGGAACATATATTGGCAAGATACACCTTTGTTGCAACTAAGGCTCTCTTTCCTAAAGATTTATAGTGTGGATACTACAAATAAATGAGTAATTAATTCTAAATTCATTCAGATTGTGGGGTTAGTTTCATTAGTTTCTGTTAATGAAGTTAGCACCCTCCCTTGACCAAAGGGAAGGACAGTCATTACTGTTGCTTAATGGCAAGCAGCATTAATTCATATCTGGAGTCTGTGACAGCCACATCTACATTGACTGCAGAAAAGGAGATCACAAGGAAGGTACAGTGGACTTTGCCCATTTGTCTTGCTCATGAGTTTATTCAGAACAAAACTCTAAAAGACCTGCAGTTTGGAAAATTGTATGCTGTATCTTGAGCCTCTGCTAGGTTGGCTTGGCGTGCGTCAGACTTGTCAGGAGTCAGCTCTCAAACATCTCGAGATGGAGGATCTGAAGGGCTTGCGCAATGAGAGATGCTCTTCCCCACTGGGCCCTCCTTGTTCGAGCTGTCGCTCTTCCCTTCTTCTGAGATATCTGCTGCTGATGCGTTTGGTCTGCCTTCTACTCTTAGAAGAAATGCAATCATACTTGTGTCAGACTTCCATTGTCCTCAGGTTGGCAATTCCTCTTCATCTTTAACGTGAGTTTTAGGGCCTCATGACATATCTATGTAGGTATTATTTTGCTGGAATGGAAATTTACTTCCTTTTTGGCATTCACTGCTCTGTTGTGCACTTGAACATCTATGTTTATAAAGGAGGCTGCATGACCGAGCTGCTGCTTCTTTATTCTGTCTAGCCAAAATATCATGTGATTTATCTGGCCTGTTCTTTTTAACATTTGACAGGTCCTTGTTACCATGGTACCAATTCTGACTTCGAGAGATGTAGCAGTAAAACTCCGCTGCCAGATTGGAACATTTTTGTACTAATGCCTTTACTTGTAGCACTTAGGAAAATTGCAGAGACTCAACTACAGCAACAAGATAGCTCTGCTGTTTTCTTAGTTTATGCCTTGGATTTTCATGAGGCTGGAACTTACCTGAATGTTCACTTTGCTGTGGATTTGAAGTATATAGTGAATTAGCTCATCATGCCATTCCTAGGCAGTATTTTTTCCAAGTGTGTGCAACACACTTTCACTTGGACTGGAACTGGCATTCTCCAGAGAAAATTTCTGTTGATTTCTATCGCTGTTTTCTGTCTTATGCTTCAGGGATCCCATATGTGCTGAGAGCAACTGAAAATTTGGTGATAGCGACAGAGTACAGCTTGGTCTCAGTGTGAATATTGAGGGTTTGTTTTCTGTTGTTGTTTTGAGTAACGTATCAGTCCCTCTGAACATGAGGTAAGTCACAAATGGAAAGTAAGAAGGGAGGCAGCTGTGAAAACATACATATATTCATGGGAGAGAAGAAAGCAAACTCTTCAGAACGGTATTTGCCCTTTACAAGTTACCTTTTCTCAGCTTACAGCATGCAGTCTTGAACATGTTCCCTTTTGAGCTGCAGTGCATCTGAATGTACCTCACTGCCAGTGCTCTTTTATCAGCCTGTGTGTCTTGGAGACACTCAGAGAAGTTCATGAGGAGTCCAGCTATGAGAACAGTAACACAGCAACTTCCACAGGGATTGGTAGCTTTTTAGCTGCTGGAGGGCCGAACGACCGAAAGCGTGAACTGTGTGAACAGATCAGATCATCAAGTTCCGGGACAGCAAGTTCACTTCCTAAATACAATTGAGATTCCACTGGTCAAAATTTCAGATCCATTCCTAATTCCTGCAGGTTCGTCTGCAGCCATGTAGTCATCCTGTTAAGAAAAGTTCTTGCTCTGAATACTTTAGAGACGACACTCTGTGAAACACACTGCTTAGTAGACAAGATGTTATACGTGGTATTTCTCTTTAAAAACAGATATTTCCATACCGAGAAGTCTTACTGAATAAATGTTCTAGTGTTTCATATTTTTTAATGCTCATGTTCAAGGACACCTGTTAAAGTATGCTCAAAGCAAGGTATTTACGTAAGTGCTATGTGATAAAATGTATTCATCTAAATATTAGTTAAAGAATAATCAAAGAATCATAAGGATTCATCATCGTCGATTGTTCTAATTTGTATTGGTCTTTGTGCCTCTTCATGATAGGGAATTCAAGGAGAAAGACCACAGAATAACAGAAAATGGGTCTGAAGAGAGCTATTAAGTAATATATTCCCAAAACAAATGCAGTATTTTTTCTTACAATGTGTGCTATTTTTCTGAGAAGTTCAGTAGAGGTTAGTATGTTCATGTTTGATAAGGCTTCTGGATTGTTTCCATTTTATGAATTCTTTTTGCCTCAACTCACTTAAGTTTCAATAACACATGTAAAGAAACCCATCAAATTGGCTTTCCTCTGCAGATTTTCTAGATGCCAAGGTAAATACTCCCCTTTTATTTTTTGATAGTCTGATTAAAACTGCAGGGATATTTGTGTCTCATTGGGAATTTTTATGAATAAATCCTAATAAATCCATACTTTTCTTATTAATTCCTGACACATCTGCATATGCTAAATCATGCTGTGTAGCATCGATAACACCTGACTTGAGGAATAAATGGAAGAAATAAGATTTCACTCAAAAAAATCAAACAAAGTCATGAAGTTTAGTAGCTTAACAATAATAAAACCCCAAAGGTGTGAATCTGAAGCTAGAAACCTAAGTTGTTTTGCATCTTATTTCTGGGACTTAAACCAGGCTTTTAGGAAAGTCTGGATGTGAAGTCCAAGAAACAAGTCGATGATGGTGAACGTGTCTCTGCTCCTGTAAGATGTCTCCATAGATGTAGTTGTTGTTAGGGCTGGGGCTTATAGATAGGATTTCCTAATGTGCTGGAAGGAAAAAATTATCGAGCGTTAGGATGCCTGGATATTGTGCACTCCTAAGCAAATCTCTTGGACTCTTATCTGTCTCTGTAGTAGATATCGCTGTTGTACCTGTGCTTTGTTGTTGAGAATATGTGTTTATTCTGTGCACTGTTACAAAACCCCAATGTTTCATTGTGTTTTGTATGAACTGAGTATCTGCTCAACTTCAGAGATTCACTCTCAGCAAAACTTAAAGAAGTGGCATTTCATCCAGAAATTTAGCTTCTATGAAATATGTGATCAAACTCTAATGGTTAAATGAAGCCCCCTTCAATATATTCCTTATTTCTTTGAGAAATGGCTGCATTTAAAGTATGCTGGGGTTACTAATTTTAGTGGACAGAACAAGTTACAGATTTTTAAATCCCACCTGCCTGTGTTGTCATTTCCCAAAGCCCTATTTAGGGCTCTGTAGATTTGAACCTGCATCCACAGACGATGATCCCTAGTTTCAGGTTCACAGACTGGTTTAAAACATGCATCTTCTAAAGCAAGCTCTCACAGGAAACATAAATTTAAACATTTTTAAAGTAAGTATTACTGACTTGGCTTTGAACTCAATAATAGAAGGCTGAACAGGGGCTGCTTCTGAGGAGATAAACTGAACACTGAACATCTGCGTACAAAGCAGGGTATTTGTTTCTTGTGCGATAGGCTCCCCTATGATTGTCTGGTGAGACCTAAATGACATTAATCTTGCTCACTCTGGAAGATGCTGTCTTTCCATCATAGAAAAAACAAATGAAATTATTTAGTGTATTTACTACAGAAGCAATTTCAATTAAGGCAAAGAACCAGAGAGACCTCTAGGTTGTCAGTGTGAAAAATGACTCACTGCTGGTCTAAAATGACATTGGGAGATGTAAATTGTTGGAAATTTATAACAGTTGCTGTCTCCCACTGGGAATGTTGGAGTGGTCCTTCTAAAGGCAGATAACCATTGCAAGCAGTAAGGCGGTTTTGCTTTAGGGGTCTCCTAGTATTACAGCGAGATGTGTGTGTTTGAAATAATTAGCGGTAACTACAGTAACTGTGACTTGACCAAAGGAAAAGCAAAAAGATACTGGAATTGTGTCACTGTTGTGCTGTCTTGAGAGGAAAAGCAAAGATGTCCGGTAGATTTTTGTTAAAACCAAAACTATGTAAATCTCCTTCCTCTGTTCTGTTACAACATCCAGCATGCTTTACAGGACGTAAATTGTTTTTAAATTCTGCTTTAAAATTTTACTCAATTTAGCTAAATATACGTCTGATATCTAGGATGAGCATCATTGTGAGCTGGGGACGGGCTAGACTGACATTGTGGTCTAGCAACTGTCAGAATGGAAGAAAGACAAAAATGCTCTTCCGAAAGAGAGAGGCTGTTTTTTTCCTCTTTCAGTGTGTGGAAAAATTAATAGGTAGGTAAAGACATAGTCTTTGTTTGGAGGAAATTCTGTGTTCATTTGATTATTTGCAGCCAATTATTGCTCCTTGCAGTGATAGAGAAAGAAAGCAGAAGCTGCTCGGCCAAGGCAGTGGCACTACAGTATGATAGCTGCTGCTCAAGGAGTTCCTGCCTCTGCACCACTCTCAGATATACCAAAACAATTGTGTGAAGCTGTGTGCTTGGCATGGGATCTGGGGACTGATCCGCCACTTAGAGAATCTTGATAGAGGGGTGGAAAGAAGTGCTGTGTTGCCTGTTTTGTGTAAGCAGGATCAGCCCCTATGCAGAATAATTCAGTGCCTCTAAAGGGACGAAAAGCTGTGATGAGAAACAAGAATAATATCTGAGAACAGAGTCCTGAAGCCTGTGCCATAAAGCTGGTGGATCATCAAACCACTGTAGGAGGCTCAATGGGGTCCTTTGGTTATTGATTTTAAGATATCTCTGACGCATGCCAAAATTCAAACAGTTCAAACTGAGTGAGTATTATTGCTAATATGAGAACCCAAACCATGTGTCAGGACAAAGAAGTCAGCTGAGCAGAGTTCAGCAGCCAGTCTTCCTTGTAGAGTCCTTGCTAGGAGCTAGGCTTCAAACAGACTTCAGTCCTTATGAAGGACAGCAGAGTGGTTTTCAGCATCCCTTTAGAACAGCTATGTATGCAGAGGCATTTCAGCCTTTTTTTCTTTGATTGCAATGCCTAGCATAGCAAACATTGAAGGTGATGTTAGAAAAACAGAGAGGAAATCCTAACTGCCATGTCTGACTTGGCACAGTCCCCTTTGGTTCAGTCAGCACTGCAGACTGCCAGACTTCTGCAGTTGAAAGTATGTTTTGTGTTCCTCAAATTTTCTTGATCTGCTAGAATTCACATCTTCATGCATCAGTGACAAATGTGTGCTTTCACTCGGAGAGAGTGGAAGAGCCAGCCTCCAACTCTGGGGAGGGTTATGTTTTCAAATCAAGGGAGGATGGGAAATATATTGACCCCACATTTAATTAAATCTTAAACTGGTCAATCAGATAGTCTTAAACTCTATATAAGGATGATGATGACCTCTAAGGATAGTCTTCAAAAAGCTAACACTGATACATGGCTGACAGTCTCTGCATGATAAAAATCATTCTGGAGGGGAATTTTGTAGAGAAGAAAATAAAACTAAAGTGAGGATCTGGAAGGAATTGTGAGCATATATGTGCATCTGTTGTGAAGTAAATATATTTGGACTGTGGTTTGAAAACATACTGGAAACTTGGAATAGTCGGATATTAATTATATACGTTGCCCCATGAAAGGAAACCATTTATTCTGCAGGTGCCGTTTAGTCTACAAAGGTGAAAAAAAAAGTCTGTAAAGGATCATTGTTCTATTGTTGTATTTATCTGCCTGTATTTTATCTGCCTTTCATCTCTCTGTCCGAAACTCTTTACTTATCATGAGGTCAGTAAAGCTATAAAGGTCACAGAGAGATTGAAAATAGAAAACTATGCTTGAGAAAGCTCACATATGCAGAAATAGCTGTTTTCTATAGCAATGTTGGAATTATTCTTTAAGGTTCCATGTCTAGAAGCATTATTAGTGATGCCTTTTCTGAACTCTGTCTCCTCTTCTCTGGAGAGAAAGCTTTGATCGCTGGCTGCTCAGGATGGTGAGAAATTGTGGATTCGGTGTTTTCAGTGTCCCCAGACCAAACATCATCTGTCCTGCACATTAAACAGTGCTCATTCTTTTGGCAGCTGTTTGTAAGTTTTTAAAGCAGTAGGAGAGTAGAGATGACAGAGTTGAAATAGGTCTGTTCCTTTTACTGATGCAGCAGAAAGACACAGAGCAAAGAAGGGAGAGGTCACAGTGTGGGAGCAGAGGAAAAGGGCAGCGTCTGCCTGCTCTGCCTGCAAAGCTGGCACATTCTAGACAAATGAGTTAGTGTGGGAAAGCCTGGGTCTTAGGGTAAAAGTAGAAATTTTAGGATGAAAAATCTAGATGTGTCCAGGGAAACTCAATCATATGGTAACACAAAATCCAAAGTAATGGGAATGGGATAATGAAGTTTTATGAGATCTGCAGGTAATTACATGGTTCTCATTATGGCGTGCACAAGTTAATAAGCAAATAATATCCCCATAACTAAAATTACTAGCTAAATTAATTTTTTTTCCTACATCTTCTTCAATGCCAATATGTCAACCTATTCTAACAAACTAAACGGCTTTAAAAGAATTGTATTAGTTCTGTCACTTAAAGCTTATTGCTTTAATAATCCAACTGGTGTGTTCTTACTTTGTTCTTGTGTCTCCAAATGCACTCATGAAGTAGATGAGTAGCTGATTTCTTTATAGCATCAGCTTTCTGTCAGTGTAATTTGAGGCTGGACCTTTTTAAACTTTTTTCCCAGTGTTCTTTTGAAAGCAGAACATTAGGTATGTGGCAACAGTTCTTGAGTAAATGAAGGACGAGCCATCTCGCTGCATGCACACAGTTGTAAGTGGGGATTCTGAAAAATCATAAAAATCAATGGGATTTCTGGTGGATATTTTTCAAAGACCTGTTGGTATTTTAGCTATGTATTTACCAGTACAATTAATGCAAACTGCATAACAAATCCTGTGCTGTTGCAGTTGCTTGGCACAGCTCAGGCACCTGGCAGTCGTTCTGGTAGCAGTGCACCCCTGTGCAGCGCAGTCGTCCCACCATGGGTTGCAGCATCTTGGTACAGAGGATCAGGGAACCCTGCAGTGAGCTCTGTAGATGAGGATTGTGATGGACAGCAGAGATCTTTAGAAGAAGTAGTCTTCAGGGTTCCTAGTGTATTTTGAGTAACTCTTTCTGTAGTGTTTTCCATAGCGAACTCACTTCTTGGTTTTCCTTCTATTTTCCTCTTCCCCCTCCACTGCTGTATCTTTCCAAATCCGCCTTTAATTGTAGCATGCCTGCAGTTAATAATGGCTATCGTGTATTCCAGGTTTTAAAAGGCCATAAACACAGAAGAATGGGCTGAAGTATCTGAGTTAAAAGACTTGTTCAAGATGCTATCTGTGTGCTGAATACAATTGCATGGGCATGTTAAAAGACATCAGATTTTCCTCTAGAGGTGTTTAGCAGAGCAGCCTGGCAGGAGCTGGGTCTTTGATCTTGCTGCTTTGCTCTGGGTGTGTGCTACCGAGCACCTAGCTGTCTTTTGACCTCTGGGACTTGAACTGTTGTTTCTGTTGTCTCTGTGAGTGGTGTTCGTGTTCTCGGCATTCTTCATGCAGTTTACTTTTTTTCTTTATTTGTTGCTTTATTATTTTGTGTTTGTTTTTATGTGACTTTAAAATATCCCAAATATTGAGACCTAAAAGCCATCACTCAAATGAGCAAATAAGACATTTACAACAGGCTCCTCCGCACTGCAAGAATTAACAGTGAGAAAGGATTCCTATATAAAATTAATTTCTCTATGAAGTAGCTGCTTACTTGTAAATTTTCATTTATAGTATGTGGAGCACAACTTTTTGCTCTTTATTTACATCAATGGAAAGGATTTTCTATCATTTTAAAAAAAATCTGACTTACAAAAAGAAAGACTGGACCACCTAATTTACAGTATGAGTGGAATAACTCTCCTCTCTCATCGTTCTTCAATCACAAAATTGTCATTATTCAGGAAAGCGCTTAGGTCGATGTTTATTTTTTGAGACATGCTTAGCCTCTTTTTGCATATTGAGTGAAGATGAGTTTTTTAAGTGCATTCCTGAATCAGAACCTTAGCACTAATCCTTCAGTCACTGCAAAGAATAAATGAGGAGCAAAGACAAAGGGCCAAATTAAAATCAACGAGATTCTATTCAGATGGGCTCTGCTTCAGCAAGCACACATCTAATTATAAGCACACAAGTAGTCTCACTGACGTCAAAGTTAATTAAACTGCTTAAATTTAGGCACATGCTTAAATTCTTTGCTGAATCAGTATTTTTGAGCCAACGAATAATAGGACATCACTGCTGGTCCAAAGCATGATTTTTAAACTCCCCCTTTCCTGTATCAGTTCTTCTGAGGTCTGCCTGCTGGCATTTTATTTGACTTGCAATGGTGAAGGCATGTGTCAATATGTTAAAGTTTCTTAGAGTGTTTGCTAACAATACCTCAGACATGACAGTTGGATCTCCAGTATTTTTAAGGCACCTTTCCTCCATGCAGTATGCTGTGCAGTATGGCAGGACTGTGCCCAATGCAGTAATCTTTCCAGCTTTATTTTTCCTGATGCCACTCTTAAGAAATTAATTCCTTTGTCCAGTCTCTGAAAGCCAAATTACTAACTTATTTTCATAACAAAACCAGAAATAAAGAAAGCATCTAGACAGAAGTGTTAAATGAAGAATGCCTGTTATACAGAAGCAGCTTTGATTCCTTTGGTTTGATGCATTATTTTAATTTATGATGTCATAAGTAAATAACCATTAGTTGTTGGCCTTGAATCATTAAGGGCCTGATAAGAATTTCCCCTCTAGGAATACGAAGGACAACGTGATACTACTTACACAGAAACATACATATGGGAATTTCAGACACATTTCGTAAATGAGCTGGGGCTCGTTGTGAGCTTTTAACTATGCTCCCTGCCTAAATAACACAGTAAGGTTGCCCTGATGTACTAACAAGGGATTAATCAGGGAGGTGCACTGCAAAAGATCAGATTTCTTCCACTTGGTAAAACTCACGCCATGGGGACTTAGGGGGCTGCAAAGGAAGTTAATAAAGTTATCAACAGCAATAAATTCGAAAAAGAAAAGCAGGTAAGAGAGCTAAATAAATCTAGGCTTGTGTTTTAAAAGGTGCTCAACCTTTTGTTCATGTGGACGTTATCTACTAATTCCTGGTAATTGACTGAGCCTAAAGCTTAAATTTAATCATCTTCCTTTAGATGATTAAAGATGATTTAGATGACCAGAAAATGATGTGTATTCATTTATGTATTCATATCTTTGTTTTTTAAAAAATAAATAAATAATTGCCTTCCCTCCTGATGACTTCTGCGTCAGTTTCACCAATAATGACTGAAAGCTGTTGCTTTTGGAAAAGTGCTCTGCTACCTGTGCAGGCTGCCTTGTAGTCAGGATTTGTCTGTATCATGTAATTTATTTCAAGCCAGTTAGCAGCTATATTCACAGTCTGGAGTCGCATGGTTTAGCAGGTGGCTTTTAAGTCACAACTTCAGTGTAACTTGTTTCCCTTTGCTAGCTAAGGTAAAGTAAGGAAAGAGGGAGCAGGAACAGTGAATGAGAGACCATTCTCTAATGAGAGAGCTGGGCTACGGTCAGTGACAGAGCACCAGCGTTCCTCTGTTGGGTACCTCCACATTATCCTCCTCTCTTCCGTAGCAGCTCATCATCCTGCCACAGGTCAAGAGTATAACCTGCAGAGAGTCAGAGCAGCTACTGGAACTACTGAGGTTGTGCGCGTGGAGTTAGAGGAAGGAAGCAGCGAGCAGCTTACTTGTGAATATACTATAATGTCTTTTTTGCTGGATGTCATCTCAGCCAGCAAAGTAGAAGAAAAACTCAGGCCTGAATGGTAGATTTTTTCACCATCTTTTTTGTAGAGTATTCCTTGACTGCATCCCATGTGTCTCCCTAAAATGATGATTTGATTGATTTAAACCGGGATATTCCTTTACCAGTTTTCTTAGATTTTTTTTTTCTAGTCATATTTCCATATTTTGCATACTAAACAGGATTAAAGTGTCAAACTGTATCTGAAACACTCGTGATAAGAGAAGGATCAAAGTGGGGGCACAGTCATTTTATACATAGAAGTTGTTCATAGAAGTTGTCTAAATGGATAAGAGGTTATAGGAGGACCTGTAATAAAATCACCAAAGTGGGCAGATTCAGTTATGCTACTGGACGTGTTGAGTTACAACTGGGGCTTCACTAAAAAGTTGTGTCTCTCTTCTTCACAGCCAGCTGTCTGGATTTCCATTCGCAGTTACCCTGGATGCTTCAGAGGGATAGCGGGTGGCTCTTAGATCCATCACGCTCTCTTGTTTGCGTGAGGACTTTGAAATCTTTGTTTGGAAGCATGTGTCATATAAATATTTGAGACTGTATAAAAACAATCAATTGAAGAGAGAAAACAGTCATTTGCCAACTATTTGAGGACCAAATCAATTCCCCACTCTTCATTCTTTTCCTTCTATCATCTTTCTTTTTCGGGGGTTGCTGTTAGGGGACAGTTAAGAACAAGTAGGTAGGATCTGTCTTTCATACCCATGTTGCAGAGAGCAACAAGAGCATGAGGCATCCCATGGACTCTAAGATACAATGCAAATCTCTTGTCTTAAGTGCTTGTGGCAAACAACCATCTGAAGTGTACATATATGCAGGGTCTGTGCAGTTTGAAGTACTCCCACTATCGGTAAATAACTTTCTCATTCAAAAGGCTAATCGCACATTCTTATTAGAGAAGCTAAAGTGGAGTATCTCCAGAAAGCTTTGCTTTCTGTCCTTTACAGCTTTACCAACTTGGGCCAATAAGGTGAAAAAAGAGGAAGGAAAGTTACCTCGCTGTGTTGTCATTTGCTGTAGTACAGAAAACGTTTCCTGTGGAAATCTTTAGCTTAATCTGAGTGTGCTGAAATCAGAGATGATTAATCCACTTAGTGGATCCTTCACAATGGAAAGTGGCTGCACAAATCTATGTAAACCAGGGGATCTTTTCTATCTCCTTGATTTACATAGTTAAGAATAGTTATGTTCTTATCTGCAGGCATGTGAGTTTATTCTGCACCGTAACAAATGTCATAGCTTAATAGCACTTAGTAACAGTATTTTAATCATATAAAATAGATATTTACTCATACTATGTGACTTTTATAATCTAGATGAACTGTCGATTATATTTAGATTTTTATTTTTGCGCATGCTTTGTCTATATGCAAAAATAAAGTATTTTTATGAATACATTCTATTTCTTGCTAGTTTTGATGACTGTAAAAGGCACTAAATCTGAATGTACACTGGACTGGTTGAAAAACGTTAGCAAAAATGAAAAATTTCATAATGCATTTTATTTATTTTCCAACCAATGCTGTTAGTCATCCAAGGCCATGCAAACAAATGTACCGATCCTGTTTAGTTAGCCAAATCCATGCTGACCTTCATGTAGTTGAGTTGCTTCTTTGATATCGGTATTAAATGATAACATATGGTAGTTATTATCATGGGAATACCAAGAATTAATCTTTACAGTAGGAAAAAAAAAAAACAACCTCTTTATCAGTGGGGCATTCAGCTTGGGCAAGTTGACATGGTTAGAATAGAGATCAAGTTCCTCTCTCACTGAATCTGTTTGCCTGCCTACATCTTAGTCAGATCACAGGCTAAATCATTTGAGGTCCTGATCAGTCTTTCAGTGTTTTCAAGAAGACTTCATCAGCTTTTGATGTTGGGGAAGACATATTTCCCTTCAGTGCCCTGGGAAAGAACTGGCATGCCATTTCAGCTTAGAGCAGCACAAAGAGCTGTGTCAGATCCCCTTAGAAGTGCTAAGAAGACACAGTGGGAAGCGGAAACCGTAACAGTGCAGTTCCTCAGGGAAGATGGAAATGGTATAGGGGAACAGGCATTCGTACAGCTCAGGCAGGTGAACACAAGCACTTGTGTTGAGTCACCTGCACGGAGGACATTCTTAGTTGAAGATCTGTTGGAATTAGCTGTGGGACTAACCTTTTCTGTTTGCTTGTCATCTTGGAGAACTGCTGCTTCTTTTGGAGACAGAGAGAAAGGAGGAGAAATCACTGTGTTACAGAGAAGATATGCTCATCACTTCAAACCCACCTACTGCTTCTACCCTACTGATCCTTTAGTACTACAAGAAAGTCACGGGAAGCCTGTAACTTTTGAGCTGAGGAAACACATTCTTCACATTAATGAGCAATTTCCCACAACAAATAGCAACGGGAACTTTTGGGTTCTTCCGTTGGAAAGAATGATGCTAATTGTTTTGCCATAATAAAGTGGCTAATAGGAGCTCCTTCCCCACATCCCCCTTTTTTCAGGTCAGTGTGGCACATTCCAATTTGTGTTTGCTTCAAGGCACCAGAGGAATCCCTCATGGAGGGGGAGGGTTATTTTAGCACACTCAAGCGCGCAAGCAGTAAGCCTTTTGCTTTCTTTAAATACCCCAGTTTCAGAGTAGTTGGGAGGATTCTGGATTTCCCCCCACGCGCTCCAAAAATGCAGCATTCTTTGTTTTTCCACTACAAATGAACTGAAACCCATAATCTCTGTACTGAGCAGAAGTGATTAAAATAGTGTGGAACAGATGGTTCAAAAGCTGCCAAAGATTGAATCTTTTGCGATTTTGTTTCTTGAAACAACTACATTCGTTCCTGAGTCAGCTTTGAGTGGGCCATCATAACTCATCGGAGACAAGAGAGCATACTTGTTTCTATGTCTTTGGCTGCTCATTAATAGCAATTAATTAATTTAAGATTTTTTTTTTCAGTTTTTTAAGAGATCTGTATGCGCTACAAATTGAGGTAATGCATCATTTTCATGCAGGACAAAAATGGAAGTTTTCCACAGAGCTTTTAACAATATTTTTTTCTTGGAAATTTTGCTACTTGTGTTTGGGTTTGTTCCCTGGAGGGGAAGACCATGTTCCAGTTATAGTACTTAAAGAATAAAGATGCTGCAGTACTCTTAAGTGGTATGTGGTTTTGTTGCTCAGGACGTGCAAGTTTAGCAATCTATACACATTGATTTGTACAGAGAAGTTGCTAGATGATCTCATGGTCCAGAGACCTCTCATAAAGCTGTCGGCATCATGTGTGCTCTCCCTGCTGTTGCAGAGGAACAGATGCCTTCCATAGAATGCTGAAGACCAGGGGACTTGCAAACAAACAGTATGGAGTCTTGTCCTCCCCAGTGTGTGTTGTGAAACAGCATCTTCCTCTCTTGAGCTACCTTTTTTTTTTTTTTTTTTTTAAGCCATAGTCTGTAGTTTAGATTAAAGGAAGGTTTTTACTCTCGAGCCAAAGCATGTCAGCTATGTGAGTGAATGTATGGCAGCAGAACGCACCATACTGGCCTCTAGTCTTTCACTTCTGCCATGGAGCCACTCTTGTGGTTTTGTAGGTTGCAGATTCTGACAAGTTCTTTAGATATTCCTAAGTACTCGTAGTTTACTAGTGCTACTTACGGTGTATTTACATAGAGGTTTTCTGCTCTCAGAGAGTAGATCAAAAGGTTTGGTATCCCCTTGTGGAACATTTTTGGAGATCAATTTTGTGGACTTAGAAGAATATTTATTGGTCACACCTTTTGTGAAACCTTGTGATTTTCCTATTGTACAAACCTTGCATGAGCTGAGCCATTACCATTTTGTTGTCTTGATCCTAATTAAATTTAAAGTTTTCAAGCAGTAATCCTCCTAGCGAAGTAACATTATTTGATAATGCAAAAAGTCCTGACATTCACATTCAAGTTGGGAAATAGAATGCTACCTGCGTATAGCGCACTAATAAATGACTTCTAGATAGGAGGGTAGCAAAACCAAGCTGCATTTGTGTTTTCATTTAAAGATGCTCTTAATTTTGTTAAGGTTTACAGTTTAAAATTAGAGGTTTAGAAATTTAGTGACTCTCTGATTGCTGTAGATGATGCTGTTTAAGCAAAGCAGTTTTGAAAAATGCAAGTATCATCGAATGATCGCTGGAACTGAGTCTCATGGCCATCTCCCCTCACGTTCATGGAAACTGCTCTGTTTGGCCACCTCATTTTCTGTTTTTCTCTCCCACTGTAGCAGCTACCCAAGTAGAAAAAGCATAGCTGAATACTCTTTCTTATCTAGGCTCTTCTGTGAAGTAAAGAACCAGGCTTCTGAGAGATGTAACTAGAAATAAGGAGGCAGCCCAGTTGCTGAAGTCTGGAGGGTACCACCAGCAATGCTGTTGCAAGTTAGAGTCTTGGATGCTGCAGAGACTGTCCCCTGGCTCTTCTCGGTGGAAGGCTTTTGCTGTTCTATATGCTGCAGGTGTATTGGCTAAACCTGAGTTATTGCAATACACCTGAGACCCGCTAGGACTGAGTAATGTTTCATCTTCTAAATATTTGCTCTATTTTGCTTTGTTTCCCTAAGGGATTGAAGGCTTGATACTAAATTGGGTTTTATTCCCTTTTTTTTTTTTTTCTTTGGGGGATGCAGTGTCTCTTGTTGGTCAAACCTTGGTTACTCAGTTAATGGACTTTGTATCTCCTAAAGTACCAATTTTTTTCTAAGGCAGAGGAAGGTAAATGAGGGCAGAGGAAGGATTTTGAAGGTTCTCTATTGAAACTTCTGGTTTTGTTTATTTTCTTTTTAATTCTCCTAAATACGCAGTCTAGGAAGTGACATAATTGCATACATTTTTAATTTCCTCAAGGCTCTGTGTGGTCTTCATCCAACTTCTCAGATGTTGGCTACAGATGTTTAAAATCGCTTCCTCCCAATTAAACATCTGCTCTGAAGTGTCAAAGTGTAAGACCACATATGTCTGAACGGCCAATGCATGCACAAACAGTTTTTGTTAGTAGATATATTGGAAACTTTTTCACTTGCCTGGGCTTTTAATGCACAGACATGTGAGAAATTGCTCTGCTTATTGAACTCCATGGGGGAGACTGGTTTTAAGTACACGTTTAAAAATGCACTGCTGCTTCTTGATTTTCTGTGTAAATCTTTTGGATGTTTCTTATTCAAGGATGTCACTTGCTCTACTATCTAAGGGTTATTTGCTATCCCACTTCGGCTCTTTTTAGACCAAAAGTAGTGATGTGAGTCAATCTGGTGACTTCACTATTTAGTTGGGGGGAAAATACGAAAAAAATCTAATTTTTTTTAAACTTGGTGCAGTATGGCTGTCGTACCAAATGAGGATTCACATAGGCAGTCTCGTCTCATCCTTTGATCACTCAGTGCCTAGTGGTCTTTGCCTGGAATGGCAGCAGAGTAGATGTATACAAGAGGAAAACTGATTATGACCAAGTGGCAATAACAGTAGTACAACTGGGAGAAGAGCGGAGAAAATGTTAGAAATTATTTATTTTTTGGTTGACAGAGATAGAATATTGATGATGTTAGGTAGAGGTAACAAAGGATTAAAAGAAATAAATTTTTGAAGATGTCAGAGAAAAATCTTGGCTTTATTCCATGGGGGAGAAACCAACAAAAAGGAAACAGTGGCAAAGAAAAACCCTTGCTGATGGAAATTCAGCAATTTAAGTTCGAATTAAAACATATATGGCAAATTAACTTGAATTAAAACATGTATGGGGAGAGTTTGTTTGTGTGTGTATGTTGTTGACACACTGTGGTGTTAGATAATAACTTTCTGTAGTGTGTTATTTCTTTTGTTACATCTTAATCTGCAGAAGTGCAAATGGGTTGTAAAATCATGATGTGCTTTGCTGTGTCAATCCTGCTAAGTAAACTATTGTAAGGATTTTTAGGGGGGGGGAACACTAAATGAGAAACATTCCAAATTACAGGTAAGCGATAATGTTTCAGGTATGCAGTCTACCGATGAAGAGCTTATTGGGCATGACAGATGTAAAGTGAAATGTTTTCAGAAAATATAATGTTTCTCAAAGTAGAATTCCTAAGTATGAAATTCTCTTGAACTGTGCACAGTTGTAACATGAGCGAAAGATTAGCAAACTTTCAAAAGTAATTTAGGTCTGAACAAATTAACCAGGCAATATCTGTTTTAAGTCTTTCACTTCCTGATCAAAATGGATTTCAGAGAGGCTGAATTCAAAATAACGAATTTGGCACTATAGGCATGTGAGCTGAACTGTGACCAGTGCGCTCCTTTTGTATACGCTGCTGAACAGCTACTGATGGTAACAAGATAACCCAGGCCACATCGCAACCCAAGCCAGAGCAAAAGGCCACTCAACCAAGTTAACAAAATCTGGAACTCACTTGTTATAGTCACATCCTTGATTATAATGATACTGTTTTTTAAAAGGAAAAAAATATGTCACTGCCGGCCTTCTTAAATGTATAACGTTCACTTTTTATACCAATTCCTGGCTGTAGTCAAAGTAGTCTCTGTCCTACTTTGAGGGTAACCTCATCTGCCTTGGCCACCAAAGGAAGAAAGTGCAGAACTTTCCAAAGGATCTAACGTATGGTTTTTCTGCTGCTCTGGTGCAATGTTGCTTGGTTGTGCTGTTGATGTTACTGCTGCTCTCGAAGATCCCATGCGAGATCAAGGCCAGTTGTGCTAAGAAACTCTGTACGAGAAGAGAACTTGTAACTGAAGTAGACAGGAAGGACGGAGCGTAAATGAAGGCACAGGCTTCTGAGGGGGGAGTTAACCCTGTCAGAGAACTGGGAACCGCTGTCTTGAGTCTCCCAACTGCCTTGATCACACTGTTGTTTCTCTGCTACTGCCATTTTGGAGAGAGAGAACAGAGAATTTACAGTAGTTGTGAGGATTCCTCCTGATTTGACATCATCTTAAAAGTGATGAACCTGCTGTGGAAATGAACAGTGTTAACTCAATTCCAAGAGCTTTTGGACTAATTGCAATTTACCACTGTGAGTTCTTGTCTGAATGCAGTCAGAAACCCAATTTAACCAAACATCTCAGTTTAAGGATTGTTTTTTTATGAGACCTGGTTCGGGGCAATGCAGTCAGTGACAGAAGGGAGCCAGTCTTGCCACAAGGAACCGAGGACTGTGTATCAGTCCCCAGCGCTGCGCCCCTCAGAGCAAGGTGACCCCTCACCTCCTGCCTCGGGATATACCCACAGCCCTCCTCGCTCCTTTATTCCCTGAAGTGAGGATAGCAGACGAGCAGTGGATTTGCTGTTACGCATACTAGTATAATCGATTACGTTAATGTGTTGAATTCCTCCCAAACAGGGCTCAAATGGCGACACAGTGACTTCTTTCCTTTTTCTCTTCTCTGTTTACTGTCTCTGTAAATACAAGCAATTGTACTGGGGGTTGGGTATTGCTTTTATGTCTTAAGTTTCTGGGCAAAAGTGCCTTCTTTTCTATGTCTCTGGGTTTTTTTCATTTACAAACCCAGAATGGAAAGCATGCCAGGTTACTTGAGAGAATTTGGTCTAATTTGCAGGAATTCCCATTGTGGCTGCCTCCCCAAAGCACACTTCAGTCTTGAAAGCTTTTCCTTCCCCATGCTGCGCCTCCTGGCTCTGCCCACCTGGAAGGCAGCAGCAGTGGTGGCTGCTCTCCCTGTCTTGGTTGTTCTTCCCAAGGGCACCACTTGCTGCTCTGGCAGCTAAATGCAAGAGTTAAAAGAAAGTACGGATTTTCCTTCAGATTTGCAGTCCATGTTTGAGTTTACGTGCTATCTTGCATTACAGTTGATTGACACAGTCATCCTCGGTAATGTTAACTACAGTACAGAAGTGTTTTCCCACACCTTTTTTTCTTACCTTTGCGTTCCTTTTGCCTGCAGGATGACTACCCTCAAAGAGCATTGTTACTTAAATATCAGCTCTTTAATCTGATGTAATTATTTAGAGAATGTTTTCATGTTTTTGACAAAATCAGCTATCTCAGTCAATACTTTGTCTGAAAGTAACATAAATATTTTATAAGAATCATGTAAATTATGTTCCACATTTTAGTAGATTTAGGGTTATTACTTGCCTTCCTGTGGTGTCCTGGAGGGGGCTTCATGCCTTTTGTGGTGTTTTTTTTTTTCCTTGCTGAATGCCCATAAATCATTTTTGCTGTTTCATGAGGCAATGTCAGAGTCTTAAGAATTTAGTTATATTTTTAAAGCAAAAAGTTAACAAATAGTACTGATCATTTCAGTAGTGATGCTATTCTAATCTTCCTTGGGTCTCTGGGCAACAGAGGAACTCCAATGATTAGTCATAGGAATATTAATTACATTGGACCCACACTTCTTTAGCCTACCTAATGTCTCCCTGTGCCAGTGGTGATACTTAAGACAAAACAAAATGTTGATTTGACTGTTTTGGGTTTTTTTGTGTGTGTGCTCATCATAAACTGATGGCATTTGTATGCTCAGTCTCAGAGTATAGAAGCTACTTGTATGGGCTTTCTTCTTTTGTTTTTAAGTAACTCCAAATTTAAAGGCATTTCACTTTTTTCCTGACTGATCTGTGACTTTATTTTGGAAACCATATTCAGTAATGTAAATTAAGTTGCAACAGAAAAAACAAGAGTGTGTGTGTCGGGGTCTTTTCATACTGAGGCCAGTGGAGAGAGCACAGGTCAATAGAGGTGAGCTGGTTTACATATGTTATATATGGTTTTCCCTGGAAGCCAATAAAAAAATTGAAGCAAGAGTTATTACCTACTGCCATCCTTCCTAAAATCTTTTCCATAGAGGAATTGCTACCAAAATCAAGGAAAAATGAAAGTAAATCCTGGTTGCCTTCATGGAGAACCCGAGAACAAAATCTGTTCTCCTCATGTGGAAAAAGAAAATTATGCTGTGGATTTGAAATAGTTTATTTATAGTCTACCAGGAGATGGTTTGTAGTCAGTGGCATGTGTCTGGCATGGGACTAGGAGCACAGAAGTGATATACTGAGGGTTATTGAGAAACTAAGATTCTTCTTCCCATCCTTCCATTTCCACTGATGTGAAAAATAAGTCAGGAACCAACTTTGTGTTTCCCTTCATCTTTCTCCCCCTTACTCTCAGGAGTGTGAGAAGATTTCCAACAGCATTAAAAGACATATAAGTCTGCTCAGTTTGCTGAAGCAGTCATTTCTCTCTTCTAAATGATGAAGCTGTTGAGGAGCGGTATTGAAGGATACTCATCAACTTTTCTGCTCCGGTTTTGTAAAGCTGGTTTCCATTACCCCCTCTCTGATTTTGACATGGGAGTTTATGACAGACCCCTCTGATGCTGATCTGATCTAAGTGAGGAGATTTAGTTCACTGAACTTCGCTCCTTCAGCAGAGATAAGAGCTACCATTAAATCCCAGAAAGAGATGGCAGATTAGAGTGGTGATAGTACTAGAATATAAACCCTAATTTTGTCAGGGCTATAAGTATTAAAATTATAGGCCTTCATCCAAAAGAATATCTTCAAAGAAGGTAATGGTGATTCAAAGCAAGAGAGAGGCAATTTGGAGAGGACATCCTATGCATGAGAAAACAGAAATGGTTTTGATAAGATCTGTGGCACTGTAGGGTCTTTGTCTTTCCTTCTTTGGAAGTACCTGTCTCCTGAAGGTTTAGTATCTCTAATCCCTCATCACAGAAACTATCTTTAAGCATAAGGCAGATTCTTTTTCCATTGACACATATTTCTGTAAATATGTTTAATATTCCCTTTCCCAAAGTAAAAAGAAATGTAACTTTTGTAACTTTATTTCTTCTACCTTTGGTAAAAGCAATTTGCTTTGAATCTAATAATTTTTCTGTGCAGATATGAAAGTATATTACATGTTTTTAAGAAAGATTTTGATGTGACTTATTTTAAAGACTGAACGGCGTTTTCCAAGCGGTCCTCCGGGCCAAGATAAGAGGCCTGCAGAGGTAACACTAACTTGTATTAAGCCTCATTTAAATAACCTGCCAGCACTTTTTAATTTAAAATGTTGATGAAAAAGATGCAATTGTCAGTAAATAGTCTGGAGAGCTGACAGGGGCTGTTTGCCCAAAAGTTAAGATCTGTGGTGATACAGGCCACAATTCCCAAAGCAGACTAATGACCTCTGGTTCCCCAGTTCTTGGATGCTCAGCTGTGGAAATATGTTAAAGATGCTGAACTTTCAGCTGCAGGAGATTTAGCACTTTTAGAAAATCAGACCCAATTATGCTTTCTCAAGCCAAAGTATCCAAAATTTTCATTTCTTTTGAGCGTCTTCTCCAGATTGTACTTTCTCATTTAAGTCACTCTCATTATGCCTGAACTTTCACTTCAGCTCTTGTAGTTAAAGGGGAGATGCTTCAGTGTGTATTCTCTAAGTACTTTAAGAAATTAAAAGAAATTAAGTGTTTAAAAATACAGTTGTCTGGTTAAGCTTCCAAAGAATACGTTTAGCTCTAATATTCCCTTACCAGTGGCTTTAAATATGAAACAAAAAGCAAAACCACATTTACAGCTTAAGGGAGCGTGCAAAATTCTTCTGTTTTTACTGTGAAGGCTTCATTAAAAATAGGTCACCATCAAACCTCCCATGCTAAAGCTTTTGTTCAGTTCTCAATGTTCAGTCTTTTGGCTGTGGACAATCAGCCCCCCCAGGTAATGTGTTGTATATAGTGGACAGAAAGACTGATCTGATGCATATTGATTAAAAAGAGGGTAGTTCCTGTCATTCCCAATGGAAGTGGAAGGATTCTCGACTTGATCAAGCTATTTCCTAAGCGTCTCTTACGGACAAGATTCTTTTCTGGTGCCTGTACGTCATTAAAACACTACTTCTGTGAAACTCTCCATGCAATACTGCAGGAGAAAAGTAAGAAATAGTGTTAAATGCTGATGGATAGTTTCCGGGTTATGGAGTAATATATATTTTCATAGCTATACTATTACTGCATATTCTAACAGAATGTAAATTATTTAACAGGTGGATGAAATTATTAAAAAATCTTGAAGTGTGAACTTCAGCATTTCTCTGTATTCAAATATAGGAAAAGTGTGTTTTGGGGGATGAGGGTGAAGGTTAAAGCCCCTAATAAGCTTCTCTGCTGTTTCATGAATGCAGAAATTCACTACATTAAAGAATAAGTCTTTTGTCAAATTCCCTGTGTAGGATTGCTCCTTATGTTAGATGTCCTATAGCTGTCCATGGTGTATTTTTAATCACATCAGGAGTGGGGGTAACTTTCAGTAGTCATAATAAACATTATTTCATTCTAGAGAAAACATTGATAATATGTTACCTTCTAATTATGTCTCCTGCAATGTCTAGTTATTGGAAACTTTGCAATAGCTACAGTTGTTGGAAATACACTGTTCTTTTATTTGATCACTGCACTGAGAATTAAGGGCTACTTTAGATTATAGTAAGTTTCCTGGAAAGACATTGTCCTCAGTGAAGTTCTGAAAAGCCTCTTTAATTTTGCATTTATATGAAAAGGAGCAGGTCCCACGTGACAATTGGTGATTCTTCTCAATCAAATAGCAACTTCTACTGAGAGGAGTTTCCGAAGGGAAGGAAAGCAGTTCAGTAGAGATACAGCACAATGCAGTAGACCCTGAGACTGCGGCAACAAACCCAGGTCTGGATTCAGAAATGGGATAGTCAGTAGTGAGGTGCCCAAACTAATTATCCCTGCCAAGGAGAAGGGTTTAGAGGCCCTGGTGTAATAGTGTGATAATAATCCTTTATGGCTTTTGGGACTGAAATCAATGTCATGGTACGGGACAGCCTTGCTGCATGGGAGCATACCAACAGCTCCTGATTCTTTGTAGTTCACATCATTGCAAGGTATAGGCTTGCTCTTAGTCTCAAAGTAGGCTAGATCTATGCTAGAAATCCTATAGTAAAATAAGATGGTTTTGTATACAAGCCTTATTTTAGTGAGATCACGTAATCCCTTGATATTAAACTTAATTTCAATGGGGAGCCAATAAAGCCAATGTAAGATATAGCCTCTTGCCAGTAGGAACTGTGTCTGCTCTTGGTAGGAGTGGCCAGGATAACTCTCTTCTGTGGTGGTACTGCTAAATATTTCTCAGAGCAGAGTAGATCTAAAAGACTTTCAGCCTTATTTAAAGAAATACATATACTGCTTTAAACAGAAATATGCAGAATTCAGGTGGTAAAATGAAAAAACCGAAATGTGAGTGTAGCTTTTTGGTAGGAATGTGCTGGACGTTTATTGATCTCAAATTGAGGGATACTTTTGTGTTGTGTGGCAATAATGTGTCTTGGTAACTTCATGTTCTACTGTTCTCAGCTGCTTTAACCCAGAAAGTATAATGCTTTAAAATGAATCGGAGTTTAAGAAGTATTAAAAAACTCTTCATGAATCCCTCTATATCTATATATAGATAAGTGGTTATCTATAGTGCCTGCACTTGTATTTTGTTCTGAGCTACTGTATTTTCATGGTTTTATTTGAGAAGGAGCAATTGTGCTATCTGTGTAAGGAAGGTGCTTCTTAAATCTAAGTAATAGGTGGTGAAGGGTTAAAAATCTGAGGTTCTATTAATGTAGGGAAATGCTGACACAAGTTCTTTAGTCCTTTTCCTGACAAGAACACCCATCTTTAATTTGCTTGTCTCTTTCCCATATAACATTGTACATCTGTCCTTGAAAACAGCTCTTGTAGCACGAGCGTAGCCAGTAGAGTCAATTTAGCAAAGGTTGCTGTCTGTGTCCTAGCAATGCAGGCAGACAGCCTGGAGCTACAACTTATAATCAGCTAAACAGGTATATGAATAATTACTAAAGATAGAAGCCTGTGTTAATTGCTAGTTTTAATCTTGTTCTCATAAATTGTTACAGAATTATTTTCTCCCCCCAGCAACAACATGTCAAAATGAATATTTTTTTTCTCAGTTTCTAAGTAATCTAGTGGATTTTGGAACATTTCTAGTTTTAAGAAGATCCTTGTTCATATTTAAGCATACACACACTCCCTGAAAGTCCTTTATATATCCACTTGAAAGCTTTGTTCCACTGCCAACGTGGTGGAAGGAAACATGGCACTGAAAAAGCACGAGGCCTGAAGTATTTGGAGTTGACTGAGACCAGAGTTTGCCAGTTTCTGAAAGCAAAAACTGATATTAAGCTGTTGTTTCTCTTAAAATGATTGTCTACCAAAATGTTTTTTTGATGACTCTGAGTAAAAACTTTCTTTTCAGACCGTTTTCTTTCTTCTGCAATCACTGTGTATTTCATTATCAAAACAGACAAAACGATAAAGACCCCCCTAGTTCTATCTTGTTGTTGCTAATGCAGTAATCCTCCCCAATAAGTGGGAAAAATTAAGGGATGCTCCTAGAGATTGATTAGTGTACGGGGGGAAGAGTGACAGTGACTACGTTTGGTCTTCACCAAGAACATTTTGCCTTATTAGGCTACTTTGCAAGCTAAACTGTACTTTATCTCACAGACCGCTAAAAATAACTCTGTGGCTTTCTGGCAGATTTATATAAAAAGTGTATGATGATGGTACATGGATTTGTTTAAATACAAAGCTAGAAGCATGAGCTGGCCTCCAAATGACGAATGTCTTTGTATTCCAGAATGGAAGCTTTCCAAGACAGTGATACATAGCCCCCGATTTGTAACTTTTCTTTTAATTTGTAACTTTGGACTTTTGTCTATTTGTTTGTTTATAGAAATTCTCATACGTTAGATATGGCATTAGACATATATATGGACTTTTGATGGTTTTCTAGACTGCAGTTGTCTTGGAGAAAGTGACATTGAGTGCTGTTTTCATACCTTTTTTAATTTAAAAAAAGTACACTGCATCTCAACTTCCTCATTCAAATGCTCTCACAGTTCACTTATAGCACAGAAAAAGGACTTGGTCAGAAAAAGGGCTTGGTCATTAACTTTCCTATGTGTAGAGTGTACGTACTGTGGCTAATGAAGGACATATCTTTTCTTTACATCTTTTCTTACTCAATTTATATCCCACTCGGAATGTTTGTATCACATACTCCTCACTACTGATACCTTCCATATTTTAGCGGATTGTTTTTAAAAAGTAATAATTGAAGAAGTAATAATTAAATAAATAATGAAGCAAATAGCCTGGGTTTCCTCTCAAACCAATTTTTTGGATTAGGGGTATCTCAGTAAAATGGGGCCAACAGGATTATGCAGAGGGAAGGACGACTCCGACTGAGCCACTGGGCAGAAAGCCCGAGCAGCCCTGCTTACAGCACCGCTTGGAGGGGGCTGGAGTAAGGAGGAGTATCAACTGGAGCTGAACACGTGTATAGCCTAGAAGGAAAAATTAAAGAAAAATAGTCACTGAGATTGAGTGTTTTCATGGAGGGCTTATTCTTTTGATATCTTAATGAGGAATACTCATACAATTTATATTTCTGAAAAATATTGCTATCAGTCAAAACAGCGCAACCTGGATTTACACTGCCAAGAAAAGTCCAGAAGTCCTAGCAGGGCTTCTATTTTCCAAACTTCAGTTTCATTTATTCCTTCACATCCCTTTAGTCCTACACAGCCTTACAAGATGCTGTTCTGATATCTCTCTGCCTTCTTTCAGTGAGACCTGATTAGGTTGCTGTCTTCAGAGCTGCCTCCTTATCCCCTTGAACACTTAAGCAGGGAGAGAGGAAGCTTAGCTGTAATTAACCCACAGCTTGCCAGAGGTGCAATGGGTCTTCAGCTAGGAATAGCTACAGGCTCAATAAAAACAAATACTTTGACTGAGAATATAATCTTGAGCATCTCAAAAAGAAGCAGAAAAATATGTTTTATTAAAGTACATAGTAAAACTTCCTTAGAGAGGTAGGCTAATTCTCATTGCATTTTAAAGTCTTGCTTCATGTATAACATAGTTTTTAATCCTTTGCAGAACATATGAATGCTAGAAGATTAGTTTGAAATCTAAAGAAAAGAGTTGATCAGATATTCCCCCAAAGTGGTAGCAGGCTAATAATGTCTAAACTATATGAGGAAACTTTGCAAGACATGGCATACAACTCTATTTAATCAAAAGTTAGTGAAAAATATGGATGTTTTAGAAATCCACTTGGTCATGCTGAAAAATTGGATTTAGTATGGAACAGGCTTCGGTTAATTTCTATTTCTGTCTGATTTACTAGAAGAGATGTCATGAACTCTAGCCCAGGTGTCAAAAGAGGCACTGGAAGTGGAGATGTGCACTGAAGACATTTGTACCACGCTCTAGTTTAGTTCACCAAGGAGTTTGAATGGAAGCATCTAAATATTAAGGCATCTCTAAAATTTGGAAAAACAATAAAGCTCCCATGTCACAAAAAGCAGTTTTTAAAACATTCATTAGTATTTGTAGCAAAATAGAGACAGTAGAAGAAGGGCAGAGCATCACAGGTGGGGTATGTTCTGTCTGTCTTTAGAATTGCCTGACGGACAAGTAGGTGTGGGAGGGGGCAGCTGCAGTAGCTCGGTTGCTGGTGAATAGTGCTGGAGACAACTCTGAACTGTACAGTGTTTTTTAGTTTTATAAAGCCTCTCTTCTGACTGTCATCCTACATTACAGATGTGATTTTTCCTTAGCATACTTCATTCTTTATTTCTGCATGGTTCGGTTACTTTTGTTTCTCAGTTTTCTATAAAAGTAAGGCTGTGAGGAGAACCAAAGATACAAATATGGTGAATGTGGCTTCACTCTCTAATTCGAGGTGGGGAGCGTTCCCATATTTCATTTTAATTTTACAGATCTTTTTGTTTTCCTGCACATGGTAAAGACATTTAATCAAAAGAAGGAAGGAAGGAAATAGCGATTAGAAAATTGCAACGTTGTATCTTATTAGATGGATTTAAGGTAGACCTCCTTTTCCAAAGATTGTGGCAATTGACAGAGGCGTTTTTCACTGCAGTGCCTACAGGTCTGTGCTGAGCTTCTGCATACGTCTGAAGGAACGATTTTTCATAATGGGGTAACAAGAACATGAGAATTTCCATGGTCTTGAAAGTCAAATAGGGCGTAAATCTCTTTCAGAAGATTTTGAGTGTTTCAGTCCAATTGTTGCGTGCATCCAAAACAGTGTTCGGTGTTTCCAGGTGCGTAGTCCAGATCAGAGGGTCTGTCAAAACATTTAGCTGCCAAGGGCACATGCAAACGGTGGTCATGGGCAGCAGGAGAAAGAGCAATGCTGTGTTATTGTATTTTGTAACTTGGCTACCTTTCTTTTATAAAGCTTGACAAAGAAGGGGACAGAAGCGTAAGTAATTTAGTCATAGTAATCTTTGATTTAAACAAGACAGGACTAAACCACTTAAAAGAGTCTTTTTTGCTTTGCTTTTTATGCTGGGTTTTCCTTTCACACCTCTCTCTGGATGGAGTTGGTTTGATCCTGGAAAAGTGGGTTATGCATGAAAGACGCTTGATGCAGAGTCAAAGGATTTTTATTTTTTTTTTCCAAGTACATACTCAGTTTCTGACTGGGATGCAGCCCTGTGCTTTGCAGCAGCTTCAACTGACTCAGCCTACTGTGAAACATTAGGAAAAATTCACAGGTCCACTGATCCATGTATTCTGTGTATTTCAACTATGTAATTGTAAGCCTTCTAAAGAGTTTTTTGAATCCTTTGAATCAATAGTGAAGTATATACATATCCAGGGAACTAATTCTTGGGCAAATAATCTGCTCTAGACAAATGTTGTAAGGAACTACCCTGCTGTGTTCAGCAGTGTAGCAAAACTCTGATGAATAAAGATTGGTCCCCAAAATAAACCTTAATCTTTGGTCATAGAAAATTTGCATTGTTAAAGGACTATATTATGACTCAGTGGGCAATAACTGGTATTACAGCTGCTTGAAGAGAATTTCCTTACCCCTTATATTTTCTTTCTCTAAACAACTTTTCTGCTCTTTCCTCTGCACACCTCTCATAATGAAATTACAGTGGAACATGATGATGTCCCCCCTTGTACAGTCTACTTGACACTGAAGCATCCAAATGGAGGATTTGATCTCCGCCCCCTCAGCAGCCTTCCCTTCTTTTCCTGTTGGCAGTCTGTGTCTTTGTTACAGATGTTGATGTATTTCATTCATTTTTTGCAATATCAGCAAAGAAGGGGCAAGGAGAGAGAGAAGCAGGAATTACACCCAAAGACTACCTCACAATAAGCATTGTGTCATTTATGTTGAGCAATCAAAGGCACCCAAGCAGACAATTCTCTTGTTCACCATAAAAATTGGTGTTCCATGGGCTTGCACGTCTGTTGCACCATCATGTCTTAAGGATGGACTTCTGACTTTTTAAAAATACACTCCTTGAGAGAGAAGCATCTTGGCATGGAGACCAAAGAGCAGTACCACATGGATCTGCTGGTGGTGATTTATTTTTGTGCCAAGTGGCGACTGACAGGATTTGTGAGGATTCTGATCAGTAATATTGGTTGGCATTGACCACATATGTTAAATGGACAAATGCTGCCTCCTGTTTCGAAGTAAATGGGACTTCTCTGAAAATCTTCCAACTCTTCTCCTTAATCAGCTAGAGGTGTCCCAAATAAGCGTCTCTTTCTCCCCTGTAGGAGCAAATTATGCCCTGAGCCTCCCCTGTGGGGCCGAGCATCTCACTGGCCCCTTGGGAGAGCAGCCCCTCAGGATGTGAGCGGCCAGGCACACCATCGGCAGCGGGAGCCCTGGGGCCTCAGTAGGGCCGCACAAAGCATGGCCAAAGCCTGCTTTCCCACCCCTGCATTTAAAAGGTGCTTCCCCAGTATGGACCTGCTTCTCCCAGTAGTAGATGTCTTCAATGAGTCTTGTTAATAGTTATCGCTGCCTGAGATAACCTTCCCTGTGATGTAATTTGACATACTGCTGTCAGTGGGGCTTAAACATAGTAATCTTTAAAAATGATTGGGAATTTGCCCTAGAGAAAAAACTGTTATGATTAATTTCTACAAATGATAAACCACTCCTTCTTCAAAATAGTGTATGCTATGAAGTGTGATTTAATCCATTTAACTGCAGAGGCTGATGCTTCTGACAACTGTGACTCAAATGTCATCACAGAAAGTGATATTTCAAGTGGCAGGGTGGGATTAGAAACCTGCTGAAGATTTGTCAAAGGAGAAGTAAGTACATAATTTTTAGATAAGTGATTTGTCTACTCTAAACCACTTCCGCTGAAAAGACAGGCAGCTTAAAAGAGAAACTTACACTGTTACACTAGAAAGAGCATTTAATTGCAGAGGGCGGAAGAAAGGCAATCCTCATACTTATGGTGGTGGTTAGAGAGAAAAACATACGATACTCGGGAATATAAATTTTCTATACAGAAATAATACAATATTTTTTTCCTCAGAAAATAAGATTTCATTGAGGCTTGTATAAGGAAGAAGACAGTCTTGATATTTGGGACCTCGCAACTACCTGATAGATTCTTCTTATTGTTGCTTAGTGTTTTTTTCAAAATATGAAGTAACACCATGATAGCTTATGAACTGTGTGACAATACTCTAAATGCAGTAAAACCCGAAACAAGCACAAAAATGTACATTCTGTGTCTATCTAGAATTTATGTGGAGTCAATTATAAATTTCATTTATAAATTATAAATGTGGAGTCAATTATAAATTTCATTCACATCCACCAAGTCTGTACTCGGTGCAGTTATGTTAGTAGGGAATTTTGTCCTTGTTTTGGATTATTGACATACTTCTCTTATTGCTCTGTCAGTCCTCTGAAACTCGTGCTTGCTATTACCTATTCTGCCAGTCTCGCTCTATAATTTACAGCTTCTTAAAGCATCCGTCCACTCTGAAAGGCAATAAAAACAGTTGTACATCTTTACTTTTCTCTTGTGTGGCTGAACCTCAAATTCGATCAAGTGCAATGGAAACTACATTGTGTGTCAGAGTTTGTTCCAGCAGCCTCATGGGTCCACCTCCATGTCTGAGGACCTAGCTGAAGGCTGGCCCGCGCTGTAGGGAGTATCCGCTATGGATGCCGGCCCGGTGCTGTGTTTTGTACCACCTGTAGCAGCCATATTGCTAAGAGTCTTCAGGCTTGTGCAGCTCTGAGATTGCAGAAGTATTGGGGAGGGTTTGGTTTGCAGTGCTGCTTAGTGCAGTGGCTGAGGAGAGAAAGCACTGACCCTGTGTGACAGACTGACCTTGAGCTCCTACGGCAGGAGTGGGAGTCGGGCTAAAAGCACACGTACCTTTTACGTGTTTGAAGTGGATTCCCAGGAGGAAAAAAAAAAAAAAAAGAGCATGAAATCTGACAATGCTTTTTTGTGGAATCACTTTTCGGAGAAGAGCTGCTCTTTGATATCAGTGATAGTTTGCTGCTCCAATCTGTCATGTTGCAGACTCTCTCTGCCGAGGCGCTTGAGAAGCAGTTTAAGTGACTGTAAGAATGGCAAGGAAAGCTGAGGCCATTTTTTTCCCCTTTTTTTTGCTGAAAGGAATTTTGCTGGAGAGCCGGTATTTTATTTATTTTATTTTTTTTCGGCTTACGTCCTCCTGCTTTGCTCCTGTTGTTGTTTGTGTTTGGTGTAGTGTCTCGCCGCCGAGGGCCGGGTGCGCCTTTAAGAGGTGGAGGTGGCTTCGTGCAGGTGGTGCCGGGGAAGGAAGCGGCTCCGCGCCGCGGGGACGGGCCGGGGCTGGGCTGGCCACAACTTAAACTGCCAGTGTTCCCTCCGAGAGGGAGCTAAAAAATCGTCACATTTAGCTTCCTGCTTGGTTTAGGGTGGTTGTTTTTGTTTTTTTTGGGTTTTTTGTCGGTTTTTTTTTTTCTTTGTCAAAGAAACGCCGTCTGCCAAAGGCACAGTTTGATACGTGAAACTTGGATAAAACTCTCATGGGCAGCGCTGAACTCGGCGTGGCGTGGGAAAGGGGGATGCTCTTTGGAGCCACGGGTGGAGCTGAAGGTCTCAACTCTTAAAAGAAAAGCCCCAGGCAAACAGCCCCAGCAGGGCTGTCCCGCTGGTGACAGACATTCCAGCTGCCAGCCCCCCGCC
Organism: Fratercula arctica; assembly: GCA_947846985.1. Lineage (NCBI taxonomy): Eukaryota > Metazoa > Chordata > Aves > Charadriiformes > Alcidae > Fratercula > Fratercula arctica. The sequence goes on from CANTUZ010000010.1 coordinate 27,572,760, forward strand.
TGCGTGCCTCAGTTTCCCCTCCGCGGCCGAGGGGTGATGCCCGTCCCCTCGCTCAGCGGAGCGCTGTGCCGGCCGCTGGCGCTGCCCACCCAAGGACTGCAGCCAGAACCGCCGCTTGGGCCGCCGCCCCCGCCGGCCGCCCCCCGCCCGCGCCGGAGCCACCCCCCCCCGGTAGCGCCCGCCCCGGCGCGGGGCGGTGGCCGGTCCGGAAGGAAACTCCCGGCCGCGGGGGCCGCCCGCCCGCCCCGGGCGCTGCTCCGCCGCCGAGCCTGCTCTGGACGCTAATTAGCATGACTAGTTTGATGGATTTAGTCAACAGCATTCAGCAAACAGGGGAGGGGGGAAACAAGTGTGTAAGATTTCCCAAATCTAAAGACTTTTCAGCCCCGGTGCCCTTAATGGTTTGTTATGCGGACTCGAACAAGTGTTACTTCCAATTAATTGATCGAGGGGATTTATTTTAGTATTTTGGCTGGATGCCAGAGAGAGAGGCTTTGTCCTAGCGTTTTAAGCACCACCCCTCCTTGCAAGTTTGAAATGTGAGCTGCCTGGGTGGTTTTTTTTTTTTTTTCCTCCTCTCTCTTTCTCTCTCTCTCTTCCTTCTGGCAAAGTGGCTGTGGCTGCGTGCGTGTGTGTGTGTGTGTGCCTGAGTATGAGAGAAGGAGGGAGAGGTGTAATGGGAAAGCAAGAGATGGATCACTAGAGACAGAAAAGAAAACCATCAATATCAGTAACATGCAGCTGAGGTGAGATTTTTCTGAGTGTTTGATTTCCTTAAAACCCTTTCAGAAGATTTAAAGCAGCCTTCTGCCATGCTGTATGCTGAAGACGTACTCCTAAGCAATGTCATAGGGATGCTTACATGTATATTGCCGTTTTAGGTCTGTTCGCGTACGTGTGAAGTTTTAAAGCTTAACCTGATTCTCTTTATTGTCTCTAGAGGGTTGTAGCTTGAGCACAAATAGCCTGTTGGCAAGTACGGCATGAGCCCATTAGCAAGACTCCATCTGTGATTGGTTTTGCCTGGAAACCGGGAGACAAGCAATGAATAATTGATGTGTGTTGTGCAGTAGCTGGACAGGCAAAGAAGAGAGAGAGAGAGGGAGAAACAGAGCAGGGTGCCCTCAGAGGGGGGAGAGCGAACAAGCTTGAAAATAGCTACTGGCTGCCTTGTGCTGAGATGAAGGCAACCCCGGCTGTCTTTGTTCTGCACTGGCTGGTTTCTGCCTAGAAGTGTTTGCAGACATATGTGGCCTTTTTCTGCAGCAGAAGAGAGGCAGGCGAGCAGAGGAGGGGGAGCAGAGGAAGACTAGGGCTTTTGAATGAAATATAACTTGTGGGTAAGTTGGTTTCTTTGGGGGGGGCGGGGGGGCGAAGTACGTGTGTAAGTGCGGACGTGTGTGTGTGTGCGTTCGCCTGAGCCTGCCTGGGAGAGCGTGTGTGTGTGTTGTGAGTGTGTGTGTGTGTGCGGGAGCGGGGTGTGTGTGCCAGCGAGGGTGCATTGTGGGTAAGGCAGTGCTGCATGTTGTGAGAGGGGATGGCAGGCAGGGCAGTGGGGACGGGTTTGCGTACAGCCACCCTGCCTTCTGCTTGCCCCTTACCACATTTGGGGATGCGACAAGGAAATTCACAGCTTGCTCATTTCACTGGGCTTTACCATGTTTTTATTTTAGGGGGTGAACCATGTAATTTTTTACAGGAATCTTGCTTATTGGATCAGGAATCATAAAACCAGAAGGTGACAGCAATTATCAGTGGCATTTTCTCCAACTTTAGCCTGTCTGGCACTGTCAAAACGCAACGTGCTGTTCTGCAAACAGCAATGACAATACCTCTGCCACCATTTCATTTTTGCTGTCTTTATAAAGACTTTGCCAGGCAGAACTCACATCTGTGGCATGTGGTTTCAAAGAAGATCCCAAAGAACTATTGGTATCAATGGCAGTCTCGGGTATTCAAGTTGACAAGTTTTTTGCCCGTTGTGTTGAGTAATAACCAGAGTATTGTTTATCTCTTTGCCTGTGTAAAAACTGAAAAGATTATTTAATTTGCGTATGATTTATGGAGTTTTCAGAAAGTTTCAAACCAGTGATGCCAGAGCATAAATGGGGTGTTGGTTTATTTTTTGGTTTAGTTGCTTGGATTAAAGCAAGTAATAACTTAAAACTGAGTAAAATGTCATATATTAACGTACAGCAAAAATGAAATGCAAGGAATCTATACAGCTTCAGTGTTTGCAACTCAGTCATTGATAGCATGGGTTTTGGGGGGAAGAGACTTGCTATTGTAGATAGCAGCTCTTCAACCAGTAAAGTGAAATAGACTTTGCCTTAAGTAGTGTCAGTGATCCATTGTCCCCTGAAGTCACTGTCAAAGCAAGTGTTGACTTCAGTCATACAAACTACTTCCCCTGAGTTCAGGTGAGCCCATGGTAAGATCATCATAAAATCCCTTAGTATCTGTCAGCTTTTGATGAAATAAATGCTCTCTGTAGACAGATATGGTGGGGTGAACTGGCCAATTTGAATCTCCTTTTTATGGCAACAACTTATCTTGGCTCATAAAATTACAGAAGATGATGTTTGTGGTGCAAATCTGTAGATTTTTGAGAGAAAAGTCGAGAAGAAACTGTGGAGACAGTTTCTTTCAAGAAGTCATGTCTCAATGAGGTTAAGCTAACCAGATCATTAGGCTGGGATGACCTAAGAGAAACAATTAGCATGGCTAAAACGCTACTTGAAAATGGAAGTACATAAAATTAAGATCCAACTAAAATTGCTCTATGTTACCCAGTATTTCCTTTAATTTCTCCTCAAGGTAGAACTTTATTACAGTTATATTGATAAAGAAAGTAATTATCAGCGGCTAATCATGCATAAAAGTAGAAACTCCTCTCGGTGGAGCAAAAGCATGTTTCCTCTGTGCTGTCACCGATCTGTTTAGCAGGATTTTGTTCCTCTTTTTGCTTACCACTCAAGTCAAGATGGCAGTTAAAGTGCAGTAGAACTTGAGAACAAAAGTTTGGTTTTATGTAAATTTACTTCAGAAGAAGTCAGTAACACTTCAGTTTGAGTTTAAGCCAACAGAAGAGTGTTACCAAAGGCTCAGTTTTGAATTTATGATTAAAATTTTGATTTAAAAAAATACTTAACATTAAATCAATTCCCACCCACATCCTTTTCTGGAGAAGCCATCAGAAAATCTCTGGGGAAATATGTCTGCAAATACAGTGACGTTTCAATAGTAGAGAAATCATCTGAATGTGCAAGGTACAGCTTCATGGTGGCAGTTGAAAATACTGATCGTAACAGAGGTTTGAAACTTAGTCTTAAGCCTTTAATCTTGTGTAGAGTGTAGCAGAATTGGCATAAATGTCGAATTTGTGTGTGTCAACTTCTCGGTCGTCCTGGCAGTAATGTTGCTGTGTTCATACTTCAGTGAAACACATGCATTCTTATTGGTATTACTCGTGCCGAAAGTAGCGTTTAGTCCTGGAACCCTTATGCTGGATGCTGCAGGAACACCTAAAAAGGTTGTCCCCATGTAGGGCACAAGGGACAGCTGTTGGTTACAAAGCAGAAAAGAAGAGATTGCAAACTAACAATGAGAGAATAAGAGAGGATACTTTGGGCTCAATTAATAAACAATTTGTTGTTGTAGTAATAGGTACTGTTTTAAATGCTGCGAGGTAATTTCGAGAGAATGGTCTGGCAGAACAGGCCTTCTGTTGCCATAAAGGTTAGTATAGCAATTAGATTAAGAGAGTCTCTGAATCCAACCCCCCAGAACCCCTAATTACAAGATGTGTGACTAAGACAAGAGAATGATGATTTTCTGTGTCACAAGGTAAGCTGAGGACACAGAAGTTCCCGTGTTGGCCTCAGTTGTCACTGGGGCTGTGACAACACAAGGTGCTTTCTCATGACCAGGACACCAGCAGAAGGGATATTACTGATCAACAGCAATGAGAAATCTTTACTAGAGGGCAGCCAACAGGAAACTGTTACTCTATGGGATTTTACAATTATAATTTCTTTTTTTCTCTCACAACAGAAGAAAAGACCAAACATTATATTAAACAGGAAAAGAGCTAACTAGGGAAGGAGCTAACCAGGGGAAAACAAACCAACCCAAAACCTTACCATGTGGAACATGGCTAAAATGATGTTCCAGAGACCTCAGCGAAGACGTTCTCTGGTTTTGTTCCTCTCAGTTTTAGAACAGAGACTGCCACAGGAAATACCTTCCTCCGAGGCTGCTCATGCAAGTGGAACTTCTGTTTTGTCTTGGGTGGAACAAGCAGAAGAAGCTGCTGTTAACAGACTGCTGTAAAACTGCTTGTAAGCAGCTAGACAGCAAGGCGTTTGCTCAAGGAAAAAAAAACTATGGGGAAAAGTGGCTTCCTCCCAGCACTGCTCAACTCTTACTGCATTGTAGTTCAGAGCTAGAGCTGGATGATCTAATCTGAGTATCAGAAGCTCGTCTGGGCCACAGGGATTGCTGTGCAGGCTGGGTGGATGGTTTACTACCTCCAGTACCTTGCAGGGTACAGCATATGGTGCAGCATAGGCATATCCTAGGGGTTTTAAAAATACTGCCATAACAAATGACCCCGCTGCCTGTCCTCTGAATTTCCTAGAGTTTGCTGGGGTGATTTTCCTTGCACTGCCTTTCCAGAAGAAACCAGAAAGTTCTGTGAAAAAAACCCACTTGATTTGGCATCTGTTCCACTGTAGTGTGGAGTTACTGACCGTTTCTTTGGAGTGACCAAACCAAACAGATCCTTATAAAAACAGCTAAAAGTTAACACACTGGAAAAAAAATATATTGTGTTAATATCTCTGGATTCTTCTAATGGCAGGATAGGGACAAAAATTCCACCAGGTATACCTGCTTCTAAAATGCTTTAGCGAAAGGATGTTTAGGTATATAAAACAGTTGTTCAAGAAGTAACTAAAAATCATCTTCTTCAATATTGGAATATTTTGAAGTTACTGAACAAAACCTTTTAAACCAGAATGTAAAAGGTGAGCTAGTCTTCAAACGAAACGGATGCTTCAATAATTGTCAGAGGTACACCAATGCGCAATAAAGCAAAGCAGTAATAGCTTTTAAGGCATGGTGAAGAGTGCATATCTGTTCATCATCAATGAGAAAGCAGCCAGCCAGTCTGGCACGTACGTAGTCTCTTTCACTGAGGGTTCAGCAAGGAGACAAGAGAAGCCCAGAAAGAACATAAACAGGTTATTTTTCCCATTTTTAGTTGGAAGTTCCCTGAAGAATTTTCTCCTTAAAATCAAGACAAGATATTGTTATAAAATAAAGTGAGTGACACTGCGACAGTAATTACTTCAGCAGTGTGGAGAGCTGCCACTCATCCTACCTGTAATAAGTATTGCATATTTTGCCAGTTCTTGACCTGGATCATTCTCAAATGTCTTGCATTCTCTGGAGTGTGTTACTAATCCTAATTCTTAGCTTGTTGGGGCTCATTCTCTTGACAGTAATCCAGTGCAACCAATGGCAGTTTTATCTACTCCAGGAAAAAACAAAAGTTAATTTTGTTCTCAGTTGTCTTTATTAGTACCAATAAAATGTTCAGACACCCAGCTAAGCTCCTAATTCTTGTTTATTATAATTAAAGTGGGGCCCTCACCAGTTTGATGAATAACCTTTAACATTTGTTTTTCAAATTCTAATCCTCTAACTGAATTTTCTTTTTAATAGTTTGTGTTCTTTGTACCTCCTCAGTGCCCCTTACATCTCTTAAATCCTTTAAATTTCAGGAGATAGGCAAGCTGGACTGTTGTTTGTGTTGACATCCTGGAAGCAGACAAAACCCCACAATTGTTGGTAAATACAAGCTCCTTAAAATGCTGTTTGAGTATAACATTGTAGTACCTGGACGGGTTCCTTCTTTTGGATGCTTATCATTAAAACTATTTGTACTGGATTTTCAAAATCATTCTGACCTAACTTAGTTACAAATGAAGTGAGTAGACATTCAGCAGAAGCAGAACTAGGGCAACCTGGGATGCTTATAAAAATCACTCTTCTACTTATTCTTACATCTCTTTTCTTGCTCAAGCCCGAGAAGGTAACAGGGAGAGCTAATAGGAGGTTGTCATATGACTCCCTTCAGTATTCAATTAGCTCTGCTAACCAGCTTTAATGACCTGTTGTTTGTTTTAGTGGTTTAATATAGTTAACATTTTATTAACAGTCTTATTTCTGCATTACTAAGTATTCGGAAAAGAAAAAAATACTGTGCTTTTTTAGCCACTTACTTATTGCTGCTTACTTATCCATATTCTAGCCAGACTTCAAAGAAGGATGTTAACAGTACTTTTACTTCTACCGTCTTATCTACTGACACTATCCAACTGTTTAAGAAAGTTGAGTTTTTCAAGCATTGCCCTAACACCACGGCTTTCAGAGGAGCCTGTCATGATTTACTTATTCATACAGATTGCAGTGGCTTATGTAGTCTTGATCCTGCTTGATCTGCCAGCAGTATTTGCTTCTATTGATCACAGGCTGTTATTTGACTGCCTTGAGCAGCTTTTAGGTCTCCCTGGTTCTGTTAACGGGGTCTACTATGGATATTTCTCTCTCTTCTCGTTTTGTTGTTGTCAATAGTTTTAACTCCAACCTTCCCACTCAGACAGATGTGCCACAGGATTGTGTCACACCCTTTGTGGCTTCTGTTAAGTTTGGTAATACCTTAGTGAACTTTGGTGCTGTAAGTGGGGCTCTGTCCAGATTCGACCCGTAGCTCTGATTTATAACACGTTTGGCAGCATGCCTGGCTGTCATGTTTGGTTGTAAGCATGTAAAAACTCCTAATCTAGGTGTAACAAAATGGCATATTTTTGGAAGTAAGCACCAGTCCTTCATGTTCCTACCTACCTTTTCATCTATATGCACTCCTACTGTTTTTCTAGTAATAAGGCAATTGAGAGATTAGTCTGGAAGAAGCTTCTAAACGAAGTCATTGTCTTGCACATAGATAAGCGCTGTTAAATTGTCCTGTTCCAGTCAGCTTTCCAAATGGCTATATATGTTTCCTAACTATTCCTCAGGGTGGAAATACTGTAATTCCTTAATTGGCTGATTTACCTGGAAGGTCCTTAAAGTGACTATCTAAAGTAATTTGTGGCTGTCAAGAAATACGCTTCATTAGACAAAGGTTGCATTAGAATCAGGTTAAAAACAGAAACGTTCATGTAAGCTTTTGTATGGTCCTAGTCTATTAGAAACCAGAGATTTTAATCTTTTTACTAAATGACTTTGTGGCTTGTGAATATACTTTTAAGCTCTTTGAAAAGTAGAAGCATAGATGGTCCTTGTGTATTTGTGTTTCTGGTTTTAATATGAGGGTGGCCTTCTTTTGAACATGCAGTTAAGCTTCTGTCTGTTATTGTTTGTGGCTTCTTGTATCATTTTGATAGAAAAAGGGCCCAGCAGATGGTGTTTGAGCAGAAAGAGGAGATAGCCAGTGGCTGGCTTTTTGAAGAAGTATTTGAGATGGGGAATTACAAGGACCAAGTGATTTTACTTGTAAGGAACACGTTTAATACACAATGACCCAATGTTTTCACGCTTCCACATAGACACCTTTACATTTAGTGATACTAGGATGTTGGCTGCCTGGCTTGCCTGACATTCACCAAGCTGCTGCTTTGTCTACAGCTACAAAAAACATCAGGGGGGGATTTATTCTCTCATAGAGAAAGTTTTGGACTTGGGGGGTTAGTTGGTCACTAGTATGTAATACCTAATAATCTTGTATTCTGTATTTTGCAATAAGGGGAACAGAAGATACAGTTTATAGTTTCTGCTAAGTTGGGAGTAGATTATAAGAGATCAGAGAAAGGAAGTTTTGAAGTCCATCTTAAGTATTGACTTAAAACGGCTCACTTGAAGCACTCACGAATCATATTGCAAAGGCAAAGATGTCCTTCTTGTTAAATGACTGTAATCTAAAATGTTATAGAGAGCTAAATGATTTATTGATGTCTATTTCTGAGGCATTTACCTGCACCTGTAGCCAGCCCATTCCATTTATTTTGGCTTGCTGACAAATTAGCAAGCTATTTGTATGTCAGATTTGGTCAGTAGTCAATTCCCTCCCCCTTACATATTGAACAGCTTTTAATTTAATTGTTTGTGGTGTTGGCAATTTATTATCCAGATAGATGTCACTCAGAGGAGCTCTTTAAAAAAAAAAAAAAAAAGAAGAAAAGAAAAACCCAAAGAATTATTTGTGAATATCCTCATAGTGCCTTACGGAAGAAAGTATGCAGAGCAGCTTTCAAGCCTTTTCCACACACAGAGGCAATGATCTGTGCAATACTTTCCTTTCCGTTAGTTGGAACGTGAAATATTAGGGTTTATATTTAATGACTGGAAGAAGGTTAACTCTGTGGTTATGGCCGTTGTCATTGTATCTAGACACCTTTAAGGAATGAGCAATCAAATTACCTGTCGGAGTTGCAACTGCCTAAATGTGTTGCATAAATACTCTCAGGCAGAGTTGCGGTGTGCTTTGCCACCTGCAGTGATTACCCTCGTTCTTGAATAAGTTTTGCGGGGGATTTAAGGCGAAATTATTGTCTTGCTAAATTGTTTAAACTGTTGGCTTAGATCCTCATCACGGTGAGGATCTGAGTGCTGCTTTTCAAAGTCAGAGTGCTGCACTGTCACACAGAGGCAACTGCAGGCTGCCTGACCTTGGCTGCCAGGATGTCTCCTGCCTTGTTGCTCCTCTGTGGCACGGCCGCTGCTACTGGCTGCGCAGCAGCTGCCAGTGTTCCCCAGCTGAAGAGGACTAGTGAAATCTAATATGGGTATGTTTTCTTAGCCTTTATTAATCTTTATGAATTTTAAGTAACGTATGAAATTTGGGGTTTGATATATATGGCAAAGAGGATTTTCGTATCATGTGAGCATGCCCGGTGCTGGCCCATCCTGGCCACCTGATTCTGCTGGGGCTCCCCGGGACTGCGGTTGGTAGAGTGACCCAACTATTTTTTTTTTCCCCTCCTCTCAAACAGCGCCATGGTTGCTAGTTAACATTGTTGGCACTGTACAGCTTGAAATGTTTTATCTACTTAACCTTTAATGTTTTCTGTCAACATCTATCATGACCTGGTGGCCTATGGTTAGTAAAATGTGCCCTTGCAGGCTGCCAGATACTGTAATGGAATTAGACCTTTAAAATTATCAGACCTGTCAAAGGGGCTTATAATCCTGTGAGAGCTTTAAGTGGTTTCTTACCTCCACTTGAACACACATTTGACCTGGCTGAAGCATTTTTTCGTGCTTGTTTTATTTTTACTTCCTATTAATACTTTAAAAACAGGGTGAGGGAGGGGGGGAAGAAAAAAAATCATTTTCCGTGGCATCTTTATGAGGAAGAACATGGACTCTCCTTGGTTCTGTCCCAAATATCTTTTTTGGCTTCTTTTCTCTCTCTTGCACTTGTAGATTAAGCTCTGCAGATATTTCAGTGGGAACTTGTTCCCTCAAGTGATGGACTAAGGACACTTCTTTATGTGTGTTAGCCAGCGAGTGTGCACCCAGGGCTGACGCAGGTCAGGAGGGAATGTCAGGCTTGCTCTGGGGGGGTCGGACTCAACATAGTGCTCACAGAAGGTGCTGAACCAACACCTCTGGAAACAAATGTCCTCTGCAGAGCGAGCGTGGGAAGGGCAGTAACACTGCACAATTACTCATATTTACCACCTCTGCGCTTTATCCTGCGCAGAGGATAGAACTAGAGATGCGAGATGGTTTACCTTTTACCTTTTGCTAGTTGTTTACAGTTACCTGTGGAAATGCTGAAAGTAGTTTTGTAGCACTTTGGTGGTCTCCCTGTGATAATAACACAGTGCCTGGTGGTCATTAACACTATGAGAGATTCTGTAATGTTTCTGAACTGAGAGATATTGCATGTGTCATATCCAACAGAAATTGAAATGTGCGATAGAAGAGGTGATTTGACCATGTTGCGCACAGCCTGTAGCTGAGTTTGGCAAGTCACCTTATCGGAGCCTGTTTCCTGAGTCCCACTTCAGAGACGTTTCCTGTCTTTGTGAGATGGTTGCATCTGAGCTGTTTGCTTCAAATTATTGCAAGTTGTTAATACTGCTTTTTTTAGTTAAAGGGTGATCCGACTTTCGCTTCTGAAGTAGTGCCATGCTGACTCAGTCTCTTATCACCAGCAGGGTGATGCAAGGTGAGGAAAGAGAAGGAAGCTAATAAAATGCTGCTGTTTGAAAATACATCTTGTTTGAGATTTTATACAGAAGTGGTAGGGGGAAATGCACTGCAGCCATTCATTTGAAAGGAAAAGACCTTCTATGACAGAGATTTTTTTACATCTCCATTGTTGTCATACAGCACAATCAAGCAAGGTAAAAGAGAATGTGTTCCCTGGTACTAACCTGTGTAGGCATTAGTCCCATAAATAAAATTAATTTAAAAAAAAAAAGGAAAAAAGAAGTTTGGGTTGTCTGAGGTGACATTAATTGGGATAGACGCTGGAACAAATTGGCCTCTGAGCAAGGAGGACAAAGAGACAAATACCTGTCCTCCAGAAAAAGTAACTCCTGTTTCAGTTTTTTAGAGCAATTGGACTCAATACTAAATCCTGAGCTGGAATGGTCCAAAATCCTGACCCTCTGAAAGTTAAGGCGTACTTCTGTTTTCTTTGGCGTACATATCCCAAGAATCTCCCAGGGTCCCCACTGCACTAAGCAAGAAGAGATGGAGCTATAGGAATGAAATCAGTTGTCGGGCAGCCTTGGAGAGTGTCATGAGATGGGCTGTCCCTTCTGATCTAAGAGCTTGAGTATATTGATGGGTAGTATTTTTACTTCATGACAGTCTAGTGAGTGATCTCATCAGCTGTTGCTAGCAGATGCAAAAATGATGAGCTTGTGGTAGCAAGCCAGACATTACACTGTTTTCTGTGCTTGTCTTGGGATACTAGTGACAGACGTGTCATCGACAGTTTTCTTTTTGAATAAAATTGTCTGCAGCATTTTGGAAGGGTTCAAAGTAGATTAGAATTAGTTGCTTAGTGGAGGGAGAGGAGAAGAGAGGACCCCTCCCAGGTAGCAGCTGCCCAACGGTGAAAATTCTGGCTCCTTGGAAATGGATATTTATAAGGTTGCGTAGCTGTCTTAAGAGGAAGTACTTGAACTGTTGGCTATTTCTATTTTCATGGCAGACATGATAACAGCTTGGAAAAAATGGGGAGCAATGAATGTCTCCTTTCAGTACTCACTGTTGTTTATTTAGCTGGATCACACCTCAGATATCTACTTTTTAATAGCTTTTTATTAAACGGCAAGGAAAAAGCAGTTTATGCAGTAGGGCAAGCAGCTTTCCACAGCACAAGAGTCATTGGTCCTGATTCTCTGCTGTGTTCTTCTTAGTGTCAGGTCAAGCAAAGCTGATGGGGATCACTGGAAAATGGGACCTCTGTCAATGTTTAGGTTATTTAATCCTCAGTGTTGATTCCCAGTTGTGATGGTTTCTGTTACCAGTATGTTTACTCTGAGATTCTTATTTCTCAATTATAAGTGTCTCTTCTGTAGCCAGAGCACATGCGCCTAACCCATACAAACACTCAGAGTTTGCCTAAGTCATCCAAAATACTGTGTGACAGACACTTGAAATACACACTTGGTTTTCCAGCCATTTAACCAGGTTAAGGGTCTACAAATTGGAGAAGTTGTCAGGGTGACCCGAAACAGATTGAAATGAGAGAATTGATTTGAATGAGGCAGAGCCTAATCATAAAATAATACTGTGTGTGAGTTAAACATTTCTGGGTTTAGTGGAGTCCTAAATAGTAGTCTGAGTATTTCCTCTGCAGCTTAATTCTCCCTACTTTCAGTTTCTGTGTTTAATACACAGTGGCACTTTCCCCTAACATTGCCTCACTTTTTGCTTCTGTGCCTGCATTTGTGCAGTACCCTGACTGTCAGCATGTCTGTCTGACTGCAATATGAAAGTTAATGTCTTAGTGTGAAAGTAATATTTATTATTCATTGTCTTTACACTGATATGTCTCTGTATTTGTTGATCTTCACAGAGCATGTCAAACCGTTGATAATTTTTCAAAAGCCTCACTTTAAATAGTGCTTGTTACCTTAAACTGGAGGCTAATTGTTGCTCTTGGTTTTCTATCAGTGGAATCACCATAAGCCACCCTTCTAATTTATGCCATTTCAAACTACAGTTTCACTCGTAGTATTTGGCAAGTTTTTCAAAGTCGTCTTCAGAGGACTTTAGATTGTTAACAGACTAAGGCATTTTAAAAAATTTTTACCAGTTGTCACCATCTAAAACTGGAGTCTACAGTTGAGTTTTCCCATATGTATTTTCATTGTTTGCCTAATCTGTTTTGAGATCAGCTTTGCATGAATCAAGGACCCTAGGGGGAGGAAAAAAAAAAAAAAAAAAAAAAAATCTAAGTGGCTCTCTCCAGAAGCTTCTGCTGCAGATTTCATTGATGATTAAGATATTTCTGGCCTGTCCTTAACTCCCCTTTTTCTTCCTAATTACACTACAGATTGAAGATTGTGTTACATACTGCATGAGAAGTAATATCTACAAATACCAATATTGACTCAACTGGCAAAATAATCCATAATCAGATTTCCTCCAGTGTTGGTAATTTCTCTCTTGAAAGCTGGAAGATAACTCTACCTGTGTAGGAAATAGAATAGACCTGTGATCTGGTTTGACAGTGCTGCAAGTGGGGAAAAGACAGAAAAGAGAGAGGGAAAGAAAAGGTTACCAAAGCAACAATTCTTTGGTAATTATGGAGTTACTAACATTTTAAATTCAAGTTAAACTTCGGCTGCTATAAATTAGCAGTCAGACTGGTAACTTCCACTGATCTCGTACAACCCCTTCACATTTTCACACAGAGCTGCATATGCTCCCCTTTTCATAATATGAGCTCTGAAAATTTACCTACTCTCCATTCAGCTTCAGTTTTACGTGATGTGAAAGGCATGCATCTTTTGGGAGATAGTTTGTTACTTGGTTTCAGTGATTTCTCTGAAACCTGGAAGAAAAGCATTAAGCTACAGTGATAAGGAGTTTTGTGGAGTGAGGATGAAATCACCTGACGTAAGATCTACACGTAAAACTTGTGTGAGCGTGGAAATGTCATTAAGGACTGTGCTTATTTACAACTCTCAACACAGGCGAAAGTGCTAGGGTAGGTATAGTTCTACAACAAAAATGGCCTTTTGCTGATACAGCTTGTTTCACTCAAGGAATTAGTATAAGCTATAAACTAGCAAGATCACTTTTCTTTGCTGATACAAACTGTATTTGCAATAGGCACATATATCAAACTTTTTGAGGGTGGTTGTGCTGGCAGAATATCTGTTGAAACTGTCACAAGGAATGAAAGAGGCAAGAAACACTCCTGGAAGTAGCTACATATCTTACTGCTTATATGAGCTTTCCAACCTTTTCACTAAGCACTGTTTTCTGGGTAATGCTCTGTTACTATCTCATACTGTGTAATCATACTCGGATTGTGCCTTTAGTTAGTATAGTTAGTATGAAAACGTATTGGTAGCTTATGGGGTTAGTTGAGGCACGTGTCCTAGCAAATTTGTTTCCAAAGACTCTTTCCTGGATATTCTTCAATATCTCCCTCTGAAACAGTCCTGTTCCCCATTGCATCATTTTGCTTTCTGTCATGGATCATCCATGAATAACAGTAAACCTGCCTAGTCTACAAATTCTGTAGGGAGCAAAAAAGGCTAGCTTTTAAAGATTGGTAAGCAGTTGAACTACACCGAAGTGTTATACACTCGTTCATGAGAGTCTTCTAGGCATTATGGAAATGCGTAAATAAAGCTTTACTCCTTGAGAGTGGTTTTTAGGATCAGTCTGATACAGACCTTTACATAATTTGGAGGTTTCTGTCCGGAAGGACTTGATCCCACCCTGAGTTTCATTTTGAGTTTCATGTTCAAAGAACTATCAAAGAAATTATGAACTCATTTTAAGTGGGCTTCACTTTATTAACAGCAACATGTTCCATATTCTTCACTGAATTTGTAGTTGCCCAAAACTGTTGGCCATAACGCATCCCAACCCCTCTTACTCTTTCAGCAACCTCAGTTGTGTTTCCTTTGATAATTTCCTGAAGAAGCAGTTTAGCCTGGTTTCAGTATAAAAATACTCAGCTCTCGCTCTTAGTGAAAATTGTTTTTCATGTATTCCCAAGGCTGCATGGTTTTGGTTGGTTTTTCTGCTCTTCCATGCAGCAACCTACCCTTTGGAAATAAATTGGGACTTGCCAAAGCAAGGCGTATTTGCAACTTGAGCAACCCTTGTCCAAACCACATCTGTGAGCTTTTTGTAAATGAATTAAAATGCAGTTATGCCTTTTACACCAAAATTGACGTAGTCCGTTTTTTCCAGCCAAATGGTCTTCAACTGTATTTGGAAGATCTGTTCAAAGATAAACATTGCTGCTGGTCGTCTTTTTCCAGTGTTGGTTTGCTTCTGTAGAAATGTGATAATTTATTTTTAACTTATCTTTTAGGTTTTGACAAATAAACCAGTATTTGGATCAAATGACAATAACATGGGACAACCTCTCTCCATATTCTGGCAATTTAACCGTAATAATTATTTCTAGCATTTGATAATCACTTGTCTGGAGTATCATGTTTAGCCTCTTTGATCCTGTTAATCCAGCAGTAATGGACTGTTGATGTCACAGTTAAGTGAATCCAAGCCATAAAATGATAATCCAGTGGTTGACCAACCCGTTACCCAAGGTGAGGCTGGAATTGGTCCTCATGCAGAGGCAGTTTGCAGAGCGGTGTGCTTTCCCTGCCCGGGGAAGCCTCTGCTGAACTCAGAAATGTAACATTTGTCCCTTCTGACCTGATCTCGCGCACTGTGCGCTCGCAGACAGAGAGCCATGCTGCAAGTTACTTTGGGTATTTTGCTGCAGGTAGTTTTTCCTTTTGCAAATGAATCATGTTTTCATCTGCATGCTGGTTACTTGAAATAACAATTTAGAGTAAAAGCAAATCAGTAATTTGTTTTGGTTTTAATAACTGTCTAATTCAGCTGTTTCATAAACTGAATTCTTTCATTTCTGTTAATGGCTATTAAAAGTTTCTATTTTCATTGAACTGGAAAACGTGAGAGAACATAAGTTCAGGCGAAACCTTTCGGCTGCAGTCCTACAAAAAGCTCAGGTTAGGTGAAACACAGGCAAGACTGGGACCTGTTGTGTGCCAGTAACCAGTGTAGCAGTCCTGATCCCCAGCATCACTGAAATGACTTTTTCTCTCTGTCTGAGAAGATAATGTCTTTTCTCTCTGCAGAAAGATTGGATCTGTCAGCAGGAAAGAAGCTCTCTGGTCTCTTTGGGCTACATAACTAAAGGTGCTGTTAGTAATCCAATTCCAGAATAAAGACAGCTGAATAAACAGTTATAACACCCAGAACATAAGCAGAATAGCTGAAGTCCATGAACACGGGAATAACAAAATGCCAATACGCAAACCTTGGTAGGCAACACACCTGAATCTGATGTGTCAGGGTGAGGAAGAACTCCCCAAGTTAAAGAAGATATTAGGCGCAGGTGAGGGGAAAATCAAATGTTTAGCAGCAATATTGAAGTTTAGATGTGCTTTTTGCTTTACAAGCTTATACTTGGCAAGAGTATTTATGACTTTGTAAAGTTCAGCTAACAAAACCTTTGAAGAATTGAAGTATGAAGTGATACCAAAATTTGGTCTTGAGTTTGAGAGCAGCTTTTCAAGCTTTCTGTCTTGCTCGGGGAAAGGGCTGGCCAATGTTCTGGGAGGTCTGTGCACGTAGGCAGATGGGCGAAAGTACCTGCCTGACTTTCCTGCATGACAGCTGTACCCATTAGTCTGCATTTGCTATCTCAGTATCTCTAGCGCCATATGTTCTTTTTCTTTAAATAAACAGGTATATAATAGTTAGGACAGATGTGAATAGCAAAATGATGTAAGCAGAGGAATGATTTGGAACAAGACTCAAATGATTAATCTTGACACCGGTAGTCCTAACCAGTTTATGATATTAGTACACGCTGTACAGTTCCTTTCACTGTCTCTGTCAATGGAAGGGTATCTTTAATCAACTTGTAATTTTAGTTTCTATCTGTCTTCTTATGACTCATTAGTGTTTGTAATTCCATCCTTTTTGAGCTTAGCGGCTTTTATATGCTTACTAATGTGCTTCAGGAGTGTCGCAGATTAGTTTTGTAGAGGATCTAGTCAGTCTCTGCAGAAGAGAGGCTCATGCAACTGTTTTTGTTTTGTTTAATTTCATTTCACCGGTACAGACTCATTGAGGTAAATACTTTTTTGAAATGCCTTAGAAAACAATGGTATTAAAAGCATCAAATATAAACATGAAGGAGTTAGCATTAAATTACAGTGAAATGGCAGCTGGAAATGTAATCGTGTAGACAGCTACTTTATAACAAGAAATCCAAAAGCACTTACACAGTTTATTGTTGAGTTACACAGATTTTATTCAAAAAGATATCAGGAGTGTGTCAAAAGATTGGAAGGGGTAGGACATCCCCCTTCAGATACGCAGCAGAGAGGTGTAATTTCCCCTCTCAGGGAGGAGTTCTTTGATTTCTATTTTATCCTCAATTCTGAAGTCTAGAAGGTTATTTTTCTGTTTAGAGAAGAGCATCTTTGAAAGCTGCGTCTACTGTTATGAATCTGATCTTTTTCTTCCTTTTCCTTGTCTGCTAGTTTTACCACATCTAGTTATGAAGCAACACAGCTCTAAAACATGAAAGAGATTCTCATTATTTGCTACCTGCACTTGATTTCTCTTTCTTCCTCAACCCTTGGTGTTAATGAGCATTAGTTCACGATAGTTTCCTATTCTCATAATGTGTTTTAGCACAGGCAGTCTTAAGGCGGATAAAGGAGGAAACTTAAAAAGGCCTTTTTATAGTTGCTTATCAGAGTTTAATTCCCACATTGATAACATAAGGTAAGGATTTATGATCCAAACAGTTCTAGACTACATTCTCTGTGACTAGTTTTAACCTGATTTGTTGCTGCTGCTTGTGTATTTACACTTTTTTTTAAGGTATTTGGAGGAAATAGCATATCGTAAATAAGACATCAGAAGTCAGTTTAGTGTACACTTTAGCGTCTGTTGCTAGGAAGACAGAAAAATACTTCCACTGGCTCAACTCAACACACTTTTGAAAGAGCAATACTGTGTAAGGTCGCTGCGGGAAGGAAGGGAAATCCCAGGTGAGCTGAGAAAACCGTTGAGCGATAACCCACTTGGCTTTCCAGGGTGAAGGACAGGGATGAGATCTGCACCTTGGTATATCCTCCTTGATGAGCTGCAGTGGTTAAGTGGCCCAGTCAAGTCCTCATTCCCACCATAAGAAGCATGCACATGTGGAACTCAGGGTGTGGAAAGGGACTGAAAGCCTGACACAAAGGTCTGTGCTTCTACTCTGCCCAGAAACTAAAGGGTTGCTTTGTGATGGAGAGGGGGGTGGCAGCATCCTTGGCCCTAGAAAAGTAGTTGGAATCCTACTTAGCAGATAAAATCCCATCCTTGCAGTAGTTGCTGTAGGTTTTGCCATGCTCCTGAGCACACTCAAGACTTTACCAGAGTTCATTTTCCTGTGCTTGTTTCTCCCGTTCCCCATAAATGAAAGAGGAACTACTGAATAAATTCTCTCTTCAATTCATGTGTGTTTTAGTTTTGACATGATAGCTAACGACTCCTGATGCGTATTTTATAATTCAACCTTTAGGTTTAAAATGCTGCCTCAGATGTGAAAATGAACTAAGCATATTATCAGCGAGACCTGCACATGCCTCTTGTCTTTTGGACATATAATCTCTATGCATCATCATGTTTCCTGCTTCACATTCTATTAATTTTTTATGAGCTTCATCAGAACTGTAAAGCACAAGCTGTTTTCATGTAGATGGTTTTTATGGTGACTAAACATTGGAGAAAGGAAAACAAATAATTGTCCCAATATACATATTGCCTGGGATGAACAGATTGATTTAAAATGCACTGCTCCAGTGCTTTGTATAGGCAGCAGGCTTGTATGATTCAGTTATTTTCTGGCTTTCAGTTTGCTAATCCTCATTTTTCAGCTTGTCTTTTTTTTTGAGCTAAGCCTGTTGCCTTTTTAAGTAACACAAGAAGTCTATGCATGTTGCTTTCATTGTGGAGGTAAACATTGAGTAGAATCGTTAGGTAAGAATAATTGCTGGGTCTTTTTTGAAGTTAGTATCCTACATTTCAGAAAATGACTCTCTTTTTCTTCCACTTTTGATCTTAGATGTCACATGTGACAAATGTATGAAGCTTGCTGTACTTCTAAGAACAAGAGCTAATGTTTAATGTCCATTTATGTCATCTTTTCTAATGTCAGTGAGCATGTGTACATATAAATGCTTAATTTTATTTTGAGTTCCACTCTGTTCTTGCCTTCATAAATACTTTGTAACAGAGGTTTCAATGAACTTGACTGTTTGAGCTGTATCAAAGAAAACTAGCAGTAGTAAGAAACATGTATTCATTTCTGAATATTAGTAACATAATTTTGAAACCTTTCTATCAAGTATAAGTTTTCCATGAAGCTTGTTTTTTACTGTTTACTCCTTCAGGTGTCTTTGTGTTTCTTCAGTCATGTTTGCTGATCTCTGAATCTTTTAACTATTCACTTAGCTTTTTAAGGCAGAGAAACCAAAACTACATGCTATAGTCCATTGAACAGTGAGCCTTTTACTTAGGTAGCAATAATTAAAGTATTACCGCCTTTTCCTTCTTATGTCCCATCTTTCTATTTCTTAGCATATACTGATGATTTCATACAGGTTTTTTTTACAGTGCCATGCCCTTATCCTGAAGACTGTACAGATTTAGAACGCAGTCATGTTTTAAACTGGTGCAAATGGTCCTTTTCATCAAAATAAAATGTAGTGTGGCATCCACTTGACCATACGCTTTTTTTTCCTTCCCCATCTTGTCTTTTTCTAACCTAGAAATGTGCCATCTGTGAATTTTGTCATCTTAACTTTCAAACTGTTTTCCCAGAGTCTGGGTGAATATATTAAACACCTTTAATTTTTGGCATGACTTTGATCCCCTCGCATGTTAATTGTTTGTCACATTGAGAACTGTTGATTCTGTTTGTCTTTCTGTTAAGCAGTTCCAAGTGGATGGCAATGCTGTTTGCCACAGATCCCATGACTACTGAGTTTCTTTATGGCCAGGGGCTTTGTCCAAGGCTCTTCAAAAGGGCAATTGAGTTAGGGGAACGAGCTTTACTTCAGGCATGTCTTCATTGACATCTTCAAAGAACTGTACTGATTTGCCTCAGTCATGTGTTCAGTTACGTGTTTCTGGGCATTAAATTAAGGTTAACTGATCTGAAACCCTTGAAACTGGGACTCAACACACCTCAGATGTTTCATTGTTAAAGAAAGCAATAGGATTAAATTGCCAGCTAAATTCTTGTGCATTATGAAGGAGGACAGGACTTCTTGTTACTGTTGCTTGCCCCGTTGCCAGTGCAGAGTGTATGTAATTTATATTCTCTGTAATTGTAAGGCATGTGGTAAATTGGACTCTTGGAAGCTCTTGTGTGGTGCTGTAACTGTCCATATTAACAAATATTAATTGGTGCACCTCTCCGTGAACAAACTTTTCAAATGTCATGTTCATAAGACTCAGATTTCATGTCAGCGATAAAAGCCTCGTGAGCAAAGTAAAAGCAGGGGTTTTGCTGACATTCTAGTGCGAGTCAGCTGTCTGCCCCTGCGCTCTGTTTTTATAAATATGGTACAGGGCCTCACCATCCAGCAGATCAACAAGGTCAGTTTGAGAAAGCAGATAAAGGAGACAGTAGCGTCTGCCTGCTGTTTGCACCACGCTGGATAGATGGACTCTGGTCATGTTGCCTGTGTGGGATTTTTTTTTTTTTTTTTTTTTTTTTTTAATTCATCATTCTCCACTGTAGCCATTTGCACAAAGGATGCTTTTAAACAAGTAATGAGTGCTTTCCTGTTTGGCAGTTGGTTAAACTGAACTTTGTGTCTCAGCTCTTTACGATTCACTCATACAAGACCTAAAATATTCAAGACTGGTAGGGGGGCAAAAAGCTCTGTCTGGCTCATGCTGTTTGTAGGAAAAGGGAGTCTTGGCGGGCAAAAAAAAACCCTGCAAAGACCTACAAATTATGCAGTGTTCTTTCTGTCCATGAATAGTTTCTCTTGTGAGTGAATGAGACTGTATTTTTGGACTCGCAGACAAAGCAACTTTTGCTACAACTGGCTTTTCTCCAAAGCACGCTTACTGTGCTTATTCTGTTTATTTTTATTATTTTAAAAATATAATGATAGACAGTCTGAAAGTGATCTGAGGGCCTGAGTCACACATCCAGTGTCCAGTTGGTCTTGTCTGTAGTAGTACTGCAGATCATCTTCCTGGGCAGCAAGGCTCTGTTGAGCCTCTCAAGCGGAGAGTCCCTCTGTTTTAGCAGAAATTTTGTCATGTCAAAGAACATCAATGCTGTAACTATCATGAATCCCTAAACTTTCACTTGCTTAAAAAAAACACCAAAAACCTCAAACCAAAAACCAACAGTGCTTTTTGCGTGCTGGTGAGGATTGGTGGGAATTTACCAGATGTTATAGCTTGTACGTGCAACCAGAAGTTATCCCATCATGGCTGCCACCACCACCAAAACACCTCCCGGGACTTTCTACGAATTGGAATTATGGGGTGCACCATAATGGTTATGAACCATTACCTCTCTGTAAAGAGAAGAGGAAAAGGGATTTTGATATAAAATCTTCAAAAGATGCCCATTCTATAGTAGCTGAGTTTCATTACGTAGGAAATTGTATCTAGGGATGCGTGGTGTTTTGTGGTTTTGGTTTTTTTTTGTTTCCCTTGTGTTTCAAATGTAATGTAGTCAGGAAAAGACTGACCTGACCAAGGACAGACCAAAATAAATAACCAGGCAGGAATCTTTATCAAGCTTTTATGCCATATGCTCTAAGCAGTATTGTAGTACCGAAATGATTTCATCAGTTACAAAGATAATTTCACCACTTGGTCTTTGTGGATTTAAAGTGGTTGTCAGAGCATTTTTTAATTAGATTTACATGGGCAGGTGATAACATTGGAGCTCAATTTTAGGTATATTTCTAATAAAGGTAGGATTTTTAGGGCTCATTGTTCCCATCATGAGGCTGGTTTTGGATCCTTATCCTTTTTAACAATTCAGGCTGAAAATAACAAAGTAGATCTACATCTGAAGAAAAGAAGAGGGAAAGGAAAAAAAGAGGAAGGAAAGAAGGAATATATATATATGTATAATTATATTTGTATTTCAGAGAACAGGCCTAGGTCATTGTTGATGAAAAAAAATTCTATTGACCTTTTCCTTCTAGATAGTGTTTTTCCCATTTAGCTGGCAAGATGCTGGTCTTTGAGTAGCAAAGTTGTCAGGGTTTTTTTGCCACTTAAAAAAATAACGATCATCCATCCAGAGCTGGCTAAGTTGATACGCAGCTGAATAGCTGTGGTTTGCAAGTACTCACAGGGGACTTCGTTGGCTTTAGAAGAGGAAAATCTCAGAAGACCTCCTTGTGGCTGACCATGTTTGAACTGCTCCCAGCTTTGACTGCTAAGCAGCATGTTCAGGCGCCGGCCCGACTTACCAGCTGAGCAGGCAGAGCCGGGCAGTACCAGTGAAGCCAGACCTCTTTGGCAGCTATTACAAATCACACTGAAGACAGAAACAGGTCATATTATCAGCGTCTAGTTGTAATAGTTGGGATTTCAGATGCATAATATATCCATCAGAAAAATTACAGCATTTACACTAGCAGATGCTTTGTCCTGTGGTGCTTGTCAGGACATTTGCATGTTCTGCTATCAAAAGCATGAGATATTTCCCACCTGAAACAATGTGGAAGCTGAGAGATTGCTGAGGTGGACCATTTTGAATTTGTTACTGTTGAACTGATCTAATATAAATTGAATGCAACTTACTTTACTGTAACTGTGCAAAATGGAATACTAATTTGCAAGTAGTGGAGTAATACCCAGCTTAAGTGTTCAGATAAATGATTTTTTTATTCTTCATAGTTAATTTTTCCAGTATGAGCAAGCTGTAAAACCTGAAACCATTTTGATAGCAGTAGAGGTATTGGAATTGATTTGAATAATATGAAAGAACTTCTCAATTTTTCCTTTAAAGATCAAAAATTTGTGGTACCATTTATTCCATCAGTTCCCTGTCCACTCCTTGAGTAGCTGGTTAGAGGTGTGTGCACAGAGGGAGGCACCCCCTCGCATCCCTCCCTCACGGCCTGGAGCTCTGCTGTTATTGTTACACACGTAAAAAGGGTTAGCTCAGATACGCCTGTGTTCTGGCTCGACTTTCAGTTACTGAAATGACACTTTATTCTAATTTAGATGGGGTCAGTCTGCTTTCTGAACCACAGTAACTGCTTTGAATAAGGAGAGGGAGGGGGGGAAGCCTCGTATCAGCAGCTTTTGTCCAAATATCCAAAGAGTTTGTGTACTTTCATACATTAGTCTTCTCAAGTTCAGTCATCACCGGTTAGACTTGAATTTGTTTGTAACTGAAAATTTGGGTTAATTGTAAATCCTCAAAAAACTCAATGTAATTACCCTTTGTAGGAAGAAATTGCCATAGGTAACTTCTACATGTGTAAAAATACCATGGGCTAATTAAAATATAATCCTTGGAGTTGGGCAGTGAATGTCCTGAATTGTTGCTTTCACCCCTGAGTCGCCCCAAGCCTTTTTTCAGCTTGCAGCCTGCCACAGGGGTTAGCAGTGTGGGAATGGCCTGTCCTCCCATGCCGGGCCTGCTGGCAGCTCATCCCTTCTCATCCTTGGTAGACAAGGGGTTCTCAAATGGGAGCATGGCATGTGTGCGGGGGGTAACGGGACAGCTCTTGAAATGTAAGACTGTTTCTCTTTCCACTGCCCACCCACCCCCATTTCTCTCCCGCTTTTCCTCCCCTTGTCTCCCGTTCACCCTGGAGCGGATCTGCGGGTCTGCCTTGTGTACTGTTTCCAAACACGAGTTAAGCAATGCCCTCCTACTTCTTGTGCCCGTTCCTCTCCGGGTTTTTTGGTGGAATCATGCCCCCACCTACTGTGTCTGTCCTTTCTCCTGTTTACTTTTTAATTTTCTTGCATATTGTTTTTGGTTAAGTCTTTGGCTTATCCAGTTGTGTTTACCATGTCTTAAGCAAGATAACAGCAGCTAATTTTTCTCTTGTAGCCAGTGTCACTGGTTTCTTCTGTCTTGTTCTGAGTGTACTTTACTGCTAGGAGCCAAAGCGTTCCTTAATATGGAGTTTTAAACTGAGCAAGGTAAACCCAGAACTTTTGAGTCCCCGTGGTGCAAGTTGTAAGCCACCACATGATAACATAATATTTTTGATGGGTTTGTTAGTATTTTAGAATGCTATGTGATGTCACCAGATTTAAGCACTATCACTCTTAATATTTTTTTATGATTCTGATTGTTTCCACCATTAAAAAATGTCAATTACAGATGTGCTGTTTTATTGAGGTTAAGGCATTTGCCAGTATTCGTTATTAATATTTGGTTAGTGCTCATATCTAAATCAGAATGCCCATTGTGCTAAGCGCTGTACGAACACATTTGAAGAGACAGTCTCTGCCCCAAAGAGTGGAGCAGAGTTATGCTTTAGTCCTTTCACCTTACTTCTTAATGCTGCTTTTTTGCACTTCAATTATGCTTGTCTAATGGATCTCCATGCCACTCATGCCTCTCTGTAGTTATAGTAGTGATATTTAGATAGCCGATTTTTATCTTGATCAAATGCATGTTCCCAAAGAATTAAAAAAACCCAATTTCCAGTGTATCATCAAATTGGCAGACAAAGACTTTGAAAAACCCCAGTGCCCAATGAAACGCTGATGAGTGGTCCTTTCTAAAAAAGGAGTGTTTCCTGTATTTTAAAGGTTTTTTTAGAGTTGGGGATTAATTATAACTTGCCTGCACGTATGCTAGGATTGAGATTGCTGTGTTTTCAGTTCTACGTTTATGGAAGATTGTTATTCGATCTTAAGTTTCTGAGCTGATGTTGTCTGTCCGAACACTGGAAAGAGCTTCTCTGACCCCTGTAAGGTGCTTTTGACAAAGCACGCACATTGGAAGTACTTTCTCCATTGCCTGGGATGCATGAAAACACTCCCTGAACTCAAGAGACCATTGGTTTGGTCCACTGTACTTTCTCACCTTTACTCAAAAGGTCTTTAGTAAAGACTTTATGACTTCTAGTCCTTTATGAATGTCTGGAACACAGCAGTATCAGTTGCAGTGTCAGTTGCAAGAGATTACAACTGTTTTAGTTAATTGCTCTGTTGTTATCTCTCATTAGTGTAGTGACTGTGCTCTTTCTCCCTCACCTTAGTCCGCAAAGGTCCAGGTTGTGAGTTTTGTTGGTTGTTTTTTCTAATTAGTGTCTATCTGCAGCAACTTGTTAGTCAAGAGCCCGTCTGATAGAAAGTTTTCATTTGTTTCATCATGATACCTACAGTAATGTTTGCTCTAGGTCATGTAACCATTCTTCCAGTCTTCCCTTATGAAGTCTTTATACCTTTTTTAATGCATCCCTGTTATCTTACAAAGCTGTTCATGTTGACTTACCCATGTTGTGTTCTACTATCCTTTTTGCTTCCTGTGCTTTTCCAGGATGAAATACATTTTTGCTTTACAAGGCTTCCTTAAACATACCTTCTCTATTAGTTTATTCCAGTCTGTAATAGTGGGGGCTTAGTCTGTACTCCAGGAAAGCTTTGAGATACTACCTTTTATAAATACTGCAGTGAACTAGACTATTTCACTTTAGAGCTTTGATTGCTTGATCCTAGGCTTCAGCTTTCAACCCTCTTTTCTCTAACGTTCTGGCTCAAGTTGCTGGAGTTCTCTGCGGTCATTGCTCCGGGTGTCAAGCAGGCTGCAGAGTCGAGCACTTCCCCAGCACGTGCTTGGAAGTCCACTTAAATCGGAAGATTTTTAGCCTTTGCCACTTTGTTGTTATTTATTCTCTAGCATTCAGTGTCACATTTGCTCAGGCAAGAATTTGCAGAGAGGTTTTAGAACCTCTGTTTTATTTTCTGCTACGTGAATCTTTGCTTTTTTTCAGCTGCTTTGCAGGAACTCCTCCTGTCAGATTAGCATGGTCTAGTGGTCTGCATCCAGGCTAGGAAAAGAGCCTCTGAGCTCTAATCCCACATCTGATGTTGAGTGCATTGATCCTCTCCTCTTCAGGCTGCTGTGGATGGCTGTGAATGTATGTCCTTAATGACTGGCATTATCCTCCTCCAGAGCAGTTCCTCTCTCCTTTCAAGACCCTGCTCTATAGATGTGAAAAGCCTGTTTCTACTTCGATGTCCAAACCCATTCTCTCCTTCCTGGTCTTTTTATGTAAACAGTTACCCTAAAGGTCTTCGGGGAGAGGGAATAGTCTTGGCAGCAGAAATGTGTCAGAACGGACCCAAATTTTCACACAGGCCTACCAGTCAGTAGCCCGAGTCCCTCACCCTGGCAGGAACTAGATGTGATTTCACTCTACCTTTAGACAATAACTGATCTCTCTGGCATTCTAACCAGGGTATTTTTCCCAAAGAATTAGTTCACTACCTTAGCTTCCCTTTTTGTGAAACTGGGATGATGTTCTCTTCACAGAATTAGGTGAGGATTAGCTAGTGTTTATCAGTGACTTGCAGATATAAGAAGTGCTTTGTTTACACATATACCTTTTAGACTGCATGGCCTTGGTCACATGGCAGTGCTCAACTCTGCATTTGTAAAACACCTGATTTAGGATATTGCTACAAAATATTTGTTACGGACAGCTATTAAGATGTGCATATTTTTAGAATTGAATCCTGCTTCCCAGCAACGGAAGTATTTTGCAATTTGGAAATATTCTGCCCTATTCTTTTTTTTATTACCTTTTAATTTTTTTGTATTAGTGTTGGTACATAGGATTTTTGTGGTCATGCTGGAAATTTCAAGAACATTTCTGGCCTAGTGGCTGTAAGTACTGTACAAAGGTAGAAGGAAACACAACGCCATCCTTCAAGAGTTACCATGCTAGACAGACAGAAAGACAATGTCTGCTGGTACCTTTCCACACGAAATATCCCTGGTTCATGAATTAAAGTATCTGGAAGCTGAAATTGACAGTGTTTTTCCTGCTTCTTTTGTCATTTCTGAAAATAAAGGTTTTGCAGCAGCTGGAATCAGCCACCAGTCTTGCTGAAAATACATCTTGTTCTTCCCTAGCGATATTGGCTCTGTGGGGCTTTCTTAGTAACATGAACAGATATGACTCAGAAGACAGAGGGAGAACAACTATGTTGTGTAGGAAGTTAAAAAACGGGTTTTTTTACCATTTTTTTTTTGGCGAAGACCTCAGTCAAGCTGCACTGCCTGCCTCTTTTTTTTTTTCTTTTTTTTTTACCCTTTTTGACAGCCTTTGGAACTGGAGCTGGTATCCTGAATTGATCTTAACAATCAACATGAAATCCAAGAGACAACAAACCAGATGTACTCAACAGCCAGTTTTTTTCTTTCAAGAGAGTTGTGCTAATCAAGAGGTAGAAGGATGATATGTGTGTGTGTGTAGTGTACAAGCAGGAGCAATTCTGGTGACCGAAGTCAATGAATTGACACAAAACATGAAATTTCGAAATGGTGTAATGTCTAGTTTTCATAGCACCAAACTGCAGGTTGCTAATGCAGATTGATTTATATTGCAATAGACAAGGTTAGATGGGGTATTGCACGAAGATATTATTTGAATTTGGCTAAATTTGGACAATTTGGCTTTTAGGTGTCTTCTTCCATCAGGAGTTACATATACAGCCTCTAAGCAGGAAGAAAATGTAGAAATTTGTTCTCAAAGTAAAATACAGGACCGAAGGAGGAAAAAAAAAAATCACACCTCCTTGGAGCCCATGTAATTACCCATTCTCCCTTCTCATTAAACAGTCAGCCAGCGCCCTCAGGTCTGTTCCTTGTTCCCTCTGTCCTAGTTCCCTGGGTTTTTGTTGCTCTTGAGGGTTCTCCTCCTTTCTTCCTCCACCCTCGTGTTTTCAAAATTACTTCAATCTATTCCCCTTAGAGAAAATTTCCTAATACTTGGCTGCAAACTCCTTCTTTCTTTCAAGCCCTTCAAGTAACCAGCTCCTTCCAGAAAACATTCCTGTGTTAATTTCCCTGAGAAATTGTTGCCCATGCCATCTTGTTTTTGAACTTTTATTGCATTTCTTTCAAGTTTCTTATGGAAGGAGCCAGTTCTTACGTGTTTGTGAAAGGCCAGTTCTATAGTCCCCAGACAGTAAATAGCCAGGCACAGTCTGTAGGCAATAAATGCATCTCTCTAATCTTTCAGAAACCTTTCTGAAAGGTTTCTTTAATATGTTTCTTTAATATGTTAATACATTATCTTATCTTTTGCTTTCATTTCTCTTGGTTTTGACCCCCTGTTTTATTCCCTTTCCCGTATAATCTCTTAGTTTACATTGCTAAAATTAAAATTATCACCTGTTATACTAACATTAAAGTAATCAATGTATAAAGGGGAACTTACGTTTTGTAAAGTACACTTAAAATGGTGTATTTAAAAAAAAAAAAAGGATCAGATTGGTAGAGGTTGCATAAATGTAACATAAGAGATTCAGCCTTCCTGTTTACGGTGTTTTCTGCCCAACTTCGGGAGGAGCAGGAGCTAATCTAAAATGGTTCTGACCAAGAATGGAGAATTTTATTTAGCATCTGCTTGGGTAGCATCTTACTGCGTGTTCTATGGTAATATTTGGTGTTCTGATGTCCATTTTGATTCCTCTTATCCAGATGTTGTAGGAACATAAAATAGACATGGTTGCTATTCGGATAGGATGTTTGCTCAGTGCTGGTATAAACTGCTGCTTTCCTCCAGGCTGTGAAACAGAAATGCTACCCCTGTGAAAAGCTCTGCAGAATTAACGGGGCTTGAAGTCTTGGGAAATCCTCTGGGTCCCTCGCTGCCCTCCCTCCTCCTTTCTCTGCTCCTGCTTGGTATACACTCTCTTCAATTTTAGCTTCCGAAGATGAAAATCTTACCCTGATAATGTCTTGTGGGTATTACAGTCTTGGATAAACAACATTTTTTTGTAGGCTCTATTGGTCATGTCAGGTTGTAATCTAGTCATTTTCCCAGAAAACGCTGTGAGGAGTCGCATACAACTCATCTGAAATGGTTTCCTATTTGTGTTTGGTACTAGTGCTGTGGGATTATTTAAGCATCCAAAAGATTTATTTATTTATTTATCTTGTAAATCATCCTTTTGCACTGCTCTAACAGATTTGCCATAGAAAATTGATGCTGAAACCTGGTTCTGTGTGTCATTAGGACTGTGGATTATTTTCTCTCGTCCCTGTCCTCCACCTGAATTATTCGCAGGAGGCTGGGAAGACTCATGCTGCAGTTCGGCGCAAGATCGGAAAACCGTTCCGGCGTGTGGCATCCATGCTGTGCTGTCTGCCTGCCTTTCTCACCCGCCCACCCCTCCCCACGGCGGCCTCCTCGGGCCCATTCGCCTTTTCAGTGGCTGAGATAAGATGTCAATGAGAGGGGAGGGAGGGTTAGCAGAGCTGCCGGAGGAATTGATTCTTGTCTGCCTCTCCCAGCAGTCTGTCTGCGCAGCAGCACATGATACGGTTTTGCACAATACCCCACTAATGCCCTAGTCAGCAGCTTCCGAGGGAAGAACGGTATTGAAAAAAAATAAAATAATAGCAGCCCCCTGCAAGCCGCAGAGAGTACATGGACCAGAGCTAAATTTGGAAAGCTAAAGCTTATTTCATGCGAGATTATTAGAATTATTTGGGTTTCCAAACGCGTGCTCACACACATGTACATATCGCTGGCCAGTTTTTCCACGTGACTCAGCTGGATCCAAATGCAGTTGTTATTTATAGATGGCAAGAGCAGTGATAGCATTATCTTACAGCACTCCAGTCGTGAAATTACGGCACTTGTATGCAGGGATAGGGGGCCAGATGCCCTCTATGAGAATTTAGGCAGGCTGCTCTTCTGCAAATGTCCATAGGATGAGATAGTCACAAATAACCCTTTGCCTCTTCCCCATTTCTTCTTTTTATTTTCAGATAGAGAAAAAAAGGTAATAAAAAATGAGTGTGGGCTGTGATTTCTACTGGCTTCTTCCCTAGACGCATGTAAAAAGTAATTAGCCATGTTTGTTTTTTTACCTCTCCCCTATTCCATAGATAACCTATTTCTACCTATGTGAAAACCATAAACATTCCCCCGAAGACAAGGAAACAACATTTTCTAATTCGTCTAAAACTAACATTCATACTTACGTGTTTAAATAAAACGGTCTCATGTTCAAAAGCGCTGTGTGCTTGCAGCTCGGCTAATTGAAGCGAGGCATGTCTGTGTGCGCTGGAGCCGTGTCTTCGGATACCGCCTGTGCAGAGGAACAGCTGGCTGATTTCCGCCTCTGCAGAGTGCCATAGCCTCGGTGCTGGGGCCAGGCTCTGAGCTGCAGTAGGGAATTCATCTAGCCGGGGGGAAAAACACAAAACCAAACCAAATAAACGTCTAGGGAAAAGGAAGGAAAAAAAAAAAAAAAAAAACAGAAGGGAAAAAAAAAAAACCCAGATCAGATTCCTGGTCAGGTTCAGAGGGTGGTCATGAAAAGAGGTGCTTCAGCACAGCTGGGAGCATGCAAGCCACAGCAGGGCATGGGCACAGACAGCAGGAGACAGGGCTACCTGAAGGCAGTATTGCTGCCGAACACTTTGTATAATGAAAATACAATCAAAATAATCTGAAGGTCAGGGTAGAGTTATTTAGATGTTTCTCATTTTATGCCAGCTTGAGTTTTCTGTGTGGCCCTAATCGTAACAGAGCATAGATGATTTGCTAGTTTTGCTTTATTGGTAATAAATGAAATAAACAGTGCACGTTGTGTCTTAAAGGGTGTCAGAAAGCCTTAGCAAGAGCATCCATGGCTCATAAAGCGTGCTCCTTTCGTACGACCGTGTTTGAGGTGGGAAATGTCTGTTAGCCCAACGGACACAGCTAGAAGAAACGAACTTTCAGGTATAGAAGCCCTTCTCTTGCTCAAATTAGTTACCAAGTTCCCAGTGCAGCTTGGGAACAATTATTTGGCATTTAACTTTGGTATGTTAATTGAATGTTAATTAATTAGGCAGTTCTGAAGAAAAGGTGGTTGGCGCCAGAGGAGCAGAGCAGGTTGGTAGTAAAGGGAAGATGACAGGGTTTGTGGGGCTGATGGGACACAGAGGGAAAAAGAGAAGTAATGACTTTGTCAGAAAACTAATACATTAAGTGGGGGGGGGGGTGGTGGAGATGAGAAACATCACCGCCTTGAAATTGCAGTGCATGCACAAATCTGTCTCTACTCTGTATCGTTTGAACAGAAATAAGTTTAAAAAAAGTTTCTTTGCTAATGTCCTTAACAGTTTTCATGTTCTGCACGCACATTATTTTATGTGTAGTTGTAATTTTCTTTCAGAATGAAAAAAAAATACAAGGATAGGGTCATAGTGCTTTCAGCTTAATTCAGTTCAAGTACAAAGTTTGTGTAGTATGAAAAATGGTCCTGCAACCCCTAACTTTGAAAACTAGCATATTTTTCCTTCAACACTTAAAGAGAAGTTGGCAAAGGTTGTGTTACACTAATTGTACAAAAATAAAAAAAATTTTGAGGACACCTGATAAAACATTCTTTTCACATAAAATGTAAAATAATGTAAAATTAAAGTAAAGAGCGAGACCGCAGAACCAAGAAGCAAAAGTTCCTAAAATAGCTTTTGGTCCTTCTCAGAAGTTCTGGCTACGCAATGTTAACTTTGGAAACACGTTTCTGCTATAAATTTTGGTTGTGTGGTTTTTGTATTTTTTTTTTCCCGCCTTGAAAGCCTCTCCAGATGTTTTGCAGTTGTTGTTTGAAAATGTTCCATGGCAGGCACTGAGGCTGTGGGCACAGAGCAGTAACGCCTTGATGTGGTGGTTGTGGGTTTTCCTTGCAAAGAGAGGAAGGTGTATGATCCTCTCTGTTCTGGGGCCTCGTTCTGTCACAAATGGTGTGACCTTCAGCATATCACCTGCTCTCCGTTTCTTTCATCTTTAAGACTTAGCCAGCAAGCCGTGTAGCTGGATGGCCGCATCAGCAGTCTCTGCAGGAACTCCCCACTCTCTAACTGAGGTGTTAAGTATTTTTTACATTTCTTGTCTTTTTGGAATGGTTACAAATACAAGTCAGATCTGAATATTTTTCTGATGCAGGCTGTTTGATTGAAATTCCTGTGTTTACAATCAGAGATTCATTTGATTATAAAAGACTTTAAAAAGTGATCTATGCCATGCCCCCTTGGCTGAAGAATCCCTCATGCCGTTGTGGTTCTCGCCTGATGTTTATCTGACCTTTCCTTGGCATCTCCGTTAATGGAGATTCCTCAATTTACCCCTTAGGGTATTTAGGAGCATTAGGGTGCTCCTAATACCTAACCAGTGTCTCTTCTCTCTCTTTGTATATTATTTTTGGTGTTTCTACTGTGGATATGGATAATGCTTTGTTACTCAGTAAATAGGAATACTGCTGTCAATCTTCCCTCTTCTAAAAAAACCCAAAAAAACCGCCAAACCACCAACCCCCCTACTCCATGCAATCTTTTCTTGCAGATTGTATTGATAGGTTTTTTTCCTACTCATTCTGATGACTTTTCTCCCCCTTCTGTGGCTGTACCTTGTGGTGGGATAGAGAGAAAGGAGAACTGTGCATCTTTCAGACTTGGCTTCCTCTCACGCAGCCGAGGAGGCTGGTTGAGTTTCCTGCGGCAGCACGGCACAGCTCGACTCAGCTTCTGCACAGCTGCCGCCTTCAGCTCCACTTCCAAGAACTCCTGCCTTCAGAGATGGTTCTCACCCTGTTGTTGGGAAGGTGTGCAGTGTCGTACTTCGTACTTGTCCCTGTTGGACATAGTTTCAGACCATTTCTCCAGCTTTTCAAGATGATTTCAAGACCAAATTTCTGCAGTGAACTGATGCTTCTTTCCAGCTTGTGCCATCTGTAAATTGAACGAGAACATGTTCTAACCCTTTCTCCATCTGCGTCGTGGATATCCATTTCAGACCCAGAACAAACTCCTGCAAAAACCCATCTGATAGTGCTTGTTTCTGTTACTGACAATTGGTTTAATAGTTCGGTAAGCTTCATTTTGTGTTGTGTTCAGCTAGACCTTATTTCCCTTGTTTATTTGTAAGAATGTCACGTAAAGCAGCACTGAAGCCTCACTAAAATCAGCCTAATCTATGCTCAAGGTCTTTTGTTTGCTAGTGTAAAGAAAGTACAGAAGTGTGGCGTGATTTTTTCCTGACAAATCCATTTTGGTTGTTACTTGTTTTTTAGATTCCTCTTCATCCTTTTGAATAGTTTGGGTTATTTTTCCCCAGTAGGAAGCTGGACCTCCAATTCTGCAGTTATTCCTTTTCCTTTTTTGAAGGTAGCCACTAGATTTTCCCGTTTCCAGACTTTTGGCGTCGTACTGTTTGTGCATGGATTCCCTGTGTTCAAACTCTGATTACATGCCTCTGTGTTTTTTTTTCTAGCACTTTTGGGTGTTAGTGGTAGTGTTAGCTCAGGAGTTGTTTACAGTAGTAATTGGAGGGCTCAGGATGGATTAAGTGAAAGAGCCTCTTGCCTACAGGTCACTGGTTTGAATCTAGCCAAAGATTGGTTAAAGTGAGTCACTTCCACTTTTCAGATGGCTGTATTACGTGTGAAATCTGTTGATGACTAGAACTGGCATTACAAAATAAAAGCATACAGCAGTAATGAAAGACACTGTTGTTTGAAATCTAAGCAATGAAACCAGCAATTGGATGAGTAAGAAAACAAGCTATTGGAGTGCATTTCCTTTGGAAAGCTGTATCCGAGATTCAGTTGCTGGTGGCCTTTTCACCAGCTTTGTCTTCTCTTTATAATGGGGCATGTTTTCAGATGTAGCAACATGGGTACAGCTAAGCCTAAATGAGACACTTACGTATTTTATCTGGATCTGTGCAGAGTGTTTTGTGCTTGCCAAATTGAGCCATTGTTGCTATGCTTTGTAATGTATTACTTCAAAGTTAATGTAGTGAATCTGGTAAGATGCTCTGCCAAGTTTTGGCAAGTGTAGAAGGAAATTGGGGAATCCCGGTTCCACTGAAGTCATCGGATAAGGATAGCAGTATTCAAATCTCCAGCATGTACTATTCCAATTGGCAAGAGCTTTTGGGGGAGCCTATATATATATGTGTGTGTTTTGAGAGGTATTTGTGAAGAGCTGAAGATACACCAAGGCAAGCTGGACCCATATTCAAGACCAGACTCGTACATGGTGCCACTCTCATGCAGCAGTCGTGAAAGCACATGCTAGATAACTCTCAGGTTTGCAGTAAGGGTTTTGTTGAATAAAACCTCTGTTAATTAATTTTATACTACATTCAGTTTAAATAGGCATTCCCCGTGTTGTTATCTATTTTGCTACAAACCTGTGTGGTGTTTGGTTTTTTAATGATAATACATAACTGCATTTTAGGTCCTACCAGGGCAAAGTTGGGTAATTTAGCAGGACACAGCTGCAGCTATAATAATGAAGGAGGCATTGGTAATAAAGGTCATTACTTGAGTATTAGCGGTAGAAACAAGTATCACAATGTTGAAGGGTGGCTGTTGATTTGGTATTCCTGTTGGGATTAGCGGGGCAGTTCCTGTCCCCAGCGCAGGGTTTGAGCCAGCCACCCCCTTCACTCTGCTGGGGAATTGAGCTCCACACAGTTCACTGTGCGGTCGCTGGGAATAGCGCCTTATAGACCTGTCTGCATTTGGAGGCGGTACCAAAGGTACAACTTACTCTCCTCACTACTCTACTAATGGAGCAGGTTTGTGTTGGTACTTTTCACTTCAGATAAAATCAATCAGTTTAATCCAACTTCTTTACTTGAACTGTTGAAGCTAACATCACTGATTTTGCCTGATGGAGAACAGTGAGCGCAGTCCCCAGCTGCTCCAAAAAAGCAGCCAGCTGGGGTGTAAGCCTCCCGGGATGAGGTGGGAGCAAGCACTGACTGTGTGCCGTGGGCCCCAGTGTGCGGAGTGGGCATCTGCTGGCAGCCAAAGCTGTAGGGCTGGGAGGAGGGGTGGACTCCCTGGGAACCACTGCGAGTCCATGTTGAACAGTGAGACTGCTGAGAAATGACTACTTCTGCTTTGTAATTGGCATTATATATACTCCTTTTGTGCTCTCAGCACTGAGGCGGATACAGAGCAGAAGCTTGTGTAATGACAGGGGTAGGGCTCGTCTGTCGCAGGGTTAGGACACGTAGCTGTATCTTGAAAGAACTGAAGAGGAGGGGCAAACACGCATACTCTGAATCTCTCCTAGTGGATAGTTACATCCTATTTCCTTTGTGGCCTTGCTTTCCTGCCCTGACTGACCATCTGATGGGTTAGCCCACCATTGCCAGGCTCTGCTGGAGTGTGTGAGGAGGAGAGCTGCAAGAAAATCAGTCCTTGAAATAGTTTGGATGACCAGTTTCTCCCTCTGTCTCTATTTCCCAGCTCTTGAAAAGCGAAATGGCTTTTAAAACACGAGGAAAACATCTCATTTACTGCTTCCCAAAATTGTGGACAAAGACACCATCCTTTTAATGCAATTTAAGTTATTTTTCTAATGCTACAGCACATTGAGCGTTAGGTAGTTAACATTTTGAATATATTTTTCCAAACACTATGTAGTCTCCATTTTTCTGTGTAAAAAGAAAAAGATTCTTAAATAACCAAGACAATAGTTATTTCCACTCCTCTCCTCTTGGCTGCTTCCCTTCCCACCCCACCAAATTATCTCACTGGATGATTTATAAAAACTGTATTTAGATTGCAGTCTATACAGAAGAGGATAGAAAGCCCTCGGTAGCTCTGTATTCAACTTATCTGGAATTCTCCATGTAAAAAAATATAAATTTGCTTCTAAAAGCAATATAAAATTAATGGATATGATCTGAGAAAAAATTCTGGATTTTCTTACTTATGCTGTAAATATCTTTTCAGCCAAATGCGTTTCCTTCTGAGACACAAAACCAAACTAGCAAGACGATGCTGAACAGATAGTTCTCCGAATCAAACTCCTCCTTTTTTCCTAATATTTTCATTGCAGTGAGTAAGAAATACGGGTCTGCCAGTCTGCCTATTGAACTATCTACTGCAGCTTAACTGCAGCAAGGAAGCGGTAATCCTATTGTGCTCCTCCAGCAGTCTCCCGGGAAGCAGAAGGCATTGAAATTACTGAGCTGTTGTCCTATCCCCTCCTCACCTGTCTCTGTGGCTGTAAATATAGTGTCTGCCTGTAAATAACGGCTTGCTGCACCTTTAAGCATGTTCCCTAACAAGAGGCGGTGATTTACTGAGGTGATAAGCTGTAACTAATACTAGGGTATCATAATAGGTAAATAGATTAGCACCATGCTTCTCTGTATTTTGCTTTCTAGGGAGCCCACTGGCTCATTCACTCGCAGATGCTTATTACAGCACTTCGCACCATGCCGAGTTAAATCACTCGGTTACAGGACTGCAGCTATCGGTGCTGGTGTGGATGCAGCTGATGAAATGCGTTAGGGAATCTATGGGGTAGCATTGATCACTTAGCCTGGTTGCCTTCCCTTTTCTGTTCCCTAGCCCAAAAGGGATTGTAATGGGCTGTACCAATATTCGATGCTATGGCTATAAACCATCCTTTGAGCTGTGTCATCAGCATCCATCATATAATTGTTGCAAGTACGCCAGCATCATTTGTCGTCGAGAAGTAAGAAGCAGCGCGGGCAGCCTAGACGTGATCTGTGGCTTCCCCCAGCTTGAGCTCCTTGGTTTTCCTAATGGAAGGGCCTGGCGCTTCCACAGGGGTTGTGGTGCTACTGCCAGTTGATGGATCCACATGGCTGAGAGGGACAAGAAGGTGCCACGGAGCGGGCAGCGGAGGCCTTTGTTTCCATACTGCCTGGCAGGTTTTCAGCACAAAAGGGCCGTCACAGGAAAGGAGCAGTACTGGGGGATGTGGCCGCTCCTAATAATTGTGTCACAAATCTTGTGATATTTGGCACGTTCTTAAAGACCTGGCTCATAGAGGCGGGGGATTAAATAACAATTGCTTCCTTTCTCTTTCAAGCAAGGCTTAGCTCTGTGGTTGCAGAGAAATGCTTGAAATGTAACCAGGGCTGAAGGGGAAAAAAATAGATCTTTGCCTTCCAGCTCTTCCCTCTCTTTATCCCCAGGATCCCAGTATGGATACATTGTGATGTCTTGTGATTTTTTTCAATGAAAGTGTTTAGAACTATTGGAGGCATCCAGAAGGACATAAAGCGTGGCCAGCTCTGGATGTGTGGGAGTATTTATGAGTATTTTAAGGAGAGGTTGATCACACTTTGTGCTGAGACACACTCTTGCAACTTCTGGTCCTCTTCAGAGAAAGGAGAAACAAAAATGGAGCTGGGTGGCAGCAAGCTGAATATCTCTGAATGGGTTTTTTCTCTCACTTTCTTAGGGAAACCCCTTGGGCTACTTATAATTGAAATTTCTCTTATGTTTAAAAGTTTCTGGGTTTCTCTGTCTCACAAATGTGAAAACTAAGGCTGCTCATTTCTGTGTTGGTTTCTTAATGCAGTCGTCGTTAGCAAGTCAGTATTGATTTATTCCTATGAAAATACATCAACGCTTAAAGTAAAACGCAATCCCATGAAGAATGATACAGGTTTTGCAAATGGAGAAAAGTAGGTCAAATATTGCGCCAATCATCCCAGAGTGCGTCCCTTTAAGCCAAATAACTGTGTGAATACACTTAAACTGTCAGCACGTCATTTGATTGCCATTATGCATCTTTTGGCATGAGCTGGCAGAGCCCTCTGTGACTGAACAGGGGTTGAAAATGTCAATTCTGGTGTATTAACCTGGTTGTATTTTACACCTGGGCTGCGTGGGGGGTGCATGTTTAAGGATTTTTCCTTTTCCCCCATTGCAACAGTTCACTTCAACTTCAGCAGGAAAGCCATATCATTATATGCAAGGGACATTGTAGCAATGCAGCACAGGAACACGATTTAAATCTGATCATTAAACTGCCGCAGCAAGAGGCTGCGAGAGACGGTGTGGATGGTCCATCTGCAAAATCTGTGCTCCTGTTGTACAAGGAGGAGGGGCGGAGGGGGAGAAAAAGCAGCTGCTTGGCTGTGCTATGAGAGGGAGAGAGTGACTGTTGGCACCATCTGTAGCTGTCCTTTGTGCTTGCTGCTTTATCTGTTCATTATAGTATGATACTGAATTTCTCGTGCTTTGAGTGTAAATGAGTTGAGATGCGCCTAATACTGGCAGCATAAAAAGCAGTAACTAAGTACACTAAAGATGAATAGTGTAATCTGTAAATTCATTTTGAGTTTGCTTCATCTTGCTTGAATAGCCCAGGAAGTGATGTTCTACAGCAGCCAGCTGTACCAGATGTGCGTGTGGGGTATATATTCATCTCACCAAGCGGAGGGCAGAGCAGTGGAGGCGGATGGGGCAGGGAGAGGGGAGGCCGCCCCAGCATTTCCAGCAGAGGAGTGCAGACTCCTTTAGAGGGTTCTTGCTGCTGTCGAGCAAGATAGAGGGGGACTGGTAACTCCTAAGGCAGCTACAGACAGCTCTGTTTTCATTTCATGCACAAACACCGACGCAGGGAAGACAGTGATTATTATACATGGTACATGAGTCAGAATGTCTTGGGGAGGAAAAGTTAAACCTCTCTGTAATGAATGCTGGGATAGGGATGAGTAAATTTGTTATGTTTCATACCTGTAGTCTCTTAGTTTCCAAAAACATGAGTCCCCTACAGATAATTTGTAGAATGAAACTGTTCAGCTTATCTTGAGGACCTCTTTGTTCTTTGGTGGTTTACATTTCACCTTTATAAACATGTATATTAGATATTGGTAATAATAATAACTCATTAAGATCTTTTCTTATCTTCACCTCACCAGTGCAATGCTATCTCATTGACATATTACTTTTCTGGGAGTTATTCTGCTGTTTTTTCAAGCAGGTTTGGCTTTTGTTTGCAGATTCATGCCCTCAGACCCACTGGGCTGTTGCTTTTTATCTTATTTGTCAAGTGCATATAGGTGTGCAGGAAGAGCAGCTCCCTCCTCCCATCAAAGCCTCGTTTAAGATGGACGATTTCCATTTGACACCGTAGTAATTACACTCGGGTGTGGAAGTGCTCAGCATCCACTATTACTCTGCGACGGCTGCGTTTAGCGTTAGGCAGAACACTTTGTTCGTGTTTCTCAGAGCTCAAGTGGCCATGGTACGCGGGAAGAAACCCTGCAAGGCAGGGATTTGTATCTCCAGGCGGCTGGAAAAGGGGGAGGGGGAGCCTTTGTCAGTGGCACATTAGTAATGATATACCAGGGATAAAAGGTGAGTATAATTTGATCAAATGCTTGTTGACAGTTTTCTTGGCTAATAGAGAAGCAGCTTAGACTGACACTCGTTGCTGGAACATTTCACAGAGCTCCGGGGAATGCTTTCTGTAGGCTACACGTGAGGCTGACAATCTCCGAGTGACCATATTTAGTTACATAAAGAAGCGGCGTCCCCTTTTTGTCACAGCAGAGCTCTAAAATGCCTCCCTAAACACTGCTCTTGACCTTCTGCTTGATAAATGCAATGAAATTACTACCTCTCCTTTGTCCAAATGTGTGATTAATTCACAGGAATGGCCTGGGCTTTAAGTATTTTTCTCGTGTGGCTGTTAAACATGAGAAAGTCCAGTTGTTTCTCATACTGAAAAATCATATTTATGGGTGTTCTTGGCAAAGCAGGTTCCTTTTTTTTCCCTTACAAATGCGACTTTACAATTAGTCTCTTTGGAATTTGTTCTACTAAGTATGTGTTAACAGCACCTCTGAGTATCTACTGGAAAAAGAAGGTGATGTAGCCTGAAATGATAGTTTGCAACTGCTTATGATTATGTTATTTGGTGAAAAGATCCATTAGAAAAATAAGAAATGAAAATAAAAGCCTCAATTTTAGAGAATTCTGCACTTGTTTCTTTTAAACCAGTAAGCCTAAAATTACCTGTAAAGCTCTCCTACTCTGAACCGCTGTGGCAGCTTGGGTTTTGAGTAGTCTTCTGATTCTCACCTACTTGTGCAATCTGTTCATTTGTGTTCGGTTCATAACACCTCAGGAAAGCACTTAGTTAAAAATTAAATACAAAGCATTTTCTTGTTCTGAGGGGTTTGTAAAGCATACTTTAACGAAGGAAAAACCCCAAGTGCTTCCACTTGAGAACGTTGCTTCAACTGCAGAATTTTGCAATTAGTCTGCACTTTGTTCCAGTGAAACTCTTCACTGTATCATACCTTGGTGAGTTTTTACCTGAGCCACTTCTGATGTTGGAATTAAATGAGTGTCTGGAGGCTTTGGTGGGGTTTCTTGCCTGGGTGCACTCACGGGAGCCATATTTCACCCGGGGTCACTTTCTGGAGCTCTGCTTACTGCAGAGTAGGTGGTTGATGTAACAGGGGCTGGTCTTTTCTGAGTGTGGGTGTATAAGGGAGAGGCCGTGTTTTCCAATATAATGACCTCTTTCATGTCTTCACCAGGAGTTGCAAGCTTTTTATCCCTCTAGGAAATCTCTGCATCTTCATAGTTCATAAGCGTGGTTTTCCTGTAAGCACAGAATTACCCTCATTGACCAGAAGATTAGGCATATAATGAAAATACACATTTAGGGGTTGTGCTGGGTCAAATATAGATTTAAGTGCCTAACTTTGTATCCATACATCAGTGTGGCCATATTCTCCTGTTTATCTATTCAAGACTGGTAGCTGACAGCAGTTTTGGAAACAAATTCCTGCACATGGGTTTTTCTTCATGACTCTGCAATTAAGCTTTTGCACAAAAATAGCTAAACAGAAAAGAGATCTTGTTGTTCTTTGCTCCCGTCTGTGAATGATGTCTTCTGTATGGTTTTGTTACATTTCTTTTAGTGTGAAATGAATTCTGCATTTTTTTTTTCCAATCACAACAGCTATCCCATGTCCTTGTGCCTCGTCCCTTCTTCATCTCTGTGCCGCTCAGCTCAGACAAGTTCCCTCGTGCCTCCTGGGCTGTACAGAATGTTTGTAACTTGCGTAAAAACATTGTAATGATAGTGTAGGGCAATTACAGACTCAAGTTGATAGGATAATAATGTGAGTGGTGGTTTGTGGACAAGCTTTTCACTCCTAGGGTTTGTCTGTTCGGGTTGTAACTCCTGTGACAGTAGCTTACATCTGCGCTCGGCTGTGCCGGTTCTTCAGTTGTGCACTTACGGTCATTGTGTTCTGTTTGTGCAGCGCTGCTTTCGTCGTGGTGTGAGGAGCTGGGACGGCTCTTGCTGCTTCGCCACCAGAAAAGCCGGCAGAACGATCCTCCAGGGAAGCTACCCATGCAACCCCCCATGAACTCTATGAGCTCCATGAAACCCACCCTCTCTCATAGGTGAGTCTCAGCCCTGTCTGTAGGAGTGGCAGTCTCTACAGATGTACCATGTGAGAGATCTGTTAATTGAAATGCTTATTACCATTGACCATTACAGACAACAGAGGATCTGTAATTACAGCAAGTACTAAATAAACTCAGGTTTTGTCGTTGCTATATCCTGGTGCATAGTGAAGTGATGCTTCCATCCTCAAATCCATGCTCAGATCAAGTGGGCTTAGTTTCAAACTTCAAGTTGTGCCCTAGAGATAAACTTCTACAACATGTCTCTCACCAGACATTTTTCTACTGTTTATTTAAATACAACTGGCTTTTCTTGAGGTTGTAAACATTTCACTGGTATTCTCTTTTGTAAGTTGTGTTGGAAATGTATTGTATACAAAGCAATTGTATAGTGGGTGTAGTCATAGGTGGGAGAATGACCTATACCACTTTATATCAGGTGAAGATCACAAAGCACTTATGTTAATTTAGAGAAAATATGAGCATTAAAGGACACTAGAAGAAGCTGAAGATGTGAAGCCTTTGATTACCAAATTACGTGGAGGAACAGCATCTGTATTTCTTGTCTACAGAGCCTAGGTCAAGGCAAAAGCTGAAGAAGTGTAGACTGGATTGAACATTCATTTCATGCTTTATGTTTCTGGGAGTATTTTTCAAGGCTTTCTTTCCGTCAGCATCACCTTAAAGAAACCACAAATAGTATAAACTGGTTTTAGTGTAGGGTGCTTCAGTAAAGGATTATGAGAGCCCAGATGAAGCTAAATTCCTTGTACCTAGATTGTATGGTAGTGTAAGTAACTTGAATTTTTGTGTTAGAATGGAACTTAGGGACACCTTCGTACCAGTGCATTTGCATGTGTGAATTAATCTGGAAACCACGTTTGGGTTGGGTTTTTTTTCTTTATTTTTGTTGCATTTATGGGAAAACCATACACACCGATGCATTTTATTATACTCGTTGAGAATAAGATCCTTTTTTCTGGTATAGCTAACATAATATCACTGACTTTTCAGAGTACCTGGATTGCCTCTTTTTTCAGTTGCTTATGAAATGATCGATTGCAAACACACTTTAAAAAAAAAAAAAAAAACAAACAAACAAACAGAAAACCTTCTGTTCTAAAATAACTTATTTTTACACCTGGGACCTTTGCAGAAGCCAAGGTGAAATTAGTGGCCAGTCTGCAGAAAAAGTGTGGTGCAGCATATATGCTCTCTTAGGTGTAGTTTTGTGGTTTTTAGATGCCTGATTCTCATCCGACCTTTTAGCCTCTGTTCCCCTGGAGTCCATAAAAGTAAGGACGAAAGCACTGTTGTATCTCACAGGGGCTGTGTGGTGTGTTACTAGATAAGATAGGCAGAACTCTTTTCTTTCATGGCAGTTTTCCGCTGAAACTCTGTCACATGTCAAAAAATAAATACTTTCTTCTGCCAGCAGAACTTCGGTTACGTTGACCATGGATTGATATACAGGACACCAGGCATGCTGGCAACAGGTGGGGAAAGCCTAACCAAAAGGGGAAGAAGGATTCTGGGACAGGAGTTAGCAGGACTCATTGAAAGGGCTTTAAACTAGGTTTGAAGGGGGATGGGGATGTAACCAGAGTGACTAAAGAGGTGCCTGGGAGCAGCATGCCAGTGCTGTTAGGTAAAAGCGCTAGCAAGGTCTTGCAGCCTGTTGTTGCAGTGGAGGTGGGAGAAGATGACCCATGTGCTAGCAAAGACATGAGAAGTAGTGATGGGTTGGCAACTACAGAAACGTCTAAGCGCAGACAGGTGAGAATAAGGGCTTGTCCCCCCAGTAAAGTAACAAGGCAATTAGGCCAGCTGAAGTGCATCTACATGAATGCATGCGGCATGGGCAACAAACAGGAAGAGCTGGAGGCCATTGTACAGCAGGGAAACTGTGACATAGTTGCCATCACAGAAACGTTGTGGGAAGACACGTGCAACTGGAGTGCGGTGATTGACGGCTAACTCTTCAGAAGAGATAGGCAAGGAAGGAGAGGTGGTGGGGTGGCCCTCTATGTCAGGGGCAGTTTTGAATGCCAAGAACTTAACAATGTGCATGACGACATTGTTGAGTGTTTCTGGATAAGAATCAAGGGGAAGGCCAATAAGCCGAACATCGTGGTGGGAGTTTGTTATAGACCCCCCAACCAAGATGTAGAGGCTGATGAAACGTTCTATAAGCAGCTGGCAGAGGTCTCATGATCGCTCACCCTTGTTCTTGTGGGGGACTTCAACTTCCCAGATATCTGCTGGAAGTATAACACAGCAGAGGGGGAACAGTCCCAGAGGTTCCTGGAGCGTGTGGAAGACAACTTCCTAACACAGCTGGTAAAGGAGCCAACTAGGGAAAGTGCCCTACTGGACCTGCTGCTTGTTAACAGAGAAGGTCTTGTAGGGGATGTAAAGATTGGAGGTCGTCTTGGGCAGAGTGACCATGAAATGATAGAATTTTCGATTCTTGGTGAAGCAAGGCGGGGAGCCAGCAGAACTGCCACCTTAGATTTCCGAAGGGCAAACTTTGGCCTGCTTAGGAGCATGGTTGAGAGTGTCCCTTGGGGGACAGTCCTGAAGGGCAAAGGTGCCCAGAAAGGCTGATCTTACTTCAAGGAGGAACTCTTAAAAGCTCAGGAGAAGGTCATCCCCAGGTCCCAAAAAATGAGCAGACAGGGAAGAAGACCAGCCTCGCTAAACAGAGAGCTTTGGCTGGACCTCAGGAAAAAAAAGAAAATTTATGATCTTTGGAAAAGGGGATTGGCTACTTATGAAAAATACCAAG
Organism: Fratercula arctica; assembly: GCA_947846985.1. Taxonomy (NCBI): domain Eukaryota; kingdom Metazoa; phylum Chordata; class Aves; order Charadriiformes; family Alcidae; genus Fratercula; species Fratercula arctica. The sequence goes on from CANTUZ010000010.1 coordinate 27,616,270, forward strand.
ATGTAGTGAAGCTATGCAGGGCAAAAATTAAAAGGGCTAAAGCTCAAGCAGAACTCGTCTTGGCCACCATGGTTAAAGATAACAAAAAGAGGTTCTTTCAGTATATCAACGGAAAAAGGAAGACTAAGGAAAATGTAGGCCCACTAACGAATGAGATGGGTGCCCTAGTGATGGAAGACACAGAGAAGGCAGAGCTACTGAATGCCTTCTTTGCCTCAGTCTTCACTGCTAAAGCTGTCCCTCATGAATCGCAGGCCCTGGAGGCAAGGGGGAAGGTCTGGAGAGGGGAAGAGTTTTCCCCAGTAGAAGAGGATCAGGTTAGAGACCACTTGGCCAATCTGGACATCCATAAGTCCATGGGCCCTGATGAGATGCACCTGCGAGTGCTGAGAAAGCTGGCAGATGTTATTGCTTGGCCACTCTCCATCATCTTTGAAAGGTCATGGAGGACAGGAGAGGTGCCTGAGGACTAGAGGAAGGCCAGTATCACTCCAGTCTTCAAAAAGGGCAGGAAGGAGGACCTCAGGGAACTACAGACAGGTTAGTCTCACTTCCGTCCCTGGAAAGGTAATGGAGCGACTTGTTTTGGATGTCATATCCAAGCACATTCAAGAGCAGGAAGTTATTGGAAGTGGTCAACATGGATTTACCAAGGGTAAATCATGCTTGACCAATCTCATAGCCTTCTATGATGTTATAACTGGTTGGCTAGATGAGGGCAGAGCAGCAGATGTCATCTACCTTGACTTCAGCAAGGCTTTTGACACTGTCTCTCATAACATCCTCCTTCGGAAACTGAGGAAGTGTGGACTAGATGAGGGGACAGTGAGGTGGATTGAGAGCTGGCTGTGTGACAGGACTCAGAGTTGTGATTAATGGAGCAGGGTCGAGTTGGAGGCCTGTAACCAGTGGTGTCCCCCAGGGGTCAATACTTGGACCAGTATTGTTTAACATATTCATCAACGACCTGGACGAGGGGACAGAGTGTATGCTCAGCAAGTTTGCTGATGATACCAAACTGGGTGGGGTGGCTGACACCCCAGAGGGCCATGCTGGCATCCAGCGTGACCTAGACAGGCTGGAGAGCTGGGCAGAGAAGAACCTAATGAGGTTCAACAAGGACAAGTGTAGGATCCGGCACCTGGGGAGGAAGAATGTCAGGCAGCAGTAGAGGTTAGGGGTGGACCTGCTGGAAAGCAGCTCTGAAGAAAAGGATCTGGGGGTCTTGGTAGACAGTAAATTATCCATGAGCCAGCAATGTGCCCTTGTTGCCAAGAAGGCCAACGGAATTCTGGGCTGCATAGGGAAGAGTGTGGCCAGCAGGTCAAGGGAGGTCATTCTCCCCCTCTACTCTGCACTGGTGAGGCCACAACTGGAATATTGTGTCCAGCTCTGGGCTCCCCAGTTCAAGAGAGACAGGGAACTACCAGAGAGAGTCCAGCGTAGGGCAACAAAGATGATTGAGGGATTGGAGCATCTGCCTTATGAGGAAAGGCTGAGGGAGCTGTGACTCTTTAGCCTGGAGAAGAGAAGGCTGAGGGGAGACCTTATTAACGTTTACAAGTATCAAAAGGGTGGGTTTAAGGAGGATGGAGCCAGACTCTTTTCAGTGGTTCCCAGTAACAGGATGAGGGGTAACGGGCACAAGCTGGAACATAGGAAGTTCCAATCAAATATGAGAAAAAATTTCTTTACGGTGAGGGTGACAGAGCACTGGAACAGGCTGCCCAGGGAGGTTGTGGAGTCCCCTTCTCTGGAGACTTTCAAGACCTGCCTGGATGCAGTCCTGAGTAATGTGCTCTGGGCAATCCTGCTTTAGCAGGGGAGTTGGACTAGATGATACGTATAGGTCCCTTCCAACTCTGAAAAATTCCGTGATTCCGTAAACCTAAATACCAGCATTTCTGGCAATACTGGGTTAGCCAGTATTCTACCAAATAGTAGAACATCCTGCCCAATTTCAAACAGTCCCTATAAGTTTCTCTTGAGTATTTCCCTTGAAATGCCATACTGAAGAATACACTGGGAGACAGTTCTAAATTACTGCTGTTTACCTATGAGATGCCCCTCTAGAAACATAATTTCTGTGGCATAACTTTTTATCTACAATAGCTGCAGCAGCCTCTTAAGGGATTTGGAATATCTGTATCGCCGCTTCACTGCGTGTTGTTGTCTCGTCTATAATTTAGCCATAACCATGACTGCTCAGAATCTCTCAGGTGGTACATCAGAATGAGACATCTTGTGGCTCTCCAACTTCTTTCTCCAACTGGAACTGTTTATTTTCATGGATGTTTTATAATCAGTCTATAAGACAGTAGTGAAGTATGGTGTGAAGAAGAATTGAGTTTTCTGTTTGACTTAAAAAAAAGATGAAAAGCCATTAAGTACAATCCCAGTGATAAAACTGTTGATGAAGCAACTTTTGTATTTGCATTAGATTACATTTGGGTCAAAAGCTTACTATGAAAGTTCACTGTATCTTATCTCTTAATTCACGAGGTTTTTCTCTGAATTGACACCAAAAAAAAAAAAAGGTATGCTTTGCATTTTCTACAAGAAATTAATGTAGCCAGCTACTTCAAGTTTTGTAGAAGAATTAGATATTAAATTAAAATAACCAAGAGCATGTGTCAGCTGCTGAATATCACTACACAAAAAAACCCCTTCCCCTGTCATCGGACTGTCTTGAGTACTTCACACAGAGCTAGTTCTGCTGTTGCTTTTACTAGCAACAAAATTACCCAGAACTCTAGTCAGGGACTAGAATCCCCATGTACCTGGCACTACAGAAATACAGCTGCTGAGTCTCAAAGTTGAAACAGGGCTCGGCTGCTAAATAAATTCTGACTCAATAATGTATTGCAAGAATCTAAATCTAAGGATTCGTATTTAAGGAACTGTGAGCACATACACTGGAGGGAATTCAGGTCTGGCCTATTTTTAGGGACAACCTTTTATTTTTAAAAAGTTAATTGAGTTGTGGGAGAGAGCTGAAGTAGACAGATCGAGGAGGGCTTTGATACTGTTGGGCAAATGCACTTACCAAGAGCAGAATATAAGCCATACAAGGATGTGCACACATGCAACAAATGCTTTCAGAGTAGGGACTGTATTGTGCTAATTTCTTTCTAAATTTAGTTTTTCATTAACAGAATGATCGAGTGTTGCATATGGAACAAAAATTCAGCTAAATACCTACTTCCTAATGTAGGGCAGTTGGTTGAACTGCAAACTCCTGTGCTTTATGAACAGCAAAAGCACTGGATTCTCAAAAAAAAACCCTCAACTTTATCTTTTTTTTTTTTTAAAGTCACTGCAGTGTAATAATAATTAGCTCAAACTTGAGTGTGAGGTTCATTGAAAAATATTTTTTACTGTATTTTATTTTATTTTTAGGCTTTTTTACTGATTCATGTGGGTAAACTTCACTCCTCTACTGAAGGACCAGTACAAGACCTATCCATCTCCTTAATCTGTATAACTTCTAATTTAAGCCCTACTTAAAGGATTTATGGGGGACTTAAGGAGAGGCGGTAGTCTTTGGGCTGGTCCTTCTGCATAGGAGAGAAATTTCATGTTTTCTAGCTTGCAGGGAGTAACTTCTTTGTGTTGTAGGTTTTGAACCTGACATAATGTCTGTAATAACGGATACTACTCAAGCTGACTGATTTTTTACTTCTAAATGAATTCAAGGACTTTGGCAAATGCTGTTATCTTAAGTACAAAATATTGTCATTATACACTTTCCTTTGCTTTGATCGAGTTCTGACTTAACATTTCTTTGCATTAGGTGGTGGACCTTTACATGTGGATCAAATTGAATCTTGGTTGATAATGGGTACAGTTTCTATCAATCCCAACGGGAATTACACCTTTATTCAGATCCACTAAGGTGGATCTGACCCATGCAAGCTCTAGGGGGCTTCTCATTTTTGGCATAGCTTGTAGTAAAGTTTATTTGGTCAACAAAAACACCTGAAAATAGGCAGTTAGCTGCAGTTTGGTATGTTGTCATGAGCATTTGTTGGGTTCTTACTGTCTTCCCTCTTGCTCCAAACTTTGGTCTTCTGTATTAATTGCCAGCTGTCTTGCAGTTAGTGACCAAAGGGTAGTAATGTCTGTATAGGGCAGTGAAGACTGATGAAGAATATGAAGAAAAAATTATTTTATCACAAATTACTTAGTGCCAGAGGTTTTGAGAAAATTAAGCAGTAGACCAAATTAACTAGTAATTCAATATTATGGTAGGTGCTTTATTTATTATCATTACTTTTCAGACAATTGCCATAAATACCTTTTACTGGTTAGACTTGCTTTACAAGTGTGCTTATTTTTAGTGTTTATTTTGTCCCTTTTTTCTTCCAATTTAAACTTTACTAAGAGCTGAACTTTCAACATGGGTAGGCCCTCTTGGAAAAGAATGGCAATTCTCTGTTTGAATTTTTACTGGTGGCTCTTCATTGTTTGTTAAGAATCAGGAATGATCTGGCTATAGTGTACCAGTAGAAACGGTGTCAGCGTTTCTGCAAAGGTTGCTGCCTTTTCAATTTTGCCGTCATAGGCAGTTCTGACCGACAGTGATAGTCACTTTAAAAATGTGGGGATGAGAGAAATGGTTAAAGTGAAAGGTCAAGTGCAGCATATACACACTTCTATGAAAACAAGCACGTTGTGCGTGTTTTATACGTCAGTTTGAAGTCGGGTATCACTTCATTACTGCATGTGGCTGTGGCATACAGGAACAATCTTTGTGAAAGAATACAAAACTTTTTAGGTGAAAGATAAGATTCGTTCAAAGCCTTTTCATCTTTCTGTTCGTGAAATAAATATAATTAGGGACTGAACAGATGGTAAATCCTAATATAAGAGAATATACCCAGTAAAGCAACCTGTATTAATTACTCCTGATTCTGCAAGAGCAGCCTCTCTTTTTCTTCTGTCTCCCTTTCTGTCAAGAAATGTTAAAATCCACCATTAGGTGAAAATAAGGGAAAAGTTCAGAATCCAAAAACGTTTCTGCAGAAGTGCCATTTCTTAAAGGAAAAAAACCAGCCCTCAAGAGTTGTTCAGGACAGTATTAAGTAAGGCCACTGTTGGTCTAAGCATTGTAAAGATAAAACTAGTTGCTTGAAAATACTGTCCCAAGACTTGTTTGCCCATCTTGTCCTCTAAGTGAAACCACTGGTACTAATTTAAGTGCATATACTTGTTATGGGGAGGAGGTGGAAGAAAATCTTGAAAGAACGTTGAGGCTGAAAGCAAATGATTAGTACTCTTTAGTTGAAAACTGGTAATGTGTAACCATTAGCTGTTAATGATTAAACCTGTAATATTTTCATGTGAAAAATCTGTATTTCATTTTAGGTGAGGTAAGTTTGTGGTCAGTTCTTGTGGTAAGAGGGGAGACTGAGAGACATGATCTCTGAGAACAACAATGGGCAGCTTAACTTCAAATATATATTCTTCACATGCTTGGTAAAAGGGGTAGGATAAGGATTGTCTTTTGTTGTGCATACAGCACCTTGCACAGATGTGAAAACAGGGCTTCTGTATTGATTAGAGAGACGAAGTGAGTGCTACTGCAGTGAGAATAATATGTAGCAACACAACTATACTTTTTGTGATTTTTTTTCTGATAAGTACATGTGTTATGTACTCTACATTTTTTTTCCTCTAAGCGTTGTATATACTAGATACAATTTTTGGGGGGTTGTTTTGTGATTTATTTATTTTTTTAATTAAAAAGTGCCAGCTGATATTTTTAAAAATCCTGATAAAGACTGGGCAAATATTATTTAAGGTATGTCTGCTGACTTAGGCAAAATCTGACCTTCTCAGGTTTTACTCTGTCTATGCTGGCTTTTAAAATACGATAACTAGCACCTTTGAAAACGCAGCTTTCATTCTAGTGTTTGGACCATATTGAACATCCAGTTCCTGAAAATGTCTAATTGATTACAATTTACTGTTTAGTGATAATCACAATAGTATCATGCTCTTTACATGAGGGCTGCTCTCAAAAGCAGATAATTTGTTCTGTCTAGGTCATTTTCCTCTTCCAGCGTGTTGGGACGGTTCCCTCTGTCGCTTGTTCTCAATGAGACTAACTCATTTCTGATGGTGCTGGAGTTAAAAATCATTCAGCTGTGGCAACACCCCTAGTTTTTACCAATTTTGACTGTCAGCATGTAACTAACTGCATGGTGACACTGAAAGCTGTACTTTGCCTAGCCCTTTGATGCAGACCTCATTAAAATCATGGGGAGTCTTTTGACTGGATTGACTCCCTTTGGACAGGGAACATCAGAACTAAGTCAGTGCCGGTCCAGGCGTGATGTTTGGCAGTCCTGGCCGGGCACAGAAGGGCTGGGGGAGGCAGAGCCCGCGGCTCCCGCAGGGTGAGTAGCTGTTTGCTGGGTACCCACGCTGTCAGCATCGCGCTCCAGCCTGCCTGCCAGGAGGTGACATGGCTTCTAAGCAGGGAGGGAGTGCTACAGTCTGGCGACGTTTTCAATTATCAGTGGAGTGAAAAAAAAAATTATAATAAATTACTGGCATAAATGATGGCAAATACCTTGTCTTTTTAAAAGATTTTTGTTCTTTTTTGATAATTTGGCAATAAGAACACAGATGTGTATTTTTGTCTAAAATCTGATATTTTTCTTAATGCCTTTGATTTACACCTATCTGTAATTCATTCACATAAATGAATATGTAACCCTCCACAGGATTTCCCTGTAAATAAGTTAGAAAAGGAATGAATTCCTGATAAATGATTTTGTCATTCTCTTTATTCCTGCTATTGCCATACAGTTGGGTTCTCAAGTCTCTTTAGTATGGCAATGGGAAGAAAAGGAAATAGCGTTACTATTTGCAGTGATGGGGAGTTTTTCTAACGGTTCCTCTAAAATGAAATGGGTTAGGAATTCTTGCTAAAAAATCCCTGAGTGGTTTTGGCTGGAGATGACAACAAAGCCTGCTCAACAGACAGAGCTCATCAACAACCTGTGCGGATGGGTCGGTGACATTAATTAGATACTGACAGTGCCTTTAGCAGGAACCGGCGATTTCTTCCTGTGAAAGGGCTGTTCCAGGAATGGGGAATAGTGCACCAGCCGGGGCATCTTCTTGAATGTCCTCATCTCCACCAAGCTGAGGCTGCAGGGGGGAAGGAACCACGGTCTGTTTGCGCTCTCCTTTCCCACTTACCACGTCAGGGGAGATAGGATGTGATGGTTTGTTTGCCCGTGTCACTGTGTCAGCAGCAGCATTTCCAAACAACTTTGACAGGCAGAGAGTGTCGGAGGCGTCTCGGCGAGACGTTTCTCAGACCTGCCCCGTGTGTGCCACGGAGCGCAGCGCTCCCTCCCCGCCCGAGCCCTTTGGCCGGGGCTCCCCTCGCCCTGCCCGGCCGCTGCCGTCCCCGCCCGCTCCGCTCCGCTCCGCTCCGGGGGCCGCGCAAGCCGCCGCGGGAGCTGCTCGGCGGCTCCCCCCGGCAGCCGGCTTCCAGCACGGTCGCGCCTCCGGGGCTGCGGGAGCCGTTGCCGCCCTCGCCCCGGCCGCTGGCCGCCGGCGGGGCTCGTCCCCGCTCCCCGGTCAGCCCTGGATGGAGCCCCCAGCCCGACTCCCTTCCCGTAAGTTGCGGTGGTGCTGTGCTGGCCCCCTCCCCGCCCCGCCTCTTGAAGAAAGCAGGGGTTTTTTTTTTGCTGTTGTCGGGGAGCGTAAATCAGCTTCATCTAAAATCTCGGAAGTGCAAGTCCATCAAATCTTCCTCCCAGCCGCCTGCTACACCTTGCGTGAGTCAGACTGCAGCGCTCCCGGTGCCCTTCTCGCTGTGCGGGGCTGCTCGTGTTTCCCCCTGTCTCAGAGGCAAAAGCAGAAGTGGAATCTGCTCACGCTTTCAGCGGTTCCTTCCCCGGTTGTTGTAGCAGTCGCTGACCTCCAGGCACTATGAATAAACAGCAAAGCTGGGAACAAAAGGAGTCTTCTGGCTGCCATTATCTCACATTAACATAGCAGACGCGCTGCGGTGTGAACAATGCGAGTCTCATTCGCCGATAATCAGCGAGTACCCAGGCATTTGGATTACCAAGGCAACAGGCAATGGTAGAATACTGGGTGGGTGTGTTTTTTATTGTAAAGGAGCAGTCGGATATGGAAACCCAGGTATATTGATAAAGCAGAGCAGAAGGAATGCCTGGTGGCAGGGGGGGACTGAGGGCTTGGGGTTGCATTCCGACACATGTGAGATAAATAAGACATGGATGAAGCAGGTCTGTGCTCTGAGATGCAATAAAGATTAAACTGCATTTGTCAAGCTGAAAACGATCATAAGATAATTTCAGCATTTTGAAAAAGGTAACAGGTGGCATGTTAATAGCAGGGCTGTTACCGGTGGATTTTGTAACTGTAATCTGGGCTATAGTAATGCGTTGCATGGTCTACTTGTGTGACAATAGAACTGGGTGTGATGCTTTAATCTTTTTTCCTTTGATCGGATGGATGCTGTAGTCCCATAATGTCAGATGATGGTAACCCCTTCAGCTTCTTCTGAGGCAGGAGCGGGTCTCAGTAGCATTTTTTGTTTCTTACCTGCATAGCTGTGATCGTTTTTTCCACATGGACAGGAATAAGTTGTTTTATCTCTGTATCTCTCTGTGCGTGCGTGCACACGTGTGCGTGGACATATATGAAATCTATAACGTAGCAGGACTGTGTGTGTATGCAGGGGGGGTGGGTGTTTGCAGGTTCAGAAACTTCTGAATTAATTTAATTATTTGGCCTGATGCATTTTTCTAATTTCAGGGGTTAGATGCAGATGCACTAACTCTTGCTGAGCAGCGTGGCACTTTGCAGGCATGGCTCTCTAACTGATGAGGCTGTGTGTAGAGTAAGGCGCCAGGAAGCAGCAGCAAGCATGTCACAGCCTGACCTGTAGCAACCCGACATGAAATGGAAGGCAGCGTTCCCACCTCGTGCAGTCATAAGTCATCCAGGCCTCACAGGCCTTGTCAGGACTATAAAGAAAAAGTTAAGGGCTTTCAGCTTCCAGAGGTACTCTGCATCACCTGCTGAACCGCCAGCTCTGTTTTGCCATCTCAGTCTCCACGCAGGCGGCTGTATTGTGCGTATGTGTGTGGCTGCATGAATGGTTATTGTAAATGTGTGTCGATATTTAAAAGAGCAGAGGCGGGGGTGATAGCCACCTGCTAGCTGCAGGTGCCATCCAAACCACCGGGCTGATAAATGCTGTGCTGCTTTCGCCTTTTGACTGCTTCACCTGCATCTGCTCACCTAGAATGGGTTCAGAATGCTTCTGTGTTTTCAAACCCTTTGCCAGAAAATGGCTTTCCTTCTTTTTACAGTCAATTATGAAATTTCTAACCGCTTTCACTCTTCCTCTTCAGTTTACATTGTTCATAGCCTGGTACAGGCAACCTCCAGTATTGAAACAATGCTTGAGGTAATTCTTTCTTGATAGGGAAGGACTAGGTATGGATCCTCTGCGCATTTGGAGTTGAGAGAATCAAAGCTTTCCAAAGGCTTAGAGAACATATACATCTAGTTGGAAAGAGTGGAGGGAAACAACAAACTTGTGAAATTGGCGGGGGGATAATTTTTGGAGCTGTATATTTTAGCTGTAAAATCTGAGTGTTTGGGGTCACGCCATTAAGTAGTAGAGGGAAATGAAAGTCTTGCAGAATGCTTCCAAACTGACTTTTTTCACTTTTGCATTACATAAATACACCCAGTGATTTGGATGGGACTCTGTCTTATGTATTTGTTTAGTGAAATACATGACGGAGCCTTAACTTACACCAATACCACTTAAATTTCTTCAAATAATGCCAACTAGAGGAGTGTATTTGAGGAAGGCATGCATCACATAGGCAGCATCAATCAAAAGTAGATTACTGCTAGCCATCCAAAGCCAGTATTAGTACATACACTGGCTATACCACCTTCTTTTTTCCTCATCTTTAATGGGAACACCATAGGATGCCTGTACACAACATCGGCTTTTAGTTTGCTTTATGTCAGCGTGTGATGTACAGAGGTAGTTATTCTTTGTTTTCTTTACAATGTGTCTTCATATTTCCTTGCTGACTGTAAGTGCTCTTCATGTCCTTCCTACATGGGTGTCTCCTTGCTCTGCCGTATTCATTCCTCTGTGTGAAGAGAGAACGGATTGTGTAGGCTGGTTTCTACAGTCTATGGAAAACACACTACAAAAAGTCAAAGGATAACTTGGTTAAATTTTCTTATGAAATTTTTTTAATAGTAATGTGTTTTAATATCTGTTAACTAGACTAAAAACGAATTTGAAGTGTTTAAGTTGAAACACTTTGACCAAGCACTTTAGCCGTATGAAGATGGTGCTGGTGAGGCGTTGGTTTTGTTCCCCTGAAAAAAATTCTCAATGAAAATGAGAAGTCAGTTGTTTCCTTCTAAATGTCCAGAGTTTTTAAAAAGAAAACAAAAGCAGATCTTCAAAATGTTTTTGATTGCCAGTAAGCGGAAACAAATTTTGGCTTTCAGGTGCCCCATTGGCTTTTTTTATCAAATTAGTAGTCAAGGCCAAGGATATTTTCAGTGGAAATTTGACGATAAATAAATAAAATAAAAAAATCCATTTGATCTGTTATTTATGAATAGATTGTTGGGGTTTCCTAGCTTATCAAACTGGAAAAAAGTTAACTGAAGTCCTTCCTGGAGCATTCTAGTGTTGCAGGAAGCTGCTAATAGTGTTTCATCTGTTCTTGCGATTTTATTTTTAAAGAAGTTGTTAGGTTTTGTTCATACTGATACAAAAATTATAAAAATGTGGTCAAAGTAATCCCTTTTCCACAACAGGAGCACCTCAAAAAGGCGGTTTGAATTCAGCATTTGCACTGCACCATGCAAAACAGTCTTTTCTTAAATAACAGTATGCTTAGAAATAAGATCATGGTGGTGCCCTAATCGAGAAGGGTTGCTAACTGAATCCATATTAATAACTACAGGTACGTGAGTGGTGTTAACTCGAGAAATCCAAGTAAAAATTAAACCTGAATGAAAGAAGCTAAACTGCCTTACTCATGCGACAGTAGGGGCATGAAACGTCTGTATTGGTGCTACAGTTACGTGGGGCTTTATTTCCTGTTCTGACTGCGGGATCTGTGATATTTTTCCACTGCAGACGGATGAGGTTTTAGGGGGAAAAGAGAGGTGATGTAGGAGCAAGGAGCCTTGTTTCGAGATTGTTATGTTTTAGTTTGTATTAAAGTAGTGTCACCTAGAGGCTCCAACCAAGAATACAGCCACGGGGTGCTGGGCACCCTGAGCAGACGGGTGCCCAGAGGCAGTTGTAGAGGCAGAGTGAGGTGCAGACCCGGAGAGGTGCCAGCGGGCAAGAACAGATCAGGAGCCCCGATTTTGGGCTGTATTGGACCATTCTGGTTTTTGGCCATGTGTAACTGCAAAGGAGTGTTTGGCCCAGGTGGATGTCTGACACCTCACTCCTTGTCGTCAGATGCTGTCCTCTCTATGTGTCCATGAATGACAAAAGAAGATATGGGAGAAATGACAGTCGGTGTTACACTAGCAATTACCTGCTCATCTTGGAGTCAAGTGAAGAAGTTATGTTACAGTTTATAGATTTAATGGACTGTGTGGACTCTTGTGTGTGTCACGTATCAGTCAGGTGGGATGACAGTGCTTCAGAAACATTAAAGACCCCTACAAAACTGTAAAGGTGGCTCAAGGGTAAGCAACAGAAACCAGTCACTGAAAGCCCAGTTGCGGGAAACTTGACTGCAGTGCTTGGAGTGAAAAGATTTTTTGAGAAAGCCAACATCTGGTGCTTTTCTACAGTAGCTGATAGATTTTTCAGCGTTTAAAGCAGCAATAGATGCTTTATAAAGGTAGTGTTTTAGACACCTGGCCTTCTCAACGAGTGATGTGGAAAATCACTGGGAAGGTATAATTCCAGTTTTTATCCTCCTCCAGAACATGTAAAGTACCAATGCTCTAGGGATGCGTACTTCACTAAACCGTCTGAATCTCTCCTTCCTCAATCAATGAAGACATGTAAACAGAGTATCAGATACACATACAATTGCTTTAATGACAACATAAACATATTTAAAATACAGCATTTTCAAATAATGCCACAAATCATGTATAAATTACAGTAATTGACTAGTATTAATTTACGGAGCTCACTTTTTATTAAGCAGCTTTTATTAGAATTAACTAACAGTCTGTGTCTGACATGAAGTCTGTAACTATTCCAAAGAGGCTGGATATCTGCCTGGTTCTGTTTCCCTATTACTGGGATTAAGAGAAGCTGTTTAGACCTAAGTCCTGATGTACCTCTCTGACATGAGTGTTGTATTACGAGTGGTTTCAGTACATTTGCCAGCAGCTAAGAAATCCTTCTTCCTTATTCCTTGATTGCAGTTTCACTATATCATAGTTTGAGAAGTAATTTCCCTCCACCTCTTCCTCATTGCACTATGGTTTCCTCTGCTGTTTGGCCTTTAATGCTGACCAGTAGTATGTATAGGTTCATTAACACTATTATAAATTTAGTCAATACTCTTTTAGTGGACTCCAGCTGAGCCCATACTGACTCACTGCCCTCCAGGGTGTAGTGAGAGACTTAATTACCCTTGTACCGTTCAACAGGAACAATGTCGTGGGCAGCATTTCGCTGTGGCTGGAGAGGTTGAAGCTTCTTTCTCTATTGGCTGCCATTTTCAAGAAAGGGATTTCAGAATAATTCACAGCTCTGTATAATAACAGTGGAAAGCAAATGAGAATTGAATTGGTCACGTTTCATTACGGTACTTACATGGATTTTCCTTTGATGGTGGGAGTATTCCTTTGGGTTGTTTAAGGACAGAAACACAAGTTGAAAGAGAGAAGTGGCAGGACAAGTAATTCTTTGGTTGAGTGGCACGTGTTTCAGCATCTCCTATTGCTTGAAACCAAGAAGCCTGGTGGTGGAGGAATGGTGGGTATTGTATCCAGTATGGCAAAAGTCGTACTAAAACATGCGTGTAATTGGTGATGGACCAGAGCATCATGCTGGGGAATGCAGGCCACGAGAATGCCATCTGTTTGTCATTGGGGTCACTAAAGTGAAGTTTGAGTTAAGTGAGGTCTAGCGCAGTGAGTGTATGTTAGCGTCAAGGCGTATCCTTCGCTATTTCAGTGTCATCATAATTTTTTATATTAATGTTTTCTGTGATTTAAAGCTAAGTCCTGGTTGGATAATGTAATAGTCACGTGATTTAATGTGCACAATTAATATTTCTCAACAGATCTATACCTGGTCTTTTTTTCTGGCTTTCATATGTTATGCTGCGTCCTATGCTGGAGGCTTTCATCATGTTTCAACCATCAATATGGTTTCTTGAGGTGTCATCTGTTTTAATTGAGTGATTTACTCTTCTTTGTAATTAGATGAAGTGATTGTATAGTCTTTGAGACCCCAGTGCAGCCTTCCACTAAACAAATGCTTTGACTCTACCATTGAAAAGTATGGAATGCTATATGAAATCTCTTCTGTGTAAAGGAGAGGAACGGGTAAGAGAAACATGCTTTGGAGACAAAGAAAGTGAAGAAATAGTTATAACTACTTACCAGCAGGCTAAGGCATCACTAGCTTAAAGTTTGAGTATGCATAGAAACGGTACAGCATATTTGCATTAGAAAAACCTTCAGTGACTCTGTGGTTTGATTCCTGCCTGTCATTACGCTTCTTATTTACTCATACACTTGCAAAATATTTGCCTTGTTCCTCGGGTTTTATTACCTGTGCACAGCACATCGGTGGGGATAGAGAGGAATGGCTGCAGTCAGTCCTTTAACTGCTTATGGCATGGAGAGAGCTTCTTTGTAGTCATTGAAGTATACAAACACTCATATGTGCCATAAATATCCAAACAAATCACAGAGCAGACATCATCAAAAACAGTCAGAGGAGGAAGTAAAGTAGGAGGCATCATTCAGAGCAGGAGAAAAAGGAAGGCTTCATAGCTGTCACAAATTCTGGGTTAGTCATCATTTGTCTCCATGCTGGTGGAGGGTACTTGCTGAAGCATTGCGTCACTTGCAAATATTAGTCACTGAAGCCGTTGTCTGAGCCTTTGAATGAGAGGGGAAGATTTTCAGCCTTCGGAGAGAAAGTAATGTTTTAAAAAATGGGCTAGGAGGACTTACTGATTGTAATGTGTTAAATATGCCCTTATTCACACATTGTTTTGTATGGAAGCTGTCAACATAAACGTTATGTGTCAAGCATCTTATAGAGAATTACTGTTTTCCATTAATTTTCCCTAATTATTTGTTAAGGGAAATTATTCTTTTCCCTAATTTAATTCATTTTAATTATTTTGTGCTTTTACTGCTTGATTCAATTTGGGCATTTTGAAACAAATAGGTCAGTTCAAATTCATAGTTATGTTCTAATACAATGCTGTTGTGCTGGCACAGCACGGTGGAATTTGTTTGAAATTTGCTAGTTGTTTGTAAAATGTGTTCATTGTTTCATTTTGCCTTATACAGCTGCTGGTGTTGTTATTAGATTATTGGTTACTTGAGACATAGGCGGTTTTTATCACGTATATGTGCACTTCTTTGTGCAATACGATTCCTATTCTTAAATGATTTACACTAGGTGTTATGAACAGGCTAAAGAACGAAGACATAGGTAGTCCTTGATTTTGGTTTACAGCACAAAAGGAAGGAGAAGTGGTCCAAGCCTGGAGTGCTGCCTGGGGACACGGGAGAGTCAGCTCCCTGGTCTGCCACAGAGCCCTTTTTAGGGCTTTGGCAGGTTGGTTACCTCACTGTGTCTCGTATGGATTAATTGGGTGGCGCTTTATGGTGCAGGCTTTGAAGCACATGGACACAGCGCTCAAAGAGCCTGTATGGATTCTTTAGGCAAGGTAGCCGTGGATAGAATTCCAGTGATAGCTGGTAGTCCAGAGAAAAACGCAATTCTTGATATAAGATGCAAGTCAATGGTGTTTGAAAATCATGGGAGAGAGCAATGTGTGTGTGTATTAAATGGTGTGTGTATATGTAGAGAGAGATGAGGAAAGATTACATGTGTGTATGTGTGCATATAGGCAAATAGAAAACTAATTTACAAGTTAATAGTATGAAAACAAGCAAATTTCAAGTGGGATATATTTTACAGTTATAGGATTAATAGTTATTTTCACTGGATTTAGCATATTTCATTAATTACACTAGATGCGTACCTATCCTGTGTTCATTTTGAAACCACCAATGCCTTCATATGAAAAGAACTGTGAGAAATGTTTGCTTATATCTGTGGACAAAGGTAATGGAAAAACCCAATCCTCTCATCCACATATTTATCTATCTGAAAGATGTGTTGTATATCTGCAGCTGATTTTCTAGAATGCTGATTAGCTAATACTGTTTTTGGCATGCAGCTTATCCATCATGTGGGAGAACACTATCTGAATTTCAATTTACTTTCAAAATGATGTTGAACTGCTATTCCTTTAAAGGCTTTTCTGGCCATTTGGGGACCCGGTGCAGACAGTGGAGCTGCAGTCTGGTCTCAAAGTCTAATTGAATTGAGACGAGGCAGCTGAAGTGGTGATTGTTGAAGAGCTTGAGATGGATTGCAAAAAATAAGTGCTTCTGAGCAACTTGCTTAGTGCCCTTGTTTGAAACTCGGCCCCTGAGTTTATTTTCACTTTCACTGGTAACAGACCTTTATGGTAAAAGCCCTGTGTTTCAATATAGTTAAGGAATTCATTAGTTCTGTGTGGTTTTGGTATGATCATGTTGCTATTAAAGAAACTTTATGCCTCTGAGAGTACTAGGCTAATAATGGAAGGAGGAGTGGGGAGTTAAGGTAATGTCAGGTGTTAATCCCTTTGTCCCAGCCAGCAACTTGTCACTGTTTAAGCTTCCAAAATCTCACTCTCCTAAACATTTGTTTTTGCAGTGATGGGTCTTTCCCTTACGATTCTGTTCCCTGGCAGCAAAATACCAACCAGCCTCCAGGCTCCTTGTCAGTGGTCACCACAGTATGGGGTGTGACTAACACCTCTCAAAGCCAGGTAAGCTTCGTTTTTATGCTCTCTCCCCTGTAGATATGGAGCTTCACTAATTTTTGCAACATGGAAAGCTTTTTGGAAAATCCTCTTGTGACAGTGTCATAACAGTGTCTGCATTCTCTTGTACATACTTCATTTTTGTTCTAGTTGTGTTCTCTTTGGTGGCATCAGAAAGCAGGTGTCTGAGGGCTTGAGTCAGTAACTCCTTTAGCTGCATGCAAATATCAGACTTGGGTTTAGCATGTCTTTTGCACTGTATGGTTTCAACACTAAATGCATGATTTTGGGGTAATCCCAAACCTCTTCAGAGTTTCAGATTGAATTTGAGGAGTTGTTTTATTAAAAATAAAATTTCTAGCTAGATTCACAGTTATGGTTGATTTTAGCTGCAGTTGTGTCATACTTGTGGGCTGGTGAAGTCCAGTGCCAAGTCTGACCCCCATGCTGAGGTGCTAACTACCAGCTATAGGCTGTGCTCTTTTCAACCTCTCCTGTTAATACTGCCTTACTTTGCAAAAATATTTCAATATGCATTGGAGCAAAAGCATGAAGTCCTGGCTTCCAGCTGAGAGCCAGACTTACTGGATTTTCATTCGGTTCTCTCCGTTCTTACCTCTCTTTTTCTTCTGCAATGTATATTGAATTATGCTATTAAAAAAAGAAGCAGCTTTAATGAAGGAGATGCCAATTATTTGTGATAGTATGCTCTCCAAGGGATGTGGCACAAATCAAGTTCTCAAGACAGTCTAGCCTTTTCTTACACCGTGGATGAAGTGCTCTAAACACATCGCCGTCTCTAAGGAGTGCAAATGGTACAAAAGTCTAACTTGTATTTTCTACCTTTTTCAAATCAAGTGACATTGGATCCCATACAAAATTTTCTGTGGATTTTTTTTTATTTTAATTTTGGTCAGAAAATTAAATACAAAATTCTTATGGACGGAGCCAAGATGAAAAACAAATCACCCAGGGGCCAAGTCATATGCTCGCATGGCAGTTATGTTAAGCACTGATTGTGGCAAAATCTTTCTTCAAAAAATAAAGAGAGGAAACAGTTACAGGATCTGTAACATCATTTATTATTGTTGGTTTCTTTTTAACACCTTAAAAGAAAATGTATCCCATCTGGGAGAGAAACACCTGAGTAAACAGGTAGGCCTATACATTGGCCAGAAAATGGAAATAATAGTTTCAAGTGAAAGTTTTTCACACTTAAAAAGGCAAAAGGGAAGAAAGAAAAAAAGACTCAAGATTTTTGTGCTGTCAAGTTCAAGAATACATTACACTGTAATGTAACTTGAACTCTTCATGATAATTCGGAGGAATGTGCGATAAAAGAAAAAAAGTGCTTTGGTATAAAGAAGAAAATGCTTCTTCAGAATCACTGCAAGGGAAGGGTGAAACTCTGAAGCATTAAGCTTGGTTGTAGCTGTTCAGAGCAGATTGAAATGAATGATGGGGTTTCCCGTAATTCTTCATGCCCCCCAAGGGAGAGGAATGAGCCGGGCTCACCATTTCCCTTTCAGAAATTCCCAAAGCTGGTGACTTAGTCTTCTGCAAAAATCATGACCACTAAATTTCTTCCCAAGTAGGAGACAGATTTCCATGCAGCCATACTTGCATCTCAATGGAAATCATAGCAATTTTGGTTCAATTGAAAAAAAAATGCTTCAAACAAGCAAACAAAGTCCTTTTAAAAACAAAACAGAGGACTCTTCTAAGAAGCAATAAAAACAACCGACAGACTTCTGTGCACTTTAGAGAGAGTTAGATTCAAGAACAGGTTCAGACACTGAATATGTTCTTTCACAGTTATTGCATCTGTAGTACCCTTTACAGTATGCCAGCGAGACTGAATGTTTGCAAGTTATTTCAAAGTCCTATGTCAAAAAAAAAGGATAAAGCATATACTTTCTCTTAATCGGATGAATTTGTCAGCCGCAGAACATGGTTCTAGCAGGTCTCTTTTGTAACTTCTTTCATAAATGTGTTAGTTGGGGGTTCCATCTAGCTAAAAATCTCCTGTGGAGGATTAATTAGAGATCAGAGACTCTTGTTTGTTTGGAAATGGCAAAAGAGAAGGAGAAATCACCAGGAATGTGCACCTAGAAACCAACAAGGGTATGTTCATTAGAGTTCAGGGTGGTTATATTGTAATTTATCGATTGCAGCAAATCAACTTAATTGGCTTGATGTAGTTCATCGTACAGCCCCTTATTTTCATGTTTCTACTCATAGGTGCTGGGAAACCCAATGGCAAATGCTAACAACCCTATGAACCCAGCAGGAAATCCCATGGCTTCTGGGATGACTACCAGCAACCCTGGAATCAATTCCCCTCAGTTTGCTGGACAGCAGCAACAATTTTCAACCAAGGCAGGCTCCACTCAGCCGTACATACAGCAGGGCATGTATGGGCGACCCAATTATCCTGGAAGTGGAGGCTTTGGTGGCAGGTAAGGTATACTTGTGTGAGGTGAAAAATGGATGCAAGTAGTTGATGCAGCTTGTTTTGGTGACCTGGAAGAAGTGTCATGGGCTTATTTTAATTATATAAAGTCTCAGTAGCTATTTTATGCTGGTGAACTGAAGTGCATACTGCTTTTATAGCTTCGGAAATCAGCTACCCAAACTGCAATGAAATTCATCACAGTAAATGGAAATGGCTTAGGTCAATCAATTAGCTCTAATAAACCCCCAAAATAAAGTTTTAATTAAGAGAGATTGTTAAACAGACCACAAGCTTAGGAATGATTAACATTTAATAAGGGCAGGATGTGAAAGGTATTGATGGTATAATTTCTACGTGCGTGTGGAGGAATAAGCTTGAGTGTTAGGCAAAGTAGGTTCCTATGCAATGGGATATTTCTGCCCAAAGACTTATTCCGCAGCAGGAATTTGAAAAGAATTGGGGGTGTGGATGTTTGTTAAGAGAGATGGTCAAGCTGTGTATTTATTCTGGGGAAGTAAATGCTGCATTAGTGAAATAAACCAAACTAATAGCCTGGATTTTGTTACATTTTGACTTTCTGTGTCTGTGCTTTGTAAACAAGGGTGGTAAAGTGCACTTAACTGAAACCACTATTTATGGTCCCTCTGCAAAGCCTGCTGAAAAGGTTGTTAGCATACTCAGTCTAGTGTGAAGAATGTAAACCTGGGACTCGGGGAACTTCTCTCATCTCTGCCACTGATCTACTGAGTGACCTTGAACAAGTCAGAAGGTTTCTTTAGCTTTGTATTAACATCTCTAAAATGGGCACAGTATACTGGCCCATATTTATAAAGATAGTTGATGTCTTGGAGTGGGAAAGGCATGGTTTATCTTAATTTATCTTATGATCAATAGGAGAGCTGGGTAGGCACTGGAAAATACGTTGTGTGGGATCCAGTAGAGCTGGGTCTCTCCCAGCCTTTCTGCTGAGGTTCAGGGAGGAATGCGTTTAGAACGTTGGGAGCACTTGGCGTGATTCAGTGGTGAGGCAGATGAACGCACTGTAGTGGAGGAAGCTCTCTGTTCACGCTGCTGTGCAGTCTGCCCCTGTACTATTGGGAAATGGAGCATGCAATAACTTGCAGGATTTCAGTTCAACTTCGCAGTAAGCTACAAAGCAGTTCACTGCCCCCCAAACAACTGACAATGGTGCCTTACAATCCCGGTGGCAGCCCTATGACTGTTGCACCAGAGCAACACTTCTGTCGCGTGCACACACCTAATTACCTCTCCTGCTGGCTTTCATCAGGCATTGATACGTGGCTTTGGAACAGTTCCAGATGAGGATCACACCCACGTTCAAAACAAAATCCACCAGGCACATCTTAATTCTCTCTCTCCTTCTTTCTTTCTTTTTTTCCCTGTTAGTTACCCTGGAGGCCCAAATACCCCTGCAGGAATGGGGATCCCCCCCCACACGAGGCCACCAGCTGATTTCACCCAGCCAGCTGCAGCTGCCGCCGCCGCTGCAGTTGCGGCTGCAGCTGCTACAGCCACAGCTACAGCTACAGCCACTGTGGCAGCCCTTCAGGAAACGCAGAATAAGGACATGAACCAGTATGGACCGGTAAGAGAGCAACCCTTACGTCTTCATACCTGCCTGATCTGGACCATTACAGGGAATTGGGCTGTCCTTCTTACTCCCATCTTTATTAGGGTGCCTCCTCTATTGCTTATTTTCTTTTGTGCATGAGCATGGTTATAAATGCTTATGGAAAACTACTGGAATGTGTGTATATAGGTACGAGTTGGTCTCCCGTGTTTTTCCCGGTTAAGTCTTGCCTCCTATTTTGTAATTTGGAGATTGCCCCTTAAAAAAATTGAAGTTTATGCATCTACAGCTGTGTCTGATGTGATATATTATTGCTGCCTTTGCTCCCCCTGTGAACCTCTGAATTTGAGTACCCTGTGAAAGGTTCCAGAATCTTGGAATAGGTTTTGTACTGCTTGAGTAATTGTTTATTTTGCCAGCTACAGTTGGTTGTTGGTTTTTTCCCCTTTAAACAAGGAAACAACAGTAGCAAAGAAATTTGCTTTTTAATAATGTTGTCTATGAGAACAGCTATGCAAGACATGCGTTTCTGGTGGTCTGTAGCCTCCAGCATGTCATGACTTCATGTAATAATTTTTTCTTAAAATAAACATGGGTTTGAGCAATTGAGGTTTTTTTCCTCCTTAGCTTTTTTACCTTTCTGAGTTTTGAAGTACATGGGTGTCAGGTGATGTAAAGAAGTACAATGTCTTAGAAATTGTAGTGTTGTGCTGTATTTACACAGCCAACTTCCTGACCTGTTACCTTACAGTAATAGACTAGCCAGTTTAAATTATTTAATTGCTCACCTTAGACTTAACGTCTGTCTTTCTCTCTTATGCCTTCTACAATTCTACCTGAATTTTTATTATAAATAACATCACTGCCCATCAAATGCTGGAGATCATTGAAGGAAAATGCGACATAAATCCTCCCCTTCTTCCCTCCCCCAAAAGCATGTTCAGCTCCCTCCTCCCATTTTAAATGCATGTCGCATTTTATTCTTTTTTTTTTTTCTTCTTCTTCCGTTGAAGGTTTGTTCCTCTTTCCAGATGGGTCCAACTCAGGCTTACAACAACCAGTTTATGAACCAGCCTGGTCCTCGTGGCCCTGCTTCCATGCCAGGCAACATGAACCCTGCAAGCATGGGAGCGGGAATGACGCCTTCCAGCATGAGTGGGCCACCCATGGGCATGAACCAGCCTCGGCCTCCTGGAATGAGTCCCTTCAGCACCCATGGGCAGAGGATGCCTCAGCAAGCCTACCCAGGCCCACGCCCCCAGTCTTTGCCTATACAGGGCATAAAGAGACCGTACCCAGGAGAGGTAATAAAATAAATTATGTTTTTGTGTACACTATTATTTTGACTGAAAGTTGCAACATGCTGGGTAACATGTGATGTGCATCCCTGTAAGATAGGTACATCTTTGTTCCAGCCATGGTAGGAATACTGCCATTAAAATACAAGCTGCAGCAGCTCTTCCTTTTTAGCTTCTAAAGTGTTCAGGTTGGCCCTTGCTATGTTAGTCAAGATGACAGTCATTAAAACTAAGAAAGGCCCAAAACTGGCTCAGCCCTCAAAATGTCACTTTGAGATTCTCGTGCTAGACAGTGAATTCATAGACCTTAAGCAGAGTTCCTTCATAGGAGTGGATTTCTTTAATGTGATGACTTAAAATGAGATGTTGAAGGTGAAATACTTGATTTGAGCCCAATACATATGTGATGTGCGCTTTTTTTTTTAATGGTTTTATTGTTCTAAAAAAATACAAGGCATACATTGTATAGTCACCAATAGTAATAACATTTATTTTAAAGACCAGTTGTTTTCCAAATTTCTTGAGGCTCAATTTTCATAGGCACTGAGATGAATATAAATCATGTTGAACTCAAATACCTTTGTGTCAGCATTTATCTAATATACGTTTATTTGGAGTGTGGTATTTCTGTCTAAGTTCCCATGCTGTTACATGAGATTTGAGCGTCTTTGTAGACAAAATTACATTGCCATTGACGTGTATTATGACCTTGGGCAAAACACCTAGGGTCAAAATTTTAAAGAAACTTCGACAACCAAAGATGTAAACAGACGAGCTTTTGGATTTTAACAATCACCTGTGCATTTTACTATTCAGATTGGCGTGAATTAGACAGTAAATGCTTTTGAGAATCTCACCAACTCTCAGCATCTATATGCACCTAAATGTCTTTAAAAGTCTATCCACGAGTTACTAGCTTCAGAGATAATTTCCTGGTAACATTCTGTATTAAACTGAGACTACAACATCAGCTATAGCTCCAGGTGTAGAGCTTTGAATATTGTGATACTGCCACGACTATAATTATGGTAGTAAGAGTTTAGAGAAAACATACAGCAGAGTACCATAGCATGCAGAAAATATAGCAAACATTTATTGTTGAGCTACATTTCTTTCTTGATCTGCAAACTTTTTTTTTTTTTTTTTTTACTAAAAAAAGGTTATGTGCTTTTGCAGAAGTTGCTTCTCTGGGAAGGCTTTTCACTGTAAATACTGCCACTTACTCTACAATTAAGTTAAGAAAACACAGAATGTGGCTTGTTCAGATAATTTTTATCTTCAGATTTCATATTTTAAGGAAGACACTAAATCGCTTTTTGCTGCTTCAGAAGCAGGTTTTTCATCGGAAGTGAATATGACCATGTTCCCAAGAAGTCAATACTGAACAGTGTCCTAAATGTTACATGCTTGCTGGTCTGGAATTCTGCAGATCTCATAGATGCTATTTGCTTCGTGGTTTTTGAAAGCTTCATTTGTGGAAACTTCTTATTAATCCGTTAATTTTTCAAATGGACGTTTTATTACCTTCGAAGTTCCAGTTTTCATGACCTTGATTCCAAAACTGCAGCACAGTACTAGCTAGCACTAGCAAGGTGTTTATGCCTAGTAATAACAGCTTCTATTTAGTTGTTTGGGTATTGCTAAACACTCTAGCACAGGGCCAGCATAGCAGTTGTGTTGAGAAGACAGAGATGGACAACACACCTGTCTATTCTCTGCCCATTCCGGGATTTTTTATTTTTATGTTACTTTTTGTGGTTTCATTCTCCATCTGGAAAAGGAGCCCCAGGGATGGGGGCTTGCAAAAACACAGAGATTTTGTGAACATTGCATCTGGTTGTTATTCTGGTTTCTTCAAACATGGTGCCCTTTGACAGTGCTGCAAGGCTGAGCGTTTGTGTGTGTTAAGGTACGTGATTATTCTTACCCCACTTTGGTTTGCAGGACTTCTGTGCTTTTGAGTGAGTATTCACTTCCAGCCATCAGGGCCCTGGTTTAGACGTGAGTGGCACTAAGTTGAGGAGTATTCACCTGGAGGCTTTTTTTGTTAGTTTTGATTCCACTATTGAATGTATGCTAATAATCAATTAAAGACAGCTGCTTGCATAAAACAGATCTTTGTCTTCTTTCCTCTCTGTCATGAAACAGCCGAATTATGGAAACCAGCAGTATGGACCAAATAGCCAGTTTCCAAACCAGCCCGGTCAATACCCCACTCCCAACCCTCCAAGACCCCTTACGTCTCCCAACTATCCTGGACAGAGGATGCCAAGCCAGCAAAACACAGGGCAGTACCCTCCTCCGACAGTCAACATGGGGCAGTATTACAAGGTGAGAATGTTTAGATTATCTTTTTGAATTCTGGAAGACATTTATGAGTGAAGTCACATTAATGACTTCATAGATACTGCTTTTACGTAATTAAAGGAAAGAGAGACAGAAGCACAGTGTTTCTACTAATGTTTTGGATATCACAGAATCGAGTCAATCAACCAAGTTGCATTGTAACTTTAGAGCAGTTCAAAAAGAAAATTGAATGTTACTGCAGCTCATTAGAGGCTTTTACAAGAAAACATTGGTTTCACTTTAAAAATAGCATGTTAAAAGAAGTACCTAATGGGATTCAAGTGTAATATTTACACCTAATCATGGCACCCTGCAAAAATACAACTTTGGAAATTTGTAATAAACAAGTTCCACATTGCAGCATCCCCGTTTCAAACCTACAGTGGTCACTGTTGGATTAAGCCAACAGCACTGGGGCTATTTTGGGAGGAAGCCAAAGAGATAACAAAGGACTGGGTGGGTTGGGGTGGTGTGGAAAAACTGAAGCGAATGGCTGGTTGGTTTTGTAAAGAGAGTGTTCAGAGGAACGCAGTAAGCCTCTTGGCAGCCTTGCTTGTATCTGGTCATTGCCTGAATTAAGCTGGCTCGTCTGCTGGTTTCAGTTCCTGCTTTGCTTTCCTAGTCTGCCTCTTCCCTAAAGGCCTCATGGGACGTCCTGTGGTTTCTTGTCCTTCCAGAGACAGAGGGGCCTCCCTACCTTGTTTGTAGCCTTTGGTGCTTGATAGCAGTACAGTTCACAAGGCTTATTATTCTTATTTTCAGACTGCAATAACAATGTAATGTTATTTATTTTCTAGCCATCAAGGCCTGTACCTGTGGCAAATTACCCTCATTCACCTGTTCCAGGAAACCCCACGCCACCTATGACTCCAGGGAGCAATATTCCTCCATACCTGTCACCTAACCAGGATGTCAAACCACCATTCCCACCTGACATTAAACCAAATATCAATGCTTTACCACCACCTCCAAGTGAGTAGCAAATGGAATGCCCTCACAGTCATTTATTGTCCCTCTGTTCTCTGCCGCATTCATTTCAGAGTCTGGAAACTAGCTCTGATGGCTGCTCTGGGAGAGGCTGGAATTGCTAAGTTGTGCTATGTGGCATGCACAGTGCAGGCTAGCTAGAGCCAGCAGACAGGAAAGAGAAAGATTTCTGTCCCCTCCTAAAACAGAGTATCAGAAAAGTTCTTCCAGGGTAAACTTGTAAGGATTTTACTCATGAAGTAGTCCTTTGATGCGCTTCCTGAGGATAAAACACTCGGGTTTGGGTTGCGTTATGTGTGCTTGGTAGGCTTGTTTATTGTATGAACTTTCACTGTGGTCTGTTCTGTTCAAGGGCAAAGCCATTCATTGAACATCACTGCAGAACAGCAAAAAATGTGAATATTTATAGCAGTGTCTCTATTGTGATCCATACAGGTTCTTAAGAATATTCAGTAGTATGCCAGAAATTGATATATGTTTCTTTCAAAGCCACTCAACGTCACAGCTACATTTGACTGGGGACAGTGCAGGAATAATAAGATCTCTCTGGCTGTATACTAGCACAAGATATTTGAGATTTCGAAGTGACTAATGAACAATAGGAGATATCATTTACTAGGGAACTGGGAGAACCTTTATGTTTTCTGTAAAATAACTGCTGCTGCATTAGCGCTTGGCAACTGGTGTTTGGAGTTCAGGATAGCTGAAAAATTAAGTAGAAGAAGGTGGCCTGCAGTATTATTTGGGCAAGAACACAGCATTTAAAGACGTTTGGACTTCATAGATTAGCTGTAAGTTACCACAAAACCTTGTTTTATGAACTCAGATAGCAATTGGATACCACTGTCATTGGTCATTGAATAGTTTCAGCTGATGAAACTGTTGGAATTAATTGGGTAATGTTGATCCCAGTTCAAAGCAGGGAAAATAAGTATTATCACAGTTTGACATAATTAAGAGATTTGTTGTCAGTCTTCTGCCAACAGAGTAAGTCTGGACACAGAACACATCCAGTAATAAAACCCAGGAATTCTTGCCATGCCTGGTTTCTGTTGTGGCCGGAATGCTAAGGTCCTAACATTAAGTGTGGGAGAACAGAAGACTTCGGTTTGCCATCGCTATCAGTTTGAGCCCTGTCACTTGTATCAGTTAGATGATGTAGTTACTTGTGGTTTTCTCTTTTGTGTGTATGAACCTTCTGAGTTAGACCCAGTAGCAGATCACTGTGCCATTTGTTACTATTCTGTATAAATATACACGTTATTATCGCACTGCAGATACTAAAGGGAAAGTTCACGCTTTCTCTCCCTCTTCGATCCCAGCCAACCACAATGATGAGCTGCGTCTGACGTTTCCCGTGAGAGATGGTGTTGTACTGGAGCCCTTCCGGCTGGAACACAACCTGGCAGTCAGTAACCACGTCTTTCACTTACGGCCAACTGTTCATCAGACGCTAATGTGGAGGTAAGCTCAGCCTTGCTGTGAGGGAGTCTTGCACCCAGTGAGGGAGGAGTGGCGTGCCAGATGAACTTCATTTAGGTTTGCCATGAATTTCACTTTAAAAATTGTGGCTTAGGTAGGAAAAATGTTCTTTAAAACCACAGATACCGTCACCTGTCACTTTCCAGAGACAGCACATTCTAAAACGCTTCCTGATCTGTGTTGCAGCTCCTTGCTGATAGCATACAGCATGCAGTGTTTGAAAAATCACTGCAGCTGTTCCAGCCTTTCTGCTCTGGGTGGAACGGGTGTGGGACGTGCACAACCAACACCAGTACAAACTTCCTTTTGGGAGACTCTGAAGTCCTAGGTGCTTTGTGGCCTGTGAAACGTTAGTTGCAGGAGTAAGTACGCAGGGCTGTTACAGTTTATGCTTAAATTAAATGATCCACATATCTAATAATGAAAAATAACACACTAATGAGGGAACTGATTCAGAAGTTTAGTAAAATCATTTATAAGACAAGCGCTTAAATCCTCCAAACTTTAGAAACTAACTTCCGAAATTCCGCCTCTCCTATGACTCCATGCATAAGGACAGGTCAGAAATATCGGACCATAACTTTCCACGTACAAAGACTTCTGGTTTTCACTTGCAGTGAGTGTTACTTTCCAGCTCAGAGGAATAGTTTTCATAGGTGGTACTTCACTGCATTTAATGTAGATCTGCATAAGTGATTCCAGGGTATGTCCTGATTCCACTGTGCTCATGGAAGAGCTTTAGATCAAATGACAATCAGAGCCTTAATCTTTTTTATTTATATATTTTGAAAAACTATGGAATAATTTTGTCTCTTTGGTCTGTTTTTCTCAGAAAGTATCTCAGTGTTTATCCTGGCTGCTGATTACGTTGTTTGTGCACTGTGGAGGCTGGTTAGTTGCTCAGGATCCTGTATGGTGGTTGTTTCACAGGTGTAGCTGCTGAGACAGTAAAATGCAGCATCTTAAGCACATTTTCCATTATGCCTGCCTCACAGTTTCTTCCCCAGCTTGGGCCACATACCCCCTGACCTTAATGGGCGTGATAACTTGTAGCTTCAGCCTTTTATCCCTGTGAGAGTCATCTTCCCGTTCACTGGAATCCTCCTGAGGCTTCTGTTTTCATGGTGTGAGGTGGGCAGAGAGGTGCGCCGAGTTCCCTGCCCCAGGGACAGACTCTGGCTCTAACACTGAGGCTTGGTGCGGGATGCAGGAGTCCTTGCTGTCATGGTGCCCCCCTACCCTGAGGCAGCCTGGGGGTTGGAAGGGAGGGAGATGGCAGGCAGACCACATGCAATAATTAACACCTAACTTTGAGGTCAGTTATTGCTTACTTGCATTTCATTATCGTGGAGTACTCGCAGCAGAGGGAGTTTTGGCAGTTATTTGCCAGTTCTTATTAATAAGTAATCACTACTGGGGATTGCGCTGGCTCATTCAGTAGATTTATAGTGCTGCACTGAGGCATGAGGCTGTTTCTTAATATCTGTTCTTTCTTTCTTCCCTAGCTCACCAAACACATAGCCTTTATTTAAACTTATTTTAATGAAGACTCATAGGTAAACTGTGCTCAGGTCTGCTGTTTTGAGAAGCTTGTTAATAGTGGGGAGAACGGATGGTCCTGTAATGAAGTCATTTCACATTTAACTCGGCGCTGGATGGATTCCAGAAAAATGAATTAGTCACATGTGTGGATGGATTTCGGTTTCATAGAGAATGGTGGAATCGAGCCAATTCTGAATATTTGTCTGCCAGTTAAAATATTCGGCAAAACCTCTCACGTGTGCACACATAATGAAAAGCAATGCAACTATTTTTCTCTCCACTGGGAACTTCTCATGGTTACAAGAAACAGAAAGGTTGAAGGCAGGGAAAATGTTTTCTTGAAGCTGGTTCAATCTTAGCACTGCTCAGTTATTAATAGCGTCCCATGGTGGAGATGCTGCATGTTGAGAACATGAGGGTCTCCCGAGCTCTGTCACCACTCTGTGACATTCATCAGGCCTGCTCAGAGTCCTCGGGAACACACTTAATCTACTTGGGGTTTGTATCAGGAGTACCAAGCCTTGCTTCCCTCCGGGTTTGGGTGACTGCAGTGTGTTCTCATGAGGTGAGAATCTCATGAGAATCAAAAAATTGTTAATAAAATATTGGAAAAAAAGCATGGAAAGACTTAATATAGATGGATTATGTTGAAAGGTCAGATAATTTGTATTCTATACCTTTCTTTTTTAAAAAAACCCATGTTTTTAGCCAATGCTAAATCTTGATGTTTTGAAATCAAGATGATGTTAAGTCAGAATTGAAATCTCTGGTTGTGGGTAAGGAAAATGGCAGTTAAGGTGATGATCTCCTGAATGAGCTGTTCCTCATGTATCTTACAAAGATATCTTCCTTCCGGCAAGATGAAGAAATGAGCACCTAGATTTTCAAGCATAAAAGATAAACATTCAGCTGTCTTTTGCTGTCATGAACAGCAGAATCCTGACATTTCAGTTCAGTTCTTCATGTTCTTTTAAGTTTCTTTTCCAAATGACTCATTCCGAACACAAGGTTAACATCCATACATGAAACCGAAGTCATTTTCTCTACCCACTTAATTTGTGATTAACTTAATCTCAGCCTCTTCCTTTTTTGGAGGTGTTATAAAACTAATTTTTGAGGAGCTAAATAGTGTGTGCAAGTTATTATTGGAGAGGTGGGAGGAATTCATGCTCTGAAAGGAGGTCTAAATTGGGTAGGTTTAGTCCACAGCTGTGTTAATTTGGAATCACAGAAAGCAAGGGGGGGTGAGATACAGTGCTCATTTTATCTTAGTTGATTTACCTGTCGCAAGGCAGGATTAGCTGTACCTGTATTTTGTCTGACAAGCGTTCATTCAAATGCTTTTTTCAATGCTCTGAAGTAGTGAAGAATCCACAATCTTCCAGCACAACCCACTGCAGCGTATCACTTTCTTATTCTTAACTTGCAACACACAGGAAGGACTTACCTGATGTTAAGATTTTTCTTTCTGTAGGATCATACTGTGGTCTGGTTTTGCGAAGTGGTTTGAGATGTTCCCTTGGAAAGTCCTTTATAAGTGTAAAATAGTAACAAATACTTTGTGGCATGCTTGTATCATTAATTCATCATGGCTTGCTTCTGTTAAGGGCTTTTATGAAGAAAATATTTATATCCTTTACTGGCAATAATTCTAGAAAAATAATCTGTTTGATAAAGAAAAAGCGTTCCTAGTATGAAAACGACCTCCCTCTGCAATGTGAAGGCAAAGTTAAAGGAAGATTTATTGGTTGTTGTACAGGTCTGACTTGGAATTGCAGTTCAAGTGCTATCACCATGAAGACAGACAAATGAACACAAACTGGCCAGCTTCAGTCCAGGTCAGCGTTAATGCAACCCCACTTACCATCGAACGTGGCGACAACAAGACATCTCATAAACCCCTGCACCTAAAGCACGTCTGTCAGCCAGGAAGAAACACGATTCAAATTACAGTCACAGCATGTTGTTGTGTAAGTACACTGAGCTCACGGCTGCAGCTGCTGATGCTGAGTTTGCTGTTTAGTACAGTTTGCAAATGTTACTTTAGTTGAAAGAGCCTTACTCTCATTTTTTTCCATGCCTTTTTCTGGTAAGGTGCTTGTTTGATGATGTTGACACAGTCAGAGTGCTAATATGGAAATTTTTGCAGCTGAATTATTGCAGAATGTAGTGGTGTCCTTCTGATGTCTCTGAAAATGCTTGTGGTCTAGGGGAGGAAAGGAGTTTGATCTCCTACCTGTTTAGTGTGTGCCTGTGTAACAAGGCCGCTAAAGTGTATTAATGTAGAAGTAGATTATTGTGATAGAACCATAGAACCATAGGGTTGGAAGGGACCTCTGGAGATCATCTAGTCCAACCCCCCTGCCAGAGCAGGGTCACCTAGAGCAGGTTACACAGGAACACGTCCAGGCGGGTTTTGAATGTCTCCAGAGATGGAGACTCCACCACCTCTCTGGGCAGCCTGTTCCAGTGCTCTGCCACCCTCAGGGTGAAGAAGTTCTTCCTCATGTTTAGGTGGAACTTCCTATGCTCAGGTTTGCGCCCATTGCCTCTTGTCCTGTCCCCGGGCACTACTGAAAAGAGCCTGGTCCCATCCTCCTGACACCCACCCTTTAAGTATTTGTAAGTGTTGATAAGATCCCCCCTCAGCCGTCTTTTTTCCAGACTGAAGAGACCCAAATCCCTCAGCCTTTCCTCATAAGAGAGGTGTTCCAGTCCCCTAATCATCTTTGTAGCCCTCTGCTGCATCCTCTGCAGCAGTTCCCTGTGCTTCTGGAACCGGGGAGCCCAGAACTGGACACAGTACTCCAGGTGTGGCCTCACCAAGGCAGAGTAGAGGGGGAGGATGACCTCCCTTGACCTGCTGGCCACACTCTTCTTGATGCACCCCAGGATGCCATTGGCCTTCTTGGCCACAAGGGTCCATTGCTGACTCATGGTCATCCTGTTGTCCACCAGGACTCCCAGGTCTCTTTCCACAGAGCTGCTCTCCAGCAGGTCAGCCCCCAGCCTGTACTGGTGCATGGGGTTGTTCCTCCCCAGGTGCAGCAAACTGTTGTCCGGTACTAATTTCATTTACTTAGGGTATTAAACTGTGTTTGGTTTGATGTGAGAACATCAACACTGTAATCATTGGTGGTGATGATGATTTTTCAAATAGCTTTTCATGTTCCATGATGCAGTCCAGACCATGCAACTTTCCCCTTTCTCCTTTTCCGTGGTTTAGTTATTCTCAGGGACGAGTACTGTATTTTTAATGCAGAGTGATGCACACATACAGTCTGAGCTTTTGACTGTTCTGTTGTCACTGACAAGAAAGCAAGCTGCTACCTCTTCCAAGGTCACAGTGTGAGGCACTTTGACAAGAAGCCATCCTCTCATTTTGCTTTGCTTCACACTGATGTTTCTCCGCATACTGTCATTTATCTGGTGGCTAAGAGCAGGGGCAGCATCCTGTGAATCCACAACAAGCTCTGTGTTGGGGAAGAAGATTCAGTTGGTTCCAGACACGTCAGTAGCAAATCGTTTTTGCAACTTCCAACGTAGTCTGAGGGCAGGCAGGTAGGCTAGACTGTGTCAAAGAATCCAAGGTTTTAAAAATAAACCCTGATGTCAGAGATGAATGTGTCAGCCCTATGTATTCTGAATACTAAGGAGGGAGAAAATGCAGAAAATCTTTGCTTTTTCTAAAGCCCTTGTATACCTTATGCTCCTGGAGCACAGAACAACATACTGCACAGCATGCAGAATATCCCTAAGGGAGCACATGCGCGCAGCAAAGCAGAACCAGCTTTCATGTGTAAGCATCAGACTCTTACGGAAGCCGCGTGTCCAAGGGAAGAATGTAGCTGTGTTCAGCAGTGTATTTACCATGTGTGTTTTGTTCTCTTGGTAACAAAATGCATTTTTTTTCAGTCACACTTGTTCGTGTTGCAGTTAGTACACCGGCCATCAGTTCGCTCCGTACTTCAAGGTCTACTAAAGAAACGCCTCCTCCCAGCAGAACATTGTATCACTAAGAGTGAGTTTTTGTTTCGTGTGGGTGATGACTTTCCAGAATGCCTGTGTTCAGTTGTGATAAGCTATTTCTACACAAGATTTACTTGATTATTGAAATCCTTAAGCTGTATTTGTCAGGAAATTCCAGAACATCATGTGCGTAGATTAAATCCTCGTTATCCTCAAATGCTGAAGGCTATTTGGGTGGGGGTAACCTTAATAAGGACTCTCCCATTCCAGGAGAATCTCTCTGGCTTTTTTCCTATATTAGTTTTTGACTTACCTAAAAGCCCTGTGTAGAAAGATTATTCTTTATTTATTTATCGCTGCTTTAAGTGCTTGTATGGCACTTTATTTGTTTGAGGGTATAGCTGAATCACATGGGTGTGATGGTTTATCTGTTCAGGATAACGTTCTAAATTACACATACGTGGATAAATTGTCCATGAAATTGGCCCTTAAAGGTTGAAGTGTTGGTCTTTCAGATTTCTACATTAGGATTTACAGTACACTTGTGTTTTCCCACACATACACATACCTTCTTCCTAAACAGTAAAGAGGAACTTCAGCAGCGTAGCAGCTTCCTCTGGTAACGCGACACTAAATGGGGAAGATGGAGTAGAGCAAACTGCTATTAAAGTGTCTCTGAAGTGTCCAATCACATTCCGGCGGATTCAGCTCCCAGCAAGGGGTCACGATTGCAAGCACGTACAAGTGAGTAGATGCTAGTGTCCTGGCAGTATTTCAGCCATGTGTTGTTACAGTACCTTTAGCTTGGTTATTGTATGAGAGAGCCTAATGAAGTGGGATTTCATTGTGTCTATCCACCTAAATAATTGTCTATGTATACGTATGTTTAATGTGGAGGGAGAAAGGAAGCTATTTGGTTTAGTTTTCAGTGCTAGTAGACCTTTTTTCGTGGCAGTTTTGCTTTTGTCCAACTGATTCAATTAATACGGTATTTTCTCTTTATTTCCTTTTTTTTTCCCCCCCTCTTCTTTGTTTCTTTCTGATACCTAGTGCTTTGATCTGGAATCTTACTTGCAACTGAACTGTGAAAGAGGAACTTGGAGGTGTCCGGTATGCAAGTAAGTGCAACCATATTACCTGAAATGCAGTTGTACACGATTTGACCAAATTCAGATCATATTTAAGTCATGGAGTGGAGAAAAAGGAAGTACTAGGAAATAAAGTGTATATATTACACTTATCTAAGAGCATGAAGTTTTGCAGTATTTCATAAATTGAGGGAACACCCTGGATTATTAGAAATTTAAAAACAGATAACGAGATACTTTCTCACAAAATACATAATCTGCAAGCTCTCATTACGGGCTGTCAATGGGTTGTGTAGAGTTCAAAAGAAGCTCAGATATTTTCATTGATAACACAGGTATCTACATAAATGACTGAACTGGAAGTTTGTCTTCCCCTGGATTATGAAGCATAAGCATCTACCAGACAACAACATGCCATGGCAAAAGAACGGATAGTCTATTCTGGAGTTATTTTTGTACAATTTTAATGTTGTAATGCCCAAATTACTGAACTTTGAATGTGTAGATACTAAAGTGTTCAGCATCCAGATGAACGTTAAGTAAGGATGCCAAATAACTGTCTCAGGTACTGAGCTCTGAGTCACATAGATATGCAGTTAATGGCAGCGTTCAAGGAGAGGGGGAATTTTGGAGACTGCAACATTTCCCAGTATTTAGGTAGGAAATGGAGTTGGATCCTCCAAGGTCAGAGTCAGCATCAAGTGCAAATTAAAGTGCAAGCAGAAAGCGGAAAGGATTCAGTCCAGAATAAGACTGATTTTTAAAAAAGCAAAAGACTTCCAAAGTGCAGAAGTTTGTAGTGATTGCATATAGGAAAAGAGGGATACCTTGGCATACTTTCAACCTTATGTTTTGAACGGAGAGCTAGTATACTGCAGAAGAAATGTAACAAAAACTTTGAAGTGGTTACAGACTGCCCATTCTTATGTTTAACTGGGCAGAAAGAATCGCAGAATGTCTGCAGGCCAGTTCAGTGTCTGTAACCTACTGTCCTCAGTCCCCACAGGGTTACAAGTTTGTTCCAGCCTCAGCTGAGGAGCCTGGACTCCTTAGCTCAAGCAGCTGGATCTGCAGCAGCTCGTACTTGATCTCTCCAAGTCTCCGGTTCAATCCCTGCTGTGCCAGCCGATGTTGGGTATAAACAGGAGTGGAGATTGTCCGTTCTGTCTGCTTCTGTGGACATTGCAGGCTTGAGACGAGCTTGTTTCAATGACTATCCATGATTGATATGTATCCTAAAGTGCAGGTGCTTTCTCTGAACAACCTGAATCTTGTCTATCCTCTAAGTTAGGCTAAAAATATCCCAAGAACTGGATGTCTTGCTTCTTAATTTAGGTATTCATATATCCAGGCCAAAATTTTTGTCCTGTTTCTCTGAGTATGAGCACCTGTATTCAGATCTAAGTGCCTACATAACTAAATCATTTCCGTTTTTGTTTTGTTCTGTCCCCATCTGTGCTGATCTTAAGTAAAATAGCTATAATACATAGTTTCTTTGAAGCTTTATTACTGTGTAGCTCAAAAAAAAAAAAAAAAGATCCAATTTGAAAAAAAACCTGCTAGCTGATGTTGACAGGAGAGATCTGCTGTGTTTGAAAAGCCTTTACATTCACAATATATTTCACTAAAAAATTGATGTAAAGCATGCAAACAGCTTGTGAACACACACAAATAGATTGATCCTTACCTCATCTATTTGATGTAGAATGCTATTATCCTGGTAACGTAGATGTAGAACTAAAACTGTTTGCCCTAAATCATTCCAAAACTATGTGTTACAGATATTAAGTTGGTGGATCCCAGTCTGCTGATTCCATCATTAACCTATCCTTCTTCCATCCCTCTTTCACACGGGTGTAGCGATATTCTAACATGTGGTTTGGGGTTTTTTTCCTTTCTAGTAAAACTGCTCTGCTGGAGGGCCTGGAGGTTGACCAGTATATGTGGGGTATTCTGAACGCTATACAAAAGTAAGTGAACTTACTAATTTCTGATATCCAAGACTAAGCAACTAGGAGATACATTAATGAGTACTGAGATAGTCATGCCAGAGTAGATCTTAGTGGTTGGACTTGAATATTCTATGTCATGGCTCCTTGGTGGAGCTAGTGATACAGTGAATCAGTTTCCTTCTGCTTAATAGATCTTGTTTGTGTTGTCTCCTAACGGCAGCCTCACCAACAAAGCAGAAGGAAGAGTGAGAATGGAGGATCAAATGCTTTCTCATATTTTCAAGTATTCCCTCTGATTCACGTGTGACATACCACATAGATATGTTTGGATTTCATTGTGTGGATAAACACAGAAATATGCTCTCACAGTTGCCTCTTTTAAAACTTGCTTTTGGCACACACTTGAGGAGTGAAGGATCTTGAGGTTGTGCTATATTAGAGCATTTCAGAACATTTGTTACCAAGCAGATTCTTACAGAAACTTCAGCAGAATTGATTTAAAAAAAAAAAATAAAAATCAATTAACGTGCTAAAATTTTCACATTATTTTACAGCTCAGAGTTTGAAGAAGTTACCATTGATCCAACTTGCAGTTGGAGGCCAGTCCCTATAAAGTCAGATATTCACATCAAAGATGACCCAGATGGCATTCCCTCAAAAAGATTTAAGACCATGAGTCCGAGCCAGATGATCATGCCAAATGTGATGGAGATGATTGCAGCATTGGGTCCTGGCCCGTCACCTTACCCATCCCTACCCCCTCCTCCAGGAGGCAACAACTCCAGTGAATATGGTAACCAAGGTTAGTTTTACAGCTTTGTGCACCCAGGTGGTGACTCTAGAAGTCAGTGGTTCTGTCAGCTTTGTGATTCAGGTATGTCAGTGCATCTTCTCAGAGAGATGCATAGGGAAAGCAAATTATATGGCTACAATTCTGAAATTCTGCATCAGTCTTTTCATTTAAGAATCGTCTTTTCAGAGGAAGATACATTTTAGTAAGGAAATTGGTGCTTGTCCCATTTGTTGCCATGCAGGCCTCCCTGAGCCAACAAACATTGTATGTTCCCTTATATGTTCACGGCTTGCCACAATATACATATTTCCTCATTTTTCTGTCCATTTTCCTTCTCTTCTGCTCTCATGCAAGTGAAGGCTCCTAGTGCTACAGAAGTTACAAAGTAAAGAACCTGACCCATTAACCCTGCTACTTGTTTAAGTTGTGGGCAGGTGGGTGACATTTGGTAGGCCACCCAGAAAGTGGGTGACTTTTAAAGAGCTTTTAACTGCTTTGCAAACACCTTTGCATTAGAAAATTACTTTTGACTTCCTCTACCCATATGCTGCCAGATTGAGAAACAGAGAACTAAATACAAGTAGTGGAGATACATTTGTCAAATGACTGGTATATTATGAATAACTCAATTATAGTGACAATTCTGAAAATGTGAAACCAGAGACTGTTTCTTTTGCAAGTAATGTGGTATGAGTCAGTTCAGCTCTGGGAAAAGACCAACTGTTCACACCATCAGAATCCCCAAATTGATTACAAGGTGATATATGAGCTTTCTGCAGGCATTTGAAGAAAATATAGATTGCATGCAAAAATATGGTTAATTTGCTCTGATGACTGCGAAACCGGTGACAGATGATAAAACCTCTTAGGTTTTCAAACAGATGAATGATTACTATAACAAAGTCAAGAGCACTGAATCACAAATTTTTCACTCGTTTAGTAGGAGTGAAGTGTAGTCAGAGCATGAGAACAGAGCCATCTATTCTTCGTCTTCTTTCTAGCTCATAATCAGGAGCGGACAGGGTAGTCACATGAAGTGGGGTGTAGGGTTTGTGTAGTGATTGCTGCCTAGACTGTTATTTTCCTGCCTTCCCCTGTGGATTCTGTAGCAGAGGGAGTCATTGTTTCTCGAAGCCCTGACTCATCAATGGCAGGTGAAACCCACGCTCTCTTTATTTCCCCTGCAATAGCCATATCAATGCAGAGCACCAGATTATCCTAAATGTCTTTATAGGTTTGTCCCTCAGCATGTGGCACACTTCTTGCCCCAGAGAAGGGCATGCTGCTGCATGGCTGTAACTCGTGGGGCATACTGCCTTGCATCTTCATTCTCCATCAATACATGCACTGAAACTTAGTGTTTCGAATTAGATAGAGTCTTCTGTTTAACAATATTCTAGAGCAAAGTAATAGTGTTACTACTGTGGTTTATGGTTGTTTATTTGGGTTTGACAATAGGCATACTGAAGTTTAATTTGCAAATGTAACAAGTACTCAGTAATGCAAGACCTTATTCCAGCTCCCTGCTATTAAATCTTTCCTGAGAAGCAAGGCAAGAGCAGCTATATTCTGTGAGACTCATCCAGTTTGCAGATTAACAAAATAAGAATTAGTAAGGCTCTGCAGCATTTACATGATAGATCAAAGTCCTGACTTCTTTGAGAAATACTCTTACATGGCTAATGACTTCTATTCCTCTGAGATTAAACTTCTGCTTGTGAAGCTGTGCTAAAGAGCAAATGATGCAGCTACTTCAGTTTGTCAAGCTCCCTTCTTGACTTGAATGTTTAAAGCTGCTGTACTTCAGCTGATGAACCTCAGGCTCTCTGTGCAAGCTCCAACGCTATTCTATTATTTCAGAGCTCAGTATCGTCCAGTTCTGTTGCTTATACAAAAATGCTGAGTGGCTTTAGTTCAATTTTTAGTGTTTATAGCAAATAAGCCACCAGAGTTGGTATCTTAGTTGGAAGAATTAACAGGGGGATCTGGACAGAAAAAGTACGGAGAGTAAAATCCCTGTATTGGGATACATCCTTGCTTTAGAATTCACATGAAGATTCACTGGCCTGAGGTGGGACAGATCAAGACATAGTGACAGCGGTCATACAGTACTCGTCCTGCAGATCAGCAGGGAACTCCAGGCTTATTGCTAGATGGCAGATATGTGAGGATAAATCCAAATCATTTATTCCGAATTGGTGTGAAATCTTGTTGCTTTGGAGAACATCTTTTCAGGCTGCAGTTAGGTGGATTTCATAAATTCACTAGTTTTTCATTATGAGCGTGCACATTCGCATGCTGAACACAGGCTACAGGCAGCCAGTTTGTAACTCTGAAAATGAGAGGAACAGATCCAGGAAGGGAAAACTGATGTTGTGTTTGCAGACAGACAAGTGAATGTTATTAGGTTTCATGGGAGCAAGGAGGATTACGTCACAAACCCCAATTAGACATGAAGGCCTCTTCTGTGCTACCTTCTGCAGAAGAGGTAAAATAGATGCTGTGCTCTGAACTGGTACTGTGGCATCTTCCTGATGCGGTTCTGTCAGCTTCATCAGGAACTGAAGCAATGCCACAATCTTACTGAGTGCATAGAAGTGTAGGCATAAGTAACAGGTGTCCTATAAATAATCTTGGACTTGGGCAATCAGTCTCAGTTGCACTGAGATGCTTCCAGATGCAAATATTCCATAGAATTTAATATCCCTTTCACTTCGTGACTTGGTTAAGTTTATGTGGTGACTTGACAGTAGTTTTTCAAAATGTCAGCAGTTTTCAATTAGTTACAACATGTACATGAGTTATTACAGCAGCCAGTATTTGAAAACCAAGTGCCGTTTTTTCCTCCCTATTCCTCCAGCTCGCTCCGGCAGTGGGGACCACAGCGTTGTCACATTCAGCGTTGCCCTTGCCCTGTGCTGTGCAGGCATGATGCTGTCCCGCACAGCTTTCACAAGATACTCTGAGACATCAATGTTGGGAAACAAATAGTTTGTTTCATATCACATGTGTTTCTCTTTTAGGCAACAGTTACCAAGGGCACGGCAATTTTGACTTCCCGCACGGGAATCCCGGTGGCACATCTATGAATGACTTCATGCATGGGCCCCAGCTGTCACATCCCCCAGACATGCCAAGCAGCATGGCAGCTCTCGACAAACCTCTCAGCCATCCCATGCAGGAATCTGTAAGTAATGGTGCTGCGGACGTAGGTTTTCCTTTGTGTGGGGGTAAGGAGCTCTCATCCAGCTAATGGACTTGCCTTGTGAACTGCTTTTACTTTTTGTGTATTCCTCACTTCGGGAGTTTGTGAAATAGGATAGCCTGAGAAATGACAAAAATGCCATTTTTAGATTTCTGGCCTTTTCAAGTTTTTGGAGAAGCTTTTCTGAGCTTTTTGAATTGTCGTTCAGGCTTGTTTGTCTGAAAAAGACAACCTGGCTTGGTGTGCTTGTGTTAATCATTGTGCTTTGTTCTGACATCTGAAAAAACCTAGACTTCATTTCCCAGGCCAGCAGGGTCTGTGAATATCCATCTTCGGCAGGCAGCTTGTTATAGTAAGACATTGAGTGACTTCAAAGCAGGGGCAGTATCTTCCTTGGCTTTGTCCCTGAGGGCAAAATTTGCATCAAAGCATTTTGAGTGGGAATTCTACTCAAGTAGCATGAAAGGCACCTTTAAGCTTTGGGAATAGGACAAGCCTGTAGATTTCAAGGAGAGATGCTGCCACTGGTCAACGTAAGAGACTAATAGATGGAGGTTCCTCAGGCCTCAGAGGGAGAGGCAGAGCTGTGCATTGGAAAAGCACTGAGTTTTATATACAGAATTTATATTATCTCCAGAAAATGCAGTACTGCAGCAGCTAGGTGATAGAAAAGCAGCATTTAGCACTTAGGCGTGGCTAGTCATCTATTTTAACTCTGTTGGGGGGAGTGTGTGTACATCCTTTTATGTTCATTTAAGTTGCGGGGCAGGGGCTTTATAGTGTGCTGTTACTGCACAGGAAGGATGTTTAACTTGACAAGTCATCTGTGCCATGTCTTTAGTGAATACTAGAAAGTACAATTTCAGAATGTAATGAGGAAATGTGATGGCAGATGCTCAGCAAAAGCCTACTCAGTTAATGTGTCCTCTAGCTGGCAGAGTTTTCCAAGGAGGATGGTGAGAAATAGGAAGAGAGTGGAGAGAGGGTTCTTAGTATAGCTTGGAGAGAGCTCAAGTAACAAGACTGTCTGCAAAGGAAGAGTCCAGAAACCATAACAACTTTACCACTTTACAGGCTAATAAAGGACAGAACAAACATGCTGTAAACTTAATTTTACATAGGCAAATTCCACGTACCCAGCTTAAAGAGCAGTCTGAATTATCTGCATCACAACCAACCATACAGTATTAGAATATACGAGTGAGGGGAAATACTACCAACCTGAACCACTCACAGCTGCTTTCCTTTGAATGAAAGCCACAGGGAGTTATTCTTTGTCTCCCATTACCTGACACCTACCTCTTGACTTCGCCAGTTAACTGCTATACCTTTGCTCTAGTAGTTGCTCCAGTGAAATTTCTGAAGTGGTAGGATATGAAGTGGTTGAATATGAAAGTGAAGAATTTGTGGCTTTCTGAAAATGGGACTGCTTACAGATGATGGCAAAGGTGAAAGTTGCTCAAGGCTATGCATGTTCCAGAGCTGTAAGAGGGTATTTGGGCAAATGTTAATAGATTTTTGGTTCTGTGGGCCAGTGTGTAGCAAATCTGATACTTCCTTGTGATAAGTTGGCAATTAAAGTAAACCTTTGCTCACTTCTCCCTCATCTATCATGATAAGAAAGCTATAGTGTTCAGGAATGGGAAGCACCGCTAAAGCAGGTTCCACCTAGTTTATGTCAATGGCTGATTTTCTCTAATGAGGATCAGTTTTCAGGTCTATTAGCACAAGGGAATTAGGTTGACCTTGTCAATGTCATCATGCAGTCTTTAGGCCACATTTGAGGACTGTTAGTGCTCCCACACAGCTTTCTCAGTATTATAAAGTCTCTGCTTTCCTCTTTCTGTGTTTCTCCTTTCTTTCTTCTCTCTCAAAAATGAACTGTTTGTCTGTAGCAGACACTCAGGAAAGGGAGCCTTAAAATTACTGCTTTTAGAGAAATGTATGCCATTAACACATTCCTAAATTATGTAGCTGAATGTCTTTGGACAGACATCTCTGTACAAAAATAGCTATAAATTACATTGCGTAATTGAAGTAAGGTTTTAAGATGTTGTCTCTGCTCTTGTCTGGCTTTCCATCTTTCTTTTTTACACATTTAACGTGTATTTTGTGTTCATCTGCTATTCACTTTGACTGTTTCATGTTTACAAGGTGAGTCAGGATCAGATGTTAGGTCCTTTTAGACCCAAGGTCTGTCTCCAACTGGAGTTGAATGCTGCTGAGGAGGTTCCTAATTTTCCTATTATTAAGATTCAT
This sequence comes from Fratercula arctica, assembly GCA_947846985.1. Taxonomy (NCBI): domain Eukaryota; kingdom Metazoa; phylum Chordata; class Aves; order Charadriiformes; family Alcidae; genus Fratercula; species Fratercula arctica. Next base: position 27,657,325 of record CANTUZ010000010.1, read on the forward strand.
GTGGTGCCCCTTATTTAATGGTAGGCAGAGAAAGTTGATCCCTCCAGACATACTCCACAGGTCACTCCAGGAAGTGCAGATGTGTTTGCCAAAGGTAGACAGGGCTGGGTAACCAGGGCTGGATCATCGTAACTGCCTTCTCTCAACACTGCTGTTCTGCTCCTGTGGAAGAAGAAAAAAATCAAGACCTGAAAGGTGGCTAGAAGTAATACCTCTTCCCCTGTGTAGTGTGTTGTGAGAACTACAGAGCAGATGCTTCTATGTCAGTGCAAGCCTGCTACAAAATAGTTGCCACAATCGCATCTTGTTTGTTTTTGGAAATTGTAAACAAGTTTTAGATGAAGGTGAATCCAGAGTTAGCTCTAGCTTAGCGCTTATTGCCAGGAGTGGTATGTGACTGAGCAGTGGATGGTCACGCCATAGTTCCATATACACAGTGAGGTGACATGAGCTGGTGCCGCTGTAAAAAGTCATCACTCTTATTTCCGTTTTCACTTTTCCTCTCTCTCACACCAGCACAAGCATTACTGCAGCCATGAAGTGATCTGAATCCGGGTACTGATGTGATTAAAAACTAATTCAGAGGGGGGCAGGGGGAAGTTTAGCTTTGATCCATGTCAGTTCCCCAGTTGAGTTCACTGCATGTCTGCAAGGATTCACCCAATGATAAAGGCATGCATGGGAAAAGTTGGCGAGAACAGAGGCAGGGCAGGATGGCATCTTTCAGTGGTTCTGCCAGCTAACCCAGCAAAAGAGTTGGTAAAACTATGACCCCAGTAACGGAGAGAGAGATAAACCAGGGACTCGGCCTGCTGATCTGTTTTTTCACTATCAGTTTTCTCCTGAGATGAAAGGACTATTGTTCTGCAGCTTGCAGGTCCCAGTGCTCTACACCTATACATCTCCGTGCTCCTAGAGGTCACTGTTGGGTTCGTAAAGAGTTGTGCTCTTTTGTGCTATTAAGCTGAAGATGTACTTGTGTCTGCTATAAGCTTTTCTTTTATAGATTGTAAATGTTTTAAGAGTGCCGAAGTTTACGCTCCTAAAAGCAACTCTAGAATTACCTTGCTATGTAAGCAAAGGCAACTTTGTCAGACTCCGCGTTCATAGTGTGGGTTAGTGGTTTTAAAATAAAATGAGTTGCAGGCACAAGCTGAACATACTCAAAGTTTATTGCTTAGAATGTTTTCACACCATGGCAAACTTATCATTAGTTAGCTGAATGCGAATGGAAAGACATTGAAGTCCTGAGCATTTTACTTTCTCTCAGGTAAGTTGGTGGAGTCTGTGGCGTAAGTCAGATGGATTTTGAACCTGCGATGGCTGTTCAAGATTATGGTAGCTCTCAGTCTTAGGATGCACAATTACTTGCTATCCAACAGTTATGTCAGGGCCCAAGATACAGCCTTAGCAACTAAATATTTGTGTATATAAAATGCTTGCATATATAAACATAATGTAGAATTTCTGACCTGTTTATTTGTTTTGAAATGTGTCTGAGAACATATGAATGCCTCTTGGTTTAAATAATTATTGATATAAACATACCAGTATGACTTTTGCTTTGTGCATTCAGGGATAAATTTAAGAGACTATTCAAGATAATCCTGTTTTGGTTTGGTTTTTCTGGAAACTGCTTTCCCACTTTAGCAACACTGTCTTAAATTGCTTTTTACTTTTTATTATTAAGCTTTCTTAATTACCACTATTTCTGTTGCACATGTCCTCAATGAATGAAGAAGGAAACAGTACTTTTTGGATAGGCACCTACTTTCACTTGGACTTTTGCAAAAGTTTTTAGGCTGCAGATTCATTAACATTGAGGTGGTCTGTGGGCAGATTTTGTACAAGTTTACCCCTAAGGTAACAAAATAATGTTGCAAATACTTTTCAAGTAGTCAAAATGTGACCCTAATGGAGAGAAGAATGTGTATTGGTACTTTTTAACAGTTACTTTAAACTCTGGTATGGGAAAGAGGCGCGAATGAGGTGTTGCAGATGGAATCCTGCTCGTTTCCACCCACTTCTGTATTACCAAAGTATTGAAAAGCAGCCCTGTGTAGCTGAGTGTGACTGTCCCAATGGATCAGTATTCAGGTTTCAGTTTTCATCAGAGTGGCGAAATGTATTCTTTTTTAAATGCTTGTTTCTGTATTATTTTTTTTTAATTCTGTGGGAACATTTTAATTAAGGTTTGTAATAACCTCCCTTTTGCTTTACCAAAACTGAAGGCTCAGGTTGAAATAACCTTGCGGTTTACTATGATATGAAAGGGTCAATGCTGACATAGCATTTTGCTGGTTTCCGTTGGCTTGGCTGGATGAATTTCATGCTGTTGTTGTATGTATCTGTTCTTTTATTTCAGCTCCACTTTGTGGCAATATGTAGCATTCCTCAAAAATGTTTACATTTTTTTGCTTCTCCATATACCCAATTGACATGAGACAGCTGATTCTGAAGCATTCAGACACTTCTTTCTCATGGCACCAAGGTCAAGCCCCGGAGAATCCGCTAGCATTAAATGAAACGCGCAGCAGAAGGAAGAATTGGGCTTGTGCATTTTTGTTGCTTCTCTGTCATGTGAGAAAGACCTTTCCCTCACACTTCCATAATAGGGTTTGGAAGATGCATGTGGTTTGGTAGCTTATTCTCCACAGAAAACATAAAAAATACTAAGCTTTTGCTAGAGAACTTATCCACAGCATGAATGCAAAATACAAATGTGATCATTAGCTTAGTTTAAGCTAATGCATTTTACTTTGCAGTCAGCAGGTGTGCAGCCACCTACAGCAGCTCTGCTGATGGTGAGGAGCTCGCTAGCGCAGCTGCCTTGGGTTTTGGTCAACCATCAGAACCCATGAATGCCAGCAAGGAAAGTCTTCAGCCCTTAAAAAGGGGTGTTGAATTCTGAAAAGAAAAGGAAGGAGGAGGAGTGGGGAAGGGCTGGTGTTTGCAAGATGTTGGTAATGAGCTGCAACACGAACAGGCAGCGGTGTCAGGAAACGCCAGTAAGGGAGCTGAGCAGAAATGATGCATATTCCCGGTTAAGCCGTTTCCTGGCGCAGGGATCGTTATTCAACAAATTCTCCATTCGTTCATGGAACTTTTTAGGGCAAAAGCATCTGCCTTGTGAATACTGAGCAGCACCCATAAGCCTCCTTCCCTACTCTTTGGGGTTCGTTATTTTGCATCTTCAAGCGCAGTTTCCCACATCACAAGGAAGCAAACCAACAGCACAAATCCAACATGTTTATCTACCCCTTCAAAAAGCTGAAACACTTCCTCCGACATTGGGATATGGAGTTTTCTTTTCCAGTTGCGCTTTTTTTATTTCTTTGGGTGTTTTTTTGTTGTGTGTGTCTTTTTTTTTTTAATTTATTTCTTTTTGTAACATGCGGATACAGAGTCAGGCACCGCGAGCACTGTACCTTGTGGCCTCACTTTCTTTTCCTGCTTTTTTCCTCCTCCGCAGATCCCTCATCCCGGCAGCACTGATCAGTCCCATACTTCCATGCAGCAAGGTTTGCACGTCCCTCACCCCAGCAGCCAGTCAGGGCAGCCATTACATCACAGCGGGCCTCCTACCCAGCAGTCCCGGCAGCCGCCCCCGGCCGCTTCTAGCAACCATCCACACAGTGACCTGACCTTTAATCCCTCCTCAGCCTTAGAGGGTCAGGCTGGTGGACAGGGAGCACCCGACATGCCGGAGCCCTCGCTGGATGTAAGTCTGTGTCATACTATCATCTGCCTGCCATAGCGTGTGCTTTGCATCGCGGCGGGAGGGTGGGGAGGGCGCGGGGACGGGAGCTGCTTCCACAGCACATGCCATCCTTTCATGCTTTGATACATGGGCGCAAGTGCTGCAGCCGTGGTGACAGGGCGCTCCTGGCTTGCTGGGAGCACGATTCTGGTTTGAGCAGCTGCATGGTGTGCAAGCCATAGCCTCTTCCTAGCACCAAGGCAGGCATTTCTTCAGACGACAGTTCATGCACCGGGCTGGGAGCCATATCACTGGACGGGGGCTCCTGTGTGCTCATCTAGACCCTGAAGCCATCGCAGCGCCTGAATAGGAGGAAGGACGCAGCTGTGTGTGGTTCTGACTGTGGCAGAGCTGTGCCAGGCAAGCTGTGCGCTGAGCCCTGCAGCATGTCCTGGCCAGTGGGAGGGGGATCTGTGCTGGCCCACCCTGTGGCACTGTCCCTGCTCCCTGTGGCCACAAACAGGCAGTGCCCACCCATCCCTGCTCGTGCAGGTAGCTCAGCAGCACCAAGTTCTTCCTCCCGGTACACCACATAGGAAAATAAACAAGGACGCCTTCTGCCTCCTTAGCCACTATGGGAGGCAGCTCACAACTAAACAAAGATAAACCTAGTTTGAAGGCCAAAAGTAATCTTCCGTCTCTTACCATCCTTACAGTGGAGTTGGAAGCGAATTAGGTGAGGTATCTCCCCGGGTAACCACCTGCCTCCCACAATATAAATTCCTTAGCACTAGGACTGGATTTTCGTTTTGAGTCGTGCATTCCTGTATGTCTATCTTCTGTCTGTTCCCAAGTCTGCTGCTGCACAGTGTAATTTTCTTAGAGAAATGTTCACCTCTGTGCCTTGGATTTATATCTGTATTTACGGTTGCTGTATACTTACGTCTTCCCTGTCACACACCAGCGCTGTGCCGGCAGGTGGTCTCGCAGAGGAAAGGGGTTAGGGGAGGGATGGATGCTCCGGTTACAGGAACAGCGCTCAGTGGAGTAACTTCTACCTGAACCAGATGGACTGCTGCTGTTCCACACGACATGGTCACGTGCACGTCCTTTGGGAATGATAGTTCATGTGGCAATTGGAGTTATGAACCCTTAAGGGCCCCATATGAGCAATATTAATAGGTGAAATAAAAACATCATTTTTTTCTTCAAATATTTAAGCAACATGAAGTATGCTGTTACGGGTCAGGCACTCATTCCTCGATGAAAAGCAAAGTAGAAAACCCTGTACTTTATCATGGTACCATGGTTATGGTGGCATGCTGGATTCTTAATGGGAGGCTGGAATTATCTTAGCTAAATAAGAAGGCAAGTGCTGTGCAGTGCGGGAATATAGTTCTTTGAAATACCTATGAGCTCAAACATGATCAGATGGATTATTCTAATGGGTTTAATTTTCAGTGGCTGTGTTGTGGAACCAGCCTGAATAAAGTCCCATGCAGCAGACCAAACAGGAGACTGTACCATGGGCAACTTGGTCCGCGGCCTACTGACACAGTCATGTTAATTCTTCAGGACTTTAGTGTGATGCAGTCTAAGGTTTGACCTGTGTTAAGGGATATACCTCGTATAGATACAGGGGATCTACGCTTGTACCTCAGACAGCAGAGGCACAAGACTCAAATGACTGGTTGGACCTCTCAAGTATTTGCTTCAGGAGCACTGGGTGCACCTCTACAAATTCTGCCCCCAAGTCTGGCATGTTCCCGTAGCTTCTGCCCCAAGCCCTGACAGCCCCCGGCACTCCCCTGTCCCACCTCTGCTCCAGCACGGCACCCTTGGCGCCTGGCACGTCCTTTGTGGTTTTCCCAGCAGCTGGGCAGGAGGAGGCTGGGCTGCCCGGACCCTCTGGCCGAGGCAAGCCGGGGTCACCCTCAAAACTTAGAAGACTTCATCTTTGGAGATACTAAGCGTATTGTTTAAAACTTACACCTTTCTAAAAAAAAAAAAAAAAAAAAAAAAAAAAAAGTAAAAATCCCCTGTATACAAGAATGAGTCTCAGGGACGTTATGTTAAATTTTTAAGAATTGAGTTGTAAAATCATAGGACAAATTCAGTTGGTTTTTACTTTCTACATGTTTGATGGGGACGCAGTTTTCTTTTGGGCTTCTGTGCTAGGTATTCATAAAAAATTATGATAGCAGGTGAAAAATATTTAAAAGCCGTACATCTTTAGTCTAGTACTATGACAATAGCATTTGTACTATGAATAAAAGGAGGTGGTATTTTAAGAAAAGCATTCCTTCTGGGAGATTCTGTTTATGTAAACTTGACATTGCATTTTTTTTCAAAATGCTTAGGAAGTAATAAACTTCTTTGTGCATTTCATGTTGAGCTTATTGAAAAATATGTTCATCCATTTAACATTAGAAGATGAAGGTGCATTTGCACAGGAGTAATAGAAGCATATAAATACAACATTTGCATGCTAAATGTGATGCAGTCAAGCTCTTAGTTTTATAGTATTTGAAAACAGAACAAGTTAAAATGAATTTCTCATACCTACTATTAAGTTTGTTAAAGCAGTCCATATTTTTCTGTCTTTGCTTTAACACAACACTGAATATAAAGGGAGTTTATTACAAACTCTTCCCTGCTGTTTTTTATAAGCGACACTTTTACTTTTGACTAGGACATGGCGAGATGCAGAATAAAGCAGAAAACATTGGGGGTACACAACGCAGGAGTTACGATTTGCTTGTTATCTGTCAGTGATGGTTGGAAGAAAAATATTCTATTTGAAACACAGTATTAATAAAAATATAAATAAAACCCCCACAGCTATCCCTTTTGATACTTTAAAACGTTGTGGAGATCAGTGCACCTTCTGTTGGAGGGGGTATTATGCCCCTGACCCTGTAAAACGTCTGGAGTTGCCTGTAATGCTGTAGTGGAGTAAGTACTGCCAGCCACCGTAAACTGTCACTGCCACAGAAGGGAAGAGGACTCACAGGGGCGGCTGAGGGGCGAGGAAGGGACAGGGCTGCCTCTTTCCTTAGGGATGCAGGCTTTGGGTGGCCATCACCCTGCCAGGTGTGAGCCGGATAGACCAGTCTCTGCTGACCTACTTTAAAGCTCAAATATGCATTACTCAAACTGCACGTTTCCAGTTTTTATTCAGTGTTTTATATGAAACTAACATGTGTAATGAACATTTATCGAGAAGCTCCTGTTAGCATCGCTCGCCAAGAAATATACTTTGTTTATTGATGAAGTTTGCGATGGGGAGGTTAGGTTGATTGAGAAAGCCCCATTGAGATGGTAATGTAATTCTCAGGTGAAAACTCACTACTACAGACTTTCACAAACAAGTGGATATTGCATCATCTTAGGGCATTAGGTTTGTGTCGCTGCCTTCCGATTTATTTGGATATATACCTATGAAAGCCAGTTCTCAGGAATGTGTGGTGTTTAATCCCTTTTTTTCCTCAATTGTGTTTCTGTTATCTGTAATTTTCCTTTTATCTTTATATTTTATAGCTGCTTCCAGAACTCACAAATCCAGATGAGCTGCTTTCGTACCTGGATCCTCCTGATTTGCCAAGCAATAGCAATGATGACCTTCTGTCTCTCTTTGAGAACAACTGAAAACATGTGTATTCTCCCATCCCTTTCACTTGTTCACACGTGTGTGGCTGCACAGCGAGGAATCTTAACACTCCTTTTCCACAAGAGAAGAAAAAAAAAAAAAAACACCTCACAACTTGATCCAATGGTGCACTCCCTGCTTTCTTCATCTCAAAACTGCTTTTGTCAGCTTCAAAGACTGCGAAAGTGACGGGAGAAAAAAAAAACACACAAAAAAATTAAATAAATGCAGTAATCTTGGAGTCCGCCGTGCTACACGTGACAAAGAAGCATAGACAGTTGTGCAGCTATTGGAAACCCCATTTGTTGTTCATCCTCGAGAGAGAGTTCTGTGATAAACATAGTGTGAAGTATCTTGGCAAAACCGAATCTTGGCAAGGGAAGAAAAGGCAACAAAATGGAACTGTCTTTAATTCACCCGTCTCAGAGTGTCCTTCCAATGCGTGTTCTTCCATTTTTTTGAAACTGTCTCTCCCTCCGCCCCACCTCCCCTCTGCCCCCCTCCAGCCTCAGGTTTGCGTTGGAGTGATTGCCCTGGCCACACACAAAAAGAAAAACAAAAACACGTACAAAGCTCAAAAAAAAGCACAAATCCTACAGTCAAGTGGCAAAGATAGGGAGGACACACAGGCCTGTCAGACGGAGCCAGCATTTAGCTCGTGCGACTTCAGTAACGCAGTCCTCAGAATCTCCAGGCTGCAGCCGTGAGCGCAGGAATCTTAACCACCTCTTTGCAGAGGACTCCTCTGGCCAAACACACAGATTGGAAACACCCAGGAAAAATTTAAGAAAACCAAAATAAATGTTTGCAATGTTTAGGGCTTTTTTTTGCGGTTTTGGTTTCAAATCAGTACCATTTGTGGCTGCGTTAATATCCAGCTGTTGAGATTGCTATAATAGATCTTTTTGCCATGTATGCCATATGGAATGGAAAAGAGAAGGAGGGGGGATGCAAACCAAACTGTTCCTGATTGTTACCTACGGCCTTTGGTGCCCCGAGCGTTTGTGTCACTGTCTGTACCGCACAATACATAGTAAGACAAGCTGGGTTGAAGGCAGCCAGGCGATCGTTGCAGGATGGAGGGAGAGTAACATCACTATCTGACTAATTATTTTTAATAATCGGCTTGAGAAGGGGCATTGACATTGGACAGACATCTTACAGCTTCATTTTTGTTTTGCTTTGCGTTCTGTTTTCGTGACTGTTACAGATAATTCAGCCTTTTTCTTTTCTCCTCCTTCAGTTTCTGTTTTTTAAACTTTGTCTGCCGGGATGAGCTCTTTCTCCCGAAGGACCGGGCATGGGGAGAATAAGTAACCGTCAGTAGATTGCTCCTGCCCCCGAGAGACCCTGCTGCCACAGGCACTGTCTTGCCCCCGTGATCTGTGCTTCTCGTGTGGTTGCTGCTCCTGCATGAGCTTCCTATTGCTTCTGTGCCCATTTCTGTGCTCTTCGTCTCTCTCTTTCTCTCTCTTATAAATGATGTACAGTAGCTGTGTAAGAAGTGCATGTGTGCCAACTTTGCCCTCGTGGTGCAACATTTCAGCTTTTGCCCACTGTACAGTTATTGGTTTCGTTTCTTTTTGTTCGTACGGCAAATTTGACCCTACCCCTCTTCCCCCATCCCAAATCCAATCAAATGCCCTTTGTTTGCTCGCCACAATACGTTTCAAACTGAAGTGCCAGGCGAAATTCTGTTTGTTCCTGTCGGTTTGACTAGCTGGCTTCCTAGCCCTCTGTGCTTAGTTTGCAAGGCTGTAAATGGCATGCTCTGTGCTCACGACTCTGGATTTGCTTTCCTCACCAAAGTCATATCTGTAAATTCTTTGCGGTCTTTGTTTTTATTTCGCTCTTTTTGTTAACGTTTCCCACTACTGCTGTACGTGCGTCATGATATATATATGCTAGTCAGCAGCACCTTGCTGTAGATATTAAAGGAAATGGCGGTTTAGTTCTTTTATTTTCCAGTAGGAGTATTGAATCTGTCAAACATATTATGTAGAGATGGTCCCACACTTATATTTTTCCTGTTTCAAGTTTTTTTAAGAAAGGCGCTGTTCATTATGCAAAATCAATTATTTTAAGAATTGCTATTGTAAATATCTTTGTGAATATTTTAGTATCGTCTTTGATAATATTCAACATTTTCATGATCTGGTTATACTTTTGCTGGTGTTTTTAAATACCTTGTCTGACGAAAAATATGGGTCCTTTTTTAAAAAAGAAAATTGAGGGTTCTTTAACAGAATAAGGGAGTTGTTTTTTTTTTTTTCTCCCCCCGACCCCCCCCCCCCCCCTCTTTCTTTTGATTAAACTAGACTAAATTTCATCTCCATTTATGTGATGAATGAATTGATACATCAGGCAGTACCTGGACAATCAGGGCCCAGCTCTGTCCTGGAAACGTAGTAATAAGTGATTGCCTAGGGCAAAAAAAAATGAATAATCAACTAACTGACCGATGTTCATTGACTGTGGGTGATTGTGGGCTGGTAAAGGCGGAGACTGTGTGTTTGCCCAGGTGAGCAGAACACCTAGGACCAGCTGTCTGAACAGGTAAAGGTGCACTAAGGCAAGCAGCAAGTAGGGAAGGTACCATATTTATATCACTGTTCTGGTGCTCCGGTCTCTGGGACTGGGGCACGGTAACACTTAGGGATGTCAGTGGGTGGGGGAGGGAAACAGTATAGTATATTTTATTCTGCTTAGAAGTGTCTTTTTTCTTACGTAGGCTTGACAACCTGTAGAGGATCTCTGCAGAAAATACTAAAGATACCTTGGTGTAATACATGGTAATCTGGTTGTGGTGTGGTGCTGCCATCACACCGTTCCTGCGAAAGACAGACCGTTCTTCAGTTACCGATGTGTTTTGTAGCCGTTTTACTGTAGTAGTTTCCCCCTGTATTTTTGCTGCATTGTTTATATAGGTATTGAACTCATTTGCAGGGGTGGCTAATGATAAACTGATTTTATGCCCTTAGAGTTTGGGGGTTTTGTTTGGGGCGGGGAAGTTTCTTAAGCCATAGGTTTGGGAATAAAGAAGATTTCTCGCTATTAGTTGGAACTGGTTGCTCAGATTTTTTTTTTAATTGATTCTATTTAATGTTCCACCCTCCATTGATTCCTGAGCAGCCCAGTTAGTCACCTGAAATGATTTTTCTCTTAAACACAACATTAGTATTTTAAACCGGGTATGTTAAGGATTGACCCTTTGCTAACTGGTAGTATTTAAAATGTATCATTTAAAAGTACCTGTTGGAAAGCATAAAGTGAAAAAAAAGCCCCATAGATATTAGCAATATGGTTGGAGCAGTGTTTGCATCTGCTTTGTACAGTAATAGAGAATTAAAGTGGACGGTTGACATTTTTAAGCTTACAGAAACGTTTGGTTTCTAAGCAGAAGAGAGAAAATACGATTTTACCCATCACCCAAATGTTGGACACTTGAGACAGTTTTAAAACTCATCTGTCAGCTAAAATCAGGTACTGTATAGTGGAGTCAGTATGAAAAAGCTTCTAAATGAAAATTTAGTTATTTTTTTATCTGTTCACTGCCGTATTAAAGTTTAGAGAAAAAAACCTAGCAAATAGGGTAATCACAGTCATTCGTTTTAAAGCTTAATTATTATATGAAATTCCAGTAGTATTTTTATTCTTTTTTTGTTTGTTTGTTTACTTTTTAATTGTTTCCCTATGGAAGTTCATCTGGGAAAGAACCCACAGAGATCTACAGTTCTGCTGCCAAGACATTATTATAGGACTGACAGATACACGCCAATGTCTGCAGCGGAGACTCAAGGGACAGCTGTACATATGTAAATGACAAATAGAGACATGTTAACAGAAATGCATTCATTTTCCTTGGAATGTGCATTGTTTTTATTTCGCAGGAAAAAAAAAAAAAGCTTGAAGCTCCATCTTATGTGGAAAATGAATCCTGTTTGTTAGCGTTTGTGGAGTCTCAGCATTTGTTTCACTTTCACTTCTGTAATATACTCTGATCCTTTGTTTTGTTTTGTTTTATCTACATGTAATATTTAGCTTACGTGTACTAGTCTATCACCTGTGTATTTTTAGGGTGCTACAGAAATAATGAAGAAAAATAAGGGGATTCGAAGAAATTGTAACCAAATTCATACTTTGTACAATTTTTGATATTGCGATCAGAGGGAAATTAAAAAAAAAAAAAAAAGTACAATCCGAAGTAACATGCAAAAATGGCCATTGTCTTTGTTTGTACATTGTATGTACAGTACAATGCAATCATTTCATACTTTAAACTGGTCAGAAAAAATAATTGTGATTTTTAGTCTTGCAAAACTGTATGTAGTTAGATGATGTGACAGCCTAATATTTATCTAATAAATATGTATTCAGATGAAACCTGTATATTAGGTGTTCATGTGGTTATTTTGTATTTAAAGATCAAATTATTTGACTATTGCTAGACATTTATATACTCTGTTGTAACACTGAAGTATTCTCATTTGCTCATGTTAATTTTTTTTTTTTCCTAAATAAATTTGCAAAATTAAGGTCTGGCCAATTGGCAGCTGCTTTGTAGATCTTTAGTTTCTTTTCAAAACAACCAGCTTCCCCTTTGCCCTCCCTGCTCTGTGTTGATGTGGAAGTCGGTGGCGCAGGGTGTCCCTTTCCAGGGAGCAGGACTCGCCGCAGGAAGGGAAAGGTGTGAACCACCCTGGAAGAGATGCAGAGTAAAAAAAGATTACGAACACAGATTTACTGATGGACACGGCATCACATAGAAGAAAGTCCCTGACAAGCAAGGTATCGGTGACCTGCAGTTCAGAATAGTGAACAGAATACCGAACAGGCAGTTCAGGTACTGCCTGTCACCTAGACAAGTGACAGTTAGTTTGCAATGAAATCTTGCATGATACGAATAACAGGAAAGGACGGTTGTCACACTGGGTTGTCACACGTCAAGCGTGTTCTCTAATGCTGGATTATGGTCGAATCCAACACAGTAGATGGTTAGCTTTGTTTTAATTTCTCGTGGGTTTGATATTTTTCTTTCAATTGGAGCCTGTCATTAAAGTGAAATTAGTGACCTTGGAAGATGACTACAATGAGGTGATTATTTTTTTTTTAATGCATCCCCACCTTAAAGTTGAAGGAGTTGGTTTCAAAATGCAGCCTTGGAGTTACAAAGTCTGCTTAATTTATCTGCCTGTTGAACTGTCAGCAGGCTGAGTCCTGACACACAGGGTAGTGTTGGCAGCCGCCGTGGCACGCACAGGCCCTGCCCCCTGCACCCCTGCGTGGCCACGGCTGCAGGTGCCAGTCACTTTGCACCTGAGAACTTGTTTTAATGGAGAATTACTGAGTATCTTATCTCTTTATTTGCATATGGCACTTGTGTAAGTGTTAGCCTGAACTCGCCTTTGAAATGCATTCAAATACATAGGAACGACCCAACCATTTCAGAACATGAGTATCTGTACAAGTATGTAATTGAGATACAGCAATTACTCCACAGCCCCACAAGGACAGGAGTCCTTATTGTTGATCGAGATACACACAAATATGTATACAGATACATATAAAAAAATATAGAATAGAAATTTATTTTCTCAAAATTAGGAAAAATCATTTGTTTCTGACTGTCAGCTTCTGCCTTCCTTGCTGGCAGTACCCATTACAATGGGCTTTTAGGATAATGTCATAAAACTGAGTTACAGTGCAGAAAAAATATTTATCCATTCCAGCTGATAATTAATGAGTATTTTATTTTTGGTGTTCTCTTTTCCTGGAAGCTCCCAAGAAGTGTCAGCGAGACACTGTGCAAACCCGCTTTGGCACTGTGCAGATGGAGAGAAGTATGAAGAGCTCGAGACGTCCTTAACCACTCTACGTTTTTCAAGCCGACTTTGAAGCCTGTGAAAGCTAGGACAATTCTGAAAGCGGAGAGTCTCCCAGACGTCACCTGAGGACCCCAGGGTAGGTATGGCGTGTGTATCCAGATGATGCGGGTGTCTCCCGTCCCACGTTCTGGCCATGTGTTCTGTGCACCGTGCGCTCGGCGTGTGCTTCCAGGCAGCCACCGACATGAGTATCTGCCTGTGACCTTGCTTATCGGCGTGCTTATCAATTGTTGAACAACTTCAGAACACTGTTATTTCCCAACGTTTTTTCTTTACTCTTCCTAATCAGCATGGATCTCTGAATTATGTTATTTTGGTTGTGTGCTTTGATGATGTTGCCATGCGCTTCATCATGCCTTTTACAGGAGCAAGAGACTGAAAGCATTGTGAAACCTGGAGGAAGGACCTCCGCCTTGTTTTCTGCTCAGGGACGGGACTCCTGTGTGTAAATAGAGCTGTTTGCTTTCCTTTAAAGAAGTAAGCTGAACAGCATATAAAACAGTTGTACAGCTCTCACCCGATGTGCTACGTATCATGCTCTCCTTTGTTAGCCTTCTCTGTTTCCCCTTAATTAACGTATTTTCACACTTGTCTACCCAGTCTTTTACTTGTATGTGTATTTAACCAGAACCCCCTTCCCTCTTACCTGCTTATCTCTCTGTGCAAATCCTCCTGTATTGTGAACTTCCAGGCATGAACGGTTACCTTTCTTTTTTACATTTTGAATTATTACCAGAATGTCACCTTATTACAGTTTTCCATTTTCTGTGTCACCGAAATCTGACCGACTCTATGTAGGATATTGCTCCTAATGGCTGTCATTGTGCCAGTGTGCTATTCACGTTTGTTCTCTCCAAAAGGAACGCTGGATTTTTCTTGTATCAGACAGGCTTCCGAAATCTTCTGCTGAGGCATCTTGCCTCCATCAGTATAGAGAACTTTTCAGGGGAACAGAAAAACAGTCCACAAGGAACCTAATCAATTACACAATTGTATTTCTAAAGCAAGCAGACAGTGATGACTCCTGCGGGCGTTAGCATACAGCTTGCTACAGACGGACTTACCGGTTTGTTGGCTACGTACTTCACCTGCATTTCCAGAAACTCCTTGCCTAAATCGTCATAATTGGTTTTCTCCTATTTAAGTCTTATCCTCCTGTTAAAAAACCTCCTCTTTTCTGAGCGTGTGGCCTAGAAGAGATTGAGCTCTTACCCCTGTTTATTGACTGTGTCTGCTTGGTTTGCCCGGTATCTTTCCAGTTACTGAACTCACTGCATTTTTTGATAGATCGAGTGACAAATAGTAAAGGTAGCTTCTCTAGAAACACTAGCATCTACCGCTTTTAAATACACTGGTTTCTCTCTGCTTTTTTGGCTTTATTAGGCATTCTAAGAGTTTGGGGATTACCGATTCTGTTTTTCCCTAGGTCAGAGTTTTGAACAATTACATTTTTAATTGAATCTTGCAATCTAGACTTGCCTGTTTGCCCGTGGTTGTTTCATGATGTTGGTTTTTTGGATTTTGTTGAACTACTCTGGAACATTTAGTTTCATTTGTCAGCTTGTTCACATAGCAACACCGATTATTGTGAACGAGGAGACAGGTGGTTAATTTTAATAAATTTTAACTGGTCAAACACTAGAAAAAGCAAAATATTTTTTAAAATATTCATACTGTTGTTAGGGTTGTATTCTTTTCTTTTTTTCTTTGTTTGGTTTACAAAAGCTATTGAAATACCCCATGCTTATTTAATGAAATGCTAGAGTTGAAGTCTTATTGGAGTGTTAATGCATATTTAAATTTATAAATTTTCACCAGTTAGTCTTATGTTTCAAATCTATAATCAATGCTCATTTTTTTCCTTGTTCATTGCTTCTGTATTGTTTAGAATGTACATTTTGTACATTTTAAAGACATGCAAATTCAGTGAATTTTGGACATACCCATGTCCCCATCTGATTAGCTGTCCTAGTTAGTGCCTGGTAAAATAACCCAGTCCATAAAGTTATGCAGAATTTGTTGCTTCACACAAAATCCCATTTGGCTAGCAGTTTTCCTTTCTAAATTAGGAATGATGATCCCTCTGGGAAGAAGGATGACTTTCATATTGCCACTACCAAACCAATGGCAAAACGTGCGGGAGTGACACTGAGGCAGAATCAGAAGTTAAGGAAACCTCGACTCCCAGCTCCTCTGAATGCTAACAGACATTCGTACCCTGGGCGTGTAAGTATTTTACCAAACATTTCATTACCCAAAAATTATGTTCTTCGATGGTAAATGTGACACACGTTAATTTGCATCTGACGACTCGTTAGCTCAGCTGGTGGGACACTGTGTATTCAGATGATCGTCACATGCAATTATGTCATACAAGTATGTCATAACGTTCTGTGCTACCTAATGCAGTAATGCTGTTATGTGCTGATGGCAAGCAATCCTTTCTGTAGTGAAACTGCAAAAAAAGCAGAAAGGAATCAGAGAGATTCCATACTGTGAGACTGGTTCCAGCAGAACTGTTCATTAGGAAAACTGGTGGCATTTTTTTTAGTCTCGTTACATCTGTGAAGCTTTTAATTTCTGGGTGATTCTTGTTCAAACTGATGCTATCTGACCGTTTTTAGCTTCCAGCTCCCTTTGTGAAGTTGTACAACTGAAAAAAAAAGTCTCAAAACTATGATTATTGTTAGAATTAGCTTAGTGCAGGCAGGATAATTCGTCTTTCACAAGGTAGAGCGGGAGCTGTTACTCAAAGAGTCATCGTTCAGATTTACACACAAGACAAATTGAAGGAAAACCCAAGGCTTTACCAGGCAGCCGATTAAAGCAGAGCTCTTCAGAAACAGAGAAGAAAGGTCATGAAGACATGACAATGTAAGGAAAATAATTGTGTAGAAAGCTTCTAAATACTAGGGAGGGGCAAAGATCAGAAAACGGACCAAACTGAACCAAAAACCCATGAGAAAATAATCTAAAACCCCCAAGTACTATAGCAGGGATGGAGAATGAAAAACATACAGTTAGGAGTCTGGGGTGCAGTCGGTGACGTGCTGCATGGGACCATGGGTCCCACATGGCCCTGTGCCTCTCTCAACACTGCAACCATTTCCTGTTTGAGTTGCGACTTAATTTAACTTCTAAAATACACCTCAACCTAGAATGTCATATGACCACCCTGTCTGAAAATGCTAAATGTGTGATGTTCTTTCCCTTTCTCCCACCTGGCTGCATTTTCTAGTGTTCTTGACAGTGGTTATAGGAAGTGCCGGTACTCCTGGTTTTGGTTTTATCGGTTCTATGTTTGTTGTGTCACAGAAACAAGACATGGTCAATGGAGAGAAGACGAGGCACAGCAGGAGCTGGCAGTGGTGAGAGAACAGATGTAGGTTTCCATGCCAGTGGGTGTTGCAGCAGCCTCTCGGGATGGCGTGGGGGCAGTGCGGCGCTGGCTTCCATTCCCGGGAAGGAGCTGCTAAGAGTCTCCGCTGATGAATAACTCCTGAGCAATTCCATTTTCAGTAAGATCATCCCAAGCTCCTGACTCATCTTACTCATACAAGGTGAAGTAGCATGACTAATCAAGTCTAAAAGTATTTCTGATAATATTACCTTATTGCTTGTTCCTCAGACCAGAGGTGGTACTTCACAGGTAAATAAACTGAACTGGTAAGTGTCAAGTAAGTGTCAAGTTCTGTTATAATTGAAATTTTGGTGTTTTAGAATATAGAAGGGCTCACGTAACTATTGCTGTAGCTTAATACTCTTTGGTAAGTACGCAAAGCACCTCCCCACCCACCCACAGACAAACCACCTATCTAGACGTCCTGAAGCTTTGGGAGTCCACTGGGAGTAACAACTGCCTTTTTCCCGTAGCCTAAAACCACGCATTTAAAATGTCCGATGCACCTCGCCAGGCTGTTGTGGTCTATCTGTAAACGTTCATGGGCCAGCTGTAGTGGTGTACTGACAATCTCCGGGCAGCTGCAAGATGGCCTGGGCACTGCATAAAGGCGCTGTGTAATCTGACTTATTAGCAGCGAGTTTCCATACATTATGCAGGGAGATTGAGTAATGAATTCCGAGCAAGCAATGTCACTCAGAACTTCTGAAACGAAAATGCTAATCACAGCTGTAAGGAGCATGAGTGGATTGAGGTTTTTCTTGTATGACTATTTGTAGGTAATTAGTATGAAGTCATGTGGGGAAACTCCTCCTTTATGTACAGTGTGTGCTGGAGACAAGGTTCACATTGCGAGCTGGGTTCCTACAAGTTCCTAAGAGGAAACCTTGATTGGGGGAAATATTTATTAGCATTTTTTCTCTTTACCTGTAAATGTACCTGTGTGGCTACTCTATGCCCTTTGAGCTCCTGTACGATTTAATTCCACACTGCAATCGCTTAGTATAATGGAAAAGTCTTTCACCATCTCCCCCACTCTAGTCCCCATTCATAAATAAATGCATATCACAGAAATCCTTCCCAGGTCTCAACTCATCTTCCAGCTTAGCCACAACCTCGAAGACAAAATTACGCTGTTTTGAAGTGCAGCACATGCAGGTGCAGGGTGGGAATGCCCACTGCAAATTCCTGCTCTCCCCACTTAAAATCAAGCTGAGTCCCTGTGTGACCTCTCCCTCTACTAACGGTCCAGATTAGCAGAGGCCTTGAGATAACCAGGGCCCAGATGTGCAAGGGTTCTTAAAAGCAATGTCAAAATCAATACCATGGGAATTCCTCGTACCACAGAATATCAAGTGATGTTCAGGTGAAATCCACTTAATAGTAGATTGCTCCAGCCTATATGTGAGTTTTTATTTGCATGGTCTAAGCATACAGCCCCATGAAGAGCATATCAAGGTGTGCCACAGATAAAGATGAATTGCATGTATTTTCATTCTTGCGGTTGGTAGGTTGCAAAATGGGATCTGCCAAGATCAATCCCAGCAATCCAAGACTGAAAATAGAATTAACCTACATTCCTGTGTCCCAAACAAGCAGGCACACCGTTGGACAGTTAGAATCAGGAATGCATATTACCTTTTTACCAGTGCAACATCTGTCTGCCAGGAGGTAACAGCATTTCAAGCCCCTTTGAATCAAAATCCCCAAAGTTACATCACATTTCAAGCATTTATTCCGTTTCTTTAGAAGAGTCACTTAACTGAAGTTGTTGTTTCCTGTCCGTCTTGGCACAATGGTGGTAATATTCACTCAGTTACTTCATAGTCTTGTTTATGAAGACTTTTAAGTTGTAAGCAATGCATCAATATGAAACACTGTTGTTATATCTTTTAAGGTTCTTTTTCCTATGCAGAAATTTCTCTGCTAGGACATAAGAAGGGTCCTTTAACAGGTGTGTTTCTAGAAATACCTGTTTAGAAACTTTTATCAAAAGAGTCCTCCCTGTTCATCCCTCTGTAACTTCTGTGTTGTCTTTGGAGATTGGGGGAAGGGAGAGAGAATGATGAAATCTGTAGGACAGGTACCCATCTCCCCGACAGCTCTGCTGAAGATTCTGTCTTGACTTTAGTCTGTGCCACCACGTTCTGTTTCCTATCTTGTATAGCGCAGGGACGCCAGGTGCACTCGTTTTCTAGCCAAATGTACTTATCTCCTAGCCAGACGTGTCAGAATTTCAACAATGAATGTATCTTCAAACAGATGTGGTCAAAGCTCCTCTAAAATCATTTCAGTTTGCTGACCCTAGCTCTAAGCCGCGTTCACTAGTGGTCTAGGGTGGTGTTTGGAGCATTTTTTCTGTCCTTCTTGGAAAGTGACCTCTGTAACTCACAACTTCCTAGTCATACTGTCTGCATGAGTTTTAATTCATCTGACTGTGCAGGAGTAGACCGTAGCAAGTGATTTAGTAGCTTTATTGCGTAAGCCTAGAGATAATAATTCAGTCCATATTCCCAAATAAAATAATCACCAGTGTGAAAGAAAGCGAGTTGTTTTGCCTTCTCACCAAGACCTGCAAATGAGGAAAACTGCACTGTTTGCTCTACCAGAGACGCCTGTGAACTCTTAGCAAAACAGTTCAAAGCTGTTCCGCTGGCGTTTCCCAAGCGTGAAATATGATGATGTTTTCTTTTGCTCATCTTTGTCTTGTTTAATAAATCCTTCAGGGCCAGAACTCTCTGTTGTTATAGGTATGCGTAGAACTTAACACCCAAGTGCTAATTTTGGCTTGGGCTTCTAACGGCTACTGTAATTAGAACAACATTGAAAAGTGCGAGGTTTTTCGTGGTCACTAGAGAATAAGCACATTGATGACTAGATTAAGGGAGGTTATCATTTCCCCCAAATTGACTTGAAGCTAAGAGGATATGATAAGGTAACTAGAAAATACATACTGATTTAGCTACTATTAAAAAAAAAAAAATCACCTTTAGATTATTAGTAAAGGAATAGAAAACACAGGCATGGCACTGTATGTATAAAGTCGTCGTTCACTCCTATCTTGGATACTGTGCAAAGATCCCCTTATCTCAAAAAATCCATAGAAGTGGAAACAGCTTGGAGTAGGGCAATAAAGATGATCCTGAAGGCACGGAAAAGCTTTCTTATAAATAATAATAGAATTGACTGTGACTTTTCAGTCTTGAAAAGAAATGACTGAGAGGAGAAAAGATGTAAGTCTAAAATCATGCGCAGTATGACAGAGATGGATAAGAATCAATTTGTCTCCTCCAGTACAAGACGTAGGGCACATTAGATGAAGCTAATGGGAGCAGTATTCAAAACTAACAGATTCTTGATGCAAAGGGCAGCAGACCTGTGGAAGGGCAGCTTCCCATTCATTAGCTGCTGATGCTAAGTGTTAAGACAGGTCTAATGAGCAGATAAATACACAGAAAAAAAAAGAAAAAAGTACTATATACCAAAGTCACATCCAACTCGGGAAGTTCTCTGAAGTGGAAGCAGTAGGAGATTGAAAGTGTGCTGGGCTGTAACACACTCCTCCCCTGTTTTCACTCTTCCTTAAAGATTCCTTTGAGACAGGATTCGGGACAAGATGGACCCTTTGGCATAGCCTAATGTGGTTTCTGCAGTTACAAAGCATGGTACGTGCTATGGTCATCCCTACAACACCGCCAGCTGTTGAATTGCTGTCTCAAAACTCTTAACTTGCTACATTTATCCCTGATGTCCTTCCACTGAATGGGAACGAAGCACGGGTCTCTCTCGAGTGTGTGCCTGAAAAACAGTGTTCATCTAGGATTTCTCACTTGTCTGTAATTGTACGTCGTAGTTCTGCCCTGAACGTTGTAGTCAGGGCAGTGACTTGATTGACAGCTTTCTGACGATTCCATGAATGTCACTGATGAAGTCACTTTTAGTTGCTATTTTATTGACAACAAAGAACTCAGGCGGGATTGAAAGTTCACTATTCCTCGCGTAGGGGCTGTCCTTGTGTGACTCTGTCATACTGTGTTACAGGGTTGCATTACTCCAACTGTCAGAATAACTTAGTCTATAATACAAGGAACCTCAAAATTACAGGTGCACAACTACTAGAATCACCCTTGGGCGTTGGATTTTTTTGTTTGGTTTGGTTTGGGGGTTTTGTGGTTTTGTTTGTTTGTTTGTTTGTTTTTAAAGAATAAGTTTAGGAGTTATTTTTCCACATTCAAGAGCTATAATTTTTAACAAGGGTAGCCTGCAGTACTATAGATAACTGCTATTTAGATTTGGTAACTTACTGCCTTAAAATAATCTGTATGAAACCATATATCCTTTTTAGAAGTGTCTTAATAGACATCGTATTTCCATCTGGGAAGCTGAAAGAGCAAAGCAAGCACAGACAGAATATCATAGAATGTGTTGGGTTGGAAGGGACCCTTAAAGGTCATCTAGTCCAACTCTCCTGAAGTAAAAAGGGACACCTTCAACTAGATCAGGTTGCTCAGAGCCCCGTCCAACCCAACCTTCAATGTTTCCAGGGATGGGGCATCTACCACCTCTATGGGCAACCTGTGCCAGGGTTTCACCACCCTCATTGTAAAAAAGTTATTCCTTCTATCTAATCTAGATCTCTTTTAGTCTAAAACCATTACCCCTTGTCCTATCACTACACCCCCTGACAAAGAGTCTCTCCCCATCTTTCCTGTAGGCCCCCTTTAAGTACTGAAAGGCTGCTGTAAGGTCTCCCTGGAGCCTTCTCTTCTCCAGGCTGAATAACCCCAGCTCTCTCAGCCTGTCCTTACAGCAGAGGTGCTCCAGCCCTCTCATCATCTTTGTGTCCCTCCTCTGGACCTGCTCCAACAAGTCCATGTCCTTCCTATGTTGGGGGCCCCAGAGCTGGACGCAGTACTCCAGGTGGGGTGTCACCAGAGTGGAGTAGAGGGACAGAATCACCTCCCTCGACCTGCTGGCTACCCTTCTTTTGATGCAGCCCAGGACACGGTTGGCTTTCTGAGCTGTATGTATTTTCACTTCTGTGCAGAGTTCATTTAGCAGAGACTTGGCAGTCCGGTTGTGTCCTGCTAACTGCAAGGTTTATCACAGATGAAAAGCATCAGGCGTCCTGCGTGTCCGCAAAGGACGTGTAATGGGGCAGAACACTGCAGGTGGAGCAGACTTGCATGAGCCTGCTGTGGAGAACAGAACTTCTTTTCCTGCTTGTTTGCAATGAAAAAGGTTGGTCTCTCATACCAGTGGGCTGGAAAAGTGCTGATATACCAACGCTAGGCTGTGGCTCAGCTAGCAGTGTGGAACTGCACTGCTAATTATTTTGGTGAAATGAAATTAAATGTATGCAGGATGTAAAATACCTCAACGGGGTTGTTTTTAATAGAGAGAATGTATACTGGCTTATGAGAGTTGTCTTGCTGCTGCTATGCTGATGGAAGAGCTTTCTTTGACCTCACAGACCAGGACCAAATCCAAAAACATTCTGTGGTATTAAGGAATCTGAAAAATTTTTGAAAGTTATTGTACAGGATGGTAACTGTAGTGGATTTCAAAATAATATCCGGATATGACTAAAGTATATCCGAAGTATTTTGATCTGAGTTGCTAAGTTGGGAAAACTACATGATAAATTTTGTTATTTTCATATAGAGCGTGAACACTATTTACCTTTATAAGCCATTTACATAACGATGTAATGGCCCCCCCGGGGGTCTGTGACGCCAGGGTGACACCGCCGGTTGGTGCCCAGGTGCTCCCGTCTTGTTGCGCCATGTGTTAATGACATGGCTCCCTAGGTGCTGTGGGTGAGTAACGCAGCTGGGGCGGCCCGTGACCCCCCCTTCCCCGCAGCACCCACTCACCCACACGCCTGACGGCGGCACCCGGCCTGTCCCGCCGCTGCACTGCCCTGGGGCCTGCGGGACAGGGCACAAGGCCTCGCCTGGAATTAGAGGAGATTTTTACAAACTTCCCGTCACTGTTGATCCCTGGGGTGCGAGGGGCTGTGTGGAAATGTGGAGAAAAAAAAAAAAAAAAAAAGAAAAAAAACCCCAACCCACAATGAAAATCAAACAAAAAGCCCCAAACCGACAGCCCCGTAAAATGGTGGGTGTGTGGAGGGCGGTGCAGGTCCCACTCGGCAGCCCTGAGGGCAGCCGGAGCCCGCAGCGGGCTGCTGTCGGGGGAAAGCACCGCCTCCCTCTGTCCCTCCCTCCCGGCGCCCTCTGTCCCTCCCTCCCGGCGCCCTGCGGCTGAGCCCGCCCGGAGCCGGCGGGCAGGGGCAGCCCCGCCGTCCCGGGGCTCTCCCCGCGCTGTCGCTCAGCGCCCCCGCCGCCATCTTGCCTTGCGCGCCGCCGCCAGGGGGCGCTGTGGCGCCGCGGCGGAGCCCATAAAAGGTGGCGGCGTGTTCCCGCGGGTATCGGTGTCTGTCGGACCTACCGCCCGCCAGCGGCATGCTGGCGCTGAGCGCCGCCCGCCGCCTGCTGCGCCCGCCTGGGGACCTGCTGCTGCCGCCGCCGGGGCTCGCCGGCATGTGGGCGGCCGGTGCCCGCGGTTGCAGCGCGGCCGGCGCCGACTCGCCGAACCCGGTGGTGTACTTGGACGTGGGCGTCGACAACCAGCCGCTGGGACGCGTCGTGCTGGAGGTAGGGGCGCGGAGGGCGCCGGCAGCTCACCTGGCGCCGGGGCCCGAGGGAGGGTGCCTGGAGAGCCAAGAGCGGCGGGGCGCCCGGGCATGGCGGCCGGTGAGCGGCAAGGTCAGGGCAGGCCCGCAGGGACAGGGGGCGGCTCTCGGCGCCGGCTCCCGGGGCGGCGGGGGAGGCGTAGCCGCCGCTGGTGCGGGCGGGGCGGGGGGGGGGGACGGTCCTCGCCGGGTTGCCGGAGCCGCTGCACGGCCGCCCTCGGGGCTGTGCTCCCCGGGAGGGAGGGCAGTGAGGCGGCTAGGGGGCGAGCAGGGTGGGCAGGGGGCTGGAGTGGGGCACCTGCCCGCCCGTCTGTGGCGGCACCGCTCGGCTGTGACGGCGGCCGGTACCCGGAGCCATCCCCGCGGGACGGGCCGGCGGGCGGCTGCGGCCCCTGAGGTGGAGGCCGGGCCCTGCTGGTGGCGGGGAGCCTCAGTGGAGGGAGACTTTGAACCTTAGCGCGAAAGCTGAAATACCGAGGAAGAGCGGAGCGACCCGGGCAGCCTGCCGCCCGCCTGGCAGGAACCAGCAGGGCTCCCGCGGCCCCAGCCTGGCCCCGGGGGTCAGCGGAGGGCCGGGCCCTGGGCTGGCCTGCTCCTGGGGCAGCGCACGCAGGGGCTCCAGCCGCTGCCAGCTTCCATCTGCTTTCCCCTTTTTATTTCCTGGGTGGTTATCGTTTGATTTTTAGTCTTCAGTTTTCTGAGGTGCTGCCTCCTCGACCTTCCTGCTCGATGCGCACGGAAAGGTTTGCCCGGCTCTGTTTGAACTGGCAGCTGGCTCGACAGCCAGCCAGCGACCAGCTTTATCGTTAAAAATTCTGTCTGCGAAACGCTCAGCCGTTTAAAGAAGGCCTGAACAGGAAGGCTGCGGTACGCTCTGCTCTTACGAAAGGCACGATAAGCGCCGAGGCTTTAATTGTGGGATACCACGTATCCTTAGTGGGGCCGCGCACGTGCCTCTGAGTAAAGGCGTTGTGCAGGGGAAGGAATGAGGGCCGTGCTGCAGCACCTGCGGAGGGAATGCTGCTCCCCAAATTGCTGTCCACCGGGGGAATTCGGTGTGGCCTTCTGCCTCCAGCACTCACGTTGGGTCTGTATCTTTTTTTAAAAGTAGTTTACAAGAGTTCTCTCTAAAAGGGTTTTCCTTGAGGCTAGAGCCCAGTTCACTTTTCTTCATTGAAAGCAACAGCATATAAATTAATTGGACGCTGCCAGCTCTCGTGTTCCCAGGAGGTAGCGTTTGAGAGAGTCATAGGTGAAAATATTGCTACGTGGGTTCCTTATTCATTAGTGAGATTTAGTAAATAGCTGAGTGGTATTATAAAAAATGGCACTAATGTTATTGCGTTGCCTGTGGCAGCATTTCATTTCCAAGTTAAAGATTTTTAATGTGCCCAATTTACAGAAAATCTGAAAGTATTGCGTCATTGCCTAAGCTGTGGTTAGACTCAGCTGCAAATTATAGGCATCTGAGGAGAGCATCCTAGGGAAGGAACATTAGCTTCTTTCCATAGCTATGATGTTTCTAGGTGTTTGCTGCTGGGCACTGGCAGGGTGTGTGGCTAGATAAAACCCTGGTCTGGCTTGGTGTGGCCATTTTTATGTCACTGTTTCCAGGCAATTATAATACCATAGATTTTCAAGATTAGTAAAAAGGTGCATACTAATGAAAACTGGAAACTTCTGTTGGTAACAAATGTGTATGTAACATCATGGGTCAATTTTGATATAAAGTTTCTGCTCTTCTTTTTCCTTTGCCTTTTCTGCAGATTTCAACAGATGGCTCTGTGCTAGGGAGACTTTGATCTCTCCAGTTGTACCTAAAATTGGCTTTGATCCTTGGGGCCTATAATAAAGGTTCTTCTTAGTTATTGCTAAATTGTTTTATTGATCAATGAAATCATTAGACACGGCCCAAGTTGCTCTTTGTGAACTGGCTAAAAGTTGGATTGAGGGGATATTTTTAATTACTGCCCAAATGCTTGGGAAGTCTTAAGGTGTTCTTAGAATTTTGGGTGGTTTGTGGTTTCAGGTAGCTTGTCACCTTGAGAAGTGGGTTCAGTTGTAATGGCCTTCAGTGTAGACGTTTTTCTATGTGTGTGTGAAAAAGCTGACTTACTAATTTGTTTGTTTATTTTTCTTTAACAGTTGAAAGCTGATGTGGTTCCAAAGACAGCAGGTAAGACAGCATCTGGACAATTTCATACTTAAATATTTAAGGTTTAGATGGAGATTTTCAGGAACAAGAATAATTTGTTACCTTTTGGAAACCATTTCCACATTCCATCCCCGTTTGTTAAATAAAGAAATGCGATATGAACTTTGTCAGAACAGTGCTAGTGAGGAGTTATAATTCGTTGTTCCAAATAGTTTCATTTTGTAGTTAGTGCCAAGACAGTACACTCTGTACATGTGGGTTATCAGTGGTGAATCAATATGTTTAAAAGCACATTAGTTTTCATTAAAAGTAAGCCCCAAAACAAATGGGAAAGCATAAACCAAAGGGATGGTGTCTCTTAGAGTTTCCAAAGAGCATGTGGGGGTTTGTTTTCCTTGTCACTAGCTGATCAGTGCACTAATGTTACAGAGTTTTTGTGTTTTATCACGTGCTTACTTCCTCATCTGCTTGCTTAGTGGTTCTGAAAAACTTGTACTTTTCTTTCAGTTCCCAGTAGATGAACATCCTTAAAAAAAAAAAAAAAACAAAAAACAAAAAAACAAACAAGCATCATCTTCACAATAACTACAGAGAACAAAGGCATAAAAGTCAGAAAGTGAAATCTTTGACTCCAAATTGGTGGGTTTGGGAAGGGGGGGCAGTTGGAATTAAGATATAACAGCAAGATAAAAGGGAGATGAGATGGAAAAGGGTTGTGTTTGTACCCTGTCCTGAGGCTAAACAAGCTTTGGTTCCTTAGCATTATTACAGAGGTTCTTTTAAAGGATGGAAACAACTAATAAATCAATAATACCTTAAAGACACTGTAAAATTTTTGAAATACATAAACTTGAGACATAGTTAACTAGTTGTGTTTGTTTATATTATGTATCACATATGGCAACATAGTACTTTATGCTTTGTTTTCACAGAAAACTTTAGAGCTCTTTGTACTGGTGAAAAAGGATTTGGGTATAAAGGATCCACTTTTCACAGAGTGATTCCTTCCTTTATGTGCCAGGTAATGTTTTTTGGTTGTTGGTTTTGTTGTTTGGGGTTTTTTTTTTTAATTTTGCTGTTAAATTTATCTGTATGTTACTTACTTATTTTTAGGAACAGTTAGACTAGTGGTGACATGTCAAGTGTCTCTGGTCTAACCTTTGCTAACTACAGAATGAAAGTGTAACAACGTGACTTGCATTTCTGATCTTTTTGCTGTGGCTGTTGCTTAGCACATCTTCTGTACAAATAAAAGTAAATTATGCGTAGACCGTCTTAAAAAGCCTGGTGTAAGGCTTTCAGCTTTTGTATAGCAGTGTACTTTAGTGTGGGGCACATTTGGCAAAATGGCACTTGCTGGGGAGAAGCGTTTGTGGGTAGAATGACAATCAACCTTGTGTTCTAAGTGAGCTAAGAAAACAACATGTCCATTCTTTATTCCTGGTAGAGTAATCTGTTCACAATAGAGAATGTGTTTTTTAAAAAAAAAGTTGTTTGGGTTTTTTTCTGAACATCTCCCTAATATGGAAGGGAGCAGGGAACCAAAAGGGCTGATTGGGGTAGGTTTTTGGGATGACACACCTGAAATGGATTTTGTTTTGATTTAAAGAATGGCTCTTTCAAAATTCTGAATTAAAGTCCATGCATGTTAGCAATTTTTTCTTAAGCAAACAGCAGCAACAACAACAAAAACAAAACAGAAAAAGCCTTTTTGAATGCCGCCTTTATACTTGGCTTGGCAGATGAGCAGGGTTTCTGTGCTGTAGTGATTCCTGGTGGTCCTCTCTTCCCTTAGGAGAAGCTACATTTCAACAGCAGTGCATTGTAGAATGGCTTTGTAAGCAATTTGAGAAGAAGGTCATAGTGAGAGTGCTTTATTTATTAACTTATGACTATGGTGGTCCCCTATTATCACTTTTTTTTTAAGTGAAAAGTACAGCTGTCACAACAAAAGCCCCTAATCCTAGGATGTTTCTACTAAGAGAAAGGGGACAAGTGTGCTGTAAAGGACACTAAGGTTTTGTGATACTAACAAAGGGACAAGGTTTAGCTTGCTAGGATCAGAAATACATAAATATAAGAAAACTAGAAATCCTGCTCTCTCTGAAGATCTGTGTAAGTCTGTCGTCCTTGCCTCCCTGTTTTGTCCCCACAAATGGACCCGAAGTGAGGATACTAGGTGGCTGATTCTGTGATATGGTGAGATGATGAATTAATATTTAGGAATTACTTGGTAGTCATTACTTAAGTGGGAATTAATATTTATGAACTACTTGGTAGTCATTGCCAAAGTGGAAATACTGTCATAGGTTTCAAATATTTCAAAGCGAGAGGAAACAGTAGAGGCCCCTTGTTGAGATGGAGCGTTAATATGATTCAGGCAATTGGTATAGCCTAATTGGAGGTCATCATACCCAGGACTCGGCAATTCAGGTGCCTCCGCATGGCATGCAACATGCAGAGGACTGCGTAGGAGTAGCTGTAACGCCCCTGTAATAGATTACTCAAGGTGAGAGTGGGAAGATGAACGTGACATGAAATACTTGTTAGGTATGAGTTCTTGGCTGGCATGGGTGGCGTTGCTTCTGGCAGAGGAGATGGCAGATTGCTGGAAGCGTGTTTAGTAGCCACCTTTGGGAGTTGCTGTGGCTGGGGCTTTTTGTTTGTGCTTTGTTGTTTGTGTGTCTAACCTAAGACAGGTGGCCACATCTATCCCAGCAAGCAGCATGTAGCTGAGGGAAGTTTAAAATAGCTCAGGTGTAGCACTTAAACAACAAAACCTAGAAAGGAGCAAATAGTAATAATGGAGGTCCTGACCAGTGTTTAAACCTGTTGGGAGAAAGAAAGGAAGGAAAACAAACAAACAAAAGTTGTCAGGTCTTGCCTATGGTAATGAATTTGGGTGATTTTTGTCTTGAGGCCTTTGAGGTGTTTCTTAAAATTGCTGCCACTTGTTGCACCGCATTTGGGAGCAAGGCTGGTAACACAGAAAGGTGGTTGTTGGAGCTATGGATGTCAGTTGGAGAATATCAGCAAAAACTGGAGCAGAAACTTATTTTCAACTTGATTGTATCTTCATCTATCTTCATCTTCATCGTGTTTTTAAATCCTTATTCTTAACCTGAAGAAAATGTGTTGATTTTATTACTTTTTAATGAGAGCAAGTGAGTGCATTTTCAAGAGCATCACTTCTGATGTAAAATAACACTTGTGTGCTAGTGAAGTTAATAAACCATTTCTGTTTCAGGGTGGTGACTTTACAAATCATAATGGAACCGGTGGAAAATCCATTTATGGCAGTAGATTTCCAGATGAAAATTTCATACTTAAGCACGTAGGACCTGGTAAATAAACATATTCTTTCTACCTTCTGATGACTATAACCTGTAATGATTGTTTATGAAGATGTATTTTAAAAAAAAAAAGTTTTTTTAGATGTGTGGGGCACTTTGTAATTACGGAAGTATCAAGGAAGTTTAACAATCCGTTGTCCCTGGCATGTGCTTATTTGTGGAGACTGCTGTACAATATGTCAGCCTGTGGCATTCTTGCTCTTGCTTTCACTATGAAAGGAACCGTGCAAAATAAACTATGGGAGTTTGTATTTTACTTACAAATTCTGCAAAGGTGAAATTACTGCTTTTATTTTCCTCTTTCATAAGTCATAGACTTCAGTTTTTCCTTAGATGATTGCTGCAGAAGGGAAACAAAGCGATCTGGGATTTCTTATTTACAGGCATGTCCTTTTAAGCTCAAATTAAATCCAGAAAAAAAGTAAAGGAAAAGCCATACATAAGAACATCTGAATTCTATAGTCTGTCTTTTTTGGGTTGTTACTTCCTCATCACAGGAAACTCCACTGTGGTTCAACATAGCAGTAGGTTACCTGATGTTAATCACATTCAGGATGTGTACAACTAATTACATTACTAACATTCTTGCTGTGGAAAGAAGGGAGGCTGGGCAGAAAGGAGGGAGGTGCTGGGCTGGAGGGGAACAGTCAAAGGCAAGAAGTTGGCCTTAGAAATTGTTTGGAAACAATGTGAGACCATCACATCTTCTGTCTGTCCATCTTTAGTCTAAGCATGCAGAGGAAAATTGTCTTCTCCACTGTACGCTTGTTACACCAATCTAATAAACTGCTGTTTTTGTAGGTGTTCTTTCAATGGCCAACGCGGGACCCAATACAAATGGATCTCAGTTCTTCATTTGCACTGCAAAAACTGACTGGTAGGTTTTCAGCCCTGCATATTAACCTGATGAATTGATGCCTGGATCTGGAGGGCTTGGGGTTTTCTTGGGGTCTTTTTTTTGTTGTTTGTGGGTTGAAGGTTTTTTGTTTGTTCTTTTTTTTTTTTTCTTATCAATTTCCAAATTACTTGAATCACAAGGGAAAATAAATTTGTTTGTGCTACTTGAGGGAGGAAGGGCTGTGTGGGTAACAAGGTTGCTGTCCCTCAGAATGCTCCTAAGGTCCAGAGCTAAAGGTATTTCATGTCACTTGTAGAGCAGTTCTGCCTTTGCCGTAGAGTTGATCAGCAGGTGAGAGCCATGAAGATGTGCTAGCATCCCTTCACTGAGCTCGGTTTGGTTCAGTCTTTATGTCGTTTTAAGTAAAACTGCCTTTGGCTTGTTTTTCTTTTTTTCTTTTGTGTTACAGGCTAGATGGAAAACATGTTGTTTTCGGGCATGTAAAGGAAGGAATGGATGTCGTGAAAAAAATTGAGCGATTTGGTTCCAAGAGTGGAAAACCCACCAAAAAGATTGTCATTACTGACTGTGGCCAGCTGTCCTAGCCTTTTGCCGTACCATTCAGGACAACTTTGATGCTGTGAAAAATGAATCATGAAAAACCCAAACATTTCTGATCCCATGAGCAGCACCTATGGAGCCATATTTTCTATTTAACTTGTTCTTTTATACCTATATTGAATAATATTGATTAAAAGCATAAAACAATAACTGAAACATGTTTTAACTGAGTTACCTTGGTAGTCACACTGTCGCATTGATTCGGTAGAGTCCCATTGCATTTTGAAAGCAGTATTACGGTCACCCAGAACGTATCTGACTGCAGCGTCGATGCTGTTCTTACTATTTGGATGATTCAGGTGATGGCATCGGTGGTGGAGTTGCCAACTAAGTGTTCTATAGTTGGGGGTTAGACATAAATTGAGAAATACCATGTTTCCTTTGGTGCTAATAAATGCCTGTTCTGTTATTTGTCTCATCACTTTGAAAAAATTATACTAACTAGTGCTCTCAAAGCTGTCTGCAGCAAGACCGTCAGACGTTTTCTTTGTGTCTCAATTTAAGTCGATCCAGTAGAATCAATGGGTGGTTGTGGGTCATTTTAAATTAATTCTGTCTTAATAATTTTTTTTTTGTAGTCTCAGACCACTGTTTAACTTACCTGCTTCAGTGGAGCAATTTGACTTTTGGGTCAAGTAAATGGCTTTTGGTTGAGTTAGCCTACTACTAGAGCTCTACCTGGGCAATAAGGACACAAATTAGCCAAAAGATCATGGGACTTTTTTATTATGCAACTGTGAACTTACTTGAAGTGCAGTTCTGCTCTGAGATCTGGTTCTGTGTGGAATGCAGCACGGTTCTCAATACATAGCCTATTTTTGCACTTTGAGAATATAATCAGAGCGTAGTGATCTTGCTTGAGTGAGAAATGGGTTTCATTGCTTTTTTGTCCTGTTGGTCCTGAGAAGTCGGCCTGCCTCAGGTATTGCTTGGGTTCTGATTTCTTATGCATCGTCGCCAGAAGTTAAAATTGGTCACCACGGAATCACAAGGCCTAATTGGTGCAGCAAAATGATTATTTTTGGGGTTGATGCACGAGAAGGAAAGAATTCAGCTGATCAGCTAAACACATTTCGTTTGTATAACGCGGTATGTTTTATGTGGAGTGCTGGAGCAGTAATAAATGTTGGAACCTCACAACGTCACTTTTAGAATCTCTAAAGCTGTAGAGTATTCATGCTTGTGGGACAAAGCACTTGACTGGTTTTGTGCAATAATCTTGTTACTGAAGAGAAGAATAAACCGGGATGGCTCTCTTCAAATGTGAATTTATTTCTATTGCATTTGGATAATATGTAGGTTTAAAACTATTTTGCACTGGATCTTTTTTTCCATGGAGGGCTTCATTCTTATGTGTATGAGGTAGTATTCAGAGTGTAATTTTGCAGAAAATAGAATTGAAAAGTTTTTTATTCTTTACACTATAGCCATTTAATCTTTCTTTGTAGTATTTCTAAAATGTTAATTTGTGCTGGTTTGGCTTATTTCCATTTGATAGAATCATGGGTTTTGTGTGTGTGTGTGTGTTCTCTTAATTTGTATATGAAAAAATAATTAAATACAGTTCTAAAAAAAAAAAAAAAGTCTGTCCCTTTTTGAAATATGACTTTGCACACCTACTTGAAAGCAGGAGTGTGAGGAGCTGAAACCTGCTGTGTTTGCTCAGGCTGTTCTACTCTGTCCCCTGGGCGACGGTCGGATCCCGTGGCATTTGGAAGCCGAGCTGTCGTTCAGAGATACAGCAAGAGAGAGACGGGGTAATGGTGCCAGGCTTTGCCTCGCGCTAGTGGATCTAAAACATCTGGTCTATGGATAGCGGTTCAGGTTTTGAGACTGTTCTCTTGTCTGATTGATTCCATCAGTTTGCAGAGATAATGGGGAAAGTGTAAATTTACTGGGTGTGGGTTTTTTTAAATTGCTGAATTCCTTTTCGAAAAGTTGCTACTTCCAGCTTTTTCCTGGACAACTGAGGAAAAGTTTCTTCCTTGCTGCGTGATCAGAGATGACATTAGGAATTTAGCATCTTCATGTGTCTCAGTGGTATTTGTAGATGGGAAAGCCCAATGGAAGGTGCTTTGCCACAAACCAGGCCATTTTCTCAACTGTGTGTTAACCCTTAAATAAGTAATAGTATTGTGCATGTTCTAATGACGTGTTACACATGCCTGTGGCTCTTGCAGACACCTTTATGACCTAACTTCTGAAATGTAGAAGCCAAAATTGTCCATCAAGGCTTGCAATCTTGACCAGAAGATAAATATCAAGACGTATGCGATCCCTGTGGCTGGTGACACTGGTTGTGGTGGCTCAATGGGGCTGGCTTCGGTGCTGTTCTCTGCCAGAAGAGCCTTCCTTTGCTGCCTGGGTGCTTAGGGCAGTTTAATGTGAGTCTTAATGTTTTGACAAACTAAACAAGTCAATCTCTGAAAGCTTTCTTCTATAAAGTATCTTCCTCAAAATGGATTTTTCTAGGGTTCTGTTCTTCCTGGTTTTTTCCTTCCTCCCCTTCCCTTTATTTGAAGGGAAAAGGCACAGAGCTCTATTCCACATTTGCAGCATTGCAAGAGTGCTCTGTACTGCAAATACACACCTACAGCTTGTACTGAGTGTACCCACATCAACTTTAAGAGGTGTTTGTGGCCCCACAGGACACCCCAGGAAGGACTGCAGGACCTCGGCATGCTGGGTGGCCATCCCTGGCCCGCTCTGCTCCTGGGGCTCTCAGTCTTGGGCAGCTTGTCCACTTCCATACACAGCCCAAAGTCAGGACTGCAGTACGGGGGTAAGTACACAGAGACGGGCTTTTGCAAGTAATCATCTGCTGGGGTCTCATTTTCTGCAGGACCCTACGTGCCCATCTCTCTCCTGTTAGCCCTCATGTATCACAAACAGTTACTAGGAGAAGAGGGTTCTCCTTTTGCAGCCTTGCTTTGATGGTTTTGTCAAAATCATGGGCTAGAACAGGAAGACTTAGCCAGTGCCACCACTTGCTTGTGACCTCCTTGCTCTGGGATTTTGTACCCCTTCATAGCAAAATGGTCTGTGTTATGACAACAATAAACTTTGCCTCAGAGCTCTGTCATGTACATGGACTTTGACTTCTAAAGTTAATCCATTTCAACTGTGAGATAGGGAACAGCCCCAAGTTATTTTTTAAATACATTTAGATGGTAAATGGATATGCTTTCCTTGTCTTCTGCTGGTAAAAAGCGTTGATCCAAAAGCAATTCAGATCATGGTTCACATTAAATTAAAGCAGCTGGGCGATCCCAGAGTAACTCAAGTTATTCATGTATATATTCAAAATGTGAAAAATTGCGGCCAGACGAGTTGAAGCACAGGGTGATTTTTCTGTCCCCTGCCCGGTGATTAAATACCCCCATGGCACGGGTGCTGGGGCAGAGCTGGTCACCGGCCGGTGGCCGAGATGTCCTTGAGGGCTGGCAGCCCCTGCGCGGGGGGTGGCGGACACTCGCCGTCGTCCCGCTCCCCACCAGGTGGCACCAGGAGATCGCCCACCGCGCGCTCGGCCGCCGTGACGCCAGCGCTGACGCCTTCAGCGGCACCTTTGCCTTAATAACGCACTGAAGGGGCTGGGGGTGACAAAGCGCCGCTAAATTCAGGTGAGGAGCAGGTAGAGTAACAGTGGTGTTCGTAACAAGTTGGCCCGTAGCTTCCCTTCGGCTGCACCGAAGTGAGCCGAGATGCGCTCAATTACTCCGGAAGCACCAAAAGCTGCTGTTGGGCATCTTGCTGGGTATAAACCCCACAAACTGCTTCAGCTTCTCCTGCACGAGAAGATATTAGTAATGTTTTTCCCAACTGTGGCTGCTCCAGCACATTGTCATGGTCTGTGGCTCACTGAGGTGTGACAGAAGATTTTAAAATGGGAGTGTAGCCACCAAAACTTCTTTTTTGCGGGGGGTGTGTGTGCTATTGCTACCTAGAAATCCTGCACAGCTCACGTAAGGAAAAAAAGGAGGTGTTCAGTCTGGAGTTGCGGTTTTGAGAAGAGCTGGGGGATGGCAGGTGTGCTACTGCAGGTTTTCACCTGGCAGTTTCGGATAAAAGCTTGCTCGCCGGCAGAGCGGTTGTCACGGCGCGTGGCCTGTTCGGGCTGCCCTGGGGGTGCTGGGGGACGAGCCGCAGAGCGAGCTCCGCGGTGGTCACCACTGAGGGACTGCCAAGCCCAGCACCAGTCAGGAATAACAGGCTCAGAGTGCACCCTTAGGTAAAGTGCAAATAAATATACGCAGCAAAAAATGAGTTTACATTTCAAAGTTGTTTCAACGCACTCACAAATGTTTTTGTTTAGTCTCATGTTTTAATTATTTGTTCCAGACTTTCTGCTTACATAAATGGCTTTCTTTGGTGCTGGGCTGAGGCTGTGTCTCTTTGTTTATAAATTTTAAATCCTTTGAAGTCAAGAGGTTCGAGGTACAAAATGCTGTTCTCTTTTGTAGTGCCGTATACTCTGCTGGTAGCAATATATCAGCAATCAGGACCTCAAAGAAGTGAATTACTTAGAGTACAAATCATTTTACCTGACATTTCAAGGACAATCTGGATGTCCTGGTGCTAGCTGAGAATTTGTAGTTGGACAGACACTTTCTACCCAATTTAGAAGTAACCAGGCTGAACGGACATTGACCTTCCAGTGAAAAACTTTTAAATCTTGAATTGCAGACTTTTGTATCAAGTCTGACTCTGTTTAAAGACATTGTATGAACCAGCTGATCACAGGTGAATTTTGACCCAAAATCTTCACAGCCCAAAACATGAGTTTGTTGCACTGTCAAACTGAAAACTGAACCTTGGCAACCATTTTCCTGAGCCTTGATGTTTTTTCTCCAGTTATCTGCTCTGATTTTTCCAGCACAGCACTGTGGATATGCCTTTTCCATATGCCTTTTCCATGCTCTCCTGCCTCCATGCGGTCCCCACATCTGCCAGGGGATGCTGCATGGTGTGCTGCGGCCACCCAGAGCCTGTATCCTACGTTAGGCATGGGTGAACCGCCAGACGGTGGAAGAGAAAAGAGCCCCTGCACTGTGATGCCACAAGCACCTCTCCCGTGGAACCTCTTTCCCTGTGTGGGTCTCCCTGTCGAGGCCTGGGAGCCCCACGCCAGGGCCGTGCCATGGCTGGTGGAGCCCCTGCTTTGCTCCCTGAACTTATTGTCCATCCTTGTGGGAGAGGACTGCACACAGTTTGGTTTGAATGAGCAAAACTGCTTTCCCAGCTGGATGAGGACAGACGGAGGTTAGTAATGGGTTTTTTTCTTCTTTCCAAAACCCACAAGAGAAAGAGCTTCTGCTCCTGCACAAGGTCACCCACCGTGCCCTGGGGTGGTGGAGGGGTGGGCTTGGGGAACGGCTGTACCTGGGGAAGCAGCTGGCTCACTGCTCTGGGAGGCGAACAGCAGCAGAGGTGGGTTTTTCTTTTGTCAGAGCTGAGGACAAGGGTGTCAGGGACTGGCAAGGGCATGACTTAAGAGCTGGGATGCAGGAGGACCTTCACTGTGAGCTATAAATGGTGGAAGATGAAGGGACTCGGAGACAATCGTGTGAGGCAGGAGAGCTCACAGCAGCAGGAGCCTGTACGAGATGGTTCTCTTAACAGGGGACCTGAATGAGGACCAGCTTGTTTGACACCAGGTGCCATGTGTAAATGGCTACAGAAGGGATCTCGCTGCATAAGGTTGTCAGTCCTTGCTGCTCGGTCTGTCAGTGGTGAAGATGATGTCCTGGGACATAGCTGGAAATATAATGTACTGGTGTTTTTGACTTGAGTTCAGTGCAACCATATCAGAGGTTTCCACTGACTCTGAATTGCTTGTTATTTATTAGCTGGTTAAGCGAATGAAAACTTAAAATTCAGCCATTGTTGGGACTGATGAAGTTTGAGAAGAATGGAGGAAAACTCACTCAGCAGCAGACCTCGTCATCTCTCAGGAATTCAGCAAAACGTTCGGGTCCCAAAGGCCCTGGAAAAGAGCAGCATAAATGAGCAGGTAACTGGACTTCAAGCTCTAAAACTGCTGCTCCGGTCTACCTGTCCCCATTGAGGGGACAATTCTTCACCTGGTTTCATGGCACACCGTGCACTTTGCTTGACATGAGCCCACGCTCACTATGCATATGTGTATTTTTGAGGATTAAAACAGAGGTTACGGCTTGTGCGTAAATGTCAGCGTGCCTCCAACCAAACAGCAGCCCTTGCTGCGAGTGCTGCGACGTGTGTGTGGCTCAGCAGAGCACCTGCTTAACCGCGCGGCGGGTTTCCCCAGTTGCCTTCCCCCCAGTTCTCTCCAAATGTGGCCGCTGCAGCTGCAAGTGGGTGTAGGGTGAGGGGACGGGCACAGCGGCCATCCTGCGCTGCTGCTCCTCAGGGACACCTCCACAGAGAGGCAGGGCATAGCTGAGGTCCAGCCTAGCCGGAGAGAAAATGTCCCTCTCCAGGCGGGAAGGAGCAATGGCTTCACGACGTTTGTGATTTATTAGGAAGTTGCATTTCTTTTTCCATCCGTATCCTGGACCTGGAGGTCAGAGGTGGGCAGGTCCGGCTGCCAGGGCTGGGATGCGGGGCTGGGGACCAGGGGCGCTGGTGCAGCTTCGTCCTCCTCTGACGGGTCACTATTTTTAATCACCCTTGAGAAACATTGGTGTGAATTCCCGGTTCTTTTTACCAGCCAGGACAAAAACCACATAACTGAGGAAAATAACTGACTGTGTCTTTAAGATGGGGTCAGGGAGAAGTTAAAAATGTGCAGATACAGAGGTTTGGGGGGGGGGCGGGGGGGGGGGAAACTCTGTCACCGTTCTCATTTTCACTCACCTCCTACTTAAAATTCATCCAGGAAGGTAGGCAGAGGAACACAGCGGCTGCTAAAATTACTAGGTGGAAATCATTTTTAGCAGGCGCAAGTGTCTTGTGGTTTTCCTGCTCACTCTCTCCCCCGCCGCTCCTACCTCATGGCTGCAGTTTCCCCCAGGGAGGCTTTCGTGTCGCTGGTGTGTCTCTAATAAGAAGCGCTGTCGCAGCCCGGCCAAAGGCGCTCTGTTGGTGACGGGTGGCAGCTGCGAGGCCACCCTCCGCCGGGACCCCGGCCCCCGGGACGAGCCCCGGGCTGGGCTCCCGCGGCTCTCCCGGGACTCGCTGCCCCCACCCCGCCCCTGGCACGGCTGAGACGAGGTGGTCCTCAGAGACGCAGAGGAGTGTGAGGAGGAGGCGGCAGCTGCTAGTGTTTAGGCTTTGCTGGAGCAATAAATTTTGCATTAGTACTAAACAGTGCACGCTCCAAATGATGCAGTGTCTTAGAGGTTTGTTTTTTTTTTTTTTTTAATTTCCCTGCCAAAAGTCAGCGTTTGGTTAGGATTTTATTTTTTTGGAAGCAGTGTTGCTATTAACTTGATGGTTGCCAAGGCCAAACAAAGTGCAAAGTGTCCTTGGAGAAAGCTGCGTGATTCTGTACATTAAAAACGGGGGGATGCCAGCACGCAGCCCCGGCCTTGCGGCGTGTCACATGTTTGCTTATGTTGCCAGGATCCTATAAACGCTTTTGCTGCATTTTTTTTAAAAGAACGTTTCTTTGCTTAAATTGCAGCAGCTCGAGCTTTGCATTTTTTGGTCTGATTCTTTTCTGGGTCCGGGTTCGCAGAGCGGGTGGGAGGAGCGTGCAGCAGGGCCGAGGCGGGCTGGCTGGCCAGGGACGAGGGGCTTGTAGCCAGGGGCCAGCGAGGAGTTACACCCAAAGCCAGAGCTGCGGCCCGAGTCCCCCGCCCTGCGCACAGCATGACGTTACGGAGCTGTTAACCCACTAACCCTTGGCCCCCGGACTCGCTGGTGTAGGCAAACAATAGGCTGGCCCTGTGCAACGGGGAAACAATGCAGATTGCCGCCCCGACAGGCGCCGCGAGCATTAATTACCCGTGGCTGACGAGGGAGGCCTTTAAGATCGCTGTTGGGTCTGTGGCAGCACCTGGGATCGAGCGCTGGGGGCCGACTTTGCAGGGCATGGTGTATGCGCACCAGGTCAAGCAGCTCTTTCCCCAAAACCGCCTGAAAAAATAGCCCTTTGGCTTGGATGCCTCCCGCCTTGCCCTTACTGTCACCCGCTCTCCTCTGCCCGCAGTGGGTGCTGTCAAGCCACAGGGCGTTTAGAGCAGGGGAGCTGCTGCAAGAGCTCTTCCTTGGCTCCTCATGGGAGCTGGGAGATGTCTGCTCCCCCCACCCCACAGAGGAAACCTGAAGGAAGCTGCAGTTTACGCCCTGCCAGAAGATTTGGCCATGACCGTGGCCTGGCTGGGTGCGCAGAGTGCCCGGTGAGGAGGCAGTGTGCTCAGCCCCGGTGCGGCAGAGCTCCCTCCGGGCGCAAGGGCCGCTCTCCGAGCGCGGGACTGTCCTCCGCACCCCTCCCCGCGCAGCAGCGTGCTCGCAGCTGTGAACGTAGGGCTGGATTCAGGGCTGCAGGCTGGTGGCCCTGCAGGAGTTGCTCCCCACGGGGTGACATCAGGCGGAGGTTGTGGCTGTTGCTGGCTTTCCTTCCCCAGCTGCTGGGCTGGCGGTGGGGCCAGGCAGCGTGGCATGGGTAGGGGGATGTGATGGTGGCCACCAGGTTGTCACAGGGTGCTGTGAACACACATGCTGCTGCTTGTGCTTTCCTTACCCGGGCATGTGGGTGCCTGAAGATGCGCTCTCTCTAATGTCCGAAAGTAACTCCCCCAGTCTGCAGCGAGAGCACGACATTCCTTCATCTGTCTGTGAGCCACCCACCTGAAATCACACCTTGACACCATCCTCTTTCCAGTAAACCCACCAGTGAAGGCAGGTGTTGACTGGGAAACTGAACTCCAGGTGCGTATGGTGTTTGCTGACCATCACCAGTTTGTGCCCCTTGTGCCGCAGCTCTGCCTCCAGCGGGAACCGACGGGGGGCTCAGGGCACCTGCCTTCAGCCCCCTGAGCTGGGGTTCCCTGGCATGGCTGCAGCTCTCAGGCTCTTGTCACTGACCCACCTTTGGAGGGTGAAGGTGGACATGGCTGCCCTGGCTCCAAGCCACTGCCCTTCGGGATGCAGGCTCGTCCCTCTGTGGGACATCTGTCCTGTCCAGCAGAAAGCATACATCCAAATCTCTGAAGCTGAAAGAAGTGCAATGATTTAAGGTAGTGGGGAAAAAAACCAAAACCAATCTCTGCTAAATGCTTTCCTTTGACTGCAGGGTGAACAGGATCGTGTGGAGCCTGAGGGCTCAAAACACAAGACAGCAAAAGGGGAGATCACCTGTGGATCGGCCGCCTCTGGGGGAGCTGCTGATACAAACTGCATGTTGGAACTGACAGCATCACGTTGGGTCAAGGCAAAGTAGTTTGTTTTTCCAGTGCTTTTATTCTGTTTTGTTTCCAGTTGGTTTGAAACCACTGGAAAAGTGGTTTGATGCCCCTGGTTTTTGGAAAATAGTATTAATGCACACAGATGCAGGACTGCATAACGAAGGAAAACTAGACACTTCTCTTCGTCGTAAGGATGACTTCATTTCTGGGGTGAACTGAAGGATTAGATGATGGTTGGTTACAAAATGCATAGAAACTGATGTGGAACAGTGGGGAAGATAATTACGTCTTGCTTTTCTCTACCTTTTCAGCACCGTTCCCTTCATGCCGAAATGAAAGGAAATGCTTTTTTCTCTTCACAACAATATGAAATAATTTTCCAGAAATCATCCTGGCCCAGATTGCCTTAAGCAGAGTTATACAACTGCATCTGGTTCAGCGCACAATCCACAAGAGAGGACGGCCAAACTGTACCCTGACGGCTGGATGACGTGCCCTTCCTGTGGGGTCCGGCTGCTCGCAAACCCAAAAGCTGTGGCCGGCCCCTCATTTTACAACCCCGCTTCTTGGCCACACTCAGAAATGTGACTTTTGAAGTTTGCAGCTAACGCCTCTCCCTGCCATTAAAATCTGATTCCTGAGAAAGGTGGAGGAGGCGGGGGGAGCCGGGGGCTGGCCACCTTCACCTGCAGGCAGCACAGCAGCATTTCCCAGCTGCCAATGATATTTTTACTCCCATTTAATTACCACCCCAGTTAATGAGGTTTATATCATCTCCTTCCATAGCAGTTTCTGAGGGCATCTAAGCAGC
This sequence comes from Fratercula arctica, assembly GCA_947846985.1. Lineage (NCBI taxonomy): Eukaryota > Metazoa > Chordata > Aves > Charadriiformes > Alcidae > Fratercula > Fratercula arctica. The sequence continues at coordinate 27,697,766 of CANTUZ010000010.1, forward strand.
AGGGTATCAGGGGGCACTTCCACCTGCTGCCACCCGAGGTGCAGCGGAGGGAGGGAGGGAGGGAGGGATGGATGGATGGATGGATGGATGGATGGATGGATGGATGGATGGATGGATGGATGTCCGGCCGGCCTTTGCTGCCAGGGTGACAGCAGCATCCTGCGTTGTGGGGGCAGGGTAATGTATTCCTACCACTTTCTATCTACTTGGCTTTCTAAACTCAAAACACGGGTGAAAGACCAAGGGTGCACAGTAACACGCAGCAAAGCGCCAGGGGAGTCGGTGACACAGAAACAGCTCTGAACCAAAAAGAGCTTGGTGTGGATGCAGTGCATTGGAATACAGAGGAAAAGAATACTTTATATCTATAGGAGAGGAATCGATACGGCATTTCAGGAAAAAAAGGGGAGGGTAAATCAATGTATTTTAGGAGCTGCAAAACTGAAAAGATGAGAGCACTGATACGTCAGCTGGGAAATCAGCTGTGTATCTGAGCCTGCGGCTGGGGAGGAGATAGGAACAGAGCACACAGCTACCTGCAACTGCTGCAGGGCTGCGACGTTTCCCGTCCCCATGTCCCCATTCCTCCTGACAGCCCTGGCTCAGGGATTTCTTCACACCGCCTGAGCCCGAGCCTGAGCCCAAGCCATCCTGCTCTCCAGCAGCGAGGGGCTCTGCCTTTCCCTCCCTCCCGCCCGGCTGGAGCTGGGACAAAGCCTCCGGGACAAGGATTTCCCAGCAAGGCTGTGGGTCACCCTGGGAGCTGGGCTGGTGTTTCCCATCAAGCTGACAGGCTTCTGCAGAAATAGTTAGCGTGTGGCAGTATTGCCTCCTAAGCCTTTAAATATAACTTAAACTTACAGCCTGAAGGCGCTGCCTTGCTCTCTGTGGGACTTTGCAGCTGCAGTCGTTATTATCCCATCTAAGAGAACTCTGTTCCTTTATTCCCCCTTTGGGGGCATCTGGAGCACAGTCTGTGCCAGCTTTGTCTGCCCAGAAGCTGCCTCAGTTCCTGAGGAATGAAGCTGTGGGTTTTTCAGTGGCTGCTAACAGCCTGCAGATAACGCAGGTTTGTTCCCTGTTGTTCTTCGAGAGCGGGGCCCCTCAAAGAGCAGACTGAACTCTCTATCAAGGAGTCAAAGGGCTAAAATAATATTGGCCCAGCGTGTCATTGCTGACTAAGGTCCTGGGCTTAACAAGACCCCAAATTGTTCCTGTTTCGCTGATGTAATTTGTTATCCCGAATTTCCCCCTATTTTATTATTTAAGTGTTCCTGTCTCTGAAGTCATAGCTTCAACATGTATTCTTCAATCACCCTCTCAAAACCTGGCAGAAATACGTGTCTGGATGATGAACTAGTGGCTGTTGTGACCTGGTTTGTACTGGACATGGCTCACCTGGCGAGCCGGTTCCCTGCTGATGGGGGTGCTGAGGCTGATGCTGTCCCAGCCCCGGGTGTCTCCGGCTCATTCCCTGCTGTTTAGTGGGATGTGCTGGGAAATGGTGGTGGTCCCAAAGATGGGAAAAAACACCAGGCAAAATGACTTGAACCCATATAATGCGATCCTCAAGCTGATATAGATCTTCTCTAACCAGTGAAATTTTTAACCTCTTCCAATCCAGTGTGATTTATTAGGACAAGAGTGTTTCCTCCTGGGGAAACGATTTGTAGCCCCTTATTTCTTAGCCTTTTTCTATAGTTGTGTCGCTGAGGTATCGGTGTCAGGGTACCAGTGTTGCAATGGCTTCTTTGCTACCAGCAGACCATTAGCATAAGTGAGGGCAGACAGTATTTTACACCTATTTTGTACTAGCTGGCACAGAGCAATGGAAAGCTGGAAAAAAACAAAACCACAGGCTACAGAGCAGAATGAATAAAAACAAAAAAATAAGCCAGGTCCTTTAGTTTTGGAACTTCTCCAACAACCTCTAATATGCATTAGTGAGATATCAACTTTCTGCCGTGCAGGATGAACTATAAAATATTATATCTTAGCCCTGCACATTTTCAAGTTCCTTGTCCTTTATTACAGCCACTGGTTTATTAAAACTGGAAATGGACCTAGACCAAACCTCTGCCTGACCATGTCTGAACGGCTGCATCCAAACCCTGCAGTTTTTAAAAACTGGTCTCTAATGTTTAAAACAAAACCGAGCCCAACACAACAGCAAAGAGCATCTCGTTCCTCCTCTCTTACTGCCCTACGTGGACAAAAATCCTCACACCTGGATGTACAAAGCTATTAGGCTCATGGGTTAACTTAAATCCTTGCCCACTAACGTTAGAGGCAAAATGCCCAGTGTGCTTAGCAGTGTCTGAGGATTAAAATTCAATCCCACTTGAAACTCTTCCCAAGCATGTATGATCAATGATGAGTTTGAAAGTATATTATTTTTATTTTTTTTTTAAGTCCATTGATGTGATTTGTTCTGTTTGTAAGACCAACTGGCAATAGAAGGTATTAATTTCCTATCACTTTGTTCCAAATTGTCCTTCCCTTGTCCTTGTATTTTATGGTCTCCATTAAGGAATGTTGTCCTCTGGATCATTTTTATTGGCTTTGCTTTTTAATAATCAGTATTCATGCTTAATACAGCAGTTTTTTTGGTAACAAAAGTCATAGCTTAAAAAACCCAAAGCAGCCCCTCTTTCCCTTGACAGATTTGAATGCGATTACTTTTGTAAGTTATAAATAAAGGCCTGGTAGTTGATGTTTAGTGGGAAACTGTCCCAGTGTATTTCAGAGACCTGTTTTTCAGTCTCCTCCGATAAGAAAACTGATGACTTGGCATTTTGGGGAGCTGTTTTTTTGTGCTTTGTGTTGCTGCTGTATCTGCCAGGGGTTAGCAAACCTCCGGGCTGCAACCTGGCCAAACCAGGAGCTGCCTGCGCTGCTGTGCTCCCAGCTAACCGTAACGCCATGCTGGTGGGTGCTGGGTTTTGCCCACGAGCTGCCATCTCAGGACAAGATTTGGGCTATTAGGTAGCTGTCCCCAGGGTCTTGCTCTTGGTGGCATCTCCACTAAGACCTGTGGCAGCCCTTATCCCCACCTGAGCACCGCTCAGACCAGCCCACCATGCTTTACCCTCACCGTTGGGTTAGAGGTGGCCATTTGGGGTAGCACATAGCGATGGCTGCTTTTTACGTTTACAGCTCCCACAGAGAGAGTTTGTTTAAAAAGAGGTGATGTGTCTCCCCACTGTTTATATGTTGTCATGTTTTTCCCATGGTAAGACACTGGGCTACATCTGGGGCTCGGAGGACGCAGCCCCAGGGTGAATCGGGGGTGGCCATCCCTTCCTGCAGATAAGCCCCTTCATCCCTCGGCTGGCTCCTGGTCCGGCTGTAGTTTGGGGAGAGATAGGAATCTCTGGTGATAAAGGAATGGCTTCAACTAAATGCAGCTACTGACAGATATGGCTGAATTACTGCATGGGTTTTGTAAAGCGAAGGGAAGGGTTTGCAGTGATTTAAATAACACCTATTTGCAGTAACGGTGTTTTCTCTTGACCTCATTTAGAGAGATCCTTTTGGACCAAAGAGCGTTCATGGACCCAGAAGTTTCCTGATGGGTTTGTAATTTGGCAAAGGTGTCTCTAAATGGCCTGGCAGAGGCGCTTGGTTTTGAGGAAAATGTGCTGGTTTATTACTGGATGTCCCTGCCAGCCTCTGCTAGAGATTTCTTTTTTTTTTTTTTTTTCCTCCCCATAATCTGCTCCAGCAGTTCAGCATAGGAAAGTTCAAGGGGGAAGTAACTCTTTTCAGAAAAAAAAAAGCTGTAAAAGCAATCTTTCTGATGCTAGTGGGTGAGGGCCCAGTAGAAGAGATGATGATGATCCAGCTTAAAGCCTACTTCAGTAACCAAAAAAAAAATTCTGGTGTTTAAAATGGAATTAATTTTCTCTTTGGATTGAGATCAGGTTGGAATCAAGTTTAATTCCTTCAAGCTACGCTTTCCCTCAAACACCATTAGTTTTTAGAAGCTTTCCTAGGAGAAGCCAGTTCATTTGTCTTACAGCACATCGTGCCGCTGGACCCTGTCTCGCTGGAGGAGGAAGGCTGGGCTGTAACAGCAGTCGCTCCTAATGAACTCATACTTGTCACATTTCCAGGACTAGATGGGCTTGTCTGCCCCTCGCACCCACCCAAAACATGTCTGTGTCCCGGGGAGATGACCTCCACCCTGGGCCCCACAAGGACTGGGAGATGCTGAGGTACGCACAGCCCGATGCGTCCCTGCCCAGGGACCGCCAGGACCTACGGCTCTGGTACCGCTGCCAGAAAGAGATACAGGACAGCAGAAACTGTTCGGTTTTCCTATCCTGCGATCCCAAAGGAGCACAGAGGCTGCGTTTGCACCAGGAAGCATGTAGGGGGTGTGCGACTGCAGGCAGCTGCCTGTCCCTCCCCAGGTGGAACTGGCAGCAGGAGGGGCAGGAGCTTGTCACAGGATCCCAAAGACATTTTTTTTCCAGTAGCTGATATACCCATGCAAATAACAAGTGAGATGAATTAGAAATGCTCATTAATGGCAGAATTATCATTTAATTGGCAAAACTGAACCTTAGAGTGCAATTTACTTGCCTGAAATGTCGGTTCCTCCGGGAACAGCCTGTTTGGGCAGCGTCAGAGAAGTGGAAGGCAGTGCTTTGGTGGACCAGTGAGATATGGCACCTCCACACTGGAGCTGTCTCTAGCTGTCATGTCTAGGCAGTCCTGGTGCGCACAGAAGATGGGGAGCAAAGCCCTCGTGTCAGAAGCAGCAAATGCTCCGGCGGCGCAGCCTGGCGTGGCTCCTGGATGCTTCCCTGAGCTCCCCCGTCCATCCTGCCGCTGCAGCACCTAAAACCTGGGGAATCCAGGCTGTGGTCTTGGAAGAAATCATACATTTGGTTGATAAAACCAAGGGTATGACATAACATGCTTCACCTTCTGTACCACACGTGACTTAGGACATCACGGCTTTCTGATTTAAGAGAAAAATAATTGTGACATCACTAAAGCACCTGAGAGGTGAATTGGAATTTGATACCTGATAGCTCTCCTGAAGTAGTCACCAAATGCAGGGCGGGGCGGGGTGGTATGTTTAGTCAGTGGCATTTTACAAGGACTGGGACTTCTAAACAGATTCCCGAGCAAACCTTTTCATTGACACCAATACAAAAATCACTGCTGGTAAAACTTATGGGCACAACGATGATAAACAGGTAATGAAGATACCAGGAAAGTCAGGCACAGTAATGAGAGCGAGTTGGTGGATTCACGTCTACAAAAACATTTTTTATATAGCCAACTACAAAGCTATACTTCTGAGAAGACGGAGGCAGCCTGTACAGCTGGAGTGAGCATTGCATCCTGAAACCTGCATGTTTGAAGGGGTTAAGGGCTGCAGTGGATGCAAAACTCAGCAGGAGCTTCCATTACGGTGCTGTGGCAAAAGGGCCGCTGCGATCGCTGTCAGCAGGAAGCAGAAAGAGGGGGAAGCTCTGTCTCTGAAAAGAAGAGACAAACAAAGGCGTGCTCTGTGTAGTTCAGGGACTGTTTTCAAAAGACGATGAAAAACTAGGCAAGTTGCAAAAAGAGCCACAGAAATGATTTGGAGTAGAAGAAAGTCCCTTATAAAAAAGAGACTTTTTAACTTAAAGGAAAATAAAACAGGAGGGGGGAAGGAAAGGACTGAGAGTGACTTAATTATGTAAGTGGAATGTGGGAAAAAAATACCAGGTACTTAATTTACCATATGAAAGCACAAAAAGACACAACACCTGGAATCTGGGGTGTGCAAATTAATATAGGAAATGAGGATCAATGTCTGACTGGTGAGGCTGATTAACTTTGGACCAAGCCACCAACTGATGCGGGTCTTCCAGTCAGGATGAAATGCCTCTCTTCGAAGACACGCCAGAAGAGTTATTAGGGTAAATACGAGAGTAACTGGCTGAGATTTAACGACTTGTAGCATACAGGCTGTCAGAATAGATGCTTTAATACTCCCTTTTGGCCTCCAACTGCATTTAAACCCCTCTTTCCTGATGTGAATCTTGGCTTCCCAGCACTCCTTATCATTTTTTTCTCCTCTTGTTCTCAGTCTGTTCTTGGGGGAGTTTCTCTCTCTCCCTCTCTCTCTCTCTCTTTTTCTCTGCTTTTATTATGCCACTGCAGACAAAAACTGGGGGTTTTGAAGGTCGTGAAGGGAGTTAGACTCCCAGCTTCATCTGAATTCAGAGGGAACTGGGTGCCAAACGCAGATCTTGTGAAAGCCTCAACCCAGAGCCCTGAAATTCAGTGTAGCTTTGAAAAACCTCATAAAAAGCAAGCTTGCTGATAGTGGGCTGTCTTGAGTTTGATTCTTTCATCTTAAGCATTTTTCTGATGGAGGTTCTATAAATATGCACAACGATGACTGGAAATAAGAGAGTACATGCCTGGCTGTCACATACGAATTTTCTGCAAGGAAAATCACCACAGTTATTTTACTGGCTGGTTATCTCAAAGCAGCAAGTATCCAGACGGTTGTCTCCAACTGTTGTTATTAAATTCAGCAGGAAATCCATCCTGTCCAAAAGAATTATTAGTTTCCATTGCTCCTGGAGATGTCCGGAGATGTTAATTTGTGTGTGTTTGTGTTGCACAAGCAGCCGGCCAGTGAGCAGGGCCCTGATTTGATCTTGTTCTTGAGCTCTGTGAGCTGCATGGCAGCTGTAAAACCGATGTCAGTGTCTAGGTCGGGGGGTTATTTATGAAGGCAAGTCTTCCCAAAACACCCCAATTGCTCCAACTGTAAATATGTTTCACATCACAGGGCAGCATTTGAAATTAGTAGTTTAACATCTCAAAGTGGGTCCGAGATGCCATTAGTGGCAGACTTTGCCATGAAGAAGTTGGTATTTGTCAGCTATTTCTGCCCAGAGGTGTGTGAGATACCACAGTTTCCCCTTTTACTTACAAGAGGAAATAACTGTGGTGGCAATCTGGTCTTTGTCAGTGCTGTAGATGCTCAACCACAAAGCAGTGGTCCCTTATGTATACCATTAAGGCCTGTCAGGGGCAGGAATCATTTACCAAAGGGAGTGGGAAGCAGAAGCAGGACCGGGGGGGGAATTCTGCTGACTGCCCAGAGCAGGGTCCCCCCTCGTCAGCCTCCCCTCAGTGCTGGTGAGGAGGGACCACCCTGGGGACCTGATCCCTGGGTGTGTGGGGACCGGGACCGCGGGGACTCCAGTGGCCCCCAGGGGTGCTGGGGGAGCCCTTGGCGGCTGCCAGGGATGCTGCGCTTCCAGCCACTCTCGCTGCCATCCCGACCACCGGGAAGGTGGCCAGATGGAAATGCAGGTAATTCCTGGTGCTCTGCCTGTCTCCAGCTTTCCCTCTCCTCCTCTCTACAGCACAGGAGAGACTGAACATATCCCCTGACTTCCCCACGGAACCTCTTTCCTCGGCCAGCGGACAGCTGATGGGATGGAGGAGCTGCATGCTCAGCCTTGGCCTGACCTTGTGCTGCAGCGTTACTTCTCAGGTCGTGTCAGCTGGACCGAAATGATGGATGTTACCCTGGTGTAAGCCTGGCAGCCTGTCGCTGGAACTGCAGCACTCAACCACAGGCCCCCATTTGGTTTTCGGAAAGACAAAAGCTCTAACACATTTAGCAAAGTTCAGATTTGCGTTTCGAACTCCGGTTCAGCTTGAGAATTGTTGTATTTCTGGCAAACTAAATACACAAATGTTTTTAAGGGGACATCTGCATCAGGTCTCCATTTAGCTCTCTCGCTAACACCACAGCCGTGTGTAGCTGTCTGGCAAAAGTCTTCTAGAGAAACACGACAGCCTTGCAAAAATAACCATGCAGCACTGACATCGTTCAGATATTAGATTTTATAAAAGATACTTCTGGATATAAATAAAACAGGCCCCGGTGGGCGCGTACACACGTAGCAGGGCTCAGTGCCAGCGCTGCAGTGTACCGCACGCTGCAGTGAGTCAAGGCTGCAGGCAGTTGGTGGGGGCTGTCCTGCAGCCCCGTTGGCTGGAACAAGGGAGCAACGGCCACCCCCCGGCACCGGCACAAGCTGCTGGCACAGCCCTGGAGCGCGGGGGGCTTTGGGACTTGCGGGGATCGCTCTGGGTGCGAGATGGCACGTTGCGCCTCAGCCAGGAGGCGAGTCCCTGGGTTGGCCTCAGAGGCAGCAGGCAGAGTTTCTCCGAAGCCTTCACAGTGTCCTTTCCACCTTGTCCTGGGTGCACAATGGTGTAATCAGCCTGCCTGGGTTCAGCCTGATGTTGGTGAAACCTGCGCAACCTTCCTTCCAGCGTAGGGCCGGTCGCCGGGCTCAGGAATAGGGGCTGTACCTGCCCTTCACCCGGAGAAAACAGTTGCTGGCCAACAAGGCTCGATGCGCTGAAGTGTGAGCTGCGCTAAAGCTGACCATCTCGTTCATTTTAAAGGAACAGTTTCAAATACATGTGTAACTTTAGAAGGGCAGAAGGTTGTTATATTGTAGTCAGCCCCACACGCTTGCTTTATAAATCATTAGTAAATGGATGACATACTCTGCAAGGCTTTGGGTTTTATCTGTTGTTCTTTACTGTCACCACTCCTTACAGCCGGGATGCCTGTGTCAGCCAAGGAGCACTCCTCCAAAGGCTAACAAAAACCCTGCTCTGAGCTTCTGCAGATGGTCAGGGCACAGTCCCAGGTGCTGCCCAAATAACCCTGTGGTCACCAAGCTGCCTGCAGGTCTTGCTTTTCTCTATGCTATGGTGCCAGGTAAATGGGCCTGGCACTAAACCAAAGCAAATGGTTATTCAGTGAGCCTTCAGGTCAAGATTTTCTAGAAAACGGGTATAGAAAAAGAGAGGTATGGAAAATAAAGCACAGAACCCAAAACTTTTAATATCAACAGTAGATTTCTTTTCGCTTCTTACCTGAGAACAGTTGCTCCAGCTTGGACCCCCTGGGATCTGTAGTCAAAGGCTCATACCCCCCTTCTCTGTTTCCAGAGGATATTTCTGAACTCCAGCAACAAGCACACTAATTTGGGGGTTCAGAACTTCTCCATCTTTTGACCTTCCCTTGTCCCTCCCCTCTGCCTCCGAGCAGGTGTCTCAGGTTCCCAGGAGCTTTGCACACAACCGGTCAGCGTGGCAAACGCAAGCGCCTCCCTTAGCTCACAAGTGGTTAGTTGGGAATTGCCAAGTTTCTAGTCAGCTTTTTTACCTTCTCCGAGTAGTTTGCTCTTCCTTCACAAAGCTTTCCATGGATTTATATGCTTCATATATAGAACATTAATTGCAAACTCATGAACTTTGGTAGTTTTGCAAATTCTCATGGAGAAATTAAAAAAAAAAGAGGAGTGTGTTGTCCATCTGTCTCTAGGGCAGCATGCCTTCATCACCTTCTCTGACTCGGGGAACTTCATGCCGCGTGCATTCTCCATCACAGCCCCTGCAAATGACGCAGGGCTTTAGCAATTAATAACAATACCAAAATACAGCCATTCAAAAGAACAGCACTGAAACCACACACATAAGCTAAAAACGCTTTTCCAGTGATGAGTTCAAGATGGATAAAAACCTTTATATGTTGCAGGGCTCCATACAAGGAAGAATTTGAAGGTCGACCCTTAACATTTCCTATCTTTCATGTGCTGTGGTTTACTATCTAATGGCTTACTGCTGACAACTCTTGATTATCTGGTGTAGCAGAAGGATTGCGATGACCAAGACAAAGTAAAAACAAAGATAATACAAAGCATATGGCAATTAAACGGTAAGAAAATAAAATAAGAACACAGTGGAAGACTGAGCAGCACCGACCCGGGCAGGGGTAGCCATGGAGGAGCGCGTGATGGGAAAGGGCTGCAGCTCATCCGAGCCCTTTTGCAACACACTTTGGACTCCCTGTGTTCCCAGCAAGATTAACATCCAGCCTGGGTAATCTGCCCGGGAGCGGTTGAGGGATGTTTTATTTTCCACTGTGTGTGTTACCAGTGATGGCTCAAAATAAGGTCAGCACAGAGGACTGGTGAGCAAGTCACACCATTAACCACCCCTGCCTTCCATGCCGCAGACCAGGCTTGGGCCGGAATTAGCCAGCCTGGCCGATGGTGGTGCCCTCCCAGCCCTGGCCCTGGCTAGGCAGCACGGGATGGCTTTCCACAGCAGACTGGCTGCAAATGGAGTTCAATACAGGTGTATGCGGGGAAGTGATTTGGGAATCATTCCCAGGTGTTGTAATATGTCTCCAGCTCCCAGGCAAGCTGCTGGGGGCTTTCAAAACAGCTTGCCACTAGCTGGAAAATGTTTATAGAGGGGAGTAAAAGCCCAGAAATTCATTCACGTTTGATTGCTCAGTGTGAGCCTTGATCCCATCCTAGGACTCAGGGTATTTGGGCAGGCTGGCCGCAGGGAAGACACGCAAAGGCTTATCAGGCAGCTCATTCAGAAGTGCTGGCCCCCTCAGATCTACTTTCCAGCCGGCTCTTTTCCAAAGTAACCATCCTCACTCTCTCCCTTTGGCACTGTGACACTGGAACAAGCGTATCACAGTTTTGGCATGTTTGGGACATGCTACCACGGTATAGCAAGATTATGTGGCAAGCACAACATATGTTTTGGAAGAGAGTTCAGTTTATTTTAGCTGCTCCAAATTTACTTGACCTGTTTAATCCGGCTTTCACACTACATCATCTCAATCACTGGGATTGCTTTTAGGTCATGCCCCACACAACATGTGCAGCCAGTTGGCCTTTCATCTGTATGCTTAATTGTCCAAAATTATTTCCATGTGATTAATGTAAAACGCCAGCATCCGTGTTGGGCCAGGCTGCTCCATCCTCCACGTTACCTTTGGCAGGTGCAAGGTCTGTCTCACTGAGAAAGGAATAGCGTGAACACGGTGTGCTGGGGAGCCCAGACAGCTTCCTAGCTGGGTGTTATCCGATTGCTCCTTATCTAGGCTGGGTGTTATCCGATTGCTCCCTCTTTAGGCTGGGTGTAAGTTAGTATTGACTCAGGCACGTATGGGGAATCAGTGGGGGGCAAAGCTCATAGCATGGGCATCCCCAGCCTGCTGTGGATGCTGAGCCATGGCTTTGCGTGGCTCTTTGTTGCTCTGTGGATGGAAGCAGCAGCTCAGGCTAGTGTGGGCATGTCTCGTCTTCTGGGACCTGCCCCTCCAAACCCCCAGTGAAGCGCCATGGCTGCAGCAGTAGCCGTAGGCTGCAGCGAGCGCTGCTGTGGTCCAGAGGCTGAGGCGCTGCAGGTGAAGGTGTGAGTGCCAGGTAAGTCCCATGGCTGCTGCAGGTGGTCTCCGGTGGGGACGGGACAGCTGATGGCGTCTTGCTCACAGATCGCACCAGAAGAAATGCCATAGATGTCATCAAGGGATGAACAGCCGCAACAGCTACACCCTCACGTTGCTGCCTGTTGTATCTGTGCTGCGGCTGTACGTGAGTTTTCGGTCTTGCAGGGACCCCCAAGAGGGTTTCGTGCCCTGTACAAAATGAGATGATTGCTGTCGGCATCATTTCTTTAAGAGAGAGTCGCTCTGTCCCCACTCCTACCCTCTGGCTTCTCCTGCCAACAGCAACAGCCATCACCCTGCCCGTCAGCCACTCCCTCCCCAGCCAACTGAATCATACTGGAGACGGGAGGCTTTTTTGGGTGCTAAAACTTTACAAGGCAAAGACTTACAGAATACACCCATATGCCCTGCCTGGAAACTGGCTCCCACCTCTGCGGAAAAAGCCAGGCAGCCTCAATTAGGCATTCATGGAAAGTGGGGACGAGCTGGGGCCGGAGCCAGAGGCTGCAAAACTTTCCACATTTGCCATCACTGATCTTGCAGACCCGTCTGCTAACTCCGTCCCAGGCTCCTGCTCACCAGGCAACAAAATGTGCTAAAAGGAGACATCAAGAAGATCATTTTCACACCCGGCTTGCTGTGTTTGGGATATTTTTTTTGCTGTGCTGCAAAACCACCGCACCATGTCCCTTGTCTCCCCTAACGTTCAGGGGAGCAAAGCGCTCCCCTGAGCAACGTGCTTTCTGCCCTGAAGGGCTATTTGGTGGCCCCATCTGGACAAACAGATGAAGAGGGCTTCGAACAGGCCATCCACAGCATAGAAAAATCAGATTCATCTTTGATGCGAAGGCCTCCTAAGCTATTGAGGTATCTGAGGAGTGGCAGAAGGAGCTCTGGGAAGAAGAAAAGGTCAGGTTATTTGGCTGGAACCCAGCTGCAGGTGGCCACGCTGGGGGACTAACCAAGAACTCATCTCCCGCCCCTTGCTCCTGCCTCATTCGTGGCATGGTTGGTTCTCTGCTGAGCCAGTGACCGGGACTGTGTGAGAAAGAGCAGAAACCACAATCATGGCTTGATTACAGAGTCCTCGCTTTGCTTCCCCCGAGGACAGTGAAGCATCCGTGGTCACACACCTGCTTCCTGCTGATCTGGAGGTGGCCAGGGCTTGGCGCTGGTGGAGCCTGAGTGGATGGCCTACCTGTTTCTCCATGGCCTTCTAACAAACTTAAGGCCCTTTCAGTGCTTCCTAAATAAATGCTTCTCATTAAAAAAAGATAATAAATAAATTAAAAAAAATAGCTCAACACTGTAGAAGAAATAATTTTCTTACACATACGACCGGCAGTGGGGAGCACCAGGCTGCAGGTGGTGTGGGGCAGGGGCTGGTTGGGATGTGTGTGAGATGTGTGTGAGAACGCTATTAAGGTCAAGGGGAGGGGACAGCACGTTATTGTAATACAAAATACTGCTCTTGAAAAACCAGGAGTGGTGCAAAGCACGTGATGTAACTTCAGACTTGAATTCAAGAGGCCAGCAACACCAACAAAAGACTGTGAAATACAGGCAATAGGGGTTGAGTTGAGAGAGGCAAGAGAAACCGAGGAGGTGGGAAGCATCGAGGGACTTGAAGTTTACAGTTCCCATTATTTCATGCACAATCACTTAGAAACTAAATCTATGGGTGAAGGAGCTGAAGTTGATCAACTTTATAATGTAAGCATACATGTCTCATTCCAGTCACTGAAAAGATTTTAACCATCTGGGGTTTTTAGAAGCTTATTTATCAGGATTTATTTTTGTTTGCTTGTTTAAGCTGGGGAACAGGGCACAGCTTTGGAGTGAGTTAATAGCAGACTTCTTTCTTTTTTTTTTTTCCCCTTAGGTATCCCTGAAAGGGATTGGTGACATGCTAGAGACCAGGCAGTACCTGGGTTAAAAGAAAAGCAGTTTTTAACTCTTAAGAAAACAAGAATACCTGCCAGAAGTGAAAATAAGGTTTATATGCCCATTACTTTAAAGTTAAACACTACCAGCTGCATTGTCTACCTTTACAAAAAGGACTCAGGTGACAAATTTCCCCTGCTTTTCATATTTAGAAAGCTGTTTGAAATCTGCTAGGTTTTCGGTAAGGTGTTGAAGAGAAGATCAGGTTTATGAAGTGTACTAAATTCTCATTTTAAAAAAATAAAAATCTAAGCTGTATTTCACATGTACAGTCCTTGAGGGAGCAAATCACACGTACATTAGACTGAACGTCACCTTTTGTGGGACTGTAAAGCCTTATTTGAGTCTCTATTTCTTCTTCCGTTGTGCTAAATTCTTGTGAGGAAATGCACAGGGCTCAAAGTAGGAAGGAAATTGGGGAAGAAAAAGTTTACTTTCTTCTCTTGGCTACATTCATTTCACAAAAGCCTCCAGCTGTACCTGCTTTGGTCTGAATATTTCTGTCTGCCTCAAACTGACATTTTCTCCCCTCGTAGAGAGATGGGCAAAGATATTTATGGCAGAAAAAAAAATATTGTGAAGTGTTTCTCAATCCAGCTCTGCACGTCTCGTGCTTTCCCCAGAGCTCCTGGGTGTTTTCACTCCTACAGGAGCACCTCAGGACCCTGAAGAGCATGCGGGGCTCTCTGGGTGTGAAGCCGTACCCCTGGAGTTAAAGACATCATGTAACACCAGTAGATGGGGAAACACGGGCGCAGCTTAACATCCTCCATGTTAATTCAGGATGTCCTTGGCTGTGGCTTGGTGCTGGGCAGAAGGGTATTGCGTAGCATGGCTGAAACCCATCATGGAAGCCCAACACAGCTTGGGTGCCTCCCTGCCCCATTGCGGCATGGCGCGTGGCTCAGCCAGAGCCTACGACCTCATCCTTATGAGCTCTGTTTACTGGACCTTTAGGATGCTGGGAGGTGCTTAAACACCTCTTAGAAATTTACTTGACTCAGTAAATTCCTTTGTGAACCCAGAAAACCATATGGTGAGGCTGATCAAGGGCTAAACCCTGTCCTGCCACTTGGAGAGCAAAAGCGGGCGGCGTGGCCCAGCGAGCAGGAATGCAGTGTGTGGATGCATTTAAAATAACTTTAAACACAGATAATTAGGACCAGCTTTTCAAACAAAAGTATCTGCAATTAATCTTTTCTTTTTTTTTTAAAAAAGGTACCAAAGTAGCTACAGTAGTGCAATATTCAGTTGTAGACTACAAATTATGATTCAATTAGTTTCCTAATTAGCCCAACTGAGTGTGAGTCACAAGGTTTTCCTCCAAAGCATGAACGCTGGGGAGCTCACGGGTGTTTCCCTGGGCACGTCTGGCCGAGCCTGCCCCGACAGCCCTCAGGTACCTGTTGGCTACACATGGGGTAGCCAAATGGCTGAAGAAGTAACCACACCTTAGGCCAAGTAGCTGGGCACTTGATGTGTGCAATCACTGTGCATTCAAAAGTTGTCCAAGACATTCGGAAACTTTAGCAGGGCACATTAGAAAGCAGTTTGAATTGGTTCACTACAACAGGCATTATTCAAATTTCTGTGCACTAAAGTTTACTTTTGCTTGTTTCCTTGAAGAAATTTGTACAGCTGCCTAAGCCTTAACTGTGCTGAGATTTCAATTACTGTGAACGTTAAAATGAGTTATTTGTCCCTCCTGGATGTGAATTAAGCTTTCCTTTTCCTCCCAGCCTCCCCATGAGGATTCCTGTTGGTAGCACTGATGTCTTTGTGCTGCGCTCTTGAGGAGGGCTCTCTGCTTTTGGGCTGCAGCAGGCACAGCCCGGTGGGAAGCGCCTGCACCTGGGGAGGAGAGCCGGTTCCGCCCCCCCCAACACCCCGGCCTGCAGCTGGGCAGCACAGCTGGAGCCCCCAGCAATCAGGGCCCCCAGCCAATATAAGAGACGTGGAGGGCAGGGTAGTCTTTTCCAGGGCCTGTGGGTGCTGGATCTTTGAATTTCTATCTGAAGGTACTCAACAAATGGGTATTTTTTTCTTAAGCTATGGGTATTGGTCTGATTATCACTGTTTTATTTGCAAACAGTGTGTTTTGAAGTCTTATTTCCTATTATTTTGTAGTGCTTTCCTGCATTATTACATCTCCTCTGAGTTTTGCCAGCTGAAATCAAAGGGAGCGTAATTATGTCTGGCTCCTTGGAAGTCTGTTGAGTTGTTCCTTCTTGTTATGTTGCAAAAGTGTAAGGAAACCTTATGAAAAGCTGGCTGGTTAGGTTTCCTATACTTGCTGCTTAGATGTGTTCAGAAATTGTGTAAGAGAAAGCTTTGTTATGGTGCTTGGGCGCTCTAGTTTCTGTTCCCAGCTGGTGAAAAGGAAGCTAGGGAACCAAAAAAAAAAATCTTTGGCTTGCACCCTACTTGACTTAAAACATCTATAAAGTTTTTGGCTATGACTTGCTTTCCCCGTAGGCATGGGTTTTGGGTGGGTTAGCTGGGCATGCTATTTTTACCTTGTATTTAAAAAAAAAAGGGGGGGGGGGGTGCAGAGAGTCAGTGAGTACCACATTTTTATTTAGCAAGTTCATGGCATAAAAGCAAAGTCTCCAAAAAATGCTCAGGCTTGCTGCTGCCTCTGTGGTCTCCTCAGCAGTCATGGAGCCGTGTACCTGGGTAGTGCTTTTAAACAGGGGTGGCTGACGGTGCTCTCTTCTCTTGCAGGGCAGCATTGGCTGTCTCAGCTCACCTGGGCTGCAAATCAGGGATGTCTAACTCTTCACGAATGTGGTTGCATCTGCTCAGTTTTGGCCCCTCAGAAGAAGACCCCATAAGCATTGACTGAGGTAAGTGTTTCTCAGCATGTTCAGTTATTAAAAATGTCTCCTGAAGTTTGTAAAAGGGTTGCAAGAGGTATTTATCTATGTTGTTTGAATGAGGTTTAGCAGATTGGGTAGGTTGTATCAAGACCAGCTTTCTGGCTTTTGTTACTGTCTGAAGTGTTTTTTGAGATAAGGATGGTGAGGAAGAGAGACTGCATTACTGTCAGGAAACCAGAAGTGCTGGCTGAGTAGGTGTGGGCCCAATAGCTGGTGTAATCCTGACAAGAGTTCGCAAGTGATCTGTTTCTCTAAGCTGGGGAGATGAATACCAGAGGAAAGCAAAGCTGGATGTTGCATTCTATTTTTTCAGGATCACAAGCTAATTATGTACCACATGCTCCTCAAGAGTAAGGGTTTTATGTGTTCTTCCAGTTAGGCGGTTTCTTTAGTTCTTGATTTCTTAGGTCTCAGTGGAAAGACCTGACTTAGCATTCAGCCCTCGGTGCTTCAGGTTCCTCTCTTGCCAATGTTTCTTGTGTACATCCTGCTTCAGAGGGATATGGAGAAAAAAGGAGCCTTTTTAACTTATTTGACTTGTGTTATATGGCAGTGAATGATCCACGTATAGGGGCCTTGAGCAAGACTACACGAGTGTAACACATGGAACGTTTGTCCTTCCTAGTTGGGATTTAAGGTGTAGTTCATATGCCTAGTTCATATGCCTGCTAATGTACTGGGAGGATCTGTGATGGGGCTTTTGATGTGATGTGACTAACATTAAAAATCGTAGCCTTGGTGTGCTGTTTAAATTGGTTTTCCATGAAGAATAATGAAACAGCTTTTTATTTCAAAGTATCAATGTTATATGGAAGCCTTTTTATGAAATCCCTATTACTTTCCTTAAAGTGAGAGTTATTTGGCTCTTCTGTTATGAGCAGGGTGCTGCATTGTCTCTGGACCTCATTCACATAGAGCAGGAAGGTGAAGCGCTTGGCAATGAAAAATGAGGGAAAAGTATTTTGATCATTTTTGTTGATGCCATATTGTTCGTGTTAATTTACTTTTGTTTTAAATACGGGAGAAGTTGTTTCTTTGAGGAATCATAGAAAATGTGGTAATAGTGAGCTAGGACTTTGCAGTCGGTCTACTCAGTGTTTTTTCTGGTCTCAGTGAAGTGGTAAATCCGAGGTGTTGGTGTTTGGGGAGCCCCCAGTTCTTATGGTGGAAATCTTGGTTTTGTGGCTTTTGTCTGCTACGGGAACAGTACTGTTGGCAAGATTTATACTGAAGAGCAGTACGTTTTGTTTTTCAAACAATAATTTACTATCTAGCTCTGAATGTGCGCTTTTCCTTTCTATGGGTCTCAGCTAGGAGGATGTCTTTCATCAGTTGATGAAATAGTCACTTTTTTTCAAGGCTTCATAATTGTGTGATTCCTTGGCCAACGTCTGTCCGCCAGTTCCCTCCTCCCCCCCAGTGCGTTCTTGCTCTCTTTCATGCAGACTGAACACGAAGAGCCCTCAAATCTTCCCAGAAATCAGGCTTGCTATGTAATATAAATAGCATCACCATGATATAGAGCTCCAAACATCAACTACGTACCATGTTTGTAGGGGTGATCAGGCCTAGAAGAACTGTGTGCTGCTGCGTCTATTAAAAATCTTCTGTTAGTTTTAAGTGAAGGGGTTCTCTTGTGTTAGAGGCAGGGCACCTAAAGTCCAAAGTTAATTTCATGGCAACCTTATTTTAACTTCCAAACACAACAGTTGTGTTGTCTCAGTATTGGCAGTCTCAATAGAAAGACTGTTTGCCATTGAACTTTGATTGGAGCTGTAACAAAAGCATTGCTAATAAGTAACGAGCATTTAGTAGGTCTAGTTCTTCCAGACTTCTAGTGTTCACAAAGAATGAATTCGATCCCATCCCCTAAATTTTGAGTGATGATATAGCTTGATGACTTCTAAAAATTATGGATGTTATTTTTCATTGTAGCAACTTTCTGGCACCTAAACTTTCCTATCCAACTCTTCAGGATAGAATTGTACTTTGATTAAAGGAGGCTTTTCCTTCAGATAAAATGCTAGACATTAGTAGGCTGTTACAAACCTAAGAGCTGGCAGTTAATCCAAGCTGTTCCACCAGCAGAGGAGACTTTGGGTGAAGCTCTTCTCACCCAGGATGTGACCAGGCTCGTTGCAGATTAGACTCGGGTGCAGTGAAGAAACTCGTCTTCATGTGGTGTGGGTGATGGTTATGGTGGGGTGGGTTTGTGCTGCAAACACCAGGCTGTGGCTGGCCAGTCCGTACCCAGGAACCCGATGCAGCTGGTACTAAAACTTCAAAGCAAGGAACTCTCAAGAAAACCATACCACTCTCTTGCTGGGTTTTTTTTTTTTTTGGCAGTACTTTAATACAGCATTAAAATGCTAGAATACTAGAGGAAAGCTTTATACTATCCAGCAAATAAGGCACATGTCGGAATGCCATTTTATGGACAATCCACAACAGAGGTTTTACAGTCTCTTTAGCGACGCAGCCACCAGATGAGCAAGCCGTCATCTTGATTGCTGATGCGGAACTGGTACCTCTGAGGCCTTTGTCCATAGGGTTTGTTTGTTTGTTTTAGCTGTACAAGTTTATTAACAGTTACAGAAAAAGAAATTATACAAATCATCAACTGAATCTGACAAGGTCAGTGGGTACAGCTAAACAAATGTAATAATAATTAGGTTAATTTTTTTAAAGCTGAAGAAATTAATAAGATACAGTGTTAGTTTTAGCACTAGTACACAACGCAGTGAGTGCTGTACTAAATAACCTTTTAAAGGAAACAAGAATCCAGTACAGGGCTGGGCAGACCTCCCATTTTAGCATGGTAAAATATCAAACTAAAAACCCAATCCTTCATAATATAATCAAACTACATGAAATGTAAAGTGTAAAAATGCTTCAAATACGTGCACATGCATATTCTATATTGCTATCAGTTCTAATAAAAATAAACATAAACCCCTACAATAACCTACTTCAATCCTTTTCTCTTACATCCTTTGATGGATATTATTGCTGTAGCCGATACTGCATAGCTGAGCTCACAGTCTGCAAAGAGTTGTGAAAGTCAAGTTGTCAAACAGCGTCCCAACCAACTCTCTTCCCCTCTTGTTATGGGAAAGGAAAGAACCACCGTCTGAAACCCAACGCTTGTGCTTCGGAGTTTCTGAAAGCTGGGTCTCGACGGTGCTTTCAGCATCTTCTGTGTCTCTCACAAGGCCATAAAGTGACAGTAAACTGTTATTTGCTCCTCACTTGCTATATGTCTAGTGATAGCTTTTTCTAGCAGTCCTTCCCCAAATACACATAAATAAACTGTATAAGCATTTTCATATAAGTCTAAGCACTTGAATAATATATTGGTTACTTAATACTGATATTTTCATCCAAGGATAACAAAAACAATATGGCTTAAAGAATTGCAAGGTTTTTTGTCAGAATTATGTACCAACTTTCATATAATATTTTATGTAGACAATATTTCCTTCTTAATGTAGTTCTGTTGCATACTTTATACAGACAAAAGCATTGTAAAAAAAAAAAAGTAAATTACTTCCATAAATATTTTCTTGAGGATACATCCTTAGTTCTGCAAAATACTTAAGAAAACTCTTACCTCTGTTAGTATCCTAGTTGAGAGGAAGGCCCTTCTGAAAGCTTCCAAATTGTAAAAACTTTTCCCCAAAAAAACAAACAATATTTTTTTAAAAAGGCCCTCAAATATATACAAAAAAGTTACTGCAAAGAGTTTCCAGATAAGATAACAATTCAGTATTACAAGAAATATTTGTAACCATTCAAAAATTTTAACATCTAAAAAGGTTTCCAAAATACACACATAGTATTAAAAAAAAAATTGAAAGAAACTCTATGTCAAGTATAACTCAAGATAAATACACATCTGCAAGTAAAACTGTAAAATACTTCATACAGGGGTAAACATTTATATCAATCATCTATAGCTAGTAACTGCACACGATTGTCCCTTTGAAATTCATCCTAGAAACACAAACCATCATCCCTATATCTAAGATCTCAAACAGCCCTCTGAGCACTTCAGCAATATATATTCAGCAAACCCAATGGACAGCAGTGGTTTTGCAGATAGGAAAGAGATACGGGTTGTAGCCCAATCAGGAGTGGAGTCACATCTTAAAGAATGGTTTTTGTATGGGGATAGTTCCGTCACATTTTAAAATATGTTGGCAAAGGCAAGTGGAAAATGTATGTCAATTCACTTAACTTGAAAAACACATGTTGATGATTTATGGCATATTGTTCAGTGGACAACTCTTAGGATCTATACTAGGAGGGAAAAAAATAAATTCTACGTGACTGCAGGACAAAGAACTAATCTATGAAGTCTGATGTTTCCAAAAGTTTTTAACTTTCAATGTTTTACGTAGTTTTATTTTTGGAATAACTGCTAGAGCATCACAGGTATGCAACCCATGTATAATCTAAATTTCATGTTATACAAAAAGCTAAAATATAGAGAATACTTCTCGGTATAAGGCTTCTCAGACATACATAACTTCACATTTTTAGTTTAAAAACTAAGTCCCATATAATGGGGAACTGCAAAATACACCTATTTTCAGAAATAATATATACTCTTGTGTATTTATCTGAAATCAAAAAGCAACTTTGAGACAAAAAGGCCTCAAACTTTGCTTGTGTGGCATTGTTTTATGTCCGTGGTAGCAGCAGTAGAAACTGGCTAAAATGGGGCCATCCTTTAAACTACAGGGATTTTTCTTCATCACCATTAAATGAAGTATTTGTAACAACTTCATTGGAGCTGCATCAAGTTAAAGCAGCTAAAAACCTACACCATGCATTTCAAATCACTGATGCTTTTCTCCAGAGCAGTGCCAATGCCAAGGACAAATTCTGTGTGAAATGTTCTGACCAACTGAGGAAACAAATTGTGTTTAGGTTTTCTTTTTAAGAAATAAATGAAAGCTTAAAAATCTCCAAAGAGGGGGGAAAAAGAAAAAAAAAAAAAAAAAAAAAACCAAAAACCCAAAACAAAACAGTATGTGCTGGATGGATCGGTAGGCAAACAACAGCAAGCATCTAAGGTTAAAACAAGTTTGCCAAATAAATGCACAGAACCAAATTTCTCTCAGGTACGCCCCCAAAGAATACTCAAATTAGGGAGGCCTGTGTTGATTTAAAATTCTTTTTCCTGTTGCCTGCTTCGCTTCTGGTAAGACTGCCTAAAAACACATTCAAGGATTACTAGCTGATGTTCTAAATGCAGAGCTGGCTAAAGAGAACATCAGAAAGCCTTCAGAAAAATCTAAGAGGTAAATCAACTCGTCCTCTTTCCAGTCAAAAAATCTGGATTTTTAAGTTTTTTTACGATTTGGAAAGAGTTAGGTCTATAGGTGAATTACCTTTAGGGAGGGAAGAAAAAAAAATTTGTAGTCAATTTTACCTTTTAAATGAAAATCCAGAAAATTCCCTTCTGTGCCTTTAACTAAAAGCCAATGGTCATAATCTATTGTACGCTACTGATGTGGATGTGTTTTTCCAGCAACCCACAAACTGTATAGAGATGAGTGTGGAGCAAATGCCCAGGGTCGAATGCCACAATCCTACCAGCAAACTTGACACAGGGAAGGGCAGAGGAACGCTCCCCCCGAGTGAGCTTGGTGCTGCAGCCTTCCCGGCTCGTTGAGGAGAGGAGGCTTCAGCCCTGTGCAGTGAGGGCAGAAAACAAGGGAATGCCCCACGGGGCTGGGGGGAAGCCGGAGTTCAGCCCCACTTTTGGCAGGGATGGCAAGGCAAGTGGGCTGCTTCCAGCCCTGGAGTGCCCAGGGCCTGATGGCAACCGCATCCCGCACCGAGACGGATTTGCGGTCTCCGAGTTAGGCAGTACAAACTATGGCAGTATTGCTTCTTGCTTTTCCACACATTTTGTTCCTTATCTGCTTTTCCCCAACGTGAGTGCAGGGGGAAATCTGCTCTCCTCTTTATTTTCAAATATGCTAAATATTACTTAAATACTTCATATGCCTGCTGCCTAGGAAAATATCAATGATATAAATATTGAACTTTCCAAGTATGCTCTTAAAAATTATTACTCTACATCTATAGACATTGTGTTAAAGTAGACCACGTGTATTTTTAGTATAACCTAAAAATCCATAAGCTTAAGGCATTGCCATGCAGTGTTGAATCTGGATAAACAATTTTTAACAGGGCACTGTCATAAAGATAGCAACAATTGCATATAAAGGTATCTTTCAGTTGGCCTTTGTTCAGAACCTGGTGGTGTGCTGTATATTGGTGTACCTATATCGAGGGATATCAAGCTATTTTACTGACCCTAGTGGTTATCATAAGATGGAAATTATTTCAACACAGAAGAAAATGGTTGATAGCAACATCTTAGTTTCAGGGAGAAAATAACATTTTCCCTTATCTTAATTTAAGGGGGGGGTGTCTTCTACATGTCCTTTAGATGACTGTGAAGCATCAAGGCGATTTTTTTTGTTCATGTGCTATTAAGTGCTCAAGAGAAAAAAAAATAGATCTGGTTTAGTATGCGGCTCTTTCAATATTACTTGTGCTTGAAAAAAAGATACTAAGATTAATACTAGAGGTCAAACTTTGAAAATTCACCCCTAGATTTGCCTGTGTATTTTCTTATTCTCCGTTGTATGGGCAGATTAGTATCTTTGTTTAGAGAATTTGTCTCTAAGGTAATTTCTGAGTCTGTGCGCAAGAATGTTTCTGTTTGAAAATGCTCAAGCTGCATATCTTCACTGAGGCAACCGAACTGTTATTAGTGTTAACTTTCAATAATGTTACTTTCAGCTATTTCAGTTGATGGAATTGCCCACTGGGCAAAAATAGTTTTGAAGTGATTAATTTAGTTAATGCTATTTTAGCATTATGTAGCATCTTTCATCCAGTGATGTCAAACTGCTTATAGATATTAAGTAAGGCCTCACATCTCTCCTGTGAGGTAGGTATACTAAAGTATTATTATCCCCATTTTGCAGCTGGGGAAACTGAGGTCCAGAAGGACCTTGTGACTTGCCCAAAATCAGGGAGCTAATGGAAGAGCCATGGTCAGAAGTAAGGAGTCCCAATGTTCATCCATTACTCCGACCAGTAGGCTGGGGCACTTGGGCTACCCATAAATAATGAAGCTTCTGAGATATGTACATGATGCTATCACCAGAATAAGCAGAAACAATTTTACCCTGCTTATACCAAAGCAGGGAAATGGCAAAGTTTCACCCCTAGAGCAAATTTGTAAAGAGCTTCACATTTCCTATAAATGTTCACTGTAAGTTTTCGATTTGCTTGACAAGAGCTTGACTGTACATACTGGTAATGTCCTGCTATAACTTGGCATAAAATCCCCTCTGTCTTAGCGTTATGGAATTAATCTGCAAAACAAATTTAATTTTGCATCAAGTTATTTAGGATTTAAAGTATTTCCACTAAGTATCATTCACACAAATCAATGTCTCTACAGGAAACTTCAGAAAAATAGAAATTGTTGATTAAAGAAAAAGAAACAACAACCAAACAAACATTATCCCTTTTTTTTAGTGAATAATGCAAGTGAATTGCTTGTTGTGTCCTCTTGCCAATGTACTCCTATGTAGACATACAAACAGGATACTGTCTCGAGGTACTTCCAGCTCATGCTATTTCCCAATCCCTGATGAGATACTTCTTTGCAGCAGGATGCCCCTGCACAAAGTTTTACCTGAAATGGGACAATGAAGTATAACTCCTACATTTCTCCTCAGGTATGTAGGTGTTTCAGGAAGACATAAAGAGGGAAGGCTACGTAGAGTGTTCTCCATGCCTCAAAACACCCCTATGGCTAACAAGTTTTATATTATAACAAATTTGTACAGTAGAAAACAGGACATAAAAAATATTTCCAGAAAGTGGCTTTAAAACTATTATAAATAGTAAGTTTGGCTAATCTTTCAATTAAGGGTTTTGGGGACAGTTCTAAGTATCCTTATCCCCCCTTATTCACAGTAAATTTAGTGTGCTTGTGGCCTAATGAACAGCCCGTACACATACAGGGACCATGTCAGTGGGATTATATGACAAGAGAAGGATCTGTTAGTCGCACAAGCAAGACAATTTTGTCTCCTCCAAAAACCTCTTGGAATCCTTCCTGATGCTCTGGGTCCCATTATGGCATTCCCTTTCTACCCAACCCGCACTCTCAAACAATTATTCACTTTTTTTTTTGCCACATCCTGCAAAAATGATTTTGCCTAAGCCCTGCCCAAGCGATGGTAACAAATAGAAAAAGTCCAAGAAAGCAGCAGCACGAAACTCTCAGACTTTCTAAAACTGGGATTAAAAAATAATTTTCCTTCTTTTATGCTGTGGCTTGTTTCATCTTCCTTTGTCTTGTCATATAATAGGAATAACGTTCATGTTGTGGGAGAGTGCTTACAGTTAGTGGCCCCACAGTTATTTAATCTCTGCAAAAGCCATACCTACAACGTGTATTCCTTGTGAATATTACACCTTGCCTATTGAATAGTACTTCATTTCACCTGGCCATGATATAGGATCTGTGTAAACAATCAGCAGAACCTGCAACCGTGGTTCTGTTGTGAACACTGTCAGTAACGCTTTATATATGTGTGTTGTACATATATATAAATTTACATATATATGTATGTATACAAATAAGTCCTGTAAGTGCCTGTTGCATGCGTGTGCACGCACAGGGGAAATGTTACATTCTATTAATGGTAAGGCATATTATTAGATAGGCAATATTGGCAATTATTTTAGCTTTTTATCTTGATTTGTTGTGTTGCTGTTGATCGCATGCTGCCAGAGGATCTTTAAGGATGATGGGGACGGGAAGAGGCCACTTTAAAGGTTTATTGCACACGGCGGCAGTAGTAGCCCAAAACTTTGCACTTCTCACACAGATGCTGGGGATGTTCTTTGCTCTGATCTGAAACATCCAGGCCGTCCGGCTTTTCCAGGGGTCTCTGTAGTGGAGGACAGGAAAACAGATTAGTTCCAAGTTTTTGTCACTGTTATTCTTTACTGTGCGTGTGAAGCCTACCTTTATGTTTAACTGAGCTTTTTCCTGGTAATTACAAAGGTACTGTATTTCTTTCCTGAAGGGATGAAATATTTTTTTCAGCTCTGCATTTGTTCAGAGTGGCCTCATAACTTAACGTCATTCCTCTTCACAAAGGTGGTGGTAACTTTGTTGTAGACTAATTACTAAAAGACTGAATTGGGGACTATATTTATAAAAGCAGTAACACAGAGGAGTTTATTATCTTGGCTCCAATAACTGAGATGTCCCAAAGGCATTAACACCTCAAGCATGGGGTTACCAACGTTAGAATTAGCTGCTACGACAAGAAAACTCTCTTAACCACCTACAGATATTACATAGCTAAATGAGGTTTTCCCAGTATTCAGTCCCATATTTCTGAGGCTGAAATTTTTGAAGTAGACCAGCTGCAAAGCTATTAATTAAGAAGAAAAAAAAAACAAAAAAAAACAAAAAAAAAACCCCAAACCAAAAAACCCAACCTCACAACACAACCCTTTGCCCTGAACTTGAGTGATAAATTGACTATGTATTTTTAATAATACTTGTGAAATCACAGGGTTGGAGGTTTATTGGGCTGAACAAGGGAATGAAACTGCTTTGTTTTAAATAGATCTTTGTTCTTTAATTTTCCATGTGTAAAGGGTTTTCACAATCATTCTGAAAATAAAGTACCCATGTAAATACTGCAGTAAGTTTAAGTGTTCGGAAAGTCTAATAGTTAGAGACGTGATAGAGATTTAAGGTACAACAACATGAAGTGAAAAAAAGACAAACAAAATTCCCTAACCTGTAATTTCTCAGTTTTTGTGAAATGTACCTGAAAGACTATTTCGTTGCCCAGGGCCCTCCCATGAAGACAGCAGTTGTTGTATGGGACTGTGTTACAGCCAGCACGTGCTGTGAATTCTGAAAACAAGCCACGAGCTTCTCGCTGTTCTTGCAGGGCTACTAGACTGTTGCTCATTGCTTCAAAATATGATTCTTGAAGCAGGGGGTCGATAAGCATAAATTACAAAATTATGGCCACTTATCTTCTCACACCTTTCCTAAATCCTAAAAACTTTCCTTCAGCTGTAAAATCTTAAAGTACACCTGATCATCTAAGTTTTCATTTATAAGTTCCTCATTCCAAAGCCACCCACTTGAGACCCTGTGGATAGGAAGAGACGAGACATTCAAAGCTTGCTTTTTTTGGCTATGTAACACTGAAAGAACAGCTCATAATAAAGAAAATAGAAGAAGGGTTTCTCAGCTCTGAGTAGCTAAAATGAGACAAAATACATTCTACTATCCTGAACAAGGGATGTCTGCAAATTCTTGCTTGGTTGTATTGGATTATAAGTGCAACACTCTTATTACATTGCACAGCTAGTAAAAACAGTATATGGGAGTAATTCAGTGGTGATTGCCAATCGCTTGTTACTCATTTAATGTTCTTACACGTGATGCTGCCTGAAGTTTTGTCTGTCCTGGGCCACATATCGTATGTCTTTGCGTTTAACTTAATTTACAATTTAATTGCAAGCTGGTTTTCTTGTATCAGGTAGGGGATAAGGAAGGTAGATGGACCCCTCATCTCCTCTAAATCGTTTAACCTGCCCCTGCAGCCCCACAGATGAATGACTTGTTGGAAGTCAGTATGGTAGGATTTGAGATCAGAACCAGCAACCCTGTGTCTAGGCTTGCAACCCAAGCACTGGTGGAGGAGGTGCGTCTGCCACAACACAGACAAGTTAAATAAGTTTATTTGGTCAGAAAAACTGCCCTTCCACCTTTTCTACCACTTAGTCTGCCAATATCTGCCCACAAGTTTTCTTCAAGAATTTGCATTACATAAATGTAGTCGAAGATGATGCTCAGGTTCAGGAGTCCCAGGAGTTAATTTATGCTCCTCAACAGAGAATTTGAGAGTTTTGAAATGCTACACTTAAACCAGGCTATTCGACTCAGCTCTGATTGCTTCTACATGCTAGCTGTGCTCTGATTAAAGAGAAAAAATACAGCAGTTATCATGTTTATTGATATAAGCCAGATTTTTTTTAATACGCAAGGCCTTGGGAATCATTTTTCCTGGAAATAGTGCAAAGGACATTGGGAATGCCTTGAAGCGCCAAGAGTTTTTGGACAGTTTTCAGAAACAATAGCTCTCCGTGGTTTGCTTTCCCCCTGCGTTGATTGAGCTCAGCTTTTTGGCCTGCAAAGCATTTAGATTTCAGAAATGTTATTGTTACCAGCGTGTTACGACACAGAGGCTGGGGAGAGAGGGGTTACAAATGCAGGAAAGCAGGTTGCCAAGGGCCAGCTGGAAGAAGCCGAGCTGAGCAGAGCCTGGGCTATGTTTCTGGTGAGGAGGTGGAGGGCTGAGGCTTCGAAACTGGTGCTGTGCTTGTGTGGTTTGTGTCCCAGAAATGCTTCAATCCAACTTTTGCATAAAATGAAGTCCTAGCTTATCTCCATTTGCTGTTTTCTCTCTCTGAGTTTCTTGTAAGGCAAAAAAACCCCACCCTTCAAACACCCTGAGAAGCAACTGTTCTTGTCCTGCTGCTATTTGTTACTAATTGTGGAGGACTTTAATAACTTTTCACCCTTGCAACCTTTCTTACACCGTTCTAAAAGGGTAGGACATTAGACAGCCAAAGAGCTGTGTGTCCATCAAGGTTGGACTTCCTCAGCACGGGATGACCTTGGACAATTCTCACCAGCTTTGGGGTGGTGGAAGCAGAGGGGAAGGAGAAGATGCCGGCACAAGAGGGGTGCGGCAGGGTCGGGCTGATGCACACTGTCTATTAGTTTTGGGGATTGCCTGAATTATGCAGAAGATCCGAATGGCTGAGGAGACTGCTACAAGAGTACTGTGCTGCTGATGAGGGGCTGGTAGCATGAGAACTCAGCCATGAGTTTGGAGAGGGTGTGGAGAAGGGGACAGGCCATTTGGCTGAAAAAAATAATTCCTTTCCTTAGAAAGGGGTGAAATGGAGCTTGTAAAACAACAGAAAATCCTGCTATGTTTCTCTGGGAAAGGTATGGCTTTTTCCATTAAGTGGAGAGTTTAAATATAATACTTCAAAAATGGAGAATTTAAATATAATACTTCAATTTTCATTGTCTTTTTCTAAATGCAAGCATCCAGGATTTGGCAGTCCATATTTTCAGTAAAAATTACAGGGATGGGCACTCTTACATTCTTTGTTTTTGTGCGTCTCTCTTGGATTTTCTCCTGGTAGTTGCCGGGTGGAAATAATCTTGTGTGCAGCTCCACCAGGAAAGCATTTGGTGGTAGTCACTAAAGCTGTTGCCTCAGAGGAATGAAGCTGAAACAAATTTATATAGCAATTCCTGTCCTGTAAATTAACTTTTGATTGTGAACTATTGCTGTCCCAGTCTACATGTACTGAATGAACTCTGCATTCCCCACAAGTCAGTTAAAAACCCCAAAACCCCAAGAGGCTCGCCCTTATGAAGTGTCAGGTGTCAGAGAAAATGTAGCTAGGACACCGTTGAGGAAAATTGCTTCCACTAAGAAGCAGAATGGAATAATGTGGCTGCTTATGTTTGTATTTGATTTGACCACTGATGGATAAAGGATCACATCAAAATTCAAATGTAAGAAAACATTTATAAATAATTTTCTGGAGTCCTTATCTCAAGTCTTTAAACGAGTAATGAGATGATTAAATGACAGATTAGATATGTGATAGAAATGGATTCTACCACTACACCTGGCAGGATAATTGTTAGGTTAACAGTCTTAAGGAGCCTTAGCTAGCTATGCTTCCCTCAAGATACACATGCTTATCATGAATTCATAAATTTTTAGCCCAATAAAAAATTATGAACTGGGGAAAAAGGATGAAATGCAATGTGCATGCTTAAGGCACTCTGCTTTTCTGTCTGCCTGGGGGGAACAGGGATGTTAATGAGGCCCTCAGCTGCGGCTGTGGACCTGACAGGCAGTGATAAGAAGGCTGCAGATCAGAGGCATGATGCTCAGAAAGAGCAAGCAGCCTCTGTCAGCAGCGTGCCTCTGGGACAAGCCAGCTAGGAGTGAAGGATAACTGCATGAGCAAAACGGCCAAAATCCCTTTTTAGAGTTCACAGAAGCAGCAGTCTGGGGTGATCTGTATTCCTGCTGCTGGAGCACATAAGTATGGGCATGCTGGGGACGGCTTATTAAATCTAAAGAGCCAAAAGATCACACTCGTAGGCCTGAAACTGTTGAAAAGTTTATTGAGCTTCAGTGATCAGACCAATCCCTCCCCATACTGAGAGAAGAGAGGTGGCTGTGGATGTACCCGGGTATGGGAATTGTGATGAGACCACTGCATTGACCATGGAAGTAATAGCTTGGATCTCATGAAGAATGTATTTACATACTGAATTATTTCCAGTCCAACAGTAAATTCCTGACAGCTGGAAGAAAATAGTGTCCAAGAGGACAAGTCGGTCACCAGATGGCTGTTTCTGCACCAGTGCAACAGCTGTCATCACAAACAGCACTGGAGTTAGCCACAAAGTCAGAGAAGAAGCCTTGATAAGAAGCCAGCCAGGAAGCAACCACAGGCGCAGATGTTGCCGCTATAGAGGGTAGGGGAAGAAAATGAGAATTCAAAGCTTGGCATCTGGGCTGTTACAGTGCCAAGAATGCTGGTGAATGGCTACAGGGACTGGCTCCGTTGCTGAAGCAGGGTAAGATCCAGATTCCTTGGAAGAATAAGAGGTAGGTGTAAGTCCCATCTGAGAATTCTGTTGGAAACAGCTTTTGGAATAGCCACAGAGTAGCTTTGTCAGGGTAGTTGGAAACAACTTTTGGAATAGCTATAGAGTAACTTTGTCAGGGTAGTTCTTTGGTCTCCTCTTCCTCAATAAGGCTTGAGCTCAACTGGCCTCCAATTTTTGCCCCATGTCCTGTGAATTCCTGTGAGCACTCCCACAGGGAGGTTTACTGCTTGAGGGATGCGGTGGAAATGCAAAAGGAGGAATGCAGCGGCACAATTCAGTCATGAAAGCAAAAATGCATGCAGTGCTTCTTTGGGACAAGGAGCAGTTTTGCAGCTCAGGTGTGAGAGCCACCCGATTCCCCACCCTGTGGGTGAGTTGGGGAATGAATGGCAGCAGCCCTGCTATCAGACTCTTGTGTTACTTCTTGTAATTCATGCTGTACCATCTCTCTTAAAATGCAGAGATTTAGAGCTGTATTTATAAAGCACTCTGAAGTATATACACAGCTGTAAAATTGCTGAGAAGACTTTTCCTGCCCCAGAGAGATTAAAGGCTCATTCTCACAGATAGGGTATGTGGAGTGAGACTGCAGGGCTGAATTGAGACATTCCTTGTGGGGAATTGGCACGGGATCACTTCCTGGAGTGAAACGAGCCTCCAGGAACAAAGAGCAGGTGGCAGGGAAGTGTGGCTGCTCTCCTCTCCAGGGACCCACTAACGAAAGGTATGCATAGGAAATCAAGATTTGAGCATAGCTGCACAAGCCATTCCCAGAGCCAGCATATGCACTTGAATGGCTACCCCACAGCTATCCAGAGTGGAGATAATTATCTTCAGTGCTCTGATACTATTGCCTGAGCCAGTTACATGGGAGTACTCGTGCATGAACCATCCCTTGTGAGACAATGTGGACAAGCCCTACAGGACTGAAAAGTCCACGCGTTGAGGAAGGTAACTGGGGAAGATGAAAGAGAGATGGAGATGAGGACTGGAGAAATGGGCGACCCTGCGATGAAAATAAGCTCCTAGTTCACTGCAATGAATGTCAAGCAATCCTGAATATAAGGATTTCATTTTTGTCTCCTAAATAGGAAAAAAGCATCCTAATCTCTGATATTCAGGATGATGTAGCAAAGCTTGGTGGCCCATGTGGTTATTGAATAGGCTCTATTGAATAAACTCTACAAGGTTGTGGTTATTGAATAGACTCTACAGGGTTGATCTATTTGGTGAGAAGCTGGGGGAATGCAGAGAAATGTACTTGGCAATACCAGAGGATGGAAAAGTATCCTCAGAGGTGGTTGCTGTGTCTTGTCCTATATCCACACCTTCCTTTAAATGCCCTCTACTGCCCAGGAACAGATGTAGAATAGGGGAGTTTGATGTGATCTGGAAGGAGTTTTCATTCTGTATACGCTGTTGTGAATGGAGACTTTTATAATAGACTCTCACCAGGGTAATGTGGCACCTGATGGGTTTTAGACATGGTCTGAGTTGTCTGCAGTTAAGTAAGTTCTGTAGTTTTGGAGGTGCCAGTAACTTGACATGAGGCTAGTTAATGTTGAGGAACCAACGGTGATTTGCATCTGCTGATAAAATGATCGTTCATTTTTTTTCATGAAGTTCAAAATAATGTCTTTATCTGTTAGGCTGCAATGATATGTTTACCAAATGGTAGGGCAAGGAGTAAGAAAAGGAGATTATGAATTTCCAACACGTTGCAGAGAAGAAATATTGAAGTATTTCACTTCAATAAGTGAACTTATTTCACTAAGGTAAATAATGTCTGAGGTTGAATGGAGCTAGAAATATTGGACTTGTATTGGATATCTTTCACTGTGCTTTTACAAAATATAGTCATTAGTGTAAGAGTACTGGTATCTGGGTAGAGCATATTTTAGAAAATGGTGCAGAATAACATCACACAGATTGATAAATGTTTAGAGAGAGTCTGGTGTGGAGCTGGATGCTTGGACAAGAAACATGTATGGGTTAGCAAACACTAGGCCCTGTCAAGAAGCAGCGCTGACCTCATGCAGCCCAAGTTAGCTCTCCTTTGCTGCTGGCTCTCTGCATGAACCGATGCTGTTTTCTTTACTGTCTGGCTATTGCTGGTATGTTTAATCAGAAGCAGCACAGGGTACCTCTGGAAGAATGAGAAATAATAGAAAGAATGACGACAGTAACACTGAGAATTAGAAGCTGATGGAGGTAAGGCAGAGACAACAAGATGTAAAATCTTTCAACTTGAAGTTGTAAGTTCAAATTTTGGGAAAGAGCACTAGTGACTGGCTGTAAGTTACTTATATCTGGAAGCCTAGTTGGAATGCACTCTTGTCTTGAAGATCTCAAATAGCTGCAATACCTACTGGTGGGACACAAACACATGGATAGATAAGAAGAGCAAAGCTCTTCCACATTCTGAGTATCCTTTGGAAATGGGGAATGATATGGAGACATAGTGATAGGGGTCAGCTGTGGAAAACTGCACTGCCCAGGCTGTGATGATTCCCAGGAGAACACCACGTATAAGGCTCCAAGGCAAGCACAGATTACAAAAGCACTGTAGACTGAAACCCTTTCAAAGTATGTCTTTGACTTTAGTACCACTATGCAGATCAGACTCCTCTAGCCCTGCCATGAAAGGCAACTCTGCACAAGGGACTACTGGAAAATCTTCTTTGCTACAAAATATACATATTCCCAAGTTTATAATGCCTCTTGTGTAGTGTGGATGGGATACCTCTTGAGCAACTTCTTGTTACTCTATGAACAGTAACATAAATGATGGAAAGAATTTAGAAGAACAAAGTAAATATTTATAAACTTTTGTTATAAATCAGTGGTCTTGTAATTTCTCTCACACTGAACACTGTACTTTCATGCATGTGATAAATTACTTCATTGCTCAGCCTGGATTTTGGTGCAGTTGTCTACACAAGCTGTCTAAACAGAGGCAAGGAACCAGAGACCTTGTAAGCTTTGAGATTCTCATGTAAATTAGTGAAAGAAAATTGCTCAGCTTTCCTTCCATATATGTGCTTCCACAAAAAAAAAAAAGAGGTCTTTGTTTTTTCTCACTTGCAATACAGTTTCCAGTCACAGTTTTGTCAGGGAAATTAGACTGCAGTTTCTAAAGATGACCTCTTGTTTTCAGGTTTGTAATCAGAGTGGCATTAGCCCAGAGAAAGAGGAATGGATCATTTCATCCCAACTGGCCAACAGGAACAAAGATACTCCCTGGCTTAGCCACGGAATTGTACAAGTTCATTGCAATGCAGAAAAACTCCCATGATGGAAAGAAGGATGACTGTAGTGAAGTATGTCAAGTTGAAACCAAGGCTTCTGCCACAAGTGTGGCAGGCTTCAAACACTGTTTTAACTGCAATTCATACTGTTTCAAGGTACTAGCAATTCTAAATCAATATTTTGGCTGCACATTGAAATGCAGTGTTGCTGTAGAGACTGAGCCAGATCTTTCCCTTAGAATTAGATGAATAGGCATACGTGTACAAGAGGAGGAAATACAGTTGATTTGATATTCCTGGGTGGGATAAAGTTTAATAAACTTATTTGTATCTCCTCTTCCAGCTTGTTGCAATGAATTTCAGTATTCCTCTGCCTTTTCATCATAATAAAATGATCCTCATAATAATCCTCCTTGAGGATTTTTTTTCCTGACACCTTCCCCTCTAAAATCTCATGAAATGGTATGAAGTGTTCCTTATGAGCCCATGGAAAGAGCTTTTGATAGGAATTTTGCAAGCACTTAGGTAACTAATGAGAGACCTAAGGCTCCTGATGGAATTTCCTTTGCACATCCAAATGATCTGTCTATGGTTTGAGCAGTCTCTCTGAGTGGGCAGCAGGTAACTTGACCCATGCACAGCTCTATTGCTAAGATTCAGCTAGGATGAATTATACCGGAGGCAAATCACACCTCCCAAACTCTTTTAAAATAATTCTCACCTTTTCCATCCACAACAATTTTCCACACTATTGCAAAATCCCTCACAAATTGTTTCACGATGGCCAAATTCCTTCTTCATGGGGTTGTCTGCATGAAAAGTCATCTTTGACAGCCAGTCTGCAGCCTCGTTTGTCAGGGAAACAGGGGTATAAGCTCATGCTGCTTGTCTGTCTGTCTCCCACTAAGGACCACTGAACTGGTTGACTGCTTGTGACTAGTTCTGGTGGGATACAAGGAGGAACTGACAGTCAGCTTTCCCATAGTGAGCTGGAAATGCAGGAAATTACCTCAAGGGATAGATGGAACTGCAATCTGCAGGGAGGAGGAAGGAAGGCTGTGTGTAGCATGTCAGCTATGGCTGACGAGATGGCAGATACAGCTTTCTTAGCAGAGCTACTTATCAGACTTGACCCTTTCATCTTAATAAAAAGCCTTCTCTTCAAGTTCTTTGCTTGAGCATCACTTGGTATTATGGAAATTGAGAAACCTCTCTTTAACCAGGCTGTCTTGCTTTACTGTCATTAACAAGGAATTCTGTAGGCAGGAGTCATCTTAGTGTTGTTCTCTTTTATCCCTAATCTTTATAAATAGACATAGCCCCTTGACCAAATCCAATCTTGTTTCAACAGGTCAAAAAAAGTAGTACACATGCCAAATAACTGCACTGACACCAGTGGAATGAAACATTAAATTGGTGTAAATATGAAGAGAATCAGAACTAGGAGGCTCGCTGCTGGTGCTGAAGTTGTTCTACTCCATCTCAGATTATAAGGCACCACAGTCTGTTTCTATAATAAAGGCAGATAAAGATTTTGGTTTGGACATATTTTTACTGAAAGCTAGGACATTTGAATTTTGCAACTCTGATGACCCCAGTCCAGATTTCCAGGACTGAGAACAGCATCTCATCTGGGGAACAACTTTTTGTGGCGTGTTGTAGACCACGTCAAGTCCTGTTTAATTCTTACCCCACGCTTTACAAAGTCAAGAGCATTTCTAGTTCTGAGCCTGTACGCCAGCAGGTCTGCACTCCTACCTGTTTGTGAGGATAAACGTTAATGTGGCACTTGATACATTCTTGTCCCATGTTAGCCCAGGAGTTTCCACTCATCCATTTTCTCTTGCATTTGGGGCACTTATATTCACCGAAGCAGCGTTTCTTGCCCTGGTATGGAGTCAGACCTTCTCCTTTTGGACGAGCCTACAAAACAAAGGGAAGTAGCAATGAATGACCAAAAAGGGGTGTGGGGGCATAGCAGAAAAGTAAGGTTTTTTTTAAATTAGGAAACTTTGGGCAGAAGACACTGGAGACAGACATGGAGGTCACACCCCCTTAATGAAGAGTTTGCACATTGAAGCTAGAGTTTAACGGTTCTTAGAGTTACCTCTGTAAGAAGTATTTAAAAGTTCAAGATGACTTGTAACACTTGTGACACTGAACGTAGTATTTAGAAATATGCCCGTGCACTTTTTACAATTAATAGTTTTCATATCTATTTCATTATAAGATCATCTCTATTGAGTACATATTGCTAATATTATGTATAGAATCTGGAGAAGTAGCTCACTAGTAAAGGACCATATTTCTTAACTAGATCCTTGTCTGTTCCCCACTAGAACCGACCATCAAGAAAACTTCTTATAATACAGCTTTGCACAGGCTCTAAACAATGAATTATTGGCAATTAGTATGTGGATACGCATTGCTATATGGGAGTGCACAAACTGGGATTAAGCATGATGGAAAGACATGTTTTTGATTAGTAGAAATCATTAATTTAGTGAACTTCATTTGGTTTCTTGCTCTTGGTAAACAGTTTTACTGATTTCTACATTTTGAAGGAAAAAGGAAGTGATTCTCAAATGGACTGTTGTGATTTCTAAATGTTAAATGTCCCCTAAAGCAAGCCTTTTTATCTAGGGAAGCTAGTGGAGTAGACAATGACCTTATGCAAATACCACTTATATTTTTTTTTCTAAATAGACTCACTGAAACTGTGTGGTGTAGTTAACAAAAGTATAGTAAGATAAGTAATATGTTAAGGTGAAGATGAGAGCATTGAATACAGCTGTCCTGAAGATAGCTGTAAAGATGACACCATTTTCAAAGAGTTTCTAGCAGGTGTTGAAATACTGCCCATGTATTTGCTATATTTTGTTTATTGCTGCCTAGAAGGAGATACTTTGCCCGTATATTGTCAGAATGGTATAATCACCTATCAAAGCATTCTTTGTTATTTATGTCATGCCTCTGCGAATTTTTTTTTTTTAAGGTTCCCAGATGAAGTTTACAAAAGTTAAATGACCCATCATGCTGGGAAAGGGTTTGTTTTTGTTTCGGGAGCTTGTACGATTTCTCAGCGTGTAGGTCCAAATTGCTTTCTATGTGAAAACATGGGTTGAAAAAGCAGGTGGTTGGCAGAAGACCTGAGCTTGGCAGGAGCTCTGAGACTCAAGCTCCCGTGGCTGATGGAGATGGTGTACGCCGTGTTACCTCCAGGGTTGCATGTGGGAGCAAGTGGGAAAAGAACATTGAGTGCGCTCCACCTCGCACGCTGGTGGGGGGAAGAGGAGCACGAGAACCCCAAACCCACTCTGGCCTCTCTTTTTTTTTTTCTTTTTTTTTTTTTTCCTGTAGTGTCAGTAAACAACATTCTCTGTTTTTCATGCTTATTCCTCAGTATAGCAATATTCTTCTTTAAAAGATCAGCTGCAGTAGCAACCCCTGTTATAGGCAAACATCTATAATAACTTGCTTTGTGACATTCAATCTGATAAGCCACTGTAAATATTCTGGCTTAGAGCAAAGATCAAGCTGACACTAGGACACACACATTTACAGAAGTATTGCACTGAAGAAAAAAGTGTTCATTGGCATAATGAGAAACATTTGGACTTCCATGACTAAATGAGTGCTGGCAGGCACCCAGAGTGTAATCTTCTGATCCATGGTGTCCCTTGAATAAGGATGGGAGATTGTAATTGAATGTAGGGCAGGAAAATGTCAATTTATGGAGACATCCTTATTTTGGACACTTAATTTGGCCCTGCCTCTGAGGAATTTGTTGCACAGCTCAAGTCAGTGTAAGAAGGAACCACATGCTCTCTTAATTTAGAAATTCTCATGAAATTGAATAGGAACCCTGTGTACAGAGAGCTCCCATGGTTGAGAGATGTTCCCCCTCCTCCTGAGGTGTCATGGATTGCTTTATTTGTAGTTTCAACTGGGGCTATGTTATTGAACAGAAGACGAGTTACTTCTTATTCTGAGTTTCAGTGGCACTCAAACTCCTCCTGCAGACCTGGAAATGCAGCTTCGTTACCCCTACTAAGAAGCAGTCCTTTCAGAAAATGTGCAGGTCACTGAGTGCATTATTTCCCAAAGTAATAGCACTGACTTTGGAGACAGGGCGTGTTTGAGAAGCCTTGTAAATGTTTACAAACAGTATTTAAACATAACACTCCCACTGCAAAATGTTATGCCAGCCATAAAGAGCATTTAAACATCAGACTCCCACAGCAGTATGTTGTGCTAGCCACAATTCAGACAGGGGAAACTTTCAGAGATGGCCACTTTGAGCAGGCCCACAACTGTAGGTATCTCCAGGTCAGGAAGCTGACTTCAGAGACACCGATGCCCTGAAAAGCTCTGCCCCCATAAATGCACAGGAGGGCACTGAAGATGCTGGTCGGTGAAGTCCTCTGTGTGTACAGCTGGGCATCACAAATGGAGGCTTTCCAGATTAGAAGCTACTTTTAAAATCTGGCTTCTCCAGCTTGTCCAGTAAATCACAAGCAGAACCAGGAAAAGAACGCAGGAGAGCTGACTCCGGCAGTAATTTCCTGTTATAATTGCTAGACTAAACTTCTGATTTATTTTTATTTTAACTTTTCAGCTGCCACAGCTCCCTCCTCAGTCAGTGACTTTAATTAGTTTGCTGGCAAAGCTACAACATTCTCTGTAGGTGTCTCGCTCTTCTGCTTTATGGATGTTTATACTTTGCCCTAACAGATATTATTTTCCTTCCCATATCTTAAGTTTCCCAAATTGTGCCCCACAGGGAATTTGGATTCTCAAACAAGCAAGCTCATTTTCTCTAGTGAGAAACATCATTAGGAAGCACTGACAGCAGTGAAGGCAACTCTCCAACTCCCTCCACCCTTCAGGTCCAAAGAAAACAGAAATTTGACAGTATTTGGTGTAAGGCAAAACCTGAGTGAGATACACTAATGGCCCGAGAGGTCTGAGGATGGGTGTTTTCTTTTTTTTCTCTCTCTTTTTTTTTTTTTTTGTGTGTCTGTGGCTTCAGCAGCAGCACAGCTGAACTGCATAAACATTTCCAAGAAACAGTGTGCTCCTTGGTGCAGGAGCAGCCAGCCCTGCCCGGCAGGGTGCTCGAGCACCCGGTCGCTCTGCGGCAGAGGTGTCTCACTGCTCATCCAGCTGGAAGGCAAGAACTGTTTTCACCAAAGGTTTTTCTTAACTAAGTGCCAAAAAAAGACGACGACAACACGCTTTGTCTTTTGGTATTAACCTAAAGACTCTTGTTTTACAAAAGGTAGGATTTACCTTGTTTAAACCATTAACCTCCTATTCCCTCGCCACCCCAGCTTGATTTGAATGGTGTTTAATAGTAAACCTTGGCTGGTGTTTAGGTCCTGCAATTTCCTCACTGAGCATTATCTTTCCTTACTCTTTCTGCAGATAGGGATTTATTTATGTTCCAAGCTAACCTGGTGAAGTTATGCCCCTATTCACAATGGCAAAATATTTAGTTGTTACCATGTTAACTTATGTCCGGTTGCCTTTAGGCCCAAGTAGTCTTTGGCCCCGTTTCTACCCTTGGATGCAAAAGCTTGGTGGAACCTCTGTCTTACCATGTTCAAAATAATACTCAAACTAGGTTACAAACCAGAATGTGAACAAGGTTTTTGCGTTTTCAGCATTCTTTTTGTCTGGGGAGTTGACAATTTTATGCTTTGAATGCTGATTTGACAGG
Source organism: Fratercula arctica (assembly GCA_947846985.1). Taxonomy (NCBI): domain Eukaryota; kingdom Metazoa; phylum Chordata; class Aves; order Charadriiformes; family Alcidae; genus Fratercula; species Fratercula arctica. Next base: position 27,736,659 of record CANTUZ010000010.1, read on the forward strand.
CTTACTCCGTAAAACCAAAGCACCCAACGTTTCTCCTGCTGTGTGACTGTACAGCTCTCCAACAGCTATATGTATCTTCATAATCCCAGAATTGCCTAGGTTGGAAGGGACCCTTCAGATCATCTAGTCCAACCATCAATCTAACTCTGACAAAAACCATCACTAAATCATATCTCTAAGCACTATGTCTACCCATCCTTTAAATACCTTCAGGGATGGTGACTCAACCAGTTTCCTGGGCAGCCTGTTCCAATGCTTACTAACCCTTTCAGTGTAAAAATTCTTCCTAATATCCAGTCTAAATCTCCCCTGGCACGTTTCAAAGATTATTTAATGCTGCCAGGACAGGTAGGCCTTTGGGAATGATCAAAACCAAACAAATTTTTTGAGAAGGACCAGAAACTATTCTTGAAGTATTCAAGCTATTACTTGAAGTATGTCTCAATGTCCAGATTTAGGCCTGCATAACAGATTCTTTGTGCTGCTGCGATTTTGGCAGTCAGCAGGGGATTTGTGGAAGCGAGAGTCTTCCTTCCCCAAGGTACCCCTGGGGTGGGAGCCATGGTGGCCCAGAGCCCCTTCCCTCCTTGTGGCCCTCAGGCAGAAACTGGAGCCGATCTTGGGCTGGCGCTGTTAGTGCTGAGGCTGAAGGGGACTCCCACAGGCCCTGAATTCGGGAAGCAGCATGGATTCTGTGAAAGCCCTCGCCAGGCCCTCTGTCCGCTAACGGTTAGCCAAACGAAGGGACCTTGCCCTCTAATTCATGAGACAGTTGACAATATTACCTTGGTCTTCCAGACAAATGCTAAGACAAATGAAATCATCTTTGCAGGTTTACCTAGCCACTGCATGTGTTTGCCTTAGCTAGATCCAACGTATGTACAAAACCAGTATTTTTTGTGTGGCACAGCAACAAAAATGACACTGATATTCCATCCTTCGCTGACACCCAGCTACCTCTATTTTTCATCCTCTTCCTTTCTTCAGCCGAAAGCACAAATGGCCATAATAAGATTTTAAAAGTGTTTAAGTTGAGCTTTTCGGCTGGTAATTGGTCAACCAAGTGCTCTCACAACCTATCAGATTGTGCATCTCATGGAGGAATCTGCCAAATCACTTGGCAGTGACGGACATAATAAAGGACTCTTTGCTTTCCCCAGACAATTCTCTCAAAGTGTCAGTTTTCAGAGTCAGCAAAAACAAAACCAAACCCCCCACGTGCCCTGCTTAAAACTAGATTCATTATAAACAACAATGGGCAGAGAGTTCACTCAAAGTGAAGTGCAGAGGAATAATGTATTTAATGCTCTTCTTCCCCTCAAACTTCCCCTCCAAGTTTGTGTTACGCAGCTGAAAGGCATACAGCACAGGGAGAAGATTAAGTCAGTATGGCGCTGGTAGGTGGGTCCTGTTCCTAGAACTCTGTAAGGATCTGCTTACAAGGATGCTTCATAAAATAAAGCAGAAAAGCAATAACAGCAAGAACAGCTTGATGCACTGACCGGCTCCCAAGTGATTTGCAGGAGTGGGAGGGACAAAGTTTTATTTTGAAACATGAGCCCTCCAACACTCTCAGTTGTAAGTCAGCACAACCAGGAGATGGTATTAAAAAAAACTTGCACTCTCATTTTGCACTACTCTATGTGCATAGTTTTGAGAAAGATGAAGTGATAATAAAGCATACCCAAAATGTTCAATTAGAAAGGGAAAAAGAAAGCGTTAGGACTGATTTGGTGTACTGGATGTCCTGGTATTCTAGTCCTGACTGCAGCAAGTTGCAGAGTGTTGGGAAATTCACTGACCTTTCTCTGCTCTGTGTAGGCTGCGTACAGAATGAGAACACCCTTGCATGCTTATGCCAAAGTAGCACATAAAAGGGAATCCTTAGATTGGTCAGCTTTTTTTCTTTGTCCTTCCTGATTTTTGTATTCATTTAAATCTGAGTATCAACAGGATGCGTAGACAGATACGGAGGTTGCATGTTTAGAAAATTAATTCCAATATAGCTGGTCTATTTTTCCTTGCCACATGTAGTCCATTATGCCGGTGTATGATATTGCTGATGTGTGACACTTAAGACTTCTGAGGTATTTAAATAAACTGTCCCAAAATCTTTAATTAGTACATGCAATATAGGAAGAGCATCTAGGGGATACAGAAAACAAATTAATGCAATGTTTCAGCCTTCTTGTCTCTAGTATAATTTGTGTATTAGTGATATGAAGAGAACTTGATACGGGTCAGTTAAAGGAAAAGGGGGATAACTGTCAGAAAGCAGACTCTTCATGACAGCATCACTATTTAAATAAAAGACTTATATTTGATTTACTGAACAATAGATATTATGGAATTTCTAGACGTATTGGATATTCCAGACTAAGGATTTATGACAAAATTATATCTGAGCAAGACAATGCTGAAAAATAAAGAAAACTTGTTTGTGTAACTTAACAGAGGAGGCGGGTACATGTTTTATTTGATTGGGATTTTCTTAGGGGTCTTGCCTGTCACAAGGCTTAGGACTATGTCAGCCTCTGACAGGGGGGTCTACTGTATGGTTTTTTTATCATCACTGGAAGCATCAGAAATTTACACCACTGCATTCATAGAAACTGGCTTGTTCTTCAGGCAGTTAAAGCTCATCAGTTGTTATTGCTGATCTGAAACCTTCTATCACACTCGTACCACTTCTGCTCTTAAATTCTGATCAAGGTAGAAGGTGGCTTTGTACTGAGGTCCCAAATAATGAACTAGTACAGTTGGGCATCTGATAAAGTTGGTAGGATTTCCCAGCATGTCTTCTCTAGGGCAGTATGCGTATCGTAGCCTTCCTGCTCACCATCAGTGCATTGGGCTGGGGAAAAGGGGACAACGAGTTGCTGGAGCTGATACCTGGCCCCCTAAAGAAAGATAAAATTAGAAGCAGGTAAGACTGCTTAGGGTCTCTGTCTGTCTGCTTGCCGCTCCAGGGGTCACCATATACTGCGCTCTCACTAGTAGTATATTCTGTCATCTGATGTGGACAATAATTTCACAGTTGAGTGTATAGAGAAGTTTGCTCCTGTACACGTTTCTCCTTTATTTTATCTTCATACATCTTCATACATCTTCTGCTCTACTGAGCAGAAATTTAGTCCTCTGCTTTCTTGGCCCTGCAGTCAGCATTTTTCTAGCAGGGTGGTGTTCAGAATGGAACACAATTCTCCAGGAAGCAGAGCATTAAACAAAAGATGTGAGTATATGTAGTGCACAATCCAATATAACATTAGTCTTTTTATTTTACTTGCACAAATACCCTATTTCTGCTGTTACAAACATTTTCACTCCCCAAGTCTTACTTTTTGGGAAACATTTAAAAGCGTATTGATTAAGCTGTGTCAATGAACTTTTCTAGGTAAATTTTGAAATGGCAGAAGACCGATTTTATGTTTGTCATGTCAATATATGAGAATGTGTCTCTTGGTTGCTTTGAAAAATCAGTGTTGTCAATATATTGTATGTTAGCTGCGATTTTTGATCTCATTTCCACAACGGTAAACCACGAGTAAGTTTTGGCACTATTTGTTACTAATAACACGCACGTGGTTTCTGATGATGATTAAAGCAATAGGCATGGTTGTCATGGACATGCTGATCAAAGTCCAGAAATCCAAGGAGCTGGCTTGGCAAACATTCTAACATTTAAATCAAAATCTGGTTTTGCAGATTTTTCAGAATCCTAGCCATGCTTTTTGGAACAAAGGCTTTTCTTCTGCTACAGAATGCCCAGTTGAGCTGATCTTTAGAACCATCCTTAGGCCAAAGATACATAACATTCATTTCTGTGCTCAGTCAGTTTGAAGCATAATATTTGCAGATTTGCCGAATACTAGTTACTATCTGATGTTGTCAGTTACTAAACACTGAATGGCCTGAGAAGCCGATAGTGTGGGTTTCCTTCTTTGCAAATCCTAGTCATCACTCTGCAACTAGTATAGAAATAGAAAACGTATAAAAGCTCAGTACCATACAGTCTGAGAAAACAACTGTGTTGATTAAATAATAGTATGCTGTTTTCATAGGTTTCTGTCTTAATAAAAGAAGACTTGGAGATATTGCCACAAGCAAGCAGTGTAACAGAAAAATATTTGGGAAGAATGGTAATGTGGTGACAGGACTGGTGTTGGACTTCCAACACCTGGATTGAATATGTAGCCCTAACAGATTGCCTGTCTGATCTTGGTCGGGTCATGTAATCAGACTGTACCTCAGCTCTTCATGTGGGGCTGGAAGGAGAGGTCCTTTTGCTGTTCCCTGCCATTTTGGTGGTCACTGTAGCATTGTATAATCACTTCGGACTACGTATGGTGATGTAGCTTCTGTAGCATAATGGAACCTTGAACTTCGTCTGGGCCATCTAAGTGCTATTATAACAGACCAAGCAAATAACACTCACAAAACTTTCAGTCAATCCTTTTCATAGAAGAAAATCTGGGTGCATAGTGTATTGCACAGAAACGTGTTCTCTCTTGATGAAGTTTGTTAGTGGAGTCTTAACAGAAGGTGAAAGTCCCCTTGTATTCATAATTCTAACAAACCTCAGACTTTTTTTTTTACTTTTTTTTTTTTGCTGAATGTTCACATGAATTTTCCAGGTTTTAGAATTTCAAACAGTGTGCTTGTATATTCAGTTACATCACGTGTTAAATACAGGGCAGCAGGCAATGATCAAGTGTTTAATGTGTCTGGTTGACTTTCAGAGCCACAGAGCTCAACTAAACCTACACCAATCTTCTATTAAGGAAAGCTGCAAATAATTATCTTGGTTAACTGTACTTCAAGGACTTATTTTACCTGTGCATGCTAGTCTTTGCTTGCTGAATGACTGTGAAAGTTCACAGACTATGCAGACTTGTGGCCAATCACAGCTTTAATGTTTGTTCCCGTAGGACTTCGAAAACAATGGAATTACTTGATCATATAAATAGCTGCCTAATGAATCTTCTTTTGAAAGTATTGCATAACTCAGCCTAACCCAGAACCTAAAATTTCAAGAACAGGGAAAGAATAGGTCTCTGGTCCTTATGCATGTGAAGACAACTGACAAAATGTGAACCAAATGTTAATTCTCACAACGAAGCAATTGTACTGAAAAAAATTCTCTCAGAATTGTGCAGCGAAAACTGTTTCCAATGTATTATTCAATGCAATAGGAAGTAAAAAGGGGGGTGGGGCCAGAAAGTGGGGATGGGTAGTGCCTAATGAACTTGTGTCTTTGCTGTGTAATTTAAGTATTGTATGTCATATAGAAAATAGGGATTTGCATATCAAATTAGGCATGTGGAAGAGTTAAAATTGCACTTGCCTGCTGGGATGCAGTGAGGCACTTCTTTTCAGTGTTACAAGATCATATTCTTCCAAACAGCTTGAGATAAAAGGAAGTGGTTGAAATCTTTCTTTCCCCTTCTCTGATACAAAATTGGCCATGCTGAATTAATTATGAAGAAACTAGGAATGTATTCATTTTAATAGTTTCCTGATGTGTGGACTCTTTTGTCCCTCTTCATCTGTTGCTTGAAAACATACAATAGCAATACCCTCCGCCTCTCTCCCTCCCCCTTCTCCTCTGGTAGCACACCGTATTAAATATGTTGGCGGTTTTTTTCAGTAGTTGGAATCAGAGTTTTGGAGCAGGGAGGGTCACACCCTTGCTATAATAAGGCGTTACCTCTTCTGAGCTCAGGTCAAGATGCATATTTTTGGACCTGCTTAATTGGTCCACCTCAGATGGCTTCATTTGGGTTTCAGATTTCTCCTAGGCCTAATGTGGCACAGCTGGGGCACCGTTCTAGTGATGAGCAGACAAGTCTGAAGATGATGATGATCTGTCCTTTAAAAAGTAGTGAAATTACTCTAATAACACTTGCTTCCCCATAGGTCATGGGACTCTTCCAGAGACAAAACAGATAGGAAGGCAGACAGATGTCACTGGAGGTCATTTTATTCTGAATCTAAGTGAGTGGCAGGTGCTTTTGAAGACTCATTCAAAATGTGGGATGTTGTCTTCTGCTTCATTGCTGTTCTGATATGTGCTTATGCAAAGTCTCCACCTGAAGAGATTTGGACTGAATGATGATGTTGAGATACAGCTGCAGATCTCCAATAGATCCTGTAGTGATATTTCTTTCCTTATTTAGGTGTCCAGGTAAAGAAACTGCATGAGAAGACTCTCTCCGCACTAGATTGGGTGTGCCACTATTTGGTCAAAGCAAATTTTCAAAAGAGGGTTTGGATCAGGGAATTTTCCAATTTATGTGGTGACCATAGAGCTTGTGTTGCTTGGTGTTTTATGCTTCAGCTGAGAATCTGAGACATTTTTAGCATCAAACACAGAATAATATGTTGTCTCTACTATTTGAACTGTTTGTGAAAGCTGCATAGGAACTTTAATTGCAAACACGGCAACTTGCAAAACTTTCAGTACTTGCTCTTCATGAACTACTGTAGCTTAATCTTATACTGGCTGCAGCTTGATATAACTTCGGTGTGAATTTACACAGGGGAGTAGAGAAAGGGCCTGTAGTAAATATGAAGAGGACTGTAGGCAGTGATGGGAGATGGCTTCCTCTGCTGCTCGAGTGGCTTTGTAAAATCCTGCTGTATGACTATCTGTATCTTTTGGTGCCTTTATCCTCTTGTAAATCTGGACCTGTTGTGGCTTTCCTCCATGCCGTATATCTGCTGGGCAACAGTTGCTGAAAGTACTTTGGGAGGGACTTTAATTACCATAGTGATCTTAAGAAGAAACCTCAACTTGGGAATCTGCTCCTTTTGCACATTCATTAGAAAGAAAGTCTGTTATCTCCAGAGATGTCAGGGGAGACCACTGATTTACGCTAAGATATTTTTTCCTCTAAGGCAGAGGGGACTCAGATGACATTAATGAGGACTTACAATAAATAATGATTTTATTTCAATTAGAAGCTTTGACATCATTCATATATCTAAAAATAACATTAATTTCTTTGCCCAGTTTCCAAATGAAACTGCATCATTCCCAAAGCATTATCTGTTTTTCTTCTATCCTAACAATTTGTGGCCCACAGCAAGGTCAACCTGATATAACAGATATTTTGATATCCTTAATAATACATTTTCTAAAAATTTTTAGAAAACGTATTAAGTTCCTGTGCAGTTTCCTGAATAGTCTCTGTCCTGGGCTCTGATGGTGGCCAAAAGATGAGCGCTTTGCTATCTGTGGGCTGGGCAAGGGAGCAAGCAGGGGAAGGTATTGCACTGGGAGGTTGAGAATACATGGAGTAGGGAGGAGGAGGAGGCAAAGCAGAGAATATTTTAATTCAATGCACTTGCACAGTGCAATGTGAAATGCAACTTTAGCAGTGTTACCACTCAGGAAAGGGCTTGTTCTGCTCTGATTTGACTTTATGCTGCTTGTTGTATCCTCCGGACTGACACGCTCTTTTCTTGTTTCCTTCATATGTGTCTGAATCATAATAATGATGGATTTCTCATAGGCTGAATCAGAAATGCTTTTGCTCTTGTGAAGGTTTTATCTCTTCAAAACAACTCTTGGAAAGCAAAGGAAATATTGTTAAGATGATAAGGACAAGTTTCAGGGGAAAGGATGTTTCTAGAAGAACTCTGCCTTCTTCCTTCCTTCTGCTCTGAAAGGGACAGGATCTCTTTCAACTACCCCTTAAATCCTTAAGGATTCAAGACCCGGTTCATGGCATATTCTGTGCAGAGCATAAGAATAGGTATAACTACAGTAAGAAAGATCCAAGAGGAGAGTGTACATCACGAGGAGAAGAATGTGGTCTTGTGGTTATGGCACTGGACCGGGCCTCTGTGAGCCTGGGCTTCATTTCTGGTTTGACTACAACCTCTCTCTGTGGGTTTGCGGACAAGTTACTTGATCTCTCTGTGCTTCAGGTTTTCATCTGGAGTACGGGCAGTACTAGTGTACTTCATGTTCTGGGAGTGGAACTAATGGTTGTTACTACAAAAGTGAGCGGTATGCGTGTATCTTGAGTTATACAAGTTTCAGATAAAGTTTTGAACAAGGACTGCTATGGGCCTGTCACCAGTGAACCTGACTTCTCCTCTGGAGCCCGTTATTTTAAAAGGCTCTGCTTAACAGATGTTTTCTCTCATGCATGTTACATTTTCCCTACAACCTGGTTGGTTAAAGTAGTCAGAAAAGTCATTTTCCATTAAGTGCTTGTGACATCTCCAGTGATACATCATTAAAAAAAGTAAACAAAAACCACATGGCAGAAGGTAAGGCAAGTACACATACAGTTACGAGGATTTCTAGCTAGGAAATTCTTCACGCAAAAGATAAAGCGTGGGCCCTCTTTAGAAATCTTCCCACTGTAACAAAAACAACGCAAGGGCTCCCTGCAGCCCCTCTAACCTCCCTGCCCCAGAGCAGTGTAGTGGTGGAGGCTCCCAGGACGCCAGCACACAGAGCAGGCTGTGGCCTGTCCCCCTCCGAGATGAAATACCACAGCAAGAGTGTCATTGCTTCTAGCTGGAATGGGCCCTCTGCTTGAACTATTAAGAAACAGGGTAAGGAAATAAAGACCAGATGAGCAACCACCCTCCCTTTCTCCACCTCAGCCTCCTTCCCTCCCCCCTCCGACCCTGTTGTCTCCAAGATGACATGCAAAAAACACCGACTGAGTCAGTCAGCCTGCTTTAAATTACGGCATTCTTTCGAAGCCTGGAAAAAGACATGCTATGCATGGCCCAAAAATGAAACATGACTTCAGCTGCTGCTATCTAGGCTGTGTAAATGTTTATTATGTTTAATAATGTGAAAGAGACTTTTTTTCTGGTCCCAGTATTCTGTCCTCTAGAAATAATTCTGCCAGATTACACGCGGAGTGTGATGCGTAGAAGAAAGTCTTAGAAACCTATCCTTTCTGCCCCCTGCAGCCACGCGTGAGTCTGTCCATCTCAAGAGCCCCAAACTCCCAACCACCTGATTTAGTTCATCTGCCTGACATCACTTGAGAGCTCCTCACTTGGTTTGGATCCCTGTGCGTGTGTAGGTGTCTGGGAAGAACCCTTTGCTCGAGTTTTCTCCTACTGTAGACTGAGTCTTTCTCTTACAAAAGACGAGGTTTTTAACAATTTACTGAAGCGCATCAGAAAGGTCTCACCGTTTTAAACATAACCACTGGTTTGCAATGAAAACTTACAGGCATATACACCTCTATTTTAGATAACCCAGAGACTACCATCCTTTGGTGTCAGGTTTGTGATAATACAGTATGAATCTGCACCTCTACTCTCTTGCTCTCTTCCATCCTTGCCTCCCTTCCCAGTCCATCCTGTTCCTGCAGTTGTATTTGCATTTTCCACTGGGTTCCTTCACTGTCCCCTGTCCCGCCACCCCACCCCCCCCCGCCCCATCTGCAAAGCTAGCTTGAATCATCTAAAGAATCACTTGTGTCATGCTACACAAACAGCATCAGCAACTGCCAAACTTTGTTGACCATTCTGTGACATTTGTGGTTGATGTTTGTACTGTTAGAAGAACTTTGAGCATTTTACTGAAACTCTTACAAAAAGGAATTGAGGCAAACTAGTTCCCTCCATAATATCTTTCTTGACCACATGGAGAAATATGCTGTGCCTTGAAGGTGAGCAAGGATGGACTGCAATCAATACATAGAGAATGATAATGGGTATCTGAAGGGTGAGAGCACAACATAGTCAAAGTGCTGGGGGAAGAGGACTTCTCACATCAGAGTTCTGGCTAGACTGAAGGGAGAGAAGTGGCATCTAGGAGATGACTGATGCACAGAAAAGATACAAAATAAAATTTATAGCCTTTTCAGTTATTCCAATTCTGCCAAAAAGTTAGTTAACTGACTCTCTATCTCTTCACTACTAATTATTTTGTTCTTCTAATATCTGTCACAAAACAAGCCAGGAGAAGCGCTGTTGGCTGAAACTTTTTAGAAATCAGAAAGGTCATAGGTTGAATCAGGCCATGGATGTTGTATGTCTTGGTCCATAACTGTGGCTTGTGAGAGAATAAAGTCTCTTAAGTGTTGAAATAGGAAACTCATGTCTGACTCATCAGGCTGCTTGGCTGTACTGTAAGAAATTAAGTCTTTTGGACACCTATGTTTTCGGTTTGTTCTGTACAGCTGTGTAGCAGGAACTTTGAGATTAAGATAATCATTGCTGTCAAAAATTTTGAATGGAAACTCTGTTTTGACCAGGATATAGTCAGAAAAGTAAAACAAAATGGTAACTGTCTAAACAAGTGAGTTGTAATCACCTTTTCCTTTAACGCAACTAGCTGACATTTCTATTCCAATTTTTTTCGTTACCTCTTTGCCTATTCCCTCTTTAAAGAGCAAAACTATTCAACTGTTTGCAACCTTCACAATGCGTTTGTACAGTGGCCCCAGACACCATTTCCTATATCTAAGCATTTTATTGTCAAAGACACTCACACATTAGCATTTCCTTATCATGGATACCTAAAATCTCACTTCCTGAAACTGTGTACAGAGAAGTAGCTGTCCCCATAGGAGTCTTGCACTAGGCTGCTCTGAGCACGTGATGTTGGCAGCATCCCAGGTCTGTTGCTAGCTGATGACCCAAAGCAAGGGAGTAGCCTCAAGCCAACTGGTAGTTCCATATCCTGACCCAAAGCAAGATCAGGAGATGGACGGGGAGATGAACGTGAGAGAAAAGAAACCCATATCAACACCAAAAACCACCACCAAGTAAGGGATCTCTTCCTAGTGAAGAACATGCTGCACCAAAAAACACATGTGAAGGACAGCCGTGGTGTTTAGCTACTGCACGTGTTCAGGAGCATTTTTTTTTCCCTAGGGTGCTAATTCTATTTTAAAGATTATCCACATCACCCTTTTTGGAATATCTGATTCCACTTTTGTCCTAGCAGACAGTTTTAATACCCACAGGCAAGTAAAGTGAAAAGCTCATTATCAAACAATAGAAAGGGTGAATACATCTTGTAATAGAAACCTCATGAGAGCAGAGGATCCACCAAGGGGCTGTACGGCACAGAAGGCATGACAGGGCTTTGTGCTATGTTCAGTAGTTTTCATGGGAACATGTCTGTGACCAAGGCCATCTTCAACTTTTCTAAAGTCCAAGGCAGCCTTCCTGACACAGACAGTGAACAGGCCACTGCAAAATGTCTTTACTAGATGCTGTCTCTCTGTTGTTTCCTTAAGGCTAAGAAACTATTAATTTTTTTGAAAGGGTATTGTGCACGAAGCATCTGGTATAAAATGATTGCCATGGTATTTGCTGCAGAAGATGACTAGAGAGGTGGGATGAAGATTTGGGGAAGGGAGGTGTGCGGTTCTTTATCCTTTTTGCTACAGTTTCTCCTTTCCTGTTTCACTTTCATATTCTTTCCATCGAGAGATGCTAGTCTAAGGGTAAACTGATGCCTGCCCTGCTTGCAGAGATGCAGTAGGGGGGAGTTTGCCTTGATCTTGGGGGGGAAGAAAAGATTCCAAGCCATTAAGAAAACCTTATTCAGGAGTATTTCATTTTGTTTTTCATATTAAGGTACTCCTCTCTGTTGCATGGGAGTATTTCAGCAGTGTTATCAATTTAAGAAATAAATGAAAAAATCAATATGGAATGATAAAATAGAAGATATACAGGAACAGGTGTATCCCACCTGACTTACTACTATAAGGTCTCTGAGTCTAAGGGTCTTATTTACTGACTTATAAGTCAAGGAGTACCATCTAGGCTGTGCTGTTCTAGTAAGCCATGGATTCAGACTCTTGCGCGGAGGTTGGCACAGCAGCAAATGTCTTCTAGCCCCTTGATTTCCCCCCCCCCCCTCCAGTCTTTCCAAGGACTGGTTAACTTTATCCGCTCTGCGTTTCAGGGGGATGTGCAGTTCAGCGTGTGCCTGGTGAGAGAGGCTCATTATCCTCCGCAGGCTCAACACAAACCCACGATTTTTTAAAAGGCGACAAAAGAGGTGGCCATTCCCGGTTTCCGGTGTCCCCGCCGAGCCAGTGCAGTGGGCTCCTTGTCCCCAGCCCAGCTGCCTCTTTGTGTGCCCAGGCATAATGAGGAGGGCTGGGGAGGAAGCTGGCACAGGTGTGCCACTGGGCTGGGGACTTGGCTGGGGACACTGCCTCCAGTGCGTGCGCACGTCTCCCCAGACACAGGTCTTGTGTTTGGTCTTGGCCATGGCCTTCAAGGGCCTCCTTGTCAAGGCTCAAACAACGGCATTGCGCAGCCTCCCTTCTGCGCCGCCTCCCGGCCAGCGCTGACCAGAATAATCCCCTCTCTCAGCCCTAATACCACAGCAGAAATGTCATCCTTATTCTGTAATGCTGGCATTTGTCAACTTGGTGGGAACAAAGAGAGCATTCATTGAGTGCGAGACAGGCAGAGGGCCTCAGGAAGAGCCCTCTGAAGGGACAGAAAACGTTCTTCTGTCGAACTTTGAACTCCACCGGAGCTGCTGCTTGTCTTCAGGTCTGACCAGACTGGAGACAGAGGACTGCCTTGCGTTGACCACGTCTTCAGCTGGGGTCGCAAGGCAAATTCAGGTTTATTTTTTAGGACAGCTGAGTAGCAACAAATGGCCTTACCTCTGGGGCAGCCCCATCTTTAATAATTGTAGAGCTCTACTGCTCAGCTGGGTTCGCTCTTGCTTGGCAAAAATAAACCTACAAGAAATGCATTTATCTTCACACTTACTTTATACACAGATGCAGTTATTCTAATATCAGAGACTTATATGTCCTGTCCAACACTTAGCAATACAAGGCCCTTGCCAGCAGCGAGGGACAGCTTGAACTCTATCAAAGGTACCAGTAAGAGCCAGCAAGACGAAGTGGGGCAAGCCTGCTCTTCCTTGGACATCCTGGTAAGCCCTGTAGGATGCTGAGGGAGAGTAGATACTTCCACTGGAGACAACTATGTCAACAACAACCTATGGAAGAGATAGAGTCCTTTTGACAGTTTGCACGAGTCAGCAGACTCCTCACAAAACAGCATTGTCTCCTCTTGCCCTTGCTGTTGAATTAAAGTAGATGGCTCAGGATAGCACTGTGGAACTAAGAATATTCCACTTGATTGAAAAGAAATCCACTGGTTTTCTAAATATTGCATTACCTACTAGCTGAGCACAATCACTGAGCTCACTTAGAAAGCTCTCTGCTCAGAGCGATGCGCAGAGGTGGCTAACCCTGGGGTATTTGTGTTAGGAAAACTTCTGCAATGGAAATCTGGGAAGGCTTAATAATTTCAGACAATCTTATCTTTCTATTTTAAATTGTCTTCTAATGAAGATGTGTTAAAGCATTATCATACCTTACGGCAGAGGTCGCTGTGTTTTAGTGGAAAGTGAAATGAATTTTGTGGGCTGTTAATTAACATAACGCTGGGCTATTTCCCACTTGCTCCCATTCCAGAGCACTCACCAAATATGGAAATGCAGACACCTTTGGGGTGGAAAACAGTACCAGTCGGTGCTTTGCATTTTGCTAACTCTTCACAGTAATAAATCTTTTGTCTAAAGGTATTGGGATATTCTTAGTATGTATGGTCTTAAGGAAGAGAAGCTCCTTCTAACAGCTATCAAACACAAGGCTGTGTTAATGACAGTGGGATTTGAATCAGTCTTGAGAAGCTGAAACAATTTTATCAAATACATAATTACTCTAAATGTAAGATTAATAACAGCAGCAATAAGAAAAGGATATAGAAAGATAAGAATGTATTCATTAGGCATTTAACTTCCTTGAATAAATGGAAAACAAAAGAAGAGTATGTGTATGTACATTTAGCATGAGGTATACAATTCACTCAGCAAGTGCAAAGAATTTTCCTTAAAATGGTGAATGTTACAGGTCAATTTGATAGAACATTATTGCTAGATGGACTACCAGTGAAGTTGTAGTTAAACAGATCCATACGAAATTTTGAGGGCTGATGGAAATTGACAGAGAAAACTCTGGGACTGCAGGACGGTGCCTCAGGTGACCCCTTCCTAAAGGCTGGTGTAGCCAAGACAGCTCAGGAGGAGGAATTGCGTTCTAAGCTATTCCAGTTCCTTCTCGAAGATAAAAGGAAGAAATATGCGTCAACTGTGTCACTGTTAATCTCTTCTGATGGTTGTGGGGAGTGCTTTGGTTGTACAACAACAGCTGTCAGACTGGCCTGTGGGCAGCACACTCGGCATTGCCAGGAGGCATTCAAGGAAACAGTGCAAGAAATCATTTTGGAGACTGCCCACCACCCGCTTCTTTTTAAAGACATGGTTCTGCACATGAAATCAGGATATAAGCAGGAAAGTCCTCCTCCTTAATCGTGTTATCTGCATATGCAGTACAAGGAGAATCTGGAGTGTTTTCACTTCTCTAAAGCATCCACAATTAAGTACCTTGTTCCTAAACCATCACTTAGGACTTGGGTTCAAACAGCATGAACTGAAGTCACCTTCTCAACATTGGGCAAAAAAGTACTTGAAAATCCCTTCCCTTGCCTCTCCTCTATTGCCCACTGGATATAAAACAGCAGAGTAGATTTTTTTTTTTTTCTTTTTCTACTTAGAAATATATGAAGAACGAGTAAGGAGAACTCTTCAGAGTGCATAGACAGGGAATTTAAGGACTATAAACATAATCTGTAGTGAAGTCAATAGAAAGAGTGGATTAAAACGACACATAACTATGTCTTATTAAGGAGAGAGATGTAAGAAAAAAGTGTGGAATCACACATTCATTGTAACTTGCAGTATAGCAAGGAAGTGAATTGTTAATACCAAACGAACTTGCACAGAGATAGATGTGCCCATCAGCCAGGAGTGCCTCTCGGCAGCTCTCGCAGCAGCTTCTCCAACATTCAACAGTGTTTCCTGCTCTTTCACTGATTTTTTTTTTTTTTTTTTGTGGGCTCTATTCTTAAAATATTTCATATTAAAATAGTGCTCTTCTCTAGAAGGGAGGTGGGGTGACAATGGTCCAGTGTTTTAAAGTGAACATAGTAGTAGTGATGTCTGTGTATGTGGGTTTAACTCTTTGCTTTTTCTGTGCTTGTTTGATTTGTGAATTGGCAAAAAAATTCGCTGTTCTATATCATGTGATATTAGCAGTCTTAAATGCATGAAAACTTATGAAAAGCTTTAAGAACAGCCTCCAGAATTTACTTCATTTGCCATCATTGATAATACAGCCATCAGTTTTTCCTTCCTGTAGAGGTCTGAAAACATCCCAGGGCCGTTAAACACAGTGAATCCTTGTTACTCTACTTCGGTTTACGATCTAATAACTTATTCAGCATATTAGCGTAGATGCATGTGAACTGGGATGGGATGGCACTCATTTCTTGCCATGCCAGCCTTTGTGCTGTTTCTCTTAGGCTTTATCCAGGTTATTCAATACATTGTTCTTTCATATAAAACTAGTAAAGCTTAAAACATGTAAATATTTTCTGTTAGTAGGGGTAGGTAGGGAAATACAAAACAACTTACTCAAACCTTTTAATAAAAAATTGGGTCTCCGATGAAGTTGGGATTGTCCCCAATTAGTTTATATCTGTGACACCCTGTGGTTAGTGCCAGTTGCGTGATCCATTATGACTAAATTTGTCAAGCCAGAAGTGTTCAAAAAAAAAAAAAAAAAGGCTTTTGATGCCAGAAGACTGTAACCACACAAGGACTATCTTTCAGTTCTCTCATGAAACAGATGTTTCGTTGCTTCATATAGAGGAAATAGAGATCAGCCGATTACCTCACAGGTTGGCCTGAAAGAGTGAGCGTGTTGCTTGCAGTCGATGACTGCGAGAAGTGTTTTAGAAATGCACAGTTTGACTTGGGAAAGGGGCAGCAGTGAATAACCAGCTTGGAGTGGTACTTGGCAAGAAGGTTGTGATGACAGTATATTTTTGAAGGCACCATGAAACAAAGAAGTGTTCCAAAAAAGGAGATATGCACAACAAATTCCAGGGCAGAAGAACAGCTGCAAACATCTTCTGATTTTTGTTTGATCTCTGATTTTAAACTGAACTGCTTTGTTTCACAGTGCCTGCAAACAACTGGAGCACTTCTAATGCCACTGTTCATACCTGTTTGTAGGAAAGTCAGAGCTATTTGCAGCCATCTTGGTGTGTAGATGGATCTGCACGTAACAGGACTTTGTTAACTGAGGAAGAGAGGTATTTAAAATGATTAGTTCCGATTTTACAGTCCTGACCTCTGCACAGCCACTGTCGGTGGGCAGCGCTCTTCTGCTGGGAGGATGCAGAAGGTCTCACCAGGGCTGGGTGTCATTCTGCTTGGCGCATAAGGTAGTGTGGAGGACACAAGGCTGGGAGTGCTGCTGTTTGGTGTCCATAACACCTCTGTCACCGGGATAGCTTGCAGATACCTGTCTGCCTAGACTGCAGGTCCTGTCACGTCCCTGGATAGGCACTCATCATCACACATGGGGGAGCAGACAGACCCCCCTGCTTTGGCGCTGTTGTCCTGCGGCCAGGCCAGGCGTGCAGACAGCAGGAAGCTCGCTGCTTAGGATGCAGATGTCTGCAGCTTCTGCTCAGGTGACTAGGGGGGCCCTGGCAGCCCTCAAGTGCCGTCATAAAAGCTGGGTGGTCTGTTCCAGCTAACATGTACACAACTTTGCAGCTTTTTGCATAGGATGCTTCTTTGGAAAACATTCTCTCTGTCCATATTCACTAGAAACTGTTTTGGGACTACTTTGAAGGGTACATTCAACACTGTATAAGGAGATCTGTGCTGAAAATTTAAGGCAGCTCTGTTACAGCAAAGTCAGTTTTATAAACTTGCAGAAGAAATTGCCTTCAACCACAGCTTAGCAATAGTCTGTTGAAGCGTGTGGGGCCAATTTAGGATTTGCATTCCCCTCTCTCTCAAACAATTAGCTCAGCTAAAAGTGGGTTATACTGCATGTGTTTAACCAAGAGGGGAAAAAAAAATGTCTCTTCTGCTAACCAGCATTATGGATTAACACAGAACAGCAGTAAAATTGCCCATGAAGCTCCTGCCTGGCAGTGAGAGCTTTCCAAACTACAGTTGAAAACTCCTCCCTAGAAGAGCAGTGATGGAGATTGCCTGGACTGGCAGGGGGATCAGGGACAGTGCAGCGCGCTTCCAGCAGCTGGGAGTAGGTCATTTTAGTATTTGCACCAGTGAATAGGAAGGACAAAAGAAAAGAGTTGGACCTTGCTAGTAAAATGGCATATAAATAAGGATGGAGAATTTTTTCTTCTGTCCAGGAGACAGAGGCTAACTCTTCACAAACCTGTTCACTGCAATAAATAAATGAAAGCTTTAGAGCACAGAGTTTTGCGCTCATTTGAATATGGGAATTATCTTTAGGCCATTCAGATAGAGATTAATATCCCCCCAAGCAAAGGATATTTTCATTCCCTTAAATGGAGAGAGCCAAACAGCCCCTTGTACTGAAGACAAAATAGAGTTTGCAGAAGGAATTAAGCACCCAGGGCACACTAACTTCCTACAGCTGCCTTGAAATCCCTGGACTAATGATGTACTACCACAACAAGGTATATAATAGGAGGAAAGGGCCTGTGACCATTTTGGCCAGTGTGAAGATGAACTTCCCATTGCAGCGTCTGCACTATTTGCACATTTGCCTTCCATAAGCCAAGCACTTAGTCATGTAAACATGTTTCCGAAAACAAACAAGCCCAGATGCTAGCTGAACCGGAGTTAAATGAAGGTCATTCAGGTGGCACTGTCTAAACCAAGGCCCTAAATCCCAGTACGTTCTGGTACCGGACTACAGAAGCAGCAAACTGAACACTGTTTTCTCCCATATCGTATGCCATGTGTTATTGCCCCTTTGTTTCTGTAGTCCTTTCTTAGTAGAAATTGCATTGTGTAGTATCGGATTTTGAAGGGAATATTCTGAAACCTTGCATTGCAGACCAAATGTCACAAAATAGACACAAAATATACACTTGTTGTAGATGGTGGGAAATATGGTCAGTTAAACAGAAATTTAAAAGTTCATGTATTACATCTGAGGGAGAAACAGAGCTGCCCAAAATGCTGACTAGCGTTAAAGGCAGGTATGACTTTGGTGCCCTGTCTCCCCTCCACCGAAACAGGTTCTTTCAGTCTTGCCTACATGCGCATCCTTCTTGATGATCAGCTGCCTGAAATCAGTCCTCTTCAGAAAACAGAAGAGTAAATGAGGTGAAATGACCATTGGGTAGTCTGTGCTTAGTAGTAGTTAACTAACATAGTTGTCTACTCTCTTATGTTTTTTTTTTTTTTCTTTCCTGCTATGACTTTCACACTCTTCTTTATTCTTTTCTTTTTTCCTTCTCCTTTCAGGATCAGTTTTCTTAATGTTTAAAAACTTAAACAACAAAGGAAAAAAAGTATGTGTAAACTGTCCTCTATGTCATTCTTCTCTGCAGAAAAGCAGTGTCATCTACAAATGAAGCTCTCTTTCCAGTTACACCTCTCCCCCCTCAGCACTGTCCTCCACCCTGACTACTTACTCCTTTTAGTCACATTATGATAAACAGATTTCTCTCTGTGGGGCTCAGTGGTTAGTAATAACTCAGCCCCATGAGGCAGAAATATAACTTTATAGTCTATGTGATCTGTCAGAAGTGGTGATATGTAAGACTGTACTGTAAGTAGTTGCAGGAAATGCAACTTATGGACCTACTAAAATCTATTGTAGAAACAGACACACAAACTGTAGCAATTAATGAAAAAGTCACAGAAATCTGACTGTATACAACTTGCAAATTATTTTTAACACAAAATTGCACCAGTAAACTGTTTTCAATTAACAATTTATCAGTTCCATTTAAAATTGAGCAGGAGATCCCAGCTGAGTGTAGAAACTGTACTAGATGGGAAAATATTACACATTGGCTTTGAGTTCTGAATTTCAAACCAAAAATGAGTGTAGATGATGATTTTGTTTGTAATACTAACAACTTTCTGGGAACTTGAAAATTTGCCTTTTTGCCTCTCTTGCAACATCAGAATTGCAATCACTTTCCCAGACTTGAGTGGAAAAAAAAAAAATGCTCCTGACTGATGGAAAAAGAGGTTCTCTCAAACAGGGAGCAATCACAGGCAAACATTAACTCATCTTAAACATGTTACTAATACACGTAAAGAGACCACAGGAGCTGAAGTGTTCTGCATGCTGTGCCGATTCAAAACCAGCAAGAAGATATGCATCCTTTAGATGCATAGAAAGATGGAAGAAAATACCCTAGAAAGTTTGTTATCCCAGGATAATCAGCATTAAGATCAAAGCACTTTGACACAGTATGTTACGTCATAACATCATTTGGCAATTTCTCCCACCCTTCTTTAGTGCAGTGGAAATCTTGTTCTAGACAGGACTTTTCCTTTTTAAATGTATTGTAAACATACATACTTCAATACATATTTACTTGAAGACAAGCTCAAAATGTGCGCACCTTGTACACTGGGAGGCTTGTGGTAATCCTTAATTGCTGAGCACCCTTACTCCTAAAGTTAAGACTGCCCCATTGAAAAGGTTGCTGCCCTCTGGGACAAGTGCTGGTGAAATTGTTGGTGATCCTAATAGAAGAACTGCAGGTACCCTTAGGTAATGTGGCCCAGTTCATGAAACAACTCAAAGATGAGGATTTCATGGATCACACAATCAAAGATGTTTAGAACATCCCATGAACTCAATGAAAGTGTCTGTAGGATCTCAGCATGTGATCCAGCCTGTACCTCTGTTTTGTGGAAAGCTGTATAAGACAAGCTGACTCTTGAATTGCTAGGGACATGTTGAGCTGTTCTTGAACACCCTTCACTTCCTAAGAGGTACACAGTATTGCACTTGAGTAGAGAGGTGAGGATGTGCTGGTTTTGGCTGGGGTGGACTTAATTTTCTTCATAGTGGCTACGTTTTGGCTTTGTGCTGGAAACAGTGTTGATAACACCGGGATTTTTTCGTTATTGCTGAGCAGCGCTTACGCAGTGTCAAGGCTTTTTCTGTTCCTCACCCCACCCCACCAGTAGGCTGCAGGGCACAAGAAGTTAGGAGGGGACACAATCGGGCCAGCTGACCCCAACTGACCCAAGAGATATTCCATACCATATAACATCATGCTCAGCGTATAAAGTTGGGGTAAGAAGAAGGAAGGAGGGAACACTTGGAGTTACGGCATTTTGTCTTCCCATGTAACTGTTATCCGTGATGGAGCCCTGCTTTCCTAGAGATAGCTGAACACCTGCCTGCCCATGGGAAGTGGTGAATGAATTCCTTGCTTTGCTTGCGTGCGTGGCTTTTGGTTTACTTTTTAAACTGTTCTTATCTCAACCCACAAGTTTTCTCACTTTTACCCTTCTGATTCTCTCCCCCGTCCCACCGGGGGGAGAATAAGTGAGTGGCTGCGTGGTGCTTAGTTGCCGGCTGGGGTTAAACCATGACAGACGAAGATGAGAGGAAAGCATGCTAGATAATTTCCTGCAAAGAGAGGGTAAACTGCATCATTTGGAGAGGGGAAGAAAAATGTTGCTTGATAATTACGACAAGTTAGTCTCGGAGAATAATATTGTAATAGTCCTAAAAGAGTGACTAAATTTGACCAATCATGAGATTGCACTAGTCCTAAAACATTTCCAAAAGCTCTCTCCCGTGGCTGCCAGCATCATCTCTTGCTCTTGTTCAGCTTCAAGCAGCTGTTTTTAATCCATAAATTCAATTCACCCCACTGAACACGGGCTCGCTATGTAGAAGTGATATGGTTGTAGGCAGTGAAAACTAGCTAGTGCTATGTGTGTGTCACATATACAAATATTGCTGGCATTGAAAAGCAACCGTCCTACCTAGTAAATGCAGCCATGCAGATACTGTAAGAGATCAGAGGGAACACCGATTCTTGTGGGATGCTGCAAAACTGAGCCAAGGAAGGGAGATAACTATTGGGAGTGCTGTTCCTGTTGAAAAAGACTGAAGACATCTTAATGCATCACTCTGATTGTCTGCCACCTCTTCTTGGTGCAACAGCTGTTTCTCATGGCCAGTAGCGTCAAAAGCTAAAGAGGTGTAGGATGAAGAGAATGGACGTGTTCTCTCTTCATTGCCAGAACAAGGTCATCCATCAGTGTCATTATAGTGGTTTCGTTTGTGTCCTTGGCTTGCATCCAAACTGTGCTGGGACTGCTTCAGTTAGCTAAGGCAGAACCCCTTAACTCTTGTAAGACATGTCTGTCTTGCCACGGGCAGAGCAGTCCTTCAAAGAACTGTATTTTTATCTACACTGTTGTGAATATCTGTCAGTCAGACAAGAAGCTGTCCAAGATGTTCACGTAGGGAGCTAGTAGATTGATTTGAACTTACGCCATACAATCAACCAATCTTTTCATAAATATTAAAAGACTAAGTGTGCACTGTGCTGTTTAAGTTGCTACTGCATTGTCTTAACCTTCCCCTTCCCACTACCTGCTTCTGCCCTTTCAGTATTACACTAATCAATTCTGCAGACATTTGGGATAAAAAACCACTGGCAGAAAAGGGGAAAAAGCTTCCCTACTATTACTGCTGAGCTATAGGCTGGATATGGGATTTTTAAAAAAAATATATTTATACTACTGACCACAATATGGCTTAAAGCCTAGATCCTGCAGTAGGAGTTCCTCCAGCAAACCTATTTAATGATTCATCTTCATCTCTCTAAAAAGAAATATAACTACAAAATTGTACGCAAAATACACATTGCGCTTTACCGAAAGGGGAGGAACAAGATTCCACCAATTACAGGCGTTGAACTCTAATGAGTTTTAGGTGCTCTGCAGTGTATTTTTAACAAGCTTTCAGGTAACATTTTAAAGCATTCTCTGCTTATTCAGCCCACCCAAGTGGTCTCCTGGTTTGTTTGTCTTTTAAGTTTAAACTTGTCAACTTTTGTGATTATGGTTGGTGTCTGCAGCTCACAGCAGATAGGGGTATATTATTATTTTATTTCACTTTGTATTAGCTGGGTTGTGTTTTAATGTGAGGTCATTACAGTGAAAAAGTTTTATGTATAAATCCAAGGAGGGTGAAAAAAATAAAAGAATCTTCACTACTTGTTGGAAATAGAAATGAATTGGCAGGATCCTAAGTTTCTACAGATTTGTGTATTCTTAATAGAATTTAGGTGGTATAGCACCCTGGAAATTAATGAAGTGTGCTTAGTGCTCAGTCAAGATGTCAGGGCTTGAGCAGCTCACCCCTAAAACAGCCCTCCTGTAGCCAGAGGCGAGGCCAGCCTCGCCAATCAACCCGGGGAGACAGGTTGGACCAATTTAGTGTGACAGCCCTTTCACACTGGGATACATATTTCATCAAAACAGCTAGCACTGTGAATCTAGTTGCCCTGAACAAGCCTCCTGACCGTACTAGTGCCAACTCCCTAACCTTTACAAGCTGATATAACTGTCTTTGCTCAGCAGAGGCCAAAGCACATGATGTTGAGTGCCAAAACTCATGTAACGCCACATCCCTGGAGCACTGCTAGCTGCAAGGACCCAGCTGCATGGCACGTCCTTGTTTTATTCCTGTCTTCTAGCATTACATACGCACCTATCTTTCTCACAGAAATAAAATTGTGAATCTGGAAGCGTGTATGATTATTTATACATGAAATGTCAGTTGCTTTTCTTCAGCATGTGCTAGGAATGTTCAGCAACTTTAAAGGTGACGTAAAGATGAAGTCCCGAAACTCTCACACACTTCTGTTCAGCATCCCCACTCTTTGGGGGGGATGTTTGGAGGAAGTTAATGAAAGTAAAGCACAGAGAATAAGATGATGCATCTAAATGTACTATAGAAGTCTTGGCTTGTGTGTGGTCAGTAACACTGGACTGTTTCACACAGTTCAAAGACTTGTCTTTTGAAATAGAAGCCTGAAAAGAACAAGGACCTGTCAGCACCACCACACCCCCCTCCCCGTGACCACCAGCTTCAGTGCTGGAGCCAGCATGGTTAATCCAGAGCAAAGTATATTTCACAGCACTGAAAGGGGCAGGCCGCCTCAACAGTCTTTGGTTTTGAGATGACTTTAGCTCTTTGCAATTGCCAATGTAGCACCTGCACTAGGAACAAGTTTTAAAAAGTAGGTCACAACTGCGCATGCAATTATTGATTGCACAAAACAGGCAGGCTATAAAAGTGTCCTGGCGTATCTGCTGTAGTGCTGGCACGCGATGTCAGGAAACCCAGAAAACACAGGACCACCTGTGGAGTCCCCACTGCGGTATGATCCTGTTTAGTTAATACTCTCAAGCCTCTCTGCTGACTAATACAGGCAAACATTGCAGCCAGCCAGGATTTTAATAAGCGGGACACTTTTACCTACGGCACATGCCAACCCTAAGCTTGCTGTGGAAAGCAAGCACAAAAGCAAGCAAGAGGTTAAAAAAGAAAACGTCTGGCTTTTTCAACAGCTGGGTTCCATCGTGAAAGGGTCATGTGGTGCCAAGGAAAACAGAAAATAGGAAGGCACACAGATTTGTTAGTTTGAAGTAATTGACCACATGGTGTCCAATGGTTTGTGTTCTCATGTTCTCCAGAGCGAGGTCCCACGGGAGCTGAGGCAGGGGTTCCAGTTCCTAGCACTCTATTGTTTACCCTGATGGTTTCCAGATGCTGGAGACAAGGACAGTGAAATCTTTGGGATGCTGCCAAAGAATGAAAAAGACTAAAGAAAACACCGAGGGTATTTTTTCATTTTAGTTTTAAAGAGACAGTGCTTCTTTTCACTAAGATCACCTTCATTTACAGTTTCCCTTCCCTCTCAAATACACACGCACAAGCTACTTCTCTCCCTTTCTGCTTCCCCCTCTCCCTGCCCCGTTTCTCTGTCTTTTTGTATTTAAACAGCTCTGTAATGCAACCAACCAAGGGCAAGCAATGTAGGGTTGTTTTTTTTTTTTCCTCCCTGGCATCCATAGATTATTTAGCTGTAACACACTGGATGTGCAAAAATGGTCAGAAAACCCCAGCAAAAACTTCATAGCAGGCAGATCACCAAGAGAGTGTCAGCGGTGATGGGAAAGCCTCAGAAGCCTGTGAGTTCAAGTTTGCTTTGGCATGGCTGGAAGATGTTTGCAGAATTCTACAAAGCACTTCCAAACATCTGAACCATGGAAATCAGGGAAGGGGAGGAAGCACAGGGAGAGCAGTAGGCACTTTGAGCAGCAAAGCCAGAAATCAGAGAAGAGCAAGGGAATGTAAAATAATGGGGGGAAAAAAACCAAACCAAAAACAAACCCCAAAGTCTCCCGGTAATTAACTCTCAACTTCATAAGGATGAAGTCTGAGGGCAGGAATTCAGTGTTTGGAAACCTGTATTCCAGTCAAGCTTGGCTGTGAACGCTCTGAGTCGGAGCAAGTTTCTGCATTGCACCTATCTGTACGTATATACTTAGGGTTGGGCAGAGACTGTGGGAATCCACAAAAGAGTTCCTTCAAAATGAGATAGCTGTCCTGTTCACACCTTAGAAATACCAGGTTGTGCCTTTCCTTTTGCTTTAATGAAGGATATCTGCTATAGTCATTTCTTTGCTGCAGTCTTCACCTCTCCTGAGAGGGGTTGTAAGTGCATGGGAATGGGTGTTTTGCAGAAAAAAACCTCCTCTAAACTAGTCTTTGTAGAGTTTAATTTGCTAAAAGAAAGCTTTAGCAACTCCCCCATTCAAAAAGAAATAACATTTTGAAACAATCTACAAGCTTGATTCTAGATTTACTAATAAGTGTAAAAATCCATCATATCATTGTTGAAACCACATCTATACTCAAAACCATAGACAATCTGCTGGCCAGATTTCAGACCCCATGATGCTACCATCCTCTGCTTATTCAGTCTCTTCCAAAGAACCTCTTACAAAACCTAAAGATGCTGAAACCTGATATTCTGGGCCAAAGGTGTGATAAAAGGGCACAAGTGCCTTTTCTTTTTCTCCTTCCTGTCTCCTAGAAAAGATGAAAGATCTCTTCCCTTTGTGATTTGGTAGTCCTTGCCTGTAGGGCTGATAGGAATGCATTGTTCAGAGAGGAGCACTGGTTTGTTTCTAATGTACATTTCATGTATTTTTAATGTTAAAAGTACTCCTTTCTTTTTCTTACTGTATGTGTTAACATTAACACAGAGGGGCTGAATCCCGACAGCACTGAAATCAAAAAGGGTTTAAGAAAGCGACTTCTCAGCAGGTGCTGTAAACAGGGCTTTCAATGAGAGCCGGTACGTCAGAAACTGAGAGCAGGGTATGTTTGTACATCGACCTGTACATGCCCAGTCGTTCTGTGTGTCAGAAAGTGAAGGGCCGTGCTGACACATATCTCAATGCACACACACTTGGTAAGTCCATTCAGAAATGAATTGAGAGGCACATGATGAATAAGTTTACGCATCTGTTTGACAACATGCTAAAAACATTAACTGTCTTATTTTGTCACAGAGTTGTGCTACTTTCCAACTCCTAAACCAGATCAGATGATGATGGAATACTAAACCAGTGCAGCCTTTTTATCGCCTTGATGCGATGAACTACAGTC
This sequence comes from Fratercula arctica, assembly GCA_947846985.1. NCBI lineage: Eukaryota > Metazoa > Chordata > Aves > Charadriiformes > Alcidae > Fratercula > Fratercula arctica. The sequence goes on from CANTUZ010000010.1 coordinate 27,762,224, forward strand.
TCACCTTCATTTTTCCACTTTTTTAAAAAACAATAAAATCTAAACTGTATTTGAAAATCAAAGGTTCCCTGTGACTTTCTAATTAATCTCTTTACTTGTTCCCAAATAATATGTAATAAATCAGCTGCAAGCCTATTTCCCTCCCCACAAACTGTAAAGAATTTCTAAGATTGTTATTACCTAGTATTTGGAGCACACCTTGAATGGTGCCTGTTATCAGCAAGCAGTCAGGTGGTTCCGTGTCAAGATTTTTGTTTTGCAGTATAGCATGCCTAATACCTTGATTTTTTGTTAATGTAGACCTAGTGGTAGCTATGGTAACTGTATTGCCTTTTCTGGAGTTGGACCTTTTTTATTTTTATTCCAACTGAAGGCAGTTATTTCCTTCATTAAATAGCTTCATTTTATCCAGGCATGTATGTATCAGAATCGCTGTACTGGGCCGGACAAAGGTGCTAGTCCAGTCCCTGGCAGGGCCAGCAGTAGATGTCAGAGGAAGGTACAGACCCAAGCTAAGCATAAAACGGTACCTACCCCAGTATGCTCTCCCAGCCCCCACCAATTTGTAATTCAGGGATGCCCTAAGCCAGAGGTGGTATCTTTTTCCAAACTCCATTCTGACTTTGCTTCTCAGAAATATGATCTGAGAGCGCTTTATCTGATAGAGCACAGCTGACAAAAAAAGGAATGAATAACCATGTCGTGAATGTGCCAACCAAGTGGCAGCGTTGGGTTGTAATTCACTTCCACTGAAAACATCAGAAGTGACTAACGCTCCATATTTCTTATTTTGGGTCAAGTTCACGAACAACGCAACTGTCAGATACTATGTGACAATCTTTGTGTGCCCCACGCTTTGCCTTCTAACTTGGAAGATGCAAGTAGAATCAAAGTGACTTACAGTCAGCATAGACAAGATATTTTTGTTTTCAGACTTGCACTTTTTGGAGGCTCAAATGCTATCAAGTAGATTAGCAAAGAATGTTTTTATAAAAGGCTCCATGTTGTCTGTTGAGGTGTCTTGGTTTAAACATGCTGCTTGTGTTGGTGACTTATCAAGACATGCTTTTCAACCCAATTCCTGAAAGACAAAGTCCTGCAGACAGAAGCCACTACCAGAGCTCGCTCTCTTCCTGTGCACTGATCTTAGAAGGGCAAAGGCAGGGCTGCAGCCAAGGCTGGGCAACTTGCTCTGGCTCCTCATGGGGCCGGGCTCAGCCCTGGGGAAGAAGTACAACTGTGGCATGGCCGCAGAGATTGTGTGGTCTCTGCAGACAAGCAGAGGAGCTTTCCCTAGGGGCCGTCAGATGCAAACTTAAACCTCAACTGATTTTTGATCTTGTTACTATGATGTAAACAGAATAAAATATAGGGAAAATGCTTTGAGAGAGAACACGTAACTCTTGCTTAAACTAATGCACTAAATTTGTTTGTTTGTTACTTTCATTATTGTTACTTTTATTTTTAAACTTTGTTTATTGCAAAAGCATAGACAGACTTACAGTTATGTAGAGACTGTAAGTCTCTACATGTAGAGAGTAGATTGCACATGTAGAGAGATTGCACCAGTGTACCTTGCCTCCTTAATGTTTTCTGTCTTAGACTTGAAATGAATAGGTGCGTAACTGAAATTAGTTCTTAGTATTCATGGAAAGAATAAAGTGTACTGGATGGCAGACATAAAGTAGACAGAGCTTAAAAGGGCATTTGATATATGATGATTTTTCCTATTTTTGTAACACTAGATTTGGTGAAGATGGTTGAGGAATGATCCTTAGGTAGTCTAAACAGATATAAATGGGTGATGGCTTTAGTAGTGGCTGTGAATGTAGCTCCTAGCATCTCCCTCTTTAACTTTCTTATAGAGATGAACTGTATGGAGGGATATTTACTGTAATCCTCTAAATACAGGTACTGCATTTTGACTGGCTTGTAGGTATTCCCTGAGGGGTACATTACCAATTCCCTTGTACCTTCTGCTTTTTCAGGCACCTGAATGAGAGTTTCAAAAGCTTGCCAGAAATGAGTACACTTGGGGCTGCAGGTCTTTGCCAAAGCAGTATGAATATCTAACACAACTGCGCTAAAGCTTAGCGGCAAGATGGAAACCTTTCAATTCCATTGCACTTTCAACCGCTGCCAACCTGGCACTCCAGCGTGCAAGTTTTGAATCAAGCCTGCTGTATTTTTTTCCAGGCAGATTTTTTCCTTACTGTAAAAACTGACTGCTCTATTTTAGAATAACATTTCATTTATGGTATGTAAGTGGTGGCTTGAAGAAGTTCTAGGACAAGTCTTTGGTGGCTTAAAAAGAAGAAATAATTTCTTACTGAATGTGTTTTTCCTCTTCATCTGTATACACATTTTTGCTATTGGAGAGATGAGCGTGAATCTTGGGTGTTTATTTGTCTTTCTCTTACGCGTGCTGCTGAAACAACTGAAATGTTTTAAATAATGAATATAAAAAGGGATGCCAAGTGCTTCACAAGCAGCTAGTGCTTTGGAGAATCTCTTGATTTGGATGTTCAGTTTGAGACATCAGGAAGGGGGTTTGTTTTCACGAAGTACAGCTCATCAATCTGTTTTTCAGGTGTTCAACGCACTTTTTTTTTTTGTATCTTTACTTCTATGGTATTTCAGAAAATTAGAAGGAATACAGTACAGAGCAAATTCAGTACCTAATGCCAAAAGTGAAGATAGTATTTAGTTTTTTAACTTTCGTCTTACAGTTCAAACATTTAAGAGTTTGAAGTCTTAATCCCATGCTCTGTACTGGAGATAGATCTCTGATCACGACAAGAAATTTTAAATCGCATATATGTATTTATTAGAGAGACGAAAAAAGAGAGAGAGATACCTTCAGCATTTGTCTGTGCCTTCAGTGTGCTAACACTGTGCTTGCAGCAAGCAGCTGATTCTCTTCAAGTACATCTGACCTCGCAGATGTCTTAGTAAGGGAGCTATAACCTCAAGCATTGGCTTAGGGAGAGGTTGGCTCCCAAAGAGGAGCTCCCAAAGAGACAGTCAGAGAGAGAAAATAAGAAAGGAAGATGGTTTTATTTGTTGCATCCGGTTAACCGGTAACAAAACAAACAGAAAAACATACACAATTATATCCTGGATTTCAAGAGCTTCAATTCCAAACTTTGTTTGACCCGGTTACTCTAGGCTGGCTTTAGAAAATGAAATGCTGTCTTTCCTCCTAGGCTTGAAAACTGTTTCCTGCCTCGGATTTATGACTAGTGGTGGACCTCAAAGGACTGCATAATGTTCAGTATCATAGGAAGTGAAGTAGATTTAGCTGCGAACACAAACCGAAAAGGGGATTATCAGCAGATTTCTGCAGCGCTTATGTCTATCACGTGTAACAGACTCCAAGGAGTTTTCTCCCCTCTTCTTTTGTCTTGTTTATACTCAGTAAATTGCATGTCTGGGGATTGTATGCTGTGGTCAAAATGTCATCAGTTAAAATGTGAGCAGTTTTAAACTGGTTACATTGCTCTAAAATTTTCTACATTAAGATACTATCTTGTTCCCATCCAAAAGATAGACGTTGGCTATTTCTGCTGCAACTGTTTAAAGCTTTTTTTTTTTTTTTTGAGGTTCTGGCCTAAAATACTGGTTTATGTTAGATGCCTTTTGAGCTGTGCGTTTTCTTGTCAGAATGCATGAACAGATTATGGTACAGGCAAATCATGCTGCTAATAATCCACAGGGAAATCAGATAGCACAGCACGGAATGACCCATGTGGTTTCCAATTGGGCTTCACTGATGGCAGCAGAAGTTGTGTAGAAGTCAGTGGGAATAAGATACGGCTCCCGTAGGGATGAACTCAAATAAAGGTGCAGTAACACTTTCTCATTGGCAAGCAGTATCTGTTTTGGGGAGAATTGAATATAATGTGCTAAGAGATTAGGAATTTTAAAACAACTCGTAGTGAGAGCCTCGTAACTGATGCGGAACTTACGACTACCAGTAGTATTTTGCATTTTGTTGTTATTGTGTAGTTGTTGTTTCTTTGCACTGTGAAAATATCACTTTTAACTCCCAATTCTCCTCTGCGCTCTGGACTGGACTAAGGCTGCATGGCAGCGCCTTACCTCCTAGGCACCGTGTTGTCAGCCTCTCCAAAAAGCCTCATTTCTTTGGAAGTCACTGAGCATCCTCTCCCAGGCTATCTTAAATATGTATAGAACAGGTCACTTCAGAGAAAAGAGATAATCACTGGGAAATCTTGGTCCCTGTACATCTTTAAGACAGCGACTGCTGCTAGGAGGGAGAGGATGCAGCTTCTTCATCGCGCGGAGCTGCGCCGCAGCTGCTTGGGTGGTACCAGTGGGAGGGGCAGGGTTCCAGCCCTGTAGCCCCTCCAGAAGAGTCATGCCTGTGGGCTGGTTACATCTTTAGCGCTTTGGTTGCCTCTTTCTTTCTGTCTTTTGTATATATTCTTTATTTTTTCTAGCAAGCCACTACTGTTTCTCAGGTTGTATCACAAAACAAAAGCCAAAACTTCTACTCAGGAACTATTTATGCAAAACACTGAGTAGAGATAATTTTCTGCTTCTTACGGTAGGCCTCTGCCTACCTATATATATATATATATATTTTTTTTTTTTTTTTATATAAAGCACAAAATATGTATGGAGAACCTGCATTAAGGAAAAAACCTTTCCAGAGCTAGAACAGACCTCAAGGGAAGAGGGTTTAATTCCACTATGGCACTTAAGATATGTTTTTGCCTTTCTTATTCCTCACACTTCCCCATGGATTACTAGTTACTTTTGGCTTAATAGGAATGTGGTAAGGCAAAGTTAATAATTATAGACTCCTCTTCTTATAGCAATGTGGGTCAAATAGAATAAAAAGACAGTGTAAGAACACAAATAAGGAAAAATGGATTAAGTTCTACTACCGAACAAACAAAGCTCTCTTTGAACTTAAGGATTAAGGACTGCAGGATATGGCAAAAAGTTTTGGCATGTAAAGGCTGTTGTCTTTGGCAGTTGATACCTAAAGCTGTAGCATGAGAGCTGAGATCTAGGTGTCTGTGTCTATCTTCCATCACAAGCCTAATCACCCAAGCAAGCAAGTTCTTCAATGCATATTTAACTTTGAAAGCATGTGAAAAATTATATTCAAATCAGGTAAATTTATGGATTTGCTGGATCATGGTCTTATGACTCCAATAGCAAACTTAAGTTGAAGGAACCTGAACTTAAACTGGTTTTTCCTTAAAAGAGGAAAAGAAATATTCTTATCTCAACCCAGTTTCATTCCTCTGTGAGTTGTGTATGTGGGGAAAAGTTCAGTGCTTGTTACTCTTCCTAACACTCAGACTATTTTAGAGCAGACAAAAGAGAAAAGAACCATTGCTGAATGAGACTCTGTTTCCATTGCTTAAGATGGCTCTCGTCTTGCTGTAGAAATACGTGTGAAAGCAAAAGAGACAGCTGCACCAAGAGAGCCCAGTAACCCAGAAATTTCCTGTCCCATTCTTTCCTATGGAGAATGCGGGGATTTGGGAGCTCTCAAGACAAACATGCATCTATATTCCCATATAAGACGACAGTGCAGCTGCCAAGATTGCAAGATGCCACAGAGTTCGTAATTGTTTCTGAGACAAACTGTGCTAGGAATGGATAATCCCGCCTTTTGTTTATACATAAAAATATATTTTAAAAAAATTCCCTGTTAGGTTATCCATTAAAGTCAAGTGGATGCTCGGGTAAACAAACATGAAAATGGCTAATTCCTAGGCTCCACAAGTGTTTCATTGGGACTGAGATTTTGTGACAGTTTTTGCTGTAGTGCTCTGTAACGCTTGCTCATATGCACCAGAAGCACCATGAGAAAGGACTGACTGGTGAGGGTGGGTGTCATCTTTTTCTTCTTGTGATGCACATATAGAGTTACATAAAGCTGGAAGTAAACAGTTGTCCACTCAGGACAAAGATGTTTTTCTGCTGAGTTCACTTCAGATGCAATTAAAATCAGAGCTGTGACACTGACTGGGATGAACAGTCACGGGAGACCTATAAGATTACTGATGTAACGCAGGCTTTCCTGGCAGCTGTGGAAGTTAGAGAGTGTTGTACCTATGGCTTTGCTCTCACTTGGTTTGAGAACTGGCATGCATCCCATTTTTCGCCTGCACGGCACCCCGATGCCAACTGTGGGTTGTCCTCTGCTGCAGCCACTGCTGCTCCTTGGGAGCGCTGCTCTCTGGAAACAGTGCCTGCGCACAAACCGACCAATTTACTTTTCCACTTTATCTTAGCTCTTAAGCTCTGAAAAGATAACAGCAAGTACAGAAAGCCTGTTTCAAAGTGACATTTCCCCTTTTACTGTGCAGCACTAGGGCATTGCTCTCTGGATCCTGACTAGAGATAAAATCTTATATAAAAGATTGACCAGAACAACTCTTTGAATGTGCCTGAACTGGACTAGACAAGGAAATCCGTTGCTCCTTTCTCTTTCTTTCTCTCCCTCCTCCCCCTGCACCTTTTTCCATTGTATGGCAATGGTGCAAAGTAGCAAAGTGAACAAAAGGAATAAAAATAAAAGATTAAGGAAGTTTATATGATCAGACTAAGTGGCTTCTTTTTTCCATTGTTTTTAAAATCCATGCATTAAAAAATTTTGGAAGTGTAGGTCTGCAAACTTTCTTGCTGGCTGCATTGATGTAAACTAAGCTGCTCTGTTGTGACCTGCTGCTGGTACTTCTGCATGAGAATACTCCATCACGAGCAGGGAGCAGTTCAGCAACCAGTTCTGATCAGAGTAAACAGGGTTTTAAATATCACCTTATTAATCTCCTGTGCTTGTCTTCATAGTTGTTTTTTTTTTTTTTCTTTTCTTGGCAATAGATCTGCAGTGCTGTGATTCCTGAAAATGTACATATTTTTGTTAGAGTACTCAGATTCTACAATGGAACTGCATTCTCTCTTTCAGAAGTTAAAACCAGTCAGAGATTTTTGAGGAAAAAAATAATAACCTTAGGTTCCAGTCTTGCAATTGGATTCACGCAGTAGTATAGTAGGAAACTGTATCCTCTGAAGTTTAGGGAAAATCTTCATAGACACAAGGATCTGACTGTAAATTCGTGACTTTGAAAATGTATGTTTTATCACTTACTGTAAGACCAGAGCTGTAGCCACATTTGAAGGGGAATGTATTAAAAATTCAGTCATTTTTCCTTTAATGGAATATCTAATATTTGTTTATTTGTAATAAAACATCAGCCTTTCCTCATGTAAGTACTGAGGCAAACACATGTGGTCAGAAAGACCTGATCTTCCAGTATGAGGCAAAGAGGATAAAGAAATTTGCTTTATATTGGCTTGAGAGCATTTGTATTAGTTGAAGTACAACAACAACAAAAAAAAATCCCTTCTACCACGTCTCCAAGAACCAGGCATGAATCCGATAGAGACATCTGTGACTGGAAAATGTGCTACGTTCTGGCCAAGCTGTCTCTGCAGAGTGAAATATGGGGTAAGTGAAAGTATTGCCCTGGAAAAGCAAGTAGTAGTAAAGCTATACAGATGTGTGAGAGAGAGACTTCTCTTCTGCTCAGTGATACCTCCTGTCAATGCAGGCTGGTGGAACAGAGGAGAGGAGAAGAAACACTCAGGGATGAAAGGAAAATAAGGAGCAGAGAGAAGAAAATCATGTGGCAAGTGAGGGACTGCAGAAAACACTATGAAAACAAGACCGAAAATAGTGTTTCTTCAGTGTTCAGGGCTTTTTTTCTTACATTTCTCACTTACAGCATGTTACTAACTCACCCTGATATACCGGACAGCCAGTTAGTGCCCTGGTCCTGGAGTAAGCTAGCTGACAAGAAGGAGCATTTTAGGAATGGCTGAACTGAGCACGGTATCTGTGTGCAAAACTATAAGATGACCTCCAAAGAGCTCATTTAGTCTACAAGTTAAGCAAATGTAACTAATATTTCTTCAGATTTATGACTCTCTGATTTGTCCAGCACAGATTTCCTTCTAATTTGGCAATACATTTCTGGCCAATTCCTCCTGAGAGGGCTAAAATTCACACTGGTTATTTTGCTTGTCATAGATTAGGTCTGTAGAGACTCTGCTGTCTCTTTTGATTTGGGCTGTTATGAGGCCAAAAAGATGATCTGGGAAAATAAAGGCTCCTTTCAGTCTCTGGCAAAACCATGGGGCATGTCGTCTTTTAAGCCTCTTCCGGGTACATGAAGGAGGTCACTGGGAACAGCCAGCATGGATTTACTGAGGCTAAATCATACCTGATTGCCTTCTATGATAAAATATCTGGTTTTGTGGATGAGGGGAGAGCAATGGGCGTCAATAACTTGTCTTGAAGTAATCTGTGTAGACAGGTAGCAATAAAGTGCAGAGATTCAGAAGACTCTTATGAAGGCCAAATAAACACTGGGACTGTTTAGACGCAGTAAGTGAACAAATATGTGACAGAAGTGCAGAGGGGGTAAACGGGAAGTTCTCCTAGCTCTTTTGCAGAGGAAGATGTTAAACTGGATTAGAAAATAACTCACTAAAAAGGTTTAAAGGAAATACGCATTATACAATGCATAGTTCCAACCTTTGGCACACACTGAGAACCGAACTGGATTCAGAACCAGAATCGGGGATTTGTAAAGAGTGAGAACAATGAGTTAGGCATGGCAGAAACTCTTCTGCAATTAATAAAAACCATTATTCTGCAGGACACGTGGCAACTACAAGTCATAAAGTGTATCTTTGTCACATTGTTTTAAAACTTCACAGCCACTAGAGCATTTTTAAAAACTTCTTAAAGTATCTGCTCAGTCATTCTTCTTTACTAAGAGTGATCTCTCCTTTGAGGCTGTTCCTGTTTAAGAGCCTGAGAAAAGGTGCTGGGCATCTCCAGGCTTTTGGCAGCGTTGGCGGAACATACACAGCAGCTGTGAATCTGATGGTGGAAGATGGTGACTCTATGGAAAGGGTTGGAAGCATGAGTCAAGCAACACAGAGCACAGGATGCCATGAGAGCATAGTCGTAAGCAAAGATGGGGTGGTGGAGAACTTAGTGAAAAGCGAGATGCTGGTAGGAAGAGGACACCGACAAAGATGCTAGTGTTGGGGGAGGGACAGAAGAGGATGTAATCAGAATAACAGAGATCCGAACTTCACTGAAGTGGTACTGAGCTGCAGGCATGCTGCTATTTTAGTCCATCTCCTGTAACTGCAGGGTTATTTACTGGAAATCTAGCCTGAAAATGCATTCTTTGTGTAATGCTCTAAGTAGGAAGCCACCCCAAGGGATGTGAATTACCAAATACTGTGACGCTTTGGTGTAGAACATAAACCCAAACAAACCAGGACTCTCAAAGGTCTATAGCTAAATATTTATTTCAAAGTCAATTTAAAAACAGAATTTTCATCCAGCAAGAGCACACAGTAATCCTGCAGGTCTAACTTGGCTCCACTACTTGCTCACACCGCATTCCCGGCCTGAACAGATTTTAATGTTCAAAGACTTGGCGTCTGCAGTGGGGTCGGTCCTGTCTGTGTCAGGTAACAGAAAGGGCACTTTTCACAGCACTTAACAGTACACCACCTATTCAACACACATTATATGGGAACTAAGAGTAACTATAACCCAAGTCTATTAGAAAAATGACAAGGAACAAACAGGATTTATGATTTACACTAGATTAACACAGATGTTTAATAATTAAATCCCATTTAATTTGTCACCCAGCCTCAAATTAAGATGCCCTGGAATTCATCCAGTAATGTAATGTAATGTGGCAAACTTACCTTTCATGAATTTGAAAGAGACTCTTACCATAAATTAATCTGTTGCTGAAAAACAAATTTTTAAACATTTGGATTTCTTTTGGGAGGTTTGTGAATGTTCATTCCTCACTGAAAGCTTTTTCATTCACGAATAACCACAAGGACACAAATGCAGTTACTTTTGAGCATGTGATCCTCCTGAATGAATAAATGTCTCATCATTTATCTTCATCTGTGGGCACCTATAAAACTGTGGTCTCTCCATTACGTTTTTTATATCTCACAGAAACTCTGTGTGTTAGACAAAATTCTATGACAGCCTAACAGCTGAATTAAACTCCTCAGGTACCAAAGTACGGAACAGTAGCGCACGCTTCTATTTGTGTAATTTGGTATTTTACACATGCAGCATTTTTGCTATAAAAGGCTGATCTTTTTTTGGCATAGCAGTTCAAGGATGAGCAGATTTTATGAATTTAACTGTGGCAGTCTGTTATCAATTTTCTACATTAAATGAAAAGGAAGGAATAGGATCATGGTGAGTTCCCCAAGGCTAGCTATGGGTTTTTGGCCACGTGCTTAATGTGTTTAACTGGTTGCCAAGGCAAGTCAGCTGCAGGTGACACAGCTGGTAGGCTTCAGCAATTTTTATTCTAAAGAAAGGCTTTAAAAAGGTAGATCTGATAGGATAGTGCATAGGAAAGTGGGGGGGTTTTGATTAGTCTTATTATAATGAGCTTACACAGACCCAGAGGCTGCTTTACAGAGGTGAATGTCATGATCTACATTTTACAAGGGAGAAACTGAGGCGTGGATGGGTGGAAAAAATGTGTAGGGCAGGAGCAAGGACTGGAAGGGAGAACCCAGGTGTCCTGGCTCTGGGCTCAGTTTCTGATTCCCAGCATTGACTGTTTCCTTTTAGCAGACACGCATGCAAATGCCTGTCCTGACAAATTGCTGCTTATGCATATGTTGTCACTATTAATGCAACCCTGAGGTAGGACAATTTAGTGCAAAAATGGTGTTTCTCCAAGTCGACCAGATTTGGGGCCTGATTTATTGGTTATGAAGCAATCACTTTTGTCTTCCTGTTAGGACTGCTGCCACGCGGCCCCTGACACTGCTGAATCATCCCCTCATGCTCATACACACTGGTAATATTTATTAAATGAAACACTTATGTCAACAATCAATGCTTGGCAGTGGAGAAAACATGACAGGAAATATCTTTAGTATCAAAAGGGTTGTTACACAGCAGGATACATGCATTGCTTGAAAGTAGAAGTTTATGGCTGTTTAGCTGGGTCTTTACTAACATGCATCTAGAGAAAAGACCTAGATTATAGATAAGGGGCCAATTGGTGTGTTAACATCCCAATCTACCCTACTTCTTTAAAGCTCTGCAGCTTGTTGTAATACTCTCTGGAGCTACAAGGTTCAGATATAAAATCAGCAACAACTGCAAAAACACACGTACCATTTTGCTTACTAATAAGTATTTGGGCAGTACAAGAAAAGGGAAATGTATTGCTTGAACGCGAAGAATAAAACACAGATGTGGTGTGCCTATAAACCAAAAGAATTGCAAACTGAAGGCAAGACAACAGTTGTGGAAAACAGTGGGACTTGAGTGACCAGTTCCCTAGGGTTCCTTTTGAAATTTTAGGAAAGTATGGGAAGTTTATTGCATGTAGCATCATTCTGAGACCCAGCATCTCTCAGAGGCTTTGGGGGGAATACAGAGCGCTAAGCTGTTTAAAAACTAAGAGCGACAGGATTTGGATCAGGATCTGGTTTTCAGTCTTGTTTTCTAGCGAAAAAAGAAAGGGCCACAAACCACTTCATTACCAACCTTAGAGATGTCTGTAGGTGAGTTTTCCCCTGGAAGCTCTGCCCTGTGCCATTAACCAACATGACTTCCTGCTCAAACATCCTTCTCTCCAAGAAGCCACGAAGCAGAGACCAACAGGAGAGAGAAAAGGATATTTTAGCTACTTTAGGGCCTGGGTTTCCACTAGGGAAGTGGACTTTCCCAGAGGAATGCTTTGTTTAAAGGGGAAAAAAAAAACCCAACACAACAACAACAACAAAAAAACCCAAACAAAAAAAAAAAAAAACAAAAACAAAAACAAAAAAAACCCCAAGTCATTTGGAATCTCACCACTTGGACGCAAAGCTCTTCTGTTCCTGTCCTGTCATTTCAGTCTTTAAGTCACCAAGTGACCAGACTGAAAGCTCTTCCACACATACATATTCTTCTGCTCTGTTTGCCTCCCCCTTTGTTCCACTGGGATAAAGAATTATTATTTTGCTGAGAGGGAAGAATGTCAATGATTATGTGCAAGATGAATTCAGAACCTGCTTACTGGAGGTGCACACCTTAAAGATAAACATCCTGTAATTGTAAATCCCAGAACTGCCTTTTTTTCCTTGAGCTTGCACTTGGAAATTTGTGGAAGAAATCTCTGAGTGCTCTGATCCAGACTCACTACTCAGGGCTTTGCTTAGTAAGCATTACAAACATTTAATGGCATCCAAACGTTATAAGTGAGCGCACACGAGGAAAAACCCAAACCAAAAGATTCAGAGATGTCTTGTCTAAATAATTAGTAGTGGTCTCAGGATAAAAAAAAAAAAAAAAAAAAGAATCCAGAAATATTGAATGCCCAGGAGCTTATGAGCATCCAGGTCCATGGTTTGGATTCCGTCCTTTTTATAACTGCAAATCCAGAGTTGGGCTGGGCTCAGACAGAGAACAGTTTGCTCAGGCAGGTTCAAAGATTCTCTGGTCTGGAGCTGGGGATCCAAATTATTTCCAAGAATAACTTAATTTACATTTTTTCCTCTTGTCCTCCAAGGGCCTCGCTATATTGCTCTTGGCTTATTGAACCTGCATGGACATCAAAGGGCATCTTCTATAGTAAGACAATGTGTATCAGATCCTACAAAAAGACAGAGAAGTCCTTTGTATATTTTGAAATGATGATCTAAATTTTAGAGTGAATGCTCAGGATGTCACAGGTTGGTGCTGCTTGCTGCTCCACGCTGAAATGAGCACTGAAGGAATATCAGCTTATGTTATCCCTATCCTTATTTACCATATTTTATGGATTTCAAATGCTATTTCCTGAAGCTAGAAATCTAGCATAAAAGATGGGACAAAATCCAGGAACAACAGTTATCAGCCATAGCTTTCTCTCAACATACCTACATTACTTTGTTCTTCCTTCTAATTTTTAGCTCAGCCAGGCTGAGGTGATAGTGGTGAAGTGTAGTGAGACCGCAGAATTATTTTTCTTAGCTGCTAAGATATGGTGGATACGTGTTAGGCAGAATATATATTCTTCCAGGCATGTCTCAAAGGGCCTCCTTATGGAAGTGTTTACGTGGAAACCACAACTCCCTGAGGAAAACAAAATTAGGGAGGAAAATTTCTGTCCACTTGCTAGAATTTGCTATAAGCTCTGGCACCAGATTGTGTTCCAAAAAGAACTGATTTTTTTTTTTTTTTTAAAACAAACGATACGTTAGAAGGTGGGGAAAGCCATGCATTGAAAGTATATTCTCGTGCTAACCAGGTTTTCAGTTCGACTGCAGGAGGAGAGTGTTGTTCTGTTGGAATATATCCAACATATCTGTACTCAGCTGGAGTATATCTAGCTGAAAGAAGATACCTAATGGAGGCATAAAAAAAAAAACAAACTCCCGTGAAGATGCATTTTAGCCAAAGATGCCAGTGACCCCGCTGACGTAAGTCAGGGCTACACAGCTGCTAAGGATGGATACCTAAGGGTATCTTTGCGCAAGGGAGACCTGAAAAGTTATCCATCCCAGTTAGTGGTTTTTTCATGCTGTGGAAAGAAAGGAAGAAAGAGAGGAAATCTTTTCCTTTTTCCTTCCCTCTCTAGATGATGTGTACGGGATGAAACAGTTCTCTCGGGAAGCAGTAGGAAAGCAGAGGCAGAAGCAGATGTTCCTGGGAAGTTCCTGGATTTTAGGGAAATGGAAAGCCAGTAGAAGAGGAAATAAGAGATTGAGCTAAGTTGTGTACTGGTACAACAACACTGGCATGATGGCAGTGATAGTCATTTTAAATAGTTAGTGAGAAGTGACTGGCTTGACTGCAGTTACAGGAGGGTTACGCACATTATAACAGCTGGCATTTTGGACCATGGCCTACAAAATACACCAAAATGGTATTTCACTTGGACATTTTACGTGTCTATGTGCACCAATGGCAGGTTGTTTGCCATCTCTCATTTCCCCCTCTGCTACAAAAACAGAAGCCAGTTCAATTTACCTTAGTAATAAATTTACAGACTTTCACGTTGAAAGCAATGGAAAAAAAGCTAAAAGTCTACTAGAAAAACAGAACTAAACTGAGATTTCTTTCCTGAGGGCCCAACGAACACGCTGGGAACAGTCCATCTCACCACAGCTTAGCCTGCTAATCTTCCAGGGCTCTGAAACCTGAGATTTGGTAAACTACAGTGGGATTTAGAGCCTGTGCATTGAACACGGCTTAGCTCCGGTAGAACGACCTGCTCTCCTGAAGCCAATTCTTTCTCGCCTGGTTTTAATACATTTCCAGTTCTAATCACAATTAGAGCCCTCTTTTTCTTCCTGTCAGGTTCTTCCCCTTGGCAAAAGATGAGTTTGTTTCCCCTCATGAAGATGAGTTTTACTTCTTAAAGTTTGGGAATATCTGTATCTCTAGACAGATGGGAAAGGAAAGGCCCAAGTAATAAAGCCCAAATCCAGCTTGAAAGCTCAATTTCAACCTAAACAGTGGTTTAACCTTTTATAATGAGACCCTTAAATTAGAAAACTTAAATCAAGATGAGAGCTGTTGTTCCTATTTTGTAAGAACTCACATAAATAACCTGATTGGAGGTTGCATGCTTGCAGATAGTTTTAAAAAATTTCAAGACAGTATCTTTCCTTCAGGTTGCGGCACAAAAGATAAATGAGTCTAACCAAAATATTGGTAGGAGAGCAATCTTTAGAGTGAGAGGGATAAACTTGCTCTCAGCATGCAGAGCTGGGTCCTGATTCTTTATCTGGCTGCTAGAATCATTATAATGAAAAAGAGAATGAGAAAAAGTCCTCATTATATGAAAGAAACATTGCAGAGTGCTGTTTCCTGGAGCTGGCTTTAAACCAGAATCTCTTGTGTGGGTGAGACTTTAAGAATTCCTTTAAGCATGACTTGGATTGCGAGGCATCTGCAGAGCATTACTGCTCAGATCCCTGGACCACCACTTCTGCGTATGGATAGCTTCAGTGAATATATTGGCTTTTTGAGGTTTCCTTTTCCCCTGATTTAATGTTGTACCATCCTCCCTTCACCAAGGGAGTGGTTTCCTCATTTGTGATGTGGTAGCTTTTGCCAGTTTTGGAAATTCCAGCTTGAAAAAAAGAAAACGGATCAGCATCTACAACATGTTGTTATAATTATGTCTGAACCAAAAATCGTGCAAATGATTTTTTTTTTATCTAGTCAGAGGGAAGTTCCTACTCTGATCTGCAACTGAACTTTGCAACCTCCCTGGCCTGCTTTTTTTGCATTGCTTTTTTTTTACGCTAAGAGCTTCTGGGGGAAAATAAAAGCTACCTGACATGGGGTAAAGGTTGATGGAGCTAACTGCATGTAAATGGGTATTTGCAATTTATTAAAATGCATTTTCAGACCTGAAAAAGGAGCCATTAAGCTGCCCACGCCACCATGTTCATCTGCATGTCTGCAAGCAGGCTTCCTTTCCCAGGGCGGCTGCACGAGCGATGGAAAGAATTCCCTGGCTGGCAGCAGCCTGGAAGGCGGCAGGAAAACACAGACCAGAGCCGCTCTCGTCCGTGCGGCCCCTGTGAGGCCCGTTCGGTGCAGAGATAAAGTTCAGTGTCGTGCGGTTTCGCAACCGGGTTCACGGTGGGGACTGCTGTTGTTTACTTGAGGGGGAGATGGAGGCGTGCAAGGGAGAAAGGGAGTCACTCCACCATGTGCTGCCAACTGCTTGACACCCCGCTGCAGCCCTGTTCCTAATGATTTACGCAGCTGCTGGATGGGGTCCGGTTTCAGGGGATGTGAGCTGCAGGAGCAGGTGGGACTCCCAGGCAAGGACTCCAGACACGGCACAAAACAGAAAGAGAAATCTGTCCTCTTCCCAGGGTGGTGAGGGGTCTGACAAGGAAGTACTTTGTGAGCTTAGCTTTCCCCCACGACTCCAGCCCCAAGGATCCCTGCAAAGCCACCTGCTGCGTCCAGTGTAATAGGAGACAGTGTAAAAATGCAGGAGAACTAGTCCGAAGAGCAAATGTTGCGCTGCTCAGCATCTAAGGTTGAGCAGTAATTCCTGCAGTAATTTTTCTGTGTGCTTTAAGTTCTTTGTTTGGGCCTGTGTACACGCACGTCCTTTCAACTCATCAACTCTGACATGCAGCACTTGCCAAGATAGGATTTTATATCGCCTCCTACGTTAACTGTGGCATAAAGAGGGACAGGATGCTCTTTATTTACTGCCATTCTGGGGATTCTTCTCCTAGGCTTGCTATCGATGTTTTTACAATTTAAAGTAATTTGTAATTTAAAGCCACAATACCCAGGCCAACGATAACAACAGTTTTCCTATTGAGCTCTGTGGAAGTTCACATCCTCCGCTTCGTATTCCCCCTCTCCCCTGCCTGAACTTGATGTGTTTTGCCAGTAGGCTGATATCAGATGTAATCTTCAAGGAACAGAAGCTTCTGTGATATTCATTTCAAACGCTATTTTTACGCCTAAGTGTGTGCATCATTCTGGGACAAAAGCTTTGTGGTTAAGGACTGGGCTGGGAAGGGCTGCCTTCCTGCCTAGGATGGAACCTGTCTTCTCAGTTCACACCTTACTCCTCTCTGTGCCACTTAATAGTCTGTGCGGAGACGATGTGCTGCCCGCCTCAGGCAAGGGCTGTGATGAAGGTTAATGCAGATGGAAAGCCTTGTGCCTCAGTTCAGCTGGAGTTGGTGGGACCCCAAAGCATTTTGGGCTTTGTGACCCCAAGCTTATAATTAAAGATTTGTTGGTATTAAGCTGATATCTTTAAAAAAAATAATAATTGTTACTAATTTTCCTATTGGGCTATAGACCTTCATGTATGATACATTCCTTTAAATGTGGAGGTTTTGACTGTTTCTTTGGGAAGACGAAATGTTATTGGAAGGAAGTCTGGGCTCCGAAGGAGAAAGAGGGGAAAAAAAGCTTTTAGACCACAGTTTCAACGTGACCTCATTAGCCCCTCTAAGTGAGCAGCTCTCCAAGTCATGGCAGTGATAGACCATAGGACACTACTACGAGTCAGGCCTTCCTGGCCTCGTACGTGCTGTATATATTTTTCCCATAGCTGCCTTTGCACTCTGGCCTGGCCAAGATTTGTGTTTGGGAAAATTTCTCAGGACAATTGGAGTCTCCCTTAGTCCAGCTCTGAGCTCCTCTTTGGTCTGTTGGTTGTGCTGACGCAGATGTTGGAGAAAAGCTGGCGTGAAGGTTACTGAATGAAACTTGTGAAAGGAGTGGAGGACACTGAGCAATCTTCATCCATGTGTGAACAGAAGTTGTAGCTCTTGCCTGCACTTATGCTGAGGATATAGAGAAAACTGTCAGTTTTATGTATTAATTTTTCTCTCACCTATGTGTGTAGGTACAGGTTGATTTCACTCTCAACTACTTCAAAGAACTGAAATTCTTTTTTTCTCAGGGGTGATGCATACCTGGTGGCTGGTCCCTATTGGTGGTTAAGAACTGTAACAGAGTTTTGAAAAGAATTTACCATGTGTACACGTTATTCAGTTTTATGACTTCCTGATGGTACCCTGCCCTCTTAGCTGGTCTCTAGCAAAAGCGATGGGATGTTTCTAGCAGAGCCTGCAAAACTGTACACAGCCCTGAGTTGTCTGGAGGCATCTACAAACCCCTGTCTACATGCTTCCCCATCATCATGGTTTAACCCCTGTGGGCAACCAGGATCACGCAGACACTCGCTCACTCCCCCACCCTGGTTGGGATGTGGGAGAGAATCAGAAGAGTAAAAGTGACAGAACTCGTGGGCTGAGATAAAGACAGTTTAAAGCAAAAGCTGTGCCTACAAGCAAAGTAAAACAAGGGATTCATTCACTGCTTCCCATGGGCAGGCAGGTGTTCAGCCATCTCCAGGAAAGCAGGGATCCATCATGTGTAATGGTTACTTGGGAAGACAAATGCCACAGCTCTGAACGTGCCCCCCTTCCTCCTTCTTCCCCAGCTTTACATGCTGAGCATGACGTCACATGGTGTGGAATATCCCTTTGGTGAGTTTGGGTCAGCTATCCCGGCTGTGTCCCCTCCCAACTTCTTGTATGCCCACAACCTACTCACTGGTAGGGCAGTGTGAGGAGCAGAAAAGCCCTCGTCTGCCAGCAACAACCAAAACCATTAGTGTGCTATCACCACTGTTTCTCATCCTAAATCTAAAATGTAGCCCTACACCAGCTGCTAGCAAGAAAGTCAACTCCATCCCAGCTGAAACCATGACACCTGTTCAGATGGGGAAATAACTGGGTCACAGAGAGCTGAAAAACTACCCCTCTGTCTCCAAATAGCTGACTTCTGCATCATATCAGTTTTTGAAAACTAAAAATCCACCCTGCACTAGTTATTTCCAGGATTGCACCCTAAAGGATGGGATCTTTGATTCCTTTTTGTACAAGTGTACTGAACTCCTGGCTCTTCTGGGTGACACCTCAAAGAACTTAGTGTCTAAGCAGGCTCAGAGGGAGGTGTCTGGGCTCTGTCTTCCAAAATAAGAAAATCCTTTTGGAAATTTAGGTCTGTGTTTACACGCATCCACATCGTGACTTTCTTGCCCTTTACCATCCTTCCAAAGTCAGGCAATTCCACAATAAACAGAAAGCAGAAATTCTTTGCAGGCATCTTCTGTGTGATAGGCGATTGGGTTGGTGGCTTTTGAATCAGTTGTTTGGATGCATCTGGATTTTCTAGTAGAATACTGATTTCCAGGTCTTGTATTTTGGGAAGGGGATATATATCAACAGTCACTTAATAGTTATTTCTATGAGCTAAGCACCTAACTATTGAAAATGTAAGCTATAGGGTGTATAAGTAAACAGTTTTGAGATGCTGTTTCTAAACAGGCTCAGCAGCACATAAGTCTGGCTGCTGAAATTGTTCTTGGTCTAGTTCAATGACCCTCAGCAGCAGCTTTTGTTATATTAGTCTGTATTGTGATTATGTTTTCCTCCTGATTTTTTCTCAGTTTGAAGAGGACAGAAACATCTGTTTATAGTACAGCCTCATCAAAAACAGAAATGAAAGGAAACAGAAGAGAGATGCAAATCTCTGAAGGCTTTACGTACTTGTGTCTTTCTCATGCCGTGTTCAATTCCCATTTCTAAATATGCATAATATCCTCACTGTGCACCCTGGAAAATAAGGACTGTCTTTATAGCTTCATTCCCGTTTAGTCTCCCTGGCAAGAAATATGAAAATCTGTTTTGCCTGTTTACCAGGAAGAAAACAAAAGTCCAGTTCCTCACCTTTCTAGAAAATTCCTTACTAGTCGTCTCCTTCCATGTAACATAGAGACTTTTGAATCCCTCTGATCAGTAATATAAAATACATCAAATGGTGCAGAGCACCATCGGTTACTGGCTGTGTCAGTTTGGTGAGGCACCAACCTGGGCAAGCGGGGAGGAAACTATTACTGGAGGGTAAAGCTGTATATCTTTTTTTCATTTTCTTTAGTACATCAAAAGTTAGGATTAATAAGGGTCTAATTCTCCCTTTTGCCATGATATGCATGTAACAGTGAATGTGTACTTTTCTTGTGATCTTTTCTTTCTGTCTCTTGACATATACTCGATCTCTGCAATCAGATCATC
Source organism: Fratercula arctica (assembly GCA_947846985.1). NCBI lineage: Eukaryota > Metazoa > Chordata > Aves > Charadriiformes > Alcidae > Fratercula > Fratercula arctica. The sequence goes on from CANTUZ010000010.1 coordinate 27,781,898, forward strand.
TGCACATCTTCTCTTGACATCTCTTCATGCTAACTCTGTGTACTTCAGGGTTTTCTCAAAGAAAAAAGCAAAAAGCAAGGACTATCTCCTGCTTTGTCTATGTATTTTAGTCTGCAACTAGAATTATTCCCACCATCACTTGCTTAGACCAAGATGAACAGCACAGATAATACTTTTTGCTGCAGCTGAAGCTAAAGTTTAGGCAGAATGAGTATTTCCAAGGTTCCTACAATATCTTCCTTTCCTAACACAACAGCCATCTTGCTCTTGTTTGCTCGGCCGAGTTTCAAACAAATGCAGAGAAATAAAAATTAACCTGAATGTTCTTAACCCAACACTCCCCTCTTGTTATTGTCAGCAGAAAAGTCCAGCCGTGATGAAGAGAACATGCGCTGGTGTGAGCAGGGGGACCACAAGAGCAGAGCACAGAGGCAGGCACTCCTGGGCTTTAGCTAGCAACCAACGCCACAGCGCTCCTTTAACTTTCCTTTGAAATTCAATGAGCGGGTGTGTTGGGACGCACAAACAATATGAAAACGAATAATACTACTAGCAGTAAACAAGATCAAGCATTTTAGCTGAGGACCAAACTCAAGTCTTGCATATGGTAGTGCCAAACATAGCCTCAGAAACACAAGCCAAGGTTCAGTAATAATGTCTTAGCCTGTAAAACATGTCCTCACTCAGCTGAGGCTTCACATCCAATTCTGAATTGAAAACATTTAGCTCTGGTATTTATACGCAAGCAATGAGGCTGACACATGTCAAGAGAAAGAGCTGGTACAGTTGTTCTTTGCTATGCTGGCAAAAGAGTATTCCGTTCTGGATCACCGAGACTCACAGCGTTCCATAAGTGTCTTTAGGAAATGTGGATTGCTGCTCTTTCAGCTCATCAGAAATGCACGCAAGCAGTTTTTTGTGCATTTAGGGGGAGAAACAGAGAGCAAGGCAGACCTGGAGAGTCAGTATAACAAAGGAGCTTCCACTTTATCTGCAGCATGGGATGATGTAAAGGTCACACCATTCACAGAAAAGGAAAATACTTCTAACCCACATCAAGCTCCTTAATTCCTCTTGACAATGGCAGCACAACCCTATATCCATCTAGCATCATCCAGCAAGTACAGTTGTTAAATAATATTATTTAACTTAACATTAACATTAATAGGTAAACTCTTTCTAAATTACCGAGTGTTGAAGATGACACACTGTATTTATAGGGAGGACATTTCTCCCAGCTTTCAGTAAGCTTTGTGGTTTGTCTGCGATGTCTGATCTGAACATTTATAGCACTCAAGCCTTAAGGATATTGATTCTTTATTAATGTGCAAGCGCAAAATAGAAGAAATTTATTTTATGTACATAGTTTAGAGTATTTACACAAAATATTTTTATTCCTGGAACACTGTCCGCTAAAGTCTGATTGTATTATGAAGAGCAACTATCTAAAAATTTTATCTATTGAGTAGGTCTCACCCACGCAGGCTCATTTCAAAGCTTGCTTAATGCCAGTGGACTTTACAAAGCCAGGCTTTAGATTATTCCTTACTGGTCGTTTGGTGGAGTATGTGGCTACCTTTATACCAGTTGTAAGAAGTAACCTCCATGGGTCTTGTTTTTTAATGATGAATCAACACATTTAGGATGCAGGGATCTGGATTACATCCTTGCTGGCAAATCGACAATGCCTATCCTGATTTACGTGTTCCCTCATAGTGGGTCTTTGGTTAAAAACATAAATAGTCTCAATGCTTCTAGGTGGCACATAGTGATTAAGTGCAATTTTGCTTTCTTCCCAGAAAGCCCGATAGCTAACTCTTTCCTGCCCAACCTCAGTTGTGTACTGTTGTATTCCTGAGGCCCATTTGGGGCTACTGCAGGCATATCTGGCAGCCTGTGCAATGGTGTCAGTGCCGACCGGGATGGTTTCTGGGTTTCTGCAGACACGGCCTGTAACGAACCCTGAGGGTCTGTCTTGTAGCTGCCTTCCCCCATACAGACACCTCCTGATGGGCTCTCACACGTGCTGAGCCAGCAAAGCCCAGTGGCCAGCCAGCCCTCTTCTGTTTGAGGCAAAAAAAAAAAAAAAAAGGGGGAAGCCTCTACATGTGGCGACATTTCAGGTCACCCTTTTATAACTTGCCAGATCAGTATCAGCAACTGAGGAAACAGGGCTGAGATCTATGATCCTGAGGGAGTTCTCATACACTACTGTAACACTGTCCTTGAAGTAGAATTACAGCTAGGGCAGAGACAGAGGTGGCAACAAAGACGTTCCAGAGAACTCTGCCACTGTCTAATCATCAAAAATTGAAATTGCAAGTTCCTCACAGACTCTGGTTTTCACTTGTGATTCCTTCTCTTTACAAAGGAAAGAAAAAATATCCATATGTGATGCTGAGGCCTGCAGTGTCTGCATTCATGATTTAAGGACTTGCTCTGCCTGATCGCGCTAGGAGAGGAAGCTTTCTCTTACTCCCCAACTTCTTATTGTCACCAGCCACATCGCTAGACGTAGAAGATAATTTGTTGAGCTATATGCAGGAAAGGACTATGACATTAGAACTCTACGAGGTGGCTGCTTTGGGCTTCATGGTTTTGGGAGCTCCGCAGTTTTGTGCCACAGCGCAGCAGAGCCTGTCCAGTTTGCTGGCAACAGCTCTCTCAGCAGAAGTAGCCGCTCCCCAGACCTCCGGCAAATTGAAAGGCCAGACTTAGCCACGCTGTTCCTTAAAAGTGACATAGCCACAGGAATGGATTTGTGACAAGATGGCAAAAGAACAAATCCCACCATAAAAGAACAACAATGAAAGGCCGTAAGGGGGGAAAAAATGAATTCCAGAGTGGGCTGATGTGCTTACGCAAGACAATTTACACAATCACAGCATTGTACAAAGAAACAAAGATATGGCCTTGGGGAAGCCACTGCCATTTTGTAAGTAATAGTTAAAAAATGCTTGCGCTGACTGTACCAAGAAATGCCTGTAGAGGCAGGGGCCCTAATAAGGAGCAGCAGGCAGCACCCCAGTGGGTAAACAATAAGACATGGCTCCCTGAGCAAAAGACTGGCCCCTTGTAAACACAAAAGGCTTTATGCAGAGTTGCACGCTCTGGCTGTATCTCTCAGCCGTGCAGCCTCGCACTGGCCTTCGCGTAAATACTTCTGGGATGAAGATATTCTTAGAGATGCAGGGGGACAAGAGGTTTCACAGCAAGAGCTTCCATCCTCACTTTATATTATTGTCTGCGTCTCCGGTGCGTTGGGAACTCGGCATGCTCAGCTGTGTTTTTAGAGCAAGTTCCTCCAGCACGGCTTCTTTGTTCCTGTTCTGCTCCAATCTGCTTGTATTTAGGCTTCCCCAGCAGGGTGGGAAAGCTCCACAAGTGTCAGTAAAATATTAGGTTTTGTTTTCTTCTTTCAAGCTAAGAATCTAGCAAATGATAAAAAACTCTTCAGCAATCAAGTGTTGTGGGGAAAAAAGGTAGTTTTGCAGCTAGGAATATAAATTATTGGTGACTGATTTGGGAATTTGGTAGCTGGCATTTAAAACAAGCAGTAGCTCCCCAAGTTCACCAAAGCAGAATGCCTTGCTGGATGAGGTGGCTTTAGAGTGCTGCACTGAGTTTCCAAAATGCTGGTGATTAGGATTTCAGACCATGGGAATCCCAGTTTGATGAGGCAATTTATGGCAAGATCTGTTGTTGCTCAGAATTTCTTTCTTTCCTGTGTTAGCATAGATAAGATATAAGCAACAAAGGATTTTTATAAAGTAACAAATAAAACTTGGGAAAATGATCCATAAGATAAAATAAAACAGTCATGAGGTTTTCTAACGAGGCCTTGATGTATCAAGTACTCAACTTCATGGAACTGCAGTAGGATTTGGTCTAAATGATGTTTTACTAATAAGTAAGTAAATATTCTGTAGATTTCAGAAGCAGAATGATACTTCTGTAGATATCTCAAACACAAGTTCTGAGGGAGTAAAGAATTATTGTGGGGAGTTGTAAGTGAAGAGTGTTAGGCTACTATAAAGTAAGTGCTGGTGGGGGGGTGTTTTATTATTATTATTAATTGTTATTAGTTATTATTGTTTAAATGTCTAAGAATAAAATTCATAATAGTAAAGTATAGCTGTCAGGGTAGGAAAAAGAAGAAATGCCACTCTTTCAGCTATTTGAAGTTAGGCTGTGTAGAGCACTTCAGAATACACTGCCTGAAACACAGCAGCATCAGTTGAGGAAATGGCAAGGCTAACTCAACAGGCTGTTCCATTTTGGCTTGTGATTGTCGCTCCCTCCAAGCCTCCAACAGTATCCCTCTTCTCTATCCTGCTCAGTCTTCCACCTGCAAATAGAACTGTGCAAATATCTACTAGGGTGAAATAGTGTGAAATTTCATGTGTGTCTCTCTTGCTTCCCCCTTTCCGCTTTCCTCACTTTCTAGACAGAAGAGAGACAAAGACTTGCCAGAGTTGAGATGACAATCCTTCCCATGCCCTTAGTTGGACAAGATATACAAACAGTTACACTTCGGTTTCCAAGTCAGAAGGTTCAACACCAGAAAGCAGCAAACCATTTTGGCGCAGATATGTATGTGCAGGTTAGGTGAGATTTAGGTCTATGTGACAACATAAAAGGAACTATAACTATTATCTTAAGCAAAGAGCTTGCTGGCACGGTGCACCATGAGAAGAGCACTGCTCTTGTGGCGCTCCGGTCTCCATCATCTTCAGATTCTTCTGTGCTAACAGGACAACAGTCTTTCAAATTCACAATGCAGCCAAAACCAAAACCGTGGATACATGTCTTCTCCTCCACTGTGTTTTTTAAAATAATTTGGTAGACAGATATTCCTATATGTGTCTCTGTGAGATTATGCTGATTTGTTACTAGCCTGCCTGATAAGATACTTGAAGTTGTATTAGTGACCAGTGATTACACACGGTTGTTTTGTTTCAGCTTGGTTTTCACTTGAATGTAAATCTTCTGCAATCAAAGGGCTCTATAATCAGAAAGGGGTTATGAAAGAAATGTTTCCATCTCTTCCTGCCATGTGCCTTAAGGCTGCCAAAGCAGTTCTCTTTCAACCCTGAAAAGAAATAATGATAAAAAAGCAGACCATTAATTAGAATGTGGAATTAACTTCAGTGTGAAGCATGGAAGCTTCACCACCCAGTCATTTAAAATGAGACAGCAAGAGGAGGGAAATCCTGCATTAGGGGAAGACTGCGCTAACCTACATGACTGAGCAGGCGTTCTCTAGCAGGATTTCTATGGGTCTGCTGCACAGCAGATCAGCAGTAAGCCCAGGAGGCTGTTGTACCAGCTCAAACATTAATGCGGACCGCGAACATGCTGAAACAGATTGTCCTCTGGAAAGAGCCTTTTTGGGGGTTGTAATTGTTTATGTTTGTAATGGGAATTTCAGGTTGTGTATAAACAATGGGAAAAGTGAACTAAGCAACACGAGCTAATATTTTACTTACTTTTGAGAAATCTTTTGTAAAACTTGATGTTTACATGACAGCACTGTCTTTCTGCCAGAAGATATTGAAAAGAAAGGAAATGAACTGTGCTGTCATTTACACCCCATGAAAAGAATTTGATAGTTTAGAAAGGTTTCTCAGTTTCTCTAGTGACTTGTTTCTAATGCAAGCTTACTGTCTTTATATTCTGGTCACGTACGGAGCCAAGTACAACTGCAGCACTGAAAAAAAAAGATAAACTGTAGGGCCAAATCCGTTCTAATGTACGTTCATCACAGGCAGTGGAGTTAAGCCAGGAGAGAATTTGTCCCAAAGACTTTGGAACAACAACACAGTATTAAAATGAAGCCTAATAGAGCATTAGAGCTGACAGGAGTAACAGGAATTTATCTGCAACTAACTTTCACTCAGAATATAAAGAAAAATGGTAACAGGAAAACTTTCCAAAGCTGTAATGAACATGCACAACGTCTGTCTTCTCTGAAATCGAAGCTGGCCTTTCCTGTAAGTTTCCATAAATGTATCTCCCTATGAATATACACTGTTATCTCCTGGTTTTGATCAGCTCACTTGTCCAGTTAGGTCCATGCAACTGCTAACTTTTAAAGCTGAGTCCTTGCCAAAGCTGTCTGTGCTCTAAAAGTAAAACAAAACATTGCACATGTGAAGGGGAAAAAAAAAAAAAAAGCCTGTCACTGATCAAGACAAGGATAGGAATGACCTACTAGGACAGATGCACACCACATCACATAATAAATATCTCGTTACTGCATATGGTATGACATCACAGATGTGCCTGAACACACTTGATGATTTAGCACCTTTTACTGTGAGATAAAGCTGTGCCAGATTAAGGCAGAAAGCAATGCAGGCAGGCGAACTATGAAATGCTTTCGCAAAGACCGTAAGTAAATAATTTAATAAAGTGTTCCGTTCTTTTCAATATTGTATGTTCAATACTAAAGGACAACAGGTGCTTCATAATCAAAGATCTCCAGTTACCAAAATGTGTAGGATATAGAACCAACACTCTGAGGGGGCGAGGACTGTGGGTTTTTTCCCCCCTGTTTTTCTTTTTTTGTGTGTGTATCCTATCAAGAGGCTCTGGGCATTTAGTGTAACTCTTTTCCACACAATCCAAGTAATTTGCTTTTCCAGAGTAATGATTCAAGAAATTTTTGTTTAAGCCCATCCAGGGCTAGGAGTTATATTCTTCATTTTGATCTGGGCTACGTTATTTCTCTTTTGTAATCCTATTTGATAATGGCAGAATTTAGAGAGGTTCAGATAAACATTCTCAGATTTAGATTCCTACCAAAAGCATTCTAGGCCTGCTAAAGTGAATTGGATATATCTAGATGAAAGACTTTTAGTATCACCTGTAACTTGGTTGTATGGAATAAATTGATAATAGCTTTTCCTGTAATACTTGGCATGCCTGTTTCCTGCCCCTCTGCAATTCAGCTTAGCAAAGGTTTACGGACATGGAACAGGATGAGGCAAAGCCAAATATCCATAGCCTTACAGAGGTCCATAAAAGGTTAGCTTGGGATCTGGTTCAATACAGACTTTTGCAAATAGTAATATTTTATCTGATTCAATTAAATCAACTCTTTCTAATTCTTGATAAGTATTCTCGCTCCTGTGACTGAAAAGAGTAACCTCTTGTGCTGCTTCCACAGTCAGCACCTAACGATGCATGAAAATGGCACAAGCTGTTGATTGGGTCACTAGTCAAGTTTGAGACTGCAAGATTACTTGAGCCTCCCTACCTGACCTCATGTTCTTTCCTAAATTCTGATTGCTGCTGTTGTCCTGCACCACTCCAATGACCTTGAAAGAGAGTAACACCTATACTGCTTAGAGATATTTGAGATCAAGTACAGTATTGACACTGAAACTAAGATTCACCTAAAATCTTAGTTTTGACATCTTCTTTTGAAGGTATTAACTGCAGGGTTTCTAAAACAGTACAGTAAGTCTTGTAAGGATGACTTCTGTAGAAAGGAAACTCATCAGTACTGGAACTAACAGTGCAGAGTATTTGCCTCTATCTGCTCCCACGGGTAGATGACGTATGCATTCTTCAGGCTGGGTTCATCACCCTCTGCCCAGGCTCACCACTCTTGTTTACAGTACAAAGTTTGCTGGTACCAAACTATGGAACTTCTCTCCAGTTCTGCCCATTATGAACCTGGTTCTGAATGTGTGGAAGCTCTTTTGCTCTAGCTTGGTACGATAATTTGAGAGAAACACAGACCTTGAGACTATCACCACTTGGAACAGAATAGTGCAGTGGAAGTGCCTGCTTTGGTGAGTCCATCTGAAGCCAGACACAGTGGTCACTGTTTTGTGGTAACTGCTGCCCAGGCTGATGCCAGACCTCATTCCAGTCCTTAACTTCTCCTTTTGCAAATCGACAGTGATGCAGAACTATGCAGTGCTATTTCGTGCTTGTCAGAGGGACGAGCAAGAATCAACCGTGGACTTCCTTTTGGGCTAATGGTTTTGTCATAGCACATATCTTTCTTCTATTAATATGTATTTAACAAATTGAGGTACTGAGACATCTGCAGTGTAGCGTTCTGTCCTCTGCAATTTGAAAACTCTAGGAAAGGCTCTAAAAAGGCTTGAAGGTTTGGGAAGTAACTGCCTGTTGCTTGTTCATTTTCCACTCCATTTTCCCACAATTTTGCTAGAAAGAAAATTTTGTTTCACTGTTCTCTTATTCTGGATCGCAAGGATCAGAACATGATCTAGTTGTGCATCTTGTTTTAATCAAAATAGGCAGAGATGGCACCAGCACAGAAGCCTATTTTTATCATCTGAGAAACAGCTGTAGTTAAAGCAAGAAATAAATTGCAGACTAAATGAAATTTCAGTGGTCCAGAGTATGGTTATCACCTGTCTCCAGAATGCAGTATGAGAACATATGTGATAGGTCCTAATATGCATACATGTGTTCTGGGGTGAGAATGATTAGGTGAGGACAACACTTTGTGCTACTCTGAAGAAAGACCGAAAGGTTCAGTCCATTCACCTCCTATTCCCTCCCACTCCCCACTCCAGAAAAAAACCACAAGTTTTCTTACTATAAATCCCACAAACTCCAACTTTTGGTTTTGGCAGATGATTGCACTGAACAAGTGTTTGCAGATAAACAGGGTGAGAGAGAAATCAGGCAGGCATGCTGGCACAAATGTCACTGTATTTAGAGTAATGCTGCAAATAGCCATAAGCAGGTTAGATAAGAAGTTCATGGGAACAGTGTCATCAGAAAAACTGGGGGGAGGGGAAGTGTGATCTTAACTTTTCTTTCTGATGGCTAGCCATAGTCAAGATCATCTCCTTTCTCAAAGGGAAAATGCAGAGACTCTGTTCATCTGTGTAAAAGCAAAGCTTCTGGTAAGAGGACCTGAGATTCTTTCCTGTTAACCCTTGTGTGTTCCATGATTCTCTGCATTACATGGAGGATAAAAGCTGCAGAGGAGAAAGATCTGGTATTAACATTATTGTTCATTATTTGTGAGGAGCTGCCTGTCATGCTGGACCTTGTAGAAACTCATGGATACAGGCAGTCCCAGCCCCAATGAGTTTATCCTCTAGGTGATGACACAGACTGAGGATCGGAAAACCATGTAGGATTACTTTTGTTTTGAGGGTCTGTGGGGTATATGGTATCAGCTCTTGTAGTCTTGTTACTGACTACAGTGGCTACATCAAGTCCACGCTCAAGTCAGCCATACTGTTCTGGGTAAAGTAGATGGTAGTGTTAAAGTAGTTTCAGGGTTGGCTTTATGCACGGCACATTTTTCTCCTTAATTCAAATCTGTGTCTTTTAAGATTGAGACTTCACTTTAATGCTTTCAGTTTCTTTCTGAGATTTTGAAGAAGAAGGATTAATTTGTATGTGAGGCTGCATGTTTACAGCAGCAAAGGCAGAAGGCATGAGTTAAAAAACATTTAGACCTGCAAATAACAGCTGGGCATAGATAAAGTATGAGAAATAACATGAATCTTTCAGGCTTTAGCTGAAGATCAAACACATTGAGAGAAGTTGCTTTTTCCATTAGTGTTTTCGCATGGCTCTGCCTCCAGGCTTCAGGCAAGACCAGAAGCAAAAGTGCCAAAATATCATGAGAAAGGCTGCTCTTGCAAAATTTCTGGCCTGACCAGAAGTAGGAAAATCTCATGAAAGACTGTTCTCGTCTGCTTTCCAGCCCTGCTTGGCACGTCCAGGAGGCTAAACCAGGTTCCACTTGGAAGTTCTGAACCCTGTTTGAATTATTCCTTGGTTTCCCATGCCTTTTGTAAATAGTACTCTGTAAACCCGCAGTATGTCAGCTGTGCTAACTTCATACACTTATCCCCAGACCTCTGCAGACCAGCAGTGATGAAGTGTTTTTCAACCCTTGTCTAAAAAATATTTATCGTTCGCTACTAAGCAGAGATCCTGAGTCTATTGCAGTAGGAGCTGTACAAAATGACACCAAAATACTTTGGCCACAAGAGCTGAGCTTAGACTCTGATAGGTAAGACGGGATTTTGCCGCAGTTCCTCATCTATAGAACACGGATAGGCAGTATCACTAACCCAAGTGCATACAACTGGTCAGTATTCAACCTAGATTTTTTGAATCCCAGTACAGAGCTTAAACCACAAGACCATTCTCTCACATCCAGATGAATGTGCTACACATTACAAGAAGTCTAAATGCAAACAAAAATATCTGAAAAGCCTGTTGTGCACGAAACTGGCTGGAATTCAGTCTGTCCCCTCAGTGAGCTCACAGTCAGCCTAACTCACGCCGACCACAGAAGTTTGTATGTTCTATTGTTGTGCCTGTGGGAGACAGTAAGCAGAACTGATTTCGAAGTCAATATGCACAATGTCTGTGCTTATTAGAAGACAAAAAAAGTCCAACTCCCAGGTTCTGCAAATAGTAAAAGTAATGATGACCTGCAGAAGAAAAAGATATGTTTTTTAGAATACCTGACTACGAAGTTGAGTGGTGGAACTACCAAAGAAAGTTGGAAGAGCTTGCTGAGTCAGTTTGCCTCCATAGAAGTCAAGTTCTCCAGGAATCTCTCCATGATTTCAGTGTCAGTTACTGAAAGCCATGTTATTTTGCTCACTTTAGAGCTCGCTATTTTACTTGCTGTAATGTAACTGAAGTAGTAACATGATTCCCATTGAACAACCCCCTTCCACAATGCAATAAGCCATAACAATTGACTTCAATGAACTACAGACACATAGTCCAGTCACTCTTCATATTAAAGAAATAACACAAAACCCCCATGCTGTTTCCAACCTATCTTTTACAGTTAGGACAGGTAGCCAGTAGCAACATGCTAGACTGAAGTTCCAGGGACACGCGTTTACCAAGGAGGACCTGGCTATGATCTTGAAAAGCATGAATTCCCTGGGAAGAATGTGTGGGGTACTGCAGTGCCTCGGGGCAAACTGGTAGAGCCAAGGAATATATTTCTGACTGTGCTAGAAAGATGCCCCATGCAAAGTCCATTAGGCAGAACAAACACAGCTCTGTTTTACGTGATGCGAATGGATTCTAAGGGCACATTACCGCCTTCTTGTAAAAAAGGATCTTCTTTGTGACAGAAATTCCTTAGCATACTGCACACTGCAGCTAAACTGGGGAGGTCTGCACAATCTCTCTGTTGTATTTCTGTGGCGAATATGTGGTACTGCAAAAGACAATAGCAGATGGGACAGTCCTCACTGAACAGTGAATAGCATTATCCTTCTTTAGGCTTATAATATTTTCATAACTACTGAGCAGAATCGAACTGTCTAGGCTGTCATACGTGAGGCAGTTTCAAAGAGCAGCTTCCAGACCAAAAGTATTTAAAAGTAGTCCACAATTTGGCCTAAAGATGTTGTGATGCAGCGCTCCAGACTGATGCAGAACAAAGGCAAAGGATTACTAGTGGATCTTGTATGTAGGATGCTATGAGAAAGACCTGAGTCTGCCATAAATATAACCTGATATATTTTAGGAAGGTTTCTAACTTTTATTTTCTTTATTTCTTTTGTATAAAGTAATTGTCTCTTCTACTTTCTCATCCCTGTGGGACTAGAGACCTTTGTGACTATGTAGAACAATGACTAGCAGAGTGAACCCATGACAAGTGACCATACTATAAATTACAAATAATCTTGCTCTTGCTCCGTGTCTAGATAACAGAGAACAGTGGCTGTAACTTGTTTTAAAAAAAAAAAAAAAAGTGTAATACTAGCTTTTGTTAGCTGACCAGTGTGTTCCTCAGGGCACCACTATGTTCTTCATTTCATCTAGTTCCTGAGAATTACAACTTTCCTCCAAAGAAGTAACTAGAAAGATCTAACTTTGATGGCAAAATAGCAAACCATCGCCTTCCAGAATCTCTCTTCTCTGTTGGTTAACCAGCCCCTTGTGCTTTAAGCGCATATTCTCTAAACTATTAGGGTTTTGATTGAAGAATATTTTCTGCAGACCCATCATAGTTATCTGCCAGCTGTGCTGGTTTTCTTTCCAGAACATCAACTAAAATTACACGATCAGTACCAAAACAAGTTACTATTTGAACACTTGCTACCATCCCAAAGAACGTAATCAATTTCTTAATGGGCAAGACTGCCACTAGCTTGAATGTCACCGCATTTCAATATGAGATGGGGAGCTTCAGACCGACCTCTTAGAAGGATGGGACAGCTTTCATCTCGCATTTTAGCCTGCAACTATGTCATGTAAAAGCCAATCATGCTATCAAAGGGACAGGCGCACATCGGAATACTGTAAAAGTACTTATCCGGATTTAGTTGGCTGAGATGGATTAAATCACAAAAAATTGTCAGGCATCTTGCAAAACTCTTCTGTTTGGGTACGTATAGAAACACCTACAGTAGACTGTACCGTGCAGATGGCTTTTGCAATACGCAGCTTTTAGGGTTCAAACCCCTGTCTTTAAGGATATGAATGGTACGGTTTGTTACAGGCAAGGCTTTCTGCATCACTCTTGCCACAGCACAAGGAAGAGCAACAAGTCTGAAGGCCACATCTTGGTTGAGCTAGAGGTATTTTGAGAGAATGCACCAGCAGGCATAGCACACCCCGTTTTGTGCACAGGACAGCTGTAGAAGAGCTGGTGGGGGACAGTGCTTTTTCCATTCTTGGCGTTTCTGCTGAAGGTGTGAATAATGGTGCCGCAGCCATTACAACAGCCTTTACGTTATGGGTGCCTGTCCACAAATAAATGGACCGGTAGCATCCATATACACATATATGTATATATATGTGTGTGTGTATATATATATATTAAAGGCCATCAGAGAAAATGCTTGAATGCTAGTGACCCTCTTTCAAACCTGAACAGTAACTTTATAGCTCTTTCACGTCCACTAAGATTTTAAATGTTGTCTGTTAGTATTTTTTGATAAGACAGGCATTCATAGGAGTTTGTTTTTGGCTGGCAAGTGACAGCGAAGGGAAGTTCTCTGTTAATCAGCAAAGGAGAAGGAAGACTGCATCCCTCTGCACAGCTCCGCGCAGCTGGCAGGAAGCCTCTCTCCTGCTCTTTACGTTTGATTTCCTGCTCAGGGAGCGTGAGTGAGCGAGCTCTCTCTCCAAGACCGCCGTCCCTCAGCACTCCCTGTCCCCTCGCAGCCAGCCACACACGTATGCGTGTGTACACGTACGCACACTCTCTTTCTTTGGGTGTCGTCTGTTTTCTTAATTTAGATTTTAACCACTTTGGCCTGTCAATAGAAGTATGAACAGAGCTGGGCTGTAAGGCAGTGCATTTGGAGGTTAAAGTTGGATGTCATGCAGCCACTAACGTTTGTATTTACTTGAACCATGACAGATCCTGATCCTACCAGTCAGAATCATACAAGATTTATAGTGATTTGTGCTAAAGCGGCAATTATATATTCCTGTGGGGTATGTACCTGAAGGGAAGAGCACACTTTTTGCTGTTTCCAAGTAACAAAACATGTAATATGTAATTTAAGGCAGGTCATCAGGGTATGATCTCCTTTTAATTTTATTTTCTTGTGACAATATAAGCATAATACTGATTACATAGAAATTATAGTTGAATCTGAGCTCCATATTTGACAAATGCTGTGAACTGCTATGTTATGAAGAGTACCAAAGATTAAAAGGAGAAAAATATTACTAATGCGGTTGGTGAAACTAATACTGAGATTCTTGCCTGCAGAGCTGTAGTTCTTCGTTTCATGTAACAGTTTTACAGGAGAATCCACGAGGACAAAGTCTGAGAACAGGGTATGCAGGGATCTCTTCAAAGATGTAACAGGACCAGTGGCTATTTTTAAACTCCACCAAATCATTGATAATTCTAAAAGACTTAGCACTCTACTTCTACTAAGAGCGAAACAAAACAAGTGAGGCATATCGTATACAGAGGATTGCTTGCCAGGAGGAATGGAGAGAGACAGTGCTTTAGAAAGATGGCTGATAAAGACATTTAGCACCAAAACTGAAAGTTTTCAGTGCAGCTTTTCAACGTGTCTGTAGCAGGGGATTACAACAGAACCTGCTTCCACCTCCTCCTTTATAGCAAGCTATTGAGGTATTTCAGACCAGATTTCACTAGAGATGTATAGTTATTTTCTCCATGCAGGCAGGTACTTTTGATTTTTCTTACTGTTGTCTTCCTTCCTCCATCTTCTTGTTCATTGAGAAGCACTACCTTGGCTCCTCCTTCCAGGAAGCATAAGATCCGTCCATTGCTCATGTTTGCATGAGGTCACGCTGCAATCAGTGCTTCACACAAACAGAGCATGCATGCCCTGATCAGCTTGGTCTCAGGAAAATATCTAATAAAAAAATACTGCTTTCATGACACGTCCTTGTGGACAGGAGGAATTGAGTAAGAACATAAAATTATAAAAGAGGACGATGTCTATGGTACCCGGCTTTGCATGATGTATCTGGCAAATGCCACTGCAGTGTGGTAAAATGCAGGAGGTCAAGGTTTTGATGAGAACCAGAATTTTAAAGCAAATGACAATACTGCTGCTTTGTAACAGATGTCCTCTTTGTTCATTCTTCAGCCAGCATCCTCTGCATGGCATTGCTAAGCTTGTCGGGTATAACTGAGATGCAGTACAGAAAAATGGATTATCATGTGCTTCCTCTAAAGTTAACATACCCTACTCACCTTCCAGAAAGATGGAAGGCACTCACCCAGGCTCCTGGCCAGAAGCACATTCATGTCTGTTCTTTTGTTGACACGTAGAAAGGATATGATTTTGTAATACGGTATCCAAAAGGTGAATGACTATCTGCAAGAGGTGGATGGGGGAAATACAACTTTGACACTGACTAGCATCTCTAGGCTGAAATTTTTCATAAGTGGACTTCCATCTTGAGACTGGTATCTTCAGTGACACTCCAGAGAATAATAATCCATAAGTGCCTGCTGTGATTTTCTGCTGAAGGTATTCCCTCGTTGTTGATGATTATGGTGGTGGAGAGTGTCTTCTAAAGGAGAAAGATTGTGAGAATCGGGTTCATGGTAAAATATACGAAAACTCCAAGACAATGGAAAAAGGTTTGTTCCAGTCCTGCAGTCCATCAAGTTCTTTGCTTCCTCTTGAACTTTGGCAGAGCATTGGTCTATTTGCTACATGTTTAACAACTTCTCTTTCTGAGGTAGCCTTCTCCAGAGTAAGTGTTAGTTAGATAAGATAAAGACAAAAATATTCTCATAAATGGCTCTAAGAAGGAATCACCACCATGATACAACTCCCTCACCAAAATGATAAGTGACAAAAATACAGATATTTAGTGTAACTGCTGCTTATTCCTTCCTGGTCCTTAGCGCCTGTATGTCTTGACTAGCTTAAGCCACAGCTCTTGAAAAGACAAAGTTGAAAGGGAAATCATAGTTGGGTTGATTTAATAGTGAGAGAGAAATTAGAACAGTGACAACAACTTTTATTGGCATTTAGAAACCATTAGTTTGAGTGATGATATTTACTTATGGGTGTAAAAGGTGTTCAAGATTGATTTGTAGGACTTAAAAATGAGATCTTGGCCTTAGCATAAGCCCACAAAGTTTGACTGAAAGTGTAAGAAGCAAACGGGGAGGGAGAAGAAAGATTTCAGAGAAACTTCTGTACCAGAATAGCAAAACAACTAGCATCACAAATTCAAACATCATTGGGTGATCGTAAAAGCTAGTGAAATAACTTTTCCCCAAAATTATTTGAATAAAAAAACTGTTCAGAAAATATTTGAGTTTTTTTCTAAATGATAATCTAAATGATTAGTTTGATAAAACAGAAACTATGTTGTTTCAACTCGAAGTTAGTTTTTTTAGTTTTGCTATTTTCATCAAAGCGTAAAAATCGCATGGTTTTTCATAAAATACAACTTTAAGTGCTTTTCATCTAAAACCTTTTTTGCAGAGATTTCCTAGGGTTTTTATTTATCAGTCTTCATAGTTAAACCTTTAAGACATTATATTACCTGCTTGTGATTACACAATATTCCTACAGGACAAGGGACGACAAGCAGAACTTTAACTACACTAATACAAACAATTAAATAGATACGGGTGAAAGCCAAACATTCAAAATTAGAAAAGGCTTTTTTATATTTTGGAAAAATACTAGGAAAGCTTTGACTCTTACTCACGGTGATGACTAGTAATACAGTCTCACAAATTTACCATTCCCTGAATCATCCCCATAGCTGAATTGGTTGTAACGAGGTGCTTTTCACACTGTCAAAAGCAGTTTAGGGGTGAGCTGAATCTGAAAATAAAAATTCTTCATTTTTAACACATAGATGCTGAAGCAACACCTTTCTCTTGTTTCAGTTTGATAATATTACATTGAGTTGTAGCCAAAAAAAGAAACAAAGGTAAAATAAAGACTAATAAAGTCTGCAGAGGACAGTGTTTGGGGTGTGGCAAATAATGAAGAGGTGAGGTAACTGATACAGCGATCTCAATCATTGGGTAAGTTGCATAAAACCATGTTTTAGCACGGCCAAATGTGAAATTAGAGGGGTACAACTTGTTACCGTAAGTGCAGGTTTCTCCTCACGAGAAGGATTCTGAAAATGACCTCAGACCACTGCTGTTAATCAGCTAAACTTGAGTTTTTAGTGTGATGCTATGAAAAAAATTAAACGTTTTCTTCATCACTGAAGATCTTCTGCGCTAAAACAGCATCGTTTGGTTTTTAATGAAGACTAGTCATTAAAAAGAAAAAAACAAAAGTACTCCAATTCTATGAGCAATTAGGTCAGCTGTGCAGAAACAAGCAGAAACTTCACTACTTCCAAGGACCTAAGTGGACAGTAAAATTGCTGGGAGCAGAGCGTGCATCTGCCACAGGCCAGCTCTGCATTACTGCCCAAGGCTCTCGGTGTCAGGATACCCGAGATGCAGGTATCCAAAACTTGCCTCTCCAGCCTTGGATCAGACAGAAGCAGGCAGCTTTCTCATGAGGGGCTTTGTACAGAATGAGAAATGTTTGTTTTATGTGAAAATGCACAGAAAAGTACAAGGTAGAATAAATGGTCGAGGGAGTTGCCTCACCACTTCTGACTCAAGATTCACATCTCCATTGAGCAATCTGAGTTCTTTCCATCACATAAATACCACAGCTAAATAAAGTCAGAACTCCACGCTGGCTGAAATTCTCAGCTAACGGTATTACCTGGCTTTTCCTGTTTGTTATTTTGGGCCAGATCATTCAATATTACAAACAGATGCATCCCCACATATTTGAACAGAATCCCACTCATTTGTCCTTGAGCGCCGACCCTGTTAGTTTTGCTTGCCTTCAGCCTTGAGGCCTAACACACAAAACACTGCTGAAAATTTAGGAGAGGTGGTGAGGCAAAACCCAACAAAGACAGAGAAGAGGGACTAAAGTTTTTGAAAATCCTAGTGCTGTAATTCTCTTTGAAATGGAGAAATAATTGCAAATTGTCTACCTGCAACGCAATCTGCAGCACAAAGAACATTCTCTGTCAAGAAGTTGATGAAAATACTAAAGCCAGCGCAGACAGTATGACTTAAAATTGAGTTCTTGTTTTAGGTTTTTTTTTTCCTTTCCCCTCTCTCCCACTCAATTGGGATAGAGAAAGTGGAATATGAGGTGGTCCAAATGTTACTTGGGTCATTATTTCACTCTAGATCATTACTTCCGCATGTTTTAATCCAGTGTATTCAGAGCTTCATCATCCCCAGCATCTGAAATGTACTGCCTGCCTCAAGAGAATTTTCCCTGTCAACTATTTAGGTGGGCAAAATTCTGTCAAGTCATTGACTTGTCTGTTTTCCTGGAGAGTGTACTCAGTATTTGAGAGAAAAAGCTGTCTTCTACCTGCTAATCTGCCCTGACTATACCTCTTATTTTCTATCTTATAGGACTTGTAGGGTATATTTGTGTTATGGTAGCTCTGAAGGAGCTACTTCTAGAACTGGAAATCGTGTGCTATGATGCACGCAACCCTAATTCTCTATGTGGCAGTGCACTGTGTCATGTAAGGTGTAACTGTTTTGAGCCCAGCCAGAGTGTCGGTCTAAGTGACTTCTAACATTGTATGAATCAGGTATTTTAGCATCAGTCCTATTAGACTTTGGATCACAGGTGGCAAAAAGGTGCTGCATCCTGGCTTCCCACACATCAAAAACCTGTTCAGCATGACTAATATTTAATTATAAATATAATTTAAATTTAAGAAAAACTGTTTTACTGTGAGGGTGACTGAGCACTGGCACGGGCTGCTCTCCATCCCCGGAGATATTCAGCACCCGAGGGGTGTTGAGCAGAGGGTTGGACTAGCTGATCTCCCCGGATCCTTTCCAGCCTCAGTAGTTTGGCTGATTCTGTGATTTAATATTCCAGAGTCACATGGAAGGTTTCCTGCAAAGTACCTGTGTTCTGAAGAGTAACGGGGGGAATAAAAGCGGCATTTAGTATGAACAGTGGGGAAGTTTGCAAACATCAGGATTTTTTCAACTTTAAAAGCTTCATATGGATGTGCTGAAGACCCCATTTCTTGATTTATTTACAACTGCAAAAGTACATGGGACTAGCTTTTGAAGAAGATGGAGTACGTGAAAAATTATTCTTTAAATATTTTGTGATCTTTAGTGAATTGTCTTCAACCATCTTCACTTTTTACAAATATTTGAGCAAACACGTTTCCTGGTACAATATTTCTGGAAAACCAGTATCTTTGTTGTAAGGAACAATATCATGTGAGTTTAGTAACCGGACATAGTTAAGCAACAAACCTAAATGTTAGAATACTGCTAATCTACCTGCATGCTAAAACTATGTCAGACTGTTCAAATTCAACTAAACCCAAACTCCTTTCCCCAAAATTGATCATAAATGAAATGAAAATAGACTGATGTCCTATACTGAGTTATGTAGGATAGTTGTCTACTTCTACCTGTATGAAACAAGGCTACGCTAGCAGAAAAGGCTCAGCTACATGTGGTAGAACACCAGTTCTGTATTCTGTGCGACGTTTATCTGATCAGTCCATGTAATTTACTCCAACAGAAAAGTCAGGGAGAGCTTAAACCAAAAATCAGCTCCAAGAAGCTTTGTCTTCCGGAGATGTCCAGTATGGTACTTCTTACAGTGTCCAGATTCAGTTATTCATCTAGGCTAGAACTGCCTTAAGTGAGAATGAATCAGGAATCGGGTATTTTAAGAAGCAGTATGGAATACATCAATTTTACAAGGAGACAGTGAATATTTACTGCTGGATATTCAACTGCTGGCTGACAGCCTGACTTATGGAGTCCTACTAAAACGTGCTATGGACTTTTCCATTGATCTAAATCTGTAGACAACTCTTGGGGTTCACTGCACTTTGGCTATGTTCCTTGTCATAACGTAACCACCCAAGGTATGCTAAAAATATCCAGAGATGAAACCTCTGTGTCTTGACTTGCAAGATGTGCTAAGCAGAAAACAACATTTTTTCTAGAGTGATTAATAAAATGACAGTGATGAATGAAATGACAGCCACTGGTGATTAAAAGAGAAAAATATAGGAAAAAAAGGTTGAGTTTGGAAAAGCTAGATAAGGCTTGTGTCTCTGAGAACGGTATACAAGAGCTGTGCTTTCCGTTCTCCATTACGTCTGTTTTGCTGTGCCAATTATCCATTCTTCAGCCTTAATTCTCCTACATCAACGGAAGGCACCTTGGAAAGGAGACTGAATGGGTCAAAATGTTGATCTTAGATGCTCTGGAAAAAGAATGAGGGATTTAACTGTAGCAGCTGGATAAGGAGGGGAATTGATTGGGAAAGAATCTCAAGAATGGAGGTGAGATAAAGAGAAGGTATGACAGGATGCAGAACGTGGGGTCAGCAGGGTCAGACCCTCTGTACATGCTCCAATAATTCTGCTGGTGCAAGACAACAGCCTGTTTCTGAAGGCTGACTGTTCAAAGTTGCTTAGGTCTGTCTCCAGCTCCTACTGAAACAAGCAGGTCTTTTACACAGACATAGATGGGAGTTAGACTAAGTCTTTAGTTAACTAACCTTAGGGTGATGCTGCACGCTGCCCTCTCTGACTATTTTTCAACAGCTGGCAGTCTTTAGGCAACAGCTGTCTTCTCACTTCTCACACTTCCCTGTGTGTTATCTCTACTAGCTTCTGCTTTTTGCCCTTATCAGCCATCAAACGTATTAGGGGATTGTAAGAGAGAAGACTATGGGGTAGAGGGAAAAGACATGATAAGAAATGTTTATGGAGAGCGATGCTTTCCTAAGATACTGCTCTTCCTCCCGAGAAAGATGGGCAAGGTCCATGGGATTGCACTGAGGTAGTTTGCACCCTTCATGGAAAGGATCACTCAGTCTGCCCTCCCCAAGAGCACTGACCGATTACCGCTCTGCCACTGGTCCCCGCTGCGGTTTCTGCACACACTGATCCTGCTGAATCTCTGTGTACAACCACCAGATGAACTGGTTAAAACAACACAGGCTCTAATGTAAAGTCTGCAGACTGCACCCGGCTCTAACCATCCATCATCACAAGTAATCACCAATGTGAACCAGGGTTCAGATAAGACCAACTCATGAATAATGAACAGCTCGATAACCTGGGCCAAATACGTAGTAGTGAACAAGTACTTTGAAATGCCTGTAGCTACAGAGCGGTTCCCTTCATAGGAGCCACAAATATTCAGTATCTCTGCTCAGTTTGACAGCAGAGAGCTCTTGGAGTCTGTACGGATGCTAAACTACCAGGAAGCAGCACCCATGATTTATTCTGCCATTTCCTGATGGTTGGAAGATTTATCTCCATCGTGATAGGTATAAACACCATCTTCCACGGAAAACAGCACAACATTCACAGATGTGAAGCTGTGGCATTTGAAAAGCCCAGATCTACAGAATGCTGTATTACATCTCAACAAGTATGGTGACAGGACTTTTGGATCAGAAGTAGCCTGGGCCAGTTGGCACGGAGCAGAGGCGGAACTTGCCCAGGTCTGCGAGCACCTCGGTGAGACGTGTCTGGGAGAGGTGCAGCCGCTGAGAGGAGGCCACTTCTGTCGACTGCTCTGCTTTCTGGCACAATGGAAACTTCCTCCAGCAGAGCAGCACTCATTAGCAGGCAAAGGGGAGCTTTCCTGGGTTGCAAGCTGAGCAGAGAAAACGTTATGTGCTCTCACAGGAACTGAAGCTAACCAGGAACCTTCTCCCATTCCAAGTGCAAGGGACGTATATCTGACCTCATTTTTCTGATGTTTAAGGAAAAGTTACTAGACAGAAACACTACATTACATGCACAAGACTGAACCTGGGAAGAGACCGGGAGAGCAAACCACAAGCGTGCGTCGCTCAGATGCTAAATTATATGAAAGGGGAAGAGACGTGCACAGAACAGAGCGTCTGGGAGGGAGCTTTCCTTCACCATGAGGCCATCAACCCACCATCCACAGAGGAGGGAAGTGCCTGTGTAGAAGATTAGTCTGCAGTCACAACAGAGACGGCAAAGCAACCTATAAAACTTTTCTCACTATCTTGCCAATCCAGAGGAGTGTGGCTGTGGAAACATAGATGCAAAAGTAGTATAAAAGCAACTTTGTGGCTTGTTTTAAGTAAAATACAGTTGAAATGAGGGAAGCTCTCAATCTGTGCCTACAGAAACATGCCTCTCAGAGTCAAAGCAAAGCCTGATGCATCCTAATGTTATTGGAAGTACAGAAGACACCGTGTTTATTTCAATTATTCACTTGTCTAAAAATTACTGGTAACATTCCTTTGAATTAGTCACATAAAAATCTTGAGTAAAATTGATTTTTGTTAAGCATTTCCTCTAAAAATGAAGCAAATTTATTTTTCCAGTTGGCTACTCGGCCCAAGTCTTTTGGTGCAGAAATTTCTGATCCCTTCTTCTCAGGCCTAAGGTGTAATAAATTTTAAGGACTGTGATACATTCCAGAAATGAAAAATAGTAGAGAGAAAGAAAATGCAAAGACTCGATTGTAGGAAGGACTGAAGCTTAGGTTTATGGTCAGGGTTAGGGATGAGAGAAGGAGAAAGCTTAAAGCTACAGTTGGATTTTGGATGGAAAGAGGCTGTCAAAGAAGCTGAGGGCTGTGAAAAATTTGGTTTTGGAAAGGGCTTGGGCACCTTGTGTACAGCTCAGCCTAGGACTGGGGTTAGGCTTAAGGTCAGGGTTGAAAGAGAGGAAGCCCAGAGTCACAGCTGGGAGATTCTGCAAATAATCTTCCAAAGTAAACTGGGGGCTGATGTTGTAATTTCTCCTCCCAGATTTATTGAGTCTCTGGAGGGACTGGGACCCTGCAACAGCAAAGCCAAGGAATAAAAACAATTTAATAATTTACATCACAATACTTTTTCTTTTTTTTTTTTTTATTTCTGACTGAGAACTGCTATTTGTGATGCTCAGTGTAATTTTTCAGTAGCAGCACTGAATTTGGGGTATACTAGGTATGTTTTGGGCTCAGAGTAACTGATAACATAACCACTCAATTTCTTTTCACTTTTCTACCAAGAATCTTGACCTGCTATCAATTTTATTTCCAAACCATCCCCCTGCTGCCCTCTGCTCTCTGAAAACACGCTGAAATCTAAAGTTTCAGACATTCTAGGAATCTCTCCTGATTCTTTTTTTTCCAATCTCTGAGAAACCTGATCCACCAGATGGGTGGGAGAGCTTATTGTTTTTTTGTCTGACATCTGGATTTCATTAGCAGACTCATGCGTGCTGAATCAGGAATGGGAGCTCAGAAGAAAGCAGATGAGAGTTAAAATTATGTTAATGCTAAAAAAGAAAAATGCCCCGTTCTCCTCTCCAACTTTGCAAACAAACACAAAATGTGAGTCATGTTGTGAGCTCAGCATAAACAGTACAGCCCTTATTAGCTGTACCCACTTACGCTAATATTGGATATGTTGTGCCTCAAGCAGCCATAGAGGAGAACATTGTATCATTTACTTACATATGTCAACATTATTTAAAAAAAATACTTAAAAAAAGGCCTTTCCAATAGTTTCACATTAATACCACCACTTTGCAGGTTTATAGTAAGTGTCTCCTGTCTTTTAAATAGATTCAGTATAGTATGCAAGGAAATAATTTATCACAAACCAAGCAAGTTAAGAAAGACTTGCTGCTTGGGAGACTGCTGCAAATGATACCAGCAAGACAGACAATTTTTTAAAAGTTTAACAGAAGCGTTAGCAGTGGCCTAAAAGTCAGACTGTTATCAATTACCATAGCTTTCATTACGGAACAACAGAAATAGTAATACAAGCAGTAACTGTCTGTCAGACCTATTCTAACAGCCTCTGGATGACTGTTAGATCTCATCTTATCTGCTGAGGCTGATGGTTGCAGGCATAAAACGTCCCTCTTTACAGCCCACCTTATCCTTCCTCTCCCTCCCCAGCGCACAAGGACCTCTGGCTCTCGGACCACGAGTGCCATGCTGTCTAGCCAGAGATCCCTGTCCTCTAAGGGCACCAAGCGGAGATGAGGAGACTCAAAGTATCATTTGTGACTGGGTGACACAGAGGAAGAGGGATCGACAAGAAGCTTTTGGTCGTGTTTTAGGAGACCAGCTGGGTCTAGGGTAAGGAATCACACAAAATCACAAAATGGTGAAAAGCTGAGAGGGCAGAGTGATTACAAATACTAGAGAAAAGCTGGACATGGAATTCAGGCCTTCACCTCAAGAAAACTTCACACATCATTGAAACAGGCCTCTGTCCCCTCTTCAGACTTCAGCCTGCACATTCGATTTCTACCCTACATCACGTAGGTTACAACTGTGTAATATACTTCAATTAGCAGAAAACACAGACTTTTGGTCACTAGTGCAAAAATGACCAGCACACTCTAAAATCGGAGTATGGTTAGTTTTCTGTGTGTATCAGCACTCTGTGCTGTCTCAGGAGATACGGATATCCCCTATCCTGAGAAAGTTATATGCCTGTGACAGGTGAAACGCAGGTGGATATGTATGTCACCTGTCACAGCCATGTAACAACCTCCGGATAGGAAAGAACCCCTAAATTTACATAAGTAACCATTTTCAAGGAAACCTGAAAATTCCTGGGCTTGATTCTCTACTTTGCCATGTTTTGTGTCAACACTTCGACAAGTGGCAAATGCAGCACAAAAGCCAGCGTGACCATTTTGGTGGTGGTTTCTCCTCATGAAAGGGTACAGAGAACCAGGCCCTCGGACACTTGACATTACAGGAAGCGTTTTTCATGATTCTTGGTAAAAATGATGAAGACAGCAGTGCAGTTTTGTCGTTTAGCTCTAATCTATTAAACTTCTCAACCAGGATTTACAGAAACCTGTTTTAAATGGCAGAGCTCTAACTTGCATTGAGAAATACAAAATGCAGGTCTGGAGTGACCACTGTTAAGTTTTGCTTTTTAAAACTATTTAAACCAAAGCCACCTTTCTACCTTAATGATGAATTTCCTTCGATCTTCTGGGAAAGCCTTGTTGTTTGCCATTGCTTTGAAAGGAGCTTTTCTCTCCTCTACCTTTTGCTCTTCTAATTTCCTCAACTGTGTAATCGGGCATTTAGGAGTAAGAGTAACGCGGCTGCTATATAAAACCACCTCTCAGAGGCTATCTGTGCTCTCAAGAAGTCTCTGGAGGGTCTCCCTTCCTCGCTCACGCAAGATGTGTGGTGGGCTGTGTTGGGAGGGCTGAGCGTGCACTTGGGCTGGGTGTTCTGGGCTGCCAGGCGGCGTGGGCAGGCTGGCTCCGGTGGAAGTATTGATTTGGCTGTGCTGTTTGCAGAGTTTTATCTATAGTTGCACACCTGCAGTGTGGGTTAAAATTAGAAATTGATTTGAAACCAGTATTTTGTATATGAAACCCGTGAACCTGGGAAATGTTCTGAACTCACGCCCAAAATTACAGCTTGAGACCACGTCTAAGCGTAGTTGAAATGTGCTCTTTCTTTGCAGAATGAAAAAGTTGTTTACAGGGCTCAGTAATACGGAAGATCTCAAAAAGTGCTCCTTGCACGTTTCTGCACAGTCAGAGAATGAGTTAGAAACAAAGGGTAGCAGGTATCTTGTGGAAAATCAGATGCAAATCTGAGGATGAACTAGTAATCAAGATTATGTCATTTCCAAAATGCCTGCTGTTACTGCTAGAATCCCCAAATGTTTCCGCTTAAGTGCCTGTCTACGGGCTTTATTGCCTTAGCTAATAATTTGGCACTGGCCGGGCTCTGAAATGAAAGGCTTATTTTGTGTTTTCTCTAATTACTATACAAACATTTTAGCTTTTCTGCCCCATGAAGGAAATTTGGAAGAAAAGTCTTGTTTTTCAAGAAAAAAACAAGTTTCTACAAACCTGGGAAATGGCTCCTTTAAATGTCTCTTGTCTCCTTCTGTCAGTACCATAACAGATAATTTCTAGTTTAAATATGAAATGTTGAGGAACTAAGTTTACAGTAAGCTTATCAGCAAATCTATTACTTTTTTTGTAAGATGTATTTTGCTATTAAAAATAAATTAGAAAAATTGAGATATTTAGTATTGGTTTTGGTGAGCTAATGCAGAGAAATAGACTAGGGGTTAAAACGGGACTTGTGTCTGAACTGAAGTTCTGTTCTCAGTTCTTCTAGTCTGAAGTGGGGGAAGTTATTAGGTTTCTGAGACTCACATTATACTTTTGTACAACATAAATATATTGAATTTCTGCATGCAGAGTGGAGTCAGAGCTAACACTTCCAGAAACATAAACAGGGAAAAACAAAATTATGGAAGTGACTGCTTAATGGTGCTAATTTTAGGGAATCAACAGTTTTTATAATATTGAAAGCATTAGGAATGGCCCTATGTCAAAAAAAAAAACAAATTCAAAATGAATACACATTCTGCTCCCACTTGGATTTGCAAGCGAATTAGCATGACTAGGCTCACAGGTTTTCAAAGTCTCCAGGTTTGGTGTCTCAGCAAACTTACAGACACTGTCCTTTCACAGGTATGCACTGACTGGTGCTGCTGCAAGAAGGAACCTGCAGTCAGTTTTTATGCCATCTGCTCTAAAATGCCATTAATGTAAGGCTAAAACCATGTGGCTTTTGCTGTGTGGCCAGCAAATGGCGGCTGCACCAAAATGTGCTCCTTCTGGGAGGGAGCAGTGACTGGGGAGCTACTCTAAACACACAGGGAGAGCCTCTTTAGGATTACAAACTGAATGCTAAACAAGCCCTTGAATATTAGCATCCCTACCAAGATCGAATGGTCTGTTCTCCAATTGGTGCAATGACTCCTGAACCAATTTTAATCCTCTGGTGTTCCTTTGTAGCCCCAGGATTGCTGATTATAAGTGAACTCAACTCACATAGTACACTCTGTAGGTGATACTGCTCCTGGACTATTTAATCAGATTGCATGATGCCTCCTGAGCTTGATGCCTGAGAGGCTGACATCCAGGCATCGATACAGCACAAAGACTTGTGTTCCTGATCCGTGCAGTGCTGCCTCCTCTCCTGCTTCTGATCTATCTCGCTCAGCCAGTCTGAAGGATATATAAAATCCCACAAGGCACAGATGGGCATTAGTTAACTGAGAAACTCTGTTTGCATCTCAGAGTACACCTTTTATAGCTATAAAAGGGGTCATATCGAAACATATAAGGCTCCTTTTACATTTATTGACATAAGCCAGATAAGCAGAGTTACACCAATATTTGTGCTATACCAGGGAAATGGAAGAGGGATTCATTTCCATTTAGTATCTTAATTTCTTGAGGGAAGCAACCTAACAGGAGGGAAAGGCGGGACTGACTGGTACGTCTTGACAGCAGGAAAATAAGAGAGGGGCCCCTTGGGTTGGAATTGTATCCTCACAATCTACAGACTGTCCTGGGACATCCAGAAAAGCAAGGAGAAGATGAGCTGCAGCTGCTGGCTGTTGCCAGCAGAAACTGCTGCTCTGCCTTTAGTGATTTGCTCTTGTTCTTCCCTGCTCTCACTATCTGTTTGCCAGTTTCCTCCGCTGCACAGCAAGTCAAAAGGAAAAGGGAGGGAGAGACAAGGCAGTTCACTCCCCTGACAGTAGCTTTCTCCTCAACAGCCAGAGGGTGCCCCATTTATCTGACGCCATCCCAGCCTCTACTCAGACCTTGCAGGCCATCTTTAACTGGGCATGCAGGTTATCAGAAAATGCATTTTCACTTTTGAGAAACTGGGAAACGATATACACGTTCATTAGAGTAAATGAAACTTCTGAAACATTGCAAAGCAAAGAATATTTCTTCCACTTCAGATGTCTGCTTCAACCTTTTGCTTTTTCAGGTGAACACTGAAATGTTGATACAGACATTTTCCTAGAGAAAATTCCTTTCGGAAAAAAAAAAAGTTACTTGATTGACTTTCTAAATATAGATTAAATGAAGTTAAGTTTTTACAGGAGATGTTTGTGCATGGACATTTTGACAGGTGTTATTTCCAAGGTCTTTTGTTTTCTGTATTTGTTGTTGTAATAAATTCCTGTTTACTTCAACTTTTATGTTTTAGCAGTATTGTATTTTGCAAGAGTATTTTATTTAAAAGCACAGTGAGGAAGGATTGTGATAGACGTTAGAGCTGGGAGATACAGAGATCTTGAAGGACAATCAGTGATCTCATTGCAGAGCATGAAAATTTAATTAATTATCATAGAATAGACTCACAGCATGACTAAGTTTGGAAGGCACCTCAGGAGATCACCAAGTCCAACCCCCTGCTCAAAGCAGGACAAATATTGAGTTCAGGTCAGGTTTCCTAAGGCTTTGTCCAGGCAGATCTTGAACGCTTCCAAGCATGGATAAAAATTCCACAACCCATATTTCACACTAAACAAAATACTCTTACTAAGTGAGAAAACATAATTCACTTAATCTTCCGTTGCTCCTTTCTTATCAGTGAGAATGAGGAATTGATAAACTAGTGTGGTTTTGACCTGATAGTTCTCTGTCTACCTTATCTGTAAATCAGCTTGTGGAGGGCTGGAAACCAGACGTCACTTTTCCTCTCAAGAGGAATGCTCGCAGTATTCATTTCCAAGCTAAGCACTTAATTATGGTTTATCAGGAGTTTTACTGCAAACTAAGCAAATATCAAATTGTTGGTAAACAGGGTTCAGATTTAGACCAATGCAGTACTCAGTCTACTTCAAAGAAGTTTATAAAATTCTCCCAGTGACTTGCACAGGATTTGGATCTGGTCTGTTGTGCATGGTTTTTAAATATAAATTACGCACATTTAAGATAGTGAGTTGTATTATTAGTATGCAGATACACAATAGCAGAAACATAAGGTTGGGAGGTGCTCTGGGGTGTTCTCTCACTTGTCCCTAGACAGGATCACCTGTGAAAAACCTGATGTATGTTTATCTATACTGTTCTGAAAGTCTTGCAATGATCAAGAGCCTTCCCAGGCACTTTATTTCAATGCCTCACAGTTAGAAAGAGCAGCCTAGTTGGAGTTCAGTGCTCTGGCCTCATTGGCTACGCATCTGGAAAACAAACTGTGGCCTTCATGCAAGGTTTTCTACATATTTGCAACTTATTAATATGTCTTTTTGTGGGAGAAAATAACACTGGTTCTTCAGGCTCTCAACAGAAGTCATGTTTCAGAGATGCCAAATGAAACATGACTCTCTCCTTTCTAGTCTTCCCTGAATTACTGTGCTCAACCTGGTTCCAGCTACAGCTTTACCAATGCCGAAACCTTATTCAGTTGAAATGACAGGTATCCATAAGGGTTTACATTTAAACAGCATTCTTCTCCTGATATCCCCCTTGTTGCCAGTGGGCAACCAACTTGAATTTATCTAGATAGTGAATATGCAAAGGTAATTCAAAGGTAAACAAAAAGAAGTGGAAAACCTCAATAAAACCTCAAATTCTGTGGTGGGTGATCCTCCAAAACCTGTCACACAGCCCATTAGTAACCATCGCACAGGACCTGAGATTCCACCCCAAGGTCGCCGCAAAGACCAAGCAAGCATGCCCTCTTACAGTATTTGCCTTTATCGCATGTGTTTACATTGCATTTCCCACCGCAAAAAGAAGTTTGAACTCGTATCAGTAATAAAGACAGAACCACAGTAATAACAGCTTAGTGACGGTGCTGAAGGAGGAGTTTGGTTTTGGCTGGTCTTCCAGACTTTTGGGAATGTAATATCGAGTAGCGTGCTAGACAGGAAAGGGGCACAGGCACGGGTCACTAGATATTTCTGTTTTCTTTTTCACTATCTAACTGCTCTTATTCTGGTTTGTTAGGGTTCAGTATCTTCTTTCCAAGCACCCAGTTTATCAAACAACTGGACACAAACGCCACATATTACAGCCACAGTTTTAAAACTAGTACTTCGGGAGCATGCTGTCAAAGCAGGGCTGTTTGGATCCCCTCTGCTCACATACAGCTGTCCAAGTTACTTGCCTCTCTGATAAATTGTTTAAAGCCACGACATGCACAGCTTATTCAGAATTTCCAAAACAGAGAGACATGAGTATTTTCTGATGTTTCAGACTCTTATACAGCTTACGCTTCCAGAGGTAAAATAGATGTGACAAAATTACAGCCCACCATACTTTTGTTACAAGATTTCTGCAAGTCTTCATAATAAAACTAGAAATGATCTGAGAAAACGTATCCAGCTAAACTCAGAAACTCTGAGAAAACTTGGCAGGGCTAAGTTTAAGCATATGAGGAAGAAAAAACAAAACAAAACAAACCCCAACCCTGCAATAAATTTTGTAGTATATTTGATATCATGGTGTTATCAAAGTGGCTGCATGTGGTAAAAAACTAATTTAAAAAATCTTAGCCAAGTCTGAATCATCTAAAATAATCTCACGCAGGTTCTGAGTGGAAAAATATGCATAAATGAAAGTAGCATGTTGTGTATAAACAAAACTATTGAGCGTCTCAAATTGTTCCAGTATGTCGTAAGGTGGAAGGTTAGTATGTTGTGTGTAGGTATTTGCAGAATGAACACCTAAGAACTGCTGTCTCTTACAGAGATATATTTACATGAAGAAGTATGCACTATACAAAATGGGTTAATGTACCAAAACGTATTTCAAAGACAGAGAAAGTAGGGGCTGGATATATATAGATTTGTTTTCTAGAGTGCCACGTGCAGTTTGAAAACAATTACATATAGCAGAGATTAACATCTTTTTCCTCATTGTAATGCAGGCGTACAGGTTCTCTCTGTTGGTACTGGACTTATTAAAATCAGTGCTACTGCACCAGAGATTAATTTAACTGTTGTTTTCTTTTATTATATGTCCCATATTTTCATCTTAATCTCTGTAAGAGGAATAATAATTTTAATGATTCAAATACTGCTTCATTCATATCGGGGACTGCACAGTCAGGCCTCTAATAACTCTCTAAGCCAACAGAATTGAAGCACAAACAAGAGACACCCGTACAGCACCATATCAAACGCCAGCAACTATACTCTGATCCAAAACTATGGTGGAGCCTGCAAAATGGAGCCATACAGGGTTTCAGATTCCTGAGGGACCGGAGAGCTTGACCCCTCATCCTACAACTGAATAAGAATACTGATATTTCACTCAGATGGAGAACATACATGTTCATTTGGAAGCTGTCACCCAATATCCAAAAGACTACTGTAAAATGTAGCAACTGTCAAAAATTATTATTTTCAGAGTGAATGTTAAGTTTTTTCAAAGTCTACGATCCCCTTTCATTCCAGAGGTCTCTGAAACATCATCTTCCACTTAAAAAAGAAAAATAAATTTCAAGAGGTTTGTGTTTGTTTTGCCTTTTGTTTTGCCTTTTTTTTTTTTTTTTAAGTTAAGATTTCTAAGCCAAAACCCAGAAAGGTAAAATCTTTCTATCTTTGTAAAGATGGCAGTTTGTTCATCCATCTTAGGCAGCCTTTGGTACCTGGAGGAAGCACAGCTGTGGACTCCTTGCATTTTGCAGACGTTTGAGATCCTTGCACAACCACAAAGCACAAGACAAATCAGATTAATGCTTCAGACATGAGAGTCACTGCAATCTTGCAGCCAAAGAGCTGCTTGCTGAGCCAACTCTGCTGCCAAAGATCCACTGTATCTGACCACAGGGAGGGACAGCTTCAGGGCAGCATGATCTGGCAGACCAAGTCATGGACGGAGAAGAAAGGACTAAACTCAGCTTGACACTGATTTCTTCCACATCCTGCATGAAACCACAGAAGCAAATCTATGCAAACTCAAGCGGCCACAGTAATTACCTGCTGCTCCCATTGACCTGAATATGTGTTCTCAAGGTACTTTGGTCATAGAGGATCTGTTTCAAAGATCACTGTTAGCAATAGAAAGACTCCCACTGTTGGCCTCATTAATACAGATCACGCCATACACTTCGTTCACAGACATAAAAATGCAGGGCAAAATGAGGCTAATATTGTTTCCTATGCGCGCATATACGTTTGTGGTAGTATGTCTGTACTTCTGCAAGCACACACGTGCATTTTCTTCTATGAGTATAGCGCAAAATTGGGAAATGCATTGTGTAACAGTTCTGTATCTCCCAGGGACTGAATGTAAACAGTTGTAATGCACCAGGGATTTGACTGCACAACGGTGGTATTTGCCTGTTGTGGTTTTTTTTTTCCCACCATCTCCATGATGTGTGAGAGTTCCTTGCTTGTGTAGAAATTTACAGGAATTGTCAGGGAGATTTTTGCAGAGAGCTCGGCCCTAGCACAGAGATCAGAGCAGTCTCCTTGTTCAACATTCAGAAAAACATGGCTGGAGCCATGTATTTTTTGAGTGACTAGGCCTGCACATATTTTCACAAAAGAATTTGACAGCACTTGAATAAAGTTAGGACAGAGAGACAAGTAGATGGAACTGGTGCTAGGCAGGAACACAAGGTAGAGCCGTTTGGAAACACTGAATAGAGAGATGCTTTGCTGGAGCTCTGAGCTTGGACCTCTACAAGTACAAACTTTGTTGCTGCCTTTGCTATTAATCCATTACTGCCCAAATTAACAAGAGGAAATGATCTACGCAATAAATGAGGTCTAGGATCTGTGTCTACATATTTTCTTCCCAAAGACAATTTTGAACCATGGTGAAAGTTCAGTCACTCAGCAACTTCTTAGAACCTGAACTAGGTGCTTTATTCACAAATGTCCATGTATACTGTACCTAATACCCTACCCCACTATCCTGTACTTTCTGCATATTAAACCTGGGTGATAGCTCTGAGTTTAGAGTGACGACATCATGGAAGGGTGGGAACGTCAATAACAGCCCTATACTGTAAAGGAGCAAGATTCATTTTGTATGGGCCATGCATAGTACAAACAATCCTACTGTTTCTATTTTGTAGGATTTAAAAATATAGACTACAGTGATAATGGATGAAAACAGACACTGTAACTTTTTTTAAAAGGTCTTCTATGAGTTCCTACATCTGCTAGAAAAATAAATGTCACAAAGAATCACGTATTTTAACTATTACTGGTACAGATTTCATCATTATTTGCCCTGTCAGGGGAAAGAAAACCTATGGTTAGGCATATGCAAGATGTATGCTAGCATAGTACCTTCGAGTACCCAAGTAAGTAAATAAAGTTTTCACTGATCTATATTCGTATATATTTATATATCATGCAACTAACCACTATTAAAAAGATAGAAGTACTCTCGTTCCTCACCTTCCTTGCTATTTCAAGAGAAATATTTTGTATATTTGATGGCACTGTCAATGATAATTTAAGGGCCACTATATTAAGTGCAAAAGCACTGCTTTTAACCTTTATTTTCTAGACATTTTTCACTTTATTCCAGTCAATGAGAGTTCTGTACGTGAAAGAACATCAGAGAGGTATGAGTAAGATGTTATCGTCTAAGCCACTGAAACTCAAAAATTAGTTCAGAGAAAATGTAGGTATGTTATAAAGATGACACTAAAGATAGAAAGCGCTGTGTTTTTTATAGACATAATAATTGCAACAAACAGTTTTTGCAAATGTAGGCAAATTGGAAATGATTAATTGCAGTCATTGCTCTCATTTCTGGTAGTTTCTAAAACAGAAAATACCCTTTCTAACCCTACCGATCACACAAACTATGTGCTAAAATAATAGAGTTTGCTAAATTCCATTTCAATTTCCAAACAGATAATTTTGGACAGGATATTGGACAAACTGTAGATACCTGAGGTACTCAAATACTAAAGCTGGCCTTTTTTATTTATAATTATTAAAGATATAAAGATATATTTGTTTATAATTTTTAAACATATAAATCTGAACGGATATGTGTATTTTCATCAGTATGGTATACCATTAACTTTTACAGCAACAGAAAAAGAACACACATCTTTACAGTGTTTATAACAAGCAGAATTAGGGGAGGATATAAAGCCTCAAAGTTGTTAGACAATTTCTTTGTTATGCAGGAAAAACTACCTAAAACACCCCATTTCAAAATCTGTTTCTTATTAGGCAGTTACATAAAAAGAAAATAAAAATACCATATGATTTACTGATATGCATTATGTCCAAATCAGATTAGTTTATCTCTTTTCTCTATCCAAATTTAAGTACTTTAAAAATGCATAGCTACAGCCCTTTTTGGGTAGGATTTGCAAAATAACTTTCATTTTGACAGTACTAGACAAACTAAGCATCAAAATCTAAGCTATTAAGAAGTGCATATAACATTCAGATAAAGAAATCAGAAGTGCTTAAGTTTCTGTGAACAATTAGGTCTGCTCTTTTTCAAAAAAGCACGTGCTAACTGGACCATGAAATGCTTGTGTTTTAAATCTCCAATAAAGCAGAACTAATTTTATATCACTTGTTCCTTAAGTAACATAAACTTTGATCTGTAGAAACAGCAAAAGGCATTGATGAGATCTGTTCTGGGATGCCATACGTACACGTAGTCATGCGTGCACGAGGAGATGAAAAGCGCAAGAGAACAGCCATGAGAAGGTTTGGGGAATAAAGACTCCATCTACGTTTTGTGAGGAGACTGAGAAAACCTGGCTTGGTTAGTCCTACAGAATGAATGCTGAGAGAGGATATGATTGCAGTCTATTAATAAAACCCCAAGATAAACACTGGGGAGGGAGAAGAGTTATTTCAGTGGAAGACAATGTTGGCAGGAGAACAAATGGCTATAAAGTGGACAGGACATTTGTCCTGGAAATCGGAAGATTTCTAATGTGGAGAGGACTGAAGTTCTGGAGCAGTAGCAGTAGTGAGGAGAAAATGCTGCAATACTTCCCAACTAAAACTTGATCAGTTTATGAGAGGGACTGTATGATATGGCTGACTGTAACTGTAGAAGACGGTGTTTAGTCAGCAAGCAGATGCCTCCCCGTCCTGTGTTCCTTCACTCATTACTTACTAGCTCATAGGCCAGCCACAGAGTTCACTCTGTAGGAAGTCTTTTTCCTGGTTCATAGAGAAATTGAAGACGTTACTAGTGAATTCTTAAAAAAATTACACAGGATGTGCAATTTAAGTAAATTACATCTTCCTACAGAAATCTTGATTTGTTTGCATCCCCTGGATTTCTGTGGGGATGTCTTCAACTTTCATTAACTGTTCTTTAATCTCTAGTGCCTCAAAATGCAAAAGTACCTATGAAATAAATAATGTATTTCTGCTCCACCTCTGTCACGTTCACTTGGGACCATCCACACGAGCTGCCACTTGCACGTATTGATCGTCAGGGGATCTGTTGCATTCATCTGGTTTGTTACGCAGCACGGCACGGCCATCTCCCACAGTTCAGCACTCTATTTCTCCCTGCCCCATATTTAGATATTTAGTAGTTGTAGTTCTAACCCCCTTGTTAAGTAACGTATGCTATTACATGGTCCTATCTCTACGTTTTGCTGTAACATGCTAAACTAAGCATGTTAAACACAGAAGTATACAAACCGGAGTATTTTTCATCTCCTAGCAAGGGAAATTTCATAAATTTGTCCTAAAGAAAAATGCCTTACTCAACGTATATTGAAATAATATGAAGTAAAAATATTTTCAAGTGCCACACCCAAGACTGCAAAAGTACTTTAATTCCACAGTTGCCATTAGAATTAATGAAAGATATACAGCCAAAGTCCATGTAGAAAACAGTTTAGTCTATGCATAACTGCAGGGGGAATGCACTCAGCTAAAGTTCATCTGACATTAGACTTGATTTCATGCTGACCCTGCTCAGCTGGCAGATGCTTTTCCACCTGTGTTTTGGCTTACACGTCTGACACCCTCAACAGCAAACCAACTGTAGTTAATTCTATGCAGATTAATTCTGCTAAAAGTCACACATTTAGAGGGTAGGAGGTTAAAGCCATAGTGAAGTGTACGCCAGTAATGTCCACATCTGTATTTCTAGAGTATTGGCAGCACTTTAATTTCCTTGGGACTCTACATAGAATATATTTGGAGTTGTGAAAGTTTAAGCCAGCAACACGCCTGCACCCAGCTGAAACTTGAGAGGATGGAGAAACCTCGCACGCTGTGGCTTGGAGCCTCAGAAGAAAAATACTGCAGATTGGTGAGTGGTTTTAGTGCACACCGGTTTATACTTCTTTTCTAAGGAAATAAACGTTGCCAGTTTCGCCACGACAAAAGAAGTTCTGAGAGTCCAAGAACACCACATTTGCCAAGTACAGCAAACCGCTTCTGTGAGACAGAAGACATTTTGCGCTAGATATGCTTGGAGCTTGTGTTACTGCAACACTGATTCAAAGTCCTCATCCAGTGTAACAGTTTCTTCTCCTTTAGCATATGTAACGTGTTATATTTTTATTAATTTGGCCATTGCCAAACTGACTATACAGCGTGCTGCCTGAAAACGTATTTTAGATAATCTCTGTGACAGAAAATTACACTGTAGCCATTCTTAAAGTTTCCAAAATCTATTACCACGTGCCTAGATTAATAATCTTTTGTAACTCTTATTAGGCAAATGAAACAGATTTTTTCTGTCAGCATTGTGATAAAGAATAGATTAAAAGAACACATGGATAGCTTGGCACTTTGTCAAGATATTTCTTCAGTGCTACTCACTCTAAAGAGCTGTTGCAGTCAAATTCGTGTTACTAAATCAAGGAATGGTGAAAATTTTCATGACGATTTTTCCAGAATATTGTGTATTTCTTACCTGTGGGCAGTCTTTGATGTAGTGTCCCTTGTTAAAGCAGAGGTGGCACAGGTAGTTAGGAGGTGGCCTCTTGCTGGGTTTTCTGGCTTCTGAAGAAAGGGATAGGTCAGAGAAATGCTCAGTGAGGGAGCTTAACCCATCCACAATGTTATTAAGGGAGCCATAAGGCGATGCACTCTTGTACAGACTGCTGCTCAGAGCCTGCAAGGAAAAGAAAAAAGCTGCATGAAACATAGTACTGTATTAAGAATTGTTCTATGACTGATCTGAGTAGAAGGATAAAAATAGCAGAAAAAAATGTGATTTTTTTTAATTTATTTATTCATTAAGAATATGGCTACATATTTGAGGAGAGTAATATACAGCCCATTAATAAAGAGGTTTCATGAGGCAATGCAATGGAGCTGGTCACCCCACTGCTGAGGAAACTTTTGAGCTTGCCATGTTCACTTAGTCCAACCTTTCCACCAGGCAACGACTGCTTTCTTGTGTTTGATCACACCGCATTCATGGTACGGTTAGAATATGCAGGCAAAAAGCTGAAAGAACAACCCACAAAAGGGAATGTTTTGTGTCCAATACTACTTACAGGAACAATACTGGAGTCAGGGAAAGGAAAAGAACACCAAGAAAAATGTGAAGTAATTTTTGATTTCAAATCTGGTTAATGAGACAGTCAACATAGAGTCCCATGTTCAAACAATAACAAGAAACATTCAGATCTACATCTGTCTTGGATTTTCTAAGGGGAAACCTGCTGTGATTTAAACATTTCCTGATAAACAGTAAATACCTAGGTTTTGTACTTCACCTCAATAGGATCTTCACTCTCTCAATCTGCAAATCAAAATCAGGAGCTCCTAATTTGCCATTCAGTAGTTTTAGAACAGCAGGAAACCCATAATCACCTAAATAGCTAATCTCCCTAATGGAGATAACAAGGATTCATTCACTTTAATGTGTTAAGGCTCAAAAGAAACTGTGTAGTAGGAGTTTAAAAAGTAAATAATAACTTTTTAAAAAAAA
The DNA here is from genome assembly GCA_947846985.1 of Fratercula arctica. NCBI lineage: Eukaryota > Metazoa > Chordata > Aves > Charadriiformes > Alcidae > Fratercula > Fratercula arctica. Next base: position 27,819,092 of record CANTUZ010000010.1, read on the forward strand.
ATTACATGGCAATGAATCACTATAGAAACAAAGCCAACTATTGACAGTCCTCTCCACCCTGAAATGCTGGGACACATTTCACAGGGTGTTTCTACATTAGGTCTGATACACCTCACAATAATTGATGCTTGTGTCATTCTCCTGGCATCAGAGAATTACCTCTGGCTTATGGGAAAGTGAGGTAATAAGAGGTCTGCGCCCCTGGGGAGACCTTGTTTTTGAGTGCTATTAAATCCAGATATTTCAGTGGAGTCTTTATCTATGTCATATACATTTTCAGATGTTTATATGTTATACACATATCGAAGACATGCACTGAAATTGATTTAGTTTGTGAAATAAGTCTGAAATGGAATCACATTTATCTCAGAGATCTCAAACATTCAGGACGTCTGCACAGTGAGTGCGTTTTCTGCGTAACAGTCACATAGCAAAAGAATCATATGGAAGCTCTGGGCCCAATTACCCGGACGAGCCTCAACTATCACTGAATCCCATCCCACTGCAGATAGTGTATACTGTAAATAAAAATTCAGCCTAAGTGGCAGGCCACCACCATATGGATAATCCCCTTCATCCGCCCTCACTATAGTCAAACACAACGTGCTGAGCTCTACTGATCCCTCTTAGAAGCTGAACCTGGTGCTCAGCAGCAGGATCAATTCAAAGGGCCACAGGGTAGAGTCGGATCTCACGGGGGACTTCACACATGTCCTGCCACTGAAATGCCCATCATTTTACCCCCAGCAGGGCATAGTTCTGTCCTGGTGCAAGATGTTATGGCTGCTGCGAAGAGAATCAGCCACTTTGTTTTACTGGTTAAACTCATACATTTCAAAAGGAAAAGCTATTTCAAAAACTAATGAAAAGGTTTTAGCTGCTTTAGTCATCAAGCAACCAAAGATACCTCCAACAGTCACTGGAATTTGTTTTCTAGGATTTATTGGACACTATTGGAATGAGAAATTCTTGGCATCAAATTGTTAAAAGGAAGGGGAAGTGCTATGGATGCCAAAATAGTATTAATTAAGGGTCTTCAAGAAGTTCTTGTCTCCCTAGGAGCCACTTTCTCTTACATACAGTTGGAATAATGCAAAATCTTTCTTTTTAAGAGCCTCTCTTGCCAAGAGATTCTTAAAGTACTTACACCCATCAGTAACTTTGCAAATTCCCTATTATCTGATTTTTATAGAAGAGTGGGTCTATGGACACGTGGAATGTGTGAAATCCCAAAGTCTTTACCCATTGCCAAAATCTGGAACATCCCCTGGGGATGTAGAATATCTAACTCCTACCCATCAGGAGGCTGCTACTTCTGCCCCCAGGGTCAACCCAGTGACAAAAGAAAACATACCTATCTGCTGCCTTCAGTGGGCTTTGAATTGGACATATGGCTCACAGTGGTGACTGTTTTCTTTTCCACATATCTTTTACACTGAGTTATTGCCCCCGTTATAAGGGAGGAATTTGGCACCACAACTGGATATTATGCAATTCGCTCCTCCACCAGCCCCTCTTGGCACATTTCAGGTCAATACAGAAACGTAAGGGTTGCAGTGACCATGATTTTGCCTGCTCTGTCAGCAAACCTTTACAAACTCTTGTTTGTTTCAACCACGGCAGCCAGAAGCCATGTCAAAGGCCAGGATCCCAGCAGACTATGGCCTGTACTGACACTAAATCATAATCTCAGCAGCCACCAAAGGTTCTGTGGCTGAAGCATGACACATGGCTCTGAAAGTGGCCACCTGGCTCAGCTGGCAGGGTATTTGTGCCAAAGTTGGACACGCCAAAACATGCTGTCTACACACGCCACCATGAAACACTTCCCTATAATCACCTTGAGGCCCAGTGTTAAAAAAGGAAAAGACACAAACATCCCAGAAGATGACTGTAAAGCAGAAGATTGGACATTGCCAATGTCACTGGTGCTTCAAAGAACAATGAATTCGTTAAGGAAAATTCCTAGACGAACCCAAGATGCAGCCCGTTGCTCCTGGTATAGAGTCAGGGAAACCGCTTCAGCAGCTCCTGCCAATCTGACCTGGAAAACGGTCTTAAATCAGTTTAACTCTGAGTCAATGTGAAAAACACATCAATCTGGCACTTGAAAGATGCTATAAAGAGCACCAGCACAAACGGTGCTATATCCTGTTGCTAGCTGTGGAAATCTCCAGTTCCTCAGAAGGAGATGAGGAAAAAAGCCATTCCAAAAAGCCAAGTTACATAATAAGGCTGGTGGTGGGAAAGTTCATCGCGGCCCCTGGACTCGAATATGAATGTTGATGGTCTCAGATAAACAACAGTAGAAAGGAGAATAAGAGAGGAAGAGGGAAATGCGTTCTGACTCATTCTGGTGTCGACTGTATTGGTAACACATCTGGGAGGTGGCAGGGGTTCCGCTCCTCTGACGAATTCCACCAAAAGCAATGACTGCTTGGTGCTCACAGTGTGCCGCTAGCAAAGCCAACCTACTTTTTAAAAAGCAGACAACAAAAAATACCTCTCAAATGGACTCTCATTTTGAGCTATAACAGGATAGAAAGGATTTAGCAGTGAAAGGGTTAGTGCCCTCAAGAAGCCAAAAGACCACGCTGCATGTCCTAATTACAAGGCTCATCAGGCCAGCTGCAATGAATTCAGGATTTCCTTATCTTGCTGCACTGGGAGGATGGGAGACCTGGTGGTAAAGCTTAGAAACTGGCTTGGTGGGAAGCTTGAGCTGATAATGTAAGTTTGTTTGTTTGTTTTTTTCTTCCTATGAAACTTGTTTATTCAGTTGAATGTGAACCAAATTGAAAATCTGGTGTTGTACTTTCCAAAGGTAACCTCTCAGCTCAGTACATCTTTAAACTGTATCTGTTGGTGGTGTTGAGAAGTGAGGCTTCCTTTGTTATTCGTTTGCTAAGTGTTTCCAGTTAAAGGGCACGTAATCTGTAAGGTTGCAGTGTGGTCCTTTGTAAAAGAGGCGGCTATTGTCTTCTATAGCTCCATTACTCTAATTTCCAGTTGGGTAACATATGTGACTCAAGAGTTCCAGCATCTAACTAACTCACCTCTAAGAAATTCCCTAGTTAAGTGAATAATCTGGCAACTGCTCTTGATTCCCTTGGCTGGTCCCTGCCTTTCAGAAACAGCTTTTGGGACTGACGTGCCAAGAAGTGGGTAAGGAAACACTGAAACAGAATTTATCTCTTCAGCTTCTTTTTTAGCAATGGTATAATGTTGAAAATAAAGACAATGTACTGTTAGGAATATGCAATGAAACATTTGAACAAACAGGTGGTAAACCTTACTTTCCAAATTTCCCACTGCTACAGATACTGCTTTAGCTGTAAAGGTATTTTTTAACAGGGAGCAGAAAGCACAGATAGTATGATATCATCTCAGTTATGACAACATTTAATTTTGCCTAAATGTGATAGGATTACCTATCTTCCACAGCAGCTGATATTGATAAGCAATGGCAACCTGTTTATGTGGGAATGCCACTTTATTATTAAGACTTACAGGACTTCAGAAGCAAAGCTTTTAGGTGTGAGACTGGAAATGTAGAGGTGTATCTGGAAAATTCAGTTTTTGCCCTAAGTTCAGTTTGTGGCTACCGGACCCTTAAGGCAGTGAAAAAGGGGTACAGATCCACCAGTTACCTGAAGCTAGAATGACCTGTGCTGGTTGAAGAGGCTGATAGGCTGCATCTGGCAAGTACATTGGTTTGGTGCTCTTGGGGTCATTTGGGTTTTTTAAATTTAAAAACTGTACTCTCACCTGCCAAAAAAAAAAAAAAAAAGAAACTGCACTGGAGCCCCTACATGATATTGTACCAGTTAAAATAGAGGAGAAAGAGAAATATTTAAACCAACCAAATGAGCATGAAGAAAATGCAACTTCTTGCCCTTTTTCAAGTCATCTGCTATGCAACTGTAAAAGCTAAAACTGGATAGCAGAAGCCATGTAATGCTCCCAAACTGTTGGATTCTGTGCGTAGCATTCCTCACTACAGATATGTCATGGTTTGGGCCTTCTCTGTTCCTGCTAGTTAAGGGATTTAACATTGAAGCTGGCAGGGGGGACTACTCCACCTTGGCAGGATAATTTCATTTGGATATGCCATCATTACTGTGACCATTCCACCTAAAATCCAGTGGGTTAACATTTAAAAAAAAAAAAAAAGCAAAACCAAACAAAAAATCCTGTAACAGTCTAATACTAAAAAATTCTTCACTATTTACAGCTGTTTAGAATTATCTCAAAAAGACTTGTGAAAGAACCTGCTCAAGTGATAAGTTAGTATGATTTGTGCTAGCGGTTCTCTCCATGCTTATTTTAATTGCACATACTGAAGTGAGGTCCTGTAACATTTCGATACTCCTGTAATGTAGTCCAGTCATCAACTCTTCCACTACATGAAATAGTCTGTAATTGAAAAGCAATGAGCAAAGAATTTGTGATGACTTATTTTTGCTTTAGTATGTTGCCAACCTAATAAAGCAAATAAAAATAAAGCAGTCTTAACTTCCAGAGTTAAGTTTAAGTCAGCATGGCTGTTTGAAATTTGTTGGAAAAAGGAGTTGGGTTGCCCTATCATCAGTGTGGAAAAAGTAAGGTTTTCATATACTGTAAATTATAAACATTCTCCAGTCTGTGAAGCGTATATGATGGCAACCAGACTAGCCGTGCTAATTATTAGCCCTGCATCGAAACGTCAAAAGGTGCTTAAGTTATCAGCTTGGACTTTCATGAAGATAAGAACTGAGTACAACCACGTGCAGTGCCATGGATAAGAGAGTAGGATAGACAAGTCATCGCCCTCACTTAGTTGCTATTTTCATGTTGGTGGAGAGGTAAAACTGAAGCTATCCAAACAGTAATTCAGTGGTTTGTACGTGCTAATATACAAAACTTAACCTGAGGGCCCATATCTGTCTTCTCTGCTAGAGCCCCAACGCTTGCTTCTGACATGGGATTTATCTGTGGGGCCAGGCAACTTGTGTGAAAGCTCAACAGTTACATCTGAAGACAATCATGTGTGGAGAAGAGCGCTTCAAATCTCTGACTTTTCTGTGCTTCAGCTCTTAATAGGTGGTCAAAACAGTTCCCTGGTTTTGTCCCCAAAGAAATGTACAATGCAGAATCAATGTTTATGGCCAACCCCAAAGCCTTCTGAAAATAGAGGGATTAAATGAAAATACTGTCATAAATTTAGTTGTATTAATTTGAGCCAGAAGAAACAGAGAAGTTTAATTACAAAGGCTGAATGGAAAACCTCAAAAACCGCTCCTGTATGGCTTATGTCTGCTTTAGCTCCTCTGATAAATTATAGATACTTTTACAGAAAACAGTTTAAGAATTTACTCAGTAGCATTTTATCATTGGACAACTGCAAGCAAAGCTCATCATTCAGTGAAGAAAATGTTTGTCTGGAGGAAGAAAAAAAAGAAGACTTGGGCTTCTGTTTCCTTCTGAAGTCAATGTTTAAGTTAGCTGTCAAAAAATCTGGTCTTTGGGCTGCCTTTAGTAAAATGTGAATTACTCAATTTCCTCATCTAAAAACACAGATAAATGTAGATTAGGCCAAGTAAACCTTAATTAATACATTCCTGGACAGTTAGATTAGCCAAGTATACCTTAATTCATCCTTCTTCTGTAGAGGGTTTTAGATAAGTACATGCTTACACTACTAATGCCTACTTTAAATATTTTCAGATAGACGGACCTGCCTTTTGCAGAAACAGCATCTTAAGGGGACAACTATGAATGCAGCATGACTTGCCAATAGTTGTGAAATGAGTCAATGGTAGGGAGATGAATCTTTAATCCAGCGGATGGATCTATCTAATCTAGTTATTCCAGATCTGACAGCTTGGCTGGTTGTGGCTTCTCAGGTTGTAACTGCTCATCACTGCTGAGACTCTGCACAGCAAGGTTGAAGAGCAATGCGTGCCACCATCTCGCCTTGCTTTAAATCTGCTGAACTTTTGACATTTTGAGCCAAAGCTTTCAATGACTTTCACAGATCTTTTCATCTGAAAAAAAAAGCTGCTCCCTGTCTACTACATAGTGGTACAGAAATAACGAAACACTGACAGTAAGGAGTTGCTCAGTCACCATCTTCAGGCTTGCTGGAGCTCAGGTAAGCCTCTTAGCTCTCTGCCAGTAGCGTGATCCTCCTTATTTCAGCCTCAGGGAAAGGTTTTCTGTGGATGTCAGTGAGGACACTTGTTTTACACAACATACGTGGACCTCACAAAAAGCCTTTAATGGCAGACGTGGAAAGGTGGGAAAGGAGAGGATAGAGATTTCCTCTGGTCAGAGGTGCACGGTCTTGGAGGAACTTCCTAAATCTTACACCAAGCTCTGCAGGGACCCTTTTCATCCACTGAACGCTAAACAACTGCCCACTTATGTTAAAGAGAACCTCTAACACGCGAGCACTATATTAGGGACAAGGGAGACCATTCACGTTGCAAATTACTTTAACACATCCCCACAGGAGCTTTCCTTTCTGGGGCTGTCCCTCGGCTGCCTGCAGCTGAGTCTCCCCCAGGCTGCAGACCGCCAACCTCCCTGACCTTTCTGAGGGAGGGCCTCCATCCACCACATACCTCCATGGCACTGCCTCCTCCTCACATTGCCGAACAACAAGCCTGTTTTGTGGAGACAGGGTTCTCGGACGAGGAGGAGGTTGTGAAGGTTGTACAGCACAAAGTGAGGGGAGAAACGGATGGACATGTTTTGACCCCTGCGCTTTCTGTTAACATCGCTGTTTCCTGCAGGAAATCTTGTCTCAATCTGACCTGCAGTTTGAAAAACAAGAGTCGGGTTTCCTCTCATTTGGTGGGTCTTTTGACACTCCAAACGCAAGAAAAATAACACACGGAAATAGATATGTGCCTGTTCAAGACACACTTAGGAAAGCATTTACCTCCTGTGCAGCTCTTGCGTGATGAAAGGTTTTGCTAAGAAATGTCCATTTTGGGTTAAATAGAACTTCAAGTCTGAGATGGTTTTGTTTATATCGCTTACATTCAGTAAGGCCTTCTTGGCACAGAAACCTCTGCGATGGCTGCCAAAGCTTAAAAGAGGCAAAGCTAAGGTCGCCGTCAGAGGTAGAAACAATACATCATCTGCCCAGAACGGGCCCCTCGCAGTGCGCCTAGGGCCTCAGCTCCTGCACTCATGGGAAGACAAAAACTTTTATTAAATTGAATATAGTTGGGGAAAATAAATTATTTCCACGTACTAAATGACAGGCTGGAATTTAATTTTGTGACTCCATCTTTTAGATAGTTTTAACTACATTTAAAGCCACCCTCCTAATCAGTTGTGATGCAGCACTGCTTGAAGTGTGATCCGAGCAAGTAAACCTAAAACTTCACAATCTGCTTCAGATAAATTATGAAATAACAATTGAACAATCTGCTTTCCAAGTAGACTTCAGGAATTATTTTTTTCCAGGTTGTCTCTGTTTCGGGGAATGATAATTTCAGTTGCAATGTATGTTGGAGAAGATTGTTAAAAGAACACCCCTGTATTTCATGGACCACTGATACTTAAACCCTCTTAAGAGCTCTTACTAATCCCCCATTTTCAGGATGCAATGACTGTGCAACAGTTCCTTTGCTTTCTGTTCAACCACAGGTAGCCGCAGCCCTAATGATTAAACACAAATAGTTGCCCAGCAGGCTGGCTTACTGTGAAAAAAATATAGGCCCCAACTCCCCTGCTACAATCGCAACCAAGTGTAGAAACCTGGAACCCTTTAGGTTGGTGAGAGAAACCTATGGGAGCAAAATGATCCCTTTAAAATGTTTGCTTGGTTGGCAGTGAGCTGGATGAGATGTAAATATAGATTTCCAGATTCTTGTGATCCTTCTAGGGTGTTGCACTTGTGTTCATTCAAAAGAGACACCAAATCCTGCCATGTGCAGGGAGTAGGTGTGGGTGGTCGTTTAATACAGCAGGAATGTATTTCTGCTTTGGATATGAGAGTAAGAGGTCTCATACCATGAGGACATTTGCTTATCTTCAAAATAAATCTGCAGAAACACAAAATGTATTTCCTAAGATACAGGTTTGGAAGACCAGGCAGTAGCTCTCCTATGAGTAGCAGTTAAGAGCTAAGAAAAAGGGCCTACAAGAGGTTCCTTAAAATTCCTTAGTCAAAGTATCAGACTTGTTAGTATTTGCTTACACCAAAACACATGACAGAAAGTAATGGGCTAGGCTTGTGATATGTTAAACTTAAAAACCACCAAAACTCCCAACAGCTGCACTGGCCCGGCTAGACAATGAGGTACAAGGACACAGGCCAGGCCTCATAACCCTGCATTTATTCTGCTTTCCTCAAGTGAATCTGCCCGTAATTTTAGGTTCTACTTTTAGTAGATCACAGATTGATTGTAACATTTCTGCGAATAGAAAACAACCTGCAGGAAAAAAGAAGCGATCTAAGTTGTGACACTTATGAAATACTGTCTGTCTGAATTACGTCAGCATTACTGTAAGTTTGAATAGCTTTGTAGAACTTAATTGGTTCTTTTGATCCACTATAACTTCTCTGGAACCCAGACAGAACCTAAGTAAACTGCCACGAAGCAAAGACTTATATTCTTCCCATTTAATCATTTCATTGTGGTTTTCGAAAAGAGGAAGAAGGGCAATTCAAGAGAGCAGCAAAATGGGCATCAGGCTGCTGGCAATTTTCTTGGGGAAAAGAAACCGAGGAGAGGTACAAATATTAAGTGTTAGATTTCACAAAACCATTCAGAAGCTTTAAGGTGATACCTGGTATCGCTTTTTAGGCAGCATTTATATGTATGCATCTAGTTTGGATAACAGAACACACTTGCTTTTGTTTCTATGCAAATACATATTATCAGTATTGTATGATTTTTGTCGTTGTAATATCTGTGCCTGCACCTTTCTGCAACTGTGGCTGTGTCATTGTTTTTCATGCTGCTTAATGTAGCATGGTCTTAGATCTAAATATTGCTTAAATCAGGTGCCAGAATCCTTTTATGGCCCACTTAAACTCTGAACTAGAAAGCTTTTCCTTGCATTAATCCTCACCTAGTGACTGTCAATAATCTGATCTTTTCTTCTAATTGTTTTTTTACTAAAGTAACAGGACCCTTGGTAAAAGTTGTTTGCTATCTGTCTCCTACAATGCCACAAAATCCCCCAAACAAACAGCAACAACAACCACAAAAGGGCAGGGGGAGGGGGAAGGAGAGGGGGATTGGCTTTTGGATAAAAGCAGTTTTGTACATCTCTTGGTTATCCATTCATTCCATACGCTTCATAAATGAATATATTGGTTCAAGTCAGACTTGATTGTCTGACCATTTGTGCAGTTCATTGGAGAAAGATCTTCCTTTTCTGTTCTGAATAACTGAGCCTGTCTGCAGAGCAAAAGAGGAGGGGATGAAAAATCATTACCCAACACGCAGTTACATCACCCCTTTGTTTGGGTGCCTTGGGATGGAAGACACTGTAAACGCATAAAATAACTGAAAGCTGTGTGTATAAAACAGAATTGTAACAAGAATTCTACATGCTTTTTGCATCCAATTATGGGTTGGAGGTTTTTTCTGTGTATTGCCTGGCAAGTTTTCCAAGGCATGGATGTATTTGAGAGACAGACAGTGAATGGTAGTGCTCCTCTCAGTGAGGAGTTTGCATAAATACAGTCACAAGTGATTTAAGAGTTGGCGATAACTTTCAACTAATCAGGAAGAATACATATAATTGGTCTGTCTTCTATTGCTAGCTTTTTTTCTTTTGCCTATCAAAAAGAAATCAATGGTAAAGCAGAAAGCCCGTACCTCTCTTCTGGAAGACTTAATTTAGGTTCAGCAATTAATATTTTAGCTCTTGCCAGCTTTACAAACATGGCTCAGCCTTTTATGTGACACTAAGTAGCTGCAGAAGAGTACGGTGGATAATACTTTTGTTGCCATGAACTAAAGCCCAGCTGTAAATCGTGTTTGAACTAGTTAAAGCCAGAGGTAGTGCAGGTGCACTGCAGAGCCAGAGCAGCATTTGCTTCAGATGTGGGAGGATAATGAAGCAACAAAAGATGCTCTAGCTGTTGGAGTAACTTCAACACATCTTCACTTCTTCTTCTTCTTCTTCTTCTTACTTTTGGGAGCTTTCTGCTGTTCTTACTCAGGTAAGGAAGCCCAAGTAAAAGCAACATAACTCTATTTAAATAGAGTACTTGCTTAAGAGAAACAAGTTTGGCTCTTGTGTATTCCCTTCTGCAATCAAATTGCTATTAGGTAATTCAGCCTCCGTGTAAATAAGAAGAGGGGTATCTACCATATGCAATACAGTGCACTTAAAAAATTAAAAAAAAAAAAAAAAAATTAATCCTGGAGAGTAGAGAAGTCTAAAGCCATACCTAGGGGATACAAACAGAAGAGTGCAATTTGTATAACAACTTGAATTTCCCACTTATACAAAATACAGATCTTATTTTCAGACTCCACTTCCTATAGTATATTCACATATAGATTTTTCTTCCTTGGCAAAAGATGGTGTTTTTCAAAGACAGAAGTAGCAAAGCAGGAGGCCATGGCTGCAGAAATAAGAACAGGGAGGGAAAAAAAAAAAAAAAAAAAAAGAATGCTTCTAGACTTAAAAACCTGAAATTTTGCATTTTAAAGCATACATCCAACTGGAATTGGAAACAGAGTAGTTGTAAACTCAAATACCTGTAATAGGATCTGAGACTTTGAGTCCACAATAGAGAATGGGCTGCAAAAGCTGCACTTTGTGTGCTGAGGCAACACCATCCAAAGGGCTCTAGAGCTGGCTGCGTGGGAGGACGGAGGAGGCTGATGCCATCAAGATCCCCAAACGCATATTGCCTCCTGACTAACAGATTCAGCTCCCTGGAATCTCTTACAAGGACCAATGCAAGAATTGACATTTAACTTCCTGAAAAACAGTTCTAAAGGAGTTGACTGGCACTGATAAGGGCACTGAAATGTCAGTGCTTACATGAAGAATAGTGAGAATAATAAAGATAAGGAAATAAATCAAATATAATCACAATCATTAACGGATATCTTCATGTACGGCAGGCAACCTGTACGCTGCACTACTCTGACTGGCAATAACTATGCTTAAATAAGAGGAGATAATACTGCGGTTGTTTAGCCAGCAAGTGTGAGGCAAGAAGTCCTGACAGCAGTGCTGAGCACATTAAGCACTCTGTGGATCAGAAATAATGCTCTGTGTTAGAATAACTAATAATTTCCAAAAATGAAGGGAATCAGGAATGTTTTGGAGCATGAAGGGAATCACGAATGTTTTGGAGCATACCAGCAATTTCTGCTAATCTGCATCTCTAGATTTGCTCTAGGACTGTACTGGTTGTGAGCAGCCTCTTACAAGTTGTTTTGTGCTCCCTTTTAAGTATTTAATCATGGCTGTTCTCGGAGATATGACAATTTAGTGGGTCAATGGCCTGATCTTGTATGGCAATCCCTGTTCTGATACTATACTATGAGAATGGTGAAACAGGTTTTTTTTTTTAATGTTGTAATCATCATCCAAATTAATTCACCTAGGCTAAATAATAGAACTTTTTTCATTAAGTATCAGGCTAGTGTGTATTCCTCTAATTCTATGGAAGACAGACGTAAAACAAGTTTTTCTGATATAAAATGTATTTTCTGTAGAAATGCCAAGTTCCTTCCAAACGTTTTTGTGCTTGACAGTGTTTCATGGGATTTTGTCATTGTTGTTAATGTATGAATGTCACCGTCATACTAACTTTTCTTGTTTGGGAAGCTGCCTGATAAGCTGTGTCTATCCCCATGTTGCAGACTTGCTTCTGTTTCACAGGGGTCTGAATGTTATTTTCCACAGTACACTCTCTAAACTTTAATTCCGCAAATTTTCCTTTCTGAGTGAGGAATATGCACCTTACTGTAGCAAAGTGAACTAGCTCATATTCTCTCATTGCCAGTTAGTTCCTCTCTTGCTTATAAAGATTGGTTCTGGAAGGCCCTGAGTCAGAAACATGAACTACTTTTTGAAAAAAGTGATTATTTTCTGATCTAGTATATGTAGTTATTTGTGCTTAAATAAGATCTGGTTTAGGTCTGGAAAGTGGTTGACATAGAGGTTTCTGGAAGGAATTCCCCTCTTGGAAAGACACAGAGGGTATTGCACACGGGCAAAGAATTCATTAGGACACAGGCTCCTTCTCGTGTGTAAATATTGGCTAGCGCTGGAATTAGCACTCTGTGTTCAAAGAAACAAGTTTGGTGATTATAATATGGTAATTTATAGTTACTGGTTGCTGACTCTTCTTGGCTGAAGTCGGCAATTCATCTGGTAGGATGCCTACCGTGAGTATAGAAAAATACCATATGACTCTTACACCCTTATTCTAGGTTTCTCAATTATACCACTCAATGACACAAAGCCACAGTTACCTGGCTGTGTCTCAAACACATTAAATCCCATGTAACCAGCCCCACAACAAAACCTCAAATACTTGGCTCTAACGGATGGTGTTATAATGAGGGTGGAGCTCAGTTCAATAGTCAATTTAATGCATCTTAATGTTCTAACATGCTTTCTTTTCATATCTAGGACAATAAACGCTGCAGTAAAGTTTTATTTAAAGCAGGTCTGTTTTGCAAAATGAGTCTTGCATATGGAACAAAACACTCATTGTCGCTTTACTGTTTAAACCTTTATTATTGCTTTTTTTTTTCCCTGGTACAATGGGCTTTTATGCACCAAACAGCTGTGTTCATCATGTTTATTTAGAAGGCGTCCATTGTAGTGGAAAAAGTCTGGAGGACAAAAATCTTGGTGAAGTGCAAGACTACTCTGTGGGTGCTGGCACTTTTATTTTTTTTTTTCTGTCCAGTTCCTTTGGTCAGCATGCAAGTCACATACACAGGCACTGCCATGCAGACTTGCAAGCCCTGTATAATAGCAACTTTTCACAAGTGCTGCCTCTTATTCCAAGCGTTCTCCTCCAGAAATTTTCAATTCCAAGGCAACATACAGGACGCGTGACTATTTTACTCCCTATGATCCTATCGTTTCTCCATTTGTTGCTATTTTGGCCCCTCATTAGGTCACTTTCCAAATATTGTGTACAGCTATGTGTCAATCATTGTCACAGCTCAGCTCCAGGCTAAGCCAACCCAGGACAAAACTGGAAGGAAAAAAAAAAAGCCAACCAAAGCAAGCACTGTGTAGAAAACAGTCAACAGTTTAACTGTGGAAAGCTATGTGTTGTTCCAAAGATAGCATAAGCCCACTTGATGTAAAAGCAGCATACGGTACTAATGCTCCCCAAAATAATTTTACGCAGTTGAAACATGTAGCGTATACCCAATGGCATCTGCAAATAAACAGATGCTAGAATCTCAAGAATTAAGAGCATGACATTGTAGGAAACTCTGGGGTGACTCCTGCCAAAAAAACAGTCTAGTCTCCAGTTTCTGGAAAGAATGGAGCCTCTAACATATTGACAGAACTTTTTTTGAGTAACAGTTATCTCTAACACCTTCTAAACCTTTGAATGAACACTGCTGTGTAAGCAGGCAGCGTTAGCCTGGGGAACTAAAGGGTTCCCTACTTTTTTGGAGGCATATCCTACAGGGCAGATGCATTCCCATGCCATATGAGATGCTGTGCCCCCTTCCCTCTTTTCGGGTTATCCTGTATTCACACGTAGTTCAGGTAAATATCGGAAACATAGAAGTGCCTCTAGCAGCCGCATAGTCAATGCTGTTGTCACAGGCTGAAAAATGAACTGGAACAAACTAACATGCTTGATGTTTTAAAAATATTTTAATATCTGTATAGAATGAAATGGCTCCTTATTTCCTGAACAGTGAATGCTCTAGGCTTTCTACAGAGCTGGCACTCTCGGCTGTTGTCTTTCATGCGCCTTGGGAAACTGTAATGAGGTTAAAATGAGCAGTAAAAAGTTACATCCATACAGTTCACGGATGATAGTAATCCATGCAGAAATACATCTGAAGTGACTGCTGGGACACGAAAGTGGCACGGCCTGGGGAGGCTGCGAAGGTGCTGACTGCTTGGAGTTGGGGCTGAAGCAGGGGCCAAGGAAGGCCTGGCATACTGGGGAAATGGTTTTCCAGAAGAAAGGAGAAAAGGGGGGGGGGGGAAATGAAAGAAAAATGTGAGCCAAGTGGAAAGGGAGAGAGTGTGACAAAAGAATTAGCCCCTACTTGCAAATACTACAGTAGAAGCAGAAAATGAACTCGGAGGGAACTTTAAGGAAAAGAAAACTGTTTCTCAGAGACTGTTTCAAAGGCTTCCTGGATGCAGCCTCCGTTTACTTGTTTTTTCCTTTTTCTCCCAAGAAGAAAAAGGACCCGCTGTGAACAGAATGTATCCTGACTTGAACAAACGCAGGCCTGAATGGAGTCCCAGTCTGGAAAGAGTCCATGTAGGCCAAACCCCTGGAGTCTTACCGCTACCTGGGCACCACAAAGCTTGTAAGCTAAGCAGAGAGGGGCAAAATCTACGACTTGTAATCAACAGGTAGGTAGCTGGAAGTTTAATTTCTACTGCCTGTTGGTCCTTTAGCAAAATCAATGTGCTTATTAAGTCTGCATATTTTTAAACCGGGTATGTTATGTTGTGCTTCATGAAGCTGGGTACATCAGGCTGAATGGATTTTGAACTATATACTTCCAAAAATAGTGTCTGGTTTTGAGATGGGATGTGTTTTGTGAAGTTCTTAAGGAAGAAAGGATTTCTAATTAAGGAAAAAAGAATGGGTATATATAAGTCTGGCTCTTAACTGTTAACAGCTATAATACCAGAGCAGTTGGGGAATTTGATTTGTTTTTAACTAACAATCCCATAGCTTTGCTGACAGAACAGAAACATGTATTTTGACTGAGAATACCTTTTAAACCTATGCTTTAATATAAATGGCACGGGGAGGACTCTGAAATGTCATTCTGTGGGAAGTGCCAGAGTGGGTCGGATGCGTATTCCATCTAACCCCCATCAAATGGAGTCACCGTCGAATGTCTGTGGCAAGAGCCCCCACGGCTGGGAGTAATGACATTGTTGGATCTCTTCTGGAGAGGCTGCGGTGCGTGAGGTGCCACCTCGCAGTGTCTCCACGCATGTGAAGTCCCTCCAATGCAGAAGTGCTTGACCTCAACAACTTCCTGTGACAGGGAGTTCCACAGTGAATTGTCTTTGCATACCCTAGGCTTTTTAGCTTCCTTCCCTTTGGTTTCGTTTAGCCTTGCTCTGGCGTTATGAAACGTGCGCAAAACTCCTTTTTTTTTTTTTTTTTTTTTCTGCTCTGCTTTTGTCACGCTCCTGTTTACATCTCTTCAACACCGCCAGCCTCCGCTCCCTCTTAAGCTATACGTATTCTTTATACCAACCTCTTTAAATATGACTTAAACACTTTTTTGTTTTTTTTTTTTTTTTTTTTTTTTTTTTTTTTTTTTGGCGTGTCCCCCTCGCACCCCTGGCACCGTCCCGGCCGCGTAATCGGGGTAACCATTTACCAGACTGTCAACACGGGCGGTGGGGAGGAAGGAGGCGGTGGGAGCCTTCGCCAATGCGGCTCCGGCGACGGCGACCGTCCCGCTAACGGGCCAGAGGCCCGTTAGCGGGACGGTCGCCGTCGCCGGAGCCGAGAGACCGGAGGGAGCGTCCCGCCGGCGGGCTCCGTCCCGGCTCGTCGAAGCGTGGGGGGAACCCGCCACGGCATCATGGCGGTTGGGGGGGGGGGGGGGCGGGGGGGTGGATGGGAGGGGATGGCGGTGGTGTTGCAGCGGACTCACCTCGCTCCGCTGGAGCTGGAAGAAGCTGTTGAGATAGCTGGAGCTGAGAGAGGAGCCCAGCTCCGGGGTGCTCTTGGTGTAGCCGAGGTCGGGGTGCTGGGAAGAGGAGGGTTCGGGTCTGAAGGCATCGAAGGCGCTGGCCTGGTGGGTGTCTTGCAGCGAGAGATAGACCCAGTTGAGGAGCTGGGCGGGCTGGTAGACGGACGCGGCGCTGGTGTCGATGGCTGACAACAAGCTCATCTTTCCCCCGGGGCTCCGCCGGCGGCTCTCCCTGCGGTGCCGCTCCCCGCGCTCCGGCTTTCCCCTCCCTGCCCCGGGGTGCTTCCTCCTCGCCGCCCTCCGGAGGAGGAGAGGAGAGGACGTGCCGGGCCGGGGGCTCTCTGCCGGGCCCCACGCCGCTCTCGCTCCCCCTAAGGCCGGCGGCGCCCGCCCAGCCCCAGCGCTCCGCGCAGCACGGGCATCGCTGCCGCCGCCCGCGGGCTCCGCAGGAAACTTTCTGCGCTCTCTTTCCCTTTCTCCTCCTACTACTCCTCCTCCTCCACCCTCCCCGCCCGGCCGGTGCCTGCCCCGCTATCTGTCTTTATTCCCACTCCGGCTGGCAGCGGCGGGGAGGGGCTGCCGGCGCTCCGGCAGCCGCGGCGCCGCGCCCCCCGAGGCCTCCCGCCCTCCCCGGGGCTGCAGGGGCGTCCCGCCGCCGCTCCGCTCCGCCCCCGGCTCTGTGTAGTGTAGCTCTGTGTGTGTGTGTGTGTGTGTGTGTGTGTGTGTAGCTCTGTGTGTGTGTATTTGTGTGTGTGGACCGGTGGAGGTCCCCAGGCCGCTGGCCGGGGGTGTCCCCTGGGCCGCTGGCGACTGGCCCGCCTGGATTGCGCCGGCCCGCTCGCTCCCCGGCCTTCCTTTTCCTCCTTCCTGACGAATTTTTTTTTTTTTTTTTTTTTTTTTTTTTTTTTTTTAATATGCCAAACACGCGCAAAAGCCCTTCCGAGGGCTGCTCGCCCAGCCACCTCGGGGTTGTTTTTAACTCCGCAAGTTTCGGCCGGGGATCTGGTCAGCCCGCCCGACCTTTCTTCGCTCTCATTTCTGTTTCTCGCCGCCGCTGGGAGCTCATTGCAATCTGAGGTTCCTTCTCCTTAAATCTCTGTCAGAGCTCCAGGTCTAGGAGGCTTGCTCGGTCACCGAGGTTGTGCCAAGCCTTGCAGAGTTTGGGTTTCCCAAATAAGGCAGGCAAGCGGCGCGATGTTCCCTTTGAAATCCATCTAGGTAGCCCTGGCGCAGGCTCCTGGGGAGCCCGGCTGCGGTGGGACACGCTGGAGTTAAAGCTGAGTAGGCCTTTTAAGGAGTCGGTAGCACAAAAGAGGATGATGAATGATACTCCTTTTAGGAAGGAGCTTGAGTGGGTAAGCTGGTAATTACAGTTCATAAACTCTTCCCTGCTGCCTTCCCTGCGATGAGCGGAGTAGAGCTGGGCAGCTATTTCTCGCTTTGGGACAAACACTGTAGCAATCAAACTAGGAGTGTTCTTTTTAAAACCAAAGGAACTCCCAGGAGGTAACTTAAAAACTCGAGCAAAGCTCCCTGTGCTCTTTTCTGAGTGACAGGAGGATAAAAATTAATGTGCCTTCCCAGGATGGTCTTGGGAAAAAAAATGTCTTCCTTACTTAGATAACAGAAAAAAATCTGACCTTTGAAGCATCAAAGTTGGCATCTAGGTTTGCCGTAATGAGCCATACGTCCCTGCTAAGACTGAAGAAAAATTGCTGTTCTGAAAAGGCATGGTTACAAGCAATAGAAAATGGAGGTCAGTGTACACACAGTAGAAAACGCTATTAAATTGTCAGCTGCAAACACCAAAGATGGATGCGTTTTACTTTTAAGAGCAGGTAGTTAAGACAGCACAGCTATCTGCTTGCAGGAATTTAAGTGATGGTGAAGACTGTAACTTTCCAGAACTGCAAGGCAAGGTAGTTTGGAACAGCTGAATCAAATTTTAGTGGTGCTAATGTATTATTATTTTTTTTTTTACTATTATTTAAATGAGAAAGTCCTTGCAGAATGAATGCAGTTTGCTCATTTATAAGCTGTCTTGGTTTACAAGCCCTTTGGAGCACATCTAAACGTGTGCGTATCAGCATGAGAAGGAACAAACTACGCCAGTGTAAAGGGTCTCTGTCCACAGCAGCGATGATAACAACAGAAGAATTAAATCAAATTGCATGCCAAACTCAAACTGTTACCTAGTGTTTTAAAGAAGCAAAAGGGTGAATGAGGCTTAGTGACTTAATAAATTGTGGAGGAGGATTTTCCGGGTTTTGCTGGTAGATGGAAAAAGAACGAGAAACACAGATTACATCTGAGGAACTTGCCTTTCTGGCAGATACTGAAAGTGAAGTCAGGATATGGTAGAAAGTCTAGGAGGGGGAACTAGGCTGAAGCTGCTTGTTTTGTTGTTGTGGAGTTTGTTTTTTGTAGGCATGCCAATTCCTTCCTTAAAGACGATTTCTATTCTTATCACTTCCCTCTTTTACTTGATAAATTAAAACAAAATACACATATTTTTATTTGACAGCTCTGCTGTTTGTTCTCTTATAGTAAGATGCTGTGAAAGAAATGGGAGTCCTGAACAAGCAGAAAAGACAACACCGCAGGGTTCTTCTAGTAATGGAGGTCAAACTATAGAATTGCTGAGGTGATACAATGTTTTTGACAAACTGTTTTTGATATATTTTGATACTTTTTTTTTTTTCCCCCAAGCTGAATATGGCCCTCATTGTAGTTGGTTCGTTGGTTTGATTGCTTTAGTTAGGCAACACAGTCCAGATTGCAAAAGGGCAAGGGAAGGTGGCATTAGAGTGCATTTATTACAGCAGCTGCGTTCAGAGGTGCAGCAAGCCCCTGTCACATTAAGGACACCACTTGTTCCACCAGATGTGTTTGAACATTGAAAGGTTTTGGCTGTAACCTCCCCTTGATAGCAGAAGCTACACTGGTGGCTTCTAGTAATCCCTCAGAGGAATGAGTGAATTGAATGGATGCTTTCTTTAGCATATCAAGAAAGGAAAAGGCTGCAAATGCCTCTGCTATGAATAGCTTAACTAAAGAGCACCCACACTTTGAGATTCAGGTGTCATCCTGGTCTTTTGCTGGGGTTTCTTCTGGAAAACAGTTTCTAGGCAGTTCCCCTCCCTTTCTGGACTTAATACTGCTCTTAGCAAAATGCTGCTACCATATTTGGTACAGTTCAGTTATGTTCAAGATAGGTTTTGTTGTTAGGTTTTTTCATTGTAAGCCCCCTCTTTCTTCACTTCTAGGAGTCATATATTAGTGAGGGGAAAATGGGTAAAAATGGTCCCTTTAGCAGATACATTGCAGTAGACAAAAAAAGTTGTCAAGGTCAATTGCATCTGTTGTCTTCCAAAATATTCCAGACAAAACTGTCCAATAAGACAGTCCAATGGCTGCAGGGTGTCTTCGGCACATGTGCACAGTTCCATTGATTACATTGAGGTGCAGTGTAAGAGACATCCACTATATGGATTATGCATTGGCTTTACATGCTAAAAGAGTTATTTATTTATCCTCCTGGTTTTACTTGTGAGTAGTGCTAATAAAGTATACTGGAACCATAACATGACACTTCAAATCATCTGAATGGTTTAAGTGACTTGGAAAATGGAAGCCTTGAAGGAGATCAAAGGCAAACAAGGAGATAGAGTCCAGCATCTTCAGTCCTATTCCCTAAGTCACGGGTGACCATGTAATTTATTTAAAATGACTGTATAACTGCTCACTTAGTGAGCTGGACCTCTTGCAGCTGCTGTCTTCCCAAGGCATCTTTGCAAGAGTGAGGAACATACTTTTCTACTTCTGGCCAGCACTTGTTGTTCCATAATCTAATGTAGTTATGTTTCTGCTTTCAGAGTTCATACCTTTAGATGATATTAGCCTTTAAACTACATATGTGATATTTTTAAATTATTTTTTTTAAGTGGTACTCCATATTTTAAAAGTGAATGTGCCCTAATAGCAAATATCCTGGATTCTCAAGTTTTAAAAGGTGTCTTAATCTGAATTGCTGTCATCTTAGTCTACTTCTAGGCTAGATGGAGCTCTGAAAGGAAAAATAGAATGAATACCCAAAACTGACAAAAAAACTAGAGAAACCAGGTAACTTGAACCCACCACTGTATTCTCCGATTTCTGTAATTGGGATGTACATAGTGCAGTGGGCAATTCAGATGCAGTGTAGCTGTAATATTGCAAGCAAATGTTTTTCATATGTTGCAGCAGAGATTCTTATCTTATTATGAAATAATTTAGTTATGGGATGGAAACAGTGTGTAAGCGCTCTTCAAATGATGAGAAGGCATTTCAGCAGAGTTGTAAACTGTAAAAGTACATCTGCATGTGGCATTTCTGAGTTATGGATGTTACAGCCACTTGTGCTTGCTGTAGAGCTACAAGAGTTCTGCTGCCAGCAATGAAACACGGTATAAACCAAAGTTTGTCAAAGCGGGTCTGGGAAATGCATGTGCCTGGGTACATTACACCATGTGTTTTTGCAGCTATCTAAAGGCTCAGCCGCAGCCTTAGTGCTCAGGTACAAAAGTCAAAATTCCTGCTTTCTTCCTCTAAGCAGAAGTGAATTATAGCTATTCTTCCTCCCGTAGCTTTGACATAGAAAGTTCTGGAAAAGGATGAATATGAATTTATAGCTCATTCATATGTAGAATTTTGGTAAATACATACCATATGCAATAATGATTTGCTGTGGGTAGTGTGCCAAGCACAATTCCTACAAGACTGTCTCAAACCACCAAGTGGGTAATTGGTGTAACAGATCCTCTTGGAGCACGCAGGTTTTGCACCTGGACAGTTTATGGTTTTGTGTCTTGGGGCCTTGCTCCATGTTAAGATGTCAGTGCATTGCTGAGTAATTGCATGAAAGGTGCCCTGGGTATGAGCAGTTGTGTGAGAAATACTAGTTTGATTTTTGCATGGCTTTGCAAAGTTTCCTGCAGACTCTTCAGCTTCAGCACAGGCTTCTGAAGTGTTCTGTTTATTTCATTTTTAAAAGGCAGTAGCTCCTTGTCTCTAGTATTGATCTAAAAGTTGCAGCATCCCTCGCCACAACAGTAGCCGAGGCATCTTATCCCTTTTACTTAGCCTCTTTCTCTTGCTTGGCCCATGGATCCAAGAGAGGGAACCCACAGCAGAGGGCAGAGCAAGGCAGCAGTGGTTGGGGAGAGGAGAAGAAGGTGCAAGGGCTGCCCTGGAACTGCTGCTGCTGCCGGCTCCACCAGCCGGAGAAATGGCAGGGCAGTGGGGAGGCCTGGGGAGCTGCTGTCGCCTGGGAGTCCCTCTAACCTGTTTTATGCCGTAGGAGACCCTTTACTGAGGGCATTTCTTAAATGTCCTCAGTGCTTTGTGACTGGCTACCAAACGAAGAAGATAGGTGCTGCCTGTGGAGCCCCTTAAAGACATTGGTGTTAAAGCATGCGATAAAAATACTCAAACAATTGCCCGAGGAGGGAAAGGATGACTCTCTATTTGATTTTTTTTTTTTTTTTTTTTTAAGCATGTGGAGGGCTTCATTTGTACCTTTTTGTGCGTGCCTTTACTCTGTGTATGGTATCTCTGCCCATCTGCTTCTCTCATTAAATCCCTGGTACAGCAAGCTCCGGGAGCCAGATATAGTGCCTAATTGCTTGCCATTTCTTCTCTCTACTCCCCTGGCAGCTCCACCAGATTCTTTCTTCCAATAACTATAAACTCTGTGAGTTTTCTTGCTGAGGGAGAACAAGGTTTCAAGAAAATAACAGTTAAAGCAGTTGCAGGAGGGAGAAGAGGACAATCGAGATAAAGAAATGAAATGATGATTAGTGGATGGCACAGGTTGTGGTGGTTAACAGGGGATGAAGAGGATGAGAGGGGACTAGTGGGACCTATGAACAGAGTGGCTGCGGTGCGATTGGAAGCTGGGATTGTAGCTACACAATTAGCTTTCGATAATGAGTTATTTGACTGCTTTTTATGGAAGTGCTGGTGGTTCTTAACTCAGCTCAGGTCTGGAAGCAGTATTTTATCCATGGTATGGTAATCTGCTTGCACTACAGTCGTCGCAGAGAATATGCTACCACCTGCTTCAACATTACACTCTCACTGATTTCTGTTAAATGCCTTCTTTATGTATCCAGGATTATCTGTGGTTATGCTTTTTCTGTGTTATCCCCGCTTTCCATTAGGCTGGATAACAGAATGTGTATTCCATTTGTTCGCAAGTATATGCATCTTATCCATTCTGAGTTGCCACGTTGATTCTAGAGCGGGCATTTCTCTTAATTAGCACTAACCCTGTTGCAGGAAAGTTTGTTTCCTGGTTACTGTGAGTTGACACATTATTTATATCAGAATTGGAAACTCTCCCAAGGAGGTTTTAGGCAATTCTTCATATGAAATGAATGAACTGCAGATGCCCGAAGACAAGAGATTTTTATTTTCATGTCCTGAAACTCGGATCTCTGTCTCACACGCGGGCTCAGTTTTGGCCCGGTCAGCACACCTCAAGTGCTCCAGGATCATCTAGAACTTGTCATGCGTATCATCTGTTTTTCAGGTGTCTGATACAGGCAATGGGGTGACAATAAGTACTGATCCATTTGCAGCTCTGGACAGGAAGAAGCTGTCACCTAGTACCATCCCATCAAGGGCCTAAAAGTCATCAGCTTTTGTAACAGATACACGGTGTACAGGTTTTGGATCAGATTTACTACATCTGTTCTGTGTATGGTTTTATGAGAACAATGATATTGATGCAGGCATAAATATGGACTAAGCTACTCTAGTAAAAACAACTTTCCATATCTGTACATTTATCAGTTATAGATAAAAGTCACTGTGATATTACATAAGTTAGCACTGCTGAAGGAACACTAAAACCCCTACTTAAAAACGTTAAAATCTGTCCTCTTCTTTTTTAAGCCAGGCTGTTTTTCCACCTCAATTCATACAATTGACAAACACCATTCTTTCTCTATATACGTCTTGTTAGTAAAAGCACTGTAGTCCAATCTTTATGTACTACAGTCCAATCCCTCACCAGGAAAAAGAAGAGTCAGAGGGAAAAAAGTGCTATTCCAAAGCCTGTGTAAAAACAGAGTTCTCAGTAGAGTTGCTTGTCCCTGATCAATTTCACGTTCCTGTTATCCCTGTTTAATTGGAGCAAAGGCAAAACATGAACTTCTAGCAAGACATGTTTTCTTTGTTTCTTCAATACAACCCTAAATAAAAAAGGTAAAGTTATAGTGGAGATTACAGTAAATAAATGAACCAGAATGGTATAGGTATTCGTGTTTAAGGGAAAAATACACCCCACGCTTTGGTGTAAAGCTGGAATATTTCTTCTGGAAATTTTTCTGTTTTGTTAACCTGAAACTTTATTTTTACTCTCTGTGTTGGTCTAGACACTACTGCAGACCCTTACAATGAACCTCCTGAGCTAAGACTGGTACCAGCCCACAAGTATTGACCTGACCCTTTCCCAGTTAGTGAGGCAAGTAGCTTCTTCTCATGTAAAGGGCTGAACAAGCCTACTAGTGTCTCTATCTTAAACATAGCTGTTAATTTGAAGGTGTTAACATGTACCACCTGGTCCTGTGAGGACAGGATTAGCCAAGGGTATCATTAACACTAATAACTTGTTGAATGAAAAGTAAAAATGAAAGCTGAGGAAGTCTGCAAGGGTGTAATTGCTCCAAAATTAACTTTCCAGTGTTTCTACCTTATGGAATGTCATATTTGCTAGGAAATGTGAAGAGCCAATGAACAGATGATATATTTTTTGACAAACTCGTGAAAAAAGTGTGGAGTTTATTTTCCCACTTTTAACATTGCTTGCACCTTCCGCTTCTCTCAGCCCAAGCCGTAGGCCAGGGCCAGACCCAGAGCATGTATGAGACTGTGTAGCTGCAGAAACAGGTTCTCCATCAGACATGTGTCCACCTCGCTGTTTCTGCCACAATATCCCTGTCGCTGTAGACCTCTGTAGATGAGTGACAAACACTCACCCCCATCAGTGCTGTCAGAGACACTCCTTAAAAGTACATCAAAACTGAATTCCTAGGTAAATAAGGACATAGAGAAATGGGTGGATGTCCCAGTATAATCCTAATGCTCACCTTACAAACCATAGCAAAAGGTCTTGCGTGTTTTTATGCTGGGAAAATATGAAGGATAAGTATACAAAATCACAGTTTAAGTCTTTTCGTGACGGCTTCCCTCGACACCGGTTGCCTTTTATGCCTGCAGGTGGAACAGCTTTCAGGAAAGCGGCTTCAGCTCACCAGCACAAATGCCATACCGGTGATGTCAAAGGTACGGCATGTTCCTGCCATTGCCAAATTCCACCTTGGCTAATGGCACAGTTATGTACTGCATTTACCAAAAATATTTTTCCCACCCCTGAGCAAAGATTTTAATAAATGAATACTACAGCAAAACTTTATTTAGCAAGAATTTTATCCAGTTCTGGGGAAAAATATAGCAGTACTTGAGCAAACTGAACTATTTTTATTAAACTCTTTTTGAATTGGTGAAAATTCTCATACAAAACACTCTTGTCTTCATTGACAATATTTGCACAGGAAAACCTAAATTAAAATAAAACATGTTGAATCTCTCGGTCCACAAAAAACAACTAGATTTTCAAAAAAGCAAAAAAGTTGATGGTTGAGTTAGTATTTATTTATTTTACATGTGTGGACTATGCAATTTGTTTACTACTACTTTCTAGTACATATGAAATTATTGAAACCTCTCTATATCTGTATCTTGTTTTTACTTTAGTTGCTAATGCATTTTGAGTGATGGACATGGTGGTGAGTGGGAGTTCAGCTGCTGCTAAATGTGTTCATCTCCCCTTTCTGGGGTTAAGAGAAAAGGAAAATTAATTTTCTTTAAAAAAAAAAAAAGCTTAAAATGTTAGACATGTGTTGTTATCTACTGTTTAAAGAATTAGGACACTGTCAAGCACAGATTACTTCTGAAGAAACTGATGCAAATTCTGTTTTTTCTGGCCTAAAAGTAGGGGTGCAGGGTATTGTCCCTTGTTAGTGAGAACCAGAGGGCTCCAGAGCAAGTGTAGGTTCTGCAGGAAGAAGTTCATGTTCTGCTTCGTCGCTGGTATGATGTTATACATGCTATAGTCATTTTGCATCCAACATAAGCACATGTATCTTTTGACTATGTTTATATCAAAATAAATGGGGATGACAAATGGTAACATCCACGCTGAGGCACAGCGCAGGAAGGGCTCATGCTATTCAGTCAGATTCTTTCTAGGTCATGAGTGACTTGAATGAAGATGTCAGTATCCTGCATGTGTTTTCCTATCTTGCCAGATGTCTTGAGGTGAGATAAGAGGATTCATGCAGCTAGCAAAAAACCCAGTTATCTGCATTGTGGTTCTTGTGTGTCAGCAAAAAAATATCAGGCATCCCTTGGCAAACCAAGTGCTACCAAAAAGTTTCACTTGGCTTAAACTTACGTATATTTAGTAAAGAATATAATAATGTATTAGAAATAATATCATTTGTTTAACTTCTTTTAAACTTTTCCCCTTGATGAACTGAAAATATGACTGTGCTGCAACTATTGCCAAAATTAAGATTCTCTTAAAAATCTTTTGAGAAGAACTGACAGTGACAACTAATATCCCCAGTAAGATGCTGTGGTTTGGCTTTGATTTGTGGTTAACTGTGGCTGGGGTGTCAGCTGGAGGTGCAATTTGCCAGAAGTACTTCCAAAATAATAATTCATTTTCAGTTGTATTTGGACAGTTTGAACTGGGTTCAGATTTGGTTCGATTCTTTACTTTAAAATACTTTTATCTTGTACTGTTTCTGCACTTCAGAGATTCTCTTGTTCTCTCCACCATAGTAGTTATGTGCAATTATAATTCTTTCATAAAGAATGTCTCTAGAAGGCCAATAAATAAATAATTCATGTTTTAACCCCTAAAGATCTGTTTTCTGGATTGCTTGAAGACTGGATGTTAGCAGGGAGCTTGGGTTACATTTGGACACTTTTAAACTGACAGTCACACTTTTAACATGAATAATTGCTTTTGATCATAATAGCAGCCAGTCTGCATGGACTAATAAATTCCACTGAGCTACCCAGAGATATAGCTTAGTCTCCCTGGAATCTATAATGCATTTTTAATCGGACTATTATGGCTGTGTGGTACCTGCATATTCCATTGAAAGCTTGAAAACCATTCAGTTGTAACTCAGTAAAAATTGAGAGAGTCATATATCCTGCCTGCGTTTCTTAAACTTTTATTTTTGGCTTGTCATAATTCCCAGAGATTGGGGAAAAGGCCTCATTCTTTTCAACCTGCTTCTCTAATTATCCACTTTCCCTTACTGAATTCTTCCTTATCGGTAAACTCTTTGTTCCCTTTCTTGACCTATAACAGTTTGGGTGCTTATTGTTTTGAAAGTCTGTTTGGGGAAGTAACAGTCCAGCTCCAGTGGTGGATGGCATATAGGGTTGTATCTGCATTAGTGAGTACTGTGGCCTGATAGCAGTGAACTTTTTAAAGGAGGATCAATGGACCTGGCATCCACACTCTTTTCAGGTTTTTTCTCCTTAGGCAAGATCTAGTCTTGCCATCTAGACCGTATGCCCTTTAGCAGACAGAGTAAGTTTTAGCACAGATTTGTGTTTAGAGCACACACAGGGTGAGGGAGAACGTTTACGACAGAAGCATGTTCCTGGTCTGGACCAAAACGTTGACATAGGTGTTCTCCAGGTCAGCCTACCTGAGAGGAGAGCGTGAACTAGACTGTTCCTCTGGCTTTCCTCCTTGCTTTTGAGAGAAGATGAAATATACTTCTATTTCTTCTGCCCTTGTCATGGGACTGAAGGCAAATTTGCACCTTTTGCCCCTCCTGTCCATTGAGGATGGACTATGGCATTTCTCCCTCTTGTGTGGCTGTGGGTTTTTGTTATTGGTTTTGGTTTTTTTTCTCCCCAGTTACACAGCTTTTTGTGCTTTCTCCTCTGTGGAGGTATGAAAGAAGGCTCTCAACTGAGCATTGCTGTTAGAAAGAGTTTCAAAATGGCAAGATGTCCCTCCTGTGTTTTTGAAGGGCACAGAATACTATATGAATGCTTGCCATATTGGCATGTCAGTAATCGCAAAATGTTTTCATGCTGTGATACTCTGAATAGTTTGTCTTCACTCATACTTTTATGTTTCCTCCATTACGTAGCCCATTTATCCTTTCTGTGAGGCTTCCAGTAGGATCAATGCCACAAATAGTGGCCCAATGTAGTTCTGATGATCACTTATTTGCTCGAAATGGAACCAAAACTATGTATTATTTGTCATAGGACACTAAACAGCCATCAAGTCAGGATTTTATCAGTGGTGTGGGCCAAGTTTCAGCCAGCAAGGGAAGAAGAAAACGTCCGTATATCATTCTCTTCAGGCTCTGAAAATAATGGTTTTCTTTAATGATCCTCAGCTGAATGGCACTCTAGAATTACTAAGTGCTTTATCGATATTACATAAGGGTGAGCGCATCCCTTTGATAGGTGTTATTAAAATCAACTCTGTAGCTATGTAAACTCAGACCAACTAAACGACTTGACTGTGGATAAATGTGTCCCCCTGGCAGGCAGAGCCAGCCAAAGCTGTGACCTCAAATTTCTTACTCCAACCGCTCACCCACAGAGCAGGGATTTGGTGCGTGTGCTTTAACAGTGTGTACTCTGGAAATACATCCCCTTCCTGGAAAAAAAGTTCTGAATTTAGGATACAAAGTCCTGTCCTGCCTTTTCCTCTGAAACAAGACTATTTTCAGCAAAAAAAAATTAGAAGAATCCTAGTCAGTTAGCCTGCTTCTGACATTTATTTGTCCCACTGAATTTTGTTGTCTTTAAAGGGCTGGCTAAAATCTGGACACATGAAGAGTATTTCTCCTTTATTTTGTCGTCTTGCTTACCTTTGAGCTAGTTTCTGCCTTTTTCTAATGAGCTGCCTTGGCTGCTAAAGCTGCTGGCATCCCCTGGGGCCCGGGAGCAAGGCAGCCGTCTGAACCCTTCCCTTTACCCTGCTTTGCAACACGCATTTCAGGGGAATGGCTTCCACTGTTTATTGGAACTAGGATTAAGAGTGGCTGTGTTTTGAGTGACAGACACTACTGGGGAACTGTAAAAGCCTTCATTTCACTTATTCCTTTCTTTTCACACTGCTCAGACAGTGTTGTAAAGTTGCACTTCTGTTAGGAGTGAGAAACAACCCCACTGCAAAGCAGCGACTTTAAAGAACCTGGTTGCCACTTGGCACCTAGACGTTCAGGCTGGGATCGCTTAAAACCTTCTCCCGGCTCACTGCTTGTGGGTTACTTGTGGAAAACAAAAATAATGCTTTTCCTGTTCTTCCCAGGACCAGCTATGTCTGCTATAGTCACCTCGCTGCACAATGTCATCTAATGCTGACATCCCTTCAAGCTAAACTGATCACCAAGTGAAGGCAAAGAAACCCCAGACTTTCAGGGGTGGCTTTGGATCTCTGCAGTAATATGGCTTTGTTTGGCCACATGTGTGTTTGTGGCTTTTAAGTGCCTGCCCAGGCACTGAAGTTTCAAGTGTAAGCTAGCAATTTATTACAAGCTTTGCACTTTAGACATTTTTTATTTTTTTTTCACTTAATGTTCTGCTGTTACTGTCCAACTTCTGCTGTTGCAGCAATGTAGGTACAGGCTAAACTGGGGTATTGGTATTTCTGGAGGATATTGTTTAGAACTAAAACAAAATAAAAACCAACAAAAAACCCTAGCTTGCAGCGAGTGCTTTGTTCGCAAACCGTTTTTGCTACATCTTACCTGGAATATCTCCAGCTCCCTTTTTTCCACTGGCTGGTCATGACAGATTCCCAGAACTAATAAGCCACCCTTTCTTCTAACAAGAGGAAGGCTCTGGTCTGCCATAATTGCTCCCAGCATCCTGGCTCTACCTGGAGTGCTTCCATCTCCTGGAAGGAGTCCAGTGTCTGCTCTGCAAGCCACAGTGCATAGCTTTGGTTGTTAAAAATACTACAGATTTACTTTCTCAAATCTACCTGTATAAGAGTTCAAGACTTAACAGTTCTTACTGGCATACAAAACAGTTATTTGGTTTTGACTTTACACTTGATGCCCATTAATATTTTGATTAAGAAATTACATTTTACAATCACTTCTTTAATAACCCTAAGCTCTGTCTTTTTGCATAATAGCATCATGTGTATTTATAGCGTATTTCAGTATAAGACAACACAGAATGTACTCTTCCTCTTGATCCCCTTTATTCTTCTACTTCTCTTTAGATGAGAGTTGCTTTGTATATTTATTTACCCTGACAGATTTGGTATAAGCATTGCCAGATTTGTATTTGCATTTTTTTTTGTTTTGGTTTGGTTTGGTTTTTTTAAGAGCAATAGCAACTTTGAAATCCCAGGCAAAAAGTGCTGTGTAGTCGAAAAGCTTGTTATAATTTTATAGCAGAGAAAAACTGCCAGCTTTTGTCTCAAACCAGGAGTTTGAAAAATGTGAATGTATAGGCTACAAAAGGTATGAGATTTATTGCCTCCACAACCAGTGTACCTCTGTGGGGCTGAAGAAGGTGCAGCAGTGTCTGGTTGCAGCCCTGAGGGGTCCCTGCTGACCAGGCTGCTCTCTTCTCCATCTCATCTCTGCTTATCCTCTGCACTTTTGGTAAACTCATTGGACTTCTGATAACGCTGTACATCCAAGCATGGGAAATGATTTCAGGCACTTTGTCTCAAAATTTCCTTCTCTGAAAGATAAGGGGTAGCTCTGAGAACATAATATATCACTACCAGTAGTTGCAGGCTGGATGTGACCCAATAACCTGGCTTACACGTTTAGAGACGTTGGTCCCGTTTAACGTTGTTGTGTTTTGCTTAGTGGTTTTTTTTTTTTTAAATGGTACAGACCAAAATGAAACACAGAATTTAGTAAGTCAGAGTTTATATGCTGTTTCACTAAAGCGTTGAATTTGTTTGATTTTTTTTTTTTTCATACTTGATCATTTTCATTTAATGTTGTCGTCAGCACCTTCGTCGCGGTAGGAGATTTCTGTCCCCATGGCGTCGGCGCTCTGGCTGCCGGAGGGCTGATCGCACAGGGCACTGCTGTGACGGGCCACGCAGGATGCCTGGTATTTTTCTGTCAGTCATTTGCACATATTTTTCTGCTGAGGAGTCTTTGGAGGGAGAGAACGGAACTGAAACGCACTTTTCTGTCAATGCTCGGCATACTCGTATGAGCTCCTATACATCTGTGTACTCGGGAAAACACCCCACGATTTACATTGCAGACAAAGCCAGCTGTATATAATGAGTAGCCAATCCTTGTAATATATTGCTCCCAGTGTAAAAGTTATTTGTAGGAAGGACTTGGCAAATAGTTTTTGAGAAATTAATACATCTGCAAAAGACTATGACAAAATTTAACAAAAACTTAAGATTGGAGTAAATTACCAAGTTTTACTTTGGAAACCCTTTCCTTTGGAACACCTTCATTTCATGACTCTGTTGTGCTGCTTTCCAATCTTTCATAAACGTACTAATAATATAATTCATAAAGAGAGGTTTGTTTATTTCGGTATTTGTTTTTTCATCTGTGGAAGAATAGATTTGGGGTTTATATTATTTCTCCCATATCAGGCATACGCATGTATGTCTCTGGTTACATGCGTGCGTGCTCACAGCTATTTATTTTCCTTGTTAATATTTATGAGACAGCTCTTCACAATGCCTTGTGAAAAAGCGCATAAACACTATTGTTGCCTATTCTGTTAACTTATTAGAGTAGTCAAATTGGGGAGGGAGGGAACAGATTTTCTTTAAAGAAAGTACACTGCTTTGAGCAGTTGATGCTTTTTAGCTCAATGTTGGACTATGCTATGCTTAATAACTTTTCACTAGTTTCACACTAAAATGTCCATGACTATTATAAAGGAGTGATTTATTATAGACTACAGTTAACTAGAATTTTTCAGGTATTGAATGCTATAAATCTTGGAATTGACTGAAGCTATATACTCTGACAAACTCTAAAAACTTACAATGTATTTTCCTCTGCTTTGAAGCAGTATGTTTTGAAATACCTGAACTTGCTGCCTCTTACTTCAGGTTATATCTAGCTTAAGGATAAAGTAAGAATCACTCAGACTTTATCCAGCAGCAATTATTATAAGTAGCAATTGCCAATTTCTTTGTTTTCAGCCTTAAGAAGTGGCTATTGGAATGGTGCCTCCAGTTGTTTGCTTTGATCACTCATTAATTAAGACCCAGTGATTCTGTTGCTTGCTCTACATGGACGGTAAGTTAGTTTCCTGGAAGGCTTTTGACTATTCCTTCCCAGTTTTCACGCAACACAAAATATGGTGTAAGTGTAACAGGCTGTGGTTTTTTTCATCTTTCAGTAATTTATGATTAGGTCAGATTCTGTGGAAAAATGATGTACAAATATGACCAGAACAAAAAATCAGTTTCTAATTTTTAACAGAAAATAATATTTGACCACAGACAAATTTCTTTCATATTATTCTTCTTTGACTGTTTTGTCCAATATCTTTTGACATTTAGCTCAGATTAGATTGTCTTGCAGAATTTGTCCAAAACCCCTTGCTTTTACTATTAACTTGGGAATCTGTAGGGATACATAAGGGAATTTGTTATGTATGACTCTCTGCATGACCTAATTTTTTTTTTTTTTTTTTGCCCGTCTCACTCTACTGTCTTGAAAATAGATACTGTTTAAATCTCCTCAGTGCTACAAAAGCCTGCAATTTTAGCTATAGATTTGAAACACTGCTAAATTGCATAGCTGTTGAGATGAAGGGGCTGAGTTTAGTTTGGCCTCTTCAGTGTACATGTTAATGGAGGCTATGTATTGGTAGAATAGTAAACCATATATATTTATCCTTTGGCCAAGGACTGGCCACAATGCAACTTACATAGGCAGCAACGCAGCCGTTTTTTCCCAATCAGTAAACCACAGACCTTAGTCTTACTCCAATGTGAAGAGAAAAACATGTAATTCTAACAGTGTTTGGTACACAGCATCTGTACAGCCGTACGACTGTACCAAATGAATGCATGGGCACTTGTGTTTTGGAGATCTGACCCCTTGCTTTCCTTAAAATATCAATTCCTAACCTTCGGCATGGTAGCAAATAGCCAGCGAATATCTACATTTAAATAGCCTGGCCAAAAATACTGCATCTATTTCTATACAACTATTGAACACACACTGTAAAATATTTGCTAATGCCATGTAATCCTCTTGTGATTACCTATTAGGACTTGCTGCTGTGTTCTTTCTTACTTTTTAGTTTGCTGTAGAAATACCAATTAATTATGTTCACAAGAAAAACCAGTTATATGATGTGGAGAACTGAATTTTGGTGTCAGTATTATGTACAATAAACGAATGACAGTGTTCCTATACTGCTGCATTTAAAAAATCCCTTTGCTGCAACGCAGCATGTTTAAAGCATTGTGTGTTAGTAAAGCCTGTTATTTTGAATGAGTTTCATATCAACACCAGAAAATATTTGACCTGACTTTGTTAGTTTTGCAGCAAAAGTTAGGCTTTTGAGAATGTTATCTTCTTTGCGCCTTGGAAAACTAATCTGCAGGGAAATGGCTATCTTTACCTATCTCAGAAGACTGTTATAACTCTAGATGTGTCACTGTCTGTAAAGAAATGTGAGATCTTGTAGGGAACACTCTCCAGAAGTCTGAGTTTTCACAACTCATATTTTGGCCATTTTTCCATTTTCTGTTCAGTGCCCAAACTTCTCCCCTTCTTTGGGGGATTTGTTTTCACTGCTGCCCCTACCAATCTTTTCTTTTTTCCCCCCAAAGAGCTTGATAAACTAAGAAATTTTAAACCTTTTAGCTGCTGAAGTATCTTCTTGGAAATGAAACTTTTTGAAAAGTATGTTACTGCTTGGATTAAGAAGGGCCGCATTGTTGCTTAGAGAGCTCCCATAAATGCTGTGTTGAAGTATCTCATAACGAACAATGGACACTGGGAAGGAAATTAACAGTGATCCATTGATTTCTTACTACACTTCTGAACTGTTTGTCTGTTTTCAGCTTCTAAATAGTGAATCAACACACAGTAAAGTCTTGATCTTGAAGAATAATTGCTGGTGTGTAGCAGCGCATCTTGTAGTTAGGGCAATAGACGGGACTTGGGAAGAGCTGTCTTCCTATTACTTGTTCAGCCACTGAACTACTCCATGACCTTAGGAAAATCCCTTCACTTCTGTCTTTTCACTTCCTTTGTCCGTTTTTTTAATTAGATTGTCTGGCCTTTTTATGAAGGGACTATCCCTTGTTCTCTGTTTTGCCGAGCTCAGCACAAGGCCTGGATGGATTGTCCAGTCACACCTATGTAGATCCGCCTACTGTGTCCATTACTGTAGTCCCGTAGGTCCTTTCCCAAGATCAGAAATGATCATATCATGTGGTTTGGTCTTGATAGGATATATAAGGTTCACCGTTCTTCTTAGCTTGAACTGTGACTATTTCACTCTCTTGCACTTTGCTTTAGGATGAAGAGTAAAGTTAAGTGCCTATATTTATATTTATTTATATTTCTCCCTCTCTTGAGGCTGGACACAGGGGGTTCAAATAAGATTAGACGTTTGGGAAGACTAAGCATAAAATCCACCACTGAGAACGTTCCAGTTTTAAATCAACTTCATACCTGGTGTGCCTAAAAGTCATGCAAAATGCTGTTATGTGTTATTTGGTACATAGATAACAGTCTGACTAGACAGGTTTGGGGTGAAATAGGTCAGCTTTGTGATACTTTCCTTTGGATCAGAGTTGTTGTCACTGGGCTCTAGCTGTGACGTGTGAATTGCAAATACTTCTTTTTAAAAAGAGCCAAGTTATGGTGGTTGTAGTGCAGGGGAATAAATAGGAGGGGAAAATTAATTGCTCATTTAAATGTTTCCAGATTAATTCCTTGGCTTCATAAATGTTGCTGAAGTATTTTCATGGCGTTTGAAAACGCAAAGTGTATGGTGAAGAGCACAAAAAAGTAAAAGGCGCTCCTTGCAAAAAAAACCTAAAACCAAAAAAAGCCCCCAAAACAAACAAAAAAAACCCCCACAAACAAAAACCACCCACCCACCCCCCCCCCCCCCCCAAAAAAAAAAAAACCTGACTCCAAACAACAAAAGAGAAAAAGCCCTGAAGAGCCCTAAACTGATCAGTTTTCATCCCATTTCAAATTATTGAGAGCATGGAGTATAGATTTGCATCTGACCTGGAATGTGCCAGGGTTTGCCCTGGCTGATTGTTGTGAAACAAATAAAAGAACTAAGGTCAGAAATATCAAACTGAAAAAAACAATCAAAAGAAAAAAGGGAATTATATGTATTGTACACAGAAAATACCGACTGTTTGCCTTTCAGTAGCCAAATGTAGGTGTTCAGGAGGTTGCTTTCACCCATATACCCCTCTCTTGCCACTCATTTGTCTCTTCAATTGCTTAGAGAAGAACTTTTAAACACATAAAGAGGTTTCATGATGGGATCCTGGACATTTCCAAGCTCAAATACCTCCTTCCCCTCCCCGGCCCCCCCAGTAATATATAGCTTTGTGCAGGCACAGAAGACCTGTTGGTCAAGGATTTGATGGTGTGTTTTCTCATGAGTGATTCTGGTGTGTTTTATTGATGTGTGGGTTTATTCCCTTTCAATGTACTCAGTATTTTTCTTGGGAAGGAATAGAAAAAAAAAAATCCCTGTTATATGACTCTGTCAGTTGTCTACAAAAAGACTTACCCAATTAGTTGACCGCTCAGCCCTGCAGACATGGCTGGAATATGGTTCAGTTCCCTTGGGCTTGCATTTTAGCACTGGGTTTAACTGTTTCGTTGTGCGTGCTCATATTTCGTCCCTTCTACTGCTGGGAAGTAGCAACATTATTAAAAATACACTTGATGTTACTAGATAGCTTAGTGGATAACAGGATTTTGTGTAGAAAAGCGAATCAAAAAATTTGCCTCAAAATGCTGTGAGGTGAACTCTTCACAGAAATTTAAAGCTGGCAGAGACTATGGAAATGTTTATTCTGACCAACTCTAGTACACAAGCTATTGAATTTTGCCAAGGATTGTATAACCTTTCTAAATGTCTTTAGCTAAAATATCTTCTTGATATGAAAAACACCCCTGCAACAGTTGGGGCATCAGCTCTGGTGATTAATCACCCTCCAATTTAAAAGCAGCCTCAGCCACTAGATATCAGTTTGGTTTTATTTTCTTTTTTTCTCAGTTTTTTTCCTAATTACACGATGCTTTCTTTCTATGGAAGTTCTTTTGTCCTGTAATCACATTGCCTTTTCATTTTGTTAGATTAAATAGCTTGAGACCTTTATTACTAAGCAAAAAATCAATTCAAAAGATTTTTTTATTTTAATTTCTTAAGCGTTTACTTTCTGCTACCCTGTTCTCCAAACTTCAGCTGGTCTTATTAAAAAGTGGATGTCAGCTGGACACGGTGTTCCAGTTCACCTCCCCAATACCATATATAGAGATAAATCACCTTCCCACTAAACATCAGCACATCTGTTCTTGTGCGTATAGACAAGAAATTGGATTGCCTGGAGCGCATGGAAGGATCATGCTGGTTCCAGATTCTTTTTAATAGGCACTGATTTCCAGAATAGTGTCCTTTTGTCAGCCCAGCTGCATTCCCTGCTTTTGGATATCAAAGCTTTCTATACCTTCTGGGACTTGCAGGAATGATTTAGTTTTTTTTCAACAGGTAATTAAGTGGATAGGGGGAGACAGGGATTTTTATCATCTGCCTTCTCAAAAAAAAATTAATCTTAAAAGTAAAACTTGAAGTTAAAGTCTCTAGAATCTGAATCCTTTAACAACTTCCATATTCTTCTCTTCCCTGTCTCTCTGTACTTGTCATGTCAAAGCTGAGGACAGACCTTCTCCACATTACTGGTTTAAAGTCAGGTAATAATACGATGTGTCGCATACCACACTTGCAAGAAGTGCATGAAAAGATAGGAAGACAAATGATGTACTTTAGTACATGCAGTTTTTAACTTTGACTTTGTTATGTTAAATCAAGGCAACTCTTAAAGAATAAATTGATCAAATTAGCACATACTACATGGGTAACCTTCCTCTGCTCCTGGTTGAAGCCAACAGTTGTAAAGCAATAATGAAAGGCTTGCAGGGTAGAGGAGTGATACCCTACACCTTATGGGAAGGTGCTATCAAACATGCTCTCACTTTTCAAGATGCCTCCCCCTCACCCTACCTACTCCATTCCTCTCTTCACATTTGGTACATATTATGTTTCATGACAATTTAGTTTATGATCAACATGATTAGCTTGGTTCTTGCTCATGTTTTGAGGTGGCTTCTGTTTCCGTGCTTGTACAATAAGTCAACTCTAACAAACTTACATGTGAAAGAAGAAAATAGGCTGTACTTTTCCAGGCTTCACTGTGGTGTTTCCTGTAGGTTCCCATTTGGAAGGTTCATCTATGCAATAATTACACTGCTAAAAACCATAAATGGAAAGAAGAACAAGACTGGAGATGCCAAGTGACTAATTTAGATATATTGTCTTAATATCTTCAGACTACGGGAAGGTGATGGAATAATGAAGACTGATTATTTTTTTATTTGTTTTAATCAGTTTACTTGCTCTAGAAATTCTGATTTAACAGCTGAAAAGGCAGAAAAATCTTCTTGAACAGTTAACAAAATAGAAATTGCTGGCTCATATTGCAGTGATGAAATTTTGGCCTTTTTCATTGTACTCCCTTGATCTTGGTAAAAGAGAGATGTTTTAGTCAGAATAGCAGACTAGATACTATAAAGCTTTCTTTAATGAGAAATTAAGCTAAGTTATCAAGCTGCACTTAAGCTTTTTAAAGCATTTTTATTCTTTTTGATATAATCTTTAATTCTTCTTACACACAGAATGCAACTATTTGATGTATACGAAGAAAAATGTAAAGCAAAGCCTGTCTGGAAACATTCCTGCTGCAATAGCATTCACTGCTGCTAGCTGCCATAGGCGAGCTATGGAACTGTGTCCTGGGGTACTAGGCTGTGAGCTCCTGGTGTCCATCCTAGCAGAACTACTGGTGAGGTGGTTTGGGGGGAAAAGTCTCAGGGGGGACGGTAGTTCAAATTTCTCTGCGCTGCTTATTCATAGAAGCAGGGTTTTGTCTAGCTCTTCTAACTACTGGCTTTTAATAAATTATTGGAGGCAATTTGTTGATTTTGTTGCGTATTTAGCTGGTTGGGACAGGAATACTGGAAAACGTAATGCAAGCGGAAAAAATAACACCACAGCTGTGCAAACAATGCAAAGATGTTCTTCATACCCTCTCCTCATTGATTTGCACGCACACACACGCCCCCGGCCTCATGTGGTCAGAGAACACAGTCAGTTGTATATACTTGATGTGCAGAAAATAGATGCACTTCTAATGTGGATTATTATGGGCATAACTTATTAATGATCATTTAAAGAGCGTACTGAGACTCATTCTATTAAAGCCCCTAGGGCATCAGCAGTAGTTTGAGGGTCCAAGAGGACTGTAAACTATGATCAGCACGACACATACCAGTAGGTGTATCTTCAACAGAGGAACTGCCACGGGGCTATTTTTAGTGTAGCTATCAGATGTCTTAGGGTGGAAAATTGCAGAGCTCAGTTCCAAAAGATCCTACAAAGCCAGACAGGATGACCTCAAAAGTATCGGTAGATTTTTAAGACTGTACCAAGCATGAATACATTCTCAGAAAGATGAAGGGCAGTTTTTGCTAGTGATGCAGGAGAGAGGGGAGGTACTTTCCCAAAATTGTGGTAAATCATAAATTCTTTACATTTGTTTCGGGGTTTGTTTCTTTTCCTCAAAGTTCATGGGACACAGTCTTAATACCTTCCTAATTTACACCTGCATCATGTAATCCCCTACCTATTTTCAGCCTTGCCTGTGCAGACTGAGCTGGTACATTACTGCCATGTAGAGTTCAGTGCCAGCTACTGTATGTTTTTTATAATAATTTATACAGTCAATGGTAATCAAGAGATCCTTACACAAGACTGCTTTCACTAATCATGCAAGTAAATGGATGCCATTCTTTCTTATTCTCTGAGATGCAAATTCCAGCCAATAAAACTGGATACTATTACTCGTGCAGCTAAGGCTAAAATAAAAACTCCAGTGGCAGGTATATATGATAACTCCCACATTTATTTGAAATACAGAATGCGTCTGCCTATACAAATGCATAGACGCATACTCCATGTAACTACACCAAATTGCATACTACTGAAGAAGCATATGCTGAAGATTGTAATGAGAGAAGTAACTATGCTGCAAAGCATGGCATGTGGCTCCACGTTCTTAATTTTAGTAGTATCTAATCTCTCTGTGGCAGTAACGCAGCAGCTCAGTTTCCACAGTCAGGTGTAACTTCAGTCAGTCCTGATTACATGAGAGTAGAAAAAAACTAAAGATATTTCTTTGAAATTCCTTCCCTAACTCATATAAAAGCACACGTGAGAATGCTTGCTTGGAATGAAGAAAAATGACAATCTATTTGAGGACAGAGTTTAATATTCTCTTGCTTCACCAGTACCATGTCATTGGTTATATTTTCTGGAAACTTTCTGGAATATGCTGGTGTTGGATTTCTAAGGTTTTTCTACCTATCTCAGGTATGGAATAAAAAAAATAGTTGGTTTTACTTTTGAAGTCATAGTCATAATAACTGAGTGGCTGCATAATTGTAGTCCTGCATAGGAGTTTTTCATAGCTAAGTCTTGTTGCTTTCATGCAATGATTGATGAAAATTGTATTTTAATCCAGGAAATAACTGAACAAAGCCCAGATACTGGTGACTGGCAGCAAAACAGTACCTGAAAGTGTCTGCAATCACGCAGTGTGTGCATCACGCTTTCCTGAGTGAAGTCTGGGACTTTTCCTGGAGTTTGCAGGAGGTAATCCATAAAGGGTGCTTACAGGTAAGACTGTGGAGCATCTTAGGTCTAGTTCATACGTTACATTTTTTACCACTCGTAGTATTAGAAGGGGTTATAGGATTGTAACTGTTTGTTTTATTGTCTGTCTGGGCCCTCTCTGAAAATCATGCATTTTGAACGATGGTAATGTGATCTCCCCATTTCCTGTTCAAAGTCTTCTACTGTGCTCCCCAGCTGGAATTTCTGGCTCTTTCCTGTTTCAGAGTGTTCTGTGTACGGTGACTGTCGGTATTTGTAAGTTTGCTGTTCCCTACCCTAAAGACGTTGTTGATAAAATGTTAGTGCTTTTCTGTTGCTTAATTTTCTTCCCTCTCCTTTGGCAGCTTTCCTCAGCTTTTGGCAGTTCCAGTTCTTTGTCCAAGCTGTCCAGCAGGAGATATTCTCATTCTGGGTACATTTCTCAGAAAAGACAACTTCTGTTGCCTCTCACAGAAGCCTCATAGAAATCCACACAATGTTTTATTTTCAACCCACAGCCTATGTAAATCTGTAGGATCCAAAGGAGTCTTCCTGCTATCAAACTGCAGCAGAGGTGAAAGTCATCTCTTTCACCTTACCCTCAACCTTTCATTACGCATCATATTAAGCAGTTAATTATCAATTTATTGCAATTACGCTGAGGACTGAGGTTTTCTTCTTTTTTCTTTTCTTTTCTTTCTGCCAAAAGTGCTGTGCCCCAGTCCTGAACTGCAGACATCAGATGGCCTGTTGAATGGAAACCTCAATGCTTGTGGAATTATTACACGTATAAAGTTGCTTTTTGTACCTAACCAGTAATAGGATCAGTAGCTATGTCAATTTAAATGATAATTTAATAAGGATAGGATTCGTAAGAGCTCACTTGACTTTGGGAGTGGAGTTAGAACCTTGCTCAAAATCCCACCTAAATCTCCTGTGACTTCTCTTTAGCTTGTCCTGGTTTCATTTTGTTCTGCTGGTCATTCAGCAGAGCTTAAAATTACACACACCGAATTAGGTACTGAATTAGAAGTTTGGGTCGGGGGGTTTTTTTGGGGGGTTTAGGTGATGGTTTTTTTTAAAGTTAGTAGTGCTTGCAACTTTCAAGCTGTCTTACAAGCAGAAATGCATCGCAGTTATAGTAGCAGCTGGTCTTTTCTCTTGTTCTAAGCATGCATTCTCTGCCACTCTGTTCCTATCCCTCCGCATATCCAGTTTCCGAGGGAGAGCTGTTAAAGGGTTATCTTGAGGGTAGATCTCCCTTACTTCACTGAGCCTTTCCTGACTAGAAATCCAAGTGGATTTTAAATGTAAACTTTCTTCAAAAACATCAGGAATTGTTTTGTGAAATATTCTGGAGTGAGTCCTCTTACCCACATAATTCAACTTGGGTTTTGTGTGTTTTGGTCGTGTTAATCTGTTATTACCTATTAGACACTTGTATCTAATATGAATACTAGATTGCTTTAAAAATAGTGTCTCACTCCTTATATATCAATAAAGAAGGTAAGTAAGTCCTGTTAATAACTTGTATCTAGTAACCTGGCTGTGCTACTGAAGCCTTTCCGCACTCCCTGCCCCAGATCCTGGAAAAAAGATTTTAAAAATGAAGTTGTTCAACTCTTCTGTTTCTGATCGTATAGGTAGAAGTGAGAGTCTAATTTGACACAGATGGTAAGTAAATGGTTTCTTAGGCTTCCACTACTAGGACTGTAGCGTTTCAATTGATAAGCTTCAAACAAATCTTAAAAGCCCAGAGTATAATAAATTTAGAGTTGAACTCAAGGTTAGAAGCAATAGATTGCAAATGTAAGGTATAGTAGGAGATAACACTGAACAAATGTTTATTCTGTTTTTTAATCTTGTGTACAGAGATGAACTACTGATTTTTGAAAACATGAACTGAAAGTACATCATGAACCCTATAAAAGAAAACGGGAGCAGAATATTAGTAAAATATTCAGATAATATCAGATTGAAAGGAAACTGTAAATGTTAGAATGGGCCGAGAAATAACTATGGAAACAAGATGCTTGAGTAAGAAATGAACAAATTTGATTTGCCATGGATCATTGCAGCTTATATGCTGTCATTCTTTTATGGAAGGATAGTTAGAAACTAAAAAATACAGGAGAGTGGCAATAATGTCATAGCTTAGATATGTTTATTCACTGTTCTGGCAATGAAATACAAATGATGCAAGTTTGGGGTTGTATGTTAGAAGGTAGTGATCAAAACTGGTCATTGAATTGATATTCAGTAACTAGTTATTACATTTGCATAATATGGACAGGCTAGAAAATATATGCAGAGGAAAGATTAAGCACCCAATTAGCACTTCACATAGTACACAAGTAGAGTTATGAAAACGGAATTTAGTTTTTTCAAACCCACAAGATGTTGAAGTCTCTCTGCAGAGAATTCAAGGTAAATGCCAGCAAATACTGGGTGTACGCAAACATTGGTGAGTTAAGCGAGTAATTAAATGGCAGTATAATAGAGACTAACAGGTTGTAGTCAGGAAAGGGAAACTTTTCTATACTCTGTGGGTGGTGAACTCAAATACGGCAAAGGTGGAGGCAGTGGAACCACTTTTTCAGATACAACAGTAGTTTGGCTGGCGCATGAGTAAATGTACAGTTGGGATCAGTATTGGTTTGGCATGGAATACAACTAGAAAAATCAATGATATTTCTTCCCTGCTTCCAGCATTTATGATGTCACTCTTGTAAAAATATTTCGTTATAGAAAAATAGATAAAAACCTCTCCTCTGACGTATTTCTTCAGTGTACTGCAGGGGTGGAAAGTCACCACGCTGAGCTGTCAGAGTCCTGGAGAGTAAAACTTTCCTTTCCTATGATGCATAGGCAATGGCAGGCCATGATGTGATGTGGGCTGGGATGGTAATTAGGTTTTATAGCATGTGTATCTGTGGTCTTTTTACAATCTATTGCCAGAATGTACTATTTTAAGAGGTGAGCATGTGCCTGTTGAGGCTTGATCTGAGCTCACCAGCTAGGGTCTTGCACGCTACCAAACAGCTGTTAGAACAGAGAATTCAGCTCCAGTCCTGTACTGAATTTCATGCAAGCAGCCCCTGCACCCTGCCTGCAGATCTGCCTGCACAGAGCTCGCTGAGGGATTCAAGCAGGCATCAGGTTGTGCCCTGTAGCTGTTTTTCATTGTGTGTGAAGTGAGATGGTCCATCTTTGAAGCTGTTTACAGGCTGGTGGCTTACCGTTGAAATACTCTGTTGCCAGGATCTTTGGAAATGCCAGAAAGAAATTGTGATGTTTCTATGTATTTTCTTAAATTCCTGCTTTGAATTAATTTCACACATGTAGAGTTTAGAGACCAATGTCCTGCAGGACGATGCACTGTTTCTGGCTCCGCTTTGTCTATGTCCTCCTTTCCCGATGGCAGGAGCAGGCCAGCCAGGCTCCTCCAGTGCAGAGCTTCCTCCGGGGCGATGGTAACGCAGAAGAGCACCGGAGGGAGGAGGCAGCCGTCTCTGCCCCAGTCCCTGTACGGCTGGGACACCTCGCTGGCTGCGGGGGGCTGAAGGCTGCCTTCATCCCTTCCTGCTGTTCTGTCCTACATTCTGC
This sequence comes from Fratercula arctica, assembly GCA_947846985.1. Lineage (NCBI taxonomy): Eukaryota > Metazoa > Chordata > Aves > Charadriiformes > Alcidae > Fratercula > Fratercula arctica. The sequence goes on from CANTUZ010000010.1 coordinate 27,861,598, forward strand.
AGGTGTTTTCTCATAGGAAACAGTGTTATAAATTATGCATAAAGATCCCAATTTGGGGGACTATCAGATTCTATCAGTCAAAAGTCCTGCTTTGTAATTTAATTTCACAGCTATATTTCAAGATCATGTCCCATGCCAGGACAAACCTGACGATTTCAGATGATTTCTTTGTTGCCTTTAAGATGTTCCAAAGATGCTTTCTGACCAGACAGCAATAGAAATGTGCGTGGATAATGGAGCATCCTGGTCTGAACTGTGATTCCAGAAGTCTTGGAAAAAGTGAGACCTATACCAAGTCTTCAGATGTAATTTCAGTGATACTTGGCTGATATAAACCACCTTAAAATTATAGCCCTCTTTGCACCAGTTTCATAGATCACTGTCAGGCCTTTCAGATGGATGTCTAAATTGCATCTCCACTTGAACTGATTTAAAAAAATCACAAAACGATGGTTCTTGCTGGTCATTTCCTTTACAGTTCTCTTCGTAATTTTCATGCTTTTTGGTATTGCCCTCTCTTTAAAAAGATCCTTTTAAAATACAACATATTAACAGAAGACTCAAAGACGTTAGTTCCTTTGAAAACACTACTTTATCTGCAGTATTGCAAAGAAACAGACTTACAGTAAATCACTGGATATGTTCAGCCTCTAAATAACTTTGAAATTTCAGAAAAATGTATGAGGTGAGAAGCAGCCTGTCGTTTTGAGCATAGGTGAAGCAGTTTGTGGAAAAGGAATAGTGATAGCAGTTTTTAACAGCTGATTCAGGAACTGCTGCCTCAATACCTCTGGGTTGATTGGAAAGGATGTGTCTGTACTGAGTCTCTGGTAACTTCATATTACCAGACTTGACAAGTGCTAGTGGAGCTACTCTGACACAGTGAAAATTGCCTTGACTGCGCAATGGACAAAAGACAAAACTAAAATACTATATCCAATCATTTTACATTTAGGGGTTTGAAAACCGAGTTTAAATCCTGAGGTGGTTGCTCTTTGAATTCAGCTGGTTCCAGCTGCAGGCCTGAGTTCAGGTTCTGAAGAACTAGATAGAAAGATGACAAATGTTTCAATCAAAAGCGCTTTCCTTTGGCTTTGTACTGTCTGACTCTGTTGCAGTAGTGAAGTAGTAAATCAGCTCCGAAGGCTTATACATACAGCTTGTGTCTTTGAAAAAGCTTACTGTGCTGTCATGTGCAAAACAGGAAACGTGTAATGGTATGAACCCCAGAGGAGCCGATCCAGGGCAAACTCTCCTGACCTTGTGGAAAGCACATCCATCCCAACCTCGCAGTGAAATGGAAACGTACAAGTTAACCACAGAAGTTAAGAAACATCCCTGTCTGCATTGTAATGCTTTAACGTGGAAAGTTTTTTACATGAGAAGCTGAGCCTGCAAGCTGATGCCACCATGCATCTCTCTTTGTGTTGTTTTTCTCCTTCTTAGAAGCAATATTGTACTCCAGTTTGTTTTCATTTTGCAAGCAAAGTGGTATTTTGGAGGGAATGACACACTTCCAAAATTACACACTATTAGATATTGTTGCTGTCCCCAAAGAGTAAGAAAAATGTAAATAGCAAGGAGGGAGAGGCATGATTCAAATTAACTTGAGCAGGCAAAAGCTAGATCATTAGTTAAAACTGAGAAGAGATTTGATTGAGAACAGATATTTTGCTCCAGAAATGATCTCTTCTGGACCAGGCCACTTCTCCACTCTATGTAATTTTGCACCTGTCAGAATGTACACAAGGCATTCTTAAAACCAAGTGACATTTCACTCTTGACCTGCACACATGTAACAATAGGATCCAAATCCTGTTCCTAGCAATATCTTAGGCCATGTTCCTCAACATACAAGGCCATGGTTTTATTTCATATCAAACTAGAATTAGGGGAGGAACACACTATTTGAAACCCAAAAAGATACACTCTAGCTTTCATATAAGTTAATAGTTATAACTAATTCTCTTCAAAAGGCCTGTGAATCAATTTAAAGTTAGAAACCACGTAAACTTTGGAAGCTTTATATACTCCAACTATAAAGCCTACTACATAGAGATGTGGTAAATATTTACAGACAGACTAGTATTAATATCTTCCTTTATAATTTTTGGTTGTTTTAGTAGTGTGTGTCTTCACCTACTGATTGAAACAATATTACTTTAGCAGCCTTTCTGTTAAATACAGTGATGAAGCTATTCAGTGCAACATAAACATTTAGCTCTGCAGTTTAGTCTGTAAACATTTAAAAGGTTGGAATGTTTATCTAAAATGGCCAGACATCCAAAACTTGCAAAGCTGATCTGTTTGCAGTGTTAACAAGGAGTATAAAATGAAGAGTTTTACTCATTTGAAAGTAGAGAATAGAAAACCCACCCTCATACTTGGCTCCTATCAACAATTAGATTCAGTTTTGTTTCAGTTCTGAGTTTCCTTGGCACTGGTTAGCCCATCATGAACTGATTTCAGAAGAGAATTGGTTGGGATTAGAACTGCTGCCGGAATCTCAGCGTAAACCCCTGTCCCAGTGAAAGGAGGGGAGGGCACTGATGCAGATGATACGGCTTTTCTTTTTCCTTTTTTTTCTTTTTTTTAAAAGGCTCACTGTGATATGTCAAGATGAAAAAAAAAAAAAAAAAAAAAAGCAGGGGTTTAGGAGTTGCTTTATGAGTGCTTAAGTCTTAACTGATGTAAAAATGGCAATTTCTGTGAGAATGGAGGAGCTACTGTCACACAGATCTGACCATAACCTTGTATTTTTATTCTTATGATACTGCTAGTAAGTGACCACACCTTCAGGCAAATAAATATGATTACACGATTGCTTCTCAGTTCTTGGTTTGGTTACTTAATATTTCCACAGAACTCTGTTAGCCCTGGCAATATATTGTAATTGTAAAAAGTTTACTTTGGTGGGGTAGGTATAAATGTTATTTCTGTTTATTTTTTGTCTTCCTTCAATGTAGTAAAATGCTGAATCCAAGCCTAATCTGGAACACCATTTATGTCGTCATCAGATCAGCTGTTGAAATCCTCCCACCAAGACAGAAGGGAACCAGCCACTTCATATAGAGGGTAAGCAGCAAAACCAGTAATATTCCAAACAATGGTTCCAATATACTAAATTAACATTTTCATAGTTCAAAAGAAAATTTGGTTCATGTTGTGATGAAAGAGCAAGTGAAGTTGGGAAGGTTTTACTGTGTAAAAGTTAATTTGGTTGTGATTAAAATTGCACAAAATTTTAAAGAAATGACAATGTAGAAGAAACGTGATTTTTTTTTTTTTTTTTTTTCCCCCCCCAAACCACAGCAGGGGTTAACTGAATTGCTGCTGTTTGACAAGCTCCGACTACAACATCAGGAAAGTACTCAAACAAGTTTTACAGTTAAACATTGATTTGTCAACAGAGGGCAACTATATAGTTATCTGACATAATTCTTCTCAATGTGTTTTAAAAGTAATTACTCTCATAGATGTTTCATAGCTGTGCCCATAGATGTAATTGCTGTAATGACACAAACGGCCACTTGAATTCTCCAGTGCACTTCTAGTGATTGGATGGCTGATACTACCCCATGTTTTGATCTGCTAAATACCCTGAGGTGACTTTATTTTGCAAACCGTTTTCATTCCTGCTATTAGTGCAACGATAGTTGCACAGCAGGGACACAGTCATTATTTGAAACCTCTGTGAATATTCACGTCGATAAAGTTTTGGTAGACAGTAAAAGGGCTCCCTCTATTGGCAAATCTATGTGTAACTGTAAGATAAAATAAGAATTATTGTGTGCACGTATCTTCCTGGGATACTTGAATTTTGTGAAATCTCAGCAATTCAATTAACACAGTTGAGATTAAACGGACAAACAAAAACAACTAGCCACAATCTGCAACTGAACTGTAAACTTTGACACCTCCTTAATTCTGGTCTATTTACATCTGAGCATCACATACAGTATTTTCTCTTAACATATTTTTCATTCCCTGCTGTAGGATTAAATTAAAATTGAAGGAAGCAGGAATGTCAGTGGCTCATATTTGTGGGTGTTAAATATTTGTGGAGGTGATATAGCACAAGTATTTAAAGAAAAGACAGAATGTCTTTCTCTGTTTCCAGGAGAGGGCTCTGACTCACCATGTAATGTATTTTAATAGACGGAAGGTCTGAATCTTACCTGTTAGCATGGAGCTCTCATTCCTCTGTGCTTTGAGCCACCTCAGGTAATAGGTTTTGCTGATGGCAGCTGCTTTGAAAAAAATACGAGGTCGTTTGTTTTTTTTTTTCATATTGCTACTAAATATGAAAATGCAAATCTAGTTCAGGATATCATAAGGCTCCCTCCCTTAAAACTTCAATCAAATAAGTTTTGCAGGGCTTAAAGTAAGGATGGGGGGGGGGGGGGGGGGTGCAAAACAAACCAACCAAACAGAAAAAGCCTTTGAGGCCAACTGTAACCATGTAGGGCTGGCTGAATTGGAGAGAGAAGGAGAGAGAGAAAAATTCCTTGGCAAGGGCGAATTCCCATCACACCTGAGCCTGTGTTTCCCAGATGTTCCCGTGGCTCCATGCGCAGAGCTGCAGCAAAAGGACACTGTTGGGATCCCGGATGAAGCTGCAGAAGGGAGCTATGGGATGCTGTACGGCGGTGCTGCTCGCTCGCCACCAGGAGACTCTCGCTCCCTGCGATTTAAAGGCAAGGAAAGAAGTATGTACGGATTCAAAGTATCAGCCAAGTATGCAATGTTTTTTGGAATAACTCTCTAACTTTAGATCTGAATTTACCTTCTTCCCTTTATACAATTACTACCTCGTTGCTGTCAATACTGAGAACATAAAACTGGTTTTATTCAATTTCAGTTAAATATTGTGTCATCCCGCTCCCTCAGGATCTAGTCCGTGGTTAGGGTGCTTACCTGGGAGGCTGGGACACCTATGAAAGGCAGTCTTTCAGTGCTTGCTTTTCTTTATGGTTGCAGAATATTTTGAGCAATCTTGGGTAAAAGATCATCTGTGCTAAAGACGGCTTGAATGACGCAGTTTTCCCTGAATGTGGGAAGGGCTCCTGAGTGATTCAGGGCTGAGTCATGGGAAGATCATGCTACTTCTACATATGAGACCAAGTTTATTATGTTCCCAGAGTTATGCCCCAAGGAAGTGTTTTGCTGCATTGGGATGCTGCTGCAGGGGTTTGAGGAGGTGCCGACCCGAATCATTACTGAGGTGAAGGAGCCCCTCAGAGCTTGCTGCGCACAGGTGACCCCTGCAGGCCTTGCATTCAATGATCGAAGGTCTGACAAGTTACACTTTTAACTACAGTTTGAACTTTGTGTTTTGGTAGTCTTGGGATTTTTATTTTTATTAAGCCTTTCAGTTTTGACTAATAATTACAAAGAATAATTGTATATGTAGGATATTTATCCTTATGTAGTCCTCTTGGTTTTTATCCTCACCCTGAGGATAGAGAAGTGATATTTATCTCCAATTTTAGGGAAATCTGAAGCATGGGCAGGCTAAAGTCATAAACTAGGCCTATGGTGAGCCAAAATTACGCAGATCTTGATGTTCACTGAGTAGTCATATTTTCAGCTCTATGGTTACTTCGACATACTTAATATATGAATAAGCTACAGGCACTCCTTTCCCCACAAATTTACCACACAAATAAGAAAGGGGGGCGTATAGTAGATGAGGGAGTAGAAGGGTAGTTCAATATGGTGTATCCTAACACAGGATTTAAAGGTGAGGGGAGAGCAGAAGATATGGAAGAGGGTTCAGGTCTAGTGAATAGCACAGTAAAGATGAAACATTGTGAATGCATGACCTGACAGGAGGAGCTGGAAGGTGGTCAGGGCCAGAATCAAGGCTAAGCAGAGCTTTGTCAGTGAATAACTCCAAATCCCATCTTCTTATTCTATTGGCAGTGCAAAGTGATGGGAAATAAGGAGGAGGTAATCATAGAAACATTGCTGTAAGACAAGAGTATGGAATAGTTACACAGGAGGCAAGGAGATATAAGAATTGAGATATTTGTTTTCCAAAATTGTTTCCCAAATGGGTGCACCCACTCTGAGTGCACTTTGGCATCACCAACAAATAGGCCTGGCGGAAGCCAGCCCTGCTCCGTAAACGTTGAGAAATTGTGCTAAGCCGTATCATCTCAGGAACCTAAGGAATTTAGGTCATGTCTTATCAGGAGCTAGCAGTACCAGCCCAAGCTGGGACCAGAGGAAACTAAAACTGCTTCAGCTGCGCACCTGCACCTACACCAAAGGGGAGTCTGACTATGAGTCGATCACTTTATGCTACAAACATCTGTATCCCCTAGAGCCTGTTGAGCTCTCCTGTGCTGCAGCGGGCCGCACGGCGGTGATCTCCGCTTCAGCAGGGATGCCTCTCCAGGTCACTCCTCCGGGTCCAGAGATCTCTTATCTGGCGTCTGATATCTACACCGAGGTAAGAGACGTTTTATATTAGATCTACAGCATATTGTATACAAGCTAGCTTAATTATTTGAAGTGTAGTAAGTAGTAGAGTGTTTGACTGATGTTTAATTATCACTTAATAATTGTTTATTAAATGATGATTGAATGATGATTAAAACCTTTTGGAGTTACCTGCTGCCAGCTTAGTACAAACTCCCTGCCTTGTGCAGACTATAATGGAATACAGGAAGTGCTAGAAAAACTGTCTTCACTCGTATTTGTTTTATATTTTCTCAGAAATTCTGTTGCAAGCCAAATATCCTTCAGTTGAAAATGCAAAGGTAACGTTTTGAAATGTGCTGTTGAAATACAGTATACAGTTGGGTAAGTCTTTTCAGCTTCCTGTGAATTTATCACAGAACTTTGCTTTTCTTCTGCCCAAGAGGAAGAAATCCTCTGCTCAACTTCTGACCGATTGGAAAACTCTCTGTGATACTGCTGAGTGTCAGATTGCCCGAGTTGCTTCACTCTTCATTTCCTGGAAGGGGGTGGAAGGTACATAGGTATCTATCTGTGTCATATTAGGTTCCACCCAGAAATTTTGTGGGCTGGAAAGTCATTTACAATGACGAAGCAAAGAGTTCAAAATTATAGAACCCAAAGAAGAAGATCTAAACAAACTGTAGAAAATCTGACCCGCAAAGGGCTGAACTGGTGACTTCTATGAGTGTGTGCTACAAGGTGTCAGCCCACCTAAGTAACCTGAGTTATGTCCACCAAGCAGTAAAGCACAGAGCCCATCCAATTGTAACACTTCAAGAGTTTCATGATGAGTTTGTGTTAATACAAAATGGAAACTAAAGCACATCTGTTACTCCTTGATGAAACTGTTTATTTCAAGGCTCTATTCTGCTGCACGTGAAGGGTTTACATACAAGTGCATGCTCAACACTGCATAACTTGCATAGTCTGGAGCATATAATTAGCTCTTATCTTAATTTGCATAAATTTAGTAACAGTGGAAGGTGTTCAGACAGACAGCCCCACAGATCAAAGCTCACAGTGTGATTGTTTTTGGAAAAATTCAAAATATGTGCACGAAAATTATTTCAGCAAAAATCCTGTGTACTACAGACCTACACAGGTCTAAGGTAGATGCCCTTTGATAACACAGTCTGTACGGTCCATCGCAAATTCTGGTTCAGTTTATGAAATGGCTGTATTGTTGCATTCCTCAGCATACACCAGGTCAAGCCATAGGCTGTATCACCTATATTCCAGACTAGGGGCAATGCAGAGTCATTAAACATTGCCGTCTCCAACTGCAACACAGATGCACTGGAAAAATGAAGCTTAAATCAGTTCAGCTAAGCTTGCCTTGAAGCAGTGGATTTTAAGCAGTAAAATTTTCTCAGGAGTGTAACACAGATTGCGAGTAATGCTGCCTCTTAAATATCATCAAGCTGGATACGCTGGGGGGTACAAAGCACCTGCAGAGAAACAAGTAGGGGAGAGGAATGCAAGTACGTGATATTGTCTTGCAGGGACAACTGAAGGCCTAGTTATGAAGAAGGAAATAAGGTGCATAGAAGAGTTGCAAACTGCATAGTTTGGAAAGCACACACAAAAAAAGGTAAGGATAAAACCTAAGCAGTGGTCAGGAGTAGTGACAAAACTGAGCAAGGAAAATTAATGCCTTTTGTCGGCTAAAAGACAGTGAAAGCATTTGGGAGACTGTCTTTCCAAAATCTCCATCAACTAACAGGGCTGTAAAGAAGTGAACTGTAACCCAGAATGACTGTGAGAGAGCTCCCTTTCTCGTAAGGGAGAGTTGGCAAATGATGCATATCAGTTCCTCAAGGCTCAAAATCATCATAGGCTGTATGTACGTGTATCTTCAGAGGATCTGAACCTGATGAAGTTCATGCAGGAAGCCTGTGGGGTAACCTGGGCTGCTCAGGTTCCAGGCTTAGCACTCCCAAAAGCGTACTGCAGGCTGGCTGGTACTCTAGGTTCCTAGACTGCCTGAAAGACAGTGTTATAATACTTGCAGAAATTTTTTTTTTTTTTTTTTTTTTTTTTTGGTAGTTTCTGCTTGCTTTTAGTTTGTAAACTCTCAGGTATTTTATCTTTGAATTTTCACCGATGGAATATTTTAGTGATGGAAATGAAATGCTGAAAAATGGATATGGAAAAAGGAAGAAGACGGCACCTGTGAAATCAGGGGTGTGGATGTTGTATTGGATTAACATACTAGTTTCCATCACTTGGTTCTGGTTTGTGTACTGCTATGGCACAAATCCAATTGGAAAAGTAAGATGTTGGAACTGAAGATTGGAAGAGCCACTAGGAAAATGCAGTGCTTGCAGGAAATGCTGCTGTGATTTTGTGGGTTCTCCCACAAAGACTTCCCTGTTTGAATTGGTACTGAGTCAATACTGGCATAATGTCAGAAATGTTACAGGTATGACCATGCTTGAGATGATATGAAAATTATCATCTATCCCATGAAGGATTCTAGGCCTCATTTGCTGCTGTCTTATCCTGGCTGTGGCATTGCTGTCCATACGCATTTGGTTTGAAAACCTAATACAGAATGACAGTTGTTAATATAAGTAAAAATAAACCTCTGTTCAAAGTGGTCTGGGGGTACAAGAGGTTTGGGGGTTTTATCCTGGCTAAATACCAGTTTAAATATCAAAACCCTAAAGACTGAAAAAAAAAAAAATAGCTATTAAAATTTGCTGTAATTTAAACTGGAGAAAATATTCTTGTTTTCCCCTCCGTATCAGTGGAACTGCATGGATTCTGTGTTTACCTTAGGAACTACATGCTGGAGTGGTTCCAGTCCCAGGCTGGGCTTAGGTCTCCTAAACCGAGATGATTGAAAACCAGTCTTAAAGGTAGGTATGTAATATAACATACATATAATAAATATATGTAATATAGTATGCTGTACTACATGTTTCTGCATGCTTTTCCTCTTGTAAACACTTAAGGAAAATGGCTGCCTTCCATTCTGCTCTAGAGAAGTAGTCAGTCAAATTGTGACATAACATTTACTTCACCAGTAAACCATTTTAATGTACTTTTGAGATGAAATGTGTTACAAAGATACGGAGGAGAGTCCTAGTCAAAAATCTTAAGACTCTTAGATCTACCCTCCTGGTAGGAATCCATCCTACAGCTAAGCCTATCTAACAAGGATGAAAGCAAGCCTGGCTGGAAGCGAAGGCTGGAAAGGACAGAGTGACCTTGTCCCCTTTTGGCAGCAACTATAGCCTGAATGTCTCTGTGGGAGTATCAGATGTAACGCTGCTGAAGGTGAGCAGAAGTAGGCTTTATGTGGAGTTCCTGTTAACATCTCTTTTTATTTTAATAAACTCCAAGGGTAGCAATAATTTAATGTGCAAATTACATCTAGCTCTGTAACTTAGAAATTCACATATCCTTCTTTTGAAAGTGCTTTCCATATTTTATGTAACTGTATATTTTTGTACGTTTGAGGTGGCAGAAATTGGCACTTTTCAGATTGCACTTTGTCACTTGTTTGCACCACCCACCTATGAGGTATTAAATAGAATTGATGGGAAGAAATAGTGGGTCAAGGAATTACATAAACATATTGCCAGAGCTACATCTTAATCCTTGCATAAAATACAAGAGAATGACTTGTTAGTATTTAATGCCCTGAATATTCACTTGTGTGACTTACGTCTACATACCTATACATATCCACAGAAAAAGGAACATAGTAATGTAACGAAACAGTTGATCTGTGTTTTGTTTTTTTTTAATCATGAGCCACTTTTTTATGAGGGACCTATCAAAAGCATGACCAATACTTCCTATTGCACGTGGGCGTCCTGTTCGATATGTCAGAAACTGTTATATCTGTGCCACGTAATTTCTTCATGCATGTGTCTAAAATATATGATCCACATTGAAACCATTATTATTTCTTCATGTACTTGTTCTTGTGATTCTCACCATTTCAGATTTTTGCCAAGGAATGTTGTGAAATTCAGTAGGTTTAGTGTTTTTTGTCAGGTTGAACAAAGCAGGGGACAATGTTCACTGCTCTACTCTTAACCAAGAAAAAGTAAGGGCCTTGCTGGCATCTGCTTTCTTCTTCCAAGAATGGAGATGTGTCTTCCTGCAGGAGTGGAGACACAGTGTCCTTCTCTCCAAGAGCATCGGGAATCCCTGTCTGCTATGGAGGTGTGAGTGAAACAGAGCAGCTAAGAACCCCAACAGCCACAGAACCTGCCGTTGAATGAACAGTGAAGCCATAGTCACAATATTCCTATTGCTGACAAAATTTCCCCCAGTGCTTATTTTTTGCCTCAGAGTCAGTCTGGGAACTCGGACTCCATCAAGATGCCGATGGAAGTTAAAGCTATTGCTTTGGGCTGCCTACATTTCCAAGCAGGCTATACTGTCTTGCTTATACTTGAATCGCTTTTCACAGGTTTTCATTTGTCTATTTTCATAACCAGAAAAACTATGTATAACTTGGGATTTTGATGTAACAGCTGAAATCCTTTAGTCAGAGGCACACACACAGGCAAATACTACAGGGGTTTGATTTCTTCTTGACTCACTTTCAGCAAAATCTGTTTTCCTGTTTTAAGGTCTGCAGTCTCCAAAATTCTACTCTTCTCTAACAAAATTATAAATATTCTCACAGACACTTATGCAAATTTAGAGCTTAAATCAAAACCAGTCTCTCTCATGAGAGACTTCATTTGTCTCAGGCTTTAATCCATCAGCTTCACCTGGCTGTCCTAAGCGTTCCCCTTATTCCACTGGAAATGAAAGAAACCTTAATCATTTACAAAGTGTTTCCAGTTAAAAAGTTCTAATTTGCCATTTAATTATAAACATCTGGTTTTACAGAAAATTTTCTCTTAATGGTGGTGTTATGCCACTTGATGAATTTTGCTGATAAAACATGCTGCCAAAGCTACTGCACTATGATATCTTTTTCTTTTGCTGACAAGAACATTTGCTGCCTATAACGGCTTCTGCAGGAAGAGGGATTTGGTCCAGCCAAGGCTCCCAAAGAGTGTGGGCTTGGAGATTATCATTCCTGTGGAAAAATTTCCATAAGTGAAGTATGTTAAGCAAATGCCTCACTCCCTGACTGTCTGAAAATGGCAGCTGGTGAGGTTTCCATACAATGGTTTCCTTGTCAGAAAAATATTCCATATGCCAATGTAGCTAGCCCAGTTTTCTCTTTATGAATGCAGCGTCAAAGGTGTGGGACTTCTATGAATCCCTCTATTTATCCAGCCTCAGTGGCTAGAAGTGAGCCAAACCTGGACTTCAGTTAAATCCATGGAACATTGCAATTGACTTCAAAGTGAGCACAACCGGGTCTGGAATAAATATGGGTCTGGTTGCAGCAGTACAAGCTTCCTCATACATCCTTTCCAGCCTAAGCACGATACTCAAAGGGCTTTTCTACATGAGAAAATAACAGTACTTAGGTTGCAGAAATATGTTACTTTTCAAATCTTTCTGGAAGAAGTAACCCTTTGTAGAGGTCACTGTGTCCTCATTGGATGGGAGTAGCAGCTCTTCTGAATGGCTCCTAACCTGTTTCAGTCAAAATTACTCTGGTTAACAAAACTGTCCTGTTAAAGCTAATGTGGCCCCTTTTGGCAGGCACAAGTTGGATAAGTTAACTCCCGAGAGGAGCTCTACCAGCGTGCTGAGAGTACGGTGATCCCTGGACTACTTGGCATGTGGGCACATCTTAATTTTTCCATCGGCCTGCATAGTGAACGTCAGACTACACTCTACATCAAAACCTGTCTTGGTGTTTAGCTTTGCCGATTAACCAGAAATGTCTTTATCAGTGAGGCTTAAGATCAGCTGGGACTAAATTTATAATTTATATTAAACCACAGGAAGCCGTTCTTAAATTGAAATATACATGTTCACCTGCTTTGGACTACTTCAAGTTTAGCAGCCTCCCACAGGTGCAGCCTTGGCCTCTCTGGTGCCAGTTAAAATTTTGATGGGGGTGGGGGGGAAGGATTTATTTTATTTAGTTCCATCATAGATATTGTATTTAAGTGATTGGCCATGATAGTATGTGGGAGGAAAAAAACAGCCCCTGCACTGAAAGGAGTTGGTGGGCATACGCTTTAAGTGTGAACACATCCATCAAAATTTTTAGTTCTAAATGAAATTGCCTGTTACAAAGCCATAGGTATGAGGGAAACAAGGGCTGAAAAGGAGGTTCTGAGACCCTGTTCACAAAAATCGCAGCTGCAAAGAAGAGTTTGTTCCCTGCCCAAGTTGTATAATGCTGTGATTCAGTCAGCAATGTTATTTTGATGAGTGTCTTGGCAAAAGAAATTTAATTGGAAAATGCTAGGCCTTTTTCACTTTTATTATTTTGTTTTGTCTCTCTAAATGCTTCCATGTGAGCAACTTCACTCATCTTTAAAGAATGCATGTAGGAGAAAAAGATGTTTATTGAAGTGTTTAGCCCAGTGCTGCTTGTGCTAGAAAAGGTCAACAAGAAAAAACTCCTTCCTCTTAAAATTTTTGCAGAAGGAAATGTACATTATATGCAACAAAACGCGAGGGTTCTGTCCCACCTTGACTGGAAAACACGTTTTCTGAATGTTTGATGAATTGCTGGTGAAAGCAATCAGTCTCTGGGTTTAAAAACCCTAAGTTATGCTGAACACTTATGACCTTGCCTGCGACGGTGACTCCCTTGGTGTGGCCCTGCTGCGCCCATGTCACCCGCTCCCTCGGGAGCTGATGTGCGGTGGGGCAAAGCCCGGCCCGCTCCTCTGACGGGTGGAGTCACCTTTTTTCCTGCTTGTTTTGGGTTTGTGTTTTGTTGGTTTTTTTTTTTTTTTTATTGTGGGTTGTGGTTTTGTTTTTTTTTTTTCCTATGAAACGGACGTCTCGCTGGAAATCGCCCTTTTGTCAAACCTGTTCTGTGGGACCCACCAACCTGTTTCCAGCCCGCAGCCACCGAGGCTGCCCCGCCGCGGGCCTCCCCTGCACGGCGCAGGCCGCAGGCCCCGGCCTCTCCCGGGGCGGCTCGCCGGGGAACGTCGCCCCCCTCACGGACACAGCGCCGGGGCTCGGCGCTCCCCCGCCGGCCGGCCCGCCCTAGGCCCCGCCGCACCGCTCAGGTTTTCCATCGACCGGCCGCTCCCCGCCCCCGGCCCCCCCTTCGCATCGCGGCGGGGCGGGCAGAAGGAGCCGCGGCCTCAGCGGCTCCTCCTCCTGCCTCTCCCCGCCAGCGACACCGAGCCGTCGGGAGGGGCGGCGGCCGCAGCGGCTACAGGCGACCCGCGGTAAGAGCGACCGCCGCGGCGGGCCGGGCCGGGCCGGGCCGGGCCGGGCCGGGGGGAGAGGGGCGAGTGCCGCGGGGCCGGGGCTGCGGGCCGGGACGGTGTCCCTGGGCTGACGGCGAGCTTGTGTGGCCTGGACGGGGCGGCAGGAGCCGTGGCGCCTCGGGGCGACAGAGTTCGGCCCGGGGTGACAAGACAGCGGCCCGGGGTCTGGGGTGTGTGGGGGTGTGTGTGTGTGGTGGTGGGAGGTCGGGAAAATACCCGTTTTGCTGTCGTAGCTGCGGTTCGGTACTGAGCCTGTGTCCGCAGTTTGTCTTGAACTTTTAATTTTGACGTGCGTGGTTACGAAGAGGAAGAAGCCTAAGATGGTAGTCTTGTCAGAGCCGTTACACAACGCTTGTTTTTAACCAAACATTCCTTTCTACAAATTGCTTGTAACGTACTGGACTTTTTCTTATGCATACTTAAAGCGTCTTTAAACTCTTGCTATACCTTAGCTGTGTTGTAAGACAGAAAACAGCATAAAACTTTCAATACTCAGAAATGTGGGGTTCCTCCCTGTCCTCATCCAGCTTCTGGAGGCTGGGCCGTGGGGTGTATCTTCTTGGGATAATTTTCCCTTGTTTATCAGATCGATGGTAGTTCCTGGAAGGCTCTTCCTGATAAGGAGGAGCCGTTGAGGGAAAAACCTGAAGGGAGCGGCAGAAGCACGGCAAGCAGCTCAGCCAGAAATGGGGACAGATAGACTGAGGTGAAGGTGTGGAGAGAAAACAGGCTGACGAGAGGGAAAAGTGCTGGTGCAATGTGTTTTGATGAAGGAGCCAATTAGTAGGTTTTTACTCATCTAAAAGCCTGGCTGCTGTTGGAGGTGGGGGCTCATTCCCTGACGCCCCCAGCACACGGTATTTTCTGTTGAGTGAGTCAGTTGGAGCACGTACAATAACGTCAGAAATGGTACAAAACCAGTGCTAAGTGCATGGGCACTATGAAGCTTGAGTGTGTGAACACTTTCCCTACAGCTTGGCTATTTCTATAATTTCCTGGGTTTGGAGCTGCTGTAAGAGTCATGCGGACCACTCTCCTCCCACTGATGCAGCAGATAACTAGTACTGGCTTTGCTTCCAGTTTTGTCTGTGACTCAGTCCCCGACACATTTCTGATGAATTTTTTCTTCCTGGAAGTGCCTTTCTAGCTACTCCTGTGACTTCTTCCCCTCCCGCCCCCAAAGCACTCTATATAATGTGGTATACCACATATAATACAGATTCAGCAAGATTTTGAAGGGCTTAATGATTTTATATATATGTCAGCAACTACATTTCTCTTGCCTGACCTCAGTATGAGGTTAGGAACCAAAATTTATCCGTGAATCTGGACTTAAAACTCATGGAGTAGTCATGACCTTCATTCATATGCTATGTCGCTTCTTTAGCTTGTTCTCTATAATACCCAGAAGTTTCGAATCATCAGACTGGAAATTCTGCGAAATATCAAAAGTCACTAAAATATATGATGAAACCATGGTAGTATGGAGATATTTTGCGGAGGTATTTATGCAGTCAATACAGTATATTAAAGAAAAGGCATTGTAAAGACTGTAGTGTTAGATAACAACTTAAAATACGTAATCCTGATCTACTACAAAAAGTAAAGCCAGGAATGTCTGGTTTGAAGGCTACAGCAGATGCTGCTTCCTAGACCTGTAGCGAGTTTCAGAAGATGGAGCATCCAGGGGCTCTGTTCAATAACATTGCACTAATCAGAGCTAAGACAAAGCCTATCTTAGTTCTGTGATAGCGATCTAGGGATAAAAAAAGGAAGCTGTAATTAAAGCAGAGATGTAATCAAAAAGAGAATGTGGTTTAATGGTGGCTACAGAAATAGCAGGGCTTTTGAACAAATCGAAAGTTTAATTTATTTTTAGCTAAGGCTCTGTGTAATCGTCCACAAAAACTTCTCTGTCAGCTTCAAATGGCAGTTAGAGGCTTACCTTGCATTACGTATACAACTAACAGCACCAGCGTAGTTTCTTTTATTTCATGCGTTTGTGCCTGCTACCTTAAAATGTATGTTTCTTATTGGATATATTTTTAAATTGTGTTATATAAACTATTGGAAATAAGAACAGAGACTGATCAGCTGTATGCTTTGGTTTGGGCTGCTTTTGAAGAAGGTAGCAAAAGCCTTTTTTAAAAAAGAAAAAGCAAAAGCTGCAGGTTTACGCTCCTGTGGGCAGCACTTTCACCCATGTGAAACTTGAGTTGTCGTGCACCGAAGCTGAGGTGGTCTCTTTGCCTTTGCTGTTGCCAGTTTATTTGAAAGCAGGTGTGTTTGATATAAATGCTGAATTCCCTTCAGGCAGTTCCCCAAGCTGGGGAGAATGTAGAGCAGTACTGCAAGTGGTAGATAAGTAAGCCAAAGGACAGCAGTAAGTATTTACAGTGTATTACTACTTTTGTTGCTCCATGTTTGTTACAGATTTTATCAGAGCTCACTACAAAATCTTGATAGGAAGTTACATCATGGCGGGGGCAAGCCTGGAGTCAGTTCTGGGTCACAGTGGGGACTTGCTGGTTGTCCTTCTAAGAGAATTTTGTTAGGTGCTAGTGATGACCAGACAACCAGTCCTGCCTATGCTTAAGCAGCTCGTTTTTTGTGTGTGTGTGAAATTCTATCCATACTATTCAGCTCCCACAGATGCTGAGCGTGGACAAGCGCTCATCGTTAAATTGTAAGAACTTAGACTGAATAGGGTTCGTGTTTTTGTTTGTGTTTTTTTTTTTTTAAAAAACAAACACAACCTCTCACAGTGCCACTGTACAGGCTGTTCTCTGTACAGTGCAGAGCATCACTGTGCTGTCCAATCGGTAGCAATGATCTTTTTCCATGACAAAAAGAAATGGAAAGAAGTCCTCCCTACACATTGCTTTATTTTTTTCCCTTACGCGTTGTCTATTTGAGAGAGAAGATACTGTCTCATTTGGTAATAGGGAAGATAGGGAAGGTTAAAAGCTTCTGCCCCCCTACTACAAAGCAGTTTGGGGGGTTTTTTTGAGGGCATTGGGAAAGCATCACCATTAGGTCACTTCGTTCTAGCTTTAGCTCAGCTGTTGTGTTGAGGAAGCACTGGACTTCATAGTTTCCTTCCTTCTTTGGAGCCGTTAATTAATACTCATTTTATCAGTAGAAGAGTTGGGCCTCAGATTCAGCCTTTTGGATCCCAGCTTCTGGCAGGTTTAAGAACTGTCAACCAAATGAATCCTGTATTAAAGATCCAAATGAGTTTTAAATCTTGACAAGGCCTCTGTGTGTGTTAAACCTCACTACAGCCATTCAGTCAATATGCACGTGAAGCGATACTTGCTGTGATTAATATATGCACCTAATTCACATTCCCAGACACCTCTTGCTTGGGTAAAAAAGCATGTTAGATTTCTAACTTTAGCCTAGAAAGTTGCTCTAAATTAGGTGCTTAAGTTGCCTAAAGCAGACAGTGTGAACATACCTTTTATTGTTGCTAAAGAGAACAACTTTAACTTTGGAAAATCGCTCTCATTCTGTAAACATCACACCTATCTATAGCCCAAGTAACTGGTAATTGGCTGCACTTGGCAGTGTTCTAAAGATACTCAGTTTTACATTAGCTAGGAGAATAAATGTATTTTACAAATGTTAGGATTTAGGGGGAAAATATTTCTTTATCAGTAATAAGCTTTAAGGACTAAAGACTAGATTTGAAGTCTTGCTTTTTTTAAACTTTGCTTGTTTATGGTTGTTGTGAAACACCTGGCCCTGTGATTTACTACACTAAATTGGTTCTTTCTTGAGTAAGTCCATTACTGTAAAGGATTTATTGATCAGCTGAAAATGAGCATTTCATTATAATCACTAATGAACAGAGGATGTCCATTTGCTCATTGGTGAGTAATAATCTTCCTAGTGTTCCTGGACAGCTGCGTGTGTAAGCCCATCATTGTCTAGAAAGCATGAAAGCCGTCACCTTTAAGAAAAGGTTGATGTATTTGCACGCTCATATTTACCTTCTTTTTCAGATGGGGGGGGGGTCCCATGGCTGCCAGCCTGGTGCAGAGGACAGAGGGTTTGTGCGCAGTGTAGGGTGCATCCATACAGCTTTTAACTAAGGTCCCGTAGGTGTGCCTTTCTCTGGGGAGCTGTCACTTGAACTGCTTGGCTTCTTCTGCAGCCTGAACAATCTAAATGTAGAGGACCCAGTGGAAAACTTCTGTCTGCCTGCTGTTCCTGCTGTTCCCTGGCAGGGCTGGGGAAGGCTGGAGCCCTCTGCGTTCGCAGCGGGGCTGCTCCCCGACTCTGCGCTTCAGGCTCGGGCACAGTAGCTAACGAAACATCGGTGGTAGGAAGTGAGCAATTACGTATTTTTCTACTAACTGTTTTAGAGTACTGAAAGTTATACTGTTGCTTTAGGTTCTGTAGGACTTCCCACACAGAGAGTACTTTGTGAAATGCAGTAATTACTATTTACTGATTCCGAGTTGCACTGATAATGTAAAAAGTTGTTCTTGCATGGTGGAACTTAAAAATAGATGAATATAAATCCCTGAGGGACCAGTCAGTTGAGAACATAATTCAGACTATTTATAGTATGATAGTTTTTTGCAACAAATTATTTTATATGACAAGTTGTGAGTTTGAAATAGAACAACCTCATTCTGTTATTTCTTCAAGCATCTCATAAACCTATTTTGGTATTATTTCTTGTTTGTGGTGTTGTTAGGAAAGCATCTTTATCTGTGTTGTCATATATGTTTTGACTGTCTGTATTGTAAATTCCAAAGAGAACATTGCAAGGGTGCGCTACAAAAGGAAATGCTTGGATCAGAGCAGAGTAGGAAGCCAAGGTGAAGTTGGTCTCCTGGAATTAACTCATGTTTTTGCTGCACATGGATCTCAAGAGCCCCTGCAGCTATATGTAGGGATGTATATTTAAAGCCAAAGAGGTCTGTGATCTTCCCAGAAAAGTCACAGATGCTGAATGAAACCATATGCTGGGGGAATAAATGTTTAGGTACATAAGCAGGATCTTCATGACAATGAAATGCTGCCACTGAGTGGTAATGTTATACTACTTTTTCCCTCTCCCCTGCTGTTTGGACCCTTAAGACAAAGGTCCATAAAACCAAGCACAGGAGCATGTTTCTCTCTGTTCAACCACTTGTCATCTCTGTGGTTCAATGCTGGTAAACAGTGTCACACCTGTGGCAGTCCCTGTTCTGCTAGCACCTACAGTATGAGGTTGGGCTACTTGTCCATTCAAAATCGACCCTCTGTGAAGGATGCGGGACTTGAGTTGTCAAGGAGGTGTACCAGTGAGAGGAGAGGACCCTCAAACTGGTACAAGCCCATCTCATGAAGGAGGTAAGGGGGCTGGTTATTGGAGCTTTCAGTCCCTGTTTGCTCCTGTGGCATGACAGATGCGCTTATTATTACTAGGTGTTTAAAGAACTTTGTCATGAAGTGGCTGAGTTGCCTGTTACATCAGAATTATCCTTTGCGGGCTTCTGAGGTCTTACTTGAATGTGGTGTCATTTTTGTTCTGTTTTGTTTTCTCATTAGCCAATAAAAGGTACTAGTTGTAGGTCAGAGGGAGTCATCTGGGAAATTCCTGTGGACTAGATGATCTCAGAGGTCCCTTCTCACCTAAATTATTCTACGAAATACCAATTTGTACTAGTGCATGTGCCATCAGAGCAATTGTTTCACTATCTTAGAGAATCTTACTTTGGTCATATATTCTCATCCATTTTTGTGGTATGAAGTATCTCTAATGCTGTTCAAATAACTCTGCAAGTAGTGTTTAACAGTACAAAATATTTGAAGCAGGCTAATCTTATAGATAAATTATGAGCAGTGGTTTTAAAATTAAACTTCTTGTTGCTGGAGGCTTGAGAATTGCAGTGTGAATATTTGTACTTTTTGCTAGAATCCATGACACAATTACCTCGTGTTACCATCTCCTGCGGTGTTACAGATGTAATGTCATGGTTTATGCTTTTGTCACTGAAAATTGTCAATTATATGAATGTTGTTCTTAAACGTTTATAGAGATGGGTTGAGGCTTATGGGTCTGTCTTCCCATTCAGCTGTTCTTTGTTGGACACAGCATCTCTTTTCTACTCTGCCCTTTTTGACTGAGGCTTGTCAGTGCTACCTTTCTGATGCTTCCCCCCCACCCGACTCGGCTTACCTCTGCAGGTCAAAAAATGCTAGATTATCTTCCAATAAAGTATTTCTGAATGAATAATCATGATGTTATTCAATTAGAATAAAAACTACAGTGTTCCTGACTCTCAATACTAGCAAGCAGTTCAAATTGATAGCTTTAAAAGGCCCCATTTTTTGAATTTGTTTCTGTTTTGCTATATATTCAGAGTTGCGGGTTTTCTTTTTTTTAAGAAAGCATCTTTTTGTAGGAAATGGATGATGTGTTAGTACTCTGTAAATACACATTCTGGATGAAGAGCAGAAAAGGTTCCTAAAGGCAGGCTATGGGTAAGAAGTTCTGTGTAAAAGAGGTTTCCTGAGTTTTTGCTGGCATGAGCTCAGCTATGTTAAGCCTTGTTGGAAGGGGAACTTATTCTACTAAATTAGTTTTTTTGTAGTGGAAGGAATGCCTGACATGGAGTCACATACACAGAAGACTTAATGGAAAACCGAATTGCAGGGCTTTCTATCTGTCAGGATGAAGAATATAACACCTGGTGTAGGAGAGATCAACTTCTATGCTGCAGTGCATAAGTCAAAGATAAATCTTGCTCAGGCTGGTAAAATAGCAGTTAGCAAGTATGATGCTGACTTTGGCTCGTCCTTGTCTTGCAAAAGCACAGTGGTGGATGCCTCAGTTCACCTCTGATGAGAATCCACAGCATGTTGTAAGGTGGTAAATTCTGCTCTGATGGTTTCATAATCAGGGATCAGTCTCAGAGCAGGTTCTGCTTTCTGTGCAGAGGAGTTCTGTAATGTATAGCTTTAGGCAGCCTTTTGTACTACATCCTGGTAATTAACCTGGAGGAGGAGTAAATGCCAAGGGTTTTCCTTTACTTGGTGTACTGGCAAGCGGACATAATTAAACAAATTATTTTGAACAAATATGGGTCATGATCTTTTCATCCTTTTTTGCTTTCAAATTATTGGACCTTGGCATAGCTGGATCCTGAACAGCAGCCACTAAATAAATTCCAGGAATGGGTGTGAATGCAGTTGGCTGAGCTTATTTCTACTGCACCTTGAAACAGAAGGTTTCTGGCAGCCTTAAAATTGTATTCTTTACTTCTGCTGCCATTGTGTAATTTGTATTATTGTTATAAATATCTCTAGTTGTAATCCTTTTCTGCTGTGCTGTGGCTTAGAGGGGAGTGTATTTTCAAGATGCCCATTGAAAAGTATAACACAGATTTAATATCTTATGAAGAGGTCTGTTCGCTCTCAGTTTTGCCAAAGCAGCAGGAAAATGCTCAAGAGCCCGAGCGTTTCATGGCCTGCAATGGGAAGAGAGATAGCAATGTCCACCACGGGAGCAAAACCTCAGATCTGTATTTAGAGTTTTGAGGTGAGCCTCCAGGGTGAGCACTGGGAATGGGGAGAGGACCATAACAGTATTCGTTCTGTATTTTCTTCAGGGCACTCCCTCTTTCTGTGTGTGGTTGGTTTGTTTGGATTTTTTTCCTCCTCTTATGCACTGCTGCTTTTATCGCTGAGCAAACACAGACCTTGCTGTTCCTGTATCCTCCCACACAGTATTTGTATAGCAGGGTGGACTTCAGCATCTCCCGTTCCCCTGGCCTATGTCACCGCTTTCTTGTCAGCAGGCAAGTGCTGCTCATCACTAACCATTTCAGTAAGGTGTTGTGGATGTAGCAGAAGAAATTTGGGAAGATGGGCTTAGAAGATGAAATGGAGACAAGGTTGTGGGGAAAGTTAACTTAGAGGGGTAAATATTTGCTAAGCTGGAGAAATGGCCAACAGAGACTCGATGAAGTACGGAAAAGGTGGTGATCAGGGAAGTTTTTGAACATGAGAAGTCGGTATGTTTGTGGGTCTAGTTTGCCTCGAATCAAACCAGTGTGGGAAAATTGCCCTTTGGAAAAGTCCTGGATAAATGCAGTGTTCGAAAGAAGCAAGTGGAACATTTTTATATATATAGTAACATTTTTTTCAGATTGCTAATGAAGTTAGCTGTTATTTCTCAACCTTAGCTCTGATTGCCAAAGGGTCTTTTAACATTTTTTTTCAATTTGAAAGGAAAGTTCTACATGGGATTAAAAGCAAGCAATCAACCCTGCTAAGAAAACCAATGCATATTCCATTGCTCCCCACCCTCTACCACAAAAAAAAAACACCAAAAAACCAAAACAAAAACCAAGCCTTTTTGCATTAAATTTGTACCTAAAGCTTTATTGAAAAGGCATCTTCTCATTTTATGGGAGTGTCCTGTCGTTACTGTATTTACACGTGAAGCTAAAATAAAATAAATAAATAAATTACGGCTTTACATGAAGGGGAAAAGATACTCATTTCAGTGCTGTAATAATTTGTATATAAAAATGTATGTATTGACTAACAGGCATTATGTGTGCTAAGAATCTGAGTTGTGGGGGTTTTTTTGTTTGTTTTTTTGAGTGACTTGAGTAATAATTGTTCCTTTTTATTTTAGTACCATGACTACGCTTTATTATGTAAAGCCTATTACTGATGTAGTGAGGCTCTGAAGTGCCAGGCTGCCTTCTTTTGATTTATTTTTTCTATTTTTTTGTTTCCTGGCCTCTCTCCTCTCCCATGTGCCCATACCTGTGCCCAGAGGCAGCAGTGGCTCCCCTGCCACTGCGTATGTATGACGTCCCAGCCTGGGGCTGGGGCCTGCCAGCTCCCTCCAGCAATCAAGCAGGCCTGTGTGCAGACTGTTAGGAGTGCGGCAAAGCACCAGGAGGGAGAAGCTGCCTGCTCTTTTTCCAGCAGAGGAGGAGAATACGTGTTTTGCTTTCAGCTCTAATTGGAAATGTTGAATTTTTGCTTTTTGGCCTCGTGAGCTTGGAGTCTTAACAGTCTTTGTAGGGGTAACAGCAGGCATTGCCTCCAGCAGTTATGATTCCCTTGGGATAGCCATATCTTGCAAGTGCTCTTTGGATGGGTTTTATAACCTGAATTTGCATCTACTTTGTTAAAGTGTTGTGCTTTATCAAGTTCTGTAAAGTTGCAGTGAAGTGTGGTGGCATTTTGAAGATGTTCAGGGTGGAACATTGTCTCTCCAGAGCATTTAAAAAGCCCCCACGCAGCTGCTGCCATAACTTTATGCTCTTTATTTAGCGTCAGTGAATATTCCAAAGTAAAAATCCATTGTTCTGGTGAACTGCAGGGATGATCATGAGAGACCTTTTTCCAACATTTAGCTTCTAGCATTACAAGGGACGCAGATAGGAACCAAATCTTAACATTGGGCATGCCTGGAAAAATAAACTTCATCTCCCTGATGACTGCTATGTGCAGAATTTGTACTCCTCTGTGTATATTGCACAGTAGTTGTATGCTGGATTTGGTGCTCTAGGTCTTATGCACTGTGTTAGCATATGAAATGAAAAATTACTTAGAGCTTAGTCATGTAGGGGAGTGCTTGTATAATCAAAAGCTTGTTGTCTTTTCAGCTGTTGCAGCCTTGATATTTAAGTGCTTCCAGAACTCCTAGATAGCATTGCAGTGAAAGATCTCATTGGAAACCAAGGCCAAAGGCACTGTGGAAAAAACGTTTATCAGGTTATGGAGAGCATCTTGTAAGCATCTCATACGATGTAAAAACTTCTGTGAGCCTTTACCCTTCAGATAAACTGGTTATGAACAGTGTCACGTTAGCTAATCTATGGTCTGTTTTTACAATTGAATATGCAGAATTGGGCCATGGTGGTTGTGGGTGGCTTTGACTTTCCTGGGCCTTTCTTGAGGTTTAAATCCAGCCATTTGTGATTGACAGTTTACCCATTTAAAGCCTGATTCTGTAAAATGTCAGCTGTGCATCCTGCTTGGTTGCCTCATGTGTGGAGCTGGGTGAATTGTTACCTCTGCTACACTCATCGCAAGAGGCAAAGGTGGTAATGGTGGGGTAATGGTTATACCCCTGGCTGACCCCTCCTCGCTCTTTTGTTTGTAGATGGGATGGAGAATGAACAAATGGCACAAATGGAAGGGCAGTACTTAAATTTGCCTGCACGAAAATGAATTTTTTTTGCAGTTAAAGGCATCCCTTGTAGATTTGCTGGTAAACAGCCTTTTTCTAACGCTAAGAAACTGTGTTTGCTTATTTGTTGAGTCTGTTAGACACATTACACACTGGAATAGAAGTAAGGTAGTGTTATAACTTCTAGTCTGCTCTGTTCGTTGCAATTTCTGCTAGTTCATTTCTCTCTATTTAGATTTAGGTGAGTACATACAGCACGAATTCCAAACAGTTTTTAAATAAATTGAAGATTTCCTAATTGTATTTTCCTTTAAAAAAAAAAAGAAAGTGTTTTTCCATGCCACTGTTGCTATGCAAAAGAGCCGTGCAAACCAGAAAGGGAAGTTAACATGGTTATGCAAAATGAAAACAAACCCACAAAACTAGCACACACTCCCCCACCCAAAACAAACCCAAACCAAAACTCCACAGCTGAAATCCAAAACACAGCAGAACAAGCCAGATGCAAAAGGTACACTTTAGGGGACACAGGGGAAAGAAAGGAAAGGGATACTGTTCGCATGGCAGTTTAAAAATAGACTGGGAATTGTCACTAAAAATAACATTGAAAAAGTTAAGACTGATGGTGGATGTTTTTTTCATCTGGAACAAGCTCCTTGAGTTACTTTTACCATTCTTCTTGATAGTTGTTCCTTCTATAATAAGGCTTTCTGTATTCTGGAAAGCAATTTTCATTTTGTCCTTCCTGTTTGACCTCCACTTCTGTTTTGGACAGCTAATGACTTTGTGCACTTCTGTGCTGACGGAGGCACTATCAACTTTGAGATCCCATTTGTTCTAGTGATCTTATCCCTTCAATAAAACCTTCATATTTTATGGCAACACTGTAAGCATGAAGCGTAGCCCTTCCACTTTTTACTCTGACCTTGCACTTTTGCAGATGTTTGCATTTAAATGCCTTCTAACACTTCTCATACAATTATTCCCTTGAAGACGTGGCTTCTCTGTCAGATGATTTTCTACTTTTGATTAGTAAGACTGTTCTGTATAGGTTGCAAACTTCTGGAGACTTTAATAGTGCAATAAAGTAAGCATTGTCAAGTGATACATCCTTAACAACATAATAAACAAAGTGAGCACTAAGTAGTAACTGAAACAAATAAGACAAATAGTCTGAGGAGTGATTCTACAACTGCTTAGATATCTGAACATGTCTATTGGTCCAGCAAAAGGAAATGGGAAGAGGTTTCCCAGGGAAAAGCCTGTGCGACTTGTGCAGTTTATGTCTAAATTTTGGTAACTGGCTACTGCAAACATGTTGCTTGTTAATTTTTTGTGGTGTAATTAGTGAAGCATTACAGAAAATAATGGTATCACACATACTTTTCAGATCTTTGCGATGAATTACCCTGGCTACCCCCCACCGGGTGGATATCCACCAGCAGCCCCAGGTAAGTTGTTTAGATGAAGTAAACGTTAAATGGCAGTGGTGGTCCTATCTGGAGGTGAAAGGTGGCACGGACAAAGAACAAGATCACAGAGGGTTTTCTTGACTCACTGAAGCTTTCTGTGCTCTCTTCTTAAGTCCTATTTTATCTTGGTTGAAGATTCTGATTCATGTAATATGAATGCTCTACCATGTGCTCACATAAGGTCCGTTTTCATTCATCTAAAGCGAAGCACACAGCACTAGGAGATGGTCATAATTTGACCAAAATCAATACATGTCAAACCGTGTCCTGTCAGTAGTGAGTCTCGAAGGCAGCCGGTGAGAAAAATGAGTACAGGGAAAAATCAGTCACACAATTTAAAACCATATCCCACAAAAATTAGGACTTTAATTATGACATTGTTCCTGATTCACTGTTCTTAGGCAGACGGTTGTATATGGAAAGGCTGTTAAAAAAAATCAATTATAATAATATAAAGCTTATGAAATATGTAACTACTGCTTGGTATCAGGGTGAACTTTATAGTTGTTGGTAATGAACTTTACAGTTGTTAGTATTGTTGGTAGAAAGGACTGGAATCATATGGGTATGGTGAAATGTGGAGTTAAGCAAGTTTAACTTGGGAAGGGGGAGCAGTGTACAGTGAGAAGCCAAACTAGCCTGGGAGGATAAATCCTACTTCTCAGCAGGATATTCTGGCTTAGTTATACTGCTATGCAGGCAAGACTCTGCTGTGGGCAGCCAAGTTTTGTGACTTGGGTATCTGTGAATGTACTGTGTCATTCTCTGTAAATATCTCTCAAATTAGCAGCCTAAAAGGAATTAGTAATACCTTCTTACTGGAGTACCCAAACAACTTTCTAATTTAAGAGAAGCTACTCTCTAGTCAAAATATGGTGTTTACAGTATTAACTCTTGAGTGTTAACCCTCAAATATGTTTAGAGTTGTTTTAAATGAGAACTTACAGATTCAACAATAACTAATGTGATTAGAAATAGCCAGTGAGGCTTCTCTTTATATCATAATTGCACTGCTACCCTGCACCTCTTCAGTTGATTTTTCCTTCTCCCAAACCACTAGCATTGAACAGACATTACATTAGAAATGTAAGTAGTAAAGAATAAGTTTAAAAAGGTGTAGTTCCTCATTTGAACACAGCTGTGTTTGATTTCAGGTGGCAGTCCTTGGGGTGGTGCTGCTTATCCACCTTCAAATCCACCTCCAATTGGTCTAGAAAACGTGGCTGGCTATGCCAATCAGTTCAATCCCAACTACATGGCTGGAATGGTGAGTTTGCTTTCATTTAATCTGTTTTACTGTGACTTCCTTAAATGCAAAAATGTCTTTCTGGCACTGCCACTGAGAAGTTTATCACTTGAGTTCTGTGCCTTTATGTCTAGTCTGTTTAGGTGTTGAGCATTCAATATCATCTGTGGAAGAAAATGGTTAGGGCAAGCTATTCCTTATTTTAGGAAAGCAGAGACCACTAGTTAAATGTTGATTTAAGAGCCTAACTTCAGAACTCATGGACATAAAAGTAATATAATTTGGCTTTTGCTGTGTGGAGGAATAGGGGAGCAGACTATTAACAGTGCGTATCTACTATTAATGTATGCCCATTGGCAAACGCAGGCCAGATTTTGCCTATTACCTGGATTTTGGCCAGTCTGAATAAGGAATGAGGCTATGCAATTTGAAGTATCAATGACTCATCCCTGAAAAGAATACAGGATCAGCTATCTCTTACAAGCACTGATGTTTAACAGATGGCAGTAACAACCTTTTACATTGATTGAAGAAAATGCCGACGTTTCCAATGTGCCTTTTTTTTTTTGTGCATGAAGTAGAAGCGAGTGACACTTCTGACAACTTAGTCTTCAGAAATCCATTATGCTGCATAACGAATGCACAGTTCGTAGGAAGACATTTGCATTATAGATGCCATTCTGAGGCAATGATTAAATGAATTGATTTCACAGCCAGCAGTCAAAATGAGCAACAAACTATCTAGGGTGCACATAGCAATACCCACAACAACTAGCTTCTAAGAACACTGCAATTATCAAATGTCAGTTCTTCTGGTTCCCCTGTAGAATAGGGTCTGAGTGTGGGAAGCTGATACTGCATGCAGAGTGCAGTATCTTTGTGGCAGTTTCTGCTGATGTCTTTCCAAATATAGTCCAGGAACTATTGCTACTTGTAGACTACTAATGCATCTAGTGCATTGTAAAGTAAACAGAGATTGCTCATAGTAAATCCCTGCACTCAGATGATGCTGTAGTCATGTAAGGCAGCCATGGACAGAGAAGGGATAAACGTAGTTTTGTGTAGCTGGGATAAATTGGCATAAGTTTTTAGAATAAGAGATGTGTGGCTATTGGCGTTCTTCCTTCTGAGTGGTGTGTAATGCTGGATGCAGTGGCAGGTGTGTGTCTGTTGGTTCTGCTTCTTGATGTATGGCAGCTGACGATTACAGTAAAGCAAGAGTCGACTGAATACAGGTTTTTTTTCCCATCTTGCTTGCTAGTAAGACATGATTATTGCAAAGTTCTTTTGCGGATGCAGAACTACTGATCTGTTTTGGTGGGGAGGGAGGTTGTATTGTATTAAGCACATTACTGAAACTCAACCGTTTGTACACCTTCCCGTCTCTTGCTTTATTGGCTGTCATTGCAGGCATCCAGCCTGGCAGGGACCTTTGGAGGGGCAAACGTACCACAAGGCCTATATCCTTCAACACCTGGGGGTTATCCTCCAGTCCCTCCAGGTGGCTTTGGGCAACCTCCATCAGGACAACAGCCCTCCTATGGAGGGTATCCTCCACCTGGAGGAAATCCACCATCAGGAATGCCAGCTTACCCAGGATACCCAGGCGGCCCTGTGCCAGGCCAGCCCACACCACCGCCTGGTCAGCAGCCTATGAACTATCCAGGACAACCACCAGCAACTTACCCAGGGCAGCAGCCCGTGCCAAATTATCCATCAGGCCCAGCTGTGAATCCATCTGTGCCCTCTTTCCCAGGAACTACAGGGCCTACGATCTCTCCAGTAACAGTAAGAGCATTCAGTGCTTTTGTTTTGAGATGTGATGGTGTCTGTGTTTCTCTACATTTTCTTTGTTTTTATAAGTGTAAACCTGGCCTAAAATTGAAAAGAAAGTCATGAGAAGTTTGACTGTAGAGAGAGATGGATCCTTTCCAAATGTGAGCAATATAGGCTCATATATGACTTGAAACAAATGCTGGTTTACCACTTATCTGAGAAGAAAGACTTGATGTGAATTCAAATTTAATGAAATTTGCCTTTCCCAACTCAACAAAGTATTGCCAGTTATATATACAGTTTCATCAAACCTTAATTAACTGGACAGAAGATTTAATATCAGTGAACCTTCTTGACCATGCCGTTTTCTCATGATTTGGGTGTAGAAATGAACAAATTGTTTAAGGTAGTGGTTTTTTGAGTTTTCTCTGTTACTTTTCTAACAAAAAGAAAAATGGTGACAGTGGTCATCTTTCCTAAGTAGTAAAACACAGTCTTTTACTGATTAACACTAATATGCAAATCAACTTGGTGTGATTTTAGCATGGATACCGAGGCACAATCACTGATGCACCAGGATTTGACCCTCTGAAGGATGCAGAAGTCTTAAGGAAGGCCATGAAGGGATTTGGTGAGCAGTTAAAAGTAGAATTGCAGCTTTGATTCAGCGATGTCATTCTCCCTTGTTACATGTGTACTGAGTGGGCTATTCACATGTGGTTGTCCTTTGTTATCAGAAGAATTATTGGGAGTGCATGTATGCGTTAACAACATTATGAGTTGGGTATTTGGTTTTGGGTTTTTTTTCATATTCTTACTGTATTTGTGATTGAGAGTAGATGTTGAAGTTCTGTGGTTGTACACAAGAGGAGATAGCATAGATGAAGTAAAGGCATGCATGTCCTTCAGTTAGGTTTAGAAGAGACAGGATCAAATGGAAACAGAAAGCTGAGTCCTCACATGACGTGCATGCTCATTCTGTGGTGTCTGTGTGTGTGTACAGGAACCGATGAGCAGGCGATCATCGATTGTCTTGGAAGTCGTTCAAACAAGCAACGGCAGCAGATCATCCTGTCCTTCAAAACAGCTTATGGAAAGGTAAATACCTCATGAGAACAGAAGGAATAAGGAATGAGAGCCTACATTCCTTCACTGGAAGTCAGAAGACTTAGCGTTTGAGAAAAAAAGATTGGAAGTTGCTTAAGGGGAAGATGGTTCACAAATCATAGCCTGTTTAGGGTTCTGCTTTTACCCACTCTTGATTTCTTCATGCAGTGTTTCGGATGAAACATAAAGCAGTTTCTCTGCTAAATGGTTACTTCAGTGCTTTGGCCCGTGGACCTTAATTACCTAGATACGTGTGTCGCGCTGTGCTGGTTTTAGTGTTGTTAAGCAGAATAGCTTTACTTCTGAAGTACTTGTGTGTGGAATTTAATTAGAATTCTTTATGCACAATTTCGTTACTTACATTTGTCAATTTAGGTCTTTATGCGTTTTTTCCTTGTTTCTATTTCTCATTAGGATTTGATCAAGGATCTCAAGTCTGAGCTATCAGGTAACTTTGAGAGGACAATCTTAGCAATGATGAAGACACCTGTCATGTTTGATGCTTATGAAATCAAGGAAGCTATAAAGGTTTGTGTAGGAGATACAAATTTATAAGATGAAGAAAATTTTGAGCTGATAAAATTTTTGGTAGCCATTTAAAAGCTTGAACTTACATTCCCTCCTCTCCGTCCAGATAGTTAGCCTCCTGTTTGACTGATCTGTACCCTGTTTCTTGGAGGTATAGGATAGTAAAATTGAGAAATGTTATTCCCATAGGTTAAAGGTAAAGACTGTTTAATAGGTTTGTGTTGTAACAAAAAATGTATTTATAAATAAATACACAAAAAAGGCAGAAACTGAGCTCTAACAGTCTCTGCAGTTCATTTATTATGTAGTCTCGAGTAAGCCACTGAGACGTCTCTCTTCTAAGCTAACTACTGCATGGGGCACCTTTCTTTCTGGATTTTTGCTTTGAGCTGTCACGGAACTGATTATAAAACACTCAACTTAGAGTTTCTTTACACTCAGTGCTCAAGAATAGTTCAGAACACTAGGTTCATAAAGATTTTGGGCAGGGTGTACCTCCTTTTTATCTTTCCCTCCACCTCAAAAGTGTATTTTCCTAGCCTGTGCTGAAACTTTTCTAAAATATTATGGAAGTATTGTGTACTTTATCTTTAAAGCAATCAGACTTTTTTATAAATATTCAGGGTTCTAAAATAAAAACAGGTCAAACATTTGTATTTCAGGACAATGTTTAAGCGAAGGTGAAATAAATATTTCTATTATTGAGTCAGTATGTATATTTACGTGTTCTTTGGCCATAATTTTAAAGTAGCTAGGAGAGTGAAATAATATTAGCTGTATTGTAATTGCAATTGCTATCTATTAGTCAGTGACAGTTACCTATTAGAATTAACAAATTCATCTTTAATGGTAGAGAAAATTGATTCTTAAAATGCCTAAAATGTGATGTGAAGGATTACATTTTAAAATAAAATTTTGTCTCGATAATTATTTTAATTATCTGTTCAGTTTGTATCTTTAATACATATCTGTGTCTTGGAAATATGTTGTAAATAGCATTTAAACTACTTGCTTTGACGTCTCCTATAACCAGTGTATATTCTGAATTGTATTTTGTTGTATAATTTTACTACATTTCTTTTATACTAAGTTGTAGAAGTAAGATGAGAATCTGAAGAGTGTGTTTTCTCTTTATGCTTTGTTTTAGGGCGTTGGCACAGATGAAAATTGTCTCATTGAAATCTTAGCTTCTCGGAGTAATGAGCATATTCAGGAACTCAACAGGGTCTATAAAGCAGGTTAGATTTGTTACAGTTACATCAAAATTTTCTTCCTTTCCTTCCTTAATCACTGACTGACAATATGAATTTATGAAATGAGCAGGGGTGTATGATGATTCATGACTGTGTCTCTCTTCCAGAATTTAAGAAAACTCTGGAGGAAGCAATAAAAAGTGACACATCTGGACACTTTCAGAGGCTTTTAATTTCACTTGCTCAGGTACTTGCATGACAGGATGTTGGAGTTTGGGTTTTGTGTGTTTGTTGGGTTTGGTTTTTGTTTGTTGTTTTGGGGTTTTTTTTTGTTGTTTTTTTTTTTTAAAAAAAGGCACACCAGTAACACTCTTATATATTCAAATTCTTTCAGGGAAACAGAGATGAAAGTACAACTGTTGACATGTCTCTTGTCCAAAAAGATGTGCAGGTCAGTAGAAATTCTTCATCGTTTCTTAGTCATCTCAATACACTTAAATTTGACCGTGGTTTCTGCTTACTCTTAGTTTTATACACCTTGTGACTTCTCCTGATGTAGTGCCTGTGTTTCAGTGGATGGTAGTGATCTGAAAAGTGCTGATAGAGCATTACAGCCATTACAGCTCCATTACAAAGATCAAGCTCTGAGGGACAGAGCCATAGTTGGTTTTTTTTAACCTCTCATTCTGTCAGCTTTTCCAAATGTTGGGTGACTCCATTGTGCTGCTTATTAAGGGAATTGTCCAAAGAGATTTTAGGTGATGATGTGTGGATTAAATTTTAATCCGTTGAACACCTGTACTAGCCTTTGCCTGTTATTTAAGGAACTATGGATTTTTGCAACAAATAAGGCACTTGGACCTAGTAACTCTTGCCCCATTACTTTTTTTGCGTGTTCTGTTTCACCACATAGCAAACAGAAAAATCATTTCAGCACACTGTTGTCATATAAATAGTAATGAAATTAGCTTTCTACATAGAACATATATTTCTACATTTCTACATAGAATACCTTAGCCAAAACACAGGAACACCCCAGAACATACCTACAGGCATAGAAAAGAAGCTAAATGTAAGGCCTGTTAGGAAGAACAGTTTCTGGGTACTTTTTAAACAATTTTCCCTGCTTTAGTAATCTGGACCTCTTGTGTCTGAGCACTTCCGCATCAATAAGCTAGGAAGACTGCAAGCATAGCCTATTATAGGAATGTTAGAACTAGTTGCTATTTATTGCTTGCTCCCATTTTCCAGCAGTATATAGACTAAGAAATAAGTATAAAAGGAGGAGAGGCTGTAAGGAAGCAGATCTGTAACTCAGCTTTTCAGCCTGACTGCTTTTCTGAGTAACAAAGCGTGAATTCCCTTTTGTGTTTAGGAGCTATATGCAGCTGGAGAGAACCGTCTAGGAACTGATGAATCCAAATTCAATGCCATTCTGTGCACAAGAAGCAGGGCCCACCTCAGAGCAGGTAATGGTGTCCTCTACATAAACAATAACTTGATTCTGTTGTATGTAGTGATAAAAATGTTCAATACCGCTCTGTGCCTGAATTGGGTGTAGTGATACCTCAATGAAAACCAGGGTGAATTCTGCTGAGGGAAAGGGTACACAAGAGCCGCGCATTATGATCATCTCTCCTAAACATCAGAGCAGGTAGAGGTCATACTTGTTCAAAGGTTTCACTGATAAAAGAAAAATGTAGAATTGTTTCAATTTTGCATGCTTGTGTGTGCACAAGACACTTGCAATCCTTACCTTCCTCTTTTACTTGTTAGTGATTAGGTGTTACATCAGTCTATAGTGGTGTGAATGTTTTAGTAACTACAAAGAACTTTTGCAATGTGCTACATATTGTGGCACTTACATGGAGAGGAAAGGGATGGGGGGGTGTGCGTGAGATCCTGAATATTTTGTTCTTAATTTTATTGACATCCAAAGCTTTCCTATATGAATTTTCCCTATTTCCCTTACGGTGGTTTCTTGATCTAGCCCTGTGAAAATAAGGACAGAACTAGACAAGCTAGAAGGAGCATGAGGACATGTAAACGGAACAGTATGGTTGATAACTAAGTACTAGTTTTTGAGATGTTAAAATTTGTGTAAGTAGATGGTAGTATCAAATTGAGAAGTGCGATTGAAATGCAGCCATCCAGCATACACCAGTGCCACCTTTTTTTGTGAGGCTGACTCCTGAAATCTTTCTCTTCCATTAACAGTCTTCAGCGAGTATCAGAGGATGTGTAACCGGGACATTGAAAAAAGCATTTGTCGTGAAATGTCTGGAGACCTGGAAAAGGGCATGCTGGCAGTAGGTATGTGTCGTCTTAGCCAGTTCATTCCTGGTATTCCACTACAACTGGCTGGGATGGTGCCATCTGTGACTTCAGCTAAGGGTGTTCTTCTTCATAATAATTCCAGTTTTCTGCTTTTTGTGTTGAGCTTTCTGTGAAGTCACTTGTGATTAGTAAAGTAGGGCACTTAATTCACCTCAGAATGACAGATGAAGCTTTTGCTTCAGACAGCTGCAGAATTTAAATTTCACATGTTAAAGTGAGGAGAGAATTATTGACTGTACCTGGCATTGTTTTAAGAATTGATGAGAACTTGTACCAACCGCTGAGTCAGTGAGAATGGAATATTTGGGACAGATTTGGAAATCAAGCACAATATAAGTATTAACTCTCTAATTAGTTACCTCTACCTCTTCTTATAGAAAGAAAACTTAAATTTGATTGCCAAGGGGTTATTTTTTTCCACATTTCCTGTTGTGACAGCTTTTTTAAATCTTTAAGTGCCTCCAGTACTTCTGAAGAGTAAACACTTAGCTTAAGTCTTACCTTAGTCTACTTACCTCAAATCTACTATTGTCCCTTGGAATGTAGTTATTAATTTCCATGGGGCTGGGACAAGGCCTCAAGTGGTTGTGCAGTAGTTTTATTTGGAATGTTTTATTCTACATAAAATTGTGGACCTCTTTCTCTGGCTCGTCTTTTGTGTCTCATCTCTTAGACAAGACTGGTGCTTTACATCTTTGTTTCTTTTTCCGTTTATCGCTGTGAATGTACTGTGGTATCTAGAGCTACTGCTTTAAAAATGATGTTCTTTGGTTTTGCATATGGTAGTGACTAAAAAGTGATGTAAGAAAAAAAAAAATCAAAAAACCCTCCTACCCAAATAAATAGGAAAAATGTATTTTGCATCACTTGGAAACAAGATGGGAGAGGACGTTTGGCTCAACTGCAACAGATTTTTTTCATGGAAGTTTCTAACAAAATCTTGCAAAATGGAAATCAATTTTAAAAGCCTTATTTTTTCACTGCATATGTGAACTATGTAACTATTGTTCTTACTCTACTTGGCCAACCTGACACTATAGTGGCCATTTTATGATCCAGACTGGGTCCAGCTCTGTTGATGTGATACATTTGCAGACCTTCTCCAGGATTCAGAATTTGTCACCTCAAAAAGTATTGTTAGAAAACCAAATCTAGAGAAAAGAAATATTTCCCAGTGTTTGTAGGAAAAGATCGCCTTGGTAAAGAAACTGTAATGTTTGGAAGTCCTTTGACCTTGTGGAGCTTTGCAGTCACTTGACAGTCTCCATGTATATACAGATTCAGAATTGGGACTGTAGCTTGCAAATAAGTCAACAGCCTTTTGAGCAAGAATTGTCTTAGAATCATAGAATGTGTTGGGTTGGAAGGGACCTTTAAAGGTCATATAGTCCAACCCCCCTGCAGTAAGCAGGGACATCTTTAACTAGATCAGATTGCTCAGAGCATCATCAAGCCAGGCTTTGCTCAATATTCACTGAATAACTCCTTTATTGAATAGGTTTTGGGTTGGGTTTTTTTATTTATATGTATATCTGTGTATATACACACACATATGTATCAGTCAATGCTGTTAGCATCATTTGTTCTGTGAACCTTATTTTCAGGAAAAAGAGGTTTTCTAATTGAAAATATTTAATTTTGCTTTCTTTAAAGCTTTCTGGATTGTACAACTGGTAACTCATAATAACATCTTCAAACATCTCAGAGTGCAAGTGTGTTGTTTTAGCTAAATACAGTGATAAAGAAACATGCATTTCATTTGCCACTTGTTTTTGAATTGTATTATACGTATCATTGACAATTGTGTGTGGTGAACTGCTAGCTCTCATCTACATTTTCCTATTCAGAAAAGTACTTTTTCCTATATAGAATGTGTGTTTCTGTGAAATACGTATTTAGGTTTAGCCCTTTTGTTCTGTATTGATTTTACGTGATTGCTTTTGATACCTTCTTGTGCTGTAAAATATAACTCAGGTGTGGTTTGTTTTCTGTGTAGTTTGCCGCAGATTGCATGATTGTTTACTTGTAACCAACATAGGGTCAATATATAGATCTTAATTCTGATGAATGATGGAGGATTCTTTCATTATCCTGATAAACATGACTGATTTGATTTAGATTTTGCTCTTTCAGATTTCTAATGAACTGTGCTAAATAAATACATAATCCATGATTACTAAATAAGCATGTCAGGAATTTTTCAGGAGTCCTGGTGAACTTTGTGTCTTAAAAAAAAAAGTGTAACTAACTTTAAAATAAGGGTGAGGTTTCTATCATAGGTGGCTTCCCAACTTGAATTTGTCATACCTTGTAGATGCATGGCCTAAAAATTCCTAAATTAGGAAAAAGCCAGGAGCACCACTGTTTATGTCTTCCTTGAAGCCTTCTGCCCCCTCCCCTCTTTTCCCTTCATAAGCAAGAATCTGGTCATTAAGACTAAGGATTCATTATGGCTGCTTCACGCTAGATATTTTGTAGTGACTGAAAAGTTTGTTTTGAGCCATGAAGTGTAGTAGGTTCTTTAACTTTGTTGCAGCTACTGTTCGGATTAAAAATCATTTCAGTGACTAACTGAAGGAGTGGGAGAATGAGTTGCATTGTATCAACTGTATGTTTGTGTAAAATTAAAGCATGTGACTATCCAGGGTAAGCCTAAAAAATGACTGTGAGTTCTGATTGAGAACTAATACCTGATTTCTGTAATACTATTTCTTTTTGCAGTTAAGTGCCTCAAGAACACGCCGGCTTTTTTTGCAGAGAGATTGCAGAAAGCTATGAAGGTAGGTGCCTGTGACAAGATACATATACTTACAGCGTGGTTTTTAAAAAATGCTGGTACAGTTCATTGGAATGAATTGTTCAACTGACGGTATTACGTTTTTCAGTGGGCAGATGACTAACAAGATGCAGTCGTTACTATGACAGGCTGGAAAAATCAAGCTAATTTGATCCACTTAAAGGGATGCATACAACCATACCTTAAACAAAGGAAGTTTTCACTTGATAAAACACAAATATGCTTAAGACTCATTGAAATTGATGTCTTTAAAGCTGAAATAAGTAGGCCATTAATCTCACCAAACCTTCCTGACCTCTTGCAACCCCCTTTTTTTTCCTAACTATTTTTATGTATAGAAATGACTGTTAGTGTCCTGACAGCAAATTTAATTTGTTAAAGCATGATAGGCCAAATTCTGCTCAGGCTTATTGAGGTCAACAGGGTTGTGCTGGTGATGTTTTATTTTATTTTTTTTACTAGTGCTGTATCATCCAGCACATTAATGTGTTATATTGTTGTTTTATTTGTTTCAGGGAGCGGGAACAAAAGACAGAACTCTGATTCGAATCATGGTATCGCGCAGCGAGGTTGACCTGCTGGACATACGTGCAGAATATAAGCGGATGTATGGCAAATCCCTCTACACAGATATCACTGTAAGACTTGGAGATTTTATGTTCCCTGCCGCAACATCCTTTCTGCTAGTAGAACATGGATCCTTACACTGAATAACTATTAACTGCACTGAGTGTGGCTGGTTGTGTTTGGTTTTGCTGCATTTGTCGGGAGAGTGGAGGCTGAAGTGCCAGAGAATAGACAGCGCTTGCTTTTGCATGGGGGCTAGGTGGACTAGAGAGGAAAGGAAGCCAACAGACAAGGAAGGAAAGGGAAACTGGTCCAGAGGGATTTCTGAGACCTGGTTTTAAGTCTGGTCTC
Source organism: Fratercula arctica (assembly GCA_947846985.1). Lineage (NCBI taxonomy): Eukaryota > Metazoa > Chordata > Aves > Charadriiformes > Alcidae > Fratercula > Fratercula arctica. The sequence goes on from CANTUZ010000010.1 coordinate 27,898,927, forward strand.
TGTCCCAGTCTCTATATATGATCTTGTAGAAACCACTTAGTCTTCCAACTGAGTAACGACAGTGCTCTACCTCATGTGTGTGTTGAAAGAGTTTAAAGCTCTTAATATGCTTTTAAAAGATTGCCACCTCTTTCTCCTGAAAAAGGAGTCTATTTTGGAAATAGACTAAGCTTCAGATTCTTTAGCAGTTGATCCACCTTACTACTGCTGTTGACAGCTGTAGCAACAGTCGAGAGGATGCCTGGCCAATGGCGAGGGTAGTAAGAGCTGGAGGAGAGTGAGCGGTGCCACTTTCATTCACCTTGTAATGAAGGTGCCGGATCTGTTAAGCCCTTACTTATTCCTTCTGCTGTTGACACTGAGGGACTGCAACTTGGAGGTGTTTGGAAGGAATCCTGCAAAGACAGTGTGCACCAAAAAGTCTTAATGTGAGTCTTCTGCTAGCAACTATATCATCTTTATGCCCATGCGCCACAGAGGCTCACCTCGCAGAAGCTTGTTCCAAGCATGTAACTCGAGTGAAGGTGTGCTTCTACTACAGTAGTTACATGACCTGTAACCACCAATGTCTGAGTGAAAAAGCAATGAGACCTTGGTGGAAAAGCTCTGTGTATCTTTTTTTCCCCTTCTCTTTTATCTGGCATTAAAATAATTTTACCGTTCAGAAACAGGAACAGGCCATAACCATTTAATGGGCTGAACTTATTCAAAACTTGGTTTCAGTAAATATGGAGCATGCATGTCCATGTAAATTCTACTTCTTATTTCTGCAGAAGTGGAGCTGAAAACGTCCTTGGAAAGAAAGTTCTTAATTCTTCTCTCTTTTTTTTTAATAAGTGGACAGCAGTTCTTTCCTTTCAGCGCACACACGAACAGGAATGTTTTGTATTTTGTGGATTGTGCTTTACACCTGCAGAGGATTTATCCTGATATTTGATACATGCAGTCATACCTGAAGATGAAGGATGAGATAAATGTGCTAGCTGAAACTTCTGTGAAAAGGATTGGCAAGTCTCATCAACCAGAACTAGTTAATGAGCAGCTCCCAGGGGAACACTTTTTACTCATAAGGGCACCAGGCAAAACACAGCTAGCAGGGCCTTTTGTGATTAACTGCTGCTGTTTATGAAATATTTCAGTCTTTTCAATGCATGTTTGTGTGTGCATCCATACTAACTTTCACTGCCCACAACGTTAAAGAGATATTCTTTAATTGTGGGGAAAAAAAAAAACTTAGATCTTTCGATACCAGGGCATTGTTTTTACTGTTTGAACATAACAATGAGTAAACATTTACTCGCTGCCCCTGGAAAAATACCCACATTGACCGCAAGGAAAAGGACTTTTGTATTAATTTTTCCATATTTTCATACCTTTTGCTGGAAGATGGCTTTTCAGTGAGAGTTTTTTATTGAACTATTCACAGGTAAGTTGTTGAACAGGTGTACTAAATTCAGTTTGTTAAATAAATGTATTCTCTATGGACACTTTTGGTTCCAGTTATGGAAGGAGAAGATTTTACTGTGTACTTCTGTTAGAGTGATTTATAATTAAAAGGCTTTTTAATTTATTTAATTTTTTTTTTTTAAAGAGGTTAACACCTGCTTTCTTTCAGGCCTGGCTTCATCTCTTTTGGTTGTTAATGTCATGTTTAGGATGCTTACACTTCTTTTTCCTCTATTTCAAGGCACAAGTCTTCAACTTTTCTTTTTTGGGGTTTCTTTCCAGGGTGATACTTCAGGAGACTACCGGAAAATCCTACTCAAGTTGTGCGGTGGAAATGACTAAATGAAGCATTGAGCTTTTCTTAAAAAAGCTGCTATTTTCTTGTTTTTGTTTTAAAGCATCTTTTCTTTTTTTTTTTCTCCAACAGTAAATATGTAATGACAATGACCTGTTTCTCGTAAAGCAATTAAATTTTTAAAGAGAATATAGCATATGTCTTCCCTTTAGTTCAAAAATAGTAGTTAACAAATGCCAAAAAAATATAAATATTTAGCTTATGTGCCATCTGCTCAGGATTCTGTGTAGTACTCTCAGCAATCCATGAATGACAGGTCATTATTTCTTTTCTGCTTATATTATGCTGAAATAATATGTTTGCTTTATGGAACAAAAATCAAAGTTCTGTGATTTTAAGGTTTTATTTTGTATAAATGTTACGTTCCATTGTAGTGCAAGTTTTATATATGTTGTATGCAGAGTTGGTTTCGTCCTAGCCTACTCCCTGAGAGTGGAGACAACAGCCTTGAGTTTGTGTGTCTAGTTAAGACTGTTTTAAAGAAGTTTTGTCAAGTTCTGTTTTATTTCCTTGATTGTTTCTAAGGAAGATGTGTTCCACATTTCATTCTCGCTAGGGCGACTGTCACAAGGCAGTGGTAACATTGACATTAGTAAAGATTCTATATGGTTAATGTTTTAAGGTTTTGGATTGTGCCTTAAATATGTGTATGTAAGAAGAGATTATGAAATTAAAGCTGTCTATCTTCAAACTCTATGCAGACTATGCTTTTTTGGTGTTCATGTTGATTGACACATGAGTGATGACTTGGTTTATGTAACTTAGCTTTTCCATAGAAGTTCCCTGCTTGAATCCACAGAATTATTCGGAAATGGTCATGTTGACAAGAGTCTGGGACTCGTGTGCTGTTGATGAGCAGTTGTCTGTACATGATGTATGGAATCTGTAGTTATTTCTCAGTAATTTCATTTTGCATGTTGTCGTTTCTCTGACTCTTGGAACTCTGAACTTTTATTCTTTGCTAGCATGGATGACATCTCTTCAGCTTGTCATTCTCAAAATAGAAACACATGAAGGAAAAAAAAGTAAAGGGGGGAAGAAGTTTGGAGCTAGGTCTGTGAAAATAGACTGCTTGTTAATCAAGAATGTGCAAACTCCTTCTCTTATTTCACATATGCACACACACACGCACACCCTCTCGCCATTCTGAAGCAGGTCAGGCAGGTCCTTTTTCCTAGAAGAAGCTGTGGTGGCGTTTGTCATGGAAGAAAGTGGGGGTGTCATGGCGGTGGATGTTGGAATTAATTCTGCGTTGCCTTGTCACTATGGCAAGGAAGAACACTGTAAAGATATCAGAGTAAGGTGGCTGTGTGTCCAAACGACAAATTCTGACTATGCCCAATTCTGAGTAGGACATGCAGATAGGACTCCTGTTTCAGTCAACGGCAGCAATGTGACTATGTCTGAAGCCAGACTACTCCATACGCTCATTTTTGTCTGACAATCTAAGCATGTCTTAAGAGGAAGTTGCAGCTGAAAGTGTATCTGCATTGATTTACACCGATAGCAAGGGTTCACTTCTTTGCCAGGAAAGGAGTAAACTTTTGAATTAAGGGAAGTTGGTTAGCTGTGCTTTAATCCTGGACCCCACCTGATCTTTTCTTACTGCAAATGCTGTGTTTGAAATGTAATTTTGATTAAGTAGGGCTGCTGAAAGATTTAAAATAGAAAGCATTGAAATAGTGTCTAAAAGCAAATACCTTTTTATTATAAAGTACAGGAGCACAGAAGGCAAACTACAGCTGAGGATTGTTCATTCCCACTCAAATTCTGGAAACACAAGCTTATTAAAGGAAGAAAAGTGCAACTGTTTATGGCAACCATGCTGTTACATTCAGCTGTCTTCGCAGTACTCAGCTGGTATCTGTATAGAGAAGAGTGATACAATTATATTTGGTTATTGGATCAGGATCAATCTTTGTAGATAAACATCATTTAAAACATGAATCCTGCTACTTTAAAGCAGAGACTTGTCACCGATTCACAAAATCACAGAAGTTCCTTGAGCTCTGCAATTTTTGAGCCATTTGGCAGCAGTTGCAAGCTCTGAGGAGTACTTACTATAAATGTGCTGCAAATATGCTGATGTTGACTTAGGATTTCCATTTTGAAGCCACTGTAACACTTTAATAGAATACTTTTCTTTTTAAAATAGATTATTGTTGCAGGGGAGTTACTTAATTGTTACCTATTAACTACCTCTTATAGAAAATCGGAACTTTTAATGAATAACAAAGTTGGTGAGGACTTATTAGTCATGGTGACCAGATCCATACAGCCAACTGCAAGAACTGAAAACCAGCATAAACTCTACTGCTGCGTACTTCGAGCCCACCTTCTATCATGTAAGCACACTGTAGTATGCACATGTGTATGTAAATGAACAGACGAAAAACCCAATACTGACAAAACTCACTTCATAAACATGTCTGTGGATACTCATACCTTTCCACATGAGGTTTATTTTCCACCAGGGGTGTCTCTCACCTTGTTAAATGCACTGTTAATACTTGGGCAGAGAATGAAGGGGGCAGAGCATTGTAAGCAGCTGTGTAGAACAGGTGGTTTCATCCAAGTAATTTCTGTTGTGGTTTAATTTATTCCAAAAACATTTACTCAACATAACAAACATACTCAAAACAACTTGAGTTATGTTTACAAACATAACTCAAAACTCAAACTGTTTTGTGTGAGGGGCTTGCATGTCAAAATTGGATTTAAGGTATTAAAATGGTAATACTTCCAATAACTTTTTTTTTTTTGGTGTTTTGTTGTCCTTTGTTTCATTTGTCACACATGAAACTAAAGAATCCCAAGATCTTAAAACTGAAAGAGACCTTGGGGTTGCTTAGTCCCTCCTGCTGTTCTAAGGTGTGATGCTTGTCTAACATTTCCAGTGCTGGGGAAACTGCAGTCATATAATTTCAGTGTTTCACTGTCCTTGTAAGAAAGCTTTACACTGTGTTTTGCTTGAGTCTTTATTGCTGCATTATTTCTTGTTTTATTCATTTTTGCAATGGGGAAGAAAACACAGCTTTCATCTTTGTGGCAGCCTTACTTGTTCTGGTAGGCTACTTCGATATTCTTTAAACTAAACATCCCCAATTTAACAACCTTTTTGTGTAGCTCATCTATCAGACTCCTTGGCTGGGGTTTTGTTTGTTTGGTAGGTTTTTTTCCCTTTTCTCCCTCCTCCTCTCTTTAGTGGTTGTTGAAACCTGGTGTTCAAAACTGGACTCAGTGTTTCAGCTGGGGCCTGAGCTGCGTTGGGTCGAATGAAGGAATTACTTCACATCTTGGGGGGAGAAAAGATGGCATATTTGGTAATAGCATATGCAACACTGTTTTCAACTTAGGTTATATCCCACTTGATACTTACCATCAAAAATGTCTATAAGTGGGGTTCCTGGAGCGATGGGGATATTTGATGTTGTCTCACTGATGATGTTGAGGAGTGACTTGACTTCTGATTCTAGATGCTCCACCGTTTTTATTACCTTCTAATGAAAACAAGGGAGAAAAATTGAGAAAGGGGGTAGTCAAAGGGTCAATTGGAAGGAATTGTAATAAATGTTTTAGCAGAAGTGCAAATCTAACGTCCCGTAATGCTAACAGCTAATTTATATTGCGCAATGCAGATTTAAATATTTCTTGTGTTATGCTGGTCTCTAGTGGCAGGAAGTATTAAAACTTCGTTTCGCAAGAGTTAAATTACAGAACCCCTGTGTAAAGAATCATAATTTGACTTCTTGGAGGGAGCTTTGCATTAATTTGTTTTTAATTCTGTCTCATTTCTGAGACGCTATTATATCCAAGAAAAGAAGCTGCACAGAAGATGAGAGGAGCTGATGGCGTGGAAAGAAGAGGTCTGGAACTAGAGCAGGAGAGAGGTGCCATTTGAGAACCAACAGCATGCAGTTTGGCAGCTGGAAATAGCGCTGGACACGTATCTTGTGAGTGCTTAAGACACCATGAAAAAAATTAAAATTTTGCAGCTTTCCTAGAATCCCAGTCATAGACCTCATTCATTTAGCTCTTGAGCGTCTGCAGGAGTGAGCAGGAACTGCTTTGTCAGTCTTGGAGTCACCTGCAGAATTCACATCTAGCCATGAGCAGATGTGAAACTTTACAAATATAAGTTCTGAGATTGTTATATCAAAGGCACAGTTGTAATAATTTTAGACAAGGCTGATAGGTAATATTCAGTGATTGGTTAATCGGTTGTTTGGAATTTGTTAAGATTGTATGGTTTTGGTAATAATGGCTTTATGGGTAGTTACAAACCATGATATCTGAAAAAAAATAGTCAGACCTTGAATAGAATAACATGAAGAAGGGACAGTGTCTAGAAACATCATTCTTCTTTCTTTTCTTGGGTCAAAAGGATGGGGCAGAGGTCTGGAAAGGTCCAGGAAACAGCGCAATAGTTCTTACCTCTTCAATAATATCTAAGCGTTCATGGATCGTATCATGTTCGTTACACCAGCTTCCTATTCCCAAACTTCCAGGTAACACACTGACAGGGTCTGCAGCAGCTGGAAAAACAGCCACAGTTAATTGGCAGGAGCTTTTTAATAGCAGTCCTTACCTTTCTGACTTCTGAGGTGGTATTTTGCATGCTAAACAGTGTTGTTTATGAAACCAAATGTGGGAGTTGCAAGTAGAAATTGAACCTCTCTCCCAATAACTACAGCTGTACCCCAGTGCTGGGAGTGTCTTTCCCTGTACACATTGTCAAGGTTGTTTGGAACAAGGTATTTTCTCTTGCCAGGGGGGTTTTTTTGTTTCATTTTGTTTGTGTGTGTTTTACACAATCTGTTTTTTCCTGCCTGTGTAGGGTAAGTTTATAGATTGTAACTCTGTCTCTACAAGTATAAAATTTAAGTGTTGGGAAGATCTGCCTTTACACATCAGTTCCTCTTAGACTTTCTTCAAAAGCAGCTGGTATGGTAAAGCTTTGAAGAGCAGCTAAGTTTGTCCAGTTATGCCCATAATGGATACAAGCTGGTGATTCCACTGTGCCAGAAACTTGTCCGTAACGGTCTGATTTTGTAACGGGAAGGCAAACAATAGAAGTGTGTACAGCTGATGCCATTTGCTGACCAAGTCACTTGTATATGGTGCTATATACAAAGTTGCTTATCTCTGTCAGTTATCTGTATTTACCTCTCAGTACTCATGAACTCTTGCTCTTTGAACGTTTTATTCTGCTGGCTCTACTCCGTAAAAGGTCAGTACCTGTGGGTGTCCATGCTTTAACAGAGTCAGCTCCCTTTTCATAACTTCTGTGCAACATCCAGTAACATTTAGATTTTAATATGTGTGCATACAACTGTAGTGGAGTATTTTAAACCCCACTGAAGTGACAACATATCTTGCTCCATGATGGTAAAGTTAGGTCGTGTTCTTGTTTGAGGCCTGAAGAAGCTATGATACTGAGAAACCAGCAATAACTCGTTCTGTTCTCGTTTGTAAGAGACAAGGAGGAAGCTTTGAGCTTGTGTTATATTGAACAGTAAGAAACACAATAAAAGCAACTAGTTCTGTCTTCAGTGCCATTGTGCGAGAGCAGTCATTTGGAACTGCTGCAGTGCTTCATCGCAAGTCTGTGCCCAGATCTCTGGAGCGTAGGTATCGGGACATGGCAAACACGTGTCAGTAAGGATTGCAGCCGTCGCAGTTTGATGGGATGAGAGATGTACTCTGACTTGGAGTGGTGTCCTTGAGGTTGGAGGATGGGGAGAATGAGTAGATTAAAATGTGATCTGATGTACTAGGCGCGGCATTATTTAGAAATCGGTTTGGCAGTGCTTAAGAGAAAATTTGTAGTTGTTTATTTATAATAAGATTGTGATTTGGGTTTTTGGGGGTTTTTTTTGTGCATTGGCCAGGAGGTGGTGCTGTTAGGACAGAATCCCAAAGAATTAATCTGCCTGTTCGCAGAAGACAACTGAAATATGACAGGTACTTAACTGCTAGCTGCTTTGCAGTTGCCCTTTTTCTCCCCCCTTTGTTGCTGCTGGTGGTGTTTTGGGAGTGTTGTTACTTTGTAACTTAGTGGTCAAGTCAACCACACTACTTCTTAAAATTTTTGCTTATTTACCTGTTTTTTTTCCATCGTGGCTGGAACAATATGGAGATACTGAAATTCTATGTCAGAATGGAGGTTACAATGCAGTGGCCAGTCTTTCTCTACAAACCTTGTATTTCCTAATAACAGGATAAAAGCAAGGTAAGCTCCTTTTATTGTCAGAGATTAATAAAATTTCCACCTTTCCAACGTTGCCAGCTCTAGCTCTCAGCGTCAAGCCTGGTGGCCGGATTTGGCTGTATGCTGAACTGCTGCCCACTGTGTTGGAGAGAGGACCAAGGGCAAGCAGAAGGCATGGTGATGAGGTAACTGCAGATCAGTTGTTGACTGCTGAGAACATTCCCAGATCTAACTGCAAATGAACTGTGAAAAAGAGGCAGCAGAAATCATTAAGTGGACTAAGAGCAAATGGAATAATTTAAGAATCCCCCAGGAGATGATTTTTCACTGTATTAACCTAGTTGTAGATGGCTGGATCTCAAGGTTGGATGGAAAGTTTGGGTGAAGGCCAGCACCAGTTGTATGCTGTTGTTAAAGGAGCTTTTGGCCAGCTGTAAGTTACATGCCAGGCTTGTTTAGTTTTGTCCATTCCCTAGAAATGAAAAATGCAAGAGAGTTAATGTTGGCTAGCTCCAAGTTAGTGTTGGCCACTCCTGTTTCTCTGATCATGCATCTTCTATCGTGCTGGTCCATTAAAGAAATCCCAGAGTTCTGCTGTGGGAGAAGCAGAAGCAGCTGTCTGTCCTGCCCTGCCCGAATCAGACTCTGACCCAGAGACTCTCTGGCCTTTCCAAACTGCCCAACAGCACGGTGGGCAGGGGCTCCTTTCACCTTTTTCTTGATACAGGACCTTAAATCCACAAAGTGACTTTCTGAAGCAGAAATGATATAAGGTCTTACCCAAAATGCCACTGTAATCATTCCTTAAGCTTAGCCCTTCCGTGTGAGAGAGGATTCTGTTCAGCACAAACCTCAGCATTGTGCTGGCTGCTACTCTAGGCAGTTGTAGGTAGATGGGGAGGTTAGATGTGATGGATGACCCTGCCATTTGTTCAAAGCAGGTTGTGCCGTGATAGGTATGTATAGCCAACATAAGGTTGTTACATCTCACTGTGAGGTTAGCAAAACACTGCACAGCTTTGTCTGTCTAGAAAACTAGGTAAAGGGGTTGCTGTGAAATGCAGGACTCGGTAGTGCTTGGTTCCTTGGGGTGGTTGGTTCCTCTCTTCTGACACAGAGAGAGACAGCATGCTGGCACTCTGGGGACATTGCTACATTATAAACTGTGATGGGCTGACCAAAGGAGGAGGAAGTGTCTCATCCTAGGACTGTAAGATGTTACCCAGAACCACAGGACTAGTGCAATGCCTGAAAAAATTTGACAAATAGTCTAAGCTGAAGTGCCTCAGGAAGCACCTGATAGCTGTTGGTAGCGAGTGGTAAGAGTCGGTAGAAACCAAAGCGTATCTAGTTCCCAGACCACACAGTATGGAGCTGGCCGAGGGCTGACCCAGCAGAAACCCTTTCAGCCAGGGCTGGCGTGTCTGTGTCTGGTTATTGACTTCAACACCGGAGCAGAGGTGCTCTTCCACTTGTGATTGCCCCTTCACCACTACGCCAGAACAGGGCACTTCAGTTGCTGCTGCTGGCTGGGCAGCCTGTGCTTTGGACAGTAGTTTTCTTCTGTTTTCTGAGCCTTGGCTTGAGGCTTTGGCTGCTAACACTCCTGATTGTTATTTTGTTGTCTGGCTTTAGTTTTTAACCCAACGGCCTTTATCTCTGGGATGTGCTGTTCAGAGGACGCATCCGGTCCCTTGTAAATATGACAGGTATCTGGGTCAGTATGGTCAGACAATTCAGCTGAAGCAATAATTTCCATCTGCTCAAAGAGAATCACATGTTGCTTATGAGCAACATGTATCTGCATTGCATTCTCTGTATTGCAGTTGGTGAAAGAAAATGACACAGTCTGCCTTTGGCACTGACCTTCTCCAGCAGCATGTCTACCTCACGTAATAATAGCAGTCGCCATGTAAAGGGAGTGAAGAGTGGAAGGCTGTAAGCCATGTAAGCAAAAGACTAATGGCCTTCTAGGATACTTCCATGTACTTGCTCTCGTGTTGCTGAAGAAACATTTTTAAAATGTAAATTATAATTTTTACCTGCCTATGTGTCAAAGCACATGCATAAATGCAGAAAACTTTGATAGTAAATTTTAAAGCTGGCAGCTTTTAGAAGTAAACTGTATGGTATGCTGTATAAATTACGTATTTAAAATGTGTGGGTATTTGCAACTTCTGACAGCTTAATCAAGTGCATAGGAGGCATACTCAATGTCTTGAATATTACATTTGAAACTTAATAGATTACTTCAGGCAGATATTTGTTTTCATGTTTCGGTATGGCAGAGAGAACATTACCTTTCAGTTAATTTCCCATTTGCAAATTGCCACCTGATGCTTCCTGCAACTGAGACGTTTAGTTCAATTCTTGCAGTCCATTCTATTTGATATACAGCTGGTTATTTTCCATTAGGAATCAGAAGTCTCTGGTCCAAGATAGGAAAACGACCTGTGCCTTTCTCTGATGAAGTCCTCTATGTTCCATTGATGGTGCCCATACAGCTGGGTAGTTCTGACTGCCCTGTGCTGTGATACAGTCAGACACCAGCAGGTGGTGCAGGAAAATGGAGAATCTCTGAGTTGGTCGCTAATAAGGTATGCTTAATAGAAGAATATGATGCTTAATATTTGAAAGAAGTAGCATGATGAAGAGTGAAGATCTATGTGTCACGGTCAGCCTGACTGTACAAAACTTGATCTTATAGTGGGGGATAGAAAGAACAATGAAGTAAGAATTAAAGCAACGTCAGCAAACAAGTTAAGAGCAAAGGCCTTAGTTTTAGAAAACCTCTCAGTTAAGCTCCTCTGCCTTCTGTACGTTTGAGAAATTCCCCCAAACCCCCAAGACGTTACTTCTGCAGACCCCCTGAAGAAGTCCCCTTCTAGGACCATCAGGGTTATGTCTATCCAGATGCTGTTAAATTGTTCATTTTGATCATCCAAGTAGTTGCTAAAGTTAAGCATTGGAATAAACCTGAGCAACTCTCTCTTCACTGTCATTTGCTGCTGTTACTAAGACTGACAGAACTGAAGTACACCATCACACATATCTGGTAGGTCTTTATACGTATCCTTTCTAAAGATGCATTGCTGTTCAAACTCAAGTTACAGGCTTGATACAGAAATTACTGGGTTGAGTTCTTTGGTCTCTGTTATGGAAACGGTCAAGCTGAGTGACCATAATGTTCCCCATTGGTCTTAAAGTCTATAAAATTCCTTTTGCGTCATTTTATGACCGGTGTGGTTTTGAAAGTTAACTGAGAGTTAATGTCGTGCTCAGTAGAGAGGGAGGGGTAAAACAAAGCAGGCCACAAACCAAATGAAAAACAAGCGAGATTGAAACAGTAACCGGGTGGCAAAAAAGGAAGTCTGAAATCATGGGATAGTTCAAGAGGAATAAAGGTGAACATGTATAACTCTTCAAGAAAACATACTATGCTGTGTGTTCTTGTTTGCACTGCCGTAGGTTTAGCAGTATCATTTTATTCCTGGAGCATATAGCATAAGGTGGCCCGATAGCTTTTAATGAGAAAATGAAGGGGGTAGTAATGGATTTATGTTCAAATAGGAAAAAGGCCGTGAACTTGAGTACCAAGTTCAAATGGTGAACCCCCTAACCAGCTTGGGAAGAATGCAACAGACTTCTGAAGGGACTCACTGATCCTTGCTTAAATTATTCCTTATCTAAATACAAGTTTTGGAATCCACTTTAACTTTGAAGTGTTAGCTCAAGAAATTACAGGGTTTACAAAACTGGTTAACTTGCAGCTGAACACAGGAAAGGTTCAATTGCTTTGAACCTGAAGTGATACTATCAGTATTAGTGTTTTCAGACCTAAGACCATGTTAAGCCAAGACGGTTCGTCATATTTAATTTTGGGGGCTTGTCTTAAAGGCATCAAACTTAGTTTCCAGTTATGCCAACCCTTAATTATGTTGGCATCCTTAGATATGGAAGTACTGGATAAACTTTCTGTACCGCTACGGGTTTCATCATCACCAGTGTGATATTATATATAACTTAATTCCTATTAAATTTTATTGTTAGGACACCAAAGAGAATTGATTTGGATAGAATGTGTTGTATTGGAAATGCTTTTTAATGTGCAGATTGTCTTCAAGTTCTTAAATGCTCAGGAGCATATCTTTAACTGAACACAGAGCATCTTCTAGGCTCTAATCCATAAAACACTGCCGAATGCTTAGCTGTGATTTAGGCACCTCTGAACCTCTTTCTAGAGTTTAGGGTTTCTAGTTGCTTAAAGATAAGGGGATTCTTGCCTTTAATGATTGCAACAAAGACTGCAGGAATTGTAATAAATATGTACAGTTTCCTAGCTTTTTATATACTGTCATAGATTACTATGCTTTACACAGGAGGCAGCTGCAGGGGTTTGCTTATATGTGTGTATACATATATACACAAATGTAAATATATATATGTACACACACCTTTATTAGGCTCTAGCTTTTATAGCAGAACGACATTGCAAATTCCATACAGGGCAAATCTGGAACAAGCAGCCAGGGAATATCCTCTAGTGCTCGCTGCTGCAATGGAAAATGACTGCAAGGAAATCAGACTGGTGAGAGGTGTGAACTACATAATTTGCAGGTAAGTTACTCTAATTCATGCTGTATGTTGTGATGGGACACTGGTGCTTTGGGCTGCAAACAGAAGTTTCCCTTTATTATGTATTTGTTTCTGTGTGAATATATGTTTGTTTTGGAAACCAAGGCAAAGTGTTAGGAGGATTATAGCTAGTAGTTTTATAGGAGATATTTGTGCACGGAGAGTAGGATGAACTGTTTTAGGAAGAAGAGGACCCATGTCATAGGATATGTAAAAACTGTAAGTTTACACAGAATGAGTGAGTTTAAGGCTGGTTTGAGAACGGAGGTGAGATACGTGAGTATTTGATGCCACCATCAATTTGAAGATAATCACTGGTACCTGGAGATAAAGAGGTTTTCAATTTTATGAGGACATGGCTTTTGGTCTGCATTTAGTAATAGGAGCTATGGTCATGGGGAGTGGGTGGAGGTGAGTTTGTGACTTATTAGTCAGCTCTGTGGTTGTGTAGTTTGCAAATGAATAAGTTAGGATAGTAGAAAGCAATATGACAGTACAATGAAAGAGGATCCTTGTAGTTTTGTTCTAATGCTTAAAAAAGTCTGAGAGCTGGCTTGAAGATATGAACTCTCTGCCACAGGAAAATATATGTACTGCAACAGCTCAGGAAGTAGAGTAGTGATATATATATAGAGAGAGATAGATACACACATACGTAAGTATGTACATATATATATATATACACATACATATGTACTAGATCCCAGCGTTCATGGCCAAGACTCACAACTGCTTCAACCAGGGTAGATCAGCTGGATTTATAAATACAGCTGCATCCTGCAGATGAACAGCAGGAGTCCTATATTTCTAGACTCCAGACTTCTTTGGAGTTTGATATTAACCTTTGCTTTACACATGGAGGTTACAAAGTCTACAGAACTTATTAAATTCTCTTTAAGTAAATATAACAACACATAGGGGTTTACAGAGGTATAAATCTGTAAAAAGGCTCACTTCTGTACAGAACCCCTATCTTCAGATGCCTCGTGGTCTTAAGAAATATGCCTACATCTGCATAAGCTTTGTGACAAACGTTTTCTCCTTCCTTGTTGGAGCTCAGAGATGAGTGTTTGCAAAGGCTGTAATCCTTGCATTGAAGACAATAATGCCAGTAGGTTTCTATAAGGACAGAAAATGCCTATGGCATGGGGTATAGGTTAAACCACAACTGGTTTATTAGTAGAGAAATATGAGCCCAACTCTGGTTGAAGATGGGACCTCTCTCATAGTTTTTACTGCGGATTTAATCCTACAGTGCAGTAGTTTAATCTCCTGGAGGCAAACACTGTTCTGTGAGAATGCAAATGGTCAATTTTGGGCAAAAGTAGGCAGTTCTGAAGGGATTTTTCCTCTCCAGTTTCTAGGCAATGGTCTAGCTCTAACTGCTGCATATCTCCTTTTATAATAGCCCCTTTCGCTCCAAAACCTTCCCAGCTTTGATATTCCAGGTGGATATCAGAGGATCCAAAACATTCTGAGAAGTTGTAATAGGTTAGCTGAAGGCTGGTTTACTTTTAGTTATAGTTAAAACCAAATGAAAATTCTGCTGCTTAAAAACAAGTCATGCCACAGTGTGGAGTATTGGGCAGCAGTGCCTGTGGTCGAGCTCTCCTGCTGCTCTCTCCCTCATAGCATCCCCGGTGTTTGGTTTGCAGAGTTAAGTGGAGCATGTCAGTGGGGCCAGCCTGCTTGCCCCATTGCCAGCTACTTGTTTACCTGAAGAGTCAGGTCACCCTTCTGCCATGCATAAACGTGCAGCAAGGACTTTGCTGTTGGGGTGCTGCACCCCTCAGAACAATTTGCCCGCAGGTTTTTGAAAGAATGGAGACACGTTTAAATGGGGCAGGTGTTGAACGTTCCAGTGCCCCGAGCTACGTTGTATGCTACATTTGAGCAGCACCCCACAAACTAACCCAGCAGTCGCTGGGTTTTTGGCCACAAAGAACTAGAAACTGCGGCCATTAGGCAGGAGCACGTGGTTGCCTCCAGAAGGGCTCTCGCGCCAGCCTCTCCCCCTGAGCTCTTTGGAGACTGAGCTCTGTGAGCATGGGATTGTTCGTGCTAATGACTGAATTAAAACATAAGTTCAACTTTGGCCAACCCTGAACCGTTTTTAGAGGAACATATGGAGGTTGAGGGAGAGAATCTGTAATGAAATCAAATGACAGATTCCCCAATTAAAAGGTAGCAAAAGGAAAGCAGGGACGACCTTTTCAAGCCTACCAGCCAGCCATGGTACTCCCCTGGCTGTGATGGACACAGCTTTCCCATCTCACATAAAATACTCCACTCCATAAAATACACAGTGAAAGTGATTCCTTGATCAAGTACTAGCACCGAGCCTGATACTGAGTAGTTACTGTGCAAGTACTGTTCTATTTGGCTGGATTTTATCTGAGTTTGCTAATGATTTCAGCTTAAACAAAACCATACTTTTGGGGGATTAAGCAAAAACATTCTTCCAGCCTTTTTTTTTTTTTTTTCCTTTAATTTCACATTTTTTTTTGTGAAGCTCATAAAACTCACAAGAGGATATTGAGTACTTGTGGAGTGAAAACAAGTTAGAGCGCCCTTGCGAGGGTATTGGTATTTCAGTTCATCGCTGATAAACATTACAAAGCCAGTTGTGTGGGAAGGAGACAGGGCAAGGCAGGGTGACTAGGACTTGGGGGCAGAAGGGACTAACAGTTTTTCAGGAAATGTTTTGATTGTAATGGAAACTTACTACTCTGCCATGAAATACAAACATTGTGTGTTGTCAAGATGTAAGAGCAGAGGGAAAATAAAGCTGGGCCTCAGCTAGCAGAAAACACGCAATACAAACAGGCTGGGAAGCCAGGTTTGTGGTTACAGGGGGACTATAAACCCTTGAACGAGCCAAATTGAATAGCTTTCAGTCACGCTGTCCGATACAGTGTGATTACGGTTTAGTCTAGCACTAATCTGCTGTTAATGAAAGTTAAATTCAGATGTCAGTTTGTCAGATGCGGTGTGTTTATACTTCGTACCCCCAAGGGATTTGGAGAAGGCAATACGTGCCTCAAAATTTTAGGAATAAATAATCCAAAACAGAAGAGAAAAAGATACAGTGTTGTTACCAGCAAATCTCAAAAGAAGGGTTTAAATAAAGGAAAATCTTTCTATATTCACCTTGAACTTCGATCTCGTTTCTGAGTGGATTAGTGTGTATGTTATTAAGGCTGCCTGAACGGTAATTATGGAAATGCAGGGCACTTGCTGCAGCACCTGAATGCAGTTCTAATTTTCTGAAAATACACTGATAGTATCTCCTGTGAGAAGTAAAAAAATCTTTACCGAAGCAATATACCTCCAGGATGGACTCTAATAGCACAAAAATGGAGCTTTATTAAAAACAATATTCCCACAGAATTTTGACGCATACCTATGTCACCTTCATATAAAACCCATAGAGTAAGCAATTTTTTACCTCCTCCTCCCACCCCATGCAAAGGCTTTGACCATGCTCCAGTTAAGCTACAGTTTCTGCTTTGCAAGCTCGGAATCACTTACCTAGAAGCTCTCGTTCCTGCAGGACTGAAATAAACGCCAGTGCCCAAAGGAAAAGCATGGTTGCAGCCTCTCCAAGCTCTGCCGTAGTCCTGGTGCAGAGCCCCGCAGCCTCCCTCCCCGGCTTCGCATCGACTCCTCCGGCCGGCCGTTCGTGCTGAGGTTTAGCCAGAGTTGGGAGGAAATATGCCCAGGCTGAGCCAAGATTCTTGAGCTGTTCTCTTCTGTTTTCCCTCCTTTTAAAAAACACCCTTCCAGCTCCACACAAAGTCCAGTTACCCAGCCAAGCTGGCTGTGGTCCAAGCTCCCCAAAGGTTTTGGGTTTTTTTTAAGCCCTTGTATTTATTTACGCAGTCTGCAACTGGAATGTGCTGAAGAGCTCCGAATCCCGTAAAAACGGCAAGTGGGGCAAGAAAAGGAAGGGAGAGAGGAGGAGGAAGGGGTGCTGGATGTTTCATTCCCTGTAGGGTTTTCATCTAAGGCGGGGAAAGCAGGAGCACTGGAAAACACAGTTATCTTTAGATAACTTTAGGGCTTTTTCTGCTATTTGTTCATTTTTAAGACTGCAGAAAAATCTTTTTTTGGGCAGGTCGAAGTCCCGCTGGACGAAGCGTGACAGCATTGTGGGAGGTGGCAGTTGCCTTGTCTTTGGATGGTGCCTATTGTAGGAGCTCCTGAGGAGCCGTCTGAGCTCTTTTTCAGTTTGAAAGGTGTTTGAAATATGATGTTGCCAAATCTAAAAACCTATGCAAAAATAGCACGGCTAATGGTATTCTGGCAGTGTGTGTGATTTTTTTTTTTTTTTTTTTTTTTTTAGCAGGATCTTAATTAAATATTTACCATTTGTCTTGAGGGTTCATGGGTGCTGACCAGATAAGTGTCAGTCTTTGACCCCACTAGGCTGGTGTTCAGAGACTTAAAGTATCTCCTTCCTGGTGTTGTTCCTCATATTCATTTAAGTTGAGTTACCTTTTTTCAACTATTGCTAGTAAAAGGTGAAAGGCCTTCAAGGTGTCCTACTTATTCCTAAGAGACATTGTCAAGGATAAAAAACAGCATTCTAATTATTGAAAATAAAAACCTGCAATCTAGAACAGGTTTCCTTAACCTTTACCCCCTTTCTAGCAGTCAGAAAATCAAGTTATTTGAATAAGATATCTGAAAGGGAGCCTGTAGAGATGCTATCACAGAGTTCAAAGTATAATCATCGTCAGTGACTTCCGAGCCAAGTTAGATTGTAAGCTCAATTACAAGGCAAAATATCCTCATCAATATAGATTCTGTGACTGGCATTTAGCTGGTAACTTGTTCAAGGCACCAAGCGAACCAGGGCACTGAGCAACCTCAGTGTGCATTGACCCCTCAGGGCTGGTGCTAGTAAGCTAACATTTTTACGAAATAAAAATTAAATTGGCTATGAGAATTAGAGTGGCAGTGGTTTTCTGGGTGTTTTGGCTTAAATCACCAGGTAGCAGCACTGCAATTTTTTTTTAATTCTTGTTTTGAGAGTAAACCTGGTCATTCCTGCTGAAAAATTACATAAGTTTTGATTTTGTTATAAATGAGTCTTTAGAGAGGAACTGTGACACGTGACAGTGAGTCCACTCTGTTGTATTCTGTGTTTGAATATGAGTTGCTGATGTAGGTAGGCTGTGAGTTTTGAAGTGAGAGAGGTGGAGAGAGGAGACTGAAGAATGCTTTATGAACGGTTGGTTGCTCTTTCCTGAATGTGTTTGTCCTTTATCTTTGTCCTTTCTGAAGACGAGTCACCTGATGCATTCTCTGTATTTCAAAGGGAACCCGTTCATGGATGCCTGTCTGCGTGCTCTCTGCCGTCCTCTACACCACACTATTAAAAAGCAATGAACATTAATTGAATCAGTTTTCCCTTCAACACACTATAAAAAAAATAATGCAATTTCCATTCCAGACCACCTCTGCTGTGGTCATTCACCCCCTTTACAGCATATTGCTGTATTGCTCCTGAATTGCTCTCAGTCCTTCCAAGGCTTCTTATTTTTACATCTTGTGTTCAGTTTGACTACAGTGAGGAGCTGCTCTGATAGCCATGGAGAACTAAACAAAATAGTGAGGGCTTTCTCTAGTATCATACTCCAGGGGTTGTTTCTGTAGTGAGAGAGAAGCTCTTTCTGCTGCAGGGAAATGCAGCCAGAAGAAATACTTCTGCCAAGTGGGATTCTGGTTTTCAGTAGGACTACCTGCCCTGGGAATTTTGATGATTTTTGTTGATTACCTAAGCTGACTTTTGTTATTCGTAAGTACTCAGAATGAAGCTACAGATGAAGACAACTTAAGTAACAATAAAAAGTACAAAAAAATCCAGGGTGTGTGACAGAAATCATTAAATTGCCAAGTAGGTTTTTCAATGCAAGACAGGAGATTTGAAAGCAGTGGAAAGACTATGGTACAAACCTATTTGTTTTCTGAAAAGTTAGTCAGTAACTGATTACCATCAGAGAAAACATTCTTCAGCACATTCATCTTGGAAATGTCCATATATGAGAATATAATGAGATCATATGAATGTAGGTTTGCACAAAATCCAGCTGTTGAGATGTTCCCAAGATACCAGCAGCCAAAAAAAGCATACCAGTGAACAGGGATGTGAATTTTTGCCAACAGGCAATCTGGTGAAAGGGAGAGCAAACACAAGGATTAAGTCTATTTTGAGAGTGGGTTTATTTTGTACCGTCTTTCTATATCTCATTCTTGCACTAGTGAAATGCTTGGCAAAAGCAATAAACAAGTACACAGCGATCCCACTGAGTGCGCAGGGAGAAGGAACAGAATAAACAAAGGGCATGTGTCGGCAGAGGACATGTGTGCCATGTGAAAAAGATCATATTGTTATTGGGCGTGAAATCCCGCAGCATGGGCTGTCGGAGGATGTAGCTGAGCATACACTTGGCAAAAAATGGAGTGCGCTGTACTGCAGTCCCTGGGGACTTTAAGTGAGACAGAGAGGAAATTAAGTGGAGATTACTTTAGGGAGCAAAATTATGGTAGAAAACCCATCCTTGTAGGGAGAGGAGAGTGCCTTATGCTGAAGAGAAGGAAATGAAAGAGAATAATCTCTATCCTGGATTTAACACTGGTGGATGATGAAATCAGTGCAATGTTTGTGTGTCCTGCCTACCTGCCCCTGGGAGAAGATTTGTGTCTATTAGGGACTGTGGAGGTTCCAGATTCCTTGGTCTCTCGTCACAAGCTTAATATCTGCTAGCTGCTCAGGATCAGAAGTTCTTGCTACTTGGAGGCTGTTGACACCTTATGTAAAATGAGTATCGGTTCATGATCCTTTTAGAAGAGGGCAATTGTTTTAACTCTCTTAATTTACTTGGTTTCTGGTTGCTGGGCTGGAACAGCAGTTGGATAGATATGGAAGCAGAATTTTGTTACCTGCAGAGGTTGATTTCCACAGAGCAGATATGCAGCTTGTGGACTGCTTCTAAGGGAAGCAGAAGCTTGCTCTGCAACCAGCACATCTGGCTGGTCAACAGATGAAAGGCTTCTTGCAGTGGTGATTTCACCAGAATGAAGTAGGCATTGCCATTTAAGGCTTTTGATAGTAGTGACTTAGTGCTGCGTCCCTAACAGTCTCCATTGAGCCTCCATGTGTGTGTGGTTCGTGGGACAGCCTTGGTTGGTGTTACGAGTCTTGTGGGCCACAGCCTTCAATGTGTGAACACCTTCAGGTGCTGTGCCAGTGCAATCCCCTCGTTATGCATCAACTTGCACTAGTGCTTATTATCTTGATTTGCAAAGGATATCAAAAAGTGTGAAGTTCTCCTGCTATTTTCATAAAGGCATAATTTGGCATTGTTAAAAAAATATATATCACATGGTTGATGATGTGAGGTACTGTCAAGATCATCTCTGTCTCTCATTGTACCCTCCCCAGCGAAGTTAAACGTATGTGTCATGGAGCAGACAACTCTCACCCAGCCTTCTTCAAAACAATACACTTTGTACTACGCCTAAAGCCAACAGTGAGTCAGCTACAGGAATTGACTCCCTTGTGTCATCTTGGTGCCAACACACTAGGCTGGATTCTGTTTGCCAGCATTAGGTAAGCATCCGATGGCTTCAGGCTGTTTTGCATCTGTGGCTTCAGCTTCCTGAGCAATCACCTGCAAGGAAACTGAATCAGAAAGCCGAAGAGAAAGGTTGGCCACGTGGAATATTAGTGAATGATGTCGTTTGTTTTGTGTTTTTAGCCAGTTGTTAGATTCTTTCATTGACAGATTTCATGCGTTTTATGAATCCTGGCCATGCCTCAGAAACTCCTATGAAATATGGTATGCGGTGTGCCTGCCTGTTTTAGAGAAAGGAAAACTTTGTCCTGAGAAAGCTGGATTAACTATGTTCCTGGTTAAATTAGTGACCCGTGAATAGGCTCTTGACTCCCAGTCTTGTGTTGCACACATGGTGATCTGATAATATGTGCTATATCTTCTATTACAGAAGGCTGTGTCCCTTTGCTGTTGTAACTTTACGTCCACCCATTTGAGTCACATAAAAACATGAAGTAGATCTGTGAGTCCATGGCAAATAATATTCTAGAAAATAATACTCACGGGGGAAGTACTTGATTATTCCCAAATTAGAATTACTCAGCTAGTGACTTTAGCAGATCAATATTGCAAACCACACCAATATAATGAGATAATTGCTTGAAACTGGACCAACATTTTCATTATGTGAAGGAGTAGCTAATATCTGAGAAGCTATTCATCTGTTGAGTAGCACCTTGCTGAACACGAGTTATGAAAACAGCAGTAAAGCAGAGGTCTGTGTTACTTAACATCTGTGTACCTTTCTCTATTAGGCAATGCATCAGCCGTGTATATAAAGCCTTCGAATATAGGTAATATTTACCATATGAGGGACTTGTGAAGTGGGGATATCTAATGAAACAGAGAAACAGCTGGAAATAAATCCCATTTTGGATTACTAGTCAGCCTATTCTCCTTTATTCTTAATTACCACAAGGTCATGGGCAGATGCAAGGGAAAGAATGACTTGCCAGAGAGAGAAGCCAAGCTAATCACTCCACTGCCATTCCTCTGAAAATTTACAATACATGTATTATTTTACAGCCGATGTAATAAAAATCCCAGGTTAAGACTCCTCCTAAAATATGTGTGTCAGAGGAAATACAATACTGCAGCAGGAAGGTAGTAGTTCCTTTGTTATTACAGCTCCCTCACATCTTTAGCTGCAATTTTTCTTCAAGCGTACTTCCGACACATGCTTCTAGGCAGAGGCTGAACAAGAACGTGTGGGAATTTTTTCATCCTGCTGTCTGCGTAGTTAATCACGTGGTGGATCCTGTCCAACAAGATTCCCCAGCAGTACGGCTAGCTATTACTGTATGGTACTGGCTTCTCACCTCTTTAATTCCAGCTGCAAAACTGCATTAAAAGACAACTTAAATACTTTCATAATGCCACTATTTAATAGGAGAATTTGTGGTAGTTGCCGTCGGGAAATTGTGTAATCATGAATGGGAAGAGAAGAGCCCATGAAACAATTCCTATTAGAAGTTGATCCAAGGCATGAAAACCCTTGTAAGTCTATGAACAAATTAATAGATTAACAAGATTAGCATGCACCACAAGCTCCGGAGGCAGGGCATTAATGCAGATTGTTAGAAAACAGATGTGGCCTCTGGATCCTTGTCCTCCACCCCTTATTTTGAATTTTTTTCCAATGAGATCCGTGAAGTGTGATCAGTTCCGTATGTTTTTAGGGGGAGGCTGATGGTGGTTACACCTGCTATTAGTTTGCTGCATCTGCGTGGATATTCTAGTTAGTGTTAAGGATGAGCAAGTAAGAGCAAGAATTATGTCCTGAAACAAAGTCCTTGCAGGAAATCAGGATAGTGTGGGTGCTGTTTCTAACACCAGATATTAGGACATCCTACCTTGCTTTAAGAGACCAGTTGGCTCCAAGTGTATTAAAACATCTGCTACAATACTCTGTCCAGATGTAATACAATGCTTTAAATTATCTGTCCCAATTGTTCTTTAATTCAGACCCACCACTGGGTCTCATTGTAAGAATAATAGAAATATTATTTCTTAATTTGGATATTCATCTATGTAATTTTGTGTTTTTCTGTAAGTGCCTTCTGTTTTTTCCTTCTTGGATAATCTTTTCACCATCTACACAATAATGAAGGGATCATTTTCTGTTTCACATAGGTGACTAGTTAAGGTCTCTTCTAATTAACATTGAGAAAAGAGAAAATAGAAGATTAGAGGACAAAAATGTGGAAGGGGAATGGAGGGCTAATTGCATGTCTTCCGGGAACAAGATGCATCAGAAGAAAGGATAGAGAAGTCATATGAATCAACGGGATGCTGTAAATAAATCTCAGGTAATCTCTTCTCTTTAAACTATCGTTCCGAAAGGGAATTAGAAGCTGATAGGCCAAGAGCCTGTAGTTTGAATTTAGAAGAAATTACACCAGAAAGTGATCTGCTGGCGTGACCAGCTGGATGTTAGATACTAAGACCAGGAAACAACCACTGTGGGGGACTTGATTGCACATCCGTGATGAAGTTGGTGGAGACAGAGTGCAGGAGCAGGCGGAGGAGGTGAGGTGGTGAGGAACAGCCGGGCAGGAGGGCAGGGAAGGGGTGCAGGGAGCAGGCTGGTTGACGGGGGAAAACATCCCCTAGCATGAGGGAGCTGCCTCACGAACGGCTGGTGAGGTGACCTGTTTCTGTCTGCGTGGCCACCAGGTTAGCCCAGGGGCCGCTCCGTCTCCCACCCCGCCTTCGGCTCAGGAGGCTCCTTCCTGCAACGGGGACTGGAGAGAGCTGAGAGCCGGAGCTGGGTACAGTCCAGGTGAGCTGATCTCCAGCACAGAGTGAACTGCAACCAAGAGGTCAGTGTTTTAATTAGATGCAGTGGGTGGGAGGGAAGAGGATTTAGATCAATGAGAGTCTAGGCCAAAGGAACAGATCCCAAACTGTTACGTACTTGACCTTGAGCTTGCTGAGCCTGGTGGGGAAGCAGAGTTCACATAAGTGCTGATGCTGAGGGGGGTATGGCTGCTGTATGGCACCCTGGCGAAGTGTTTATTTATTTCAGCAGAAACTACACTGCTGTTGCATATCTAAGCAGTGACATCTCAAACATCTGTAAAGGCTTTTTGAGCCTCAGAAAGTATCCTGTAATAGTTAATCTATAGACTGCAGCCAATCAGAATCCCTTTGAGTAAGTCTGTAAAAAGCTATCTGTGTTTCAACTCTCATCCGCTTCTCATTTGAATGTTTGGTGATTTTTGTTAGCGAAAATAAAGGTAATGATTGTAGTAGTACTTTGAAACTATATGGTGCCACTGTGATGTTCCAATGCTGTCTGAAATAGCGGAGGGTGAAGCTGTCGTTCACAGCTGCTGTGCTCTGTGCAGACAAACTAATTCATCTCTTCAGGGATTCAGGAATGGGCTTCAGCCAGTGCACCTTTCCTCTAATGTGAACGCAGCCGCGTGACCAATGCTTTAGACCCAGAAGCACAAAAAGCCTGCAGTCAGTGATAACATAAGGTATCTCATGTTACCAAAAGATATCTAGATACAGTATTTGCTAATTAATATCATTTTCTGAGGTGAATTTGAATAGATTATTGGATGCTTTCAGGCATCTGTAATGCTAATTTACTGCCTCTGCACATATTAAAAACATTATCCCACAACTTGAAGTTGAGATAAGCAGTATATAGAGTCCTAGAATAATTTGGGTTGGAAGGAACCAACCAAGCTTGATTCAACAAGGCCAAGTGCAGGGTCCTATACCTGGGCCAGGGCAACGCCCAGTATCAGCAGGGGCTGGGGGATGAAGAGGTTGAAAGCAGCCCTGCTGAGAAGGACTTGGGGGTGTTGGTGGATGAAAAGCTGGACGTGAGCCGGCAATGTGCGCTTGCAACCCAGAAAGCCAACCACATCCTGGGCTGCATCAAAAGAAGCGTGGCCGGCAGGGCAAGGGAGGGGATTCTGCCCCTCTACTCCACCCTGGTGAGTTCCCACAAGGAGTACTGCGTCCAGCTCTGGAGTCCCCAACATAAGAAGGACATGGACCTGTTGGAGAGGATCCAGAGGAGGGCCTCAAAAATGATCAGAGGAATGAAGCACCTCTGCTGTGAGGACAGGCTGAGAGAGTTGGGCTTGTTCAGCCTGGAGAAGAGAAGGCTCTGAGGAGACCTTATAGTGGCCTTTCAGTACTTAAAGGGGCCCTCCAGGAAAAGATGGGGACAAACTGTTTAGCAGGGCCTATTGCGATAGGACGAGGGGTAATGGCTCTAAACTAAAAGAGGGTAGATGTAGATCAGATAAAAGCAAGAAATTTTTTACGATGAGGGTGGTGAAACCCTGGCACAGGTTGTCCAGAGAGGTGGTAGATGCCCCATCCCTGGAAACACTGAAGGTCAGGTTGGACAGGGCTCTGAGCAACCTGATCTAGTGGGAGGTGTCCCTGCTCATGGCAGGGAGGTTGGACTAGATGACCTTTAAAGATCCTTTCCAGCCCTAACTATTCTGTTATTCTAAATATCCCAAATAGCGATGCAAAATGTTTTGCTTGTTCTTATCAATTATTCAGCCTCAATAGTAGAGGGTGTGCACTTCTTTGTAACAGCAAAGCACAACTTTGTGCTGGAGTTCACAGTTTTTGCTCAACTGTTGAAACGTATTTGTTTAGCGCCTTAGAATTAGACCTCTGGTGGATAAATACTATTTTGGGGAGATAATTTTTGGATCTTTAATGTCAAGGTTTGCTCTTTGTCTTGAGAAATATCTCATCCCTTCTGCAAAATGTTTACCTGACAAGCAGAGAGAGTCTGTCCCACATAGTAACTTTAGACGAAGCACATTCAGGCTTCCCTCTAGCCTCTTGTGCCAACAGGTATGTTCTTTGAATTGATGCCTGTCCTTTCTCTCAGCCACTACAAAATATGGCTTGAGGAAGCTAAATCTCCTTCTGCTCATTTTAATCTACCTTATCTGTCTCTTCACAGTTCCCTAATGATAACAAAGAGCAACAAGGCATTTCACTACCACGGGTCACCTGCTATCTGACATAGAAATGCTGGGGGCTGAAACTCTGGGCTGCTTTATAAATATTGATTTATACAGAATTTGAGGTGGAACTGAACTTACTATGCTAAAGTGAAGGAAATTCGAAGCTTTTGGGTGTCTATTCCTTCTTTCTTTTTTCTTTCTTTTTTTTTTTTTTAAATTGGCAATTATTTTTGAATTGTCTTTATTTATTTATCCATACTGATTATTATAGTGGTTTACCACCACATTTGCATCGATACATTGCATAATCCTAAATTATCATTTTGGTTTTTTGTGTTGCTGCTCTCTGAACAGCTTTTATTGCTTTTCTTGGCTTCACTGCAGACTGTCTCCACCCTCTTGCCTTCTGCAACTGATCAAATTTTGCAATGAATTCTCCGTTTTGGATAGACTATTGCTTCCCACCCATGCTGTTCTCACTGAGGCTGGAAACATTATTAATTTTATTTAGTATGGGGAAAAACTTGGCTATCCCTTCAAAACCATCTTTTGAGTCCTGTAATTCAATGAAGTCCTTATTTATGATGGTAATAGCTATTTCTCCTAGTCCTGTCCAAACTGAGTTCTCTCTGGTTACAAGCGAATGAAGCACTGTTTTCCATTTTCAAGGCAAAATGGTCCTATTTTATTTTTCAGTTTGGGGAAATAGCAGCATAACCTTGTTTAGAAGGTTTTCTAGGAAAAGAAGCAGCTGTTGCCTTCCACGTTATGCTATCTTTTAATGGCTTCTGTGCCAGGGACTGAGGGAGGAAGGCAGGCAGTCGTATACAACTTGATGAGTGTAAAGCTGTTATTCTGAGACTTGGATTTTCCACTTCTTTCCAGCCTGAAACAGTGCTCATGTGTTAAGGTCAAGGAATTTCAATTCTGTCCCTTGTTTAAAGTGTGGTTTTGATGTTGGGTTTTTTTTTTTTCCTTTGGACTCAAAATTACCTAAATACAAGATAATAATATTGTATGATGATACGGATAAAAGCACTTCTCAAGAATTGCCATTTCAGATGTATACAGTGCCCCTGATAGAGGCTGGTTTTACTGAGGTCACAGTTAGATGTGCTGAAAACCATACAGACGTGAATGATCATTTCCTTGCACAAACACAGGAAGCGTGAGTGGTAGCAGTATGGAAGATGCAAATGAAACCTTCAGAAAGCTATACGGCATTAAAGCGCTGGCTTTCTTCCCTTAGGACACACTAAATAGCAGCTGGGAGGAGGTAAGAAACTCTGGATTTGAAATGAAATGTGATCTGGGGAAGACCTGTAACTGAGCATCATCCCTGACAGTTTCATGGCAATTGTGTTGGGTTTCACTTGACCATACCAGCAATGTAATTACATCTTACCTATGTGTCGTCCGTTCCGCCCTGCCCCCCCCCCCCCCCCCCCCTCCTCCACCCCCCATGCAAAAGGAAAAAGTCAAAGATGAAAGGTAGTTTTTCCTTCCTGCAGTGGTTGTGGTATTTTTCAAAGCACTGTGAACAGGTTTTGAAATGTCTGTATTAAATTATTGCAGGTCATGGTTTAAGAGAAGTAGGAAAATGGTTATTCGGAGATTTTAGTTAGAATCTGTAATATTCTGAAATCTCTGTGCCAGGCTTATTTGGAAGTTAGATAACTGGTCTCCAAATAGGCTGTAGCTCGGATCAAATCAATGCAAAAGACACAGAAAAGTCAACCTCAGTCTATCCCAGGACAGCTACATTGTTGTTGATGTGTTAAGTCTGTGGTTAGTCTTATGGTCTATATTTTTAAATCTTCAAGCAGTTAGTGGACTGGTCCCTAGATACTTAGGTAACTTGGTCATTTTCCATATGTTTTGGTCTGCTGGGAGTCACTTGCTTGATCCTGACCAAGATGAACAAATAGAACGAAAATAACACATTTCAGTCTATTAGCTAAGAGGCTTTTGGCTTTTCAAAGCTTTTTTCAAAGCCAAGAGTGAGTTTATGGTGAAAGATTTGCAGGATGTTAAAAGGTGAAATGCTGGAGAAGATGTTTGCCAATTAGGTGCAAAATCAGAGAGAAACGAGGGCACTCAGGGAATTTCAAGCGCAGCAGACAACAGCCCCTTGCAGACAGTTGATTCAGAGGCACTCAGTTTGAAAAAGGAATTGACAGAAGACTGGATCAGAGAAATCACTAATGGGATGAAGCCTCTTTATAGCCAACAAGTTTGAATGCATAGCTGGTCTACCATGGCATGAAATCAGGAAGGAGCTGTAAGCTCCATCATACAGTGTTTTGTAATAGCTGTTAAACTATGGGTTAATCTCGTTCAAGTGTATTAAACCTTGAATCAAAAAGCATAAAATATGTACTTAAGTTCATCCCCAACATAAGTATTTGGATGTGAGACTGCCCCTAAAAAAATGTCATTTATGGGGGTATTGCCTGCTGCTGGCGAGTTCTGATTCTTGAACAGCAGCAGCAGAGATGCCAACTCCTGCTACTAATTGCATTAGTAAAGACAAAGGAAATAAATAGGAATTTCCTGGAGAAGGATATTAGGAAGAAGTAGGAGATCAGATTAACTTCCTAGATGAAGGTGTCTGAGTTATTTAAAGGATTCAAGTAACTACAGAAAGAGATGTCTTAGAGAATACACACGGATACTAAAAAAACAGTGCCCATTAAAGGTGATAAAATCCAATTGCTCTAGAAAGAGAAAGCAGGAGCGCTGTACAACCACCCTCTCTGTGTCCGCAGATAGTGAAGGTGGAGATGTGAAGTGGTGGACAAAGCATAAGCAGCTTGTAAGGACAATGAAGTTTGACAGGCAAGAATGAAAGGAAGACATGTCTAATAATAGTGTGTGTTTAACCGTTTATCTCTCATTAAGGAAATAAGCAGCTCAGAAAATGGTCATAGTTAACTTACATCAATTAAGAGTGATGCAGTACCTTCTAAGACACTGCACAGTCAGCGTTTCCAGCACACACTTAGGTAGGGCTTTGAATGAATGTTTGACGTGGGCCTGAATCTATAGCACAAATTTCCAAATATCCTTTTTCCCTAGTGGGCTGCTTGTTTGGGAGCGTTTTAGAAGCACAGCAATTCAGTGCTTCATGTACTTCTGTCCTGAAAGAGCTCGGTGAATTTGTTTCAAACTGCTTGGCCAAATGGTCCCAAAAATCCTTTTACTGGTTTTTGTGTGCTCTACAAATGTGGATCACAGATTGGGGCCTCAATTTGTGGGAAGCTAAATTCTCGCCAAGACTTAAGCACATTGGTCTAAACTCCCAGACACCCGAAAGCTAGGCATTGCGACTGTCATTACTTTTAAGTTCCCTGTCCTGCCCACCATTGTGCTTCAGATGTGTTATGAGCCAAGTAATAACTCCACCCGCCTCCTCTCTGTGCTTCAAGGCACTGGTGAAGCTGGCCTGAACTTCACTCTGGCTTAGAGCCACAAGTGCTGGCAGCAGCCGACTGCCTTTTTGCCTCTTCACTTGTGGCAGCAGCCAGCTGCCAGGTTGTGGCCATGTGTAGCGTGTGCTGCCTCTACAACCTGCTCATCCAGCGCCTGGAAAGGGAACGATAAAGGGGGTTTGGGTGGGGGAGAGAGGGAAAAATGGTGAATCTGGAGTTTCATCTGTACTGATGAAGGTGGGGGAGCATGGACCTGTCTGCCACGCCAACGTAGGGAAGGCTCCACCAGCACAGCTCAGAGTTTCCTAGAGATCCCAGAAGACTATTTGATCATTTATTCTGACTCTCCCATATAAAACAGATTATAATATTTCTCATGGTACTCTGTGGGGAGGGTTAGGTCACAGCTTGGGTTAGATTTTACAATGTGCCTGTTCTCTGTCTTGAAGGTTAAGCTTTTGTACACTGTCAGCAGAAAGCAGAGGGTACCGAGGGACCACTAATACCTGGAAAGGGTCACCTGGACAGTCCCTGAGCAGCCTGGAGCCTGCGCTCCATCTGGGCTGTATTCTAGAGGAGAGGAGCCACAGAAGGACCCCCTGCTCCCATCCCCGCTGCACAGCATTCCTGCATCTGGAAATCTGGCACTGCCTTTGCTAACGCTCTCTCAGGGCAATGAGGAACAGATTTAGATGGGGTTTTTTATATTTGTTACTGCAGCCTTTTCCCTAGGCGATCTTTTCTACCTGTATGATCTGGATAGCTCTTGTTTTTCTTCTACAAGGACTTGTGCCAAGAGAAGACCCAAATGAAGTAATCGCTCTCTTCTGCGCCTCAGTCATGAAGACCCGTGTCCCTTGGTGCTGCCTTAAAGGATCCCTGCAGGTGACTCAGCCACCACAAAAAAGTCATCCCTTTCCTGCTGCCTCTGCCCACCCAAGTGCATGCAGTTAAATCACGGACCCTACAGCAGGTCGAGATCACGCTCCACAGCTAAGCAGTAAGTAACTAAAGCTTCAAGTGTCCTGCTAACAGAGCGTCACCCGAGCATAATCCAGGCCCTGACTCAAATTGACAAGGACAGGTTGGCCTCTGAAATAATCTCTTTAAATAGCAGCAGCCATCTCTCTCTCGGAGGCGCTTCCCTCCCCCAGCCAGCGCTGGAGAGCTGCTTTCAGCACGTCGCCCACTATTTCCCACCCAGGCATTGCAGGGCTGGCATTTCTCACAGGCAAGTGTGTCCCCTGCCCGCAGCCTCCCAGCTTTGCTTTGCACCAGGAATTACAATGAATTTTGCAGCACAGTTTCTCTACTCCAGGGTGTTAAAAAACAGAAGTCCCAGGGAACGCTCCAGGGAAGATGAAGACTACGATCCTTTCTGGCAAAGGTTGGAGAATATTGCTGTCTGACTTAGAGCTAGACTGCTCCTTTCTCCCCCTCAGGGGTCATGGTCAGCCCTCGGGGTCCACCCAGGGCCAGGCCTACGGACATGACAACCCCTGGACCCCTCCTGCCTCCTTACGGTGTCATAGTTGGAGTTTTGCTTCACCTCGTTGTTTATTTAGTCGCTGTGCTGTATAGGTAATGCTTTCTTTTTCCTTTCCTTACTTTCTAAAAAAAAAAAAAAAAAAAATTGTTTGTAATTTTCCAACATCCCCCAGGGTTCCGTGGTTATGAGTTGCATCTTGGAGTCATCCACTAGAAGCAGTGGAGATTTGAATACTTTAAGCCTGTGGAGGTCAGCTTTTTTTATTTCTTCATGAGTGTGGTATTAGAAATAACCCAAGGCAGGCCGATGGACTGCTGAAAATTTATCTTGGGATAGCCTGTATCAAATCCTGTTATTACAGGTGTTCTGTGGTTGTCTTTGTTATGGTGCTTATGGTTGTCTTGAATTCCTGTTTTAAGGCTTGGATGGTGCAGGTGGAATTTAGGAGACGTCTAGTGCCCTGGCGTAGCACCAGCTGGGGGATGTGCACCCATACAGATGGTTGTGTTTGCACAACCTCACTCTTAACCTTCTCCATAGTTGTTTTCTCCTCCAATTTTATTATCTGGACACCGCCAGCAAGAGCTAGAGTTGCCAGATGTGGTATAAACAAAGGGCAATTCTCGTTTCCTGCATCCTGCCAATAGTCACAAATGTTGGTAATATTTAAGACATAAATAGTTTCAGTGGGCTCAATGCTGTTAATAAACCCTCACGGAACACCAAAGGGGAAGACAAGATCCTGGTTCTGCATTGAAAAAATGGCTTGCCTAAAATCAAGCGTGATGTGACGTGTTCTGCAGCAAACTGACAGTCTTAAACTATTCCTTTCATCACAGGACTGCTCTTTCCTCTAGTTTGGGTTGTGCTGTTCATTCTTTATTACAAGTGAGTTATGGACATATCTTAATCACCAGAGAATTTCTACATACAGAATACATTTGAATTAAAGAGGAAGAAAGTTTAAGTAGCTGAAGAGTTTTAACCACCAAACTGTGTGCTGTGTTTGATAGTGATCATTTGACATTCCCAGCTGTGAATGTCCTGTAAGAAGTGCTTAGAGAGGTGGGTCTGTTCGAGGGACACTTGGAAGCTGTTGAAACAGAGGTAATGAAGAGGGGTGACCTTCCGTGTTCTTCTTGCTTTCAGATTACTTTTTCTCATGTTATCGATTCAGCAATGGACACCTAGTTGTTGTTCCCAGCAGTAAGCAATGACATTTCGGTAGTGTGTCTGGAACACTGGCAAGGGATTATGACCGCAGATGAAGTCAGATATAGTACTAGGCTCAGGCTCTGGTAAATCTGACTTACTGGAAGTAAGGAGATATTTTATCAGAAGTGGTAATGCAGCTTGGTTGTTCCCTGCATGAGCGTGAGCTTTCTTTGCACTCGCTGCTGGCGTAACATCACACGGTTTTGTATATGGTGAGTAGAGTTAAAAATGCCTGCTCAGTCTCCAGGCTTGGCTATTATGTACCCGTCCGTGCTGGATGGTCACAGTGCACACAGCCCCTGTCATGTGTGTCATACAGGCTAGTAACTAAGCCCTGATCTCTTCGTCTTTAAGACACTCTGATAAGTAGCCCTGCTACAAGCTTCCTGCGGGAGTCTTAGGCAAGTCACTCGATCTGTCTGTGCCCCAGTTTCTTTCAATAAAGTGAAGCTAATATCTACTGAATGTGTCTTTCTGTTTAGGGGAAGACGCTGGAGATTCCGATGTGATTTAGGAACAATCACTTTACGTAGGGTTTGAGTATCTAAATGTCAGAGATACATTTTAAATTTCCATCCTGTAACTGCCAGTAGTTGGAGTGATACAGTCTCAAACGGGTGTTTCTAGGTGCTAGTGTTATACTAAATAATGATAATTCAAGAAAGTAATGTTTGAGTGCAGTATTGTCTTTGGTATGTTTTAACTGTACTGCCAAAGAGAGATCTAGTGTGTTCTTTCCCCATGCCTGGGGGAGCTTACTTGTCACCCTGTAGTGCTGCGGAAGACACTCAGACACTACACAGTGCAGTAACCTGGAATTACTAGCAGTGAAGGGGACATCAGTTACGATGCTTCTTGCCATTTGTGTCTCAGCAAGCCTCAGTTTTTCTGTCATTTCTCTTTCATAAGGACCCGCTTGCAGAGACTGCTGAGGTGCTTTTAAGAATTGCTGCTAATGCAGCGTTTTGATGTGCTTGGAGAGAGGGGGGAAAAAAAGTAGAAGAGGAGTTGGGATGGAACAGGAATGTTTAGAAGCTATGGGAAAGGGGATTGCAAGAAATGGGAAAGGTACCAGAGGGGTGTGGAGGGCTCGGGCATCCAGAAGGGTCAGAGGAGATGGCACTGGGGACATGGAATAAGAAGGATTAATGGAGCTGGGGAGGTTCTGGGTAAAAGAGGGATTTGGATGAGGGAAAGGGCCCCCTCTGTCATACCCTGGGATTAGCTCTTTCTCACTCCTATGAGAGGAGATACCAGCCCTAGTCACATCTCGGCCACAAGCCAAACACACCTGCACTAGGCTGCTCCCCCGGTCTCACCCCCCAGTACCTGACCCATCTCTGCTCAACAGTTTGAGGAATGAGGTCTTAAAAGTGTCACTTTTTGCTGTAATAACTGTTCTGAACTTGCAGGCGTAAGATCTGAGACCCTTTATCCAGAAAGCAGATGACAAGTATGTCTAAAACTGTATCTTACCCATGTCTGTTGCTCGGTGTGCTCCAGGAAGGTGTTCAGGGAGCCTGAAGATGATGGCAGCATATAAGTATGAGCTTAAGAAACCCCTACCCTAAAACATTAAAAAAAAAAAAAACCAAAAAACCCCCAAACATATATAGAGAACATGTGCATATGTGTGTGCATGTGCTGACGAGTTAATGCAAGGCTAGCCCCAGTGCATTGGGATGGTCTGAAGTGGTATAACGGTATTCAAGCTGAACACTTTGCCAGTTTGTACTGTGCCACTGGTCAGTCCAAGTCAGGCACTGGAGATTGAAATTCTTGTTGTGGCATAGACCTGGAAGGATGCTAAAATACTCTACAGAACTTGTACCATTCTGTCAGTCCCTCTTTGTGGTGAGTGTGTATCATTGTGAATGCAGAGGATAAAAACCTGCTGTAGGAATGACAAAGAAATGCTGAGTTTTCAGTCTTATACTAAAATTTCTTTGTTTCCTTTTGTGACACTTGAATTTCTGTCTGTGAAGCAGCACGGTAACGTGGGAATGTATGTCCATGATTCCAACTTCATTTCTGCCTCAAGATGCATTGTTGTGACCCCTTTTGTAAGAGGTGTAAAAGCTGCCAAATGGGCCAAATGCTGGCCATGGGTAGGTATGCAAATCCAAATGGCAAAACTGGGTCAGGCCAAAGAGCAGTCTGCCCGTGTCTTCTCTGTAGTGGTGGCCAGTAAGAGGAGCTTGGAGAAAAATAAAAGCCATCTAAGATGCTTTCTCTTATATGCTTTTGTGGAGCCTGCCAATAAGTGCTGAGGGGCTCCCTGAATCACAGATTGCTTCTTGAATGATGTGTTTATTGGTCGCTACTAGACCTTCTTCCACATAGTTGCACAATATTTTTAGGACTCCATTTATACCATTGTCCTTCATAGCATCCTGTGGCAATGAGTTCTGCAAGATAATTGTTTTCTGTAAGAAGGGAACTTTTAAGTTTTCTGTCTCATACTTTCATATGATCTCCACCTAACGTTTATACTGGGAGAAACAGCAACTAATCTTTCCCAGTTTGCTATTTCCTGGACATCTGTGACTTTATGGATTTTTTGTTCCTTCAGTTTTAGAAGTTAAAGAGATCCAGTAGATCAGTTCAATCTGTTTAGTCCATTTCGTGGATACTGAGGAGGGCAATCTGCCCTCATCTGATGGGGGCATGTAATTATCCCATCATTGTGGGATAACTGCGTGGGCATTTCTTTCTCCTTGTAATGAAGACAGTAGTTGTGGTCTGTAGGTGTAGTGTGTGCTACTACAGTATTTTATCTTCCCAAAATTATTTTTCTTGGTTTTATTAATTTCTTAGTTTATTAATATTACTATTTTTCCAAACTTGTTCTCCCCAGTGCTATTTAACTTGGTGAAAATTATCAGTATAAACAAATTGGAAACAGAAAAATTATTCATTCCAAGTTGTTGCTGTTATCATTCCAGAAGTACATTTCAGCACACACTGTCTTTGCATTGGCTTTGAGACTTTAAACTATGTAAAGTCTTAACAAATGATATTTTTTCCAGTTCCTTAATTATTTGTGGAATGTCTGCATAGAGATCTTCTCTTTTATTTTTTGCAGTTATGCTGAGCAGCTGTTCTTGAAAAAGTAGGTTTATAAACTGTATTTTCATGTTTGCTTTTACCCATCGCTTTAAAGCTAAAATGTTGTAATTTATAACCATGTAACAAAGCTTGCCTACTGGATATGTGGTTTATTGCTGGAAACCAACAGACTTTTTAATGAAAACTTTCTTAGACAAAATCCAAAAAAGGAAAAGCGATCTGTTTGAAAGGAGCAATGTTTTATAATGCTGGAGTTTGCATTTATATTGGCTCAGATTTTCGTCTGGTGGGCATGATCGCTAGAACAGGGGCCGTACTTTGGTACTGTCCATGAGAAGTCACGGGCCGTCTTTTTGTGAGCACTTGCATGCTTTGCTGCCCGCTTTGCCTGTTCCTGAAAAAGAAATTCATACGGAGGGGATCTACGCCAAGCATATGAACTGTGTTTGAGGAGAGAAAGGCATCTGACCCAACAGGGTTATTAGTCGCCTCTTTGTGATGGATTGTCAAACCTAAACCCACTGTTTACCTTGGGAGTCTGAGAGCTCTCAGTGGGTGTGTGGCACACACAGGGCGGGTTCAACAGGGAAAAATGTCATTCACTAATGAAAATGAAAAATATGTACATGGAAGGAGAATAAAAAATAATCTGAAATATATACAATACATACTTATACAATAGCATGATGATATTCCTTTGGTAAAGAGTCTGCTGACCTTTCAGATGCAAATAGATGAGTTTCTGTATTAAATATTGGGATGGTGATGTTTCAGATGCACTTTAAACCTATCTCAAGCTTGAAAAGCCACCGCATATTTTACAGCTGCTTGACTTTTGTTCTTTTTTTCCAATGATCATGAGGTGTTGTCTCCATCAGGGTCCTGAGCAGATATTCACTGTTCATGAGAGCGGTGCTGTGGATCAAGGGCTGAGAATCTCCTTTGTTCTGACAAAAAAATGAAATCCAAGAGTGAGGACAAAAATCAATATCCCATTTTGGTCTTTCTATTTGCAGATAAAAATATCTGATGGCACTAGTGTGGTGAGGCATTACCCTGTAGCTTGTACTTTCTAGCAGAATCCTAGTTCATCAATGGACTTTTTGTGGTCATCTTTGGCTGTTTTCTATTCAGGACTTTTTGTAGTTGATTGCAACAGATGCAAGGAAAAAGTGTGAATTTATCTCCTATCTAAAATACCAGTCAGTAAAAAAAAAAAATCGACGTAGAAAAATCACACATTTTTTATCTATCCATATATTTTACCCCACATATACCCTTTTAACCAATTGCCAGTGTAAGAATATCATTCATTGCTAATGCTTGCTAAACATTTTAAATAATATGTTTAGAGATAAGATGTAGATGTTCTTTTCTTTTTGGAGTGCTTATGGGCTATTATGATATGAAAAATGGAGTCTTTTTGGGGGGAAGGTAGGGAATGAACTCTTCACAGTGATGTGGCATCTTAGATGATGATAGCTGTTGTTGATGCCAGGGGCTGTGCTGTAACAAGTGCATGGGAAGACAGTCTGATCTGATTCTCATTTCTGCGTTAAGCTAACTAATATGCATGGGAACTAACAGTGGAAGCTTAACATTTTTATGAAGTGTTCCAACCCTCTACCCCCAAAGGAGCAGAAATACAGAAAAGTATGGAATATAGATACTTGATAAGCTATTTAATCTGAAGGCAGCAGAATGCCTGCTGTTTGGGTGTATCAGCTTTAAGATACAGTATTAGGAAAATATTTTAAATGGCAGGTTTCAACATAAATATGTTGAAATATGTTATTTCTTTATCTTAGAAAATTAGCATTGATCTCATTAATTTTGGAGGGAGAAGACCTTGCTACAAAAATTGTCCTCTTCTGTCTCCTGTGAAGATACAAAAAATGATTGATGCTGCTCATATATTACTTGATTCAAATAACAAAACCTTTTATGTTGCCCATATTATTATGTGAAGTCCTCGGTAGAACAATTGGAAGTGTAATAGGAAGCAGAGCTACTGGCACAGATTATTGGGACCACAAAGCAAATGGATGACCCTGCCAAAAGTGGGGCAATTGCTCAAAATCAGCTGTTTCTAAATATTTAATTCTTTTTGGAAATTATTACAATGCATATTCCAGTGCTGATCACTGCTGTAAAACTAGGACAACATTTGCTTTAGCCAGCCCTGCTGATGAATAACTGCATAACTTAAATCCAAAGTATTTAGATTGTGAAAATGGTAAATATTTTTTTTTGTTGGAGAAAACATTCAAGTCTCTGACATAATTTAATATATATATTTTTTAGAAAACCCTTTCTTCCAAGTAGATTAATACTGAGTCCTTCATGTAGAGGGGCTTATACCATCTGCGTAATCATAGCCACAGACCAGGGGTGGTGCCAGCTCTTTTCCAAATGACTGGTCTTCTGCTTAATGCTCCTTTTTCCCCACATTACTCTCCAAATTCCAAGAATTCCTAGAAGTTTTGCTTTTATTTGTTAGTAGGGCTGCACAAACCTACACTACACTGTATTATCCCTTGTGAACTCCTGAACGCTCTGGACCACAGAATAAGGCAAATTTTTGCAGCAGTGTTGTCTCTCCAAAGTTCCTTGGGGAAGGAGGTCTGTGTGGCATCACGGTGTCATCTTATCTACAAG
This sequence comes from Fratercula arctica, assembly GCA_947846985.1. NCBI lineage: Eukaryota > Metazoa > Chordata > Aves > Charadriiformes > Alcidae > Fratercula > Fratercula arctica. Next base: position 27,936,013 of record CANTUZ010000010.1, read on the forward strand.
TGTTTTTATCTCTGAAGTGTTAACCTGCAGATCAGGAGACCTAGTTCTTCAGCTCTGTAGTAGGATATAATTGTTACCCCTTATCAAAGTAATTTGCTTCCCATCATGAGGCAGTTGACAACCATCAAGAGTGTGCTCTGCAAATATGCAAGAGCAGAGAAGCAGACCTCTTGTGTACGACGCAATGACATTTGTTACTGCTATTAATAGTATTAGGGAATGTTCTGCAGCAGCCATTTGCCTTTTTTGAAAAACATGGAGTTGCATACAGAAAATAGAATTCCAGTTATTCCAAAATTTCTGCAAGCACAGAGCCGGGATCATCGCTGATTGAGGCTGAGTACTGAGGAAGGTCTGGCTGCCCAGACAGCATGGATTATATCTTCCTTATTTTCTTGGGTATGACAGTTTCCCAGTTTGTCCACGTGCCAGGTTATCTGTGGCTTTTCTAAAAGTTGGCTGGTTACAGTAGTTTTCAATCCACCGACAAGATAAGGAAATACCACAGTAATAATTCAGTCTGCCTATTTGAGCCTTGCAAAGAGCAACCGAGATGTGCATCCTTCTTAAATGCTACATGGCAAGCCTTCAATTACCCGAGCTATCCTAACAAGCTCCTTTTATTTGTTTTTAGGGACGACAACAAAATAAAGAAAGAAGATGCCCCAGCACTTTGTGATCTTCACTGTTGTAAGGATGGGCCGATAAGAAATGGCCTCATTGGGCAGAAGTCACTCTCTATCAACCCAGAGAGACTGAAAGATTTTGGTGAGGAGGATTACCTGAACGGGGACGTGAAGACCTGGGAAATGAAGATAGTGAGCCGTAATGAGGAGTTACTTAGGGATGCCCTTTCCCGCATCCCTCAGTCAAGCAGTAGGACCAGCCTGTCAAGCTATAACAAGCTGATTCGATTTGAAGATATTAGTGCAGCAGCTTTCAAAATCCAGTGTGGTGTTCAGAAAACGCCCTGCATGGTAGGCTTTTTATATGGCTTTGCATTCTCTCAGTATTTCCTTTATTGTCTTTATAAAAGTTGACCAGAAATGAATGAAGAGTATGTGTGAGTTGCAGCGGATAGATCTGTGTCAGATGACTCATGTTCATATTGGTTGCTGTTAACTGTCAATAAGCATTTTCTTCTTACCTGTTTACACTAACCTAAATCCTCAAAGATTGCATGACTTGTAAACAAAGGATAAACCACATTAGGTATAGACTTAATGCACTATGGTATTACGCTCATGGTGAAAAACTCTTGCTACAATGGACTTGAGGTGGAGGCAGCGGACTGTCAGTGTTTGGGCAAGCAGTCTTGTGGGAGGGTCTGGTTTGGAACCAGCCCTCATATTTGGAGAGTTTGAAGGTACAGATTTTCATTCCTGGCCTGGCCAACCTGGCAAAGCTGGTTATGTTCTGTAACCGGGTCATTCTGCCATGTGCATCTTTGTCAACAAAATGAGGATATTAAGATATACACATACAAACATACACACCTATCGATCAGTCTGGGTATGAAAAAGACTGAGACAGTCCCATAAATGTACACGCATTTGCTAAAGCATAAGAGCAGTACAGTGGCAAGCCATTTAATTCATAGTGTACTTGTACTATTGTGAGCTCTTCACGGAAGGCAACTGTAGGCACTCTGTGGCTAATCTCCTCTTTTCCCTGCAGTGGGTGAAAAGACGGTCTTTGCCAAATGGCAATTCATAGGAGTAGCCCCAAATCACTCTCTTGATGAATCCCTCCCTGTTGCTGAGCCAGGGCACCCCGGCAGCCTTGCTGGCTGTGGGTTGTCTTTGTGGCCTGCACAGGGAAAGGACCTTGGTGTCGGAGCAACTGCTTGGCGTTAACAGTCCCTGGAGCACAGTGGTTGGCTCTGCAAGGCACAGCAGTTCTCCTGGTTCCCAGATGGTGCCTGCTGATCCAGAGACATCATAATTACTTCTGGTGGGGATTTCTTTTTTAGCTTAGAGTTCATAAAATAAGGATAGTTGGGTGGCTTTCTTTTTTTTTTTTTTTTTTTTTTTTTTTTTTTTTTTTTTTTGTAGCATACTACTGAAGAAGTGTGTCTCGTGGCACAGGGCATGATACAAAACCATTTGGGGCTGTAAAGTGGCACAAAAAACTTGCAGAGTGGTGTTGGCTGGAGTGCAGTGAGTCAAACTGGCTGCATTTTGCATTCATATATTGCCTGTTCGGAGTGAGTTGGGAGCAAATCATCCCGACAGCTGTACCTGGATTTCCTTTCGGGGTGGAAAAGTTGGCTGCTCGGCAAGGCAGCGGGGGAGTGAGCAAACACACATGGTCAGGGTGGCAGGGCAACCGAGGGAGCGTACCAAACTGCACATTGCATCATTTGTCACCAAAACTCTCAGGCTGTCATGCTTGAGAGCTCAGTCAGTGCTCTAGACAGAAGTGTCAATCTCCTGCTTCTCTGGAGAGACTGTCCCAGGAAGAGAAGATTGGCATTTATATTGTGGCGAGTGAGCACTGGACTTCTCTCTAATTGACAAATCTGGTCATATTTGTTAGATGGGTTGAATCTTACTGTACAAAGGTAGGTCCATGGGCAGGGAGAGGGTGAGTGTCAGGGCTTAATTTGGAAAGCAGAACTAGGCAGTGCCGTACCCTTTGACTGCCTGGATCATCCCTTCCCTGCAGCGCGTGGTATCGTGCACTTCTGCCAAACTAGTGAAGTCTATCTCACATCCCCTGAGCCGTGTCCTTGCTCTCAACACATCCTAATGCAGGAAAAGGCAAGATTGCACCACTGAGCCCATCTTCTGCTCCTGCAGGCATCCCTGTAATACAAAACTTTACGTAAACTGATCATGCTCCTGCTCACAAGTAGTTCAGCTCTCTTTGGCCAGTTCCCACCATTTATTCTCAGGCAGCTTTGCCCCTCAACTTAAATAGTTCTTTTCTCTTGGGTGTCCCTGGCAGATTTATGCAATGTGGTTGTATCCCCTTTCTGCATTTACTGTGCCAAGCTAAACAGACTAACTTTCTTTAGTCTGTTTTTATAAACTATGCTTTTGTGATGATCAGAATAGTGGAAAACCGATATCCCCACTTGTTTTAGTGTGAAAATAACCCATGACCATTCCTATTCAAAGCAATGTTCCCGCAGAAGTCATTGGTATGTGCTTTGTGCACTGATTCAAAAGGGAAGTATTGAAAGCGCAGCATGGTGTCAAGAAAAACACAGATAACCTTTATTTTAACTCATTGCTGAGAGTTAAGAGCCCCTTTCAGGGACATTAGTTTGGATTTAAAGAGCAAGCATGTCTATAACCCGTTCAGTTAATTGAGTAGAGAAATGCTTTTCAGGGTGATTCCTAATATGCAGGTAAAATCGTGGATGGAGCATCCTGGATCCTTATGGAGGAGTTTGCCTGGAGCTGAGATATGGCATCATGAGTGATTGTAACAGACCTTATAGAGATAATGAGTATAGGGAAACAAGGAATTAGCATTGAATTGGGCATTTGGTTTGGTTACTGATGGAGGAACTTTAAGGGTGGGTTTGTGTTAGCGTTGTGGGTGCCAAATGGAGGCTGTGCTGTGTGTTGTGCGTTAGACACGGTATCTGTAGTCCTTAGATAAGATCATGGTGACAAAAGGGAAAACTTACAGGCTGGTTCAATGAGTCTTATGAGGTTACGCACCAGGTCAGCACAGCCAAAAATAACACTGACACCTACTTTGTTAGAAGTAGTTGCTATATTTAGGCTACACCAAAAAAGGCCTCAGTTAAAGGAAGCAGAAAAGGATAACCTAAAGAGTTACATTATTGAGTATCAAAATTAAAGAAAAATAACAATAATCTGAAGTACACCACCTTTGTGGTAAAGAGTGACTTAATTGCTCATATTTTTAAATGTAGGAGACTTAACAACTTTATAAAGTCACAGGATTCATCTCCTTAAATCCTTTTTCTCATTGTTCACTCTAGAATCCAAGATTCTCTGCAAAACCAAAAATGATAAAATTAGTATGGTATGTGAAGAACCAGGAAAGTAGTATTTCTCATCTAGTGTTCTTGTTCTGTTTTGCATGGGCATTCTCCATAGATTAGGCTGTTTAGGATAGAAACGGTTATCCTATTAGTGTACTAAGCACTTTCCATTCTTTCAATTCCGCAGCCAGATTTGCAAACCAGCAGCAAGCGGTAGCTCCTATTGCAGGATTTTCAGAAGCAAAATAGAGAATCTGGCCCCACCTATGGGTGAGGAACTTAATATATGCTTGTAAATCCACTAAAAAGCCTTGAAATATTCATCTGAAATATTTAGTTTAATTGTATACCTTAAAGCAAGTTTCGGATTTATTTACTTTATATAAATTCACTTTGAAAGTCCCACAGTCCGAAAAATATGTCAGTATGTATTACTATGTACACTATACATGATACGCATGACCCTTCCAGATACTTTTTGAGATAAATATTTGAAATATATTGTCATGCTGTCTTTTAATCTATTTCCCTTTGTGATTTGTAATAAATGAGAGCCTGATCCCCTAAATCCCCTGGTCCTCATTTGCTTTGGCAGGCAATGGAGGAAATAGAGCCAATTACGAAACAGAGACACAGTCAGCTGAGGGAACTGGAACCCAAACACTTATTGCAGCTCTGTTTCATAAATTATCTTGTTTAAAACTCATGTTTTAGATAATAAAGTAATAGGAAATTAACATGACGATGCATGCTGTATCTTACTATTAAAAAATGATAAAGGTTTGCCATTTAAAACAAAATAATAAAAAAGTCATTCACTTGGATCCTGCGTCACATGCACTGTGCTTGCTAATTCCTCTCACCTCAGGGATCCTTTCTGTTCCGAACACTGGGCATTTTCAAACAGATGCTGCTTACATGTGCAGTCCTGGGAAATATTTTTTTATTATTATTTCCATCATTCTTCAAATAAGAAATCTCTTTACTAATGTCGTACTGGCCTTAGGATGCAAAATGAACAATGCTCAGTGGCGAATCAGTGGCAGAAACCACAGCAGAGTCATACTGGGACTCGAGGAGGAATTTTCTAACTGCTTTTGTATCTATTAGGAGATGACCTTATTTTTGGGGTATTCAGTACCCAGTTCTGGTAAGTGCTGAAATATCAGACTTATAGGGTGGTTTTGGAAATAATTGAAAATACTTATTTTAATATCTGTATTTGAACAGTAAGATAAAAATGAGTGCTATTTTCAGAATTCCTAATGGCATGGAGTACATATTTCACGCTCCGTGTTTGAAAATTACTTCCATAAACTTGAATAACCTGGTAGGTAACAACACACTGTCGCATATTTCTAAAGAAACAGATTATGGCATTTACTTTTTGGAGCTCGTACATAGTAGTTGAATGTATGCCTCAGGGAGCTGAATGGGTGTGGAAGATTTTTCTTAATTTTTAGATACATCCCCATAATAATATTTCTATACTGCAGTATTCTAGGCTATCCAAGCAGTATGGAATGGACATCTACCTAAAGAAAGAGTTCCTCCAGTACACGGGATCTGTGAAGGAACGAGGTGTACTTTACCTTCTGACATCATTGCCTCAGGTATAACAAAATTTCAATGTTCAAAACGAAATAGATTAGTTCTGCTTCACAGAAATGGAGCAGAATTAAAGACAATTTTACCCGTAATGTCCATGGAATCGCAGTGTTTCTTGCCTTTTGAACCATTGTGCTGAACAACATAGATAGGTCTGCAAGTATATGAACGTGAAATACTTTACCACTTTATTTACACTTGGCCTATCTGCTCGTGACATGCTTAAAAATATTTGGAAGAAAAGCTTGCAAAATGTAAGTATCAGTATTTTCCTGTGGCATTTAGATGAAAGTGTTTTTATGCGTACTATGGTTCTGACATGTTGAAACCACCAAATTTGAAGTGATGATGAAACTGAGTTACAATGGGTGATGAGAAGGATCTAGATCACCATCTGATTTTGTAATGAATTTCAGAATCATTACATGAACAACTTGTTTATCATTTGTCATAGAGGTTACTGAGTCTCTGCAGCAATAGTAATTATAATTGGCATGATACAGCAGGCCAGAAACAGTGGTTATTCCTGCGCTTTTGTAATAATATGAATAAATCTTTCTATTAAAGGGAAACCTGAAATGAAGTAATTTCACATAGGCAGGGGAGAGGGACTCTGGGGCCCTGAGGGGCCAGATGGCTCTAAGGGGCCAGATGTCGGGTCTCCTGGGATCAGCTGGAATTTTGCATCTAATTCCAATGGAACAAGAATTGAACTCAGAGGAGTGCAGGAACAGGGATTGGCCTTGTGCTGTCTTAGCTCTGTGTCTAAGTCCTGAGATCACACCAGACATGCATATATTATATCCTAATATGATCAGCTAGTAGAGGAAAAGAAGGAATTCAGACCATTAGAATGATGTAGGATCATATGGGACAACTTTGTGACACTATATAACATGCAATAAGCAACCCTGTTTTTCAGGATCAGCAAAGAAAAGGGGTGATTGTGGCTTCGGACAGTAACTTTTCCATGGCTGTTGCTTACCACGCCTCAGAACTCCGTATTCCAGTGTTTGTCATCATGTCAACCAGCACGTCCCCGGCCAGAGTGAAAATGTGCCGTGAGTACGGTGCCATGGTTATATCCTATGGCACTACAGCTAAGGATTCCCAGACGCACGCAAGAAGGCTGGCGCAGGAGAATGGATACCTCTACCTCGAAGAGTAAGTGGAAAGTCAGGCTGATTAGAAAGATTAAATTAGGTACCTGTGCAGCTCTGCAAAAACAATTAGTTTCATTAAAATTTGATCACAGGTCGTCAAAATGTTCCCATTACCTGGGGTATGGACAGTTACATATTCCCAGGCACAAATCATGAATCTTTCTGTAAGAGCTGAGAATGGAAACCAAAATGCAACACTCTTCCCCCAAATTAGGCAAACTTCCTGATTAGGAATTATATGGGCTAGTATGATAATGGGATATATGTTAACTCTCTATGAACCTTGCCAGAAAACCTTAAGACTAGCATTCATTTTTGGTCTCTCCATTTGGAGTAAGGTGGATAAAAGCTAATCTTTAATGCAAAGGCTTCAGTGGCATAGTGTAGAGCAAGAGGAGGTTAATGCTGTAAAATTTTCACATATCTGGTGTGACTGACAAAATTGTGACTGTGCCTTGAAAAAAGACAATTGAGAGGCTACTTCACATATATATTTAAAGTAGCTAAGGATGAGTATAAATTTGTTTGAACTATTTGAGGTCAGTGAACAAGCCTGATCTAATAAAAACATGATTAGAATAAGATAAGACAGGCAAAAATATTGAGAACTGATCCTTTTTTCCTTTTTTCCTTTTCTGTCTTCAGTCTCTTATGTTTTTCCCTTCCTTCCCCCCACCCCCACCCCCCCCCCCCCCCCTTACCTTTCTTCAAGTAAGATTACCAAAAGTACAGAGGGGTGAATCATTAGCGTGGGTAGCCAGCAGTGCCTCTGATACCCTGAGCCGCAATGTTATTCTCCCTCCCCATCACTCCTCTGTGCAGCCTTTATCCACCACTTGGTGGTTGAATGGTACCCACTGCAGTGAGTGCCTGTTCCCCTTTGGCTCCTAGGCTCTGCTGCATTAAACAGAAATAATGAGTAACGTTGCTTGGAAAGAGGATCCCAGGATGAGCAGAATGGAGAAGGCCCTCACTTCTTTCCCAGTTGGTTGATTGGGAAGGCAATATTAAAAACTGTGCTCTCAGCTCTGCTGATAGCAAGTGACCCACAGGGCTGGTTGCTGTGCCTTGTCTGTCACCACAGGCACAACCTTTTCCCAGACTGAGTCTTTCAAAGAAACCCAAGAGAATGAGGTGCCTGAGATCCCACTGAATTTTAAGCCCATTTAGGCTCTCTTTGAAAATCACAGCTTTCCACAACCTTGTGATTTCCAAATTCTTGTCAGCCATTTTTGAATCTATGTGTTAACTCCCAGCCGGCTTGCATCAGCTATCACCTTTGCACGTAAGAACTAAATCTTCTTACTGTAATTTCATGTTTAATCTTCCCCTCCTCCCCAAATAATTATTTATGTTACGTAAGGTAGATATTCTCCAAGTTCACGAAGCTTCAGGGACAACACATGGAAGGACTTCAGCACCTAGCATTGAGGAACTCTAAATGTACACGTTACCATTAATAACATCAAAGCACTCTGACTTATTTCAGGTTTCAGATTACAAGAAACCGAGTTATTCAATCTGTTACTAGGTTTAATTAAAAACTCACAGATGTAGTTTTTCACACTCTAGAGGAGAAAAAAAAAATGGAAAAAACCCCACTACAATTGTGAGCCTTTTCATAATGGGATGATTGAAACCTATTTTGTTGGGTGTAGACTGGGAGAGCTTTCCCAGGGAGATGTATGCATATATGGATAGCCAGTCGTCTTCAATGTGTGCCTGACACATGTTCATCATCGCTTGCCAAAACTGTTTGTAAAACACCAGCTGATCTCCTGCCCTTTAGAATGTAACTTCTGAAATGTCTTTTTATTTCGGTTTAATTCTAGCTCATGTAAAATCGCTGTCAATTTGGTCTCTGGATCTCCTTAACCAACATTTCATTCTTTCCTTCCTGAAGTAGACATTACGTGACTGTCTTTGGTTTTACATGCACAGGTTATGTCCTGCAGCTGGGTGTGTCAATGACAGTTCTTCCCGTTTCTTGAGTGCAATTAAAATACCGTGTTATGAAAATGATCACGCAAGAGTTCAATTAGAGGAAGAAAACTTTTTAACCAACTGCAGCTTCCTGTGAAATTCCAGGAAGGAAATGTGATTTTTGAAGTTGGAATTCAGTCATGAAGTCTATGTGATTGCTGCTTAGGTAACATGGGATTTTTTTAATAACTACAGATGTCCAGGACCTCATTATAAATGCAATGTGAAGATTGCCAGTAAGTAACACAATACCTCTGGGGTTATGTGAGAAAGATTGATCCGTGAATCAGAGAGGTAAGAGTGCCAGAGATTGAATTACACGCCTGCCTGCCTTCCTTGAGAGCCCGTTTTTTTTCTTGTGTAACTCCATATCGAAAAACTGATCAGACCTGAACCTCGTCCATTTCTGGTCTGGTTGGTCTGTTACTCTAGGAAGGAAAGCCAATAGCTTTCGAGCCTTTTATTTGGAGAACAGGGGAATGAGCCTGCTAGCTGCTGTGTCAAAATGTCATTGGGAAGCTGAAGCCTGACAGCCCATCTTTGATTGCTGATGTATCGCACGTTTCACAATGGACAAATTTCTAGCTCTGGCTCGAAGATCTTATTTAAATCCACAGTTTTTAGATTTAGCTGCCTTTTTCCTTGATTTTCCTTCAATGGCATATGATAATGAGAGATGTGTTTGCTTTCACAAAGCAAAAGTAATCAGTCACAGTGCAAATAAAATAACCCATTTTTTTATAAAAAGTTGAAGGCTGATCAGTGAACTAATGTTCTAACTAGAGGTTAGCAAGGAAAACATGATTATCTGAAACATTCATGCAAACTGCTAATAAATCTCCATGCCCAGAGCAGTCTCCTTGGATAGAATTTTCAGTTGTTAGAGAAGTTCTACTCACAAATTGGATCCCCCAGGTCCTCAGTCGTTCTCGCAGGTCCCCGTGATTGCCCGTGTAACCATGGCAGGGCTAACTCCGCAAACTCAGTTCTCAATCTTGTTTGCAAATAAGGCTCCAGAAGAATTGTTCAGGGGACCAGTGGTATGTTTTGTCACATATAAGGAGGAGGAGAGAGCTCCTTCAGTATCTTGATAAAGACAATAAATTCAAGGGTTCAGTTATCCATCCCGCTATGATTTCTTGCCTTCATCTTTAGCTGAGCTACAGGAGTGAAAGTTCGTTACTCCCGTATTTTCTTGTGTAGCCATATAGATGCTTGCCCTGAGGAATTTGCTGTGTTTTGCTATATATGTGAGGTAACTTCTCAAGAAGGCCTTGGCCTCCACCTTGCAGGAGTTCTGTGCTGCTGTGCTGAGCCTCTCTGTGCGTGTCTAACAGTAATAAAAGCATAGCTTCCTCGTACCCAAACGTCCTGGCTCAAGTAAATCAAGTGAAGTCATTGGATCCATAATTCTGTTTGCTTAGCCATTTGCCAGAAAAAGCAGAACAAACAGGCATAGAGAGTTATCATATTTTATGTTCATATATCATTCTACATCTACATCTTTGCTAACTTTTTATTTAAAATACAAAACAGCTTTTAGAAATAGATCCAAATTGATCATGTAGCTCTACAGTGGACTTCTCTTCAATCTTTTGACTCTGTTTGTCCCTATTCTTCTTGTTATATTACCTTTGCCTGAAAGTGTTTTACCAGTGAGTACTTTGGCACAACTAAATGTTTCTCTTACCCTTCCAGAGTACTGTGAAGGTAGCAGATATTGGCCCTGCATTGTGGAAAGACTTAACTCTGTAGCAATCTGTTTGGTATTTGTTAGGTTGAACGCAGTGCTTAAACGTCATGAAAATCCACATTTATCACAAACATTAAATTCCACTGTTAAATAAACAGAAGAAGATCTCCTTTCGAGACTGCTTTTAGTTTGGACTGCAACATTTAAAATTTATGAAGGAAGTGATGGCAATGGAAATATGACTCCTGTCTTGCCAGCTCCATAAACACCTGATACTGGTAACAACAGAGATACGTGCTCTTCAGCATGAGGGCTATTTGAGGGGTTTGTCAACGGCACAAGTTTTCTAAAGTAGGTAACAGCACACGATGGTCTGTCTGATGGCAGCATCTCCTGTTGTATCACCTCCTCCCCTCATTATTGTGCTGGTGATTTACTCTCACATACATCTTTTTTCTGTTGAACAATGTCTTTAAAGTAGTAGATTGAACTATTATTGCATTGACAATGGTGAGCCCTGCTGAGCTGTGCCCTTCCTTCCCGCAGGGAGGACAGTGCTGTCTACCTGTCGGGGCTGGGAACCGTGGGGCTGGAGGTCTACGAGCAGGTGCCAAAGCTGGACGCAGTGATTTTCCCTGCAGGAGGCCACTGTGGCTTGCTGGCAGGGTCGGCTGCTGCACTCAAACACCTCAACCCACATATTTCTGTAATTGTAAGTTTCCTTTCACCTATAAAGTGTTGCATTTTGGCAGCTTTCACCACAGGTGTTTTCAAAAGGCAGTGGTACCTAGTGATACACTGGCAGAGACTGCGTATGCTGGGGACAGGGACTGTCTGATCCTGTGGGCTTCACCTAGGGGAAGAGCTTCTGAGAGACTGGGAAGCCTCCTGTCCCTTGGCTGCTTGGCTGAATTTAAGAAAAAAACATGGGGAAACTCTTCCAAAGTAAATGAAATCCAGTTCTGTGTTTTGAAATAATTTCTTACAGGAAAAGTTTGGCCCTAGATAAGTGACAGGATAAGTTTAGTGACAGCACAGTTATTATGCAGTTTGAAATTATTTGTTAATTAGAAGAGAAAACTTTGGGTAGCTTTTTTGGGGTCCACTTTGGTGGTGACTTCTGTTATAACTGGATCAATAAAAAAGTGACAACATTTTTCTTCCCCAGGGGGTTGAATCTGAGAATTTCCCTGTATTGCAACAGTCCTTAAAGGCTGGCCACCCAATTGAAGACCAGGCTTGCAGCAATCATCACTTTTATGGAGGTAAGAAAATGCATTATTCTTTTGGAGATAAAATAAAGGTTGTAATTGATTTCTCCAACCCTATGATTTTCTCGCTAATTCAGTTCAAACATATTTTAAAGGAAATCTCTGAAGAGTTAGAATTCAATTCAAGCTGTAGGAGCAACTTCTGCCACATTTCCCCCCCCCCCACAACCCCCAGGGTGCAATACTATTTCCAGTGCACTTGAAATGTTCAGGTGAATACTTAGAAATATGAGAGCAATTATCTGACAATTGTGCTCACATAAAGCAGCATCTTAACCAGTGAAGTCAATGGTAAAACTCTCATGTAAAATACTAGTTTGTGAAAGGGCAGGAAAATGTGGTGCTTAAATATTTGACTCACAAAACTGTTCTCGGAAAGACAGCGTTTACAAATGACACAGTTGTTTCCACAGCTCAGCTGTTAAGCAATTTAAGAATATCCTGTTTACCTGATGTTAAAATCTCTGAAAGCTTTGGGTTAAATGGGAGGTTTATAAACAAACAACTTAACTCTCTTTCTCTGGACTCCTTTGCCAACTGTCCTGCTGTAACCGACAAACCCAGTGCCACGCTTGGTTCTTCTCTCATTCAAGCTTCATTGAAGAGCAAAAAATGCTGGGCTGCAGTGTCACTCTTCCAGTGAAAATAAGCCAGTGAAGAATCATAATTTTCTTAAAGGGATCCAAAATTTCAAAATCTTCCTGGTCTTTTGTTACCAAATGCGTTTTTGTCATATAAAAAAATCAAGCAACTTAAGATCATATAACAGCACTCGTGTTGCACTCATTAAGGGCACAAAACAGTCAAGACTCTAAAAAATATTGAACTTGTCTAAAGCAGGCAGCTTCATATTTTTGTCTTTTGAAATCTGCAGATGTGAGCGGACTGTGCTTTGGCAGCAATTCTTTGCAGCTGACTGGGAAACTTGTGGATAAAGTTGTTGCTGTGAGGTAGGTGAAGAAAAAGAGTGAAACGGATAATACTGGGTGAACACTGTTGTATGCGAAAAATGTGCTGTACCACCAGGGCATGGTGGTTCTTCATACACAGTGGAGAGCAGGTCGGCAGGAGTTGCCATCGTGCACCCTGTGAGAGCATGGTGGTGGTGGGCTGCCTTTCCTTCCAAGAGGGGCTCTGGAGACACTGAACCCAATCCCACATATCGTAGAATCGTAGAATGCCTCAAGTTGGGAAGCACCCATAAAGGATCACGGAGTCCAGCCCCCTGCTCCTCACAAGAGTACCGAAAACTAAATCATATGACTAAGACCGTTGTCCAGACCGACCCCTTTGGCCAAAACTTCCCCTGCTGCTAGTACCTGGTCGTGCTCTGCGTGTAAAACTTGTCCTTGTTGAGTTCTACAATACTTGAAGGCAGCCTTTGACAAAACTCTTCTAAACCTTTGCAGAAAGCCCAAGTTGGCAGAACATGCCATCCTGTCTTTCAGTTAATAACAAGACTAAGACGTACATTCACCCCAGCGGCACAGCTTTCTATAACACCACCTTGGGGTCGTATGTACCTGGGAGGATGGAAGGAATTCAGTTATACACAAATGCATTGTCTTCTGATTTTGGTAGCTTGTTTTGTTTTGTTTTGACACAACTCTTTTGCCTTCAGGGAGGAGGACATCCTCATTTCAATGCTGAGATTACTGGAGTATGAGCGAGCCACGGTTGATGCAGAAGGGGCCATTGGACTTGCAGCATTGGTTGCCGGGAAGCTGCCTGAGTGGAAGGGTAAAAGGTACGGCAGCTATTGCAAACGGGGAACTCTGGCAAAAGCATGGGGTTGGGTGCCTTGGTCCCAGGAAATGGGGAGAAGCTACTTGTTTTATGACTGATGATTCAGTTCCTGCCCCTAAACTGGCAACAGGCTTATCTGTGGCATCTACTTCAGGCTGAAGAGACCACTCACAAGTCAAAAGATCATGTTGAACAAGACAAAATGTCAGCCAGGAAACATGACAAGTCTTGTCATTTCCCTGTATTTTCAAATGGTTGGCAGAAAGGCAGTTACACACAACTCCGGGAGGCACGGTCACATCTGCCGGGAGAGCATCCTGCTCGTGTCAGCCTGTTGCCTTCTCTCAACCCACTTGTGGAAATCAGCCCTGTCTGTGGTGGGACAGGAGCTAGGCCGTCTTCTGCAGTCACTCAGTGACACCTGCCTCCCAGCCCTGAGAACTCGTCCTCAGAGACTCAGTGGGATTGCCCTTGTGCTTAGTGTTAAATGTGTGGGTAAGTGCCTTCTTGCATCTGGGCTTGAGTACTCGGTATTTAAGCGGATTGAGCCTTGGCTCAGGCCATAGTCCAGAATGTATTTAAACATACATAGATTCAAGACAAAATAAATTTTCCAATGCACAGCATTGTAGGATAAAATACTGCTGAGGCAATTCTTCAGAAGAGGTTGACAGGTACATACAGAGCAGCAACAAATTTCAGTTCAGGACCGATAAAATAAAAAGGGAAATGTGAAGGTCTGGGATTAAAGAGGTCAGGTTTGACTCTGCAGAGAGAGACTATCACGGGCTAACCATGTGGCTCTTCACTTGCTCTTCAGACATTTCTGCACTCATGTTGCAATGTTGAGATGGATTTAATTAACGGTTACAGAAAGCCTTGAACATACATGTTATCTAACCATTAAGAGGTTGACACTCAGAAATTCCAGGGAAAAATGATGACACTTTTAAAATTTGAAACAGACCTAGAATTCTCCAGCTAGTTATCTCTAACAAAATTAAAATCTCCAGGAAATGCAAAATGAAAACAAAGTTTCAGACCAACAAACGCAACCAGCTTCTAGGCTCCCACTGCCTGCCCACAATTGATGCTGAGAGCCAGGAGCCCCTCTGACACTTCATACATATTTCATGAAGGGCAGTCCTTGCAGATGTGATGCTGATGTTGACTACAGCGTCTGTGAGTTATGGTTCCTTTGCAGAGAAAAGTGCTAATCAAAAACCCTGTTTTCTTCTCTCTTTTCAGAGTGGCAATTGTTATATGCAGTGGAAACTTGGAGTTACATTTGCTGCAACAGTGCATAGCTCGGGGCCTGACCCTCGATAACAGAGTGTGCAGATTTTCCCTTGTGCTTTCTGACTGCCCAGGAGACATTTCAAAGCTCCTGGAGATTTTGGCTCGGGAAGAAGCAAGGTAAGTCAGGCTAATAGTAGGGAAATATAGTCACAGAATAGCACAAAGATTATCAAAGATTTGGACATATTTCAAAATGTTCTCTGAAAGCAAGTTTGTAAGTAACTAATTAATCAACTGGGTTTTTCTTATTATATTTCATAAAAAATTTTATTTCCTTCATTTTTGTTCCAAAGTGAAAGCACTTTGCAGCATAGAATAAGTGTCTAATACAGAAAGCAGCAAAGGCAGCTACTGTCCAAACACTTACAGTAACTGCTTTACAATGGCAATGGATTCTTATAATCTCTAATTTATCCCTTATTTGATCTAGAGTTTTGGATATCAGACAGGAACGCACGTTTGTGACATCTGAGCTCTTCACTGTTGAGGTAAGATGAGATGCAATTTCGCTAGTAGTACTGACCTCCCTTAATTTGTTCTGTTTTCCTGTATGTCTATATGACTATGTTGAAGAAGTCCAATAGAGTGTGCACGGTGAATCGGGGAGCTGTGTGATAGATAATTTCTTCTGTGTTATACAGCAGCTTGCCTCACCAAGCACTTGTCAGGCATGTAAATAATACAGGGCCTGTTTTACCTGCTGTTGCGACACTGTGGGTGAAATACTCCGGCTGTCGCTATTGCAAACCTTCCTTACGTGCGTGGTGGTGTGCCGGAGGTGGTGAGCAAGCTGCAGCATCCGTCCAGAACTTGAAGAGCCAGCTGTGTAGGCTGGCTGTAATTATCAGAGATCAATTTGCCTTAGAGCAATGTGGAGAACACCCTTACTCTTAAGGAATCCTCGTTTTTAACCAGGGACTCAGTTTTGCACCTTATCCACAGAGAGCACAGAGCAAAATCGTTATTCCTTTGTTGAGCATTTGATACAGTGACAGTGAGGAGGTGTTATCAGTTAAAGGCACCTCAAAAGGATCATTTGTCTCATGGCATATCTCTTATTTCAACTGGTTTGGCAAAGGTGTGGTTCCACTGATTTCATGCTACTGCTGTCTGAGTCCAGCCTGGCTTTGTGAAATCACAGGTGGAAGTCAAATTAGGGATCTTTGCAGAACAGGCTCATAACTGGAATTCAGTAATGCTATTGAGTAAGCAAGTTATTCCATTTTGGCATTTAAATCTAATTTCCCACCTGCATATAAAAACCTGTTAAGTATTTTCACTTGCGGATATAAAGAATAGGTTAGATTAAAGACGGCTTTAGCAAAGGACGACAATGAAGTTCATAAATGTCTTTCATAACATGATATTATCAGTTTTCGCAAGTGTCCAGGGTTAAACTACATTGTTCCGCGGTGTGCCGTAACAATAAGCTGATAACTTGAATATAATGTGCCACTACATGGGGTAGAAAAGTCTCTCTCATTCAGTGGCTAATTTAACTCTGAAAAAACTTCTTACTGAAAGCTAGATTCAACAAACCCTGTAACTCTTCTAAAGTTTTCAATGTGATTTTTATGAAGTAAGGCTTGTCATTTTTATTAATGCTAGTAAGTAAATTAAACAAAATCCACTCTCTTAGTTTTTGATTGAGAGTGTTAGAACAATTTTCCATTGCTCTTGCAACCTTTCCCAATGGGGCAATTTTAGCGGAATCTGTAGTAAATACAGTCCCTGAATGAAGTGCCATGTGCTATTGTCTGTACTTTAAACACACTGTATTTTCACTGACTGTCCACTTGAAGAATCTGACACTGTTGTACCACAACAGGATTGAAGGGAGGAATTTGCATCCATGAATAATTTAATTGGATGTTGGATTTGCATGATGGCTTTTAATCAGCCTGGGAGAGGCTATCGGATAATTAGATGTGAAGTGCAAAGTAGTGATCCAGATTTATAGACCTCAGTGACTTTGGAGGCAGCTCTCTCTTGTAACACCTAGTGAATCGTGAAGCTTTTCTTTGAAAACTAAAACAGGGGTACCCAAAAAGGGTAGAATATTGAATTTATCTTTAAGCGTCAAAATGAATTTGCTCTAGACAGATGTAGGAAAAATGTACATATCTTCATAGTAAAGCTAATACGCATGGGGGAGGTTTTGCTTTTTTCTTTGTTGCTGGTAAGGGCCAAAGCCCTGTGTCAGCAAAGAATTTTAAGCATTTGATACTACAGCAGACCTGCGAAGAACTTTGCATCATTTTCATCAGCGTAAATCACAGCACATTAAATTAAGCATCCACTTTAAATCTGGATCAAGAACCAAAATTATCATGTGTTGAACTGGTGGTAATAATCCTAGAACAGTTTGGGTTGGAAGGTACCTTAGAAGGTCATCTAGTCCAACCCCTGCAATGAGCAGGGACATCTTCAACTAGATCATGACCTTGAATGTTTCGAGGGATGGGGCATCTACCACCTCTCTGAACAACCTGTGCCAGTGTTTCGCCACCCTCATCGTAAAAAATTTCTTCCTTCTATCTAGTCTAAATCTTCCGTCTTTTAGTTTAAAGCCATTACCCCTTGTCCTATCGCAATTGGCCCCGCTGAAACATTTGTCCCCATCTCTCCTGTAGGCCCCCTTTAGGTACTGAAAGGCCACAATCAGGTCTCCCCAGAGCCTTCCCTTCTCCAGGCTGAACAACCCCAACTCTCTCAATAATAAGAAAGGCATTACAGCTATATCCATTCCACTCTAATACATATTGACTGTGGATATAGATGAAGATGTTTGACAGAACAGAGCAGTAAGCGTAGAAACTTATTTGAAACATTAAATCAGTCCTGTCAAGATTGTCATCTCAGTATTTAATCATCCTTTTAGATTTACCCCTTCATTTCCAAAGGAGAGAAACTTGGCTTCTAGTCACTGCTTATCAGGAAGATAGAGATATATTTTTTCCCCCTCTGGTGAAATGCCTTGCTGGTTTAGTGTTTATTTGTCTGGTGCGCACTTGGAACACTCCGTGGGAAGATCCTTGCTGATAGTCTGATTGCATGGATTAGTAAGGACTTTATAAAAGGAAGATTTATGTTCAAATTACACTTCTGGAAAAATAACTTTTGGAACATTTTACTGTCAAAAACAAGAGATCTTTTCAAATTAAAAAAAAAAAAATATTATGGCTACATTAGATTCAGATGATTCTTAATGAATTGCCTTGAGCAGTGGGATCAGCTGGTCACGTTCTTTGGAACAATATGGGAGTTTCTTTTGGATACTGCCTGCTCACACCTCCAGTTTAGAGTTTCTTTCCGTGTGGCTCATAGTGGATTTCTGTCCTGCAGAGGACTACACCCTAATTCACTCTTACCTGAGCAGTTCGGAAATGGCTTCCAAAGTCCCACTATTAAAATAGATAACTCTTAGCAAATCATACAAATAACCATTCTAGTAGGCTTCACATTTTTCACCTATTGAAGCAGATTAGATGACCAGGAAAATCTAGACAGAAATAAAGATCAGAGCTAAGGAAAAAATCATCTGGTATCACCAGCTAACTGGATACTGAGATCTAAAGGATTAGCCAGTTCGTGAGAGGAAGCTGCAGTTTGCTTCTGTGAACTTGCCCTATCCTTTATCAGTAATATGCCTCAGACTCAATGTGGGACAATTCATCACTTAAATTGCTTCCATCTGTAAATCTCTTTATAACCATTTAAATCCCTTTAATTTCATAATATTATTGACTCAGAGACAAGTCAATGAGCAAAATCAATAAGCAACTTAATAAGGTAGAACTATCTTTGCTATGAAGCCATGCAAGGCTCTGCTGTAGAACAGCAACTTGTCTGTCTCGTGTTTGGACTCAAGCAACTCAGCTGAAAAAAAATGTCTTTGAACACATCAAGTTTCTAGAAAAGTCTTCTCCTCACTGCTGAAACTCCAGCACAATCAGACTGAAACAGGGTCCTGGAAAGGTCAGCGAGGGCCTGCAAGGTCTTGAGGTTCTCCAGCAGCTTTGCAGAGAAGCAGCTGAGGTGGCAGTTTTCCCTCTGACCTCGGTCCTGTTTGACGTTATGGGGTCATCTGGTCTGTTCACTTCCAGCCTCTTGGGAGCTTAACTCTGCTGTGGTTTTAAATAGCTTGGAAGACACGAATTGTAAAAAGAACTTCGCATTACTTCTCCCTCTGACTGTGCAACAAAAATTCTAATTCATAAATCAACTGTTGCTTTTTCTTTACGACAAGATTACCCACTGTCCCAGCGGTGCTGGGTATCCTGGCTCACTCTCTGTGGTGTATACCTGGTTTTTCCATACAGTTTATTCACCTCAGGCCAGAACTCATTAATTTATTGTAGTCTGCTCTGGTCAATTGGAGTAAATTCTTTTGGGCCAACTTGCATTTTGTAAAAGGCCAGAGGAGAATATTTTGGATTAGAGTCCCCAGTTGCCAACATATTCCATATTATTGTCCTGTGAAGGGAATGTAGAGGAGCACGCAGCTGCCCGGCTACGAGGAGGATGGTATCATTCCTAAAGCACTTCCTGCATGATGTGGGCAGGGCACCGTTTCCATGCTTCTGTTCCCCAGCTGCAAAATGGAGATGTCTGGAGTGGGAAGTTCAACAATAAATTTCTTCTGAAGGCTCTCCAAAATAATTTGGTTGTTTTCTTTAATACCGTTCCACAGCAGACTCACCTGGTATGGAACAGCTTGCCCCAGTTGTAGAGCTAAGAACCTGACTGCGGGGAAGCTAAGAGTAGACCTGTTGGATTATTATCTGACTTAGGTAATGCAGCGGTAACTTGTTCGTGCTCGTGTTCACCGACCTGAATGCAAGAGTATGCCAAAAGATAAGGGTTCAGGTTGCGCAACCAAGTGACATCTATGGCAGCTGTTGTGCTCTTTCTCAGGTATTGCATTGCACTGACCTTGGGGACTATCTGGCACCTGATGCCCGGACCGTAAACTGAAGTGCTGTGACCAAATAATCTGTAATGTGCAGTAAACTACGCTGTGCTTTTACTGCATAATTCAGAAAATTGCCCAGTTGTTGATTTTTTTTTTCTAATAGAAGTGGAAAGTCTTGCTTTATTTGTAGGACTGAAACCAATGTATTTAAATAAAGCTTTCATTTCTAACTCCAGTGATCTTCATGCAAACAAACCTGTACTATTGCTGAGTATGGTGTATCGTGAATACTAAGTTCCGAGAATCCTCCAAGACCAACAGCTGAGAAGGTGAATATGGTTTCTAGGATTAAAGAAGTGGGATACAAAGGTTCAATGGACATGTCAGGGACAAAAGGAATTGCACTAGCTGGTTATGATCTATCTTTACATGGAGCCTGGAAAAGCACAAAAGACAAATCTTTTGGTTGAGCGATGCTACTGCTGTTTCCTCTGCTCTCCAGCACTGGCTCGGCGTGCCCACCCAGTATCTTTACTGGCACACACAGCCTACAGACATGAGGCATCAGGCAGTTGAGAGTCACAGCAAACTAACTTTTAATAAACAGGAAAATATGATCTAAAAGGCTAAGTGCCCATGTGAGACTTGCAGTTAAAGGGGACCAGAGGTGCCCACCCCATTGCCCAAATTATTCAGCCCAGAACTTTGCAAATTTCCTCCTTTTGTGAAGTTATGAACTTTCCTCTCTTTGAAATGGAATTAATTCCTGTGAATATTTTAATTTATGGATTTTGGTGTTGCATAGGGTAATAACTTGTGATCGATTTTTTTCCTTTATCTCTTTTTTCAGTTTTTGTCCTGCTGCCTCAATTATTTCTAGTTATTAAATAAAACCCAGAAGACATCAATAGTCAGTGAAGACTGCTCTGTCTTCCATTACTTATAGGGATGATGTAAAAAACCCCCCAACAGGCTAACTAAACCCTAGGCAGAACTCTAAATGCAGTAAAAGATTCAGCTGGCTGGTTATTTTAACAGTCTTACAGGACCAGATAATTATTTCACAATTATAATTTTTTAATCCAGCAAGGATATAATATGCAGGAGAGAAACGCATAATATGTACTTGGGTTTTGTTGTTGTTGGGTTTTGTGGGTTTTTTTGATACACGGAAAAGGAAGGTCTGCTGTGCAAACACGGTGCTGCGGCCAGCGAGAGCTCTGCAGGATCAAAAAGCCTATGTCTAGTACCAAGGTCTTATGGGTTTGGAATAAAATTAAAGCTTTTTGTAGTTGTCGTGGGTTATCTTCTCTGGAGTATAAGAAACATCAGGCAATAGGTTTTGTCATTTGTTCTTAAATAAGACCAGTTTGGAGTCTTAACTCTTAGTTCATCAGGAGGTATGCCACCTCCTGTAGGTTAGTAGTACCTAGGTGACTCTTCATCCTGGATAAATACAATCCTCATATACCTCCCCATGAATAGGAGCATTGTCTGCTGGAGACTCATGTAAATCAGACTTCCCAGGTGAACCAAAGGGAGAGAGGAGTTCTGTGAAGGTAAAACTGCAGCGTAAATTGGCTTCAGCTGAGCAAGAAAGCAAATTCTTGCCTTCCTCGCTGTTTAGATCTGTAGCTGCTCTGAAATGTGGAGTGACTCCCTGTTCACTCCTGCTGTGAGCAAATGTTCTCTCTTCCTCTATTTGACAAGTGTAAAAAAAAAAAAATCAGGTAAATTTCTGGAGTTATTTATTATTTCTGCTGTTGTTATTACTTTTATAATACAGTGCAGCATATTAATGGATATATCATGTGTTGGATGCTGTGTGTGCACGGAACAAAAAGACAGTATTTATCTGAACTGTTTACAAGCTCTCTGGCTCCAATCTATCCAAGTCTATCCGGCTTCAATCATTAGCAGAAAGAAAAGGGCAGAGGGGAGGACAGTCAGCTCAGTAAATCAAAATGCATTCCCATGCGTGCTCCCAGGGCAGAGCAACGACGTGCTGCCAAACATCCAAAGCTGAACCTGGCAGGTCCAGGCTGGTTCCAAGCACAGCAATTGATTTGCTCAGGACAAAGCAGGCAGGATGGCCATGGATGGGGAAAAAGGTGGCTTTTATTAATTACAGACTCCGTGAGAGATGACTGCGTGCTCTTGAAGATATGACTGCAAAGCTTTAGGGATTGTATATGAGCCAGGGAATGGATAATGGCTGTCTGGTACTTTGGTGCCTAGATATCTTTTAGATACTTTTCCCAGTCTTCGTGTTCTCTCCTCTTCCCTCATTACTAATTGTTTTCTGTGACTGTCCTTCTCTTGAGGCTGAATCTCACTTTTTCAGAGGAGAAAAAAATTAGCATCTAATTTGTGTTACAAAGAACCAAACGAGAACAGAACTATGTTCCAGATAAGAGGTGAAGAATTAGGAAAAGAGATCAGAAATATGGCTTATTTCGTGATGGATATCTAAGAAGCTATAGTCAGTTTTATAATGAACTGAGCTCATGGCTGTTTACAGAATCACAGAATCACAGAATGTGTTGGGTTGGAAGGGGCCTTTAAAGGTCATCTAGTCCAACCCCCCTGCAGTAAGCAGGGACATCTTTAACTGGATCAGAATAACCTTAGTGTTTTATCTTCTCATTCAACAGTTTTGCTAAAGGTTTATTGTTACTTTAAGCTCATTCCAGGAAACTATGAATTCACATAGTTTGTGTTTAGAAATGTCCTCGTAAACATATTTGCATAGAGACAATTTTATTTTTTGCCTTGTTGCTTTCTGTAAAGGATGCAGCTCTGGTAGGAACACTTTACAGGGCATCTGTCTCTAGTAGTCCACCTTAAGGTTACCATGACCAGTTTTTTTCTCCATTCTCTGTAGGTTTGCCTATTACAATAAACTGTTGTTGCATTGTGACTCATCTTGGATCCTTTCCTCACTAGATTTCCGTGTTTCAGTGAGGTCTTTTTTCCACATGGCGCTTTCAACATTAGTGATAATTCCAGCAGGGTCAGTGGTGTCAGAAGTTAGTGGTCTAATATTGTACAGTACAATTTTCCTTCTGCACCTTCACATTGCTGCCTTACCTTTGGTAGCACCCAGATTTTCAAACGATGCAGTAGAGCTATGAGTTATGTAGAAGAGAGGGATTAAAGAAGAATTGAAAAAATGACATTGAAGTTATTGTCTTCAGTGGCTGCGTGTGGAGGCAAGCAAAGAATAAAAAGAAAATTATCAAGATTAGGTTTGCCTGGGTTTACTTTGATTTAGCAACAGAGAAACCATAACAGATAACTAGAAGTGATGCAATGAGCAAACAAAAGAATCGGAATAAAACAAGGTGTGTGAGTAGAGGAAACCAGCCAAAATACTGCAGAGATTATAAAGGACTGGGGGACAACTCCATGAGAGGGAAGAGGAGGAGAAGAAAAAGCTGTAGTGGGTTGACCCTGGCTAGACCCCAGCTCTGACTCCTCAGCTGGACAGGGGGAGAGAAAATATAATGAAAGGCTCATGGGTTGAGATAAGGACAAGGAGATCACTCAGCAATTACTGTCACGGGCAAAACAGACTTGACTTGAGGAAAAAAAAATTAATTTCATTTATTACAAGTCAAATCAGAGTAGGACAAAGAGAAATAAAACCAGATCTTAAAAACACCTTCCCCCAACCCTTCCCTTCTTCCCAGGCTCAGTTTCATTCCCCATTTCTCTACCTGCCCCCACTCTGAACAGCGCAGGGGGACAGGGAATGGGAGTTGTGGTCAGTTCATTACACGTTGTCTCTGCTGCTCCTTCCTCCTCAGGGGGAGGACTCCTCACACTCTTTCCCTGCTCCACTGTGAGGTCCATCCCACAGGAGACAGTTCTCCATGAACTTCTCCAGCGTGACTCCTTCCCACGGGCTGCAGTTCTTCACAAACTGCTCCAGCATGGGTCTCTTCTGTGGGGTGCAGTCCTTCAGGAACAGACTGCTCCAGCGTGGGTCCCCCACAGGGTCACAAGTCCTGCCAGCAAACCTGCTCCAGTGTGGGCTCCTCTCTCCATGGGTCCAGAGGTCCTGCCAGGAGCCTGCTCCAGCGCAGGGTCTCCATGGGGTCACAACCTCCTTCGGGCATCCACCTGCTCTGGTGTGGGGTCCTCCACAGGCTGCAGGTGGATATCTGCTCCACCATGAACCTCTGTGGGCTGCAGGGGAATCTCTGCTCTGGCGCCTGGGGCATGTCTTCACCGACCTGGGTGTCGGCAGGGTTGTTGCTCTCACATAGTCTCACTCCTCTCTCTGGATGCAATTGCTGGGTTGTTGTTCCACACCCCCACCCCACCCCCTTCCCCCTTCTTAGATGTGTTATCCCCAAAGTGCTACCACCATTGCTGAGGGTCTAAGCCTTGGCCAGTGGTGGGTCTGTCTTGGAGCTGTCTGGCATTGAGTCTGGCAGACATAGCAGAAGCTTCTAGCAGCTTCTCACAGAAGCCACCCCTGTAAGCCCCCCTGCTACTAAAACCTTGCCACGCAAACCAATACAAAAGCTTGAAGGATGGAACAAACACTGCCCAGAAACATGGGAAATGGGGTGAGGTAAGAGTCAGAGAGGGACGAGGTGGCAGTCGCACCACGTACATACCCCAGAGAATGGAAAAGAGAAGCTGCTAATGGATGGATGACTTCAGGGAGGCCAACAACAGACAAGTACTTGCCCAGGAGCCAGCAAAGGATCAGCCTATCTTCTTCAAACTTTGAAGGCAATAAAGTTGGGCTGTTGGAAGGTTTTTAGACCATGCAGAAGGGCTGGAAGAGGCCCAGATGTCTGCAATGTCAGTTTTACCTACATAGATAGGGGACGTATGGTCCAGAGTTTTCACGTTGAACTGATCATTTTGCTTTTACGAGCGTATTTTAGGATTGAGTTGGAAATGCCTTTGTCTGAGATCGCTGCCATGTCTTCAGGAATGTTCCTAATTCTTTTCCCAGGTCACTTGCACCGTGGAGACCAGAGACAAGATCCACACGGCCCAGCTGAGGAACGCGCTGTTGGAACGCTACCCCACAGCTGCCTGGACCGAGCGGTGATGGGCACAGCGCAAGGGAAAGGGCTGAGGTCCTCTCACAAGTATTTTACAGAGCCCTAATCTTGAGGCATTCAGAACAAATACTGGTTTTCAAAGCTGAACAGTTAGCGAATAGTTTCAAGATATTTATTTCCTGCTCAAAAAGTAGTGAATGTCCTCCGGAATAAAGTTAAACTCCAAACTTTAGCTTAGCTAAGGGAAACTTGTAGTCTCTGCTGGTGTTGGAATTCAGTAATTCATTGTCAGCTGGCTGTCTGGATTTTGGCTAGTATGTAGGATCCAATGGCATTCAATAAATAAACACAGAGAAGGCATATAGACCTCTCAAAGGTCTTTTGATTTTGATGCCCCTAGTTAAAGTAATGCAGCTCCTTCTGCTGGACTTTGCCATACTACTAATAGAGTAATTTTCATTTCCAAGCCAGAAGCGGTTCTCCATTTGCTGATTCTGCTTCAAGAGATGTATAAATGTGTGTGGGTGTGGGTCTGAGCACACTTCTATTCTGATCTGTTATCACGTGCAAAAAAATTATGCTGATAAAATGCAATTTAAACAAACACAAAAAAGCCCCCATAAAAGCCAATACTGTACCCTTCCCTCCCCCCCACCCCCAAGGGGAAATGATGCTATGCATAAAGTAAAGTTCCAAAAGTTGTTGTGGCATAAAATGGCTCGTGTTTCTTTATAAAAAGGGGTCTCTCCACCCATCTGAATTTTGTAATTAGCATTCCACTGATCATCTTAGTCTGCCCAAAACAGACTCTATCCATCTCCCCTGACAGATTAAGTTCACTGTTAAGAGTGAAATATATTTAAAGACCACACGTTAATAGCCAAAGGCAGCGCTGGGAGAAGAGGAAGCCTAAGTCTCAGGCACGTGGCTAATGCAATTAAGAAAGAACACATTGACCTAAATACCATTTTCATCGCTACGGGCAGAGACCAACTAATACAATAGCAGAGTGGGGTGGCAAAAAATGTAAGACAAATTCAGGCCCACTTCTGAGTGTGCATACAACAGCCGCCTTTCCACTTGGGCAAAGTTCAATTTAAGGCCAGCTGCAACAGAGCCAATATATGCCATTCTACTTGGCGGAATTTAATGAGGCTTGACCCGAATTTTGGGTGTAGGTATTTTAATGAGAGGTCTTAATCCTGCCTCTAGCATATCGAGTTAATAATCAAGTATGTAAAATAAATATGATGTATTTAGCAGTGCCCTAGCAGAGCCCAAATGAAAACATAGCAAGGTCAGAGTGAGCATCTCCAGGGACTGCGTGGGATCAAATCATTCCAGTTCCCATGTGCAGAGCTGGGTCAGGTGTTGGTAGGTGTCCATGAAAAGCAACTCCTACTACAGCTTTTTGGGGAGAAAGATGCCGCAAGCCCATAGTGATGCTCCTTTGTTGTCAAATTGCGATTTATAAATTGAGCTTCCATCTTTAGTCTCCCCTGCAGTTCAGAATGTGCTTGCTAGTACTTTCCTTTCCTGGTTCTTCAGTGGGAAACTTATCTCTAAAGCACAACCAAGAAGTCACGTGTGGAAGGACAGATGGCCTGGGGTAGGTGAAAGCTTTCTCTGCCCTCTCTTACCTCTAGTCCATCAGTAGGCTGGGAAAGGGATCATCCAGAAAGTTACAGCAATGTAAACAGAGGGTCACTATGGACTGAAAAGAATGAACTGCGTATCAAATCTTACGCAGATCTCATCTATTTTGTATCTACTACTTATGGATATCCAGCTGTATCTATAACTTGTGCCTGCAAGGTGGGACAAAGAGGGCAGCATTCTGGCTCTCTGCAGCATTTTTTTCTGGGAAATAGTCTGTTCATTCCTTCTTATTGTGGCTCATGAAGGAGTAGGACTAGAGAAGAGACTCTCACAAATGGTGGACAAATAATAGAAGTTCATTGATTTGGTCTATTTTTGGAAGGGACGTGTTAGTTTGCACATGGAACTAAAAACTGTTGATGCCCCAATAGTTAGTTTCTTTCCCTTCTTGCTATATCCAGAATGATGGATATAGGGCTTGGTCTCCAGAACGCGTCCTGTAAATCACAGCCTGTCAGACACAACTCCTTTCTTCATGGTCAGAAGAGTTGAAGAAATCTGTATAGAAATACGTGATGACAGACTACGTATTGTGTACATGCTACTTCCGTTGAAACAAGCAAGGAAGAGCATGAAGAGCAGATTTGGGGACATAAAACCACTATAAATAAGGGTCTAATTATCCTCTCGTCTCTCTTGGCAAAAGTCTCATGAAATTTTGAGGATGTCTCAGAAGAAAATGGGACTTTATAACCAAAGTTCTCATTAGTGGCCAACAGCTTCTGCTGTCCGAGTCCTTGGTTTATCACCCTGCATTACCCTGGACTTTATTGTTTTAGAAGTTCAGAGCATTAACAGGTTCTTTTCTAATCAGTGGGAACTGCATTTAGCAAGTCTTCACAGAACTGGGGCAAGAGAGGTAGCAGACAGAGCAGCAAAAAATCAATGCACTCAAAAACACTCTATGATTTTTGAAAATGTGTTTTAAGGAAAAAAAAAGAGGAAAGCGATGTCTAGAAGTTACTTAAAATGTCAGATATGATATATGCAGTTTAGTTCTATTTTTATTTTGTTAAGTATAAACATAAGTTGTAAATCACTCTTCAGTGGTAAACACTTTACATATGAATATAATGATACCAGAGTTGACTTCCATTCTATATTGCTTTTATGCAAGTCCACTGGCTTTAAAGACAGGATGAAATACTTCCAAAGGAAAAGAAGAATCAAAATTAAACATTTAAATGAATGTATGCAATTGTAAAGAATACTGAAAACTCTGTGCTGCTAACCTTTTTGCATTATAAAATATAACTGTGGCGTTTCAAAGATCTAATAATGTGTTTTTAAATGTTTCATTTAAAGATGTATTTTTATATAGAGTGTTCTATGTACCTTGAAAAAAAATAACTTTAAAGATTATGTAAAAATTTCACAAATCAGCAAAGTGTAAATCTAAGCATTGTCTTTATTTGAAAAATAATTAAAATTATGCTAAGCCACCTCAGCAATGAAAGATTTGTCATTCCCTCATATGGCACTGATAGCAGCCTTGCATTAAAAATTCAGAGGTTTTTTTTTTTTCCTTTCTCTGTCATTGACGTCGACACGAAATCCACGTCATCCGGGCTGCCGGGGAGGTGAGCCCAGCGGGGCAGGACTGCTGCTCTGGCCTGCGGAGCGGGACGGGAGCCTGCCAGACTGCAGACTGCTGGCCAGCACGGCTGGGTGAGCGTCTCTCCTTTCCGGCTTGGAGAGGGACTGTTTCCCCTACTGGGCCAGGTGGAAATGCCGCCTTGCCTGTACCTGGCTGCATTCCTGGGCAGCGTGTAGAGTCTGGGTGCAGAGGTATCCTGGGCTGGGCTTGTGTGCGTCTATTAAGTTCAAGGTATCTGGTGAATTGCATCTCAGAGGTGCATATCAGAAATATTGCGAAGTTGGGTAAACCAGTCCTCCAATTTCAGGGTGCAGCAGACTCCACCAGCTAAAATCCATATTCATGTCTCCAGTGGATGCCTTGACCCACGTAATTCCACCAGAGCTAAGCTACTCAGCTTTGGGAGCAGCCCTATGAACCCAAGGTTTGTCAGGGACACGGCACAACTTCCAAGGACTGATGCAAACAAGGCATATCTTTAATTGAAACAAAATCTCTTCCCACATTGACGCCTGAATTTCTTCAGCCAGGTCCCGTTAGCTCTGGATTAATATCTAAAGCTCTGCCAGTATGTGTTTACCCAGCATCAGAAGTTCATCTCCCCGTGCAGGTGGCGTGGCCTCACAAGTAGCACCTCGCCATCAAGCCTACTACTTTGGGAAGATTTAGAAACGTGTGCTCCTCCTTCCCAACCCAAAATGCAGTAAGTGGATTTGACATGCTGTATCAAAGCTTTGCTAGATCCAGACCTACACATGTGCTTTAGTGATGGGAAAAGGAAACGGCAAGACTCCAGGGCTGGGCAATAATTCCTGTCAGTCATTTATTTGATGGCTTTGGTACTGCTGACACCTTCTTTGCTGTTTAACTGTGAGTAGTCTGCCATTTGTAGGATATTGAAGTTTGCAGAGTTTCTGCCTATTGCAAACCTTTGCTTCCATGTACTCCCAACCTTTTGCTATATCCCATGGAGGGGGAATCCTGCTGAATGTCGTGCCCTCCTGAGCTGATGAATTTCCCATTGTTCAAAAGCACTTTATTTATTTATTTTACATAAAGCTGCTGCACAAATTGGTGGCTGTGCTTGGAAAACACTGTAATAAAACGCGAATGCTTGGAAGTAATGCAATAACGTTTATACACAACAACAGCAACCCTAAGCCCATACAGCTTATTTCTCTGAAGAAAGGAAGAGTCCTCAGAGACTTGCAAGGAAAAAAGGAAGCGTCCTCAAGGGGCAGAGCCAGATCGGCCACACCTGAGTGCATCCAGAGAGAGGATATGAAGGGCTTGCCCTGCCCTGAGGGGAAGGTTGGTTGAGGGGGTTCAGCTCTGCTGTCGCCTGGAAGATCTAAATGCAGGTACTCTTATTTGTCTTTATTTATGCATCTATGAACTTTTAAATCTTTTGTGCTTCTGAAATTTGTAGAGAAGGGTGTCATTTGCACATGGTTTTTCTTTTGATAAGGAGTCTAGAGTATCTTTAGAAGGACACTCTGACTTGTGTGGTTTCTAAACTCGGTAAGTTGGTCTCCCTGTCTATTCCCTCAAGGGGCACCAAAGAGGTTTTCCTTCGAGAGAACGGTCTCAAAGAACGCTGGCACATGATACAGTGGTGTTCCTTATACCTCTTTTTCCTCCTTCCCAGTCACACATGTGCTGTAGTTCCGCTTGGAGCGGCAGGGCCTGGGTAAGCTCTAGTACGGTACGTGGATTGTGCTACTTGTGTCATCCTCTGAAGAGCGATAGTAAAGGAAGCGTTGAGGGAGTTTTTGTTTCTTGTGCTTTCCATAAACCACGGCAATTTCTTGAGCTGTTCATGCTGGTTTTGCGTACAGGCACCAGTCCGAATAAACGTGTTGCTGATGAGATAAACTGAGTGTACAGGCTGCTGGCCATATGCCGAAAGTTTTAACTAAGTCCTTGAATGAGTGGAGTCGTTGGAAAAAAAAACCTCTGTAAATGTCTCCTTATTTTGTATTTGGAGATCACCTGCTGGGAGGTAGGGGAATAAAAATGTACAGGCTTGTAATTAACAAGCAAACAAGCACAGGATTTTTTTTAAACTGCGTAGCCTTGTAAATAACGAGGCTGTCAGTCTCACTTCACCAACAAGGGCTCATATACAACAGCACTGTAATTACAACATGTGAATTGATGGTTTCCTCTCTTTATTCAAACACGAGGTATAAATACAGAAGGAACATATAATGCGGATTCTCTCATTCCTGGAAACATTACTGCATTAGTTACTTTTTTCTTTGCAACAGTTCTTTGCCTGGAAACCTTAAACTCAATGAGGTAACACTTGCTTTCCATAACGTGTTCCTCTGAAATCTACTCTATTTCTGTAGAAGGTCTGCAATTTCTGCCACCCCACCCCAGAGATCTTGCCAGGATGCCCACAAGCAGCAGACTGTAGGACTTTGAAGATCTTGCTTATAGTGGTCAAACTTATGGCAAACTCTACCCCAATGGCCAACGAGGCCATTCCCCCAGCACCAGCTGGGCTCTGTTGCCATTGAGAGCAGCTGCCCAGCCCCAGGGTAAATTAAAAGTCCTTAATGAACCAACACTTGGGTATTTCCAAAGGCTGGCCCAGTTGACTCCTGTTGCGTTTAGAAAAATCTAGGTCAGAATGGAAGAAAGGCAAAGCAAGACAATATATTGTGATTCTGAGAGGGTTTTTTTCATCACTCCCTTGCAAAAACGAGCTACTGCCCTTAAAGCTTTAGAAACAGTCCTTGGAAACAGATGGGAGACGTCTCATTGCTTCTCTTTGGGCTCAGCAAAACTTCTGAGCTGATGCTGCATTTCCCAACGCAGCTTCTCGTCAACACAGCTCCATTTGAGCAGTGATTTGCCAAACACGCTGATCTGGAGATGATTCAACTTTAAGAAGCGTATTACTCTTATTTCCATATATTATGATTTAAAGGTGAAATAGATCAGCGTAGTTTCCATGTGTTTTCTCCTGCAAAAAATTTGCCAAGTAATCACAGCACAAGAGCACTGTTCTAAGCGATGTGATTATTTGCAGCTTGTAGGAAGTGATTCCTTTTGATCACCAATGCAGGTCAAATACATAATGCCTTATTTTGGTATATGCGGAGAAAAAGCAGGCACCGTTGTTTAAAATCTTTTCAGCGTCTACTTTATGTTATTAGCATAAAGCATACCTCGTTTTGCACATAGGCTTTCGTAGCAAGGGTGGTGTTTCTCTTATGGTTTCAATTTGAAATGGATGGTTAAACAGCACTTGTTTCTCTTCAGTACTGTCAGCGGCCTGGCTGGCAGAAATATCAACCTGAAAGTCTTTCTCAGCTTTCTTGGTGACTTACCTTCTTACTTAGTGGTGTTTAATAGCAAAAGCCCTTCTGTAAGTTTCGTTTGACTTTCCTTTTGGTGGGAAGTAATGTTTTAAACAGTGAAATATTAACATTTGCAAGTGTCCTCTTTCGGCAGGTGGGGCGGGTTGGGTGTTGGTGTGATGGTTGGACACTCAGCCTCGCCGTCCAGCTGCTGCAGGAACTTAAGGGTTCAGCTCTGTTGCCTTCCCTTTATGTTGTGGAAGGGGTATTTTGATTGCAGTGGAAAGAATTGCTCTACGTGATTAAGAGTAATCCTTTATTGTCACTATTAGGATAGCCTGGAGAAATCCTTATGCCTGGTGTAACCAGCGCTGTTTCCAAAGAGCCTGTTACCAGCCATGAATTTATGTCTCTTCACGGGCTTACTGAGTTGCTGCCTTGGGTTCATGCTTAAGGTATGTTTATCTCGCTGCGTGCAATGTTAGGGACGCTATAAACAAATATTCAGAAACATTATCTCAAAATTATTTTGAATCTTGGCATTCTGCTGGTTTATTTCTTTTCCTTAAGGCTATTTTGTACTAAAAGTTGGTCAGCATTGCTTATCCCACGCTTCTTGAATTTTGAGTTTGGGATTGCAAGGGCTTCAAAACCATTAAAAGACAGGCAGCAGTACCTCTTGCAGCTCTGGGGCAGAGGCTGAGAGAAAATACTTTTTAAAAAAATTTAAAAATATGAATATATATATAGGTGGAAAAACCGAACTACTGCCAGTTCTACGTTATTTTTTTTTCCATTTATAGCTTCCTTGGGCTGCATTGAGGAAGCTCTTACCATCGTCTGTCTGAAAGGAAGCCCTTCTAATTAAGTTGAGTCTAAGAGCAAGCTGTCAACTTCCTAGAGCTGTGATTTACCTACGGCTACTGCAGAGCCCTCGCTGGAGGGCTGTGATGGTGAGCATCACCTGTGCTTGGTTGCAGAAAGGGCAGGTAGCGTAGTGGTTCTGACCTTTTTCACAGCTTCACTGGTGGAAAGTGAATAGTGGGAAATCAGAACCGGAAAAAATGCATCCTAAGAGGTCTTTTAACACCTCTTTGAAGTGCTTAACTAGCCTTGGTGTTACTGTCGCACCTTCTCCTCTGTACAGAACACTATCAGGAAAATGTTGAGACTAAGTTATTCCTTTTAGCCCTTCACATTCTTAAGTTAATGCTTATTAAGCATTCCATTAGAATTCATCTTGAAACACAAAGTATTACACCCATAGGTGTTTTAGTGCCATGGAGAAAATTTTTTTTTTTTTTTTGAGACAAGTCACATCTATACCTTGTCCCATTAGAAATTCTAGATGTCTGTGGGACTTGCTCTGGAAAGTATACAGCCAGCTGATCCTATATGTTCCAAGTGTGAATACTGATAGCAGTGTAAAGACGATGCCTGTGTATTTTGTATAGACATTTACTTTCAGGATAAATTAAACAGCAAAACAACTTCTTCACTTTTTTAAAATCTTTATTCCAGGGTCACAGACTAAGATAAAAGGTTACACAGTAAAACACAGCTCAGGCTCTTGACACTTCTGTTGGATTTCTCGCCACTAAACATGAGTTTCTACTTCTCAAGAAAATGTTATCAGTCTGACATTTAAAAAAAAAAAAATAAATAAAACCACCGTTTCAAACCCTTCGGTTCTCCATGCTTTCAGTACCAACTGAAACGCAAAAACTTTATGTATCCAGGCTTGAATAAGACTTCTCCATCAGAAGTGTTACAGTCTGTGGGTACTGCACACGGTATAAGCTTATTTGTTCCTGCCTCGTGGAGGTCTTCGTTAGAGGAAGAGCAACCTTTTCTTGTCCTTTCTTCCAGAACAGTAGCACCAAAGGTGGCGTGATAAAACCTGCCCCCATGCTATAGCTAGTATTTTAAATAGGTATTACTTTTAAAAGTGCTAAACCAAGAAAGACTAAACTCTTGTTCAAATAATCAAAAGTAAAAGACAATATGATAAAAGGCTCACTACAGGAAGTACCCTGAGAGGTGCTTACGACGTTCTCTCAAACATAGACTTCAGGACATCAGCATCTGGGAAACAGTGATGTATGTTTAATCACTGCATCTAATTTCATTCACAAATATAACATTTTCAGCTAGGTTTTGGAATGCTAATTGATTTTTTCCTTTTTTTTTGGATAATAAATTACTATTCAGAAAAGCTGCCCTCAAAGCGATAGGATTACTACTTCATGCTATACTAACTCAAAGATTAAAATCTTCATTCAAAAGGTGAGGTCATGCTGCATGAAATTAAAGGTACACGTATGAAACCAAGTTAAAGCGCTTCACGTATCTAAGCTCATCACTGCACCTCAACCTGAACTGAGACTTGGTCTTTTTAGTGTGCCTGCAGCAATAAAGTGGTCTGTCCTTTGTGGAAGAAAACAAGTTGACAAAACAAAGTACAAAGACCAGGCTCTAACAACAACAACAAGCCTGTCCTGTAGAGAAAATACAGGTAAACTTAAATCCGATCACCAAACAGGTGCAAGTTGCCTTGTGGCTGTAACTCACTCCCTGTTGTAGCAGAAAATTCCTCCCCATGAAAAGGTAACCTACCAACCACGACCACCAGCTGTCAGGGACTTTTCAACGACAATCAGAGTATAGAGTCCATGTCAAAAACTAGCTTCTGGCATAATAAATGGGATGAACCTTTGGCAGTGCCAAGACTGACGAGCTGAATTTCTATTGAACTATCCACAGGGCCCTGTGTATTATAATTGTCTTGTTTAGTAAAAGGAGAGTTACTTGGGTAGAAGGGCACTGCATCATGTAGCAGGAATGTAATTTAGCTAATTATAGCACCCGGACATGTAAGTGAGGCTGAAGAATGTGAGAAGTGGCTTCTTTCACTGTCTTCTAGTACTGCTTCTTGGCTGAAGGTTTGTAAGACACCAGAAGACCAAAGGAAGCATACCCAAATAAAAGTGTCTGAATGAACCAATGAAACTGAACTGCCGGGTCAGTGATTCCTTTAGATCTGTAACATTAACAAAAGCATAAAATGTGTCAAAAATCATATGGTCTTGCAGACTATACTATGATACTTACAAAGTATGGTTAGATATTTCTACTCATTCTTAATACATCAGACTTGATTAGAACATTTGATCTTAGCATCATTAATTTCAATCTACTGAAACTCATTTCCTGTACTAACTAAACATATGTATTCTTGTGACTTTAAGCTCTCTACGGGACAAAGGTTCTTTCAGAGATTTCATGCATGCGATCTCCTCAATAATATATAAATTGCAATCTCAGCCTATGCTATTTGAAATTACTTATCCTAGAAGTTCAGGTACAAAGAACCAAGAAATTAGAGTAGCTTAATACTAATCTTAATATGCAATCCTGTATGTAACTTCTTGTTGACTACAGTCACTGAGGTAGACTATACACTAGCAGGGCAATGAGGCCTGACAATTACTGTGTGATGAAGGAGGGAGGAGCACTGCTGCCTGAACTTGTGTCTAAAAAAAATACAGATGCAAGGGGCTGAAGACACCTGACTCTCTTTACAAAGCACAGACCTTCCTGGGTCAGTTAGTTTTAACATAGCATATGTGAGTTTTTCTGTATATTACAGAAACTATCTTTTTTTTCTCCACTTCATTGTTGTTAGGAAATACTATGTAATTTTCAGAGAAAAGAACAAGTATAAACATTGTAGCAAAACCAACTGATTTCACATTTTCAGTTCACAATTATGTCAAGCCTAACTGTGCTCCAACTCATTAGTTTAAAAGGGAGCTCCCCCTGTTGACCTTTGCTAGAACAGTTCAGCTGTTCTATATCCTCTACACGTACAAAATGGTTGTGTAGCAAGTGTTGATTAACTCAACATTTCTTAATGTTTATTCTTAAATTGACTGACCAGCTGTGAAAAACTTCTTTTTATAATCCCAGCTGCAGTGTTTCCAAATGAGTGCAGAAACTGGAAAACTAGAGCTTAAGAAATTTACCTGCTTATATAAAGCAAGCTTCCTTGAGGAGACCATGTGCAGAAGTACAGGCCAACAGCCAATGACAGTACTACTGCTGATGAACAAATTTGTATCTGCTTCCTCGCTAGTTCTTCCTCATGCCTCCTTTGTGATATTTGTAAGTAGACATCACTTTCATCACTAAAAAGTATATGGTGTTTGGTGCTCATAGTAAAGTAGTAATCTACTGAAGTATGCCTGAAGTTATGATGGGTAGGCAATCTATGCTCTCTTTCTTAGGGCTTTTAACACTACTGTGTAAAACTTCATTACTTAACTTCACTATAATACACTCATTTGGTACATTCACTGGTTCCCTCACACTTAAAAATCACCTTAAGCCTATATACTTATCTATCTACAGAATCAGATCAGTTTTAACTTCAAAGTTACACAATTTAAAACTGCAGCCTGGTAAAAAATGTATTACTGAGTCCCATTCTGCAGGCAGAAAATGTTCATCCATATTCTATTATCTTGAGAACGACCTTAAATAGCTTTCCCTGGAACAAAATCCCTTTGCCTCCGAGGGGTGTTACCTGAGAGCCCTGTGACACAGCTGTGAACTGAACTAAATGAAAGTGGAAACCCGTCATTTTTGCAATGGCAAACAGATTGGCCATTATCTCTGTAGCGCATGAGAACCAATAGCTACATTATTCTGAATTATTACAAACAAAATTCAAATTAATAGACGGACTATATGTTTGGACAGAATTCCTTTCCAAATAATTTCTTATCCTAACATAAGACTAAGCTGGCTTTCCTTTTGTAGTCTGATTAGTCGAAGTATTTTATCCCACAAACCTGCAGATACAAGTACGTCTTAAATAGTCCCAAATGGAAGTGTCCAGTTGTGTTCTCACAATATAGATACAATCATTTAAGCAGGTAATTAGCAATCTCAAAGTTGCAATGAGGTAAGATCTGATGAAATTCTAACACCTGAAGTTATCAGATTATTTCTATGCTATCTATTGTTCCCTCTGCTTCCTGAAGTGCAAGGTTACCCAGTGAAGAGTGAGTTCAGAGACAGACAGACAGACAAGCTCTGGCAAACCTTGCGGCTCCCAGTTCTGCAAGTTGCCACCCCTTGCTTTTGCCACCCTGTACAACAGCAACCACTAGCAGAATTTGCAGTAACCTCTTGTGGAGGGTAGCAAACTATCACTGCAGCAAGAATTTTATCAGTGTCCTCTGAACTAATATTGCTGCTGAGAACCACCCAAATCAGTCTGTAGCTTATGTCACTTGTATCACAAATCCTTTTCAGAGAATCTGTGTTGGGGTGAGGGGAGGGAACAACTTACTGGCATAACTTAACACTGTAGAAGGCTTCTACTACGTGAATCAACCAGGATACCCAGAACCTAATAAAAAGAAAACATGCTTTACTTTGTTGAAAATTAGGCAGAAGACACTTGTATCAGAGATGCATTGTGTAGAGAATCTAAAACTGGAAGCACAGAAGTAACATCTCACTTTAACATAGAAAGTGAGGCTTGCTTCCTATCTTAGGGGAAAAAAAGATAAAAAAAACAAAAACAAAACAAACACCAAAACCAAACATGCATAGTCTTAAAAGAAACTAAAGTCCACTGAAAAAGATAGAGGAACTGTAACTCATGCAGTATGCCTGGACCTGCCATCTCAAGTATCCACTGCGCATTTCCAAAACTTTCAGCACTTAGATTAAGCCAAAAAGGCCACATGCTTTGAGAAAGCAGTCCAAGTTAATCTTAGTTAAGTGTGCAGAATCTACCCTCTTACCCACACAAGTATTTTTAGTTGTCCTAATGAGTTACTGAAGGTTTTATAGGTTTAGTTCTAAGAAAGCAATTGTATGTACAGATTCAGAATATATAATATTACTTGATTAGTTAAACTTGGTCTACAAATTTTCATGTAGAAGGATATTCAGTTAGGATCAATTCAATACCTTGCTAAAGCAAAAGATGCTCTGAGCAAAGAGGAAGGCTTATCTTCTACTTGATGCATTGTAAAATAAATGAGAGAATTTTGCTGTCTCTCTGTCTTTACAGGCAGCCAGAAAGTGAGAAATCTGGTTGCAGGGAAGTGTTTTCCAGCTCTTTTGTTAAAATAACAAAAACCATGTCATGTAACCCAGCAAAACTTAGCACTATGCAGTTTTTTCAGCAGGTTATTTATCACGTGGACAGGATCAGGGTGAGTTAGTAGCAGGGTAGAAAATGTTCTTTAACTGAAGCTGGAAAAAGAAGATTCCTAAAGAGAATTGTACTACTTGAGTAGCAATCTGACAAAAGAACCACTTTTTAGGAAGTGTTACAAATCTAAGTTTAAATATGGACTGACAAGTGTCTCCAAAAGTAATATCTTAATTTTTTTTCCTTTCTCGCTCTGACAACACAGATGCCAAATTCTAAGTTGAATTTTTAAACTTTCATACTGGTCTTAGCCTGTCTAGTCTTCTACGTACTTATTACCCCACACCCTTAGTTGTAATGAGCTTGAAAGGAGAGCCCTTTAAATGTAATTAACAACTGGGTTACAGGAAAGCTTGTTAACACAGACTAAGTAGAAGAGTCAGAGAGAGGCAACAGGAGAGATGCAGTATAATTATACAGTCAAATATAACTTACCCATAGCATACCCATTTGTGGTGGTTTTTCACTAAATAATTAAGGAAGGTACCAAATATTCCCAAATAATTATAAGGTATAGTTGAAGGCCAAAGCGTTACCCACTTTAAAAAAGAATAAATAAAAAAATTAGTTAGCTTAGTTCACGGTAGAATTATTATTAACATAACCTTTAGATTAGCTTTCTTGTTGCTGCCCCCCCTCCCCCCGATGTCTGTCGAGCATGGTTTAGGGCTCACCTATACATAGTATTTCAACTCTCTCGTTCAATTAACCTTGTCTAAGACCCATATTTTCAACAAGGCGACCACTAGCCTTCTAAAGCACGCTTACTTGAGAAGATTCAAACCTATGAAACTTCTTTTCCTTGACATACAAGATACCAAGGTGGTAAGTTTAAGATTGCCACCTGTGTACCAAGAGTGCATCTGCACATTAAGTGGCATTTACATTGTAAGCTCATTACCTATTACACACTGTAGTAGCAAAAAATACATTGTCTCTGTCCTGAAGAAGTTAATCTGGTGCAACTGCCCTGAAGAACTCAAACAATGACTAGACTGAAGAGGAGGAATAACTACTCATTTATAACTAGGGGATTGATCTTTCTTCCTTTGGCCCTTAAAAAAGGAAATGACAGATTTTGTCCTCTTTTGAACAGGGCACAGATCATTGAGCGCAAAGCCCAAGACCAAAGATGTGCGCAGTGTTCATGTATCTTTCCTGTCACCGAGTTGTCTGCAGTGCTTTTCGCTGTCTACCTTTATTTTAAGAAGCCGTGGAGGAGAAGCGGGGAGCCGGTGAGCTGTGCATGCCAGAGTCCATTGGGGATGTAGGGCAAACACAGAGCTGGGACAAAGCTCACACTGGCTTATCTCTCCTCTGGTATCAACACTGCAGTTTCTAACTACATGTAAATTGGGCTGTGGCAAGATGGTGGATTTAACCAGGGAATCTGCTTAAAGCTCATACTGGTTCTTGAAACAGTCCAAAAGCTGTTTGGTGAGCAGTTTGGCCTGCCTTGACTGTCGTTTTTTCAGCGGTGGTTCTTATGTGTAGCAAATCCATGCAAATAGAAGAAAAACTACAACACGTGAAAGTCAATGGATGACCTTCATAAACTTGTCCGATATATCAAAACTGTCATTAATCCCCCCACCCCAGTAATCTGACCTATTTTAGCTGAAGTCCATTTTTAGAAATCAAGACAACACAGTGACTGAACTTGTCTGTTTTCACACAACGCTACCAGTTAATACCTGAAGCCATCACCTGTAAATGCACCTTACTTATTGCTATAACCGACGGCTGTCCTAGCGCGAGTGTTACCCATGCACAGCGCGGTTCCAATTTCGTGCCCGCTGAGGGATGCGGGGCTCACCGCCTTGGCTTCACTTTGCAACCTAATTCAAGTATTTAATTTATTTTCTTTTTTCGCCTCAGAACTTCCTTCGCGGATGCGATGGGCCCCCTGACGGGCCGGCCGTCGGTTTCCTTCCCTCCCCCCCCCGGTGTATTTCAGAACGCGGCCTTTATTTCAGCACAGAAACACGGCAAAACGGTGTTTCAGCACAGAAATACAGCAACACTGTATTTTGCCGGGGCACAGCGAACCCATGGGCGCCGGCCCCGAGGGTGGCGGGGCGCCACCACAGGCCCGCACCTCCCCGGCCGGGCCGCGCTCGCCCCCCTCCCCGCCGCTCCTTACGCCGAGGACGATCATGCCGAAGGTGATGGCGATCATCCAGATGAGCCGGGAGCGCTGGAAGTGGCAGCTGCCATCGCGAAGCCGCTCCGCGCCCGTCCCCGCCGTCATCCTGCCGCCGCTCTGCGGGCCGGGCCGGGACGCCGCCGCTAAGGCCGCCGCGGGGGGGGCGGAGCCGGTGACTCGGCGGGGCGGGCGGGCGGCGGGTGCGTG
Source organism: Fratercula arctica (assembly GCA_947846985.1). Classification (NCBI taxonomy): domain Eukaryota; kingdom Metazoa; phylum Chordata; class Aves; order Charadriiformes; family Alcidae; genus Fratercula; species Fratercula arctica. The sequence goes on from CANTUZ010000010.1 coordinate 27,975,834, forward strand.
TGGTGGCCCCCGGGGGCGGCCGCCGCCTGCAGCGCCCCGTCACTTCCTTCCGGTGAGCCCGCGGCGGGCCGCCGCTCCCCGTCCGCGGTATGCGGGCGGTGGGAGGCCCGTGCGGGTCGCCGGTGGCGCCGCCGCCTTCGCCTCGTCCGGCCGGGGACGGCGCCGCGGGCGCGCTCTGGTGGCACAAGGGCTTAGCGGCGGCAGGGTGAGGGAGAGCGAGGTGTCAGGGCGACCCCCGAGGGGTGGCAGCGGCCCCGGGAGGCGCGGGGGACCGGCTGCGGGGGAGAGGGGCACAGGCCGGCTGCGGAGCGCAGGGCGGCAGCGGCGCTCGCTGCGGGGCTGCAGCAGACGGGTGGTGACGTTCTCTTAGAGAGGGCCCAGAGGAGAGACACGGAGATGCTGAGAGGGCTGGAGCACCTCTGCTGTGAGGACAGGCTGGGAGAGTTGGGCTTGTTCAGCCTGGAGAAGAGAAGGCTCGGGGGAGACCTTAGAGTGGCCTTCCAGTACCTAAAGGGGGCCAACAGGAAAGACGGGGAGGGAATTTTTACAAGGGCATGTAGAGATAGGATGAGGGGTAATGGCTTCAAACTGGAAGAGGCTAGGTTTAGGTTAGGTATCAGGAAGAAATTCTTTACTGTGAGGGTGGGTGAGACACTGGCACAGGCTGCCCAGAGAAGCTGTGGATGCCCCATCCCTGGAAGTGTTCAAGGCCAGGCTGGATGGGGCTTTGAGCAGCCTGGTCTAGTGGGGGGTGTCCCTGCCCAGGGCAGGGGGGCTGGAACTACATGATCTTCTAAGGTCCCTTCTAACCTAAACCATTCCATGATTCCTATCACTGAGCAGTTCAGTCTTTGTGAGGACAGGGAATCCAAAGCACTGAGGAGCCCTGGGAAGGCTTCCTGGAGGTCTCAGCTGAGCTGGGGAAGCCCAAGCCTACCCACATCATGCTCTTAAATCACTCACAACTTCAAGCAAAACTGAGAGGCACTAGAAGGGTCTAAGTTAACTTCTCCTGTATTGATGAGATTTAACTGATTATGAAGCACATTGAGATCCATGCTTTCTATTAAATAAATTATTTGAACTACTCCTAGTGAAAAATTCCTATAAATATGCACATATGCAGTGCTATAATAGGTATGTGTATATATATATGAGAGACTCCTAGAATACTACATAATACCTTCCCTTTTGAAAACTACCAATTCAAAGCGTATTAAATCCAGCATTTTGTACTCTATGCCATATTGGGACTTTGGACTCGGTGATGAGCTTGTCCAAAGAAGTTAGCAGGGCCTTGGGGAAGGCGCCCAGAGATAGAAATGTTGAGGGGAGATGTCTCTTGTGTTCCTTAGAGCTTTGCTACCTGTTTGCTTGACGGTGACTTTGACAGGGTAGGGGATAAACAGTGATAAATGTTGCCTGTTCTCTCTCCTTGCCTGAAGGCTAAATACAGCTGCTCTTTTAACTATGTGTTAACGACGTGCCTGTAAAGCTGTTTTCTTCAACAACTAATGCAGCAAGTCCTGACATTTTCCCGGCAGGAGCACCGTGTTGAGGAGAAGGGTCGCTATGGAGGGGATTGACTTCACATGTGTTTGTGTTAGTTTTGTTCTGTCCTGAGACTGTTCTGTTTCCCTGCCCTGTAGTTCATTCCCAGCTATTCCTGCCCAAAGCACTGTGCTTTCTTTTTTGCTGAGGTGTTGTGTGGAGATTACAGGAGAGTTTGGAAAGAAATTCCTGCAGTGGTTAAACCGTTGCTGGGAGGCCATCTATAAAAACCACTGGGGTTGACTGCATGGAATTCCATCCGCATGATACACTCGCCTGGGTTGCTTTGCTGATGCAGGGGAGAAGTGTGCGTGGCTCCACCTGCAACGTCTGGGTATCTGGCAGAAATTTCTAAAATTCAACCTATTTTTTGTGGCCCATTACTTAATTCCTTGCTCTTTAGAACATTCTATGCAAATTGTTCCTGCCTGTACATCCACGTCCAAAGGTTGCGCTGAGATCCTGAGATGGCCAGAGCTTTGCGATAGAAGTGCCTCGGACTGCCCCACACAAGGAGCGCTGCCCACGCACCAAGAAGCGCTTCTGAGGGCACAATTAAAGCAGTTTTATTAGAAGGTAAACGAAACGCGACTGATGTAAAGGGATGGCTGTGCTGCTGCGCGGAGTTGACTGGCGAGGGCAGTCAAGTACACAGGAAAGAACCGGGCTGTCGGCAACCGGGCGCTGCTGCGGCAGGAGGGTGTTGGAAGGAGAAGGGTGTTGCTATCTCGGCCATGGGGCGTGTGACCCGCAGCTGGGGACAGGGAGCCTAACCCTTCCCCTTCCTACTGCCCCTTGGAGGGGCACAGGCATCTCTGCTGCCCACGATCTGTGACTGGAACAGGGTGCCCAGAGAGGTGGTAGATGCCCCATCCCTGGAAACATTCAAGGTCATGTTGGACGGGGCTCTGAGCAACCTGTTCTAGGTGAAGATGTCCCTGCTCATTGCAGGGGGTAGGACTAGATGACCTTTAAAGGTCCCTTCCAATGCAAACTACTCTATGATTCTATGACATTTGCTTTATTATACTGGCTTTGGTGGCCAAAAGCAGCCAGGTGAGGTCAGAGACGATGTCATCCTTTCTGCCACACTCCAGTGAAGACTGCCCACACTGTGTCACCTTGGGCAGAGCAGGGGTAGCTGGCTTACTCTTTTCTCTTTCACCAACAATAATTGATTTACCTTTTTATTAATATTAAACGATACTCTTCCTGGCCTGGATATCCCATGGTCACAAAACCAGCTAGCCCAGCATGTGGCCCACCAGAAGGGGCCAGGCTTCATATCTGACAGCAGCCCCCACTCTCTGCCAGCTTGTTGACATGGGTAGGGTGACACCAGCCCTGGGAATCTCCACAGCCTCAGACAGTAGTTAATGAAGACAACTCAGACCCTTTGTGGGGGTCCATTCAGCAGTTCCATTTCTAATCCAGGGCAGTGCCTTTGACTTGAGTTTTTAAAAAAGGCTGTTTCTCTTGACAAAGAGAGGAGCCTTTGGAGTATTTAAGAAGCTGAATATAGTTCCAGTTGTCATAATTTAAAGCCAGAAGTTCTGTAGCAGCATATTGTTTGGCCAGCACAGGCCATTAAATATTACCTTGTTTCTCTGAATTGAGCTCAGTAACTTGCACTTACTTAAAGCATACTTTTCAAGGAGCATTTTATCTTACTTTGAAGACGTCAAAAGACAGAGAATCTACTGCTTTCAATGATTAGTCTTTCTTGTGTTTCTTAGGTGTTGTGAGTATGTACCTAACAACTAATTTTGAGGGAGTAATTTTCCAGAGTCTAGCTGAAGAGCTTGCTCTATCATATTTTGCAAAATGTTTGCATTTGTGCCTTCATATTTTGGACCAATAGGTTAGCTACCTTTGTGGTTTCAACACTGGACATGTTATTTGTCAGTGAATTGCATTTATTGGCAAGTATAACGTAAATTAGAAACTACAAATCCCAAACAGTGTCACGTGAATTATTGAAAAAACGCAGAACCAATTTACTTTGCCAAGTTTACAGGAAATAAAACTATTTCTGCATGCTATACTTTAACTTCTGAGATTTCTACTTTTTTTCCTTTGCTTTTCTCTTAATCGGTGCCACAAAGTGACTGAATGAAGACCTGGTGTGCTGTTATGAGTTGGGGGCTCTCAGTAGCATACTACACACCAAAATATGACCAAGGCTGAGTGCAGACAGCCAGCTCGGGCAGCTCTGGCCATGCTTACTAGAAGCCAGCTTTAGATTTATAGTTTGGAACACGAATCCCTGTTGTGGTGGAATTAACACAGCTCCGTGGTCTTTCTCAGGCCTTTCCTGTGCTAGAGAACATGCAGATGTTGGTAGCTAGCAATCGGCTCTGCTGCCATCGCGATGACAGGGCTCTGTAAGCATTTGAAGAAGATGAGCTCATCTAGCTTTACCCTGCTTCAGGCTGCACAGATTGCTAAACCGAGTCTGATTGTATAGTAGTCAAGGCCATGGAAAAAGAGAGGGAAAGCATAATCTTCAAACCAAGTTGGAAAGAGAAAAAAAAAAAGCATCTTCCCTCATAATTGCATACAAACATTTTTTCTTTCACTTGCATCACTTGGTTTAGATTTCAAATTAGGTTGGTAATTAAAGCCACAAGTACTTCTTAAGAATCTAACACCGAAAGAGATGATCATTATGAGATCAACAGGTAAGGTTACTAACCATACAGCAACATGAAAACAGGACGTATGATTCTCTTTGACATTTCAAAGATAACTACATTAGTTGTTTTTTGTTAAAAAAAAATTCACTGAAGTTGTGTCCGAAGGGTGCTGAGGTCTCCATGGTGACTGGGTACGTAAACTGAGGTGGGTTAGTTCAGCTGAAAACAATAAAAAGGACCTGTGCATTCTTCCTGCCTAACCCCTGCGACATAGCTGGCTCGTTTCACACACTGAAGTCATTATACCAGTCTCTCAGATTTTTCAAATACAAAAGTTTCTGTTGTACCTAATAGTGGAGAAAGCTCGTTCCCCCCTTCAGTTTAGAAACATGTGCTATCTCTAACTTAGAGATATTGACTATCTCACTTTCATCGGGAAGTACAAAGGGTATTTGCCAGGTAGTCTGCCTCTTTTGTTTGGTGTTCTTGGTAGATGCCGGAGACTAGATAGAGACATCTTAGCTCTTCTGTGTCTTTTAAAATTCTTTTTTTTTTTTTAAAAAAAGCGGGGGTGGGGGGGGAGGATTAGTCTAATTCAGACCAGCCTTTATGGTGTGAGTCATCCTACTGGAGTCAGTGATGTGACTTGTGTAAACAGCAACTTTCTGTATAAATAAGGATTAAGGGATTGGGCTTCTTTTAGGAAGTTACTTGGAAATGAGCTGCAGCCAACTTTAAACTGGATTTGAAGCTGGTATAAAAGAGATGAGATGCATTCAGTGAAAGTTACCTAAGGAGATGGAATTATCAATAAAACATTTTTTAATCAGGGTGAAATGACGCAATGCTGTAATGAAACTACTGCAAGGAATGTCCAATTCCTGTTTCTCTGACTGTTTCTCTGTCGTTCTTTATGTGGAGTTAAAAATTATTTCACTTTAATCTTTTAGTTCTAAGACTAGAGAAGCTAAGGAAAAGTACGGTCTTTAAAAATATTTTGTGGTGCAGGTTGACAAGCAGTACAGTTTTGAGGTTCTTGGTCAAGACTTTCAGCAGATCCCCATACTTACAAAAAAAATGAGAGAGTAATGAGTTGTGCATAAGAAGAAAAATGGGGTATAGTAATTCTGCTTGTTGTAATGAATATCCTTTGTGACTTGGAAATAAATAAACCTTTGCACATATGTCTGCTCTATCCTTCTCATAGGTAAATGAATTCCTTGGATGTTTGATAAAACTAATTGTCTTCTATCACCTTTTTAACACAATTTAGAGAATAATTCAAGTCTTGGGAATTATCAGCTATAAAGGTCCCGGCTAAATATTTTATTCTTTGAAAAGATTTAAGTTGAATTTCTTGTTATTTTACTACACATTAGGTTTGTGCATTTTAGAGATGAATTTATGTCAGAGTTCTATATGCTCATCCTAGCACTGTCACTGTGGCTTTTTTTCTGTCATTAAAAAGGAACAGAAAGGTGAAGCAGACTTTTTTATCTTGATGTACTTCAGCCAACATTGCATTGATAAGCCCTTCTAAATAGACAGCCAAGGCTCACCAGTTTGAAGCCCAGGTTGCACAGAGAACTTCAGTTTTGATCACAGTTGTGCATTTTACAGTTCTGTATTTGTTTTTACTGGTGTCTGCTGGAAGTCAATAACTTCAGTCCTTCTCAAAATATTTTGTGAACATCTCTGATGGCTTTCTTTTATTGTGTGAGGTAGCTTTAAAAAATGACAATAACAAGTAACATCCATTTGAAATCTCAGTTTATAAAGGTTGGATTTATGCTACAAGTATTTGGTGGAATTTTTAAAATTGGATATATGCTACAGGTGTTTGACAGGATTTTTTTTAAAGGTGTGCACGCAAAAAATATTCTATGTCATTTAGGGAGGCTATTTAATAATACTGAACGTACCTTGCAAGTACAAATTACATGTGACCAGACAGCCTTGTTCATGTTGGAAAAACCTGACTTATTTAGACTATTCAAAACTGTACTACATACAGACACAGGGCCATGCCTCTGCATACCAGCATCCTACAGGATTATAGACTGAATGGTTAGAACAGGCCGAAGGAGTAAGTCTCAAGCAAACCATCAGCATTTCGATGCTTGTTCTGTCCCTTAACTACTTGATGACAGTGCATCTGTATTTTAGTATAGTATTTGATATCTGATATCACTTCTTGTTTCCCTCTGAAGGCATTCCTCTTTATTTCTGCTTCCTGTTTCGAGAGAGACTGCCATAGGTTGCTGTGTTCTTCAGATGCATGGTAGTAAACACAGGAGTGCAGTGTTGGGAAAAAGGAAAGCTTTCCAATTAGTTCACTGTTCTTGAGGGTCTATTGGGACGAGCTAATGCATCTTTATCGTGTTTCTCAGTTAATGAACAAGTCATGTCAATTGACACAGTTTTCTAGCTCTGACTGTTGTTTTTTTTTTTCCTCCGTGTCTGGAATAGGAATATTGTGATGGAAAAGCTACCTGCAGTACAAAAAAATCCAGTGCAGATTTAGCAAGGAAATGGGGTCACTAGCAGATGGGTGAGATGGGTGGGAAGCACATTTCATTACAACCACATGGGTGGGGATGTTACTTGGGAGATGAGAAGGAATAGGACTGACAAGGGAGGTTAGAGTGATAGTTCTTTGAACAGGGAGGAGAAGACTCCAGACAACTTGTCTCCAGTCCCAGCTGCCTAGCCTTAAGGCCAAATTCACTCATCTTTAGGCGACTAGTTATCGTAATCAAGTTCAGCAGACTATGATGTTGCGATTTGTCCTATTTCTATAGTATCACGTGGGTGTGTTTGTGTTCTGCCAGCACAAGAAAAAGATATCGTCCTTGTCCTAAAATATCTGCAGTTCAGAGGTCTGATCCTCTCAGGTGCTAAGAGTCCACAAGTGTTTCTGGAGCTGATCAGTCACAGGGCATCTGCCAGCGACACAGACAGCATGCGTGAGGACAATGACGGAGACTTTCTTACAAAGGAAAGGAGACAGGGAAGGAGATGGCACCGAGTACGAGGGAAAAGATTACCATGAAGTAATGCAGACTGTGAACCTGACTGTACTGGGCATAAAACACTGCTACATTTAAATGCAATTGTATTTATCTCGGTGGTGCTGGAGCAAGCTAGGGCTTGCCAGACTGAACTGCACTCAGTCATCCTCTGGACGCCCAGGCTGGATTTCAGGAAGATATTTTACGCATGTTTTTTTGATGTTTCTTGAGGTGGGATTTTAGTGCACACAGGTTTGCTACCGCATGTGTTCCTGTGTGGCTTTTCTACTTGGCATTCCAGGGGGTCAAGAATACTGATGATCTATGCGTTAAGCTTATTAAAAATCCTACTCCAGCCCATTCCTATGCTGGTGCAGACTCTGCTCTGCTGATTTGCCCTTCCCTGTGGTCATCCTAACTCTTTACAGGCTCAGGCTCAGCCTGTCCAAACACTAGATCAATGTTCTCTGGGGCTGCCTGAGGTGGATCTGTCCCACAGAAGAGAGATGTCCCTACACCAGAGCAGGAGACATTGTATTGCCTGAAAGCAGGAACACTAATCGCTACCTTCCCGGAAAGTCTGTGCTATCCCACATCCATTTCCCATGGCTTTTTTTCTACTACCCAGAAGAAAAATGATTGGTGTTTGGCACCATTTAATAAAAGACACGAAGTTCGCAAATACTTTGGCTTCGGTTTTACCTGGGGACTTATTTCCTTCAAAAATTAAGGCAGTCTTCTCTTTTGAGAGAGATGACAATGTCTTTCAAGATTGTCACAGGACTCAAAAACTCGCCAGTAGGCAGCATACTGACAGTACAAGTAAGGAACCATTTTCAGGTTCAGACAGTAGATTACCATTGCAACTCAGAAATGAGATCCTGGAGTTTGATAGATAGTTCTATGAGAATGCAAGCTCAGTGATGGTCAAAAAAGCAAAGCAGATATTAGGAGCTATTAGGAAAGCAATGGAGAAAAAGACATTATCCTCATCATACTTAAACCACCATGATTCCTCTACATCTTAAATTCTGAGAGTCATTCTAGTCTTCCTATCTCAGGAAGGATACAGTAGAACCAGAAAAAGCTCTGAAAAGGGTAACATGGATGGTCAAAGGCATGGAGAAGTTACCATAAGTAACATGGGATTCTTCAGTCTGGAAAAGAAGTGGCTGAAGGGGAAAGTGGTGGGGTTTGATGAAAAAATGGGCAGTGTGAACCGCTGGAACCAGCAAAGGTCATTCCACATTCTTGTGTGCAAGGCAGCGAGCGCCAAATGATTCTTGCAGGCAACATGTTAAGAAGACATAAAAGCAAGGGTTGTTTCATGTAACACATGGTTAAGTCCTAGTCAGGAGGTGCTTTGGAAGCTAAAATTTTACCTAGGTTCAGAAAAAGACTGAATAAATTAACAAAATAGAAGCATATTGTGTTTTCTGTATACTTGGAAACTCTCATCCACGTCAGGATGTCTCTGGGCTGAAAATGACCGAGGTCAACATCATCATTACTAGGTAAAAGTACCAGTATGTCACTGACTGAGCTGGTTATACATACCCACCTTCCCTAGACAGGTATCCATTTCTGACCATTGCTGACGAGTTAAATATCGGGCTAGACAGACATTTCATCTTAGCTAGTATGGCCCTTTTTGTACAGTCACCCTAGGTTTCAGATAATTACAGTCAGTGCCATGAATTATTTTAAGGGTTAAAAATGTAAGAAAAACTTAGTGCGAGATTATTCAGAAGTTACGTGAAACTGGCCTAATGCATTTTTCCCATTGAAATCTATAGATTTTAGTGGGAACTGAGGTCAGAGCAAGACTGGTATGTCTGAAAAGTGCGTGGTGTTTTCAGCAATATTGTTTTCCTCCACTTTCAACTGTTAGAAACAACATTCATTTCAGGTTGGAAAAAAAGCTAGAGCAATGCTTTGGCATAACAAAAACGTCTACTGTAAGGGAAAGTTCAGTGGTACAGGGTGACGTTTCTCTCAAGAGCCAGTTCTGGAGTGGGGAATGAATGCCCTTAGAAAGCAAGGATTATCCTAAGTTTTGCCCTGACAAGCATCCTGCTTGCCCTGACACATCAGGGAAGCGCTCACATCTGGCCACTGAATTATTTCCAAAACAAGACAGGCTGCTGTAAATGCTCCTTTCCCTGAAGAGCAGGTGAGAGCACAGCTATCACTTCTCTGCTTGTGTTCTTTGGAGGGTTCCTGGGCGCATCTGGCTATCGCAGTACTGCACAGAGGGAGAGATCTTTGTGGAAGAGAATCCATGTGGTTTTGCCGAATTCCCCAGTTTTCCATTTGAACATGAAATCCCTTTGCAATTCTCCAGGGTTGTTTTGTAGCATTTTTATTTCAGTGATGTAAGAGCTGCCTTTTACTGCCAAGCCCATAATTAAAGCAATGTTGACTGGTAAGTAATGGGCCGCAAAAGGTGTACCAAAAGATAATTAAAGATGCACTCCAGATAAGCAGGGCATGAGCATCCTTTTTATGAGGTGTTAATGTCTGAAGACCAACTAGTGAAATTGATCTTGCCTCCTTCAGGATGAAAGTTCTGCTTAAACATCAATAGCATTGTACTGCCCTAGAAAATGTTTGATGTAGGGATTTCTAAAGGGCTGTGCTTGTCCCAAGGCTCCCCAGGCAGGCGCCTGGTGATGGAGCCCACACTGCACTGGGTAATTCGGCATCCCATTCATGCTGGCATGATTTTTGGGGTCACCTTTGCAACTCCTAACTCTAGGGCTGCTCTGGAGGGAGAGAGCTTCCAATGCCCTGATCCAGACTAGGAGAGATGCAAACCTTTCTGACAGCCATTTTAAAGAGCACTGAGACTGTGTTGTCTCTGCTAAATGTCCTTTACATACATATCTTTCACTTTGGTTGTATTTTCAGCATATTCCACATGTGATTTGGATTCCTCTGTAGATGCACTTATACTGCAACTCTGGCATAAAAGAACATCGGCAGAGGACACAGTGGGTTTCCACATTCGGACTCTACTGAAACCTATAGCAAAATTCCATAGATTTTGGTGGGAGCCTGAAGACGATCTATGAAGAGAAGAGATGCTGGTTTTGTTAGGCATGCTGCTTTGGGCATTCCTACTTCTTTCCACACACTCTCCCCAACCCCCTATTTGTGAAAAGAATAAAAAATACAGGGTGGGAATACTATTTTCCTGATACAGTTTAGAGAAGAGATGGGGGAGCTCAAAAAAAGTTGCCAAGGGAACACGGGCAGCAAGGGCTGGTCAGTGCTGTTGCCTGGATTAATGTATCGTCAAACTGTAGCTGTAGCAAAATGTAGCTCTTGTTAGGCCAAGTCCATATGTTTAGCAGAAGAGGGGGAAGAGGAGGTGGAGGCAAAGATTGCCATCTTCTTTCCTGGAATCTCACTTAAAAACAAAACTCGCAATCTAAGTCTCTATCAATTAGCATTGCAAAGAATATCTCTGAAAATGAAGGGTGTAAAGAGGCTGCCTGGCAGAGTGCCTGAAACAATAACTCCGGGAGGTGTGAACTGCTCTCTCCATAGCCAGAGGATGTTAACAAAAGCCTGGTCTATTTGACCTAGCTACTAGTGATGGACAAGCACTATTAGCAAGCCGTGCAAGTCGGTGCAAGCCTCTGCTGACTCCTCCTTATCTCCTCTGCACTGGCTGTGGCTATAAGGTGTATATGTGTGCATTGGAGGGGGTGGTGGTTCCCCCTCTCCTTTTGAGATCAATATTGCAGGCTGCCTGCAGGGTCAGCTTTGTGTTGTTGTTATTCCTACGAGATGATGTTTTCTGCCATGAAAATTGGAAATCCATAAAGAAAAATGACAGCATTTGTTCTAGCCTTCCCTGTGGCCAGACTGAATGAGTAAGATCTCTTTGTACCCTACAAACATCCTTGGTATCCTTCATCCAGTTTATTACGCACTCCATGGACAGTTGTACTGGAATTGCAGAGAGATGGAAAAGTCATATGCAATTCCCTGCTTTCTTGTGCCAGTTTAAATTGGAGCTCCCCAGCTCTCTTTTGCCCCCTGCTCCTGTGCATCCCCATCCCATGCTGGTGCTTGAACTAAGGTTGCCAAAAACTAACCTGGCCCAAAGAAAAAAAAAAGCGATCAGTTTTTTGGAAGGAGTAACTCTGTGAGCTTGCTTATTTGCTAGTCAAGCGTGCACTGGAGGTGGCCTGCACAGGACTGTGTGCGAAGCCATGTGAGGGCTTAAAGGCAGGTAGAATTGCACCCTGCATGCTTAGAACAAGAAGGAATAGACGAAGCTGGATTTTCTGTAGACAAGACTGTCAATAAAACTATGCCAGCAAGCTTTATATGTCTGCTTATTGTGTCTGAGCCTTCATCCACCCTTCCCTACATAGGTGTCTGAATATTAAAAGCGAATTAAAACCAAAGGACTAGCAGCACACCTTGACTGTACCTAGAACTGCTGAACCACTTGCCACCTGGCTGCTTTTTTCCCTTCTCCTACATGAAAATTCTTGCTTATATACAAATTTTATTGTGTAAGTGGACAGGAAAAACTCTGAACTATGCTGGAGCTCTGGGGGAGAAAAGAAACCTTGTGGGATATATCTGTGCTATGGCAATCCAGGCTTATGGGAATACTACAGTAGAAAAAAGGGAGGAGTACTGAGAAAAAACAACAGCTTCGAACTGTTGTTTCCAGATGTTTTGGGCTACGTGCTGCTGTCATCCCTCTGAAATTCACACTGTCTTCCTATGCTTGAAAACGTTATTTAGGTAAAGTGGTTTCTGAGAGCATTTACCTTGCCTTATAGACAGAGCTGCTAAAGGAATCCAGTCTCTGGAGTACTGGACTCACAGGGGCTGACTGACACCCCTGTCTGAAAGGACATTAATTTTTCTTGTGAAACACTGTGCTGGTGTGTGTAATGTTAGAACCCCCACCCAGCTCAACCCAAAAGTGGATGGTGGACATACTGGTCTCTGCAGAATGCAAATCGTATGTAACAGCTGGCAGACTTTGTCCCCGTACCCTTCAGCTTCAGAGCAGGCTGGAGCGGGTGCCAAATCTGAAAAATGAATGGGGACATGCTGAGGTGAAAAACACATGAAGTAATGATGCCGGTGTTCTTGAGCACCTTCAGTGCTTCAGTGAGGCCATTAATGGCCTCATTTGACAAATTATTACATTGACTAATTGATTTGTTGCTGTTCTAATCCTGTTCTAACATCTAGTCCTTTTCGGCATTGCAAGTGTTGCTCCCTGTAAGTCCTTATGTCACTCTTGGCTCTCTTAAATAATATTTCCGGCCTCTCTTTTGTATTAATAGGTTGGTCATGATTTCACCTTGGGCTGAAAGCACAGACCTTGCTTGTTCTGTACATGACTTGGATGCGTAGAGCTGTCTGGAGGGGAAAAAAAGCAGCGGTAGGAAAGGCAGAGCTTGCGCTGAGCTCTCCAGGACGCGCTGGGAGGGAGACTGCTCCTTCTCCCCCGGTGACCGCAGTGTGCTGGCGGAGCCTTCGTCCTTCACTGTCAACGCTGGGTTTTGACCTAATGTCTAGTAAAGCCACCAGCGTTTTATTTACTGCAGTTAAGTTGATGAGAAACGTCCCATAGCTGGGAATAGGAGTGGGGCTGCTAAACGGGGAAGACAAGGACTTGTCACCAGGCTGCGGTAGGAGCTGGGATGGTTTCCCTTTGGGAGAAGGACGGTGTGGAGGCCTCCCCACATCCAAGGGAGCCCCAGGCCTGTGGTGCGGAGAGAAGGGGGCAAACCGAAGGTGTTAGATAACTTCATTAAATTACCCACTCCCCATTTGAATTAAAGAAAGGTGGATGGGTTTGTGGCGGCAGCGGGGGCTTCGCAGGGAGACGCTTTGGCTCCTCCAGTGGGGCGAGACCTCATTATGTGTATTTTGGTGATGGGATGACAATGGAGGTGTGGGAGACGGCTCTGAGTCACCCTCTACGGCCCCGGCCCCATTGGCGGGGCCGGCCCGGGCGGGTGGGGGTCGCCAAGGCCCGGGGCGGAGGGCTCATAAGGCAGGGAGCGGCCTGGGCCGCCCCGCAGACCTCGGCCCGCATGGAGCTTGCCAGCCCGCCCGCCTGTCCTGGACCTGTCGAGCCCGCCCGCAGCCCGGGGAGGCTCGGCGGCAGTGGCCGGGGCAGGGGGAGCCCGGCCGGGCGCGGACCGCCGCTCCCCGCTCGCCGCCGGCCAGGCCCGAGCGCGTCCCGCCGGCCCCGGCGCCGGGCGGGAGGGCGGCCGGCGGAAGCGGACCACTTTCAGCAAGGCCCAGCTGGAGCTGCTGGTCCGCGCCTTCGAGAAGGAGCCCTACCCCGGCATCGCCCTGCGGGAGCAGCTCTCCGGCCTCACCGACATCCCCGAGTCCAGGATCCAGGTGAGAGGGGCGGGAGGGAGGGAGAGCGGGAGGGCGGGCAGCGGGGCCGCCTCCCCCGGCCGGCCGGGCGGTCGCTCAGTGTCTGCTGGCCTCCTCGCAGGTGTGGTTCCAGAACAGGAGAGCCCGGCAGCTCAACCACAAGAAGAGCGAAGCCGCCGCCGCCTACCCCAAGCCGGCTTGGGGCAAGCAGAAGCCGGTCCGCTGCGTCCCCGGCTCCCGGACGACGGCGCAGGGTCTCGGGCCAGAGCGGAGCCTCCTCCACCCGCAGCCCGGCCTGCCAGGAGGGCACCAGGGTTACGCCGGTCAGCCCTACGCCAGGCTGGATACTCATTTCAGGAGCTTGGATAACACCTTTGGAGCCCCGGGTCAGACCTGGGGTCAGACCCCAGCTCACGTGGGTCTGGACTGCCTGGGAAGAGGGGCGCCGCTGGGTGCGGGGAGCGTGGGATGTGCCCCCCAGCTCTCGCTGCCGCCGCAGCAGGCGCAGGAGTATCCCTACCTGAAGACATCTTTCCCTGAAAGCTACTACTCAGACGCAGATGTGTTCCAGTCTTGTATAGAAGATCACCAGTACCTGGCAGCTAAAGAGAACATGTATGGGAGGCCTGTCTTAAACTACTTAGGTGCCAGCCAGGGCCTGGGCGATGAGAACTGTTTGTATATCAAGTCAAACCCTTCTCCCTTTGGGAAGGGCTCCACTTTCAGTTACGGTGAAGGGGAATCTAAGCTTGAGCTCGAGCAGATGAGGCACAGTCTACCTCTGGTGGCAGCTAGTCACGGTAGTCCTCCTTTGGTACTTCCAAAACATGAAGGGGGGTATCAAGGGACGCTTGCCGCTCCAGCCTCATCGTACGGGCAGCAGCTGCTGGAGACAGTAAATGACTATGACCCTCACTGGCTGGGCGTGAGAAATGAAATTTTGGGAACGGGGTTAGATTCGCTGTTTGAGAATGAGCAAAATGGGGAGCAGGGTGGGCCAAAAAGTTACCTTTTTGCTTGTGGTGGCCAGAGTTCAACCTGTCACGTGGGTCACACATGAAACTGAGAGCGGGTCTGCTTGCCTGATGAAAAATTAATGTGTTTTTTTTTGTTGTTCGATTGGCAGCGTTGTCCAAAGTGGCTAGAGGTTTTGCAGGTCTAAGTGTGGAGCGCTTGCTCTGAGTTCTGTGCGCTGTCTGGAAGGGGAAGGAAGATAAGTGACGTTAGCGAGGGCCACGGGAGAAGAACCTGCCAAACGCATGCTGCCTCCCGACCCCATCCGGCAGGAGCTGTCACCAAGCTGCTTGCAGTATTCCTGCCTGCCTTTGGTAATTTGCAGCCTCGCGTTAACTTGCGTGTACAGACTGATCTTCTTCACAAATACATCGGTACTGAAGATTTACTCTTTTCTGTGTTCAGTCTGCGCTGGACTAATTCTGCCAGAAGGCTTGGGACATTGCTTTTGTGGCCTTACTGCACTGCATTTTGTTTCTATACTGGTCGGAATTCACTTACTTAAGAAATCTGTAGAAAACAGACTTATTTATAGTTTTTAGTGGAGAAAGCGTTAACATGAGAGGGGAACAAGCATGGGAAAAGCAGCCTTGGTGGTGGCAGGGGAGGGCTCACTGGGGGTGTTTGCATTTTAGGTGTGCTCCTGATAAAGAACACTGCTGGTCTTTTCCTAGATACTTAATGTTTCCATTTTAAAATGACCACGTGTAGCCTTTTAATAGGCAGTATTTTTGCAATTTCCTTTTGCATAATTTTTTTCAAATTGTCATCTTTTTTAAAATGTAATTTTCTATTTGCCAAATGAAGGTTTTTCTACCTGGGTGATAATGAACTTGTAGAACTGCACTCACAGAAAAAAATAAATTGTGTTCCATCTTTGCATTTGCACATTGAGCCTGTTTTTAGACTCCTCGGGATCCATGGCTGTCTGGAAGACCACTGTAATCATGGAAGTGTTTTTCATGTGTATCTCTGGAGAGCTGCCGTGGTTGTGCATTAAAGCAGTATCAGGCCAAGGATTCTGAAAACTGTATGTGCAAACCCTTTCTTGTGCTTAAATTGTGGCTCTGGAATATTTAAGTATGCCTAGATTTTAACGCGTGTGTTATTAACTTAATTACTTTGTTTATAGAACAAACAGAATAAAAATAAAACTTAAACATAGACCATTATTTTATTAATATAGTTGATATGTCTGTGAAGAAGCTGTCTATTGATATGTGTACACAAGAAGTCCAGAAAAATAGTCCTGACTTTTGTCAGGAACTTTTAGCTGCGTCTGTGAAGAAGCCATTTAAATTTTCTGCCTTGACCTCAAGAATTGGAACGCACTCGTGTATCACGGAAGAACCATAGCTTCAGACAATAGCTGCAAGGCACTTTGAACACAAAAAGTTGTATCTGAGAGCTAAGGACACGGTGATGACTGTATTTATGATTGTATATATGACTCCTTTAGTAAACTTTTTTTTTTTTAAAACTGTGCATTAGGACTTACTTCTTTATTTACATATACTCCCCTCCCTCATAAGACTTACTTAATGAGAAGTGAAACTTGTTCCCAGGCACAGAGAGAGACTGGTGTTCAAAAGTGTAGCAAAACAGCCTTGTTTCATAAAGAAAGTGAGTCAAAGAGAAAAAAGGACATCTGAAAGAAGAGCATGCCCAACTAAACCAAGAAGGATGTGGGCTTTTGGTTCCTCCCTTGAAGTCAGTGGCCACCTGGCAGGCAGCAGTGGGTCTTGCCGTGGTATCCTCCCTGCTGATCTTGATGCATGGTAACCAGCACCCTCTTATCTCACAGGGGTCTGAGGTAAATAATTGGAGGGGTCACTTACAGATTCTCCTAAGTGAGCCTGGTCTCTGTAGCGCATCCAGCTGTTTTCCCTCTCTCTCTCTGCAGACATACCATTCTGTCAAAGCACCCAAAACCACACCAAGGCACCTGTGTCAGGTGCTGAGCGTTGAGCTGTCACTCCTGGCTGCTCTGATAATATTGGGCATTACAAGCTCTTCATCTGGTGTAGGGAACAGTCTTCCCTTATTAGCAAACCCATGTTTCCAACACTGAAGTGGAATACACTCTGAATACTTCTCAGGAGCAAGTCCAAGAAAAAATAAATCATTCTCCTATCACAGAGCGACCTAGTGCTCACGGCAGAGCTTTCCTGTAAGTTGCTGGCATTCTTTATTTTGTTACAAGTTGCTTTACACAGACCTACCAAGCATGTATTTCACAAATAAGAAAAATCTGTGCAGAGCAGTCAGATGCGACGCTCACTTGTGATCTTTCTCTAAACTTTCACTCCTTGCTATGAGGTGAAGAATGACAGAACACAAACTACGTGCTTATTCAACACCTAGGAGGTACTTTCACAGCGATGCTGTTAGTAGCTTCCCCTGGACTCGCATGCCAAAAGCATCCCTTTTCATATGAGTAGATGATGCTGAGGAAGAGGTAGGGCAGGAATTCAGTATTGGTCTACCCTTCTGCTGCCTGTAAAATGCTCCTATTTACAGAAGAAAGGAGGAATTTTGAAAACTTATTTTCTTCCATATGACTTTTCAAAGAGAGACAGTGAGGACGCAGATTTACCAATGTGGTTTATAGTCAGCCTGGGCCTACCCCACTGCCAGGCGTCTCCAGTTGCTCCCTTCGTGGGAGCTTGCGAAGTGCTCTCCTCTCTCCTCAGTCACCTCCTCCAGCCGCAGGATTGGGGTGACAGCCACGGTCCCCCCTTGCTGGAAGCCGCCTGCTGGGAGGCAGGATCTGGCCAGCGCGGCAAGGACACCACTTCACGACCTGGACACCTCTTTAGCAGCTCTGCTCCTCCCGCTTTCTTGGTGTAAGGCAAATCACTCCGGAGAGGGCTCTTCGCTTAATTGAGCAGGGCCTGTAGGCACAGGCCTGAGATGACAACTGCTCACGCCTCGCCTGGAGCACCCCGGCTCCTGCGGGCCCAGTCACGTCCTTTCGGGGTGCTGGGCTCCCTGTCTGAAAAAAAGCCCCACCGAAGTACATTCCGTCCGAGTTCATAGCACTGGAAAGCCCTTCATAGTTTTTTTTTAACCCTCTGACTTGTTTGCCCTCCTGTAGTCCTTAGTAAGAATCTCTTTCTTTTTTATAAAAAGATCTTTTCCACACTGACTTCTGGGGCGACGGCGGAGCCCGCTCGCCCCCTCAGCGCGGTGCTGCAGGGACGGCACCGCCGGGCAGCTTCACAGCACGGACCCTCACCGCTCTGCCGGCAAAGCCATTGGTTCACAACCGGGGCGCCGTCCCGGTTCCCGGTGTCCCGGTGTCCCGGTGTCCCGTCCCGCCCAACCCCACGGAGGGGACCGACTGTCCCCCGCCCCGTCGGGCCGCCGCCGTGTGTGCGTCGGCAATAGGGCTCCGCCGCTTCCCCCGGAACTCCGGGTGCAGCCGCTTGTTTCCGGGGGGCCGCCATTGCGGGCGGGTCGGTGCGGGCACACGCGGGCCGGGCGGCGGGACAGCACAGGGTAGGTGGCGGCGGCGCCGGCGGCCCGCGGGGGACAGTGCAGCCGGGGAGACTTTCTCCCTCCTTTCCTCAGGGGGCTTGGGGCCGCCCTGTCCGGCAGCTCCCTGTCGCCCTGGCCTTGGAAATCGGCTTTCCCCGGAGTGAAGTAGCGGCACCCCCGCCCCGCCGGGAGCAGGCTGCCGGCCTGCTCGGAGACCCGCCTCCCGGCCTGGGCCCGGCGCAGGGCCTCGGGGCTGCCAGGAGAACTGCTTTAGCCTGGGGGAACCTCGGTGCTTTCCGTGTGCGTTCAGGCAGGGCGTAAATTGTCTGTTTTTTTCCCCGAGACAGTTAAGCCATGTTTGCACAGTGCGGCGATTCTCTCACAGGTGTGCTGTGTGTGACAACTGTGTTTTCTTCCCATGTCAGCTGTGCGCCGTGTCACAGAGGCAATCTGTGCCATACCGGTTGTGAACAACTGTTGAAAGAGTGAGATGGAGGAAAAAGAGAAGAAGAAGCATCGTGTGAAGCATAGCGGGCCAAAGGCAGAGAAGAAAAGGAAGCGTTATCTCAATGAGCTGGGAATAGGAGACGAGGAGAATGCGCGGAAGAGAAACCCCAAAGCTTTTACAGTCCAGTCCGCTGTGCGGATGGCCAGGACTTTCCATAGGTAAGAAATGGGGGTTGGCTATAGAGCATGCCAGGTTGATTGGATGGATAGGTGTTGGCTGGGGTTTCTTTGTGTAGAAATATGCATAGTGTAATTTTCACTGTCGTCCTCACATAGCATTTGTCATTCACCAGGTTGTGTTGTAGTTTATGCATGTGTCAGAAGTGTGATGCTTTCTGCATATGTGTTATTTGGTACAGCTGTGTTAGTCTTAATCAAAAAAAAAATGCATATAGCTCCTTAGGCCTGGTGGGAGTTCCACATACGTATTAGTATCTGAGCTCTTGGTGAATCTTTGTGTCCAAGCTTTTGCAAATACTGAAGACATTCAAAGAATAAACATTACTGTTTTTTAAGTTCTTCTGTTTATTTTTTGCAAATTTCTTCTCAGAACTCAGGATTTGAAGACTAAAAAACATCACATTCCTGTGGTTGACCGTACTCCTTTGGAGCCACCTCCTGTGGTGGTGGTTGTAGTTGGCCCTCCCAAGGTTGGGAAGAGCACTGTGATAAAATGTCTCATTAAGAACTTCACAAGGCAAAAACTGGTTGAAATCCGGGGTCCTGTTACAATTGTTTCAGGTGAGAACAAAAATATAAGAAATGGAAGTGCTAATTTTGCATTCTTTATTTGTCCTGCTTTTAGAGCTAGGATGTGTTCGTGTTCTCATAATTTTTGGCCGTGTTGAAGAAATTATTTGAATGTGTTACTGGGCATGCTTATTAACATTAAAAGTGAGATTTAGGCTTTTGGGGAACTTGTCTCTCTAAACTTGTTTTCCACCCTGCTTGGATCCTAATTCTGGTGGGTGTTTTCCTTTCTGGCTTTTTTTCCCCTGGTTTCTTTCATCCCCCAAGCTTTTCCCAAGTTTTCCTTCTCCACTGGGTTCTGTTTTCCCTTTTGGACTGTTTTTGTCTGGCTTCATTGTAACCTCTGCACGCATTTCCCATTCTTTCAGATTCCCTGTCCTATATTCCTGTTTTTGTGTCCCTTTCTTTCATAAGCCAATAATTAATTTGTAAAGCCATTTCCAGTTACATTTCTGCACCTCACCCCCGGTCAGTTTCTCTTCCTTTTTGTTAAGTTTTCAGTCCCAGTTTCCACCTGTCGTAGTCTGTTCCCTTCATCCTGAATATTACCAGGGAGATCACTGAGGTTCTAGGGGGAGCACAGCCCACAGCAGCTCAAGGAACCAATTTGTAAGGGAGGTCTTACATACAGACAGCTGTATGTTTGCTGCAGGTAGACTTTTCAGAGACTTTTATTAATAAATCTCCTTTCTGCAAGGAGTAATTGACAAATATAGGAAAATTCGTGTGTTAAATTGGATTTGCGAATTGGTCTACTGGGACTCAAGGGTTGAATTTTGCAATTGATAACCTGAAGGAAAAAAACCCATGATACTCATTGTATATAGTTGTTTAAAGTTGTTACTCCTGTTGTCTAAAGTTCAGTTAGCTAACTCAAGGTAGTCAACCAAGTTAACAGTAGGTGCTTTTTTCTTATTTGGATGCATGTTAAGAAATTTTTTGATACATAAATCTACTCCATTTTTTATAGGCTAGAAGAGAGTGTATTTTTCCTACTAATATCAAAAGAACAAAAATATGTGGTAAAATAAAATCCGCAGTATTAACTCTGGGGCAATAAAGATTAAAGAAGCAGAAGTTGTTTGTTTGTTTGGTTTTTTCCCCAAAGCAAAAAAAAAAAACCAAAACATTTTTTTGCTATTAGCATTGTTTTTGGAAAAGACCAAACAACTCCTTTGAAAACATGTACTCAACCTGATAATTTTACACCAAAAACTTATAATTTAGCAGAATTGTAAACATTTGAAAACGGGCACTTCTACAGTAGTGCATGCTGGACGATCTATATGCTAGACAAGAATTTGAGTCCCAGATAGTCCTTAGGAACTTAAGGAATGTGACGTGGAAAGAAAACAGTGGACTAAGTAGTTTGCTCCCTCTGATTCGTTTTTTGATTCTTAATTCTGTTTTCAGGTAAAAAACGCAGGCTAACTATTATTGAATGTGGATGTGACATTAACACAATGATTGACCTGGCTAAAGTTGCTGATTTGGTAAGTTAACAATGGCACGTGATTTCTACTGTAATTTATATTGAAAATACTACTTTTGACTAGACTACACCAACATTTGATTTCTCTACCCATTGCTATCGAAGGCAAAACTGTCTTTTGTTTCAGAGAGAACAAGACTAAGCTCAACAATAAACCTAATATTGTGGAACAACCCCTTGGGCTTTCCTTATTCTGGGGTTCGAGGGGAGATAAAAAGTGTGTGTGTGTGTGGTGGTGGGGAGAATGTGGAAGAAGGGAAATGCAACTGAACTTCATTGCTAATGCAGCTGGTAAACTTTTAATGGAAGATCTTATAAAAAGCCAAGGTGATAAAGTGACTTTTCATTAAGGGATTTGGTCAAACCTTGTAAAAACTGAAAATGGTTTTTAGTCAAGAGGTTTTCAACTAATGTAGAAAGTAGAAATATGTATTAGTTTACTAGTTCGTTTTATTTAATGCGCTCTGATGTCTACGTTTTTGAAGATCACTGTGCAGTAATATGATTGATTTCACTGCAGTGTGGTCGCCATTGTAATTTACTTGTAAGTTTTGGTTCTGTGGATTATGTCTACTGATCTTGGGGAGCCAATGCAGGATCCATTTGTCTATTTAGAATTTTACTTTACATGTGGATTGGAGTACATTTTTCATAGCTGATTAGGGTTTGGGATCCTTATCTAAATACATGCAGGCACTAATCCAGATACTGTTCTACTTGTATGTTTTCCCCTTGAGGGAGGGAGATGTATTAAAAAATACAAAAATTTTCTGTTAGTAGATGTGATGGATGTTTGAGATTCTGCATGCATGTAGTGATGCTGAGAATCTTTTTTGATTTTATTGTTAGGAGGCTGAGATTGCATAATCGCTTGCAGATCTCTGTCACTGATTCCCATGTGTTTTAAGTTCTTAATTGCTGAGGCCCTAATATGACTTTGCTTCTATTTTCTTGTGACTGGTGGGTGCTGTGTTCCTGTGTCATTAGTGTGTTTTAGTGATGTGTAACAGTTAATTGCAATGTGTGAAGTAAGTTTGCTTCATTTTATCAAAAGACTTGGCCTTAGAGTCATTAGTGCATCCAAGTCACAGATGTAAAAATTTTAATAATTTTCTCAGACATTCCTGTAAATACTGGAAGATACTCAATTTTGCATATTTTAAATTCACCAAGTAAACACCTGTTCACACCTTATTATGATACTATATTTTATTGCATTCGTGGAGCAGCCTTATTCTTCGATAGTTTTCTCAGAGACAACGAGCAAATCAAATCTATATAAGGGAGATTTGATTGACTGGAAGAAGAGATTTGATTTCTGAAGCCCCACTAACTTCTAAAGCAGCTAAGATCCATACTTAATTAAAAAGCCAAAGTTGATTTTCAGGTTATATGAAAATAAAGAACAAAACTTGTTGCAAGAATTTGGTTCCCAAGAAGCTTATGACTTTAAAGGTGTAGTCTTTGAAATTAGCTCATGTGGGCACTGTGGTATTGTTATAGTGAAACTGATGTTGTGTTTTCAGGTTCTAATGCTTATAGATGCCAGCTTTGGATTTGAGATGGAAACGTTTGAATTCCTGAACATTTGTCAGGTACATGGCTTTCCCAAAATTATGGGAGTTCTTACCCACCTGGATACATTCAAGAACAACAAACAATTAAAGAAGACTAAAAAGAAGTTAAAGCACAGATTCTGGACTGAAGTGTATCCGGTATGATGTTCAACATTCATTTTTCCATATATTTTGCCTTGTGGAGGTTAAGTTAAAAGTGAGGCAATACTTAAGTGTTTATTATGTTCTTACATCTTTTAAATAATACTATAAATGGGCAGTGCTGATGTTGCATGAGATTATGTAATCTTTCTTTTTTTTGCTAAAATATTTGTGTAATTAGTCTCTATCCCAGTGTGACTAGCTACTACACATGTGATATTAGTAAAAAGGTCTGTTACAGGGATGCTATGCAAAGAGGATCTGCTTGTAGATCTGAGAGACAAATTAACCTTTGTATGAGGTTTTCTCCGTGGGAATTGTTTTCCCCTAAGATTTAGGGGACAATTTTCATGTTGAAGTAAACCAGGTAGTTTGATCTTTTGGAGACAGTTGTAACCTGCAATTTCCATTTATGACTTATGAATTAGAATTGCATTACCTTTTTTTAGTTTTGGATGTATTAAATTGATGTTTAATGTTTTTGTCTTTTGAATGTGTTTAGGGTGCTAAGCTGTTTTATCTGTCTGGGATGGTTCACGGAGAATATCAAAAGCAGGAAATTCACAATTTGGGGCGGTTTATCTCAGTTATGAAATTCCGACCTCTTACATGGCAAACGTCTCACCCATATGTTCTTGCAGACAGGTGTGTGTTTTTTCTCTCTGTTCTTCAATCTCCGCACAGACAGCAGCACCTTGCTATTAAAAAAAACTATAATATTAGAGCCAGCCAGGTCTAGGTGTGAATGGGTATTTAGTGTTATCTAGGTCGCTTTGGGGAAATGAAAGCATCCTCTTCAGGTTTGTGCCAGTAACTTTAGCCATTCAGTTTTCACTTGCATCAGATCGTGAAGATAGGCCTTTGATATATTGTAAATACTTTTGAAACGCAGGAAAAAAGAATCCTGCTTGTTGATGATTATATTGAATTTCTGTGGAAAAGAAACAGCATTTTAGCAACAGCTGGTGAATTAGTCCTTGGAGTTCCTTGGAACATCCCTTCTGCTGCATCTTCACCTGTAGCATTTGATTCACAACCTCTTTAGAACATGAAAGTAATCTTGATGATGGCTGTGCCTACCTGAGAAATTGCTTCACCTTTCATAGTTTATTGCCAGGATGCTTACAGTTATGACTAAACTCCCACAAGAATCAAAGGTGCCTAGAACAAGTCTCTTTCAAAACTCTAATTCTTTGGAAAAAATTGTCAGAGAAGCAGATAAGCATTGTGCAAAGTCCTGCACAATACAGAAAAAATATTCCGTAGTCTTTCAGTGACATTGTTTTAGGTTGCTACAACTGTTATTTTAGTTATCGGGTCAGTTTTAAGCTGATCTGCAGCCAGAGCGTGTGTCCCATCCTCTTCCTTGGCTATGTGTTTGTGTTGCCTCCCTTGTGCAGTGTAGAAAGGAGCTCCAGAAGGAGCTTCCCCTCATCTGCCTGAAGACAACCAATTTTTCCCTCTCCCCTTCCCTGTGGTAGTTTTTGTGTCGCTCACTGCCATTATTAGGGAAAAGAAGGTACTGTGTGGCTACAGGGAATCCATCTTTCGCCTGTCTTAGAGTGGTTATTCTGTTCTCCCTCTAACGGTGAAATTGATTTGAGGAGGGTTGTGTATGGAAAGCATATAAACAGTAATAAAAATTTGCTAAAAAAGCAGTACATGTGTAGTGAAATGTCAATAAGTTGTCTGAAAATACCTTGTTGTGCATGACTGTACAAGTTTTAAAATATTTTTGAAAGATCTTTTATCTTTTTTTCCATGGATTTTTTTTGCATGATCATTCTATTTTGATTATTAGAGTCTGCAGAGCGCACAGTGGCAGCAGTGATGCCACAATTCTCTTTCCTTAAATTACCTTTTTTCAAAAGTTACTGTTAGGACTGCTGGATACTCTAACTTTTTTGTTTTGAATGTTGGGTAGAATGGAAGAATTGACAAACCCGGAAGATGTTCGAATCAATCCCAAATGTGACAGGAAGATATCACTTTATGGATACTTGAGAGGAGCACACCTTAAAAACAAAAGTCAAATTCATATGCCAGGTAATTTATAAGATTCTTAAAACTGTTTTTGTAATGTTCTATGAATAACAACATAGCTGCTGTTATTTTTATTGTGCAATGATTTGTATCTTTAAACTGTACGTTGTAAAACAGATTTTTAGCCTTTCTAAATACCTGTTATGTTTTTGGAAATTATATTTCATAATACATGTTTCCATAAAAATAGTTTTGCTTTTAATTGTGTAGTTTTGTTGCAATATTGGCAGTGTCTGAAGCTTTTCAAAGGTGTTTCGCTTTAAGAGGTGCTTGAAGTGCAAAACAGCCCTAGTAGTGAAAAATAAGTCTAGCTTATGTAAAATTTCTCATATTCATTGAATACATTTAATATTTTAAGTGAATGATTTAAATGCTTAAATTCAGAAAT
The DNA here is from genome assembly GCA_947846985.1 of Fratercula arctica. NCBI lineage: Eukaryota > Metazoa > Chordata > Aves > Charadriiformes > Alcidae > Fratercula > Fratercula arctica. Next base: position 28,000,799 of record CANTUZ010000010.1, read on the forward strand.
ATTTTAGTAATAAATTTATAGACCTACTCAGAAAAGTGAGTTACTAGTGTTCTCATTTAGAAACAAGCAAACAAACCCAAAGCTTTGCAGTGTTCTGGTGAACTTACATGTGTTTCTCTAAGTTCAGTGGTAAGGCAGAAAGGTTGGATGTTTCATACAGAGCTGTCTGTTGATGGATTGCTGAATGCTACAATGTTTTAGTTGTTTGGGTTTTTTTTAATCTTCTCAAATTTCAGAAAATTTCAAAATTTCAAATTTCAAAACTTTGTGAAAACCTTATTGCTTCCCTTGTCTGTCACCCCAGGTGTAGGAGACTTTACTGTGAGTGACGTGAGTTTCCTACCAGACCCCTGTGCTCTGCCTGAACAGCAAAAGAAGCGTTCTTTAAATGAGAAAGAGAAGCTAGTTTATGCCCCTCTTTCGGGAGTTGGGGGCATTGTATATGATAAAGATGCTGTTTATATTGACCTTGGTGGAAGCCATGCTCATGAAAAAGAAGAGGTAAAGAAATGCTGTTGGTGATTTAAATTCTCTTGCAAAATTTGTTTTTTATCCTTAGAGTCAAAATAAGTGTTTAAAAAATAAGCTTCTTTAAAATTGTCAATCCTTACATATCTGTAGTGGGTAATTTCTTTTTCTCCTCTGTTGATTTCAGAGGAGGGATATTTTTATTACCTGTGTGTAAAATATCGTGCAAAACATTTGAGGGATCATAATAAATACCTAAATATGGCTTCATAAATTAAGATTTATAAAAAACTCCTGGTACTGGGGTATTATCACTCGTATTTTGCTGGGCGGGATGATTGTGGGAGAACATTTACAAAATTTGACTGGTCCAAGGGAGAGGTGGAAAACATTTGTGTACAAACAGATTGAATTCAGCTGTTTTCCCCTGTATTGTGCTAAATGTTAAATACATTTGGGTCAATGATAATGTCTGCTTGCTGATACTTACTGTAGGTGGTTATATACTCTCAAGCAGGCCCTCTTTAATTTTTCTTGGATTAACATTGTATGCATTCTTGAAAGGCGAAGAAGGGAAGGAAGACCTTGCTATTCTGAGGAAACATTTATTTAAAATGCTTTGTAACTTCTTCTTGCATACGTATATGTTTCTACTGTTTTAGGGAGAGTAATGACTCTGTTAGCTGTTCATTAGACCTTTTTTTATTCATTTTAATTGAAAAGTGAAAAATCTTGGCTTTCCAGGAGGAAGTGAGACCAAATCACGAGCTAGTTCAGAGCCTCATCTCCACGCATTCGGCCATTGATGTTAAGATGGCGTCAAGCAAAGTCTCTCTCTTCATGGACTCTAGACCCTTAGGCTCAGAAGATGTAGGACAAGAGTAAGTTTTGAATGCTGAGTGGTGTTTAAGCATGAATGAATGCCTAATTTCAGGCACTAATTTAGCAAAAATTCTCAATGGAGCACAGTTAGTACAATGGCTTATTGCCTAATTCTTCTTCTGAGACTATTCATATGACACGTCTGTTTTCTGAGATAGGAATAATTCATATTAGAAAAGTTTTGCAAGCAGGATAGTCCTGTCTTCCAGGAATTCCTTCCTGATATAGCCGGAAGTAACATATTTCTGTTTTTCTTGAGAGTTTTGGAGAACGGCAGCCATAATCTTCAATAAAATTCATTGTGTAACTTATTTTCTTTCCATGGAAAATGAAGAAATTGGAATTATTTATGGCTATAACATAGGATGTATTCTTGAATTAGAAGGCGTTCTGTACTTAAAGAACTCCATTGCCTTTCTAATGTTCTCCATAACTTCGCTCTGTTTAACAAAAAAAAAAAAAAGTATGTTTAAATATTAACACAAAGCTTCATTGTTTCATTAAAATTCCCTTCTACTTTACCGTCTTACCCCAAATGTGATCTTTGGGAAAACAGGTTTGTGATGCCAAAAGAAGAGAGACAGATTGATTTGAAGACTGGAAGAGTACGTCGGAAGGCATTATTTGAAGACGAAGAGAAAGAAAATGATGATGTGGTAAGTGATGATGAAGAAGAAGAAGAAGCAGCAATGTCTGAGGATGGAGGTGATGATGAAGATGATGCTGAAGAAGAAAGTGACAGAGAGCTGTTAGGGGAAAAGATGGCTGTTGGGAGAGCCAAACGTCTGAAAACAGAGCTGGTTAAAGAAGAACCTGTGAATGAGCTGCCAGCATTTGCAGACAGTGATGATGATCTTGAGATGAGCTCTGAAGAAGAGGGAAAAACTGCCCCTGAAGAGAATGAGATGGAGGAAGATGATGAGGAGGAGGAGGAAGAGGATGAGCAAAGGACTTACGAAAATGAAAGCTCAGATAGTGAATTAGAGGCTGCAAGCCAAAGAGTAGCTGAATCTAAACAGTATGAAATAAATAGTGAAGATACAGAAATGAGACCACGAATCTCAGATCACAGACTGAAAAGAAAAGCGGTGCTCACTACAGATTCGGGAAACTGCACAGCAGAAGAGGCATCAGAATCTGATGTTGAAAACTTTTCCCTCAATGAGGGTGGTGATGAAGAAGGATCATATGATGAATTAGAAGTTGAAGAATCAAGCAGGAAGGGATTTCCACACACTCAGGCAAAGAAAACTGATGGCGTTAGCCAGACTAAACTTAAAGCTGTAGAAGCTGAGGACGATGATGTGGAGAATCTACTGAAAGAGGAAGAGGAGTATGAAGAAAAAATAGATTTTTCTGCTGACACGACAGGTAGACTATAAATGTTACAAATTTTTACTCTCCATTTTTCATTGGGTGCATTGTTAAAGGCTATTATAGTTAGTAAATACTATATAATGTTACTCCTCCATACATATATATGTATAGTTAAGTGGCAAGCTTCACGTTAGGAAACCTGGGATTATCTGCTATTAAGCCCTTGATTTGCAATGTAGTATGCAGGTTTTGGGTTTCCTTTCTCTAAAATGGAGGTGATTCATTTTATAAACTTCGTTGATTCTGCATACATTTCTCTTTAATCTTTTTGGCTATGTGTGTAAAACAAATTATGGTGCTCTATTACATTTAGAAAGAGTAAAACATTATTGGGGGAACATTACTAAAATGTATTAACTACTCACTGAGCACGGGAACAGGTTGCCCAGAGAAGTTGTGGAATCTCCATCCCTGGGAGATTTTCAAAAGCTGTTTGGACATGGTGTTGGGCAACGTGCTCTAGGTGACACTGCTTGAGCAGTGGGGCTAGACCAGATGACCTCCAGAAGTCCCTTCCAACCTCAACCATTCTGCCAGTTTGTGAAGGAGACGTCTATCAGCATGAAAATAATAAAATCTGTTACTATCACTAATAATCTGTTAAAAATTTGTCCTAAAACTAGGACTCATCAGCAAAAAACCCCCAGTGATCGAATTTGTTAGCCACAATTGATGTTTCTGTGTATATATGGAGTGTGAAAAAAAGAAACCGTGGGTCGTGTCTGCACTTAAGCCTGTTGTTGTCATGTCCTTTTTTTAGAATATTTGTGTAGCTCCTAATTCTGGTTGGTTTTTGGAGGCAGAATAAATTTTTTTTTTTTTTCCTTTTCAGGTGCACTTAAGTGGAAAGAGGGCCTTACACAGAAGGCAGCTCAGGCCTTTCTAAGACAGCAACGTTCAACCCCCAATCTTCGTAAGCTTGTATATGGAACAGGTACAAATCTGTTTAGAAACTTGTACTGTCTTAATCTATGGTAGCTTTTTATCTCTTACCAAGCTTGCAAGTCTGAATGTTTGAGCACTGTCTTTTGGTGGGTGGCTTGAGGAGAGTTAATTGACTCTTTTAACTGCTGATACTCATTTTCACTAATAATTGTAATAAAGACAGTTTTTACTTTTCCAATAGAAAGCATTTTGAGCTCATTCTCCAGACTATTCAGTTGTTACTCATGTTTTCTGGTACAACTGTTTCCCCCCAAACAGTTAAAGTTCGGTCATTTATGTAATTATCTGGTAGATATTATGCAAATCCATTGTGGTAATTGAGGCGTTTCATAAAGGGATGTCGTTTCTTGGCTGTTTTCAGGAATTTCTGCCTCACAGTGACTGAGAGTGGAATATTCTCTTAGATGTGACTCAGTATTATCATGTCTGTAATAAGGGTGTTTGACAAGGGGGAAAAAAAAAAGGTAGCTGGCTTAAAAGGAAAATTGCTGTTTATGTAATTTGTCCAGTTTAATTCACAACTTTTCCAGTAGTATTCTGAGTGTACAAACCTCATCATGCAGGACCTCTGTAGAACACAATAAGAATTTGGCTTTTGTAAAACTTTCACCGTGCAGGAGCAGGAAGATTTACTGGCAGATTCTGAAGTCTGCTATTCTTGATTTACCTACTAGCTTAATTTGTTTCTGTTTACAGATTGTTTTGGTATTGTTCCTACTTATGATATTGAATGAACATCCTGTGTTCAGTTATTGGGCAATATTTTTTCAGATGATTCTAGTTATGCAAATAGAACCAGATTTCAGGTTGCTCAAAGAAATTTGAATTATGTGGAATTTGTGAAATGAATTACATGTTTCCATATAGAACAACTGTACAGCTGAAGTTCACGATGATCACAGTGTATAGTATCTCCCTGGTTGCTGTTCACCTTATTTTGCCCTTGTGAGGGTATTAATTTAACTCTTACACTGGATTGTTATACCTTTTTCTTCAGTCTTTTTTTATTTAAAACTATTTTTAGTTTGCAGCTTTTTTTTTTCCACTCAAACTACTGCAGGTTTTGTGAAACATAAGGGGTTGTTATTGCATGTAATCCACATACTGTGGGGGAAGTAATCACAGTTTGCATGTTTCACTTAGCTGCTGAGGATGAGGACCATGAGAGTGAGGATGCAGGTGACGAACTTGGAGGTTTGTTTCGTGTCAGCCGTCCAGACAAAGCATCCAAACAGAAGGCTAATGCTCTTGACTGCTCCAAATTTCTGATAGAAAAGCCTCAAGATTGGGATTTAGAAGAGGTAATACCATCGGATAATTGCTTCTGCGTATCCTGTGCTGGTCATGTCCTGGCTGTGTCTCATAAAGTGCTTCTGAGTCATTGAAACAGACCTATGGGAGCTACAACCAGAGTGTGTCTTATCTGTTGCTACTTACTGTCATTAGAAGTATTTACTAGCTAACGGATTCCATGGTCTGTTCTTACAGGAATGGAAAGTTAGAATAAGTTCATGTAATGCTTAGCTCTCTTGACTATTTGGTGGATCATAGTTTGCTACTTATACCGAAAAGTAAAAAGCAGGGGAATTGCAAATGAAAATATGATGTAGGGTAGACACCTTGTTAGCGTAAAGACCTTTGGGCAAGAGTTGAGTTGATTTCACATTCCTGTTTTTGCTGAGGCGTTGTGTAGTTTTGGTAATGATGTCTTGATGTGGAGCTGTGTGTGAGAATATCAGATCATTTCTGAGGTGGTATCTCTGACGGAGGAGTGGGGAAAATACTGGAGAATGTTTCTGTTGATGACAGGCTGTAACTGTACAAGGCAACAACACTATTATTTTGCAGGTTATGAGCAGTATTCGAGACTGCTTTGTCACTGGAAAGTGGGAAGATGATAAAGATGCAGCAAAGTTGTTGGAGGAAGATGGTATGTGTAAGGCTTCTAAAATGATTACTGTATACAGGATTTTAAAGAAAACTACGACTCTGTAGTTATGTAGAATGTTTTGCATTAGTGATATATTTTTTCAAACTATTACATAAAGTATTATACAGATACTAATACAATTAAACATTAGTGTAAATATAAACAGTAGGCAAGTAGCACGTTCTGAAAATTTACTCTCTGAAAAATAGGGTATATAATTTAAATTAGGAAATTGAGTCCTTGGTCAACATGTGGCCATGCCAACTTTTGAGTTCTGTATCCAAGTTTAGCTATTCATCCTCTATGTATGGTTTATTCTTTTGGATAGTCTTGCTAGAAATAAGCAGACATTCTTTTTTAATGGGAAGACAAACTGGTCATTCACATTTTACTGAAAAATGAGATCTATTTTCAGATGTTCTGGAGGTGTTGTTTTTGTTTAGGTTTTTTAATTAGGAGACGTTTAGAAAACTTTCATAATATGGTTGCATCTTATATGCAGAATGATTGTGGTTTGACAGACTTCTGTAAACGTTTTTTTTAACTTAAAAACTGTCTGCTATATTTAAATTTCTTACTAATTTAATTTTTTTAAATTAAAGATAGGAGCTTGATTGCTCTGCTGGTGTCTTGTGTCATTAGAGTGCTAACTAACGTGCTGTGTGATCCTTTGGAATGATGTAAACTTTATTTACATTTTTGAAATCATAAAGGTATTGGAAGGAAAAAGGAGCCGCTGGAGTTCAGTCGAGAATTTTCAGTTGAAAATTCTCGAGGGCAGAACAGACTAATAAAATTGTTGATGGGAAGAAAAAATATTTGGGCTGAAACTAATCTACAAAGCAGTACTTAGAAATACACAATACTGAAAATATGAGGAATTGTATGGAACAATACAACTGCAATATAACAGAACGGTTAACTGTCAGATATCTTGGATGCTTATTGTTGCAGAAGAACTGTATGGAGATTTTGAAGATCTTGAAACCGGTGTTGTGCACAAAGGAAAGTGTGCTACTGAAGGAGATGAGGTCTGACCTGAATTTTTATGTTCTTTGGCAACATACATGTATATGAGTTTCTGATCAAGTGATAGGCATCCTATGTAATAAATTTAGTTTTCATGAATCAGTAGAAAGAAATTGATGGGAACAAGGAAGAAAAGGTGTATGTATTACGTACTTTGGAACCTATAAATATCTAGAATGGCGTGTTTTTAGTCTCACACTGAATTGCTGTGTAAAGCTACTTATGTAGGAGAAGTCGCCTCACTTATTTAACAGTAGGTGTCAGACTTAATCAAGAGCTGGAGGATCTGGAGGTATGAGAGAAGTACTTTAAAATCAAATGTGACCATAATTGTTTGTACTATGTCATTTCATCTGATGCAGAAGATTATTGAGCTGTGTTTAAACACAACAAATTGTGGAAACTGACACCGTTTCCTAGTCATTCCTCATACCTGCATAAAAGAGGCTGGTGGAAGCAATTGTATGCTGTGGCTTGGATATCTTGCCAAGAACAGAGCTGTAGTTGTCTGTGACAATACAGATTGAAAAATCAATTTTTTTTTGGACTGAGTAACTTGGTCGCTTTGCATTTTGTTATAAAATCAAGGGTAACGGCATCATTTTGGCAGTTTTCAAATGGCCTGTGAACAAACTTCTTCCTCTCTGGCCTCTAGAGTGCTGCCTTCCAGCACAGTATCGCTCAGTGCTATCAACAATTACTTTTTTTTCCTCTTTTATTATGTGTGCTTATTTTAGCTGTAGAATAACAGATAGGTCAGTTCTAGGGTCTGTTCCCTGACATTAAAATAAATGTTAAGTCAAGAAGTTTTCTTAGTGAAAAGGGATGTGATTAGATCATGAAATGTTTTGGTTATTGCTGAAGTTACATCTTGCACAAATAACTTACTAATTTCTGTCTAAAATGGAAATATTTTAAAACTGCCTAATAATTTGCATTATGACAAAATATTACTTAATAATATATATTAAACTGTTAATCAGAATGGCCTTTTTTTTTTTTTCAATGAACCATTTTACATGTTTGATAACTTACTGTTGATTAGTCTGGAAGTGAAGAAGAGGAGGAAGATGGAAAAATGTCCAAACCAGAACCTGAGGAGGAGGAAAAGAAAAAGGAGCGCTTGGACAAGAAACGCAAACTGAAAGAAATGTTTGATGCAGAGTATGACGAAGGGGATGCCACATACTTCGATGACCTTAAAGAAGAAATGCATAAACAAGCACAGGTACAAGCTGTTAACTTGGCAATTTTTCTGGCTGTATGTCTTCAAAAATACCCCACAGAGTTTGTCCAAAGTTTTTTTCCTGGAGACACACATGACATTCAAGAGCTACTTCAGAAACTACACACAAAGAAATACATGCTTGCCATTAACTTAAATGGTTAACCGTATTCTAAATAACTGAGTAAGTCAGAATGTGACATGTAAACTTCATGTACTTAAAAAGTTTTAACAGTTATCTATTTGTCCCTTAGCAGTGGAAATAGCATGACAGGTCTCAAAAAAACCCAAAACATAATTGAGAAGGGGGCAGGAAGAGGAGGGAGGGGAAAAAAACAAAACAGGCAACCTTTTAGGTGTAGGAAGCTGAAAATCTTTCTCATACTAATTTGTGTCAGATATTTTCCCAATATTATCTTTAGTGTGATTTTTTGTAATGTTACTAACAGATAAGTTCTGTGTGTTAGTCTTTTTCATCAAACTCTCAAGTTATTTTGAGAAAAAAAATAATTGATGACTCTGTATGTGTGGTTGGTACTTCAGGGTAACTCTATCCAGAATTGGAGGGCCTTGTGTTTTTTTAGATAAAATCTTGTAAACTTAAAAGTAGGTTCTTTCTTTGGTGACTTGGAAGAACATTGCCTTACATTGCTAATAACTTCACTGTCTTCTCTTCTGACAAAATCTTGCCCTAAATAGTCATTAAATAAATCATTACTTTCTTGCATTAGGCTCTGTCGTAAGTAATCATATGAGCTCTGGTATGCTGATTGACTTACTGAGAGCACTTAAAGCGTAAAGAAGGGCATTCCAGGAAAAGAATACAAGACAATTTACAACCGTTTCACTTGCGGTCTGTTACAGAAATACATATCAGCAATACTCCCTCTGCAGGATGGAAGGGCAAGGATCTCAAACTGGGGATGTGCAAAGGCTTCTAGAAAAATAAATTTGGACCAGAAGATTTGTGCCATATCTCAGTACCTTGAGAAATGAAATTAATAATTAGTTTGCTTAAACATGGCATCTTGTATGTAGCTGAGTGTCAGGAGCTAGAACATGGGGATGAGGCTTCTGTTATTCACAAGGATATCTTGTTAAATATTTACACAATATCTACATTCGTATGGTACAGAAGAGCTTTAAAAGACCCTTTTGACGATATACAGTGTGAGGATGCACAGAAATATTTCTAAGCTGCAGAGTAAGCCCAACCTCTTCATCAAGTGACACCTTAAAGATCAGGATGTTAACTTTAAAAGGTACTTGGGATCCTAAATCAAAAATGTGCTTTTGACAGTTGTGTCTTTAAAATCCAAAGTCACCATCATGAAAGGTATATCAGAAGGCAGTCATTCATTTGCTTCTCTTCGGTACTGTCTTTCAAGTAGACTAACAGGCCCACTTGGGATTTCAAATTGGAAGGAATTCAAGGTGGCAGAGAACTTGCTCTGAATAAAAAGTCACAAAACCTATCAGATCTTTTCCGAAAGATTTATATAAATGTTAGCATGTTTTAAATAGAACTGGCACCTCATGAACAAGTTGTTAATGCTTGAATTTTGTAAAATACATGGTGACTTTCTCTTTGTCACATAGCTTAATCGAGCGGAATTTGAAGATCAAGATGATGAGACCAGAGTACAGTATGAGGGCTTCCGGCCTGGGATGTATGTTCGAATAGAGATTGAGAATGTCCCATGTGAATTTGTCCTGAATTTTGACCCTCATTATCCTATTATCCTGGGTGGTTTAGGCAACAGTGAAGGAAATGTCGGCTATGTCCAGGTATGTAGCCAGAGCTGTGAGTGCACTTTATATTGGTATAGGTGGGCTTCAGAGTGTCTGGAGTTAATATTTATTTTCTGTTTATTAAAGATACAGTGAACACAGAGAGAAATCTTTATCTCTTGAATAGGGGATTTGGTTTTGACAGAATGAACTCCACAGTAGCAGACACTGGACTTTTACAGGCTTAATTGTATAACTGGAAGAAGTTATTGTTGTTCCATGTTCATCTGCAGAGATGTCTCAGGACTAAATTGCTAACATAAATTGTACTCTGAGGTTCATGGTCTATGGACAAGTAGCTATAGAAGAGTTACTAGTAAATATATGTATTTTATTTTTTTAATATAATGCTTGTATGCATACAATAATGACTTCAAAGTGAGTGAAATACCGATTAGCTTTATTTTTCCTGTCAGCCTAGTGTTAATGAGAATGTTCGAAGATATAAAGCTTAGTGAATAAAAAATTCTGGTGTAGATGGAAGTTGCTTTCAATCATTCCTGAAAATTAAGGCTTGAATTTCATAATTAATGTTATTATCCTGTAATAGCATTGTTCATCTTTTCTTTTAATTAGTTGCGCCTGAAGAAGCACCGATGGTATAAGAAGATACTTAAGACACGTGATCCTTTAATCCTCTCATTAGGGTGGAGGAGATTTCAGACTATCCCCATGTTCTACATTGAAGATCACAATGGGCGTCATAGGCTTCTGAAGTACACACCACAACATATGCATTGTGGAGCAACTTTTTGGGGTGAGAGCATTCTGGAGTTACTATCCTGCATCTCTTAATCATTATAAAATTCTTGAGCTTTACAGGATGTATCAGGAAATACGTTTTGGAATGAGAAGTCTTTAAAAAAGGTTGTGTTCTCCACGGAATATAAAATAACACCAAATAGTATGGGGAAAATAGGAAATTGCCTATTATTTGTGAATTACTTGATTTTTAATCAGATTCTGAGCATTTTGCTAAGTTGTATCATATCAAAGAGGAACTTGATTTGTTGGCTGTGTGCAGGGAGACACTTGCACATGTTATGGGCCCAGCCCTGCAAATACTTCTGTATATGAATAACTTCTTGTTAACCATTCCTTTAACTTTCGTGGTGCTATATACGTGAGTAATGGGTTGAATGCTTTAAACTTTTCTTTCATTTTACTTATGCAGAATATTTGACACTTATTTCTAAGCTTTCTGACTTTAAATAGAGGCTAGATGTTGCGTAGTAAAGCTCTTAATAATTTTTTTAATTTCATTTTCTTGTAGGGCCCATCACTCCTCAGGGTACAGGTTTTTTGGCAGTTCAGTCTGTCAGTGGCGCAACGGTAGGTTTGTTGTCACAAAATGTTGATTACTGCTTTCCATCAGTCTTTGGATAAAATATATAGATTTAGGGAAGAAGGTTTACATATGGCAAAGCAGTGGTGTTGTAGGAACTGAGAAAGTAGGTGGACTCAAGCTTTTGAAAGGTGTATTGTGATGAGATAGGAAGCTGGATGGAGGTGCTTTTTTTATCTAGACAATTTTCATCTGCTACACTGAAAATGACAAATATTGCTTTGTTATTTTCTATGGAAGAATTTATACCCACTTGGTTTTCAGTTACTAAGTATTTAGATAATTTAAAAAACCTTTTTATAGGATGAGATAGTGACGTTCCTGTTGAAAAAGTTTGCCCTCAATGTGATTTCTCCACATCTTGTTAGAATGTTTATGGGTATCCGAATTAATTTAAATAGTGTTAAAGCAGTACTTATCAAATGTGATCTTTGTTGTATATATATTGACCAAAGGTAGATTTATATTTATATACAAGGTATAATGAAAGTTTTGCATGGCATTGTAATGAGCATGACAGTAATCAGAGTGGTGATTATTATCTCCTTTCTAAAATACGCCGTAAGTCCTATTGCACGTGTATTAAAAAGCTATTTTCATCATGTGTCCCTAGCATAATAAAGTGACTTAGAGCAGTGCACAAAGCACTTCTCCTTTGAGACTTTCTGTCCGAGTAAGATTCTGTTTCATAAAGAGAACACAGCGAGGTAGATAACAAGGACTCTTAGATTGCTTCCAAGGTAATTATAATGGCAGTTCTGAAAATCTCATTAGGGAATGGTAGGAATGTTATGTCAGCAGCACCTCAACTAGTCAGTACGAAGTCAATTTGCATTTGTCATGCTGCTGTACTCCTGTGAAGGTTGTAAATTCTAAACTCAAACTCTAAAAAGCAGTCAATTTGTATGAGTGAAATGGTTTAGTCACTGTTTGGTAAACATACATTCAGCAGTGTCTTTCATCTCTCTATGTTTCAGCCTGATTTCCGGATTGCTGCGACAGGAGTTGTGCTTGATTTAGATAAATCCATAACTATTGTAAAGAAATTAAAGCTAACTGGTTTTCCGTTCAAAATTTTTAAGAACACTTGTTTTATTAAGGTAGGTATGTAGGTATATATACTGTAAAACCACATGTACCAATGTTAGGAAGGAATGCAACCTGGGACTCCATCTGTCTTTCCCGAGGCAGAAGTTCCCCGTAATTTTTGCATAGTGTTCTGCATCTCAGTAGCTGCGTGAGGTTTTTTTTGAGCTCTCTTCAGTGTGGTCTCTAAATGTACTGATCATTAGCCAATGAATATGAATTATTGTTAACCAGACAAAAATTCTGGAACAGTCCCCTGGCTCACATTCAGCGTTTTCCCCCTGCCGTGTCCTTCCTCAAATCCACTGATGATTAGCTTCCCACAGTGGCAGACGCTTCTGGAGAATGTGAACCTGTTCCAGGCGTCGTTCAGGCAGTTCAATCCCACTGAATTTCAGCTCTGGGATCAAAAATGACTTCTGGCAGTGCTTAGGACTTCACAATTACGGTTACAAAGGTGCTTGGGGCACGAAGTGTTGGCAGAAGTGAAGTTTCACTGACCTTCCAGCTGTCCTTTGTTGGACTTTCAGGCTCAGGAAGAGGTTTTGGGCAGTAAGCAACTAAGCACTGATCCCAACAGCGAAGCGCTCAGGTATTCTCACTAAGCATACACAGAACTTTTCCTGACTTCCTTGTGATTTATGAAAGGAGCACTAACCTTGGAGAGTTACATTGGTATTAGAGTCTCACAGCTAACAACTTAAGGCAGTTTACTTGCTTTTAAGGTATGCGGTGTTCCAGCGAATGACTTTAAAAGAGAACTGGACAGATCCTCCTAACTGTGTTCTGTTTTAGAATTTTAAATGTATATATTTAATGCTAAGAAGCCTTGCCTGTGGTATATGACTGCAAGTAGATTCCTTTTAGTGGCTTACCTTAAAGTCAGCCCAGTAGGTTTTTGGTGTGATCCAGCACCCTTAATATAAAGACAATGTTAGGTTCTTCCTGTTTCTCAGCACCCTTAGTATAAAGACAATGTTAGGTTCTTCCTGTTTCTTTGTAAGATATGCTTGTGGGAATTACTTGTGCTTTTGTGGCCTACACAGGTCACAGAGAGAGACTTGGCATCTTGAGTGATGGTGGGTAATTCACACTTTCAGGGAATGTTTAACTCTCAGTTGGAAGTGGCTAAATTTGAAGGTGCAGCGATTCGTACTGTGAGTGGTATCCGAGGACAGATCAAAAAGGCCCTTCGAGCTCCAGTAGGTGCTTTCAGAGCAACATTTGAAGACAAGTTGGTGATGAGTGGTAAGTTGCACTTCCCATGTAAGTTATCACTTAACTTTCATCCTGCTTCACAGATTGAAAAGCCATGTCTCAGAATCTCTGCAATCTGATAATTAAGATGTGAATTCAAAGAGCATGAAATATCTGGTGAGGTGCAGAGTGAAATTTAAAAAAAAGTGCATTTTATGTTGGATTTCTTTGAATTATACTCAGAAGTCATATAGTATGCAGATGAAAAGGTTTGTCTTGGAGACCTATTTCTCTGAGTGTTTTAAAGTGTTTTATACAGCGTGGTATGCTTTTCTCCTTGAACGTGAAGGTGAGTTGTACTTAGTAGTACGGGGCTAGAAGGACATCTTTCTGAGAAATCCAAAGAGTGGGATTGTAACTCTATTTAACTTTTTTCCCTAACCTTTTGGGGAAATTATGCAGAGGACAGGGGTAAGTGATCTCATATGTTTGCTCAGTGTCACCATCATATTGAGAACATGAGTTTATGCTTATTTGGGTTTTCCAAACCCCTGTTTTCCTAAACCCATCGACATTAAAGATAGTGCAAAATAAAAGCAAGTTAGTTCTTTTATGAAAATAGGCAGAGAAAAAGCAATTTGGTTTTGTCAGTAATAGTAGAGGCACAAATACATATATGAACTCTGTTGCTAATTCTTTAAATGAATATGAATAATGAGTAGGGTGGCATTCAGCTGGCTGCTCTTCAGGAATTGTGTACTGTTCATGACTTTATGGGGTTTTGCAGAATCCAAGTGTAGAAATAATTACATTACTTTTGCCTAACATTTAAGAAATTTAGTATATATGCCAAACACAATATTAGCATGTGGTCTAGATATTAGCTATCTATTCTATTTGGGCAATCTTTGCTTAGAGTGTGGATGTGAACAACTGTGATGTTACAGCACCAAGTAACATTTCCTTTTCTTTCAGATATCGTCTTTGTGAGGACTTGGTATCCTGTTTCTATCCCAACATTTTATAACCCGGTAACATCCTTGCTGAAGCCAGCAGGTGAGAAAGATAGTTGGAGTGGAATGAAGACAACAGGCCAGCTGAGGCATGAGCGAGGCATCAAACTGAAACAAAACAAAGATTCTCTCTATAAGGTATATTTGATATGTCTTTTTATTTATTTTTTTTTTAAACCAGTGATCACAGTCAAATTTACACTCTGCCTCAGACCTGTGCAAACGGAGAGCAGTGTAAATACGCATTCATACATACACATGTGTGACTTCATATTTTTATCCACACGGCACAGTCTTTCCTGGCATGAGATGGGAATAAAGCAGTAGAAAGGAGATTATTGTTGGCCAGTGAAAGTTTATAAAGTAATCTGCAGGGTAGAAGTCTTCTCCAGAAGCTTACTGAGACTTCTGTCACAGTAAAATTGGGGTGAACATACCATTCACAGTTCGATTCGAGGATGTCAGAGAACATTTTTTGCATTTTGTTGGGGCAGGGGATGGTTTGGTTGTTTGTTTGGTTTTGGTTTGTGCTGTTTTGTTTTGTTTTTTCCCCTGAAAGATGGGGAAAAAGAAAAGCTTTTTAAGATCATGAATCTTATGTTCTATCTCCATTCTTACAGCCTATTGTGAGGGAGAAAAGGCATTTCAACAAGCTCCACATTCCTAAAGCACTGCAGAAGGCACTGCCTTTTAAGAACAAGCCTAAGAATCTTGAGAAGAAAGGCAAGACTCCAAAAGACCAGTGGAGACCAGCTGTTATCAGGGAGCCTCATGAAAAGAAGGTAATTATCACTTATTTTGAAACAAGGACTCCTGAAGGGTAAATGTGCTGCTTAGACCATTTCTAACTATTGTTTTAGAACTTCAATCTACTGCTAGTGCTAAAGACTTATATGCTCCTAGTGAAAAATTATCACCTGCAATTTTTTTTTTGTTTGGCACACAGTATGTATATGGAACTGTCACTGAGTGTACAGTGTCTATTTTTTGAACTAGTAGGTCACCTGAAGCCTAAATACGACTTTTGTCTTTGGCACAGCACTTGGCAAGGTATTTCAGTTGGATGTAGTGCCCTCACGTTATGGGTGACTTAAATTGGCAGCTGCAGTCTTTTATTTGACTTGTCATTGCTATGCATTATTAACACAGACAGGACTTGGAGCAAATACTCTGCTTCAAAAATTGGGAATTACAGAGTGCTTGCAAAGGCAAGATGATCCGATCTGCAGTTTTAACTTTTCTATAGTAGCAATTAGACATAGCCTTTGAAATACTATCTAGCGAAATCGGAGTTCACAAAAATTATACCTTTGATTAACTTCCTAACAAGATAATGAAACCATTTTAGAAATCGGGTAACAGGTGCAGAAATAATTTGGAATTTGCCTTGAATCTCTGATTCATTATATGGCGCTCTGCTGAGGTTAAACTGTTTCTTCCTCACCAAAACTGAACTGTTTGTATATTATTCTCTACTTTCTGTTTTAGATATCGGCCCTACTCAGTGCTTTGAGTACAGTGAATAACTACAAGATAAGGAAAGCCAAAGTAAAACATCGGGAGCAGCTTAAAGAATATCTCAAAGTTAAGCAGAAGGAGGATGAGCAGAAATTCAAGAGGCAAAAGGAAGCTAAGAAAAAAATCTATCGTATACTGGGACAGAGGGAAAAAAAGAGGCAGATGTCAAGCTTGAAAGGATCTAGCAAGGGAGAGAAGAGTATGTAAAATTTCATCAAGTTTCAGGCTAAATGAGGAAAAGGGTAGCTGTGCAATTTTCTGTTCAAGAAACAAAAAGGCCTTGGACTACGCTAGACGTGCTTTCAAGAGAAGAAAAAAACGCAAACATGACCTTATTCATGCTCTTGAATACATTTGGCACTGTATATAAATAAAATGTAGAAGTGTGGATTATGGTTTTTCTACATGATATTCTGGAGAACTTTGTATTTCAATATATTTCTATCCATACTGCACATTCTCTCTAGCTAATAAAGTATTTTAATGTCAGTTACAGAATATTATTTGTTTTTAAGTGTTTTGTCTTAGTACTAGTGAACTGTGGGGGAGAGAACTCCTCTGGATGCCTCAGAATAACTTCCTGTGTTGGCAGCACTTTGAGCCATTGTCTAAATTTTGCCCTTGGCAAATCTTCCAGTAAAAGGTGTGAAGATCAGCTGTTACTGGGCAGGAGTTTTGGATTGTCTAGCTTTGATGCGCTAACAGATGCGACCAGAGTGGCTCCCGTCTGTGCTTAGAGATCGTCTGGTCCTGTGTGAAAGTATCGCAGGTTTTTCCACTTCTCACTAGATATTAAGCAGATCTTCAAATAGCGTTCCATCCAGATTTTCTGTTACTTGGCCAGTTTTGGCACACTGAAACTGTCAATAGATCCCTTGATTACTGCAGCTTTCTGCGCAGGCGGTATCAGACTCTTCCCAAAAGTGTGGAACTACCTGGTGATTTTCTGTGAGGTAAGCACAGATGAAGTAACTTGCTTCCTTTGGGAACATCTTCCTATGTCCAGCCAGCTTGGTTTGCTGATAATGGTATTAGATTTTCTTAAGATGAATGGAGAGGAGAGGTAGTAGATGGTTTCAATCCTGTTAAATTAACTGAGAGCTGAAGTCTTTCTCTGCATGACAAGAGACTTTGAACAATCATTCTGTTGGAAAAACAGATTAATTTTTTTTTTAATGCCATATATGGCATCAAATAGTTACTGTGATATATGTATTTTTAATACTTTATCCTCAAACAGGCAGTGGGTCAGATAACATCAGTAATTTCTGGGTCTCCTTCCTGAATGAGTTCAGTCTTTATCGTCAAGACAAAATTCATTATTATTATTACATTGTAGTAATATTTGCTATCTCAGATGGGAGAGTCCCATGTGGGATCAGGCCACCTCACACAAAAGCTTTCTGCTGAATGGGTTTGTAGACTTTTTTGTGAACGTTAAGCATTTCAGGATTTTCTTAATTAATCTCATAATGTTCTGTGTACTGATACTGAAATTCTAATGCATCTGTCTTTGCCTATATGATATTAGGCTGAAGCCCGACTCAAATTAATTTGTCAGTAATTTTTTTTCCCCTGCAAGATTCAGCTGAGGTCATGTGAATATGAAAACATGATTTATGCTTAAATGATTGAAGATTCTCTGCTGCCTTCAGATATTTACAACAAAGCTGTTGGCTTTTTTTTGTACCACAGAGTGGCGCAAGGTGGTCCACCGTGACTTTGTTCTGCAGGGTTGTTTCCTCTTCTGTCATACTGCACTAGGCCAGGTCTAATGGAAACCATCAAGGAAGCGTTTCCTATTAATCCCACTTTTATGCTGTTGTGAGCAAACTTCCATCTTATGTGCTGTTGTTTGCATCTTCCATGTATTCACGTGTGACAGGTAGTTGTAGGTTTTTTTGAGTGCTTGAGAAGTTAGCACTGCAACACTTGACTTACGGTTTCACAACTGCTATTTATATGTAATGAAAAATTTGATCTAGTTTGTTTGTAATAGCTCATATATATATATTTTTTTTTTTTTTTCTATTTAGGTAGCCCGTTTCAAAGGGAGAGAACACTTTGCAAATTTAACTGATTTTTTTTTTTTTAATTGAAAAAAAAAAAGTTTAATATGCAGTGGATTGTAGATAGGAGCCAGTGTGTGTTGTGAGCCCTGCTAAAAGAAAGGCAGCAGTTTTGCAAACTCTGGTGGTGCTGACTTTATTTTGGAAACTGGTGAGAAGTAACCTCTGCTTTGGAGGCCTCGTGCTGCCTTGTGCTCTCTCATCATCTTGGTGACGGAGAGCCTGTCCAGGGCTCCTACATTTGCTAATTGTCCCTGGTCTGAGATGTGCAGGGCTGTGGCGAAGGCTGCTGCGAACCCCCTGCTCCAGCCTGAGGGGAGGGTTGCACCACGTGTCCCGCTTTCAGCGACACGGGACTAATTTCTCTTCCGGTAATTTTACTTTTCAGTAAGGTCTCTTCTAACGCTTGGGAAAACTGCATTTTTAGAAGACTCTAGTGTCTGAATTTGTGGAAATATTTACTTCATAGCCAGCCTATGGTATGTGAGTTTCAAGGTCTCAGCGTTTTTGAGCCTAACCAGGTGCAGGGATGAGGTGGAGTGAGACCTGGGCACTTGACCCAAGCTGGCCAACAGGATTATTTCATACCATGAACGTCACATTCCGTATAAATGAGAAAGTTTGCTGAGGAGTTTCCCTGTCCTGTGATGGTGGTGATCCAGAGAACATCTTGCCCCCTGAGCCCTTCCCTTCCTCCCGAAGCCTCAGCGCTCGCTGTGTCCGACATTTGCTGTCCCCTGCCGGGAGCGCACAGCTTCCTGCTGAGAGAATGGGCTGGGTATAATCCTTGTATGTTTTATGTTGATATTGGGATCAATACTGGTTCTTTACTATTTTTAATATTAATTATTTAGTATTCTATTAAATCTGTTTATGTTTCAACCCTCAGGTTTCCCTGTTTTTTCCCGATTCCCCTTCCCAGGTGGGGAGGGGTCATCAGATGAGAGAATAATTATCTAAAAGGCAATAAATTGTCGTGGTTTCCTCAAGCCGTAGCACCATAGAGGTTGAAAAAGCTGCTGGCTTTGGAGAAAGCGAGGGCCTCACGCTGTGTGAAGTAGCCCCCGCAGTGACTGAACCTCCCATGGCCCTGCCCTCAGAAACCCGGCTGCCCCTGCTGGGCCGAGGGGGGAGCGAGGAGGCCGAGGCCTGCCCCGCAGGCCCTGTCTCCCACTGCGGCCACCAAGTAAAACTGCTCCCCAGGAAAGCAAAAACAATATTTAGTCCTCCCGGTCAGTAAATAGAAAAGCCCGAGTTATGGGAGAGAATATCTGGCAACAGTCTTGCGCTGGCAGGTGGCGGAACAAGGGGCTGAACTGTTCTTATCTTGGATAAACCTAGTCGGCGCGGCGGGAGGTACAAATAATTAGCAGTCTCATTTGTGATTAAGCCCTAGGCAAACACGAAAACCTGTAACAAAAGCAAAGTCTTTTGTACAATGATTTCCATGTTAAAGGAGAAAAAAAAAGAAGTCGCCTGCTGGTAGAAGGCACCATACAGGTCTTCCAGGCGGGGTAATGCAAAATGAACTGTATCCCAAAGTATTTCACCTGGAAGAGGATGCTAATTGCCTATGATCGAGGGGATTTCTAAGGCAATGGTTCAGCCTATGAGGCTGCAGAAATGTGTAACTTGGGAGACAAACCAAAAGTGCAAAGGAACAGACTGCGTGTGGTTTTGAATTAGAATTACAAATAGGTGAGATGTGAGGGGGCAGTGGGGTGCAGTCAAGAGGGCAGTCCTGCTGCTGATGGGGGTCTGTCACCCACTGCGCTGTCTGTGCAAATGGTTAGCAAAAGCTAATGGCAGGTGAAGAGCAGCTGGGAGCTGGCTTTTTAAATAAGACCTTTCCTAGGAAGCATAAAGCTAGATGAAGAATATTTTCTGTTTTGTGTTAACTACCTGCATTCATTTTATAAGGATTAGACCCCATTCCTCCTAACTCTTGGTGTGGCTTCGGTATGATTTCAAGCTGGAATTGGTGATACACGTACTGGAGCAGATGCAGTTTCATGCCCTGTCCCAGAGGATGGGTTGTGGGGTGGGTATCTGTCAAATACCGACCCTGGCAGTTGCGAAGTGTCTGTTGGGGTGTCCCCATCTCCTGGCTCCAGTTGTTCATTGTGTGTTTGAGACCTCCACACATACATTGTCAGGTCACCTTGTTCGTAACTTGTGGTGGAAAACTGCTCTCTGGATGACTTAAGAGGTGGTATAAAATACATGTGAAGGCAGCTGGCTCTATAGCTATGGGAGGAGGCAGGAATCATACCAGGGCTAACTAGCTTTGAGAGAATTATTTTCTAGCATTTGCTATTTTAAAATGGAATTACATCTTTGTAATGGTTTGCAAATAAAACCTCCATTCACATTGTATTTCAAACCAAGTTAATGTGATATTGCGGTACAGTTATTGGATTCAATTGATATAATTAAAATAACTATGTTAGACTATATCAGAATACTTTTGTGCTGTGTGTAATGGTTGATGTTGCTTGCATATACAAAGCTAAGGCCAGTCTTGACTTCATTGCTCAAACAAGGTCTTTGCTAGGTGATGCAGCTAAATACAGAGGTCCTGTTTTTTTCACAACTGCTACGGACCCACAGCTCTATGTGGATTCCTTGACATCTGCACATGTCCATTGCTGCTTCACATCAGGACTGTAATTTTTCCCTGGTCACCAACAAACTGTTTGCAAAGAGTCTCAGGGTGTTGTAGCATTGACACAAACTAATGCAATTAGACATATTAGACACCAGTTCCTCTGCAACCAATTTTAAGCAGCATCCTTGCTGTTGCCTTAAAGGTCACTGTTGATGGAACCTCACATTTCCAAACACCAAGCTTAATTTGTTGTCTATTTTAATGTATTGTCCTGAAGTTATTGGATTTTGAGAACACAGAATCTATTAAGAAGCTTAATAGAGCAGCTCATTCCAATTATAAGAAATGTATTGGTGGAAAAAATGGAAATGCATGGAAGATCAATGTATTAAGCAGTTGCCTGAATGGAGGAAACAGAGGAAATAGATTAAAATTAATTCTCTTTACAAAAAGGATATTTGCTGCTGTATAGTACTAAAAATGTTGAGTTGCTTATATTCTAGGTGATGATAAAGCATTTCTATGCGGAATGCATAAAAATCAGATAAAGAGCTATCCACAACTTTTTTCTTCATCTGTTTCTTTTTCCCCCTGATATTGCTGAGTATAGTTGGATTTGTTTTGTCTTTACATTTTTTTTTTCCTTTGGATTTTGTTTTCCTATTTTGGAGGTTCTTAAATTCCTACACTGGGAGACTGTTATACTGAAAACTTACTTGGCAGCAAGATAACTTAGCAGTGAACCCGAGACAGGTCGCCTGTGAAGATGCGGTCTGGAGCAACTGGACCTTTGGCTTTGAATTTCTGTTGCTAAATGCCAGGTTTTCTGGGTGCAAAATCAGAGTTTCAGACTATGGCCTGAGAACATGGGCATTTGGGTAGTAATCCCAAGCGAATGCTGCCAATTTCCTTCATCAGTGGTGTCTAAAGGGAAAAACAGGGAAGGTACTTTTGACTCAGGTCAATTCTCTGCTCCAGTTTGCCGTGTGGCACAACTCAGGGCATCACCTGCTTTGGCAAAAACTCATGGGGAGGCAGAGAAGGGGGCAAATTAACTGAGAGAGTTTTAGCTTTTACTACCTCATTAAACCATGGCTGCAGCCCCTCATGCTCAGTGCAATCGCTATTCAAACACAGATGTTTGAAGAAGGCTATTGTAATTATTTTTTACTTACTATTAAGGGCAGGTTTCGTAGGAACTATGAGACAAACTTATGATCCATAGATATTAAATATTAAAAACTAGTTAAATTATTTACAGTATCATCCATTTACTAATTTCACCTTTTGTGGTATAAACAGGTTGCCATTTAAGTCTCATTTTAAATTATCTCTGGATAATATCTGTGAAGGAATTCCCAGGATTTTTTCATGTAGGAGAAAATTATAGCCTGAATGTAAACACAACAGGGTAAAGGCTGGCTAACTCAAAAACAAATTGCATCTTTGCAGTAGGTTTTTACTTTGAATTGTCCGAACAAATATTTTTCTTGTTTCTCTGTGAGAAAAGCAGCCGGTAGGACATCGAGACAGAAGTCCCACCACCATGTTGTAGGAAAGCGCTAAAAGAGTGATCATGAACTCCTTACTCTGTCTTGCTGAAACTCCTTCCATATGGATGGGGGAAGGGTTAAATCCACTGTGCCAGAGATGAAGCAAGCTAGTAAGGGGATATATTATAGCTAGGACTCAACTGCAACGTGCAAATGTTTTCCCTCTGGGATTTGCACCAAACCTAGCATTTCAGTGCAGGAAGAACATGGCTTTTGTGCCACAACAGGTTTAAGTGTTACAAAGACAGGTTAAAATAGCATTATCTGTAGCTGAAAATCACTTAAAAGTCTCATCAGGCCTGCTAAGATTGTCTCAGGGCTCCTCTTTCTCTGGTTTGGCTGTAAGATCATACATTACTTGCTTTGTTTTTGGTTGTTTTTTTTTCTTCTTCTTTTTTTTTTTTTTTTTTTTTTTAAAATAAGTAATATATATCTGATGCCAGACAAAACCAGAACTATGTTATAAGAATTCTCCTTTTGCACAAGTTTTTTGGCATGTCTTCGTAGTGTTGTATGCTCTTTCAAAAATTAGCAAAAGAGGCTGCAAATCTTACAAGGCTGCAGAACGCTAAAGATTCAGAGGTCTTTGGATCATGCATAGTTTCTAGGGCACATTGTTCATTACAGACAGTAATCAGCACAGGGAAGGAGATGGATTATTGAGAATCCTGATAGATGATTCTGTGATCTGACACTGGTCATAGCTTGAAAAGAAAGATTGAGATCTTTATTCCTGAAAATATTAAAACCCTGACGTTGATGGCATTGCTTCTATGATTTAAATTAAAAACACTTTTTTGTAAGAGAATTAATTTCCAGCCTACTGGAATATGTGTATTTTTAAATTATTTTATACAAATTTTCCTGCTTGTTCATCTGTTTTCAACATTCATTAAGTAATTTAAAAAAATCTAATTGCCAATAAGTTGTTTATCCCAGTGCTATATAAAGCAATTTAATTCAGTTGGATTTACAAAAAGGCTTTTTACAAAGTTCATTACAAAAGGCTCTTCAGGAAACAAACAGATCGTGAGTTCAGTCCTCCTCCCCCCATGATGCTCCATCTGTCTAGACTATATCTATTCTAGACACATAATAACCTTTGCTCGCATCCAGGAAGGAACAGACTTTCAACAATTACTCTCAGAGTTGAGCTGCATATGTTTTTGGGTAGTTTTATATTCTATAAGGTGTCCTTTCTGGCAATAATGTGGTGAAAACATATGTAGACATGTCAGGAAGATTCCCATAACAATTTTGTTTTGCAGAATCCATTTACAAAAGTTGGACGTTGTGCTACTATTGACCTTACTTGTATTGCAGCTTTTGGCTAATGGGGGCTGGTCCCTGAGGACAGGGTACCCACCACATGTGTTTTGAGAGCCATAATGTCTGCTAGGTCTTTCCTGTCTCTTGAGAGCTGGTCTCTGCAAAATCCACAAAAATTAGAACCTGGCTTAAAAAGCATCTTTCCAGAACACAAAACTGACCTGTACAGCTTTAGCATTAGCATTTAGGGAGGAACACCAAACTACTGAGACTTCCAACGCTGAGTTTTGTCTTACTCAGGTTGGGAGAGAGTAAGAGCCGGTCACTGTTGGAGGGACAGCATGAAGTAAGGCCATCATTGACCCACAAGTCGCATTGACAAACTGTAATGGCAGTCATAGAAAGCATAAATCCTTGGGCAGTGCAGGCAAGACTTGTCCTAAACTGAAGCAATTCTAAGTTCAGATATTTGGAAGGTCCCATAGTGCTTTATAAACCCTGTATGGCACGCTGCAAAATCTGGAAGCTCTGTCTCCTCTTGCTTTGAAGCCAAGAATACTTAGAGCTAATTCTGTCTTCTTTGCCCTTGCCATTGACCTCATTTACAGAGATGAAAGAAGTAAAAACAATTAGCTCACCGGGAAATTCTATTATGTGGAAGGGAGGTGGACATTTGATCAATACTCGGGGGTTATGGTCTCAGCTGGAAGGGCAGATTTTTGTCTCCTAGATGGAGTGATGCTTGTTAGTCCCAGAAGCTTTGCAGGTGGGAAAGAGTGATCCAGCCTTTCACTTCTGGAAAACTAAAAGATGCCATTTTAATCTTCTCAGGTAGTTAACTGGAATATGTATTGGACATAATTCATCCTGTTGTTATAGGGCTAAAAGGGCTCATTAGGGAAATGTGCCCTTCATTTAACTATGCCTAATTGTGTAAAGCAGAACCTGCCTCAGCCTCTTGCTCCCCCAGCACAGAAGCGGTTTCTCTTTGACTGTTTCACAGTATCATTTAACTTACTCCATTCAGACTCATAACACATTCTCTGAGAGCCTTCCTTGCTCCTTCACCTCACTGACATAAACAAGGCCCCTGAATACACACCGTGCCAGGGGCTGGAGCGTACACTGGCCACGCGTGCCCAGCGTGTCCCGCCGAGGGCAGCCTCTGTGACTGGGGAGTCAGCTGTGACTCCAGAGCAGCCTCTCTGGTAAATTGGAGCAGGTGAAGCAGATCTGGCTGCTCTTGAATGTTAATGTTCTTGTTGAAGCAAATGAGCATATATTAGGAGAGGCAAGGATAAGTGACTTTTGCCTTTGAAGCTACTGTTGCATTATTTGAATCAGTGTTTTTTCCTAACCACTACAGAAAAGAATTAGTTTATCTCATTTAAGGTTTGTTATTATGAAATGGCAGAGATGCCAATATTTTAAGGTTCAAGGTTTAATTTCTAGTGAGAGAAGTGTTGATAAACTTTAGAAAGGTATGTCTAATTTGCTGTAAACTTAAAAGCATAAACTAGCACTGTTAATAGTATAGAATTCTTGCACCTCTGCTAATGGCCTCTAACATTGACTTATTATTTTCATGCCACTGGTTGCCTTTTGGAATGGATAATTTGCCATACTGAGTAAAGCAATTAGTCTACTGAGCCTCCTATTTTCCTTCCAGCCATAGCTAATGTGGAGAGTTAATATATTTTGCATTTTTATTCTACCTTCACTCTAAGAGCCTTGACATTTTTTTACTCATGTTAGTGTAAGAAGCATCTAAGATAATCTCATAGCAGAGAGATCATAAATTATCGCCTTTTGCCGAGGTGGGAAATGGAGCAATGGCATGACAATGTGCTTTAGTGTTCCTGGTACTGGATTTAGAACATCATAGCCATGAGACACAAAGCAGTAATTCCATATATCTTTATCCTATTGGTTAAAATGTGTGCGTTCTAAAAAAAAATAAAATCATAATGACTTAACTTCATTTTGGCAGGTTTTATTCCAGTTCATGTATCTTTTTTGTTTTCCAGTATACAACCAGACCTTCCACCAATGTTTTATAAGTCATTTCTTGCTCTCTTGTGCTTGTTTTGGCTGAGGACATCAGCTGGTGTGCCACCACCACACCTCATGCAGGTAGGCAGGTTCTGTGTGTCCCTGGCAGTCCCTTGGCCACCTTCCCCCTCCCCCCACCCCTTGCCCCGGGTATTCTAGCTAGACCCTAGAAAATTTGCTAGGCCTCTGTGGTCTAAGAGATGAGACACAGGCTTTTCTAATTAAGGTGAGTGATAACTGATTTGCTACACCTTGTTTTGCAGGTGTTCAGCATCAAAGCTGTTCAGTGTCGCGTGGCTGAAGCTGGTCTATATAAAGGTTGAGCATGGTCATGGAGGCTGCTGCACTTGGAGGATGGTGGCAAAACCAGGTAAGTGAGAAGGCTCCTTTGCCCTACTGAGTCCCTAGTGTTGCTGGAAGCCTCCTTAGGAGCTGGCTAATATAAGAGAAAGACTTTTGAAGCCCAAATATGTTGCTGATACGTATTTTGTATCAGTCCTGATACTTGCTATGTGCAATGTCAGGGTATGGATGGGCTGGGCTGATTTTGTAGATGGTGCTGCTTGCTGAGCCTTGTGTTATAGTGTGGAGTCCAGCTGGCTGCATGTTCCTGGGGGGTTGTGAGGCCTGGAGCACCAGGCACTGTGTCCCTGTGAGCGCTCCTGGAGGAGTGCTTGCAGCCTTGGGAGGCTGGGCTGCACCCTTGCATGATTGCTCTCTGCCCATCAACGTGGATCAGTCATCCAACCTTTTCTGCTGTGCAATTCATCATTTCTTTATTGTTTGGACTTACAAAATTATCTGTAGCTAAATATAGCGACAGACCTTCCCCAGCGTAGTTTCTAGGGTTGCAAGTTTTTCTGGTCACATTTGAGAAGTTCTGTTTCTTGGTCAGATGATACAGCACAAGCTGCCCTCAGCTCAGCAAACAGCAAGGCTTGCTAAGGTGTCTGCTGAGCACGATCTGGGTATGCTTTAGTTCACGGTATGGTCCCAAGTGTGACCAGGGAACAGGGATGAGCTGTTGTGCAAACTGGCTGGACAGGAGAGAAAGCAGATGGTCCATAATAGTTATTTGTCTGTTGAGCTGTGAGGGCACAACAATCACCTTCACTTCTTTTCGAGTGGAGAACTGATGCTTGATGCTGTATGTGGTGAAGTTACGGCAGCACTGAAGCAGCAACATGCTAATTTTGGCAGAAGTGTGCATGCTGTTTTGGAGTGGGGGGTGTTTGCTGTGGATTGTGTCCAGGAGGAGTATAGCAGACATGAGAAAGTAGTCCTGGTCATGAGAATGAGCACAGTGTTGGGAGCACTGGTCAGTCTGCAGGCTAAAATGGTGTACAGTTCTTGCAATGCTGAGACGCAAATAAAGGTGTGATCCAGCCAAGCAGCCTTTCTGCAAGGCTGATTCTTGGAAATGCGGGTGACCTTGGAAACAGAAGGGCTCTCCCTCCAAGAGGGCTGCTCAGAAAGCCTTGCAGAAGAGGCATTTTGCAATGCACCAGGTGGTGGGGATCAGCCCAGGCTGGGATCAGTGCAATCTGGAATACCAGGTGGCATGCTGAAGCCTGGTGCCAGCCCAGACTTGCTATAATTCTCGTCATATAATTCACTGGTGATCTTGCTAATTTGAAATCCGATTTGTGTTTTGTATTGGCTTAAATATGTTCTGCCAAATGAGTGGTAGTGTGAAAATCTAGCATTAATTGTTTGTCAAGACACAGTTGAAGCCACAGTCAAAGTGAGCATGACTCACTTTTAAAGAAGTCTTTTTCACCTTTATTTCCCCTTCTCCTCCCTCCCTGCTCACCCCATCACCCTTATCTTGGTAGAGTGACGCTTTAGGTAAGCACTAAGACTTTGGCATTGAGAACTGTGCAAAAGTACTGTTCAGGCTGCTGGAGATACTGAAATACTCTGAACGTGTTTTCCATCACTGCCGCATTTCTGGTGCTCCAGATGTTTTCCTGGATGTATAAAATGGCACTTCACAGCAGGGCCAGGTTCAGTGATCTTCTGATGGGTCATCAGTGTGTGGTTTACTCTCACTTTTCGCACAGTTGTGAAGCAAACGCTGCTGGCACAGTTTACAGGTAAGACTGCACTGCAGATGAATCTGATGCAAATGGGACTGCTGCAGTCTGGAGGGATGCGTGTATGGCAATCTCTAAAGCCAGGTAACTTCTCCAGCCTGGCTTGTGATATGGCAAAAAAAGGTGAGATATTTTGGGGTGCTTAGTTTAAATAGGTGGAGAATTGTGACTTCTCCTTGCTACACTCTTTTGTATCTATGGGAGGGAAAATAAATAGCTCTAAAAATGTGGGTGTATCTATGGCAGAAGTAACGCTGAATAGAAACAGCGTGAAGAAAACAGTAGTGTTTGCAAGCTGTCAGAGAAGCTTGCCTCCTTATTGATCCTTGGGGTTAAAAGAATGTGACAACCTATAGCAACAAAAGTGAACAAGCACGGAAGAATATACAAGGTCTGATTAAAAATTTATTAAGTTGAACTCCAAAACCTCAGAAGGATATTTGTGTTGTGATTTTTTTTTTTTTTTTCCTTAGCAGTGTTTCTAAACAATCTGGAGTGAATTAGGCCCCTACAATTGGAAATTTAATTTGGGGTCATCTTTAAATGAACTCTAAAAGCATTAGACTCTGCTTGGCCAGGATCTCTGCTTTGGGCCTAAGCCCAGCATGTCATCTCCAAATCAATTCCAAGGTCCCTTTCCAGCCCAAGCTACTATTGATTTTTTTTTTTTTCTTTTAACAAAAAGTCATCTCTATGGTGATCACATTAAATATCTTCGTCAGTAAATCAGTAAAGCTGATTTCAGACTGAAGGAAGCTGCCACGTTAGGAAGCGCTGTGGCTTGTATTTGGCAGCAGTGCAGCAGCTGCTGTGTGTGCCCAGGTTGACCGGTGTCCTCCCGGAAGGCCACATCTTGGGCTCACAAGGCTGCAGCTGCTCATAAATCATGCAAAAAGGAGCATGTATATGTATCTTGGGCACCCGCCTTCCCAGTCTCGAGTCTTGGAGACAGGCTGTTTTACCTCTTGATTCACTTTGGAAGTGGATTATGATCCTGGAGAAAGGGTGCTGCAATTCGGTGGGTTTTGCTTCTGATGAGCTGGTGCGTATCAGAGGCTCTAGGGTGCGTGTTGTGTCACCACTGTGTCACAGGCTGTGACACAAACAGCAGGAGGTGTCATTCTTGACTCAGCTGTGGTTATTCCTATGTTGTATTTTGATGGAATTCTTGTTTGATTCACTTGAGAGTAGTTTTTGTCAGGACGGGTAAATGTGAGATGACAAAGAGCATTTTAAGACCATGCTGAAGGCAGTAGTGTACACAAAGTACTCCCTCTTGAGAACTGCCATTTATAATCAAGAAGTTCATACAAAGCAATACATGGAGTTGTTTTGCGTTTTTAATCACATTTCAAGTCCGTCTTACTAAAGTCATAGTTTTGTGCATGGATCATATCTTAAATTGTTATTTAATAGAATACTGTTCATTTCTTTCCATACTTTGAACTGATAAGTGGGTCCTACACATACTGTTTTAATTAAATTAAGATCACTAAACTGGTGCTACCCTGCATGCAGGTGATCTCAGTGCTTCTGTTAAAGGGCTGAGGTTTAGCAAGCACATTGCATCATGGCGTAATGGCATGTATATTATACTCTCAGTAACATTGTGCCTTCCTCACCAGTAAACTATTCTCCTTTACAAATGGCAAGGTAGTACTACTGCAGCGTTTTTTCCATCAGTGTCTTGACATAGTGTTTAAGATAGAGAATGCAGAATGGTGCTATGATAAGGATGGAAGACTTGGAAGCTGCTATGACAATGTTGGAAGGTATTTGTGTTTGCAGTACGAGCTTTTATAGGCTTAAGTAAAACTTGTAAAGCAACAGCTGCTTTTTTTTTTTTCCCAGGTGAAAAAATGCTCCTTTTAAGTGTAAATTGTCATGGGAGTCCAATGGAAAATAACTGTAAATAAGTGACTGATGTTAATATAGTTTGAGCCAAGGCATATGAAATAAGTCTCTTAAAATAAAGGCAAGGTGGCAATACAAGCCAGAGCAATGATGGCCTGTGTGCTACTAACTTAGTTAGTGCGGTTACCAATAATTACCACATCCTTAAATGACCATATTGTATTCAGTAGTCAGTAAGGTCAATTCACAGTCATAGGATAAAAAGGGACACTCCAATAGCTCTTAATGTGCATCAAAATGAGAAGATTGATATTGACAAGGTGACCTCAGCTCCAAAGGGGCAGTTTATTTTGAATGCCTGTAGTTTTTCTTGCTTATGATTGACAACCTCAATGGTAGAACTATTTTCCTCCTTTCTGTGGGTTTGATTTTTTTCTCCTAAAGGAGCACCACAGTTGATGCTAGCTATTTCAAATAAAACAGCAATAGTGCAAGTAAGTAAACACTAGTGATATTTTCTGTAGAAAGTTGCTGTACCCCAGTGCCCAATGTCCCCCAAGTGCCCTTTGATCGTTCTCTGAATGACCCCGGCTCTGTGTCAATGTCTGGCACGCAGTTCCGCAATTAAAATGTGTGGCCTGACATCAGTTCCGAATTTGTCTTTCCTTCAATTTTTCATGTCCACCCAATTCATTCTTTTGTCCTCTTAACCTTCTCTCTGTCACATAACAGCGTGTTTTATTCTTCAGTTACCATCAGTGCAAAGTTTGCATGCAATTTACTTTTTCATTTCTGTTCTTTTTTTGCATTGAGTTTTGTACTGAAAAGAATTTTAATTGATAATCTGTAAAATTTGGAATGATTCACGCTCTTCTACTCCGTAACTTATTTTTTCTTTTTTTCCTAAGTAAAGTGGTTGGAATCATATGTGCTGTAAAACTTTTGGAGGAAGATCTGTATCATCTTCTCTGCCTGAAGAACACCTAAGTGCATGCAAATTTGTAAACATAGTTAACTAAATGTAGGCCTTGAAGACTATTTTCTGACTGTATTGGGTGATTAAGAGTTCAGGCTTAGTGAGCACTGTTACTGTCAGCAGAGAGAAAGCATTTTAAATAAAACCAGTGAATCCAGGATTTGACTGTTTGACAGTATTAGCTATGGAGGGAAGTTATGATGTTATGGCTTGAATAATCAATGCAACTGTTCTGATTCATACAGAGGAGAAAGGAAAGTTCTGAAGTGCAGCAAACTTGTGAGAAAACAGGTTTCAGTAGAGGGCTCTTTAACCTAAGCTTCCTTGGAGGTTAAGGAGACTTATACTGCATTTCTTCCTGCAGAATATGGTGCTGCAACTGTAGAAAATGCTGTACACTGGATAAAATGAATTTTACAAACAGACTGTCCCTCTCTCCTATCTTTCTAAGCCTGTTGGTTTGGTATAATACAGTGTGAAAAATACATTGTAAGAGTTAAGGATGAGTATTTCTGAGGAGGCCAAATTGTTTGTGGTCAGAAGTTTATTTCCTTTTTTTGTTTTTGTTTTTTAAATTATTTTTTCTTACTGAAGGTTTGTTTTACAATTATAACGCAGCTCTGAGGCGATTTCTGGCGCAGAAGTCTCTGTGGTTGCCTTAGGTGAATGGCTGGCAAAGGGATGTTTGTTAGGAGGAAAATATAGGAATATGACTGCAGGAGCGGTAACTGCTCAGCGATGGGAAATGTGAGGAGGTGTCTTAGCACCAGACTTGGAGCTGGGAGAGCAGGAAGACAGACCTCAGATCTGCAGGTCCTCCTCCTCTTTCTCTGGTTGAGGCCCCCTTCTCCACACCAAACCTTTGGTGATCCCTGAGCAGCAGCACAGGGTGGCTGGTGCCTCTTGCCTGATGTTGCATGTAAGGTAGTAAGGCAAAAACTGTGGCTTATGTTTATTCCTCCGTCAGTACCCATGTTGCACCTTCAGCTGTGTGTCCTAGTCCATGAAAACTTGGAATAAATATTGTAACTAGTAAATAGCAGGCAAAAGTAACTCTTGTCTTGCTATATAATAATACTGTTAGGGGTTTTTTTTTTTGCAATATTCAAGAAATACTTTGCCTTACTAAAGCTTTTACTTCAGGAAGAAGGAAGTGCTTTTTAAACTAACTTTTACTGTCTTCTCTGATTTCCTGTTAGTCAAATCACTGGCATATTTGTGGTGAAAAAAGGAAACAAAACTTAACTAAGAAAAAAAACCCCTGAATATTTAACCAACTTCTAAAAATAAGTTCATAAACCATGCATTTGTAATAAGTTTACATTGATTTTTTTCTTAGATATTATGATTTATTCTCCCTAGAGTGTAATAAATCTGAGGTGGAAACAGGCCAGCGTACGCTCATCCGTTGCCTCTTGGGAAATGGCATTTGCGGAGTGATGTCTGGCCTGGAGACTTGCACCATCAGCCTGAACCTCTCCTTCAGAAAAACTTTAAGCTTTAATTGTAATGGCTACACTTATGGTCTTTGGACCAGTAAACTCATCTGGCATTTTGTTGAGGTTCAGCCCTATTTGGCATGAGATGGTGTAGTACTTACAAAGCCGCACATCCTGATTGGCAAGAAGCATGCGTATGTATGTACGTATACCTGTCTCGCTGCGACCAGGGCGTGCAGCCAAACAGCTCCAGAGCAGGTTGAGAAGCGTGGATGAAATCAGGTCAGGTACTCCAGCATGAGCTGCCTGCTCAGCAGAGTGGAAGAGAGGTTTTTTTGTCAAATAGTTTGAGAAATGGCTCTGACTTTAGGGATGGGTTTTGTCTGAGTGGGTTGATGTTGCTCAGCCCAGTCATGCTACATGCTATCCCTGTTTGAAGGATCATCTTTTTGTATTTACCTGGGCAATATAGGTTTGCTAAAAGATTTCTTTTAACTGATTTCTGTTAAAAAGCATTGTTTTAACCTCATGGTCTCTATTGCAGTCGTTTAATTTGGACATTGAAGCAATTTGTTTCCATATGTCCCAGGCTTCAGCGAACTCCCGTTCTGCTCTCTGGCCTTTGAGCAAAGCTCTGGGTAAGCGCCTGCTAGGCTTGCCTGGGATGACGTTTCTGTGTAACAAGCTGAAAGACTCGATCAGTTTTACATGTTCCTTAAGAGCTTGAAAGCTGGATTGCAGCTGGTTTATTACTGATTGCTATTTTGCTAGATTTTTATGCAAACTGTTTTAAATCCTCTCTATCTTCCTAAATTATGTCCATTATAACTGTTACCACAAATATACGTGATACAACTAAAATCCATGGCTTGTTACAGGACACAGTATTGGGCATTGTCTATGATGTTCAGTCATACTGGTGATAATACATAGTTTCTGTTAAAGGTGTTTACCCTTAGCAGTATTTCATCAATTAAAATAAATGAAGATGTTAGGTCTTCTGGTAGGAAGTCTCTTCTGTTGGAAGCACAGAAGGGCCACAAGAGGCAAAGGGTCCATATTTTTCAGAGCAGCAGTGAAGTAATTGCTACAGTCTTACTGTAATCCCAGGCTGCTTTCTTAAATTGTGATCTGAGGGCAGAGGAGTGCTATGACAGGGAAAGTGTACTGCTTCAGTTAAGTCCCTTTCTACCTTCTGTGTTAAGAAAGGGGGAAATCTTGTTAATATATTTCAATTTTTCGACTTTGTCTTGAATTGGTAGCTGAAGTCCAAAATATCTGTTCCTCTGCTACCCTACAAGTGGGAGCAGTAGGCTGGTTGGTCACTGTGTGCACACACAGTAAGTGGCACTGTTTTGCTTGCTACTGTACCAAACCTCTAACCTCCTGTCAGGACGCTGCTGATGGCAACAAGGACCCAGCCTGAATTTTAGGAGTCACTATCAAATGCTGGTTTAAGCTCCTACCCAGAAAAACTTAAGCTAATTGCCATTGCGTTGAACAAGCTGCTCTTTGCCAAGCAACATAATAAAGCAGTGCCTTATTGAAGGGAAGGAAATCAGGTTTGTACTGTGTGCGTGCCGAGACATCCAGCTTTGAGTTGTGCTCTCTGAGTCCTAGCTCATTGCTGTCTGAGGCCATTCCTGTCCACTGGGGACAGGGTGTATGCCTCCATTATCTCATGACAGGACATTTCACCTTTTTCTGCATAGCAAAGTTATAGCTGAAAAATGTTGTGTGGGGTTTTTGTTTTGTTTTGCCTTTTTATTTTCACTATGGTGAACAGGTGGAGTTCATGCTGGTGAACTGTGGTAAACACCTGCTAATTCAGCTGGGTGTCAGCTACAACAGGGGATGCTGGCGTTGGGTAATTCTTCTGATGAAAATTTATGCTGTAATAAACTTTTTGATTATCGTGTTCTTTAGTCCCATAAATATATGTAGAAGGGGGAAAGAGAGAGCAAACATTGTATGTCATACACTAGCATGACAACTTGCAGACTGATAGGAAAGAGAAAATTCTATTCAGTTGAATTCTCCAGGACAGAGGTTATTGCAAATACGTACATTCCTTACTCTGTACAACCTGGTTTCCTGATGCAGCACAGTAGGAACCTGTTTGTTGGTTTCTCTAGCATTTTTTTTTTTCTTTGCAGCAAATGAGGTTAATGTATCCTAATACTTAGAGGCAGCTTTCAGAAAAATATTAGATAAGATAATTTTTGAATTGTAATTATAGGTACTAAAAATTAACTATAGATACCAAAAATTATAGTAATTGTCTAAAGTTCACAGCTGGGGTATTTTCCTTCCATTTTCAAAAGACACCTGAGATTTCCTCTTTGAGCTTATGTATCAAAACTGATAAAACTCAGAGGGCTTTTTCTTGCTGCCCTCTGCCATTAATTTCATTTATGAAGAAAGCCAACATATCAAATATTGACCTGACCTAGAGAAAATATTGACATTAGAACTAGAAACTTTAGTGGTTAAGGTGCAGGATGAGAACAGAAGTCTCTTACCCAGGGTGCACTGAGAGTTTTGAGGCAGTTTGAGGCTAATGCAAAAAGACAGGTTGTCTGGGTTAATACCAGCTGGGCAAAGACTCTGCAAAACCAGAAGGGAAGAGGATGCAGAATGTCTTTCTAAATTTTGTTTGGCTTTGGGAATCTAGTCTCTGTTTTATAACACATAGTAAAGTGATTGGTAGTCTTGTAATAAAAGAGTATTACAGAGGATTAATAATCCTCCCCCCCCCTTCCAAACTTTAAGCCATCCATATTGCTTTCAGAAGGCAAGAAATGACCTGTTGCATGTACAATTTGTTATACTTCACTAGTTTCCTTAAATACACTTGACACTGTGACCAGCAAAGTCCCAGGCAATTCTGTGACTTTATTTGTTGGACTTCTGGTGTCAAAATGGTTGATGATTTCTAGGTTATTTTTATTTTTTTATTTAAAAAAAAGTCACTGTTCCAGTCTCTTTGGCAGTACTGACTACTGGATACTTTATGTTGCTTTGAATTGGTCTTAAAAAGGATGTAAGAGCCACCTCAGGTCTTCTGAAAATGCTAAATAGGAGGAGGTGGTAGTGGCTGCTTGTCATTATTCTTTGTAAAGGATTAAACAGAAAGTGAACAACCTCAGGCATCAACCACAAGGCCACTGTAACAGGACCAGGTTGAAGAAGGCTTCATAGCCCAGTGAAATGGGAAATGCCTGGAAATAGAATGAACTGGATGCTATTCCTTACTTGGTCAGTATGGCTAGGGCAATCCTGCTTCTTGGATTTCCCTCTCGCTTGCTGTCTGTCTGTGCGCTTTTTGCTCCTCACTGTGCATACATGTGACACCCAGAGAACCAGGTCCTGAGTTTTGTCTTCTCTTTCCACTTTATCTTTTCAGAAGGGCTGAGACATCTTCTATGTCATTTGCTACTAAACTGAAAGCAATGTAAAATGGCAAACAGTGCTGTGTGAGTATTGCATTACAAGATCTTTTCGGCTACCAATTACTTGTAATTCAGTAATTACTAAGTAAAACCGATCTGCCTGAGGTCACAAAGCCAGGAATAGAGCGCATCTCTCCTGACTCCTGGTCCAGTGACGCAGCTGTTAATTTACGCAATTTCTGCTTGAGTTCACTAAAAATCTCCCACAGCTCTGCCTCCCCCAGCAGCCAAAAATTCTCCTTTTAATAGAAGAAAGGAGCTTCCTTTGGGACCATAATTCCCCCCACAGTGAAAGAACTTATCCAGCTGAGAGTATGCGCTATCTTTTGAAGTACTGTTAGCCCTTTCTGACCTGAGAAATGAGAGGGGAACTGAACTCTGATATCTAAGCTTGGAAAGCACATCTAATACAGTCAGGGCATGAGTGCTAGACACTTTTCTTTTCATGTCTGAATGCTGCAGATAATGTGTTTTAAAAGTTCTCCGAGATGAAAACTTGATTTTTTCATAATAAGGAAGATGCTCAGTCCCCCTCCTAAGACAACTAAACTCTTAAATAGAACTACAGAATGGGAAAATGAGTCACGTGTGGTGTGTGTGGTTTTGGTAGTATTTTTATTTTGTTTGTATCTTGGTTTTATGGTGTGTTGTGTTTTTTGGGTTGTGGGGTTTTGTTTTTTTTTTTTAGGACAGCAGGGATCATTATGGTCTAATCTGCTGTAGAAGTCAGTGATACAGAATTTCATCTTGCAATTTCTTCATTGAGCCTATAATGTGTGTTTGAGCATATTTTTTTAGGTAGATATCTGTTCTTGATCTATTTAAATTAGACCCATATGAGGACTAACTCACCTTTTCACATGCCAAGTTGTTCCAACTCTTAAATACTAGTTGTAATGTTAATGCCTAAGAAATGGAGATGTAGCTCTACCTTCAGAAGAGACCAAATATACTTCACTACAACCAGGATGCTCAGAACGTGAGCTAGCATGTGATTTGGTAACAAACTGGATTATACTTGTATCTTGCTTCAGATAATGCATCAGTTCAGAATTATTTAAATTAAGAATTCCACGATACTTATTTACTTCCATGCTTGCAATGCTTCAAAAAAATAATTTTGGGGGACAGGTGGGGCTCTCTAGGAGTTGTTTCAGCATACATAATTATTCACCAAAGATGAATCCTGTTTGTGTCTGGATGAAATCCTACATGTGCCTTAAAAATAGTGGTTTAAGACATCTTTCTAGCGTAACATATTAGCTATAAAACTATAGAAAATACTTTGTTTTAGTGATTTCAATTATATATATTCAAACCCTATAATGGAAATTGGTGTTAGATATATTCACATATTCAGCTTGACTCTGGATCATCTTAAACCACTTTGGAAACACGACTTAGGTTTTAAATTCTGTAGTCTTATCCAAAGCTTTAGTTTCAACAGTGAAAAATGGCCAGTTACATGTAATGAAATCTTATGCAGATGCTTTTTTTACTCCTTGGGATCAAATAGTTTGGGGTTTGTTTTTTTTATTTTAAAAGGTCTTTAAATGTTCTATTTTCTGTGAGTACTCAGTATAATGCTTTGAAAAGCTGCTACAGAAACTTAGTGTTATGAACTAAAACTGAATAAATAACTGGGGCTTTCTGCTGTCAGATTTAAGTCAATATTGCAGTGTGGCACATACACAAATCACAAGTGCTTGTAGTTGAAAGTGGCCAAGAAGTGGGAGAAAAGAAAGGGGAAAGAGTAAATCCCCTTATTATTCCTGCAGATGTTTGAGCTATTGGAGACAACAGTACTTTAACAGACTGTTCTTACCCTCTGTTCCAGGAGCAATGCCAGCGCTCGCAGGAACAGGAAACTTGGCAGTCACAAGACCTCTGTCTTTATTAGTGTGCTGCGTCTCTTAAACTTTGTCTCACCTACCTCAGAGAGTGGCAGAATGGGGGGAGTTTCTCAGGACTGGGTGGCTCTGAGTGCCCTAGAAATTGGATTGAGTTAGAGCAATGTGTATTTATGTATTTTGATGCTGCTCCTCCTTAAGGCATTCCCCATTATACAATATAAAATGTCAGTGGTTAGTGATGACTAACTAAAGGTAACTATGAAAAGCTTAAACCCTGTCTTTTCCAGGTGTCTTTAGCTCAGAGACTGTGAAATGCACAGAAAATGGCATACAATTGCTGGTGATACTCATGTCGGTTCTGCCTGCTGCCCCCCCAACCCCTGCACTGCGGTGTGCCCTTGCTAGTGACAGATGTGGGTTTCTTTATTTAAATTATAATTTCAGATCTCATACCCAATTTTTAAGGGTGTAACAGAGGTCACAGTATGTGATTGGCTGTGCACAGAAACTGTAAAAATCCAGCCCAGATGAGGATCAAGCAAAATTCATATTTCCCTCTGATAGTTATTTAAACTGCTTAGATGAAGCACACAAGCCCATGTTTAACTTCAAGTATAGGATTTAAATTAACCATGTGCTTTGTGCATATGTTGAACTGGAATCCTACAAGAATGGTGCCAGAGTAATTTCTGTTGAGTACATGTATGTGTAAATGTATATACACTACAAAACTGTCAGTTTATTGATGATTGCACCATAACATGAGGATAGTATGCTGCCTTCCTGGAACAGTGTCAATCAAAGGAATCAACAAGGGAAAGGGTACGCATGTAGAACACTCATCATATTGTTGCACTGACTGTAACTTCAGATGATGGACAAATTTCCGTTTCTTGAGCATCCTATCTGTACTTTTACCAACTTATTTTAAGATGGCAATGATCAAATTTAACAGTGATATTATCTGGTGAATGGGAAGTCCTGCTCTGGACTGTGGGCACATGTTTTTCTCTGTATGTGTGTATATCTCGTGTGAGTGAGAGTATATATGTGTGTGTGTATACATATCAGAACATTTCATATATATGTTTTTATTTCTGTATTAACTCAATACTGCTTCACTCTTTTGCCTTTAAAATTTGTCTTATGAAGCAGAATGGCATTTTGATTTTACGAAAGTATATTCCTTTAAAAGGTCATCTCATGTAGGCTGCCAAGACGCATATTGCTGACACATTTTGATTGTGTGTGTTTTTTATATAATTACATAGATATAAAATCAAAGAATATCTATATAATTACTTGCAGAGAGTGCGTGAGATTTATATAGCAATGTATCATAGATCTTTTCAGTGAAAAGGAGCAAGTGAGATGATCCTGCCTTCAACCATGGCTCTAATCTTTTCATGAAGGGAACTGTCACTCACTCTTTGATTCCTCCTGTCTAATTGTATCGAAGAGTTCATATCCTGTTTAATTTCTGGAAATGAAAGAATGAAAACTGTTAGTTTTTCTATAAACACATATGAATTTAAAAAAAACAGGCTGACTTACGAGGATTCTTTTTTGCTTTTCTTCTTATTCTTCCTTCAAATGTTGAGAGACCCCTATCAAACTGTATTCTGAGGTATTAAATATTGGATATCAGCAAATACAGAACACTCTAAGCCTCAAAATACAATAACCATATGGACAATGTAATTATTCTTATTTTATCCATAAGAAAGCTGTAGCTGAAGGACTACAAATTTACCTATGGTTGTAAGAGAATCCTGACAGAGTTGGGAACTAAATGCAATTCTTGTGTGTCCGGTTCTAATGTCTTAACTAAGAAACCATGCTTACCTTAACTCACTGTTCACCTGCAGGTACAATATATTGATGTTCAAGTAAGATTTGTTTGTGTGTGTGCGTGCGCGCATCATTTTTAACACTGTATGGTAATTGATTGGGAAAGGCGCATCAGAAGAAATGCATGTAGAGGTGAGGAAGAAGAGAGGCACCTCCGTCTGTTGCAATGATACAGCATCTAGGATGATGTGTGTTACATGGAAAAAGAATCCATTAAGAGCAGCAGGCTTGAGAGCCAAAACAAATGACAGGATATGTGAAGGCTTAGTTGGATGGAGCATCTGTTATTAATACTGAACAGTGCTTTTTGAAAACGAATGTGAAGCATTAGCACGGTGGTGCGAATTAATTTTAATGCTTTTCCATGAAAGACGGTAGGAATGAGATTCGTGCTTTTCTTTATTTAGAAGTAATATTTTCATTTCTTGCTTTATCTGAAGTCTGAACACAAATTCAATTCTAAGTGGAGAAGTGATGCCTGGAACACTGGCTCTTTCTGATTCCCTAGAGGAAAGCACGTCTGGTGCGGCATAGCAGATTACTTCTTTCAGGGGGAGTTAACTACGTGCTTGGTCAAGGAAAGTCAGGCTGGCTAATGTTCATCTACTGAGTGGTAAGCAATGGAAAATTAGCAAGAAAGCGTGGCACATTTTGAGGGCTTTATTGATCTGATTTCCCTGCAGAACTGATTTCTCCATGAAAGTAACCCACCTGCTCTCAGGACCCAAGGCATATACACTGAAGTTTAATTGAGTCTGGCAATTGTGATAAATACCAATTATTCTCAGGAGTCTTTCTCAGGGTGGCACCAAAGAACAAATGCACCATAATCTCCTGCTTGCTCTTCCCCCCCCCCTGCCCCCTGCCTTTTTACTTTTTTTTTTTTAATTATTTTTTGTCTATTACTGCTTTTCTGTAGCAGACTGGGATTTGAAGGGTTTATAGAGTAATTTTCTTCAAAATCTGCCATAATGATCCATTCTTTTTTGTTAGGACTTATTTGACAGTTGTGAATGTCACAGTTTAGAACTGTAGTGAACATTAAAGGTTGAGTACATTTTATACTGAGATCTGTGCAGTTTTCCCTCAACTACAAACACTAGTTTACTAACACAGATCATGCACAGAAAGGTTCGAGCTCAGCTAGACACGACAGAGATGTTAGTTGCTACAACCTATACTCAGATGATGTTTTTTGCAACTTTATAGCAGCATCTTTCATGGAGGGATCATAGACCAAAATGTGAATGTGAAGCATATTTTATAAGTGTACTTGAGTATATGTATTATTTATAAATACAAACTATACTATATATTGAATACACTGCAATACCTTTAGCCTTTATATCCGCTTTGGACACGCGGTAAGGATGAAAGGATGCATCTCAGCAGGAACGCTAGAGATTGGCTTCCATTTCTTATTGTGTCAAGAAGCTTGTGTGCCTCTCTTCCTCAATTCTGTTTAGACTGTAAGTTGGCGTTAAAGAGAAAAGATACCTTTCTGTGTGCTAACACAGAGCAAGGAGCAACAGGGATTTATCTGGATTACAGCATAAGACTCCTCTGCTAAAAAGATGACTATTAAAAAAGTGTTTTCCTGCTTGACTTTATACCTTGCAGTATTGAAATGCACTTGCGATCACACATTTTGCTCAAGTCTGTATCTGTCCTTCTGTGAAGTGAGCAGCAATTCTAGCTTGTTAACTTGCAAGTGGAAAGGTCACATATCTATTTCTGATTAGATGGCAGGTAAATGGGAAAGGTGGATTGTTGATGTGCGACAGGGAAGACCAAGTAGCAAGTCTTAGCTACCTGTAGGCAGGCAGTTGTATGTGCAGAGCTACAGGCTAGATTGCCTGAGTTTGGCCATATTGCTTCCAATTCTTGCAACATGGCAAATTCTTAGTTGTATTGAAGTCCCTGGCAATATGAACCTAAATGAATTTAAGTTTTTACCTAAGAAAAAGAATTCAAATATTTTAAAGACATATTAGTATGAATAACTACATGGGAACATTATGTTCTTTTCTTCATGATATAAAAATTCTTATCTGAATACAGAAAATACTATCCCTAAAGGACTAAATTTAAAGGGTTGTAATCAACTTCTGAGGTTCTGTCTTTCCAATACTTCATTCCAACTAGTATCTGGCAATAGTTCTGCTAACTGAAATTCCAGCAGACAAATTACTTAGCAAAAATATGTCATTCATATTTATATTTTCATTTCCAGAAAGAGTAAGGATGGAAGAACAGTGGGCTCTGTACATTTGAATTGGTTAGTTTGTATGTCTAGATGTTGTACGGAAAATTGCTTGCTTGTGCTGTCTGATTTTCTGTTGATCCCTAACTAATTTCAGACTATGCAATGTAGCACTAGTAGGCCAGAGTACAAGAAGAAGCTACATTTTCAAATAAAATAAAGCTGTAATGGGATGAGCTGCAGATTCTTCTCTGCCATTAATTATTGGGCTTCAATATGTGCCATGTTAGAAGGTACTTCCCCCCCCCCCAAAAGGTATCTTAGCTTCAATTATAAAATGATAGTGGAATATGTGCAATGATTTTTGATCTTAAAGCTACAGAATCTTCATCCATGAGACAGTCTGTAGTAATTTCTGACAAAAACGGGATAGCTGTGGAGTAATCTCAGGCAGCATTCTGCCGTGCTGTTCCTGGACTCTCTGGTGTGGTGTGTGCCAGCAGGGGCCACCATCCTCCTCTGCAAGCAGAACCGAGTGGGGGGGGTGTACATCAATGGTGGTGGGAAAAGCACTTGCTTCCTCGCGTTTCCTGAGTGCACTTCGGAGGACAGTCCCCGGGGGGTTGGACTTTCTTCTCCAGGGTATGGAGGGTGAAGAGCAGAGTGGCAGGAATGTATTTCTTACAGTTTTTCATAGTCACTGGCTTGTCTTGGGGTAAGGTGGCAGTGCTCAGGTTACCTTGGTCCCTGAGGTCCCGAGTTAGGCTTTTGATAAACCTTGCCCAGAAGCTAAAGAATGTTGGGGGTTTTTTTTGTGGTTTTTTTTTTTTTTTTTTCTAAGAATTGATTCTAAGAAAACAACCTCCTTTTCTCTCGTTTGGTATACGTGTGTGCTAAACTTCCGCCCAAAACTGTAGGTGAGATTTAGGAGGTTTTGATTGGGAATAGAGTTTTACCTTCATATGAAACCATGAATGCCTGGAGACAATATTTGCTTATCTGTAGCAGCACTATAGACTCTGCCTGGGGATGCTCCCCTTCTGGCAGCTCTGTGTTCCTGAGATCAGGATCGCCCCACACAATCCTCGGGCAGTCTCTCTGATCTACCCAGCCACAAATTCAGCAAAAAGTGGCTGTGCAGCCAAGCATCCACTGCATTTGCACACCTTGTTCACATGGCCTTGTAGTCCCTGCAAGTCCTAATACAGCTAGATTAATGGGCTGGAGGTTAATGGATTAATAATTGTATGGTTTATGTGCATAATTTGGGGATATTACTTGATAGACTTTATATGGAAGTATGTATGAATGCTCTATTAGTTAAAACCCTCTCAGCTCAAGTCTAGATATGTGTATTGCACCTACAAATATATTTTCTTAAGTAAAAGCACTAATGTTTTCTGGTGTTCTGTAGAGTAGAGGAACACGCAGTAGAAGAAAATTAGAAACTGTTTTCTAGCACAATTGTGTTACACTTGGACATTTTTGAAGGGACACAGTATAACTAATCTTCTAAAACGAAAGTCATCACTGATGTTTTCCTAATGTCCCATTTTTATCCCTCCCACTCTTGGGTTGTTTGGGTTTTTTGACTCTGTTTACAGGGCTTGTTCCTGTAAATCCTCATGTTTCTTCTGACTTCACTAAGGTACTCTGTATGGGAACTTTGCAGAATTGCACCCTTTGTGTCTGTTGAATTATAAATGAAGCAAATTGAAAATAGCATTCTTGCTTTTAAGCATTTCTCACACGCTAATTTTTCCCTTTGGCTACTTCTTGTGGTTAATTCCGCCACCAATTAAGAAATAAATGCAGGCAGCTACTATCAGATCACTTGTACAAAGAGGGATGTAAAAGCTGATTATTTCAGGATACATATAACAATTCAGCTAAAACTCTTGTTGTTTCATATTATAATGACTAGAATGAAGTTATTATAAAGATATGTAAAGGATAGGCTAATTTCCTATCTCAAAGAACTCTCTGTGTAAGGGTGTGTGTGTTACTTTCCTAACTTCTCCATGTTGTTCTGTGACCCAGCGTTTATTATCTTGAAATCTTAGGAAACGCTCTCTGTGAATTCAACTTTTCCTCTTTCTGAATATGTTTTAATAAATTGGGTTTATCTGCACCTCAGCTTTTGA
Organism: Fratercula arctica; assembly: GCA_947846985.1. NCBI lineage: Eukaryota > Metazoa > Chordata > Aves > Charadriiformes > Alcidae > Fratercula > Fratercula arctica. The sequence continues at coordinate 28,044,024 of CANTUZ010000010.1, forward strand.
TACAGGGGCTTTACAGCCCACATAGATTAGGCAAAATATTTTTAGCACTGCATCAATTGTGATTCAATGTTGAAGGAGTAAGGATTTGTTACTTGCTAGGTGAATAAGTATTTTGAATCAGCAGGACAATGTACATTTTGAATTAATCTAAGCCAATTTACTATTCCCTAACTTATCATTTTCAAGCAAAAACCTAAAAGCTTCTTTTTAAATAACACACGGAGAAAGCAGTTAACTGTGCTTATGCAAGATTTTTGTAAGGCAAAACCGCTACTTTCCCAGCTGGGATCTGCTTTCAAAATATAAATTTATCAGAGAGACACAAAAAAGCATTTCTCGTTTGACAGCAGTAGCAAGCAGGGGGTCTCAGACCATTTGCTGGTGAACAAGATTACATATCATAAAGCTGTCATGAGTTGGCACTAATTTGACAGTTTGTTGGCTCAAGAGACTCCAGCACTGTGAATGCAGGGGATAGAAATGTCTCTGTGATGCCATGAGGTTCACGTGGAGGGCATTGATGAATGGCAGACAAATTGGATTCTTAAGTAAAGTTGTCTGCTGTGGGTGGGGGGAGCATGTTAAACTGGATAAATTTTGGATGTAAAATGTGTAATGGAAGACAACGGGAGGCTGAAGATTCCCTAAAAGTTGACGTATCTGGATTTTTGTTATGCTGTGTCTCTTTGGTGGGCCATTTTTAAGTATCTCCCACTTCATGGAACTGTTTCCCTTGGAGCCTTTTATACCAGTCAGAACTTATAAGCTAATAGTCTTTGGGCAACATACAGGCTACTTTTTGTGTCTCAGAACAAATGGGGAGAGAGACTGTCTGGGAAAGAAAGTACATGAATAGAGGTTGAGGAGACTATTCTGGGGAAAAACTGAGTGGGTAGACAACAAGGGGGACAAATGGGTGTCGGAGTAAGAAATGCTCATAGACAAACCTTTAATAAAACTTTTTTTGTTAGAACCATGTTTTCAAGGAACATCAATAGAATATTTCAAAAGCCATTTTACCATCTTTTCCTTCCCATTAGTGAAATTATTGCTAAAACATTGGCTAATGTATTTGTTGTGCTTTATCTCAAAGTGCCTCATTCACGTTACTCTTGGAACACTCAATGAGATTTTTCTCAAATTTTTTTCAGGTGCATGCAGAACTGGAGTTTATTTTTGAAAACAAAAAAACCCAAACTAGCTCAAAGCTATTCTCTAGCTTCTGTGTACCTTAACTGAAGTTATTCAGATGCTGTTTTCACAGAGGATATTTTGAGTTCCACACACTTGAAATTGGATGTAATATAAGTTTAGCATAGCTGAAGAAATATTTATTAAGCAGTGGGGATATGTCACAGTCTGGTCATTTTTCTTTGCGTGTATTGAATTTTTTTTTTTGTTAGTTGTTCAGCCAGACAAGCAAGAAGTGAAACTATCTGTTTTTAAAGAGCTGATATTTGTTGGTTGGTGGTTTTTTTTTTTTCCTTGTTGTCCTCTGTGCTGTGCTCTTTTGTGCATAATTTGCCTACAACTATTGGCCAAATAATCAGTCTGCTCTGCATTGTCGTCTGCTTTAAATTAACTATTGACCAGATGTGCTGTTAAACCAGCACAAACTTCCTCTGAGAACAAGAGAAACTCATTTGTACACCAAAACTCTCTCATATAGATTAAGGCACCTGTACAAAGTGTAATAACATAATGGATTTATTTTAGGCACAAGTCCTCTATGTCCACCCTAAGCAAAGTTTGGCATGCAACATAATTCTTGGCGAAGACATATGCTTAGTTATCTGAGTTGTTCTAGTGACCATATCTTGATAGAACATTTATTTTCATCTCTTAGAGAATTAGATAGAATTATATTGCTGAGATATTTCAAGGTCAATGATTGTGCTCACTTTCAAATGCGGTCAGTGTGAGCAACTGAATTTCTATAGTAAATCCATGTGTTATTTCAAGAGTGGTTATGTAACTGAAACAAATGGAAAAATTGCTGAGTGACTGGAAAGGTCTAATGCAGATTCAGGGAAAATTCACCTCCACTGAAGCTGCTGGAATGTTCTCTCCTAGCAGCCTGAGACTGCACATAAAATCCAGAATGTAAGGCTTGTAATCCAGAAAGGCAGAGGAACCTTAATAAAAATGTTATTTAAACAGGTTTACCATCAAAGTAAATTGCCCGGTTCTATCTGCCCATATCTATACATAATAAACCAGAGGCTACCTAGGCTAGTATAAGGAAATTAAGCCTTGGGTGTAGTTGGGACCTCTCTATCATTAGTTTCTGTTAGGAAGATTGCTTTTCAGTATTGAGGAGTTACATGTCTCTACATAGGTGAAAGTCTCAGCCTGACACTTGGATCGGAAGGAAACCTTGAGCCCAGGCACATGTGTGGGCATTGCCTACATTCAGCAGGAAAGTTATATGCAGTTGTTATTGATTTCTCTATTGCTTACAGTGTCTGATGTGCTGCAGTTAGGAACAGAAAAAGGGCAATCGTTTGTGCCTGTTCAGTGCCTGAGAAAATCTGCACAGAAAGGTGCATCAAGTTGCTACCAAGATTAAGAAATAATGGAAGTTAAAAATCAATATTTTGCTTAAATTGTCCCCAAGTTCCTCTGAATCACTGAAGTGAATGAAGGGACTGCTCTTTCACCGGGAGTGGCTGCTCTCTTTACCTTTTCTCATCAGTCTTTGCTGGGTGCTTGGCTTAGATCCCCATGATGATTAGCAGTTACAATACATCTATTTAGTAATGCCATAGGTGTTAATTTATGAGTTGACTTGTGTAATTAATAGAAAAAGGCTAAAATTTAACCTGTATTTTGAGGCATTTACAGTCCTCCTGGAGCAAAGGAACAACACAAAATGAGAACTGAGTCTGTTTCCATTCTCACTAGAGACAGACATACTGAATCTTAAAAATAATCTTGGTTCAGGTGTTTCTGGGTTTAAACTTGAACAACAAAACCTCAAGCCTATAATAATAATAAAACAGTTCAGGACTATGGGTTCCAAGAGAAAGGACAAAAGAAGTTTGATAGTGCTTTCCAAGAGAATCCTGAAAAAAAATTGAATACTGATTTTTCAGTCACGCTGCAGGATGTCTTGGGCCAAAATTATGTCAATAACAAAAATCACTGGTTACGGGAAGTGAAACAATAGGTGTAAAGGAAGCCTGATGCTTATTTGCCGACCTTCTTGTATCTCATTGTTTCTGTATGTTGCAATATAGTTTAGCTCCAAATGGAAAAACACAGTAGTTTCTAGGTGACAGCTTAAGTAAACATGGCCACATGCTGACAATTGGTCACTTGGTAGTAATAGGATATGAATGACACCCTGTGGAAAATGCCCTATTATTTAGTTAGTTAAATGTCATGAGCCATAAAAAATAAAAGGCAGAACAATTTATTGTAGACAATGCATGGGGAGTGACCTTCCTTCCTTTGGAAACAATTAGAGGATAAAAATCCTCTTTACTCCTGAAAGGTGCAGAGCTGGGATCAGGGGCATTTGTCACCTTCCTAAGCCTGGCTATGGGCTCTAACTTCTGCAGTACTGCAGATCTGCAACCAGACACTGAAACTGCTTCTGGGTGGAGGCAGTTGTTTTAACACCATGTTTGGACAAGTATCTGGGTCAGGAGCTGAAGTAGTACAGTTGGGTATGGTGAACTGGTTCCCAAACTGGTAACAGACTCTTGCCTGGACAGTCCAGCTGAATACACTTAACTGGGACAAAATGTACAAGAACCTATCAAAGAAGGTGCAGAACGCTAGTACTCTGAGGAAATGCCTGAAAGTCAATATGTCAGTGTACAAGCTTGAATATCCAGTTTTGAAAGCTGTCCCTGTCTTTGATGTGGATGTACATGTCAGCCCCAGTGCCTTTGTGAGAGGAGATACACAAGTTACCAAAAGCAAATGAGAGATGGGGATTCAACAAAACATTGCTTTGGCCCTTCTTTTCCTACAGGGAAAATTTATAGTCCTAACCTTTCTGTGCAAACTTAGAGAAGAGACATCGATTTCTCAGCAAGACACTCAAAATTCAACAGATGGAGATGGGTGCCTACTGAGCTATTCTATGAAGGGAGTTAGTAAGCCAGACAAGCTGCACAATTGTATGCTAAAATTAATTTCCATCCCAGAAGCTGCCCAACCCATTTGGATTTTGTAACTGGGAATACTTTTGCCAATACTACAGTGATTTTTTTTTAATTAATTTTTTTTTTTTAATTCTAGAAACAAAGCACTAAGTTATTTAATGCCTTTCTTTCGTGAACCAGGAGTGACTAGAGATGTCCACGGTATGTGGGTTACTAGTGTTGTCCTCCTTCCCTCTGTCTGGTGAGGGCTCAGGCTCTACCCACACTGGAGCTGTGCCTTGTCTGACTGGAGGCTGTTTCGTGTCTCTCCTATTGAAGTTGGTCTGTTTCCTAGGGATTCAAAGGGGACTCTTGGGATTCAAATAGAACAAATGGAAAAGAAATGGAGGGGGAGTGTCATGTGCTTTAGAAGGAAATATCTCTTTGTGGTGATGACTGTTATAAAATCACTTCTAAATATAAAGTATTCAGAACAAGAGCTTTTTTTCTTTCCTGGGTGAGTGTTCTCATCACTAGGCTCTCCTATAAAAGAATGAATGAGGCATGTCACCAGGCTTGAAGCTGATAAATAAACCTTACTTTTATTATGGAGTTAAACTTGTTCAGTGGACTATGGGAATGCCTGCTAGACCACCCCCTCAGCTAAAATATGTAGAAGTACTTTGCTCTGTGTGTGTTAACAAGACACAGATGTGAAGAAGTTCTGAATTCCTCAGCCTTCCTCACCTGCCTGACATGGATGTACAGAAACCAAGCTCTAGGCAGATGGGGAATTTGAAATGTTGAAAACTAAGCTATCAGAGGAATTTAGGCAGTAAGTGAGCATGGGGTTTGAAGATTATAATTTTGGCTTGGGTTCCTACATTCCAATAACTCCAACTTTCAATACAAAAATCCCTCTTGGATCTCAGACTTGGCTTGTTTTGTACCTGATTTTTCTGTGTGTGAAAAGGATATGAGTGTTTAAGGAGTATGCAGATTTCCTGGTGGTCACAGCCATGCAAGAAGGAAGCTGCAACTAAATTTTTCAGCCAAAATGTTCATACTTAAATAATGGAAGGGAACAGATTTAAAATGTTATCTATAGTGGCAAATCTTTGCAAAGCCTTTGATACAACAGGGAAAGGTTGACTCTGTAATGCCCGTCTACCCCAAACCAAAAAAGATGTCATAGAACAACAGTAGTACCAACATATCCTTAAAATAGACTTTGGGCCAACTGGTGACTTGCACCACCATTTTAAATTATATTTGTAACCTGATTCCTGTGAATTAGTTATTGAACAAAATCTTTACTGGTTCTGAGATGCAGTCAGTGCTTAAAAGGAGCAGGGAATTACGCCATTATTACAAAAAAATGCATGGGTGGAGCATCGGGAGGAAGCAGTTTTCCTTAATCTGCTGATTATATTCTTATCCCATTTTCAGTAAGTAAGCATGCAGCTCCCCTACCCTCCCAAGTCTTCCTCACTTTTCCTAGTTAGTCAACTGCACTTACGTCTGTGCTTGGTGTTATTAAGAGTCTATTATGAATGTTATTTCTTCTTAGGCTGCACAGGATCAAACCTTGAAGGTTCAAGGCGTTCCATCTGCCTTCTATTAATTACCACTTTTATTCTTTGTGATTCTGCTTCCTTCTAAGGGAGGGGGGGTTTTTTTATATTGCTTCTAAAGGACAATTTCCTATAGTAAGATATGTAAGCATAAGGCATGTATTGATCTTTTCATGACCTTTTCTAGTAATAACATGTAAGATGTACTGCTACCTTCAAAGAACAGAGTGCATCTTCTTGACATCATGGAAGATTAAATATTGCAGTATGAAATGTGTAGTTCATTTAAAGGCATGTAAATACTCTTTATAGCACTTAAGAGCTTTAGACAAAGACCTGAGGGGTGGGAAATAAAGGAAACATCATAAATTTGCAAAAAAAAAAACCCCAACAAAACCCCCAAACAAAAACTCAAAAAAACTCAAACCCCAAAACCTCAACCAAGCACTCCATGGCCCAAACATAAGATTGTTTGGAAAACTTGTGTAAAATGAAAAGGCCCAGGAAATAAACTTGTGCATCTGTTCTATGAGACATTGTGCTACATTCTGTCATTTATAACACAGTATTAAATAAGTGTGTTGGCCAATAAAACCTAACAGTAATGATATTAGTAATTAATAATATCATTAAGTTTAGTAGCATTATAAACTTATACTGTATTTACTGTATTTCTATACAATGTTCTGCCAAAAGATACCTGCATATTTTTACTTACTATCCACATCTCTCATAAGAAAACCAGGCACAGGCAAGGGACGTGTTTTGCTGGGCAGGCTAAAGTCACTCAAAATCTGCTGTGTTGCAGTTCGGGGAGCTCTGCAGAGGCAGCACTAGCCTCTTTGTTACTTCTGTCCACACCTAATGGTTTCATTTCCTTTACTGATGACTTCCTTGTTCCTTAAGCAGCATATGGTATATGGCGAGACAACTGTGGGCTTACTACAGAATGGGAAGCCACCTGTGGAAGGCTGAGGGGTGTGTCCACACTGTGGCTTTGCTGGTGTTCTCTGTTGTGTGATGTGTTGTGATGATGCTCCAGAACTATGTTAAAACTGCTTGGTTGTTGCAGGAGCACTGCATTCATCCTGGAAAACCCAGTATGAATAGCCAAGCACGTTGTCCAGCAATTACCATCTGAATTTCCTTGTTTCAGCAGCTACACAGCTCATCTTTCTGCTTGGATTTGTTAACTCCAGTCACAATAGTGTTATAGACACAGCTAGGCAGAAGTGAAGAATAGACTTAAGTCTTGTAATTGTTCTGCATGTCTCTTCCTCCTTGCTCTTCTCTTTGCACCTGATTTCCATCTCTTTCCAGCCATCAGCCTAATGGTTAAATTCAAATCTCAGAGCAATGAACCAGCAGGAAGGGTACGCTTCCTTAGAGGTAGGTCTGGACTTCGTTTTAGAATTTTCCGTGAAAACTTAAATCTTCACATGCACAAGAAAGGAAGACAGCACCTTCAGAAGAGGAAACCTCTAGACACAACTTGCATTCCATTGCACTACTTCTAATCGCACACTGCAATGTGTTAAGCTCTCAGAAAGCCAAGTATCATCTTACCCTGATTTGCATCTGGTTTCTCTTCAGGCTATTGAACAGAAAAATGCTGAAAATCTTCAGATGGTGGAATAAGTATCTCTCAGCCTCAGCACTTTGAGCTTCCTCTGGAAATAAACTAGGGAGAGCTGTCTTGGTGAACAGACCTACTGCACAATAGTCACTGCTAAAGCTATAGATTTAATTAGGATGTAGTCTTAATTAGAATGCATTGGAAAAGTTGACCATATGGTGATAAAGATGGATAATATGTGAAACCTTCTCGCCTAGTGTAGAAAAGTACATTTTATTTTTTTTAACAATCTTTAGGGATTCCTGGCTGCCAGACACCTTTTTTGATTAGAAACCTAAGAAAGCACCACACTTTAAAGCTGTGGACACGCAGTACTTGGGAACACAGTGGCCTAAGCCTGACCTGGAATAGATGTGCTCTGTAAGAAAGCAAAGCTGAGGAAAATGTAGAAAGCTTTGTTTGTGTTTTGTTTCTAAAGAGATGCTGTAACTGGCTGCACTCAATAACACAGGACCTGGAACCAGTCCAGGGAAAATCATGATAAAGCCACCCCCACGCCCCTCATGCACATGCAAGAATTTAAAACAAAAAATATTTTAAAGGGACTATGGTTTTGGAGTATTTATTTTCCATTATTTTGCACCTGATGCTCCCCTTCATCTTTCAAGTTGCAGCTTGTGTGTGAGTATATTAACGTTCACAAATGTTGTGTTGCTTTACTTTTCTTAAAGGAAAAATACCTGTGCAGTATGAAACCTTGATTAATGCCCAGAGATTCCTAGAAATGGTTATTTCTTTTACCTGGTTTAGGTTGAGCCCTGTTTTTCTTGGGACACAGCTATAACTAGTCCAATTAAAAAAAATAATAACCAGAAATTGAGAGGGATTACAGTATTTCACAGCTAGAAGCAGCTTTAGACAGACCTACTTTGTCCCAGCAGCTGCCTGCTGGCTGTTAACTTTGAAAATACCCTTGTTACGGAAAATGTGGGTAACTGTCCTGAGACTGAGTTCGTTTACTGCACTCATTAAACTGTTACAGAAGATGCACTGTGGAGGCTATTAGAGGGGAAAACCCCACCCAGAAGGGTTATGTTAGATCTTCTGCTTGGTCTTTTTGACTTGAAAGAACAGAAAACAGCAATGCAAGTGATACGCAGTATTTGGGGTTTTTTGTATCGTTCTTAGTATCTTTGAGTTATAGACATAATTTTTCTGATTCTAAAGACTATGCTGCATCAGAACAAGCTTAAGATTTTCCTTAAGTTAGACTCATAGTCTGTGTGTCAAATAATGGTATTTTACTCAGAATAATTTTACAGACAAGTAAAACAAAGGGCTGAAGGTCAGGTGACATGGCCCATCAGCATGCCCAGGATCCCCACAGAATGGCTGTGATAGAGCAAAATTGATTGCTGAAGAGTTGCAAGCAAGTTCCCAGGCACTTGCAGGTGTCTAGTACGATTTGCGTGTCTTCCCCCCATACTCCTTCCTCGCTTCTTTTCAGTATGTTAACTTCTATTAGGCAACTACCAAAAGCAATCATTTCTAATGATTCATTATAGGTTTTGGGATATTTTATATAAATATCCAATATTTGTACATGGTGAAGATAAATATGCCAGTAAATAGTCTTTAGTAGTCCTTCTATTGCATTATTAATAGCACTTTTTTAAAAAAGTAATGTTAACTAACTAATTTGCTCTACTTCTTACTGGACTAGTGATTAGAATTGTCGTTTTCCTTCACTTTGATAGTCTATTTCCCTTTGATTCTCCTAGACTAGCACAAGGCTTATCTGTCTTGCTTTTCATTCCCCTGATGACACATTTAATGGAAAAGACAATATAGCCTAAGCGTTTATATTTTGAAAAATCATTCTCCCTGTTTATTTTCTTCTAAAACAATCACAAACGTGACTGAATTACCTCAGCTTTGTTCTGTGATAAATGAAGAAAAATAAATATCTGGTAAAGACTGATTCAAATTCATCTATTCATAGCTCCCTCACTTTATTGACATTACTTCAGGGATGATGATGTCCCTAAAAATGTACATGCAAGTTAGGTTATGGAATTTTAGCTAATATATTCTCTATAAACCTGTATTAGTTTTGTTTCAAATATCTGTATTAATAAAATTATATTATAATTATTAAATATGGACCAGCATTTAGTATGTGTCTATTTAACCACTTGATTATTCATCTTAATGCCAGACATGTTGCTAAAAATCATTTCTAATGTCATTGCTTAAACTCTAGCCAAGAACAGACAGTATCAGCCTTTTGACTAAATTATCTGAGAGTCCTTCAAAGGTTTCTTTTCTCTTGCCAAAAATTTGTGGAAAATACATGATGACAATAATTCAAAAACTTTTGTGGTCTAGATAGCTTAGACAAACATTTAATTTGTAATGCAGACAGTCTAGCTGATGCACCGTTAATCTTGTTTGGGGGGGATGAGCTGTTGCTTGTATTTTGGCTTTCTGTAAGTGCTTATACACTTCCTTCCTCCTTCCTCTACTCTGGATTATGTTCTCACCTTCCCGCAGTCTTCACTTGCTTTATGCTCACTGATCCTTTACTTATTTAATGTATCTTTGAATAAGTGGAGAATGTGAGTAAGAAAATGTGAGTTTCTGGAGCAGAACTGTACCATGAATGTGTGCATACATACCATGGGGGTAGGTTATCCATAGCATGTGGTCGTGGATAACTTCCACATAGGACTAGTTGAGTGTGGAATAGTGCAGACTTGTGACCTGATGTTAACAGTCTGCTTTGAATGCTGAAGGTGGAAGGTACTTGTTATCTCCAGACTGTGCTGTACACTAGATTGCTTTGAAGGCTTCCTGTTTTCCTGCACATCCTCAACTGAGTTTAAAGGACTTCAACTAAGGGGTAAATTCAGTTGTATGATTCACTTCCATTTTTCATTTGTAAACTTAAGATACTCCTAACTCAGAAAACAAGCAGGTATAAAATCATGAGGAATGCTGTTATTACTCCCTTTGCAAGGCACACAATCCAGGGCTAAATTCTTCTGCCACATAAATGGTTTTTACAGGAACACAGGTCCTGTGTTCAGCAGTTTTACTTAGATAAAATCTATTGCCAGTCACAGCTGGCTTTACTGAGTCAAGTGTTTTATCCTATCCTTTTCCTTGCACTTCTCTCTGTTCTTTGGCCAGCTTGTCCTATTTGTGCTCCCTCTCAGCTTCTATGGGAAGCTGAAAAAGTCCTTGACTTAATATAAGCATTACTTAGCAACAACTAAAGCAGTGTTATCAACATTATTCTCATACTAAATCTAAAATACAGCAGCTATTAGGAAGAAAATTAACTCTATCCCACCTGAAACTAGGACAACAAAAAAACCACCTTTTGTCCCAAATTTATGTCTTGTACCTTAGTGAACATGCAAGTAAGTGTTGCATTTTACATTGTTCTTATGTGCTGCAGAAGCTGTTGTTTCTAGGAGGAAACTGAGCTTTAAAAGAATAGGAGACTGATGCTTCTGGTAATGGAGTTGTAGTTTGTGGAGAGGAGTTGGTTAACGGAAATGATCCATCTCAGCTCCATCAACCTTTCCATTATGAAAACTTTTTATTAAATGCTTGTAATGTCGATTGATAGTAAATATTGGGTCTCTGTTCAGTGATTCAATGCAGGGCTGCAGCATGAGATTTCTCCTGCAGCATGCAATTAACAAGAAAACTCAAGCTCTTTTTCAATTATTTTAACCTGTCAGTGTCTGATTCACCACACCGAACTTCAAATTACATTGCCTCTCTGAAATTTTAGTGAAGATGAACAAGCTCCTGCCTGAAAAATTTCAATAGAGCTCTTAAACATTATACTTCCTTTTGGTACCACTGATTTTCCTTTTACCCCTGGGGATAAAAGCAAGTGATGGTGCAATGATTTCAACAAGAGAGGTTCCCAGTCCCACTTGAAACTCAAAGCTACTACAAATGCCCTCTGGAGGATGACAGAGCTGATATCGGATGTCAGACAGCCCCGTAGTTTAAGAAAAAGAGAAGAGGCTAAGGAAAACAAGATGTAGAACACTGTGCTTTAAAAGGGCCCTCAGAAGATTTTAGCCTTTTCCTTATGAAGTTGAGAAACGTCTGTGCTTTTGAATCGTGAGTGGTGCGCTGACTGTGCAGAGCACGCTGTGGGGTGAGAGGAGAGGTTTTTCATGGGTTTTGGAGATGCTAGAGTGCTAATCAATAAATTCTGTAATTTTCCGATGCACATTTGAAATGAGAGGAATGGGTTTTAATTTGTGTTGATATTTGTAATTATTCTATTTATTACTTAACTGTGTGTAGGGGAATAATGGCTCTCAAGTCTGGTGTGGCTGCAGATTTGCCAGATGACTGTTAGGGACTCATTTGCTGACTGAAAATAAAAGAATGAAGCCTTTTTGGGAAAGGGAATAGTTAGACCTGAAACTTTTCACAAGAAAAGGATTGTTTTGAACTTCAGATTTTTCAAAACACTTCTAATAGTTGAAATATTTTTTCCATATTCAATTACTTTTAAACGTGTCTAATTTTATATTCATAAAATATATTCATATATTCAGTGGTTCATATTAAATTATTTCAAGATATAAGTTACTCTTAGATGTGTTTAAATAGATTGAATCTAATGATCCAGAACAATTTTATTTTCTTTCGTATGGTTTTGTCTCTAATTTTTTGAAATTCAACTTTTCTGATTTGATCATAGGCATATTCCCCCCCACCCCTCCCCAGTCCATGTTGAGTTTTCATAAGATAGGAATGCTAATTTTCAGCCAACCCAATTTACTAGTCTTTGATATAGGTCAGTGTCTGAAGCCCTCTTGGATATTGAATCCACAAAAAAAGTCATAAGCATGCTTATAACATAAATGTGCCCATAAGTATGTATACACGTGCGCTGAGTTAACTGGTAGAGCTCTTTATGCAATGAAAGAGCTTAATTCCAATAACTAAATTTATGGAAACTATTCACAAATAGCAAATTGTAGTATTATTCAGTAACCCACAGAGTTGGTTGAAAAACGAAAGCTCATCTCAGCAAAAACTTACTTGAAAACACCACAGGCGTACAGATTGTTGAATATAGGTGAATATTAAGAATTAGAGCTGAATTAATACGTTAAATTCTTTAAGGCAACCACTTGTTTTCCAAGGGTACTCAGTAGTGACTATTGCCCTACTGACCTGTTCCATGTCAGGAAAAATGAGTGATCATTTGCAGTAAAATATGGTGAAATGACCTGCAATCCTGTTCAATTTCACTTGGCCTTCTCGGTAAGACTGTGCTTTCATGCTACATTAATTCTGAGCTTAATTGAATGCTGTCATCTGTGTGCCATTTCACTGCAAGGATTTAGGCTGTAAAAAAAAGAAGAGCTTTAGTTGATGGAGTAAAGGAACTTGTTGGCAACTTCTTCTTGAAACGAAGAAGTATGCTTCTTTAACAAGTATGCCCACATGCTACCTGATCAGATTAATTGTGAAAGTTGAAGTAAAAGCAACTAAAATGATCTATTGTTAATTCAGCTATGCCATTGAATTCTCCAAGTATTAACACCTGTTATATGTAAAAAGCTTTGAAAGGCACATTTCTCTGGATTTCCAGCTACTGTTGTATCTCTTGTCATATCCTGGTTGCAGAAATCAATTTGTCAGTAACAGAATAACATATATATAAAACATGAGCATTTTGGGACCCAAGTTGCTCATTTTGTTTTTAGTTCCTGTGGTTTGCAGTTTTTTTTATTAATCCTGAGAATGTTTAACCTGAATATATATACGTGTGTGTCTATATATATATGTATGTATATATTCTTTCTGAGTGTTGAGAAGGCTTCAGGGTAACTTCAGACAATGGTTCCCAAGACAATGGTTCCTACGCAATTTTTGTTTGAGAGCTGCTGTGGAGCTTGTCACAGAAATGGTTCCTGTCGTACCTGGTACGCTCGGTCACCTAGGGGAGCGCTCTCTTCATGTCATGTGATCTGTGAACTCCTGTTTGTGAAGTAGGAAGCGTTTTATTAACTTAGCTTAGCAGGTGTAAATATATATAAGCCTGTGAAATGTGGCAGACTGTTGTTTCTGTGCTACTGCAGACTTTAAAGGAGTTACTTAAATCACACTGAAGTCATGGTGAAACTCCCCTTGAGTAATGCAGGAGCAACAGCTATCATGCTTGCCCTCCTGGAAAAAAGTATCTGTATATACAGAATGTTACAGGGATCAATGTAGTGATAAAAAAGGCTTTTTTGTTGTTGTCTTATTATTAAAAAAAAAAAAAAGAAAGAAAAAGAAAAGAAAAAAGGAGCTCTTGGGAATGATCTCCTGTGTTAGGGCGTGGAGATAGTTGTCTATGTTAAAAGGGGCATAGTGATTTCCTTTTAATTACAAAATTAATTAAGTCCATTGTTATGTGCATTAGTTAATAAATTGGCAAGTTGTACTCTCAATACAGATAAGCACATTAATGTCATTGTTTTGCTAGAACAGACTAAAATTTAACAATTCATTATTTGTAATTATTTAAAAAGCTGTGTTTTAACAAATCACTAATGCTAACGTGCCTTTTAAAATATGACTTTTCTTTAAGTAAAATTATCCAGTGATGAAGTTTATCTGTTGCTTAGTTTATCATTTTATAGGATGGATCTCCTAATCATGATTTAAATTTATGTCAGACGTGTGGAGCTATGGAATATTTTCATTGAAGTATCTATGTTTAATGCACTTATTCTAGTGTATGAGACTGGAGGTTCTGAAAAAGTTTTGTTCTGAACAAGTCCAAAATATGGCGCCTGATAATATAGCTGTGTTTTCACAGGGAGATTGTTTAATATACATACACATTTTTTCCAGAGCTTATTGGCTCATTTCCACCCCTGTAGTTGAAACCATGTTTTGTTCCTTATAAACACAATCTCTGATGAAGCCATTTGATACTGGCCTTTTCTGAGTTGCATCCATTGATTAAGCAACTATTCTGTTGTGAACACCGTACTTTGTTAAATGTTATGTTTTCATGATTGCCTGGATTTTAATTAACTGGTGTTGAAATATTACACCTGGTTAACTTTGTCTTTTACAACTTCCATTAGTAAATGTTTTATAGGTAAACCTGGAAAAGAATGTTTATATACAATTAAATGCATGCTTCTCTACAGGTGCTGTAGTTAAAATAATAGAGAGCAAGCCTGGCAATATACACATTCTTTAAATATTTTTTTTTATCTTACATAGACTTTCTCTTTAGTATAGTATCAGTGAAATATGTTTATATACTTGTAAATGTAATTTACTACTAGTATCATCATTTTTTCCAGAATCTATTTAGGTTTGCACTGTCAGTATGCAATATTTGGTATATCCTGTTCTATCTGCTTCTCTCCTATTCTGCAGTTGTTCCTGATACTAGCTGCTATCTATTTTTTCACTTAGAGTTTGCAGCCCAAACTTTTGGTTGACAGGAGATATTGGTGGTCTTCCTTTTGCTTGTAAGGAAAGACTTAGTGATGAACCAAGTACAGCATTTGAGGTCAGAATCCTTAGTTTTTTTCCTCTCTGTATTTATTCATTTATTTCCAAGCTCCTTCCCTTTGCTTGAAATAGAACTGCCGCCGACATTATTTCTCAGCCACCTCCTACAAAGACAGACACTAACTCCAGACTTGGAATGTGTCACCTTTGCTAAAGTAGAGTCCACCCTGAAATCAATCTCAGTGACAAAAGCAGAGTTTCTGTCTGTGAGTTTCATTTTCTAGTGACCAAAATTTACAAAGAGAGTGGCTGAAACTTGTCATTGTAGAGCGAAGTTTGGTTCCAGGAAGAACAGAGTTATTCCTCAATTTCATTCCAGATGGAATTTTCAGCAGAAAAGTAACTGTCCCTCTTACTTACGCGAACAATATCTCCCAGAATAGATTCTGCCAGCCTTTTTTAGGGATTGCAAGTTTTATAGGCTTGGAATAGGTAATTTTTCCTTTCATTTGTACCCAGCAGAGCAGAAAATGCTGTAAAGCCATTGAATTAATAGGTTATACAAGAGCCTTTGTATGCTTCTTAAATTCTGTTCTCATCCATCGTCATCAAGCATTGCCCACTTTCTGATTTCTATATACCCATGGGACACAGACTAATCCAGGAGCTTGTAACAGAGAATCCTTAACTGGTAAGATTCATGATACTCTTAAAGAAACAAAAGAAAACAAAAAAATTGTGGGTTTTGAGGCAGTTTTGGGTTTTATAATAAGGGAAAAATAATATCCTTTTGATGCAGAAATGTACGAGGAAACTGAGGCTAGTAAAAATGTTGTAATATGTTTTTGCTAGGTTTGGGGTTTTTTACTATTGAGTGTGATAGACAGGAGGCTTTGCAAATTCTGGTACCTGGGTTGTTAGATCTAAAAGTTCTGTGCTCGTCTCCCTTGCTATGAAGAATGCAAACCAGGTATTTCTTGATTTCCTTGACTTCTCTTCAGTTCCCAGATTCTCATTTTCTTGGATTATGGCTGGGAATTCTGTTGTGTTAGATGTGTATTATTGACTTACTATATTGAAGGAGGAATATATTATTTCTTCTAATATTACAATTGTCTTTCAATTACATACATCACCAAGATGTCCTATTTTGGGCCAAAGCTCTGTTGTATTAGAAAAGATGGGAGCAACCAGTGTTGTCTTGAAGAACAGATTACGTAAACAGCAGGATACAAGTAGTGAGATGAGAATGGGGGAATACATGTGTACAATAAAACGTTTCTGATTAACAATACAGGCTGCCATCTCATTTACACTGCCTTAAGGCAAGACTGACTGGCTGCTCAGTTAACAAGCCGAAGAATATCTACCAGAGCCTGGGGCAATTGGCACGTTGGAGAGATTATCTAAAGGACAAATGGGTGGATGGGTGACAGGACATTTGAAGAAATGTGCACATGATTATTTTCAGAGCAATATCAGTCTAAACGTTACTTTTCCAATAGGAAAATGGACTTCTATATTTCACTCAAATTTGGATGAGAGAATTTTGGAATAAATGTATGTAGATAGTTGAGACTCTCTTCAGATTACTGTGCTTAAATCAGCCTTAGGGTTAAATGTCTTATTCATACACAGCATACGCAATTGTACAGATTTCTAGTGGCTTGAAACCTCCCACATATGTTGTCCGTATACCAGCATCTCTTCTTCAAAGTTTAAGGAAATAAATGGTGATAGTCCATCCTTTGTTTTAGATAGTAGATTTTAGATGGGTTGCTGCTCGACTACTGGTACAAGACAGCAACAGACATGGTTATTTCAAAAGTCCTCTGTGAAGTGAATGGCACAGCTATGATGCAAACTTTTATCTTTCACATGGCATTACACACACGCTGAAACTGGCTATGTCACTGGAAACCATTGCTACACATGCTGATGCCTTCTTCCCCTTCTCCCTCACCCTTTCCTCCTTCTGAGTGATATGAATCCATTCGTTTAGGTTTTTATTTCTAGAAAAATTTATTTCCTGATAGCTCAACTTGCCATGTGCCTTCACAGTGCAGAAAAGAAAAAGAGCTATCATATGTATCTGTACTTTATCTTTTTACTTCCTTAAAGGGAAGGAATAGTCACAGTAAAAAAATGTAAATGCTATAAATAAATGCGTTTAGAGTTTGAATAATATCTGTTCCCTTTCCATGTGTATTTCCTACAGAAACATATAAATATTGTAAAAGGGTATCTATAATGCTGCCTTTAGAACACAATTTTAATGACTAATCCTATGGCTGGGATTGTTCTGGGTTATTAGTTTCTGCACAAATGTCACGTTAAGGCATGGAGAGCTTCTTTACAAAGGTATTAGGTCTATTGCTTTCCATGTAAAAATTCTCTTATCGGTTCTCCCCACACAGATAGTTAAACAATCCTGGAAAAGGATTGTTTAGAGACAATACCGGGAAGGGGGGGGAGGTCAATAAAACATTAAAACAAGCAAACTCCAAACCCTGCCTCTTGCAGAGTCTTTAGTGGGTGGAATTTATAGTAACTGTTGAAATCTACTGTAAGATTAATCATTTCTACTTTCTGTACCAAAGGGGACCAGATACTGTGGGATGAACAGCATTGCCAGATTCCATGTAGGTGCCTGTAGATAACACAAAAGAAGGGATTATGTAGAGATGTAGGGGTTACTGGTTTTAAAATATTTGTGTTCTAAGCCTTTTGTTCCATTTTCTACAGCTTTCTACAAGCACTGTGAAATAAAAAGCATTCCAACTACCTTATAAACATATCTGATTGAGTTTTCCCATAGTGAGATAAAAGCACATGAAACTGATTTGGGAGGAGAGGAAGGCTGCAGAATCATAGTTGTCTAGGCATCACTGATAAATCTGTTTTTGGGAACTGAGGGGAAGAGGAGGACTTGGACACTATGTGGATAATTTTATCCTAACGGGCTGAAGGTCAGATGCTGTGTATGGCAGTAATTAAAATATTATGTTACAATTCTGAGAATGGCAATCTGTTTTTCTAATCAATAAACAGTGTCAAACAGCTGAAGAGCTGCAAGTTACAATTCCCTGATCACATGTATGGGGCTATTACATTGCAACTGCATAGTTAATCAATTGACTAACATCTGTGAAATGTCTCTTCTGTTAGATGCTGGGAGACTTTCTCTGTTGGATAAATTCCTGAAGACGACTGAATGCTGCTAAGCTTCAGCAAGGCTTTGAAAATTGTTAATATGGTTTCTGTTTCTACTGGTTGGAAATTAGAGTTGAACAAGTGTCTGAATTTCTGCTGTGTTCTCCGGGCCAGTGTTGCGTGGGAAGGGATCTGGATTTTTCCAGGAGAGACGCACACCAGTCTGGGGAAAGAGGAGAGGCAAATTATATTATTCAAATGACCTTGTGGCCTTTTTTTCATCAGGGGTGTGGCCAAGCAAAAAATATCAGTTGTATCACTGGATATTACTTGGAAAGAAAACATTGTGACTCAGCAATCAATGTTTTTAAAATACTTTGTCAAAGGGATTCACCTTCCAGCATAGTCCCTTAAACAAACTGAAGGAAAAATCCTCCATAGATTCACTAATTAAGATGTTTACGTCGTAGTTGCTGAATTGTTCAAAGAGGCATTTATATTCTCGAGTTGAATTATCTGAAGTCAATCAAGATATTTTATGGTAAAAAGTCGGTTCTTGTGCTATGGCTGCTGGATGGCAGAAAGCCAATTACAGTCAAAGAGCATGAAAATTGGATAGAGAGATCTGTTAAGAATGGTAGTAGCTCTGCTTCCCACAAAAAACAGAATACGCAATGGATCTAAAATAGATGCCGGAAAAGATTGTGGACAAAGTGTGTGAGAAATCAGCAAGAAATTGCATTAGGAATTAAAAAAAAAAAGGGGGGGAAATCAGTATTTACAGAAAAATAAGTTATATCTTTCTGCCTATAAATATTATAAGGGCAGATGAACTAAGATGCCTTAAGGGAGTGGGTACTGCCCTGATAAAGCAGGTGTTTTAAGAGCATGAGGAATGCTAGAAAACCAGTGGCATGCTGTGACTGCTGGATCAAAAACTGCCTTGAGTGAAAGGTGCTTTCTACAAGGATGCTAGGATGCTCTTTAGAAATGGAAAACACCATACAGTTGACTCTCTGTGGGAGCTAAATTTTAGGCTGTAAGACAGTAAGTTTGTTCACAGAGTACTCGTGTCAATCTTCAGATCAGGAGAAGGTGGTGGAGGAGAATGCGTGGATACAAAATGGTGGATATCAGATAGGCAGGAAAATCTAACCTACTTCTTACAGTTGGGCACCTTGTATATGTTCATCCCATAAACCAGACAAATGAAGCAATCAAGAAAGGTGGAAGCTCCAGCAAACTTTATGGCCCTTTGCAGCGATCGCTTCCTCTGAGTGCTTCCCTCCGCAGCCAGAGTGAGGGGAGGCTGTGCTGGGCTTGGCTCTGGGCAGGGGTCTGTGCGTCGTCTGCGGCTTTTAGACCTGAGTGGTAGTGGTCACAGTGAGTTAAACTGGGATGGCAATGCTGGCAGAGGTATGCCAAGGTGGAGAAGTAGTGACCCTGTCGAGCTAGGCCCACAGGTGGGCCACTGGCTTGGCCTCGGCCTGTCCCCAGGGAGGCGCTCGGGCCTGGGCTTGCCTCTTCCCTGCCTGGGGTGGTGGGACAGGCCCTGGCTGCCAGCCCAGTGACCTCCCGGCCCCAGGGAGCTGCTGGCCCCCGTGGTGCACCAGGGCACTGTTAAGGAGAGCGGTGGGGGAGGCTGGAACGTGTCAGCACAGTTGTGCAAGGAGGGGCCATGGGGGAAAGACAAAGCAGGGAGCTCTCTGAGGAGCAACACAACCACTGGAGCCATAGAGACTGCAGTGGGGGGGATGCAGGGCCCATGCTCCCAACTCCAATGTTTTGTATTCAATCTGATGGCTTAATTTGCTGTCTAAGTATTGGGATTAGCAGGTTTCTTTAAGGTTCTTGGTGGACAGCCATTCTCTGCTGCTGGAGATGAAATACGTACTGGGTTCCAGCTTGTTTACAGCAGTGGGGTTTAACCGCTTCCAGAGCAAACACCCAGTCCAAGGTCAGAGAGAAAGCCTGAACCACAGCAGGCTCTTCCACTGCTCCTCAGTACCTGTTCTGGCAATACCAGTAACTGCTTTTAGTGACTATTGACTCTACACAGAGCAAATATCTCAACAGAAAATATCCCCTGACTGAAACTTAGAGGCTTGGGAAATAGATTTTATAGCTAAATTAGAACAAAGGACTTTTTAGATCTATTTGCAATTAGCTCAGCAGCATATTTTCCTTGTACTCTAGTGTTTTTGATTTCATATAGACTCATGAAAAAATCTTGTGTTCAGTTTTTAATTAAATTAAACAATATATTATAATTATTTTGAAACCAGCTGCAAGGTATCTGTGAACGTTTTGGGCAGAAACTAAGCACAATACAGTACCACTATGACTCCAGAAGGGATTGTCTCATGGTTGGCATTAAAAGCCCTTTCTTATAATCTAGTTATGCTGGAAGGGGGTGCAATACATGCAGTTCAGATAACTGTGATGTGAATAAACTTGAAAAGTCAAACCATGATATCAGCATGATATCTGAGTTAATATTTGTTTTCAAAAAGTGGATGGCTCTTCAAAGTTGGTTGCCTTTTTTGAACTACCTTTTAGAGATCACGTGAACAGTATTTATCCTGCCCTCTAATGCTAGGACAGAGTAGAGTGAAGTTTGTAGTTGACAGTCCCACCAAAACCGTCCCAGTGATTTTCTGTTTGGAAGAGATGTGTTTAGCTTTAACATCTTCTGACACTTGTGGCGCTTCAAAATATGACGACAAAGTGAAAAAAACAAACCAAAGGGTGATCGTGTTGGCACAGAAGATAGAGGTGGGAGTTCATTCCCTCAAACTTTCTTTGCCACTTGGGAAAATCATTTAGGTCTGATTCTGTTCTGAAAAGAACAAAAAGCCTGAGCCCCCATGACTTTAGTAATCAATGATCCTTATGCTCCTAGGTACTTTCAGACTTGGACTTTAGTCTCTCCTTGTCTTTGTTCCTCACCTTATCTTACTCTGTTGATGTTAAATGCTGAAAGACCCTGGAGCACTATGACAATCAAGGAAAAGATGCTACTGGTACACGAAAACTAAACCTCACTTACTCACCATATGCTGTCCCATCATTAATTGCATAGAGAAGAACTTCATTTTGTGGGAATCTTCTGTATATATAGTGCTTGTTGTATGGGTATTATGTGCTTTTCAGAGTTCTTTTACATTTCAGGGTGCAGCGTATTCTATACCTTTAAACTGACTCTTAGAATAACTTGACTTCCATCAAGCTATGTTTATATCAGGATTTAAAAAGTTTATGAATGCTTGAAATCTGATACATTTCTACAGGCATTCACAAAGAAAAAAAACCTGATACTGGTCTTTTAAGATTTGATCAGATGTGCCTCAAAATTAATGAAATCTTGTCTTTTAGTGCATCTCCAGTACTCCTTAGGCAAATACACAAAAGGATACTAGGGAGATGGCATGATTGCTGGAAATTGCTTTTTAATATAATGAAATCTTGTTTTGGATTTTTTTAATGTGAAAAAATGGCATGTTTTTCTTCTTTCTCTGAAAGACTGTATTGAGTTAAAGCAATGTTGCAAGGTCTTGATACTTTTTCTTTGGAATATAGCACGTGTACCAGTTAATCAAGGTCAGCTTCAAGAAGCAAAGTGAAGTCTGTCAGAGACAATATTTATGAATGGACTTTCACTCTGCTGTAATTGAAATTAATGTTGAGTCATCCTTTCCAGTAACTTCGCAAGCAGACAAATTTGAGTTGACAGAGGGATAAAAGGTCTGAAAGTAGGCTCTCTAAGAGATAGCTCAAAATCTGGCCATGGTTATATATCACTTCCTGAAATGATAATGCAAATGCTAATTGATCTAGAGATACTCCTGGAAGTAGCAAAAACACGTCTTCATTTTTATCAGGAACTGCTATTTGCAGAGAGTGAGACAAAGAGAGCAGGTGGAGAAGTTAAGGATACTTATTTTGAGGTTAAAGTGTACTTCCCATTAAAGTATAGAGTAGCTGTATTCCCTTCATAGAAAAGGTTAAAGCTGTGGTTGAATATTTTCTGCAATATGTTTTATAATATGTTGTCTACATTTTCTTGTTACGTTCAATTACTGATTCACAGTATTTAGTCATATTTTGTGAGATCTATTTGCATTAGATCTCAGCAAAACATCTGTACTCCACTGGGACAAAATAGATCATGAAGGATTAGGAAATACACAGGAATGGAACATAAAACGTTTTGGCCGTAGAAATAATTCAAAGGGGAAGAATGATTAATTTGGATGCATTTTAATCTTTTTAAAGTTTCCATGTTCTGCGAACATTCTTTCAGAACTTAATTTTGGGCATATTAGTCTAAACTAATAATCTGAAGACCTTGTGACAGCTTTCTACTCTAGATGGTTCAGAACTAAGAATTATAAATAAATAATAAACAAATAGAGCCTGCTTAAAACAAGTAAAGGACAAAATGAGATAACCATCAGACAGTTAACTACAAAGATCCTTGAGTTTTTTGTTGTGGTTTTTTTTTTTTTTTTTGAGTCAGTAGAAATTATAGACAGCTGGGTTTGTTGAAACTTAGTAAGCTTAAATATCCAGGAAAAAAATATATGAATTGTATATTCAACTCCTCCTGTGCCTTATGTTATCAAATACCTTTCAAACTAAATTCTATAGATGAAGTAGGAAGTATGCTTTTAGGCATTAGTAAGAGTCGTGTCAACCAAAGGGATAAAAACCTTGATTATGGGCTATGGAATAGACACTGCACACCCAGGCTAATTTCTAAGCAAACTAGACAATTGCATATGCACTTATTTCTGTCACTGGGCAATTTTCTTTTGACATTACATTACTAATTTGTCATAGCATTGTTTCCATTAGCATATAGCCATCCACTGAAGGATTTAACGAGTACATCAATTTGCTAAAACAGAAGATTTTGGGCCTGTTGGATTATCTCAGACTTAAAATTTTATGGTGTGAGTCAGGACCATAAATGAATAACAATATTTTTCATCTGTGGTGAGTAATGTAAACTCGAAACAACCTGTTTGGAGAGGAGATTTTGAAGTAGTTTTTTTTTTTTTAATTAACTTTTTTTTGGGGTTGTGTGGTGTACTGTGAAGGAGGTGTGGTAATTTAGTTATTAATGTCCTCAAAGCTCGTTGTAAATATGCATTTCTAGTGAGATGCAGGTTTTGATCTGCTTTATATGCATAGAATATGTATAAATTAATACTTTAAATAAATAGCAAGATTATCATATGCTGCCTCAATAGCTAAGTATAACTATATCAGTGCAGATATATATTTAGACATATGTTTATTAGTTAAGAATAAGGGGTTATATGTTTGCCTACATTATACAGGCATAGCCAATGACATACTTCTATGTCATATGAGCTGCCTCACAACCCTTGCTTTGGTTGGGCTGCATCATAATTTGATGTTTGCTAAGTGTTTGGCTGTGCGTGATGGAATAGTTATCGCTGATTCTCCCTTGGGGACTCAGACTGTCAGTGCAAAGCCAAAAGCACTCCAGAAGCAGAGGATGTGTGAGCCTCAGTTGAGAGCATAATTAGAAACCTTTTTATCTGGTGGGAAGTGCCCCAAGAAACAGCAGTAAACTTTAAATATAAACCTGATTGTGGAGCTTTGTATTTGACTTCAGCATTTTCTGAATCCCAGATCATTGTAAGAATTGTAAGAAATATGATTTTGAACAAAAAAAAAAATGTGAACATTTAATTTCCTTACTTTACGTTTATGTGAATGCAACTCAATTCTAGAAATAAGCGATCAACAATTATTTTCTGGAAATAAAAAAAAAAAAAGCACACCACCAAAAAACAGTGAAGTTATGCAGGTCTTGCTGTTTAAGCCTAATGCTGTCTTTGGAGGCTTATGCTTATTGTGAGGCACACGGTTTAATAAGCTGCCTACCATACCTGCCTGTATGCAGTGCTCTTGTCCACAATAGCTGCTTTGCACTGTTCCATATGGACACTATTCCGAGTACTGTATGACTTAGCTGCACTACCGCAACCTTTGTATGAGTGCAGAAGCTCACTATATTAGAGGCATACATCTATTCTCATTTCCATATTTTATCAGAGCTGCAGATGCAGTTCTTTCCATCTGAAAGTGTTTTGTTGCAGATTTTCACAGCATGTCTTTTTGGGGCAGCTGAAGTCTGGGATCTGTACCAAGTATTAGCCAGCCCAGTGCTGCCTTATCTCAAGTCACGGATTTGTTCCCATCTGAATTGAGCAAAAGGGAGCATGAATGACATGAAAACTGCATTACTGTCCAACTAGCTGGGCATGATTAGCTACCTTGGTGGCCATAAAATCTCACATCTCATGCAAAGGATAAGCGAAGGAGAATTACAGCCTTTCAAAAAACGTTGGCAATAGCTATAAACATCTACTTTAGATGTTTATAAGAACATAGTCCTATTATTAATCCAAACATGAAATAATAGAATGGTATTAGCAGAACTGAGGGCTACAATTTTACTCTTTGCTAAGCCCACCTTCATAAGCATTGATTCAGAAATTTCTTTTTGCTGTTACCAAAGAAAGAGTCAGCCAAGGCTGGCTGTAGGAATTGCTGTAATACTGGACAGATGTAAATTCAGAAGGGAGTTTTCTATTGGTACCTGGTATAACTGTGGCCTTCTGCCAAGCAGTATTTTTTCCTGTTACTCATTCCTGTTGTCCTTCCTGTGTCAGATTTAGTGGCTGTACATCCATGGTGTGACTTAATTTTGACACTGAGTGGACTCAGCTGGACCGCTGTGTTAAAATGCCTTTTGCTGAGTCCGAGTGTACTCCTGCAATCTCCTTCACCAACTCTAAAGCTGGAGCAGTTAAGTCTAGCTTTAGGGAGGCCTTCTACTGAGAGAAAACTGTTCTTTCATTGTTACTTTTTGGTGGGCTAGTATCTGATAGATCAACTTTCTATTGAACGGATTCACCCTCTGGCTACTTGATTGTCAAACCTGATGCAAGAGAAGCAGAAGAAGCGAGAGGTCAGAAAAAGAGGAGTCCAGCTCCTTTCTGCAGTGGTTTGTAGACACCCCCCCCCCCCCCCCCCCCCCCCGATCGAGCCTAATGGCACAGTGTGACCTCAGATATATTAATTTGATTGCTGTGGTATGTTCTAACTAACTGCTTTGGGATTTCCATTTTATCTGAATATTGGAATTTCTCAGTAGACTTTTTCATAGAATTGTTGCTGTTTCTAGAGCCAGAGCAGATGATGATGACAGCTTTGGCTACCATTTTTATGAACCTTAGAAAACAATCTGTTTAGATCTTTCACTGAAAAGAATCTGCCCTTCTCATAAATCTTACTTTCTCCAAATCGATCTGCTCTGAAAGGAACAGGAGAGGAAGAAGCAGAATTTTCCAGCAATCTTTTTAGTTAGATGATGGTGGCCGAGTGAAACCTAGTTGCATCTGATGGGAGTGTTTTGCCAGGGAGAGATTGGAGGGTGCTTAGTCTTAAGCCTTTCTTTCCCTTTTGTTGCCATATTCTATGTTCTAGACTTGACGGTTTTGCGGTTAAAAATCTAGATGTTAAGGGACTAATGTTTGGTTCCCTGCTATGTTATAATTACCTATTTTCTACGTAATCATGGATATGAAATCCTGTTACCTCAGTTCATAATTTGAAAAATAGTAATTTTCTTTCCCTAACTCAGAAATTGACATACTGAATGCAGTAAAATTGTGAGGATGTTTGTAAAGTGACCTATATGATTTATAATACATAAAATGGGCCTTAGGTTTTTGTTATAGTAGAAACTGTTAGGAGAAAGGTTTGTATAATCAGTCTTTATTGTCTTTTCATGAGATTATGGTAATTAAGGGCAGATTTTTGGATTGTGTATGAATTTTAATTGTATAACAAAAATACTTTCTGCTATTAAGTAATTTGGATTTACAAGAGCAGTTTTTACCTATTTTCTTGTGGTTCTCTACGTATTTAAGTTTCTTAGGTCTTGATGTTTGCTGTCTGGACGTATTTGCACTTCTCCATTGCCTTAGGGACAATGTGTTCACCTACAAAGTGCAAAGTAGGTGTAGAACATTCCTATCTAGATGTTTGTATCTGTGGTGTACTTGGCAAAAACGCAAAGGGTTGCCCCAATGCTCAAAACCTACCGTTGTCCAGTATTCAGAGGTGATACCATGCCTCACATTGTGTTGCATGGAAAAGGGCAAGGTTTTTCAGCAGCATGTCACTGTTTCTGTTGGTGTAGCCAAGGGGATTTGCTTCAGCTTTAGTTACAGAAATGAAAGAAAGAAAAGCCCAGGTCAAGGAACTTGTATGTGTTTGAGGTCCTTGTTGAAATCTGCCACTTCTCACTGAGCCAAACTGCATGACAATCAATAGCAAATGACAGGGAAATTCATCGCCATACTGCCTATCACTATGGACTCTGCTGGAAGTTATTTGTCTCATTAACTGTCTAATAATTCGTAAAGGGAAATAAAACTGTGTTGGAGAACTCTGCAGATGTGCCGCATTATAGTTCACACTAGAGACAATTTACTCCATTTGTCGCGCTGGAGCGCTGTTACAATACTCGAGTTGCTGCTTCAATGTACGTCATGTGGTGTGGTATAATTACAGTATGAAACTTCTGGAAGCATCTGTGCAATTATATACTGAAATAAGGTCCAGTCTCATCCCCAACTTTTACTAAATTCAGCTGTTGGCACTGCAAGGGTTAAGAATCAGGCTCTCAGTAATCCATCGATGACATAAGAAGAAAGCTTTGTGCTTAAGTCCTAGTACCCTTCAGCCTGCTGGCTACTGTGTGCTTTCCTGGGGCATTTTAGGTTTGCTGAAAGTTGTCCAGTGACATTATGTGTGGTTGGGCACGATACAGTTGATGAACAGACATTGCTTGTTGGCTGAGCTTACCAGCCGTAAAACTCTGCAGCTGATCAGCTTTGTCCTCAGCCTGCAGAGACAGGAAATAGTTGCATATGGCTTTATGGAATATTAAGAAAACGAGACCCTCAATTTATAAATGAAAACCCACAAAACTCTTAAAAAGAAATAGCAGTATTGGGCTCAGGTCAAGAAAAATTAGATGATAATTTATTTGGTGAGATCTTCCAAAGTGTGTGGTGGTGTTCTTGTTTGCTGCCTAGCAACAAGGCCAGCTTTAAGAGTAGGAAAGTACGTGCCTGCCTAATCTATCAAGAATAACTCTCTACAGAAAAAAAAAATAATTATAATACCTAGTAATAAATTCTTAATGGATATTAGTTATTGTAATAAATTGCTTTCTGCTAAAATTGGTAATTTGACAAATGATGACGCCTATAAGGGGGAGTAGTAAAAAGTTTACCTTATTTTCTAAGGAAGGCAAGAAAAGTTGCCTGGAAGCGTGTCGTTCCCACACTGAGTAGGATTAATATTGCAACACATATCAGCCAGATGCGACTCTACCTCTGAATGTGGAAAGTGTTCTGTTTATAATTTGTTTAAATCACAGGTTATGTGAGTAAATGGGAATGCATCATCTAGACTGCTTGAAAATCTAGTTTAGCACTTCAATACTTTTTCTACAAGGGCACAGGGTTATTGTTGCTGTTGGAAAACTTAGATGTCCCTGGATATTCAGGTTAGAAAATCCAAAGCTGAAATATTGCTTGATCTTACAGATGCACTTACTGCTTATCATTCTGTATTTTTTTTTCATGTCATTAGAGGTAGGAGAAGGTTTTTACTTAATGTATTAGTAATTTCCTGTGAGCAGTTCCATATTTCAGTTCCTGTAATTTCTCTCTTACAACAGAAATGCTCCTATTTCTGAGTTTTCAAGCAGCAGCTACCTATATCAGATGGAGCCAAATACTGGGATTTGTGTTATTAAATCCTGTGGTATCTACTAAAATTTTCCTCATGGGTTAGTTCTACGAAAGTTTTATAGCAGGCTCATAATTTAGGCAGCTAAGCATAGATATGGGTGGCTAAACTCTAGGTGTTCACATTCAACTATTTAAACGTGTTCTCTGCGCTGTGCTGTACAGACGAGAGCTGCCATTTATTCCAGTGCAAGTGATTCCTTTTCTTTTTTAACTGTGTAAATACAATAGCAGGGAAACCTATAAAACTGCATGTCTTATTTCCGTGCATTTTTTCAGTGGTAAATTTAACACTGCAGTAGTATTGCTGCAAGTAGACAGAAGGCTTTTCCTGATAACAGATGGGGAGGCTCTTGACCTATCCTTTGTCAAATATCATGTGAGTCAGGCTACCTGATTGCCATCAGGCTGCATGCCTGGGTGGGCGCCAGGGTGGTCAAGTAGGGTATAACAATAGCCATTTATCACGTCCAGCCTGTCTCTCCCCTCCATCAGTAAGATAAAATGATCTAATATAATCAACTCTACAGAGGCTCACAAGGTTTGCTGGTGTTTTGTTCTTGGAGGAGAACCTTGTAAAAACCACACACACTCATCTACAAACAGGCCAGGAAACTTCCCACAACACCTCCCATGCAGTAACTGGTAGCAGTCATATTCATTGACTAAATTGCTTTGGGGGTCTTCTGTGTTTTTTTGCCTCTGTCTGTAGAGGTGTTGTGAGAAAAACAAAAAAAAAGTAGGGTTGGTTTTTTGATTGTTTGCTTATTGCTGTATTTCTGCTGCAACAGATAATGATGTGGCAATGAGAACGGTGCCATATGGCTTCTGCTATTGATGGTAACAGAAATAGGGCAGGTGACAGGGAAACTATGTAAGGTAATAAGGGCCTAGACTAATCCTAGCAAAGACTTCTGTTTGGATTAAGTAGATTCTGGGTGCTTTTCTCTCTGGTGAAATTTTCCATTAGGTGTTGCCTGTCTTTTATGTTTACTTTGTACATGCTTGATTTTGTTTCCTAAAGGTTTTTCTCAAAGAACTGTGTTCAGCTCATGGGGATTTGCAGCACTCACGTTCCATATGTGCGTGCAAAGGCCCATGTCCAGTCAGTCTAACAGAAATCTGCACGTCTTATCTGAAATGAGGAAGATTAATGTAACCACACCTTATCTCAGTAGTTGGAGTGTGATGCCCAGAAGCCCTGAATGATCCTGTAGGCCTTATCCTACTATGTGAGCAGTTTTGTTTGGTTTTGAGTTGTTTTTTTCAATAGAGAGACACTCTGAGTGAAAAGCTGCCATGAAGGTTTTATAATCCATACAGACAGTCAAAGGAAAGAAAGAATTATCTTCCGTGTTTTATGTACTATGAACACAGGACTGTCAGGTTCAGTGAATTCAGCAGCAGTGGTTTAAGATGTTACCCTCCCCAGCTGTCTGCCATATGGGTGAACACCACACAGTAGCCTGGATGGCAAAATGGGATTTTTCTACTTTGAGTGGTGGAACACACAAATGTTTTGTCTGAGGACTCCTTATAAGCTATGTACGGAAGTGAGAGCAGTAAAAGAGCTCTGCGTGTTCCATATTTTTATTAGTAGGACATGTATGAACTCTGCTCTAATATTTTTTTTTTCAAATTCAATTTTTTTATTTTATATCACATTTCATCTTCATACTGAAAAAATAAAACAGGGCTAAATCTGGTTCTTTTAAGATAGCTCACAGAACACGGTGCCTGGTACTGTAGCTTTTACTGAAAATGAAAACATTCAGAAAGTAAATAGAGCGTTTCCAGTGTATATGCTGGCTGCATGTGTCAGCATGGTTTCGTTGGCTTCTGTGGAGCTTTGGCCATATGGGCCATCCAATAAGTGGATGTAAATCTTTGTCTTTTTTTTTTTTTTCCTTCCATTTTGAAAAGGAGTGGGAAACACGTGGTAGGGACTCAAACAACTGAATGTTTGCTGTGTCTAAATTTAATTTCCAAGGCTTTGACTGCAATTCTTATCTCTTCATAATGTTTTAATAAATTCAAGGATTTTAAGGCCACTGGGTACCACTGTGATAATCTGTTATAATTTTCCATGTAACAGTTGCCAGATACCTTTATCTACATCAAGTCCATAATTTCTAATTCTCTTCAGCTCTAGGCTTGTTCCTGTTGAAATTAAAGAAAAAAATTGCCCTTGATTTGAGAACATCATCTGGATGAGGGTTTATAGACCTTGGTCTTACTTTCATTCTGTAGAGCAATAAAAACACTGAATACATCTGAGAGTGCTTTATGCTTCCTCTGTTTCTGTTAGCCAGTTTTGTTATGCTTTAAGACCCAGATTGTATTTGTATCAACACCTAAAATTTAGATGTTTTCTATATTTTGGTGATGTGTTTATGAGAAATTATCTGAGTATGCAGAAAGTTGAAAATTTGGGTTGAATGGTGGGAGGAAAGGGATGAGAATAAGTTTTGGCCAAGTATACTGCAAATAACCCCCCCTTACATGTAGAAAACAATCATTTGGGAACTTCCCTCCTTGCCAGTAAAACATGTTAATAAAACATTTTCTACACTGACATGAAAGGATTTAAAACGCAAGGTGTCACATAAACTAGTAAGATATTTATTTCAAATATTTAATCAAAACCTGAATATTTTATACTATTTTTTAATATTCAAGTTTTTATCATGAAGTAAATTTGGCCTTGCAGCAATGCTTCAGTTTTTCATTTTGAAAATACTGCAGCAGAACTTTGATATCGTCCCCTTTTTTTTTCTCTATTTTGAATCAAAATAATTTGCCAAAGTGGATGCAAATTTGAAAAATACCGGTAAAAAGTTGATTTTTTTTTTTTTTTTTTTTTTTTGGCTAATGAAAAATCCATCTGCATTTGCTTGAGGATCTCAAGCGCTTCAAAAAACCTCCTAATGATATTACTTTACAGCCTGTAATCAACATTACAATGTATATGTAAGCCACAATTCTAAATATACTTATATCTAACTCAGAATTTTAATTCTGGGATTATGTTTTTAACTTATTTTTTAATTTTATGGCTTTCAGGATTTTAAGGCTTTAGTTCAGATATGTTGCTTGTTGAACTGTGGGTACGCTTGGTTTATGTGCTTTTCACTAGAGCTGCAGATAGATTTCTTCTCTGGGCTGTTGATAATATGAGTGTTCTTGAACCCATTTCTGATGAACTGGGCTTGGTTGACTTGGAGAGCACAAAGGCATTGATTTGCTCACATTTTCTCAGGTGCAAAAGGAAAAACCCCACTCTCCTGCCTCCCAGACACTTTTCCTTCTGACAATCTGCAGTTCACTGCCCTCTTGAGCTGTTTATTTTCAAACTGGGTTATTTTGTTAGCTTTGCAGCCCTTTGCAGCCCCAGAAATAGCTGGATTTGTGCAGGTGGGGTTCGCAGAGGGACAGGTGAGGTTTGGCCAACAGGGAAGCGGTGTTGCCACTCGCTCCGTTGAGGGCATCTGAGCTGGTGTGGGGGCAGTGGTGGGGCCAAGGCGACCCTCACAGTCTGCCAGGAGAGAGTATCCCCCCGCTGCCGCATGGAAAGGCTGGTGCATTTTAACAAATGTGGATAGACGTATATTTTCCACTGAGGTATTGTGCAGATACTGATAAATAGTATGGTACAACTGACTTAGGTAATTGTATTAATGAAAGCCGGAGTACAGCTGTTTTAGCAATCAAGTTCACTTTCAGCAATGCATGTTGTAAGGTTTGGTCCAGTTCAAGTGGACTATATGGAAAGCTGTAACTTCCTTCTCTCTGCTGGAATAATTCATAGGAATTGCTGTTGTACAAAACCCTCACTTAGGCTATGCTGATGTTCTCATGTTCTTAGTACTTCCCTTACTATCAAATACCAGGCCTATAAAATACCGTGACAGTTACAAAGGCTGTTATGTATTGGAATATTATTTTACATACATAAATGTTATTTTTTCAAATATTTTAGATCTGCTTCATATAGATTTTTATTCACTTTCCACAGTACTAAAACAACATTTGAACTGTATATTTTAGAAGATGAAGCAATTTTGGCAAAAATTTTCTGTTAGATAATCTGTTTATACAGGGCTTGTTATCCTAAGTAGCTCTAATGGCATGCTGCTGACCACATGGAGATCCAGGGCAGATTGCTCCCGCTGCAGGAAATCTGATGTTCCTCGGTGTCTCCGCAGTAGGGTGGTTCTGTCTGGCTGCAACGGGCAGACAGC
This sequence comes from Fratercula arctica, assembly GCA_947846985.1. Classification (NCBI taxonomy): domain Eukaryota; kingdom Metazoa; phylum Chordata; class Aves; order Charadriiformes; family Alcidae; genus Fratercula; species Fratercula arctica. Next base: position 28,076,034 of record CANTUZ010000010.1, read on the forward strand.
ACCATCGTTTTTTTGCTGGTGAGAGCTTATGGAGGTAAACTCTGTCCTATAGGAAGCTGGCGCAACTCCTTCACTGAAGAAGTCAGTCGATTTTTGCCTGATAACATCTGGTCTGAATCTGGCCTCTTGTGATACAATGAAATTTGAGGTAGAAATAGAAAAGGCAGTTCACAGCCTCTGGCCTGAACAAGAATGATAAATAAACAAATATGTTATTTAATAATTTTTTAAATTGAGGTTTTAGTAAAATGTTTTCTCAAAGGTTTGGAAATATTTGCCGGTCTAATTTTTAGCATAATTCTACCAATTTGTATCATAACTGCTTTGTTCCGGGGTTGATTTTTAGAAAAAAAAATGCTTATGAGATACTTCTTATAATTTAAATCTTGTTAGAAGTTGCCAATACAGACGAGTGGTTCAGCTTCAGAAGCTGATATATGCTTGAACACCTGGGCCTGTGCCAGATAAATTCTTCTTATTCCTGCAAGATTAATATATTCGAATATCTACAACCAGGTTGAGTGCTGACAGTGAGGACTGTCTATAAAAGAAAGCAGAGAGGCAGAAGGGTGTCTGACTCATGAGATGTTTCATAGCCGCTGTTGCATGGCTGTAGGATGGTTTAAGCAGTGCAGGTATCGTGGACAGTCCGGCTGTGGGGCATTGCTGATGGGCTCGGGAGGGCAGGAGCTGTCTAGTGGGAGGGTTCAGGGAAGATGGAGTGAGATGACAGGCAGCAGACACAGACGGCAATGAGGGAAAATCCTGTGAGATAATAAGGGGGGGGGGGGAAATCACAGTGAAAGTAGCCAGACATTAACACAGTGCTCACTGAGATGGTAGAGTTTCCATCCATGGAGATGCTCAGAACTCCACTAGGTAGGAGCCCCTTCCAGTCTAAATTATTCTCTGATTCTGCATTTCAAATGGCTGACTTTCATGATATTAATTTTTCTTTTTCTCTCCTCATGGTGCTACCATGGTCACATGAGAAATCTTAGATACCTTACTGCCTGCATTTGTTGAGTACTGCAAATAGTTTCAAGCAAAAGAGGAAAACCATATATTTTTATACATATACATAATTATATGTATTTATATATTAAGTATTTAAAGTGTGAGCTTTTTTCACCAAATCAAAGCTAAAGACAAGACAAAAAAATCCCGAATACTCAGTTTGATCAGGATTATTAGCCTTTTGTTTTAGGTAGGCCTTGTGTCTCTCTCACGCTGTTCAGCAACTGGTGTGCATGCCTGGTAATGCAAAAATACATTATATTCAGGATGTGATTTACTGTATTGCACTTTTGGGCAACTTTGGGTATGCCATGCTTCTGGTTTGTGATAAATCACATTTCAGAAAAGTACTGGTTGGAAAGAAAAGGAGAAAGACATAATGAGAACAACAGAATGTGAGTGTTTAGGTCATTTTTAAAGTGTGATGCAGCCTGAATTTAATTCATAATATTCATTCTCACCATTCCCTAAGAAAAATGGATCACAGTTATGATCTGGTTTGAAATGGGCTTCAGTCAATCAGGTGGATGTAATGATATAAAACTGAAATAAAGGAAGTGATAACATTCATCAGGAGAAGAAGGAATTGAGTTTACGGGGGATGCAGTCTGCCCTCTAGCTCAGACACTTAGTCTTGAAGGGCATTTTTTTAATGTGGTGTGATTGCTAATATGAGTCACAGCAGCATCCATTATCTTTGTTTGTAAACCGTAAAAGATGCATGAAATTCAAATCCAGATGCAGAATGGTCAAGAATCTTGATTCATTCTTCTATTTAAGAAATTTAATAAATATCACTTGTAAACCTTGGATACTGAATCAGATTTTATCTCAGTCAATTTGGTGTGTTGATTCTGATCGAGCTTCAGCACAAATAACTGGGTAAACTGTACGTTTTGTGATTGCACTGATTGTAAACCCATAGTTTTCTATGTTTTTAAATGAAACTCATTCAATAAAAACACCATCTAGAAATTAAGGGCATACCATATCCCATTATGAGATATTTCTGTTTCCTGCTTAATGAGTGACATCTGTGAAGGGGTTAACACATATAGAGCTACTGCTGTCATGGGCAGAAGGTGTCCTTGGGACAGAAATGGTTCAAGGCAGAATGATGATTTGCCAGTGTGAGCTTTTGATGATGCGGTGCTTTTAACATAATATCTTTTTGGAGGGTTTTGGCAGAGGATTCTCTTGTGGCATCTGACAGCACAGGAGTTCTCTCCCTCCTGCTGGCAGGCGCCGTTTCACTTACACTTAGTCAAATTAATGTCTTCCATTTAATACAGTGAGCTGGTTTTCTAATTCCTCTCTTGAAGTCTTTAATACTAGTACTGTAAACAATAGATAAAACGCAGAATTCATCCCAAGGACGGATTTGAAAACCGAAATAGAGAAAGGTGAAGATAAACTTTCTGACCGCTCAGACTTTCTTCCTGTACCATTCTTGCAGGACATTGCATTTTCTTGCCTTTTCATCTACTAGTGAGGTACTGTGGCCAGCTTTCACAGGATAGTAATTATGCTTGAGTGAAGTGTTTGCTTGTTTGTGTATCTTGAAGCCCCTCGCTAAGATTAATGTGATTTGCGTTAAAACATAATTATTATCTTCTTTCATGGCAAAACCACAACAGTTTCCAGTTACTGCTTACAAATACCAAAGCACAACAGAGGCTGCAATTTACTTTCGGAATCATTTCCATTATCAATGAATCATCTCTTTTTTTATTAGATGAGAAAGGCAGGCATGCCAAGTCCCAGTGCACTAGCACATTACAGAAAACTTGTAATAAAGATGTGTACTTTTCCACTGATGTACTTGGTGCATCTCTTTGCAGAACAGATTACCAAATTATTGAAAGTATCATAGCCAATGAATTCCCACTTTCTCATGATCTATTAAGTGATTGAACTTCTCAAATTCCATTTAGAGTAGTTCCTGAAATTTAAAATAATGTATTATTTCAGTCTGGAAAAGTAATAATGGAAAATGTGATCATAAATGAAGTTGTGTGCACTGCATATCAGATACAAATCCCACTGTAATAATGAAATATTTGGTGTAGAAGTGATATCTGCCATTCCCTCCTTCATGACAAGGCTCCCAGTTACTCCTGTCACAATCAGTGGAGCCAAGTTTAAACAAGAGCCATTTATTAAGGAAAATGGCTACTAATCACTAGCTTTTCTTTCCCAAGGAGTACAGCTTGTCTGTTTTTTCTGCAAAAATGTCTGAGTAATAAACCACAAGTAACTATATGGATTTCTATCTGCTTTTCAGCTGTGAATTTATAGGCTTTCCTAAGGAAAATTGGTAAAACTTAAATTTAGCAACAACAAGGAATGGGAAAATCACAACTTAAAAGCGGAGTTTTATTTGCTTTCATCATAATAAATTCACAGCAAGTGGAATTAAGTCATTGAGGAAACATTGAGAAAGTTTAGGGCAAGTTAGGGAATGAAGTTTAAGATTGTATAAGGTACAAGATATTTTACTATTCATAGGAACTTATATGAATGGCATAAACATCTAACATTTTTTAAACTGTAACAGTAATGTGTTACATGATTTCATCTAGTCCTTGTCAATGCACTATATATATGCACTATTACAGGTGCTTAATTTCCATGCCAGTTACTGTAGGAATTATGCTTGTTCGGTTCTCGGCCCTCCAGCTACAGCACAATGCTATAATACCCTATATGCTCTGTTGTTAAAAATGATATTTTAGTTGAATATAAATGAACAGCATTTCTAATAAGAGATGTAGGAATTATCCTACTTTGGATCATGTGAGCTGAATAAATATGTGGACTAGGAAAATAAACACAATTGCTGTCTCTTAGCTTGTTGTGTAAACTGTTAGAGTCCTTCCTGGTCTTCTCAAGTTACCAATGTTATATGCTTGTCCAGCAGACGCTAAGGTTAGCTATGATCTATGAAATGATACTGCCTTTTGCTTTTTCTTTGTGTGAATCGCCAGGATCTCTCAGGAAAATAAATGTCTAAAAATTTCCCGTACAAATTTTGAGTCAAAACAAATCTCTAGAATATATAAATAGATATTTCTTTTCTGAAAACTAGTAATTATTTGCCTTTATCCATTCCCCTGCATCTGAGTACATATTCCCTTCTTTGTGCTAGAAAAAAATGTGTGTGGCCACATGGTCAACTGGATTCCAAAAACCATCCGGATAAACTAACTAAAAGAAATAAAGCTAAGAAAAAAACCTGTGGGTCTTAAAGTGGTCTAGCTAAGTGTAAAGCTGAAACTTGGGACTTAACTTTTGATGCCTTATCTCAGATGCTCTATCACATCCTCAGAGTAACGGAGGCTGATTGACCTTATCGAGTTTTTTTCTTGAAGATGAAATTATGTGTATTTAAAAAGAGTTGAAATCACCACAAATAGATTAGGGCAGAACAGATTGGTTCATCTAAATCAGTTTTTTTCCAGATTATACAACTAACCTCATTTGAAATGACCAAATGATTTAGAGAAAGGAAAGGTCGAGTTCCCAATAATATTCTCCTTTGCAACGTGTTCTTTGCACTTTACCATAAAACTCCCCGACAACCTCCTCCCCAAATGGTCCCAGTCTAAGAAGGGATTAAGAAGTCAGTAAACAAAATTACTCTGCAGACCACACGCCCATCTTGTTCTTCCTTTGGAGGTCACCCAGACAATCTTGCTCTCCGGTGCTTCCATTCTTTGCCTCAAAGCCCTGCTGCTCTGTGAGCTCTGTCAGCTGAGCCCCTGTGACTGATGTGCCTCCACCACAGCTGCGCATCCCCCCAGTGCTCCTGGGCGATTCCACACACACCCAGATGTGAATTTGGGAGTTCCCTGTTTGTGTTACTTGCCCATTATTATTTGTTCACATTACTTATACCACTTCATTGACATTCTATGTATTGTTCTTTGAGTAACCACTTGAAGCGAATAAATAAACATTTTAATTATGTTTGTTTCAATTTTTTTTACTGAGTTACAGTTGGAGCTGACTGTCCCAGCTAAGAGATCCTGGCTATTTACTGAGTCTTTCTAGATTCCTCATTAGAGCTGATGACTTTTCAGCTGTTAAATCAAGGGAAACCTCAGAATAAACATTTTTTTTTCCTCAAAGTCCTCAAGTTGCATTGCAATGTTAGCTTGGATAGTGAATGTGTTCAGGTTAACAAGCTTGAAGGCAAGGTGATATGTTAAAGACTAATCATAATTTAAAGCGGCCTTCTGAACTGCTATTGCAATGGTGAGGATTTGGAAAAAGTGGGACTAGCGGGAAGGTAGATAAGATCTATTTATTTTTCTATCTACCAGAATACCAGCCTTCATCTCTCAAGTGTTTTGAGATCCTTGAAAAATGCTCAGTGAGGACTACATATCATTATTTCAATAACTTTTAGGTTATACAAATCTTTTTTAATGGGAATAATACTGACCTTAACTCTAGAGGGCCTATGAAGTTTAAAATTTCTCTCTTCTTTGTATCCCTCTTTGGGGAAAGGTACTGTACAAGAGCAACATGTTGTTGTTGTTTTCATAGCGTATCAAATCTCAGTGAGCCTCAGGGACCTGTGTGTCCCTTATTGCTGAAGCAGAATAGCAGCTGGTTAGAAACTCCCTGAAAACTCCTGAAACCTTCTGCCTTTGTTACTTTTACTCCAAATTTGTTGTTACTTAGTATATTAGAAAATGAGATGCAGGGGAGAGAATTTGTGGGTTTTTAGTTGCATGCCTGAGGTACAGTAGTTCCATAGTGAGGATGGTATTGCATTTACTTTAACTGATAGTTTTGTGTGTGGACACACGTATATTGGCTTAAGTCTGTTTTATATCCGTTCAGCTTGCACCTGCTAAATTGCAGAAAGAAAAAGTCCCCTGCAAACCCTAAACATGGATAAGAGAAAATAAGCCATGAATTTGTTCTGTTAATGGGCTCCACATGTTCTCAGATCTGTCTTCACGTTTTGTCTATTTTTTTCCCTAATCAGCAATTTGAGAAGCGTACAGCAAATTAGAAGAGCTTTCAATAACCATAACTAAACGTGAAACAATTATGACAATGAGGTGCCTTTGAATTCCCTCAGATTTACAAAGAAAGGGAGAAAACTAATTTCCTGAAGACTTTTTCCAATCATTCTGCATCATCTCTTCTAAACCTTGCTCCAATTCCCATAGGATGACTTCCCCAGTCAGCACATCTGCAGAAATGCGTGGTTACTATGCTGTGCTACAGCCCAGAGCACCTTCAGCTGTGATTTCTACTTCATCTCATCCAATTTAACTACATCCAACCACAGAAGGCTAATAATGAGCAGGTTGCCGTAACTTTTTAAAGAAACGGCAGGAAACATCTTAATGCAACTGTCAGTCTGTGCACGTACTGTAGGCGCTTGCTCTCTCTGATAGCCTGGAGCTTAAAAGCGCTGTTATTTGCCAAGGAAGAGGCGGCTATCTTCAATCTGGCATCTGAAAATGACAAAGAGATCTATCAAACAGAATTAGAAGCACAGATCCTTCCTGTTCTGTTTAGCTTTGTAATTCAATCTGAGTCAAACCAGAGGCCTTGCCTAAAGAGAAGTGCTCCTTCAAATCTAATGAAGCAATCCTCCGATTTACCATCATGCAAACATTAATATGTAAACTTCCTATGTATATAAGAGATATACAGGCATATTGTATATGGCAGGAGTTATTTATCAAGGTATGCTAAACCTGAAGCTCTCCTTCTGCTGGATTCTTCTTCACACTCTCTGTAGGCTTCCACAGTTACCTTTCTATTTGTCATTTCTGTGCCGCTCCAGACATCCTAGATGAATTTCCACCCTATGCCTAGGTATATCCCTGAAAAGAGACTTAGAAATGTCACAGAGATTTTGTGAAAAACTTCTCTGAGCTGCCAGTAGCATGGAAGATTTGAAAAGTCTGCTTATGACTTCATTGATTTTTGTCGTGTTTATACGCTTTTGTCCAAGGAACTTAATGTTTTCTGTACTATCCTGAATGTAGCCTGTGATAAGACTATCCAGACATTCTGCTTTTTATTTTTTAAAGAAAATTTTGTTGTATGTTCCCAGCTTGATAAGGTACTTTGAAAATATAATGGCAACGTGTATGTATGTGAGATATGCTAGGTAAAGATGTAAGCGAATGTGTTCATGAAGGAGAAACTCAAAATTCCCCAACTCTGCATAACTTTTCTACTATGATTTATGCTTCTTCCTGGAGTGTTGTTTCATACCTGCCATGTAGTGCTGGTATAATTGTGAATGTGTTTATGCTATGTATTTTTTTAAGAGGCTAGAGGTACTGTTACTGGGATACAGCACTTAACAACTTCCACTAAAATGGCTCATGTGAAAACATCATTGGCCAAGGGTGTCTTCATCTGATTTTACTTTATTTTTTGTCCTACCTTGCTTCTCTTCTACCCTTGTTTGTCTGCATCATGCCTGATGTCTTGATTGTAAGTTCTCTGGTAGAAGCTGTCTGTCATTTATCTATCTAGCACATCACAAAAGGATGCTAACCTCTGTTGGGTTTTCTGGGTTGAAACTTAAAAACATTGAAATCCTTCTGAAGAATAGTTTTGAACCTTTATTATTCAGTGATGAAAATGACAGCATGTAAGAAGTAGTATGTTTCTCTTGTTACAGTTTGGGATCTGGTAAAAGATCAACTAAGGAACAGAAGCCTAAATATGAATGACTTCCTTCTGTGGACCCACTCAGAAGGTAAAACATTTTATCAGGGCTTTTGGGTTTGTCTCCATTTACTACACAAAGTTTTAAAGATGAAGACATAAAAAGTCATGAAGGATACAGAGACATTCCTAAATGTTCTTTAGCAACGTAGTGGAAATGATGACAAATCGTTTTTTGATTTGATTTTTGAGTAGAAATGCTTTTAAAAAAAAAAAAAAAAACTTGTGAATTTCTTCTAAAAAGGGGATCATTTGGCTGAAATCTCAGGCTGGTAGAATTTAGAGTTGTGCATTCTTAAGAGAAACACCATTTAATTGTTCATTTTCCACTGAAGTTCAGTATCAGCACACAGCCTTGAAAACTAACTTGAGGTGACCTACAAATCTCAGTCCTTGGGCCATTTTAGATTGAGAATCAACCTTTGCTCTGGGGATTTTTTACAAAAACTAAGTTCAGGCTATATTCCCTGAGGCATGTATTCCATTCCCGACTTTAACCTCTGCTAGTTTCCAAAATCCTTGGGTAATGCTGAAAACTGAATTTCCACTTGGAATGAAACTGGACAGAGGAAAAAGAGCACAAGCAATAAAGTCTAGCGTACTAGTGCATTCATTTAGTGCAAAGTTTCATATTCCTTTAGTTCACCTGTGGCAGTCTTCAGCAACTTCACTTCTTTCATCTAACATAAGAGCTGTTAAAAACTGTGATACACAAATGAGGTAATGTGGGTTAATTTAATTTCTTTAGTAGGGAACACAGCAATGGAGTATTCCTTTTAATCTGTGATAGGGGAAATTCTCGGATTCTCTTTTTTTACCCACATGCCGTTTTAACAAGTAGTTTCCCAGTAATTCAGGAGCTGGCAGCAATGAAAGGCTGCAGCAGGAGCAGCATGGTGCTTTGATAGCTGGATAACTCCAGCATAGGCAGCAGGCCAGTAAAGGCCAACTGCATTGCAAATGTTGACCTGATTACTCTCCTGAATGGGAATATCAGGCTGGCCTTTCCTATGAAGATTACTATCACTGTGGTGTGATATAAAAAACACTCCATATGCCACAGAAAAAACCCGCAGGGTTTTTTTCTGTGCTGCTCATGCCTGTATGGACATGTAGTGACTAAGCTATCCAGAAGTTTGGTGTGCTAGGGGCTGTGCTGACTTTCCATGTAATTGTTTTGCTCTGGTGTATATGCCTGACTCTTGGAAACAGAGCGAGAGATAGCAGCTAAAAAGAGAACTGTTTAACCCTTTTTCTGTGCTGGAACTTTCTTTGGAGATTGCTTTTGCAATTTGAAGAAGTTGTTAGTGCTGTGGTATTTGGCTCTTAGCATTTTCTAGCAGTTACTCTGTGGGTTGTGTATATGTAGAGATCACTTTCTCACAGGCGCAGAAGGCGCCAGAGCCATGGTTGCACTGCAACTATGATTCACATTATCAAATCACTGCACAAGGAATCACAGCTCATTTCTTTTTGCTTCCCTGGATGGATTAGATCTCTTAGTTGTTTTGTATTCCATAGTGTTTATGTCAGGATCTATTTCTTCTTATGTTTCTACATACACCTGACAAGCAAATCTGGCTCAATGAGAATTGCATGTCAGTAGTAGATTCTAGGCATGCACATATTTTAAAAGAAATAGTAATTGGGGGTGATAGGTCCCTAGCACAACAACCTGCTGCCCAGCTTTGAGGTGGATGACCCTTGCTATCAAATCTGGAACGTTTTTAGTGTAGCCATCTTCAGTGTAGGATCAGAAAATGTCTCAGGTTGCTGTTGACACTTTCATTACTCATTGCAATTGAAACCAATAATTGTAAAAGACCCAGATTGGAAGAATGACTTAATTGACACAAAGCCCAGAAGTTTTCCATTTATAGTTAGAGATGGACTGTTCCGCTATCTGAACACTTTCTATTTTATCATTACGAGAAAGGTAGACACAATTTGGAAAGAAACAGGTATGTAACAGAGTAAGACTGCTCAGGGTACAAGCAGCAGATAACAAATGAAGAGGTGCTTTTCTCTGTCAGTAGATAAATTGACATCATCACTGAAAACAGTGGCAGCATTAGTAGTGCAACACCGCTCTCGGTCTCAGGCAATGTGCTCAAGTACAGTGCTACGTTAACTTGTTTCTTCTGGACACCACAGAACAACCATTCCAGGAAAAAAAAAATCCCAAACCTTCCCTTCCAGTCCCCATAGCCTTGGGTTAGAACATGTATGCCTATTAGGTAGGAATGATTCTTATATAAATAACAGCTGTTCACTGGCAGTGAGGTCTTCAGTGTTTTCTTGCTTTTTCTGATGTTCATATGAAAACTGGTACTTTTTTTCCCCCTTCAGGTGCTTGTAACTTGGCCATACTTGGGGAATTTTCTTACATGCAAACACAAAACACAGGTTCTATTCTGCCAAAGTTCAAGTTCCTGAAGAATAAGGGGTAACAAAAAATTTCAGTAAAGTTCCCAGATTCCTGTAAAACATGGACAAAACCATTGTATTTCTCAATAACCTCACTCCTGGAAGGGTTGAATTTTCAACAAGAATTGTTGAAGGCAGACATCAGTATGCAATATTCATCCCAGGTGGCAAACGCATAAAAAGACTGAAGCCAAGGGTCATATAATAGGAAGTATCAAGCAACCTTAATAATAGGCGGTGCTATCAGACTTGCCTATAAATAATCCACGTTGTCAGGAAACTAATGGATATTCTGCATTCAACATTCTTATAAGAGTCAAGAGTAAGTAGTTCACCAGATTTCCATTAGTGATATGTCTGCAACTTTGTTTAAATATTATGCCTGCATTTGGGACAGGGGAAAACTATAAGAGCCCTTTCACCACTGGTGCTCTGTGACAGCCACCTTACATTGCACAAATGGCTGAAATCCTGTATGTTAGCAGTTGCCACAGCTTAGGGAACAAATGCAATCAAAATGTTTTAGAACTTTTTGAGAATAAAGGATCTCCACAAAAGATTGAGAGAATTTATGTTTATTTCAAAAATAAAAATAATAAAAATGTAGGTGGGGATTTTGCAATTAAAATAGTTATTTTTTAAAATGAAGGAGAGTTTCTACCACTTGCTGGCAGAGGGGGCTATCTGTCCATGGTTAGCAGAACATCCTCCGGTCAGGAAACCCAGCAGGGGAACTGAAGTCACTAACAGTGAGTGTGGTGCACAGGGCAAGGAAGTGAGAAACACATGACCTAAAAGCATTTCAGGGTTTTTGATGGGTATAATGGATGCCCTTCTCCAGGACCTAACGGGGGGAAAAAATATTTGACCTCTTGGATCACTAAAGAGATTTACTAATATTTTTTGGTACAAAATATTTGCTAAATACAGTTACAAGAGGACAGCATTATAAACTAACAGAATGTGTTAAGGTATATGATTTCAGCCATTGTAAAACAATAAACAGGAGGTATATATGAGAAATTTTGCCCTGGGATATTAATCTGTTTTTAAGGCAGTTACCTGTAGACGTCGGTAGACTTATTTGATTTTTTCAGGCCTATTCTTGAAGAATCCTTGCAAGGACAATTTGAAAGCAAAAAACCAGATTCTTAAGCTTCTGCTTTAAGAGTCCCAGAGGAATGAAAGGTACATCAATGAAGCTAGACTACACTAATTGACTAGAAGAACGCTGTGAAAAGTGAAAATGTTCATTTGGTTTGTGCCTCTATGTTACTTTGGAAATACAGAGGAAAAAAATTATTTTTAAGTGGCAAAAATAAACACACATGAAGATGTATGGATAATGAGAGAACAGAGGTGTAACTTCCCATAAACAACCCTAATTTAGCAAAAAACCTTTGAATTATTTGAATACAGTATTTTGGGTTTACCTGTTCATGCATGCACTCTTAAATAAGCTACTTCGGTATGAGTCCAAGACTGAAAAGAAATGCCAACATCTTCTATTAGGAAGTAAAGTAGTTAGAGAGATTTTAAGTGACCTTCTGAAGACTTAGGTGGGATTTGACCGTGCTGAGAGCATCCTGGCTGTGCAGCAGCACCAGAGTGCTCAGTGTGAGCTGGTTGCCCAAATATTTTCCTTTCAGGCGTTTCTTCCTCCTGCTGCTGGTGCGTGATGTACCTAGGCTCAAGTGTGCTTAGATGTGTGTGTATAACACTGTAGTCACAGCAAGGGTGGTGTAATTAGGCTGTTCTTGGCTAGCAACTGGAGTACTGCAGTTTGAAATTGCTAAATTTATGTAGGGTTCACATTTCAGAAGTAAGATAGTACAAGATCTGTACTTTCAAATATACAGTCTGTCTGTATTTCTTCTATGTGGGTTATAGACTCCCCCTTTTCCACCCCACACGTCTACGTTAACTAAGGGCTACAGGGAAACCCACATAATTAAAAGACACTGAGGTCATGAGCTGGTTATGAGGCAATTTAGGCTTCTTGTGCAGGCCTGCTGGGTCGATGGAGATACAAGCCTGTTTTCGATAGGAACAATGATCTTCTATTGTAAAACATGAAGGAGAAAAACATGATTTAGGAAAGTCTAGAGCCTCACTGAGGCTTAATTGGATTTTCAGAGATGTATATAGCATTCTGTTTCACTTCAGGATGCACAGGGTTGATCCTGTCACTGCTGAAGTATTACATCTGAGATGTATCACAGTTAAAGTAGCATCCCAGTTGAAAATAACATCTGAGTAAATGTTTACTCAACTGAGAAACTGAACTATGGAAAATATTGCTTGAAAAGCTGCTCATTGCTATGAAATATGACTATTAAAAAAAAAAAGACAATTTCCTGAAATTCCATTTAGCTTCACATCTCTGTGGTTCTAAAAAGACCTGAAAGGAGTAGGTTCTTGGTGAGAGTGTCAGCTGGGTGTGGGGCATGAGCATATGTGGGATGGCACATTTTACTTAACTACCTGAGCTAGGAGCCATTCTTCTCATACCATCAATGTGTGTTCTTCATCACTCTCTAGAAGTTCTATTGATCATATAGGCAACCTAAGTTGTATTTTATCTATATATCTATCCTATAATGAGTGAAATACCATGATTAACCACCATTATTTGTACAAGATAGGTATTTATAAAAACCACTTTCCTCTTTTTTCCTTTATTTGAGAATTCACCGTGAAGCTTCATTTTGGTATGAAACAAGGCTCAGAAGTTATCAAGGCCTGAGGGTTGTTTCTCTCTTACTCTTGTGGTGCTCTGTTCTGTCCAGCTCCGCTCTTTTCTTGCTGAAGTGCAATAAATGGCCTTTGTGTAACTGAGGACATGGCACAAAGGCGTCTTAATGTTCCCATTCTTAGGGAAATGCACCATGTGCTGCCAATAGGAGAAACTTGCATTTACTTTGAAATTTTGCTTGGATTATTTTCTAATTGATAAACCAGTTCTGTTTCATAGATGTATGGTAGCAGATCCTTTATTTATTTATGTCAACCAATAGTCCAGTATGATTAGACAAAGTCCCTTGTACAACCTTAGGGGATCGGTTAAAATTAATGGGGCAACAGACAAGTGTTTTTTGGGAATGGTATGTATCCATCAGAAAAGGGAGATAGCATTTGCCAGTTACAGGAAAGTTAAACACTTTTTTAAGCATAAATTTTATGCTGTTAGGTGATATTTTATTTTTTTTATGTTGTGGCAAACCTAAAACTATTTTTTTTTTTTTTTTTTTAAATTACTGATTATATGGTACTCATTAACGGAATTGGAGCGTGCTCTAAGGTTTGGTGTTGAGTCCAGGTGCAAGGTGTCAGTGAAGCAGAGGGAGAGGGAGAGCTGCTTTGGCCATGCTTTTCTGAGTCACAACATCTCCAGGTGGATATTTATCCTCAGGGTAGATTTCAGCCTCATGGGAAAAAGTCTTTACATGTTGGCTTTTTGGTTTTGTGTTGGTTTTGTTTATTACAAGATAGATCTTCATTGTGGAACAAACTTGTTTTCTGAAAAATTAAATATAGAAGAGGCTTGAGCACTTCCAATATTTTTTTTTTTTTTTTTTTTTTTTTTTACACTAGAGCTTGGTATTGCTGAGAGCCTGAAGGCTTCTGAGGTCATGTGCTTTGTAGCCAACAAACTCCTGCAGTGCACTGAGCTGGGTTGCCATGAAAATTGGGGGTGTCACAGCAGTGTCTGTGTGACAGGGCTGTTCAGCATGGGAGTGCTGTGCTATTCGGGGGCCTCACAGCTGGGAAGCCCTGGGAGCGACTGGCTGAAACAGCTGCACACCTGCCTGTGATGCTCATTGATCAAGATTTTTATCACTACTCTGCCCCAACCTTGCTACCAAGATGTTAAAGAATGTGATAATGCCCTTTGAGATTAATAATTATGTGAATTTTTGCCTTTCAGCAAACATATTGGCCCCTACTGCTTCCACTGGACTTAAGTGGTTTTCTTTTTTAGTGTGTGCATATCCATTAGCAAGTCCAGTGCCCACAGATGGATTACCCGGGACTTAAATAAGATTCCTGACTTTAATTTGCATATAACTCTATTTACATATTTTAACAACTGACTTCATCTTCTGTTAGTATATTTTAAGAGTATCAGGCAACAACAGAATCGGTGAAAATTTTGTTTCTGTTTTTTTCTATATGAAAAACCAATTCAGACTTTAGTCAGTGAGTATCTTATTAGAAAAAACAAAACTTTGATCCTTTCCAAATCAAAACAAATAGCTGAAGGAAAGGAAGTGCAGACTATCTGGAAGGTGAAATTGCATCTCAGGGTTAATTTTTTTAGTTATCAAGGAACCAAATGAGATCAGAGCTTCAATATTCTTATTATTGGTATCCTTTCTGCTTAAATTTCTTCTATTGAAGATATATTTTCTTCCATTTCAGATTTTTTACTTTGCATTAGTGAACCATGAGTGAAAGACAAATATGAAGCCAATTGACTCTGATTTCTTGAACTGTTTCTTGTGGGCTGAATCTCAGGTTTAACCTAGCATGTGAATCTCAATCTAATGACATGTCATGTGACACGTATGCCATGACAAATTTTCTTTCAATTTTTCTGTATAAGATGCATTTATAATCCATAGCTCAACTGCTTATGTTAATGTTTTCCTGAGAGTCAAATGTCACCCACCTATGACAGGCTTTAAATCATGGATCATGATTGTGTTTAATGCAACCTGGTAAAGGAAAAAGCAGCAAGCACTGTGTAAGAAGCTGATGCTACTTGAAAGAGCATTACATGGAGTGGTGATGTCCCGACTCTCCTGAATTCTAATATGCTTCTTCCTACATCTCTGTATGAGGTTAGAGTCCATTGATCTGTTTCTCATTTAATTAACATCTGAATTCTTCTGCAGGTGCAGGATTTGTTTTGATGTACTCCCTTGATCTTGACCCATATCTGAATAATTGAGGATTGGGTAGAATCTTTTATAAATGAGCTAATCATTATACATTAAAACCTATTAGAGTCAATTTGTTTAATTCCCAGTAGAGCTAGTAAAGTCCTTATCTGTGTCAAAATCCTCACAACAAAAGAATTGGCTGCAGCAAAGATAAGCTTCCCCCCCATTCCCTCCCTCCTGACAGTACTTTTAAAGAATCTCCTGTGGCAAGGGGGCCGTGTGTAATTAGTTCTGAGAGCAGGTGTCAGACTTGTCAATAACTAGATAAGCATCAATAGTTTGGGGATGGAGTTTTTTTAGTCCTTTAAATGAGGCGTGGCAAATGTTAATACAAGGGTGCTAATGTCAAAATGATTGTAAAAGTATATTTGTCAATGTTTACAACTCTGCGAGTAGTAGTCCAGCAAAACTAGGGTATGTCAAATCTACAGCAGCACTGGAACGGTCAGTGCCCCACCTGTAGCCCTGTCTTCAGGGGGTATTGGACCTGCCATACACCCGCACATCGGGTCTACAGAGTGATGCTATCTTTTCTGAACTCCCTGTGTGCAAGGTGCAATATTAGGCTGTAGACCCACAAACTCTCTGATTTGTTTAGCACTGTTTAACACAGGAATCGGAAATGATGCTGTGAGATAACATGCAAAAATTACGTCTAATTTTTTATGACATTTGTTTTGCTGTTTGAAAAAAGACGCAGAAGAGAGGATCAGCATACCTATCATCTTGAACTAACCAGTTGGAAAGTGAAGATTTATGATATGATAACTTTGTCGTCTGAAAACTTGGAAGTACAGAGTTAAGGTTCCTGGATTTAGCAAAACCATTATAGTTTACAAAGGGATTCAGGTTTTCACTAGAGTTGCTAAAGAAGAGGTAGATTAAGTAAATACAGGATTTTATGTAATTAATTGTGTCTCATGGAATTGTGCCCTCCTGTCTGTTGTGTGGGTCGTTGGAAGGCACATTACTTTTTGTCTAGCTTCAGTGTGAAATGAAGAGAAGTGCATATGAGCTCCAAAGTGCAACAGATTATCCTTTCTCATACTTAGTATTGAGGTTAGGCAAGGTGAGGAGCAAAATGGTCACCTGCACTAGCGTTGTATGTGTGTCCTGGTCTGCTTTTATCCATTGAAGCTCTTCAAAGACAGGACATAAGTTTGTTAAGATAAATGGGTGGTCCCAGGACTTCTAGAGAGTGGATGGAGTAGCAAAGTCTGACAAGACAGATGAAATTTGCTGGTGCTTAACACTAAATCCTCCCTAAAAGTAACCCTTGAGACAGCGGTCTTCCCAAGCGTGCCCTCTATCAATCCCCCAGTAGTTTTCAGTGCAGCTCTAGCAAACCTGTTGCCTTTAGGGTGCTTAAGAAAATATGCAATAAGGTTTAGACTATTTACAGTTTAACTACCTGATTTTGCTACTTCCCCCCCCTTCAATAGCTAGGGGCTCTTAGCTAGCATCCAAACGCATTCATGCTACGTATGGTACCTCTGGCAGTTTCAGAGCTACAAGTAGAGACTACTTCCAATTTGTCAGACAAGTTCTATTCATAGATATTTACACGTAGTACCTAGTTACCTCTTATGTTTTAAAAGTGCCTGCACATTTAAATGGCAGTTCACTATTTCGTTTAAAGCAGTGCTTGCAACCATTCATGGGATACAGAGACATAGAAATCACACTATGTTATGGGATTTTACACAGTAAGCATTAAACAAATTGGGAGTTTTACTTTGTTGATTTAATTTCTTTTTTAGTGCAATATGAGGTAGTTATTAAAGAATGGGTTATCAGCATATATTGTTGCAAATGCAGAAGATTTAGGAATTAGTAACTGATTAACTTTTTATGGGAGGGGAAGTTTTCTTTTGCAATATCCAGAACACGCACACACATATATATGTAATACACATAGTTGGTTGGATGCGGATTTCAAGTGCAAACATTTCTGCCAGTAACCTCAACCCATATATGAAAGAATTAAATTTGTTGAGTGAGATTGGGGTCATTTAGCCTCTGCACTAATTTATTTCTTGTCCATTGCTAGGCAGACGCTGCCAAGTAGAGTGCGTCAGATTGCATGGTGAGAACATGATATCTTTTATCAGTGTCTGCCTGCCAGATCTATTCCACATAATATTTTGGGCTACTTTCAAACTAAAGTTCCTAGGAGAGTGGAGAGAGTCTGGTGCTCACATTTTATTATTAAAAATTATTAAAAAAATTTCTTTAAACAAAACCAGAACTTCATATTAATAGCATGCATACAGAATTATTTATATTCTAATCTTTTGATAGTATTTAACTGTGGGCAAAGTTGGAATTTTATAACCTCGCTTTCACCAGACAAATGATTCTTACTGGGATGATGTAAAACAGATTGCTGTTTGTTTTAAGGTGTTGGAGGTTGTATGTTTTCCACTTACTGAAGTGGATAGTGAAGTGAATAAGAGGAGGGTCACCTGGATTTAAAAATATATGCAAGTTGCAGCAAGGCTAATTCCCAGAAAGTTATTTTTATCTTTAGCAAGATTGGAACAAAACTAGACCACTCGCTCAATTTGTCGCTCTTTTGTTTTCCTGTATTTATTAAGCTAAAACCTGTGACTTGTATGATGGTTTAAGAGAGAATAGATGATGTAATTTGTGAGGCAAGGACTCTTCAGGATTCACTACGTATTTCCTGTTTATTATCTCTGTGCTGCTAGAGCCTGTCCATAAAGATAATACCCAGTAAGTACTTCTCAGCAGAGGGAGAGCAACCTTCACACAAAGAATACTTGTCGCAGCTTTGATCCAGGCCTGCAGGCGTACCCTCCCTTGGTAGAAGAGGAGAGGGTTGCACTACATACATATGCATTGTGACAGAGTTGGACTCCCTCTGTGCAGAGACCGTCACAGATCATGCAGCTCAGAGCGGTTCCTCTAATTCATGTTGAGTTTATGGAGGTCAGCCTGTGACTGAGAATCAGAGGATTTGTCCTGACATTGCACCTTTCCTGTGTTGTCAGCCAGAAGTGAAGCAGAGAAAAATTGCATCTACATTAACTGTACAAGAATTTTCTGAAGCTGTCTTAGAGGGCACTAAATCATCTGTGCTATCGATTTTGTAGAAAAGACAGCTGCAAAGCAGATGTAAGGACTTTAATAATCAAAATCATTAGCTTTAAGCTTGAGATTATTTGAACTACTTTGTTGTGTAATCAAACAGATGAGCAAATAAGGTGAATTATCTAATGAGCGCACAACTTAAATATCTGGTTTGTGTTACTTTCGAAAGACCTGGGCAGGAAGGTGAGCAGGGGAATATAGTGTGCAATTGGTTGACTTAGCTAAGTAAAAGTTTGGTCCCATCATTCTGACCATCCCAGTTGGAGGAGATGAGAGAAGAGAAGGCTCTGAATAACTATAACCCAATGTCTCAACCCCGTCATGCTACCGGTTATAAAAGCAAGGTGCAAGCAGTATTTATGAAGTAGGGCTTTAATTCCTTTCTGAATTTTGTGCTGTATCAAAACTCTGTTATTTCTTTTTACATTAACTATATTTTTAATAGCTACTTATATTTTAAATTAATAAAAATGAAAGCTCTCTCATGATATTATTTGTTGGAAACCCTGCTTCCTTGTGTATCTTAGCATCTAGGCTTAAGGGAAATAAATAAGCCAGTTAAATACACTGGAGTTTTCCAAATGTGTGTCACAGAACTGGCTTTGCTTACAGGAGATGGTGGCTAATTATGACTACAACACAGACAATAATGAGGAAATTATTTCACCCTCTGTTCGCTTTCAAAACGGAGACCTTTTCTCAAAATAATGTTTTCCATCTGTTCTGAGATTTCACAAAGCTGCTGGATCAGGGAAACAGAAGCGAGAAGTTTGATGTCTTTGCAGTTTGATGTTCTCATTGTCATGTGAAATGTGGGGAGAGTATATTGTGTTAGGCTGAGGAAATGGATAGAATATATGGTACGCTTGGCTTGTAGGCTATAGCGGGATTAAATGTTTCTGGCTTGTGTTCTCATATGGGATATGTGTTTTTAGGAGGTGAGAAGGAGAGCAGGACAACTTTCTAAAATGCAGATTTTGCATTAAAATGCTGCGTACCTATCTTCCTCTGTACTTTGGAAGAACTCACACAGATACAGAAAGTACTTTTTTGAAAACCCTTTGTTATAAATTGAGACTTGTGTGGTTTCTCTAATACACAGAAAATATTTGGCAGCTTTTGGACACTGACACTATGGTGCAAAATACTTGGTGGTTGTTTGTGGCTTACAGGATGGCTCTGTACTAGATGGAAAATAAGAATGATCATGCTTGTAAAAAGGTTTAAAAATTTTCAAATACCTGTGTCTTGAAAATAGTGATTGTTAGTAATTAGTAGGATTAAATCCTATGTAGAAAATAACTGTTTGATGAGTCCATTTTAGAGGGCAAACTGTATGGAGAGGATCAGTTAAATGGATGTATCTATTAGAATTTTGATCTGACACCCATCTTATGTGGACAAAGTATCTTAGATGTCTGGATAGTCATGGCCTATATTGCATTGTATATCACGACTGAAATGCCGATGTACTTAGAGAAATGCCTTCTAGCCACCCACAGCATTTCAGGCTTCTGTGACCTTATTACCATTTCTCTCTCCATGAAAGCTGGTGATGAAAGTGCACTCAATAGATCTCTTACCATTATCCAGCCTGTTTCCTGTGATCTTCTTAAAAGAGTTAGGGAGAATTCCTAGCTGGGAAATGAATCTTAGGGTTAATGTAGTCTATCTTATCTCAGATCCCACAGGGAGAATAGGCTTTCTGTAATTCAGCTGCAGGTTATCCCTTCTTCGTGCAGACAAGATGGATGGGGAGATAGAACTGCTCATTAAAAAAAAATGACTGGGGTAGATTTTTGGAAGAAAAGAAAAAATTTGATTCCAGTTGGGCACATGAACAGAAAGGTTTGGGTGTAATAAATGGGACATTTTTAGAAATGATCGCTTTTTATTTAAAGTAATAGTTTCAGAGAAATATGGAATCCACATTATTGAAAGTGATAAAACCATGTTGTCAGGGTCTGAATGTAAAACCAGGTTCCGCCTCATCCCTCAGTCATTACATCTGTTAGCTATCTCCTGATTAAATAAAAGCTCTTTTAGATTTAGTAACTTTGCTCTGGATATTGTGGCATCACTGTGCATGTAATGGTTTTAATAAATTTCATTTATAGAACTAAACAGAAAAGCAATCACTGGCAGAGGGGGCCCTGGCTGCAATATGTTAACTCTTTGGAAACCTATTGTCAGCCAGCGTACATATGGAACCTCACCTACAGCACTACAGGCAACTGCAAATAATTAATGTGGGTTTAGGTTGGTGTTTTTTTTTTTTTTAATTGGAATATATAAAGTATCCCTACAGCGCCTGCAGTTGATCATACACAATTGTGCTTGTTTTCCCTTTACAATTGTGGCAAGAGTAGATCATTTTTAATAAAGGTAGAATCTCTTATGGAAAGTAATTTAGAGCAAATATTAATCCAAGTCCTGTCCTTTTTTTCCAAAAATCTCAAAGGAAGAATCAGGTGTGTAAAATCTTTGGAAGATAAGAGCAATCTGAAAGAACCATGTAATACTAGACCTATGCTCTAGAGTATGGACCTGACCTGGGGCTGACTGTGAGCGTATAGATTTTTTTCACATCTGTGTTTTAATTTATTTTCAAGTATGAAAACAAGGCTGTAGATCAAATAAACAAATTTTTGGTAGTAAAAGGCAATTTTTGTGTGATCCTAGTGAATGCTTGTTAAGTCCACTTTGTGTAAGTCTACAGAGAATACGTACTGCGCTAATTTTCAGCTGCTTGGCTCTAAACTCAGACTGAAAGGGGACAGATGTGTAAGTCTGGAGGTTGCCAGTTCAAATTCTTTATGTTAGCCAAAGGCTTAGTGTCATGTGTGTACGGAACAAGTTATACTGTTATATATTGTGTGTGCTGCAGATAGAAGGGAATATATCCACTAGAGCAGAACCATCATTTTAAGAGGAGCTTCATCATTTTGTGACAGCAGGAAATTGCAAGATATCAGTAACTTTTATTCATAGGTGTCATTCTGTGCTGACTTTGTATAACAATAGCACTGGGAACAGCCCTGGGATCAGGCCCATTCTGTGCATGTCCCAAAACCAACTATCTTATCTGATTGTTCCTTCAAAAACTTTGGAGAGGCAAAAACCAGAAATTATTCAGAAATTATTTTTAGGGAATATGAAAAGGGAAAGCAACTGGAGTGTAAGAGACTTTGGTGTTCTTTCTTTTTCCTCTCAGGTTCAAGAAACAGGATCTGCACAAGGAAGATATTCACTTTTACATCTCCTTTTTCCATGCACATTTCCTCTTTGCCTTCCTTATTTTGAGTAAAATCTACTGCATAGAATTGAAAGGGAAATTTTACCCTTGAATAGTTTGATTATGTGCGTGGATAACATTGATTGCTTTGGACTTGGACACAAAATCTGTACTCAGCCCTTTCTCTGTTACCATGGAACAATAATGCAATAATGAAGCTTAAGTGCTGCATGGTACCTCCACTGGGAATGATGAAAACACTATACTTGCTTTCGTTATCACTGCTGTGTTACACCTTACTTCCACTGATGACAACAGATAATTGTGTGGCTTACTTGCATTTAGTTAAGCTATTGGCATGTACTTGTGAGATGGTAGGCTCAAAATGACTCTGCAACAGGAGCCAGCTTCTTGGAGAGTTCTCCAGTGGCAGCTGTGCTGATTGAATTATAATCTTAGGGAATGAATAATTTTTTTTCCCAAAAGAAATTTCCTTCAATATATTTGGGGGAGGGGAGCACTGTGTTCAACAAAATTTACCCCTCTCTTGATATTGCTGTCTTTGTACATTGCTTTTGATGAAGGAGATAAAAGTGGCCATGAGAAATGGTGAAGCCAAGTGAAGCCAAGTGCCTTTCCGTTGACATCTGTGAGGTTTGGGTTAAAACTGAGCAGCAGGGCATGACTCAATTTTACGCAGGGGGCTTGGGGAGAAAAGCAACAGAAATCAGAAGACAGATATCCTTTATCCTATCCATGGTCAAGTTTAAATTCCTTGCACCTGGTGTCTTCTCAGGACTCCTAGAATGCTGAAATACATTGCTTAACAGCCTACCTCACTTTTTGAGTTTGGAAGTCATCCTGTTACCTTTTTAAGAACAGGAGCTTAAAATGGGTTTTACTGAGTTACATACTAGAAAATAATGTTTGTTCTACTCTAATCAAGGTAAGACTAGGAGATGATTACCTAATTTAATTTTGTTGCTTTTTTTTAGAAATCCAGTATGTGCATCTAAAGATCTCTTAAATAAACACTTTTCTTACTTCTTGGAAAAAGATCTATCTTGGACTTTATAATTCTCATGTCAGAGGAAAAAAAGATAAACAACAATTGATTGAGAAAAAATCACCTCTTTCCCCAGTTTGTGTATATGGATCAAAGGTTCATTTATCCTTCCAACGGTTTATGCCTGCTTTTAAGTCAAAGGCAATTTTACTACTGCTTCTGTGGCAAAACAGGTCCTTTTATGGCAAATGTGACTGAAAGCTCGCCAACCTATAAGGTTGGACTAGGAGATAAGATTAACTGAAATAGTGCTTCATGGATTAGATACTTTGGTAAATATATGCTGTTTTCGTGATTTCCATTATTTTTCATCTTGCTCTTCCAGTTAGCTCTAAATTGAGCATTCAAGATCATTTTTAGCTTTCAGTTCTTTCATGCAGTTAATATACTACAAATATGTAATGAATACTATAGATCATAGAATCATTTAGGTTGGAAAACACCTTTAAGATCATCAAGTCCAACCACAAACCTAACACTGCCAAGTCCACCGCTAAACCATGTCCCTCAGCACTGCATCTACAGGTCTTTTAAATACCTCCAGGAATGGTGACTCAACCACTTCCCTCGGCAACCTGTTTCAATGCTTGACAACCCTTTTGGTGAAGAAATTTTTCCTAATATCCAATCTAAACCTCCCCTGGTGCAACTTGAGGCCGCTTCCTCCTGTCCCGTTGCTCGCTACCTGGGAGAAGAGACCAACCCCCACCTTGCTACAACCTGTTTTCAGGTGGTTGGAGAGAGCAATAAGGTCTCCCCTCAGCCTCCTTTTCTCTAGGCTAAACAACCCCAGTTCTCTCAGCTGCTCCTATAAGACTTGTGCTCTAGACCTTTTGCCAGCTTTTTGCCCTTCTCTGGACACCCTCCAGCACCTCAATGTCTGTCTTGTAGTGCAGGGCCCTACTGTACTACTGCATGGGTCTTATAGTCTAAGCAATAGTTGTTTTTGCACTCTTCCTCTTAGTGGCAAAGGATTTGAAGCAGCAGTAAATAACTGGTGGCTTCTCTGGCTTTCAGGAACCCAGAAGGACCACCAGAGAGACATTATCATAGCTGTGAGGGACAGTCAGTAGAGTTATTTGAAGGAGAGGTTCTTTGAACAGTGGATTTCCTCTGACTTCCACTTCTGTAGGTGCCAAACTACTGCTCTAATGCCTGGAAATTACTCCAGTGACTGCAATGGCCATAAGGGTCCAGGCTGGGGAAATGTAGTCCAGAGGCTGTATTCACAGTTCTGGATTTTGTGTCTGGGTAAAAGACAATTAATAAGTGGGTGGAAGAGCCTATTCCCTGAATTTGCACTCAGTTATGTGCAGAGCATGCACAGCTTTATGAAATGAAAGAACGAGGCCTTTAATTAACAGTTTTGTAAGTATGTGAATAAGCTAAAGATACTTTCAGAAAGTGGTGGATTGAGGCATAAGGGAAAGGAATGGAAAAAGAACAGTGCACGTGCAGAGGTCCTGTAGCAAATCGTAGTACTTTGGATGCCTAGATATGAATTGACTTGAATTCAGACTGAAAGTAGAGAGAGAGTGTTTGACCTTTTCAGCTGTTTCATATGGAGTTGCACTGTGACAGGGGTGTCCAGAAAAGATTAGCTGTGCCAAAGAGGCATGTGTTGCCTATGGGCAGGGTCAATAGGCCAGCAAAGTCAGTCCAAAGCTTGTCAAGACTGATTACATGTCAAAAACGGCTCTCGGGTGCTATTTATTGCACCTTTTAAACAGTGTTTTATGGTTTGTGTTTCTTGTGCTAATAATACAAGGAGCAACAAGGTTGATTGTGAAGTTTTTTATTTCATGATATTGCTACGTTGACAAGGGTAATAAAAGCTTTGATTCGAGGATGCTAATTGTTTTGTAGGAGAAAACATCAGTGAATCAAAATCTCGTGTGTTTTGATGGTTTTTTTTCTAGATCAGCACTAAGTTAAGAAAGCAGTCATTAGCACTTTGTTTTATTTCTTTTCACTTTTGTGATTCCTCCTTTTCTGTTTTCATATCTTTCTCTTGTCAGTGCTGTCTAGGTATTGTTGTGTTATCTCACTTTGTCCAGGAGGACTGTTAATTTTTTAAATGATGTAGGAATGCATTCGGCTGGTAGGTTCAACTCAACAGAATAAAATTGTGTTCTCTGTTTTTGATATTCTAAATGGGTTTAAATTTTACTAAATGCAATGAAGTAACGCATTATAAAATAATACAATAAAACTAAGCTAGCAGAGATCGAAGTTTGGTCCTGAAAGTTTGGAGACAATGCATAAATCAACCATAGTATGTATATTTTTTTAATCCTGCATTAGGGTTCTTCCATAAAATTATCACCACACTGCAAAATCTTCACAGGTTCAAAAGACTTTCTAGTGCTGAGCTGCAGGTGAATAAAAATTCCACTGCAAACAGAGAGCCAAAACCAACCATATGCACTTGGTGAGCTGTAGCAGTTCTAGAGCTAGGCTCCTGCTGCCCTTGATTGACATCTTTTCTTCTAAAGGCTCAGTTACATTAAGAAGGTGATATACATACTATACAATTCCCTTATGTTTGTCTTCCACATGACAAATGGCTGTATTTATTGTGCTACTATTTATGAAATAGAGCATTCTTGGAAATGAAAAAAGAGTTAGGCCATCCAATATTATGTGCTAGTCTGAGCTGCCAGTAGCTCTCTATTAAGTTGTGCCACATGTAACTTAAAAAATTCAGATCCTTCTGGTTAATGTGTTTGCAGTAGGCAAACTTCATCAGAATTGCTCTGACAGAAAAATTGGTAACATCCAAGTTGAATAATTATTTAAGAACAGATGTAAACAGGCTAACCAACGGTTTCTGTATAAAAGAATTTAGGTTTTTAGTCCATTAGAAACTGAACATGAATCAGCAATGTTATGCTGTTGTGAAGACAGGAAACACTGAACAGGGATTTATAAACATATGTATAATGTGTATGACATGATATAGTCTTGCCCTGCTCAGCATTGGTAAGGCATCAGCAGAGAACTACGTATATTTGTGGCCCACGGTTTCAAGAAAACGTGGCCTGATTGGAAATCCAGAGAAGAGCGGTGGTGTAAATAAGAAACTTGTTGAGAAAAACTGAATTTGAAGTCCTTAGGCTGATAGCAGCCCTTGGAGGTGTAGAAAGGCTACCACAAATAATTTTTCTCCATATTTGTGGTGTCAGAAAATGAGGGAATTAAAGTATCAAGGAAAATCTGTGTTGAAAACTGGGAAAAGCTTCCTGAAGGTGGTGATAATAAAGCTCTGGCCCTATGAAGCCTCTCTCATTGTGGGTGTTCTCCAAACAGATTAGAGAGCAATAAGAGGGACAGAAGGATGACATGAGGGACTCCACAGCTTTTTCTAATAATGAGCAGCTCTAGTACTAACTACAGAATTGCAACTGAGTCAGAATATAAGTTTAATTTGTCAAATGTAGCTGATAATTATTTTAACATTCTTTTCTAATTTATTATATTAGACTCAAGAAGTCTGAAATTACTTCCCCAGGTTTTGTGCATCTTTGAACTAAATCATGCGGTTATAAGGCACTTACTTTTGATGGAAGGGAGACCACTGCTTCTACAGTTATAGCTGCTACTTGTTCACTGGGATTTATTTACCCTTTAAGTACAATACAGTTTCTATCTAGAAACCTTTTTTCCTGTTATCTGTTTCTGTTGTCTGTTTTATAGAGGAGTTGAAGGTAATGAAGACATTATGCAACGTAAAGTAAGCTTTGCTATGATACTTCACGCTGCTCATCAGATTATTCTGGTATTATTGAAATCTGGCATCATCCATGTATTTAAGACTAATGTACGTTTTATGTGAGTGAATGTTTTTATAGTCCTTAGAGAGTTACTATTTCTCCATGTCTCTGTATGGCAAGGTGGCTATGCTCTTCGTTTGTGTGTGCTGTCTGTGACATCTGGGTAAACTGGAGTAATAGACTTAGCATAACATCTTGCAGTATTTAGTCGGATTTTATAGAAATGCTGAAATGATTATAAGAGTAGATTATAAAGCCTATTCTGAGAGTTTTTGCAGTACTACTGAGAAGACCTGTGAAAAGATATTTTAATTTGCTTAGTGTGCAAGAGCGAAAGAGCAAGAAGGTAGTGCTAAGAGGGGGTAGTCTAAATCTGATCCTGTAATTCATAAAACAAACAAAAAAGGTTTTGGTCTGAAGAAATTTTTTCTTTGTTTGCAGTGGGGGTTAAAAAGAAGCTAGCACAACCCACTTCTTAATTCCCCTTTTTAGGGTTTGCAGAGAATTCAAGTGTTTTATTACTCTTTTTCTGTGTGTGTCTGGGTAAATGCCGGCTTTTAGTCCTCCTGGTTGTAAATTGTTTCCAGTGCATAATATTTATCCGAGTGCCTATTATTTAAGTCAATGAGCTGTCATCATGTGGTATTTTCTATTATTTAACAGAAAAAGTTTAAAGCCTTTATCTGATGAATTTAAAAAAATGAAAAAAATTTTCACAGTCTGACTCTGAAATTGACTTTGGACGAGTTTCCCACTGTGGACATGCTCCTACTTCATGCTGTCTCCTCCAGCCTGCTGGCTGGGCCACTCCAGTGAGCATCCTCTGCTGCAAGTTACTTCGGTTAGCAGAAATAGGCTAGGCATTCCAAGGTAGTGTATTGACCTTAGCAGAAGCAGGGTAGGGACCAGTCACACAAGCAGATCTGATGTGTCAGCAGCACTGGTAGACTGTGGTCAGGGGACTCCTTGAAGACCATGGCTATAGATAGAAGAAAATGCTTTTGGGGGGTAGTATCCTTCTCCTTTCACCCTGTTTTTCTTCTATCCTAGGCTGTACAGGAAGGTAATCCTATGTAGTTTAGAGACAGGTTTTGAAAATCCCAGGAGCTTCACAAACCAGATATTTAAGAACTGTCCTCTAACTTTCTGCCCAAGGAGCTGTGTTGCTTGTTTTTTAGTAGGAATGCAGTCCTGCCAGCTCCAGCTCAGGAACTCCTGCTCCAGGTAAGTTCCTCGTGCTCTTGAGTTTTGTGCTTGGAGGTGTCAACATTCAGTTTGTCAGCAACTCCACCCGGTTTTAAAATAATATCAAACTTATCACCTTTTCTTAATATCTCAAACCAGCATTAATTTCTCTGCATATGAGCAATTGGTTATTTATATCTGAATTAGCAAAATCAGGTGACAGGAAGATGATAAAGACCAATTGACTTGTGAAGCAGACTGCACTCATTTCTCAAGCAATTGCAACAAACATCTACATTGACTTATGCTTGATCGAGGACTTTACAGGAGATCCCAAATATAAGATAGCAGTAGGTTTATACATGTTTCTTTGTTCCTTGAAATTGCTTTTTCTGGCTGCCGTGAAGCCCCCAGGAAGCAGATTTTATATTGCAGAAGCTATGTAACTTAGCTTCTATGTTACTTACCACACTTAGTGGCTGTGGGCTCCTTAAGGCCCATAAGGCCCATTGTAAAGCGACTACACTTACGGGCTCTGCCTCATTTCACAGCTGCCATCTGCGGGAGCGTAGCTCAGAGGCTCTGTGGGGAGAAAGCTGGTATCTGGCTATGTAGTGACGAGTTGAAAGCTTTAAGGAATTAGAGAAGCTCAGGGGAAAAGGCAGTGTACTGAGTAACTTCACAGCTGTTTTTTTATTCTGTTAAGCATTTGTCACTTTCTTGAACTGTCATGAACTAGAATTTGGAAGTTTTTAGTGAACAGGACAGTTTGTGGTGCACAATCACAGCATGTAGAGAGCAGTCAGGATCAAACATCTTATACCATGCTTTCTATGCTATCTATCCAGCATGTTGGCAAATTGGCTTTTATTCAAATGAAGGATGGGAAGCCTATTTCTGGAGATATCACGCAGTAAAATGCTGCCTGGTTCCTGCGTTGCCTTTACAGTGTGTAATGCTTAAAGGTCTTCATAGTCATGTAACTGAGTGAGGGAGATAACGAGTAATCTGTTCAGGGCTCTGAAGTATGAAAACACTATTGCTTCCTTCTCTTTCCATTTAATAGCTTTAATAACAAATTTCAGTATTTATTTGATGGGCCAAAACAAGAGACTGTATGATGAAGGTTTACTCCAAACTAAAAAGTAAAAAAATTAATGTAACGTGCTCCTCTTGAGCAATGACTCATTCTCAAGCATTTCATTCACATTCCCTTTAAACTGTATTTAGAATATTCCTAAAAGTGTTGATTTTCTTGTAATTATCAACAGTCAGAAAAATAATTGTTCCTTGAAGACATTTAGATCAGGATTCAAGTGAGCATGATGAGACAGGAAAAACAGATGATGGAAACTATTTCCACTTTAGAGATACAACCTGGAGAGAATGCGAGATTGGTAAGCATGAAATACATGTGAGTACATCTTCAGTTTCTCTGGACAGTATACTTTTATAACAGCTCTATATCTGTCTGAATTAGGCTAATAGCACTGGCTCTTTGGAAAAGCCAAAACTGTCCAGAAAGTGTCAAGGCACTGTCCAAGCAAGGAACAGTAAAGCCTTTTGTATCATGGGTACAAAGAACTCTTATTAAACGTGTACAACAATATTATAGTAGCATAGCCCACTTAATGTTAACCAGTTAAAAGAACAGAAAAAAGGTAAATGCATCTATAATTTACCCTACTTAAGAACGATAAAGCATTTTCAAACTTATCTCTGATTCAGAAAACCTCTAAGCAGTGAATAAAACCTATCCTGTGATCACTTCAGTCTTAGCTGTAACACAACTTACATAACTACTGTTTTCTTTGTGATCCTTGAAAATTAAACTTCTGAGAAGTCATGCAACACCTTTGACAGAAGATGTGATGCTCTTACGCAAATTCTGTGGTGCTTTACAAATGCCTTATCTCCCCAACCCTTCCAAATCTGGCAAAGTTTTATCATTGCTTTGATAGAATATTAATTTTTCTAGGGAGTAAATTTTATTTTCTTTCTATGTGAATGACGCTTGAGATGAATCTAAATAACAGGAAGTGGAACATGGATCTATTTAGCCAATGGCTTTTTTTATTTTATTATCTGATCCAAACATCAGCATTTATATTTGCTACTTAAAAATAAAAGGCAAAAGCAAAGGATTGGGTGTGAATCCAGATGCAAGTTCAGGGCAGGGAGGATCAACGTGAATGGTTTGAAAGGTGCTGTCAGATGCTTCTTAACGGGGGACACAATTGTTGGAAAGATCAAACTGTAGCTGAATTTATTTGGCTTTCAATAGGGGATAGTATTTCAGATAGAAACTCCTAATTGGTAGTATACAGTAAAAGTGACACAGTAAAAATGTCTGGCCTGTGTGTTAATTGCTCTGTCTGCATTAATACCAGCCATATTATTTATTGGAATACAGTAATCAAACCAGCTGCTGACTGTTACAAAGGGGGGCCATTTCAATTAACAGGCATTGCTCCCAAAGGGGCAGTAAGGAGAAGTAAGCAATAGATGTATGCAGGTATTCAGCAAAAAAACTGTATGAGAATGGCTCATTCTTGCACCTGACAGAGATGTGAAAGGACTTATGCTTCATGGAGAGTTTCAGTGATCTTCAGGGTGGTTTCTCGTATCCTTTGTTGCATAGTTTACTAAGATTTCTTGTTGGCAGGTGGTCCGTTAGTATTAGCAGCAGATGTCTATATATCCCTGTGGATAGAAATCAAATGCAATAAAGCCTAATCAGTCTTAGTTCCTCTGTAGTTACTGAAATAGGAGCTTAGATTCTCTCTGACTCATTGAGGGTAGGGAAGTGAATTTACATCTCCAATTGCTCAGCCATGTAATGTTTGGATAGCAGTACGTGCTGCATGTCTCGGCTTTGAGGTGATTCTCATTTACATACACATTTACATATTGAGTGCTGAGAGTGAGAGAAGAGGAGTAGTGTGCAGGGTTTTCCCAAAGGTGGGAGGGTCATTTGCTCTGTATTCCTTCCCTTTCCCACTGAAAATCTCCAAAAAGCAAGAGAATTCTTGGTCCACCTAGAATCTCTGTGACTGGATGAATTTTTAGTCTTCTAAATAAGTGAAAAAAGTAACACTACAGTTTTTTGAGGCCAAAGTGAGGTACTCTTTGTCAGTGTAACTGAAAAAAAACCCATGTAAAACCTGTAGCCTCAAAGATGCGTTTGTTCACAGCAACATATATGTCTACGCTGTCAGAGTTTCTTCCTTCCCTTTTGTTTTATGTTCCTATAATACAGTCCTTAGGAAAGTGAATTGCCTTCACAGTTAGTGCTTGAGCAGTTTTATATATTCCTCTTTTGTTTTTTAAATTTTAAAATTACTATTTTTTTTCTTTAATAGCTTGATTGAGGATCTCAGGATTTTCAAGACCCTCGTGTCCTGAGTGTACCATCCCTGAGCATTGTATTTGTGCAGACTGGTGTTCTTAGTTTAGATCAAATATTTTACCCAAAGTATTTTTAGTTGAATGAAATGACCTGCCTCTCTTTTATTGGGTTAGGGGCTTTGCATAAAGAAAGGTTAAAAGCAAATGCAAAACAAACTCAACAACTCAAATTACTAATTTCCCAATCTAAATCAAGACTGTAAAATATCATATAAAAGTCCAGTACAAATGTCCAAAATCATTGTATCTAGGTAGTGGTTCATAGGTTAGGTATCTTGACCAAGAGACAGAGAGTTATGATGGAAAGACGACCTTTGACCTCACAGCATATCGTGTTGCTGAAAGAAAAGTGCTGTTAGAGAATAGACTTCAGAGAACAGATAACTAGTATTTTGGTGTCTGAAGTTGAAATTTAGTATAATTTATGGGAACTAAGCATTTTGGAACGGAAAAAAAAATCCACAAGAATTTGTTTGCAAAGATTCGTTTTCTATGGAGACACTAAATCCATATGTTTGGTCTAAAATCATGTGAAAGTCAGTAGTCTAAATATACAAACAATTCTTGTATCTAGAGTTGGCACCTTGACTCTTATTACGATATTAAACATTCATACTCTGTTGATTTAAATTATGTTGAAATCCTATACTATTTTTTTTCTATTCCTTCTGCAATAGAAAGCTGGCCCAAAGCCCTGAGGCTTTTTGAGGCTCTGTTACTGCAATCAAATTCTTGATGTAATGAAACCATACTAGAGCGTGGGTATGTCCATACATACGTATGTGTATGTTACCGATATACAAAGTACAAGACAGAATGCCTAGTGATGAGGAAGGCGGAACAAGGTTAATTTACAGAATGCCTCTTGTTGCCCTGAAGAGTACCAGTGGTGGGAGTGTGGGTGGAGGTTAATTGGTTGGGGTTTGGTGTTTTTTTTTTTTTTGCAATTTTTCCCCATTAAAATCTTTGTCTTGGTTCAAGAGATTAAGTATCCATCCATTTGACTCTTGTAAATCACTTAACTCATTAGTAAAATAAGATTTTTCTGAGGAACTGTCACTTTTTAGCTACTAAAATATTAGTAAATTTAGGCATAGAAGAAATTATTGGTTTGAGAGGATATAATCTTTGGTAATATTGTTTATCCCTGTGTTTTTCCAGAGTGCTAAAAGCAGTAGAATTCACAGATGCTTGCATTTTCTTCTTAAAAGAAGCTAAGCTTTAATTATGAGTCAGTTAAAAGTAGAATCCTTTGGCGATACAGATTTGCTCTAAGTGAGTTCAAATATCAAACGGAGTCTGGAACAGCATGCAGTAGGCTTAAGAGCATCTTTATCGTGATGAAATTCAATTTGACCTGTTCCTTATCAGGCGCAACTTGATTGTTTTCCTGTAATTTCTTCAAACCTTGCAATCAATCAAATCAATGGCTTAAAAAACTCAACAAAGTAGTATTTGAGTCATCAAAACATTATCATGAATTTGGAACATAAGAGGAGTCATTTAGGTTTTATTTGGACTGGGTGGATGAAATATCCTACTTTTCTGCGGAATTGCACCTGAATAGAATGGACCTAAATGGCTACATTGAAGTACTGATTGGTTGGAAAAAAATTATATTCTTGGAAGGCCTTGGTTTGGCAAAATAATTAAGAATTTGACTTGGAGTTAAATGAGTTTGGTATCGGGAAATTTTGATTTGCTGGTCTGTTGTTGCAGAGCTGGGGAGAAGCTGATACTTAATTCTTAAAAAAAAAAAAAATAAAAATGTCTTCATTAAAAGGGAATGAAAAAACATCATAAAACAAACAAACAAAAAAAAACCCACCAAAAAACATAATAAAACAGACACATCAATATTTCACTCTGCTAGTATTTGGTGTAAGTTGAAATTTTTCCTTAAACTAATAATATTGCTAATGAATTCAGCATATAAAATGATAATCCTGTGGTTTTGTTATATCAGCGTTCCCAAATTCTAATTCCAATTTATCAATCTGGAAATAATAGTAAAAAATATAATAAATAATAGTAAAAAAGACAAAAATGAGGGTGTCGGGGTTTTTTGTTTCAGTGTTTGGTTTTATTTTCTTTTTGTTGTTTTGTTGTTTTTTTTTTAATGTTAGACTTCTGAGTTGAGAGATTGGAGTTACATTTTCAGTTTTATGGATGGACAGGAAGATTAAAAATTAGCCTTTTTTTTTTTTTTAAAAAAAAAAAAAAAAAACTCTTCTTGCAAGAGTTGTTGTAACATGGCTCCAGGATTTAAGACTTGAAAGCAGTTGCAATGCTAAGTGGAAGCTTTCATGAGGCTTGTATTACAAAATTTTTTTTGAGTAGAGAAAAAAGAAATTGATTTATCATATCAAATGCTGTATTCTTTAAACATAAAGTCTTGTTTTCATGGTTTCTTGTTGTTATCCCTGGCACTGGGTTCTGCTTAGCTGTCTCATAATCCGTGACAAAACTCTACATAGCTACCATCTATTTCTCAAAAACAGGTGGCAAACTTCTTGGCATTTCAAAATAATCATATAAGTTGATCTTACTGTGCATAGACCTAAGTAGGTGATTAGCAGAGGAAGAGAAGATAAAGCATGGAAATATTGAATGGCTTGAAGTACCTTGTAAACTTAGCTTTTATGGACAGACTTACGTTCTTTCTGCCAAATTTCTCTTTACAAATTACTAGTATTCTGATTGCATTGAAGTCCTACAGTAGTTACTAAGGTAACTTAGAGGGTCATCTGTAGAAATAGTCCTGGAAGTTTTACATACATTTGTATATTTTAGAGAGTAGGTGTCTTTTTATGATTCCTCTTAGGTTAATTATTCTGATTAGCTTTTGCAATTAGTTGAAGAATAATGGCTTTTCCTTAATGGATATTTTCGTCTTACTCTGATTTAACCCTCTTCTTTTGAATCTACTTTTTCATCAAAATGGGATGTATAATAAAATACCAGCACAAGGATTATATGCCAGTGCATTTCAGAAATCTGTGAGCACATGAGTGACTGACTATTATTATATAGTCATAATTTTATTCACTTGGAAGCAAAAAATTCCCTGTATTAGTTTCCAATAAAATAGCAATAGATTTATAGCTGTGTTTTAATGATAAGAATACAGACCTCTAAGAATTTTGGTTGGAAGGAATAATTTGTCTACCTAGGAGCTAGGAGAAGGTGATCCGTCTGTATAATTTCTTTTGCAATTCACTTGCTGCCAAGAACAAGAAAAATGTCCTTTTCTCTTTTATAATAGTATTTAAGTAGATTTTGAGAGTTTTTGGAGTTTTTACCTTGGAAAGTATAGCGTACTGGAGAGAAGGGAGTGTTTCCACCTTTGTTTTTTCCTGTTCTGTGCTATAGAGACAATTTTTCACTCAGCTAAAAGAAGAAAGTAGCTAGTGCTGTGTAAAACCCAGGCATTTTAAACTAAAGCTTTCACCTTCTAATTATTATAAGCATAGAAGCTAAGCTTTAAAAATGTGCTTGTTTTTCCTCACGTGTGAAGAGGTATTGTTTGACTGTGTCAATGAGAAATTTTAAATATCTGTCATGAAATGTGCTCAACAGAGTTTCTGCGCTTGTTTAGCTTGCTTGCTTTTCTTTGTCAGATAAATCTGACTATATGACCATGAAGAAATTCAAGCTTTAATAATGATCCAAAAGGAATCCTCCCTGCTTTTCCTCAGGTGGCCTGACTTTTCCATTAGCAACCTGCTCGTCTTCACTAATCAGACTGTAGCGGTTTTACATGAATGAGGGCTGGTTATATGTTTATTAAAAAAAAAAAAGTTTCCTGAATGACATATGGTTAGTGATGGGAAAAGTATATTTTACTTCTTTAGATCAAATGGAGGGATTTCTACAAGCTTTGAAAAGGAAAGTTATGTTTTCCAGAAGCCACAGATAGGATTTACTGCCATAAGAATGGTTTTATTAATTAGATATATAAGCCAGAGCAAGCTGACCAAAGTTGTGTTTAGAGTTGAAGCAGAGAAGCAGGGGCATTTTGTCTATGGGTGATATTTATTTTTTTCTCCCTACAGGTACATAATGATGTGTGGGAGCAGAATGCCAAAAGGGGAGTGGGAAGGAGTGGGTAGTGATTCCTTCCATACTATCAAGTGTTGTGGTACTGACTATCCCACAGTAATGGCTGCATGTTGGACCTCTCTCTTTTCTGCTTTCTGCCTGCCTTGAGACTTGGTCCCAGAGTCTTCTCACCTATTTCCCCATTTCTTGACTTATACTGCATACGCTGTATCCTCTTCAAAATCCATTCTTTGTGCAAGATCCCCTCTTTCCTCCTCTGTGGCTGCAAGGTATTCCCCTAGTTCCAAGGAACACAAACCTGGGCATGCTAGGTCTGCTGTGCCCTATCACAGTTTTTTGGCAATGACAAAGATTAGTTTTCACTGTCACAGAGGCAAAATCTTGTACCTCTTCAACTGCTTCGTGAAAAGAGGGTAGAAAAACAGCAGAGAAGCGTTATGGAAAAAGGTATTCCTGTTGCCAGTGTCGTGGATGCTGCCATAGCGCAGTGGTAAGTGCCTAGAACTTAAATCAGTTTCATTTGGTATTGCACACATTTAGAATTATGATATTGTGTTTTTTCGATGTTGAACTGTACCTGAATGATTTTGATTCTTTGCTCTCTCTTCATCAGTCCTGCCCAACAGTAATTAAGCTACAGCGGGCCTTTCCGAAGGCAGGGGAGTTTAAATATCAGTAATTTGATCTGCCCTGTTTACTGATCTCTGCTGTTAGCTGAGTTGAAAGCGAAATGTTTTAATTAAAACGATTGGCAATAAGTTGGTATAATGCCATAATTTGCACTGGGCCTCTTCTAGAAAATGACTTAACCTCTGCCTCCGTTGCTAAGGCAACTAATGGACATAATTGTAACTGGGTGTATGTAGACAGCAAGTGGAGGGCCTAAAGCTTTTTTAAATTGCTGGGGTATGATGATGCTAAAAGATTAAAATGTGATATTAGAAAAATATATCCAAAAGACTCTTCCATACTTTAAGTTCAGTCTTCACATTTGATCTTCTGGTACTGTTTCACATTTCAAACCCTTTCAGTTTAGACTCTAAACCCTTATGATGTCATATGTATTCCAATTCATTAATGCAGCAGTATATGTATAATAAGTTGCGATATAATCTGGAAATGGCAATGGCTATTCTACTGGGATTTCGAATAATGTGTTTGATGGAATCTTATCACCAATCTATATTGAATCATCACAGAGTTAAGACTTAGATCATACATTATAAAGTATCCTGAAATGCATTTTTAGACAAAAAACATGAAAACCATTTTTTTCCTCATTCATTTGCTGAACTTCAAGGTATATAATGAACCTGGGTCCTATGATAAAATGGGGTATTTTTCCGAAAGAGATGTAAGAGCTCTGAAGAGAGCTTAATAGGTGCCCTTGATGTGATGCCTGTCATGGCCACCCATGTGGAATTTGATGGGATCTTTTAAATAATGTTTAGACTCTATACATTCTGATTTGCACTGTTTCCCCCCAGTGAGAGGACATAAAATTGAACGTTTAGTATGTTGTTCCTCTGTTGGAAAATAATCATAACTGGAGTCCAAAGAAATTGCAATTCTTATTGAGAAGTACAAAAGGGTGCACTTTACTCTATGCACTTTCCTACTGACCTGATCCATCTCTAACATTTAAGCTCTTAAAGATGAAAATAAACAGAATGTAATTAAAGAGCATGACAGTGCAAAATGCTGGTCTTGGAAGTGTAGATTGAAGCTTGTGCAATCACCTATACGGAGCTATGGATTCAGTCACTTGAAGTCTTCCTCCTATAGCATCTTGTTTACCTTTCCTATCTTTTCTATACGTGCTTGGTGTACCCAAACGCCAAGACTGTGGAGAATAATGAAGTGGCAGGATGAGTAGTACTTAGCTGTAGGAAAAGAGAGGCGTCTGAAATATCACACAATTTAATCACATAGCTCATTTTCTTTTTCTTTATTCCTTTAATAGTACGTGGATTCATGCAGATTAATTTGACAATTCGTGTGATTTATGACTTTATAGTATCATATAGAATGAAACAAATGACAAAAATTCTTTGGTTTTGTATTTAAAACCATTGCTGGAAAGAAATTTTATTCCAGCTTTACAGAATTCCTAACTCAAATATAACTTGAAAATTAAGATCCTGAGCCATTAAAAATTAAGTTACTCTCCAGTCTTACATTATGCTTGTTTTCAATGAGAAAAGGTAAGACTTAACAAAAAAGAATTAAGTAGTTTTACTGAAAACCTTTTAGTGCTATAAGACCACTAATTACTGAAGTATTAACAAGTTGCTTTTAAAGTTATAGACAATATTTTCTATAACTCAGCTAACATTTTAAAAGAAGAAACTAAAACAATTATTGTAAACATTTAGTAAAACGTTTAGGTTTGGGCCCTAAGTCTAGAACTCTTAAGCACTTGAAGTTATTGAACTTCACGGTAGATGGCTGTCCGACCAAAACGGTCAAACTTGCTTGACCTGTGAAAAGCCACCATGTCAGAAAATGATGTGAGAGAGGTTGCATTCTCATGGTGAAGATTTTAATAAATTCTGGACCTTTGTGGGTTTTTTTCCTCTTTCCTTTATTCCCTCATTCCCACCTTATATATGTGTGTGTATGTATATATGTGGAAAATATCTCTATGGAAAAACATGTAATTTATGTTAACATTTAGGAAGCTGAAACAAGCAAGACTAACAAAACTGTATTAGGGACATTGAGAATAAAACAAAGTGCTCTCAAAATGTAAATTTTGTAATGCAGCTTCCACTTCTCCATCTTCCACCACAGCCCAGCACCTGTCTAGAGGGTAGAAAGGGAAGTTGAAAGTAGGGAAGGAGGAGGTGATGTCTACAAATCAAGGAGGAAGAAATGCAAGAAGGAATCCCATCTCACAAGCAGGAATCCCATCTCACGAGCAGCAGCCTCTTGAGATGAGCAGGTTCTGAAATGCAAAGTGGTGTACATGAGCATGGGTCAGAGATAGGTGGGAAGGGACTTAAAGGCAAATGTCACATGCACGTGCAATTACAGAAGCAGATGAAAGGCAACCAGACGCAGGGAGTGGGAGGAACTAAGGCTGATCTTATTCCTCATCTCTCTCAGGTTTTTGTTGCAAAATGTGCTGACCAGATAGATGTGCTGGTCAGCAGAGGATATAAACAACACCAGGAAAAGGGCAGACATCCTTACCCCCTCCCCCCAGAATCCCAGGGAAGCTGCACTGCCGCTGTACTGTGATATGGTGGTGTGACACGTCACTGGCCTTGCTTGCTCTTAGCTGCAGTTATTGCCTAGTCAGAGCATGGCCCTACAGGCAGTTGTGCCAAAGTAGGAAAAAATGCATGACCTGGCTTCCCCAAGTCTCAAGCCCAGACTTGTCAAAAACCTCTGGAGAAGGATAGCTAAGTCCTACTGCTCAACCAGTGTAACTCTTGACTCCCAGCACCAGATGGTTATTCAGTCCCTTCTCCTACACACGCTACGGTCTACATGCAGTCTTGCCTCACT
Source organism: Fratercula arctica (assembly GCA_947846985.1). NCBI lineage: Eukaryota > Metazoa > Chordata > Aves > Charadriiformes > Alcidae > Fratercula > Fratercula arctica. Next base: position 28,114,491 of record CANTUZ010000010.1, read on the forward strand.
GAGGAGGTATGTGCCATCTTCTTTTCCCACTTTTTTTTTCAGAATATGCATTTGCAATCACTTTTCTGTTGAAGATAAGCTCCTCTGATACTTATTATGTTTTAAGGGAAAAATACCCCAGTTCCCTCCAAGTTGACTTTTGCTAGTAAAAGCCCCAAAAAGCATGAAAAATACTTGTTAATCTCAATAGAATAGTTAATAAATCACCCTTCTATACATAACTGTTAGGATAGAAAGTTAACAACTGGTGCAAATATTTATTCTTATGTTTCTCGTGTATAACGACATGTCCCTTGTGAATCAGATAGAGAAGGACAATATAAGACAGAATTCCAGCAAAATGGACTTCTAAATGAAAATGTTAAATAGTTTTGAAAAATAGACTATTCATTTGCTGGAGATCATGATAAAATTGTTTTTGAAAGGGAAGAAAATCTGAAAAATGAGAATAGAGACAGAAAATTGCAAAAAATTAGAATTCAACTAGTAGAACTGCCAGTCTGATTAAATGAACAAATTCAGTTTAAATCAATAAAACTGTGCTAAACCTCTTCTTTTAGTACAGAGTTTAATCTTTAGGTATTGAAAATTGCAACATACTACTGAAATAAAATTGTTGTGTGCTTATACTCTATCTTTATTGTTACAATAAATGTAATTTACCATATATGGTGAAATGATACCAATAGATCTGCAACATATCAATCCTGAACGGTTAGGTATATAATTCTCATTACTTACAAGCGGGATCGTGATAGCCATTGCTGAATGGTCCTATTCAATGTGTGGACATCATTCTGAAAAACTGTATGCAGTGAGAATGCATGATATAAAATTCATTCAGGTGTCAGGGGCATTTAGTTGCAATTATATCCTTTAATCTTACATTTTAAATAGTACATATGGATGTGGCAGTGCCTGTAAAACCAGGATCAGCTGACAGCCACTTAAAAATCTGTATTAAAGCTAGTCCTGATTCGTTTGTAGAAACCTTGTAATTTCCTGTTAAACTATGCTGAGTTGAAGAAAATGTAGGCATCTATTCCTCTATAAAATTTTCTGTGCTGTGCACTTAGTAAATAGTGGCTCTGCAACATATGTATTTTGGCAAAGCAAAGCAGTATACTAATATTTGGCAGCCTTGATTTGCCCACACTTGTCTTTTCTTCACCTTGGAAAAAAGAGTGGATTATGCCATCTGCGTAGTACTTTTTCCCCTTTGAGTACAGAAATTCTGCATTGAGAAAAGTCCAGTTCATTGGTACATAAGCTGTAATGGCATGATTTGATTTCATGAGTTTCCAAAAGAAAGAACCTTACTTTCTGTCTGAAGCCGTTGAAGAACACCAGTGATCAGAGCAGTTTGGAGACTTTTGAAAGCCTATAAGATGAAATCTAGCTTGAAAGTTTATTTAGTGCTATTGGTGTGTTCTGTTGCTAATACTTATTTTTTCCTCTGGAAGGGAGAAATGTACAGAAAGGCTTGAGGAGAAGGATGTCACATTCCCTAGAACATCCCGTTTAAGACCAGCTTTGCATGTATCAGCAGCCAGAGAGAGAGGGAGAGAGACTCCTTTCTAATCTTCCTTCCCGCAAGATTTAACCTACCTTTGCATGAGATACTCATCAGACTTTGAGTATTCCAACTCGGGCTTCTTATTAATTCCCACCAAAAATCACTACTGCCTGGACCTGTCTTTCTCCAGTTATTTTTCTCCCAACAATTAAAACAATATTGGAGTGGGTTATATGATCACAGTTATACTATTCATAGTTTCTCTGCAGTAGTATGCAAAAAGGATGTGGTTTGGTTTTGTTTTTTTAATGGCAGGGGGATTACAGTGTGGTCCTGAAGATTTTACACATGCTGCATTGCTCTGTGGTGCCACTGGGCACAAATTAGTTATAACCGTAGGTGTCAATAGCACATTAAACCGTTTAGCAGAATGCTACAGTGCAATGTATTATGCATATTGTATTGGAGAAGGAAGAAATATTTTAAGAAATGACAAGCTGGAACTGTTTTATCCTTAAGTTGTTCATTACCCTAACTGGGCAAAGCTTGCAGGGAATCATGTAGGAACAAATTATAGTCTAAAAATACCAAAAATGTCACGGTTTATTGACGTCATTATTCTGGGGATTTTCCAGGTTAAAAGAAAAAGTATGGGAAATTTGCTCTCTTCTCTCTAAGAAAGTGCAAAGCTTACTTTTCTGTATCTTAAGATATGATGCCTGGCTAACCTGTAGGCTGACAAAACCACGCAACTGTTGCATGACTGAAGTTCACCCATTCAAGGTCTTGGGGAGTGTTTGGAAGGAAATCACTTTTGAGAGTAGGTTGAAGAAATACAGTTCTGGGACTAGCTGATTATTGTTCTTTAAAGTTTGCAGCTGTTTTAAGTTGCTTAAGGGTATAAAATAGTTAAGAGTCCTGTGGGAAATACTTTAGAGGGCAGAAAGCAGGCAAGGAAGACAAAAGAGGATGGAAAATACTTTAATTACATAGCTTTTCAACTTCTCACTTGTTTATCACTGTAACATATGTAGCATCATAGAAACACAAGCTGTGAGAATTGTGTTTAATCTTTATGGATTCACTTTAAGGGATTCAATCAGTCATTTGTGGTTTTTTACCTATTTTAATTACAGAATATACCTAGTAATGTTGTCACAAACTGAGCATAAGTAGACTGATTTAAGGTCTCATGAAAGCCCAAACCAAAATGATCCCATAGCCCTAAAATGAGGAAGGCTTTGCTGAACTGTATACTGTTGTTGCTTTCTAAAAGATTACTGTATCAAAAATGCTTGTTTTAAGCTATATTAGTTTGCAGATTTAACAGAGCAGTGTGCTGAAAACTCTAATTCTATGCAGGAAGGTGCATCCTTCAAGCCAGGAGCATTCCTGATTTGCTAGCTCCTGGGAGTAGTTGCACAGTCTCACAGTCAGTCAGGAGAGTTTGTTGTGCTGGGGAAATCGAGTTCTGACCTCCTGGAAAGTTAACCATGGGCTGCATGGATATGAAATAATAACTTGTAGCTTGTTGAGGACAGGACAGATAGTTAGGTGCTAGTGATGATTATTTTGGATGAATGAATTTCCCCTAGCACCCGCTCTGAGATTTTGTAGCTCCTGCTGTTGTACTAGAATGATCTAGTTTAAAGAACAAATCCATATCCATTATGTTACATAACTGGAAGAAAATATCTTTACAAGGAGTTGTTTGGAAAGGACTTCAGAAAATGAGCAATTGACTTAAAATAGTAGTATTTGTAGCTCAAAAAGACAACTGGCACTAATGTCAGCAGTTGGTAAAATTATGTGGAAGTGCTTGAAATCCACAGCCACTTCTACAAGAATTCTTTTACTAGGGTGCCTATGAGTCATCTTGGGCTACAGGCAGTAATAATAACATTAAAACCCCCTTATCTAACTAAAAATGCAGCTTGAAAAGACAATTACCAGATGGCTTCTGATAAAATCAAAGGCAAGTCTGGAAAACCTGGACAAAATTACAGGAAACTTACGGTTATGGAAGGACTGTTGTGTGACTTCTTCCAGATGCAGTATCTGCTGCTTAGCAGTTACAGGAGATTAATGTGCCAGGCTTTTGGGAATACTATCCATGAATTTTAATTGGATGGTCATCCTGCTGCTCATCCCCAGGAGAATGTGCTGGAATAATTTTCTAGTACGATGCTCATACAGAGAAGATCAGTATAACACAATCTTCTGGAGTTCATAATAACAGTCAGACAGGAATTACATCATCTAGAGTGTCACTTCTTTCATGTTTTGTTTCTAGATTTGGATTATTTTTTGAGTGTACAGGGGGGCTTGGATGCTCAGGATGGTCAGAGCTCCCAGGTGGTATTCAGTCACAAATAATTCTGCTCATCAGGAAGATTTAAAGGGCATTCTTCTTTTCCTGGTTCCCAAGTCAGTCCTTCACTTTACCAGGTACCTTCTCCACCTTTATTCTGAGTGTGATGTTTCCTTCACATACACACGATATTTCGAAAAGTAGCGGCAGACAGAAGCACACATGCACCCCTTCCAAGAATAGGGCACACATAACATACAGAGAACAAGTCCACAGTAAGGGGCAGGCCTACATGATTTCTTATTTTCAGTAACCTTTAAGACAAAAAAATAAATCCATGACAACACAGGAATATGAGCAGGAGGGAGGAGAGTGCAGGAGAAAAGAAACTTGGAGGCCAAGGAGTCAAGCAGTGGAGAGAAGAGTAAATAGTTTGTGAGCCAGTTATATTTGTAGGGGAAAGGCTACAAAGAATATATGAACTGAAGACTAATAGGCTAAAATGGTAGGCTCAGTGAGAAGATGATGTAAAACAGAATGCATCGGGCTTTATTATTAATGAATTATAAATAACTGTGAGTGGCGGTTGTTCTGGAAGAGAAGACATTACAAAATTGTCCCTTTCAGGCTGTGAATAGGTACTACTGTGAGTGAACAGAAGGACAAATATATGAAGACAGGAAAAAAATGTCAAAAAAGGGGACAAAGTATGGAGGATGCTCTGGCCTGCCCGTTTCCCATTCTGCCCTAGCGTGTCTGGAGACAGAAAGTTGGAAGCACTGATCTGGGGATCTTTTGACTTCAGTCAGGAGTTCAGGAGAAAGGTAGTCAAGCAATCTTAGCTGGAGGAGCGAGGTGCAGATTTTTTTTTTCCCACACAGATTTTCCCATGCATTCACAGAGCCCTTTTTGATTACATGGTCTGCAGTTTATGGAAACTAGCTTTGGTCACTGCTGCAAGAAAGGACAAATGTAAGAGCCAGTAAGCTGTGTGTAAAGGGTGTGAATTAAACAGCCAGTGATTTCATGTCCCTTCTTTTAGTACAAGGCATATATACAGAATTTCTGCATGTTTTCTCAGAATAGCATTGTACCGGTGAATGGTAAGGCATTAATGGTGGTGTTCGTATTTAGATCTATCTTTGATAATGCATTTGATTCCCCAAGCACTTCACAAAGATAAGTCAGAATGACTCATACTATTTTTCCTTTGCTTTGTTTGTGTCTTGTCATTATCCATTAAGGCTGACTGCCCCAGCTTGGGACTGCTTTGATCAGGTAGAGAGGCCACCTATCCCCAGGAACAAGTGATATTATCTCTGTTCACTGAGGACACAGAAGACAGGATCAGTCCTCATTTACCTTGAAAAGATTGTTCAGTAGTAACTTCAGGGACGAGTCTCATCAAGAACTGGCTTGATGAGTGAGCCCTTTCACTTTTTTTGGGGTATGTTTTACCTTTCATGCTTTTTTTGGGGGTATGTTTTTGATAGGTAGGTGTCAAATGCTGTGCAGAGATGCAAAACAGTCTTCCCGAGTCACCTCTCCTGTCACGTGCTTTCTGGTAGCAATAATGTACTTATGTAGAAGATTCGCCTGTGCTCTGGGAAGGTCTAGGGGCAAGGATTGAGCAGTGCTGTAGGAAAAAGCACTAGAAACATTCAATAGAAAGAGAAGCTTAGACTTTATTAAGGTGCGTATTGAGGAATGGAGATATACTTAGCATTTTTCTATCAAGGAAGGTGATAGCGTTGTGAGATGATGTTTTATCTTAGATGTATAGTCTAAACAGTTCTGCTTTTCCCGTTTCGTTTTCCCAAATAAAAGCGAAAATCCCAAATCTGGCAAAAGAACAGTGTTTTTCCCTTGCAGTCCTTGTGCTGTTGCTCCCATGCCCTTGCAGCTGTAAACTCTGATATTGCTGTTATGGCAGATTCTCATACTGGTGTGCAAGTCACCCCTTTGTACCCTTTTTTCTATCCCTTGATTGTAGCTTTTGTTTTACAGTAGGGGACCCAATAATTTGCCTGTACAGAGTTTACTGCCAACAAGGACGCAGCAGCTGCCCCTCATCAAAGACTCCAATCTTTGCCTCCCTCTCTCTTTTTCTCCAGAAGTAACTTTTACTTTTAGACTCAATATTTGCCATCAGTGATGGACCCTGCTAATAAACCGTTGTGAATGCGAGCCCATTTTTGGCATCCTTTGTGCAGCACTCTGGAGTTAATGCGTGTTAACCCTTGTTATAGAAATAACCTTTTATATTCCTATATCATATGAATGCATCCAGAGGCTAAAGCTGTCTGAGTGCTATTTTAGTGTGTCACACTTCTGTTAAACAATTCTTCTTACGCGATAAGTTTAAAAAACTCTGCAATTATAAATGGAGTTTGTAACTGTAGTTTCTCACATGCTGTTGACATTCAAGGCTAGAGTTTCAGAGTTAGGGGCCTGTAAATATATAAGCATAATTGCAAATGTTATGAAATACAGTTTTAAAAATTAATTGTCATTATAATGTCATTATTATTAAAATACAAAATATATTCAGTACAACTAAGTACCACCACGTTGCCTAAATGTTTGAGGATCAAAAGAAATAGTTAAGATTTCTTTAAGTGGCCACTTAAATAGAATTTACAAGTTCTGCAGTGGTAGGATACTTATAACTGAGGCTGCTTTTCACATTAATCAATATTGTATTTCAGAGCAGAGCATTTCTAGTCTGTCTCAGTTACAAAAAAATGGTATTTTTTTTTTCAACAACTCTACAAATTAATTAATGCCATTTATTCTTCTGATTCTAACCAAAGGTTGTCAGGTTCCCTTAGCCTGTGTATTGATCTGTAATATAACCTTCCATTTCCTGCATCTGCTATTAAGTGGAATAAAATTCATAATGGTTGCACTGCTGAGCAGCTGTTCACCTACCCAGTATTGCCAGGTCACCAGGGAAAGTTGCTAATACTTGAGGAGAACTTCACTGCTGGTATATTGATGTCTTTTGTTGTTCAATTAACATTTCTAATGTGGAAGAATAGAAGATAGTATTTAATATGTCAGCCAGCCTTAAGACAACTCTGCTTCCATTTTCGAATGCCAAAACCTAATACAACGTTTATGTCCATTAGAGTTAAAATACTTTCCTTATTAGCTGCCTAAGTGCATTTTTCCAACAATAATAATGAAGGGCATTCAGTAAACTAAAACTAATTAATCTCCTCAGTCTCCTTTTTGTATTTATCTGATGCCAAAAGCAATGTAGTTTTTTCTCTGAAGCAGATTAAAACTAAGCTGTGGATGGTGCCTCCTTCCTAAACAAAACCTGCAAAATTATCAATTTCCGCAACTACTGCTATCTTTCCTTTCAGAAAGCTGCTGCTCATTACTGACTGGTTTTTTGCTTATGCAGCTATCTGCCAGCAAAGGTTAGGTGTTATTTGCTTTATTGCTGCTAGAATGCAAGGAAGCTTCAGGGATCCACAAGCCAGGACCTGCCATTCATACAGGAGAGGGGCATTTGTGATTCCTGGGTAACTTAAAAGAGACTCTCTAGTATCAGACTCTGCTCCAGCCCACACATTAGGGCCATTTTGGGATACCTGTATGCTCCCAGAAGGCTTAATCTCCATGAGTAATAGGTGAAACAAAGTCATAAATTCTTATTGCTTCAAAACTTATTTGGAAGTGGTGGAATAGAGGAAAGAAGCCAGAGCACACAGTGGTGTATCATAAAAGACATTTCCCTGGCCATCTGTGATTGACTTGTGCTTCTTTGACCCATTTCAGTTTTTTAAGAATTGTATGGGACTCACTGACATAGGACAAAAGACTCCTACCTCAAGGCAGTGTCTGCGGTGCCAGGATCTTTCAGAAGGAAGAGTATGTTTACCCATATAGGATGCAGTAGGTTGTATAGGGATCTACCAGGCACACTGAATATTAGGTTTACGCTGAATTATAATTACTTCATTTTTTTGATTGCTAGTGAAAGGATGAACAATATCATTGGCTTGATTGTCTGTATGTGAACGTATGCTATTGTTTTGCTGAATTATTATGTATTAATACACCAATATTTTCATGTATTAACTAGGTATTAGCTAGTCAGATATTGCAAATGTGTTAATGATATAAATCATTATTAACAAAAAATAGGTCTTTTCTGCCTTCCTCCTGTCATCCTCCAACCAATTACTCCTTTATCATTCCACTTTTCTTTTTCAGTTTGGAGTGCAAAATTTGTGATTCACAGGAAAACATCAATCGTCATCTTCTCCTTCTTACCAGGACAATAGCCTTGTTTTAAGTTTTTCACTATGGAGCTTTTCTATAGGTTGGCCGACCTTAGCTTAGACACAAAACACTAACTTGAAGTGTTCCTTTGTGGTGGTTCTTTTTTTTTTTTTCCAAAAGTTGATTTTGCTTTATTCCACCAGTGTATTGCACAGTCATTTGATCTAGTATCTGGTATGTACTGGGGACAAAATGACGCATCTTGGGAAGAATTGAAGATCAGGGCAAATATCTCTTTGAATTCCCTTTAATAGTCACCTGGCCTCCAATAGTTTTTGTGGGATTTCCTGAACCATATAAAACATTCTAATTCAATAACCATCAATTCCTGAAGCAAAAACTTCAAGTAAAATGTATGCTACAGAAACTGAAATGTTTTCTGTATGGTTCATACTGAAATTTTCTGATATTTTTGAATAGACTGCTTTCTTATGTTTTGTTTGTTTGTTTGTTTGTTTTTTTTAACTCAGGGCCTTCTTCAAGATTAAAGGAATGGCCTTGTCCTGTTTTACTTTAGAAAGTAAAGATGTGTCCATTTTAAGCTAAAATAAGTCAGAAAGTTGTAATCAAGCTAAGCCTTGAATACACCTTCTTAGGAAGCAGGAAGAATGATTAAAAAGTTCTGACAAATCCTTTAAGGTTGCAGTAAAAGAATAAAAAAGAAAAAAAATGTTTTTCTTAAGTTATCTTATAGAATAAGATACTATGAACATACCACAAGGTAGAAAAGTAGAACTGGATGTGATGATTCTTGAATTTTGTCTTTAAGGATAGTTGTAAAACAAACTAGATACTCATTGGCCACAGATGCTTTACTACTTCAGTGGCTAACTGATGGGAAGGGAAAAAAAGCATTGGGTTGTTGGTTTTCTTTTTAAGTTTTGTCAATACCTTTTTGTCTGTTACTCTCTTTCAGAAGGGAATGAAGTGATCTGAAAGGAGTGCATCTGACCTTCTCTCATGAAATCTTTTAAAAATGGTACAGATAATATAATTTTCCTTAGGGATTTCCCAAGGAGTCAGCCTACCACAGGAGGGTTAATGCTAGCAAATATCCTAAAGGATTCCTCCAAATGTTCTAGAGGACTTTAATCCTTTCTACACAACTTGCAGCTATTCTTATGAGCCTGACTGTTCTGGTTATCCATCCATAAGTACGGACAATTTCCACAATTTGTACTCTTTTTCCAAATCACAATCCTTCTCTGTAAGGAAATTCACTCCTCCTGATCCTGTGGTATATTTCAGTTTGGAGTCCTGCATGGTGCATAGGGCTGAACGGTACTGGACAGTATCATGCAAAGACACAACTTTTTATCTGTGTGGTGTATGGGTAACTTCTCCCCTCATTTCTCTTCCAGCTAACGGAAATCATACTGCTATCATTTTAACGCTCAAGAAGATGTCATCCTCTTAATATCTTTTTGCTTCAGTCTCCAGGGTTGCATCTCCACCCTTATGGTGCACAAGTTACACTGGGAAGATGGACTTAACCCAAGAGTTGTATTCGGGTCTGGGTGCTGACTGTCATGATGAACCTTGATTTATTTATTTGTTAAAAGTTTGTGAGGAAAATGTTTCATATTTGGTTTTGATTACTTTCCATGTTCTCCAAGTGTCATGATCTTTAAGTGTGATGGTATGAGTTACTGAGCCTTTCAACACGTGCTGCAGAATGGTAAAATATAGCTTCCATCTTCCTTCCTTTTTTTTCCAAAGCACTTTAAGCAAATCGGCAATCTAATTATTGATTTATAAAAGGAGCAGAATTAATACGGCCTACCATACCCTTTGGCGGTAAGAGTATTTAAAAGTGAACTATGCTTAAATTTCATAAAAGCCTCCTCAGCAAATCAGTAGAAAAATATTGATCTTGAAATAAGTATGTGAATTCTAATTGTGTTTTGTCTTTACACTGGAGGACCATTACTTTATTTAGCTGGAGTTCATTCTTTAATTTTATAGTCTTGGTGTATTGTCTGTGAAGACTGCCTTTACGTTTGAGCAAGGCTTGTAACCATCCGGTTTTGCTGATCTTTTCTTTTCAAAAGAATGTATTGACATGTGAGAGCTAAATAGAAGCTTTTAAGATCAAGTTACCATCACCAAAAGTCTCAGCAGCATATAACTAGGGTTCCTGGTATAGACCTGTCTGTTAAGTGAGTAAGTCAGTTGCCAAGTACGATAATTGCTTCTTGCTGTACTTCAGACTTGCAAATCAATTTATTCTGATTATAAACCACCATCTTCATAACATACACTGTAATTACATATATATTTTAATCTTGGAAAACCACATACATTTGTAGGTTAATCCTGCTACTTTCACAAGTGGATTTTGACTGGTAAAATAGAAGAGTCTCAGCTACTTTGTAAGTTTTGAAATATCTGATCTGGCTATTTCAGAGTTAGAAGAGTGGAAAAGAGTGAGAGAAAAGAGGCTCTAACCATTACACAACTCTACAGCATTCAAAGGTGTAGGGAAAAGAGGGAAAGGACAGGGAATCTGAATGTTTAACAATGTTTTTGTAATCAGTAGTTTTGAACATAAAATTTTTAAAATAACTTTTTTGTTTAAATTGAAAATTCAAATAAAAAGTTAGCTTAAACATTTGCTTTGTAAAGCCAAATAGCTTTTGATAGAAACCTTCTTTCTGTCTGAAAGACTCAAAGCAGCTTTACAGCATGTAGTGCAGGAAGGTTTCAATATTGAGGTGGTACTTGATTTTCCAGCTTTACACTTCTTTATCTTCCCATCATTGTATGTTTAGTTCAAGTGGAAGTTTCTTACTGTTTCCAGTGTTTATAGTTAATATATAATTGTGCCTTGTTTTATACCAAGCTATAAAGCCTTTTGAAATTAACTCTGCAGCACAGAAGGACTAGGCTGCTAGTCCTTCTAGCAGACTAGAAGGACTGCTTCTAGTCCAGAGCGAAGTGAGCATGGGGCGTTCTCGAGGACAACTTACCCGATTTTTTTGTGGGGAGAAAAAGTTTTCTTTGCTGTTAGTTTCTTTTAATCTACCATTAAGATGATACATGAGGGGTGAATGATGTTGTAATGTGTAATGTGGACTCTGGGTACCCCAAAAAAGGCTCTACCTGAGCTAGCATCAGAAACAGTATTGTCATCATAGAACAATGGGTCACTTAAGTGTAGCACGGTGGTAGTATATATTGCTCCTAGAATATATACTGACAGTGGTTCATGTTGGTCTCTTCTCTCAAGTAGCAAGCAATAGGACAAGAGGAAACAGCCTCAAGTTGCACAAGAGGAGGTTTAGATTGGATATTAGGAAAAATTTCTTCACCAAAAGGGTTGTCAAGCATTGGAACAGGCTGCCCAGGAACGTGGTTGGGTCACCGTCCCTGGAGGTATTTAAAAGACCTGTAGATGCAGTGCTGAGGGACATGGTTTAGTGGTGGACTTGGCAGTGTTAGGTTTGTGGTTGGACTTGATGATCATAGAATCATAGAATAATTTGGGTTGGAAGGGACCTTGAAAGGTCATCTAGTCCACCCCCTTGCAATGGGCAGGGACATCTTCAACTAGATCAGGTTGTTTAAAGCCCCGTCCTACCTGACCTTGAATGTTTCCAGGGATGGGGCATCTATCCATCTACTCTGGGTGACCTGTGCTAGTGTTTCACCACCATCACTGTAAAAAAAAAGAAAGGATCTTTTCCAACCTAACAATTCCATGATTGACATAACTTAGATCTTACTCGGGTACTTCTGCTGTGGCATGCTAGGAATTCACATTTTTGGAACTTACTTCTATCTGTATTTTGTGCCATGTTTGCATTTCCTAAAAAATATGTTGCAGCCTAAATTAAACAAACTGACAACAATGAGCAGTTGTTGGGCTGAATTCCAGTTCTTCAGTTTAACTCTTAATTGATGTTTTCCTAACTAAGAGCTGAATAATCTCTGTGTACATAGTGAAGAAATACTTTCCACAAATCCAAATTATATTGGGTAATTTAGGTGGATAAAAGCTCAGCCTAATGAACAAGTTACTGAAGGGTAAAGATTGTTCAAATTACTCTGTGTTAAAATTCAGTAGGGATTTAGTAACAGTTAGATTTAGCAACAGTTAGAATCTCATTTTGTGTAGGCAATTCTGGAAAAGTTACTGCCACTGCAGTAGGAGAAATCTTTATATCATACAGAATGAAGACTTTCGTAATAAAAAGCTAACAACTCGGCATCAGTCACTCATTTCATAGTGAACTTATTCAGGAAAAAAGTGCGTTAGGGAGGAAAAGAATATCTGGATATTTATATTCATTGAACTGGAGGAAAACAGCTTGGTCCATTACTAGAAATAACAGCTAGAAAAGAATAATGTGTAGCTTACGCCACTACTGCTCCTTCTGGCATTTGACTTTACTTTTCTGTGCTTATCATTTCAATTGCAACTCTGAAACACAATTTGGAGACTTAGTGAAGTGTAATAAAATGAAAATAGAAGACAGGATTTTTTTCCCTTTGCTTGCCCATCATAACTATTGTGGTTGTTTTAGTTGGGATCCTCGTGTCATGAAACTGATATCTTTATGGGAATGTAATTTCAATTTTAATATTCACAGTTAATATTGGGATGCTATTAAGTTGAACAGCACATTAATATAAATCTTGCCTTGAAAAACCTTAAAACTTGATGAACAAAGCAACAAGCAAGGGTAGTGAGGGAAAATATTATCCTCATTTTAAGGAGGAACAACTGACACACCAGGAGAAAAGCTGTTTTACCAAAGCCACACTAGAAGGCTTGATGACAAAAACTGATACTCTATTTCCTCTGAACCAGTTCCCAGTCTGTTTTGTTCGTCTGTTTCTCTCCACTGCTGTTTTTCAGATTTGTATTTTGTACTCAGATTATTTGTCTGGTTACAGGCTCTCCTCAAAGAAAGTTGCAATGGCACCCACAGAAGACACAGCAAACTCTGATAAAGAAATGTGAAACCACTGCCTGAGAAACTTGAGGTTTGAAACACTCTTTGGCTCACTTTGCCCCTGAGGGCTTGGGGACTTAGTGGATCGGTCTCTGTCCCAGTCCAGTGCCTGACCATGAGCTATCGTTCCTGTTTAGGAGGTATAAGGAGCTCAAAAATCTCTGATAGGTGCAGCTATTGAATGCACAAGTGAGTGCTGAGAAGAGCATGTGAACAGTCATTTTCTTACAAATGTCTGTCTGAAAAATTCCTGCGGAGTGTCACTCTGAAACAACGACTAGGGTTTACTCTTAAGTTGTAATGTTGCAGTGACCAAAAGAACCATTAAGAAAAAATGCTTGATGGATTTGAATGCTTTTTAAATTTTTTTTAAGTTATGATGTTTGGACATTTTAGATTTTGTCACTTTCATAGCACAGCATCTTTTCAAAACCAAATAAAAAAGCCCAGACAGTAGGAACCCAGAAACATACAAATGGATAGCTTTAGGATGCTGATGGGAATACTGCCAGCAAGGTAAAAAGAAATATTAAAGAAGTGCCAAACATGCAGACCTGTCATCCTTTGCCTTAATGGGCACTTAGAAATGTGCTACTTGCAAGAGATGTTCTTCCACAATATGATTGTGGTTATAAAACAAACAGCATGGTCAATAATATGATCTAATCTGATTGAAGAGGTCAGTTAGAAAATTATTACCCACTTTACAACCCATTAACATCAAACCTACATTACAGGAATGTATGTGATAGATTAAAAACTTGCTTACTTAAAGCAAGAAGGTCTAAATAAACTCCATTATAAATGTTTTTTTATATGTGAAGCAAAAAGAATTACCCCCTTGGTGATTGGAATGTGATGGGGAGAGTCAGAACAAGTTGCTGAGTTTGGCTTTTTAATCTCTTTGCCTGAATCCTATTTAGTAGATGTTTGGGAAAGTGGAAAAGACATTTTTGGTTGATTAGCTTCTGCTTTGTGATTGACACACTGAGGCAGCTGCAAGAAAGCAATTCAAGGGGAATTGAAGCTGTTGAATGGAGTTACTGGAATTGAGGAAGGAAAAAAAAAAAAAGTGCTTTGCTTGATACAGAGCAAATTATTTGCTGTATCAGGGAAGACCCAATGACCCTTCTAATCTTGTATCCTGCCCACAATGTTGATTTATACCAGACGCTTCAAATGAAGATATAAATCCCTGTAATGCATTTACCTGTAATTGTATAATAGTGTGCAAGGAGGGTATGTTCTTTCTTGACACCAACCCATGATCAGCATATGCCCTGTAACGTATATATTGAAAGCTCCCATCTTTAGTCCTAGCTGATGAAATTGCGGATGCTGATGCCAGTCATATAAATTAATGCAGGTGGATGGATAAGGGTGTTGTGTGGAAAACCACTTATGGTCACTGAATATTATAGCCTGAATATTAGCTAGTGAATTCAATGGTAAATTCTATAGGATCTTATGTCACGAGGTTGGAAGGAAATTCTGTTTGGCTCTGTAGTGCCCTTTATAACGTGTAGCATCACAGGAAGATGGTAACACAGGAGAGAAAGACTAACTTCTGGCTCTAGTTTCCTGAGCAATTATGCAGCATCTACACATTTCTGTATCATCTGCTAGATCAGATTTTATCCAGTGCAAGGTGTTAGGTGATCAACCCATTTCTTGTCTCAACTGGCTTAGCTAGATGTCAACATACCTTTTAAGTATGTTGTCTGATATTCCAGATTGCATTATGCTTATTTCCCTGTGTGATTTCTATGTAAATATTCAGATGCAAGGTCACTTACAAAGAGATGTTTCTGAGGGAAATCTCTGCGGCTGTGTTTGCCTCCAAGGTCCCTGGGGACTAAGGTGAGTTGGAAGGCGACACTTGTGGGTCTACTCCTCTTTGTTTCTAATATTCCATCTGTGCTCGGGCCACTGCGTGCATCCTCACCTGTAGTTAATATTACAGCTAGTGACAGCAATGTTTCATGTACCAGTGCTGGGAGTGTCCTGTTTAATTTGCACGTGATCTTTGAGTTTATCCAGCAGCTGGCTGTAGTACCAGCTTGACAGGTTTTGCTGGTGATGATAACCTTTGTACCCTCTCTGTGGTCTGCACGACTTCTGTAGCAGGTCCAAGAACTGGACAAGGCTGGGCTAGAACAGCCCTACAGAAGTGCCTGAACCCCCCCTGCATCAGAGCAGTGAACACGCACTAGGTCATGGGGGACAACATGAACACGTACAGAGGCTTCCCCTGCTGTGCTGGTACTACAATGTTTGTGTCACCATTGTTTTCCCTGTCTCCAGGCTGGAAGAAGCTCTTTAGCAAGATCAATTGCTTCTATACTGTAGTGCTTCTGGCCACAGAACAGGCTGCTGTACCTCTGCCTTTAATGTAGGGTGGTCTGTGGAGGTTTGTACTGCCAGCGATTTGAACGTTTCCAGGCTCGCCAAGGCTATGCTACAGGCTTACTTACATTTGTCACAGAGCCTTTGAAGCACAGGGAGAATCTTTATGCCATCATTTCTGCCTGGCATTCCTACCTGCCTATGTTGCTCTGACTCAATGGCATTTACAGGTCACCTGACCGCTTGCCAGAAAATACTCACTTATCTTCTCAGTGGCTGCTGCATGTCAGTGGAATGTGCTTTTTGGCTGCCTGAGGAGGATTTGGATGTCCATCAGGACCAGACTTGAGAGTGACGCACAGTCACAGACGCTGGATCATATTCGCTTGCCATATCCATCATAACATCTGTGAGAGCAAAAAAGGAGAGGCAGGGTGACCCACACTGTGCAGCTGCAAGAATTGGAAAGTCACTTCCACACAGGAAGCCCCAACTGAGTCCTTCATACAAAATCCATTATATTATGTGTTCGCTGTTTCGGAGATGTGTTTTCCAAGCTGTGGTTTCCTTTCTTTTTTTTTTTTTTTTTTTTTTTTTTTTTTTTAAGTGATAAGGGGGAGGAAGAAAACCTTTTCTGTATTTCTGTTAGTGCTTATTCTGAAGCACTATATCCCTCACCTTCTGCTTGCTCTGTCTGGACGCCAGGCTGGCTGTTCCAGACCAAACCATAAGCCCTGGGCAATGTGTCAGGTCCTCTTTCCATAAGCATCCCTTTCATGCTCTTTTTCCCTTCATCTTTCTCCAGGGATGGAATGGCTTGTGCCAACAGATACAGCTATAAATGAGAAATCTTTCTGCAAGCTGAGGTAAGAGGCAAAGCTATACCACTAGTAAAAGTAAACAAAAAGAAGCAGCAAAAGTAGTTGTCAACCTTTAAACAGGTATTGGTTTCAACTGCTGTAAAAATTCAACATTCAAAATAAGAACAAGACGGGAACTACTGACAATTTTTAACCAAGGCAGATAGTAATGCAGCTGCACTAGTGTTAAGGCTATATTAGCGGTATTATAGAAACAACCAAAGTAGGGGTGCTGATGGCTTCCATCTGCCTAAAAGGAAGAGAGAAGATCAAGAGAAGGAAAAGAAGGTGCATCTTCAGAGCAACAGAGGTGACTTGTCGCTTGAAAAGCAGTTTGGTATGGAGCAGGGCAAGAATTTAGAGCTTTGAAGCACAAAATAGATGAAGGGAATTGTACAAAGTTTAAATTGCTCTACACTTGATGCTAATTGAAAACAAGTTCCTTTACAATTTATTGTATTTGCTTAAGAATATGGAAAAATGAAAAGGTTTCTGAACAAATTGTTTAATCACTGATGCCCTATTCGCACCTGTGGGGCTCTTTTATTGATGTACTGAAGTTTAATAACACTCACTAGTGCTTCTCTTTCATTGTGAATACAAAGTATATGGAGGAATAAAATTAATTCTATAGTATGGAACTCACTTTGGAGATTTCAGGTTCATTACAAATGGGACATCCTAGCTGATGCCGACAGGTTTCTTTTATCACCGGTCAGTTTTCTGCACAAAGTTTTCATTGGCTCTGGCTTTCTCTCAGTGTCAAAAGGGAAGTGATTTGAGGTCCAACCAATGTATATAGATATGGGGGACAGTAGTGACACTGGTGACAGGGGACATATTGCTTCCTGGCAGAGCTGGCTGCTGTGGATGTTGTGCCTTGTCTGTGGCTCAGGCCACAGAAGTCTGTGGCTGTGTCCATCTGCACTGGAAGGAGAGAGGTGAGAATGAGCACAAAGCCGTGGTCTTCTCTAGTGCAGTATCCAGGATTTAAATTTTTTTTATTATTATTTATATTATCTTGGTTGGCTTGAATTACTGTAAGTTCATGTTTGTTATACTTAAATAGAAAACTTCAAGATTTGGAGAGTGTTCAATGTGGCTGAATTCCCCTGTCTCTTCTTATGAATGGATTTGTTCATCAGTAAGAGGAATGTGGGTAGAAATGAGCTGAAATGGTAAAAAGAAATGCTGGTGCAGGAGGGAATTAATGTTTTTTTGTTGCTGATCCTATTTAAACCTTATGCTGTCCAAAGGAGATGTGAATTGAGTTTGCTGGGAACATTTAACAGGCTATTTTTGTTGGATTAATATTGATTTCTTAAAGTTCATTTTATGTAATTGCCTTGACCTTGGCACTTGGGGGGTTGGGGTCACTTTCATACTCTTTTCTGAAAACTGGAAGTATCTTGGTTTTAATGTGATGCAAAAGAGGTAAAACTAACATCTCAAACAAGATTGTTAGTACAAAAATACATTCCTATCAACCTCTAGTTAGTTCTTTGAGGACTTTATGCTCTGGGGATGGTTCATCAGTTATCAAGTTTATCTCTGTATACCCACCTGAAGTAATAATTTCAAAACAAATCAATATGTGGTTTTGCATTCAGAAGTGTTTAGAAAAGATTTGAGATGATGGTGTCTTATGAAGCTGGAAAAGTTGTCACTTTCTGTTAAAGAATAGTTTTTGTTTCACTTTTTTTGTGCAAGTTGTTGAGGCTTGCTATGAGGGGAAGGTATGTTTTACTGAGAAATCAAAAATTATTCTGCTGTTGCACTGAAAACATACATTAAACATGCAGGTCTAGGCAGTGTTTTTCCTCATGTATCAGGACTGTAATTTTGTGTCTGTTCCTTTAGGTCAAATCAATTTTGCTATGAGCTTTCTTTGGGCACAGGAATCTTACCATTCTGGAGTCCAAAACTGTGGAACTTTGGCTTAGTAGGCATGCTTACCAAGAGAATGTGTCCTTTTGCGTTTTAGTAAACTGTGGTTTTGGTTTTCTCAGTAACTTTAAACTCTTTTCCTTATATTGTGGCTAAGATACTGCTGCTTGCTGGAAGGCCACCAATGTTGATATTTTAAAGAAATGGAAAAGTTTAACTGCAGACATAATAGGTATATTTTCCTAAAATCCTTTTGCTAAGCATTCTTTTAGGCAAATTCATTATCAATATTTTCCCTCTGCAAATTGCCATACGCTGCAGTGGACAGTGGGGAGGCTTTACCAGCAGCACAGCTAGTTATTGTCTGTGAAAACCCAGGCATTTAGTGTGGTGAACATTGTAACAACAAGCTATTAGCACTTTGCTGCTTCCAGCAAGAATAGCTCACTAATTCATTTTAGTAAAATACGGTGATACTTTTAGTACTAATAATCAGATCTGGAGACTTTCAGAAACAACAATTATGGTGTATCATTTCTGCTGCCCCATGGCAAAGCCTTTAGGCGTTGAAACTGTTTTGGGAAACCAATATATATAGTATTGCTAGTGTTAGTGGTTCATTTATCTACTGAATCATTTCTTTGTTCTCTGTTTTGCTCAGTTTCTGTTGTTCAGCCAAGACAAAGCAGCTCTTTTTATGGAAAGGAAATGAAAGTACATAACTAGGGTAAGATGTAAACCATAAAGCTTCTGACATAAACAGGAGGCAAATGGCCTTATAGCAGCTATGCATAAATGAATAGGTCGTAGTAGGTTGTTACAGCTGAGAGTATAGCTATGTCCAGGATTTGCCATGAGTCACACCTGGTACCTACAGAGGGGAAAGGTAACAGCTAAAGCATCCGAGCAGTGTGTCAGATGGTATCTGAAGAAACCTGTTAGGAAGTCTCAAAAATTCAGCTTTCCTAGGTGTCCCTCAGAAAGTAACAAGATTGTTCTGAGGGAGAGCGAGTTGATGCCGAGTATGTCCACCTGTCCATATGTCCAGTATGTCCCATCCCAGTTCCCTTAGAGCAATGCAGATCAGATGTTGGCTGAGTAGAGCGATATGTGACTTTCTGCCACTGTGTGTGTGCATGTCCTGTGAGTTCTCAACTGCACAAGCTACCAATGCTGGTCTGCTGCAATAGCAATCCCACCGAGCTAAGAAGGGCACTTTCATTACTGCACACTGAGTGACTTTTTCAGTCTGGTTTTATATGCAGAGGCAGCCAACAGAAGACAAAGATACCCAGGAGATGGGTAGCTCCCATGGGACTCTCTGCAGTTTATGTGTTGGCATCTCTGGGTAATGGAAGCAAACAAACCCTGACTGCCAGGAGAGGTTTACACTGAAGATGTGGGAGGACTACTGATGCCAGGAGAACCTCAGAAGACTTTGCTGAGAACATATACAGACCTAATTCAAGGTGTGCAGGGAAAGATATTTTGTGTGAAGTGTTAAATGAGAGGGATGTACAGACATGGACCCTAAGGCTATGTAATCTTTGGGTTATTAACTGTTCCATACACGTGGGCTTTCCTGATAACCCCAAAGTGATGGAAAGAGTTCATATCTCCTCTCTTTGGTTCTGAATCAGGCATCCCACAGCGTGTTTTTCTCCTACTGTGTTAACGTGGCCGGTTAACTGCTTTGGGTTAGTTCTTGTAGGTGAATTAACCTGAATAAGTATCTGATGTTAGAATTTTTTAAAACTCCACCACGATTTTCTTTTCAGAAGAGAAGTTTATCTGAGATGTTATGAAAATTGATATCACTGCCATGACTCTCACTCCATTGATACTCAAAAACCTTGCTTTTACTGTGGTTTATGAAACCTTACCACTGGGCACTTTAATTGCAGGCAAATGTGGTTTAGGCTTGCGCTGAAGAAGGTGGTGACTGAATACATTTTTGCTGAAAGCTCAGTTACAATAAACCTCAAGAGACCTGCACCTCACTACAGTTTTAAAGGTTTGCTACGCCCTGTGCGGCATCTAAGAGAGCAAGAGCAAAACCCAGAGTGAGGATTTGTCAGTAGATGTGGGACATGTGGCTTTGTGAAATAGTCAAAGTTCTGAATCCCTTACAGTGATAATAAGTGGATATGCTTCATCGGGAGTTTTCACCCCCTTTTCATTATGATGGTAGTAATTTTATGTCTAGCTTTTGTGGCAGATTAGCATGAAGACAGCTATTAAGATGTATACAAGAAGGCAGCATGTATTCTTTGTTTTAGGCATTCATTTGTGGGGGATGAACAGTTGGGCACAGGTTCAGAGGAAGAAAGGATGATCTGAGTTAGTGATAAGGTAACAAATGTACAGGCAGGTTCAAAAACTCCTAATTAGTTCAAAGTAAGATTACAAAGGACCTAATTAGTAGTTAGAGTAATTGTGTCCAAGGAGCATAGATAAAGTGTTGAGGCAAGTGGACTCTGCAAGGAGATGGGAAAGAGTAACCCAAGCTGAACCTTTCCTCTGCAAGGAGATGGGAAAGAGAAGAGTAACTCAAGATGAACGTTTCCTCTTACTTTAGCTTTTGCCCCATGTGGTGTGTTTCTCTGAGTCATCTATTTGAAATGGTACCGTGTGTGAAATGGAGTTTCAAAGCAGTGCACAGATATTTCATGCCTCAGTTAATTTGTATTGACAATCCCTGTCTGAACAGCAAAATCCGGGCTTTTGTAGGAATCGTGTGTAAGGAAGTTTTGTATTGGACTTTCTCATGTTTCACATGTCCCAGTTGTTTCAGCTGTGGGAGACAGGGATGATAAAAACTTCCAAAGACTGGCCAATTTACTTTTTTCCTTGCAGTGCATTATAGTGCTCACAGGTGAGAGGAGGAAGTACTGGATTCAGGAAGAAGCATCAGTATCCCTGATATTATTTCATTGCATACAGGTAAAGTACACACAATGTGCATGGGTCAGACCTGACTAACTGGGTCACTGGTTTCTGGAATAGAACTTTCACAAAAGCCACATTTAGATTTTGTTGAATTGCAGTTCCAACAAAGACTAAATTTATTTTTAGCTAACGTATTTTAAGTAATGAAAATGTATGTCAGTATTGGAGGCAAAAAAAAGACTGTGTAAATACTCTGATTTGTACCTTTTTTAGATGTTTCAGTTAAATTTACTGATATTTAAAGTATTGAAGATGAATGTTTTGATGTAGTACATATGTTCTTTTGTGTGTTTTTCAGTTTGGATTACAGAATCAAAAAAAGAGCAAGGATATACAGTAGCCTCCTTCATAAACCTAGCAGATTAATCTAAGTCAGCACTTCCTGTCTAAGCTTTGATACTCAGTTTGGAAAGCTGTATACCTAGATGCTATAAGCAAATCAAAGTGTTGTCTGGCACAATTATAAATTTTGCAAATGGTAGGTATTGCATAGCACAGTTCAAATGCTTACCTCTAATATTTGCATGCTGTTAATGTGATTTAGAACAGTGACTGAATTAGGCCTGCCTTGGGAAATTAAGGATATTTCACCTTTTTCCAGAGGTGCAGCACTGCCATGGATGGATTCACTGGTACAGTAGCCAGTTAGTGTGTATGGCCTCTGTGGACTAGGCATACTAAATTACTCTATTGTACGGTTTGCCGTATGACACTTGCGTAAGTATTGCTACAGGCTCTTCAGATCTGAGCACACTCCATTTCCTCAGCAATTCTCTGTTTCTGTGGTCCTCTGTGCTGGAGGTCCTCTGTGCTTAGCGTGTCCTGGAAAAGATTTTTCTCTTCTGAGTAAACTGCCAGCTGGCCAGTAGCTGATATGTAGGCATTAGCTGCCACTGGGGAAAATCAGGGTGAATTTAGTCATTTAGAATACTTTGACTCAATGAAGTACTGATCCCCTGGTGAATGGCGGTATGTGTAAGTACAGTAGCGTTATTCTACCAGTTAAGTGCCAAAGAGCCAAGTGTTCCAATGTAGACTTAAAAGAAAGTCAAGTCTCTCAAAATAAATTGTATTGAGAAGAGCTGCTGAAACCCTGCTAGTGAAAGAGAAAGTATATAAATGAGGTAAGCATGCCAAATATTGTGTTAAATGTTACAGCACAAGAGTATGGCACAAGATTTCTTGCACATATTCTTCTCAGGTTCCTGAATTTGGTTAAAAATGAGCTTGATGAATTAGAAAAAGCATGTCTCACTTTTAGTACTTTCCTCCTGAGCGTGTTCCTAATAGGGAGGCTGTTAAGTATCACGTTCCCAAAATGAATGCTAATGTAGTGACATCCCAACACATTGTGACAGAGATTTCATAATGCAATTGGAGTTAGTCATCTTGTGCTGTGATTTATCTGAATTACTCATTTTCTTATTTTGAAGAATATATATATTACAGAATCAATGCGCTGAGCCATGCTTGTTGATAGTGTTACTTTTAATGCTCATGTTACTATGAGAAAGATGCGCTTTCTTCTTTGGGGAAATAAATAAATATGTAAAATGATTTCTGTTTTCCAAGTGTAGGTAACTGACAGACCTACCCTACAGGAAAACATTTTATAACTTTTCAGGATACTTTGTGTGTTAAATCCTGATGCTGTAATGTATGAGCTCTGTACTCTCCATATATGTAACTGGTCCTTCTGCATAATTACAATTAAAAGAAGTCCACGGAAGAATCCAAATTCTGTTTGTACAAGAAAGTGGTCTGCTGTAATATTGCATCTCAGTTTCAGTCACATGACTACACTAAATAACTCTTATTTAGGGCTAGGCTAATAGGGAGTTCATAAAAACTTAGCTAAGTGGAAAGAGCATTGTGAAGTTTCATCTGAAGTTATTTGGCCAGCTAGTAAGGGAGAGACTTGTGGAGCTGTAGTAAAGATCTGTGTTGAACTAGAGGCATTTCCTGAAGAAGTTTGCTCCCCCTTCTTTACCTGGTATGAAAGTTAAGCTGTGATCTGAACGATTTGCAGGGAAGAGAACCCCCAAGTGTTCAAACCTTAGGAGATAAAAAAAATCTGGTTCGTTTTGTTCTGTTTCATTTAAAATTAGACTATACTGAGGTCATATTGATAAAGGAATGTTTCTCACTTTATTTTTATTGAGTGGGCAAGATAAGATAAAACCTACATATAATTAAGACTGCAGCTGGCTGCATATCGCCCACCTACCTTTGATCCTGGGCTGCAGAGATTTATACATGGGTCACATGCAAGAGGAATACAAATGGTGCTGACAGTGGGTCCCACGCTGCCCTGGCCTGCAGGCCACTGCTTGAGAAGTCCTAGTAAGGCGTGATGGAGACCAGACATCAGTTCCTCACAGACCACATGCAGAGAAACTGGAGCTTCCTGCACATATTGGAAGGTTATCAGTTGTGTCTGAGACATCTATTGTCTTGTACAGGAACAACAAAGTTATGTGCAAATGATGATGTTTTATTTTCTTTTGTACCAAAATACTGACATGTCTTTTCACCTGGAAACCTCGTTTAATACTTGATGATCCAGGTGAAATCTGAAGGGAATTTTCTAATGGCTGCATGAATACTTGAGGAAAAAGCTACACAGGAAAGAATAGAGGAAGTCTGGGTTATTTATTTTAAGTAATATTTCTTGGCTAGTCAGATGTCCTTAACATTATTACTCTGTGCTTTATGCACAGAGATTCTTCTGTATGGGGAGAAACTAGAGAGCAGAATGCTCTGAAAGATCATCCTCGTCCGTCTTTGTCCCCTTTATGCTTGCACAACAAAAGCTTAAGAGTACATTAAGAATAAATGCCAGTAATGTACTGATGGGAATACTTTCATTCAAAGTGGACAATACAGCCTGGATGAAGCCCAACACTTAAGGGTACGAACCCTGTTGATTAATCCATAGGTTCTCTTTCTCATATGTAACGCTGTATGCTCTTTAAAGTCTAGGAAGGTAGTTTGAAAATGATGGTAGCTTTTAGGCAATAAAGGTGTGTATTTGCGGGCAGGGAAGTGACAAGCACCAGGACGTACTGAGGTATGAAATAACTTTCTGGCATTTGAGGAGAGCTGCTAAGAAACTGCATCAGGGAGAAAGGCTTTTCTGTGAAGTTTTGGGAACATAGGAACAAAGCTGGGCCAAAAAATTATCCTTTTTGCTTTGCTGGGGAACTTCTTCCAGAGTCCATGAGCTACTTTTTTTGTTTGTTTGTTTGTTTTCCTCTGAGAAGTGCCATCTGGTTTTCAGTGGTTTTGGTTTTTTTTCTCCTTTTCCAAAGGAGACAATATTTTGGGATAGGGAGTGTCCTTTTGTCTTTGATTTCTGTGTGGTGTTGGTTTACTGTTTAGATGTGTAATTTGTTAAAAAGTTTCTAGCAACTTGCGTTCAGCTGTAGAAATGCTGTTAGCTACCAGTATCCTTTGCTTTTTATCATTACCATTTCCAATGCTGACAATTTGTTATATTTCAAAGATAAATTAAATTTTTTTTTTTTTTTTTTTTTAAGAAAATCAAATGATTGAACCTACCAGTGTTTGATAATTGATGGCTGTATTTCTCCGTATTCTATGTAGTTATTCCTGTACTAGCTATAGTAGTCATTAGCCTTTTGGATCCCAAGCTGCTATTCATAGGAAAGACAAGAATCTGCACAAGAAAACACATGAACTTGATTAATATCCTTAATTACACCGCACCGAACCAAAAGATAATATTTCTTACTGGCTCCCGTTAATAATCAGTTATGTCTCAAAGCACTTGGATCAATAACTTTTTTTTTTTTCTAGGGTACTGGGCTTATGGTATTAGTATGAAAGTATTAGGATGAAGAAGGCTGCAAATATTAACTAAAATCCTTCAAAAATGTGCTATTGATTTACTGAAAGTTTGTCAAATTGGAGAGGTTCAAACACCTCAGCAGCTGGCATTTTTTAACAGACTATTTCTTGGAGGATATCAGCCAGCTCTGCTGAGTGCAGGGACATTAAGCAGGGAAATATTTTATATGGGCATGTCTTCAGCTCTTGCCTGTTTGCCTGGTAAGGCACAAACTAATTCCTACTTTGTGCTAGAGCAGCTCTTTGTTTAAGCAACTGTGGCTTCTCGAGAGCACACATATATTACTTTGGGTACAGCACTGTGTCAACAGCGCTCTGGGCTGGGGCAGTGGGATCTTAGCCCATATGTTGTACCCACATACAGACATGATTTAAAGTGGCTGTCCTTTGGCTTCAACTGTAAATTCCAGGTTAAATGTGTGGTAGTCAGCAGTCTTCTCCATTTGCTTTGTGATGGTTTGCACTGCTGCTGGCTTACTGGCTCCTCTTGTTGCTGTTCATCCTTGTAGTTTTGTCATTAGAGTCTCTACACCCATTACTAAGTGAATTATCAATATGACGTGTCCTTACCTAAAGGTTTCCATTCATCTGCAGGAATTTGATTACTGTGCTGTGTGCCTGTGTACATGCAAGTCTGAAACTGCCCCAACGTGGAATTATTTCCCTACATCCTCAGTCCTTAGCTGTCACTGTGACCTAACTCCAGCAGTAACACTGGCAATCGACAGGCTGCTCTTTGCTCCCTGCAATGTTAAATCATAAAGGCAAAACCTTGTATTTGCTGTTAGTTTTGTGGAGAGTGGGGGGAAAAGAAATCCCCGAAGTGAAAGTGATAGGATGTGGATAACAGATTTTAATTGCTGCTTTCTCAGACTGTCTGTAGTCTGGTTAAAACAGATTTTCCTGCTGATTCGTATGAAAGAAGACAACGTTTTAAATATTGATGTGCATGTGAAGACTTTCTAAAGTGCCCAGATGGACCTCTCCAACTGTGTTTCTCTGATAATGTTTGTTGCATTTTTTCTGATAGGCAGCCACTGGGCTCCAGTCAGGGGCGCCGTCCCTCCTGACCATTGCTCTCCAGGCAGTTTGGCTGGCTGACATTCTTCCTGCTGGCACCCAAGTATTTCAGGTACATCACTAACATAAAACCAGAATCTATAGGTTTGTTTTTTCTCCTTTTCTTTGGTTCAGTCTTTTATTGCTTGATGAACTATTTCAGGTGAGCCACGACAAAAGCACTTTATTTTTAAATCAAAAAGATGCCCAACAACTGTTTTTTTTTTTCAAGGTAACTGAAACAAAAAGAATCATCAAGATGTTTGAAGTCTATTATTTCAGTTTTGCAGATTATTTTTTCTGAAAAGGTTTTCCAACTGAAAATATAGGCCGAATTTTTATTTTATTTTATTTTATTTTTAAACTTAGATTCACAACCATGAAGATTCTATGATTCCATGTTTGTCAGCCCAGGACTGTTTTGTGTGAACACATTATCCACACTTCCTTCTCTCAAACTGCTTAGCTCTCTAACCATGTGATTTCAACAAGACAGCCAACTCAAGCCTTCTTGATGTAAAGACATTTTAAATAAGTTCAAAGGGTTAACACACAGGACAAGACGAAGGCTATTTCTGTATCTGAGACTTCAGTGGGAATGATTTACCATGAACAGAAGAGCGTATCTCACAAGTAATCTTTTTATCTGCCTCTGCCTGCAGAAAAATTTATGGTGACCTAAAAATATCTATAATGGCACAATATACATGGCACCTTTCGGCTGATGAGAAATAGCAGTCGCAAAATGACAAAAGGGATTAGGAGTTTTAGCCTTGTTTTCAGAAATAATGTACTCATAGAATTGCTGATGATTTTTTCTAGTTTAATCATTTCACATGTATGTCAGAACCCAAAATAATAATAATGCAAATGGAAGCCTTATCAATCAGCTGGTTAAGTTTTAATGCTCCTTTGGTTTAGCCTTTTTTGGTCTCTGAAATTATTTCGACAACTTTCTGTTGTTGCTTAACACAGCTTGAAGATGAATGTTAGTTATATGAATCAAGTCAGACTGGTATAACTGTCAAAACTAAGTGCAAAGAAGACAGAACTGTAATTTCAAAAGTATCAGTGGTACATTGAGTTAAATCCTATTGATATTTCGCTCAGACTTCAGGTCCTATATGCCCAGGTTTTCTGAGCAAGTGGCCCTTGAGCTTCTAGGATGCTTAAATGCTCAGTATTATTTCCCTCCTTTGCTCTGAATTCAGCTCATTATGTATTTTAGATGCGAAAACCTAAATCCTGATCCCGTGCAGTTAGTATGGCTAATATTGTTTGAAAAATAATTTTTTTGGAAAAACTGGCATGTTTCTTGAGATACTGTTGGAAAGGTTTCTGAGGTGTCAACAGAGAAATTTTTCCTGAAAATAGGGGAGGGGACTTTGGAGTTATTTGATGGCCTGGTATTAGGACACTCATATGACAATGGGAATCCTCAGTTCAGGCAGAATGCTCTTCCTCAAGGCAAGCAGCCCAGTAGCTTTCCTATTATTGTGGGGGAATATTTTCATTGCAAAGCACTTGATTTGGGGACTGTCTCTGTAACAGGGTTTTTTTTTGTTTTGGTTTGGTTTGGTTTTTTGTGGGAGGGAGGTGGGGGATGGAGGAGAAGAAAAATGTGATTGGCAAGGAGACTTTGATTTTATGGTAGTGGTTCTTTTTTTAATTATTTATTTATTTAATCCATAAATACTAGATTTTTTGATTCCTATTCTCCTCCTGGTGTGAAAGAATATATTGGGGTTCCCAGTGAAATGCCCCTTGTACTTTAAGGGTAAGGAGATAAAACATTAACCTATGTCCGTCTACCCACACACACGGCAAAGCCCTACTCTCTTATTTCCAAGGTTTCATAAAAACAGTCATTAATGTCTTTATACTTCTGTATTCCAACATTACTTTTTCATTGAGTTTTCGTTGCTGTGACTCCACTACTGCCCTTCAACAACATTGTGCATTTCCTCAGGTGATACATCCTTCAGAAAGGCAATTGTAAAGATCAGTTATTATATCCTATGTGACCTTTTGGTTTATCATTTTAAATGACCTGCAGCAGACTCTGCCTGAGGTGTGCAGTTGCTTTGTGGCACAGTGGTTTCAAATGTCAGTATCTGTTTTCATTCTGCGCCTATTTTGCATGTTGTTGTTTGTTAGCTTAGAATAAAGAATAATGTTGACATTTCTTCTGATAGACAGAGATGGCAACAATCTCGTTGGCTGGCTCCACATTAGAAAAATCTGTTATTTCCAATGGGGAAATGGTTGGGGTGGTTTTTTCTGTTTTTCTTTTGTTTTCCCCCAACAAGCTCCTCAATTTATTATTTTTCATTCATTTTCTGTTTTCTTGCCAGAGGTAATTATTTTTCTACAGATCACTGTATTACTAACATATAAATTCATCTGTCTGGAGAACACTTAAACCCTTAATCCGGAGAAGAATGCATTCAAACACACAGGTGGAGAGTGTAGGTCTGTGGTGCTCTCTTTTCCCTTCAGTCTTCGTTGTATGCTCCTTGGATTAAATTACATTTTTGCTGTATGAATATATTGATGATCTTGTTCATACTTCTGATTTCTTTCACCTGAATTGCTAAACCTATCCTTGATTCATTCTTTTTAACATGGAGGTTTTAAAAAACAAAACCAAACAACAACAACAACAAAAAACCAAAACACAAAAAATCCACAAAAAAAACCCAAAAAACCCCACAAACAAAACCAAAACACACCACCCCTCAGGCCCCCCAAAACCCCAACTAAACCACACCAAAAAAAAAAAACAAAAAAAAAAAAAAACAAAAAAAAAAACCCAAACCCAACCAAAAAAACCCGCACCAAAACAAAACCAAAAACCTGAACAACGCCACGACCAGTTGGCAGCAGTCCCCTTAGAACTGTACCTGGAGTCACAGGAAAAGTTTTTATTTCTGAAGCGATGGTTTTAGAAACCTTTATTCTTGATCTCTAAAACCTCTTTTTAGTCTGTTTTTCCTTTCTTTTTTTTGGGGGGGGTGGGTGGGTAAATTCTTATCACTTTTAAAAAATATTATGCCTGTCTTTTATAGCAAATAAAAGATTTTTTTTTTTTTTTTTTTTGTAACTTAAAATGTGGAAATATTTGCACAAAGTGTTTTGGGTCTGCCTAATTAGTAATTAACTAAAACCCTTTGATAATCACCAATGAGACTTGCATGCCTTTTTGTAGAGAAAATGCTACAAACTGTAAAAGGTTTTAGGGTTTTAGTTTCCTTGCAGAAAAACCCTCCAAGTAGGTGAAAAGGCTGTGTAACGCTAAGGGAAGGTCATTAAAGTTTTCAATTTAAATTGATTACAAGGAAATGATATGCCAGAGGAAAAAACAGTAGATGAAAAGAAGTGTCCTAGATGGCAAGAGAAGATGAATGCTGTATGTTTTCTGCACCTCAGACTGTCCACGACAAAGTATGATTGTCTAATATCTCAAGATGAGGAGTCTAATACAAGGCCATAAATCACAGTGAACAGCTTTTCAAATAATAAAACAGTCTGCCTTCTTGCTGATAGGCCCCAAGTTAGGACCCTGAAATGTTGAAAATATGGCTAGCATTCACCTCCGTGTGGGTGACAATGACTTTTGCATATTTTGCATCCACAGATTGAGGAGACAACTGAGAGCTCAACATGTTGCAAATACAGCAGATTTGTGGCCTGCTCGTTAGTTACTTATATGCAAAGATTAATAAGAAAACTGTGGAAGATAAGATGTTCGTGTATAATTTAACTAACATCCATTATTTAAACTCATATAGCCCATATAAATCTAGAACTCAGTTTCTGGGAATATTGTTTGGTTTGTGGTTAGATTTCCATGCTTCCACAGAGAGTTTTAAAGCTGGAACTGGTGCTCATGCATGAGACATTGTTCCTGCATCTCTCTCTTTCTCTTTTTCTTCCGACTCTTCCTTTGCCCGCCTTATTGACTCTGAGAGTCTCACACAAAAAAACCTGCTTTTCATATGAGAGTTTTGTGTGACATATAACAGCACATACAAGCTCGAACAAGATGTTCACTTAAGACTTACTTTTCCTCCTATGGTTAAAATATGAAAGAATCCAGACTGGGAACAGCAGAATACAAAAGAGATATGAGAGAAATACGTTCATAATCTGAGAGCATTGTGAGCTACATGACTATGAAGGAGATTAAGCTGTCCCATGCTCTCTGAAAGAATTACATCGATAGAGGAAGAAAATTGATAGCCTTGTTTTAAGCAAAATCAAATATCTTGTATGATGACAATGTTCAAGGGTTTATGCGCAGCCAACATATTAATAGTTTCCCTGATGGAAAGACGCAGAAGAGGTCCAAATATCAGATACGTGTTTTGTAATTTTTCACTAGTGGAATTATATCAACTTGGCAGGAAGCTGTGGAAGTGAAAACAAAAGTACAAGGGTAGTTGCTAAGAAGTTATTACTCCAGTAACTATACCTGCATTTAAAAAAAAATAATTTTTTTCTAGTGATAGAATACAGGACACAACACAGGAGTAAACATAGCTAGTTGAAAAAAATTAAAATTTCCCTTTTTGTTAATCTAAATATAAACATCTAGTTAAATGGAAGCATCTTTGCTTTCTTTGAGACAATGGAAAAATGAGAAACAAAAAACTTAATTCTGATACACTTTTATTTGTATTGGAACTTGGAGTTTGTGAAGCTAGGATTAATTTTTCTTTCAAACACATTAAAAATGAAATATAGCAAATTTGCTCTAGTTTTTTTGGCCATTGTGTGTTTCTGAAGTTAAGAATTTGATCTTGAGTTCAATAAACAATGTTATCATTCTCCTAAAATCAGTAAAAAATAATAGATACTGACAGCTAAAGAATAGTTACAAAGTAGAGTAGACAATTTACAGAAATCTGAAATTTTAGTACATCGTCACTGCAAAATTGAGAATGTGAAATATATTAATGCAAACAAACCCCTAAAATGTAACTGAAAAAAATTATCTGAGTGACTGCTGAACTTGACAGCATTGTCAGTTAAGATACAGAACCTCTGAAATCTATCACTTGATGAACTGAACAATGTTTGACTTTGTAGCTGTATATGATTAATATAAATTGGAATAATTTGGTGGACTACTCAGTGAGAGAAGGGAACAACTCGATTCTCTTCTGAGCCCTGCTGCTATTAAACTGCTCTGCTTTTATTGCATTTGTTGCATATAAAATCATTTCCTCTGGGTTTTGAGATCTGAGGTGGAAAAGAATGGTACTGAGATTATTACTGGCAGATACTACTAAGATATTACAAGACTAGATGAGCCTTTGTATACCTCCCCAAGTCTCCTCACGCTGTCTTACTTCCTCTTACAGTCGTCTTCATTTTTTCTACATATATCTCTCAATTAAAAAAAACCAAAAAAGTACTTCTTATAATTGGGATAATTTAAACACAAAAGAATGCTTGGTTTTGGCAAAAAAGAAGGGAAGTAAGATTTAAGGAACCAGAGCTCTGAAGTCCTATTTCCTTTTCACAGATTGTAGAAAATAAGGAAAAGGAAATTTAAATCTTTTTATCTTTCTCTTTATTATCTTCTGTTATATAAGAATTTAAACATAAGTTTGGTCATTATGTAGCTTTTCCAGTCCTTGAGAAAACATTTTTCATCCATTTTCCATCCTTAGAGGCTGTGCCAGCCTTTGATCCCCCTTTCATGACACGAACATGATGGCTAACTGTTCAAAACCAAAAGCTTTTTCAATGTAAATCTGGAATAATCTCACATAAAAGAAAAGTTTATTGAGAAGTTATACTTAAAATAAAAGTTGCACCTAAAATAAGAACTTTACACTCAAACTAATTCAAATAAACCATTGATTCAATTGAGCTAAAATTTCTATGTCCCAGAAAAAGTGGCCCTGGAAAACCTCAGGCTTTATAACTGTCTTTATAAAACAGAAAATGCGTATTGATTGTCTTGATCACCAGTGATCCTTAATTGTTTAGGAAGGGAAGACTTGTTTCATGTACAGTTAATACAGGCAGCAAAAGGAAAATTCTATTTGTATGGTGTTTAAATGTCCCTGTCTTATCCTTGTTCTATAAGACAAAATCCTTTTCTTAATAGAGGTACTTAAAGAGATCAAGACAGAATACCATTGATTCACTGCAAATTAATCCTCCTACAAGGGAAGATTTATTTATGTACAACAGCTTCAAGATATTCTTTAATGTTACTCCTTCAGCTGGTTTGTCGTAAGTTTTAAAATGATTCTCTATTAAAGAAGCCCTGTCTATCTCAGACGTGGATTGTTCTGAAAACCTCCTCTTCTATACTTTGCAGGGTGCAGACTGTCTTTCTGGAAGAAGTCCTGTGCTCTACATGGGCCAAAATAGTCTCAAGGCTTGATCGATATTGACAGGCTAATTTGAGCTAAAATAGCATGGACCTCAAACTCACACCTCCGAACTGCATGTGGTCTGGTATGTGGAGTGAGTGAATCCTATTTCAAACTAGCAAATCCACTTCCAAATTTTAAATATTTTACTTAATAAAAGCATTTGAGTTAAAAAAAAAAAAAAAAAAAGTTAAAAAAAATATCAAACTACAGGGAAGTAATTTAGAATAGAGCTTTCCGTGAGTCATCAGTAAGGGAAATCTGTGTGAAAATTGTGAGTGAAAAATACCCATTTTCGGATAATTCCCCATCTAAAACCCACTTGAATTCTTTTCTTTTTCTTTTCTTCCCCCCACCCCCTCCCCCCACCCCCCGCAGTGGCTAGCAGATGAAATCCCTATTTTAGACTCTCTGAGAATGCAATACCTGTAAAACTATTTGGGGTAGGAGAAAAGCAGGACAAGCTAGCTTTACCAGAAGCAGCTCCACTGAGTGCATGTGTAAAACAAATACTGCTAGGATAAAAATTAATTTGTACTCTAATCACAGTCATATTTCCTGTTGTCAGTTGTACAAAAACAGTGCATCAAACATCCAAATGAGTTAAGATGTGTTTTGCTGATTACTGCAGCAGATGGTACGTCTCAAGTAGGGAAAAATATTTTCTGTTGGCTTATTATACTTTTAAATTAAATTCAGTTTGAGTGGAAGATCAAACATAACAAAACAAAGGATTTTTTCTGGTTCTTTTATCATGAGGCTAGGTATTGTACAAAATAGTAATGTATTATATTAAGTAGTAACTATGAAAGGGAAACAAAGCTGCTTATTCTGTTTTATTTTTCCCACCATAATATCAGTATGATGATGTAACAAAATATGTTAAGAGCTGGAACCTGGCAGCTGAAATAAATTTTGTTTGATTTATACAGAAGTTACCTGGGATGTGAAAGGATGATGGAAAATACATCCATTGTGCAGGAGAAGTAGCAGGTTGTTCAGGAGGTGATGGTATCTACCACTGCCTTACATGAAGAGTGACTAGTTGTAGAAAGGATTATCTGACTGGGAGTGTTATAAAATGTTATTTGTTTTGCCTCTAATTTTGAGAGAAATGCCTTGTTGGCATAGTAAAAATTCTTAGCTCGCTTACCGGATGTGGCAGGCACACTATCATGAAAAGAATAGAAATATCCCCTTTCAGCTGGGATAGTAAATTTTTTTTCCTAGTGTTTGCTGTGTTTCATATTTGGTATGAAAGGAATGTCAATAATGCATATTGGTTTAGTTGTTGCCAGGTGATGTTTATATTTTTCAAGGACTTTTTTCAGCTTCCCATAGAAGCTGATAAAGAGCATAGACAGAACGATGGAATGGCCAATGGAATAGACGTTGTGCTCAGTATATAAATGGGGTTAGGAGGGGGGACAGGGGTACTCGCAGTCTCTGCTCGGGAATTCACCAATTTACCATGTAGTGAGAGTGACTTGTGTCTTGTATATTTTTACCATTATCAATATTATTCTTCTTCCTTTTCTGTTATTGTTCTATTAAACTGCCTTTATCTGAACCCACAAGTTTTTTTCCCTTTCCCCTCCTTTTCTTCCTCTTCTCCCTGCCTTTCTGAGGGAAGGGGGAGAACTGGGCGAGTGGCTACATGTTCCGAGCTGCTGGCTGGAGCTAAACCATGACAGAACAGTAGTCAAATATAAAAATTTTAACTTCTTGCTGGTTTTGCTTCTTTTGCTGAAGAAATAGTGCCAGGATGACAAAACTGAATTAAGGAGGTATGCTTACTTCTGTTTCATTTGATCCAAAGCTGCTATCATGTGGAATACAGTTTTCTGTAAATTACTTTAAAATCTTTAGATATAATAGATAGATAAGTGAGGTAGCATTTTATTGCAAACTACAGGCTGGCTGGGAAAACAGGATACTAGGAAATCACTCGGCTAAGCCCTCTCAGCCAAGTAACTTGAGGATATAACATTAACTGCTACAATTAACACTGATTATACATCAATGACTTGTGCAGCCTTAGAATTATAAGAAAAGGGATTAAACCATTTTTGATTTCACAGC
This sequence comes from Fratercula arctica, assembly GCA_947846985.1. Classification (NCBI taxonomy): domain Eukaryota; kingdom Metazoa; phylum Chordata; class Aves; order Charadriiformes; family Alcidae; genus Fratercula; species Fratercula arctica. The sequence goes on from CANTUZ010000010.1 coordinate 28,149,017, forward strand.
TCCTATTGAAGAAGTAGAAACACAAAAATGTGTTACTAAGGCTGTAATGTTTACTCAGAGAAACATGCACTTTCTTGATGCTGTTTCATTTGGAATAGATCCTTAATCGGTAAAATAGTAGCAATAGCACTTGCATTTTGCTGCTTGGAAGGCTACTCTCGTATTCTGAAAAAAAGAACGGGACTCTGAGGGATTCTAAAGGAAATGGGTCACATTTATTCCTGCTGCAACCTCTTTGTCAATGGATAATGAATTACATCAAAAATGAGTTTTGGCTTACATTGAAGATGAAGCTGACCTTATTTCAAATAACCACAAATGGGCAAAAGTGGGTTTCTTAGTCATTTTCTACCTGAATGCTAAGTGTTCAGTATGATACTTCATTTATCATTCTAAATATTTAATTGTAAGACAGCTCTTGATGTTTTAAACTTCCTGTTGCCATCAGGCCAATGCATTTCTGCCAGGTACATTTGGAACAGGCAGTAAACTATTTTCACTGACATTTATTTCTCAGCTTTTTTTCTGTATCAGGGTATTTTCAACTATCGGGAATATTGCATAGAAAAATTATAAACAAGTAATGATCTCAACCTGGTTTGGGAATATACCACGGCTTCCTACAATGGCTCCAGGGCAACCGTGAAAATCACAAATTGTTCTCTGTCTGCTGTTCCTGGCTGTGAAACATAGTAGTCTGAAGACTTCAGATATTTGCAACTTTAATTATCTTTGGAGTTGTACAAAATAATTAAATAACGTAATATGGTTGGAACTGAGACTGTGGAATATTTTGTTGTAGTCCATTCAGCTGAAATTCCTTTTAAGTGTGTTTTAGAATAGCAAATTATCCCCACTTTGTTTAGTTAAAAAGGCTTGAAATGTATCTGCAAGCGTTTAGCAGTTATGAGAACTGTCTTTGGGGACACTGGCTTTATTCCTGGAAAATAGACTGTATTATTCAGAAGGTTTACTGCAAAATATGGATATTTTGATGACGGCTAAAAGCTTTAGTTCAGTAAAGACAAAATATTGTATGCTGGTTTTCTGTTAACCTCTGTGTATTAGTTGGTAGGCAAGAAGCACAAGGTTCACACTATATAACTGGCTGTCCAAGCTCTCATTACTCGAAAACATTTTTGACGCTTCAAGTAGAGAAGTCAGTGCTTGGATGAGCTATAGAAACTAAATTACTTCTGTGCTAGAGCTGAATTTTCTGGGTCAAGTTCAAAGTACGTTGGTAAATCTAAAGGACTGAGTTGTTCCTTGGAGAAGGATAACACAATTCTTCACAGTTTATTTGCCAACCTTTTACTAGTCTTTATCAGAAAGTTCTAGTCACTTGGACAAGGTTTCCTTGTTCAACATTAGAGAGAATGAATACTGACTTACAATGAGATTAAATTCAGTGTTGTCTTAGGGTATAAAATAATTAGAAGCTAAAACGTAGTGACATTTTGCTTCTGTAGAAATGGTGGAATTGACAAGCACACTTAAGTTCAGGAAAAAGTGATTATGATAGTCAATATTGGTCAGGACAACAGCCAACGCTTTACTCTCAACCATTTCCTTTGACAATCGAGGAGAGTACCAGTGGACTTCTTTCATCTCCTTCCTACCTACTGGCACCTCTCATTTTTTTCCTTTCTTTTTCTTTTTTTTTTTTTTTTTAAAAAAACCCCACTATTTTGGCATGTTGAACTTAAAGAAAATGTCCAGAAATGCAAAATTTAAAATGTACAATGTGAATGTCAGTGTTAATTTGCACGAGCTACACATGCTTTTATGCATGAAATCAGTTATATTTTATGTAAGGAGAAGGTTTAGAAAATATCAGTACAGCATGATGTTAGAAGAAATGCTTCATGTTCAATTTTAGTTTTAATTTTAGCAAGTGTAACTTTGCTCTCACTTATTTGACTTAAAACTTTCCTTACATTTAAAGGGCTGTCCTTCATTTTGCTTGGCTGGTCCTGGTTTAAATGATGTCAGCTGAGCCAGATAACCTGCATGTCTGTCCTTTACCATGTCCTGTATTTTGGCCCTGATTAGTGGTGTTGCTTACACTGTCAATTACTAGTAGATACTGCTGCTGCTCTGCTCTTTGATCCTTTCAGCCCTTCATTCTGCCATGCCTAGTGAATAATGATGATAGGGGGGAGCAAGGTCTGCTTTGTTCGAGGATTCTAGGCCACTTCACGTGCATTACTTCTTCAGCAATACTTTCTGATATTTATGAATGTAAAGCCCGATTCAAAAGTAGTGTAATGTCAAATGAATAGAAATCCAGAAAGTACAATGGGGTTTGGAGCAGACCTTTGTACTGTGCTCTCCAAAGCGAAAAATAACGGTTAGTAGCTTTTAACTGTATACAATGATGCTTTAAATCCTGCAGAACTGGAAGCAAAGAATGGTCTGTGCCTTACAGCTTTACTCAGCAGCCTCCTGAGTTCTTTCAGTGATCCATGAAGATGGATATTGGTCAATAAACTGTGCCAAAAAGAAGGAAAAAGGGAGCTAGATCTTCATTACCATTGGATTTAGGATTAGGCATGGTTAGAATTAAGTTTCTGGCCCCTGCTTTGCTCTTCAGACGTTTGTCTGAGATAACTCTTGTAAGCGTGTTTCTAATTTAAAAGGGGAGGGGGTGAAGTCACTGATGTACTAATAGCCAACAACAGTGATAAGCTTACTTGTCCTCAGAGGGACCAATTCGGCCCACGTCTGTCCTGCGAGTTTCCGAACACTCGCTGACTGCCAGCCTGCCTGGCCTCTGAGGCTGCAGCTAGGACAGCCGGCGTTCAGCCTGGGCTTGAGCGCTCCCACGAATAGGGCGGGAAACGGGTCTGTGCAGATCTGCTGAAGAAACATGCTAAACACGACCTCCGTATCCTACTGATGATTGTCAGGGTCTCATCATGTATCATGTATACATAGCCTGGTAGGTGAACGATCCCATCCATTAACAATAATGATAATGCCACCTTTTCTCCATTAACAATAATGATAATGCCACCTTTTCTCCCAACATTCAGTTAAAAATTAAGCTAAAATTTTAAATATATTTGTATTATTTTGTGCCTTTTTCCATTATATGTTTGGACGCTGCTGTATAAGATTGTATATTTAGACTCTCTTTGAGGCATTTTTATCTGTTGTTAAAACTAATTCATCCTAAATTCACCCAAGCCTAATTATCCAAATAGGCTCTAGCTACTGCCATAACAATTCGGCCTTTGTAATTACATGAGGTCTTTAAACCAGAGATTATTAAATGTAAAAACCTGATATTTAAGTGTGAGTGTGTAGAGAGAGAGAGAGCAGGAAGTACAGAAGGTAAGTTGATATTTAAACGTGTGTGTTTGTATAGAGGGAGCACAAAGTACAGAAGGTAAAAGAACTGGAAACTGTTCAGATGCTTGCATGTTTCCTCTCTACTGCACGAATGCTTCCAACTACCAAGAAAGTTAATGTTAGCTACATGTGAATTAAAATACGCTTGTGTCCCAGTAAAGTAGTAGAATTAGGACAGAAGAAAAAAGAGAGTGAGGAATAAAGAAAGTGTCTGTTTAGGCAATGGCACTAGCAGAAAGAGACCTTAAATAAGCTTCCATTGAATCCTTTTCATTGTAAATTTCTATACAGATTTCTCTTGTAAAAGTGTCTGAGCTAAATATTTCCTAATGGCTTCTTTTGTCATTGTTTCAGATTCCCACTGCAAGTGCATCAATGTGTTGGCTTAATGCAAGCAATTTGCTTTTTTCTTCCTCATTGTGGGAACTGACTAAAACCGCAGAGCCTTTTGACCCTGGAGGTGTTTTAGGTAGAGTCAACTCAGTTTTTGTGGCTGGTAAATGAAACCATTATCTTCCTCATTGTTACTCCTATTTACGTAATTGCAATGATGCTTGTTCTTTCTTTACTTTCATAGTCCTACATGCATATGAAATTGCTATTTAATACTGTAAGTCTAATGGGAAATAAGGTAAAGATTTGGCAAAGAAGTCATAGAAAGAGTCATGCTGAAAACTATTGATGACCCAGTATCCTGTTTGCAGCATTAAAAAAAAAAAGACAGAGCCTATGGCCAGCCTGCAATGCACCTGGCCTGTTGAGCAAAGATCCCCTCCCTTTCCAGCTGGTTCAGACTTATTCCAAATTTTTGTCTATTGGTCTTCTGTGTGGCTGTTACTGAGCAACAATAAATGCATACAGTTTTTGCAGGTGTTTTTTTCTCCCAATACTTCCTTTGTCTTGACTCTCACCGGATATACGAGAAGAAAAAAATATAAAAGGGTATCTATAATAGAAGAATAGCTTTCTAATTTGTTTTTCAATTTTCAGTTTGAATTAGAAAATCTTTAAAAATTTGAGAGTGTCCATAGTTTACAATTTATAGGAATAAATAATTTACCAGTATTCATAGTTTGCAGTCGCTAGGAATAAATAAGAAAACAAAAAGAGATTAAAAAATTTTAAAAACTTGTATGTTTCATAAATATTTTTGGATCTTTATTCAGTTAGTATTTTTGATAGTTCCTTTGTGCACTATAGTATATTTTTCCTTTAACAAAGACCATGGTTTTGGCAGATGTTACATCTTGTTCCTTAAAATATCAACATCCATGATAGATTATTATGTAGGCGACCATTCCAAAGACATTACCCAAGCTGGTAACAAAAAATTGCTTTGCAAATTAAAAATTAAATATATTTTTATTTGCTGCTTCAAAATGGTCTATCTCAACCTATGTCCTATTCTATGTGTGCCAAGATTATGTCAGGAATTAGGCAATTGAATATTGTGATAGAATATGATTTGAATCAGAGTTTGAGTATTGGGAAAGAACACACAATAATACAAAGTGTGTTTCAAAAATCCTCACAAACGTAGTCCCATTAAACTGCACTTGCAGTGGTGGATCAGTTCTGAAAGACTTTCCATTAAGTGTGTGTTTCTGTGCTGGATTTTTTTGTCTCCTGCCAAGACTTGTGTATGTACTTAATACACTACTAACAGTTGTTTTGACTGTTTATGCAGCACACTACAGCTATTTGTATTTCAGTTATGCTGAAGACACTAGGAAAGCTCAGAATGACTAAAGACTGAAATATTATCAGCCAGTTGCTTTTGTTCCATGGGCATCCAGTGGAAAGGCTATTGTAATCCAAACTATTGCCATAAACTAGAAGGAAGGTGTGTATCTCTTAGGTTTAAAGAGAAACTGAGAAACCAGAATCCTGACAGAGCAACTGTTGAATTTCCCCCACCCCCCCACCCCCTAGTAAAACATCCATTATTTCTTAAGGAACAAATGGGATTATTTGGTGGAAAATAGTCTATGAGCCACCTGCCTACCTTCCCGCTTGTATGGGAATATCAGCATTAAAAAATGTAATGCAATTTCGGGGACTGCAGAGAAAAAACTAGCACCATGGCTGATTTATGGGATCTATATGTTTAAAGCCTGGCCAATTGACAGAGAGTTAAGAACTTAAGTGTTAATAACTATTTGTGAAGGATAAACATTAAAAATTAAGAATAGTTTCTCTTCTTGCAAAAGGAAAAGAGGTTGTAACCTGGAATATTCATTACAGAAAATTAGAGAAAGGAGAAATTTAGGCTGAACATCAAGAAAAGTTTCCTGACACGAAATTTTATTAGATATTGGAACCGAATCTCAAGAGGAGACAGGAGCCCGCTAGGTTCAGACATTTAAAAGAGACTGAGAAAAATGTCAAGAAAAGGTACTCTAGGGAGCCATGTACAGCTATTGCACGATTGGATATTAACCTAATATGTCTCTTTCATTCCCACCTTTCATAATTCCACGGTTCATTAGCCAGCACCCTCTTTCTTCTGCCCTCTGGTACCTCCAGGACAACTTTCAGGCAATTTGTAAAAGCACATTTCTTACAAAGCACGTGTAGCTTTTGTTCTGTGGCAGAACACTATTCAGCAACCCTTCCTTATTGAGGCCACTTGTCTACCCAAACTTCTGCTGTTTCTGTTGTCTTTCTTTTCTACAGCTCTGACAAAGATGCTTTCAGTCCCACAAACACTGGTCACAAATATATTTTTCTTTCTCAAAATAGGGAATTTCAACCCTAATTAGAAAAATCCTAAAATGTACTGAGTTGGGGCTTTTAGAAGAAAAATGTGTGCGTTCTTTCTGCTCTCAGGCATTTTAAGACCTAAGCTGTCTAGCAGATGACTTTTTCATGAGAATGTGAAACAAAAGAAAGACCTGTAACCTCTGTCAAAAAATTCTGAAAAAGGGACACTAATTCTTAGAAAAGTTGCATTTTAAAAAAAGTTTTCATGAGTCCCTTGCTGAAAGACAAGGTGCCAGCAGAATTCATAAGCTCAAAGCCCGTTCAACTTTATGAGACTCTTGTTCACTCATTTTATAACGACAGTTAATTTTCAGCCTTGTCCGAGGTGTCAGGACTGACAGCTGTGAGAAGGAGGATTAGCAAGCAAGTCAGAAAGAACATTCTCCCCAGCGTGCCTCATGTGTTGTCAGCGGCCTTTCAGCAGAGCTCCCTCCTGTACAGCTGCTGTGTGACATCATGGTGTGCGCGAGAAATCCCCGCAGACTTTTGCTGGGTAATTTGCTGAGAAATTGTTTAATCCAGCCTGGTGTCAGCTTTGCGCTTTTAACTATTTTGTTGCTTTAAAGACTAGCAAACATTTGTTTAGAAATATGAAATATTTATATAGTAGATACAAAAACCTGTGAAGAATGGGCTATGTAATGTTTTTCCAACTTCCTCTATCAGTGTAGTAAACTATTGCTTGAATGTGGAATTTAAGGAAATATGAAATTCAAAGAACACAGTTCTTTGCTAGGTGGGTGGTTTTTTTTTTTTTTTCTCTTTTGGAATGGGTATGTTTGGATAACATAAGGCTTTCCACCTACAAAGGGATCACAACAAGTGTTTTTCACCTCTAACCTCAGTCACCTCTACTTAATAAAGTGCTCTGTTCGCAGGTTACCTTGAGAACTGGCTGAGGACCAAGGCTAACTTTCTGGCTATTTCCCTGTGCCTGTGGAGGTTAGTTGGTTTGTTACAACTAAGTGTTTCTTTGCTGATCTGTATCTGAGACAGCCAACAAATGGGAGTCATAATGTCGGTGTTGTAGAAAATCACAGTTTAAAAACAACAAACTCAACAAACTCCTTCATCTCCCCTAATCAATATGGAGATTAAAATGTCAGATAAAATCCTTTGGGTAGTTTGTTGTAGCTGAAATTAAAGACAAATATGTAAGAATATCCTTTACTTTCAGGTTTTTCTCACAGCTCTTTACAGCTACACAGTTAGGAGAAATAAGTCACTTAGTAGAAACTAAATGTTATTGCTGCCAAAAAATATTATCTTCTATGTACAATGAACATATTAGCAATCTGAGTAACAGAGCACCTCAGAAATTTGAATGCTCTGTGGGCTGAATTATCTGTTAAGGTTCCTCCTTTTTTTAGTTCGCCTGTTAAAAAATTAATATAAACTGTAAATTTTTTTTAAAGGCAAATTGATAATTCTAAGCATGTGCTAATTCTAATTTTTATCTGCCTCCATAGCATAAGGGTAAATAAAAAGTGTGTAACATACCTACTTGGTAATATGGATATTGAAATGCGAAAATGACTGTATTGCCCAAGTAAAAAGGCAAAATTCTTTTTTTTTTTCTGCCTTTACTATTGATTTGCACCACTGAAATAAATGTACATGTTGAATCAATCTCCCTGAAGATTTAGAAACTGAGGGATAGTTCTTAAGGTCTCTTTTAGATTTTGATTGCAGCGTTAAAGCTGCAAAGTGCTTTTATGACATTGCAAACACCCTACCTTTGTGGTATAGCTACGAGGGAGAGGGGGGAAAGGTATCCCTGCAGGTAGTGAGCTTGCGGAGGGGAAGGACGCAAAGGCCCCTGCGGTAAATAGAAGATCAAAAAGGATCAGCTTACCAAAACCCAGTGACGGACTTGGCTATTGAGAAAGAAATGCAGATGGTGACTTATATATTTCATCAAATTGCTTCATGGGACTTGAGAAAGTTCTGTTATTGAAGATTGGCGTCTTCCTTCTCCTTGCTGCCCTGAGCAACTGTCCCTGGTATAGCTTTGTAAAAGGTTGTCGACTTCTAGTTCCCATAGATGTTTCTTCGGATAGTTTAGGCTCCTCTCTGGTTTGTTGGTAAATATGAATGAGAGTGAAAAGCTCTCAAATCCCTGTGCCAGACTGCATGAGAAGTTACACATTAATCTAGTGACTAATGAAAGGTAAACCCTTAAATTTAAACCTAAATGAAGATACAGCACCTTTAATATTCAAGAAATTAATTACTCTTTGACCAAAATTATGGTTCTCATCTTGGCTATGAGCCACATTTTAACCATGGCATCCCCCTGGAAACAGGGAGTATGACTCTTCCCTGGTACCCTCTTCCCACATTTTTCATAATTCCTGTTTTATGAGAAAAATAAGACAATCTAGACCTTTGGCCCCATGCTTTACAATGCACCTGAGACATTCATTAATGGTCCAGAAATTGTGTGTCACTTCTTATTGGTTAAAAATCACTTATTTATGGCTTCATGCTTCTTTCTAGGGCTTTAGACATTTACATTAACAGGTAAGAGAATGCTCAGTATAAGATTATTAGGACAAATCAGCTTTAAAGTAAAGTTAGACAGAGCTTGCTAGTGGCAGTCTCTCTCTTCCCTACAACTCTTTTCTTTTTAAATGTTATTTCTTCAGCCAGCTGGATTAATTTTTTAAAATTATTTTAAATGACTGTTTTCTCCCATCCATATGTAATAAAGGACCCACCAGGATTGTCAATTTCTTTTGTCTTTCTCCTCCCTGTATGGAAAAAGACTTGTATTTTGTAAACTGAGACAGGAGCGTGATGGTTTAATGATAAGCCATTTTGCAGTGGCTCTGATGCTGTTCAACCTGAGTTCTCATCGGCAGATGAGACATTAACCACCAACTGCCCTCTGCAACTCACTGATAAGCCGCCAGGCACACACATTTAAAACTAACTTTACACCCTAATGCAGGTGCTTGTAAGCGCTGTTCATACTCATTAATAGGTATAGTATTAATTTTAGTAGAGGACACTGGGAAGAATACTTCTGGTTTGGGCTGGAAGTGATTGTATCTGCTCCATTTGGAAAAGCAGACAGTTTGATTAGAGTCTCTAAGCTGCATGCTGTGGCATCACTAGATCTGGACAGGGAGTTGCCATATTTTTTTCACAACTTTTTAAGAACTTATGAAGAAATTTGTTTATTTTATTATTTTTACCAAAAATTACACTGTTGCAGTCACACTTCTTGGGGCAGTACAGTTGTAAGTTATACAGTGGGGTTTGTCCACACTTTAAATATCAGTAGAGATTTTTTACAAGCTTCGTTTTTAATGAAAATGTCCCTGACCTTTCAATATCAGCTCTTCCCAAGACTCTTGCCCCGACTCTTTCTTTTGAGACACCAAACTAACTCTTCCTAAAACCTGTGAATAAGAAAACACTTTTCCTTCCATCACTATAAAAACAGAAAGTGTGGAATTGCAATAAGCAAAGATTCCCATTTAACTAAAAATACATTTTGAAGTATTCTGCCAAATTGGACCTTTAATACTTCATCCAGTTTTAGCTGTTTCAATTTTTTAAGAAAGGTTTATTTCACCATTTTGTTCCTAATCTTGTTTGTTTACCTAAGTAACTTCTTCTTTGAATGTGTATTACTTTCACAAAAAATATTAACATTATTAATGAATCTTTGTCATTATGAACTGTTTCTGCAACAAGTTGCTTTGATTTAACTTACTGGTTCCAAATGATTTGACCTATTGATTTAATGTTTTAATTACATAACATTGAATTTTAAAAATTAATTTAATTGTAAATTATTTTGCCGATCAATTTTTAAGAAAGTGTATTTCACCCCCTCCAATTGTCTTTTAATATTATTTAGTCACAGTTGTAAAAAAAAAAAGTCATGCTTCTGGTTGTATATATGAGCATGATGGTGTTGAGTGTCATTTTAAATTACTTTAGTCACTGTTACTGATTTTGGTGCTCCAGTACGAAGAACAGTTGATTGTATATTGTCTTCACGGCATTTTTGCAACCCAACAGAGGACTTGTCTTGAAATTTGTTATTGACGTTTCCATATGTGCAACGCATTAGCTGAAGGAATGCTTAGGATTTCCATCTAAACTGAAGCAGCACTTTATGCCTGGGACCATGCTTAGTCTCATGTGAGTGGTCAGCCCCCTTCTGAGTGACTAAATAGTTACTTTTGGGAGAAAGTTTAATAGATTAACATCACTGTCTACTTTTACTGCTGACTGTTTTTTCACTAGCCTGCAAGTCATTGTGACTGGCTCTGTTTTCCATTCCATTCCATCTGTACCGTATACATTTGCGAGGTCCCTTCTTAGGCTTTGAGGGACGCTATTAAGTTTTCAGTTAAAATTTTAGTCATCTGAAGTTTCAGATTATGAACTTCAAGTCTGTACATAGTACGCGTGTTCACATTTTTGTTACATTCTCACTGTGCTCTTTTTGTGTCCTATCACTCTTTTTTAATGTAAACAACATATTTTCATTTATTGCTGACAAGAGGAAGAAATATCAGTAATTTACATTACAAGGCACACTTGCAAAAATTCAATTGAAAAACTTACCCTGTGTTTGCAGCTCTGGGTAGCAACCTCCCTGGAAAGGCACAAGTCTGAGCTGTGCCTACTCCTACCCAACTTGCTGAGTTTGTATCTGCCTCTGGCTGCCAGCTGTTCACCGCTTCCCCGGTTTAGAGCAAGTCTCTAAATCCTTCCAATCCCTTTCTCAACCACCATAGTCACCTTGGGAAATGGAAAACAGTGAAAGCCTTCCCTAGGGATTTCATTATTTCTTTCAGTGTTATATGGAGGGTGCACAGAAACTGTAGAGCAATGTAAAAACAAATCTAGGGAGGAGAAAAACAGTCTCCTCTGGCTGCCCATTGGTGTAGATTTAATTTTGTGGTGATTTTTCAGTTATAATGTTGATGAGACATAAATTATCATGAGTTATAAATGGAAAATCTGTTACCTAATGTCTGCAGATAACAGCCTGCAGGATGAAGTTGTCTTTTGTTTAAAACAAAAGCTGCCTGGTCCTTTTGCTTCCATGGAAGGATCAATTTTGGTATATAGAAAACACAGGTTTTGCCCTCCTGAATCAAATTATTGGTCTGTTTATTGGCAATATTTGGCAATGTGTGTTTAAAGCAGGTCAGCAGAATTAATCTGTAATCAAACTCTTAGAAAAAAAATAATCCTAAATTTAGAATACATTCAAGAAAGTGATAATCCTTTATTTTAAACAAGAGCCCTTCTAAACAAAAGCTCCTCTTGTAGGTGAATGTGAAGGGCTGTTACATATCTGAATAAACAGCCTTTGTATTTTATTGAAGGAGACTTCTAGATGTTTGTCAAAATCTTGGCTTTCATGCCCAGTTTCTCTGTCTGTGATAGTGCAAACTGCCTGACATATAGATGCAGCTTGCGTATGCTTGATCTAGTAATTACAGTGCAGCTTTGTTTAGTAGTTGTTTTGAATTAGGAAAAAAAAAAAGGGTAAAAAAACCACACAGCACAACCCAAACACCAAAAGAAAAAGAAATCCCCAAACAATTTTACAAACTGCAAATATGAGACTGCATGCAAATCTTACATCTGCAATAATACCTATTTGAGATAGAGGTGGTCAGGGAAGTTTAGTACACAGTTAACCTGCGTATCCCTTAGTGGTGCTAGGGGAAGAATGAATAATTTTGTTTGCTTTTCAAATCAATGTTAAAATGTTTATAGCTGGCTGTTGGATGTGAGTAAAAATTCTTAGTTGAAATACATTATGAAGTTGTCTTTGTCAGACATCTTATTGCTACAAGTATGCACTTGCTTTGTTGCTAAAAAAACATAATGTGACATTCTCTTGGATAGATTGTCTTAATGGGAAAAAGGCATAGAAGAGACAAAGAAAAGACCTAAAATTTTTGAGTTACTGGGAGGGGGAAAATGTCACTCCTTAGCTTGGCATTAGTTTCATGCCGTGGTCTGTCCCTGCAGCAGCTTTGTGGGGACTTTGCAGTTGATAACCAGAGGCACCATTTTGAAGTCCCAGTTTAGTGTCAATGATGGGATATCAGCTACCATGTGCTGTACCTTACTGTTTTTCTCTTTTTCCTCTGGTTCTTTTCTGTGGAAGACAAGGAAAGCTGGGGAGAGGAAGCAGAAGCAGGCTGAAAACTATCATTCAGCACAGTTGTATTAAAAAGCCTATTAAACAATGACTAACGGCTGTTTTGGTTCCTGCTATAGCTTCACAGAGTGCCAAAAGGCTCCTACTGATTGATGATTTTGAGTTTGGCCTTCAGAGGAGTCCAATACACAGTGACAAGTTGGTGCAGTGTGTTCCCACTGTGGTGGGAAGTAGGCAGCAAGAGCCAGGTTGCTGCATGCCGGGCAGAGGTGAGTGGTGCTGTAGTTTTACTTGTCTGGATTTAGTGTAGGTTTTCCCAGAACTATGAACCCTGTTATTAATGTTTTGTATTACTAACTGGTAAGTCTAATTTAAAAAAAAAAAAAAAAAAAAAAAAAAAAAAAACCAACCAAAACAAACAAACAAAAAAAAAAACAAACAAAAAAACCCCCAAACCTGAACTTTTAAAGTTGTGTGTTTTAATTATGCTCACTGTGGCAGCGAATAATACTCTGCTTGAAGTCAAAAACATGAAAGCTTCCATAAACATATATAAAAAGCCTTCCAACAAAAACCTTCGCATACTGACATTCTCACCACATCTGAGACTATCCAAACAGAAATTCAGGAATGAAAAATCTGGGCCAAAATTGAATTGATACTGAATGACTACCATACAGTTGGTTGGCAGCTCAGCTCAGTAAAAATTAGCCAAGTACTGCAATGTTTCATCCAGTAATATCGACCAAAACAACCAGTTAGTACTGTAATCACCTCTTCCAGAAAGCATGAAAGTGCTGAAATGGCTGAAAGCCATGTCTTGGTCCTTCTGGGTCAATCATCTTCTTACACTGGAGAGTCTGCCTAGGTGACTCTTCCTTCGCTTAAAGTTTGCCCAGTTTATAACAGAACTGGCTCCATGACTGGACTCCCACATGCTGAGGTAACTCAAATAGGTTTTAAATATCTCTTAAAGCTTAACAGGTAGCAAAATATGGTCATATGTCTTAATTTTTTTTCCTTGTGAACTGGATATTTTTTTCAGCTTTAATTGTATCACCCACCCTCATTTCAGTAATTCTCTCTGTGCTGTTTTTTTTTCTTCAATTTGTTTTTACAGACTCTTTTCTTTAAATTTCTCTAGAATTTATGATGTTAATTCAGTTCCTCTTGAAGGGCCATAATCAGTTGTATCGCAATAAAAATTTCCTGATGGAATTATCCTACATTGCATTTTTCAATTGTATCAATTTGTGAGTAAAATCTTCTCAAATTTTGTGAGATTGTCTTGTCTCTGAATAAAATATCAAGAAGCCATTATTATTCTGAATCAGTGCTGCAAAAATCTGATGTACTTGGAAACACTTCAGAAAAGTTTAAATTTTGAATTCATAAACAAGTGAAGTAGAACATAGCTGGTGTGTAAAAAAGATGTTCCTAAGAAAAGGACTATAAACTACTTTGCTAAGATGTATATGGGCTCCCTCCACCTCTCCTCTGATTTTAGTGGAAGAAACATCCACTCTTGTCCACAAGTTTGTTTGTGTTCCCTAGAATTTTAGAGAACATAAGAAGAAATTACCATGGAGGAATAAATTTATATATTTTCTTTTTCTTTTAAAGCTTGTATTTAATTAATTATTTACATTAATGTCTCTACTTGGCAATTTTTCAGTAGGACTGGCAAAATGTAATGCTTTCTGTATTAATTTCTATCTAGATAACACCATATTCTCAGATAAATTTGAGTTCATTTTCTGCCAAACAGTATGTTTTCTGTAATTTTTTTGTTTTGCAGAAGTCTTGACTAATTCCCACATCCATATTGGTCCATTGGCACTTCTAAGTTGAGCTCATTAAATCTCAGAAGTCTTCTCAGAAAGTCAGTTTGTGACAGGGTGTTGATTAAATTTGTTAACTGTAGAAGGAAATTGAGTCAGCTTTGGGTTATGGGGAACTCGTTTTCATTCCATTTCACTCTGTAGGAAAAGATTTTGTCTCTGTTTCCTGCTTCACAGTAGATGTGGTTACCAAACATTCACATTTCCAGACAAGCATCTCAAGCAGTCAAAAGGTGAATGTCTCAAATAAAAGATACATATATATAAGAATTTATTTTTCTTGTGCGTGACTGAACTTTTTCTTGCTATGGCTTTTTTGTGTCAATGTTTTCCCTGGCTTATAAGTGGAAGAGGGGAAAGAAACAGCATATGCCATGGGAAACAGATACTACCTTCTTGTATTAGCATATATCAAATAATTTTTATTACTGACTTCTAAATGTCTTTTTTGTTGCTTCTCATTAGTCTGTTCTACCTGGTCCTGGGAACATGTGTCTTCATACATACTGTCATAATCTTTGATAATACCAGCTATTTCGCCACCAATATGACATGATTTTTTTGTTACAGGGGAAATCCAAGTAACCTGCTGAATTGGTTTATGTTGCAAAATGATGGGAGACATGTAACTGTTGCAGACAAATTCTAAAATGATAATTTGCATAAGACTAGCACTCTCACTCTGACAAAATATATACAAATAGGAGTGGGTTTAATACTTCAGCGTGTTTGTATTTTTTTCTTGTCACATTTAAGAGGTAATGATGGCTTTTTATTTCCATGAATGATGTTCTTCATAAATTGTAGCAGAGGGAAGTTTATCGCCTACTAAGTCACTGAAATCACCTTGTTTCAGTATTCACATAGAGGGCCAAGACTTGAGCTTTGCACACCTTATGAAACTTAAGCAGTGAAAAAGCCTGATATACCCAGTAACTGGATGTTGGAGTTAGGGAGAGCTGGATCCTTATCTGAAGCAGTGATCACCACTTCCAGCGTATCTGTTGTTCCTTTGGAACTCCAGGTCTCTTTTTAAAAATATATAGCTCTCAAAAGCTTGAGGTGCAAACTAGAAGTTTGGGGGAACTGGCTTCCACCCCTACCTCTGCTGTGATTTTAAAATAGAACTTGAGAATTTTTTTTTCTTGGTTGCCCCATGGTGATTCAGGGATAATGTTCAGTAGTACTTATTTTGGTTGCAGCATTCAAGAGAAACAGTGGGTCAACAGACCATATGTCGTCCTTGTATTTGTTTATTTCAATCTGTATGTATTTAGTGCTCATCTGAAAGACAGGAGGCTTCTATTAATTTGATAGAGTTGCTGAAAAAAAGAAAGGAAAAAAACTTGACAGTAGCCAGGTACAGAATGTGTATATTGAGAGCATTTTTCTTGTTACCAGTACAGTGTGGACAGTACTGTGCAAATTACACACTCAGCTCTCTCTGTGTGTATCTGTAGAAAATATTATGTCTCTTGTTCCTCTTGTGTGCAGAACACTATCAATCCAAAACTGCATAACATGAATAAACATAACTAGCAACTAGGATGAGTCTGCCAAAACTTGTGTTTTTCCAAGGCCTGGGCCTCCAAAATGGAGACATGTTTTTAATTAGATATGTGATGACAAGATTAAGAAGGCAGGCACTTACTTTTACTTACCATAGTCCCACAGCTGTTATGGGCAAAAGTATAAAACTAGCTTTTGGGAGGAAAAACAAAAGTGAGAGTAATAATTAGAATTGAATTCCCCTAGTTATAGCTGAATGGGTACATCAGAAGGCAGATCATTTGTGGGAGTAAATTGCTATAGATCCATTAAGTTAATTGAAATTAAGATAATTTAAACTTGCTGAGAATTTGCTATGGTGAAAAACACAAGTGAAGGCCAATGTAATTTTCGCCATTTATTTCAGTGGGGAAGGAATGACACCTTAGTGTCTTTCTTCTGTTTGCCATGCGATGGGGCAAATGTTACTTTTTCCATGCCTGTAAAATGCTGTAAGTTCCATTTAGGGGTGGACTAGCTTTATAAAAGAGTCCCTTTATTGACTTTTGAGAATTAACCTTGGTTTGCAACAGTTGTATGCCATATGTAAAGAACTTGGGGATCACTGGACAAAAGGTGGTATGGGGATGCAGACGATTTTACATTACTATAAATATTAATATGGTATCAGTTGCTTGTTCTTACATGTCATGTCAAATTTTAGATCTTGAATATCCTCCTTCATTAAACTATACAGTAAAGAAAAGTCTGCCTTTTCCCCCCAGATAACTGTCTTTGAAACATCCATGCAAATACCTAATTATTTACTGACTACCCTGAAGTTCATTTTCTACATCTTAGTGCTGTGCATGCACCTTTTTTTTTTTTTTTTTTTTTTTCAATCTGTGCTGGGAAACTGTTGTAAATTATTTTCTTTGGCTGGGTCAGGAAGTATTTTTCCATTTGGCTACTCTTTATTCCTGCTTTTCATTTACAGAGTAATTTCGTAGTTAGGCACTAGGCAGCTGCTCTTCTAATGTGTGGACTGGCTTAGCAAATAATTTTATTATGTCTACAGTGCACCAGGTTGCATTATAAAGTTTCAGACAAGGCAATCTCCTTCCTCTCTCATTCATAGCTTTTAGCTATGCCTATGCAATTAAATGGGGTAGCTGACTCTCTGCACATCTTGATAGATACAGAGAGGAATAGCCTCTTTGGGTACTAAGGGTATTGTTTCAAGATTAGTTTAAGCCAATCTAATTGCAGGCTGCTCCTGTTGACCCTCATTGTCCCTGTTTCTCCTCCTCCTCATCTAATTTTCAGCTGAATCAGTTCCCTGAACCCAGTTCTTGGCATGGCTACATGCGTGTGGCAATGATAGCAAAAGGGAAAAGCAGGAATGAATAGGAGGGAGGAGGAAAGGACTGGCATGGTCAGGATTCAGATGGTGCCAAGCTGGGAACAGAACGGTGCCCTCAGTGGGACACGCTCACCAGGCTGAACAGCTGAATTTCTTTTCGCTTTTGAAGGTGACTTTTGTGAGAGCACTCTCATCTCCTCAGTTCTGCTCTGGTAGCACACTATACATTAATGGCAGTGTTTGTTCTACCTTTTTACAGGTTTTGAATCTTGTAAGATTCTGTAAAATTTGGAAGGCATGCCAAGGTAGAGAACATGAGTACAAGTTCTCATTTTTATGTTTTCCATGTTTATGTTGCAGACAGATTAAAGCGTTCAGTCTGAGATACAGTAAATAATTTTTAGGAACTAGTATAGCAAATGTATTTTGTGATACTAGCTTTGTTTTTACAAATAGTATAGCTTTAGGACACAGTGGCACAAAGACAAGACAAAAAAAATCATAATTCTATTTCATGGCAGACTTTGCCTTGAGTTTAGGAAGGCCAGCTCCAGCATCTGCCTTTCTCAGTGGCAGAGCTATTTCAACTTAACATAGTCATTCAGACAAAACAAATAAGCTTTGATTCTACTTAAGAGATATCAAACAGAGGCATGCAGATATGCCACTCTGATGTAAAAAAGCCTATTTCAATCTTCTTAGCATCAAAAGAAAGCATTTTAGGCACGTGTTCAGAGAGAGCATGTTCCTAGTCTTAGAGCCAATAGGAAACACTAGTCAATGGTGTTTTCATTTATTTTCAACTGTATGAATGTTTCCTGATGACCCACTTTGAAAGGATCCTCATTAAACACTGTTGAGTGATGCTGGGGACTAAACTCTGGAATCTAGCTGCTTTTTCTGTCATTGTCTTCAGTAGGACTCCCATAACTGCATATATTTCTGAGCCATCTATTACTGTAGGATTTGGGAAACACGTATACAATTACTTTCAGAAGAATGACCAGTTGTGGCCTATGTAACCTCAGCAAATTAAAATTTCCACTAGTAAGAGCCAGAAAGCAATTATAATAGCAGTCTATTTGCAAAGCTGAGACTTTCCATAAAAAGGTGACAAATTCTGGCTTTCTAAGAGCTGATAATGGCGGAAAGACGTTGGGTATAGCGTAAGTCAGGAGCTTATGAGAAGCTGTTGCCATTTAGAAAAATATTCCCTTTCTGTTCTTTATATGAAAGAGTTATAAGCAATTGGTATATATAAAAATGGGGCTTTCTCTAGTCCTTAGCTGAGGTAGTTCACTTGCACAGCTGCTGTACCTGTTCACTGTAGGTTTGCGGATACCTTTTCTCTAGTGCCATCAACAAAACATGCTTAACCCAACTAATTTAATCTATTTCTGTATGGAAAGTAAGTAGATCGTGTAAGGGGGAATGAACTTCTATCAAGGCATAGTTGATAAATGTGGTAATTGTTCTTGCCTAGCCATTTCCTCTCTCTGTAATTCTTTCACAACTTTGAAAAGACTGCTTTTGCCTTTTCTGCTGATAGGGTCAGAAGTCATTGTCTTTGCAGACTTCAGAAGTGCTTTAGGATGTACAGTTGCTGCATGTATGTTGGAACATGTTCTGTTCAGCAGAATGTATTTAACACTGATGTGTGTCTGATTGTAGCTTCAGAGAAGATCAGATGCCCAGGCTGAGGTTATACAGCCAGCTCCATTTGGCGTAATTCTGTAGTGCTGTTGAAAGGGAGAGTCCCACCTTCCCTCCCTATCACTGCGAGGTGTTCACCCCGTTCCTCCTATGTGCTTGAGTAAGTGTCTGTGTGATCACGTCCTCAACCTAGAACAAGGGACCTGATCCAGCCTGAGAACCAGTCCTTTTTACTTAATAAGTTTTCAGTGGAATCAGGTTCCTGATCCAGCACGTGTTACAGGAGCATCATCGTTAGTGTCAGCCCAAGGCAGGAGCCAAGAACTGGGAACAGAGGGTAAGGCCATGCTTTACATGGCAGCTTGTAATGATGTTTGATTAAGATGATTTTATAATTAACTTCCTAATTATTACTTTTATGCTTTTCTTACAAATGAACCATGTTGAGTACTGTAAGATGTCATTTTGCTCGTATCTCACAAAAGCCTTTTATCACCATTGTCTTAATGTGCATTTAATTAAAAGTAACAATGATGCGGGTGATTGCTGTGAAAGTTCCCAATGAGAGTGAATATATGATCTGTTTCGCTGGAGTTGTACATTTCCCTCGTGCTCTTTTCTTGCACTGGTGAGATTGATTAATTGCTTCTGTTGCCTAAATCCACATATTCAGAAGGGTTTATTGCTCTTTTTTTTTCTTTTTTTTTCTTTTTTTTCTTTTTTTTAATATTCCATTGAAGTTGTTTATAAGTTTGTTCAGAGGTTATAGCTGAAATTACTGAATTTTTCCTTTAGGAGTTCCAGTGCTTCGCTGCAAATCCCTGAAAGGAGGCAGGGATGGGCTGCCTCTGTGGAACATACTGCTTGCTTTTTAATACCTTTTTCCCTGAGTGCCTTGCCTGTTATTCCATACAGCAACTCTCCAGCATTGGGCTGAAAAGCAATTTCATATTTCCTTGCATTTCTCTGCCAGTGCTACCTTGGACTCTGACTAATGCTAACCAGTGTAATTATCTGTGACTTCCCTCCTATGCGCTTTCCATTTCCACTCAATCCACAGAATGGTATTCTCCAATCCACGGCTATTATGAGTACGATATATGAGATCGCTGGAAGACGGTATTGAGGTTAAAAAAATGAGATGGTAAACAACCACTGCTAAATCAAATGCATAACATATCTGAACTTAGAGCCTCCTCAAAACTCCCATTAGTATCATTGATGATTCTACTTCTACACTTGCATGTCCAATACCTTGATCTTTATTCTTGGAAGTCTGTGTTAGAATTTATCTCACTCTGTTAAGGTATTTCAAACACACAATGCTGAATTGTCTTTGCTCTTCAGCACATGATAACCAAGGCCAGCCTGTTTTTTTCCAAGCAGATGGAAATGAAGTCCACATGCATTTAGACATGTGTGGAGAACCATGTGAAGATTCTTGTGTGATTGTTAATATATGTACCTTAAAAAATAAATCAGATCCTAGAATAATTTGTGTTAAGACCTGAAGCTGTTTGAATCATTCAAAATAAATGAGGGTGGTGTCACAAAATTTAAAAAAAAAAAAAAAAAATCTGTTTTGCGGTATATTTGGGGGTTTTGATTTTGCCATAAATAGCAAAATTAAATGGCATCTAATGTCAATGGCATTATTTTGTATAATGTTCCAAGCAACATGAAAATATATTTGAGAGAATTATCTTTTTGTATTTCTATTCTCAGTTCCATTTAAAAAAAAATGATTTAGACTTAGATTTTCATGCAAAATACAGGTTCCATTTCTTGAATGTTCTTATTTTGAATTTTATTCCCCACCCCTAGTCTGCAAATAATATCTGCTACCACAGTGCCTGCCAGTTTGGATTACCTTCTAAGCTCTCCTGCAGGAGGATCAAGGTTTTGGGAAACATTTATAAATAGTAATATGTAGTTTCCATGTGCTTAAACTGTGATGCACTGTGATCATCTTAAATAGCTACTTTTTTAGTTTCTTAATGACATCGGTCACCTTTGTGAATCAAAGGAGATTTGAGTATGCTTGTAGTGAGGCTGAATGCTGTAGTCAGAGTCACACTGTCTTCCTTTGATAAACCTTGTGATACAAGATATAAAATATTGATATGTTAACGCTGCAATCTCCCCCCCCGCCCCCAGCCCCCTGTATGTGCATACATGCACGCACATGCACATTTCACCTCTAACATTGAAAATGTGCCTCCAGTCATGGTGGATAAAGACATTACTTGAGAGCTGGTGATGCAGTGAACGCAAATGAGCTGCTGAATGAGACTTTAGAGTTAGAGGGTGCCTATTCATAGTTTTCCAGAAGGCTATTGGTTTTGGTTTCCTGCAGAAACAGGAAGATTGCACAGTGTTTAATCATCTTCTGAAAGCTGTTTTGCAAATGTTAAACCTAGGAACTGAAATTCTGCTGTTTCACTTGTCATGTAAATAATTAAGTGTTAGTCAGCTGCAGAAAACATCTCCTCCTGATCATTTGTAGTTTCTGGGACTCAGAAACAGTATCAGAGCATAGCAGCAATAAAATAAAAATCTGTGTTTAATAGTTTTGGAGAGACAAAGGACCTACTGTGTTATAGTCCTGTTTTAGACCCATACCTCAGTTCCACTTATTAGCACCCTGCAAGTTGGAAGGGTGTTGTCGGTCCCACCAAAGCTGAAAGTAGAAGAAGGTTCCTGAAAAATTTTGTGTTTTTTACCCTGAGTTAATAGGGTACACAGAAAGTCAGAGCATGCAAAATTCTACTCTTCATTTTACTCCATGAAAATGAAGAGTTTTTGCAAAGAAATAATAATAATAAGAAAAATTAATGATACACCACCTTATTTAGTTACCCAGATTTTCTTGTGGGGAGAAAAAAATAATAAAATAGAATAGGTTTATGCTGATTATCAACCAATTAATCTTTGATTTTTCCTGAACCGTGTCTACTAATGTTTGCTTTTGATTTTGTTTTCTGATGTTATTCATTTATTTATTTATTTTCAGGCTGGAAAGATTATCCTGTTGCACTGTAAACAACCACTAAACCTTCTGAAGAGATTTCTCATCTGGGCTGTTTTGCTGGTGAGTTGCTTGAAGCCTGATGCTATAAAGATAATAGAATTAGCAGACCTAGCAGGCCTCATTATTTTTAATTACTATTACTGCTGCTCACACACTACATGTAATTTGGTAAAGCTGGAGTGGAGTGAGGGGGGAACCCAACAACGCTGCATTTCAAAACGGGCCATCATAGAAGCGGCTGTTGTCAAATCCTTCTGTGAATTAGGTGTTTTTCAGATTTATCATTCTAATAATATTCTGGACAAATCTCAGAAACTCAACAAAGCAAAGGAAAAAAGGGAATGTGGGCCATAAATAGCTCAGAATCTAGGTACCTTCAGCTTGCATTTTGGTTCGTTTATCAAAGCAAAATCAATTGTTATTATTAGCCTATTATCATCATCCTTCCAGTGAGCTGGCTTCATTTTAATCAATATTTCTAATTAGACTACATCAAATACAGTTTTAAATTGTAGCAACCTAGCTCAATGTAAGCTAAATTTATATGCATCTCTGTATCCGTTCTTTTCATTCTGTCTTTATTAATAAGATATTTCTTTACAAATAAGTAATAAGTAGCTGTGTTTCAAACACATTTGAAGAACTTATACATCAGAGTGGATAATGGACCACCTACTAAGTTGAAATGCTGTTTGACTTTCATTTGTATGAACTATATGCTTTAAATAGCTCTGGAACTGTCATTGAATTTTCAGGTCACAACACAGACAGGACCAATGCTCTGTGCCATGGTTTCCACCGGCTTCTTTTGACTTAGTAAACTAAGTGTTCATGGAAATGGACACAAAGTGTCTGTTTCCCATTCCTTGGTAGTTTCTGCGGTCCTTCTTCTGGGTTTGTCTGATAGCCACCTAGCTGTGTGCGTCTCATCATTCTGATTTCCCCCTGTGGAATCGATGTTGCTGCTTTACACATGCAGCTCTAAAAAAGCAAACGCAGAACTAGTCTATCCTTGGACAGGCTCACTCTCATGTCTTACAGTGTCCAAAGCAGGGATTTCACAGCTTCTAAGAAAGCAAAAAAAATGCACTTATTTAAGTTGTTGGGGTATTTTTCTTATTGCTGCTGCCTATTAGAAGGCCCTGCAGATGGTCCTTTTCTTCCCTCTCATTAATACAAATACAGTAACTGTGCCATGGCTAAGAATAATTGTTTTGCTTCCCTGCGGGGATTTAGACGCTGGTTAATCATGCAATAGCAGTTTCCATAAGATGTACTTTTTAGGATGATAATGTGGTTCTAGTTCAAACTTTCATGACTCAGGAGTATTCAAGATCTCTAGGTCTGTCCTAATTTCTGACAGCTTCTGATAGAGAAGGATTACCTCCACTAGTTTTTTCATAAGCACGTGTGTGTGGGGGCAAGTGTTTGCACACCCGTTTATGCATGTATGTGTTTGCATATATGAATCCAGAAGCCTTTCCTGGGCGGTCAGTGAAAAGAGGGGAGATTATTGGGAGAAGTTTAATTCTGTTGGCTGTGTATGGAAGTAATTTTGAACAGTGAGGTCAGCAAGGGCACGCTTTTTACTGCGTCTTTCAAAATAATTCTGTTTTAGTTTAATTGATGTGACTCTAGGGCCATATTTTGCTTTTTAAAATAATTCTAATCCTTAGCCCATTTACTTATGTATCGTAACTGGTCATCCAAATATTCCTCTAAGCAATGGGCATATAAACTCAGAACAGCCAAACTTTCCTTGACTCCAATCTCATAACTACAGTTGTGTGTGCTGTCATTTAAATATGCAATTTCTGTGGTTTTCGCTCTGTCAGGCTATTTTGTCTGTTTTGAGTCCCGTACTTCCTCCAGTGAATACTCTCAAGTCAGCTGCAGTTTTCAGTAATACCTTTATCATAAGGGCTGTTTAAAAGCACAAAACCAAAATTGCCATTACCCTAATGGGCACTGAAGTGCAAGTAACTATATGAAAATGTTGTTATGCTTACTTCTGTGCCAGTCTTATGTACGATCAGTATGCACCTGTGGAGTGCAAAGGAGAAAGTAGCTTCAGAACTGAAACAGGCAGAATCTCTAAAAGTTTCAAGGCACGTTCAATTCTTTCGTCACAAAGTTTCTCCATTCCATTTCTTCCTAGGAGATGGCACAATCTAACATACCCACAGCATAAATTAGGCAGGTCTCGTGGAACAAAACAGATGGAAAAACCATATAATCAAAGACTGGATCACAACATATTTCTACACAGGACCAAATTTGAGTTACAAATCTCAATAGTTTTGGTGTTTCTTAACTTTTTAACACATAACTTAGCATGTTTATATTTTTTTCTGTGTTTTGTATGTCTAATTGTGACTAGCTCTAATTTACATTGATTATATGTACTATGTGTGTATATAAGGGCGCAACAATATAAGTTTTCTGTTGCTCATCCCAGAACCATACATGGATAGAGAGAGTACTCGACTGCTAATGCACGTGTTGCAGGCAGCTCTTCAGTTTGAAGTAGACTGCTACATGTGTGAGCTCAGCAACCTGACCTGCTTCACCTCTCTGGTGTCTCTTCCTTGATCTGTGCACCTCTGCTATCTTTTTCCATGGCCAATATCATAAACCTTTGAGAGCGGCATTGTGTTTTCACTAGCATAGGTGAGCTTCATATCCTAATGGATTAAACTCCTTTAGACACCAGTGAAATGCACTAGGGAGATGATAATCTTTTGTAATAGAAGTTTACATATGTGCTGAAATAGATCTATTAGAGTTAAGAATCATTTCATTCATACATGTATTCAAATACATGTACATTTTTATCCAACTGTGGTATAGTCTTCTTAGGATAAAAGGTTGAAGTAATTTTTAAATATTAATTCTGTCACAGGAGTCCTGTGAGTCAAAGAACTAAATTATTCCACAGATGGTGAAACTGATGCCCTGGAATATTATGGTTGAGACTTTTGAAGTGTAAAGAAGTGAGATGCCCTTTTGTCAGAGTATTTCAGTGCAATTTCCCTGTGGAATTCCTTTAGGCTCCATTACAAATCCCATCTCAATAATAGGCCAATGATCACAGAAAAGTTAACGGAGGAGCTGGAAGGAGAATCAGGTGTCTTTTCACCCAGATATCTTAATCTGAGACATAATTATTTGACGAGATCATCTGAGGATATAATAAGCTTCACAAACTTTGAAGTCAGGCAGATAGATAGTATGCATAGTTAAGCGTGTGAATATTTTTCACAATATATTTGAAGGTACCTGATTCCATGCCTCCTGCGGACACCTCCTTTTTGAATGTTTTAAAGGCTTTATATAGTTCTCAATTAAGAATACTTCTCTATGTGGCATAAAACATTCCTTGCTTCCGCAACTTCTGTTCTCTAGTGCCTACATTTACTCTGGTATCGTGTGTGTTATGGACATTTGTTAAGGATTGAGGTCTGTGGTAAGAATTTTAGTGATGTATGTATTTTAGAGCATTTTCTTCATCCATAGACATGAAATATGGCACTTTCTCATGCGATAGTACTCTGTAAAAGTTGATTGTTATTTTCTCTAAGCCATGTAAACAGTATTCTGCCTATTTCCAACATATTCCTTATACTGTTCTGTGTATTTCAACTAAGCAGTTGTTGATTTATTGTATACACACCAGAACTGATCAGAAGCTATCAAAATCCCCCCAAAATACTGGGCTGGCTCTGTGAGGACGGAATGAGTGTATTCCACATAATTAAAGCAATAATAGGTACCAGAGTGCTCAAGCCTTAGACTTTTAATCCTGATTTCAATAGCGTTGCATATACTTGGACTCCTTCCTCCCTTTCACTCTGCTGATGGGATGTGAGATGACTTTTGTGATAGAGGAAAGCTATGAAGTTTCTGATAAGTATAACAACATACAGTCTTCTCTGCAGTGATATCCTAGCAGAGAACATGTTGCTTGTAGGTCAAAGAAAGTGTTTTACCTCTGGTAGCATTTTCTGCAACAGCTTAAACTTATCCCTTTGACTCTTTGCCCTCCATCAGGGGGTTCCTTAGCACAGATAGTACAGGTGACTGAATCAAATGGCATCAACATAAAAGGCAGTATTTACTCACTAATTTTTTTCTTATGTGAGAAGCTGTTCATATTGTAGCTGTGCAAGATAAATCCCTGATTTTTTTTTTTATTATATATTTTAAAAAATACATGGAACTTAAAGCACATTCAGAAGAAGAGTTAATACAACTTTTCGTGACTGATGTAGCTACGAAGAGGTCATGGCACTGGGCAGATGTGGCAACGAAGACAGCAATATAAGCACCTTTGAAAAATAGGTTTAACATAGGACAAAAGACATTTAGTGAATCAATCTTTGTTCAGCTAACCATGTGCTAAAACTGGTGGCCTGTTGATGTACTTGTCACAGTATTCAAGACTAGGTATGTCATTATCTGTCACGGACTTCACAGTGCACAGGCATGCTACTGTCTGCACAATTGAAATCCTGCATTTGTAAGAAAGCTTGGTGATATGTAATATGGATTGGAGTTCATTTATACGGTGGAGGGAGGAGTAGGTAGAGCAGTTAAAGCTTTAGTACCTTGTGATGCATGCTTCTGGGAAAATATCAACACAATCTGTTCTGTAACATTCCCATTCATGTCACAGCTGCATACAACCATGGCAAGGTGGGTGAAGTTTTACAAAGTTTCATTCTGTATCGTAAATAGAAAAATACTGGAAGCAGCATAGACACAAAAATGTAATGTATATTAACCGGAAAATAGTCGCTACAGTACATGAATATTCACTCATTCCTTTGCTTCTGCAGATTTTCTTCCAGGTTTTGGAATGTTGAGGTGATTTTAAAAGCATCTGTATTTCATAATGAAGCAATTTAAATACAGATTTGCATATTCATTTGTGGCTCAGGTTAATTAAAGGTCAGTATTTTGGAAAGGATTAAGGAATACATGTAGTTTCAATGGGATGAACCTCAGAAAGATTTCAGTGATTTATCCATTCAAGTGCATTTGTGTGTGCATATAAAGTACGGTACTTAAACATCTATTACAGAAAATAGCACACTGGGGATTTGGGTAATAGATCATTTTAATGCGTGAACAGGTTACATTCCTAACTACTAGTCGGGAAGGGTTAGTTCATATGGGAAGGGGAATAAAGTAAATGGCCGAGAAAATTTATAGTGTTGCAATTCAACAAAAATATTGATTAGAAGATGAAGAACTCCATTTTTATAAACTTAATCAACACCGATTGTTTGATATTCAGCTAGTAGACTGTCAGGGAAAAATAAGAGCTATGAGCCCATGTGTGTGCGGAGAAGCAAGCTGGCAATGTTCTATGGAAAAAAAGCAACCGTACAAAAAAAACCCCAAACCCAACCAAAAACCTTAATGTAATTTTCCAGAAGGTTCAAAGGCTAAATATTTAAATGGGGATAGAGACTGTCTATGTTTTATTTTGTTTGAATTGCTATATAGTTGCTTGACTGGAAATTACGTTTCAACAGGCACCTGCTGTATTTATTGGCTTATATTTTATTATGCTGATATTCTGCTAGTGTCCTGTATTTCCACAGTAATCACCTAACGATCCGTTCCACAAAATAGTAGGTTGCTGAGATCCATTTAGAGCTGTGGGTGCTGTGGCCAAAGGTCAGTGCTGGGGGAGCTCTGCTCCGCGGTGTGCAGGTGCCACTTGCATCACAGCCATTAAGTATGAAACTAAAATCAATTGCATTGCATCTTTGCAAGCTGGCAAACACACTACTCACCTCAGCAGAAAAAAAGACACAACTTGCACGCATGGCGTGCCTTTGTAAAGAGCTGGGCAGAGTCTGTAAGAAGTTTTAAACAGCCTGTAACTCTGCTTGTGTCTCCAAAACCAGCTGTTGTGTTGTCTCTGCTGCCACCATTCAGGACCTCTCTGCTGCATTTTGTATATTGTGTTTGAAGCGACTTGCCAATGACAGTCTGATAGATTTGCTTAATGCAGTAAGGTTTAAGGTGGTATCAGAGAGAAAGTGTTTCAGAGTATGGACTTCTGACTCTGGATTTAAAATTACAAAGTGTGGTATGTAATCCATCATGACTGTATGCCTCCAGGCATTTCTGTGCTAGAGATTTTGTTCCACCTTCTCTTTTGGAAAATTGCCTTCCCTGTTCTCAGTGGTGCCACAGAGGAGAGGAACTCCTGGAAAGCTTTTCCTCCTGAACTTGACATGATTCATCAGAAGGAAAGTGATGACAGTGTCTTGCAGGTCATTTAGTGAAAGGACACCCAAATAATCGATGTGTCAATTTATAAAAATCAGTTGAATGTCAATCAGTTACCATAACAGTCTTGGTTAGTTTAAAGTCAAAATCTAATTCATGGTGAATTGAACAAAAGGGAAAGAAGTCCTAAACCTGTTTGGCCTATGAGTGCAGTTTAAGTTATAGGTATATGATTAAGTTTTGTTTGGTTCTTTATACGAGTTGGTTGTTATTTATTTCTTCAGAGTTTTCACCTTATTTTATCCTTATTACTTTTATTCGTTAGTGATTTACAAGCACACTGGTGTAAGACACTGAAGTACCAGTGACAGGGGTCCACCTACCTGGATTATGTCAGACATGTCACAAGTACTCATCTTTTACCTCAAAGCCTCCTATGCTTTCAGGGCCCCAGGCTGAAGGCTTCCTGCTTTGGCACAGCTCTCTGGAGCAAGAAAGAAGCTGTAGTTTTCCCTGGAGATCCTCCTTAGACTGGGGTGTAATCCATGGGTGGGTGAGGGGCATGGGGCAAGGGGTGAGGAGCTGCTCCTGTGGTGCATCTTGTAGGACCTGAGCTCTGTAGGATGCCCGTCGCCTGCTTCAGCTGCTGGGAAAGCATTTCTCTCTTCTCTTACATGCTTTGTTGGTTCTGGATTGACCGCTGGATCGCTTTAATTTCTGTTTCCTTCTGTCAGACTTGTGGGCAAGATGGCCACTACTGAGTGCTCTTAATTTGGCATTTTCTTTAGAACCTATCGGCATCCCTGGAAACAACATCTGTCAAGGAGGTGGCAAGCTGTGAATTGGGTGCCTGCCCAGCCATGGCATAACGAGACTGCAGGGCACAATTGACTAGAGCGTACAGGAAAATTTCTGAGCCATTGATCCACAAGCTCGTATAATGTGTGAAATTGAAAATGTAGCCTGTCAGAGGAAGTCAGCCATACATTTTTAGATTATCTTCCAAAAAACTACCCTTAATCATTGTTCAGTAGAGAACGTTCTTCTTATTTTTGCATATGGACTATTTTGTGGTTGGGTTTGGTTATTTTTTTAATTATTTCCCACTGGTAAATATCGTAGGTTTACTTTTTAAAATCATTTTAGTAGGTCAGTTTCTCTTTCATGCCATATAGCTTTATGTGGGAGCATATATACATATGTAGTTGTTTACGTAAATGCTTTTCAGAGGCCAGCACTAAGAACTATTTTGCATTATAATTCTGGATGGTAGAAATAAACACTTGACAGCATAAGAAATAGTGCAGAGACCTATTTAACATGCACTGTTACCGAGATAAATGTACATATAACTACAGCCTTGGAAGTCATCTAATGCTCTTCCCATTTACTTTCATATTATGCTTATAAGTATCAGTTGACTTCAGTGGAATTACTTATGATTAGCACATATGTGAAACAGCCGCAAAGACAGTCATATATTCCTCTTCTGTCATTCTTCCATCTTTTTGAAGTGCTATTACTGCGCCAGTACTATATTTCCTACCAGAGGTTTCCTAGTGGCTCTGACAAGTTTGTTGGAGCTGGCACGTGTCTGCTTGAAGTAGTTTCTTACCCTCTGAATGGATTTTTCTGTCTCATTTGCCAAAAGAATATATGAAATAAGGTGGCTGGGCTGGGACAGCACCACCTTTCAGCATGGATACCTTCTCGTTTATTCCATCCACTCCTACTGAGCGGTAGCAATTACCTCTTGCATGAAGCTTTTTGTCTTATTAGGTATGAAGTAAACATTAGCTATTCAGAAACCAATATTACCATCTTTCCTCAACCTATGGAGGAGGAAGTGATGACTGGTTGGACACTGGCTGCATTTTTATGTTTGCAGTCCTCTTCAAGTTTGGGAAATTCTCTTTTGTACTACATGCTGCTCTTCTACCAAAGCCTTTTAGCATACAAAGTTCAGCATTTTTGTTCTTTCTCAGTGTAAAATTGAAGTAATGAGTCTTAACCACAGCTTTTCTGCTTCAAACTATATGTAATTTGAGAAATAGATGTTTCTATATGTATAGATATGTACATACGTTTCACAAACTACTATTTAGTGGTGTCTGTCTCTCAAGGAAAATAAAACAGCTTTACTACATTTTTAGTGTCAGTAATGGCAATTACACAGGATATTTAAAATGAAAGATTATTTTACTTAAACTTTATCTTATAAGGTTTTTTTATGTGCAACTAAACTGAAACTTACTTGTGCACATCTCCAGCCTGTAGCCTTCAATGCTCCTATAAAAACTAGTTTTAGTACTAGCTTGGTGTTTCCAGTATTGCTGATTCACATAGCAATTTATGCTATTTATAAATTAAGTAATTTTTGTTATTGCAGTATCATATAGATAAGTAGATTTGCCTGGACTTTAAAGTGTTCAAATTTTAATGAGAAGTTAAGAAACCATAGTAATTTTTATTATTTATCTATTTCCCAAGAATTTGTCAGACATTTTGCAGATGCAGAGTAAAACTGCTCCTTGCATCAAATATCTTACAATTTAGGTAACTTTATTTTTAGATGTAAGCTTCTCGGCTTGCAAATTCAGTTAAGGGCTTTCTCAGAGCTAGCTGATTTCTGATAGCAGAAGTATTTCTAGCATGAGTTCAAAAAAATGGTGAGGCACAGGACCATGTGCGGGTTTAGCTGCTTTTTTTAGGTTTTATCATATTATCCATCTGGGTAGCACTTTTATTCAGGTCACAGGGCCTGTTGAGCCTTTGCTGATGGTTTAATATATGTATTTATTGTATCATCCTTGTATTTCATGGGTTTCCTCCTTGAAGGGCAGAGAGAGTCAAATTCCAGCGGTTTTACATTAAGACCTTCTAATATATGTGAGAAGTCAGATAGAGGAGAGAGGCGCGTGGACCCTCACTAAGATACTCATTTTTTGTTGTTGCAATGATTCATGGATCTGTCTGATCTCGCCCTTTTAGAGTACATGTCATTAATGAACATTGTCATGACACAAAATCAAAACTAATTTCATTTTGTCAGGGACACCCACAGCTGTGACTCTTGCTGTAAATATGATAGTGTTGTTTTTCTGTCATAATGATGAGTAGACGTATGTAATGTTAATAAGATAGTTAGCATTTCTAGCAATGATAGGTGAGAAAGAGTTCAAGCTGTATTGTGTAAAGCTTAGAGTTTATATAAATAGGCTGATAGAGATATTTTTTAGCTATTCATCATATTAACGCAGTTCACAAATCGGGTGCAGTGTTCTTTGCTTAATTTGAAACTGCTGGATTAGGTATTTAAAAAACCTAAACTGAATTTTATGGATCATGAAGGAAGCCTACTATAAAGCTTTTCTACACCACAGTGGGACAGCTCTGGAACAAGAGTCATGCACAGGATTTATCAGTTCACTTCAGTTACTTTTTCAGTACTCTTGCAAAATAAAGACAGAGTGCTCTATGATTGCCATCCGTCACAACAGCAGGATAAGCCACTGAAAGGCTTAAAGGGAAAGATCTCGTATCACTTAGTACTTTTGATAAAATCACCATTGAAACATGATGAAGGGAATTTATCCCCCCAGTCCTCAAGGTAGTTTATCCATTTCTGAAATCTGCTGTCCTCAATGGATGTATTATTATGTCATAGTGTAGACTAGAGAGGGACAGAAAGTTAAAAATGAGCGACTGCTCCCGGGATCCCACAGTCACAGCTGGCCATCAATTTCTCCTTTTTTTTGGTGATAAACCTACATGGGAAAGTCTTGCTTTTTCTGGTCAAACCTTGCTCTCGCATGCTGCATGGCAGTTGTTAACAGTAACTAAATAATTTAGAGGTTAATACAGCCCAGACAGTTAGATCTGCATCTCCCGGTTTTTTCAGTGGTACTTTTTGAGGACTAGTCTTGAGCTCATACCTAAATTAGGCTGCTTGGACTCTTCTCTAATAGAAGCAGATGCATTTTTGCTGTTTTTTTTTTTTTTCTTTAAGATGATGAGTATATTAATTTTATGTGGTATTATTTTTACTGTTCTTTTTATTACTGTGATCTCTACTTCTGGCCCCACAAATCAATGTGAAATGGCACATAGATAGGTCAGCTCTTTGCATTGTTTTGAATGTGTGCTCATTGTTGGCATATCCACACAGCACTCGCCCAAGTCAGAAAGGTGTTTTTTTTTTTTTCATTCACTCAAGCATCTTAAGGCTTTGTGCTATACCAAAAAAAAAAAACCCAAAACAACAGCAACAAAAAAAGTAATTTTACCTCACCATTAAATTAGTCACCTTTT
The DNA here is from genome assembly GCA_947846985.1 of Fratercula arctica. Lineage (NCBI taxonomy): Eukaryota > Metazoa > Chordata > Aves > Charadriiformes > Alcidae > Fratercula > Fratercula arctica. The sequence goes on from CANTUZ010000010.1 coordinate 28,181,212, forward strand.
TAGTCCATTCTTGTGTGCCTTCTTTGCAGGTTTGTGGCTGAAATGGAGAACTGTTAGAAAAAATTGTTTCTGTTCATTCCCTAATTACAGAACACCTTCCTGTCCTGTCTTCTTCCCTCTCAGTTGTATCCTACCGTAAAGGTTTGATTTTAAAACCATTGTAACCATTCTCAAGAACATGAAAGCATATTATTTCCACAGGTCAGTATCAAGGATTTCAGTCACAACTCCTCCTTATTTTCAGGCTATTGATGCAAATAAAAACTAGCATTATTCTCCACCCCACATTATTTTAAAAAAAAAAAAAAAAAAAAAAAGACCGTAAGGGAAAATGTTTATCGTATTATTCTGAAACTGATAAAGTTTAGAATTCTCTTATAGAAGCAATCAGTAAGGTCTCTTATCTGGACCACATAACAGATGGTTTTGTTAAGCAGTTTCTTTCTCTTGAATGTACCATGATCTTGAAAAATAGGCTGTTGACTACCATGATTAAAGCGAAACAAAATAACTATTCAACTTCCAATATAAATAGCCTGCAATTATCCAGTAAGTTTATGAGACCTGAAAATTAATATTAAAGCAAATGTTCTGGATCTGTGGTCTGTAGTTCTGAGGTTGTAATGTAAGTGTCAATTAAAGTTCACTCTTGATCTTTAAGTGTTTAAGGATTGGTTTTATAAATCTAAGCTTTCAAATATGCCTAACAAATAACAGAGTAGGAAGAAAGAATGATAAGCTAATGAGTGGCAGGTATAATGGTGTACAGAATCCTTAAACTTTAAAAATCAAGTTTAAAAGTATAGTAGATGATGAAATGTGAAGGTAGAGTAACATCATGTAACTTTTTCAGCCCTATACTAACCCTGTTCTATTCGACTGGCTTCTGGAAACTGAAATTTTAAGACCGACTCTGATCATGATTAGTGTTCACCTCAGGAGAGATGCATTACCTCTCTTTGCATGTTTCTCTCTATAAACTGTGAGGATGCAGACTGGGAAACTGTGAGGCACGGTAGAGTTATTGTGTCCACACGCCTCAGTGGAAAAAGAAATGCCCGTCTCTCGCCCCACAGCTTGAGCTCTGCCCACACATAGCATCCCCGTCAAGCCGTGCTCTCAGTAAAATAAGAGTGAGTTTCTCTGTCTTTTATTGTCTTCAGTACTTAGTGTTTGGGCAGATATTCATGAGAATGTTTAATATATTACCACTGTTAATCCTTATTTCTAAGGCCAGCTTTAAGTGAGAAGGGGAGGATGAGCCCAAATCTTCTAGCGGCCTTAGCCTGTACTCTACAGGAATCATTCCCATTTGTCAGAGTGTGGCACCCAGATAGGAGCGTTTTCCAGTTTCCTGGGTCTTCCTTTCTTATCTGATTCAAGTTTTGCAGATTACCTTTGCTACTCATCAGAGCTTGATAACAATTTTCAGAGAGAATTGAAAAAAAACATAAATTCAAATCCAGCAAAGTGTATGGAAGGATTTGTATTGCCTTTGGAACAGTTTTGGCTGAGACTACGTGTTGCTGCAAATCAACCTTATTTGATTCTTCAGCATTGCTGTCCCCCCACAGGCCAGGGAGCAGCAGCATGCTGGTTTCCTCTGACGAGGAACAAGGTGCATTGCTCTGCACTGTGCCATTTTTTTTTGCCTGGGAACCTGAAGATGAAAATAGAGACAAAGCGTTGCCTATCACCTTCCCATTCTCCCACATCACTGCATCATGACAGTTTCCAGCAAGCTGCCAGAGCGGCTGCAAGCCCTGTGCAGTTCCCTGTGCAGAAAGTCCAGTTGCGCAGGCTCCTGGCTGAGGCGGTCCCCCTGCTCCTGGGAGCCTGGCAGGCAGCTCCGCCCTACCCACAGCTATCAACTGTTCCTGAAACTATTTCCAAGTCACCTCCATTTTCATTGGGGACATATTGACTATTCACAATGACATTTATTTAATATTTTCCCTCCCTCCTTGTTCACTTTGCATGGTGTAAAGGTGAATTAAGAAGTTTCAGTTCTAGCTAGCCTAAAGCGTGTAGCTTTCTGTTTGAGGTGCTGCCTGCAATGAGCCAAATACAGATTGCTTATTGGTACTGAAGCTTGAACTTCAGAGGAAACAGTTACCCTTGTTAAAAGAACTGTTTAATGTACAGTGCATAATGAGAGGACAACAGGGAGGATCATTTCACTTCTTAATGAACTACAATTAAACTTAAAGCCAACTTTTGTCCTCACTTCCACCAGTGTAACGCAGGCCAGGATTTTGCTCCTATGAGTGAACAAAATGTGAAAGGTACAGTTCTGCAGCTGCTTTGGTTTTGTGGAAAGTTCCCTGACAGTGAAGTACTGTGCAAGAAGCAGCTGCAGAATCAGGCCCTTTGTACACATACGCTTGTAGTAATCTTAAAAGAAATAGAAAGAGTCCAGCAAAATGGCACTTCAGCTCAAAGAAAAATCCAGCGTCTTCCATCTGCTCCCTGCTCATGCAGCTGCAGTGAATTATGATGTGCTGTCACATTTATAGGGTGATTTCATCAACTGATTTATTTAATTAATTTAGATTTAACATTGTACAAAGGGTATGTGATAAAGCGGTGTAACTCTTTCCTCAGCCACCGCACTAGCCAAGATTTATTTTAAGTATCCTTTGTCTCACTGTGTCCTCCCTTGTTCTCCTCAAACAGCAGCCAAGACCGAGTTTGAAGTAGCTGATCAGACTTAAAGCTGCTAACTAACAGTGCTGCCATGGAGTTGTGCTGCCATAACCTTGTGTTATGATGCTGGAGGTAAAACAGCCGTATATTCTCTCCACCAAACAAATATCTATCACACTGATGCATTCCTAGTGACGCTTGAATCTGCACAATGTTTCATGTAGACGTATGGATGTATCTGTGGTCAGATTGTCACTTAGGATGTTAACAATTTTAAGAATATGCTTCCTGAATACCCTTGTTGAATATCACCTTGAAAGAGCATAGATCTTCTATTTTGTTTGTGTGGAACAATGAAGTCTATGGGTGCCAATACATAAAATCAGCAGCAATACAAATCCACGCTTGTGATTTGGCATCGTGCTGGTTGCCAAAACAAGGGACTCTTTCCTGGTGATGGTTTCAATAATAATAGTAAATTTATATTACGCTAATATATAATGCAGAAATAGGAAAATCAGGGCAGGAGTTTTGGTAGCAGCTGTATGCAGACATAGGAAGTTATGATTCCTGTGCTGAAAACCTTCCTATCAAATAGATAAGACAAGTTAATAGAACAGAAGTATTTCACACTGAATATATTCTGATATGTGTGCGCGTGTGAGAAGGTGAGCAAGAGAGAGATGTTTAATTACGCTTCTTGGCTGGGTAGACATAACTCTGAGAATCCAGAGGAAGTCACAGTTTCAAAACTTTTTCTCTTGATTTTTCTCCGCTGCTTGCTGAAAACAGGGGCAAGGGTTATGCTGAGTAAATCTCAGTAAAATACCAAGCACAGTTTAACTAAGCCCATGTAAAATATCTACATTTATAACGCTTATTTTTTAGTATTGATCATGCTGCAGTTATGAGCCATAAGAATTCGGTGATTCATATTTATGAGGAAATAAAAACAATTATTTTCAGTGGAAGACAGAATGCAAGCACTAAAAAAGGACTGAATATTTATTACAATGTGTACATAGAAGTGGTCTGAGCATCTTTTGTGTGCCACTAAATAATGGACTAGGCTTTATGAAGCCAGAGATTGTGGAAATATTTTCGTGTGTTTCATTTTCATTTGTCTTCTTGTGTTTTTCATAGTCCTGAAAAACATTCAATTTTCTGAACTGTATTTGTTGTTTTATTTTTCCATAAATGAATATTTACTAAAACCAGCTTATTTCTAGGGAGTGAGGCCACAGAAATAAAAGGTTTTTCCCTAGTAGTAAAACCATAAAATAAACTGTGCTTCATCTGAAAAGCTTCCATGTTCTGTATTGTTGGCTGTTCTGATTTCACAATATTGTATAAAACCAGTACAAAGGGAAAAATGTTATTGCAGAAACTAGGCTTGTTTCCACAGTGCTAGAATTATGATTGTGACCCTAGTATCCCAAGCAGCATTAAAAAAAAAAAAAAAAAAAGAAAAATTAAGCAGAACCCAATAATTTACTGTGTTAGATAATCATAAAAGGAGCCATCACGTGGTAGTTAGGGAAGAAAAAGAATCAAAAGGTGCAGGAACTATATCTTAATATTTCAAAAGTAACCTGGGTAATTAGAAGTAATTAGAACAATATCACTGAGATACAGGGTCACCTGTACTTTTTGGAAGTTTATTAACTTCAGAATCAAAAGGTAGAGATGAGAGGGAAAAACAGCATTGACTTTTCAGTAGTACAGAATCATGAGCTAAGATTAAGTTACACAGTTCTATTTTTTAATAATACCCATTTCTAAATAATTTTTACCTAATGTCTACAGCTAAACGTATGTATTTGTGCCACAATCAAATTAGTTTTGCTTTCTACATCAGTGTAGTTTGTTCATCTGAGTTAAGAAAATTCCTCCCCAAAAAGAGTTTTTGTAATTCTCATGTTGCAACAGAATCACATCTAAAATCAGAGTTGGTTCTCTGTCACTACTGTATAGATTAACTGCTGTTCTTATTGAGCAATTCACCTTTTGATTATCCAATCAATAAGAACACTTACAGCTTGGTATGGATGCTGAAGCCTGCCGCCCTCTCTCGCTCTTTATTTTCTGTGGTTTCTACGCTAGATATTGCTTGTCATGCACCCGTGTCCTGGTTCTTCTCCGTAAGGGGATTATTTTGGCTGCCCTAGCGGACTCCATGCCAAGTCAAGGATTTATTCTTGTCAAAAAAATCTCTGGTGGGTGCTTTCAAATACAAAGCAGCATGCCATGTGAGTTGGTAGTTATGGGCAAATATTGTAGAAAATATTATGTTTACCCAGAAATTGTATCTTAGTGTTGAGGGGGGGGGGTTGATATCACATTTGACAGATCCCGTCAGGGCTGTGTTTAGTCTTTTTTTCAGGTTGGTTTTTTTTCTTTCTTTGTCTTTACCCTGCTAATGTTTACGTTGAAAACTAGCACGACTTACATCGCTTCCAGACCTAACTGTGATTTGCCTAGGAAGTGAAAATGAAATGCTTCTGAATCAGAAGTCTGATCTCCATATGGATTCTCTCAACATTACTAAGAAGCTAACAAAAATTATCCTCTCTGGTCAAACTCAGAATGTTTGGCTTTCATATCCACTTTTTAACTAAAGAAACGTGTATGAACCCGTGAGATCAAGCAATTCATGGAAATCAAGGAAATCCATCACAAATCAAACAAATCAACCTTTAAAAATAGCCTCAGTACTATCCTTTAGTCCTTAACAAACATTATATTATTATTACCTTATCATTAATGTGCTTTTACTAGTAGCAATAGTGGTCATCATCGATAAATATCTTCATCAAACTGGATGTGATTTGGTTAATGAAGTAATGGTGGGAAATACATTATTGCTCCTAGCCAACAGAAGCGAGAAGTAGCTTTAAAAAAATGGATTTATCTTATACAATTCAAAACGATGTCATGAGACTTTTTAAGGACAAATCAAAATGTTCTCTGTTAGACATATTTACAGATACCAATTTTTTGGCACTAAACCACTGGAGGAGCTCATAGAGAAAAAAGAAACCTTTCAAAGATTTCTCTATAGGATTCATTACTTCCTGTTTGATGGGAAAGGAATGGTAAATTGCTTCCCCTTCAAAACAAAATATTGGTACAGCTATTTCAGCAGAAGACTAGACATATACACAGCTGAGAAGAATATCTAGAATCACTGAAGTGAGTATTGCTGAGAATCAGAAAATATTTGAAACCACTGTTCATTCATGAGAGGCCAGCATCTAATTAGGTGTCAGATTAAGATCTTGGTCATGGTAAGATCTTCTAAGTTGAAGTACATAATGCAATGTATGCATACTATGCAACTTCTTGCCAGCCTCCTCTAAAGTACGTGTTGAAGACAAGGTTCTTGTGGATCACTATTTGAGCCCTCTAGCTTGCCTTCTCTAGCAGTGCTTATCTCTTTACAATCATCATTTGTGGTCACCCTCACCACTCAGGTTAGACTCCTTTTTCTACTCCCAGAATTTTCCTGCCTTGTGGGTTCTTTATGGTTGTCTTCCTACTCCTTCTGCATTTTATGCCCCGTAGCTGCTTTCTCTTCAGTGTTTGCCTCAGCACTGTGTGATCACTCCATTTTCTTTCTGCCCTCAAAAATCTCATCTCCTGTGTCGTGCATTTTAATTCCATGGCTGGTTATGTATCAGCAGTGAAGGGGCCATCATCTTCCCTGAGAAAAGTACAGCTTTAATGCTCTGTAGCCATCTGAAATAGTACTATCCTTCTGTGTGCTTGCCTCCGCTGTAAGCATGCTGCACTTAAGCAAAAGGAGTCTGTGCATCACATCGATAGCAGGAGCTTGGAGTGACTCTTTTGGTCACTTGAAGCAGATGAACAGGAGACCATGAGCAAAAAAACCCCTCTGACCAGAATCAAGAGTAAATGCTGTGAAAATTGCAAACTACATAATATTGGCAACTTCTGAGTATTCCAGCTGTGTAAATCCTTCTACGTGTTTTTCAAGAAAGGCAAAAATGCCACTTTGTTTTCAGAGATTCATGCAGTCTTTTGTCTTTCTTTACTTTCCCTGGCCTTCCTTTGACTTTCATGTTTGATCCTTTGGAAGAGTACAGAATAAAAGTCATCCAAAATTGCTAAGATTTGCCTGGTTTCACATTAAATGATACAAAACCTCTGAGTTCAGCATCATTTCCACCTGAAATCATAAATCTGCTCACAGTCACTCAGCCTGGGATCATGGAGAAAGTTTTTAAAGGGCCCAAATGTAGGTTTCATAATAAAACCTGTCAGCAGGTTTGGATTTCATTGCAAACAATTTGTACAGTTCTTTTTCAAAAGTATGCAAGAAAATGAGAATCTAGCCAAAAGAGAAATCACAACTGAATTATGCAGTCACCGGAATAAGGACCTGAATTTTGCCTACCGATCCTGGAAAAAAATGCTAGTAATGTTCACCAGTGGTCTGGTTTTGGACAGAGCGAATCATCCTGTGGTGCTCAAGATCAGAATTTTGGCAGTCTGTCTAATCTACCAACACAAAAAAGCAGCCAAATTAAAAGCTTTCAGAAAGTTACCAAATATAACACGTATCTTATAATGTAAAAAGGTGCCTAGAAGGTAATAAATGCACTGTAAGATATCAAATCAGGAGCAGTTGTCTGATAACTGAAAGAAGACAGTAGGTTAATGTTACGTGTTGGAGAAATGCCCACCTACAGAGTTAGCAGAAGCCACGACGGCTGGAGTGCGCCTGTCTGAGTGTTCATGCCTGTTTGATCAGTATGGAGATAAGCATTAAAGAAAGCATAATTCTAAAGATTTCAGTGTGTTAAGAGCCATACTGCCATTTTTAAAAATTAACTTTTTAATCAAATGACAGGACTCTGAAGGCCAAAATAGCTGATATCTTTAAAAAATGGGCAAGTTATTAAACCCATGAATAGAATTTGAGAAATTGTCGTGAAACTACAGCATTCTTACAGACATATCATCCATGCTCAAGATATATGACACGACTCTGGGCACCTATGTGTAATATATCTTAAATGGCTTGCTAGAAAGGTTTTGCTAAAAATACTGCTGTCTGTCTTCATAATTGAATGGTTCTAATATGTGCCTTTTAAAATGCTTATGTCTAGAAATTGTAGTAAGGCTACTGTACTTCTAGAATTTCCTTAAATGTGAAAAAAGATCAACTATTTTTATGTGATATTGATTAGAACATGATATATTAATTCACAATGTCCTTTTGAATTTTTATTTCTTTAATGAATAAAGGGGATTTAATTTAAGATATTGAATTTATTTTATATTCTTCATGAAACACAAGGAAATGCATTTCTCTTAATGAAGAGTTAACTAGTCTTAAGGCTTTACGAGTTTCTTTGAAAAAAGTGTGTGTTTATGTACTACTGTCTTCCAGTTCTTTACGTTGGGTATTTAAGAAAAATATTGGAAGAAGCCATGATTGTTTTAAAGGAGAAGCAAAAATCAATAGGCAGCTACTTAGAGTATTGCAGTATGCAAATAAGCAGCTTTGCTAAGTCTGAACTTTGCACAGCAACATCAATACAACTTGTAGAACAATGAACTTCAATACAAATGCTGTGGAGGGAGAGAGGAAAAATGCCTCTTATAAATGAAGCAGTAAAAGGTGTTAATGCATGTTGATGGGAGCCTGCTTGAGTTATTTACTGTGTTCAAATACTTTGCAAACAAATTCCTAGCAATAACTGCTTCAGAGAAAAAGCAATGGAATTGATGTGGCCCGTTTGTGTGAAATGCAAACTTCTACTAATACAAAATTAACATGTTGTGAAAGGCTTAATTTCCACAGGACGTGTCAACAGAATAATAGATTTATTTTTTTAATTGTGTGGAATTTAAGTATCGCTATACAAAGAGATATTTTATACATGATACATAATATTTCAATGTAAAAGACTTGAAATATTTTGTGCATCACAGCTTCTTAAGTGTATAAGTATTATATTGGCACATGTCCTGGGTTACGCTTACAAGTGGTGAAGGCATGAATAAGTTATTGGTTATAGCAAAGAAAGGATGTGGTTAGGTGTAAGAGTTTTAAGTACCCACTCCTTGCGCCTTAAGAAAAGTCATTGCATACCTGGCTATTTATTCAGCTTTCTAAAATGGAGTAGTGACAATGATGTAGCCTTCAGACTTCCCAAGCACTTGGTAATTCCAGAGATATAAGACAAATGCTTCTGTGAAAATTCTAGCTTTTCTGGGAAGGCTGGCCTCTAGGAAATTCTTGGGCAATCCTTTGAAGAGCTTCAGGTGATCATCTGTGTGATGTGTCTGGAAGGTCTAACAGTCTCCAGACTTCTGGTTCCTTATTTTTGGGGAGCACCTGGTAGTTGTCTTACTGAGTTTTCCCTGTCTCTTAATATGCATACTGAGGATGAATACAGTGCTGGAGACTGTCTTGTTTTGGGTCAGTCCAAACAGTTGTTAAAATAACCACTGTTCCCTGAACTAGCTGTTAGAAATTGCCATCTGAAAGCTCTAAGGGTCCTTGTAGCTGCTGCCCCCCTTCTCTGTAATTTGGGCTGCGTCTATGTTGTTAGGTCGGTGATTGCTCTTTCCCTGCCTCTGCCCACCCAAGTCTTTGAACCCTGGCGCCACGCATCTCGCTCCATGTGGGAGCTAGCCTTGACAGCACGGCGGGAGTTGTTGGTTTGACCTTCCCTAACGTGTACAGTCAGGATTTTAAAAAAAAAAAAAGTATTTATTTTTAGTAATAGCTGCCCACAAAAGTTTAGGTCCAGAAATGGAACCATCTCTGAATAACAAGATTTCTCCTTGTCCTTAAATTCTCCTCATGCTTTATAATATACGAGTAAACACTAGTACTTTCTTACTCTTCAAGTCCACTGTCAAAATCAGGTGAGAAATCAGCCACTGCTTATAATACCAAAAATGAATTTACATCATAGAAAGCCCTGGCCATTTTGATAATGACAGCATTTAAGTTTAAAATGGATAGCTAGAAAATCTAAGGAAAAAGGTTAGATTTAGAGTCATGAAAGAAACATTATAAGCATGGGAAACAATGATACGGAGAGCATGCATCTTGGTTTGATTCCCAAAGTATTACAGATCCTAACAGAGAAAATGTACCTTCTTGACTGTAACCTAGATTAATCATAAGAAGAAAAAGTAATTGTGTTAATTTTTATGAAAATGTAACAGCTAAATATTTTTACTATTTCTACATTGTAAAACTGTGGATATCACAGTACTGTGGGGAAAAAAGTAGAATTGAATGTTGCTTTAATTAAAAACATAATGAAAAGTGACACTTCATTATGGCATAAGCAATTTCAGCTACTCTCATTTAAATGTTCAGAACAATTTAATCCAATATCTCATTTTTTAGATAATTATAACTTTCTAAAGATTGCAAGATTTCATGCATTGATCTTGGCCCAGAAAAGAAAAAAATCTTTTGGCAAGCAGTCTTCAGTATACAAGGGAAACAAAAAGGCCCCACGTTGCTGTAAGAAGCCCAAGACCAAATCTAGGGGTACACCTTGGCACCTTTGTCAATCCATGCAGATCATTTAATGCCCCATGGCATGTTTGTTTTGTTTTTTTTTTTTTTTTTTATTCTTCAGAATAATTCAGTATAAGACCTTTAAGATAAAATGACAGTATTGCAAAATGACCAGCTACAATTTCAGGTACGTCTTTTGGGAAATTATTCTAATACTGTGATAATTCTGCATCAAACACATTAATCCTGCGTGAAAGTCAGTAAGAATCAAACTGTTCTTGTTGTCCTTCTGTCTTTGCTGGATCCTTTAAAGCCTATCCAAACTTTAATGCATTGAAGCTTTTTTTTTTTTTTGAGTGTTTATAAAATTATGGACTTATCAAGATCTGAAAGAGTTGGTATGGTTGAAACGGGCACTCAAATTGGTAAGATGTTTTTTGAAACTTTCGTGGAACACTTTATTTCCCTTTCTTTTGCAAATTTGAATTAAGCACTTTTTGAGAATTTTAAAATATTTTGAGTATTTCTGCTTCTTGTAAAGTTGTGCAAATATTTTTGCTTGTGGTGTGTCCCCGTTAACATGGAATATGTCTAAGTTCTGTTGTCTTTGTTGCCAATAAGCCACAAATCTGCTGTTTTCAGCTAGCTGCCTGAATTTTGGTACTTATGTTGCCTCACATAAGAGAGCTTGACTGATCTTTGTTAATGGCACAGGTTAAAGGTAGCCACATATCTCTTCCTAAACCTGAAGCATTCAGCTCCAAGGACAACTCCTTAGCAAGTGTGAAGACAACAAAATTCTATTTGCTTAACCACAGCAGTGCTGTGCTAGACCTGCTCCAAGATCCAGGTCCATGAATTTTGCCAATCTTTTTAACGCCAATGCAAAAAGATATTGCTACTGTGCTCTTTGATTGTTTTCTATGCTTTTCTCTCCTGCAGTGGGGAAAGTAAAGCTAAATGTTCACTGTAAATAGTGGTGGCTTATCAGCATTCTCTGCTATCAATCCGATGGAGGTTTTTTGTTTGTCCCATCTCTGCCCTCTGTGACTACAATGATTTGTTTCTTTTCTGTCCTTCTGAGACTAATGTTATGTGATGTTGATTTGAGAAACTGGCAGAGTGGCCAGCCTTTCATTTATCTTGGGGAGGACGCTGGAACGAAATCATTACTCTGTTGCTGAAGTAAAGGAATTGTGCAGGAGTTGCTCAGCAGTGAGGACCCTAAACTTGTTCCCAGAACAGTCTGGCTGACTGAAAAATAACTGCTGTGTAAATAATCCCCTGTTGCTCCTCTAATATGCCACAATATCCATCCAAATAAGTGAAAAGGCTGTTCTTTGATGTACTTTAAATGCTTATTAACGCGAATTACTTAGAAAATAGGGTGTATATTTCCAAGGGAAGTCAGGGATAAATCACTCATCATTTTTGCTTAATCCAAAATCTCCTCTGGACACACTTGGAAAAACTCTACTTAATTGTGTATTTGTTCAGGGATATCAATTTGTAATTTATGAAGTTGTGATGCCAAATGTACTGTTTCTGCAGCAGGTCATGATTCAACACTCCGAGTACACAGCAATGTACTGTTGATGCTTAGCCCCAAGAGAGGGGGTGGACTAAACGTTTGAAAGTTGGATTTCCAGGGCTGATTTCAGCAAAGAGAAATTTCAATAATCTATCAGTTTTCATGTCTTTCACAACCAGGATTTATTTCCTTTTAGTTCTTATTTCCCTATATGGGAAATGGGGCTTTATCTACAAATTGCTCCATGCCATCCTTTCATGTTTCAATTTCTGAAGATGTTTTTTCTTTCAGATTTTTCATCTGTGATGCTTGTATGTGAAGTATTATTTAATCCTAAGGAAGAACAAAGTGGTTGATTTTCATAGTTTTAAGGTATGAACACTGTCGTTTTGGGGCATCTACTTCCCTTTTGACTAGGAAGTGAAATTTCCAAACCTTACATGCTCAGCTTCTCTTTCCAAATCTGCTGGGCACATCTGTCAGATGCAGTTATGTTTTGAAGAACTACCTCTTTCTATGGAGGAGAATAAACAGCAAATACCCAATGATTTATTATGCTTATTAGGCTTCAGTGTTTGAAAATATTTGTTATATGAAAACAATAACTCAGGTAATGGAACAAGAATTATTAGTGGGTTATGGATGATGTTAAGTTCTTTTTATTCCATATTAATAAGAACTCAAATGACCTATGAAGCCTTTAACAAATATATAAGCACAAGTTTAATGCTCTGAACTTCATGAGGAGCAGTCATTCACATTTAACGTATGAAGGAAACATTGAAATTCAGGTTTTCAGTGTCAGAAGATTAAGAATACCGCTTTTAATAATGCCGTATCTCCTCAGTGGTTTGGAAAATGGAAATGTAAATATGTTAAATATATTTAAAAGATGTGGTGCATAAAGTTTTACAGTGAAATGCAAACCTAATACATAGACTTGGTTCACCAATATTGGCTTTTGCATGTATCAGCAAGCTGAGTCAGATTTTTGAGATATAAATAATTTATGCTTACTCAGTTGAGGTTTTGAGGGTTGGTTTTGGGGAAGAGTCAGACTACACTGTTTATTCTTTTAAAGTGTGGTCTGAATACTTTAAATTCTTTAGGATATAGGACAAGTAATTTTATTTTGACTGTCCAGATTGCTTACATTTATCACAGACAGAATTTACTGAGCAAATACATTATGGAAAAGGCTATTTAGTGCAATGTGGAATGGAGAAATGCTCAGAATTTGGAACTTGTTCTGCAATGATTTCCTACCTAATCACCATTATGTTTTTTCGAGAACTGTCTCTAAAATGAAAATGCCTGTATAGACAGTCACTTATATGCATTGCTAACTCATACGTTGCTTGATTTCTGTGATTTTCCCAAGATAAGCAATTGGGGCAGGAACATTGCTGCTTGAATTTTATTCAAACTAATCTATCAGAACAGAAAATGAAGGCATTATTAACATTCAAACTGCATTTTCACTTCTCACTGAAATGTTTTTTATTATTATGGCTAACTGTGTCAGCAGTCAGACTAGATGTAGACTCATTCCCAATTAATATAAAAATTCCTTGCTTTGATTTACTAGCAGAGACTGAGGGGACAAAACTGTTTTATTTTATTTCATGCATTTCCTTTCCCAAGCTTCACCTGATTGAGGTATTTGCTCTCTGTGGGTCAGTGTCCTTTAAAGTTATTAATTACTTCACTTCAATCTATAATACTTAATTAAAGCGTAAAACAAAAATAAATTGGTTGTGTTTGGCGAAAATGTGGTCAGACAGATGGGATTTTAGCAACATAATAGAGCCAGTAGGGTTTTTTTTGTTTATAGCGATATTGGACGACCTTGAAGTGTTCATCTGGCCAATGTGGACTCTTTAAGATAAGAACCCAATTTCTTTTCTTCTCTTTACCTGGGTTAGGATTAACAGTTTGCATTATCAAAAGGATATTAGCACATGACAAGCCTACAGATATTTCTTAAGTTATTTCGCTCACTGCCCCTTGGAGCCAGCATGAAGGCACTGTCAGCAGAACTCATGCATGTTCAGCTGCAGCTCTGGCTGTACGGAGAACCGGGTAGCTTTAATATTCACCCTCCAAGATTTGCTATTGCATTTCTTTAAGTCTCATTTTGTGACTGAGCAGAAGAATGCTGTTGTTTTGTTGCTCTGAGAGGCAGAATTTAGAAATGGAAAAGTTATTAGATTGAAATGGCTGTTTCCCTGCATCCTTAGAACGGAGAGCAACTAGATTAAGATTTAGGTATTAAACTCTTCCAACCCTTCTCTCCTTTGCTGTAATGAATAAAGTCCAAAGGACTTTATATTTGGTGTCATTTAAATCCCGCTGGGCAAGAAAACCCTTTTCAAAATGCTACAAAACATTCTACCCTCTTCCAGACATCAGTGGTAACTGCTCTGCTATCTCTCTACTTTTCAATTGCCAGTCAGGACTAGGAGCACTTGTTCTTTCCATAATAAATACAAAAACCTTCTCAGTATTCAACTCCATTAAACTCTTTTTTATGCCAAATTTCACATATATGCAACATACCATGATGCTCTAGCTTACATCCAGCTCTTTCTTTAAGGTTAATTCTCTGTGAAAAGAACTTGCTTTTGATAACCTAGAGAGATTTTCATACCTTTTAAATAACATAGACGTTCTGTTTTCTTTTGAATAACAACTGTGGCCTTGTGAGGTGCTTCCTCCCATCTTCCTCCCTTCTGCAGTATAACTGCACTCCTTTAAAGGCAGCATCTGGGCCGAAGTTTTCTCCAGCTTATATAAAACCAAATGTTAAAAATGAATTTTAAAAAGGTCATTGTATGGGCTATGAGTGCCAATCTGATATACATGTTACTGAAGACTGAATACAGGCAAGTGCCCTTTTGGCTGAGATCAAGTTTAGCTCTGGTTTAATATCTGATATATCTTACATCTAGCATTTTCAAGGGTCATGCTTTAAAAAAAAAGGTATGTAATTTCCACTAACTTTTTTTTGGTATTGTATACTCTTAAAGATCTAGGATCCAGCTTTTGAAAGGTCTTTAGCTGTATGTATTCACTGGAAGTTGGACACTTTTACAATATCTTTTAAAATTTGGCCCCCGATTACTCCAGCACTCACTAGTTCTTAAACAATTGAATGGTAACACAGATTGCTATTCTGATGATCCTGAAAGACAAACCTTCTCCTTCTACCCTGCTATTTCCAGCGTGTATAATCTTCACACCCAGAACACTGTGAAGATTTGGATTGTCAATATGTACCTTGCTGGTTGGAAAATGCTGTCTCCTGCCTCCTGGGACTGCTAACACTCAGGAAGCAGGCTGAGCTGATGTGCTAACAGACACAGAGGAAATAAAAAGGAGTAACAGGAGTTTAAAGACGAAACATACTGAGAGACAGAAAATGCATGAAAATCTCCTCTCACCCTCCAAGTCTCATGTTTCTGTCATGTTGAGCCTTTGCCGCGCAGATTTGGCAGGCCCTTTAGTGGAACCCGTAGCTATCTGGCAAGAGTAGAGGCATAAAGTCGATTTATCAGAGTCAAAAAAAGAGCTGGAGTTTACTGAAGCATGAATTTGCAGTGTACCTTAAAGGGTAGGCGTTGGATATACAAGCAGAATTTTGTGTTTATATTCCCATCGCATAAGAGAGATTTTCATGGAGATTTTCATAGAGATTTGCTCAACAAACAATATCGCATTCAGCAGGGAATCTTAAAACAGAAAAAACTTGCACGAGGTGAGCAAGTCCATGTCTTCCTTGAATACCTGGCTAAGTTACCGAATATTAAATCTTGTGTGTGTACAAAGGAAGCACTGAGAGAAGATGCACAGAGGAATATAAACCTAGGTATATAGTTTTTACATCTGCAATTTTTTCTTTGGGCTGAGTATGCAGTTAGCTTCATTTTTCTACGAAATACAAAGTTTGGAAATAATATAAACATCATACACAAGTGAAAGGCAAACAGGATGCAGCCGGCCCAGAAAAATGAAACTCCTGACTGTGATCATTTTTTAAAAGTATGAGATATTTGTGGTGGTTTAGCCTGTGCAAAATAGATCAATAAATAGTCTAAAGAAAAGATGTTGTTCAGAGAAAGCTTAATCAGTTCAGATTTGCTGTTGTCTTTGAGACTGTAATTACATTACTCTGGATCCTTTCTATCTGTTGCATCCCCTCACAATTACTTTATTTCCCTTTAGTGTCACCATGTCATATCTTAAATTAGTTGGTAATGACTTCAGTAGGGTCGTATCTTGCATTTTATAACCCGTTACCAATTTTGCACCTCAAGTGTGGACCTCATGGTGCTGTGTCACGTTAATAAATTCACTTTGAATTTAGAATTTCTAACTGTTGACCACTTGACTTAGATAAAAGAGGAATTGCTGATCTGTTGGTTAGATTATGCTGCTGATTATAAGTGTCATAACCTGAGTCAACAGGTAACAGAAAAACAAATACTGAGGCTGTAAAGAATTTGGTTTCATTAAACATCTTAGACACTGTGGGGTGGGTGGGTGTTTATTTGCTGCAAGATCTTTCTGACAGCTTACTTCAAAATGCACATAGTAAATTTTCTTGGTTGTACAAATTTTTGCCAGGTGCAGTGCTGTAACTTTCAAAGACTCCTAAAACAGGGAAAGAATGATCGGCTCGGAAGATACTATCCTCAGTACATCTGAAAGAGTCACATGCAGAGGACTTCAGTTATTTTAAGCCAATACTTTTGTCTAGAAATAGCAAACCTACTGTGAGAAAGTTGATTATTATGGCAACTGGATGCCAGCACAGTGGACAGAAAGTGGGTAAAGGCATCAGCAGAGCTGCGTGGTCAGTTACCTCCTGCATGCCCACAGCCCAGCAGCAACGCTATGGCTGACCAAAGGCTCAGACTAACACTCTGGTGTTACTCATATTCTGGTTCCTGGAGTATAAATCATGCTGTATTGACAGAGGGGTCGGTCCTCTGAAGGTGTTGTCATATGATAGGGGATGCTGACATTACCAGAGTTCTCCTAGCAGAAGGCAATATGTGGGTGTGAAGTAGGCTTAGAGAACATAAGCTTTGTACAAACATCATGCTCTTTCTGCAGGTTAATCAGGTCTTTAATAAAAGACCATGGAAATGTCAGCAGTCTGAACAAATAAACCAGAATTGTAACTGAGTGTTCATTCAAACAAAGAAATATAAACCCTTTTTTTATTAATGTTCTTCACACAGAGAGGAAATGGATTAGAATTAGAAAATATATATTTTCTAAATATTATCTATTAGCTTCAGTACATACTTGAATATGCATTACACATTAATCTTAGAGACACAATCACACTTTAAGGTCTGCAGTCCAAAATTTTTTCATTAAAAATGTTGCTTGGTAAATAGGTTAAATGGCAGAATTAATTAATTAAGCAACCCTTTGTGTTGGATTAATTAAGAGATTATAACGATAGGAGGGGGAAAAAAGATATTTTTTGTATCAAGGCAAAAAGCCAATCGTGTATCTTTTCAGTCAGAAATATAAAGTGCTCTTTACCCAACCTTTTCTTGCAGGTAGTGTTGAAATACAGCTATCTATGGAAATATATTTTTCTGAATACTGGATGATGGGACTGAAGGGTGACTGATAACACCTGCTCTTAAAAGACCCCATTATTGTATCTTGAGTCCTAAGGTTAGATATAACCTATTATCTCTCTGGGTAGTATTATTCCTATGATATTCTTTTAAGAGGACTTTTTGTTTGTTTTTTTGTTTTGGTTTGGTTTTTTTTAGTGTTTGGTTTTTTTTTGTTTGGTGGGGAGGGACTGTGTGTTTTTAGTGAGGTTATTTAATTATGAAAACTGGCTGACAAGTTGACTTGCTTGCTTGCTCTTCTTATAACGCTTCTCTCTCTGCTCTTAGAATACTGCAGTAATGTTTTCTCTTGTTTGCTTACCTGCAAAATAAAGTCAAAATAATGGCAGATCTCCTAATCAGTGGAATGTAGATACAGACAGGAAAACAATACTTTTTGTCCACTGCAGATAGGTGGGAATATAGTTGGTAAAGCAAGATTAATTTGCAGCAAGGAAAATTTACATTTGGTATAAAGAAAAACATTTTCTGTCTTCTAATATTGAGGATATAAAGCATTGGAACAGAAACCCTAGCCAGGCTCTGTAATTTCCATTTTTTAAAGAAACAGTTAGATATTAATTAGGAATGACAGTCATGTCTGATCTTTCCCTGGAACAGGGGATAAACTGTGTAACCTTTGTAGAAGAATGTGGAAGGAATCATGCATTACCTGTTTAAAAAAAACTGATGAGAAAGTCAGTATGCACCTCATCACTTTTCACCATATGGGATGGTTTCAGGTTTTTTTTTTCTTTTTCATTTTTTAAATTTTTTTTTTCTGTCTTGTTATTGTGTCTAGTTGAAATGGAACAGGTTTTCCTATAAGCATACTATGGACCTTGCTGAAGCTGATGATACCTGCAGGACCATGACCACAGCCTCTGGATCCTCTCTGTACTCTCAGATTTGCCTCTATTTGCATTGCCCAGCTGGAGAGAAGGTTAAAATGAAGATTTATACTTAGTGGTGCAAGGTAAGTTCTAGCTGACATTTATTTTTGGTGAGGCTTCTCCTCTTTTATATGCTAAGCCCTAAACTCTGCTGTTTGGGCAGTTTTTGAGACAGGTGTGGTGTAGTGTCATCGTGTGGATTCAGGATGGGTGGAGGCAGGAGATAGGCTTGAAAGACAGAAGTAGGTGTGGGGTAGGTGTGCGGGTTGTTTGAATCACCAAAGTCAAAGAAATGGAGGTGTTATTCTAGATTATCAGGTTCTGAATAGCCAGTCCTCCAGATTTCTTGGATGCTGAACATCATTTAATTCAGTAACTTGCAGAAGCAATAAAAATATTAAATTGTAGTACAGAATTTGTTTGTCACAGGCAAAGCAATAGATAAAGAACAATTCTTTGTCAGTAGTCTTCTCCTCTCCTAGATGCCTTTTCTTCTTGTGTATCTATCACGCTTATTGCAAATATCAATGCAGCTTGGTCTACTTGCAAGAAATTTTTGGTCTAATGATGGTAGTCATTTAACTAAGCTCAGTAGCATAAATAGTGCTGATGATGCCAGGACAGTAGAAGCCAGAATGGGACAGAAAAAAGAGATACACAGAACACTCCGTAGTATGAACATGGCTATGGCAGTGGGACTATAAACTGTTGTATATATGGAAGCAACTAAGGCTGGAATGGGGCCTTTCAAGGAGTCCCCCAGATCGGATCGTATTTTGGAGTCACTATTAAAGAGAAATAGATAGATGAGATCACCAAGTGGGATGTGAATTAAAATATAATGTGATTAATGGTGTTGCAATTGCCAATGGAAGAGAAATGCTTTATTGTTTGCTACATAGAAAGCAAATAATGCATGGTTTAAAACTTTGTAATTAGTTAAAATAATAATCTGGAAATCGTGCAATAACAGATTAAAAACTTGTAATGGCTACATTGTTGGATGGATATTCTGCTATTGGGTAGCTGATCTAACTTACTGATTTTAGATCAAAGCTCTCTGAGCAGCATAAGAAAGTTTTTATCATCATTAGTCTTTGCAGAAAGGTGTTTGAGTGTCTAACAGAGTTCCTGTTGGGTACTGTCCCTGTCACTGAACATATTATCCAGACATTAACGTTGATAGCTTTGCCAGTGTGTTTATGAGAAAGGCCAAAATCTGGAGAGGCACAGACTAAACTAAATCCTTCCTTCCTTCCTTCCTTGTGAAGGCCTTGATACTGTACGTGGATAGGAAACCTAATATTACCTCTGCAGTGCCTGTCTTATGGATTAATAGCAGAATTTAGTCTCTCTGCATGTTAACATGCACTACTCTCTCAGCAGCAATAAATTCACACAGAAGTACCAGCAGTTCACCAAAAACATTGAGTCCTGTGCTCTTTTGATTCACCTCAGGTGCACTATGCTGGAGATTTCATATGAGTCGGTCTGCTTGATGACTAGTGCATGAGAAGAGCCATATTACTGCTTTAATTACTTCTAATGAAGGATCATGGGATGGTGATGTCATCATTTTAAGACTTGCTATGTCTAAGTGCACTGCCAGGAAGAGGAAAGATGAATGATGATTTATGTACCTTGGACAAAATTCAGATAAAAACCACTTCAAAAATGTTAATTATTTGAGGTCATTTTCTATTACATAGGATCTGTTCTTTAGAATTTCTTACAGGTTAACAGGGATGATTGAGGAGCGTTCAGCCTGGGATGGTTTGACAAGAAAAAGCAGCAACTGTGTGGGGGAGGGAAAAGAAAGGGACAAAGGGTGTGATTTATCGATGTGCACTTTGCTATTTGTGACTAACAAAGGGATGGTTCACAAATGTCTCAGACTCAAAGCTGAGATCTGTCAGAACTGCTGAGCTGGGAAAATACTACCACTAAGTAAAAATAGATTGGTCAGCAGTTGCAGACTTATCTGTAAGCAGGTCATCCCATGCTATCTATATGTGCAGCAGGCAGATCATTTTGCTGGGGTAGGAGTAAGATAACTTTGTTGCAGTGTTGTCTCTTATCAATCAATGGTTTTAATTAGTTACATGATTGACTAATAAAAACCCTCACTGATTAATTGATTTTTTTGATCTGGCCAACACTTGCTTTATTATGAGGTGATTTTTCATTTGAACTAAATACTTTATTATCAAAATGCAGAGGGTTTTTTATCATTTCTGAGGGAGCGAAGGAGTAAAAGAGTGCAGAGGGGAAGGAATACTGACATCTGTCAGAAAAAAGATATTAAAGGCACTACTGATCGGTGTTAGTTTGATAAAAATTATTTGGAGTCTCTGTGAAATAGTTGTGAGGGTCCACACATATTTTTTGAAATCTACTGCCATTTGCCACAAATCAACCTTTTTGTAATGATAAAAGGGATAGAATTTAATATTGTTATTATTGTAACGCTTCTCCTATGCTCTGTGATAACACTAATGGCATCATTATCCGCAAATACTCTTATATTTACTAAACCTAATGACTATTTACAGTTTTCTTACACCTCAACTCAAACACAGTTATATATACACACACATCCATTCTCTCTGCTTTGAACAAGCAAACTGTGTTATCGTGGGTAGTTATGTGCACGTGAATTTGCTCATCATAAATCTGAGGCAGGCTTTGCTGCAGCTAGCAGGAACCATCACAGTAAACAAGTGATGACATTGACTTGGCTCATAAGATCCTGATTCTCCACACATGTATGTCATTATATCTTGTGGTAATATCTATGGAGTGGCAAATATGTTTTTTATATATATAAGTATGTATCCCAGAAACAAGTTTGTAGACTGCCTGGAAATTCTGAAAGAGCAACAACCCATCTTGCATGGAGCAGTTAAGCTGCCATTAATATTAGCAATCTAAATGCATACTTAGAAAGTAAATTGTTAAACTAAGTCTTCCAAGGGGCATGGACTGAGCTGTACTACATGTAGGGCTGTAGCACTTTTGGATGCTAGGTTTTAATGTGTGAGCCTTAAATAAAACAGGGTCTAAGTAAATCAGATCAGTAAAGCAATTTCTCCTGGCATATGGGCCAGGATTCACTTTTATTTTTCTTCATCTCGGTGGCTTATATTGTTCTAGCATTGAATATCTTTTTATTTTGTTCCAGTGTCTGTCACTGACCATGTTGGCTGTTTCTCTTGATTGAGAAAATGATCATGTTTACTTGTTTCTGTCTTGAAACATGCATTTGATTAGACTAGTGACCCAGAAAATTAACACAGTAATGTGATTGAAGTCTTCCAAAGACTATCGTCAGTTCATCCACAGGCCTAGCAATCTAACTAACCCCTGCAGGATCGAATGAATTACATCTTTATGATTTTCAAGGGATGAAGGCTGAAGGAGAAAACATCAAACTGACTCAAGACGAAGCAGTCTGGTAACTGATTTTCAACCATGTCAAGTAGTGGGTGCTTTGTGGGGACTGTAAGTCTCAGAGAATGAGGAATGTACCACAGCTAAGCTTACCTGGGGCTCCCTGCCAACTTCCAGCAGTCAGGTGAAACTTTCCTTTGTCTCTTCCTGCCCGCCAAATACTGTGGTCCACTGAACAGGTCTGTAGATATTGACTCTGAGCTCTGTTCCCAGCTATGCTACTGACTCTGGGCAACTCATTTTATTTCACAGTCCGCCTTTGTGGTCTCTAATAGTAAATGTGTTTTTCAGTGAATCCCTTTCAAGATGGGAAGTATAATTCTGAGAACAGAGAGCATGTGGTTAAGGTTCATGCAACACTGGAAGCAACGGGTATGTGAGTTATTTCCGTGAACAATATTGTATTTGTACTACAGAAAGATAAATTATAAGCTTTTTTTGCAAAGTAGCAACAACAGGAAAATACATTGTTATATACTTGTAGTGAGGTCTGTCATCTAGATAGGAAGTAGTAGTAATGTTTTTGCTACAGCAACTATGTAAATGAGAAATACTCTACCCCTGCTAAGGCATTGTAGCTCTTTTCTTTGCTACCCAATGGTTTAAATGCCTATTGTTAGCTATGGTTCCTCAAGCCATTCAGCTATTTTGGGTAGCTAATGAATGATCTGCTTTCTGCAAATGGAGAGTATTACTGTAATTACTTTGCATGTGTAATATTTCCAGCTAAGCTTCAGGTGACCCTTACGCAAAAGCAGTGAAGCAGATGATGTGCAAAAGCAAAACGTGTCACTGACAGATCCAGTATTTCAGAGCCCGTCTAGTCACACAGTGGAGATGCTGCGCAGCTGCCTCGGCCAGGCTCTGAGCCTCAACTGGCTGGTGACAAACTCGCTGGGTTTATCCACTGAAGCCCAGTGGAGCCGATGAAGCTCTTCTACTCCTAACTGCAGAGCTGAGGTCTCCGTGCTGTGCTGGGGGATAAACATTTGAACAGGTGAAACATCCTGTTTGGGAAAGGAATTTCCTGACTCTGTTCCCTTTGCCTTTAAACATGACGATCACTCCTATCCCAAACACTGCAGGCTCTAACACCTGGAGCTAGCTTTAGATGCTGACTACGTAGATTGCAGGCTGATGTGAGCCATATGTGAGCTCCTTGCCAATTTGTACTGGGTCAGGGGTGGCAGCAAAACCACCTTCTCAGGTTTGCTGAGAAGCTTGGAGCAACAAGGCCACTCTTGTGGGCTCTGTCAGCAGGCTCTGAGCCACTTTGTCACTGCTCTGTGGCTTGCAGCTGGTCTGCAGCCACCCAGTACCAAAGTCTATGAGATGACTTGGACCTGGGACCCTAACTTCATCAGGAAGCTGATCCTAGTGGGCCCTATACAGGTAAGAAGCCTTAAGTCAATCCTGATGTTTTACTCAATGTTTGTGCTAGGAAGATGGCTGTTGGACAGGACACTGAGAAGGACTGAGTATGTCCTGCCTGAGGGTGTCCTGCTGGATGGCATTCACTGCTCCATTATGCAATGATGCATGTCCTTAGTTAAGGTCCCTTCCCAGTGCCTCATGTTAGCCTTGGTGGCCTTGTGTCTGTAGAATATAGTCTTCAGGGAAGCACTTGAACAGTTGTTAGCAGAAGACTCATATAGCAGAGAAAGGATTATACAGAGAAGTACAAGACGATGTAGACAAGCAGGAAAAGTACTGCAAAGTTCACGGAGGATGCTGGAAGTACAAAAAAGAAAAGTTCAGAGGACAAATTTTTAGTGTGATCACATAGTGGAGATATTCTGAATTCCTGTTCATGTAGGATTTTGTAGCGACATTAAGTCACCCTACCTAAGCTAAGCTCTGAGTCATCTTTATGAAGTCACTGCAGGTTTCTTATGGCAATAATCAATAGAAACTTATTTTCAGTCTTATTTCAGGCATTTACTGGAGGGAAAACTATTCTCAGGCATTCTATCTCATGGGTAATCACAGGAAGTTTAAAGGGATAGATGTGTTGCCAACCCAGGTACAATAGCATTTTGGGATGTATTTAGAAAGACTGGATTGGATTCACAATGAATGCACAGAGCAAAATAACTTTGTCTGAAAACATCCGGCATAATTTGATTCATATTCTAGAGCAAGACTCCTAAGGTAACACCAACAAATTCAGGATCTGTGGGATACTGTTAGGTGATGTTACAGCCTTGAAATCCAAGATGGAAGATGGTGAAGGCAGTAGGTCCTTTAAGATGATTTCTGGGTTGTGATTTGGGTTTTTTGTTTAATAGCTTAGAAGAAGCTATTAAACAGAAACTCATCAGCACTGAATATTACAAACTTCATGCTCTGTCAGTATGGTTCCAGTTGGTTTGGGCTACAGCCTTTTGTTGTTTTCTGTCTATTTAAACAACTTCAAGTCCCCAGTGACTTGGAAATTAGTTCTGACAGAGTGGTCATTCTTGTTTTCAGTTTTCTGCTGAACAAAATGTCAGCAGGTGAAAACCAGTGTTTCCTTAGTGTACTTAACAAGGTTAAAGAGTCTTAATCTATGGCCCTTTCTTGTGAATGTCTATCTTGTGAATTATTCTGACACTGTTTCTTATTAGCTTCTTAGATGGTGGGTATTGAAGACTGTCAGCTTAATGTCTAACATTGCACTTCAATGCAAAATGCTTAATTTCATGTCCTCTTATCTGCCAAATCTTGTTAAGAATTACTGTGTTAGGTGTGCAAAATAACAAAGGTAGATTCAACAAGGGCAGTTTCCTGTCTAGCTTCTTAGAAGACTGTATCATCAAGCCAGTCTCAGGTGCACTTAGCCAGCACTTTTCTGTGTTTCTGGACAGTGGCATAGAAAGATATGTATGCTATGTGTCCGATAGGTAATTTTTTTTTTGTGCCATCAATACATAATTCTTTGTTTAATTTGGTTTGACATTAAGCATCTTTTCAGTGTAGACGTACAGTACCCCTTGAAAAAAGCAAGTACAACACCTCTGCAATATTTTCCCAGTAGAGTGCAATTAATATTCCCTCCAAAATAACATACAAATAGTTACTATTATATAGGGAGTTACACTATATGATATAGGAAGTCCTTATCAGCCTAGGCTGCTTCTGTGGCCCCACCACAACTTGGGACGCCTTCAGGAGAACCAGCCTGCCAGTGTGACAGGGGACTGTATTCCCTGGCTGCAGAAGTCGACATCGTGTACGTCAACATCCCTACAACTCTTTGCTCTAGGATTTTTATTTCTTACAGTTTCCATCATCAGTAGTTAAAGGTATTGCAGCTTTTTTATAAGCCAGACATCCCTTTTCATTCAGAGATGCCTTATGCAAAGCATTCGCTGAGAACCAACATCAAAAAAAAACTAAGACAAAACCACCTTCCCCACGGGAGCACTTCCTCGGTATGTGTTGATGAAACATGTCAAGACTCACTAAATTGACTTCTTAGGTTCACTGCACGGTTTCTGTTTCAATCGCAATCTTTTCTCCTGTCTGTGCCTTAGTTATATGTATTTTGTTACTCCTTCAACAGTTGATTTATTGGTGGGGAGCCCAGCTGTGCCTAGTTTACATGAGATGTATTATAGGAGGGCTGAAGAGGTCTGGTTTAACTTAGAAATATTGGAGCTGTAAAAATGTTGATTGCAAGTTGATAGAGCATTGACTTACCTGATATCTGTTTACCTGGATCAGTCAAACCAGTTTCTCCCAGGTGTTAACTGAGCAATGTCTCAGTGTAGTAAGTGTAATAGAAAAAAAAGATAATTTCAGGTTGTATCTTGTAAGTTTTGTTAGAGTGTAAGGCCAATATTCCAAAACTTTCTCTTGCAATTAATGAGTAGTGTGCCTGCTCCGTAACTATTGCCCCACATCAAACACCACCTGTATGGCCTTGCTTGTATTCACTGAGCTCTTAGTTTTTGTTAAACGTTGCTGTACCTGCTAACGAAACTGAAACAGCTGTGTTGTCTTGCTCTGAGTTACCATTTAGTTGTGAGGCAGAAATAAGAAACTGCTTCCTTCCTTCCAAGCAAGGCAAGTTTCTCTGAGCTAAAATACAGGATGGTGCACAGCCCAAATAGAAATAGACTCTAAGTAGCTGAACTGACTGTGCTAACTTAAAAGAGAAACTGCCTAGCCATTGATAATAGGTGACATATATATGACTGTCATCTCGTCTTGTAATAGGCATAAATTAAAAATATGATGGTAACCTACTTTTGGTTATCTGCTTTAGGCGTTTAAAGTTCCTCTTGTCTCTCTCCCCTGGGCTCTGATTTCTACTCTTCAAGTTCATGGAAGTCAAGACACAAAGGAATAGTAGAATGAACTCCTAAGGGCTTATATTATTTCTATGCATGTGTGTAAAGGTAGGCGTAATTTCATTAAAACAGAAATAGTTTCTTCTATCTGAAAACAGGAAGAATAAATATAAAACTGTCCTTGGTTATTTGATTTGCAACACCAAGACAAAAATACTTAGAATATTTTTATAATATGTGTATTACAGGCAGAGTCTAGTTTGTCACCTCGTGCTGTTGCTGTTTGTACTACAGAACACACAGTCAAAGCCTTGTTGTGCTAGATAATGGGTAACTGCAACAGAGACCCTCTCTCCTCTCCACAAAATACAACTTATACAGTATTTTGCACTTGTATGTAGGTAACCGTGTCTTTTCTAAAAGAAATGGTAGGAAATGTTCTTTCAGTGTATACTTTGAAAACCTGTCGTGACCTGGCATTTTGAACTGGATTTTTCCCATGTCCTTGAAAATCAACCCACATCTGCCTGTGTGTTAAGCCTCTAACTAAAGGAACTTGCACACCCAGCACTTTCTGAAGACTTTCTGCTAAAATCCCAGAGCGGTCCATGTGTCTGTAATGTGTTCTCTGCTCTACAGAGCCTGAGGACTGTGCAGGATGTTACAGGGTCAGGGACCTCTTGTGTCGGGGTGAATCTCTACTGTGCTGGCTGTGACTTAGCATTCGCTTCTCTTTTTATTGGTCATGATGATTTTGAGAACTTTATAGTCTCCTTTTTAAGATGAAATTATGATCAAATTCCAAAGATAAGGGGCAGATGTGAATGATGGCACTTTTTTGTTCCTTTTGTGGTGGTGTTGGTGTTGTTTTGGGTTTGGTTTTGTTTTTAAGGAAAACCAGGTTATACTAATATGCTTAGCATCTTGTATATTTACAATATATCATGTCTACCTACAGTAACTGGTCCAACAGACTGCTATTTTCCTTTGAAATGGTTGTTTTCAGCCATTTAAATTCTTGTGGTAACTTTTGCAGCACTCAGGGTGGCTCCATATGATGCAATCCTGAAATTTTGATTTTGAAAAAGATTTTAGGAAATGACAAACTGGAAAAGCTTACATTCAAGGACAGTGGTATAGTATTAAGCACTCAAAATAGGAACAAAGTTTAACTTTCTGATCTGAGTTCACCTCCTTTGTGCAGAGTATTTGTTAGAGTATATGTAATTGTATATTCTTGCATTTACAGGTCTCGGGCCTTAGTAAATGCACAGGAAGAGCAAAGCAGAGTCCTCTGTTTGTTACAGGTATGTTGGTTTGAGGTTAAATCTTTGGGCTGGACTTGAGGAATTTACAAGTTCCGGCCCTACTTCTGACACTGACTTCTAGCTGTTCCTGAATGAGACTTAGAAGGCGTATTAGTGAGCAAATAAAAAATGTATGGGGCAATCTCCCTTCTCACATTTCCTCACAGGCAAGCTCTTGATTTCATTTTTAATGTAATGTTCTTTAAATGTAGAGACTGTGTGCATGTGTAATAGAAAAACACATCCTGTTAGATCGATAGAATACAGGGGCAAACGTGCCTCTATAAACCATGGCGCGAATGAAGATGTGTGACCTGACTGAGTGCTTTCTTTTATGACCATAATACCATATATTTAAAGACACATTTTAGTGTGAATCCAGATCTCTTGGATTAGCCCAGGATCGTATTTCCTGGTTTCTAATGATTACAATTCAGTAACATACGGTGCTGAAAGTAAATCAGATTATGTAGATCATTTAACCCAATACAGGTTAACTTAGAGGTGAAGTCCCTTGTAAGTCCTGAATCTGATATTTTTATACTAATTCCTATAGCGACAAAATTAATTGTTATTCCATTGAATGTGATCTTCTCTTCATTAAGTTTAGTGTGCCTTCACGCTTATGTTCATAACTGAATAACGGTCAGCTCTTCCCTAGTAGAATTTGACCCGATGATTTAGGAGACTGAAAACTATCAGCTCACTGTTTGTGCTTATGATAATGGGGCAAATCCCCCAGTAATAGAAGGTACCATAGCTCTATTCTGAACCTATGAAAGTTTATAACAACTGAGAACTTTATCTGCTGTTACTATAAAGCTATTGTGTTACAAAGAAGATACAGAAGATTCACCTTTTTGTGTGTGTGTGTATAATTTTTTTTCCAGTACTAGATCATAGACAGGAGTAGCAGGGTCTAGCACTTCTGCTGCCAGTGGCTTCCTTCGTGGGAGACAGAATGATTTGCGATTTCATGCCTCACACCCTTGGCCCTGTAGAAGCTCTGTCATGGATTTTATTTGATCTGTATGGGAACTCTTTAAGGTGGTGAGCAAGCAGCTACCATGCTTTTCCAACCACCTGCTTCCTGACATGGTATCCCGTTAGGACTGAAGACTGCTGACTCTGGCAGAACCCCATCTGTGATTGTGGGTGATGTTGCCAGTGACACTATGGCATGTACCAGACCTTACTGTAGGTTGCAGGAAGAGTGTCATGGCTTGAAAGTCTCTTAGCTCACCCACGCTGAGATGTCTATGCAAGGAGAGTGACGGCTCTTCCCAGTAGCAATATGGCAAAGGTAAAGCCGAAAAGATTTCAGAGCTTAGTTGTTGAACCTAAAGCAACTCAGATTTTATACTGCTCAAGGAAGATATGGTTTTGTCAGTTCGATTTAACTACATTTCATAATGAACCCCAAGCATTTGTATATTTTTTGTTAGTTTCTCTATGTTACTATTTATTTTTAAAACTATCGTATTTGAAACTCCTTAGATTTACTCTTCAGGTTTGAGACCTGTAGGGTATACTGTAGTCATGTTTTCAAGTTCTCTGCAGTCAAGTGTACTATTTAAGGAAGAAAAAAAAACCCAAAGCTGAGGTTCACAAATATTTATCACAGTTTTATCTGGCTGTCACTGTTTTTATTAGAGTTGGTAATGGAGTGATTTTTAGAGTCATCTACATACTTCAGAAATTATTTTGGTAAGTTGTAAACCATGGTGGGTGGATCTGACTGTACATTGAACAGAATCACTCTCTAACAGGTTCACCTCCCCCAGGTCGCTGTGGGGGTACTTTAGCCAGGCAGTGAGCAGGAAGCTTGCCTTGGCTGTAACTGGGCTGCAAGTTCTTTATGAATAAGTAGGGAATTGAGCTTTCACATCTCTCAGGTGGGCTATTATATTTGACACCGAATTCTAAGAAACAAGGATGAAAATAACCTTTTTATCGTTATGATTGTGGTAGTACATTATCTACTGGAAACAGACCTAGAGAAGAGTCAACAAAGGATGTTTTGTATTTTGTTAGCTGGTTTTAATTTATCAGCTGCCAGTTTCAATATATCTCTCTAACTAGTTGTACTGTAACTTCTGGAAAAATACCTACCCCCTACCATTCAAATTCTGATGGGGGATGTGTGAATGTGCTTGTGCGTGTTCATAATGTTTCCAGGCAGATTTAAAATGTTTGTTTAAAAGCTAGAAAAATCCGGTCTTCAAAGTTCGGAAGAACTTTACTGCTCATACTGATGTGGAGAGATTTATCATACTAATGTCTGTTAATACCTAGGGGAAATTAATGCCTCTTGAGTAATGGAATAAATGTGGAGCCTCAATGCCAAGGTGCCTGTGGGTTACAACTGTTGGGATTATGTTATAGTATGGTTCCAGGCAAAAAGGATTGTCTGTGCAAATGAGATAATCATGAGTCATCAGCCCTGTTGCTGTCCTTGATACTGGCTGGGGGATATTACTGCGGTGCAGCTCTGCAGGATGCCCTGAAACGTGCACATCAGCCTTGCGACGTTGCAGACTCTCTTGCATGGGGCAGTGCGCATCATCGCAGAGAGAGGTTTACATCCTGTTTTAATCACAGTCTTGTCATCCTGCTGGTCCACGATAGTATAAAAAATGCAGATCTGGATTTGACTCTGAGTTTTGAAACTCATGTTACTGAAAGTACAGCAGTTGAGTGTCAGTATGTGTCACGGTGAACATACATGCCATATGTCTTTTAATTGACAGAATAGGTAGCATTTGTGGCCCTCCCAGGACTATCCTTAGAACAACGATACAAGAACTGAGCTATAGTTTTCTGTTAGTTTTGAGCGCTAAAGTAACCAGACAGGTGCAAGACAACGTGAACTTCTTAGTGGAAATGAAAGAAGAAAATACCCGTTGTTCCCAAGTACTGGGAGAAATTGTTTCCTCTTTGCACAGAAATGTTCTGGCATCGTCATCCTGTGCTTCACGTAAAACTGCAGCGATAAAGTCAAGCAGGTGAAAATTTCAGATAAATCAATGGTTTGAGAACTATTTTATTACTAACTTCTGATGGTGTCAGACATGGAGGTCTGTTTTGCCCAAGAAAACAGATGGCTATGATTTATGATTTCATGATGGTTTTGATACTTAAGTTTATGCTTTCAGTGAAACAATCCGATGCCAGAAATTGGGCATTGTTGTGGATTAATGTATTTTCAAAAGCTCCGTATAATATTTACAGTGGCACAAACTACCCTTTGTAGGAGGGACTTACAATCTTATTGCCAGGAAGCAGCAGTGGAGTCTGATGAGGGCAGTCCCTGGGGCAGCCAGCTCACAGGAGGGATAGCTTTCTCAGGTCACCAAAGGATCTTGGTTCTTCTTGGTCTAGCCCAGGCTCATGATCTGCTGTTCTGCTTTCCCTCAGACAGCATCTTCACTTATGCCAATCCCTTGTCACTGTTTTTTCAAGAATCCCATTTTTGCCATGAAGTCTATGTATTGGACAATGCTGAGCCCTTGCTTAAACTGCTTGTGATCAGGACAGTTGGTGGCATTCTTTCTCCACAAGAATGATTTATTTTCTCCTGACATGAAAGAAATATCATCTTGGTTGCCTTTTCTAGGTGCTTCGATGGAGACATCCCTTAGCATGGGTTTGCTGCTTTCTCGTGGTAATGGCTGTTTCTGGCCATTTCATAGCACTTTTTGGACAAGTACTCCAGGAAAACACACTGCTCTTAACTCTATCAGTGATCTCAAATGGACAAAAATTAAATAGATGGTGTGGATATTGCACAGTTCAAAAGTTAGCTGTATGTTACAAGTGGGGAAGAAAGGAGTAGACAGAAGGATAAGACGATAAAGCCCATAAATTGTGGAAAACCACGTATATAACAACTTGAATTACGTATGCCATGCAGATAAATTCTTTATCATTGTCAGGATCAAAATTTTATCTGTCCTTTTATGATTAGATCTACCTGAGGAAGTGTATCTGTTCAATGCTATCCTAGCTGTAACTATAAAAGACTTGATGGTTTGATCACAAAGTAGTGTTAAGTGTTAATAAGCAATTTTTATAATTTTTTCCTAACATGATCAACAATAGTTGATCAGACAATAGTTCAGACTCAAACTCTACAACAACTAGCCTCATAGGATGGGGGAAAAAGTTCTTGAGTCCAGAACTGATTAAGAACTGGATCTCAAATGCAATGTTCCAGGAGAAGTTTTGTCTATGAAAATATTTCAGTGTTTGTGCATGTTTGGTAAACATGGAAAGGTGGAACATCAGTGTCCTGCCCTGATGCTAAATGAGCATGACCTAAGACTTCTGATGAAACCAAGAAACGGTTATTAATTAGCATCAATTTCAGGAAACATTATCATATCAAGACATCTCAGGGTGCCTTTATAAAAGAAAAAAATATAATAATTTAATAGCTCAGTCTGCTGTGCCAAATGAATGACTCAAAGCAGAGGAAAAAAAAAAAAAAAGAGTATGAGCCATAGTTTCACAATTGCACCAGCCTGCAGGAAAGCATCAATTTATTTCCAAAGTATTTTTGCTAGGAGAGTGATGGGAGATGACTCTAAAGCTTGAGCCTGTCTGGAGAGTTAAGGACACCTAGTTTTTTATTCCCCATTTACTAGCACTGATTTTCATTCAGTTTTCAGAAGGCTTTCAGGCAAAGAAATCAAGTGAATGACATGAACGTGTATTTTATGCGTATCAGAGCAGAAGTTAGCTGTTGGAAGGAGGAGGTGGTTGTAGGCTTGTATTCCTCTGGTAACTCAAGGGCAGATGCCTCACAGTCTGTGTTGGGCTGCTTTAGTGGTGCAGAAACAAAGCTGGGCAGGGAGCATTTCAGTTTTTCTCCCTGAAGTTTGAATTCTGAGTCAAAATTGAAAATGCCTCTATTTTGCTAGGCTTTTGCAGGGTTTCATGAGATGCTGCAGTTAATTTATTTTTGTCTTCCGTATGGTAGGCTATGTTTCCTGGATGAACAGCATTTCCTCAATATATCATCACTTGTTGAAGGCTTGCGGTGTACTGGAGACCATAAAGGAGAACAGCTCCAGGAAGGATGGTGACTACATTAACATTAGAGTGGTGGTCACAGTAGCTGGAACAGCAAAGACACTCATATTTAGTTTCCTTCTCATCCAAGTTGGCAACTTTTTCCCGTGTGCTGTGCATAAGCTATGATCCTCTGAAAACGTATAAATCTGCTTAACTTAAAAGCCTGGAAATCAAATGAAAAAATTATTCTGGTGACCTTCCTTCTGCTCCTTGTATGACGAACACGATGGCATCTAAAACCAGTTTTAATGCGCTGGAGCAGAGCCTGAAGTTGGCAGAAGAGTATAGCTTTGGCTTCGCTTGCTGAGATGCCAGAAGAGATTGGAAGTCCTTGAAATTCTTCCAAGAAGTCACTTTGTCCTGGATGGAAACTGGCATTTATCAGTGCAGATGATAGTGCTGTATTTTAGATGGCATCAATATTGATTTGTATACTGTGCAAGCTTTTAAATATGATTTAAGATAAAGCTCAGCTTAACGTAAGACGTTTCTCCACAAAGCATTGATTTAATGTTAACATTTTATATGTTCCTTTCTTTGCTGTAGCCTTTCCCTTGGTTTATGAAGACATCCCAAATATGCCTCTCAGTTCCCTCTATTATGAGGCACCTGTGAAAGCCCCACAAACACTTGTGTACGTGAGTAAGTATTCAAAAGTTTAATTTACGCTGTCAGGCAGCTTCGAATGTGATTAATTTACGGTGGTCGCTAGTGTTCATCTCAAATTCATCATTACCCCTTCAAGTTCTTGCACTTGGCTTATTGCTTTCCCAAGCCTGATGAAGAACATGGGAATGCTTGATGGAGATCTAACAGAAAAGTTAAAATAGGCTAGTTCTTTTATCAGTTCCACTGGCTAATTCCTTTTATTTTGCCTCTTGAGAGTGTTACATTCTAAGCAGAGTCCTTCTAAGACTAGAGAGAATTTCTGATCTGATTTGTATTTAAGTAATCTATAGCAGTTCTTGCTAGGTGAGATCGTACTGGGTATCATCCCACCGTGTCTCCCTGCTCTCGCTTCGGCGTTCCGAAGTGCGAAGGCTGGCAAAGATGAGAGCTGTAGCTGCTGAGCTGCGTCTGAATCCTGGCGCCCAGACCTCTGCTGTATCGGGGCAACATCAGCTGTGAGGAGGGGGGGCAATATGTCCCCAGCAGGTTGAAGTGCCCTGGGGGGAGAGGTGACGGGAAGGGGGCAGGCTTTTCCTTCAGCCGAGGGGCCGGTGCGGCCTCTCCGGGCGGGCGGGGGCCGCTGCCTGGCAGCAGGGAAGCGCGGAGCCTGCGCGGCCGCGGTGGCGGCGGGCGTTGCGGGGCTGCGCTCGCCCCGTCCCGGGGCTGCCCGTGGGGACCGGGGCGGCTGCTGGGGCCGGGGCTGGGGGAAGGCGAGGGGCGAGCGGCGGCGGGGGCAGGTCCGGCAGCGGCGCACCAAATGCTCTGGGCGGTGTTTGTTAGCGGCGGCTTTTTCGGACCGCTTTTCTCTGCGAGCCCGACCTGCCGTTAAAGCGTATTTTTGGTTTGGCTTGGTTAGATTCATTTCTACCTTTTTTTTTTCTTTTTTTTTTTTTTTTTTCCTCCCCGTTTGCGGTTTAAAAGTGGCGTTTGGCCGCTGAGCGGGATGCTTGCGTTCCGGGTTACTTTGGTTGCCTGCCAGGTAGCGCTCATCTCTTACAGCATCCTCCTACCATCAAGCAAAAATTGTCTCCTCTCCCAAGGATTAATTATTCAACACGTTTAATGTGTTTGGGGCGGGGGGGGGGGGGGAGGCGGCCACTTGGATACATCCTTGTGCCGCAGCGCCTGTCCCTGCTTTGTCTCGCACCTGGTGTGTTTCCGCGGCTCGCGTATATTCCTCCCCCCCAGCTTCCTCCTCCTCCCGCCCGCACCCCTCTGCCTCCCTGCGGGGTTCGGGGGAGGCGGGCCGCTGTCCCGCGACCCCGCGGGGGGCGGCCCTGGGTTGCCGCTGCCAGCCGCCCCGGTTCCCCGCACCTTGCCGGCGGGGATGCTCGGGGCGGAGCTGCCTCCGCGCCCCCTCCGCGGGCGGGGCGGGGCGGGGGCTGCCCGCCGGGCGGGGCGGCAAGTGCGGGGCGGCCGGGGGCGGCCCCGGGTATCGCGGACCGGCGGCCTCGTCCGGGCGCGGAGGAGGGGCTGGGGGCTGGCCGGAGCCGGGCGGTGCCGCCGCCCGGGCAGCGCGGGGGACTCGGCGGCAGGCGAGGCGAGGCGCGGCGGAGCGGGGCTTCGCCCGTGACTTCGGCTTCTCCCCGCAGAACCCGAGGAGGCGCTGGCACCGCTGAGGGGACGAGGGTGCTTTTCCCCGGCCGGTGGCGGCGGGGCGGGACCCGGGAGGACGGAGGGAAGGAGCCGGCGGAGGGGCATCCCGAGGAGGCATCCCGACGCGGTCCATCCCGTCCCTGCCCAGTTTGCTGCCTCCCATCGCGGCCCGCTGCCGCCGCCGGCGGGCCATGGGCCGGCCCGACTGAGAGCCCGCGGGGACCGGCCCGCAGCCCGCCTGGTGCTGCCCGAGCGCCGCCGGCCGAGGCGGGGCCGCAGTGGCCCTGGCGCGGGGGAAGATGCCCTCCGCGGGGCGGACGGCGGGCGTTCTCCTCCTCTGCGGGGGTAAGTACCGCCGAGCCCGGCCCCGCGGGAAGTTTGTGGGGCTTAGGTGGTAGATGCCACCGGCGGCTGGGTCCGGCGCCGAAAACCTCTCCCAAAATGCAAACAAGATATAAATAACCCTAATACTTTTTTTTTTTGCTTTTTAAGCTCTTAGGCTAAGTTAGAACAGATGTGAGTTTCCTTGTTCTTTAGATTTATGACGTGAAAGGGAAGAATATTCAAGTGTATTCCTATTTTAAGTTTATAAAACGTTATGCCTTCTCTGTTGTCCCCCTCCCAGAGCTTTTTGCATCATCAAATTAAAATAGGTTTGGATTGATAAATGAAAATGACCAAAATACAAAAAGTTATTGGATCGCAACTTAGATGATGCTATCCATAGATGTCAAGTTTCTAAAGCAAACAGAAAATCCATTATATCTCTCTTTCTTCCATATGGCTTTGTTTGCCAATGTGTTTCTGATGTTTACATGAAGAAATCAAAGTTGTTTGCCTGAGAATGCAGTACCACCTTGCACACCAAAAACGCATTTATGAAAAAAAAGCAAACCCCAAATCAGCCCAGTAGTTCACTAGTTGGTATAATAGAGAGTAATTCTGTACTTGTGATTCTCTGTAAAATGTGCAACTTGTTCTTTCTCGTTTCAAATTAATTGTATTAGTTCACACCATCTTAAACTACTCTCTGTAACTTGCAGAGATTATAAAGCCTCTTTTCTTTCTTTTTTTTCTTTAGTATGCTAAAATACTTCAATTTGCCCTTATTCTTTCTCTTCCTAGTACATTATTGTTAAGGCCTGATGTTCATACAAACTCGCTAGTACTCAAACCTAGGATGTTTGGGAATAAAATACGTGGAATATGCTCCGTCTAAACAATTACTTAAAAATAGAATGGGTTGTATCCTAAGTCATTTCACTGTCAGGAAGAATTAGCCGTACTTGTGTTGCTAATGGATGATCTATCACGCCTACTTTGCTCTTATCTTTGGTAAATCCATTTTCTTTAATGTTTTTGGCACAATTAGGGGAAATGTAATTTACCGAAATTCTTCGGTTTGAGGGGTATGTTTTCATTAGCCAAAATGAGTCACATGCGTTTGCTCAACAAAGATTTTCAGTGATTTCCGTTTAAGCTGGACAAATGAACTTACTCCTGTTCATGCTGTGATGCCCCAGAATATTGCACTATTGCATGCACTGAACTAACTGGTGCCGGGAACTCCCGAGATGCTTTCTCGTATGGGATTATTTATTTTTCTTTTTTGTCTCCCTTTCAGTTGGACCATCGTTTGATTTTTACTTTTAGTTGTATAACTTCATATGAATTTCAGTCTGAAAGTCACGGGTGGGAAAGGGAGTTGTCTCTGTGTGTTCTTCCCACTCGAGATAGATTATCTAAACCTTTCTTTAAGTGTCAGACCTAAGCAGCTGGAAATCAGTTTGAAAGACTTTTTATTATTAAATGTGATCATAAATTGTTAACTCTTGGATCTGTCCGTAGTTTAGAGGAATATTATAGGAGTTAATTTATTTGAGTAGGATAGACTGCCAAGTAGACTTTTTTTTTTATACCACTTGCTTGTACTTATAATTGCAAATATTAATTTTGTTTGTGCTCTCAGCTTTCACTGGTGAGGCGGAGTACTTGATTCCTCTTCATTTTTACTAAAACTGTGGGGAAGAAAAGTTGTATGCATTTAGCATCGCACGTTAGGGTAATTGTATTCATAGTTATTTCAAGAAG
The DNA here is from genome assembly GCA_947846985.1 of Fratercula arctica. Classification (NCBI taxonomy): domain Eukaryota; kingdom Metazoa; phylum Chordata; class Aves; order Charadriiformes; family Alcidae; genus Fratercula; species Fratercula arctica. The sequence goes on from CANTUZ010000010.1 coordinate 28,217,897, forward strand.
TCTAGCATATTAGCAATGTTGTATGGGTGTCTGTTGCTGGAGAAGCACTGTTTCACGTTGTTTAGATGTGTGACACTAATTCCTATTTATGTAATAAAAGCTGAGTTGACAACAGGGGTAAAGATGAGTTGTTATGTCTTGGAGGTATTAGCAAAATCCCTGTGTGCGTGTGGTTCCAGTTCAGAAACAGGATGTTTGTCTTCTGTGTGATGCTGTGGTCCCCTGGCAGGGGGAGGAATGCAGTGAAACATTGGTGGGCTCCATCCTAGGGGAAAGCCAGAGGTTCTTCAGTGGCAACCACGTTGTGCTCTCGCTGGGTGTTGTGAAGGAATGTCTCTCACCTGCGGAAGGCCTCACCACAGAGGACTCCCACCCAGTGATACCCATGCGTTTGCCTCCTGTTGGTGCATCCTTGGTTTATGTAACTCTGTGGGGTTTTGGAAAGCTTTAAACTGCACTAGTTCTTAAAACGTGCTCACAACTAACCCAAAGGTTTTCTCTAACTTGGAACAAGATTATTTTTTACCAAGTGAGCCGCATTAATCTGGTGAGCGTGCTGTTAGTTGAAAGGATTAGATCTGGTTCTTTTGTATTGGTGGGCTTTGAAAAGCACACTGGACCGTTTGTTGTGAAGCAGAAAGGCTGCAGCCTTGCTGCTTTTGCACCGTAAGCACTGTGCAAGTCTCCTGCAGGCACCGGTATTAATGTGTGGCAGCCTAGAAACAGAGAAAATTAATGTTTCTTCTCAAATGAAGACTTCTGTCTCTTCATCAATATCAATTAAAAGAAATGCAGATTTTTATTATGGAGCATGCACATATATTTTCCAAAAGTTTATTAGTTGTAGGGCTTCAGGGTCTTTACCTGTACGCTGCATGGCTGTTTGGCACTGGAGTTTTGATTCATTTCTGAAAGCTCATTGGTACAAGAGAGAGACCTTGTTCAGTTAAGCGTAGAAAAGAGTGCCTGTGGGAAAGGCTTGGTGCAGGGTTGTCTTCTCTGGAAAGTAATTTTTGTTATTAAAGGGAATACTTTTGAAGAGGTAATCTATTTTCAGTGAATAAAATAAAGTTTTGTAAGCATTACACTATGCGTATTTTATAAAATCAGAAGGGAAACGCGACTAACAAATGAGCTCTTGAATACAGGCTGTTTAAACTTTTTTCTATTTTATTGACTGTGATGTGAAACTACTGATGAATGCATTAGTTCTGATATTCATTTAAATGCTGTATGGGATCGAGTCTTATAGTGTATTTTCATGCTGCTAGGGGCACTGTTAATGTTTTATTTTGACTGGTTAGAATTTACAAGGAGTCCTGGCTCAACTCATGTATTCAGATCAAGGACAGTCTTTAGAAACCAACTGTGCAAATATTGACATTCTTCTCCCCAAAGTTTAGATTTTTGTGTAATATTTGTATTTCATCATAGAAAATGGATGTTTTCCCTAGGAAAAGAATACCTATGTGATTCTTCCAAAACAAGATCACCTGTACACTAACATCTTTAGATCAAAACAGTGCTAATCACACCAAATGGTGGAGCACAGACCATTGACTTGAGTCAGGGACCAGGTCTAAAGATAGACATAAATTTGTTTGTGTGTCATTTTGGCAGTGATCTGGTCAGACAATATGTGATTTTCATTTTGCTTTGTTTAGATTCTAACCCTGACTATAGAGCAAGGGCAAACGGAATCTGTGGAGAAAAGTGAGAGGCCCCTCGTTAGATCTTATGTGTCTTATTTGGAGAGGTTCTAAAAGTTATGAGGAAATTTCAAACCTCGCTGCTCCTTTTGGTGGGAAAAAGACTACTAATTATAACACTTTGGTTCTTTCCTACTTTGTTATTTTCCTCTGCTCAGAGATTCAGTACCTTACTACACGTGCTGGCGGTTCCCCAGGCACCTCGCCGCACTCCCCCTCCTCCGTTCCCCTGCTCCCGCAGTGAAGCTGCTGCTTCTATCGCGCAGGATGGACTACGGGGCTCGGCCCAGCGCTCCTGCTGAGTTCCGGGGAAGGTGCCTGGGCGCCCTGTGGCCCTCCAGGCTTAATGTCTCTCATCACTTTATTCCTATACCGAGGTCCTTCATCTTCTGGTTCCTCCACAAACAAACTTTTGTGCTGAAGTTCATAACCTACAACATTTTCTGTTTCACAAAAACTAATGTATTGTGTTGGGGTTTTTTAACTCATGCTAATGGGATCCGTATTTGTGTTATATTTAATTCCCTCTACTTCCCATTGCTATTTTTGCTCTACCTTCTGTTCTTCAGATGCCTGTATTTGCCTATCTGCCTTTCTTCTCAGGGTGTGTGTTGGGGCAATATGCAGTACTGGCTTGATTAATTCCGTCAGTCGGTTTGTTGGAGTCTTGGTCTTTGGCTTCATTCATGGCTTCTGTTAATATCATAAAGACCATATGAAGGAAATTAATATGAAGATTACAAAAAGCTAGCATTTTAATGCGAAGAAACTCATTCATTAGGCTTGATTAACAGATGAGATTTCTTGTAGTATTAACGTAAGCAGTCAGTTTGTATGACTGTTGGTTCAGCACCTGAATACAAGATGCACATGCAGTAGTAGCATGCCCACATTCAGTTTTTCATCTGTATGTCATATTATAGTCTTTAATTTTTTTCCTTTTTTTTTTTTAACTAAACCAACAGACACAACTGGTGAGAAAACATGTATTTTGTTACTCACTGTTTCTTCCCCTCTCCCCCACTTCGGCCCCTGGCAGGAGGGAAAGGATTTGTTCGCTTGTTGCTGTACTTGCATTCTTGGCACCGCTGCTCAGGCTGGTAACGAGGAGAGTGCTAATTCTAGTCTTTTTAGGATTTGAACTGAGGTAACTGGTTTGAGGGAAACCAAATAGTAGCTCTCTCCTCAGTACCTCATTTGGCAACTGTACTGTTTTATGCATACTAAGGAGATACACTAACAGTAAACAGGAATTCATAGTTCCCACTCCTTCTGGGCTGCTCTCTCCCCCATGATAGTTTGCTAGTTTGCAAACTAGCAAACACAAATATGCTACGGGTTGGAAAAAATCCATACTATAGGAGCTCGGTGTTTTCTAGAGAGTATTTTTCTGTAAAGGTCACTCGGAGTCTGTCTGCAGTGAGGGTGAGGAGAGGGTTTGCTTTATTCATGTGTTGGCTTCCTTCAGCCCTTGGGCAGAACCGAGAGTGGTGCCAGCTGGTGGTTGACTGGGATTGTCTCTTGGTTTTGAAATGTGACAAACTGCCTGACACTGCTTCTTGGGTACATGCGTTTGTATTAGTAATGTTGCAAAACTTAACTTTAACATGGATGCTGATTCCCTGCGTGAGCAAGGTGTATGTTAGTAGCATGCTCTTTCAGGACTGAGGCACGTTCTTGGCGTAGAGTCTGTTCTTCGCTCTTACTTTTTACTTGCATTTGGTTTTGGCAGAAGCAGAGCTTAAAAATTCACCAAATTATTCAAAAGAAACTTTGGAATTGTTTATTCCCTAGATTTTTTTTTTTTTTTAACTCTCTGTTACATTTTGGAAAGCAAACAACTGAAGCATTGCAAGGATAAATAAAGCAATTACTGTAGGAGAAGGATAGATTTGAGGTTTGCATATTAGTTTGGTTAGATCAGGAGTCGAGTTCAGTTAACAGCTGTGCTACAGATTTGTTCATTGTCTCAACTGTCTTTTAGTTTTCTGTAAAATACCACCGTCAATAACATTCTCTTTTGCACGTCATATGCACTGTTGATTGCGTATCACATAACCCCATGCCGGGGCACACTGGAGCTGACACAAAGTGGGGAAAATATACTGGAAAACTTTACTGAATCTCTACAGTGATGATGCATCAAGAAAAAACAGCATCAGAGAAGCTGTGGGCAGCTGTAGAATAAAATCTGTTCAGAGGCTTTATTTTTACAATGGAATCTTGTCCTTCATCAGTGAGATACATTGGCAACTTCCACAATGTTTTGGCACAGTCATCATGAGCCTTTTGACAACTTTCATGTAGATATGTTGCTAGCTAATAACATTATTAAGAAAGTTTTTGTTAATAAAATACTAAGTCAGCCGAGCTGTGAATAGCCAGATGGATTTTTGGAGCTCAGTTGTTTTTAAAACTACCACAAAGATATCTAGTGCCATCTTATTCTTCAGATGTTTTGTCTTTTTTCCCCCCACATAAGCAGAACAGAAAACTGTTTTCTTAAAGATTACTTCATAAAAATAGCTGAATAGTTTCATATTTCTGGATCTTGAAATGGGACCATAAACAGACCAGGTGCATTTTTACCTAAAAGAGATGCTCTGCAAATCTGCTGAAATGATCATCAGTGCTTTAGACCTTAAGGGAAAATTGCTGTGATTGCGGTCAAAAAAGAGAATTGGAAACTTTACTGGGATAAGAGTGCCAAAAATGTTGTTTGACTGAATTACTTTAGGAATTTGCCTAACTAAATCAGGTGACCGTAAAAAGAAAATGGGTATATTACTCCTAATGGTTGTCTAATGGTTTTTCAGTGTATGCATTTAGAAAACTAATTAAACATTATATTTAACTGACATAACAAAGTTGCTTGTGTTGCTATAATGAATGTTTTTTATAGTGTCCATTATGGCTTTCCTCTAAGTGAGACAAATTTCACTCTTGGATAATAAAATTAAATCTAGGTTTTTCTCCTAATTCAGAGACACCAAGTTTTTTGATATAGATGATTCCATTATCTGTTCGTTTCGTGTGCAAAATGACAAAACTCATATTGACATCAGTAGACCAGAATTTTACATATCTCTGAAGGTCCTTAAAGACTAGTTTTGCCACTGAATTGGAGCAGGATCCATTAGTCCTGTCAGTGCCATTCCAAAGCTGAGGCAAGGCTTAAATCTCACAGTGGCTCAAAGACACAGAGAAGTTTTCTCTGTTTTTGTGAAGAGTAGATGCATAAATTCAGGTAGTTCTTTTCCACACCATTCCTACATCAAGAGGGGAGACTTTGAGATTGGTCAGAGCAGCTCCCTTTGGCCGCCCTCAGAGGATACTTCTACACTGATTGGCTTCTGGAGTTCTTTGCCTTGGTTGGTAAGGTGGCCTTCCATATCCTATTATCTAAAAGTAGACATTGAAAAGTATTTATTTGCAAAGAGAAATGAAGATGTAAGAAATATGCACGGTTTGCAAAATATTGATGAGAATGGATTTGATTCTCTCTTGGTTATCATCACCACACCCTGCCACTATGTTCCTCAGAAATTATCCATCACATTGAAAGTAGCTCTTTGTGTTGCTGTTGCCCGTTTGGGAGGAAGATACTGACCACCAGCGTTCCTGCTGTTTTGCACAGAACAGGGAGGGGAGGGTGGGAAGGATTTGGATTAATACAAATAAAATGGACCATAAGGTCAAAGAAAAGCTATGGTTTACTGAAATTTAGCCCATAACATTCATCTATGGCTTTAAACAGCTTATTTTAATTTTTTTTAATTATTAAATGAATGATGTCTATTTGGATGGGAATGCCCAGTTTAGAATGATTAATACATACATTTATGACACTCATCTTAAAGTAGGAGAAGGTTTGAAATGTGCATGTATTCTAGGGCTGCAATCAGGCTTTCTTTTACAAAGAATAAAAACAGCCACCGGCATATTATATGAAAATATTTCTAAGTTACATTGCCATTGCTTTGTGGTCTGCGGACTGTAAGACAAAAGGGCGCTGTTCGTGAAATCTAAATAACAGGGAGGGGAATGGAGAGGATTCAAAAACTCTCATCAGGAAAAGGCTTAAAGTTTTGATTTTACTAGGAAAAGGAGAAGAAGTTTATTTTCCAGGGGGAAAAAAAAAAAAATTAAAAAATCAAATTGGGAGTAGGGGAATGAGAGTGGATTTTGGTGGAGGCGTTGGCTGTTCTGATACTGTCATGTGAAATTGCACTGTGATAACTGGGAAGTTCTGACAGGACCTTTGGAGAAAGTGTCTAATGCTCATTATTAACAACAGCAAAGTGTTGCTTTGGCACCTCCAGTATTAAGAACATAATTTTGTAAAGCACTTTAACAGAGCCTTCTCACAGCTCTGAACTATTTGGGTATTTAGGCACATGCTTAGGTTTATCCCCTATCAGCAAAGCATTTTAGAGTGGGACTGCTGAATCCAAGCCCTGTAAAGAGTCACGTAGAATTTCCCAAAGTTAAAACTGTGGCAGTACATTCGTCTGCCAAATTTCTCTTTGCTACCCTTTGCTGTAAAGGTCCCCTTTCCTTGCGTGTACCTAGACTAGCAACTGTCACATCTCTGAAATGCAGGTTTTCCTATTAGAGTAATGCATGACAAGTGTAACATCTCAAACTTCTTTTGCCGCCTGCAGAATACAAAGATCGAGCTAGTTTGGAAGCAGCTCATTTCATTACTCGGGAGCGTAGGTGAGGTTAGCTTGTGCTGTGCTCCACGTTGCCTTAGCTTACAGTATCTAGGCTAGCAGTTTAGAGCTAATTGGGATATCTTTGTCCTACTTTGTCATCTGAGGATTAGATACAATGCTCCTGACCACTTTCTCAATATGACTAAGATACACATTTGAGATACTTTTCACTGACCAGCATGAATAGAGTTCTCTGTGCGTATGTGTATTTGTAAATTTATTTAACTGGATAGTTTTACTGAGTAGCCTTCTGCGTAGTCTAACTGCATTAGCCCAGGTGAGATCTGCCCTTAAACCTTTCTATAGGCCTGGTGTTTCCTTGAAGTGTGTTTGGCAACGATTTCTGGTGCTCTGCTACCTTGGATCACTTGTGCTGCTTTTGAACTGTGAGTTATGTACTGTGTACCCCATTTGGGTTTTGATAGTCACAGTGTCTTTGGAAAGAAATACAGAAACAAATATAAAGAAATTATGATTGCCTGTTACTGCTTTCTGAGCAATTCAGGGTAGAGGTTTCTCTAGTTGAGCCTGTGGATGTCATTGAAATAAAAAGGACTGGGGAAGATGATTTCTGTGCAATGACTCATCCCAATCCCTATTATGAAAAAAAAAAAAAAGAAATGTGAGTGTTTAAAATTTGGATTTGAACATACAAGTTTTAAAGTAATGAGGGGGGAACAATATGGCTGTAATAAATTTTATTGCACATTTCAATTCAGCATTGCTAACATCCTCTGAATGAGAAAGCATTATAAACAGTTTTATTGCTTCGATAAACTTTTTTATTTATAAACTTTTTTATTGCTTTTGATAAACTTTTGCCTCGGTGAAGATTGGAAGAGTTGTCCTAAATTGCTTTGGTAAGGACTTTTGGAGAGAGAGAGATTATAAGATACATTTTCCAGATTCTTTTGGATTTTAAAAAAAAAAAAAGGAGAGAGAAAGAGAGAAAATAACCCAAATATTTAAAACTTAGTTTCTGTAAATTCAACAACAAGCAGCATCATTGTAAGAGATTGTGATAGATCACCCATAAAACCTCTGTAAAAAAGGAAAATTACTTGTTTTATATCATATTGAGGCATTTAAGCGAGCCTGTTATTTTGGGAGAAAGGATCTTCATTTAACTCTTTGTCATCTTAGATTTTAGTCTAATGAAAATTGGAACAAAAGTTTCAGGGCAGTAAATGCCGAAAGAAAATAAGTAAGAATAGAAAGCTCAAGGTTTTACTTCTTGCTTTTTTTTGCCCCCCACACCCCCTTTTTCTTTTTTAAATCTGGCTGCCATAGACTCTATTTTTGTTTGTATTTTTCTAATTTTTACAATAATTTATTAAAGCTTTGTCTCCTGGCATCATGCAGTTAGGTGGGTATTTTTCACTTTATCAAAAAATTCTGTTCTTTGTCTCTGCATGGGAAATCTTGGCATCGTGGCATAGACATCCTAAGTACCTGACATTTCGAAAGTAAATTAGAAGAAACTATAAAACTCTTTACTGTAGCCTTTCAGAATTTGTTTGTCGACAGCACAACTTCTAGGAGACAATAAAGGAAAAGCACATTATTTAAGTCTTTAGGTTGGTAATCTCAAACTCAGTTTGTCTTGAATATAGTATTACACGTGTCAGAGTAATGAGGAGACTGGTAACAAGGACTTATATTTTATAAATTGTTCTGTTGCTAAAAAATCCCTCTGACAAAAGTGGGGGGGGGTTTATTTGATTTTTTTTTTTTTCTTCCTCTGTTAATCCTTGGTAGTGGTGATAATGTAAGAATTACCACATGGAGTCACACTAAAAGTCCATCTGTCCCAGTGGCCTATTTCCTGATGATGCCTGGCAGTATCCAGTTTTGACCTTCACACTTCTTGGAATGCAAAGGATAATAACAAGAAGTTTAGGAAATGCTGGTTTTGAAGAAAAATAGAAATGATTGGCAATATTTATTCGCAAAGACAAGACAACTGAGAAAGCAGAGAGTTCAAAATTTTCAGTTTATGAAGAAGTATTATAAAGATGGATGCAATGGTGAAAGTGGAGTAATGATGGAAACAAGACACATGGGGCTTTTGTTATAGTAAGATTCAGGAAGCATTTTGGTAACAGGGAGCTACAGGAATCAGTTGTCTGCAGTCACCATGGGATTTCTGTCACTGGAAATATCTTAAGAACAGATGGGACAGTGATGTGTTGATGTTGCTTACGTATAATCGGTCTTACCTTGGGTGAGTTAGATGAGCTCTGTTGGAAACTTTTGACTTCATCTTACGGTTTTGTGCTTAGGGTGTAAGAAATAGGATAAATGCAACCTTTGTATGTCTGGTGAAGTTAATGCCTGGTGTTTGATCAACAGGGCTTTTTAAGAGATCATGATGACTTGAGTCTGTGGTCAATGCAATTTGAGAGTTGATATCAAAATACTTATATTGTTAATCATCAACAGCTGAATAGACAGGAGCTAGATGCCTTTGATGTCAAGATGAGCTTCTGGAGTTTCTGGTTTCCAGAATATCCCCAGGGATATAGTTGATATGTGGTGGTCTTTGTCTTCTTAAAAATCAAGTTCTAATACTATGCTTAGCATTCTCAAATCCCAGGCAATGAGTTGGGGACCTCACGCTGGCACTGAGCATTTCCAGTTAGGGCCTTGAGAAAGTCTATATACATATGGCCTAACCTTGTCCCCCAGAAGAACAGAGGGAGTGCTGTTTTCTCCAGAGAGAGAGGTAAATGCACTGGAGTGACAGTGTTTGTTGAAGCAGACACAGGATTTGAGGATCCATTTTCTTAAGAGTTAAACTGGATTTATGGCTTGGTAGGCAGTTCTTATTAAATGAGAATTTAATGATAGCAGAAAGACCGTGGAAAAAAAATCAGTGCTGGGATTGTAACTCTTCTGTCAATATTTTCCACCCTGAATCTTAAATTGCAATTGCCAGGACCATTTATCTGGCTTTGACTTCTGCTGCTCACAATTCTTCTCTAGTTTTCACTTTTATCAATGCAGTATATTGCTAGATTTTAACCTTTGAAGAACTACAGCTTGTATTTTTTCACCGTTGGTTCTGTTTAACAGTTAGTACCTTTCACTGCAATAATGCATTCATTGTAGTTCCGCATAATTTTAAAATTAAGTGTTTATGTTTAAATGTGTCTAATTTAAAATGGGGTTTGGGGCATGAGCTACTTAACTGCTGTTGGTTGGCAGTACTGGTCTCATGGAAGGAACTGATAAGGTGTTTTACAAAATAAAACTAAGGGGGAATATGGTGCAATCCTATAATGTTATCCTATTTCCCCTTCTGAGAAGATTTTCATTTACTCTGTATGTGCCAGCATGGCATAACAATAGGTTGTTGCCATTCTGAATGCAAGATAGAGGCAGGAAATCACTATGAAGAGGAAAAAGACTATTATTCCTCCTTTCCAAGGACTGAATTCAATCCTAGTTAGTCTTGATTTAAAGCAGAATCGTTACCCTGTCACCTTTTCTGGCATTTGGACAGAAACCTACAACTGTGTGAGACTACCATTGAAAATGAAATTGCACTGGGCTTTGTGATTACCTTTCCAAACGTCCTGATAAAGACTGCAGACACTGTCACAGCATCTGTGATTTTTTTTTTTCAGACATGTGATTTTTGTCTGGGAGGAAGGCTTTGTTGGGATATTTGGGTTTTTTTTTTTTTTTTTCACATCTAGCTTTTGAGTAGCTTCTGAATACCACCAGTCTGGCAACAGAATGAAAACCTTGAGCCTTAACCTTCATTAATTAAAAAGATAGCAAGGAGCATTATTGTCGCAGAGTTGACTTGGAGAAACTGCAGAACAACTCATCTTTCCCTTCTCACAACAAATACCTCCTTTTATCAACTTTATTACGACCACTAGATAGTAGGTGCAGATACACCCATATATCACAGAGTATATTGCGTAAACTGTTAACAGCACTGAAGTTCTTTGTGCAAAGACCTGCCTGTACCTTTTTTTGTTAAAAGCCCGTATGTAGCTAGGGTTGACTCAAGCCCCCAAATGTACCCCTGCTTAGAAAGAATGAGCTTAAAAAAAAGTTGTCGATGAGAGAAGATACTGAAAATACGTAATGAATTAATTCAGGTACGAGACTCTGGCTTCTGTGCCTATCTTACTTGCTTAGGGAAATTCCGGCAAAGTTGGTGTAAAAATGCAGGTTTATTTTCTGTCGCTAATGCCAGGTCTACTTAAGAAGGGAAAACAGACCAAAGTGCAGGGGAAATGGGGAAACTGTCAATGCAGAAAGTACTGTCAAAAGCAGAATGAGGGAGATTTTCATGTCATGGTTCACCAGTGCATTTAATGGGGTCATAGTCTTTTCTAGCATCACTTAATGAAGATTGGTTTTTCCTTTAGATTTCAGGTAACCTGTAGACTGTAAAATAATTAAGACATGAATGAATTGCCACTATTATTAATGCGGGTTTTTTTCTTTTTAAGATGTTATACTTGCTTCGGGAGAGCACATTGAGACTGGTTTCCATTCCTTCTGCCACTGTAACTTTTCCCAACATCAAGTAATGAAAGCCAAATTTGGTGACAACTTCCAGACTTTGCAAATTACTTTGGAATAAAAGCTGTAAAAAGGAGGGATTGCTCCATTTATCTCAATGAAACATTAGGACTGAAGTCTTCAAAAGTCATTTAAATGTGGTCATTGGCAACTCTCTCATGATGATCGTTTTAGTAGAGCTGTCTGGATAAACAAGTTGCCCATTTGGATTGTTGTGGGAAACAAATGGCCGGTGATGGGCATCGTGATCACTGCCAGAGTTAGGCGAATATTTAACAGGGTCTTCAAGCCCTTGGCAAAGACCATCTAGCAGTCCTACCAATGGAGTAAGACACAGAAATTTTGCAATGACTCTCTATTTTAAATATTTATGGTTGTTTTTCAATAACAAGGTGTGGTATGGTAATATATGAAGTGGGAGGTTGCAGACATTAAATGAGCATACTAGAAATTAAATACACCACATGGACTGTTTTGCTGATTTTTATCTCACTAAATAATGTTACTGTCATTTTGGAAATGCTGGAGGAGAATCGGATGCGTATAAGGTTCTTTGCATTTGCAGGAGTCTGGATTTCTCATTATAAAATTAAGAGTAAACTTGTCAAATCCACACATAAATATGTGCAGTTTTATTTGGTTTTACTCTCTCTGGAGTGGTACTTCTTAAATTATGTTTTAGTTCAATACATGATCCAGAAATGGTGGTCTGTCTTTTGATGTCAGTGTTTCTGTATTGTGCCTCTGGCTGCTGAATATCCACGGGAAAATGTGTTACATTTTGAACACTGGTTCTTGAGTCAGTAGCTTTATGCAACTGATGGCTTGTCAACCGTAGTAAAGATCCGAGCAGCCATATTAAACAACTATTTCGGTAATGCTTGCAGTTAAGACCTTGATGAAAAACATGCATATTGTCCTAAAAAAGAGGATGAGGGTTGAAGGACGTAGAGAAATATAAAATTCTGGGAACCCCTATTGTAGGTGACAATATTTCATAACAAAGTTTTTGTTAAACAATTTTGAACACACAGCTGCCCACCCTCTTTTTTTTTTGGGGGGGGGGAGGGGCTGGTTTTGTGTGGAAAAAACTTAAGTTTACATATTTAATGGTGTAAGAATAACAAGCCAATCGAATAAACAAAAAAAGTGAAAGCAAACAAAACCTTCCGACTGTTAACTGACTAGAGGGCATTGGTTTGCTGCCGTTCTTCGGGCACACAAAGAGGACTGTGAAGTAACTCTCTGAAACAATGGACATTTTCATTATAGGAAGCTTAAAAATATGTTTGAAAATAGATTTAGAATCAGGCCTTCTTCCAAATACTAAAAGTTTGTCGGGTCTGTCTGCAGCTGTCAGGTGACTTGATTTGTTTAAATAAGAAATCTGTAAAGTAAGGATTAATCTGATTGATCTGTGTAAGGTAAGGATTTCCTCTTTGTGCACTTAGGCCTGTCAGATCTGGGCCAGGACAGTTCAGGGCACTGATGTCATACTTTATGTGTTATGTTTTAGCAACGGTTGATTCACACCTATTCCTGTCAGCAAAGCTGGATACGTTTGTCGAGTGAGAAGGTGATGGGAAAAGAAACTACCGTTTCTCATCATACTGTCGCATCTCCCCACAGTTGTGGTATGACACCCTGTTTCCCTCGCGCTCGGTATGCACAATGAGTGAGGCTGGTTTAGTATGACTTCTGTTTTTATAGTTAACTGAGGTTTGAAATTGTCTCCTAAATCATCCTTGCCAATAGCATTAACTACTCCTTTGCTGGTAGTCAGAGATTATTCTACAGTAAGTTAAAGGGTAACTCATCTTCTTTTGTGATGACAGGAAACATGGAGGGATGTAAAAGATAATGGCTAATTCAAAGCAGATCACTCCACTCGGCTTCTGGAAATCCATCAACTCCATTCAAACACAGATCTGAAATTTTGCAACAAACTTTGAAAGCTCTTTCCATTTCGCTGCTTCAGTAAATTGTTATCTGGGGGAGGATGATGCAGATGCCCTTGAATTATGATGCCTTTCATTACGAAGGGGCGAATTGCACATTAGCCTGGCATTCAGAAGCCTGAAGGATTCAACCGCTGTGCTTTTGCTGCTTCAGAAAAGGTAAAAGAGAGATACAAAGTACATAAGTGATGTGGTATTAAAGAAGGGTCTTTATCCTTCCTTGTCCTTTTGCAGAAACAAACCCCAGAAAATGCATCATTTAAAAATGTCCTCCTGTGGGGATGAGTCATCCCAGCTGTACGGCTGGGCCGGGTAGTGAGGCGGCAGGGGCAGGTGGAGCAGTGGAACAGCAGGTGAATTGATCCATGAGTAAACACCTGTGTTTGCTTTTTTTAAAATTTTCCTTTTAAAGACAGCTGCAGCAAAGGAGCAAGAAAATCTAATGTAACAACAAGCCAGAGAAAGATATTTCAGAGAGGTAATATTTTTAGAAACAAGCTGTACCTAGCTCTCTTCATGTGACAGTTCCATCCATACTTCCTTGTTCGTCACCTGGGGTTGCTTCTGATGCACAAAAGCTAGTTGTTTTGTTTGACAGCCAAATTGTTGCTGTTGTCATTAGCTGCTCCAGAGAAATGATGTTGTTTACTGCAGATGTGGGGGTGGGACCAAGAAAACATTCCTGCTAGGTTAGGGCCCGGTCTAGACCAAGAGCATTACCCCTTGATTTACTGTATTCTTCTTGAACAAGGTCTTGCAAGAGCTAGAGCATGGAGCACATGAAAGTTCAGGATCAGACTGTCTGCTCATGAGGAAACTTAGCGGTGAAAAGGCTGCTTTTAGACTGGAGCAAAACCATTCCAAACACTCCTAAAAACCTTAGAAAACACTGTGTCCAAGGCAAATGTAAAGAGAGCCACCTGTTCTGAGAGGCTCTGTTTGAAGACAGGGGCAAAGACCAGATTCTTCTGTTACATTTACTCTTAATCTTTGAGTATCGAAGTAATTTACTTAGGCAGCATTTAGGTATGACAGTCATGAACACTATAAAAATTATGAAGTAGATTGTTTTTGCTAGGCTATGATTATAATTACTCACAACTTTTAATATGTGTCGTGTACCGTGAACCATTTTTAATTTCCTGAGAACAATGCAACTTAAGATATCTTTCTTCATCAGGCTGTTTGACTTATTAGGAAACTGCTAGATCCATGTATCGAAAACTCTGTTAATGATAGTTGCGTATCGTTCCTACTGTGAAAAAGTAAGAAACATGGTAGCTTGTGTGTGTTAAAATGTGAACATACATTTTAACATGCTATGCATCTCTCCATATAAGCTCTGTCAAAGATAAATAAAGCAAGTATTCAATGCCATCCCTCCACAGTTATTGTAAAGCGGAGTAGGAGTTGCCTTATTAAAGTGTTTTTTCTTCCTATGCTACTACATGCAAAAGAGATTTATTGAAAATAGAGAAACGAACCACTAATGAAATAAACAGATTTACAGTGAAAAACATTATCACAATATAGCTACACTGTTTAACAAACACCTTATGGAAAACAATGCAATATGCCAGCAAGGCTGCTTTTATTTTCCAGTATTTCTTTACAAGCTAATTGACAGTGTGCTTGACAAAATTAATCTTATTATAGAATCATAGAATGGTTTGGGTAGGAGGAACTTTAAAGGGATCATCTAGTTCCACCCCTTGTGCCATGGGCAGGGACACCTCCCACTATCCCAGGCTGCTCAAAGCCCCATCCAGCCTGGCCTTGAGCACTTCCAGGGATGGGGCATCCACAGCTTCTCTGGGCAACCTGTGCCAGCATCTCACTGCCCTCACAGTAAAGAATTTCTTCCTGATATCTAATCTAAATCTACCCTCTTTCAGTTACGATAGATGTATTTTCATGATAAGTAAATTTTACTAAATTAATTAATTTTTTGCACTTATTCCTTACAAAGTCAATATGTTACTTGAGAATCAAGAACTTTGATGCCAGTATGTTAAATGATTATGAAAAAAAAGTAAATAAATAAATGAACTAGTAGGAAATAAGATAGCCATCCACCAAAAAGAGTTTAAGTTTTGTCCAAATGTTATGACAGGCTCTGCTGCCTTCAGAGGGCTTGGATCGATCCTTATGACTCACTCCCTTAAAAAAAATAAAAATAAAAAAATCACTTAATGTTTGCATCCACAAACTTACTATCCATGATAAATCTGGGAAGGATATTTTGCACAAAGTTGGCTATTGTCTGAAAAGTTTATAGCTGTTTAATAAAACAAGTAATCAGTACATTTTTGTTGCAAGGATGTGCTTGTTTTTTCCAGACAGTACGCTTGAATGCTTTTGACTTGTAGTATGGTTCAGGCTTTTTTTTATTGGCAGCTTTCATGATTTATGGCTTGCTGAGTGACATTTTATTTCCTATTCAAGGTAGTAACAGCTCAGACTCTTGAATTAATCACTTTTATAAGTAAAACTGATGCACTGGATATTTATAGAGCAATTTTCAGGCCAGGGTCTTTGAGATATTCAAATTACCAAGAAAACTATGTGGACAAACACAACCTGGTGCATGCAGATATACGTGAGTCAGAAAAGATGAAAGGAGAAGGCTGTAGCTGTAATGTCTAGACTAGCATTCGCGACTTCTAATATACTGCTAATGTGGATCTGTTTTTTCAAACAGAGGTGTTCAAAGGGAGCTTAAGGTCTATTACGAATTTTCGCCTTGTGATAGAAGTGAAATAACTTTGGATAGGATCAAGCTTTGGATTTCAGCTGCAAAACTCTCATTAGGTTCAATTTCACCTTTTGTGTTGGTTTTGAGACCCTGTCAGAATTTCATTTGGCGGAGAGCGAGCAGTAAGTTCATTGAGGAAAAACAGAGTTTTAGAAACCATGATTGCTTTTATAGTCCCGTGGCATGTAACCTGGCAGGACAAGTGTCTGCACCCAAAGACGCTGTAGTTCATATCCCTGCGTTCGTGATTAGATTTAATTTCTTAATAAAAACATTAAGTGTGGTTTAGGGAAAACACTGCAGTGTCAGATGATTAGTGGTGGAATGAAAAGACGTGCTCTTACTGGAAATCAAGTGCTTTCCTCTGATTTTAAGGCATACAGTGATGAATATGATGATGCTAATGTGCATTTTTCGCTCTTAGCTTCAGAAGTAGAGGAACACTTAAGAGCCACGTGAATATAGATGCCTTTGAAAGAAAACTAGCGTAGGTATCTGAAGGCAGGTTTGTTCATACTTTGGAAAATAATAAGAACGTGAATGAACAAGTTATTGTCAGAGCTTTTGCATATCAGGGTTCTTTTTGTGGAAAAGAATAACCTACGTGATCTCTTGGGATTCTGGATGCCGAGTAGGGCATCGCACTGGCTTGTCAAGAAGCACTTGACAGGCTGCAGAGGACCAAATGTCAAATGAGGAGTTAGGAAAAATGCTTTTCGTGTCGTTTCAGTTCTTGGCCAAATCTCTTCCGTTGCAC
This sequence comes from Fratercula arctica, assembly GCA_947846985.1. NCBI lineage: Eukaryota > Metazoa > Chordata > Aves > Charadriiformes > Alcidae > Fratercula > Fratercula arctica. The sequence continues at coordinate 28,234,339 of CANTUZ010000010.1, forward strand.
CCTTTATTTCCTCCTCCGATTTATGGTGACAGAGATCCAATATTGTTAAAGCTCTTTGTCATCTGTGAATGGAAAAGTACTCTTAGTTCTAGTAACTAAATATTACAGTTTTCTCATTTGCTATTTTCAAGCATTGCTGTAAATTTGTAACCATTTCATTATAGAGCTGAGCAGAAAACCTTGTCTTTATTTGTTTGTTTCTCTTATAGAGATATTTCTTATCAATTTCATCATGTGAGACACTGCAGCATCATGGGAATGGTGGAAAAAAGATAAATGCTGTTAATTCACTCTTTCATTGGTTTAAGTAGGGTTCTCTCTTGAGTACTTCCTCCATTCGGAAGAATCAGGCAGTAGTTGTGCCTGTTGTAATATGGTGTTTGTTTAAAGGCAGAATTCCAAATACGTTTGTTGGCTTTTCTCCTGAAATGTGACTGTAACAGGGACATGGATACCTTAGAGAGCTAAATATCCTGCAGTCTGGTTTGCTACTGATGTGCATACATAATTTCCACTGACAGTAATAGGAGTTACATGTGTACAGAAAGCAAAACAGACCCTTAAAAAATGTTGGTCAAGTAATAAAAGCTGGTCTAAAGAGAGTGTGGAAGTAGGGGGTGTGTAGGTGACTTTTTTTTTTTTTAACTTGCCTTCTCTTTAACTTATCCTCATTCCGCTAATGTTAGCTTAATATTATGTTTATGGATTCACTCCTGATTTATTACGGCATGAGAGGTAAGACGAGATCCATGTGGAATAGGTAAGCAGAAGATGACTTTAAAATATACTTACTTGAAAGAGCATGAGAGAGAAGACTGAAGAGGCTGGAAAAGGTTTCCCCTTCCCTGCTCCCAAAAGAATTGAAGAGAAGTTTTCCCATGGAGTGGTTGTACGGTAGAAGAGTCAGCGGTACTGGTGTGCTGCTAAATATCTTTTACACAGCAGCAAATAGTAGTGCTGAGTCTGCTCTGGCAGGGCTCTGGGCGCAGCTGCCCTCCCCGCAGCACTGGCAGGGGGGCATGGAGCACCCACGCAACCGGGTGACTGACACTGGCTCATGGGACACCCGCTGCAGGGACAGAGCTAGAGTGTCCTCGGCCATTGCAGCGCCCAAGGACTGGGCTCTGTGTCCACTGCGTGCACTCTGCCTGCGTAAGGCACAAATGGAAAGTTGACGCTTCTCTTCAGAAAAACGAGCCAGCAGTCCCATCATCCCAGTAGCATCCAGAAGGTAAAACTGTCTGTCCCCATGTATTTATTGGGAACTTTCTTGTCCTTTGCACAAGAGATGTTATTTTGAACTCTGAAAACAAGCAACATAACCGCAACGGATGCTCTCAGGATTTTGAGTATTTTCCTCAAGTTTCAAATGTGAAGGGAGAAGAAAATTCCTGGATAGTTAGACCTGGCAATCTGTAGTCTATCCCCTAATTAAATTCTCTGCAACCAGTGTGTTTCCATTGTTAATCAATGGACGTTTGTCCTCAGAAGAAACTAACACTGCAGAGCATAAGAAAGGATAAAACTGCTGAGAAATCTAAATGTTACACAAAAGGCATAAAAATCAAATTGTCCTTTTTCAAAATAGCTGAACATCGCGGCATCTTAATAAAGAGAATGCTAGAATATGTTCTGCTAATAAACCTCAGTAAAACCTCTAAAAATAACTACACAGATATATTCTAAGTTGATTAGCAGTAATTGAACTGACTTAATGCAGTTGGATGATGTCATGTATAATATTCCTCTAAAGTAATTTCTGTAGACAAGCCATTTGAAGTCCTCTTGCAGCCAGCATAAACATCTTCGTGTTGCTAAACTGAGCGCTCAGACTAAAGCACTCAGCGGGAGAGCTCTGACATCTGACTGTTTTATCTTGTTTCTTTGAGCTACTGTGGCTTGCCTGCGAGAAGCAGCTTTGCAACGACAAATATCTCATCCTTGTTTTAGTGAAAATGTGGAAACTGTGTAATTGTATAACAATTTAGCCCTGTTAGTTGCAGAATAATAAATGTTGAAGATGGAAAGGACCTTTGAGAGCGTCTGGTTTCAGAGTTTCCCTGTAGTATACATTTCCAGTATTCTGTCCAACTTGGTTCAACCTGTCCCAAGCAATGGGGACTGTTCCACAGTCTAATTCATCTCACTCAAAGGAAGCTTGGAAAACTCTTTTCCTAGGTTTTGGTCTTGGTTTTGCATCTGCTTATACATTTCCATGTATATCTGCTCTTGTATTTTTAGAACCTTTAAAAGCTTGTAGTTGGTTAACGCAGGTGGTATCTTCTTCCAAAATTCTTGTAGTTTGGATTGTTACTTTTGTGGAAATGGTTTTGTAGGGTTGTGGGTGTTTTCTATTTGTTTGTTTTTGATTTGTTTTCTGAGGGCCAAGACATCCATAACTGATTTAAGTATTCGGAGTGTGGTACAGGGTGTAAATGTAGCTTTTACCAAAAGAAATTGCTGTGTCCTTGCTCTGAGATTTTTCTATTTACTGACCTAGATCGCTTTAATTTAGGAGTGTCTCTAAGGTTTTCTTCATCAGCTCTCTGTGGTGTTGATAGTTTCCTCCTTTGTGCCATTGGGGTAGTGAGGTGTCGATCATCCTTGGGTGGCTTTTGATTGGGGCACCAGTATATCAATTACGGAATATTCATTTTGCTGATACAATGGAGAAATTCAGCTGCCTGAGATTTGCAGCTCCTGCCCTGCTCTTTACCACGTCTAAAGGTCAGGAGCAATACCTTGTGAGAAAATTTCATAATTTTCATTATTTATTTCTGAAACCACGGGGAGGAGGGTTTTTTGGGTTTTGGAGTTTTTTTGTTCCAGAATGGTTGGTTGGTGATTCAGCAAAGCACGGATGTGCAAATCCTGTCAGAAATTTGCACTAACCTCCTGAAACTGTCCAAGTGCCAAAGGCACTGTTAGTTACAATGCTGCCCTTAATCAAGAGGCCTGGCAAGGCCAGGGCTGTAAGCTTCTGTTCCTGTATTATTAAATATCAACAGCTAATGGCATGCTTAGTTAGTACTAGTTGGTTCTTTAAATGATGGCTTATGGGGGGAGAACACATCCTGTGGATGAGGGGAAGAGTCATTAACTTCCTCTTGAATAATGACGTTTTAGGAGCAGGCTTCAGCATGCCCATGTCTTGCCCCTTCTCCTGTCAGCCTTTGAGAAGATTTCCTCTTTCTCTCATACGTTGTTTTGCCAACTGTCCTGGATCGCCTGACCAGAGCACACAGCAGTTCAGTTTTCCCAGTTTGTGGCGTGTGTTTCTGGCTCCTGCTGGAGCAAGGACCTAGCTGGCTGAGCGGGTATCCTTCTTAAAACCTCTGTTCTCTGTGCACTTAAGTGACGTGTCCTTTGGGCCCCTCTGCAGAATCAGATCCATGTCTTACAGGTTTGAGAGTTGCTGGTGAAAGCTGTTGTCTTCCTAGGAGTGGAATGCCAGCAGGACAAGGATTGACAGATTTTGGACTCTTTCTGTCTCTTAAAGACAAGTCTTGGTCATTCAAATCAGGATTGAACCTATAGCATTTTCAGAGAGGCTGACAATGCCATTTTTATGTGCAACAGTGCACTCTCTATTCATCAAGGAAATGACCGCAGAAATGTGTACCCAGCTGTCTCCATATCAGTAGCATCTCTGCATAGCAGCTGCTGATGCTTGTGATGATCGTTTCCTATCAGACCCTTCTTATTTTGGTGGATAAACATCAAAAAAAATTAGTTAAAATCTTGGAACTCAAGGACACCTAAGAGCCAAATTCAGAACTATTTCAGTAATGCCACTGTTGCATTGTCTTAATCCATGAAATTTAAGCCAGCATTGGATGATGTTCCCAACACGATAGGGAGCTGTGTAGTATGCTTTGTCCTTGTCCTTGTGTATCCGCTGCTCCAGCCCTGCTCTCAGGTCACTTAGACCAGAGGAGCCTCTGGGGCCCCTCAGCACCCTGCAGATCCCGGGTTACTTCCACGTGCTGCGTGGGAGCAGGGTGCTCGCATCTCCTCCAGCTGCTCAGGAGATGCCTGCGGCACTCACTGCAGAGCATGCCTTGGCCATTAGCAGATAGCATCTGAGCAAAGTTCTGCTCTAATGCTTTGCTTTTTTGTTGTTGTTTTTAAGTCTTTGTGTCTGCTTTCACAGAGAGACTTTTTTTTTTTTAATTATTTTTTTGAAAATTCTTTTTGTACAATTTTACAAGAATCACAGCAAGTGAATAGATGATATCGCAGCCGGGGCTTTAATCTATTATTTATTAGACCTCAGTTAAATGAGGTGCCTGTGACAAAGCAGGGTGTGTGGTTTTGGTTAAGTCCCCTGGGTCCGCTGGTATGCAGTCTATTAGGACTGTCAATGCAAAGCACTCTTAGACAGGAACTTTGTATTTGGATCATAACCCCCCTTACTACTTCCAGCTCCTCTTTGAAAAGGAAATTATATCCTTAAAGGCACAGATTGTAGATGGATTAGGTCTGTACTGAAGACACATCTGTGTTAGAGATTTTACCTGATGGACATAGTTTTGCCAGCAAAGCCCATTTAGATATGGTCCTGAACCTTTCTGTGCCCCAGTTCTCCAGGTGTAAAATGGGGATAAGATTCTTGACAACTCAAGGAGGAAGTGGGAATACACTAAAACATGGTGAAACCACTTTACTACTACAGTGATTGGGTTCTGTAACGAGGAGATATTGTTTCATGTTTATGTTTTTGAGGGCTCGGGAACACTAATCCACACAGAAACCACATCACGTAATTTGAGTGCATTATTCTATGAAAACCTTCTGCAAGGCAGAAACCTTTTACATCTTAGAATAGCTTATAGCTGTTGTAGAACTGCACATTCAGACTCTCCTCTGGTTTGCTGATTGGGCAAGTAAATATTTATCAACAGTATTGGAAATGCTTTTGCTTGTCCTGAGTCAGATGATGTGAAAAGAGCTTAAGGTCTGTGAAAAGGGATGGAAGAAATATGCTGGGCATTTAAAAACTTTGTTTGCACCACCAAACAAATATCAATACATAAACAAACATAACTACTTTTTTTTTTTCCTTACTGTTCATATGTTATTAAAGCGTAGGAGTACTCATCCAGTTGATGTGAAAAGTATTTGATCATTTTATGCTGTTGGGGTTCAGGCAGGAGGAAATGTGGACTGGGAGACCTTGGACACCGAGATTCTTTGTGCATATTTTGATCCTCAAAGGGGCAGTACCCCATCAGATGCTTGTCAGAAACCTGATTTTTTCAGTAACCTTCTCACTGTCTTTCAAAGACTGTTACTTCTTTGAGAACAGAAGTAGTATACTGAATACTTAGAGGGGATTCTCGGGGCAGGAACAACATTTAAGCTCAGATTTGCCTTTTTTCCAGCTACCTGACAATGTACGCAACCAAAGGAAACTGAAATGATCTAGACGACAGTGTGGGATGATCCAGGAGGCCACTCTAAGCAGGTGTTTTTTCAATCAGTTGTTAGAGCGCCCAGTCCAGGCTTTGCTTCCCAAACTATTGAAGCCTTCTCTGTTAGATCAGTGTCTTGGAACAGTGATTAGTGCAGTGGGCTTCTCATTTGCGTGGTTTCCTGACAGGAGGTAGACTTCCTTTATTTCTAAGTGCTGATAAAATCAGGATTCAGTTGCTAGTCTCCCAGCCTACATCCCTGTCAGCCATGTATTAGTAGGATACCTTCATTTTCTAAGGTGCTTAGGTTGATACTAGAATGTCTCCGGTCCACCTCACATATCTTCTTGACAAAAATCCTAACAAATTATTCATTTACTTTGACCCCATTAATAATATAACCAATAGCAACAAGCTATCTTAATATGTCGGTTTCACTGTTGTTTTCTTGTTTTGTTTTGGTGTTTTTTCTCCCCAGTTCTGTGAACAGCTGTAGTAGTTGCCCTTACATGGAAAACTGGCAAATTTGTAGTCATTACAAATTTATTTCAGAGACTGAAACCAAAAAAAAGGGGAAGAGTTCAGCAGTATGCTTCCCATGTTTTTAAGAATGTATAGGAAAATACAGATAGAAAAATTGGGGAATAGTTATATTGAAGTAGTATATACTGATTAGACACACAGACACTTTTTTATTTAGGCATACTAATTGACGATTTGTATTTGTGGCCACAAAATGTACAACAGTATCTTTTGTATGATATTCTGCTAGAACTGTAATCTTTGCAATCACCTAAAAGTTTTAAGAAAAATAAAACCAAAATTCATTGAGTAGAACAGCATGCAGAATATGGCACTTGCCTGCTCAGTATCAATAAGGATTGATTTAATGGTATTTTCCTCATAAGAAATGTTCAGGAAAGCAGTTTCCCATTTTTTCCTAGTACATTGTCCAGGAAAACAGAATTGGAATGAATTCTGTTGAAGTTATTGGAAAAATCATGGCTGCTCTCCTCCTGGAAAGAATAGTGGCAAATTTCATTGGGACATCTGTTTGGTTATTTGAAAAAAAAAAAAAAAAAAAAACCCAAAACAAAAAAAAAGAAAATTGGCATTAACTCATTTTTTTTTTCAGAGTGGTTATTTAAAATATTACTTGATTGAAAATAAATATTTTGGATTTTAATTAAAAGTACATCCAGTGCTTTTTTGGGTGCACATGTTTATACACATGCAGGGTAATAAAAGGTCATTGTTGTCTTACTTAGCTGCTCCTTTGTGACACAGTTTTATTCCATTCATGGGAAAATAAATAGAGAAAATGTAATAATAAATCAAACATTATTGTGGTTAAAGCCTTAAACATTGGAAATCATCTGGAATCTGTGATCAAATTACCAACCCACTATTACCATTATTTTAAGTACCCATTTGCAGTTTCCATGTAAATAATAATGAGCAATAGGGAACCGCTATGTTACTTAGCACGTTTGTTAGCAATTTTTCCTTGTCTGGGACTTAAAAAAATAAAAGGAGGGGGGTGGAGCTGAGCGTCTGAAGGTAATGCTGACTTGGATTAAGTTAATAATGATATTTCCATTTGGAAATTTCCGAGGAGTGATGTATGGACCCAAATTAACGTGTATGTAAATTCAGCCTTTTTTAAGGCTGAAGCAAAACAGGGGTTAAGATTTTTCATGTCTCTCTTGAATTGTGGTAATTTCATGAAATTGCTCTGCAGCTGATCTGGGCAGGAAACCAAACCTCTCAGTCTGAAGTCTGATCCAGATCTGTAACTCTGAGTGCAAATTTGTATACGTGGAACTCAATATCACCTCTTCACTCATTCCAAAAATTTTTAATTAAGGCATCTTTTTAGCTCACTTGTAATTTCAGAAGCTTATTCCCACTAGTTTGCTAATCTGCCTCTGTCTCTTGCCTTTACCAGATTTATGTAGCAAATTATGCTCAATGTAACAATACATTATATCATTTGAAGTATTATAAACTTAACATGATCTGACCAACCAGAATAATTTTTAGATGCTTAGAACATGTTTTCAAAAACTACTTCACAAAAATTGCCTTAAAAAACTCAATGTTATGGAACTGCGATGCAGATAAATCCTTGGAAATTATAAGAGTGCATTCAACCTACTAAAATATCCTCTGAATTCCTCCTTAGATGTTTGCTGAACACTTCTACTTGAAGGTGAGAAAGGTGCGTGGTAGCTACGTAGCCTGACTTTTGAACAGCCTGTGGCTGCAGTTTCCCTGGATGAATGGCTGCTTTTCAAGGTCTATTGTCATGGTGGAGTTTTAGAACAACTAGTTTAAATTTTAAAGAAGTCATGATGGGGAATCTATGTTATATCCAGATGAGGTTTTCCATTGTTATCTTTGAGCTAAAAATTTTACTCCTATTTCTCTAGCTGTGAGCAGCCAGCTGTTGGATGTGCTTCATCTTTGTTTACTAGTTTCCAGTATTTTGTTTTGTCTTGTAGTTTCTGATGGTTTCTGTTGAGTTGTCCATTAATACATCTTCGACATAAAGGCACATTCATAGTTTTTCAGTGCAACTGCCCAATTAAATGTTGCATTTCCTTCATGTGCCATTTTGTAGGTATCCAAACAGACTGTAGAGGATTTGGGTGTTTTGTCTGTTGTTTGAAGTACAAGAGCTGTAGTTTGTTCATTAGGAGCATGAGGCTCAGGGTTGCAGATTAACCAGCTGCACTGCCAGCATTCATGTGGTCACAACCTTCCAAATTTACCCCATCATGAGAGGAAGAATTAATTATAGTCCTAATTGACTGTTTCCTTGGATATAAGCAGGAAGGAACTGCTAGGAGGCAAAGTGATTAATCAGTTAAGCTAGTTACATCAATCAAATGTGTGAGAAAGTTCATCATCCCAAAGGCAGAGTTAAGTAATGTCAAAATACAAAAGCCATCAACTCTTTCATTGGGGTTTTGCTGTGTTTCTTTTGTCAGTTTTCAGAGGTATTGCAAAAAAATAAAAATAAAAATACATGCAATTGACCCAGTCTGTGCTCGACAATCTGTCTCGATTATCGTGGAAGAGGTAACACGACAATCTCTTCTCTTATCATACATTGTGTGTAGTCCTAGTTGAAAGACCTTAGCATACGTTTTTCATGCAGATGGACAAGTCACGTGTATCTCCCAAACAAATAACTCGGTGCCGCTATCTCATCAATCCTGTCAGTTGTGCCAATGAACTGGAGTCTCTTGGTTGCAGCGCCAGTAAAATACTAGCCAGAGAGCTTGAGCTAGTGAAACCGTAAAGCTTTAACTCGCAGTTGGCAGTGCCTTGTAGCGCTCCGCGTGCTCCCCCGCCTGCTGGCCCTTCTTATCCCAGGGAACATGTGTCACTTTGAGGGCAAGTGAAAAACTGCCAGAAAATCCCCTGGATCCATGATTGTCTTCAACTCAGGATATTTTGGCTTCTTGTAATAGACTGGGTGTAAGCAGCAGCTTGTAAAGAACAGGGAAGTTTTCCTAGCTTTGGCTGGCAGCCTCTGTCGGAGAGAAAGGGAGAAGAGAAAGGATGGGTAATTGCCCTTCTCGCTTGCACTGGAGTGCCTTTGTACGGCGCTAGGCACCCCAGGTCGGGCTTGTCCACACAGCCTTTCTGTTGGGCAGAGTCCATGTGAACCCAGCTCGCTTTTGCTGGTATTGCCAATAGTGGCAAAGGTCTGTGGCACCGAGGTCCCAGAGCCTCGAGGCACAAGCTCAACACAAAGCGTGTGAGTAACTTCGCTTCAGGCAAACCACTCATGGGCTTATCTTTAGCCACATGGACCGTGTTTGCAGAACTGGAAACTTCATTGTGGTGCATTATTTTAGGAAACAATCCAGTTTCACTCACTTTTATCTGTCGATAGCTAGAAGCCCAGCTCAGATGGAAATTGAAGGCTTTCTGTTTGCCTGAGCTCTGGAGCGCTGCAGGTGCCAATCTTCTGCCAATTCAAAGAAAACTTGGGAAATAAAGCTGTGCAGGAGGTTAGGAGGGGTGTGAAACTATAAGAAAAACAAGGCTTTTATAAAGTTAACATTGGAAAAACAAATTATGATTTTGTAAGGTCCACTGGATGTAGCCATGCATTCAGATATAAAATCTGTACGCACTAAATGAATACTCTATCTAGAAAACAGCATATTAGCGGTTATGCTAAACAGTTCTTGACTGTAGCCGAAAGGTTAGAGTTCAAAGTCTGTTTGTGTGTATCTGTGTTACTACTTTTGTTTGATTTTCCAGGATGTGTATTCATGTTTATGAATGAGCATGTACTGGTACATAGTCTAGTCTGTGGGTGACCAGTATGAAATTTAAGTGTTGAGATGTGAATTATTTAAATCAGAATAGAAATATGAGCAGTATTGATCTTGTCCTTGCTTTGTTTAAGTATTTTAAACGTTGGACTCTGTAGTGATTGATATGCTGAATGCTAGCTAGCAGGTTCACTCATGAGCTTTACAAGGTAAATTAATTGTTTAAAACAGGGTGTTCTGCACGCTTAAAAGTAGTCAGATTTAATCCAAATTGCTCCAGAAGAAACATGATTACAGTTTAAAGAAGCAATTTAATTTTTTTCTTAGTCTAATTAAGATCTATGCAGTGCTATTTCTATTAGCATATATGGTTTTAAAGTGTGGATTTTATTTATATATGTTTGCTTTATAAATATCAAATCCATAGCTGCATTAAAAAGTTGCTACTTTTAATCTTCGAGCATGATGCTACATCTTTGGCAGATGGTTCTCATTTTGTAAAATGAAACATTTCTGGGAAGGTCATCTTTCACTTGTGTGTAACTTTTTAAATTTTCTTGAATCAAAAGTAAAATCTAGGAAAATATTAGGACTGTAAATGTCTATGTGTCATCAAAATGTCTTTTGGCTAGCGTTATTTTGGTCTCAGTGTAGAAGAGATTATCTTAAGTAATAGGGCAAGTGGCTCTAGGTGGCCTTGCTTGAGTAGGGGCGTTGGACCAGATGATCTCCAGAGGTCCCTGCCAACCTCAGGCATTCTGTGACTCTGCGATGTGCTGTTTTTAAAAATCTATAGTACAAGACAACGGTTTCTGAACAAGTGCCATCTGCTTGTGCCTTCTCAATTTTCCTTTAAACGTGGAAAATATATTGATAACTGGATATGCTTGAGAGATGGACAAGGTGTCTCTAAAATGAACCAATCTACCGTGACTAGGGTAATGCTGAGGAAATGGATACAGTCTGCAGGTGAGCAAGCCACTTTACTCTGGATCTGAGTCATATGGCCACAGAGGTTGCCTATTCTATTTTAGACCTTAGCTTTATGACCATGGAGGTCTGCTGTATAACTCTATGCTCTGTCTCTTGCTCCAGAAGAGAGTTATATTTTGCTCATACAGCTGTATAAGTTGATTTACTCTGCCTTTATTCAGAGAAAAGTGAATTAAACCCATAATGAATAAATCTAATTTTAAAATTACATTGTTGATCATCACTGCAGCAACATGCAAGATCCTTTCTGAGGTTTGCCAATCAAATGTATAAAGTACAATACAAAACAAAATATATATATGGCATTCCCATTTTGAGAATCAGAGCGATGTGTTTTTGGTAAAAAGTGGTATTTTAGCAAAAATGGGTCAGCCAAAGAGCTTTGAGTTGGGTAGGTTCACAAAGTCCTCATGGCATCCGATAAAAAATAGTGGTTTTAATGATATGTAGACTGACTGACTCCACTGGGCTTTTTGGTAAAGTAGCGCTCATTCAAATGGACGAGGATCATTGAAGAATTATAGTCGATGTGCTACATTAATTTTGGTTTAAAAGGGAATATTGTCCAACCTTAAAAACAAAATATTACTGAATTACAGCTACAGAGAAACACATTAAACACATTATACTCTTAGAATAGTGCCAATAGTCCAAATACCATTTTGAACCTAAACTCTGGACAAAGAAGTTTAAAACAACATATATCATTACCCAGGGAGTAGGAGCTAAGACTTTTAAATATATTTTCCTTAGCATAAATTCTTAAAACATAGCACTTTCTCATTCTTCATTTTCTCACTGACTAAACATTTTTATGCAGCAGTCCCCAAGCATACATCTTTCTCTCCTTAGGTGTAACCCACACTGTCACACGTTTATGTCGTTGTGGATTCGCTAAAATTTGTTGTCTTATCCTGTCCGCAAGTATTTGCGAAGTGTTGCCTTGTAGTCTCAAACCTGGTGAAGTCTGTGGGGTTCTTGACCTCAGTGAGTTTGGATGAGACCAGTGACTGGATTAAAAATAGGTGTTTTCATAAGGTATGCGTGCCCTGTCGGTTGGTCTGAGTCTATAGCCTAGCATAAGACTCAGTGTTACTTACGCAGTAGCATGAACTCACACGTGCATTTAACCTGTGCTCTCTGAGGAGAAGAGCTGAAGTGCTGCATGTCCAGGCTCTCCTTTCTGAAGTTTGGACAGGCTCAGCACAGCAGTGCCAACTGTGGCATCTCCCGTGCAATTAACCTATACCTTCTACCCAGCTTCTCAAACTATTTCCAACCTAAGAGCCAAGACTGCTGATGAAAATCGCCTGATCCTTAAAGCTTGAAGCATTTAAGTAAACTTTTGAGCCCACTGTGCGTCCTTTACTGAGACATAGTCATCAGTCAGTGACTTTTCAAGGTTCTCCTCTTCCAGCAAGAGCAGTGAGATGGTGGGGTTGAAAATTAGTCAAAAGTGTTGGCAAATAGCAGCTCTACTCCTATGATTATTACCCTTTTGTATTGTTACCCAAATTTCCATCCTCAATTCAATGCTAACTACGATCCATGTAACTAAGCATCTGATGCCTATTAGTTGTTTTCCATCTTTTTGAAGCACTCAGTTTTATATGCAAGTACGCAAGCGCACACGGAAGGCAGTGCAGCAGTTAGTAAAGGAGAGGGATTGTGTTTGCATTACAGGAAATGGGGCTACAGGCTCGGTGCTTCCAGTGCTCTTGACATTTTATTTCTATTTTTGGTATAGTATTAACATGTTGTATGCGTGATTCTTGCCCTTAAAATCTTAGTGAGGAGGACACCTTTGGAGCAGATCAGATAGCCTTCATCTAAATTGCTTCCCACAATTGTCTGTCTCTCAGTGGACTGCTGTGTTTGCAGAATTAAATGGAACTGATCTGCTGAAGTAGTTGGAGGCGGCCCTACCTCCAGAGGAACGGGCAGAGGGGCACGAGGGTGCCAGGCGTCACTGGAAGTTCCTTTGTATCAGAAACCAAGGGGTTTGGGTTTTTTATTCTACGTTGTGTTCCAAATGCACAAGTTGATTGGATTAGCTAGCTAAGCAAAGCTGCTCCAGTGCATGGAAAAATATGGGAGGTCAAACCCTCTCTAGTAACGTACAAAAACTAGGGAATAGTCACTGGAAACAGCAGTGCCTTGGGACTGATTCATGCAAGCCTAAAGCCAGAGTCTCTTTCCTTGAAATCGATGTTTATTAAGTTGGTAGTTGCTTTAAAAGTGGAGAAATATGCAAGGGGCTGACACTTACGTATTTCCTTCTGACCGCTTTCATCTTTGCCAGCCAGGGTGTGGGAGCTCCCAGCGAGTGCCAGCAGAACTTGTCAATGCTCATTCCAGAGCAGAGCAGCGGGAAAGTCACAAAATAGTTTTAAGCAATTCTGCTGCCACTTTTCTCACACTGAAGTCTCATTAGAAGAGTGAGCAGCTGTCCGGTACGTTTTGCTGTCCTTCACTCAGGAAAATATTAGTGCATCAGCGAAAGAAATGCGCACCAAATATATGTAAAAACTGACACCTATGGTTAGTTAACGCTCTGGTAAATAGCATTAGCGCTCATTGCTGAACCTCTGAGACGCGAAGATTGATTTATACGCTGGACCTTTTATACCGAAGCCCCAAACTAGGAGAATATTATTCAAGAAATTTCCTAGGCACCCAGCTTTGTCAATTGTTGCAGGCATTTTGCATCATACGCATGGTGATAGCGTTTAGAGTCAGCGCAGACCCATGTTAAAAGGGAAACTGAGTTTTCAGTATTGTCAGTAAGGCTCAGGTTACCAAACAATGCTTTAGGTCACGTTTTTTTCCAGAAGAATCATCTTTGGAGGTTTGCTCAAGTTTTGAATACAAAGATATACAGATAATATTTTGCTATGGATATTTCATTATGTTACAGAGATTGTTGTATTTCCTCCTTCTTCCCTTCCTCCGTTTTTTTTTTAATTGCAACTGCAAATTGGATTTTTTTACCTGAAATTTCCCAATCCGTTATTTTTTAATCCCAAGTAGCATGAGAATGTCAAGAGTTCTGTCCGGCAGGTTGTGTTTTTTCCATTTCTTTTCTTTCTGTCACACTGACTTCACAAATTTTTGGAAAGTTTAGCTTCAGTTTTGAGTCCTGAACCTGTCAGCAGAGAAGAGTTGTGAAGGGAAGGGTACACCCTACTGCGAGCGTCTGGTTGGTAGCTGTTGCATAGAAAGAAATCTGAAAGTCATAAAGGTTTGTATGTTGTGGTCTCTTTTTGGCAGGAAACATAATAGTTACCATTAATGATAAAATGGGAATAAGTAAGTGTATGCCTTAAGTGTAAGCTCTGTTAAGTTTTTACAACAGAAAGCGTCAAGCCAGACAGCTATTTATTCCGGCTTCAGGGAAACTTTTTTTCATGAAAAGCTTTCATGGAAAAGTCAACGCTCTTGAGCCTTAGCCGTGACATAAAACCCTGCTCGGTTTGTTGATGCCAATGTGTTTGTTGTCGTGGCGTTTTTTTTTAAGGCACAGGTAAGAGTTTCTGAGCAGAGAGACTAGACCTGCAACTTTGAATTTACGTTTCTGTAGCATTCAGTTGAAATCTGAACTTCTGTTTTTGTTATGCATTGTAGTTTTTAGCCTGTGGATGTTACTGCCTCAATAAGGAAAGAGGGGAAGCAGAGGAGATGAGTGGTTTTGCTGACACTTAAATTTAAAACTCGAGCTCTTGATGAAATGGTGCAGCAAGCACCTTTGCAGAGGAGCTGAAAAATCAGAATTCCTTGATAAAGTGTGCATGGAGAATACTGGGCTGGAGCAAGACCTGATTACTGCTTTGCGACTGGAGGCGTTTTCAGCTTCGAAACAGAGCAGAAGGCATCAGAGAGAAAGCATCAATTTCAGCATCTGAGAAAGATATGAATGTATAAACTTTGTGCTTCAGTATTCTTTTTGGGTCGGGTTGCCCAGGGACTGGTCGCTGAATGACAACAGCACCGTCTTTGACTCTGGGACTGTCGCTTACACTTTGTTGATAGATCAAAAACGTGTGATCGGAATGACTACTCTGGTAAGTCTTACAGTTCGGGATAAATGTCAACATCAAGGACTATCTGTGCGCATCAGTGCAACCCAGGGCTCAGTACAGGCCTCGATGTAGTAGAAACTGCTAATAATTCAAGACAGTAAGTGATCAGAAGTTACCCAACAGAAATGCTGCTGCTTTCTAGTTAGTGAAACCTTTATCAAAAGTGACTGTGTGAGAGAGATACAGGAATTGCCTCCTCCTCTGTTGGCAATGGAGGATATAAACATAGGGCAAAGATTTAACTGTATAGTAAAAATGTTTTTAAAGTAAAAAAGGCATTGAAATATCTACGAAATAGCTATGAAATGTGTTAAGCAAATTCAGTCTTTAATAATCAGAGGAGGATTGTTTTGTATCGGTGTTTGTTTGGCAGTATGTGATTGTTTGACATGGCCTGTAGCAAGGGACTGGGCTAGAGCCCAGAAGTTCACTTAAAGGAAAATAAAGCTTTTGTAAACTCCTGTAAAGGCCCCTGCTATTCCCGGTTTTACTGCTTCTTCTATTACAGTTTCTTTTAGACTTCTCTAGTTCATTCCTGTAGCTTGTCAGGAGTGCAACGTAGTTCATGTCTGTCTGAAAACTAGTTGAGAAGAGCTGTCTAGAAAAGCCATCATCGTCAAACGCATATCATTAGTGTTATGTCAGCCCGTTTCCAAGCCTTGTCAATACAATTTCTGCCCTTTTGCTGACAACACTTATGCTTTAAAACAACAGCATAATGACTAGCTACTGTGTGGTAATGACTAAAAGTCCCCAACGGAAAAGTTCTTCAGTTTTATTAAACAGGGATGTTCACAGCTGGGATGGGATGGGGGGGGGGGGGGGTGGTGTGTGTCATGTCTTGTCTTTGTTGGTTGTTTTTGTTTTTTGGGGTTTTTTTTAAGATGGCAGATGTAATATAGATTTTTATGAAACTATTTTAAAAGCAGGTCTGTGTTGTAAGAGCACTTAAGAAAATGTATTCTCTGACAGGGTGTCTTAAGGAATTAGAGGTTCAAATGCAGAGGTGTCATAACAGTATTTTAGGTCTTTGCATATTTTTTTGTTGGAAGCATATACGTATATTTCTTAGAAGGAGATAATATAAATTAAAAATTAAAAAATCTTATCTTCTGCATTTCGTTTCATAGATCACCTAAAATATAACAATCTATGCCTAAAATATAATAATCTAAACCAAAATGGTCTGTTAGTTCACGACAAAACTTTAAATAAATAAATAAATAAGCTCACAATTACACTGAGATTTCACTTCCTGAATTGGAAAATTGAATTGCAGGCTCATAGCTCCCTTGAGTGTTGGGAAAGAGAATAGCAGCTCTTAATAACGGAGCACTTCCCTGTGAGAGGTGGACGTTCATGTCATTACCATTTTTCTGGCAAATTTTCAACCTCCAGCAGCAAAAGTTTTCATTGATTGCCTCCTACTATAAGGCAGTAATGATGCTGCTCTCTCTTTCTTTCTTGAGCTGCAGGAATTGGAGAAAATGAGGGAAGCTAGAGATATTAGATATGAATAAAACAACTCGGGCTGAGCTGTTTCCTGTGTCACTGCGTAAGGTCTAGCAGGCTAATTTTTCCACATCTGCACTAAATATAGAAAATAGCTTTTCCAGTGCAACAGTGGAGAATTGATGAAGATGCTGTGAAGTCGTCCACTCCCTAGAGGACGAGAAGGTGCCACATGCCCCTTTTCTCTGAAAATCAGACCCCTCTTGCCATGACTCAGGTAGAGGGGCAGCTGTTGTTGATCAAGAAAAATTAGACACTCCAGTTATCCCACACGGATACGGTTACCATTTGGCCAAGGGTTACCTTTCTTTTCATTGTTGCAAACCAGTGGTGATGAGGGGAGAAAATAGCTATTTGTGAGAAATATTGGTACATATTTCACTTGAGTGTGTTTGCCCTATGAAGATGGCTTTGGTATAGGAAATAGCTGGGGGTGTTTGTGGTCCGTAGCATCGGAATTGCACTGAGCTGTCAGAAAGTGATCCCTGATGTCTGACTCCGTCTATTCATAATTGACAGGAAGACTCATGTTCATCTTGACGATGCAGAATCAAGTGCAGTTGGAGGAAAGGAAATGGGGAAACTTGAGCTTAAGTAGTAATGGAATGCAGGAGTTTGTGCATATACAAATATTTGCCGTAAATCAACAGTCAGTTGTTTTTCATCCGTTTTCATGACTGGGGATTGTGAAAATTTAGTATTTTATATTTATTAAGGAAGCAGCACAGTGATCTAAATCTGTATCTTAATGTAGGAAATGCATTGTGATACTGATGTCCTTTTGTCTTTATCTTTATTTGTCTTTATCTTTAAGGATCCTTTCATCTTATTAAGTATGCTGAACAGTTTCCACAGATAAGAGTGTCTTGTGATTTGGTTTTTTCTTGTGAAATTGAAATGTATTTAGCTGTCAGTACCTTGTTCTCCAAATCACTGCTATGATGTTTACCTTGCATATGAGCTCAGCGCTGTTGGAGTGAATATATGTGAAAGCTAATTCAATTGTAACAAGAGTTTAGAGCGCTTGTATGTCACTACATTATTAATTGAGGATTTTATGGTTTTGAGATTTACAAGTAGTGTGTCAGTTTTAGCACAGAACAGTGATACATACATCACTGTATATATTCTCATTATCGCAATCTGTGCATATACGTAATACATAAACACATTCTAGAAGGCACATAGTGCACACAGAGGGTGAGTAGAAAAACAGGTCATTATTTTAAAAATTAGAAATAAAACAGCAGACTGAGTCCACCTTCTTGTCTTGGCATCCCGTGTCAGATAATGCACAGTAATTCCACTTGCCAGAAATACAAGCAACATGAATGAACCTCGAATGTGTTGGTTTGTCAGAGTTCACTGAAACTAGTGAAAGCAAAAGAAAATGACTCAAAAAAAGTGATAGAGTAGGGTGACCCAGTGGCTGCAGAGCCTGTCGACGACAGAGCTGGGTGGTTTTTGAAGATGGTGTTGCAACATTTATTCTCAGGTTTGCCTTTCTTCTTGATAATCTCATCCCTTTCTACAAACCTATATAATGTAGAAGGGGGGACCATTTAGAATGCAAAATGAAGCTTTGGTTACTTGAATCTGTTATTTGTGCGTTCTCAGCAGTGCTAGGTTAGCCCCTAGCCCTATCCAGTTCCTGCTGGGGCAGGAATATATCAAGAGAAGGTATGTTATGAACTATTATTATTCTAATTTACCTTTAAAAAGAAAGATAAAAGTGGTACATGAGATTGTAGAAGATGTTTCCAGTGATAGGGAAGTACTTACAGCTGTCTCAGTAGAGATGGTTCCTGCTTTCTGATGCTGAAAGCTTTGTCTGTCTCTGAAGACTGAGATACTATTTTTTAAAATTGATTTCTCTTAGTGTTCCTTTTGCTTTAGACAGATTTACCCTGAATAAGGTGCTATTTATTTACAAAAACATGATTTGCATTATCTCATGCAAAAATGAAAAAAATCATTGTTTAAAGTATTTCCAATTAGCCTTCCATATTAAAGTTGGAAAAGGCTACATAGTTTGTACATGGGAACACGGTTTGAGCCTGTCGTTAATCCTGTTTCTTTTATTGTTTGTGTAATTGTTAGATACTTGTATAGATGCTACCTCAGGATCGGGTAATACAAGAAATAGTGTCTTGACATTATGGATTTGTGGATCGATATTTCTTTTATGTTTACAGCCATGGGCTTTATGATCCTGCAGATGACTGCTGAGCTGAGCTGTATGGAAAGCCCCTTATACAGACAATGTGGTGTAACTGCGTCCTTTTGCTTCCGTATAAACAGACTGAGTCACCTCCAGGTAGTCCTGATGGTTATTCTAGCTGAACTATTTAAAGAAAATAGATGGTTGAAAATACAGCTCTGTGTGCATATGCATGTATATTGTCACAAATTCTTAACCCAACTAATATTTTTTTTTTTTTTAGGATTTTATTTTAATCTTGATACTTTCATAACTAGGTACATTCACACACTCTACCTTCACGTGTTTTGGGTGAAGATTTTTGCCTGTCACCTCCTGTAAGGGAGTCCAAAGAAACCCTCAAGCTTTGCGGCTTTTAGCACAGGCTCTCTTGTGAGATCGTTTCTCTGATGCTTGTAAACTCAGGAGCAGTTGTTAAAGCAAAACACAGAGAGGTCATTGGAAATACTGAAGTATGGAACAAGATCAGTCGTGTCTGTACAGAGCTGAATTGGAGTGGTATAAAAATGAAACATTATGTCATCTTCATTTTTTTATGCTGCCTTATAAATACACTAAATTTGACCCAGATGTAAGTAAGTTCTATTAAATATTTATTAATGTAATTTGTGCTGCAATACCATAGTCAGTTTCCCTGTCTTCCATTTCAGCTCTGTACTCCTGCAGAGCAAGATTATATCCAGTTATTCTCAAGTAATTAAGTGATACTTTAAAAAAGGAGGAGTATGAGGAAAAACTTCTTTATGGTGAGGGTGGCAGAGCACTGGAACAGGCTGCCCAGGGAGGTTGTGGAGTCCCCTTCTCTGGAGACTTTCAAGACCCGCCTGGATGCAGTCCTGAGTAATGTGCTCAGGGCAATCCTGCTTTAGCAGGGGAGTTGGACTAGATGATCTCTAGAGGTCCCTTCCAACTCTGAAATTCCATTGATTCCATGATTCCATGGTTTAATCACACAAATAAGGAGGAGTGACAGAATAAGGATCTGAAGAATTTTCAGAAACCCCTGCAATCTTTTGCGGAAGCTTTCTGTGCATGTTAATTTCTATGAGGAATGGTTTAAGTCTTAGTAAACACGGGTATTTAGAAGAATGAAGTGTCAAAAATGCCTTCTTGATAAAGTAAAAATCCCCACAAACCATAAGAAAGCAAGAGAAAGGAAGCTTCTAGCATTTTTTTGCACTTGAAGTTAAAAAGTGAGTTTCTGAAAACTACCTAGAAGTACAAGCTCTGAAAGGAGAGTGTAGGCACAGGTTGGACCCCGGTCTGAAGTGGGCATCAGCGATGCAGTGAGTAGAGCTGCAGTAGAAGCATTGTCCCATTCTCCGGTAGATACTGTGCTGCACAGATTTTCCGTTCTTGAATTGAGACAAAAATGAAAACCTTGACAGTTACCACAAATCAAATTGAAATATTTTCTTTTTGACAAATTTAGGGTCTGTCTTTGATCTTCATGCTTTTAAAATTTTTGTTCAAAATGCTTGATACAGGAAACAAACTTTTTTTGTCTGATCCATCTTTCAGCTTTACCAGGTCTATCTTATTAATGTCTTGTGGAATTTGATCTCATTTTCCTAACTAGGTTAACACAGGTGATTGAGCTTTTTTTTGTCTAGTATTTGTATCTACTTAATTTCTGTGTTTTCAGTCTAAATTCAGAGTTGTTTTCAGAGTTGTTTTCAATATAAGCACAGGAATCTGTTGAGGAAAATCACAAGAGAGGCAATTAACTTAAAGCAGACCAGTTTAACAGGTCTGGAATATATTCCAGCTAAGTATTGTTTCTGCTTACCATCACTTCATAAGGACCTGTTCCCTCTGGAAGTATTGTATTCTGTAAAACACATGTATTTCACTGATACTGCTGCTATTGAAATTCATTCTGTCATTTTCTAACGCTTGTGCTACATTTAAATGTACACAACAGGTGAAACTTAGCAATTATCCAGCTCCATAAAGTTTGAGCATACTTTCAGAAAATTCTGGTACAAAGCTCTGCAGTGATCTTTTCCCCAATCCACTCTAACCTGGGGTCCAGACAAGCAGCTTTATAGAAAAGGAATTAATTTCATTTTCCCTTTAATACAGTTTCTTTGTATTCTCTGGTTCATATCACATCTGTTACAATTTCTGTAATGATCAGCTTAAAAATAACGCACCTAAAAATAAATAATGTCATGCCGCTAAGCCGCATTAATGGCTTGCTAGTTAATGAAGTGTCTGCCAGTTCTTCTGTTTGTCATTGATGTAGTGACTCTCGAATGCACTGGGGGTTATACCTAGGCACTCATGCTGCAGCTTAAGCTCACTGAGCTGATGGCAGAATTTGACTGGACTTCTCTGGATAAAACCAGGAGAAATTTTAATAATTGTGATTGTGTAAGCAGCAGTCTGCTGTGGGCAGTGGGTATACCCCCGGGAGGGCCGGGGAGGCTGGCGTAGCCGGGTGCCTGGCTGTGCAGGCAACCTGGGGTCCCGCCACCGCCCGCGGGTGCCGTGTCCCTGTCTGGCATAGGCTGTCTCTGGCCGTGACCACCTGGTCAGCCAGGGACCTCAGGGAGCGGGGATGAGTGAGCGGTGCTGCCCGGCACCAGCTCTTCCTCTGCCTGTGGTTTCTGACACCAAACCTCTCACCCTGGCTTCAAAAAGGAACCTGTCAGCTGGTGCTCTGCTGTGAACCACAGGTACCAGCTGAGCTCCAGAGCCGTTCCTTGTTGACAGGGTCCCTTTCAGAGATGTTCAAATAGCTTTTCAGGGTGCTTTGTTCAAACTGTGGTGATGTTTTGACCAGGTGAGTATTAGTTCTCTGAGTGGTTATCTCTGGTGTTGTGCAGCCAGGTCTATTGGAAATAGTTCTTCTTCGGTGATTACCTTTTAAGTGAGTCCCAGTGCAATGATGGATAGCGCAAGTGAGGATTTCTTCATTTACAAAGGAATTCTTCATTTACGAAGGAAAGGTTGGAGCAATTCACTGCGTAAGGTGGAGATTGTTCTCTGTGTTAAACCGTCTCTGACTGAAGAGATGTTCATCTAATTGCTGGCAAAAACATCTTTATTCTTTTGGGATGGATCAGCCTGTGTTAAATGGTGGATATTGCCTTGAATACCTTGCAGGGTGTTCAATCCACATAGCGTTGTTTCCAGCTATGCTGTTTTGTGCTACCTTTCCATTAGATGACAGTGTTTTTTCTAAATTACTGACTTTTTGGTTTACGAGGGCGAGTTTATTTCTTAATTATATAGGAGCTAGAAGGGAATTAAGCGGGCAAGTCCTTTAATTTAAAAATACAAGTGCCTGGCTGCTCTTATTCTCTGATGAATCAAACATTGGCTGTGTTAATATTAGTAATGGAACATAATGGCTACTCATCAAAAGTAAAGATAATTATTTCAGGAACACAAAACTAACCGTGTCAGATAAGTGCTTGTTGAAATCTGATGCTGCGCAACAAATGGGAGATTATTAACAGCAGACTCCCATGTTCATCTGTTATATCATTAAATCCTGTATGTTACAACGATAGTGCTATCATTGCATTAAAAGCATACCCCTTTTCTTGGAGATGCACGACAGTTCTTGATTAGGGATTTTGGTTGCATTGAGGTCCGTTTTAGTCTCAATAAATTGTCGTGTTGTCCTCCAAAATCTGGGGAGCTCTGAGTAACTTGTGTGAGACATGGGTTATATCGGTGTGTATTACTTGCTGAATGAAAACCAACCCTCATTCCATTTCCATTCTGCTGATTATTTTTTTTAAATGTTTTCTTAAAAACATAACCCAGTGCTTGTGTTTTTACAGCATGGTCACCCAGCAGACACCATGACATTTCCGAAGGTTTTCATCTAGTGGAAAAAAGTGTAACTTAAAACATGATCTGGTGAAAAGAAGCTGGAAGGTAGCAAACATTTAGGCTAGAGAAACGTTTTTTGGATGACATGAGTAATGAAACACAAAATAACTTTAGAGAGATATGCTAGATTTCAGTCGTTAAATCAAGACCGGGCCTTTAGTTCAAATACATGGTGTAACTTTAACCAAGCAGTGGTCATTTAAGCTCTGAATTTTCACTCTGAGCTCTGTAAGACACCTGCTTGCTTAGCTTGGGGCAGGTGGTTTGGCTCAGTGGTGGGCCTTGAGTTTGAGCAGTGCCCTGCTTTCACTGTTTCTGTGGGTTTAGCTCAGGTTCTCAGTTCCAGGCTCAGGAGCGAGCTGGTTGCTGTGTTTCGCTGACTGGCAGTTCTCTGGCTGCTACAGCCTGCGCCGGCTTCTCTTTAGAAGAGGATGTTGTGGATGGGGCCTTTGCCTTGTGGACCAGGGTGAGAGGATGCTCCTGAGCAGTGGCCCCGCCGTGTGCTGGTTGTCCTCTCTTCTCACCGTCTCCTGCGTACTTTGAGACTCTGCAAGTCAGCCGCATGGACCGGAGGTGGTTTCCCAGTTATCGGAGAGCATCTTTCCCAGAGCAAATCTTGTGACTGGGATAATTTGCTTCAAAACATATTTTCTGAAGTCTGCGATTTTTACCCTGAAAGATGGTTGCAAACGCTGTTTGGGAGACTGTCTTTCACAGTGAGGTCTTCCTCCTTACTCATAAAAAAAAAAATTGACACCACTTGATTTTCTGACTAAAAAGTTAAATTATGTTTCTCCTCATCGTGGCTGATGGTTGCTATAGTCAGTTTAATAGTTCATGCAAAGAGTAGTCCACCAATGCTGTTCAAATCTATAGCAGTAAGCATAAAAAGCACTAAAAACATATGAAGCTTTCTGAAGAAGTTTTGTACTAAAAAGGCAATTTGTATCAAAAAAGGCATTATTTACCTAATCGTTCGTGACTGAAAAAAGCTGCATGAAAAATTGCTGTATTTTAAAAGGCAATCATGAAGGCTTCAAAGTATATATAATCTCATTTCTCCACTCTTATTTTATCTGCTTTCTCTCCCTGAACTGGAAAACTGCTGTCATAACTGTATCTATTTCCTGTAGGAGCTATTAGTCAGTAGCATTACATCCGCTTAAACGTGATCACTTTTCTCTTCTATATGTTACTGATACTCTATTATCACATAATATTGCTCATCCATCAGAGGCTGCCGTGTTTTCTGCACTGATTGTAGAAGAGAGCTGAAGCATCCTCTAAAAAAAATAATTCAGAGATTGCAAAATATTCCAATAACTCAGTCTCTCTCTTTCTCACGTATATTATGTTACTCATGTATATTACACAGCACAGCCTTCTCGTGGTGTATTTCAAGGTTGTAACATGAAATATTTCTTTGCTTTTAATTCCTAAGCAAAAGCACTTTAACCACCAGTTTTGAGTGTAACCATCTGAATTCCTCTTTATTTAAATGGCAGATTCAATAAAAACTCCATCTGGCTTCCATAGGAAGCTTGCACAAGTCCTTGGAAATTGATTTTTATTTTTTTTCAGGACGCAAGGAACTGTGGCCAGGATTAGAACCTCTTCCTCCTGCAGCATACTTGCCAGATGGCAAGTTTATTGAATCTGGTTTTAACTTACTAGGGCTTAAAGGAATGAACACAGCTCAGAGAAGTGGGTGCTACGTTTCTACTTCAAAGGTCTCCTTCAAAATCAGCCTCCAAAGATTTATATGCAGAGTGTGGTTGTGACCTGGGCAGTTTGTTGCCTACCTCTCATCTCTTTCAGTGCTTGAAATGGAGTTAGAGAGTGGCGCAAACCACTTTACAAAGTCCCAGTAATTTCAAAATCAGCAGCACTGGGTGAATCTTGTTACATGGCTAAATTAAATTTATTTTTTATTTATATTTTTTATTTTACCATCTAAGTTTCTACAGTGTTGTAAACCCTCTTCAGTTGAAATACTTGTCTTCTAAGTAAGACATGAATGTACGTCTGATCCACTGGTGTCACTTAAAACTATACTTAGGTGTTGCCCTTAATATAGAAGTATGCTCTGTACTGAAAGCTAACACTTTTAATGGACAGAATTTAGTTTCATCAGCTTTTGGGTTTGAATCAGGGAGAAAAAGATCTTACTTCTATTTAAATTTCTTACAGCAGCTTTTCCTAATTTCTTCAAGTGGCTTTATATTTGTGAAAAATATTTCTGGTTAATTAGTGGTACAAATTCTGAATTATTTTATGAAGGAGTCCTCCTCTCTTTTCAAAATACAAAGCATTGGTTTGCATTTGTTATCTACAGAGAAATCAAATTTTTATATTACAGGATTTTTCCCCCCTTTTTCCTGAGAATGGAGAAGATCGCTCCTGTGAACTCATGCCAAAGAATTTCAGAGAGTCCGCAGCTTAAATACTAACTTTTTCTTTCAAATGCAGAGCAGTCAGGATGCTGACTTCTGCTGAGGTGTAGCTGCATGCAAAGTTTCGGACATTTAAGTGGCAATGTTTGTCGTAATTATTCATGTGCTTTGTTAAACACGACTAGTGTACATGCTGGCATGTAGTGCGGGCCCAGCTTTGTAGAGCAAAGCATATAAAGATCAACACGCTTGCTTAAGACGAGGAACTAAATAATTACAACTCAAAATGCTCCATTTTTCCCTTTTCAGTTTAACGCTATACACATCCATACTGTTTGTATACTCTACTTTCTATGTACTCCTTTTACTGGAGGTGATTCCATGTCTCTGCTGTGGTGCCAGAGTTCTTGCACTGCGTGATGCGTTTGTGACGCTGAGCACACAGCACCCCTTGCATTAGAACTGTTCACTCCAGTCTCAGAAATAAGGAAATTAGTAAAATATTCCTCTGTCTCATTGCTAATGTTGTATAGGCCTCATTTGTAAGCATCAGTGGGTTAAAAGCCATTTTTTTTTTTTTAGTCTTGAGCAGTGAATTTTCAGTGTTGAATTTCTCGTGAGGAAGTTTTCATCATTCTAGAACCAGGATTTTATAGAAAATATCTCAAGGAAATCTACTTGCCTGCACTGGGACTGGACTTGCTATTTGGATATCACCTTCTTGTTAACGAACCTGTTTGTTAGGACTTCTAGCGGTGCATACTCACCAGGTTTTCCTGCACTTCAAAAAGGACAGACAGAAGAACTGGAAAAATATTTGAAGTTTATTATGAATGTTCAGGAATCTAACTTGCAAAAAAGAGGGTGATAGCACCAGAATCAGAAGTAATAATTTTTTTCCAGGCAGGGGATATCAGGAGTTAATGCTTTTGTAAAACTCAAAAAGATTATTGTTGGCTTCCCTTTGAATTAATTACTTTGGAGCAAATTCACCTACTGTATTACTTTACCGCTTTATTCATATATTGCAAAGTATATGTAGAAAAAATAATGGGCGCCTCTGAATCTCATGGATGTAACTGCATCCAGGAATACTGATGATGTCATGAATCGTTGCAAGGTACAGTGGTTTCTGTGGTATTTCCAAATGAAATTAGAGGTCTCTTGTTTACAGTTTGTTTGTGGTCCTCTCCATTCAGTAGAACAGTGTATGGATCCAATAGTAATAAAAAATAAATATGTGCTACAGCCTGATGCTATTTTGAAGATGTTTTGGCATTATGTCTCTAATTTTACTGCTGTATTACTCTCCTTTCCAGTTGTATCTGGCTTGATTTAAGCTAAAATAGTCTTGTATTAGTAACATATGGAAATTGTTATTATTTTCATTTGTTCAGCAAATGCATGAGCCTTTTATATGCCTCACTCCTTATCAGATCAGATTAAATGATGCAAAATTCTGCAATATGGAGTAAGTATTGACTGTCAGCACAGGCAAAGTACAAGAGTGACACTTAGAGTATTTTGGTGCGCATGAGTGCAACGAGCGTCACTTTGTACCTTCCTTGCTTGTCAAGCATTCCACTCTGATCATATTTGCAAGCAGTGGAATTGGAAAGGAAGCATTAGAAAGGGGTAGAGAGGCCATTGCGAAGTGACTTGGTGAGATGAGATTCAGCTGAAGACACAGGCATCGAGGGGCAGTTGAGCCCTACTAATGTAAATGTCTGCAACGCCAGAGCAGGGAAGCAAATTGGAGAAGAGCAATGAGTCAGTCGCAGTCGTTGTATTAAAAATAAATGTACATTTCCCTCCCCACTTCAGGCAAGTCAGTTCTCAGCTTTCCCATCTGTCATATTTAAAATACTTATAAGACTTTCATATGAATTTTATTTAAACAACTCCCAACTTCTTTACCAGAAGTACCATGCTGGCCTGTTTAGAAAGGGAGGGAGCCACAAAAGGACTCACACGTGAGAGAGGCTTTACACAGTCAGAAGAAAAGTGTGCGAACCATGGATACATTTCTGTGTTTTCTCTCCACAGAGAGTGTGTTTAGGCTTTTGAAGTGTGTGATTTCCTCAAAGGGTTTTTCCTGCTTTGAATATCATCTGTGAGATAATGGAATTACAGCTGAGAGCACCAGATATGAACTTAAGTAAAATTCAGCCAGTGGAGCTTCATTAAGCATTCTGCTTAAACTGGGCCATGTTTACAACAACGCAGTTTTGCTTTCAAAAAGCAGATGATTTTGTAACTTGAACATAAACTCTAGGCATGATTTTTGGTGGCTGTGTCCTGGCTTGAGCGCAGTAAAACTATATTTATTTACACCAGATGACGATGTGCCTTTTCCCACATCTTTTTTAATGCTTCTTTAATCCTTAGAGAATGAATCCTTTGGTTCTTTGGAAATGTGTCTCTTAAGAAAATGCCAGTGCAAACATCATTTAACTGGGAGCAACTCTCCTCTTGTGTGCCTTCCTTTGCAGCTGCCTTTGGTCTCTACTCCCCCAGGAAAGAGTACTTTGAGAATGTCTACATTGATCAGCCAGCAGGTACGCCGCTCCTGCGCATCCATGCCTTGAGGGATTCACACGGGGAAGTGGCCCGCTTTCGTCTGTGCCAGAACCTCATCATTTCTCGAGTAAGACACCTTGAAAATCATTGGTTTCAAATCAGAGAAAAAACAGGACTTCTCTACCTCAGCAAAAGCCTGGATAGAGAGGACTTTAACATGCTGTGTAAGTATGAGAAGACAAGCTTTTCTTGTTGTTATCTGTTGTTAAAGTACATTCAGATCATGAGATTTATCCATCAGTATATGAGCATCAAATTTAGAAAAAACACATCTGCCCTTTTAAAAAGGGGAACCAGATGCAATGAAACCTGCAGCAAATGCAGGGAACCATGTGCCGAAGCAAACACTGCCCTGGGACAGATGCAGTTGCTCACACTGTGCACTCCAATACAGTGGGAAAGTTGCATTACTTGAAATGTTTTTTCCGCATTTTGCAGCTGTATAAGTCACAGCTTTACATTGAGATTTGCAGTTTGTTCATCTACTAGTGCAAATTAAGCCAATTCTACTGTGTTAATGCTGGGCGCTTAGTGCCCAGACCAATGCACTTAGATTAGTTCAAACTCTTATCTAAATGGTCCTCAGACTCTGGTAACGTGGATTCACAAAGTACATTTGCGTGTAACACCAAACAGCTCTTGGAAGAAATGGTTAAGTGTACCCCTCTCTCTCTCTTGAGATTTGGCTTTGTTAGAGAAGCTTACTATTGAACTACAGAAATTAATTATCTCAGTTTTTTCCCCTTCTTTTATGCTCTAGCAGTAAATTGGTTTTGGTGATTTTGATCTATGAGGAAATTAGGTATCATTAGATGGTGGAGGAGGAAATGGGTGAGGAGTTAATGGCATACCGCTGTGATCAGTTGCAGAAATTCTGCTTTTGGAGAGAGAGCCTGTAGTAACTGTCTTGAGTTTGTAAGAGCCATATATCAACACTACCCTTTGACTTGCATGCCTTGATGTTTAAATGTCCAACTTCAGACACTTACTGCTTTATTTTTTAAGTGCTGAGTGCTTGATATCTCACCCATTTTCACTGCATTTTTGGTACTCGGTGTTCATGAGTATCAGATAGCTCTTTGTAATTGAACGAAGGAAGAATAGCTATCCAGAACTTGAGAGTCTTGTTTTGTTCATATGGATCAAAGTGACCTAGAGCATCTTTTCAAGTGAGTTAGATCTGTTGCTATCGTTCTGTCTGTAGTCAAAGCAAGGTAATCAAAATAATGAAGGCTTAAGGCTGTATTAGTAGATGCCACAGGTTGATTTTAATTTCTATGTTACCTTTTGACCACCTCTTCATATTTCGAAATGAGGAAGCAGTTTGTCCTCTAAGCGTAAACAATTTGGGCATATCCTCAACTGGTACAAACTATCAGAACACTCTGACTTGAATGAGTTAGCAGTTGTTATGCATCTGTCCTGAATATTTATTGCCATTTTACACGCTCTCTTTCCCTGCTGCCACCCAACTCGGCTCTAGTCCCTCCAAAAAACAGTCCTATCAAAAAGCTGATCACTGATAGTGACCTGTTTTATGTCAGTGTATTAGTGACGGAATGCCGATACTGCTCTGTGAGGTTCTACAATATAAAATTGGTGGTATCACCTATAGTATTTTGGCTTATTGGGGTTATTGAGATTAAGATTTGAAGTCTTCCAACCAGCAGATGACGTGTTCAAGAATTGTTTTATTACATAATAGGACTATGGTTGTTTGTGGAATAATGGACTAGAGCACAAAACGGGTAAAAGAAATGTTGGCTCGTCTTCTGTAAAATGTTTCTTCTGGTGTTATTTTTTTAAAGCTGTAGGAAACTGGATGCCGTTGCCAAAGGTGAGGCTGCATGTCTTCCTTTCATCTCACCCTTTCCAAGAGAAGGAATGTGACTCTGCTACGTGCCCCAAGTGCCCCACAGTTTTCCTCTCCTTGATCAATGCTACTGCACCGGCTTGCAGTTCCCTGACAGCAAGGCAGCTTTGCTTCACAGAAATGGATCTCTCCTTTCACATCAAGGAGAATAAACCACCTGGCACATTTCATCAGCTCCAGTTACCCTCAGTTCATCATCTGTGTCAGAATCTCAGCATTTCCTACAAACTGCTGGCAGGTAAAACTGGAACTGAGCCACTCATGTACCAGCAATAGATGTAAACAGCTGCACTGTTAAGATCTCTTTTCTAGTACATCCTCTAGATTGATTCCATAAAGGAAATTCCATTGCAAATGTGAACTGACCCTGAAGATTTTGCCTTTAAGATATGCAGAGAGGATGGAAAGGAGGACTATCTCCTTCCCCAAGGAAAAAAGATTGGTTTTAGAAGTTTGCACCTGCTAAGAGCAGATTGGGAATATCCTGAGCTTTAAATTGTGCTTCTTCTAGACTGTAGGATCTTGCCCTCTGTTCCATGTTTTCTGCTTATCCTAAATAGCCCCACAATTTCCGTCTGTTTCACTTCTGAGTCTGCCTTTTATCATGCAGTCATGATGTCCAAATGGATTTACTGGATTGCAAAAGAGTATTAAAGAAGAAAGCTACTAGAGTCCTATAATGGGAAGTGACTGTCCCCTGTTTATACTGTGGCTATGTTTTTCAGCTGAAGGTATGCCCTTTCGATACAATGAGAACACCACTGGCGTGAGCGTGACGCAGCGCCTAGATCGAGAAGAGAGAGAGAGATACGAGCTGATTGCCAAATGCACCGTGAGAGAGGGCTTCAGGGAAATGCAGGTTGAGGTGCCCTTCCTGGTGAACGTGTTAGATGAAGATGACTCTCCTCCCTTCCTTCCCAATGGCACTGACACTGCAGATGCTGTCGTGGAGTTCAACAGGAAAGAGGTTAATGTTCTGCTTTATCTAGTCCCTGAAGTGGGAGCGCAGCGGTGGGAGGCATGATGATTGGGAAATGCCATGCTCTGGGCAATGGATCTCAGCATCAAGCACGTGATCGCACCATGCTCTTCAGAGCTGTGATTGTAAAACGACAAGTCGGTAGAGTTCTTCTCCCCTGAGTTATATTTCATTCAGATCCCAACATAAAAAGAGTCTGGGTCAGGATTTAAACAGTGTAAAGACACATTAGCAGTTCCTGAGGTGCGGATGGACCATTGCTAGGACTGTGGCCAGGATCGCTCTGTCTCCCCATACTGAGCTCTGCTTCGTATTTGTTACAGGGTTGCTTCTTCCCCCAGGTGACTAAAATTGACAGTTGTTACAACAGGTGTTACGTGTGTGTCCTTCCCATATATGCAAAGCTATATAAGATATCAAAACTACATTCAGAACATTTATTAGGATGCTGTACCAGTTAACAGAAAGGCAGGAGGAGTGGCTGGCTGTTGCAGACAAACATTGCACTTGTAAAGTTTCCAGTGTTAGGCTGTTAAGTGAGAGCTCCAGGATCTTGCTTTAATGTTGCCCTCCCACTTTTCCCATATCACCCCAAGACAATCTTTCAAGGGCCCCAACCCCTTTTGTATCTGTCCCCTGCATGCGTACAGCCCTTGCCTCGGTAGAGAAGTACACAGGTGGGCTCTTCGACTCTTCCCACCGGAGCAACAACCCTTTATAAGTCAGTGCTATAGAGACGGCACTTCTTTTGGGGCCTACATGATGCATTTTTTTGTGAGAGGACTTCTGTTTCACAACAGCAGCGGGTTTTTTTGCAGCCAAGTTTCGCTTCAAAATATATTTGCTTGTTTGTGTCTGGAAGGGAAAAGAATTATTTTGGGAGTTTGCTGCCACCTCTCGACTTGAGCAAGTGTTGACAAGACACCTATGAACGCATCACATTTGCCTGGTCATAAAACCAGTTCCTTTTAACTTTTGAAAATTTGGAAACTTGGGAGTTTCCAAATGAGTGAAGGTCTCATAAAACTGTTTTATAAAGTAAAATATTCTCTTTGAAATTCCATGCCTGCAAAGCGTTCAGAACGTAGTGAATTTCACTGTCATTTTGCAGTGGGGAAAAAAAAGCATTATATTTGGAAACTTTCAATCTTTTCTAGTAACTAATTGAACTTGAAATAGCAGAATTGCTAATAAAAATTTGAAAGGCCTTGTGGCTTCAGTGTCCAGGTACTCTCAGCAGAAGTTAGCCAACCCAGGACGCTTTTGTCATTTCAGGTAACGAGTTGGACCTGTCTGAATGTATTGCCTTGTCTTTTAAGCCTACATATTACCTGCTTTCTTAGTAGTATTGCAGAATAACATAGATTTTTATTTTTTTTTAAAAAAAAAGGAAAACAAAAACCAAAGAAAAAATCGGGAGCTGTGCACGTGCACTCATTTCCTACCTCAAAAGTTCAGCGCTGCATTTAGACATAGACTCAAATGATTGCATGACAAGTTCTTTGTCACTGTGTCATGTTCTTTTGAGCTTCTAACTCAGATCCAAATAGGTGTGAAATATTGGTGACCTGAAGCTTAAAATGAATGTGAATGAAAGTGGGCTTGAGTGAAAGTTGTAAGGTTTTATTTGACCCATATTTCAATCTCCTAACTTGTATCAGGGGAAGAAAGCTTCAAGGTCATTCCGCAATGCCATTTATTATTTCTTTCTAGGGAACTGCCCTTGCAACGCTAACCGTATACGATGCAG
The DNA here is from genome assembly GCA_947846985.1 of Fratercula arctica. Classification (NCBI taxonomy): domain Eukaryota; kingdom Metazoa; phylum Chordata; class Aves; order Charadriiformes; family Alcidae; genus Fratercula; species Fratercula arctica. The sequence goes on from CANTUZ010000010.1 coordinate 28,266,277, forward strand.
ACACCACACCTGTTTATCCTCCTGAAAGCAGAAAGAAATACACAGGAACCATCATGACGGACGATCCCTGGATAAGTGAAACATTTCGGGTAGAGCATATCTTCGATGAAATCCACTTCAGCCCAAATGGCAGCCAAGTGAGGGGAACTCGGCATGAGTACAGTAAGCTCCCTTTCTTCAAATAAAGGAGAAGTTGCTTGTTAGTAATTTACCAATAAGCTCTTGAACTTTTCCAAGCATTTTGTAAATATTGAGCCAAAGGAGGCTGAGAAATTTCAAGTTAAGCAAATGCCGAGTTTTAAACATGTATGGAAAACATGGAGTTTATGCATCTCTGGGATAAGGGAGTGTACGGGCTGACATTTTGGGATTCTCAGCGTGGCAGTTAGAAAGGAAGAGGACCTCTCCAAACATCTTGAATGGCACAGAGCGTAACTCCATAGGAGCATACTTTCATATTTAACTTACCTTCTGTTTCCCGTTAGGATTAACTTTGATATGTATAATTTTGATATAATTTTGTTGGGATTGCAGTATCAAAATACGCATTTGCAGATAATGCGGGTCAGTAATAGACTAATCTTTTCTTTCGTAGAACTGGTACTGAATAAAAACATTTCAGTCACAGAGCATCGTTCCTTCCAGTTGGACGTTTTGGTGAATGACACAGAATTCCATGGCCCAGAAAGATCCGTGATGCTTCATTTCAATGTCTCCATCCTCCCTGTCAGCATTCAGTTTCCAAACGTGACTTACCAGTTCACAGTGAACAGAAATGCTGAACGTTTTGCACAAGTAAGAACTGTGTTAATTACACTCACTCTCTGTTAGAGTCGGAGCTTAGTAGATGGATCACTGGGGCGAGATGTGTTAAAGCATTGGTTGTCGCTGTTTTAAGTCGAATCAAAGAAAAATCTCCTATCAATATGACTGTTGCTGGGTGCAGTGGATAGCAGGTAGACTGGACACTAGCTCTCCCATCGCATCAGAGCAGAAGGGGGGCTACACATGGCAGTATTAATAGAGAGAAACAGAGACATGGGAGTATTAATAGAGAGAAATAGAGACAGAAGGCCTTGCAACCATGAGTGGCTTAGGCATAAATAACTGGAAAAATATCAAAGGCAAAAACCAAAATTTGTCGCAGCTCTACATATTCCAGTATGTTAATGGCTTTTCTCTAGATAATGGCTAGTTAGTAATTAATGTGTTTCCTAATTTAACCCTCATTTTAGCTTAATCACTACCATTGCCATTAATAATGCCTTCCAGAAACACTTCCGAACAGGTTGACATTAATCAGGTGAAAATTACAATGTAATTCCTATGGAACGTGTACATTAATAAGGAACTGGTTCAATATAATTAATGTTATGAAAATGAATATTAAAAACATTAGTGATGAGCCATTTTGGGGGAGCTGCTGGAAAGTATACCTCATAACTAAATAAAGCTATAAAACCGCGGCTATACTTGTAGCAGAGAGGACGATTGAGACTAAAATATGATCATCCCAATTGCAGAGAAAACCAATTCATTAGAAGACTTCTAAGGAAGAACTCGGTTTTATTAATCTTTAAGCCTCTGGCTAATTGTAAAAAGAAAGAAAAAGGAAAGTTAGATATATCTTGTGTTCTTATATTTAATCTGATTAAATGCACTATGGCTTGATAGCTCTTCAGAGTATGGAACAGGCTTTACGCGACTGATAAAAATGCTACTGCTTAGTCAAGGGACATTTTCCCCATAGTCTGCACTGAATATCCTAAATAAGAAAAAGATACCAAGTGTGCTCACACAGCGGGCTCTCTACAAAAAGCTGCTACTTTATGACATTTTGTGATGCCTCGGTGCTGCAACTTTTAAAATTGCAGTCCATTAGAAACTTCGTATTCTGTGCTTTTTGTGCAGATCACGGTATTTTTGATGTTAGGTTTGGGTTTTTTGTAGCATCAGATTGTGAAAGCTTTATTCTCAGCAGTGTGAAAAACTCTTGCCTGGAGATAGGGTGAAATCAGTGGGTTTCCCCCTGAAAGAAATAACAGCATAGATGTGTAAGATACTCATAGTCTAGCTCTTAGCATCTAGAAATGCGCCCCAACTGTATATATGTCACAACATAACTGTAATTTTAAAAAGTGTGGAAACTTAACTGTTAGTTGTGAATGAATATATATTAATTGATTTTTTGTTTGTTTGTATATATATATTTTACATATAGGTGCATACAATAATCTTATGAATTAATTAATTCCAAATTAAATTTGGTTAAACCATGTTTATGTGTACATACCCTTGGTTGCCTGAACGCATTTGTTTGAAGTTTGGGAGTGTATCGTTATCTAGTTACAGAATGCAAAACCAAAAAGAAAACAAACAAAAAACCAGTTAGCTTTTAAAGCTGCTGGTTTTGCATGTTGTCAGTCAAACGTTTGAAAGGGAATATTAGGGTTTCAGGAAACAATGGTGCTTCCCAGTAACTCTGCAGTTTCACTGGGTGGCAGCAGTAGCAGCAAAAACTGTTTCTGGCAAGAAGGAGTCCAAGTCTGTGGGAAGAGATCTTTCTTTGTGCAGCCTAAACACAAATTCACAAAGAGATTTTGTTCTGATTCTTGACCAGCAAAATGCAAAACTCACCCTGGCTCTGGAGATGGTCTCGATCAGCTACTGTCGTCCACTTATTTCTGAGGCTGGGTTTGAATTTACAGTGGGCTTGGGTTGGAGCACAAGTCGATGGCAGCAGCTTAGTCCTCAGCACTTCACATTATTAAAGTCGTCTGCGTAATTAGCTGTGATGTGCCAAAGCAGTGAGGAAAAGTGCTGGGCCAAATCAATATGAAGGCTGAACTGTCTCTTGCCCTAAGGAAAACACAAGAGCGTGAAGAAATGATTAACTGCTGGGCTGATGCCATTTGTCTATTTGAGCAGCTAAATGAATTGAATAACAGAAGCATGGCCTTGACGGTACAGGCTTGCCCAGTGGCATTTAACTTATCAAAGGACTTAAAGCTCTACTGACATTTACTGAGACAAATGATGAATAACATCAGCTGAGATTTTTAGAGAGGTTATATGTCCAAATGTCCCTGGAATTCAGTGAAGAGGAACATTATCATTATCCTTATCCGGACTTTATTAAACTCTGGAGCTCAAAAGATGGATTTTTCTGTTCCTATTTATGATAATGGTATTTCTGTGTTAACTATTGTGTGTCTTGCCAGTGCACCTTTGTAGGTTCCTCCCCTGTATGTTAATGTCAGGCCTGATTACCAGGCTCTTTTTCACCCTCCTCATGAGAAAGAGGAACTGGCTGCTTCTACCTCCTTCCCCCGGGGCTGTGCTCTGCTGCATCGGAAAGCTGTGCTGACCCCAGGGCCTGCAGTGCAGGGCAAAGTGACAAGCTTGGGCTTCACCTAGTGGAAGCAGGCAAAAAGAGAAAGCCCATCTATCTTGTAGAAACGCATTTTTAATTTCTACTCAAATTATACAGAGAAAGCAACACTGGCCCATGCGCTACTCTAAGGATAATCCGCTCTTCAGGGACCCAGAATTTATGGGGTCTTCCCCATCCCCTTTGCAGGAAATTTCTGTTGATGAAAAAGGTGCCTGGAAAAAGCAGTTATGACAGAGTAGGCAGAAAGGACAGTTCAGTCTATATAAAGGTTCATGCCATAGAACATCATTATGTTCTCCTACTGCCTCAAAGAAACACTCTCTAAGCAGTTGCAAAACATTGCCAGTTGCAACGCAGCACCAAAGCTAAGATGACGTGGTTCTGGAAGGGATCTGTCTAGACAGTTTATGAACAGTTGAAGTCTTTTCTTGACTTCTTTTTCTTCCAGCCAGTCCCAGCATGCTGTGGAGAGGAGACAGCATGGAAGAAATGGACTAGTTTCTGATTGCTATAATAGTCTTTGTATGTTATCCTGCCACCCAAAAACCCAACAAAAAAACCCCAGCAAATGGTGCCAAGCGACCAGTTTGTGATGTGAATGGGAATAAGTTAGATGAAGTGGGACTATCTTAGGACAAAGTATGCTTCTAGGACTGCAAAAGCTTCCTCTATGACTTTAAATAGTCCAGGTTCATAGGAAGAGGTCTTAATACAAAAATTTTTTTCTGTTTTTTAATGTTCTTGTTAAAGAATGCTAAAACCAAGATGTGCAGATGTGTTTTTACCAGCAGTGGTGTTACTTGAAAACACATCTTAACTGCAGCATTTGAAAAGAATCCATCACCAAGTTCCCTTAAATAACACCCCACCCTTCACGCTGTGGTTTTCCCTGCAAGGAAATCCAGTGCCTCTGGACCTGATCCGAATCCCACTCTTGTAAATGGAAAAAACAAAGTGAGCTTTGGATCAGTTCCTATAGGAGCTGGACAGGAGACGGGGCTTTACATTCCCATGTTTCTTAGATAAACTGTTTCAGACTGAAGAGTGCTCTAGCATAGATGTTCCGGCAGGCAGAGGTTCAAATATGGCAAACCAACATATTTTAATTTTTAGATAAAAATGTTAAAAAAATTGCAAATGGGAAACAATGAGGTTCTTATTCCTTTTAAGGCTTTTGGAGAACTCTGCTGGCCAGAAACATTTCAACTGTAATAGCAGGAAAATTATGTATTAGCAATTTCTATTTCTATCTGTTTTGAAAAGAGTCTCAGCTTTGTTCACACTGAGCTGTTTGCTTTCTCAAGCAAAACCAAAGTTTTTCTCACTGGGACAGAGCAGGGACTGAACTCAGACTTTACAAAATCACAGGGTCTTGTTCTCAGTGAACACTGCTGACCATCAGCAGTAGGCACCAAATATCACCGAGTCTCTGGGTCAAGGCTTTTTGTATTTCCACTGTTGGTCTGAAGACAATGGTGACGCTTTACCTCTCGTTTTTACTGAGAATAAACCATATTTGAAGCATTCACATACTGCATTGGTAGCAGAATATCAAATCTATAAACCCAAGATAAATGCTGAACTCTGCAAGGTGTAATATGGTTGTATTTTTGGTAAGCACAGAATATTTTTGATGTATAGTTTTGTTTCTGTTGTCTGTGATTTCTTTGTTGGTGTTTGAGCCTAGATAGGAAAAATCTGCATTGAAAACTGTATGAAATTCCATGGTGTGAACTTCACTTACAAGTTACTGTCCCCCAACGTAAGCTGCTATCCTGTCAGCATAGTTCAAGGCCAAGAAGGCAAATGGGGAAGCCTTTATGTGAACGATTCCTCTGTGCTACGCAGACCCGAATGCAAGGAAATACAATACACTATTCAAGCTACCGACAAGCAGAGCAGGAAACATACCAAAACCCTCCTCACTATTGTATTGGAAGGAACTCGTAAGTACTCGAGTCAATTAGATTTACAAGAGCCAAGAGTTTACAAGAGTATTAGGTGATGCATTAGTAGGGTAGCTCCAAACTGATGGCATTAACAATGAAAATGAGTCTGAGTCACAAGATACAGATTGCAAAGTTTGCCTCTTGAGTTCTGAATCAGACCTGCCTGTAGCAGATATTTGTTTGAAAAACTAATGCACAGAAAGGTGATATATCATATGCAATTCCTAATGTTTGTGATAACGTTTAATTTAGAAGAATCTTTTTTGTGTGTGTGTGACCTTTATTTTGTATTTCACATATTCCTATGGAAGGGAAAAAAAAAAGTGTGTGTATATATGAAACCACAAATCTCTGGCCTAAGTATATTTAGTCAATCATCTTTCCCCCACTTCTCACTCCAATTTTTCATTTTTTAAAAAATTTATTTGCTTAACATTCATGTAGCGATTGTATTGACTTCATTTTATTGAAAATTTCATAAGGGCAGAATGTTAGAAATATTCTACAAGAGCCACAGCAGAGGAGGATTACATGGGAAATGTAAATAATGATTTCTCTCCAAACCATATTGCACTTTGTGCAGAACCTTACATTTCTACCTGAAAATTTCTTCCATTCCCTTCTATCATATCACAGCTTCTACGCCAAGAGTGAACAGGTTGAGGAAGAAGAACCAAAAGCCTGCAGTGGACTTTTCTTTTTGCAAGAGCCTTGTGCTGCCTGAAATCACGCATTCCTAGCTACTGCTCCTTGGGCTATTACTGCATTAGCCCAAGTACTAAGTTTTGCCCCTTAATTAAAAGTTTTGTAAGAAGCCATAAGTACTTATGGTCCCCATTTTCCTCTTATCAGTATGTTAGCACATTTCTACACTTGTAGGCATTGGCGGTGTGCTATCAAGCAAAGATAACTGTGCCATCATGTTTGTCTTCTGTTTCACAAAAGAGAAACACCTGGACTTTTCATCTAAGTTTACTGATAGTTGAGTCAGTCAGTCCTTCTCTCCTTTCTTCATCTTTCTTTCCTTCATGTCTACTCCTAAGAACGGAGTTTTCCTTCTGATTTGAGCTGACTTGCTTGTGTATTCATCTCCCTTGTCCTGCACTGACAGCAAACACTCTTCCCTACAGTTTTAAAAAAAGAGGAGGACTGCCCTAACTCTTGTGCTGTGAGCAAGCACCGTGCTGAATGCGAAGAGTGTGGTGGCCTGGGAGTGCTGACAGGAAGATGCCAGTGGAGACAGGGGAGTGGAAAAGGTACATTTCTGTTGTGTGAAATCAAGCTTCTGTTTAGTCGTAATTGCGCATTTGACTTCCATAGATACAAACTGATTTATTCTGGCTGGACAACGTGGTGTAGTAAACTACACAGAAGCTGGGGCTAAAAGAATTTATCATAGTACCCAACTAAAACATGCGCTGGGAAGGAAAACGAGGTTAAGCTGGAATGGTGATTCTTGATCTTGCCCCTGGTGATGTTGAACGTGATATGTAAAACACCAGCTATGAATTGGGTTTGCAGCAGTGTAACTGGAATAGGTGATTAACGGCTTTGCAAGATAATCTCTGTGACCATGAATTGAGTTTGGAACAAACCAAAGAGCCTCTCAGCAGGTATGCCCCCGCAGACAGTGAGCACACAAGCTGCGTCTCTGTCGTCTCTCTTTTCTGTGGTCTGTAGCACAGAAAACAGAGTGACGAGTAACAGTACTCTTGGCAGCTCCAGAACAGTGCTTCTCTGCCCTTCGTCCCTTCAAACTGCATGAATATCACAAAGTCTCTTTGACTACTTGTAACCTTCAAGATGTGTGAAATTACTGTGTAGAGACATCTGTAGTTGTGAAAGCCACTCTTCAGTCTCAAAATGGTCAACTAGCTCTTTTTCAAGTAATGCTCACTGTAACTGCAAGTGACGTGCCCAAAGGGTTGTCAGAAGCAGAAAACATAGTGAAAAATATATATTGCTTTTAGCTGTTACTTTAGCAGATGGTATTTATATTAATCAATGTTTATTTTAAAAAGAAAAGTAACCTGTGCTTTGGTGTGTCGATGTGCACTGAGAAGATGCAAAAAGCTTTCCTTCAAAGCTTTGTCGTGTTTGGGCAGCTGTCTGTTTCTGTGTTAACAGGGATCACCACAAACTATTCCACGTGCACCCCGAGTATCAAGACTTGTCCAGATGGCACCTGTGATGCGATTGAGAACAAAGATCCGGCTGTGTGCCCCCAGGACTGCACAAGTACGGAAATGTTTTAGGATGGGCTTTTCTGTGTCACCGCTGATCGCTGTTGAAGTTCCACTTTCTTGATCCCAAATACCTTTACAAGCTCAACATATTTAGCATCTCTGCATTGTCATACCTGCGTTTGAATCATACATAGAATCATAGAATTGTTAGGGTTGGAAGGGACCTTAAAGACCATCTAGTTCCAACCCCCCTGCCCTGGGCAGGGACACCCCCCACTAGACCAGGCTGCTCAAAGCCCCATTCAGCCTGGCCTTGAACACTTCCAGGGATGGGCCATCCACCACCTCTCTGGGCAGCCTGTGCCAGTGTCTCACCACCCTCATGGTGAAGAACTTCTTCCTAACGTCCAGTCCATACAAAAGAGTTAAGGTTATGGGGACTAATCTTGTTCTTTTTTAAGCCTGTCAGCCAACACCTATTGGTTTTCTCATAATTCTTGTTCTGCTCCCCTGGTTAATTCACAGGCAGTGTTTTTCAGTGGAGGTATTTCCTGAAACAGGTATGGGTTTTAGGCAAGTTAATGCCCTATTTCCAAACTTTAGCACAATATGATAGAAACCATGCCTATTTGAACTCCAGTTTAAACAAGTAAGAAGAAGCAAATTTCAATTTAAAATAAATGTGCTTACGGAGAATCATTTGGTGAGATGCACCTGGACTTATTTGACAGATGACCATCAAAATGATCCAGTGCCTTATCTAGTCAAAGATACAGGCGGAGATTAATATAAACAGTATTTATGAAGGAAGAATTGAAATGCATTTGTGTTTTTTCCTGAACACATCTTTCTACATTCCACTCCTGTACCTGCTCATACGTGCAAGTTCACAATCACCCAGAAGATATAAAGGTTAGAAGAACAGCGTATTGCACTTAAAAATTATCTCAATTGCTCAAGTGGATCTTTATATCTATCAGTATCTAAATCAGGAAAAAAGACAGATGTTTCTTGAATAATTCTTCTGGCTCTGACATTGTATACTCGGAGTTTACATGTTAAAATGGAGTCATAGAGGAAGTAGCGTTTTCTTACAGGCAGGGACTTACATTCCTTCTATAAAATGAATAAATAAAGAGGCATCTTTGTATTTCTTACATGCAAGAATGTGACTGTGTATTGTAAATTACTTTTATCACAAAGATAATTATTTCATTAGAGTGCATAAGAACAATTCTTAAGGTGGCAGAAATGCTTGAAGTGAACGCAAGTAACTTCTCTAATCATCTGAAAAGAATTCTTTATTGGTAATAACCACAATCAGTTGTCATTCTAAAAGTGGTAATATTTGTGCCAGGGGCTGCGATGCTAAAACATGTAATGTGCAACATATGCAGCATCAAATGTTTTGCTGAACAGAAGCCTGAAAGAAATACTGTCTTTATTAGATAATAAAAGCAGGCAAGTGAGACAAGCTTTCAAGATGTTACGTGTGCCTTTTTAATGCCTGAGTTGGATAATTTTATATGTGATTTGACGCAGTTCAGAACCTGGGCTGGTGCCCAAAAGCAGTGTATTTACAGGCAAAGAAGTGAGTGTGTTTTGGGAGCTCAGAGGTGCAGGAGTTACCGTTATACCAGCTTTTACTGGCAGGGGACATTTCTTTGGGAATGGCAAGCAATAAATAGAAAGCCCCAGATGCGTTAAGATAAGGATATTCTTTAAGTACAGGCAGTTGCTAAAATACTTATTTTTATAATTCATCTGTCACTATGACGGCAATGTATTTGAGTCCCAAAATTTCTTTCTCATGCTAACGCTACGAATATTATATTCAAGGGCACTCAGCTGAAACAACTGGTGCCATGGCTGTGCCTATCAAATAGAGGCAACCTAATGGCATCCTAAGCAAGAGACTTTCTTGTAGTAAGTAGCAGCTTCAGGGCTGTTGTAGTGTGTGAGTCTGGTTAAATATTTGCAAATAATTGATCTTTGTAGGCTATTCTGAACTTTGGCCTTCTGATAATGAAAAAAAAAATATATATAGCACTTAGGCTTCTACCTTCCTTTACATGTTTTTGTTTTGGTAGTTGGACATCGTCTTTGGTTTTGGCCAACAACCACTGTTTGTACTTTCTGAATTTCTGCATTTTTTACGTGGCGTGTGGGATAGGGCCACGGTTTTTCCTTTTTCCAAATGATCTTGAAGCAGGGAAAGCTCTTTCCCACCACAGGGCAATGGAAACAGATGATGATTTAAAACAGGAACATGTGAAACATGACACAATTCAAATCAATATTGATAATTCTTGGAATTTCCCTACCAGCAATGCATTGGTGAAAAATATATTTTTTTGGGTGTCTGGAATTCATATAGGAAGCTCCACGTTTCCAGTGTACACCTCCAGTGAAAATGTACTCCTTGCTGTGTAAAAACCTTCCTTGCTCTGTAAAACCCTTTGTCTTCAAATCCCTCGCTCAAGAACAGTTCGGAATAGGACTTACTCAACCCTGCTTCCCCCTTCTACCGGGTCCTCAAACATGGGCAGATATAGATAAATACACATGATTTTTCTGAGGCTAATGGAAACTTTATTTCATCACCTTTTCACAATAGAGAAAGTTGGCTGGTCAATCAAAATTTGACTGGTCAATCAGCCAATTAGTTGGCTGGCTATTCAAGAATTTTTGGGAATACCCATGCTTCTTCAAACAACAAGTGTCTGCTCAGGGAGCATTGGCTCAGCAGAGTCTCTTCCAAAATTAACCAGCTGAGCTGCATATATTTTAGTAGATATAGCCTCTCTAGAAAGATGGTCAAAATCTGTCTACTTTGCCTAAATAGTCAAGTCCTCATTTCACTTCTCCTAAGAAAGGCTGTTTGCCTTCATGTCGCCAAAAAATATCCTCTTCCTCAATTCACGTTACACATGGAAAGAAATGTAAAAGAAACAATTGTTCACTCTGCTATCGACTTAGATGGGACAGAGGAAAATTAGTTGAAATAAAAAGATGACTATATTGAAAACACCTTCATCTTGTTTGTCATTTGAATCCCTTTATGGGGACCAGGACAAGATGATTTTTCTGAAAGGCAGCTAAATTTGCAGAACTTGATTGGTTTCTGTCTGTACGATGGTGTTTGTGATTAAAGGCAGATTATAGATGAAAAATGTCACAGCTAATGGTCATTTTTATAATATATGCAGAAAAAAAGTTATTTACTTGAAAATAGAGTTGCAGTTATTCTGTATGAAGAATTCCTGCTTGAAATCAAGAGTACTTCTGTATGAGTTGCTGCACTTTTTTCTTAATATTAAACAATGCATTTTTAGACAATGAAAGATTTTGGTTTTTAATCACTTGCACTTGGCACTTACTCTTAGTGCTCTCACTAAACTATCCCGTGGCATTTCACAGACGTGATTAAGTATTGTTATGTCCATTTGACAATGAAACAAATGATATCTAGAACAGTATGCTGACTTTTCCAAGGTAAGAGGAAATTGGCATCAGAACCAGGAATGGAACCTGGTCTATAGACCACTGGTCTATACCACTGGACTGTACGTCATCTCATGCGTAAAAAAATACCTAAGACAATGATGGAGAGAAACTAAAATAAGCAGACTAGAGAAAGCATTTTAGAGAGAATTTTAAAATGTAAGATAACCTCACTGATACAGAACCGTAATGGTTTATGAGGAAACTGAGTCAGGACAGCCATGAGGTGAGTGTTCGAGCTAGATGTTTGGCATTAAGTAATGGGATTCTATATAAGGTTTTAAGGGGTACATGAAATTAGGAAAGTATCCCAACTATGCAATGCAAAGAGAACTCTTATATTTTTATTATAGATAAATTTAATTCCATAATGGAAATAGCTGCTAATCAGGGCTAATGTTCAAGCGGTCCAAGGTCCTCTCATTTCGGGATCTCAGAAATTCCAGAATTTAGACTCTTCCCAAATTCTCAGGAATCCCTGTCTTTATCACAACACTGTGCTGCCCTGTCAAAGGATAAACCCGTGGAAAGTTTTGAGCCTAATTTTTTTTTTCCTGTAACTGTATGTGAGAATCATCGCTTGTGTCTCTATTTGATTAGGTGGAAACGTTATTGGTGGTCATGGGAAAGGCACTGGCAATCTTGGAATTAAGTCAGGACATGGGATTTGTTACTGCTTCCCAAGACAGAACTGTTATTGTGAGAAAGATGATATCACGGGTGAGTCTAAACAATATCTGCTGTTCTTATATTAGTCTTTTCCTCTGTTTGTACCTACCATCTGTATATGTACAACGATCTAAACTTGTGGGCATGTTAATAAGCTATATCTTTGGTCAGAAACTGCTAATATAAAATTAAGAACTGTCACTTTGACTTCTACTATGGAGCCTGAGAATCTCCAGGGGAGCATTATTTCTATCCTTGGCTAAAGATTCTTTTTTATCCATTACTACATGATAAACAGGCTGGTTGTCCTTTGATTTCCAGCAGCATTTGCATTTCAGGGAGACTCACCTCATATTTGCAAAGACAGCTAGGAGAATTAGAATAACAACTTCTATTACTTTCAAGTAACTCCAGCCTCCTAATCATTTCTGAAAATCTCAGCTTCAGAATGTCAGAGCCAGCCGGCACCCATTGTGTTAGGTGGAGGAACGGATTACTTTTTTTCATTGACCTTTGTTTAAACATAGTTGTTCTACACAGTTGTTTGAAAAAGATTGATGAGGATTAAATACTGCTTGGTTTTTCCAAAAAAAAAAACCAAAAGAAACAAAAACATTTTTATCATTGCTAATAATAAATATAACGTGAAATATTTTGCATCTTTAGAATCACAGAATCATAGAATCATTTAGGTTGGAAAACACCTTTAAGATCATTGAGTCCAACCATCAACCTAACGCTGCCAAAACCACCACTAAACCATGGCCCTCAGCACCACGTCTACTCACCTTTTAAATACCTTCAGGGATGGCGATTCCACCACTTCCCTGGGCAGCCTGTTCCAATGCTTGATAACCCTTTCAGTGAAGAAATTTTTCCTAATATCCAATATGAACCTCCCCTGGTGAACATGAGGCCATTTCCTCTTGTCCTGTCGCTTGTTATTTGGGAGAAGAGACCGACCCCCACCTCGCTACAGCCTCCTTTCAGGTTCAACCTCCTTTAAAACTGAATTGTTCAGAATATATCTCAATTTATTCTTCTGAGTAAATTTTCTGTAGGGATAAGAAAAAGAGGAAACATAGAGCTTCTTGCTTTTGCTTTTTTTTTCTTTTATTTTTAATTCTAGAAAGATATTGTGCTGTATCCACTTATTTCTGGGGTACAGGTTGCAGATGTAAGTTAACTATGTATCTGAAGTCAGGATTACCTGATGAACAATTGTGCAAGGACCATATTTTGGATCTTGGTTTCTTCTGGGAGCAACTCCCTCAGTATGCTGTCTAGGGGCACAAAGGCTTAAAGAAACTTAGTTTCCAAAGTAAGACACTGAAAGTGCTTCTGCAAAAGGGGAAGTAGTAAATGGAGAGGAAAAAATGCATATTACTTTAGAAGCAGTTGCAGCATTAGGCAATGTTTTCAGAAATAATTATTTTGTTAAATACAAAGCCAGAAATATTCTAAGTCTCCTTATAATCTAAAATGTTGAAGATAAATATTCTTTAAAGTCTAGCAATTGACATAATGAATTAAATTGACATCTGAAGAAGCTTTTATTTGATGGGTTGAATGGCTGTAACATAAACTGTTTTCCACAAGCAAAATTCAGTCATATGTCTCCAGAGAGGTAAGTGGTATCAGAAGATCAATATGTGGTAGGCTGGGTCTTAAAGAAGAGTGTCAGGAGTAGCCTACATCTATAAAGATAAGGAATATGGGTCAAGCTTACCTATCCTTACATTTACACAGGCAGTTAGGCAAAAAATTACCTGCTGGTATCCAAAATAAAAAAAGAATTGGTAAGTGCAGTGAGCATATTTGATTGAGAATTAGCTATTAGGTTTTCCTCTAGGTTTTTAAGTGATTTTGAGTTCTGTTTCTGTCACACCTGTGCGTGTCATGTGCACTGCCAAATCAGAAGTAGGAGACAACAAGCAAAGTTCTAAAAAGCTCCTCTTGGTCCACAGAGCAACTATGTGATGAGGTGTGCAAGACTGTGATAGCAGGGGCAGTGCTGCTGTCCTTCATCATCTCCGTGCTGCTTTCCTCCTATTTCATCCATCGTTACCACAAGAATTCTCCAAAGCCACCTATTGCCTCTGCAGAAATGACGTTCCGGCGCCCAGCCCAGTCCTACCCCATCAGTTATTCTTCCACTAATGTCCGCCGGCCTTCTTTAGATTCCATGGAGAACCAGGTGTCTGTAGACACCTTTAAAATACCGGTAAGCCTGACGTCATTTTGCATGCTCTTTTTCTATGTCTGTCTTATTTCTAAAGAATGTTGTTTGTGCATGCAGAGAATGTTACGGAAATACAATCTATTTAGAGAAATATGCAACGCAAATAACTAAAACAGAAGTTGTGTGTACAGGCAGGGAACTGAAAATACTTAATGAGTAACTGGATAAACCATATATTCTTCTATTTTTGTTATGTTTTAATATAATGTGACATTAGGACTAATTTGAGCCAACGTTTTTTTCTAAATGTAACTACATTTGACAGTACTGTGGTTTTACTTTGTCCAATTAAATACTAATAATCAGTAGGCCTGTAGTCTCTGTGATAAACCATAGTATCACAATAAGGGTAAGTTTAAAACAAAACAGACTGTAGGTGTCAGCTGGAGTGTGTGTTTTACCCACATTTTAAGGATTTTTTTCCCAGTCACACTATCATACCTTTAATCTAGTTTTTTCTGTGTGGAATCGCATACTACCCAGGATGCCTGCCAGCTGGTGTGTTTTCATGGACCGACACGGTAGAGAAACACTGCCACTTTATACAACGTATGTGGCAACATGAAATCTAGGTGGATGTTAGATATTGAGTCTTCACGGACCCTGTGCTCCGTTTGCTTTAATTTCTTGTTTGGTTTGTACATCTGTCATCCTTTTGCAACTATAAGGCTTAATAATACTAATTTCATAAGAGGAGGTTTGTTGTCTCTGATGGACAGGGATATCAGAGGAAGGGAAATGCCTTATTCCATGAGTAAAACTGATGTACTTCTCTGTGAAGTCCAAGGGCACATATTCATAGTGAATCCTGTATCACTTCATGTCTCATTTGTATCCGATTTCCCAGACTTGTAAATATAATCCATTATCCATAGACTACATGTACAGCCTGTTTTGAACTAGGGGATTTCAAGGTAATGGAAAAACACTTTCAAAATACCTAGACATTCAGAAGCTTCTACAGGAATACACTGATATTGATAAGAAGAGCAAGCAAACATTGTACAAATAAGTCTGCCTATTCCTGAAGAATGTTCTTCTATTGAACATTAACGCTTTGGGTGCAGCTAGCCACTCCTTTTCTTGCTTCATCTTATAGGGTTCCTTTTCTCTCCTGCAGGAAGATCCAAAGTGGGAATTCCCTCGGAAGAACCTGGTTCTGGGCAAGACTCTTGGAGAAGGAGAATTTGGAAAGGTCGTTAAGGCAACAGCATTCCGACTCAAGGGAAGAGCTGGCTATACCACTGTGGCAGTGAAAATGCTGAAAGGTACATTCACATCTGGGTCTGAAATGATTTGAAAACTATTTGTTGTAACCTCTGAATGGATTTTAAGAGGGGCTAGCATGAAAGTAAAAGGTCAGCTAAAACCGACCATTGCTGCAGCCTCCATTTTTTCCAGCATTCTGTTATATTCTGACAGATTTCTTACTTTAGGAGCTAGCATCACATTGCTCCAAAAAAGTAATTTCCACAAATTCTAATTCATGATATGCAGGGAGCCTCTGACGTAACTTAAACGTATATAACTGTGTTTGGCATTGGAGAAAATATTGCAATGGCTTGTTAAAGCTTTCTGATTTATTTTTTTTTCTCTCTACACGGTTTTCTTTGTCAAAGCTTTTAAAATACAATATGTTATAATCGTGTCAAGAGAGATAATAGACCTTTTAAGTTACTTTTCTGATTGAGAAGTCCATCTACTTTTATGCTTTCTGATCTGCTTTTCAATTACAAGGAGCTCTGCCCAACTGGCTTGAGTAGCTGTCTCCTGGTGTCTTCAGTTTTCCCCAAGACTGTAAAGCTGGGGGCAAAAAGTATGCCTAGATAATGTTGAGAGGATAATGTGAGACCCTGAGTCCCTGTCTCTGTTGAGTAGTTTTCAGGCCCAAATATACTTGCTTCTTTCCCATATAGAAAAAGAAATTGTACTGAAAGAAAAACTTGAAAAAATTAATGTTTTTGCTTGATCTCTGGAGTAGAAAGTCTCCACTATTACTGTACGTTTCAGGTGGATGCTGTTGTAATGCATGGCTTTTGCCACCTTAACAGTTATATATATGAGTATAGATTTTACATAACTAGTGTCTGAGGCTGATTTCTAGTAAAGCCTTCACTAGACATGCAAAGATAGTGAAGGAGGTCAGTGGAAATGCTCAAACCAGTTCCTTCAGGAGGCTTTTTATTCACCACAGCCTGAAAGATGAAATAGATATGAAAATTGTGTCCTTCTCTACTATCTTGTCTACTAATTCATACGTGCATGTAGTCCCTACATATCAGGCACTTAGGAATATACGAGACAAAGAGGGGAAACAACCAGAAAGGCTTATGGATGCAAGAAGTTCCTTTAGCTGGGCTAAAGGAATTCAGCCTTAGCTGAATGACCTCATCCATTCACTGCTGCTTATAAGTAAAAATTATAGGAAAATGTTATACTACTTATTACCATTTCAACACATCATCTGCTGCTTGAGAGCAAAGATGCTGCATATCCCATCATTTTACCAAAGAAATAAATGCATTACGAAGCGCATGCCTGCGTTGCAAGAGGTTCAGTGGAGAACAGGTCATATGGAGGAAATCTAGGAACTAAGTCTTTTCAGAAGTGAAGACAAGTTAACCATTACTTGTAATACTCAAGTAACGACCTGCATGTCATTATCAATAGAATAATCTTAGTAATCAGTTCATTTCATAATTACTTGTGCACCTAATATCACTGATTTTCTTCAACAACATGCGACTTGAGTTAAAATTCCAAGACACAGTGGTAAAAAATGTTGCTTTTACTTGCAGATAATTTAATATTCAGCTTTCCCTAGCTATTATGAAAGAAAGAATTGACAGAATTGATAATGCGAAGGAGTAACCCTTTATTTTAAGCACCTTATTTTAATAAATTGATCTGACATTTACAGTAATACTTCAGGCTCTAATTAATCCCTTTGTAATGTAAATTACATTGCAGATAGTCACCTGAAATTCCATTTTCCAACTTGACTGTGGAGAACATTTGTCATTCTGCAAATATTTATCTGTCGTTACTGGTTTAACTTTACTGTTAACACATGACAACTCAAGTTTTGCTATCAGGCAAACATCACCCATCCTTTCCCTGTAACAGATACAAAGGGGGTAATTTGTCCAAGTATTAGGGACTCTGCACTGCCTGATCTTTAAAAAGGAATGGTATGTACAGCAGTATGTTAATGGCAGAAGCCTCCTGCTTACTGCATAAAACACATTTCCTGCCTGAGCTGTGTAGCTGGGCACAATGTGTGGTTAAGAACAGACCAGGGCAGGACTCTCCCTACTTCCTCAATTTAACGCCTACTTTGTGGCATCACGTACTGGGGAGGCAACAAGGAGCAGTAACTAATTAGCTGAGCCAAAATAATCTTGGAGCTATGGATGGAGGTTTAAAGAAACAGAGGGATAATTTTTTCAGCCCATTATTACCACTTTTCTCATATGAATTAAATCTGACCTCCTGCATGATACGAATGCCCTCATTACAATCAAATTAAAGGGGAAAATACCAACCAATCTGTAAACAGACATTATTCACAATTTGTAAAAAACAAGGGCTATAAAGCTTCAGAGCTAATTGTCTCCATTTGTGCACTATCAAAGTTTGTTATTCCATCAGACAAACAGGCATGGTACATGGCAAACTTTGTTCTGTTCTTGCATGTGCTACACAGTTCCAGAGCTAGAAAAATAAGACTTTCACAGAGGCATTAAGTTGATATTGTTCATTTTTGTTTTACATAAATGCATATTTTTTGTAGTCCCTATCAGTAGCGAGAGACCATCCGATCTTGCACTCCCTGGGGTAGAAGACTCTGAAGTCTAAGTGGAGGTTCAGACTGTAAGATAATATATGGCAGATACAAACGTATAGTAGAACAGAATAAAAACATATCATGACCAGGGCAAACTACTAGCACACGTATTTTAAATGGATAAGTAAATAAAGCTTTTGGTGCTTACAGCCTTTATGGAAAAATATACAATACAGTACCAAAGGTCAGAAGCTGAACTTGTTTTTTATTAGCCTTAAGTAAAGGTGACCATATACTTGTCAACTGCCCAGTAATAACACTCTGTAGGAACTATCCAGGGAGGTTTCATGTGTCAGAGAGAGGGTTATCTCTGACCTATGGTGTCTTTATGACTAAAGATTTCCTTCAAGCTTCAGTGCGTTCAAAGAGGAAGTTTGTTAGTCAGGAGAATTCTGCAAAAACAAAATGCTTGAAAGGCTAAGAAAGCCTCTGGGGGCTATATATTGTCCTGCGATTCCCACTGACATCAGTGAAGTCTGCATACAAGTCTCCCAGTAAAATCAATCTGAAGTGTACGTTTAGCTTCTGAACACTAAACCTGGATGTGTGCTACAAGTGTAAACCAGTAGATTAGTGGATTTTTATTCTGTCAGAAAATGTATTCAGGAGGAGGAGGGCTATATCATGGGAGTTAACTGAGAGAGTCTTTTTTGTTTGATCAACATAAAATCTTGGCTTTCATATGCTTCTGAAGCTTTGATTGCAAAGATTCACCCTAAAAAGTTGCTTTAGAACACTTGTTAAGGTCTGTAATAATTTCATGGCATCTTTAAGACATTGCAGGCTCTGGTCCTCATTCTTGGCTGACCTACTCTTTCTGTAGTCATTTGTACCGGGGCGAGTGATGATTGTAGCAGGTCACCATCCAGAACAGCAGCAGTCCCATTCACTTGGTTCTGATATCAATGTGGAGACAGGGGAATTTCTCTCCTGCGGGGAATTATGGAGTTTTCCAACCTGTTGCTAATTCCAGGAGAAATGGTTGATCTCATACTTTAGACTTATGTAGAGAACTCTTGAGTAATGCTTTCCTAACCACAACTGTGTGTTTGGACACTTCCTGCAGAAAATGCTTCCCAGAGTGAGCTGCGAGATCTACTTTCAGAGTTCAACCTTTTGAAACAGGTGAACCATCCTCATGTCATCAAACTTTATGGAGCGTGCAGTCAAGATGGTAAATATTAGAAACTCGTTATTAAGATGAAAACATTAAGCAAGGAAATAAAGAGCAGTTTGTTGATGGGTTTGGACCACTGCTTAATCATTGCTGAGCACCTCTTAAATTTGCTGCTAGCTGAAAAAACAAGAGACCTATAAGAAAAGCAATGTCTGAAGGGAAGGGGAAATGCTAATTCAGTGTAACTAAGCATTCTTCCTGTGGTTTTCTTCAATACACATTTTGATCATGAAGCTATTTATATTTAACAAATCTACTACCAGTTCTCTTCCAATCAATATATATTTTTATATTATGTTGATGCTCAGTAAGTCTTTTCACATATGGGTTATATTTAAAGTTTAATGGGGATTCCATTATTGTTGTCATTATCCATACTAAAACAATGCTTTGAGGCTTAAGCCAGGGAGGGAGATCTCCCAAAAAAACCAACCAAACAAAAAAGACAGCAACAGATCCTTTTGTTAAAATGTAGCTGGATAGTTAGATTGATACTTGGTTCTCCTCCTCTGTCACAAAACTGTTGTCTCCCTCTTGTGAAATATTGGGTAAAACCCTCACTCTTAGAAACCTATATTTTAAGGGGGAGAATTTTTGGATGCATGTATTATAAACTGCCAGTGAAGCAAATTTTCATTGCTGTGCATAGGAATTAGTATGAATAATTTCTGTTCATGTTAAATGAAGTTGCGTCGCAACATCCTCTTCCATTTGCATCTGCAATTATGCATCCTAAAATGACAGCATGCATGTTGCAACCTTGGGCAAAGGCCTGCCTTCTTTGCCCACCCAGATCTGTTGCAAGTGGCACTTTTAGTTGTAGACAGAGAATATAATTCAGGACTGAGTCATCTCTGAGTCTTAGTAAGGTAATGAACCAGCAGGGCGGGGGATATATATTTTTTTTTCTTTTCAGTACAATGTATTTCTTCATCCCAAAGGAAGTGAATTGTTTCTGAGTCACAGGCTTTTAATAAATATCAAGTTAATTCATTAGCGTATGGGGTGGGAGGGCTTTGATACAGCAGACAAATGTATTTAGCATTAAAGCACCGAGTGGATATTATTCATGTGGGTAATGGGGAGGAGAAACTAATGGATTGAAATGTCAGAATGTTTTTAAGCACTCTGAAAAGGCACCTTAAATACAACACTGGAATTAGTAGATGATTTGCGAGCTCAGTATCACACGCTCCAGGAAAGTATTATGGTTTTAATTTTTTTTTTTAAGTTTCTCTAAGTTGGCTGGTTTCACAGGTCTGATGTGTAAGAAGGTTGTCTCTTTTCTAGTCTCAAATTATCTAGATGAGGGAATGTGACAATAGGCTGAATTCTGCTTTGATTTAGGCTGAAACTCACTCACTTTGCATAGAGGATGTAATCTAAAAATATTTTATGATTCCATGGCTGTTCAGTGCCTTTTACATAAAGGCCAGAGGTGCCTAGAGCCTCTGACTGTTCAAAATAATGTGTTGATTAGCACAGACTTTTTTGAAAAAATAAAATAAAATCATTATCTATTAATTGTTTACTTATCAGTGTGTTTGTTTATTTCAGGCCCGCTGTATTTAATTGTGGAATACGCTAAATACGGCTCCTTGCGCAGTTTTCTCAGGGAAAGTCGAAAAGTAGGACCCAGCTACGTGGGTAGTGATGGCAACAGAAATTCAAGTTATTTGGATAACCCTGATGAGAGAGCCTTAACAATGGGAGATCTGATCTCATTTGCGTGGCAGATATCCCGGGGAATGCAGTACCTTGCAGAAATGAAGGTAGGGTAGTGTAATAGTGCACGTCCTTGTGATAGATGGACATGTCAGCAGTTGGTTCCTCCACACGACGCATAATCACTAATTGTTGGTTTCTTCCAAAAGCTTGTCCATCGTGATTTAGCAGCCAGAAATGTATTGGTGGCAGAAGGGCGCAAAATGAAGATTTCCGATTTTGGCCTCTCCCGTGATGTATATGAAGAAGATTCATATGTCAAGAGGAGTAAGGTACAGTGCATATTAAAAACAGTAGTGGGAATTATGCTGCAGGACTTGAGCACAGAAGAAAAAGATAATAGCTATTTTTAATTAACTTAGAATTATTCTATTTTAAAGAAATAAAAATGAAGATGAAGCAAAATTATGAGCTTAATCAGAGGGACAGTAATATATATATATGTGTTAAAAAAAACCCGCATCATATTTAAGTCACCGTTACTTCCTCCACATCTTTTTGTTGATTGGTTGTCAACACAACCAATTTATTTCTTATATGTAAAAGTAAATAAAAGTAGAAGAAGGGTCACTACAATGATGAAGGCCTTAGAGCATCTGACATGCAAGGAGAGGCTGATAGAGCTGGGTTTGTTTAGCTTGGAGAAAAGAGGGCTCAGGGGGATCTTATCGATGTGGTTAAATACCTGATGGCAGGGAATAAAGCCAACAGAGCCAGGCTCTTCTCAGGGTGGCCCAGTGACTGGACAAGAGGCAATGGGTGCTATTTTAAATATGAGAAATTCCATTTAAAGAAAAGAAAAAACTTTTTTACTGTAACAGTGATCGAACACTGGAACAGGCTGCCCAGAGAATCTCCGTTTCTGGAGATATTCAACATCTGGTTGGAAACGGTCTCCAGAAACCTCCCGTGGCTGAGCCTGCTCTGAGCAGAGGGGTGAGGTCCCAGCCCACCTCTGTGGTTCTGCGATCCTGTGAAAAGTTGCAAGACAATGTGTAAAGAGTAGGATGAGATCGGCTGTTTTTTAAAAGTGATGTGCCAAATAGTCTGTAATAAATTATTTCATTTTCTTAAGGCTAGAGAGTTCACACAGGATGCTTAAAAATACCATGTGTTTTGTCAATGTAAACACAGAAGAACAACACCTTTCTCATTGCAGAAGCTTTCAATTATTAACCTTTTTATGGGTAGAGAGATGCCCATTTTTGAAAGAGGTGGACCCTTTCATTTATCCAGTTCCTCATCACGCTGCTTGAAATCACAAACAAAAAACTCCATCATTTTTCTCTGTTGTTTTCCTATTTATAATTAAAAATATAAACAAAAAACCCAAGGAGTTGAAAAAAATTCAGAAAATTTCTATAAAGATCCTAATTTCAGGAACTGGCACATCTGTCTAATTTCAGAAATTAGCACATTTACGCACAAGACTTGAATCAAAGCCCTCCTACAAATACCAACAAACATATGAAAGATACCAAATCTTAATCAAAATGGTACATCAGAGGTCGGGGTAGATTAGGAGCTAATGCTACCTGCCAGAGGTTATTTAAAGCCATTCTATTTTGCCTGCCACAGTAAATTATTGTCAGGCGCCTAGATACAGTTCTGTCTGCTCACAGTGCTCGTGGCAGGACTCAGCGTATGGTAACATTTCACCTGTTGGACTGTGCAAAGGGAATTTGATGGAAAGACGAGTTGTTGAGTCACGTCACTACTTCCCTGAAAAGAAATGCTTGAACATAATAACTTTGAGACTAAGAAGATAAGTTAAGGCTTGTCATTTACTTATTCTTGTAAAAAATACTGTCAAATACAGCAGGCCAACTCCTGCTTTCTGCCTGTTGGCATCCACCTGTCACTGACATCAGCAGAACTTTTACAGGTCAGTCCCAGGCCAGACTGTGACATTCACTAATGCTACTTTTCTGTTGACTCTTTCTGAGATTAGTAGTGTTGGTTCAGTTCCCTCTATGACTTCATATGGAAGAGTCGCCAACAGAAATTTTTGCGTGTGAAAATTTTAGATTTGT
Organism: Fratercula arctica; assembly: GCA_947846985.1. Lineage (NCBI taxonomy): Eukaryota > Metazoa > Chordata > Aves > Charadriiformes > Alcidae > Fratercula > Fratercula arctica. Next base: position 28,289,003 of record CANTUZ010000010.1, read on the forward strand.
ACGAAAAGGTTTCCATAAATACTGTGAATTTTCAGTTTAGCTTTCCCTGTTTTTTCAGGCCAGTTTGTGTGAACGTTTCCTAAGTCAAAATAAGTTGAGAAGAAAAAAAACCTTTTGGAAGAGATTGTCTTATGTAAAAGGGCTTTGCCGTGTTCATTTAGCTGTCTTCTGGTGTATGTGTTTTACATTGATCTATAGCAGTTGCTCTGTATTTTAAGAATGATGCATTTTCATAAAGGCAGTTTCATTTTATTTGGTGGCATGGTGATGTACTGAATGGATATTTTCCTCTTCTGAGACACTCATCGCCATAGCATTCTTCAAAGCCTAACAAGCATCTGTCTGCTTGCATAGGGAAACAGGGAAAAGAAAAAATATCGAGAGGAAGGAAGAGAAGGATAAGTTTCAAATCCTATTGAAACAGTTGTTGCATGTGTATATGAATTTCATGAGAACAAGAAGTAAGGCATATGAGTGCTAGTGATACTGTGAAGGTTATGAAACATCTTGGAAATTTTGCAAAGCTAGATTTTCATGAATATCTGGAGCAGATTTCTCAGATTTTATCAGTGAATTTCTGCCAGTGGAAAGTAGCTACTTGTAGATTCAAGTTAGTAACCAGTAACCGAATATGAGTGCCCAGGTACAGTTCTGAAACCAAAGGTATCTTAGCATCTAGGTGCTTCCATTTATGCATCGTGCCTGATATAAATGGATAGCTCTTCCTCTTCAATCATCATCCCCCATCATTTTTGCATTTGCACATTTCCCCAAAGCGATGGGATGTATCCTGTTAGAAGACAGACATTCATATTTGAGCAATATAACTCTTTAGATGAAGCTCTTTGTTAAGAGGAGAGTTGAATTTATCTGACTTAAACTGGTGACCATCTGGAAATAAAACACAACACTTGATTGTACATAATTAGATTACTGAAGTCTGTGCAGTGAAATGAATGAGTGATTTTAAAAAACTCTTACAATTGCTCTTCTCACTGTTTTTCTTATGAAATGACAATGCTTGTCATTCAGACCATTGGAAAATATTAGAGCATGGATAGAGTGTCTGTTACAGTTTTGAAGATAAATGCCTTGGGTTTCCACTTGGAAACTTAATTTTCTGACCAGTAATTGCATTGTTGCTTTTTTTTCCTCCTAGGGTCGGATACCTGTTAAATGGATGGCCATAGAGTCCCTATTTGATCATATCTATACAACACAAAGTGATGTGTAAGTGTAAATGTTGCATTCTTTATGGTTTACATACTTGTTTAAGGAGATGAGGGAGAAAGCACAACAAGGTACACCGTAGCCAAAGCTGTTACTCTTATAGAGAGACTTGAAGAACACAGCCTGGGCAACACCATCAGCTGGCAGTGATACATAAAATTTTGCTGTTGAATTAACTCTGAAGAAAAGATTATCAGAGGTACTCAGGTATATAATTCCTGTTGAAATTAGCCAGGGTTGGATCTGTTCATGTGACATGGTTGCCTTTGAATATATAGGCACAAATTATTAGTCTTTGCTAAAGATAATGGTTGTACAAACTTCCCAATTCCTTTGTCTGTCCATCGCTTCATCTGTAACGCTTTCTGGCAGATGAGGGATGGGGTGGGAAGAAGGGAAGAAAAATTTAACGCCTGGCCTCGCTCCTGTTGAAATGAACGACAAAACTCCAATTGATTTTAACAACAGCCAGCTCAGACCTTAGGGGAATAGTCCAGTTCCAGTACCAAGATGCAAGTTCATTTGCATGATTAGGCAAACAGAGATCTTGAAGATGGATCTGCTGTTCCCCTACCTGTGATGATAAGGTGGCAAAGCTACCACAGCTAAGCTGTTTCACATCTGACGGGCAAGGAGCCAAGCAGAGGAGTGTTTGTATGCATTTAACTCGACCAGATGCTGTCGTTTCTTTCTCTCATCATCAGGATGACTGATGCCTGTGACTAGTCACCAGGCAGACACTGTAAAACTAAGTACTATGTATTTACAAGAAAAACCTAAGTGACTGCAAAAGCAGTAGTACTTATGCCTGATATTCTGCTAGGTAGCATTTTAGCATTTGATACTTTCCAAGTTGCCCTTGAAAGAGGATCTGACTAAAGTAATGATTTCATTAAACTCAAATGGAGTAAAACATACCAATCTCAATGACATTTCACTTTAGGGGCAAGCACTTGGATAATAGCACTATGTGCATATAGGAACCTTTTGATTTGTACTTCTAAAATTATTTACATTTACTTTTTACATTCCTCTCTGCAGGTTGAGCAGTTTTAGTGAAATAAAATATTTTGCTTGCCTTGGAAATTCCTTACAAAATGAATTTCCAAAATATTTTCATTTACTTTGTTGTACTTGGAGTAAGACAAGAAAAAAGATTGGGGTAATTCTCGGGAGAATGTCATTTTTACTTAGGTTTGCCTACAAGTTTTTCTGCGTCTCTTTTTATCCTCCTGAGAGTATCCATTGTGCTGACCTGCTCCTCTACGATGAGTTTTCCCAGATAATTGTTAAAATTCTTTTAAAAACTTCTTAGCATATTTTTAATTTCTTCATTTTCTGCAAAACAGATTTGCCAATGTAGTTTGGGGCCAGAACAGATTGTGTTGTCATATAACTGCCTTTTCTTTGATTGTCGATTGATCTTCTGGATCCAACACCATTCCTCCCTGTTTGTTTTCCTGATGGGCTCCTGTTAAGCCCAGGAGCCCGTCTCTTGTACATGCGACACAAGTCCAGGCAGAGATTGCCCAGCTGGCGTCGAGCAAGCCCTGGGCAGCACGCTGGGGCTGTGTAGCTTTACTGCTTCCCAGATCTGGATTTGTATCTCTGTGTAAAGCCATGCTGATTTACCGGCTTTCTTGGAGATGCATCAGGTATTTTTAACAGAGCGCTGCACTGCGCTTTGTAGGTCTGCTTCAATACAACGGCATAAAAGGCCTAAATATCTGGCACACTTACACGGTGCCTTTGACTCACTGGTGAGGTCACCTTCACTATTCATGTCATTATACATGAAGTAATCTGAGTGGTATATAGCAGCTCCTAATTTAGAACAGTACTGAGACACACATGGAGAACTGCAAAGCAAATCCTCTCCAGCACTAGGTTCTGCGAATGCTATTCCAGCAGCAGCAAACTGATAAATGAAGTACTTCTTTGCAGCATTTATTGTTATTTTAGATAATTACACTCACTGAAAATATTATTTTATGAATATTCTTTGTTGGTTTTGGTGATGCAATTACATTTTAGATGACCATATATATTAATGTACTCAACAGCCATTCCAATATGCTCTTTTTTTTCTGATACTCTGTGTTTTCTGTTTTCCAGCCTCTTCCTTCTAAAGCCTTTCTGTGTAGTTAGTGGTTAGCAGTGCTTAATAGCAGTACCACTTGCCAGCGTTTACAAAATCCCTTTTTGCTTCAGAGGTCGATGACATCAGTGGAAAGCTAGCCTACTGTCTTCCTCTTCACATATTTTTCTTTCCTGGCTTTTTCTGTTCACATTTTTATTCAGCAATAAACATAGCACAATGGGAAATTTCTCACCTCCCATTTCTCCTCCCATAGCAAATCATTTGTATAATGATTTGAAAGCATTGCAGCATTCTACAGCATTCTAGTCTAATATGCCCATTTACTAAACAACTTTAATTAAGAAATTATTCATCTGATCCCTCCTTCCATATTCTATAAATTCCACTTAAGCAGAAGATGAGGATTTTAAAAATAAAACCTGCCATGCTACGAAGTTTATTTGAATTAATCATGGACAGAATTGTAACCTGATGGCAGAGCATAATTGGCTTCAAAAAGGGTATCAGGACGTATATTAATAAAGTATATGAAAATGCTATAAATATTCATTAGCTTTCAAGAATGTGCAGAGTGATTAAAAATTAATTCAATGAATGGCATCAGGGACCAAAACGGCAGCATACCACTCAGGACTGCATGAGACTCACTTTGGCTTCTCTGCCTATTTTGGAAGTTTTATTGCTGGATTTTTGGGGTTTCAATTGTTCTTTAACATGTGAGCAGCACAGGTGGAATGTAGTCAGAGAGGAGGTGAGGTTTGTGGCTAACATTTTGAGATGGAATTTTCAACGGGAATCAGACACTGCTGTTTGGTTTGGCATTAGGTGTGTAACACTTCCTAAAATCTTCTTAAAAGTGGAGTTTTCACAGAAATTGCCCAATGATGAAAGCACAAAAGCTAACATTTCTCATAAATTGTATGTAATTTTGCTTCCAGATGCATCCCATTGAGTATCCCCTTTGAGTGAAACAGTGTTGGCTGGTTTACTTCATTTTGAACATCTAAATTTTGTCAGTTCTGTCAGTTGAGCAGATTCAGAGTAATCTGTAGCTTCTTTGTGTCTCAAAAAAGCTTTCCACTAAGGAAAGAAAAACATTTTTGCTTCTCTTCTCCTGACCTGCCCTCCCAAAAATGGACTAATTTAATCCATCTAAATATTTCCAACCCATTGAGCAAGGTCTTTTTGTTTGAGCTCGTCAAGAAAGTAGGTTAAAAAAGTCACCATTTCTGCTGTTTGTTTTAGAAAACAGTTTCTTCTGTCTTCCATTCTATGTTAAACTATATTTTAGGCATTTGGTATTTCCAGAATAAATTCTTTCCTCTTCTTCCATCAACTCCAAGACGAAAATTAAGTCTTGGATTGCTGAAACGGCCCAACAGACAGACAAGCTGAAATCAAAGGTGTTGCTTATGATTGAAATAAACACATTCTGCATACAAAGACACACAACCTTACAGTCAAGACAGCAAACCAGTCCCTTGGTAACTGGTTGAACCAGCCTGTGTAAATTTAGACAATTCTTTCTGAATAGGAGTATAAGGGCTAATCAGGGAGTTTAGACTCTCTCTGTAGCCAAAGGAAGAAGAGAGGCACCTCCAGGAGCACTGTACAGAAGAGGAACAAGCCTTTGGGCTGGGCTGCCATGGGAGGAAGGACTTTCTCTTTCTGACTTTCTGGATAAGAGAGGCATATCCCTTATCTCTACTGTCTTGGTTGCTAATCTTTTTAGTGAATAGTATCTGGGAACAAGGACGGCCCTATATATGCATCTGTTCGGCCCCTCTGGCTCAGCAATGTCTTGAATTTGGTTGGGTTCTGAAAACACTAGAAAGAGATTTGTCAGGCAAAAGCCACACTAAGCTCTTGAAACATACCACTCTAAATAAAAGCTCATTTTCTCTTTTTCAGGTGGTCGTTTGGAGTTTTGCTATGGGAGATTGTAACTTTGGGAGGCAACCCCTACCCAGGTATTGCTCCCGAAAGACTCTTTAACCTCCTAAAAACAGGCTATAGAATGGAGAGGCCAGAAAACTGCAGTGAAGAAATGTAAGTAGCTCTTGATCTGATTAGATTCAAAAAACATCTCTTGAATAAATACGTTTAAATAAATACCCCATAAATACTATATCTCAGAGGTATAATCAATGTATGTAACGCTCAAAAGAATGTAGTGAAATTAGTGAACAGTAAAGTGCAGGAAAAGAATTGGCAACAGAATGCTTGCAGCTACATCTGAAATATTTGTAGGATATTGAATAACACACTTGCCAAACAATTAGAAGTTTGAATATTCAAAGCTTTTGAGGGTGGGGAGAGGAGGAGAATTTCTTAAAAAACAGTGGTAGCTGAAATATTCAAGAAAATGTTTCAGTACTTTTCTGCTAATGAGATGGATGTTCCATCCACAGTCATTGTCTATTAGTTGCCCTGGCATTACATAGAAAGGATACCTTGATCCAGAAATCTATACCCTAGAAGACACAAATTTTCTGTGACTTGATAAGCCCATGGCAATTTCTTTTCTATTTGGAGACAGTTCATATTTTATTGGCTGATTTGTTAAAATGCTGTCAATGTGAAATAACTTCTCTCTGTGGTTCTTCCATGGCATTTGGAGATGAGGCATGATTTGATGTTCAGCCTGCAACTCTGGTTATGGTCAGGTTTTTTTTAAGAAGTTACCAGGCTATAATCACTATGTGACATCTCTTTTGACTGATTTTCAATATGAAGGATGCTTTGGCCACATCTGGGCTGAGAAAATGTAGTATAAATAATATAATTTTATTTTTTTAATACCATATACAGAGAAATAACATTAAGGATTTCTGAATTTAGGGCAGGGTAGAAGTTTATAAGAGTCACTGGCAAAGATCCTCTAGAAAATACTTAATATTTAATTTTTTTGTTTGTTTCATCTCAACAGGGAATAAGACTTCATTTCTGAAACATGTATCATTGATAATTATTAGGTTAAGCAAGTTGGCCATGTCTGAGTTTCTTTTTTCTTATTCAAGCCACATCATGGTTTTCTGACTGGTTTAGATTTTTTCTGTTTTACTCAGAAATTTTTCTGACAGCCTTTGAGAGCCCACTTTAAGGTCCATTTTTCTTAAATTGCATTCTCCCCTCAAGTAAGAGAGAGAGATCATGGATGGGGGAAAAATATGCAGTGCTTTTCAATAGCTTGCTGTAGTTCTTGTAGCCAACAATCTCCACAATTAGAGCATTTTCGTGACTAGATTACTTAATCCTGAAAACACTTGAGCTAGCAAACTCACACGAACGGCACAGGTTAGAGACTTACACGTCCAGAACTTGGCCAATGCGTGTCTGATACTCACTCAACTATAAAGCTTTTAATTCTGCTCCCTTTCATTTCCACGCCATATGCTATAGAAGGCAGTTAAAGACCGAGTAAGAATAGTTATAATCAAAATAACAATAATAGAAGTAATCAAAAGAATGTTAGTTTGTGCAAGTAGTCTTAGGTTAGGCTTCACTTTGAAGAAAAGTTTACTGAAGCTTTTCAGAATTTAAACAGATGAAGAACAAAATTCTCCTTTCTGATATAACATCATAGTTTTTCAGACTGGGAGATGCACATCAGCGATGATATACAAGTTTATTCAAAGTCATATGCAAACAAAATCAGTTAGAAATCTGCCGTGCTGCCTACACATGAGATGGTCCTTTGAGAAAATGAAAGTAATGAAAGAAACCTAAGACTACAGTCCTTCAAGGACAGCCAGGTGCATCATCATTTAAACTCATAAAGACTCACAAAAATAAAAGCCCGTTCTTGTTAATGTCAGTTGTTGATTCAAGGGAATGTTTACCAGAACACACAACAAAGATTGATGTACTTGCGGATGGCCTTCATGCCACAGTTCAACTTCAGTGCTATAAATTATTTGAGCAGAAGCATGACCCACTTCTAACAATTTTTTTTTTCACCTTGCGGCGGGTCACAGGTACAACCTGATGTTGCGCTGTTGGAAGCAAGAACCCGATAAAAGACCAACGTTTGCTGAGATCAGCAAGGAACTAGAGAAAATGATGGTGAAGAGTAGGGTAAGTGTGGGAAAACATGAGTTTTTGAAAGCTTTTGTGATCATCTGAGTTTGAATATACAACAGTAATGATTTTTAAATTTTTTTTTATAAAAGGTAATTTATTTTTCATCAAATTTTGAAACACTTAAATATCTAGTTTCTTCCAAATGCATTCAGGCTTTTGAAAGCGGTACTGCTTTATATAGTGGCTTTGGTCACTTCAACCCTAAATGCCGATGCCTAAATGCAGATCTGTCTAGCTTCCTTAAATTAAAAAAAAAAAAGAAATTAAAAAAATTACCGTGAAAAGTTACTCCTAAATTGCACTCCTGAATAAATAACCCTAGGAAGCCTAGAACTAGTATTTCCTTGAATCTGATTTAGTTATATGATGATAGCAACAGAGATACGAAAGCTGTATGATTCCACCATTCTGAGTTACTTTATTATAATTTTGTTTTGAAACTTTGAAACTTTGAAACTTTGTTTGAAAGAATGGATGCTGAGGTCTAAAATAAGTCCAAGTTGCATATATTTATAAAATGTATATGTACCTACTTGCACATAAGTTTTTGTTTTTTTTTTTTTTTTTTAATCTACTAGTTAGGGGAAGGGGGCAGTTACAAATGAAAAACAGAGGAAATATAGCGACCGTTATCAGATTTGAGAATGTGATGGCATTTGCATTGGGTGCAGAAAAGACTAATAAACAAATGGGAACAATTTTATTCCGAATGTGAATGTAAAAATAAGTTCTAAATCAAAAATGGCAAAGTGAACGGTCTAGACTGTACATTAAATCACTCTGACTCTTAAACCGCTAACTTAGAGCTGCTGGGAATCAGTATGCAAATGATCTGCATGTCCAGTGCCAGACTTGTAATACAGAGGTTGGCAAGTTTTCTGAAATTTTCATCATAATTAAAACCAAAGCCAATCCAAAATAGAGCTGGAGAAATTAGTCATTTTTCTTCTTGCCTTTCTGAATGAAAAATTCTGAAGATTTTTCAACGTATAAAACCAGGTAACTTTACCTCTTTAAAGTTTAATTTCAATAAATTTCCAAAGGAAAAGCCATTTTGAAAGTAAAAAGTATGTTTTAGATTAGTTGAAAATGCTTCGTATTTGGTTTTTTGCATCAAAGCAACTCATCAGCATAGATGAAAACCTACGAATTCTTATGGTTGACCTAAATATTTGGCTGTAGAACAGCAGCAGCAAAAGCTTTATTTGGCAATATTTACACAGCTAATTTTATACGTGCTTATGTAATAGTTTTTGTAAAATGATGAGAAGATCTGAGTATCTTCTCCTTTGAGCACGCTTATGTATCTATCTGTATATTTCAGGCATACATATGTATCGGGCATAACAAAAATTGAAGGTCAAACAGATCAGTTAGCACAGCCCTGTAACTTCTTGGTTATTTTAGTGAGGTGCAGAACTAAGGGAAGTATTAATATGTCTCTAGCACGTCTAGTGTTCTGGCAAATCAGATACTCCCAAAGATGCTATGGCTTCAGGCAGGGAGAGCCTCCTCAGGTGCCAGAGGTACTATCAAAGGACAAATGCCCTGGGGTCTGTAGTTGCTTGTTTTCAAGAAAGCAGATGCTCATTTAACCTTTATACCTAAGCAGCAACACTCCCACGTAGGTTCACCCAGCTTTTTCTGTGTTCACTTCTCAGGACTACTTAGATCTTGCGGCTTCCACACCTTCCGATTCCTTACTTTATGATGACGGGCTCTCAGAAGAGGAGACACCACTCGTGGACTGTAATAATGCTCCCCTCCCTCGAACCCTCCCTTCCACATGGATTGAAAACAAACTCTATGGTAGAATTTCACATGCATTTACTAGATTCTAGCAACACAAAAAAAAAAAAAAAAAAGATTTTTCTTCTGCACTGTTCTCAGACTCTGTAACCCCATTACAGTGTTTCTTGTCTGAATGAAGCCGATCAAAATTTGCTTGGAAGCTTCTTTTGGGTTTTTTTGTTTGTTTGTTTTTTATTTTGGTAAATGTCAAAGTTTGCATCAGGATCATCCTTTAGTCATTTTGCAGCTGTGTTTAAAATAAACGTTTTTAAAAGGATGTGAAAATAAGTAAAATGACTAGATATCATACAGTAAAAGGAAAAAAAAAGATCAGGGAAGTATTCTCAGGGGAAATATAAAATGCGAATGAGTATCTAATTCAACTATCCTGTTGGGGGAGGCTAGGAACACTTAAAGTATGCTAGATTCTGCACCTCTAATTTAAGCAATAGACTTTTTTTTTTTTTTAAATACTGGGTTTTTTTGCCATAGCTCAGTGATAGGACCCATCTGCAACATTTTTCATTTGTCAAAATGGATTTCTAAATTTCAGCTGCTGTTAATGCATTCTGGATCCTTGAGCTGAAATGTCTATTTAATGTATCATAGAATGAAACCAAAGTATTATATACAGAGGGTAGAAATACTGTATATAAGTATTATATACAAACTAAATCAACATGTGAAGTCCTTGAAAATTGACTTAATGGGCATTTTGAAAATATACTCAGCTGTTTTCACGTCCTTTGATTTATTATGAAAAATGTCAGTACTAAGCCTTGATTGAATGATGTAGCAAGTGTTTTTAAAAAGAACATATGCTTTCATATTGTGATGGTGAGATGGACAGTAAAAATGGTTCTTGCCAAAACTCCTACATTTTGTCTCCTGATTAAATATTCTACATGGTTTTAGATATTTACTAACATCACAGATATTTTTTTCATTCTTCAAGCAGTATGACTTTTGAAAAGTTGTATCTTTTACCTTAAAAGTTGCCATTAAAACATGGCTTTGGGTCTATTTTTGATCTATACCCTAGCTATCATTTTCTTTAATAGGTTCCCCCAACTCACGTTCACTTTGGGGCACTTAGTGGCCAGATTGTTAAAAGAATGCAGTAACAGAAAAAGTTGCCACCAAGGTTGATGGCAGATGCCGAATGCTTAATAAGCAACAAAATCAGATTTCTGCTTTTGAAAATCTTGACCCCGGTATGATTCTCTGCTTGTACAGCTGGATCAACACGGTGCTGAGCGCTCTGCTTCCATTTTGGTGATCACTTGTGCCTAAACTGAGCAACAGTTACTGGACTCAACGCAAATAATTACATGCCTGAAATACACGTTTAAACGCTGAATCGAGACAAGAGTGCTCAGGACTGTGTTGGACTTTACTCAGTTGTGCTCCTGGGATTTCCTAAAATTAAGCAGGGAACCCTGGTGAGGGTGTGATAGTGTCCCCAAAACCTCACTGAAGCCAAAGGAAAGGCGCCCATTTAAGTAAATGGAAATACTCTCAGTCATTGCAATGGACTTTGGATCCTGTCCCAAATAGGTTTATTAATTCTTGGAGCACTTCCTGTACAGCAAGAACTTCCTCTTGCAAAGCAATATATTGCTACGTGATTGTTAAAAAAGAAAATTATGGAAAGTTGGCGGTTCATCAGAAGAAAAATTATTAGTTTTTTATTATGCGCATGCGCGCACACAACTTTTTATCAAGTAAGCACTTTATTTTTTCAGGGTTTTTGCCTACATCTGAATTTGTGCTTCAGGGATTTCAAAACATCATTTATATGAATTGGTTTGGGACAAAATCCAGTGGACTGGCTTAAAATATTGAAGGGAGTTTTGCCAAGGGCCTTACTGTCTGCACATGAAGTTATGGTTCTTCAGTGCAGAAAAAATTATCTGTTTTCATTTTTAGGCATGTCATACCCGAACTGGCCTGAGGAGAGCCCCGTTCCACTCACAAGATTCGATGGCACTAACTCTGTGTTTTCAAGATATGCAAATGATAGTGTATATGCTAACTGGATGGTTTCACACTCAGCGGCAAAATTTATGGACAAGTTTGATAGCTAGGATTTTCTTTGTGAAAGGTAATGGATTCCTGAGGGGAACAAAGATGCAAAGAATGGAAAGTCCATTGGCTCGTTCTTTGTACAACCAACTTTTAAATTGGCAGACCCTTTTACTGGTAGTTTCTAAAGTGTGTTATTCATGCTGAAGACTATAATTGGTGATTTCCCCTTTCAGAAAAACATATCAAGCGGGATAAGAGTTGTAGTTCCAGTACTTCTTTCTAGATTGCCATTTTGCATATGGTTCCATTTGGCACCTTCTTACTGCAAATGGCCTCCCACTTCATCCTCGCTGGTTTTTAGACTAACCATCCTGTGTTACAGCTTTCATGGATGGGAAAATGTACTTGAACTGCTACTTTATAGTGGCTGTTAGCGTACGACCACTTGATCTAAGTAGGAAGCACAAACAATATATGGAAGGGAGGGGGGAAACAGGCTCCCGAATTACTGAGCTCACTGTCAAATGAGAAGTGTTACAATGATCTTGGCACTAACAAAGCCTGTATCTTGGGTTGGAAGCAAACATTAAGTAACTAAACAGAGGACTTGAGATTCAACATTTGAAGTCTTGTAAAATGTATTGTCTTGTCTTAATGAGAAGAGAGTTTGTCTTATTAGTCTTAACTTCTCATACCTTTAGCACAATGGAGATAGATTTGATACAAGATAAGCTGTGTGGCAATCAAGAGTGTTCATCTGACACTATTTACTTTCCATCACCTACATCTTACTAATTTTAAAATGTACAACCTTGTACAATTGTAATTCCTCTTCTGAGTTCAAAATAGACTGTACAGCATTTTTAGATTGGATTCGAGTAAAGAGATTTTGTTTGAAGTCAACGTTCAGTGGGTTGGAGTCCTCCTCTCAGCTCCAAATTGGATACACTGCCATGCACAGGACACTGCCAGGACATAACTCCAAGTAAACCTACTACCTTGAAAGTTATGAGTAAACAACACTTGCACAGCAAAATTGGTCCAAAACTCTAGTGATAATGAAACTATACAAGGAAAATCTCATTGGAATTTGTTAAGGTGAAATATAAAAATGTTGTGCTTACAACACTGACTTACATTTGGGAAAACGATCAGACTGTGGGTTGTGTTCTATGTGGAAGAGTAAATGATCAGCACTACTTTTGTCTTTATTTGTAATTTAATATGGTTAAAGATAACTTTTTGTTTGCTACAAATGTTGGGACGTAAATCCCAAGTGACTTGTTGTTAGCGTTGTGACGGTTATTCTAAATAATCCAATTCTACCAAAGCTTGCTCCTGTCACTTACGATCCAGTTTAGCTGTTTTCAGATGTTGTTTTGTGTATCAACTTTATGTTGCCATTAAAGTCTGTGATTTCAGAAACCAGAGAGTCAGACTGCCAAAACCTGAACACAGATTTTTATTTTACAAAAGGTGGGATACGAAGTGCTGTGTTGGAATTTAAACACCTTCACTGTTGGATGTCATATCTGATCCTGTCCTGGTTGTGGAAGAGCACTAAACAGAGTGACTTTTTCTTGGTACAATCATTTGCCATGTTGTGTAATGCTTATATGCAGTAAACAGATACAGCTATGTATACAGAAGGGGTTCAGTTGTGATATAATGGTGATCTTCACTGCCACGACACAACTGTCAGAGTCCACACTTTAAAATAAATGGTACTGAAAATTAAGCCCATTATATGGGCTTTTTTTCCTATTGAGAGAACTAAGAAAAAAGGAGAGAAAAATGGAACGTATGGTAACTTTTTGCTTTTTCCACTCCTGTTCCCATATTTTATGTCTGTAAATGGGAATTCTTTATTTGCCATGAGCAATCAAGGCATCAAGATTTTTGTTTTGGTTTGGTTTTTTTTTATTCTTCTTAAATTAAGACACCACCAGCTGTCTTCAGCAACAATATTCAGCTGGGAGATGTGCAGTACCCAGTTTCTAACCTGAAAAGCCCTGTGACAACGTTGCTGTGCAGTAGGTGAGTGAGATAGTAAGTGATGCTGAAATAACCAGTGGATGCAGAAAGTACTGTGTACTTTAGACTTCCAGTATGAGTCAATGTTGTTTCAGACATTAATTCCTGTGAAAAATTTCACCAACAGTTATTGTCACCTATGTTACCAGACATAGGTTCTGCATATAAAATAAATACACAGTTCATAATTGTAGTCGCCATACACAACTATCTGCATTAAGTGCAGCTTAATGAAAAATTCTTAACAAGTGTTTCCTAATCCAACTAATTTTGACTCCCTTCCTGCTCATGAATGTTGGTAAGAAATAGATCATTACTTTCAAGTATTCATTCATAATATGAAAGCTTCTTATGTCTTCTGTGTACGCTATTTTTGTAAATATTTCCCTTGAAGTGTTTCCTATTTGTTCTGTGTTGCCATTAGTCAGGATGGTGACAATCTTGTTTCAGTACCCCATTAGAGTGTAAATGTGCTTCCCACGTGGGAAAAAAGTGATACTGCAGATGATTATTTCCATCGGTGCCAGAAATACTTACGCATTTGGCTGCCCTCACAAAAGTGAATTCGAAGGGAACAAATGACTCACCAAAACATACAGGTTGGAGGCAATAACTTTCTAAAACAAATCTGCCAGCCTTTTCTAAATACCTGCAGAGATGACATGGTTTACCTGGTCTGTGCTTTGAGTTGTGACAGATGGGGGAAGGGTGAATCTCATGTATCCTTACAGTCATTACAGCAGCTCAAGGAACTTACTGTAATATTCTTTCCTACAAACTTTTCCAGAGGTATGATACTCAGAAAATCTGCTGTGAGGTTGCAGAGTTTAGTCTGCAGGCATAAGCCTGTTCCATATAACAAAGATTTTTAAAAGATCTTGTCCCATGAATATGAGGTACATAATAGTTAAATCATGTGGTTTTATCTACAATTTGTCATGCAAAATGTGCATGAATCTCAATGGTACACACAACTGGGCGTTAGTAATTCTCAAAAATGTACATTAAAAGCAAGTTTCTATTCCTTGATGTTTTATAATCAATCTTATATAAATAATACAAGCCTCAAAATTTATCTAAAAAGGATCCTTCTAGTGTAACTTCTGAAAGTTCAAAAAAAATTACTTATCATTGTGAAATGCTTTGTTTCAAAACTCAGCCCGCTCCAGTGTCTCTCACTGCAGCTACAATGGTAAATTTATAACAAAACAGTAGAGATGGCGTTCAGCAGCACCAGGCAACGTTCCCCATAAACAAGGTGCAGTTTGTCTGTAGTGAGATGAATGGTTTGACTTTCTCAGCCTAAGCTACCTTTCTCAAAAAGAACCCTACGATTCCCTGAAGATGTATAAGTATGTAAAATCTTAATAAGAAAACCTAAGCTTTTCAGGTCCACTGTATCTAACTTCCTACAATTTAAGTAGCCCCTCTGAGATTAGTGGGATCATTCATGAATAAATTACTAATAAACATTTGCAGTTTATTTGCTAGCACTTTGCTAGCAAAAGTACAAAAGATAATATCAAAATATGGACAAAGTAGCAATAGCCCGGGTCTGCCCATCCCTAGCACAATATTGTAACTTGTCTTTCTAGAAGGAGTATTTAGAAGCAGGTACTAGACACTAGAAGACAGGTAAGCACAAATATGTCTCTAATGTATATCTAGAAGAGACAGTGAATTAAATATTTTTCAATATTTATCAATTTGTTCAGTAAAGATAAGTTGTTCATGTAAGCTGCATTTCATACCTATTTCTCATTTTTAATTCTTTGGGTCAGCAACCTGCCTCTTCTAGTTGTAATAGAGAGATATATACTCTTAATGCATTTTGAGAAGGTGAATAGTTCCTCTCTTTTCATGGTGTATTTTTTTGTTTTACCTGTTTTTTATGAAGGGTTGCATCGTATCTCAACACAACAAATTTCTTGCTAAAAACATATTTCTTTGAGCTGTTACAAAAGTTCATTTTGCTGATAACGTTCTGAAATGAAGAAAAAAGGTTTTGCCTACCTGAGTACAGACAAGTTCACCTCCTCTTAAGCTCATCTGAAAAAATTAGCTCCTTACTTTGGGCTAATAAGGTACATTTCATAAAAATCCAACTTCATCTCATCTGGAAGCTGTTTCATATGGATTACAGGCCAATCTGAAACGGTATGAACAATTTTAAGAGCATTGCAGTTATACTTTACATGTCAAGAAATAACTTTCCAAGTTTCTCTATTAGAAAATAGAAGGAAACAAATGAAATTAAATGTTGAAGGTAGTTAAAAAAACCAGTAACTTCTGAAATCAATGACAATGTAATGATTGTTGTCATTAGGTATCAGACTGAGAGTTTGATTCTATCCTTGCCAATATAAGCAAATGTGTACTAACATACAAGATAACTGGTTTTAAGTGCATTTTTACCTTGCCACGAGAAAAGCGTTCCATTTAATCATCTAAGCACAGACGTTTGTAGACGTTCAAACTATTACACTGATAGCAAGTAATGTGCATATTTTGAATAAATAGCGATGTTTGCAGTAGGTGTTTCTGTTTGTTTTGGGGTTTTTTTTTTATTGGCTCCCAAATATAAAAATGGATTGGATTTTCACAAGACGCTCAGCTTTGACCTAGGTCACCTCCCGTTATGGCCCTGATAAACCTCTACTGATTTTAATGAAGAGAAATTATAGCCAGTAGGCAAATCTTGACTCAAAATTTCAATATAAAAAGATGCTTATTTTATCACAATATTGATGTAGTGGAAAGAACCGCTTATTTGCATGGTCTGAACTACTGAATATGTCTGCGCGTAGATACAGTGTTTTAAAATGTGAGTAGGGTGTGAAGGTAGAAGCAGTCCCTGTTCCTGCCTAGTCTGTAGTTACGGGGTAGGTCTGATCAGCCCGGTACCTGCAGAAGTCCCTGTGGCAAGTTAGGTTTGCCCAGCATTTTGTGTAAGTTTCCTCTTGTATTTACAAGATGACATACAAATAAAACATAAAGTTACAGACTTGAGGGGGAAAAGCTTAATTTTCTCATGCTCTCTGCAAGAGATTATTAACAGAACCAGATATTATGATTATTTCTTAACTTCAGAAATGTGTTGGCATGTCCCAAAAGAGAAACGGAGGTCCCCTGCTGGAAAGTATGTCCATTGTAGCGGGACTAGGTTTTTATGTATTTCGTAATCTCTTCTAACTGGAGGACAGAAGAGAATGTAAGCCAACACATCTAGGGCCTTAGTTTTAGAATTATGGTTGCAAAATAATTTATTATTGAATACTGCAGGGACATAAGATTTCAATCTTTCACAACACTGGTGCCAAAAAGTGGTTGTGGAGTTACTACATAGCACACTAGCACTACATCTGTTGGACTAGGAGTCAACAGACGACTGCAAAGAGCAGATGTGTGGCCTCTTTCTTCTCTGCTGTCACCCCACTATTCCCTTCTTCCCTGTTTGATCTGATCTGTGTAGGGACACAGATTTCCCCACAGGGGACTCTTCCATATGCTGATGTCTGTAGGACAGAAGGATTTGAGATGGTGAGGAGACGGGGCTCTTTCTTCTATTCATATTCTGCAGGATGAGGTTCCTGACATGCTCAATCTTCACACTTGTGAGCGGACAGAATAGGCAGAAGACAAATGTCCCATCTCCCAAGCACAGGCCATGCAGAAGCTATCATGTGAGGGCTCGCAGGGAGGCTCACCGAGAAGCGCAATGTAAAAAACCCTGCAATGTAAAAAAAGCAATCTGAAGTTAAGGAACAGAGGTTCCCTTCAAAGGTACAGTCCTGATCTGAATTGAGAAGTTAATGTACGGGTACCCTCTGACGTTAGGAGAGGGTTGGTACCTAATACACACAGCGTGGTTTGTGACTGCGTATGTCCAGTCATAGAATCACAGAATCATTTAGGTTGAAAAAGGCCTTTAAGATCATCCTGTGGGGTTGTAGCCAAAACATCTCCTCCCACAGAAAGCTGTAGCTGTTAAAACCCCTTGGCACGTCTAACACTGGGTTCTCGCTGTTAACCGATCTGTTCATACAGTTCTCTCTAAACGTGCAATTGTCACTAGCCAAAAAACGTTTGGATTTTTTATTTCAACAAATTCCCAGCAACAAAAGGAAGGCTTAGAAATGCCAAAATCAACCTTCTGCATCTTTAGGGGCTTCAGAGATGTGAAACAGATCCGGTCTGTGTTCAGATGCAAACGAAGCAAGTTTTCTTGGAGCACAAATGCATTTCCCCAAGTTCCTGCCTTATGCTGGTAGACAGCTCATTTAGAACAACTCAAGAAACTTTGGATTGCCAAACTTGAATTTTTTTAGCCCGTGATACAGCCACAGATTTTAATTCCTGTAGGAACACAGCCTAGATCTGGCTATCAATCAAACATTGCAGTTTCCAGTCTGATTTTTCTGCATTCCGCAGGTCACGTAAGTAGTTGTTAAAGCCCTTATATAATTTTTCAGCCGTTCTGGGCTTTCCCTCCTGACACGATCATAGTTGAAAGAGTTTGATGTGAGCACTGATTTTCATTTGCAACATGTGCCATTTTCATAGCTCCCTGCCAATGCAATTTCCTGTCTGAATTTACTATGCTTAAGGATGGAAGTATTTTAAATTTTTTAATAAAACTAAATCAAATGAATCTGTACTTATAAGCATTTGGTTTGCTAAGAATCTTCCTTGCCTACATGTAGTGAAATTTTAAAGTTATTTTTGGCAAAAAATAACAATTCCGCTTCCTGTTCTTTCAGATTTTTTGAAGCAGCAAGCTACAGCCCAATGCAAATCACTAAAACAGTAGGATACACCAATCCTACCTGTTTACCAAATTGCTGCCAATAACAAGAATAGCCCCCATTTATTCAAGACTATTTCACAAAAAATTCTAAAAGAACGAGGAAGAGATTTGGAGTACCTTCTTTAGAACCTTACGTCTGTTGGGGAGGAAAATTGCAGAAGGGTGGAATCCCAAGGAAGCAGAGGCTGGTATGAGATGAGGACGCTGCTCAGAAGGGCTGCTCTTCTCCCTGGAGAAAACTGGTAACGGGTTCATCTTCTTAAGGTGATTGAAAAGTTTGGAAGAGCATTGTAGACTGAGATGCAGAAAAAGCCCATGGAGATAAATACCAGATTTATAGGATATTTTTTTTAAATGTGTATGCAGCTTCAAGAACCAGCCAGCAAGAAACCAGCGGAGTTCACTCTTCTCCAAGACAGTTTTTGTCTGGTCAGGACTGTCAGTGATTGATTTGACAGCAGAAGACAAGAATGATTCTTACTGCTACAGGGTATAAATCATTGAGAGAGATTTTTAGCCTTGAGTCAGGAAATCATTCAAACACCAACTTAACCAGTTCTCCCGTGCAGAGAGGCTTTCTGAACAGTGGCCTGGTCCAGACAGAGCAAATAGAAAGGCGTTAAGTTTATGCTGATTATAACAATTTTTATTTTAAAATGTTACAGTTGCAAAGCTCACCCAGTGTTGCTCTTCCAGGATCATTTGTTAAAATGAACTGTTACAAGTTGTTAAATACTGAGCAGAAACAGATGATGTGGGGTTTTGTAAAAACACTACTGAGAATATTTTAATTTATACTGAAAGACATCACCATTTTTACATGCACAAAGATAAAGTACACAATCAAATTAGGTTGCAACAAGTTGTCATCAGAGACAACTTTTTAACCAAACAGAAATAATGTTTATTGAATCATTTTGGCTTGCTTAACTGAGTCTCCATTATGCTTTATTAACATTACAAAATGTCAGATGAATCTTTTGAAAAGCTAGGCCTTAAACTAGAGATTGCTTACGATGTTACTTGTAATTACTTCTATAACCATTTTTTTACAATAGCACAAATCGTTGCTTGTCTAGCACAAAGAACTGGTAACTGACATTCTTGAAGTTTAGATTAAAAAGACAACAAAAATGGAATAAAAATGTCATTTATAACCATTCAATTCCATCTAGTAAATACTTCTGAACCTGATATTCCTTAATTTAAATGGGGCGCAGGCTGCCTGATCAGGTCTTTGTCATTCTAGTTCTAAAAATAGGAGCAGGAAAGGAGAAGCAGGAACAAATTTTCCTTGCTCTTGAGAAGTGGGAACAAATTCAAGTCAATTGCAAGGCGTCTTGCTGTTCAGCTGTCCTATGATTGCATTTCTAATGTAAAATCTTGCTTTGAATTAATTTGATTTGGGGCTCCATTTTACTGACAGACGTGAGCCACTGCAAGACTCTTATTAGGAAAGTTTTTTCTTAACAAAGATAAAACAATTGTTACAAGTCAAAAACTAAAGAGGAGCATTGTGAGACCATTAGATAGGTAGCGCAGTGACGATTGATCCTGAGTTTGCAAATCAGTTCATCTTTACCAATTAGTTTTATAATGATAACAGTGAAGTCTCAACGGCATGCTTTAACGCGTTTCTCAAAATCAGCCGCTGCTTTTATGCACCACTGAAAGAGATGCCGATTTCCATGAAAATCTAAACACAGCATTTTCAACTGCTCGGTTGAGGAATGGTATTTTTTTCTGGTTGTCCACTGGCATTCTGTGCTACCCAGGAGTGTTCCCTCTTGACGAGGGAACAGCGTACATCCTTACATCCTACTCCCCTTTAGCCCTGTCTTACGCTGTTTCAACACTGTGACAATTTTTCAGTCCTTGATAGGAAAGTACTACTCATGAAATCAAAGTTGTAATGTGATTTTATTGTTATTTCCAGGTCATTTTATGGAAGGAATAGTTTACAGATATGTAAAATGTTGCACTTAAAAGCATTTTAGTGATTTGCAACAGAGAGTGATCCCAAAAACAAGATAAACAATTTATTTTATAAAATAAACTGACTGGAGTTCGGACTTAAAGGAAAGGAGACTTTTTTGAGCTATTACAGACAAGCCTGTAGCTAACGCTGCAGGCGTTAAACCCTAAAACTGGAGTGGAGAACATGGATATTGTCAAAAATAGGCCAACATGGTACAGGCAATGGACACACGCTAAGTTTGTCTCTGGTCCTGTCTGTTCTACAAAGAAATGAACAATGCTTTTGCACTAACTGTTTGCTAACCCATCAGCAGGGATGATCATCTCTACATGGTACCTCTCCACGGCTTTGTCTTTATTTCATGTGGTGGTGGTGGGTTTTGGACTGCCGGACAGGCCCAGTGGGCACAACAGATTATGCGCTAAGGCCTATTAAATACTGATACACTGAATATTTTCTATAAAACGTGAAGCATCTGAGATTACGGAAGTCTAAATATCTCCCTCTATAAAGATACTGTATTTAATACTTATCTGCATAACTTGAGTTTTGGGGCATGAGGTTTTCAAGTACAAAAAGGAACGCAACCAGATAACCAACCCAAACAAAAGACCTTGACAATTTATGCTGTTATCTTCTCAGACGAGGAGTGGTCATGAAAGATTGTCTGGCTCAAATCTCATATATGGAATGATCTAACTTATTTCTCTTTCTGCATCCTAGACACTGGAATCTACAGTTTAAAGAGTAATTTAATAGGACTGATTTTAAATACATTACTTTATAGTTATAGCAGGTTACTGTTCTGCAATACTGGAGAAAGAAAAAAAAAAAAGCGAATGTGTCATTTTTGATATGTTTTACATGATATTGAGTTCATGATAGTCAAAGTTCTCCTAATTTGTTTTCCATTCCAGGTACAGAATACAGATGCTTGGACTTTTTCAGAGCTGCTTTATAGTCAATATATTTGTGACAAAATTGACTTCTCTTTTTAGAAAAATGCCTAAAGCACTTCTTGGTGTCATTAGACAGAAGCTATATAGTAAAGGTGTCTTGGAATAGTCAGAAATAAACCAGTATGGAGTTCCAGCACTACATGGGCAGATTACTTTCCATACGTGTTGTTACTGGTTAGCCTGGTGTGATACCCTGGTGCTGTTGCAAGTGAGTGGTGGAGCCCTGGGCACACGACCCGTTGTGCCTGCCAGAAAAAATAAGGCTGTGTGGCCAGGAAAAATGATGAGGTACCGCTGCAGAATATTGCCTGCTGCTCTCAGCTCTGCTGCCTGCTCCAGCCTGGGCACTGAACGCGGCTCCCCGTCTGCCTTCCCCTTCCTCTGCGCCACAAACCAAAGCAACGCCCGGCCTTCTTGCACGCTAATGCTTCTGGGATCCATTTGCTGCCATTTGAGCTCAGCAAACGCTTGTTGCTAACAGTGACTATATATCAATTTCAAAACGAAAAAGTTACATTAAGAGACTATATTGGAACAATTCTGGTATATCCTTCCATACCTTTTTCCAGATGCCAATACCATTGATAAAGATAAACTAAATTATCACTATTCAAAGAAAAAAAAAAAGAGTGGACTATAATAAGCATTTTTGTTACTAGAAGAAAGCTTTTTCAGATAGTAGATAAAATTAAATCTTATTTATATTCACTTACAGCTGTGATTGTATTGATTACCTTATCCAGTAAGGAATGTCTTCTATTTTCATGAATGAGTATAAAAATTAGTGAGTCTGCTTTAATGTATGAAAGGACTCTATATAAATTTAGAGTTGGTTGATACAGGCTGTACAGGCTATTTTCTAACCAGAATTTCTGAAAGGAAGTAACTTAGCAACTGCGATCTCAAAACAGCAGGAAAAAACAATCTATAGCAGTTCATTTCTCAAACATTTTACAAATTATATGCTTCTAGGTCCAAAATTTAGTACATTATAATACCAAAGAATTAGTATTCATTTGATACCAAACCACTACATAAATAAACGCAGTGCTTCAACACTCAAAGACGTAGAGGCCAAAGGTCTAAGCCTTTGCCAAAATCAAAATGTCGCTACAATGCAAAACAAAGGGACCAGTAACAATAAGTACAGGAAGATCACTGCATGGTGGGCTTGCTCCGGTGTGTTGGTACAAAGTGAGTTTACATACACACCGTCTCTCCGAAACCTATCATAAGTCAAGAGGTTATTTCAGCCTCTAAAGCAGTGAAGTAAAATATCCCGACCTTCCAAGCACCTTTAATACTCATCGTAGATGCCCCACGATAACAATTAAGAGTAATGGTGTCCTTTTTACTTTGGGAGGTATGCACAAAGCCAGCCCTAGGTCACCCGTTCCATGACCTGGCTGATGCTCACGCTCCAGCGTCGTCAGCAGAAGCCGAGGCCGAGGTCAGCATTTCCCAGGCCAGACATAAGTTAATTGTACTGTAGCGTGCCACCGCTCCTACGACCCCTTATTTCATAGCCCGCAGCAACAAGATGTATTTGGACAGGACCACTGACAAAGTATTATGGAATATAATTTAGAATAAAAGCTCAAAATTTAGAATAAAAGCTCAAAGAAAATATAAATAAAGATGATTAAAATACTGTAGGATGGTTTATTTCAGGCTATTGCAAATTCTTTATACTTCTGGTTGCGTTGTTCAATATCTGTTATAAATAACTCGCAACAATTAAAACAAGGATGAAGAAAGCGGCTTCACATGGGATGGTGTTGGAATTGTGCCATCGGTAAGGCTGAGCTGTGGTATTTGACAAAAAGCCCTGTGTCAAGGCAAACTAATGACTATTGTTTGGCAATTAAAGCTCTGAATTTTCAGGCAAAATAACAGACCATTTTTCTTACTCCACATACACATTTCATTTCAGCTTGAGAGGATAAGAGAACAAAAATACTCACTGTTGAAGGACTGCTTTTTTTTTTCTTTTCTCCTTTGGTCTCATTTACATTACTCCTTCATTTTGGCTTCATGTTCTCAGATCAGCTCCTCTCTCTTTTTTCTATTGTTTCTTCCCCTCCAGCCCACACATACACTTTAAAAAAAAAAAAGGGGCAAGAAAAAAAAAGAAAAGAGAAAACCCCAAAACCGCTAACGGCTGGAGCTAATGCCGTTCTGGAAAACTCTTTTGAATCAGCTATTGCCAGTCACTTCCTTTCTCCTAGCTGTACCAATTTAAGAACAGCATTTACCAAAGTTTAGCAAAGTGTTTTTAAACTCTGTCTCTACGTCTCTAAAATAATCATCCGATCATAGTATTTTAATAAAATTCAAAGCTGTGTCACCTATATATATATATACACACACACTTTTGGATGCCAGGATGTCTGCAAATACCTCTCAAAGGAGAATCCCCAGGCTGAAATGAATGGTGTCTTTAAACACAGACATTGGCTAAACGTTTTATTGCCTGCTTTATTCACAAAAAACCCAGGAATTCCTCTGTAAGACTAACACCAAATAGGAACTACAACATTTGTCAGCATAAATATAGGTCTGAGTTATGAAGGAATGTCTAATCTGGGAATAGCTCATTCTGACAGAAGAGTCAGGAAGTTATACACAACATTACTGCAAAAACATTGTTTTTCCTGTCCTGGTAGACCTCTTATACAAAGACAACTATGAGTACCCACGTTGTTATTTACTAGAGTTTAAGAAACCTATTCTTCTTTCCTTCTCTCAATCTGAAAAAAAAAAATAAAAAAATCTTTCTGGAAGTGAAGGACCTCTGGTGAATAGAGGAAACTGGCGCTTAAAGAAAAAGCAAAAGCATTCTGCGTACAATCCGTAAGGCACTGTACAGATCTCCCCACATAGTGGCAACTAGCTCTTGTGCAGAAAAGAGGGACCTGGGAAGCCTGAAGGATGATGTTCAGAGACTGGTTGCTCTCTACAGACCAAACAGTGGGCGATGCGGGGTTGTCAGAGTTTGTTTGAGATCTACATTTCAGCAGTAGTAAATGAAATCAGTTATTTCAGTTAATTCCATTCTGTTATCTTCTTGTACTTCCAAATAATTTTATGTCTACAGAACGCTGCAGTCTCCACTATCAGTAAAATAACACGGGCGTCTAGTAAACACCTACCCATTTACCACAGCACAGAAGACAAGCAGGACCTGAGGGGTGCTCTGTAAGTCATCTGTAATACGCAACACTGAAACTTCGCACAAGGTCAGGTTTAAAATAGCAGTATATTTACATACTGGTTTAAAAAAAGAATGAACCCACATTTACCTACTTTCAGGAGTGCATACGTGAAAATCTAAAACCTTCCAGTAACTCTCTCTCCATGAGCCTCTTCAAATATATTTTTGATGGATACCTAACTCTTACGATCCAGCCTTATGACAAGCTTCAAAGGACAGCAAAGTGCCCTCACGGACAGCTGGTCACACCAGCCAAGCGTGCTTTCCCTGTTCATGGGCCAGCGCAGCGAAGCAGAGCCTGACTGCAGAGTAGTAGGAGGGTTCCCATCCATAGGGAAAAACCTTGTCTATTTAAAATCACTGTGTATTTGAGGGATTCCCTGGAAAGACCTTTGTTCTCTGAGGGCTTGAAATCTAGACTGAACAGACCAGGTCCTTGGGCACCCAGCCCCCTCCCAGGCTGTGCGGTGAAGCTGTTTATGAACGAACGGGTTTCCATCTGCCTGAAGACAAAGGGCTGCTCTGTGCTGAGTGGGGTGCACACCTCGAAAGAGCAATAACATGACAGAGGAGATGGCCTCTGCTGCTGAAACTATTGGGGGGTCCGCTCTGTAAAGCACTTAGTGCCTACCTTTCAGGCAGGTGAGCAGTCATGGGCAAATCAGCAGAGTGCTGTCAAGTGGCGGGTGCAAGTCTTTACAGAATAAGCCTTTACTTGCTTTTGAGTGTGTATAACTCCATTTTTGATGGGCAGGGCCAGAAACATTTGATAAATAGTTATAAAAGACCATTGATACCTCACCCCCTTCCTAAGCTGTTCTTTACCTTACCCTTTTAAGTTGTTAAAGGCCACCCTTCATGCACACAGCTGAAAAGTGCATGAGATCCTAAGCCTGGTTTCCTTTCAAGTCAAGCCCTGCCGAAAAATAAAATAAAATAAAATTAAAAACTAATGAAATATTATTCTGGAAATACAGAACTGTAAATAAATATTTGGGTAAGTAGAAAATAAATTATCACTAAATTCTGCTTGTTGTGCACCCTGTATCTGCAGCATACAATCACAATTCTACAGTTAACATTTGAAAAAAAATGGCATCACTGCGCTGCTGCTGGACCTCTGCTGGCTGTCCATCTCCACGGCTGGCACAGCAGCGTCTGCTCTCTGCACTTGTGTAGTGCTGTGGCTGTACCCAGAGAATCAGAGTCATAGAACAGTTTGGGTTGGAAGGGACCTTGAAAGGCCACCTAGTCCAACCCCCTGCAATGGGCCGGGACATCTTCCGCTAGATCAGGTTGCCCAGAGCCCCGTCCAACCTGGCCTCGAATGTTTCCAGGGATGGGGCATCTACCACCTCTATGCATAACCTGTGCCAGTGTTTCACCACCCTCATTGTAAAAAATGTTTTCCTTCTATCTAGTCTAAATCTATGCTCTTTTAGTTTAAAGCCATTACCCCTTGTCCTATTGCAATAGGCCCCGCTGAAACGTTTGTCCCCATCTTTCCTGTAGGCCCCCTTTAGGTACTGGAAGGCTGCTATAAGGTCTCCCCAGAGCCTTCTCTTCTCCAGGCTGAACCACCCCAACTCTCTCAGCCTGTCCTCACAGCAGAGGTGCTCCAGCCCTCTCAGCATCTTTGTGGGCCTCCTCTGGACCCACCCCAAGCTGGTCCCCGTCTTTCCTGCACTGAGGGCTCCAGAGCTGGACGCAGTGCTCCAGGTGGGGTCTCACCAGAGCGGAGCAGAGGGACAGAATCCCCTCCCTCGCCCTGCCGGCCAGGCTGCTTTTGGTGCAGCCCAGGATGCGGTTGGTTTTATGGGCTGCGAGCGCACGTTGCCGGCTCATGTCCAGCTTTTCACCCACCAACGCCCCCAAGCCCTTCTCGTCAGGGCTGCTCTCGATCCCTTCTCCCCCAGCCCGTACCGATGCCGGGGGCTGCCCAGCTGCAGGACCCGGCGCAGGAGGACGCTGCGCCTCAGGGTTACACACACCTGCCGGGCCCGAGCAGCGGCACAGGCCGAGCGCGGCGGGCCCACAGCCCCTCAGGGCGAGCAGGGCCCACCCGCGGGACGCCGGGCGGAGAGGCCCCGGGCGCGCCAGGCCTCGAGGCGCGCTGAGGGAGGCGGGGTGCGGGGCGCTGGAGGCCGCGGGGCCGCGCCGGCCCCCCTGGGGGCTGCCACACGTGCGGCAGGGGCGGGGGGGCGGTAGCGGGGGCCGGTCCCGCCCCGGAGGCGGTGGGGGGCGGCCGGTGCCGTCCCCTTTAAGGGCGGCGGCGGCGGCGGGGGCCCGCCCGCTCGTTTCGCAGCGCACAGGAAGTGGGGCCGCGGCTCGGCGGCAGGGGCCCGCCCGGTGAGTACGGCCGCCCCGCGCCCCTCCGGCCCTCCCGCTCCCCTCCGCGGCCCGCGGCGCGTCTCGCCCGCCGCCTCCTTCCCTCACCCGGCCGTGGCGGCGCCGCCGCCTCCTCCCTGCCGCTGGGCAAAGCGGCTCTGGGAGCCGGCGGGCAGCTGCATCGCGGCGGGTCCGTACCCGGCTGCCGGCCGGGAGCGGGTCGAGCCGGGCTGGGCGTTGCGGGGCCGGGGGCGGCCCGCGGCGGGGGGCGGTGTGGGGGGTGCAGTGCGGCGTTGCCGGGGGATAAGCAGATGGGATCGCTAATCTGGGTTGCTCCTAATCGTCCTCGTGGCGGGGGCCCCGCAAACCGAATTGTTTTGGGGTTTTTTTGGTTGTGTTTTTTTTCTTCTTTTTTTTTTTTTTTTTATCTTGGCGCTATCTCCACAATAAAACTGATCTCTGTTCCCGCTGGCGGCTGCGTTTCCATTGTGTTGGGTGGCCTGGGAAGGCGGCGGAGGTGCGTGTTTGGGGGGCGGCGGGGCCGCGTCTCCCCACAGGAGGCACCGCCGCTGCTCCCGCCTCCCCCCGCGTCCTGTCGCGACCGGCGATAGCGGGCCGGGCCGGGCCGCCTGTCACCTCCCTCAGCGCGGCGCGGGCTGGCCGGCGCTGGCAGCCCGAATAGCGCAAACGGCCAGAAACCCCAGTTCTGCCACCAACTCCCCCCAAAAACAGAGGAAAGGATGATGAGAGGGCACTTAATTATTTTCAGTGGGCTATTTAGGCTAGTTTAACCGTGGCCTACGTCTAGCTGCGCCTTGTCAGCCGGGCTCCTGCTCAGTCAGTTCCGTGCTCTCCTGAACTGTGACAGTTGGAACGTTTTGGTGGTGAACATCACAAGTAAAATTGTGTCATTGTTAGCAGTCCTGGAAACCATCAATCCTGAAACTAACTCGTTTATCTGAGGAGTACCAAAGCAGAAACGGGGGTGGTGGTTGCAACTTTGCAATTCGCAAGACAGTTTTTAAAGCTGAGTATACAAAAAGCTAATACTACGTGTTTTCAGTGAAGTATAACACAGATCTGCTTAATTAACATTTACTTTATTTTGTGGTTTTGTAGTTTGTTTGTGGTTTTTTCCACCTCTTCACTTTCCTCTATCAGGCGTAAATTGAGACCCCCCATCTCTTCTGCTGTAGGTGATGGGTGAGGGCTAAGTGTCTTCTATTGCTCTGATGGGTAACGCAGAAGAGCTGCTAAAACGAGTGAGGTTGTTTTAACACAGAGTGAATATCACTCAAGCTTAAGGTCATACAGTAGAAATTCTTTCTTTTTTTTTTTTTTTTTTTCCTGTAAATGCCGGGGCTCACGAGTAAGACAGTTTCTTCTTTTCCAGCATGCACTAGCTGAAAGTTCCTATCCTGCTTCAGTGTGTTTGAAGGAAACTTCTGGCTTCCCTTTATTTATGAGCCTAAATAGTGAGTCCCCAAACGCTGTTAGAGACAGTGGCTTGGAAGTATTCCCAGTAGCTGTCAATGGAGGTAGATGTGTTTTGCGGACAGGGTGTTAGCTGTGGGCATCAGTCATACCCTGAGGCTTTTATGGGAGACTCTTGCCAGTAAGTCCTTATTGTAAGGATCAGGACACCCACACTGAGTGTTGCTACAGCACCACTGTCCTAAACTGTTGGTAAGCTGAGAATGGAAGGAAGAACAATGATTTTGAAGTACAGGACTGTACGGCACAAATAGAAGTTGTTCAGCTTGTCTGTTCCTGGAGGAAACCCATGAAATCTTCAGTGTGATTAAGATCAGTTGATCGTGAATAGTTCTTTCCCTTCTTGGTCCCATGACTTTGTTTCAGTGTCTTCCTGAGGCTTAAACGGGGAAGAAAACAAAGCAAAAGAAACAGAAAACTCCAAACCTAACATTAAGGCTGCTGCATCAAGGTTGAAGTTATTCTTGAATTTAGATTCTTTGCTTTTAAGTTCCAGCCCCGGGATATGGGTCTTCCCAAGTCAGTGAGAAACATCATCTGAGGGCATAGTTAAACGATAAGTAGCTGTGGTCTGTTGCCAGGAAAACCCACAAGCATATCTGGCACAACAATTTCTACCCTGCACCACAATCTGCTACTTTTGCGCCTGCCAGAAGCGTTCTGTGGACCTCGTTGTAAAAAGCATCACTGAAATGACCTGAACTTCTAAAAGAGTTAAAACTAAACCTGGGGGAGGGAGGGTCTGAGAAATATGAGGCCAGGATTTTTTGACTGCAGAAAACAAATTGCACAATATTTTTCTTAGCTCTGAAACTGTCATTATGAAGCAAGCTTCATGACTGGCAGTATTTTCTCTTTAAATAATGCTGAAGCAGGATCATGGAGGTGGGATGAAACTCAGGCTTTGGATAAGGATTTGGGTGGCACTGGAACGGATAATGTCCTTGGCTTTCAGTTAGCTCATGTGTCTTCTGCCCTCTTAGAGGACCAGCGCTACAGGAAAAAATAGTTTGGGAAGAGACTATAATAATCTTGTTTCTGGAAAAATAAAATCACAAATACACAGGGATTTCAAGCACAAGACTTTATTTAAAAAAAAAAGTGTTTAAAAAAAGAGTTCTCAAAGGGCACAACGGAAAGAAAATGTTTCAGGAGCATAATAGCTTTTATAAGAAGGAAAAAAATACTGTGCTTTGTCTATGTAGCTAATTATGTTCTTGCAAACTTCATGCTGGAAATGGGAAAATGAAATCATAACTCACAAGATGTTCAGAAATGTAATGCTTTTGTGAGGGAATGGGAATGTAGTTTTACTTCTGAGTTACAGCCACAACTTATAAGAAGAATTTGCAGAAGGGCACTTCTCACTGTCTGCCAGAACAGTTTCATTTTGAATGATGATCAGAAAAGTCCAGCACTTCCATTAATGTTACTGTTTATTAGAAATATCTGAAAGTGTACAATGACTTCAATACTCTTAATTTCATTTTTATGAAGCTCTTTTGGAAAAAAAAAAAGAAAAAAGAAAACCTTTCTGAAGGCAGGAACACTACTGAAAGTTGCAGCTCTCCTTGTCCTAAGCATCATCTTGTGCAAAAGAAGTGGGACAGGATACTGTCTGAGGCCTTTTTTAGGTGCATGTAGCTGCTGCTTTTATCTAAGCCGGTTTAAAAATTTTTACAGTAAAGCTGCGGGTATCTTTCATATGCCTAAAAATGCAGACAGACAGGTTAGACAGCATAATAGTTCTTGGGTATCTTGCACCTTGTTCTGTGTCTCATCTAAATTGGTGGTTTTGATGGTCACTTACTTTTTTTTTTTTTTAAAGTAAGAGTAAGTAGATAATCACCGCAAGCTATATGTAGTCACTAAAGACCAGAGGTTTGAGGGGAAAGGAAAATGAGCTTTTTTTTTCCTAATCCTGGAAGACTTTGCTGCACGTGAAAATATGGCACTCTAAAATCTGTGTGAGAAACTCATAGTCTTTATATGCTGGCATGAGGCTGTCCATGCTGCTTCTCTTCTGTGTGTGGTAAGGCTGGCAGGAGACGCTTGCTCCACGATTATTTCAGAGTGGAGTATGGTGGGAAGAATATCTTGGAATGATCTCTGCTTTACCTTGCCTGTTGTTTTTTTTTTAAGGCTTTTCCCATTCACAGACTAAATCCTCTGACACTCCTCTTTGCGAGCTGATAAAGCTGGCAAGCCACTGCAGGTGCTGGGAGTGCAAACGTGAGCCTTGGAAAGAGCATCAGTGGAGCGTCAGCGTTTCAAAGTGAAGTTCAGAGCATCCAAATATGACTTGAGGCGAGGAAACTATCGTGTGAGGAAATCATGCATGTAGTGTTTGGGTTTGTTTTTTTTTTTTTTAAATCTAACCATTTCCTGCCACCCTTAATCATCTCCAACTGTAATCAGAAATAACTATCGTGATTAGCCGGTTTGCTCATTCACGTCTGCCTACAGTACGTGTGCCTTCCAGCACCATGCTCCTCTTGGGTCTAATCGCTTCCTTTTGCCCCCAGCATGGTCCTGGGAAGTTCTTGGTCTGGACCCCATCTGCCTCCCTCCCTGAGGTGGTGGCTGGGCATGTCTGCTCAATAGCTGCATTTGAGGATCTTGCCGTTTGCAGCTGTGTTAGTGGGTGGCAGAAAGGGCAGATCTGCCTGTGTTTTTCTTTAACCTTCTTCCTCCTTCCTATTGAACAAGTCTTTTACCGGTGGAGTGGGTGGGTGATAAAAGGCAGGTCTGTGTCACTGTTTTTCTTGCCCTTTCTTCCTCCTCTGTACTAAACCATGCTGTTTCACTGGTGAAGCAGCTTCTGGAAGAGGACCCTTCTCCTTTATGGTGCTGGGCTTTCTGGTAGGGATGTCACTTAGGGCAGCTGTCTGGAAAGCCCGGACCAGCACCTGACGGCCAGCATACATGCCCTCCTGGTGTCAAAAGTGGATCTTCCCATTGGCTTCTCTACTATGGCCAGAAATGACCTAAGGATAGATGCAGGGGTAACAACGTTTGCTGGTGGGAGTTGGAGTGCAAGTGCGCAACAGGTGGCTAAAGAAAAAAGGTGCAGAGCCGAAGCAGCACGGCTGTCGCGGCAGCTGGGGGTGGCTGGACTGATGCCGCGAGAGGGTTAGGTGTGCAGGCACATTTCGCACTTGTTTCCCCCCAAAACTAAGGGAACTAATTTTACTCTTCTCTAACCTACTGCAGGGAGTTTCGGTTAAAGGAAACTGGTATTGCAGTTGTAGAACATAAGTAAAATTCTTTCATGGCTAATGAATCCTCTGGAGATGGGTCCTGCCACATACTTAGTGGCTGTCGCAGGCAACAGTCCTTTTATTGAGGTGAACTTAACTCAAGACTCTGGTTCTCATATGTTCAAAGGTAAAACAATACGACGTAGAATAGCTAGGAGTTAAAGATAGACTTAGAAATACAATACTTGCACTTATTAAATATTTCCAAGTAGAATTGCTAAACAGCTTAGGTTTTTTTTATCCCTGTATAGATACCTGCGTCTCGTATTTAACTTTGACAAATGAACATCAATCACAAAAGGGGGTTAATGTGTCTGCACTGTTAATCATGGTTTTCATCAAGCCCAGTGCTTTCATAAAAGATCAAAAATGTAGGATACCCAGGTTCTCCAAAAAGTTGGATACAAAGCTAGGCTAGTTTTGTATTAACATACTAGGACTTGGAAACCAAGGTGACTAGTCCCAGACAATCTTGTAAGGAAAAGGCCAGGCTGGATGGGGTTTTGGGAAACCTGGTCTAGAAGAGGTGTCCCTGCCCATGGCGGGGGGGTTGGAACAAGATGATTTTTAAGGTCCCTTCCAACCCAAACCGTTCTATGAAAAAGGGCCCTAATACTTTTTCAGATGGCAGTTGCAGGAGAAGGACGTGGAAGGACAGTTTCTGGCTCGCAGGTGTGTAGTGGCAGGAAGCCGTGAGGGTGCTGCTGTGCAGAGGTGCTGCAGATAGTTCTGTCTGCAGGTGGTGTGGGTATATCCTGTGACATCTAACGTGTGACAGTTAATTGTAGCAAGGCAGCTAACCAGGCAGAGTTTCTGCTACTCCAGTCTGCGTCTGGTGTTTGCATACATGTATCTTCTCTATAGAAACAGTAGAAATAATACTTAAACAGTTCTGGGTTGCGTTTGCGCTGCTGCTGCAAGGGCAGGGGTTGAGCAGCGATGCTCAGGAAGCAACTGAAGCCCGTTGGGTACACTGCTGCATTAAAGTGGAGGAAATGAGGTAAACGAGCATGTGTTTCGAAGCACAAAATGCTAGTCTTAAGCCGGGTTTGGAGTGCTTGGAATTACGTGGAGGGCTAATAAAATCTGTCCTGGAAGAGCATTTTGGGTGATAGCTTTTTTTTTGGGGGGGGTGATGGCTTGTGGTAGCACTTTCTCTTAAAGGTTTCCCCAAGCAGTGGTGTCAAAAATCATAAGAGACTTGTCAGCGCTGTTGATAGGACTCACAGCCCCGGGGCCAGCAGATGGCTTGCATGGCTTCCTGGTGCTCTGGCGGAGTGGAAATTAAGACTGCTGAGTAATAGGAGTTTAGTCCATCTTTCATGTGATCTGGGAGCTCCTGATACAGATAGAAGTCTTCTGAAGAAGAAATGCACAGTTTGCAAAGTAGGAGGACGCATATGGGTTGCGGTCGGTGCCGGCTGGGCACACGCTGCCCCAGTGCTCCCAGGGTTTGGAACAGGACCGAGTTTAACATCCAAAATGCTGTATTAGATTTGGCTGTTAAGTAAGTGCTGCTAAGCATGTTTCTTTAAGATGGCTTTTTTTGGTTTGGTTTTTTTTTTTCAGATTTCAGACATAATCCAGCGGCTTTGAAATTATTTTTTTGTTTAACCCTTGGGAGTTGTTCCTTAGTTTTGCAAGGTCCTGAGCTTCTATTAGAGTTTCACCTACCTAGATGGAGAGGTGGAAGTGTGTGGGGGTTTTAAGTTGACTGTCTGAAGGGACAAGAGGCAAAGGTAACAAACAAAACTTTAAGCCAGTGTTCAAACAGCATAATAGAAGTTGCTGCCATAGGACAGTGTGTCAAATGTGGCATTTTGGATAGTTCGTGACAAGTGTCTGTGGTAAAACCTGTATGTCCCTGCTGTGAAGCAAAACTAGAAAAAAATAAACTAAAATTGTGCAATATGAGCACAATGGAAGAATGGCACAAGGAACCTGCAAAAATTCAGCAGAGGTTTACAGAAACGCCTGGCTTGGCTCCCCCCTAAATCATGATCACCTCTTCCTGAAGAGGAGGAAAGATGGTCCAAGTGGTCTGAAGACTGACTTCAGGGACCTGAAAAACAAAACAAAGAGAGATGGAGCAGGGTAGTGCGAAGTACTGAGTGTACTCAGTACACTCTATTTTCTATTTTTTGTACTGGTGTATTTTTCAATGCAAGGTAACTTTGGGGGGAAAAAAAAGAATATCAAGATAGATAGTTCTGACAAGCTGCTAACTTCTCTGCTTTCAGTGACGCCTGGTATTGCTAGTCCTTTAAGAGTAAGTTAATGCTTAGTTATAATGTCAAATTGAAAAATTACAGATGACATAAGTGCATCTAGCTGTGCTTCTGGAATGCACCAGATGTTTCTCAATCGTTTGGCATCCAGCTTTCACTTCTGGTGACATTCACGGCTGATTTGTTGTGCTGAAAGCAGAACCTAAACTACCACACTGATTTTTAGCCATTCTAGAGATATTTGTAGGGTCTGTTCCTCCTTCCATCTTAGATTCATGGGCTGAGGAATAGCAAAGCGAGCCCAGTTTTGAATACCACTTGTGAACTTAATCTAACTGATTCAGTTTATTTAAGAAAAACTTTAGGGTGATTGATTTTCAAGGCAGCATTTTTCTCAGGATTTCTGTATCAAATTGTATTTTAAACTTGTTTTAGGCATTTTAAAACTCTAAACCCAAAGTACCAGTTGAACAAAATGCACAGAAATGTCTTCCAGTGGTCACTTCAGGAGTTTTATTGCTCTTCAAACTTGCAATGAAGAGATTTCTATGCAAATATTGCTTGGTCCAGGGTACCCCCCCCCCCCCCCCCCCCCCCCCCCCCCCAAAAAAAAAAAATTGTCAATAAGTCATAACTTTTAAGTAAAACATTGCTGTGGTAGCACTTGGTGCACAGTTCAATGAAACTTTTTAGTGAAATTTAAATCAATTGCCTTTATATGTTTCTGCTTTTAAGGCAGATATTAATAGAAGTCTGAAAGTCTTTTTAAGAAAGTCGGGTGCACTTCAGAATTTAACTTATCACTATTTTCACTTCAACTGCTACAGCTTTGTCATAACCTGGATTTTTATCTCCTTGAAAACAGTGTAGCTCTTACAATAGAAAAATTACAGAAAAGGAAAAAAAAAAAATTCTAACTCCTCCGCAGCATTAAGTTTCCAGCTGTTTTCAAAACGCTGGCTAATTAGCTGTACAACTGTTAGAAA
Source organism: Fratercula arctica (assembly GCA_947846985.1). NCBI lineage: Eukaryota > Metazoa > Chordata > Aves > Charadriiformes > Alcidae > Fratercula > Fratercula arctica. The sequence goes on from CANTUZ010000010.1 coordinate 28,323,524, forward strand.
GAGCACCCTGGCTAAGAACTGTCCTTTTCCATCTCTTCTTTTCGTAGGGTAAAATAAGAAATCTGTATGTGACACCCACCTGTTAGTACCTTTGAGAGCCTCAGGGGGGATGTGGTTTGCGCTACAGCATTCCCAGATCTGCTTCACAAGTGTAAGGAAGCTGGACGCGCGGCCTCTCTCCTTACCTCCCACAGCAGGAAATCGTGCACTGGCTCTCTGTATGAACTTGGGTGATGACTATCCTTTAAAAATAGCACCGAAGTTTACATATATTGGCATATGTATCTTCACTATGCTCAGGGTACAGTAACTACGTTGTCTTGATCTCCATGCGTAGGGAATTAGATGATAATTGGAGAGATGTGAGAAAACAGAAGACAACTTGATTCTGCGAACGTAGTTAGCTGTGGTACTTGGGTGAAGTGATGCCAAGAAAGCCGCATCATTTTCAGCTCTTTGTTTTTGTGTGCTGCCATTCCCACAATGGACAGTTTCAGTCATTCTCCGTGTTTGTTTTTTTTTAATGAATAGCAAATGGCATCAGTGAAAATAAAAGCCGAGCTAGGATCACTAGTTACGTAAAAAGTGACTTATTTTTTATGAGATGTTAGGAATTAGTAGAAAGTGCTTCCCTGATGACTGAACTAAGGTAGCTACTTGTGCTTTTGTTCCCATCTCTAGGCTGAACTTCAACAACATATAGGGTAGGCAAAATAAGCGTAGTCATATAATACTGCTGTTCCTTTAATTCCTTTACAATAAGGGGAAGAAGACTTACTTCTCTAAGTTTGGAGTTTGTGGGGCTTTCGCCAAATTTAAAAAGGGGAATAGTACCTACAGCAAGCTAAATAACATAAACTATAGGAAAAGATGTGTAAAATAGAAAAGTTATTTATCTTATGGAAGCTGAAGGTAGTGTCTTTTGGGATAGTTACTTAATAATAATAGTTTAAAACCAAGCAAGTAGACAGACAAAACTCCTTCTGCTAGCCTTACCTAGGACATTTTACCTAACTTCTTTCTTGCCAAGCAGATGTCTCTTCATAAAAACAGTAAAGTAACTATGAGTTGACTTTTATTTCCTGGCCTTATCTGAAATAGGATGATACTGACCAGATTAGTTAAGGTGTAGCTGGTTGTATTTCAAGTTCCAGTTTCAATTCAGCGGTTTCCAGACAAATGGGCTTGCTCTGGCTGCACTGAAGCCAAAGCAGGCCTCCTATTCATAAGCTCATTGCTTACTTTGGATTAGGTATAAAATAAATATTGTGAATAACGTTGTTCTTTCATTTGTCCACTTAACTGTGTAATGGATTCAGTTTTGTGTGGGACAGACAATAATTTGCTTGCTTCTCTAACTTACAGGAGATAAAACCACTTCAGCAAAAGGCCTTTTTTTTTTTTTTCTTGTCATTTCACAGTAGGTTACGTAAGGATTGCATTTAAGCCGTTTCAGCAGAGTTAACGTTTCCTTTCTTTGAGGATGACGGCATTGATTGCTTTCTCCAGGGCCTGTTCTGGCAAAGCCATCACCATTTCTGGGTTGTTGGATCTCACCTGCTGCCTGCTTTCTCTGCTGCGTTGGCTGTAGCACGGAGAACAGGGACAAGAAGAACCCATATCATTTCCTGTGCTGTCGGCTTGGCAATCTGATTTATCTTTTGGTCATGTAGGCAGGGTGGGGAAGGGGTATGTGGTGCGGGGCAGGACAGGTCCTTCGCACTGCCCTGCTGGTCTGTGTTGCTATTGTAAACAATACAAACAAACAAAAAAAATGGCAGTGAACTTGCTGAAACTGAGGACGAAATTTCAAGAGAGGGTTTGGGAAGGCTGCAAAGAGCAAGACCTGCTTGATTGACCTTCATAGGCTAAACATAGGTAGACTCAATTTTATGATGATTAAACTCCACTACTAAAATGAAACCTGATCTTTTCTTCTTAAAGAAGGTTGGTGTAAAGTGTGCCGCTTCAGTTGCATCTCCTGAAAAGATGTAATTAGTGCAAACAGGATCGGAGCCTGCAAAAAGGCAGAACTTCTTATCGATAAAGTCTCTCTCTAGCCTTGAGAGTGGTTTGATCTATTGCACGAAACAAGGGAGATAAGAAACCCTTTATCTTCCCCGTGTACTGGAATCTCTAATATGACAGTGGAAACTTGTAGAGGGTTAGTCTTAATTTTATTTTGGAGCACAGCATTTCTGCGGGCAAAAACAGTGTTACTTTTGTAAAATAAACCATTTGTATAGGGAATATTATTTTTTGAGTAATAAATCCTGTGATTGTTGTCACCCATCACTGAAGTAGCTTTTTCCTGTAGGTTCCTATGCCTGAACTCCTAGTCCCTGCTGTACTCTGAGTACTACTATGATCCTTGTGCCAAAGGCATGAATTCTTATCCTTCCCCTTTAGGAACTAAACAAATGTCTGCAGTTACCTGTTGCAGATATGCTTGAGCATTTGACAATTCATCACATGCTGTTCATAGTCATAGAATTGTTTAGGTTGGAAAAGACCTTTAAGATCATCAAGTCCAACCACAAACCTAATGCTGCCAAGTCCACCACTAAACCGTGTCCCTCAGCACTGCATCTACAGGTCTTTTAAATACCTCCAGGGATGGCGACTCAACCATTTCCCTGGGCAGACTGTTCCAATGCTTGACAACCCTTTTGGTGAAGAATTTTTTCCTAATATCCAATCTAAACCTCCCCTGGTGCAACTTGAGGTGATTTCCTCTTGTCCTATCACTTGTTACCTGGGAGGAGAGACCAGCTCCCATCTCGCTACAACCTCCTTTCGGGTAGTTGTAGAGAGTGTATAATGCAGGCAGTAGTTCTTGTGTTGACTGTGTGGTGGGTTTTTTTTTTTTTTTTCCTGTGTCTTTAACTAAAAATGAGGGAAGATGCTTAGTGATCAGTGTGCAGTCCTTGTTTTCCCCCTGCCCCTCTCCGTGGGACTCTGGCTTTGGCAGTCTTTGCCAGTGGGAGTTTATAACAAAGAAAGTGGAGGGAGACAAAACCCCCCAACCTGTGAGTGAATGGGAGCAGTGCTAAACTGATAGCTCAGCGTTTCCCCAGGCTGTTAGTTGATGAGCAGCCAGGTGAGGCTGGCTGCAGAGGCACAGATGACTGCATATCTGGTACTGCTTGGAGACTGCTGCGTGACGGAGGGACACAAGCTGAATCCAACTGGTTTTCATATTTATCAGCCAGATTGAGCTGGTAAGCTTATAAGAATTAAGGACCACAGTTTTTTGTGGAGTTGAGTTAGAGCTGGTGAAGAGCTGATTCTGTCACCTAGTCTCCCAAGGCAGAGGTCGTCTTTTGTGGTGTTGGTTTTTTGTGTTTTTTTTTTGTTTTGTTTTATTTTGTTTTTTAACTCATGGACTTCTGGTTTACGTCTGCAATGTGTAGAAAAATAACTTTTTGTAAGAATTGCTCCGTCCTGCTTGAGGAGTACTGGTGTGTGCTCTTGCAGGTATTACCCTATACAGGTTGGTCCAAGGTAGTATGCCGTGCAATGGGAATGCTGCAAAGGTACAGAGGAGGGCACAAGGAAATTTTGATGTAAATCATAAGAGGTAGCTGGAAGAAAAATTCACTTTAGTCTCAGTGAGATCATGTGAGTAGCAAAGCTGCGGTTCTGTGCTTACAAACTAAACTTGCATGTCGTGATGAACTGGAGGTGTGTTATGCTCTAAACTTTCAGAAGTTGAAAATAAGCTGCTGCGTGTGCCTGATGTGATTGATTTACCATGGCTAGTGGTCACAATGTGTATAAGCACAACTTTCAAATTCTTCAGGACTTATTATTAAACCGGTAAGGTCTAAAAATATCTTGTGATTATTTTCACTTTTCTGCTGGTTTTATTGAAATAGATTTTGTTTCCATAAATTGATAGTGGCTTTCATCTTCCCTCCCGTGAAGCAGCGTGTGTGCCTGTGTGCTCGGGAGGCAGTAGCTGAAAGCAAATCAGATGGTGGGATTGTGATAAAAACAGTTTATTTACAGTCAGTCCAATGAGGGTGAGATACTAGACTAAAGATTAGTTTTCTGTGGAAAGTGAGAACTATGGCCTCTAACTCTTCTCGCGGGTATTTTTTCTCTTCTTTGCTTTTCCCTTTCTATTAACCTTCCCAACAGCAGAAAAATATGACTTGGATACTCTTTTTGCCTAGAACTGTATAATAAAGCTCTGAACAAATGTATTTGTCTTCTCTGAAGCTATACCTCAGCACACTGTCTAAGCCCAGTTGATGTGTTTCTGTGTATGTAAAATATGGTTTGAGGTTTCTCACTCTAGGGTTTATGCAAAGACTGTCCACGACAGCAGCAATGGGCAACTTTGTGTTGGTTTCAGCAAGTGAGAAAATAACTGTGTGCAGTCTTTCTCTGGCGTTCATAAGCAGTTCTGTTTTCAGTGATGCTTTTCCTCAGAGTAAGATGGAATAACCAAGGGATGATATTGGACCTTATGTTTTCATTGTTTAACTTGCCAAGGAGAGAGTGTGTGTGTGTGGAGGGGGTTTAAGACAGTGAATATCTGTGTCATCTGGGTGAAATTATGAACAATAAAATAGCTATGAAAATCAGCTGGAATTTCATAAGCAGCTAAACTATGACCGTCTAGGGCATGCTGAACAAACAGGACATGTCTGAAGTAGAACATGCAAAAATGAGGAATGCCCGTGCAGTCTGGCAAGAAGCAAGTGCATACTGAATTAGGTCACTGCTGTAAGCGTGAATGTTTCACCTCTTTAGAAAGGCATACTCATCCTTTGCAACAAGGAACCAAAGCAGAATGCTAATATAATAAAAACAAATGTAAGAGCATTTTCAATTAGCATGCTGGTCTGTTCCCTTGTGCTTAGAGAATCAATGAGCTCTTTTGTAAGGAACAGAAATGTTTCCATAGTTGAATATACATAAGGCCCTGGAAATGCAGAAAGAATAACAACCAGTTGCTTCTGGAAAACTTGCAAACCTTTAAGCATTGCATAAGATGTCTTGTTCTTTGGAGATCGTAGGGAGTATTGCAAATAGGCTTGTTTCGAAGAATTGAAATAAAGTGAAATATCAGCATGTGGACTTTAAAGATTTGGAACTTAATCTTTAAACACTGAAATGCTGATCCTAGGGACATCTGCACGATTACTTATTTCCAGGTAATCTTACTGTTCTTTTTTATAAACTTCAGAATGTGTTGTGTGCCACTGAATTAATTTTCCTATTGTGATTCTTGGGATCCTGTGCGCTTTTGCCAATTCTGAGGTTTCACAGCCTGCTTTCTCTTGTAATCACATCTCCTACAGCCTGGGAGTAGTTAGTGGAATTCCTAAAATAGTGCTGTGCCAGGACTAATTCATATCAAACTTGGGTTATAAATACGTGAAACTAGTACTTTTCCGGAAAGAGAGGGTGGTGAAATAAAGGGCTCATAAACCTTCCTTTTCTCATAGGATGAGAATTAAAATTCTTAGTGGCTTCCCTCACTCCGTGAAGGACGCAAGATGAAATCTGTGTCTGACTCCTGTATTATGATCTTTCTCATCAGAAGTGGGGAAAAATGGAGGGGATAAAAAAAGGGGGGGCAAGAGATGTCCAAATTGGCTCAGTCTCTGCTGCTTTAGTAAACTAACTTTCCTCTTCAGCTCTCCAGGTGCAATTTAAAATTTTGATGTTGTTTAACATAACTGGTTGCACAAACATTCCTTGCCTTTAAAGGCCACAGGAAAACTAGTGTGGAAAATGCCTGTTCTTGATGGTGTCACACAAAAACTGTCAAAGATAAATAACCAAGGCCTATCTCTGTGCAAAAAGGCTGTCTTGTTAATAGGATTGTCACTGGCTCACTAAAAAAGGGTTTCAACTAATGAGGGAATAATTAGAGCCTAGGAGGAAAAGGACCAGCAAGCTCTCTGCAGCCTACAACCTGTAGTTTCCATTGCTTCAGAAACAGCCTGTTGTTTCTCATCCCTAAGCACGCCTTAAGGCAGCGCTCCAGAAAACAGCCCTCTAGCGTAAATAGGTAAAGTGCCAGTAGGAAGGCTCGGAGATCTGCAGTTATTCATAATCTTTTGTTCTTGCGTTGGTGATGCAATGCGAGCGATGAGGCCCTGTAGAGGCGTGCTGACTTTCTTAATCCATGCTTACCATACTGATGTACATTTGGCCACAGTTAAGAAAGTTATTAAGAACAGAGTTGTCCTTTCATTGCCCCCTGCTATTGTCTGAGGGAACCTTAATCTCCTGCTACATTGTGTCCTCTTGACACCACATCAGGAAATCTGTTGTCACTTGCTTCTAAGGCATGAATGAGACCTAAAGAAACTTGGTGACTCATCAAAGTTGAACACAAGGCAACTTACTGGTAGAGCAAGAATTGAATAAAGCCCTACCAGGCTAATGCCCCAGCTTCAGGGTGTCTATTTATCGCTTAACAACAGTTAGTGATTGTTTAAAGCCCATGGTGGTAGGAGGTTGTGCAACTTAAGTGGCTTTAAGCTTAGGGGTTCAGTGATGAACCAAATCTGGCAGTGGTTTGTAGCCATTCATGCAAACCATCACTGAGCTGTACCTTGGTAGCCCAAATAATCTCTTAAGACAGTCTTAACTAAAAATATTATCCCCTGCTTTCTAGTACATGCTTCCATTTTCTTGAGTTATCCTGTAAAAGTGAGGAGAAAGTTGAAGGAAAAACACAAAGCTTGTTTCTTCATGTCCTACTGAGCTGTGAGCCTTCTTTCCTACCCTGTCCCCAGTACCGAAAGCATCTCTTTGGAACTTGAAAACCTGATTTCTGCAGTGATATGGTGGCTGTGTTTGTGTACAGCGATGCAAAACTGCTGCTGTTCTTGACAGCAGTAATAAGTCTGTGCAGTGAAAAATACTTGTGACTGGATTTGTCAATATTTTATGCAAGTCAGATAGATTGGTCTTTCTTCAATATGCCTTGACTGATCTAAGATGTGCCAGCTTCTGTATGGAGTGGCTTTAGGACAGTCTAGCATTCATCTAGGTTTAAAGAAACATATGGTTCTTTATGTTATTAGTTGTGGCTTCACCTCTTGCCTTCTGAGAGAACAAGAATTCAGAAAGAAATATGCAAAAAACATCACTTGGGCAACTTTGTACTAAAGAAAGGTTGGGATGGTATTACATCATTTCTGTGAAATGGTTTTATCCTGTCAATGGTTTTTTCTTCTGTCTCCCTTGATTCACCAGATCTGGACCCTGGTCAATAGTCTGAGGATACATCTGGTGTTGGTCACTCTTTATAGGTGTTCAACTTGCATTTATATAATGTGTTTGTGCAGTGAGGAGTGACTAATCTCTGTCTTACTTGGACTTAAAAGGATGTCATCTAGAATTCAGTTGATAAAACTGTTGCTTACTTTGTACCAAAGTGTCTGGTAGCTTTACATGAGTTCAAAAAGCTTAAGTTTCAGATATCTACTACCTTTAAGCTGCTGTATTAAGAATTTCGACATAATGGATCTCATTTATTTGTGAACAGGGTCATAGGCAGGGACTTCAGCACTAGAAGTACTAATAACTGCTTCAGGCAGTCCTGTAGCCTTCAGCTGGACAACACCAAAGTGAGCGGCTCTTGCAAGACTTTGTGTGCATGACATGCACACAGACTTAGGATCAGCCATCGCAGGCGTTGGTGTTGGTGGTATGAATAAATTACTTAATCTTTCAGGCCTTGTTATTGGAGCTTTCTTGCACATGAGGATGCTGAGTATCACAATACCACTGATAGGTGGTACCTGGTTCTCACTAAAGCAATATCCTGGTGCTGGAAGCCAAATGGGAAGGGAGAAGTGTTGCAAGGACGTAATGGGGGAGAAACGTTGCAAGGTGGTGTAAGCAGGTGGAGTGCATTGTGGCACCATCACTTATTTGCAAAGACGGAGGAAGACGGGGTTTGTGGCTGCTGGTGGTGTTAGATAACAATCTGTCCAACCCATAAATAAGGAGCATTGGAGGGGGCATTTTTTTTCTAATCACATAAGCATACTCAAACTAAACTGAAGTTACTCAAGTCCCCGAACTTCTCCCAAATAATAATGACACAGCACAGCCCAAATGGATGTAGAGCTAATAGATCTCTGCATAAGTTTTAATAAGCCTCACTTATTTTCTACAACCAAGTTTTAAATGAAATTATTTTATTAATGTTAGAAAGTAGACTAACACACATTGAGCTTACTGCGTAGCCCTTTGTGCTGTCATTGAAGAGGCCCATAAACCCTTTAGGTGACCGTTGTTGCGTAACTGTTCTTTCTCCCTGGTCTTCTCCTCTGAGCGGCTTTGGTCAGTGGTGTGAGAGGGCGACCCGTGCAAACAGTCAGTGCCTCTTCACAGTCGCTGAACCAAATCAAAAGGTGTAAATCTTAGTAAATGGATAGTCTGAGGCTCCCTTTCATCAGTGGAGAACTGGGGTTTGAATTTCTGTTGAATTTGACCTACTGTGAAATGCTGTCTCTATGAACTTTGATATTTAAATTTGCAGTACTTTATTTATGAGTGAATAATTACTCCCTAAAAGACACTTACTTAAAGTAAAAGCAAATGGAAATGCAAGCTGCTGCTGCTTTAAAATAGTTCTTGGAGGTTTTTTTAGTGTAGAGGAGTAGGAAGGGCATGGGTTTTGTTTGGTTTTTTCCTCCCACAGAGGAAAACAAAACAAAAAACCCAAGAAGGAATGGGGGAGTTAAAGCAAATAAGACTTGATGAGACTAGAAGAACCCTTCCTGCTTTAGCTAGCTATGTGAAAAATGTATTTCATTAGACTGTCCATATTGCTATTTTCCAGACACTATGTCAAAGGGAATCACTAATGGGTAATGCAATGGAAAGAAATAATGTTTTCTTTCTCCTTTTCCCACCCCTTCCCCCAGCAATCCTTTGCACCCATGTGTTACAGCTTTCTTCATGTATTTTTCAAATGACTGGCTGCTTTGTAGTTCTAATGTGCACCTTTCTTTTAATTTTAGGTTCTGTCGTCTTTTTGCTGACTCAAACCGCAGATCCCAAGGAAAGGAGGGGGAACTGGAATAAAATACTCAAGTGCCAGAGGAAAAGCCAGACTAGTCAATGAAAATTTCTGTTGCTAAACTGTAGACTGCTCTCACTTACACGTAGTGGGGGAAAAAAATTGCAGTCTATTCAAAGTTTGTAAAATGACTTTTGCAGACTTTGCTCACTGAACTTCACATAGGCTAAAACCCTTCAACTAGGGTTGAATTAGGAAATGGAAATATGACTCGTTGCTGGTGTCTTTCATCTTCCTCCCCTTCTGCAGGGTTTTTTGGGGGGGGTAGGAAATCCTGAACAAATTGTATGGCGTCAGCCAAACTTAGAGTTGATGGTTATGGATGACATTGGAACTTCAGATCTGTCTCTCTGCAATGACACCCGAGTAAGGCAAAGGTTGAAAACTGCCCATCATCTACTTTATCAAAACTTGCAGTAACTATTATGGACATGCTTTCTCTTTCATTCTAAGATTTGAACTCTGGGGTGATGTTCCCTGGAAGGCATGAGCAGATAAGTCATCTTTTTGGATTGGAAACGAAATAATATGAGAATGCCCAGAAGAAGTTTAGTAATCCAAGCCAGGACTCGTTGGCTATTAGTGGGCCTTGCTTTACTATTCAGTTTAGTCTTGCTCATGTATTTGCTGGAGTGTGCTCCACAAACAGATGGGAATGGATCTCTACCTGGTGTTGTAGGTGAAAACATGGGTAAAGAATACTATCAAGCTCTCTTGCAGGAACAAGAAGAGCATTATCAAAACAGAGCTACCAGTCTGAAACGTCAGATTGCCCAGTTAAAGCAAGAGCTTCAGGAAATGAGTGATAAATTGAAATCCCTGCAGGAAAAAAAAAACCCCAAGGTCAATGGTGTGAACTACCAGAGCACCAAAGAACAAGCATCCAATGATCTCCTAGAGTTTCTTCATTCCCAGATCGACAAAGCTGAGGTGAGCGTGGGGGCCAAACTGCCTAGTGAATATGGCGTCATTCCTTTTGAAAGCTTTACATCCATGAAAGTGTTCCAGTTGGAGATGGGGCTTACTCGGCATCCAGAAGAGAAACCTGTTAGAAAGGACAAACGAGATGAATTGGTGGAAGTTATTGAGGCTGGCCTAGAAGTTATCAATAATCCAGATGAAGAAGATGGACAAGATGAAGATGATGGAGTGGGAGAGAGGCAGCTGTATAGTGAAAATGATTTCATAGAAGGTATGTTTATTACATGCTTTCCAGCCTGTTAACAGAGTGTCACAACAGGCATTTAATGGTGTTTGTATTTTTAGGGGGTTTACCCACTTGAACGTAGTCTTGAACAATAGTTATAAAATAAGAACCTTTATTTCTAATTATGAGAATATTACTGCTTCATTATCTTGCGTTTTGAGTAGGGAGCAAGAAATGCATTTCAGAAGAAGGGCTTACCACAAGAAGTGTAGAGGGGAAGTTGTAACTGCTTAAAATACTGAGGCATTCATAATGGATTGTAGCTGAAGTCAGTGTGACACAACTGCTTACGGTACTAAGTAACTGAAAGGCTTCCAGTGAAACTGGTGGCAGTGGGAGGGAGAAATTGATTAATCTGTCTTGTTCCAGCGTAGTTAAGCAATTCAGTATGAAGCTACAGGGTTTTTCTTCATTCATCTCTGTCCTACTTTTAGTTAATATTCAGGCTTTTGACTTGTGGTAGAGCTGGCATACTCATATTGGAGAGGGAGCATTGGTAGTCCTAACGTGTTCTGGTCATGTCAGGCTGAAGAACTTGGTGTGCTGAATAGGCCCTTCATGGTATGCTAGTTATAGGGTTTGCTTAGCTGTGCACCCTTGAACTGTTCTCTTCTTCTCTATTCAGTGCTTGTAAATTTAGTTACAGAACACATTATTATTAAAAACAAATATAGCAGTTATGCTTTCAACATTTAGTGACACCCTTAAAAGATGCGTTAGTGATAATTCCTATGGAAGTTAGATTTCAAGGTACAGCTGATGGAGAGAAGTATTATCAAAAACTAGCCTAGTACCTCTTTTTGTATTTACACTATTAAATACAGTTCATGCTGCCATAAAAAAAAAACCAACCAACCGACCAGAAGTTGGACCATGTTATAAGAGCATTACTGTAAAAGGAATTCTGGATCTCAGCAGCACTGATGTCTGCACTATTAAGCAAACACATGCTGGAGAAAGGTACCGTTGGCCTTGAAATAATCAGTTCTTTCAGTCCAAGATGATGTAATCGGTCTATAGCACAAAAAGTCTCTGCTTTTAACGGCTACTGTGCTTAAAGTTTAATGCAAGTACTCTTCTTCGTTCCAGAAGGTGGGGCAGGGCGTATAATCCATTCAACTGTCTTAGTGTAACACAGCCAGCACACTGTTAGGCTCTTGGTACAGTTTTCACTTAAAACCATATTATTTTGTCTGAAAGTAGTCATTCGTGCAGTCTTTTAATTGTTTTCTTTTTATATTAAGTGCACAGCTGCTTTTCCTTTACTGTTTGAGATACTCCTTACACTCTACCAATTTTATTTTTTTTTTACTGGTACTGAAATAGTTGTTCATTTTTCTTAGTGTATTGCCTTTAATGACTGCAGACCTCCAAGAAAACAAGGAGATGTAGGACCTTAGATCTGTACTTACACCTCTGCCTCTGTTTACACCAGTATATTGGTAATTGGTTTTGGAAGTGGAACTAGTTTCCTTTTGTTGTAAAGGCAGCTTCTTCAAGCGTAGGTAGAAACTGTAGAAAAAATGCTCAGCACTTAAAAGAAAGTATTTTTATGTTGTAGCTCATATGGGTGTGTTAGCAACTAGCCATAGTGATACATAGCAGTGTCTTCTTTCAAACAGAAGTTGTGGGTTGTGTGGGTATTCTGGTTTATGTCTATGTGAGAATACTACTGGCTGATTTAGACACTGGGCCAGCAAAAAAAGCTGCTTCTGAATAATAACACCTTTTCTGTTTTTTCCAAAAGTTAGAGGTGAGAAATGGAACCAGCCGGTTCCAGTGGTACCTGCAGGTCCCTCGCCCGGCAGCCCTGTGAGGGGGCTCCAGCACCCTACCTCGCCTGGCAGCTCGTGCATCGTCCTTGTTTGGTGCAAGGGCAGTTGGAAAGCTGATGTCTTTCCGTTCAGGAAGTACATGAGCTGTCATAAACTGGTGGGTTCAAGTTTCATAGCAGACTTGGTGTATTTACTGAGTCACAACGGTTCCTGTAAATGTCCTAAGAGCACAACTGAATTGTTGCTGGCTTAGCGTTGCTTGTTTAAAGAAACAGTTTAAGTCAGCTTGAGTTAAAACAAATAGTTTGTCACAAGTTCTGTATCCTCTTCAATTGCTAAAGATTATTTTCTACTATGTGATTTAGGACTAAGACTAGTGTTTTATGCAAATTGAAACAGGGCTGAGAAACTTGGTGCATGGATTATTGGGGGGAGGCAAAAGAGAAAACTCATTCTGCATTAGTTAATACATAACCATCATATTTTATGCTTGATATAGATGAACTGATTTTGCTGACATGCAGGATTTTTTTTTTAAAACTAACGCAGATCTGTCTACAAAAACCTACCCACAGAACTGTGCCACAAGTACGAGCTAAACTAGAAACAGGGATTTTTATTCTAGAAGTGTTCTAGCTTCCTACCTCATCGGTTAACTTTTCATGAAGGCAAATGTTTGGTTCTGGGAATTATTTCAGCTTTTTTTCTAGACTTGTGAAATACCAGACTAAACCTTGAGCTGTGTAATCTTTTGTGGTATGTACTTTAAGTTGTATTAGTAAATCTTTGGAGAATTAGATGGCTGTTTAAATAAGTTTAGAATCTTTTCTCTTACAGACAATTTTACCTTACCTAATGGTATCTCTTCATCACCACTAAATGCCTGAAGTTCTTCCCCAGCATTTACCCCACGTCTTTGCCCACTCAGTGGATTATCGCTGTCTTGATCTGTAAAAGCACCAAGAATTTTTTTCTTACATGGTAGTCTGAATCAACTGATTTTTATTACTCTAATTACAACCGTGTGGGCCAAAAAACTTCAAAATACATGCTGATAGATGGTAACTTTATTGTTGCTGCTCTGCTTTTTGCTCTCTGCCCTTGATTTAAGTGTTCATGCAGCTCCTTTGCTGCGTGCTCAGCCTCGGTGGTCTCTACACCAAGATACTCTGCCTTCCACCAGTGGTGCAAGGATGCTGTAGCCATGATAGGGAACAACCTGGTCAAGTGTTATCCAAATTGATGCTCTTTTTTTAAAGTGTTTCAAAACAAAGTAATGACTCAAATGTGTTTTGGAGTTGTGATTAGGCGGAGCCGCTATGGCCACATCTCATGGCTATTGGCAGGCTTTGAACGATAACACCAAATTAAAAAAAAAAAAAAAGATTTGCAAATACGCATTGCAACTATAAAGATACTTTCTGAAAGCTCCAAATTATTTTTTTCTCAAGGCTTGCTGTGCTAGTGAAGAGAAAACCAGCAAGTTTCTCAGCTCTACAGGGCTCTGTTTGCTCTGTTGTTACCTTTTTTGCTCTGCTGCAGCCCAAAATGAAACTTACAGGATTCTAATATTAACACAACAAAAACCTGACCTTAAAAAAAAGTCTTGTTCTGCAGTTGCTGTTTGAGAAACACTTTGAAGTTTTTTTTCTTAAGATTTCCATTAGACCTTCTGACTCTCAAGGGTATGAGAAAAATAGGTGAAGAGCACCTGTAGAGAGGATAAAAGTTGCAATATTACATATTTTCACAAATGAGGGGGTCTAGGACTAAAAACAATGAGCCTAATTGCTGAATTGGGCATTCTAAGATAGTCCTTGATGAAAAATAGGTTTCTTTGAGATCTGCGTTTTATAATATTGAGTGACAGAGGATTAGTAACATGGGAAGAGCACAACAGTATTATCTCTGTCTGTCCCCTTTCTTCAGAAGCCTGAGACCTTAGGTCTTGAATAGTGATGCAAAACGTATTGAGGAGCCTTCATGGACATCTGTACTTTACTCTCAGTGTAGCTGGTTTATTTAGGTTACTTTTATCAGTGTAACTGGTTTATTTTATCAAGAAGTTGAAAGCTCTTCCATTGGGCAGACATTCAAAATTAACCTTGGAAAATAGAGTCATTAGCATATTTTCAGCAGCTAGTTAGCAATTAGCTAGTCTCTAATAAAGGTCTTGTTCCTGAACATCTACCGGAATTCGAGTACTGCTGTTTGGGTCCACTTCTCTTGCTTCTGTGTTTCCAGTTGGAACTGGGCAAACTCCAGAAACTGTCTTTAGGTCTGACTCTCAAGGGAAGACTCCCCACCCAAAATATGTCCTTGGCATGTAAAAATTGTTTATCCCAGTGCTGCAAGCTTAAAGTCAAAGCTCTTCCAGAGTCCTTGCCAGGTGTAGAACAGTGTGGACTGTTTGCCATGCGAACACCCCTTTTAGTCTGTCCTGCATAGGACTAGAAATTGGCCAGTGTCCTGGGAACTTCAATGGTGAATTTTAATACACCAAGAAAAATGGGACCTATGTCTTAAATTCCATAGACCAAATACTTTCTTGGTAGTTGTAAAACAAGTAATAGTATTCAAGGCAATAGAAGAGCAACTTTTTTGGCTTTGATAGTAATTGATCCCCAGAATTCCGAAGACTTGATTTGTTTGTTGAGAAGCAGAACTTCTGCAAAGGCAGTAAAGCTTCATGGACCAGGAATAACAGCTGTTAAATTATTTCTGCTGCTTTTTACCTCTTTGCTTAGAGAGCTCTATTTTGGATGGCAGCCAGTGAACACTAGTTGGAAGGTGAGATAGCAGTTTTTACTACATGAGTCAGTCCCAAGTGTTAAAAACCTGAATACGCTAAGAAGTAAAACAGATGTGGGCTCTTTTTCTGGTTGTTCTCAATTCTGGCTTCTGTGTATAGAAGTTTTAATCCCATAAAAGTATTCAAATTAGTAGATTTCCTGTGGAGGTTAGCTCATAGCAAGGAGAGTAACTGAAGGAGCATGTAATATTTAAAAGTGTGGTGCTGGTAGGATCGTAGAATATCTTGAGTTGGAAGGGGCCTATAAGGATCACTGAGGCCAACTCCCAAGGATGTTGAGATTCAGAAGTTTAGAATCTTATATTCCAGCAACTGAAAACTGATAAGGCACTACTCAAATTTGGACTTGCATATTAAGGTATTTATGAAGTTACAGCAGAGGGGTTTTTTTTGAAGTTACTTTCATCTGTAAGTTTTTCTGTCCTACGCCAACCTTCTGTTGTAGACTAACATCTAAGCTTATCCCTTGATTAAAGATAAGCCATTGGCAACTGTGACTTGTTTTTTTAGGAACTTCACTGAAATTGTAAACTGTCTTTTAATCTATAAACAGCTATTGGATACTAGAGAAAGGAATATAGTATACAATACTGAATGTTACTTTATGCGAGAGTACAAGCACAAAGTATTTGTGTATGACATGAGAGCATGGTATGCAAACACCGTGGTGTATCAGCCACTGCCATAGCTAAGAAACTGTTTTCAAGCTACAGCGCTGGGCTACTTGGCGGAAAGGGTTGGACTGGAAAAGGATGAAGAGGAATTTAAGATCTTTTTTTGCTCCTAACAGTCAGCACTGTGGACTTCTATTGTTTGATTTTAACATCCTTTTCAGTACTTGTAATTAATACTGGTTTGAAACTGTCATGAGCATTAAAATGTGGTGCATATTTTCTGCAGCTCTGTGTTCACAAAGGAATGAATGTGGATTTCTATCTCTAAAAGGAGTGCATTGCGAAACTTTGTTGAAAGGGTGAAAAGCATTCAAGTTGGAAGGTTAGATTCAGTCACCGTTAACTTCCAGCTTGTCTCCCACAGACCCTGGGTGGTGGTGGCCATCCACCCTTGCTGTCGGGTCTGCGAGTGCATGTGCCTGCAAGAAAGAGTGTGTTAGAGCTGAATATTGGAGGGGGACGGGGAGCTTGCTGTAAAAGAGAGACCATTGGGCAGATATGGTACGGGGAAAAGAGGGAACATCAATGAATGAAACTGGATTTAGTTTGGGGAGGGAAGCTGGAGGAAAGGAACATGGAGGGAGTTGGGTAGATTTAGGGAAAGGACTCTTGTAAGCCTGGGATATAGAGGAAAAAATATGGGGCAAGGTGGTGTACCTACCTGCAAGCTGTAAGATCACTTCTTTCTTGTTCCCGAGATAGACAAAACCGAGCTGCTCTTTGAGGGCTGCTCCCTTCACATACCTTGAGCCCTCCTGATTTCAGTTGCAAAAACGACAGTACCAAAAAGGACAGTATCAGTGCTGAGCACAGGACAACCCTCTATGTCACCAGACCAGTTCATCTATCTCATCCCTTGCCATCTTCTTTCTGGGTGGGAGGCTGGGAGAGGATTTCAGAAGGGGGGCTGCAGTAGCTGCTCAGTGCCTGGCTTGCAGGAGAAGAGGCGGTTCGGGCCATCCAGGTGAAGGGAAGTACACTGCTTGTGCGGTGCAAAGGCAGGTGTGTGCATCGCGCTTTGGGGTATGCAGCTGTTAGTGACTTCCTCAATGGTCTGAGTGGCCAGCCCAACTGAAAGTTACTTGGTTCATAGTGAACCTTATGTTTCTTTACTGTGATGTATCTTTTCCTTGTGGGGGAGAGAGGAGAGCTGAGATGGGATGAACATAGGGCAGTTCTGTCGGAGGATCTTTCCAGTCATTTCATACTCTCAGATTGGTTACCAACACAGAGCACAGTTCAGTCAAAGCCACAGACGAGTCTTGGCTTTTCCTTTGTGGTGTAAAATTAGAGAGGCTGTTGACTTGGCTTGCTTCCTTAAATGAAAACGATCAGCTAACCTAAATATTTGTTCTGAAGGGGATAGATTTCCTTACCTATTAGGAGTAAAATGTCTCTAAATAGGTAATCCTGTTTATGGAGAACTGGTATTGTTTTCTCGAAGTGTTACAGCTGTGTAGAAAACTTCTGATTATGTCTTTAGAGGACCATAGTTTCAGTAAAACGCCACTATCCTTATTTATGGGACAAAGCACTGTAGCTAGTGGTCAGCAGTGAAAAGTTTTAAAGCATTCCAGCATTTATCACACAGATTATTTTTTTTTAGATATCGAATTTCAGATTTTACAGGCTTTGTCAAGCGAGTTATTGTGTCATTTGTTCTGCCCACAGCTTGTGTTGTGTTGATCGCTGGCCAGATGATCTCAGCCTTTACTGTGGACTAGCTCAAGGGAAGATCCTTACTGAAGGGCTTAAGACCAGGCAATATTAGATTTCAGCCACCCTTTTCCATAGCAAATAGTTGAATTCCCTTTTTGTTGGGAAGACTCAACTCTAATTCTGCCTGAGAAGTTGATGTAGGACCATAAAACCTATCTTAAGAAACAGGAGAAGCTGGAGTTTGTTTGAGATTGGTTTTCGGATCTGGTCTAAGAGGGTAGGAGGGTGATTGTGATTGGTGGCGGTGGTTTGTGGATGTTTTTGTTTTTAGGAAAAACCCAGAAGCTTTTCCCCCCCAAGCTTTATTTTTCATTTCTTTATAGTTCTCAGGCAAAACAGTGTTTCTGAAATACAGTTGCTGAGATCTTTGACTTTACAAATTACTTGTGTGACTTATTCTTCAGGTTACTATCGTACAGAAAGAGATAAAGGGACACAGTATGAGCTGTTTTATAAGAAGATGGATGGCATGGAATACAGGCATGTCACCTTGTTCCGACCTTTTGGACCCCTCATGAAAGTGAAGAGTGAAACGGTCGATATTTCTAGATCAATCATTAACATTATTGTCCCTCTTGCTGGAAGAACTGAGGCATTTGCACAATTTATGCAAAACTTTCGGTAGGTGCATGAAATTATATAGTGAGCTCTATTGCTGATTTTCAGTATTTTGTTTCCTTTTCAAAATGAATTTCTGTTCTGGTGGATTTACGACAGAAATAATGATTCCAACATTGTGTGCAACTGCCTTGGGATGTTGGTAATTGAACCAGTTGTATGGAGAAAATATTCCTTCTAAAAGGATTTAAGAGATTCTCAAACTGCAGACCGAATTCTCAAACTTTTAGACCGAATGCCAGGGCCACTGTGAACCTGGACAGAGGTGATCTTGAACATCATTTTTGTATTTGCGTCAGCTTTTGAGCTCCTGTTTATAAAATAACGTGTTAGAATGAGACACACAGTATTGGAACCTTCTGATTCAAATGGGAAAGCTGGGAAAAGAAGAGTTGAAAACCTTTTCTTTTCTTTGTTTTCTTTAGAAGCTAGTTGAAGTGTGACTGGAATACCTAGATCTGTGAATACTTTTAAATGCAATAGCTTTGAAGTACCTGAAGCTTCTGTTGTGTTGCAAGTGGTTATTGATATCAGCTTATCTTTGTGCTTATAGGGATGTGTGTATTCATCAGGATAAGCGTGTCCACCTCACAGTGGTGTATTTTGGACAAGATGGGCTATCAGAAGTAAAAAGCATCCTAGAATCCGTAGCAAGGTAAGTGTGTCGATCCAACAGTCAATACAAACAATGTTGATCGGCATTTAAAATGGCTTTTAAAAAGGATGACATAATAAAAAGAATAATTTTATAGTCCATCACAGGTTAATAGGGAAAGTAAGCTTTATTTACAGTGCACTATTTTTTGGTTGGCATTTTACAGCTTAACTTGCAAAAGTCTCTGGAAGACTACTAAAAACCAAGTTATAGGCCAAAAAAGATTAAGAGCAGTGGCTTTGAGGTTTCTTTTCTGACAGTCCAAAAAACAAGAGGGGTGAGTTTTGCAGTGGACATTCAGTCATGCTAACAGATTGATCAGAGTTAAAGTTCTTTGGAGCTGGGATGTACATTTCGATAGTTCTTTCGCTAGAGAATCAATTTTATTTAATGATAAGGAAGAGAAATGTAGTCAAAGTAGGCTGGTGGGCTGCTGAGTCTGAGAAGTTAAGCTTTGCCCTCTGTCCTCTGGGTACTAGGTAATTGGGACCATACTTGCCCTCTGCTATAAAACACCTTTAAACACTGTTTCATTGTGGCTGTCTCAGCAAATGACACTACAGTAGTACGGATATAAAACGTGGCGGCGAGTTGGCCTGATGTGCACAGACATCTCCTAGGAAGGGAGGAGGAGTGCGTCTGCCTTCCTCCTGCAGAGCCTCCCTGCCATCCAGCTTGCCCAGTGCCAACTGCCTCTCTGCCTCTGAGGCCTCTCTGCCGCCTGCCTCGCTCCCTGTGAGATGTTCTCCCTCACAGCATGGAGCCAGAATTAGTGCTGCGAACTCACTGGGCGTTTATCTGGTTCTTTATCTTCTCAGTGGGGCTATGATTGAGTATCTTCACTCTGTTTTCTGCGAGCATTGCCCTCTGAAGCATCTCTGAAGTAGGCACTTAACTTTGCTTGAAGATATTCCCCGGATGTATTTCCATTCTCCCTTTGCTGCTCCTTCCCTCTGCTGGGATGAGTACAGGCATGTGTGCTACTGGTGTGAAATAGCAAGGAGAAGCAAACTGACTGGATTATGGTGGCATCACCACACCACACCAAGAACAGGTGGTTCTTTGCCTCATGAGTTCGGTGGTGCCAGGACTTTGGCTTTCCATTTGCCCTCCCCACTGAGATATTGCTCTATTAGTCGGGACTTCGTAGTTTGTGGAGACAAATTTTAGACGGCATTGTAATTTCGGAGAATACTTTAATTCACATCAGTTGCCAAAAGGCCTTTTTTAATCTGAATGATTAAAGGCAAAGTGAAGTTATGAAGTAAGACTGAGGTCCATCTTTTTGCAATGTCTAAACTCTCACACTTAAAATAGACACTAAGTGGAAAAGATTTTTTTTTTTTTTCTCATCCTGGTGATATAACTTTTTTTTTAAATTTCTGAAATGAAATTACTGTAAAATGCTGAAAAAGTATAAATGGTCCCGTCTGCCCCCCCCCCACCCCCCCCACCCCCCCCCCCCCCCCGCCCCGATTTATTTTGGGTTTGGCTATGTTTTTCTTCTAGAGAAACTGACTTCCACAATTACACGCTCGTCTCTCTCAATGAGGAATTTAACCGAGGCCGGGGACTTGACATGGGCGCCAGAGCCTGGGAGAAGGGCGAGGTCCTGATGTTCTTCTGTGATGTTGATGTTTATTTCACAGCTGAGTTCCTCAACAGTTGTCGCTTAAATGCTGAGCCTGGTATGTTCCTTTACAGTTGCTGTAAATGAGTCTTGTCATCTTGTTCGTTTTAAACTGACCTGTGTTGAGCATATAGAAAACTAACTTGAATGGTGGAGCTTATTCAATACCATGCACCTAGGAAAATGGAAAATACTCTGGGCACAGAAGACAATAGTACTTATAAATAACTTTTGCCTTAGTGTAGCTTGTTTGAAGAACACATCTTTCTTGTACAGTAAGTACAGTTTTCACAGTTTCTTAAGATTTGGCTGTCTAAAAGAAAGACGGACAGTTTAATTGCTTTAGCAACTAGACTGCATGTAAATTTGTATAAGAAAACTTAATGTAGCACTTACGGTGGAAGACGACTTTTGCTGAAATCTCTAACAAGTTCGGTTTATGTCTTCTCATGCTTGTATGGCCAAGACATCACATACAAATGGTTTTCAGTAGAGCTACACAATGTGCTCCTTACAGAGACTGGGCTAATGTTCCACTTTTACATCCCAAGATCTGAAATTTTCTGACCATTTTTCTCAACTTTGTATGAAGCTTGCTTGTTCTACAAGTTCCTGCCAAGAAGGATAAAGTTTCCTTGAGTTAACACGCATGCTAGTTAAGACCTTCTCCTGTCAAACATTTGTTTGGGTTATTTTTTTAATGCTTACTCTTATTCCAGATTTGTTGCAGCCAGAAACCATTTTCTCCAAATGTCAGTTTGGAATGAATAGATACTTTTTCTTCACATAATAAAACAGGCAAAAAAACCTGCTCTAAGCCAGATATTTGGATTCTATTTCTTGCCTTTTATTTCTGTCTGTCTTGGCAGTTCATGAAATGAGTTTTATAAATAATTGGAAAATCTTTGGAGAGAAGCGTCTTGTGAGCTTTCACAAGGAAGGGAGTTTGAGAGATTGCTTGACAATTCATACTGACAGTTTGTCACCTTTGCTTCAAGTGAGATCTGAAAACGCTTCTCACGTGTTCAGAGTTCATACCCAAATGAGGGCACTGACTATTCTCTTGGGCTGTCATCGATACCTTTGCCGCAGTGGCAATGCAAGAGATCCTTGGAAAATAGTTATCTGGCTTCTGTAATAGGCATAGAATTGGTGTCACAGCATAATCGGGATACTCATGATGCTTAATGCCCTTGCAGGACATCCTGGATGTATGCACTTTTAAATGCTTATGGAGAGAGGAGAGCTCCTAAAACTCAAGCTATGCAAGGTGTTACTCGGACTTGGTTATTTTTTAGCTTTACTGCATACCATTATTGCAGGGATTTTTTCACTGTCATCTAATGTGATATTGTGATATATATGATATTCTATATGTATATAAGTATGTATGACTACATATAAATGTATACCTATAGAGTATATATAAATATGTGTACATATTTTTTTAATCTTGTGGGCTCTACTCTGCTAGATGTTATGGGCTACCTAAATGGGAAATCTTTGCAGTTAGACCTTATATTTATTTGTTTTCACGAGATGGCTAGTAGCTAATATTTTACATAAAGGGAATATTTCTAGTTTCCTTTTGCCTTCAGAAAGCATGCCCACAGTGAGTAACAATTACCTTTTGACTTCCAGGGAAAAAGGTTTTTTATCCTGTGGTATTCAGCCTTTATAATCCTGCTATTGTCTATGCCAACCAAGATATACCACCCCCTGTGGAGCAACAATTGGTAAGCCGTGTGACTTATTCTGGATAGAATTAGTTGTGCTTTGTATTAAAACAAAAGTAAGTGTAACTTTATAGTCTGTTTGGGATGTCTTACGACCTTTGGCAGTGCATATCTAAACACTTTCTCTCCATTATGGGCAAAGCACTTGGAAGAAAAGCTTATCAAACAATACAAGACTTGTTCTTAGGTAAACTTGGCGTTCTACCCACATTTTAAAAAAATTAATAATGTGCTATTAATCAAATGAGATTTTAAAAAAATAATAATGTACTATTAATCAAATTGTCTGTTGTCTAATTCTGGCTTGGAAAGCCAGTATTTTAGGAGGATAGCGTAATAACATAGCAGCAACTTCTGTCTTACGTCCCAGCAAACAAAGCAGTGGTGAAAGGGGAAAAAACTGACTGGTGCTTGATGAGCTTCCCTCAGTATTAAGACTCTTTGCAAACTGCCAAATGGTAGTTGCAGCAAGTGTGCTATGTAACTCGAGGTGGGCTAAGAGGTTCATCGGTTGCATTTTCCGTGCTGTGGACAGCTGTGCTCTGTGCCGATTGTTCCTTTATCTTGGCCATCCAGCATCTGCCAGAACCGTTCTTCGCTGTTGCACAGCTAACTTCGTCTTGCTTTTGGAATGAGAAACACTGCTTCCAGGGGAGCTTATAGTCAAAATAATAAACAAATAAACCCTGCAAACATTCAAGAGAATGGGTTTAAGGATAATTTGGGGCTCAGCAGAAAGAAGGAAGTACTGTATTTCTGGGCCTTTGCCTGAAGATGGAATGGCCACGGTTAATGTCCAGCCTGACTCCTCAAGAGACTGCATAAATGAAATTGGGTTTTGCAGCTGGGACTTCTGAGGCAGACAGGCTTGGAGGAGAGAAAGGAGAGTGCAACACAGCCTTACTAAAAGAAAAGAAAAACATAAAAGCCCTTACACCCTACATTGTTTGCAAGGATCCTACTCAAAGTAGGAGGGAAGCTTTAGCATATGGCCTCAGGTGGGCATAGCTGAGAGAGGAGCGAGCTCCTGCCTGACAGCTCTGCTGTTTGCTTTTTTGACTCCCAAGAACTTCATGGTTGCTGACTTCAATCACAAAACTTGCTTTTCTTGTCATATCAGAACAAGAAGAGACAAATGTGGTCTTAGAAACCGGGTAGGAATTGGAGTATCAGGAACAGATGATCTGGCAGTAGAGTACCAAAAATATACTGCTTGGTCTGAGCAGATAAATAGAAAATAGAGGTGGTGTGATAGAAGGTAAACGTGGAAACTGCAATGAGAGTGAGTGTTTGGAACGGATGGCAAAGGATGAAGTGAACAGCAGGTAATTAGGAAGCCCACATCTGTGCATGGCATAGACATACTAGAAGCGTTACATGCTGTATCCGGCACTGAGCAAAGGGTTGAAAGCACTTAGCTTTCTACAGACCCAAGTGCAATGCACCTCCCTTGATGTATTTTGCATTTCAGAATGATACTGTTTTAAAATTGCAGGTACACAAGAAGGATTCTGGTTTCTGGAGGGATTTTGGCTTTGGAATGACTTGTCAATATCGGACAGACTTTCTGACTGTTGGTAAGATGAAACTGTTAAAAAAATTTTTTGTGTGTGTGTTTTTAAAAATTGATTCTCTGTTCTTATCTAAAAATAGGAAAGTAATGCATTTATTTCTTTTATTATTTTCCCAAGCCCAGCAGTCAGACTTGCTTGATGAGTTTAACCAATGAGATAAATTAGTTTTTCTAGGTTTTGATGTCCCATCTGATGAGTTTGTTGAAAGTCACAGTTATTTTTAGTAGCGACATTTCCACTCTAGAACTTATGAAAAAATTTTCATTTTTCTTTCGTGCTTTGTGACTGTCTGAAGCAAATTGAGAAACACGTCCCTCACGTAAACCATTAACGTCGACAAGAAACATTCAAATTCTTTCTTTGAAATAACTTTGAGTAGTTGAACGTAGTTGTTCGAGACTTTAGAAATGCGCTTTGGCGCCCCCTTGTGGCCTGCTGTTAAAACTGGGAGCAGCTTGGTGTGCTTCAATTTGGAAGACCATCTTGAAGACAGTCTGCCAGAAGGTGTAACGCTATGGCCCTGGGTGCTGTGTAGTGGCTTGAATGCAGGCTGATTTCTAATAGCAGTCACATTGCCATGTGTACGGTATATGCTAAGTGAAGACTTCATAACTCTAGAGTTTTGAAGTTGTGTGTGAGTCTGGGTCGATTTTCACTATGGTCCTGGAAAGGCAAGAGAACTTAAAATGGTGGAATGGGTTCCTTTCCTTAATCCAGCTTTTTGAGTTGTGACCTATGGAGCAACTGCTGGCATTTTTAGAGAGGGCTTTTCATATGGTGCATGACTACTTCATTTCCCAGCTGCTAAAATCCATTATGATTGCTAAAAATAACCCAAAAAGCGTAGCCAGTGAGGTTTGCCTACAGTTTTCTGCAGCTGTCACATGGGATGTCATGCATAATGTGATTTGGAGACACTGTTCTAAGAGGCTCTCTGAAGCCAGTAGCGCATGATCTGTGTCCTGGGTGGTTTCCACCGCAAAGGATGTGCTATGCTTGAAGCTCCTCTCCCTCAATTTGGCATGCTTCGGCATGGAGAACTTAAAGTAAATTGCTTCAGAATTCCTGGTATGTTGTACCAGGTTTAGTAATACGTTACAGGAGGAGTGTTGCTCTTTTTGTCTTGTGTATAGCATATGTGCCAAAATAATGTTTTCTGCTATTGTTTTTATAGGGGGGTTTGACTTGGAAGTGAAAGGCTGGGGCGGTGAGGACGTTCACCTGTACAGAAAGTACTTGCATGGTGACCTTATTGTCATCAGGACGCCGGTCCCTGGTCTCTTTCACCTCTGGCACGAGAAACATTGCGCAGATGAACTCACTCCAGAGCAGTATCGCATGTGTATCCAGTCCAAAGCCATGAACGAGGCCTCTCACTCGCACCTTGGGATGCTGGTCTTCAGGGAGGAGATCGAGACTCACCTCCGTAAGCAGGCTTACAGGACTAACAGCGAAGCAGTGGGTTAAATGTCACCCCCGTGACATTTGATGACTTCGAATTCACAATGAACCAGCATTATTTTACAGCCTTAATTCAGCTTAAAAATGCAGTGCCTCTCTTTTTCAGTGAAGAAGAGTTTAGGGGGGGGTTCGGTTCTTGTATTTGTTTTCCGAGTAATTCTTTGACTAATATGCTATTACCTACATATCTTGCAAGTTTAAGCACCTCAGATAAATTGGAAAGCATATGTAGTTCAAGGAATGTGTTCAGTATCAATTGGAAAAATCAGTGGAATGTTCAACTCGACACTTTTCCGCATGGTACATTTCAATTCTTATATTTGCATTGCTTTAAGAATTAAATTAAATAATCTTTTGGGTTGAGTGTTTTCAGTCTGTATGTCTCACTGTGCTGTGACTTTAGAAGGATGCTATACCTACACTCCCTTGTAGAAACAAGAGAAAGGTCTGAAAAAGAATCTCGCTGTGAAAGGTATATGGGATGTGCTGACTGGAACGCCGACTGTTCAGGTTGCTGATTTCACAGCAAGGGCTTGGTGCCACATTTGCTGTATTAACAGACATTGACATGGTCGAATGTAGAATGATTCATGTGAAGCGGGGGGAATGAAAATCTTTTAAAGTGGAATTTTAGAGCATATAATGTAATTTCACACTGCAAAAGAGGCACCACCTTCTTATCTCGGTGATGGATCAGAAATTTGGGAACGTTCCCGTTGGGCATTTCTGGGTCTGGTCTTTTCCCACAGTAGATGCCACATCACAGAATTCCTTCTATAAACTGAGCTGTGCTATTAAACTTGTTTGTTTAAAGGTTTTGGCCCCACTCCTCCTTATTCAAAGGCCCTGTCTGTACATCTCGTCTGCTAAGTTGAGGAACCATCTTTTCATTTCCACATAAGTTTATTAGAGGCCTGTTTGCTGTTATGCCAGTATTGCCCTTTTGCTTTCTTTTTGTTTCTGTCATTTTCCTGACGCGTTTTCGGAAGGCAGTCATATACTCTTAGCTGTTTCAGTGACTGAAAAAGCAAGTGCTATTACAGTCTGTCTTCTTACAATGCTCTCCATTCCACTGATTATCCTAGTAGCCTTATTTTTCACTTTTTCAGTTTGAGGGGGTTTTAGGGTGTTTTTTTTCTTTTCCTCTGGTTTTTTTTTTGTTTTGTTTGTTTGATTGGGTTTTTTTGAGCATGCATAAGCAGAATTATGCTGTGGTCTCATTAGTGCCTTGTACAATGGCACTACTACGTTGCTACTTCCCTTTGGGGTATTTTGGGATGCATAAGCAGTTTAAATGCGGGCAGGTCATTTTTCTCCATGTTGTCTTATATGCTATCATATGGCATGCCTCATTTTTAATAATTTGTTTATAGAATGAATGCTGAGAATGCTAATGCAGTGGTTAAACCATTTGCATGGTCTCCACTGAATTTAGAAATTAGTTGAAAACCCTTCTCGAACCAGGTAATTAAGATCTGTTTATGAATTCAGTTTGCTTCAAGAATTCTGAAGGCAACTAAAGATTTAAGTTGTTGATTTCTGAATAGCGGATATGCTGTGCAAATAGTTCTGGGCACTGATCCTTTTTATATGTACATAAAATTTGCCTTTATGTAACTTATTGTGGAGAACAGTGTACTGTATTGTACTTAGAGTGAAGAGAATGCATTGCAAGACTTCTTGCAATTGTTCTCAATATAATAAACAGAATTTCTGCATTTTAGAAATTGTTATAAGCTGTTTCTTTGAAATAAGTTTTTACAATGGTATTTTACAAGGCAGATGACATGCAGAATCAAGTAAGAGTACTTGCAGCGAGAAGTTCAACCAGCTCATTTTTGCCTTTGAAGTGAGGATCTCCCCGGACCAGATACAAAAGTGCAGTTAGTTCCCCAGACAACCTAAACTTAAACCGGATGTTGCCTTACTTTATCTTGGCAGTTCCTAACAAAAATAAGGTACCAGTGAGGAAAAGATTAAATGCATTGGCATGATGATTTGGGGTAGGGATAAAAGTGGGACCCTCTACTGAGACTCCAGCCCTTAAAACTTCAGCTACTACTGCTGTCCTGGCTCTGCTGCGGGAGAATAAGCATCAAAACTGCCTCTCGCTGATGCCACCGGCACGCACAGGAATGGATACAGAGGGTGTGCGGAGGTGTTGAGCATCGCTGCAGCTCAGCTCCGAGCACTCAACCACTGCCCCAGAAGGAGCCGGTTGTCCTAGTTTCCATGTTTTGGAAACACAGCAGGCTGCTGATGCTGATATCCAGATCTCTTACCTTCTGCTATTTTCCACTGAGTGGTTGTGCTTATCAGCAATGGTGAGGAAGGAGAACAGCGTCAACACTCGGCATCTGTGCAATCAGAAACTGCCTACGGTGTCAGTGCTGGAAGACAATCGGGGAAGTCTAGAGCTGAATGCAGTCAACAGTAGCCACTTTTGAAACCTTGTTTTCCGTTCATCTTCACAAAATGTGGGAGTGAATACATTGGAGTTAAAAGGAAGTCAGAACTCCTTGAAATAGTGAATGTCAAGGTTGTGTATGGACACAAGTAGTCCAAATGACTATCTGAGGACTCCTGCACTTTTCTGGAGTTTCTCTTGTCTTAGTTCAGCTCCCTGCAATACCTGCCTGTGTAAGAACATGTTGGGATGGCACTTGTCAGCCGGGCAGCTCGTTAGGAGCGTAGGCAACCATCACCTATTGCCATCGTTACAAAAGCCAGAGATAGTGGTACAGGCTGTGTGCTGCAGTAAGTCAATGTGAGGTACTCGCAGCCCAATGGTAGTAACAAGAATAATTTTAAGCATGGCATCTCCTTGGATGCATTTTGCTGCTGCACGGTACTGGGTTTGGTACACACACCTCACCATGTGCAGCTGCAGGGAAGAGGGTTTTACTGCTCACAAGCAATCTGTAGAACATTTACAGCAGGAAAATACTCAGCCTTAATAGTGCTTTACAGGTTGTGGGGTAGCTTATTAGCCCCTTTGACACTGGAAATTAAATCAGTCATTTCAGTAACTTTAAGCTTTTTATTCAAGTAAATTCATGATTTAAAATTTCCACTTCCAGGGAATTATTACTAATCATGTACAGTTCATGTTCCCTAATGACTTATTATTTTATCTGCTCATTTGTCTCTAAATTGTTATATAATTAGATTAAAAATTATAAATAACTACCTTAAACTTAGAGCTTTAAATTATAATTCTCAAGTATTTTAACTTTGCTTTTGGGCTAGGCTACAAGCTTTGACTACTTCCATTAAAAAAAGATATCTAAAATTCTTAGTTTGGATAATGATTGTCCCTCAATGACTTCATAGGTATTTTTTCAAAATAAGATGCAATGTTTCCCTGTGAGCAAGGCCCTCACTGAGCTGAGTTAACTGATGAATATTACACGGATGGGTTATTTTGTCTGTTTTAACAGGGATTCCCTGGAGAGGACAGGATGCTTTTTATATCCCTAGTAATCCCAAAATACATAAAGAAAAGGTTGAAACCTACAAACTGCAGAGAGGATTATTCTGTGCCGTGCAGTGCTCCAAAAGTTATTCAGATTTATACAAATACGTTATAAGATTACTGCATGGCGGCTGCTTTCCTGGTTTTATTCTGCTTTTCTTGATTCTTTGTCTGGGAGTTTTTCTGGCAAAAAAGTCCTCTGGAAGCGTTTCGCTTTTTCTTGCTCCTCTGCCGTAGTCTTGGGGAAAGGCATGGGTAGAGCCCATTTCAGGACTCAGATTTTGCGGTTGTTATCAGTTACTGCTGCATTACCCCGAGCTAACTCATCAGGTGTCGTCTTTTCTATGTGGCTGTGGATGACGGTGACGCTTTAATTATGCTCCTGAGGAGTCAACACAAAGCTGAGTCACTGCCCAGCATTGCTTAGAAAAATGTATGAATCTGGGGAGCAGTTTGTTTTGCCCAAGTCCTTAGCATACCTAAAAGAAAGAACATGTGCTGTATAAATATATTATATCCTGAAAACTCTTTTCTTCATATAATCATCATAGAATCATAGAATGTTTGGGTTGGAAGGGACCTTAAAGATCATCTAGTTCCAACCCTCCCTCCCTTGTGTGCAGCCATGCAGCCAATTCCTTATCCACTGCGTGGTCCATCCTTCAAATCCGTTTCTCTCCAATTTAGAGACCAGGATGTTGTGCGGGACAGTGTCAAATGCTTTGCACAAGTCCACGTAGATGATGTCAGTTGCTCTTCCCTTATCCATCAATGCTGTAACCCTGTTGTAGAAGGCCACCAAATTTGACAGACACGAACCAGTGTTTGATTGCCCCGTAGCAGAACTAGAACAGAAATAGTAGGATATGCCTTTATAATAGAAGTGAGTTTACAAATGATTGCAGTACCTGAGTGTATTGATCTTCTGATTGCATTTTGGCATAGCCACGATATGAGCATATGTGTTTGTATACAGCTGTGTTACTGTTTTCCAGTTACTGCTGTGTGCTGTAATACAGCATAGGTTTGCTCCTTCCTAGTAAAACACGTGACTCTTCCTTGAAGGTGTTTCCTAACCTCATCCAAGAAAGAGAGGGAGGAAATTAGTCATGTTTCAAATATGAAAATCTCTCACTTGAATAATAAATTCTATTCTGCAGGTTGCTTGAGGCATAAATCTGGCTAAACGGCTGGAAAATGTTAGCTAAGTGTCTAGTCTCAAGCTTGTACCTGCTGGCGGGGAACTGCAGAGATAACATTATTCCCATGTGGATCCACAGCTGCATGTTGCACCTTGGGCAAAGAGCCCAGCTGCTGGGATAGGAATGGGGCAGCTGAAGGCTGCAAACTCGGCATCACTGTCCTCCCTGCTGGGGAGAAGCTCCTGGCAGCCGATGCCTGCCATGGGAGCTGCCGGCTGCCTGGCCTTCTCGGCGGCCTTGGTCTGGGTTTACTCTATACTTTGGCAACAAACATGGAATTGAATCATGGAATGGTTGGGGTTGGAAGGGACCTTAAATATGGTCTAGTTCCAACCCCCCTGCCCTGGGCAGGGACACCTCCCACTAGACCAGGCTGCTCAAAGCCCCATCCAGCCTGACCTTGAACACTTCCAGGGATGGGGCATCCACAGCTTTTCTGGGCAACCTGTGCCAGTGTCTCACCGCCCTCACAGTAAAGAATTTCTTCCTAATATCTAATGTAAGTCTCCCCTCCTTCAGTTTAAAACCATTATCTCTCATCCTATCGCTACACCCCCTGACAAAGAGTCCCTCCCCATCTCTCCTGTAGGCCCCCTTCAGGTACTGGAAGGCTGCTATAAGGTTTCCCTGGAGCCTTCCCTTCTCCAGGCTGAACCACCCCAGCGCTCTCAGCCTGTCCTCACAGCAGAGGTGCTCCAGCCCTCTCAGCATCTTTGTGGGCCTCCTCTGGACCCACCCCAAGCTGGTCCCCGTCTTTCCTGCACTGAGGGCTCCAGAGCTGGACACAGTGCTCCAGGTGGGGTCTCACCAGAGCGGAGCAGAGGGGCAGAATCCCCTCCCTCACCCTGCCGGCCAGGCTGCTTTTGGTGCAGCCCAGGATGCGGTTGGTTTTATGGGCTGCAAGCGCACATTGCCGGCTCACGTTGAGCATCTAAGCCCCAGGGGTTTCTCTGTGCACAGAACAAATTCAGCAACTTAATTATTAATGCTTCTGTGTTGATCCTGAGCTCACGTTATTGCTGGTCACCTCCAGCCTGATCCGGCACAAAAGCAAAACCCATCAGCTAAAAGGGCCGAGGCCCTTCGTCTGGGGCCACAGGCGAATTCTGGAGAAAGGCAGAACAGCAAGGTTTTGATGGGTGCTCTTGGGTCGTTGTCAGCCGCGGCAGCTCCAGCCTGCCCGGGTGGCTCCCGGGGGGCAGCACTGGGGGTCTGCCACGCAGGGCCCATCGCTGCCCGGCTTGGGCAGCCCACCCCTGGGGCAGCGCCATGATGAATGACAATGTTGTGCTTTGGAGTCAGCATGCAGCGCCTGCCCCGGCTGGGGGGGCGGTGCTGGGCCCCGCTGGGTTTTGACAGATGCTGTTTGTATAACGCACCATTTCCCTTTTCTAAGCTGTGGTCCGTGTGTAAAAAGCCAGCTGTGTTTTCCTGGAGGAGTCACTGCATTTTAGTATTAGACCAGTAAATATATATAGTAACATGTATTTAAATAGGAACATGCTCTGCTGAATTGAGAAGTAATATTTTTATATTTATTTTTAGCTGCTGTATGCTATAGGCGTTAATTGTAACCTTTTCCAAGGAACTTGCAACCTGTGGAGGGAAGGGGAAGTGTTCTTGATTAAGGGGAGTCAAAATGAGATTAGCTCAGGGCATGCTTTTATGTTAGAGCCTTTACAGGAATGAATTCAGGTCATGCTTTTGAATTTGCAAGTTTTAATTTGTTTAAAAATATGTCATTCAATGGGACTGGTTTTGGAGAATCAGAAAATGCAGATGAAAAAGTACAGGGAAATACTTAGTTCTGGGTCTACTGCATCCAGAAGAAAATACTTTGTGACTTTTTTTTCCTAATTTCATGAAAGCCTGTGACCCTTTGGACCTTGAGATACACACACATACAAAACACTTATTAAGACTTCTTTGTAAACTGCTTAGGTTGTCCTGGTGAATGCTCAGCACCTCTCAGTGGTTTGGACTGGAGAATTGCGTAAGGAGGACAGGAGAAGTGGTGGGTAAGCCATAGCTACTTCTATCTGAACTCAGGCAAATATTTGAATTGCAGGTTTTAGTGCACGCTGGAATATAAATTTTAGAATAAAATTAAACAAATTTTTGCTTCTTCAGATGGGTGAATGAAAGGGAAAGAACTTCAAATAGCCTTTAAAGTGACAATTCAGCATAAATACAGTAACTGGTTGACAGCTGCCTGGGTGTAATGATACAGCTTTCTGTGTGGCCGCGGTGGTTTTAGCCTTTGTTTGGCTGAGGTGCCCTTGCTGTGTGTATGACCCCCAACTGCATCTTAAAGAGATTAGTCATTCGAGTTTTACTCAGCTGTGAAGTAAGATGGGGAACATGGGGATAGGGCTGAAGTTAGGCAGTGTTTGGTTCATGCCCCCATGGTGCTCATCTCCTCCTCCTCAGGCCTGGCTGCTGCCAAACTGAAGGGCCCCACCTCTTTCTTCACTGAAAAAGCTTTACAGCAAAGGAGACTCTTTACATGTCTGTGGTTGCACTGGCTCTGCTGACCCCTGCTTTTATTGATATCAGTTTTTCTTAATGCATCAGGGCGAGAAGCCCGTTTGGACTGTGTGGCTGTGGGCATCAGGGCAGCTGTGCGGGACACAGCTGGGAGCGGAGGTGCAAACACAAACACAGCCCCCCTATTCTACAGGCTCCACACCTCCAGCTGGTCTAGATTTTAGCGTCATGATTGCTGTCAGCCTCGTGTGAATTTGTGCCAGCTGGGAGACGGGCCCGCAGGCCCCTTGGGAAGGCACAGAGCCAGTGCTGTCCCTTGTCGCCGGGCGGTGGGGGAGCAGAGCTGGTCCGGGGCTCACCCGCACCCCGCCGTGAGGGGCCGCCTCTGCCACAGCTGTTGCATTTGCAGTAATGATGGCAGCTGTGTGCTTAATTAGGGCCTTGTGAAATAATGGGCTACTCTCATTCAGTACCTGATGCTGGCAGAAAAAGGTTCTTCTGCTTCCTTCCCTAGCAATGTGGTTTCTCTCCTTCTGGGTTAGAACAAGGTAAATGTTTTACTGATTTTTCTGAGGTTTGGTACTCTGAGGTTACACCAAAAAGAGAACGGCTTCCATCTTTTTTAACAGGAGGGCTTGTGTGCTTCTGCAAAGGATATGTTGTGCTGGGTTTGAAGGACAGCTGGGGTCTGTATGGCTGTACCGTGTGGCAAAATACTTCTGAGCTGAGGGTTGAATGTTAAATAAATCCCTCTTACACTTAAGTCTGAATGTTTGCATAAGGTTGTATTAAAGCACAGGTCTGTTTTGGTTAGCTTAGTGCTGTTCTGGGATGAGTGAGATAAATCCCTCTAAACTTAAAATAAAGTGCCCAGGTAGAAGTTTGTGGTGATTTAACTGGTTTGTTTGAAGTGCTGTAAGTTTGTATGTAGTGTGGTGAGTTTTTCAAAAAGAGCGTTTTTAACCCTAAAACAGTTTCAAGGCTGCCTTATAGCTACAGGACTCTGTCCCGCATGACTTAAGTCTCTTGACCCATATCCTCTCCTTTTTCACTGTGACTGCTGTAAAACCCCTTTGCTGATGCAAGTTAACTTAGTTAAAGGTGTTATCATTTTCTTCTGTAGGTAGAATTCTTTGCAGTCTGTACTTGAATCGCATATAAAAGAGGATGTTGACCTATTCCAGCTATTTGCAATACCTAGTGGCTCCCCCAGCTCTTTTTAAGATGGTCTTGTGTTTATGATTGTGGTGGTGTCGGATCTTAAAACTGTCAGCAAGTAATTTTTCTTTGCAATTGCTTTGGTATTTGTCTGTCCATGGGGGGCGCACATGCTCTTTGCTAGCACCTAAGTGTTCTCGGCCTTCTGCTAAAAATGCTGTTTTGGAAAAGAATATATCTGGAGTAAAACAGAATTGAATGTAGAGGCTATAAACCAGCCTTCACAGCTCTGGGGTATGACCTGGCTGGCTCCTGCTGAAGCGTGCCCGGGCAGCAGAGTCGTGGTTGTGAAACAAAGGAGGAGTTTCTGGTGGGGGAAGCGCAGGGGTGCGCGTTTGCAGGGCGTGATGGATGTGGGGGAGCTGGCAGGTGAAGCTTTGCAGGGCGTGATGGATGTGGGGGAGCTGGCAGGTGAAGCTGCGCAGGGCTGTGGGAGCAGGAGCCAACGGGTGCCGTGGTGGCTTTGGCTCCGGAAGAGCCAGAGATCTTGCACGGATTTCCTGCAGCCTTACGCAAGCTGAAGTGGCTTCTCTCTGACTTGGTTGCAAGCCATGGAGAAAACAATATTATTAATACAGGGATAGTTTGAAGAAGAAAAGAAAAACGTTTGAGATTGCTTGGTGCTGAGGTATGCTCTGGAGAGGAGCTTAGAGACAGATCAAAGCTCGGGATGCTCTCGGTGTGCAAGTTGCGCACTCTCCTGGGCTATGGAGTTACTGGGGAGCAGCTGGGACAGGGTTCTGGCCTGCAAATGTAGTCTGTGTAGAGCAATGTAGTCTGTGTAGAGCAGTCGTTGGGTGGTTTTGTGTGTGTTTGCTTTTAAACTCTTGTCAAAGTGACTTTTTGCTTGCTGGGTTCTTGTCTAGTTCTTCCTGGGACACTTGGGTACTCTGAAGTTCCTGAGAAGTGAAGTGAGATAAGAGGCATGTCGGAAAAAAAGCCTGAATTTGTGGATTTATTCATTACTTGTTTGGATTTTACATTTTTGAAACATTTTAGGAGTGGTTTTTTTTTTTTTCCAATTTAGACAAATTCTTCAGCACTGAGCTATAATATCCACAGACATGACTAGTTCAGTGTTTCATTAAATTCTGCTGGTGCCATAAGTGTTAAAGATGTTATCAAATCCATCACTTAGAGCCACGCTTGCTGAGTCCCCAAGTGCTCTGTTGCTGCCATGGATGATGTGCTGCACTTCACTTCTCTATTTTAATAGATATTTTGGGAGGTGGAGTGTTGTTAGTAATATCTTCTTTGAATTGAATGTAAACAACTGGATGTTGATTAAATATTTAAAAGGAAACTTTCAATGTTGATGCTGATGGGTAGCATGATTATTTGAATTTAATACCCCCCAGAATATGAAGAGGCCTTAGGATGCTCAAGTGACAGTAATTAAGATGTTAAGTACTTTTCTGTCTGTGTAATGAGTTTCCATTGGATCTCATTGGACTTCTGCCTCCAAAAAGGATTATATTAATTTTAGGATTAAGATATCTGCCAAATCTGAAGAAGCTAGATAAAATTAGAAATAATGGAACCAAGTTTCCACTAAATTTGAAGCTGCTTCTTTCCTGACCCAGGTGAGGCGTGGATGTTTGCATCTGGTGCCTTGGTTTGTGTTTGCTTTCAACTTTCTTTCAGTCTTGTAAAATGGTCTCCATGGCTTTCCTTGAGGTGGGGTTGTTAACAGGAACCCTCTGCGTGGCAACGGCTCTGGACTTTGGCTTTTTTGTATGTTTGTGGTTTTGTGGGGTTTTTTGTTGGTTGGGTTTTTTTTTTCGGTTTCTTCTCCAACTGGTAGGTGCTACTAATAGTCTCAGGTAACCGTATAGTGGTTTTGCAAAACACTGTTTCTTATGGAACTTCTTATATAGAATTGCTTTTTATTATTATTAGTTGTTAGAAGCCTAAGTATTCTTAGTACTATAAGGTATGCATCCTAGTAGACGAGAAACGGTATATTTATTGGCTTAGTATTTTTAAGTTAATGGTGCATTTCCTGGTGGTTTGAATTTCTTCATCACATCTCTTGAGGAGAAGGCAGAGTATCTATCTGAGACTGCATCAGCTCTCCCTGCATGACTTAGAACTTGATTGCTTTTTAGTATTTCATTATGAAAATAAAGTAATACCCCAAAGTTACTTTGCAGCAATCAGCCTCATCCATTTTCCGCACAAAAGCGGAATGTGGTATTAAGAAGCCACAAAAATGCTGACGTTAGAAATTGCTTGCAAGGTTGTAAATCTTAGAAACATTTAAATTCTTTGCTGTTATGAATGATGTTGCAGAAATGGTTACACTTCAGATTGTACCTCCAAATTACTGCACAAATGCACCCCCAAACATTTCTCTCTCTTCCAATGGCCACCCTGGGGAGCGGTGGAGGAAGGGAAACCTCTGCAGAGACAGGGAACCTCTGCTGGAGGGCTGATGTTCTCTGTGCCGAAACCTCAAAGCACTCCCAGTTATCTCCGCCTCTCCAGGGGCCAGTGTGTAAGGAAGAATTTGAAAGCAGCTATTGCTAATGATCACATGCTCACTGGGCTGGAAACTTCCTCGATAGCATGCACTAGGGGTCTAGGATAAAGTCTTTCTGCAATTTGATTTTTTTTTTTTTTTAAGTAAGTATCTCACTGTCACGCAGCCCTATTTAATGGCTGCAGAGAGCCATAAGACAAAACTGTGTTTCCATACGCTGTTTGCAGGCTTTTCTGATTAGTTGGGAAGCTGGCCTTGCCCTGATAAAATTATATATGTTGCAGACTGAAGAGGGAAGATCTGTCTGCACATCCTCAGAATTGCTGATTTCCCTCTAAAAGATGTGCTAATGCTGGTTGTCAACTGGCAAGTCAGCTGAATTTTGCTACGTGAGTTATTTGCTAAAAGCAAGCTGTTTCTTGGGAACCATTAACTTGATAAATCAAGTTGCTGCTAACGTAACTGAAGGTATCTTACTGGCGTTGAGTTACTGCTTGTCCTACTGCGTCCTGCTCTAATGGCAGTAAAGTGCCTGGAAAGCAATTTTATTGTTTACTCTTATGCCTGTGTAAATAGCTAATTTATCCTAATGACTGGATGGGACGTAATTGCAAGTGAGTTTTCAAGGATGTAATATGCATATTAATTATGAGTGTGAACTGGCCATCAGGAAGACTCTTGTCTGCTTGATCCTCTTAATGCTGGTAAACATCGTTATCTTTTCTAATGAGCCATGATGACTGACAGGAGGACTGTTCTACTCTGGGAGCCTGTTGTGGATGTCTGGTTACCAAAACCATTTCCCCAGAATTTTCAACAGGTTGCCTGGTCTAGTGGGAGGTGTCCCTGCCCATGGCAGGGGGGTTGGAACTAGATGATCTTTAAGGTCCCTTCCATCCTGACCCATTCTGTGAAAAATGCTTGCGGGACCTCCAGAGCTCCTGTGCTTGCAAGATCTAACATTTTCTAAGGCTTATCCCTGGGGAAGGAGGTAGCACTGGGGCAGTGTGTTGGGAAAGCTAGATTCTCCTTACAGTTCTGTGCTTGTTCTAGTCCCTGCGTGACCTTGCGGAAGTGGCTTTGCTGGTTTTGCTTCTGTAAAGCAGGGCATGAAAAAAGGTAGTGGTTGCAACCAAAGGTCCTGGAGTGCTGAAATGTCAACAGAACCTTGCTACAGGAAACCCCGCAGTGTGCTGCAGCCAGAAAATGTTTCTGTGCTTTCCTGTTAAAAGGATAAAGATGTGGGAGGAAAAAAATGCAACTCAACTCTTAGGACATACAAAATGTTTTTACACAGTGAAACTGTTAATCGCTTCCGTTGAGGGAATGAAGATGTTCCGTAGCAAAGAGACTACATCAAATCCATAAAATACTATTATAGAGAAGACATTAGAAGTGTCAGCATATTGTTGCCTTAGTGTTGCTCTTGCCTTTGTTGGAAGATATTTAAACATTTCATAATGTATCTTTATAAGCCTGAACTTAAATTTAAGTAACCTGTTGGTTCATTGCAACTATATTGCCTTCCACAGTTGGTTTACCTTGTTCAGCTGCTGGTTTGTGGCTTGATCAGTTTGCAAGTGAAAAATAACCACGGAAAAAGTTAAGCCTGGTTGAAGCAATTTTTTTTTATTAATGCAAGCACATCCAGTCAAACACAGAATATCCTGCTTTATGGTACAGCTTTATATTTAGCATTTCAGCTCAGAATAGCAAAACACAGTATTTAGGAATGTATCAAACTGAGGGAGAAAAAATAAAAAGGAACCAATGTGGATACTGCATTGATTTCAAGTATATACTAGGACTGATTGACCAGTGAAGTGCACATTCATGTGAAAGCTTTTTTTTTATACATTTACAGAAAGTGTTCTAAAATTGCATTTCAAATATATATATTTTTTCTTAAATTTTAAGCATCCCTTTTACATTTCAATTACATAAACAAAGCTGATAGACAATCCCTCTTATAGTGTCTGACAATGTTACTAACTAGAACATCTCTGAAAGTGCAAAACACTGTAATAATACAGTATAAATATTCTTACTCTAATCCAGGGCTGAAGGTCAGTACTTCAGCACAGGAAAAATAGCAGCAGATCATAAGAATTATCCCTTCCCCTTCTCTGGGCTGTTCTTGTTAGTATTCTCCTTCTTCACGGCATAACTTGCTTTTGTTTCTCTTTGATGTCAATGCTATGGAAATAGCAAAACGTTGATTTATCTCCCTTCCTTACCTCAATGTACTCTTCTAATTTCAAGTATTTGCCAAGGGGGCAGTGGAACAGGGAGAGAGGGAAGGCTCTTTAATTTTTCACCACACTACAGGGCCAATACAGCAAAAAATTTCTACTACGTGATTGCCCCATGAAACAGTGGCACTGCTCTTGGTTGTAGGCACTCAGCAAGAAGAGTCTATGGGACTGGAATAAACCAAACCCTCAGTCCAGCAAGTATTGCCCCTTCTTCGACAGAAGGCAGAATAAGAAAAAACCCATCTACTTAGACTCGATCATTTTTTTAAAGAAGCTTGTGCAGAGGTCCTCTGCAAGGCTCTGAGGGAGGCTACAACCACTGTGAACTCTACAGGGCTTTCTTCTTTTTTTTTTTTAAAATAAAAATAAATCTAATAGTCTGGCTCAAGTCATTATCTCTACAAATATCCAGTCCTCAAGCCTTAAGAGAACAATTACTGGAAAGGACAACAGATAAATAGTTTTTAATCTATTTTTTTCTAGTTTTTAATTCAAAGATCAGGTGAGAAAGTAAGTCCTGAACTGTGTATTTTCTCCTGGAAATAAATACTGTGAATCTTAACATAAGTTCCCCAGGTGCTCGTTTAGATAGCCAAATCAGGTGTAAACTCAAGGCTAAAAGGAGAAATTAGAAATGGTAAGCATCAGTGAGTAGTTTCGGTACTGACCTGGCTTCAAAGGTTTGACCAATTTCTTATGGTGTTTTCCCTTAGATTTCAATGGGGTCTGGCCCAGACAGTCAATCATAGCTTGCAAAATACTAGAAAAAGCTTGTGTCATAAGTTGATCTTTCCTTTAGTTGTCTGTAAGTGCAGACTAGCATTTTCAAAAGAAATACGGCAATTAAATACCCTGTTCAGTGGTGATGAACTCTTCTTAAGCTTCTTTGGAAATTTTAGCCTTAACTTCAAATTGGACATTTGAGTTTTCTTCCCTCTCCCTAGCTCACGTATGATTTTTATTTTCCAAAAACTGTTTTAAAAAAAAAAACATATTTAGCCTGTTTTGCAGAGATAATCTAGGTTAGACATCCTTCTCTTAAACAAAACCACAAAAAAAAAAATCCCTGATTTCTATAAAGGAAAACACAAACGATTCTGACAGCCAGAATTTAAAGGATAGCTTCCAGAAGTAATCAACTTAGACATGTGTGCATCTTCACACATGCACGCACACATACTCACACACAAACGCACATCCCCCAGCAGTTACCCCATCTTACCTCTTTCAATCATGTAACAAAAATATGTTTGCTGCACCATCAATGTTACCGGCAGGTATACTCTACTTTGTGTGCCATATTCTCCATTTTATTTAAAAAGTACATTGTAGCTGGTTTCAAGACATCCATATTTTTATTTTCTTTACTTCCAGTCCAGCGTAATAGAAGGTACACTAAACAATATCAGTACCTTGTAAGGCACTATTTTCTGATGTAGGAGAGGAACATGCTTGCTGCAGATGTCTAAGGCCTTGACTCTACGAACACTAACACATGTGAACGGTATCGCTGATTTGAAGGAGACCCTTCACTTCAAAGATAGACAGACATATTGAGTGTTCTGCAGGATACTGGTCCAATGGAGTATTTAACCTGAACACTGGCTTTAGTCGGGATGTGTGTTTTAGTTTTTATTTTGGTGGAAGTAATAAAAAATAAAAACTTGGATGCTGATAGAATAAGATCTCCCCAGGGATACCAACTCCCATGATACATTTCATCTCTGAGAACAGGGCCCTGCCCTTATATTTAAAATAAAAAACCAAAACCCTTCACTTAAGTGCCTTAAGGTTGACATGTGAAATATTTACCACATTTTTTTTTCATAAAAGCTACTGTATATACAAAAGAAACCTCAGCCAGTGAGGTCTGTCTTAGCTCAGTCCAAGTCTTTCAGGTTGTAAAAACACGCTCATTCAATGTGCTTCAAAGTCTGCAAATCAGATCCAAAAATCTCAGGCTCTATTAAGCAGAGTTGTCCTAGAAGAAGGTAAAAAAAAAATAATTAAAAAAATTCTTTTCTATCACAACAAAAAGTTTTATGGCTTTGGTAAAGGTTGGCAATAGATCTATCTTGCATCATTAGCTGGATGCCTTTCTTCAAGGGATAGATTTTTCAACTGTTATAAACTGGAATCCATCTATGAACTCCAATAAAGATGCTGACTTTAAATTAAATGAAAATTTAACCTTCGTAACGTTACTTCAGGCCCTTAAGATGTGCTCAGGCAAATAACATATGTTCCTCTGTCATCCAAAACTATTGCTTGCTGAACAGCATCAGATTTAATACAAGGTAAATTGCATGGATGTCATAAGTGAAAAGCTTATGTGGCTTTCCTGAGAAACACTGGGATCACTGGGAAATGGTGTCTTGTCTAGGACAATACAGTTACAACGTAGCTCAACTGCAGCTCAGGACATACAGGCTTCTACATTCTTTACCTGATACATATATGTCAAATCTAAACATTTAACATGACTTACAAAGGTCTAAATCTCTCTTCCTGCCTTGGCCTCAGTATTAGAAGAAATCTAAACTAACATCATGTAGATGGAAGAGGTGGTTCCCCCTCTCAAAGAGGGAGGAAGAATTGCTGAGATTTCCTCCCTTAAGAGTAGGCTGAAAATTAGAATATTCATACAAAACTTCATTCTTTTATAAGATTTGTAAGTGTGTAGATAAATGATAGCGCCTCGTAAGTATCTTTATATATTTGTTCCCCTGAGAAAAGCATGTTTGAAAGCTGCTACAAATGTAAATTCTTTTACTGTATTTGATAGCCTAAACAAAGCATATTCTTCTTCATCATCTCTGATCTGTCTGGAAAAGCTGTATCAAAATCCAAGCCCTATTGAATTTTTTCAGATCTTAATTTTGAAGAAAAAAGAAATAATTCATATTGGGGCCAAAATGGTCTTAAGCTGGGTATGCTTGCTAAGGGGGGAAGCTGATGATCACATGCCTGTGTATGTGGCAAAAAGACTCATGTTCTGAGGAAGCTTCATACCTGAGTGTTTTCCAGCTGTCTTTTTCCATGTGGTTTTCTGGACCTTCACTTTCAAAGGATGCAATGAAGAGAGCTAGTAAATAAAATAAGAACAATCAGACACATGGGTTCTTTAACTTAAAAAAATTTAAGAGTTACAATAGAGCAGATTTAATTTAGTAGGCCTCATAATAAAGTTTATTCTCCTCAGAAGCCAATATAGAAGTGGTAATACATACTTATAAAATATTTTTTGCATGTTAATTTTTTTTTTGATCTGCATTTCAACAAGTAGGAAGGCTCACTATAATGTTCAATAAAGGATTTTACCTTCTTCACTATAAATGGGTGCTGTGAGTAGATAGCTCTGGATCTTCTTGTCTTTTTCAAAAGGGCACTCGACCTGCTTCCATGTCAGGAAATCATTAATCTGTCTTGAAATTTCCCAGAATTTCTGCGTGATGTAATTAAAAAGAATATTATTAAAATCATGTTTGTTTCTTTCAAATTTAGTTCTCTTGTTTCAATTTCACAGCCTCTCAGTCTTGTTCTTATTCATGCTTCTTCTGTTATTATCCTTTATTCAGTCCTCCTTGTTATCCTTTCTTCTTACTGCTCCCTCCATCTCCCTCTCTTGCTTCTAGTTCCCCATCTGTCAGCCTCTCAAACTTAGAATAGCATATCCCTGCTAACTGCCTGGTCTCTTGCATGCAATTCTTTCCATTATCAACCTTTAATTCATATATAATCAAGTGCTATTGGCCTGTTTTCTGTGTCTTATCTCTAAATTAGCGTGTGAGTGGAACTGGTCAGTAAATGGTTTTTATTTACTTAATTTACTTTTCACATTTCCAACCTTCAACTTAAATGAAATGTGACATACCTAATTTTTTCATAAGCACTTTTAAAAAATTTAAGGAATAACCAAAATAACATATAGAAACTATAGATATGCATAACTATGCATAATTACTTAGGGTTTGTCTTCTATATTCTGTGTGCTCCCCTCCCCCTACCCAGCCTTAATAATGGCAAAAAAATTTCAAAAGTATTTTTGACAGACTGTGGTCTTTTGGATGTGTATGTTTGTTAGTCAGGGAGAGAGAATCCAGAACCTGTAGAAACTCTCTTGAAGACCTGCTAAATACCATTTGCTGGTTGCATGTGGTGTTTATAGCTAGCTAAATTTATGAGGCTAAATCAGCTAATGCTGATGATTTAGCGTGAAGTTACCTACTACAATTTGATCAGGACAGCTTGCTGCTACAGAAAAGCTTACTTTCTATTCTTTACTGCCTTCCGCTTTCCCCAATCCATTTTGAACATCAGGCAGGTGCAAGGCTGAGGAGTGGCAAATTTTTGTCTGCAATCATACGTGGTACACTAAAATTCTTACACTTCTTGATTTCAAGTTCTTTCTTTCATTTTAAATGTTGTATGAATACAACATTCCTTGAAGAGACTTCCCTTTCCAAGTAGCTAACATTAGACTATTTCTGTATTACTTAAGTGATTTGTAATGCTGGGCGGGGTTTGGCTTCTGAAATCCTTATTTTCTTCTCAATCTTTTCATGCACCAGTTTTGGTAACAAATTAATGTTACTCCAATTATTATGTGAATTTCATGTTTTGCAGTGCATCTGTTCCACTTCATGCAAAACTATAAAAAAAACCTCTAATTAATTACATTTTAAAACTAATCTTTTAACTGAAGGCAATTATATTCCAACAGTTTTATGGATTCTTTTCTGTATAGGCAATTGTGGGCCTGCTGGATATGGAATATAAACATGGCAACTGCGAGTGCTAGCTTTCACAGAAATTTGGTGAAATCATTTCCCCTAGATAATGATATCGCTTTATGTCTAGATCACAGCAATGCTGAAGGCATTGCTAATATAATGAGACGGAAGTTCGAAACTGGCAAATGTTTTTCATGTACAATGTTTAACTAGCATTACAGCTTCTCTAACAGCAAACTCCTACCTTGAAGTTTATCTGCCCGTTGGGCAAGCGGTTTGTATGTATTTTGTGCAGAAAGTAGATATCTTTAATAAACAGGTTGAAAACTGGGATTACTATTTTCTCTCGATTACTGTTGGCAGTCTGAGATCGTTGTGCTGCTCCTTGCAGGGCTGTGCGGTAATTGCAAAAGTTGCTGGATGGATCCATGTGGTGCTGTTTTTATGGAGGAGGGAAAAGGGCAGTTAAGTAATACATAAATACAAAAAGCTTTGATCTAACCATCAGAGTTCATTCTTTATGAATTCGCTGGGCCCTCTTTAAACTTTCAAGATAAAGCACCTTACACTGATCAGGTCTGGATTCAGGTTTTTCTAATTTCTATCTTGTTTGAAAGGAGGGTTCTGTACTGGCTTCAAATTTATGCTTTGCTTCAATGGCTAATAGAAGACTGAAAGGAAATGATAAATGACTAATGGAAAAAACAAAATTCTAACTTGCTGTCACCAATCTGTCTGATGACGATTTCAATTAAGTTTTGTTTTCATTCAGATCTCCACTAGATGGAGTACTCTAATTAGTTCTAGGGGTAGCAAAATGCACTTGAGTGAAAACTACCTTGATGTTAAATTGGAAAACACGCTAGGAAGAAATAACCTAAAGAAAACTTGCATCCACTTTTTTGCAGGCAAGTAGGGAGTTTGAAATTCAGGAAATGCTCTCCCTAATATTTATATGCTGGTGACCACTGACAGAGGTGCCTTTGTGATCTTTGACTTAGTTTCATCCAAACCTCTGCTGTGGAATACTATCTGGTGCATTTCTGTACAAAGTCTAAACTTTATACATACCTCTAAAACATCAAATTTGGCTGTTTTAACCTTGGACCAAGTTTTCTTTAGCCGTGCCACAGGACTCAAGTTCATCCCAGCTGAATAGAGAGAGAAGAGACAAAGAAACAACCAACTGAGTTGAAAAAATACAGGGCTAACATAACTCTGTGTTTATGTATTAGCACCACATGTTTTGGAAAGCCGTTCAGCTTGACAAACAAAAGTTGTAGCTAACGCTTGCCCACCTGCACATTAATACGTTACTGGTACATACTGCCCCTGTAGAAGTGTGCATGCTGATGTAGGCAGCCAATTTAGGGCGAGTATGAGCATAGTCTTGTCAGTCAGGTTGTAAAATGGAGTGCCTTTTGTCATCTGTGTTAAGGATACTCACAGATAATAGCCATCATTGAGTTGAAGTTTCCAATATTGAAGCATTCTCTTGCCACATCAATGAAAAATTCCACCATTCTTGTACGCTGCTTTTTCTTTACAACCTGGAAAAAACAAGATCTGTTAAGAGGGAAGGGACAGCCTGAATTTTGGATGGGATGTTCAGTCAAAGGTGCTGTAACACGTTGATTGAATAGATGTTTCAAGCTAAACCTTATGAATGATACAGGCTTGAGGGTATTTTGTTAAGATTAATTTTTAATAAAATAGCAGAAGTATTTGGGGCTACTATCAATTATTTGTCCAGTTATCGGGGAGTGTAAGTTTTTGTTTATACAAAAAGTTCAATGTTTTATGGAATCTTGCATGAACAAGCTGGACACTTTCAGCAATTTCCTGTTACTGGAAAAGGGAGATAACATGAAGCTGCTTCAGAAAGAATATATGCAAAAAATCTAAACCTCAGAACAAGGGGGGAAAGCCGTGGAAAAACTTAAGACCAGGGACATGTAACCTGAATGTGAGAACGGGACATGGCAATTGTTCTATTTTTCTCATTTTACTGTGCATGCTCTTAAATGACCTCTTGAGAGCAGGTAGTGATGATGATCAAATATACAAATTCCCACTAATGCAAACATCTAAAGG
The DNA here is from genome assembly GCA_947846985.1 of Fratercula arctica. Lineage (NCBI taxonomy): Eukaryota > Metazoa > Chordata > Aves > Charadriiformes > Alcidae > Fratercula > Fratercula arctica. The sequence continues at coordinate 28,368,392 of CANTUZ010000010.1, forward strand.
ATCTAGCAAGTGATGCTGAACATCTGCACTGCAGATTCTTTTATAAATGACAGAGCAAAATTAATATATAGCACTGTTTCCAAACTTTGTTTCCAAAAGCCATCAATCTTTGTCTCCTTTTTCCTTTTTTTCTTTAAAAAAGCTAGTATTATTGCCTAGATTACATTCATTGATCAAAATCCTTCCTGTATTTAGATCTAGAAGTTCGGTCTGGCTTATACAAATATGGCTCCTGAGTGGTGACTGCAGACTGCTTCTCAAGGGAATTCCCTTTTTCTTTTTTTAAAAAAACTCTTACCCAAATACTTCAGTTTCTGTATTATATCAAAAGAAAATGGTTCAGTAGTCAATGGCTTGGCTTAGCCCTTGGTATGCTAAAACCTTCTGTTTGACTGGTTTCTAAAGGTATTGGCCATCCCAGGCAGCTCTGGAAGATGTCTTGGTGTGTTTTTGTAGTAAGTTTCTGTAAGAGCAGGAAATCTTAAGAGATTAGGATCCATATATCTGACTTCATGAAACTGCAGTAGACATCTGGATTTCCACAGAAGAGCTACTGACCATGCACGCATAGAGAGAAAATTTTCCATTTGCTAGAATTGGTGCCTATTAATAGGAATCTAAAAAGACAGAGAATACACATGCCGGGGGGGAAGGGGCAGGGGAAGTTTCTGGGGCAGTATACCTTCCATTTCTTTGCTTATTATAGGATAGAAGTTATTTTAACCTCTAATAAGGCTGTTCTCCCTCTTTTTTTTTTTTTTTTTATTTTTAACCTCTCCAGTAGTCCACTTTCTTTCCAGACTTCTGAAGAAAGTTTATTCCTGATTTTTCTACAACAAAGACGAATACGACAGTGCTAACGATATCTAAATGCAGTGAAAGGACAGCTATTTACTGGTAAATCTGTATTTAAAGACAAGTATCTTTGAGAATTTATGGATGTATTTAAAAAAATCTAAAAGAGCTCCTAACTCAAACTCCACAAAAGTTCCACTAATGCTACTATGGAAGAAGGTACAGAAAACTAAAGAATATATGCAAAGCCAAACGTATCCATGAACTCTTAATCATATAAGCAGGCAAATCATTTAATGCTTGAGTAATGCTGTTATCTTTAATTGCACTGCTAATGTTTAAATCTCTATTAGACCACTGCCTGCATTTTGCCCTTAAGGCCGAGACCATTTTGCTATGTTGTTTTCTACAAATACCTACCCGACAAATCTCTGTAGCCACCAGCATGCTGAGACAATTGAACCAATTGTCATAGGCCTCCAAATTATAGGTTTTGGTCACATCCCCTCGGCACTGTAAGAGAACAGGCCACGTGTTAATCCTATCCTGTATCATGATAAAGTCAACATACCAAAAGATAAACTTCCTTTTCATGTCTTGATAAAATCTTGTGGATATTTCTTAAGGCATGAGCTTAAAGAAGATTAGAAAATGTGAGCCTTTCTTGCACAGGGTATACTCAAATCATGGAGGTTCTTAACCCTGCTTATTCTTTGTTTCTTTTTCCCTCCCTGCCCCTTGTTGTACCTTGTGATTATCCAGGGAGTCCATGTGGCTGACAATCTGCATCAGATCCTCTGGGTAAATGTTGCTTACCCTTTCCTGTGTTTAGAAAGATGAGGGATTGTCATTGGACAGACAAACAGGGAGTTCAGTGAAAAATGCATCAATAAAGCCAGAGTTAGGAGAATATTTTGGTAACTTTCATCTTCCTTCAGTCTAGATGTGTGAGGTGTGTTTATTGGTGTACCTAATTGGTCTTGTTCATTACTTGGTATTTTTTGATTAAGACATTAGAGGCTTTCAGTGAAGCCATAGCAAAATTAATATTGATGAGTATATTAATATTTAGTAAATGGAAAATTAAATAATTCACACAAACTAGTGCCTCACCAGTTCAATATAGGTCAGCTGCTGTGCCAAGATCAGAGGGTCACAGCACACACTCAGGATGTCCTTTTGAGTTGACTGTGTCTTGGTTTTGAGGATGGTGCCTTTGTCAGTAACAGGTTGCCGAAATTTCTCTCTGATTTCCTGGTACTGGCTCCGTGCGGAGAGGGCCATCAGGAGGTTCTGTGTCATCTGGCTAATGATCTTTTTCACTGTTCCATTTTCCTAAGCAAAAGGAAGAAACAATGACTGCTAAAAACCTTTAGCTCTTGCAGACACAAATTGCCAAAGAATTTCTGACTGGGAAAAATAAATGCCTATTATCCATTTTCTTTCATCTTATCTGAGCTTATCATCCTGTGACAAATGAACTTGTCCTAGCTGCCCACACAACTTCATAATGACGTTGTTATATCTGCCCGCCTTCCCAACTCTGTTTCACTTGCTTGGCTGGTCTGCTTCTTGCAGCAGTTTTTGGCTATTACCCCATTTCAAAGGCATCAGGGTAAACAGCTTAAAAGTGAGTATAGTGAAAGGTGGTTGAGTTGCTTGCACAAGGCTTCCTGGATCCTGAGGGTACCAAGTGCCAAAAAAAGCTCCTTCTCATTCTGATCAGACCCACTGATGATCAAGCCTACCTAGCCCAGGCAGAATCCAGGGAATTTGCATTATGTCCAGGCATATACCCCTAAAATACCCTGGACTGGCTTTGAACAAATATAGCATCCAAAGATTTAGTAAGAGCACAATTGGACAACTAAAATGCGTTTCTGTTCATCAGATTTTAAACACAGGAACTGTAAGGATACATAGTGGTAAAGCCACAGAACTATAATCCATCCACTCAGTACTCTGACAACTAAGGGAAGCTGAATTCTTTCTGACATTGATTGTTTGTGTCCTACAGACATTCTCTATGAGGTCCACCCTGAAAAGCTAACTTGATCGCTTTCCTACTCCTCCATCCCTCCTGTTACTGCTTTAAATGAGCCAGGTTCTCTGACTCTGTTCTTCCTGCTGCTGGAAAAACTCCTTCTACCAAAGACAGTCCTTCTCTTTCCTACACAATTATTCTCTTGCTTTCATGCAAATTATTTCTCTTGAAGTTAGCCACAAGGTTAACTATTAGTTTACAACCTGCTGTGTTGGTTTCTGCCAGTCAACTGGATGCACTAGAAAGAACTGCAATGGATCTGTGATCGTTCAAAGAAGCCACTAATGTGCAGTGATGACTGAAATTATGTAGCAGATGTGAGAGACGATGACTACCAAATACTTGTATATTGCATGCTATAATTAAGCAATAATAGTGTCAGAATGTTGCTTTACAAGGCAATAATCTGACTCCCAAGTGAAATCAAATGAAAAGCTGAAGGCAGCGTAGCTCATCTTGATGAGGCAACTGGATTACCACTGAACAGCAGCTGGCTGGAGCCATTTCGGATATTGTGCTACAAGTGTTCAGAAATGCCAAGGGAGCGTGGCAGGGACTAAAATAAAGCGCTAATTCTGCGCTCTGGTATTTTGAGCTTTCTATTGTAAATCATTTGACTTCAGCTGCTATGTCTGACTTACCCATGTGTCTGGGAGGAGAGACTTCCTAGATATGGATCACTGAGAATCAAACTTGAAGGCAGGTGAGAGTATTGCAGATACTATGTGAAAGTGAACAAAGAAACTGCAGTGACATGAATAACTATGGCTTACTTTAGCTATCGTGAACTTATTAGCATCTTAATAATTAGACAAATGCCCTTAAGAGTTTTAGCAGTTTCCTTTCATTACTAGTCTTACTCTAAATTTCTTTACAACTTTGGAAAATAAGGCAATGAGTGTACAATAATTTGTCCTTGCTTGAGTTCAAACAAGAATTTGTATTTCATTTGGGGTGCAACTCTATAGCAGTAGCTATAGCTATTTGGTATGCTGTCTGATAGCACTAGGACAAGCACCTGACTGCTTTGTGAGAGTTCTCAGGTTACTTTCTATCCTATGGATGGAGAATAGCATCCTAAGGGGATTTGGAAAAGCTTTAAAACACAAAATAAAACCCCAAACCACTACCTTAATCCCTTGATGAAGCACAGTATGGGTAATTTCTTTTGGTAACAAATACTGAGAGCCAGAGATGCTTTTTGTCAGTGTCAAATTATGTTTCCTAGGGGTCAGATGTGGCATAGCTCTTCACTGATCAAACTTGACTTGTAGCCTTGTTAAGGGGATAGATACTGTGATGCGGTAATTAATGAATGTCATCAGATGCCTCAGACACCAGAGCACCGAGTCACTCTGTAAAGACGTGTTTTTCTCAAATGACAATTTATTCATACATAACAGAGTGGGAGGGACGGGAAAGAGAAAGAAAGCACATACTAAGATACAGACACTAACTAAAACCTCTGCCAAGTCCCCTTTCACAGTAGTATCTCTGCCAACATATACCTCTTTACCCTTGTCTACAAAGGGAATAGAAGGCATATTGTAATCCTATTTCCTTTTTCCCTCCTACTAAGGCACTGACACTTTCATAGTACGGCCCAGGTAAACAGCTTTACTGATGCAACAAAACTGACATACTTCCTTTTGACAACTTGGTAACACCTAATTGTACTGTGTCCTATCACTGATTCATGCAGTACTGTCAAACCTGTTGATCTTCATTTTCTCTGTACTTGAATCAATAAAAACACATAATACAATTGTCTTCCCGTTTCCTGCTAATTGTTCTCAAATGTAAATAGAAGTTGTGGGTTTAAAAACACGGAGAAGCTTCTACTTCTATACAAGTAAGCCTTCGTGTTCATACACACACTTGACAATTAATTCCCTTGCAGTTCTTGATTATATCCTTCCTTCTGTCTGTTGGTAGTTAGAGTGACTTTCTCAATAAGAAAAAAGTGTAGGCTTTGAGTGTTGGGGGAAAAAAAAAACCCCAACAAACCAAAAAACTAGAAAACCAGCAGCTCTTGTTTTATTTGAATTTGCACTATCTATTTGCTTTAGAAAAGTCTGTTGTGAGGTCTAGTCTTCTTCATAAGCTAGAAACTCAAAGCTGTTAAGACTGGTGATTGACTAGCTAGCAGAGCTCAAATATAACTTCCTTGGAAATACTGTGCGTGTCACTTGAAACATAGCAATAAAACAGCTGATTATTGCTAGGAGCTAGGAATGAACTATTAAATAATAAGCATCTTCACCTTAAGCAAGCGTACATTTGCTACAACAAGTTGGTATGTCTTGAGGGACTAGGTGTATAGAGCAGTAACAAAGTACAAAGGACAGTACATCATTCATTATGAAAGTTAACTATATTGTGCCATTATAGACACTGTTCTTCCCTTTCTTCTTCTGCGCCACATCCATTTTTCATATTGTCGTGACTATTTTGTCTCTTCCTCTTACACTTGGTGATTATACATAGCCAGTTTCTGCTAATGGACCATAAAGTTCATCACTCAGCCCATATCCTGCAGTTACGCTGACAGCTTAGCAACTGCTGCTGAAGTCCATTTAGAAAATGCTACATGCAGGAGCCAGGGATTGTACACAATATGATAAACTATATATGAAGGTTGACAAATATTGCTTTATCTCTTAATGGTTTTTCTCCCCCCACCCTTACCTCATCACATTGTGTGATTCTGTGAGCAATCTCCTTCAACTCTTTCATGGATTTTTCATCTTGGAAATCATAGGGGAAAGTTTCAGTCCATTCCTTCAGGAGCTGAATGATTTTGGCAGCAAAGGATTTTAGCTTTGCCTAGAAAGAAATAAAGAGTTGATTACTGACCATAGACCTTTCTGACTGTAGAATAAATTACCTGATGAAGGCTCACATAAAACTAGAGACACCCTTGAAAATACTTTGCATTAGTAGTAGGTGAAGGGGATAATGAAGAATGTAGTTAACTCTGAGCCAGATTCCTAAATAGTATAATTTAGCCTCCTTTCATGATAGCTTGGTAATGTCTCTTACCAAACACTTTGAAGATATTTTCAAGGTTAGCTGTATAAAGCCAGGAAGATGATGACAAAATAGTTTAACTGACTTATTTCATTGAAGTCAATGGGACTTAAGCTGATTTATGACATCTAAGGCAGCAGTACCTTCACGTTTGAATTCAAATCCATACAAACTGCAGCACTCTACCAAGCATCTTTCACAAGAAACGTTCACAAAGACATTTTTGTTCTATAGAATTTATCAGACCCTCCAGATTGAGCTGTATATTGAAATGAATGAATGATAGGAAAGATACGCATGTTCTCTCCATGACATCTAAATCAAAATGGACTTTGAAAATAAAAAGTATTGGCTCTCACTCAAAAAGTTATCAACTACAGAAAGGGGAGGGAGAGCTATTTTCTAAGTTTTTCTGTTACCCGTGAATCGTCTAAGGCTTTTCATCAGTTAGACCTGAAATGGATGCCAATTACTCCACTATCACAGCAATAGGGAGCAGCATCAGTAAATCCAAGGGAGCGCTCTTATGAAATTGGGAATGTAGGTGCTAAAACCACTTTTAACAAAAAAGAAGAATCAAAACTTAATTCAATTTATATTTGTCCTCCCACTCAACTTATGAGGCACTGAGGAAAAAGAGGAAGCTTTCATTTGTGTTTACCTCCCCACTTGTAAGCTACAGAAGTCCCACTACACAGCGGTTCCTTCTCCCCACGCACAGTGCACTTTCCTCATTGCACTCTCCATCAGCCTCTAAGGGGCAACAGAAGGTGACTTAGCATGTGAGTGTCACTACAGGAAATCAGTGTATTTTCTTTTAAGACACACAGAGAATGTCTTCCAAGAATTGGTAGGAACTCCTGCCAAAACATCATCTGATCATAGTATGTCCTAGTTTATTTAATCAAAACCAAAAGTCAACTGAACTAAGCTATTTTTTGTGGGTTTTTTACATCTCGCTGGTATATAGTCAGTTGGAATATTAATACTGATTAATAAGAACTTTGAAGTTAAACAAAACACCCTTGAATCCTCGATCTGAAAATGAGCCACTGGTCCTTGTAAGTCTGAAGGGAATTTTCTTGCCTTTTTTTTTTTTTAGGGCTGCAAACTGCACTCTGCTAGCATGCTCTTCATAGCTGTTTTTTATTAATAGCATTTATTTGATCCCGCTAGTAAGAGAAGTGCAGAATAGTTGGATAGTGAGGGCAAAAAGAGAACATCACCATTCTCTTTGCCAGCAGCAGGCATTCCTATAAAGCAATCTCTGCCAATGCCACTCCTGTGGAGCCCAGCTTCCAGGTATTTCTAAACAGTGTGGGACAGTTCCAGATTATAGTTGTCTGTTCTCCAAACTCCCTTTGTTGTCTGCCTTGGGGAAAAGACAATTTATACTTCTTTGCTAGGAAATGCATGGAGTCTGACAACATTAAAAGAATAATCTGTGGGTGGTGATAGAGAATTAATTAGCCAGCCAGTGCGCTTCCATTAAATTAAACAGGTATGTGCCTAATCCGCTTTGGTTAACCAAAAGCTGCTACAGAACCGTGTTTTGGTATTAATAATCCTGACTATCCTTTCTTTTTAAATTCTGAAACTGAAAAAGGAGGAATGGAAGGTTCCAAAATCCTTCCTTAGGTCACGGCAAGCATCTCCATGTGAACACTGACTTCCCATCTCATGTAGCTACTTGTTAGTTGCTAGGGTTTGCTTCCTTCGCGATGGAAAGATAGGCATCTGTTGCAAGACAAACTGCAAACCATATTACTCTTTATGTAATTACTCTTGAGGTGTAAAAAAGCTTAATGTTTTATCAGATGCTTTTAAAGCTTGTGAAAATAAGGTATGCTTTCTGAGAGCACACTAAAAAACGTCAATATAGCAAAACATGAGATTCTTGTTTCGGGTGCACTCTGATGAAATCCAAAGCAGTGTGACAGGCTTGATGCACATCATTTGTGATAACCTAGATAGAAATCATGCAGATATGTGGGTAGCAGCACACATTTTTTCCTGCTCGTCATGGTTGCGGTTAACCAACCAACATACTTTTTCTGTAGTCTTTCTCCAGATGTGAGCCTCCCCTTGTGAGGCCTGACAGAATTTTCTGGAGTCTATGGGAATACCTCTCCCATAAATATTTCTTTAAGAAGAAAAATACTTCTATTAATTTAAGTACTGTGGATCAGCCCTGTTTTGCATGAGATAAGACAGACAGGACTGAGAAACAACTACCAATTAGAAAAGAGGGCAATAGCAGTACTGTGCTTGTAGGAAAGGGAAGTTTAATGATAATGACCCGGTTATGACTACTGTTTTTATTTTTGGCTTTAAAAAGAACTTACTGGTGACAAAACCTGAGGGAAATCATATTTTTTCAAGGAACTTACGTCTTTTGAGACAGGCAAGACAAGCTTAATAGAAACTAACTTCTACTTTCTCTTTTTATTTCTTACTACTTTAACTTTTGATTTAAGAAATACCCTCAAGCCACAGAAAAAATGCACCACAGTTTTAACAACAGGTTTTCACATTGAGTAATATTATACAAGCGTGTTCTTCTGTGACAATCTTGTTTGGGTCTTTCCAATCTTTAATACGCTTATGGAGAATTAAATTTTATCCTTTATGGTCAAGTATAACATCTGACTTGTATATTATAATTGACATCTTAAAGTGTCAAACCCTTCCTTTTTATGAGTGGCCAAAAGGACTCTTAAGTAGGCTCCAAGATCCAAGAGTGTTTTTAATCTACTTTTCTCTGAGTTGTTTCTATAGGACTCTTTGGCTAGCCACTAATGTCACAAACAAAGGAATGATAAGTATTGTGGTGCGTAACCTCAAAACCTGGCTCCTTGCCACTTCTTCAGCTCACACGCTATCCAGGCAACATGTCAGCCAGCTTCTAAAATTGAGCTATTTGCATGAACAAACTCTACCAGAAATGATCAGAGCTGCTTTAACTACTTTTTCCAGCTATTTCCTGCTACAGAGACACTTAATTAGAAGGTGCTGGTAGCTGATGATACCTTAATGGGTTATGATTGTGAATACGTAGAGTGTCTTGAGTTGAGAATTTCTATGCTGCATATGAATTCAGCTTTTTATTTGTTGCCAGATAGAAAAACAAGTGTTTGCAAATGCTAGTGGCCAAACTATTCTGTAAAACATACAGAAGCTTATAGTAGAGGACAGTAAAGTAGTCATTGGAGAGGGATGTCCAAAGTTTATGTAATGCTCTCCAAGAATTTTGTGTTTAGCGGGCAGGAAAAAATGACAGTTTATATTAAGAGAGTAGGAAGGGATCAAGAGCATAGTAGGTAAAGCAACCAGCAAAGCAAATAAATTAAAGCAGCCTCCCAAACGGTCGTGTTTTATTGTCACCCTGCTGTTTGTTGGTTTTCCTGTAGGTCCATTTCCAAATTGTCAGCAGAAGGTGTAAAAGTGTGGGTGTTTGGAATATGAGCTGCTCTATTTAATATCCTGCTGTTAGGATGTAATGCCATTTAATTTCAATGGAAGCCATGATGTTTGAACACATCTGCTGAAAAGCTAGAATAATACAACTTTACAAGTAATATCTTATCTTTAAATGGCCACCAGATTTAGTCTCCAGATACTGTTTTCATTTTAAAATCTCCTAAGTGTATTGTTATTCATAAAAGTTTCATCTTATATCCCATTATTTTTAAATCCAAGTATTTCACATATGTATTTCGACACTAGCTACTGACAGCAGTCTTCCTCTTCATATGTCTACAGATCAGCTTTACTCATTCCATGAGTTTCAGATGGTCCCAGCATCTCTTACAAGTTCCTACCTCTGTTGTTTAGTTATGTGCTGCTGAGGAACCACTACAATTTACAGAGCATCAGTTTGAGGTTGCTCAGTCACAAACCCGGATGAAAGTCATTTTGCATGGAGTGGTTAGTTTTTCCTGTGGTGTAATTTTATGACATAATATGAGACCAGGACCCTAGGAACAGGAAGGGAGAAAGAAGTCCTAAGGTCAATATTGCTGTCAAAAATTCTGTATTGCCAAACCACAAGGTCACCTTCTGTGCTCCCTACTCAGAGTCCTGATACACCAAGGAAAAAACAAAATGAGACTATCAACATGCTGAAGATTAAGAATGTTAGCATGTAATTTCTCACCATAGAGGAATGGATCCAAAACATGCCCAGGATTTGAACAATTTAGGTCTTTAAATACTTGCTGTTTTCATCCTTGTTTCTGTCGCTCTTATTTGCATCCCAGCTTGGACTATTCTTGGACATTCTGGTACAATTCCAGTCAAAAGGCCTTCAAGACACGCTTTCCATAGTGGTGAGACTTAGATGGACTTAAGTGCATATCATAAACTGACCCAGTTTGGTTTAATTGGTTGATAGTAAAACAGCGTAGTCACATGTGTCAGCACAGGCTACCATTTTAAGTAGTGCATCCCTTAATTTTCATGAGAGGTAACTTTCTGATTTACTGTTGCACCAATGTAAAGTACCCCATCAATAACCTCAACTCTAATAGGATGGTGAGGGTGACTGGAGAAAGAGGAATCGGATTCAAGAGAGACCTAACATGGTGAAAGCCCAAAAGGGCAAAACCTGCCCTTGCTGGGCAGGTTTCATGGCAGATTCACATTGCTCCAGTGTGCTGACTTGTAGCTCATGAGCAAAGTTTTATTTCCAGCTACTGTATCTGACTCAAAAAGTAGTACATAATCTATGTTTGTGCCCAGCAAAGAACCAACAGTGCTTCAAGGAAAAAGACGCAAATAAAAGTGCATCCACTAATACACAGCAATAACAATTTAAATCTATTCTTTATCAATCTAATTAGCTTTACAATGAGAAGGAGAGAGTGGAAAATAAATGACAGTACCACAGCTAACTGAAGGACATAATAGTTCATTTACCTTTTCTGCCTCAGTCCCCGTTTCTAGCTGCTGCTTCTGTTTAATGCAGATCTGCCCCACTTTAGCCAGGAGCTCGTGTGGGTGAATGAAGACTCGTGAGCTCAAGAGGAAAGTGAAGATGTAAGTCCTCTGTGGAAGCAGAGAGAAAAAAAAAAATACCACAAGTTGAATAACTTTAGCAAAAATAATCTGTCTTCCTTGGAAAAACTATTCCATAAACCACCAATGTAACTTTCTTTCATTTAAACTTTTCATAATTTTTCATTTCTCCAGAGATGTGGTGGTCTCTTCTAGCTCTGTTAAAACAAAATGCTGTAGGCTTCAAGCCTGTTAACTGTCATGTTTTCAGATTCCCAAATTATTTCCCTTTAAAATGTCAAACTTAATATGCCTCACTAGTCATCGCTTAACAAAAAGACAAATGAAGTATGTCCAATGTAGGGTGTTATGCCTCTTGAACACCACTATTACTGCTGCTTTGTTTCTTTAAGAGTGATTGTTTTCCACTGAGCTGCAGAAAGCTGCTTCATGTGTATTCCAAACCACGGCTGTAATTTCTTCATGTGTGGGTTTTCTTGCTCCTTTTTCCCACAATCACTGACACAAGCTCTAGCTTAGATTGTGGCCATATGACAATAATTTAGTTTTAAGCTTGACTTTACTTATTTTGAGGCCTATTTCAGAGACTTTTGAGTAAGAACTCTGCTAATAAATGCCAACAATTATGATTTCTCATTAGAAATAGCCTCTCCGTTTGTATTTTAGAAGCTGTAATGCATTGTAATCAGTCATACTCTGGATACTTTAGTTGAAGTGAGAATGCCTTCATGCCTTAGTCTTCCTTCAGTGTTTGAAACTTGGCTTCTGTATTTGAATGTAATTGCCTCAGTAAAGACAGTAGCATCTCATAAGCACTTCTGTTTTTCCTTTGGGCTCTTTGACAAAATTTGGAGTTAAGAAATTGTAGGGGATCTCATTGATGATGGATTTCAATTAATCTTTGTTACTTTTGCAGTGTGTAGTGTTACTTTGTACCGTGTTTTTAGAAATGTTATCTGGCAGGCCACAGCCAGGTGTGCATATAAATAGTCAATGTGCATCTATGCACTTGCCCGCGGACTGGGCAAGTAAATTGAGACATCTAAAACTTTAAGACCAATTTTCTAAAATATGGTATCTCTACTATTATCTACTGAATCCTGCTGCTTGCAGTCTCTGAAACACACTTGTAGTGTGTTTTAGGGTATCTTTAGAACTCCAAAAAGGTCATGGGGTTTATCTCTCTAATCACAATAAAATGTGCTATTAATGAAAAATGTTTCCGCTCCTTTAGTACTCAGTGTGCCCTATGATACAAATTTAGCACCAAAACCCTCCAAATAGCAGAAGGGGGGGAAAGGGAATGTTTTTTTTAACAGAATAAATAAAATTAACTAGAAGTCACAGTGTTCTGGGAGTGAACAGTTTAATAGACTAAGCATGTATCTATTAAACATCCAGCTCTGTCCTGAGCTTGTGGAAGAAGCTAATGAAAGAACAGAGTGGAAATGTGGTACAGCAGAGGGATTTAAAATGCTCATTCTGATCTGAAGTTCTTATTAGCACTGGGGTTCGTGTATAAAATTAGGAATAGCATTAATTCTGTACAATCAAAACTGGAGTTAATCCGTAGTCTTTGCCTTGTCTATTGTTTATGGATAGAGGAAGACAGGAGGAGAAGGGTTAACTGGATGGACAGTTTGGGTCAGGTGCTTGGTTAGTGTTTCCACTGATGCCTGTAGAAGATGAACAGCTATGGCCACCTAACAATAGGGCTCTTGGTGACTTCAAGCAGGTGGGCAGGGCAGTGACAGGAAACTGACAGCATGGTCTCCATTCTTGATGGCGTGGTTGCAAACATCCCCCACAAAAGTAGTTGGGAAAATTAAAGAAACCAGGCTTCTGTTTGGTATTTTGCTTATGTGTCTCCAGAATTTCAGAGTTTGTTTTTACGTTTACAATGACAAAAAAATTGAAGTTATTAATTTTGAAAATAAATTCAATGTAGCTCCTATGCCTACATCTGAAAACAGTTGATGACATTGTGTCAGCTTTGGAGAAGCTTTATAAAAATCTATGGTACTGTATGTGGTGTGTTATGGGCACTAAAATTAGGTTGAAAAGCTAACCTGATTCACAAAAGGGGACTTGGTTGTGTTATAGGACAGCATATCAGATCTTTTATTCTTATGCATGTGAGAACAAGCCCTAAACTGATAGACTTCCCATTCAGAATGAAAGCACAAGAAAAGAATAGTGTTGGATTGTGAGATATTTTTTGGGGAGGGAGGGGGAGGGGCTGGGGCTGTGGTTATTTTTATATTTTAAACCATGCCTGGCTATCCTCTGTTATTTTTTTTTGTAGCCAGCTTCTGTATTCATCAGTGTCGTCCCTGATCTTAAAACTGTGAGTCTGGATTATCTGGGAAAGGAATTCAGCAGTTGGGTGTGTCAGCTGTCACTGGGTTGTGTGAAAATTTTTGTTCTGGATACGTGAAGTAGCCCTCACTTCTGTCCTATTTGCATTTGAGAGAGATGGGGAATAAAAAAAAATTATGGACTTTGATACTTTCATCCCTTACCCACGTTCTTGTTTTGGGAGTTTAGAAGCCTGTCTGAAAGATGCCTGTACTTTTAAGTAGCAGGGAACCACAACTTAAACCACGCTGTTCTGCCAGTGACCTTCACTCTGATAAGCTGCACCACATTCTTTTAAGGAAAGATATAATTTTGCTTCTCGTACTAATTCTAGCGTTGGTCTCCTTGGTGGAAGTTTGTATGATGTGGGACAGTGTTTATCCAGAGAGGCTCTGAGAAAGACCCACTCAGAGTATCATTTCCCTATTGTTATACTGCAAGAAAAGTGTGACCCAGATGACCTGTGCTTTTATTTGTTCTTTTTGATAACGTTTTATATGATGTTCAAAAAAGTGCCAAACTGGCAAGATACAGGAAGATACATGGCCATAAAAGTGCGTACTTTCCATTTTAGGCTTGCTGATGTCTCTCTGTAATCAGTAATATCTTTACTGGACACATGCAATGCTTTTCCCAACAACATTGGACTACCAGGTTTTAGAAACAAATTATTATTACTTCTGGAACCCATCTGCAGTATTTTTATAACATTTTTTTAAGTCACTTAACTGTAACTAGGTTCAGTACTTTGGAAAACAAAATTGTTCCATTATGGTCAATCAAAATATGCTGGTTTACAATGTATTGGTATCTAATCATGGGGGTTTTTTGGTACTCCTATTGCTTATGCTGCCATATAGAAGGAGTAACTGCAATTAAGAACCAAATTAAAAATTATAGGTCTGACAGCAGTATTGACCCCCATCTCCTTGCCTCTCTGCTAATAGCCACTCTTTATCCAATAAAGGAAATTCAGGCTGAACTAAGCCATACGTTTCAGCTTAGTGGTAGGTCTTGAGGGTTAGGAACACAGTTGTTTTGGATAGGAAGTATTTCATACTAATGTCGTGCCTTATCTAGATCAAGGATTTCTGTGATTTGTTGCACCTGTACTACTATATGCGTATAGGCTAAACGTTATAACAGTGTAAAAACCCACACTCTCTCATAAGCAGTCCCCTAACCACAAAGATGATGGTTTGGAGAAGGAAATTTACCTATGAAGCTAGCTAGTTTGCAAAGAACGATTCAAAAATGCTTCCATAAACTATGAGATTGAAAGTTAAGCTCCATTTATCCTACAAAAGGGACAGGTATTTGGGAGGAGAGGAAAAGAAAATAAAATCCTTTCTGCGCTTGAAACAACGTAAACTGACACAAAAGGGGCTTGCGCTTTACAATAGAACAAGAAGCCAGATTCCTTTAGTGCCTAAGGTTGTTGCTAAGAGATGAGCTGAATTATCTTTAAAAAAAAAAAAAAAGACAGAGCGCGAGCACACAGGCCTAAAGAAGGAATTGTTACTCTCTGACCCAAGAATGCACTGATGTCGGGGGGGGGGGGGGGGGGGGGGGAGAAAAATATTTTCTTTGTGCACTCACTGTTCATTCTGGAACTTCTTGTTTGTGAAATATTTTCTTGAAACGTTTTCTTGCTTGGGCACAAGGGTTGCAGATTGGTACATTCCATTCCTAACCTCCCGAACTCCTCTGTCTCATGAGTATACATTTTTCTATGTGCTGAACAAGTCCCTGTACACAAACAAGCCTCAAAAGAGCAATACACAAATGTAGGCCCTTATCTTTCCCATCCTCCCTTGCCTGCTTCATGTTCTGCCAACATGGCAAATACATTTTTGTTTGGCCTCTGTAACCAGCACAGAAAGATACTCTATGTTTGCTTTTTCCCCCACCCCCTTTTTTTTTTTTTTCTGTCTGGGTTACTGTGATCTTTAGTTTAACGTCCACGCAGGCAAGAATGCCTTCCAAGCATTGTGCTCGGATGTACTAATCCAAACATTTGGATGTGTACTGCAACTTATAGCTATGTCACTCTGAAACTAAGGTAATCTCTGCTAATGTTACCAATAGCTTCTCTCAGTGGGAATTAATTGGTGATGCCTTTCTGCCTTTCTTAGTGTGTGTAGCCAGAGACATGAGACTGAGAGGTGTTTGTAACTTTCTCTTGAACATACACTGTTGGCTACTCTTCTGACAGGGTAAATCACTCTATATCAGGCTATCACTCTAACCTTCTGTGGCAACTTCCCTAAAAATAAAAATGAGTGTGAAATTAAGTATAAATACATAACTGAACTGAAATAGAAAACTTGGATTCGAAGATCACTCAAATACAGCTTCTCCTTTATGTTGTTCAAAGCTTATTTATCTACTCATTTTATAATTAAATCTTTCAGCTAAATTGGGTGATCTGATTTAACTAAAAGAATGTGCCCTACTGTAGAGATAAACTTGGTTTAATGCTGTTTTCCATCTCTCTTTCCCTGGAGTTCCCTTGATTGCTTCTGTTGTATCTCTCTCAGTTGTCAGCTTGCTGTCTAAACTGCAGCCTCCCAGGGTGGGGTATGTGTCTGCTTGGTTTGCAATGCTCCCTTACAGGGGTATGGGATAGCACCCTGGAAACTAGCAGCATTCCAAAATAAGTTGTAGACCCCTTAAGTAATGCTCACTTTATAGAACCATTTTCAGAGTAGCTGAGTTATAACTAGATCTTATAACTAGAACTATAACAGATCTTACA
Organism: Fratercula arctica; assembly: GCA_947846985.1. Lineage (NCBI taxonomy): Eukaryota > Metazoa > Chordata > Aves > Charadriiformes > Alcidae > Fratercula > Fratercula arctica. Next base: position 28,384,393 of record CANTUZ010000010.1, read on the forward strand.
AGTAACGGTAAGGGATCTGCATTAGCAGCTACTTAAAAAACAGCTATAGTCCAGAAATCCAAGCGGCAAGTAACTATATACTAGTATCACACAAAAGGCAAGGAACTGACTCCTTGGAAGGCTTAACTACATCAGCCTAAAGCTATTCCACTGGTATACCATACCAGCTTTACCTGCTGCTTTCTTCTGCATCTGTTCTACAATATGTATTTGGGAGCAGGGAACAGAGATTTAATGTCTAACAATGGCCATCCCTCTATGCCTTATAAAGGACTTGGTACTAAATCATTATCTGTCAAAGGTAGTGCAATTATACATTAGCCATATTAAAATGTAAGGTCTAGGATTACTTTTGAACTGGAATATTAAAAAAAAATCCTGGTTTTGCTTTTTTAAAACCTTCTGGCAATTCTGCTGCTTATACCCACTGAACTCTCATATGGGATGTCCCTTTTTTGTGCACGGAGATTGTGAAGATGGGTGCTTGGAAGTGATGTGAAACCACAGTTAAAAGGTCTACATGAATTAGACTGAGAAACACACAAGAAGATATAGCATGGCCCATTACCACACACATTAAGTTCAACATACAAGTTAATAATGATTGCAATTTCCCACCCCCTTGTTAGTCTTTACAAAGAGCTGGGATGCTTCTGACATAGCTGCTACTTTTTCAGAGCTCAAATGGAATATATGCTATATAGCCTCTCTGATCTTTGGCAATTTGTTTAAATAATATCTTTCATTACTGGGTACAAGGGGTCATTTTAAGTCTCTTAATAATATAAGATCTCTTAATAATATCCTAGGTTCATAATCTTATTGCATGCCGTGGAGTTATAAATAGTATTTATTCAGGGGACTGCACTGAGGATGTTTAATCACTTGCAAATCATTTTCAGGCTCAGGAACATATGTTATTACAGTGCTGGCCCATTATAATGTCTTGAGAAAGAGAGCATTTTAATTAAAATCTATCTTTGGGTTTGTTTGTGTTTTTTTTCCAATGGCCTAACTAGGAGATGTATGGCAAATTAAGGGGGGAAAAAAACCCAACAACCTAGAGTTGGTTTTAGGTCTCCTGCCCTAGGTAGGAGCCAGTTAGTAGTTAATCTTGGATGCATTAGAGCTAAAGCAGCTTAGAGGGATTGAAAAATCTGTGGCTAATTCTGCTTTTAATTGGTTCTTAAGGCACCCATTTGGGTTCAACATGGCTTTATCTTTCTAAAAAGTGCTCTCATTTAAAAACAGAAAGGACAGTATCCCCATTGAGCAGTATCTTTAGTGAATGAATATGCCAAGTAAAATAAATGCATCTTTAACCTACATCTTAATCTTGAATCAAACAGAGGTAGAATTTCTTGAGGAAACGCCAATCCAGATACTCATGCAGGAAAACCATGGTGGGGGACGACATTAGTGCCTACTTACATCTGGATAATAGTCCATGGTGGGTACCAGGCGCTCTATCAAGGCCTCCAGTGATCCAGAAACAAGGTTCCCATCCTGATAAACAGGGTCCACGCATCTCTCTCCCATATCTGGCTGCACTTGCCCACTACAACTGGAACCAAGCATGCTGGAAAATATTGGCGTCTGGGGCATAGTTTCCTGCAGAAGCAGCAAAAAAAAAAAAAAAGGTTAAGCTTTCTTTCAGGATGTCTTATGTGTGGTTTTAGAGAGGCATACATTAAATGCAATTACATATTTGCTTGAAAGCAGCCTGGGCATTAGAGCTCAAGTTCTGAATCCAAGCACTTACACATCTGTAAGCTGGCTTTGGGGTTTGAAGTACACTTTGAACTATGTCACTAAGGCTGCAGATGCAGAAGCTGTAAGAATTTTCTTCACTGTACTTGCTTTCTCCTTTCTCCAATTTTTTCCTGTCTCTTTATGCATGAAACTATACAGGGATGAAAATGTAAAACGCTTTCTGAATTTCAAAGGTACTGAAGCAGCACCTTACTGAGCAAACAAAAAATACTGTGCCTTAATGTCACTCTTTTTGTAGTCAGATCTTTGGCCAAAATACTTGACTTGTGATGATAAATCCTTTACCATCTCCCTAGCTAGATGTAACCCAGGTCTTGACAGAAATGCATCTTCTCCTACTCGTGGATTTCACTGGAAACAGTGGGGGACATACTATCTGAACAGAATTGCCTTTTTTTTTTTTTTTTTTTGGTACATGAAACCATGAACTGGGTGGAACTGAATGCTGTGACATGAACTGTTATATACAACTCTAATAACAGTCTCTTTGGAGATTTTTGCTTAGGAAACAAACCTGCTGTTGCAACACAAAAACCACACAAAGGTTTGGGGTTTCCACCTCTTTCCCCTTGGCCACAGGCTATATCAGTATAGCTAGTTACCAACTGTGAGTAAACTGTGGGGGTTTTTGTTTGTTTGTTTTAAACTGGGCTACTGCTTAAATATATGCATAAAGCTACACAAAACATCCTGCTACTGTATGTAAAGGTTGAAAATACTGTTCAGCATCGGTATCAAAACAGGTCCCCCTGGCTGCTGAAATAGTTAAGACTGTTCAGAGGTAAAGTGAAAAGAAGGCTGTGTTAACTCTTTAGCTGCTATCTCACCCTCTATGAAACAAACACGATAATGTCATGCTCTGAAAAGCACTTGAGTAGCTAAAAGGGGATTAGGCCATTACCAGTACCTTTAAACTGACAGCTGTTTCTAACTGCACTCATGTCATAAGGACGTAAGTCCTCTCTTTAGCAATTTTTCAAAAACTAGTTGAAGAACTGAAAACCTTAAACACTATAAGGGGGATTTAATTTTTTTTTTTTTTGGTAACACTTGAAAAAAATTGCAGACCATAACTGTACTTTGTGCCTTGCAATAAAAGAATACCTTCTTCCTCTCAAACTCTGATTCAAAGTGATCATTTATGTTTACAACCTGGGATACAAAACATTTTTTCTGTTTTTAAGCTCAGATGAATGGTGGGTCTGTTCACAAGGAAAAAATAACAGTATTAACTATACTTGTTCATCAAGGTGACAAATTTACTTATATATCAGGCTGATAACTAGAACTGTTTTGTGGCTTTAACCAGAAGATGTTTATGCATTCCTATGTGATACGGATATAAGGGAAGTGTAATCCCCGGTAAGTTAAAATATAGCAGCTGTTTTAATAGTGACTAGGGAGACAACTTTGAGCGGAGCTCAGTTTCAGAACTTCAGGATACAGAGTCAAATAAAACAGAAAATGCAGGACTTAATGGCGTATCAAAAGAAATGACAAATGACAGTTCTGCACAAACAGGCATTAAGGTTACTCGGTATTTCACAGATTTATTTGTTAGGCCTCAGTTTTGCAGTGCAGGACAATCTGACAAATCACTGGAGCATACAATGAAGCAGCCAGCCTTGCTATGCAGGCTATCTAACTCGCCAGTCATTTGGGTTTTTTTCCCTTTTAAGGACCATAGCACTAGAGCTGAAAGCTACTTCTCAGGCTGGACAGCCTATGATGGGCGCTTCTGGCTAATAACATGAAGTTGTACAGGGTAAGGGAAGTTAGCCACCACTGAAAAGGTGCTTTAGGAGGAAACATATCCCGTTTCTGCCGCCAAGTGTTTTTAACTCCTTTTAAGCCTTTCATTGTTGCATCAGTTCTGTTTTTAAAGACCCTGTAACGACCCCCGCCGGACTGCCAAGGCGCCCAGGCTTTCCTGGGGGCGAAAACCCCTTCCCAGCGCTGCCGTCTCCAGCCTCCCCGGAACGGCCGAGGGCCCCGATCCCGCGCCGAGGGGCAGGCAGACCCCCCGGGAGGGCTGTTAATACCTCTGCCAACCGCCACGGCGCGCTCGGCCCCTCTCATCCACGCGTTCCTGGGAAACTCGCGGTGCTCTCCGCACACACCACAAGCCCCCCGGCTCCTCGGGGGCGGGAGGCAGCGGGCAGCGCCTCAGCCAGCACCTGCCGCCCTCCCGCCGGCGGCGGTCAGCCGGCCCCGGGCATCTCCCGGCCGCGGGGACATTTCTGAGGCAAACCCACTCCTCCCTTTGACCGTGGTGGGGTTCCCCCACGCCGGTACTACCGAGCCGCCACACCGGGGCTCTTCCCCGCCGCGACCCGTGTCTTCCCCCCCCCCCCCCCGGCCCGGTGTCCGCACATGGCAGGTGGGGGTCCCGACGGCAACGCCCGACCCGCCGCGCTTACCCTCATTTTCCTGGGCGACGTGTACATACGCGTGGGCAGCGCCGCCAGCCCCGCGGCTCTGACAGCTCTGCCCGCCGGCAGCAGAGCTGCCGCCCGCCCCGGCCCCGGCCCCGCTCCCGCCGCCCGTGACGTCAGGGCCCCGCGCGGCGCGGCCGTTGGCTGAGCGCGAGCGTGGCCGGTTCAAACGCAGCCGAGCCAACAGCGCGGGGGCGCGCGCCTGTGGGGAGGGGGCGCGCGCCTGTGGGGGCGGCCGGGCCGGTGCCCCGCGGGGGGGGGTGACTTGTCACCTCTTCCGTCTCCGCGGGGGTCGGACTCACCTTGGTCTGACCGCCGGTGCTTGTCCCGAAGGTACTTTTTTTTTTCTTTTTTAAACATTTGATCTTTATGGATTATTTGGTTTTGGTTGGTTTTTGGAAAAAAAAATCACCCCGTTCTTAAGCGAGCAGGCCACTCGTTTTGCACACCCCACGCGCTGTGCGGGTCGCTGAAGGCTCCTTACGCGCGGCCGTGGGGAAGCCGCCTCGAGGCAGCCCGGGGTGCCCCGTTCCCCCCCTCCGCCCCGCGGGGCTCCTCAGGGAGGCGGCCTGAGAGCCTGGGGCCGCTGTTCTTCCCCCGTAAGGCTGTTTACGCCGGCACGGGTGGCAGCGCCCGCCGTAATGAGCACACCGGCGAGGGATGCCGCCCAACCCTCCCTGCTAATAGTTGTTTTTATTCTCTGTTCTGCTGGAGTTGTTTCCACATTGCCCGGACCAGTCATCTGGTAGTCCTGGGCTGGTCACGGACTGCAGGGCTGGCGCTGGACCAAGTCCTGCTGTTTCACAAGCAGGCTGGGTGTGTATCTAGAATTTAATCTCCCATGGAAACGCTCAGTGGTGGGTACATCCAGCCGCCCTACAAACTCGGCAACAACTGAGGGTTGCCATCTTCGCAGCCTTCCCCCACAGAAACGTATGTGGTAGTCTAGTGGAAGGTGTCCCTGCACATGGCAGGGGGGTTGGAGGTAGATGATCTTGAAGATCCCTTCCAACGCAAACCGTTCTATGATTCTATATTTTTTCCCCATCCTGTTTCTCATCGTACTTGAATTAGGATGTTTCAGTATTTGCCCCGTTGTCTCTAGGCATTCATTAATTTTTTTTTTTTTTTTTTTTTATTATTAAGCTTCTGATTTACTGGTTGTGTTTCAATATGTAGCAGAAGGCTTCACTGGTTTCCGTGGTGATTAATGTGGGAAAAGCCTTTTCGGAAGTAAGCTTGCCAGTCTAGGTAGGTGGGCAGGGCAAAAGAATTTGGGAACATGCACATACTCAGGAGTATAAGGAATATATATTCACGTTTTCTCACCATTTGAAGACAAGCACTGTCATCCATCCTAAACACGCAATAATTATAAAGAGATTTGTAGTTACTCATCGTCTTTACAGCTTGCCTACTAAATTCCTTTTTGGTTTCCAAATCTGAAGAGGTCTACTATAGAGCTTATTTCCCTTAATGAAATTAGCTTTTTCTCTTAAATGACAACTTGAAAAGTCAGTCCTCTCCCTCCCTGCCAAGTCTGCTTTGCTGTTTGTCTCACTCCCATATCTTGGCTGTACTCCACAACCTTTAGAGCATGCAGGTGTTGTAGCAGATCTGATACCTGTTTACTCAGAGACTTTCCTCAGTTACAGCACACTGCCTGCCTTGGACACCAAGCAAGTCCCAGGCGGCATGAGCTTTGAATCTGGCGGTCCGACCTGCTGCACTAACGTTAGGTTGTTAGCGTGTAATGCTAGAGGGGCAAGGGAGGGACAAGTTTTGTCAAGTCTTATTTAAACATCTTTAAGGTATTTATAAAAGGTTATCGAAAGCATAGGAGGTAGGAATGCATAGGCTAACGCTGTATAATAAATATGATAATATTTCTTTCTGAAGGCTATGAACACCTTTTAATAACCCATCTAATATTTACAGCTAAGAACAATACCAGCAAGCCTGCAAATAAGTACGCATGAAAAACAAGTATCGGATCTCAGTCTGTTTCTGTGCTAATCTGTTTTCCCACCTTGCTCAAACATTTGCTGAGACTTGTAGAAGTATACATCCATTAATCTTAGCAAAGCATACATAGTTAATTGAGCTCTAGTCACAGATTCAATCTGTTGTAAAAACAATCCCTGATCTTTTTGTTTGTGTTTTGGTTTTTTTTCCTGACATCAGATATTAGATCTAGCCTGTCGTTGGAACTAAGAAATGTAGGAATTTAGAGATGTTCTAATAGAATTAAGGTAAACTATACTAGCTAGGCATGCTCTCTCTTCTCTGAGAGTCATGTATCTGTATTCTGTTCTATAGGTAAAGGCCTGTTGTTATACAACCTCACAATAGGCACTCTGAAGAGCACCTAAGGTTTCTACCAAGGTTTGGAATAGCTGATGGACTGTACTTCTTCCCCAGAGTACAGATTGCATAGGAGCTGATTCTTGCCATAGTTCGATAAAATCCGAAGTAATATATGTAGAGACAAATGGCTGAGACTTATCCTGTTCTCTACAGTTCCTTATATTGTGCTTGTTGGCACCGTATCAAAGTGTTTTTCCATATTCCTCTGTTCCGTATTCAAGTAGATTCCCTTTAGATTTTTTTTTGTATGTATACATAAAGGGGTGTGTGTACATATGTGTATATTTCTTGTTTATATGCATACCTATGTATGTGTATATAAACGTTGGAGCGTGTATTAGAGAATGCAAGTTCAGGGAAATGTATTTTTTTTTCTTTTCTAGCATACACTGTATTGTGTAGTTTTGCAATGTTGTTGGAAAGGTTGTTTTTATAAATCAGAGAAGTTGAAGACCTAAATTCAGCTTGTATAGCATGTAACAGATGAATCATGTTATCCTTTTATTTCTATTTCTCTGTCTGTAAAGTGTGGATGATGACCTTTTGCTATCTGTATGCTGAATCTTGAAATCTGTCGATACAGAAACTCTCTAAGGTTTAATTGTTTTTGTAGTTATGTAAGTTCTCTTCCTCAACAAATTGCTTGCATTTTGAAGATGTTTTCATTAGGCATTGCTTCGTGTTACTGGTGGGTGGACCCTAGAGCAGGTTTAATCATCAGAGCCTGTACTTGTTCTGTAGATTACTTTTGAGGCAACACTGCTGTGGTTCAATCCAGCTGGTCAGAGGAGTATCTTGCTGCAGAGTGAGTCAGCAGCAGTCGTGCCATGACTGTCTCGACCTTGAAGGTTGCTTCAGCCTCTCTTATACTGGCTAACATTAGTATAACATGTTCTATTCTTTTACGATTAATGAACTGGACTGGCATTTGCAGTATTTGGATTCTATTCTTGCTTGTGCCTACAGACTTGCTGGACTAATTGTTTAATCTCGTTGTGCTTCAGTATTCATCTGTGAGATGAAGGATATTTTCACACCATTATGCTTACTTTTTATGTTTTTATGTTTGGACAGTAAGTTTTTGCTTTACGGCGTTTGAATACAATTTCCTAGTAGAGTTACATCTCCTCTTAAGTGGAAAGTTGCTGGCCAATAACTTGGTAAAACTGAGGACTATTAGCAAAGAAAAATGGGTGAAAGCGAAGGAGAAATCGATTTCAGAGTGAAGATTATAAAGTTAGATGTGAGAGTCAAGGAAGAAGGAACGAGGTTTTTCTGCTGGTCTCAGAAAACAGCATTTTGGAAACAACTTACTCAAATGTGTCTGTGTGTATGTTTAAAACATAACTGTACTTAAGAAAAGCAAGTAATTATAAATGTCATTAATGCTGATCTGAGGCTGTAGCCTTACATATAAAGGGACTGTCTTAGAAATGATGTCTTTGGAGCTTTCATTGTCAAGCTACTCAAGTCACTTGTTGGTCACCTTCCACGCAGATCTGGTCATTAACATTTGGTTTCATTTAACAGAGTATGTCAACATGATTTAAGGCCCCAGCATCTGCAGTGAAGGAAGCAAAGAGGGACAAACCAGAGGAACTGGCATGGAAAGTGGACATAATTTTGTATGGCATTCTTCATAGTGTTGATTAAATAACAAAATGGGATCAAGTCTTCATCTATCCATTCCCACCCTTTTATGCACACAGTAGGATGACTACAGCACATTGCTTTGGTCTTTGAAGCACAACCGGGTTTCGTGCATAGCCTTGTTTCTTACTCCGAGGTTGAGTCTGAGCTGTTACTCAGAGATCTACAGGCCTTGAAAGTGTCCATGGTATCGAAGGTCACTGTATTTGCATATTATATTCTGTTCTGGTAGTTTATTATATCCACAGAGCAGTATGATTACAGCAACTATTTTGTATGCCCGTCACCTTTACTAGTATAGTTATAGCAGTATATTCTGGTTCTTGCATTTTGTAAGGCTCTGAGGCATATAGCCCAATATTTGGAACATGAAAAAGAATGGTGAATTTAAAATGCACATTATGTTCATGGTTTTTATTGATTGATGGCCTTGGTTATAGACTGAACCATTTTGTCTGGACCTGAAATAAGGAATTTGTCCAGGAAAAGTCATTAAACTCTGCAATCAGTAACATCAGTGGCCTCAGATGAGTCTCTTGCATGGACACAAGGTAGCATGGACCATTTGTAAGAATTTATAATTTAAGGAGTAGAATGTAGGTAGAGCTTCAAAGCCCTGGGCAAGTGTCTTTAGGGAATGTGAGGTTTTTGGTTTTATTTGTAGGGCTGCACAGATATTCAAGATTTCCTTGTTGCACACAAATCTTAAGATATGAAAGCTGTTCTCAAACCACTTTTAGATGAATTTGAAGATTTCTAAATTTCAGAGATTCATGCTGCAGAATAACTTGATGGCATATTAATAACTTGGCAGCAGATGGGAGTGGGAGAAGAGAGTTTTAAATCGTGATTCTGAACTGAGTAAAGCTTTTTAAGCTTGAGACTTGAATTTAGGTTAAATGCTCTCACCATCAGTCTGTGGTTATTACTGACCACACCTTTGTCTCCCTCTCTGACCTGGGACACAATGAATCCTTCCACATAATAGTTTTGTCAGAGCCAATAAATGTTGTAGTTTGAAAATGGCATTTTCCATTTTTAAAGTGTTTTGCTGAAGAGGTCTTGACCAGCTCTACCCCTGAGATATCCTGCAATTTTCAGAGCAAACCAAGCTGAAAATGTAAGAACAACTTAAGATGTGGTTCATCGCTATGTCTGTTTTCAGTTCTACCTGAAAGGGAAAACTAGTTGTGAAAATTCAGTTACATATCTGTGGAGCAAACTATGTTTTCACTGGCATAAGGTCAGCCCTGTGACACCATTGAGAGTAACTGTTTGCTGAGCAGTGTGGAATTGTTTTTTCACTGATGCTCAGTACTGTAGCTCCCCCTTGGATTGAAAGGAAAGCTCTTCCCCAGGGTTTAGAGAAGACATGGTGCTAATCCCCAGTTTTTTGTGCCTCTCCCAAAATAGGAGATGTAACATAATCTGATACAAATTGCCTATGATACTGGTGTGTGGCTGTTAATTAGTGCCTGAAGAAGTTCACTAGTAGTCAATTTGGTTCTTGATTTTCACAGATGCTCCAGTCATAGAATTCTGTAGTTTTTAGGAATTATCTTGCCTGCTAATTGAGATTTAAGGTACATCCTGTTCTGAAACAACACTGTAATAGATCATGGATGTCATTATATTCTTGATTGCTGTGGATGAATCAGCTTTGGTGTAAAAAAAAAAAAAAAAGCCAAACCAAAACCCAAAGGCAAATAAAAAGGAGTGATGCTTCTCCTTTGAATTAATGATGTAGCAAGAGAAACATCTTGCAGGGGTCTGAGGACCTCAGGTCATTTAAATGCATAGGAGAGCTAGTCAGGGAGTGAATGAAAGGAAAAGATAGTTGACTTAGCCTGCTCTGCTTAAAGGCACTGCCTCAACTTGTCATGTGTAAATGATAATTTAGGCAATCAAGGTGTAGTTAAACAGCTGCTTCTACTATAGTTGTAGATTTGTTCCATTCTTATTCATGTTATCTGTTTTCTGGAGGTGATGGAGTCTGCTCACTGTTTCTCATGTCTTGTTTTCGAAGAAAGAGCAGAAAAAGCATTAAAAAGCTGGTTTTAATGTTTGTGATTTGGTCTGATTTTGACTATAATGTGGAAGAATAGAGGTATGTTAATGTAATATGCACTCTTTCTGTTAATTTTATTTAAGGTCTTTTTAAACTGAATATTTAAAGGCAACTGATATTCTATTTTAAATTGGGTTCAAGATGAAGGAGTTCTGGTCTTATCCTAGCTAGTGTGTCCTTCACTTGCATATTCATGCTCTCTTCGACACAAGCTATTCCAAGAATGTGCCACCCTGCAGAAAGTGAAAATCAATTATGCCAAGAAGGGAGCATGTATATACTTCAGCAATTTGGTGCCCAGGGGAAGAAAAATCTGCATGTCTGCTGATGTCAATCTTCTTGATATGATATTTTTGTAAGTGCACATGGGTTGCTATTTCTTTTAACTGTCTCAACAAAAGAGAAGTTTATTTTTAGTGTTATAAGCTTCAGGGCATCACAATTAGCAGATCAAAATTGCCACTCTGACTAGTCAACCTTCTGTTTGCTTTAGCAGAAACTATGACAGCAAGACAGCAACATTGTTAGCATTCCCACAGGTATTTTGGAAGATTTGGTGATCAGTAATGGGATCGATTTCCTTTTTTTTCTTTTTTTTTTCTTTTTTTTTTTTTTTCCCCTGTTTGCAATCTCTTTGGTTTTACAAATTTTATTTTACAGCTGATGGTAAGAAGTGCTGGGCTGTTGAGCTCATTTGCAGTAACTCACTTGCAGCTGTACTAGTATACAAACAAATTTCTATTAAACGTAATGTATCTGTCTTAACTGAATTACTGCAAGTAATTCAGTTCCTATACACATCTATTGCTTGGATTCTTTTTGCTGACACAGCCAAGACGTTCAGCAGCAATTATTAGGGAAGTTTTAGTGTGGGCTAAAATCTACTCAGTTTATAGGGCAGTTAACAGCTGTTGGTTTAATTCTACTTTATTTGGAATAGAATTAAGGATGATAGTTTTAACAATATCTTGAACAAAATATATGGAGAAATATTGAGAAAATAGTATTAAATATGGTTTAATTTTAGCAAGAAGTTGTCACCAAATTAAGTATTCAAAAGTTAATTTATTTTTACAAACGCATTTTGATGAACGACAAGAGATAGTGAACAGATGGATGAGCCCCCAAGCCTACTTACGAATGTGTGTATAGATGAGACTATCAGCTACAGTGTGTTTTAGCATAGTTTGAGCTACTTGGGAAGGACTTGCACCATCATATCACAAACATAGTGAATAAACAAATGTATATTGATTTGATGCTGAGTAGCACAGAATAAGAGATAATGTCTCATATACATGTATATTTATCCTATCTTATATATCATAGGTCACAGCCTCAGACTTTCCAAGCATGAACTATTGAACATGAAACACTAAAATATGATGACCCTATATGGTCAGATTTGCAGTGGATTAAGGTGAGGACTAATCTGCAGGTGAACAAACCCCCTGTTATATGTGCATAAATATTGAAAATAAAAAAAAAAATAATTCAGAGAGCTACCTGTATGCTAGTGAAATTAACCGAACAATTATTTAGTCTTCTGTTTTGCTAAAGCACCTTGACATAGTCAAGTTTTGCTAAAGCAGTTCTGTTTTGCTAAAGCATCTTGACAATCAGTCAAAGAATTAACATGATTGAGCTATACTTCAGCTCAACCCTTTATGACAATATCTGTATAAGGAAATAAATGTAAGTCAACTACAAATAAAAAAGACTTAATGTCTTCCTGGAGCTTTTATTTTCCCTGTGCTCCATATTGATTAAGTCACAATTCAAACAACTGATGACGAAAAGACAGTGTGTGCCTTGAACCTTTTTGGCTTTGCCATTTAGGACTGGCACTCATCTGAAGGCTAGCTATATCATAGCATACTGAGTGTCTTTAATTTCCACTTGAGTATATCTTTTTTTCTTTTTTTTTTTTTTGGAACAATTAGTTATTTTGATGTCAGTAAGATAATAATCATTGAATTCGTCAGCCTTTTCTCTGCCTTTTTCAAGTTCATTGTACCAATATTAAAGATCTTCTAGGGAGGCTGTTTTATTATTTTACTTAAATGTTACAATCTATATTCTTCCCCCCCCTTCTCACCAGAAGAGGGAGAATCAAAAAGTGTAAAACAAATGTTGTGAATTCAAGAGCACTGTACGCTCTGATGTGTCTGGGTTTCAACCTCACTGCTGCCGTTTGCCTCGCTCCAGTGGTGTGAAACAGATGTCACATCATCTAGCAACTTCAAAGGGGTTTCCCCAGGCATGAACATGTGGCAAACTTAAAGTTGATATCGTTTCTCCATGGGCGGCATGTTCCTTCTGGTGCTCATTTGTGTTCCTCATTAGACTAGGTTCTTGGGTCTGCAAAAGCTGTGCGTAAAATGGGCAGAGACAGTTTTACTCTCAGCTCAGGTTTGGAGACTGCTTTTAAACTTATCTGTGTTTACTTTTTTTTTTTTTTTAATTATTATTTTCATTTGTGTGGGGATGCTAAAGCTCCCTAAAATAAACAATCACTTTGCTGAAAGATTTTGGAACTAGAGCCCAGAAATCTGTTATCTTTGTAGAATTAACAGAGTGCTCCCGTGGTTGATGCTACTTTCCCTGTATTTCCTATTTTCTCAACTACCTTTTTTCTCCAGAGCTAGAAAAGATAGAAATGCATCCAGATCGTAGGTATATCTGAGGAGAGAAGCTATAGAGAGATATAGGCTGGGTATGTAAACCAGATAGCCATCTGTAAATAATGGCTGCAATGAAAATAAATTCAATAAAGAATTATTAAGTGTTTTTCAGACCAGAGGCCTCCACTTGTTCAGGAAAATATGGTCAACTCTCTTATTTAGTTTTCTCTCCATAAATTTTCAAAACAAACTGGCATCACTATACATGTAAAATGTAAAATGCTATGTAAAGCTCATGCTCATATGTATATGTGTGCATATATTACTCAACAATTAAAAAAGTAACAAAAAAAAAATTAAATAACTTTGGATAGCAAGACTGAAAGGGATTTATTTTTTTTCCCTTTCCCCATCCCTCCGTGGTACCAGTCTGTGTTCTGAACTAATACATAGTTACCTACTGTCTGAGGGAGATTTAAGCTGGTGGTTTAAAAGTAAAAGCCTTCCATGTCATGGCAGATTTCCTGGGCAGTCTATTCATAAAGCCCTTAAATTTCCTAATTATAAGGGAGTTTTGATGAGGTAGTACTTTTACATTTCTGTAGGATCTATATGCAGGAAAATAACTCCAAAGGGCTTTGCTTTCAAAGGCAGCCATTTAATAGTAACGACTTAACTGTGTTGCAGTACTGATTGATAATTTGAGAACTTTCACTGAAAATGGGATTATTTTTTATTTGTGTAGGAGAATAATTCCTTATGAGCAAGTTATAATTTCCTCTTTTCTCATTAGTGGCTCCCACAGGACATGTGCATGGCAAAGATGAGCTAGAAATCCTAAATTTACAAGACATCCCACTGGGATGTAGTTGTGCTATAGATTTAACTAAAAGGAAATCAGGCAGCCTAATCCTGAAGTAAAAAATGCAACTTGGTTCACATGAAGTTTTGCAAATGCATTAAGTGACTTAGATAACTATCTTTTAAAATTTGTTAATGAAGTCTAAGCTAATTTAAGTCAGTGAGATTTAAAAGTGCTTAGTTGTGCATGTTCACCATGTTTTATAGATGTACGTTAATCAGGAGAGTTCTCTTCCTAACTGAAAACACTATATTGTATCATTTTATGTTGTTCCAAAAATGATTATGAGCATAATAATAAACATTATTGATAAAATTATCCCATGATTACACACCAGTCTGCATCACATTACTGAAATAGGTAGGCTGAGGAATTTCTTGTCGTACTCTACTTTGATGCAAGACCAGTCCAGAAAAGGGGAACAATTACATTGTTCCTACTTCCGTGTTCCTTATTGGATCTGCTGTTTTACTGGCATAAAAATTGGGTGATGCTGGAGAAATTGGAGACTATAGAGGCACTCAAGTGTTGGCATTTTAAAGGTCTCTGCTGTGAGTTGAGCACAATCCTGCTGTATGCCCTTGGTAGATGAAGTGAAACGTCCACCCCCTCTCACACCTATGTCTGTTGAAGTAAAAAAGTGTTTGTTCAAGTGGAGCAGCTCGTTCTAGGAAATGGAATTGTAATTTTAAAACAAAAGACGAAAAGCACTGTATATGCTAATGCTTTTTATTGGTAGTTATTTTCTAAAGTAAATGAAAGCCTATAATTGCCCTAGCATTGCACGGTATAGAAGATAATAATTCATAATAGCTAGTACATTAATTAGCTTTTATAACAGATGTTCTATGAATTTGTTGAAATGCGTGCTTTATTGTTTTGTAGTTCCCAGCAAGTTTATTGAGTGATATAATATTTTGTTTTTGCTAAAGCTTGTTTGCTGCTACTAAAGATCAGGAGAATATGGGATTGCTTTATACAGTCACTTCATTTTTACGCTGTGCAAAATACTAGCAAACTTAAACTGAAGTCAGTGAAGGAAGGCAATACAGGATTTCAACAAGGGCATCTAAATAATGGTACAGATAACTTCATGCACAAACCATGAAGAATCATCTCTGGCCTGTTGACAGTTATCCTTGTCAAAACTGTCACTAACAAGGCACTGTGCTCAAGTGCCAGCCACTGCCTTACTGGAGAGGTTTGCTTCTGATTGCCACGGAACTATGAGGGTATACAAGGTAGATAATGGAAAACAGATCTCTGATAAGAGTGCAAAAACCAAAGAAGTAGCCATATATATCTTCTCATTCTTACAATCTGCACTATCATGATAATCCTCTGACATCTAATCTTTTCCCCAAAATCTACAAAGTAAAATAGAATTGTAGGAATATAAGACAATGCTGGAATGCCACTGGGCATCTTTATCTGGAACACAATATAGACATCTAAGCAAGAATAACTTGTCCAACTAGAAGCATTACTACTTGGAAGTTGTTTATTCCTTAATTAAGATGCTAGATTTTCATTAAATTGGTAAGCTTTCTGAAATGAATTGAAATATACTGCTCAGCACACTTTGCTCAGTGTGTTGAACTATCTGTTGGCTAATGAACCTTCCAAGATGCATCCTTTGACTTGGAACAAACTTCTCAGCTACTGTGGTAAATGACAAGTGTTTCGATGTGGTTATTTCTTCTAAAAAAACCTCATAAAGAAGTTAGAGGAAGTTTCACAGAAAAGTTAGGCTTCCAATATTATCCTGAAAACATCAGAAGTGCATTTGAAAGCAATTTATAATCTGTCACAAACTCTGTTTTGACATATGTTTTGTTAATTGAACTTGTGAGGATGTGCAATTCCAATGTGTCTGTTTAAGGAAGCAGTGTTGCTTACCTGTTTCCACATATTCACAGCTAAGCTAAACTTTCATCTTTATTCTGCTCAGTATTGCTGTTTCTACTAAAACCTAATACATTATTCATACCTGCTTCTAATTTTGGCCTAACTTTGAACTGGAGATAATTGGAATGTCTCCAATTGTCTTATAAGTTCACACATCAAAGAGCATCAAGTCAGCAGTCAGCACTGTTCTTGTGCTATATGTATCTGTGTGTTTTAAAGAGTGAGGAAATACTGTTTTGCTAGTGATATTGGGACATTCCCCGTTCTTCTTTCAAAAATAAATGAGGAAAAATTCATAATGGTCTTATAGAAGGGGAGACATAGGTTATCACGTCCAGTGCTGCAGGTCTGGGTCTTAGCACAAAACTCATTGGCGGCAACAGAACTCATCTAAGTAACTTCAGTAGGTTTTAGATAAAGCCCCAAGTAAAGGTTGATTTTCAGATTTATCTAATCATTCCTTTCTCTTTGGTGCTGCAGGACTGTTATGGAGAAATTGTGAATGCTTCCATGTATCCTAGGTATCCTTTATTTGCTTTTCTTCTACTCATACCTGTTTCTTCCCCCCCCCCCCCAACTCAACACAAATTCAGGTGAAACTGGTAAGGAGTGCAGTGAGAACTGGAAGATGCTTGTTGTTCAAGTAGTGGGATTTGCTGGGTAATTTTATTGAGTACTGCCTGGGAGGATGTAGTGTGCAAGGTCCTGCTTTGCTGAATTAGCCTTTGATGTACAGCAAGTATATGGCTTGAAATGACACCTGTTTCCTGAGAAACGGAGAATGTAGCAAAATATATGGGTTGTCCTGCAGGAATAGGAGATATGCTGAGTATATGAGACTTCGATTAGGATGGGGAGAGCAGGGTTTTAGGTATGGGCTAAAGAGTACTGCTTGAATTCCTTTGCTTTGCAACTGGTTTGAATCCGATCACATCAAATGAAGGAAACTTACAGAGGCTCAAGTATGTCATGTGCCTAATTCCTGTTTGAAATTTTGCAAATATCTCATAATAACTACAGTTGTTTAATCTTTCATGCAACCTCACAAATGTTACAGTGTCTTTTTCTCCCTGCAAGCTACATGCAGTTACGAACAGCGTCTTGCTAGCACGCACTTATAGACATTTGCAGTGTATAAAATGATGAAAACTGCTTTTTGGGGATCAACATGCTAGGCACTTTACTGTATAATCTGCAATAAGCCATATTACTTCTTTTCTATGATCGCAAGTCACTATTTTCATTACTGAGCTAAATGGCCTCTTTTTTTTTTTACTACTCTTTTTCCTTATAATCCCTTCCTCTACACTGTGAGATAGACTTGACTTTCAAAGTCAGGTTCTGCGTATGTTTCGTGTTTTAAACACAGATACAAATTGTCTCATTAACATGCCTAGCAAAAGCAAAATTTAAAGATTTTGCTAATGTTTTAAGTCTGGATATACTGTCTCTGTTGAAGTGATTATTAATATTTTACACATCTAGGAGCTCCACCAAATCGAGATCATAGCACTCCAAACATTACAGCACTGAAGTCACACCCCAAGTCAATACACATAGGTAGTACTTAGATTTATCTTGAAGTTACCCATTCAGTTTCCTACTAGGATCTCTGCTCAGTTTAGAAGATAACTCAAGTTATTACAGACTGCAAATGGCTGATATATCTACCTTGGCAACAGAGAAAAATCTAGCAAAATACAGTCTGAACTGGATTCAGGCATCCATAGACACCAGCAAGATCAGTACCTGTAAGTGAAAATCTAGTCCCTTGTTTTATAAATGCATCACAATTCTTCTCTGCACCTTTGAGTTTTTCTTTTTATATTGTTGATGAATAAATAGTAAAAAAGTTAATTTAAAAAAAAATAATAAATTTCTCTGTCTTGAAGAACGATTTTTACTATGTCTGTTGGGCAATCAGGTAGTTTGCTTAGAAGTCACTTAGTTGTTTTTAGTAAGTAGTTATTAACTAGGTAGGTTTATTTATTCATTTTAAGCACTTTGGTTTAATATTTTGCCCCAAAAGTGGTCTTTTGCAGTTGATTATTGAAATACTGAAGTAGTTAAAAAAGAAAAGGAAGGATGTTTAGCAAGTCGCCTATGCTCAAATAGTTTTGAAGGTGATAGCTCTAATTTTTCTGTGATACTTTTTGCTTTTGTATAAATTATGTGTTGTCTTGCGTTTATCAGACTTTGAATTTTACCAAACTTTGGACTAGATCCTGAATGCACATACATCTGTATGGCCAGAGAGCTCCAGTTGTTAATAGTTTGGATTTTGTTTGCAAGTCCTGTCTGAGGAGACTCTATAAGTAAGTCCAGTGTTGTGTGCTAACTAGGAAGCTTACAGGTAAATTAATGGCCTGACTTTATGAATACAAATAAAATCATATCCTTAGTTCAGTGTGTGAGCTCTGATCTGAGCAGTGATCTGGAATAAGACAGTAGGATAAAATAATGTGGAATTTGCCTTTAAGCAAAAAAATACCCATTCCCAGAAGTTACAGCTGTGGATTGGTCCAAACACAGCTGAAAACTTCTTGCTTCAACAGATTTGGCTACAAGTGAGCAAGTTTGAAGCATTTTCTGTAGCTATGTTGCTTTTGAAAGATGTGAATACTAATTCAACTACTAATAATATTCTATCTTTTAAAAGCATCAATCATGTCTTTAAAATTTGATATTTTACAGTTCTCATTACAAAAGAAGTGCACTTACACTGCTGCTATAATAATTATGATATTTCATATTATTTTTTAAGCTTTTTTTATGCTTAAATATCTTAAAACTCACTAAAGGCACTTATACCCAAATTATTTGAATAGGAGTTTAGATTCTGTCCCTTTAAAGTACATGTCAAGGCTTAGACACACTCTTGCTGTGTGTTGCCCTTTACCTACAAGCAAGTACCTGTCATGGGCATTTGCCATATATGTGGATTTCTTTCCACTGTATTTTTAACCTTTTTTTTTTTTTCTCTCATACAGAAATAGCTAGCTGGCAATACAGTCCTCAAAACTGAACTAGCTAAGTAACTGCTCATGGTTATGATTGCTTTGAGGAGTGATTCTGTATAGTTATGGCAAATGTCCCAACATTATTTTTCATATCCTTTTAGTGATAATCTGTGTTCAGCTTTCAGCTGTAAAGGACTAAAAGAGCATTTCAAGCCCACAAAAAGTCTGACGAGAGCTCACGCTTGTGTACAATTTAGAACAGCAAGCTGCATGTTGCCTGTTGCAGTAGTGAAGATGGTCAGGATTTTATTTATTTAGTATTTTTTTAGCGTTACTCAAATACAGCTGATGCCCACTAGAAAAACAAAAAATTGAAAATCAGCAATTTTTCTATGCTAGCGGAATAAATAATTTGGTTAGACTATGAGAAAGTAGGTAGGTAAAACTGGATTGAAGATGCAGGGAAGTTTTCTTCATAACACGTTAGTGAAAAACAAGAAAAGAAAAATCAGTCCAGGAAAGGCATCACTTACCTTGTAAGCTCCTATCCTTTTTCCAAAGGCCTGTCCTGCAAATCCCTTGAAGTCCCATGTTCAGCTACCAGCATTTTTTGCTACCCATCTTTTCCTTTCCCTCCTCCAGCCATCTTCTTCCCCCTTCCCCCAACTTCCTATTAAAAGGAAAGCTACCAAGAGCTCATAAGTAACAGGCTCATGCTTTCAATCAAAGGAGGGAGCTGAATAGCCTTCCACCCAGAGTTCAGCAGATCTAGAGTCAGGGCCCCTTCATTAATGAGAAAAGATTTCGGAAGTTGGATAGATTCCTTCAGCACTCCCTGAAGCTGCCTGAACCACAAAACTTGCATTTCTCATAAATTTCCCCTCTGTGACCACAGTTCCATTTCGCTCTTTCTCTCCTTCATCTCTTCAAAACCAAATGTGCAAAGGTAATTTCCATGCTCTTGCATGAGCAGATCCTGAGGTTTCTGGTCTTTATTTGCTCATTAGGAGATGCCATTTCAAATTAATTCCCTCTTTTCCCTGGCCCCAAATTCTTGGTTTCAGTGGAAAAATTAGTTGGACTTAGAATTATATGCAAGGAAAACTAGCATTTCTGTCAGGCTTGCCAGGCGTGTGCGCAGTGCAGGTCCAAACACTGGTTTTGATTCTCAGGCTCAGTGGTTTCCACTCACAGTTTTTTTTACTCAAACCTCTTGTTTCAGTTTACACCAGCTGAGTTTTGTTTTGAGTTTATAAGGATTAGAACAAACCCTGGAAATTCAAATGCAAAGCTCCACTGAAACAACTGTTGTTCTCTCTTTTGGTACAAACTACATTACCACCTAAAGTGCTAAAATCATCCGTAGCTCCTGAAACTTAGCTCAGGTTTGGTGAAAACCTCATTAGCCTTGCGTGATACCTGCTTGGTTTGGGAGATTTTGTTAGCTGATTTATTTTAATTTTTTTTGGCACTAATTCTATATTGTAAATATTAATATGACCTCAGTACCGCACCACATCAGGAATTGTATATCTTCATTCCACATGTTGTCATAAATCGAAAGGCATTCTTTGTCATGATTTCAAAAATTATTTTATGTCTATGTCTTTATCTATGCTATGTCTATAATGTTAAAAAAATAGTTATTGTGAATAAGAAAATAAACCAGAGAGGAAAGACATCATGTGTGACTTCTATCAAATGGGTCCTAACCTTGCACAGGACAACTATCTAGTTGTTACTCTATGGATGGTCTCATATATAATACTTTGATCTGGGGACTAATGTTTTGGTAGCACTCCTGCTATCATCACTTATGTAAACATAAATGACTTTGCTTGTGACAAGTATGGGGGAAGATGCTCTGTGTGTGGGAATGTGAGTTGAAATGGAATTGGAATTAATAAGAAATGCGTGCGTTATAGATTCAATGTAGCTGAGCATTGGTTTAGTTTTGATAGTGCCATTGACATCCGTTTTGGTTCTCATAATATGCAAATGGTTATGGCCAAAATTCAGACTGAATTGGCCAAATTCAGACTTCTGTTTGTCTTTAAATCCTTTCTACTTCACAAGTTATCTTTTCCTATTAATGCATAACTGATAGTGAAAAATCTGTCAATTTCCCTAGTGGACTCAGGAGAAAAAGTCATAATATATAAAAAACAGGAAACAAGTTTTTGATTGTTGAGCTCTGTTTGTTGTTTTATGTTGATAGTTCATATGCCTTGAGGATATGGTGAGGACTAACTGAAACTGAAAATCAAGTGAAAAGTACCTAGAATTCTTGAATAAAATACAGATAACTTGTCAAAACAAGCCCTCTGCAATAAAGAATTCCATGGGAGAAAAGAACGACTAGAGAATGCACAACAGGAGTACAGTGTATGTAATTTAATTGCTGTGGGTGCTGATTGCTTGCTGATTTAAATAGATATTGTGAGTGCTTAAAACTATGTTATGAAGTGCTGGCAGTAGCTTTTTCTGCCTGACAATTAGGTAAAAGAATAATTTGTGATTGGAATTACAGATACAGCTATAAGACACAACCAACTATGTTTCCCCTCTTCTCCCCTTCCCAGTTATTTTTTTTCATCCCTAAAGTAAGTTAATTGAGGATTGAAAATGATTGGACCAGAACATAGGGATGAAGGTATCCCAAGTGAAGGTCAGTAGTACTGTAGCAGTAAGTTAAGATGCTGGTGTATTGCAAAGCACATCACTGCGGTAAGTGACTGTAAAATCTGCCAAACAGAGTGCCAGTTTGCTGTGACTCAGTCACCGGCACACAAACAGCCCATCATTTGTTCCTGGTGTCAATGGTGAATATCCTTAAGGCTACATATTTGTGCCCTACCTGTGCCTACTCTTCCAGCTGTTCAGCAGCAGTGCCTGCTGGCATGCTCTGCAGCAGCCTACGCAGCAGAGGCGAAGCATTCACTTCTGCTCTCCAGGCTTGTTCAGTACCAGCAAGCATAGCCGTTTCTTTCCTTGCCATCATTTGAAATCAGGGAAGGCAGCTACTCCTTGCCAGGACCATGACCTCCAACTGCTCCTGTAACCAGGCTGCCAGGGTGACTGCTGTTCTCTCCCCTGCCTGGGGAGCTCAGCCTCCCGCAGGGTCTCATGCCCCAGTGCTTCCCAGCCAGCTGCTCAGCCTTGCAGTCCGACTTGCTACTCTGCCCTTTGAAAAATCAAGAAATCAAAGCTTTTGAACTATAAAAGTCCTCCTTTCTCATTGCTTGGCTCTAGCATTGCTTTCAAATGTAGCTAGCATTCCCTTGTACTTCAAACAAACCACTGAAACTCCAGGTTAATTCTCACAACACACCTATCACCGACTGTGTGTGTGTGCACGTGCTCTGCAGGAGTACCTTGAGGCCCTGTTGTGCAGCTGTGCCAAAACCAGGCAGCATGGAGCCGTCCCGGCAGCAGTCCCCAGCCCCTCTGTATTGCATGTGGGGCAACTGAGGAAGGCAGAAGTGGAAGTAGCTGGCCTGGGTTACACACTAGGTGAATTATGGGGCTGGAAGGAGAGCTTGGGTGGCCCGGACCTTTCACCACTCGCCTCCTTCCCAAGCCCCGTGTTTCATATTAACATTTGACTTCCATTTTGCAACCTTGCTTGGCTTCCCCCCTCAGGAAGCACAGGGATCGTTTGAGGCCCTATGGTGCAATAGCCTGCTTTTTTCCAGTTAGGCTCGCCACGAAGAACAAAACTCCTAGGCATAGCTGAAGCTCCTTGCAGTGATTAAAACTGTGCTGTGCTCACAGCAAGTGGCATGAGAACATTTCAAGGACTGCTATTCCCTGCAGCTGTGCCCAGAAGAAGTTTATTTAAAACTTGTGTTCCTATTTCAGTTTTCTAAGAGAGAAGTGTTCAGGCTTTTTTAAATTCTGCCCAATAGAAACTAAAGTAAATCTTACTGTCATCTGCCTTCTATATTATTATTATTATTTTAGAATTGATTAAAAACTTTTTTACTGTTACATGAGCTGCTCTGGATTTTCAGGTAGGCAAAGAATGTGATTCTTTGAATTATTTAAGGTTGCATTGTTTCAGTTACCTATTTACTTTTTTATTGCTACTAAATTTCAGAAAAGGCTAAGGGGGGGTAAAAAAGTCCTGTGTTTATTCACACAAACAACTCTACAAGTTCCACCTTTGCCACACAGGAAGGTCCATACCTCAACCAATTGAAAATTTTGGGCTGCGAGCCTTTGCCTTCTGTTTTGTTACTGCTGAGGTTAACAAGTCAAGGGTCAGGGCATTAATCAGTGACTAGGTGCAGAAAAGAGTTGCTAAACTTTTGGTGAAATAGGAGCTTGCTGTCATGGGAACAGAGCAGGAAAGGCAGCCTTCGGGAAGCGCCAGCCTTACCATGCCATTGGCAAGGGGGAGAGCCTAGTAAGGGCACTTTTGCCTCAAACAGTGGTTTAGAGCTGTTTTACATCGGTGCGTGTGTACTCAGCATTTAATCTTAATTTTTATGGTGGTTCCCGTATCCTTTAACTAGGCTGCTACAGTCTGTTCCCTAAAAATAAAGTTCAGTCATCAAATGTCTGAATATTGTTGCTTGGTCTGAATGCTGAGAAAGTACGAAGTAGTTAGGGGTGAACTCCACAGCACCAAAAGTTTCTGAGATGTTATCTTTGCCCAGCAGTAACCGAAGCTCTAAAACCTTTTTTACTCAGTTCACTGACAATTCTCCATTTCCTTTAGCACAAACAACCCTTTAAGAAAGGAGCTTTTAGCAGGGTATACAGCACTGGAAGGTGCTGAGCAGATGTAATGCCCATCAATTTGTTGTTATTAATTACAAGAGAGGATGACTTCATGCAGATTCTCACTTTCTTTCATGCACTCAGACTGCCTGACTTCTTTATTTACTTTTTTCCTGTTTAATTTGTGATCAAAATCTGAATATGCCACTTTTGTAAAGCGTTCTATCTAAATTAAGACATTATTAATTATTTCCTTAGAATACGCAAATCAAATTTCATGTTCTCATTCAAAGCAGAGACTCTTTTTCTCCTGGGTACCACCAGTCTACAGGGAAAGCTGTTGCACTTTAATATAATTCCTGAACCATTAATCACGCTGACTACAGTTTTGCAAGAGGCAAAGCTTTAGTTGCTTACAATCCGTTCTTTAAACTTAAGCTATTTATTTACTGTGCATTCTCACTCCTCCCTTAAGACCTTCAGAAATGAAAAATGTAAAGGGATACCAGATCCTTCTCTCATTTAAGTATGCAAACACTGTGTTCAGAGGGTGTTTTTCTGTACCAAAAGCAAGGTCAAAAGATGTGGCAGAAGATAAAATAATGTGTCCAAGCTAGATTCTGGTTATAATTTGGAAGCATTCAGTACTGCCATCTGTTTTGTAGTCCTGAAACACAGATGGATGCTCCATAGCAGAAGTCAGAGAAACATGGTAATTGCTTTAATTTTTCCGTAGTCTCTACTGCTCACGGGGACCCAGGCACAACACGGAGATATCTGGGGTCTTGTACACCTCAGCTTACTGTGTTTGGCTGCTACTTTGCTTTCCTAACTTGCCCGTGTCTCTCCTGTACAAGCAGTGCAGATTTACTATTCTCATTTCAAATGATTATCAAAGCTAGCAATATCTTATTCGGTGTTACCTCCGCAGATGTCATCAATAAAGCTAGCCTTGATGTGTTACGGCTGTTCTAGTTTATTCCCAAAAATCCAGATTGGTTAAAATTGTTGCCTGTATTACTGAGAGACTCACAGTACCAGTTTTAGGTTTCAAGTTACTCTGTGTTGTAAGATAGTCTGTTACTTGCATTAAAAAAAAAAAAGTAATGCTAATTTCCATTATTTCTTGGTGGCAAAAACTGTAATGGATGCCTATTGCTGATGATAAACATGTACAGTCCCTGAAAGCAAATTAAATTTGCCCAGACTATTCCTAGCCTGTATTTTCCTAGCTTCTTGCCCTTTGGTGGCTAAATTGTATTGGTATTGCTTTTGCAGATTATTTTTATTTAATTTTAAGACCTGTCTCTCATTTTAAAAAAAGAATTAAAACTTATATCAGAAAATCAGACTTATTTTCAATCTGATATTTTTCACTGTCAGTTTCCTAACCTATATCCTTCCTCAAGGGACTTAAATATATGAACTTCTAAATACAGATAGGCAGTTCTTATCCTTCTTTTATTTCTTTTCTTTTTGAGGGAGGTTTGGTTTTTTTTTTTTTTTAGTGTCTGTGAGGCTGGAGCCCTAGAGATTTCAGGCTTCTTTCATCCTCCAAAATGTCGGCAATTGCAAAGAAGTGGGTTCCTCTGCACTTCTTTTTATGATCTACAGTACTCTTCAAACTTGACTTGCAAGCTCTTTCTCTGCAGGTGAGAAGGGAGTGTGGGCAGGGGACACGTTTATACCTGAGACTCTCTGGCTGAAACAGTCACCCAGGGAGAGGAAAGCACCCCAGCACAAGCAAGCTGTGCATAGTCCAAAAGTGTGACATTGCGTTTTGCATTTCCACCCTCTTTTTGTGGCCTCTTTCTGAAGTTTGCAAAGTAGCAAACTCATGGAGCTGAGAGCGAGACGAGTCAGGATATCTCAGCTTTCTGTCCTTGTAGTGGAAAGAGACATTAGAAACGATCAAACAATCCCAACTATGTCAAGTCCATTTCTGTTGTCTGTGATCTACACGCTGCAAGAACTCTCAGTCTTCAGCTAATGTTCCTTCTTCCTGGGTTACAAACTACCATTTGTCAGAGCTGGAGATTTGTAAAGGCCTGTGTGTGCCGATCTAGCGCATCTCTTCATTTAGACCAGAAGATGATGGGGGGTGAAGGGAAACAGGGAATGGGAATAAATGCTGTTCTTGGTAACTGGTAACCAAACCCAGCAGTGTAATGAAGAGGTCAGCAATTGATAGGAGAGGAATGTAATTAAGAATGCTACAAAAAACAGCTGGGCTGCATGACCAGATTAGTATGGAGAAGGGAACAACGCAGAGAACAGGTATGTGCTGGGGGGGAACAGCAGGAGATGTGCATGAACTGGGAAACTGTTCTGTATAAGGAGGGAATGCAGAAAAGAGGATGAAGAGATAGGAATGAGGAAGTGGGACAAGGCCTAGTAGAGTGTGCAATCATCTTCGACCTTAAAGCATTAAAGCCATTTAAAACTTGTCAGAAGTTATTTTCTCCATGGGTGCATACTGCATATTACTTTCTTAGAAGACGGAAATTGCTTCTCATGTTAAGTCCTCTTATATTTGTGTGATCTATTCTGGGCAAAAATGAATGGCCATGTTTAAAACAAAAATATCTCTGTGCAATAAAAGTATGGTTTTTTCCTTTTTTTTTTTTTTTTAGTTGTTTATTATGATATTGATGAATGGTTTCTTTTTCCTTTTGGTCTGTGCTCAGGATTTCCTTATTTTGTAATGTGTGAGGGGTGCAGCTATTGTACCGCTTTTATTTTAATGGTATGAGCAAGGGCATAAGTGTAACATAATTAGTGTAACTAGAGAATATTTTTTGACAGTTCAGGAGAGGATCTTCTAAACATTTTTCTTTGGGAGATGACTGCTACCCTTCCAAGGAAAAAATATTTTCTGTCTGAAACCTCCCACAAAATTTTCACCCCTTAAACCATAAAAAATCAATCCACTATTCCCAGGCAGTCCTCAGAAGATTAGTTCTTTCACATTCTTAAGGTGTAAACCATAGTTTTTGGATGTAAAAGCTATTATTGAATCTTAATTGAAGTCTGCACAGTAGTAACCTACAGGCAAGATTCTGCAAAGCATGAAGATACATTGTTTGAGTTTCTTGGAGCTTGGAGTAATCTTTATGGCTGTAGATGTAGATGAATCTCTTTAAGTATCCTAGAGTGTATTCAAGGCAAGTCTAATTAAACCTAATCAATTATTGTTCCTACTCTGCACCCCCTTCATTTTTAAAGTCTTTTTCAATTCAACATTAATTACTCTGTCAAATCTTTCAGTAATATACAAAAAGTTTCTATGAAAGAAAGTTAGGATTATATTAAGAGAAACTCTACTCCTTTTTTTTCTGAGTGAAAAAAAAGCATGACCAGTTTAAGAAAAGAGTAAAAGAATTTCTTGGACAAAATTTTGAAGAAAATTTAGTGTTTGTGAAAAGGATCAAAGTAACAACCTGGAATGTGTATTTTCGTAGGTACATTTCAGTGATAACATTTTATGTAGAAGAAAATCCCAGACTTAATTATTTTTTTTTCTCTTGATATGTTTTTTCTACTCCCATGGAAATAAAATAAATAAAGGATCTAGATGCAATGCTCTGTTCTGCTAAACTGGAATGAAATACACAGTTCGTGTCCTGCTTCATGTTGCTTTATCCTTCGAAGTATACAAGAAGCAAATTTGGAAGCTGATGTTTCATGGGAGTTTGTGGTTCCCAGGCTATCACAGTGCGTGTCATCTTGTCTCGGGTGGTGTTACTGAGTATGACAGATATACTACAATTTCCCTACCACAAATAGGAATGTTTATTTTACTTATAGGATGCTAATTACTTAGCTATCATATCTTGCAAAGCTGTGTCAAGATAAGGAGGAGGAGGGAACACTTGAAAGAAAGGAAAAATCAAACCATAGTTTTGGTGCTGTCAGAAGAGTGGGTGTTATACGTAGGAGGTAAAGGCGTAGGGAAAAGGAGTGACATTTACTGAACTTACTGCTCAGGCTCCTTGTAGTTCAGATGTGCCTACTCATGGTATTTGTAGGGGTAGCTCGTGTGAAAGAGGAAAAAATGACCTTATGCTCAAGCAGGAAAAATAAAATCTCTAGCCTCCGTTGTCTAAATCAAAAAACACTTTTAGCAATTCAGATTAGTCCTTTGTGCCTTCAGAACTGTCAGATCTGTCACATACAAAGACTACATCAGTGAAGGGCATGTATTATATTAGAAGTGTTTAATGCCAGTAAGTAAAGCCTGTTGAAAATGTAAGAGCAGGTATAGGGGTCTTTTAGCTATTGACTGTTAAGATTAGCTGAATGCCATATGGCTCAGTTGCACGGTTCTCTGACTTGAAACATCACCAGTAATCCTGCAGACGGTGTAATATCTAAAACTAGACATACTGCAGAAGACAACCGATATAAGGCTCTACAGAGAGCAAACCTACCTGCTCTTTATTTACTCTTTAAATTTTTGGTGGGTGAAATGAGCTGGGCAGCACTTTGACTATGTTGTTATTGACTCCAGTGAAAGAAGTAAAAATACTTGATGTGTTATTTTCATGCTATTAAGCTCCCAAAAGCTAACTACGGGGAAGAAGATAATGTAATATTTAGTCATCAAGTTTGGGATTAATGGATTAGGATGCATGTTACTAAAAATCGGCACTTGTCACATCTATGCGAGTCCCATGAGCTATAACCATCTTGAACATCTCTATTATTCCAGTCGTTCTCAATTTTGTTTCCCACTCTGCAGAATTTCCCAGGAGATGTGATGGGTCAGTAGCAGGCCAAAGAAGGACTTCAGACCTAATCTAATCAATATTGTGACAAACGTAATGAAAGAAGCTATGTCACCTTGGAATCCCAGTACATTTTACCAGCTCTGCTCCTAATGGGATGTGACAGAGAGGTCGATCTGTGTCTTCTTAGGACAGGAGAGAAGTTGTGCAAGAGCTTGTGCAAGAATGGCTGTGTGACAAAAGGTAATCTAACTCTGTTACGATCACAGTTAAAGGTTGAAACTAGAGGTCCTTACTTACATGTCAAACATCAAAAAGTTATTTCAATAACCCTCACTTTTAAGTGAACTGTTTATGCATTTATTACATTTTCAGCTCCTCTAAAATGTCATCTGTATTAAGAGAGATGGTAATTTTCTGTCTTTCAGTGGGAAGGTTCTGAAATTGGTCTGCACAAATTAAAAAGCAGTACTCACTGGCTTTAGCCAGCAAAGCACTTTCACTTCAGTACTCTGTAATGTTTTTATATTTTATTTTTAATTGCCCCTTTTTGCAATCATATACAACTTGATCACTTGTTCCACCAGTATGTGATGCTTCTATGAGACTAAAGTCAATGACTTTTACTTCTGTTGTCCTGTAATTTGCTCTCTTAGTACTC
Source organism: Fratercula arctica (assembly GCA_947846985.1). Lineage (NCBI taxonomy): Eukaryota > Metazoa > Chordata > Aves > Charadriiformes > Alcidae > Fratercula > Fratercula arctica. The sequence continues at coordinate 28,413,153 of CANTUZ010000010.1, forward strand.
CTAAATTTAGCTGCTATTTTGGTAGTCTTCACTGATGCATTCTGGTGTGCAATCTCAAATTTTTGCGCCATTCTAGTTTTGAGGTGGCAGCTTTGCTAAAGATTTTTCTTTTATGATAACCTCATTTTCTGTGCTGAGGGTTGTACAGACTTGTACATGATTGTACCACACTTGACAGTTTCTGTCCTTAATTCTAATCATTCTAATTTCTCTGCCAAGCTAGGTTCATCAGGACCCTCCATGTTTTGACCCATCTTGTCTGTTGTCTTTACAGTTTCTCTGTTCTTAGGTGTTGTCCACATACATGATGTGACCTCTACCAGGTTATTCTCAAGGCATTTGCTTGCTCTGTCCCTTTACCCATAGCTTTCCACCTCAGGATTAATGGCAATTACTGTCAAAGTGTTCCCATGTATAGAAATCCTGTGAACATGTAAGACTATCATTTGGATATCTGGAAACTTGCAGAGATATTACTATCGTAACTATCAAAGTTGGTCAAGAAGCTCTCATATCTTACTTCTTTTCCTCGGGGAGAAAACTTGTAAAATATCTTGTGAAAATTTACCAGTTTCTTCTACACACATAATATTTTAACATGAAGAGCAAGGTGTTCCTGAATCTCATTTTCAATTACTGAAAATTTCTATATAAGGATTTCCATAAATTGCCTTGATATGTAAATAGTGGAACAAGGCTGCCTTATACTTTTTACTAATCCTGCAATTACATTCCGTAGAGCCTTTTTACTTTCCTTAATGTGAAACTAAACCCTCCTCTCACCTACTCCTTTACATAACCAATGCACTAAGAATTATGGACATGACAGCTAAATCCAGCTTTTAAATCCCAGGCATAGTAGCTATGTGCTATTGCTGCTCACTGTTTCTTTCTAATAAGCTGTAAGCAGTGCAATATCTTATTAGTTAATTTGAAAATCGTTTCTCGAGGGATTGCACGGCTTATGTGCATCAGGTCCCTACCAATCCACTTAAAGCTTAAATTCACCAGACTGAGAAACTCGGTGTGGGATTGGATCTTATTTGCTGCAGCAGAAACTTTCATTTCCCTTCAAAGTACCAGGATAGAGTTTCTGGCCTAGTGGAAGTTATACTGAAAACACTCCTGAGCCACCTTTTCTGGAAGTGGTAAATCCCATGTGTGTGAAATAAGAGCTGTCAGTTTCTAATTGTTTTTATTTGTAATATACCAAAATCTGCTTTTTTTTGATATTACAGAAAATATTATTTATTTTGTTATGTAAGCTAACAGAAGGCATATTTTGTTGCAATTCAAATGCCTTGTTACTGTTGAAATGTCAGTGTTTTTTTCTTTGTTTGTTTAATTAATTGACCTGGAAAAAAGTGACTGAGAATGAAATCTTTGAGCCAAAACTTTGACTTGGATATCTGAAACTTGATTATTAATGTTCTGGGGAGCACCACCTGGTTTTGGGATGGGCTGACCCCAAAAGGCAAATTCAAACATGCCTGGAAAGCTGAACTTTAGATTCTGTGATTAGGGTCTCTCAGTGCACTGCATCACTTTAAACCTGCCCACACAATACTGAAACAATCACATTTGGTGAATATTGGTTCAAACTGATGTTTCTGTCTTTTCTGGAATTTCACTCAAAAGGGGGAAAAAAAAATTCATGTGCCACAATAACATGAAATATCAGCCTCTGTTTCCATTTCTCCACAACAGCATTGTATAAAGCTACCACCACATAATCTTACTTCTGGATGTTATCAATGCATTACATGTGATCTAAGTATGACATCGAGACACAGAACAACCAGTGAATTTATAAGCTGCATCATAATTTTAAATGCGCTTTCTCTGTAACATAGTATTAAATTGCTCTAAATCACACATGGCTAGCTGTCTCTCGATGGCTGAACTCTGGCATCACTGTAGTAGCAATACCTAGCACAGAGATGCTCTCGCTGTAGTTTGTTCAGAGGCGTATATGCCTCCTAAAACACCAGCAGCACATGGGAACAGATAGTATAGAGCACAGTACTGCGCAAAACTTACCGGGGTCTCAAGGACCATGTCTTCTCGTAGCTTGGGTACCCTGTGTGACGGAGTCTGTCCCAGCTTTATGCTGTCACGGAAGCAAAGAGCTGCTTCACCGATCTTTCAAGTCTATGTTCAGGAAAAGTGTGCTGGGGACTGCGGTGAGCCCTGTGTTTTCCATTACAATTATACCCCAGAGAAAAATGAAAGTGCCACAGAGGGTAGTGCACGAGAGGAAATTCTGAGTCTCAGTTTCCACTACGTAGGTGTCATGTGCTGGGCTGACGGGTACTGACTGGGAACTTCCATTCCTGCTATGATCCTCCTTGAGCTATAGCGAAACCAAAGTTGTTTTGCTGTTTTCTCTATGTATAGGGTTATAGGAATTGACATGCCAGTTAGACTAGCATGCAGATGCTGCGAAGGAAAGGAAATATGTTTTGGGCAGGTATTTCTAACTGGCTGCTTTCTTATATCATTGCTACTAAAATTTCTCCAAAATTGTGGTTTCAATTTAGTATGATTTTAGAGCAGTGTCTCTCAAATGTCTTAATTTGATTATCTTTTTCAAGAAAATATAAAATTCCTGCAAAGGTAGTAGCAGATTATTTGCAATGTTTTCTATGGATATCTGACAGCTAAGCACCAACACTCTGGAATTAAACTTGTTGATTATTTATTTATTTATTTATTTAAAAATCAGTTTTCATTTGATCATTCTTTGTACTTTATTTTTACACAGTAACATCCACAGTATACCAAACATTCTCCAGAAGCTCAGTTAAATCATACAGAAAAAATACTAGATGTATTCTGGTTGGAAACCTGATCAATTTCCTTAGTGGTATTATATCCTTGATAAGTAAAATAATAAGAAGGAATTATCTCTATCCACGTATGTCTACAGTCTGAAATCTTCCAAGCAGAGGCAAATCAGGAAACAGCAAAAGGAATTTTCTATGTAGGTGATGTTAGTTTGTAGTTAATGATGACAGCATGTCAGTAGTGCATTTGTTTGGTTGTGTATTGGATTTTGTATAACGGTATAAAAATTTAAATACAGATGTAGAAATAAGGAGACTAAGGAAACTGAGCAACTGGCAAAGGAAATGAGGAAGAAAGTATAAAGGTGACCGCAAAAGATGGCATACCTTTATGGAAATGGAGCTGGCGTTTCCATAGAGGAAAAGTGGAGGAATGGTTTAGAAAGGGAAGGTAACAAGATAGGGACATGATTATATGCTAGTAGCATACATTTGGAAGAAGTTGGTGGAATATATTTAATTTAATTTTGTATGGGGCATAGTATCTGAGATGAATGATAATAATGGATAAGAAAGATTTGACTTTTACAAGTGATGTGTGTGTTTAGATGAGATCGGAGGAGTGGATGACTGAGCAGCACGTAATGAGTCCCTTAATCAGAGGTTTGTTTGGAGTGGTGGAAGGAAAGGATGGATGGGTGAAGGAGGGTAAGAGGGTTTTGAAAGCAAATATCAACAATATTGAATTTTACAATGAACCATTGCCACTGTTCAGTGTCATTTGCCTGCATTTCCCAGTGCACAATTAGGCTTCAAAAAGATTCTTTCTGCACCTGCTTCTAATGTCTGAACTAATTCTTATTCAACTCTAAGACTGCCCAGTGTGATTTCTGAACAATATAAATCTCTAACTATAAATTATCCTACACCAGTGCTTTCAAATAAAAAAAGAAACTTTTATGTAAGAATCATAAAAAGTAAAATAATACTTACTTTGCATTTCTTTACAGCAGTATTGCACAGTGGTTCTGCCATCCAGCCTTTCCCGGTGGGTGGACTTCCAGCTATTTCACTCTATGATTTTTGTCATGTGTCTTGCCTCCTTCCCCTTAAAACAAGGGGTGCAATGGATTACTATTCAGAACACAATGTTATTTTCCACTGAAAATTTGTTGTTGTGTCAGAAGAAAATTTGACATGTATAGTTTTAGAGAGGGGAGAGTCATAAGAAGGAGGAAATAGCACAAATTATGGTATTACAAAAAAGGGAAAAAGGCAGAGTTTTAAATACTAGGTGCCAAGAGAAGGGCAATAAGAAAGGGATTGGGAGGGTTAATTCCCCCCCAGCCCCGATGACAGCAGTTTTGTAATAGTCACGAAGAAGCAATATCTAGTAGAATATCAATAATATTTACATTGCTAAATTGGCAGGTTATTAAACTGCATTCTGAAAACTGTTTAACAAAAGCCTTAGAATTCAGAATTTTATTCCTTAATGCAGTTATGGTGATAGAAGAATAATAGATCTTCTTTTCTTCTTGGGAAGTACTATGGCAGCATAAAGGAAAGTGACAGCACAATCATGTCTCATCAGAATGATGGATAAATCATTAACTCTATAGGTGTTTAATATCTACTAAACTATCTTAAATGCGACATAAAGAATACAGAGAAACTGGCAACAATTCTATTGGCACCCTAGATAAAAAGGACTGAAGACCATCCAAGTTTAAGCTGTTTCAAGACACGCTGTAGTTATGATAAACACAGAGATAATCCACCACAGACCGACTTCAAAACAGACTCTTGTAGGTTTTTAGTAGGGCTTGAGATTTTCTGAAAATTTTTTTCTGCAGAAAATTCACTGTTGCTCCATTACTAAGCTGAACTTTATGTTGTGATTAGTACCACTGAGTTGGGTGCAGGTGTTTGTTAGTTTCAAGGTTTTTCTTTTTTCTCTTCCCATCCCCCCCCCCAAATATAAAATTAAAATAGAACTGTGAGCGTGCAGGCTGGCACCAGCCACATGGCTCTGTTACAGCTGAAGCTCTTTTCCTTCAGTGGTGGCACTAACCTGAGTTGTTCTTCTCTGAGCAGGTATTTCTTTAGCACCAAGACCTCTACCTTTTTCACATCTGAATTACTCACTGGAATTAACTATTGAGGGAGCTTGATAGGCAAATGGAATAAGCACACAAAACTTAATTTCCCTTGAAAATCAGACTTAAAAACCCCACTTATTTGCATAAAAAAAAGTGTGGGACTAAATGTATAAATATTTTGTAATATTTTACACCAAGTAGGTTAACGGTCAGTTATGAGAGCTATGACGACTTCGTGGCCATAAGGAATTAAGGACTAAATCTTCATTTACTTCAAGTCTGAATTTTCCAAAGTGATCCAATGTCATAAATTAATTTTTTTTTCAGTTAGTGCTTGATCAATCTCTTAGTTTAAACCAACTTTTAAAAAAACTTGTAGGGCTCATGTGGTCTCAATTAATCTATGGGTTATTTTAAATCAAAGTAACTCTTTTTGCAAAGCAAAATCTGATTTCTTTTATTTTTTTTCATTGTACAAACACAAGGAAATATAGGAAGTAAGCAAGAAACATGAAAAATGCAATTTTAAGTTGGATGTACATAGTTCTGTTACTTTCATGTGGTACAAGGTTTTTCTGTGTTAATAGTATCAATGAAGAAATGCTGTTTCACTTCCATGCTAACAGCTGCAGATTTTGCCTGGAACTGAAGTGAAAATGTTTTGTTTGTGGGTTTTTTTGTTTGGTTTTTAAAAATCAATAAATATGTTACTGATTGATCAGAGTTTCTCCAATGACTTTGAGGATGAAGATGACTTTTGTATAAATAATTCAAAGACCTTCTGGCAGGCCTTCCAAGCTCTGCTGTAGATGCCATCAGAACCTAATGCAGTAGGAGCACACAATTGTATTTAGATTGTGTTATTAGTAAACACGGTTACCAGGAAGCTGGCTATGTTTATGCAGCTTGTAAAGATTTCTTTTTTCAGTAAAGCCTAAAGCGCTCTAATAACAAAGTATTAACTTTCTGTTGTAGGGTGTCTCCTTTTGCTTTTCCTGTCAACTTGTGGGGATGACAAGTCTAGAGCAGGACACAGAATCGTAGAATCATAGAATGGTTTGGGTTGGAAGGCACCTTAAAGATCATCCAGTTCCAACCCCCCTGCCATGGGTAGGGACACCTCCCACTAGACCAGGCTGCTCAAAGCCCCATCCAGCCTGGCCTTGAACACTTCCAGGGATGGGGCATCCACAACTTCTCTAGGCAGCCTGTTCCAGTGCCTCACCACCCTCACAGTAAAGAATTTCTTCCTAATATCTAATGTAAATCTCCTCTCTTTCAGTTTAAAACCGTTACCTGTCATCCTATTGCTCCACTCCCTGACAAAGAGTCCCTCCCCATCTCTCCTGTAGGCCCCCTTCAGGTACTGGAAGGCTGCTATACGGTTTCCCTGGAGCCTTCCCTTCTCCAGGCTGAACAACCCCAAGTCTCTGTCTTTCCTCATAGCAGAGGTGCTCCGGCACTCTGAACATACTACATTGTGCCTGAGAATCAGAGAAAGCCTCTTAATGCCGTAGTGTGAATGTGATCCATGTGCAGTTAGCGAGTAAAGTTTGTCTTGACCTTCAGCATTAGCAAGATGTGACTTTTTGTAGTTGCTGCATTATGAATTAGGCATATGCCTGGGTGCAATCAACACTTACTCTGTCATTTCTTATTCTGCTTCTTGCAACCACATATAACGCTTGAAAAGACTGAATGGTCTCGTCTTTGGCAGAAGGTGGATATGCCCATATAGGGTTAAACTAGACTGTGGCTTCAGAAGACTGCAGGCAGACAGCTTCCCTTTTTGTAAAGAGAGCAGCTTCCTGCTAGCACTCATGCTGCAATATACCACTGTGTATATAAACTGGAAACCCCCACCACCCTCAAAATTTTATGTAGTGGAACCTACAGCAAGTGTAAAAACATAATGGTATGTTTATTTTTGGAGAAGTGGGAAACTATTGTGGGAGTAAAAGGTTCTCATGGGGTTTTTTCACCATCCACCCAGTTACTTTATATAGTGATTTAGAGGAAAAGACAAAAAAAAGCTAATAAAATCCCAAAGAAATCACTGGATTTTGGGGGATATTTTTGCAGAACTTTGTATTAGAGAATATGTATTTGGTATTAGAGAATACAAGTGATGTCTCTTTTGCTGCATCCTCCTTGTGGAGATATGATAATATTAGATTAATGCCTCAAATATAGTTTTTAAATGTGTAAGTACTGTTTATTGTTGAACGCAAACAGTTGTGACTTTTCCTGGTATATAAGCTGCAGGCTTAAAATTAGAACCACTATACTTCCAAAGAAAGCTGTAAGAGTGCTGGTGAACAAAAGATGTCTTATGTGGGTAGATTTTGATTAATATTTCTAATCGTGAACACAGACATAGCCTTTTTTTGGTCACTGGAAGTCACTGACTTTGAAAGGAGACACTTTTCCCCCTCCATTTTTGATATGTGAAGATTGGCTCCAAGTGTTTGGCAACAGAGTTCATTTCTGAATATTATTACTGCAGTTTAGTTTTGATGGAATATTATCTCTAAGCAATGCCAAGGCTGCTGCAACATATGAATATGGATGTAATTTTATTTTTTTTGTACCTGCATAGTGCCTATATTTTGACTTGCACTTCATTATGATGCTGAAAGTTATCTTGGTGTCTCCTCTTGCTTGGTACTGGTTTGTTGTCATTATTTATTAGTGCCATTGATTCTGTCGTTAGTGAAATGGAACTTTAGGAGGATGGGAAATGCAGAGAGCTGAACAGTTTTTTATTTCCAATTATTTGAGGATCATGAGCAGTTGGATAGCAAAATATATATCTTGTTTGCCAGGTAGAAAGTTGTCATAGTGTGAATTCTTGGAAGTCCAGCACGTTTACTGGCATCTGAGAGATGGAGCAGCAATGAGAAATAGCACTGAGGCCTTTTTAGTTGGCTGCCTTTTGGGGCTACTTGCTGTGTTTTAGTCCAGGTCCACAGACGAGTAACCTCAGTGGTGTCAGCACTGTGGTACTGACGGAGAAGTTTGACTTATCTGGCACCCTGCTGCATCTGCGGTCTTTCTAAGACACCAGAGACTCTGCTGCAGTGGCTGTTAAAGTCACTACACATGGCTCTGCCAGCAGGTCATGCTTTGAAGAAATGCTGACCTAAAACAGGCAGCTGTTACTAGATTTTCATTCCTTTTTTGCCAAAAGGGAGAAGATGCTTGTCATGAGAGTGGAAATGCCAAGCAGTGTGTTCTCGTATAGGATGGGTAGCAACTTGACCTTGAAAAGGTGGTTATTAACCCATTATTCTATTATTTGACTATTACTCTAGGAAGGGGTTTGCAGGGATTGCAGGAACTAAGCTTTTTTTGATATTGAACCTTTTATTTTGAATGTAAACTTGGAATAGTTAAAATAAAAGTGAAAGAGAATAGCCATGATTTTTCAGTATGCAGGAATTTTTGCTTTTTTTTAATTTTAAATCATTTATTGAGTGATGAAGATTTTGAGGAAATAGTTCTCTGAACTATTTCTCTTATATTGTGAATAAAAATGTGTTTCCTTTCAGTTTTATTTAAAGTAGGAAAGAGGAAGCACTCTAAAAAAAGACCAGAATATCTTTACGTGATGTCTGATTTGTGGCTTTCTGAAGATTGTCTTTGATTGCCCAATATGATTTGTTGTTTAAGAGAGTGTTGGTGAGAAAGATAAACTGTGCTTGAAACCAGCTTCTGTATTTGAAAGAAAGCCTCTTCTAATTTCTGATAATCATGACAACAGGATGCAAACTAGGTTTGATTATGTTTGTCGATTAAACTGTGAAAATATAATAAACCTGGAAATATATCAAGAAAACATATAGATTATGACTGATACTATCTTAAGATTTTACTTTAAAATTGAGGAAAATTTCCGTTTAGCTGTCCCTTGTTACATGGCTCATAGGTTAATGGCTAGCAAAGGAAGTGAAAATTTGTAATTCCTTACAAACATTTAAGAGCACATCTTCACTGTGCAGTGGAGAATCATGCAGATACCCCAGGTTGTGCTGGTTTGAGGCGCTGCCTGCATGCAGTGCAGATCAATGCTCTTAGAAGCACTTGCTTACATATGGAAGTAGCACAGCAGCATTAGCTCAATATTGTGCCAAGGCTTTACACCAGATTAGGTATGTAGAGCTAATTACGGCATTTAGACCCTTAAAATGGACAAAAGATGCTGGTAAGATTACTCACTTTGACAATTATTTTATATGCATGTAAGAAGATGGATTTATCCTGCTTCTTTTTATGGTGCTTTGGAAAGTGACCCTGGGATGTTACATTTTAGCCTCAGGCTTTATCTATGGCTCTTGTTTCATGCTAAAAGCTGCTGTTAGGCTCCTAACCCGTGTTCCTCCCTCTGACACCTGTTCAGTTACATCCTTAATGTTTAAAGATCATGGAGAGAGACAGACTGAAAGAAAATGTTTTCTTCCATACTGGTTTCACTGTGAGCCCTTTTCTTTTGTTGTTAAGGAAAGACACTGTGGAGTAAATAATTCCAATAGCTGCTTCTGCAATTTGCTGAAGGCATTCTTGTCATACTGGTGAAGATGGCATTAAATGGTTTTATTACTTTTCAGAATGACATAATGGAAAATAAAGATGTGGACCTTAAGCCACAACCTCCACAGTCCCATCTTTGCCCATCAGGTATGAGCCAAGCACTGACTGCCATGCTGCAAACACTAACTAGACAGACATTATTTGTGGAGAGTTTTTAGGAAGACAATAAACGTTTTGGACAACTGAGTAGGGAACAGCTGTGGGGTGTTTATGGCAGAGTTTTGCCCATATTGGCAGTACTGCAAAGACTGCAATCCCCCTTTCTCCAGGTGTTGTAATAGATCATAGCAGAATATTGATCCTTTACAAAGAAATGCAATGGTTTGCTACCCGTAATGATTATAGAACACACAGCAAGGCATATGTGCTCACTGACAGTTTAGCTATGTACTGGTACTATAAATCTGATTAAAACAATGTGATCTTGGGAGTGTCTGAAGACATAAGTTGGGACCAAGTCCATTTTCTGGTTCTGCTGTACATTCCTTTGTGAGCTGTTTGTCAGCTCCCTTGTGCTTGGTTTGATATTCATGTGGCTGTATCGGCATTGACTCTTATTTTTCTGAAGCATTCTTGGAGAAGTGGAGGATGGAATATATATTTTTCCATTTCTTAATTCAAGTTTCATCTTCATCCACGTCCCAATGAACATTTTAATTTCAGTACTTAAAGCTGCAAGTGGGCAACTAATTGGCAAGGCTGTACTATGCCTTACTGTTTCATTGTGTAGAACTCTTCATCATGCTGAATACAGGGCTCAAATTACTTGTACTGAGTCCACTGCTTTTTTTGTTTAAACTATTTCTATTTGCAAGTCAGAAGGGGAACTTCTGGCTGGAGAATTGCTGTACACTTTTCAGGAAATAGGCTATTTACTGGGGATTTCCTTGGTGAAGCGGATTGCTTGGCACAGGGTCAACGTTTTAAAGTTTTGAGCCAAATTTTCAGTGGCCTATCTCCATTCCTGGACCCTATCTCCATTTTTATCATCTTTCTTAGCACAAATATTTATACTCAGATCACACGGGAGCATTAATTTCCTCCAAAAACAAATGTCATCACTGGTGAATCACTTTATATTAGCATTAATGCTGAACCATCCTTTGTCTCTTACTAAACACTCTCTGGTTGAAAAGTTGTGTTAAAATGTGGAAGTTTGGGTTGTGGTTTTGATTTTTTTTGGGTGTGTCTTATTTTGAGGGCTGTGTTTTTCTTTATTCATTATGTTCAGGTGATTCTCTATAGTTTGACTGTTCAATGAGAGCAATCAGTGTACGAAGTGTATGAAAGCTGATGCTTTCAGCTATTATCTGTTGCCACAGTCTTGTGTTTTCTGATGTCCCTCAGTGCTTGTCCCAGAATAGAATGAGGATCCTCCTCATGAAGCCTCAGGCGGTCACGCCATGTGACCAAAGCAGAAGCTGTGGAAAAAGCAGCTATCCTTAATTCTGAAAGGAAAAACCCAGCAGCACAAGTGAGGAGACAAAAAGAAGAAAAAAGTCCAGCTTGGAAAGCACCAAACAATTTCTCACATAAATCTTCAGCATTTTTCTTGTTTACAGGCAGCTCCAAACTCTTTGATCTCAAAAAGATTTGTACAGTCACAATATGAGAATTGTTATAAAAGGTGTTTGAAAGTGATAATGTGGAAGAAGGTGAACAGGTTTGAGAAGCCAGCTTTATTCCAAGAAAAAAGGCAATATGAAAGAGGGTAAGAGGGTGCCAGAATAATTCTGGAAAGAAGGGGGGCTGTTGTTGCAGCCAGGTTGTGTTTCGTTGGATTGAAGTGAAAAGGAAGTGTAGAAATACTTAGACTTTGCACACATTATGTAGCCATGAAAAGCCAGACATACGTTAAGAGTTTGAAATTCTCTGCTACTAAAATATTGCTATTATGGTAATACAGGCTTACAAAATAAGCGTGGACACTTCAGGATCTGGGCTGAGGGCCAGCAGACAGTGAACTCTGCTTCTAGCATGACTCACAATGCTGCTGTTTTTCTCAGTAACACGTTGTTTTCCTGGTAGATGCAAAAGGCCACTCTATGGGAGATTGACTTGAATGAATAAATAAAGTTTGCTGTGACAAATGCAACCAAAAAAAAGAAGAAGAAAAGGCCACAGCTTGATTGCTGTTCCACACCACTCTAGAAAATGTGCCAGGAAAACCTCAGCTGGTGCATTCTTATCTTACAGCTGTGTGATATGTACAGGAGAAAGAGCATGATCCATATATATCATGATAAAGTGGTAAAAGAAAATAAAAGGCACTTGGCTTCAAAATAGTAAAGGATTAATTTTGTTGGTCATATCCTTCCTTTTTTGAACATTTATTTGAGCATATTTTGCGTGCATGTTCTGGCATTCCTTTGTCATGTAATTCTGGTAGAAGCATCCCTTGCTTTTTATAGTTTCTGTTTCTGGATGGACTTTTCTTCACTAAAGCTCAGGCTGAATCTCTTTCTCTGGGTTGTTTTAGTATGCCACACTGTCATGTGGTAATTTATTCTGTCTATTTATGTATTTATTTCAAACAGTGAGTGTTAGGCTGTGCTTCAACACTTTTGGAGTGAAACATCATGCAGAGTGAAAAAACAGAGAAAATTAGAAACTCTGTGTCCCACCATATTACACCCCTCATTCACCTGGACAGAAGTATGGGCAAAGCATTGGAAACCAATGCTGTACTGAGCACAGTCATGAGAACTACATCACACAGTGCAGCATCATTGGTAATGTGTAGCTGATTCAGGGTATTGGGAAGTTACTGAGTCCTCCTACTCATCAGACAATGTCCTCTGTTGGAATCAACACCATGCTTTTAAATTAGTTTAATGAAAGTTTTTTTCTATATATACTTTGAAAGTATGATGGAAACTATCACAGGCTACTATAAACAGCTTAGGGATTTTATTAAGAAATTCTAAGAAATCTTTTAGAAAAATTATCTTCAAAAAAAAACCCCACAAAAAACATCAGTCGCCTTTCCGTCAAGCAACTCTGCATCTCTTTACCTTCCTCCTCTCATAACTGATGGGTGACAGGGTAGCATATGATTTGATGCTGATGGCTGTTTAGACTTCCTCACAACAGAAATGTCTCCATTCTAGTTTGCAGTTTAAAAAACTGTCAGCGTATATCTCTGTTTCTTGGAAAAACTTCTCATTAGCAATACACGCTTGCTGTGATGAGGAAAACATGACCAAGAAAGACACTCTTGATAATTACAGAAATGAGACAGTCATCACAGCAAAGAGACACAGGGGGGAGGGAATAAATCCCTAGAGGGTGCTGAAAATTTTTATTAAGACCTGTACTTCCAAGTTCCTCCTCTGCTGTAGCAACTACTTTGTGCATCAGTTACCAGCACCTGTTCAGCAATCTTTGCACTTAGGTTTTCCCACTGTACAAGGTAATAACTTCTTGGGTTTGGGTTTGGTTAGTTTTTTTGTTTTGCTTTGCTGCTTTTTTTTCTTTTTGGACATATTTTCCCTGCCACTGATGATGTGGGAGGCGCAAGTCAGGGGTGGTGAGCACTTGGGTACCCAGGAGTGGTTTTCCCAACAACAGCAACACAAGGAAAAGGCTCCTCAGGGTCTCCCTGGGGCCGGGCCAGGTGCTGGTGTGCCCGCTGCAGCTCTGCACCTCCATACAGATACCCCCCTCCTGCCCTGGCATCCTTCAGTTTTATACTTTGCTCAGGAGAATCAGCCCCAATCTGGCAGTAACAAGGTGAAGTTCAGAGGTGAACAGGCACCGTGGTACCTGTCAGTCAGCTTGCCTAGCAGAGCATAATGTCTACTCTTTGTCATGCATTTGTCTATGCCTCAGGAGAAAGACAGGTGTAAGTGTGACATGAGCAAATACAAGCTGAGCTGATCAGGAATAAAAGTGAGAATTGCAATTTCTGTCCTGCCTGATTACTTTAAGCATTTATTTTCATAAATCCATGTGTTGGTTTATGCTTGGTACTTTAGCATGAGGTTTACAACAGTGGTATATGTGTTCTGATCATGCTACTTTGAAAGCCAGTGTTGGTATTTAGCGGAAATTTAACCTGATCAGCTAAGTCTGGCAGCTACAAGGAGCTGGCTGCCAACAATGCGTCACCTAACTGACTTGTTAATGCATGAGCTGACGTACCAGCTATATAATGTAGCACTGGACACTGCTGTGGTCCCTGGAAAGCATCTGGAGCTAAAGTATGTCTTAACGCAAACTTTAATAAGAAAGAACTTAAAAGTCACCATTAGAAGTGAAATTTTATTTTAATTTTCAGGTCCAAGAAGGTGACAGTGTGTGAGATTCTCCACTGAATTACATTAAAACCATTACATCAGCTGAAAATGAGGCTCAGTGCCATACAAGGTGATATATGTGAATAGATGATGCCAAAACCACGTCCTGTGCTCTTGCCTGCCACAAACCTGCAGGCTGATTCTCGCTCAGGCACTGGGAATATGTGTTCATGGAAGGGCACAGAGAAATTTACTGTTTGTCAGCAGTCTGGCTTGGTAATTCACAGGAAGTCCAGCCTGAGAGCCGTAGAAGCATTCTGTTCTAGTGCTGTGCCCACAGTGGTAAATCCCACCCAGTGACAGATAAGCATCACATTGTTCTAACACTTCGGCTCTGCAGATTCCAGGTGGCAACTGCCTTATACACAACCAGCTAAGACACGCTTGTGCCCGTTCTGCCCTGCTCATACAGACATATGCTACTTTTATCCCACCCCACTGTCATATTATCAGGAACTTGACCGATCCTTCTATTTGTGTACGTTCACATTTTTTTCTTATGTGCCAAAACAAAGGCTTTATGTATACCCTTTTGTTCCTGAAATCAGCGTTAACCATTTGTGAGACATCTTTTGTCTAAGGACTCTTAAAGTATACTACAAACAACAACCAATTAACCTTTACTGTGGGGAGCTGGATTTTATTAGATTATTTTTGAGCAGGTAGGTTTGTTGGCTACAGGATGTTGAATGAGTTACCTAAAATAGGGTGCAAAGACTCAGGAGTGCTCTTGTAGTTATTGTATTCTTTGCCTCTCAGGGTAACATTAATTTAGTACTCTTCCTTCATAGACAGAGAAGGATTCCAAGAACATAAGTGGTACTGCTAAATTTAATTTTCAAATAAGGCAATAGGTTCTCTGCTTAGTGATTTTTGTCATTCTGAATTAATGGGAGAGTCAGGTAAACAATCCAGATCCCATGAGAGCCAGTCCTGTGATCCATTCACTTAGTGGTACAAAACTCACAAAGAAACCCATAGCAGTACTGTCTCTCTTTGACCTTTCATCCCTCCTTTGTAGGTATGTGTGGGAGGACCCTTTTTCATGTAGATTTCCAGTAGAGATAATGTATAGTTTGTACAAGTGAAGTAATTTCAAATGGCTCTTAGCTTTCCCTGAACTGAAAAGAGAATTCATTTAAAAAAAAAAAAAAAAAAGTTTTGTAACGCTTATTCATAACTAATCATAGCCCTATGAAAGTGAGTTGTGATTTCTTATAGATAGTTAATGTAGGCATATGAAATCACCTGTGGAAAGCCCGATTAGTCTGCATTTAACAAGCCTAATATAATTCCATCCACTGAGGTCAGTGTCAGAGTGCCAAAATATTTTAAATTTTTTTTTCTGAATCTTCTTAAGTCCTTCCTTGTCATCATTATGTGATACTAAATACATCTTAGCTGATTTGGAAGACAAGCATTATTATTATTTTTATTTTTTTCTACAGCTGAAAATGGAGTTCTCTCCCAATTACTGGATGCTAAATCTGAATTGAGTACAATTATTTCCTCATTTTTTTCATTTCTCCAATTACTGTATCGTGTAAGGACACTAAGATTGATTGGTCTCTTAATATCAAGGGTACATTTCATAATTTTACTGTATCATCTTTTCATGGTGTATACTTCTCTTGAGAAGAATGTTATACAGTTTAATTTTAGATTAGGTACAGATTAAGTAGGTTTTTCATTTTTTACTTCTGAATTATATGGTTTACCTCATTAAGTTGTTATCATTTGCAAGTCTGTTGTGTAAACTTTTCTGCTTTTACATCCATTTTATACAGTGGGGTTTTGTTTTGTCTTGTTGGAAATATTTCAGGAAGAGCATCGTAGAAATGGGGCCTGGAATAGAGCTGAGTTATCACTTAAAATCCACCCAAGATAAGGTACATAGTATTCTTGGAACATGGCTTTGAAATGTGTGTGTTGTAAACAAAACAATTGCACTCTTTCCTTGTAGGATATTTTCCAGTATTTTTCATCTTTCTTGCTTTTCTCTGGATGCTTCCTGAGTTTTTATAGTTTGGAGCTCAAATTTGGGTACTTGTATTCCAGCTGGAGAGACACCAGCATTGAAGAAAGTGGAAGAGTTACCACAACTGCTTGTATATAACATTCCTCTCATCTCTTAAAATTATTTTTCAGCGATTGCACTGAGTTACGTTATTGGCTCATATTGTGATCCGCTACACCTCCTGCTTATTGAGTTCCTCTGTTTGTGTGAGTGCATTTGCTAGCAGTTCTCCAGGCTCATCATGTACGTGTCTAATTTGAACTTTGTCCTATTTTTTAAAATTCTGGTTTGCTAGGAACAGTTTGAATTTAAATGCAGTCATCCTGAGTACATCTCCTCCCACTTTGGTAACATTCCCAAATTTCTCATGTGTAATTTGTATCATTGTTGATGGTGTTAATGAAATAGTAAATAGACTGGGCAGAATAAAGTGTAGACCCCATACAATCCCATTGGAGACATCTTGCTAACACAGTAGCAACCCACTGATAACTGTGTTTCCATTATGATTTTCCATTTGATTGTGGAACCTGCTTATACTGATCTGCTGTGTAGGAAACTTTTTCTTAGGCTCCGTTTGAGACAGTTTGACCAAATAGCTTGAGCATGGTTAAGGTATGTCACTGTTACTGCTGTATCCTTGTTGATAGGCCAGTTACCCTGTCAAAGAAGGAAGTTATACTGGTTTGACACAATCTGTTCTTGACAAGTTCATGTTGTCTATTTCTCATCACTTTATTGTGCTCTAGGAGCTTATAAATTGATTGTTTTTCTTCCTGAGTCTTCCTGAGCATTACAGTTAGTGTCCTTGTATGTAATACAGCAAGTCCCTCCTGCTTCACCTTTTAAAATGCTGTATTTATCTTTCTCTAGTAATCAAGCATCTCCTCTTCTATGCTCTTTGCTGGTTAAAAAACCAGAACGTTATGGAAGTGGCACAAATGGAATATTGGAAAACTAATTACATATCTATTCTCATGAGCTTCTCATCTGAATACTGCAGCTATTAGAGGATTAATTAGCTTTAACAAATATCAAATGTTTACAGCTAACTGACTTTTCAGCTTTCTACCATGCACAGTACTATTATGCTAAATTCGGTGTGATTTTTTTTCTCACAAATTTCAACAACAAATCCTTGTTATAAATACAGTTAGTTTCCAGGATAACTTTTGCTGGTTTTGCACCAATGTACTAACTGCCATGCTAAGCTGCCTTGTTCCAGCCCTGTTCCAAATATACACTTCAGCCTGTTCAAGAGCTCCTAAAAGAAGCATGTCTGCAATCCACCTTAACAGCCGTTGCTCAAATATGTCCAAGCATCTTTGTCAAAAAATGTTTAATAACAAAAACTGGTGCTGATCTCTCTGCATTTCTCAGACCTAAAGATGCACAAAAGATATAGCAAAACAGGGGTGTAACTGAAATGTCAGGATCCAGGGGTTTATTCCTTTTCCATATTTGCATTATCTGTGCAAAGCCTACATTGCTGTATTCCACATCCTTTCTCACATCCTTATTTATAAAGAAGGTGTGTAACCATTTAAAATTTGTTGTTGTTTCATTTAAATCAAAGAGTTTATTCCCAATCTTGGCATTAAGCATACTTGCAAGCAGTTGCAGGAATGTGCTTCCAGGAAATCTGCTGCATTTCTCGTGAGCGTTGTCACAAATTCAGTTGACAGAATTTGAAAGAGCAAAACACTTTGAGTCCTTTTGCACCCGTTCATGGTGTCCTGTTTCATGAACTGGTAGGTCCTCTTGCCTCATGTAACTTTCAACCCGCACTCTTTAGTCCCCAAAAATACCAATATATGTTTATTTTAGGACTGCAGATTATGATAAATGACCCTCTGACTGCATTAATTCTAATAAAAACATTAAGATAAGATATTCTCTGCATGCAAACTGCTTGGGTTACATTCCTAGAAAGAATTCATCTGTGTCATTTAATGTCAACTCTATTTTAGAACTGAATTTGTAGACAGTTGCTGTCAGCCTTCTTCCTAGCACCTTACAAGCCTGCTGTGAAAAAGCCTGTCCTGAATAAAGACAAATATAATTTATCATTTAGAACTTGTGTTTTTAAGGAGTCTCTGTCAGACGAGGAGACAAGGTATCTTGTTTACAGAGCTGAATAACAAAACACAACAATGAAGCATCTCATTCAGAAATATTAGTGAGTTATTCTGAGCTTTTGTCTCTTGGGTTTGGATTTGGCTTTCCTGGATTTGATCTCCTTTTGAAGTCAGTAGGTGGATTTCTGTTGATATCAAGGGAAACTTGCTCAGATCTCTCATGAACAGATCCTGTTAAAAGTCACACATTTAGTAGGATTGTTTTGGGCTAAAGATCACCTAAATGCCATCAGTCTACTATAGGTGGGGCTGCTAGTGTGTTTTAATTGCAGGTGATCTCTATTCTGTTGGTGAGCATTCTTTGATGCAAGGATAATGACCAGAACCATTAATAACATGTGTGATGACTTGTGTGCAGAAATTTTTATAGCATAATTCCAATTTCTAGAGAGCAAAGCATCATGATTAAGGAAGCTTGCTAGGGTACTAATTTATTTTTCAGTCTTAACAGAAAAATATAGATTATTAATCAGACTGCTTTGAAAATAATGATGAGCATGCTAGGAAATAAAAACACCACCGTGTGTTATTCCCCAACACACTTATGGGTAGGTCTTCCATGAAGTGTTCAAGGTAGGGTAGCCTGTAGAAGCTTGCAGAACTTGCAGATCTACTACTTAATATATGGTGTGTAAAGAGAGGAATTCTGCACTTGGTGTTAAAAATAAGCTTTTGTCTTTTAGAGTGTAAATTTGTATTCCCTGGCCTTTTGGAGCATTGCTTTAATTCACAATTAATTCTGAATGTACCTTTCCCTATGTTCAGACCTAGATTTATTTCTTTGTATGATGAAGTTTTTTGTAATTATATAGTTAAAATTTTCTTCTATTTTTTGTCAGTTTAGAAAAGAAGTAAAATGTGCAATATTTCAGTTCTTTGCACTTCCTTAATATATATTGTTGTGGTAGGATAATAATTGAAAATAATACTGCTACAAACTATAAAGTAGTGTCTCCATCCACATACCATCAGCTCGTATTGTCTTGATCCCAGCTTTACTATATAACCAGAGGCTGACCAGGCCATTGAATAGGGATGATGCATTATTTCGTGTGGTGGGTTGGTGTTAGAGTCTTGCTGGTTGTTAAAAATGTATGAATATTGTTTTGTGTGTGTTAAAAAACTGCATAGTGCTTGCTGTGATCTCATTTGGATTAACTAATTGTACTTTAGTGCTTTTACATGTGAAGTGCTGATGGTGATGACGATATAGGTGGAGAAAATGGTGAGATGCAGTAGCTATGGAAAAATAGTTTGTATTCACGTAGTCACTCAGAAGTATAACATGAGATGAACATAATAACAATTGTACAAATATCTATCAAGAAATTAATCCAATAGGACTATACACAGTTTGAGCACTTGAAATAAACATCAGCTTTTTGTTGACTTGCGTTTTCCCCATAGACCTTTGATTGTTGTAAGGGAGGACAGGCTACAGACTTACCTTTCACAGCTGGTCTGTGGAAAGAAGTGCAGCACGGTTGCAGGCTAGGGAGTATAAAAAGGGAAGTATAAAAAGTCACAGAGCAGGGAAAGATAAGAAGTGCCTTTGAAGCTGATATTATTTGCCTTCTGAGGATCATGGTGATGTTAGCGGTCTCTGATTGTAAGATTTCTGTCGTGTAGTTGAATATGTGAAATCTTTTTCTCTGCTACTCATAACAGCACAAAGGATCAATAAATTCTCCAAATGGTACAGAGAAAAAAAAACAAACTGCATTCAGAATTTGAGCTGGGGTAGTTGAGAACAGGACTACTCATATTTGTGTTAAAGGAATGTTCATATTTTTTTATTATTTCTATCTGACTTGGTAAACTCTTCTTCCTGAACTGTGGGATTTGTTTCTAGAATGGTTACTGTTTGTCCTCAAGTGTTCTTTCTCTAGTCTCCCAAAGCAAAACTGATACTCTGTGCACTTAGCATATAGATTACAAACTCAATCAGTTTGCTTTGTTAGTCTATGTATTTCAATAGTAAAGCTAAAAAACACATGTTTTTTGTCCTGCAACATATCAAGGAAAAGTGCCTTTTCTTTTTGGTGTGGGAGTATTTTAGTTCTTTAAAATGTATTGTCACAATACGTATATTGATATTTCGTAATGAATAACAAATGGTAGATATTGCTAAACATGCCTTGAGTTGCTCTTGGTTGCTGACTTGGGAAATAAAATTGGTAAAAGCAGACTGTGTTGGTTTTGTTTGTTTGTTTTTACAGTTCATATTCTGGGTAACACCAAAGGAGAAACCGTTGCTCCTAGGTTGCCTTCACACCTGATAAGCCTCCAGTTAGAGCCGCTTCCAAAAGTAAGTACAATTTCTGCCTTTTTCCTCGGGTCCCTGTTGCTATGGGAAGTGCAGGGGAGAGGAAATCCCCAGAAGCAATTCCAGTCCTTATTGCCATCTATTCAGCATTCACTGTCGTCACTAGATGTTGTGAGAAAATGATTTGGTTTTGGTACTTTGATGAGCTTCCTACTGACTTTGCATGTTGAAACGACTTGTTGAAAAATGCAGTCAGTGGTGGGAACTGATGGGAAAGGAAGGGCCAAAATACATGGCCTGGAGCAGGTGGATGCAGAGGCGGGAATGGAGGAGTCGGCAATCAGGCAGGCTTGGGCTGCTGTGGAACTGCAGCCTCAGTGTCTGCCTTTGGTGTTCGCCTCTCTGAAATCTGGTTTCCAAAATGAACCAGCACCTTTACCTTTACTCCTTGTCACTAAAATTCTGAGGCCTCCACATGATTTGGCCCAGGACGCTCGATTAAAGTTGTGCTGGAAAGTTGTAAAAGAATTGCAAACAGAAGTCTGTCTGTAAGCTGCAAGTGATATGCTGTGGCTTTCTTCCTGTTTTGCTCCCATTTACAAATTTCCAGAGGACTAGAAACAATCTCAGTTTTATTTTGTTTCTATATTAGTTTTTTTTTCCTTCAGCTAGCAAAGAAATATTCTACAAGTTTTATTAGTGAATATGCTAGCAACAGAGCATCTCACATTAAAAAATGCATTTTGACAAAGCTGATACTGCAAGGCTTGTAAAAAAATTTGGTATTCTTTAAAATTTGCCAGTTCAATATGTGTCTGATAACCAACCATCTTCAGGGGTCTTTCCTCAGAGTTTCTTTTTTTGGCCATCATCCGTCACTGCTTGTGATAAAATAGTAGTGGGATTTAATGATGTATACCAAATCCCTAACTTGCCTAAGCGTTCAGTACTGCCCTTGTATGTGTTCATCTAGATGTAACTTTTGGTGCAGTAAGACTGTGGTATGGAAATGTAGATAATAAATATTGATATTACCAGTCCTTTCCTAATGTTCCATTCAGTTTCTAATCCTTAACAATTTTTTCTAGCTGTTCCCACTTACACCCATGAAATTCACAGATGTGTGTAATAATCCTCACAGATTATTCATTTGCTTTTGCAGCTCCCTTTCTTACTTGTTAACTGTCACTGCAAGGATATTTGATTTGGAAACATAAGAAAGTAAAATATCTGGCTTTGCTGTTATTGATACCTGATTTTTGGATGCCTAGTAGGACTGGCTGTAGTATGAAGTGTATTTTTTCTTTGTGTTAGCCTAATGAATTAGACATTATTAGCATATTAAAAGAAGAAACTAAGAAATCTAGATTGATTCAAATTCATACGGTTATTTGCAAATACAAAAATTGTCTGGCTGCCATTTTGCACACAAGCAAAAGAAAATATTATATTGTTTCTCAGTGAGGTGGCTTTACAATCCGGTGTTGGACATGCATTTCTACCAGCCTTTTCTGTCTGAGCGGACTGGGTTGAGGAGTAATGCATCCAGTCATCTGTGGGTGGAAAGGTATCCCTGTCGTAAAGAACAGAAGGAGAAGACCTTTGCTCGTAGTGTTAGCAGAGAGGCCAGGGAGTAATTCTGCATAGACTAGGGTACACTTTCAAATTTTCAGATCAGCAGGAGGGCAGCATGTATATAAAGGAAAGCTGTCCTCAGCATGCCTGTGCTATGTCTATCATTTAGATAAACAGGGTGCTTTATTCAGCCATCAATTTGTCATTTCCCATACATATTAAAATTCACCTTGAAATATAACAAAGAGTTATTCTTATCAGCTCCGGAAAAGCCCACAGGTGCAAAAGCAAGAAAAGTGCAAGAGCGTCTTATATGTTATGCTTTTATTAAGAGATGTCATAGAACCATTTCTGATAGTTTTATGTACTGCATTTAATGAAAATTTCTAGCTAATGTGAAGTAAACTCTGACAAAAATCCTTATGATAATTTTTGGTGTTCATTGCTCCACAGAGGCATTCCACATGCTCATCTAAAAGGATTTTGTACAGAGCTGATAAGAACCTAGTCTGTAAATGGTCTCTTACTGAAAACAACATTATACTTAGCTTTTATTCATTATGAATTTCCCATAAACAACAGTATCTGTCGTTTTAATATTAATCTCTGTGAAGGGAGCCATAAAACTAGTTGCACAATGATGGTGTGTGGATAGTTTAACCCCTTTGTCTTCCAGAGCTTCTAGTGCCAGCACAATTGGAAGATACTGCCAATTGTTATAAGTTATGTTTGCAATTTGAAGGAGCTGTGTTTTGCCAAGTTGTGTGAGTATGTACCGAAAACATAATGTGCTGGTTCAACCAAGCGCTGCTCAATGTATAATTTTAGCTTGGTGAATCATTATATTATGCTAAAAGCTTGCTACAACCTTACTGCTGTAACGCATTAACACAGTGTCTGTAGGCCTCCATCTCCATTAAGTCAAATTCCATTATAAATGCATCTCTAATGACATGTATTTTGCTGTGGACTAGTAAATGATTTTTCCCCACCAAGCATTTCACTTCTACATGTAGGTCACTCTATGGTAAATAAAGGTTATGTGAATTAGTGCGATGTGGGAGATACTTAAAAATCTATAACTGAATCTTCCCTGTTACTTCCAACACCAATGCCTTGATTGGAAACCTTACAGATTAATTCATTGAACTCAGAAACATACAGCAGTGATAAAGCATAGCACATACCCTGCAAGTTGCACACACAGCAGTAATTGGAAATGAGAGATAATGCGGAAGTCATAAATCTCAAAAACACAAACATCAGTTGAACTACCTAAAATTACTGGCTGTGTCTGTATTTCAGGGTTCTGTTGTTTTCTCTTATATAATTTGTTCTTTTGAAAAGAAAAATGGAAATGGAAAGGTGTAAAATATGTTAAACCTGTTACTGTTTGTTCAGGTAAATACGTAAAAGCTGCATGAAAACAGATGCTCACAGAAACTTTCTGTAGAGCAATCTATTTAAAAATACGTGCTGCAGAGTAAAATAAGTGCAATAACACACAGTGCTTGATATTTCACATGATAAAAGATGGAGGTGACAGAACTGCCAGTGGTACGTGCAGATGTTATAATTTTTAGTTTCAGTGTATTAGAAAACTATTTTAAATGCCCACAGGAGGCAGAACATCCGTAGTGAGTTGCTGAAAATTGCACAATGCTGCTTATAATGGGTGCTCTCATGTAAAGCAAACAGCACCATTATTCCTGGCACACTTACTCCTCTCAGAGCTTCTGTAAAAGTGTTTTTCTGGAGAAAAACAAACAAACAAACGAACAAACAATGCAAAGCCATCCATTCATTCATTGGAGTGGGGAAAAAAAGAACTGTTTCAGGAAGATACGAGAGACAGTGATAGCTAATTTACCAGTACCACTTAGGGGTCCTGCCCAGGAAATGAGGTAATGGACCATATCCAGATTCACACTGCAGAGATATTTTAAAGTAGCAAAGGTGCAGCTAGTTTGTTTATAAGCTGAAGTGAACAACATGGATTAGTAGCCAAGAGCAAGTGCTGTGCTCCTCCTGTTGCCCAAACCCTTAAAGATGTTAAACAGGAAGCCATCAAGGCTCACTGACATACTGGCCAGTGCTTACTTTGTTGAGGCCACAAAGTCATGGCTATAGGTAATGCATTACTGTAATAATTATAGTGGGGTTTGATTGTTATGGCTCTGAAATGCTGCACAGCATGAGGCAGTCCTTAGGAAACACACCTGCTGGGAAACAACTTAAATGCAATCTATTTGGCATCTTCCAATATTTCTGTACTTGGAAATTACTGAGAATTTGGAAGAACCCTAAATTTTCCTGCAAGTCCAGATTAAGCTAATAAAATAGCTCTCTTTTTGGTTTAAAATCTTTAGCTGATTGTTTTTGTTCAAGGTAAGACGTAAAATTTAAGCCACACAAAAAGGCAAATACATTAACCATAGCTGTTGCTTGACTGTCTTACCTCTGAGATACTTTAAATTATGTTGATTAGTTCTGATTACTCATCAGAACAAAACAAACCAATCTAAAACCACATTAAGGTCTCCATGTTACAGCAAGTTTCATTAGAACTTGAGCTTCATTACTCTCTTCCTAATAATCTCAGTTAAAGCTGTGGTTTAGATCCTATAGTTTACTCTCAAAAATGATATTTTTCCTGCATCTAGTAACAGAATAATAGAAAGGAAGGCTTCTTTCTCCTCAAGAGATTACCTAGTTAAGCACTAAATTTCCTGGTGGATATTTTTTCTGAACTATTTGCAAATATCAAGAAAGCACTGTACAAAGAATTTTTTTTAACATTTTCATGTAACTAGGGAGCCTCTTCCCTTTCCTCACTCTTCTTTCCCCTTTGTAATGTTCAGTGGGGGGTTAATTTCTGTATTCTGCAAAACCTGCACTCTTTCGTCAGACCAAGACTGCATCAATACGTGCCCTGCTCAAGTGATTCAGTGAGAACAAGTCAACATTTTCACAATCTGTAACCTTAATGCTTCTTGCTGCAAATAGAGAGGTTTTCTTTGTGATCTCCTTTTTCCTCCCGTTCCCAACCCCCAATGTACATTAGGCCATTAAGAATAATTAATGCTGTCCACGTTATGGCAATTTTTTACTTATTGGAAAATGAAGTTTGGTGCTCTTTAAATGAAACAATCCAGCTGCATTTCCCAAGATGTGTTTCATTTCTGCTTCTCTCTCCTGAGTGCTGTGTGTTGTCTGTATCCATTCCACTGTGAAGAATTCCAGGTTGAGCCCAGTATCCCATTTGAACGTATTGACAAGAAAGGCATGATTACCTCTCTGATCTTGCATATAGCATATAATATTCCTGTCGTTACCTAGCAGGACTATATTTATTTTTTCTGCAGTGTTATATAGTTGACTTGACTATGATTCATATTACACTCTGGCAGTTTTCAGCAGTGCTGCAGTGTAGGCTGACAAGTTCTCGTCCTTCACATTTAAAAAAATTATGTTCTGCCCTTTAATCCAGTGGATTTACTCTGTGCGCTCCACATCCCAAGTTATCCTTTGGAAAACTTGGACATTCAAGATGCATCTAGTGGTACACGCTAGTCTTCCAAGAAAAAAATACTTGCAAATACTAATGACGAAGTGGTTAGTTTTAAGCTGCATTGTAAAATAAATGTGACTCTCTCTGTTGCTGTTCAACATGTGTATGAGGTCAGCTAAGTTGCTCTGAAGAGCCAGTTGTGGCTGAAGAATGACATTTTTCACATGCAAAGCACTTGCTCGTAGGCCAAGTATAGGACTGCCTAAGTCTTGCTGCTGTACAGTATGCTAATGGTTGCGTCAACTCAATTTGAAAGGAGTTCCATAGATTATCAAAACTGTCATCTTTATCATAAGATTACGTAGAGAAGGCAAAGATTATGTTGACCTTGAAACTGAGTTCTGTTTTCATTTCAAAGATGATCCATTTAAACTCAGTCACAGTTTTTTAACAAAGTACCTCATATGTATCTCAGTTTCTGCTCAAGTATGTCTGTCCTTTTGCTTTCTTTAGGAAATTGTCTTATTAGTAGCAAAAGTACCGAGCAGGTGTCCTTTTTTCTTTAGTTTTGTTTCTTATTTTCTAATGCACACAACTTCTGCTTCACTGGAATTGCAGAAAAAAAGGTCTAATAGGTTTTAAAAATTCTTGCTTGGAGGTTTATATGCTATTGCTAATGTGAGTATATTCCATTAGCAACCACTTGACTAATTTTGCTGCTTAACTTGCTATGAAAATTGGTCCTAATGTGTTTAATCTTGTTGCTTGCTTTCTCTTAAAATACACAGCTGCCCAAGTGTTATATGGCATAGCGTATCAGTAAGTGACTTTGTGTTACACTGTTTGTTTGAGAAATATCCTCTTTAGTGTCTGTCTACATTAGTAAAACATAATTTATCTTGATTAGAGTACTAGTATTTCTTGCCCAGGGGATAAAACTTCTTGGATCATTGTATACCAGAGAAATCCCTTTCCTTTCACAATTTCAGCTATGTAAACATATCTTCTCTGAGTTTCCAATATCTAAATATTTTTAAAGCAGTTCTGTGATTGCAATAAACAAAGAAAAAAAATATGTAAATTGTGCTTCCTTAAAGACTGGTGTTGGACTGAGACCTCCAAAGAATTGTACAAGTCTGAGGGACTCAGTTTCTGTCTTAACTATTTATTTTAAATGCTTTTTTTGGCTCACATTACAGATACATTTACTGCTCTGGTTATTCTGGTTTTATGCTCTCTATAGTCAGTGCATGCCGGAGAAATACACATCTTAATGTGTCAAATCATCCCTAAGAGAAAAGCCTGTTTTTGTGAAGAAGTCCTCCAAGATCAGAGAAAACCTGGTTTAGGAAAACAGCCTACTTATGGTGCTGTCCTAGGTTCAGGAACATTGACACATACATCAAAACTAAATTATTTATAATGTGTGTAAAGCAAAGAAAGCCAATGCTTACTTAATTTAAGCAGCCACATCAACTGAATAGCCTGGCTACAATCCAGTACCAAAACAAAATTTTTTGAACTAGTCACTTGGTTAAAAAGGTGGAGTCCCTACCTCTAAAAAGCATCAGACTAAGCTTGTAGAGGTGTTCTGCCCAGATATTTTCTTTCAGAAACTTTTTTTTTTCCTGTGTTATTCACTCAAACAATACGACTTTCTTTCCTTCAACAACGAATGAACACATAAGCAAGCTATTTTTGCAGTCCTTCTGAGCTGTTAGAAAAGTTAAGGCAAGTTGCATGTTGTTGCTGAAAAGCAGGGGTAGATGTCAAAAGAGGGAGTTTTGTGTTTCTCAAAGGGAGTTTACCTTTTTTTTCTGTTTAGAAAGTTTTTTCGTGTCCTTTTTATTTTTTTATAAAATCATTCAACAGTTTCTGTAGCAAAACACTGCAAAAGAAAATGTGCTGAGTAAGAATCGCTGTACACTTCCGAGTTAGCTCTTGCATTCCTCTTGGTCTCTCAACAATACTTTAGATGTTTGGGGCCAAATGGTGTACTTCTGTAAAAAGGCTGGGGTATTTTTCTTTAAAGAAATCTTGTGCAGTTCTCTCTCAGTTTCTTTAATCTGGGAGTGACTTGTCAGTTTTGATTTTTTGCCTCAGAAAGCAGTTATTTCTATTAAAAAAAAAGAAACTGCCAAAAACATTTGATTGAAATATTTGGCACATGAAGGAATTTAAACTAGTGCCTTCAGAAACTTGTATAATGGACTGATGTTTTCTTTCTTCCCTTGATTCTTGCTGCATTAAAAGCAATGTGGAAAATATGCAAACATGACAAAACCTTTCAGAATGGAAGAGAAGAGAAGGGAAGAGAATAAAAGCTGCTCAAAACCTATGGGGAAATTCAGAGATATTCTGTTGATTTGTCCTCCAAGACAACTGACCTTTTTAATTCCAACCCAGTGAGAAGAAGAGCAGCTTTGAAGAAAATGGCTGAGACAGGAGGATTTTAAGAGAGAATCCTGGATGTATTTGGTCATGCAAGTTCAGATTGATTTCAGTATCTCTGATTCTACAAAGGCTCTGTAAAAATTTAGGGATGAAGCGGCTTGTTTTTAGAACAGGACAGCATCAAATAGAAACATGCTTTTTATTTGGAAGGTGTTTTAGTTGGGTGTTACTAGTATAATGGAAAGAGGCTTAAGAGATTCTCTACGCTGGATGTCAAAGTTGCAATCCAGAGTTTGATGCTGAGTAAGAAACTTCATAGCTGCGAAGAAGGAGATAATAGTGCTTCCTCCCGTGGCAGGGTGTAGTAAAGACTCTTGATGAAGCACTTGGATACTAAAGTGATGACCACTGAGGGAAAGCTCTGTCAGAAAGAATCCCGTCTTAAAGCAGTTTTTGGTTAGTATGTAATTTGTCATTATGTCTTATGTCAGTACATGGTAGTTTACACTGAACAGAGAGACTAAACCAAATTGTTAATTGATGTCTGGTTCACTGAGCACTGCCTATTGTGTACTAGTTGTAATAATTGTGTAATAGTGAGCAAAATACAATTATGTCACTTGACTGGATCGTAATACTCCAGAGCAGGAAGTCAAGATTATACAGACCTCTTTAATCACGGCCTTCCCTAACTTTGAAATGCTTTACTTGTACGGCAATGATTACTATAATCATTTTGCAGCCTTAATAACTTTCTCCTTAGCACGCTCTTGATTTTAATTTTATATCCCATCTCTTCTTCACATGTAACATAGGAAGATATATGTTCCCTTTTTGTTCAGTAGCAATTTGTTGCAGATTTCCCAGTCTAATTAAATGAGAAAGACTAAGTGATCTGGGAACCATGACCCACAGTACACAAAAATTATTGTAGAAGACTCAAAGTATGTGTGCATATTTTATGTTTTTGTGATTCATGTGTGTGCATGTATAAGTGATCAAGAAAGTACCTCTTTAATATGTATTATTTCAGTCTGTAATTAGTCATCTGTCTTTTCCCTTCCTTCTTCTTCCCCTTCGCCCAACAATTTTTGATCACTATGGAATGAAAAATGTCACTGAACCATATGTAAACTCTTGAAGATATCAATGCAAATTCCTAACAATTTTCAGGGGAGGAGTTTTTGGTATGCACAATCAGCTTATGCAGTCTCTTCATCTTTCAAAATGCTGTAGTTTGTTTAATGGTTTATGTTGTTTGGCACTCCCCGCCAAAAAAAGGAACGCGTGATAGCAGTCCTTATTGATGCAGTGTTACTCTTCCAGGAATTTAACACAGAGACTTTTAACAGTAAGCCAATGACTATACAAAATCTGCTATGGGAACAGCTCATCAGAACAGCTTGAAGACTGGGATGCTGTAGCTGTCATGCTAACGCACTGTAAATTGAATGTAAGATTATGAGCTTAGCCTTACTATTTCCCTAAGTTTCTGGTATCTGGATTGTAGTATATCGACTGCTAACAGGAAATTATTTCACATGCAGTTGTGTGTAGATAGGAATAAGGGGACTCAGTCACATGTGTGATGTTCTGAGAAGACAATTTCTTTGGGGGATAAGTAATAGTTGATTCTTTCTTTGGAGCTGCAATGAAGTTATATTTGTGTTCTTCTTAGCTTTGTGTTTTCTGAAGTAGCTCTCGTTGTTTGGGATGGACTGGCCACTGAAATGAATGACAGTTGCTCTCCCCTACCTCTCTCCAAGGAGAGGATCTAGATGCAGAAGAGGTTGGAGGCTTTCTTCATTGGCTACTGCTGTTAGTCTGTTGGGGACCACCACTGGAAAGATGTTTCTTTTAAGAAGGAAGAGGAAAATAGTAGTGAATTATGCCCCTTAAAAATCCTGAGTGAAGCAATGGATGAGAGAAGCTTTCTAGCTCTTACTGTGTAGTGTTGCAGTCCGAGCATTTTCCAGATCGGAAGACTTATTAAGTTCTGTGAATATATTAAAAGACATAGTTGCCACTGATGTCAAAGCAGCATGGAGGTTTTGCTATATGGACATATATTTATGCAAGGAAGTTGAGAAATCTAAATGTCTCCATTAGTACCAATCAGTATGTGCACAGTTGGGCATCACATAAAGTGGTTGCTGCTCCCTAACTTAGATTGGCTCTATATCCACTCCTCCTCTTCCTCACTTACTGAGCAGCTACCAGATTTTCTCAGCAAGACTTCACTTAGGGCCATGACTGTTCCTGAACGATGTTGCAAAGCTTGAAATGGTAATTCAGCAGCAAGGCTGAGACAGTTTTCAGTGCAGTGCTACTTAGAACAGCCCCAGCACGCGGCGTTAGGCAGCAGGGTCATTTCAACATCAGTGTCAATATTTAATGCAGTACTGCAATGCCAAATCATTGAACTTTTCCTTTGTACCAGACATTTCTTTTGTAGGAGCTGTTATTTAGAGTGGATCAGAATTTTATTTTCACTTTATGCAGTTTAGATTTTACTCCGGTTGATGCCAACCCTTTCTTGAGGCACTCTGTCCATTAATTATGCATTTTTCAGGGAATGGTATAATGCCTTTCCAGATTAAGACTACAAAATCAATCTTTTCCTCGGATTTAACTGTTGCTTGCACATAAGTAATCATCCAGCCTTCTTTCTACTAAACAAACAGTATTGTCATTAAATGAGTAGCAGGCCTGAAGTCAGTCATCTTGAAGTTATATGTCTATTGCTGACAATGCAGCTGAGTGGCTGTTATCTTGCTGAAGTGAAACATGAAGAGGAAAGCAGCAGATCAATGCTGCTTTCTGGTCTTACTAAAGAAAATAATTTTAGCCTGGAAAAGAAAGTTAAATTCCTTTGATTGGTGCCATATGCTTGAGTTTATAATAGGCTTTTGTGTTCCCTATTAGCTGGATCAGATTGAAAGTGGGATAATTATCAGTGAGGGTTAGAAACAAAATACTCAGTTTGCTATGTCAAAATATCTTCATTTTTATGTTGGTTGTGCTGTTTTCCTGGTATAGTGAAAACCAACTCCAGGTTTAACAGCAACAGCACAATAATCAAATGTCAACCCTTTACTTGCAATTGGTCGTTTCTAACTATGGTTGATATGCTGGTATTAGGGCTGAAAGTTTTGTATTGGTAAACATTATAAGCAGCACCCCCCTACACACATACACACAAATCAGAGAATAATCAGGGTGAAAATAATAATTTCTTATTTATCTCCATTTTTTCCTAATAAGATTCAAATATGAATCACCTATACTATACAGAGTTTGATCAGAATTGTTATTTCAATGTTTACTTTGAATGCTCAGATGCAATAGCTTTAATTGACTTGGACAGTTGAATGTTTTAGAGAGAGATCAGTGAGTTTGCTTGGTATGTCAGACTAAAGATGAGTTTACTGACATTATCTATAGTGATGTATTGACATTTACAAAAGTAAGAAAAAGTACGAGCAAATAGTGCTACTGCATGTCCTACTACGTGCCTATGCTTCACACCCACTGTGAATTAAAAACAAAACAAAACAAAAACAATCACAAACCACCAGTAAATTTACTGGTTTTGCAACAGTAAAAATTTTGCATTAGAATATTTGCAAAAGAAGCAAGAGCAAACATTTGGTCTTGTAGCTATGGTCATCCACCCCTTGTGACTTTAAGAGTCTGTCTGGTTGAGTTTGTCTCTGGAAATGTATGCCAACATTGGATGCACCTGTGTCTAATTAAAGAGCTACTAATTGCTTAAGAAATGTTATGACCTAAAGGATCTTACAAAACCAAGAATCTTTAAGATACAGAAGGGAAGCACTAAAGTCTCTATTGAGATTTTTTGTTCTTTGTACTGTATTTTATTATATAATTTTATGGAAAGCTCCAGCAGTCGTAGGTGTTGGGAAAAGATAAGAGATTGTTGCTATAGATGACTTGTATTGCCATGGAAATACTGTTATTCAGAAGTAATAAGGGGCCTTCCTATTATGCATTATGGACTGCTAATAAAGCATATTGAAAAAGAAAACGGAAAAAACGTAAATGAACTTACTTGAGAAATAGGCAATAATAAATGGCTTTTTTAGGATAATGAAACAAGATATTGGGGTTGGATAGCAAAATTGTATTTGTTTTACAATGGGCAGTAACAGAATTATCAGATGATTAGGCTTTGAACATTTTCCAAAATTCAGTTGGTACAGAAGGATAGAGTTTGTTTTTGGTTTTGGCACATGGTGATTCATTTCATAAAATCAGTGTGTGAGAAATCTGTTTTCTGTACTGTCTGGCTGGGTTTTTTCCCCCTGGATTTCAATTGTGCATATATTATCCGATAGGATAATATAATAACTGTTGGTAACTAAAGAATCTGTCATGATTTGTATAGAAATAGGCTATTCGTTCTTCACTCTGGTTTTAATTTGCATAAGAGTAGATAACTGTTGTTCTTCGGCAAATGGATAATAGAATCAATACAAATGTGAAAGTGTTTGGGAAGTGTTCATTAGTGGAAGCATTCATTAGTTTTCGTTCCTGTAAATTTCATTTATCTGAGAATAAAATTCTTTCCCTGATTTTCTGTCACGCTGCTCGGAAAGCCTAAAAGCTATTTCCAGACAGCTCTTAAGAGTTTTATTTATTTATATTTCACTATTTTATGTTTTTTTAAATCTTAAAATACAGAAAGAAGGGTGAGAGCCGAGATGTGCTCTATCTTATTCTTTAGCGTGCTGAAGCCAGTAAGAGTCTGTTGGTTGACTATAGTTGTTTTGGACTTCCCAACATGGGAAAGAGATTTCAGTCTTCCACTTTTCTGTGCTGTACAGTATGGGAATAAAAGGATATGAAAGCAAGTATACATAAACAATTTGGAGTAGACAGCGTTACTATAGCTAACTGGTTGAAAGCACTGTCATAAGATATTACCTAAGGCAAGTAATTTATCTTTGTTCAAGTAAGTATTAGGGACGTGATTCTGTTGCCTCAACAAGGATAAGAAGAGAAAACAGTTCCTGCTAATGGAGTGTCTTCTTTTTATGGAAATCAGTCTGATTTTGACAACTCCTTTTAAAGAATTGTTGTTAAATCAGAGAAGTTCATCATTACCATTGAGTGTCTACTGATTGCGTCACGATCCCAACAGGCATGTAAAATTCTTAATGACACAGTAATAATTTTAGCTATTTTAGGAATGAGAAATTCTCCTGCTTCATTGTGATTGGGATAAATGCTACAGACTTGATCCTGACCTGGGTTAAAGGAGTCCTTCAGCTATCAGTTCCCTCCCTCCACAAATACACAGTATTTTAGGTATGTCAGTTTTCCCCTATATTTCTTTGTTGTCTTGTACAACTGAGGAAAATTGTCAGCTATGGGCATGCAGATAAGATATGCAGAGACAGGATCCTGAACTTTGAGCATTGTCAAAAAAAGAGAAATGTAAATGAATGCATTTCCACAAATCCTCACAGAACTGTCTTTAAATGACAAAGCATCTTTTTTCTGGTATTTTTGCCAGTTCTTTTAGGTGTGCCTTGTAACTGTAAGAAAACAAGCTAGGTCCTGTTTTGCAGTCTTTGCCCTTAATTAGAATTCTGGACATCTAATTCTATTAAGTGTAGACTATATCCACATCCTTTTGTTAAAGGAGGCAGAAAAAACTGTGCTGTGTAGGCTTTGTTTTTTCAACTGATTTTTCTAAAAGACCTTTAAAAATGCTTAACTAGTTATAAAAAAAAGAAACAAGTCAGATTCACTGCAAACATTTTATATACTGTGAGGCACTGTCTTCCTCTGAAGTACTTCGATACCCTCGTTGCCATGGCAAGAGAGAAAAAGAATAAAAAATTCCTGCAGCGAATACCTTTATAACTCCAAAATCATCACTCAGCAGGGCTGTGTGCTTAATAACTCATAAAAAATGCTGTGGATTTTTCAGAAGGCTGTGAGGGAATTTCTCCACTGATTTGTCTTGTTCTGTTCAGATGATTGCACATGCTGCTAAAGAGCAGAGGTGACGAGGAGGGGTAGCTACGTGACGGTGTGATTTTTAGCTTTGACGTGGGCGTGAGCATGTTCAAACCTTCAGGCAAAGAGAGCCTGGTTCCCTGGCACAGCATGGAGGAGGGTGGGATGGAGCAGTGCTGCTCCAAGCAGCTTAAGCGACATGGGAGGACAGGGAGACTGCTAGCGTCCCTTGTAACTTCTCCTCACAGAGGAGGTGGAAGAGAGACTGGGCAGCACATTTTTCAGCCTGAGGATGATTTTTTTAACTGATGCAGTTGAAAGCTTCAGCTTTTGCAGCCTCACATTCAGCAAAGGGTCCCTGAACCCACATGCCTTGTAGCTCCAAAAGTGACTGAAGATGCCGCTGGTCAGTTGCCACCTTTCACAGTGGTGAGCTATCCTCTCTGTGCCCGGCTCACACCCCTTCTGGCATGCTAAATGGCTTGAGTATGTCTATGTTATGCCATGTACAAATACCCAAGATTTCCAAAAGCTCTGGGCTTTATGCTAGAAGTAGGGGAACATTTTTGCTCAGTGAATACAGGGTACAGATCTCCAATGTCCTGGCTATTTTAAAAACATCCCAAGTCCTCCTAAGCCATAGGAATGTAATTTTTGAAGCTTTTCCAAAGAAGTCTGATGCAGAGGCACCTGGTACACAATAAATCATGTTAGTACTTGGAGCATTTTGCAGAGTTTGGGTTGAGACCTGCAGTAGGGTGATGGCATTTTGAGACTTTCAGTGATAGATGAGAGTGCCCACAGTCATAACAACTTGATGCAGCATCCTACTGCTAGCACCATCTGCTGCAATTTTTAAATATAGAAGGGGATTTTTCTTAGTCAGCATGTTTCTGTCAGAACTAGCTCCTCATAGACCTAATCTGAATGCTTCCGCAGAGCTTCGAACTTCATCAGCTTTCTAATGGAATAACACAACACAGTCTAATCTCTTCAAAGTGTTTGCCTTTTCTTAGCAAATGGAATCAATTTTTACTCTTCAGTGATTTCTGTGGCTGTGTCTGCACTTATGTCTAAAATACTTCCTGTCTTTGCACTATAATTTGTATTTCTATCAAGAATGATTTTAGGGTTTGAGAAGCCATCAGCTGCTGAAATATGTGGAGAGCTGCCTTTTTGCTCGAATATTGCTATGGTAAAGCAAAATATGTGATAACCACACCAAACAGCTACCGACCTTGCTTAGCTTTGGCTCAATCTCAGTATTTTTTTAGTGTTTGTCTCAAAAATGTGTACAAAAGCAATGCTAAATAGCCATGGCAACTTTCTGCAAAATGCCAGATAATTTTTATAAGATAGTTTAAACATCTGTCAATTAGGAATCATGATGGTTAAATATCTTTATAAACCATTCTGATGATGAAAATAGCTGTTTTTATGGTATCGCTTGTTGGAAGTTAAGAGTGCTGTGTGGGTACTGATCCCAGTGCTGCAGCTCTCTGCTTACTGTGCCAGCAAAGCTTCTTGGCATCTCAACTTAGTATCACTCACGCTGTCCAATACCTCTGTACTGTCCATCTGTATGGAAAATGGCCTGCTTCTGAACATGGGGACAAACACACTCAGAGGCAACAGCGGTACATACTGCAGGAAAATATTTTTCCTGAGCTGACAGAGAGCTTAGGCCAATACAAGCCATCAAACAAGCCAGTTCTATTCACTGGCAGTATTTCCTGCTGCTGTTCTGTCCCCTGCTCAAACATTTTACACATTGCTGCAGGCTCCGGATGGGCTCAGGCAATGGCCAGGGTGGGCTGCCATGCTGGCTGATCCTTCACCCAAGTCCATAAGACTTAAGTGGTTTTTCCAGGAGGGCACAACTTTTCCTCATTTTCAGAGGCCTTTTTGTACGGCCTCATGTCCCTTGGACCCCAAGGAAGGTGTGACACAATAGGGATGTCCCGCAGGGTTGACACCCACTGGCTACTTCTTCCTCTGATTGTTCCCCCACAGCTGTTCTGCACACACTTCCTTCCCTCACTGCCCCTGAATAGCAGCTTTGAGATACTAAACGTGCAAGGAATTGCTTGTTGTGTAAATAAAATATATTTTTACGTATGTATGTTGTGCTTGCACGTTTTAGGATTTTAGCCTGGTCTACTTAAGAAAGATTTCTTTACTTAAGAAAGATTAAGAAAGATCAACGATAAAGATATGAAAAAGAACAGGCCCCAATACTGAACACCACTTGTGACCAGCTGCGAACTGGATTCAGTTCCATTCACCACAGCTCTTTGGGCCTGGCCACCCAGCCAGTTTTTTGCCCAGTGAAGTGTAAGCCCATTCAAGCTATGGGCAGCCAGTTTCTCTGGGAGAATGCTGTGGGAAATGGTATCAAAGGTTTTACTAAAGTCCAGGTAAACAACATGCACAGCCTTTCCCTCATGCAGTAAGTAGGTCACTTTATTATAGAAGGAGATCAGGTTTGTCGAGCAGGATCTGCCTTTCATAAACCCATGCTGACTGTGCCCGATCACCTGGTTGTCCTGTATGTGCCATGTAATGGCATTCATGATGATCTGTTCCATAACGCCCCCTTCTGAGCTGTTAGTCTGTTCATCATCCAAATATATACATCATTTATTTGCTGAACTGAGATTTTATATGTGTATTAGTTAAAGATCCTCTTGAAAAATAGCTACAGTAATCATTCTTCATAGCTACGTATCATGTCTGACACATAAAATGAAAGAACAAAGTCACTAGCGGAAGTCTTGGACAGCAGATGAAATGTCTGACTAATAAAGCCTGATAAGCAAGATTGGTGACAGACATTATGATCATCCTGGCCAATGTGAATTTAAGAACCCTGAGATTATTTTGCTTGAAGGGTCTTAATGAGAAAGAGTGAGAATCACTTGCTAGCAGAGCGATGTGAGGTAGGTGCTCTTTGGAGGGGTGGTGTTAGCGCTTAAGGAGATTGTTGCTTCAATGTTGCCTCTTTCCTGAATAGCCCATTTGGAAAAACAGAAATAACAACTCCTCTTTTTCTACATCTGTTGTTCATCTAATCCTTTCATGTATACTTTTTGTCTCTCTTTTTTTTTCTTTTCTTTTTTTTTTTCCTTCTTTTTACACCTGTGAATTACCACAGCAAGCTTCAGCCTTGCCTGGCCTAAATTAGTGTTGCAATAGTATGCAAGTAAAGCACTCCAAAAGAGGGGACTATGCAGTGAAGTGTATTGACAGCAAGTGTCAATGTTGAGGCTAATCCCTGAGATTTTCTTCTTATTTTGAAATTTTAATTCAATATCAGTCAGTAAATGATATGGTAAATGACTGAGAAGCAAGGCTCCATATCTGTTTATTTTCAGAAAAAGAAAGTCTGCAGTTAGGTTTCCTATAATGGCATTATATTTATGCACAGAATGAGTACAGAGGTCTACAGGGCAGAAGATTAGGAATGATGGGTTTGTGGGATTATAGGATACTCATGATAAAACGGACCTTAGGCAGTCATGTAGTTCAGCCCCCTGCTCACTTTTTTTTTTTTTTTTTTTTTTTTGCTTTGCCAGAAGTGTTGTCTGGTTTTGTGTACATGGTTCAAATTTTCTGTGCTCCCCTTTATATTTCAACAAAGGAATAATATGAGTATCCAATGCATTATCTGAGTGGTAGGCAACTACATGAAGTCTTGTGAGAGCTAAGGTAAGCAATATTTCTTTAAATCTGCATACTGTTTTTGATCCATAATCATATATGGCACCAAATAATTAGCTGAGTAATCAGAAACAATTTCTGTAAGCCTACATGGCAATAGCTACAGTTACTGACAAAAGCAGAATATCTGACTCAAGTGGTCCATTGCACTGCTTGCTGGTAGTGATTCCAGTTTAAGAATTGCAGTAGTTAAGTGCTCAAATGACTTCATAAATACAAAGTACACTTTGTCTATCTCTGAAGCAAATTGCATTTCTGAGCTAGCCTTCCTATTCATATTGTTAAATTAGGTAAGATATGTTTACCTGATTTGAGAAATGCTGAGCTCTGGTAAGGTTGCAATGAATGTTGAACTTGCAAGGAACCCACAGGTGATCTGAGAACATCCATGGGTTTCACTGACTTCTGTATTA
Organism: Fratercula arctica; assembly: GCA_947846985.1. Lineage (NCBI taxonomy): Eukaryota > Metazoa > Chordata > Aves > Charadriiformes > Alcidae > Fratercula > Fratercula arctica. Next base: position 28,450,951 of record CANTUZ010000010.1, read on the forward strand.
GGTTTCTTGCTTCCAGAGCAGTTATTACGAATCTTGTAATGATGTCTTGTGGGTTCTCCATCAACCCTGGCCTACCTCAGGCAGCTGCAGCACAGACAGGAACTGCATTGCAGGAGTGAGTACTGGAGTCAGATGTTGGCTGACACAGATGATCAAATGATCAAATTGCAGGTGGTGTATAGTACCAAATTTACAGCTCTGCCTGCTGTAAAATGTTTTGAGGAAGATGAAATTCTCTAAACAACCTCAAGAAGGAAATATTTCTAAAACTACAGAACTGATGGAGACATGATAATATATTGGTTCCATGCAACTCTTATCAGTAAATTATAGCTATAAGAAAGTTGCTAGGAAGATAATGCTGGACACTGAAGGATTCCTATTTTTGAAGCAATTTTCAGAAAACTGACAGCTAATGTACCATCTATCTTGATAGATTCTCTTTTGCTAGGTGATACAAAGATAAATCCAGAAGGGGGAAAAACTCCCTTATGCTTATGTATTGTTAGGCATCAGCAAACGGTCTTTGAATAGTGTGTGACCTTAATTTCTGGAGAATGATATATTCTATAATGCACAGCTTGTGATTTTCAGTTACTTATGAATTTAATTTTTTAAAAATTTTATATCTGTATGTTGTATTTCACATCTACTCTCCATGATATGTGCATAAATGAGTTCAGTGCTCTTATTTCAGACTCTGATTAATGCATATCATCTTCCTTTGTAGTTTTTTTAGATTCAAATTGAGGCTAATAGAATTGTTACAAATCAAATATAAGGGAAAAGGGGAAAGTTGATCCCTAAAAACTCTCACCTCCTTAGCATTTTTAAACTCTGAAATCCCAATGATTAATATCCATTTACTAAGAAGGTAAGTGCTGATGACAAATTTTAGGTGTTCAAATTTGATAATAACCATGCATGTTTACTTGGGGAAGGGCTACAAAATGCAGATACTTCCCTAAACTTTAAACAAAGCTTTCACCTGCGTTCTTGACTTAGAAGCCTCTCTATATTCCTGCCTTGAACAGAGAGCTTCTGGTTTTCCTATTTGACAACAGACCAAAATCACTTTTATTTCTTTCCCCGGGTTTGGTTGTGCTCTGGGGTGGAAACTTAAATTAGTTCACAGTAGAGCATATTTGTTCCTTCTTAGGTGATGTGCCATTTTATTGTTTGGGTGACAACTATTAGCAGGAGAAGTAATTTTTATATTGTAGATCTGTATACTTTTTTTTTAAATATATGCAAACCCATGGGGCATTAAAATTGTCATCTTGGTTTTATCCCATGAACTCCAATAGAGTCAAATTAAGATAATTTATTTTTTTTAATTGGCTATTTGGAAGATAACATGTCCATTCAGCAGACTGGCCTCCCAAAACCACTGGGGTGATTGACAGATCATGCTCCCTTGGAACTCATCTGCACTTTAAGAATCTGTCCATGAATGCTTATCTGTCCCCAACAGATATAATGAATCTTTCCCCTGCTATGCAGGATCCTATTATTCATATCCACTTTCTTATGACTAGTAATATTAAAAGCAACCTTTCCAGTGTAAAATTTCTATACCCAGATAATCACAATATAATAAGGAAGCATCAAGCCTATAAAAAGTGGGTGATGGAAAGTTTGTATTTTTTACCTTTTAATTTGCTGTTGAAAATGGACACAGAATGGAATCATAATTGTGTTCATGACAATTTTGTTAATATAATTCTACTTATGATGACATCAAAAACTCAAAACTTGGCAAGGGGAGTTTTTAAAATTGGTTCTCTGTGTACTTATTGATGGTCAGTTTCTCAGCTCATGGTAGTTGTTATGGATATCATTCATATGCAAGATGGTTAAGAGTATTGAATTACTAAAATATACAGACACTCCCCATTACGTGTTGGGTGGGGTTTTTTGTGGATTTATTGTGTTGCTATTTTTGTAGGTGGTTTTGTTTTAATTTCAGCTATTTTTGATAATAAATTCAAGAATAAATTCTTAGAATAATATTAGTGTAGTTTGTGGCAGGCCTTTATAATGCAGTAAGAGGAGGGTTGTCGTCATATTTCTCATGGATTTGCCAGAGAGATGTTATATGTGTCTGGGCTTCATAGCCTGTGCTCAGTGAGGTTGTTAAATCCAGGAAGCACTGAACCTTCTAGGCAGGTGCTGCACAGGTGGCCTGAGTGACAGGGTGACTTTTGTGTGCTGCAGAGTGGCTTTTTGGGAGTGTGGTGGCATGTCTGGGTGGCTGCAGCTGGGCTGTGGGATGCACACAATGTGCAAAATCCACCCTGTCTGCCTGAGCAAAATATTCAAATGGAGGAAACAAATGATCCCTACACAATTCCAACCCATTTGGGACCACATTTGAGTCCAGCTAAGTACATTTTTATCTCCTAGAAAGAATGACATCTGCCTTTGTCAGACAAAAATGCTCTGTTTTTCATTAAAATCAAAAAGGTTTATTCACAGTTGGGTGTTTGGTTTGCTTTCTTTGATATAAATTGCAGTCTAAAAATGAACTTTGGAGAAAGAAATTTCATCTTACTGAAATGTCTCCTGTGGATTTTCTTTCTTTTTTTCCTTTCTATTTTTTTTATTGAGTGAGAGGTTTTTGGAATTCATTTGTTTCTATGGAGTTTTACAATGTGAGTAAGTTATCAAAATTTTCAACAAACTCTAGTTGACTGTGCTGCTGACTCACACTGGTTTCAGTATATTGCGAGATGCTAAAAATTCTGAGGTTTTTTCCATTTGTTCTTATGCATGAAGGCTGTATTGTACATATTATTAGACTTGCGGTGTCAAGTGTTAATAAATTGACACCTTCCACTGTTACTTTTATAGCTTAGTATCCTTTACAACTTCTGCTTCTTTTATGTGTATATTATTTTTTATTCTTTAATTATGGTAGTGGTTTTTTCCCATGCGCTCTTTGATTCATTTAAGTGTAGGATAGCTCTCTCTTGTGAGCATGACTGTTTTGTGAAACCTCTGTATCATGTTGTACAAATAGAGAGTGTTACCCATTTGGAGACAGAACTGCATAAGGAAATGCAATGTTTTAAGCTGTTGAATGCTATCTTGGAAAAATGAGTTTTCTCACGGTCTTTATCACACGCAGATATTATCATGATATACATGTACAAAAGGACTAGATTAAAGTTCTGTAGGAATTTTTTTGTTAATTGGTTTGTATTATGTTCCACCTTCTAACTGTTTGACTTGGCAGCTTGAGTAAAGTTTTCCTAACTTGCTTTTTCCTGTTGTTCCCTTTAACGTATGACTGAATGACTACACTTATAAAAATGTTTATTTCCTTCTTTTTTTCTTCCCGCTCAAATCTCATTTACTATTTGTCTCAGTTACATCGAGGAAATTCTTTCCATTTTGCAATAAAGTCAGAAGATGAAAGTATGTGCTCTGACAATATTCTTTTATTAACTTCAGTAGCTTACATAATACTGTATGTCTTATTTTTTGTGTTGCTTATTCCTTGCAAAAGTTTCAGGAATGTTGATTTCTTCTATGTGCTTTGTTCAAGCAGCTATGCAAATAATTCCCCTGCCTGAAATGAAAGCTGCTTTTTTAATTATTATTATTTTTAAAAACATCTGTCTCAAAGGGCTTGTTATAAAATTTGCTGGAGCCCGTGTAGAGTGGAAGTGAATTCCTACTGGCCAGTCAGGTCTTTGAGATGGTGGTGATCTATGACAAGGATGGTAGAGTCCTGTCTGTTACAAAATGTTCCAAAACCATCAACTGATTCTATAAAAGTCCATGATTTTTAGTCTGTTTATGGTCTTAAAGCTTAGGGGAAATTAATTCAGGGATGTTGAGATACATGTTGGATTCTTTCAGAATTAGAATTTAAATTAGAATTAGACATTACGAATATACAGGTGTGGTTTGAGATGCAAATACCCCAAATAACGATGAAGAATGTTTCAAATATATATATATATCTGTCAGTAAACAAGTCGCCATCTCTCTTCTGCTACAGTGTTTCTTAGCAACTGCTGCATTTCTCTTTGAGATAGTGTTTCCTTGACAATACTCGTGGCATGTTGTACATGTGTATAATACGTTTCATTCAAAGGGCTTTACAGTCCAAGAATGTATTTGTAAAGCATTATTGAAACGCAGCTATTATTTGGCAAAAAGCAGAATTAAGCAGGCACAGCCCTGTTGCATGATTTGCTAGAAGGAACGGGAGAATGGGAAATAGGAGTTTGGGCTAATCGTGACAGGGATCCCTTTAGATGTAACAAAGAGAAAGTCTGTGGCTAAAATTCACCCTTTCTATCTTCAAGTTAGCAAGGTGGCTTTTAGACTGGTGAAGGAAAGCAGAGGAATAGTCTATCTTGTTAGGGCATCTTTTGAGCAGAACAGTGAAGTTCAGCTAAGTTATTGTCTGCTTTGTTCCTGAGGAATTTTACAAACCTCTAGTCCTTCTGCAGTCTAAGCCTCTTCACATGCTATGTTGAAATTATTAATCCCCATCCCTACATCCTATGTGTCCAAGACACTAGGTTTCTGCACTGTTAAATAGCTGGACCTCTCGGTGTCAAGCTGTCTAACTACCTATGTCTAACTGCGTTTCTGTCTGGCCTTGTTAGCTCCTGCATCACAAGTAAGCAACTACTGTATTCCAGCTGCCTGGAATACAGACAAGGTGCTACCTTTCTTGAGATCTAAATATATCCACAAAAATCTTGTATTTAGGGGATCTCACCAGGCAAGTTGCTTTAAGCTTCTGTATTTATGTATTCTAATATTAAGAAATTAATATTCTTGCTGTTACCTGAGGATCTGGTTAAAGCTTTGCAACTACTTCCCTGGGAAAGCAGAATTTTTGTTTAGGGTAACTATCAGGTCCAGATAGAGAAATGTTACTGTTTTTCAGCTCCCCTATTATGATTCTTCATTAATATTATCTATCTAGTTTTCCAGACAGTCTGTTTTTAGGAGACAGTAAAGGACATGAACTCTCAGATGCTTTTAATTGTATATTTCTTTCCATTTTTCATGTTTGCAGCTTTTGTTGCTTTCCATTTCCATTCATCTTATTTAATTTTGTGAGCAGAAAGAATTTGGAAGCTTAAGGCTATTGGTCTGGAACTGCTCATCAGCTAGAAAAATTTGTCATGCATTGTGATTTAACATTTTGCTTCATATATTTTCTTCAGAGGATGATTGCAGTTTAATGTTATTTTGAGTTCCAAGTAGTTGTAGATTCCTTGTCTGTTATCAGACCATAAGACTTCTTTCTGAGCTCTCAAAAAGTCCTTCAGGAGCTCTCAAAATGCCTGTCATTTGGGATGCTAAAAAGCAGGTTGAAATTTCAATGGTAATTTGTTACAGAGAAATCCATGAAATTTCAATAAATCAGCAAATTCCTTTTTCCATCACCAACCCATTTTAGTAATATGAGCATTTTTAAAAGTTTAGTTTATGAATCTGTTACCGATTGCAAGTTAGTTTGGCACACTACCCTAGAAATACTAACTTGAAATCAGTTCAAGGGCTGAAAATAGGTGTGCAATAAAGATTTTAATGGAAAATGAAGTGACTACAATTGGCTGTTATCTGATTAAGCTACGTGAAATGGATTATCGGTTTGGGCCAGTCATATATTTGCATTATTAAAATGTCTGTCCACCTTGGGAAAACAAAACAAAATAACCAAAACCAATCCTAGTTGGCATACTTTGGAATATCATCTGAGAAGAAAAAGCAAGGAAAGCAATTGCTTGGGGAATCACTGCTAGCTCAGATGCATTTCCAGGTCAGTTAGAAAAGAACTACCACAGTGGCTTCTGTAGTCTGCTCTGCTGACTTTTGTGCTGAACTTTTTCCACCCTGTGATTAACACTGAAGTTTATCTTATGGAGCTTTCATTTTGGCATCTTTCACTAGTATGGCAATCGCTTTTAGGAAAAAAAAAAAGGGGGGGGGGGGGGACGGGGACGGACACGGGGGACGGGGACTTAAATTGGCCCCTTTATTTTTGTAATCAAGAACAGGATGCACCAGCTTTTAAGTCAAACTGGCCCTTTTTGTACACCTGAGGAACGAGTCACAGCCAGAACCTCTTAGAATAGATTCTTATTGGTGGGAAGATAGACAGACTCAAATTCCCAGATACGAGTGTGCTTCAATGTTTTCATATGGTAGTGAGATCCAAGGCAGCAAGGGAAGTAGTTTGAAGTTCTTGGTTCAGAGCTCATAGATATGCTAAAGTGATGATAACCTTATTTGAGATGTGTTTGTGGTGACATGGTGACACCATTAGATGTGTCAGTTAATGTAGCATTTTGGGTGCTAAGCTACTGAGTAAAAGTAAGGACGTTGATTTTGAAGTCTCTAGTATACTCCATGTACATTTTCAGTCCATTCTTTTCAGAGCGTGATGTTTTCACTCCGTTCTTTTTCTCAGAACCCATTTCATAAAGATATTAGTGAATAACTGCTTCTGGTTTTGGAGCATGTTGAGTTTAATTGAATTACATTATCTTACCTTTTGTGTATGCTTTCTTTTAAGTCACAGACTGATGCTGATGCAAGGGTTTCGGTCTCTTTTTCTGTCTTTCTGATTTCTCACTAATTTTATATGCATGCTGCATTTGAAATGCGCTACTCTCTGGAGTGAGAAGCTAAGTATGGGCAGCCACAGGTTGGATAATGCAGATCTTCCTACTCCTATTTATGACTGGCTGCTGTTTTGTATTCTTCTCTGCCAATTGGAATGCTATTTCCACAGCTACATTTCTGACTTGCTATATAAAATTTCTGCTTCTAAATAGAGGTTACGCTCTCCACTGAACAAAACCTGAACCTTTAGTTCAGTTAAAAGACTGTCAATAGTGAGGTATGGGCCTTATTTGCCCACATGAATGAATCTGACTGTGTAAAATTGAAGAGACGTAAAATGCAGTTGCCTAATTAGAATATGCCTTCTCCATTTGCCCAGAATCGATTTTGATTCTGTTATTGAATCCCAGAAATATCTACCAAAAGAAACTACTTACAGGAGCAAATGTTCTCACAGTCAGATTTCTGCTTTCATTGCTTTTGGTTTTCCAAAAGGAAAATGCTTCTTTGGTACAAATTTAACAGAAGAATTGCAAAGAACTTATTTCTGACTTAGAGCAATCTGTTCCATTAGCTATGCAAAGTGTAGGGGGTTCTGCCTCCTGTTGTACACAAGAGTGATGCTATCATTTGCCACTCACTGCAATGATCTACAACCTGAGTACGAAAAGAAATGCACTCCAATGCATTAAAAAAAAAAAAAAAATCATACTGTTACCATTTCAGCTGCTTTTTGCCTTGAACCTTGTTATATTATTTTAGTTAAGTCAGTCAGTAGGATGATAAAGATTGTTTTGCTTATAGCATTTATTTTGAACTCCCCAAACAGATTCCAATTAGTTTCCAGCTAGGTGCTTATCCAAAAGTATGGTCTTTTGGAAAGGATGGTCTCTGAGACAAAATTACAGTTCAAAACACAGTGTACGTGAAGTCATACAATAGGTAAAGGGTTGGAACTAATTGTTTGCTAAAAACGTTCTGCCCAAGATGAAAAGTTTATTCAAAGAAAGCCATAAAAAATCAGTTGCCTCTTTAGTCAATATGAATGATGCTAGAGATGCTGGAATAGGAAAAGGCACTAAAATGTCAATAGGTGATGAGGAAGAAGATACAACACCCCTTTTTAACTTATACACATGCATTCAGCAACTTGATCTGTATCAAGAACAGTAATAGCAAAGATATTATCTTCCCCACTGATAGCTTTAACTGGAATAGAATGAGTCTTAGAATGTTTTTTTATACAAGAGATGGACATACAGTTAGGAGCCTGGAGGCAGATTGACAAGAAACTAACCTATAATCTTAAATGTACATAAAAGGAAAAAAACCTGAATTTAAGGAGGTTAGCTAAAGGCTTAACATTTCGTCAACTGGTTTCACTAACAGATGTAGAAAATCATGTTCTAAATAAAAACAGGAAAATTCAAATTAAATTCACCATCCAGATAAGAACGGAAGGTGTGCTAATAACTTGAAAAGAGATAATGCTGAAGCATTCTTGAAGAGCTGAATACTAAACTGAATATTAGGAAGCAAATTCTCTACATAAAAGGCATACTGAATTTAGATGGCATCTTAGATGGCAACAGTGAGTGCAAGATTCAGAAGAAGGAATCAAAAAGCAAAATAGAAATCACCACAAACCCTCTCATAATGATATCTTTCATGAACCAAAAGTAGAATCTGACTGCTCTAGTAAGAACAGTTGGAATATAAACATCTGGATGAACTGCAGCAGTCCAGTATGAAAATGATGGTGCTTGAAACCTAACTCTGATTCCAACATTTATAGCTAAATACTAGAGTTATTATTCTGTATATGTTTTAACATTTTTTTTGCATTAATTATTGCTTAGACAAGTTTTAGACTGCCAGAGATATAGCAGTTAAAAATCTTACTGACATGTAGATAAGGCTCCTCTTCCGCTTCCATTGTCATGTAACCAGATCTTCAGTGTGACTGAAGAGCAGACAGGGAAATATGTCTATATTTGTTAGATTGTTTGCAGTAAATAACTCTGCCACCTCTGCTAATGACACAACTCTGTGAAAATAGATCAATATTGTACTACTATGTTACCTTAGGTCAAATTAACGCAGGACAGTTTGCATGGTTTCCTTGTGCTCTCTATTTGAAGAAATAAACCTTTTGATAAACGTTAAATACAAATATGTCTCTTTCTACAGTAGGAAATTTTCAAAGCCTTGCCTTGGAGTTGATTTGTGAAAGGATGTTATAACACTGTAAAATAAAACTGAACCTTTTAGGAAAAAACATAGGCTACTATAGTAATGAATCTTTGGGATTACACATTTTAAGGACAAAAGACAGATTAAAATAATAGGATAAAAGTTGCTTTTAAATTTGACTTACAGATTTGAATTTTCATTCATAGGGTTAAAGGTAAAAAAAAAAAAAAAAGAGGCCTAAGTCTGAAGAGTTGTTAAAACTCTCATGGATCCTTGGTTCAGGTCTGCCTTTGTGAAAGCTCAGCTCAGACTCATCATGGTCTTGGACTGAGGTTGAAGCATCCAATGGCTTTTTCCTTCTACTAATTGTGATCAGGTACTTCATGTAATCAATGGGTCTACATCGAGGGAAGACAGCACATTGAAATAGTGCATTAAAAATAGCAATAAATAAAATAACCACCAGTGTTATGAAATACGAGGGGTTTGAGTTAGTTAATTCCAAATTATGTGAAGAACTAAGTTCTACAGCATTGCTGAAATGTTAGTGACCATATTTGTGATGGAGGGGAGGTGGGATACCAACCAAGCAGAGTAAAAATGCAGTACTCGGACATTTGAACAGAAGGAAAAGATGTAAATAAATCAGAAGTCTATTAGTCTGTTGCACGAGTTATAACTGTGATGAAAGAAACAACCCCAAACCCATGAGAGCAAAAGTTTCAGCAATCAGTTGGTAATGTCAGAGCCCTGGGGGCACTCACAGGCCTCACTGGCCCTGACCCCTCTCCCTTGGGGTCTTCCCCCCAACCCTGCCCATGGCCCAAGACCCTGTTTCAGCCCAGCCCAGGGCCACCACCTCCCCACAGCCCTGCCCAGCCATGGCCCTGCTGAGCCGGGCCTACCCATGTCCCCTGGCTGGGGCGGCGGGTTGAGCCCTGACTCCAGGCCCTGCCCTGCCTGACCATGGGGAGCCCTGGCCACCACAGTGCACCCCGACAAGTAGCCCCGCTGGAGATGAATGCAACAGTAAATCATAGACACTCTGGGCTTCTCAAGAGCAAATTAAATCAGGATTGTCTATTTGCCTTCACTGAGGGGATGGCTGGCCTGGTGAGGGAAAGAGTAGTAGTCTGGTTTCTGCCATGTTTCTGCCTGTTTCACACAACGCTGTCACTGCTGAGGAAATGGCCTCTGACCAGCAGGTTGTGCGCTCATTTCAGCTCCTCTGGAAGCAAGAATTACTTCATGAGCTCCACCTTATATACTTACTCAAAACAGATAAATGGGATTACTTGTGACCAGGCAGAAAATGGCTTATAATACTATTAGTGATCTGTAGTTTGAAGAGCAATGCTATCAGCAAACTTTCCATGAAACGAGTTAACAAATGACTGTAAAGCACTTCAATATAGTTATCACTAAAATACATCAAAGAGGAGATCGTTTTATCTGACTTCCCGGAAGGAATTAATATGTTTCCAGGTCTATTCATACTCCTCAGTATCTTAGGTAATGTAACTGGATTAGGTAAACCCTGCAGGTGTCACCAAGCTGAGGGGAGCTGGCAGGGTGGAGAGCAGAGCTTGGTAAACGGCCAGACAGCCTAGATCAACAAGATGACACTCAGAAAGACAATGGGAAAGTACTGCACTGAGGTGCAAAGCCACAAATGCAAAAAAAGGGAACAACTGGCTAGACAGCGATACAACAGAAAAGAATTTTATAGTGGACAACAAAGTAAATGTGAGCCAGCAGTGTGATGGTAGGGAAAAATGTCAGAGTCTGTTCTGGGTGAAATTAGCAATGGCAGTGTGTATAAACCATGGGAGGCAATCATCTCCCTCTAGTCCCTGCCAGGGCCTGCAGGTAGTGAGGCTGGCCCCATTGTGGGCACTGCATATAACAGAAATGCAGGGTGAGAGGAAGGAGTCCAAGGAACTGCAAAAACATGAAGAAGGGTTTGAGGAACTGTTTGGCTGTTTAGAGACAACAGCAGACTTGTAAAAATTTGAAAAATATTGTCATAAGGAGAGGAATATCCTCACCAATGGCAGAACAAGTGCTAGGTTGCTTAATTGCAGCAAAGAAGATTTAGATAGTGAATTAAGAATGCAAGTTTTGTAGAAAATTACAGAAAATTAAGAAATAAACCTGTCTCCTTAGGAAACTGCAAAATAGCTTTTCTTGGAAGTGTTAAAAATTGATTAGATGGATATCTGCAAGGATACTAACTCAAAGCAACGGTTAGCTTAGATCATCTCTTCACCTTTCCCTTCCAGCTGTGCATTGCTACATTTCAATGACCTTTAGAAGAAATTCACTGCATTATTTATTCTGATAAGAATGGTTCTCTTCCATATGTCCAAATGAAGCTACCTGAAATTGCAGTTTGGATTGCTAGTCTACCTCAGACCAAGCATTTTGTTTAATTGTTTGACACCTAAAGTATAGCAGAAAATCCATGGGAAATCAATCCTGTAAATGACTAAGTTAATAGCCAATGTTTTGTGGCAGTGAATACTGGAGGACCTCAGAGTATTAGTCAAAATTAATTACTCCTCAGTTTTTGTACTGAACAAGTATTTACATCAGAAATATCTGCTGTAAAAGCATGTAATGCCCAATAACACAAAATAAAGAAAGGATAATTTCTTGGGTTTGGGAATGGTCAGTATTCGCCGTAAAATGCTCTATATGAAGTTCTGATTTGAATTAAGATTTCTTTGTGTTTAGAGCACACTATAACATTTAAAATGCAGGAAAAGGATACAAGTAAATGATTTAAGAATTTCTAACCATACTGTCATCTTCTCAAGTTCTTAGACTGAACAAAACCATGACCATGATTTCTGGTCATACTTGTGCCAATTAGAGAAATTGAGAATCCACACTGTAAGTAACGTCTGAACACTCCTTGTTGTGTCCAAATTTTGAAATTGTTTAAATAGTGCAATTCATAACCGAAGTAATCTCATAACATTTATATCTCAGCTGAATAAATTTGAAAACAAGCTGAAGTGACCAACGTGAATTCGAATCAAGTGAGCTTTAGCTGTGTTGACCTATTAAGGCTGACTGGAGCTGTAGTTGGTATATAATTTGTCATTTTAAACTGATAAGTTACTGACTATGGATTTTCAATTTATTTATTTTCTTAATGAAATTGGTAGTTTCAAAATATAGTTGGTGAATGTATGCAATTTGTTTCCAGCGTTTCACCTTAAGCACAAAACCTTTGGGAAATGCGTTGTAGGTTGTTCAGTTGTTGCCTTGGGGTCTACCCTCAGCTAATACTTCTGGAGTTTTAATAGTCTAGTCTGAATTGTTTAAAATTTCTTGAAGTATAGGAAAAAAATATCATAGCAGCCAAGGTGAAACACTTGTGCTGCTGTTCCTTTGGCTATTAGTAGATTCCAGCTATTGTGGATTAGTTATCATCCATCAGATTCTATAAAAATTAAATCTCCTTCCTTCCCTGGCTATTGCTTAGACCTACCTTCCCCATTTCTCCTTTTCTGTAATACATCATAGTATAGCTCTTGTACTGTTGTGAATTGTTTATAATATTTCCCTTAATGTACTTAGTTGTTTGCAAAGCTTCCAGCTTTCACTGTATGTTAGTATGCCCTTCCCTGTTTCTCACATCTCCCATATCTCAGTAATCTCTCCATTTAAATAACGTCAACCCTTTTCTCTGCTACCTAGATAGATAGAGTAAAGGAGATCTTTAATTTATTCTGTTGATTCCTACAGGGAAGCAACCACTGTTAATTCTAATAAGACTGAGGGGAGGGCACTACACTGCAGGTAGATTACAATAATATTACAGATTGTTACAAAGATTAAATCATATAATCTTTTAGCTCAAAGTACGAACGCACATTTCAGTTCCAAAATCATGGCTATGCTTTACAAATTTGAAAGAGAATTATTTTGTGTCAGAATTAATGAATGTCTTCCTTATCCAAGAGAATGGAATCTGTAACATCATCTTCACTTTCCTCAGAAAGCATTTTGTCTATGTTGTTTTGTGTCTTTATTTAGTGTCAGTTCTTGAATTGGAACCAGGACAGAAGAAAGAAATCTACAAGTATGCTACTCTGCCATTTTGAAAATAAAGTAGTGGAAGTTTGTGGTGTCCACTTGTGGAAGCTTGTAAGCAACAGGTAGTTTATGACAATTTACAGTAACAATTTAGGAAAAATAAGTTATTCCTGCAAGTTTTTAATTATGTTACCCTCTTAATAGCAACCCCATTTTTCTGTCCTGTTGTTACTACATACTCTTGCAAGTGGACTTTACTGCGGTTGTTAACTAAATACATACACAACTTGTTTTATATTTTCTGTCAAATGTACAGTTTGGTGCAGAGGTTTGGATTTGTTTAAGATTTAAACCTTTGCAGCACGGTCATATTGCAGAGCAAGGGAGAGGGCTTTTACTTAAGTAGAAAAGTGATGCAAATTTATGAAGGAAAATAAAAAAAAAAAGTTAATAATAACACTCATTATGTGAGAGAAGGCATCACACCCCCTTTCTTTTTTTTATGTATTCTATCAAATGTCAGAAAAAGCCTCAATTGTTATCAGAAAAATCCTATCAATGCCTGTTAATTTGGAATCTCACAGACATGTCCTGCTGGTTAGCTCATGTTGATGGCCAAAGGTAACGCAGCACTGATAATGATTTAAAAACACTGATGCATGACAGTCAAATGTTAAAGAAGGTGCATTGGTGGTGCCTCTAAAACTAAAATCAACAGGGCTGTATGGGAAAATGGTTTAAATATGTGTGGTTCACAGGTGATTGTAAAGGGTTATTTTAAGACCTGAAAGTACAGCAATATTAATCTCCATGGATGTTTTCTTTCAAAATTACTAATAACTCATAAACTATGCTAGGAGTTTAGTCCTACAAGTTTTTGCTGTGTTGCTGTGCTTGGGAAAGCTTTCGGTCTGCCCTGCTGCACAGTGATTCAAGAAAACATCAAATGTAATAGGTTAAAAATGGCTTTGTTGTTATTTCCTTGTGCTACTATCTACCTTCTGTCAAATTGGTTGTTTAGCATAATCAAGTCAAACTAAAAGTATAATTGATTGCAGCTGGTACTTACAGTGACTGCTTCAGTTTCAGACTGAGGGAGATCTTGTGGAGACAAAACTTGTCTGTTTTTCCCAGCAATATCAATTGGTGTAATTTAAAATAGATAACTAACTTTTGCACAAATTACATGGTGGCAAAAATATATACCTATTAAATGAGACAAGCTTACAGCAATAGTGAATTCTCTTTATTACACCTAGCTGAATTCTTTCAGCTGTAATGACACTAATGACTTCTAATACAGTAGCAGACTGTTTACTTTAATCTCACTGAGATGAAGGAAATTCCCATTACAAACAGGTTTTTCAAATGCCTAATCATTTCCTTTTGTGGATAACCACACTGAAATTACTAATTCTCAGGGATCAGAGGACTTAGCACAGTCTCATAGGGAGGCTTCTCTGAGCCGATATCTCAGGCTGGACTTGGGAAAAGAAGACTCCGCATTTGCTGTACTCTTTCTTCCATACTCTGTGCTTCCATAGCTATGTCTCTAAGTTTTTTCCAAAAATTAATATTCACAGTACCCCACGAGGAATGCAAGACTTGCACAGTTTACGATATAGTAAGTATTATGGTAGTGTCCTAGAGATCCCCAGCTTTAGATCATTCAATGAAGAGAATGCCTTTGTCACAAAGTGCTGTTGAAGCTTTCTTGCTGAAATGTACAGTCAGAAGTATGTAGGAGTTAGCCAAGTATTAGTTTTGTCACTTTTCCACACAGATTTAATGACATAATTGTGAGACTGCTATTATCCTGATTAGGTTTCCATAATAATGAATGATGCTGTTATGTTTGGTCTTTAAACACGGCGGTGCCATTCATGTACTTAAAAAAATATATCCTTAAAATACTAGGCATCTGAACTATGAGGTGCTACACTGTTGAGATGCCACCTGACTTGCAATAAAGTAGAAGGCGATCTTGTATAAATGCAAAAGACAACCCTGCAAAAGGACTTCAATGATGCTGGTAAAATTAGAAATATATTCTTCCTTTGTGGTGTTATAGTAATGCGAGTAAAAAAGCATAGCTTATTTCATTGATTGGGGTATGATGGTATAATGCTATTTTGTCAAGCAAAACAGGGTATGTGTCAGGGCTTTGAAGCAGTTTGTTGAGAAATTTTAGAGGCAGGGAAAAATTGCAAAAAATGTTGAAATGTTACATAACAATTGGCCAAAGGATTTGAAATTATTTTATGCGTTGAGAACATCAGCTTGGAGTGCCTGGTAGCCACTTTTGAGCATGCTTGGGAAGACACTTCCATTGTAGCCTACCTCAGATCGTGAAGAACTCTCTACAGGCAGTGGGCTGCAGTGGCATTTTCACCCATTTTTCTTTTGTGGGTGAAACGTGTAGTCGCAAATGTTCTTTTTTCTGAAGAACAAGGAGAAAGTATAAAGGATCTCTGCAATGAAACCATTTGGTTCAATGCACCTGCACAATGCACAGAGACTGCATTTCTACAATTGTAATTAATGTTCTTCATTTGTGCACACTGGTCAGTTGAAATGCTTGTCTAAATTCATTCTTTATTTGTAATTTGGTACTAATGATTTGACTAATTTCTTCTTTTTTTCATGTCTACGAGCTGTCACTGATGGATGATGTTTTTCCCAAATGTATTTCACAGAAAATTTATCAAACAATTTCATCAGCTAATTAACAAGCAATTGTGAATATTGATTATAGGAAAACTGGCTGAGTGTTCTGTCCCAGCTGCATGGTCCTAGATCCTATACTGACACAGGAGGTGTTTCATTAACTTCTATCACGTTTTATTCCTCTGCATTTATTATTTTTGTTATTTCACTGGAAGAGCTCCTTGCTGAATTGGGTTTGGTGTGAATGCTTGCAAGAAGTGAATTCTGTTTACATGAATTGTGCTGCCAGTAACTTTATTCATTTAGAAATGCTGCCAGTAAATAGACTATTCGGAGAAAATAAACACAGATGCTTGTGCATACAATGGCAGATTAATTTAAAATTTCAACTAGTATTCATAGAAAATTGTTTTCAGTATTTTTGCAGGCCTATTTGCAGTAGTAAAATAAAAATTATTTTCCTTGTTCATGATATTACGATGGGGTGCAATGTATGTTGTATGTTGCTATGTATGCAATGTATGTATGTTACAGTGCAATTAACACATATCAGGGATTTATTTTCAGTATAGCTTGCTGGTTTTTTGAGTAAAAGCTGTAATACCAACTATTTTAGAGGATAGTTTTAAAATGATACAAAGAGCTTCAAACAATTTTGAGGCGCAAAAAGCACCAGAAAAAGGCATTTTTGTATTCATTTCAAATTTTTCTGTGGCTGGGCATTTATCTCAATGAGGTATTTTCTTTGAACTTATAAAAAGTAAGTTTCCTCTTCCATGGGTATTTGCCTTTGGTAAAGCGATTGTTATGAAATTGTTGCTATTACCTGATGTGAGCTTTGTGCTGTAACTAAACAAGCATAGGAAATATGGTAGAAAAGATATTAGGTGAAAATCATTCCAACATTGCTCTTTGTCTTTTGTACTGTGCTACATAAATCTTTTACGTATATAAAGTAACCTTAGTCATCTAAATTTAAGACAAAGGAATAGTGCCTAAAACTGCAGATCGCTTGAGGCTTCTTTGGTGCTAATTAACTTACTTAGCTCAGTTGGTTGGCAGTTTTTAATCACTATAAAAGCTCCTGTGGATATTTTAATTTGTTTTCATTTTAAAAGCAGAAACATGTGGTTCTTTAAAAGATGTGTGGCTTTTTCTGTAGTCATTTGAGAAATCATAATTAATGTTTTCATGTGCAGACATACGTTTAGTTTCATAATCGCTCATTTTCAAACTTAACCCCTTGGAAACATTGACAGAGTCACTGTGCTGAAAACAGTCAGCCTATAACATCATTTCCGGAAGACCTTGCCTTTTTAATCTTAATCAGAAAAAAAAAAAAAAAAAGGTGTTTCTTAAGTATTTCTACCAAAATGACCTAGATAATAGTACAATCTCTTAAGCTTTCAAAATGTATTGATAAATTGTTTAAAGTATAGGGGCTATCTCATTTAGACTTTCAATGTTTGTCTTTAATAATTAGAATAACAAAAGCTACAGGGTAGTTGGTCTGCCTTCAGACACGCTGCTTCAGGTCTTGGCCTCTCCATGCTATTCTTCACATTTTGCTACCTGATCCAAACAGGTATAATTTTTTAGTTGAAATAGTTGATGTAGACCAACCCCAGTTTTACGAGATTGCAAGCCCAGGTATCATATATTCTCTTGTGAGTAGGTAAAAAAAGGCCACTAAGAGGCAAGTAAGTGAAATCCTCCTGTGTGTGATTTGGCTCTCCATTAGTCAAACTATTAATGAACCATTAATGAGTAATTTAAAAAGCAAACTTAATATGCATGCTTTCATGAAACAGACATATGTAAAAGCATTTATATTGCATATTCTGCATTTGGGTTAAAGACTTAACAAATTTGAATGCTTATTTCCCAGTTATTCCACTGTTTCTCTGCTTTCATTTCTAGTTTTGTCCTACAAGGCAAGAGTGGGAGTCTCAAAGTTACAGATATTTCTCCCTATGAATTCTATGCTTTCAGGTTAATGATAAATGATCCATCATCACTGATGATTCCAGAGTCAACATCTTAGAGTTTACTAGTACTAACAGATAAATAAGGTCCACGTCTCATTTACCAAGTGGTATTAATTTATCCAGTGATAGTTCCAAGTGCAAAAGCCAGATTTAACAACGTTTTTATACACTTGGGCTAGATGTTGAAATTTTATGCTAAGAGCGTGTAAGGTACAGTTTTATCATTTTGAATGTGTCATTTTGACTCACTTGAGTCTCATCATTACTGTTCACTATCACTGTTACCATTCAAGGTAGTTTTAATTTGATATAAATTGTGGAATGAAACAAGTCAAAGAAAGCTCACGAAAAATTTTTATGTGGAGTGCACTTAATCTCACTTCACATATTGCTTGAAAATGAGTGTGTTTGACAAAATACTTCATATTAATTAAAAGACATCCCCCCAGTCCCAAGCCCCAAAACAATGCTGTAAGATAACCTGCAATATCTGCTCCAAAATAATTCCTTTGCATGGTAGAAACAGTAGGAGGGGAACCCAGAAAAGAGCACATCCATACTACCTTTCCCCTGAATCAATGCTGTTTGCTGTAAAATATGCAAAGAGGCATCCACAGAGTCATTTTTCTCAGAGTCCCTGTGATAGCACTGGAGCGTACCAAGAAGAGCTCTCTGGAAGTTTGGCTGCAGCAGGGCTGAGGTTCTTTACTGCAGCAGCAGTACAGTACCAGATTGTGATGTATTTTCCCCCTCTGCTAGAGCGACTGAGTTTGCTGCATGCTCTGCCAATATAACCTGCCTTGCTGATAAATTAGTCATTGTCATTGGGAGGAAGGAACACGTGGGGGAGGAAATGGTGCCTTGGTTGTGGTTGCTCTCTGGAGCGACCACATCTGGCCCAGATACTGAGGAGAAAGGGAAGCAAGGATTTCCACTCATTGTGTTTAGGAAATGCCTTCACTGATTATGAAGGCTCTTAAGTAGAAGCCCTTTCCTGCACTTTCAGTTAAAATCTAGTTTTATTGCATTTCCATTGGGAATCACCTGACTTAAGTCAGTATCAGCCCAGCATGTATTTCTGTTATGCTGAAAAGAGTAGAACTCTGCTCTCCACAAGCATTGCATCAGAAAATATGGTTATAGCTATGACGAAATGGGGATGTTGTGCCCCTTTCTGTGACAAAATGAGTTTGAATATGAGTGAGGAGAGTGAATATATGTGAATGCACTCTTCATTCAGTTGCATTTTACAAAATTGCTTCTTTTTGTATTAGTGCTGTGCATAATACTGTCAACGCATACACATTAGCTGCATTTGCATTGGATTTGCTTTTTGTAGCAGTCATCAAAAATGTTTCTGAGTGTTCACATTTAATCAGTATTACACACCTGGGAATGACTACTAATACAGTAGGATTTAAAATGACCTTTCTGGCTGATAAAATACAAGAACTTCACACATCAGTAAAAATCCATATTGCCTGGGAAGTTATGGAGTAAATATATCTAAAAGAAAAAAGGGTAAATGTAGCGTACAGGGTATGCTTGTGCAATGTTGCCATATGAGGATGTCGGAAGACAAAGAAAGGTTGTCATGCAGAGGATAGCTGCGTTGAGGCAGCCTTCTGCAGAGCTTAATAAACCCTTTATTTCATCTTGGAGTGCCTCACTAGCGAGGTGTTGTTGCTTCAGAAAACCCAGGTCGAATACCTCCGGGAACATGCTATGGTGACTACCAAGTGGACATTCCCATTTTTTGCCTGTCCACCTCCACTTTTCCAGGCTGTACTGCAGGCTGCAGCGGCCTCTGTTGGAAAATCACCATCTCCTTTGACTGCCTTAAACTAGAGCTGTCCAAACTCTGCCAGCACCTCCCTACTGCGTCTCTTTCTCCTCTTCCTGGGGTTTGCAAGGGGAGATTGTCCTTGTCCTTCAAGCAATTCCAGGCCAGAGCAATTCCCCTGGGTGGCTGGGGGCTTTCATTGCTTCACGGATTAACTATGCAGTGGTTCTTCAGGAGTAAGGAAGGCTTTCCCTGTTTTTCATGCTGCAGTAGTGCTGACAACAGTAATGCCACGCGGGAAACCAAGTATTAAAGGCAGTGCATTTTTGCTTTTTGGATGTAAATTGGTCCTCTCTGCAGAGATGTTTCAAATGTATGGCACAGCTTGGGAAGCTCAGTATTCACCATTATCTCCCTCAAGCAGTAGAAGTAAGGGCAGATTCTGGACTTGGTTCAGGTTAGATTATCTTGGCTTGCCATGCTTTTCGTGACATTCAAGTGATGTAATTGATATGGCAGCAATAGTGTACAAAATGAATGCTCTATTAATAACTTCCCTTTAACAGCCATTTAACCCAGAACCTTAGCTTGGTATTGAAACTTTCACTGATAGTGCTTTGCAGCGATTGTACTGACAGCGTGTCTTGAAAGTTAATGGGATGCCTAGGTACAGACATTTGGCAAGATTGTCAGCTTTACAAGGTTTATTTCAGGTACGGTTTGTCTTGGTATAAGAGACTTGAAAAATCTGTCCCCAGTGTGTATTCTGGTTCTTTCTCATCCCTTCAGTTCTGTGCATGGAGTGATTTCCCTACCAAATTTGCAAAGGCATTATTTGTTCCTTATTCTATATCGCCTGTAATATAACTCTCTTTGATTGTAACACTAGTAGAAATCCAGTTAATTATATGCCTACATTATATATATACAAATACAATACATTTACGTTATATAAATTTATATTAGCTATGTATGGAAAAAATGCATATTGTAATTTGCATTTTCCAGTCTATAATTTCCTTTCTTTCTCTGTATTGAACAACAGTGCGTATATCATCTGTGCTACAGATACAGTCTGTACCAAGGTATTCCAAAAAGTGGTACTACAGATATTAAAATGTTAAAAAACAACAATGAAACCTTTTTGACAATCCCCAAATAAAATGAGGGCAAAATTAAGTTTTTTACTTTTGGGAATTTTAGTAATTTGCAACTTGTTAGAATAAAGTCTTTGTTACTTATGTTTCTTAATCTGTTGGCCAGGCCTTAATTATGCTTGGAGATATGTTTTCCTGCATTTACACAATTGAGGGGTGAGAGAAGAATGCATGAGACCAAATATTTAATTACCAACAAGCATTCAGAGTGTTATACATAAAGCGTCCTGAACAATGAAAAGCTGCTTTAGGCTTTAAATGAATTTTCTGTGATTCATACTAGCTAAACCAGGAAGATATCAAAGAATTTTAAAATTTGACACAATATCTTTAGTCAGCCTGTTTTAGGAATAGGGACAGTTAAGTCAGGTTTAGATTTAAAGAGAAGTGACCTACACCTACAGCCAGATTTAGAATTAAACAGCATCTGAGTTTAGACGTGGTGAATGTTGTTTTAAAAGGTGTGTGTACCTGCACAGGCACCCTGTTGACCTTGTAATGCATTTTTGCAAAAGCTCCATTTTACATACAGCACAGAGAGACATGTAGAAAAATTTGAAGTCTAAGGGAGTGGAACTTCCACACCTAGGAAACTTGTTGAATTGCCTCTTCATTTGCACTGAACCAAGCATGTCTCATTTCAATTAATGTTATAGAATTTACATGAATATGTAAACATACATAAAATTACTGGTCATTATTTATTATTATTGTTTTTGCAACACACATACATGTGTATGTATATGTATTTTTTAGCAGTTGTATTCCTCTGTGACATAGCTGACAGTCTTTTCTGCCATTTGATTCACAGTGCTTTGTAGTCTAAAAAATCTTAGTGTAAATATAGTTACTCTCTTATATAGAGACCTGTTCAGTCAAAGAAATAGCTGATGAGATTGCAGCTGGAATGAATCTTGTTACATTTTGAGTAACAGACCTGTAGCTTTCTGGTAAATCTTATATTTTCTTTTGAAATATTTTCTGATGTAAGTTACATACAGCATTTAAAAGACCATCTACCATATGAACAAAATTTTGTTTATTCAGTTTTCATTTTTCTTATAGATATGACACGTTACAGACATATTTATCTAAGTCTTTTAATTTATTTCATAGACTGGGTCAGAGTGTGATGAAACACTCACTTTGACAAGCAGTTTGCTGACAAGGATAATCCAACTGATCGCTTATGTTTAAAGCTTTATCTATTGAAAAGTAGGAAAAGATACAGCTAAGATCTGCAGGAAAAAAATCAACATACTGAACAAATATTACATAGGCAAGGCACTCAAAAGATGTAGCTGAAAATGTGGTGAATAACACTTTAACTGTGTGTGATGGAATCTATATTCTGTAAAAGAATGATAGCAGTCTAAAATGGGTGTACTTCATACATATGAGATAAAGGCAAATGCCCATTTATGTCTAGTTTGGAAGGGATTGTAATGTAGGGGGATTCAGGATTTTCCTGATTTTCCTGCTATTCAGGACATCTCTGCTACGCTACTTGTGTTGCAGTATGACCTTGGAAAGGTTGCACAGTTGCTATGTTTTTCTTTCTCTAGAATGGGAAAAATATGTGACCTTTCCTGTAAATGCTACCACATCCTTTCATGATATACCACATAATTTTAGAATGGCACGACTGAAAATTTTCAACATTTTTCTATCAAATAGTGTATATTTTTGACAAAATATTTAACTTCGCTTTTTTTTATTAACTGTTGCAATTTTTTTAATATAATGTTACAGTAAGAAGGATTGAATCAGCCATGTGTACATGGTTAGTATTTGAATGTGTCTTGTTCTTGTTCTGCATCCCTCGGGAGGAAAGAGAAATTAAAAATGCTGAAGATCATTAACTTTTAGCAGCTAAGCTAGAAAAATAACTGATCAGCTGAGACCAGTAGTAAGTGCTGTATACTGGTGCTTAAAGATGCACACAGTATTTTGTGTGTAATAGAAATGAGGAAAAAAGTGCTACTACAATGATATAATTTCAAGTTGCTTTGCTGCGGAAGACCTTGAACTCTCTATCTGGGCTTTCTCATACCGCATGCAAAACGACATTCTTTGATTTTTCTTTTTAAGGATCTGGGTTGCCTTTAGTGCAAGAAAAGGTTAATAGAAGCTTTCCTTGATGCAGTGGACCAATAATGAAGAGTTAAATGCAGATCTTCATCTGAAGTATGTAGCAGCTCACTGGAAACAGTGCAGGCAGCTGATGATCTGGCTCTGCCGCCTCCAATTCTGCAAGTACTCATGTGTGTCTAAACTGCTTTAAAATCAGTGCGACTTAAGCAGACACTTAATGTTAATTACATGCTTAAGTGCTTTGCAGAACTGATGCTTTAAGTAATTCAGTAGATCGTATATATTGGAAGCAGCTCTTACCAATACTGCAAATATTGTACTGCAGTTTTATTGTCCTCAGGTATTCGCAATGCTATTGCGGCATTGAATTATAACCTAGGTCACAGCCTGCAGTTTTATTCTTATCTTGGGATTTTTCCACCTTTCGTTTGATTTTTCAGTTACATAACCAGTATTTTAGTTCTTAAGTTTCCCAGGCTTTTTTTCTCAACCCTTTACAGTTACACTCAGAAATAAAGTAGATGCCTGTAGGGAGAGGAAAAAGGAAGGGGGAGTGCAAGAAGTAAAATGAATCATGCCTGTGCATGAACAGGGATGTGGTAGCTATTTATACTATAAATACCAGATTAGTAGGATTTAAAATGTTATTGTTCTGTAGGTCTTAAAAGGCATTATAAACTCTTAGGTTAGTTCTGCTTCACTACTTGCAAGGTAGACCTATTCAAGCAGACGTTTGCTTTCATTTTTAAGAGGATTTGTAGCACGTAGTGGTTTTCCTGAACTCATAAACTATTTCCCCACCCACTGCTTGCTGTTTGAAAGAGGGTTTGTTTTATGCTTGCCAAGGAGAACTGCCCACTGATAACCTTGCTCCCAATCTCACTAGCTCTCAAATGATTCATTGCACATTGGTGGACTCTGCTCTTGAGAATCCCCAAACACATTTGGCAACCTGTCTGTACTACGCAGTCAGTACTGGGTATGGATTTGCCCTTCCTTAATGAGAAGGATACTCTGTGTGTCCTGTTATCCCCAAACTGCTTGTATTATGTGGAGGGAAATGGTTATTTCTTGCTAAGTAAAAGAATAACTTTTTAATTACAAATTTGGCAACAAATTCCTGGAAGAACAGAAACAAAAGGTATTGTCAAGATGTACTGAAGCGTGCCTCTATACTTCTGAGTGAAGATCTTTTCCGTCAGAGCAAACAACACAATCCTGAAACGCACAATGCCATTCTGAAAGTTATTTCTTATACTTAATCCCTTTCCTTGTTCCATGTAACCAACTGGCACACCTCGTTTATTGGGTAACTACTAAGTGCAAATTAATCTACAAAGCAATCTCGGGAGCAGAGCTGTCTCTTCTGATTATTCCTTTCAGAGTTCTAGCCCTGTGTGGCAGTAAAAAAAATGCAAACAAGGCTTTTTCTAGGCTTGTTTAGGAGATACAGCCAATTCTGGTATATTGAGGGCATTATGTTATATATGTTTATTTCCATAGTATATCCTGGCCTAGGAAGTGTATAATTCAGTTGATACTAGGTGTCTCTTGCAGATGTCTTAGGGAGAAAAAGCGTCTCTCTCAACGTTTTGGCATACAATTCATCCTTCACCTGATGTGCTTTATTTTATCTGGTCTACATCAGGCACATTTTTTGCTGTGATGATTTTCTCGCCGGTGAGGCAAGAGATGAATGTCAGTCAGTATGCATGAGAAATTGCTTTTCTCTTGTGTAGATTACCTTGAAAACACTAAAGGTGGTGTTGGCAGTAGAGTAGACTGATAACAGGATTGAGGAGGGTATTCTTGTTTCAGCAGTAGCTGAGGAGGGTGAGAACTGACTGCAGGCTTGCTCCAGAGGGGAGGCTCAAAAACCAGCCTAGGCTATTTGTGGTGCATGCTGAAAGTTGTTATAATTGTGGGAGGAAGCATTTCTTAGTGAAAGTTATTTGGGAAATGAGTAGGAAAGGAACAAGTATTCTTTACAACTCATGTACGTACAACACTCAGGCCCTCTTATTTCAGTCATCTAGTAAAGCCTGGAACCAGAAGCTGCTGCCTGTGTTGGAAGCTGGCTGTATGGAAGCCTGGTGGGCTTGAGGGAGCAATGTCCTCAGATTCAGCTGAGGACAAAGGTGGTGTTGATGTCAGAGCCATTGTTAGACCATCCCCTTGAAATGGATTTGGGGTTGGTGGTAATGCCCAGCGTTTTTCATAGTCCCAATGGAAAGTCTATGAAAATAGAGGAATCGGCAAGTAATGATGTTAAGAAACCTATTGTCCCTGGGGAAAAAGGACGTCTTCCACGTAGCTGCTGTAAGTGTCAAGTAAAGACATTAATATGTAAAGTGTATGTTGGATCTGAGCTTCTGGTGTGACAAATCACTGGATGGAATACAGAGTAGCAAGGCTGGGGGCAACTGTATCTTTTGTCAGGCTAATTAGTGGTTAAACAAAGCAATTGTGTAGGGATTAGGTTTCTGGTAGAACTGATGTGCATCTAATAGGTGTTAAGTGCTTGCCACACAATGTTTTAAGGAATTCATGCAAATGTTTTTGTCTGTGGGAACTAATTATCTTTGCACATAATCTTCTGCAGTCATGGTATGATTCTAGCCACCTGAGAAAACCTGCAATTTATTTTGCTATAGGGCTGTGTTTTCTTTTAGGGGAAAAACAAAAACCAAAAAACACTGCAGATAAGATGGGATCTATATGTATTTAATACATAGGAGGCTTAAATGTTTTAATTATAAAAAAAATAACAATAGCTTTTTTCTTTTTTTATAGTGGATGAGAGTATAGTATGGATGATTGGTCAGATCTTGGCAGAGTTCAGTTTTGTTTGGAGGTATCTGTAGAGATCTGCTAGTCTAGGGTTTGAACGATAGGAACATAATTCCTCACAGGCTGCGTGAGCTCCCTGTGCTGTTTATGGATGATTTAGAATGCGACTGTCATAATTCTGTAGCTCTCAGGGAATGCATACATGAAAATGGTGTGCTGATACCCCACTGAATGGAGTCACACACAGACAAAATGAATGTGATTGAAGATCAATGCAAAGAATTCCATATAGTACTTTATTTCTTTTTTTCTGCTTCTGTCTTACTCAGGAGTCAAAAAAGTGCTCTCCTTGAAGCACTGTGCATGGAGTGCTAAGTATATTGTTCCTCTCCCTTTTTCAGCTAAGTGTTAAGAACAGTGGATGAATGTTTTAAAATCAAAATTGCTGCTCTGCAGAGTTATTTTACTATGCGAGGTGCATGTTCAAGTGTGCATAATTTCACAGATTAAACCCACAGGCTTTTGCTTTCCTGTGCTTAAAAAACATGTTCTGTGAAAGACTGATTTTGCTTGGCCCGTTTCAAGATGCAAATCCATTTTCACATTACTTACTAGAATGTATGTTTGAGATCTATATAATCAAAATTCATCTTCATACTCAGTATATTTGTAGGGAAAAATGAAAAAGAGATGAAAATAAATCAAACTGTATTTAGTCCAACTGGAAATGAAGGCAGTTTCAGTGATATTCTTAATAATATTTCAATCATAACAAATACTGACAGTTTTGTATCGCCATAGTCAAGTGAGAGAATTTTTTTTTTAGACAGCCTTTTTAATTCACAGGCTATAAATGAATATGTAATAACAGCATTATATCAATTTGAGGAACATCAGTGTCTAGGGAGACGAGGACTAGGACACCAGGGCTTTCAGCTTTAAACCTCTGGTTCAACTCCAGCGTGGGGCCATGCTGTCCCCTTCCTGGAAGGCTCTAACAGAGAGATGTGTTTCCTCCCTGGATGGGTGGTTCAGCACTGGAAGAGGCTACCTGCCTACTTTAGCTACTTCTAAAACATCTGCAGGAGAACTTGCTGGGGACTCACACCTACAGGCTGTTGCACACCAGTACAGGTGTCGCCTGCCCCAGAACCACGTGGCAGCAGGCTTAGCTCAGGGCATGCAAGTCCTAGGAACCATTTGGGAGAGGGCAGTATACAGTATTTGCAAACATTTCTTTGGTGTGTTTGTTCCTAATTCACATGCGCAATGATATTTTTTTGGTTGCCTGGCAACCAGCTGGGGCATACAGGATGGAAAGTGGGACTTAAGTATATTGATTTAGTTTTCTTTTCAGGCAGTGTTGGAATAGGTGATACTATGTTCAGATTGATTAATATTTAGTTTGCATGTATTATTGCAACACTGTTTTTATTATTGATAAGGAACAATATTAACTGCCTTGGTTGGTTGGAGAGGAAAGCAGTACACTTGCTAGGACCTGTGGAAAGCAGTCTCTGTGAAAACCTCCCCCCCAACGGCTCTGCCACTGCAACTTTGTCTTGTCCTGAGCACTCTTGTCCTGCCCCAGAGCTCACGCCAGAGGTAACCCAAAGCTGAGTGGTCTCTGGAGTGGAAATAAAAACACCACACCCATTGAAAATGAACAGACAAAAAAGAACATTTCCAAAATGCTGTGTTTCTCTTAAGATGGGGTTTTGGTTTCTTTCCTGCCTGCGAACATGAAATAGTAATAGCAGTAGCTTTTTAACCAGGGGCTAGTCAGGACCAATATTTTTGTCGGTATAGATTTCACTTTTTCAGTGTCAAATTCTTTCATTCAGGTACAAAATAAAACACTTGAATCATGCAAATACAATCTGTACATAGCCATTGTAATTAATTTTTATAGAAAATGAAAGAAAGATGAAATATGTACAGTGTCACACCACGGTAACTGGTGTCCTTTCTGACATGTCATATGAGGCACTGCTACCGTGCAGTGTAATAAAGTTGCAATAATGTTTGAAAAAAAATTTTTTTTTTTGAAACAAAGCAGAGGGGAAATGGATTTTGACTGCGTGATAAACAAAGATGTCCCAGAATCCTGATGTGCTTCCATTTGACCTGAAAAGTTATTCTGAATTGCCAGAATTGCCATGAAAAAAAGAAATTCAGAGTTCTAATTGGCTCCAAATCTTAATTGTTTTGATTCTTTCAAATGCCTTGAGCAATCAGTGTGATACCAACTGCCACCAAGGTCAGTGAGGTTGCTTATGGTGTTATGTATTGCCCAGGGGTAGGTAGGCTGCTAACTTTGCAGTTGTGCACTGTGAGTGTGATTCCGTTTTCTGGAGTAGCGGCCAGCTGTCAAAACCAATTTTTTTGTTACATGCACAAATGGGTATCTGAATAAGACTATTAAGGGGTTTTGCTGTTGAATTTTTTTTCTTCTTCTCCTGGAGAAATAAGCCAGTATTAGATGCAGGAAAAGGCATCTTTCCTGCCATTTCCCTTCTCTCTCAAAATGTTCTTTTGCACATCTAATTTGTGAAAACACTTTTGGACTCTGAGAAGTATAAAAATATGTCCACATAAATAAGAGAAATAGGATGATAGTCAGTAAAAGACACAGGGGTATGAAGCAGTGATTAGGGTAGTGCATGAAGTTGTGTCAGAATAGTTCACTACTTCCTAAATTCAATGTGATGGTTAGAGAGATAGATCTTCAAGGATCCTCTGGGCTAGTACTGAAAGAGATATGAAGATTAGATGACTAACAGTGACTTAACATGTATTTAAGCTACAGCCTACATTTATAACTCTCCCTCTCTCCTTGTTTGTGTTTTTGGTTTGTTTGGGGGTTTTTTTTGTTTTGGTTTGTTTTGGTTTGTTTTGTTTTGTTTTTATTTGGGGCATATATTTCATTCTTGCATGTCCGCATTTTAGTAATAAGTGAAAATTTTAATTTGAAAACATAAGGGGATAATTTTTAGTTGATTTCTGTTCTTTTGGTTGCTGTTGGTTATTTCCATGCAGGTAAATAGGAACTGTGTAGACTGCTACGTATCTTACAAAGTAATTTTATACCATATGCTCTGTGCTTGCAGATAAAGTTGCTGTAATCAGTGATAGCAAGCCTATTAATTTGTGTAACGTCAATGTGAGTTATAATTGATGTCTAGCAGTTTGGAAACAGCTCTTATCAAGAACATACAAAGATTATAGCACAATCATTGGTGGTTTAAATAGTGCTCACAGAGATTGTCCGGTGCTTCCTGTTGGGTATCTTTGACAGCTCTTAATATATGTAGGCTGGCACTTTTGTTACAAAGCAATCTTCAGTTACTTATTTTTTAAAAATGTATTCAAAACCGTTAAGTGTTTGTCTTCAGCACAATCGGGACCATGTCATTAATTCAGGGGCTTGTTAAAGGAACGAAAGCATTCAAAATAGATAATTCATTCCTAAGGCTGTTGTAGTTGTATATGCTACTCCATCCCTTGCACACCTGGTAGAAAAGGCATTTAATATTATTATTTTATGTGTATGTTCCTGTTACTATATCTTCCCTTTTTGCCACCTGTGGCTGCTCATGTCTGTATTTATTTAGTGCATTATCAGAATGATGTAGTGCATAAGCTCTTTGGCGTTTGTCTCTACTCCTGTCTGTTTTCTTTGTGTCTGGGATGTTAGGGTTGAACCTCATACTAACTCCTAAGAAACTTGTCCTGGAAACCCTAACTGCATTCTATATTACTGGGGTTGGCCAAATGTTTGCATATGCATATTAAAATCTTTAAGGGATGATGTATTACATGGATGAATGGAATAGGGTAAAAAAAATTATAAAATAGCAAAAAAGTATTATGTGCTATTTGCAGAGGGGAAACTGAGATCCATCTCGGAGAGTATTTGACTGAGGTAGGAATTACACCTGTGTACCAAAGCTAGTAGTCCGGTGACCACAGTTCTATCATCTGTTTTATTAATAATAATAATGGATCACTAACCAAGCCTGGATGTGTTTGACACCCTAATTTGGGAAGGACCTGTGGCTTATGAGCCATGGCTTTGAGTGTGGCTCTTGTGCTTGTCAAATGCTACGTAAGGACATGTGATAATGTTATGTCAGGGATTAGGCAGTGGCTGCTAACGGTGTCGAAGGTAATCTTGCTTTAGGAACAATGCACATGCCCTTAATATTTCTGCTCTGCACTGGAATGAATGAGCTCCAGGAGCTGTGTCTCCTCCTGCATTGGCAACACCTGTCATCGTCTGCTAGAAACCAAAGCCTCCCAAGACTCTTCTGTTCTACTTTAAGCTCTTTTCTCTTTCCTTTCCTCTTAGAATCCCTTCCTTTTTTTTTGTTTTGTTTCCATGTTTCCACTTCTTATTTATTTCAACTTTCTATGTCTTTGCCTCTTTTAGTGGCTCTGTTTATATATATGATTGGTAATGTAAGATCATGTATTTTCCTTTTTCTGATTACTTATGGAATATTTTCAGACTTCAACTATAGTAACTTATTTTAACTAAAATGTTATTCCAAATTCTAATTGATTAACTTAATAAAAATCTGACCGTTCCTGGATACTTTAGTAAATAGCTAGCATTTACTATGATAATTGTGTATAACAGTAAATAATATAATTCCACAGAAAAAAATTGTCTTTTTGTAGCAATACTATTATTTTTTGTGTAGCTAGATAGGTGACTAACTTTTGGAACAGGAATGGCTAATTGTCAACTGAACGTAACATGACTTCTTCTTTTTTTTTTTTTCATTAATAAGAAGTGCTTTTAGAACATGTATTTCTGTCACTTATTTTATAAAGGACATAAAACTGTTTATAATTTTTTCCAGTAGAGTATAGCTATTCAGAAATATGTTAAGGGCAAATGCTTGTTCAGTATTTATTCAGACTGTAGTGAGGCAGTATTGTCATTAATGTCAGTCTAAGATTTGTTTGGGTTTTTTTTTTTTCTGTTAAAAATTTAGCTAAGGACTCAGTCTAAATTACAGATATTTGCTACTAGTTACCAAGTTTTAGCTCTACCCTCTTGCTAAAGAGCCTATGCTTTACGTAAAACCAAGCATTCTCGTTCATTGACTCTTCAGAGACAATTCAGCATATGGTGCTGCTTCTCTACAGTACTTCTGGATGCAAAGGGAAAGAACATTTAATTTCCCTGACACATACCTCTGCCATTCAAGACAGACGCAATCAGCTGAGCAGCTGACGTGCTGCAGTCCTACATTTGTACTTTTAATTTTTTAATCTAGGGAGTCTAGGCTTTGAAAAAGTGACTTGGTTCCCTTTAAAACCTACTAGCTAATTAATCATGTTTGCAGAGTGCTGTTGCAGGCAGCTTCTACATTTGATTAATAATAAGTGCTGATATGGGGAATGTGTTACAGTGAGCGGGATCACATCTGGCAAGTCATCATGGCTACTCGCTGTTCTGCACTGTAAGCAGTTTTCCCCCCCAAAACGTGTTGACCTGATTCTATGCTGTTAAATTCTCAAGTTATAATTACTACCTTGTAGCGTACATCATATGTCCAATTCACAGTTTGGGACTATGGGAAGCTGACATAACCTGAGACTGCTGTGCAGGCATTTAGATCTCTCAGCTCACCAACTATTTTTTGTGTTATTTTTTAAGCGAAATATTCTAAGTATCAGATGGGCAAACTTGCCAGTGACTGCAAATTTTGCCCACATCTGATCAGCAGTGTGATTATTTTTAAACAAATGCTTCTGAATTTAAAAGAAGATTCTGGATTATGAATTTTATGTGATTAAATATTTATGGAAAAAGTTAAGCTAAAACAGTTCAATAAGCTAGAGTGCCAGAACACTGCTCTCAGGGAAAATGTGGTCCCATTTTTTTCTCAGCTGGGAGAGGCGCTAGGTATTTTCACAAGTAAATGACCCCTTTGTGGATTATTCTTCTTTTTATTTACTCTTCTTTTTATTTAGTGGGACTTTCAGTCAAGCTGCTCTTGTGTGAATCTCCCATGCTTTTAATGTGTGAACCATTTCTCTCTGGTATGTTACATAGCAAAACAAATTCATACAGAACATATATATTCCTTTCAAAAAAACACCTAACCACCAAACACCCAACCACACCAAAAGAAAAAAAAGAAAATCCACTTTTTGTTTGAGTTCTTTCTACATCCACACAAAGGCAAAACTAGGAATGGCAAGTGACTAACATTAAAGAAAAATATTTTAATTAATACCTGAAAGGCAGTTGTGTAACGCTTTTTTTTATATTATAATTTTCTATGATATAACTAAGTGAAGAATCTCATGAAACCCCTAAGCAAGGACTAAATACATCATAATTTCAAGCATAAACTCCATGAGACTATCTTTCAGGTGTTTAAAGATAGAAATTAGGCCATAGGTCTTTTAGATTGCTTGATGAACATACCTTTGAAGCATTAAAGGTTTTAATTCGCATTATAGGTTGAAATGCTTGCAAAGTACAATTGAATATGTTACAGATTATTAAGGGAGTTTTGGTGTTTTGAGAGAAAAGAAGAATTGTGGTTGATAACTCTTTAAGTTAGGGCTGAGAATTAGCCTGCCAGACTATGTTAGTTCATTTTCAGTAGCTAAGTTTTAGCCTAATGAAAATTGAAAGGAAGGGGTCTTGGGTACCACAACAGCAGAATATCTTTTTGCATAATGTGCTGTGATAAGCTTTGAAATCTTTCACTGTTTATGTATATGAATACTAATTGTTAACAATATCAACATTTGTGATGGTAAACTTGTTACTCATTTTTACCATTTGCATTTCTTACTGTTTTCTTCTTCTGTTTTTCCCCCCTAACATTGCTGCAATAAGGAAAACTTAACTTGGAATTAACAGAAAAGAATTCGTACCACCTTTCTCTCTGAGCCATGGAGAGAAGGATTGGCATGATGTCAATATGAATGCTAATAATCACTTGTGACTCTTTTCATGATATGAAATGAGTTTTCCTTGTCTTCAATTTGGAGCTATTTTCGATACTAACTCAGAACAGGCTAACACCGAGATTTATTATCAGCTTGTATCCTTTCTTGTTGTTTCCATCAGGGTATATTTTCTTAACCAGAAAAGCAATAAATTAGTCATTTGTAAAAGCAAAACTATCCTGGTAATCATGCTGAATTGTTTGTAACCCCTGTCAAGAGAAGGAAAACACATGACTGAATAGTAGTGCAGCATTGTAAAATTTAGGTCTCCATCAAGATTAATAGGATGCTTATAGCAAATTGGTGCCTTCCAGATGGGCCAGACCAAACAGCATTATGATGTTTAATACCTGTTCTATCTTGACAACACAATCCTGATAGCACTGTCGTTTTAAAATTTAATGAACAAGAATGTTACTATCTATTCAAGTGTACAGTCTAAAATAGTGAAAGGTTTCTTACCACCTGCACTCCATAAACCAATACTTTAATGAATCAAATAGGTATGTCTGTTTATATGACATAACAGGACTCAGACCGTATTTTCATAAGATAAAAGATAACTCATCTTAGGCGGAGACAATATAAAGTCTAAATATGTAAGATGGGGATTGAAGTATAGGAAGAAGGGGTAAATTGTTCTTTGTCACAATAGAAGAGTGTTGGAAAAGATACTGTAGTCTTTGTCTTTGGAGTGCCCTGTCAGTTCTTCTTGAAACATAAAAGGTAGCTTTTAATTTCCTGAATTAGGCTAATAAAAACAGAGCAAGAATATAAAAATAGTAAATTACATTAGCGGAACTCATGAAATTAGTACACTAAGCACATGTGCAAGCTATATACAGCTCTGCTGCCTTATTCAGTATCTACTTGTGTCTGCAAATATTACAAAGCTAAGAGGCTCACAGGCAGAAACTGCTGGTCCTTAAAGGTGTAGGATGTAAAATCCCTGTTAGGGCTGAAAAGCATTCCTGGGATCAGGAACTGTAATCCGATCATGTAATAGGATTGTTATAAATATAATCCTATTACTAAACCATGTGCTTGCATGTCAGAATGAGCAGCGAATAAAGGCTAGAAGATGTTTGGGTTATGTTGCTTTTTCACAACAGATAATGTGCACCATTGTAACATACGCCGATTTAAAAGGCGGGTTTTGGTGGAGGCAGGAACTTCATGCCATAAATAAATCTTGCTGTAAGTTCTGAGCTGTCAGTTTTTGGGGGGGTTTTCCCCTCTCTTTTCTCCTCCAGCAATATTAAAAAGGAAGGCTGAAATGATTTATTTTTCAATAAACCTCATTGCTTATGATAACAACAAATGATACCATATGAAGTAAACCCCCATAGAGCGTCAGAAAGGGGGGAATCATCTATCTATGAAGAATATCCCATTGTATGTAGCTGGTAAGAATACAGCTAAATGGCTTACGTCACATAATTGTCACGGTTATAGTATATTAATTCCTTAACAACCAGCAAGCATTTGTTGAAAGCCAAGTATATATAGTGATTGAACTGGATTGCTGAGTCTCTTGAATTGTAGTCATGAAGAGGTTAGCAAATTAAGCACCTTTGCCCTTTTCTGACACATTAATCTTGCAAAGAAGACACTGTGAATATTTTATGCAAGTATCATGCCAAAGAAGTGCTGGCAGTAGCTTTTTTTGGCCCACTTCTTGTCATCGGTCTTGAGGTAGGAGACACCCAAAAAGGAACGGCACTCCACACTTTTTCTAGTTTTGAACTAAGATAAAAGTATTGCAGTAGGCGAATAAATTTCCTTTGGAAGCTTCATTTCTCAAAACATGCTGGGTATCGCATTCCTTCGTGTGCCTGATTTTGTTTCAGAGGCAGTGCTAAATGTGTTTTTCAGATACAATGGAACACAGGAAGTTTTCTTTTGTCTGTCTATGTGATATAACTATCAATTATGTTAATCTGATTTTGGTGAACAAGCTTCTAAACTATGCTCTCATAGGTAAACATGCATGCAAACGTATTTATCTGTGCAAATGCAAATATATATTGGTATATATTTATATATAAATATATATCAAAATATATATACTTATATATATATATATATATATATATAAGTATATATATTTCAATATATACTTAAATAAGTAGGAAGTGAGACTGAATTATCTGCTCAGCCCTTGACATGGTGTTTCCAGTTCAGGGTCTACAAAGCCTTGCGGGGAATCCTTGTGCTATTGCCACCCATCAGATATCTCATTGCTGTCTTCAGGTGGCAATGTGTATTCCAAGTGGGAAAACATTTGAATTACCATCCTATCAGCATATTGGTATCTGGTAAAGGAGGAGCAAAAAGACCTGTAAAAAAAAAATTAAAAAATCAAGGTGCGTGCCACTTGAACATTTAGAGGTGTATCAGTCTGTACTCTGTTGACTAGAAAAGTTTTTTCCAGCTTTGGTCTAAGAAGTGAGATACTCTGCAAATACCTGAAGACTAGTAGATGTTGAGGATGTGCATTAGTTATGTTGCTATCTAGAGTTATCTTGATTTCAATATTTATCTTCTCTACTTAGAAGATTTAATACAGTAGAGAGGGACAATCCCTCATTAAAAAATTCAACAGTCTAAGCAGAGAAAGGATTTATATTCTCTCTAAAGGTAGCATTGGGAAAAGAGACAGAGAAAAGCTTGGAATTTAGTCCATGTCTTTTGAATTCCAAACAAATCCTTATGATCTCAAGACTCTTGGGTCTCTGGAGTATTTCATTTAGTACATTCACAGTTTATACTTTCATCCTGAAGCAGCCTATTTTGCATCATTACAATCTGCACATAGAGAAATTAATTTTGTGGATGGACTATTGGAGGAAATTGTTGTCTGGTATTAGTGTAATTTATGTTAAAAGCTAATATTGTGTGAATGTGCAGTATTTAACAAATCTCACACCTTTTCTAAACCTAGTTGAGGAACTTGCTGTGGTTTGTCCTCATCATTCTTGAATTATCTCCTGATATAAATATATGATTTATCAGTGGTGACAGATGCTGCCTTGGTTTTGCAGTTCCTATTATGTTAATGGATCATAGTTCGCTGGAAAACAGCTTTTCTCAAATGGCCTGTCCTTGTTCAACAGCACTGTTCAACAGCACAGAATTATTGTTTCACTAGCTTTAGTTTCTTCTTATAATTAACTTTCAAATGTGCTGTAGGAACATAAGGAGCAAGCAAACTCATTTTACAGTTAACCTGTAAATAAAACCATTTCCAAACCAAAACTGACAGTTAATACCAAGCAGTAGTGCAATTTGCTGCCACTAAAGAGAGTCATGAAATGAATTACCCATGGACATGAAACATTGATGAATAACTAACACTACCTCACTTCATTCTTTTTGTATATACTGTGCACAAACGTGTCTAGAATAATGGCAGGAGGAGGGAATGGAACAGGTTTCAAAGTTTACTGACAAAGTTTACTTTCTTGCCTCCTATAACTATTTTCTTTTGTTTTCTGATTAGTCACATAGGTTACTTATCAGTTCCCGATTACTACTTTTATGTAGTTTACCAATTTTTGGATGATGTGATCTACTTCAAGAACTGTTCTAATTCATCTTTCATAAATGACAGTGTTGAACATCTCCATGCTCCTAATCCAAGTCTTTGTAGACATTGCTAGTGGATGTTTGTGTTATATGGTCTATCACAAAGAAACTAATCAAAACGTTCAGTTTTTTTAAGTAGGAATGAGTGGTACTGGAAAAAAGTGTTCCTATTAAGTTCCTTTTATAATCAAAAAGCATGGATAACTATAACGTAGTATGGAACCATATGCTTTCATTATATTTACTTGTGTTTGCAAAATGTTCACCCTTTAATGCTTTAAGAAAAAGTATTTATGCAGGTCAGATCTACAAAAATTCTCTTTTTTTTTTACCTCATGTTTCTTTAGAGTATCTATCCTTGTGAATGTGGCTACATAATAATTGTTTCCTATCAAGAAAAAATGTTACTTTAACTCTTATTGAAAAAAAAATCTTTAGAGTAAGGCTATTTTGTAACCATAGAGTAATATTTTTCAGTCAAATGTTGAAGATGTACCTTGTGTATCTGAAATCAAAACCATATGTTTTGCAGCATATCATCATTTTTAATAGGTAAATGTTGGCCACACAAATACAGAAAACTATTGTAATTTTAATAACTGAGAAACAGTATTTTGCTTATGCACAGAGCTCTTGGAATCCATGCAGTTATACATGTTCCTTTGTATTAAAAGGCACAAAGAAAGATGGCTTGTTCCAGGTGACCCATCAATGCAGTGGCAGAACTAAGGGCTGAGCCCTATGCTCTGGAGCCCCAGTGTGTTAGTGCTTCCATGATGTGGGTAGCAGAAATTTGTCAGAAAAACAAATTTGAAAGATGTTACATTTTTACAATTTTTATCACTTTATTTTCTAGAACTGTGAGCTTTATGATGCTCCCATGAAGGTCATTGTGTAGAGGCAACTGGGGAAACCTTGGGATGAGGGAGAATGATGGATGACAGGGCTTCTCACAGTAAACAGTTGCAAAGTCTTTTTAGAGTGGTTTTTGGAGAAATGCAGAAGAGAAACTATACAAAGACAAATCTTGCCTTAAAGAAAAAAAAAAAACCAAACAAAACAACAACAAAACCCACACAACAAAAAAACCAACCAACCAAACCAACCCGCAAGGCATCAGGGCTTGGGTTCTGCAAAGAAATCTTGGCTCTATCAACAAGACAAGAAAAACACTCTAAACCTTAGGAAGGACTTTATTAACAATAAAAGTGTTTCTGACTTAGGATGACTCTTCTAAAAGGAAAAATGATCCCACATGCATATGGTATTGTTTGCGATCACACACACAATTTCTGTGTAATGCCAGTTTTCTTTCTAGATGCTATGCTATACACAAATTGGCAGCTATTTTTAATGAGGTTCAAGCAAGTGTGGGGTTAAGACTAGAAATAAAAGTAGTGAGAAGATTATTGGTTTCATAGATCAGGAGGAAACAGATCTCGGTTTGACCATTTATAGTGTTAATTTCTCTGCATTAACAAGACTCAGCTTTTTACTACTGGAGAGGAACATGGTGTAAAACTGCTAACCAATGAAGGCAGTGCTGGATTACGGTTACCATTATAGATTGGTGGCTTTATGTGTGGGTTGGGTTTGAGGTTTTCTTTCTTTTGGTTTAGTATTTCAAAGCAGGGAATTATTGGATTAGTGTTTCCTATTTTATTGATGTCAGGATGTTCTTTCTGTTCCAACAAGCTTTTACCTTTTAAGAAACCAGCAGGTCTGAAAGCTTTATTCCTTGGACAAATTATGCTGAGGTTTTCCTCTTCTGCCACTGATAGCAGTTATTTAAAAAATAAATAGAGATAAATAAAAAGCCCTTTGACCAAATCAATACTTAGATAAGAGATATTTATGAACGTCTTAATTGAGTTTACACAGGACCAGTTTTATCTTCCCTGAGAAACTAATCCTATGGTTAGAAGAAGGCGGCCTGCAAGCATATGGTGCTATGCCAAATGTGTTAGAGATGCAGGATTTCACTTCATGCCTCAAAAACATGTTGGTATAATTACAGGTCAGCTCTACAGAGAGTTATACTGTAATTAAAATTTTAAAAAATCAGGCTTACCAAAGTCCTAAGATTGATGATCTTGTTTGAAAAAAGATAAAACAGCAATGCTTGTGTAGTCTGTGCTCTAATCTAAGTCCTACCAACCACAGTAGAAGGAATAGGAAAAGGCTTTGCAGAAAAAGGGAAATGTTACCTCACCATTTAGAAACAGATGATTGGGTTGATTTGTTGCAATTTTCAATTACAGTTGCAACTGTCATACTGTTGATTTTTTTACCTATAAAAATCTGGAGGAAAAGGTAAGTCCTGCTAATGGGAACACAAATATAATCTGATAGCTAGCACAGTCGCATTCAGTGGAAATTGTTTCTCAAACCATCTAATCAGGAGCTAATTTCCACAAAACAAGTAGTGATATACTAGGAATGTGAACAGAGAGGAGCAAGGTCCTTCTTATCACTTCCTGCGGACTATACTGAAGATAGATGTACCGAAGGATCTTGCACATAGAATCAGATTTGACTGTGGCCTTCAGTTCTTAAAAAAAAATAAGAATAAAACAAACAAGTGCAGATTACTGATGAAAACTTATAGATGAACACAATGGGTTGATTAATCTTAGTTATGTCCTTTTCTTTCTGTCTGTAGTGTTTGTACCGATTGCAGTGCTGTTTTTCTATTAATGTGATGTACAGGGAAAAGCTAGTCTCAGCAAAGCTGAGGCTTGACCCTTTGAGTCGCTGAATGTTCCAAACTCCCATTGACTGTACTGAAAACGTTTCTGTTTAATCAGCCTCAATCACGTGGGGGTCTCAATAGCTGCTTTCTGTGACTGACATTTTGTGTAATCTGTGTTCATGATTGATTTCAACCAGGAGATTGCTTAATATACTCAGTGTATCTTTTCACTGATAACTGTGTAGCGAACCCCCAAATCGCTTCTCATAAAATGCTCTTTGAATGTGAATTATAAATCATGGGATTGTGAAACACAGAGAAATAGCTGGTCAAAGACAAACAATTTAGGAACATTATTGAAATGTCTCACTGATTTTATTTATTTATTTATTTAATCTTCTCAGTATTCATCTGTACACACTGGAAGTTTAGAATTTGTTTTAGACTTATTTTTTAAATTAATTTGCTTTTACCTTTTTTCTTCTATCTTTTTATAAATGTACACTGGCTGGTTTCTGTCTTAGAATGGACTCCCCCTGCATCAAACTGGTGAAGCAGTTTCTCCACTAAATGAATAGAAACTGGTAAACCTAGACTTCCTCACAGTATCTCCACAATATCACAAAATAGCCATCTTCACAGTATCTCCAGCTTTTGTTCCATTTGTGTTATGATTATAATAGTGGACTCATCTGCATGAGAAGCTTGGTGGGTTTTTGCTTGTTATTTCAGCTACGTTCTGCACTCCGTGCTGACAGATGAAATACTGAAGTTGCATGTATGCAGTCAAAAAACTACCAGTTCTCCTCTATCTGTTGGATTTTTTTTTTTTCCCTCACTTAAGAGGTTAACACCCAGAGATTAATTTCTTAACACTGTGTGGCACATCAATGTGACTAGATTGTAGGGGTGGAGTCATTTAGAAAAGTACTTGGTGAAGGTAATTTTTCAAACCTGAGATTGATCTCTACAGGGTGAGATGTTTTCCAATTTAGATTGTAACATAATTAATTTGGTAACAATCTGGGGTTTTTTTGTTACCACCTCAGCTAAAATAAAAAATAAATTTAAAAAAAAAAAAAAAGGAAAGATAAATCTACACAATTAATGCATAGATAACCTACACAATACTAGAAATCCAGTCAATTGTAACTGTCTCCCCCCACTCTGCCCCCAGCTCCAAATCGCTCTTATCTATTATTCAGCCTAAAAACCTTCCTACCAAATCTTGGGATTGTACCCCCAGTTCAGACTCGGTGTGATGGTTCTTTGCAGCTTTCCACTCACTTTCTCTCTTTTGTCATTCTCTCACAGATTCATGAGCATTTAAAAAATAATAGCTAGTGAATTTCCCCAAAAACTTTTAATAGAAGTCATAGATACTTGACAACTAAAAAAAAAAAAATACATACAAAAGAGAATGCATACAAAATGTAAGTAGTATGTTTACTACTTTTTTTTTTATTGTCTCAACAAAATATGCTTTAAATTCTCTGTTTTATTTCACTTTCTCTCTACTGAGTATTTCCAATGGGGATTGCATGCCCACTTACAGAATTATGTTATACATGTAAATGACAGCCTGATTTATTTGTAGGAAAGGTCCTAGTAGAAAAATCTGATATAACAGGTGACATTGTTGTACCAAGGAAAAGATGATTTCCTGTCTTCACGGAGGAGCTTGCACCTGATAAGAATGTTATGTGCTGGTAGCTTGAGTGTTACAACATATGTGATACTGATGATGAAAAAAAAACACCTGTGTGGAAGACAGCTTAATTTGATGACAGTTAGACGTTCTCCATTTTTTTAAGACAATAGATGAAGAAAATGTTTTTTAGTATATACATACATTTTAAAGTCTTTTTCTGTCTTTCAGTGATGCTTTTTGCATACGTGAAGGGTTACAGATTAAATTAAAAAGAGGTTAAATTAAATAAAAAAATTACAGACTTAATCTGATACCCTTTATTTAGGAAATCTAATTACGATTTATAAAACCATTAAGATATTAATTAACTAAATATCAACACACACCTCTGAAGAGGTAGGACTGAACCCTCCAACAGCTGGCATTATGAGGTTTTGATATACCCAAATGATAATCAATTGTAGCTCTGGAGTAAAATCTGTAGTAAATCTGGATTTTCTATAGATGTTGATATGCAAAACTACATTTTAACTAATGGCTGGTAGTCCTTTGGAGGAAAGTACATATCACTGTGTTTACCATCTGTCAAAACACACTTCTTACTGGCTAGATAGATATAATAGCACAATAATACTTTATGAGACTAAAGTGTGTAGCATATTCTGTCTTTAATTCATTGCAGTTCATGCATATCACTGATACTCAATGCCATGTTTCTATGGGAATCTGAAATTATGTATTAAGTGATGACGTATTGGCCAGCACTCGAGCAGACTTTAGTCTGAGTTTGTGTTTAGAATTTACAGCCACATAATGAGGAATCAAAACCTTTGCCTTCCAATAAAGTCTGTGTCTCGAGGTGGTTTCTGGTGAGGTCTGTTCAGACACCTTTTAACAATACGCAGAAAATTTTCTTTCCAGTTTACATGTTTTAAATTAGGGCACAATAACACTCATTTGTCATCTGCTGTGGTTTGATCAAACTATGTTTTAGAGAGAAAGCTTAATCGTTGTGTTACATTCTCATTACTGTGGTGGTGGTGTTGGGTATGGTGACACATTAACCAAGTTGTGTTTGGTTCCACTTTGCTGTGGAACGGGGGTTTTCAGGATCCCTTTTCAGTAAGGAAAAATTAATATATATTGTGCTGTTAACATAGCATACTGTTGCCCAGCCATCCACTACATGCCGAGTGGCCTTTGGTTGGAGGATTCAGAAAAATAGCAATGATTTGGGGAAGTTTTCCAGTGATCAGACTGGCATGAGATAATAAGAGTGGCAAACTGCAGAAGAATGAATCTATATCTTTAGTTTTTCCATCTAAACTGTTTTCCTCTCTTCAATATGACTCAAAATATACG
The DNA here is from genome assembly GCA_947846985.1 of Fratercula arctica. Lineage (NCBI taxonomy): Eukaryota > Metazoa > Chordata > Aves > Charadriiformes > Alcidae > Fratercula > Fratercula arctica. The sequence goes on from CANTUZ010000010.1 coordinate 28,492,544, forward strand.
AGTTTGAACTGAACAGACAAAAGATGCCATCAGGTTACTTAGTCTTTTGTCTGAAAATGGGAATAATTCTCAGAATTGTGATGGAATCTTTTGCCAACGTAGTATAAAATTTTCAGAAAATGACAGTGCCTTGGCTTAAAACTTTACTATTTTCATTAAAGTTTGTGTTTAATTTATGTCCATGATCCAATTTCTTGCCAGAATTATAAACATTTACACCACTGCCCCCACCCTGCTTCTCTAATTGCTGATAGGGAGGAGTAATAACACCCAATTTGCATGTCAAAGATTCAGATTCAAGTCCCCATTCTGCCCAGTTTGAAGGAAAGACTAAAGTTGGGAGGTCTGTCTCTAATAAAGACAATACAATTAACCTTAATATTATTATATTAATCTCTCATCTTCCTGATTTAAATTTTCATGATTTTTTCCCATTGGTGCCCTGGTTTCAGTAAAGCTTGTTAAGATTTTTCAATGCAACTTTTTTCCCTTACGGAAAATGCTGATTTGATTTTTCAATGACAAAAGCAACTTAAAGCAAATTTTCCAATTATTGTTCCAGTATTTTTAACGTGCTGAAACATTTAACATCAAACCTGTTTTTCAGTTTAAAACGTGAATTTTTTTCTGAATAGAATAATATGAAGTATTTAGCATCTCTTATAGTAAATTCCTTGTGTGGGATAGTCTTAGATGGCTCTTCATAACCACTATGATTCTGCACTGCAATTGATTGGACCTTTATGTAATATTGTCTGGTATATGCATTTTTTTAACTTCAGTACAATAATTCTACTGATACTAAAAAGAGAGCTTTTAAGAGATACATAGGAAAATCAATGTTTTGAGACAGGAATAGTCACTAGCTTCTACCCAGACTACAGAAGTTTTTACTTTTTCTAGAAAAATTGTAACCAAATCACTGGATTAGACAACTCATACCAACGTGCTGAATAGCCACTCTCCTGTCATTAGAGGAGTTGCCTGCACTGTGCTGGGATGGCTTTACACTGCTCACCCAACTTCGTTTTGCTCATCTGGATCTCACCATGGCTGTCACTCTCAAGGCAGTTTAAGACACATATTTGGAGGATTGCTAAGGTGCCGATAAGTCTTACAGTTAGTGCTGCTAAAATTCCCCCACTATTAAAAAAAAAAAAAAGTTATTTACTTTTTTCATATTTTGTTTGTAACATTTAAAAAGGCAAATCCAGTTATGAAGTGTGAGATATTGTTCCTCACCCAGTCTTGTGAAGAAGTGGCATTACATTAGCTTTACCATAAACTCAGTGTCTGCAGGTTCCTGTAGAAACTATCTGTGCTGTACTACTGTGTAAGGAGATACTTTTAGTGTTCAGAATCTGATGGGAAACATGAAACAGTGGCAATACTAACATTTTCTCACAAGACTTTCTGCCAAGTTCTGCAGACTTGGAAAACTTGGAGAAACATCAGATTATTTATTTATTTATTTATTTATTTTTAGTACTTATTCCAAACAACGCTCAGCTCATGATCTGTTTAAGGTACTCCCATCACCAGTCTGAGCTCGTGGCGGTTAGCACACACAGAGATTCATCTAGTTTTTCTAACCAGAAATCCCACCAAGTAGATAGATGGCAAACTTTCTCATCTAAGCTGAATGTTCACCTTTTTTGTGATCTATATCAATCCTGTAGTGTAAACAAAAAAAATTTAGTGCATGAAATCTGTTTCTACCAGTTGTTGTCGGGGGCGGATAGGTCAGTGGGGAGTGGCTTGTGTAGAACAGCCTGCAGGATTGATCTGTGAAGAATAACTGACAGTGTAAATTAGGGATATGTGGTTATTTATGCAAGTACTACTCTTGTAATGCTACTGTGTGAGAGTGCAGAGAAACAGAAATGATGTCTGGGGTAGCAGTGTTTTAACCTGTTACAGTAGGATGTGCTACAGCTTGCGTGTTATAGCCCTGGCTTTTTGGAAGCATGTTCTGAAGATGATGAAGCTGGTGCCTGGGTGCACTATACAGTTCCTTTGGGTGTCATCCCTGAACTATGAGGAGCTAGGCAAGAACTGTCTGGCTGCACAATGTTTTTGAGCCATTTCGTGATTGACTATTTGGATCTCTTATGTTGTTGCACTGATTTCAAGTTATGCTCCTACCCGTGTGTTGGACCCCTGGCAAGAGCATCTTCCTGTAAGCTTTTTCTCCCTGTCCTGCAGCATTTAATGCACTGAATCTATCACGAGGCAAATAAGCTATTTAAGAATGAAAAGAAAACAAACTCTCCAAGTGCATAACCTTAAAGAAATTTTAATTAATGTCATCAGGGAAATCTCCATGAGGAAAAAAATAGAACTGTAAAGTGTTTGTTCTGGTTTCACAAAGTCTCTCTCCCTCTCCCCTCCCTAGCTGGTTTCCTCCACAGATAAAAACCACAGTCTCCAAATGTAGAGAGATAAATATTAGCAGATCTCAGGTTTGCTTTTCATCCCATGCCTCATGGGAAAATGCCAGTCAGTTTTCAAGCTTTTCCAAGTGAGCCTTTAGGGGCTTATTCACCAGACTTTGAATTTCTGGTAAACTGTTCCCTGCAGCTTTGGTCATGAGACAAAAAATTCATTTGTATCCCATTTTCAGTTTTTGATTTGCTGCCTAAATTTATTATGAATAGATTCTTGGAGGGGCTTTTTTGGTTTGGGGTTGGTTTTGTTTATTCTTTTTTAACTCTCCTGAGCTTTACTCGCATTGTTGTAGGCAGTCTTTTTAAGGCATACCCTCTAACATGGTTTTAGTTACTGACAAATCTTGTCTTTTTTTTTTCCCCATAATGTTTCCAGAAAAGTATCCGTGATGATTTCTAAGATATTTGCTAATGAGAGGTGATTTTTGCTGTATTTTGTGGACCATGAAAAATTATTCCAATGAATAATGAAGGATTCATCTGGAGGGCTGTATACGTTAGAAAAAATGAAAAGCTGGCCCTGTCTGGCCCATGCTTTCTGCTGGGAACAGTTCTGCAGTGAATTATCCTTCAAGGGAACCGGTATCATTGTCTGTTAAGTAGTGAGAATTTTTGTGAGCAGACAGGTGTTACAGGAAATATATTTCTGAGCTTAGTGACTAAGTGGTAAGTTTGTTACTCCTCACAGAAGCTATTTTATGCATTATTACAACAAGGCTGTGCTGCTGTTTAGAATGAACTATTTTGCAGGAACTTGAGCATCTTCACTTCTGAAAGTCTCAACATTAGATGCTGTAGGGATAAGGTGCATTACAGATAACCTTGCAACACTGTACAAGAAAAGAGTGGAAACAATGGCCTCATAGCAGTGAATTCTGTACATCATGGTTTCACAGTTTTGCAGTAGGGTTAATACCAGCAGGTGTTGATGTGGTGCTAACGAGGTCAGAAATTGTATGAACAGGTGCTATATAATCTCCTAAAACACATAATATGTTGTCACATTTTTTAAGACATTATATTTTCCCTTTGATAACAGGGAGATTCAAATTGCTTGAGAACATTGTAATCGCATTGCCCCACTAATTTGGCTTGAAAACGTTTTGTTTTTGCATCTTCTACACATCTCCTAAAGATATCATCATAAAATAGGTGACTATACCTTAGTGGGGCTAAAGGATTACTTTTTTCATTGGATGGTATCTCCATCGTGGAAGAAAAGTTGTACTCTCTTTAATAATCAAATGGGAGCAATCATGGATTAACTGAGCTTAATCTGATAAAGACAACTCAATACCTAATTAGTCTCCTGTCTTTGTTGCATGTTTTGAAGCTTGAGGTTCATCATTAATGAAAGTAATTAAGTGAACAAGTATTTTATCACCAACAGCATTGTAAGAGAAGGGGACAGGTTGGCAGTGAAGGGATAGAACAAAGGCATGAATGGATCAATAACATGCAGGTCTGCCTTTCCTAATGACAACTATTGTGCTTCCAATTATAATTGCTTTGATGGCACCCAGGGAATCTAAGTTGAAGTGTGCAGAGGTGAATTGAGATGCAGGATTTACGCAATAATCTTGTAAAGGTGACCGCTGTACTTTGCCACTTTTTTTGTTGCTTAGAGAACTTATTAATCGGTGATGTTAACTTATTAGAGCTTGTCCAAAGGACAAATGGAATAGGCTCTGCTTAGCAACTCATAATATAGTTCTGATTTTCTCTTGACAGCCAAGGTTAAGTTGCAGATTTGCACTGCAACTCATTACTGTCTGGAAAGGATTAGCCTTTATATTGTTGTTCTTCCTTCATTATATTAAAGGTCATTTGCCAATTGTCACTCTTACGAAATGAAGAGAATCTACATACTACTTAAAAAAACAATTGCTCAAGAAAATGCGCTGATAAAGACAAAATATTTGCCAAAGGCTAATAGTGTGATATTGTACTGACCTGTGTTGCATTTGCTAGTCAAAACACTTAGTAGATAGGATTAAAGTAAGCAAAGGTATTTTGATATATATTACATTTTGAACATGGAACAGCTGTTAGAAGTTCTGGATTTGGGCAGATCCATATGACAAGGCTAAAATCTAATATTTAGCGCCCACTGAGCATGGATCGTAAAGACCAGGAAATTGACAGTATACCAGATGAGGAAATACAAAAACTGTGCTTTAGTTTTGCAGAAACTTACTGCATAGAAACACAAATAACTCCGAAATACCATCTAGTAACTTATGTCCTAACAAAAGGATTAATTTGCATTGGAGGGATGATGGAAATAAATGGAGCTGCACACTGTTGCCTTATTGTTAATGTACGTGTTGAAAGCCAATGATAGTTTTTCATGAAGGTCTGATTGTAAATGTCCATATAGGAACTGAAGAGCAAGGAACGTTTCTGAAAAATTCTGATCATTGTTTAGATACCTGTTAGAATCAAAAGGTACTTGGGCAAAGGGGTTGTTTTGAGTCTAACAACGTATTTTCGAAGCTGTGAACAGATCATCAGATCTGTTTAGAGAAGAGAATAGAAAATTAAAAAGAATAAAGACAAGAGTTTCGTGGGGCAGGAGCTGTGGAGCTCAACTCAAGAGAGAAAATACATAGTGAGAAAAGGCAATACTTTCAGAATCCAGACATAATTGGAGACAATATATCCAGACACAATATATCCAGATATAATTTGCAATTGGGAGATAAACACTTGAGTCATTCCTAGCAAGCTGGAAACTCCCTGTGGTAGCGTGACTCAGAAATGAAGGCATTTGTAAGTATTTCCATGGCAATATGCTCTTCCACAATTTTTATTCATATCTTGGAGCAGTGCATGGCATTCCTCAGAAAGGCAGAGGCTGTGGTAAAGAACAGGTAGCTTTGTCAGTCCTGTTACTAATGTCTGCAATAACAGAAACATTTGATATCAACGACCTTTTTATTCCCTTTTTTGGGGTACAGGCTCTTGATTAAGTTGGTAGAAAGGACTGGGCTTGGAAGCAGGGTGACTTTTCAAATAGTAGCTATAATGGCATTTTTTAAAAAGCCGGGGGAAGAGTTAGGAATGAGATGTAAATAATTGGCAAGTAGAGAAGAGCTAATGATTATCAAGTTCATCTGTTATAGCTGACATAGAGACTCCTGCCTGTTTTGGACCATGAATGAGTGGCGTATCAGAGGAAGGCCTAGGATGGGAGGAAAAGAAATAAAACAAGAAAAGGAAAGGATCAGCTTACAGCTGACTTTAAAAATAAAGATGTTGCAGCAATGTGAGTTATAGCTTATTGATCCCTAAACTATTTTTGACACTCCGTTGGCCCAATGGGAAGGAAAATGTATAGACCTACAGAATGGTTGGTAAATTGCTGAATAAAATAATCATCATGGATTCATGGGCTTTTGAGGACTTCTAGCTATGTTGCAAAATGAGATTCTTTTACCAGAAAATTCTTGTTTAAAAGCTCTGGTTGCTATTGCCAAAATCTCTGGTCTGTCACAGCAATTAGACACCTGTATAATGGCACTGGTAGGTGATCATTGAACTGAACTGTAGTTATCCTAGACTTCAAAACACCTGACGTGCCTGTGCTATCTGGGAGAAAACAGGAGTAAAGCAAAGACATGCAAAGAGGTTTTGAAAGGTTTTGAAACCATTCCAGTTGGTGTACTTTTGAATGTGCTGTCTCAGAAGCAGGGAATATTCTGAGTCATTCTTTGTTACATTAATGATGTAATTTAGAAACCAAATGTGCCTTTCTTTACCTCCCCTTTTTCCACTCCTTTAGCAGGCAATTAATCATTAGGTGAAAAACACGTATGTTTTTCTCTTGTTCTGGAAAGTTTTGGTGTCTCTGATAGTGGAGGAGAGCAGGGGGATCTCTAAAGTCTCATGAACAGAAGTGAGGAGCAGAAAAGCTTTCATCACACAGACCTCTCTATAGCATGGGGTTTGCAAAGGGAGGGGAAAAAGGTATCAGCACCTCTCTGCAGAATCAACCACAGGGATGAATGAGAGGTGCTAACCTCAAGGTTGGCCAGTTTGGATTCTGTAAATTTATTCTGACAAACCTAGCCTGGGTTGTCTCAAATGATCTCTTCAGAAAACATTACGCAGTTAACACGTGGGACTTTTTTAAAGGTCCCAGCTGTACTTTACAGATGGAAGCGTGGTTGGGTATACAAGCTCGATAAAGGATGATTTACTGCTTTGGGTGACACTCTGCACTGAAGGCTGTTGGCTGCCTTCAGATAGGCTTCTGCAATTCTTTATTGTGCTCTCTCTGTAATCTGTTCAGTGCTTCAGGTAAAAGATAAATAGGGAATTTATAGTAATTATAGTGACAAGAAACCCATTCATGCTAACTGTAGCTATGACTACTAGCAATTATGGCCAATGCTTGATCTGGAGAAAGTTAGCCTGCATTTAGCTACTGCCACATGGTTCAGTGGCAGTAAATTGGGTATTATAGAGCAAAAATATTAAACACATATTTCTTAGTTCACCAGCTGCCAAGTGCATACTAGATAGATGTAAAATACATATCTATACGCAAATTATATACATATAAAATTTATAGGTTTCTTTATAGCTTTTTATTTATAGTTGTCCACATACACAGTTTTTCTTTATGGCTGTTAGTAAATCGTATTTTGAACCTGCACATAGAGAAGATCATATAGTTGGTGCATCTCTAGATTTCAGAATCTAAAAATCAGAACTTTCTGTTGTAAAGTCTATTATACCCTAAAATAAGGCTGGTGGTATTAAGGTTTTTATGCGGAGACTTTCAGCAGTAACAACTGGAAAGAGTAATTTCAGCAATGAGCAGAAGGGAATTCAGTCTGACAATTAGGTGTCTGATGGTTTTGTCTTTAATGCAAGAAAAGGAAGATGATTCTGTTATTGACATAATAAAAGCATGTGAACTTGTTAGTTTGAAATGTTTGCAAATTTGGTAACAGCTTGAGTGTCTTCATAAAACATTAGTGCAGGCAAGCTAGCTTTTTTCCACATACTTGCTAAAATTTAACTTAGTTAAATGACTGACAACATTGTAACTTTAACAGTATCATAATAAAAGAATGTGCATGCAGACTTAATCAACACCGTAAGATGGTTAAACTGGTATAGGTTAGAAATGTTGCGCAATTTGGATACATTAGGGAAGAACATGTTGAAATGAGAGAGAGGAGGGGGCAGTGATTCTCTAAGATGTTTCATGCATGTTAGAAAATTTTATTTGTTTTCTGTTATGTTGTCTTTGGGAATTCCTAATATATTTAACTTCTATAATTTGAGGTTTTCTTCATCTCCTTTCCGACATTTGATTCCATTTTTGTAGTCTTGCACATGTTTAAATGTGTGGTTCTAAACCTGCATGTAGTCTGTGTAAAAGTAGAAAGTCACACATTTAAACCCAGTTTAAGTTGCAAGTAGCAACCAAATATACTTTCTTTAAAAAATTAGAATTATTTCTAAGTATGTTATAATTATTTTCTTTAATGGTTATGAAAGAAAATATGGATTTGACCTTTTGTAAACACTTTCCCACCACTCCAAACTAATGAGTATTTGATATGCAAAGTCTCATTACAGAAGGAACTGTGCATGATTTTCTTATAAAACTTAGCTGCAAGCTGAGAAAGTCTTAGGCTTTTTCCATTCCCAGAATAGGTTCTATCAGTGAAATAACATGTTATGTTTTGTCCGCCAGTTGGCCTTTTTTAATTTAATTGCAATTCAGCAGAATAGTATCAGGGAAAACAATAAAAATAAAATGAGCAACAAGTTTCTTGGATAAATAAGAACAAATCCACTCCATTTCTGCTTTAGCATCCAGTCAATTTCTATAATTGTTTATAACTGAGTAACTTCTCTCTAAATTCACTGTTAGGGCAGAAAGTGCAAAGATGCAGTAATCTAATAGCTTGCAAGCTTGTAATGCTCCATGCCTATAACTTTTTGTTTAAAAGTTTATTTGATTTTTAAATTAAAGGAGGAAAAAAGTACAGCTGTGCAGTTACAATGACAACAATATGATTCCTCCAGAAGATGCCCTGTGTCTCGGTTAACCTCACTTTTGCCTCTGTTTGCTGTCTTATAAAATGGAGATAATATTTCTTCCATAAAACTTAGTGTGAGAATACAGACATTTTTGAGAAGTTTAAGAAGTTCCTAAAAACATATGCCAAAAAATACTTAAGTAGCTTAGACATAGTTAAGCCCACAATAAAGTACAGATTCTTGCAAAAAAATTGTAAGTCCACTAGTGAGATAATATGATAATAATTAGCTATTGATAGAGAAATTTAATCACTGTGAAGGGAAATGGTTTTATATAAGAAATTGAGGTTTGGTATTTTGTTCTCTACGTGTGCACTGTCACAATGACTGAATAAAATATAGAACTCATAGTAAGAAGAACTGAGTCCCAAATTTATAATTTTTAGTGCACATACCTGTGGTAAATTTTATGTGGGTGGATTTTGTAGCTCCTCTGCTGAAATGAATTTCCAGTTATGACTCAGCAGTTTATTAAACAAAAGATAATAGCAACAGTATTTTTTTAAAATCAGTAGAATTGTTTTCATGGTCACCCCAGGTGGTACCTATGTTTTCAAAAGGGAAGAATTAGTTTGCATTTGATAATGACTGGTCACCAGAATAGACAGAAATGTGTTTTTACTTGAATGTAGGTTTTTGTATCCAGAACTGCAGGTTAGAAAATACTGCTCATCTAAAGGATGCTGAAGAGGAAAAAGCTCCCTTAAGCCCTTTGGCTCCAGCAAGCTTTGGATTAAACCTGTGGGTAAGTGCAGAGCAGAGGTGTATGCTGAGACAGTCCATGACGAATTAGGTAGCTGAAGACCATCAGACGTCTGGATGACTGACGTGTTGTGGTGCTTAGCAAAAGAAGACACCTCTTTGAAATGAACTTATGTGACCTGAGAAATTTATTTATGGGAAGAACAAATGAGTGTGAAGAATTGAGGTCATTCTGATGCTGTCAGGGAAGCTAGAGCAGCCATGAACCTGAAAGTAACGATGAACATAACTCAGAAGGTTTTGTACAGATAAGCATTCAACTGACTAGAAAGCAATAAGAGCAGAGGTGCACTGAAATTTAATGGAACCTATTTCAAAGTTCAGAAATGCATTCAGGTTGTGCTGGAGTTGCTAGAGTTCAAGACTGGTGAATACGAAAGAGCCGTTTCATCCTTCCCTATAAAGAAGGCATCCAATTTTGAATGTAATGCTGCTCTAAAAACTTGGAGGGTTTAACTATGTGTTTAGATCTAACAGAAATAAAGGGGAATAGCATGTATGCTTGAGTGCTCTGTTGAATGTGCTTGATGGTAGGTCAATATACTTGTAGATGCCCATTCTCATACAGATATTTCTACCCCGTGCAGTTTGCCCCAGGGAATTTAAGATTTGCTTCTGTTGAGTGTTGTGGTACAACTTATGGATTCTTTGCTACCCAATTTGAACCCCTAATCATGCACCAGCTGACTAAAACTGGGCATAATAAATGCAGGAGTTAATGTTAATTAGCTGAGATAAGCTTTAGTCTTCATGAGATCTTGTGCTAATATAGATGACTGGGCTTTATCTGGAGGAAAAAATAGGCTGGTCACCACGTTCTGTATACTCTAATAAAAGGAATTTGTGGTAAGCATTTGTGCTGTTGTCTTGGTAACTGTCATGCTCTTGCCACAAACCATAGAGCTAGTGTGATCTCATCTGCACATGTGGATTCTGATCTGAAAAGCTGTGAAAGACCCTTCTTTATTCTTATTACTGCAATTTTAGATTGTACTGTGAACTTTGCATAGCCAAATTTCAGTGTTAACATTGGAAAGTTGATGCTCTGTCATTTTATTCTCTCTGGGCTGACATATGCCCTTTAGTAAATTGTTAGATCTGTCTTTTAGTTCAAAGGGAAATTAATTATTTTTGTATTTAGTTAGTATTCTCATTAATAGGTCTTCCTATCTATTAGGGAAGATATTATTTTCTGTCCAGGTAAATGCCTCTGTCTAAGACAATTATCTGGTTTCTGTTATCGCGGTATCTGAGTAGTCCATATCATAACTGCAGTTATGTTGTTTGCCTTTTCCCTGAGTTGCAGAAAAAAGCATAACCTATGGCAGCAGCAGGGTGTGGACTCCAGAGTGGCAGAATGGCAGTGTGAGACTCTAATTCTAGAAAACTGACAATACAATACTGTCATCCTTGCCCATATCCTCTTCTGTAAGGAGCTTGTTGGCATAGTAGGGGATGTCATGTTTATTTCTAATTAATATTTACTGGTGCACACCTGATTATTTTTTAAATTATTTTTTTCATACTCTCTGCAACAGAAGTAAAAGCATTAATTCAGTCCTGAGGGGAGACCTGCATGAAGGTGGCAATGACAGTAACATAATTGAAGTTGCAGAGTGAACAGCAAACTCTTCTGTAATGTACTTTTGTCCTCTATACCTTTATTGATGAACTAATCGGATTGGGCAGGCTCCAAATTCCCAGAACAGACAAAGAAACTTTGAAAAGAATGAAACACTGCCTGTGAGCTCAGAGGAATGCACACTGATTAAATCAGGTTAAGACAAAGGCTTCTGCACAGACATTTCGTCTGTTCCCAATTATGGTAGTTACTTGGAACAAGTGGACCTCCCAAAACTTGCAAGGAAAACTTGCATATGGGTTCTATGCGCTTCTTTTTTACCCTTTTCCTCTTATGTTTTTTTGAACAAATAGCATTTTGTTTTGAAGAGTCACTTCCTATTTCAATAGAAATCAATAAGAGAGATCAAAGTCCAGTTACTTACTGAAATAACATTAGTGATAACTGGATGGTTGTGACCTAGGGACTTCATTTATATATGGGGCCATGCGTAGGCATATGATTGTTCCATTATCATTTTCATGTGACGAAGTGTTCAGAGTACCATGAGAGACACAATTTGTACTTGAGACCTGAAAGTACTGAAAATTTCATGGGGAACCATTCATAGATCTCCAAGCCAATTTTATGGACTCAGAATTCTCAACTGTGCTCTAACTGGTCAAGCCAACTCATACTTCACTAAGGCAGTCCTTTTTCATAATAGAACGTAATTATGCTCATCGATCTACTAATTAAGATGAACTTACTTTTTCTAGCAGTGGGGTATTTTCTCCCAGAGACATACTAATTGATCACTCAAAAAAAGCTTTCTACAGTCTAAAGGTTTGTTGATCATCCTTTCATCTGAAGATTTGTCTTGCTTTTGGTTTGTTCTGTTACAATTGTTATGCAATGAATAGAGGTGAAATAAGCAGTAAAATCAAAACAACAATCATGGTCATTTGTCCTTTGCTGTGGCTATGTCCAAACACACAATCTAGAATGGCATTAAAAGCCTAGCTTTAATGTTGATGCATAGTGAAGGATATGCATAGTTAGATAATTATGTGAAATGGAATTACTCTCTATAGTATGCCTGGAAGTTCCATGTCTTTAGAGAGAAAGAAAATGTTGTGTCTCTTTGTGAGCACAACCTTTTTGATGATATCTGTTGAGGGTGTTGAAGATAAAAATGTTCTGTAATGAAGAAACATTTAGTAATTTTAATCTTCGAGGAGATGTACTGATAATAAATAAGGATAATATATTCTCTAAAGCGTGCAGAGAAGATATGCTTTGACTTTTGCAAGAATAATTAAAAAAATATATTTGGCTAGTATATTGCACTTTTGTCAGGTCTGTGTGCTGCTGTATGGAATTTTCCATTTTCAAATATTTTTCATTTAATTTGATAGTCATAAAAATGCTTGACTGAAAGTTGTGGATAATGTATCTCCTGTGTTCCCAGAGCTAAGGGAGAAATATTAGAAAGTATTTCCTTTGAATATGCATTTAAGTTTTTCAGTGAGGTTGCTTTGGTAAAGGACATACCCCTTTGAGGGTTTTTTAGCACAAATATTTGTGCAATGAAGCATAAATGTTCATACTTGTGTTTATAATTTTTTTAAGCATTCTTTCTTATTGGCCATGTTACAGAAAAAACATTGGAATTTGATGAGTAAAGAAGAGTGAAAATAAACACGCTTTCATGAATATTCCCGTGCACTATAGTTAATTAGAGAATACGTAAATATTATTTAGAACAACAATGTGTGTATATGGGGATGACCCGTAGTTACTTCTCTCTATAAATGCACATCCTAGTTTATATTCATGTCTGTTGCTGTAACCCTCATTTAATCTATTTTCCTAAATTTATTTATGAATAAAATTAGAGTATCTCTACATATAGGAGAATTTTAGGAGTGTGCTATACCCTAGCCTCTGGATGGTATCCAGCTTTTAATTACCATGACATCTAGGCTCACTGTGAGGTGAGTTAGACAACATGGTACTTAAGAACATCTGCAGCCATATGGTGTTCTTCATAGGTCAGCATTTCCAATATTGATGTTTCTGGTGGAGTACTGGGTGATGTAAGTACTGATGGGATATTACAGGGCTTGACATAGGTTAGGACACAACTGGCAGAGAAGAGTGATTAAGGACAGCTTAAAAACCACATGTGGCTTTACCTGGGGAAGTATCCAATTTAGGCAAAAATGTGTAAGAGGAAAGAGAGAGGTAACCAAACTGCAGTCTAACCAGGACACTGTCTGATCTAAGGCTCATGACCTACACTTGTGAAATTGTTCAGTGACTTTGATAACCAGAAGCCACTACTATTGATTCATTATCTTCTCAGATTACAATTTCCTTGAATATGGGAATTGGTTTTCCGCTTCTTAATGCCAAGGCAGTTTTACCCTAGCTATGTGGAAAGTGTGATAGGATGAAAGTGCAGTATGGTATAGTTGCAGGCAGAGGCAGGTAAACTAGGGAACTGAATAAAAGTATAAATACTTTGTAGTTTAGCTTTTTGGGATAGCACATGTTGTTGGAAACATGGTGCATGATTCACTTTGCTGAATTTGATCATGACTAAATTCAAGTGCTACTGAAAGTTCGAGAGTCCTGAATTCATGCAGCCTTTTCTGACGTGATAAATAACATCTGTTGGTACTTTTTGTAACAGCAAATATGCAGGTGTGAAGCCCTGGGCATACAAAATCTGTTGTAGGCCCTTTGGTTTTGGATTTAAAAATATAGATATACTACTTATATGTAAATGTATCTTCTCTACGTATTTTTTCCATGTACAATTAACAGTATGCAGATGCATTTTTAATGAAGGGTTATATGAATGAATCCCCTGAAAAACATAAAGGAAATAATTCCTTGTTGACTATATCTTGTTGGAACACACTGCCTATACTGAAATGCAGAGCTTAACATGTATGAACAAGATTTTAATTTATTTTCATAACACATTTGACAGCTATAAAATAGGATATCATGCTTTCATGGAAAGACATTTAATAGCAGTAATGAAAAGCTGGCAGTGGCCTGGCGTCAAATTAGTCTTTACTAGTCAATACTGGAACATTTGGAGAAAAGCTGGGTGTAACACCTCTCTATCAAAGGACTATTTGTGCATCTTTGTCTGTACGTTCTGTTCTTTCCAATGACAATTTAATATCTGCACAAAGATGTTGCCTTTATTGTTAGGCATTGCCTAAGATAAAAACCCTACCTGCTGACGTGCCTGAAATATTCTAGGCTTTACAAATCCGTTCTATTACTTATAAAAATAATTCAAAAAACAAAGTTCGGCAGAGGAATCAGTATTTTTCTTGTTTCAAGTGGAAATATAAAAAGAGATTATCAGTGGTGTGTGTTCTCTCCAAGGTCTTCTCTCAGGCTGGCCATGTACATTTTCTTTGTCCTTGGTCATTGCTTGATCTGTCTGTTATGTACAGCTGCTCACAGGGCCTTGACAAGCAGAACAGCCACAAGGTAGTATTATTGTATTTCTATTACACAAAGTTACAAATGAAAACCTTCTGTATGGTGCAGTCGTGTCTGCTGTTAGTTGAGTGTAAATTTTTTTCCTCTAGTGCTCTTTGGGTGGATGAATTTAATGATGCTATACCTCTTTCTGGCTGTCCATAAGGACAGCGGCAGGTGGTATGCAAAGCAAACTGAATCAGGTCTTAAGCTGTTTTTCCTAATTTTGAGTGACTTCATTTTGGGTGGAAAACAACAGCTAATTATTTTAATGATTTGTAAATAGAACTGGCTGGATAATGTCAAAGATCACCACAATAAATTACCAAATAAATAAATCAATAATTTTGAAACCAATACCTAAGCTTAGTTGTCAAATCCTATTCCTAGACTTAGGTAAGTAATGAAACTATATGAAAAAATAGAGTACTTTGAGGAGAAATTAAATTTCTGTCGTTGATGAATTCAATAGCCTTTGCTTACAGACTAGCAGAATATGCAAATTAGTGTTTCACCTGGGTTTAATTCATGAAAGAATCTTCCTCTTCTGTGGGCAGTGCTCTGAGAAACCATGTGCCTTGATGGGTTTGGTTTCAAAGTCTAAGTGACACATTTGATGGAAAACTATCCTGTATTATACTGATATCAGTCAGCTCCTTATTATAGATGAGAGCACAGATTGGAGTCATTAGAGAAATGTATGGGGTTCTGCCAGGCTTTTAGGAAAAGGGCATCAGTTGAGAAGTTGTCTGTAGAGGCATAGTGTATACTTTTTAATAGGATTTTTTGTATGTTTCCATTTGTACCTTTTCATTATACTTCCAATTATTAATTCAAGATGGTCTCTAGTTCTAGAATGTACACTGCATGTTTTAAAAGCAAAGGGCAAGTAAATACCACGTACTTTTTTAAAATGAAAAATACAGAGTACTGGGAGAAAAACTGTGCACAGCAAAAGAAAAACAGTTCTTGGAACACAGATCATATTTATAAAATTTCCAAGCAATAGTAGGAAATAACCAAGGCATTGCCACCCACATGATTGGCATTTTAAAAAAGAAAAGTAATGGTTTATACCAAATTGCTGTGATGAGATGTTAATGTTTGAAACCTGGAACAGATTTCTAATTCCAACTTTGACTTTGCAACCTTCTGTAGTGAAGTCACTCATGCTATGCATGTACGTTTGTTTACTTGCCACAGAGCTTATATATTTGTGTGTGTGTGAAGGATCTGACTGCTTTGCACAACTGCACAATATATAGGGATGTTGGATATCAGAAACGTGTCCTTAGAAAAGGTTTTCCAGCATCCCTGTTGGACAGCAGGGTAATGTGCTCAGAAAACCAGTATTGCTTTTGCCATAAGGCTAGTATGTCTTCAATGAATTAACATTTCTTAGAAAATTTTGTGTTTTAAAATCTTGTATGCATTGGTAATAATGCTTCTGGATTGAACGAGAACACAAAAGGAAATGATAGGTTGTTATCCGTATTTCTTGCTCTTATGTGGCACACAGCTGAACAATAAAAAATGTGGATGGGACCTCAAAAAGAAATTATTTCTGTAACAGTAACAGGGGTTTTGCATGTCTTTTTACAAATAACTTTTTCTAGTTGTTCACTAAGTCCAGGATGGAGGGAGGTGACAGGTGTTCAAAGCGTGGTCCTCCAATTCAAAATCCCTTTCCCTACTCATTGACACATACTTTGTCAGTGAATTTCAGGGTCTACGTATGTTAAATGAAATACCTCTTTTTGTTTTTTTTTTTAACCCACTACCTAATAATTTCATCTGATGCACTCTACTGGTGTTTTCACATAGAGAATAGCATTAACAACCTTATTCTTCCTGTTGCTCATGGTTTTATAGATTCCTGTAAAAACTTCCCTTGATCATACCATGTATTTCTAAGCCAGATGGTGCAATCTTAGTCTACTTAGTTTTCCGTATATAAAAGATATTCTATACCTTCTACTGATTCCCAAAAATGTTTTGAGAAATATTTTTTTCTCTTCCTTATTAATTAAATGCTTGTAAAACTGCTGTCAGAGCAGAGGTGCTTGTTTGTACATAAAATAGGTGATCCAAGGTTACGTCAATGCCAATATTCTTGCATTCTGCCCTGCCCTCTTGGCCTGCTCTCCTCTTGCAAAGTGCCAGTCCGTATCGGTGTGGACAACATTAGTGTTGTGTATTTTTTCCATGCTACCTACTGAAACAATCTCACACATACACATGTACACAAATTTGGCAGTTTCTCGTGAGACGGTAGCTTCAGTGCACAAATTATAATTCATGGCTGGCAACCATTTTATTTCATTAAATACGTTGTTCAATGCTGAAGAGACTAGCTACTTGTCTGTTAAATTTTGTTTCATTCATCATCAGTTCTTTGTCTGCTTGATTATTGTCTGGGTTCCTACTATAACTTTTATCTGTGTGGTGTTGCATGCAATTACATTGCCAGATGCTAGATGTTTTACTGTAGTAGGTGTGCATTAGTGTTTATACACGTCTTTTACATGTTCATATTGTCCTGTGTTTAGTGTAATTATCACTGTCTAGAATGAAATGCTCTACTATGGTGTATCTATTTTATTTATTTTGAGTGAACTGTGCGTAAATTGATTAAAATGCATGGTGTAGGTGTGGAGGGTGCAGTGGGCTAGGTTGTTGAAAAGTTGCATAATTGAAGAATGGGCAAATGAGTAGCACATAGGTAATATCTCACAGTGCATACTTCTAGAATTTGGGGTTTATTTTAGGAAAATATTTATGAAGTCATAATAGATTTTGCCTTTACCCTTGGTCCTAGAGAGACACTGATATATATTAGCTGTAGAATTACAAGGGGAAATTTTGAACTGTTCATTTCATAGACAGTTGTCCAAGAAATAAATACCTTAGAGTGAGAATTTCCTTTACAAATTCATTATATATTCCTATTGTTTGCAGTTTTTGCAGCTCTCATTGAGTTTGCTTCCTGGTGGGAACTAATGCTTACTGTACAAGGAATTTAGTAGTGGTATTATCTGTGAAGCCTTAGGGGCTCAGAAGGACATGCTCCAAGAACAACATGCAAATCCTAATGCTGCAACTTGAGCTAAACAAACTTTTCTAATAGAATTAGCACACAGCACAAACACAGAGGAGGAAAGAATGAAATATTCTAATGTGCGTCTTGACCTCTGGGAACCAAGAAGAGCTAATGTACAAGGATCTTTAAGTCCACCAGTGATAAGTAGTTACGAATGGGGTGTAAAACACAGCATCTGTTTAACATAGCAGAACACTGCCAAACTGTTGAGGACAAATAACTTCCCTTGCTCTAGTCTCAAATATATCGAACAGCTTGAGCCAAAGTACAATCAGTTTATTGGCAGAGGGTGGAAAAATGTACTTGGCTTTCCCCTCATATAAATAAATAGCTGAGAGGAATACAGCGACATGAATAAAGAAAAAACAAAGAAAACCCCCCTGTAATAAAATATGCATTGGTTTATATCCATTGCAATAGAGAGTAGCTTAATCTCTCTAATATCTAACACTGTCTAAAAATGAGACAGATTCTGAATATGTAAAAAAAAAAAAAAAGAAACAAACAACATAAAACCAAACAAACCTCTTGAAAGAGGTTAGTTTAGTTGCAGTTGCTACCTGCACTTGGATGCAATGAAGAAATGGGAAATGATGTACACATGGCCACCCAGTGAAGATGCTAGAAAATTGCCAACTCTGACATCAAGTGAGAGAAAGATGGTGATTAACACCACATGTCATACTAAAATGGTAGTTTTGCATTAAGGATGAATCACAGGACAACAATGTGCAATTTGCCTTTTACCCACTGAGTGAAAGAGATGAAAGAAGTAAGAGAAAGTGAAGACAAGAGCCAGTGAATATTGCGAGGACAGAGAATAGCTACTAAACTTTTGAGGAGTGAGAAGAACAGAGTTTTCCTAGTTTAACTTCTTGCTGACATAGGGTAAAGACTTCTAGTGTTCTTTGAGTTTAGTCTTGAAACTTGTAAATTTTCCCTGAAATAAATAATCTAAATAAATAAATGTTGCTCTCTTGATAAAGAAGTAAAAATGGTCTTGGTAATATATTCATCATAAATTCTATACTTCGTAAGGAACTTATTGTACTTGGACAATTTTTATGAGAGAGTATTGTAATTTTATTTTTTTCTTCACAAATATGATGATATTTCTTCTCAAAATAGAAGCCTCTATACATTGCAAATCAAAGTTAATAGGTCTCCATATGCATCTGAGGGTGTTACATGTAAAACCCTCCTCTCCCTTTTATACACTCCTCCTTCCCTTTGACTGAATTATTCATTGATCTTTCTATGCACGGAATGTTTTTCCATAAATATGTCTGGGTTATTTTTGGCAAATCCTAGGATCATAGCATAAATCACATTGGAAGAGACCTCAGAAGATCTCTAGGTCAACCTTCTGCTCAACACAGAGTCAGCTATGAGATCAAATCAGGTTGCTCAGAGCTTTATCTGGTCTGGTCTTGAAAACATACAAGGATGGTGACAGCAAAACCTCTCTGGGCAGCCTGTTCCGTTGCTTGGCTGGGTTTGTGACAAAAAACTTTCTTTATACCCAGTCTGAACCTCTTTTTTGGTTGTTTTTTTTTTTTTTTTTTTCAACTTATCCCCATTATCTGCTCTCAGGTACCACTGTAAAGAGCCTGGCTCCATCCTCTTGATAACCTTCTCTCCTGTGTTGAGCAATTGACTTTTCTACTGTTTGTCACTTTTAGTAAGCATGAGTTTTAAAAACAGTCAGCTTTACAGCCTTACACTTCCTTCTTTTAATCTTTTTTGAAGTATCTGGCACTTTGTAGGCACTACAAAAAACCCAAAACATTGCAGCCTGAACAAAGATGTTGCAATAATTTTTATACTGCTCTTCTACCTGCATCGTCTTCCTTTCTGACCAATGACTCATGTTGGTTACATTGATGCTTGTGCAGTAGTGCCTGATTTTAGATTAAAGCTTGAAGAAGAGCATTTGAGTGCCTGTCAGGCCTAGCTCAGGCATATTTTCAATTGGATAGTTACTGTTATTTACTTTTGTGCCACCTGATGAACCTGCCCTAAGCTTGCGATGAACTTTGTGTAATAGTAGGGCAAACAAGCTCTAGACAAATAGAGCATTAACTGATAGTGAGGACATTTATGTTCTGCTATGTTTCCACACAAATGAGGGAAATAGTCACAGAAATGTCTTGTCCGAGGTCGCGCAGGTGGGAATTGAACCTAGCTCTTCAGTGATGCAAATATTGTAGCCATTCCATGTTGTGCCTGTACCCTTCCCCACTCCCCCATCAGAGCGTCAGAATGTTTTTCTGTGTAACTCTCAGCAGTTTTGTCTGTGTGCCTGTGAAAGAACCTGAGACCGGTGGGGTGCTGTAGCTGCCTCTTCTTTTGACTTCCACTTCTGAATCTTCCCAAATTACTATGATACTTCATGGCTTCCAGTAAATGTCTTAAAATCACTGTGTAAAAACCTCAGAAAGGAACAATCAGAGGAATACCTTTGGTATAAAAAATGAGCTAGTATGAGAAAGAATCTAGCTTTTCTTTTTTCTCTCTCATATTATTGCTGTCTTCTTCAAAAGGTCTTATATTCTGTGAATGTTGAGATAGCAGGTAGTCAAGCAATATTGATGGTGATTTCCTTTCTCTTAGCATAGAAATTAAGAATAGTATAAATCTGACAGTAGCAATATTCAAATAGAGTAACATCTTTTAAATATTCCCAGCAGCAAACTATAGCAGTAAAGGTTAGGGCTATTCATGATTCAATAACGTGCCGCTTTCCCTGTATGTATCATGACTGAAATCAAGAAACCAAGAAACTGGAGGCCAGGATATCTCTTAGGGGTGTCTGTTAAAACAGTGAAACAAAAGGTTAGTTCACAAGATTAGTAATGGCATAAAGAATCTTTTTTTTCCTCTGCTTATTATGACAAAAAAATTGTTACTATCTGACAGCTGTTTGGCTCTTCGTGTTCAATAAACTGATGGGTCTGGCTGATGGCTTGTGGGCAGCTGTCCACACCACGCAGCTGGCACTCCCTGACAATCATTCAGTAAGGCCAAGTTTTGTATGGGTGTAGATGTGCAGTGCTACCCTTGTGCTTAAATCTGTCCCCTCATGGCTGTGATTAACGTAATTTGGCTGTCAGAGCAGTGGCGGCTGCTTGCGCTGCTACTACCCGTGCTGTACTTGTCTCTGCTTTAATGGAGTGGTTCAATTTCCATGGCTGTATTAGTCTGGCATCTTTCTCAAGCACAATAAAAATTCCTTGAAGATGCCACATGTGCACTTTTACTTAATTACCAAAACAGTATTTCTTAATTAAAAAAAAAAGAAAAAAAGATTATTATATTAACTGACTTCTTACACAGAGTGTGATTTGACACAGTGGGCAGGCAGTTAGTCACAAAAGTCAAAGGGCCTTTTTTTCTTTTTAATTGCTTGAAATCTGCCAAAACCGCCTACTGCTCCAAATCTTTGGGGCGTAATTCAGTGTCACGTGGAGATGCCTATACTTTGCCATTTTGGCAAGGTGCTTCTCAAAAGGATTAATGAACCTGGACAAGAGAGTACATTAAGGCAGGTCTGCTACTTTACTGGCTGGCACACTTTGGTTAGTTTGGGTATCTCTGCATAGCATTACATTATGTGGTACTGACCGAGCATGATGCATCTAAAGAATAACCTTTGTCACACCAGACTCTTGGTCCTCTTGTGGTTTGGCTTGGTTTGATGTTCTTCTGCCAAGGGATCTGAGTTACTCAATGTATGATAACCTGCTTGAACTTTGGAAATCTGAATGCTTAGGTCTTGCTTGCAACTATGGCACCAGATCTTCTTCACATGACCAGCCAAGTATGGACGAAGGATCAGCTGGTGAAAGCTCTTTTTCTTGCATATGTTGAACGTGGCTGCCTCCCTGCACTTGTAAGCTTTTATTTCAGCTATTTGCCTTACAATTCCAATTTGCCTAAGGTAAACAGAGGGAAAAACCTTCAGTCATAGCACCCTAAAATTATCTCAGCCCTTCTCCAAACCGGCCTGTGCAGCATCTAGAAGAACTCCTAGGTGACCCAGAGAAAGTGTTACGTATAGTGCACACCACTGTTAAACCTGAACCATGCAACAGGTAAGCACTGGCAATAAACATCTCTCACTTGTCGTATTATAAAGAGAACTTTCCTGAAAACAGGAAATGTTTCAAAAAATAATTCTTAGAGTTTTGAAATAGGGACTTGCCTATTCCACATAGGTACCCTGGGTTACTAAATATTGTGGAGCCTCTTCTGTTTTAAATCACAATGTTCACCCTTGACTGGAAAAATCTCAGCCTTTTACAGTTAAATGTCTTACGAAAACTGACAGTTTCATTAAACAAAGAACGTTTTAAAAAAATCTTATAGTAATGCTGATGAAGAATGCTAGTCTGTGAAACTAATGTTAATAAGACACAAAATCAATACTGCATAAGCTGATGGACATTTAAGATCCATTTGATAGCTTTTACCTCCCTTGGTAGTTTTTAATCCCAGAGTCTGAATATTGCCCCATACTATGCAGTTATAGCATAGTATACATCTACCTAAGTTCTCCCTGAAGTGTTAAGCGGACATATTTTTTCCTTCCCAGCAATCCTAAACATGTAGATTGTGGTAGTATTGAGAGCTGTCAAGCTGCTATGCGGTCTGCCTGGGGTAGGTGAAGTGAATCCACTCTATGGTATATTAGGCTTGTGAGCTATTTTTAAAATGGAAGCTGTTCTATAAATGTTTTAGGCATAATTAGAATATATTGGGAGAGAACTCCCTATGGAAATAAGCACAGAGCCTGATTGGCTGGTGCAGACTTTCCAAGGTGCTACCTGCCACAGAAATATAAAATGTAAAAAGAGTTCAGTCAGCTTTAAAGGTAGGTGAAATAAGCAGCTGCTTATACTAGTAAGGTGATATGGCTTGCAAAGAAAGAAAGAAAGGAAATTTACTCTGGTGGCAATGAATATTTGCTGCTAAAATTGTCAAAATGTTAAAGCTAATCTTTCTAACTCTTTACAGAGACTTGGGAAACTAATAGGGGAGGGAAGGAGGAAACACCTAGAAATGTGTCTTCCTAGCAGCACGTGTTTCATCTCATTTTTGCAGAATTTGAGGAAAAAGAGTGGGCTTAAATAGCTGAATGCAAGTTTATCTATGGTTTGTTAGCCTTATCAAACCTACCAGACATGGCTAAAAGACACTCAATGGAAACAGGCTTGTTTGTAGAGGTAGAAAGAGATCGTAGGTAGAAGGAGTAGTGCCTTACCCTCTTTCCAGATAATAGTAGTCTGTTTTAGCTAAAGGGAAAGCATGTTTGTTTGAATTAAAATAAGGAAAAAGAGGACTTAATTTAATTTAATTTACCTGCTGTAAGAATCTTCTGTACAATTTTATCTCAGGACTCCAGCATCTTCCTCAGGTAGGAATGGACAGTGGAGTGAAAATGTGTAATTGTAGCAATTTAAAATGTTGGCTGTCAGGTGTCATGAGAGTGCACTTCTGTTGGTCAGTTTTTGACATGGTGCTAATTAAGAGTTTGGAAGAAAGCCATTTTTGGAGCTAGTACAATACCTTTGTGAAGTGGTCCTTTGGCTAAGGAGATGAGATATGAATTCAAAATAATCCTTCAGCCGGCTATGTTGTTTTGTTGTTTTTTTAAGCAAGTGTCTGTACTCATACACTGTGGTTGTATTTAAATAGATCCATAAATTCTCTGCTTATTATATGATATTGTTTGGGAAACTTCATCTGTCTTCTTTGGCTGATAAAAAGATGAGCAAGTGCTTAGGTATGGAGAACAGTTAATCACCTCTCTGTGTTTACCATGATCTGTGGTTGATTATGCCCCTGACTTTTCCTGTCTCTTTGAGATGGGTTCTTAGTTTCTTTATCCTTAAAATGTGGCCATATTTCAAATTAATAGTTTTGACTGATATTTGAAGCGCTTTGAAGGAACTATGAAGGTGTAAAGGACTAGAGAAGTGCAAGCTGTTATTATACTTCAGGTAAAATTAAATTTTGCTCTCTCTAGAAAGAAAATCTGCCTAAATTAATATTTAATCCAGTGGACTATCAGTAATTTATTCAAGAAATGCATACGAACCACAAAAAACATGTAGTCTAAATGTTCGGTTGTTGAAGTCTGTGTAATTTAGCCTTTTTTGGTTTTTTTCAATTTTAAAGATTCATCATTAATTTTTGGATGATGTACAGAACATTCTCTTCCTCTTTCCATCTGTCTCAGAAGATTATCTTTTGCCTTGCCTTTTTTTTTTCCCCTTCAGAACAAAAATGCTAAGTAATCCTGAAGACAGGAACTGTATTTATAGTCCCCCAGTTAGCTCACTAAGAGAAGCATTAATGCAAATCAGTTTATGCCTTTTAAAGAATGCTGCAATCGTGTGATGCCTTTCTCAGGCATGAAAGACAAGGTATATCAAATTTAGAGGCTCGTGGTATAGATTTATCCTCTTAATAACCTTTGCTGTTACAAAATGAGAAGTATGCAATAAGGAAAAACAGAAGTGATGGATTTATGTCAGCTGGTAAGTGTGCATTTGGGGGGGGAAGCTAACAAAAACCAGTTAGACTATCCCCAACTCCTGACAATCACATCATTTGTGTAAAGTCTATGCTGCTATTTGTTAATATGGTTGCTATGACAACTGAAAACCTACATCTCTTCAAGGTAAAATCAGAAGCGCAGTGAGAGGGGAAATGCAAGAACCAACTTTACACATACACGAATGCATGCTTTGTCTCTTCTGCCTCTTTTCAGAATACATAATGATAAAGCTTTTCTCTTCATTTTCTTTTCCATTCTGGCACTGGGAAGGGTAATTGTGAGTACTAAGTGGTAAAATGTGAAACCCACTGGGGAACTGGGAGATTACTACCTGCTGGACTGCCAGCAATTTCTTCGACAGATGGTATCAGGTCTCAAAAGAGTCTAATTGGCTTATCATAGCCAATGCATGTATTACAAGTGCTTAGATAACGCCAGAAAATACACATTAGCTTGATGACTTGATTTTGTGGCTGTGCTTTTAAAGAAAAATATAAGCAAGACAGTACAACCCCATTTGAAAGTGCTGGATTCAAGCCTCTCAGAGCCTGCAATCTTTTGCTGGGGTCCTGGTACAAATTAATAAAAACATCTATGGTCAATTTCACAGGCTGGCACAACCTGTGCGTTTGCATAGGAAACTCTCTGCTGTCCCTACTATAGGCGTTAGCCTGCTGCATCACTGGTAAGCTGCCAAAGTATAGGTGACTTCATAAGAGCTGTCTCAGAAGATCCCTCTGAGGTAAATGTGTCTTTTATGAGTTCTTCTAAAGAGCATCCATTTCAAGATCTTGGCATATGTAACATTTAAATACAGTTCTTCTCGTCCTCTGACTGGCATGTGCACAAGGAAAGACTAGGCTGCTGAGCTGCCTAAGGAAGTGACAGGCGAAAAGCAGCTTCTAGCAAGGTCTGGACCGGGGAATCGATGGGATCAGCTTGCTCTAGTTCAGTAGGGAATTTAGCTCAATGGGTCGGAATAAAAAAAAAATCTGGTTGAAAATACAGGATTTGTTTTGCTCCTGTCCAGTTATTTCCCATTTCAAAAGATGTTCTGAAGTTAATAATCTGTGAGGACTCTCAGGGATAGTTCTGAGGGTCAAAGGACCTCAGAAATCCAAAGGAAAGAGTGTAGCTGATGTGAAAGTGGTTTTGGCCAGGGCATAATGCAGCTGTACCAAGGATGTAGCAGATGAAGGAATCCTAGAGCTCCAGTCTGCTGTACCAACTGGCACAGACAAATGATTCATTGCATATAAGGGGTTTTGGTATTATGTTTTTTATTGCCTTTAAAAAATATGTTGGCCACTGTGCCATCATGAAGCTCCACATGTAGGTCCACAATGTTGCCTCAAAAGTAAGAATAAAGCTATCAGATCCTCAGGCTGGTATGTGCTAGATGCCTTCTTTGTAATCGGTCTGAGTGAAGATGCTAAGGAGATGCTGGTAGATGGTCCATCTGTGTGAACACAAAATAGGACTTATGTTGGCATATAGCATTGCCTCATCATCCTTCCTCACTAAATGCCATATATATATATGAAATATATATTCGTATATAAATATATGAAATAGCCAATGAATGTTCAATCACTTGGACTTTTATATAAAACTAAATTCAAACACAGAGGCATGTGTCTCATGGGAATTGTCAGGGAAGATCAGCTACTGTTTCTAAAGCATTGTCATGATCTGTAAAATATTAATGATTCATATACTGTATTTTAAGGAAAGTTACATAATTCAGGAAATTGTAATTTTGTGGGAAGTGGGATAGTCTTCTTAATGAGCTATATCTGTCAGTTTGAATGAGCACAAGGACTTTTCCCAGTTCTGTTCTACAGGACTTATCAACAAAGTCAGTCCATTGCTGTTGGTAGGGTTTTCTGAGTTTTTCAGTTTTGTTGCAAGGCTGCTATTGAGTATCCAGTGTTGAGAAAAATAACTAAAACTGTCTGTATTTAAAATGTGTTTTTTCATTTTGCTTTTTTTTTTTCTTTTGTCCATTTTCTCATGATAGCAGATGTGGTTCTCTAGATCCTAGATGAAGCCATTTAGTGTCTGTTTGTGAAACAGCACTGACTTTGCAGCTTATCAGTGCTTTTCAGTACTCCTTCTGGACCTTCCACCCACTATGATTTGCCAGAAGGTGATTCTGGCAAATTTTTCATCCAGATACTTAGTTAAGCTGGTTAGGAAAGCCTGCCTTAGCCATAAAAATAAGCCATTCATTTATGTTCTACGTTTTCAAAAATCTTTATTGTCCTGCATTGAAACTGCTTTTTTCTACTTCAAGAGCTGCAGAATGTGTCTCCTCAGTGGGCAGCCTAACTTAAAAACAATAATGAAACCAAACAAAAACACTCAGAGAAGATCATTGTCTCTGTATGTCTCTAACATATAATATGCTGTTCGGGAAAAAGTAGCAAACATTAAAATACAAACAAAAAAAGCTGCAAAGCTCTTGTCAGTTTTTTGCAAACTTGCAAATGCAAGAGGATAAACCCCTGAATTTGAAAGAATCTGTGGGCTTGTCATGTGCAGACCATAGAGGGAGAATAATTCTGAATCTAAAAACAGAATTAAAAGAACTTTTCCCCTGTGCAGTTATTGCAAGATTTGAAGGCCAGACACCTTCAAATGAGTCTGGGCACAGAGATGCTGCATCAGATGGCAGAAGGAAATTGTCCTGTGGAGAATGACTTTCAGAGATTCATTGGATTCATGTAGTTACTGTTAGCATACTGCGAACAGGGGCACAGAAGCTGCTTTTCTTGATTTACACAATGAGATTATAGAAGAGTGGAGATTATAGAAAGGGAGTAGACCCAGGAACCCACAGAGTATTATTTGTTGAGCACGATACTGAAACAAAACTGCCTACAAATCCTGATTCAGTTCCACAGTTCCTTGTAGGGTTAGGTACAGGTTTGCACACCTTTTGCAACATTTGCTGACTGCTTGTGGGATAGGTTTGTTTGTGACTCTCCAGGACCTGGTCAGCAGTCTATATGACAAGTAATATTCTGATTTTTGCCATGCTTGGATTTTGTGTTATGTTTCAATTTACAAGGTGTTTTCAATTTGAATTTTGCTTTTCCAGTTGCTATTGTGTTAGAAAGGTACAAAAATATGAGTATCAATTAGCTGCACTGTTCTTAAATTACTTCTTGTATGAAACCATGAAGCTTGTGGGTAAAAACTTATGTAGGTCCACTCTTCTGGAAAGAAACAGACATGTCAAAAGGTTTCTCTGAACTATTTATATATAGGGAAAGCAAGCAGTCTACAGAAACCAATAAAGTGGCACCCTGCGTCTCTAAATTAGCAAGCAACTAGAGTTTGATTAAAATTGATATTGGATTCAGCAAATCAGAGAGTTCTTACCTAGAACAATCTATAAAATTAATCAGCCACAAAATACCACATGCAGATTGGCAAGTTCTTCATCCAAGAAGTTTTAGAAAATAAGCACAACTGGCACTTCAGATCCCCAGCACATATGAGAACAATATGCTTCACAGCAGCTTGTCACAAAACAGCATGCATATTAGCAATTCATTACTCATTAAGACTACCACACGTGCAATAAATGCACATACATATGATGCTATTCCTGGGAGTGCTGCTTCATTGTATGGATTGGTTATGGTGTCCATTGTCACTCAGAGTCACCTCTATAAGTAAATGCTTACTTCTGGTTTCACAGATGCTGTTTGGAGAGCAGCACGGTACAAGCCTGCACAAGAAATTCATTGTGATAGCTTAAAGACATTAGCATCAGCATTGCAAGTGCCCATTGTACCACCCCTGGAGAACCCTAAGGAAAGTAATGTGTTTCTTTATTTGGATTTTAAGTTCAGTGGTAAAATCTCAAAAGCTGTGGCAGGATGGGCTAGATGAGTTCATGCATAACACTGCATCCCAGTAGAGACCTGACTTGGAACAAAGTTCCTAGTCAGTGATCATATGAAAATAAGTTACGTGTGTCTCTAGTTGCAAAAAGCCAGATGTCTTCAAAGCACTGTTGTTTGGTATCTCATTAGTGCTTCCCACACTGCTGTTCATAAACCTTCTTCTGATGTGCTGTAGAAGCTCTGCAGAATGAGGGAGTAGTACTCCTTGCAATTTTCAGCTTTAAGTAAACAGTCTTCACCATAGTATTAAAAATCCTCCATCCCAGGTTGCTCCAGGCCAGTAGCCCAGGAGTTTATTTCCCAACATCTCATTTATTAACCATGACCCTGTATCAATGTTGGATGGCCTGGGGAAGATAGTTTGTAGACTTTTATACTGAGTAGGGCTTTCTGTTACTATACTGTGATGGTGAAGGAATGTGACAATTTTTTTGTCCAGGTCTGTGATAGGCTTAGGCTGGATTGTTACATGCTGAGCTTCTGCAGTAACTATGATTGCAAACCAACCAAGTCCTGTGTTGCACTTAATTGGTGTATTCCCTGGGTACACAGCGAAATTCTGTCACAGAGTTGTCAAAATCTCTTTCATAACCTTCTTGGCAGTTTCCAACATCCTCATACATTGCTGCAATCCCCAAAAGGGCTTTCCTGGACTGTTAGACAGTAGATGCTTCTCTGAATTGCTGCATATGCTGTCTGGAATCGGCAGGATCTCCCTTAGTCAGTCCATACATCCAGCCCTCTGGAGAGGGATCCACAGGGGATGTGACCTTAGTGCGTCTGAACAGTGGGGTGGATAGAGGTATATAGTTATAGTTTACCAGAATTCAGAATTTTTACTGCTGTTTAAGCAAGCTTATAATAAAATATTTTGAAATAGTACTGCAATACTGAGAAGGTAGTAAGGTAGTGTTGTTTTTTGTGGAGCCTCCTTTCTTATTGCTCCAGTCTAGTCCTTTTGCTCAGATGATACTTTATGTCAAGATCAGTTCGTTCATTACTAGAAAGCAACGGTTGCTTCTCCCCAGAGTTTAGTTTCCAAGTCTCGGAGATACTGCATTGTAAGACAGTAGATGGTTGGAATTGATTTTAGAAAATTATTGTTCAGTATCATTGTTTATTATGTTCTAAGGTTGCTACATCATACTTTTTCATAATTACAATCTCTGCTTCACCAACATATTTCGAATGCTTGGGCGATTTGAATTGAAGGAGGTTTTGGCTTTGTGTGTTGCTCTTTTTTCCTTTTTTCTTCCCCCCGCTCCCTTCCCCAATTGAGAAATTAAGTAGATAACTAAGTCTTATACTGAATGCTCTTCAAGTATGGAGTGCAATCATTTGTCTAAATTGTACTGCATGTTTTGAGTTTAGACAGTTTGGCCCATATAGTTAATTTATAAGTTCTCATTTGTGCTCAGGCATCAAATGAGTGCTAGCAGATGTTGGCAAGAGGAAGGAGCTAACCACTCTGCAAGTTTGTGGCCCATAGTTGATGACTTCCAGCAAGATATATCATTACTCTCAAGAATTCTTGATTAAAAATCACTCCTCCTCTTTTTGGTTCGGTCAGCAGAACGTTGAATCTAATTTTATACCAGAGCTGACCTAATTTTAGGAACCTAAGTTCCTGTGGGGCCTGTATTACTCCCTAGCCTATTTTCTCCGAGCCCATCTTACAAGGGAATATCTGAGGCTTGCCTTGGAGTCCAAAAACCTTAACCAAAGGCAACGTGTACAGGTATTTTCATGCAGGCTCTTCTTGCTTGCATAAGATGTACCCTGCTGTAACCTTTCCTTTAAGTTTTTGTTTAGGCAGCGATTATCGTGGTTTATTGTCACTTGTGGTCACAGTGAGGGTATGGAGAACAAAGGGAAATCAAATTATCCAAATTTCTTTCAATCAAACACATTTCCCAATCATGCTTATTTTGAATGCCTTCTATTCAAGCCTGCTGGAGTATCTCTCATTATGATGTGACAGTTTAGGCCTATAAATAATAAATTAAATATATCATACCAAACTAAACAAATGGTTTCTAGGAAAGGCAAGTGATTTTATTCACTCACATCCTTATTTATTGCACAAATATTTATACAAATGGAGGGGGGGTTATCTTCAACCGTTTTTCTTGGATCACAGACAATCCCTTCTTTTCTTAAAACAGTGATGATTCTCAGAGCAACAGATGGAGAACAGAGCGAGCTGAAAGAAAGTGCTCCTTTCAGGGAAGCTAAGCAAGCCACCATGCCTTCTTCCCTTTGACACAACAAAGAAATGCTATTGTTCGGCTATTGCTTACACACTTTTCCTGTTTTAATGTACCTGAGTTGTCGCCGTTGAATAGTATCCATTGTCTGTGATAAGCTGTGAATAGGGGATGATGAAGTGGTGGCTTCCTGGAAAGGAGCAAAATTAATCTTCAGAATTCCCCATCCCTTATAAAAGGCGTTCTGATAATTTGAAAACTGACAAGTGTGAGCTTTGTTAAAATTCATGTGGCTTGGAAAAAAGCTCTGTTGGATTGCCCATTTAAGCACATTTTTAGGCTGGAAGCTTTTACTAGCTAGTTACAAATATACTGATTTTTAAAAAGAAATTATTGACCTTTAAAACCCTGGAGTCAGCTGCTGCCTGGTTTATTGGAGACATTTGATTATATATATTCACAGACGCGTATGTAAGAGCTGGCAGTTTTGAGTCAGACCCTGAGCAACAATCAGAAGGAAGGGGCGAGTGATGAAAGCACTGTATTTATGTGAAATATAATTACACAAGACTGACTGCAGAAGGCTGAGATACCACTTACAGGACATCGGTCTACATTTCAGAGGGGGGACCTTAAACTTTGTTTCCTCACTTCTTCCACCCCCTTCCTGGGACAATTCTCATACTATCTGCAGTTTGAAAAAGTTGGTTTATTCTTCTGTACCTGTCCCACATGTGCTGTCATAACAGTTAGTAGTAACTTTTTTTAGTAACAATAGCAGCTTGGCACTCTCAGAAATGTGTGTGATTATCAGTTTCTGAATGCGGGCTGAATGTATGTACTACTAATTGTTGTATTTACCAGAGGAAGACTGGGCTGTTTCTGTTGTGTCTTGTTGTATTTACGTTTTCACCTCAGAAAATAAATTGTTTCCTAAATTCAGAAAGAGGAACAATTTTCTGGCTGTCAAAACATATCAAGAAGCAGTATATGAATGGGATATTAGTTACTGTTAGTTAACACTACAGATCTGAGGATTAAAAACAATGCTGTTATTTAGCAACTATAGATTGATGATAGATTAAATAATATATATTGGGTTGGTTTTATATTGGTTTTTCTTCTGGTTTTCCTTTCTTAAAATGCTTAGTTAATATCACAGAATTTCCCATTCCCAGCAGGTTAACTGGTGTAGAAAGCTTGGCTCTGGCATATCCAAGGTGTTCAGTGAAAAAAGGTTGTGATGATTTAGCATGGCTCTGAGTCACAACAGGTGAAAATCAAATCCCTACTTAGTTCTACAGCTTTCAGTTTTTATACTAATGTTGTACTGGCACTCACATTTCTTCCCTTTGTTATTTCTTGCCTCAGCAGACTACAGATCTCTACTATTTCAGTATTTTTAAGGAGATGTTCGCACCGTGTTCTTTTTATTTCAGTGGTTGTACCTAGGTCTTTTCTTTCTTTTCTGCATCACAAAATCCACTGCCCCATACCACCTCCATGTACAAAACTATGCTCCTTCTGGATGCCCACCATTATATACTGGCAGTGGGAGAATAAAAGACAGCATGGATTCTGCTGTCTTGACAATTTATGGATACTGAACTGACCAACAGAACGATCAGAATTCATGTTCCCTATCCTGCTGACACAGAGAAAATTCATTTGTCCTGCAGCGCTTCAGAATGATGATTGACAAGATGTTGAATTGATTTGGTAATATACTATAAACTAATGTCATAGTGACAACCATCTTTTGCTATGGTATCTGTTCTCCAACACCACCACCCCCCATGCCCACCCCACCCCCAGTAGGCATTATCCCTGCTTCCATTGCACAAGGATTGTGAACTGAAGGTGCAGATGCCTTGTCAAAAGGTCTGGATCTAAAAACTTATGTTTCGGTTCCCACCCACAGTAATGACCATAGGACAATCCTGGGTTTTGGGGAGATGACATCTGTAACATCACCTATGTATTCTATTTGCCACTTTATTTTATTCCATTTGTATTTGGTTTTGTATTCTTTTGTATTCATTTGTATCTTAACCTTATTTCTTTACTGATTCCTCCCTAAATCCTTTATAAATGTGGGAAACATTGAGAGTAAAGGAGGGGAGCAAATACTTTTTCTCTCCCTCTCTCTCTTCCTCTCTTCTTCCCCCCCACCATTTCTTCCTGTGATTTTCCAATGCGCTCTATCTCTCCATTTCTCCCTGAGCTGTCTTCGTTTTATTCATTAGCAGAAGCAATGCTGCAAACAGATTTTTTCAGGCGGCAGTAGGGAGTGCACAGAATGGCTGAGGGAACTGAGGAGTTTTCTCTGTCACTTAATCCTACCATAATGCTTCACAGGGATATTGGTCTCTCCTGGTCCTGTTCTCTCACACTGCATAAAAGCTGTCCTTTCATTTTTTTGAATCCTTTATGGTATGTATGCATTTAGCTCCAGAGGTCTTTATACACTCCCTTTGCAAGCCAGTGCACAGAGAGTTCACATTTACATTTACTTTTTGAGGTACAGAACTGATAAACTTTTGATTAATATTAGACCTAGCAATTTCTCCTCTTTCCCCATTATGGTATCTAGGAACAATACACTAAAGGAAAAGCACATTATTCAGGCAGGGGAAAAAAAGGTAATAATGTAATGTTGTTGCAACTCTCCTGAGACTTCTCGAATTATTAATAATGTGGGTTTTTTTAATAGCAAGTGATAGAAGTGCCTGTCATCTGTGTTGAATTCTAGCTCATGTTCTCTAATTACTTTTTCTTTTCTAAGTTTCTCTTACCTTTTTGTGAGAAATGCATTTTGAGATTAAATTGCCATGCTTAGACAGGGTGAATGTGTTGCAATGCTTTAGGTTAGCTGATTTGAGTTATGTGCAGGGAGCAGAAGGGAATGATCCCATACTGTCATGGTCAGCAGTTGTAAGGTCCTGCAAGTGCAGCCTGTATTATCATTTTCAAGATCTGAAACTATTTTTATAACAATGGACTTATCTATACAAGATATTAGGCTTGACACAGGTAAAATTGGATGGAATTACAGGGTTACTGTGGTATGCTGGCAGTAAGACCCAATTATTCAGTGGTCCCATTTGGATGAAATATTTATGGATCTTGGATCTTTCAGGTTTGTTTTTTTTTTCTTTTTTCATCAAATATCAAACTTCATTGCAAGCACAAACATCCAACTTAATTATTTTCAACTCCTGAGGTTTCAAACCTATTAAACAGCAGAAAGGCTCAGTAATTGTTTTATTACCGATACTGAAAGTGTAATAATACTAGTGGCAACAGAGGACAGTGAGGAAAACAATGAGAAAAATGTAAAGGCATAAATAGCATCATTAAAGCTGCTTCACAAAAGATAAACACAACTGTCAGGTTAATATTTCAGACCACAGATAACAGTTTTAATTAACTCTTTCTTCCATTTCCCTGGTGAAGAGACTAGCTGTAAAATTATTTTACTTTCTTAGTAGTGCAAAGCTTTCTGTATTGTTTCCCTTCCTTTCAAATCAGCTACCAGCTATAATGAAGTTAACAACTATAACGTAGGAGATGCTTTCTGCAGTTCCTGGGTAATGTAGGGGTCGTCTTTTTTTCCTTCTTTTTTTTTTTTTTTTTTTTTTTTTTTTTTAGCCTAGTATTTTTGTCAGTTCCCAGTTCTGTTCTGCCCTGGCCTCCAAGGCCAGTAGATGGGGTATGCATGGTTCTTGGTGCCTCCTGGCAGGATATGGCATTGCTCTGCTACACACCACTGCAGTGGTGTCCCCAAGAAGGAAGCCTGAACTGTGTCCTGGCATGGCAGGGTCTCATGTGTTTTATGGCCTGAACTGCGTCCTGGAGTTTTATGGGATAATTTCTAGTTTACTATACATTCAGTATAGTAGAAATGGTACAGTGGTGATGGTAAAGTTGTGAGGATGTCGTTGTATGCAAGGCAGAGTTTGTTAGGTGCTTTAGGAACTGAAGAAATGCTAATCTGCTCAAAGCTTCCATGTTCTTTCCTATTTACGTGAGGATGCCTACTTAAATTTATTATTTCTGCCTACAACCTTGCCTCAAAGATAATCAGATGTGATTTGTGAAGCTGCAGCTGTTATTTCTGTTTTGGGGGTGGTTGTGTGCTTCTTTAGCATCTGGAACTGTTATGGTGTCATACATGCACGTATATCTACACACAGCACACAGGTTTTTGAGTGGGTTATCTTTTTAAATTTCATGAGAGGGCTTATACTGTTTAGGACCCAGAAAAAAAACAGAGTCTTTTCATTGTAAAAGACAGAAAGAAGCCTGTAATAGAGAATTATGTATCTCATTTGCTGTTCCCACCACACACTTTGTTTGTGCCCTTGTACATCTTAATGCATTGGTCTTGTTCCGTAAAATTCCAGTATCTCTGCAGCATGCAAATTCTTCCTTTGCTATATGGTTTTGAGTAGTGTGTGTCTACAGGCTCCAAGTTTCCTTAGAAATCAACAATCTCAGTAATTTTGTTAGTAAAACCTGCTCCTGGATGGCTTTTATTCTGGTTGCTTCACCCAGATCATGGTATTGTACTCTATGTAACCTACAAATCACTTGGATGATACACGCTTCATTAAACATTACCCAACATTGCTGGTGCCCTCAGGAATAAGAACATTTTTCTCAAACACACACCTTTAACATGACAAGGTTGGCAAAGACACAAGGAGAAATAGGAAGGAAAAGCTTCATAGAGGTTGTTGAGTATAGCCAAGATCAATTTCAGATGTGTCATCCACTGGAACTGCTCTAGAGAATGTACCCTTTGCTCTCAGAAGGGTTTCCCTTTGAACTCTTGTTAGTTTATTCACACAGATTGTCTTTAACGCAGCATTCCTAAACTAGCCAATAACTCAATAACGAAATTGGCTCAGAAACTTAAGAGCCTGCATGCCTAGCATACTTAGTTTCCTCATCATTTTGGAAATTTGAATTACAACCAAAGGAAAACAAACAAGCAAGCTGATACTGAATGAAAAGACTTTTCACATGTTAATGAAATGAAGGAGAAGAAAAAAAGTATTTTTCTTTTGTTTCATTTGTTGAAAGACATCAGTTTTCACAAGTCCAAATTATATAACAAAGCTGAAAAGTATGGAAAAGGCTACTTTGTGGTGAACACAATATTGTTTTTATTTTGCTTGAGCAAGAAAGAACTAAAATGGTGCTGTGGAAATGGCACCATCTGTGTTTTATCTGGGAGAAAATACAAAGCACTGCTTGGAATAAATAAAGAAATAATACAGATTTTAATGGAAAAGGAATTAGTCTTAACAAAATAAATAGAAGTTGAAAATTGTTGACATCGTTTTAAAGAAGGGTCTGTTAAAACTTGTTTGTGATTGAAATGGCTACAATACCTTGTATTTATAGTAGGTTCTAACACTACATTCATACAGGTATTCTGAGATATGCTACACATTTCTTACATACTCCCTTATGGTTCAGTTAGTTGTACACTTCACTGATGTTGGTCATCAACAGTTCAAATTCTATTGGACTGAAAATGCTACAAAAGTGTGGTCAAATTTATTAAGGAATACAAAAGTTGAAGGCAAAGAAGGCAATAGTCCCTCTCCAACAGATCCGTTCGTACGTAATTTACAGAATGTTTGAAACCAAGACTTCTTTACTCTGAGGAAAGAAAAATTATTTTATTAAAAGGTAATGTCAATCATAAGGGTGGGATGCCTGTTTTGCATAGCACACATGCCGTACTTTCATCCCTATGAACATCCTCAATAGACTAAGATTAGATTCGATCGTAATTGGTGAGACTGTATTACAAGAAGTTCCTGGAAAGCAATATAGCAAGTGTGGGAAATGTCCCCTGTTCTAAAACTAGCACCTGTGGACAGTTCAACTTAAAATAACATTTTATTGATGATTAATAAAACTGTTCAAAATGTTACGTGTAGGTACTGTGCGATGAGGAGGAGGTAATTTTGACTTTGTTCAGTGTGCAACGAATAGAGCTACAGCTGCCTTAGTGACATTAATAATGAACCATGAAAGTGACTAAGTGCGCTTGTTGCAACAGCAAATGAAATTTTACCCGTCTTTGCATGTCTGTGTGCAGGAGAGTACAGTTTATCAAGAAGTTGGGATGAATTTAATACCTTTCTAGAAGTTGTTACCAAGAGCTGGTATGTTCCTGATGTATAAAACCTTGTTGACTTGTTTAGAGCTTTTCATCTTTTGAATGAAATCTACAGAAATAAGTGAGAACTGATGTGAAGCAGCTTCTATTTAAGTTGATTTTTTGAGCTGAAGAACTTGGCTGAACCTTCATCTTTTCTGAATGAAATCGGTTATAAGACTAAGTCCACTTAACTAACCACAGCAAAACTTCTGCCTCTCCAGACTTCAGTTTGTGGAGGTGAACTGCCAAGAGGGATGTGAAACTCAGAGCTGAGGGCATACCCGACCACCCACCAAAGCAACTGCCTGACTCCACTTAGCTCTTTTGTGCTTGGCTTAACCTTTTTTAGGCTCAATCAGAGCTCCAGATTTGAGCATCTCTGTGTCTTAGGGATGTTTGCTACTGATTCCAGTGTAGCAGCTATGTATCTTATGCCCCTTGAACATGTAGTTACATTGATTCTCTCTTTGGAGTAAGATAGATAGGACAGTAGCTGGTACTGCACTAGCTGCTCTCCAGCAGTGCAACTACTTTCCCTCTTGCTGTCCTCCCAGCTCACCAGTAAATGTGACCCAAGAGCTAAAGAGCATTGAAAGTGCTTATTTGTTTATTTTAGTGAAAGTATCACACCAGAAATAAAGCTTCACAGAAAGGCCAGCGATAATCCCATTCAACCCATATAAGTCTTATCACTTGGACCGTAGCCAGACCATTTTTTTGACAGTGATATTAAGTGCCATACTTTTCCTTGGTAATTCATGTTGCAACAAAGAAGCCTCAAATTAAAGCATGTGTTTCTGCTTTACAAACTGCTCTTTGCACATGTGCTGACTTTCCAGCTGCTTCCTGCCTTCTTTGACTTCTGTAATTAGGACAACCGGTGAGCCCAGCTAATGATATTAAACTTGACTGTTCCACAAGTCTAGAATGTCATTTATCTCAAGGGTTTAATTTGCTGAGTACAGGGCAGCACAATGCAAGGTTTGCATGCGTGATGGATGTAACTTGATTTTTTTTTTTCAGCTTCGTTGCCAAGTTACAATAAACTGTTATCCCAGTAGATTGTCTGCATTTAAGTGGACCAAGATTCCACCTGGTAAGAGCCTACTGATGAAAACTGTAACATACTGATATCTCTGAAGAGAGGAAAATAAAACAGAAAAACCCAAATTGTGAACACAATAATTTTGTATTCTAAACATTAGCCAGACAGGCTTAAAAATAGCTGTTCAGACCCCACATGTGCTACAGTAGCAAGTGACTAAGAGCTTGCATGCAATAAATAGCTACTAATTTAAAAATAAGTAACATGAATATTATCAAGTGCTTAAAGACAGAATCACAATGATCTGTTGTCTGAATTGCACTTCAGAGTTACTTTCCCTGGAAATAATCTGATACTCTTGCAGTCAGGTATCATATCTAAATGCAAAGAAAAAAGGTACTATTTTTTTTTAAAATGTACTGAAGTCTCTGCAATTGTCCAAATGATAAGAAATAAGCTTAAAGCATAATGCTGGTAAAGGCTTTCTACTTTTATCAGGTGGAAAAATGTACCATATTGTGATGGAAAATGAGGTAGAATCCATGCTGACATGTCAAGCTGTTGTCCTACCTCTTCCTGAAGATCCGTACCAAAGTCCTTTACATTCTCTGAAATAAGAATCTGTTTTCCCTTAATGTATCTAAAAGATTGCACAGAGGGGCAGTAACTAAGGGGAGTGTTTATTACTGACGTCTTTGAGTTCATACCAAAAATATTAACGCTGGGTCAACAGACTGTGGGTCTTGGTGGCTACCTGGAAGCTGAATAGTGTTCAGTGTTAACTGCTGATACATGTTTGGTCATCTCTGTAAATATGATCAATGTAGGACCTGTCATCGTCTTTCAGTAGAGATTCCTTTTCATAGCAATAACGTCAGGGCAGTACTTTGTGGGTTTAAAAGTCACCTCTTAATAAACTGATTGCCAGTACACAGGAGGTCTGAACAAATAGAATGTGTAAGATATTGCAGAAATACTGTATAATGTATACAAAACATAGGTACATCCAGTTACAATTGCAACACTCTCCACTGTGCAGAGAACATGTAAACCAAACCAAATATCCTCACTGCAGTTAGACCAATAACATTCGAAAGGTAAGATTGTGCAGTTCTGCAATGTGCAGTAGCTAGTCTGATACTCTGCTTATAGATTCAGAAAAGCATGATGGTGGGTTAATTTTAAAGGTGTCACCTTCTGAAGTAAGCCATTTGGTAAAAAGCACTGGATTGATAGAAATGTAGCTGTAGACGTTCAGTGAAATCTTGTCATTAAAATCACAACTAAAAGCTGTCAATCGGCCCCAGCAGAAATCTGCTTAGATAACTCTGCTTGAAATACTGTACCTCCTCAGAAAATGGAAGAAGGGAATTTTGCCAGGATTTCAGAATTGGGAGAAGAAGCTTCTCCATTTACTTTAAATTGCTGTGCCAGAACCATGTACTGTCCTTACAAAAACCCTCCTGCAACGCTGCATTTTTGATTCACAGCAGAAAAACCACAGAGAGGAATGCAAGCAGAATATGTAGTACAGCACTGCCTGTGCTTCAGCAGACTTGTACTGGTGGTTTCAGTGAGCACTACTTTTGAAAAGCATGAAAATAGATCGTATCTATATGATCCTACAAGAATACCTCAGAGGGAGGGGAAATGGCAGGGAAGCGTTTCTGTGGACTGTGGAATTTCAACTCATTAAAGTGATGAAACAACTGCTGTGGGAATGAATCCACACAGGGTCCATGACAGATGCCTGACATGCTATATTCCCAGTGGCAGAACACAAAAGCATGCCTGATCATTTAGCAATATTGAGATGCTTCTTGCATTCACACGAGCAGGTGGTAGTGCTGCTGTAAAAGTTGCATTAAGGGAAGAAAATGCAGTCACTAGGCTGTATTTTGACCTGCCATCTCTCCCCCTGGGCGTAGCTGGGTGGCACGCACAGGGTTAACACCAGAAAGGCACACTGGTGGCATGTAATGCCAGGTGTTCAAACACCCCCCGAATTACTTCCAGTGCCAGCTTTTGTACACAGCTTGGCACCCTCAAAGCACCAGGCGGCTTTAGCATAAAAAAGACTTTTAAATCTCTTACCTTGGTCTAGTCCAGTGTAGCTTTTTGGTTGTTCTCCGTCCACTACCAGAAAAAGAGAAATTAATGCCAGATTCCAGTGAGTCATCCTAAATGACAGAGTAGGCTCACTCTTTGCACCGGCTGCTGGCTGCCTCCGCTGTGTGACAGCTGCCGGCTGGCTGGGGAACAAGCGTGTCCCATTCTGCAGCCTGCGGCAGGGGGAGAGGGGAAGGCAGAGCTGGGGAGAGGAGGTGGGAGAGAAAGCCGGAGAGAAGGACCAAAAGAGAGAGGAGAGAGGCAGAGGCAGGAATATACCATGTGGCTGCGTGCTCCCCTTCTCTGCCTGGTGCTCAGCCTCGCAACGCACTGCCGAAAAGTTACTTTTTAATATGTGATGCACTCTCTGATTTTAGAGCCTCCCCACTCCTGCCCTCTTTTCAGTCTATGCTCAGAGGAACTTCTCAGCATTTCGGCCATTACATTATCATCTCTCTCTCTTGGAGGCTGGCATGGATGCTGTATACAGAATATATGTTCAGTAAAGGATGTCTGTCTTGTGTCTGCGTGAAAAGCAGTCACTTGGTTTCCTGCAGCAATTTTATAGGCTGTTTATCTGAGAGTGGGAAATCAAGGGCAAGGGTGGTAATTCTGGCATCAAAGGAAAAAAATAGAAAAAGGTGTTGGGAAGCTCAAAATTTTACACAAGATTGTTGGGGAGGGAGACATTTCTTGGTTACTCGTAACAGAAAGGAAAGTTGGGATAATTTCTGAGCCTCTGGTTTATCATCCTCTGATGTGTCTCTGCAGATCAAAAATAAGTGCTAGAGACAGGACCCTTCCTGGGGATTCCCGAAATAAATCTCAAGAGGAAAGTGCAAGCTGTTG
Source organism: Fratercula arctica (assembly GCA_947846985.1). Taxonomy (NCBI): domain Eukaryota; kingdom Metazoa; phylum Chordata; class Aves; order Charadriiformes; family Alcidae; genus Fratercula; species Fratercula arctica. Next base: position 28,532,857 of record CANTUZ010000010.1, read on the forward strand.
GAGTGGGTAACATTGCACTAAATGGCAGAAATTTCTCTGGGGAAACACTGCTAGTTTCTAATCACCCGAAGTCTCCAAAGTACAGTTTAGTCATTTCCCCCCCCACTCCCGTTGTATGTATATGTTTGTTTATACAAATATTTTTTTAGGAAACTAGTACAGGACAGCTTCACAGAAGTTGGTGATTACTGGTAAATACTTTAGTGTCACTGGGGAAGAGAAGAAGTGCTTAGGTTCCCACTGTTTGCTGACTAGTTCTTAGCCTCTATCAAAGTGTAAGTCTGGCAGGCTTTTGTGGGCTTTTGAAGGCTCTTTATTAAAACATTTGTAGCAGGATCTTAAGAAAATCAAAAGTGCTGCTATCTCTGCATCAAGCTATGTTCAAATGCTCTGAATATTTGTCAAATTTATCTGTGTCTAAAATGGGTGGTGTTTCATATTTTATATTCCTGCAGTGTGAATGAGAGTGGATGGTCTTAATCCTGTTTAATTGGCACATAATTCCCAAAGAAAACTAGGGAAAGAAATAACAGCATAAAGGTGGAAGAGCTAAAATATGCATGCATTCTTGATTAGAAAACAATGTATGGTAGTTTCACATCTACTGCAAATGATTGAACCAGTTAAATATCCATTAGGTGTTCTGCCTGTGTTTTCCCTCTGCAGACTACAGAATGATGTTTTCTTTTATTCTGGTGTTATTGGATAGAGATGGTCCTGTGAGAATGAGATATGAGCTCTTCAGATCTTTTAACGTTTGATTTAATTATATATATAATTCTGACTTTGTTAAAGGTATTTAGGGATTTACCAGCCTTATAATTCATAATGAAGCAGAACAGCACCCGTATTCAGGAGCCTGGTAAATATTTCCTTAGGCTGATTGCAGGCAAAATCATACCGCATAAGGCGCTTTCTCCTTCAGCCTGTGAATGAACAGCATAAAGAATATCCACAAAAGTGTTTAATCAGAACTCCCTGTTGACATAAATTCATCAGGAGAAATAGGTCTTTGGTACCATTGAGTATTGAACATGGAGAAGTGCATCATCAGGGATAATCAACTGTGTGTAAGTCGTCTACCCAGGGTTCATCCAGATCTCTTAGCAGTCAACCAGAATTGCATGCAAATTCAAGATTAGCTGTGTAATAGACCTCAACTGAAAAATGGTTGGGTTGAAGAAGAAAAGGACTTTGCGCCATGGAGTACATCTGCTGTAACAAGGACTATGCTTCAGACGCCATATGTGGTGGTGTCCCTTAAGATCCTGTAGTGCTGGGAAGACTCAGTGGGGAGAGGCAATGTAGGGACAGGTATGAATGACAGAGGGCACCACAAAATAATTAAACACATTTTTCTGAAGTGACAGATAGCGGTGGCTGAAGCTGGGCATCCTCCGTGGTAGGGTTGGAGTGCATAGAGATGACCAGATGTGTCTGGAGAGAGGTCTGAAGGTGTGCTGGGAGTCTGGGTTGCTGACATCTAACCACGAACAGGCTGAGGAACAACAGGGTAATAGAAGGATTCTCGTCCTTGGTTACAAAAGTAAACTTGGATTAATAATCTGCTGATGTAGACTAATATTTTGTAAGAGCATTCTCCTGAACTTTAATAATTCCTTTATTAAAATTGATCCAATTTCTTCCATGCTGGTTGTTTTCCTTCTGTGTACTTGGTATTTCATAGAGGATGCTCATTAACCATGTGAACTCTGTCTGCAGATGTGAACCTGAGCTGCATGTTTTGAAGAGATCTTTAGTTAATTGAACTCATTTGTTATTGTTGCCAGTATCACCTGGCAAAACAATAACGTATACATGTATGTTTCTGCCCACATAACCGATGTTTCTGTAGTCAGAAGTTGGCTGCTTACCCAGACATTTACTGATGGGGAAGAAATGAAGCAGGTGGATATAATTAATTGTTGTCTTTTTTGGAGCAATTAAAGTGACTGTAATTTACAGTCATGCATGCCGAGAGAACCACAGACTTGGTAGATTATTCTGTAGTACAGTTCATTCTACCTTTCACATCGATAGAAATGTCTCTGTATTGCCAACTCATATTCCTATCAACAAGACATGAATACTAATATCAAAATGAACATGAAAAATGTTTTAAAAGTAGGAAGGACTTGCTTGAAATCTTTCTTTCTACAACCTTGTGCTTTAAATCCCTGAGAGAGGATGCCATATTAGTTCTTTGCAAATTCCATTCTCCGATGAAATTTGACCCAATGAGAGAATTTAAGGAAGAGTAGACCCAGTTTGGCTGTGATGATTGCTGCTGTTGTTTTGGCAACAAATGTTTGTATCAGAGTAGCAACATGGACTAAATTCTAGTTCCAATTACACTTGTACAGCCTGATATTACAAGAGTTGTACGAGTAAGACCCTCTCAGATGTCTGTTTATTTTTTTTAGTGGTACCCATGATTTTTTGTAAAAGCACTAGCTGATGACAGGAATGATATTTTCTGGAGAGGTTAGTTGACATCCTTCTTGGGAGCTGATAGTGAGGATTTGAGTATGCCAGAATAGTCTTTAGGATACCAATTGGCAAAATAGTTGGAAGCCTTTGCTCCAGAGATAGTGACCAGGTCAAGAATTAAATTAAATTGTAAGTCAGAAGTTGGCAGGGTTGCGTACAAAAACTTATCATTCAAGGGCATTTGTCTGTAGCTGCCATAAAGCCCAGGATGCCTGGGGAAGCCATGACATCTGTATCATTGCAGTATTCAAAACCAGTTCAGGCAAGCACAAGACTACAAAAGGGCATCCAGAAAAAAGAACATACTTTTACTCTGAATATGGCTGCTGTGATTTTATTTCTTTTCCGTGTGCAAAACAGTCACTGAATATACAAATGGAATGAGGTCAGAGCTGGTCCTTTACATTGACTTGTCATTGAATGCAATAAAATCACTTGGTTGTAGAATCACATTTTGGACTGCTAAGTTTTATTTTTTGCATAGCTGGGTACATTCCAAGAACCAGTGGTTTTCCTGAGTTCTTCTGAAGCAATGTAAGGCAGGTACTTATTTCTTACTCTTCCTCACACAAGTTGTTATTGCTTCTCAATTTCATCCCTTCACACCTCTCTGTCTTTAGCTGCAAACAAAGAGAGAATAAAGCTTTTTTTTTTTTTTTTTTGCCTTTTTCTTCCAAAGGCATACACTTTTGTGTTTAGTTGCAGTTAAGACTCCAGCTGAAGTTACACTTAAGTCAAAATTTTGCATTTCAATCTAGGTGCTGGAAAAATGATTTTAAACTCCAGTAACAAGTTCCAGGTGTTGGTCCTCCTATATCTCCCCTCACAAGCATTATTTTGAGGTTGAAGTAATGGAGTTTGAGTTCTGGAAAGTAATATAAACTGGAGAGAAACTTTGACCTTGACTGCTCAGGGCAAACCTACTCCAGTGATGATCTGCTAGACACAGAAATCATTGATTTACAAAGTACAATTCAAGAGTGCAAAACCATTACAAAAGTTGTATTTTTTTGGTCAATACTCAGTTTGCATCCTGAAGTATTACATTTGATGTTAGAAATGTATTTATATTCAAGAGTCTGAACTTACTGTAACACCAATATTTTTTTAACGGCAGCCATTATGTCCATAGAGTTACTCATATGAAAAACTATGATTTTTGAACCAATGAAAGAAATGGTATGAATGAATGCTTCAGCGGAAAAGATGGCTGTACACAGCTGTCATTGGCTATGTGTAGATATCTGTGATTCTGCTTACTTTATGAATATGAGGAATGGCATTGAGGGAGAACAGAAGAGGGCCATGTAAAAAAAGAGAAAGGACTTCTTGTCTGTAGATAAATAAGCTGTAATATTAACTGGTGAGAACATTTCATGATTGCTGAAGCTGACTGAAAGCTGAAAAATTTTGTTTCTTATGAAACTGTTAAGTTAAAAAGAAAATCTCCATTTTGTGAAAAGATGGAAATTTTTAAAATCACAATTTAGCAAAAAGGCAGTGCATTGGATCTATTTCATTCCTATACCACAATGCAGCTAAATCTACGTCTTTTTTGGTTTTGCCTGCACTGTCCCTGAATACTACAATGGTATGGATTTCTCTGTTGCCCCTGGCAACCTATTCCTGAAGTTCATTATTTTTGTTGTTAGAAAGTTAGGGGTTTTTTTCCTGATGACTAATGCAATGCTTCATCAACATGCATAGACCGTCACTTTTTGGCCTAATCATGAAGACGGGGAGCTGTCTAATACTTTCCTTTTTCTGCAGCAGCTTTTTAAACAATTGTGTCTGCCCAAGTATCACCTTCATGGGGTGGGCAACCCATCTCTGAAAACATTTGCCTCTCACTATATTGTCACATGAGAGGATACTTTAGAAAGCAGATGGATGGTCTTCCTGCAGAGTATTCAAGTGAACTTAATTCTGTAACGCTGTATCAGTAAATCAATATCCCTGAGCATCAAGGAGATGATCTCAGGTTTCTAAAACAATAACCTTGATAAATAACATGCACTACATGATTTTACATGGATACTGAGCCCTTGAAAACAAATTTTGGAACATGTTTGTAATACTGTAGCTTAGTTCAGTTGCACTTCCATTGTGAAACAATATTTTGGTGTCTGAAAAATTCCTGACAAAAAACTTCTTGATTCAGTTGTTGTTTAAGGACTTGAGCCCTAGGGGTTTTTTTTCTTTCTGTATTAAATTGTGACAAAAAATATTTTGGTCATTATTGCTTGTAGAAGTCTCTTGCAATCTAATTTATATATATTACAGAACCAAAACTCTCAACATTTATCTGCAACTGAGAAAGATGAAAAACTCAAAGGCTGAAAATTCTTTAACAAAATATTTTTTTTACACTACAAAATTAATAGTCCATTGAAATGCTAGGCTAGCAGCACTTTTTTCCACTTCTTTCCTCCTCCTTTCCCACTGGAAATGTGTTTATTTTGGTATAACTTCTGGAATAGTTCATCCAGATGAATGAAAATTCACTTCAGATGAATGATAGATTCAGATCCACCTGATACTTGTGGTTAAGACTCTTCTTGGAAACCAACTTCAAATTTATGCCTTAAATTGAAACACAAAGGGACTGCCCCTGACTCAGGGGAGTTGGGAAGTGTGCCATATCAAGTGTTACTCCAGATTGCTAAAATGTCTTAATTTTAGATTGCCATAGAACCCAAATAAATTTGAAGTTTAAAAAAAGCCCCAAACCCCAAGAAGTTTGTAGCTGTGAAGGGAACAGATAGTTGAATAAGGGGTATATATGTGGGTTCAGAGATAAATTGGATGCCTTTTCTCAACAGAACGCTTCAGCTTTATTCTTATTGGAGGCTGCTTGTATGTGTGATTGTCTATTGTTTATTCAAAAGCATCGTAAGTGCTTCATGGCAAGCGCACTCATACTGAGGTATACTCAAACTGATATTTGGGTAGTGCTAACTGTTCCAGAAACAGTAGCTCAAGTTGGATGCCCAAAATTGGAAAACATACATCTCATTTTCTTTTTATGTAACAGCAATACAATTCTACACACAAAGACCTTCCTCTTAGTGTTCTCCCTAAAACATTGTGGAAGCATCTCTCTCGACCCCAGACTAGCCTTTTTCACTTTGAATTTTCAATTGATGCAGTGTAGGAAAAGATTCAGAAGGAATTCAAATTGCATTTTTTTGTTTTGTTAATGAAATCAGTTAGTTTCAATGGGAGGAATATAGTTATATTTTAGAATAAATTGTTCAGAACCCTGAGATTCTGAGTAATTGCTATCTGCTGTCAGCAAAATATTTACATACCTGTACCCCAGAAATCTAGTTAATAATCTGTTTTACTTATCTCCCTGATGGGTAAAGCTTAGAAAATGCCACTTGCCTCACTGAGCTGGCTGTTGTTGCTGGCAGAATTGGTACTTGGTGCCACGCCAGTTTACTTTTGTAGGGGAAGGTAGTAGCACAGTCTTGCCTGGCACAGTAGCTATTTTGGGCTTAGGAGGTAATGAGAGGTTAAAAAGTGTGAAGAAGGGTTCCAGCTACCTGGTTTTGATAGCCCATGCATCCTGGAAATTTAATTACATATTAATGGATGTTTTCTGTGCTATTAATGTTGTGAAATGGCCTGCAATGGTCTCAATTAGCCCTTGCATTAACTTTTTGTCATTAATGTGTGTCAGTATTGATGCTTTTAATTGCATGAGACTTGCCGAGAGCTCCGAGTAATCGCACAGGGAAGTGTGATTTGACTGAAGTCTAGCCTCTGAGGTCACAACAATACAGAACAATTGCATTTGTTTTTTAAAAAAATCCACAAATAGGGCAACCAGTGGAAGGAGATATTCTATTTTTACAACACTAGGTGTGTTTTGGAGCCAGCTATTATTTCTAAGTAAACCTTTCCTCTTTAATGACAGAGAAACTGTCAGAGAATCTGTGACTTGTTTTAAAATCTCAGGAAACTTCAACTCCGTTTTCTTGTCTGACCTTCATTTCTTTTCTGTTGACTCTCTCTATTCCAGTGGCTTAGCCTTTTAAAGATTTCCTACCTTCCTGTTGGATACCCAATCCGTTAGACAACATAGTGACAGAATAGCCTAATCACTATGACATCATCCTCAAGGGTCAATATTTTTAATACAGGGAAAATTTAAGGGAAAATTCTTAGTGCCCAATGATTCTATTTTTGTCTGAGTAAAATCTCCTGATTTTGGAACAGGAAGCACAGGACTGTGAAAAGGATCTGGTTGGTATATGGGATATCATAGAATTAGTTTCATGTATTCATCGCAGATATGATTTTTTTCAACCTTACTGAATAGATTTATTGAAGTCACAGCTATATAAGGTTTTTGTTTTTAGGGGAAAGTATTAGTTTGGAATGTTTCACCCTCTTAAATTATATCTAACTTACCCCTAAATCTATCTGTTTTCCCTTGAAGATTACATTTTACTAAAGCCAGACTATGTAGTTTGCAGTTTCTTAATATGTTCATTAATTAAATACGGTTTACTGTGTTTTCTCTTTTCTAGCCATGCAATACCAGACCAGGTCAATTAACATTGTTAGAAAACCTGGCTTATGTACTTACAATGTCACATATTAGTACCTTTGCAGTCTGATCTGGAGGTGATCCAGTCTGCAGTTACCCTGATGCTTCTTTTCTGAATTTTGATTCTGCATTAGTGTGGACACTTCCATTTCAGTACACAGATGCTTGCTTCAATTTCTGTTTCATCAGTCTTGTATGGAAAAAAAGGCAAAAGATATCTTTAACTTTTCCTGGACATCTTCCAAATGTGTGACCACTGCAATTTGTTTCAATATAATTTCCAAATTTTAACTAGCTTGACTTTCAACAATTCTTACCTCTACTACAGCAATTTTTAAAAAATAAAATAAAAATATTTAATATTCATCTCTACTTTTTTTGACATTCAAAGTGTACTGTTCTTCCTATTTTTCTGAAGCAACTTGCTATTGCTCCACCCAAGAATATTTTCCAGCCTAAGACTGCTCTTCACCAAAGCCAGACTAACAGAAAACAAATGTTGGCTAAAAGATTAAAAAATATCTGGATTATCACTGTTAACTGCTTCCCCCCCCACACACACACCTGGAAAATTTGTCTTTCAGAATATCCCAAACCCTGGTTCTTTTTCTGTCTCTTGTTAACAATACAAAGATTTCTATGTGCTTATATTCGGTCCTGATGATATGTAATGCTGTCTCCATTTGCCTTCAGAACCACCTCTTTATAATCATTCCCTAAAGGGATATTATATATATTGAGTCTGTTTTATCCATACTGTGGTTTTAACAGCCTCATTCTTAATGTACAGATCTGTTACACTCACTTAATCTTTTCTTGCATGCAGCACACATTTGTTAACTCTGTATCTGTTTGGCCCTTCAGAACTCATTCTCAAGCCTCTGCTTTTGTTGCCTTGTTCCCTGTTCTCACACATGGTATTTCACTGCGCCTTAGCCCCTCTCAGTAGCGAGCACTGTGCTCTCACCAGTGTTACTTCAGTCTTTATTGCCATGCGTACATGGCTAGGCATAAGTATCAATGTACCTAAAGGCCTACGGTTGCATATTAACCCTTAATCTCTTCAGTGCCACACTTTAAATCATAGATCTATGAGACCTTGCTGCCCCTGTATACATATGTAGTTCAGTGGTAACTGTAGAAAGTAGGTATGCAGCATCACAATTTAATTGCTGAAATACATTTTGGTTTTGTCTGGATGATGTGAAATAATGTTGCAAAAAATTTCAGAAGTATTAATTAAAGGTAATCCTCAAAGACTAGATGCCTGTTTTAACAAATAAAGAATCCATTTAATAAATGTTAGGAATATCAATAGCAGTTTAGACAAGCTGCTTATGAAGGACAGCCATTCTTCCTTGATGTAGGAAGGATATGGGTGAATTTCGTGTAGGTAGTGTGTGTATGTATGTAGTGTAACTTCAGTTTTAAGTCCTCAGTAGCTTTGAAATTAGTGGTGGCAAATGAAGTGCTTTAATTTTCCAACCCTTAATGAAGTCAGGCTTTTGCAGTGCGTATCATATTTTTGTAAATGTCGGTGGCCTAAGGTCCCACCGCATCCTGCCACATCCTCAGTTCTATGTAATAGCTTACCATTTGGGTTTGGCTGTAGAAATCCTCATTGGCTTTCCCTTAATTTCTTAGCTTATTTACTGCTGTTGTCATTAGGCTTTATTAGTACCATGCAGAAACCTATAAAAAACATAGAAAATGGACTGGTGAACATCAAAGGTAAAAAGCACTGGAAACGCAGGAATACCATTCTCTGCTTTGCCAGACCAGTGCTGACAGTCTTCAGGGAATTTCATTTGCAAAACTGAACTGAGCTGTGTTAACTGAAAAACTGTAAAGTTTATAGAGGGTTAATTTTTTTAGATTTATTAACACAAGCAGCATATTCCCTACCAAACCAAAAATATAAGTCAATAATGTAAATTGTGGGTCTGCTAGAGTATGACTCTGTCAGAATTATTACCTTTTATAAGGGAAAAATATTTTTTCCCTTCTTTTTCGCATGAGAACGTGTGTGAACACACACAAATCTAATGTGTATCAGTAAGGTGCTCAGCATAGAAAATGATAGCTGACCTGGTTAGAATTTGGCAAAATGGAAAAAGAGTCTTATAATGGGGATATTTGAAAGAAAGCTTTTTTTTTTTTTTCCTACCTTTCTAATATTTTTTCCTCTTAAATATGTTATAATAATCAGTGACTCTAATATAAATATGAATAACAGCCCAAATGAATAATACATTATGCTGTTAACTAAACCAAGTTTAGTTTGCAGCTATTTTTACTGTGAATTTAGGGAATCTTGTGGAAAGGTGTCATGCTAGACTGTTACATATACTAGTCAGAAATGGTTTGTAGTATCTGGGATATAATTATATATAATGACAGAAATGGAGAGAGGTGTAAAGAGAGTGACAGTTGGATTAATAATGACAATTGTGAGTGTGCTGTTTCTCAGCCTTGCCCAATTATGACATCTGGATGTCATTTTTAATTTTCACAAATTCGAGCTAGTAGAAACGGTAGTGTTAGTCTTTCCAAATTCATGAAGACCAGACTTCTACATCTATTAGACAAACCACGGCTGTTTCTTTCAGTTACTTTCCTAATTGAATGGTGGGTGAGGTTTAAGTGCAACTGTATTCCTGCCATGCGTATTCAGGTGCTAGATAGAAACATTTTCTCCCGACTGCTGGGTAGGTTTGCATCTATTTCTTCACTGCAGAAGCTGCAATCCATATTTAAGAAGTATGGTAAGATTTTAAAGTTTAAAAAGAAATAATCAGGGTAATTTCATGAAAAGGAGGAACTTGGAAAGTTTTCTCTGATCGTGTGTTAACTTTGGTATCAGCATAACTTGAAATCTGAACATCTATGTCTAGGATGTTCTTAATATAATTTTAAAAATGCATCTTTTTATTAGTATTGATATAGCTGGTGCAGATAAAACACAACAAAAAAAAATTAACTTTTCTTATGTGTGGCATCTGTCAGTTCTAATTCTGTCCTGTCCTTGTCCTTCATATGTTGAGGTGTTCATGCAAATAAAGATCAGAAAAACAATCTGAGCATTGTGTGTAAGGGCAAAAGTAAATGCTGATAATTTATATAAGCCTAGGTATCTTAGAAGTTTAACCCAAACATCTGAGTCCTCTGCTATTTCTGCAACAGCTTTATATTTTCTTTCCAGAATAGTTCACTTCAGTCACAGTTCAAGTAGTGGAAAAAGAACCGTAATGTTCTTGTTAGGAGGAGCTGTTCTTACATCTTACAGGCTTGCAGTGGAGGCATGTGATTCCCATTTTCTCTTACTCTTCCGGCCAGGAGGAAACAATACTTAAAACTGAGTATTTTTGGACCTTCTATCCAGCACTGGGGGCTACTTGAGGAATCCTTCTGGCTGGCCAGCCTGGAGCTCTTTCCAGATGCCTGACTTTACTCTGGATTGAATTCTGTTCTTGCCTTGCAAGAAAGCAATTCTTGCAAAATTTACCACCTCTTCCCTACATCTGTCCCACAGCCTGAGTTTGTCCCTCCCTTAACTACAGCTGTGTCCGAAATACCAGGTACCAGCTTGTTCTTAGTGGTGGTAATTAATGTTAGATTTTAGTATTTTAAGTTTCATACATAATTCAGAAATAATAGTTAATCATTTGACCTATCTACAGCTGAAAATGAATTGCTTTTCAAGAAGGTAAGATCAGTTCTCAACAGGTTTTTTAGTTGCAGGGAATGGACAGCAGATACGCAGGAGAATTGGTGTATACAAAGAGCTACACCCAGGAAACCATTTGAACCAAACCGACTTTTATTAGCCATAGACAAAGTGTATGACTACTAAGAAGCCTTTATTAGCACCATTTTTAATATTACTAAATAATATACCTATACTGAAAACGTCCCAATTTGTAAGACTGACTTGTAGGAGCCTTAATGAATTTTGGCTGCGCTGCTCTCCAGGGACAGAGAGAAGGGGCTATAGCACCAGTCACCGCAGCAGCACATGTACCAACCTGCTTCTCTGTTTTGTGCTAGCTCCGTGCCACAGTACTCAATGTGCCTGGTGGGAATAAGACACAGAGTAGCTGTGACCAGTTTACTTTATTAAGTAAATTTACTTAATAAAAGAAGTTAATTAAACATCTTGCATGGGTAATCTCTTTCAGTGTAGGCTTTTGAAGAATATATTGCTTTTTCCTTTCATTGCTTTTCTTTAACTGATACTTTTGTTTCATTGAATTCCCGAATCAGTCCATCTGCATTAAAATTTGTTTCACAGTTTCTGATCAGAAAGTGTATAACAGGAGAGGTTCTGAAGTTAGAAATTATAAATCAGGAGAGGTTCTCAAGTTTCTTATGGTTAAGGATTCATTTATTTGTCTCGAGGAAATTAATCAAAAATAACCTTTCCAAAGGATGTTTGAAATTTGTTTTGTTTTGTTTTCTCAAAAACCCCAAACAAACTGGGTTTGGGGTGGTGGTGTTTTTTTTTTTTTTAATTTCACAACAAGCTGATTTTTCTTCAGGGTATAACATAAGTTTTATTTTGTTTATTTAAATGAAATTTTGTTTAGTAAATGAAACATGGTACTAATGCTACAATATCAGTATTTGAGAGTTTGAGATGCAGTCTTTCTAAAGAAAAGCAGGGAATATGGGCCTATATTCCTGTGCAACAAATAATGCTCTCTATTTTTGAAAATAGGACCTGTACAAATTTAAAATACACGAAACTTTAAAATTCATTGTTAAAATTTTACTAATCTTGGTCTTCATTTATCCCACCTTGATATGTTAATTTGTTGAGCCAACTCTTCCATGTTTCAAAGCATCCAAGAAACATATTACGCCTCAAGTCTGTGTTCTATTCCCTGACTTTGCAACTATCTTTGCAATTATCTCAAATTTATCTTCTTGTTCACCTGATTTTGTGCTACTTCTCAGTTAAATGTGATTTCATTTCTTCTGCAAATGATGTTTCATTAGAAGGATTTCTTTATTTCCTAGGTGAGTATTTCTCAATTAACTGATTAGCAAATTTGACTGGGAGGTTTTTGTCCTTTCTTTCTGCTTCAGTATTTTTTTCCCCCATTTGAACCAGAGGTTTCAAGAATCCCCATCAATTTATTGTTGTTTGCTTCTTGTCAAATACCTGCCTGCTAAATTCATTTTTAATAATGTCAGCAAATAAAGATAGTTCATCAATTTGGTTTTGTTCCAAAATCTGTCTTATGTCTGGAAGAGCCTTTATGCCTTTACTGAAAGGGGCATAAAGGGTCAGCTACCTTTTTTGTTTGTTTGTTTCGCAACCATGTATATCTTCCAATTCATCAGCAAAACGGCATAAGACATCTGAATATGGTTGGCAATTATTTATTTTAAAAAATTGACCAAAATTTTTAAAGAAAACTTGACATTTTCCCACGTTAAAAAAAATACATAGGATGTTCTTGACCTCATCTTCTTGAAAGTCTTACTCTCTTTTATATATCACTAGGGATTGCTATTTGCAATAAATATTGCTGCTGTTATTTTTGTTGCAAATTTCCAACTACACAAAGATACTTACCAAAAGAGTTCCTAAGATGTGGCATGCATTTTAGGGGTGACTGCATTAATTTGTCCCTTTATTTGGGTATTTGTTTTTCTAAAGATTTTGCTGCAGCTGCAGCCACTTTGTGAATTATGAAAAATATTGAGGCCAGTAATTAACATCTAAATCCTTTCTTCAAACTGAAAGGCCAATTTATATTTAAAGAAAATTATATTTGATGTTTAGGAGATTAAACCTTCTACAGGCTGGAATATTAGTTCTCCCAGTCATGCAGTTCAATAACTGACCCTTATTAGCTATCACTATTAGATCAGTTTAAACATGAAAGGTGAAAACCTACTTTTATTAACATTGTTGGCAAAGTTCCCAGTGACCTCAGCAGAGGCAGGATTTAGCTGTAGAAAGGGCCTCTCAGAGTTATGTTCTGTTTTGAAGAAAGAAAAACTATACTCCCATTTCCACAAGGAAAGAAAAACTGGAAATTCAATAGGTAAATGATTTTATCAGAAACTTTTGCTTATCTCTTTTTATCCTATGTATGTCTCAGCTGGATGAAATTTTTGGATCTTTACTTGTAGTGTTAGTACTGAGTATGTAGGTCTTTGCAAAATGAGACCTAACTAGGTGATCTTGTGAAAAAACTTCCACTGCTCTGTAATATAGGCTGCAACAAAAAAAAAAGACGGATTTTTGGATTCTAATTTGAAAACACTTTTTCATTGATTCTGTGGAAGAAGAGAGGAACGCAGAACTTTAAATCTGCACTGTAACTCTCACTATAAACTCTGGCAGAGTTGCTTTACTGTCTGAGATGCATGTTTGAGTGCGTATAATTTCATAGATTAAGCGCACCGGCTATCAGCTTCCCTGTGTCTAATAAACATGATCTATGCAGAATTGATTTTGCTTGGCCAGTTTCAAGATGAAAATGTATTTTTATCTATTTTTCTAAAGTGTTTGTTGAGGTCATTTCACATACTGCAGCAGGAAAGGTGAACGTTCAGTGTTTTCATGAGATAGACGAGAGGCAAGATGATAAAATCTTGCTCGAATGAGTTGGCCTGCACCAAATTAATCCAATCTCAATGCGAAAATGAGACTAGAAGAAAAAAATTTGTGCAAGAAAGGTGAGGTACAAGCACAAGCCTAATGTTTTTCATAAGCCCCATGTAACACTTTGTCTTTCATCTTCCCTTTTGGACACTATTCTGGAACGTGTGCCACACTCCCATGAAATGTTAGGGTATGGGCAATTCATATCTTTTTATCTGTTTGGGGGTTTTTTTCCTTCTATTTTTTTATACTACTCTCAGTACCTCTGTATTGATCCTGGCCCTTCAGCTGCACAGAGACCAAATGCAGATGAAAAAGCCCAACAGACTGATTCTGCACAAGTTATCTGAACGATGACTATTCGACTGGTCATCTAGGACCTGCCTCCTATCAGAACCTCTGGTGAAACTGGTCTTATCAGTCATTTAGGTTTGTTCCTCCTTATCAGATTACTAGCAAGAAAGACACTACAGTAATGGGGGTTTTGAACACTGTTTCCCTGTTATTACTTAAAGATGTAACGGCTGTGAAGATTGTCTAACATTGATCCAGAGCATGGATTTACACAAACTTTCGGCGTATTTTTTGCAATACTTTCTGCCTCCCACTTATTCAAAGGTGTCAAACATTTTCTATCCCTGTATTAGATGTCTGAAATATAGAATTTGTCAAACTTGGTGAGACTTCTGTGGCATCCATGCTGATCCGTTTTCCAGTCAGTCTCTGACTGAAAGAGTAGAAAGAATCCAAAGAGCAAACAGAAAGTTTCTCTGTTGTGGACTGACTTTCTAAGAGCTGGTAGAAAGAAGTCCTATCTCTGATAGTTTATGTAGCTTTTCTTGCTTTTTATGTCAAAAATTTGGATGCATACATTCAGTAGCAAAAATGTATGCTATTACCATGTTGAGTTGTTAAATTAACATGTTCCAAATCACATTTTTAATGAGAGAGAGGAATCCTCTCCAGTGAAAAAGATTGGAAACTTTATAAATGTATTCTGCCTTTTCACTTCATCATGGGCTTGATTGAGTGAGGCTGTGTTACTTGATTTTGAACCCATTGCTTAACCTATTTTTTAAAAGCGTTCTTGGACTACATTAGCATTTGAGCTACCGAAATAATTATTTTCACTGTGTGTCCATGTGGGAGAGAGGGAGCTTTAGTATGTTTTTCTGTAGTTATTGATATATGTAAATCTGGAAGGGCGTGAGGGAAACAAATTGTTTAAAGTGACCTAGGGCACCTTTTTCAGGTATGTCTGTGCTGATAGAGGCTGAAGTGAAAAGGCTAGTTCTAGGCAATTTTCAGCAATGTATAAAGAACTGAAGATTTTTACAGCTTTGTTGTAAATATGTAATTGATTTTCCTTTATATTCTTTTCTGTAGAAAAATGAGGAAACACATCAAGATAAGTTTTAATGATGAAGATTTTCCATTTGTTCAGACACACTAAATAAGCTTTAAATATAGAAGATGTAAGTACAAGCTCTCATTGTGTCATACTACAGATCAAAATATCTGCTTTTACATCTTTTGTAATAATATAGCATGTATAACATTTTCTTCCTGATATGACAGTGTTTACTTGATGTATTTACCATGTTTTAAATGACCATATAATATATAGTACCAGTAGCACTTTTGCCCAAGCAGGAATGAGTTAAGATAATTATTATAATGGAATTTACAGATTTCTCAGCTCTTGAGTATTTGGTTTCTCAATTAACAGGGTTTTTATTAGGGGAGCTAGGGATAGATGCGATGACCTAGGAGAGCATCAGGATTTCTGTTTATCTTTGAATTCATCATGCTTCTGTATCTAATAGCAGAAGCAACTAGGAAAAAAACAGTTGTTCACTATCAGCTAGTTAATTGGAAATAATACAGGTAGCTACAGAATAAACACGTTTAAAAGTCATATACATATATTTCAGTAAAAATATATTTAAATTTACTTTTAAGCCCAATACTTTTTAATTGATATTGCATCAATTTAATACCATAATAAAATTGTTAAGCACAGAAACCTTATGTATAACTTTCTTATCAGTAAGCACCAAATATGGAGTGTGACTTAAGCTGACTATGAGTCTTAATTTTTTCATTTAAAAAACTGGAAACATCACTGCACCATAAATATGACTGAAGAGGTTCCTAAAACATGGCTGTAAGTATACCTCTTTGCTCTTACAGCTTGAGTCATGAGCAAGGTTAAAAAGAGAAGTGGTTGTCTAGCAACACTACCATCTTTATTTCTTTTTTTGATACTACTAACTTAGCAGCATCTGCAGCTAATGGGAACATGTAGTTTGGAATTTTTTCTCACAGCTCCATATATGAAGCAAAATGCATTTTTAGTGGTAGTGAAGAAGCTAAATATGACCTTCATTTTAAAAAGATTGTTTTGTCATTTTAATATCACTTAGTAATGCACATATATGGTAATTTTTAAAAAGTAATTTAAAAAATTGTATTCCTCAAAAATAATTCCTGACTGTAGATTGAATAATTCAAATTCATAAATTACAGTAGGTATCCTTTGGATTCATTTGTGTATCACCAAAAAAAGATAAGGTATTTTTCAGCTCTTTTTTTTTCCTTGTCAGGTATTTTTTTAATCCAGTGACAACTAAATTTATATGGTGATCTTTTCTGTTGAATTAATATTCTTTGCACTTTTTATCCTCAGTAGATTGAGGTGTCTACTGACCAAATTTCTTTAAACCAGAGGAACAGTAGGCTGAAAGCATAAGGGGAGGAAATTACTGGACTTGGGAAATGGATGATTTGAAGATATTCAGCCAAATTCTTAAACATGAAAAGGGTACAGAGGGTGACAGGAAAGGAGAAAGATGGTGCATCAAAGTAGAACTAGCTAGACATCATCAAATCTAAGAGGAAGCAACAAGAGGTAGAGAAGGCCTGGAAATAATAATGTAGTTCTGAATTGGATTCAGATGTGAATTCAGGTGTGGAAGATGTAGTTCATGTGGTCCTGTGTGACTAAGTAAGTTAATAGCTCATTGGTGTTATGCTTGCAAAGGGAGGACATCAGTGAAATACTATTAGTAAAGCTGCTCAAAAATAGACTGGATACAGTGATTCTGTTTGTTAATTGGTAGGTTTGTATTTGTAGAGTAAAAAATTTTAACTCCCAGGACAGAGGTGATGTTTTTTCAGAAATAGAGCAGTGATAGTGAAGTTTTTGTTTAAACCAAGTATTTCTAAATCAATATATTTCACTTTGAAGTATAGAATTTTGAAAAAAAAGAAAAACAAAAAACCCAAAAAACCCAGAAACCAAAACCCCAAAACCAGAAGAACTGAGATACTGGTTTTGATTAAAACTTCTCCTGGCTCAGTATCCTGCTTGAGATAGCAACCTGTGAAAGTAAGAAATATTACATATATAGAAAAACCTGCCTTTGGTATACCTTTCTCACTTCTGGGAAATAGTTTTGGGACATCTCAAATCAGAGGCTGCATGTGAATCATTGTTTTTATGGGTACTGTTGGACATGTTTCACATTAATTTCTCTCCATTTTGGATCAATTTATACGTTGGATCTTGGTGCTACCTGAATAGGGAGCTTAAAAATATTCTTGTTTTGTACTTTCTTCTCCTTGTTTCAGCCAGCTGCCTTATAACAATACTGATTTGCCTACGTATCTTGTATGATGGGAAATAGTAAATATTCATTTCCCACTCATTTTCTCTATATTATTAAGGATTTTAAAGCTCTCTGTGATAGTTCTTCTCAGTCATTAATTCCTTGAAAAATGCCTCTCTTGGGAGGCAAGCACAGTGATAGCTGTCTCACCCCAGCAGCGGGTAGGGCATGGTGCAGACATCCATTTACATTGGGTCCAGAGAACAGATGGCCAAGGAATATGTCTGTGGGGAGCCTTTAAAAAATGGAAATTACAACCTGGGACGTTATTTATCCCATATATGGTGAGCAAGATAATCAGAAGTACTTTATACCACATTAAGAGGGCTTGTTACTTGCAATTGCTAACATTATGAGAATTCTTGGTGTAAGGTTTTTAATAACTCTTACCAGAAAAAGAAATCTCTCCTCTTTCTGAAGATAACATCAGCACTCATTGATTTTTCTCAGATTCTGCATTTAAGTCTCACAGAAATTTTTGTAAGTCTTAGGCAAATGTTATCTGCCTTGGATAGATTTTTTAATAAACCAAATGCTTTTAGAATATTATCTCCAAGATACATGTGTAAATGCAGTGGATTCTCATCTGAAGCTTAGAAAGTCAATGTGATATGTTTTATACTTTGACAATGTATATCTGATTATCACGGAAATCTACTAAATGTGAGCATGACTGAAAATCTGAAATATTGGAGTGTAATATCAGAAATGTTTAAATTGAGCAGCCTTGGTACATTTAATTACATGTCTGATGAAGGTTTCACGGAATAGTTACCTTTCCTAGCTTTGCTGTCAGTTGATTAAAGACTTAACACAGGCATTAAAAATATGTAGTTATACTATATTTACACTGTTATACTATATTTACAAACTATATTGTTTGGTGGGGTCAATAGCTATATGGACAACACTGAATAATCTGTTGTAAGTAATCTTGTCACAGGGGTTTCAGATGACACTGTGTACACAGTTGCTTTCTCTCATCTACAGGTGAGCTAATCAGACACTCTGATCTGATGTTTCATCTTTTGGAAACAGGAAATGTTGAGGTCCTATTTGCATATGGTTATGGAGAAACTTATCATGTTTGGACATGATTAAAGTCCCCTTACGGAAGTTTGCTCTGCAGTTTCAACAGAATTAAATTTGAGCAGGAAGGGGCTAACCCTCTACCCCACCCCAGACCATAGAGATGGTGTCGAGTTTTGGGAATTTGGAAGCAAAGGAGATGAGGGAGAGTAAAATAACTCAGAGCAGGACTGAAGATGTAAGACAATGTTTGAAGAATGAGATGGGAACCAAAATGGCATGAGTTCGAGGAAGGAGGGCTTCCTTTGCTTCCCTTCCAGAAGCTCTGCTCACTGGCCGTGTCCCTTGGGTTGGGTCATTGTCCTGAGAGTAACAGGACCTGGCTCATCCCTCTGCCAGAGCAGCCCATGTAATCTTTGGATCTGTCTGTGGCTTTATTACTACTCATAAATAGTGAATAATAGCAGTACTTCCCCACCTACACCCTGTATGAATAGGATACGAATAGGTACATTTGAAGCTGTGAAACATGCAAAAAAATACTGTGATTAGACTGATACAAACCTCTAAATGGAAAGGGACAAGAATTTCAGTGAGATTTCACAAGTGGTTGAATTAAGGCTCCAACACCTGATCTTGTTAACAGCAAAAATTTTTTATTTACATAGCTGAAGTAGGTATAGCATCATATTTTTTATGTAAGTAATTGATGAAATACGATACAAGGAAATACAGTCAGCCTCAGCAAAGCAAATGTAGGTGCTCACTGGAGGGTGAAACAAAACAAGAAATTAAAAGACTGTAATCCTGAAATATTTTCTCTAGACATCATATGGATTTTTTCCTTCCCTTCTTTCACCTTGCCATCTCGCAGTCTTCTTTCCCTCACTCATAGTTGTTTAAGTTTGTGCTGGTTAGAACTAGGACTTTGCCACTACAGGAGTCATGTGGCTCATTGGGTTATTCTGTTGTATAGAGAAAATTGCAAGGGGTTTTCTTCATGTTTCAGAGTAATGTCAGCTTATAGCTTAAGGAAGTTAGAGTTTGTAGAACTGTAGGTTAGAGCAAGTAATAGTTTAACTAGTGTAATTTCAGCAATGTTTATTATACTCCTCTCTGAGCAGGCAAATTGCTTTATTGTTCTGAGCACTTCCCTGACTCTGGAATCATCACTGCACGTTAAGGCTACTGTCACCACTTATATTTAAGCGAATGCCTGTCCCATCTGATCTGTAGAACCATTTTGTAACATAGTAATTGGCATATCACAGCACAGTCTCCACAGTGCACTACAAATTAGCAAAGCTCTACTAAATAAATCGGTGCCACTGTAGGATGCCTTGTTGCCAGAATTTTCTCCAGATTAGTTTTAAACTTCCCATATACCAAGAATCATGTTGCTCTTCCTGTAAGACCATTCATTTCAAAGCGTTGCTCTTATTGCCCCATTCGGTAACAGTCTAGGGCTCGGTATTTAAAACTTGTACTAGAACTCAATCCCACACGCCAGCATATTGCAGACATAGGCACGCATAACTCATCTTCTATTTTCATTGTTAATACCCTTTCAGGTATTTTCAGACTGTTATATCTTCTCATCCTGTCTCCGTTTTCAGCTAGGCAGGTTAATAAATAAGTAATTATATAAATTTTCCATCATAAATCAGTTCTTTCATGCTCTAATCTGTTCTGCTGGTCTTTTCTTAACTCGCTGCAATTTGTCAGTCTTACAGCTAACATTGTCCTGCACTGAATTCATTCTTTATAGTGTGCTCACACTAAAAACTGTCCAAAGGTCACGTAATTACCATTTCTGCACTCCATGATGCGTTGTCTTCATGGATTTTAGTCTGCAACTGGACTAAGCCTGTGTTGTTTATTGGTATTGCTGCAACGTGGAAGTATCTATCGTCCACACTTCTCTTTTGTTGTTAGTGTTTCCTAGATTTCTTCCACTTAGTGAATAGCCAGCCACACGTTTATTTCTATCTCTCTAGGTGTTTTTTATGTGCATTTTTCT
Organism: Fratercula arctica; assembly: GCA_947846985.1. NCBI lineage: Eukaryota > Metazoa > Chordata > Aves > Charadriiformes > Alcidae > Fratercula > Fratercula arctica. The sequence continues at coordinate 28,553,244 of CANTUZ010000010.1, forward strand.
AAATTGAAGCTTATGCTGTCTTTTTCTGCCCACTAATGCCTGTGGCTCTGTCGCTAACATTTCTCAGATCTGACTGATGTTCACAACTCTTACTGATATAGTATTGTCTGCAAATTGCACCAGAGCGTTACAGAGATATTAAAAGGAAGTCAGAGCTCATTAAAGCATTCTAGAAGACTTCTTCCCCAAAACTGAATGTGTGTTCATCAACCATCCCATCTCTTGTCTCTGGAGAATATCATACTTTTCCATATCAGAAACTAAAGCTCATGCTTAAAAAGAATAATAACCTTCACTTTCTGATTGGTATCTTTTTTATTTTTTTAAGTATTTTTCCCTGGTCTTTAAAGTACAATGTTGAATAAACATGTGGTGTATATAAAAAACCCTGGCAAGAGATTTGTCTCATTGCAAAACTAAGGCTAGAAGTTAGCTTATTTCAAGGGGGAAATGGGAGAATTCTTCAACAGGAAGAGAAAAGATGAAGCCTCCTAAGTTTTTTCACGCTCAGAAAACTATAACGTGTTGTCCTTAGACATGTTTTGGAGAATTGCAGTACTCCTCAGTGCTATTCCTGTACAGTTCTAGCAATTTGGCTAGATTTCCCTGGCTGTCCTCCCAGGTGTTGTGGGAAAATAAAATAGAAAATGAGAGATTGTGAGACTTCTCAGCTTGGTGGTTTGAGTGAGAGTACAGCACACGGTGGGTGAAAGTCAGCTGACTTGATCAGGAGTTGTGTTCACAAATCTAGCAGGATGGCTGTCTGCTGTGGTGATCTGTAATTTACTGCAAAGATAGTATTTGGATGTATTAGCTGCCCCTGCTGACGAGACCCTCTATCTGTGACAAGTAGAAGCTGGTTACTGGCTCTTTGGATCGGGCACCGAATGCTGCTATCTGGTGAGGATTATGGTAATAATGCCGAGGAATAATAGCAAGGAACAAAAGGAGCAGCGGGCAGCCTTGCCACCCCACTTGAAATTTCTCTGCCTGTTCCAAGTCTGCACATTTCAGTTCCACACACATTTGTTAGGAAAGTGAGGTGCATCAAAGAGTACCTGGCAGCGTAAGATTCTCACAATGCTAAATCTCTCACCTACATGCCAATTTGCCACATGACTGAAATGATAACTGGAAAAGGTGAGAGAGAAGCCACAGGCCTGCAGAGCGACTGCTCTAACATGGACACATGGTAACACAGTGAGGAAGTTGGCGTAATCAAATGAATTACCACAGCCCCCTGCAAGGAATCCAAGATGATGGAAGGGATCCAGACTCAGGGACAGAGGCAGCTGTGAACAAATGCTTCCAATTTTCAGTGCATCATTAAAGACACAAACTGAGTCCAACAGTAAAAGGATCAGTCCTAGAGGAAATTTCTTTATAACAACAAAAGGCAGCTGAAGTCCTCTAGGTTCCTGCTTACAGCCACGCTTTACTGCCAGCATAAGTGAGAGATACATGGATCCACAAAAAAACCCAGTGTCTTTTAATATGCAGTACATGTCACATGAAACTCCAAATATATTATCCACCGATACAAGAAATCAGAAATTAAGAAACTGATATTCTGATGTTGAATCAGAAAACAGACACACCCTTTCATGAGCATTCAGGATCCCCTCTCCTAGAACATGATCTTGCTCTTTAATTGTTTCCCTACTATTTTTTTTATTATTTCTTTGGGTTCTCCTGCTGCCTTTACCTTTGCAAGGTCGTTTCTAACAAAGAGCAAGCACGGAGCCAATGGAACAGCTTGCACAGTTATTGCTACTGAGGCACTTTAATTCTTGGACTTTCCCCCTTTCCTGGGGCAGACATTTAAGGGACAGGTCTCCCACCAGGTGCACAAAATGCTCTTCCAAAGAACTGGGAGCTAATTGCCATCATTTTGCTTCTGAACCTCAGGCCTGGGCAGCAGCAATGGTGTGTAAGACCAATAACTTGAAAAACCACAGTAATGTAGGCAGTTTGCTTTGATATGTGCAGGAATTAGGAACAAGCCTAATAAAAGTAGAAATGTTTATGAAGTCTAATTTCTTTAGTTTTAGCTATTGTTTAAGCTTATGCCACACAGGTAGCCAAATAAGGAAGCAGATGTATGAAAACAGAAAATACAGTTTGAAATCAGTCCACTGTGGTTTAAGATAGTAGATCTGCTTTCATAAATTTGCTCCTGGGTCTTAATGAAATGTTTGCTGTAAGTGGAAGAGAAGTGATGTTCTCATTGGTCTCGTTTTCTAAGTATAGTCTCAATTTGTTAACTTTATGGAGTTCTCTCACTGCCACAGATTTCTGTCACTGCTTTAGATCAACATAGGATGATGCCTTAGTTAGACCACTGCCATACTGCTTTGAGAAAGAACGGTTGTAGCCTTAAACAGTCTTAGCACCAAGAGGTTTTATTGTATTTGGAATCTCAGAAGTGGAGTGGATTTTTGTAGGATTGTTATTAGTTATTGTTAAACAGCCTGAGAGTATATCCACTAAGGTTGATGCTGCAATGGCCAGTCTGAAAAAAAATAACAGATATATAACATTAAATTCTCTGTTCATATTTTGGAATTAAAAGATAGAATGAAAATTTTAAGTAAAACTCAGAATTTAAACTAACAAGATTAGCTCAGACTCCTTCTGAAATTTGCCATGTGTTTGGTGTTACAGTAGGCTGGATGTAACGTACAGGTAAACATGACATGTTTCAGTATAGTTTTAAAACTTAACCCCCCAAAGTTTTTGGTACTCTAAGCCTCTGGAGCATTATCTGGGAGAAGGGATTGGATCTTTGTTTAGAACTAAACCAATCAGCTTGTACTATAAAGCACGATGTTGGCTTTCAACTTGGATGTCCAATGAAATGCAATGCAACTATTCAGAGAGAAGAGATGACCTACTATGAGATATTTATTGATTGACATGAACCATTTCTGCTTCCCTCCCATTCTGCTTGGAGGAGTTATTTCTGTTGATGTATGCAGGAAAGAAAGACTACGCTGTATAAGATTATACACTAAGTAAGTTTCTAGTTCTATGGAGTTGGCAGAAATATCAGACTAGCAAGTCACCTTTTTTCCCAGGTCCTTTTCTAACATCACTCTCAGTGTTGCCTTAGTTTGTTCACACAGAAAATAAAGAGCTAAAAACTAAGCAGCCCTTGTCTCCTCCTCAGTGGTCTTGGGATTTTTTTGCCATTTCAGAAGTTTTCATAGCACAGTCCTGATAGTCTCCTGAGCTCTGCAGAGAGATTTACAGAAGATGTAAAAAGGTGTAACTGGGGAAAAAAGTTCTCCTTCCTTTCCTTCTCCCTCCCCCCATTTTCTTTTGTTCTGTTAGTAGTTTTCCCCAAATCTCACCCTTTTAAAAAAGCTAATTACTGCTCTTCCCTGGCATGCATTAGCATTATGCTGTTGTCAGTCTGTCAGGTGCACTTAGTCAGGGTTTAATAGGCTTGCAGTGAGCTACAATTAAACTCTGGAATTAACATTTAAAGAGTGTTTACATGACTTCCTCTTCCCTTCCTCCCCCGTAGCAGTTTGCTTAAAGACGCAAGCAGTTTTCTGGTTTATTTTAATTGTTGTATGAGGAAAATACTGAAGAAATTGATGAAGTTGACTTTCATTTAAAATTTGAGTTATATTTTTTGCAGCTCTTGATAAACATTACAGTGCTATTTTTCAAAAGAAAAATCTTCGCAATTTAAAACCAAATGCAACCCTTGTTGCAACCATACTAACAAATGTCACCAATTAAAAAGAGGAGTTGTTGCTCACTCTGAAGCAGTTTGTTTTCCACTAAATCCTGAGCGGAGTGAGAGATTTGCTGGACTGTTCTGCCGGTCTGGGGGCAGAGGAGACTTGCATGTTGTGGGAACTACTGCTTTCTCTGTAGCCCCCATGATCTTCTTCACTTTGCTGTCTGCAGATCTCAGCACTTTCCTTGGGCACTCAGAAACTGGGAAAAAAAAAGACAGACACGTGGACTCTCGACAAGTTAAGACAGACATTGATTGTTTGTATGGGTTTAGAAACTCTTTGTGCAGGTAAGAACGTGCTTCCTTCCCAGTCAGGAAGGGATCCTTTGTCAGGCAGAGTCCTCTTGGCTTTTGATTACACCAGTTCTGTTTCCTCAGCTGACTGACAGTTCTTTCAAAAAAGCTCTAGACTCAGGAAAGCCCTGCACACTCCTGCCTCCCTTGCAGAAGTCACTCAAAGAACTTTTGGAATTAAACGGTAGATGCATATTTGGTGCTGCGAATGCTGCATAGAGCACTGGTGGGAAGCCTCTTAGTGATGGATACAGAGGGCTGAGTTTTGAAGGTTCAAAGGCCTCATTGGGGAAAAATAAATGTTAGATTTGTTTCAGTGCCCCCTAGAGATAATGTTTTACTGCAGCTGTGGATATGCCCTAGAGTGTGGGGATTTTCTTCTCAGCTTGGGCATTGGATGTAAAAGAAGAATCTGTTGCCTTTCTTGTATATGATGACTTTGCATTTCAGTTCTGAAGTATTTCTCAGATATCCCTCCTTTTCAAACAAAACACACAAGTTTGAGCTTCCACATTTGGCAAGTTTATTGTTACATTGTACATTGGCATTTATTTATTAATGATTATTATCTATATCATCTTTATGTAAGCCAGTTGTGACTTCCTAGGCAGTCAGTATCTCAGATGAGAATTTTCAGAATTTTGTAACACAAAAGCCATGTGGATTTACAGTGCTCAGGTGACTTAGGTTCAAACAGTCTCCCTTATTTCCATGAGCAGAGATTATATCTACTCCATCCTAAATTCTCTTTTAATTAGGCTGCCATTCATCTCTTTATTTTATTACTTGTGAAGATATAGGTTGGTAGTTGAGGTAAATGTGAAGGTTTTAAATTAAACAGCTGATATTGTTTGTCCTTCAATATAAAATTAAATTTTGCTTTAGGTAGGCATGCAGAAACTTTATGGAAAGAAACCTTGGACTCTCCACATAACTCACAGATCAACACTAATGCAGCCACGTTACTACGAATTGCTGTGTATAAACCTATCGGCCACAAGTGACAAGACTGAAGTTCACCTTCAGTTCCCCTTTCTCCACTTCTCCCTAAGTTCAAAACTTGTCCCATTTCTCTCTCAGCACAACTGTTATCAGAAGAGTTTATAATGGTTTGTGATGATGAATTCTATTAAACCAGTGGGAAACTATCAGCTTTGGAAACCATTTTAAAGGTGCTGTAGAACCAGTGTTTGGACAGATACAGTGAAGTATAAATTGAAACAGAGGATCTTAAAAAAAAAAAAATGTTACTGGGGTGTTGTGGGTTTTTTTCTTACCATGATATGGGGGCAAAACACAAACGTTTGTATGTGACAATGTCCTTCATGATCCACCATTAGCATTAATAACAATAACTGATTCATAAAAGTTTTTGCTATCTAGCTGGTGACTAGTCTCCTGTAGATAATTTTTGCCTCAGCTGTAAAAATTATGCCATTTATATCAGTATTTGACATTACACAAATCTTTCCATTCAGACTCTTAATGGTTTAATCTCTCAGATCAGTTCAATTTCCTACACTATAGTGGAATCTGAAGGAAACAACTTGTTTTGCAATATTAAAAGCTGACACTTGGAGCAGGAAATGCTCAGAATCAAATAATCTGCATGAAAGAGGTAAAGGTTATTTAGTCAGTATCTATCCACTGTGAAGACAGTGATCCTATAGCACAGGAACATTTTCATTTCTAATCTACTGTGTTAAAAAAAAACAAAAACAAAAAAAACCAAAAACAAAAAAAAAAACCAAACACAAAACCCAACATTTCTTTGTATATAGGGCTCTTTGGGCCATTGACTAGTGTGTTACTACTGTGTAACAGTAGAGAAGAGTTCTCTTTCCTGTCCTTAGCACAGTCCCATCCAAGGTATTGTAGCTATGTAATTGTCTTAACAGCAACAGTAACACGCAGACTGCAGAGTGCTGTGTGTATGAGTCATGCTAAAGCCAGACATTGTACAATATGGCCAGAAAAAAATGACTGAGAATGCTTTATTTTAGATTAAATACTCTTTCTGACTCCTTAACTTGAGGGCATATGCCAGGTTACAGGGCAAATATGGTTTAGGATGGGTGATATTCCAAACAGAAATGGAGAACTTTGAAGACGCTGTGCTGTAGGTCAGATGCATTAAAAAAAAAAAAAAAAAAAAAAGAAAAAACCCCACACAACTCAGGGGAAAACAATCCTATCAATCCTATCATAATACTATGCAATCTTTGAGTAATTCCACTTTGCTGAGACAGGAGAGATGTGTCTTTTTTTATTTGTGTTCTACCTCATAAAAGATGTAAAGTTTATGCTATTGGAAATCTAATGATACCTCTTTATTAAAGAACAATAGGCAATAGCAATGACAGCAGGCTTCCTACAGTTTTATTTATGTTGCTGAGCTTTGAGATGGAAGCTAGCAATCTAGCAGGGCTGAGCTTTGCAGCTTTCAGTATGGTACTCTGCATATCTTTGGGAAGTCCTATATATATTGCTATGTAAAATCCTGCCAATAGGCAATTGCTTTCACTAGAAATTGGACCAAATTAGCTGCTGAAGTGTTGGCAGAGGGTGTCCCTCTCTCTGTGAGCAGAGCTGTTAACCTAGCTGTACCCAGGCTGGAGGATGAACAAGTGTAGGTATGCACTTTTTGTTTTAGGAGTCTTTTTGTGGAGTACCCTTATTAGGCCTGAACTCTGATAAGGCCAGTAAGGAAAACTTCAGTGGAGTTAATTGACAAAAATATTAGCTTCATCTCTATACTGAAGATTTATCAGGCCCTAAACTGTTCCTTGCACTTTTAGCTAGTGCAAGGAATTTAGTTGGGATTGGGACTGAGGAGGAAATTTCATGGTACTGAGTCTTTATAGATCTAAGGGCAAAAATGTCAAAGATGTTTGGTGAACATTTGCTTTCACCTCGTGTCCAATAAAACAATGCTTTAAAGGAACAAATTTTTTCAGAAAGTGCTGCATGTTCTTTGGTCCTTGTGGAGACTGAAACTGGTTTCTCAAAATAGATTTGTCTGCTACTTTTTTACACAATAAGTCCTGCTGAAAGGATGGGAATCTGTGCTGAATTTAGAGTGGTAGGCTGAGATACTCTATCTCCAGCAGCTGATGTTTTACGCTATAGCTATTGAAATCACAGTGAAGGGTCTTTTGATGTTAGCGATAATCTGTATCCATTTTAAAAAAAAAGTCTGTCTTTGTGCAGTTAACATTTGAAAATGAAAGATGGCCAGTAGTGTTGCTAGTTTTGTTGTGGGTATTTTTCTTCAAATGCTAGACAGAAAAGCATAAGCCTATTGTGGAATTTGTTTAACTAATATTCTGTCATTTGTTAATCAAATGATCCAAAATGTCAGATCCATGAGATACTGGAATATTTTAATACAAGGAGCCTACAGCCCTTTTTGAGGGTGTTTAGACACATTTGTCGCAGCAGGAAAGATATCTGGGGTGATTGCAAATGCTAGTTGCCTACTGCACTACTGAGCTACCAGTGTGAAAATGGGTAAGACATTAAAATGTTGCATAATTAACAGCAAGAAGGATTTGTGTTCGTATATTGGACTTAAATCATCTTACATCGTGGCACGCTTTTACTAAGTGAAATATCAGTGTTTGTCGCTAAAGAGTTACATTAATGTAAAGAATAGCCTGCATATTAAGGAGAAGTCATTAACCATCCAGATTTCTCTATGTTCATTTTCATTGCATTATCTCCTCTGCAATGCAAATCTTAACCTACACTAATGTGATAATGGAGAAATTGAGCCCAAGGACGTAGGCAAAAGCAAATAATTATGTAGTAAAACCCTTTCTCATCAGTAGACCAGGACTGATCACTTAAGAAACAGAAAAGAATTGGACTAATGAAGTCAGACATGGAATAATAGTGGTTTACCTTTCCTTTTTGATTTTTGCAAGGAAGAAGTTGTGCATCTTCTTGTGGAGAGTCTTCCCCCTGCCGTGTCCCGTCCTGCCCCCCACCCCCACACCCCCCCATTTAAGAATACTGCAGATTTTTAAAGGAATTTTATGCAAAAAAATTTAGAGAGGAGTTTGTTGCTGACTGAAACATGCTGAAACAGAACTGCGGTGTATGTTGATAGGATATAAAAGGAGATTCTGTTTTTGCATCAGTATAATCTCTTTTCTCTACATGCAGTTCTCTGATAAATTTTTTAGCAGGGGAATGAGTTAATTATGTTTCAGAAATCAAAATCGGGTTTATAATATTCACACACTTTCACCTTTAATAAAAATTCTGCATTGATGCACCAGCAATAACTCTCAGAGCTATGAGAGACATAGGAGTTAATAAAGAGACTATCAATTTTAATTCAAAATGACAGAATAGATCCTGATTTATTATCATGTAAAAACGTGATCTCCTCTGTGATACAGTATTCCCACCCTGAAGAATGTCCTAATTTAATCATAATTCCCTTATATTTTTAGTAATTAAATAACATCTCTTCAGTTACAAATAGAACATTTTATGCACCAGATTTTCATTGCTGTCTGTCTCTTTCTGAGCAGTTACAAATAGTTACAGTGCAATAGGTTGAGGCCTGGTAGTCCGCTAAAGCAGGAATATTGTAACAAGAAGCAAAGGTATTTTCAAGAATACAGTGTTTTAAAATAGTATACAATGTATTCCAAAAATCTAATTACTTGTGTTAGGCAGAGAAAGATGCTTTTCTGTTATGTTTGAAGACCCTGGGAGGTCTTAATTTGAAAAATTGGAATTCTATGCCAAAGATAATGCAATTCTTATTATTAGCATTGAAAAGGGGCTATGGTAACAGGCCTAAGAACTTTTGACACTGTTGGTACACAAAAGTTTTTAAGATTTTTGTAGGTTTTTATTGTTTCCTCTGAGCCTTGTACCATTCAACTTAGAGAAATATAGCACCTCTATCTACAGGAGGAACAACAAAAAAAAAATATTCCAATGCCTTTAAAAAAAATCTTTTAAATATTTGTGAATTTCTTTCTGCAAAATATGTAGTACAAACTGAATGCTTGTTCTTGATGCATTATAAAGACTTTATTGGTGCTTCTCTGAGAGAACCTGAGTGATTCACCTTGGCCTTCATCACTCTTGAACAATGCAACCGTGATGAGTACACATCAATGAAGTCTCTATACGATATGTTTCTGTAGTCTGTGCATCAAAAATGTTAAGTATAGGCTATTTAGTCTGTAGGACAAGTGCAATGTTGTTTCTATACCATTTTAACCTGAGTATGGAAAGAAATATGTTTTCAATGATTATTTCCTCCATGAAATGCAGAAATGAATGTATTTACATGTAAGGATCCAGTAAAATACTATGGAATTAAATTGAGAGGAGAGGGGGGGAAAAAGACAAAACACCAAACCAAAACCTGTTAGGGATTTAGGCTGTTCTCTCAGGAAGACATCTTATGTTTTGAAACTTATCATAGACAAAAGGTCTGATGACTTCAATTTTTGATACAATTGAAAACTGGTGTGCATCCCATGGCATTTAAAAAAAAAAAAAATAAATAAAAAAAAAGCAGCAGCAGCAACAAATTGGTATTTCAGCAGCTGTGTAACTGCAGAAGACTTACTCTTAAAAGGAAAATAGGATTTTTATGGTTTCCCATAAATACTTCTCAGAGAAGGCTTTTCTCTATGGCCTAATGAAAGATGGAAGATTTTTGTTATCATTAGGTGCAAGCATTGTGGTAGAAAAGGTACCCCTTGGAAATGGGAGAATCCTTCTGAAAACCTGTGAAGTTAGCTAGTGCGGTTATCCTCTCAATCTATTATTTTACACCTAATGGTCATTAAAAATAAATATATGACTGTCAGCTCTGCATAAATAGACCTTGAGTAAGGTGAACTATAGTGGCTTTGGTGATCGTGATTTACCAGTTCAGCTGTTAATAATGTTTTGATACAAAGTCTACTTGATAGGACTGTAATGGCTGCAAATTACATGCTTAGTAATGCTGTGGCAGCTTACTGCCAGCAAAATAGAACACCATGGGAACCACAAGGTACACACTAAAAGCAACTCTGTTGGAGAGCTAAAACTTAGGACAATAATTTGGTTTTCAGAAGCTTTACACATGCTGTTGATACTGAAGGAAATGAGAATCTAATTTGGCTTTCTGCTCCAATATTGAGCTGGTATATGCAGAAAGAAAAATGTACATATATGTATGCGTGAATGTGGTGTGGTTTGGGCTGGGCTGGCCACTAAACCAGGACAATGTGTCTCTGTCATCTAAACTGAGGAGATTAGAAGTACAGAATAAATACAAAACTGCATGAAGCTAGGGTGGTTTTATTTTTTGGAGCTCTAACAGCATTTTAAACTATATTAAATTCCATTCACTAATTCATAGTTATCTGGTTAAGCTAAAATATGCTGTCTTCTGTTCCTCTTTAGCTAATGCGATTCTGAAAGAAATACTCTTTCCGTGTTGGATGATTTCTTCAGGGCATACAGTCAGATCCCCCCTTCCATGATAAAATGGGACTTCCTGGGGTGAGAAGAATCGATGCATTGTCTATTTTGATTGTTAGATCTTGCAGTCTTTCTAAATAGTGCAATATTCCTAAAATTTAATCAGTAGCTGATACTGAAATCAAGATATTACCGTGGCTTCCAAATGGTATTTCACGGAATCATGGAATTTTTCAGAGTTGGAAGGGATCTCTAGAGATCATCTAGTCCAACTCCCCTGCTAAAGCAGGATTGCCCAGAGCACATTACTCAGGACTGCATCCAGGCGGGTCTTGAAAGTCTCCAGCAAAGGGGCCTCCACAACCTCCCTGGGCAGCCTGTTCCAGTGCTCTGCCACCCTCACTGTAAAGAAGTTTTTTCTCATATTTGATTGGAACTTCCTATGGTCCAGCTTGTGCCTGTTACCTCTCGTCCTGTTACTGGGAACAATATTTGAATATTTTAACTTTAAATAATCATCTGTGTATTTGTGTGATTTAGTGGAGTGGAGAACATGTTCTATTCTTGTCTAATCCATTTATCCTCACTTGCCAACTTTTTAAGCCTGTCCAAGTCTACATTTTATCTTTCTTCCCTTCTTCGCTGTACAGGGAAGTAATTTGGTGACATTGTATTTACTTGCATGACATTACTGCCAGGTCAGTACTATCACTTGGAAATGCTAAATGCTTCATCTGTTCACTGTGCATTGCCACCTCTGACAAATACATGTGGAAGAGATGTGTCTTGCACAACACGTTTTGAAGTAACCCCCTATGCAAGACACTGTTCCAGTACTGCCTGCATTCCCATGTATAGGCTAACTCACCCAGGGCTTGATTTTGCAAATGGGGACCTTTTACATTGTTCCATGATTGATTAGGTTCTATTTATATTTGCAGACTTTTGCTGGAAGTGAGTTCCACCACTAAATTCCCTTCGCTCAACTTAATTCGTTTATCCGGATACTCATAGGTCCTTCTGTGCCTGTCTGGTGTGTATTATTTGTGTTAGTGGAGGATTTGCCAGTGTTGCAACGTCTCAGGTTTTGGGGTTTTTTCCTTCCCCCTCTCCTCTCTCCAAGAGTTTAGTTTCTTTTACCTAGGTAAAAAGTGGATGATCCACCTTAAAATTATTTCTGATCAGAGAGTATGCTGAAAAAGGTCTCACACAAGTGTCAATAGACAGCCTGAAAATAATTTAAAATTATAAAATTTTAGGATTTCCTTGTAATTCCTTCTTAGCACCATTTAGCTTTACTCTGGGCACTATCTAGTTTTTCTCTGGAACCCACTTCTCTTTCCCCCCACCCCAACTTTTAAATGAAGCTGAGATTGCCTTGCAATTACTTTTTATCTGGAATGTATGAGTTTAAGCAAAGCAAAACATACAAGAAAATATTAAAATTATGATAGTTAACAGCATTACTGAAGTTAGCTAGTGAAATGTCTGCACACCACCAGTTAGTATTTCAAGAGCAGGAACAGCAATCTGGTATTAGTTGTACTGAGTTGGTACTGTTATCTGAACTGGAGTAAAGAAGTAACAGTGATGCTTAATACAACGTATTAGAGGGTGTGTATGATGGAAAAACCCATCTGGTGCGATCTGATTGTATAGATAACCACCATCATCCTGCACTGTTGCTAAAGTCTGTTACTGAGTATTCGTAAACTGAAAAGATCACTCTTTTCAGCTTAGGTGATGTGCAACTAATAATTGTACTGGTTTTTGCCATACAGCAATGTTCTCTGTCTAAAGATAACTTATGCGGCGTGCATGTAGAAGACCAGGGACCTTATTACAGAATTCAAACCTGCCTTTATTTGACTCTTTTCTGTCCCATTACCAGGATATATTAGAACAAAGCAAATCTCCTCCAAGTATACATTCAGTTACAAGGGTTGCAATGTACTGCAATGTGGCGATGCATTCTGTGCTTGCTGGATTTATAGGGTAATAAGCTGGTGCATACTGATGAACCCACTTGGAGACGGAGGTGTTTGTAGTGTGTTGTGTTGTTTGTATTAAGACAGCCAATGCTTGGGATAGATACAGAGGGGAAACAGACTTGTTTTTATTGTGCTAAATGTTGCAGCAAAGATTGTGCCCATTTTTTTTTCTGCCATCCTGCTGCGCATCTTTTTAAGCGCTTCATAGTTCCAATCAATCACGTTGCAGCAAATTGGATTTTATTTAAAAATTTAATTGGATTGGTCTTATGCAAATAAGTATTAAGAAAAGTCCTTTATCTGGTGAATGTTCAAAATTTTAGGAACGTTAAAATCTCATTTTTCTGCAAACTGCTTAACTGGTGAAAACATAAATTTTGCCCATTGAAGATTATAACCTTTTTTCAGTTCTGTTTGAATAAATGGAATTTCTTCAAGTGAGTGACTGTAATGCAGTCATTTCTGTATATTTTACTTTCTGCCTATTATTACATTAATAACATTTTTAACTTTGCTGAATATACAGATGGATTAAGTTTTATTGCTCTGATTCCTCATTTGAGATCTGTGACTAGTTGATGGGGAATTTTATTAACCAGTGCAAGCCAATGATGCAACAGATTAAAATGCAATCAATTAGTTGATTACAAAGTAGCTGCTTGTAAGTAAATAGCTACATATTATGACAAAAGAGTGGAGATTCTCTTGCATTAACATTGTAGGAATACAGCCCTTATGAATTCACAGTTCTTGCTAATGTAATTAAATAATATCTCAGTGACTCTCTTGAAGAAAATTACAAATGGAAACATGCTGTATGTGAAAAGAACAATGCATATTTTAATAGTTATACTAATACTAAAGAGAACCCTGAGGGATTGTTCCCTTGGTGGGTAATTGATGGTAATACAGATTTTAACTTATGTCTTGCCATTCCTTTTTCCTGTTTCAAAACTGAGCTTGCTGTCTTTTTTTTTCTTCAGGTTTCTTTATAGGCAATAGAGAAACTGATAATTATCTGAATAAAAAGCCACAACTATGTGTGCTTTTGCTCATGTTACCTTATCTGAATAAATTTGTGTGTGTAGCATGGTCCCCACATGCTCTGCTTCTGCAGCCCCAGGTGGATTAGCCTCCTTTTTTCTCCCTGGTTTTGTGACAAGTTGCTGTGGCACTGACTGACTCCTTGCTGGCTTTGGCCATAACATGAGATAACTGTGCAACAGCATTTGGTTTGGATGGTGGTGAAATCATGCACTGAACTGACAACTTCTACAGATTTTTAAATGTGTGTGGTTAGAGCTCCTTTCTAGGTCATTTTTCTTAATGTGGAACATGAAAAGATACAATTCCGTAAAACACACCAAAGCTGTTTCAGGACTTGCCTCTAAGAGCTGAACAAGCCCAGAATTAAACTTAATCCTCCTAGGAAAGCATCTGTTTGCTACTCTCAGGCAGGGCTAATATATATGATCTCTTGTACAGGTGCTTGTACACATGCACACTGTTGTGGGTCTGATGAGGAAAGCGTCTTCTCTTGAGGACACTGCTTTCATCTATAGGTTTCATAGTTTTGCCAGCTACTGTGGAAATTCACATGTATGTGCCAGGTGAAACATTAATAGCAGATTCTAGTAAAAGGAGGTTGTCACAATTTTCCATTAAAGTATCAGATGCAGGAGCAGCTCAGGATGTGTTAAAAACTAAGTTATGTTCCACACAAGTTGGTGGGGTTTTTTTGTTTCTTGGTTGATTTTGAGAGCCGGGGGAGAGTGTGCACGAGCTGTCTTCTCTGTCCCTTGGGCTGCTAACATTCCTGATTACATTAGGAAGCAAACTCTGGGAAAATTGCAATATATGTAGCACCAAAACAAACAAAGCCACATATGTGGAATGGAAAGCAAAGGAAACCAGAGGGTCTGTATTCCAGCTGAAAAAAAGATTTAAATGGCTGTTTATCTCATAAGAGCCCTTCTCATGAGAATTTGTAATAAGTTAAGCCTGGACTCTCTGCCTTGAAGCAGCTTTAAGTCCAACAGTACTTTTTATGCCAATACAAAAATGCAGAACTTTCAATAAACAATGCCAATCTTCCCCAGATCAGAAAGGATCTTCGGGGTCTGGTTTTGCAGTTCCCTTTAGTACTGAGTGAGGTAAAGTGCATAATTTTGGGTACAGTCATTAAGCAAGCTCTTTGGTAGATACTGAATTTCTGGATGGAGTATTTTATAATTTTTTCAGTCAGGACTCTTCACATTTGTATCTGTGTTGGTGGTGTTCTTGATTTCTTGGTGTTGTGAAACATGAAATAAACTTTTAGAATTCTTCCTACAGATTCGTTTTGCAACTCCTCCATAACACTTCTATTAAGCATGAAAATGCTTATGTGTTTTGTTCAGTTCAATATAATTTCACATAAGGGATTTGAAGCCAATCAGGACTTTGGTATTTCTGATTTAAACTCTGGTTAGCCTTACTGACCTAATAGGTTCCACAATAGAAATAAAACTATTCAAATGGTACGAGAGTTCACATAAAGAAAATGTTTTCTCAAAATGTTCTGAGGAATCATAAGTGGAAAACAATTCAGAGTCAAAAGAAGATTTTGTATTTCCAGATGCCTTCAGAGTATCAAACAAATCTGCTGCTTTCCCAGAATAAATCCTGCAAGTTCCTTAGTGAAGTCTAGGAGTTCCAGCTAGAGAAATATTTGGAACATTAAAGCAGATCAGCAAACCGCAGTGCAAGCTCCCAGGAGCTGGGGCCTGAGAAGTTTCTCCCACGAACATTCTTTTGTCCAAATCCATGATTTCTCCTAAAAAAGTTTGAGATTTCAATGAATTGACGCTTTCTGATTTAAAATAAAAGGTTCGTGTGAGAAACTCAGTTAGCTCTTATGTTGGTGTATTTTTCATGTTTCTGGGATATGCAGATGTCACTCTCTGTCTCCTTATGTATTTTTCAATTGCTGAAGGAATTGGAAGGCAATGAAGTTACTTGATTTGATATGAACTCCAAGCTTTCCTTTTAATTTGTAGGACTTTGAAACAGATTTATTTCACTGGAAATAGTAACGCTTCTAGGACATACCTTAGGCCAAGGAAGCTGCTGGAGAGAGCAAAGTTATGTGAGTTGACAGAGGGCCCTGATGTATTCCACATGCTCTGCACAGTGGGGTTTCTAAGGGCTCGTCCAGAATGTGGTGACTGAAGCACAGCGAATCCAGTTCAAAACTAGTTTTGGTTGGGGAGAGGCAATAGTTCAGGCATGTTGTTGGCAATAAAACCCACTTGAGAAACTGAACAAACTTTCAGAAAATTACTGTGAGCTTCAGGCTCCTGTGGGTACACAAGATAAATAGGATTACATGGGTATGTCGGTGTTAAGAGCAGTGCTGCAGCAAAGCATTACTTTAAAATGCTTAAGTGAAGAAAATGTCCTCTTTATTCATGCTTGGCTGGCATTGGCACAGCCCTCACCCCTTCACCACCCCTAGATGTTCTTCAGCAAGCAAACTTCTCAGCTGCTCCCGGACAGTCTTGCTCTGTCTTCACCTGCATTCATCTGTCGCTTCAAATGTCTACTGAAAGAAAATATTCTCCCTCCTATATCTTGTTTTCCTTTAATTTCTTTGTCCTGAAATTCTGATACATGACTAGAACTCTTGGAACCAACATCTTGGAAAGCTACCAAAAAACACAGTAATGTTGAAAGAGAAAGTCTAATAGCTTTAAATGAGTCTGTGGAACTCTTCAGCAACTCAAATAAAATATCGAAAAAAATCAAAGGCAGAAAAAAAGCAGGAGGGCAAGGGGAGGGTATGTAGAGGGTGGTAAGAAAGGAAGAGGAGCTAGTGGTGTGTCTGACTTGGATTCCAGAATGCCATGCCTGGAATCTAAATTTTATCATGTATGTTTTTTGACTTCTAATCACATCTGCAGTGCAGCTCTGGTGATTTGTAACATACGATATTTCCTTGACAATATATTTTGTACACCTATGTTGCTTAGTTATTATAAAAAGGATTTTGCTTGTTCTCTACATGATTGTATATTTATGCAAAGCATTATCACTTCAGTGAAATCCAGATGTTTTCTTTATGACTGTATCTGATGCGAAGTGGTCAGAGAGGCTCAGAAGCTGCCACAATGAAACAGCCCTGGGGTGGTACAGCATCAACAGAAAAACAGCTTTAAAGAAGTCTCTCCATAAAACCGATCATGGTTTCTTAGGCAACCTTTTCCAAATGTGACAAGCCTTGGCTCTGCCTCAAACTGCTGAACTTCCTGCTTTTCCAGATCATTCCATAAAAACCTTCCAAATTTAGTAAACCCCTCAGTCTCCTATTTTTCTCTCTTTTGTTTTGTCTTTTTTTTGTAGGAAAACCTCTGCTGGTTCTTGTGTAACTGCTGTCTATAGCTTTTCCACCCTTAGTAAGATTAAGATGTCTCAGTATAGCTTTTCTATTCTTAATAAAGATCACAGATTTGATTAGGACTGAAGTTGTGTGTAATAATAGGCAGTGGAATACAGATCAGGCAATCCCATGGGATTTCTCTTACAGGTAAGGCTATTTCTTTAGCCTCAGGTTTTTGTTTGATAAAGAAATCAGTCCCAAGATGAGAGGAATTCCTCATTTCTAGAGACACCTGACTCAGCCCTGCTACTACATGCTGAAATTAAGGAAACAATGAGGACTCTATACTAGTTGCATGACTGATGCTTCTTTTTTCCCATTTCCCAAAAAGTGCAAGCATAATGCTTTTCTTTTCCAGAGGTCTTTTTCAAAGTGGGGAGGAAAATGAAAATATTTGCATTTATGTAAACTTTTTTTTTCTACATTTTTGCAATAAATCTAATGGAAAAATTGCAACATTTCTCTGTTGCAAGACAGCTGTATATAAAATTTTGCCTTATGAAAAGTGAAGTCTGAAAAAATGAGACTGGAAAATGGAACAGCATTTCTGTGGCAAAAGATTCGGGAGGTTATTTTCTCTTTTTTGTATGTGCTATGTATCCAGCTCTCTGGTGTCAAAGCTTAATGCTCTGTGAAGAACTCATTACTGTCCATCTCACAAGATCACAATGTGTATCACTGCCTAAAAATCAAAAGAAATAGAAATGCATATGTAGAGGAACTTGAGTTATTACAAAAAGGTGCATTTGAAGACTGTGAAGCAATGAAGTGTATTAGTAGAGTACATACATATCCTGACCTTTGAAAAATATCTTTTGTTACTTGTTTTGATTTTATGTTCTAAAGAACCTTGATAAGTCAAAGAAGTAGTTTCAACAACTAAAACTAAAATCTTATGAGGTAAGGCCACAAAACTAGCTGTTAGAAAACTATCTAAACTTAATTTCCTTTTCACATTTTGGGTTTTGAAACATGAAGGTTTTATGCTTCTAAGATTTTGTCCATAGCATTAAAATTTTTGATAAAACTAAGATTCTCACATGAACAAATTATTCTTGTTATTTTAAAGAAAAAACACCAATACAATTTCAAGATTTGATAACAAATAAAATGAAATACGATTTGTGATTCTCAGCACTAAGTTGAGTGTTTCATTTTCTGTTGCCATTGGTAAACGTGAAGAAGGTATCGAAAGAAAATTTATTTTGGCATTTTTTTCAAATATTCCTTGGAGGGTAATTATGAAGACTCTTGTTTATCTTTGTCATCTGTCTTTGTATTTAAAAAGAATATATAAATGCTGGGCCAATGTGTTATTGTTAAAATTGGTTGGTTGTATTCTGTAAAGGTAGTAAGTGGATTAGTCTGTGAGGCAGAATAGCTCTGATACTTTCGATGCTGTAGAAAAATGTAATTAATACTGATTTTTTTATTTTCATGGAGTGGCTCTGGGCTGAGTATCCTTGCATAAACTGTTCATGTGAAAGCAACAATACAAGTGGCCTAAGACACTTCTGTGTTGCTGGTAAGAAAGGTTATAAGAGATAAAGAACAAAATTTTGGCTTTGAATAGTGCTCAAGGAGATTAGGAAAAGAAACTGCAGTGCATCTCATCTGGTGCTCTGCAACTGGCTGTAATGTCTATAGCAAAGGTACTTTAGGAATTCTTGTCCCAGATTCCTGGGACAGATAGCAAAGAAAAAGGAGAAATAAATTTGCATCTGTGTATACCAACAGTAAGGAATTTCTGATAATACTTGATGCAGTCAAGGTGCACGGGGTCTTGCAGGGACTGTCTTGCCAGGACTCCCAAAAGACAGAAGTGGCAGGGGTATGGATGAAAAATGTAGTGCCATTCACTTTTATGTGGCTTGTCAGAGACTTACGCTGGCTGGCATCTTTTCAAGACAGAATGCCTTTCTGTTGTAAGAGCTGGGTAGCAGTGCAGGACAGTAGTGCTTTCTGATCTGTTTTTAGCTGTATTAAATCTCAAGCAATAATCCAAAATGATGAATTTATGGAAATGGTTTTGCTTCCAAAGTTTCTTACTCTTCCCTCTTGCTGCCCATCCTCTCTCCTTCCCTACCCCCACCCCCCAAAAAAATGCTTGTTATCAGCATTTTTAGAGCCCAGTTCATTAGTGTTTGGTGAATGTAGCCAGAGTTCAAGTTGCACAATTTTATATGAAGAATTTCCTTGAGATACTTTTCTGTCTGGTATTGCCAATATATGAAATGGTCCCACACGTCACATTCCTTTTGCTCTCCTCTCCAAAGTGTTCCACATAACATATGCAGAAACAAAGTTTCTTTCATTGTTTCCTGTATGCATAGTCAGCACTTTTAAGTTTAGTTATCACATCAAAAGCAGGTAAGGCACTAGAGCATGTGAAAATCATTTCAAGGAAGGATGCCATTCTGTTCAGTGGTTTGTCTAAATCATAAATGAAATTGTCCCTTCAAGAGACAGAGGTACCTCTCCAAAATTTTGGGCTATATTTTTTTTCCTCATTTCCCTCCAACAGTTATGATTTTTTATTTATAATTTTCTGCCTGAGGTAAACAAACTGCTGAAATATATGAAAAGTGTGTTTTGGTCCTGGCAAGCCCTGTAATTTTAGCAGGATAAAAAGTCATATTCATTAATCCCCCAGTATGCAAGGACAGGGAGTACTTGTGCAGCGAAGGGTGCTTTGCATATATTCAAATTGTACACTCCGTGTTGCCATGTCCCCTGCAATAAAAGCAAGAGTCCCAATTTAGGAAAAAGATCTAAAACCAGAAGGGAAGCAAACAGTGACAGTCAAATGGACACTGTTACACAGATGCTATGCTTTCCCTAAGTAACACCAGTGATAATATAATAGCAAGTAGTATATGTTAAGCAACATCAAGTGCTTTTGGAATTTTACTGCTTCTTTTTGAAAGGATGTTCATGTTGTGTTGCCACATTGAAAGCAAAGCAACTAGGTTAACTGTCCCTTTTGACTTAGTTTTCAGCGTGTTAATGTGCTTTCTCAATTTCTGCCCAAAGCAGGTTGAGATATATGATGGATGGAATAACCATTTTTGATCAGTAAAGAGAAGTTCTTAGGTGCAACAATTAAAACAAGCACCCCTGAGTGGGATAAGTAAAGAAGATGAGAATATGGCTGTTGTGTCCTTTCCCTTCGTGTTAGGTATCCATTAGAAAAAACAGAGCAGAGGCACTGAAAAAGATCCCCACAACAGAAGTTTGTATCACAGAAAAACCTTATGCTTCATTTTGAATGATGTTTGCATTCCCAGCAGAACTTTATATGACAGAAAAACTGTGCTACATTTTAATTAATGATTGCATTCCCAGCAGAGCAGCAGCTCCCCATCAGTATGTGAATGCATAGGAGGACAAAAGAATAAGTTTTTAAACAAAAAACTTTACTAATTTTTATAACGGAAGTAAATTAGCTGTTCTGTCTGTACTTTTAACATTCCACAGCATCATGTTTCATCATGCAAACTAAGGATGTGGATGCATAAGCATCAACTGTTGCACTGCCTGTGGTCATAGAAACTATTCAGCAGCTTGTTCCCTTGTCCTCTCATGTGTCATAAATGAATAGTTAATACAAACAGTAACAGAGTGCTGTGCATCGGAGAGGGATGCAGCATATCCATGCTGCTTCCACAGTACATGTGTGACTAGGACATAAGTATCTGTGAAAATTGAGTAGGTTTTCTGTGTCCCCTGTATGTCCCGTGGTAAATCTGTCCTAGTACAAGCCATCTA
Source organism: Fratercula arctica (assembly GCA_947846985.1). Classification (NCBI taxonomy): domain Eukaryota; kingdom Metazoa; phylum Chordata; class Aves; order Charadriiformes; family Alcidae; genus Fratercula; species Fratercula arctica. The sequence continues at coordinate 28,573,909 of CANTUZ010000010.1, forward strand.
AAGGGGGCTGTAAGCAGTACCCCATGCCTGTAGTTCACAAAATGTAGTGTCTACTCCTACCCTCCAATTAGTCAATATATAATTTAGCCTTAATTTATCAGAGGCTCTCACAACCGTGAGATAGCAGAGATTGCTTGATAGAGAACAGACAGCATCTCATGAGGTAGAAACCTTAATTTACAATTTTTTTCTCTCTTTAAAGTGTCAATGTATGCATATGATCAAATAATACTCACCCAAATGGGAAAAGGCAGAAGGAGGGAAGGGAAACGGGCAGAGTATGCACATGGCATCTCTATGATGACAACGGTGTGAGACCACAACAAATAAACCCCACGCCTGTGAATACATCATTCCTTCTCCAGGCCCGCAGTGGGCTGAGAGGCAGAATGACAGGCAACATCTCCTGAATCACCCTCATAGCATTGCAAACTACTACTTAGGAATGAAGATTTCTTAGCAACTCTGTTTTAGTAAACACCAAAAGCAAAGATGACTTGAGTTGCTTTACAAGGAAATTGCATGAAATTCTAGTCTAACCAGCAGAGAAATTGTTTGTGAAATTATACTAAATGCTGAGGACTGTAAATCTGTGTCAAAACCAAAATTGCTCGCATTACGGAGCAAGAAGCATGACACAATTGTTAATAGTGTGGAGAGGCAAGAAAATTGGAAAACTAGGACACTCTGCTCAAGGTGTGAAAATGACATAAGTATAAATACCATCCACTGCTTGTAAAGTGAATATAACTGCTTTCTTGTCACTTTACTAATTGCTTTAGAGGAGCCTTGATGTTGCAGCTGTGGCAGAAAGTAAATATATGCTTGTTAGTACCTTAGAATGAAGCTTAATTCTTTTAACAAGAAAGAAAATTAATCTGGCTGTGTTTGCTGTTAGTTTTATATGGTGAATTATGTCTTGTATCAACAAGTTACTGTTCTCAGGCTATATATTTATCAAGATGTTTGTGGTTCGTTAAGTCCATGAAGGTACAGTCAGAAGCTAAACCAGCCTTGTATTTTAGCTGCTTTGTGCATTTTCATATTTTTGTCCCATAGTGGATGAAATGGATTAATAGCTGGTTGCACTGGCTTAGAAAGTGCAATCTTATCTTTTTTAGATAGGTTGGATTTTTTTTTGAGGCATGTTTTTCTTACTGGAGACCGAAAGTGTTAAATTCACTGCAGGGAGAGAAAATAGACTCTATTTTTTATGTTGGTCCCCTGTACGAGTTTACATCTAAAACTTTATAGTCTTATTGAGAGAGTGTAACTTTTGCTAATGTCAGTGGGCATTTACATAAATATATTGCAGCAATGTTGTGGGTACATTTATGCAACAATTACATTGCATAAATATAGAGATGTCACTTAGCACTAAGAGTTTTAGTCGTCTTCATTATTTGGTTAGTTTCTTCCATCTTGGTGGTATCATATAGCGGCGTCCACTGCAACTTCCCTATTATATTCCATCTTCCTTAATCTATTTCTTTTTCATTTCCCTGTCTAAAAATATTTTGTGTTCTTTCTATATGTCCCACTATCTCACAGCCTTACCCATCCTTCCCTAACCAGTTAGAAATTAATTAACTAATGATTAAATTACGTTAGTGATTTTTTTAAATTACTATTTATTTTTTTGCTTATTTTATTGCTACTTACTAATGTTTATTAGGTCATAACTGAGCCTGACAGGGAGCAGAGCTTGCTTTTAAGTACCAACAATATTATTTTGCTCTGGATTTTACTAATTTCACATTTAAAAGCCTCATGGCAAAAGAGTTAGGAACTAATTTCAGATGAAGTACAATGACTTACTCTTACACTTATGAATCTGTGATGCCTTTTCGGTATCTGCTTGGCAATTAACAGCTGTGAAAATCAGCTCGTGGTAGGCAGGAGCTGATGCACTAGATTAGCCTATTTAAAAATTCTGGTCTGGGCAGGCAGGGCCAGGAGCGGTGTAACCCAGCTGCCTTTTTGGCAGGAGGAGTTGCTTCCTACTGGGCCACAGGTGAGAACTGCAGGTCCTCCGTCCGCAAGAGCGGATTAGTTGAGTACAAGTGACACTTAACATTTGTGTTGTGATGAGCTTTTCAAAAAGGATTGTCCAGGTATGAAAAGAAAACCTAAACAGAATTAACAAACAAGGAAGAATTGTCTTGCAAATGCAATCTTGGGATAGTTGTATGACCCTGTATCTGTCTGTAAATAAGACCTTGTTTTCCACTTCACCTGGCACATTCTGTCAGGTGTTAAATTTTGTTGCAGTAAATGATTTTGTGGCTGGCTTTTTTCCCCTCTCCTAGTCATGCTGATTAAAGTCTGCACCCTAACTATTACAACGTTGTTAGACCTTCTGTAAAAAGCGTTTTAAGAGATTACTATACAATAATTGTTGTAGTAAGTTTAAACTCAAATTTGAATTTTGGTTTTTTAAAAGCTAGTTTAACAAAGGAATAATTACTGAAATTATTTTATTTAAAAAAAAAAAAAAAAGAAAGAAAAAGCAGAAGAAAGGTAGATTTCCAATTTCCCTTGCGAGGCACTGGCAGTCTGTTTTTGCAGGTCACTCGAGCCCTAATACCAGAGAGCATTTTTGCTTTGGATACGAGGTGTCTAAAGCTCCTTGAGTTTACCTTATGCCCTTTTATCTCCCCTGTATCCCCAGGGAACATGGGTATTTGCTGTAAGGGTAAGAGCATACTGAGGGCTTTCCTGGGGCCTCAATATTTTGAAATTGAATGGGATTGGCCATAGTGTCTTTCTGCGTATCTCTTAGTCCCACGTGCTTTCTGCCAACTTGCCTGTTCACACTGAATTATATCTGCTTTCACAGGAAGATTGAGTTAAGCTGATGAAAATCAGTCATCTATAAGTGATGACTAAGTTTGATTATGCTGTTTCTGACAAAATTGTTTCTTTAAAGATGTCAAATTTGTACTGTAAGCTTCAAGTGAATTATGGCTGCCTTTGTTTAATTGCAGTTGTTAGCCTATTTGCTATTCCAGCTGCTGTTTAAGAAACACTTCGGTTATGAGATTGGAGTCTTGTAGGCAAAAAGAATGTAGAGGATATCTGAGAGAGCATTACATGTCCAGCATTATAAGGAATAGTATGTTGAGAACTTAGAGTGCTGTATGTGACCCATAGATGTTATGGTAAAGTAGCAGCCACCAAAGTTCATCTGGCAGATCTAGTAAGCAGATATCCTCACTAGTGAAATAGGATCATTTTTCATACCACATTTCTTTCCCCTTTGGGGCCTGCTCAGACCTCACACTGTCTCTAAATTATTAAATTAGGTCTTCCTTGATCATCCGAAGGTCACGGTGCCTAATGTGTGTTAATGTGATGGAAGTGTCAGACACAATTAGTTTCAGTAGTAAAACATGGGTTTATAGCCCTAAATGCAATAAATTAAAGTGTGCTGTAGACTGCTGTAGTCAGGGAAATTTCTGCACCATTAAGGTTTGATGAGGAAGTTCATGTTCTCTTTAGGTAGGAAAGGGGAGCACTGGGTAGAAGGTGGTATGATATGCTTCACGTCCATGATTGCTATTACTCCTCATTTGAGAGATTATATATCAAATGAACATAAGCTCAAAATTCCCCTTCTGAGGGAAAGGCAGGCAGTAGAGTTTTACACTGCTTACATATTCTCTTTGCTGGTATCTTTATGCTGAGAAAATTCCAAGGTGCATTTTAAGCATCAAAACATCTTTAACCTTGATGCTGAGGAGGGTGAATGCTGTCAGAAATGGATCTGTTTCTCTACAGCTTGCTATTGAAATTTCAAACTTCTGCCACGAAAAATTCAGCTATAAATATCTGTGGATGATAGAAGTGGGTAACCCAGGAGGGAGTAATGAAACTGACTAAATTGGTGTGTTCTGTAATCTGTCTAATGGAGCAAGACTTTACAATTAACCGTGACTGTATCCATTTCCTGTCTGTAAGCAGGAGAAAAAAAGCCCACAACCAGATAGTAGCAGATAACCAGGAGAGAGATGGATCAATTTTAATTAAAACTTCCAGTAGTTTTGCTGTTGAAAGACAAAAAGCTATGCCTCGCTGTGGTAAATATCATTGGTAAACCAAAGACCCACCTGTACAAGCCCATTGACATTTACAGTGTAACCTGAATTGTTGCGAACTTAGACAACATATACAGAAACAAGTACTTTCAGTAGCAAAGTAGTAAACAATTTTCCCCCATGAAAATTGATCCTTCTGGGAAAAATAATGCCCTCTTAAGTGGCAATTCAGTGTTTTTAATAGTCCTGTATTATTCATGGGGAATCATCTCTCATGGCTTGAGGTTTCAGAATGGAAAGAGGCTTCCTCTTCTCTGAGTAGAAGGAAGAGACTGTGTGAATCGGTTGGCATGCAAGAGAAGCTGGCCAAATTTGGATGTCTGGCTTCCTCTGACAGAGGAAATCTTCTTTGACTGCTTGAGTGGAAAAATGAAAACCTCAAAACAAAGCCTTCAAATCTGGCAGAGTTAGTGAGGAGAAGTGAGCAAAGTTCTCACCACTGTTCAATGATTCTTATCTCAGTGTCGTGCAGTTTTCAAGGGAAATCTGCTGAAATGTACTGATGACACAAATGATGGGAGGTATATTTTATTCTGAGGCAGACAAAGACATTTAGAAAAAGTAGTGAGCAGTAGACAAATCGGAAGAGTAAGATTGAAACAGAGTAAATGCCATAGTGGTCTCTTTGGGAACAGGTAATCAAATGTATAAATATCAGCTCAGAGAGTGCTGATTAGGAGATGGAAGTGAAGAACTGATGGAAGGGAAGTTATAATTTGAGAGTGAGCATCAAATTGAACTTGACTGCGTAATTCAATACTGCCGTGAACTGTAGTGCTCTAGTACAAAAACAGAAGAACTTGGTGTACGAGAGGTGTTCCACAGTGGTTAAAGTACACCTGGAAAACATCTGCTTTGGTCTCTGTACTTTTAAAAATAAAGCACATGACTGCTGCAGCCAGATGGAAAAATCAAACCTGAAAGATGTAATCAAAGTAATAAAAGCCCTTTTCCTCTCACTTGTGTAAAGAGTGCCTGGCACACTCCTGCCACTGTATAAAGTTAGAAAACAAGGCATGTAAAGTCAACTAGTAGTCTCAGTTCATGCTGTTTAAAAAATGCATTATTTTCTTTTTCATCCAAAAAGGAATGATGCTCCAGAAAGAGTGGAGAAAGCCAGTGCTTTCCTCGGAAGCTTTTACAACGTTCAGTTCTAACTTTTAGCTTTTAGTTACAGTTAAAAAGCAATCTGAATATAGAACATAGGGAAAGGTCCTGCAACAGTGGCAAAGACGCTAACCAAGCCTTTCAAAAGCAATCAGTAACAGCAGGTGTTGGTGGCAAATCTTGCATAACTTCAAATATGATCCTTTTTTTTTAACAAAACCAGAATTTGTAAGAATTTAAGTTTCTTTTCAAGGCATCTCAAACTATTTGTTTATAGATGGAAGATCTACTGCAGAAAATCTTGCCTCCTTATTTTAACTGAGAAATACAGAATGCTAGTCCTGGTAGGACACTTATCTCTAAACTGTGTGGTAGACCTCACTAGGTTTCTTCTTCTTTTTTTCATATGAAGGGGATGTTAAGCAAAAATACTACATATGGAGTGATTTTTTTTTTTAAACTTTAATACTAAATGTGTGTTTAAAAAACAAAAATGAAGAGGTCTATGCAAATCACAATAAAGCCTTTAATCTACCAAAGTGCTTCAGCAAGAAAGGACCTCATTGGTTTTAATATGATAATTTTGGGATTTAAAGCTAAATATATGCAAAAGTGATTTGCAAAATCAAGGCCATGTTAGAGATGTTATCTGAACTGATTTGTTGTTAGAGTGATTTCATTTCTGTGCTGTTGGTTGTTTGCTCTGGGTTTTTTTTTGCCATAATCTGTTTTAAGACTTTTCATTTAAAACTGTGAAATATCTAGTAAAGAAAGTATTACTAGCTATGGAATAAAAAAATATATTATGATTGTGATCACCCTTTGTTTATGACAGGGGGAGTTATGGGCAGTCCTTCCTGCACACTTCCGTGGATTTGGGTTTGCTTTCCTACTGAGTCAGCACATATTCTCATCATCCCTGTCTTTCTAAGCAGAGAAATCAAGGCACAGAGTGTGTAAACAACTTATCCACACTGTGCAATGACACTAGTGAGCCCAGGAAGGCAGTCCACTGTCTGAATCTGACCTGCACGCAACCAGCCCTGCAGCATCTCCTAATTTTCAGTTGAAATATCCTCACTAAGTTTGGATTATTCAGTGCCAAATCAATTATAATGCTGGTATCTGCAGTTCCAGGAATGACTGTTACTCTGCTGGGACTCAAAGATAGAGATCGTTACCTAGTAGGGACAAGCTTTGATGATTTGAGAGATTGCCCTGGCTCCAAACAGCTGGATGTGTAGTCCATGAGATCAGAGACCTCGCATTCAGAAATGGTCTATGTCATAAATCTACATTTTTAAGCTCACTATTATATTAATCTTTCGTCCCAAATAGTTTCCCACATAAAAATGGTATTGATTAAAAAAACATGAACAGAATCATTAATGCCATCCTGTTTAGGAGATTGGTATCCATTTGTAAAATTCTTTAGTGGTTAGTGTTTTGCGTAATTTTATATGTACAAGTTGACACTTCCGCCCTGTTGAGTCACATTGTAAAGTACCCCGAGTCCCTTTTTTAATTCTAAGACCAAATTCCTGGTGGTTTATGCCTCCTCTTTGCATTTTTGCTTTGAGCTGCTTTCTTACTTCTGAGGAGATAAGAGTTTGTTAAATTTGCTTGTGGCATTTTTCATCTTAACTTGCAGCTTCCTTCCAGATCCACAGACTATTTCTAAGAGAGGCCAATGATAGAGGCCAATAAAGGAAAAAGTAAAGCTTAGTGTCTGTAGGCTGAAAGGTTATCATGCAGGAGTCCAACATAACTGGAATGTGTTAAGGAATCTGTAAATGAAAAGAAGTTGACATCTGTTTGCCTAAAACCCTGGTCTTGTTCTTGCAGCTTATTACAAAATGGATTCCTTCAGCTCTGCAATTTAATGTGAACTGTACAGAAAAAATTTGCAGTCTGATGGTGCATTTACTTACTCAGAGGAACCTTTTCCAGTAAAAGTTTAAATCACTCTAAAAGGACTGTGTGTTTCCAATCCGGGGCTGCAGGCTGGCCCCAGGATGCTCAAAACTTGGCTAAGGTCTCTCCCCAACTTCAAAAAAGGGCTTTCTAGGAAATCTGCCCAGATTTCCTGAAAGATGCTCCTGTGTCCATATTACTGTCTTGACTTTCACCTTTTTGTGATGAAAATTGAATTCAAACAACCTTGCTGATCTGGAGTTCATTGTGTAAGGTTTGTTGGTTTGCTCTCTCTGTGACCAAATGGGATATTATTTTTGGTACTAGGTGTCTTTAAACCTCACCAGCTGTTCATATGGCACAGCAAAATAAGTTCTCTGTTTGTAGCCTTCCCATTCCCCTCACCCCAGTGTGTGCTGCACAACAACAATACAATTCTTTTTGCTTCTTGTAAGATATCAGGATTTCAAAGGGGAATTTAAAACTGCAAGGGAAAAGCAAACTAGAGTTTTGAATGAGGCATAGCAAGGATTTTTAAAGTCTGCTCCTCTTAGGGCTGCGTTTTGGCACTCTGACTCTTGGCCAGCATATGTCCCTATTCAGCAGAAGGAATCATTCAAGCAATCTGTGCTAAGACTTGTCAAAGTCTAAATTAAAATGCATCTATCTGATCCTGTTTTTATCCTAGGCTTTTACAGCGTGTTTCCTGCTTGTTAATTGAGGGGGGGGAGGGGGAGGGAGAGGAGGGGGGGGGGGTGGAAGAAGGCATTTATTTTGGTGATAATTGAGATTATTGATTACATCTTTTACATCTTTTTATCTATTTAATGAACATTTTATGTCATTTGTGTCTCAAGAGAAAAAGAAGCTGGTGATTAGATTTTTGACAAACTTTTTAGCAGGGCCATTTGTGATAGGACAAGCGGTAAGGATTTTAAACTAAAAGAGGGAAGATTTAGACTAGATAGAAGGAAGAAATTTTTTGTGCTAAGGGTGGTGAAACCCTGGAACAGGTTGCCCAGAAAGGTGGTAGATGCCCCATCCCTGGAAACATTCCAAGGTCAGGTTGGATGAGGCTCTGAGCAACATGGTCTAGTGGAAGATGTCCCTGCCCATTGCAGGGGGGGGGGTTGGACTAGATGACCTTGAAAGGTCCCTTCCAACAGAAACTATTCTTTGATTCTAAGAGGACTTCCACAAAAAGAGAGTCCCTCTAGCATAATTGACTTTTGAGACAAGTGTACTTCTCTCTTTAATTAGTTGCGTTTATGATCATGATTTGGTGTGCATCTCTTAATCCACAGAATCTCCACAGAATGGTATCAGACTTGTTGTCCCATGACGCCTAGCTGCATTGCATTTTATTACAATCACCTTCATTCTAAGAAAATCTTTTAATTATGCTCAAAATGCTTTGAAGTTGAGAAGAGAGCTGCAATGAGCCGAAATGTATATATGCTATTTTCCCAAATGGCACAGAGAAGAAAATGTACAAGGCTGTGCAGGAACATATAGTGCTATGTAACTTGAAGAATTTAGTTATTTCAGGGAGCAGAGCTGTTGACTAGAATTCAGATCTCGTAAATTAAAGTCCCTGTGCTGCAGCTGAGTGACCTTAGGGAATACACTAATTCTTTTTGTACATTTTCCCCTTTGATAAAATAAGAATAATATGACCACAGAGAGGCACAATGAGGCTTAAATCATGTTTTCACAAAGTGCTTGGGATCATCTAGGGAAGGGCATGTATAAATGTGATTATTGATTATTTCATCGTTTTAATCTTTTGCAGTGCATGAGTGTTGCTACATTCTGTCAGCTTGGATGCATATAGGTGTAGTAAATTTACAGATACATTTTCCTAAATAGCAACAATATTGATGTTGTGAATCTGCGACGCCAAGGGAGTTGGGCAAGATTTAGAGTTGCAGGTGTAGTGGCAGCTATCACAGAAGTGTGAGTATCAGATATTGTCCCTAAGGAGAGCTTCACAGGGTCTTCAAAGAGCTTTAGGAATGGATATAGCAAGCTGGTCTGCTTTGTTCACCTGGTTTCTTATGTTTATTCTTTGATTTTTTAATATACAAGGATTGGTATTTTACTCTTAAATGCACTTTGTATTATATTTTAGTTTTTAGCTTGAAAAGTAATTATTTGAAATAAAGCTTGTGGCTTTGTTGATTGCGGGGAGAGGGCATTTCTTAGCACTTGGGGGAAACTGAGTGCTGAGAAATGTTTTCCAGAAATACTTGTGAGATGCTACAAAGCTGACCATTACAAAAATACTCATATAAGTTTAGCAAGAAGTGCTCCCTGTTGTTCAGAGGATTGCAACTTTTTAAAAGCACTCTGGCCTCAGAAAGCAACCATAATAGCCAGTACTGACAGATGGTATTAAAGACACAGGCAGGGAACCAACATGGTTTTGATACTTTACTCCTATTACAAGCTCTCTCAGTGCATGCCTCATGGGTTAATTGCTTGAGCTCTCACAGAAGGAATCCTGGCTTCTGGTGCAGCAGCTTGTCGCAAGACGTGGTAAGAAATCGCACACGATTTTGAGCTTGTAGCCTGTGAATATGTGTCACCCTGGTAACCATTTGCACCTGCAAGCATGAGTCATAAGAGCTGAGGAATTGTAGGATGATTTTTTTTTTTTTTTTTTTTTTTTTGGTAGTCGTCTGAGCATTGGAAATTCTTCATAGACAAAGCCATGTAGAACAGAAAAGAGCTTTAGTTTGACATTCCGGTTTCTTGGTGGGCATGACCAGGGCACCTGCTACGGTCGTCTTTGTCCCACTGCAGTGCACATGTATACTGGCTAAGGGTCTATCTCCTTTATTTAACGTAAGCTGTTTTAGATGGTGATCATTATATCTGTACTTGATATATAGGAAAACAAGACAGAATTTATCATACCTACAGCATTTCCTTTTTAGAGTTGTCAGACGCTTGTTAATAAAATATAAAGAAAGACCTTTTTCGAGTTTAAGAACGGCACTTGTCAGAAGTAAAGCATATCTTAAAATTCAGTCAGTATGGGGACCATACTGATAAGCTGGTGTTTTATTCTGTGATATTTTTCTAAGAAGAATGGTATTTGTCCTCATACAAAACCCATTTGATTTGAGGAGCAGGCGCTTATAAATTGGATAGCTTCAGTGACTTTAGAGGGGAAGTGACAATTAACACCAGCTGAGGTTCTGTTCTTGAAAGTTTTACCAATGAGATATTGCTGTTTTGTAGCACCTTTCATCCCTGTGTCTCTCAGTGATTTGAAAACATTAATTAAGTCTCATAGCACCCCTCTGATGTATGTAAGTGTTGTTAGTCTTAGAGACGTGCGAAATATTCATGACAAAATTGGAGGCATTCAAAGTTTACTCCCCTCACAAGCTTAAGGATATTAAGGAAATGCAAAGTTATTTGAGATTATTTGCATCAGAGAATTTGTCAGTCTATTCCTCTTTTTGCATGTATCTGTTTGCAGTCAAAATGTCTATGATGTTTGTGCATAGCCTTCTTCTTATTGTTCCAATTTTCAATAGGAGTGATTGGAGTTCTTTCACATAGTTGTTGTATATTAATTCTTTTTACTTCCTAATTAGACAAACCCAAATAGCCTATGCACTATAAAAAAAGAGATCAGGGAAGTGACTCCCTGTCTCCTCAAGAAAACTGCAACTTTAGGTAGAATTTATCTGGGCAAAGATTTATTATGAAACTGTAATGGGAGAAGGAAGCTGTAAATGGGGAGCACTTGTTATTGTTTGACTCCATCATAACTATAAAGGAGTATTTTCCTCTTTATATCACTATGGACGTGTCTACGTTAGTAGTTCAGATGAATATTGGGCTTTTGAAGTGACTCTTCACTCCCCATATCACAGAGAGGTCTTGTAGCTCATTAACTGTGTTTCTTTGGGATGAAACTGATGTACCCCAGCCCCAAGTGGCCCATCAGTTCATGGGACAAGATTAGACTTCATTGAGACCTAGCAGCGACTGTTTTGTTTCTCATATCCACCCCTCTTGCTCTGCTGCTCTGCACTAATAGTGACCTATCCCATGGGTCCCAAATACACCCTTCGTTAACAAACTTTGTAAGTCTCAGCTCCCTGATGTCTATGAGGATGACCAGAGTTTAAAGAACAAATACAGCTCTTGTTTTGTGTCTCCTTCATCCCATGTGACTTGAGTGACCCTATTTATTTTCTACTATTTCTTATCTACACTTCAGCTTATGTAGGAGTCTGTTTTGTTTGCTCTCTGTGCTGTTTAAGCTTTGATTTATTTGGGTTTTTTTAGTAAGTAATTAAGTTTGGTTTCCATAAAACTGGTTTGTATGTTGCTGTGTGGCTCTGAAATAGTTAGTTTGGGTTTGGCTGGTCTAACCTTGCTGTGGTTAAGCTGCACGTATTTTCCAGGCTGTTAATGGTCTCTGATTTGATATAGTTTTTCAGTATAATTGAGCAAGCAGTAGGAAGGGGAAGCTATGGCTATTGAAAAAAAGCTTTTATTGGAATATTAGAACTGTCCACATGATGCACTGGACTGGAATCTCACAAGTATGTAGCAAAGAGGACTGCAGTGAAACTAATATACAAGATACTGAATGATTCAGTGCTTTCTATGTCTACTATAATCTATATAATTTATCACAACTTGCTTTGTGAACTTTGTTCTCTGTATTAGAGTCACAAACCCCTGAACTTTCTGTGTCAGAAAGCATATGAAGTGGTGTGTTGAAGTACTTTGGGGACTTTCCTTTAAAAACGGTTGTCTTTCCTGATGAAAATTGTTTAAGAAAAAAGAAGCCATGACCATTCCTATTTTTCAGGTCATTTTGCACTATATAAGACTTTTATGCTAGGGAACATCCCTTTAATATGGTATCTTATTCAACTGGTTTGATAAAACTCTAAAGGTGGGAGGTTGAATTAGTGTGCAGAACATTAAAACAAAACTCCAAAAGACCGTAAGAAAGTATGCTATTTTTATTAATCTATCCTACTGTGTAGCTCAGTGTCAAAAGGAAGACCCCTGCCCACGCACAAAGTAAATAGTTTGATTGTTATTTTGATTTGCTTTTTGTTAATGGTTTGTGATAATGAAATTTCCTATCATCAGGCAGATTTCCCAGCTATGGATGGCAGGGGAGGAAAGGAGGCCCTGTAGCCACATGGACATATGTCAGTATGCTACTTTTTAGCCCTTGGTCTCTTTAGGTGTCCACTGGATGGAATTTGAAGGGTTAGCAGAATTTGGGAGACATCTATTCTCTTTGGTAATTTACCAGTAACATTTTCCTGTAATACTAATGCTCTGTATTTGCATTGAAAATTCAGTGCTTTGCATAATCATTCAGTGGTCCATAGTGGTAAAAATAATAATGAAAAAAAATCAGTTTTATGCTTTTCTTCTTATTAATAGAGTGATAGTGGTACCAATCTACTACTCCTGAAAGACTACAAACAGTCTGCTGGAAATCAATTGCAGATTTCCTCAGTCAGAAAATTATACACTAGCAGAAGGTTTATTAAACTATGAATGGTCGTAAGCTGCAGTGTCTAGTTCTAGAAATGATCTCAGTGTTATCCACCAGGTATTTTGGGATTCTGACTTGGACCCATCTATCTCTGTGAGGGACTGTATAATGATGATCGAGTGCCATTTTCCCATCTTGGAACCATCAGGTGATTCTGCTGAGAAGGATATATTGCAAATGACATCAGAGTTCATATTATAGACCTAGGGACATGCTGCAGAAATGTTCTGCTGAGTCACCCTGGTAACCAGTCAAGTGCAAATCATAGTTCTGTAAAGGAAAATAAAAGGCAGGACAGAAGGGCAGGTGGTTCTCTGACAAGAAGCAAAAACAAACTATCAAGCCCAGCAGGCTACAGTGGCACCTCAAATGGAGCTTTGTGTGGGAGAGATATGGGGTGTTTTGCCACTGAAGTTTTTGGAAGTGGAAGGCTTGAAACAAGCTTAAAGCACTGCAACCTTTCAGGTCCCTAGTATATTGAAGAGGCTGTCACCTAAGCAAATATTAGGCAGAGCAGAGCAAACGAAATATATTTTGTAGCTGTTGACTTTAAACAGCAAAAAGTTGGAAAATTTGATTTTCTAGTCAGGTACACATGATAGGCATAATGTTGTGTTGTGCCATAATAATTAATTTGAAAAAGAAGAGTGTTGTGTTTGGATCTAATCTAGTTAGGATCAGCTCCCTTTTTAGTTACTACTGTATTTTAAGAAGGCAATATTTCAACTATCTGCTAATGTAATTTATCACCTACGTTCAAGGCTCTGACAAGATACCGGCTCTTATGTTATACATACTAATTGCTGCTGCCCTCTTTGGATTTACTCTCTGTGTTCTTTCTATAGCTGGGGTACTTCTGCTCGTAGATCTGCTTTTCTGGCAAGGATATTATAATGAAACAAAAGTGTCATAATTTTTCATCACATTAAATATATGCAGTCTGTGATTTTCCTTCTTATAAATTGAGGCATATAGAGTCTTGGTATAAAGTGTGTTACATCCTCAAAATGAAAAAGCTAAATTTGATGTATTAATTGGCTAGAGGAATTACATGTAAAAGGGTAATTCATCAGGGATCAGGTACAAAAAAGTTGGTAATCAGGTCTCTGATTAATCTACCTACCAATGACTGATCGATGCATAATTAAGGCAGATTCTTTACAGACTTCAGTTTATGCAGAATGATTACAAATACTCAGTATTTGAGCAGTTTGTTCGCATGATGCTTCATTATAGGCTTCTTTAGCTCTTTCATGACATAAAGGATACAGAAGGCATAGCACTAACATAATTTAGCCACAGTTAGAGTTCTAAGCTCAATTTCTCAACCTGAGAATCTCAGTCTAATAAATTGTCCAAACTTCAATATCTACCAATTATAATTTCTAGTTACACTTAACTTTGAGAGGTCTGAAAATTTAAAACAGGTTGGTTTTGATACATTAGTAGCCTAAAAGCAATCAGCTAGAGTAAATGTAGGATATCAGCTTTCTGGCTCTAGGATTTACCATTACAATACTTTCAGAGCAGCTTTGTCTCCTTGCCACCCAGGCAAGTTCCATGTTGCAGAAATTTCATTGGAAAGCAGTACTCATGCAAAATGTTGCATACAAGGAGTTGTATACGTGAAAGTTCTTCATCTGACTATTTCTATTAATCAAAAAAACCACCAAGATGTACTGTGTGGATTCTTACAATACACCTTTTAGAAGTGAATGCAGAATTCTTCTGGATCCTATGGGTGATGGATAATTAAAATTCTTTTGGAGTCTTACTATCTCGAATGCTCACACATAGAGAATTTACAACCTCTCTGCTTATTGCTGAAAGCAAAATTCTCATGTTAGTACAACAGAGATCCAGAAATAATTGCAGTCTTATGAATATGAACATCCAGCTGGGATTTAAATCCCAGCTATGGAGCGCAAAGGGTAATGCATTAAAGCTGAATTCCCACTAGTGAATTGAACCTCCACATTTTGTGGTGTAGGTACTAAATGTCTATGCTAGTTGGAAACTAAAGGAGCAAGAGAAGAAGGAAATATCCAAAGCTTCTGAGAACGTGGCCTGGAAAATTATAAATGTGTTTGTTCAGGAAGATATTTTTAATGAAGTGCCTAATACCCTAGTCATACCAAATAATTTTCCTGCAGCTTGGATAATCAAAGTTAGAACTACTCTGATCTCATCTCCTCCTCTTGAATTTGGTGGCATACATACATATGTTGGCCTAAAGACAGTTCTGTTCCATAGCACCTTTTAGTCTTCTGACATTTATCATCTCTGTGCTGCAGCAGAAACAGGTTTTGCATAATAAAATTTTCTCTAAACAAACATTCAGTTTGAGTTTCTTCTACCAGATGAGTCTATAGAGCTGTGGCCATAAATATCTTCCTAATTAAAATGTTGTAAAAATGGATATATTTCCATGAAGTAAGTGTATGCATATATGCCAACCCATGCTGTATATTGTTAATGAGGAAGATTTTGAAGACCACCTTCTTTATCAGTGCATTCACTTCATCTGTCTGTGTTGTCAGCTAGGACCGCTGATTTCTGTGAACTTGGTTCAAAGTGATTGCTCTCTCGATAACTACAGCCATTCCTCATCGCCTGACAAGGCAGTCAAAACTGTCAGCTTGGCCATCGAAAGGAAGAAACAGCAAAAAAAAAAAAAAAAAAAAGTGTCAGGCTATGGGAATTCTGTCCTATATGCAGATCAGCTCCAGGAAATAGTTAGTTCCATAGGTAGAAAAAAAGTATTTGGTCCTCAGAGCATATTAATTACATTTGACATTTCACAGGTAGAAAGAACATTCAGTCCGAATAAGTAGATTTAGGAAAACTTTACATTTGGTACAATTCTACTCCAGTAAGATTCATTTTCTGTTGTTGTTTCTTTAAGCAGCAAAAACCCCTTGCTAATAACAGGATATTGAAAGAAATGCTACTACTTCATCTCTCAGTACCTGTGAATTTCATGGAGAATGTATGTTTTAACCAGCCCTTCCTCTTGCATGCTTGTTGCATTCGATTTTGTGATTTAGTTCTGTTAACTTCTGCAACCTCGATTTCTGCAGCGTCAGACTCATCTGGAGTTGACATGAAGACATTTGACTCCCAAGATATTCTATTCCGCACTTTCTGACCCTAGGTTAAGTATCATTTTAAATTTATGATATTTAAAATACTTAAGCCACAAGTTGAGGGAAGAAATGACCGTGTGGAGGTTCTTATATTAATTTTGCTGTGTTACCTTCAACAGTAACCATGAATGCAAATGATCTCATAGCATATAGAGAGAATATGGATTTAATTTTGTAGGTCAGTAGCTACTAATCCAAATGATGATGGCTTACTATCTTGGTATCTCTGCTGGGAAAAAGAAGGAAACCAAACAGCTCTGCTTGAAATAGCAAATCTAGAAACACAGGTGAGAGCTGATATCTATCCATTGATGACAATATATTCTCTAGTACTCGTCTGTTTTGATGGGTGGCTAATAGTGGCTTTTAGGAACAAGTGGGAAAAAAACCCCACCTCATGTTGTATCTCTCTCTTACAATGTTAATTAGTGTAATTCATCTACTACTTGCAACTCTTCAAAGTGGGAAGCCTTTCCTCAAAATCTCTTCTGATGCAGAGGACAGTGTTTTCCATATACGCGGTGCAAGCAAAGTACTAATAAAGTTCAACCCTTTTAATCTTTGAAGATGCCTGTTGTGATACTGTGCAATAAGCTAGAAAGATTCTGTTACCAGGTTGCCTTTCTACACACGGATACAGTGGAGTTTTTAAGGATTTATGCTAATGTAAAACAAAACTTTGTATCTGTGTTAATTTCCTTATGGTTAGGACTGTTAAGTAGCATTTGGGTTCCCATCTTTCCAGAATGGACATCTCCATCCTACAGGAAGGAAGGTAGTAATGCAGATGGCTGTACTTTTTTATTCAATGAATAATCAATTAGTGATCCATAAACCAGGTTATGAACGCTTGTACCATTGTCTTTCATATGTGGTGTCAAACCAAGAAAATGATGGGTAACTGAGGATTATAGCAAACTTTGCAAAAGTAGTCTTGGATTGATAATAGTGGCACCGTTATTTTGACCATCATTTAGCATTGAAGTTATAATTGATGCTGTATAGTGTTATTGAAAACTGTTGATAATTGGTTTTTAAAATACTACGTGTCTAATATATTGCATCTCATTCTGGTGTATCAGAAATGATTTTAGGAAGAAGAAGAAAATATCATCTTCATTTAAGATGGAACTTTAAATGGATACCAGTTTGATTATCTAACTAAGAAAAGTACTGGGCTTTATAACTGTATCTAGTGTTGTCTTTGGTAAAGCACATCACAGGGGAAAGAAGTCGATATATTTTGATGGGGTACTTGTACCTCTGAACAAGATATTAATTGTGGGTAAAGTGTCACAAAATTAGTTAAATGGAGTTGCTCTGGGTTTCATCAGAGTGAATGAGATAAAATCTGGCCCAGAGCCTGACAAATATCCCAGAACTGCTCACTTCATATCAGATGTGATAATGTTTTCACTATGTTTTTTATGAATGTGTTCTATGGTAACTTTCTCCTTCAGGGACCTCTTTTTTGAGCTCTCCTTTATGAAGTGCAAAGGCATTCTCCCTGCCTTGTTATCTAGGTCCCATTCACAGCGCATAAAATTATGACATTTTATTCTTTATGTAAATGTATTATAGGGAAGTAAAGCAAATAAAAGTAATGAGAAGATGAGCTTTGATGGTACTGTAGAAGGAATGCAGTATTTCAGTGAAACAAGTGACAGCCAATAACGCTGCCCTGTTTTATCTTTTTGAACACATTTTACATTTCATTCTAGTGCTTTGCATTAATTCACATAATACGCATGTTGATAGCAGGTTTATTTAAAACTCATTAAAAGTTACAGAAAAATGAGATTTGCATAGCAGAAAATGTCTTTAGAACTTTCTGCATTTCCCCCTTCCTCCTTTTTTCAACCCTCAATATACACAGCAAAAGGCTAATATGGCAGATGCCAATCAAACTTCTGTTGGTATTATTTGTCAGTATTTCTCAAAAACCTTCACATAAAGAAGTAGGCACAGGATCCAGGCCTGCCAAACTTGCGAAGGCTGTGAGCCTAAGGCTTTCCTAGCTGCCGTTATTGGGAATTGGGAACCACTTAAAAGCACTCCAACATGGTAGACAGGCCTCGTGGTCCAGTGACTCTTATTTCTGAGCAAGTGAGACGTTGGAGGTGCCAGGCTGAGAGCCCTGGCGGGAGTGACTGTCAGCTGGTCAGAGCAGCACCTGCTCTGCTCCTCCACCACAGCTCGCCGAGCATCCAAATGCCCTTGTGCATTTGTGGATCCCTTCCAGCAGTAGAAATAGCTTCCTTTCCCTCCTGCTCATTTAGTTCTTGGCTGTATTCCTAATTCTGCCCATGATGAGGCATGTGAGTAGCAGTTGTTAAAAAATTTGGTGATGTGGATACCTTTGAAACTGGGGGCATAAAGCACATATAAACCATAAAGTGTGTTAGTGATGCCTAAGTATCTAATAGCCTTTTCCTTGGAGCTGCCCTATAATAAATCTTCCATTATTCATTGTGTTATTTATACTCTAATATATGTACTTATGCTATGAAACTTCTGTAGGTGACCTCTAAGTAGAGGTCACTCTAACCTCTGAATGCACTGTAGCTTCTTTAACCCGTTTGCCTTATCCTATATATCATATTTATTCTGTGACACAATATGAAGTAATGGTTGCCACAGGAACTGCTGCTTGTGAATAAGCAGCCATGTGGCTGTTGCCATACCATGCAAGGGCAGAGGGACAGCACAAACAGCTCTGTGAGAGGTGAAGAGTCATGCTGTCCCTGCAGTTGAGACATCAGCTTTCTAGCTACACTATGGTTTTGGGGTAATGTTTGCAGCATGCTTTCTGGAGGTCAAAGCATTAGATGCTGTCAGCTGTCTGCAAGGAGTTAATATGTTTTGCTTTTGAAATGACTAGCTAGAAAGTTGTTATGGCTCTACTGGCAACAGAGGTGTTTTGAGTACGTTGTCTGCAGACTAACTGGCACAGCACTCTGGGACCTTTCAGTAGGTCAGCTCTAAAAAGTCAGGCCTATTAAGGAGCACGGAGAAGTACATTTCTCACACTTGGAATCCAGCTATTGACATCAGTGTTTCACTGAATCACAAAGCAAGCTAGTCCCAGGCTGTTGGCATTTAACTAGGTAAACATCTTTCATGAGCTGAAGGCTGAGGTGTCAGTGTGAGGCAGCCATGTGTTGTATATGTTCTCTCCTCTTCCCGGGAAACCGTTTTCTGTATTACCTGTGGAGTTGTCTTTCTCTCTACTTCTATAATTTGGGGTGATCACAGCCCCCTCAGTGCTACCGTTTGTTGTTACCTGCTGAAGGAGCCGGGAGAGTGGGGGGTTTGCTGCGATAATATAGGCTGGAAGTACAGACGGGGACTCCACTTCCTAAATCCATCTGTGCCATCTCCTTCACTTGCTGCCAGAAATCAATGATT
Source organism: Fratercula arctica (assembly GCA_947846985.1). Lineage (NCBI taxonomy): Eukaryota > Metazoa > Chordata > Aves > Charadriiformes > Alcidae > Fratercula > Fratercula arctica. Next base: position 28,593,129 of record CANTUZ010000010.1, read on the forward strand.
CCTTGCCATTTTGAAGAGGGGGCCCCCATTTTCACTTCATTTTTCTCAGTAGCCTGCTGATCTCAATGAAGAAATAAGGCATTCCTCAGCTCTTTGGTCCCCTCTAGCAGTCCATAGTGGCCAAAGTGAAGGAGGAAATTATTTTAGGAGAGAGCACAGCTGGGAAGGATAAGAAGGGGATGGGGGCCCAGAAATCTTTTTCTCTTATTGGTAAGTCAACTCATGCAAGGGTTTGAAGGCAACTCTTTAGCACACGCCTGCTCTACTTGATGTGTTGCAGTTTTTATCAGGATTTCGCCACTTGTGTATTTTTAAAAAAATTTAGATACAACCAATTATAACAGCTACTTCTTTTCATTGTTTGGCTTGCAATGGAGAAACTGTCAAATAAAAATGAAATTCTTGGTAGTTGATTTTTTTAAATTACTTTTTAGGAAAAAAGTGCTCTGTCAGAAGTATAATAAAAAAGGCAAACTAGCAGTGGAAAAAATAAAAGAAAATAAAGGTATTACACAGGTAGGACTGAAACAACCACTGCAGTAGAAACTGAATTTATTGGCCCTCGAAAGTAGGGGTAGTGATCCAAAGTTAATGAAAGATCAAGAGCGGTGGTATTTTATAGAATTCCTTCAATGTGATAGAGCTTAGGAACAAGCATTGCACTGCTAAAGAAAGGACTAGGACAGCTTAATAAATTAAAGTATATTCTTGCATAAAAGTTAGCTGAAGAACTGGGTAGATGTCAGTCAGCCAGTTGTTCCTAGGCCATTGCTTTGGTATATTCCATACTACTTCTGGCTTTATAATGTGTTAGGGTGTAAAAATGGTGATTTATCTTTTGTTGTGCAAGCTGACTGCCAATTTTATTGCATGAAGCTGTTTTCATTACCTGCCTAGAAGAATAAAAGACAAATTAAAAATCATAATAGAGTAGCAGATACTTTTGAAATTAGATTGCTTTCACTTCCACAATCTCAGACCTACTGTCTGTCTTGTGAGGTGAAGCAATTTGGGTAGATGCTATTGTAAAATAGAGGGAATGGAAAAGAGTGATATCATACATATCTATTAAACTATTGAAGATTCTGAATTACTTTCTCAATGGAATTTTCTCATATTAATAGCATGTTTCAACTCTTGAGCTCAACACTGTGCAATAAGTCTTATACAATCACCAGCATGTTAAAATTAATATATTAAACTTAGAGGATGTGTATGATCTTTTTAATACAACATATCTCTTCTTTTTGATACTGTTCACTACTAAATTTCTTTTTTAAGTTATGCATTTATCTTTCAGCTCTGAAGAACCCCATTATAAGTGAACTAATACATAGTACATCTGCCATTCATATATTTTAGTGTTCTTCACATTTTTCTTTTCTGATAATTCAGGTTGTATGGCTTGCGGAAAATTACTCTACAGGTGCATATACAGAGACTGACTAGGCAAAGAGCCCAAGAACCCTTTGAACCCAAGAGGAAGGAATAAAGGGAGACAATATGTTAAGGAGTGACCGTACAGGGTGGCTGAGAAAAGAAACTACAGGAAGAGGGGGCCTGCTGAGCTTTGATAAGAAGGCCAGGAGCCAGCCTTGGGAACCAGTGATAATATACGAGATGAGTTGAGTGAGTGAAAGTGATGATAACATGGAGACTGAGAGAAATGCTTCAAAGATCTTTTGTCCTCAGACATAGATGAAATTGGTTTCCTTTTTTCCAAAGAAATATGGAAGGCTGAGTTGGTTGGGTCTGGGACAGAGATCCCAGAAGAATCGTAATCTTGATGTCTGCTTTTCAGAAGGAAAAGATTGCAAAGCATCAGAAAGTAATGCCATCACACAAAATTTACAGGAAGATGCAGGTTCATTCTGTGAATGACAAGTACACCTATAAAATATCCGCTAAATATCCCAAACCTGTCAGTCCTAAAATCAGTGTTTCTTGCAGTTCTTCAGAGAAATTAGGTAGCTTGTACACATGTCTGAGGCAGACCCACAAAGCCATAAGTGCAGGGTAGAGGTGATGTATTTTTTATGAGAGTTAAAATATTCATAGATAGCAGCTGAGCTAGTCAGACTAGAAAACCTGCTAAATAGGCAGGTTAAAAGCCCAGACCACCGTATTGTATCAGTACGCGTGCCATTCACAAATGCCAGTGTCATCCGCGCGCCTGCAGGTGGCTGCAAACAAGCTTCTAATTGGATGATGGACCATTCTGTCTGATGTCAGAGTCCTTCAGCTGGTTTTGGTGTTGACTTGATTGACAACTGCTTGACATCAAGCCTAGCAGTATGTGTGCTTTATGGGCTTTCAGTGGATGTGCCAGCAAACTTGCTAACCATGTTTGTGTTGAATTTCTTGTTCTTAGTTTAGTGCTGTCGTGTGGAGGAAGTGAATTATGGATGGTGGGATATGGCAAGAAATCTTTCATTTCACTTTGATTTTAAGCAAGATAAATATTTTGGCTTTTAAACCAGCTATTCAGGATTTTTTGCCTTTTGTACATGTCATGCACCATAAAAGCTTTCATTGCTTTGAAAGTAATTCAGTTTTTGAGCTTGAAATTCTGATAGGTTGTTATATTGTTGTTGATTAATTGGATAGCATTAGAAGGAATCTGGGACAGAAATGGATCGCAATGATGCAGGTATTTTACATAGAAAACACAGATGTAAACCTAGTTCCCTGCTGTGGCATGGATTCAAATAGCTGGTTTTGTCTGTTCTTTGGCAGTACAAATAAGGAGGAATTCAGGAAGCAGCACCTGTGCATTTAGGGGGATAATTACTTTTGGTATGATGCTACATAAATAAATCAATGTCTGCTACTGATTAACATTTTTATTCTTCTCTTGCTGTGCTGTGACAAAGACGTAGCTTCCTACCTGCTGGTGGCAGTTTTTTGGGGGGTTACCTTAGGGGTGGTTTTTAAAGTCAATTTAAAAAAAAGTAATCATTTGGAACTCTGTCAAAAAAATCTAGTTTTACAGATTTGTGGATAAGAGATGAAGAATTCTGTTACTTTTTTCTTTAAAAGATAATAAATGGGATTTGCTAAGACCAAGTCATTTCCTAGTGTCACACAGTATCAAGGAACTGAAACATGCTCTCTGGTTCAATTCCATGGGTTGAAACACCTTTCCATCATGGGACACCAGCCAGTCCTACATCCTTGTTTGCCTAAAAACCTTTCTGTATACCTGCATACGTATATTCAGGGACATTCCTGAATTACTTCTAAGTAGACTAACGGTATTTACATAAGCAAAGAGCTGTACTGATAGTATTGCCTTGTATTATGGGGATAAAGTGCTTTTAAATGAAACCATGCAAGAAGAATTTAAAATTCTCCTATGCTATGATTTTAATTAATCGTGTTGCTCTCAATGTTGTGATATTGTCTCCAGAATAAATGGTATTAAGCCAATGTAAATAAAACAAGATAATTACCAAAAGGGGTTTGTAATCGAATACATGACTTGAATTCAGGTATGTTTAAACCCCAACTTTCTGCTACATTTATTTGCTAGACATTAGTTTTAAATTGATTTTTTACAAATTTAGTTTTGCTTTAATTAGTAGGTCCTAATTTATTATTGGTTTATAATGTCAAACATTTAGGGATGTATTTGAAAAACTTAAAAAATAGCATATGAGTAAATTTAGTCTTTGTGTTTGTGAATTCCAAATGAAATGTATATTTAAATAAGTAAGTAGGAGGAGAAGGAAGGTGCTTCAGGAAGTTGCAGCACAGAAACATGCAAGTCTGACCAAACAGTAGCTGGTTTGAATGGTTTTAGAGTTCAGAATAACCAATGTCTTCTGAAATAAAAGCAAAAATATCAATTTTGTATCAATCATAATGATGAAAATCCACCATTTAACTTTTTTTTTTTTTTTTTTTTTTTTTTTAAAAGCCTAAAATTGTAGCTTGGTTTTATCATATCACAACAGAAAGATGGACTTAAGGTGAATGACTGAAAAGCTGTTGGTGGATAGCCCTGTGTCAAATGAATTGTCCCCTGCTTTAAGACCAGGTATTTTTCAAGGGAGTGGTTTTGGTTTACTCTGTTGAATACAAATTGGAAAAAAGCTACAAGCTACAGATACTTATCTCATCTTTCAAAGCATGTATTCGGTGTTCAGGAGAGCCGCTGGAATAGCAACTCTGTAGGCTTTGTTACAAAACCTGATTTAAAACAGGAATCAACCTTTCAAGTTTTTTCTCTTTGTTCTGCCTTTGTTCTTTGTAAATAAAGTTGAAGGAAAGGTTCAAAGGCGAGAATAGTTGCTTCTCATTCCTATCCATTTATTGGTCTTTCTGCCAACTTCAAACACGTTTACCAGCTGCAAGTAAGAATACGTGCTATATGCAGATATGTATGGATGTATGTAACTGACCCAACAAACAACTTCATTAAAGCCCTCGTTACCAAATTTCCATTAGTCACTGTCATCTAGATTTGTACCGATGGTTCAGCTGGAAAACTTTCCAATTGCTCCACTTCATGGAAGAAAATCTTATTTAAAACCAGCAAGTACTACTTGCTCAAAAGCACACTCCTTGGAGATGTTTTACTTGGAGACAGACATAATGTTATTACGGAAAATGTAGGAAGTTGCAGCAGAGCAAACGTTAAGCCAATGGTGCAGAATGGTGATACAGTGAAATATATATATATGTCTTTTAAAGTCTTTTTCTGATGTATTTCTGGTATCTGCAAAGCTGCTGTGGCTATTACATGTCTCAGGAAAGCATAATTTAAGAACAGTACTCTATTGGTGACAGCATTGTAATTGTGCTGATTTGGTCTGGTTCATTCACTAAGGGCAATTCACTGACTTGGACCTATCTTTTACGTTTAGCTGTCAATGAATGTGTCAAAAGCCACTGCTGTACAGTAAGAGGCATCTTGTATTTATAACATTAGTTTCAGCTAGAAGAGTAGGAGGCTTTCTTGGAGATTACTTTTGTTTTCCATAATTTCTGACTTGCTCTATGGTAACGTTCCTGTGGTTGAGTTTTTTATTGAGAGAAAGGGCACACGCATCACACATGCCTGTTTATGGGGCAGCTGCAATGTTCTCTCTCTGTTTCTTTTTGAATTTCCATAGTGTTTAGTGTGTGTAAACTAAGAACAAGTGCTATTTCTAGAAGAAATCTTAGTTGAATTATGTAATACTTCGATGTATAGTGCTCTTTAAAAGAATGTGCGAATTTTAGCTTCAAAACAAGGAAGAAATGCAAATATTTAACCTTTCCACCCATGTGCACACACAAATAGATGCATGCTGTATTTCTTATGAAAGTGGAGAAGCTATTTAAAAGAAAAGAATTTTTAAAATATCAAGGAGAGGAACAAATATCTTCATCAATTTCACTTCCCAGTTTAATACTTTGATTCACTTCTCTTTGGTGATGGTGTTCATGCCACTGCATACCTACTGCTGTTGCTGTTCTGATCAGTCCTATTGTGTGTTAAGTTTTATTAAAGATTTCTTTCTGGATATCAGAAAGCCCAAAATAGTTAGTCAGCATTTAGTCAATGGATTAAATGAGAATGCTTCAGACAGTGAACAGGAGATGATCATAGAATCATGATTCAGAAGAGTTACAGATGTTGCTGTAAGAGACTCTCTATTTGCATTTATTTGTATCTTTGCATGCTTGTAACCATTTTAAGTGTGTGTGTGTGTGTATTTATATATACTTAAGAGAAGCGTAACTAGCATATATCAATGTATCAACACATATCAATATATACTTCATAGAAATACCTAAGTTTATGCTAGAGTGCTCATTAGTATCAAAATATGTGCTAATCATTTTATTAGCCACAGAACTTGTATCTCCAGTAGTTTAAGCCTAGCAACTCTGGGGGGGTCAAAGATTTTCCGGTGGGATTCACGATCTTTCTCTCCTGGCAATTTGCTTATAAATACTGGCATTTTGATGTAATCAGTCCATTAAAAAAAACAAACACTGAAGTCTTCAGATATACTTTTACATCCCTAAGACTTAACGAGTGCTTTGTACTGAAAAGATTCTGGAATGTCCAAAGGAAATTGATTCTACCTAAGACAAGGAGACCATCCATTCTTCCCTCAGTCTGATGGATAAATTTTCTTAAGGGGCCTCTGGGAGCTCCTATCCCCCTTTGGCATATCAATTGCATTAAGTAACTGATCTTGCTTAATGTAGTGGCATCAGTGCTTTTTCATGTGATCTGTCACGATGAAGTTCACAGCTGCTAAGGATATATCTTGCAAGATCAAGCCCTCTACTAGTGTTAGATGAGTCATGGAACGCAGAAAAAATTAATTTGCTACTTAAGCTGGTGCTACCTAAAATGGAGTGGAGGCTGTCTCTAATTTTTACAGGACAAGGAAGCACGGTTGTGCCTAATGCTTGTCTCAGAAGTCCCATTTATGAGTAATTCCTTTTTTCTGATCAGGCAGTCTGGCATGTACAAGTACTTTGTGTCTATCCACCCACACTTTGTCCTTTCTGTCTTCATCTCTAATACTCCACTCTGAGACTCAGTAATACAAAATTGATGAACAAATAATATGCTACAAGTGGGAAAATATACTGCTGAGTAGATGAGTTCATTGCTGCTGCTTTTCAAATGCCTGAGCTTTAGCTAGAACAACTCATAAAACCAGAGATTTTCAGTATTGTTTTAACATTTCCCAGCTCTTTATGTTAAACTATATGTACTGTCATTCAGGATGAAGTATTGGTGTGATAAAATAGTTTTATTCTACTGAAGGAGAAAAATGGGAAAGCTATTACCAGTATATGATTAAAAATAAATATTATCTAAATAAAAATTTGAAATTTCTGTAGTTGTTCAGTTTTCACCATGTACACAGTACTCCTAATCATAAAACATATTTGTACCTTTTTGAAGGTTTAAAATATAGCTTTTATTTTCCCGGCAATTACAAAAGATTGAAAGATCCCATGGCATTAGATAGTTTCTAAATATGAACTGAGATTTATCTCTGCCAAAGGCACGTGCCCCTGTCTTTAGGCAGGATGCAATGACCTAGAGCATCAAGCAGGAAAAATGTGGCTGTTATTGTTAATAGTGGTTATTAGCATGGTTCTACTGCCTAGTTTGAGTGTACAAAGTTATCTTTTGCTACCATCAGTGGCATTAGAAACACATATGCTACCCTATGATCTTTATTTAGTCAGTTTCTTGGTGCTGTACGTACAGAAGGTTGTATTTTTACTGCAGAAAGAGGAGGTCCTTGTTGTTCAGTTCAGGATAGGCTTTGCTATGTGTTAGGTTTTCATGGTGAAAACTATGGCCTCTTTTGAGCTCAGCAGCTTAACTGGAGTCTCTAGAGTGGTTAGAAATGGAAATGGGAGGTCAAGGCTCTGAGATGACTAAGGGAGGTATGTTTTGGTGCAATGAAAAAAGTGAAAATAAAACAGTTCCAAGACTAAGAAAGAGACAAGTGTTAAGGAAGTCAGCAAGGAACAGGTTACTTAAATCAAAAAGGAAAATCAGCTTCGATGAGAGGAGATGTCAGAGAGAGGTATGAGATAATTTATAATCTGGGTGATACAGAGCATTCTGCATATTGCATTATTGAAAACATCTTCCCAAATGACTCTGGAGAGTTCCTGACCTCCCATCTTCTTCCTCTCCTTACTCTCATTATCTCTTCTCAAGTAATGCTGCTTGCTTAGCTGTTTCCTTAGACCTCTTTCTTTCAGAATATTCCAGCATTCTTAACTTTGTTAGTGCCTCTTTAAAGAAGAAAGCTCTTATGCAAATATCCCACAGCACCTGGACCAGTTGTGCTAAGGCACTGTGAAGATCCAGTAAAAAAAGCTTGATATCTTGTTTGTAGAACACTTCTTCCTGGAGTATAGGGGTATAGGAGGTCACAAGAAATTCTCCTCGGGAGGTTAAAATTCCTGTATGGTCCTGGTGATTACGGCTCTTTTCACACGGAGCTCTGAAAGGAAAATTTGTCCCTGTAATTTTGAGGCTGAGAAAAGAGTAGAATTAAGACTTTGCCTAATTAGTGCTACCTTTTAAAGGTCTATTTTAAGCTGTCTACCTTCAGCCTGAACCATTTGATGGTTTCCAAAAATGTAATCTAATCATATCTGATTACTTGCTGAAATCCGCAATTAACTTAGGTGCAAGGGAATTAACAGTATTTGCCAGGTGCTGCATAATTTACCAGGAGCTGCTTGTGCCACATATATGTAAAGTGTGTTGCCTGTTTAAATTTATTGGCCAGAATATTTTAAGCTTATGATCAACTAATTTTTATTGCTTCCTTTCAGTTGTGTCCCCAGGATGACTCAGATATGAACTACCATGTAATTATATTCTCTATACTACCAAACTATCCCTTGCAATTATGCCATGTTGTAGTTGTTATTTCAAAAGATTCAAAACTACCTGTCTAGAAAGTTATTTTGGGGATGCAGTTGGTTGCTAGGGTGAAGCTAAATTTTCAAGTAATTCTAGACATGATATTGAATAAAAAGCTTAAATGAACTTCTTATCTCAGAAGACCTCCAAAATCCCTTTCCGTCAAAAAAGGTAGAAGTAGTTTTAGAAAATACCTTATTCTGTCAGGACTAACATTTTTGTCCTATTTGGGAGTCAGTTCTTAGAACAGTTGCATAATTAAAAATAGCAATGGAAACATTGGCCAGCTCCCTGCAGGAATAGTTTTGGACTGTTTGAAGTGCCTTTCTGAGATCCAGATTTGTACCCTAATCGTACTCTCAAGCCTTCTTGCATTATACATTTCTGAATACCAGACAATCTTAGGACGCTTAGTCTTTGTACTTCATTTTTTCTATAGTTTCATGAAGGTAAAACTTTAGATGAAAGTAAACCTCAGCTTAGGTCTTGGTGCAGGAATGACAATTGTTACAAGTTTTCATATGTCACAATCTGCCAGAAAGCTTTGTACCGTCTGACATCTCTCAGCTCTGTCAAACTTGGAAATTTACATGGTCATTAGTATCTGAAATTCCCTGGAAAATTATTGTGACAATAAATTGGGACAGCAAATATTTTAACTGGAATACACGCCTAATCTAAACATCAGCAGTAACTCTGAAATTTATAAAGGTCATATGTACTCTGTGGTGGCCAGGAGGTTATCAGAAACCATGGCTTTTTAGACTGCCATTTAGTTGGAAGAAACTGCAATAAACCCAGGCACAAATGATAAAATGACTCTTGCCTTGTGATTTTGTCAGTCAGACACACAAGATTATGCAACTTTAATTTCTCCAAGTACAAAGCAGCAAGTATATGCCAACAGCGTAACAACCTGGGGATCTGCAGTCAATTCTGCGTGTCTCACATTACATGTTATTTACATTGAAATCAGGAAGCAAATTGCTTGGTTTCATGCTTCTGAATCCATTTACAGCCTTTTCTTTACTGTTCATAAACTGGTGAATACTGTCTTTCATTGAAAAGACTGTGCAGATCTTAAATTTCCCAAGGAATAATGCATTCCCATAAAGCTGTCACAGACTCCAAAAAGTGAAAGATAAGAGGAAAACAGCACAAACCCAACAGACTTGACAGTTTATCATTGTGTGAACCAATGGCAATTGATGTAACCATATCAGAGGCTTGCAGGTGTTTAGATTTTAAGATGACATTTGAGACTGTAAAAGTAATATTTGCAGCAACAGCCTTGATAAATATAATCCTGTCTGAAGCTCTGTGTGCTCCCCATACAACTGGTACTTTAGAAGGGAGAAAAGGTTCATTTATAATCACATACAGAGAAGCTGACAAAAGTTACTAAAAGCTTTTTTGAGACTGTGAACTGCCAAAACCTGCCAAATCTTCTAGCCAAAATGGACTGCCAAGTAATTTGCACAAAGTGTGTGTGGAGATCCAGAAGGGCCAATCTAGAGATTTAAGTATTTGAGTTTTTTTTTCTGGTAAAATCTACGTGCTTCAGGGAGCAATTGTCCATGGAAACTATAATGTCCCCTTCAGTTTGCGGCCTGTCTGAAAGAGCCTGAGCCCGACTTTTGAAGTGACCCCTGAAGACTATAGAACAAGATATTGTACAGCAAATTGACGTTTCTCTGTGCTTATATCTACATATGGATGCTTGACATAGTCCTCCTCTGCTTATGGAGACCCAGGAGGAATGAGTAGGTATGTCATTCCTATATTTGTCCCTGAGCTTTCTTCCCTTTCTGCTACCTACTACTTGTTTTTGCCTTCCCACTTTTTCTTTCCCAGCATTTTCTGTTCTCTCCTATTTTCCTTCCTTCAAGTCTTTATATCATTGCTTGTTGTTTTCTTTCTTCTTTTTCATTTCATCACTTTGTATATTTCTCATTATTGTTCCTAAGTCACTAAAATGGGTTGCTTTACTGGCTTGCAGAGTCAGCCTGTTTGGAGACATCACTTGCGATGAGTGATTTCCAGAAACACTAACTCAGTGGAGTCATGGAACAATAATGAAGGTTAACTGTCCAAAGGTAATTAGAAACCTCTCTACTATCTTATTGCCATGGAAGCCTTGCTCCTGCCAAGGCTGGTCTTGTTAAGAAGATGCCAAGTCTCAAGGAGACAATTCAGTAGTACAAGAAGTCATGCATTAGTAGACTCCTAAGCAGAATGTAACAGATCACAAAAACAGACAGCGCTCAATGCCCTTCTTGAAACAGAATTGGAAGGCAGTGATCCTTCATTGCACGTAAAATATTAGAGAAAGGATCTTACAATGATAATTCAGTAAATCTTAAATCTCATTTTAGGTTTGAAGATCCCAAATTGATGTTTATACATATATAGGGAAAAACTTACTTGAGGCAACAGATGCTGTAAAGTTTGCAGAAGCTCCCGTGAGCCAGTAAAAAAAAAAAAAAAAAAAAAAAAAAAAAAAGTGGTATTTGCTTCTCTTGGCAAATTAACTGCCTCAGTATATCACCAAAAAAAATTATGTACTATGCACAGTGAAAACCTAGAAAGTGAGGGTTTTTTAAAATAATTTTATTAAAAATTTGAATTCAAGTGGGTGTGCAGAAGTGTTGATGCAGATCGCTGCCTGACATTTTGCTTAGCCAGTGCAACAAAGGATGAGAGCCCCGGCATTGTTAGAACACTGCAGGTGGTTAAATATACTGAGAAAGATACATTTCACTGGGAACTTTGCATTCAAGTGTCACAACTATGGTTCAAGTACCTTTATGTGCTGATGAAGGTTTTTCAGTGTGTTTCAGAAAATTCATTGCCATTTATTGCTTCGGCTAAGTATGAGGAGACATCACCATTCTTTAACCTCTTTGCAGGTTTTCAAAAATGCTCTTAATATATTACTTCATGTTAAAAGTTGTCAGCGCCATTGGCAAGCACTAAAGATGAACATGAAGGAGTTGTACTTTTCTGGATGTGATTAATCTTGGCACAGTGCTTGTCCCATGGCTAAGCCCTGTGTGCACTGCTGTTCTTGTCAGGTTCGTTATGTGTGTTTTCTCTTTCCAAGGTATTATGTCTTCACTGTGAAACATTCATGCAGACTCAGATTTGGCAAACAGAGTCTGAATCTAGCAGCATGCTGGTTTCCAGGAAAAAATAATTTGTTCCCTTGGAGGGAGGGAAGGGATTTGGATTTCAAATTTCTTCATTGTATTTTTTAACACAAAACTCACTTTACATTTCTGTGTGTAACATTTCACAAGCAGTTGCTTAGAAGCGACCTTGGTGATCACTGAGTAAATTGTAACTTATTATGTGAAATTTCAAGTTCTGTTTTTAAATGTTAAATTCTTAGAAAGTAATAATAACTTCAGAAGTTCAGTGCTCTTAACGTGACTATTGACAATATGTTTTCCTTTCCAGCTAAGAGCAGCATATACGTGAAATTTTTAAACATGTTTTCACCTCTAGGAAATTAGCCTTGAAATTATAACATGGCTAAGGAAACTGACTAAAGACACAGGTATTGTACGTAATCTCACAAGTAGTCTGTGAGGGACTTAAGAGGTAAGAGAAGTGGTTTAAAGCTTTTCTGAACAAGATTGTGTTTATACAGACAGAAACGCCTATACAGGATTAAACTTGAAGAGTCATCTAGTTCACTCTCCTGTTTCTAACAGAGGCCACAGAAAAATCAAAGGATCTCATATTAAACAGGGGTAGAATTTAATCGCCTTCATATTTATTTTATTTCTCATCTCAATTTGCTAATAAAGCATAGAGCTCATCATGAATATGATGAGGTGTTAGTATTTAATACTGTGCTAACAGTCAGTCTCCAGTCAGGTCTTCTCATGGCACATGGAGTGAACAACATAAATAGCTTCTAAATAGCAACAGATTTTTATTGCTGGGGCAAAAAATATATAATACTAAAAAAAAATTAAGTAATCAGTGCTAACTCTTGAGGAAAGTGTTTATTATTGCATTTCAATATAAGCAATTAATTTATTGACGGTTGTCCTTCACCTTCTGTAATATGTTAACATAAATGGATGTTTGCCTGCAAAAGCAAAATCCACCATGGCAGATTTGTGGTAAAATGGGACTAGTTCAGCAGTGAACTTGGAGGCCATAGGGATGTGTTTTCCAGGAACGGCTACCCACAGCTTCAGTATACCAATACACACTTTTTATCTTGGGCATCATTTCTTTTGCTTTACATAAAGCTGACATTCTGGGAAACTGCGCCTCTGTGATGGGCCTTTTAATGATAATCATGAATAGTTGGGTGTGGGTTTGTGGCAGTGTAAGAAATAAAAAAATCCTCATCGAAAGAACATATTTAAAGGACTTCTTCATATTTTCTTGACTCCAGCAAACTTTTGATTTAACATAGATGAAGGATACCAAGTACGCAGTCCAGGAGTCTGAAATTCTGCTTAGTCCCAGATTGATTCAGGGAGAGATTGCAGCAGTGATGCCCTCCCAGTTTCATTCTTGTCCTAAGTATTAGGACTTGGGAACAGTTGTCTATTTTAATCCACAATATTTGCTGCTCTGAAGCTCCCAGCTTAGATGCCTGTTGTAGGGTGAATGATTATCATTATCTGTTGGGCCTGAGGTAAAACCAATTTCATAGAAAATAGAAAGCTGAGTATATTTTTATATGAGAACAATTTTGAAATGAAAGTAATTCTTCTGTTTCTTGAACTATTATTTCATCTGCTGATGAATAAGGAATTGCATATTGCAGTAGTTCTTATTTCAGTCAAGTCTGCGTAAGTTATGGTATAGACCTCAAGCCAACAGTATTTGTGTTTTACCAAGTCAGACATTATTATTAGATGATTGTAGTAATCAGTGTAATGAGTTTCTGAACTTTGTTATTCCAATTAAATACAACCATCTAAAAGTTAAAGGTTGAGTATGTGTTGCTCAGTTGTTTAAAGCCATTGGGATGCAGCTTTAGCCAATGTATTTCTAATACTTTTATTGGTTTAAAAAAAAAAAAAAGTAATTGAACATTTTAATCTTCTATACTGCCAATATTGAAGGAAGTCTCCCTGATCTTTTTTGCTCAGTGAGATAACTTGGCTGATAACGTTTATATAGTTCAGGGACTTACTTCATTGCTTTCTAATAGAGTTTCTGGAGAGTATAGATTTAGATTTCAATGTCGAATGGCCATAGTGCCTCAGGGAAATATATTCTCATTAACGGACTTGTTAATGATTATCATTGAAGAGACTCTAACAGTATCAGATGTAAACGTTGTCACAGCCCTCTATCTTTATCATGCGGATATGGAGATGCATCATTAATTCACACAGACTGACTCTCAGAGCCGTGCAAATTGATGCAGTATCATAATGTCTGAAGGAAATTAAAAGCTGTGTGTTATCAATTTAATATTTCAGATTTCTATTACCAATTAATGCAGTCTAAGAGATAAGAGGAACTGAACCACAGCAGTACTATGGGTCATTCAAAAGAGATCAAATTCAGACTGTGCCTCTATCAGTTCCAGCTTCGCTATGCTCCTTTCGCCCTCTTTGAGAGGGATGTGACAAATACAAATTTACATCAGTAAAGTCTCTCAGCTGCAAAGTTAAAAATTTGTATGCTATACAAGCACAAAAACCCTATGGCTGTATGAAACAGTTTACAGAATCTGGAATAATTTTTAAACAATTTCTTTATCAGGAGTTATTTGCCTTTATTCAAGTATAGTAGTATCTCATTTCTTTATGTTGACTTTGATGGGTTTATTCATAATGCATTGAGTGCAATAAATCAGAATCTGTCTCAAATTTATAGCTTTACATGTCACACATTAATAGCATATTTGTTAATTGTTTGCTCAAATGTTATAAGAATTTGATTATGAACATTTCATTTGGATTTGGGGGGGGAATCTTGGTAGGAAACATTCTGAATTATTAATTTGTTGTAACCATCTGTAGTATCAGTATTTTCAGAACAAATAAGAAATGTGATGCTTTTGTATGCAAACAAAAGTAAGCTTTTAGAAGTAATAGTGCACTTATAAGTATGTTGTCACTTGTGTAGGAAATGATATAGTAAATAGGTGGAAGCTAAGATAGAATCAAAAAGTAGCTTTTCAATGATATTTTGATATCAGACTGTCCTATTGGACAGGCCTCCCTAAATGGGGAGGGGGTGAGCGGAAGAGCAGAATTTACAAATGGTGGTGGTGTTAAGTTGTCCTAAAAGGAGGACAAAACATGAGCAACTAATAGTGACACTGGTGCTGAGTTGTAACCGGTTGTGAAGTCATGAACAAGAGAATTCAGCTCCAAACTCACCAGTGGCAAATGTATGGGGCGAAAAACGCAAAAAGAATTTGCCTTTGAAAAGGCAAATGGGATATCCCTAGTGAAAGACAAAGTTAACAAATTAGGGAGATATTATTTTAGATCAGTGAAGAATCAACAAAACCATGAACTACACATGTACGTCAAACTAGGGAGTAATTGATCTCATACAGGGAAAAAAATTACAGGAGTATGTAGAATAATGAAAAGATTAAAAGCACACGACTAGAATGCTATGTGTAATTGGGAGATACATAGATTCTCTTGAGTCAACTCAGTTATGTTCCTGTTTGGGGGAAAATGCTGTAAGAACATTTTTGTGCCTGTCTCTGAAGCATAAAGCAGCTACAGCATTAATCTGTTGCAAGCTATGAAACTTTGAGAGAGTATTAGTGAAAAGTGTTTGAGGAATTGATGAAAGGAGTCAATTATAGTCCAAGTCAGGAGGAATGCTATCTCAATCCATATGCCCAATACTTTTATGGGCACAGATGAAAGAGTACAGACAGTAAGGTCTTGCAGAACTGGAAAAGATGTAAAAATGAGTATTGACAAAGGAAATTTACATCAGAGACTCTTCTTTTGTGTAGGACAGCAGTAAGGGAAGTCATCTGTGAAATGGGATCTCAACACGCTATGGTAGAAAATTCATGCTTGGTGCTATGCTACCAGCAGTCAATGTCAAGGCACCACTAGCTGTGACTGTCCTGGCTGGGATCGGTCAGGATATGTGTAAGGTGCCACAGTTACGCTTCTTACTGCTGATGTAGGGGGTGACCAGAAGATAAAACACAAAAAAGTTCTTAAGTAAAGCTTCAATACTTTTAGCTTCACAAGAGGAAGAACTCCGGAAGAAAAGATTTATTTCTAGTATTTCCTGCCCCCACTGATGTACACTTGATTCTCATGTTGCTTTTAAGTTATTGATAAATCTATGAAATTAAGAATTCTAATTACTGATCTTTAATGAAAGCGTGAAAACATCTGAGATTGGTCCAGTGCTTCTATAAAATGTTACTTTATTAAATTTATTCTATGAGGCAAGAGAAGAATGGGTGCTCTCTTTTTAAAATCTTGCATAATGCTCTGGCATTATTCTTGCTGCAATACGCTGTGCTCTTTTCTGAATTCCCAAGACTGAAGAAGAAAGCTCGCTTGCTTCCTCTCAGTTGTTTGGACTTTGTCTTTTTAGGGGTCTGCCAAGCCTTGCAGATTTTTGGCAATGTGGAGAGTGTATTGTAAGGTCTATAACGATTACCTGGCTTGCTGTGAAAATTTGGAGAAGTGAAGCATTAGCATTTTTTGTGCCATGTTAACTCTACTTTTCACAAAGGTGGTTCTCTCTCTCTTTCTCTCTCATCCATACTGATTTGACATGGTTTTTGTGTTGCAGTCTGTGCAAAGTGTAAAATCTGCCACCTATTCATCTCAGTCTCTGTCACACTTCTCACCTGCTTTTAATTTCCCCTTAGGAAGTCACTTCCTATCCCTATTGCAAGGTTCTAATTTTAATAATCCCAGCCCATCCAGAGTTGTTTCCCCAAAGAAATATTTCACTGCACACATCACTTAGTGTGCTGATATTTCTTGTTAGTATGCAGCGTCAGGTTAGCACCTCTAGATAACCTTGATAAATTAAAAATTGGCTTATCAATATTCAATCAACCTAGCTCATTTACCCAAATGTCTGACTTCCTTTCTGTCAGAGCTGAGCTAAAAAGGCACTGCAAAAGTAAATGGAATTAAAACTGTATATTTTCCTTTTAAACAGAAATTAAATAGTCTGCTGCTAATGTCACCTTAAACACCATGGTTTAGCAACAATGAAATAATATATAGTGGCAGATATGATATCACAAAATGTTAGTTTTCATTAGTTATTCTTTGAATACAGTGAACATCTAATCAACACTTTATTAGGAAAATTTGGGAAAGATAGGTTTGGTCTGCCCAGTTCTTTGTATTACTGTTGAGTCTTGATGATTCTTCTATGTAATTTTTTAAATTTATAGAGGGAAAATATAAATTTATATCTTCCAAAGGGCAGGGAGCAGGTGGGGTACGTACCTCCTGACCTCATCTTCTTTTAGCATGCTGACAGCTGCATAATTTTCCAAATCATATCTCCCTTTATCTTGTGCTTCATTTCCTTTGTAGTTTAGAAATCCTCAAGCATCCCTTTGTGTCTGCACAATTGTTATACAGTAGTTTTCTGTAACTGTCCCACTCAGTTAATTGACTGCTTTTACTTCCTTGGACCACTCTTTGTGTCTGTTGCCCATCATTTTGGCTTTGAAAATTACAGTATAAGTTATTCAAGGGAAATCACAGTGTTGTTTTAACATTATAACAAAAATCTAACAGCACATCATGTGAAAGGACAGGCTTAGAGAAATTCACCAGGCTAAGGTTTTCAAAAATCTTGGTGATTTTGGGGGCCTGTACTGTGATGCCATAAATAGATCTGATTGTCAGTAGGCAGATGGGCAGCAGCATTGTCACTGAAGAGGCTTCTCATCTTTCTCTGCTTGAGAACAGCTTGCTTTGCTGTCCTGGGTATTAGGCAGGGACCCTGAAGCTCCAGGATGTTCTGTGATATGTTCCTAAAAACATTCACACGCTCATGTCTCAGTGGCTTTCTGTTGATGAAAACTGTCTGCATTGTCAGTCAACAGAAGGCAAAAAGAGCCAATCTTTTATCACAATACATAGACCTCATTAATTTATATATAGCATGAACCCTGAAGGCGCCAACTGATAAAATCAGAGTTTCCTGGGAGTTTATAACCTAGGTTCATTCTGTGCTGTAACAGCTGTCCTGCAAACAGAGGACCTCAGCAATTCCCTGATTTACTTCTGTTTTCAGTGAATCTCTAATTTTGTCATGAAAATTAATTCCTTATGAAGCTCCAAAATTATTTGGGCTTCTGTTTTTCTATTATCCCTGTTGCCAACTGTGAAATGCACTTTGCTGGGCACTGCTTATTCTACTAACGTTAGTCTATATAGGATTTTGCATTAAGATAGTTAAAATTATTTCAGTCCTGCCAAATATAAAAAAACTAAGGTCAAGAAATTTCACTTTGAATTAATTTAAGCAAAACATTTAAACAAAATCTTGTGGGTTTAAAACCTTAAATTTAGAAGGAAAAATATTGCTTTAAGAGGGGGAAAATATTTAAAATTACATAAAATATTTTTATATGTTTGTTTTACAAGGAATTTTATTCTCTAAATTTTGTATCCCTGTGAAAAAACTTAATTATTGGCATAGTTCTAATGGCTTAATTAACTGATAAACTGATTCAAACATTCAAGTACATTTTGTATCTCCAAACTGCTTCCATGACAATCTCCTTATGTGACTTGACATAACCTTATAACAGAAGCCCAATAAAACATGGAAGGACAGAGTAAATTAAAAGTCATTTTCAGAAAAGACTTTCACAAGTTCTGGAATTCTTCCTGGGAAATATTCAAAAGGATGAACATTTTATTCTTGAAAACAACCTACTGATTTTAAAAGGTGTTTCTAGTAAATTAGTTTCTGAATTTTGCAGTTGCCCAAGGATATGAATATTAGAAGATTTTAAGGCTATTTTCTTTCATTCTTACATTAGAACTTGCAAATTGGTGTTTAGTAACTCCTCAGAGGGTCTTTGTACTCCCCCCCCCCCGTTTGAGTTTGATTAATGCCCTAGATCACTCATTGATTCTTCAGCTGTTCTTGCCTTCCCCCACTCCCCACCCCTCCCCAAGGGCAGTAATTTTAAAAGTAAATAAGTATAAGATGGGTTTAATTAAATCCTGTCAAGATTCAAAGGTTTGTTTCACTTTAAATGCTCGGTACAATTGTTGCTAATTTCAAAGGAACCAAAAAAAATGCTTCAGAGAGTGTATATGCACCACAGAGAAAAATTATAAGGGGAGATGCAGGCGAGGGACTGCTGTTTGAACTTTTTTATCTCAGGAAGTTGTTCCACTTTTATATTAGGTAAATATTTGTGTGTGTTTCCTAGTGGCAGTGCTTTTAAAAAATGAGTAATTGCAAACCATATACAATATCAAAGATGTCATTTAATATCATCAAAATCTTGCTCAATAGTTTCACTATAATCTAGGTAAAAATGTAACATAGGAGTGACCTTATTATATGGTTTTGCATCAAGAACTTCTTTGTAGTTTGGTCCAACCACACATTAAAGCTGCTAATTTGAATTCTATAAAACAATGGCCTGTTTTATTATCGAAACAGTGCAGAGAAGAAGCGCTATCCTGCTGCTGATGTTACTGCTCAACAAATGCCTTTCTAGAACCAGGAAGAAAAAATGTGCCCATTTCAGAGTTGATTATCTGTGTTTAGGAAGTCTGGTGCTTCTTTAAATCAGTAGCCCTACAAAGTAGGTTTTGTACGGTTAATCTGTACCTGTTCGGTATATCAGACTGCTTGGTTATGTAGTTCCTGCAGGATGTTAAAGCGCACTTGGAGATGTATGGCTGGAAGATGCTCCCTGTCCTCTGCTTGGTAACTTATTTCCTTCCACTGCAAGAACCAGTTTTTCTGTAGGGTTTGGGATTATGGAGTAGGATGGAGTAAACGAAAGCACCTGAAAGGAATAGCAGGTGAGGAGAGGGTGCATCCTGAGGCGCTGGCCAGGGATGGAAGTCAAAGACTGTTCTAAAGGTAAAAAATAGTTCTGTGTTTGAATAACAGCAAAGAGGAAAGAACACAATTACCAGTAACAGAAGCTTGAAATATCCATACTGGAACACGATTCAGTGGGTAGGAAACTTTGGTAACCACAGTAACAGTAGGCTGCTTCAGCTTTCGAGTTATTCATCCTTGCAGCGTGAATTTTGATACAGCAGTGGTGGAATTTGTGCTTAGTCCTTGGAAAAGATAATACAAACCCTAAGGATGATAATGTGAAGGAGAAAACTCTTTAGGATTTCTATTAAAATTCAAACTCAGAAAGTTTCCACACTGCTTACTGTCTTGTATGTAACTAGTCAAAAGTCTGTCCAAGGAAGAACTAAGAGAAGAATCTCTTCACTTTCGTTTTGCAGTTTCATGTTAACTTAGTTCTGTGAAATGCAGATTTTCACGATACTGTACTGTGCTTACATGGTACTGTAGCTCTGCTTACTTGACTATCTGTATACTACATATTTCCTTTCAAACAATGTTTAGATTTCATCATCATTCACATTTTGAAGTTAACCTTAAAATCTGCAGTTACTAACTGCTTTTGCTACTTAAATGATGTTAACAACAGATCTGAGTAAATCTGTGCCTGTATTGCTTTGATTTTTGCAATACATGCATTATGGTTTTAAATTAGGTCTAAGAACCTAATTTTGTGTTTGGTTGAGAGCTAGGCATCAGAAGCTAAGAGGAGACTATAGTCTGACAAAAGTCATGGTAATTACATTCAGGGCTATCTAATGTCCTTTTAACACACTATTTTCTTGCCTAACAAGATTATCCCCTTCTTCCTAGGAGTCACTGAAGGTCTGGCCAAAACCCATGTGCCCTCGCTTTACCTGTCTGTTTCTTCTTTGAACATCCTTTAGCAGAAGGTGCTAAGCACTTTGCAAATACTGAATGTTGTCGTATAAGGAATGGTGTTCTGAGGCACAGGGTAGTGATGTACCTGTCCGTGTCAAAGAGGCTGTCCGTGCAAAATCCACAATCTTGTCTCCTCTTTCTCCTGCCTTTTGCACAGAAAACACTAAGAATTCCTTTGGGCAACTTCAGGGTGGGGAGGGAGAGAAAAAGTATGAAAATTAAAACTAATTTTTAGTTTTATTAGTTTAGTTTTTATTAAAACTGATTAAACCAATATATTATTTTTTTCTCAGACACAAGATGAAGATGAGTTACCTGAAAATATTGAAAACTTAAATCTGAATTCAAAACAGTTTGTTTAATTTTACAAAAGAGCTGGTCAGTTTATTTTCCATAAAATATAAAATTGCAGAGTATTGGTTTTGTCTGTAATAACGGAAAGAGGGAATCAGATCTTTTGATGGGATGTGGAGGTGGAAAACCAGAATGTTTAGTGTCTTTCATAAGAATGTGTGTGCTGTAAGGTTAACAGGAAGTTTAAAATACAGAGCATCTCTAGCCATATGGGAGGGGGTGAACATCGTGGCTGGACAGGCTTTTTACCAAAACTAAGCTTCACATGAAGACTACAGTGGTGCATAAGTGTGTGGGAGATGCTGGTGGGAGATGCATGTCAGCCTAATCTCGGTCAAGGAAAAACAAGCCAGCGTTTAATAGGAAGATGAATCATATTATTTTGCGATTTCTTTAAATGTCCCACTAAACCTGACCCAGAGCAATTTGGCCCATGTGTTAGCCCTAAATCATTTACTTTCAAATGCCCTTTCCATTAGATAATGCTGATCAAAGAAATCAACTCACTTAACGGGTGCAAATTAAGCTTTTTCTTAATCTCTGATTGTTAATGACTTTGTTCTATATTGACTACCATATGCATTTGCAGGACTCCACAGGGGAATATTTACTGCTGTTGGAGAAGGAAGTTTCAATTTCTCCAATAGCTGGCTTTCTTGATAAGACTGTGTTAAGGTATATATATTCCTTAGTGGACTTTCATAGAATTTTCAGGATCTCTTTTAAGCCTTCAAAGATGCTGAGCAAATTGTAAATTGGAAGCATTCTTGCTTTATTGTGAGACCCAGATACGTTCATGCTAGAGAAATAACTGGACTGTTTGGATATTATTAGTAATACAGACTTAGGAAAAAATATTTAAGAATTTACAGCCACCTCCTGCTATAATTAGTGCATATTTGTTTTAAATATTTCTTAAAATATTCTCTTATACTGTCTATAAATTCTCTTCCATGAACTAGAACTCCTTCAATATAAGTGATATTAATGGTGCCCTATTTTTCATCTTAACCAATTACAGGTCTAATATGTGAATCATCATATATTCTTTGTATAATTGCCATTTCTGTCCTATACTTCATGTTCATATGAAGTAAAATGGCTCTTATTTTTTCTTTTTGTGATCTGACTTCATCGGAGAAGCAGAGAAAGAGTAAAATCATTTACTTTATTTTAGCAACTACTAAAAATTCTAGGCTTTATTTCAGCCAGGGTAAAACTTATGAAAAGATTTCATTGTAGGTTCTGAAGAAAAGAAAACAGCTTGAACTGAAGAGGTATTAATTTCTACTGTACTTTCAATTTCCTCTGGAATTTATGGAAGTTGGTAATTCTTAGAATTAAGGTCCAAAAAGGGAATTACTATCGAAAGGATAAAACATATCTTGTATTCCTTCTCATGGACACCGTCAGGTAGGTACATATATGTCCTTCACCTTGACAGGCGCATTATGTATGTAAATTATATCCTGATTTACTTCTATTTATAAGTTGCCAAACATTTGGTCATCTTTCTGTTTTGTGATGGCTCTTTGACTTTTTGACTTATGAGAAGCATAATACTTGGCAGCCAACAATTTTAGTGGGTGGCCACATCTGCAAATGATAGTAATTAATGAAATTTCCTTGTCTTCTGCAAGGAAAACCTATTTTACAGTTGTATTAATATTCTAACCCTCACTGAAGAAAGGACTATCTAGTGGGATAATTGGCATGGATTTCTTTCTCTAGGGAATACTGAAAAAAAAAAAAAAACCAAAAAAAAACAAGATGAAGGTTTTTAATTTTTTTCTGGTGTAACTAAATTCATACCTAAATGGACATGTTTCTGCTGAAAGGTATACAAGTAGGAACACTCTATACACTGGGCTTCACTCCTGAAATTTAATTAGACTACAGTATTAGCTTGAATGTCAAGCTTGACCATGAGGATGCCTACTAATGAATATGAAGTTAAGCACAACTTTGGAATAAACTAAAAGGTAAGTTTTATTTTAACACCTTTGTTCTCCTAAGTTTTCTTTTTGTGATCACAAAGATTTTCCTGCATGGAAAAAATAATTTGTGGCTAATGGTCCAAATGTCGTCCCAGGCACATATGGGAAAATGCTAAGGCTGCTGGGGAATGACCCGCTGACCTCCAGAGTGAGATGGCAGTGGTCCTCTTGGCCGCCTCTTTCATCTCAGATCTCATGCTGTGTCTCCTTGCAAAGCATCACTCTCCCTCAGCAGAGGCCTGCCCAGCAGGAGGGTATTTCTTTGGGCAGTTTGGGGGATCTCTGCGGACCTGCCAGCTGGGCTGGGTGCTGATGTGCTGAGGTTGGAGAGCCCCAGAGTGTATCTTGGGTCCTCTGAGCTCCCTGGGGCATCCTCCACTCTGTCTCTGTGCGTCGAGTGCAAGTAAACCCTCACCAATTTAAACTTTTTAAATACTCATAGGTAAGTAATGAAAATCCTCTTTAGACAATTAAAATGCTTAGCTATTAGCTAAGCAGCTGGTGGTGGCCAGCCAGTACTGGCAAAGATTACTGGTGACTTTTATTTTAAAATGAGAAATCTAATAACTGAGACTTCTTGCTAGGATGAGAAAAACATTTCTTTGCCTTAATGTTGTATTGTACATATTTTTCCACTTTAACAATAAGTGTAGCCAAAAAGCATGAAAAAAATCTGTAATTAGCTCCAGCTATATAAGTATAAATCCACATGCTAGTTAGCCTTTAGAAAAAGAGCCATTTGTGTTAAATTCATTAAGACTTTCCCATTAAAAACTGAGGACCCATGAATTAGTTTGACGGAGAAAAACTGCTGGAGCGTTTGCTTGGATTCGGCTTGGTGTGCTCCCAGCCTTTGCCTTTGCTGCAAGTGTTGCTGCCAGTTATTTCACCCAGCCTGGCCACAGCCTTGGAGCCCAGAGTGATTTGATTAACAGATGATGAATTACGCTAACTTGAACTGCGGATTGTGGTTGCAGTCCCACTGCATTATTGCTTTGATTCTCAGCAGGGTTTGAATATTGTGCCACAGGCCCTATTAGGCTGGCTAGTTCAGATTTGGAGCATTTCTGAAAATGAAGTTAGAGAGATTGGTGATTGGATGGGAGTTCGTTTATAGAAAATATATACACCTATAGCTTTTGCTAATACTGCAATGAAAGAAGGCTGAATAAAGATATAAGTAAGTCACTGAAATGTAACCAGCTCATCAGAAGCGTTCACAAAGTTGGTGACAAACTCGGCTTGTGAGGCCAAAATGTTTTCATTGTGAGGTGACTGAATAATCTTGAAACAAGCTGCTGTTTGTTTTTTTTTTTTTTCCTGTTTACACTAGAAAAATCTCCCCAAAAATCTACAAGCATTTTTTCCTCTCAAAGCACAGACACTGAAGGGAGAGGTGTGGGTGATTAAGGGGAATGATAAAATATGAATAGAAGTTATAATTATAGCAGCCCCTGTTCTGTTGAAGCAGAGTTCTCTGTAATATAATGAATTTCTAAGCTTTTTTCAGAAGCTGCAATACTGAACCTAAATTATTGTAAGCTTTGTTTTGAAGTGGTTTAGGCCATGACTTAAATTATTTGATTAACCAAGTTACCTGAATGTTGAGTCCTCCACAGTTCAGGTAGGGAACTGCCTACTATATTTATCCATTTGTCTTCAGGAGATACTCAGTTCTCCTGTCTTTTTCTTTTTCTTTTTTTATTTTTTTTAAGGTAAGTGTACAAAGAGTTTAAAAAAAAAGTTATAACATTGAAGAAATAATTATAAACTTTAGCAGTAGTTTCTGTCAACTTCTTGACTAATACTCTGTGCATCTTTCACATGGTTAATTTTTCTTAGTGTTGGCTAGTACATGTTATTCTGTATTCTTTCCTCTAAAATTTAAATACATTGACTGAGAGCTTATGGTTACTCCCCTGTTCATTATCACCCAGGCTCAGCTTGACTGAGTCACAAGAGATGGGGAGGATAGGCTAGAAAAGAAGAAATACACACAAAAAATAAGATGATGGTACTGCCATAAATACCTTAAATATGCTTGTTGGAACACATAGAAATGAATTATGTTACAAAGAATATTGTGCTTCCCAACCCATGGATACTGCAATTAAGCTCCTACTTTGTATCCAAATCTATTTATAGTTCCTAGATTATGTGAAGTCCTTATGAAATTGTTTAGTACCCATGGTTACCAAACACATTTCATAAACACAGTTCCAGTGCTGTGATATATCAGCAATTTTTTGTCTTTTCCTAGCAGTGGTTTTCTGGTACAAATTCTCACAGGTGTGTAGATAATAAAATCCAAAAATATTTTCTGTGTTAGCAGTAACTGTATTTGACATTACTGTTTCTGTGTGGCTTTACTGTCAGCATGGTATTGTGGCACTTTGGAAACATAGATAGTCTTGGCCTGTATTGTATTCCAACAAAAATTGTCAGTCTTTAGGATGTACCATTTCTAAAGAGATGAGAAAGAACTGAAAAGCCTTGATGCCTAAATCTAAAATGGAAACTGCACCTAAGCTGTGTAAAACTCCCTTTTTATTGTCCTTTTCTGTTGAAAATGTAAGCAGACAGCAGTAACTGTTGCAGCTATAACAATTGTAACGTTAGAGGTCCTGTGATATTTTTCTCATCATGGTAGGATTCACACTTTTTTAATGTTTTGTTCTTTTCACCTGATGATTCAAGAAACATGTGAAATTGAGGCAGGGATGCTGTGTCTTATGGATTCTCTGTGATATAAATATAGGAGTATTCACCAAAGACTTTTACAGGTATGAATGATTCCCAGTGAAGGGAAGAAAACTGACATAATTGGCATAATACAGTGACATTAAAACTATTACTTCTTAATCCTGTTATTTCTTTTTTCTCTTTTTTAATGCATTAAAATGCATAAATTATTTTAATGCATAAAACAATTCTTAGTTTTTCCTTTTCTCCCTCTCCTCTTCTGACACTTCTGAAATGTCTATTCAGACACATATACAAAAATGGTGTGACGCTCATGTGAGCTATAACAGGAAAAAAATATATTTACAAACTCTGTTAGTTTTATCTACTCCTTTCCTGATTTCCTCTAACAATCCCTTCCTATGCGGTATGTATATATGTAATTAAATCAAGTAGCAAAAGCCAACATGACACCCATATGTACAAGTAATTAGCAGGTACAGTCTGATTGCCATCAGAAGTGGGTAATGTTTCGGCACTAATGGGCCATTACAATGAGTGGGCATTATAGTCTCAGCACTTCTTTTGTGTAATAATGTTGTCCTGTGCATTTCCTGCTTTTCTTGCTGACACCAGCTTGAGGTAAAATCTCAGCTAAACCAGGTAATCTACCTGGTCCAAATCTGCTCACTAAGGAAAAACAGTTGGGAAAAGAAAGCATTTGAAGTAATGTTAATATTTCAGAAGTGTGTTTAAATCATCTAAGGCTTGTATTGCTTTCCCACTCGAATCATGCTACTTGTTTTCAAGCAAAAGCTTACAGGAATCCATTCAATTCACAGGAGAGCTACAAAACTGTAATGTGTATATTTGTTCCTGTGAACTGTTTATTATGCTATTGCAATTCATCTCCCCCTTCAGATATGCTTGTTGTATGGTAAACACAACAATTGGAAACAAATCTGAAATGCCTATTGCTCAAAATAGATTTCTGGAAGGGGGAAAAAAAGTAAACAGTTCATATGGAGCTTTATTTGTAGAACATGGATTCTGGTTTCATTTTCTCATTCTCTCCTAAGCAGTACACAGGGACTGGTAGGTGCAGTGTTATTATTTGTCAATGGATAAAAAATAACTTTCTGCTCACTTCTGTCAGCATTTATGCTGTCATTAGGGACTGGGAGACTGAGGTAAGTGGAGAGAGCATTGTGGCCTGGCAGGAGGCAGTAGCTTGATCTGCCCCGGCTTGGCTGTCTTCACAGCCTGCCACATGCTGAGCCTCACCAGCAGCAGCTTCTCCTCCGCCTTGCAGCTTGCGGATGGACCCATGAGAGTTATTTTCCAAGGGCTGTGTAGAGTGGCTTCCCATCAGAACGACTAAACGCCCATCCAGTATGTGTGTATAGGGTGGTTTAGGAAGGGAGAGACTATTTGATCGTATGCTGCAAGCCACATTATACGTGGAAAAGAAGAGAATTTTCCCTTCTCTTTCTAGCCTGGTTATGAAGCTTAGCAAATTTGGCATAGCTAAAGTGTGGAAAGTCTGTCTGTAGGAGGAACGTATCAGATGTCTTGAGATATAAGATGCCAACAGCTATGAGCCTCACTTCTCATTTTATACCTGCCTTGGGAGCAGCACGTGAAAGCGGACCAAAGCTGTTAATGTAAGAGAGTGTGAAATGCCTAAGCAGAGAGCAGGCAGCTGTTCAGAAAGTGCAACGCAGTGAAAATGGGTATGTCCAAATGACTATGTGATTGCACTGCATTCCTCACCCAGCCATGGAAGGCCTCTAATGTGGGGAACATGCAGCCACGTTTGACGGATTAGCACCCACTAAGCCTGTCAAAGAGGCTGCGGTGAGGGGTGCCGTGCGCTGGCTGAAGGACTGGCTTTCTCCTCTGCTTCGTTCTGCGTGATGCCTTCAGCCCATGTCAGTGCAGCTGGGCACCCAAACCACCGCGTGATGCCCCTGGGTGGGCCCAGCGTGGTAACACAGAGTGTATCAGCTGACACACAGTTTAGGAAACTGCTCTTTGCTACCTCATAGGTAAGGCTTCTTTCTTCGTGAACTCCAAGTTATCCCAAACTGAAACACGTTTGTGCAAATGCTTAGGGTCTGTAAATCCAGGACCATACTAAGGTGACAGTATTTGTGATCCAAGCCTCAGTGTACTCTTGACAATCTGATCTCAGCATCTGTTGTGTGAGATAATTGGTGTGTTTTGGCTGTGTGTCTAGTGTTAGGCTGATCAGAAAGATGAACACACTGTGCAGATTAAGGTTAAGCCAAGAATAACGTTTCCATGAATGTCTCTGGAAGTAAGTTCGTCTACAGCATGATCTTGCAAATGTGATGTGTCTCCCCATGAATCGTTTACTCTCGTTCTTCCAGATACTCATAAGTTCTGTATGGTTTTGTTTCTTTGTGATTTATGTGGAAAAATATCTGTCATGACACTGTTCACAGTCTCTGGATATTGTTCTTACTGACCATCGCTGTCATATGGGCCACGTGAGATCACTCCCGTTATGGACTTAGATGACTGAATTCTTTTAACATATATGATTCGATCTTTTTTTCTCACTCTTCAGTCACTCCCTTTATTTTATTTTTTAATAACTTTTTCAAAGCCTGAATGCTCTTTGCTTCACTTTTCCCCCATTTTATGTTCTCCTGAGTGGGATTTGATCCCAGTAGAGCTTGGGGTTCAAGCTGATCTTTCAGAATCAGAATCTGACAGGGTTATGTATTACCTACAGTAAATACATTAATCTCTTATTAAATATTCCCATATTTAATGTAAAAATCTTAATTTCACTTTAGAAGATGCTACTAAGACTTCTTTAACTTCTTTGCTTAATAAGAGAAAGACCTAGAAACTTGCTTTTTTAATTGTATAGATCTAAGCAGTTTCATACTGTAAATCACGCTGCGTAATACTACAATTTCACACTATAAATCTGTAAATCATAAATTATAAACGTAGCCTGTAGCTACATGACTGTGTGCGGTGATCACATTTTTCTAAGTTTCTCCTTTAATAATTTAAGTCTTTTTTTAGAGTTTCTCATATTGGTACTACATATTCTGTTGGAGACAATTTGGTAAAAGGCACTCTTCTTTCTGGTTTGAAACAACGTAGTGCCACAGTTCAGTGATCAAAAGCAGAGCTGAAAAGCGGGCTGTGGCTGTCTGTGGTCTGTGGGTGATGATAATGTCTTGATCCCACTGTCCTTGCAGGATTCACTTAGTTATTTTATTTTTGCCTTTTACAGGATTTTCAGTTAAAGAAATAGGTATGCTGTTCCACTGGAAGTGGTAAGTGTTAAGTCAATGAAGTCTTGCAACCTGTGTGTGTGGCAGAGCATGATGTTGGGTATCATCAGCAAAGAATGTGAATTCCTCCCAAAAGAGAAGTACTTTCCAGCTCTGAAAATGCAAGGTTGGTAGTAGAAGAGGGGAAGTACGAAAAAATCACCAAGAATGCAGGTGCATTGCAATAAAACCTGAGCAACAGATGGGATTTTATTTCAATTCTGATGTGCTGTTCGTTTCTCTTCATCTGGCAGAATATACTCGGGACTTTTTTTTTTTTTAGCTCTATTACTAATTTTTAACCACTTTTAATTAAAATTAGATTGGATCATCACTGATGTAAATAAATCTTCAAGCTCGCTGTCCCTGTGAATACAGTGAAAATGCCAAAACTTCTGCAGACTAGAATTAATAACGGGGGGAGTCGTGCAAATTAATAGTAATGGATTAAGACTAAAAATAATAAAACAGTAAGGAATTTTCCTATTTGACTATGTGTGTGTGTTATGAAACCACTAGGTGAAATTAAGCTTGCTTTGAAATCAGTAGGAAGTCTGCTTTTGACTTTAATGGCAGTGGATTTCACCCATTACATTCTATAGCTTTTTAAATCAAAAGGGAAAACAAAGAACACAAACTTGTTTTTATTTTTTATTACAATAGTCCCTCAGAAATTGCTGACCAGCATTATATTCCTGCGTGTGTCTCCTGGAAAGATGGTGGATGTATCTGCAGATGCAGGTGCACTGCAGGTTTGTGCGTCAGTTTTCAGTGCTCTTTGTGAATAGTGGTTTCATTTTCCTTTTCTCTGGGGTTTCAACATGCCATTTATTGTACAAGTGTGATCCTTATCTCCTCTCGGCAGAAGACATCACATTTCTATTGCTCATGTAAGACTCTAACTGTAACAACCTCTAGTATGCTCCTGAGGCCATGTCCTCTATTTACAGTTTTTAAA
This sequence comes from Fratercula arctica, assembly GCA_947846985.1. NCBI lineage: Eukaryota > Metazoa > Chordata > Aves > Charadriiformes > Alcidae > Fratercula > Fratercula arctica. Next base: position 28,622,787 of record CANTUZ010000010.1, read on the forward strand.
TGAGCTGACTTGAACGCTTTTTTAATTTATTGTTGTGTTGTCAGCAGGTTAATTATTCCCTTCTCATTGTTGTCCATGCCACTGCAGTCATTTATTTTAAATGGTTGAGGTCATTCTGCTATTTACACAAAGCTTCTGAAGAAATCATGTTGCAGTATAAGCAGGCTTTCAGAAGCATTTAATCCTTCCTTTTGCAGTAGTTTCATCTATCTTTTTAATTTTATATTCACGTCATCACTTTTTTCAAGAGGTTAGTTGGTATTCTAACAGAGTATTTTATTGTACTGTCTTGTCATCGTAAGTCTTCATGCTGTCAGATGCTAATCTTCCTGTCCTGAAAGCTTCCCACCATCTGAGATATTAACTGCGTATTTTACATCCCAGTTATCTTTGCATTAACTATACTATAGGTATTGTTGAAGATCTGGACAGATGTTTGGCTGGCATCTCTTGAGCCTGCAGGAAAAAATATGTCAAAGGGGAAAATATTTCAGTGAGAATGGGTATATGTTTCTTACTAAATCAAATTGTTATTAATTTGTCATTAGCTGTCTCAGCACATGCAAAACTTTTTCCTAACAGGAAATCTCCCTAAAGAAGGCTTCCTCACTTTGTTACAGCCTCAATTCTTGTTCAGCACTGGCTGTGTCTTCTATATTACACTGCCAAAATGTTTGATAGCAAAAAGGATTTTGTTTCAATGTTTTATCTATTTTTGGCATAAAGCATTCTTTAAGTAATATCATCTAGCCATTACAGGAACCAGGTGTTTCCTCTGTTTACTATCCGTGCGAGGTAATATAATATTAAGTGCATTCAGAATTACCTAGGACAGAAACACAGACTGATGTTAGGTAGAGTTTGCCTATCAGACGTAGGATGCGTACCTGGTTGGTGGTGATTTCACAGCTTCAGCCTCAGAAGACTCAGCAGTCTCCTGAACTGAAACAGATCATTACAGCACCTTTTATAATACCGATCTTTTTGGATCCTAGACTTCAGTTGTTAATTTCTGTCCCTCTAATTTCCTGGTTAGTGGTGATGAAGGTGCAAACCTTACATTTGTCTCTTAGTCAAGAGATGCCCTCCTACATAAATACAATTATACTGGGAAATTTCAGTATATACTCAATATCAATTGAATTTTAAGCTACTGTGTTTTTTAATTTGGCATGCCACATGGCCTTACAAGTGCTAGGGTTATTTCTTAAGCAAAGACTGAAAGGAATTTAATCTCATTTTAAGTTGCAGCTTTGCACAATTTAAGTCTTTAGCAGTTCCTCATATTCCTCTCCCCGACCAGGGTTTAATCAGTATTTCATTCTAAAATGAAATTGAAAATAATTCTGCAATATGATTTGGGATACAGTTTATCGATTTGTATGTATGCATGTGTATGTGTATATGTACGTGTACAGATATTTCATATATTTGTGTAAAACAATTCTTGGTAGAATGGTCATCTTTTGTTTGTTTGGAAATAATTCTTTTCCTCTTGCACAAAATTATTTTTCACTGTATTGATCTTTTGGTTCTTGGAATTTTACTACCATAAACCTCAACGCTTCACACAGTTGTTATTCCAAGGGCTTTCACTCTTACATTTGACATCTAGCGTCACACAGGATTGGATCCTTTTTCCTCTTGATTTTTTTCTACAGAACAATTCTAAACCACTGATTTTGTAAAATGGTGATCGATTCCAGAGGAAGAAAATAATGTTGCAAACACAGAATTACAACTTCACCCCTGGTTTAGGCAGTAGAAGAAACTGGATTCAAGGGATCTGTTTTCATAAATGTACAAATATTGAACACTGAACAAAGGAAAAGAGAAGGAGAAGATTGTCTAAGTTCATTTCTTTTTCTGTAAATGTCCTCTTTTCTTTTTGAAGCTCCACTTTAATTATAGTGAGCTATAATATAGTTTCTAATCAATCTGAAAGGCATAAAGCATCCCAGACACGCAGGCTGCCTGCAAGAAGCCAAGCAAGTGTCAAACTGAGGTTCCTCTTTAAGAGTTAAGGAGATTATATGCTGCTGTAGAAGCCCACTGTGCAATTACTTTACTTTCATAGTCACAGATTGCTACTGAAATCCTTCTATCTGATAGTATTTGATGAAGCATTTAACATTTTGAATCACAGTGGACTCATACAGTTCAGAATGAATCTTGAATATTTTAACTGGGTGAAATGCGTCTGAGTCTCAATAAACTATGCTTTTTTATTTTAAGAAAATTTCAGGCACTTTAAAAATATAGTATTGAAAATTCCATATGCTGCTAGAGATGCTATAGAATACTTTTTAAAAAAAATACTTTATTTGGTGGCTTTGGCCATTCCTTTCTCATCACAAAATATCTATTAGCTCTTTGAGGTAGTTGAGCAGTCCCCTTGTCCTGGGCGCTGAAAAGCATAAAATCACTGGCAATCACTTTGCCATTGTATTTGGAGATTAAAGGACAGGACCTAACAAATGAGGTAGACCTTGAGTCAGAAGGTGAGGTAGCATCAGATAATGCAGCTAAACAGTATATCTAGCACAGATCAGCTGTGAATAAATTCTTAGCCAGTCATCCCTTTGTCAACTTGTTTGCCAAGGTAAGGTCTTGATTTATCTTTCTGGTAGTGTTGATTTTTATTTTTAATCTTGAATTAGTTTAATTAAGATTTGCTATGGTCTTGTATGCTTCCAGGAATGCATAAAGAGCATACTGTGCGCTAGAAAACTCTGCCTGGACACCTACTTCTGTGGTAGTTCTCTTTACTTCTGTCCTGCCGCCTGAATGACCTGATCCTGGCAGCACATACTTTTATCAATTTATCAATTTTCTAATGTAAAAAGCAGTGTATAAGGATTTGTGTGAAGGTCTTGAGATGACTCAACTCTGGCTTGCATCTCTGCAGCAGAAGGCTGTGGTTTCCATTTCCACCTCATGTACTAGGCTCATACCCAGTGTTTGGCACTGCATTTCAGTGACAGGGGGTGTTTCATTGTGGAAGATGTCATCCTGAAGATGACATGATGAACTCAGCTCTATTATTTCTCCATCTGGAGATGAAAACCCCAAGGAATACTTTAGAAAGAGCAGGCGTTTAGCTTAGGGCCACGCCAAACCTTCCTAAAATCATTGCTGTGGCAATGTGTGTGAGATGTTCAGTACATGACAACTGTGTTTCTGCCTGAAGAGTTTTTGCAGCATCACTGTCTACATCGTTTTCATCAGTGCACTGCATCTGTTGTACCATTTGTAAAACATTCGGATTTCTATTAGCAGAGCAGAAATTTTTCTTCGGTGCAAGTGCCAGTGATTGTAACAAGTCAGCTTTGCTGCTGCCACCTCTTCCTACCTCTGGAGAGGCGTATTATTCCTGTTGCTGCCGCTGCACGGTGAAAGGCAGTTGTAGAAGTCAGTGCGTGGCACCACTGGAGCATTTAAATGCATCTGCCAAGGGGAATGCTCTAGCTGATTGCATATTTTTCAGTGATATGGAGACAGATATTCTTTAATTACGGTGCGTGATGGAGGTGGTCACAAGGGGCCAATATCGACAGTTTATAAATATCTTTAGTAAAGGAGCTTGATGTATCTAGGGAAAATTGAAGATTTTTAGTTAGGATATTCTGCTTTCAATTTGCACTTAAAAAAAAGTCTTTATCTTCCTGAAGTCTACATAGTGGATGTCATCTCTGTCTGTCCACCCAAGTCCTTGTTACTCCAGCTTTTCCGTACTTCTCTGTAATCTTATTACATTCTGCTCTTGTATCCTTCCTCCCCTCTTCAGAGGAAGAAAGAAAGAAAGACAAAATCTTTTAAGTCATTCCTTGCTATTTACTGCTTTTTCCTTTGGTTTGAGAAATGTGGAAAATGCTTGAAAATGTATGAAAATTGTGATAGCCAAGAGCCAGATTTCAGCCCTCTGTTTTCATGCCCTTTAACAGGGAACACGCTGATGAATCTGCACAGATTGAGTCGTAGTAGCCCATTAATGAGGTTGTTCTCACCCAGTGAACTGGTAGTAGATTTCAGATGGATTTGGGGTTAGGTATACACAAAGAAAATGCTCTGTTTGTCTGTTCTCTTTAGGCTGGACCATTGATATGATACTGTACAATATTTAGTGCAGTAATATTTCATGCACTGTGGTCAGAACTTACTTCCCTTAATCCTGAAATTGTTACGTGATCATTCCAAGATAATCTTTTGCCAATGGCTTTCTATCTATCTACTTTCTGATAGTCTAAATGCTATTAAGAGACCTTATTGCAAACTTTTTCCCTACATGACTGTAAGACCTAAAAAACCATCAAGTTTGCCATTTCTTGTGAGTTATGAAAGAAAAAAAAACATTTATGTTTTGATTGGTTTGGGTTTTCTGGTTGTTTTTTAGTTTCCTTTAGAAGTCAGCTTAGGAATTATAGAAAATAAAAGCTGTAATTATATGTGAAGTCTTGCATCATGCCATACTTCTTCATTTACTCTCTAAGTTTCATAAAAACTCAATTAAAAAGTTTTTTCTTGGTAAATTAGATATTAGGCAATGTTACAGTCAGTACCGACACCTCATTATACTACAAATATTCTGCGAATGGGTTGGTCCTGCCATGGTACCTTTGCATAGTACAGTGAGTGATGCTAGTGACCGGGACTAGGGGCGGCACATTGTGAAGTACCAGCCTTGCCGATATCAGTGAAAAACTTGCCTACTCCTCCCATCACCACAAATCCAATTTTAAAGATGTGTTGTGATGGCCTAATATCCCTAGGCAGGGGATACCAAGATTATACCAAGGTACCGTCATGTTCTAAACCCCTAGTATTCACAATCTCCTGGTAGTCACTTTGGAGAGTGGAATCTTTCTGTGTGTCTGAGATCTGAAATAACTCTTGGAAAACCAGTTCTGAAAAGTATTGACAAGTGCGGAAAAAATATGTTGTTTACTATCACAAAGAACATCTTGTATCTTTACAGGTAGTATAAATGTTCAAGTAATACCATTTTTGTCCCTGCAATTCTCATGACACACAACTCAGTTGAAAACCCTAAATTAAATTTGTCTTACAGTCCGCAGAAATAACAGAGCAGGCATCATCAAAAGAGTCTCATGTGTGAGCAAAGTTGCATATAAAAGAGTTTGCTGTTAGGCAATTTAAGTAGTTTTCTTCTTTAAGAAAAATACAGCAGTTAGATGCTCTGCTAAATCTTTAGTGGGTTAAAACACAGGGATCTCTACAGAGATCTGGAAAGAAGCCACTTTGGAACATGATTTTTATCAACAGGGATTAGAAGGAATGATCACAACAAATATAAAGTTTTAATAAACAAACAAGTTTCCATCGTCATTGCTTACATTACTGTTTCCCTCTGTTATGTTATGCAAGCATTACTAGACTGCAGGCAGCAGATGGGATTCTTGTTCTTCATTAGACTTTAATATCACTTCATATATATTTAAAATTTATAACAGGTCTCATGAATTCAAATGAGATGTTACAGTCCACAGATACAACTGTAATAACAGTTATACAGCTTTTAGAAAACAGCCAACCCCAGGTGTTGACTCATGAATATTTATACACATCAGTCATCATGGAAGCAAAAAGCAATTTGAACCTGAGCCTATTCCAAACAAAATGGATAAAAACCACTGAATACTAGAAACGATCCTTTAAAAGATGTCTGAGAAAAAATAATAATGATTCTTCCCCATCCCCACGTGTTGCCCCAGAAAATGGGATTGGGGAGAGGGATCAGAAAATGAAAACATGACACAGTATTTTTTTTTTTAATTATTGAGAGGGTACATATTTTTCCTAAATTTGGAATATATTCTTATCTAAAAACATGTAAACAAACTCTTTTTTACACACAAAATTTTTAAATTGTGTCACAATGTTTGAACTTAAGTGAATGTTCTTTGCATGCTAAATTTCATGAATTAAAGTAATTTTCATGATACCTGTGGAAGTAAAAACATATATAAAAACATTTCTTTAAGTCAGTAAAGATTTTATTTTAGTTTGATATAACTGGAATGCAGCCAAATGGATTTTTCTTACTTAAAAAAACACTCATTCAAACCTGGAAAGTTTCTATTCCAAAACAGAATTTCTGTAATCTAAATGAGTCTATAATTGAAATTAGACAAAAAGAAATACCTGGTAAAGTAAGAGCTGTAGGCCAGATTCTGATTTTTTTTTACACTCTCATAGATACTAGGATATTGCCATAAAGTAACATTTTTAGAGATTTATCTCGTGGCACTGATACCTGTGTCATGCACAGGAATGTCTGATAGAGCAGAGGTGAGATGTGGGAATTTTTATCCATTGAGAAAGCTGAGCAGTTTGACAGATCAGGAAAACAGGACCAAAACCAGACTTTATATGGAACCTAGGTTTTCACTCTTTCCTCATTGCTACATTTTCCTCCTGAAAACAAAACTCCATGAACCAGGATGATGATAAAAAGGGTAGGAGAAAATGCTTGTGGCAATAAAAATGCATGAAACTACATAAAAATAAATGAGGTACATTTTATCTCAATTTGGAATGTAAATAAAAGCTTGTGAAACATGAGTAATTGTTTAGAAAGACAAATCTCTTCTTTTTTCTAGTGACCATGGATGATGGGGGAAGACAAGCAGAACTGGTGACTGTTCTACTCCTTTTCCCAGTAGTCCGTCGTTTTTCTTGCACTGGCAGGTAAGGTATTAAAAGTATTAAAGGCCTAATGATCAGCTTGGTCTGGGAAGCCTTCTCTGTCTGTCTTCAGAGTTAAAGAACTGTATTGAGTTACAGAAGACAGTACACAAGTGCGGTAGCTGGCGAAATTAGAAAGGAGTAACTTCTCTGTTTGTTTCAATACAGCAGTTCTCTAGCAATGGAGAAGAAAAACATTTCTTTCTTGAGGTGATATTGCTATTACTTAGTGGACCAGAGCTATGCACTAAGAACTTTGTATGTCTTCAGTCGTCTTTCAACTTTCTGGCTTGTGTCAACTTCCCAAATGAACTACAGTTTCAAGAGCGGTATTACTTGAGTAAAACACACAAATGTAGGAAAATTTTTGCAAATATGGCAAAAGTGATACTTCAGTTCGCGGTGACTTCTATGGAGCATTTATTATATGAGAGTTTTTGAATAACCTTTATGTATTTGTGATAAAGACTGAATCCCAGAAGATTTACAGAAGGCACCTAAGGATGCTATTCATTATTCTTCCATTTAAAACATTTTACACTTAACTAGGTAACTGAAATAACATCTGACTTTAGTGTTTAAATTTTAAGCTGGGTATAGTCAGAGTAAAAAACTACTACTTTGATGGAAAAAGAATTAGCTTGGGAATTATTTGTAATGTGCCAAGAAGTAATTGTTGAAGTTCTGCTTTAAGGAAATACAAGAGGACGTAAAATTCTTTCCTATGCTTGATCAGAGAAGAACATTAAGTAGGCTGCCCATGTGGCTATCATATAGGCAATTTTGCATTTTCTCTCAGTTATTTTTGTTAAATATATTTTTAATAAAATATGCAGATCTCTTTGAGGAGCATAGTGCTGCATGGGTAGAGGGCAATGCCAGGTGACACATGGCATTGTCATTACTTTATTCAGTACAACTGTGTAAGGAAGGGCAACCAGATTTCCTCACAGTCTCCTGGCTGATAATCAGTCACGGGCAAGTTGATATTGATTCCATATCTAAGAAGGGATTCATATCAGTGGGAGTAAGTGTCATAGAGGAGTTAGATAGCTGTTTGCAGTCTGAGATCGTGACAAAACCTCATCTGTCTTTGGCTATCAAGGTAAAAGCAGGCAGTGGCAAACTCCGTGGGGTGCCTTTGCATCACCAGGGAATGTATTTTGTATTTGCTTAGTAACTGTAACCGCTAACAGAAGTCTGCAGTATCTAGAGAAACAGCTTAGTGCATATTAATTTCTTGGAATTGCCCAAAACAAAGCAGAAAGCACAATCAGTTTTCTATGGACTCAGACAATTAAGGCAAATTTAAATAGGTTAAAAATATCTATCTGCACTTATGCAGAAAAGGAACAAGGACTTAGATGTAACAGCCGTAACTTTGTTCAGCTGTGTGTGAGGAAGTTTGGAGCTCTGTGCTGCATAATGGTTAGAATCCATACAGCAGTATTGCTTAGAGAGGAAAGACATTTTAAAAGACATCGTCTCATTATCAACCAAATATGACGTAAAGACACCATAAGGGAAGGAAAGAGTATGAGGCATCAGTTGCTCTAGCACTTTGTTGCCATAAAGAGCATCTTTAGTTACAGTTTCATGACTCTGCAATGCTGGGGTTGATAAATTACAGTACACAGGAGCAATAGGCTTGTGTGGAACCTAGTGAAATTTGGATCTTAAAAAGAAATGGGGTAACTGAATGTGTGCCGTGTTCAGATCAGCGATTCAGATGTAAGATAATCCTCCAGCGAGACCATAATGTTCTGTGAGAAAATCTAATTGAAACGTACCAGCAGTATATTTCATCAAAACAGTGATGCTGGAGAGCTATGTGTGCCACAGAGCAGAGAGATACAGGTGAAGAAAAGCTTTGCCCTGGCCCCAGCAATGTGCTTTCACTCTGATGCAGAAAGACCACAAGTGGGTGGATTTGGAATACTTTTTTTTTTTTTCTTTTTTTTTTTTTTTTCAGCATAGCTGCACTTGAGGAAACATCAGTGTAGGCATGACAGCAGTGTGGGTGTTTCATGACTTTAGTCTATATTGGTGAAGTTGGAAAGTACTGCATGATCTGGAGACGAGAAATCAAAGTAATAGCATGCTGAAGGAGGAATCCCAATTCCTTCTGACTGCAGTACTGAGCCTGGCAGCATCTAAGATGCCAACAGGGATGACATTCTATATAATGTGACTATACCATTCATCACGGGGAAGCAGACTGTACATCGGTAATAAAGCCATTGTCAGACCAGTTGCTAGTGGCCCAGACCAGTGTGCAGCGCTGGCTTCTCCCACTGCTTACACCGCAGCCAGCCAGCTTTTCCAGACTGGGGGTTAAATCAGCGTCGCTGCCCGGTAAATGTTTGCACCGAAATAACGACATCCTGTTCAGCCTCCCTCCCCCCTCTCCCTCATATCCTGCAAAAACAAATAAGGTGGCGGTTTTCTGCCCCACGAAGTGATGGCGTTTGGGCAGGGCGGTTGAGGGTGGCGGTGGAGCCGGCCCCGAGGCAGCGCTGCCGCCTGACAGCGGCGCTGCGGGGGGCTCCCGGCCGACTCCTGGGCCTGACGCTCCCCCTCCTGGCTGAAACGCACACCCAGCCCTCTCTCAACATGCTGCAGGGGAACTGCGATCCGCAGTCCTTTCCCCCGTGTTCCAAATGTACCAGAGAAATCTGAACGTTTGGTTTCGGTACAGCTTATTCTCCTCTAATGAACAGCACGTTTATTTTCATCTTCTCTCCCAGCCGGTTTTCCCCTGGTCCTGCCTGATAGCAGCAGCAGGTTGCATGAAGAAAATCAAAGCAGTGCTTTGCAAAGCTTAAATGCAGTAATTCACCCTTATCTTGTGTGCTGAATAAACACTCTGAAGAGCTTAATAATCGCCTGGTCACGTTCGGGGGATGCTTCAGCTTCAGCCCAACAGATCAGCAAGGCTTTCCTTATCCTCCTCATCTTCTGCCACTGCAGGCTCCTACTTTAGGAGTGGATGTCTGCAAAGTATTTTGATGGCATTGATCTGTTTTGATCACACCTATGTTAATCTGTTCTTCCAGCATCTTAGCAGGCGTACAGCCTTTAGAAGCAATTTCAAACCAGCAGCCTTTAGAAGCTATTTCAAACTGTTGCCATGTTGGATCGTGGAAGCATATAAAAAGTGCAGCCGATCCAAGAGCATTGCAGTAAGTATGGTAGACGAGTTTGTTGTCAAAACTTTCATCTGAAAAAGGAGTTGTTACTTTGTACATTATTTAAATGTATATTTAAATTCAAAGGGCAATTAGATGGTTTTGGGAAAAAACCAAACACCTCATAAACTAGCGTATCAGAAATTCGTATTCATTTAGTATGCATTCTTGTCTGTACTTTTGCTCCTCAAGTGGAAACTATGACATAAATTGATTTAAAGGGGAAAAAGTGGCAGATACATAATTCTTGTGTTTAATATTAAAGGCCAGACTGAAGAAGAGCACATAAAAGGCATACCAGGAAAGCACAGCAGCCTGCACAAGCCTGTGGGAAGGGGGAAAAATCACAGAAAAATTTGGACCCCAAGAGAGTATATCTGAAGAAACTGTGGAAAATAAAGGCAAGTCAAAGGAAGACTCTCTGGGGAAAAAAAAAAGTTTTGGTGTTTTTAGCTTTCCTATCAGCAACTGATGCTTCCATTACTTGATATGTAGAGATTGTAAATTTTCCTTATTTGTCTGACCATTTTATCCAGTTTATATCCCTGCGTGTTTTGATATGAACTTTAGATATTACTGGTAAACAAAAAAGAGTATCAATATAAAACTTAGATTTGCTTTACAGATTTATTTTTCTCCCTTTCTTTTCACAATGACATGGAGCTAGTATTTTAAATATCCTTGGCTCCAAAATACAAGACAATTTATTTTAACATCAAGATAGTGAGGGATTTAGATATGAAGTAATACATTCTTGTGCTTTACAGTTAATACCAGTTTCCTGCTTTTTCTTGATATCATGATATCTCTTTTGCTTATGATCACCTCTGGCATGCCAGTTAGAAAATACAGAAGCACCATAAAGACAAGTTTTAAAGAAGAATGGTATATTAGATGGAGGAAACTGCAAAACCACTGCCAGGCTCTGAATGTCTCCCTCCAGAGCTGTTCTATGGTTCTGACTAAACTGCTTGAGCTGGTTCTAGGTCAGCAGATGAGAGATGCCTTTTGAGTGATATCAGACCCTCTCTCATTTTTACAGCCACCCTATGTTTTTCTGTCCACATCACATGAATGTTTGTTTGTACACACATTTATTGTGCTGAACACAAATGAAGAGAGAAATAGTTTCCATAGAATTTTAGATAATGGTGTACAGGAGCTAGAAAATGGAGTGGGTTTGGATGAATGCTGTAATGCAGTGTTATTCTATTGTTGTTATTGGAATATTTTTATTCCTTAGCTGTCTTTTGAAACTATACACAGTCTTCTTGGTGAAAAATCAAGGATGATTAAGAGAACAGATGAGAGCAAGCTTATTTTCCCAGAATAAAGTCATCCACAGTCCTTTGACAGAGTTTGTTAGTACATGTGTATATGTAATTTTGCATGCAAAGGCATTCAGTCATGCTTCAGTTTTATGAGTACATCAATTTTCCAGGTTTTTTTATTGCTTTTATTAAATACAATGCACTAAGTAGTAGATGATATCTTTGTTATCTAAGTGCCTAGAAAAATGGATAAAATTTGTCAGCAGTACTATTTCTTTCCCTACCTATCCCAAATTCATCCAAATTCTATTTTTGTGACACAAGTGACAATTTGTGATAACTGCATTATAGTAATTTAAACTACAGCCTCTTTAATCTCAGGCAATTTAGATGCATCTAAGGAAGACAGTTTGAGTTACAAATTTTGTTTTCTAATATTGGAAGTAATGTATGTAGATGGAAACTGAATTATAAAAGTTTGTTTCGTGTTACTTTTGTGGCCATGTAATGCTCTCTGTTGGATTGGTGTTACTTGAACTGTGCTCAGAACTTATGGTATTACTTGAACTGTGCTCAGAACTTACGAAGTTGCCACTTAGTCTACAATTAGCACTGTTATTTGTTTGAGTCCTCATAATCTTAGGAACATGTGTTTAGGTTTTTATATTGTCTAGCAATTTTATATTGTCTAGCAAAAAATAAGAGAACAAGTATTAGGGAAAAGACTGCATTTGTGGTGATGGCTAGCTAATATTTTTATCAGTTTTATTTTCTGCTAGAAGACAGATCTAGAGACTTTGTAGCTTTTGAAATGCCCGGGAACCAGGGAGAATGATATGCCTTCATTTCAGAGACTACAGTTTCTGAAGAGCTATCTCATTCCAAACCGAGCCTAGGAGGAGAATGTAGAAAACAAAGATCCAGTTAAAAACTGAACATATTATTTTTGTGTTTAAACGGACACAGAATATTAGGAAATTATTAATGGAATTACTACAAGAAGGGTGGGTAATTTGACCCTTTTGGCTTCTGCTAGATTACATGCCCTCAGGTAGGACTTGGTGTAGAACACAAAGGTCCATGAGAGGTCTCCAAGGAGAGCTCAGAGTCGAACATGTTCCTCAATGCAGACACTGGCTACCTTTTAATGGACATAATAATTTTGTCAGCCAGGAATTTCTGGATAACAATAATGTCACAGCAGAGCAGATCTGTTGGATTTGGTTTTCAAGGAACGCATAAAAGTAATTATTTTCCTTAATTAGTTTCCCTACTCAGCGGGTTGATTGGTTTCTGAGTTTTTAACAAATGTCATTCTGATCTGTTTCTGTCTCCTTACATTTGAGCAACTGGAACAGGGATGCAGGGATACAGTGAGCACATTTTTGTTTATCTCAGTAGCGCAAAACAACTCCTGCAGTAGTTACTGCTGGGTAGCTACTGCTCTTCCTCAGGGCATTTGGAGTCTGCAGCAGAGCCATGAAGAGAGTCAGGGCTCCAGCCAGCAGCCTTCTGCTCTGCTCAGGGAGGACTGAGGATGTTGCTACCTCATTATTTCATTAGTGTTAAGATGAAGCAAGCAGGCAGCATTGCTTTAAATACAGGGTATTCTCTCCTGCCTACCTTGGCTGCCTCTCTGAATTCTTCCTGGTGCTTGACTCTCTGATTTGGATCCATTCACCCTCCTACACTGAATTTTTTTCCAAGATTTCTTCTGCGGTTTGGTGTATGTAACTATGAAATCTGGACTTCAGAGCACTGTGGAGGTTTACGAGTCTAAAGTACAGAAAATGAACCAAAAGGAGGCTGGTTTTGTTTTGTTTTTTAGAAAAATGTTTAATTTTTTAAACTAATACCATGAACTTCTGGACACAAGTCTTCATTTTTTAATGCCTAAGAGGGAAAATAACGAACTGATTTGTGTACATAAAGGAAATATTTCTGACTAGGAGCATATCCTGCATGAGGTACCTAGCTAGACATATGGCCAATGAGCCATTTATTTTAGATAAGTATTGCATATATTTATGCACATAATTATCTGCATAGATATTAATTCCATCAGAGACAAATTAACCAATATCCTCAAATAACTTATGCTCTGTGTTCCTTCCTGGTTTTAGGTTAGATTTCGTGTCAAAAGATCAACTGCTCTGCTTTTTCATGAAGAAAAATATCATTAAAAAAATCCTACTTAGTGTAGTCACAGGTTCTTAAGTCAAAATTACCTCTGTGCAGTATGACAGACACGGGGAAAGCCTTGCTAATAGAGAGATAACTGTCTTGTTTCCTTTAGCGGTACACCAATTGTATCATGACACGAAATTCAGGGAGTCAAATAGTGACTTGTTTCGTTTATCTGCCTGTCAACTACAAATCCAGTTGATTTTAACTATAATTTTTTTTTAATGCAAAATGGCAATAGATATTGTGACAACTCTTCCAGCATCTCACATTTTTATACCAAAACTCAAACCATTTTGATCTGGTTTTGAGGTTAGATTGGAATGTGACCTTTCTTCCACTGGAGGAGTCAGAGGGTTCAAGGTGACAACCATATCTCGGAAAGTGTGGGAACCAAAGTTATTGTCCTACCGGCTATGCAAGCCCAGAAAGGTGGAAAATGTTCCCCCCACTTAGTCCTGGTTCAATTGGTAAATAAATGAGTCGGCTTGTATCAATGAGTGATCATCTAATTGCTTATTGAACAGAATATGGCGACACACCTGAAATAGCTTTGGCTATTTAAATACTTGGCTTTTCAGAGGATAAAATGCTGTTGTGATGGCATGAGCCCCAGTCTGGGCTGCATGTGCCTTCCCAGCATCAGCACTGGATGGGATATGACCAGTTAATCTCTTAAAGCTTCCCTGCCCTTTGTACCAGACTACCTAGGTTAAAACGTAGTTGAGGTTATCTACAGCATGATTATAGTGTGCTTTGCCTAAGGTCAGAGTGGTCCTAGTCTGGTCTGCTCTAACTCCTCGAAGTGGTGCAACATACTGCTCTCTCCTTGGGATTTGTTATAGAGACAGCTGAGTTTCCTGCATTGCTGTTATTTATGCTGAAAATGTAAACACAAGTCAATAGATTATAATTTCTTTCTCATTTCCCTCTCAGGTGCAAATGAATGAACTGGTTAAGTATAAGTACTGTGATAAAGTCCACATTAAATATTCTTCAGAGAATTCAGCAAGACACTATTAGTTTTAGGAGATCTAATTCAATAAATCTCTTCAGTAACTCCTAAATAGAAATAGGATCACATCTCCTCAACTAAGAAAATATCTGAATAATCTTTGTACATTTTTTTTTAACCCAAAATATATCTTTAAGTTGCAAGGATTGTGCATTTACATGCATTTCATCATAGTTTCTCAGGGGTCAAAATAGCATGCAGATACTATCCTTATCTTAAATATTTTGGGAACAAAACACTGATTAAGGGTGGCTAAGTCTATCAGGCTAGGTATAAAAAGTGGAAAATTAGGGAAGAAATGGAAGTTCAGACACTCTGGTTTGGTGTACCTCTTTCACTTGCTAGTAAAAATGCATTTTTAAATACTTTCACAACTTCAATGTCTCCTTATGTGATGCTAATTTAATAAGTGATTCTTGAGTACATCTGGCAGTTTCCAAAGGCCAAGAGAAGCATGGATGAGGACTGATTCTTAATTGCATGGAACTTCTTTAAGCTTATACAAAGCTGAAGCAAGGACACACCTCCATAGTGGTCATCTGGGAGATCTCATTAAAAGAGTGAGTAAAGAGGAAGATATTTTAACTTAATAGTCTAATAATGTTGTGGGGGATGCTACAGTAAATAAGAAGTTTCCACCTTCTGACTCCATTGAATAAAGAACTGTAATTGAGAAGGCTTGTAGTGTATTAAAGCTCCCCTACTGAGAATAACCACAACTGATACATAACACGCAGTTTTAGGAAAGAGCTAATTATAGAATATTAGAATAGCTAGTATAAACAGCTGGCTCAAATGTTTTGCAGGTGTAAAGGCACAGAAGATTCATGGTTCCTTCATTCATATGCCGTTTAATCTTGGTGTATAAATATAGCCTTAGCATATGTGCATCTTTTCATTATCACCACTCACTTATACTATTGGTACCTATTATGCTCTGTGTGGTTTTTATCCTCTATAATCCTTTTATTCTCTCTGTGACTTTGCAAATGTATTCCATAATGCTTTGAAGATTAGTCCTATAATTAAAGGACATAGTTAAATAATGAAATTCTGGCTTGCTTATGCTGAAGTGGCATGTACAATCTTCAACCATTAAAGTACATCTAAAAGCATATTTCGCTTGAAGTAGCAAAGCACAAGCTAATGTTTTCAAAAGGAGGACTTAACAGCTGCTGATCCACGACGTACCAGGTAAGCATGACTATTGTATTGTATATTATGCTTTGGCTGGAATATGCTTCACTAAAGGCCTAACGTTTAATTCATCTATTGTCATATGACAGTTGAAACACCTTTCCTGTTTATAAAACAGAAAAGGCTTAATTTTAGCAGTACACCAGGGTAACAACCCACAAGTGATTGAAGAGGCAGTGATATGTGCTGAATGAAAATCTAAATATCCTACAGCACAAATTACTCCAATTCCCATTTGATGTCTTGTCTGCCTATAGATAAGCAGGTCATAAGCTCATTCAAGTGGAGTCCTGTTTCTTCAGTTACCAATTTGTTCTGATATCTGCCTTGATTCGAGAAAGCTGTCCCACATCTCCTGCCATAACAAAGTCATCCTGCTGGCTGAGCGATAATAGACGAAGCAATCCTGCCTGCTGCCAGAATTCAGCAAGGCACAGATGGAAGCTACAGTCATCAGATGTTTGAGCAGCAGAATGCCCTGCTTCTAGTCATTTGTACTGAAGTGTTTCACCTGGGGGATTACTTTATCCACTTGATCTCTTCTGTTTTGGCTTGAAATGGAACACTGGTGATGACTTTTATACTTAATGGTCCATCAGATGTCACTAGAACTTCCTTTAACTTGCAGTCATGGGGAAAAAAAAATGACGTGTTAAGATCAAAATATGAATTCTGTCCTTTTTTTAGATAAGAAGCTGCATCTGATAGAGTGTTACAGAAGTATTGAGCAAAATACTGTCTGTCCTGTAAGTAAAACCCTGAGGCTAGAACTGACTGAGTCATAACAAATGTTTTGCTACCTGCCAAAATACCTGTAGGAAGCATGACCTTGAATAACTGAGCACATGTAACTTTGAATAAAGTCAGCAATATCATGTGCATTGCTTGAAGAAGGTTGAACTTGAAAAAAACCCTATGCAGGCTCTGTAAGATAAGGGGGAATTTCAGGCAAACGTGAGGGGGGAAGAGAAACAATGGAAAGGGTTTGATGGAAAGAGTGTCATTGAGTCTGAGGCCTTGATTGGAGAGAAGGGGATCAAGAGAGGGTTTATAAGCTGTGGGAGATAAAGCTGATGAATGACTCAAGAAGTATGGGCCCTGCCCAAAAGTTCTTGGCCTCATATGGCTTGGTGAGCCAACATCGGTGGATCAGTAGGATGAACTATAGATATCTCTGTCTTTCTCTCTCATTCTCTGCCTGGAAGAATGAACAATCTTTTAGTTGCCCTATGTGATCTTTTTGCTTTTGGCAGTCTCTGCTGTAAGGGAAAATAAAGAATTGAAAGGCAGTGTTCTTTCCATGGAACAGGTAGCAACAATCCTGTAATCACTATTTGAAATCCATTGGTAACTGGAAATAGGAATTTGATCATCTTTGTCTTAGAGCTTAAGAAAAGGTGCTGGACTCGCTAGATTAACTCTTGATACTAGTGTTTATCCTCCTGTGTTCCATCCGAAATGTATTTTCTGAATTAATTCCTGTTACCATAAGCTCAAGTTTCTCAATTCCTAATTACTACTCTCAGTAAGGTCAGGTTGTAGGTTGGTTTACTATTTGGAAAGGTATAGAATTAAGACTTCTTAAAGGCTGTCAGAGACTGAAAAGTATAGAAACAGATCCAGCAGGGACACATTTGACCAGAATGGTGCTAACGTCTGTTCTTAAGGATCAGCCTTTGTGATATCCCAGAGCAATGAGATTCTGTCAAAGCATAAGCTTACTTCAGTATCTGTATATGTGTATATATATGTTTATACATATATGCATCATTTTAATCTTTTCTTAATCTTTGTGCATCTTCAGAATGGGGTATGAAGGGAGGGGAGGACAGGCAGGGGGTCACCCTCATCAGTCCCAGAGTAATCTATGTCTTACACAGAAAGAAGAAAGAAAGAGAAGAACTAGTTTAAATGGAGAATAGCAAAAACACATCTATTGAAGTACATTGTACTGAGGGCAATTTTTAGAAGATTCTGTGACCTTTGTAAAGAATTGGTCTTTTACCTGGCACTGAAAAGCCAGGTGTAAAGGTGACATAAAATGAATCATCAGGACAACCTGCAGCAGATGAAGCACCAGTCAGTTCAGCATCCTTTTTCCTTCTTTACTGTATCAGCACTAAACTTTCTGTAGTTTGTGATCTCTCTTGTGGTCATAGCTTCAGGTATGGTAGGTGCCATTCCTGCGTACTGTAAACTGGCACAGCTGAGAAATCAAAGCTCTTGTCACTTAATTCATAGTGTGTGTATATATATATGTATATGTATAGAGAGCCAGATTCTAAGGGAAAAGTTTATGTTAAGGATGTTCTAAAACTCAATTTCAAAATGACTTAAGTCTTTCATGTCTCTCTTAATTATGTTCTTTAAAGATGAAGCAATACATAATTTGCCAAAGTTTTGCTTCCTTGAAGCATTTGCATTTTATTTATTAAATGTGGAGCTCTTTTTATGCAGCCATTACAGTATGTGCTCATATCTTATTTTGAACACTAGCGCTTGATTTTAATTCTTCTCCTTTCCTGACAGCAGTACAAAGTGCAGCTATAAATTTATGCTGTTAATACAGAAAACTTGAGACATAAATGACTGTCAGGGCTGGTGCAAAATTATCAGTGTGACAAGCATGCAATAGTGACTGCAGAGCGTAAATATTGCAAAAACCATGATTTTAAAGCATGTGCATGAGGCTCCAAATACAGCAATTCATTTTCTTAAAATAACTGCCTACCTAAAGATTGTGGTTGCACAAATAGCTCTGTAGTGCAGAAATGACAGGACATCAGTAGGAGTATTCAAATGTTAAAAATGTGCAGCCATTTAACTACAAATTATAGATGCCTTAGAGGGCAAGTTCAACAAGGTGACTTTTTGTACAGACATGAAAGTAAGGAATGCTCAAACATGAGGAAATGTTCAAACATTTATGATTTAACGGGACCTGTCTGAAAGACCAAAGAAAAAAAAGTCTGTATGAGTACTGAAACTTTTGTTTGTACGTGTTTATGCAAATAATTCCTATTGTAGATTTTAGGTTTTTTGTAGTACTGAAACACGTGTACCTTTCTTAGCATCAAGATACCCTGATTGCATGTAAACAGTTGAATGATAACTGCTACCACCAGTTTCACATCCTCCTATTCCGGTGCAATCCCTCAATGATAACTGCCAGCTCTAGTCCAGCTCTGACTTTCCAAAAACAGGAATCAAATGTTTGTGTACTAATTAAAAAAAGAAGAAGCGGGACAGATGGCCTGAAAGGAGAAAAGATAGATCAGGATGTGCAATTATTTATTTTATGTTTGTTCATGGCTCTAACTTCTCTTCAAGTTGATCCAAAGGATTACTATTTTATATCCTGTAGTGCTAGAAACCTGTTTTAAATTATTACTTAAGAACAAAAGATTCAGATATCCTTAAGCTGTGATACTCATTAAACTTTTAGAACAAAAAAGCAAAAGCAACTTTCAAAATCTGGATAGAAACTAGGTACGTTACAGGCCAGGACACCTGCATCATAGCATTGGAGGTGGCTTAGGGGAACGAGGGGTCCCAAGGTGGGACTCCAGCAGAGCCCTGCTCAGCCCAGGGAGCCTGGCAGGGAGCTGGGCTCACCCCAGGGGCTGTCGCTGAAGATGCGCTTGGAGAGGGTGAGGGCAGGCGTTGGGTTAGAGGTAATATCTCCAAGCATGGGATGAATACATGGGAAAGAGGCCTGAGGCTGACCTTTGTGCCAGACCAGGGAGTGAGAGTGTAACCAGTGTTCCTGCTCCTGCTATAGCTGTATGACATCCTCAAGTGAAGAGCTGGTTGCAGCTGCGACACGATTTGATGAGATAATTCTTTAGAAGCACCTCGGTGCCGGCATTTAGGCAGGAAAGGCAGTGACAACTGGAAGGAAATCTTGCTGAGGAAATTATAAAAACAAAGTTGCTGCTATTTGAAGTATTTAGATTAGGTGCAACAGTACTGCTCCTTTTTTTGTTTGTTTTCTTTTGATATGCAAAGAAGAATCTAGAAGAAGAGAGATTCTGTATTGTCAAAATCACAGCAGTTAAACTTAGTTGCGCCATAAGCCCATGAAACACTAGTAAAAAAAGGACAATTTTGAATCAAACCATGAGAAGGGTTAGAAGGGCCACGTTCATGTAGATCTACCAGGCATAATACGTAGAAATTAAAATACATAGTTCTGATATTTCTTTTCTCATTGTTATAAATATTCTTTTTTGTGTCTGGAAATTTTTTACAGACTTTTATTTGAGAACTTTTTCTGACCAATGCAAAGCTGGCTGCCAGATTTGTAGTGCCTGCCAACCTGCTACAAAACTACGGTAAGCACTAATCTTCAACCTTGTCATCATGGTGGTGTTGTATCTGCTTAGATGCCAGAGTACATTTCTTTAGACTAGAGTCTCCCCAGTGTTTCTTTAATGTCAGTGAATTCACAAGTGGCATAACATAGGCCATAAATTCAGAGCGCACTCCATTTTTATTGGAACACTAGCCTACTCCTGCAAAGTGTCTTTCATCATTTGAAAGCAGGATTAGAAACTCTCCAGGTTTCATTGAAAATACGGTCCCTGACAAGAAAATAATTTTAAATCTAAATCAGATATGAGAGTAATATGAGGAATGAATCTAACAAACATGTTAAAAAATACATTCAGGTTTATCATTTAAGTCGTATTTTAGAAGGTAAAAGGTATTGTATTCAGACTTTCTATAACCAGATATATGAGGGTGACCTTTAAAGCACTAGCTCCCGTGAGGTCACAGGGAATGACTTGGGGTCAATATTCTCCTCTGAGAAACAGTGTAAGACCTCACTTTTGGGTACTTGATGTCTCTGGCTTCTTATAGTGCCAAGATTTTTATTTCTTTTAGACTGTTTTAAGGAAAATTAGCTTCTCTGTCACTTTTCAAAACCTTGATCTTAGGCCACATTATTACTGAAACTTAGCTAGTAACTTAGCATGTCCGCTTTTGCTTATCAGAGCTCAAGGAATAAGTCATTGCCATTTAGAAGTACATGGAAACACTCATCTAGAAGACACTGCACAAGTCCTTGAATGGCTATCTGTGGTAGACAGCCTTATAAAGTTCTAATAATATTATGATTATTCAGCTCTGTTAGTTTCTGAGCGCTGGGCTATAAATTAGTGAAATCATAAAAACCGACGTTTTGATTACAGGGGAAAAAATCACGTGTGAAACTGAAAAGAAGCATCATCAATTCTTCCACGTCTCTGCTGTAGATATGGGCATCTCTGTGGAATGTTTTCCACGGCAGCCCATAATTAGATATTAATTTTATATAATAGATGATAAAATGACAGCTGAGAGTGGGGAAAAGCCACTAGGACTTCCAGATGTGCTCTGAAGAATATGAACTGAGGTGAATATGTTCCAGAAGAAAAATCTTTTCTGTTTGTATTTCAGAATTTGGATTTACTGCTAAGTTCAGCATCATGCAAATTGACTCTGACAGAGGTATGATTCAGAGTTGTTACAGTCCACAGAAATGTTTTCCTTGCTTTTATTAGACTCTTGATCAGTCCTAAGTGCGGAATTTGGAAGGGCTTAAGCAATAGCTTGCAGTAACTTAGACATTGTTTCTGGTATTATCAAATACTCTGGAAGCCTGATTATGATATACGTTTGGTCTCTATTATGCCATGAAGTAGGCATATCAGTTAATTAGCTACCAGCTATTTTTTGCAGTTCCTTTGTTTGTACAATGTAATTGTTTACCATGAAAAAAAAATTAGATTATTAGCTTATATTAATTATTTAAATGTACCTAAAGTACAGTGGCATAGGGGAGAAATTTGAGATCGTTCTAGTAATTGCTTAGTAAGCTAATGGAAGATTGAACTCCAAAATTACTTCTGCTTAAAACTTATGCAAAGCAACAAAAATTACAGAGCAAGTAACTGAGTGTTGTCTCTGCCTCTAGTTTTCATTTTGTCTTTTTTCAATGAAGCTGCATTCAGAAAAGGTGAAACTTATTTAACTTTTTTTTTTATTCAGGGTCTGTATTTATGTAGATGGTATTCTGATGACATATATAGTGTAATAATGCTGAATGTAATGCAACACGTGGCACACATTAAATGTATCTAAAGTAATTCATATTTCTGGCCTCCTGTTTTACAGAAGATTTGTTGATGTGCCTCATCTTCTTATTATTGAGAATTTATAATTCTGGACTTAACTTATGTTGGTGTTGTTCATACAAAGCAGCTTATCTGTGTGCATCTACCTCTCTTCATCGTTGGGAAGATAAATGTATATTTGATAAATCCAGTCTGTATGGGTTTTGGCTGCTGATTACAAAACCCTAAGGTTAGTAAATTGGTTTTTAGTGCAGTTCTCTTTGAACAAATTCAGTGAATCCAGAGCAACTGTGAGCTCAGATGCAATTTGGTGTTAGCTATAGCTAACAAGTAAAACAGCAAAAAGGGATATCAAGAGACAGGGTTATAAGGGCTTATTTTTGCTTTCAAGGAGGAACTTTAATGGTTTTGCAGAAATACCCCTATAATTATCAGTTAAAGCCCTCGCCAAGCTCATCACCTTAAGTTCAAACAAGAAAGGCTTCCAAGTGTGTTGGACACCTGTCCCGTTTCTGAAGTCCTCTTATTTTCAGGGGACATCACAGACCCTTAACTATAAGAAAGGGGAAATGCATTTGGGAGTACTTACATGCCAAGGCTCTTACAGTGTAATGTGATGAAACCTTAGTTTACCACTTTGGGTTTCCAAATTTTCGTGGATTTTTAAAATTAAGTTTTTTGTTTCCTTAAGGGCTTCTTTATTAAGGGGGTTATTCAAGAGCTGTCCAGGAGCAAATCAGAACGAAAAGTGGTGATCAACCCATCTTGATTTAATGTAGTTACCTTATGGACCATCAGCAGCTAAAGAGAGTCAACAGCTCTGACAGTAACTCTTGTCATTAACTCTTCCAGACCAGAGGACTGAGCAATGCTGCTGCATCCAATGCTGAGCACATCAGTCCCAGGAACGAGCGCTCCTGGTGACAGCTCCACCACTGTAAACCCACGCCAGCCTGTGGCCCTGCCCAGGATGGAAAGCCAGGCAAAGACGGCAGAAATAGAAAGGAAATGGGGGTAAAAAGGGATCCAGGTACAGAAAAATGTCTTTCTCCAAATTGTCTCACTGGTAACTACATTCAACTAATCTTCATTGAAATGGTGTTTAGTACAGTCCTCATCACGCTGCCGAGTATGGATAGAAGGTTTAGCTGAGCTGAAAGTTAGGTGAGCATAGCTGATCTGGAGATTTATAAAACCTTCAGATTTCATGTGATTATGTGGTGAAAGGCTAGATGAACATGAGAGCACCATGCAAAATGTGAGTGGAATATTCCACAATTATTTTTCTATGGTTCTTTCGATTCTAGGTTACCATATTGAAATCTGCTCCAGTCTGGTGGTGAATTAAATCTGTTCCTGGTGGACTTGCTTCATGAAGTTTTTGAAGCAGAATTCTTAATGCCTTTTTTTAAGGAAAATATGACGCTGTGTAATATATAGCCAGTTCATTATTTTACGCTAAAGCTGGAAGTATTTATAAACTTGTCAAAATTTTTTTCCATAATATCAACAATAAGGAAATGAAAGGCCAACATAAGGGAAATTCTGTAGACTTGAGAACTCTTTCCAATATAGGTTGTTGCTAATAATAAGGAATTCATTAGCTATCTCTGAATGCTCAACCAACTTCCTTACAAACATGCTCAAAATGACCTAAAGTTGAATAATTTCTATTCGTTATTAATGCAATTAAAAATGCTTTTGTTAAAACTAAGAGGAGTTAATATGAAAAGTTAAACCTGTCTGGACCCATTGGAAGAATTGTTCTGACTCCTGTTAAATTCTGCAGAAATCTGATGCTTCTAGGGGGCTTAAAGGAAAGAAATTCAACTTCAGAGAAGGTCTGAAAATTTCCCACTACCAAGTTAACAAAAAAAAAATATAACTGTAATGCAAATGTATGTGTCATAAAAGATTGAGTGCTCATAAGATGAAGCTGCTTGCAAGAAAATACTTTTAAGGCATTAAACCAATGAAAAAAAAAACTGTACAGAGGGAGGGCTGCTGAAGGTTGTGAAAGGTCACGTAATCCATCTCTCTGCCTGAAGGAAAGATAGAAGAAATAGTGCCTTTAGAGCAAACCTTAAGGCAGGATGCTTTACATTTTCACTGAAGCTAGTTAGGCAGAAAAATTTAAACCTCTGTGGTTCAAGCAAGCATGACTTTCCACCCCTTCCTCAGCTTTTTTGACACTGATGGTGGCTTATCTGCTCATCTGTGCTAGCAGGCAGCTGAAGAGGACAACATGGAAGATAAGGAAGCCACAATATCTGGTCACAGACAAGGAGCCTTGTGCATCAGTAGAATCTTCACTGGCAGAAGAGGAGGCAGGTTTGCCCCTCTCTCTAGCAAATCAGTCACTTCGTTAGTCCTCCCCAAAAGAATCTCCTTTAATTATATACTCTACCTCAATTCTTGCAAAACTTTTTATTACCATCTCTAAATGTTATCAGGGTCTTCTCCAGTTATTTTCTAATTTACTTTGCTACCAGATATCTAGAGTTTCTCTATGGCTTTGTGTTGGTACTTGTGGTTTCCCTGTAAGCAGCCTGGAAAGGCTGGCAGAAACCTCTCTCAAATATGCCATACTTGCACACAATTCTTATCTTGTCATTGTCCTCTCAGGACAGGTGTTTGGGTAATACATTTTTCTTTTGCTTTCCACATTTTCCTCTTTAGAAATGTCATTGACAAGAGCATTCAATGCCATTCTATGCAAATATAAGGAGAAAGCAAATAAATTTTTGCACTTTTGTTCATTGCAGAATTCCTGAGAGCAGCAGAGATGGTGAGGAGGATACTAAAGAAAGACAGGCAAACCAAGATAAAACAGCAGCCATTTTCCAGACAGAGGAGTCTCCCAGCTTAGCTAATAATAGAGACTGAAGTCAAGATATGCTTCTAATAAGGCCAGTATTAACTCACCATAATTACTTTACCTTACGGTAATGCTAATTCATCATCATGGCACTGCTATAAATAGAATATCATCACTTCACATTTTCCAACAAATTCAATACATTCTGAAATTAAGGTAGTAAAATTTGTGATTCCACACAGTAACACAAAGCAATTGCTATTTACCACAGAAACTCCTCATAATGAGTGCAGTATTAGGGGTTAGTGCTGATTTTAATTTCTGAAGAGAGACAGAATTTTCTCCTGAAATGATAATTTATATATTTCCAGTGTATCTAGGTCAGTGCAGCTGTTTAGTGTATGTGGAAAATTGACTACTGTGTTCATTATTCTATGATGAAAGAAGAAATCCACTGTGTATAACTGAAGTCCTTTCACTATTGTACCTCCTCCCATCAGGTAACTTTACAAAGCCTGATTGGGCAAATTTGTACAGAAAGCAAGGCCTCTTTTCCACTTAAATAATTTTACTAAGGCCAAAAGGAAGGCTTATAAAGCCATTACTCAGGCAATTATAGGAATTTATTTCTGAAGGATATAAATGCAAACATCTGAACTTTTTAAATATTTTCAGTTCTGGAATTCCAGTTAAGGTCCATAAGGATCCAATCTTGTATTTTGCATTTGTAGTAAAAGATTAGGGTTTCCTTTTAGTTGTTACAGCCTGTGACTAGTGGTTTTATAGAGCAATCTGCAAATGTTTACAAAGCTGTGAGACTAAAGTAATTATTTGCTTTATTTGCACTGTTTCTCTTCAACTCATTCTCTTCAGCTTCTCCGATTCAACTCATTGGATCATGAAGTGTTGAGGATCTTCTTGGAAAAAATAGACTGTGTGGACAATGTTCTAAGCCATTAGAAGAGTTAGGTGGCATAGTTTAGCCTTTTCTTGAAGGAAAAAGAGACACATAAAAAGAGTAGCCTACCGTTATAGAAAAAAGCCTTGTAATGTAAAAAAAACCCCATGTTATAAAAGCAGGGAATAAAGGTCCACTTCCTCTTTTCAGGGTGAGATAGGGTCCGTGTTTAGGTAGGAGAAGCTGGTGTAGCTTAGGTATGGCGGCTTCTGTTAGTCGCTTCCCTCATACAGGTACATTTTGAATGGTGAATCAGAATGAGATTGGGTTTGCAAGTGACTTGAACACCCATGGGCTTGCAGGTTTTGTTTTGTCCCTAGCTGAGAGATACAGCCAAGCTGCTGCATGGCTGGTGGTGACACAAAGATGACATAAACAATGGCAAATTAGTGTGTACAAGAAATACAGTATTCCTCCAAGAAAAAACATTTCCCAGAGTTACTGCAGCTTCCTTGAGATCTGACTGAAGTAATTCTCCAGGATCTTAGTAACACCAGCGCAATGTAAAGGCCATCTCAAAGGGTTCCTGGTGTCAGGACCCCTTTGATCCTGCACTCCCTAGATCTTTCAGAGAGCTACAGAGCTGGAAACCCATTTAAACTTTTCATTTGGAGTAGCAGTACTCAGCTGAACTGACATCAAAATAAATTGGCAAATTAGCTATGCATTTGTATGCAGTGCTCTCACACGTGGGTCACTCAGGGAAATAATGTGGCCTTGCTCAGCAGGCTCCTAGAAGCTGCCACTCTGCTACGCTGTGCTGAAAGTAATTTAGATATATTGTGCTTCTGGGTCCTCCTCATTCTCCTGTTCCCAAAAGGCATGATTGCTGGTGGAAAAATATTCAAAACTGATGTTTTTAAAGGTGACTTGAGACTTCAAAAGCTCTTCATTGCCAAGCTGCTGGCAGCTTGCTTCTCTAAGGATGTCAGCAGCGAGCAGTGCTGTAGAATAAATAGCAACTTGGCATAACCATTACCTGAAATAGATGATATACAAGCAGGAGAAATGCTTAGGCGTGTTAGTAATAAAATCCTACAACTCAAACTGGAATACAATAGAAACAGAGTGATAAAAAGAGAACAATGGACAAATATGTAAGTGAAAAGATGGATCCTGTTAGTAATTTCTGACTCTTTCATCTGCTGGTCCCTGGATTATTTGTCACTTGTTTTAAATATGCATGTTGCTTTATAGGTTGTCAGTGTATCATATTTAAGTAACATTTTGGACTATATTGCATAAATGATGTCCCCATTATGGCTGTACTGTATCACAGTAACAAATTTACTATTTTAGCATTCCTGCTTGGATTCTACATTGAAGTTTGTCAGCTACATGGCTTTCTTCCTTCATTCATTTTG
Organism: Fratercula arctica; assembly: GCA_947846985.1. Lineage (NCBI taxonomy): Eukaryota > Metazoa > Chordata > Aves > Charadriiformes > Alcidae > Fratercula > Fratercula arctica. Next base: position 28,649,606 of record CANTUZ010000010.1, read on the forward strand.
TCATCAGTGAAAATTAATTTTCTTGTGTTCTGCCCTTCTTATCACTTTTAGACAAACAGAAACCGTCTGCTGGGTAGTGACTCACTGAAAGGATATGAACAGTCGTTCTTACTGCAAGGTGATATTAGCAACAGTAAATTCTCCCATGATCTTATTTGTCTATCATTTGCTAGTAAATTCACAGTTATGTGTGAAAAGCTGTGATATATCCTATGAGTATCTAAAAACAGGTTAGAAAACATTGGGAGAAAATGGTGGTTGTTTTTTAGGGCTTCTCTTTTACGTATGAAAGCTGTTGGGGATCGATTCTATATTTTTGAGAATTATGTCTGTATTTAGACAAGCAATTAAACTAACATGTTAAAATCAGGCTTCTCAAAAAAAAGCGGGTAAGTTTTCAAAAATTCTGGAGACTCACAGTGCTCATTGAGGTCAATGAAAACTGGGGTACCAGGCTTTTCAAAAAGATGAAAAATGCCTTTGGGCTGTAGTGAAAGGGGGCTTCAGAGACTTAGCGGTGTAGACATTGCTTATCTACTGGAGCAATTACTAACAGAAAATGGTCTGTGCCGGAAGATCCTGTTCTATTATATACCTCGCTTTGCATTAAAGATTATATTCAAACTAGTGGTCACATAAAAATTATTTGGACTACACGAGAGAAGTGACTAACAGAGTAACAGTTATTCTTATTGCACTGGAGCTGCAAAACCCTCTTTGGATGGGACATTACTGAGAGGTATTTGAGAGCTAAGAAGTGCTGTCGGAACACATTAACAAACCCAGTTTTGCATTTCTGTCATCATATATAGATATCTTTGACTCACTTTCTTTGGAAAGATTCAGTGTTTCAAAATCCTGGGTCTGGAAAATCTTGATAACTTGTGTATTTTTGGCAACTACATTTTAAGAGCGGTTAGGAATCATTCCCTAATATTTTTCAAATACCAAGACACGTCTTGTGGAAAGATACTCTACAAATGCAACAGCTTTGATTTCTAATGAGTAGCAATGCTGTGAAAGATTAATGACAACAGCTAGTTGTTTGGTTGGTGCCATAAATTAGCCAAACTGTGGGGAGGGGGTTTAAAACAAAAAAGTAAAAATAAAAAAGAGGGCCCATTTTGGTTTTAGTCCATAATGTGGGGACATTGCCTATGACATTTACAAAAGGCAAAACTTCATCTCTGTTGTCCTTGTATTCAAAGAGTCAGGTCCAGAGGAGGCACTGGGGAGAAACAACTTGTTCTGCATTACTGTCTGTCGGCTATGCAACAGCCTACGGATGCATCTCAAAGGACCAAGTAAGGCTTGGAGCATATCTCTAAGCAGGCTCAGATGCAAAAACGGCATCTGCCCCATGACCAAGCTGTGAAACTACTCCAAAACCATTCAGAACCTTAAAAGGTTTTGAAATAAAGAGGATGAGTAAGTGAAAACATAATAGGAAGTTATTTGTACAATTTGTGTTTATGTACGAAAAAGTGAATACAAGAGAACTGTAAAATATTGGTGGAAAGTAGGTGATAGGAGCTACTGTATTAGAGTATTTATTGTAGGTATTTATTTGTAAATATTAGAGGTTTGATTTTTTTATTTAGTTCAGCATTATCCCTGATATATGCTTAATCCACAGTCCAAAAAGTCAATGGAAAGCTTAACAGTGTCTCAACTGTTGGTCAAGTACCATATGTACTTTAATTAAATTCAGATTTTAAGTCAGCTCACTTTTGAAGCCAGACTAGTTCTTTCCTCTGTTTGGGTAATAATTCTGGGGGGTAATAATTGGAGGAGGTGTTCATTTGTAGACATTCCCGGTTATCTCCAGTTCAAAAGCATCTGGTTTGCTAAGGCTTCTATATAATATGAGAAATTGCAGAATAGTTAACAAGAAAATATCCTAAAGAACACCAGAAAATAGTGAGGGAGTGATTACTGAAATGGCATGGAAATGGATTTGGCATGGGAATACGTATATTTGAAATCTACTTTAAAGTCTATAAAGATCGGGCAATTTGAATTCAGTGCAAAAGGTCGCACAAAAATGAGAGAGATGCTGCTACTATTTTATTGCATTTGTTTTATTCAAGATGCGTAAGTTTGTATTATTTATTCATTAGATTAGTCTTCTGTTCCTTCAATATTGCTTCAGCATAATACACGTGTTTAGTTCAGAGTTAACGCAGACGAGTGTGGAGTTAGTGCAGTGCAGCTAGTGCAAATCAAGCCCACTCTTCATGCTCTTCCATGGCTAGCACCGAGTTCAGAGAAGCTGTAGACTGAGACACACACACAGTCACTCAGGCACCTGGGTGTGTGGCCATGCTTTTCTGTGCCCATATTGGAGATATTTTGCCAGCAGAGAAGAGAAGGAGGAGTTGAGGAAAAGGAGATCCCAGGTATTTAAAAAATAAAAATTCTTTCTTGAGGTTGTACATATTGTTTGCACATCCTTCCGACTGGTAACAACGCCTAACTATTTTCTTGCTGAAAGATTTTTTTACTGAAAATGACATAGTTCCGGCAGAGCAAGTAGAAAAAGCTTTTGAGACAGCTGTATAAAAGGCATGTAGAATCTGAATTTTCCAATTGCTTATAGTTACTAAAAAGCGTGATAGTGCTCCCAGTATGGTACATCAGTTCAAACTGTGCAGATGTACCACATTATATTGCAGTACCTCTTCGCCTGAGACATTCGTTGCTAAATTTGATGTCCAAAGGAGTGCAGCAATGGACAATGGAAGTGCTTTACTAAAGGTGAAAAGGTGCATTCCTCCTTCTCTTCCTTTCTTAGCTAAAAACTCAAACTATTGGTCCTAGAGAAGAAACGTAGCTCTTTAGCATAAACATACGATTGGCTCATGTTGCTGTTGAACCTTAAATACTTGAAGAACATTTAAAAAACAGTGGTTTCTCCTCCCATACCTCACACCAGCCCTGTTTTAGCAAAAGCTTGATCAGGCCTAAACTGTTTGTCACTATCCCAACATTACAGGGCTCAGCTGTTAATAGAAGTATTGGAATATATACTACAGGAAGCATGTGGCATTGCAGATCAGGGAGGAATTTATTTAGTGATAGAATTTTATTTACAGATTGCTCATTAATTCTTTAAATCAGCTTTTGGTTACAAGTATTTGCTTAAGTTTATGCAACATAAATTGCGTACAACTACAGCTCAAATTATTTATTATGAATAATGTATTTGAACAAATACAGGCCTTTAATGTGTTTGCAGTTGATTTGTAGTCAGTTCATAATTTTTATGTCTGAGCTCATTCTTTCAAATTGTTTACTCGTTTATGTTAGACGTGGGATTTTACATATCTCCAAGTATTTACTATGCAATTTTCAGGGTGTGTGATTTATTGCTTGGGGTGCTTTTTTCCTCTCCTTGAAAGTCTCTGGGAGTCCACCTGCCTAACAGCCTCCTGAAACACTTACTGTGTTTGTTTGCCATGCAGGTAATGGAAAGAGAAGCATAAACTGATGAAAAACATTTCTCTGTTTCTTGTGCAAATATTAATTCATGCAATGGTTGTGCTATCATCTAATTAAATGCTCTTGCATTCCTCCTATATGATAATGCACATGTCCAAATATTCATGACTAAATAAATGTATGCATAGATCGGCATCATTCAGATTAAAGAAGTAGAATAAACCATGAGAAATATTCCAGGAGGAAATAATTTTATTGTAAATTCATGTTTTCTGAAATAGGAATGTTTCTTTCAGATCAGTTTCTGAGAAACTGCTGGAATGACTGCTGTTTCTGGACCCAGATGTCCTGGTGTGCAGCCCTGCTCACCCTCACGCTGACCCTTTTGAGCTGGAATGGACTCAGGTACATCTCTTGTTTTGTCTAACTGATCTGTTTCAAATTGTGGTAGCTTAAGTTTCTGCTTGCCTCCCAGTCCTTTGCTTGTTATTCAGTCACCCAGAGTCTCTGGTCACACAAGTCCTTTGAGAGGTCAGGGATAACAAGCCCTTGAAAATGAAATGGCTATTTTCTGTTTTGTTGCTTGGTCCAGGCAGCAGAATTTCAAGGCAGCGCAGGTCTGCAGGTCGGATATGCACCACCAGCTCTGTGGCCAAAAGGCTGCTCGTCCTCCTCAGGAAGGAGTTGCCATGCCTGCAGCCCCTGCCCTGGCGTGAGAGCCCCGTGGCTGTGGCCCAGTGAGGCTCACCTTGTGGGAGACTTCAGACATTTCCAGGAGGTGTTGAGGCAAACTGTACTCGGGCCTCTCGGAGGAGGGAGTCTGAGTGGAAAAAGGGAGCAGCAGGCTTTGGCTGGGAAGTGAAGCTTCGTATGTTGTGCTCTTACACCTGCGTGTGCAAATGGTGCTGAAAAGGAGGCATTTTTACTTCTGTGATTCTGTCCATTTCAGTCGGGGAGTGCTAGGCGTATGCTGTACAAGGGAAGGAGCAGCAGTTAGTGCAGCATGTGCTTTGTCCCAAAGTGATGGTAACTTTGCAGTAATGCTACTTCAGCAGAAAGAGCAATCAAGTCATAACAGGCAATCAGGGAGAGATGAACATGGGAACACTGTCCAAGGCAAAAAGATCACCGTTTGAGCTCCTTGTTATGAGCCTTAGGCTTCATTTAGGCTCAGGTCTGGGACTGTGCTGTTTAGGTGCAGCACAGCCTTCCTGGAGCAGGGCTAGCTCTGATGAACACCTGTGTCACTCTCCACATAAGATATGAAACCCAAAGCTGTACAGCTTTTTGAAGCTTTCACGCTGTCTTCTGAAAAGCTACTTAGAAATGTGCTCTGCCATTTTTATCTGTGCTCTGCTTAGTACTGTCATGGCTGTGTTGAATTACATTCTGCTGTGATTTTTCCAGTGCAATTTTCCTCCCTTGGTGGAGAGTTAAGCCAGTCCTTAACATAACTAGCTAAAAAAAAGAAAAAGTGTCTGTAAGGATGCTGCCTATTAATATGCCTCATAACTATTACATCCTGAATCTATGTTCAAGAGGCAGAATTTCAGTTAACCTCTTTGGCTGGTGGGAGTTGCCTCTCAATGTGAGCGAGGGGGGAGAGCCAAATGGTGGGGGCTCTGCAGCTCGATTCCCTAGCCCCTCTGGTCTCTGAGAAAAATGACTCACGGTTCAGTTTGCACGGATCAGTGGCCATCATCTTCTGTGAAGAGACTTAGTTGCCAGGACAACTGTTGCCAAGACAGACTGGTTTTCCTTGGGAACAATTTCAGTGTGTTATTTCTGTACAGTCAACCATCTCCCACGTCTATGGTTCGACCCAAGCGAGAAGCTGTTGGAGTTTTAGCTCCAGGTGGAAATTAGGAAACAGTAGGAAGGGAAAACAAGTCTAATTACCAAAAGGGAGTTTACGGTCCTACATAGATCTGCCCAATGGTCATGGTCTGTCAAGACTGTGCGTGTACTCTGCAAACATGGGCCCCAAGACCCAGCATTGGAAGCCTCATGAGATCAAAATGAATTCCCAACCTTACAATTCTCTTTAAAGATATTTAGTTGGGAATAGGATAAGGTCCTTGGGGATATGCTGTATGGTACTGCATAGCTATAAAAGTTCTTATGATTGAGTACAGTGGCTGTGATCTACAGCCTGCATATGCTGGAAGCAACAGATTCCACCACCTCACCTGACCTGGGAAACCCTGGTGGTTTTTGGAACGACTAACATGCCCTCAAAGGACCACTCTGTTCCCTTTGAAATTGCTTGTGAGTTTTATATCACCTGAAAGATTGTCTTAGTTTCACTTTGTTAGTGGTATATATGCAACAGTCAAGAATGCCTCGTTACAAAGGTTTTTAAAGTTTATGATTCAAAATTTTACCACTCCTGTATTAGTTTCTAATTTTTTTGCATGGAATACTTTTGGTTCAAGTGGAAAATGTCTTTGATTATTGTATAATATTAGACAATAGTCAACTGAATGGTTGTAAGCTGGTTAAATGGATAAACTGCTCTCCGGAGAAATACAAAGCAAATTTAACACTGTTCTTCCTGTCCACCAGAGGTCACTTACAGGCCACCTTATTCATTATTGGCTGTGCTTTCACTTGCCTAGTTAGCATCTGTGATTTCACATAATAAGTACTTCTGGATCAGCTGTGCAAATGCAGGTCCTGAAGACCCTACTAATGACTTTGAATCTTTTCTAGAATCGTTAACATTAAGAAACAGAAAAGCAAAATCCTGCTAAACCAAGGAAAATCATGAAAAACTGTGAGGATTTCATTGATCCCATAATCTCAGTAGGTAATCTCAGTAACTACACCGTGCTTCACAAGCTTTGCTGTACATATTGAAGTATTTTCAGTGTGAACAGACTCTATCCTGTATTACTAAATCTATGTGGAATTCTTATCTGAATTCTTATCTGCTCAATCTTCACAAAACATTTTTCAATGTGCGCTTAAATTGAGAGGTAAAATGGGTTTACAACTTCTGATACTTCAACTGTATGTGAATCTCAGCTGTTGTGTGCTTGCGGAGGCCTTTGCTTCACAATTTTTTGTTGCAACGTGAAGAAAACCCCTGAGAAGTCTTTACTTGACAGATTAGTTGTCAAATGTGAACAGATCATCCAACTCAGGCAAAAGATGCCATTCTGCATCTTCTATTGTGGCTAGAGTGAAAAGCTGGAAATCAGACATGGTGTTTTATGAGCCCTTAGGCATCAAGAAAAGGCCTGTGTTTGAGGCAGTCTGAACAGAAGATAACCCCGGTCCATTCATGTTTCATTCACAGCGGATGAAAGAAGAGGAAAAGCAAAGGAAAAGACCAAGAAACTTCTTGTTCCTCCAAGATGAATGAAGGCCAGAAATTCCCCATTAGTCTATAGGCCCCATTAGCCCAATAGTTAGATTATGTGCTCTGAACTTTGTATGAATGGCATTTATTTTTGTGTTTGTTACTTTTTGATGACAAGATTTAACCACTTCTTGCACAGAGCAACGTAGCACTGAACAGTTTGGCACCATACACCCACGTAAGCATCAGCATATTTTTTGTTTGATTCAGTTTATTAAATATCAAAGTGTAAACTGTGGTTTTGTCATGAAGCACTGTAGTTTATCTTTGTATGTGGGTATGCTAGAGCAGAAAAAAACACTGTAAAATCCTCTGTCTCTCTAGCTCCCCAGTTCTCCTGATACTGGGACAAGATTGTAGCTGCTCTCAAATATAAAGGTGTAAATATGCCATGAATTTACACTGTGCGTAGTTTTCCAATTGCACTAAGCAATGTGTTCTTTGCAGAAGTCAACCAGAAAGCTGGGTGAAAAGTGACCTGGTGGCAGGGTAAAAACTTTTCTTGAGCGATGGGTGGTCAACGTACAGATACATTACAAATTTACAAGGTAAGTTCCCTTATATCTCTATGTAGGTGAAGACAGAAGTTGTTGACTTTATAGTCAAAATTTTACAACGTAGGTAAAGCAGAACAGCTGACTAGGGATGGTAAGAATAACATCTTGATGTTATCTTCTTTCTGAATCTCATGCTTTTAAAGCTCAGATCTTTTTTAGTTCAGGTGACAGGAAGCTCAGTCAGCAAATTTTCAAAAGAGGAGAAACTCGGTATGTGTGTTCTTAATAGTCAGTAGCCTGAGTGAGGGATCCTGTGTGAATTGTGGACTTTATCTGAATCTCAAACTGAAATTCCTCTGAGTTAAGCAGGTTGGTTGGAGTTTTTTGGCCTGGTCTGCTTCAGAATTGTCTCAGTGTCTTACAGCTTCTGTAAAGATTATACGGTCAGTCTTGCAAACTGCAAAGTGCAGACTCAGCACCTCTGCAAAGTCTGTTTTTAATAAGGAACAGGAGTCGGGTTTGGTTTATAATCTTAGGTCCAGACTAATATGCAGTCATTTGAAGTCTGAGGGAGGGGAAGGTGGTACAAAATTCCACTTTTTTCCTAGTTTGTCAGCTGTCTGGCCCAGAACAGAAAAATAAGTTAAAGAATATCTGACTCTTATTAATGTTCACTGGAAACTTGCTGTGATCTGCTTGTTTAGGTCTTTATTTTTATACATAGACATGAACTCAGAGCATTTCTACCATCAATGAAGGGTGAGACTCTGTAATAGTAATAACACTATTATTCCTATTCCTACTTATCTGCATTATTGGTATGGTATTGCATACCAATCTGCGTAAGTTCCCTCCTGTCTCACAAGCAGTTGATACTTTTACCTTGCTCTTAATATACAGAGTGGACACGGCATTCAAAGATTGGGGTTGACTCAGCGTGCAAGCCTAAAACAGGAAGCAACTGTTCATCTGCGTAGTCTCTGTGGCAGCCTGACAAGTGAAAAGAAAGAGATAAAGAGCTCCAGCTCTGCTCCATGCTTCTTACTGTGTTACACAGGCAAGGGACAAATCACTATTAATTCTGAAGAAAAAGATCCTGCGTAGGACAGCTTCCACTTTATATCTTTCTAAGAGCTCTAATTAGACTCACTGTATGAGCACCTATTAAGAATGGAGGTCCATAATGCCTGGTCTGAGGTTTTTCTGAAACAAGGTTATTCCTAGGGTTTTGTTCTTCAAAAGTCTTAAATCCTGACTGTAGTTGTTGCAATGAAAAGTTTGAAATACTTTGTAAGCGCCTGGTTTTTGGGGATAAGAGCACTCTGTTGGTCTGACATCAAAGTGAATCAATGAGCTAGCTGTGCGTTTCTATCCACTGCTTTAGCCATATATTCTTTCGCAAGTGTCTAGAAGCTGTCACCCTGCTATGCTGTGATGAAAATAATTGGGATATAGTTCCCACTTCTGTTATTCCCATATGATATTGCTTCTGGTGAAGAATACTCAAAACTGATGGCTCCAAAGGCAAGTTTCAAACTTCAAAAGCCAAGTTTTCTCACGTGCTGAGCTGCTTGCTTCTCCAAGGAAATCTGCAGAGAGCTGCACTATATATCAAAGAGCAGCCAGGAGTAAGACCATTCCCCCAAATGAATGATACGCAGAAAGAAGCTGCATTCAAGGATCTAAATAGTAGGGAACTCAGTACTCAAACTGGGAATCAGGAGAACCAAATAATTATGGAGGAAGGGAAGGATGTATAGAAATAAGAAGATAGAAAATAAAATTACAAATCCAGTGAAGACAGACATTTAATAATTTGTGAATACTAAGCCACCTGCCCTTAGTATTTTTATTTGTCACTTTATGCGGGAATTTACAATAGTCCTGTAGGTTTGGATACCACATAAAACATGCTGGGTTTGTCACAGCTTAGTAAAATTTCTACAGTGTGATAAAATATGTTTCAGCAAGATGGTGTCCTGACCTGGCGAGAACCTAGGGCTGGGGAAATTGCTGAGAATTGTATCTGCTTCGTACTTCTGCTTTTGTGGGCAAGCAACCTTCAAGGAATTTCAACAGACATTCTACAAACCTGACATTTTTGTGGGTTACAAGGTTAGAAGATGAGCCCTGGATGCCACGTGTTGACAGCATATAGATACCACGTTTGGTGCTTGGCCACAACAGTAAAGGTCAGTGTGGAAAATTCAGCTTCTTATTTAAAAAAATAGATCTCTAATTCCAAGTCTCTGTTTAATGGTGTTGGCTCTACAAGCTTTTATGAAATCACAGTTGCCAAATAGCACTGCTCTGAACTGATGTTTTCATTTTATTTTTACTGAGACTAAATTTATTCTAGCTCCTGAACAGGAATCGTACAAAGGCAGCCTGACAGCCTACCACATCTCTATCTAATGCCACCACATCAAAGAACAACAGCCCCAGAAATGAGATCTTGGGAACAAAATCGCTCCTGACACTGCTGCAGGGATAGAGAGTTGGAGTTGTTTTTTGCAGATGGAGATGTCTGGGTAAAGAAATTTTCGACAGGCAGAATTGCCTGAGACATCTCTTCCTCAGCATTACATTATGTTACTAATTTTGCAGAGCTACCTGTGGCGATATCCCACAAACTATTCTTGCTATTGTACTTTTAATGTCCACACAACGGACATAGCCAGCTGGACAGTGCAAGCTCTATTGAGAAGTTTGTTCTAATCACTAACTGTATCACTAGCATTATAGGAAGACAAGTAGTAAGTGCTTTACTTAAAAGTTTAAAGTTATATTCCTTCACCCCATGTTGTTTTTCTAAAGCCCGCATACTGTTTTTAAACATAAATGTGTATTTTTGAGTTGGCCAAGTTTTTTCCAGGGATAATTCAGAGTTTGTTGCAGGAAAGGCAATCACTGCAGTCAAGCAACCCTCAAACATCCTTCTCTCTCCTAGGTTATTCAAAAATGAATCCATTGACTGAATAAAGGGGGAAAACCTTACAGTCAAAACTTTCAGTACTGGCAGTTGTTCTGATTTTTTGGTTGTTCATTTGCACCATGACAGAGCCAATGTGTGTCCAAGGCCAGGCAAAGAGCAAAGGGCTCACTCCCAGAATGTCATGTGCAGTACCTGTAAATAGGGGTGGTAGGATTGAGGTAGGCAATCATTAGGATTATGCAAGACAGAGATAAGTCAGTAAGCAACCTCTCTCCAAAGTAAAGCACAAAATTACAGCTTTTAGTAGAGATGTAGGAGATTTTTTTAATTTTTTTTTCTCTTGGCAGGCTTGTCCTCATGGTAAAAATCCAGCAGGTTTGTGTTCCATTTCTTCTCTACTGCATTCTGTTGTGCTGACTGTCAGGGAAGCCAGTGGTGCGATAAGAGTTCCACTGTGTACTGATCAAGCAAAGGTGTTGGTAAGTAAAGATCTCTTTTGCTGTGATAAGTATTTGACCATACTGAGGCCATGCAACCCTTGCAGGTGCAGACATGCCAGTTCAAAAGGACTTTTGTAGGCTGCTCTAGCAGAGCATGGCAAGCTGATGAGGAGGACTGTTAGCAGAATGTAATCTGACAGTTTAATAGCATTTTGTCCCTGAGTATTCTCTGTATAAATGTAATATCTGGTTTTGAGGAGCAGTTTCTCTAGTATTTGGCGTCAACAAGGCTGTCCTGTGCTGTCAGACTCTTGTGTTTCGGCCTAATGACTCAGAGATGTCAGAGCTCTGGTGACAGACCAGGTCTGGAACAGGGACTTCCTGCTGCCTCTTCCAGGATCCCTTCCCTGCTTTACCTGCATTGGGTGAATCATGTCCTAAAGCACATTTTATGGAGGAACAAAAGAATTACCTGAGATCTCTGTCTTTAAATAGGACCTCCAGAACTAGTTACCTTCTAAATATAAAAGTTTCATGGCATCTTTCAAGGCCTAATTCTGATCTCCCTGCTGAGAAAGCCTTCAACTGTGTAAGCCTTGGGACCTGAGGATCGTCATTACATCCATGCTTAGTGGGATTCTCTGTGTGGGATTCTCCATCTTATAACTATAAATATGGATCGCAAAACCTGTTTTTTCTATTTCAGGTCCCTAAGATTGACTCCATTTTTGTGAGAAATTTGGAACATTTTGCTTTTTTATCGTTTTTTAAATTTTGCGCCATTGTTGGTGCAAATTCTGATTAGGCTCTTTGGAAAGTGATTTCATTGCTAGGAAACCCTGCCACCCATCTGACAAAGGTAAACGGGCACTTCAGCTCTCCTAGAATGAAGGATTGGGGTGGCCAACTTGGAAAACTTTGGAGGTAAAAAGATCTCAACTCATTGCAGGCAAAACCATGAACGGTTTGTGTGAGGTTGAATCTGTGTTGGGAGAGAACTTCTCTGAAAGCTTAACATTTTGTTTTCAAGTTTTCTTCTATTGTGACGTTATTTTGAGCTTTGTCTTGCTGCCTTCATGGGAGACTGCAGCAGTGTCAACTTCCCTGGTATTGGATAATTGACATAGTATAAAATTTCAGCAGAAGGAAGTCCTTAGAGGGCTGATAAGAACTGGCTTGAGTCCATGAGGCTGGATAAGAAATGTAAACCAGGATTCAAGTTTTGTTATACTAGTTAGCTAAATACCTTTCCTTATTTTATTTTAGTGTATGCTATTGCCCCAGATTTTGATGTGAGCCTAATGGAGAAAGCACAAAAGAGTGTATAGAAAAATGGTGCTTCTTAAACTCTGCTTTTTATCCTGAGAATAATGTTCTCATAGTAATATGCTAGTGATTATACTTTATATTGTACTTTATTAGATGAAACATGACAGGAGAAGCTGCTCTCTGTGGGTAATCTTTTCTGAAGCTTAAAATAAAGAGAAATAATTGAGGTGACTAGCAAAATTCACGCTGGATTTTATTTTCTCTCCTTACCCCAACCTGTCAACCAAATGGTGCTTTCTTAGGCTTGTTTTTCATTTTAACTAGGAGAAAATAAGGCCTGTTGACTTTAGTATGTGGCTTATTTACTATAAAAGTTTGTAAGCTCATGTTTGTCGTAGTTTAATTTTATTTTTTCAGTTAAACACAGAATACATGGGACATGATTGCCTCAAATTTGACCTTCATGTTAAAATCAAGGGCAATTACCTTGGTGCAACTCATCAGAACGTCATGCTTTACCTTATGATGTTACTGCCTATTACTGTTCTGTTCAGAGAGGGCAGCAAAGTATTGCAGATCTGAGATCCAAGAGGACTTTAGCTTTGAGATGTAATACTGAGGAGGAAATGTATCTTATTAGTATACGAGGCCTGAAAGGAGGAATTGGGAGGCAATCAGATCAGTACTACTCAAAGGCACTTACACTTTTTGTCCTTTAATCTATGGGTGTTTGCTAGTAGTGGAGATGCTATGAAGAGAAACAGCTTAATCACTCTAAGCTTAGACATACAGCAATCCTGATAGCTGTGGAAAGAGTCAGAATACAGATAGGATAGGATAGAAATGAAATAGAGTAGCTGAAGAGTTCAGGATTCATCCCAAACTGGAATACTCTATGGCTCCTTTGGCACAAAGAGAAATGCTTTAAATTTAGACATATAATGAGCAAAACACTGAAATGGATTTGCAGCACAGTGAGATTGATGACTGTTGCTATATTAGGTACTCTCATTACACCTTGAGATTTTCAGATTCTTATAAGCTGGTGGTTTCTTTTCTGGTTTCCATACATAAAGATACAATTAGAGGCTAGATGAAATAGTTCATACACTATCCCTTGTTCTTAGTCTTTTGGCTGAAGATGGGAGTGTATTTCCTAGGCAATGTAGGCAACTCTTTCCTAGGCAATCCTTTAAAATGATGTAATCAAAGAAATTCATGAAATTACTCTGCTTGATTTGTCACAGATCTGTGGACATCGCAATGACTCCTTCAGCCTTTCAATGCCTTGGTACTTTGGCTTTCACTGTTGATGGTAATAAGTTCAGTTAACAAAGATAAACCTGAAGAGAAAATTTATTCCTGACCAGTAATTCAGTGCAGTGCTCCTGCAGTCAACGGCTTACCAGGCAGAGGTGGAAGAGATGATCTCAAAGGTGAAAAGGGAGAACCAGGAACAGAACTGTGACCACTTAGCAATATTGTATTTTTGACACTCCTTATCATCCCTTTAATCTTGTTCCATGCCTCCTTCATTCTTTCATTTTGTCCTTTTACTTTTCTCTTTTTCTTCTGCCCCATTAACTTTTTGTAGGCTCTGCACAGTCTCAGGATGCTGAAAATGCTTTCTGCATTTATAATACTACTATAGATACTTGACTTTTAATAAATAAAAAAATACAATACACTTTCACAGCAGCCCATAAAACAGAGATAGAATGAGATTCTAATCTGATTGTACCATTTGTACTCTGAATCACTTACAGAGTTTCCTATGATAGTCTACTAAATGATTATTGCTTTTTCTTTCCAGGGGCCAGCTCTCAAAACCAGAAATCATGCTTGCTAGAGTTGGCTACTATCTGATGGTCGTAACTCGATTGCTTCATACTCACTAAGTCCCAACAACAGAATTCCCCCAAGGCATGATTTGCCAGTTAGGTAACTTCTTTTCATGCATTGCTGCAACCAGCAAATAGATCAGCAAGTGCTTTCTGTCATGTGGTAGAACCAAGTCACCTGTTCTCCCAAGTTGCCAAATCATAGTTTCTGTCCAAACACTTAATAAGTACATAGGGAATCGTATACTTTCTTACTGGATCCTGTCTGTATTATCATGTCTATATCACACACCTCGGAGTTAGGTAATTGCTTTTCAACCTCCGAGCAAACTCCCATTATCAATACCACTTGATATAGAATTTCAGCGGCATATATTGGTATGCTGTATAGTCATTTTCTGGTCCATATACCCTCAGTATGCCTCTGCAATTTTATGGCTGAAATAAGTAAAACCATCACTATCTGTTTCACCAAACTGCTTCAGAAGTATCCTTAATCTGATGATTTAGCTCATTTCTAGGTCATATACTGTGATGTGTGATTGGATTACAGCTGAAGTATATTGGCTTTCTGGTTTTAGAGCATGTGTACCTCTGCAATAACATGAGATAGCATTTATTTCATTGGATCTTCAGTGCCGTAAGTAGATGTAGTGAGAATTTTTCATCAAAGTAATGAATTTCCTAGGAAATGAAGCTTTCCATAGGAGCAACTCATTTTTTTTTTTGAGTTGTTTTTATCGTCCAGTGACGGGGTGGGGAAGCGTTTGGTCCTCTTTCTGAGCATTAAGAAAACATACTGGGAGAAAAACTTAGAAAACATTCAAATGATTTTATTTTAAACCAAACTCTAGGAGAAGGATTGGGAGGCCTACAAGGTTTCTCTGGAAAAACAGGACCTCTGGGAAGAAAAGGAGATTTAGGACCACAAGGAAAGAAAGGAGGAGGAGGAGAACATGGAAGTAAGAAGTAAGTTTCTCATGTTTCTATAATCTGGTTTTCAATCTTTTAGTATATTTTCCAAAAAAATATTTATGTTCATGTCCAGTATTCTTATAACATCATTTGAGGGATGGTGTGATTTCCTGAAGTGTGAGGAGCAAAAACTTAAACAATCTATTACACAGGAGATGACTTGACCAACATAACTAGGGGAAAAAAGTGTTTGGAATGAATCACGAGTTTATTGTTGTCTGTGACTGAAATAACAAACCCTCTATCTCATATTAGAAACAGCATTTTTTTCTTTCATTCCTTGCCTTTTCATGTATTTTTGACTTAAACTTTAATTAATATAAAAGTGTTTACATGTGTGTTTTGCCTTTGAGAACTGGGCTTTTCCCTCTGAATAAAAGATGACTTCGGCAGCCCTGAGAATTCAAAACCCACCCAAGTATTCATCCTGGTCAGGGATAAGGTTCTCCCAGTGGGACAAATCCCCACGGAACAAAAGAGCAATGTGGCCTGTGGTTTCTGCTCTGGAAACCAAATATCTCTCTCACATGGCATCAGGTTACAGGATAGCTAAACATCTCAGAGACAGTTCTTGTGTAGTCATTTTAGTATAAATTGCTAAATAACACCCTTAATTCCTAGTTGTAATAACCAATGACCTGCGGAGACAAGTGACTGCTTTGGAGACAAAAGTACAGGTTTTGGAGGCTGAACTAAACAGATACAAAAAAGGTAAGGTCCAATCATTGATTAATTTTCTTTTTGTCCTGGTAAAATGATGGACATGCTTGTGCTGGAGAAGGGACTGAAAACAGTAGATTGAAACAAATATTTCAAATTTCTCTTGTGTTACTCATGGGAGATGGTCATTAATTAAATGCCATCCCACTGAATACACCCTTCCTGAACTGACCTGCCAAACTTTAAGGATCATTTTGCCAACATACAGGGCAGGGGCTTTGTTACATGGACTTGCGGGATCATAGAATTGCTTAGGTTGGAGAAGACCTTTAAGATCATTAAGTCCAACCGTTAACCCAGCACTGCCAAGTCCACCACTAAGCCACGTCCCTCAGCACCACATTTACACATCTTTTAAATACTTCATGGGATGGTGACTCAACCACTTCCCTGGGCAGCCTGTTCCAATGCTTGACAACCCTTTTGGTGAAGAGGTTGCATTACATTTCTCTTACTGCCTCAGTTATAGATAATTTTCTATGAGAGTATTCATGAATTGTGACTAAACTGCTGATTTGAAAAAGATTTGGAGTAATATTTTGCAGATGTGAATGGTTGTGTTCTTTCAACTGATTTGTTTTAGAAATACTATTCCTAATTGCCATGTCATGCCGTGTCAGTCACCCTCTTGAGTCTAGCACTGAAACGTAATTTAGACTAATTTTTGCATGATTTTGACCAGCAAATCTCCAATGTGGTTGTTAGAAGTTTATGAAGCTTCTTGTAACCTTATGTTAAGATTGTTTGTGTTTGGAGACCACTACACATCATTCAAATGGGATGTACACAAACTGCAAAACTCTGCAGGTAAGTGCAAAAATATTCTTATGCTTAAGACACTGGGAGTTCATGAAAGCAGAATGGGAGAACATTCATATTGTATGCTCAGTTTCATACCATCCAAAGTTATCAGGTAAATAACTTTTTTATCAGGCTGTGTACATGAAAATATATTTGACCCCAGCAAGGGTAGTGTATATAGCAAATTCAAGCTGCATTTCTTGAATCTGCTTGAAATAAACACCCAGTCAGCTCATCTCTTGGGCCCTTAAGATATCTCAGGCTTCAGTCTGGTATCCTTTCTCCTGTTCCTAGCATTCCCCGTCTTGTAAGTTTACCCTGGTGTAAACCATCTCAAGGAAAATGGTGCCCCAGCTGAAACACCTCCTGTGCAGAAGGGAAGGTGCTAACCTCCCTTCCTTTGTAGAAAACCAAATTCTGCTTTGTATTACAGTAATGAAAATCCATCTCTGACAGAGTTGCCCTAGGAATGCAGCTGCTTAAGTGAAAGTACAGCTCTATTAGTCTGGGCTTACCCTGCAAAATGTCCTGTCCTGAACCGTTGCTTGAAGGAGCAGAATTGCAGTGCTGAAATCTGTGAGCTTTGGCAGGGCATTGCGTGGGAGCAGGCTGATCTTCTCAGACCACAGGGCAGGAACAAGTCCTGGAAATAGAAAATGAGCTTTTATTAAGTCATATTACTTGAAACTTTTAAACTCGGTGAGATACTATTAGATGTGCCCTAAGTCTGACCTTTCTGACTTTGCATGGTAGGGACACCTTTCTTCAGTAGGTGCTGAAAGAGAGAAATAGTTTGAAATTGTGTTCTATTATCTTCCAAGAGGCTTAAATCAGCATCCCTGATGACCACTTAATTTTGCATTAATTATAAACTAATCTGTATTTGCTGTTATACCCCTGATTAGCACCATCTCATTTGGTGCTAATATGACCTCCGCAGAGCTCCTGAGTAATTCAGGATGAGAGCTGCGTTTATTAATCAGCTGCTGGGTTTATCTTTTTAAAACAGCACAATTTCAGGCTAAGCACAGGCTTGGAAAGAGCTATCCTGTCACATGTGAAAAACACAATCTCTGAAAAGCTCTTTTCCTTCTCTTTATTTTTCAAGTGGCAATATTCCGTGGGAACTACAGTGTGGAAACAGGAAGCTATTTCAATCAGTAGCAACTTGTACTTACAGCTTTATTTTTTAATTATACCACATAAGTATGGGGGAAGGGGTGGTTAACTTATGCTCAGAGCAGAGGAGAAACATGCCCTTTGCTCTGGCTTCTTTCCTGTTATGGAAGAAGGCATCACCCTCCTGTGTGAAACATGCAGAGGAGAAGTGTTATGCAGGGAAGTCTGTGGCTTTAGTGCTACCAAAGTGGCTCTACCCTTTGGCCTCACACCTGGAGACAGAAGGAAAGACAGATAATTCCTGGATTGTAGTTTGGCCAATAGTGCCCAGGAGAAGAAATAATGCAGATGAGTCTGGAAACCTAGGTGCAGTCTCATCTCTCTCTTAAGCTTTCTGCCAAACCTCTCAGCAGTAGCAGCATGACTGGATCCTCTGTGTTATCTCTAGAGAATGAATTTATCCTGAGGCACCTACAGTTAACATCTCTTTTTATGGTCTGTGACCTTAGTGATGTTTCAGACATCGGTAGCTTGAGCTGTTTAGATCAGTGCTTCAGGGTAGACAGTTGTGAGACCTTTTTCCTGGCTGGCTGTGTGCTCTGGTTTGTTTATGCCTTCAACTAGTGTCACAGTTTGTCCCATGGGGCTGAGCTTGTGCATTAATCCTGCAAGAAGCTTCTGGCAGCTTTGCAGTGGGAGGAAGACTCTACAGTGTCTAGCTGGTTGGCATCCCCTTCCAGGGTTTTTAAATACAGACAAAACTTCAAGCAGCTGGACTAAGTATAGAGAATGTAAGAGCAGTAGTCACCCCACATTTATGTGTCTGATTTCAGAGGGTCTGAGTGTGCTAACGTTGGGCTTCATGGAAACGGGCCTGCATCAAAACTTTTGTTTTGATACAACAAGGGAAGTTAAACCACTACAAGCTGCTTTAGCTGAGATGGGCACCGTGCTTCACCAAATTTAGTTGGAAATCCTGAAACCTCTTAAGGAACATCATAGTGAATACATGGGCGACTCTCTTGATTATCTCCCACCTTGCACTCAACACCTGTGCACTTGACACATCTAATGACACCTGTGCAAGGGTGTCCTACTCAGAAGTGATTTGATCAATGCTACTTTGCTTACAGATCCAACCTTTTAATCCCTCTATCCTCTTCTGCCCTCTCCACCCTGCTTAAGCAGCTATATGCATTCATGGAAGCAAGGTAAAGAGGGTAAAGATAGGAAAAGAGAAAGGCATGAGGAAGGAGTTACGCATTTTTTAAACCTTTCTACCTCTTCACCTTTTGTTATAGATAGTTATGGCTAAACTGAAAAAAAAGGTGGGGTATTAATGGTACTTCCTAAGCCTGCAAAGTTGATCTTTTATTTGTGCATCAAAAACTAGTAAAGTGAATATTACCTTGAAGCCTCAGATTGCCCTCGATGTGCCGTTATTTTGTAGTACCTGGGATTTAGCTTAAAGTTGCAATTGCAGCATCTGGAGAACCTCAGCTTTCATTTCCAAGACTAAAGTGCCTTTCTAAGCTTTTATGACTAATGGTGAAAAAAGCTTAAAAGCCTTTCAATTGGAAAGTTCTACAAGCAAAATGAAAATATTTGTTTCCTTTTAATCTCATGCTTTGAAGTCCATTTTAAAGCAGAACCCGTATTTTTAACAAATGGGGATTGTCAGCAGCAGTATGGCAGGACTCTGTATGGCAAGAAAAGCTACAAGCTCATCACCCAATAGCAGTTGTAAAAGCTATTTAAGAAATGTTTCAAATGCTCTCTACAATGCTTAAGTGTATCATATATCACTTCACTGAAAATTGTATACTACACTGTGTCTTGAGTTACTGGGAGCTCTCCAGTGGATTTGAATGCTGCTGCCCTGAAGTTTATCTTTGTCAAGTGCTCTCAGAATGGGTCTGAATTTGGCCTTTATTCTGGCAAATTGTGTGAGCCGTTGGAAAGTCTAAGAGTTTACATCGTTTATCTCTGTTACAGTGGCACAGTATGTTACTCTGGAAAGGTAAAAGAACATAAAAGATGGAAGTTATTAGGCAAGTTGAGCCCCATTTGTGTGGAAACATAGCTGGGGAAATAGATGCTAGAGAAATGCAACGTACCATTTGCATGGTAACACTGGTACTGCAAAAGTTAGGAGCACAGCTGTTCTCTGCAGGTTTTGAAAAATACTTTTTAGAAGTTAATACTTAAAATCCATTTCAGCTTTAGAGGATTGTCCAAAATAACAGTGGATTTGGAGTGACCTCAGCAGGATGGGTTCTGCACAGGACTGCGCGCACCTCTGAAAAGGCACAGTTAGGACAAACCTGTGCTACGCTTATTTTCTAGCTTGAACCCCTGAGACAGTCTGGTAAGACAGACAAGTAATGAGATTGCTTTAAAAATAAGCATATTTGAAGTGCTCTTGTGTAGATTCCCACTCCTGATGAACAAGCGTATTCCTGCCTGCCAGCTGCTGATGTTGCAGGCAGGTCTCTGTCACAGTCCATTCCCTCACAAACTAGAGGTTTATAAGGTATCACAGCCCACTTTTATAGAGGGAATGCTACAACCTTCTTCCGTCTCATGAACGTAGATAAGAATATTCAGAGAACAGGTAAGTATATGACTGGTGATATGTGTGAGAAACCACTGGGGGACTCAGGAGATGGGAGAAAGGCAGGAAAAGGAAAATATTATTAGCAGCACAACAGCTGCTGCCATGATTTAGCATACTTATCTGAGGCTATTGGTCCAGACCTTTAGGTAAACTTCACCATACCTGTGTCATGTGAGCTACACCAATGTGAAAAGGCTTGGTTTAGTTCAGTATTTGTTTGGAAGTTCATGTCCCTGCTAAAATGAAAAATAAAAAAGCAGTCAACTTCTTGTTGGGCACCCCCATAGATGTGCTGCTGTTTATATTTCCAGAATAGTATGGATAGGCCAGCAATCTGTACCAGCTTGCGTAGTCACTTCTGTGAAGACAATATTTGAACGAGACAATGACTCTGTAGTTGCATGGTACATACATACGGTGGGACTAAGACAAAATGAACAGAAGTTGCTGTTTGTGCTTTTGCATTTTGGGTGGAAAAGGTATGGAGACACGCATAGCCATTGTACAGCTATGCATATATTTGCCATGTTTAGCAGAATGGATCTGAAATCTCCAGGCCAGGCTGTAGTTCAGATTGCCTCACTAAGAACAGGACCACTGCTCCTTAACCAGCAATAACCAGGCAGTGAGCTGCTTGAGCGTACAAGGGCTAGATTTCTGCATGCCAACAGCCGATAATGATTCCTCGAATCAGAGTAGTGAATGCCAAACCAAATGTAAATACACATAAATAAATAAATAAATAAAAATTCAACAGGTAGGTAAAATGGTTATTTATAATTTTTTCGAGTTTTTCTTGTCTTACTAGAAAAATAATGTTTAAGCTTCAAAACTGCATATAAAGCTGCTATAAAGACTGTAAGGAGCAACCCCCATGGAATAACAAACGTATATTTTATTAGTTAAGTAGTTGACATCCATGGTTATTACATTTCTCAGGGTTATTAAACATTCTCACTGATTTGTCATGCAAACTGAGTCTGCTGTGTTTTAATAACCTACTAAACAGTTTTAGTTTGAATCATTCTGGCCTCAAGCAATATTCAAGATCTCCCAGTCTCTCCAGAGAGACTCTGAGGTTGGAGGGCTCTCCGTTCATTCCCTTCTGTTTTCTTTCTATTTTTCTGGGTCTTCATCTGTTCCTTTCTTTTTTAATCTACTAGATGAACTCCAAGGGGCTTTAATTAGCTAGCTAAAAAAGAAAATGCACTGTGGAGTTAAAAGGAAACAGATGTGAGTGTGTTTCTTTGTGCAACTTGCACTAGAAGTTGCAGTGTCTGGTGCCTTGGCATAAGGAAAACACTACCAGTGCTGTCATCCTAACTAACACTTGAATTGCCCAGCATTTTCCCCTCTCGATATCCAGTTAGAGAGAAGAATTTCCTCCCAGGGATATCTCAGACCTTCTTTCTCCAAGTTCTCCCATTCCTCACAGGTTTTCATCTTTCTTCTCAACATTTTATGCACCTAAGAAAGTTTCCAAAGGGCAATTAAGTACCAAATTCCCTTTGAAGGTCACGGGAAATTAGTTTTTAGAAGTACAGGTGTTACGTTTTAGACTCAAAGGGAGTTGCGTATTCCTACCTTAATATGTAGTGTTCCCTGAATCGTTCTGTTCAGAACAAAAAAAACACTTTACTGGTTAAAAAGTAAAAAATTAAAGAATTTGCCACTGTTCTGTTCCATGTGGATATTTTACTTCGAAGAAAGAAACAAAGAAAAATTACTATTGGGTGTTGCAGTGCTTTTTAAAATGCCACAGATTCAGCTGCTTGAATTTCAGTTACATTGCAGCAGTCTTCCAATCCTCACAAATGAATTAATATATATGGTTTACTGTGATAATCTTTCCAGTTCTGGGTATCAGTTTTCACATTTTATAATCAGAACAAGAGAGACTCATATAGCCCAGACGGTAATAATATCAAGCAAAATGGTATAACAGGGGTGTAGTTTGAGCAATGATGATCCAAGGACATAGACATGCCACACGTTTGCAGGGAGAGGTCATACTTTTAATTAGGGCACCAGACATAGGCTTTACGCTTTTATTTTGGATGCAAAGAATTTCTGTGCTCAAATCTTGCCATTTTTACTATGTCAAGGTGATGAAAACATGAGTCCTTATTCTTCAGGGAGAATCTCAAAGTATATGCTGAACCAATGCAACAAGTGTTGCAAATAAAGCCATTTTGGTTTGAAATTATCTATACTTCTTTAACCTGTTTACTTACCCAGTTGCTAATTATGAAGTAAAGTTTACCTCCGATTCCTCTTTATTATCTCCATTAGTAGATGAATAGTTTTGGTTGTGTCTCACTATATAGGAAAATCCAAACAATTTTGACAAGCTGTGTTTATTTTCCTGCAAAGTCTTTCAGAGAACTCAGCAAGGAAACTGGTTTGTAACTAAAGAGTAAATTAAAAAGTAAAACTATAAGTATCTTTCAAAATATCACTTTAACCTAGTAATAAACAAATCTACTGCAGAAAACTACAAAATAACTCTCTTTAGCATTTGGGCTCCAGAATATTCTGTTCTGGATGCCCAGCTGCAGTCAGGGAATGTTCAGGCTAAAAGGAAAAGGGTTTTAGTAAATATATGTATTTAGCTGAGCCTTTCTTTTCTCTTTGGCCCTTACAGGAGTCTTCCAAGAACATTTCTACACTGAAGCCTCTGCAATAACTGCACCTTATATAGTGTCACATGAGCTCAGGTATCAACAAAAGGTAAGGAGATTAATCTACCTTCTTGGGCACTTCAGCCTATGGCCTTTCCTTGGCATCTCAGTGCTCTGCTGTCCTGCCAGCAATACCCGCCATGGCTGGTTTGAAGCTGCCGGGGATTTACGGGCTGCCCTGGCTGTAGGAAGGGCCACACGCCTGCGCTGCATTAGGCTGCTGCTGTAAGGAAGAGCGGGACACAGCCACGAGATCCTCCCCTCTGGAGGGGAAGCACAAAGGCACCGCGCGGAGTTGCAGGAACTGGGTGGATGTGCTGCACCAGCCCACTCAGCTGCTTAGGAGCTCTGCTTTGCATGGAAACTGAAATAATAAAGTATCTTAATATCTATCTGCTACCAAAGAGATGTAAAGTGTTCCCCTATACTTTTGCACTAATTAAAATCTAAAAATGTGCCATTACGAAAGAAACAGATTCAGTATATTAAATACTATATGCTTCAAACAACACAACCAGCTAAAACACGCAGAATTTTGTGTTCAATCTCCTGAAATGTTCTGTGCAAAATGAAATTCTGTAATACTTATTGTCTTCATTTTCAGCTCATAACAGCAATGACAACCACGCTATGTGGTGTTTCCTGGGAATTCATTACCAATTGGGGTCCCTTCAGTAAGATGCAAAGCAGCTTCATTTTATTGTGACCATCAGACCTTAACAGCAGCTTGGTGAGTTTATTATTTTCATCTGTAAAGTTGTATTTTCTGCCATGTGTTTTCAATAGCAAGTTTATCCCAAGGACTTTGAATTTCAGTTGCAAATAAAATGTTGACAATGCTTTTTGGATATATATGTTGTAACACTTATCAGCGAGACATTAGATGGACCATTTCCCAGCAATAACAGAATAATCGCAGTTCAGCAGGATTTTTTTTTGCTGTCTGCAGGCTAGATTATCTTTATTTTAAATTGATAACAAGGGCCAGGTGGCTGTTTATAAGGGCAAAATAGGAATTACAAGCATAAGTTTCCAAGGCAATGTTGGCCAGTGGCTGTTCAAGCATAAATTGCTTCCTATTTTACCACTTTTGATAGGAGGGGCACAGTACAGTTCATCTCCATGGGAACACAATGTGGCAGGACACCTCATGATTACTCTTTGCACCATTTCCAGTAAAAAAAAAAAGGTAATATTTTCTCCATTATGATACCACTAATTGATATTGCAGTGGGTGATTTTGTTGTGTTGTTGACCAAGAATTAGGAATCATCTCCCATACTGCTGTGTAGTATTCCCATAGAGGGCTACGTACTTAGCATGGAAGGTACAAGGAGGAATTATAGAGTCGGTACAGGCCTACAGGATAGAAAAGTGAATAGGTGCTTTGGAAAAAAACGGGCTTCCTCAAGGATCCTAGGGATAGCATCTCTCTAAACTTTAGTTTCTCTAGCTGTGAAACAGGTAAGATACAGACCTTCTGGAAATCATTCTTAGGTTGTGAAGTTGGAATGAGATTATTTCTGGGTTTCTGTTTGTTTCTAAAAGGATAAGACAGAAGCTGACTATGGTATGGTTAAATTTTCACTAAACCTGGACAGAGAATACGGGAAGGGAGGAAGTGAGAATACTTGTCCTGCCTGAAGGAAGGAAGAAAGAAGGCTGTGTCTAAAAATCTGCCATGTTATGTCAAAGCAGGAGTTGCTTGCTGCCTTTGTTCTAATATGCTCTAGTTGATTTTTCTCTCATTTTTTTTTTCAAGACATAGAAATAATGGCTCAGCCAAAATGACTTGTCAAGTCACTTGTTACCATTTTCATATAATCCAAGAGGACGCTTTGCTGATGTCCTGTAGTATGCTGACTACAAATCTGTAATTTAATTCAGTTACTTCAAGTTTATGAGAAAGAGGGAATCAGATATGATCTGAAAACAAAGGACAAGTAGTTCTTCTGTTAACATAGTTCTAAGGTTATAAGTCTTTGGTGGGAGAGACTCATGCATGGTTTTTTAACAAAAGCTCTGAAAAAAATGATCACCCCTTTTCTTGATAGTATAGTTTGCATTTGCTTTTCCTAGAATGGAAAATAGATTGAAAGGGATGTGAGGTTTTTTTTATTTCATTGCGTGAAGACCCTTTTTCCTTTTTTTTTTTCCTAAGCTTATGTTTTTTGTACTTTGCAAGCACAATTCTATGCAAGGGCTGTTCAGTACTGTCTGGTGGAACCAGCTGTTTAAAATACACAACTCCAAGCTCTGTTCTCTATCCCGGATGCCCTCTCTTTAGGAACCTTGTCATCTATATTCAGCGTTCATTCTACTGCATCCACCTGTTTACACTTAAAACTAGAAATCTCTGCCCTGATCTATTCCCCAAAACAACAGTGTATTATTAAGCTGACAGCACGTCACTGATACCGTGTTTGTTCATAAATATAAATATGTCTCATCAGCAATTACGTTCTTCCTGCAATATACTTATCCTCAAGTTAAAGTGGCATGTCTAGTGTGCACACAGCAATAATACAAATTTTAAGACCTACCCACAGCAGAACTTGTATTATTTCAGTATTGGCAGTGTAGTAAGGTACCATACTCTCTACGTTTTTCATCCTATTCCTGCATCAATGCACCGTGAACTAGCATAAGAATGATTTTTTCAGTGTTTCTTCTTTTCCAAAGGCAGGGGGACTGTTGACCTTCCCATATTTATTGTTTGGATTTGTCTCAATAAAGTTAAACCACAGGTGGGGAGGAGGCAGCACTTTACCCATTGTATTGTTTCATTAGTTAATAGGTGACGTATGTTTTGTTCCCTGTATTTCTGATGAGGGCTTAAGCTGATGCCAATGAGTCTTCTTAAAACTGACTATAGGCACCTAAGTTTGGGTGATTTTAAGTTCTGTAGTGGCAGAGCAAATGGATTACAGTGGAAATACTAGGCAAATATAAAAAAAATAATGTTGTTTTGAATAAGGTAAAGATGGAGAATCGACCACACCTGCTTACCACGCAGATGCTGTGCCAAGGACAAGCTCAGAGAGCCGATATCAGGAACTTGCAGCACAGTGACACATTTAAGATTAATGTCTCACAGATTGCTAAAATAAACTAGTGCGGCTGTATAGCACTGCATTTTACGTGAAAGAGTAAAATAGCTTTATGCAGATTGGGCTATGATAAGGTTTTTAGTAATCAGCTCATTTCAAAACAGCATGCTGAGCAAAATGGAGAGTTCACCTTGTTTCTGAAAAATAGAGCTTTGAAGGCTATATAAAATTGGTTCTGGTTTTGAAACCACCTTGGCAGTTATTAGTTTTCAAATTACTTTTTTGAGGGTAGCGTGCACAGCTGCTATATAAAGCAGCAGTCTTTATGGGTACACGGCGTCTTTGAAAATCAGATTCTGGTTTTTTTCCAAGTTCTCCTTTGCCAATACTTGAGCAGGCCATTGCGGGGTTTGGGTTTAATTTGCTGGCATTAACAACACAGCATATTTAATGCATTAGGGGACATCAGAAGGAATGTTATTGTTCTGCTTAAGGACAGAAAGAAGGATGCGGTATCTGGGGCCCACTGAAACCATTAGAGTTCCCTGGCTGGGCTTTGTGGGTGTAATCCAGCTGAAGGTCTTCAGCCATTAGCACACAAGTTTACCTGTAAATCTCAGAATACCAAGCCTGGTAGCTATTCTACAGGGATGCCAGGTTGCAGAAAAAATATTTACTTACTTTCTTTCTTATTCTAGTATATTTGTTTTCCCTAATTATATGCCACTTAACTAAGGAAAGTAAATCTAATGACTAAGTAATCTCCCATGTTGGACCACGTTTTAGATTTCTTATCGGCTTCCATTGTGTAAGTATAATCTGAGTCATGGGAGAATAACTGCTATCAAATGTATGTTTCTTTGAAAATTTGGTAACAGATAATAATTTATAACACTTTTATACATCTTAAGCCATTATCAACCATGTTTTGCTCATGTCACGCTTTCCTGAATTGGACAGAGATAGTGTGTAACTAGTGGGGCTTTACTGACTTCCCTGATTACTGTTTCCATTTATTTATTTATTTATTTATTTTTAAGTATGAACTGTGATAGGTGGAAGAAATAGTACAAATCTGCAAAGATTCATCATGTTGTTGATGTATTAAAGTTGCATGTGTATGTGTGGCGAGGATGCATATGGGCAGTGATATCACAGAACAGTATTAACCATTACAACTGTTGTAGAGAGGCCTAGAAACTGAATCTGTATAAGATTATGTTCCAGCAAGTTAGATTCCCAAGAACTTGAGCACCTAATTATTTAAAATATTACTTCCCAAAATCTGGATCCATTAAGTTCCTTTTTATCCATCCCAGACGTCTGTTGCCATTCAGAAACATAATTACCCATGTCTTGATTGTGTTGAATTGCCTGGTATTTTACCTACCAGGTACTATCTAATCCACATCTTATATGTTTAACACCAGTTCTTTGTATCTACCTCATTTGGACTACAGAAGGAAATAGTTTCGTGGGATTAGAGGTTTTGTAAAATGACTAACCTGCATTCAAAGCTTTGCTGTATATCAGCTAGAGGAAGGACTTGAAGATAGTTTGTTTGTAACATACATTTGTGAGTGTTCATCGATTATTTGCTAAAAAGGACACTGATATCTCTTCAATTTGCCATTTTTTTGTGTGTGTGCAAGGGAGGACAGACCATGTTGAGTGGTTTTAACTGCAGGACAAGGCTTACAGTTGTGAATGGAGGTGGATTTAAGTGACTAAGTTATTTCTAAAAGGGATCCTAGATATATCTTCTCTTTTGGTATTTTCTCTTGGCTAGGTCAGACAGTTGGTATTAGACATCTCTCTCTTTGTTGAACAAGGAGCCTAAATATGTTAGCTTGCAGCTGTGAATTCTGCTAGGTAGAAAGACACTTATAGTTAGGGATCATGACAAAACGTAGGTAGTTTTAGTAAAATGCAAATGAAAAGTAGAAACAATTCTGTCCTTAAGAGACCACAGTGTAAACTGGCAAAACAGAGAAAAGCTGTGGAGCAGAGGTGTTTTTGTCTTACGGGTGAGGGACTGATGTGTTGGCTTGCTGAGGTTCATAAAACAAACCTCAGCTAGGATCAAACATAAATGTCCTTAGAATCGAAGGCATCAGAACCAGGAGGAGTTAACTCACGAGATCCCAATCTTTATTGCTAGGAAATCAGAGGACCAAAACCTCTGGTTTCTTTTTTACTTGAAAATGTCATCCCCTTGAAGATTTTGTGCATGTATACGTTTTTTTCCAGATTTTTCCAGGATCCATCTCTGACCAAGTGAGGAGCTGTAGAGCTGTACTCTACATGCAAAAGACACCAGATGCTCACAGAAACGTTGAGTGTACACACAGCTAGAAAATTATATTAAGGTAAGGTAAATACATCAGATACAGAGATGGGAAAAAATAATTCTGGTTATCAGGTCAGACTCTATATGGAAGGTAACGTGCTTCCCTAATTTTCATGAGCACCTTTCTTCTACAAAAGCCACTTGTGGTCATATGCCAGTTTTGTTTTTTAAAACAAGAAAAAATTGTTACAATATCACTTGGAATCACAGCAAGTTTCTTTAAATTTTTTATACATTTTGTATGTGTCTACAAATCCGGAGTTATCTGTTCGTTCTAGATTGTTTTTTCTCCAACTTTGGCTTTCTATTCCTATAAAAGAAAAAGAAATTTCTCAACTCTTAAAATTGTTCTCAGTATTTGCATAACAAGTGTGTAATCAAAACTAAAAACGCTCATTCATGCCCTCATTATCCAGTCTCCACTTCAGCGGTGTCATTTAACAAACACGACACTGTATAAAGGGGACTTGTGTGACCTGCTCTTTCATTTCGCTTTGAAGCAGAAGGGTAAGTTGAATTTCCTTTTAATAAATCATAAGGAACTTCAGCTAGGAGGCAAACCTGCTCTTTCTCATTTCCGTGGTCATATTTACATTTTAAAATTGTTTTCCTTTATTAGTATTTTTTTTTTTACTTTGCTTATATTAGCAATTTTAGTAGATGAGGAGATGCCTGAAGGATGCCAGATTGTAATGACTGATGAAGGTCATTAAAAGTGGATTAAAATTGAAGAGCCGTTTTTTCCATTTTGCTGTATAACTGATCAGGACTCTGACTCTGCATCATAATCCAATTATGAGCTGGATGCAGTAGTCCATTCAAATGTAATTCCCTGAATGATCCGTACCAGACAAAAAATACCTGCTGTAATTGCATTTCCTTATCTCAGGGATGTACATATTCCTAGCTACCTAAGGTAGGTTTCTGTTAGAGACTTTAACAATCGGCTCTCTGAGTCATTGGCCAGCATTGTCAGAGGTGTCTGCTAGACTTCAATATAGTAAAAGGTAAACAACTTGAGACAATTCAGATTCACATGCGAAACTCAACAGTGCTTTTAATACAGCATGTGTGTTCTCAGGCGGATTTGAAATTTCCACTTGTTAAAGTGGAAATTCTTGACCCTAAGAAATAGACAATGCTATTACTTAAACATATTCTATATGCAGCAAAACGCTGAAATTTATGACATAACTGAACATTCTTATGTTCAAGGGTATGTCCCATTGAATTGATTTTGATGAGACATTCCTCTAGGAAAACAGGTGAACTTTGCCCTTAAAAACAGTTCGTATTGATGCAGATTTAGAAGAATATCAAAAGCCTCCTACGATAGAGTCAGTCTCAAAGATGTAAACAATACTACTTTTTTTTTTTTTAAAGCTCAGACCAGTTTTAGTGTATCCATTTAATAAATGGTAATAATAATAAGCTGGTATCATTATATGTCAATTAAATGATCTTGTCAGTTCTGAATTTTTTTCTAAGGATGGACATTTTTAAGAGAGTATGGTACATGATCCTCTCTAATTCATGCCAAAAGAAAAGTGAAGTCATGGGTGTGAAGTTGTATGCTTTGTATGAGAGTCAACCCATCAGGGTCATCTCATTAGAAAGGGATACCCATTTTGGCATCTTGAAGCTTTCTTTATCTCTCTGATTATTTTAACTGAATGATGCCAGTAACTGAATATCTCCGTGCCATAGTGCTTATGGTCCATCAGTTCAGGTTTTATAACCCCACTGCGTTACCAATGCTGCATACCCACTAGCTGCTTTGTAAACCCATGATCTATAGTTTGAGTGCTTTTTAGTCATGATATCTCGACATTGAGATTATAACCCTACTTAATGTTATATCTGAACAGATAAAATAAGATGAATAGGCCTGTTGCCGACCAGCAAAAAAGTGTTTTCTACAAGACTAACTCTGACATTTTCAAGCTTGTAGAACTCTGTTCAAAACAAGATAGGAATGTCAATTGAGCTATAAAAACTTGCCCATGTGTAAAACACTCTATCAGTCTGCTTATTTGAAATAAATGTACTTAAATAATAGTGTGCTTATAGAGATTGCTATCTCCAAACCATCACAACAACCCCTGTAACAGATTGTGCCTCTCAGGTTGGTAGCATATGCATCTATGTTTCATTGAGTGATTATAGCCCTTACAGACAACTAATGGCTTAAGCGTGATCAGTTACATCTGAGCCCATCATTTCTCAAGGATTAATCCAACAAATAGTCAGTGATACCAAAAAGGATGATTCGTCTTCACTACTCCCAAAGGTGTAGCTGTCATTCTGTAACGAGTATACCAATCTCTATCAATCTAGAAACAGTTCTGTGTATAAGCTGTGCAAAGGTAGCAGAAGACCTAAACTATAGACTTTATTTAAACAAGGAAACAATGTAAATTACAAGAAGGGAAAGGGGGGAAATTGTTCAATTATATAAGCCAACACCTACAATTTCTTACAGAATGACTACCTGACAAATATGTGGGTTTTCTTACAGCTGGCCTGAGCAATCATGTTGTCTTACTCATCCTACATGCTCACAGCAGTAGCTGCTTTGCTAGTGACTTGCCATGCGCTGCCTAAATGTCCAGAAGTTCCTGGGCTACCTGGAAGAGATGATCTGAAAGGACAAGCACGCCTACCAGGTAAGTAAACTTCCCTATTTTGCAACAGATCCTTCTTTTGAAGGCTGCATGAATAAAAACAGTTAACACAGAAGGACGTGTGCCCTTTGTGTTAAGCAGAGGAGGGAAAACTGAATGGAGGAAATAGTAGGTTTTCTTTTTTTCTTAAAAGATAGGCTTCCTCTCTCCTCTGGGAGAAGAGAGGAAATTATCAGGTTATCAATACTTAAACATATAAATATTTATATATATCTTTTTATCTGTATCTTTGTTGGGCTATTCCATTGACTTTCCAAAGGGAATTGCTTCTTTCACAGCAGAAGCTTTTCTTTCTCTTTAGTATGAAGAAAATGTTATTCCAGTATTTACAAGTGTAATTAAAAGGCTTCCAGCATGTTCCTCTAGTATTCAAAGATGGTATCTGAAAAATTATTCGGGTAAGGAATATGTAGAAATACTTTCTCCAGGTCCATTACCAAGGCTAAAGCACAGTTAAAATTATCCATAGATGGAACACGTTTCAGTTTGAGATTAAGTTCTATTTCATCCTGAAGCTCCCAGAATATGCATACATTTGAAAGGAAATAATGCTTCTCTTTTCCAGGTCTCATGGGACCCTCTGGAAGCCTGTTGGGGCCTCCTGGAAGAGATATTCTGCCTTGTCTGCAAGGTGAGAAAGGAGAAAAAGGGGATATTGGACCACCGTGTGAAAAAGGTTGATGTCCACATAATGTTCTGTCAGTCAAGTGGACTCTCTCTGTTGGGTCAAATGTGGTTTTTACTGACTGTGAAGTGCAGTAAGAGTTGCAACGTTGCAACTTGGAGAAAGGGAAATGCAGAGATATTTTGTGCTTCTATATTGCCATTTGTTTTAGTTGTGAATATTGGGAACACACTAGTAACTTTATTCTACATGTGGGACCTTTGTTACTCATAGAAATTAGTATGAAAAAAGCATCTACCTTTACAGCACATTCACATCTTTAGCAAGCAGAGCTGGCTGGACTCTATTACACACAATCTATGTAGAAACCCTCCTATACCAGTGTTTATGGTTTCTGTTAAAATCGGATCCCACTGTAAAAAACACAGAGCATCCACCCACAAGATAAAAATGAAAGTGGCATGGTGCCATAAAACTGTTCCCTCCCTAAAATCTCCCTTGTGCCCTTTCACTAACAATTATTAGAATGAAACAAATTCTCTTTGGCAAAGCCACTTTCACAGACATGATAAACATAAGGCTACAAACTAGAAAAAATCATTTTCTTCTGTGCAGAGGGCAATTATCAGCATTTCAGAGGGCTGGAGGTTTTTGTTTGTTTGCTTTAATATAGGTTAACAATAGTGTGGAAAAATACTGGGAAAATATTTATTTTACACCAGACAATGTTAAAAAAATATATTGTGTGCTAGTTAGTTTTGGAAAATGGTTAGTTTTATCCAAGGAATTGTTCCTATCAAGACAGCCTAGTTTTGCTTGATTGTATAACTTTTGTTTTTATCTGTGTAGGTCTACCTGATTCTCTGGACACTGAACTCCACAATGTTTTAGTAAATTTGAAACACCGACTTTGCAGACTTGAAGGGGGTAATTTTTCACATTTTTACTTTTTCAGCTCACAATCAGTTTTAAGTGCAATAGGCAAAATTAATTACAGAATCATGACTTGCAAGAAAGAAATCGCAATTGAAAGTGATGCTATATCCCAAAACTCCATTTTCTCATCCAAAGCAGGGGAGATCAGGGCTCACTTTTCCTGAAGAAGCACATTTCTCACAGGATCACTAATGTGCATTTATTCAAATTTGATTTATTAAAAAAAAATTGTTCTAACTGATGTTGCACTTTCCACATGGATTCATGGGAATTCCTCAGCTTTGCACCACTATGCTAACATTTTTATCTATCAGCATCCAGATTGTTAAAGGTGGTAAATTGTTTTTGTCCTGAGAAGGAATTCACAAAAGTTATCATTTTTCTGTTTCACTTGCTCAAATTTGGAGCAGATTGATCCTCTTTAGAGACTACACTCAATATCACAGGGCTGATAGTGTATGTAGCAAATGTTAGCGGGGCGTCCTTGTCTGGGAGAAGACGATAACAGATGGTCACAAACAGCATAACAATATACTTAGCGAACTGGTAAAATTTTGAAGATCTTTATTCCTCTTCATTCTTTACTCTCATTCTTGCCCTCTGTTCCTCCTACAACTTTTAATTTTCTCTTCATCTCTTGATTCCTCTTGCTTTGCTTCCTCATCAATATATGCCATATTATTTTTATTAATTACATTAATTATTTAAAATTAAATTTTAATTTAAAATTTAAAAAGCTAACTAGGCTTTTTCTTTCCATGTTTTAGCGCTGGCTTTGAATGGGAAAATAAGAGAAGTAGGAGAGAAAATATTTGCCAGCAATGGGAAGAAAGTGGATTTTGGATCTGCAGTAAAATCCTGTGAAGAGGCTGGAGGAACTATTGCAACTCCGATGAATGAAGAGGAGAATAAAGCTATTTTGAGTATTGTGCAACAGTATAACCAATATGCTTACTTGGGCATTAAAGAGGGTCAGACTTCAGGTCAATTTAAGTATATAAATGGCATGCCTCTGAATTATACCAAGTGGCACCAATATGAGCCTAATGGCAAAGGGACAGAAAAATGTGTGGAGATGTACGCTGATGGGAGCTGGAATGACAAAAAATGCAACCTGTATCGCCTCACAATTTGTGAATTTTAAAGAATGGCCTTTCAGCCACCTCAGAGTATGGACACAATGAAATATCTTGTGTCTCAGGCTTATGTAATATCTGCAATTATTCTATGTCGGAAAATCTAAAATTAATCATAGTATGGTATTTTTTATTGTTAAGAATGCCAAATGTAGTAGCTGATTAATTAAAATGTGCCTAATCTGATGTGTTTATCTCTTTTGGAGGGTTGGGAATAGCTCAGAATCAATTTTTCATGGCAGACTCTCTCTGTGCACCGTGCTTTTCTGAAGATTTGAGGAGAATTCCAAGGTTTGACTTGGGATATTTGAAAAGCCTGAAGTTAAAATTGCCCATGGCTTCATATTGCATGCATTTCCAAGCATTTAATAGTATCTGCCTTAAAAGAGATGTAGAGAAGTTGACTTCACTGAAGCAATTATGGTCTCAAGTTCTGTACATCTCTTTGAACTATCTATCTGGCTTCTATTGGCTCATATTGAAGCATGCACAGAGGCATTCAGCATCCGTATTTAACTTTTGGTTTATAAAATTATTAACAGTACCAGGTACCATTAATTTTCTTAGTTTCAGAAGCTACTCTCTATAAAACACTAAGATAAACATTGCATTAGATCCACGTAGACTTAGAAATACATGTATAAAATACTAAAGATTGCATTTTCTTGCTAGAACACTGCATTCTCTCATAAAACTATGACTACTGCAGTGTAGAAGGCCACGTGTCTTCTCCCAAACCACTGAACAATCACATACTATTTTGGGGAACAGGTAAGATTGGAAGTTCAATCACAAACTATTTCTCTGCTGATGTCATGCCAAGCAATCCCACAGTCAGATCATGACTCAAAGCCGCTAGGAGCAAGAAGCATCTTTTCACAAAGTATTTTCACCGCTACTCAGTTTGGGTAGCTGGCGAGTAGTGGGTGCTCGGTAATGTACCATAAGTAGCAAATTCTCACACACTTACCTTCCAGTGAGGAAGTCCTGGGTCCATCCATTATCATTTTCACACCACCTGAGGAAAAAAAACAAAGGAAGCAGTGGAGTTAAAATACATGCAGAAACAGTTTTACTTCGCCTTCTCCTCCTCCCCTACATTTGGCTCTGTGCAGGGAGTCCCTAGGAACCTGGACTTGACTCTAGGCAGTGTTGTCCCTTGTCCCGCAGGCCCCGTCAAGTAGGAAAGCTTTACTGTCTTCAGACACAGGAGATAAGGGGATACTTTTGGCAGTGGAGGATTGATGTCCAGCATTGCATACAACACTCCAGCTGATCTGAGAGTGGCCAGGGACTTTGAAATGGGAAAAGTACAACCCAGTACCACGGTGGATAGATTCTAAAGTGTGAACCCACTTTACAGAATAGCCTCCTTGGAAACCTATGACAATGATCCCATTTCAGCCAGAAATTTCAAATGTGAAGTGAATAGACTATGTCATGACAAAAATTCTGACTCTAAGGTTACTTTGAGAAAAGATAAGGCTAAACTGATACCTTTTAATTTTCTGAGGCTTAGCTCTGACCAGCTGCACTAAATCTGCTAGAAAGAGTTGAAGGTTTACTTAAAACTACTCTACCTCTTGTGTTGTAATTATTAGTATTTTAATGAGTAAACCTTGTTAGCAATTTTTGAATTTTTCAACTGTACAGATTCTTTGTTAGAGCAAGATGATTACCTGGCACACGAAGGCATCATGTTGGAGAAAGACCAACAAAAAAAAAAAAAAAAAAAACACAAACAAACCCACATGAACTTTTATTATCTGAACCAAATTCACATAGTCATTTACATAGATCTCCACCTAGGTTTGGAGCATCCTATTTCTTTAGTTAATCAACAGTGTATTTCCACCACATTTG
This sequence comes from Fratercula arctica, assembly GCA_947846985.1. Taxonomy (NCBI): domain Eukaryota; kingdom Metazoa; phylum Chordata; class Aves; order Charadriiformes; family Alcidae; genus Fratercula; species Fratercula arctica. The sequence continues at coordinate 28,684,950 of CANTUZ010000010.1, forward strand.
TGTTTACAAAATGACTGTACAAATCTCTTGTTAAAATCCTTAATGTGTAAAGTCTTACAAATGGCTTAACACAATACATCACCAATCTCTAAACAGATTTAGACTTCAAGACACTTGGCTGCTTTTTGCCCAGTTAAGAAAAATAAGATTATTTTCTCAGTCAAAAGCTGATTTTTATTACATCAATAAGCAAAGCATCTACGGTAGGTCTAAGAGTCCAATTTCTTTCTGCTTAAGCCATTACTATTAGGGAAAAAAAAAATCAAATCAAACACGCACATGCTGCTTAAAAATAAAAACTCCTTGGATCCAGTCAAAGAACTGCTAGGCAGCACTTTCCCCTCTATGGTTCACACTGAGATCTGTAACATTTCCAGTAATTGAATGAAATTCCTCAGTTAGTTATTTTCACAAAACATCTCCACATAACATCCTACTCAGCTCTTCTCTTGCTATGCTCTAGCTTTCCCCTTCGACCATTTTGAAGCAGCCCTCCTTGTTCTGAATCAGAAGGCTTGGCTATGCCTCGCGTATAAAACTGAAGACATCAAGGGGACATCTGCCAGTTTCCTAGCTTCTTTATAAAAAACTCTGTCTGCCTTCTTTTGCAGGGACTTTCATGTCTTAGAACTTCAGAGAAAAAAAAAAAAAAGTCCAGTGTCAACCATCATATGTGGAAGAAATAAAATTCCCTAATAAATCCAATATTCTACAGCCAGGCTCGGGATGCACTTGTATCTCATGGGATTCATATGCAGTAATGAAAATCCTGGTGAAGGTACGTACGCAGTAGAATGTTGCTTGATTATTCTTTGCAGTTCCACAGAGGAATAGAAAAGTATCCAGAAATTGTTATTTTGTTCTTTTAGGTGGCTTGTGTGTGTGTGTGGGTATAACCCTATCAATTTAAACCCTCAAATGCTGTTTAAGACATTTAGAAGCATTTCAGTCTATTTTTTGTGAAAGATCCATATTCTGCATTTATGTATTAATGGATTTTATTTTTTTTATTGGACAGAGAGGTCAGGCACAAGACCTCTCTTGTTTCTCTGTTCTGTTATAATGAGATAAATAATTTTTGATAAAAATCTTTCCTTAAAAATGCAATGAGTAAAAATAATCCCTGGTGCATAACGACCAAACCAGGAAACAGGAAAAATCCAGGTTTGTTTTTTTTTTCTTAATTTATGATAATTTGCTACAGAAAAGTAATTGAACAGTAAGATCTTTACTTCAGAAAATAACTTACTTCTCAAATGCTATAAAAGCAAATTTTGAGAATTAAGATCTTAGTACAAGTTAAAAGGTCACAAAAATTCAGTCTCTCCTGAAGGAAAATGGATTGCATATCGCATAGGAGAAATTTACTACAATTGTTATTACAGTATATTTAACAGTGAGAGTTTTGTCTGGACGTAAAAATTATGGATATTGATTTCAGAGATAATTCTCTCTGGTCTAGGGTGATATCCCCTTTTATAACTGTATAATTTAATTAGGTGTTTTAGCTTAGAAATACTATCAGCAATTTTGAGCACTCAAAAACCTCTCCCCCGCCCCTGTCAATGCCTACCACATGTAAAGAAATTGACCTTCAGTTACAGCACCTAAGTATTTTTCTATGGCTTCCAGATTTTGTAGAAATTTGATTTAAAAACCCAAGCCCCATGGTTCTTGGGAAAAGAGTTCAAATTCAACCCTAGCCCTAAGGGCTACCTTATCTTGTATAAATTGGGACCAGTGCCTCCTTTATTTATTTATTTTAATTTTGAAGCCAAATTTAAAGAAGAATAATTTATTTCTCTGTTCTCTTTGAGAGGAAAGAACATATATGGTGGAAAAATACCAGTACTTGCTGCCACAATGTCCTAGCAGTGCTGCAAATACAAAGCAGGGTAAAGGTTAACCATACATTTTACATGTATTTGCAGCTTTTCTTTAGAAGAATAGTAAGAACAAATAGGAGAAGAAATATTTTCCACCAGGAAATTTGTTAGCTGGTTTTGAAACCACACTGAGAAGCAGTAGGAAGACTAACGGCCCTATTATAATTCTTATGAACCAGAGGAAAACAATGTTCTTAGGAGTGTTGTGTAATGGTACGACATTTTTTGTCTGGACCTCAAAGACTGTCAGACTGCAAGTGATTTTCATTATCAGAGGTTGAAATGTACTGTTATAAAATCATATTAACCTGCAGTTATACAAACATACCTGGGTTTGAAGCACAATCAATACAGGACGCTCGGAAATTAGAATAGCACCTTTAAAAATGATAACGAGACTTGGATTCGATTTGAAGGCCCCGTTAGGAAACCAGGATTTGGTAGAATTTGGCTCAAGGGTGATAAGCCAGGTGTGATGCCAGGTAAAATCTGGAATGAAACTTCACCCATCTCTGCCCTTGTGACTCAGAAGCCAAAAGGAACTGTACAGCAACCTCAACCCTTGAGGAGGCTGCAGCAATGGTAATTATGGTAGTAAAGACCGTAGTGAACAATTTAACCTCCTTCTGCAGGTAATGGACCGTAACTGCAGAATATATGGAATAATAGTTTCACGTGGTTCATATGAGGGGTTTTTTTCTCTCTCCCATTAGAAGTCTCTTTTGCTACTAACAACTATTCAAGAGAACAGACATTGTCTTGCTTTCTATTTGTTATAAATACAAAACTATTTCTTTCTGTGTTTTTCAGCTGAGCTGCAGCAGGTGACATACCAGAGAAATCTAGTGACCTCCGCTTGGATCCTTCACACATAACTTAAGTCAGTGGAGCAAGATGGCGAGAGCATTTACAAGCATTGATCACACTGTCTACAGGTAAAATTAAGACTTTCTGCTCTAAAATGCTGCTCCTAATTTAAAAAAAAAAAAAAAAGCCATGTTGAAGTCTGCCATCATAGGTGTCCATATCTTGCTGTATTCTTTGCTTCCTGTTTTTAAAGCTCAGCAAAAATAGCCTCAACCTCCTCTGAGGAAGGAAGACACCAGGTCCTGCATGCTCTGTGCTCTTCCTGGTATTCCCAGGCATGAGGGAGCTGCTGGGGACAGTCTGAGAATTCTTTGGAAGAGAAAAGGAAATGCAGAAAGCACAGGACAAGGTGGTAGCAAGGTAGGATGGAAACAATAGCAGAACAGCACAAAATCAACATAAACAGAAAACATAGGTGGGGTTGAGGCCACTTAAATACAAACTGAGATAATAAGAAAAGAATTTTCAAGGTTATCTGCAGTGTGACTAGTACTATGAAGGAAAAAAAATAACTTTCAGGAGGCTAAGTATACAAAGGAAGGGCTAACAGGCTGATGGACAGAACACACACCCACTTTCATAAACTGAAATTCAACTCTTGTGCCTGTATTTCTTGAAGCAGCTAGGAAAGCAGTGTTGACCAACTTTTGTCCTTAGCATGTTTTGCATTTACCTACTACCTACATTGTGTAACATAATCTGCTCTCAGAATATCCTTCACTTGCTTCACTAGCACTAAATTATAAAAAACTCTTAATGATGGATGTGGAAACACAGAAGAAAAGTTGCCTCAATACTCAAAAATTGTTTGTTCATTATCAGATCTGTATCCTTGAATCTTGTTGAGCTTCTGTGATATGCTTCTCAAAGCAAAATCAGAAAATAGTTTACCAGTTATGATAGTTTTATAGAATATTTTATTAGGCAATCAAACAAGCATAGAAAAAAAGTATTTTTAAATATCTATTTTAGCTTAATTTCTAGCCTCTTAGTTTAGAATTTATCAAATCTACATCAGCTCTTCTCAGGAGTCTATCACACAAAGAAAACTTCTGTCTGCCTCCAGGTTTCCCAGGCCATGAGTCAGCATGTGAAACCCAGTAATGGAGGCCGAGCCTCATCCTCTTCTCACACTTGCCTAACCTGCAGTTTCTTCCAGATGCAGTTAAGTGCTAGTTGTTCTCACCACAGATGCAAAGGCCCAGGTTCTGCCAATGACCTTTTCTAGGGCTCATCTGGACTTCCCAGGTAATGGCTTGTCTCGTGTTCTCTGTTGGTTGTTTGTTTTTTGGGGGAGGTTCCATAAAACAATTAGAAAACCTCAGCCAAAAGAACATTACAAGCATTAGGTCAAACACTCAAAAGCTAAGAACCTTGAAATTTAACAAGAAACTTTAAATAAAGGTTATGCGTGCAAATGTAAAAGAGCCCTCTTCTGCCAAGGTACGTGCACCTGGGTACTGCTTATTTATTTTTCACAGGTTTGGTGCCTTTTCCAGGGCACTTAATAAACATGCTGCAGGAATTAATCAGGCTTCTGTGGGCACAACACCAATGACAAAGGACTCTACATCAGTTGTTGAACTAAGTATGAAGGTGCAGGGCACAGGTGCAGAGTGCCTATGGAGGCCATCTAGGCTTGCTTAGATCCAGTAGCATCTTAGACTAATATGGATATTGCTCATGTTCCCCATTTAATCTCAAAGCACCTATTCCTCAACTAACTCGGTTGTTAGTCTTGCTCAACATCAGGATGCTGGCCTGACACCACTAGGATGATGTGACCGCATCTTGTTTGTTTGAACTGGAGCACAGCCTCAAACTCCTTTGCTAAAAGTCTTCATCAGATAGAAACAACTCTCAGGTGAGAATAACTTAAAAGTGAATGACAATGCATTTCTATTTCAGCAGTGTTCTGCATCTTGAGGCCTCTATACTTACAGGACTCACTTAGAACAGCTTTTTCCTTCACCGGAAGTTCATTGTTCTGTTGGATAAAACTGTTATTATTTATGATTTATAAACTTCCCCTGGAGTATTCTGTGAATTATTTAAGTATGTGCTTCTGTGTCTGTTACATCTACATATGCTGCAGATGTACCATTGTCTTTTGGCTTTGCTGCCACAAATATGATATTCTATTTAGTTATAAGACATCAGGTCATTGTCAAGTGATAAGTCCTCGGTCTGTAGTGAAAATGATGGTGGTGTTCCTGGTGCATATTGTATTTCAGGTGAACTCCTTGTTTTGGCTTATCTTCAGTGGCATTTACAATTTAACATTTACACAGCCGTTCTGTGGAAACGTTGGTTATTTCAAATATGTATTGAGAAATTGCTTTGTTCTGCTCCAGGGCTGGGGTTTTTAAAACAGATGGAAGTGTTTCTATAAATCAGGAAAGTACCCTTAAATATTTCTCTCACATTTTAAGTGTTTACCTCTTGAAGAAAACACACCCCCCCATCATTCAAGTTGAAGTTCACTAAATTTCTATTCATATGCAAATTCATATTATATTACGTGCTATTTGTATTTCCTATAGGTAACAAGATGAATCTCAAGTTACATGCCCTATAAATTAGACAGTTTAACGAGTCTTTCTTATTTCAAATTGGAGCTGCTAGGTAAGTTAAACATCTTTAAATAGGTTTCCACTTACAATTATGTTGAATCCTCTTAGACTGTATCACAAACCTTTCCATTGCAGTTTTTTTTCTTTATCTCAACATTTTTATTGAAACTTTCACCTACTTTTACAGAGGAGATCATCTGAGGGGAAGATGTTTTAAAAGATGGATGCTAAAATGGAAAAATAAGCCTTAACAATTGTTTCCCTCTTAAACCAATTGGTAAAGACAGCATGTTCCAGTTTATCTTAACTAGCCTTTCTCTTGCTGAAGCACACGTCTATTGCTCACATGTAAAAATGATGACTGAAACCATAGTTTTTTGCATGGGAAAAGTGCATATAGCGGTATCTGCTGTACAAAAAGTAGATTTGATATTCTGATTTTTTTACTCTGTAGCTTAAACTCTTGTAGACTAGCAGACTGAGTCTTTTGGAAAATATTTTAACTATTTGAAATAACTTCGCAACTACATCAATGACATTCATGTCACTGAGGACAAAGCTTAACATACATAAAACTTTAAACCCAGACAGTGAAAATCAGAAGCTTTTTTTTTTTTTTTAAATGCAGGACTCTACACTGGAGAGTAAAACAGTCTGTTTTACTTTTGGCTTTAAATAATGCTGTCTCCACGGTTGTTCCACAAAATTTTAGGAGTAGCTTTTTTGCTGTTCCCATGCTGTGCTCAAGGTAAACCAGCAGGAAATTTTCCACTCTCCAGTTTTGCGCACTTGCCTGAAGATGGGATAGATCAAGGATTTATACCAGGTACATGCAAGTTAACATCTCAATTTTCATCCAGATGTACTGTTGTGTTCCATTTTTATGCTTTGTAAACTCGGTGCTATGCTGTATAATCTGATGTGGGTTCTATTTGGTGGAAAATAAACAGATCTGTATTAATTCCCTGTATGAAGTAAGACGCTTAAATGTCTCCTACTTAATGATGCAATGGTTCAATTCACAGAAAAAGGGGTATAATTTCCCATAACACAAGCAACTTGTTGCTAGGCGTTAGGTTGGACCTGCAAGCAAGTGCTTGAACAGCCTGAAAGATTCTGTTAGCAATCCCTAGACACAATTAAAAATCAACTAAACCTACTGCACAAATGCCAGTGTTTTGCCTGGACTGGCTCAGTCACTTATAGAGTGAAGACCAACAATTTGCTAATGCAAGTTTTCCATAAACATCGCTCATCTGCAGGTAGTTTCCAGCAATGTATTCCCTGTCCTTCCAAGGATCAATGTCTGAAAAGATTCCCAATTTAAAACTCAGTAGTAAACTAAAATAGGGTCAAATAAACATTCGAAAAATTCATATTAATTTCACATGATTACTTCTGCTTTATCTTGAAAGCCAAGATTCAAACTGTAACGCAAAGTGCATAACAACTGCTTTTGTTCATAGGTTTCCTACCGATGGTTGATAATGAGGTGGAGGACGTTATCCGTCAATTAGAACATCGGATTTCCAGACTTGAAGGAGGTAATTTACCTGTCTTTACTTTCTGCTGCTTCTGGATTAGTGGGCATAAACAAGATGAGCAACAAAATGGCTTCTTAGGAAAAAGCCAGAATTTTCTGCAATTTTATTGCATTTCATTTATATTTTGATCACTAGTAGATAGGAGAGTGATAACTCTCAGATGGAAGGAGGGGGATTGGTTTTTCATAACTGGTGGGAGACACCTAGGTAACAGCTCTGAAGCTGGCAAGCAAGCCTGAAATTTATCAATTAGAATTCCTGCCTATGCAGAAGAGCTCCACGGGCACCTCGTGCTCCTAATAGACAAACAAACCGAATACTATGAACATACCAAAACAATCACAACTGGATCACATCTAAGATCCTACTCAGTCAAGAACTGACATACAACCTTGTATACTGCAAAACATCTCAGAGGGTTTATACAGTGTCTCAAAGAAAATAATAATATACTTTTTCCAAATGTAGAATTCCTCATTTCCTTCATTCCTCCAACCTCTTTTGTGCTTCTCCTATTTCATTGTCTGTATACCTATATTTCTTCCCTTTTCCCCCTCCCCTCATTTTTTCAGATTTCTTCTAACTTTTGGTGGTTGTCTTTTTTTCTTTTTTTTTTATCTTTGATTTCAAGTTGTCCTCTCCTTTAGCTTTTCCTGGGTTTAATCTGAAGTTATGGAGGAAAGTAGCAGGAATTACAATTAGCAGCAAGGTGACCACAAAACAATGCATAAATATTAACAGCTTTTACCTCATCTTGCAGTCCTCCACTTGGAAAAGATGATAACAGAATCTGGAGGAAAAATATTTGCTACCAATGGGAAAAGAGCTGATTTCCATGCTACAATGAAAAAATGCGAAGAGGCTGGAGGGTCTATTGCCACTCCAAGGAACCCGGGCGAGAATGATGCCATTCTGTACTTTGTGAAAACTTTTAACACCTATGCCTACGTGGGGATAAAAGAATCTCTAATTCCAAGCAAATTCCAGTTCCTGGATGGTACACAGCTGACCTATACTAACTGGTATTTACATGAACCTTCTGGCAAAGGGGAAGAGGAATGTGTGGAGATGTACACTGATGGCACTTGGAATGACAGAAAGTGCAACCAGAATCACCTTATTGTCTGTCAGTTTTAGTGCTTCCCCTTGCTGCTGTCTGGGAGGTTCCCTGGAATACGCTTGCCTATCCCTTGCCTCTTCATTTGTAGCTAGTGAAATAAGATAATGCAGCATGAAAAAGAAAAGTCACTCTTTTCTAGCCTGATTTGTCTTTTAAAAAATGTCAACCATAAAGAGGATATTACTTATAATGAAAGCAGTGGCCATTTTGTCTGTTCTGGTATTCATTGCCCACTGAGTTTCTTGATACTCCTGCCTGTGGGCTCCTACTGCTCTGTTAGCCTGCTAACTTATTACAAGAGCAAAAAGCAGATTTCTTGGGGACATACCTAAAGTGACTTACAGTCACAAGATCTTTCAGGACCCCTTTACCCACAAGCCTCTAAGTTGTGTGTATTTTGATCTCTTTCTCTAAGTTTCCCTCACCAAACCTACCTATACTGACACTTCTACTACCCCTGCTGTTGCTCAGCCTGCATTTCTTTGGCCATCTTCACCCATAACAGGTCCCCTGAAAGAAGAAATAAGCAGTGCTTCTAGGGTTACACAGAGCTATAAGCACAAAAGGGAGACTCGCCCACCTTACATTTCCTATAGGAAAGTTTTAGAGTCAGCAGATCTTTAACCTTCATATACCTGAAAAGTGGTGGCCAGAAGCCACCTGTCCTGAGCCCCTCAGCAACTCCTGACTCAAAGTGGTAGCAGCACAACATGCAGCACAGGAATGCCATGTGGGATGCATGTGAAAGAAAACACAGAAGCCAACATGAGTTACAGTGCCCATGGGGTTTAGGGAGATCAGTAGAGCCATGATAAGGCCAATTTTTTTTAAGCTAGATAGTAGAGGGATTCAGACACAGCTGATTTTTGGGCACCACAGGCTTCTTGGCAAACGGTCATTGGGATTGCCATGGGGCTGAGCCTGGTGGATGCCTGTTTTTCTGAAGCAGCCTATACTCTGTGCTCATTGCAGAAGCTGCTCAGAGTCTGCACCCTCCAGCTCAAGCTAAAGGATTGAGACAAAGCTCTCTGAACAACTTTCTTACTGGAGTCCAGTCACCCACTGAAGCTGATTATTCCCAAGGTTAGATTCACAAATGTGCAGTGTAACAGGTGCATCCAGAATTGCCTATTCTTTTTCCTTACTCTGGGGCCATTGACTTCAACATAGCTTAGGCAATGAAGGCTCTGCATAAGCTCCTTGACAAGGTAGAAGAGCTGGTTGAGGATCTGGGCATGCCTCCATATACATAACCCCAATGCCTGGCTATTAGTCACTCTCATTTGTGCTTTGTTAGTTCCAGCTTGGTTGTGGAGAGCTGAGCAAGGAAGTATCCGGCTCCAGAGCCAGACCAGCTCTTCTCAGCCTCTGTGTGACTGGGAGATGGAACAGTCAAAGTATGAAGGTAATTGGGGAGTGAAGGCGAGCTCAGAGCTGATGTGAATGCAGGGGCCACCAAAGGGACAGCTTGGAGCCTTGTAGCTGTGCACATTGCTGTAATTCCAGAGCAGCAACTGGCCATGCACAACATTGCTGCACTGGCTTAAATTTAATTACTCAAATATTTTGAGTACATGTTCTCACCACCTGCTCTGTGACATGGCATGGATCTTCCTGGCCTCTGTTCAGCCCTCTGCTTGATGTCATGGCCCGTGAATCATTCTTGCTGTTACTCTCTGCAAACTAGGCAATTTATCTTACAGGTATCTACTTAGGATGATTAATGCACGAGGGCTAACGTCAAACCAAGACACTTTTCTGCTTGAACAGTTTGGTGCCTGCAGGTGATCTACCTCCACAGGTTACTTAATTATTCACCCCAGCAATATTCAAATCCTTCATCACAATAGAATCACAGAATGGTTTGGGCTGGAAAGGACCTTAAGGATCACCTAGTTCCAACCCCCTTACCATGGGCAGAGGCACCTTCCACTAGACCAGGCTGCTTAAAGCCCCATCCAACCTGGCCTTGATAATAATGCATACTAAATAGGACCAGTTTTCCCTGTTCCAGGAGCTGTAAAGTTATCCCAACATACGCAAAGAGAAAACTTTTGTGAGCAAAGTCCTCAGTTTATCCAATGCATCTCTTTGCCATGTAAGGAGATCTACAGGCTGTTAACTAATGCTCTATTTCTGGATAACATAGCCAAAATATAAACTACTGTATCGTATATCACGTAAGGTCTAGGTAGACTGTTATGTTAAACCCATTGAAACAGATATGCAGAGGGGAAATGGGACCTCAGGAGTCCGTAGGCACTGTTTCACATCAAACTCTCTTCTTACTCTTACTTACAAATGTTTTGCAGGTCACCAGTATCTGCCTGCACCCATGGGCTCACTCAGAGTCTTCCACCTTGCGTGACTGCTGTTGTGAAACTAACTCTGCCATGAGCACAAGGAAACAGGAACACATGCATCGCCTCATACGGTAGTTTTCCACTCATCATATTCCAACAAAGTTTAGGAAGTTTACAATGATTAGCATCAGCCTAAGAATGAAGTTGGACCCCCTCAAACATTTAAAGACATGGTAAGTTTTTTATTTTCTCCTGTTTATCTCCAGGGGGTTAGAGAGTCATCTCAAAAGTAGAGTTAATTGCAGGTGTGCGAAAGAGTCTGCTTTCAGTGTCAGTCTAATGAATGTGTGCCACAGCAGAAATGTTCCCCCACCACCTCATGTTTAGGCATTTTCTCCTGTGGTCTCTCAGGGAAGTGGGTAAAGGACTTGGTGTGTTACTCCACAGCTACAGATGCTGGCCCTCTTTGGACACTCTAGCTGCTTTTGGTAATAGATGAGTCCCTAAAACCTCAAAGCCAGCAAATCTCTCTCACCCTGCCTGAAGCTGCTCCCTCTAGCAACCCTGCTGACAGCAGGCAGGTTTGGAACCATTAAACGTGGCCTGGAAAGCAGATTGGTTTGGCATTTGGGCACCTAATTTATTTCCTAAATCTGAACAAAAGGACAACACAGCATCATCTGATTTGTAGAAAGACAGGATTCCCCAAGGCTGGCAACTCTTTACTTCAAACTTATTTTCTGAAACATTTATGAACTTATTTTAAAAGCCTAATCCACCCTATCCTAACTTCAAATACTAGCTGTGCCTTATAAGACTGCCACCGTTCACCATGTGTTTACCAGTACTTGTGCATATACTGGACCGCCCAACTTGCTGACAAGCCTAACTGTGTGATGTTCAATTTCCAGCCAATAGAGAGCGTCACTTCCAAAGATGAGTAATGATAATAACACCAGGATCAAGTAAAATTAAAATCATATTAATCTTAAAATCTACTGAAAAACAGGATGAGCAGAATTCTTGCAAAGAAACTTAAAAAGGAGCTTGGTTTTGGGGGGAAAAGTGTGCTGATGCTGCCTTGTACAGTGGAAAACTTTTTTTCCCCAAACAAATATTCAGCAAATTGTTTAATTCCATAAAAATTATCCATCACAAAAAATGATTATTAGTAATCATTATTTCCTGTAAAAATATCCTAGTTCACATTTTCTGTGTTTTGTAAGAGTTTAAAAAAATCTATTGCCAATTAGTTGACTTTGAGGTCTAAAGGGGCATGCTCAAAGTCTGAACTTATACCCTTTTGGCTATCTCTACTGCAAGACAGAGTGTTGCACAGATTTCAGTGTCCCCACCAAGAGGTTCTTAACCCAGGCCGCAGTTTGGCCTTCACATGTTTCCTTGTCATCAGACAAATACTAGATGCAGTACTGTGTACAGATAAGAGGGTAATTTCTCAGGGACTGTGTGGTGCCACTTCCACAACAGTGTGGAGCAGAACCAGAGCTGACTTAGCAAAACCACTGAAAGGGTTTCCATGTGCTTTTTAATCCATGCAACAGACTCTGCAACAGCCTGACTGTTACCATGATTTTTCAATTTTTTAAATAAAGTTAAGCTTGTAAGTAGCAAGTGGGTTGTGGAACATAGTTGGAAGAGAGTTGGGTGTATGAACCCCTTGGATTTGCAATAACCTTAGGGATATCAGGCCTCACGTGCTGAAGGCTGCACATGCTACTCATCAAATAACTCAGATTCTGACTGGTTATTATTATCAGATTATTCACTTCTCGGTAAATAAGATGATTTACAAGGAAAGCTCAAGTGGTTTCCTGGCAAGAAAAGGACCATCATTTCTCACTACAAGTGACTGTCTCCTAAAGCAACTTGTGCGTGTGTGAACAGACAGCTATTGTTTTGCTGATCCTGAGCAAACTGTGGTAAAGGCGGAACGGCTTCATCCTTTCTTTGGAAAAGCTTGTGCCACTTTAAGAACACCAAGTGGGTGGTGATAGAGGCACCACTGTACAAACAAGTACCTGTGCAGGCTGCTGCGCTCACCTGAGCCTCACAGAGGCGAGGGGACGCTGCCCTCACCTTTCCTGGTTTGTCTGGCAGGTTGAACACCACCTTCTCTAACACAAACTCTGGCTGCCTGACAGCAGAGGATGGACCCCCAGACAAAGCGACTCCATTTTACCTGCAAGACACCTTGAGGACTCTGAGCAGGTAAGAGTGGATGGAAAAGAGCTGAATGACTGCAGGACCATGCAAGCTTTAGAGAAAGCCAGAACTTATTTACTTATTTCAGGTAGTTGAGAGAGATGCTAACATTCAGCTCAAATTCAACCACTTGCTGACCTTCCTGCAAAAATAAGGGGATAACTAAATTTCTAATTTGGTTACAAGGTTGTCAGCAGGGAAGGGATGAAGACGAAAATACAGAGTTGCTATTCATGTAATTTATTTTAAGTTCACTAGTATCAAAATAGTTTGTTAAATGGTTATAGAGTTATGTCTGCAAGTGCACTGCATAAAGAATTTTTTATTTTTTTTTTTTAAATTGAGCAGACCATCAGCTTGTGTAAGTTTATTCAAAAGTGTTTAAAGTCTAAATATTTCAGAACAGGAAAAGTCTATTTGACTTACAGGTGTGTAACACCCCTCTCTGCAATACATTCAAGAGTCAGAAAACTTATAGACATACGCCAGGAATTCTAGGATACCACATAAAGACACCTTATTAGATGAAACAGAAAAATCAGAATTTACATGTCCAGAAAAAGTGATTTAAGCATACTTTAATAGCAGCACAGAAACACTTCTGTTGCATCTTAACTTTCATGGTAGTCACCTGCTTACTTTGGAAGTGAGGTGAAACATACTGCAACCAAGTGCATGATCAGCAAAACCCCAGCAGTGTGCTATACTACTTTGCATTATTAAATATGCTGTCTGGTATGTCATCATACCTTTCTTTTTAACATCTCCTCCCAAATTATATACATCTGATTTCTGCACCCAAACTTTTTTTTTTTAATTCTTTAAGCTAGATTTGTGTCCTAGATTTGCAGCTAGAAATGCATGTGGAGACTCGATACATGGAAAGCTAAATGTACACAGATTTTACTTAAAAGTAATCTGACTAAACTACAGCATGCTTTATAAAGGCTGAAATCCTTTCAAAAATGAATACTGAAATATTTATAATTATCACTGTGTTCAGTTGTTACTTGTAGAAGATACATTTATAATACAAACAAATTCAGTGATTTTCTTTTAATATTTTATGATTCTGAACATTTTCATAATGCTATTTTGGTTTGAAAGGTTTGGCCCTCCAGGGATCAGAGCAGTGTTATTAGATCTTTCAGAGGTTTTACATAGTTGAAATACGGCCTTTTCTCTAAGGTACTAAACTCATGAATTTGATTCCTATTTTTTACAGGATTTTTAAGTGACACTTTCAACTTGCAGTAATAGTTCTCTCTTCATCATTACCCTCATTTCCAGTCAATTACTGTGCAAGAAATCCAGGTCTCAGAACTTTTCACATTCCTACTGTTTGCTGCCTCTGCTTACAAAACACAGTCACAGAAGCGGCATAGGAATTCACCTTTCTGCAGCTGCACACTGTTATGAGGCACACTGCAGGCATTGCAGCAGTGATGACCTCTTCAGAAAACTAGTCTATACATGTGTAATTATCTTTAAATATTAATAGGAAGTTGGCAGTTATGTTAGAGAGCAAGTACACAGTAACGCTCATTTTCCCTACTTGAAGGCTAAAGCTTTAAATCACTGACTGAGCAGAACAGGAAGCAGAACAAGTTCATTGCTGTTGCCAGTTTAGCCCTTTTGACTTGTTCTTCTATTAAAATACGTACATGCCTGAGAGAAGAGGTGTTCGCACATCTGCAAAATGGCAAGTGTTCTGCAGCTCCAGTTGTGCTACAGCAACTGGGAGTCGATCTGTGTATCTAATTGGGCAGCTCTCACATCTAGATAATGAAAACCCTCCCCACATAAAGAGCTATAAGCCCTGTTTGTATAAGATACCGGAAATTCAGTATCACATATCTGGTTTTATCTGATATACTAAATTAGCATATTTTAGTGGAATTTATGACCTGCTAAACTATCAAAAATGATTGTGTAAAGAGATAACTAATATTCAGTCTTTAACATTTCAGAAATACGTTTTTGCTTAGTACCATTAAATTGTGGTTTTTCATCCAATCCAACTGCATTCATCTCCACCAGGAGATTAATCTCCAACAGGCAAGCAGGTGATTAAGCACTGTCACTTGATTACACAGAGATAAGTCTGTGACCAAGATATTTCCGAAAGTCCCAATACAACTGTATTATGTAGAAGTTCTTTTGTACTGTCTGTTCTAGCTTCAGTCAGTTTCAGTAATAATGAAAATCCAAGCTTATGCTGAATAGGACCCTGCCTTTGGGTGTGGAAAAGGAAAAGGGAAGGACTGATTCTCAAATATTACTGATATATATGGTACATATATAATTGTATGTAAATAGTACAATGGAAGGCCTAAAACTCTTGTAGAAAACTTGTCCTGGTTGATGGGTCTTTCTTAAAGCCACAATCATTTCCTTTGATGTAGGAAGAGTTTTTCCGCTTCCCTTCTCCTCCTCCCCCCCAAGTGGAATGTGGAAGATGCCATCAAACAAATTGTGATTAACTTGACAAGATACATAATAAACACCAACACCCTGCTACCCGCTTCAGGGGCAGCAGCAAAACCAAGCCTCCCAATATGTGTTTCCAGCCAGGTCTTTGCAAATGATACATACTGCTGAGATCCATATGCCTGCATTTGTCAGTATTTTCTTGCCCACAAGAACATCTGGGGTAGAACCTGGTGCTGTTGCCAAGAGTTTCAAATAACACTAGAAACAAAAATCTTAGAGCAGGCCACCCAGCACAAAATTAAACACTGAATTCACCTGTTTGGACATTAGTCAAGGATCTAATTTCCTTGATGTGCTTCCATAAATACTCAGCCACACAAGCAAGCATCAGCCTGAGGCATGTTTGTGCTTGCTTTACAGATATTTAGCAGCAAGGTTTTTACTCGGTAAGAGCACTGAGTAGTTCACCAGTGGGGAGTTTGTTCTGTTGCAGGCACTGAGGTTCTTACCTGCCTGAAGTAATCCAACTCCAGAAATCATTTAAGAGTCACAGGATTTAAACAGAACCAGTTCTTTCCAAAAGTATGTAAATATGGGTGTAAACCTGAAACTCTGCGTTAGGGGAGATGAAGGAATAGCAACTTTTCTGTTGGAACTGAAGAGGAAAGGCAAACAGTCTTTGCCCACGTTTCTTGTTTGCTTGCAACTGAGTTTCTTTTACTCTCAGGTGCTTTTTGATTGACATTAAATGCTGCAGTTACTAGTCAGAATATCCTGATAGAAACAAGAGGAAATATGACTCAATTCACTGATAAGAAACAGGCCTTGCAGACCGTTCTGCCTTTTAGTGGCTGCACTTATGAATTTACTAATGTCCCAAAGACTTTTAAAACTTGCTTTTCTGTTTCCAGAGGTGAGACAGTGGTACTAAACCCGTGACCTTTCCAAGTAGGCAGAAAAAATTAATACATGATAATCAATTATTCTGAAGTTTGGAGGTGGACAAATTGTATAAATAAGTGCCAGTTCAGATCATCTTTCTGCCCTGTGCAAAACATCTTCAGAGGAACCACAACTGAGACCAAGTAACAGACTGGGAGGCCACCGCCTCCCACAAGCATCTTGCTCGGGGACCTTCTCATGTTACAATGACCTCTGTAGGCTTCAGAAGGCTGTCTTAAAGCTTTAAGCTACTTCTATAGATTACAAATCAGCCTTTTTGGCATAACAGTATTGCTACCTTTGGTATTTGGCCTCATGATACTCTGAGGGCCCCCTGGTTGAGATAGGGGATAAATACATGTGGGTTTTCATAAGGTTTTCCCTACTGATAGTTCTCTAAAATCAAAAGCTATTAATGACTAACTTGGAGGGGGGAAAAAAAAGCAAGATTAGCACACAAAAATAACTGACTTTTTAGCATAGGTTCATTACAGTTAGAATCAAAGATTACATTCAATACAGCAATGCCTGCAGCAGGCAGGACAAGGACTCAGTTTCAGCTGGTGGGGGAAGACTGACAGATTCCTTGCAGGGCAGAAGCCACAAGGCAGCTGTCTCAGCTGCACCCTGCCCATCTGCTTCACTGGAAGTGAGCAGCCCATGCCAGAGTAAATCACCCTGTCTGCCTATATGTGGTTTTGCTTTTTGCTAATAATCAAGAGTTAATACTGCAAATCAAACGGTCAAACAATATTTTCTGGCTTTTCTATATTGCAGCAGGCTGTGAGCTGACAGACAAGTACATCAGCTAAATACTGCAAGTCTTATTTTCTGCTTATAGGCCTCTGCAACACTTGTGTGCCATGATCTTAAAGATACTACAATTCATAAATAGATCTGTGCTAAGATAAGGGGAGCAGTGAAGCAATCCACAAAGAGTTTTACGAGGCCTACTTTAGATTTCATTAAACATATGCAGTTAATGAAGCATACCAGCTTCATTTCCAGAATTACATAACAAGGTTACAATTTTGTTTTCTGGGGAGGGTGTAAGGATAGAATTGTGTTTTTTCTAAGAAAGGGTTTTGTCCTCTGTGATAAGATGACCCCTTCTTTAGGATCCAAAAAGGTCCTCCATCAACTACAGTTAAGAAAAAAAACTTTAATTTGTGTAGCTTCAGGCAAATCTTAAATGAAACACTGGAAATGGAAGGTATAACCAGAAATCACATGTCTCTAACAGGCTTTTTTTCCCCCTCGCCAAATGCCTTCATTATTTTATACACCTCTAAAGTCATTGATTGCCTTCAGCTCCAGTCTTTGCAGAGGTTTTAGTCCTCTACCCAGCTGTTAGATTTAGGGGACAGATCTAGAGCATCCTTCACTGCAAAATATTTTGTGGTTTAGAGACCAGATTTTATATGCTCACATGTTCACTGATGAGGATTTTAGTTGAGATAAAGAACTTGCAAAGCTCCAGTGACAGTGTTTATTTATGCTGAGAGAAACACCACTGCTTTTGTAGTTCTAGAGCCATGTTTTGCTTGACTGCTACTTTGATTCATTCATACCCTCCCATAATCAAACCTTAGAGGTTTAGAAAGTTGGCAGGGATACTGGCTGTTTGGAAAGATTATTTAACCACACAGCCTGTGTGCATCAAACACTGTCAATGTGAGAAACACCTCGTTAACTGAGCAGCAGTCCCAGCTCTTTCACAGCTGTGCTGAGTGAAACCCAGGCAAGCAACATTGAGAAGGGTCATTGTGTCATGGCCTCCAGCTTCTGTACTGCTGGTTGCACAGTGCCAGTTTAGCAGACTCACTTGTCAGTGTCCCTGTTTCTGTTTGGGCTGGATTCCACTGTCATGAGTGTACCTGATTTATGATGTATCTTACTGAAAATTATGTAATATGATGTATGACGTGACCCTCTCGTCATACAGGCATAGTTACGAAGAGTTGGTGATGCATTCAGTCCCCAAAAGACCAAAGCAGGCTGCATACGCACCCCAAGCTGTGCAGCACTCACAAGCTGAGAGCCCAGAGCCTTAAAACATGAGAACATGAGTGCAAGGAAAGCACAAAATAGGTGGGTGAAGGACAAATGAATAGTTTGGGGGACATTATATAATCATATCAGCAATCAGCAGCTTTTCTAGCTAAAGCAAATGTAGTCAACAACTCCAATAGGCAAACAAGGCCCTTTACAAATGAACTGCTGCTCTTTACAGCCTTGTCTCCTTGAAGCTGTCTCCACGCTATCACAGACCTTCCCATCACTTCCCAATTGCCTCTGCAATGTCACACTCACTATTTTCTGACTGAAGAGCATTTTGGCTCCTCAGAAGGTCCAAGGCAGACAGAAACCCAGCAAGGCCTCTCAGTGAGTGCTTGCCCCAGCAGACACACATAGAGCCATTTTGTCTGACCTTTGTTTCACCGACAGTGGTACAGCTAACAATTCCTTATCCAAGCATAGTGACACATTATGTCTTCTTCACCAAAGGATGAAACAGAGGGGTGCCTTCCCCATGGTGCCTCTCCTGTCTGCGTGCTCAAACACACCTCACCTTCCTCACCTCAAACCATAGGATTTACTTTCTCAGCAGAGGAAAAGAACAGAGCTTTCCTTCATCCTCAGCATCCAGGGTGTCTAAGAATGTTTATTTCTTACACAACATGGTATGTAGTTAAGCTTAAGATCACTGGACGTTTGTTTTGTGGATGTTTAACTGGTGTGACCTTCCCTCACAGCCAGGATTTAAGGAAAGGGGCAGTGCTCTGCTCTCATCCTCACCAGCAGTGGATGCTCTCACTGGATTATTTTTTTCCCTTAGCCAGGTCCCAGTGAGGGATCACTAGAGCAGAAAATGGGGATGGGGATTTCCCTTGC
Source organism: Fratercula arctica (assembly GCA_947846985.1). Lineage (NCBI taxonomy): Eukaryota > Metazoa > Chordata > Aves > Charadriiformes > Alcidae > Fratercula > Fratercula arctica. Next base: position 28,703,736 of record CANTUZ010000010.1, read on the forward strand.
AAACTATGGCTGAATAACTGCTTGTCCAAACAGGGGAGTTGCAACAGACTGAAAGAGGAGAATGAGGAAGAGAATGAAATAACAAGCAGGAAGAATTGAAACGAAAGCTGAAGAAGGAAGCAAAAGTAGCAGAAGCAGGAGGTTAACAGAAAATGCCTGACAGAGAAAAAGGCAGCAACAAGAGACCACAAAGCAAGTCAGAAATGAAGATATTTAAAGGAATTCATTGATGGACAAAGAAAACTGAATTACAGGACAAGAGGCCTACCTCTGGTGCTCCCAGCGCAGCAGCTGCGTGCAGCCATGAAGCAGCACCAGGCAGCTCCCCACGCACAAACATCCCTCTCCCACAGCTGCCTCCCCTGGTTGTGAACAGCCTCACACTTACCTTCATCCACCCACAGAGGAGAAAATAAAAAAATATCAAGAGTGCCACAAGATAGATCAGAATATAACACAGCCTAAAGAGTTCCAGAGCACAGCCCCATCAGTCAGAGCTGCAGGCCTGACCAGATGAAAACCAAGCAAAACCAAGCTATTTTGTAGCTCGGGTGACACCAGACACAGAGCACAGCTGGCTGCAGGGAACCAAGCTGGTGGGCAGCATTCCAGGACCATCAACCATCCTGCCACAGATCTGTGGCTTAGCTGGCAGGGACACAGCCATGAGCATGCCCCAGGCCCTGAGCTAGGGGAGCTTCACCCCTGTTCTCCATACTTTTCCCCAGTTTGCAAGACGTGACATTAATCAGAACTGTAAAACTTGACACAACCTTGCAAGAGCTGAGGCTTCTCAAAAGGTCTTGGTACTGTTGCAAGGCAGACACTGACCCTGGCTGGGCAAGCACAACTGAGCCTGGAAGGAGAACGTATTTTCCACTGTCAAATTATGTGTCTCTCTCTGTGAAACAAAGCTGAACTGGCACCTCAATAGCAAGAGGAGAAGGTAAATATGAAAGAAAGGTAGGCACCAGAGAGCCAAGGTTTGACTGAGTAGCAGAGTCCAGTTAATTTAGCAGCCAAGAGAAACTCCATCTAGAGTCTGCCTAGCAGATTGCTAGCCTTCATTAAGGAATATCATCACCTAAATCCTCCAGGATTTGTTACCAGACATCTGCTGCTTCTCCTCACAAGCCACAGCAAAAAGCTCTGAGGCTCAGGGCAATTTTAACACCATTAAGCCAGGTACAAAATTGCTGGTAGCTCACTAGTTTCCCATATATACTCATATTCTTCTACTCTTTCCAAATCAGCATATTCTATCAACCCCGTTTCAGTCTTCTCCTTCTCATAATGGTCATGATTTAGTAACAGAAACCCAGTATAGCACCCACTATGAAAAGTGACAGACAAACCTGAGATCTCCTCTGGTGAAACCTAGGCCAAATTCCCAGGCTGAAGGCAGCACTGCAGCCCCTCAGGAAACCTCCTTAGTGCCAGGGCACAGGGCCAAGAGGTTGTGGGGATAAAAAGCCTGCTCAATCCCTGGCTACCACCTTTTATTCACCTTCATTATGGATTCATTATGGCTTTCAGGTGTGTGGCTCCTGTGCTGAAGGAATTGCATTGAGCCCTTAACTAATTAGGACACACCTGTTAACAGTCCTGGCTCCAAGTCCCACTCCTTCCTGGCTGGTCTACCCTTTCTTTTTCTATTTTGCAAAACTAAAGACTTGAGACTTACTAGCTCTGCTTCTGCTCCGCATGTACGCCCCAGTGCCTGGATGCTAAACCTCCCTGCATCTTAAGCTCATACTTGTTTGATTAAACCATTTCAAACAGAAATTAGTTTTCAAAAGATTTAACAGTTTCATTAAAATATATCTGTAACCATTTTCAAAGCACGTAATTCTTTACTGAGCATCCGTTGAAGCTCTCTGGCAAGCAAAAAGTTTCTAAATCCAACTTTATAGGAAAAAAAAGAGATAAAGTACACATGCTGATGGCAGATGACTTACAGTTCTCCCTTCTTTCCATTGAGTCCTTTTATGCTCAGCTTTGGCTTTGATACACGTCAGTGTAACCATCATTTTGTGTAACGATGCTCTAAGTGGGAAGGAAGGGCCTTAAAAGTCCTAACTTTAAAGAGAAGGTGACAAAGGCTGGCCCAAGAGTCAGGAAGGGTGTTTCAGTGTGGACATAGTGTCTTACACCAGAATCAGCAACTGCACCTGAGCCAAAATGGAAATGTAGGCTGATGCTCCACAGAGGCTCTCGAGGGGACATAGAAAGAGAGAGCAGAAGCTCCTCTAGGGCCTGCAGCCAGGGAAATTGTGTTTGTTCTTCAGGATGAAAAAATAATAGGTGAAAGAGGCTGATAGCCCTATGCAACAAACACACCTATGCAGTCATAATGCCTATTTGCAAGAAAGCAATGCAGTGTATTTTTTGCTTTACAGCTTCAGGCTCTCGAAATGGAGGAAACCATGGTGGAAACGATCCTGGCTCCATGGGAAATACTGCTGGTCATTTTTGCTGCGGTGCTGATCATGAGTTTTCTCATGTTTCTGCCCCCCGCTGCGGTGGTGATCTGGAGAATGAAGCGTGTGCCACAGATCTCGCTGCATGGCTCCGTGTGAGCCAGCACCGGTACAAGTTGTAACACCACCCATCCCTGTGAAGGATGGTTCAGGATGATAACATCTCTGAGGGTGACTGTTACTCTGTAGGATCCATCCAAAAATGATGGGTTTCCCAGTCTATTGCTGCTAAGTTTCTGTGAAAAGAGGTTGTGTATAATTTTGTCTTCATTTACTACAGTTCTCAGCACTTTGCCTTCCATTTTTTGGCTAGATTGTAATTACTGTTGTTGGCTTAGTTCCTAGACTGACTTCTTCTCTTGCATTACAATGGACTGAAAAGAAGACTGAAAGAGAAGCAAGCATAATGTAGCATTGTATTCCCTTAACTAACGTCAAGAAAGCCTGCCTTTCTATAGTTACACTGTAAGTACTGCCAAGGCCTTCAGCTGAGGTGACTGACAGTTGCGCAGGTGGACATACCAACAGCTAGCAGTGTGCTCTGGGGAGGCAGTGGTTTATTCTGGTTGTACCGTCAAACCTAGAAAAACCCAACAGAGAATTGTGCAATAAGTAAGGATCTTGTGCTGCTTTTGTCTGATCTGAAAACTTACTGGCCTAAAATATTCTTCCTTTCTTTCCTTCTGTATGAATTTTCCTCTCCCTGCAAATCCCGAGTGCCAGAACACAAAGCCTTCCCCATCCTGGGGTTAGAGCAGGAGCATGAGGGACAGCCCGATGCTCAGAAATGCCCAGCCAGACACCGAGTCTACGTTAATACAAACATACAGCAACTATTTGCCTGAATTACATTACGCAAATTTACTCTGGGAAATAATGTGATTAAGTTGCCTTTAGTTTGTAACTGTGCTGTATAGGCTTATTGGTTTAACTTCCCTTTCTCATATATAAAAAATACAACAAAACTGCTTCTCTGCAAGTTTATGAAAAAAAAAAAATCAATCTCTATCTTAATATCAAATTCATGCAACATCAAATTAAAGCTTTCCAGCCTAATTCTTCCACCTTATGGGACACAAATTAGCAGGATCTCTGATGCACAGATTTAACGGTTTCTGTTAGTTTAAAAGAGCAATGGGTTTGATTTCTTCATAAAATCCAATATTGGATTTATTTTCTTTTGTTGGTTGGTTGGAAAGTCACTGGAATAGCTTAATATAACCCAAAGAAAAATGTTTTTTAGCACCAGTAGAAAAATCATAATGGAAAGTGCTCAGTGCTTCAGATATTCTGTTTGAGCATCAGCTCGTAATGAATTGGCTGGAAATGAAAGACTCAAAGACGTTATAATTTCATTTGATAGAGATTATTTGTTTGGCAGAAATAAACAAAGCCACCAGTGATTGAACAAAAATGTTGCTTTTCTTTAAGACTAGAGCACCTTTGTGTCCAACACAGTGACCTGAGTTACTGCCTCACAGTTTATGAACAGCTAAAGCAGCCAACTCATGCCTTTGTTGGTGTAATTGTCTGCTACGCTCATAGTCATATGACTGACTGGTTCTGCGCCCAAAAACAACTGATGGTTTTGTGCTTGTAATGACTGGATTCTGAGTCGGAAAAATAATGTGTAATTTTCTGTATCTGAATCATTTAACTGATTCATGAGGTAAAGGTCAATTATACATAATGTATCGCGTAACCATGCTGTCTGTGTCTGAGAGATTCACAGGAATAGGGAAAAAGAAGAGAAAGGAAATACAAACAGATGATCTGGCTGTCTTCAGATCTGCGGCATCAGTGTTTGCTCAACAGAAGAAAATTAAAACAAAACCCCAAGCATGGATTCCACTGAAAACCAAGCAAGCGGTAACTAAGCTTTTTGTTTAGATTTCGTAACAATTCACATACATGCCTGTTCTGTAGCTACAGCTCCACAAATAAACTGTACCTCTACTGCTCTGGTCTTTGATCTTCACTTGCACCAAGTGCCAGGTGGCCAGCGGCCTGGGCTTTCTGCTCTTTACACTTCTTACTCTGTGCCTTTGGTTTTCCAGAGTACATACGTGTGCAGGGGGGATGTGAAAGAGGGAGAGCTCACAGAAGGAAGGGGATTGGAGCAGGGACAAGTTTTTGTATTTCATTAGAAGAATCAATGACAAAAAAAATCACTTGGATATTAGTTCGTGTTTAAAGCTGTTACAAATTCAGATAACAAATTTTTGCTGACTTTAGAAACAGCCTGTTTAGACAGGTTTAGAACAGGTTTGGAAATAGAATGAAGAGGGGAAAAAAAACAGGGAGGATGAAGAGCCAAAAGCTGTGGAAAGCTTGGGCTAGGACCAGCAGCTGCCCTGGCATTACTGTGCTGAGACCAGAACAGATCATCTGCTCAGCCCTGCGCTGAACCCAGAGCCCTAGAGCTCTACCCTACCTGTGGCCTGTCCCAACTCCATTACCAACCAGACCTCGCTTACTTTTGTATTTTGCCCCAAAGTGAAGTCATAGCTCGTGGTAGCCACAGCCTCTGCCTAAGGGAGGCCCCGCAGGTGTGTGTGTGCCTCATATGCCCAGGGAGCACGAGGATGTGTGAGCGCAGAAGAGCACTTGCAGCCCTGCACCGCTGTTAGAGCAAAACAAGGGGCAATAGGACTTTCTTTCCAGAACTACCATGGCATTGCCCCACAGGGACTGAACAGAAGAGACTGAAGCTGAACCCTGTCACGCAAACCAGAGAGCTTCTCTTCCAGGTCCCTCAACACCCACCTCCTTCACCTTTTTGGCAGAGAAAACACGACGCAAATATCTGCTAGTTTAGGGCAATGCCAGTTCTCACATTTTGTACTGGACCAAGATGTTACATTTCTCCTATCATTTTGCCTGGTTGCAGCAAGCATATAGGGCACTTTTTGACTCCTAAAGGCTATATCTTTCTGTGGGATGGCCTCAAGGTGCTAAATACAGGCAAACTCTTTGAGTTGTCCCACTAACAAACTGCAAGTTTGTAGCTTAGGCAAATCACAGCACCTTGAACAGCTGTACGTACAGCCTGATTTAATCCCCAACCAAGCAGGTGTGTGAATGAAGAATTATACCCCTACAGCTGGTAACTGTTGTGACTTGCACCGCTTTAATGGTCATCAGAGCAACAATCATGATTAGTTGGCAACTGTAAAAGCAACTAAAAGTATGGCCCTTTCTCAGTAAAGATGACCCCTGACAGAAGATTTCTGATAACAATTATTGTGTTTAGCTAATGACTGCATCCATTAAACAGCTCTAATTCTTATTTAATTCCAGATAGACAAATTTAAGCCATAAAAGTGATCTTCATTCTTTGAAACACCTCTGCCATGAGCTATTAGCCTATATATCTGTACCCAAGAGCTGAGGCCAGATTATGACTATGATCTCTAGTCCTTTAACTAAATAAAAGCTCTATGTTTACATGTCTTAGCAGTGATTTCATTGCTCTGCTTCTCTTGTCAAAATACCCATGTCACATTGCAGATGGCTGGTTGGTGGCACAAGCGTTTTTGGTGCTAGTAACCACAGACGATACAATCAGCCTCCTTGTCACGGTTGGAGCCGTCGATGCCTTGCTCCCCAAGTTCTTTGAGGAAGATGTTTAGTTGCTCTGTCTGAGTTTCGGTGAAGGCTAATGTGTGCAGACAGGTGCTGTTGGTGGGGAAATAGGCAGATTCAGCTCCACTGATGGCAATCTCAGAGGCTGGAAAGATCAAAGATAACAACAACAAAAAAGAAATAAATAAAAAAAAAGAGCTGAATTAGCATAGATTTGTCCTGATCTTTAAACAAGCGCCGGCATTCTCATTTTCCGGACTAAAGACTTCAACTTGGAGTAAAAGTGCCTGCATGATTGTTTTTGGTAAACCTTGGGAAACAACTGCTCTAGCAACAGGGCACTGTCAACAGTAAAATATTTTCCATTAACCATAGGAGAGATAGGTTGGCCCTTTTGTGTATGTATACACACACACTTATTTTTAAATTAAGGCGATAACAACGGAGTCAAACAGCCCGTTTCAGGTCACAGATTGTCCACGGGACGCAATGGGAGCAGCCTTAAAACCCTTGGGCTGCCACATGAAAACGGCAGCGTGCACAGAACAGTGCAAGTGGTGGCCAATTTTGCTGAGGTTCCGCAAGTACTGTTGCAAGATCTGCCCAGCAGGGCACATAGCCCTTGTGCAGCATAGGGTTTGTGGCGAGGTGATACTTATTTACTGTTTTTTTTTAAAAAAAGTGCATCTTCCCACAAACATTGCATACATGTCATATTTGCTATGCCAAACTGAAAGCTCACCAGCCCAGGCCTTTGTGGTAATTTTAAAACTGACATGATTTCTGGTTCGGCAGTTTGTCTGCTCTCACAATGTCCCACATGTCAAGAAAACATAAACTTTTCTTTCCTCCTTTTCCTAAACAAAACAGACTGAGCCTCCCGTCCCTGCGACCCTTCCTCAGATGTGTCTGAGAAATACTCACGGTTACAAACAGCCAGTGCTTTTCCCCCAACAAGCTGCGTTGTCCAGGAGAACCCGGTGGCATTGCCACATACTTCATACAGCCTGCTTCTTCTGAGGAATTGAAAGTCATAACCCTTGGGAAACAAAAACAGGGAAAAAACAAACACACGTTGTCTTAGGCTACATCATGGTAACTGTAAGATGACAAAACATTCAGCCAGTGAAGGTCAATACAAACACTACAACCTCTCCCTGCCCGAAAGAAAAAAAGAAAAAGAAAAAAAGAAAAAGAAAAAAGTATAACACGGAAAATTATGCATTACACAATAAACACTTGTAAATTAATGACTGGAGTCAGCAATACAGCATCAGTAAACCGTGACTATTACCTTGTTGCACATGGGTTTGCAGTACTGAGCATTGCCAATTGTGACACACACCAGCCCGCCGTTTCGAGGGGCTGGTGGGAGCGGGCACGGAGGAAGCTGCTTGCAAACTTCCCAGTGGGTTAAAAAAAAAAAAAAAGAAAAAAAGAAAGAAAAAAAGAAAAGTGAAAACAACACATCAGAAAGACAGTGAGTATGCAAGTCTCCCCTTCCCAAGCAAACCACAGGCATACTCACTGACCTGGGTATGGGTGGTAAGTGCCCCCGCTAGCTGACTTTGTCAAAGTAAGCATCTTTGTTTAAAGCCATTTATGTTTTTCTCAGCAACACTCAATTTTTCCATCACTTGTCACTGTGACAATGGAATCCCTGTCAGCCCCAGTTACGCTTTAACAGTGGTATTTGCATTCACAGCACTGCCACTCAGTACTACCGTGGCAAAAACTACCCAAATTGCTTGGAAGACCATGACTGAAGTGCCTGTTCACAGACAGCATGGAGGCAGTTGCCGGAGTGCAGAGCAGCCCTGCTCCCCCTGCGGCTCTGGGCTGCTGCTCAGCACCGGCAGCTGGGCTGCAGGATGGTGGCACCCCAGGCGCTGGTGCCTCCCAGACACCTGCCAGCACAGTGGTTAAGCACCCTGGCTTTCTGGCTTGTTGCTGACATGTCTTTTATCTTATCCACCCCCCCCGCCCCCAAGAAATGCAGACACTTAGCTCTGACTATAGGTAAAAAAATTTTCTTAGAGCTTCTCCGCTGCCACTTTGGCCAACAACTAGCAAAGAGGAGCATCGGTGCAGGAGGAGCCTCACATTTCTCTTGAACAGGGCGCAGGAGATCAAGTGCTTCTTGCAGCCTCCAGACAAGGAAATTGATTGAAGCTTTTTCACCCTTGGTCATCATTTCATGAAAGCATTTTGAATATTTCTATAGAGTTAGGGGAGAAAAAGGCTAAGTTGAAGAAGAAAGGCCTTGGAAATAATTTATGAAAGTGGTCAGCCATTCTTTCCCTTTTTTTTTTTTAAATGCAGAACAAGAACCATCTTGAAAATTATATAGCTTTACATAACACTAATTTCCCCACAATGTTTTTGAAAACTGTGGCTAGATAGGGTTTTTCCATTATATTGGGTTCAAGAGGGATGACTGGTATGGGGGGGGGGGGTTCCTATATATGAAACAACTGTATATATCATCTTTCTATACCAAACATTGGTTTGTTATTGTTATCTTGTGGACTTTCTCTCTCTGTCTGTGTGTGTGTGTGTGTGTGTGTGTGACCATGTGTGGACAGTGTAGGGCAGTGGTAAACCCCACGACCAAACACAACATCATAACAGACACCAGTTACTTTGATCTTACATAGATGCAAGAAAAAGAACAAGTGCAATTTTCGGTGGCCGCTGCTGAAGCACTAGCCAGCAATGGCTAACTCTGCCTCTCGGCCTGAAGCTTACAGAAACGTTGAAAGTGGTGGGCATCAGTCACACAAAAAAAATAATGTAATTCAAATCTCAGGGGGAGAAAAAATCTCAAACACTGGGAGAAAATCTCCTTGGGAAGTGCTGCCCTCAGCCTTTTTTCCTGCCCCCGTGTGATGAGAACAGCGCTCCAGGCAGAAGCTCACAACGTATGTTCGTATGTGGACCCACCTCCAGCTGTTAGATCTGTGTTGCTGTTGTCTGGACCATGTGTGAAAATTTTTTTTATAGGCTCCGTCCTGGTAGTTGTTTACCATTTCTGCCATGTTCAGGGTCACTGTGTGATCACTCCCTTATGATATGCTGAGCATAGAGGAGACAGGGGCACTAACTCATAAAACACAGACTTTCGGTTGACTGGCTTTACTTGTAGTTAAAATATTTAGCACTTAATCTTTGAAAGTGGGGTTGAAAACAACAATATGCATGTAAGGCAAAAGACATAACTGTTTATGTTCAAAGTGCTTTATGTAGCTGGGGCAAAGCAAAACTGGAAAATACACCTAAAGGACTTTTTTTTTTTTTAATTTGACTCACAGTAGCAGGGCCGAAGACACAGCAGGTCAAATGACATTAATCTTTTTGTGCTTTTCCATCTCGCTCCCCTCCCCACCAGGTACTTCCATTTGGAGCCAGGCACTGGCACAGCGATACCCTGCAGCGCTGGCAGACGGGGCAGGGCCACCCCGCCATCACGGAAGGTGCCTGCAAGGCAGGGCCAGCCTCTTACCTCAATACTCTCATTCACGTCATCTATGGTTGCACTTTCACATTCATTTGGACTGGCGAAAGCTCCAATTTCAGTAAAATCTAAAAGACAAAAAGAAGCAGGTACATAGCTGGTCAATAATGCCTCCCGACACATGAGCAAACCCCAAATACTGCATAACGCTACTTCTTTATGGGAGTTGTGCCACTATGCTGCGGTCCTAGTGCTACCTCATATACCTGAGGCAACCAGGGATCAAATGTGAATAAACTGGGCAAATATTGGTTTATTCTAAACAGTTAGCAATGGGATCGCCTGCTTGTGTCCACCCGGGGCTGGGTTCCCAAGTGGGATGCTTCATTTCTCTAAGACAGCCACTCTTTAAACAATTGTTAGTCATATTCAAGAATAGCAATACCTTACCTGCAAGAAGCACTGTTAAACTTATAAAAAACAGTGTTTTCCAGAGCGGGCAGGGATTAAACAGCATTTTCTCTGTGGGAGACCAGGGGCTCGTTACTTGCTTGTGGAGCCGAAGAGCTGAGGCGCTGGAGTCAGGCACGGAGCTGCTGGGCTGTGGGTCACGGATTGGTGACAGGGTGCCTCATCCCGGCACAGCGCTGTGATAAGGGAATGCACATATTGCCCAACTTGCTGGGAAACCAGCTGAGAGTTTGCCAGCATGGCTCAGGGAGGGCAAGGGGAGGTTTCTCCTTATCGTGCTGAGGCGGTCTAGCTGCCCTGCTGCTGCCAGCCCCACCGGGACATTTTCAGATTAACTGGTTTACTGTAAACATGTTTGGAGTATGCACATTCCTGCATGCTCTTGCTCTTGCCCTGCCCACCCATCTGTCTGTGTTTGCCTGTCTGTCTCTCTCTCATACACATACATACATTCATACAGAAAACATAAGTACACCTTACCTGCAGGGCTCAACGCTGTACGTCGTAGTCCAAGAGAAACCTCAGACCATCAAATGATGGCTAAAGAGCTTTGGACCAAGGGGGTGTGCTCTGTATCCTGTAGCATGCAGTTTTGCTACTTGGTAAGGAGAGCAAGTTATGGTTTCCAATTTCCAGCTTCTGAGTTATTAAATACAGAATAACCAAAGCTGTAACAGCAGCAGAAAAGGGAAAAAAAAAAAAAACCAAAAAGGAAAAAAAACCACACACACACAAAAAGAGTCCTAGAACATGTAGAACATGAACCTGCTTTCAGTGTGTGGGTTCTATCACCAACTGCACACCTGCTCTCTGTGTGTATATTGTATCAGCAACTGCAGAGTATTTCTATTTGTAGTTTTGGTGTGCTTTTTTTCATGGTGTCAGAAACCTCATAGGCTTATATCCATCCCTGGGAGAGGCTGAATAGCTAGCAAAATTGCCACAAAAAGTCAATCATTTCTACCTTTAATCCAATTAATCCAATTATCCAGATAACACTCAGGTGCTGGGGGTGTGACTGACTGACCTCTGTCTGTAAAATGCAGATTTCAGAGTCACAGCCCAAGAGCCTGTGGCACCCCGGCCACTGCCAAGTCCCCGTGCTGGCCTCGCCAGCCCACCAAACCTGCCCAACACACGCTCCCTCGCCAGCAAACCCTGTCACGGCTGTTAGTGTCACCCCCAGAGCAGAACCGTTCATTTTGTCTGCAGACATTTGTTGACAGAGACATTCTGCTTTCACGTTACCTTACGCAACACATTTATTTATACAGCGCTTTTTCAGGTTTCTTTATTTTTTTTCATTCGCTTGCTTCTGTGAGTTGCAGTGTCACACATTATGGCCAAGAGTTCCTGAAGAAGTGAAGTCCACGGTGAGGCCTCCACCACTTGAACAAAGAAAGGGCTTATGCCATCTCAGGGATGTCTTGCTAAACAGGTGTGTGTGGGGCTGCAACACTTCCACAAAACAGTTTTGTGGCAGCATGAATGGCATTAGTAAAATGCCTTTGTGTACAGTACTGGTTGGTAAAGTTCATTAGTAAAACAAGTCTTTAATAATGAAGGCCAAGGTTTACGTTTCTAGGCAGACCAATAAGACCAGGCTCCAAACAGTTTACATTTTTGAGGCTGACACACACAACAATCTTTTGCCTTGTACGATGAGCAATATGCAGCTGGGAAAAGAGTCCCTGGGAATTTTTTGCCAATACGTTCTTTAAGATGCAGCTGGATTTTAAGATATTTTCCTGCCAAAAGGTATTCAGGTGTCCAAGGAGGGCCATTGATTAATACTATAAATCACTGGGAGATCAGGAGCCACACGCAAACCTACTGCTTTTTCATCTCAACTTACACGGAATATATAGCACATTAGCATCATTAATAGCACTTTTATTAAGCATGTTAATAAAGTGGAGCAACTTCTGGCTTGAACAGCTTAAAGTTGTGTTTGTGACATACTTGGAAGAGAATGAACGGCAGCTTTTCTTTGCTGATCATCACAGAACAGTCTCTTTCCACCTCAACATCTGTTTGGAAGACACTGGACAAAGGAATGTAGTTAGGAGAGAAACATGGGGTGGCAGCATTTCTCCAGTGTAGAAGATATAACAGGATGCTGCTTAAACCACAACGCTAGGATTAAGTGGCTCTTGGGGGCCCTACCCAGGTAACCCTTGTATTGCAGGATTAAATTCATCCTTGTTGACAACAAAACTGGTCACAGAGGATAAACCCTCCCGGTTTAAACAAACCTGAGATTAATCCACAGTCCTTTGCAAAAAGTAGTTTGCCACTTTATAGGACAATACAGCACGTGAGCACAGACATGTCCTTGTCCTCAGTGTAGATCCCAGCCAAGCCACCATCACACCAGCCCCCCGGACCTGTCAGAAGGAGCGGCTGTCACTGTGTCCACCAGGAGTGCCAGGGGACTGGTACCCAGAGGCAGTAGCCAAGAACTGGCACAAACAGGGACGTGCTTTCTGCACAGACTTGCTCCCACAGCTGTGGAAGGACACACAGCCATCTAGCGGCTAGTTCTTCCGGGAGAGACTGCTGGAGAAGGCAGCGGTCCAGATTCTAACCTCATCCTGTATATATTTGTTGATGTTTTGCAATTATTTCTATGCACTTTATTTTATTCCAAAATTACATCAAACCTAGTAAGCCATGCAATAAACCTAACATTTGGGAGCAAATATTACGAGAGACTACTCTATAGGAAAAATCTAAGAGTTAAAAATAAAAATCTAATATTTTTTCTATTAATCACAAGGACTAAAGGGTGAGCCCACATGTAGCAAAAGATAAAATCATATCACAATTCCAAAATCTAACAAAATTTAATTATGTTGGTAAACTAAAATCATGCAAGAGTATAAGAGGCTGAGTTGAGATGGACCATTACACAGCAATATTAAAAAAAAAAAAATGGAAAAAGAGGCATCTCTACATACATGGTAGGAAAAAGCTTTTTATTCTATGATTGTTGTTTTATAGGAGAACACTTATGTTTCAAAACCACAGGTAATTGAAACACAACAGTAAGAGCACATACACAGTTGAAGTAATTTAAATATTACATATATGTTAACATCTTCTATGAAAGAGGCTAACATACAGTTATGTGATATTCAGCCCTCTCCCATCAAAACAACCCCCCAGCTGTATGCAATGCTAACTCCAGCAAGGAAATTGGACCCCAGAATTTCCCATTGTCTAATTAGAAGCAAGAGATCTGCTGATCCTTAGTCAGAGTTGGGAAAGTCGTCTTCGCCTTTGCCCATGAAAGGTTTGAGGTTCAGCCATTGGTTTGCGTACCTGAGAGTCATACTTTGCCTTTATCAGAAGAACCAACAGCAGCAATAAAAAGTAAACTGTATTTTTTTGTCTTATGTTGATTAAAAAAGACTGTCTTTTATATCTTAGATAATGAAAGACAGTGAGGGTTAAAAAAAAAAAAAAAATCAATTTCCAAGAAAATATCTTTTTCTTTCCTTCCATTTAAAATCTAAAATTCCATTTGTTGAGTACAAAGCTGTCAAATTTGATTTTTGGAAGCATCCTCATCATTAGCGGACTTCTCTTACTTTCTGTTTTTAAAGGGTGATTGGTAGTGTCAAAACACAAGTTTTTTAGGCACCTCCCATGAGAATTCATTTCTTCCAAAGTGACCATAACATGCAGTCTTCTGGTAAATGGGCTTCTTTAGGTTCAAATCCCTGTGTGTATAATAAAAAGAAGAGAAAAATTTTCACATTAAGGTACTTCACGATAACTAAAATGAAAATCCTGACACTGGTATCCATTTCATGCCCTTGGTCAGGCATGCATATTCTGGAGATGCAAGCACACCAGTGAACATGTCCAATGGAGAACCATAACAATGACAACAAAACTTAAATGTGAAGTACTTTAGGACTACAGGAAAAGTTACTGAGAATTAATAATTTTAACAGAAAAGATGAAATAACCTCCAATTCCTTTTGTAAAACAAAACATATCTTTCTTCACAGCAAAGTAACTTAAAATTATGGGAATAAAAAAATATATTTTGTTTTACTTAAATTCCACATACTATATAAGGCCAAATGATGAAAGTTTATGTTTCATATGAAACTTGAAAAGTACATCTGTTGTCTTAAAAGATTTGGCACACTGGTAAATCCATAAAAAGTATCAACTGTGAAGACTCTGAATGACAAAATGAAAGGAAGTCTCTTTTGTACTGCATGGAACAATCCCATACTGGTTCAAGAGGCTGACTCTTACATTGTAACATCTAATGGTTTTACAAGAAGTCATTTCTGGGATGTGATCACCAAGATATTTTCCTTTTTGTGTGTTTCTATACCTGACAATGACTCCAGGCCGAAGGTCAAAGTTTTTGTGCACAATGTCCAGCAGCTCTTTCTCTGTTTTTTTGGAAGTTCCATAAGTGAACAGTGAAATGGACAGTGGATGAGCTACCCCAATGGCATAAGAAACCTATGGCAAAAAAGATACCATAGTTAGCAAATAAACTCAGTACCTCAGTGGGCAACAGAAGAAAGAATTCACTCATGAACCATCTTAGGAAAACTAAGGCATCTCCTTCATTTCCCATATTTGTGCAATTTATATTTGCAGAAAAAAAAAAAAAAGACAAAACTTTGAAAATGCTGAGGCCTCTAGGTAACTTTCTTTTCTGTTATCCAGTCACCCCACATTTATTTCCATGATAAGTGTCAGAGGGTTGAGGGCTCAATAAATGTCCAGAAAAACAACCAATAAAATGAAAGTTAAATGAAAAGTCTGAGCTTCAAGAAGCTGATTGATAGACTATTAGTGACATTACAGTGGTCTTGAACCAGGAACATCAAGGTCTTCCTTTCTTCAACCCCAAGTCATGACCAAGACTGCTTCTGCTACAGTGTCTCGTACAATGTGTGTTCAAGGTAAAACTGAAAAGGAAAAATCCTTTTGAGAAAAGCAACTTTCATAGCAAACCATACCTGAACCAGAACACGGCGACAGAGCCCAGCTTTCACAAGAGACTTGGCCACCCAACGGGCCGCATACGCAGCTGATCGGTCCACCTTTGTATAGTCTTTGCCAGAAAAGGCACCACCTCCATGGGCTCCCCAGCCACCGTAAGTATCCACAATGATCTTTCGACCAGTAACACCAGCATCACCCTGAATCAGCAAAAGAATTTGCCCATTTTACAATCCATTTTGTTATAAGTCTCAAACAAGGCTATGCATCCTTCAGAAGGCTACAACAATGTGTAAGTTCACCACATATGGATTGCTGTGGGGAAGACGAAGGAATGAACTTGTCTCACCAAACTACAACAGTGCCTATAAGTGTTCTTGAAAACCAGATTCATAAGACAAGCCATTCACAAATGCAATCAAGCAAACAGGTTTATACCCAGATAGCTACAGCGTGCACTGCCTATTTCAAAAGTAAATATTCCGGACAATACGGGAACTTTGGTTTAGAAGTGACATATCTACCACATCCAAACTGAATACAGAATATTGCTAACAAATTATGTGCCATATAAGAAGTATTGACAGATTTTACACTGTTAAAAAATAATAATCAGGCTTTCATATCTTTTGGTCAAAATCTGAAGTTGTGTGAATATTAAATAGTAGAAGTCTTTTTTGTATTTACCATCAAAAGGTATGTCAGTGCTACTTTATACAACATTACCTGGAGGCAGGCACCCAACACTTCCAGTGCAGTATCATTACAGAGATTGTCATACAAATATGGACTAAAAGCCACATTTTCAATCCCAAAATATTTATAGTCTAATTTAAACTACACACAACAAGTATGGAGTAGTAAGCAGTTACAGTTAATTGAGAAAGAAGGATTACTTCTTTCTAATAACAGATAACTTATTGTGAATATTCTAAATATTCTAAATTGTGAATATTGTGAGTATTCTAAAATATTAAATAAGGAAGTGCAGATAAACTTCTAGCTGCCTACACAGCTACCCTGATTGCACCTCACAAGTACTTCATACTTTCATTTGATCTGGGCTAGCTGATCAGTACCTGTTTAATTGTCTAACCCTCCCAATTTACCAAATGCTTAATCTTTCCAGTGTGAACGGAAACATGGTCAAATTTGAAATTCAGTCTCCACCTGTGCAGGCAGGTTTGAAATTCTGTGGAATATCATGTCAGTAAAATTCAACTGCTGGAATGTTTGCATGGCAAACACAAGTGGAGAGTCAAAGTTTTTCTTAGAAAGACTGTGCGTTTACCCAGAAGAAAACCTTTGGCACTCTTTGTTCCATGCTGCTAAGAAAGCAGCAAAATGTAAATCTGAATTGCAGAAAGCTGAGTTTATCTAAAGGATCCTGTCCTCCTGAGGTTCTTCTGCTTGAATCAAAACTTTCTGATGGCATAGACAATTGCAACGAGAATGCCTCGTGTGCCATCATGACTTCACTGCAGAACTAAGTGACAGGAAGAGAAATGGACAGCTGAAAGGAAAAAAAAAAAACCACCACCAAAACCTCTCATTTTAAAGGTGCTGAAAGAGAACAAATGCATTTGTAAAGCGTGGGAAAGTCACTTTTGCAACGAGCTGTAATGTCTTCACAGTACCAGCCGGTGTTGCTGTTCGAAAAATGGTGATAGCAGCAAAATTACTAATTTTGCCATAGCCAGAATTCAAGGTACCACCATGCTCAAAAACATAAGCTGAAAATCCGAAGTGAAATACATGTGTTTTCCTTAGATGAACTGAGCTGGAGATTAAGATGCCTTCTATAGCTAGCGTTGTTAAAAATAAAACTGAGTAATACTCATGAAGAGTAATCAGAAAGTTCAAGACGTAAAAGACAAGGAAAGAAATAGTTATTTTCTGATTGCCGCAATGCTATTGTAAATTGCATAAGTGATGATAGCATTTGTAAGGCCATGGACACACAGACAGATTGACCCACACTAAGTAAACTTGTCCCAGGTTTAAAAAGCTGCAAACACACACTGCAACGTGCCTGTGTTTGTATGTGCAAATACAAGCAATACAGAGTAGAAAAAGCAAAAAGAGTAGAAAAGGTATTCGTGGTTGGATTACCACATATAATTATATTACATTTTTAAATGGGTGCAGTTCCGTGCACACCTGAAAATTTTCATGTGTGTAGCCTTCTTTTTATATGTAGCTGTGATTGCTGCATTGGTTTATTTGCTCCAAGTTAAAGCTCAAGTTTGCCTCTCCATTTGTCCATAGTCTAGGATGTCAATGATAACAAAATTAAAGTGATACAACCAATTCAGCTACACAAAAATACATTTTTTGTATAATCATTATTATAATGATTCGTCTCACCACCTTCCTACTTATTCCATGGCACTAATGTCAAAAAGACACAGCATCTTAGAAATAATTCTGGCAAATTTCAGTAAATCAATGAACTTGAACAGCAAAGGAAAAACAATGTCTACTTGGATTTGTTGTAAAATTGGACTTTATTTCAGGAAGAAGCTTTGAAATTTTGCTGTGATACTTCTGAAGTGAACTGAAGACTAAAGCATTGGAAATGGTGAATTTGTTTCCAAAAATTAAACCTCAGAAGTCCTGATCCTACAGAGAGTGGAAGTTCTGCCTGCCTTCTGTGAGTGCAGGATCAAATTATAAATCCCAGGTCCTGCATTGCCTAGATAAAGCAAAAGCAACATTTATTTTCTCACCAAGATAAGCCTATTAGGGGCTGATTTTCAGAACAGATGAACGTCTTCGGCTCTCATTGGTGTCAGGCAGAACAGTGTGAACTATACAGACCTGAAAATCAGGTTCACTGTAAGAGAAGTAAACCTTCTCTTGGCCATCTCTCTGTAAAGAGCGCTTTTCATGAGAAAGGATTGCATGTCTCTCTCAGTGCTGGACTCAGGAGGGTTTGAGGAAACCCAGAGCTGTACATTCCACATGCAATGTAAGATTCAGCTCAACTTGCCTGCCTAGTCACAACACATGTGATGCCACCATGCCTTCAGAGGTTAGTTTGGCACACAGTGCATGAAACCCTGAGTGCTTCCCCCACAACTACGGCTCAAAAATTCCACTAGGCAGCGCGCTTCTTACTCCCTAGGACAGGCATGCCAAAAAGCTGAACATTTTAAGACACACACACACAATGACAAAGGCAAGTTGATAAAAGCACCAAAATAATACAGCACAAACCTGAGGCCCTCCAATAACAAAACGTCCGCTAGGTTGAAGGTGATAAACAGTTTTCTCATCCAAGTATTTTGCAGGGACAACAGCTTGGATCACGCGATCCTTCAGGGTTTTGCGCATATCCTCCAATGAAATGGTTTCATCATGCTGCACAGATATCACAATGGTGTGAACACGCACCGGGATGACTGCTCCATTCTCCTGGATATACTGAACTGTGACCTGAACAGAACAGGGAGATGGAGGAAGTAAAAAACAAAGTTGCTATAAAACGTATTACTGGACTACATCAAACATCATGCTATACAAAGAGCAAAATTGTAGCAAATGTCAATGCTGATGTTACAGCGATCACTGCTTACATTGTTGCCAAGGTATGAGAAATGAAGCCTATTTTCTCATTTGTCATTTTTGCATTCATCATTTGAGAAAAATAAATAAATAAAAACACTCAACATGGACAATCAGATTTTCTATGAAATTGTCCAAATGTGTCTTTCCATTGGGATTTCCAGTAAAACTCCCAAGCCTCAGAAATTTATGTTTTCAGTGCATCTTCAAAAAGACCAACCCAAATCCCTAAATACAAAATCAGTCCTTTGGATCTCCTGTCACTTTTTCAACAAGCACAGACCACTCAGGTCTGAAGGATTAAATGTTTCTTCACTGGTAGGTGTTTTAAGTGCTCCTAGCACTTTGATATATGGTAACCATTTTCCAAGAGTCAAGGAGACAATATTATAAGCAGTGGAAATGCTATATCTGCTACTTGTAGGTTATCCTGATACTCTGAACACCATCAAATGCTGTTTTTAAAAATATTTAAGATTTCTGCAAAGAAAATGTTTCCGTTTTCAACGATCTGGACTGTCTCTAGCAGTATTTACCTGTGTCTTAGAGTCAGGTCTCAGCCAAGGAAGTTCTCCATTGCGCCTCATCTCTGCTAACTTGGCATTCAGTTTATGAGCAAGAATAATTGTTAGAGGCATACATTCTTCTGTCTCGTCTGTTGCATAACCAAACATCAAACCCTACAGGAGGAGAAGATATACTTCAATCACTGTTAAAAGCACCACAACCAAAGGCAACAAGATTTCATCTGAAGCAAAGAGTAAACAGTACCCTCTGGTTTACTTTCTGCTGTTTTACATTACAGTGCAAGAAGCCTAAACTCAGCTCAGGTTCCAACATGTTGCAGCGTAATGAGAAACAAACCACATTCCCAGAATTTTTCACTGAAAGCCTGAAGGTTTCCATGTTGAGACGGAAACCTGGACAAAAAAGGAGAAGTTTCTGTGAAAAAATCAGGTTCCTTCACAGAAAAAAAAAAAAATCTGTTGGAGCAAAAAAATTTCAGGACTATTCTGTCATAGGAAAGGTGTTATAATTAGCCTGGAAAGGTTGTACAGGCTTTTATGTATGAATACAGACACACTTATACTGCAGCTTGCATCTGAAATTTCAGTGGAATGGGATGTGAATACTCCATGAAGGACATACCATTCAACAGTTTAAGGCACTTGCCTCAGATTTTCAATGCTACATGCTTCTAGTCACAGCTTCTGCTCTTATTCAGTCATGTTCCCTGCATCAGATTATCATTTCTTAAACAGAGTTACCAGCATTTTCTTTCTCCTCATCCAGTGTGTGTTGTGACAAAAAAAGAAAAGAAAAAAGACAGGAAGGTACCTCGATACAATGGGTAAGGAGGCCATCAAAGTGCCAAAGTCAGTCAGATATCTTTTCATCTTACGTAGTATTATGTCCCCATGACATAAAAGCATTTTAATTTAGTCCTCAAGGGTTTTTTGAACAATATGAGCTTTGCTCCTGGACTCCAATATCTCCACTTATGGTTCTCAACAGCATTGTTATAAACTAGATATTACTACTAATGATAACTACCGTAAATGTTAAACTCACTCATACTGGCATCAGTCAGATTATGGTGGTTTTATGTTAGCATCTTTCTCTTGGGAACATACCATAATTATCTACATGTGTTATTTAGCTCATAAAAATGCAGCTTGGACAGCCTTAATTACGTGGAACACCTATTACAATAGCTGCCTCTGGGAAATAAGTGAGAATTAAAAGTACTATGGCATATTTGCCTTCATTGTACTAATGCTGAAGACAGTTGAAACATCGCCTAATTTTTTGTTGTGTAAAATCTCACGAGTTCTGTGAAAGTAAAAAGATCCTTTGTTTATTCCATCTTACAAGACAAGTCTGGCTGCAAGATGAATGGTCTAACGAAGCTAGAGCTACTCAACAGAAACATGAAATACATAAGCAAAAAACCTTTCCTGAGTTCTAAGAACACATCCTCAGCTACTACAAACTGCCACAGCTCTCCTAACTTGCACGAAGTGCTGTAACAAACACTGGGCAAAAGTTTGCCCTCAAAGAACTTCCAGTTGTTTTAATAAATATATGGGTTTTATTCTGGGGTAGCCCCAGATGGAAGTGTGGAAATCTTCACATGGGTTTTGGTTTAGAAAACAGGGCAATAAGATGGGGTAAATTTTTTCCATTCAATAGCTTTGATGTTTTAGATGTGATGTTACATCTACCTGATCTCCAGCACCAACATCCTCTTCATTCCTGTGTAGATGAACACCTTGGGCAATATCAGGTGACTGCTGTTCCAGTGCCACTAAAACATTGCAAGTCTTGTAGTCAAAGCCTATTTTGAAAAAAGAATAGGGGTGAATTAGCTTTTTCTGTCACAATTAAAGAAAGTAACATGGAATCATATGAAGAAATTTTCATTCCGAAGGATACTGCATTCAGAACTCAAAACCTAACTGCTATTTTTAGTGAATTTTTTTGTCAATACAACACTTGAAACCTTTTTTGGAAGAGGGTGGGGTTTATAGGGTTTTATTGCTTGTTACTGCTTGTTTTCTCTTGCATTGGCACCCTGTGCCAAGCCAATTCAGATTATGAATTATTAACTGCAGAAAACTAGTCAAAAAAGTAGATCAGGAGCCTCTCCCAAATAAATAGTATTAAAAGTTTCTACATAAATTTCTAAGAGCTGGTGTTTTCAGGAACCAAAGTCTCTGCTCTCTGATACGTTATTTGTAATACATGTAAAGCAATGTCTGCACCTAAATCCATTGTAGGAGTTTGTACAAGAGCCACAAACAGAGAAAAAAAGCAGATTCAAGTCTCACAGCAAATCTGGAAGTAGAAATTTACTCTACATCATTACTTTCAAAGAACAAAAGGAAGGTTTTAAAAAGAAATTGAAAGATTTACAGAAGACTCTGGCAAAATTTTCCACCCGTTCCTAGGTATATTAATAGCAACTTGCTTCTCTCCAAATCCAACCTTTCCTAGAACTGTAGTTGCTGACCAAAGTGATGGTCGGCCAGTACAACATACATACACGTCCATATGCATATGATCCACTTGAAGAATGGTCCTCACCCTCTTTTACATAGGCTATGTGGAGATGAAAAGTTGTATTTCTGTGTGCAATTGTTTGGTTTAGCTTTTTGTTTTACTTCTGCATAGAAATTGTTTTTTACTGGGTCACCGCATCTCCCCTTATCATTTTTGGCAGTTAGGATAAAAAGGAGATTTATGACCTACTAGATTTGCCAGTGTTTTTTGAAAGCACTGCTGTTACTTGATGGTGGCGGTAACCTGAAGATGTGCTGGTATAATACTCTCCCACCACAATGTCCTTGTAAATTCAATAGCAATTAAAGGACTGCAGGAAACAACTTTCTTTAACCAGAAGCTCTTAAAAGATACACTTGACTGTAACAGTAAACTCAGAATATTTGTAATGTATAAACAGATACATGGCAAATCAGAAAGTGAAATGTGTCTGGTATATAAAGCCTTTTGTCTTCTTTATCATTTGTGCATCATACAAACTGGATTTGGGCTGCACACAGGGCAGTGTAGGAGGAGTTGTTCAGAGCTAACACAGCACCTTGCACAGTGAGAACCTGCTTTACACAGAATTCAAGATGCTACCACAGTACAAATATATAATGGCACAACAAAATGAACAAGCTTCCTTCTTCCCTTTCTTTTGCACCAAGATGCATCATTTGGCTTGCCAAATGAATAACCAAGATTCAAGTTCTTGCAGGTTTGGAGGAATGGTAGATTCTGTGGCTCAAGCTGCAGCTAACCATTCTGGCCTAAACTCACAGTCCAAAGTATATTCTGCCAACTCCCTTTCAGTTTTAACCAATGCATGACGGTTTTTCTACTTACTGGGATAAAGCCAGAAAGCGTATCACGTAGCACCATGTAAGCAGCATTCACACAGGATATTCAGTTTTTATCAGGCTTGCTAAAGCCCATACATGGAAATGGTGACAGACCTGTTTTGCAGTTGCCTATTTCTTGCTCTTCAAGGATTTCATGAGTTTTTCCACCAACCTTTAGCTGAATCATCATAGCCAATATGCCTAATTGCATCTCGGACAACTCGTTGATAATCCACAATAGCACGAGATGTGATCTCCCCACAAAGCAACACCATTCCTGTCTTACATACTGTCTCTGAAAAGAGAGATGAAAACAGGATTATAACAGCAGAATAACCTATGCCAATAAGACAAATAACTATGCTTGTGATGATGGTGATTTTTCCCAGATTTTACCCAGGTTATACCCGGATGTAGTGGGTATATACAGCATAAGTCTTTTCTACCCATATTTTCAGCATTATTAGCCCCTTAAACAACAAATTCTTTTCATATACACCATAATCTGAAAGTAAGGAAAGGACTAATACGTCCAATTTACAAATGGGAGAGTCAAAACACTGAGCATGATTCAGTGATATGCACAGACTTTAGGGAAATATAGTATTAAACTGTGATTTCTAAATCCACTTAATCACTCTAAGGTACGTACTGAGGCTAAATAAAACTCACCAGTGATCAATTATTTTGAAAACTTGCCTCCAGTCCCAGGAGGAAGAATCTGAAGGTGGGGTTTAGTTACATAATACATGGACCTGAGAGTTGATGGTACAACTCTTTCTGAAGAGATTTCAAAAAAATAAGCAGTTATGGGGACTTGGACTGAAAAAAATAGTACTTTATGAAATATAGTAAATTAACTTTTCAATAAAACATTCAACTATTCTTTCAAAATTCCACTGTAATGAAGAAAAATCTGTTTCTCCCAGGAAAATTTAGTCCACACACGAAATTAACTATCCTACCCTTATGCAGCCTGCTTAGCCTTCAGTCTTTATAAAAATTTTTACTGTTCCTTCCTGTCTCTCCTTCTCTTGGAGACTAATTCTTATGTATTTTTTTGAGAGAAAAAATGAGTTAGCAAATGATAGCACCGAGGTCTTTACAAAGATCATAAAAAAAAGAACGATGACTGAGTGATGAACTTAAAGCAGCAAACAACTTACCACAAGCAACCTTGGCATTCGGGTCCTGTTTGAGATGGGCGTCTAGTACAGCATCGCTGATTTGATCACAGATTTTATCTGCAAGATATCAAAGTTGTGATTCAAAACCATAGCACTCAGTACAAATCATGGACTGTTTGCATCACTTTGAATAGGCAGGTATTTCAGCAAGGAATTAGTTTATGGCTTAGTACTGGAGTATTTAAGCTAGCTAAATAGAAAGACATATGAAATATCCTGCAAGAAAAGTCAGTAGATACAATGGGGAATTACTTACTGTTGTAAACTAACGGTGATTACAACTTTACCTGTAGTTTTCTGCACTTAAGTGTGCAATAAGTGTGTTATGCATAGAATTACCTGAGAGGCTGAGGTTTTACTCCCAGCCTTCTCCTTCTCTAATACTGCAAGGCAACGCAGCATGCGCTCCACATCAGAAGTATTCTAACAAGAAGGTGGTATTCCACCATCAACTTCCATCTCCCCAACAGAAAGTTAGAATGTACCTGACTAACGCTGCTGGTGAAGCCTGAGAAAGCATTCAGATTAATACAGATAATGCAGAGCTCAGAGTCAAGTGCCTGTTTTGGGTTTGCTACTTCCCACCGCTTCCTACCATCCTGCAATGCCATCTCCTAATAATCCCTGCAACCCCCTCTAAGGCAAGGGAGTGAGCAGCACACACAGAAGCAAGAAGAGGTTACCAACTGAAGTTTGCCTGAGGTGAATCTTGAGTATATCTTCAGTTACACCCCGAATACTAAGGTTTCAGCTCAGGTTTATCATAACAATCTTTTCTCTTTTTCTTTCTTTCTTTACATACCTTCTTACTGAATAATGAATCTTAATCAAATAATGTAGCTACTCTAATGAACACAGAAGGGCAGCACCCATAACAATGCCTTCCACAGGAAAATGCTACTTTTTCTCATATATTTTAATTTTATTGTTCTTAAAAAAAGTCTAGTATTGCATAGTGTGTTTAGACGTTGCCATAACACGCTGTGTGGCAAAATAATCTCCTGCCTTGACATTTGCAACACAACCTGTTGGAAAGCAAAATTTTATACTAGTATGTCATTAGAGCCTTTTAATACGTTTAACCTCAAGTCAAAATAAATTCTCATTTATTTTTATAAGGAAGGTGTACATTTATCTAAGAGGGACAAATCAAAGACTATGTGATTCTGACAATTTTCAAAACAGAAAGAAGGAACACAAAAGACAATTGGCAAATGTAACTTGCATTGGAACTTTCAGCCTTGCAAGAACTGTACATGGATTACTAAATTTGGGACAATTATTACCAAAACCAGGAATCAGACACCTTTCCTGCAATTCAGTTAGAAGTCCAAATGAACCTTGTTTATCAAGACTGGGGACACAGGTGGCAGGGGTGATTAAAATGCATCTCTGTTTGCTCTCTTCAAAGTTTCCATTTTTATCAGGAAATATAGCCATACTTTCAAGCCTAAGAGCAAAAAGTATTGATGAAAATACGCAATTTTTGATTACCTGGGTGGGACAACAGAGCAACTGGGATACATGACCTTCTTAGTGCAGGTCCAATGCCCTGCAGTAAACTCATAGTGATTGGGATGGCTTCGTAGTCTTTTTTCCACCACCCAGAGTTTCTATGCCAGGAACAACCTTTATCCCTGTCCTTGCTCCACATGAAGCACATCTGACCTGCATTAGATGTCAATGTCCCATGTTTGTCTAAGTTCCCTGTATGGCACATACAGGGATATTACATACATACTTTCCAAAGCATTTACGAAGAGCGCAGGTAATCCCATATGACTAATGCATCCTCATTTCTCCTTGTGGTACCTATCTGGTACAAAGAACCTTATGTTGGTTTTGCATGCTGGGGTTGAAATCAATTTATGAACTAAAACTTTCACTAAATGTCTCAAGGGAGCATTAGCCATAGTAGGCAGTGAAATCAATAAGGGATGATTTAACAGGATGTTTTCATGGCTGGTTTGTTTTTTTTTTTTTATTTTGTATGAACCGTATCATAGTATCTACAGCAGATAGAAAAGCAGCTCTTTTGCACCCCTCTCAGAGAAACAACACAGCAAACATTCATGAACAAAAAGCATAGTCCACATTTACAGAAGGGGAGCATTTGTCTTACAAAATTGTTACTCTGAAAAGATTATGATAGAAAACCAGATGAACAGTCGTCCATAGAAATGAAATTATCTCCATACAATAGGATTTGTGACATTGCTACAGAAATACTGAATTTTGGTGGTGGTATTCCAAAGATGACATTAATAAGCTGCAGGAAGGTTTAAGACAGACTGAGAAGAATGCCCCCAAATCAGAAAAGTCTGTCTTACAGCATGAAATCAATCAAGATCAATCTAGTTTTGAAAAGATGAAGGAAAGACAACCTACCAGAGGAAATCCTTACAGACATTGGGATCACAGTCTCTAAGAACCGAAAAATAATATGCTGAGAGAAAAGTTTGTGTCTGATGGACAATAATGTAACTACAGCTGAGAGCTGGAAACTCAAGAGAGACAGATACAGATTCAAAAATGAAAATTTTAAAAGGATGAAAGCCAGTGAAACCATTCATCTAGAGCTATGCAGGATTCCTTGTTCCTTCAAATCTCTAGATGAAAATTGGATATCTTTTTTAAAGGTATGAATGAAATTAAACCATCATTTACTGGCATGTTGGAAGAATTCTTGCACGAAATGTTATTACCTGTGTATTGAGGTCAGACCACATTATACATGAGAGGTCCATTCTGGTCTTTAAAATATATGTCAGAATTTAATCAATTAAAACAATAAATTAATTTAATCTACTATGCTGATAGCATATCTTCAGATTAAAATAGGCTAAGACAAATCAGTTCAACAATCAGTTGACAGTCATATCTAATCATTGGTGCAACAACCAACAGTTTAGTGCAACTAGATCCAAATACAGATACAGACATATCTATCAAGACTGGAAAGAGAAATCTAGCTGGATGATTGGCTGATTAATGCATTAAATTAAAGGCATGTCTATTAGTAAAGGTCTCTAGTGTAAAATAAAACCAGGCGTTCTATTTTTAGCAATGCTTAGTAGCTTTGTGCACCCTTCATTCTGTTATTTAAATTTCCCATCCCAACCATCCCATTTCTCTTATTAGCTGCTAAAGGTGACAGCATTTGCCCAATATTTCCTTCCTTTTTTTGTTCCTTCTTTTTTGGAAACAGGGAAAGCATAATGGACCCCCTCTGGTGAGGCATTATTCTCTAAAAAAATGATGTAATAGGTAAGAATTCAGTTCATGCATGCCTTCATGTAGTGAATTACTACCCAATAGGATGAATATTGCAAAAGGGATGTCTAGGCTGAGGATTTCTTGTCTGAGTAAAAAAGTATTAGATAAGCATTAATTCTTTTTGTGAGATCCAACCATCCCACAGACCCAACCTTATGGCAGAGGTGCAAATTAGCTGTAAAACAGCTCTTGCTAACTACAAAAGGAATGAATGAGTCCAGGGGAGCTGGTGATAAACCCTACTCAAATGCCCAGTTGTCAAATTCTGAAGTAAAGGAAGCATTCAACAACAAAAATGATCTCTAATAATCAGAAGGAGCTTCACAGTTTTCCCCATAGTTGGACATAAGTTTGTGATGTGAATCTAGACTATGTAAGAGCCTAACACAAGCCATGACATCTGCAAGTTCTCAGGACCTCCCCAAGAATTCAGTTTCACGGATTCACCACACACACACACAAAATCTATGAAAAGCAGTAACAACTGCAATTAAAAAAATCTCCACCCTTTGAAGCACAACAAACAGGTACAACCACACTTTTGGCTTTGATGGTGTAGTAAATATAATAAACATTGAACATCTCAAAAGGGAAGTTTGTTTTCTTAAAAACTTGTAATCATCAAAATAACATTTGGTATGTTATTTATATCAACATAAAAAACCATTTTAAACTAGAATGTGAAATTATACATTCAAAATATGATAAACTGAGGAATTCTCAGTTTTCTGTTAAAAAACTAAAACAGTCAACAAACTCAGATACTTGTCATGAGCACTTAATCAAAAAATAAGCTTTCCAGCAAAAAAGTTGCACCAGAAAGACTTCGAAGAGCTGAATTGTGCTATTACAGTTTTCCTATTTAAAAGACTCTTGACGAGTGCTAATTGATAACTGCAGTGGTACTTCGATGTTAACACTACACTGTTTAAACATCTTGTACATTTGTTCTCTTTGTTCAATACACAGTTTACTGAAATATTATGTATATTGCTAAGTATATACAACGTTTGATAGTGTTAAGTATATATAATGTTAGATATAAGACACACAAGCATCAGCTTGCTGGAAAGATCTGCATTCTCTGTTTATTTGGTTTTTTTCTTTGTGTTTTTTTTTTCTGTGAATATCCAGAAGATAAACATATGTTTCTAATATGGTTGAAAAACTGAGGGTGCTTTTAACAGATGTTTTCTCTTATATTTTTGAAGAGATTCCTTGATACTTACTGGAAAACTGAATGACACTCTGTTTGCGGGCAGTTCCACCCGAAGTCACACCAGATAGGGGAAGGAATTATTCTTAAGTGGTTTGGCACCTCTATGACATTGTGGGTCAGAGAAACACACAATGCCTTTCAAAGCACAGTGAAACCATTGTGCAGCATGGACAGACACTACTGGACAATGCAAACCGGAGCAGTGATAAAAACCAGCTATCTAAAAAAACCTGAAATCTTTCTGTTTCCTGTGCTGCTACCTATGTGCCTTCATTATATTGAAATGAAGAAGTCACATGTAAATCTTCAGAGTTTGGAATTTACCCTACTAAATGCCAAAATTAAAGACCTGGAAGGAAGTCCCAAATTTTATACCCAAGTGATTTTCAGGAATTTGGACTGAGAAGATGAGATAAACAGAGTCCTCTATAAAGTCTTTGCGGAGCATAGGTAATACCTGTATGTTATTTCCAGCTATTACTTGCTTCTATGGAATCTGGGCTTCTTAGTGACACACAACTCTTAGGCATTGCACAGGTATGAGGCAGTTCTCTGTATACCCAAATAAATAAGCATGTAATTTCTCCTGCTTTGTTTATTAGGAAGGAGGTCTCCATTAAAGCATTCAGTCCTCAGCTAATATAATCAGAACAATTCAAATTCCCACCAGACAAAGATCTGGTTCAGGATCTTTACTTCATATAATGCCCTCTAGCAAAATTTTACTATCACATACAGAAGAGCAATAACCAAGAACACGCAAATTATCCATTTGGTATCAAACAGAGGAACTCAAAATTCACAATAAAATTCTAGTGCTACTGATAATGTCAGAAGCCCAACTACAACCTAAGACACTGGGTCCCATTTTAAGAAATAGCCAACATCTTCCTGGGTGATAAAAACCTAATGGCAAGTCTACATTGCCCGTGTAAAACCACAGAGAGGGAAAAGGGGGGTTGGCCAGGATGTAAAGGTGGGCAATTTGCTGTCAGAAACTAGAGCTATCGCTGAGACAATTAAGACCTATTGCTGGGCTGTGTTCAGGAACAAGAATTTGCAGGACCACCCAGAATTACTTACTGTCAACCTGTCCTCCCTTGATCTGGAAAATCTGTACCTTTCCTTCATCACAGGCATTTGGGTTTTCAGTACCCTACATGAAGATCTAGGCTGTTTAAGAAAGTATTAGTAGAAAGTATTAGTAAAACATCACAGTCTTGAAAACATCTTGAAAAAATTTCAGTTTTTCACTCAAGCCTCTCAGGTTGCCCCTTGGCATCTCACAGTACCCACAGCCTCTGCCAGATGAAGGGCTGTACACAAATCTAACAAGTGGTAACACTGTTTATCAAAGGTCTGCAAGTGTTTCAGCACAGGAGGGAAATAATGCTCGTGGGGCTTAGAAAAAGGCCTACTGAGGGCCAATAGACTTTTTTTGAAATAAAGAAGGGAATCTGAATAAGAACTGAAAAATAGCCCAAATTCTAAAACAGAAAACAAGACAAAAAAGAGAATTGGTAAAGGAAGGAAACCAAGGGACAAAGCTAAACCTGGGGACTCAGTTGAACTCTTTCTGTTCTGAGACTTATCTATTATTGGCCCAGGGGGATTAAAAATAATTATTAGAGTAGCATCAACTGTGACCTGACATCTTTGGAAATACCATCATCAATTTAAAATTACCATATCGCATAATATTATTTATCCTACGAAACTACATTGCATGACAGACGCTGGATATAATTATACATACATTTGAGATGGGACCTATGTCCCAAGGACCAAATGTTGTTGTCATTTTCTGATTGCATTATGTGAGAAAGAACCCCAACTGGCTTAACCTGATGTAGCTGCCTTGACATTGACAGAGATGTACTCAATTGCATCAGCCATGGATTTGATCTGCAGTAATAAGTTAATATTATAGAAAAGTATCAGATTTATAGACATAAAATTCTCACTGCTGAACTTTTTATTCTCTGCTATGTCATTCCACCCATTGATGATTTACTCACGTAACATGAGTACAGACGTGAAAAAGCCTTATTACAGCAAAAGGTACAGGACACCAAATCAGCTTCTAAAATAAATAGACTTTTCAGGACATCAAACAGTCTATTGTGCCCCAGGCTCATTTGGGGGACACTTGTTGTTGACATAAGGTACATGTTTATGGCAGATGAACATTTGTTTTCAATAAAATTGAACTAAGCTCTGCTGACCATACATAAAGTTTAGCAAATAGCTGTCCACTATTTGCTTAAGCAATTCCATATATTGCATCAGATGATGGAATGGTGGGAAAAAAAATCAGCAGCTGTGCCACATACAGCTGCTGGGACCATTGATTTTTAAAAGCTTTAAAATAGCCTGCTTAGAGATATTCCTGTCGTGGGTGACAGTTTTAGAGCATAGCATATATGCAGGACAGTTTCAGAGGGTCTGTAAAGATATGGAACTTGAGAAGCAAGCTATGCATTCTTCTGCATACGTGAAACTTGAGTCTATCAGAAATCTAGTTGTGCCTCTACAGTAATACTGAAAGAAATTCAGATTAAAAGGAAGGAGCAGCAACCATACACCCCACTGCCCTCCTCAGTGTAACACACACCCTGCAAAGGCACGTAAGCTCCTGTTGGAAGCACCCTAGTTATAGCGGTTCTATAGTCTATATGGACAAGGTCCAATAAAGTAAAAAGCACCCTGTTACAAATAACTTCTATAATAAGATTAATAGAAGATGAATTCTTCTTCAGGTTTTTAAAACATTTTAAATAAAAATACTATTTTTAATGCATTTGCTAGAGCTGGTTTCTTACCTGGATGTCCTTCTCCCACTGACTCCGATGTGAACATGAAAGCCCCTTCATCATTCAGCGTGTGATCACATAAACCGTCCACTGGCCCATTCATGACTGTGATGCTTTTCCTGATGGATTATTATAAACAGTCGTTGAAGAGTTCTACCTTTAGTGCCTTCTTTAAAGGAGAAGGTTCTTTATTAGCAGGACTATTGCTGTCTTCACTTGCTACCTCTTACACTAACCTGAATTTCAGTGTGTGAAATCAGCATGTGCTTGCGTCTGTGTACACACACAGAGAGTATGCATGTGCCTGAAGTCTGTATCCCTACCTAGCCTGATCTGTCAGTCCCTGAGCTGCTCCTATATATGGAAAAGTGAAAGTGCCTAGATAATCATGTGAGGAAAATGGAAGAGCCCATTTCTTGGCAGGGGAGTTAGTTAACTTTAGGATATTTCACTAATTAACTCAGTTCTTGGAAACATTCTGCATTTGACCCATGCAAGATTGGTTATCTTAGCAACTCAACTGAGCATGAAGTAATGCAGGAGTACTGCTCACAGTTCAGGTCACCTGCCTCTTCAGTTTGTCTCTCCCCTAATTCTGGGGTCTATGTTGTGTTTCCAAGTGTGTGTTGTGGTTTTACAGGGATAGGTAAAAAAATCTGTAAATGCATGTCTTCCCTAGCAAGAGGCTGGAAGAAGTTCGCTCTGTGTGATATAACTGTGTTTTCCTCTTACTTTTTCATCTCTTGAAAAGTAGAATTCTCTCATGATTTTTTTTTCATTTTCATTCATTTCTCATGCACATTTGAGAGACGAAACATCTGATAAGATCTTGCATGACGAGTGCTTCTCATTTATGCAGACCTCTCCCTTCAGCCTTTGCTTTTCTTTTCCTTGGTCCTCTCTTCTATTAATTCAGATACATCTTAATTCTCTTTTTGTATGGTATTCTCACATTGTACTCCATAACCCTTAGAAATACAGTAACTGCCACATCTGAGTACTCAGTGCTCAGTTCTGCTACTGAAAATTTCTTCTAGTCAGATGTCTCGTGTCTGGATATGCTGGTGGTATGACAGGTATGAAGACAGGTGGCATTTTGTGGGTATATGTGTCTTTAAGTTAGTATACAAAAGACAAGTAAACATACCCATGGGCCAGATCCAGAAAACGCCCAGCACTACTGCACCATTATAAAAAAGTGTAATTATTCTTAGTTCCTTTACAGAAACCATTCTAGTCTCAAACTCAGATCAAATCATTGGTCTATCACAATAAAAAGTTCCCTTTACTTCAAAGAACACTGAATCATACCCTCTTAATCATTCAAAGTGTACCTGATACGTGGATTCGAATGAGTAACATATTGCTTGTTCCACAGCCCTTGCATTTTTGACAGCAATGAAAGATCACTTTATATGGCCCTTTGGATTCAAATTTCTGCATTGCTACAAATTTATGTAAGAATTCATTAGAATTTTCACTTTCTGCCTACATTCCTGAAAACAATAACCAATGCCTGTGAATATTCACCAGTAATCTGCTGTAGCATCATCCCCATCATTGACATGGAATTGTTCATTTCAAAGACTTTTTCTTGGTTTCTTGTTATACAGAATTCACTTCATGGAATGAAAAGCACTGTTTGCACTTAAAAATGCAGAATTCACACATCAGATACATGTTAAGAGGCATAGTTTTCCCTGGAGTAAACTGCCATTCCACTGACATGAAGATTCTATCCCAGCCTGAATAAATTACGCATTAACACCACCTAGAGAAATTGAATTTGTAAAAAAAAAAAAAAAATAGAAGACCAAAGAGTAACTAATTATATTAACCCTAGTTAATTGGTAACATTCAAAAATTATATTAACTTTTAAAGCAAAATAACACCAGTGATAAGTATTCATTCTTAAATGCAAATTATTTTTCTCTACGGAAGTAAAGAAAGACATGATGGGAATGGATGAAACACCTCTGATAAAAACTTCTTTCATACACGTAAGAGTTTTCATTCTAATCCTACAAACAATCCTCCAGCAAAAGCAGACAAGATTGACTATTGTCAATCTGTGAGTTCCACTCTTTCTTGCTTCTGGTTTTGCTTTTTCTTGGTGTCCAATGCCACTTAAGAACAGAAATTGTAGTTTGGGAATCAGCGTTCTTGTTTTTAACAAAAATATTTTGTAACACCTAAGCAGAATGCAGAAACAGGCCTCTCACATAATCCTCTTATTCCATATGAAAATAAAAAAATCCACAAGCTCTTAAAATGCTGAAGTGTGAGCAATTTGACATACATAAGTAATGAGCTTGCAGGCCCATTGTTTATTTTGCTTTTACAGTTCCTCTTTTTGGACTCACTTCTGGCTAGTTAAATGCACTGGTCCTTGAGACTTTTGGAGGGTCACCCTTCATTAAAATAGTCTCTCTGATAATAGTATTCTGGAAATGCTGCAGAGCTGCATTTCACGTAACTTGTGTAAAACCTCTAGTTTGAACTGCTTCCAGTAGTGGTTTTACTATCAAGGGCAACACATTTGCTTTATGGCCATGGAGCATCTCAGCATGTTCTCTTCTAGGACACCTGTGACCAACTCTAAACCACTGTATGGTTAGGTAATGTTTAATTTGGCTTCTCTTCCCAGACAATTTGACTTGTTAAATATTTGTAAAAAGGTACGATAGTGCTCTACCATCACGTCTTTTTGGCATCTTTTTGGCATCTTCTGCCTGCGCAAAAAAAAAAAAAAAAAAAAAAAAGAGAGAGAGAGAGAGAGAGAGAAGGATAGTAAAATAATGATTGATATCAGCATTTTTCCCCATTACATTTTATTGATAATGACTCATCAGTCAGTGTAGCAGGCTTCCAAATTTTCTGCTAACTTTATTGTCATACTCAACAGCTTTGTGGGACTGAGCCCTAAGAAAGTCAGTTTCTGTGCAAATCTCTTTATAATTCGTATAGTGCCCATCATTGTATTACGTATCTTTTGCCTATAGTCTATGACCTTTACTCAGAAGATTTCTAATGGCAAAATCCTCTCAATCAGTATGACTCCTGTGCTTTGAAATGAGGCTAAAGACAGGAAAATTACAATGTAAAAATAATGCTGTCCTTCTGTATTGCTCTAAGTAGTTATTCATATTGACTATAATGTCAATCCCAAACACTGGAACAGCAATGTGAATCTTTCTATTAACTGTAAAAGTCTTCATATGTGGTACCATCTCATAGTTTTGCCACTTTTACTCACAGCAGTTCTGCAAAACTACCCCCTTTCTAGTTCATATAACACCTAACAGCTGTCAAGAGGCATGGTTTTACTGCAGCTTTGAGAAAGCCCTGAAAATAATGAACAAGATATAACCGAGAAAGGAATTTTATGAATGATTGCTATCGATGCTGCTGATTCTCTAGACAGATATGACTGATAAATTGTCTTGACCCTAGACCTCTCATGACATAGTCTCATTGGATTATTTTACTTGCACACTTTCTCCTTTCCTACCCTTATCTGCTTTTCTCCTCTACTCCCCTTTCCTCATTTTTTTTGTTTATATCCTTTTTGTTAAAACACATTTCCCTTCTTTTTTTTTCCATTTACTTACTCCTTTCCATCTGCCTACCTGTCTCTACTGATGTCCCATTTACATTAAAAACCACTGAGAATGGAGCCTACATGGATGAATCATGTCTATAGAAATGAGAAAATGAGTTTGAGCTAATAGCTTACAGATAAAACACTTCTAACTATCACAGCAGAAGGGGAAGGAAGAAAGTAGGTATCCTTAAGACCTGGCCATCCTCACTTCAGCTGCCGAAGACTTATGTTTTCATGGGAAGCGATACAGGTTTAGACTCATTCACTCATACTGTTTCACCACCATGGTAACTTTTAGGTGACTTCTTTTGAGTGAGGAGGAAATTGTATCAAGAACTCTGAAGAACTGCATGGTTGGAATCAGTCATAGGAAAACCATTGCTTAAGCTATGTAATTTGTCTCTCTCCCCACAACTTTCAAATGCAAAAGACAATGACTTGATTTGTAGAGAGCATACACTTCACAATAACTTAAAACTACAATTCCATTGTCATTAAAGAACCCAAACATGCTTAACTGTAATAAAATGAGGTCTTATCTGATGATAGAGAGAATAGAACAAAAGTAGTTAGGAAAACACTTTCCTATGTGTTATTTGTATGCATGAAGTATTTCTGTATATTGTTAAAGTTAACTGTTTAACAGTTGACTGTTTAAGTTTCTTATCTTGCTGTGTTTTTCTCACTTTACAAAATCATGCAAGGAATTTACTCCTAATTTATGCCTTTGGAAATAAAACAGTTTTACAGGTGTGTGTGTGTGAAAACAGCTTTAATACTAGTTTCATTTGTGCTATTTACAAGGAGTAGTTCATATAATAAAAATAGTGTGTTTTCAATAAGTTACTCTAGTTTATCTTTTTTCTATTGGAAATAAGCACTAAATTATGCAAGCCTTACAGGGATGTCTTTGAGGGCTTTTTGGTTTGCTGGTGAAAAGACTTGATTTAGCCTGTACCTTTTGGTCTGGGGGAGGTGGATATTTTGTTTTGTCTTTAAAATTAACATAAGGAAGATTTGTTTAGATGGGTTTATTTCTTTTGCACGAAGAATGACAAGCCTGGTCAGTGACATAGAGCTTGAACATCAGGAACTAAACACAGAACTCCCACCTGCTTCAGAACTCTCACGTCTATCTATTATTACCTGAAAATGAGAGTGGCTCAAGGCCTCTTAGATGTGCAGGTGTAGAATTTCACTGGCCCATCAGCATTCAGGGTAAAATAAATATTGTGGGACAGCAAAACCAGTTGTGATTGTAGAAGGAAAGGAGGCAGTGTGTATTCTGGGATGGGTATTTATCACCCAACATTTGTTCTTTCACATCATCTTTCTCCTTCTCTGGAGTATGGGACCTCCTGCAACCTCTGTACACTACCATAACCAACTCAAGTCTTTCATCCTTGAGCTTTCTTATAACTTTTTGTGTTAATACCAATTCCACTCCCAGCTATTTCTTGGTGTGCATTCTATGTACTATGTCCACAGTTACTTCAGCTTCAGAGAGATCTTCTGCTGGGTCTCCCATCTGCCTTCCCTTCCACTCCCTCAGAAGTTTTTCCAGATTCTTCCATTCCTAACATCAAAGAAAATAATTAATTCTACTCCTCTCCCACACGCTTGTCCTCTTTGCATCTGTTTGACCTCAAATTCTCTATTCTGACACATCACTGAATCATAGAATGTTTGAGGCTGGATGGTCTCTAGTCCAACACTCTGTTCAAAGCAGGACCAACTTGTTCAAGTTGCTCACGGCCATATCATGAAGAAACTTGTGCCGGGGCCTTATACATGAAGTAGCAACTTAAACTTGCTTCTTAGGAAATAATTAAAGCTACTTTGGGCACAAAATTCTGCCTTCATTAAAGTCAGCTATAGTCTTTTGGACTAATTTCACTGGGAGCATTATTTCCTCAGAACTGGGACACTAGACAGAATTGAATACAACTTAATTTTCTTTTTATTCACTTAATAAAAAGTCCTAGCTGTTTATGCCTCAACCCCAAGATCATTCCTCAAAGCTCTGTAAACTAAACACCTGTTTACAAACACAGGCATTTTAAACACCTCATAGACAGACACCTCGGTTTCCTACATAATAATGATAAATAAAAAAGTCTCTGTTTTCTAATCAGTCTTCATAAATTAGCATTGCTGTACCAGAAATGGTGTAAAAATAGCAAGATTAGTTAAAGTTTAAGGTTTCCCTTACACCAATTGGTTTTTATTGCTTCATTTAAACAGCAATAAACCATACTGGTATATAATTAGTTCTGCCTTTAGTCTTTGGCAGTTTTTGCTGTTTAAGTTATAAGCTCTACAGAGCAATGTTCAAGCATTTGCTTGTGTTACATCCCTACGTGGAGCACTATTACAACAGAATCACACATTGTCCAGGTCCTCCATAAATGATGAGGGTGTAGATGAGAAAGAATGGAGCCCTATTCCATCTTTGTCTCACACAGCAAAAAGTGTTTTCAGTTTGCAAACCTAACAGTGTATAACTTACAAATTTAGCATTTTACTCATAAGCTATTATGCTACATTTAATAAACCAACCCATCCATTATTAAAGTTATGCCTTGGACAGGAATGGAAAAGTCTTCAATTAGAAATTTCCCTTTATCCTTACAGAAAGCCATCTATATATTTTCCCTGGGTGTTTTTTTCCAGTTGCTAAGGTCAGTTGTTTGGCTAGGGAAAGATTGTCATCTGACAGGTAACAAAGCACAACCATTAATTTAAAGTGTATGGGGTGTGGCCACACATCAGATACACGCACAGCCACGGTTCCTTTCTGGGGAAATAGTTAGGACTCCATGCTGTTAATGACAGGTCTGATCACCTGTCCAGACTAAACCCCCTTACAGCCATAGATCTGTATCTCAAAAACAATCTGGCTAGGGAACTTCAGCTGTCTTTCAGCAGCTTGGGATCTGTAAGATCTGCTGCTTTCACGTGTCTCGTGACATTATTAGTGTGTATATATGTAAACCATTAGGATTTCCTCAGTACCTTAGGAAACACTGATGCATTTAATCAGCCATTACCCAAGAGATTTTGCTGCAGTGTTTCATAGATGTTTACAGTACAGGTGGTCTTTGGACTTCGAAACAAATATTGACTCTAGTACATGAAATCAGCTTTCAGGAACCTATCTGCAAAAACAGTTGTGGAATTTGTAAATTCTGGCTTCCTGACAAGGAACATTAGGTTAAATTCAGACGCTTTTGACTTTTTCTAGATATATAATGCCAGAAGACACTTTTCTTTCATGAAGTATGGTACTATAATTACTTTTGTGAAACATTTAGTGATCAAAAACCTTCATAAGTCTACACTATATGCATAGTGTACATGAAAGAATAACGAATATTTGCACGTGTACCTTTTTTATGCTCACAATGAAAATATTTACATACTTGAACTACTTGATACAGGCACACACTTACATACTCAGTACTGATCTAGTAAATAATGCATAGCAGAATTTTACATTCATACATACTGAAAATGACTGCACAATGCTGTGAGCTCCAGATTTAAGCTTGTATGGCTACCTGGAAAAAAAGTTACAACAAACATGCAGCAACTTTTGTAGTCATGATCCCTATCTATGGGTTATTCACAGCCTTTTCAGACATGCTCCTGCCATCATTACTACAGAGCTCAAATACACTACTGGCACTCTGAGGTCTGCGGGAAACTTCTAACTGAATAATCTGATTGGTCACATCTTTCAGAAATCCCCCAACCTGACCTTGTTACCACAGCTGGTTCAGCCAGGGAAGGCTGCCATTCAAGTAGCAATTTCACGTACATCACCTGGGCAAATATATTAGCAAACAGCAAACATCATTATCTTTCATCTATGTCTGAGAGATTTCACTGCAACTAGTCATTTAGCAGTTTTAGATAAGCAAGTCTGAAATAAAAGACAGCCAAAAATATTCTTACGTATCTGATTAATCAGGGGACATTAGACAATGGATGAAGCGTACGTAGCATCAGCCAACACAAGTATATAAATGGTACTAGACAAAAATGCATACAGTAACCAGATCACACAAACGTTTCTACAGATTCCCATTCATAGATGGAATATATAATGGAAAATTCCAATTTCACCAAAAGATCTTCAGGCTTTTAGACATAGTTGCAATCTCACAGTTTCATTAAAAATAAACAAGTTTCATTAAAAAGAAACAAATAAAAGTCTCAGGATTTTTTCCAGATTTGTAAATAAATAAATTTGGTTTCTTAAAAGAAGGCAAATAAGAGTCCTACATCTATTACTGTGTACTATTGACATTTTAAATAGCACTCCAGAAATGCTGCCTTGCAATTTTTTGAATTAGTTTTGAAACTTTGTGTTCAGAGGAAATTCTGGGGTACGTCAGCAAAAACTCACAAGATGTGCCGTGCAGGATACCACTACGCTCCCTCTCCGCCTGCCATCTTTGTTTTGGCTTTATTTTCCAAAAATTATTAAAATTACTATGTTAAGAATTGATTCATAACCAACTAGAAAGAAACAATAAGGGTAAGAGGTCTCTGCAAGCTTTTTTTTATATGCGTAAATATATATATACGTTTGTCCACACACTTTTTCTACAGCATAAGGAATTTTTCCTATTACTTTCTCCATCTCTAAACAAGCATCACAGGATGCTTGAAAGCACCTAATTGTGATGATACCTTGAAATAAAATAGATGAAGGTGCTTAGAAAAATTAGGCTCTAAACTTTCAATATAGTATTGCGGAGCTTATTACAATTATTGTTATAAACTTCCATATATACTGGGCTACATGCACAA
This sequence comes from Fratercula arctica, assembly GCA_947846985.1. Lineage (NCBI taxonomy): Eukaryota > Metazoa > Chordata > Aves > Charadriiformes > Alcidae > Fratercula > Fratercula arctica. The sequence goes on from CANTUZ010000010.1 coordinate 28,743,078, forward strand.
CTGAGTCATGTTATCTATGTCATCATTTTTCCAACAGAATTCTTACCATAACAGTGAAATGCACATAATATCTTTTTAAAAAGCAATTTTTTAAAAGTCACATGCAGAATTATCAAAGTTTAAAAACAGAAAAAAGAGAATCTTTTAATGATCCTTCCAAAATGATTAGTAATAAAGACATATGCACCTAGTGGTTCCTTATTCCTATATTCTTTGTGACTGACAGCCTACTTGCTCTGCTAGAAGTAGATGTATAACAAATTTATCTTTTCTGTGAGGGCAAATTTTTACCCTTCTGCCAAATGGCACTAGGTCTAGCTAAGAACTAATCAGGACTTGTAAAGTGTAATGATCTCATTTTGACCCTTAGTAACAACAACACTTTTTGCAAAGAGAAATGTCAGGACTAAGAATGCCACACCTTATCTGTTGTACTGAAACATGTAAAAAGGACTAAAACTAACAAAAAAAATCTCCTGAATATGATCAGTGTTTACAACGTGAATTAAGACTATCAATTCAAAAGTTGGTTCTTAGGGATTAAGATCAATAATTTTTGCGTTTCTGCAATGCAGAGTATTCAAGTTATGCTCATCACAAAAATCACAGTACTCCAGGAAATGGACCAGCAACACTAGATCTCCCCAAGAAAGCAGATCCAGTTTTAGTCCTGTAAAAGGAAACTGAAGCCTTAAGCTCTACTAGGCAGGGAAGGAGAAGGACAGAACTACCAACTATTCTCCTTACCAGCCTAAACCCTACCCTACATGGGTACATAGGGTACTCACAGGTAGTAGCTCATAGCTAAACATGTGCAAGAGCTGCTCTTAGGGTATACCTTTTTCTTCTTCCACTCCAGTATTTACTCATCCCTTGGTTCTTTTTCTTTTTCCCTCTTCCAGCTTTTCCTACTAATGGATTTAAGGAGTGCTCTAATTTCCTAAATTCATACCAAGTATTGATTCTGTTTCCTAGGCAGAGGATTGTTTCCTATTTCTGAGGTTGACAGATTACAGGGTTCCTGCTACTGCTCCTTTCTTATGTTCACAACCCACATTCCTTGTAATTAAACATCAGTGTTGCCTTTGGCCTCCCAACAGTTAGCTAAGAAATCAAGCAGAAAATAGAGAACAGAGCAGACCTGCCATAATCAAAATTTATCAACCATTCTTATCAACTCTTAAAAGAAAAAGCATTTGACCCATACATATTAGAAGGTATAGACAGTGAAGCGAAAGATCACATTTTCTGCTTTTGAAAATAAGTATTGAAATTGGCAGCTCCTCTAAGACATCCTCTTTTCTGTGTCTTTAGAAATCTTGGCTAATGAGAAAACTAATGGTAAGTCTAGACTGCAGTTTATTATTAACCACTTCCCAATAACTACAAATAGCTTAGCATCCCAACAGCAACAGTCAGAGAACAAGACATTTGGAGGTTTTGGGTGATCAATTCTATTTGGTTACCTCTCCACCTCTGCAGTACCATAAAACACGTCAGTAGGATTCTGTAAGTCTTTAGAAGCAAGGTCAGCAAAGTGATTTCAATGTGTAATTATTTTTAAGATGCATACAGATATTCCCACGCAGCTGGCATGAATGTTTTACCAGGACTCAAGTGGGAATCCTGCCAGGAAGTTTGGTAAGCACAGACCCAGTCTCCTTAGAAACTAACATATTCTCTACACAGACAGAAAACTAGAATACAAAATGCATTTCCAGATTTTGAATTCACAAATATTTGAACCTATTCAAAGCTCCAGGTTTCATTTTTACAGTGTTTATACTATTGAAATACTGTAAGCAATAAAATTTTATTTTACTTAATACTAGGAATTTACTTATCCTACCAAACAAAGCAAAATACAGAATAGTCAGTGGGTCTTTTTTTAAAGGTTAGATGGTCCTTTGATTTAAAGAAGGGTGAAAAAGAATATTGATGTATTGCTCCCATCTGCATGAGCTTACCACACATACAAGTGGCAACTTTCTTGTAGACACAGAATAGTGAGACAGTTGTAGCTGCTGGAGAGCTGAAGAGGCATTTGAAGAAACTGCAGCAAAGAAAAAAAAAAGGAAACCTGCTTTTACAGTACTCTATGATGTCAAGAGTCAGGCCAAGTATATAGAAATATATAGGTCTGACTGTATTCTCCTGATTTTTTCATGCAAAGCAAAGCTTGAGCAAATTCTAAGACAGATTCATACATCATGTAATTATGCTGAATTTCCAAGTGATAGTTTAAAAGAAATAAAAGCTAGAAAACTCACATAAGAAGGATAAGGGCTTAAGGGAATATGTGTTTGAGTTAACAGTGGCCTACATCTGAGCTGTGGTGAAAACATTTATCCTAAAGGTATTAAGAGATCAGTTCCTTTAAAAACATGATCTATTGAGATAACAGAATAGCTGGTGTTTCAGAGGGATGACTGATCATAGTTCTTGCTGAGAAACGTGACTAAATAGTCCTAAAATACAAACAAGTACAATAACACTCAACTCAAGTCCAAGAGAGAAACAAAATAATGGTGCATTTTTTCTATAGGCTCCACTTAGACACATATGTTCATTGAAAAACTGTTGAAGAACAGCTGTCTCAGAACTTCACAGCTCTCCCAGCCCTAGAAATTTTCAGCTGTCAGTGCCTAAGGGTAACTTTTCATTGCAGCTAGGTTTACAATGAAACAAACAACAGATCCTGTTTCCAGGGTTACAATTATCAGCTAAATAAATAGCATTTTTTAAACTTATCTACTAAACATATCAGTGGCAAAACCGCAATTGCTTAAGATAATAATGAACCAAATACAGGTGTGTCTGCATGCAGCCAGTCATTTCTGAAAGAAAGTACATTCAGGAGGTGGAGTACAAATGAAGCAGAATGATTGGAGAAGCCCAACACACTCCCAGGAATGTGACTTGAAACTGAACAACAGGGAGCTGCAGTGCCCCTTTGCTGCAATGGGAATGATTTATTAACAGAATGTTTCCTCTCTCCCACCCTTCCCGCAACAATTAATATCTTTTTATTTCTGCAGTATCTTTCCCTACCTGTGGTTTGACTCAAATCAATTCTCCTATGTTTTAATATTAAGTATTAGAAGTTTAATAAATTGGAGGTGGCTTCTCAGAGGTAGAACTCATGCTCATGTTAGTAAAGAACTCAATCCTCTTATGATTTCAACCACAGCTTTTTTAGCAACTTCAATGAGAACAAAACTGAGATCCTTGGAAGACTACTTCCTCAGTGCACCAAGTTTTTTTTTTTAAAACACAGCAACAACTACAATGAGCTCTATTATAGAGCTGAAAATATGATTCAGTTCATTAAGAAAAACAGACTGACCAAGATACTGATCAAGTTCAGACATACTTCCTCCTTCTCCTCCCCCAGAAAAGCTGATTTCTTTATCTGGAATCTGGTAGACTACATCTAAATTATAGAGGAATCACTGATTAAAACAATTTCTTTTGTCCAGAAAACAATTTGCTGAACTGAAACACCAATGGGTTCTTGCATCAAACTAAAACCACGTATTTTTTACACTTTCTTTTCCAAGATTATGGAAAAAAAAAATCTTTTACGATAGCAACTTCTGTCAAGATCCATGAATGACTACATGCAGAAAGTGGCAAGATCTCCTTGGAGAGTTTGTTAAAAGATTCCTGAACCTTCTAAATACTCCTTAGAGAAAGTAAAATTATTCAGGTAACTTTGGTATGATATTCCTAATTATCAATGTTTTTTTCTAAATCAAACTCAAGCTTCACATCATCGTTTAAAGTAGTTTTAAATTATGCCAGATGCAAAATGATGGGGAAGAGTTTTGATTTTTAGTGAAGTATATATTTCTGTGTCAGTAGAGAGACATCAATACGGCCTTTGTAACAGCTATCTCAAATAAGATTAATCAACAAGAAGCAAATGGCAACCTTCTCTACTTATTACATTACTTGACCATTTGCCTGTGTATTTGCTTTCAGGTGATAATACTAACATGCTTGATATTAATAATAAAATGGTTTAACATACTCTTTTTTTTTTTTTTTTTTTTTTTTTACCTCCCCCTCAATTAACTCATGTTCATATAATCAAAAGACTAACATAAGCAACTGGTCATCTCATTTTTTTTCAAAATGGCCATTGATTTTGGGTGCCCTGTAACTAAAGAAAAAATGGAAGCACTCAGCATCTCCACACGGGCTCTAGTGAATGTAATTTTTCATGATGTAGCATCTTCTAGAGTAACTTACTTCAAATAAAAAATAGTAGTATAAATGGCAACAATTCTGATCTCTGATCCAAGTTAAACACTGATTTCGGTTTATGATAATGATTCTACGAGGTGCAGGTTAACAGGGAAGACCCACAGCATTTAAGTTGGATATACATGTGAGAGCTCTCAAATTCTGTGAACCAGTCTTCTGATTTGCTTTAAGCAAACTTCTTAAAAGGTATGCTACACTGTGACAGCTTGACTGAATGGCATGTTCCTCTACCTTGCCTTTCTTCCACTACTATTAGCCCAATAATACCTATATAAATTTTTATAATAGTATAACTTCTTCCATCATATGAATTGAAACAAATAAACAAGAAAAACACACAAAGACTGCGTGAGGGTTTATAATGGCAATGCCAGAAAACAAACAAAAGTAAAAAAAAGGTCAAACAAGTGTACTGGTAAGATATTTTAAAAAGTAGATCAGTCCTTATCAGCAAATAACAGGTTTAGACTCTCTTTTCTAGCTGTAGTCAATAGAGAACACTGTTCTTTATCTAACCTAAGCACTGGAAAAACTTCACAGAAGTAAAGCAATTAATAGCTGACTTCAAATATGAGTAAACTGTATTAACAAAATTCAGAGGAATTCAGTTTTACAGTTAATCCAGACTAATTCATCCGACTCTCATTACCATTAGCAAATTACTGTATAAAGCTTTTGCTCACAAAAAGACAATTTAATTCCTTTAGACTATGAGGGAAAATCATCCATCATAAGAACAGGGGCTGCAGAATTAATAAAATCTATTCTGTTAAAAGATAACATTAAAACATGCTTGCTGCAACATGTATTTCTCCGTGTAGGAGAAAAGCTTCTCACATTGCAGAGCTGAGTTTCCATCTTTGTAAGCAGGCTCATAGTTAATTTGATTCATTTTGTCCTATTCTGGGCTTCATATCTGTTTTCATCCCTATGCTTCAGTATTGCTGGAATGAGAACAGCTGTGAATGGGCACGTTACTATCAGCTTGTTCTTTGGAGGATCTGTACATGGGGTCTGATAGCAACCTAAATAAGTCTGTTCCTATTCTGAAGAAAGGAAAAATTACAATTTCATAAATCTTCTGTCAGTATTTAGCATCTTATTTCAGCAACATTTTCCATCTCAGAATTCCATCTTCTTCATTCCACAAAGATGTATTCAAAGGGAATGTAAGCTGTAGCTGAAGTTACATTAAGTAATTGCATCATTTTTTTTCAAGATAGAACTTCAGATTTTATGCAGAGGTTAAACTGTATTCACACTTCGGAAATCACATCACATGCAGTAACAATAAAATACTATCTTCTCCTCTGTTCTCTTCCTGTTCCAGGCTCTAGCTTGCTATACTCCAAAGAAGGTTAAAGTTCAAAAGGAGACGGCAAAGATGATTTTAAGCTACCTTAATTTCCCTCCAGGCTTAGACGACCAAGCAGAAGTCATCTTTGTTGTGAACTAAACTTCTAAGTTACCTACAGGTTGCTTTGCACCTTAAGCAAGCATTGAGCCAAGAACTGTTTACCCTCTGTTTCCACATCCAACGTAAGAATTCCTATAAAGCTGTAGAAGGCAATCAGTGCACCAGGTCTATGCACATAGACCTGAAAAAAATGGGAATTCCTCTAAGTAACATTTGAACAACTTACGTCTTCTGTACCTAATATAACAGCAAAGGAATGGGTAAATTGGAATCTACCATTTTATTTTGACTCTTGTTAAACAATTTTCTTATGAAAGCTTCCATCCAAAAATTCAATTCCTATCTAGAAAGAGAACAGGGAACACAAACTGCAGGATCAAAAAGAAAAAGTCGGTTAAAAATAAGCTGAAACAAAATGGCAAAAAAAGTTGTAGTTTTCACGGGTTGTAACTGATAGACACCAGTGTGTTTACTTAGGATGCACTCTAGTGGACACACGTAACAAAATAAAACAAAGATACAAATATTGCAAAAAGATAGAAAATGAAAGCCACATCTTGGAAGTAGTAATTAGAATTATTTACTAAGATGTTTTTTAAATACTGTTTTATAACTTGAACCTATTTCCTAATTAAACATGAAAACTATGTGAAGGCTGAAATTTTCATAGTCAAGATGATTGGACATAAAATGTAAATGGTAACAAGTTACTTAGCAATTTTTGAAAATTTTAATCTAAATAATAACAAGATTCAGTTATATATACTGGCTCAAAAGAGAAACTCCATCTATTTATCTAGTTACTCCGCCCCTTTGAGATTGACACAAGAAGCTGCTGTGCATACAGTGTTAATAGGTGTTATTAGAACTGTGGTACCTTAAAATGTTGCCATAAAATGATTCTACATTAACTGTTAGTAATAAATATTATCATAAACTGTGATGAAATCAGTTTACTGGGATATCAACCACAAGGGCATATTCATTCCACAGAAAAGGTTCTTGACTGTCATAGAAATTGCAAATGTAAACCAATTCAGAATAAATGTAGACAACAAAGCCGGACCACCTAGTCACAAAATAGTTCAATTTTTTCATTACTTAAAAAGTTACACAAACATTTCTAAGTATTTATACCTGGAAAGTGACGTTTTTCTCTTTTGATTTTAAGGATGTTCATATACGACATTCCACTTCACAGCATCCCAAAAGCAATATGGCAATAAAGAGGGCAAAAGGATTTTTAAAATATACATACTTTATTATTTTTAAGGGAAAAACAATGCATTAATATATTAGAAATCAATAGTGCTTACCTTTTTAAAAATTGATAGGATTATGCCTAGTGTGAACAAGTTATTTAGAGCAGAAAAATATTTATTACATGATTGACCTTTGCCTGTTGGGTATATAGATATTTTTAACAGTTTGCCAAAGACAGCAAACCCCTTAAAGCTAGCTATAATATAAACAAATTAAAGTGAAATTATCCCAAAAATCGCTTTCATCCCAGAACTGAAGAATGCAGTAAATGCATTAACTATGCACTGAATTTTTAATGAAGAGTATTTTCATTACACAATATTGGCAATGACTTAGTGTTAATTGTACAACTAACCTGTATTATTAGAAGGCACTGAGATGAAAAGGCACGTTTTAGCCAAGAAGCATAGGATTTCTTTAATGCTGGTGTCTTTTCCATTTATAATGAACAGACAGGGAACATTCTTGACAACCTGTACCAAGATATCACTGATTACAGTGGTTACAAAAATTAATGCAATATTTAAGAATTACAAAACTTACTTTATAGATAAATAAGGATCAAGATAAATATTCTTCCAAATTTTTTTAGAAGTGAAGCTTTGAGAATTAATAATGGTATTTAGTAAAGACAACACAGATGTAATTTATTGATTTACCGATTCAAGACAAATGCAGAAAAGATTATTTTAAGACTTGACTAATCAAAAATGATATGTAGACACTTACAGCTCACCTAATATCACACAATAACCAGAAAAGGTTATTATAAAGCCTAGAGCAAACACCTAGTGTTACAAAAAGCACCCCATGATTTCAAAGACAGACTGGATCTTTTAGTACATCTGTCTACTGAGTCCACAGTCTATGAGCTACATAGAGTTCAATTTATCTCTTCTAGATAAATTGGATAATTTTCTGATTTGATTTCTGCATCAAGTTTAATGTGCAGAACTCTCTCTCCATCTTCTAATATGTAGAGCATTCCCTCTTTCTATTAGAAACCATTCAAATTCTTGGAAAATCCTTTTTCAATAATCTTTTATTCTTTTAATATTGATTCAAATTCTCATATTGCAACCTCTACTCCAAAATAATCTTGACACATTAATTATATCCATAATTATTACAGGTACACTTCAAGAATCAATGGGCAATAATTAGAAAATATATTTACTGCTTTAATTTTAATTGCAGATTTCATCATCTGAGTCAGACATGCTAGCTACAATGGTTTACGAACAAAAAGGAAGCATGACATACCAGGATTAACAGACTTTATATAAATACCCAGGAAGCACAGAAACTGAAACAACGGGTATGTAAATCAGTTCTACATATAAAATACATAAATTAAGATATTACACTTCAGGATCAGCAAGTCATGAGTAGAAAATATATTTACTGCTTTCAGAACAATTGGGAACCTTCTTGTTCTGCTTCTTCCATGAGATCTGCTATACTCTAAATAAAAAAAAAATTCTATCAGTTGCCAGCATTAACTGAACTTTTTAAAAAGGAAAAAAGAGGAAAAAAAGAAAGAGAAAACACCCACATGACAGGCAAATGGGTATTCATCAATATAATTATGTATTCTTCCATTCAGTGAAATACGATGAAGTTTGTCACCAGACTTTTATTATAAAATCCAGCATGTCTAGATGAAATATTATGATTCTGAGAGAAGTATAGTTTCAATAGTACAAGTCTATATATTTTAATTTTATTGATCTGCTCTTAATTTTTAGTTTAATTCAACAAACATATGGCTGTAAGACCTGAAATAACATCACCAAAGGCCAATAGAATCCAACTTTAAACAACTTTAAGCATGAAAACTTAGAAGATGGCACATGTAAGAAGAAGGAGGTAAGTTTACTACTCATTTTCACTTCAGGTTTTGCAATTCATTAATTTAAGAACACATAAAATATGCCTGAAGCCTCAAGAATACTTTTTGATATGTAATTGCCAGAAAATTATAAAAGTTGGGGCTATACAAGATCTTGAGAACTCATCTGACTTACCTTAGTGAAAAAAACACCTGTGACAACTTGCCCCTAAGAATAGTCATAAATATGTTCATAAATATATGTAGAGAATACTTATAAAACAGGCTGTTATTAAAGTAACCTTAAGCATAAGCATATTAATATCACAATGTAAATTCTGAGCTAGAATTACACTGCTGACACCAGAAATTAAGTGAGCAAATTATTAAGGCTAATAAAGGAAAAAGGGTTCTGATAATGATGTTCGAAAACTAGTATATCAAAATCTCAAGTCATACCACTTGGAATACTCTAACTGGAAAAAATCAGACAGATATTAATATCTGTATGATATATTCATAAAGCTGAGTGATTTTGCAGGAGTTGACAATATCTGTTAAACGTACTGTGATGCCTTATTATAAATGAAGGCTGATTCATGGCCTTTCATTTCCCCGGACTGTCAGATATAAAAGGAATGGGAGGGAACAATAAATAAATAAAATGCTGGGCATAGAAGATATCTGAGGATCACAATATAGGGCCATAGTTGTAGTACTGAAAGCAGTAGCTTCATGTTGGCACAGGGCTCAACAGGTCCTAGCCTTAGTGAGCAGTGTGTCCTTAGCATCTGGTCTTTTATGTTAAATGTTTGCTCTGACATCTCTGCACGAGAGTACATTCTGTTGCAAAAAAAATATACTTCAACCAGAAAAATAACTTCAATCGCTCAAAAATGAGTCATCTTTTGTGATTTAGTACATGTTGTATATGACAAGTTCACATGGAAAAGGAAGGCTGCCTCCTCTCTGACATTATTCATACTTTGATTTGTAACATATCTAAATACAAAAGGGCATTTTACATCTTGAGGATTTAGTCAGCCAACACCATGCAGTCTTTTAGAATGGCTTAACTTGTACCAGAGAACTGGCTATGCGCAGTTTGAAGGCTGTGGCCAGATAACCATCCCTTAAAACCAAAGAAGAGAACCAGCACAGTCTGAACTGCAACAATTTTAACCTTTGATATGTCAGCACAGAAAATCAAATCTGTAAAAACCAATCATTTAGAATCTCCATGTTCTTTCTAAACACTTACCTCAGACTGTCCACCCTCATCTACCTCCTCAACTCTGGTCAAATTAGGCGCTCCAGGTCTATCTGTAAGTTCAGCTATTGTCTTTTCATTTTCCTATGGTAATGAAAGCCAGTTTTCAGTTAAAAGTATTCCATGTCATGAATAATTATCAATAAAGAATATTTCAGATGTGTTAAATGACATTATGTATTAATATAAAGATAATACTTCAGATGCATGCTATAGAAATGTCTTAGTATGTGAATGTGGTCTTTTTATGCTTGTTAAGACTATTTTTATCAGTTTTTTTTTAAATTACAAGAATTTTGATTTAAATTTCTATATATTGATTTTTCCTGTCACTCTCGTACTGCCACCTTTCTGCAATTATGTTCTGGCAGTATTTTAACAAGAGTGCTTTAAAACCATATGTATGTCTAAAATACGATGTTCCACATAAATTTAAGAGATATTCACATTTAAAAGCTTTATAGGGATAAACATGCCAACTATCAGTCTATGTTTTTACTGAAATAGCATTAAAAGACCATACATTTCCACAGACATCTGTATATGCAGTCTTCTGTTAGTATAAATCCCTGTGCATCAGGAGGACCTCAGAATCAAGAGGCATCCCAATTCCAAACCACAGTTCCTTTTCCAGATACAGCAAATGGACTTTGTGCTAACACTCAGTAAAACATTACCTAAATTAGACATGCTTAAGTTATAATGCTTTCTCATAAATACTGTCAAGGAATGTGAAAGCAGCAACTAGGCTCACCTTATGCTAAATTTTGCAATAAATTTATGTTTTGTTCTGAATATAAACTAAATAAACCTAATAGAACAGAATAAAATTCAAGTATAAAACACAGACTGAAAGCAAGGTGTTAAGACATTCTTCCCCCATTTTTACAATTTCTTTTAAAAAATAATGTGTTAGTTCAACACTCAAGGGCTTCTGCCCTGTGTTTCTTATTTAGTGCCTGCATCTGGAAAAGACAGCTGATTAACAGTATTTTCAAACCACTGACTAAGCTCTGGCTTAAACCTCTTGATCTTTCTGTTGCAACAGCATTTTGTTGTCTTCACTCTGCAGTTCCAGCTTTTCATGTTCTTGTTTCAACTGAGCCTGCAAGTCAGTTTAAGAAAGGAAAAATTAGAAGGAAAAAAAACCATATTCATCTTACCCACCCCACTGCTTACAATGTATTTCATGACTGAAACCTTAAAATAAAAAGAAAGCAAGCATAAAACATAACTGCAATGTTAATAACATAAAGCACTTTCAGTATCATCTGACAACATTTTCATAGGTTTTAGACTCGCATGGATAGAAAGGCTTTTCTACCAAGAAGAAAAAGAAATAGAAAGCTGGATGCTGTGTCATTCCACATGCCCTTTATCAGTCTATATTCATTATCTCCTGTACTTTGGATTAAGCTCTTTGATTCTTCACATAGTATCTAGCACAGACAGATGAATCCACACAGAATCAAATCTATAGAAAAGATTGGCAAGCAATGTCATTAACATTAATCATCTTCATCATCAACCTTCAAAATTTCCAATAGGAAATAACTAATACCAAACGCTCATTCTCTGTGAGCCTAAGTCCTAATGCATCAAAACTTCAGAAACTGCATAATCTAAGTGCTCGCATTCAACTGCACTAGGGCCTAGAGAATGCTATTTGCTGTAGCATTTTGTGAGTAGTTACTACAAATATGGTTATATTGTAGTAACTAGTTTTCACACTCCTTTTTGGTACATATAATCAAAACATGCCCGAGTACATGACTATAGCCAAAATTGTGAGTTAGGTTAAAAAACGTGTCTAACGTGAGTATTGTTCCACACCTTTCCCATAGCTTACATGAAATAATTTACTTAATTCTCTGTGAATTATCTCTAGACACAATCTCATATTCTTGATTACATTTACTATCTTAAATGACTCATTAAATCCTCAAGCATGTAACTTTTCATCTGCAAATTAGTAAATTCCAAATTTAAAAAGTGCAAGTGAAATAGAATGAATGCATCTAATGCTAGAACAGGATCAGCACAGATTTAAAATTACACTTTTGATTTTATCATTGTTAAAGTCTGCCATGTAAAAAAAATCCAGTCAGACAATGTCAACAATACCACAGCAACACTGGGGCTGTTACGTGTGTGGTCAAATTCACATGACTCCTTTTCAAAGAATAGCTAGAAACACAGACATTATCTTTATTTCTCACACATAAAGTCCATATAATGTAGGATTCAAATTGCTTTATGCCAACAGAATGCTCGAGGACCTAAGGAAAGAAAAAGTCACCTCATCATATCAGGCTATACATACTACTTAAATATGCATTCTTCCTTCACTGATTCCTAACCAGTTTTAGGACTCTAATTGTGTATACATTCTCATCACCTTTTTTTACTTTTTGCATTACTGATATTACATTGAAGTAGCCTGAGACAATGAGCAGTTATTACTCCCAGGCCTCCTAGCAGGCCTGTCAAAAATTTTTGCAATGATTTCTAGCTTTATTTGCACCAGCTTTTATTCATAACTAACTACAGAAGATAGTCTACTTATTCTAAGTTACTTCTCATGTAAGTCTTAAACTGGTTGCTTTTTACCTTAGGCTGCTTTATTTTTTTGTAACATTTTACCACATAGTATGTAAGTTTTCCTTCCCATGTGCTGACTAATCATTGCATTTATTATTTAGAAAAGTGAGATTAAAATACTTATTTTATGCTACCTTCTATCCAAATCATTATACAAAAACTAGAAGTACAGAGAGCTACAAGATGCCACAGCATCATATACTATTTATAATTATCTACTATTAAGTATTATTAACCTGATGTTGCTCTTCAAGTTTCCGCTGGATCATTAGCTCTTCTTCCTTCATTTTTCTTAACATTTCAAGTTCTACCAGGGCCGCCTCCCTTTCTTGTTCAAGCTCAGTCCTCTCCAACATTCTCTATTTCAGAGGTAACATAGAATCAATTAAAAAAATAGAGGCAATTAAATAGCATCAATTATATTGTCATGAAATCTTTCGCACAAGATGGATCCACCTTTTTTTCTTCATCTAAGAGTCTTCTGTAATTGTAAATCCAACGTGCCAGATACTCTATTGGATCTGCTGGCCGATGCTCTACAACTTCTGCCAGTCCCTTTTTCAAGCAACTTCCCAGGCATCTCTTCAGATACTGAGACTCCATTCACATCTACTAACAACAGACAGACAGACATTAGCCATCAATGTCAGGATTAAATTAGGGCTTTTAAGAATTATTGCCTCAGGCACCAAATACTGAATATGACATTACTCTTTTAATTAGCCTGGCAGTTAATAGAATAAAGTTATTTCGATTTAATATTGGTTTAGTTCTTAAAAGCTCTGGTGATAGATCAGTTACACCAAGCACTGCAGAAAAAATGCTCAAAACCCCTTTCGCTGTCTAGGCACTTATAATTCAGAAACTGCTTGGAAATATGCTGGTAGTTCTAGGTCAGCACGATGGCAAAAAGCCTCAAAACCACAACAGGACAAAGGAAACTTCTATACCGATGTTTAAAGAACAGCAAAGTAGTTTGTGGATGATTAAGGATATTTAGTTTGAACTAACAAAGCTATCTTTAGGATGCGTATGCAAGACCAGGGCCTGAAGCAATCACTCTGTACAGTTATGAAGGCCACAGATCTCTACGCACACACGAGGTTTTACTGGCCCTGTGCCAGTAAACACATAACACATCTGAAACTGGGTTTTTGCGATGCTGAGACATCTGCGTTTGCTGTCAACGGGACGGAGCCGTTGGCCAAGGGGCGGCAGCGGACCCCCGGCTCGGACGGGCGGCCGCCGAGCAGCCGGTCCCCTTCAGCAGGCCGCACGGCTCTGTGCCACAGGGCCGGCCGGCAAGAGAGAGCCAGGCAGGGCATGTCACACTGCCCGCCGTGAAACGCCGCGGGTGTAAAACCTCTCTCAGCCTTCACGTTCATACCGGCTCCTGAGATGGCGGGGACAGAGCGAGCTGTCAGCGCCCTGAGGGCACCAGGAGACCTTAATTGCCCAGATCATTTTCACCTGGAGCCTCCACCCACGTCCTCCGCCCTCGGGCTCCATTTAAGGCCAGGGCGGGGCCTTTACCCCCCCCAAGCTACCCGCCGGGCGGGCCTGTCCCTATCCCGGCTCCTGTGGCGCTATCCGGACCTCCTGAGTGGACCTGGCGCGTTACCCTGACCCGCCCGGTGCCCCGTGGGCTGTCGCTACGAGCCGGTGCTGTCACCACCCTGCCTTTGGCGCCTCAGCGGGGCCGTCGCTGAGGTAATCACCCGTCCAGCGCTGTGACCGCCCTCGGCTCTCCCCGCTCGCCTTCCCGCAGAGAGCAGCCCCGGGACGGCAGCCTCCGCCACACGGACGCGCATCCCCTCGCTCCTACCCACCGCCCGTCTCCGGCCCAGCAGCCGCCTCTTCGCCCGCGCCAACGCCGTCAAAGGCCGCAACGGCGCCAGAACGCGCCGCGTTGCTACGCAACGCCGCTCGCGAGCGCACCGCGACCTCTACGCAGGGGTGTCAGGCGGCCCGCGGTTGGAGGAAGGGCGGGGCGGGGGGGCGGCGCCAGACGCAGGGCAGTTACCGGAGCCGCGGCCGGGCGGTGTGGCGTCCCTCGGGACGGGCCCGCGCCCGGTGCATTCAGCGCCGTCCCTCCGCGAGCAGAGGGTTCCCGAACAGAAGGGGTTCGGGCAAAAGCGAGAAACATCTTTAATCGGTCCTGATGCAATGCACCGGCAACGTACAGGGCCTTCCTCTTCAGCTTGGAGATTAGTTGGTCCTGTCCGTGTATAGGTACATACACACGCGCGGACAAAGCCTAGAAAGCAATTTAGGAAATAAAATGTCCTCGGAATTTTAGCATGAGGAAGCTGAGCTAGCGCTGAGCGGGGGGCTGGTAGCCAAGCAGGGCGCACCGCGTTGAGCCGGGCTGTCGGCGCCGTGCTCGGGGTTACAGCCGTCCGGCCCTGGAGCCCCGCCGCCTCTTCCGGGCTGGCAAGCTCCGCCGCTGACATTCGTGTGGCCAGCTGTTTGTTCTACTGGCAACTTTTAATTAGGTATTAAATCCCCCCCTGTAAATAATTGCAGCGGAAAGAATGGCTGTAGCGTCTGTATTAATTCTGAAGCTCCAGTTGCACGAACGTTATCTCGGCCCTTTCCGCGTTAGAAATGGGAGGCTGCGGAACGAAGCCTTTCCGGAATGAAAGGCTGCCCCGGCGTAACGAAGCGCACCGCTGACAAAACCGACTTCCGAACGGTAAGGAGCTGGTTTCGGTGTTCCGTATGCACTACAAGATAGGTGGGGAAGACGCGGGCCGGGGGCGGGTATTGCTGCTCCGGCCGGAGGATGTCGCTGGCGCTCTGCGAACGCGCCTCACGGGGCGGCAGCGCCGCGGCCAGCATTCCACCGGAGGCCTAAGGGAGCGCTCACCCCCGGGGCCGGCTGCCGTCCTCGCAGCGGCCGCCGGAGCTACCCCCAGGCGGCGCGGGGCTTCCTGCGCCCGCCCTGCCGCGCCTGCGCGGGGCCCGGCGGCCCTCAGGCGCCTGCGCGGCCATGGCGGCGGGGAGCGGGGTGGCGGTCGAGTCCTGCGTGGGGCAGGTGGTGCTGCCCGGGGACGTGCTGCTCCTCCCCGCGCACCCCGAGGAGGACGGCGAGCGGCTGCGGCTGGGGGCCGGCGCAGCCCCGCGGGGCCGGCTGCTGTGCGGGCCGGGCCTGCGGCGGTGCGCCGGCGGGCTGCTGGTGACCAAGTGCGGCCTGCTGCGGCACCGCCCGGCCGGCGGCGGGGCGGCGGGGGCGGCGGGCGGTGCCTACTGGGTGGACTCGCAGCAGAAGCGGGTAGGGGCGCGGAGGGGAGCGGGAGGGAGCCGGGCCCCGTCGTGTCTGCGCTCGCCTGACCCTCTTGTTCGCCCACCCCCTTTGCAGTACGTGCCGGTGAAGGGCGACCATGTCATCGGAATCGTGACGGCCAAAGCGGGAGACGTGTTTAAGCTGGACGTGGGCGGGAGCGAGCAGGCGTCCCTGTCCTACTTGGCCTTCGAGGGCGCCACGAAGAGGAACAGGCCAAATGTGCAGGTAATGCATTCGTTTATTGGAGGTAGCGCTTTTGCGATGTCCTTTGGTGCTTCTGTTACGTTTTAGTTGTTTTTCTTACTAAAAGGTATTTCAAAAGCTGCACGTGAGGGGGGGAGTGCAGGTTTATTTGCAGTGGTTTCGCTGTGGCCCTTCTTGGAGGTTATTGCGCGATTAGGCTGTGGGCTTCCTGAGGTGGTTTCAGAGAACATGTAACAAGTGTGGTTTGGAATCTCTCACAGGCAGGCTTCTTCACTCCTTACATTTTAACTTTCCCATAATACTGCCAGCAGTAGATGCAGTTCATGAGTAACATGCATACAAGGGGGCACTGTGAAGTTAGAAACAAACTTTTACATCATCTGATACTGGTAGCAAAGAGTTGGGTTCTTAATTGCACTGTTATAAACCAGTTGTGTGGCACATACATGCCACAGCTTGTGCATTTAACTGAAATATTTTCACCAAAATGTAAAAATGGACTGTAAAGAAAAATGAAATAGGTTAGTGTGATTATTTTGTTGTTGTTGTCTTGATAAATGATTACAAGAGCTGGTTGCTTAGACTTTTAATAGAGGAATTCATGATTGGTATTTAAAAAAGAAAAGAGGAATACTTCATGAAATAAAATTCTATACTCTTTTTGTCTTTCACATCCCAGTAGTGGTACAAGATGATTGTTCCTAGCAGATGTTTTCTTTTGTAGAAGAAAAGAAAATGAAAATTACTGTTAGACTAGCTAATTTTTCTATCACCAATATTTTAAAACTGTTTTTTATCAACTGAGTATTTCTTACAAATGTGCAGTATGATCTTCTCTAATACTTTTGCTTTTTGACACTGCTTTGTTTAGGTGGGAGATCTTATTTATGGTCAGTTCCTTGTAGCAAATAAAGACATGGAACCAGAGATGGTCTGTATAGACAGCAATGGAAGATCAAGTGGAATGGGAATAATTGGACAAGATGGCTTCCTCTTTAAAGTTTCCTTAGGTCTAATAAGAAAGTAAGTACTAAGAAAAGTAAGTATTCTAATGTGGAATATAGGGGGTAGGATTTGCACAACTACTTCCTCTGAGCAGTGGGGACAATTTGGTAATCGGAGGGTGTAAATGTTTTAGTGCATTTATATTAGTTTTAGTAAATAAGAGTACGGATATTGACCTAGGAGGAGGATGTATTTTCCCCTGTAAGATATTTAAATACTCTTCTGTATGGTGTTATGTGACCTGTTTTAAAAAAAAAAAAGTGATGTGGTTACCAAAGCAGTATGGAGAACAAAACCATTGACCTGGGGAAATCAGATATTGAAGCTGGGGTTTCAGGTATGTACCTGCTACCTTGGAGCTTAAAAATTGGAAATGCATACTGTCCTTTTTCTGCTTAAGGGGCTAGTAAGAGATGTAAATTTGTCTGACATGATTAAAGGTTTTTTCCACATCAATACACATTTTTATGTCACTTCCAAAGAAAAATAAACTGCATTGAAATAAGGATAGAGATAAAAAAAACTTGTGGGGTTTTCATTTAAAACTGACATGTTAATCCAGGAACCGTTTCATAAGCTTTTAAATGTATTGTGAACTTTGGAGTAACTTACACAAGATTTTCGTGACTATCAAAGAATACCAGCTTATATGGATAAATAATGGTCAAACTTTATTGTTGCTTTGGGGTGGGGTTTTTTGTGTGTTGTTCTTTGGACAAGTAATTTGGAGGTGCAGAGCAGCTGTTTCATGCCTGGGTTTAAGTAATGATTTGTCCGGTTTACATGTCCCATCAGAAGTCAGTGAGAACTGATAGAAAATATTTTTGCAACCATTTTGGTTGTTTTCCGAATTTTGTCTGTATGCAAGTAAAGAAATAACAGTATTACAAGTAAACTACTAAATCCTGATATGTTTGTTTCTTCTTTGAGAAAGCTTGTTGAAGCTTGATTTAATCCTTGATGTATTACAATATTCTTGATGCTTTTATTTTTCAGTATGCTGTCACCTAATAAAAGCAATATCCTATGCTTACTGCTGTTAATATTGTCTCCTGAAGGAGAAGGGAAGTTGTGTTTTTAAAGACACATCTTTAACTCTGATGTCAAATTTACAAATAGCAGCACTTCAAAAATGTCACTTTGTCAAGCAGTGTGGTTTTAGAATTTATTAACTTATAGAATTACTATAAAAGTATCAATTCACTTTAAATTTGTCAGATATTACTTCTGAATCTAATTAGTTAACAACTTAATTCACAAGTGCTGTATTTTTTAGGTGCCTATATTTTATATGAAAGGAGAATTAAAAATCTGATACTGTATTGCCATTTTGGATGCATATGCAACTTGATCATCTTAGCTTTTGGTGTTGCTTTAATTGCTCCCATAAGACCAGTATTGCGGTTTAGTTGTTAATTGATAATGTGGTGTCTACTAAATGTGACCATTTACTACTACTTCTGACTTCAAGACAATTTACTACTTCCTCTGACTTTTTTAATCTTGTTTACAGACTCTTGGCTCCCAAATGTGAAATAATTCAAGAGTTGTCACAATTGTACCCGTTTGAGCTGGTGCTGGGAATGAATGGAAGAATATGGGTAAAAGCAAAAACAGTTCAACAGACTTTAATTATAGTAAATATTTTGGAAGCCTGTGAGTATATGACTGCAGAGCAGAGAAAACAAGCACTTGCCAAATTGTCAGGGAATCGATAAGAGAAAACCTTGAGGATCTGAGATGACTGTCGGGTGTTTTGGTTATTTTTGTATTCAGATTTATATTAAAAACCCTTTTTTGTATGAAGTACTAGACTTCTGTTGTTCTTCGGTTCCCTTCTTTATCCTCTCGGCTTGTTTTGTCTTGCCTAGGAACTTTGTTTTTAATCACTTTTGTGATTATGAAACCCAGTTTGTATTCATGAATTTTCTGACTGATGTGGAGACAGTCTCTAAAAGCTTCCATTAGCTATGAGTTTTGAGATGTGTAAGTACTTAAGTCTTCTGTAAGAAAACAGCTCAATTTGTAAATGGCATACATTTTTCCTTTTTAGTCAGTATTAAAACTTCAAATACTTGTTTACTTGGAGTAGGAAAAAGCGTCTTGCAGGTCATTCATTCTGGTCAGCTGCTCTAGTTATACAGTGACAAGAAGTGATTATTTAATATTTTACAAAACTTGGGAATAGAAACACAGGTGGAGAATACCAGAAAATAATTACAGGGAATAGCATAAAATAATCACAGGGTGGTTAAGGCAAATCATCAGATAACATCCAATGTATGGTCACAGTGACCTTACCACTTTCCCTAAAAGATGATCTGGATAGTAGTCTTAAGGAAGTAGTGATTAGGACATAACTTCAGTATGAACATTCAGGAAGCTTGATGGCTTACTGGAGGTAAAAAATATACTCAATGTTATTTGAAGTCATGTGCAACTTTTTCAGAAGTGCTTTTTAACTAGGGATTAGGTAAAGACTGCTGCAGCAATAGCCATGTATTTCTCAATTCTAGACATTTTAGATTTATTTTGTTTAGTCACAGCATGAAGATTCCATATAGCTTTGTGTCAGGTTTAACAAAAGCAGCACTTCTGGAAAAAGCTATATTAGGCTTCATTGTGTAGTAGTTCCTCACATGCATATGGAAGAAATGCCATCCTAGGAAGGATAAGCTGTCAACCTCATTTAATGTGTGAATAATTTCCTGCTGCTCTTTTGAAAAAAAGAACCCTGGAGTAATGGAAGGGGAATTACTGATGCCTCCTTCCTGTGGGAGGAAAGTTTGACTGTATGTACACCAATGAGGTGCATGGGAGCTGTTCAAGCAGTTTAGATCTATGATGTTTTGTGGTTCTTAATAAGCTGAATAGTTTGATAGCAATAGTTAAAAGAAATTAGAAAAAAAATAGACTAATTGGAGTAAGCCTGAATACCATCTTAATTCCAAGTGGAAACAAAAATTCTTCCTATTTTTTATTTCATCTGAAGTTCAGCTTTTGGTATTTGATACGGCTTTCTTTGGCATCTCTCATTTAGAAATTGCTTCAATTCAGAACCACTCCTCTGACTCAATATGCTTACCTAGGGCTTCCCTTAATTCAATAAAAACACACTCTAGTGGTTTCCATATGAGTCTAATGGCTATAATTCAAAATTTTTTCTGGGTTTCACTGGCCTCCCTACTTAGCATTTAGGGTATTGCTCATCTGGCTTGGTAGATCTTTAGTCATTTTTTTTTTCCACCTGCCTTCTGGCTGTGAAGTGACTTTCATTCACATCCCATAAATCCTTTAGACCTATAATCAATCTATTACTACACATGAAAAGCTGTAATTCAATAAGGATTTCACTAACTTTGTTCTTCTCCAGTGTTTTTTCAACTTTAGCTAATCAGAGCCCCTGCAAGTTGTCTGTTACTGGAACAATAGCTGGCATAACCAGAAAAGCATTTGCCAGATCATCTCAGGGTGCTAACTTTGTTTTCTGTGAATGTTCTTGGATCATAATAGTGAAACCACAGGAATGGAGAATGACGTGGATCAATTCCTGAAGAGTTGTGGCTTGAAATGCAATTAGCCCTACCACTCCCCCTTTTACCTGTCTAAGCAACCTCCCTTCCCTCCCAAAAGTCTGAGTTTTAAGCCTAACCTGCAAGATATGTGAACAAGCCCTGATTTTAAAATGCTGGTTTGGTGGTACAGCATAGCAAACAGTGACCTTGAAAGTTTTCCACATCATCAGTGCCCTATTTCACACCACCCATTATTCTGTCCCGCTGTCAACTGCTTATCACCCAAACATAACCTCAGTTAAATCAAGAGCAGGAAACAAAATGCATTAAGATTATGCTTGCTTTTAATTTACAAAATGGCATACCCACAAGGTATGTTTATTACAAAGTATGTACATTACCCCCTACACAATCATTTTAAGTATGTACTAGACTTACGCTTTTGATAATTTATGCAGTGGCAAAAATCGTGGTGGATGTTAGCAAAATGGGTATGGGGGAAAAACGCTTGAAAGCAAATACATTTAAACACCTTACTAAAAGGTGGCAATATTGATTTTTGGTTAGTTTGGTTTTGTTTTGTTTTTTACTTGAAGAAAATAAAACTATCTACATTCTTTAAACCAATTACTAGCTTTGACAAGCTTTATCTAAAGAACAAAATATTCAGGCAAAGTCGTATGATGTCTTTGTGAACTTTTAGTTCTGGCGTGGTGACGAAGCAAGTATCACCAAGGAGAGTGACATAGAATATAACTTGGTTCTAGGAAGAAAGACTGATGGTGAGTTAATTATGTATTCTGCTGGAAATGTTAGAGGAATGTCTTTGCATTCCCATGGAAGGCACATAAACACATAGGCTTCAGGAAATAGAACTTGTGGCAGTGATGCTGTGGACTTGAAATGTATCTTGCGTAGTAGAATGTCTTCTGCGTTTATCTGCATGATGTATATGCCCTTATCAACTTCAGTCATTATTTATAGTCATTCATAGCAGGTATTTGGTGATTGTGCATTGGCTGCTATGTTATATTGCTTTTCTGTCAAGTTGTTTTGATGAAAGTTAAGAAAGAAAAATTGTGGTTGTCAACATGGACACAGTGCATATCCCCAGAGATGAGCACAACCCCTTAAAAAAAGTTCACAAAGAACTAAACAGAAATTAAACATTGACAATAGGAAATATGTAGTTTGTGGCCCTTCCTAGTTTGATGTGTCATATAAAGACCAAACGCTACCAGAAGTACAGATATGCAGCACTGAAATTAAGTGTAATACTAAAACATTTGTATTTTGCTGTAGCAGGAGGAAGTTGCACAGACAAATATTTCAGTGTAATAAGAGGATTAAGAACTTAATTCTAAGGCTATGGTTAGAGTGTGGCTGTAGCTCTGCAAGATGAAAAGTTTACTGTGCCCAACTACTCATTACCACCTTACCACCAGAAGTTGCAACTGAGGTTTGCTGGCATGTGTATTTGATTCCCAGCCAAGTTCTGTCGAAATGACCCACATTGGCATCAACACTTTTAATAGCAGGGTTATTTTGTTTTTCTAACCCAGATGTTTTTTTAACGGAAGAGGTAATGGAATTTTTATCTCAGATTTTAAATATTAAGAGCAACTCATCTACTATGGGAAAAGCGTAAATTTGTTAGAGAAAGCTCAGTTCTCTTCCTTAGTGCTTGAACAAATAATTCTCAGTAACAGCTAAATCAACCAGTGAATCAACAGACTGCAGAATGACTGTTTTCCTTTGATGTCCTGATCTCACAGCAGTGCAATTACTGCCTTTTTTGATGATATTGATAGGGATATTTTGGGATGTTCAACAGGCTGGTTTTGCTTATAGAGCCTGAAGCTTTGTTGCTATTCTAGTAGCTTGAACTGTCATTACAAATAACTCTCTCTACTAGGCCTCAGTGTCCTACCTAGTATGAGAAAGACTGAAAAATTAGTATAGAATAACAGTATAGGTAGCACTGCGGTAAACCAGACAAAGAAAAACTATAGGCCCTGGAGATTATTAAAGACTGAAGGACAAAGAGAAGGACTAATTACTTCATCCACTCTTTCCAAAGGCTTTGGTTATCTATTGCATTGTTGTAAGTCGTAGGCTTTTCTGTGATTCAGTGTTTATTAGGCTATTGCCAAAAGAGATTTGTATTAGTATCTGTATACCCTTTAAAAAGACTTACTAATTCTTCCTGCTGTTGTCCAGATGGAGGGTGTTGGCACCGATCTCTTCTTGATAGTTCCACTCTGAACTGCTCGTGCGGGGGAAGCCGATTTCAAAAGATCTGTAGGTCCTTTGGTTTCTGTAGTGACTGCTGTACCCTGATCTTAAGATAAATGTCAGATCCTGTGTCCAGGCTGTCTGTAGACAGACTGGTGCTTTTATTTCCTGAGAATTGGGATGAGGTTGAAAACGCCACCAGATGAGTACATATCACTGTCCAGCCTCCAAACAAGAGATGGCTTTTGCCTGGTCTAGCTGAAACCTGTGTCAGTCTGCATCTGTGTGGATATGCCTTTAGAAGCACACGGGTGAAAAGTTCAAGCTGTATTTTTTGTATATTCCCTTCCAATCTTATTGGCTCAATATAGAAAATCTTAGTCTGGAAATCCTTCTACAGACATGGGGCCTGGACCCTGTCTTTGCCCACCACTCACTGTCTGTTTCCTCACTGCTTTTGAGACCTCCTGTTTCCTGATAGGAAAGACAGGGGTTTTTTTAATGTAAGTCATTTGTCTAACAACGCCCTGGCTCTAAAGCTGATCTATAGAAGCATGATCCAACAAGAAAGAGAAATAATTAACTTCTGAAATAACACACAGCTTTGTCATTCTGTATGTGAATTGAAAGTTTCGTAATGCTAGATCGTGTTTTAGCATAGATACTGATACAGTGCATGCAGGGTGACTTAAGCACAGGCATGCTAGGGAAATTTAATTAGCTGATATACAAGTAGTTTGCAGACTGATATTCTTCATTTTAACTGCTATAAAACTGAAATATGATAGCAGGAAGAGAAAGGGCTCGATGTGCTTTTTAAGAGCACTATTCAAAACCTGAGAACTAGAAGATTAAATGTTGGTGCCTGTTGCTCTGTGAAATATTCTTTTCATGTGTGTTAGGGACTTTATTATTCTCTTTAACAGGAAAAATGTGGGAACAACATCTGAATAGGTGTACGGAAAAACTGAACTATTGCAGATCAATCATAATATTTTATCAAGAGGGAAAAGCAGAAAACCAAAGCAACCAAATTCCCATTCAGCTTTCCTGCCAAAAATCTCACTACCTTTCTGAAGCAATGAAGGCAAAGGTAGTTTAATAAGCACAAAGTAATTGTTGCTGCAACTCCACTTATGCAACACGGTAGCTTTTCATGGAAAGCCAGCCTTTCTGGAGACGTAGGCAAAGAAGGTTAGATTCCAGTATTTTCATTTCACCATTTTCCTTTGCGTTCTGCATCTACTAGAAGTGTGCATGCATTTAAGGGATTTCACTGCTTTGTGAAGTAGGAAGATATTCTTGGATGGAATCCAGATGCGCAGGCTCAGATTTTTCTGCATTTTTCCTTTTTACAATAGGGACAAATGAAGTCAGCGTCACTTCTGTGATTAACTGCTTATTGTTCTTGCCTGTTGCCTTGTCATGGAATCCTTCTCAGAGCAAAGAATAGATGAAAAGATATTTTCATCTTGTGATCAGTGGGGTTTTTTCCCCCCTCAGGAATACTGGCTACCTTTGAATTGCAAAGGCCAGCTGCCAGATTGTTAGAGGTGTAATGTGCAGAACTATCATTAAGAAAAAAAAGGTTGCTTTTTGTTTTGTGTGCTTACCATGGCAACTAAAATAATGGAGCTCTAGTTCTACCATTGCCAAATGTTGACAGGTGGAGCCACAACCATTAAAAAATTCAGAAGAAAGGAATGTTGACAGCCTGCAGAAATTAGGGTTTTAATTACATGATGATGGCTAGCAAAAATTGTCAGGACATTTTTTTTTGTCATAATGTTTTTCTGAAGATTGGTGTGTCACAGTGGCAAAGATACATATGTTCTAATGCTGATCGCATTTCAGAAACAGTGAGAAAGGCATTTCAGTGTATTGTCTTCGGTGTTGACATAGAACCTTCCCACAATGGCTAAGGAGAAAAAGTAGAGATATTTAGTAGGGGCTTTGGGCAACCTGGTCTAGTGGGAGGTGTTCCTGCCCATGGCAAGGGGGTTAGAACTAGATGATCTTCAAGGTCCCTTCTAACCTGAACCATTCTATGATTATTTTGTTTCATGTACCTCCATTAAAAAAAAAAAGCAGCCCCTACGGTCCTAGATTCCCCAACGCTTTCAAGTAGTCCAGTAATGATGCTTCTGCCATGAAGTTGCCTTAGGTTGTTTTTTAATTGCTGCTAAGCCTGCGTAACTTTAGTGCTTTTTATAATCCATTTGATTTCTAAAAGCACGTGTATAAACAAAAGTACAGCCACGACAATTTCGGGCAAAAAGACCCAAAATCTTTCCCCTGCAACTGTGAGACAGTGCCCTTCTGGCATGTACTAAGCAAGGAGATGCAGCCGGGCTCCGTCTTGCAGAAGTGCTGGTTGGTGTGGGAGCCCAGCAGTGCAGGGCGGCTGAGCTCTCCCATCGGAGCGGAGCAGGGCAGGGTGATCGGGGAGCACCCAGCCTTGGGAAGCGGCATGGGCTTGTGCTCACAGGGGTCTGCAGGGTGCCCAGGCTGGCTTCCAGGTGGTGATTTCTGGTGCATTCCAGCACACGTGGCATGTTGCCTCCAGTTTGGTCTGTGCAAGGTCAGAACCATGGTGCCGTTGTTGCTTCTGATTAGCGGAGACCTTGTTTTGTGGTGAGATTCCTCAAAAAACCAAGCTCTGCACTAAAGATAGACAGAAAATGCAAATAAGGGGTAAACTGAGCAGGTCTAACCAGAGTGGCTGGTGACTCCCAGTTAAGAGAGAGATAAGAAAAGGCCATTTGGTCTAGATAAGTTTGGGACATGCTGAAAAACAGTGTCTCTGGGTCGCTTGGAATGCAGACTCTCCAGTACCATCAAAGAGATTACACTAGTTCTCCTCAGCTGCTGTTGTGTCACTGACCAGACTCTGCTGTCATTCCTACGACCTTTTTTTTTTTTTTTGGTTTGGTTTTGGGTATTATAAATGCCAGGTTAACAGGAGACCTCAGGAAGTAGTCCCAAGGCAGCAAAGATGAGTCCTCCGAGCTTCTGGCTGGAGCGGTGCCTAATGACCACAAGCAACTGAAAAGCGTGTTCGTTACATGACGTTGCGACGTGTTGTTAGCTGCCTTACCTGAGCAAGTATGTTCTTGAATGCAATATATATGTAGGCATTTTAAGTGTCTCGTTAGTCAGACTGCTTGAATGGTAATCTCATTATGTTTTCAGATTTAGGTTTTTACGGGGGAGGGGGGGGGGGGGGGGGGGGGGGGAGTTGCCTTAAATATGTTTACATGCAGGATCTGAAAGTATATTGTTTCTTTCTTTGATTAGCCA
This sequence comes from Fratercula arctica, assembly GCA_947846985.1. Taxonomy (NCBI): domain Eukaryota; kingdom Metazoa; phylum Chordata; class Aves; order Charadriiformes; family Alcidae; genus Fratercula; species Fratercula arctica. Next base: position 28,769,274 of record CANTUZ010000010.1, read on the forward strand.
GAAACTGTAAAATCCTAGCGAGGGGGGAAAGGGTGGCGGGAGGGGAACGGAAGGTGTTTATTCATTCTCGTCCTTAATGGCGGGGATAATGCCCCTCGGCGCGGCAGCTCGCTGGAGGGCACAGCGCAGACCGCCGGGGGACGGCGGTCGGTCCCGAGGCCGCCCCGGGGGGACGGCGGTCGGTCCCGAGGCCGCCCCGGGGGGACGGCGGTCGGTCCCGAGGCCGCCCCGGGGGGACGGCGGTCGCCGCGGTGCCTACGCGGAGGCCACCGGGGGCGGCGCGACGGCGGCGGGGCCGGGATCGGCGGCGCGGTGCGGGCAGTGTGAGTGCGGGAACGGCGGGGGGAGACACACGGGACGGGGTGGTCACCGCGGGGAAGAGGCGGCAGCGACTATTAAATTTGGAGAAACGAGGGGCTGGGGTGGCCCGGCGAGCAGCGGTACCGCTGCTCGCCGGGCCACCCCAGCCCCTCGTTTCTCCAAAGTAGCCACCCTTCAAGGCTGCTTGGAGCATCAAGGTTAAATCCTCCCAGCCTTCTGGAACCGGGGGGACGATTTCCTCATCGGACCTAGTTCGTGGCAGGCCAAGGGAAAGGATGAACTAGGTCGTGGGGAAATACTTCTCAGCTGGGTGTATCTATTGAGGCTAATGTGTTACTAATTCATGCCTAGAGCCCCCCCCCCCCCCGCCCTGCTCTGTGGGTTGGAGTTGAAACATATTTTGATTATCTTGTATTTTTGCTTTTAGTAACCAATAATTGTGCTGTTAGGAATTGTGTAATGCAAGGAATGTGAAAGCTGACATACAGGCAAGGCCTAAGAATCCCAAAAGGTGGGGAAATAATTCTTAATTTGAGTTTGAGTTTGCAGGAGTTATGGCTGGGTTGGAACAGGAGGGACCGCTTGCTGCCCAGTGGGTCCCTGCGTTTGTGGTGGATGCTGATTTGCATGATTAGTGGGTCTGTTGGTATCCCTCCTCATCCCCCAGCTCTGCAGACTGCTGCAGCCTGCAGCTTTCCTGCTCTGGATCCCCAGCAGACCCAGAGTTTAGCCTGTATTATCTTCACGCAAGTCCTTTTTTGCAGTTCTGTCCTCCACGTACTTCCTCCCATCTCCGTGATGTCTCCATTTTGCTGACCGAGCAGAGATGTAAATTTCCCTGTACATGGTAACTAGCTGCCTGTCCCCTCTGAATACACCTAGAGATTTCCAAAGCGTTGTCCTGGAGCTGTTTGCTCTCCCTTGCTCAAAAGGGTTGTTGAGAAGTTGGGTTTCTTTAAAAAGGTCTCAAAATGGGAGCGATTATTTGGTCTGCCAGCTAACTTCCTTTCAAAGGATGGAATATGGTTTGCTTGCTTCACACTGACACAGCAACTTTTGCTTCAGCTGGAGCCAGGCACAGTGTTGTACTGGATTCAGTAATGAAACATGCGCAGACTGGGAAGAAACCTGAAAAAAAGCCTGTTATTCTCAGCACAAAGAATGGTTTGTTACAGGATCTTTACAATGGCAAAAAGAAAAGAAAAAATTTGTTGCGAAAAGTTACTTACATTCATGCCATCAGAAATGTTGTGAGGCTTCTTTATGCATTGATTTTGGCATTTAACGGACAATTTAGGTTGGAAGGGACCTCTGAAGTTTCTCCAGTCAAATCCCCACTTAAAGCAGGGCTAATTTCAAAGTTGGTCAGGATGATGCATTTTGTAATCCTTAATGGTATTTAAAAGCTCATGAAATCTTGATGAGCATGTTACCAGGTTATGCGGATTGTAAATTTTCTTTATAGGAGTTAGATTACAAAGATATTTGTAATCATATGACTCATTTTTGGGGGGAATGTCTCATAAAAAGTAATCAGCTCAACTTGTTTGGGGTATGCAAGTTGTGACAAAGCTCTGAAAGATTTTTAGGCTCGATATAGAATGTCTTGGGGAGGTTGTGAGTGGGAGAGAAGGGAAGAATAAGCAGTGGTCAAGGCCATTTTAGACTCGAGCATATGTGCTAGTGCGGTCCAGCTTGAGAGAGTGCCCACTAAGTGTTTCCGCTTTTGCTCAGCTGTTGTCTTAGGAAAAGTATGTAAGTAAATTTGTGTCCTACCCTGAGTTTTATTGACAACTTGAAAACATGGAGTTTCCTTTTTTTTTTGACACAGCTGCAACAGGTCCTGTTTACACTGCTAAAATAAATGTTTAAGGATAGCTATCCTCTTAATGACAATTTTTTCTCTGGTTGTGGGTGGGAGAGAAATGAGACATCTAGAAAACCATGTTTTAACTCGTCTTCTTGACACAAAGTGAAGACCATCAACCAGCACTTAGAACAGGATTAAGACTAAGCTTGTTTAAATTCTGGTTAGCTTGAGTACTGACAGACCATAAAATAACTCACTGTTATCTTGGAGATGTTTTGTGGTCACCACAAAAACACACAAAATGATGGTTTTCCTCTTTTTTGGGGGTTTTTTTTTGGCCTTTGCCAAAGAGAAGTCCTCGTTACCTTATGGAGTTTTTAGACTTGAGAACTTGCAGACCTGATAGTTCCTGCGAAAATGATGCTCTTTAGTGAAGGGATGTTGCCACTAAAGCGTGTAATCGAGCACAGAAACGCTGGGTTAATTCACCAGTATAGCCTCTATATTTAAACTTTTTACTAATATTGTGCATTGTGATGGCTTTTTAATTGTTTCCAGGGTTGTTTGTGTTGTTTTGGTGTGCAGTGTGCATGGGGAGGGGCGGGGGATGTAGAAGTAGAATAGGCTGAAACAGGGAAAATATTACTTGTAAAAATGCACAGTTCTACAGAAAAGCAGCGTAGCTTAAAGTTCAGTGCTGTTCCCAGCTTCAGAAAAGCTTTCTGTAATTCCTGTTCCCTGTACCCACCCACCCATAAAGAGGGTAACCATGTGTTCAGTTTAAAAAAAGAAAAAAAAAAAAAAGGGGGGGGGTTGAACGATTAAGATACCTTTAAAACAATCTTGTCGTGGATTGGACAGCTGTGCTTTCGTAACCGCCGCAGGGTGACTGTGGCACGTACTGCTCAAAGACGCTGCGAGTCAGGTCCTGGCCGCAAGGCAAAGGCTCCAGAGCTGGACTCCTGCCTAGTCCTGCCCACTTGCCACCCGTGGCCGCGCAGTCTGTCTTCTCCCCTGCCTGCGCTCGCATTTCGGGGGAGCTGGTGGTGGCTGATGCTGGCGTAGGCAGTGTGGGCTCTGGTGAGTGCGTGTACCTCAGTGTTAAAGGCTGACGGGATGCTCTGTTGGATCTTCTCCTCGCGGCTTATGGCTTACGGGATGCTTTGTTTTATCTTCTTATTGTGGATTGTGGTTTGATGTTTTAAAAACTCATAGAGTTTGATCACAAGGTGGTAGCATTTGTATTTTGAGGTGGGGTGGAGGGTTGTGAAGTTATTTTGAGCTTCAGATTTCCTTAATAAACAGCAGCTAAACAGAAAGGAAGCTGCTAGTTGCAAATGCCCAGCTCTTTTCCATTTAGTCTCTTCACTTGGGGTTCAGTGACATAGCTGTGTCAGGGCTCAGCCTGTCTTGTTAGCAAATGTTTTAATAATCCTGGCTGCTGTTTCCCATAGCTATTTTTCAAAGTGGCTCACTATGGTGTTTGCTTAGCAGGGGAGGAATTTCAGTATCACCACGTAGAACTGCTTCTTCCATTCCCCTGCTTATTTAAATAGCAAAAGATTCGCATATTTGAATAGGGTTTTTTGTCACTGACAAAAAATTGATTGGACCAAAGAGTCCAATTAAACTAGAGACGTGTTGACTAAGCTTAATGATCTTCTCTTACCAACTACAACTGAGTGGAAGCTGGCTTTTAGCGATGGTAATAATGCTAACAACAATAATAATAATGTTAATAAAAATAAAAAGCTATGTGAGAACTACTCGTTAATCAGTTGCCACAAATTTGTACACAAATGACATGTGCAAGGGATTAATACTCGGGTTCTCCCCCCCCGCTGCTGTCTTGTAACTAAGAATTAAGAGAAAAACAGTTCTTGACCAGACAAGAGTCAAGTCCAAAGAAGAGTTGGATAATCAAACGCTGGGAGGGAGCAGGGTTATAGCTTTTTGGGTATGCCACAGAGATTTTAATTCTTAACACGAGGATATTGCTGCATTACAGCAATGTATTTTGAGTTACGTTTTGGTTGTTCCAAAGGCAGGGGTCAGGATGGTCTCTGATAGGAATCAGAGGCAGATATCAAAAAATTGTTGTTACAGTATGACTTTATGTTTGAAAAAAGTACGTAGAGAAAGTAGATACGGTCAAAGGTTTCCCTTGGTTAGAAATAAGTGGTGAAATGCGATAGAATCTGTTCTCTTATCTGCATTATGTTTGTGTAAACTGGCCTTGTTTCCTGCTCAGGATCACAGATTACTTGTTTCTAGATACTGCGATACTGTCTTCCTTGGAACCAAGTATGCTGTTAAAAGCATAAAGCGATCTTTGTTTCAAAATGTTTTCTAGCTATTTTTGCAGGTAGGCAGTTGGTTGTGTTTGTTTGCCAGTAGTATTCTGGAGCTAGTTTTAAGGATGGAAAGGGATTTTCTCCCAGAAAACTCTGACACAAAAGTGAAGAGCTACTCCTAGTTCTTACTTTCTGAATTCTGGCAATAGCTACCAGTGGGGATACAGATTATGTGTTTGTCTGGTTTATTGCCACTCACAGTTTAAAACAGTAATATTTTCCTGTATTTATGAGAGGGGAAAAAACTCTCCCATACAAATGTATATACAGATGGCAATATTTACCAAAACAGTCTATCAGGGAATAGGGTTTTGCAGATGGCTCTGGAAAAAATTTGATTTTCCGTATTGTGTAATGCTAAAGTTGGGTGACTGCAAAATCTACAGCCCTTTGTAACACAAAACTGTTACAATGTAAGTGTACAGAGACTTCTTAGATGGCCAAAACTCCAATGACTCTTGTACCAGTTATTGCTCAGAGCTGTGTCTTGAATTTTGTCCATGAGGCAGGGCTAAGTGTGCCTTCCTGCATCCTCAGAGCTGACACTGCCTCACTGGAAAGTGGCTGTCAGCCCTTTCCAGGCTTGTGAAACATGTGCAAGGGTCAAGATTGGGCTGTGGCAGGGGTTGTGAATGGATGGTGGTTAAATAAAATTGCCACCGAACTAGAGTCACCGGTAACAACAAGCAGTGTTTGTACTTTAAGACTCGAGCAGGCCCATGGAATGGCTTCCATTGCCATGTTATCAGTTCTGACTGGTGGGTGTGAGTTTAAGTTGTTTGTTCCTGATGTCATTTCTGCTTTAGCAAGAGTGGACATTGGTTAGCGTATAGAAGGTGCTGTCCAGGGCATGTTTGTAATGTTGGATCACTGTGTCTAATAAAATGGTTGCAAGTCTACATATTTCTGTCTGTAGGCATGACTGATAAGCTCTAATTTTGGCTTGGTTCCTGCTTTAGTTCTAGTGTGGAACTGTAAGTAACAGGAAAGGTTACCAGTTAAACAGTGAACCAGATATAGATCTTTTTTTTTTAAAAGTCTTCTGTGATATATTTATAAAATTCACTGTTGAATATAGGTTAGTAGGGGGAAAAAAAAACATTTAATCTACAAACACTTCTTTTTTGAAAGAAGCCACTGTCTTATTGTAATAATTAAAGTTACTAGTTAATGTAGAGGTCATCTTGTTAGAGGCTCTTTATTATACACATACTTCAATCATCTTTCTCCCTATTGCATCTGAGCACTTTAATCTGAATGTTTTTGGTAGTCCAGTAGTGGGAAAAGGTAAGAATGTCATGTTAACAGTTTTCATGTGGGTCAGGCACAGAACTGGAATGTAATCTAGATCTTCTAAAACCCTGTTGAGTACATTAATAAATAGATCATCTCCAAACCAAAAATGTCCCTGTGAGCTTCTAGTTGTTGTTTTAATCCAGTTCCTCCTTGTCTGTTAGAGCTGCTTTTTTCTTTTTATAGAAATGTCCTTTCTGCCCGACTTTGGGATCTTCACCATGGGCGTGTGGTCTCTTGGTCTTGGAGCCATTGGTGCAGCAGTGGCAGGGATTGTCCTTGCGAACACTGACTTATTTTTATCCAAGCCAGAAAAGGCTACGTTGGAGTTTTTAGAGGACATAGAGCTAAAAACTTTGGGATCAGGTAAGATTCTGGATGTTTCAGACCACATTCTTCAATAACTGACTTTTATAATAACACTTGTAAGGCCAGGGTTAGAAGAGTTTTTCTTAGTCTTTCCTATTTATAACATGTAGTTGGGTGTCCTTGATAGCAGATAATTCTTGTGAAGGAAAAGCAACTAAACCTGATATTTCTGGATGAAACACGACACACTTCTAAAAATCAATAAAGCAATAATACCCTGTTATGCACATAGAATTTTTTTTCTGATAGAAACGTATTTGAACGTGTAATTCTCTGCAATGTTTTGTGTTGGTCCTTAAAGCATTGATCATCATATACAAGAATGGCTGGTATTATTGTTGATGCTGTTTCTCCTATATAAACAGAACAAAGAACATTCAAAGCAGGTGAACTATGGAAGAAGAATGGTGCAGTGATCATGGCTGTGCGAAGACCTGGATGATTTTTGTGCAGAGAGGTACCTGCTGGGCTTGGGGATTAATGAGGACGAGTTGAGACCTACTTGCATAGATTCCCTTTAAATACAGGGTGGATGTGAATAGGACAGGCATCAAATGCATCTGAAGTATCTGAAAGGTCTTGTTTCCTAGCCCAAACTGGTTGCCAGCAAACAGCATACTTTGTTTTCTTTGTAGCTGGTTTGTATAGTCTAGGTTCTGAGCATTTTCCTTCTAAAGGCAATGGATACGTGATTTTTACATCTGCCCGGGACTTAGCCCATGGTAATTAGAAAGGGAGATTACACAAAATCCAATTGGTAATGAGTTTTATGAGCTAGTTGTATTCCCTATGTCCAAAATAAATCTCTGTGAGCCAGCTAGTCTTTGGTCAAAATCAGCCCGAGACTGGAGTGGCAGAAAGCCATCAGATAAAGTCCATCAGCAAGAAGAGAGATGTGCATAAAGGGGAGTCCCTAGCTGTTCTGGATGCTGAACGTGAGGCAGGAAGGTAAGGAGTCTGAAGACAAAGAGTTACTGTTCCGTAACAAGGTGGGTTGGGAAACAATTTGATCCTTAAGTTGGCATTAGGCTCCCTGGGTGGAGGTGGGAGGAGACACTTAAAATAAGATTTGAATGTACCATGTGCCTGGGAACAGCCATAACTTGCACCTTGGCCATTATTTTTCTCATAGCTATGGGGAAAAATAGCTATTATATTGTTACTCACTACTCTATAACATGAAGCAATTAATATTGCAACCACTTAATTAAGGGATCTGCTCCCATCAGTAGTAACTGCTTAAGTATGTGTAGAATTTATGGAAGGTTAAAGATTAAAGTACTTTGCTCTCTGAACAGGTGTAGCGTAGGCAGGAAAACGTGATACGTGCTTGACTCTGTGCCTTTCGCATACAGTCAGGCAGGAATTCATTAATGTTTTTTTTTAATGCTAAATTCCTGAGTAGAAATAAAAGGCCCAATTCAAAGAATTGTGGTTTTTTTCTTTCAGGAAAAAATTGGAGAGAGAGAAATTTCATTTTCTAATTCTTATTTTTGCTTCAAAACTTCCAATTTTTAACAGAGGCAGTCACACTACTGATAAGCTAACTAGGGCAAAGAATTTTATTTTAACTATATTTTAAATGTATTTTAACTGTGAAAGTATTTGAAAAAGATTTTTGAATTGTCTAAACTGAAGTCATTTTTGATTGTTGTATACTCAAAGCAGTTTTGTGAGTTGACTCTTGCCTTTATCCTAAGAACAGTTAGGATAGAACAGTTGCCCTTTTCTTTTTGTCCATTAACGTTTCTTCATTGTATGAAAGGTGCTGCTTTCCCTACTGACTCTGAGCTGCTGGAATTGTTCAATGCAGATGACTTGCCATATCTGTTAACTTGCAGGCAGTAGGTTTTTATTTTTTTTGCAAGAGATAAAATACATTTGGTTCCCACTATCTTATGTCTTGAAAAGGAGTTGAACTTTGTCCATGTTGACAGCACCAAGAAGGAACATGTACTTCCCTGGACACAGTGGTAGGGTTGAAAAGTGGCTATTCCACCTCATAGATCACTGACCTGATATCAGTGGTGAGGACGTGCTTCCATTATCCACTGCAAAGGGTGTCACAAATCCTACTGGAATCATGCCTGTGGATCCTTGAGAACCGAGGCATGTAGACTTAAGAAATATGGAGTCTTTTATCTGTATCATCTGCATCCAAAATAATCAGATGCCTTTTTTGTTATTTAAGGTAGACTGTGTTTAAGAGGACTACACTTCTACATCTCACGGTCTGGGTGTGGCCATATAGAGATGCAGTGCTCCAGTCATTGGGAAAGTGCCATGGCTTGCTAAATATTGTAGGAATCAACTCAAGCAATCTAAAGTAGCGGAAGAGCCATCGTTGAACTATCAGAGGGACAAACTGAAACAGGAATTGTTCTTTTGGGTTATGCCTCCCTTGGTGGAGAGAGGAAGTATTCTGCTAGGGTGTGCTTGTCTGCTTTTTACAAAACCAGGAAGAGTTTCACAGGCTAGATGAAATGGTCACAGCCCCACAGTAAGGCTGTACAGCTCTTGTGTTAGAATTTGCCCACAAAAATAGACTTCTTTGTTTTCTTTTATTATATCATTTTTTGAATAGCAGTAAAGAAAAACAAGTCGGGTCTAGTCCCAAGATGCTGCTTGAAGTCTAATCTGTTTTTAAAACTTAACTGTGCTTTCACATTATTCCTGCTCTCTCCCCTCCCAAAAGCTAAGCAAAGAGACACAAAATAAAAGCCACCAAACTGCTGAAGTGCCTTTCTCCAAAAGGCTGATCAAGGTTTGATGGTATCACTATCTCTCCAGGAACAGTGATTTCTGGTCTTACAGAGGACCCTACTGCACTACCTTGGAACATCAATTCTTGGACATTTTAGGTCACTATACAATGTTTTTTGTTTGTTTTGTTAAGTTGATAGTGAGAGTTTTGAAGTATATAAAAAATGCCAGTTAATTAACCCCCCTTTTAGAAAGGTCATAAGGCATTTTGTTGAGGGAAAACAGAAAATAATTACCAGATCTTTAAGAACAGAAAAGATGGGAAAGATCTAACAAGTGTAAGCTATGATCCTTTAACTCTCACACTCACTGCTCAGTGTTTCTTGTAATACTGAGTCATCCTTTTTCATTTCCTCTGAAAAAGATGGAGTAGTGAACTGGGAAACTGCCCTTACCCTTTCACCTACTGATGGCTTTCTCTAATGTCTTTCCTCCTGTCTGTTCACCCCTATCTGTCTGCTACTTGATACTCAGTAAATTCTGGGTACGCCGCTATTTTGGTTAGGTGGCTGAGGGTGTTCACATAAACTGTGTCCATTTTTTTAAAGTGTGGAGTTCTTTGTGGGAGTCTTGTCCAGTAAAAATGACCTTTCTCCACTGGAGATGAGAAAAAACATTTGCAGTATGCACTCTGATCTGTCAGAAACCTTGAAGGCCTTTGTACAAAGTGTGGGAACTGAAAGTCCTTCAGTGGAACAAAAAACCCAGCAGATGGATGACAACACCTTACACTCTTACACACCAGAAAAAGCAGTATTGCTTTTGGGATACTGAAGGTGTATGAAAAAATTACCCGATTTCAATCGGAAAGTTAAGTGATGTGCAGGCACTATCTTCTAACTGTTCTGTAAATGCTTAAAAAAATAGTTGAAGCCCTGGCACAGGCCAGGTATTATCTACAGCTTTCAGTTAAAACTATGTTTTACCCAGGATTTTAATATTTTATTCAGTAAATACTCAAAAAATCTCCTTCTTCCGTGTTTAATGAAGAAAATTTTAGTAAATATAAAGACCTGCCTAGGAGTAGAACTAGCTTAAATGTCTGATTTACGGGTCTGTTTCTGTTTTGCACCTCAAGCTAGAATTTATGTATGTTTCTGAAATGCAAGGTGAGACTTTCCAATCTCCATCTACTGCCGTAAATATTTGAGCTTTTTTTCCCTTTCTTAGGAGGCTTCTGAGCTCTCCTCTCTGAAACCCCAGCTGTCCCAGCTGGGTGTCCCTCTCTACGCTGTTGTGAAAGAGAAGATAGGGACTGAAGTGGAGGATTTTCAGCATTATTTCAAAGGAGAAATCTTTTTGGATGGAAAGGTACAGTGAAGTTGGTGTTTTCCTTTTGTTTAAAAAGAAGCTTATGAATGTCCTCTTTGAAGAGCTTGTAGAAATAATATAGATAGAATGTGGTCTGAATGAAAAAGGATTTAGTAGCATTGTAGTTTAAGAAGTTAATTAGCTTTGCTTTTCTATATATATATCCTGCTCAGCTTACAAGCTGGTCTGTAGCTATGCACTGATAACATGCTGTTGCGGGATTATTCCTCCCCTCCCATTTAACAGGTAAACAATATGGCTTGTTAATATTTATTCCTTTCTTCCACTGGCTGTGTGACTTGCTGATGTTTATGATGTGTGAATCAAGGTCTGAAGGTGACAGACATAATTAATTCATGGCGTAGAGCCCAAATTGCAGTGATATGGCTTGTCCCAGTACGTTGGCACATGCCAGTCTCCTGTCCTGCAAAACCACAGCCCTGCTTACTCCTTAACCCAGAAGACGCATTGAGAAATCATTTGGCTTCTGAAAGAAAAAGAATATGTAATACTCAAACTCAGCTGGAAGATACCTTTATTTTGCCTCACTGCTCTGCCTGTGTAAATCAGGCTGATTTAAAACAAAACAGAACAAAACAAAAAAATGAAACAAACCAAACAGATGGCTTATAAGTTTCAGGACTTGGCACCAGTTATCTCTTTACCAGCATTTTTATTGTCATACTTCAAAAATAAGAAAAAAGACATTTATCACAAAGCACCTTGTTGGCAGCAATAGGGATGCGGATGTACATGGGGCTTAAATACCCGTGAATCAGCTTGAAAACCACATGAGTGTTGGCAGTACCACTAGTTGGCTGTGTGGAGGTAAGTGGTCAGATAGTGTGTTAAAGAGGTTAGTTCAGGTGCAATTTCGTTTTAGCTCTGCCTGGTTAGTTTGTGTGTGTTGTGACCTTTCTTGGATACAGGGTGGGCTGGTTTCCTGAATTTCATTTGAGAAGAAAAGTCCTTTTGACTTTGTTTGCCGAGATATTTTCTGTTTCCCTGCAGAAAGGCTTCTATGGTCCACGCAGACGAAAAATGATGATGTCGGGCTTCTTCCGCTTTGGGGTCTGGCAGAATTTCTTCCGTGCTTGGAAAAATGGATATAGTGGTAACCTGGAAGGAGAAGGATTCACCCTGGGAGGAGTATATGTGATTGGGGCAGGAAGACAGGTACTGCAGGCCATGTAGGGAGGCTTTTGTGTCTTCTGTGAGACCAAAAGTTTCTTTTCTGGAATTGTTTAGTTGCTGGTCAGTTAATCTCCCATGGGTAGACTAGTGTATGAATTTCTCTCTTGTGTCTTTGACTAGGGTGTTTTACTGGAGCATCGTGAGAAGGAATTTGGAGACAAAGTCAGCCTTCCATCTGTCCTTGAAGCTGCTGAGAAGATAAAACCACAAGCTTCATAAGCGGAAAAATAGTTGCACATGTTTGTGATCACAGCTTGAAATGTAGAAAGCATCTGTTTCTTGAATGTGCAGTTTAATCTCTTCTTAACTATTTAGTGATCAACGCAGAGGAAAGATTCTCCATTCAAACATAGAAAAAGATGAAAATCCTCCTGGATCTTTTGTTGCTTTGCAGCCTTTCAGGTGGTCAGGATTTCAACTGCTCTTTTGTGTCTAACTGTATTAATGAAAGGCTGGGTCTAAAATCTGACCTAGCCTAGATGTTTTCAGTCAGAGACAGTCGGTTGAAAACCTGTTTACCTAGGGGAGCAAAACTCTGCTAAGGCTGGAGTAATGGAGTACCAGCTGAGGTAGAAGGATAATAAAACTTTATGTAAATGAAATGCCTTCGCTTTTTGCTTTTTCATTAATGTGTAAACACATCTGTATTTCTAGAAAACTAAATCCTGCCAATCTAGATAATTCTGAGATTCTGCATTCAAGACATACCACTATGCTACCCAGTAAGTTTCTTGTTAGTTAACTATTGGCTTTAGATCTCCCAGCTCTTTGTGTGATTCCCTGCAAGGGAGATTGAAGGCATCTAATGTTCACTTCAGAAGGTAATGGTGGCATGAAGGTAAGTTCTTTCTTGTGCTTAAGATTCTAAGGAAAAAAAATAAAGGGAACAATATCAGAGAGCAGATTAGGTAGAGTTTCCATCCTGGTTTGAGTTCTTCAGTAAATGGCTGGGTTGTTACTTCTAAAAATAGATGTAGCATTGCACAACAAACAAAGTCTAAACAAAATCTTAACATTGTACTTAAGATTATCAAGTGTCAGATATCCTTCATTAGCTGGTGTACATAAAAGGCTAGGTACCTTTGGAAAAATGTGCAGGCTAGAAGAAGAATTAAAGGGAAGGATTCTTTTATCCTGGCAGTGGGTCAGTCTGAACTGTTACTCTGCTTTCTTCTGACCTTAAAATTAGTGAAACCTTCATGTATCATTGGTACTGAGGGCAAGGATACTTTTCACCTCTGAAACTTTGGTAATATGCCTATTTTTGCTCTGCATACCAGTGCCTGTCCATCTGTATTGTTGAGCTGTGTGCAAAAAATGGTTATACGTGATGCTGACTGTATGAAACCTAAATGCCAAAAACTCTAAAACTTCACAAACATTGAGGCTGGGCCTTGATCTGTGTTAAATGTTATGCAGGCTTTAAAAATTGCATCATTATGGATGAAATCATGACTTTTCTTTTTTTAATATTCAGGCAGAACTAATTTTAACTAACTCTTCAAAGTCTGTTCTTCAGACTGAAACAGTACTAGTGGTGGGGATTTTGAGTGGCTCATATATTCACCAAGATGTTTCATTTGAAAACTAAATGGAAATTGGACTCATGTATGCTACTCAGCTGAAATTTGCATTTGACTGTTTTGGGGGATGGAGGGAAGAACAGGAGTTTGGAGAGTCGAGCAGCGAAGTCTACAGCAAATGGACTACATGATACGGGCTTTCTTTATAAAGGCTCTCCTGGCATTCATGGACAGGTGCAGAGAACCATGTGTTGTCTCTGTCCATGTTCTGAGCTGCCTGGGTAAGTACGCCCATAAGATGGTGCTGAGATGCTGTTGAGAGCTCAAAGACATAAAATGACTGACTGGAGGTGAACTCCTCTGAATGGTATCCAGAGCAGGCAGCCGGCTGCCAAGAGTTTGCTCCATGAAATAAAGAATAGTGACCAAGGGCTTCTTGTCCTGGGTTTTACCACTGAGAGGAAGTACCTGTATCATGAGTGCTTGCCTGACACAAGGCACCTAAATCTCTTCCTCTACAAACCTGCAAAGTTCAAAGCATTGCGGAAGTGGCCACTTGTCTGCAGTAGGCATATTGTTACTTTGGAGTACAAGTGGTAGGAGAAACAAAAGAGATGCTAAAAGAAATGGGTGGGAGCTGATGTTTCTTACAGTTGCAAGATGCTACTAATAACAAAGATCTTACTTAAAATAGGAGGAGAATTCTGGATCATGGCTCCTATAGAGTTTTGAATTTTCCTTCCAGTGGGAACTGGAAAGCTTTGCCGTTTGCGGAGGACAGATCTTGCACAAAGAGACAGGGAAAGAATGTACTGATCTTAGACCTGGATTTCAGGCCTTGTTCCAAGGGCTGTTTATGCATTTCACATAAACATGAAATGTGAAGGGCATATACAGTCCTTGGAGAATGGGGTGGAAGCCAGATAAATTCCAAGAAATTTAAGATAAAGTAAAGTGCCTTTAGAACCTGCTAGATCTGGAGAGGATGTACTTAAAATTTGTGTATGTGCAATTGAATTCCACTCACTGGGACAGAGCTGGCTGCCGGTTCTTTCAGTCAGACTGCAGAAAGTCCTAGATGATGACAAGGATGCCACAGGGTTGCAGCCCTGCTGTTAGCCCACCCAAAGGGGCTGTGTTTTGTGATCTTGGAAACAGAAGCAGGAAGCCATCATGTGCAGCGCTTAGAATGTTTAACTAAAGTATAATGGCTGTTAAACATACAGATCACTAATGCTACAACATGATGAAATGTTCCTTTAGTGTAGAAATGTTTTTAGAAAGAGCCATGAAGTCCTTTTGAGGATGTTTATTAAAATCCTCATGGAGACTGAAAGTTCTCTGTCAGCTTCAGCAAAGGCATATATACGGTAACCGTGTCAGACCTAGGTCTGGGAGAGTGTGTTTTCCTACTGTTGAGAGTGATAGTTCCTGTAAACAGCTAGCAGGACAGTGTACTTCTTGATTCAAAAGTTACGTAAGCTTACCCACATTTCAAAATTCTCTAACCCTGTATTTCAGAGATCAAATAAATTTTGGACCCATAAAAGGCCCAAATGGTATTTGAAAATGTTCTGAATAATTATTATTGATAAACCTGATTTAAATTTTTTTAAGCTAATCTTGGGATTATTTGGAATTGACTCATCCCTTCTGAACTCCATGTTGACAAAATACAAATGGAGAGGATAGAAAATATGCAGTGCCTAGGAGCTAGGAACAGTAAATAGGAGTTGGAAATGGGTGCTCTCCAAGAAATAAAAATGTCAGTGAAATAGTAAAGGAGGAACAAATGAATCCTAAGTGAATTTCCAATGCTGGAGAGTGCAAGGTCTATCTGATTTAAAAAAATGTTTTCTTCTTTAAATGTAGAATGTTCACTGGAAAAAAATTTTTTCATAGTTGTTGATTTTTGTTGTACTAACAGCTACCTCTGCTGGCCCAGTTCCTTATATACATTTAATGTTTTGTGTTTGTTTTTTTTCTTTTAACACAACATGTACACAAAATCTAAATCACTTCTCAGTGCATCAAATACCACATCACAGTTCAACACCCAGCTGGTTACTGGAAACTCTATTAAGTTTGTTTATTCTGGGCTTAAGAAACAAAACTCTGCTGTAAAAATTCCTCTTCAATCGACTTTCCCTTGTTTGGAAGCCTATTAATCTTTTTTTTCCAGTACACAACCAGGGTTAATAAAAAAAAAAAAAAAAGAAGGAAAATGCTGTGAAGCCAGTGGGGTAGGTGTAATGTAGGAAGGTGCTTTTTACTTGAACTTTTAAAAATACTAATTAAGTTTCCTATCTGCGGTATCCTTTTAAAGCCATTAGAAAGACGGTCTGCCTCAGAGGGTGTTTTCTGTTTATTTCCTGTTCTGCATTTTTGTTTCCCCGTGTGGGTTATCCATTCCCACGGCTGTCAAACAGCCTGCAGTTGGTGCCATTTGCAAATATCCACAAAGAGAAGGGAATGCCAAGGGTTCCCTGCCATTTTCTGATGCGTTTCCTGTGATGCACTGTGGTAGGAAGAATAAGCAACTTTTTCTATCTGAACCGCTGGGTGTCACTGCTACCCCAGCCAAAATGAAGGTCAGCAGTAAACCCGAGTTTTTTTCTGCAGTAAAAGATTTGCATAACAAAGATGCCAGGAACAGACCACTGCAGATTCCTATTAGGCTAGAAGAAAGCTGTTGGAAAAGACATCTGTTCCTGCGATCTGTTTACTTGTCTGGACGTTTTCCTTTTTAAAATAAGAAACTTAAAGGAAGGATATACTGTGTTGAATGATGCAGTCTGAGGTATATAGATATTTCTAAACGAGTGTGGAGGGAATAAATTACTAACAGACTCACTGTAATCCTTATTATGTCATATGTTTTAGTAATATTACTTTTAGATACTAACAGTGTGTGAGTGGCTTGCTTTGTCCCACAGAGGCTGTCAGGGGTGATTTAGCGGAGCCGGCGCAGGCAGGTGCAGTAGCTACTCAGTAACAGCAGAGGGAGCTGGGGAGCTGGAGAAAATACTGAGGAGAAATCCTAGAATCACAGAATGGTTCGGGTTGGAAGGGACCTTAAAGATCATCTAGTTCCAGCCCCCCTGCCCTGGGCAGGGACACCTCCCACTAGACCAGGCTGCTCAAAGCCCCATCCAGCCTGGCCTTGAACACTTCCAGGGATCCATAACTTCTCTGGGCAGCCTGTTGCAGTGCCTCACCACCCTCACAGTAAAGAATTTCTTCACCATATCTAATGTAAATCTCCCCTCTTTCAGTTTAAAACCATTACCCCTCATTCTGTTGCTACGCTCCCTGACAAAGAGTCCCTCCCCATCTTTCCTGTAGGCCCCCTTCAGGTACTGGAAGGCTGCTATAAGGTCTCCCTGGAGCCTTCCCTTCTCCAGGCTGAACAACCCCAAATCACTCAGCCTGTCCTCATAGTAGCGGTGCTCCAGCCCTCTCCTATCACGAATAAAGTTAAATAACTGATTCAGTCTAATCCACTCTAATTTTATTTGATATCTGGATAGTTCCGTCCAAATTTATTCTTCTTCTAATTGATCTCAAAAATGTTGTAAAGGTTTTTTCTAAAATATTTCTACTTTCTCTTTTAGGTCCAGCTACTGATTTCTTAGTACTTGAAATTGTTTAAAGTCTCTCAGTAGGTTCTGCGGGCTTTTTTACGCACACACCCTTATCTCTTTTAAGGTCATAATTCTCAAAACCATGCAATAATGCCAACTTTAACTCTGATTTCCAGAAACCTTCTTGCATAAGTGGAAATTTCTTCCACTGAAAAGTTGTGTGTGATGATAATGATAACACTGGGCAGATACAGGGGAATTGGTGAATAGCTCTGGTCATGCCATTTTCCACCAGACACTCCTCATAATGGATCATTCATTAATTTCAATAAATGTTTTGTAGTGGTCAGAGGAGAAACAGCATTGACAAACCATACATGAACACTGGCCTGCACAAGTTCACTAAAAAAATCAGATTTTCCATTTTCATTCCTGCAGTATTATTATACCCTTTTACTGCTGAAGTGACTGGCTTTTAAAAGTCTTCCAATTTGCTCTAGGACTTAGTTAATGTTTCTGTGATGGATGAGGTTTTTACCCTAATTTTCTTGGCGACACAGTGAAGCGCACAAAACAGAGATAATGTCAAAGGCAAATAAATGGGACATAGAGAGGTTGTTTGAACTCTCTCCGTGCTAACAGT
The DNA here is from genome assembly GCA_947846985.1 of Fratercula arctica. Classification (NCBI taxonomy): domain Eukaryota; kingdom Metazoa; phylum Chordata; class Aves; order Charadriiformes; family Alcidae; genus Fratercula; species Fratercula arctica. The sequence continues at coordinate 28,786,439 of CANTUZ010000010.1, forward strand.
GAACACAGTCAATTCAACTACTCTGCAAACTGCTACCACTAACCATTTTACAAGACTATTTTAAATTGCAAGAGGACCTTATTTTACTGACGAATGCCCTTCCTAATTCCACAGTCCTTACATCCTAAAGCAGCTGGATTTTCCTGAAATTTCCAATTTCCCCTGCTGAATCTTAGCAGATACTATTGCACCCTCCATCTTCCCGTATCTTACAGAAGCAGCACGCTGGAGCTTTCTGCCTTGGCTCTGGACTTTCTGGAGATGTGACTCAGTGCTCTACAAGATGACAAGTACTTCTGAGATGAGGAAAGGACCTCTTCTAGCTCTTTTTACCACCTGATAACCCAATGTCCTTTCCGAGCTCCCCTTCCTCACTTAGATCCTCCCTAAAATTCAGGTGATTATTCTTCTAGCATTTTCTTTCAGCTTTACCAGCTAATTCAATTTTACTTTGGTTTCTAAGAAGCCTCAATCAAGCTGCGGGAGGCCTAAAAATCCTTCCCCCCCCCCCCCTTTTTTAACATTTCTTTGAACAACTGCATGTAGGCGTTGCTCACCAGTTCCTTTAGCTGAGCAGTCAGTGGTATTGCTGCCATGTTTGAGAGCAGTGTGTGTTCCTGACCCAGGGGGAATAAGGAAGTGCCCAAAGTCCAAGCCCTGGGGCAGCTGAAGGAAGTGTGGAGAATCAGAGGTGACCTGTGATAATGCCTCTGGTGTTGAGCTGCCTTCCTTGGCCTTGCCTTCCTGCACACAAATGTATTTTCATAGTTAGGGAAGCACTGAAGAAAACGGTTTTGCTCTATGTATGAGGAAGAGAATGAAGGTGACAGAAGTGTTTCCCTATGTCAAGAGAGATCATAAGGTATGGAAAAGTAGGGAACGGGAGCAGTGCACGGAAGTTAGGAGCTAAGCTGGACACTGGGATGCAAAGAGATGCTGCTGAGGGAAGCTTTGTTTTCCTGTCTGTGCCCTTGGCTGTATGGCTGTTACCCAGCGTGTATCCCCAGCCTGCTTCCTGGAATCCGTGCACAAAGCCAGCCTTACTGCTCTCGGTCTGTGCACAAGAGAGAGGAGCCCCCTTCTCCTGTGATTTGGGAGGACAGGGAGGTGGAGACACAGAACTCAGACGGTGCTAGAGAACCGGTGGTAGCCAGCAGGCCGCGGCCATGCCCGGGGACTCCTCAGCAGGGGCTCTGGCAGCCGCCCGGTGGCCAGGCCTGAGGGCGGGAAGGGGCGGCCATCTCCCCACCTAGTAGCCCGTGACCACCTCAGGTGTGAGTTATGCCTTCCTCACCACATGGGTTTAAAAACCACCAGTCAGCCCCTCCTTCCCCTCCCGCCTATCCTCCCAGCGCCTCGAGATTTAAAAGCCCTGGGACGCCTTAAGACTCAAAATACTCTTCGGGGTCGTTTTATTTCATTTTTTTTCCTTCGCCGTCTGGCTTTGCAGGTAAAGTTCTATTGTGCCTTCAGCATCGCCCCCAAAGCGCTGCCCCTGACACGCCGCTTCTCACCCCGAGAGCCCCCGAGGAAGGACGCGCCGGTGATGGGCGGGGCGGGCGGCAGCCGAGCTCCCTCAGCCCGGCCCGGGGGCGGGGCGCGGGGCCGGCCGGCTTCCCCAGCCTCTTCCGCGGGGCGGGGGACGCCGCCATCTCGACCAGAAAAGTGGCTAAAATAAAATAAAAAAAAAAAAGGCCGAGGGCCTTAGTGAGCGGCCACAGGCTTCCCCGCGCTAGGCCGCCGAAGAGGGCCGCGGAGGGCAGCCCGCGGGGAGGGGGCGGCGGGGCTGTGAGGGGCGGCCGTTCCCGCCGCTGGGGCGGGACAGGGGCCGCTGGGGCTCGCAGCCTCCGCCCGGCCTCGGGGGCACTGGTGGGGCGCCGGGGCTCCCCCACCGGCTCGGGGGACGCTTGTGGGGGCCACAGCGGGTTAAGCCGCCCGGAGGGCCGGGGGTCTGGAAGGAGAGCTGGGCCTCCTGCGCGCCCCCTTTGTGTGGAGCACGGCTGCGTGCGGGGAGCGGGCGGGGCCGGAGGGGCGGGCGGGCATTTCCGCGCTACCTCGGCCCCCGGCAGCGTCGGGGCGGCTCGGCGGAGAGGGAACCCTGCCACCGGTGGCCAGCTGCGCCGAGGTGGGGAAGGTCCGGGAGCGCCGCGTCCATGGACTAGCTGAGGCAGTGGAGGGGCTCCCGAGTACGCCGACCGCCGCCTCGCCCTCCTCCCAACTTGGCGAAACTTGGCGAGCAGGCTGCTGCCCCGGTGAGTCCCTGCCCGACCCGCCGCCGGCCCGGGCGTCCCCCTCAGCCGCCCCGGGGGTCGCGCCGCCTCCCCGCTGTACGGAATGCCCCTTCTTGCCCCCTCCCCGTCTTTAAGCACCGGCATTTTGCCCCCCCCCCCCAGCCCCCCGGAGGACGTCTCTCCCCAGCAACATCCCCTGGGGGCTGGCAGCCATTGAACCAGGCGGGGAGCAAGCGCTGCCCGGCTGCCCTCCCTCGGCAGGGGCGGGCAGCAGCCCTCAGACTTCCTAAGTTTACCGAAAACGTGGGGCTATGGCGAGCCTCTGCCATTGTCCTTATCCATTAAAGGAAGCCGGAGAGGCCGGGCGAGGCTTCCTCTCGGAGTTCACGCGAAGTTTTTTCGTTGAGTGAGGTGCTACAAAGGAGAAAAAACAATTTTTTTTTTTTTTTTTTCTTCAGTAAAAAGGCCTTTCGGGCTGTTGCAGCTGCAGGGCGGTGTTTGCCGGCTCTGTACTCTGCCGTGTCACTGGCTGCCGCCAGCCCCTGCCCTCAGCCCCTGCTCTCAGCCCAGGCGTTGCTGTTGGCAGAAGTAAGTGCTCCGTCTGTGCCAGGGCTGAGGCCTGTAACTCTTCTTTAATTGTAACTTTTAATTACTTGCAACCTGCGTTAGTGAGGGACCTCTCTGACACCCTTTCGGCTTCCTGCTGAAGCAGGCCCGTCTGTTTCACCTCAGGTGATGCCGTGCTCGGTGTCCGGGCCTGCTTGGGCTCCTGTGGGGTCCCAGGGTGAGTGTTTAGATAATTAACACATCACCAGTTCCCATTTGGCCATTTACCTTCTACCTGGTTGTCGTTGTAGTTTCAGGTGAATGTTTTATTTCTGGTCTGTGACTGCTACAGAACGCTGGCAAGAAGCTGCTGCGTAGAGACCAAATGAGGAGAGTTCAAGTAATATGTATTATGCACACTTTATGTGGGGAAACCTTTTTCCCCTTTTAAACTCGTTCCCCTTTGTAAACTTTTTTTTAAGGATGGAACAGCCCTTGAGCATTTCTAGGGAGAAAGTTTAAGCTAAGCTAGAAAAGGGTTGGTATTATTCAAGACCCATGGCGTTACACCTGCCTAACTTCTGTACTGGCTTTTTTCCTGTCTTTTTTTTTGTGTAGAACAAACCACAACTTTACGATTTCAGAATTGTCTGCATAACGTTGTTAAGCGTATGTCTGACTTAACCACCAAGTCTCCACTGAGTATGTGAGGTACAGTTTCGAGCCTTTCTAAATAAAAAAAACCTGCTGTAAAAATAAGATACTTGTGTTGGGTTTTCAGGGAAGATTTTTCCAGTACTGCTGTGCTGCTTTTTTTTTTTTTTTTTTAATAGGGACATAAAGCTTGTGACATAGAGCTCTGGATAAAATGGAAGGAAACCAGTTCCTAGAAAATGAAAGTACAGGGTATATCTTGTTCATAAATGCTCAGTGGGATAGCTTTCTGTCTATGTCCATCTGTAAGTTAGGCATCGTTATTCACATGCTCTTATGACTTCCTGAGCCACTTTATACTTAAAATAAATGTGTAAAATTTTAAATGCTTGGGTGTGGATATTTGACATGCTACCACTATCTGCTTGACAGAGGATAGTGTGGGGAGAGAAGGGATCAGGTGGGAATTCAAGTCTAGTCATCGATGTGAAGTCAGAATTAGCTGTAGGGGAAAATATTTTGCAGCTTTTGATTTTTTGGTTGTTTATTTTAAGCAAATCCAAGACACCTGTGTTGTTGGAATGGTGTTCTTTATCCTCTGGCTAATGACACTGGAAGAAGGTACTTTTAAGGTGTGATGTATGTTCTTTTATCTCTGTTATTGCGGGATGGGGAGGGAAGAACATTGTGATATTGCCTGTCCTTAAAAGATTTTCATGTTCAAAATTACAGTGTTACTGAAACATCAAGTTTTGTAAATAGCTTCTGAAAAATTTGGAAATATATTTATAATAGTGTTGAAAAACAATGTGCAAGGAAGTTACGTGGTTGACATTTTGCTTTTTTTTGTTGATCTTGTTCATACATGGACTCGCTAAAGGTGAGATCTAGAACTAAATCAAAATCATTGAAAGTTGCTCTTTGTCTGGTATGCTCTGTATGACTTTTATTTATTGTAAGTTGATCCAGTTAGCTTCTTTTGTGTTGAAGCATTATCTTCAGTCACCAGGTAATTGAATCTCATTCTTGTTTCTGGGCATAGGCTTTTCCTGACGTTTAGTGCATTGTAGAATAATAAATCTTACTCCGTTTTCCTGTTTAAAGCCTCTTTCCTCTCCTCCCTGACCCCTTGCGGGGGGAATGGGATGGGCACAGAAAAGAAAGAAAAAAATTATCTTTTGTTGGGAGCAATATCTGTGTAAGAGCCTTCATATAGGTAACATATCTGACAGGACTAAAATGGGGTATGTTCTGGGCTACCTTTTGCTAGCTTTAGGCCTTGTAATACTGCATGAAAGGATCATAAAAAGCCCTTGATCTGAGCCCTAAAATGCTAACTGGGGCACTGTCTTTGGTGTTGAACTTTTTACTCTTACATGTAGCAAGAAGATTGTGTGTTACAAATTTGATCATGTCCGGATGCAAATGTATCGATAATCTGAATGAGGAGGTTTAAATTGTAGGCTAACTTCTAATGCATAACTGAGGAATATGCTTTTTGATCCCTTATAGATTGTTTTGTCTTGAGGCTGACCTCTGATTTTTCTTAAAGGGCAGTTATGTTTAGTTTATGAAGCTTTGGTGTGCGTCTACCAGTTGGCCATTGCCTGTAAATGGATGTTTGGAGGGTGTGAAAGTGGGGAAGGGGGATTTTTCTGCTGACAAATGCCTACAATTAATTTTCATAGTCTTCTATCGAGTTTCCCATTGTGTATTAGGTGTGGCACAGTTTGAGCACTGCTGAGCGTGAGTAAATTAAGCTCTTGTTCTAATCTCACTGCTTTAGATTAGAAATCTCATTGAGGTGTGCGTGTGGGGGAAGCAGAGTTCACAGAGCTATTGTCAAAATGGTTCCTACAGATCCTCCCTTTATGTCATTTTCTGCTTTTACAAAAAAAAAATTTCCACTTGGGTGGGGTATGGTAAAATATGTGGGTTTCAGACACCAGACAAAGGAGACATTTATGCCTCAATCACATGTGAATCAAGAATGTTTTTACTTGTGGGCTTTGTGCCATGCTGCTTTACACTGTGCCTTTCTGGGTCAAAACTTCCTGTTTCTGGTAGAATGGATTTATGTACTTTGGCAAAATCCATGAATGTGCTATGGTTCTCATGTCGCTTTAAGCTTAAATACCTCAGATAAAGTAAATCGAACTCTCAAACAAGAATTTTCTTTACTTCAGAGTAAATGTTGCAGGCTAGAGGGGAATTAAGCAATGATCATTTTCTAGGTGGCTTCTGATTGTACATCCGAAGGACGGTCATGTGTCTTCCCCATTAGTATTGCACAGTCCTAAAATCGATGTCTCTTCTAGAGCTGTAGCGTTGGTAGCTTGTGTGAGGGTACTGGCACAGCCTTCCAGCCCTGCGCACAGCTTGGGCAGGAACAGGATCCTTATCCTTGACCCTTTGGCTCAAGCTCAGCTAAAAGCATCTGATAAAGGAAAGGTTAAGAACAATGTCAGAGATGATCAGAGCAAAGCTCGTCAAGGTTAGATATGTGTTGGTTTTAAAGTTTAATAGTTTAGGTCCCTGCAAAAAAGGCCGAGATCTGGTTTTAATCTAGCAATCAAAAAAAAAAAAAAAAGAAAAAAAAAAAAAAGAGGTGGAACAAACTGAAGCGTCTAGGTTCAGATGACTTAATTTTGAAAACAGCCACAATATAATTACTTAAATATAGTTGGACGTCTTGTATTTGGATTTTTTTTCTTTGTAAAACATCTTCTTTTTATTCTGGTGAACAAAACTTGTTTTCAGTATGGTCAGTGAGCTGAAAAGTGATCGTTGGGTAAATTCTTCTATTTTAGGCATGTCACTGTTGAGAATTACAGTACAGGATTTAACCTGCAGAGAATGGTGATCCTCAAATATTGACAGGATAAGGGATTGCAGTGTTTGCAGTTGAAACCACTGACTTGAATGGCCAGGCTTTTGCTGACCTTTACCAATCTGACACAAATCTTGGAATAGAAGCCCTTTGAGAGAGAAGTATCGTTCTGCTTGATTATTCACACTTGAATTCTGTTATCATTTATGCAAAAAACTTATAGCAAATAAAAATAAAATATGCTGACTGCATGAGGAACTTCATCCAAACCTAGGGCTCTTAGCAGAGTTTAAAAGTAAGTTTATTTTCCTTTCTGGTTCAAAGTGTGCATCAGCCCCCATTTGGAAGGGGGGAGCCAGCACTTGTTTTGCTTCAGTGTTTTCTGTCTCTCTCTTCCTTTTTGGGAGCGAAGCAATGGTGTTTTATCCCTTTCCTTGTAATAAAACTCATACATGATATGTGTAAGTGAATGACTTTCTGTTCTTATCAAGAGTGCCTGCTTACACGTGTTTCTTCTGAGAACTGTTTTCTGTGTCCTTGTCTTTAGAAGTCTGTGCAAAGCTGAAAATCTTAGGGCTGTCTTCATCCTTAATTTGAACTTGAATGTGAAAGGCAAGGACGTAACAAACATACGGCTTTGCTTCCTCTTGATCTTTGCAGTAAGTGTTGTTGAATCTTGTCCTGGTGTTACAAAGGAGCTTTTCTATTTTACACTCCCAATCTAGAGAGCAGGCATTTATAAGAAATTGATAAAGGTCTTCCATGTGAAGACCCGTGCTGAAGCCCCCCTGATGTAGCTGGGGCTCTGATAGACTCAGGTACTTGCTGAGCTTGTGTGGGCATATGAGCTTTCGGCTTTTTTTTTTATGGGTTGTTTTATTTTGGCTTTTTCATTCTGTTTCAGACAGGTTGCTAGTGTACAAAACCAAATTTGTTCATGTGGCCCAACAGCCCTTTCCAGAAATCTTTTTTCCTGTTTTAGAGGTTTTTGTTTCGTGCTCAAAGACTAAATAATTGATACTTGAGTCTCTCTGGGAAGGTGTTTTCTCTAAATAATTGATGGACTTGGAGGTAACAAGCCAGCTTCCAGTTGCTGCAGTCACAGCTACAGGAAGCAGAATGAAGCAGAGTATTCAGAGGCAGCTGAATGCTGTGAATTTTAATATCTCAAAGAAATTGTGATTTGGTCTGCTTGGCAAGAGCTGTCTGCTCTTGCTTTGGGGTATAAAATCAGTGCTGAAATGTACAGTGACATCTGGAAACTCCTGGAATAGCCGATAAAGGGAATAGCCTCAAGTAACTTGAATGTGAAGGAAGACACCTGAGATGTTGGACTTTGGAGTCTGTGTGACAGCAGGCTTCCGACTGATGGGATATGGAGCTGATTCTCTTGATGCATGTTTCTTTCCCCTCAACAATTTGTTATTAAATGGTGCTCGGGGAAGTACTTAATGTTGTGTCAAATATGAATGCAGTGTTATAGCTATATATAATAAAGGGTAAAAACAGCAAAGCTTTCTACCCTGCCCTGAGTCTTCAGTTTCTTCAGTCTGTCTGCACGCCAAGCCTGTGGAGGAGGAAGGTTCATCTAAAAAGTTGTCTGACTTGAAACTAATAGATAGGCAATTAGTGAGATGACTCACAGAAGACAACAAAGTGCCTTGCTTTGCGAAGTGTACTGCGTGCTGAGGTTGCAAAGGGTATTTTAACAAAGTGGTCATAGCAGTTGTCTGCTTCTGCACAGCGGAAGGGAGTGCTACTGGAAGACTTTGTCCAGCTGGGACAAGTGAGAAGGGAAGGTGGTGTTCATCTCTCTTTTTCTGAGCTGTGCTGCTTGTGTAACCAGTCATGCTGTCAGCCTGTTAATATGGCAGTTGCCTGCGTTCTCATATTTTTTCTTTTTTTTTTCCTCTGGAGGTATTTGGTTTTTTTTCCTTTTATTAAACGCAGGGATTAGGAAGTGTTTGTGTCTAACCTCTGAACGTTCTAATTCTGCTGGTGCATTTGCTGTTAGCTAGTGTAGACTGACATCTGTGTTGGAAGGAGCTCTGTTGGTGTCACTTCACAGCCTTTGCTGCCCTGATCTCTTAGTGACACCGTGTTGTTCTTGGCATACTCCTGAGAGGTGGAAAGCCTGTTTTTCCTCCTTCCCCTGAGGCAGATGCAGAGTCTTCCAGCGAGACAGTCGAGGGTTTCTCATGACCTGCCTGAGCACTGGCTTTGGGGGAAGGGCTGGAGCTGTTCAAGCATGAGCTTGGCGGCCTGGATCAGCTTTGGTCTCTGTCTCTTTTTATTCTTTTTTTCTTGTGTTGTGGTAGTGTGTGCAGGGCGCTCTGTGAACCTACCTGCTATGTCTCCTGAAACATTAGCTTATTTCTGTGTCTTTGGGCTCAGACATCTAGTCTGCTGAAGAGCTGGCAGTGGTTAGGATCGTGACATATTTGGTGAATGCCATTTCGTCACATCCCTAATGTTTTCCAGTGTTGTGTTAGAGGTTTACCTGCTAGTTGGTTTTTGAGAGTTGCACAAGTGCATTTCTTTACCAGAAAGTCAGTTGGTAAGAAGAATAATTACATGGTTGTTGAGCTGCCTTCATGGCCACGAAGAGCTATTTTCTGTTGTGACCTGTGAACTGGTGATTGTCCTGGTCAGCAGGTAAAATAAGGTTTTTCTGAGTTTGTTGTGAATGCAACTGGTGCATGAGGTGGAGGGCAGCAAAAGAAAGCAAGCTTTGAAAGCATTGTCTCCAAACCCAACACTTTAGCACCCCATCCCCCCAGTGAGTAATATCCTGTGGTGCTGGGAGGATGCCTCATTTGGAATCCATGTTCCTCTGCTGTTTGCAAGCAGGGGTCCTGTTATTTGGGGTGGGAGGGGAGAAAAAATTGGGTTTGTTATGGATTCAGCTCTACATCATGTCTCCATGACATGGAGACAGCATTGTTTAACCAGAACGGGTGATAAATGTAACATGTACAGACAAATGCATTCATTTCTTAGCACGCACGTTGCCAGAGAACAGATGTCAGTGCTGGAATTCTTTTTTAATTTAAGAGATACTGTAATCTGGTTTAAATTGTTAAAATACATATCTATTTTATTATACATAATATACATTTATATATTGTATGAATATAGATATAGGACCATTTGCTGTAGAGGCTAAGAAATATGGTGTGAATGTGGACAGACTGCATGTTATACCTGAAGCAAGGAATGTTTTTAGGGGAAAAAAAAAACAAACCCAAACAAACAAACAAAAAAGACAAAACCCAAAACAAATTATATGCTCATCATTTCTTTAGTGTAAATTACTATAATCAGTCTCCTCTTTTTTTCCTCTAGTGAAAAAAGGAAACAAAGGCATATCCTCTTTGACAGAAATGTAACTGGAAACTTGATCAAGTGGCATTCCTGGGAATGGAGGAAAGCCCACAGTACGTCTAAAAGTTTAGAATGTTCTGTGAAGAAAGAGTGGATTTGTCAGCAAAGAAAGTTGGTGGCTTCCTGTCTTTTTTCCTCTAAGTTATGACTTATTTTGTAATATAAAGTGGTATTGCAAATGGAAGACCTGTTTTGTTCTTGAAGCATTTTGGTCTGCATGGAGGTATGGGAGGGAGCAGACAACATGTATGGAATAGGTTCTGTTACTGTTGGTTGACTAAATAGAAATAAAATTATTCCCCGAACACTAAATAGAAATAAAGTTATTCCCCAAACTGGAAGTTCTGGCTCCTCAAAATATTTACTTTGTAAGGGTTCCAAAACCTTCTGTTGGAAGGAAAAAAAAAAAAAGTCAAATTACATGCTTGCTTTAATTTGAGACCTTGAGTTTTGCTTTGCTACTGTTGATGTTACAGGGAGCGGGTATGTATCTGCTCTCATGAGAGGTAGTAGAAAGCCGCTGAGGAGTTTTGATCAGCTAAGATTATTCTGGATACTTGTTCTAACAGGCTTTGCTCCCTGGAGTGAATAAACTCCTGGTCAGAATGACTGACACACTTCTATGTGTTTCACAATACCTGAACTTTCTGCAAAGTACAAGGAAAACCTAGCTTGTGATTTGTCGCTTATTATAAGTAAGTTAAACGCAGGCAAGCTCCTGTTCAGGTGAAACTGGTCAATAGCTTTTTTTAAAAAAAATTTTCATAGACATGAAAGATTTTTCCAAACTTTCCCAAGATGTTAATGAGCTATCCATTGAACTGTAGTGACAATGTCTAGTGTTGGTTTCAGTTATTCTGGTGTAGTCCATCTGAGTTTTAACTTGCATGAGCATGGGTTATCCCATAGTGCTTTTGAGGATGTGAAGTGACGGCCCTATATCCTGTGCTCCTGTTATTGCCTGCAATTCTTAAATAAATAAAAATAAAGAGCCTGACAGCTTACAAAAAGGTCTTTCTCTCTAGGGTCTTTCATTCTTTTGCTCATGTTTGGAAAATTACTGGCGTTTGAACTCAGTTTACTTCTGACATTTCCTTTTCTTTTGGCTTCCTGTGCTGTCTCTTGCTCTAAGTCAGAATATGGAGTATACACTTTATTTGCAGTCAGCTGCTTTGAGCAGATTTCTCTTGAACTAGGTAAGTTCCGTGCCTTTTAGCTGGTGCCTTTGTCAAGCGCTGTTGTATGTTGGAGCAGAAAGTCTCTATCTGTTCACTTATTACTTCAGTGAACCTGAGGTCAGTGGAGCAGAGGTAGCGTAAACCTAGTAAAATTCAGTCCATAGCTGAGTAGAGTTGTACCTCTCCTCAGTGTCAATAACTAAAAATATTTGCAGTTTGAATTTACATGGTCAATACTTGCATTCTACAGTGTCATTTGTTTTCATTCTGATTAGTTTGTACAAATGAAAATTGGGAGGTTTTGGAGCTGCTTTTGTTTTTCTGTTGTGTTTTTTTGGTGTTTTTTTTTGTTTGGTTGGTTTTTTTTTTTTGCATTACTAGTAACTTTTGTAGCTAAGTAGGAATAAAGACTTTAACATGTGAAAGCAAGGCCAGCCAACTATCTTTTCGTAGCTTGGTGTGAAGAATGGTGAAAAGTGGAATTGTTACAACAGCTAAGCTAGTGTCCTCTGTCACTGTTTTTTAAATGCTATGGGAACAATCCTCAATTGTGCGTGTCTTTTCAAGTCTTCCTTTAGTGTATTTCTGTTAGTTTAAGAAATCAAATAGACCTGAAAATATCCCATGAATGACAGGTTGAGTTACAGTTGTGCAGCATTGAGCTTTTATGCCAAAGTATTGGTGAAGTTAGTCAAGTGGGCAGTTCAGAAGAGATTAAGAGTTGATGCTTCTTGATGCCCATGTAGATTATTTTTCAGAATTTAAGGTGTCTATATTCTGAATGTTAGTCTAAGTTCAGAGTACTTTTACATGGTATTTCAGATGCAACTCATTCACGTGAAAGTAGTGGCTTGGCCAAAAGCACATACATAGTTTCAGTGTGAGTTGTCTATAGATCTTGAGTGGAGCTCTTCTGAATCGCTGCTTCCTTATTTTGGGTTTGGGAGTACTGGTGTGTTTTCCTAAGTTAAAATTTGTGCAGTAGTGAATAAAACCTGGTCACTGAAACCTGAGAATCTTCCCATGTATAGGGGCTTGGATCTGCTCTGAGGGATTGTTTTGTAGAGTCTACATTGGAGCAACTTGTGCTTGAAATATTCTTCAAATACTTTGAGGACTTTGAGTCTTCAGCATGCTACAGAAATAAGAACCCCAAAAGATGAAATCTTAAGAAATCTCTCTGGCTTTGGTCACATTTTCCATTGAGTTCAGAGATCTGTTATCTGCCAGTATTTTTCTAGTAAAACAGGGATAGCAACAGATTAGCAATATCTATCTTGCATCATGAGTCGTTCAGGTTAAAAATACCCTTTTGTTGAATAATCCTCATGTTTTCTCTAAGAACAAGCAAATATTTCTCTGCTCTTCTGGACTGCAGCAGAAGTAAATACACTATACTCATATTCCTTAAGAGAAGCTTGTATTTGCTTTGTGAAGCTCCAGTCAGAGTTCCTTGGAGACAAAACTACAAAAACAAAGATGACACACGCTTGCAGGGAGTTCCTGAATCATCCGCAGGGCTACTATCTCTGTTTCCAGGAACAGAGTGGCCTGTAAGAGCTCCAAATCCTGTCAGTTTTCCTCGCCTTTGTGTTGCACCAGCTCAGTCCTTACATGTGAAGATTTGATGCCCAGCACCCAGGTATTGTACTGAACACTTGAGACTCCCTCGGTGGTCACCTCCTCTCTGGGATGTGGAAAGAGCAATCCTCTCAGTTGCTCCATTTTCAGAAAGTCATAAGAAAAATCTCTGAACTGTTCCTGGTCAGGAATAAGTCTTACTTTCAACTTCGCAAAAAAACCACATATTGATTTAGCATCTCCAAAGAATATGACAATTATTTTTAATGGCACCATGTCTTAAATGAATGAACTAATGCTTTCTGATAGAGATTTGGTGTTGATGGAGTAACGGAATTAAGTAGTTGTATCAAAACAAATGATAGGCTAAAGTACATCTCTTGCTGTATTTTAAATATTCTTCTTGTTCCTTAGTGCGTTGTTCTTTTGACTTTGTTGATTTGCTTTACCAGCTTCATATAGACTTGATGCTTCGTATTGATGAATGATGGGGGGAGCAGCCAACAGCTGACAAAACGAAATATTTTTTTTTTGTTTTCTCTTCCCTCAGTTCTGCCCCAGTTCCCCAGCTTAATCCATTGCAGTGTGTTAGCTTCAAGTGTGGTGTAGCCTGTGGTGCTGGTGTAGGCTGGCATTGCAGGGGTGCTGGGTTTCCATGAGCACTCTCACTGCTGCTGGCCTCCCATCCTTGTTCTCCTGCCGCGTCCTGACTGCACCCACACTGGCATTTGTATGAGCTCTGGGGAGGTAAATGGGAAGGCTTAAAACTGTTTTCTTCTTGGCGTGTGGTACAACGTCACAGGATTGATCTGAAGATTTGCTGTGTGATTGTTTGCTCCACTGAGTGGGACGATTAATGGTTGTGGATTTTAGGAGTGGGCAGGAAAGGGGATCAGGACTGCATCAGTGCTGGCTGAACCTGGAACTTCAGTGTGACTTAGGTCTTCCATGTAACATTAATGCCCCCCTAAGAAGAAAACCTAGATCTAGAGACATGCATTAGTGTTCCAGTTGTTCTTGTTCTAGATTTAACATCTGTGAGGATTTCCCTGCATATCCAAATTAGATTGTCTAACATACTGCAGCTTCTGTTTTATGAGTGTAAAAATCTATAGACTGAATATCACTGCTGTAGCATTTTGAAGGTAAGAGTAGAATCTGTGGGTGTAGAAGTGCTTTGGAAATGGCAGTAGCCTCTTGATAAACAATTACTTTTTTTCCCCCCCCTCACTAAAGTTGTAAATACCAAGACGAAATTATATATTCTACCAAAGCAGCAGCGCTCTGTATTTAAGTTTTAGAAATTCCCGTTGTCATGAGTGGGTGATAACTGTCAGCTGACATAATGTGACTTGCTTTGTCTGAAACACAGTAGAGAAAGTTACTCGTCTATGCTGCCCACATACTACTTTAATCTTCTAAGTGTTTCATAGTATTGCCTAACCAGAGTTATGTAGCCTGTGATGTAAATTAAATGAAATACTGATGTAGCAGATTTCTAGACTGGTAACAGATGCCTCCTACGTTAGGAAACATAACTGCTTTTAGTATAAACACGGGGAAGGTGGCTGTGTGGCCTTGAGTGGATTGCTTGGTCTCTTTATTTCTAAGGTTAGGGTAAAAAGTCAGACATACTTACACGTTAGGTTTATTATGTCAGAATGTCACTACCATAGCAGTAATGATATACTCCACATGGTGTTTGGTGGTCTGCCAAGAAGAGACGAAAAACTGATGAGGATAAGCTTAGAGAGTAAGTCAAATCTGCTCTTAGTGTAGGCAGATGTTTCAGAAGGCAACATCTGTCTGGGGAGCCATGTGCTGTTACAGGACGGCTTGTTGCAACAAGGAACCAGTACTGCCTGTCACTTCAGAGCATAAAAAAAAAAAAGCAGCAGCATATGAAAAAGCATTTTGCTTTTTCATTCTGTGAAAATACTGTGATTGGTATTGATTGGGGCATCTTGCCAGTTGTACAGGGAAGTGGGGAGAAATGTCTTACAAGCTGGTCGTCAAAACAATGAGGTAGGTGGGGAATGGTGCTTATCAGTAAGGGTACTTCTGGTGCTCTTATTCCTGTGAATGGTTTCACTGAAGCTGGGACTTGAACAGTAGGATGGATATAAGTCCTAATACGAGGGAGGGCAACCTAACAAAACCTAAGACTTCAGACTATGTTTGTGGTTTTGGTCCTGAAATGTTAGGCTTGCCTTTCTGCCTCAGATTATATTTTAAGCCTCTTTGTCTAGTAGAACCCCATTTTTATGGAATTTAATGATGTGCTAGCTAAATGCCACTTGCTGCCTCCTCTTTTGTAGTGGTAGCAGCAGCAAAAGCAATGTTTCTTATTACTGGTACGTGCATCAGTTGCCACTCCTGTCTTTTGCCAGGATTCTGATTTTCACAGGGAGGGAGGCAAAATGGTGATGAAGTCCTCTGTGTACTTGTATCCAGGGAATGTTTGCACTGGCAGCCAGTGTATTGCTGTAATACAGGCTTACACTGATGCAAATGGAGTCTTGAACTCTGCTCAGACTAGTAGAGTTCTTTTGTTGTCTCCTGGTGTCCCCTCTTTTCTGTCTCTTTCCTAGACCCATCAGGTTTACTGACTTGGACAAGTGTATGACTATTGACTATTGAAATATTAATTGCCATTTGGAACTAGAGACTGAAATGAGGAAGTTGAGAAAACCAAGCATTTGTTCCTTCTCTTGTATTCTCTCAGCTGCAGGCTTAGAAAAGCATGTCAGGAGAGTGGTGTTTAAACAGGTTTTCTTTACTATGTCTCATTGTAGTAAGATTCCTGAATGTTGTCTGTGAAGCTGGATGGGTTGAAAAGGTCAGTAAGTAAAACTGAACCAGAGCACGAGGAAGCAAAACTGTCTACATTTCAGGAAGGTACATTGCAAAACTCAGCTTACATATATGACTGAGTCACATCTAGGAAGGTCCTTTTCAGTCACTGTACTGCCTGTACTGCCATAAAGTACAATTTTCTCTATTTTAATAAAGATTAATTGTTTTTGATATAAATGTGAGCATTAGAACCTAGTTGTAAGATAAGGTGTTGGAAGGCAAAAAAACTTGTTTTCAATATTTGGTTAAAACTGTATGGAAATCAGCATCTGAACTGTGGAAATATGCTCAGGTGTTAGTGGTGAATGTTCACCACTTTTTTTGCAGGTATTGTTTCTGTAAGAATGTGCAATATATCCTTTAATCATTCTCTAGACTCTCATTTCTCTGAAGCCAGCTAAGTAGTTCATTCTGTGTGTTCAGTCTCTTTGCTGGGGCTATTGAGGAAAAAAAAAGTTTTAGTTCTGACTTAACTCAATTGTACTCCATTTGCATGGAATCAGGAGGAGTAATTCCTCCTTTTAATGATTTTTCTGTTGCTAATATGTCTGTCCAGGTGCATGAATCTAGAGTCACCTGTGAGTAATGTGTTTTTAAGCAACCTGCATAAGTAGCATATGTGTGAAGGCTACTTAGGTGATGTCAGGCTTTATTATATACAAATTAATCTACTTCATATCAAGTGGATCAGTGTGACTTGTGTAATACCTACCAACTTTCAGTAGGATCTGAAAACTCCTCTTATGCACATGCAAGCCACCTTAGCTTGAAAAAAGCAGAAATTATTCTCTGTCTGCAAATCTTGCAATCTTATAGAATCATAGAATGGTTTGGGATGGAAGAGATCTTAAAGATCATCTATTTCCAATCCCCCTGCCCTGGGCAGGGACACCTCCCACTAGACCAGGTTGCTCAAAGCCCCATCCAGCCTGGCCTTGAACACTTCCAGGGATGGGGCATCCACAGCTTCTCTGGGCAGCCTGTTGCAGTGCCTCACCACCCTCACAGTAAAGAATTTCTTCATCATATCTAATGTAAATCTCCCTTCTTTCAGTTTATAAACCGTTACCCCTCATCCTATTGCTCCACTCCCTGACAAAGAGTCCCTCCCCATCTTTCCTGTAGGAAAGCTGGGGTACTGGAAGGCTGCTATAAGGTTTCCCTGGAGCCTTCTCTTCTCCAGGCTGAACAACCCCAACTCTCTCAGCCTGTCCTCATAGCAGAGGCGCTCCAGACCTCTGATCGTCTTTGTGGCCCTCCTCTGGACTCACTCTGACAGGTTCATGTCCTTCTTATGTTGGGGGCTCCAGAGCTGGACGCAGTACTCCAGGTGGGGTCTCACCAGAGCAGAGGGGTAGAATCGCCTTCCTCAACCTGCTGGCCATGCTTCTTTTGATGCCCAGGCTACAGTTGGCTG
Source organism: Fratercula arctica (assembly GCA_947846985.1). NCBI lineage: Eukaryota > Metazoa > Chordata > Aves > Charadriiformes > Alcidae > Fratercula > Fratercula arctica. The sequence goes on from CANTUZ010000010.1 coordinate 28,803,116, forward strand.
TCTGGGCTGCAAGCACACATTGCTGACTCATGTTGAGCTTCTCATCAACCACCACTCCCAAGTCCTCCTCAGGTCTGCTCTCAGTCCATTCTCTACCTAACCTGTATTTGTGCTTGGGATTGCCCTAACTCATTTGCAGGACCTTGCATTTGGCCTTGTTGAACTTGATGAAGTTTGCATGGGCACACCTCTCAGACCTGTCCAGGTCCCTCTGGATTGTATCCCGTCCCTCCAGCATGCCAGCCGCATCACACAGTTTGGTGTCGTTGGCAGACTTGCCGAGGGTGCACTCAGTCCCATTGTCCATGTCTCCGACAAAGATGTTAAACAGCACTGGTCCCAGTACTGACCCCTGAGGAACTTCACTCATCACTGGTCTCCACTTGGACATCGAGCTTTTGTCCTCAACTCTTTGAGTGCTACCATCCAGCCAATTCCTTATCCACCAAGTGGTCCATCTGTCAAATCCATGTCTCATTGTGGGACAGTGTCAAATACTTTGCACAAGTCCAGGTAGATGATATCAGTTGCTCTTCCCTTATCCACCAACGCTGTAACCCCATTGTAGAAGGCCACCAAATTTGTCAGACACAATTTGCCTTTAGTGAAGCCATGTTGACTGTCATCAATCACCTCCTTATTTTCCATGTGCCTTAGCAGAGTTTCCAGGAGGATCTGCTCCATGATCTTGCTGGGCACAGAGGTGAGACTGACTGGCCTGTAGTTCCCCATGTCTTCCTTTTTTCCCCTTTTTGAAAATGGGGGTAATGTTTTCCCTTTTCCAGTCAGCAGGAACTTTACCAGACTGCCATTACTTTTTAAATATGATGGATAGTGGCTTAGCAACTTCATCCACCAGTTCCCTTGGGACCCACAGGTGCATCTCATCAGGTGCCATGGATTTGTGCACCTTCAGGTTCCTTAAATTATCTTGAACTTGATCTTCTCCTTCAGTGGGCAGTTCTTCATTCTCCCAGTTCCTGCCTTTGCCTTCTGTGACTTGGGCAGTGTGGCTTACTTTGTTGTGCTAAGTCATGTGATTTTTCCAATTGTTTTTCTCCATAACTACTTAAAGCTGTGGAGTATTCTACCAAAATACACCCTCCTTATATTTGCTATATGGTCTCTGTATTTCTGAAAACTATTTCTGTTTAGTTGGGCAGTAAAGAAACTTCCTGTGGGGCGTTGAAGAGGGATAGGGGATGTGTCTGGACCAAGAAGGGACTCGTGGTGCTTGGTTTCAGACTTTGATGGGTAGGCTTAGTTTTTGAATGCTGTCTGTGACTGTCCAGGTCAGCATAGTCCTTGAAGTCTTTTTCTTAGTCATGAGGTGTTTGAAAATTCTCTGTGCTTGCTTCCCTGTTGCAAGCCTTTCACTGACATCTTATGGGAGGAAGACATTTACCTCAAGTGAGAGGAGGGTTGAAATGTGGAACTGCTTGTTGTCTGTCATAGGCAGCACTCATGTGGTCAGTTCTCTAGAATGCGGGGGCTGTGGGAGTGTTTGTCTTCCCTGCCCCAGCTCTTGATTTAACAGCTTGTCCTCTGTTTTTTTCCTATGCATGGCATTTGTGCAGAGGTGGTTTAGTTATGATACTCTGAAAAGCTGTAGTTCTCTGAAATATTTGAGCAACAGTTTCAATTGAACCTTATCTCTGGTGTATGTAAGGAAGCCAAAAAAACAAACTCTGCAGAGCAGATTAGCTGTTTAATGATGAGGCTTTTGTTCTTGAGAATAAAACGTCTTATGGGAGACTGATTTGGTAAAGAAACATTCAAGCATGGAAAAGACAGAGTAGAACTGCCTATTGTATTTGACAATCTGTAGGTTTTCCAGGTGAACCACTTCTAGCTGGGTTGTTGGATGTGCAATCCACAGGGTGGGTGTTTAGACTTTTGCATAAGTCCAAGCAGCTGCCTGTTTAAGTAAAATGGTTTTGAAGGAGTGAGAAAGCAGGTGAATTCAACTTGCTGATGCAGATCTTCCTAGGCTAACTGTATAGCTAGTTTCCTTTTTGGGTGTCCCTCCCTGTTGCCACTTAAGGGTGCTTAAAGAAGATAGGATTATTAAGCAACAAATACTTAAATGGAGTTTGTGGTCATCAGAAATTTCTGAGCTGACTTTGCACATACTTCTGAGTGGCATATGATACAGGTTACTACAGTCCCTTTCTCAACAAAGCAAAACAGATATGGAAAAAATCCTTTATTCCTAAAATCATTCACTGCCTAATTCTTCTCATCATTTCTCTTCTGTGCAGACGCTGTGCTATAGAAGATGCACTATTACCGATATTCTAATGCTGAAGTCAGCTGTTGGTACAAATACCTGCTCTTCAGCTACAACATTGTCTTCTGGGTGAGTACAAAATGTAGAGACAGAAGTAGTTTAGGCATACCTCAGTTTTATTAAGTGCCTGCATGTTTCTTCAAGATAATAGGCTGAAATATTTACCTGAAAGCAGGAAGCTTTCAGGTAAGCGGTCTTCTTCAGGTAGATATTTTTATGGTATGTCTGGGGTGTTTTGGAATTGAACAGGCCTATCCCAAGTGAGAAAGTAATTATTACTGAAAATGATATGGATAATTCCTCACAATCTTTCCGGTCCTTGTCCCTCCTTCCTATCTTACCTTCCAAGTGAAGATAAAGGAGTGAAGCATATAAAACTGGTTTTCTTGTTTGTTTTATTTTTAATGGAGAAAGGAAAGATCTGCTTAAAGGATTTGACAAAACAAAACAGTATAGTCTCTACTGTTGCTGACAAGGCCTTTGTCTTTTGAATGATGGAGGCCATCAAATACTGGTTGTGTGTAGGCAAAGGTTAAAGCTACCTTGCTCAAGTGCACTTAAGTGTATGTTAAGTTCCTTCCCTGTTCAGAGAAGTCTTTTCTCGTATCTCCTTTCAGATCATCTTTGGTCTCTGTGTTGGGGTGGTGTAGCTGTAAATACACTATGCAGAAGAAAGGAACTGCTCCAGAGATGTGTCAACAGCTGGCGTTACAACATAGTCAAGATCTTAAATGTCATGCTCTGTGGGGAGCGAAATTATCTGATATTGTCTTGAAATACTTAGCTAGGGACAAGCCTGCCTATAATGTTTGTTTAGAATCGTGAATGTGAAAAGGGTACAAAACCAGGTGTGTGGTTTTAGATGTGTATGATGGTGAAGATCACTGAAGCACCTAACTACACTGGAAAAGAAGGCAACGCAAAGGTTAATGCATAGCATTGCATTAGAAAGAGTTAACATGTCTGTGAGGGAGAAGTGAAGGTAAGGATGCAGTTCAGATAAATCTGATGATTCTTTTCAGACCTTGCAGGTCAAACAGTTAGGAGTTTGCACCTGAAGGGGTGGAAACTGCAGTCATGGAAAGGCATGGGTAGTCACGGAGAAGCGCAGATCCAGTGACTTGCCTGGTGCTAGCAGCTTGGATTAATGTTCTGATTCAGAGTTGAAGTATTTCTTAGTATGGATAACCGCTTCTAAAGATTTTTAGACTTTTTTCAAGGCTGAAAAGATCAGATAGCAAGAATGCTAGTATGGTATGTGGCTGAAGGAACTTGTTTAAGAGTAAAAATTGACTCTCCTGATCTTGACTTGTCTGAGATCAGTAGTCTTGCTAGAGAAGACTATAATAATTCTATGTATTTACTGTGATTCTTTAAACCATGTCAATTTTTTTACTACCTACAATTTAAGATATATGGAATAGTTACCCAAATCTGTATTAAACTTCAGTAAAATAAGGGGTTTATTGTCTGAACATAAATTACAGGCTGCAGAATCTTTTTTTGTATTTGTCAATAATGGCTTGGTATTTTGCTTGATTAACCCACATAAACTTCTGGTAAACTGGGCTGGTGTTTCTGCACACCTTGGATGCTTTGGCAGTATTTAAGGCAGAAAATAAGCTTTTTTGAAAGCTGCATGTATGATGGACAAAACTCTGAATTAATTTAGAATTATAAAAAAGTCTAGGTTTGATGGAACTTCTGGGGGTCACCTGACCTGATTTTCTGTTGAAAACAAGACCTGTAGGGTAGGAAATCACTGCTCAAAGAGAAGAACTGGGAGTCTTGTGAGCTTATTACTCATCAATTTTCTGCTGTCTTCAGTCTAATAAATATGTTAGAGGGCCTGCTAATACTGAGACTGCAACGTCTGAGCATTGCTGTTGAACTTTTGCTACTGTTACCACTTCTTGTTTACTAGTGCAATGTTTTAACATGACACTGTAGCATTAAGCCACAAGGGAGTTTATCCTTGTGTGGATAGCAGGACAGAAAAGATTTGTGTGGCTTGTGTAGAAACTTTTTTTCAGTAGGGGCTAATTGGTCACAATATTGCTGTAATGCAAATATTCTTTAGCAATGACTTCCCCCCCCTCCCAGCAAATGAGGTTTCCCATCATGGCCTCATGAGTGAAAAAGTATGTGCTCAAAGGCCAGCAGGTCTGTAGTTATTTTTCTTCTATATAGCACAGCTCCCATGTACCTGTAGTGGAGTGTGGTGCAATGAGAAGAATATTCGTCAAGCTGTTCTGGTTTTCAGAGAAATCACTTTGGAACTGGGTGGATGCTCTTCAGCAGATAGTGTGTGGGATATGTGAGAAATTGTGAGACTCTTTTGTTTGTGAATATATTAGGATTGTTCTAGAGCTCTGCTTTCTTTCTAGTGAGTGTCTCATGAAGTGGGGTCTATTGCTGTTTTTGATTAGTAAAGAACCTTTGAAAAAATGATTTTTTTTTTCTCTACTGGGAAGACTATCAAGAATTATTAATTTTATCTCTGATTATTTTATTTTTTCCCCCTGCAGAGTCATTACATTTCACCTTTTTCATATTTCTTTTTTTACTGTATTTTCTTGAAATTAATGATGAAGATCCAAGGATTTTTTTCTCTTCCTTAAAGAATCATTTTTAAAGAAGAGATGCAGAAAAATTGAGGAGAATTTGGAATGCAGCTTGTATGTTTCAGCTGATCTGTTGTCTGAAGGAACTGGTTTTCTGAACAGGTACCTAGTAGTCTTGGTAGCTTGCTCAACAGGTGGTCTGAGGCTTCTACTGAGAAATTATCAGGCTGACCTGATAATAACCATAAGGGAAATGTAGCCATGACTTGAAAAAGCAGCATTTAAGGAGGGAATGTTAGTCTTGATTCACTTTTCTTGGCTTGCAGGACAGGTGCTTTTAGTAGCTTGTTTTGTGTTTGTGAGGGTGGCCACTATATAATTGGCGTGAAGGATGATATTTAGATAAGTGTGCGGACAGCCTTTTGCCCATTTAAGCTGTTACTGGAGGTATTATGTTAGCCCACCTGTGTCTCAACTCATGACAGTTTATTCACAACCAAGTAATTTGCATGTAAATAAGGAGTTGCATTTGTTCTTGTGTAATGCTTACAAAAGATGCATGTTGACTTCCCCGTTGTAGCTCTAAAGATAATATCAGTGACTGCATAAGCTTTAAAGTTAAAGCATATGGTGACTTAGTTTACAGAATATTTAAGCTTTTTAGTGGGTTGTTACTTCTCTTCAGTTTGTCGTGTTTCAAATACAGTTCACATAGGTTGGGGTGGAACAAAATATTGAACTCAGGACAAATAGGACTATTTTGATAATGGCAAGCTCACAGTTTAATCAGCCTTTAGAAATATGTAAATCTTCATTCTTTGCAAGGTGGTTTGTCTTTTTTCCCAGATAGACAACTTGGCAATAGAAGGTTCAGTTCTGCTGACTTTAAGTTAGTTTATAGGACTGGCGAGCAAAATCATTTCTCTGTTCTTTGCACTTGACTTTCCCTTTTAGAGGGAATGGAGGTCATAAGAAGGCTGTGTCTTTCTAGGCATTTTAATGTGGGATAACTTTATTTTCATCTTGCTTTTTAAGCATGCTACTAAGATTTAACTTCTCAAAGTATGCTTGTTTTAATGAGTAGTGATGAGGCAGTATTGCAACGATTAAGACAGTCCTGCAGGGAGTGCTCGGAAGTTTAAGTGAAATTACCCTATTACAGCAAGACTGGACTGGCTTTTGAGTTTTAAAGCTCTTCCCCCCCCCCCCCCCCCCCCCCCCCCAAATGGCTTCATTTGTCATAATGAAATTAAAAGGCTGCTGTAATAGAAGGTGAAGAGCACCTTTCTGTTCCTAGTGGTTTTGCAATTGAGTCCTGAGAAAGCCCCAGTGGAGGAAGGAGGCGGGGGTGAACAAGTGACCCCAGGGAGAGTGCAGGGGTGCCCTGTGTTGGGATAGAGCACTGCTCTGTGCCTTCCAGCCTGCACTTGGGAAGGCACGGGGATAAAAGGAGGTGCCTCAATCACCTGTCTCTGGTGCTTGCTTCTTCGTCTCCAGTTGAAGTATTTTTTTGTGTAGTCCAAGAATTGCACCTCAGCCAGGACATAGCTATTTCAGTGAAGTGAAGGATTGCATGTGTGCTCTGTCAAAGCCTTTTAGGTTGCATGTGAACTCACTGTCTCTTAGATGAATTGGGAGGAGAGAGCGTAAAATAGCTTTTAGTTGCTGTCATCTTGATTTCTCTTCTGATGCTCTGTAGCTTTGTGTGTGGCTGTTGAGGGTTTTTGGAGGAAAAAAAAAAAAGAAACTTCATGCATGCTGTAGGAGATGTGCCATTTTTGCCCTGAACATGATGATGAAGGGCAAAAATTCTCTTAAGCTCTGGAAAAGAATTCTAAGCTCATTTTTGAAAAGTAAGAGAAGACCCAGGCTAGCATAAGATTTTTGTATCTTTTGCTGTGTATGTTGTTTTTTAGGAACATCTAAAACATGAGGCTGTGCCAGGAAGGGGAAAGAATCCACCACAAGGTGGTTTGCTGACCCTGAGACGAAAAGTCTGGGAAGAGACAAGGGTAGGAAGGAAGTACTGTAGGCTGCTGATTGCACGAGCATGGGTGGAGCCACGATGTAAAATAGAATTGTCCAGGGGGTTGGAAAAGTGTTTTCTGTAAGAGTAACATTTTGTGTTTACAAAAACTGAGCACGATAGGAATGCATTCCCATTGCTTCTAATCAGACCTTGAGGCAGGCTGACCCAAAATCAGTTTGTGTGCAAGGGTTGTCTTGCAAGAATTATGTTTAGCTGCAACCTAGATTTGAGAAACAAATTAGAATGGTTTTCTCATTTAGTAGGGTGATTCTAATAATGTAGTGAAAGAAATTCATAAAGTGTGGTTGGGAACAGCTAATGCTTAAGCTAAGTGGTCTTGTGCGTGGTGTCTGTGGGTTGGCGTCAGTAGCCTATGTCTCCTGAGCAGAGCTTGCGGCTTGATGCAATACGTTAATAATGTAGACTTCTCGGTTCTAAAGCAGGAAATGACAAAATGCTGGTTACTAGTTTCAGTTTCCTGTTCAAAGGGGTGCAGTTGAGCTGCTCTGTGTATGTTTCCATCTAACCTTTTGTGCAGTATATGGCTTAAATGACTCTATGGCATAGAAGTGAATTGGGTACTCCAGTTTGTTCTTTCTTACACATCATACACATTCTGGTGAAAGGCAAATTTCAAAATGCCCCTCTTTTGAAGTAGCTGGCTTGCTCACTTGCCCTTTGGGAATACTTTCGGTTAGCATTGCTGTTTCTCAGCTGCCTGTTCTCCCATTCACGTGGCCCCATAGTTCAGTGAGCTGATGAAGGTTAAAACCTTTCTTTCAATTCAGGCTGGATCAGTTCCCTGGTCTGCCTCATAGCAGTCACTTGAATGCCTCTGTGCAAGAGTGATAAAGAGAGAGAGTATTTTCCTGGTGCTGATTCTCTTTAGAACACTGTATTGGGTATGCTCAGTCATGCTAAATTTTGAGGTGGTTTTATCACTATGGTATGTCTTACAATAGTTTTCCGTGAGATACTTTAAAGTATCTTGCAAATGGTATTTAAAGCAAAGAAATCTCATTCAGTTAAATAGCTGTCATTGTACTTCATTGCAAACTGGTTGTCTTAGTAATTGTGCCTGTAAATGCAGTGGCTGATAGCTTTGTTTCTTCAAGTACATCACACTTCACTGTTTTTTTTTGCTAAAGAAACCTAGTGTGTGTGTGGTTTGGCTGCTTCTAGTGAGAATTATGAATCACTCGTGTGTTAGCTGAATTAAATTTTAGATTTATCCACGTTGATTCTATGAGAAGTTTATTTTTCTGGTGATAAACTCTGTTTTACTTGTAGGTAGTTTGCACAGGTGCGTGTAGAAATAACTTTTCAAAAACAGCGTAGTTTTGTGAAACTAAACACTGTGAGAAATGCATCTTATCCAATAACAATGTCTCAGTCAGTGAACGATACAAAGCACGTTTTATTTAAACATTCTTGCAAGAACAGGTGACCTAGCAAGTAGGCACACTCCTGGTTCTTGAAACACACCTATTTATTTCCTAATCCCGGCCGAATTTTCCCTCCCCTGTTTCCCGTTGGTTAGGTACTCCAGGGTTCACAGTCTGTCTGGAACGCCTAAAATCCTTCCCGGATGTCTTGCCTCCGTTTACTTCTCCTTATGCTACACCTAAAGGGATTACCTGACTAGTTTATTTCTTTCCTTTTTGGTAAAATTACTCAATGTCATTAGCCCTGGTTAAATGTTTGACTGCCCTTCTAGACACGAATCCGGTATGAATCAGTTTGTCCTTTTGTATGTGTGATAAGAGATGTTCTACAAGCCTTTGCTGGAGCCTCTTTGTCTTAGTCATTCCCTTACCATGTCACCTCTGATGGAAACGGCTTTTCTAAGTTGCAAAAACAATACCTGCCTTTCTTACAATACTTTATAAAAACATGAGACCAATGTTCATGTTCAGAGGTGAAAATGAAGCATACTAGTGAAAAATCTACTTAATCAAGAATCTATTACAATTTTAGATGGTAATTACAATGAAAGGCAGCCAGTCTGAAGAGGACACCCTATTTGTATATTCAATTGCACAGTATTAAGGTTACACTAACATTAGTGTGTATATAGAGTGTGGAAGATGTGTCTTCCTTTTTTTTCTTCATTTCTTTAGAAAAATTGCCCAAAGATCCAGCTGTGTCTACTGTGTAATTTACCCTGATTACTGCAAATTATGCCAGATGTCTTCACCTGTCTCCCAGCATTCCTGAAGTGTTTGGAATGAGAAAGGGTGAAGGATGCATCAATTGTCTGCACTGTGTAATTTAATGACATACAAGTTTGATTATTTTTTTTTTTTCCTATTTTGCTTTTTCATCTGAAAAAACACTGAGTTAAGATTTAAGGGTAGTCTGGGTCAATGTTCTGTTTATATCTGTGTGGTTTATTTTAATAGTATTTTTTAAGTTGTGCTTTGATCCAAATCATCACTTTAAATGTACTTAGCGTATTCAGAGTCTGAGATAAGTAGTCATTGTGCTGTTGCTTATTAAACAACATCTGGAAATGTAATTTATTTAGCACTGCTTTGCCCAGTTGTAGCTCTTTCCATGTATTAGTAGTGGATTTCGCTGGTTAATCTGTGTGCTTAAACCCTAAAATATGGCACATAATACTTCATGCCTAGACAGAAGTGGATAACATCATTTGAGTGATTTTTACAAAATGATATGAATGACACTTGCAGCCCTGTTTGGCTTTCATTTCCCCTGCTCCCCCCCATCAGAGTAAACCCAGAACAACTTTATTTGTCCCGAGTGCAGTTTAGGGTCAGCAGGCAGTGAACCCAGCAGTACTGAAAATCTACATGTGTATTTTCTTGTGTGACTGTAAGAGGGTCCCGTTTTTGCTTCTTGCCTGTGGTGTGGGGAATTGCCTGTAATGCCTGTTTAGTTCATGGGAGGTGCTGCATTCCCTACAGGAAAGGGCCCCTTGTTCAAGGCATATTTTTAATTGTTGGAATTTACTAGTCAATGTTTATAGGGCTTAGGGGGAAAGCAACCTAAGTCATTTATATGGAATCATAGAAGCATTTAGGTTGGAAAAGACCTCTTAAGATCATGGAGTCCAAACATAAACCTGGCACTGCCAAGTCTACCACTAAACCATGCCCATAAGTGCCACATCTATGCATATTTTTAAATACCTCCAGGGATGGTGACTCAACCACTTCCCTGGGCAGCCTACTCCAGTGCTTGACAACCCTTTTGGTGAAGACATTTTTCCTAATACCCAATCTAAACCTCCCCTGATGCAACTTGAGGCTATTTCCTCTTGTCCTCTATTGCCTGTTACTTGTAAGAAGAGACCAACACCCACCTCTCTACAGCCTCCTTTTCAGGTAGCTGTAGAGTGTGATAAGGTCTCCCCTTGGCTTCCTTTTCTCCAAGCTAAACAACCCCAGTTCCCTCAGCCGCTCCTCACAGGACTTGTGCTCTAGACAATTCACCAGCTTCGTTGCTCTTTGGACATGCTTCAGCACCTCAATGTCTTTTTAAGGGTACATGGACATAGCTGGGTAGAATACCATTTAAAGTAATGAGGGCGAGCTGCCCTCAGTTTGTAGAGAGGTCATTTTAGTTTGATTATTGAAAATGCAAACTGCCTGAGAAAGGGAATAAAAGACTAGAACAAGGGTCTCTTCCTTTATTTGGATGAATATAATTCATAAATATTTATTATAAAAACATGAATTGGTGTAGGGTTTGTACGTTGTCAGTTAGATTTGTTGCTTATTGAAACTAAGTGGATGGAACATTACATCAGCTTAAATCAAAAGGGCTTAAAACAAGGTAAGGATTCAGAAGACAAACTGCATCCAATTAGAGAAGAAGCTAATATAATGAGCCTTGACACTGAGAAGTTATGAAGAGTCAAGCATGGCTACTGTCTGGGGGTGGTACTATAAAATGACTAAATAGGGAATAACCTCAAAATGCATTAAATATTCTGAAATCTTCATTAATATGCAGGCAGAAGGTTTAGAGCAAGTCATTGGGACAAAGATAACTCCCACTTGTGTGCTACTATGTGGAATTAATAATTGAGTACTGTGTGCTTCTTGAGTAATCATGAATAATCAAATGGAAATACTTTTTAAAAGTAGTTTACAAAATGCAAGAATGCTATGGAATAAAAGTGCTGTAAGTCCTTTTTGCAAGAGATTGACTCATGGGGAGGAATGTCCCATTACTATTGTCTGAGATCGCAGACAATATTTAACTTGAGCAAGAGTGCTACTGGCTAAGCATTTGAGAATTTGTTGATTAGTACATCTAATATACTTTTTTTCTCTTTGTTTTAGCTAGCTGGGGTGGCCTTCCTTGCGGCTGGTCTGTGGGCATGGAGTGAAAAGGTAAGGGAAGAAATGTCTGATCTTACTTTGTTTGGTGGCTGCCTGCTCCTGCCCCAGTAAAACTACTTCCTCGGGAAGCAGCAAAGGTTAAATGTAGTGTCTGAGCTCAGGACCATGGTCAAATGATCTAAACTGAGTTTAGTCGGAGTTTCATTCTTGTCCCTGATCAGGTGTTAAGCTGTGGCTCTTGATGTTTAGACCTTTTTTTAAACTTGCGAGAGCAGGATGCTAGGGAGAATTTAATCTTTATGAATAGTCTTTATGGATTGGTTCTCTTTTGAAAGCATGTTTTCTAAAATACGCTTATCTACCCACCTCTTTTTATTAAAAACAAGAAGCATTTGGGAGGAATGTAAGAGATATCTCTTTTTATATTTAAAAAAACCCCAAACCCATGCAGCTTTGGGATCATCTTTCTGAAGTATTTCAGTCTTCAGCCCATCTGTTGTCTTCCACTTTATTCCACATGGACTTGCTTAAGTTATTGTGCCTCCATGTAGAGGAACAAAATTGGGGAACATGATCTAGCTGGTTTTGGCAATGGTTTCTTTCACCTGAATAACTTCCTCAGTCAGAGGAAGTCTGTGCAGGTGTGCATCTACAGAGTTCGCCTCTTACAGGAGAAGACATGGTATAGGTATGGAAATGAATGGTTCACCCCCTTGTTATGAATGTAAAAGCATGGCTTCAATATTACAGCAAGCAGTAGGAAAAAGTGACAAGTACTAGCAGACTTACTGATCTGCATCTTAATTTACAGTGGAGAGCAGGTACGCTCGCTGTTCAGTTGTGCTGCTGAGTAGGAGCACTTTAATTACCATCATAGTGTAACATTTCTGTACTCAGAAGCTACCGGCATACAGAGAGGTTCTGGGATTCCTCCACTTTTTGGAAGTGAGTTTTATGATAATCTTAATGCTGAGGTATTTATTCTCCTCCTTCCTGCTCCCTATGTGCATGTGCAGATTCTCATAACTAGAGTAGTGGTATCATTGATATACAGTAAGCAGCCTCCACACACAAATGCACTTACCTCCTATTCTGTTGTTATAAAAAGACTTTCTTTCCAGCCCTTTGGGAGGGCGTTAAACTTGTCTTGAATTTGTATTCTGTCATGTTCAGACATTATCTTCTGTAAAGAAGCACGTACAATCTGTGTGGTTGGAAATGACTAACTCGTAACCACCATTTGCCAAATGGACTTTATGGTACACTGAATTTACTAAAAGGCAAAACCAGACTCTTTCTGTCTTGATTTCTTAAATTTTGCCTGAACTATTTCTGCTCTCTGGCCTGTCTTGCAAAGAAGCGCTTCAAAACTTTTCCTTTGGTTTTGAACTTCTGAATGGCTCATGAAAGCTGTACACTGTTTTTCATGTCTGTTGTTCTGTGCTATGTGGACAGTCTTTAATACTAGTGCCATTCTTCAGCCATAGTGCCTGTATGGATCTGTCTGTTTACAGATAAACATCTTGGTGAACAATAGATGGGAAGTAAGAGGAAAAACATTCCAGAAGCTGTGCTGCATCGGTAAACCCAAAGATAAACTGCAGGTGGTGGAAGAGTTTTGAACATCCTGTCTCTTAGTGCAAAATGAAGTACATTGGATCCCTTTAACTTCTCTATTTTTTTTTTTCTTTGTCTTTTTCCACTTGGAGTACACTTCAGATTGATTCCTCAGCAGTCTTTTTTTTTCTGGCTGTAAATCCTCTGTGTCTTTTAGCTGATAATATATCAAAGTGAGAATGCTGGTTTGTGAGAAATATTGAAAATACTTCATGTAAAAATGTTACCTATCCTGATTTGAGTCAAATCCAGTCTCTTTAACTGGTGTATCTAATTGGCCTATCCTTATATCTTATATTCTGAACAGTCACGTAACAGTTAAATTGCATAAAAAAATGTAAAAGTCTATTCAATAAAAACTGGATAGGTGTTAATATCTGTCACCCAAGATACACTGCAAAAATCACTAAGAGAAAGTGAATAAACTGTTAATAGAAGCAAGGTGAATAACACTCAGCCCTCTCATCAGGAAAACATTTTTTTTAATTGTCAAAACCATTTTAAGAAGGACACAAAGGAAGATCTGGGAAACTAAAGGCTAGTCAGCCTAACTTCATTCCAGCAAGTTCACGATGAGTAACAAATGGAGATGGAGCAGTCATTCTACTTCAAAGCAGGACTGTTATTTAGAGGCACTTCAAGAGTATGGAGAAATCGTTTGACAGGAACCTTATGAAAGTTTATTTAAAAAAAAAAAAGAAAGCAAATGCAAAATCCTGTGCCTGAGATGCAGTAACCTCATGCATCAGTATTAGCTGGAGGTTGGCTGCCTAGAAAGCAGCTTTGTGAGGAAAATCCTTGAGCTCCTGTTGATCAGGAAGCTGACTATCAGGTGTGCCTTCATGTCAAGGCCAACAGCATGCTGGACTATATTAGCACCGATGTGGACAGTGGTTGAGGTAGGATCTTCTTCCAACAATATTAATCACACTTGAGGCTGCATCTGGAGTATCATGTCCAGTTTTCGGGTGCTCTGTGTCAGACAGGTCACTTCCAACCTTAACTTATTCTGTGATTAAGTGTACTTATTCTTTAATCTGCTGATCTTCCTTTATGTTTGTACACAGAGATATGTAAACTGTCTAAAGGTACATGCATGTAACTCATGTTATAATTAGTGGCACTGTGATATTGTGACAATCAACATCCAGTTTACAGAACTTCATTATAAGAAGTCAACTCTGTCCTTGTCAGATGTATTTTGCAGTTGCTGTACTAGTGTATCTCAAAACAGTAATTGGGTTGGCATTTGTTAATGAGCTGTATTAGAGATTTTTTTTTTTTAAAGACAATCCGTGTTTGCCCTCTGTTGCCAGCACACTTCACTTGAGATGGTGGCATAATGCTTACAAACATTAAAAGAAAATGGAAAGCAAGTTAAGCATGTACAGTTGAATTCTTGAATCACTGTTCTAAGTGACTGAGTCTTATTCTTGGATTTTTGACACTGACTTCAGTTATTAGACTTCATTTCTGTATACCTGTAGGAAATCTAGGCGCTGTTGTAAAGGGCAGCCTGTGCTTCACAGAGTTTTTATCATCCTGCAGATGGTACAGGCAGAAGCATCCTTAGAGAGATGAGTAAGGTGGAAAGAGATAGTCCCTTGAATTAGTTCTCTTGTTTACTTACTTCAGGATTTTTCACTTAACATCTTTTGTTAGGCAAAAAACCCCCACAGCCTTGTTTTCAAAAGAGAACGTTGTAAACATCAAATGTGAATGTGAAGAAACCGTTGTGAACCAGCAACATCTGAGCCCAGTTCCTGCCAACTCTTCTTCATAACATGCTTTGATCAGAGGAAGTTTTCTTCCAAAAGATGTTGCTTGAGCAATTGAGGTTGTCTGGAAAAAAAAAAAAAAAAGCTTGAGTTGGGTGTGGGAAGGAGATGGCTGGAAATAGTTGTGAAAGTTTCAACATCCTGGTCACACAATGTTTACTTTCATAGTGTATTGGTTCTACAAAGACTGAATTACCCTAGCTAATCTTGGCTTCGTTGATTGTGGGGTCTGAGCCAAGGTTTGATTAGGTAAAACTGACATAATTAATCCAGTAGACCAAGTTTGATAGTTAGTTGTGAGGTCTTACAGTTTGTAAGAACAGAAACGTATCACTGGTGTGACACCAACTAGAAAAGTCATTGCTTCCCAAGACAACTTTTTAATAGGCTATTTCAACTGTTAGTCACCAACTATTGCAAGGCAATTCCGAATTCTACAGTTCAATTATTTTTTTTCCTTTTCATGCCTTCAACCAGTTTTGGTAAAAACAAATCTATTGTCTTGCTGTTGCCAAATTAACAACTCTAACAAGATCCATTATGGAACACATTATGAAAGAAGGTGAACTCTTGTGTATCACTGTAGTACTGTTAATCAGTGTCTTTTCATCAGCTGATGATGTTTCTCCATGTGCACATTTTCTTCTAATGCTGTATTTTGAAGACGTTTTTGTTAAGGGAGCACTGAAATATGAAGTGATATGGATTTTTCCAAGGTATTCTCTTAGGATGTATATTCTTTGCACTTAACTCTAGCACAAATACCTGAGTAGCAAGATGAGCATTTACATTCCCTTGATAGAAATAGATTGCTTATGTGAATTACTTTACAAGTCTCTCTGATATCTTTCTCTTATGCTAAACGTAGTTAGCTTGAGAATATACTTCATAAAGAAAAAAACAAAAGATAGTAAACATACAATTATGGGACATTGTACTGTGTTGATTTTTTGTTATTTCTTTAAAGGGAAAGTATTTCCTTATTAAAATGCCTATGTATTGCTGATGAGTGTATGATGAACACTCAGAGACTATTGCAAGGCTGCAGGGGTGTCCCTACAGATTGTTCTTGTTAACTTTAAGAGTTTCAGCTGTTTCTTCCCTTCTGTCTCCGTATGTTGCATCTTGTTCTTGCGCATTACATGAGAAGCTTCTGTTATATGTATTTGATGGAATTTTAATGGCAGCTGATATATAAACTTAGTTTTTTTTAAAGCCTAATCTAGAAATGATAAGGGTTTCACTGTGTTAGCATTACATTTATATAGACTTAGAAATTCTGTCCTAAGATCTGGGCAGACAGGCTTAATGGGTAAGATTGTTGTCAAGATAAGTGGTTTCTCCGGATAGTTAATAAAAAAGAAAATATTGCTGCTAAATTAGGCAAACTGCAAATATCTTATAGGGAATAGATAACTTCTTTCGGTGTAAGAATTTTAGCTGTGGTGAAAGGGGAATATTTAGAGTATACTTCTGTATTTTTGCAAGATTTTGGAGGAGCATTTCAAAGACTATTCAGGACTAGAAAGGGTATAACTAAAATGTTGAGAGGAAAAATCTGCTTCCCTTGAAAACCAAACCAAGATTTTGTTCCCCTCTCTTAAAATGTCACCCATAACCTGCTTTGTAGTTAGAATATCTCTCCCTTTCTGCCACCTAAACATTAGGATTGGAAAAATTATTTTCTTAATTTTTCAAAGACTTTAAAATTGGAGTGCCTTTCTGATTAATGCATTTCAAGTTAATATAAAGCATTAATTCTTTTGCCTTGAAACTAAATGAAGATTCAGTGATAGTATTAAGCTTTTGGCACCATCTTGTGGAAGATTGTTTGGCAAATAGACCTAGGAGAATGTAATCTGAGAAGTTGACTGCACTGGATTTACTTATTAGAAAAAGTAATAGTTATAACTTTGCATTAATACTTCCTCTGCTAGGGTGAAGAGCACAGGTATTGTCAATAACCATTTTACAAGACTTTTCCATGTGGGTTGCTGTTGGCAAGCTCAAGCGTTTGCAACCAATTCATTTGACATCATGTGGAAATCATGGGCATCCAGAAGGAATGTTAAATGAAAAATATGCTTATAGTGGTCACCTTTTTCTGTTTTCCTGTTTTTTCTCTTTCAGGGTGTATTATCTGATCTGACAAAGGTGACTGGTCTTCATGGTCTGGACCCAGTGGTGCTTGTCTTAGTGGTGGGAATAGTGATGTTTACTTTGGGATTTGCTGGTTGTGTAGGAGCACTGAGAGAAAACATCTGCCTACTGAAGTTTGTAAGTAATATCATTATATGAGTGGATTATTATGTGTGTGAAAGCTGGGAATCGTGGCTAAAGAACTAATAGCAAACCCAGGTAATTTGTAGAATTTGGTTTATTACAGTGTATATGGTAAACTTATGACAAGCCTCTGAGTAATGACGTTAAAAGCAGTATAGGTTCAAACCTATGTATATTTTCCTCTTTCTGGAGAATGTTTCTTCTCTTCTTCATTCATTCTGCTATACAGTGATGTTGTTATAGTATGTATACCAGAATCTAACATTGTGTATGTTCTGGAACATATAAGTCAAGAATTACTGCAGGAGATGGTATAGTGACTTAGAAGAACAAAATCCCTTAAAAATTTAAGCAAAACCTGGACTTTGGTGGCTGATGTGAAACCTCTTAAATGGTTGTTTTTATGCTGAGGCGGCTTCTTTGCTTTAGATCTGAAAACAGTTAAGCTGGACAAAGCATTCTAAAACTGGAAACAATCCAAGCAATAATATCAAGAATACTTTAGCCCAGTTTTGCAGATTCCCATTTGTTAATATTTTCACTGCTGTGCATAAAGACTGTAGTATGGTGCTCATTTTACTCTCGAGTTCAGGTGACCAAAACAAAAAGATAGCCCTACCTCTTGTGATTTTCTTTACATTGTATTCTTATTTATCAGCCTGTGTTCTCACACTATGTGTACTGATCGAGAATTTTAACCTATTCTCTGTGTCCAGAGAGTAGGGATGCATTCAAAATGAATGGATATTTTCTAATTTGGAACTTTTTTTTACAGTTCTGTGGAGCAATTATGTTTATATTCCTGCTGGAGCTGGCAGCTGCAGTTCTGGCTTTCCTGTTCCAGGACTGGGTGAGGGACAGGGTCAAGGAATTCTTTGAGAATAATATTAAATCCTACCGAGATGATATTGACCTCCAGAACCTCATTGATTCGCTACAGAAAATTGTAAGTTCATATCTGGTTGCTCCTTGTACACGTTCTAGGAAAATACGTTGATTTGGAGGTTTTCCTTTTTGTTACAGATTTATCACATTCTGTAGTAATGGTGCCATGTTACAGATGTGCTGTTTTGTTCTTTCAGCATTAAAAGCATCAGGGAGGCAGGATATTCTGAGATACAGTGCTGTTCTAACTGCAAATGTGGAAGCTCTGCCAAGCATCCCTCTGCCTTTTGACCTTGTTGACTTGTTCCCCTGTTCTGGTCAGTGTTGCACCAGCTTAAGTGAGAAGTGAGCAACAAAAAAACTCTTTATCCTGAAAAAATTGTGCAATGGAACTGGTAGTCTGCACTCTTATTTTAGGAGGCAGTGTAGTCTTGTACAGGGATGCAGTACAGGGCCTTTTATCTACTGAGATGTGCCTCATCTTGAAGCAAAAGAGGATTTTTGTTAACTGGGAAGGGCTAGTCTCTAGTCAGGCAGTTGTCAAGGAAGGCTGAAATTTTACACTCCTGTGGTCCTAAAATCTTCAGTGCCCAGGAGACAGTGTTGTACACCAGGTGAGGACAAGGCCTGTGCTAATAAGGGCCTTGTGGCTTTCACTTGATCAGCTGCTTCTGTAATCATGCCCAGGAAACAACCAATGAGGGTGATTCTTCTTTCACCAAGACGGTGGTTTAAAAATATATATGGTGAGAAACAGAGTACGTAAGTGCATACTTCACGAAGAAGTAAAATGGTTGTCTCCTTTATGTATATATTTCCCCCTCCCTTTAGGAAAGAAGGTTGTTTTTGTCTGTCTTCCATCTTCTAGGAGATCATGTTTATAAATCTGTACTCACAGCTCAGTTTGATAGCAAAGCACATTCTAGAGTGGATACCAGTTTGGTCAACTGTATATTTCTAGCAGCTTACCTATCCTGTTCATTCACTCTTGTGTCCATTGTTATGGAAGCATCCTCTAAGTTGCCTGGATGAATTTCAGTGCTGTTTTTGCTTTAGCTTTGGGTGCTATAGGAAACCTTTTTGTAAGGTAGGGCTCCTCCTGGCCATCACCACCAGTAATTTTCTCGGTGTTGTCTGCTCTGTTGTTGCTCTTTCTGTTTATCCAGTTTCAGTGCAGTCAGATAGGCTAATATGCTAAGCTGATTTACAGTTGAACTCCAGTTAAATACTTTTCAATGAAAATAAAAGGATGAACTTACTAAAAGGAGTTCACTGACCAGATTACAAGCTAATAAACCTGAAAAAGGGAAGACCAGAAAAATCTCTGAATCCGTCTGTCATTGATCCATACCTGAAAATACTGAGGAAGGAGGGAAGTATTCAATGTTGCTTAGCAGGTGTTGGTCTGCAAGGGTTGGATAACAAGGTGCAGTAGTGTGTTCAAATGCCTCACTGATGCCCGTCTTCTAAGGAGATATGCTCCTTTGTCTGACTTGCTCTTTCTCAGCGTGTGCCTTTGGACCCAGATAGCTTTTTGTAGGCAGCTCCTTGCTCTGGCTAATTATAGAACTTTCAGGCTTGTAAGTGATCTCATAGTCTTACTAAGTAGTACCTTACTAAGGTAGATTAGCATGTTAGTGGCGGTATGGCTTATTACAAAGGCGTAGATGTGAGGGAGGAGGGACTTGAAAAACCAAAATGAACCTCTTACTTTTTTTGTAGTAAATGTATTAGTGGCTTTAAATCATTTTTTTCCTCGTGTGTTTTCTATTCTGACCATTCTGTTCAGCTCTTTAGTCATGTTTCACGTGAAAACTGTGTAAACAATTCTGCTTTCTATTCACATCCAGTGTGTCACCACTTAACTTCTGAATCCATTTACTGACTTCAAGTTTTGGTGGTCTCACAGACAGTTAGGTTTACAAGTTTTATGAAGACAGGCAGTGGGCGGAGGAGAGATGGTAGAGATATCCTAAGAGGATGGAACTTCGTGAGGTACCAGGAAAATCTGTACGATGGTATAACATTTCAAGTACTCAAATTGTAGAGAAAAATTTGCTCATTTAAATACCTAGGCCAGTAAACTGCAAAGCATAACTTAATCAGAAACTAGCTTTCATTAGTCCCAGGAATTGAACATTCCTTGAAATGTTGGAATTTCCCCAACCTGCAGTTGTGGTAGTTACAGTACACTGTTTAGGTCGAGAAACTTACATGAAATACTTCTAGAGTTGATTGACCTTTGAGCTAGTGAGACTTTACCAGTTAATTCATTTGGATATGAAAGCCTTCTGATTTAAAAGAAAGGAAGTCTATTCACAAATGTTTGGATCCACTTTTTACAGTAAAGAAGAAGAAAACCTGTTGATTCATGAAGATTTTAAGGATGGAGTCACAAATTTCAAAGAAACGCTTTTTATACTTTTTCTGGTTTTGGTTGACTTGGAAATAATGGGGTACAAAGCATTTGTATAAACTATTTTGTCACACCATTCATGGATGTACATTGATTACATCTAGCAATTACACCTAAAGTGGTAATTTTTATGATTTTCCTTGTCATGCTGACATCTATTTCCAGGAGCAGCATGCCAAATGTATTGCTTTGATTTCATAGAGCCACAGTATTGACTACTCATATTTTTACTGTGATGTTGCTGTTGATTCTGTGCAGCCTTAGAGAAAGGGAAGATGATGAATAAATATAATTCCAGAGAATTTGTTCAATTGTCTCCAAAATACCTCCATATGTTCACATGCTAAGTGTTTGTATATCTGTTGCAGAACCATTGCTGTGGTGCCCAAGGTCCAGATGACTGGGATTTTAACATATACTTTAACTGCAGCAGTGAAAGCAAAAGTCGTGAGAAGTGCGGTGTTCCTTTTTCCTGTTGTATACCTGATCCTGCAGTAAGTTGTTTCCTGGCTTTGTATTGTTTTGATATTGTTGGAGACTTATGAAAGGAAGTACTTCCTGAATATCGTGTGATGACTGGGGCTTTAACAGGTCTTCTAAACAATCAAAAATTACTGTCGCACAGACAAACTCTTTTCATGTTTCTTTTCCATCCTTTTTAGAGTGCAAATGTGGCAACCTATTATACAGCTGAAAATTTGTCACCAGGAATTCAAGCTATTGTTGTATGGCTTGAGTCTGCAAGTATTGGTGGCTAATTTTTTTTTTTATTTATTTTTTTTTATTCCCAATACATTGTTTCATTGAGTTTCTGGCCTCTTATCTAGCTTGTAAGGACCTGAGAGCACTGTCTAAGCAGTGTGGTTGCCCCAGTTAGAATTCATGTTACACCACCCCTCTGCCAGACAAGTAGAAGTAACTCCATTTGCTGATTGTTTATCAGCAACTAAAGTGCTCATGCACAAACTTGGTTTAAAGTATTTGAGTCGGTTCTCTGTTTTTGGCAAGATTTAGGTGCTTATTGGTTAAACCTGTTCATTAAACTTTAGGAATATGACCCTTTCAGTGGAAGCCAAAATATGGAGGTAGGAAGTAACATGCTTTATAGTATTAGTGGGAATAGTTACAGCTCAAAGTCAGTCCAGCAATCCTTGTGCAGAGCAGATAGCCCTTGGTAGATTATACTAAGGCTTTTGATTGTCTCAGAAATCAGCCAAGAAAAAACTGTTAGGGAAATATTCCATGTTCAGATTCCCCAGTAGTTATTTTCTCCTTTAATTTGGAGCGGTACTATTCCACTGCAACTTTTTCTGTTGCTGGTGCTGTATTTAGGAGATGTAAGTATGTTTAAATATTTTTAATATGAGATTCTACTCCTAGTATTTCAATATAACTCACTGTACATTGTGTAAATTAAGCTGTAATTGTGTGATACACATGTTTTCATAGGTCTCATACTGAGAAAACAAAAAGTGTCTTAAAAGGAATGTCTTTGCATCTTTGGAGATAAATACTGTCATTGGCTTGTGTGGGGTTGTGATCTGGAAGGTGTTTATGGTCTTCCTACTTGAATCTGCAACTGGAGTATTTTGTCTTCGAGACTAGGTATATCTTGGAGCTGGGTTGTGTGTGAGAGTTGGAACTATTGACTGAGGGGGCTCAAGCAGCTTGCAGCTGTTACTTGTTTTAACTGATTGGGATAGCAAGCTGTGTACCACTTGAAATGATGGAGCTGTAAGGCATATTTCTCCTGTAAGGCAGATGTAAATAAACGAGCCTGATACCTCAACACTGAGGTAACAATGAAGGTGTTCTGTGAAATAGCTGATGTGAAACCAATCTTGGAAATGCACGTCTTACCTGTATGCTGGCAGTACAGTTGCTACACTTCGTGTTTAAAAGTCCTCACTAGTTAAAAGCCAAGTGATAAAAGAAGCTGGGATTTCTGGTGGAGGATGTTTTCCTGCTAGTATACACCTCTTCTTTGTGATTACTTTTCTTGTGTTCTGCTAGTGCTTTGCTCGTTTTTACTAAAAATGCTTCTTAAAAAGGTTGGTTCAGACAGTCCTGATTGTGAATCTAAAAGACAGAAAAACTTCCTGTGATCAGAAATGAGTAGAATTCAATTGATTTATTTTAAATCTCTTTTGCTTTGCAGCAAAAAGTTGTGAATACACAGTGTGGCTATGATGTCAGAAAGAAGGTAAGGTTCTGGGATCGTCTGTCATGTTTTGTGCCTGCATAAGCAAAATGGTGGAATTGCTGATAGATATGTCAGCTTAAAATTGTGAGAACTAATTGACTGTGCTACATCATACAAGTAGAGATTTTCCTTTGTTTAAAGTAGACTTGTACTGTGGGAGGGTGGAGAAAACAAGTGACAGAACAGGTAAAAGGAAAGGTGTGCTTCAAAAAGGGGTAGGACTTGCACTTCAAATGTGCATTTCAATTATTAGTTCTAGTAGTCTAACTCTGAATGCTGCTATCTGCTAATTCTGAAGTATTCTAATAGCAGGATTTGCAGGAAGATACTAACATCAATGTCCGACATTCCTTGGTTTAATCTGGACATATATGTGTTTCTGGAGCCTGGTTAAAAACATTACTGCATAAGTGACAAATCATTAGTTTAGCTGTATCATGTGATTGATCTTATAATAAACTTGAGCGGAAAGTAATATTCTTATTCTTCCTCTTTACATTCAGAGCAAGAGCGAATGGGAGAATCAGATTTTTGTCAAAGGATGTATCCTTGCTCTTGAAGCTTGGTTACCCCGAAATATCTACATTGTTGCAGGTGTCTTCATAGCTATCTCACTGCTCCAGGTTAGTTGTTTTTGTTATGATACTTTGAAAAAACTTTCAAGTTTGCAGATACAGACCTGCTGAAGGTAAAAGATTTTATGGAGAGAGGGGTACAGTAAATATTTTGACGCATTTTTTTAATTATAAAACTAGTATGGGAAAAAATTACAGGGGTGGGGGACAGAGTGAGAACATCTGAGATCAAATAATTTTATTCTGTTGAAATTATGTTCCTCAAAGTAATGAAGGTCATAATAAAAATACAATTATAATACATACTATATATGATGATTGCGGTGTATATTATTATATATTAATATAGCAATATGCTAATATATGATCATTTTATATAATAATGTGATACAATAAAATATTTCTATATTTCAATATGCCATGAGGGAGTGGAGATCTGGTCATCTACTTGGTAGGTCTGAACGACAGCCTTCTCTCACAAATGTGAAATCACTAAAATACAGTTCTGTCCTTCATGCTAACATTACCATTCAGCTGTCTGTAAGTGACATGTAGCATACTGCTCAAAAAACAAAAAAAGTTGAGAACGGAAGAGGAGGGAAATTGGTGAACAAGTTACAAATGCGATATTAGCAGACCCAGGTGAAGGAGTTGCTGTGACTTCTTTTAGTACATTGTCAATGCTTGATACATCAAAGAAAAAGAAACGAAATTCTCAGTAAAACTTACCAGATTACTTCTTTCAAGGTGGATCCTGCTTTCGTTGTGGCAGTTGTTTACACTTACCAAAATTTCTTTGCTATGATACTGCTTCACTTCAGTGGGAAATAACAAACTTGTAAATCTACTACAGAATCTACTACTACATTTAACTGAAAATAGTTGAGCATAGAGTGCTGGCAAAATACTTCTTCCTAGCCATGGCAATACTGCCCTCTGTTGCTTGGTTTTTGGTGTTTTGTCACCATCTACTGATAGTGCTTCCATGACTTTGAGAGATGCTGTCCTGAGAACACCACCTTCAGTTAGGAAGATATTCAAGATAATCTTTTGGCAGTGTGGTGACTGACAATAACTTGATGTTGTTGTTCTTATTCGTGTTTTGAGTCTCTGTGAAACTACTTTCACAATCACTTGTATTTTCAAATTAGGTCTGTTGTGCGTTAAATTATTTCATGGTGAGGCTGAGAGTTAGACATAACCTGTCTACATCTAAAAATCTTTTGGCACTTCTAAAACTTCTAAAGTTCTAAAACTTCACCCTACTCTTTTGTTGGTTTTCTAAGAATGTTTCAGGAAATGTGCCGAGTTAGGAATTTATCTTCAATTTGTAAAGAAAGATTTCCCCAAGAACTTGAGTGAATGTTAAAATTTAAAATTTAAATGTCTCAGAATAATTTGGGATTTTTCTCACTACTGTTTGTGACAAGACTTTCATTTTAGTACAGGTAACTGTACACTCTGTATGTATTTAAAAAACTTGATCAGAAAATTGACTGGATTATCCAAAGTTGTGGAATGAATGAAAATGCCTGACTTGTAACTTTAGCAGTAGGTAAGTGTGAGTGTTATAAGAGTCAAGTAAACTTGGCTAAGTGGATTTCTTCCAGCTCTAGGGCATCTAGAAGCTTATTATTTTGGATGCTCCTGAAGTGTTACATGAAAACATCTTTTTCTCATGACTTTTATTTCCTGTAAGATTCTGCCTTTATTACTTTTTAGTAATAGCCGTGCTTTGGTGGATGATCCTGGCTATGAAATGATATCTGAACCTGCAAACACTTTATGAGTGCATATCTTTATTCACAAGAGTAGCTGCACTGACATCAGTACAGTGTAACAGGAACACATAAGAAGTAGGTTCTCATTCTGCAATAATGATTAATGGTAATAGGCTCTAATTTTTAAAAACTTCTTGTAGCCTGGTACATTACAAGTGTTTTATCTCACAAATGGTTTGTTTTTTTGTCTTTTTAGATTTTTGGGATTTTCCTAGCCAGGACATTGATTTCTGATATTGAAGCTGTAAAGGCAGGTATTGCCTTCTGAATATAAAAGCAGACATGTGTTGCAAGAAAGTATATTTTACAGTTATTGGTTGGACACCAAGGTGGAAGAAATGAAATACTCCTGTTATTAAAAGCCTTATGTGGATTTTACCCCGCTCATGCTTTTTGTTAGAAGCTGATACGAAAGATCTCCGAATACACATCTGTCTACTTTTTTTTTAACAAGACAACTCAGTGCACCAGCATTGATCTCTGAGGAAGAAATGGAATTTCTCAAGACATTGGCAGAACAGATTGTAAAGATTGTAGCAAGGAGACATGAAACTGCTGTAAAATCTTTCCTTGAAGGGTTACCGTGAAGATTGTTCTGTTTTCACTCCCAACTGTCATCAATTCAAAACATAATCTTTTCAGAAGGTGTGCTGATTCCTTCAGAATCTTGAAATCATTTTAATCTCTACATGTAGACTCATGCAGTCATTTTTTTTGGCAAGATACCCAGCAACCGTAATCATCACGGTATTGGAAATTGGAAAAAAAAACAGTCACAGATTGTCTAGTTCTTTAATTGGTTTTCAGTTGTGCAGAAGTAGGGATATTTCTGTTTGACTGGGAATAACGTAGATGTCTCAAGAGCAGGAACTTGTGCTAAGCATCAGAGCTTGAGTAACCCATGCCATTTTAAAAACAGAAGCCTTTTCTCAAGAGGGGAAAAAATCTGACTATCTGTAGCATTATATGTTAGAAATCTCCATTTTGGGCAAGGGGGTGTGAATCCCTGGTGCTGTTTCCTGTCTGAAAAAATGTAAATATTCTTTATTTATAGAAGGAAAAGAAACCTCTTAAAAAATGCTTAGCTTTTTATTGATCAGTAATATCTTCAAAAAGTGCTGTCTGCAGAAATTCCAAAATGCAGCTTGTTTCAGTAGCTAGCAAGCACGCTACGCTAGCTGTTGATGGTTTTTGCCTTTCCTCTAGTTTCTCTCAACTGCTATATTGATCTTCACAAGTCCTAACTGCTAATATCAAGACTGATGAAAAACATTTAAATTCAGTATTGATCCCTACTGTAATGTGTTTTTTAAATGAGGATATACGCATTTAGTGAAAGGTCAGAGTTGTTGACTTTTTAAACCTTCTGTAAAGCTATTGAATCATCAGTTCTGCTTGTATTCTAATACATGGTTCAAATGCCACTCACTATATGGTGAACCAGAATTTCTTCACTGCAGTTTTCTGCATCAAACTGAACTGCTCCCGCTGAAGTAAATTTTTTTTTTTATTTTTATCGGAAGAAAACTAAACTCTCTTCTTTCTGTCCTCCCTTCTTGGGAGTTCAATAGATGGATATGTAGTTCAGTAAGAGTTCCAGTCTTCTCTAAAAGACTTTGTCATAGTATCTTTAGCTTTAAGATAGAAGTATGTGACTAAAAAGTTCTTGGAAATAGCTGTAGTTGTCAATTTTACTGTGGGCCATATAACTAACTTTGTTTACTGCTTCCAGTGACACCAATTTTTTCAGGGAGAGCAGGTTTATTTACAGTGCCTAACATAGTGTAAATTTTAGAAAAGTATATATTTTTATAATGATATTTTACTACATGTAATCTGCCTGAAGGATTTAATACTTGTATTTCCAAAGTATACGGCTTTCTTAGGAAGCCAAAATTTTAAATAGCTCTCTGATGTCATTTTTTCTATTATGCATGTATTAACAAACATTTCACTGGCAAAAGCTGATCAACAGCAGGAATCTTTGTGTCTGTATTGATTGTCCAGGCGTCCTTCTAGCTTTTAATCTGTGAAGCACTTCACAGACAATGCTGTACTTCTCATGTACTTCAGTTCAGCTTTCATAGTTCTTTTTCTGGCCAGTGATTGAGACACAACAGGAAAAGGAAGCTTGTCTAAGGATGCCTGATTTACTTACAGTAGCAGATATTACTCATCTGAGAAACCTGAAAATAAAACCATGAGAAGTGCAGTGGTTCTTTTTTTTAATTTTTTTTAGCTTTGATGTACAACACGGAAACAGTAACAGGAGATCACTGAGCAGAGAGCAAGAGGCATTTCTTTTGTGGAACCTTGAATTTGAGGCCTGTATTACTTATTTTGTTGAATCTAGTCCATTAGGAGCAGCCAAAAATTCGCTGCTGTTACTGCTACTTTGCAAGCAGCAAAGCAGTGTCCAGCAGTCTTGGCTTTAAACTCTGGTGCTTGAAACTACAACACCTCATCGACCAATTTACTCTGTTAAGGTTATCTGTAATAATCTGATGTATGTAAACTTGGAGAAGGATGCTTTCTGTTTGTAATTTTTTATTTGTAAAACATTGCATTGAAAATTGCATCTAGGGAGTATGTTTCCCTTTGCCGCTTCTTGACACAGAAATCTCCTGATGCTGGAAAGTCATTTCAGCAGTTCTTGAAAATCATCAAGGTGTCAAAGATATCTGTGGAGTTCATGCACTGAAATTAGCTGCCGACAAGAGCCATTGTCATGGATCAGGATTCCAGTGTCTGCAAATCTTGCCAAGTTGCCTGAAGACAAATGAATACTTGGTTTCTTTTTGAAGTACTGTTTGTATGCAAAACAGAATTTAATTGAAGCGCTGTCTTTCCGCAGTTTGTTCTTATTGGCTTTGGCCGTATTAACACCAGCTTTGTATCAATGCTCCAGTTATTTGGAACTGAATTGAATTTCAAGAGAGCAAGTTCAACCTATTTGAGGATCTATAAATTCATGGAGTGATTTGTTTTCACTGTGGATAAACTTCTCTGTGCTTATTCAGTATCACTTTTAAAACCCTGGGGCTCTAGGCTGCTTTACACCTAGACATTCTGAAGTGCACCCCCGTTGGTGGTACACATGGATAGTGTAATTTCAGACTTGGAATGGGAAAACTTCCTTACCACTTTCTACTGTAGTTATATTCAACATCTTCTCTGTGGAACTGCAGTGTCTTCATGGCTAAAGATTTAGGTTATGGTTTAAAAAAAGTCTCGTCAGCAAAAGCAGTTGGGTGTGAGCCTGTTTCTAAAGCCTTGAAGGAGAAGCAATTCAATGATCTCACAGAGAGGTTTGATAAATTGTTGGTGTTGAGATTTCAGTGGTTGCATTTGGAACAACTCCACAAACACTACAATGGAAACAAAGTTTTTAATGAAGATGTCAAATATGAGATCAGACTTGAATAACTAGACTGAGAGAAAGAAACTTTTCAGTGTGATCACTTTTATTTTTCAGAAACAAGCGCAATTTATTTCTGTGAAGCAATGTATTTATTTGTCAGTATGGTTGACAGTGCAACTGCCCTGTTGTTTCTATTAATATACCTGCGTTTGGACACAGTTTCCCAGTACATAAAGAGGAGGATGAATATAAGCACTGAAAAAAGTGCAGTGACCAAAGGAGCTTCGGTTGCCTCCTGAAAACCTGAATATTTCTTCCCAAGGGGTCTTTAGTTTTGGTGACCTTCATACAGTGCCATGTGGATAGACTTGTACCTTCAGTCCATTGAGGTTGATGTGGCAATTGGCTTATATGTAGAATTGCCTTGTTTTTTGTCTCCCCGTTTCATCTTTTCCCTCTTCCTTCCCGCTACTGTCTGTGGGCTATCATACAGTTTGAACGTTGTTTAGCCAGTGGAAGGGGAGGTTCTGTCTCTTCCGAGATGGCTTTTCTGAATGACTTTCAGTATTTTTTTTTTTTTCTCAAGCCTTAAATTTGATTAAATAAAATTTAATGTTTTGTACTCCTGGAGTTTGATTTCTAAGATGAGTTGCTTCTAGTCACTAGTATTTCCCTCTCTAAGGTTTAGACTGGCTACTGAGACTGGAATTTGTGGATAACTACAAAAATGGTAAAAGTCTACTGGTGCTCGTGTGTATATTTTGCTGAAACTAATTCTTGATTACTTTTTTTTCAGTCTGGGCTGCTGAATAATAGATAACACTGTTGCTTTTCTCTCCATTGTTAATGGAAAGCTGTGAACAAGTGAAGAGCTGCAGAATGGTGTAGAGAAATCATTAAATCTCTGGACACCCAAAAAGTTAAAACTGCTGTTTGCACTTTGACTGCCACTATCCACCGTTATCTCTCTTGTGACTTGCACAGTCTATGGTTTGTCGGGTCCGAGCAATGTTCCTGAAACTACTGCAAAAGTGCAGAAGGGAAGTAACTTCCAGACTTGAAGATGAGGCTTGCAGAAATAGGTTTGTGTCTGCTGCTTTGACCATTTTAACATTTCTTTAATGCATTAAAACCTGATTTTAATAAGGTCAGAGAAACATTTAACCAATAGTGGCTATATTAGAATCATGCATTATCTGGAATTAGATAATCTAGAATGTTAAGGTTGAATGATTTCTGGTAAGAGTGACTTAACTTGAATGTAGCTATTTGGTGTGTGTATATGTAGAACTTGTAATAGATCCTGATAAATCTCATACTAATGCCTGGTTTAGGTACAACTCCAGATCTTATTCTGAAGTTATGATTGTCTGAAGCAATTTCTCTACTCATTTTGACATTGGAAATGTGTGGGATGCCCATATCGCTGTGTGCCTTAAGCTAGAGGAAACAGTACGTGGTTCAGCTCTTGGTTTTTCTTTTTTTCCTACTATGTGGTCAAAACCTGCTTGTGTGTTACTCACCAAGTGACTTGTTTGCGTGGTCTTATGAAATGTCCTTTCTCAAGAGTACTCCTGAAAGTGATATTTGGTGTTAAATATAGTGGGCTAAATACTGCTAACAAGTTTTGCAGGTGGGAAAGCTTTTGCAGGAAGAAAGTTGTAACGTTTGTTTGCAGACATAAGCCAGCTATACTCAAATTGTTTGAGAACAGGATGCCAATTTTTTTAAAGGTCAATACTTTTCCATTTTTTCCCAATAACTTTTACCGCTGGCTAAAAAAAGTCATTGTTCCCTAGCTCTTCGGTATCTACATATACAGGGTTTTGAATTTGATCTCCTAGGTCTTGGCAATGTGACCCTGTAGCGTACTTAATACTGCTTCAAAAAGTTCCCATAAGAACAAGTTGTGCAATAGGTCCTGTTCTTAACTCTTTCATCAAGTGACCATTTTTAAATATGAAAGGTTTCTGTAGAAATGTTCAGAGACATTTGTTTTGCTATAGTTTTTCACTATCTAAAGTTAAACCTAGGCTCTCTTACCGGAGATAAATTAAGGAAGTACCAGCTGCTGCTTCCAAA
This sequence comes from Fratercula arctica, assembly GCA_947846985.1. Classification (NCBI taxonomy): domain Eukaryota; kingdom Metazoa; phylum Chordata; class Aves; order Charadriiformes; family Alcidae; genus Fratercula; species Fratercula arctica. Next base: position 28,833,290 of record CANTUZ010000010.1, read on the forward strand.
TCTTCATGCGTGCCCACTTGTAATTCCTAACTAGCTTTAATTTGTTTCTTGTCCAAGCATTGTATGGACTTTGCAGTTTCATGTAAATTTTATTTCTACTGAGTCTCATTCCAGATTACAATACCTGCAACTCTGAAATTCCTAAGTATCTGACTGACCTCAGATACTTAGGAATATAGCTTGTGACACTAGCAGGTAAAAACTCAGAGATGAGCTTTAAATTGGAAGTTGGAGGGGAGCTGGCTTAAAGGTACAGTTTTGGTGGTTTTAACATGTTAACGGTTGGATGCTTTGCATTGTTTAAGCTACAGCTCTCATCTAACCTAAAATTCCGCTGTTTCAGGTTGCGTGATATAAGCTTGAGACTTTTTGGTAGTGATTTTAAAGTCCTGTTGATATAAGAAAAAGTTGCAAGTGATATCCTGAGTTTACAAAACCAAGCAGCTTAAAACTGTGTTACAGAAGTGGTAACTGCCTGGTGCTTCTCGTGGGACGTTTTCTAAGACCACTTGCTTGACAGACCTTATTCCTGCTGCTGTGTGTTAGTAGCTCAGTGAAGAGCAGCAGTGATACAAGTATTTGTAGGCCAAATAGATGAGCAAATGAGAGGGGTTTTTTTGTATGTACAGCTTTAAAAGCAGGAGCTGTATCTGGACTTCAGTAGTGCTGGTTATGTGGCAGCATAACAAATGCAAGATAGGGTTGGCAAAGCTGGTGTTTTATTGCATTTGCCTCAGCAGCAGCGCAGGGTTGCTACGGGGAAGAAGGGCCATTAGTGGGGTGCCTCTCCTCTCAAAACCTGCAATGTTGTGACAGCTTCCTTGACCACATTTGCGTTACTGTGACTGCAGAGCTGTTCGAGGGTTTCTTTAATCTTGTCCTCTTCTATTTCTTGTCTTAGATCACCTGAATGGGAGATGAAAAGCTGACTTTTAGTGACATGCCATGGCATAGTGACTCCTAACAATTGTTATAAGATAAAAGTTTGGAGTACTTGCTGTTTAAAATGAGCTGCTTTAATTTACATAAGTTTCTCTCTTTCAGAGAATTTACAAGAGTTTCTCTCTTTCAGACACTCAAAGTATTGAACAGGTTAAGATTTTTTTCATCCTGTTTGACTTCCAAGAACTGGTTGAACAGAAGAAAAGCCCTTTGAAAATGTAAAACAGGACAAGTTCTAGCAATTTTTTTGCCTGTATGCTTTTTGTTAGCCATTCATGTTAGCAAGACTCAACTCCTAGTGTTAGTCTATAAAGAGCTAAGTATATACACATCTGGAAAAAAGTCTTATAGATCACATCTGTTGTGTCAGTACTCTGTAATAGCACTGAAGGATGCAAATGCTTATCTCTATTCCAATATCTGTGTGGCTACAGGGAAAAAATAGAGTATACAGCAAAATCCAGCTTGTTTGCTAATACAGGGTGGCTCCTGGATTTGAAACGTAACTCCCCTTGTGGCAGATCCTTGTCTGAGCACAATAATTATTTTCAATTTACATGATTTATGTATTAAGATATAAGAAACTGGCACAAGATCTTTGGACTTCTGTTTTCAAGGTGGTTTTCAGTTAGTCACTACCAATCACAGTTAGTGCCACACATCCAGGATGAGTCTGATCTTGCTCAAAGTGTTTTAAGTCTTCCCTGACCATGGAGTGAGAGAAACTGAAGTTGTATCCTTCGTATGTTTTACTGAAAGTTGCTGTGCAAAGGCAACATTGCAAAAATTGCTGGTTTATCTCAGCTTCTGGTTGGCTTAAGCATAGGCGGAACAAATGTATGCCTGGCTGTGGAAGATGATACAGACTCTTTATTTCTTTGAACAGCAAAATGCTGTGGTACATACAGGACGTGGGACTGCCAGACATTTGTGCATGCTGAATTTGGACAAAGATGCCTTTATTCCAAGGCTCTAATTTTTCTGTTTCAGGACTTGATTATGCCACTGACTCACTGGAATTAAAGCCTTTCTTTTTTCATTCAACTGATGGTTTAATCAGCTTTTCATAAAGAAAGAAGCTACTTGACTGGGAGTTTTGGTGATTGATAAAGAATGAATCTCTTTAATATCCTTTACTACTCACTGACTGTACACTTCAATAAGAGAAAACACTTGTGTTTTCATCACAAATATCCATCCTTTCATCACAGACAACTTAAAATGAAGTTACCTGAATTAAGAAGACTGCACAAAAGACCCATTGAATTATATTTCACCTCAGGACTTGTGTTATCGTCTTGTAGAAGTTTGTGTAAGCTTTGAACTAGCTGTGATTCCTTAAAAGATTCTTCAAGGGTTTCTGAAAAATAAGTAAACAAATTTAAAAGTTACCTGAAAATAAGCTAGAAAGTTAACATGGTTGCTTTTTTTAATGTAAAATTCCTGACTGGCTTCATTTCAAATTGGGTATACAGGGATATTTTGGTCATCTGTTTTCTTTACTGGAGAATTTCTGTATTTTCTGTACAGTGTTTCTTCACTGGCCTCATTCTAGAAAACAGAACCTGTATACTATAGATTGTATAAAATAACCTCATAATAGATTACAATTTTCAGGGATCAGTGCTAGAAATATCGATTCACATTGGTTGCCCAGTTGAGTTTGAGAGCCTTAATGGTGGATAAGGAGTAAAATGGCTCTTTATTGTCTTGCTTGTTGGTATAAGAAATTCCAAATTTCACGTCAACTATTTCTTTTCAATTTAGCTTTTGATGTATGTAGATTGCTGTGGTGACTGTTTTTATTGTGACAAATTGAGACCCATTTTCAAATCTGATCAGTCATACAGGAAAAGTCTAAAAAAATTATACTTGATCTCTCTGAAAACTAGCTCACTAAAAGCAGGTAGAGCCTTTATACTTTTCTTGCTTGTTTCATTTGCAGCTTCTGCAAGGCCCTGTTGTCTATGCTTCTTTATTCTCTCCTGCATTCAAATGTCTGTCTTCTGAAGATTATTTCCTCCATTTATAGTCTTCATTGACCATTGAAGTCTGTAATTTGTCCCTAATTTTGTCTTCATTTAGACTTTCTCATCTTTTTCTCTAGTCTTCATCACATTTACTTGCCTTTTGGGTTTTTTTTTCCTGTAGGTTTCTAGCATTATACCATGCTACTCAACAGATTGTGCCTGTCCACACAACCTGGTCACTTGACTCTACCCTAAACAAAAAATCCTGAGGCACTGAAGCCTGTTGCTTTTGTGGATGGCTGGCTGACCTCCTTTATTTAATGCTGAAGAGCTAAATCTAGATAAGAAACATGCTTTTTCTTAAGTGTTATGTAGAATTAACAGCATGTCAGTGTTTCTTAATGAGGATCTTGCACAGATAAATGCTTTTAGGAGAAAAATACCTAGATCGATTGCAGATGCTATTGCCAAGGCATTCAGAGCCTCATTCTGCATGGCAGCATGTTCACTTGTTGTCATGGAAACCAGATGCTTCACTCCTTGTGCCTCCTGGATGGCTTTGACCACTTCCTGTCAAAGCAAAGGTAAAATATCACAGATGGAAATCTGACTTGTGAGTAAAGTGGAATGAAGAGAGAAATGAGATTGCACTCTTCAGCCTCTGAATAGATGGAAATGATTTGCCTGCGGCAGTGCAAACTGATGATACTTGAAGACTAGCGATAACATTTGTTTTGGTAGTGGTAACACAGGTGTGCTTAGGGCTGGCCTAATTTACTTGGACTATCAATACTTACAATTATGTATATGCATATCTATAAGAAAAACAGATATATTTTGTCTCAAGAGTTTTAATTTGACCTTATTCCAATTTTTCATTTCAAGCCTTCAAACTAGCAAAGATTGGTTTTACTTTATCGAAGCATGTGCAGATAGTATCTACTTTTTTTTCATCACTACCTCAAAGTAAAGCATGGTTGGGATGCCTGTGTTATAACAGCAAGATTTACAAGAAACAGAAGCCTGTCGTAATATGCCAGCAGATACAGATCATGCCAGATTCATACATCAGTGGGTAGATAAGTGGACTCTTTGGAGCTTCTGGAGGACTGATGTTCGGGACAGGTCTGGGTTATCTTTGCCATTTTAATTTGAAAATTGCAACTAATATTTATGGAAATAGAAAAGCTTTACTTACCATTTGTCAAACCTTATTTAAGCAGGGTAGCAGTTGACAAGTGACAGTAAGTAACCATGTTGCTTGTTTCTGTACAGTATCTGTGGCTATAGAGAGCACTGCTTTCCTGCTCACCTTCCCATTAGTGGTATTGAGGCAGACTAGAGGGGATTTTACTGTGAACTTTCATGTTTGTCATTATAAAGCTGTATGTGCTGTTTAACACTTAACCCCTAACTATATCAACAAGCGTTAAAAATATTTGAGAAGGATAAAGTAGAAACATATCAGACCAATAGCTCTCATACCTGGGATCTGTTGTGACGCAGGATTGATGCTAGCAGCCGATTTGCCTCTCCACAAACGCCGGTGTGGTCACTAGCATTGCACCACTGCACAAGCCTGTTGAGCAGCGTGGGGTCTTGGCCCAAGATTTCAGCCGCATCAGCTGAAGAGAAAAAGCATCATCAGGAGACATTCAAAATCAGACTTCTCAGTCTTTCTGTCACATAAATGTGTATGTAGAAGTAGGCAGGACCACAGGACTGAGTTCATTGTTCTTGAAGAGCTGTAACTAAAGCATTGGGCTTTTAAGGGATCTTGGAAATCTTTACCTGAGGAATGCTAATTGTGTTAGGGCAACTCTTGGAGGTAAAGAGCAAAGCAAGCTGTTCCCATAGACCTGTCCTTTTTAAGAGACTGTTGAAGCAACGCTTAAAATGAGCAGCTTCATATCTTTGAAAGCAAATAATCTTCATGAGGGCTGTCCCTTTCCCATTTGTTTTCTTGCACTTGCTCTTGGAGCCCTGCACAAGTGTAATTATGGGCTCTTCAGAGTCCATTGTTGCTGTTCCAGTGCTCTCAGTAATGGTGATAATTACTGTTGGTAGCATGTAGGAAGCCAAGCCTTAGTACAGAATTGCAGCGTATCTGTAATTGTGTGTCTCAAGTCTTAAGAATTTATATGCTGAACTGTGTATCTTAGGCATGATCAAAACTTCCCCCAGAGTTTGGAGGAGCCTTTTAATTTGTCTTCCCCTGTGTTTCAGGAACCCTATCACAATACTTGCTAAAAGTATTAATCTGTGTGGTTGACATTTGGAAAAAACCTCACTATATAACTTTTCCTAAGAAGTGGAACTGTAATGATATACTGTGGTTTAAGGCTTGTTGCCACTAAGGGAGACTACTCCCAAAGCTCTTAGAAGTTCAGCAGCAAAAGGAACTTTACTCATGCTCTCTCAATATTGCATCAGTCTAACACATGATTCCACATGAGTCTTGCTGCAGTTTAATAACACGTCTTTGAAGTGCTGTGGGTCAAAAGTGATTTCCTAAGCAAAGGAAAAATGCAGATATAAGGGCGCTGAGAATTGTGAAATGCTCTATTTTAACCAAGTATGTTAAACAGGGGTTCTGCCCTGAGAACATCCTGGTATATACTGCTTCAGTAATTTGTTAGTTGATTCTGTTCAATACTTAAGACTTCAAAATTCTACATCTTGGTTCAACTGGAATTTTCTTGTAAGTGAAGGGTGCCAGGAGAAAGATAAGAAAGTAGTAATGTGCACAACTTAAGCTGTCTTTTTGTAGGAATTGAGTGCTCACCCTTTTGGCTTTGAGCATAGAGGTGTTTTATTAACTGATAAACTGCTGTTTCCACATGTTCCAGTTGATCATGAACTGAGGATATAAATGCACAGCACTTCCAACTGGGCACCAGATGTAGCAACTGAGATGCAAGAGGTCACAGAACAATAGTCACAGGACAGATGCTCACTTTTGGTGTAGAATTATTCTATTAGCAAAAATATGCTGTGTTTATAAGATTTAATTCAAATTTAGGAGTCTCGTGTAGTTATTTGCGATTAAGGGGTTTTCTTGTTGACGTCATTTTGGTCACCTTGAGTCCTGTCCCATGCCTGCCCCCCATCCCTCGATGCTGGAGGACCAGAGCAGATAAGCATGCAATGCATATTGCGTGCTCTGAGGAAGGAAAGATGTGGGGAGTGTACTTTGCCTAAGAAGGGCTATAAAGGGTCTGTGGGCTTTTTCCAATCTTTTTTTGCTTTTCCAGTCTTTGAAAATAGTTCCAGAGTTGAAAGAAGGGAACCAGGGAGATCCCTGTTCCTTTGGAAGCAAATTCAGAAAGGGGAATAATGTGGGGAAAAGTCTGCGTGGTTTTAAGATACTGAGAAGTTTTTCTCTTGGAGCTTCGCTGAAGCAAAGACTTGAGGAAGAACATCTGGAAGAGAAGGGATAGGTTTGGCTGATAGGGGCACCACCCTGCTCCTGTTCCTTTACCTGTCCCTTTGTGTGTTGCATTTGTTTAGAGGTATTCTACTAAGTGTCAAATAAAGCGTGCACCAGAAGGTCAGTGTCAATAAACCACACGATTACTCTGGGTATTTTACAGAAACTGCAAGTCAACCTATACTTTTTCTATTTTGGGCAAGGACGGACACTTCCTTTTTTTTTTCTTTGTCCAGTACACTAAGGAACAATCCACATGTCAAAATACCAAAAGGAATCTGGGAGCTTCTAGCCTAGTTGAACATGTTTGTTTTGAGATAAGAGTTACTTATCATTGCACAACCACTAGCGTATTAACTCCTGTAACAGAAAGGCTTTTGTTTCTAGGTCAGATGTTACATGTTAGTCTGAGGAGATCGTGGTAATCCAGTTTAGTACTGAAAGCTGTAAGAGGGTGGTGAATGGAACCAGTTTAAGAGCGTTGTTCAAAGGAGGTGTCTTGACCCAATTTGATAGGGGCTTCCTGATATCTATCAGCAATAGAGCTCTTTGAGATAAAACCATTTAGTTATCCTTAACAGGAACAGGAGGACCTTTTAACTTACAAAATGCCAAATTTGAATAAATTGTGTGTGTGACTGAACTTTCAGTTGAGCCGAAAGTCCTTTGGCTGTTGAAGTGCACAAATTCTTCTGCTCCTCTGAAGCAAAACAGTGGAAAAGACAAGAGTTAATGTTAACACCTCTTTAGTGTAATGAAGCTGACAGATCTGACTGCAGTGTTCTACAGGTAGAAAGAAACCTACCTATTCCTAGTCTGTAGGCCTCAGTGTGCCCAGTGATTGTCAGAGTAATGATTTTATACTAGATAATGCAATTAACTTGTTTAGTGTGGTCTTCTTACTAGATGTGTATTCATAAGAGTTTCAGGCTGAGTTAATTAATGGTAATGTTAGCTCACGGGTAAACTGGATAAAAAGTAATTAAAGGTGGGAGAATTGTGTGCTTACAGGCAGGAATGGGTAAATATTGAATAATCTTTTACAACTTTTTCTACTCTACACTTTCATATCTGTATTGTTTCAGATTCATAAGTTGTACCATTTTGTGCCAAATTCCGACTTCATACTAGGGCTGGTAAATAGCATTGAGTAAAAAAAAAAAAAGGTAAAAAAATATGTAATTTAGTGTTTGATAATTTAGATCTGTGTTATTATGTCTCAATTTTAAAAGCTAAGTGGTCTCCCCCCTCACAATTTAGATATAACTTCAGATAAATGACCTTCTAACAACTTCCTTCAAAGCCTGAGAGGAAGAAGAGGCTAAGTTTCTGTATATCTTGCAATGTCCATTTCCTACCATGGGGAAATATAAGTGAAAGGAGCTTCTTACTGGACTGGAATCAGTGCAAATTAATATGAGTGCTAGATCTAAATTTTATATCATCCATATTCATTTGAAAAACAATGCAAGCAGCTGTTGTACCAAGGGGGGTGTCTGCAGTGGTGTAAATGAGTGCAGCATGGAGTGTAGGAGAGTACGGGGTTTTTTTCCCTTCCATATAACTAATGAATTTGTGATTTGTAATTGTTCCACACCAGCTGTCAGTTCCCGTCACAAAATGGTCATAACTTTTTTTATGATTCTGTTTTTGACCTATTTCTTACTGTTATTACACATCATGGTGGTCTGTAATGATTAGTGCTCTAGAGCAGCTGCTCTAGTGTTATGAAAGATTTAGAACACTTACCATTTAAAAAAAAAATGAACCCCACAACACTTGTTTTGTCTTATACTCTGGTAAGAAGCTAGATAAGTCCAAGGATAAATTTAGATATTATAGTAGATCTTAATGTGATTCGGACATTTTGCTTGTTTCTCAAAATGCAATTGCATGCACAGAGTGATACTGTTGCCTTTGTATACCCACCTGTGTAAAACTGAATGAAGTGCAATCCCATATTTCAACTGTAAAGTAAATTCAACATTTGAGCCACACCAGCAAGGTGAACTTGACAACATGTAGAGAGAGACTGAGGTGCCTGATAGAAACTAATTTCTCCTGCCTCTCTCCACCCCAGCTCCCTTTGATCCTTTTATATTCTTCAGCTCTTCTATTAATTTGCTTTCCTGTGATTTTAGCACTGTAAATCCTTAGCCTCACTCTTTTCCATCATACTCATGCCTTGTTGGTGTATCTCTGGTGGAAAACACCTACCTTTTAGGCCTTTGCCTTTTTTCACTGACTGGTCTCAGATTCTTCCTTTTGGCTTGTTTCTCATCTACCTCTGAGGCTGGGTGGGTCAGTATGGAAGGCTTGCAGCCTCTGGCCATCATCTCTGTTGGAACCTCTCCAGATTGAGTGGAATTAGGTTAGCAGGACACTTAGCCTGTAGTCTCCTTGCACATCCGTTGTCTTGCGGGGGGAGGGGATGAGGGGGGTGTATAGTTGTCATCAGTAAACATTAGCAATTCCCTACCTTGACCATCTGTTAACATCCGTAGTGTTCCAAGAAGTTTAAACTGCACAGGAGGCATCTCTGACCTTAGAAGTGCCTGAATCCGTTCTGCCACACCTTCCTCCAGCATTTGAATCTTGTTAACAACTAGAAAATGGAAAAAAAGGTGTTGATGTGGAGTTCAGTAACTACACAAACATCTGAAATATAGATATGACATAACTTGTTCTGAATTTTATGCTCTGTATTGCTCTTAGCAAAAGATACTACTTGTTAGAGCACTCAGAAATGAAGTCAGGATTACCCAACTGTTTAAACTTATTTTTTGAGCTAAAAACTTCCTGTGAAGTGCTGTTATGATTTTGGTTACTTTTGATCTCAGCCTTGCCTGGAATGAATTACATAAAAAAGGATAAACACAGCATTGTTGCTTCTCTTCCTTTTTCTAGTTGTAATAGATTATCCATCCACCTACCCACTCACACGAGCAAGCCTTTCCTATGCTTGCTCATCTTAACTGAACTGGGTGGCAGAGGTGATCTACATAGCCATATTTCTTGAGAATTAATTTTCTTTTTGTATTTGAGCTCACGTAGTCCCCTCTTGTTCATGCCTTTGTTTCTGTGCATTCCTCTCCTAACTCTTGCACCTCTGCTCCAGTCGTTAGTGCAGTAGTCCCTGGTAATAATCAAAGCTTGTCTCTTGGCTTGGAAAGAGTCCTAATGCTGCTCGACTGTGCTACCAAAAGTTGCTTTCTCCAGAGCAATTTTCTTCCCATCTTCTGCATACCTTTTTTTGAGGCAGTGAGGCATGACAGGACAGTGAAATAGGGAGAAGCCTGTTCTATCTCTTCCTCTGTTGGGCAAATTGAGAAGCAGACACTTAAGTAACTTGCTCTTAATGTCCTTGTTTTTCAGTGGCATAGACAGACTCCATTCGCTAAAGCATAATAAAACTTTTTTCAAATTCTCTTATAACCACCTGTTCTCTTTTAAGATCACTACTTGATTTGAAGACTTCCCCTGTGCCCATATTTAATTCATTTTTATGTTATGATTTGGATTTGCACTCATTCCTTTTTTTTTTTTTTTCCAAGTAGCAGACTGTATTGTTGAAAGTGATACAGTTTGTATTTCTGGAAGTAATGTATTATTGTGAGGGAATGCCTTACAGCTTCCATATTCTGATATTTTTATGAATTGATGAGGAAAAGCACAGTGTAGCAATAGAATTTAAAGTACTATGCATTGCCTACACACTTAGAAAGATCTAAAATGGTTTGTAATAGACTAGAGCAGGACAGATAACCAAAATGGACTGTATCGATACATTGATATTTTATACTTCAGAGTTGAGCCTTTTAAAGTACAGCTGTAAAGAACACTAAGATCTACTGGTGCTATGTGTAGCAGGCAGTGATATAGGGGTGAAGTTGGACGTTGCAGCCACGTTTTTCTGGAGTTTTAGATCAGGATGTTCATTGCTTTGTTAAGGCACTCCCAAGGTATGCTTGGGCTTGGCATTGCAAAAGGTGGGCCTTGGTATTCATTGAGGAAGGGGCTCTGTTGTGACTTAGAATGTGATCACCTCTGCTTTTTGTCAAGGGAAACTACCTCAAAACTGCTAGCTTTCAAATGAGATTAATTGGTATCTTTGTTGATTGTAACCATTAAATCCTATTGTACATATTGCAGGAATGAAGTTAATGAGAACTAAGCGTGGGACACTCCGAGGCTTATTTCATTCTAATAAAGATAGTTACATTTTGCCTACTAAGTTACTCTCCTAATTTCAATGGGTTGGCTCTCCATGATTTTTCATGATTCTATGATCATCTCCTAATATCTCTGTTAGGCTGTAACAGATGTAAGGTAGCTGGCATGAATGGTTGAAATACTACATATTCTATTAGTACCAAAAAGCAACTTGCACAGCCTCTGCTGATGTGGATGGTGGTGGAAAATCTCTTCACAGAGAAATAAAATATACCTAGAAGCAGTGAGGGGCTTATGATGTGAAATGTTTATTAAAATACTGAATAGACAGACATGGCTGGCTGTTATGAACCAGAGACTGTGATAATACTGTAAGCCAAACTATAAATAAATTACTTGAAAGCATATGAAAACTAAGTTGAAAGAAATAGGTGAAGTTCTGAAGAGAGCTATGTGCAAGAAGAAATGAGGGTGTATCAGGCTTTAAAAGGAAGTAGTGGAGGCAAAGTAGCAACTAGTATATTCTGGGCTCTCACTTGTTCAAAGCAACGATATGTATAAAACTGTTAAGCCAAGCATACTTGCTATCTTACATAATAAAATTGGCAGACAACTTTGAGTTCTTTTATTTTCAGAAAGTAACGTTGGTGTCCTGCCCTTCTCTGGAGTAGTGTAAGGACTGTGTTGCAGGGTGCGCTAGTGTTGGGTCTCTAGCAAAGCATTTTTGGCCTGAAATGCACTTTCACATGGAAGCAGTAAATTTGAGATGAGAAGCAGCGCAATTTTCTGAAATGTATTAACAAAAGATCACGAGTAGAATCATAGAATAGGTCGGCTTGGAAGGGACCTTTAAAGGCTATCTAGTCCAACCTCCTGCAATGGGCAGAGACATCTTCCGCTAGATCGGGTTGCTCAGATCCCCTTCCAACCTGACCTTGAATGTTTCCAGGAAATCTGGGAATCTACCACCTCTCTGGGCAACCTGTTCCAGTGTTTCACCACCCTCATTGCAAAAAATGTCTTCCTTCTATCTAGTCTAAATCTTTTCTTTTTTAGTTTAAAGCCTTTACCCCTTGTCCTATCGCAACAGGGCCTACTAAAAAGTCTGTCTCCATCTTCCTTGTATGCCCCTTTTAAGTATTGTAGTTCTTAAGTGCATTACAAAGGCTGAATTTGCAATGAATATTGGCTTTATAGAAGAGGAACAGATTTATGAAAACCCTACCAGCTGTGATGTGATAGCTCCACCCCATACTGTGTATTTTAAGCTTAAAACTCTGTTCTGCATTTTTGTCTTGAACTGCTGTATGCTGTTAATATGAAAACATTCCAGCAGCTGGCAATGAGATCACACTTTATTATATTTAGACCCTTTATGTAGATGAGAAGTCCTGATGAATTATTCAAATATATATGTCTCTGCAGGGGGAAAAAAAGGTCAATTGCCTCTCAGAATACAAGAGACTGGAATTGGTGACTTGGAGCTGCACAGATCTCTGTTAAATCACCCGTCTTTACAAAGACTCACAGTAAGTCAATTGTCTTCAAACTCTGTACCTGGTATAGCGAGGTTTCGAAGTGCACTGAGTGCAGCATGTTGAACAGAGATGTCCCCACTCTCTACGTGTTTCTCCAAAAGATCCAGAAGCTGATGTATGACTCCCACTTGTACCATTCGTACACAGTTGCCATCTGAAGAAAGAGGCAAAACCAAGCAGGTGAGAGAGATAAGAAGCACAATAATAGAAATTAATCATGCAGATTGAGAATTCAGGGAGTCTTTGCCGTGACTGTTTTCATGTCTTGATAAGATTGAGACTGTAGCTTTTGCATTGTTTTTTACAGCCTTCAGCTCTCTAGAGATAAGTGGGCATCAGCCACCTGTGAACTGATGTTGAGACATCCTCCAGTAAAGCTTAGCTTGAGAGCACTTTTTACAGACAGTCACTGTCAAATTCAAACCCATATGTTCTCCAGTCAATTTCTTCCTCAATACTGCTTTATTTTTCCACTATGTATGTGGTGGAATACTGGTGACATTTTCCATTTCTCCACAGGATATCTTTAATACTCCAATTTTGGTATTCTACTGAGATCTTATCCAGCAATGGGGAGTCTGATTACTAGTTTTGTACTACTCTTACTCCTTGTATTCAATCAAATAATTTGTCATTAACTATTGAAAGAATCAGGCCTAGGTTTTTCTTACTTGTTTTGAGAAACCGGCTTTCTGAAAAAAGAAGTCTAGTTGTGTTGCACTCATATGAAGTAAGGAAAATATGAGTTGAACTAGAGAGTTCTGATCTGTTTAATGCTGATGAAAGAGCAGATTTGTACATTCCAAAGAACTACCATTTTGCCCAGTATATGCTCTGCAATATTTTGTCAGTGCATGTCTGACAGCTCTGCAGAGGTGACAGCCCTTTTGGTACCAGAAGCTACTTAGCTCACCTTGATAGAAACACAAGAAAGTGTTTCTCCTAAAGAGCAAAAGGAAAGCCTGCATATTATGGTCTGCATCATTCCTGAAGGAGTTGTTTTGAAGATGCCATGTGGCAAATATTTTTCTGTATTTTATTTTATGCAGTTTATTACACATGGAGAAGCATATTCCTGACACCAGTCAGCATTTCCTTATTGCTGTGCTGTTACCATGTGAATGCTGTTTGCTAAAACGTGTCAAAAGAGTGTGAATGGTATATAGGAAAACCACATCTTCACCTGGGGTAAACAATTATCATTGGAACTATACAGACTTCATACAAATAAAGAATCTGGCCAAAAGTAGCTTTAGGTGCTTCTCATGGTACTAACTGTGTGCCTGAGATGTACAAACGTCTAATTTTTGTGTATATACCACTTAAAAATGCTCTAATAACTTAACACCTTTGCTGGTTTGAATGTTATTTCTACAGCGAAGTAGTAGAAACTCCTCCATGTCATCTTTTGAACCAATGCTTACTATTCCTTTAATCTCTTAGCATTTCAGTTAGTAGCATATTTTCCCCCTGTATTACTACATTCGTTAAATAAGTGTTTGTCAAATGCTTATAAAATGTAAGTGGATATTTACATGAGAATTGTTAGTCTGTGAAATAGTTTGAATTCTAGTCATGCAAAAATCTTTTGATATCAATTTATGCATACATTCTCTAAAGCTGATGTTTTTGCTTGTCTTTGCTTCAAATGTTCTGTTGCTGGTCCTAATCTTTGGAGATCAGGAAAATTGCCCAGTCCTCTTTGGGGAATACGTTCTCTAGAAACAGACCATCTCTTTTTGGTCTGACAAAATTCTATAGGTAAAATACTTTGATCTTTGTATAGACTAGCCTTAATTGAACTTAATTTCTCTCCTCCCCGCACCTTTCAAACCAAAGAATGGCAGAGCATTTTTTTCTCTTGTAGTGAAGTGCGAATAGGCAGAACCCATTAGTGGTTGCCTTGCTTTGATTGTGATAGAGCTCCAAATTGGTTCTCTCTCCTATGGATTTTTGCTTGGATAGCAGCAGAACCTTCAGTTTAATGGCTCATAGTTAAAGTCTGATAGGAACAGACACTTTCATAGCTGCAAAAGCTGTCTGTCATCTTTTCACTGCCTCAGAAGTCATTTGATGCTGAGATCACATTTCCATAGAATTTTTTTTCCCTCTTAGATTAAAGGCTGTGCATACATCAGTGGCACATACTGGGGCCTGAAAGGGATTATTCACTTTTTCCACATCTAGTGGGGTTGTAGGGAAGATGGAGGGAGAAGAGCTAGTGACAAAGCAAGCCATTCAGCTGAATAAATTGAAGACAGCCAGTTTAAAGGCACTGAGGGCATTTCTGTAGCCTTTGTAGAACTGTGATGCACAATGGCTGATTCAGAGCAAGGTGTAAGACCAGGGAGAAAGGGAGTCTAGAAAGGATGTGGGGGGAGGTGGAGAGGTATGTGCATGATAGCTTGCTTTAAAAAAAAGAAAAAAAACAAAAAACAAAAAACCCCCCCAAAAAAAAAACCAAAAAAACCACAAACACAAAAAAAAAAACAAAAAGCAAAACCAAAAAAAACCCAAAACAGATGAGACTGACTAGCTAAACAGACAGATGTGAGGGGAATCTTGTATGATAATTTATCACATATTAATACAGAAAGTTGAACAATGTTGAAGAAGCTCCTTTTTGTTAATAGAACTTGAACCCAGTGCAGTAGCTATCAATGAGAAAGGACAGAAAACATGGTGGGGTATCTTCTGCTGACTGATTCAGCACAGCGTGCCTTCCAGGAGTCTGTTTATAAGAACCTTTCTGTATTTCTCTCTGCATAGTACTAAGGCTCATTTCTTTCTGTAATAGGAAAGTGTGAAAGATAAAATGGCTTATCTTGAGACTTATTTTTTCCCCTGACGCATCTGAGTAACCCTCCCTTCCTAGAAGTGATTTAAAGCCTAAAATGTCGATAACCGTATGTTATTTTTTATATTTGTCACAAATATATTTGCCATGAAACACTTCCAGTGTCTCCTCTCTAATAATGTGTGATTTAGGCAAAAAATAAAAGGTGCAAAAGCTTGCATACCTGACCACCCCATTTTTCACAATTGTGTCCCTCAAACTACTTCAGTATCATTAGCATCTGTAACTTAAAGGTACACAGGTCTTCAGTCTGCAGAAAAGCAAGAATGTTAATGTTTTGGAGCCAGGGAGCAATGAAATCTAGTAGTATTGCTTTTCTCTCCACTCAAAAGCAGTGGCTTTCCATCTTTGAAGGGCATTGAATAGCCAGCCTTACCATTTTTTGTAAAATTAGCAATAGCCTTTGCTCCTGTCTCTGTAGCTGCATGTATTTGGATATGATGAAATACCAACATTCTGGGAGGTGATGCCACATCCTTTAGCAAAAAAATTGTGCATGTACTTATCTGTTGCATGATAAATAGAGAGAATATCTCATGTCCATTTATAATTAGCCCTGAAGTGAACTGTTCTGTCTGTCTTTGGGGAGATTCAAATCAATGAGGACTGTTAAAGATTGTTGTGACGGTGAATAATTTAAGACCTTTAAATTGTTGATTGCTTTGGGTTTGGGGTTGTGGGATGCAGTGTAAGTGTCCAGTTCTTAATGTTTTATTCTTTAGTCAGTATTGCCTGAAATACAACATAGCAGGCCCAACTAAACTAAGTTGCTGTTAGATCTTTGACCTTTTTGTGGTGTTCCTGAAATCAGCTTAAAGACTTAGTGAAAAATCTAGGTCAGCAGTGCATGTAGTCTGTTCCTAATAGATATATGCTGCACTTGCATTACAAGAAAGTTCTTATATTTCATTTGTTAATCCAAATGATTGAATTATTTACACAGATTTGGAATAGTCAATGAGGAAACATGAGTGGTTCAATACCATGTGAACTTAATCTGATGATTAGCTTTAAACTTTAAACTGACTCCTAGGCCAGCTTTGAAAGTAAAGTTATAGAAGCAGGGTGTGAACTGACAACCCCAGGTACAGCCTGAAGTTCCTGTGCTTCTGTTCTGTGCAGGAGCAGTCACAGTGGTACTAGATGACTTGAGGCAATGTATGTATATAGAATCATAGAATGTGCTTGAAGGGAAGCATGGCAGTGTGAGCAATAGGCTCTTAGAAAAAGTGTGGTGTCTTATAGGAATTCCCCTAAGGGTTATGAAACAGGTTGCAGGTGTGTCCCTGTTAAGGAAATGAAAGTGACAGTGCAGATGGCAACTCCTTTGCTAAGGGGACTTTTTGATGTTTTTTCTTTATGTATCTGGACTGTCAGTATCCCCATTTTTACCTCCAAGAAGCAGAGAGACAATGAGATCTGATGCAGCCTTCACAATGCAAGTATCTTCAGCTTGTGAACTACCCTGGAGCCTCAGCAGGATCTCGGACAGCACCTCTTGCACGCCTGCCTCCACCAACTGCACTTTCAGAGCATCTGTAGAGATCACAGTTGAAGTGTTTCAAACCAGGAAGCTAAATCCTTGAACTTTAACCAGTCTTTTTTCAGGTACAGCCACTTTTTTCGATTTTGTTCATAACAGATGTTCTGGTGCTAGGATGACACCAAGGCAGAATGAGCAAATCTTTTGCATTGATCTTTGACACTTCTTGTGTTGCCAGTCATGAGTGTTCATTTCTTTAAAGTCTGTATCAGGTATGTAGGTATTTTCAGCGGATTCTTGTCAGTGCTTATTCCCACTGAAGGGATTGCTGGTTCTGTTAGTAGGAAGCCATAGCAAACTCTAAACCCAGAGCGTTAAGCTAAGTACCAGTACACCTTCTCCTCTCATTCCCCCAAGCTGAAAGGAGTCTTACCATTTTCTGCAAGTGCTTGCAGGACCTCAAAGACAATTTCTAGCCTCTCATGGTTCTCTGCTTTTCTCAGTTGTTTCACTAGCTGTTCAGCAACCTTTGTCTTGCTTAGAGCTTCCTTAGCTGTATCTGTGTATACAATAAAGTCATGATTTTAAATGTAGTTTTATCTGATTAAATGTTAAAAGCATATCTCCCTATAATCTGAAGTGATTAGACGCTACTTTGTTTTTGAATGCTTTTTCTGTTTTTGTAGATGCTTCTGTCCCTTTGGACAGCACTGAGACAGCAACACTCTACCCCTTCTCCCCCCTTCTTTCTTTAACACTATTTTTGTGTAATTCCTGTAGCTATGACCTTATAATAGCTGCCAAATTAATCCTGGCTTAACTCCACTGGCTCTTATAAATCCATCTGTAGTATGATTATTTAATGTATCAAATTGGCACATCCCAGTTTGCTGTAGTAGTATATTTTCTGCCTTGATTAGATGATTCTAGTCTTGCTGGGATCCTAAACATCTACAAGACGGATGTTAACAAAGATCAATTTTATTTTTTTTTAAAGCTTGCTGCTGTCTGACATAAAACACATTTGAATGGAATATGGTATTAAGTAATATAAGAGATCAATAATAAAGGACAGAGCTCACTAGAGGATGATGTGACAGTGTGATACCATACCCCCTTCCCTGCCTCTCCTGCTAAATGCAAGAAGCAGTAGACCAAATTGTAGTCAGACCATGCACAAAGTGTGGTAATATTTTTCTACTTGGTCTTTTTCTACTATCACTACTTACAACTTGTGTAAAGAAGGACAGTTGTATTTTAAATCAGTGGAAATGGCTTTGGTTCGAAAATTATGTAAATGAAAAGGGAAGCTGTTTCATTAAGGTATATAAACTTAATTATTAAATAGAAATAAATTCTTAATAAATGAGTATTTAATGTGTCATATCTGAAGTAGTTGAAACTGTCCATTTACCACATGAAGTTATGCCCTCCATACCTTTTTCTGGGTCAAAACCTGTCTATTAAATGTTAATTGTTTTAATATAGTACGAGCAATTGCTGGTACTCCAGGAAAGAGTAGTTACTTCTCTAACACAGGTACTGTGGCCAGTCCCTGATTAGTTATCAGTAGTGTTTAAAAAACAAGACCCAAACCAAACAAAAACCCCAAATCAGAAACCTCAACCCCGTCAAATAACCCAACAAAAACAAACCCTCGCAAAACCTTCCAAAAAACTAAAAAAAAAAAACCCCACAAACGTGGGCATTCTGCATGGACATGGAAAGGCAGCGACAGCATGAAGATGATGTTTTGCTCCAAAATACAAAAACATTTACTTACCAAGTTCTGCAAGATTACATAAGGCCAATAAATCAACATGGACAAGTGGTTCACTCTCTGCATAATCGGTTAATATTCGGACCAGTGATGTGATTACTCCTACCTTCACCAGCTCTTCTTGAAGATTCCCTGGGAATAGTAAGCATAGAAGTTAAAGGTGATTAAATTGGGATCAATTAAATCAGTAAAAAGGGTCCAACTGAGATGCTTTACCGAAAAATAATCTGCTTGTTTCTCACACTGTTAGAATTTGTACAGTTTTGGTGCTGTGGGTTCAGGCTAATTAGGTGTTTGGGAAATGGTGGTTCAGGACAGTTTTGCTAAACTTCCTGGCTCTACTTTGACTTGAGGAATTAAGCCACTGTAAAAACCTATATGGCCAATTGCACAAGCATATCTACTACTAGTGCAGCTTCTAAAGCGAGTTCTGGTGGACTGTATCTCTTGACATGTTTCTGAAAATTGAATGGGGAACAGCCAACCTTTTGGCTTATTTCTCTCAGGGAATTGGAATCTCAGCCTTATTATCCTATGGCTTCTTTTGTTCTGAAGGGCAGGTAGATGGAAGGGACTGGAAACCCAAGATAAAGCATAGTCTAGTGACAACTCCGCTTTCAGGGATCAACAGTGTTCTGACTCATATAGCAAATGTCCATATACCTGCTTTTTGCATGTTAGAATAATGATTTGTTTGTTTGTTTCTTAGAAAATTCTTTGTAAAACAAGACAATTTACCAATACCGGGACTATTATAAGATACTGAGAGACAGACTGCTTTAAAGTTCATCTAGGGGAATCGTCTTCCAGTTTTTTTGAATGTTAGTTGTTCAGCATGCAGCTTGAATTCAAGGTATCTTTGGAATTTTTACAGGCTGAGTAATGTTCTCAAGCAGGTGTAAATTCATGTGACTTAAGGGAAGTCAACAAAGTACAGTAAGTAAAAAATTAATTTGGCCCTGGTTCTAGTATACTAACTACAGTTGTCTCCATCCACATGCAGAATTGCCCAGGAAAACACTGATAACTGTTTTCTTTCTTTTTGTAGTTTATCTTGTAATGAATGAAAGCTTAATATCAAAAATGATTTTGAGAATGCCAACTATGAAATACAAGTGATGGTTGCTTAACAGTACAATGACACCGCTTTTACAGCGATATCTTGCTTAGAGCTAGACTGCATGTATGACAGACACCAGAAAGTGTCTGGGTGCTATTGTAACATATACAATTGTAATTCAATCAGGGAATCACTGAAATTATTTTTTCTATGAGGTGTTTATTGCTTTGTTAGTAATAGAAATTATTAAAGCATGTACCTTATAGTCAGTCATCTTGTCAAATCTGTGCTGGGCCTGTGTTCTGGGAGAAGCGAAGCAGATTTGCAGCATGGCCATATACTGTAGTAATGCTGCTGTACAGTAGTTGTATCAGCCTTGCACGTAGTCATATGGGGAAGGGGTTTTTTAGACTATTAGGTAGTATTCCTTGGCAAATACCTCTAATTTGCAGGAGGCTAGTAGAATCTATACCAGGTACCTATCATGCTTGGCTTTCATTGGAAGCAGGGAGGCAAACCCATAGCTTTCTGGATAAAGCTACACGGGTTCACACTGGAAAGATAAGAGAAGGTAAGTGGAAGGCAGAGGGAAATGGATACAAGATACTGGGTGAAAACTTCCATATTATCTCCTGCATGCAATAAATATTTAATTTGTGAGACCTGCAGACAAGCTAGTGTACTGGCTTGATGGAAAAATCTGTAGCACAAAGATCTGTATGCAAGGAATGGTCCTCAGAGAAGACCGTTTCTTACATAGATAGATACCTCAGTATTTTTTATTTTTTAGAGTACGTTTTTTCTGATGCAGTTTTTAAATATTTGCTTTCTTCATGGATGCTGTTAGTACTTTGGAAGAAGACAAAGCGATTCGGTATTTGAGCCCAAAGCAGTTCTGCAAAATTAAGATATGTATGAGGCTCTGCTACTCTTGTAGTTGCAGCTGCAGTTCTGATAAAGATGTGTCACCTTCAAGTCAAAAACATAGGGGGAGGCCCAGAGTTTAGGAGGTGTTTGGGATGCATTCAGCCTGGTGTCTGTGAGTTATGTGAATTGTGTATCTAACGGGAGGCTGAAATGCATTGTGTGCTCAGGTTTCATAAAAAAATTAGTATGAGTTACAGGTTACAGTGCCTTATGAAATAATGCCTTACAGCTAGGGAAAATAGCATTCTCTCAAGTCAATACTTACGATTATCATAGCAGATACGACCAATAGCCCTCCCAGCATGAAGCAACATTTCTTGGTCTGTGCTCTCCAGCAAGGGTATCAAAGTTGGAACTAAATCTGCTTCAATACATGGCTTCTTCATTTCCTCTGTGTAGGTAAAGGAGAGGGACTTGTGGTTGTTTTGGGTTTTTTTCCATGTTTAAATAAAACAATTGCAAGTGCAAGACCAATGACTGGTATTCATGAAACAAAACAAGAGTGGAAACATACAGCTAATGTGCTGTAATATGCCTTGTAGTAACATTTTAGTACAACATACCATTCTTGGCTATCTCTGAAAGCACCTGGGCTGCTTTCACTGCGCATTGTGGATTGCCCTTCAGGATTTTTGCCAAAGTTAGGAAGATCCCACTCTCTCTAAGTAGGCTGAATGATCTCTGCTCTGTAATGATAAGAATGTTAACAATACATGCAGTAGGTTTGCAACTCATTATTTACGTGTTGCTTTGTTTCCTAGAGTTCTGAGTGGATATCTGTGGGATCCAAGGTTCTGATTTAATAAGGTACTTAAAGGCTGTCTTAGCCTTAAATATAAAGGAACAGTCATCTGCTTGAATTGCAGCAAGTGTAGTCCGACTGATTATTCTGCTTCATGCCGAATTGAAGTGCAAGCAGCAAAGCAAAGAGGAAAGCAGTTTCACCTTCTCTGACTGTAAAAGGATGCTTGCGTAAAGCATGGGAAGTTAGGGATTAAGATTCTCTTCCTGAGGTATGGCCTAGCAATTAACTTTATAGTAGGCACAACATCTTTTATTAGACTAGCAATTAGAACCGCCAATTCCCTTAGCCTTTTTTTGTCAAAAATACAACTAATTGTCGTTAAGGTAGTATGTCGTCATCTGCCAGGAGATTCAAATAAATGCAGGTTTATGTCTTTTCAGGAAGATGTGCAGAGACCTTGAAGACTTTCTTATAAGGAGACTGAGATACTTCTGAAATTCCTGACTTGATAGGGTCACCTCCAGTTTAATCCTAGGAGTTTGTTTTGTAGTAAATAGAATGTTAAATTTGGAATTTCTCTGCAGCTTCAGGTGCTTTAGTGACCAGTAGCGTTATCTGGTCACAGGTAGATTTGTGAGTATACAAAGGAAAATGAACAAAACAGGCTGAGGACAGCTATAGTTCCAGCAGCAATCACTTCTTGTAATACAGATTATTGCAATGGACAAAAACCTCTAGTGAGTTCTTTTGGATTGTGCAAACGGTTAAAAAGTGATCTGGAGTGATACTTAGCTATCTTCAGTAAGAGCCAGGAGAATCCCATTCAGACTTTCAAGGATCCGATCTTCAGCTTCTATGTGATCTCCACAGAGCCCAAGGTACTCCAGATGCTGACTCAGGGTTTCTAAAAAGAATGGGATGGAAAAATGTGGTGAGGCAGTATGGAAAACATTTTGAGTTCTTTCTGGTATTTCTTTTCAGTAACAACGGCTGACCATAAGATCATCTCCTGAAGGGTCCAGATCTAAATATGCTTATCAAATAACTCATTTAATCCAAAGGCATGAGGGCAAAGGCTTGGTCCTCTTCTCAGACAGCGCATAACTCTTGGGCAGGCATAAGTATGCAGAGATAAATTCTATCTGGAAAAAGAAATTAACATATAATAACTGTGTGCAAGTATATAATACTTGCAGTTCAACTAGCTGTATATCTACTCTGATAGTGGCCCAAGTCACACAGGATGATAAAATTTTTCTGTACCTCTTTACAGTCGGTTTCAATTTTGAGTACTCCAGATAATCCAAAACCTCTTTACTGCTATTTCTAGATAGTTTATGAATATATTGAATGACATAGGTTCCAGCAAAGGTAACCTCTAATAATTATGGCTCTTTGTTGTGAAAACAGTCTTTATTCTGCCCTTCAGACTTCATGAGATAACCTTCTCTCATATCCCAAGATAGCCTAGATTACAAACCTTTCAATAAGATTTATTGAAATCGAAATGCATTGTTAACAGTATCTCCTTTATTCACCTCTTTCCCAGCTCCTTAAAAATATGTTTAAAGAGAGAGAGACTGAGTATTACTTTCCTCCACAGAAGTCTCATAGACTCTCCTTCTCACATCTGTGTTTAGTAATTCTGTGCTTTACTATAATCCTACAATTTACCTATGCAGAGATAAGATTTCTGTGATTTCCCGCATTCCTTGCAACTGTTTTTGTAAACTCATGCCACTTTTGCTGCTTTCCACCCAGATAATCCTGTAGTTGATTTAAATGGCATTCTGCATGTCGTAGCTAATGATCTGACAACTCATTTTTTAAATTCCGTATAAACTCTGGGGAATAACATCCAGTCCTGACAACTGGCTACCACTTATTTTATTGACTTGTTCTAAACCAGTCTTCTGCCTTTTTAATCTAAAGGTTCCTCCATCTACTTCCTGAAAACAAAAAGACCTAAAATGGCTGAAATGAATGTAAGAAATGAAAACTGATGGCTGAAGGGCATAATTTGTATTAGAATATAATGTAAGGAGAGTATTACAGTATTATTAAGTAAGAATATAATGTCAGCCTGGAGAAGAGAAGGCTCCAAGGAGACCTTATAGCAGCCTTCCAGTACCTAAAAGGGGGCCTACAGGAAAGATGGCGAGGGACTCTTTGTCAGGGAGCGTAATGATAGGACATGGGGTAATGTCCTCAAACTGAAAGAGGGTAGATTTAGATTGGATATCAGGAAGAAATTTTTATGGTAAGGGTGGTGAGGCACTGGCACAGGTTGCCCAGAGAAGCTGTGGATGCCCCATCCCTGGAAGTGTTCAAGGCCAGGCTGGATGGGGCTTTGAGCAGCCTGGTCTAGTGGGAGGTGTCCCTGCCCAGGGCAGGGGGGTTGGAACTAGATGGTCTTTAAGGTCCCTTCCAACTTGAACCATTCTATGATTCTGTGTTACCGAATCTATAGTAAAATAGCATTTCTACTTCACAAACTATTTAATTGAAAAAGATGAGTCGTGAGTCTTGACCTAGAAATTCTTCAGCTGAGATGCTGAAGATAATGCATCATTTATTTTGTTGTTTGTTGGATTCACTATTTTCTCTTTCCTTAATATGTCCATTAGTTAATGGGAGATTTTTTTTTTTTAATTTGAATGCATTAATTTGGTGCATACAGGAATTTACTTCAGAGGAACCAGAAGTGTCTTGAGCTCTTTTGAAGAGAGGATTAGTTAAAGGGAGGGAAAGTAGAGCATCATTAAAGGCTGTTACTGTCCTTTGAGAAGAAAAATTCTTTGGCTTAAAAAACTAAAAGCAATTATTTTAGAACAGCGACAATTTTGCTTTTGTGCTTTAAACAACGTGCCATCTTTAGAAAAATGTCTGGATTCATCAGGTTAAAAATCTATATGGGGAAGCTTCAATATTTTTTATTCTAAGTAAGAAATTGAGGCTGTATGTATTGATGTCTCTTGGAAAGTCTTTGTAGTTGAAGGTAACTATGGCCTCTTCAAAATTATGTGCTAAGGGCAACACAGGCATAAACTTGATAGGAGATCATTGTTTTTTAAAAAAATAGATGACTTTGGATTTGTTGCCTTCTTTATTAATGAAAAGAGGCTGAAAACTTCTGGAATAGATAGAAGTACAAGGATGACTTCCTTTCACCTGCTTAAAAAAGTTAACATTAATCTCTCGTTTCTATTTCTGTTCAGTTCTCCTGCCACAATTTGCTGAATAAATGATTTTGTGTGAATGAGTTACCTGTAGAATGCAATTTTCTTAGGAAAAAAAAAAAAGAATCACCTGAGCAACCTGATAGTTGAATAAGCTTTGATCTTAAACTAGATCTAGTGGGAGTGGGCAGAAGGTTACAACTACTGATAGAGCAACCCGAAATAAATTAGGAGCCTGTGAGAATGAATTACTTACTGAACTTTATGACTTCATCCTTATCAAGATCCAAAATGTGTTGGCATGAGGTAATGCATTTGATTTTTTTTTTTTTTTAGTACTCTATCCTCTAATTAGGGCAATAGTCATATTTGCAACTACATTTCTAATACAGTTAGGATATATAGAAAGATGAAAAGGTGACTGGATCTCTTTAAGTTGGAGGAGGTTGTTTTACAAATAGCAGGGAACAGTCTACGTTACTGGTCACTCATTAGGTTGGGATAGTGGTAATTAGAAATCCAGGTGCTTTGTTATTTCTCTAGGGAATAGATCAGTAGAATAACACCATATGCATGATGACAGACAAAGTCCTTGAAAAATATCCCTCTGGTTACAGTCTGTAGTGTTGTGAAATTAGCGCTATAAGCAGCAGAATTGACCAAGTAACTGACTAAAGAGCTATTTTTATAAAAGTCTCGCAGAAGGCAGTATTTAACTGTAATAGTCTTAAAATACTGAATACTTTTCTCAGATGCTCAGAATTTTATCATGTATGTTATTTATAAAAATGTGATTAATTTAAACAACATGGGACTGATTCCTTAATACTCATTTTCTTTAAGTCCATGCTTCTGAAGTGGGATTGAAGCAGACACTGGAAGACCCAGTTATTTTTGTGGGGAGGCAGTAACAGCACATGTACACATTGTTACTAAAATTGTCCAGAAAAGGGTATTTCTGTTTTGTGGAAAATTCTGGGTTATTGACACTTTGTTTCATCCTGTGCTGGAACAGAATGTTGACATGGTGGAATTTGAGGCAAAGCAGAACAATTTGTTTTGGGTTTTTTTTTGCAAATGTAATTCTTCCCCCGGAGGGGAGGCTGCCTGGCGCGCTGGCCCGCTGCCCACACGGCTGGTAGGCAAGCTGGAAAGAAGCCAGCCAGGCTCGCCAGCTGCTGGGGCAGCGGGGAGTGCCTGCCTGCCTGGCTTCTGAGGAGGGTTTTAGCAGAATAAATGTGTTCTCAAGGAATGTTTTTCTTTCTCTTGAATCAGCATTTTTGTCAGAATGTTGTTGATCAGCTTTAGTGAATTGCTGTAGAAGCAGGGGAAACTGACTCGGGCTCTAGTCTGGAAAGCTCTAATGGTACTTTCTCACTGATTACCTGCAGGGTCTGGATTTAGAAATCTCTGGAGACTGACGTACAAAAGGCTTTTTTCCTGAGCTTGAAGGGCTAGATTATTAATTCACGCATAAATCTGTGTATAAGCTACTGAATAGAGACATAGGAAGCAGACTTCTGCTGTGGGAGTTGGTTTTTGATCATCCTAATGAGAGCAGAAACAATAATGCAGAAAACATGCTGCACCACAGAGATTTCATCTGGCTTCTGCAGTGGGGAGAGAGCCAGGAGGTGTGAGCTCTTCCGATCCCTTGGACCATTGCTGTGTCAGTTCCCAGCACCAGTTTTGACATATAAAGCCCTCAGGGAGTGGGAAAGAAGGTATCCCACACATCTCTCTTTTTTTCAGTGACTGATTGTGCCTCCCCCTAAAATGGCAATGCCTTATCTGATTTGGTTTTCCTCATTTTATAGCCTTTCACATGTGTAGGAACTATTCTTTATTTTTTTCCTGAGAAATATAGACCCTGTCTTACAATATGAAATGCTGCATTTGGTGTAATTCATTACTGTTCTGATCCTGAGCAGTGTGAAATCAGTATGATCCAATTTGAGGGCTTTGAAACAATTTACTCCAGCTAAATGCCTAGCCTTGTGTGTCTACTGCTGCCTCTTCCTTCAGTAATTTCACATACTAAATTGATTCTTCTGCTGTTTACCTTTATTGTACTTTAGAAAATTCTTCCATGGACTATTACTATTATTATTATTATTATCCAAAGCTGAAAAACAAGTTAATGTGTTTTTCCAGAACATAAAGATATGGTAATGGTTTACAGTAGAGGTCTATTCAGCTCAGTGTAATGTCTCAGGTAATAGATGATGAAAGAACATTAAAAGAAGACAGTACGTATCTGTTCCCTGCTATATTTTCTCAACTTTTAGTAATCAGGTCCTTAGGGATTTTCTTTGCTGGAAGCTTCATCTTGTTTAATTGCACTTGAATTCATGAAAGAATTTATTTTGATCTTGTTTGTAATTTAGCTTCCAGAATGTGGACTGGTGATGAGTTCAACAAAGTAATTTTGGATTGAGAGAGAAAATAATTCATTCTTATTTTCTCCTGTTGAAATCTGGCCTTCTCTTGGCTCTGGTTTTCTGAAAATGTACTGTATCACCAGGGCAGGGAACACAAGTCTCTGTTGAATACATAATGTGTTACAGCTGAGGGATAAGAGTCCATATTGATAAACTGCTGGAATTCTGCAGGTCAAGAGTTAGCTGGAAGGCATAAGAAGAGTCCAGAAGAAACTAAAATTTCAAGTCATAATACTGTTGGCTCTGTCTAGCAATTTAATAATTAAAAAAAATGAAGAGTTGACCTGCAGTCTTACTCACGTAGCTGCCTGCAAAATCATGTAGCTCTAAGCCTCTGTTTTCTCACAGTATTTTTAATGCTTTTCCCTTAAATAATAAAACTAACTCCTGTTCCATGGCATCTCCCATATAAACCTATGGTAACAAATGAGCCTGCATGCCAAGTAGAAGAGTCAGTAATAGTTGTACAAGCAAAGCTCCAGGTCTCCATGTCTGGGAATGTGATATTATATTTACTTCATAATGAAATACAAAAAAGTTGTAAATTGGAGATGGAGAAATCTAGAAGGGCTGGTGTGTGTGTGTGTGTTAGGAGCAAGTAAAGCCTATAAGATCAAATGCTCCTGTTCTTGCTGCCTGTGAATGGTGCAGCTATATGATTATAGCAGGTTTGCTGTAACCAAGGGAAGCAAAAGCTGCTTCTTTTGACTTTGGTGGCCCTATCAGGGAAGGGAGGAGAAAGGTGTAATTCAATGTGAGGAAAGGTTTTTGAATTTCTTCAGTGGTGAATTATTATATTTCATCTCTAGAAAGGCATGCAACTGTCTTGAGACTGGGCTGACATATTCTTTCCAATAAACTATCTTATCTCCGTGCGTGAAGAAAAGTATTCGAGGAACAGATCCTCCATCTCTTCAGACTTTCAAACCCATGGCAAGAAAATTGTCCTATAAATCAGATAAGCTATTATCTATGTCTCCATGAAAAGCCACTTACAGCCATGTTAAAAGATATGGTTTGTGTCTTTGTCACTGCACTCAAGGGTGATGAGATGCAGGAGAAAAATCATTAGATTAAAAAGGAGCTGGGGAGAGAATTTAAAACCAATATCCTAAGGATGACAGGGATATAATTTTGAACAACTTCTCACCTGGCTTTTTTTTTTTTTAATCTTGTTTCTCTACAAAGTGTTTTAGATTATTCATTAGTCTATTCTGTAGCTGTAAAGAATTCACAATAAAAGTAAATTTTGAGGTTTCCTTTGACTAAGGTTTTGAAACCTTTTCTGCATGGAAGTTACTTGACAGAAAGTGTGGACAAAAAATGAATTCTGCTTTGTAGACACATTTGCTTTATTAAAATTAGAAAAGCGGGAAGAAATACTTTGAAACTTTTTTGAAAGCTTGAGACAGCATTTTAATTTGCAGTTCTCTGGGTGGATGTTCACTGGAATGTCCTTGGTCTAATTAAGCTGAACTGAGCTTAAGCCTTGATCCAGTATGTATGGTAGCACGGGATTGAAATCCAAGATGTTACTTGGAATGGCATGCAACACTACTCCAAAATTATTCAGCCCTGGACAGTCCTGTAGTTTATGATCAAGTGGGCGTATATAACCTTTGTATCTTCCTTGCCCCTGCATCCCTCAGCAACCCTCTTCAAGGAGGAAAGGAGTAGGAATGGATGGCTACTAGAGGTTGTCCTAGAAGGCTGGAGCCATGTCATTAACTGGGAATTATAAATGTCTCCTTCTGACCACTCAGACTCTGAAAAGAGCCATATTTTCCCCAATATTCTTTTCTCCTTGTCTAGACTGTTGGTAAATATTCTCAATGGCCAAATACGTACAGTTTCTAAGCGTGCTTTAAAAATACATGTGGCAAGAACTGGAAAACAGAGGAAAGCCCACTGTGTTTTGTCCACAAAAACTAACCTTTGCCCATTGGTTTTGCAGCCTTTTTGGATTGCCTTGACCCATCCTGAACTCTTTAGAGCATTGTTCAGTGCCTGTGATCCTGTGGGATGCACCTTTGAACATTTTACTACTCAAAGAACATGAGAATGTGGCGGGTTTTTAAGGAGATTTTTATTGTTTAGCCTGAGCTGCAAGTTGAAAGGATGATGAAAACAGGAATTTAAGCCTGACTGTCTAGTACTTATATAAATGTTCTCTATTAATCGCAAGGATTTAAAAAAAACACTTTCTATAATCCACATCTACAATTCTTTTAATTGTCATAGATCAGCCAGTACAGCCACAAATGCTCTTTCTCTGACATGTTGTCATGGGTGGCATTAATTTTTTTCAGAAAATGGTTAAAAACGAGGTAAAGAATAATAGGAACCACCTACCAGTAAAGTAGAAAAAGAAAAGAGAGATAGAACACAAATGGGTCAGCATCTGGTTGCTATGGCTGGATATCGAGTGAATTTTTAATGCCTGAATACCAGCTGTTAGACAGAAGAGCATTGCAAAGGGGATGGGGAGCAGAAAGTATTAGAGGGAGTTTATGATGGTGTTGCTATGTCTACAATATGTGCATTAGCTGGCCTTGGACTATTACTTACTCTCTCAGCTGTTGATCACACTACTCAGCCTTATTTCTGTAGGGTTTCCTACCATTTCTCTGATGTTTGGCCTGCAGTTTGGCCAGAAAGCTGAGTTCTCCTGTGGCCTTTGATGCCAGGCTTGTTTCCAGGCATGTTCAGAGCAGGTATCAGAGAACAGATGGGTGACAGAGTGGCTTGCATCTGAGCAAGAGTCTTACTAACAGTATGACTGCCCCAAGTGGGGAAAGACAACTTTATCATATAGCTGAGAGATTTAAAAAGCAGGGAGTGTGCTGATGCAGCAAGGGGTTTTAATCGTTAACACTTATCCTTTGAGAACCCGTGCATAGTTTTAATGTGAGCAAAACATAAGTGAGTGAAGAACTTGAAAATGTAAACAGTTAAAGGAGAGTAGAAATGTTGCATTATTTGGGTGGGAATTACGTGGTTGAAGCTTAGAGTTTCACAGTGCAGTGATTGAAGTACAAAGCTGTAAGTCACAAAAAAAGACGTTTTTCTTTGTTAACAGTAAGAGACTCTGCTGTGCTTCACCTTGTCAGAAGACTATATTTGCAGAGAGGTAGTACAGAAATTCAGGCTCAGAGGAAGAGACCCTGGTAAAAGGGTGATACTGTTATTCCTTGTCATAACACAAATTGATACATTGTTGCTGGTGAGAAAAACGGCAATTGATTGTGAAATGGAGATTGATTGGGAGCAGGAAAACAACTGGGGTTTTTTGCCAATTTATTCTTGGATAATTGAATTCCACCGAAGAGGGAATACAGGTAAGCGTGTGTGTGTGGAAGGCAAGGGGTAGAAAGCAGATCCTACTGGCCTGTGGCTGATGCTGTGCTCTGTGGAGTCAACAGGACAACTGGGTGCAGAACTCTGAGAACAGATAAGAGGAAAAATATGATTATCCTAGGATATCCTAAAACGGGTCAGTGAGATAAGTCAGAAGAAAGCCAGCTGAGTCCAGTCAGGGAGAACATATGTGCTGGTGAGATGACCCGTAGCATGAAAAGCTGCTTAATCTTATTCTGCTAAACTTACTCCTTTTTTAAGAGCTGGAGAATAGGAATAAAATTCACTTTAGTGTAAAGGAATCAATGTTGTAATCTTGTGTACAAGTATGCGCCTTCTTATGTGCCTGATAATTTAACTGTGACGGTGCTTATGGAATAGGCCTGTTTGACATACACCAGCTTCGTAAGCTAATGCGGAGCCTGAGCTCCCAGATGCTTTAATTCCTTACTCAAGGGAAGGGGAAAACCAGCTTTCAGGTTTGGAAGTCAGACTTGGAGGAATAGCAATAAATGTACTATGCTCAAAAGCAATGAGTAATGTACTTAAAAATCACTCACTTTCTCCATGAACAACAATTTGTGTTTGGGTCATGTTTTCAAGCTTTTCTTCGTAAATAAGAGGTCAGGGAACTTAATGGTTTAAATCAAAGTTCAGCTTTTTCCATAGTTGTTTAGTTCTGAAAGGTGTTGATTTGACCAAGTATTGTGAAACACAGGCGTGAATTGTCAGAGCTGGCAAAGCAATGTGCTGACTACAACAATGTGAGCAGATAAGTAATGGGACAAATTGTGGCAGCTGCATATAAACTGACTGACTTCATTTATGGAAATGAATGAAATCCCTCTGTCTTCCTTGCTCGCTGGAGATCTAGTTTTCTGCATTTGTTATGAATGATGTTGGGCTCCTAAAAGTACCTTTGATCACACAGTTAATATACATCTTAAGTAGATTATCTTTTACATGATGGGCCTGCTACTTGCTCACACTCTATAGTTTTGCAGAACAAAATGAATTAAAGGAGCCCTTTGCTTTCGTCATTATGTGTATATGGGAAGTAGGCCATAGTCTCAGCCAAATAGTATTCGGTTTAATTTCCCTGGCTTCCTAAATTTAGCTTGAAGAGCTGTCAGTGGAGGAAGAACCAATTAGACTCCATAGCAGAGAAAACACTAATTTCCTTTGGCTGACAACTCCTACAAGGGGTTTTTCAGCTAAGTAAAAGAACAGCTGTGGAAAAAATAAGCCTTTGTGCTGATATCAAAGCATCAGCCCAGTCCTCAACTATTGCTGCTAAACAGTCTGTTGGGAGTGTAGGTGGATGTTGGAGACAGTCACAAGAAAGTTGGTGGTGTCCAGACCCCAGCAGGTGTTGTCGTAAGAAAAGGTGTTGGCAGGTGTTGGAGGCAGACCGCAGAACAGTAGGCTGGAGATAGCTAGCAAGATGTGCCATCCTTGACCTCTGGCTGTCTGCTGTCTCTGCAGTGAAGCAGAGAAGTCTCATCCCTGGCCACAGCAGTGCATGTAATCTGGTTCTCCACAGGGACTGGTTGCAAAGCCAGTTGGTTGGCTGTAGATGTTTTGTTTAGTGTATAGGTATTGCTGGAGCATGGCGATGCACAGCTGAAGCCAGAATGTGTGGCTGCAGTGAAGAGAGCATCACCAGGTAGAGTCTAGAGAATAAAACCTGCTATTCAAATAGAAACTGGCTGCATTGGGAAACCCAGCCACGTGGCATGGCTGATGGAGCAAGAAGGCCCCACCAGGGAGCCCAATAGTGTGGGAACTACATGGACAGGTGACAAGTAATGAGGCAAATGCAATTATTGGCCTTTTATGCTTAGACTCCACCTAATCACGTAGGTTTAGGATGCTGTAGTACAAAGCTATGTTGTCAGACTTGAAAGGACGTTCCTTTCTCCTTTTTGTCTCTGGTACAGCGCCAAAAAAAAAAAGTGTGTTCCTGTAGTTCTCGAAAGGACAGAGCTTTTGTCTGCAGCTCATCCTCTACCTGTACCTGTCTTGTCCTTGCTAATTGCTTGTATGACTTCACTTAAGATCTGGATAAAGCCATTGAGAGAGGAGGATCTTGTCTCTGCACTGTTGAGTAAAATAAGGGTGTCACGTGAGCTACAGTGCAGTTAGTGAGGTTCCTTATTAATCTCAGAGGTTTCCAGAATAAAGCAGACTATAGTGAGAAACTGTAAAATCTGGCAATTTTTTCTGTGAGTACTGTCTGAATCTTTTGTAGTGATCAGTATTCTAGTGTCAAGCCTAACGTGTATTTGACCTGTTTTATAACTTCATATGAATGTGAAGATCCTTGGAAGATAGCTTCAAAGTTGGTTGCATAGTGGATGTGCTAGGATTTTTTTTTCCTACTCAGTGTGGGTGAGTGCGTTTGTCTATTTTTATGCAGTATGAGATACCTCATACTGAAAAAAGAATCATTCTGAGGTCTGACACACATTTTAAAAATTATGGCCTTACAAGATCTGTCAGTGCTTAATACAAGTAATGCGTTGCTGTAATATATGACCTATACTTTAGAGCTCTGCTCCAAAACCGGAGTTGCTCAGCAGAATCTGTTTATTGGTACATTACTTTATTGATTCCTATAAAGTGTTACTTTTGTTCTCATTCCCAGTGGAGTGAGAAGGATCAGATTTTAAAGGTATGTAGATGGGTACAGGTGTCCTACCACTTTTGAAAATTTGATTTTGGTAATTATTTTTTTTTTGTGTTAACTTAATTATGTTGACCTAGTGTTACCTGTGCTGTATGAATAGGCTTGAGCTCTGCTGCACAAGTGGGTTGGCATTGCCTGGGCGTTGAAGGAGGGGTACGCAGGGAGGACTGGAATGCAGCCCGAGTTCTGCAGCGGACTTGCTTCTGGGACCTCCCAGCAGCTGTTCTCTGCTGCTGATGTAAGAGGGTGATTATATCAAACCGTTCTGTTTGAAAGGGATCTGACTACTACAGATTGACATCTTAAGAAAACCCTGATTGTATTAATGAAATAAATTCAATAAAGCAGTTAGCACGCGTTCAGTTGTAAAGCATTTTAGACAGAGTTAACGTCTACAATAGCTCCAGCCTGTGCAAGGTAACATGAATAACTTCTATCTTGGGTATCTTTTCCTGGGACGAATATTACAATAACGTTTTCATGCACAAAGTTATGTTTACATAATGCTATACAAGATTTTTTTGAGAGTACCTAGAACTATCCGGTCCAAAAGTCTTTGCAGGTTGTCTCACTTTCATTAGCCTGGGAGAAATGCTTCCAATCATTAGAAATTCTCTCAATAGCAAAATGTATATCAAAGCATATGGGAGGGGATTTGGAGAAAGGAAAAAAGGAAACATTTAACAAAGGAGGGGAAGGAAGTGTCTTTGAACAAGTCGTAAGATTTGTTTGCTGTGGTGAGCTTGTGCATTTTGGTCTACTTTTGTGACTAGATTTCTTCCTGTTTTACTTTTCTTGCACAGATAAGTTAAAGAATGATAAAATGCTTTTGATGAAATATTTTTGGGGTGCTAGATGTTTCAACAAATGGGTTGGACAGTGCTGATTCCAAATACTTATTTCTGGTATTTTTTACTGTCTTAGAAGTAAAATATTGTCTAATTTGTAACATGTGCTAATTTCTCTTAAATGGATAAGTGTTTACTCTTTTCTTTCTGGAATTGGTGTCTTTGAAGGAGTTTCTAGGGGTCTTTCAGTAAAGCTGAGCAGCTTTTATCCCCAAATATTTTTAGACTAAACAGGACAGTAATTTTACACTCTAGTCTACAAACGACCCTAGCAAAGTCCCCATACCAGTTTATAAATAGGAATATACTGTCACTATACTTTTGCTGGACTGAATCCTGAGTGAAGTACTTTTTTTCTGAAGAGTTTTTAATTGGCTCTTCATTAGGAAAAAAGCTCCCCCCCAAAATTAGATTTTTTTTTATATTAGAAAAATGAAAAGATAATTCAGCTTTTTCCAAGTGTCACTATATTTTCTTTACATAATTTAGCTTTTTTTTTTTAATGAAGGTGGAGGGATCCCAAAGCATGGGAATGACAGTTCTACGTGAATGGATATTAAAAGTTGCTCAGATTGTCACAGAGCAAAAAAAGTGGTTGTTTTCAGATTGTAGGTGACCTTGTGATGCAAACAAGTGTTCAGAAACAAAGAAGGAAAGATGGAAACACAGATAGTGAAGTGCTACTGGGTCAGAGCCTTCAACAAATGTCTTGCCTCAAATGCAAGAGCTTTGTTTCACAAAGAACATGTAGCTGAAATGACACAGAGAGACTTTGAGGAGTTTGCTCAAAACCGTGCTGTTTGAGACTGTCTCCCCTTCTTCAGCCCATACAGGTCAGGATAGCTTTATTGGCTTTGGAGCAGTCTAGATTCTAATTCTACAGAACAAGAGTAGCTGAATTTCCATTAGGTACGGGAAAGCAACAAGCTTTGTTGACTCTGGTTTATTTAAGTGCATCTGACACAATGCTTTAAAAATCTATAAGAAAAAACCCACCTTGAATTACAAGCAGCAGCTGTGGGATTTCCCTATGGTACCGATGTATTAAGGGTATAATGCTGTTGAAGCAAATAGCAAGATGCTGGGGAATGCCGAGAACCCCCCACACAAGGAGTTTGTAATATTGTCCAGGCTAGCCTTAATATTTTTGAGTTGTAAGGAAGGTAACACAGCTTACATCTAAAAATTGCCTGAATTGTTACATGGTTTTACAAGAATGAATGTTTCTTTTGTAAAAGACATTGGCAAATCCATGCTTAGAAGTGTATGGGTTTCTGTTTGTCATTTATTATTGTCCTGTCCAAAGTTTCATACTTGGGGAACAGAAACAGTGCTGTGTGACCAAATGCATGCTGTAAAGGGCACTAACAAAAATGGAAATAAAAAGTGAGCCACAATTAGCAAATATCTGAAAAGAATAAGCCTTCTGAACAGATCATTTGGAAAGTAGGACAGGTACACATAAACAATGTAAGAACAGAAGAAGTAGTAGTTCAGTTATCTCCACCTGAATCGCAATAGAAAATCAATCCTACAGAAATAATTTTGTACAAATAGAGCTGATTTAGCGAGAAGCAACACCAACATACCTGTGTAACACTGGTTTAGTCCACTTACATTTTGTGTCCATCTCTCTGACTATTTAAGGTGTGTGTAAATTAAATTTTTACCTGCTTTTTTGTCAGTGTCCCTAAACTGATGTTTAACTTCACTTGAATAATTATTTAGTTGACTAGGAGGGTAATTATTCTAAATGGCTGCTTAGTTGTCATACTCTACTTAGAGACAGATTATTTCACCATTAAACGTGTTGAGTAATGCTAAGATTAGTTCCACTGATGTCATGAGGTCTAATTGTGGCGTAAGTTACCATCATGCGAATGAAGGTGAAAGGCTGAACCCTTTGATCCAGTTCCCTGGTACCTTTGAATGATTTGGAGAATAATGGAAATTAAAATCTTAAAGGTGTATGTTAAATCCAGTATGAATGTCATTCCTTTCACATGGAATGATTGTTGCTAAAGGCTTACTCCAGCTTTACCTAGACTAAGAGTTGAGTCATAGAGAAACACATTCAAAGGCCAGA
Source organism: Fratercula arctica (assembly GCA_947846985.1). Classification (NCBI taxonomy): domain Eukaryota; kingdom Metazoa; phylum Chordata; class Aves; order Charadriiformes; family Alcidae; genus Fratercula; species Fratercula arctica. The sequence goes on from CANTUZ010000010.1 coordinate 28,868,795, forward strand.
CCACTTAAATGCAGTTCCAGTCTTTTCTGTAGCGCTTGACAAAGTGGAATAAATACACAGAGGCATATGTGAGCAGCTTTGCTTTGATGTACGTTGCGCTGTCAATAGAGAACGATGAATTTTTAATTCCCTTCAAAATACTTAAATTCATAAGAACTCATTATGTTCCAGTGCTTTAAGTTAATTTTTCATTGCTACTCTCATAATTTTCTAGTGTTCTTTAAACAAACCTTAATTTTCATGTGACTTTGTGTTAAGCATTGTTTGAAATAGGACACAGAAGAATTTCAGGTCACCTATATTACTGCATTTATCACAGAACTACACTTCTATATTTAAATGATCCTAAATTAGTTTTCTATTTCTATCACATACAATTCCTATATGAGACAGAAAATTAAACGCATATTAGAGATCATATCTATCTGTAGTTAACAAGAGCTTTACTTACCCATAAAAGCTGTAGCTCTCCAGAATGGGGACAATAAAGAATAGCTGATCTGTACTGTGAGCCTTTGTCCTTGACAGCTAGCAAGCTGTGAATAAGGGGGGGATATTTTATAGCTTTCAGGCCAATGAGCAGCCCACAGCACGCTCACTCTCTCTTCTCCTTCTGTCTTTTTCTGTGACCCTGCTCTTCCAATGCATCTAATACTCTGTAATTACTTAATCCTCCACTGCTGCTTGTGTTTCCAGTTCTTAGATGTCATTAACAGAAATGGAAACGCAGTCATTATCATGCTGTGAGAGAACCTTTCAGATCTTCAAAATAATTTATATTGAATTTCCCTCTACTGTCATTCAGGATGGTGATTATTGAATCTAAGGGACAGATTTCCAAGAAATGAGATTCCCTCATTGGCATCTAGGCACACTAGCCACATTTTAAAAGTGTTTGGCTCCTAGAAGCTACTTCTAAAGTCTAGCTCAACTATATCAACACCTGAATCTTACTGGGTGGGTGCTAAGGACTTGAGAAAGTCTGATCCAAACTCATCTTATTCTACTTCACGCTAACCTTTCAAGTTGGGTGGCTGAAACATATGAGAGTGTTCTTTTCCACAAAGATGACATTAGACCCTGAAGCTGTCATCTCTGGCTTACTGTTTCTGATCAAGCAGAATGTTTTCTTGAATGTTCTCCATTTTTTTTTGGTAATTGTTATGAAAAAAAAATGCTGTTTTTCAAGTAATAGTTTCAAAAATGTACTTTTTTTTTTTCTATTATCTTTGTCAGCCCACTTTACTCTGTTGGAGGGTTGAAACTCTAACAAGTAGACATTTTTAGGATGGCTTACAAAGGAAGTGCTTTGTTCTCTTCAGGATGCATTACAACCTCCTAGCGCTGCTGCAGTATGAGTTAGAGGAAACACTGTCTGCCGGTTAATACTATTTAAAGATTGTTCCAGCAAGCAGATTGAGCTTCCCAGTGTGGTGCTGCCTGGCGGTGGCTGCGTGTTGCAGTGTTTGTGGCAGTAGCAGTGGGCTCCAAGTCTGGAGCCTTCTAAAACTTCACTGCACCACGGAGCTATAATCACTGTGGTGATTATAACACTGGAGGGAGTTTAAATCGCTGACTCTTAAAGATAAAACGTGATCTGATAATGAGTTTGGAGCCTGAGGATCCTGTTAAGGAGGTTGGGATGTTTTACTGATTCTGTTGCTAGATAATTAAAAAGCTGGTCCCTTTGGCTGGACTTATGGAGAGGGAGGGTGAGCTGAATGCTTTCTGGATTTATTTTTTTTTTCAATTATAATGGCATGTTTTGCAAAGTTGCAAATGAATTGGAAAATAAAAATGCTAAGGTAAAGATTGCTACATTACATCTTGTAATGGGGAAAATTGCTTATGTGTGTATCAGTTGTTTGCATTGTTACACTCAGGAAAAAAAAGTGTTCTACAGATACATAGCATGTATGTTTGCTTAAAAGGGGCCAGGATCAGTCGTGGATTAAGCTGCATGTCACAAAATGGTGAGAGCTTCCTGCCAGTTCAGGGATTGACAAGAAGAATTGGTTCTTGAGCACTTGTGGATATCAAAGGTACTGCTGTTGATTGAGATTAGAGTGCAGACTGAGCCTTAAGCAGGATTGCCACACGCTGTCAGCATGGGCAGAGGTTGTGACATTTCTGAAATGCAAGAGGCATAAATGTTAGCATTTCATGGGCAGGCGTGGTAACCTGTGATGCCCCAAAAGAGACAAAATACAGAGGGGGTGGGTAGGTGGTATTACTGCAATACTAGGTATGTCAGAAGCATTCAGCCTCCAGAGGGGCCAGTTCCAGTGTCTTTTGAAGGCGACAGGAATTTTTTTCAAAGGAACACTGGATCAGGCTCATGGATATGTAGAAAATGGTAATAGTGGAAAAAAAAATTAACAGCTTTCCTTTGTAAAAGACCGAAGACAACAAAGGAAACAAAATGAGCTATACAGTAAATGGGCGAAGACAAGTAAGAAATCACATCAGATAAACTCATCTTCAGTGTCATTCATCATCTTGCTGCAGTGAATACTAATGGGAAAACAGAGGTTCGTAATATTGCACAAAACACTGACAAGCAGCCAGGTATGGAAATCCTGTGCCAAATGAACTGTGATTTTATATGCAAACTAATCAGTTATGGCAAACTAAGACAGTATGGGAATCCAAATTTATAGAACAGCATTGTCAAGCTAAGATGCTCTTTCTGTTTGAATATAATCCTGCAAACCTGTTGTAAGAGACACTGGAGAAGGCTGTGCTAGGTGCTGTACAAATGCACAGTGAGCAGTTTTTGTGCTGGGAAAGTTTACAAACAAACTGAAAAATCAGAAAATATCTTGTCAGTCACCTGGTGGAGGGTCAGTGGTAGAAGTGGTGAGAAGACCCAGCAGTGTTCCTCAGGTGAAGGAGGTCTGCTCTAGTGAAGAATTAGGTAGGCAGTACTGCTGAGAGGGACAATGTGCTTGGGTCTGAGACTGAGCGTGTACCTGTACAGCTTCCAAAATAAAGCTTGGCCATCAGGGACTCTGCCTAGGGGACCTGAGGTACGTTTATGCCTCCTCTTCTAGGCATGTCCCAGGACTGACAGACATGGAAAAACTATTTTCTCTGCAGATGCCAATGAGAAAACTTTCAGCAAAAGAAATTATCTAGAATAAATGGAGGAGTGTTTCTTTCTTTCTTAGTTGATGGATTGCTTTAAGTTAAGTTAACGTAATATTTTGAGTTGTGATGTACCTCTCATCTGAAGGTTAATTTACTGCTTTAATTTTTTACAAGGTGGAAATGTGATTTGTTTGTGGCTTCAAGTAAACTCGCCTCTTTTCAGAAAAAAAAAAAGTAGGCAGTGGATACCTGTGTTGATCCGAGTCATAAAATACCAGAAAAAGACTTATTGGAAAGGACTGTTTACACTGGGGAATACACAGTGCTGCTGTATATGGTACTGTTGTTCTTCTCTGCCTTTGAATGCTAGTGAAAGGATATTTTAATCTGGTTCACAGGTCTAGTAGATGCAGTTATTTTGGGAAAATTGGAAGATTTTTTAGAAAAGGAACTATCATCAGCTTACTTCCTCAGCATGAAATTTCTGTAATTATGATGAAAATAAACCTAACAGAGCAGAAGGGAAAGCAGAGGAGTTGAATCAGAGGGTAGAGCTAAGGCCTGTGCTTGTGCTTCAGGAAGCTTTTTTGGGGAAAAAAATTGGAAATAAGCTGGTCTACAACATCCCATTAAGATCCACAGTGAGTCCCATTCTTTTCACGGGGGCATATCATCACACAGGGAGTAGTGCATGACATCACAGTGCTATGAGAGATATGGCTGCAGTTCTCCCAGCGTGCTGCAGTGCTGCTCTAGCTGTGTAGAGGACATTAAAGATTTATTACTCTCTGCAATTCAGATTACTCTGAAGTACTTTGGGGAATCCATATTAGCAAATACCATTACTGAACTTAGAGGTACGCTTTTGATTTATTATGAAAATGGTTATTTATTCTTATCTGTAAAAACAAAAAGTAACCACAGTTTCTGGAGTTCTGTCCAAGATATCCTGGAAAGAAGCACACACATCTGCTGTGCTCCGGATTTATTATACATGCTCTTGTGCACCCTGGATGTGACCTGAGCATGCTGTTTGTCTTGGATTTTGCGGTGCTTTACAGTTCTCTTGTAATTCCAGCTCTGAGTGGACTACAGATATCCCTAAATCCAGGAAAAAATATATTATGTATCTGGAGCACTCTGGTCATAATGCAGATGCTGGAGACTCAATTTGTGCATATTTAGGGGCCATGTTTGGAGTTCTGGCAATTTGGTCAGGGTTGTATTGGGACATACCTAAGGGTCATGGTCTCTAAGTACAATATTTCCTGATGGCAAAAAAAGGACTTGTCAATGAAGGAGTGTATGAATTGCTGCTGTCACTGCTACTTCTTTTCAAGCAGTGTTTACTAATATACCTTCAATATTATGAGAAGAATTTGGCTACTGAAAGCTTGCCTGTGCATTAAAAAGTGCTGGCTTTATGAAACTGAGGCAGTGGCCCATCTGAATACTTGTATTTCTCTTTCAGACTTAATTAAGTTAGTATTCCTAATTTAAATTAAATGTAGCAACTCTTATGCTCATAATGGAGACACTCCTACCAAAAATTTTAAATAAATTTCTTAAAAATGGATTGCATTAAGTTGGGGCCATGGTTCAGCATAAACAAGTTCAACTGGCCGTGGCATCTCTTTGTACCTTTTTTATTCCTTGGCTGCCAAGAAAAAGGTGGTTGCCTCTCCTTCTGTATGTGTAATTAAGTGTCTCACTCACTTTAGAGATACACCCTTCAAACTTTGGGTCATTAAAATTTTTCTCTGGTTATGTTCAAGTTGTGTGGTGACTTTTTGGTGGCTTTTTTTTTTTGTCACATGTCCATGTGGTATGTTTTCTCTTTCCCTGGAATACGGTCTTCCCATCATATGAAAACGTGGAGGCGATAAATTTGTAGTAATACGGTTTCATCTTCTTGTGTTGTATGACTGTAGTTTTTGTATAAAGCATCATCCAGGGTCCAGGATTCATTTAATGCCGTGCAGTTTTAAGCAGATTAGTAATCATATTTACTTGGAAAAGGTGACGTCTATGCCTGCTGTAAACTGACTGAGAACCTTAGTGAATACCTCTATGTAATGTCTCTGCTGAAGATGAAATTACTTTTGAAAGTCTGCTTAAGAGTATCTACTGAGAAGAGTAAGGGCTGATGTTATAATCTTCTCTAATCCTTTCAACGTTCATGTTTTGGCAATGAATAATCAGGGAACTCTACAAGGAAAAGCATTTTGACCAAATGATGAAAAATAAGATGTAGAAAAGGATGATATATTCTAGAAAAGCTGGATTTTAGTACTCAAGTCAGCCTTTGTTTACTGTGCTATCTTCACTACTTGAATGCACTCTATAGTACTTCAGGGACCAGAGGGTTGTTGTCCTCTGTGCATTCATGAAGTACCTAGATCCTTCAAGCCTATTCATTTTTCAGTAGTTCTGTCCATCTTTGTTCTCCCTTGCTACAATTTTTATGCACCACTTTTTGCTTCCTGTTTTGTGTGGTGCTGGTGCAATAAAAATATACATGCACCCACAGATTTTTATGCTTTTTAGTATAGAATGAACATACGAAATGAAACTAGAAAAGCAGCAGATGCCTGTCACAGCCTCAGTATCTTCAACTGAGAAAAAAACACCACCATTATCCTCCCTTTCTCTTGACTGGAGTTTTTCTATTATGGACAGAGACCTGAAGGAATTGAAGTCTGTGATTTTGGGGACCAGAAAGGACTCCCCATTTTAAGAAAAGGCAGATGAAAAATACCAGTCATTTCAGTCCTTGTTTTTAAAGAGATACTTCTGGAAGACAAAGAAATCACTAACAGGAATAGATGTGATAGTTCATGACCCTGGCTGGATTTAAGTTTAGTCAGGAAGCTCGCATGTGAAGATTCAAGTTGGTGGTAGTGATGTAATGCTCTGTTTTCTTATTTTGTGTGAGTCGCTTTTATGAGGCCCACATACTAATGTTTCCAAGTTGTCAAAACACTCTTCCTAGCCTTATTTGGTGCTGTAGCAGTGTCACAGAAGAAATTCAACTTAGCGCTAAGTCATAAGTGGCATTAATCTCAGCATGATGGCCAAATTATTGTGTGCTAAAGAGTTGCTCTATTCCATGCATACTGGATTTGTATTTATTATCCTGCACTCTCATTTTAAGGAGTGGTATTGGGACAAAATGGTTGCTGTGATTTCAGCCCAGAAGGTTGTTCACACTCTTGAGTTTCACTTGAATTTGGTAGTCTTGTGCTTCTGTTGTAGTGGACCAGCACAAGCCTTTATTGCGATACTGGTCTTTACTATTGTATATGTTTATTTGGCAGTCCGGTGGTTTTGTACAGGGGCTGCCAGTGGAAGTTCTCAGGCTGCTTGAAAGTCCATTGCATAGACTTGCACACAGGGAGCTGCTTCTGACCTGCTGTGTGATAAGATTTATTTCTTTGCAGTTTTTAGTTAAAGGGGTTAAATCAGGGCTAATACTTTCCCCTCTCCCTGGAATATTGAGGCTTTACTAATAGTCAGTGAATAAACTGACTTGAAGTGAATTAGAAATCTGTGAATTGCATTACGGTGATAAAGCCTGGGCAATCTTAATGTGCATGCTCCTGAGCTCTGCTCAGCGAGGCAAGAACTGTGTCACCAAAGGACGGGTATAACTGCTAACTAGTACAACCTTCTTTTACCTAGGAATCCTTATTATCATAAATACAGGTCAGATTTCCATTCCTTGATTCTCTTGATGTAATTTATAGCATAGGTGAAATCCTAGGTTGTCATTGGTTCAGTGTGAGACTTTATTTATATAAAAAAGGGGAAAAGAACAGAGAGAGAGAGAAGGGATATTCACTTTTCTACAGGTTCCCTAGCTTTGTTGAGGCTGGGAGATGTCATGTCCTTCCATATAAATCACTTTTAAATCCATTTTCCCTCAGGACATTGGTCAAGAAACTTTCTGAGAGAAAATTGATTAACTTTCTAATTCCTTTTCACAGACTAAGGAATGGTTAAAGGAATATCACTAATGATCTAGAGGGTAACTGAGCAAATCCCTTGTTTAGGAGAACTGTTCTGCCACTACATGTTTGCAAACTATTCTGGGTGTTGTGCGTACCAGGCAGATTTTAAATTAGCTATAGATTTTTCATTCTTCACCTCTGGTCCAGTAAAAAGATAATTTGCTTCCTAACAAGTTTACAATAGCAGCTCGCTACACAACACCAACTTGTTTTTTGAGGTTTTGACGTTTCATTTTCTTCTACGCTGGGAAGATTTTGGCTTCATTTTTATGTTTCTACAACCAGACCTGTACACTGGGGTATAATCTCTGGAACCAAAACCTTGGGATTTATATTAGAAGACTGCGCGTACATATCCAGCTAGGCTGGTAAAGGTGGTTTGGGAATGAGCAAATGTACACTTCTGTTCTGCCTGCTGTCTGCTGAGAGTAGGTTTTAAATAAGAATTCATCCAGGTACATGAAAGAGTTCAATATTAGGACTGATGCAAGGAAAATGTCTCACTTTCACACTTAGACCTAGCCCCAACCACCCTTTCTTAATGAAATGGTTATTGATAAGTCTCTGAAATATTTGGGCTTTCACAGAACTTTTTTTAGTCAAAACCATTCTGATAATTTCTAATTATTTCTGTCCAGGTATGACAGCATGTACAGCACAAAAAGAAAGTTAGATCCTGCTTTCTACAATTAGTACGTTTATTGCTCAAGGAGAAGGTTTAAAAGCAGACATTAGATTCAGTTGTTTGTACTTTATCTCTGTCAGGCTCAGAGAACTCGTATATTTGACCCCAGAATTCAAACAACACTGTAATAAGTAACACTAGTGAAATATTGAATATCTTCTATGCTACTTTTTAATTACCTATTGTTGTGTAAATCCTGCTGTTCTTTCCTCTGATCTCCATCATAAAATGAGAACCTCACTGATGAGATTAATTTTTGGTGTCAATTCTTTTCTTAGGTCCTCTGAATATTTGAGGGTTTGCTTCCTATAATTTTCATTAAGGGATGGGTTTTTTTAGACTGATTCTTCTTCAGTTGCACAAGCTGAGGCTGAAGAGACAGATTTCTGACTTGAGGGGCTCTGTCCCAGCTCTCTGCCTCATTAGGCAGTGAATATTGTAACATCAAGGGAATGAAGCAGGTAGATCCTACAACTCAGGTGTATAAAAAGTGACCAGAGTCCTTCCTTAAGGATATTGGAGGATCATTCCAGCTGACCTTTGGGGGAACTCTAGAAGATACAGAGACCCCAGTCATGCTTGTTCCTTGTGATATCTTCCTGAGTCTGTTAATGGAATACTCTTCTAAATCATTTGAGAGAATAATTGCCTATTTTTAAATAGATATCTGAAGAGCAATAAAGCAATGCAGTAGCAGCTTTTTTTCAGAGAAAAGGGCTGGTGCATTATGCTTATGGTATTATAAAGTTGCTTGGAAATTTATAAAAATTGTATTGGTATTCATATATTTATTTTTTTTTAAAGAAAACGTGAAATTATTGAAACTAGCTGAACCTCTGACTTTGTAGAGCGTAGAAGAGCCTGTAAAATGCATTGTAAATCCACAAAAAAGATTTGTTGCTGGTACATGTGAACTTAAAAAGAGAAAAGGTAAAGGGAAGGGTATGCGCAAGTATTTATGATGCTCAGAACTGCTTGTATTCTTCTGAGACTGCTGTGGATTTTCTTCATCTCATTCCACTTTGGTGATGACTGTATATCATTAAAGATAAAAAGTTATGAGATTAGGGTTTTTTCTTTTAGAGTGGACTTGTATATATAAATTTTTACAATACCTGTATGATAAAGGAGTGTGTAAATGCAGAAACATATGCTTATATATGACTTTGCTTATTGAACATTTAGCAAAGACCACAAAATACCCTTGCTCACAAGAAGATCAGGTACCATTAACGGTACGAGTTATTTTGTTCAAATATAACAGCTGCAAAATACAAAGATATATCAGTAATGGAGAACTGCCTTTGTATTCAACCCGCTGTTGAATTAAAAAAGAGAATGTGTTCATAATGGAAAACAGACCATAGTAAATCTAGAAGTTTATGAATTTCTGGGAAGCAAACATCATGGAACTCTGGATCTTGGCTGCAATTTCAGAGCTTCCACCTGTCCAGCACGCAGTCCTTAAGCCACAAAGGGATCCCTCTAGTAGAAAAGTTTCTGATTGCAGGTCCAGATTATGGTATTCGTGGTTAAAATCTAGTACCTAGCTTTATTAAACCAGGGTTTAGTCTGTTTCCTTTATTTTCTTTTAGTTTGTAAATGCTGTTAGCTTTTCCTTTCTCCCTCTTTTCTTTAAAATGCAACTCTGACTTCAAAATTACTTCCTATATCAACCATCTGCATCTTCCTGCAGCTTGCTTTTTTCTTCTAAATAGGCTATTTAGTACCTGTTCTACATAATGAATGTCTGTAGTATCACTCCTAGAGACTGCAAATATTGTCCATCTTGCTCTACCAGACCCCACCTGGAGTACTGCGTCCAGCTCCGGAGTCCCCAGCACAAGAAGGACATGGACCTGTTAGAGTGAGTCCAGAGGAGGTGAGAGGTCTGGAGCACCTCTGCTATGAGGACAGGCTGAGAGAGTTGAGGCTGTTCACTCTAGAGAAGAGAAGGCTCCGGGGAAACCTTATAGCAGCCTTCCAGTACCTAACAGGAGCCTACAGGAAAGGTAGAGAGGGACTCTTTATCAGGGAGTGTAGTGATAGGACAAGGGGCAACAGTTTCAAACCGAGAGGGCAGATTTAGACTAGATATTAGGAAGAAATTCTTTACTGTAAGGGTGGTGAGACACTGGCACAGGTTGCCCAGAGAAGCTGTAGATGCCCCATCCCTGGAAGTGTTTAGGGCCAGGCTGGATGGGGCTTTGAGCAACCTGGTCCAGTGGGAGGCATCCCTGCCTAGGGCAGGGGAGTTGGAACTAGGTGATCTTTAGGGTCCCTTCCAACTCTAACCATTCTATGATTCTATGATTTTATTTCCAGAAAATAAGAAGCTTTAATGCATCATTTTTGTAATGGAACAATGACAGCTGAAGAAATATGTTCTCTGAATATTTCTGTAGAATCATATGAAAAGGGTCTGAAATAGAAAGGAAAAAGTGCAATAAATGACAATCTCAAGGACTTAGTCTTCGGTTTAGCTGAGCTGAACTCTTTGTATAGCCTTGGGCTCTGTGGGAAGGGCCTGGAGCGAAGTTGTGGTAGGTCAAATTCCTGTGTAGCCTTAGAGAAGCCTCAAGGTTGTTATAATGCTCTACCTACTCTTTCTTGGTCCAAAGGGGCCTGCATATATGCATCTTTTCTCTAAGTAAGCCATCTGTTCTATAGCATCCTGCCGATGCCTTGTAGCTTGCCCTTCAGCTGATACGTTTGCTTGTTTTTGTGAGCTGCTGTATAGATTGTATGGAGCAGCACAACCTATGGAATGGGGAGTCCTTTGGAAAGTAGCTAAGCTAGTTGTATCATCCCTGCGGCTTCCAAAGAGCTATATTGGGGATAAGAATTTGGCCGGTATTTCCCTATTCCCCTACATATCGCATAATACTCCCTTGGACTTACTGGGCTTTTTTCATGGAAGATGCAGTGTCTGATCCCATTTCTTCAGTGACCTTCAAAGCTTTTTAATATTACACACTCTAGCTAATCCCATTGACTTTACTAGAGTTGACTGTACAGCATAAAGTTAAGTGCTTCCTTCAGTCTGTATTTTCATTAACAGCTGGGCCAACAAAGGAAGGAGACTCTGCTGGTGACAAATCTGCAAGCAAATCCAATAAATTTTGGAGAGGGATAGAAAGCTGCTTTGTTTTCATTTCTTATAATAGTTATGGTTATAAGGATTATTAATTTATATGATCAAAGTAAAGACTAAATAAAATTATCAGCACAAGTACTACATTACTCCAGTGCCTTCTGGCAGTTATCATGTTTAAGTGCTAACTCCTTTGTGCTATTTGGTGACAATTCCACTTGGGGAGCAGTCTGTCTCACTCTTGGGTGAGTTTATAGATTCATAGTAAATAAGCCAGAAGGGACTATTAGATCATCTTGATCATCACAGGCCGTTAAAACTTCACCCAGTTATCCATGTAGCATTTGTTCTTAAGGCTGGATATAACAGATCTATGACTTTTCTGAATTCCACAGGAGAAGATGGAGTGGCTTCATGGGGGTGGCTGGAGCACTCTAGCACTTGGAGTTAATGGTTAATTTAGTTTGCAAGGAATTGGTTGTGGTGCCAGTAGAGAAAAATTTAAAACTTGCTGTCAATGTGGGCCTTCAGCTTCACATTAGTGTATGACTAATCTCACTGTGAGATTAATGATTATCAGTATAATTTAATCAAAGAACTGCTTGTATCTATAAGATGTAACCTACTGGATGACTCAGCCGAAACTCCCAACAGTATTAATGTAAAAATTCCTTCCTCTAGTAAATAAATCACATTTCAGCAGCCTAATCAGAGGGACCAGGTCTTCCCCTATAGTTGAGACTCTGAGCCAGGTGGCAGTTCATTATGCTAACTATGAGAACTGACGAATGACTAAATTCCTGGGTGCCTCATCTTTACTTCCATAAACTGATCTGACCTACTTGCTTGCTCTCATGAGGAATAAATGGTCTTTTCTACCCAACAGGTTTAGCTGGGAGGTAGCAACACACTCAAGGGCAATGTAAGCCCAGCTTCTATGGAAGGGCCAGCCTTGTGGCTAGTATGGAGACCATGGTCATAAGATTGTGTGCCAGCCTGGCCTGGACATTGGAGTTGTGAGGAGAGGACTGAAAGAAAGCTAAGGGAAAAAACCTTTGTAGTTTCTTTGTAGTTTGGAGCAGAACAGTTAGTTAAAGCTTCTGGAGTTCATGGCAGTCAGGATGGAGGAGCTACTCTGAGCTACTTGGTTGTGCAGTTAGGGCAAGTGGGCTCTGGAAGAGAAGACAGGACCTATCAGCATGGCAGCTACTAGTGTGGAGTATAGCATGAGACATCAGAATCCTGAAAATATCACAGGACCTGAACCAATGATGTGCCAACAAATTTCAAGGAGCTCTCGTTACTCCAGCTGTAATGGAAATGGACCTATAGGCAGCTGCAGTGACCTGTGAGCGACTTTCAAATGGAGACTCTAACTATTACAGGTGTGACTGTGCCCATGACTGGAGCACGTTTTGATAACTGAAGTGCAGCAGCTAACTGAGCCCTACTCTCGATTTCTGAAGACAGATGGCAGCAGTTTCTGTCATTCAATAATTTGCAGAGAATGGAAGAGATCTGAGCTGCTGCTGATCCCTACAGGTAGCACTAAGGAGAAAAATGTGAAACAGTAGTAAGTACACTGTCTCCCGCCTGGACAGCATGCTCACTGCCTGATGGTAAGATAAAGAAGTACCTAAAGGATTCTAAGATGAGCACATAAAAATAATCTTGTGTGCTAATTGGAGATAATCTTATTTTTGGAAATCTCTGAATATCCTTTTGAGGGTGTGTAGGTGGCTTAAGATGACTTAGTAAAAGGAAAGAAATGGAGTAATAGCCATAACCTGCTTGAATACAGCGTTAGTCAAGAATGGATAGAAAATTTGGCCAACGTATGGTAGGTGTCTCTTTGCAGGAACTAGCTTGTATAGTATAGTGGCAGTTTTTCCAAAGCAAGTGTTTCTGTAGGAAGAACTTCCTCAATCACCTCAGTCCTTTAGTCATTTTGTGGCTGTATTATGTAATGTATTTAATATAACAAAGTGTATTACCTCTGCGTATTTGAGTCATTGGGAATGTAGAGGAGCTTATCTTCCTGTTGGGAGGGGGCAAAGGTGGGATACCACAAGGAAAGTACAGACCTGTCTTGCAGTGAAAGGAGCGGGGACAAACTTCCTGAGCTGGTCCTCTTTCTCAGGAGGTAGCTACTGCCTGTGGGTAGAGGATTAGTGCTGGAAGCAGCATTAGAAATCTAAATTGCAGAAGCTTGGAGGAAGGGAGAAAATAAACAAAAGCATGAAGAACTGCACTGTGTGGCACTGTTGGAAGAGAATGAGGAGGTGACTGTCACAACTGAGTATATGACAGGAGAGAGGATGAGGTGAAATAGAGTTGTTCTTACTTCGTAAGTCCACCGTAAGGGATTGATAGTGGCACATCCCTATTGTGAAACTTGGATCTGCCATGATTTTGCAAATAGCTTTGAAGAGTGGATTTTCTGTCAGGTGAATGGAGCACAGACGTGAATGCTAAAGCTGTTAAGGCTTGTATTGTGAAAATGAGTCAGCGGGCTTAATCCAGGTTTTGTGGTTTGAAACTGTGAAGATGATTAGAGTAAAAAAAAAAAAAAATCAAGTAAGGCTTAACAATGTCCTGAGCTGTTCTTTGTCCCACAGTATACGACAGGAGTGGAGAAGGTCTTAAAAAGGCTATGAAGTAAAAGGGAAGGATTTTCAGAATACTTTAGGTACTGCTTTTTAAACCTTTTGAACAGCACCTCAGTGTCAAGACATGGAAAGTGCTGAACGCGATCTGCAGCAGAAAGTTAGGAGTCTCCTGCAGCAGAAGTGTTGCCACCTTAGGAGCTGGACAGCAAGTGAAGCTGAAAATTAAAGGGCTTTAAAGAACAATATGATGCCTAAAGTGTTTGTGGATTTTTCTACCTGACCCCTGAAAACAAAGAAAAGTCTGGCTTCTTATGGTGAGTGAAATATTAAAAACAAAACAAACCAAAACAAACCCACAAAAACCCCACCAGAAACAAAAACCAAAACAGAAATTCATCAAAAGTTTGTTGATACAATTCAGAATGGCAACTAGCTTTGTGTAGCTGCATCAGGTCTTGCAAATGAGAGTCTGATAGTCAAAAGAAATCGTATCTAGTCTGCATGCAGAATATGCTCTGCCATTTGTAAATCTGTAGGATTTTATTGCCAGTGAAGATGACAAGAATAAGAAGTGGCTTAAATGGGCAAAATGCTATGCCCTGAAAGAAAATCACTTGCATGATGCCACTAAAGCAAGACATTTTGTATATAAAGCTGATGAGTCATTTAAATGATTAAAAATTTTCCTATTGGTGGCCTTCAATTACACAAGTAATCAATTTAGCTGCCATAATGCGGTGTCTAATATGATGTGAAGTTGATAGGATATGACTGCTGCATTATACATAATGCAGCTAAATTGTACCAGGGAGTATATTAAAGAAAATTAGCTCTCACATGATACATTTTGATGCACTTACGGTTAGATGGAAAAAGGTGAACTTACTGAGCATCTTCATAAGTTGTTATATATCTGAGAGAAGAAACTTACATAATTTAGAGCATGATATCTCTTGGGTAGCTTATTGTAATGAATTTCATTGAAAATATACCAAATGCCGGAATAATTTCATGTAGCAATTAGGTCATGGAATCCAAAGATCTCTTGGGCTTTGCAGATACACAAAGGAAATAATTCGTATAAATGAGAATATTGAATTCCTGCTTGAAGATATGTATCCTGTCATTATGCAGACAGCTGAGTCTTGGAAAGGTGTGTGCTGAGGAGCAGGGGAAGAAGAGCAGACTGTACTACTGTTCTTTAGGTAGCTGTCTACTTGGAGTTTTGTCGTAGGTTAACAGTTCATTATAAAGATCAGGTAGGGGTAAATCAATAAAAAGGAAAGGTGTGTAGAGCCTTAAGATCAGGAGTTGAAAGGCAACCAGTTCTGCTTTGAAGAGTCCTGGATGGCCTTCCTCAGCTACAGAGACTTCTGCTGAGAAACAGGTGGATGATGTACCTTGTACTTAAACTGCACAAGGCTGAACTGCAGCGTGCAGTGTAAGCACACGCTGTGTTTAATACAGTGAGGTATAACATCAGGATCTGACATGAGCAAGGAAGCGTAAATAGGAGAGCAGGGGGCAGTGCATTCTGCATATCCTTTTGAAGTAAGAAATTCCTTGGAGACTGTTGCCAGTGGGCCTTTTAATCTATGTCCCTACAGATGCTTAGTGAGCTGTAATTGCTTCCTAAGGAGAGCCTGCTGCCTGCCAACCAAGTACACCCCATTCGTAGCTAAGGGTCTGACCTGAAGGGCTTGATTACTGTTTTGTATATAAGATATATACCAATTGAATTAGACAGCACAATCCGAGTGAGAGGATGGTGGAGTTCCGAGAGCCGGTTTAGTTAACGGCAGCGTGTGTGAGTGTTTTGCCTCCTTTTTCTGCCCTTCCTCTGCCCCATCTCTCTACAGTGCTTGGCTTACAGGACACTAGTTGTTGCTTGCAAGCCTGTATGTACCATGTTTTCTCAGCTGAACTCTCTCAAGGAAGCTTAACTTTTTTCTGTTTGGTTTACTTTACTAGTTTTTACTCTGAATTATTTTAATGGTGGATGTTTCACTCTCCATTTGAAAAATTATGATGAGACTTGCCAGCTCTTTGATGTATCTTGCTTTTGTGAGTGTATTAATAGCAATAAACATCAAGTATGTAATGTTCTAGTTTGGGTTGCATCCGTGTCTATTACTATAAAGGTATTAAAATTAAAACAAGTCCAAACCTAAAGTTGACAAACTTGTATTAACCTCGGACCTTTGTAATGTAGGTCAGAATTTCAAATATCTACTGTCAACTTGAAGAAAAATTGGAGTGCTGCCCTTTCTACCCTGCTTCCTAAATCTCTGATAAATTGTGCTGAACCATGAAGGCATTACAGGCTCCAGCGTAATCATGTGTACAACAGCTGTAGCACAGAACACAAAGGGATAGACCGAAAGTAATCTTGCTGGGTAGGATTGCCACGCCACCAGGCAAAATAATCACTGATGTGACTTCTTCTGAAGGGCAAGTAATGTTGCAGAGTACAGAATTAACCTTGGGAGAGTAGAGTAATGACAGATTGCTCTATTGTCTGCAGCCCTGGACTTCAAATTGTCCCTTTTGTTACTCTCTTGTCAGTGCTATGTATATTTGGGATTGTCTGATTTCCGTGGGGGGCTGAGCAGTAACAGATTTGAAATTTGAAAAAACAGCTATCTGATGAGGCTTTTGCCACTGTAAATCATTACACCATTAAAATCTTATTAGCATCACTTCACTTACAGCTATGTGACTGACAGTACGATAACACATCTTTTCCCATTAATCGGTTTGTAGCTCTTTTGCTGCATTTAATTTCTTTAAGATGAGGTTTTAATCTATCTATTTCATTCCTATTTTGCTATGCAGACCTCAAGTTTTTTCTTAATTTTTTTTTTTTTCATTTTATTATGGCAGTGCTTTGTAGAAATATCAGTCTTGAACCAGTACAGAGAAGATGACAAACACGTAAAGTCCGTCCATGCTCCAAAACACTTAATCGTCTGATTTACTGATAGTAGCACTGTATGGAAAAGGAAGGTCTGGAAAAACATACCCTCGGTCTTGCTCTGTGTGATACTTTGCAATGGAATAGCAGCTTCGGGGAAATGATGATTCTGATCCAGCTGCAGGTTGTGCTGTTGAGGAGCTCGTTTTAGCCCTTAGAGGGAGCCACAGACTTGACTATGGAAATAGAGGAAAACGGGCAGGTTTTGTTACAGCTGTCTGTGATAGAGGAGGTGGGGAGGGGATGATTCTTAATTGGTTTAGTTTTTCCTAGTTTTTAATTGACTGCAATGTGCAAATCAGACACAAGACTGGTTTGTTGTGGTGAGTGCCCTAATGTATTTGCTTTTCTAGCAACAGATTTGTAGGGTGTAGAAGGCCTGAAACAAATGTAAATTTTACCTTTCCCCTTTCACGTTTTCAGCTCCCTTCCACACCATTCAATTCCAGATTCCACTGTTCTTCTTTTGATGCTGACACAGCAGAACTTGATAAATTCAGATACTGTACGCTGCTTCCTCTTAAAAAACAAAAAATATAAAAAAATACACAAAGCACAAAAAATTTGTTAAGGCTATGGAGTTCGCAGTCTGGAGAACATAGGATTGCATATTTTCTGTTTATTGGGTTTTTCTCTTAATTGTATCCCTTTATTTTAGGAGAGAGGTGTGTTACCCTCCTTTCTTCCCCTGTAGTATGTACGTTATAGCAGAATATTTTTATGTAAATGACATGGCTAAAGTAGGTTATATGCCTGTGTCGTAAAATCCCAATGAAAATGCAGTTCTGCTGGCTCAGCATTCATAAGCATTGCCAGTGAGCTTGTTGATTCAGGGAATGCAGCATGCACATGCTAGGAAGAAAACTGATGAGGAAATTTGCAAGCCTCAGTCAATTAAGCACTTCCCCTTTTCTTAAGAATGAAATAAAAATGTTTTTCTATGCCTTTTCCTCTCCCTCCCCTGCCTTTGCCCAGCAGATGAATTCTAGAGGCAGAGCTGAGGACCGCTTAGCCACACTATACCAGAGACCGGACAGAGCGTGTCTAGTTCTAGAAGATAGCGTTAAAGATTAAAGGAAACTCCAAACTTAAATTTTAAATAGCTCTGAGCTCCTTGCAGAGACTGCTAGTAATTAGAGCATCAAGTTGTGTGGCAGTTATTGTAGGGTAATGACTGCTGACAAAGAACTACATTAATAGTAATTTTTTATTTTGTGTGTAGGCTGTGGAGATGTAATATCTTTCTGTAATCATTTTATCTTAGTTTGGACTGTTGAACTAGAACTAGGGGTAACCAAGATGGAAGGGCAATGGTCATTGCTCTTGTAACCTATTCAAAATACTTCCCAGAAAGGCTGGGAAGATGACGAATGGCCGCAATCAGAAAGTGAGTACCCTTACTTCAAATTTTCCTGCTCTTCTGAGTCATTAATTCATCAATATCTTAATCGGGTCTGGGAAAGGAAGGGAAGACAGAAAATGTTGGGCGTTTTGCAATAGAAAGTTTTATTTTATGTTTTGCCTGAGTTTTCTCCTTTTGAGACTCTGGGTTGGCTGGAACTGCAAAGCTTGTCCATTACGAAACATGAGCTAATCTTAGAAGCAGCAAGACTTTTTAATGTAGGTTTTGTGTTTCTTCAAGGTTGCCTTTTGAGTTTTGGACTTTTATTCCTTGCAGTGCATGTTTGGGGTCATTCTGCTGTATCAGAGAGGTCATTTAATTGTTTTCTAATAGTTCTTCAAGAGTATTTATTCAGAGAGGAGAAATGTGGTTCTGAAAGGGTTTGTCAGATGCAGAAGAGATTTGAGGTCCTGGAATTGTGGTTAGTGACTACACTTTGTTGTCTGAGTTATTTATTGCTCCTTAGCACTTCTAGTCTGGTGAGGGTATACAGAAGGTGGACCTGCTGTCAAATTCTTTCATATCCTGTGAAGTGCTCAGCATTAGATGGGTTAGGTGTTCCCAGCTCCTGCTGAAGGAGCTTTAGCTCCTGATGAAGCCAACAGGCTAGGCCTAGTTTGGGCCAAATACCTCATTGGCCCAAAATATTCAAAGTTTGTATTTCTGGGAACATCATCCACCATTAGGCTTTTCTGATAAGTGGAACATTGAACGGTTTCTCAAGCATGCCTACTGTTTACGTACGTGACAGAAGTTCTCTATACATTTGGGATCTGCAGGTAGGTAGCCATCTCCCTCCTTCCATTCACTCCATTCACAAATTTTTATCGAATCAAATGTTAATTAGTAAAGGAAAGGAAGGGACTGGGGAAAATGCTTGATTCCTCCCACCGGTCCTCTTGGATTTTCCACCCCATAAAGAACGTAACTCTTAAAAGCAACTTAGCTACCAGTGAACACGAAGGGAGAAAGTTATCAAAACTTTGACCCATGGGAGAGTTCGAAGACCAAATGTTCTGAGACAGAGTATTTTTTTATCTTGAGAAGAAACTAATGGCAGACTTTATGATGTATCTTTCTACTTCTTTGGATGTTGGCTTTTGTTAGATAAAGTATTTCTTTGCATTTCCCCCATTTTTTATTTTTGGGGTTGCTACAATACGTAGAAGAAAACCTACAACAGAGAAAGGTGATCAGATTCATTGTTGTGATTAGATAACACTTCCACATATAACTTTTTAAAAATAATAAAAAAAAAAGTCCCACAGATTAATTCCACTTGATCATTTGGTTTCCATTCTCAGGTATTTTTGGTGAATAATTCTCAGGCAATGGGTTGTTTGTGAAATATTTGTCTCGTCTCCATGCTCTTGCTATTTTTGTTGTGTGATTGCTCATTGAACATTACCAGTAGTTGCCTGAAAATTTGTTTGTATGCTGTCTTGTATCTTGTGTCTCTATCCTGAGCTACTTCGCAGCTAGATGTAGTTCTGAAATGTTTTTTTCTTATCATGCTTAAATGCACATAATCCTTGAAGAAGAGTTTGTTCTTTGCACTGTGATAGCTTCGGTGATCAGGATTTGCTTCTGTACTGTGAAGTCAACTAAAACAAAATACGAAAGATGACAAACAGGTAGAAGAGCAAAACTGCTTGCCCTGAAGCCTTTGCAAAGGCCAGTCTTTTTCAATTAGTGCCAAAATGTGGAGCCACAGCTCTAATATAATTGAATAAAAGCAGACAAAGGCCAACCCCCCCCCAGCCTCTGCCCCTTCTATACCTGACCAAGTTGGATAGAAGATGCAGTAACAAAATCTTTCTACTGTAGCTTTTTTCTTGCCAAACTGTATTTCTTAAAAAAATAAAAATAAAAAAATTAAAGCATTTTATTTTAGGAGACAAAATCTGTACATGAGAGATCATGAATTGCAGAGTAGCATGCATGTGAACTGAACTCGGTAAAGTGATGGGTTCTGAAGTTCTGTTTCAGCTGAAGGCATCATTCAAGTATAATCTTTGGATTCATGCTTCTAGGTGATACAGTGTCTTCTCTTGAATTTTAGTTTAGATCACATGTATTTTCTGCCTAAATTAAGATGATAGTATTTTGCATACCTTGAAAGAATCTTACAGGACTAGATGCATTAACAATATAAGTTTTTGAATATGAGGATCAGGGAAGTCATATAAGAGTTTGGCAGGTGCCTATCTATAAAGCAGGTTTCTTGTGAGGAAATGCAGATCTGCTTTTGTTCTTCATGCAATGGGATGCATCTTATCCTGCAGATGTGATCTGTGTTTTGTTATGACTCAAGAGTGGCCCCATCTCGGTTCTCCTCAGAAGATGGCCCCCTTCCCACACAGTGCCATGGCTCCCCAGAGGAGCCAGGCCCCTGCCAGGTGAAAGCTGGCTCGGGAATCCAGAGGATTTGTTTTTCGGTGTGTTGGTTTTGGGCTCTTTTACGTAATTAAGTGGCTGTTGGCCCTGCTACTGAAATAATATTATTCTACTGATTTGGGTAAAACTCTGTTAAATAGCAAAAAGCCACAATTTGCTTGAAGAGCAACATTGTAACATTCTGCATTCACAAGGTGGAAAATGAATTAACAGCAGGACTTGCATAGTCCGCATGAACTGCTGAGAACTTACTCTTGTTTAATTAATATTAGTTTACTATTTATAAAGTGATAACAAGATTCTTCTGACTTCTGTTAGATCTGCTTTTAATTTTAAAGGCATTTTAATCAGTTTGCGGCACGACAATACTTGTCAACACCATGTAAATGGGACCTATAATATGAGCTACCCTGTGGAGACTAGTTAACAGGCTAGACTGGGAAATAATGTGCAAACTCGTTTCTCCTCTCTTATCAGAAGAGATCAGTTCCCAAAGTGACATAGATATTGTTGGTGTAGGTGATACCTTTAACCATGACATCACTTTAAACCCCTGGGCAATATTTACAGCCTTGGGAGTGTGTTGCTGCTGAAGGGAACCACTTGAGCTGAAAGTCT
This sequence comes from Fratercula arctica, assembly GCA_947846985.1. Taxonomy (NCBI): domain Eukaryota; kingdom Metazoa; phylum Chordata; class Aves; order Charadriiformes; family Alcidae; genus Fratercula; species Fratercula arctica. The sequence goes on from CANTUZ010000010.1 coordinate 28,889,674, forward strand.
GAGACTTTCTCTACATTGAATTTCCTTCTGCTCAAGGGAGGAAAGCTGATGGGGTCAGTTGAGAATTCCTTGTTTTTACTGGCTTGCCGTCAGGAGCACTGAAGTGACTTTTTTTTTCTCCTGGCCTTTTAATTTTTTTCCTTGTCTGTTCTCCCCCTTCCATTCACTTGACACCTCTCTCTACCTTTGGAGGATGAGATAAGCAGAGAACTCCAGCCCTGTAAGAGACATAGGAGCAGAATATGCCTGCACAAAGAGAGCCAGAGCAAGAATCAGACCTCTCCCGGGCAGGCAGGAGTGAGAGAGCTCCTTTGCTGCAGGTTGCTTTCTGGAGTGCTGTCGGTGGGGTTTTGTCACTGTACTGAATATAATTGGAAGTAGGTTTATATCTCTGTTTTTTTTTTTTTTGGAGTCGTCATGCTGCAACAAATTTTGCGTGATATGTATATTGACCCTGAGCTCCTGGCAGAGCTGAATGAAGAGCAAAAGCAGATCTTGTTCTACAAAATGAGAGAAGAGCAGCTGAGGCGCTGGAAGGAGAGGGAAGAAAAAGCACGAATGGAGGATGCCGTGCTGAGAAAGACAGCGAGGCGCAAACAGAGTAAGATTTGTGACCTCCTCCTGTACTTAAGAGCTGGGGATGGTGGGCATGCAACTGTCTATGGTGCAACACGCATCTGGGAGAGATTATAAGGAGGGGTACCAGCTGCCCCCATAGGCAAAAAGTCTGAGGCAGCAAAAGCCCTGTTTTCCTGCTCCTTGTCTCTCCAGGCTGGTTCTTTCTTCAGGGGAATAGTTTGGTGGGGGAGTAAGGGGAATTGTTTTGATGTGCCTCTTTCAATCAGGAGTCACTGCTCCTACTCTTGCTTTGGTAACAGATGTATAGTGACCACGTTTCCCCTCTGCTCCTGAGGCCTATTTTCTTCACCTACCATCCCCACCCCTGCCCCTCAGTCAGGCAGAAGGCAGTCTTGCCTGTGCTCTTGAGGTTTATTGACTTAGTATTTTAAACATTTTTAAGTGGTTGGAGTAGGAGATAAATTCATTAATTTGAGCTTGTTATGAAGGGCTGTTTTTGAATAAGATGTGATGTCAGAACAGCCATACCATATGAGACTAAATTTCCAACTGTTCTAGTAAACACTCTCCAAAAGATTATGTCTGGGGAATAGGAATAGTGGGGTGAGCATGTAAAAAAAAAAAAAAAAAACACAACAAAACAAACAAAAAAACCCCACAAAAAACCAAAAACAACCCAAAACCAGCCAAAACCAAAAAAGACAAAAACTAGAAATGTGTTTTCATGCAATATGTAGTTAAACTCCTTCCACAGGCTGTTATGGATGCTCCATGTGTGTTTTGACTTAAAAAGCAAATAAGCAAAACTGTGGAAGAAAACATCAAAAAAGAACTTCTCCAAATGTCATTTCCACGTGTCTGGTCTTGGGTCCAAGTGGTTTGGAATAAACACAAATACTTATTTCCTTGCTCTCTTCACTGAACAAGTGGCTTCCAACACTTCCCCCATTCACAGGATGAAGCTGTTAACCTGATGCAAGATAGAAAACATTTTTGTCTTGGAAGTGTAGTTGCATTGATTCCTCACTCAACAAGGAAACGTCATAGAGATATGTCAAATACTCCTTTCCCTGTGAAATGCCAAAGATCTTATCCTATTTTTAAATGTATTAAAACTTGAATATTCAAAATTTCTAATAATTTTGGGTAGCTGATTTTGAGAAAGTGTTGTAATAGCTAAGTGACTCTGTAGTCAGTGTTTAGAATGTTGCTCATTTTAACGCACCCGCGGTAGCAAGCTTTGTTTAGAGCACCTCTATACAGATAAATTATTGGATTCAGTTGTCAGACTACTTAAAATATTTATAGCCTCTGAACCCTAAAAAGTGCCCATTAGATAGTTAACAATTCAAAGACTGTTATTAAAGAAATGTGTTTCAAGGCAGAACTAGTTTCCAAGACTCACTTGGAGCAAAGGCCTTTATGAAATGACTCTAGAGTAAGTTACAATGGGAGCCTTAAAATAAAGGGGGAATGTTCAGAACACCCAAATCAGCCATAATAGGAGTTTAAAATGTCCCCTCACAGTTGGTGAGGTGGACATTGAAAAACCTCATTCTGTTTAATTTCTATTTTCTTCGTGTTAGCGTTACTTTGAATGGCGCTCTCCTAAGAGGGATGGCAGCAAAATAACTGCTCTCATACAGCACAAAAACCGTGTTTGTTTTGATTGATTTGTAGCTGAGAAAAAAATTAAAAATGCAGTTCAGCTATATATACCAAAAAACGATTGTAACATTGGGATAATCTGTATTATGCTCATTCGTTGAGGAAGACAGATGCAGAAAAATTTAACTGCAAAAATATTTATGTGATGATTTTTCACAGTGTTGACACCTAAATTTCCATATATAAATTATACATTAAACCTGTTCAGCTTCCTACTAGAGGAGACCATTTTCTGGGTAATTAATTTTCTGATTTATAAAGTATAAGAGAAAGGAGAGCAGCAGAGTAACCTATAGATTATATTTGCTCTGACAAAAGTATTCACAAATACTCATGGAGATAAATTTCACAATAGTCCATTTCCATTTTACCTTCTTAAATTGCCAATTTAAGGTATTGCTTAGGTTTGACTTTTGCCCACTGTCGGAAACTTTCTGCTTCCTTCAGAACTATACTAAAGTACTGTTCTTACCATTTTTTTTGTAGAGAGGATCACTGGAATTAGATTTGCAAGTCAGGCATTTGGTTCCACTGAAAATATATTTTGACTTCCATGAACTCATGTGGGCCAGAGTTACAAAAAATAACTTCCATCTTTCAGGTCATTAACTATATAGACACTTGTAACTGATTTCTACTGCACAGCTCCATAATATGGAGGTAAATGTTCTCATACGGGATCTAGTTTCTTGTTTAAAAAAAAAAAAGTTCAAGTCAATCAGAAGTTATGGGTGTAAGATAGGAATTACTGTGCAATATTTTTGCCTATATGACAGAAAGGGTCAGAGTAGATGACTGTAATAATCATTTCTTATCTTAAAATATGGGATTTTTTTTTTTTTTCTTAAAAGACATTTGGCATCAACATTTTTTGGACCTTGAAGCTGCTTAGTTTTACAGTTTCCATTGACGTATAAGCGAATTTCCAAATATTCTCCCCTGCTACACAGAGTGGAATAGGGAGTATTTTTATTCCCGTTTAAAATTACTGGCTAGCAGGAAATACAGAGCTACTGCAACTACCTGTTCTTTATTACTTTGAAACGGAGGGATTTGAGCAGTTTCATCTGCAAGGTTTTGGTTTTGACTCTCTGCTGCATGACACCTGTTTTATGTTTGTGTTATTTTGTTGAAGCCAAGAGTTACTTTAGCTTTATGGAGATCTTTGTAGCCTGACATATAGTAGAAAACGGAGATGAAACTTCAATATTTCTAATGTTGTGCCGGGTTTCTGAAATTTTCTAGTTGACAGCAAAACGTGTATGTTGTTTGTGAATACAACATAACATTTGTATAAAAGAATTTTTTACTAATTTAATCTGAATTGTCTTTATAGACTACCTTTCAAATCCTTCTGTTTTCCGCACAGTTTGAATAGCTACATATGAAAACTTTGCCCCATCTCTCTGGGATGGGATGGGGTGAGATAGAACAAAAGGAATTCATGACAATGGGCACTTCTCTAAATAAAAATGCTCCAAAAAGTGCTTAGACTTGATCTGGAGTCATACACCCCAATTGGTACAATCCTCCGTCAGTTCAGGAGCCTGCCTGCGATGGTACATGTGAGCCCAGCAGAAGGCGTGGATTTTTTGAAACTGAGCAGTGATTGTGAATCCAATTTTGATGTTCTACAGACTTGAGGATGAAGGGTTCTTGTGCGAGGTTTGGGTGTGTTGTTTTACAGAAACAACAAGTGCAGAGTTGGGGAGGACAGAAACGGCATATTCAGGTCAGATTGGCCTTGTGCTAGAGTTAAAATTAACTGCAGGTTTAGGAAATGCTCATCAGTGTGATCATTTTTTAATTGTGCGGAAACTAACTAGTGAAGACCCAAACTGTACAGTGATCTGTATAGAAGCACCACTGAACACAGATTGTCCATAGGTGTCCTATTCACTACTATGAAATTTGCTTCTTAGAAAACAAAAACAAGTCCAAACCATGAAATAAAATGAAAGTTAAGAGTGTTTAGCAAGCCAAGTAATGTAACAGTCTATGCGTAATTAGTCTTATTCTTCATTTCTAAAGAAAATAATATTAGTCACCTTCAGTAAATGCTAAATTGTGCCTGCTTTTTCCATTTGGATTGTTTAGCTTCATGTGTCTTGAGGAAAGGTTAAAATTGAAATTTGTATCAGAATGAGTCAATGTTAAAGCAATTATTTCACTTCAGGGGTGAATGAAATATTTTCAGATTATTCAACAAATTTAATTTCCTTCCCCTTTTAAAAACACAGATCAATGTCTAAAAGGGAGCAATATATAAACGTTACCTCACAATGAAATACTTCCGTTAGAAGGTAATGAAGAAACTGTTCCCATGTTTTTGCTGTTTGTACCTAGCCGACATTTGTACCTCGCCTAAAAATATTTGTAGAATTTGAGCATCCTTTGGTCCTTCCAAAACTGTAGCATTTAGTGAACTTATTCAAGGTAAAAAAAGTATTTCATAGCTTTAATTAAATCATGACTGATGGCTTGTACTGAAATAGCTTCACAGGTGAGTTGAATTCTTGGAGGTCCATCTCCAGTTCATTTACAAATTACTCCTGGGCAGATCTTTTAGGAACATATTTTCATTGTAATAAAAAAGGTTGCCTTTTCTCATTGTGCTAAAATCACTAAGGGAAGTCTCCTCAAAATTTCAGGATCCCTTTGGGATTTGCTGAGAGTTGACTGACAGGCAGCTTTGCAATTTGCAAAGAAACATATTTATTTGATTAGGCAGGAGCCCTTTAACCAGTATAGCTGAGTTGGGAGTAAGCAGAGGACGCTGCCAATTTGGATTTTGACTCCGATGCGGTATCCAGAGCTGTCAGCATACCCAAAATGAGATCTCAAAAGCTATTGAGCATTAGGTAGCTGAAGGACAGCCATGTGGGAGGAGAGACAAAGCTGGTCTGCTGTTGCTTATTCTGACATTTATTCATTGTGAACCGCAGCTCATGATGTTCAGACAGGAGCTATTTGTAAACACTCTTATTTACCTGTCCTTAACAAGAGTAGCTGGGAGAATATTACGTAGGCTTATCACAGGATGGCTAGAAAATAATTTCTCTATCTAAATGGCATTTGTGTTAGAAAATCATTAGAGAATAGATGAAGCTATTTGGAAGCAAGTATTTAAAATATCACAAGCGGATGGTTGGAGGATACATCAATGTCACACGTGAAGGCCAGCGAGTGGGTGTGTGTTCCAGTGTGTGTATGAAGGGTGAGTGGGTGTAGATGCAGTGACATTTTTTTCTATGTTTTTGAACTCAGAAATGTGTTCCTCATTTATGCCAAGGCCTCTACACACCCTGGTAATGCTTAGCTAAGATTTTATCTCCTGCAGAGGCGTGCTCCTGGCAGCGTTCATTGTCTCTGTATTATTGGATATGGCTCTAACCAGAGATACAGACGAACATTAGAATAATTTTTATTAGGGGACTGAGCCAACTGATTTGAAGTCATTGGAAAAGTTGTAATGTAACATTCACAACATGTATAGCAGCTTGTGACACGATGCAGTTTTGTTAGTACTGTATACCAGGAGCTGCTCAGAGCTCCTGCTCAGTGTGGCTTTGTACTGAGGTACGGTTAAGCAGCAGCTTCTAAACTGTTCACTTCTCTGAACCTGGGGCTAGAAAGAGACCCCCAATCACTATATGACCTAAATGTCTACCAGATGGAACAAATCCAGAGCGACTTCTCTGCCCTCCTAGGATTAGCTGTAAATCTGTACTTTTTAGTCTCATATCCTGCCCTGCAGCTGACTTGTGTGTTTTGCAGAAAATTAAGAGCAGAGTATTGCTGGCTGCCTGGGCCTTGTTACACTGGAGGTTTCTCTTGCATGCGTGCGATCCTCAGCGCTCCCATTGGCTGAAGCATCTGGCGTCAGCCGCTTTCTGAGAGAGGCTACTGGGTTAATTGAGCCACTGGCACGGAGAGCATTCCTGTCTTTCTCTGCAGCATTGTGTTCCTCGGCCTGTCTGGACACAGTGGTGTTAGATGGGCTTTCTTGGCCATGCTAGTGCTCCGGTAATGATATGAGGTTGTGACTGTCTGCAAGCTCATGAATACTTGATATGGAAAGTGAGCAGTACAGCGGCCAAGGGGAGAATGGGATTTGCCCAAGCTAATTCAATATTTCCGTGCTGATTTTGCCAGTTTTCAGCATAAGTGACTGAAACATTCAAGCACAGAGGCACCAGGTTTTGATAGCAGGATTTGGAAGACAAGGGAAAACTCAATGTATTCAGGCCAGTGGTGGATTTAGCCAGACACTGCTGGTGGTTCATTAACCTTCAAGTCCACTTGTGTGTGGTGGTGCTAGAAAATCTCGCTCAAGTGGTCTAGTTCTCCCTGCTTTTGTGGTCTTGTGTGCCTGATAAAAGGAATCAGTACAAACCTGCCACGCTGCATTAAGTCTGGTGCAGAAAGTGATCCGTAGTTCCTCTGTTCGTTCTGTGACAGAGAACCCTTGTCGTGCTTTGAGTTTCCAGCAGACCCTGAAGTAGCCACGCAGACTTCGTTTTGTTTGTTCTCCAGCAGGGAAAACCTGTGATAGCTCTGTGTGAGAAACCAAGCCCTGTTATATAGCTTTTAATCTTTACAAGAGACAGCTGGGATCAGGAATCAAAAACTATGGTGCTGTGTTCTTGACTTTATTTTTTTATGAAGGAAAAAAAAATCAAACAAACGATACCGATGTGGATGATTTTACACCTTCGACTTTGATCTGATGTGTTACCTGCATTTTTATACTGTTTACAGTGAAAGGGTCATTAAAATGGACAGACAAGAGACTACCTCTAGATTGTACATGGAGTTAGAACAGTATCTTAAAGAATGAGTTCTGAATGTTATCTCCCAGTTGAAAGCGGGCAAATTACAAAACTGTTATGTGCAACAGCATGCCGTGGCCAGGGAGACAAGAAAATATCTGGGGCATACTAAATAGAGGCCACATAAATGCAACTTTATTTCTGTATTTCTTTTTTTTTTTCTTCTTTTTTGGTTTACAATATGCAAACCTCTATATATGTATATTGCGTATACACATAGCATGTGATAATGCAAACCCACTTAGCTTTGAATGTTATGTGCAGTTATCTTTGCTACATTTGTTAATTACCATAGTCTTATTTGAGTAACTGTTTTCTCCCTTAATGTTTGCTCTCTTGCAGTCACTCTTCCTTTATTTGATCCTGCAGGGCTATATTGCAGCATAATTATTTCCATGGTAACAGGCTGTAATTCCATAAACAGAAGATTGAGTTTGTTATATGATCAGGAAGCAGCTGGAGAGCTATGAAGGCTGATTTTTCAGCAATGCTGAGATCCCGCAACCCTTATTGATATGTTAATCAGCTTAATTTCTTTCTCCCTCTGCAAATCCTCCTTTAAATAGAAAGGCACGCAACCCAGTGTTGAAATTGGAGGGTGCGTAAACTGAAATGTTGGGGGGATGCTTGAGAAGTTCTGAATTTTTCCTCATTTACTTGTTTTAAGAATTGAAGTGACTGGGGTTTTTGAATGGATTCTTGAGAGGGGTTCATGGTCCTATGACTATTAGCAGGGGCAGACCATAGAATTAGTTATAGAAGATCTTCAATTTATTGTCAGATTATCTTATTTTAATTTATTTCATTATTACCACCTAATTATTCTGTATGTATATTAATGGATTTATGGCAGTTAATGTTTGGAAAAATGCATTCGTCCTTTGAACAGTCTCTCAGAAACGTACAGAGTAATTTCCTAGGTTTTCTCCTTAGAAAGAAGTGAAGTTATGTGTGTGTGTGTGTATTTGTGTTCGTAGTAAAAACAAACAAACAAGAAAACCCACAACCCCCAAACCTTATACTGGGTAAGCTCAAGGAACTGAGAACAGCCCAAAGTTCACGTTCTCATTTTCATCCTAATCAGTGTGCTTCTAACGCATGTCCTGCAACTAATGAAACTCTGGATGGAACCTGATCTACACTGCAGAATATCAAACTTCAAGCTTCTACTTTAAAGAAGCCATACAAATTGTGCTTGAAAGCCAAGGGTAAAATCTCATGTAAAACACAATGCACTTAGACCAAAGTATAGCAGGTATCTAAACTCCAAAAGAACAAAAAAACCCAAACTCAACCCTACAAACACACCAAACTCCATAAGCTACAGTTTATCTCTGAATGACAAAAGTAGATCAGGCTGACGAGCCTGTTCAGGAGCCTTTTTCTATCACAGAAAGAGAGAAAAGAAAAGGAATGTTTTCTAAAGAGAGAGTTATAGGATATTTGTATGACTACAAAGCCTACCAGGGAGCGAGGAAGGAGAGTCAATTGTTATTGCAGAGATCTGTAGCTTCCAAGCAGGAGAACTATGGTGAGAAGTCCAACCTCAGAGAAACAAGGCTGGTCATGGAAATAGCAGACTTTTGAGAAAGTTAAAGGAGACTTGGAATGCCATTCCATCTTTCTGAGATTATAAATCTAATTTTCTGAATTTACATTAGACGCAACCTGTAATATTCCCCATGATAGAAAAGCAGTCAGGGTTACTTGGAGCTCTCTCATTTTGCTGGACTAAGCAGGCAAACAGTGGCTAAGTGGCAGCACAGCTGGGAGACTTGACACCAAATCAGGCCTCTAATGGTCCTTGGAGTAGTTCCCTTGTGAGCACTGGAGATGGATCACAAATGGGAATTGTCAGGGATGCTCAAACTGCTAAAGCAATGACAAACAGGCTTGGAGGAAGGAAGCTGCCTCCAGTAGTATTCCATTTGCTCTGATTACTGTTAGTTTTAAAGCACTTTTAACTAGAAACATGCGTGATAATGAAGCTAGATATAACCCAAAACTGTCACTAACAAAAACCACCAAACCCAACAAAAAAACAAATAACCAAACAAAAAAACCCACCAAACCCAAACAACAACCCCCAGAATCCCCAGACCCATTCTGTGGTTCTGCTCCTCTGTCCTGATGAGCGGCGGCAAGGAAAGGCCCAGTTCTCCTTTCTGTAACTCCGTTCGTTTTAAGCCTTAGTCACAATGTGGAAGCCTGAGCTGATTGGAATTGTAGCCTGATTTAGCCTGAGTATTGCCCGCAGCCAGGATTCCCCCTCCCGTGCACCTTCAGGAGCGGCGTTCTCTCCCTCCCAAGGTGGCTGGCAGCGTTGGGACTTTCTGGCAGCGCTCAGCCGTGGCAGCAGTGACACTCTGCCCACGCCAGGCACGTCCTGAGGGCAGCACAAAGGCCAAGAGCAGCCTGTGGTGCCAAACGATTCATGGTCTCACTCCAGCACTCTCTGAGTGTGTATGAGATTAGTAGTGCTGCTAGTAAAGACTAATAATTATTTTAGGCCCTATCGATCTCTAGGACATTGTTTTATACTTTCATTGCTGTTATAGAATTGACTGCATAAATACTAACACATAGGAAACATGACTTGGTATTATTTTTTATTGTGTGTGTTTATAGATGCAAATTTGTGTTTTCATTATGATCCCTTTGTGCTGCAAATTTGTGATACCTGATTTTGCATTTGGCTGGAGTAAGAAGCAATATCCAATTTACTGGTCTCAAAATGGTATAGATATAGGTGTAGGGGAACTCCACGGGAGATACTAATTCATGGAGAAAGCGAAAAGAACTGCAAAAATTAATGTTGCCTTCTTGTGGTGCTACAGAGTTGTCTTAGACAAAAAACCTGGTAGAATACTACAGCTGATAAATCGTTGGTCTGAAGAGTAGAGATGGAAAAGACTTGGTAAATTATTCAGTATGTTTTCCTGATAAAGCAGTGTTTGTTTCTAAACTGCTTTCATTTCTACTATCCATTCCAGACTAATTTTGATGTCCACTGCTTCCTAATGGTAATTATTTGCAGCCTACCACAGGCTCTCCAGGAAAAGAAAAGTACTTTTGTGGTCAAGGCACAAAACTGGGACTCAAGAGATTTAATTTTTATTTCCTGACTCTGCAGTAGGCTTTGTGACTGGGCTGAGAAGCTTGCTTCTGAACTGGAAACATGCAGTTCCCTTGCCTCTTTCTCACCTAGATTTCAAATTTGTTTAGTCAGGACCTGTCTTTTCCTTTTAGATTTAGTTGAATTTTTCTGTTTGGTTCATTGTTTTTTTTCCTATTTGGAAATAAAGTGTGTTAACAAGTATCTTATTTTGCAGAAAAATTTAATACTTGAGAGGTATCTTAAAGCAGAAATTATGTTATTATAATCAGCCCTCTGCAAAGCAGACAACACTAGTTTCCTAAAAATATTACGGAAAATAATTTTCTGTACTTTCAGCTCAGATCTTGCAATTGGTTCTACAGTTTCAAAGTGTGAGCCCAGAATTGTTAGCCTAGAGGAGCTGACGCTGACCACTCTGAACCCAAGTCTGCCGGCTGCAAAGGCTTTTTGTATGGCAGAAATTCTGTTTTTACAGTGTCAGATTTTCTCCCTGAGCTGCTTATTTCCTTTCCTGCACGCTCATTTTTTAATGTTATTCTGTGCTAAGAAACTACCGTGTTTTATGATCAGATTGTACAATAAAGCCCATCTCCAGCTTTATGGGAGTGTAGGTTCAAGGGAAGATTTGCATGGGAATCATTTCCTGAAGTAAGACAGAAAGGGCGTTGGATGTGACAAAGACGTTCTCTTGTTCTAAAGAAAAACCTGAATAAAGGCATATGTGCTCAATTCCAGTTGTTTTAAAATTGCACATGTGGAGGTCTGTCTGTTTAATGCTGAAGCTTAAAATTGCCTGGTTGTTTGATACTGCTGTTTATCTCTCAAATTGAACTATGGATGTGTATACGGTAGTGTACTGTACTGTACAGTAGTTAGTGGTGAACCAACAGTAAGTTACACCAATGTTTTCAAAGGAGTTTATACATCTACTGTGTAAGCTTTAGAAGAGAGATCCATTGTTTTAAAAGGAAGAAAGAGAACAATTTCTCAAGACATGTCTACAAATCAACTATTTGTTTTATGGGTCTGGGTAGTATGGGTAAGTTGTGCCTCTGAGAAACATATTAATAACTCTTTGGCACAAAAAACCTGGAAAGAAGCAAAGATAAAATTTGTCTGCTTACCTGAATAGTTTTTTTTTAAATTCTCTTTCCAGGTGGTAAGCCCCTAAATGAGCAGAAGTAGTGAAGTTGTCTCAGAACACTAGAAGTACTTGGTATCAACCAGTTATGATACAAATAAATTAACACAAGGCATGTTGTTTGCAATGTTTTCTTTAAAGTACTAAATAAAGCAGAACAACTAGGATATCTAGATTCCTTGCAGGAAAGAGGACATGGGCCACCTTTAAAACAAAAGCTGCATTGGTAATGTGGGATCAGTACTCCTGGGAAATCATCCCATACTCCTCAAGATACTTCATCATGAAATGCAGTAGGTGAAAACCTTGTGGACAAATTCTGATATGGCCAGTCCGTTCTCAGCAGACAGTGTTCAAATGTTGCATCCAAAAAACACAATGGAAATGTTGTGCTGACAGGAACACAGAAATGCACAGAATAGGAACCACAATAAAATACATTCACATTTATAACCTGAGACATAATTTGATAGACTGTGAAAGAGCAAATGCTTTTGGGAGTTCTTGAAGGAAAATCGTATTAGCTTAAATTTCCACCCCCACTTTAAGTCAGTACCGTTAGGCCAACACTGGGTATTTGTACAAATCACATTTTCAAATTTGATATAGAATATTAGCTTTCATTGAGAGATCTGATATGTTAGTTGTCTTCTGTTCAGATTGTCAACACTTGCGAGTGTGGGCTGACACTGGCCCTGCCTGCTGTCAACAGCCCTGCTTCCTTCCCTCCTGCAGTTTTCTCTCCTCGGTCTGCCATGTCAAAAACACTTTATTGATTGTGCGTCGGGAAACTTAATCTGGTTAAATGGATACTGTCCTACTGCAGAACAAGAGGTAGTTGAAGGTGAGAGTAGCAAAGCAGATGCTGGTAGAGAAAGATGTAGAAAGACAGGAAGCGAAGACTGACCGTTCAAATAGGACCAGGTTTCTTTTGACTCTTATGGGACCATCAGAGAAAAACTACATAGAAAAATGGCAAACTGTCCATTTCTTCACGTTTTCAAATGAGACAGGATATCTGTTAGAAACTATGTGGCCACACACAATTTACTGACCTCAACAGATGAAATCTAGTGGACTGTAATATAGGGGAAGCAAGATGAAATGCTGAGCCTTTGTGGCCTTTTAGTCTGTGTTCTTTACCATAACTCCATTGTCTACCTTGGCAATGGTCTTTGTGGTGGAATCTCCTTTTGTGAAGAACAGTTTCAACAAATTTGCAAGAAATAAAACCAAAATGGATGCATGAGAGGTAGCTCTAGAAATTTCTTAGTATGAACCCCTAAAACGCATAAAATATCTGTGAGTTACATGTATAAAAGCAGAAGGAAAAGACCAAAGCACACTAAGTCAGGTAGTATATGTGACTATGAAAATGTATTCAGATAGGATCCAAGCTAGTGTAGTCAGCAGGATGCTATAGTTGATTCTTGGACATGAAGGTTCAACAAAAGTAGTCTATTTTGTAAGATGAGAAGAGCACGTGGGTTTTTTTAGGGTTTTTAAAAACACTCTGTCAACACAGTAACCATAGATTTTTGCATGGTGTCTTTCATGAAAACTGAACCAGAAACTTAATCCCTTTCAACTGCCTACCTGACCAGGAAAGCTTCTGCAGTGCGGAGCGATGTGCTCTGACTATGCAGGCTTTCTGAAACTCCTCCTTCACACAGTGGGAGCAGGAAATTCCTGGATTTTTTGCAGGCGTTCCGATGAAGTGTCTGTATGCTCGACACTTGGTGTTCTCCATGTGCTGAAGCATTGCCGAAACATAATGCCATTAGTTGCTGTTGTCACTCCATCTCTTTTTCCATTCTCTTCGTTCATCCCTTGCTGAGTAAAGCAAGAAAATACACTTATGAAAATTCAAAAGGGATCATAATACCTAAATTCTGGGAAATGCATGTCAGAATTAATAATTCCTTATTTTTGTGGGACAGTGAGTCTTTAAAGATTGTGTGATCTGGTGTACAAACCCTTTTTTCCCCCAGCATGGTAGATTGATCAAATCTGAAGATTTCACCCAACTTCTGCGTAACGTTTTGTTCTGATTTGTGAATTGCAAGCTTAATGGTTCTAAATTTCAGATTTCTCATCTTTTCATCTATATTTACTTAAGAATTTGACCCAGTATTTATAATTTTTGTTTCTTCTTGGTGGCTGTTGCAGGTAATGGCAAACACGTGCAGTGGCTACGCGGGAAGGATGGTGAGGTCTGGGTCTGGGTTATGGGAGAAGCCCCAGGTGACAAGCCATATGAACAGATATCAGAGGAGCTAATAGCAGAGCGAGCCAGGCAACAAGCACAGAAGGAGGCAGAAGAACTATGGTGAGGATTTAAGAATCTGAATTCAGGGTCCACTTGACATAATGGGAGACATGGCCTTGTAGAAAGGTGGCAGGTAATGGTGGGTGAAATTGGTAAGTAAGTTTTGTGAACATTTGCTTTCACTTGTTTTGGCAATTTTTCAGCATGTGAAAAATGTAATTTTATTTTTATTGAATATTTAAGAACAAAAACCCTATTTCACAAAAAAAAGTGAAGCAAACATTCTTCTTTTGGGGAATTTTTCTAAATCATTGACCAGTTTGTAAATAAATAAAAATGAAACAATCTGGTTGTGAGATGATCGAATTAGAAATATTTGTTGTATCATACATCTATGCCTGTAATGGAGATTTGGTGCATAAAATCCTTTTTGAAATTGGTTTAATTTGCGTATTGCTCGTATTAATTCTTATCCCAACAGTTCAGAAACTGATTACACAAGTGCCATGCTGATGTTTCCAGCAGGGCCTCTTCCAGCTTTGGGAGAGATTCAAAAGTGTTTTGGTGCTTGATATTGTTGGGAAGTAGGCCACCTGCCTCCTGCACTTCCTTTTTTAGTGCAGCACTGAAAAGCAACTGTTTAAATATCAGATTATTCTATGTTATTCCTTTTCATATGAGATTCTTCTTGCTTATAGTGATTGCATACTTAAGCGGGGATTAAGAGCTCCAACCTGTGCTCTGCGTTCCTTTTACACCGTCAGTACTGGTAAACAATCTAGTGCGAGAATTTGGCAGACATTTGCATTGATATTGGAGAGACAATAAATTCCCAATCATGCTTTGCTAGTCTGACAGAAAAATCTATGTTTTCAGCCAGGGAAGGAAAAATATAGGGTATGACTCAAAGACATTCAAGAAATACTCTAATTTAGAAGGTGCTTTTTTAATTAGTCATTTATCAAAAATTGAAAATATCTGGTTTCTGGATAGTTTCGTCAAATCTGATTTGTGGTAGGTCTCTTGTTAAATACATTTTAATTCTTTCCGTATATATTTCCATGAAGTCTTATGCTAATTATTTGTTGCAACCAGTGAGCAAGTATTGATCCTCAATTTAAAAAAATAATCAGCGTCTTAAATTAATCTTATTTTCAAATTCTTTTCTGAAGGAGACAAAAGGAGGCTGAAATTACGAAGAAATTCCGGGATGCTATGGCTCAAGAAAAAGCCAGAATAGTGGCAGAAAAATGGAAAATAGAAATAGAAGATCGGAAAGCTGCCAAATTGGAGGAGGAAAAAATTCAGGAGGAACTGAAGGTTTGCATAGAATAATTTAGCTTTTTAAATAGTGTTTTTATATAGATTCAAAGTTCTTGTCACCTTCAGTGCATGTTTATTAATAAGCTTTAAAACCCAGAATTGTAATTTTTCATCCTGGAATATACAAATAGCTACTTGGTGTTCACCAGAACAGCTGGGTGAGTGATGTGAAAAAATTACATATCTCATTCAAAAGTGTCAGGACAATCAAACTGGTTATTCAGCTCACACATTAACAGAATTGTTCAGTCAGCTGTGCTGAGTGAATCATACTGGGGGATAAATGTACAATTGTCAAATGTCTCATTTTAAATTTGCTTGAACATATTTTGTGTATTTTGGAGGAGTTGTTCACATTTTTAACTCGAAAATTCTGTCACTACTTTCTTTAAGATAATGAGGGGTGGATCCTTCTCCTACTCAACATATGGGAAAAGTCCAGTTGGCTTTGCTGGGAGAAGTTCGTTTGCCTGATTTTTATTGACTTCGTCATGTATTTTCTATGAGCTCACTTATAGTATTTTAATGCTTGTTTGCAAGAATATTTTTTCACAGTTTCCTGTTAAAAATAATAATTTGAAAACTAAACAGGAAAAGACGACCTCTGTCTACCCTTCTCATATTACTTTACAAAGTTAAAAATTTTTTTTAGGGTTGTTTAAAAGGGTTGTCATTGTTTAAAAATGACAAAACAAAATATAATCGATTTAGTGTGCAGGAAAATTATCACAGTCTTCTGAGTCTGGGATGTGCACTCTGGGGCTCCACAAGATTGGTGAAGCTGGGCTTCCACGGAGAAAGTCTGTAGCAAAATATGACTTCTAGGAGATCTACATCCAGTAACGTCTGTGTACGCGCCTCTCCCCTGCTGACAGCTTGCTATGTCATTTTCCCCCATCCTGAGGTGGTGATTAAAGGTGTGGAAAGTGGAGATAGACTCCCCCCTTATCCCTCTGTGATGGGAGGAATGCTGAAAACCTCAGTGTTAAATTTATGCAGTTTGATTACAAGCTGGAGTCAGCAAGTTCCTTGTCATTCTATAAACAGGGGGACTGGGATTTGCGGGTGGTTATGTAGCACAAAGCAAGGGCCGTTCCTGTGGCCTCCTCTGCACAAAGTTGCTGATTTACCTTTGCACAATTAATTTGAATTCATAGGAGAGAACAGGGCCTTTGAAATTTGGTGTCAATGAGTAATGAAACTATACCTTTCAAGTGTATTTGCTAATGTATGAATAACGAGCAGAGCAACTAATTAAACACTCTTTCCTCTGCTTTTCAGAAAGCAAAGCTCTCTTGAACAAAGACTGCTACAGGCCTGTTCACTTACATCTCTGTGGTTGATTTACAGTGCACTTGATGGGGTCAATGTCCACAAGCTCATTATTGTTCTTCTATTTCAAATAGACTTTTTCAAAAAGCAAAGTGAGCAACTTGTGAGACTCTTAGTGGCAAGCAGTCATCATATTCTATTAAGGAAAACTAGTCTTTCAGTTGATACAATTTAAAAGGAATGGCACCAAATTCTGCTCGTTTCTACGTTGATGGAAAGGTAATGTCACAGTGATCTGTGTTCCCAGTGTTTCTCGGGAAGTGAGCAGGTATCCTCCATCCAACCGTGTGCCTGCTAGAAGCAAGAATCGCGCTGCTGTAAATGGGATGAGTATTTGGTTCAGTTTCTACTTTGAATTTCAAATACTAACCTTTGGCCAGGATTTCTTTAGCCCTATTCATAAAGTTACCAATATCTTTATTTTATCAAAGAAACAGAAATCCTTTTTTTCCCCTATGGTTTCCTTTAAATCAAGCATTTGAAGAGAATATTTGCAAAAAAAATTAAATAAATAGACCAAAATTTTTAAGACAAGACCCAGCAGAAATGAACATTTTGGCTTCAAGAATGAGTTTGGAAACAAGACATTATGCGGTGGTTATTTTTTAAACGCCCTTGTATTGAGTGTGCTCCTGGCATTTGGTGTATTAATACAACATAGTCTAATTACACTTCCAGCCCTGGGTCTTCAGTTAGGTCTATAATTTGAGATTTGTCAGGAGGGACATGGACTAACACAGGGTTCCACCAGCAGAGACCCAAATTCAGGATCAATCCCTGGTACTATTACACCACACCTTTGCTACTCAGAAAAGCAGCTTATCTATTACTTGGTCTTGAAAGAGCAGATCTCATACATAGTGCTGTAGAACTACTTAAAAACAGTAAAGGCATTTCAGAGACAAGTAAATCTCACAAGCTAATATGGGGGAGTTGTTAACTTCTGTCCACTGGCTTATTTAAGCTCACTTGGCTTTCCTTCTCCTTCCCATTTTACCCTTTTTATAACTACTCTTGTGCAGTGGAGGAGGTACATGAAACATTTACAGGCTGAAACAGTGAAAAGGTACCTAGACAGGAAAATAGAAGAGTTATGTTTCTGACATCTACCTCCAACTACAAAAAGTGAACAGAACTAAGGCGTTGGGAAAAAGATGAATTAATGAATCTACTCGTATATGACTGCAATCATTGAAATCACGAGGAAATATACCTTTCATGAATGGTTCAGGGTGTGGAATGAGATGCAGATCAGTTAGCAAGCCCACGTTAACAGGTTTAAAATATTTAATGCATTGGTAATCATCCTTCTGTGGTGATGGCCAGACTGTGTTTAAAGTGGTCTCCAAACTGGGGTATGAAAAGTTCAGTCTCTGCTAATGCTTCATCCTCTTGAAGCGTTTTGACTCGGGAGATTGAAACTCTGTGCTTTTGCTGATGTATTTAATTTCTAACCATACTGTATCACAAACACTCCTTTTTAAAACACTTTTATTCCTCTTGACCTACCATGGGACTTTAGGGCTGTCTGCACTAGATAAATGATATCTCACATATCAAAGTGAACGATGATCCCTGCTTCCTTTTCCAGCACTATTAGAAAAGTATTGCTTTCCTTGGTGTTTCTTAAGCAGAAATGCCTTTAATTTATGATGCTAGAATATAGAAGTTGACTGCTCTATTTTTGCAGTTTAAGGACAGCTATTCTTTTATGCACCTCTTGCAAAGGACAAATAAGAGAGCCAATTACTATCATTAATCTTTTTGCTAATTCACAAAGGCTATGAGATCATAGGCATAATTTCCTATTCTTATCAGTTGCTGTCATTACGAGTCGTGAACAATGTGAGAGCTAGGGCAAATTAAAGGTATGAGCGTCAGCCAGCCGGGGCGGCTGGTATCCTTCAGCTACATTTAGAAAGAACAGAGAGATATTCTCTCAGCTTCCTCTTCATGTGGTCTGCATAAAGCAAGAGCACGTTAGTAGTAAAGTACTATCTGTAGGACAACATCAGATACCCTCCAAATGTAATAGTATAAGCACAGTTGACAATAAAGCTAAATTGCTGCTTCAAAATTCCTTGGGAGATGAAATGTGTGTTATCCAAAAGCTGCATATAAACTTTTATCGTCATTATTTTTCCTCATCAAAAAATATTTAGTGGGAATTTTAATGGTAGTGGCACTTAAGGAGAAATAATCCCTATTCTCTTGATAGGCAACAAGACAGTCACAGTGCATTATAATTTCCTTCCACAATTTTTTTCTTTTTTGGATGCAAGTTGATGACCTTTAATTCCAGTTGGGATTGTGGTGAGTGAAGTGAGCTTTTTTTTAAGACATGGATCCAAGAGTTTCTGTGTCCTGTCTGTTTCTGTTCTCATCAAAGATGACAGGTTTAGAATCAACCTTCAGAGAGGAACGCGATAATTAGTGCTTCAGTTCAGGAAGTCTCCAATAAAGACAACTTATGCTTAATAGAAAGAACACACTTCAGTCCCATTGACTTGGATGGACTTTCAACACACGTCTGAGTGCTTTACTGTGCCCGAAAGTGCTGTGGACCTGATTCTTCAGACAATTGCTGCCAGGTGTAGAGTTTAGGAATACAGTAAAATGTCACCATTGCCACTTACAGTACTGTGGGCTCCTTATGATAGAACAGTAAGTGTTCTGTCCTGATCTCAAAACCCCTCGTCTCCAAGTAAACATCCAGCACTTGAGTGGGCCTGTTATGTTTAAGTGCAGATAAGCTGTAAGTTCAGCTCTGTGCTTTGCTGTGCCAAGAAAACATTGAACTCTTTCCCAAGGAGAGCATATTTAGAGTCCAGGAATATGACAACAGCTTCTTGATGGGGTTTGACACCCAGTTCATTCTGAAAATGCCTCAGTTGGGTCCATTCAATCACAATTACAATAATTCAGTAATGCTTAGTTTTGTTTTCTCTTGTGTGACCTCAGTTCAGAAATTCTTTTTTTCTATGGAGTTGTCTCTTTAACAGTGAGGCAGCTGTTAGTTTCTCCTGGGAATGTGGTCTTCAGAGTTTTCTATCCTACTTGTGAGGAACTGTGACATTAATTTTAAAGAAAAATCTTTTCCCCAGTGACATCAGTAATGACATCTGCTGGATCACTAGTGAAAACTATCAAAGCTCTGATATTTTCCATGGGTAAATGGGAAAATTTGAGCCATTAATAAGGATAATTTATATATCAGGAATTCAAGATGTGAAGAGTCCCTAAGATCCAGAGACAAACTCTTAGTAGGTTGTCACGGGATCTACGGTAAGTTACCCCAGCAGAGTCTGCTCCAGCACGTGTAATACATCTCAGATCTCTCCCGATCAGGAACAGTCCTTAGCTTTGTCTTCTGTCTCATCTAAAAGAGGGTCTTTGTGAACCAGAGTATGTTTTTACCTCCCTATATGAGCTGTGTGTGAACAGCATATCCTGGGGCATATCCATGATGGAGGCATAACTTCTTCTACATAAAGCATGACTCTATTTTATATATTTGTCTCTGTGCAAATACCTGCACAGTGAAGTGATGCAAACCCTGTGTTCCTTTTGAGACACTGGCAGTAGAGAAGAAAATAATGTCTCTGCAAACACTTTATTTTCTGAGGCAGGTAAGAGAATTTTTTCAGAAAAAGGCTGGTAAGGAGTTGGACATATTTCTGCTGATACTCGCTCACAGCTCTGTTGGAAACTGTCAGGTGGGTTTGTGGAGAACGCTGATCTCTGAATTCAGCCTGCTGTGTCAGCCTTGCTGAGGACAGGCTGTCCTGGGGCCGGGGACCTCGGGGTTTCCACATTCCCTTCTTCACAGCAGGGATTCCTAAGGGCTCAGATCCGAAGAGGCGCTGGGCGCTCATCTCTGTGGCAGGCAGCCAGAATGTCTGCCCTGGCGCAGGGGTGATTGCTGAGGGGTCTCAGGAGATTCAGAGCAGCTGTAATGCAGCTGACTAGCTGCAGCTCTCGGGGCTGCCAAGACTCTTGCTGCCAGCCCGAAGCATTGAGGGAATCCCGGGCATCCCACGCTTGATAGAGGGCTGTTGTAACAAATATGTCTTGTAGGTTTTGCCCTGAGTAGGATGGCAGTCATTCAGCTGCCCTGCATCCTGTAAGACTCTCCAGAGAGACCCCAGGAGCCATGGCAGCCAGAAGCTCAGTTTTCCATTGTAAAAAAAAAACCAAAAACCAACCAACCAAACAAAAAAACAATAAAAAACCAAAAAAACCCCCAAACCAAACAAAAAAAAAACCAACAAAAAAAACCCCCAAAAAACAACTTTCTGTATTTTGGCTTTTCCTCAGTGCATTTTAAAAAAAAATCTTTCTGCGGCAAAAAATAAATGCTGACCTAATCTCCTCTCATCTGCATTGGACTGAAACATTAGAAGCTAACCATTTCTAATATTAAATATTATTCAGAGCTGGCTGTAGTAAAGCTATCAAATATTGTGATGCACACATTTTACAGTAACAAGTAACAAGTTTGTGGTAAATGCTGAACTGCCAGAGACTAGATAAGATCATGTAGCATGTTCAAATTCTCCAGCGGTTAAAGCTGGAGAAGGCTACTGCAACCTATTGAATTGCCAGTGTGATTTGTTGCCGCAGGTTAGTATTTCTTGGCAATTTGCAACTACGTACTGAATTGTCACCTTCTTAACTATACTGGAAGAGCTGAAAGGGTAACGGCACACGATGCGACCTCTCTCAACTTGTAATCAACAAGATTATTATAGCTCTTCACTCTTAGCTCTGATTTGCTCGTCACAGGGAGAAGCAGAGAAACTGGTTGCTGTATTCTTCCAGTGGAGTAAATGTGAAAAGTTCAATTGTTGTTAATTTTAAATACAAACATATACATTTTACTCATACTTGACAAATGGATGAGTTTTCTTTCCTGAGTCATACTAACAAGGGTTGTTTCTCCTCGCACACCTTTAAGGAGTTGCACAATATACTTGCACATGCATTCATGTGCTAATTTGAATAAATAAAATTCAAAATTTTATTTAAAACTTTGCTTCTCTTAAAAAGGAAAATGAGATGAAAAAGTTTTCTGAATTCAGAATCAAGTATCAGTATTGAGGCTTTTGTTGTTCTTATTATTTCTTCTTTGATGTAAATCTCCTCCTTCTCACTAAAAAAAAAAAAAAAAAAAAAAAAAAAGTAGAATTTCCTTAGTAGGCATTAGCATTACTGCTTTCCATTGAGAACTCAAGCTCTACCTGAATTCTCATTTGTTGGTTTTTTGGTTTGTTTTTTTTAGACACCTTCATGTTTTTACTACAAATGCTTCAACTATAGCTACATTAAAAAAACAAACCTTGTGACAAAACTCATGTGTGATTCAGGGAAACTGCTGTGAGATTGATTTTTTTTTTTTTTTTTTTTTTTTTAAATTTTTCCATGTTAACTTTACCTTGTGGTTTGAGATGTTGAATAGAAAACATTTTGATAGCCCAGGATTACCCCTGTGTCTGTCCATCTTCCTGAAAAGATAGCCTAGATATATTGGATTTTTTAGGCAGTGAAGCTAAATAAATATTCTCCTTATAAGAATGAAGAATAGCTGGTTGCATACTTTTTCCAAGAAGAGAATAAAGCCATTTACTAGCAACTGATATATAGAATCCTTAATTCTATGGGATATGTAAAAAGATAATTTATTTTTTTAATTTTTTTTTTTTATTCTAAAGAAGCTGCTGGGCATTGAAATCAGTGCTTCCTAAAAGCATTGCCTTTTCAAAAATAATGAACTGTCCACTCAACTAATCTTTTTAGGACTCAGGAGATAACAATGGGAGGATGATGTTAGAAATAATCAAAGATACTGGCATTAAAATATAAAAAATTGATCGAAGAACAATACTAGGCTTTTCTTTCTCAGAAATAATAAGAGCAGCCTAATTTATTGTACATCATGTGTGTTATGGAACTATTATTCTCTACACAGGTACATCACTATTAATACCCAGTATTTCAGGTCTTTTGATTTGTTGTATTATCAAGAAGACAGATCCTCTGCTGGTGTAAACTGGTGGAGCTCAGCTATGCTAAATGGAGAAATGTTGCTTTATGTTACTTTGGGAAATGGAAGAGTGGTTGCATTCTTTCAAAGGGTGGAGACTTGCATTTGTTTCATTTTTCCACTCTGAAGGTGGTGTTACTTGTCACTGCTAAATTGCTTACTTCTTTTCAGTCTTTTTGAATTGTCAGTGGACAAAAGCATTCAGAGGCGTGTCAGCTGGCTGACTATTCCAAAGTAAACCATCCCTCTGACACTCAAGACACCTGTCCTTGTTTATTCACACTTGTATTTACACTGTTATTTCCATATTCATGCAAATATGTCATTCTTCCTTAAACATGCTGTTGTGATCCATGACCAGAACAATCAAAGAGTCCAGACTCCTCCGGTTGCTTCTGGCCCTCACTGAACTTCTAGAGGTTGCAAACAGCAATACTGTTTGCTTTGGAAAGCTGTCTTCTGAAAAGAATTAGAGTTTTCTTCCCTTAATGCCAGATTTCTGGTTAACAACAGATAATTTCTGCAGAGCTAGAGAGAACTGGGGGCGGGGGAAGGAAGAGAGAAAAATAAGCCTTTCCTTCCCTATGGTGGACAAAAGGTTTTTTGCCGTTTCCCAGACAGACATTCCAGATACCTGTTTCACCATTGGGAAAACGTGTATGCGTCCCTCTTAGGGGCATTAAACAACAACAGTGTTTGGACATTCATATTACTGTATTTGGGCTGCTTTTGATATTAGTGCCCTGACAGGTGGTAAGACAGGACAGACAACTTTTGGATGAGTACTTTTCCAATGTATTATAAAACACAAACTATTTACTGCAGGAAAGTGTTAATCAATTATTATAGACTTTTACTAAATTAATGTAGCTTTTGGATGGTTCAACCCATTTCAGCCTAAAAAGACAGTGAATTATAACAAACATTTGTATATAGTGTGAATTTTCATATAAGTAGCATCTTCAGACACTGAACAGGAACAATCTATGTGTAAAAAAAATCAGGTATGCAAGTTATGTCTTGCAGGATTATGAGCAACATCGTGACAGCTTGGTTTTGCATCTCCTGAACCCACAGACTGAGTTTAGGAGAATAATAGAAGTCAGTTTTTAGCCCCATTTTTTAAATCTTTCCACTCATATTTGTAGTATTTATTAAAAAAGACCATGGATTGTTTTGGTCATGCTGTGAATCCTGCTGTGACAAAAGTTTGTTTTCAAACTTAGAAAATATGCCCTTCCACAAAGTTCACAGTGCACAAATACGGTATAATAAAAAGGAAAGTAAATATGTTTGATTCCCCTTTGAGAGCAGGAGCAATCCCATCTGAACATAATTTTCAGACTTTACATCATACCATGTCTTAAAAAAAAAAAGAAATTACCAGTACAATGTCTGTAGCTAAACATTTGCTCAAATATATCAGCTCAGCTGATTGATAGAATGTGTTGGTGCATTTGAGAAAATTGTTTTCTGGTTTAAAGTAATCATGGGGTTTTGTTTGGTTGGTTTTTTCCCCTGTGCTCAACTATTGCTGATCCCATTGCAATGAAACATTAAAATCACACTGAAAAGGAGCAAAGTTAGGAAAATGCAAAGATCTGACCTTTAATAAACAAAAGTTATTTAAGGAAGACAGAAGGATCTCCCCCAAACCGCCTAACGTAAAAAGCAGAGTTTCACCAGATTTTATTCAGCTGGCTGTCAGTTGCTCCACCTCAGAAATTTGATAGGATTAACATTTTGCCAAAACTCACAATCTACTTTGGGCTTTGCTTAGTTATAGTTTAGGTTAGGTAACTAGGTTAGTACTTGAGAGGGATTTTACTCAATGACTTACAACAAAATTCTTCTCCATAAGTTTGTTACCCAAAAGGGTATAGTGTTGGTTCCATTATAAAATTAAATAAAAAACTGTTCTTATTCGTAATTCAAATTATTTCAATAATACAAATAACACTTCATGAAGTTCAGTTTTGGGGGCTTTTGGGGGGGTCAATTGAACAATGAATTAAATTTGCTTCTTCGCTACGTAAGGAAATTGGGAAAATTTATTGGAAAACAGATACAGGTTCCTATTTCTGCAGTAATCAAGCTCCCGTGTTATTGGTAGCATGCAGAAGGACAGATGTAGAGGCAGTCTTTATCAGATTGCCATCTCCTTTAAGGTCTTCTTGGAAGGGAACTTTTTTGTATGTTACTTTTAGCTACATTTTGCAAAGTGACTGGTGTGTGCTGAAGAATCTGGCTCGTCTTCCAGAATGTAATGATCTTGGTATTTGGAAGACATTATTCTCTGCGTTGGTTATGATGACACATCATGACAGTTGCTAAACTAAGAACACCAGTAAATCCATTACTGAATTCTACAGGTTCTGTAGATGATGTGTATACTGCTGGAGTGACGTTGATATCTCCAATGGGAATACTGTGGACTTAAAATGAGCACTGCTTATGGATTGTAGGATAGCACAGACTTTGGTGCCACATGATAAAACATGTTTTCCATATAGATTCAGGTCTTAGAAACTTACACGTTCCTTATTGCTGTGATACCCGTGCATCTCCAAACATACCTTCCTCAGAAATTCCTAAGAGGTAGGAAGCTTCTATTAGCCTGTTGTGAAAGGTGAGAAACCTAAAGTTAGAAGAGACAGTGATTTGTCCAAGGTAACGTAGCTACTCTGTGGGAGGAAGCAACTGAAGCAGTGTCCTGACTTTTGGCACATTCTTCCTCTTTAGTCACCTCTGCTTTACTTCATTTTGCCTAGAAAAGAGAAGAAGAGGAAAGACAAAAGGGTGAAGAACAAATAAGGCAGCAGGAAGAAATCCGAGCAAAAGAGTTGTATCTGAGCCTCAAGCAAGCTCAGCAGCATAGTCAACACAGTGATGATGACCAGGAGTGGGAAGAACAGTGTGAGTAAAATTACCTTCATGGAATTAATGCATTTCCAAAAGTAAATAAAAAGAGACTTGTAGAATGCAAAAAGATATTGCTAAAAAATCTCTTCTACCTAGAGCAATGCGAAATGCTGTATTATTTTGCAGGAAATTACCAGCTTGACAAACAGAAGTTACTGTGAGTTTACCATATTTCACATTTCTTTCTGAATAAGAATCTGTGTCAATGCCTTATAGAAAATTTTTCGTGTACGGTGACTGAGATAATTGATTTTTGTCTAATGTAACTAATTAACAATTTTGGCTTAGTAATAATAATTCTGGACACAGTTATTTTGACAGCTTATCCTCAACTGTCTCTGAAGAGGTAAAATCTGTCTTCATCTGTATTTTAGTTACTTCCATATGGTGTTGGGGTCAAGCTATGATATCAGCACTGAAACTCCATTTCAAAAGATTACAGTAAATAATGCTTAGATTGTTGCCCTGAAAAATATCCTTATGATCATGATCTCACGCCATGGAGGTGCTGTTCCTTTCTAGTCACCCTGAAATTCTTTACTTATATCATCATTGTGATTAATTTAAAAATACATTAGTGTCTTTTAAAAGCCTATAAGGAACAGAAAAAATATGTTACTATATATACGTATACATACATACTGTAGGTAAGTAAAGGTCCATTTTATGAGTAAATAAGACTTAATAGGTTATTGTGAATGAAACGTCCGTCTACTGCATCTGGAGTCTACCGTACAGTTAGCTTTAGGAGTAGGAAATTTGTTTGCGATAAGAATTGTGCATTTTTTGGGGGAGAAGATTATTTTATTTGCCACATCTATACTGATTTGATTACTCTGCAGAAAAAGGAAATGTAATGATTGGAAAGTTTTAGCTCATGTGAGGTTATTGTATTAATTATATATAACACAAAGGTTAATCAACTAATACTAAAAATGGAGTTTTAGGGAGCTGATAGTCAGTATGTGTTGCATGAAACACCTTATGAAGTAGGAAGAAAATATTGCTGTAGTGTTACTTATTTCCTGACAGAAGTAAAAGAAATGTATCAAAATATGCAATGAGTTTATTTTATGGTTTTAGTCATCAGTTCAGGAGTTCTTGAAGACTAATTACTGAAGTCCTATTACCGGGGATTAATGTGATAGTGAATCATTCTGTTCAACATGAATTAACTCTATATGAGATACACTGGTGCAATTTTCCAAGCTCATAGCTGGCTATGCCCATTTTTGATCAATAAAGCCTCTGTGTATTACACTGTCAATAAAGAGAAGATAATTATTTCCTAAAGAATTATCTAAATCCAGGTGTAATGTTTATTTGGAAAGGAAAACTGTAGCTTTTTGTAGTTTGGGTTTTTAAGAGCAGAATGAGTTGGGGAAAAAATAGCCCTTTCATTTTAATTTTGTACAAAAGGAGGTGTTGTCAATTAGGATCAGCTGGCAACCTAACATAGAGGGTGATGTTATGTACTTTAGCATATCATTGATGGTAAATAAGGAAAGAAAATACAGTTGCAACCATGTTGTAAAAAAATTAAAATCCAGCCTATCTTTACACTGAAATTGTCAATAAAATAAAATACTATAAACGTTACTAAAACCAGCTATCATTTTCTTACTATTGCATTAAAGAGGTAACTGAGATTTGAAATTGTTGTCTCAGTTTTCTCAAGGAATGCTGGTTGTACAGGGACAGACATCAGAAACGCAATAGAGGAATGATGTGAGAAAGCAGAGAGGAAAGGAACAAGCTATGAAAGGTTTTGAACGTGATTTCTGTAATGGCATTCTTGGTCTGTCAAAACACTTTAGACTGCATCCTATGCTGATGGATATAATCTACCACCAATATTTTTTCTTGTGTAATCTTTGGAGTATTGTGTGCGCTCTGAAGGAGCTCTGTCACCTTCAGCCTGTGTGCCTCAGTACCTATAGACCTGTCTGCTTGTGGTCAAAAGGGCGACCAACTGCAGCTCGCGTCATTTCAAGCTCGGAGCCTGGGCATCAATAATAGTGCTGCTGTGGCGAAATAAAAGCTCAGCACCTTCTCGCTGGCGGCACCGCAGCTGGGTTCTGCAGCCTGCTATAAATTCTGTGCTGCCAGAGTTTATGCTGTTATCAGTAATTGATTTAGCATTAAACTAACTGCAGACTAATGACTAGAGTGTATCACATCCTTGTTTATCCTCTTATGCTTATCTCAGTGTCTCAATTTATCCCAGTTGGTTTGAGGGCTTAGAACTGTGTTCCATTAGCAAATGGGTGTGACAACTTAAGATATGAAGATGCAGTGTTTAGTGTCTTATCTGAAACCAGTTCCTGGCTGGTTTAGACTATGCCGTCAGACGCTGCATTGAGCTTCCTGAGGAATGTTAACATATTCGGTTTTCTTAACTTTGCTGCGGAAGCCAGAACCTCCAGCAGACAGGCAATAACAAGTATTTGGAAGTGGGAACATCTGAAATTGCTATGCAATGAACTAGTACCTCAGGTTCACCAGATTTTTTCACTTTTGATTTCAGTTTCAGACATTTCTGTTTTCTTTTTTAATGGTAATCCTTTCCTTTTGTCTTCAGATATTCTTTTGGGGCACTGAGAGGAAATTTAATCAAGTTAGGCAAAGCTATCCACTTGTCATCTTTTCTAAGCAATACATAAATGCATGAATGCATAAGAGAATTACAAGCAGATGTAATATTAACATCTTTTGTCTCTACACACCTGCAATGGAAACCATATTGCTCATTAGGAACAAGGCCAGACTCCTTTGTGCCTTACCTCCTTGAAGTCAGCCCTTCATAGACAACAGTGCTGGGGGTCAGTACTGAAGAGGAAGAGCAGCGCTAGAGCAGCTATTGTGGAGAGCAAATGTAGCAATGATAATGATGACACTACTAATTTATTTAGTAGATGGAATTCAGAATGTGATGAGGATTCATCTCCCCTCATCACATTATCCCTCAGCTGTTTATTGCCAAGGCAATAAGCAAAGTGTTGCTAATATTAGTTCCTGGTTTTCGGTTCAGTTTGCTTCTGCTGTTTGCCTGATTGTGCCAAATAACAATAAAAGCCCATAGAACTGCTGTGTTAATTGGAATACATAATTTTAGTGCTTTTTAATATACTAAATAACAAACATAGAATAGCTTGAGAAATCAGCACTAAAAGGAAAAAAAGGTGTTGTAAGAGCAATTATACACTTTGATTTCATATAACGGATATACGTTGGAGTACTTTAGAGGGCATTTGTGAGTCAGTACATGGAGCAAGTATATTGATTGGCAAATGAGAAGGTGAATAGTGGAAAAGACTGAAAGCGTCCACTGTTCAAAGGTCTTATTCTTTGAAACTGAGGAGTGAGAACTAAGGCCAAGCTTAGATAGAGGAGTGTATATATTCTGATTAGTTTTAAACCCTTCTACGGGCTGTTCCATTTTCTAGAGTATTCAATAACCAATGCCCTATATCACAGTCTCTAAGCGTCACCTCCCTCTGTGAGAGTCAAGAAGGAATCTGCAAAACATGACATGAAAAACTATAGCATAAATATTCGTCTGATTGAATATTGCAAAAGGCATTCTGTTAGTACACTTGCAAACCTCTGCAAACTCTTTCAAGCTACAAAGTGCTCAGGTACCATCTGACCAGCTGTACTCATCTCCAGACAAAAATTATTCCAGTAAAAATGTAAATAAAGTTGAGTAACTTGATCTGTTCTTAGGCCTTTCCCTAAGTATCCACTTTTGGTCTCTGTTGGAAGTAGGATACCAGGCTGACTCATTGTAGCTTCTTTTATATTGTTATATTTTTATGTTCTTCTACAAACTATGTCTGTGCTGAATTTTAAAGTGAGTAGTCCCCAGTTCAGCTATGCATTAACTAAGCAAGTGCTTAACCTTAAGTATGTGCTCACTGAACTTCAATAGGTCTCAGAGTGCATTGTTGAATAGGGGTGGGATTATTCACAGGCTTTCAGATAAGAAGATTGCTGAACTGGAGCCATATTGCAGAGTATTTGCGGGAAGTTATTTTCCAATTAGTAAATGGAAAAACACTGAGTGATTTGTGTGTGCACTCAGAAAATTTGAAGATTTAATTTTATCTATTAAGTAGTCATTTTGAATTGCTCATGAACAAGTTTCCAAGCATTATTAACAAGGGTAAAGCTGAAACAAAATAATTTAAAAATGAGGATGCATATTCATGGCACATGTTTTTGTTTTTTTTTCCTGCTTTCACATAGTTCTGACTGTAACTCACAGGTTTTCAAAAGCACGAAATAAATTATACAAAAGGAAGAGTTCCTAGTCTTTCACAAATTACGTGGTCACTTTCAGCTGCAGTACAGCATGAGTTAATCCTCATCTGTATCAGAAGATATTATTGGTATTAGAACTTTGCCAGGACTGATAATAGGGATTTCCCAATCCTAAATGAAAATATAAAAAGCAGTCTTGCATTTTAGGTTAGCATGGAGGAATAACAGAGTCTCGTAAACTGTTAAAGGTAAATTGAACAGTAAATTGAGACCTATAGGATCATAAGAGTTATTGCATACACAAGCTTTGTGGTTTCTTCTCTGTTGTTAGAGTACATTCACACTGCAGGTCATGTAGACATGTCCAAGCTGGCTTTAAACTATATGTTTCTAGTAATGATATCCATATAATCATGACAGCACAGACCTCAGTCAGGATATTTTTACCAGTTTTCCAGGAGGGTTTGGTAACCAACTTCTGGCCTGCTCTGCTGTAGCTACAGTCATATTGGTACCTAACCGGTATAAACAGCTCAGGCATTTCTACACAAGGTACAGCGCTATCAGGGCAGAAGTGTGCTTCATTTTATGAGCGCTGGAGGAGGATGTACCTCTTGTTGGTATCACCAACACCTGAAGAGAAAACTAGTAGTGGAGATGGACTCATGGGACCTGGCTGGACTGTGCATTTCCTGTGAGCTTGACAAATCAATCAAATTCCTCATTTCCCAGACTTATCAGTCCTGACATTATTCCATAATATAAAAGGAAGATGAAAAAAATGTAGATTATTATTTGTAGTAATTCCTGGTGCTAGATATATGGACCTATGGTGATGATTCATAGATTTTAAGGACGGGAGACATCATTCAGGTATCTAATCTCCCTACTGAAAATACTGACTAATGAATTTAATGCTTTGCACAGGGGTCACGCCAGAAGTACATTTACTGTAAAAGGGCAGCCAGTCAAGAAAAGTAATCTGTTCCTACTTAAGATAGTACTATAAGTCCTGACTACTTTTGCTTTCTTTTTGTGTGAAAGGCTATGATGTGTCCTGAAATACAGCAAGTAATGCAGAATTTATGGCTTCTTCGGTCTAAGAATATTTGGGCTAGACTTGATCCAGATATCAAGTTCTTATTTCTAGTGAGACGATTCAGAGTCAAAGAGAGAAATATGAATATTCACTAAATTCTATTATAAGAAAAAACCTGCTACAGAAATACGTCTGGATTTACCTTCAGACTTTGAGTGATTTTCTGAAGATATATGTATTTGTGAGAGGTGTTGGTATGGGAGGACGGTTCATGTGACGTGCATTATCTTGTCTGGAGTGTAGCGGAAAACTTTTTTGTAGATTTCTGACTGCAATGTCCAGATGAATCTTTATCCACAATACTGTTTCCAGTCACCAAAACCAGTTATTGATGTCAATGACTTCGATTATTTACCCAACACAAAGTCCCTTGACCAGTCAGAGAGTTTTAAAAGAAATTTGGGATAACATAGCAACACAGCTCCACAGGAGGAGCTGTACTAGACAACTCCTACAGAAAGAGGAATGTGAGGAAAAAGAGAAAGGTTTCTGGGAATAACTATAAGGAATGGGATAGGGAGAAAATCGGGACTCCAGTAATGAAAAAAAAATGGATTAGGAGGTGCTATATGTCCCTATGGTCAAAGATATAATTCTTCAGATAAAATTTCTTCAATAAAAATTCTTCATAACATGAAAGAGATGCCTATGTATGTGTGTGTATGTATATATATATAAAAAAATCTATATGCATGCATTTAGATGTCTATGGCATGCAGCCCTCCCTATCCCAACATATATACAGACACATACACAGGTATATACATATATGTAAACACTTATACATATATATGTATGGATAGGGAAAGCTTCATGTCATACATACGTTCAAAATGTTTTCTGAATGTTGATATTTGACAGTTGCAAACTATGCTACCTTTCCCCATTGTTTTGTGATAAGAAATATTAAAATTTGATACTGTTTGGGAAAATGTAGTCCAGGTCACTAGCTTCTGATGGTATAGATTTATTAGCTAGCAAAAATACAGTAAGAATGTTGGTTGAAAGGAGTATCTATTACTGAGAAAAGCGGGGCATGAAGATACTTTGCCTTTTTCGTTACCCGGCAGCCTGTACATCAGTAGAAAAGAATCCCAGAAAGCTCCAGGCAGTCTGCCCTCGAGCTCTATACTGTGGTTGTGACAAACAATGACTGGTTTCTAAATGCCTTACCAAGCTGCATTGCACTCATCTTCCTTGCTGTCTCTCATGTTGTTGCAAACACAACGTCCGCATTTGAAGCAGCCATTACTGAGTGGCTTTATAAAGGATAAATCACAGAAATTTTGTGACTCATATACTTGAGCCACTGAAAAAGCATGTTTACATGACGTTATCTACCCTTAAAAATAATGACCTGTAAGATAAATAGTGAAACCCATTACTCATGTTTTCTATGCTGTACAGTTGTTTGTTACTGTGTTTAGCTAAAGCAAGAGGGTATGTAGTTAAGTGAAACAGAAATCCTGCCAGTTGTATATATATGAAGTATCTATCACTCATTTATTATGCTTTCTTGATGAGCTTTTAGTTCTGTATACTTTTCTACCTATAACAATTTGATATAATTCTAAGCTTAAAAGTCTTTTCTCTTTCCCTCAGTTGCCTAGAGGGTTTTATTTCATTTCATTTTGCTTTGAGCGCTCTTATTTCTTGATTCCATTAAACCTTTCCATAATTTGGACAAATCCATTTATACTTCTGCTTGCTTTAAATCAGGAGTGTAAACCAGAGGTGTGCAAACAGCCTAATGAAATGCAGCTGTCTGGTATTATATCATGCATTCCGAGTCACAGGTACAATCGCAGTAGAGTAAGAAATAGTGTGTGCACTTTATGAATTGGGTATGATCTAAGCCAGGATAGTCATGGCAGGGTTGGTAATTGCTACTGGAGGCAATAGCTTGCTTCTTTAATATTTGCTTCACTGGATGTTAAAGTTCGTTTTGTACTGGAATAATTTCCCTGCCTGAAGTTATTTGTGTCTCCAAAAAAATCATCAAAATGGGGCTTGAGGCACCAGAATAGAGCTGACAGATGATGAATATTTGCAGTACAATTCTTCTTGCTGCATTTAAGTTACACCATTTTGAACACAGGATTGTTTGTACATTAGTTTTAAAATGAAGAAGCTTTAGAGAAAGATGCCTGACCTGCAATGGCCAGAGCAGGAGTCTCATTTCAGGTTATGGAAATATGTAACTCCCTGGTCAGTGCCATTGATGGGTGTGTCTTAAATCTTCCAGTATGGATTCTGGTTCTTTATACGCGATTTTGGAGACTCAAGTGTGAGACAACGCCATCCATAGCATCAGCATGCCCTTTACAATAGCTATTAATTTCTCCATTGTTACTGAAACCATTTTTTAGACTGCAGTTTTCGAGGTGGAGACTTCAGTGACTTTAAGTACCGTAACAAAGACAGCATCTGCCTTTCAGAAAGAAAGCAACATTAATAACAAAAAGTGCAACCAACATGTTAGTTTTTATAACTGTAAATTTTGGGATTAGCGCCTGCAATTCTAGTTATGCACATAGTTGCAAAGAATTCTGTTAAACACAGACTTAATTTTAAGCAGTAGTTAACATTCTTTCTTGAAACGTAGAACTTGGTGCACTGCCAGTGGAAAAGATGTCCCAAAGCAGGATTTCTCTTATTACAGCCAAAGCAAGTGTCAGATGTAATCGCAGCATGTAGAGGCTCGGTTATTGCCAGTAGTGATCAGACCACTGATAGCTCAAGCCTGGCGTGCTTATTCTCGTGGTGCCCTGTATTTGAAGCATCAGGGAAGTCATACAGTTAGCCATCTCTTTGATGGTGCATTGTAATTTGAACGTTCTTAAAATCAGGTCATGTAAGGAATAAAGACAGTAAGTTGTTCTATAAGGAAAGGGGTAAATGGTGGTAACTCTAAAGTCTCTCCTCCCCACCCTTCCCATTCATTCTACCCAGTGCGCCGCTCCAAAGCTGCAGATGAGGAAAGGAGCCACAAAGCACGCAGGGCCCGGGACGAATACCGACGACAATCCTTGCGTGCAATCCAGAAGGGAAGAGTGGCTGGCCTGAGTAATTTGTTCCAGGGTACAAGCCTGAATAACGATCAGGAGATAAAACTGAACAACAACAGTGCAAGTCCTTCGCTGTCTCTTTCTGCAGCATCCAGGTTGGTTTGTGACTTTGAAATAGTTTTCTGTTGAATTGCTCCTTCTCCAATCCCCACCATTTCAACAAGCTCTTCTTCAGTTGCTGGAAATTCTCAGCCTTGCTCTTTCACTATGACCAGAAAAAGAATATTTAAAGAAAAATGAGAACTGATTGAATACTTAATGTAAGCTAAATGCCATTCATTTTTTCAGACAGATTTCTTAGAGTTCATGGAGATAGAGCTAGGTCCTTCCAAAGTCAATATGAGGTAAGTATGCAAGGCTGTGATGTGGAGAAGAAATCAAATGGAAGAATTCTTAGGCAAGTCTTAAGCCTCAAGCCTAAAACTGCCTGCTGTTTAACAGCTCTTTGAAACATTTTACAAAGAGCTGTCATACTCCCAAGTTTCAGGGATTTTAAGGTTTTTTTTTCAGGCAAAATCAAGTGTCTTTGGTGTTTATTAATCTTTCATCTGACTTATTTAGGGAGTGCCATGAATTGCAGAAGAGGAAAAGAATCCAATTGGGTAGATGGGTGCTAGAAAGTTGACTAGTCACTCTGGTCTTTTCCTGGTTTTATCTTGTACCATTAATTAAAAAATAAAAATAATAATAATCCCAAGAAACAATTCTTTACCAGACAGCGTAGCACCAGAGAGAATCAGTCCCTCATTTGCAAATGTGTTCTGCTTTGACAAGTTCTTTGCTCTACTATGTTGAGACACAGAAACTCTTCAGTAACAGCAGCCAAAGCTCCCAGTTTGAGGAGGAATCAGAATTTTACTGTCAGAATGACGGGATCTTTAAAGTTACCATCAAATCAACTTGTCAAAGGAATTCTCATTGTTTTCCCAACTACTTAAAGTCTTCTTCAAATTGAAGTAATAAAAACACTAGAAAAAGTGGCAGATTTTGGTCCATAGCTTTCACCTGAAGTTGTGAGCTTCTGAGGTGAGGTTTTTTACTGTAGAATTTGGTAGTGATAGATGCGATCCTTTTCAAAATAGGCCTGAAAAAGGGCTGAAAAATATTCTGATCATTTTCCAGCTTATGTTTAATACTATTTATCTATTTCTAAGCTATGCCTATACTTCAAAAAACAGGCAGTATTTTTCTTATCTCTTAATGCTCCTCTTTGTCAGTGTTTGTGACTTGATTGTGAAGGTATCAAGAAAAATAAAAGTTGCTTTCAACATGTGCTTTAATAGCGAATATACATACATGTATATAATTCAACTTCTCACACCTAACAGCGGCATGGCGAAGCAGGAGATGTACAGTATGGTGTTATTTACCACTAGTGTGAGACAGTTCTTTTGCCTCAAGGGAATGTGGGTTCAGTGTTACGTCTCTAAGCGCTTCAGCATGAGGCGTAGCTTTGTAGTTTTTACTTTGCCTTGCCTTTTCTTCTAAAAGTTGCATGAAAATAGTGGTCTTTTATATTTTTACTTGAGATCTCTCTTTCTTGTAATTTCTATATAGTTTAGAATGCTTCCATTCAATTTTTTCCCTACTGTCTTTCTTATTTTGCTGAGCGTTCTCTTCCCAATGAAACTCTTTGACCTGCTTAGTCACTTTTATCCTTTTGCCTACTGTGGGTTTTTTACTTTTGCTTTTCTGATTGTATTTCTTTCTTCCTGCCCCTACTGGACAAGCTCGACTACAGTAGCTATAAAGAAACTGTAATTTTGAGATTTGGCCCAGGGCAGAAAAAATTATTGATTTGACAGGTTTTTCAAAACTAAACTGAATTAGAGAGAAATGAGTTAAGAAACGAGAATGGATGTAGAGCCCTGGAATTCAAAGGGTTTCTTGTTACTTTATAGGAAATACTCAAAAACAGAAATAAGCAACACATGTAGTTTGTTTTTTTAAATGTATGTCTGTAATTGAATTCTCACTTTTTCCCCCCACTCATGATTGTGTCTTCAAATTTTATGATGAATATCGGTCAGATCTACTCACACATGTTTATGTGATTGAGCAATCACTATTACATTCACTGCGGGCTTCATTACTTGATATCAACAGAATCAGTCACTAGTTCTAGTAAAAGTAAGACAAGCTGAAAGGAGGACTCAGTTGCATATCATCAAGCTTTTGTTCCTTTCTAAAGAGCACCTTGCTGTCATGAATTGCAGAACCTTGATTGGTTTTGAGGGTTTTTGATTATCTTGCAAATTAGTTTAATGCTGTTTGGTGACTTCTGAGCTGGCGTACTAATTTTAGTAATATTTCTTCATTACATTGTCTAGAAATATACATTAACTGGCAGCTCCATGGCAGGTGGAGTAGGAAAGCTAGATGTATGTAGCCAGCTACTGTACTAGGCACTTCGAAGTGTACATCTCACCAAATGCAAGTGAAATTATAGTACAAGTAGACATACCCACACTAGCCTTCAGCCTACTTATCTGAAGAACGGTGATGAAGATTTGGTAATTTGTGCTAACAGTTTGAGCACCCAGAAACCCACTGGATTTCAAACTATCCAGAAACCCATTGTAAAACCTCCCTTTTACTACTGATATCAGGGTAAATGAGATTGCATGCTTAATTGGAATGCAGTCATGCTTTCATTTGATACAATCTCCCTTAGTCCTCATGTGGGGTAGCTAGATGGATTTTCCACATATTTTTCCTGATTTGCCTCCTACTAGTTAAAATAATCTAAAATGAACAGAAAGTAGTAGAAACAGTAAGGGAGGCTGACAAGTAGGGAATGCAAAGGGAACATAAGAGTTTAAAGCAAATGTTCTCTCTCTCATGCTCAGTGGTTTGGATACACAACCTATTATAGCTGATTCCGATTTAGAATTTCTTGCCAGTGAAAAGGAGTATACTCTAAGCAAAAAAATAAACTTTGCTTGTCAGTATGTACATTGGAATAAAAATGTGGTGGAAAAGGAAAGCTGACTGAAATGTCCGTTGCATCTTCTGTGGTAAATTGTTTTCCAATTTAAGTTCTGTGCTTAAGAAAAAGTTTCAGGTCCCATTTCAAATGTAAAATCAAAATAATCTGGTTTCCGTAAAAACTCCAAATAATTTTAACAAATTTAAAAAAGGCTAAAATTGTTCAGCGAGCTATACTGAACAGCAGTTATACTGAACATTTTGTAGCTGTATTTTTGTAAATATATAAAAAAGAGATTAATATTTATATTGTACCTTGCTTTCATACACTGCTAATTCTCTGAATGACTCTTTTCTGTAATTACTTGCCTTTCAATGCAGTAACATCTGGGAGCGTCCTTCTAGACCCTTTTCTCGAGATGTCATCATTCGCTGGTTCAAAGAAGAGCAGATCCCTCGACGCGCTGGGTTTGAGAGGAGCACCAACAGGATTGCTCAGTGGTTTCATGGTAATACACTGATCCTTCATTTCCTATATAACAGACCTGTAAGCTTCCGCTCAGGAAATAAATCTTGCCAGCTTTCATCACAAAAAGGAACGTCTAATGACATTGTGAAACTTAGAGCCTGTTAAAACAAGATTTTTGCATCAGTCCCATTATTAGCATATCATTTTCCTGTTTTCTTTTTTCTGATTAAATGGACTAATTTGTGACTCATATCACCAAAGTTTTTTTCAGAAATATTTTGGCCAAGATATACTTGCTGTAAAATAGCAAACCAAGCAGGAAGAATGAGACTAAGACAGGGTGAGGAGAGGCCCCCAAAGTAAACTGTAAATACCATAGTGATATGGTACGTGGATGACTGATGTTCAAGTTTTTGCTTTACCTGATTTGCAAGAAGGACTTGAGCTCGTGTCTGTTTAATCCCTGTTGTACTTTCTAAACACAGGTAGCATTTTTCTCACTGGCTTTTGTGAACAGGAATTATTGAAAGATCTTGATTTTTCTCAGAAAGACTTGGGAGTGTATGATTTTAGGGAGTTTTCATGAAATGGGGAAAACGAATTCCTGTTCAGATCCATAATTTGCTGTCATACCTGCTGGAGTTCCTGGCATCTCTGAGGCTTTTGTTCTGTATAGCGTTTGCTATGCAGCTGAATCTTTGATATCAAATTCAAAGGTAAGACTTCCTATTTTCGTAGGTATTAGCAATGATCTTTATATTTGATACAGTTAAATGTGAAAAAAAAGAATTCTGGCTTAATATCTGACATAATTGATGGATGGGAAAACCTTTTAAGGTACATCTCGATATTTTTTCATTGCTGCTTTGGGTGAATCTGATATTTCTTTGTTCAAAGCACTAAGCTGACCCTGATCCTCTTTTCGTTATTCTCTGAGCATAAGATGAAGATGTGTGGGTGGTCTAAAATGAAGTAGGCAAGGAAGATTTCTGAACATGTTTAGTGTTTTCATATATTTCAGATTTCTTTTTATGATACACAAATGCTTATGTGTTAGAAGACATCAGCAAGCTGCTATTTTCATTGGCTTAATTAGTCAGACACTGAAGTCAGCCGTGAATAGCTTGTAAATGCTACACACTTCCATTTCTTATGAACAACGATGCAGACAGGGTTTTTGTTTTCCTACAAAAGACATTTGGTGTGGTTTCTTTCTGAGAGTCAAACTGATTAAAATTTCATCTGTGGACATTTTTCAAAAGTATTTTCAACCATGATCTTTCTGTGTGGTCCAATGGTAAATGTTTTCCCTGCTTGTGGGAAGTTCACATCCATATAAATTGACATGAACAGGTATGAACATAATTCACCCCTGAAGTTAAGAAGGCATCTGGGCTTGAGCTAACACCTGTGCAGTCTTTCTACTAACTTCAGTGGCTTTTGGATTAGCCTGTTAATCACTGCAAGAATTGAGAATTTGTGATCTTTCCTAAGTTTCTCAGATCATGCTGTTTGTATCTTAAGAAACTGTGACTATCCGATGACATTTATAAAAACGAGCAAAGTACCTCCTTTGTCCTCCTCCCACTCGAGGAGCCTGGCAAAGATAATTAAGACAGATTCCCAGCACAAAGCTCAGTGGTTTTCTTTGCAGAGGTCCACATGAATGCTGCTGTGGTACCTGTTCGCTGGGTTAGCTGTTTTAGCTTCTGCAGCTCTGGTCAGATTCATCCTAATCCTTAGTGAACAATTCACCTGCCTTGTAACTCTGCTGGCGTGGTGGAAGCTAAACAGCAGGTCGTTACAGATGCAGTACTCCGTGCTTTGTAGTGTTATGTAGTGTTTATGTTGCATTTTTAATGTAGACAAACTTGGAGGAAAAAGAAACAAACAAAAACCCCAGAGCAAAATATTAGAAAGTATTGACATACTTTAACTTCTTTTTTTTTTCCAGGAAAAAAAACCCTCTTTATTGAATTGGCCTCCAATTTGGAGGCAGGGAGAGGTGGGAAGAGGAAGGCAACCAAAAATCTTTTGATCCAGCCAAAAATCTTTTTTCTTTTCTTTATTTACTTCTTATTAAAATAAAGATTGTGACTCCAATTGTATAGGCCTATTTAGGATCTTCCATGTGTTGTCGTTTTGTATTGTATTCAGGGAACCAGGACATATATATATGGTTTTTGTGTATGAACAAAAATACAGCAGAACGTATCTGGCTCATATAAGAAATTGGCAATACAAATGAAAGCCATTCTGCAAAGCCCAGAATTATGGGTAACCACTTGAGCCAACGGGGCAATAATATCATCATCATTTGGACAGGTGGATGTTTCTGTGGAAAGAACTGCTGCCCAGTGTTTAATGTTGTCTACTATAAAGGCAGGTTCTCAAAACCTCAAGTATCTCTCAAAACAGGTATGTTCAGGTCCTTCACATCCTTGAGCAACTTCTGTATTTTCTCGTATCCCAGTTTTGGACCATAAAATGGGAGGAAAAGATTCTGTCTCACATTAAGGGCTTTCTGAATGCAGTGCACGACGAGATCTATTACAGCAGTACTGAAAAACTACATATTAGTTTGTTACAGAATTACACGTCAATAGACTTTTGCTTATCCGCTTTGACTGTCAGGTTGTTCAGCTTTTTAGATAAAGTTAAGCATTACCTGATTCACTGTCTTGAAACTGTACTATGGACTATGATATTTTCTAATTACACAGAGATGAAGGTTTGAGACAGATGTGTTTGGCTAAAATAACGAAGTCCGAATGATAATGCAAAAATGTCTTTACCCTCATATATTTGACGTGTTTCCCACGTTAAGTCATCCAACTGATCCGGATTCTGTTTAAAATATATATTGTCTAGGGCGTTTTCATGGTAAGTGAAACAGGGTAACATATGGCATACTTAATGTACCTGAAGTTTTCCTTTTGTCTTCATTTGAAGAATTGCTACAAAATGTTTCATTTGAAGTAGAGTCGTAAAATCTGTAGTAAAGTCTTTTCAAATCTGAGCATTTCCTTCCTTATTCACAAAAAGTTACTTCTTAAACGAATACCAGCTTCCACTTCATCCATCTCTATTTGTCTCTTGAAATTATCATCACTTATCAGAACTCTTCTAGCATGTTTTTAGCTCATTTTGAATAGGTTTTACTGTTTTCTTTATTAAAAAAATTAACATGTTAAAGATACAAGCTGTAATGTTCAGCTGAATTTTGGATGTAAATTTTATTATTTTTCCTATGTTTGGGTAATAGACTCTCGCCAAAAACTAGATCATTTACCCCTTCAATATAGGATGAGTTTTTTTAAGTTTCTAAAGAAAAAAAATGTTATTTTAAAATATGTATTTTGAAATTTTATTTATAACTTGGAACCATCTTTAATCCCTTCAGAAACCATAAAATTAGATGAGCTTTACTTCTTTTGGATTGGGAAACAATGAATCTTTTTTGCGTGTGGCTTATGCTCACTTAGTGGCCACAGTGCAATGATGCGCATTTCTCAAACTGCTAAAATAAAAGAGAAACGGGGCAAGTGATGACGGTATCACTGAGACTATCTTGGGATATAACCTAGTCACTGCCTGTATCTTTTGTACAAAA
This sequence comes from Fratercula arctica, assembly GCA_947846985.1. NCBI lineage: Eukaryota > Metazoa > Chordata > Aves > Charadriiformes > Alcidae > Fratercula > Fratercula arctica. The sequence goes on from CANTUZ010000010.1 coordinate 28,930,341, forward strand.
ACCAGCTGCTTCCTTTGTATTATTTAATAGTTGTCTTAGGTTTGAGTGAAAAGTATTATGCCTTCGATTTTTTTTTTAACTATGAAAACTTAGAAATTGGTCTAAATTTAGGTAAAGGTGAATTCTGATCATTTTGATAACCAGGAAGTTAATAATCATATTCTGATTTCTTACCTGCTAATTGATGAATATAGGCACATGAAAAATCTGACTTACAAGGGCATCCTAACGTTGTATCAAGATGTATGGAACTTTTTTGTAAATCTGAATTCAGAACATGCTTTGCCAAGATCTCAGTTGCTGGTACACTTTGAAAGCTGGGAGGTAATTTGGTCTTTGGGATGGGAGGTCTGTCTCTCCAAAGGGCTAGAAAGGGACACACGCTCATTGTTTTGGCCAAGTTATCTTTGAAGTGGAATTTTCTTTTCTAACCTGTGACCCATGCCAAGTAAAGGGAAAGTTACCAGCCTTCCCTATATGTTGAAGAGTTTTGCCAAACTCTGGCACAGATGTTAGCAAATTGTAGTTTTCCATTTACTGCAGCCATAAGATACTGGGAATAGAATTCAATATGGCAACAGAACTAGAGGCCTCTTCCTCCCATAATATTTAACAAAAGGGTGCAGGTGGCTGAAACACATAATATTTCCATTTGTTTGCTCTGTCTTTCATTTGTTCTTTACCCCTTCTCTTTTGCTTGAAATCTGTTTCAGTGTGTTTTTTTTTCCATTCCACGGCTTTGTCAGCTGTTATTTTTGATCTTTTTCATATTTTCTTTAACTTCAGATGTTAGACTTCTCGCTGTCACATATTCTGTTCTGCATTTGGTCATTTTCCACGCAGAACATAGGGGAAGGTTGCTATTTGCAGAGGGGGCGGATCTCGAAATATTTCCCCAGCTTTAGTTAAGACCAAGGTTTTATGATTGTTGATGTTATTTATCCACAATATAAAAGGGATCTCTCAGATGCTTAGTGAGAATAATATGGTAAGACAAAATGAGGAATTTATTCATTGCCTGTCTGTAAAGTGGCTGTACGTGTGTTCGCTAAGCATCTACTGTAGCACTATCAGATCTCTACTTGCCTTCAGGTTGAAAGGAAAGTTCGGAGGCTGATCTCACAGATCTGGAAACATGAGGTAGTTGCCCTAAAAGATGTACCTTTAAAATTTTATAGCAGTAGCATGGTTCCTGTTGTGGAGAACTGTTTTATCAAGGGAAGTCAGGGTGGCAGCGCAGTTACTGGCTGAGGGAGTGGCAAACTGCGAAGCAGCTGATCAGAGCAAGTTGAAGGGTGGATTGGGAAATGCTGAGAGAAGCAGAAGCTGAGTAATCCCTGGGGTCAGGGGAGCCAGGGAAGACAATTTTCAATTTAACAGGATCATGTTGCAAATGTTTATAGATCAAGGTTTAATTTCAGATGGCTAATATTGTTTTCAGGAAGACGCTTGTTTTCAAGAGGAAAATCTAGCAGACCTAAATAGTGACAATGGTTCTGCAAATCAGATGTTCCTGGTAAAGGATTCAAGACTTAGTATTTCTGAAAGCCTACTAATTTTGAGTCCTTGAACAGCACCACCAATACTGGGCATATTGGTATAGCTGAACTGTGGGAAATATAGCTTATAAAATAAAGCTTGTATTATAATATTTTCTAAGGGACACAGAAAAGACAGTGGTTTGGTTTGAAAAACTTCTAACAGTGAATACAGTTTGCTGCTTTGAATGCAAAAGCATACGTTTTCTCCTGCTCTTGAAGAAGTACTCTGCAATCATTCAATGAATGCATGTTAGGAAGATGTAAAGCAAGTGTTGCGTAAATCCAGCAGAAGTACAGACTTCTTGATATTAATGATCCATTTTCTAATTCACTGCTTCGTTGTTATCTAGCTTTTACTTCTATTTGAGAAAGAGCACAGATAGATTCACTGCTTAAGTAAACTGAGTTCCAGGAGTCTGGGATTTTTTTTCCCTTCTAGAATTGTTGTTTATGGGTCACTTTTTTGGGGAAAAGATACAAGCTCTTGTTAAAAATCTCCTGAATTCATTGAGAGCTTTTCCACTGTCTTCCAAAAGCCTTCAAAGACTCATCCAAAAAATAGCTATATTCAAAGCTTGGTATCTAAAACATCCTGTGATTGGGAAACATCTGGGATGAAATCAGGCAACTCCTGACTCAAATGATTAGAAAAGCTAAAATAAAAGTTTTCAATTACAATGTACCTGTTATCTTGCACACATTTGCAGGACAGCTCTGGGTCTCTAATTTATGCAAGTAAACAAAGAAAGGGAAGTGTGAGATTAAAAAAGGGTTACAGAATATAAAAATTTATTTTGAACGATTGTCTGGGAAAGATTGAAAAAAGACTTTAGAGATGATAGATTTAGAAGAGACTGTATCTTACTCTCTTTATCAAAAAGGTAGATTTCTCTGTTTTCTACTCTGCCAGCCTGTTCTTGAAGAGAGGGCTGACTCAGTTGCGATAAGCAGTTCCAATATCTATAGACTTCGTGGCTTGTGACTGCTGCAGGGATACCCCTAGGTCAACACAGGATGATAGTTACTGCTACCTGGTTGATTTTGTGTAAAACAAGTAATACCACAAGTCATTTAGTATTAATCATCCTTCCTAATCTGTGTGAATTTCTCCAAAAACGTTGTTAGGAATCAACGTTACCTTTGCTGGGAATCTTGGCAGGGAGAACAGAAATGGAACAAGTTTGGACACCAAATTACGCTCTCATCACGTAACCCTACATTAGGAAATGGGCTGAGGGATACTGCCAGGCCTGAGTCGGGGAGGCACGCACTGCTGTCACCCCTATTGTCCCTGTTCTGTGGCTGAACAGGGCGTATTATTTTCCAAGGCTGCTTAGTCCTGTGCTTTTCATCACTGCTGAGTTCAGACACAGAGAGGAATGATAACTCATATCACAATGGTTATGCAGGATGAATGAGAGCCCGCTGTTGTATTTTACAAAGGGGTTGCTAAACACTGAATGAGACAAGTCAGGCTGGAAAATCTGTCTAGCATTTGAAGGACTGATGATAGGCTCGCTCTGGTTTTGTACCATGGCCTTTAAATAGTAATAATACTGTAATTTTACTTTACTTTGAAATAATTATAAAGCAGTAACGTTTATAACCTACACCTACAGGTTTTATTGGGGCACTATACAAGAACCTGTTTGTCCTTGCAGGTTTATATAAATTCTCTATATGGGTGGTTTTATACATAGTTATTAGAGCCATGATAATCTGTTTACTTGTTGTGAGATGGAACTCTATTTTTTATATTGCTAGAACGTATTCCTATCAAACATCTACTGGATATTCTAATATTGTTTTTTCAAAGATAGTACAGTATTTGGAGTTAAGTGTTTAGATCCTATGGTAGATTCTGTTACTTGATTACGGATGTCTCAAGTCAGATCCGTAACATATGACAAAACCCAAATTACTTAACCAGATCTAATTCAGTTCTCAGCTTCTTCCTTAAGAAATGAGAGGTGTTTTGCTGTTTTCTAAGAAACAAGATGATCCTTCATATACTAAGTCATTCCACTTAGGTCATAATGATTGTTTCAGTCTGTTAGTTCTTTTGAAGGCTTTGGAATTGTTTTTCTAATGCCATTACAGTTCCAAAGTGTCTGCACAGACAGGTTATTAGCAAACAAAATAAATGTTTTAGACTCATGGCTCCCCTTGGAAGGGAGCAAAGCATCAAAGTAAGGTAATGTGAGCTGTAACATGCTGCAAGGAGAAAGGAAGCACAAGAGAACAGCAGGGAAATTGTAGAATGAGGCAATTGAATAATTAATGTAAATAGGCTAATTGCTAACGTGAAATGAGCTTTCTTATTCTTTTACAATACATTGTCCTTCTTGGCTGCTTTTTAACTGGAAGCTATATTCTAAAGATTAGGCATGTTCTAAAGCTAGAAGGCAGCAATTTTTCTGAACAGATATCGCAGACACTAAAAATAAGAGATAATAAAGAGTGTTTGACCACAAATGGGACACAAGTTTGATGAAGTCTTAACAGTTTCATGGATACAAAGAGGTCAGGTGCAGTGCCCATATGGTGCACTGCTAGTCAAAGATTTTTTAAAAAATAAAATAAAATTCCTTTCAATTCATCTTCATGCCAGACAATTCTTTGTATTTGTGAAGAATGTGCACCAGCTTTTTCATTGAGTTTACTTCCAGGTGAATTTACTAATCTCTTAATGAAAAAATATTTTGCTATGGAAAATCAAATTGCTTTACATTCTGAAGACTACTTGCCCCCTTTATTTAAAACACTTTAAGATTGCTACTATTAGAGCACGACATAGCGAGCAATTATGATTTCATTTAGTATGCCACTGTGGTAGTTTAACATATTTACCTGTAATTTTACGTTACAGTTCTGTGTTTTGTCTCCTTATTGAATTGGACTGTGTGTGAGGCTATTTCTCTATCACTACAGCTCCTTCAGTCAGGCTTCCTCTAACACATTACATAAAACAAAAAGGAGAGGCGTTCCTGAACGGAAAGCTCTGCTGTTAGCATTTGGAAATGAAGAATTTTTTATAAAAACTGAGTGATATAAGAGCATGAGTTATTTGGAACAAATCTTATCTGAAGACTTAAAACTGACCCATTTTAAAGAAAATAAGGAATGCTAGAGTCAAGTAAAAAGCCCTGATAGCTACAAAGATTGTTTGTGCTAAGACCGGAGGAAATTATGACTCTTCATGTTGACGGAAGCGAATGCAGAAGGCCATGTTCATCTGTCAGGCAGCCTGAATCTGAGCTATGGTTCCCTTTTACATATATTGTAGGCTCTTCCTTACAGGCTGGGTCATCTTTTCTCCTTTCAGTGACAATTGTATATGCGTTAATTGGTTATTTAGTTCATTTATGCACAAGGTGCACTTAGATGTCAGTTGCTACCAACACAAGTCATTCAGCTCCTACTGCGTATCTTTAAATGCCGTATCTGGGTGTTTGCTGACCATCCCCCCTAGCATACCATAGGTGTCCTGTGTAAAACCTTGTTAGTCTTGGATGAATTTTGCCGATATCCTGCTTATTGTTCATCCATATCTAACTGTTTATCAGCCATGCCTTCAGCTCTTGTTCCTTTGACTGCACACTTACAATAACATGCTTTCTATTTTAAAGGCTTCCGTATGTTTTCTTCAGCTTACGCTAGACTAAGTTATGTTTATTATTTTATCTGCAGTACTTTCTGTTTAAAGCACAGCAAGTGCAGGCCCAAGGTCAGAAAATGTTACTGGTTTCCCAGCAGATGGCCTTCTTACGGGTCCTTCTGTCTTGCTCTGCAAAGTATTGAAACCACAGTCCTATTGATCCAGCCTCAAGGCAAAAGAGAGATTACAAGTTACTAGTTCAACAGCTCCTTTGAAACAGTGCTATTTTCCTGCTAAGCAAACACAACTCTCTCAAACAGGGTTATCAGCAGCTATGCTGTGTAATCATGCGGGGGGGAAAGCATGTGACTCTGCAAAATTATGTTGCTGCTTTAGCTTAACTCCAGTTCACCCAGTTAAGAGCAGATTGTGACACAAACTGCTTTTCACCATGGGAGATAAACAGTAGGAAATGATACAAAAACAAAGGGAAGAGATTTCTGTGACTCTGTAGGCAACAAACTTGTATGTGCAACTTCACCATGTGATGCTGGCATGGAGGCAGAATGAGGTGGCGTGTGGGGAACATAAATTTGCCCTTCCCCTGTAAAAATTAAGGGAGTGACAGCTCCCCTTCTTCCCTCTTGGATTTCAGAAAGGGCAGTTCTTCCTTCTTCTCCTGGCCTTTCAGTGAATGGGACTGTCAAATCACAAATTCATCAACTTTTTAAAGAGGTAAAACTCCAAAAGAACTATGCAGATTAGCATGCCAATTATCATGGCTCTGACTGGATCGTACCCTACCTCTCTATCCAAGATTAACATCTGTAGTATAATACACAATATTTCTTAATCCGTGATAGGGAGGACTCAGATCTAAATTGTATATAATTCCATGGAACACTCTGCCACAGCTGTTGCCACTGCTTCTCACAACTGAACACAACAAGGATCTTTCGTGAGGGCATGTGGCTATTGTAAATTCATTCCAGTATGCTCGATAAAAAGAATCTTTTGTACTTGAAGTGACCTGTAAACATTTATAGATATTTCAATCCAAGATACAAGAAAGTAATAGTTCATTAATCATGGGACAGAGTTCTCTCTCTTGTTTTCTCTCTTATCCGTGCTACTGTTTACAGGGTGGGGATGGAAGCTTTGAGAGCTAAGATGGTGGTAGCAACAAATGATTCTGTGCTCTTGCTGTCTGTGTGCAGCTCCTCTTATTATGTAAACTGGAATAGTTCCATGGATGAAATTTAGCATAAATGAAAGACTCTTGTATTAGAAATTAAGTAAAAAAATCAGTTTGCTTCTGTTTGTAACTTTTTCAGAACCTCAGATTCTGCTTACTGAATAGTGGCTTCAAACACCTAATTCAGGTTATCCTGCTGTGAGTTTGAGCCCAGCTGACAGCTCACTTACCTTAATTCCAGCTCTGGTAGGAAATGAGGCTATTTAGTGCCTGGTTTTTAGTGGCTTAACTGAGAATTGGGTCAAACCCCAGAGGATGTCCAGAAGTGGATCATTGTAAGAGCCGCACGTGGTTATTGTACTGCTGCTCATTAGGCGCAAAGTTTTTACTATCCCAGTGTTACTCTCATTTGACTTTCAACAGTGCTTCAGTGTCTGGTTCACTTTATTGAGTGATTAAAGGTAACTTTTTCCCCTGAGGAACAGTACACTAAATCAATATGCAAGGATGTTGCAAGCAGCTAGAAAGCACTGTAATTAACAAAGTTATCTTAAAATTCCCAAATCTAGCCAAATATATGAGAAGAAAAATTAGTAATCAATATTATCCCTAGATTTATTTTTCTTTGAGATGGATAAAGAAGTATAGCTTCTTAAGTACTTACAGAAAATACCACAATCAAGCTGCTATGTAGAAATCTGTCTGGAACTGGTACTTTAATTTGAATATGGGAAAATACTACAGATACAGCATGATTTAAATTTGTATTCCTTTTAGCAATAAAAGTTCTAATGATTACCTGATTAAAAAACATGTAGAAAGATTTCTTCTAAGCCCACTGATGTCATCTGGAAGATTCTCACAGATGTAAATAGATTTCCGATTTGATTGCTAATGTACCTAAAAAATGTATGCATTCCTAAACCTTACACAAATGGAATATATTTGAGGCAAAAACATTTTCCTTCACCTATGAAAAAAGCATGAAAAGCAAAGAACGCAGTGTATTTTCTGCTTAGTTATCTGTTGTAACACCAGCTGTAAAATTTGAATTCCAGGGCTCAATGTTAACTGTGACTTTTATTTTTCTCCCTCTATTGAGTGAGCTCTGCTGACGCTGTGATTTACTATTACAGTTGTCATATAGGTTTATGGAAAATGTATCTTGACAGCTTCTTCAACACCTATGAGATTATAGTGTTCTAGGTAAACTGTGAGATATAGGTGCTTTTGAGGACCATCATGGGCACATGCATGTATTTGTATACATGTAAATTTTCCTACTTTTTGGATCTATTAATTTCATTAGAAAAAGGAGAACGGTTGATTGGTTATTTTTGAGTGTGGGATGTATTTTTGTTAATAACCAAGGGTTTTTATTATTTAGAACCAAATTGAGAATGCATTCAACTGCTTTTCTTCTGCCTAATTCACAATCAAGAACTTTATAATTAAAACCTCCTGAAAAGTTTTTGTACCTTATACTCACAAATTGTTGGGGTGATTGCAGAGCCAATTGCACGATATGATTGCCATTATCAGCTGATCTCTACTCAGTGTATTCATGATAGTGAGTCAAATTGGCTATAAGCTGTGGGCCAAATTTATAACAGTAGTCTAGTTTCTTCCTGAAATTAATAGTTTCATGCCAGGAGCATACAGCAGCCCCCAGCTATGTCATAAGGTTCAAGGAAACATACCATGGGAAGAGAGAAGCTGGAGCTTCCTGCACCCTAGTGACAATGCCATACTGGTCCCTACCTACCTGCATGAGCCTTGGTCTGCCTTCCTAGGGCTGATGTAGAATGGACCCCAGAATCAAAAATCACCTCTTGTTGCTTATGGAGCTGGAGGCCGAACTAGAGGTTTAATCAGCCTTGTTGGATGCAATGAAGAATCAAAATCTAACTTCCATATACTCAGATAAAAATCAAGTTAAAATTAAAATAGTATAGGTTACATCAATACAAATCAGTATCAATATAAAAAGGCCAGTGAAAAACATTAACTACTCTAGCAAATTAGCAGCTTGTCAGAGGCTGTAATGCGATATTTTGTTTACTACCATGTAACTCAATTAACTTCTAGACATTTCAGTGTCCATTCATTGGGCAAATGCTCTTACAGTCAGTTGTATTCATAATGCATTCCCAGAGTACTGAATGACAAATCAATATTGGCATAAAATAGAGCCCTTTAAACTAGTAGTATACTAGGAAGACTCCCTAAGAAATCTCTGAACATTCCTAATGCTCAAAAGCATAATCAACCTAGATATCACCTCTCTGTCGTTAACCAGCAGACTTACAAAACCTTTCCCACACAGCTGTGCATTTTGTATTACACTATTCAAGATGTTTGTTCACAGAAATTTGACGTATGCATAAAACTGAGTATGGATATATAGGGAGAGATTTGGTTTTCTGTTTACCTACAAGCAGATTTTGAATACCTAATAGTCCTTATTCATGTTAAAATATTACTTTTCTGGTTAACAGTAGTAATTGTGAAGCTTGTTTGTTTTAGGTTGAACTGCAAATTAATTGCTGTTATGGAAAGCAATTTAAGTATTTATTCTCTATCTTTTCTGCCGCAGAGATGTATCACATAGAAAAAAAATTGGATCCATGGAAGTATCAGTGACACCCGCTAGTCTAAAGCCAATCCGGTTGTCTTCCTTTTTACACCACTAACATGATCATCCTTCTTCAGGTGTTCTTAAAATGTGCTTTCATTCAGTACATCTGACTTTTTAAAAGTTTTATTCTAAATAGGATTAAGGTATATTGCCTGTTTGCCTGCCTGAAGCTGTAATCTATATCTTTGGTTGCTTTGTTGCACCCAAATAAAAAAATGTCAACCCCCTAATAAAGACAGTAAGTTCAGTTTCTAACTCCAAATTTGAAGTGTTGGGTTTTATGTTAATTCACTAAAATTGTGAAAAGACTTAAGTATGTATTGAAGATATTCTTAAACATACTTTGTCTTTGTAATGAAGAAATTATACTGCTTTTATATGAGATATATTGACAAGCTTTATGACAATGTGGAGAAGGAAAGAATGCCCAAGAATGACTCCTTTTTTTTTTTTTTTTCCCCTCTAAGGATGAGCTAGAGAAAGTGGCACTGCTGATTTTCTCTGAGTTTTACCATTAATAATTGCAGGTTTTTTATAATTTAGCTTATGACTGAATGTGCTGAGTTTCCTTCCTGGGTTTTTTGTATGGTCCTGGAGATGCTCTGATAAAGGCAGGGTTACCCATAAAATGTGGTGATATAGATAGGGCTGCTTTGCTTTTGTTTGTCTTTATAGTCAATCCCTGCGTCCTGCAGCCTCCAATGCAATTAACTCATGATTTAAGAGTCATCTTCTTGTTCATTTTGCTGCTTCTCACTTGGCTTGATGAAACTTGCCAGTAGCTTCCTATTCTCTAAGTAATTTGTTCCTTTTCTTCGTTTAGTAAATCCAGTGGCTATATTTCATAGATATTTACAGCTATGGTAATAGTGGCACAGGAAAACTGCACTAGGACTTAATGTTGGTGTCTTACTTATTCCTTTTGCTATGAAATCATAGCATATTGCAATTCTTAGTAATTTATTACTATTATTATTAGAAAGCTTTTTGGCAGCTGGTTGTCTCAGTCCAGTCTGTGTGGGCAAGGGCCTGATTTTCAAATTTCTCTGTATGTTCTGTACTCAATTACATGATGGAGAAATGGGTATAATGGGTCACAAAACCGCCCCAGAATAAATGACTGCACAACATACAAGGCAAAAGCAAATCAGGCCCTAACTGTTCTGCCGGAGTTTATGTTGATTTATTATATCATTTATTCAGTATAATGTCATAGTCACAGCCTGGACATTAAGAATTTCATGGGCGCTGAAGTAAATCCCTTGTTTTCCTCTAGAAGTGGTATATATATTTATGATAGAGCATGCAAATTATGGGGTAACCATGGTGGGCTTTTCAAATGAACATGCATTACTGTTCTCTGTTCTGTACATCCTTACATGTGACCCTGTATTTAAAAGAGGGGCTCGTAACAAAAAGGATCCAGTCTGCGTCTGCAAACATGAATGATTTGTTTGCCTAAGCATCCATGTATTCACAATTTGTAAGCATCAAAAGTGATTTACGTATCAATACTTTAAGTGAAACCATATGTAATTGTTTTTAGCACATTGTGTTTTTCTTATGTCAAGATTATTTGAGGACAGAAAGAAGCATTTTAGTCCTTAAGAGGCATTAATATATTAAAATGTACAGCACAGAAGCAGAACCTGGTGCTAAAATAAATATATTGTATATTTTTGAGCATTTAATTTTTTTAAATAGCGCTACGGAATTACATGTTTTGTAAAGTATTCCATACTCCAGTCAGTAATGCTTATTTTGGAGCTAATAAAATAGGCATGCTGTTTTAAAGGATTGCATAGCTTATCTTTCTATGTAGAAGTTTCTACTTGACTTGTCTTTCTTGTTGAGATTAAACACCTGTTGACTTGCAAGTACAATTATTTCTTCTGCCACTGGTTTTCTAAGAAAATGGTGGTTAAATGTCCATATATAATTGAGTGAAGGGAGCAGTGGCAAGTTGATAAAAATCCAGTTTGTGCCAAAACTGTGAGGAGCCATCTGAAGAAAGATGAAAACAGTAAAATAAAATGACAGAAATTCTACTGTGCAACTTAATTACTCTGGAGATGTTTTCTAAGATCTTTATGTAAAGCCTAATGTGGAAAAGACATTATTTTTACTGAGATGATAACACACTGTTAAGAACAGGGCACAAATGTTTTAGGTTACTTGTTTTCACACTTAAAAACACAGCTGTGAACTGAAGCCTAACTTTGGTGGTTTGTTTTACGTATTGCTCTGAACATATAAAGAAATAATTTTGTGGGGTATTCAATCCCCTTGATTAGTTTGATTTAGGATATCCTGGGTTTATGCTCAGTGCTCAGTCTTTTGGTGTTAGTGGTGTTTTTTTTGTGATGACTCTCCTGTTCTGGAAATAATATTAAAGTATTTGAAACAATTTTGTCAGTGTTCAAACAAAACAAATTTTTTCCTTGAATGGGAAACTTTTGCTTTAAAATTTTGGTTAATTTATAATTTTAAAAGACAAAAATATTTAAAATATTACAATGAAACCTTTCCTCTGACTAGACCCAAAATTTATATGGATCATCAATTTGAATTTTTTTTTCTATCAATGAAATTTTGCATCTGTCAGGTAATGGGATGCCCATGTTTTGTCTGTTCTAACAACTGTAATTATTGAAATCACATTCTAAAAGAAGAACTTAAACTGAATAGCTGGCTACTGCAGTAGTAAGCCTGGAGTCATTTATAAACACTATCTTTGCTGTAAGTCATGGAAACAGGACTGAAGTATGCTTCCGTACAGCATACACTTATAGACAGCTTTTCAGAATTTGAATGATGAGACATGCTTTTTTCAAAAGTGTTCTCTGACAGTAGTTTTAACACTTGCAATTTTTCATACTTGTCTTCCACTTGTGGAAAGTGGGAAATGGTAACATTTACACACACTAAGTGAGCAGGTGTGTAGAGTTTTAAGTTCCAAATGCAGCTTGCATGGCAAATTGGAGAACTTGCGCTCAATTCTGATTCTAATGCTTTCAGCATTTAAAGTGTCCAGTGATTAATGATTTTGAATTGCAAATAAATTCTGCTTTTATTTGAATATTTCTTTAAATTCTTTTTTAAAGGAGCTTTTGATTCAAGAAAGAATTCCGCCCAACCTCAATTTCTGTGTGTTCAGATCTGTACCTCCCAATTCTTCTTCAGCAGCTCTCCATCAGCCAGTAAGGGACTCTTTGAAACCGTGTCTCTGCAGGAATGTCATCCCAGCCAAGGCTATTTAGTAGTAGTGCTGTTCCATGCACTATTCTTGTCTTTGGTCCGTGTGTTCACCCTGGAATGAAATCTGGCAGTGTTGCTGCAGAATGGGTTGTACAAAGCCAGGAAGGGGCTACAAAGAGATTACATTTAACCAATTCTTCTGCTTTGCCTTTTTACAGACATCTAAAGCAAACAAAAAAATCTCACTGTGGGTTTTATTTTGTTTTGTGCAATTGGTTTGGTAAAAGTTTGATCTTCCATGTTTTTTCATGTCCATGCTGCCCTCAGAAGTATTTAGGAGGAACAAGGATTTAGAATGGCTGGAGTTATGAGAACATGAATAGATCCAAGAAGGGCTTTTGCTCTTTCACCTTCTATCACAGATCAGCTTTCTTATCTTTTCCCTTGATTTAGGTCTCATTTGCATACCAGAAGATTTTCTCTCTCGTTTTCAAATTCAGCCAAATTTGAGGATTTCAATGAGAAGTAACAAGGTGAATAATGTAAGCAAGTGAAGTGTTTCAGAAGTGCTTGCAAATGATGCCCAAAGCTAGAATTTCCCTTGCTTTTTCCTCTGTTGCTTGCAAGACCAAGACTGAACAAATGCAAATATTTTGTCTTCCTCGAGAAAGGATGGTGAATACTGGCCACTAACCTTCTAAAAAAACTGCCACGCTTTTCAATTTTCACTCAAAATACAGTATCAGTGACTATTGTAGCAGAACAGATGTGTTTCTCTTTGCTGGATCAGGATCAAAGCTTAAATCAGCTCCTTTGCTCTACAGTGTTTTTGTATTACACCACTGTACTATTTCAGTCAGGCTGCTCTACTGAGGTATTTCTGTGTGCTTTACTGATTAAGCAAATTTTAATGTTTCAGAAGATGAAGGTCGTAATATCTACTTTGCATATGTCGCATCACGCACCTATCACAGAAGTTTGTTGATAGTCTGTATAGTTGGCTGTGTTTTTCACACATAATAGAAATAAAAATTCAATCCCATTTGTATTATAATGAGGTGAACGCAGGTGAACTTTGTAACAAAGTTTTCTATTTAGATTAGTGTACTGATATTTTCTCAAAGCATGTTTGTTTCTTATTTGGAATTTGCAGACATCCTCGTGAATGAGCTTATTTTCCATCCTGTTTGCAGGAAATATCAACTATTTACTACAGCATCTAGGATGCTTATATAGGTCTGGAAGTATGTACTGATTTTTTTTTATTATTTTTTTATAAAAAACACTTTCTAATTTTCCAGTCATCTTATCAGTAAAGAAAAAAATCATTATCAAGAATATTTGTACTGTTTATGTAAGGCATCCTTGTTGTTGATGTTCCACTAACTTTACTAGAATATAGAGGCTTCCAAATTTAATCAGTGAAAACAATACAAAAATAAATATTCTTGCCCCTAAATTTCTATCAATTTACTGATCATACATGGTGAACTACACAGAATGTAGTTTGACAAACCACTGAAAACAGAATGGTTAACTGTTCCATTTTTTTAAAATGAGCTTCTTTTCAGAATCTGTTCAGATGAGAAGAGAAAACTCACAAAAATTAAAAGGTAATAGTAGAGGTTTAATGCAGGGATTTCAGGTCAGAAGAGCCCACCTTTAAAGAAAAAAAAAATTAAGAAATATATATATGAGATAAAATGTTAAAGGTCTTGTGCTATCTCTTCTCATCTGATAGATGACAATTAATAATGTGCAAAGAGAAGAGAGCGTTTGAAATCTTTGTTTTCCTCCTGGCTAATGCATTCTATCGGCTGATCTGAAAGGAAGGAAAGAAAGAAACCAACACTATGCTTTGAGGAGACATTAACAGAAAAATTTATAGCTCTATTATACCAGTGGTGTATTCAGGCAAGTAATGCAAACGCCTATCTTTTATGTGCTGCACTGCTTGTTAGTGAATATGGTGTAAATATTTTGACAGTGAGTATAAAGGGTTTTTACAGTATTTGATAGTTTAGATATAGAATGAACTTTAAAGGAGACAATTAAGGGGTATATTTTCTGCAGAGTGCATAGGGAATTAACTGTGAGCCACGCTGGCAACAATGGATGTAGCACATCTGATTTTCTGTAAACCTGAAGAAAAATACCCATTATAACTGCATTACTCATTTACATAGGATTTTCAAAGATTCCCAGGGGAGTAAGACACCCATTTCCTTCAGAATTTCAGTAGGTTTTTAATTGCTTTAAGGAATCTCAGACTTAAGAAATTAAGAAAGCTTCTGAGGTCTGAGTTTTCTTTATTCTAAGAACTGAGAGATCCTGACAGAACAGAGAGATTAATTCATATTATTTAAAAAAAAAAAAAACAACAACCAAAAATCTCAACAAACCAGGCCTATATATTTTTACATATGATACTTTTCCTTGTTGAATTTCTTCTGTATAGAGGCTCAAGATAGTCCTATGCACCACATAAGTCTTGAAAGAGAGCTTGTTTTGGGCATGGTGCATTATCAATATGCCTCCTCCTTGCCTGAAGGGATCTCTTGCCATCAGAAAAACATTATTCCTCTGGACTCGGTTTTCTATACATGTCTGTACGTAGCCCAGAGCATACTTTCCATACTGAGCAAGGCCCACTGGGGAGGTAGTTGAGATTCACTGATGTGTTGTTTCCCAATTCTGCGTATATCTTAAATCTACCAGGATGGTTACAAAGGAGAGGTATGGTGAAGAACAGGTAATGGACTCCTGCTCACCTTTCAACAGCACAGATTTATCTCTGTCTTAGGTAGGCTACTGCATGCATTGCTCCTGAGCTTCCGCAGAAGAAAAGGTGGTGAATGTGGAACAAAGAAAAGTTTCTCCAGAGGCTCCCTGAGCAGTGTCCCTTCACTTTGCCTATGTAGCTCAGAGAGGAGGCCAGCCCGGTACCAACTACTGAGTACTCAGATAACCTGTGACATGGCCAGTGTATTTCAAATGTGCATGTTAGCTGTTGATTTCTAAATACATCCCACGTTCACATCCCATTGCAGTTCTGTGCAGACAGGAAGGTTTTAGTTTATTTACTCCTATTTTAGGTTTTGCTTTTGTGACCTATTGCACATCTTTTCTCTATTATCATCACAGAGGCCTATAGCCCCTTAGTAACAGTTATGGATACTGTGCTATTTATTAGGACTTAAATCAGATTACCAACATGCAGCACAACATGAAATATCTGCATTCTCACCAGCTGTAAGTAGGAAAAGTATTTCACAGGAACTCACCACCCCTTGGCCCTTGGGCTCTTGCCATGACACTTGTGGCCAGGTTTTGAAAAAAACAACCACAGTCATTGTGCTGTTTTGTTGTTTGTTGGGTTGTTTTGGTTTTTTTTTTTTTGAACAGCCATTTATTTTGATGCCTAAATGGGAACAGAACCCTTTTGAAGATCTAGTCCCATGTGAGTTTATCCTGCATTAACAGCAGATGGTAAAGAGCTTCAACAGCTTTGTTTCTATTACCAGCCGTCTTTGATTTACTCCCGTGCTTTGCTTTCCAGTCTTTATTGCTTCTATTCTGAAATAGCAGAGGCAGAGCTTTTGTTATCTCTCAGCCATACCTTTTCTCACACAATACTATTGATCTCTTCTCTCACTATTTATTTTGTTGCACTATCCAAAAAATGTACTGTGACTAAAAGGAAGGAGAAGGAGAGGATGAAACCTTTTTAATAGTGGTACACTGTAAGATCCTATTGCTGCAAATATTTGTGCACGGATTTAATTGTGCATGCTACTGCTGCTGTAAATGCCAGAGAAATTACAAGTATGACCTAGATATGTACATTTTCCTTTGGCTATTTCAGTTGCAGATCAATCCGTAAACCACCATAACTGGTAACAGTGTTCTTTAAATTGTAAGTGACATTGGTCAAGGATACCATAAAGAATTCATTCTAGACATCATAGTTTCGTAGTTTAATTGTGTCCTTCCCAATGAACATCCATAAGTATGTTGTCAGCTTAAGAGTCCATATATAGACCTGCACCTGTGGGAGAGAACTGAAAAAGTCAACCTGAGGAAACTATTGCTTTGAGTGATGTAGCGACTGCTTTTCCTGAAGAGCGTAAACTATACCTGCTCTAGTTCTTGCACTGCAGGGGAGGAATCACTTCATCTTCCCTGCTTTTGTGCTTTTGGTCTTTCTGAGTGGTTGAAGGAGCTGGATTTTTCATCTTCTCCTAGACCAGAGCTGGTTGCTAGTGTCACACATTTGAACATTTGTTTCAAGCCTTTAGTGTCCCACCTTATTATGGGAACTAAAAATGGTCGGATTTATTCTAAACCTTAGATCCCCAGCTTCGGTTTTCATCTTAGCTTGTGTTTGTTCCTCCTGTCTACCTTCTTTTGCTGTGGGCTCTGTAATCTATGACCCCCTCTGTTAGGTTCATAGGCTAGTGTTCTTACAAGCTCTTCTTGCGCTTCCTGACAGTAGTTTCTGTTAATGTTGGCATGCTAACACAGCCTGTCAGCTCTTCCTAAACCAAACGGCTGCAGTTGGATTAATCCCTTCTGAATTTCCCTTTACTTTTCTTTCAAAACCGATTGCCCTGATTCATATTTTGGTCTCAAGGAGGTTGGGTCTTTACTTCCAACTATATGATTTTTATTATTAGAATGATGTAGGCAGAAAAACCTCTGTTTTGATTAAAAATACCCAAAAAACTAAAGTCTGTTCTATACAAATTTATTATCAGGCTTTTATAGCTGTTTGTTCTGAAGTTCTTTTCTGTTTCAGCTTTTTTGCAAGGTGAGGTGTAATCCAACTTTTCACTCTCAAATTAAGTCTCAGAGGAAATTTATTTGGAAATTTTTGGTAAATTCACTTGTTTATATCCCTTTGGGAGAACATTTTATTACAAATGGTATAGTTATAGTAGTATGTCTGTCTAGCTCAGTTTTTCAGTTCCAAAAAATGGAAGGGATTGGCTGGTGCTTAGCAAACTGATCCTTCTAACCCATGTGCCATTTTATCACTGTCTTCCAAATTACTGTTTAGATCTACCTGGTATAATTAGACAAATATAGTTCTTTATATTATTTGGGAGTTATCTGCTAATTCCTCATAATTCCTTGTGTTTACTCATTTATTTATTGTTTACACTTGCTCTAGGTGTAATGTGTCTGTATGACCTTTAGCATGTGAATAATTCATGAAATGATTGCCAGGAATATTTATATTCATATGGGCTTTGATCTAATCCCATTGAAAACAAAAGAGGTATTGGTATTGGCTTCTCTGTGTTTTGGATCCTGCTCCTAATTTTGGTTGGTGACCTAAATCACATACTTCCCTGGTTAGATGTCTTAAGTTGTATAAACAGGATGATTGTCTTTCCTCTTTATTGATTACCTGTGAATATTCATAATTGTTCAACAAATCAATTTTGCATGAAATAGAAGGCTTTTCATAATGGTCATGAAAGCACTTTTGGCATGACTGCTCTCATTAATATTTATTCGTGCCAGTATTTGTGACGCTTTTGCTCTGTGAGTAAAACCTCATGCACTAGAGTGTTTGAGATCAAGCTAATGAAAAAATATGAAAAGAGAAAACATCAGCTAAACAAATAGCTTCTATTGCAGAAGGGTAAATGAACGCTTCTGGGCTGTGTTTGTCCCTGCTATCCCCCTAATCTTAGTCAACCTCTTGGCATACATAAATGCACATGTGCATATTAAAAATATGTTGATCATTAAAGGCCAAATTATTTTTAGATATTGACATTGCTAATACATGTGGTACATTAGACCATTGGCAGATTACAAAAATGGACATGATGTAACTTCATTTGTATAATAAAAAATAAATAATTTTAGACATCTAGTACATAGTCTTGCCTTGCTGACAAAGTTTGTCAGCTTTTCTACTTTGGATTTGTGCTTGTTATGGCATTCTCTTAGCAAATATTTATGCATTTCATCTCCTGAGTTTCACTCAAGGATGTATGTAGGATAGTGCTGAGAAAAGAGTGGGAAGCTTAAGTGTCATTGCATAATATTTCAGAATAGCATTTTCTGCTACTGAGGCTGCTGTAAACTTGGAAGGCAGCATCAAGATTTTTTAGCCCACTAAATTCATAAAGGACACTCCAGTTCCCACGTGAACTTAATATACTGTAAACGTTAGGATGTTCTTTTTCGTTTTTGGAAGATTGGTGGCAGTAAAAAGAACATAATTAGAACAAAAATGTTAAAACTTGCCTATCATCTACAAATTGTCATTACAGGCACTATATTTAAAAATGAAACCGTTAATTAGGAACAATGATGTTCAGTTGATGATGAATGTCCTATGATTTAAAATAGGTCTTACAAAATGTTACTCTCTTGCTAAGAATCCAGTATAAGCATTGCAAAACTAGAATGTTTAAAGCAGATACGTAGATACATGTAATGTGATAGATGCAGGTAGTGAATTTGGGGGTAGGGGGCTAAAACTCAAACCAGCTGATAGGGTTTCCATGCTTTCAAGAGGAGTTAGTTACACCTTTGATCCTCTCCCAGTCAAAACCCTACTGCTGTTTTACAGATTGTTATAGATGACAGCAGTTTGTATACTCTGAGAGAAATTATTTGACATGACAGGTAGAAGATGTGAGTTTCAGTGGGGTAGCTAACTGCTGTCCAAATATGCTATTGTGTATTTGGCTAAATGACGAGTTAAAATGATGATACTGATGATAGATTGATTAATTGTGAGGTATTTATTTAAATGACTGATTTGCAAAGTTGTGCTTGTGTGAAAGGATTATTTCTTTTGACACAGTGTTGTTTTATACCAAGCGAAGATGTTGCCTCTTTTCCTTTTTTTTTTTTTTTTAAGAGATTAGCAAGAATTAGAGAGAGGGGAAAATTAGCTTTCAAAGCATCAGTGGTTTCTTTTCCAGAGAATATTTCCAATTAATATCCTAACTAGCACAAATAAGAGCATCGGTGATTCTAAACCTCTTACTGGAGCCTTGGGAAACCAAAATTTCTTGACTTCAGTTCAAACAATTTTAAATGTTCATGTAGGGCTTTCACAGATGTTGTTTATTTCTCTACAGCCGTCTCAAGAGTGAGCAGTGCCACTCTTTTTCTAGTTGTCTTGAGAACAGTATAATGTTTCTTAAAGGGTGGAGGGAGACTTTCATTGCTGCAATCACCACCCACTAAAGAATTGAACCAGTGAAAAATAAAATAACTGGGAGGCAGAGAGAGGGAGGAGGTTGTGGGGAGAGATGGTTTCTCAGGAGCTGTTAACAGAATCAGGAGAGAAAGGGAAGAAAGCAGCTGGCTGATAACTTATTACTCCATCAGAAAAGAGAATTAAAACAAAAAAGAACTTGGCCATGAGCAACGTAGCATTTCTCACCTACTCAATGATATAAAGCACCCAGAACAAAAATAAGGTCTGGCAAAGATGACATCATGTGGAAGCCTGCAGTGTTTTAGCTCTACTGGTGGGAGTTGAGAGCAGGTGAACGGATTATTTAGCATTAAACTAATTGATGCTTAATTTCATATTATATGCCTGATAGTGATGGTCATTCAAACCCTAGAAATATCCTAAGAATAAAGTTCACCATATAATACAAACCCTCTTTTTTTACAACTCTATTTTTTAACAAACCCCCTATTTCTATAGGTGCTATATTGTCTAGGCCACCTCATTCCCTAGCAGGGCTGCTTAACAGTTCTGAGGCTTCTTGGAGAAGGGGTAGTTGTAACAGCACCCGGTTCCTACCCCAAATGTTACCAGCATGGTTTCAATCTAGAATTACAGTATAAATATTATTAGAATTAATGTAGTATTTGCTGGTGATGGAACTGTTTCTCCTTTCCTATATCCTTGAATGCTCTGAGCTTGCTAGTGTGTGGCTCATCTACATGCATTTCTAGCAGAGATTTGTCAAGGAAGAAGGCATCGTAATCGCTAATAAAACCTTGCATTGTATATTTAAATTAAGGCAATTTGAGAGAAGGATGGATATTTGCCTGAACAAATAGTGTGATTTCAGGATCAATTTTTGTGTAGTACTTGGCACATGGCACCTGATATTGGGATCTAGTGATACAGCTTCACATAATGTGCTGTATCATATGGATTCATATTAGTACTATCTTTTCATTTGAACGGAGTTCAAGAATTTTTAACAATTCATCTTGGAATTCTTCCAATAAAACTGTTTTAACTTTTGCGAAGTGCAGTAATTGCCACTGTTGGCTGAACAGTTGTGTGCTGTTTCTAAACAAATGCATAGGTTTGCATGTTTACTGCCTCTTTTGCATGTCTGGTGCAAAGATGATGTAATATCCTCCAGAAAAGAGAACTGTACATCATTCAGCAGAGTGTATGAGTATGTTTGTTCTTTGTACTGAGAATATGTCAGTAGGGACAATTGAGTCCTTGTTGTGTTCATCATTGCACCAAGGAAAACTGTAAAAGAAATTTGTTGTCTCAAAGTAGACAAAAACTGAAAGAAGGAGATGCTTTTTTATCTTTCCTAACATCACATAGTGCTTGCTTTTAGGACTCAGATCTCCTCAGTCCCTTCCTATGTCTCCCAAAGGCATTATTTTCCTTGTGAGCTTAATTAGAGCATACCCAACTTTGGTCTTCCGGTTAGGTCCTTCTTTGCATGAATTGGTAATCTCTGGGCTATGGTTGTTATTACACTAAAACAATGTGGAGTACTTGGATTCCATGGAACTCTCAGTAGGACATGTGTAGGACTCTACAATGACAAGCAGTTCCATTAAATATTACATCTATTGTTTTGAGAAAGTTTAGCTTCACAGAGAGTAACTTTGAAACATGTACATATATTTTTTATTGACATTTGTGCCATGTTCACATTCAGGATGGCCTAATTCAACATCTGTTCCTGATTAAAGTGAGCATCTGGTATTTCAGAGATGATTATGAGACATGAGCTTACTGTCCTCTAGGCCCAGCAAACAAATTGGAACCAGGCTGCCTAGGTGGATGGTAAGACCTGGTTCAGTGCTGGGTGCAATTCTGATCACACCTTTTACGTGACATGTGATCAGAGTAGGGTTTGTCTCTTAGACCCTGTTTGCAAGCAGAAGTACCAGCAACTTCAATGTTGTGTCCTAGGATCAGAAAGAAAAAGAGGGATGAAGATTTTTCAAACACATAAGAAAAAAATGGGAAAGTTCTTGAAAGCTCTGCTCCTGTTAAACTTTTTTCCCTTGATTACTCTGAAAATCTGAATTTGGGATCCTTCTTTTGCCCTGACAAATAAGTTTGTCATACAGCAAAGGAATGAATTCACCTCTAAAACAACTACTTGGTGACCAGGATGTGGAGAGAGAGTTTGTTCTCTGATTGAGTTTGTCCAGAGAGGTAAGTTGGCTCATAGAGAAAATGACAACAGGATGACAGTTATGTACTGCAAGAAGCCCCAACTGATTTTGTCTTCTCTTGTCCCAGAGTAAGGTGCATAACTCATTATTGTTCATCATGAATTGTAAAGACGAGCTTGCTTCTGGTCAACAAATACAATAGTCAATCTTTTCTTTGTGTTGGTACTCTGTTTAGCTCACAGCTACAGTTTTTAACTTACTCTGATAGTAAGCCTGAAAGGTCCCAGAAGGAAAGGACGGTGATCTTTGTTTCCCATTTTCCTCTGTGACAATGCTCCCTAGAAATCCAAGCCTGCGAATAAGTAATCTAACATACCCATCTCTGTTTGCAGCAGGATTTGATTTCTTTGTGCTCCAATTTATCTATGGGGGTGTGTGTGTATAGTTATATAAAAGCAGACAAACCCTTTTTCTCCTGGCACTTGCTTTATGTTCCTTCTTTAGGACCTATCAAACAGTTGTAAGGCAACACAGTCAGAAGTACTGCAATGCAATTGCAAATATCAGCAATGTATTGCAAATCTAAATTGCAATGCCAAACCATACTAGTCTGCTAAATGATCACTTATCCAGAATTCGCTGGTCTGATAGGCCAGTTGCGTTTTTGCACTTCCTTTGAAAAAGCAGTAAGGATGGGAAAAAACCAATTCTTTATCAGATAATTAAACAGCATATCCCACCAGACTCCATCAAAACTATTGTAGCTATCCTTTAGAAGCAAATAGCATAAACATAGTCTCCATAGCTCTAACTCCTCCTATAAACATTTCAATCTTGAAAGGTTACAACATTTTAATTTCACTTCTGCTCTGTATTTGTTGCATTTGATTTACTCTGACAGACCTGTTATCTGCATAACCATAGGATTTTTTCTTGCCAGGTATTATCAGCCGCCAGGAGGCAGAAGAGTTGTTGATGAATAAATCTGAAGGAACATTCCTGGTGCGAGTCAGTGAGAAAATCTGGGGCTATGCATTGTCTTATCGCCAGCAAAGTGGGTTCAAACACTTCCTGGTTGATGCTTCGGGGGATTTCTACAGCTTCTTGGGGGTAGATCCAAACCGACATGCAACGCTGACAGATCTTATTGATTTTCACAAGGTAACACTTGCTAGGTAGAGATCAATATCTGAGTGGAATGGATTAATAATTTAAAGAGGAACCATGTAATTTGAAACCACACTGGAAAGCATAGTGGAGAAAAGAATATACATATTTATTCTACAGTAAACCTAGCTGTAACATTTGTAGTTTGTGTCTTTTGTTGCAGTGAATCAGAAGGCTTTTCCCCTTCTTTCAAATGCTTCAGCATGTATTTGTGTCCCCTTCTAAGCAGATTCTTACACAGTGCAAGCTGTCCTGGGCTAAAAATGGACTAATAAGGGCTGACAAAGCTAACACTTTTTGAGCCTCTTTGCTGTGCAGAATTGGATTGGAAATGCCATAGAAAGGTCTGTCAATAAAATTTCAGCATTTTTCAACCTTTGATGTGAGGGCCATAGCGTGCAAAAGCAAAGGAGTGAAGCCCTGCAGTAAAAAAGGGAACATGGAGGGGTTCTCTTTTAGGGATATTTGGATAATAAGGGTCATTCCTTATTATCCGAAGCAATTTTACAAGAGTAATTTACTACTTGTCTTTGACTGTAGATGGGTTTGAACTTGTGTTTCTTGTTGCCAGACTGTGACTAAACAGTAGCACTCTTTCTGATAGCGTAGGTTGGTTTTCGTCATCTTGCATCTTTCCCCATCTTAATCAGTTTTAATTCTGCTTTTTTCTTAGCCCCCTTAAGATTTCTCTTCATGCTCTCTTTTCTAGTTCCCTTTCCTTTTTTATCCTTTTCTCACTCTTGTCTGAAACTAATTCTATTAATTTTTTTCCTCCTCTTTTTCTTCACAGCTTTTATTTTTTTCAGCATTCAGTCCCACAGACACTGAGAGATTATTTTTCTTCTAATTTCCCTTCTCTTTTAAATCTTTCTTTTATTTCAGCTAGTTTGCAACATCTCTTCAGTCAAACTTGCACACTATTTCTTCCAGCTGTAATCCTTACATTTCAATTATTATTAGCAGTACCGTAGAAGTCAATTATTTTGGATTTTATTGGCTTAACAAAAAGAAGTTGAGTTTCTCAGAATTTACATTACATGAAGGAACAGAGATTATAATGTGATATCCTTCATAAAAATATAGATGTTCACTTCCTAAATAAGTTATTTAAGTCCCCAAACAAACAACAACAACCACACAACAAAAATCAAGGGCAGAAAATCCCAAACTCATTCAGGTTCACTGAAAATGATTAATTTGTTCTGAAAGTTAGATTTTGGTTGGCTTCTTCTCCCTCACCTTCTTTTTCCCATCTTGGCTACTGGTATGTATGCATGCAGTGGTGTTTTTATTTTAAGGTCAAGTAAAAAGTTAAGACAAATTAGGTTTGCCTTAGTGTCCCCTCACAGATCACTATGACATTATATTTCCACGAATTATATTTCCATGTGGGAGGATAGTAGGTGTCATATTTGACCAAAATATCTCCTCCCCTAATTTGATGAAATTCTCTCTCAATTGCCACCTTGGAAGACAACCCCACTCCCTTCTTCCTCTACACCAGTTTTTATTGCTGACCATGAAATTATGGTATGGAATATCCCTTTGGCCAGTTTGGGTCAGCCAGCTGGGCCATGTCCCCTCCCAACTTCTTGCTTATCCCCAGCTTACTCACTTCCACCAGGGCCTGAGTGAGAAAAAGAGAAAGCCTTGATACTGTGCAAGCAGTCGTCAGCAATAGCCAAAACATTAGTGTGTTATCAACACTGTTATAGCCACAAATTCAAAACACACCACCATACAGACTGCTGTGAAGAAAGTTAATTCCATCCCAGCCAGACACAGTACAACTGGGAAGTGTCTAACCAGGGCCTTGTCACAGAAAGAAAAGTGCACATACACCTCAAATGCTGATTATCAGGCATTGGGTGTAGGACCTCTGGCTGAAGTAGTATCCCCTGTGCTCCTGGAGAGGGGTGGTGGTGACAACTGATTCCAAACATCTCTGCTCCAGCTATGTTCCTATATTTTCATCACAGCTTATCCTAGGCAATCACTGTACTGGAAACACATCTGTTTACAGGCAGCTGTAGGGCACTTGTCAGAAGCAGAATGGCTTTTAGTTCCTGGCATTTAAAGAAAAAAAAGTTTTCTTAGCTGTCCCATGACAATAGCTCCCCCTGTAGTAAGCCTATCAGAGAAACTGGTTGACCTTTAATTTCACCACACAATTCTCTCTTAACTGTCTAGCTTAATAGCTATATTTAAACTGGTCTCTTAGGCAATCACTTCAGGAGACATCTTATCCTGTCTCTCACATGGTTTTCTGTGAAGCTCTTCTGCCTTCCATTTCTGATGAAGTACATTGTCAAGTGTCCCAAAGCGTTCTGGTAACCAGCTATGCGATCTTTATGTAAATGGTTACGCTGCAGGTGCACTTTCTTTTGTGGCTATTGCTATATTGTTTGGAAAAGTTGCTGCTTCCTCAGGACTATTTTTGGCAAGAGTATACTTCCCCACCCCGAAAGTTGCATGATGTTCTCTTTGAGGGACCTTTTCACTTTCATTCAAAATAAGCAGGGCTGGTAACTGGCATAACTACTTTTTTAGTTCCTTATATTTATTCCCCTAAAATTGCTTCATTTTGATTTAAAAAAATTAAGAAGAGGTTGCTCAAGCAACTCAGCTGACAGATACAAGGAGGTAGTAACCATTAGCTGGAAGAACAAACTTCTTACAGAAGAGGGTGTGAGTGTGCATTTTCTCTTATGACTATTTGCATTTAAATACTGTGTGGAAAGCAGCAATAATATATCCAAGAAAATGGCTAAATCCTTGTATTTACTTCCTCATAACCTTCTCAAGAGTGTTTAATTTGAGCAGTAACTTTCTAAACTTGTTCTCAGTCTGATGTAGTGATCCGGAAGGAACCACAACTGGGAGCCTGCGTGTGTTTAGAGGAAATCAGGCACCAAATTTCCATTGATATTCAACAGAAACTAGATTAAATTTTGAAAATGTTAGGCCTATATATAGAACCATAACTTGGATGTAAACTTTTGATGAAGGATTGCTATTTTAGTCAATGTAATTCTGGATTCTAGCTCATTTTGGTGCATCTATAAATCTTAAACATGTACAAAAATAAAAATGAAGTATCATTACTCTAGCAATAAGTGCAAAGACCAAATTCTCTGCTTTTCCAGTAAGTTGTTTTTTGGTATTCATCTTGGTAATCAATTACTGGAATGACAGACTTGGCATGTGGGTATTTAAGTAAGGAGAATAGGTGCTATTTGTAAAGACTATCTTTACCCTAGCAAGGTTAGTATCTTTTCCCTCTCTGTAATCAGTCAGAAAGCTGTTACTGTTGTGTGTGAGCACTCAACATTGAGCTCTTGCTCAATCTGCCTGGGGGAGGTTCCTTCGTCCCAATGGCTATGGAAGTAGCATAGTAGAACCAGCATATGCCTGTTAAATTAACCCTTGAGAACATCCTTTATAGGCATCTCTAGCTGTTTTTCTTAAGTAGCGTAGCAACTTACAGGTAGTCCAAATCAAAGCATTTTTTGTACACCAACTGTTTGATTTCACTGTTTGATACTAGCACAAGTTAATACTGGTGTTAGTATGAGATAAAGCATGAAGAAAATGAATAGTTGATAGGATCCCTTTGCTGGTCTATACTTATTTTATCAAGTGTTTATTCATAATTGGTTACCAATTACAGTGGAGTGATGGTCAGTTGCTTTTCTTAGAAGACAGGGAAAGGTTTAGACCTCTATGAATGATATTTTAATTGTTTTTTTCTTTCTAGGAAGAAATCATCACATCCTCAGGTGGGGAGCTACTACTGGAGCCATGCGGACAGCAGAAGAATCCACCAGACTACAGCCCTTTATTTGAATAACTGATCCAGGACTAACAGGAATGTGTTCTGGATAGCTGTAGTAATAGACAGCTACAAAAATAAACACTGAAAGTAGTTAACAAACTTACAAAGCCACTGGTCCTGGGGCCAAAAAGTATCCTCATTAGAAGGCCCAAATATTTCTGGTTTGCATCTGAATTGTCATCACTATTCATATTGCTAAAATTTTAAACGTGAGAAATTACTGGCAAATTACAAATGAGGACTATTCCCAGAAATTTTTCAAGGGGTTGTGGCCAATTGCACTGCATGCTAAGTTCCTATCTTAATTTCCTTAATGTCTGAGATTGAAAATGCAAAATGCAACAAGAAGGAACTATTCATAATGTTGTATGAAGTACCAATATTGGTGAACAGATTCTTTTTTCCAAAGCAAGGGTTGTCAGTTTCTGTTGTCAATCTCATTACTCAGTGGTGCACTTTTGACAATAAGTGAATCAGTCTTACAATGTCCTTTTGCAGTTTGCGGTTGCTTAAATGGTTAGGTGTAGCTGGAAACTTGCCATTGTGCTTTTGAATTCAAGCCTACGAAGTTCACCATAGCGGAGAGAGAATAAGGTCAATCACATTTTATTTACAATTTCATGCAGTCCATCAGCCTTGGAAAGAATTTTACCCCTGTACCGGAATTGGACAGTTTATTCTAAATTAGTTATTCTAATGAAAGCAGTTTGATTTGCAGCAACAACTCCTCTCACTGGCCTTGTCATGTTTTCTGTTTTCTGCTTTCTGATGTGCAAGATACATGCTGGAGATTCTTAGCTTTACTTTGCTATAGGACAAAATATTTTCCTTAGCTGAGCTATGAGTGAAGGCAGAGGTGGTATATTTATCCATAGAAAAGGTGCAACTAATTACATCATGCTATTTCATGTTTAAAAAAAGATGCACATATGTTCTTGATCCATTTGTTTTACGTACTAAACCCCATGAATATAGACCTGTAGTCTAGATCTATGGCACAGTTG
This sequence comes from Fratercula arctica, assembly GCA_947846985.1. Classification (NCBI taxonomy): domain Eukaryota; kingdom Metazoa; phylum Chordata; class Aves; order Charadriiformes; family Alcidae; genus Fratercula; species Fratercula arctica. The sequence continues at coordinate 28,957,889 of CANTUZ010000010.1, forward strand.
CTTAGTGTTTGGACTATAAAAAAAATCTCATCACATTAGTTAATTTGTGCTCCTGAAATTTGTGTTTTAGCAGTCCTTGCACTCTGGGCTGTCACACTGTATAGACGTAGTCCTGCATTGTTTCACTGCTAAGCTGGATACTACTGAGGCAGCCAATTCAGGAGTGAAAGAACTGCAGAACTATTACTCTCACCCTCCTGTGTTCCTTGCTCAGTTCCCATGAGTGGCCAGATAGAAACTGCTGGGTATAGAAGTGTTCTTTTCAGCTCCAAACATTCATTTTGCAGGGCAATATTTCAAATAACAGGGTTGTGACAGTTTTGTATGCAACTGATTTGTTTCAAGAGTGAAGGGGGACATGAGGGAAGTAGTTGTGTACCTATTGGTTATTCTCAGAGTTCTCAGTACTTTTTTAATATGTGATGTGTATTTTGAGAGGTAAAGTGGACCAATCTGTATGTGTTACTTTGCTTCCATGGTTAATTTTTTCCTGGGAATCTCTGAAAACATAGGAAAGGCACATAGTGTATTTCTATATGCTACTGCTTTGGGCAATCTCTGGTTTCCTATGTGGTTCTCTCCCAAATCCCAGTGTAGACTTCCCTCACGATCACCATGTAAATCCATCTCTCCTCAAATAGTCATTTCTCTTGACTCACTGTTACCTTCTATACTTTGTCTGACCAAGCTCGTCTAGGAAAATAAACTTGTTTTGTCCAAGCTTATAAAGTACACTGTACATTTAAGGTGCTACAATAATAATAACAACCTGTGGTAATAACAGCAACAAGTTTTTCATAATTAATTCTGCAGTTAGCCCATATTAAAGTACAGATTTTTGCGGACAAAATTCATTGTTGTTCAAGAAAGTTTTCTTTTGTTAACATTGCTTTTTGTGTGACTTAATCCATCAATGTTTGTGACCCATGACACGAAAATTCTAATGAACTTTCCATGGAGACTTAGCTGGACAGTTTCAGTATTAATCACTTGGAACACTGGATCAGGAGATTTTAAATAGTTACTGTTAGCACCTCATAACAAAGCAAATCAGGACACAGCAGATAAGCAATGCTTATTTGGAGGAGCTCATCTTAGTGCATAGTGCTCAGGTAAAATGACAGCTGGACTTTTCACAGCAAGTAGGCTCACAGAGGTAGGGCATTCTTTAGCTGTGTGACACCTTGAGAAACAAAGTGACTTGGCAGCTAGATAAAAGGTCAGGGTACCCAAATGGTCTGGGAATTTTGTTGAAGTGTGTTCCTCTGCAGGTCACCAGGGGCTGGATTCTCGAAAGGGAATACTGCTCTGCAATTCTGAACATAGTAACACTTATGTAGGCCTCTAGTAGGATCTATAGTCTTCATTAAATGAGAAGACTGGTATGTGATCCAGGATGAGAATACACCCAGTCCTGTGTCCTCTTGTCATGTCATTAACATCACAACAGCATAATCATTTTCACTTCGGAGCACATTTCCTGCTTTTCATTTTCTAAATTTTTCTGTCTGTGTTCCATCCATTTCTTATTCTAGGTTTTACCTGGCTTTAAAATAAATCCCTTCTAAGTTCCTCTGCAAATGAAATTACTTGGAAAACTGCAATTTCATCTGAGAGTTTTATTATGCTAATAAATGTCAGAACTCTCAAGTAAAGGAATTACTTTTTTTTTTTCCCATAGCCCCACAGAAATAATGAAAAATAGCCAGCAAATTTATAGAGTTTCCAGGACAGAAAAACTCAACAATACATAACCAGGAGCAACAGCAATAAAATACAGTACAACTTAACTGAAGATGAATTCTGAAGGAAACAAAAGGAGATCATAGCAAGCAGAAATTAAGAAGAGCAGAAGCTTTCCTTGAAAGAGATGTGCAGCTGCTGCCAATACACTTGAGGGCTACGGGCAAGGTACAAGCGTGGAGATGTTTTCTAAGCTAACAAATGCTTCTTGTTGCCTTCCAGAAAATAAATGGGACTATGGAATGGTAACCAGTTAGTAGGAAGAATAGAGGAGAAAGCAGTGAAGGAAAGCATATGGAAAATGAAGAAAATATGAAAGGGGGAAGTGTTCTTATCCCATTGTTATGAAAGCATTTTGGATTTTTGATACCCTGGGGGTAAGACTGGGCACTGCCACCTCTTGCTCTGCAAGTCTCCAAAATTTCAGCTTTGAGCTAAATCTACCCTGGAGCTAGACTTTACACTCTCAGTCTGTAAGAGCTGAGCTGGTCCTTATTGCAGCCTTGAATGCTGCATCTGCTTCACGCTGTCTGCCTCTACATTTAGTGCTGTCTGAAGCTGTTCATCACTGTATACAAAATCTTTTTAGTGCTGCAGTTTCATTGTCTGGAATGGCTAGCTTTATTCTATTACACAGTGACCTTCAAGTCTTACTTTCTGATCTGTTTTTCTAGTGGTAGCTATCACTGAGTTGTAAGAGGTGCGTGTTATGGATTTTCATTATAAGATTTCCTGTCAATATTTCTTGTCAATGAGACCACTGGGAATACACTGAGAGACCTATTATGGTAATTCTGTTTCATAAAAAAAATGCTACAGCAATAAGGAAAACTTTTAAACTTTTAAATGAATCGAATTTTTCTTCATATCTGTTTCACAGCAATAAAATATGGCACACAAGGTCCCAAGCTTGTTTACACATATCTTTGAAAAAGCAGCTTTTGAGGATTTATTCTTTCTCCTTCCTGGATCCACAGATGCATCCATTCTTTCTAATTTTGTTTTCATCTGTTATTGTACATACACATCTGCAATTTAATACTGCTTTCTTCTCTTAAAGAGAACAAAAAGCAAGCAAAGAAATTGACAGCAATCATGGATGAGATTTTCAAGGCTACTTGAAGAATTTAGATGCCAGCCTATTACCTCTTGTAATTACTGCAATGAAATAATTATGTAGTATGAGTATTTACGTATTAGTTTTATAAAAGAATAGTTCAGGTCAGCTATTAAGTACTAAATCCCTATTATGCTGAACAAGTACTGAGCAAAAGAAGATAGTTCCTAAAGTATCTAAAAATTTTAGTTGTAACAGAGATTATTTTCAGACTTGCTGAGTAGAAACTGTTTCCAAAGACCAGATTCAGAGTGAGAATTTCCACTAAATTTCAATGACTTTGAATCAAATTAATAAAACCTGTTTCTTGACCCAAGATTAATACATTGACTACAGTAAAACAATTCAGTTTTGTATGAACTAGGGATCCACTTCTGCTCATTCTTCCCCCAAGTTCCCACAGACCTGAATACACCACATTTCACTGCAGTCTAAATTCTTCTCTTTACATAATGCCTCAACACAAACCTGGTCTCAAGTGAAAAGTGGTAGTTCACAGTGGGTGAAATTTTTCTCTTTCTTTGTATGAATATATTTGTGTGCATAATTCACAAGTTGGGTTTTTTTTTTTTAATGATTTTCAAGGACTGACTTTCTTTTCTGTTTTATTATGTCTTTGCTTTAAGATGCCTTTTTTGCTTCCCAAGAAGACAGGGTTAGTGACCTCTGTGCAGTAATAATGTGTCCCTGGCTGGGCTATCAATTGCAGAATGAGGTGTTTGCACTTGACCAGATGTTTGATCTGTGCTTCCTGAGATGTATTTTCTGGATACACAATGTCTCATGATAATGATGCGTAATTGATTTTTATAGCTAATTTCTTGCCATGCAAGTGCTGTGTGAAACCTTCTCTTCAAATATTTGTTTACTGATAGTGATTAGTCCTGTAGCTTGTATATTTACGTTATGACCTGTAGCTAATGCAAATTTTCTACTAGGCTGAAGCCTTCAATGAGTTTGGTTTCTTCTCTCTTGGAATTTCTTCCAGTAGTTCTAAATGAAGGTAACCTCATTTTACGCTATCTTTATTAAGCATCAATAAGTGATTTTTCTTATGGAAGAGAAACAACTTCAGAAGAGATTGGACATTTAGTTTGGTCCTAATTGTGTTTGTTTGATCTATGTGCAAAGAAAACTCTTAGCATGTTAATGTCTCCTTTAAGGTTTAGCTGCCATTTCTCCCCTGTTCTCAGTTTTAATGAGAACTGTATGTGGGAGAAGGTCATACACTCACGAGCAACGGAGAGAAAACAGAGAATGTAGGACTGTCTAATTTCATATGATTATAGATATAACAGCAGGCAAAGTCTTGAATTAAGTATTTCCTGAAATGCAGTGTATTTCCTGCTTAGCATTCAGAGGATCGAGGCTGAGACCTATCGTCACTACTTTTCCCTTACACAACAGCAACAGGAAGGTATTCATACTGGATGTGGAAAGGGCCCAAATGGAGTTGAATGAGTAATATTCCAGTGCCCCAGGAATGGTGCAGAAGTAGTGTAGATCAAGAACATGGTGAAGACATATTTTGTATATGTATGTATATAGATCTAGGAGTGATTGCAAATTCTTGTTTGGTAGAAGATAATTCTTTTGATTATATGATTGTCATTAATGGTCAATGCGTGCAAAGATGTGGCCAATTTTAATGCACTTCCTATTCCATAAATTCATAGAACATAGATTGTCTAAAAGGAAAATCAGAAATATTTGTCTTAAACAAGAGTTAATATGCATCATTGTATGATATTTGGGGCAGAGAATTTTAAAATGTATTATGCATCACTATCAGGATATCAGAATGTAGAAGCTAACCACTGTTTACCACATAAAGCATAATGAACTTCTCAATGTAATTTTTATAGCACTTTAAAAGTTAACAAAGAATAAAGCTATCCCTGGTTATACTCCTCTCCTGTAGGAAATGGTGTCAGTATAGTAAACAAGAAAATGTCTTCTCATCTAGGAGTTTAAGCTTAATAATGGACTTAAATATTACAGCAAATCATTTCAGAGCTGTACATTGAACACTGCTCCCCACTTAGGAAGATAGCCTGTTGCACTTATATTTGTTCTTGGTTCTCAAACTCATCTTGCTTGTGATAGCATGATACTAATGAGAAATATGATTTTAGTAAGTTGTTCAAACCCAACTTTATGGAAGATGTATTAAGGTATACATTTCATTATCATTTTTACCATTAACATTTTCTCTCAGGGAATCCCAGAAAAAAAAAAATTTCTAAGGGTGATGACTAAATGTATACAGTTCTGACTGCTAGACAGTATTTTGTTACCTTTTGTGTGCTGCACTCACAGCACACTGGTTCGCTCATTTTGAATTTCAGTATGCTATGTGCTACATTGAAACCTATCTACATTTTTTAATAACAAAACAGTAAAGACCTGTGCATGTGAGCAAGCTGTTCTATGCGATGAAAATGTTCACCCAATTCCAATGCTGAGCCCCCACAACATCCACTGGAGTTCATGGGGCAATCCTTAGTTGATAAATATGAGAATTATTTATAAGAACTGTCCACCAGAATCACTTTTCACTTCCTCCAGAAAGAAATTGAGCTACTCTAAAATCTTCCATTGACACTTTTTAATGGAGAAACGTTCTGTTTTCAAAATGCAAAGCTTCATGAAATTGTTTCAGTTCTTTAGAGTAAAAAAGATTAAAACTATCTAAAGGCATTTTTAATTGCAGAGAATATGAGAAGTATGCACAAATTTAACACAAAAATTGTCTATTTTTTATTCATCCCTAAAAGAAAATGTGCTGCATTAGGCTGCAAAGTCAATACAGATATTCAATGTTTTTGACATTTCATTAGGTATCCATTCTCTCCCTTAATACTAGTTTCCTTTTAAGGGAGAATGGAAATACCCAGGGAACAGTTATTCAAAATGTCAGGCCTATTAAATATCTGATTTGACAACTGAAATAAATTTATGAAGGTTTAAATAAGACCCCAGATAATATTTTCTCCAGAAAAAAACCCAAGCTGCCAAGATGGGTGGGTTCAGAAAAAAGAATTGATGTATATTGTTCACAATTTTGAATATGTTGTGTTACATGCTTGGATCCTTACAGTATGATTTCCATTTATACATGACAAAAAAGTATGAGCACTGAAAATTAATTAATTTAAATGGAATAATAAATAATATGATGGAAATTGTTTGCTATACCAGTTTCTCTGAAAAAGGCTAATTCTATCAACCCTATTGTTATGTAAAAGACTAAGCTTCTTCATGAACTTTTGCAGGAAAAAGGATATAATTTTCCAGGTTGTCATTGTGACTAGTCACAACAGAAATCTCCTGAATGAAGGTCTCCAATTAAGAAATACAACTACACGTATTTGACTACACATTCAAATACCCAATGGAAACATTTGCAATGAACTAGTTGCATGCAAATGAGAAACATCCCAAAAAATAGCCATTGTTGTGTAGCAAAACTTAATAGCTTGGACTGCAGTCGTTCACCTTAACCTGCACTAGAAATGTTGACTTCATCCAGAGTTCCAGGTCACTGTGATATCAGCTCCTCTGTCAAAGATAACTGGTTATTTGAGGAGATGTGCGGTCAGAAGAGAGCGTGAAAACTTTTCAAACCTTGAAATATTTCCATGATAGGAAAAAAAATGCCACCTTAGATAAGGAGTCTGTTTGCAAAGGAGAAAAAGGGGGCTTTGTGAAACTGTTGCAGACATCTTTTTCCTATTGGTGAGTAGACATTTAGACAATTTGTTGAAGTCAATGAGAAGTGAGGAATAAGGATTTCACAGACGGGTCATTTTTTCTTCATTCTCTTCTACGGCACTGCAGATACAGTTGTGAAGTGCTAACCCATCTGTTCTCGGAAGTTGTTCAAAATCCAATGGACTAAAAATATTCTGTCTGTCAAGGAGACAGTCAAGGTGATTTGAAAAGGCTTGGATGCTTTTACTTTGGGCCACAGTCTCCAGATAAATTAAGAGGCATCGTGGCTTTTATTTTTTTCCTCTCCTCCTCCCCCAGACCTATTAATAATGAACGAAATTCACAACAACCAAGGAGAAACCTGCCTCCTGGCTAATATTTTGTTTGCAATGCTGTGTCTGCTCCTGCCCACGGTGCTAAAATTCATTTCAAGTTACAGTTTAGTAATTGATGATCACTTGCCATATCCCTTTATAAAGCTTTTTTATCAATGTCTTTGGTGGTTCATTTTGTATCAGCAGCAAATCAATGCGATTGTAATGGAACAGAGTGCTCTACTTGAGACTGAATTAATGTTGCTTTACCTGTTTCAATATCAAGTGAAGTTTTCAAAGTCTAGAAGGATAGTAGTTTTTTCAGATTTTTTTCTTTGATAACTTTGTTTCTGCACAACGGTGGCATCCTTGTGATCAGCTGTAATAAAGATTAAATGCATTAATGAACTTAGTTTAACATTAGCAATGTGCTGTGAGAGACAATGGGAAAAGTGTGGGATTTGGAGCTGATGGCTGGATCCTTGTAAATGCCACGGAGATGTAGCAGGGAACACATTAACTCCTAGAATACTATCTGGGGAGTCAGGATCTGAAATGGGTTAAAAATCTCCAAGGTAATGTAGTAATTAACCACGCACAGGGACGTACAAGGTCACGAATTGAGTTCCCGTCTTTAAAACTGCGGGAGGAGCCTGTGTTGTGGTGGGAGCAACTCAGCAGCGCTGCGGGAGTAACGCCGGCCGCCGCACCCACCTCAGAACCGCCCCTGAGGTACCGGCGCCCGGCCCTGCGGGCCCGGCACGGGAGGGGGGCTTTCAGTCCGTAAATCCTGCCCGTCTATGCGTTAAAGATCTTGAGAAGCTCCTACAATTTGCTCCCGCACGTTTTTATTTTTTAGAACAATGAGGTTTTAGGCGCTAAAGCTTTTCTATGTGCCAAGCCGGCCCGGCGCGCGGCTGCCGGCTCCCTCACGTGAAAAAGGCGGGAAGCTCCTCAGGCCCTCGCTCCCCCCTCAGGCCGGCGGCCCCGCAGAGAGGTAGCCCGGCGGCAACTGCGTGTTGCAACAACAACGCCGCTTGATTTTGGCCTTTCCAAAAGGCGGCTGTTAGACTTCATGCTTCGCATCTGGCAATTTTTAGCCATTCCAAAAGCAAACGGAAAAAACCCTTTAGAGATGAGAGAAAAAATGAGATAAGTATCAGACAAACGACACTTCTTGTTTTGCATTAGATAAAATCCACTGAATTGATCTAAATTCACCTGAGCCGATCCAGGATTCACCGCCCAGCTTTGCTTTTGTCGCTGGTTTTGATGGACTTCCCTCTTTTCCCCCTCCTGGCCCCTGCCTGGTGGGATGGAGGAGCCGTCCTCTCGCCCAGCCTTGTCCCCTCACCCAGCACTGTCAGCATTGGGGTTTCGGGGTGGGAGCTGCTGTGGCACTGCTGGGGTGGCCGGAGGAGCTGGCAGCCGAGGAGGGGGCCACGGGATGGGGCTGCCATGGCATAGTTCACTCATCAGTGCTCCAAAGTGACAGCTCGGAGGTTGAGGGCTTCATCTTACAGCTATACTGGAGGAAACCTTCAATAGCAGTTTTCATCTGACAAAAGCCTCCTGTTTACTGAGTCCTATCCAAACCAGGGCCCAAAACAGAGCCCTGATAAAAACTTCTTTCATGGGTTGATTCCTCCTCAGGCTGAACATAGCAGATAATTCACAGATGGCCAAGATAAAACCGTCAGTAAAGAAATACATGGGTGAACACTGAATTAGCCTGGTTTAAGAACTCTTCATCTATAGAAGAGGACTTAGCTATGCTGCTTGTGGCTGGACAATAGAAATGGGAAGACCATAAGGAAGGAAGCTGCCGTATTGCCTCCAAAGACAATGGGAAGGAGCCCTCTTCTCAGTAATACTCACCCGTTGCAGGGGGACTAGTAGGTAAGATGCATTTTTGTTGTTGTTTGGCTTAGGTTCCGAGAATTGCCAGGGTAAAGGTGCTGGAACACAGGAAAGATACTGGCTGGTTTTTGAAATAGGAAAATGCACAGGAGGTTAGCATTCACTGTCCCAATTTGTTAAACAAGTACAAAGTTCAAGTCTGATCTAGAAACACTCTAAAGGAAAAAAAAAATGTCCAACGCATTTGTATTTCCGTGAATCACTAAAATAAAATCAAATATTAGTTCACTATCAAGGATATTTACAAAAATGTAAATATTTTCCAATGTTTCCAATGGGGTGTTGGGTCAAGCTTTGAATGCAAAAGAAGGTAAATTTGCCTTCTCACCTTCGCAGTCACGGCTGAAACACACATTATCAGGGCAGCTTGTGTTTCCCCATAATGGCACAGTTTCTATTCAATGAAGTAGTGTATCACTTTCTGATATTGTAAATTTAAATCTTATCACTAACACCTTTCTCCATACAGCACTAAAATGACAATTTCAGATACAGGAGAGGGAAAACTGTCTGAAGACTTAGAATGTCTAAATAAGAAATGTCTAAAATTGAATTGTTGTGGTAGAGAAAGTAGAGTGGCAAACAGCTGTGTACTGGTTGATTGGATGTGCTTTGATACAGTCTATAAACTTTCCAAAACTGGGACTATTTAATACATACTGAAATACTGCTCGGTAATGTAATGTAATAAAGCTTTTGCATAATAAAGAATGCTGTAAATAGCTACCAAGAATACAATGATGCCTGCTTTTCACAATTATATGATTCTGTTTTGATTTCTTTTTCTAAAGTAATCTCAGTATTCATCCTTTCACTACAGAAGAACAAGCTAGAGAACATCTCAACAAAGTTAACGTTTTCTTAAATAGTTCAGATTAAGTGTTTATGCTTATTTAATATTTTGCCGGCATTTTCCATGGTAATTTAATTTTCAAGAAACCAAGGAGTCCAACAGAGAAAATAAAATGTAGATATAGCATATTGTAATTTTAGTGGATTAGAAGCAGCAAGTAAAAGATGAAGATTCTCCTGCTCTCATTCTGCACAGCACAACACTGGGTAGAACCATTTTATGACATGAAATAAAGGAAGCTGCTTTCAACTTAGAATGGAAGAATTGTAGAATCATAGAATAATTTGAGGTTTTAGGGGATCTTTGGAAGTCATGTTTGTACTAAAATTTTAGGATGACTTCCCCTGTACCTGTGTGGAGTTTGCTCAATGTTCTTTAATCTTTCAGCATCTAGGATTTTTTGTTTTTCCTTCCTTGTCACCACACCCTCTGGAGGACCATAGTTGACTAATTTATTGGTCCAACCAATGAATTTTCAGATCTGTCCTTGTATTGTTACAGATTTTTTTTGGCTTGTCATTCCTGGAGCTCACCTTTCAGTAAAGATTTTGCCATGCACTTTTTTTTTTTTTTTTTTTTTTAAATCTTTGATAACAGCAGAGATGCTGGAATTAGTTATGTGTGAATATGGGCTGAAGTTCTGCTGAAAGAATTCTTGCTTATGTTTCATTTTTGCAGTATTAAAGTTCTTAATATGCACATAATAGAGCTGTAGAGGTGTTTTTATTGTTGGTGTTTTTTGTTTTGTTTAAAAAACTATTTGATGGGATACCAGAGGGTTTGTTGAACCTTCATTTTAGCCTAAACGGCTGGAGTTTTAAGCCTGATATTTTACAGTGATTGCTGTTGTTGCATGTCTGATAAAACACTGTTGCTATGAGTTCTGTAACAGATACAGATATGACTGAGAAAGTGTCTGGGGTGTTGGGAGGTGTATAAGGAAAAAAAAAAAGCAGCCCCTTTCTAACCAAAGAATGCAAGGAAACAATTTGTCACTATTGAGAGCAGGAAAATGAATAAATATTGCAATAGGTATATGTCTACCCAATGAATTTATATTAGCATCTGAGTGATGTCCTGTCTCAGGAAGGCTAGTAGACCAGTGTTATTAACTTCCTTGATGGAGATCTTTCCTTTCAGGCAGTGAATTTGTGGTGTGAAATCAACATCTTGTTTATTGTTTTTCTTGTATTCTTTCCTTCCTAAAGAAGTATGCATATCATTACATTCTATGATGTTTAAAAAAGAAATAATAAAAAAGGTCTTAGTTGCATGTTCAGATCTAGGCTCCAAAATTCACATTTTGGCACCACAGTAGAAGTAGCCAAACTGAAAAGTCTCAGATATTCTACCTAACTTTATATGTACAATTTGTGTGCATCATATTGGGAAAACTATGATTCAATACAGATGCAAAATAATGAATTTGGAGCCTATGTTGGGGCACAGAAAGTTCTGACGGTTCTTGTAAATCTATTTAGACACAGATTATGAGGGTCCCTCATCAATAGTAATTATAAGGCTATAAAAGGAGCTAATGAATCGTGTTTCCTGGGAACAATGAACTGCTAATTGTAGCTCAACTCAGCCTAGGAGCTGGTTCAGTGTTTCTACTCGATTATTCTTGTTGCTCAGTTTACCAGGTCCAGGATCTTCTGCTTCTTTTCAGAGATATAGATTTCTTGATTTCTTCCCCTTACTGATTTCTCCTGGATTTTTTTTTCTTTCTTTTTTTTTTTTTCCTTACAGTCTAGTGTTTGCTAGTAAGTGGTAGTCACTTGAGTGCACCATTAAAGTGTGCTTGAAGCATTCCTTTGGCAACCATGCTAGAATAGTTACTGTAGAAAAGTAATTGTAGAAAAAAGAGAAAGATAAAACAATTTCAGGAAAACTGAATTTATCCTCATTTTATATGTAACAATATCTGAGCTCTTTTGAGGTTTAAGAGAAGTTCAGTGCCTCCACTTCCAGTCTCCCCTTAGGTGCTCCTGAGTTCCCGATTCTTACTAGTTTTGAACTGAGTGCTAAAAGTATGCCCTATTAGTGCCTGCCTGATACAAATCTGCTGGAAATCCATGCAAGTCTGCTTTTATCTTCATTTTCCAAGTTGTTAAATGTCTGATACAAGAAGATACATAAATAATAGGAAGTCTCAAAGGAAGACCTTTCTAGGAATAAATCCAATGGACCCTAAAGATCTGAATTCCATGAAACAGTTTCATGTGAGTGTCTGAACTCTTCTGTTTCATATAAAAAATCTGAACTTTTTGAAAACAGACAATCTCTAATGAAAATGTCCTTATGTATTTTTTAATCTATCCTGCTACTTTGGATGATAAGTCCTCTAATAACTCTTCAGAATACATCAAAATGTCATGCTGTGCAGAATGCCTACTTTTTTCCCTCTGGATCCTAGCTTAAAAATGAATGCTGTGCAGTAGGAGATCATTTTGGATTACAGAACAACTTCTCAAAATGTCAGTGGTAAATAGTCAGCAAATCCCTCATTATCAATAAAATGGCACTGATATTCAGTAAAAAGTAATTTGTAATACTTTCAAATCCATATCCTCACAAACCTTTTATCTTGTAGCAATCCCACCAGCACCAAGCAAAATACTGTTTAATGCAAGAGGAATCTTTGGGTTTTTTGCATTTCTAATGAACTCGAGTAAAGGTTTTCGAAAGTGCTGCTGGACAAGGGACTTTGATTTTAATAGTATTTTAAATTAAACCATTTAAAGATGTTGTTATTTCCCCATCTTTCATCATTGTAATAGATATAAAATCCTATAGTATGTGCTCGGATACCATTCATTTTCTGCAATGAGGATCTGTTATTGTTTATGAAACTGCTTTGCTCTGAATACTAGTTTGAATGTCACTAAATTAATCTTGTTGAGGGTTTTGGTCTCTGACTTGTGTTTAGTTATTTTATTCATTTACGCATATTCCTTAAAGGCTCTCTATCTCGTGTGAAGTGAAAAAACCTCTCTAGTGTTACTTGTGTGGAAATTGTAACTCAATAGGCCTAAAACTAGTATTTCTTCGATGTAGGTCAACTGTAAAATTCCCACTGACCTCATTGGCAGAGGAGTTAGACTCATATGAGAAGCACAGAAAGAAAACAAGTCAGTCAAAAAAAGTACTATGAAAATTTTATACCTTCAGAGAAAATGCGTTGATGTTCAAGACAAAAAGTGTGAGCACAGTGATAGGCGTTGGTGTTGGATTGAAGAATGCAAGGTTGTTTAACTGTAGTGCTGGGCTTTCAGCACTACGTTACTGTACAGTTCAACTTGGTTCTGCAGATTTTAAGACTGGGAGGATGAATTTGACTCTAAGCTTTTGATTTACCTGCTGAGGTTTCTGACTGATAAATAGGTAACTGTTTGCTGGGAATCTCATTAATGTAAGACAGCTCATCTTACGTTAACTTCTATAAGTCATCAGCCTGAACTCAGCTGTCCTTGAATAAATGACTCACGAGGGCAAGTCTAGGTATCTGGTTGCAAGCTGCTAGCCAGTCAATCATATGTGAAGTATTAGGACAGCTTGTAAAATAGAACTTATAAAAAAATAAGTTTACCAGGAGATGTGGATCTGTAAAATTTTAGCCAAAAGAATAACAGTGAAAATGATCTTGTAAAATGCATGTTACATTGTTGCTTACAAGTAAAAATTATTTCAGTAACATGCAGTACTAGATATTCAAATAGAGATGCTTTTGAAAGGAAAAAGCTCTCAAATTTTTGAATCAAAATTGGCTAGATTTGATTTCCAGAAATGATCCAGTAAAACAGTGCCGCAAACGAGTATCAAAGCCATTTTCAAATACAAAACCATTTTAAAATCAGATTCATGCATAGCAGCTTTCGAACGTAAAAGTTCTTTTTTATAACATATTACTCACACATGCTCATGACAAAAGTTTGTAGACCTCTGGTTGACTTCACTAAAGCCACGACTACCCGCATAACTTTGTCAAACTTGTGGTTCCTGAAAGTATTTTATAATTCTTTCTCCAGCTTCTTTTTCCTTCTAAACTGCGAATCATGGTCGATAATTGAGCAGTCAGCAGTGTTGACCATTAGTGGATTGCATAGTTGAATCTCACAGCACTTTTTGCTAGTACGGATTAGGCTGCTGCAGTGGTATGCCTCATTTAACACTTGAGCAGAGCTGGAAACAGCTAGGTCTGAATTTACTTGAATACCTCCATCCAAAAGGGAGAGAGATCATGCAAGCTCCAGAGGATAATCTAGACACACTTTAAGATGCAGAAAACAGAGCTTTAAGATGTAAAAATGGGTCTGTAAGGTTTGGTGATCATCACAAAAGCCCCTCTAAGGTAAAAGCAAGTAAATGCATGTCAAGTTGTTTCCATAGTCTATGCCTTGGGTATTATGACTCTAAAGAACATAATCCTCACCTTCAGTTCATCCCCTGCATGGGGATTTAGATGATTTTCTTCCCTTGACGTTGTCTACTCCTCTTGTCCTACCAGAGAAAAATTCAGCCCTATTCAGAAGACCAGCACACAGCCAACACAAGTCTTAAGTACTGTTTTGAAGCTCCTGAGTGGCTGTGCAGGGGGAGTTGATATACTGGGAAAACTGTAATGGTGTCTTGCCATGAAAATTTTGTTTCCACAACCTGTAGAACAAGGCAGTTGGACGCGGGCTGGAGACGGAATTGAAAAGAGCATTTGCTATGTGATGGGCTGCATTGCTGTGAGGGTCCACCACAGCAATAAGTTAATGATGGAAGAACTTCAAGCCAAACACTAAATAATTAAATACAAAATGTTTTCTTTGCTAAGAGGGTTTTTTTTAATGTTGCACAAACGGTACATCGAGTTTGTGAAAAGGTATGCACTGCCCAAGGAAGCGAAGGGTAATTAAAACCTCATTAAAACTGATGTAAAGAGGCCTTTGAAAGACTGACTTCCTCAGAAGTTCAGCTTATCTAACTTTTTTCCTTTTGAGCCTAATGTACAGAATCTGAAAGTAAGAATATAGTCTAAATAGTCTCATTCACATAGATATGAATGAACTCTTTTGCTTTGCATATTCCTGCTGCAAGCAGACGTCAATGTATTCCTCCTGTGCTCAGAGATCTGAAATCAGTGAGCACAGTGCTGTGTCAAACTAATAAACCCTGAACTGAGCGAGTATATATTAACTCAGCTCTTACACTGTGCAAATCGTTAAGCCTACCTCATTATTTTTGGTGCTCAACTTGATGATCATCTATCACTTGCAATGCTGGAGTCAGGAAACTCCTGGTGGGCCAAAGTTGAAGAAAGGGGAAAGATATCTTGCCAGAGTTGTTCCATTTTACTTTCTCTTCCTTTTTCTAAAGTACATCAACACGCTACTTGATTTTGTTCAACTTGCATAATTCAACAGTGATAATTATTCTACTCTCTGCTACCTTATTTCTTGTAAGTTTTAGCCTTCTAAAAAATATTTTTGTGTATGATAGTATTTATTCAAATGTTCAAGAGGTTTAGTCACTCGGACAAGCCTGCTGAATTGGGATTGTCCTGCTCACACAATTCCAGTACTTTGGCTAGTTGCCACATCTTTTAAAACTGACCCAGACTGCCAGATCAATTTTTTTTCCCATTTGTTCTTGGTATAATAGGAGATCTTTGAATGACTATAGCTGGCTTAGTTTTGTGAAATATATGTATTGCAATAGAGCCTTTCTTCTTATAAGATAGGGAACCCTTGCTGCAATATTCTGCCAAGATTTGACAAGGGTATATAACTTATCATAAATATATAATGAGAGTAGTTTTGACAGGCATGGAGTCAAGTAGGTTGCATTCTGGTTTTGTCTGGACATTCACAATTAAACTCTTCTCAGGATTTGGAAGACACAACCAACTTAAATTGTTTCAGATAGCACTAAAATTGGAAGAGGCATAACGTCTTCCTTAGCTAGTGTGTCATTGTCACTGCAAAGGCCTGGGTACTGAAATGTCAGTGAATTCACTTTCTCATCGCCCTTCTACTTTGAAGACAAGCAGACAGCACACTCTCTTAAAATAAATATTTTAATAGCATTTGATACTTTGTTTTGCATGTGGTGTTCTGCCTTTGAAATTAAACCCAGAGAACAAGACAAAAATTGACTTTTTTTTGTAGAAACAGTAGCCATTTATGAACTAGGATGATTTTATGCTCTTCTAAGAAATAGACAGGGCAGATCATCTTGGCAGACAGCACTCTGCAGTTCATATATTTGTATCTCAGTGTATATTTCAAGCACAGTCTTGGTTGGGAACATACTACAGCCCAACTTTTCAAATGTGATGAGTGGTTTTGCATTGTCTTGTTTTGTTCATTAGAGACATCTTCTAAGGTTTTATATTTGCTAGTGCTTTGCAGAACAAATCCTTTCAAAGGAACTCAGGCGAAAAATTGAGGCATCCAAAATCATTAGTCATTTTTGAACAATCTTACTTTCCTTGTTATTTGATAAAATGCTTCTCAACAGTTCTTGATTAGAGCTTCTAAGGGAAATTAAGGGTCCAGAATATGGTTATCAACAAGAATGCTCAATTGATGGTCTCCATTTTGATGGATACTTTTTACCTACGTTAAATATAATACATGGATGGAATGCTGTAAGCCAGCCTAATCAAGAGCGAGTCTAACTCCTGTCTGTCCCACTACCATCTTTTTCAGAAGATATGGAGATGTGTTGCCAAAACTGTAAATGCTGCTCCCGATCCGATGATGTGTAGAGAAGAGGCTGTTTGTGCAGGAACAGAAATGTATTTGCCAATAAAGGAGAGGAATGCTTTTCAGCCCTTTTGGCTGACTCACCCTCAAATGGGTGTGGAGCAATTAGAGGATAACAGCTGCGAGAGCCCTGGTACTCAGGTGAGAGGGATGATGAGGGCCATTTTGCCCCACCAGTCCATTGGCATCTTCATTGGCTAATGCAAATTTAGAACCTCTCCTTATTCTCTCTCTCCTTTGATGAGAATGCATGGGAAACTTTAGTGCAAGGTAAAAAGCCTCACAGACTGAAAGGAAGTAGAAAGAAAATCAATCCCTACTAGCAAGTCTCTAGGCAGTAGTATCATCTAGGACTCAGGCTAAAGTTCTTGTCCCTTTTTTGTGATTTGTTGCTACTGCTTCTTTTCCGCTACATTATTGCTGTGAAGAGTTGTCCTTTCAACTGTGCAAGCTTTCAAGGTCTCCAGGTAAGTGCCATTAGGAAGCCTTATTTTTTTTTTTTTCCTGAAGAATACGAAGGACTAAAAACACAAATTTTCTTTTGGTATCTCTAATTCATTTAAGTATTTGAAACTTTCATTAAAAATGTGAGAGAAGGTTACCCAGAGTTTCACAATTGTGGTGACTATTGAAAATGGTCAACTCCATGAAGACCATTGAGAGCTGCCTGAAAGCAAGAACTTGAATTTCAGTCTCCTACACCAGGTTTCTGCTTTAGTAATTACCAGGCTTTTGACTGTCTTGGATAAAAGCTTTTTTCTCTTTCTCCCTTCCTTTTCTTTATTTCTGTATTCAAAGAAACTGAATTTTTCTAATAAACTCATCTTCCTAATGTACCTTGTAGCCTTCCGGCTGTGCTGTCAACTCTGGATGAAGACATTAGAAATAGATTTGTTGTTTGTGTGGGAACTTTTTTTGTTTGTTTGTTTGTTTTTGATATGTTCTCCTGACTTACTTTCTCCCACATCTTGAGCAAGAGATTCCTAACTGAGAAAAGCTGGGTCCATCAAGTTAATCAAGGGAGTAATTGGAGGATGATTGGCAATGGAGGGTGACGAATGTGATTCATCCTGTGATCAGGAGAAGGCAGGTATATATGTTTGTATGCTTATTTGCATATCTTACGTGAACACTTGCAGAGATGGTAAGATTCCTGAGCAGTCCTAAACTTTAGGAATGTGTTTGTAATGCACCATGGCACTACCAAGGCTAAATTACAGGCATAATGGCTTGAATAGCATAGCATTATTAGTCACATTTACTGGTTAAGAAAATTACACTGTTCCCCCCAAATATTAGTAGGGAGAAATTATACAGTATTGATGTTCCCATGAGAAACCAACATTTAAAACAGTGTTTTTTTCCTCATAATACAAGTAATTAAATGGGGGAAAAAACAGTATCAGCACTAGATTCCATGGGTTTTAGATGTATGATAGCAATGGACATTGTGAATCAGGATTTAAAAAAGAATGTGTCTACTGTCAATACTTTGTATCTTTTTTTACAAGATTCACCTACAAAACACCAGGCAGATTTAGACTATTTGTTTCGAATAGCAGAAAATGGTTTAGCTGTTACTCAAACTCTTTCAGTGACTTAAAAGCAAGCAAATAAGCTTCTTATGGTCAAAATTTCTATTCAGGAGTGGCATATGCATCAACCAGTCAAAGATTATTACTACCTCTCCTTCTCACTGTAAAGCTACATGAATGTATACCGTATTCATAGTTTGAATGTGCAGAAGAATGTAGTCTGTATGCAGAACAGGTGATGATCAATACAATTTAAGCATTTCGTGGACCATCTGGGCTTTCAGTTATGTTAAGATGGAGAAACAACTGCTTTCATGTTGACTGTGAAACTTCAAATACCAGTATTTTACAATATTTTTCAGTATTTAGTTTTCTGTCTTTCAGTGAAAGGATGCATACAAATCTTAGAAATGTAACATTAGAAAGAGACCTTTTTATCTGGCTCATCTCCTTTCAGTGAGATAGGATTTATGACAGATGTTTTGTCCTTTGTTGTTTAAGCAGTGACAGTACTTCCCTGTCCACTCTAATGATAAACACAGAAACACTCTGAATTAGAAATTTTTTTCCAATATCTATCTGAAATCTCTGCTGCAACCAAAGTTTGTTTCTCTTCTTGCTTCTCCCAGTGAGATTGGAGAACAATTTATCGCTATAGCATTTTTACCAACCTTCACATTAAAGAACTGTTGTCATGTTACCTGTAAGATATCTCTTCTCGAGATTAACCCTACTGAATTCCTGCAGCTTTTCCTTTTAGGTCACACTTTTAAAACCTGTTATTACTCTTAATGTTCTCTTCAGGACTTGGTAATTTGCTTTTGCCTGCCTTAAGCAGACTGGGCAAACTGCAGTCAATGTTCTAGCTGAGCTCTCACCAGGACGATGAAAAACAGAGCAATTTGCACCATTTCAGACTTACAGTTCCTGTTAGTACAGTTCAGAATAAGTGCCCCATATGGTTGACGCTTATTCAGGTTTAATCTTAAAACCAGATTCTTCCCTGACATAATATGATCGTTCATTTCCCTTCTTTGTATTTATGCTCTTCATTTCACCTTACTGTGGGCAGTGCTTTGCACTGTTCCTAACTGAATTTGTTTTACTGACATTAAACCATTTTTCTGACTTAATCAGGGTCATTTCAAATTCTGATCATCTCATCCAAAATCCTTGTAAATTCCCCAAGTACGGTGCCATGTATGGATTTTTTTCATTTCATTACTCAAATGATTTACTGATATTATGGCTTGAATAGTTTAAAAAAAAAAAACAATAACAAACATCTCAGGACAGACCTCTGAAAGACCTCTCTTAAAGTCTCTTACTCTGATAATGAGTCGTAAACTATTAGTTTTTCGAGATTATTATTTTGCTTGCCATTCTGCAAATATTTCCAGTTTATTATAATGTCACAGTGCCGAATACTTCACTAAAGCTGAGATGTGGCACATCAATTGCTTCATTAAGCTAGCTAGAAGGAAATTCCATTGCTAGAGTAAACTTTTTTTTTTTTTTGTTAAGACTGTACATCATGGAGGTGGGTATCTTATTTACTTATATCTATCCTCAGAATGCTTAGCAACTCTTCCAGAATCTTCCTAGGTATCAGATAACATTGGGTGATTTCTGATTCTCAGGTAACCCTTTACTCTCTTAAAAATAGGCATTTTTTTTTTCCCTTCTGCTTTTGCAGTCTCAGTCATACTTTTCTCTAAAAATCAGGATTGATTTCTGATCTTGAGGCGCAAGTGTATACACCTGTGTTTCTGGGAGACCTCCTTCCAGCTGTAATTTTATTCACTTTGCAGGCTCATTGCATTTCCTAGCTGTCACTAGCTAGATAGGCATGCATATATTCAACCACTCCCAGAAATCTTTATGTGAAAGAACTGACTTCATAAAACACAGGACAGAGCCCAGAGGACAACATAGCATTTTCAAAAACTATCTCACAATATTGGTATTTTAAAAATATACTTAAAGAAATGTTATTAGAGATGGAAATTTACTTGTACCCTGTAAAATGGATGAGTTACTTGCTAAGGTTCCACATTATACGTAGATGTAAGGGAATATGTAAGGTACAGAACACTGGATAATTATTTTCTTTTCCACATCTGAAACTTATGAAGGAAATGAAGTATCTCAGGAAAATGTGAGCTATGACTGTGGCTACAAGATAGCCAGAGCTCCTCCTCAGGATAAGAGGATGCAGAAAATAGTGGGAAGTGTTAGCATAGGAAAGCCATAGTCCCAGCCTGAATTATCTAATTACAGTAATAGAAGGAATTTTACTATTAAGCAAAACTAAAACAGTTGGTAGAGTTTGTATAAACTAATTTTGAACTGTAAACACACCCCACAACCCCCCCATTAACTAACTATTTGCCTGTTCCATAATCTGGGGAGGGAAGGGTTGCAGGAGTGTCTGTATTTTTGTTAGATATCATGCATTTGAATTAGTGTGATTATAGGTCACAATCTAGTGGGTGAATTAAGATGTTTTTAGTGAAATACATGTTACAGAAAGTCCTCAATTTAATGAGATGGTGGGAAATGATATAAAAATAATAAAGCATGAGTTAAGAAAGTTGCAAAAGCTAACTTTGCTCTGTAATTTTTATTTTAAATTAACAAAGCATCAAGATTGTTGCATGGGTGCTTATTGGCTTGTATTTATTGAAGAATTGAAACAAGAATGCCTGCATTGTTAGAGTCCAGCCATTGTCACTGGATATGTGCAAGCAAATAAAGAGAGAGCAAAGGCATAAGAAAATGTTCATTATATTTTAGCCTGCTGCAATTGTTCAGTGCGAATGATTCGGTGTACTTCTAAGTCCTATGGGGTGGTCAGGGGAAAGCTGTTAAGTATATGATGTTGATATAAAGCATATCTCTGAATTCCATGCAAGGGCAATTACAAATAGAGGTCTTGCATAAGACCTCAAAGAAGCACTACAATAGATTGGCACCATTCAGCCAGGATTACCATCTCAAAGCACCGTTCCTGATGCTTTCGTGTTCTAACACAGGTCAACTCAAAGACCAGTTGAATATAGGAGATTTTTTTACATGTGCTGAAATTATGAATAACACTAGTTAGTATTATGTCAGAATGGCATGAAAGTATGCCCTTAAGAAGCTCTGACAAGAGCCCTGTGGCTTGATTGTTGCAGGTGAAACGTATCAGTTGCAAGGGAATGGAGCAGACCTTTGTCAAAGTATTTTTTTTCTGAGGTATTTCTGAATGCTGCCTTACTTTCAGTGAGAATATCTGTGGGAGGCTGACTGCTACAAGGTTAGACAGAAGACTCTAAAAGCTGGATTTATTTTGAAGTAATCTGAATGACTAATTAGGTGATCGATACACAGCTTTGAGCAAGGCATCTAGAAGTAGCCAATACTCTATTCCAAACTGAGAACTCAGTTAGAATCTCACAACAGAATAGAGTTTTGCAAATTCTCATAACAAAATATCAGACCTTCAGTGCAAGTTGCCCAGCTTCTGTAGAATCAGTTGAATTGTATCAGTGTACACCAGCTGAGGATTTCTGTCATGGACTTGTACCAACAGAAGCATGGACAGTAAGATAAATAAAACTGGCATGCCAGGTTTCCTTTTTGGGGGCTACAGTTTATCAGGGAATTAAGCTTTATCATTATGGGGGAGAAAAAGCCTTTTAAACATGAAAATAATAAATGAACATCAAGCAGCAATTAAAGCAAACTTAAAAGTGGATAATCATGCCTTTCACTAGTAGTTCAGATATAATGTGTTGTTATTTTTCTTTCAGAATGCTCATTCAAAAGGATTGAATTAAGAAAGGAAAGCAAGATAATAATAGCCTCCTACTTTAATTGTAAATACTGATTTCTACATCAAAGGCTCCATTTCTGCTTTTAATACTAAGCAGAGAATGTTTTGAGGATTTAATATTTTTTTCCAAGCCTATGTTTTTTAACGCCAGAATTCCAAAATTGATTCTGCTCTCCCAATATGTGGTCTTTCATCACACTGTTAACCCTGAGAAAAGTCTTTGCAACATTTCAGAGATTCTTTAATAGAGTAAATGGCTACAGCTACAATAACTAGTTCTTCTAGCCCATGGGTGCTCATGTTTCTGATAGCTGAGGAGCAAATGTCTTTTTATATGTTGAAAGGGTGACACATTCAAGCTGTGATACGTTTTATTGCCTAAGACTTCATCATGTTCATTAGGCCTTGAAATTAAAGTTTCTTATAAAACTGAATGTATTTCTGCTAAGATTTGCCTGGATTGATGCAAGACCATAGTTGTACTGAAGAAAAAACACTTTTTTTTTTTTTTAAGTAACATCAAAAGTTACAAGCCACATATGCTCAATTTTTAGGTTAAGTCAAAACCTACTGCACTCTGAAACATTAATGTGGCTTTAGGGATGGTAGATCAATACGATGATTAATTTTGATTAATCATCAATCATTAAGTGTTCACTAGAGGACCTTTTTCATGCTGGAGATGTGGGACAGAAAGCCTTGTTATATGCATTCTTTATATCTCCTAGTAGAAACCTCATGACTATGATTTTATAGCATGACTTATTTCTTCCTCATCATAACAACATGGAGAATGAGAGCTGAAAAGGTCTGGTGCTGTCTTTTCTGCAATACCTATGTCTGAATAGACCAAAGTCTCAAAAGTCCTTCCATCAATTTCAGTGATTTTCTATCCATGCATTTTAGAGGCTGATTTGATGGCCTAGGGCTGTAAAAGGCTTCAAAAATTCTTCATGCTATTGTTGGAATTGCTGTTACTATTAAGAACTTTTTTACTTATTCACTTCTTTTTCATAACTATGAATCTAACTATCCCTAAGTGGATATTAGTGCCATGCCTTCTTATGGTTGATACATATATTTCATGTATTTCCAACAAAAACCTTGATTTTTTTTTTTAATGAAAAAGATAAATAAATGACTTTTCTAAGTATATGGGATGAAGAAGAAAAAGGAGAGGTTCCAAAAAAGGTAAAACAAAGTTTCTATCTTGTAGCAAATTGTATACAAATTTTCCATGATTGCAAAGTAATTTTTTCCTCTTGCTGTAGTTTTGAATTGTTTAAAAACAAAAATAGTAGCCTAAAAAGGAATCGCATCATGACAGAGAGGACCACATTGAAGTATGTTTACATAAACTCTCTAATCCCTAGTGTTTTGATGGAACACCAAGATTGTCTGTGTTGCCACTATTTAGAGTTTAGACTATACCACCCTCACTTTCTTTTTTATTTCTAGGTTTATACACACACATACTTGTGCAACATGTATGTAAATATGTATAATCTGCAGTGACAACTGTGACGTGTTGGAGACATGCAAGTGGAATTATTAATTCTATTTGTTCTCAGTTTGAAATCTCTGTTATTCTGTAAGAGGAAGGTACATTATCTAAGCTTCAAAATAAAACCAGGGTCTCTTATTCATAAAATCAACTGGGGAGAATGTTCAACCTGGAGAATGGTGTTAGTAGTTAATACAGAAAGGAAATGGACAACAGTCCCAGTAATAATGTAAAAACAGGAGATCCATGCTTTAGGTTAGTCTAACTAGATTAGATTTTTTTTTTCTTACTTGCACCTTGCTAAACATTCATTCAGTATGAGCCAAATGAGTAATCATTCGGAATGATACCTGTAGACTAATAACATTCAAGAGCCCTTGGGTTAATTTTTTGGTTAGTGAGTTGGGAAATTGTAGTGATGTACCATGAAAATACTGAAAAGAAGTAAATTATGCTGGCTTAGATGACATTACAGCACTGGAATGAAACTGTACGTTACTTAGGATACCTTAAGGAGCTCAGCATATTTTTCTTATACTCTGAACTCATTATGAGTATAAATGTCCTAGGGAGTTCCTAGTGCCATGCAGCTGTTGATACTTCTTGTTATAGAACCTGGGTATTTGCATTCCTGTACTCTTGGAGCACAAGCTTACAAGCAACTATTGTAAAGTGCATACTACAGTGGCACAGTTGCCCTATAGAGAGAGTGAGTTTCATGCTGCTTCTGCTGTGACTAGAACTTGAGTGGAGTAATCAAGCTATTTTTCTCTATTTCATGTGGCTCTAATACCCATGGTTAAGGGTCAAGACCCTTAATCAATTCTCTGGGCATCCCGTGTATCTGATTTCATGCTGCCCTGAGACCTTCCATAGAGAATTCTTGCAATCTCTTGTCTACTGCTATTACCATCAAGAACTTCTGTTGGCACTCAGCAAAATGAGGTCAACAGAACCGAAAGCAAATCAGGAAAAATCTTGTGCATTTTAGGTAATCACTGTCGTACTTCAGTGGACACCTTGCAGGCACACAGGGAAAACAGTCTGAATAGCAGTTAGACAATGTTGTTTCTTTTAGCAGCTCAACAATAACAAAGTTACAATCTTGGAAAAAAAAAAGGCAAACAATTAACACATGTCTATTACCAATACAGGGGGAAAAAATCTAAAACTTCATGGTAGTTTGACTTAAGATTTAGGGAAAAAAAAAAAAAAAGCTTCCCAAAGAAGTTTATGAAACTGATGAAGGTCTATGATGAGATCAAGAATGGGGAAACTCAAAGCAAAGGATAAGTCCCAAATACAAAGTCAACAATAGCTTGCGAGATGAAACCTTGAACTGTATGAGAAGTCCCTGATATATTGCAACTTTTTCTCACATCCAGTTACGTGAAGGTAATCTATTTTGTAACATTAACTTTTGAGCATTGCATACCTGCCTTCATTGGCATCATTATATACCGTTTCTAGTTCCTTTCTAGCATTTGCAGGAGTTCCATGATTTTCTGGCTTGCTATGGTGTAGCATAATACTGGTAAGGTAAATGTCTCCATTACAGAATGCCAAAGCAGTTATACTATGAAGGTGTTGAGCAATGACTCCTGTTTGCACATGTTCTAGCGGGAAACTTCACATTTGAAAAGCTCTTATTACCAAACAAAATTAATATTCTTACTGTCTTTAAAGGTCTATTCACTTTTCTTTGCACAGGGCAACCTTGCTGATCAATGGATATTTAGTGTGTATGTGCTTTTCAGCATTGAGAATAGGACATGAAATAGAACTCTAATGAATCTTCCTCCTGTAAAGAGTTTTGGGTTGGATCTGGATTTTTTTTTTTTTTGGTAAAGAGTATCTGGCTTTACATGTATACCAAAAAGAGCTCAACTTGCTGTTGTTTTCCAGAGCCTTTGATAGTTTTAGTCCCTTCATCCATTATTATTTAAATATTACAGTGTTGTGTTTGTTGTTGCCCATGAAATTACTATCTAATCAGAAACAGATCAGAGGAAAGTGTTATAGGTGAATATTTTAAAAGACTCCATTTGAAAGTGGGTTAGCCCTTATAACCATGATTTATATCATCTTGGCCTCATTTGGAATAATAATGAAGGATCCCAGGCCAAAAAAATATTTTGGGAACAGTTTAACTCATAATTGCGTTGGGCCAAGAACATGAAGAGGGGGATTAGCCATCCCCCCCATAGGTGGTAGGGGCAGCTTTCTGAAAAGTAGGCACAGAATTTTGTCAAAAGGTGCATCTTTGCCTGTATTCAATTGAAAAGCCTAAGATCCAAGGTGGTGAAATTTAACTGTAATCTAATTTAGTAAGCTCAGGCTTTTTTTGAGTTCTCATCAAAGGTTTGATTCCTCTGGCAAATTACTTGGGTTCTATGGCTTGATTCTGTTTGTAGCATGGGAGTAATAATAACAGGTAGCAGCACATGCTGTGAAAGGACATGGAAGCTGGTACGGAGTGCCTCTGTGGACACCTACCTATGCATGGTCCTTCTGCCTGTTTGCATGATCAGTGCTGCTGTTCTGCGTTAGAATATCCATCTGCATTTCATGGCAATGTTGTTACATAAATAGCCCTGGCATCCCCTGACTATGTTTTTGTTTTCTCTTGGAAATCCAAGTTAAAGTTCTTAATAAGAACAGGCACTTCCATGACTCTGTTCATCAGGTTGCTCACATGCCTCGCTAACACGGAGAGCTAAAATTCCATAGAGAGAAGCTTTTTATTCCTTCTGCCAGCACCATCCAGAGGCAGAAAAAAGTTATCTTGAAAAATGAGTGAGGCTTTTCTTTGCAAAATTTCACATAAATTTCTATCAGCAAAAAAATCTTTCCAAACCCAAAAGGCTTAAAACATTCACTCTGCCATTGTCTTGGCAATTAATGAGGCCTGAACTTTAAATGAAGCTGAGCTCAACAACAAAAAAAAAATTCATATTGTCCCCTTTAGAAGTATAAGGAAAAACAAAATAATGAAAAAAAGAAATGGTTGAAGAATTATTTTATATTATTTTCTGTTTGAGATTATTCTGTCTGTCCTCATTGTTTTGGATATGATTCCCTTTTTCCTCTCCTCCATTTCTGGCTGAATAGTACTATGCAACTCTGAAGGTCTTATAAAATGAATAAAAAAGCAAGTTTAGGTGAACTGATGAGGCCCTAATTCCACTGTCTTAGCTACGCAAGCTGTCTTACAGAAGAAGCCTAAACAGCCTGAAGAAAAATTACACTGACTTGAAGTGTAAGCCAAAATTTGAGTGTTGGGTTTTTTTGGTTTTTTTTTTTTTTTTTCAGATAGAACATATGTTAGGCAACTTTAACACATACCAGCCTGCTTATGTGATGTATTAAATCTCAGAGAAATGTAGCGCTCTGGTATCTATCTTTACCTCTCCACCAGACAGTTTATCCAGTATAGAATTCACTAGTTTGCACTAGCTGCTTCTGCTATGGAACTGAATAGACATGCTGGTTTATTATTTAAGATAGCATCTTATAGAAATTAGTCCACAGAAATTAATGGTTACCTGCCTAGCTGGTCACTTCAATGCATATATTCCATACTTACTTGTACATACACATTTGCATGAGCAAAATTGAAGTCAGCTTACACTGTCACCCTGGTGATAATTACAATAAAATTTCCTCATCATATGAAACTAAAGGAGAAATTATGTTTTGACAGAAGAGTCATCAGGATGGAATTAGTACAGATTGAAACATGTCTGGGAAAATTAAGTGCATGCACCTGACAAATAGATTAATCTTTCTCCAAAATAGCATTGCATTTGCTTGCAAATGGTGAAAGAAATCAGGAGACCCATGGCAAAACAGGACCTTTTTCTCCTTTGGAAGATTTTGCTTGTAGAACAGGATATCTTATATGGCATACTAGAGATAATAACATTCAAAATACTTATGAAAATAGTTCTGCACATCACACTTGAAAGCTTTCACGCACTGTGTGTTCCTGTGGAAAGTTCATGTCATAGTTACGCAAATGAAAAATATTGGAAGGAAGATTAGGATAACACTGTGAAGTTCAATGGTAGTCTGCCTGTGAGTTGACATAAATAGTTAACACACTGTTGGCATCTACCATTCAGACTGTAATTCATTCCTCATCATAGGAAAAAGAGAACTCTATTTCTTCCAGGAAACTGTTAGTAAGTGAAGGGATGGCCAAGTCTAGTGCACTCTCCTATAGATAAGTCACTTAAGAAATTGTAGGCATCATCAATGTATGTGACTACTGCTTAAGAATGTGAATATTTATGGAAAAAAAACTACTTTTTCTCTCTGAATAGTGTAAAAAGCTATGTCAATTTAAAAGTGCCATGGTGGGGGAGGACACCAAGCAGTTTTGGTGATGTGTTTTTTTGGAACATAGCATATGAAAGCAAAAAAACCCCACAGAAATGCCTTTATTAGAAAGCTTGATTCAGTGTTCTGTTTTCACTTATTCAGAGATCATGGAAATTAGAACAGAAAATTCAGATAAAACCAAATAGGGTGGATCAAAGCACCTGTGGCTACTTAATTTTGTAACTTGATTATTTAAAGTTATTTAAAATTATGGCAGATTTCTTGCATGGAGCCCAATTAATACATTTTGTAATGAAATGTGAGTGATAAAGTAAGACTAGCAACCTGGACTCTAATTGCTCATAACTTTCTCCCTACACCCCTAGCCCTCCAAGTACCTATGAAGACTTCAAGGAAAATCCATAGGTCTGACTTACTGGATTCAGTGCAGTGGAAACTGGGTGCTTTCTGCTGGTTTGTATTACATGATAGTTCTTGGCAGTTGACTGAGTTTACCAGACTCATTGTAAAATGTGTGGGTCAAGATGTCCTTCCTTGTTGTACCTCTAGAGGCTGTGGACTGCAAACTTTAGAGCTGCGCTTGATTTTTCTCTTCGGAACACTTCCTGAACTAGACTTGCTAACAGGTTATTCATGTAGGCTTCATTTCCATGCTAGGAAGCACAGTTTACAAACTGTGAAACAGATCACCCTGTCTGTAGCCTTGTCCTTCTTCTTTATGGTTCCATTACTTTGAAAGGAGATGCATGGTTTGTGTTTGTTTGTTTTTCCTCTCTTGTTTCACTCTTTAACATGAGAAGATGTTGCAGGGAAGAAAAAGCAAAATTTATGTGCTTTAGGCTCCTGAATTATCCCCCCTTTTTCAGGGCAATGTATGTCAAGGCTAATGCTAAGTGTATGCATATAGGGACAGCAAGCTATGTCCTATGAAGTATAGTCCATGTCTTCTGGAGGTATGCAAAATTTCTGATGGTTAGACTCCTTTTAGGTTCTTGAAAACATCCTTCCCTGTGTCTGAGTGGCCATGGCACTATGGTGAAATAAGTCCAGCCCCAGAGGTTTTAGATCTCCTGTGCAGTATTTGCCCTTTGTTGGTGCAAGACCTTGTCTGTAAGAACTTTGTTTTGAGGTTTAACAGGAAGGCTGTGTTAGCTGGTGTATAAGCTGACCAGTTTTGGCATAGACTGAGACCTTTTGATGTGAAAACACAATCATTCACATACAGAAGGAGATCTGTAGTCTCTTCAATTTTATGAGCTTGACAGTGGAAACTGTATGTTTTTTGTCTGCTTGCCTTTATGCACCCTGTGGTTGTATCTCTCTCTGAAATAGCTTGTCTCTTAGCTGTAACAAAGGAAAAGAGTGGCTATTTGCTTGAGCTGCTAGCATTTTCTAATGCAGGATGACAAAAGCCTGATTAAGCTGAGAGGAGGCTGTATTAAGAAAAAATAAAGAATTGTCTGAAGATAGACCCTTTAAACCAGCTGTTGTAACACGAGGAAGAGACTGGTGAATAACATGCCACCTTCTAAATCCACAGCTCATTTGCACCTCAGCTGAGACTCATTTCAAGGCAACTGCCAGACAGACGCTGTCCTCGTCCGTGTTTGTCCACCTCTTAAAGAGGATGAAACCCGGGCAGGGAAGGGAGCCGTACTGCCTGCAATATGTTATGCAAAGCAGGACTGTGGAAAGGTCTGGCCGTGAGCAGCGCAGGCAGTGTAAAATGAGACATACTGGCTGAACGAGTCACTGGCCTCGGAGGCACAAGTGCCTTGAGCTTTTTCTCAGCAGGTGGCACTATTGAGCTTATCAGGTTAGCAACGTTAGTTCCTCAACAGATTCCTCCCTCCACCCCCCTCGCCCCCGGCTTTTTTTTTTTTTTTAAATTATTTTATTTTAATATCATGGTGATGCATTCTGCATGTATCTCAAACTGCAAGTCGTGACAGGGTGTTGTTGTACCCCATATTAAGTGCCAAGGGCAGCAAAAACACTGTAGAGGAACAAGGTTTCTCACATTGTTCATGCTGGAAGTCCATGTCCATTTCTTTCTGCTACCAGAGCAAAAACTGTTCTGATTCTGTGTAGAGCCTATTTGTATTATATTTTTAATGACTAATTCTATTATTTAGTTGAAAGAAATTGCATGCATATTGACAGAATACACAATGGCACAGCAAACAGAGTTATGAACAGACTTTAAGATGGCTAAAGTCCTCCCAGAATCTTGCCCTGTGCTCCAGATGCAAAATACTTCCTACAGGGAGGACCTACACAGTCTTTATGAATGTTGGTTCCAGCCTTGTAACTAACTGCCTCCCAAGCAACCTTGGAGGACAACACTTTCAATGTCATTCTGCAGAAGTACTAAAGTATGAAATACTTTTAAGACTCGGAACATTGTGGTTACTCTAGTTACATTTTTTTAATTTCCCTGCACCTGTCAAACTAGTTTCCAATGTCTGAATGCTCGCATTTCACCCCCACTGGCTCACAATGAGATCTTAGGGTTATCATTGATGTAAAACTGCACATAATGGAGGTCTAATCTCCTAAAGTTGATTTGTATTATGACGAGGTTTGGGTTTAAAGGAGCTAGCTGTTCCCAATTCATTCTTGTGTGGCTACTGTCTGAATTAGCTGCTTCTGTTTAAAAGAAGTGTAAACTAATTCAGATCTGTGTACCTTTTTACTTGACAAGAGCAGGACCAATGACAGATGATGAATAAGAAGAATCAGGAATAACAACTAAGAATAATTACCCCTGCAAACAGTTCCTCAGTGTAATTTGCAGGAGATATTCTGCATTAAGGCTCATGAGGACAAAGAAAGACGACAGTTAGTCACTTGAAAATGCTTACAACTGGAATGTTGGTATTCTTAGCAGGTAAATAATAACATCCTTCATACATCCTCATTTATGTGCATAACACTTCACAAGTAAAATATAGGTTCCACAAGGCAATTAAATGTGTCTGTGTTCAGCACTTCCACCCAGGGGTTACCTCTGCTGTTCTTTATGTAGATCACATCCACTCTGGGATAAACCGTGCCCATGACACAGTACGACGCAGATGTGTCAAAGTTATTCCTGTGCATATATTGTGATGTCTTACTCATTATTTTTAACACCTCTTTTCTGCAAATGTCAGCATATTTCTATACTCAGTAATGTGAAGCAAGAGCATGTTGCACATTATGTGTTCAGTTTTACTTGACTTTGTATGGGCAAGTAAGAAGTGAAAAGTTACTAAAAGGTACATGCAATTCTGATTTTGTCTATCCTTAGCTACTAGAAAACATGGGTGTGGTCATGAGATGTTAAAAATGTATTATGGAGAGCTGGAATAATAGTGACCACTTTTAGCAAGGATCTTGATACTTTGTTCAGAAACCATCTGTTAACTTATCAGTTATTGCCTAGGTTTATTACCTCATGAAAAAGAGTATTATTTCTTTACTCATCACTTCTGAGACACTAGCAGCTTTTTGGCCAGGTATTACATCTAACTGGAAATTCAAAAGATATAGGTGTTTTAGAGCAGAAGTTTCAGCAACATCTGATATGACTAATCATGGGTGATTCCTTCAGCAACTAAGAGATGCTACTGGAATATCAGAACTTATCCTCTCTTAAGACCAGTGAGAAATAATCAAGCTGCAGAGGTCATGCCCAGAGGTATAAAACATGATGTGTTTCAAGGATCTGTCTCCAAACCTTTGTTGCTCAAAGAACAAGTGAAGCCTCTAGACAAAATTGTTTCCTAACACAGCACAGAATAACATCAGCACTCTCATAATGCACAGCTGTGTATCTTGTACCCTGTGGAGTTTAGTCTCTGCTCTGGAGAATTGCTTACATGACATTGCCATCTGGATGCATACAAATTATTTCGTTCTTAGTTTTATAAAAACATTAGCCTGGCTGCTGAGGGGAGGTCATTCAGGGTGTCTTTATCAACATGTACGTAAACACATGTTCCCTGCCCAGACAAGCTTCCAATGTATTCTTGCAAGGACACAAGAGTTGCTTGATGGAAATGATAGTGATGCTATAGATATGTAAAGAATGTAGTGGTTTGCCTACTTTTATTTTACTAGTGGAGAGTGTCACTGCAGCAAGCCTCTTATTGTCTGTTACTTATTGCAAACTACATCTGTTCTATGGTAAGCCCCGTTTGCTGGACATAGTATGAAAATGTCTCAAAGTCTACATTTTGGTCATCCGGTGCTCTTATTTGTCCCATGCTGACCTTGCAACTGCAAGATATCCTCCTCGTAAGCATAGTGCTTGATTTATTGCAGTTCCCCCTCAGTCAGGCTTCCAGCAGAGTAGCTGTTCTACTTATGCTTCTTCAGAGTTCAGGGACATATTTGCTGTCTGGTTTTAAACAATCCTGAGCAGATTACACCTCTTTTGTCATCTTTATATTGGTTGCCTGTAAATTAGCAAACAGACTGTAACAAGTATAAATAAGGGGTAATTAAAAACAAATTATATTGTATAATTTTTGTTGGTTTGTTTTGTGGTTCGGTTTTATTTTGGAGGGGGGTGACTTATTGTGTCTTCTTTTAAGAAAAGTCTTTAGTGAAAAAATGTGTTAGAACATGTTTGTATGTGCAATGCATGCCTCAGGAATTTGGTAGGTTGTGTGGGTATGCTGAGATGTTTGACAACCTCAGGAAAAAAAAAATTATGTTTTCCTGTATTACCGACGGCCAGTGAGGAGAGGATGTTTGCCACCTTCAGATCCTTTTATTCATAGGATATATTTTTTCCCCCAGCAATTAAAATGTAATAATGATGATAACAGTGCTTTGACATATGTGGGTTGAGATTTCAAATTCCTTTTGGAAAAAAAGTCTCAAAACATCAAAGCACTTCACACTCTTTAGCTGCGTCATCCTAACAGCTGCTCTTGAGCAATACATTAATCCCAATTTACACACAGAGAAATTGAGGCACAAATTGATAGATTAAATATACTAAATCTGGATTATGCCAGAAAACTACAACTTCACCACAGCTGTCTGAGACAAGGTTTGGGAATGTGCCAAAGGAGGAATTTCAGTTGGACCTGTAGTTTGCCTGCAATTACACAGAATCATAGAAATTTTGGCTCAGAGGGATCTTTAGTGATCATGAAGTTGAAGTTCCTGCTCAAAATAGGACTCTAGCTAACAGTAGATCAGGCTAGTTGAGACTTTGTCTAGCCGAGTCCCCAAAAAACCTCTAAAGCTGGAGATTGCTCAGCCACACTGCTCACCTATTCTGGTGCTGTGCCATCCTCCTGTGAAAATGTTTTTCTCTTACATCCAGCCTGTACTTGCTGATGTGCAATTTGCAACTGTATTCAAATAATTGACAAAAGGGTGAAGCAGAGATACCTGTTTGCCCTTCTACCAAGAGGAAGAAGTTCCATAAAAACTGCCTTCTCTTTGTCTGCTGAAAAGGACACTTGAAGATCCGTGAGTGCTTAAGCTTAGAGAGTTCTTTTACTCTTCCCTATTTGATGATAAAGCAAACAGACACTTATACTGTTTGGAGAATAAAAAATGAAAAGAAATATCAGGCAGTAGAAAAATTTTCTCCATTGTCCAGTCACAAAACTGAGTCTGCTAAAACAATAAAGTTGTTTGTGTCAGAATAATAAAAGGGCAATCCTGCTTGACCATCCCTTGTTTGTAAATGAGATGAATATTAGTATTATTTTTATGTATTCTTTCATGACAACATAAGTTGTTTAACGTCAAAGGATGAGTCCACTTCAGGCTCTATTTATTGTACCATCAACCATCTAAAGAACTTGGAGGGACTAAGAAGCTGACAGGTTCAAGCATGACACTACTTATTTATGCATTCAGCACTCAGTGAAGAATGCTCTGCTGATCTTAGTAAAGCAGCTGCAAAACCATTTGACTGAAAAACAGCAGGTAAAATGACGTGGAAATGACTCTCACACGTACTACATACTGCACAGACTGTCCATGCTGCTGAAGAAGTGGAAGAGTAGCAGCTATGGACAATTAGCTGCATCAGTAGAACTAATATGACTGGCTAGGAAGTTTCAGAAAGAGGTGTTCTTAGAAAAAGAGAGAATAAAGAAGAATATTTCTCAGGTTGCTGTTGTGCTTTAGTCCTTTTAACCTCTAACAGCAACTCAACAGCACTGTGCATGAAGTATTTGCCTACTGGTTCCCCTGGTTTATAGTACTTAACCACTGAGGTCTACTTAAACATTAAATTATTCCACCCTGAGCTCAAATTAAGGCTTAAATTCTTGAAACTTTGACACCAACACGTGACAGGCTAACCTATACTGCTTTATTTAGAGAGGTGATGGATTTGGGGAACCCATGTGACCTTTTAGAGGTAGGAATACCGAAACCTTCTTGCTACTCTAATTTTGTTAAAAGAATACAAAGCAAGAGAAATATACAAAAAGATGACTGATGTTGCTTCTTCATCTCTTATAGAGTAATCTTCTGGATTATTTCATCAGGTTGTATTGAGATAAGAAATGCTGATGTTGTCTCTTAATTAAATAAACCACTATCACTGAAAGTACTCTTACCCTTGGTCTCTCCAAGTTATCCTATGTTGTGTTGTCTCAGAAAGAGGTAGCAAGCAAATATGGTTGCTGTTACAATATGCTACTCATTTTTCTCCTTGTTCTACAGGGGAATAAGCTATGCAAGCTGTTTTCTTAACTCACATGAGTCCCTCTCTTTACTGGCACAGCTTTTCTGCCCAATGCAACTCGGTTCTCTTTGTAGAAACCCACTAAATTCTGTTTTGGTCAAAGACTGTGGGGGAAAAAAAAAAAGCTGCCTAAGCAGAGGCTTAAGTGGGAAAGCTTTCTTTTGGCAGCCTTGTGACAGAGCATTTCCTTCATTCCTCCTTTCCTCCTCCTTGCCTGGCTTATTAACTTGTTGACTTTTACAAGACATGTCTTTGAAGAGTATTTTATGGTGTGAAAGAAAAATTACTGGAGGATACTAAGAGCTTTCAACTTCTGCCCTTTTTATCAGAAATTACCTAAAATACATTGGATTATTCTGTCCCTGATCAGAAAAATCATTTCATCATTTTATTAGATGTGGATGATGAATATTAGCTCCACACGAGCCTTTCTATTTTCTCTAAAAAAGTGAGATTGTGTAAGAAACATAGATGTCAGGGTGGATAGACGAAAATAAGCTTTCAAGACAAAGCTATGGAAAGAGGTTTAAGGGAGTCCTTGGCTGTTTACAGTGGAGATTGGTGAGAAGGGAAGGATTTTCATCTCTCTTTGCTACAGGTAAGAGTGATACTGAAATTCTGTGTGAAGTTCCAGTACTCATGTTCTTCAAAAGAATGTTGACAATCTTCTGACAGTGCAAAAAAGAAACAAAGCCCCTGTGTATATGAATTGGAGCTTATTATTTATAGAAACACAAAAGAGGTCAGCCTGTTAGTTGACCACCGGGGAAGACTGAGAGGTGGCATTCATCACAATGTATGAGTCTTTTCAAAATAGAAAAGTGCTTTGTAGGAAAAGGCTGTTCAGTGGAGAATGACTTAATGGATATTAGGAAACTGAAGCCTGAATGAAAGTAAAATAACTTTAAAATGCAAACTTCTAACTTTGAGATTATATTTTGCTGACCTTGCATCAGGACCAATGTCTTCTGCTAACCAGTTACTAACCCAGAACAGAGGGAAATATAGCATAGTCACGGAAGAAGAGGGGGGGCATGCAAGAAGATATGTCAGATATAAATTATTCAGTTATATAATTTATGCATTGCATAATTGTAGGTGCTTGTCATGGGGCATCTACAATCTCCATCAGTTAATTTCATAGTTGACTTTTTTTATATAATTCAGAAAATTATATTTTTCCATCTGACCTTAATGAGCAGTGACTTTGCATAGCTGTTCTCATTTCAGCCTACACTGTAATTCAATGAAGTTAAAATACTGGTGGGTTGAGATTTGGAGAGAATTACTGACTTCCTGGCTTGTTTGTCCATGGAAACTGAAGGAAGATTTCTGTGTCTAAACCAGAGGCCAATGAAGGACACCCCTTATCAGTCTGAAGACAGTGTGGGGTCATCAGACCCTTCTGTGCCACCAGATATGAAAATGTGAAGAACAAGAACGCACACTTACTTAGCATTTTAACACGATAAAATAGTTCTGTTTACATGATTGTCTTCTCCAGTGACTACCAACAGTGCGTAATAAATCACCTAAATGATATCTAGAGAGTCTTACTATTCTGTAATTGCTGCAATAGCATGTTTTGTATGCTGTGATTGCTTTCTGCTATGTTCGTTTCACTTGGAAGACATTGAACCTTTTACCCGAACAAGTTTTCACCCTGTACTGTGTTTCCTAGGCTGCACAGTAGACAATACTTTTAAAAGAGTGGGGGTCAGGAGAAGGAAGAGTTGGGGTCATGGAGAGGGAAGCAGAGTGAAAAAGTGAACTCTGAGAAGCATCTAAATATGTTGTCTCACCAAGAGTAAAGCAGTAACAATTTGAACAATAGCTAGAGCTTCTTATGATGGTTTCTTTCCTGTTCTTTCTATGAATTCTAGACCAGCATGGGAGGTGAAAGCTTAACTACAGCAGTTTACTTCAGAGACGCTCACAGGCAGCGGAGCGTGCCAGACTTTATTGGAATTTGAAACTGCAGTCAATGGCATTTTCTGCCATTCTGATGCTCATCCTATTCAAACAGTAAATTTACTATCTAATCACAAGTTGCCTTGTCAGTCTAAACAGAGTAATGCAGGGCTTCAATGCATAAGATAATCTAACAAGAATGACAGCTAGTAAAATTACTCTCGTGTTTGCTTTTTCGTTATGGAGGGAGCCTTTTTTCTTTCAGAATTACTGGCTTTATATCCTTTGGGGCTTTCTAGGTGCCCGAGTCCAAGTTATACAGGGCAATCAGAAAGGTGGTCAGCTACCACTTTCCAAAGCTATATAGTAGAATCAGACATTGATGGAAAGCAAAGTAAAATGTTGTGACCACTGTAATTGCTCCATTAGAGGCAATGGGCCTCATTCTTTGTTCCCTTTCACATTGGGTAGTTGCATGCAAAGACTCCAATTCACCTGGGTGAAGAGTTCATGGTTCATGATCCAGCAAGTATTCTCTAATCACTGATGCCCATTGTAACGTTTTGTATTCTCTTGGCACAAATTTAAGCAGACATAGAAGATTAACAGCCCTGGAGAATCAGGCCGATGGTATTGCTGGAAGTCATCATCGACCTTTTAATTTTGTGCATTATGCACCCTCAGGGACACTCTCAGGATAATGGTATTTTAAAAAAACATCAATATTTTGACATGAAAACCTAACAAGGACACTAATACAAACTTAAATCAGAGGTGTTACAAACATTTCGTGTACAGCCAGACGCAGAAGGAGTATGCTCAGCCCTGGAGGCCATGTAACTTTCTGTTGTGTGTATTATTCTGTTTGAATGGTTGGCCTCCAATTTAACATTACTGAAGTAATTTATAAAGTGCACTTCTAATGATTTATGTAAATATTTAGAGGGAACAGTAAACATGATAGGTAAGAATGAATTCTGCTGAGAAATGTGACTTTGAACATGTCCATTCCTTATATGTGCTATCTTTAATATTAGTTCCCCAGGATAAGACGTGCTTACCTAGATGTTGTATAAGGTAGCCTAGCATACTGGACACCTGAATCTATAGTAATCTAGAAGTCTATTCAGTTAACTGGAAATCAGGAATGTTGACATCATTTTCCTGTTGCTGACACAGCTTTGCCAGGTAACTTGACTTGAATCACTTCATCTTGTATGGTATTTTTCTACTACAGATATAAGACTTTCAGCAGCAAGAAATAAATACAATGGAATAGGAAGGATGAGAATTTTTTTTTTCTTACGTTTTGTACATTTGTCATGATTTTTTTTGATATATACCCCAAATATGTACATTTATAGAGGATCATTGGTATACATCCCCTGGCAGAATGCCATGCAGAAGCAACTATGTGAACCATTGCAAAAACAACCAAGTCAGAACAGCTGATACTGCACAAGATATTGGACTAAGAATTATGAGACTCCATGGTTACATTTCAAGCACAGCGCGTTTGGGGAGCTTGTACTTCCACTGTATATGCTACGTCTGTCCTGAGATGTATGAAGAATTCATGTTCTAGAGCTGTTTATCTGGCAGTTTTCATCCAGAAACAGATTCACCTGTCCTGAAACCACTCCTAGCCAGAAGCAAGGAAGCAGCTGTCTGAGGTAGCACATTACTTTCAGAAACAAACCAGCAGTAGTACCACCCTCTGTTTTGCCTCCATCGGGTCCTTGAGAAGTGGACCTTGCTAAGGCTTGTTAAGCTGCTGCTGCTACTACTAGCTGGGGCGAATGAGATTTTAGACAGACTACAGCCATTGTCTGCTACTGCCAGTTGCAGCAGTATCAGTCACCAGCAAGCTTGGCTCTTTAGATCTTTTTCTGCTGCCACCCAGAACTCGGTGGAACCCTGTCTTTTCTCTCCCTTTCTTAGTCCCTCATCTCTGTGGTAGCTAAATTCAGTATTGCCTTCAAGTTTCCTTTTAACTAACCATTGTCATTTAATCTGAGCTCTTTTGAAAAGTACTGCATTTACCTGAAAAACACATGAAATTAATATTTTAATTAATGGATAATATAATGATATATATATTCAAAGAAAATTTCATATTTCTTCTCTGCACTAACTTATCAAGTAAAAGGTATGACTCTTTCCGTAAGTGGCGTATATAATGAATAATTACAAGGTATGGGTTTCCATTCAGGCAAAAACCCAATAAACTTCATTGAGCAAAGTGCATTAAAAAATAACTGTAAATATTGTTCTTCACTTTTTTCATCTGCATAGGTTTGGTCTGAACAGTTCAGAGTTAGAGCACGTGATTATATGGGGCTTCAACACTTTTCGCATCCAGAAGAGGACTAATACTTGGCAAACTTACTGTTATAATGCTTTGAACGTTTCTTATTGAAAATTATTCTTGAAGAGCTTGTATTGACCAAACCAGCTATACTGTGCACACCTTTGGAGCAAAGTTCGTATAGATAAATTATGTCAC
Organism: Fratercula arctica; assembly: GCA_947846985.1. Taxonomy (NCBI): domain Eukaryota; kingdom Metazoa; phylum Chordata; class Aves; order Charadriiformes; family Alcidae; genus Fratercula; species Fratercula arctica. The sequence goes on from CANTUZ010000010.1 coordinate 28,996,631, forward strand.
ATGAATTTTAGTGATGACTAAAGCTACAAAACATAAGCTATTATCACTTTTAATGTTGTTTGTTGCTTTGTTTGGGTTTTTTTCCCTGAAAAGGTAAAGAATACTATGAAAAATCATATTTTCTAAAAGGTTATGTAAGGTTTATTGTGTGCAGTATTGTTGCATCATAAGAATTGTGGCTGGGAAAACAGATGCCTTCACAAAGTCTTCTATTCTAGAAGACCTATGTCTCTGGTAATCAACTGCAGCTTCTCCTTAGACTGAATGGAAGGATATTTTGCAAGAGTCATGGATTTATCTCAAATTTGTGATTTCTTGACTGACTTATTCATGTGACAAAAGTGTAGCTTTATTGGAGCATAAATTGAGGTGCAGAGTTTTAAATGATTACAAAAAAAGTGTTCTAGGGATAATAATCTACTGGTACAGGTGTGAAATACAGAATATGTTTTCATAACAGACAATGTTGAGTGACAGCTGAAGTAATTTATAAGAAATACACAAGTATTAAGCTCCTCCATTAGAATCACTGTGACAGGATCCAGTCAAATTGTCTACTTGACATATTAACTATTTCCACTTTTTGTTGTGGTTTTTATTAATCTAATAATAACATCAATTACATACGTAAAAAAAACCTACCTTAAGTACACGTGGGAAGCCTGCTTCTCAAAACTTCCTGTTTGATTTGTTGTCATTGATCCAGTTTTATGGGATGTTCAATATAGGACAAGCAAAGAAACCATGCAGTTTTTCATAGTCTAGAATGAGTAACACTATTTTAAGGGCTGGCTTCTACTTGCTAGCCACTGTTTAGGTTTTCTGTCACTGTCTGTTAAATTCATATAGATTGGCATGGCATGATGGTTCTTTTCCCATGCTCCAGTTGCTTATGGGTCAAAGTAACTCTTTTAACTAATCACAGAACATTAAAATGTGTCACTATAATTCAGTGCACTTACGTATCCTGCCTTGTGTGCTTTACAAATTATCTAAGTGACCAAAACTCTAATGAATGACAAACTGACCACCTGCCGACTTCCTTTTGCTTATGTACTGCTTTTGCAGTACATAATGTCTAATATTGTCAGACTTTAATGCCTCTTTCCAAACATTTTTTTCCCTTTTATTGCAGCAAAAGGGGACATGCTTTGAAGGCTCATTCCTTCTCTGAGTGGACTTGGTGGGAATGGAAATTCAGCAAGACCAGCCTCTAAATGTGGTGATGACTGATATTAATTACTTATAGATTAATTCTGTTGAAAAGAAGGTGATACCACTGGTAAAAAGCAGCCTATCACAACCTTCCATCCTACTCAGGCTAAATAGTAGTAACGTTTGCAAACAAGAGCCATTGGGCTAAATGGTATAAAGATTTGGGATTTAAGCATTACTTAGTGTTCATAAATGCTCAAGCCACTTCACTGAATGAGGGCAACCTAAAAGATCTCTCCTCATAATCAGTACTTTTTACTTTTAGTCAAGGATACAGAAAAGTCCAGGAGTGAGAGAGAGACTGGGAAAAAAAAAAAATGGCACAAAACCACCAAACCCCAAAAAACTACACCCCCACAAACAGAAAAGGTGAAGGAACATAAGAACATCATGACAACTGGTAAAATTTCAAGAGTTAATGATGTGTTTTCACCTTTCCAGAGGCTGTCTGTTTCCCCTTCACTTTACTGGTGTAAATCAGCTTGAGATACTTAAGTACTAGAACATCAGACAGCTGTTTTTTATGGAATCATTGTAGTTATTTTAATAATAGCGAACTCTTCAGGTATTCAAGTAAATACTATGCATAGTTCCACTGCAATTATATGATAAACTGTCACAAAACATAACTATCCACCTATGCAGCATTAAAAAGTGTCAACTAGGGATTTTCTTAATCTTTGAGAAAGACAAAGACTCTATATTTGCATGATAGTGCTAAGTACCTCTAGAAGATCATGAACACCTGTACTTAATTCATATCGTATGATTAGAAGAAAATATTTATTTATACTGGAGAGTTGTGAAATGATTTGATTGTTTGCTCCTAATGCATGAACAATGATTACTACCCTGTAACATTAGTGAAAGCAAACATTTCACAATATGAAAAGAAAAAACCTGAAAGAACCTCACTCAGCTTTATGTTTTTCAGTTTCAAGAATAGAAAGTGCTATATTAACTTCCCTGGAGCCAGACCGTGTAGCCTATATAATGTGCCTTTGTTAAGGGATTGAGGAGAAACAAGTCACCTCCTTATTTCCCTGTGACAGCTAGCAATATTTATGGTATATCTGCAGAGCTGCTGCTGTTCTTCTAGGTAAATTATAGTAGGCCCAAACATTTGAAATATTTTTTTGAACAAACAGTAAATACAGAATTATTTTTATATCCTTCATATTTTTTAAAGCCCTCAGTGTTTTAAAGATTTCTCCATCACCTTGAAACCTAAATTTACTTTTTGTAATTGACATTATGTCAGAATGACATACTTCAAAGACCAGATACTTTCAAGGAAAACAAAGCTAGCATTGCAGGACCTGGATAAGAGGTATGACACACTGTCATGCAAGAAGGTGAGGAGTGAATGGACAAAACAAGGCACTTTCCTCTGACATGCAGAGCAAAGTGGGCACTATAGAAAGTCATGTTGCACTAGGTCTGTACAGCATATTCCTTTAAGAACAAGGAGGCAGGCCATTACTGTCGCTGTTTATTTCTCAGTTTTCTCTCAAAATGCTGAGTCCACACTTAGGATTTGTAGGAAATCAAACAGCAGTTCATTGTGTTCTGTCTGTTCTGTCATAGCTTCAGAAAGCTATGAAAATAATTTTATTTGAGAAGAAACCACTTTATTGAGGAAAGCAAGAAAGAGGTGGTACGCTTGTGTGTGTGAGAAAGAGAGCAAAGAAACTAGACACTAGAAGATTCTTTAAAACTTCTCATTAAAGTTTGAAAAAATTCCAGTGCTCTGTGGCACGTCTGTGGATGTCTGTCAGACAAGAAATGTCAGAAACTTACAGAAGTGGCCCAGGTTTGATTACTTGCCTTTCTAATGTCTGGGTGCTTATATGAGTGCTTCTTTTGTTGGGAAAGAACAATGGAAAAACATTTCCTTTAACCTGTCAGTATTGGTTTTGAGAAAGGTGTTCTTATCAACTTCACACCCCCCACTCCTCCCCAGGACTGTCATAAAACAGGTCCTGCTTTTTTTTTTTGTCTCTCTTTGGAGATGCACTTGTTTCATTGGGCAGGGATATACCCACGGGAAACCTTCTGGGATTCAGATTTTTCACTTGATTGAGGATTGGGTTTTCTTTATATGGTAGATTTTAAAAATTATTATTGATATGCTGTTCCTATTTGTTCAGCCTTAGTTTTCCAGGCTATTCAGATTTTAAGCGTACTTTCTATCCCACCTCAGCCTCCTAAGAAAATCCATTTGTGAATTAAATTAGCCAAAATACCTAGTCGTTTTTGCTGCTGTGGACAGACTTCTGGCAAACAATGAGGGGTTAATTTCAGATTACTTGCCAAGATAATCCTTACTTGGGAGTTGAATTAATCTACTGCATTTTCTCTGTATTGTCCCCTAAATAGCTAGTTCTTTGAGTAGTTTGTTTCTATTGTTACTTCCCACTGAATATTAAGTATCTCTCTCATTTACAGGTATTATCTTAGGGGTTTACAGACTGCTTGTCTTCACAGCACATTGTGGAGCTTCTGCCTGCGTGATTTTATTGGAGTAAAGTGCTTGGTATGGTACACCTGGGTTACTAGGGTAGTGGAGCATGCTGTTACTTGATTTGATGTGGAGGAGGTGGGTGTGAAGGAGATAAGAGTTGAGAGGTGGGCATGAGTGGCTGTGATCATAGAGTGCTGGAATGAGAGCATTGGGGTGTAGGGGTAGGGAGAATGAAATTAGTGCCTTTGAATTGCTCTAAAACTGCTTGACTAATAACCAACGCAATTTTTAAGGCTGATAAGTGCCTTTCTACCTTCTGTCAGACTATTATGAGTGAATAGAAGCCGTTTCAGTTGCATGAGGGAAAGAGGTTTCTATTGTCCTCAATAAATTTGGAGATCTTGTGTCGCTAATTTATGTTTATAGTGTAAATATACACACATACATATAATTATATGCATATATCTTCAATGTTTGCCCATAATAAATGAAATTCTTTTCTAAGAATCCTCTAAAATATTGGGACAATGCTAAAGGACTTCCAGCTTCTGACAATGAAGCTATTGACAATATTCTAAATGAAATTCCGTAATGTCCCAAAACATTCTAAATGAAATTTTCTAATCTCCCTTTCAGTTAGAACATTTTTTTCCCATTTGAAGGCTCATAGGATATAAAATAAACAACCGTGATAGTAAAAATGAAAATGTTTCATATGAGATGAATAAATATCCCAAGCCTGATTTCAGCTTTAGCATTGCTTACACACCTGCTACCAACTCCATGCCAAATAAGGACTAGTGCTGCGTGTAGCTTTAACTTGCTAGTTCTGCAGTGGTTTTGTATCTGACGTATTTAGGCACTTTGTCTAGTAGCAATGGCAGCATATAGAGGAGCGTGACACAAGAATCATACACCGTGACAAAAACTAAAGTAAAAAAGGTAACAAGCATAGCTTCCATGTGATTTAAAGTACTGAACATTTCAGAAATGAATTGTCTGTGAAATGTTGAAAAGGTTGACTTGAGATCTGTAAAGCTAGAGAGAAAAAGGAATTCCCATTCTTCTCTCGGCTTCAGCACTTTCATCTTGCACTTCAAACTTTCATTCATACATTATAATTAAAAATGAATTATCATTACTAAAAACTAATTTTATTTAACCAGAAAAAATCCTGGGCTCACATGATTCAAAATATTTTTACTTGGAAAGGAGAAGTCAATGATTACATCACATGCTGGGAGACCAGCAGGTAGTCTGCTTTTTTCTGTGCCACAGTTTACTTGGAAATACCTTTCCTATCTTGGAACCATTATTTTCACCATCAGAGAAATCAGATAAAACCTCTTACTGTGTTGTGCTATCTATCTCAATTATCCCCCAGTAGTGGGAAAATGCAGAGCCTTACAAAAGCATAACTATTTATTTTTTTTATTCATTTTTCAAGTTTAAACATGGAGGTGTGGAGGAGGGAGAAGTACTTCAAATTCTTATCTGTTTCCTTAGCTCAGAGTAGAAGGAAAGACACAGACAACTGGGGAGAGGATGTGAGACAAGTCTATGAAGTCTTGGATGGTTTCCTGCTTTCAGAGAGCACGAGTAGCAGGTGGACTGTCATAGGCAAAATGACCATGAATAGGATATGGCTGTATAAAAGGATTATAATCTTTCAAAAGTAGCACAGAATTAACATTTTTAATATTTCACAGTAATATTATTACACTGGCACAATTCTGGTTGGTTTTTTTTTTCATTGTCTCTTCTTATCATAGGACAAATTAGATTCACTTGTGTCGTTTCTTATCCACTTTCAGATACTTGTACTCGAAGTAATGCTATTCAAAATCTGATGTTTGGCTCATGAAAGATATCACAAAACTTGAAACCCTCTTGCATTCTGTAACTTCATTTCCAGTCCTTTTCCTCCTGTATACACATTCTAGTATAACTAACTTGTGAAGAATACTTAGTAGAGTGAGTACCCAATAAAATGCATTATTTGTTTCAAAACTTATATATTTGTTTCAAAAAAATCTTGGTTTTGCCTTAATTCATTGATGTAGAAATTGGATTTCAGAGAATGGAAAACAGTTGCAGTGAAGACAGCTAATAACACAGTCGTTATATATCCATGTAAAAATCTACTCCCCCTCCACCCCCATTACGTTAGATTCTATATTTTCCGTGTCAGGATCTTTTCTCTATTCTCATGACTCAGTTTTGCAAGTTTGGAAACCGTACACCAGAGAATCCAAAGTATTAGGCAATTCAAAATGCTCTCTGATACAGGCTTCAGAAATACTACCTTGTGTTTGCATGACTACATACTTCACTTTTTTGCATCACTCTGAACTTTTGTTTGTAGATAAGCATGTTTCCTGCTTTGACTGTCCTACCCTGTGCCATGATACACTTCAGTCTTCAACAGATGCCACAGAACTTTCATTTCATGTGACACGAATGACTTTCCCTTGGATGTACAAAAAATATGCTGAACTTGTTTTATTTGACGACATCACTGAGTCAGGCATTTTAACTCAAGGAACAAGAGGGCAAAAGGTATCCTAATTATTCACTATGCCCCTTCCTGAAATATTGACTAGAAAATGTCTGCTCGTCAACCTGCTAAATAGTAAAAAATTATATGTGCAATTAGTATGAAACCTTTTAACTGCTTCCCTGTGCCTTACATTCCTGATGTCTTTTTCAGATGTCATTCAGAAAATGTCATAGATCAAATCCTTCAGCAAGGGTGTAATATATAACAAACCTTTAATCAAACTTTAAGATTGATTTTGTTGAGCTGCAACTCTTTTTGTTTCCAGAATATGGCTTCCTAATCTGCATAAGGCGATCTTTTGTTTTGGTTTGGTTTTTTTTGCTTTGTTTCGTTATGTTTGAACCTAGCATAAAAATGTTCCTAGCTAGTAGAAAGAACACTTCTTGCATAATGATCAATGTACTTCCTTAAATAAGGAGTGAGTGGCAAGTATGGATCTACATTATACTTGCAGGGAAATACCTTCCTGTGTTCCCTGCAGTTACATCTACACTAATAAAGCTTCACAGGAAGGAAAGAAGTTTGTAACTCTCGTTTATGTTTATTCATATTTTGCCAATTGCTCTGGCAGGCCATTGAAAATATTTCCTCTCAGCATCCTGTTTTCAAATCAGCCAAACTGAATTTCGAACAAGCCCTTTTACAAAATGTGTCATTAACAGATTAATGGTAGCAGGTGTTAGCGAACATGATTATTCCTATCAGTGGTATAAACAGTACCACTGTCACTTGTGTTATTTTGATACTGGTATACAGGAGTTTTGTCTGTAGATCCTAAGAAGAAAACTTGGATGCATAGGGAAAGCTATGTTTGGATTGAGGAACTGCAGATAATATAACACCAATTAATCTATGGGGTAATGCTTGTTTAGATATTACTGGTTTCATTGTTGGTTGTGGTTTTCTTACATTGCAGCACAATAATTATGAAGCGCCTTCTAGATATTGTCATCAGTTGTCATAATTGTCACTTCCCCAGGGAAAAGTGCTATTGTAAATATAAAACATCCATGTTGAAGCTAAATGCAAAAAAAACCCCAACAACAAAACCCCCCCAAAAAGTCTTGTGTGTTATACTGCACAGCATCTGTGAAAAGCAAGAATTGTTTTTACATTATTAATTTATTTAGAAAGTGCAGCCGGTCCACTTCTATTTACAAGTCCTCTGACACTTGCCTTAAGAATGTCAGACTCAGACTCCATTATAACAATCCTCGTTGCAAATTTAATTCTCATCTGCTTACCTATACAGGGACTTGGAAAGATGGTGACAAAAATGCTTCTTACCAGGCACAAGTTAGGAGGGAATACCTTTGAGTCAGTCATTTTGCAGAACCAAGCCATTACAAGGTTTTGCTTTTGAAATCTTTCAAGTACACCATGGTGGTTGTCTTCCAGCCTGAACCCAAACTGTACTCCATAACCTGCTTCCCGGTCCTGGTTTCAGGAAAGAACTCTCTTTTGCTGATGGCAGCTTCTGGCAGTTCAAACTTCTACTGTGAAATTGTGGTAGCCACTAATTGAGATTAACTCTTTCCTTAGAAAAATCTGTGTAAGATGTGGTGTAAATGCAAAAGCAACTCATGGCTGCTTTCTAACTCCTCTACCACACTACCAAAGCAGAAGGGTGTTGGGGAGCCATCCTGGGAGTGGGTGGTGTGATCCCTGTCCCGGGAGAGAAGGAACTGGGGTCCCTAATGCTTCTCTCTGGCTGCAGATGGGCACTTGTGGTTTTTTCCTGCCATCTGACCGTTACGCAATTTGAGAGGGGTGTCCATCGTGACCTCTATGCATTTGCCGATGCGATGTTGCAGAGGGTTACTTTGAAATCTCCCTTTATTCATGGTCTGTAGCTGCCAAATTAACCAAAATTGTCCTGTTATGTAACTATATCATCCAATATTCTAATTAAGCCATAAAGAAACCTGTTAGTTTAATTCATTTAATTTCAGTCTGCCTTTTTAAAACCCTTTCTCTGGGAGGGGTTAAGAATTTTCTATTTGAAACAGCTGAGGGAAATGCAAAAGATCCCCCCCCCCCAAGAAAATTCCACTCTGCTAGTATTTGTGTGGAAATAATTAATTTGGATTTAATCACAGTAAAGCTTTGCCTATACAGCTATAAGCAGTGTGTCAGTTAATTACAAAAACATTCAAATAATTGTTACTGAAGGAGTATAATACGGAGGAAGAGTATTAACCTAGCAGCCCGAAATTAAATGAGCCAACAGGAAGAAAAATAAACCAAAACCCCTCCCCAAAAAACCTCTTTCGCTATTTCAAGAATTTATTCTTTCCATTCGCACTCTTCCCAAAGTACTGTCAAAAAGTTGGCTAGAAAACATTTTTGTTTTCCAGAAATGTAATTGAAAAGGGTATCTCATTCGCAGATGAATTATGCCACTGAATACATTAGTAAAATATACAGCAGTCAAATCACCAAAGGAACATGTATAATGAAGAGATCGTGAGCAAGTTCTAGAGTGGTATCTGTTTGTAAATTCATGTGTTGCAAACTTTAAACAATGAACAAATCTCCATCTCAGTCAAACCCATGTTTGGCTTCAAATGTATTCTTGAGGCCAAAAAGATTTTACCACGTTGCTAGTCATTTCCCAGCTAGGGTCAAAAAGACATAGAGTTCACAAGGGTGACAAAGGGTTGAATGTGTTGACATAATTTTTCTATTCATTCATGAAAGCACTTTGCTATTTTTCAACAAACACCAATACCAACTCTCTTTTTTTCCTGATATTCTCAACAGGTCAGTGATACTTGTAAGTAATAAAAGAGTTTAATTTTTCTACTATTCTAAAACATGTCCACTTCAACTTGGATACTGATTTTAAAAGTAGGAATGAATGTTTTAAGATGACAGATTCAGAGCTGTGTGTAACTATCACATTTAATGCAATTTTTGCCTATACAAATCTAACAGTTTTGTGACTTCTTATTTTTTATTTTTTTAGAAATTTTACAACTTTGCCATTTAAGCAGAGTAAAAAGAACTCTTAAAGGTTTTCCTAGCCAAACTCATCTTTTATTTTTAGCAGTAAACAGTAAAAAGTACCTATAAAAATAGAATTTCTTTCTGTTGGCTTTCCCATCGAAGTGAATTTCTTTGACAGTGCTCATGCAATGTGCCACTTAATTGTTCTATGATTTGAAGATTCAACTTAATTTCAATGCTAATTTACAAAGAATACTTAATTAGAATAACAATGGATATCCAGCTTCATTCTCTTTCTTGCCTGATCCAGGATACAAACTTTATTTTAAAGTCCTATTAAAAACACATCTAATGTTCTGTACTGCTGCAGTGCCATAGCTTGCCTGGTTTTTAAGCCTTGGTGTGACATATGCATAGATTTTTTCATACGCCCCTTTTGAAAGTCTGTTCCACAGAGTTATGATGTGAGGGACTGTTAGATTCTGCTGCTATGTATAGCCTTTCATTTATCTATTTGTGTTTGGGAAAATGTTGAGTTTTGAGAGAACAAGCTGTGATGTTCCTAATTTTTGTAATACTGTGTGCTGAGTAGAGGATGTATTTTGTAGAAGGAATTAACAAAAGAATGTAATCACCCATTGGAGCATTAATTCAAGTGAACTCTTAGGGAAGAGTTATATCATAGAAATGATTGCTGTCTTTTCTGGAATCTCCCCAGAAATATTGGCCTAGAATTACATTTGTAATTTTCCCTGCCTGGTGTATATGTGCAATTCAGTCACATGACGTGTTACTCAGACTCCCTCCAGAGCTGAAATGAAAGGTCTCAACTGCAGGTTATGAGAGGAAATGGAATGGTAGATGCGAAGATGACTCATGGTATGTGAAAACAGAAGACAAGAGGGCAGGATGGACATACCAAATGTCATATTCCCCGAGTTAGTTTATAAAGATGATTGGTTCTGCTGTGTAGCTGTTTCACTTTCAGGTGACTGCCTCGGGCCTCAATGTGCTGGTGATGATTGGGATATTCAGCACCACCAGCAAGAGGCAATTTCAAAGAGCAAAAAGCAGTATGTAGCACACTGCTTTTCCTTCCTCAAAGGAAAATTTCCAACAGATCCTAAAACATGAGTGCAGAGATTAAGGCATTTCTACATTTCTTAGAATATTCATAGTAATTATTAATGGTATTCATTGATTTGGGAATCTGGATGTGTGCTTAAATGAAGTTCTTCAGAGATGAACGATTATTTAAAACCTGATCTTTCTTTCTCAGCCACAATTACAGTGAATACGCCAATACAGTGAATTGCCAAATTAACTTTGAGACCTAAAGATTCTCCTAAAAATACAAGAAAGTCACTTTTAGTGTATGCTGAACATAGTAGCATGAAGGCAACTCAACAGACTGAGGACTGGTAAAGGATATTGCCATGAGACTGAAAAATACCTCTATAGCCAACAGGAAGCATGTTTTATTACCATGAGATTAATATTACTAACCATAGGTTTTTTGGTTTGTTTTTTTTTTAATAAGCTTGGCCAAAAAAATCAAATAATTAAACGTAAATTGCACTCCAATTAGAAAGGAAAACACAACACAGTTCAGTGTTATTTCAGTTCCCATAGAGAGTGAGCAGAGAAAGTCAAGATCCCAGTCAGAGATAAGTAATGTATTGTTCCACAAGATATTAGAAGCTTAATGAACACTAACAGAAACTCACCTTATATCTTTTAATGAATTCATTTAAGTTGTGAAATAATGCACATTACTTGGGTCACAGTGGAAAATGAATACCAGCAACTTCAAACGTAATGCCAGCACCAGAAGGCTAAAGAGAGATAAGGAAGGCTAAACAAGACAAAGCCACAATAGACCAGTAAAATTAGTCTTCAGAACCACAAATGAACCACTAACATCATTGGCTACCCACATTTACACTAAGTTCAGTGTAAATTTCATCCCATAGATGAATGTACCAGGAGATAGAAATGGATGCATCATCTCTGATTAGCGGGCTAAAATCCTGTAATCTCAGAGGGGTTTGAAGTACAGGACAAAGGAACAACGTTTGCCTCTCCAAAAACCCAGTAGATAGTAGGGCTCCACCATTGTTCCTTCAGCCTTTATCTTGTCAGCTTTCTCATTCATCAGTGGTAGAGTAGAGCTACCATTAAATATAAATAAGGAAGGATGGGTGGTTTGTGACTTGATCTCTGTTGTCTCCTCATTCACATGGATTTACAGGCTGTTGCATTATGTTGGAGAGAACATAACATAAAATAACTCCTTTCTATCTTCAGTGGAAATGTCTTTATTTCATGAAGATAAGATTTAACTTATGTGAACAATGAATAAGTGGGCTTGGTAGTGACAAACTTCAAATGCTTCCAAGGAGTCTGACTGTTGGTTTTGTACTTACAAATAACGATAGTTTGGTAAAACTTCAAGGATGTATTACACGAATATTCTGCAAAGCTGCAAAAAATGCAGAATGTGTTAGCATTTTAAGAGGTTGTTACTGTAGCTGTACAGAAAGGTGAGAAAATGAAGAGATAATTGATTTAAAACTGCTTTTGATTGGGTGTTATCCATATTTATTTTCCATTTTAGTGATGAATATATTTCAAACATTATATTCACCTTTTAATTTAAAAATTTCCATCTCTGCCTTTTTCATATTGCTTCCTAACGTATCATTTTTCTGAGGACCACAAAACAGTGAAGAAAAATATTAACAGTAACACTGCTGCAGTTAATAGCTTGAGAACTAAATATTTCACAAATGTAATAACTATTTTGTTGACAGTTTTTGTCCTTCATAAAAGAATTGGAACATCTTTCCATAAAAGCAAACAAAGCAAGGAATAATATAGTCGTATTGGTTCAGATCCAAAGCTAAGTGAAATCAAGAGCCTCTCCACTTTTTTCCATTGATGGCCATGTTCAGTAGAAGCAGTTTGAGTCATGCCTGAATATATGACTCATTTGAATATTTTATTAAAATAACTGCATTATTTGCACTGCTTTATTGAAATAACTGTATGATATGTTTTTATCTGCCCACCATTCTTAAATAGCTCTCTTAATGCATAGCTATGGACTATAGATAATTGTGCTTAAACAAATAGGAGGTTACATTACATGAACTTGTATATCCAAGTATGACACTCAGAACTCAGATGTGCTTATAATACATATAAATCTAATAATGGAGGTTCATCTGGTTAAAATGATGTATTTAGAACAGAATACACGTTGCCTTGCTGTCTTAGTATCAGCAAGAAAGAAGACCAGAAGATCTGTGCTCTTTCTTCTTTTACGTGCACTGTGCTTCAAATCTGTCTACCCATTTTATAATGGGTTACGTCTGTCTGGGGTTATATTATGAGCAGATGAAAATATTTCTTTTAAAAAATATTAAAATAAATTGTCAGATTTCTATCTTATCAAAATGCACTCTTTCCTCAAGCTGTTTCCTCAAGGGCTTACATGTTAGAATATGTGCTGAATAGCGTTTCTTTGTTCACACTGAAGTCAGTGTTCTTTTAAGAATTCTGGGAAGAGGAATGGGAGATTGTTTCTTACTTGACAACTTCTGAGCCTGCTCAAGGCAGAAGAGGCTCCAGAACTACATGTGAGAATATGGAGTTACAACAGGGAGCTCAGAGTCTGCAGCTCCAGCAGACAGTGTCAGACATGAATGAGGAGCAGAGGCAAGACAATCAAGCCTAATTGGTGACAGAAGGTGAAACTTTCTTGGAAAGTAAAGATGGTGATTTCCCCATTTATTTCAGTAAGACTGGGATTTCATATCAAATTTTGTTCCACCAGAGTATCCTAAAGTGTGGATATGGATGCATGATTATACCAAAGTTAACTGGTCCTTCTAACTAACTCTGATCCTTCAGAAGCTTTTTTATCCAAATGGAAAAGAAAAATTATACGCTCTGAACTCAAAGAAAGAAGAGGTTATAGACATAAAGTGAAAAGGCATAATTCTCTTCATTTCCTTTTAAGGAATCACATTTCATTGCAGAGAAGGAGGAGAAGAAACATTGCTAGGAGAAATTAGTGTTAAGTAAGAGAATGTGATAAGTGGCATAAAGAAAAGTTATAATTTTTTTGTGTGTTCAGTATCACATGCTGAAAGCACTTACTCTGGTTCTAATTTATCATACCATTTAAGAAGGGGCATTCTTCAGCTCAAAATTTGTAATTTTTAGGTAACTAGCTCATCACAAGTCTATCCTAGACTGGCAACACGTGCTTACTTGTGGGGAAATAACTTCTGCTCACTTTTCAAAGGACAGGTGCTGACACCGAGTCTCACTACCACAGCTGCCCTGCTAACCTCCTTTGTGTTTTCAGCCGCAGCAGCCAAGGCAGAGCACAGACCTAACTTTGGCACCTTTGGATTGATGTGGCAAAGTAGTAGCATTGTTACAGGCTACTATGTACTGCCTCCTAGCACTTTTTTATCTATTTTGTGGATGAATAAAGAGCTTTGATCATTGGAGCAGGGCACCTGAAATGACAGCAGTCAGGCCACTTAGAGTGTATGAGATGTCCTAATACTTCACAGGAATGTGTGTCATGAATGGACTGTAACTAATTTAATTTAAATTACTTTTTAATTTAATTTTATATCCTGAGTTGGAAGGGACCCATGAGGATCATTAAGTCCAAGTCCTGACTCTACACAGGACAACTGAAAAGTTGAACCATATATCTAAGAACATTGTCCAAATGCTTCTTGAACACTGACAGGCTTGGGGCCATGATCTGGGGAGCTTGTTCCAGCACTTGACCACCATCTCGGTGAAGAATGTTTTTCAAATATCCAATCTGAACTTCCCCTGATGCAACTATAAGCCAGTCCCTCATGTTTCTATCACCGCGCAGTAGGGAAAAGAGATCATTGCCTCTCTCTGCTCCCCCTCATGAGGAAGTTGTAGAGAGTAATGAGGTCACCCCTCAGCCTCCTCTTTACTAAGCTGAACAAACCTAGTATCCTCAGCTGCTCCTCATAAATCATGCCCTCTAGGCCTTTCACCACCTGTGTTGCTTTTAATAATTTTGTGTACAGCATTGGAGGGGGAGGATAAGGAATTAGGACTATGTATCTATGTGATGTTTAATAAGGAAGTAATGGCTTCCTTACATCAACTTAGGCCTTGCTTCCCATATCTATAGTATGATATGTGGTTTTCAGTGGTAAAGATATTGGTAACAAAAGTCTTGTTTCAGATGAACTATGAATGATATGTAGAAAAAACCAAAAACTTCACACTTCTTAAAATCCCACTATGATTAAAGCAATTTCTTGTTTATTGTCCCAGACTAAACTAGATTATTTCTTAAATGAGATGAAATTTATACAAGAAACATGTTTTGTGAGAAGGAAATGTTTATGTGGAGGAGGAAAGCCATTAAAGTAATTTCTGACTGAATATTTGTAGCTGCAATGAGACTGATGCACAGTGAAAATTCTCAGGGTACTGTGGTTTTTATTTATAAACCACAGTGATCTTCAGGTCAGGAAGAGAGCGGGATTTTAAAAAGTCTGTGGTATTTGGTAATTCTTTTGGTAATCCTTTTGAAAAAGTGTGAAAGTGAATACATGGTTTTTACAAATGGAATTTATGTTCAAAGAATCAATATATTACCTATGTGTAATAAAATCTTATTCCTCCCTTTCCTTTTACCTTGGTGTGTATTGATAGAGCCCCAAGGCAGCAGAAGCATATTTCAAATTTGGGTGGCTAAGGCTGACAATGCAGTGAGCTGGTGCAAAGTGTCAGGATGATGAAGCAGCACTCCACAGTGCTTCATTTGCAGAGTAGGAAGAAAGGAGGAAAGTTGGAATGAGCTGTAAGTAGGGGCAAAGGATCCCTCTAGTCATAGATCATCTGCCAAATGCAATGCCATGGGATGAATACTACCTTGAGTCATTTGCAGTATCTCTCATGTGCTTATAGCTGTCCTTTGTGGTCTGTGGAAACATTCCGCTACCTTCAGGAACCTTGTAAAAATCCTAGTTAACTGGAATTTGCAGAAGGGAACGCTAGGACACTAAGTTAATATAGGCCTAAAAATATATATGGTATAGTAACTATGATGCTATTATTAGGTGGCAATCCATGTACTGTTCAGGGTGCTGCTCAGTATAATAATGTCATTCACTGCCATAATTACCATGTATATAACAGGAAGGAAGAAAGGTCTCATTTTTCTTTTCTTTCTCTGCCAATAAGGAAATCAATTACAGGTCTTAACAGATTTGGTTTAAATCAGTTATTGTCCTTTTCATAGTGGAGACACTGAATGAGTCAATAGTTGATGATATGGAGTGACCAGAGTAGAATCTATTGTTTCTTCTCTGAAACATACTTTGCCAAAGTGTTGGATGTTGAAAGAGGCAAATAGACTTACCTCTTTCTGTGTTATTTACATACTATTTCAAAATCTGCATTTATTGAGTAGCTTTAGGAAAATGGTGTGATGCGATATTAATTTCCTTCCTTCCAATTTTCCACCACAGATTACTCTGCTCTGCAAAGCTAATCATAATCAGTCCAACGAAAGAGTTCTTTTCATTCAAATTTATTTTTACATTACCTTATGATATTTTAATGTAGCACTTTTTTTTCAGCTGATTCTTAATTTTCTTCTGCAGAGATAGTAGATTTTGGAAAAGGTTGAGTTTTCAGATGCATAATATGCACTGCATTTCACTTGTTGGTTTGAATGGTAAACCAGCACCTGTAGCTGATACTTCTGAGTTATGATACAAACTGCTATATGCAGAATGGATTAGATTTAAGACCAGTGATGTTTCAAACTCACTGTGGCTGCTTTTAGATATTAGATATTTTAGATCAAAAATTACATTAGGCCTGAATCCTAAGTAGTCACACTAGTGGGATCTGCAAAATGGTGCTATAAACCTCAGCAGTGTTTCTGTCACTTCTCTTCCAAAGATCACAATAGGATGTGCTAGAGCCAGAGAAAAGTTAATTCTAGCCTTTGTTTTCAAAACTTGCTTGGGTGAGTTTGACTACGAATATTGCATGTTATTCAAGCCTGTTGATAAACTGTTAATATATCTCTCAAACTGAGGGAATCACAACATTTTCTTTTGAGAAGCACCGCATTGCAGAGATATGAGAATAAATACTCCATTTAGGTTTCCAGTCCTCTCCCTCTGCTTTGTTTAAAGGAAGTAGGCATGAACGCTAACCAGGTGATCTCTTTTGGCCTTCATCTCTGCCAATTGTGTGAAGGTTTCAGCAGTGAGATACAATTTGTTAAGAACACACTAGGCTTGCCAAATCCGTTACAATTAAGCCTGTTCTGTCTTCTAGAGTTCAGTAATCAATTGCGATATTTTGTATTGTAATTGTAGTATTCAGAAGTAGGCTTCTGAATATGCAGGAGAATTCTAATAGTAAATGAGAATGGTGTGAAAAGATGCAGTATGAGAAGCACTTGTAACTGACAATTGGTGTATATGAAATAATTTTCACCTTTGAAAATACACTGTTTTATTAGCTTCTGTTGAATGTAGTATATAGCTGCAGCTAAAATAATTATCTCAGGAAATGTTAGATACGTACTGTATAAAAACAAAGGCCTGCGTAAGACAAATTTGGGGGAGTGATGAATAAGTAATCTGAAGAAAACTAGAAATATATTATTTTTTTTTAATATACATGATATTCATTAAATAACACGTTATGGAATGTTGTGGAGAACTGGTGTTGCAGAGAGAAATATCTTGTTTTGGTAGCACTTAATACTGGCAAAATCCAAATGATAGCTGACATAAAATTTCATACTTTTAGTCATCTTTTTATTGTAATTTTTTTTTTCATGGAACGTTTCATTTAAATATTGCTATTTAAAAAGGATCAACTCTAGAAATATTTGGAATTTTCAGGCATTTAAATTGTTATCACAAGGACAAGTCACATAATAGAAGATGGATATAGCAGCTCCTACCCCATGGCTCATCCTCTGTCACAGAATCAGAATGCACTGAACTGTTTGGTTAGATCAACAAAAGCAAAAGCTGAAATATCACAATTTCAGAGCACAATGTATTGAGGGAAACCAAAACTGCCCTTTGGTTTTCTGTAATATGTAAGGCTGTAATTTGCAGTTATTCAGCAGCTGCCACACAAGTAGCTGTTCTTTCCCTATAGTCAGCTGGAGCAGGATTGCATGGTTGCCACCTCAATGCAAGCCATCCCTGGTCATGAATCAGAGCCCTGAGTATTTTCAGAAAGCTAGGTTTTAGCAAATTGTTCCCATCACTCTTCTCTCCTGGCTGTTTTTAACCTTTTCTGTGAACTAATTAATCAACCCAGTCATCAAATGCGGGAATCAGCAAACTGGCAGTTTTGGATTAAAGACGGCAGCAAAAGAATACTGACTTTTGTGCTGTGGGTAATCAAGTATTACTATGTCTTTCCTTTAGTGGTGGGGAAACTGAAATCAACAAAGTTACCTTAGTTCACAGAAGTCCCTGAAATTAAACAGGGATAGATTTCATGAACCTGGACTATTCTTTATTGAACTTCTCTGAATTATCCACTGCAAATAGAGTTACTAATGATATTTAACTTTCCCCGGAAGTGTTTTGAGCAATAGCTAAATAATTTTAATGGCATTGTAACATTGTGAAGTTAGTTATATGATTGTCTGCAACAGATGGAATTTAGGGATTGCTGGTTCTTAGGTTTCAAAGTATTTCTGTGAAGCGTGCACGCAAAAAATGCCATCAGCTGAAAATTTCCAAGGTGAATAATTTTATTTTTTGTTTTTGACTGCTAGGAGTTCAGATATATAAACTTTATCCAGCTGAAATGTTAGGGAGAAAAAAAGTAAAATGTTGAGATATGGGAAACCATGCTTCACAGAGAACCACTGCTCAGATCACATAGTTTAAACCAAATGAGGATCAAAACACTTTATAGAATATTTGTTATAATAATAACAACAAGTAATTAACAGACAATCAGTGAAGTATACATTCAGGATAAATATTAGATAAGCCACAAAACCAGACACTTACAAAATGGTAACATGCCCAGAGGTTTCTAAATACCCCTGTGTAACTAATCCCAAAGTTTTAATGCTGATGGGTTCAGATTCCCCCCAACCTGCTCACCCTTCCCGAGTGTTGTGCACCCACTCCAGGTGTGGGTCCCTGCTTGGTGCACCCTGAGGGCTCACTCTCCTGGATGGAGTGTGGCTGCTCATCCATGCTCCATCAGGCCTTCATAGAGGATGTGCTGCCTGGGACAGCTTGTGGCAGCATCAGACAAGGTTTTGACTACCTCTGTCAACCTCAAGGTCTCCTCTCTCTTACAAGTGTTCATGCTTCTGTAATTCTTTTCAGGCTGACACCTTCTTTGTTTCAGAAGTCTGTGTAATTTCTCAGATGTTATTTAATGCAGCTGATGATTCCTTTTGCTTTAACATGAACAATTTGGGGCAAATGTCCTCCCAGATAGTTTTGTGTAGTTTGATTCACTCATGCTGTTTACACTCGCATTCCTGTCTTTACAAGTGTTACCCAGACCGTTTGTCAAAGATGGGGCATGGGAGCACTCTCACAATATGCTGTTGAAACGAAATATTTACAGAAAGTGTTTTGGTTAGTTTTTCAGCTGTGGGCAGGTGGAAGCATTGGTGTTGAAAATTGTCAAAAATTCAGATCTTAAAAGACGAATGTGAATGCTTTGGAAATTTTCACCCTGTCATAGCTTTGTCATGGACTTGCCCGTGCTTGTCTCTCCATTGGCACAGTTCTTCTTTCTGCCCTTAATAGAACAGACCCATATTGAAAAATCAAGGATATATGCAAGTGTTTTTGTGTGTCCTTGAAAATAGATACATATATATGGCTCTTATAGTAACCAATTATAATAACTCTTATGTAACATACTTCCCAATTTGTTCTTTATTTTCATTTATATTTTGCCGTGCACTAGAGCACTTCAAGTCCTGCATTATGTTTACATAATAAGCTGTTGATAAGATGAATTATGCTGCATTCTTTGGCTTATATGAATTAATTAACATTGTATTTTCTACTGGAAAGGACATTTGCTATCTATTATATCTTTACTGTGTCTGCTTTGTAGTGATATTTTGTAAAAGCTTTGAAATTGAATTCTACATGTGTTCAGACATATATATTATGGTGATACCAAAATCTTTTTTCACCTCTTAGTGGGATCCCTCTTAAATCACCTTCTGCTTAGCAAAGGTAGATAAAAGGATATTTAAATGCTTGGTCAAGTTCACTTTGCACCTTCTTCTGTTTTATGAGTTGGTTTATTTGTAAAAGTTTAACAGTGAATAAGAAAGAACAAGTAGAACTCATGAGAGCATTGCTTTCTTCCTTGCTTACCTGCAGTGGACACATTAAAGGATATATAAAGGTGAACAGAGACTCCATTTCTGTATTTTATTTATTTTAGGCCTTTAGTGCATTACCTAGAGGGAATTTTGCTATTATTTGCAGTGTCAGTATCTGTAGGAGCGAACAAACTTCTCATCTTTAGCACAAGGCTGAGTACATTCAACACTCGTGACAAGGTTATAGCTAGAAAATATTACAGCTCATCTCATGGGCTTCATAAGAGTCATTTGCAGTGTTTCAGTTGAAGACTGAAAAATTATGTCTGCAAAGACATAGGCTCCAAATTCATGTGGAGAGCAAAACAAAGTCATGGTCTTTACAATCCAGAACAGTGATCTTTTCTTTTCTCTATAGTCAAAGAAGCAGAAAATAAGAGGAATATGTTTGTGTTGCAAAAGCAGTTGAAATACCCCGGGACTAAAGAAAACTGCTCTCTCCAGCCCTGTCAGAAGAGAGAATAATGAACCTTGTTACAACAAGGTAAGTACTTTTTCTTTTTTCTTTGTCGTTGACATTTTGCAACAGTGTATGTATATCATTGGTAGAGACTTGATTATGGTACCAAAGAAGATTCACACATTTGAGCAGGAATGATAATTTTATGGTTTCTGGAGGCTTCCAAGGTATTTTTCAGTCACTAATATTGCTGTGTGTTTCTTCTTTGACTTCAGTTAAAGTGACTGATAGCTTTGCACCTCCTTTTTAGTCTGTAAAATGTATTTTACAGTACTTCCTTTGCCTTTTTTCTATTTTAAACTTTTGTGCACACAGAAGAATGCTGTTGGGTTTGGATACTGATCTTATTTTAGTATAAGTTACAAACAAATCCAGGAGGACAAGTATGATCTTTATTACTTTTCTTTAGACTGTTGTATAGCGCAAATCTACCTGGATCAACTTCCAGAAAATTCAGTGCAAGGGGTCTCTATGCATCACCGCCCAACACTGGCCTCATCATAAAGTCTTTCTCTCTGTAAAATAGCTTATCTTTAACAAGTGAGTCCACTAGAGTTCACAGAGTTATATACACAATCGTAGGAAGAGTTACAGTAGCTATTAAAAGGCAATGTAGACAATACGTCTGAAAATGGTAATGCAAAAGACATAGCTTTGAAACACTATTGCAACTCTCATAGTGCAATTGCTGTTGATGTAGGAAGAACTTATCCATAGTCACAGGAACAAACACTGGCAAGATATCTTTGGCAAATTTTCTTCCTTTAAATAAATGTGATCAATGACAGCTAACTACTAAATTCATGAAAGTTTCCGTGATCTAAAATGAATCAAAAAATATCTCCTCACAAATTTCAGAGAAGAGTAAATACTGTAAATAATAATTCAAACAGGAAATAGATAACTGAAGTAAGCATTATTTAAGCATTGAGAGGGCCAAAGGGATGTTACATAGTTTTCAGTAGTGTATATGCACCTGCAATCCACTATTGTGTTTTGTATGTCTCAAGTTCCTGGACAGAATTCCCACGATGATTAGTATTATACCAGTTCCACAATGAAAACAGGGTTACACTTTGCATCAGGAGCCTTACTAAGTGTTTTCTGGATCTAACAATTCATTAGTAAAACATCTATAGATTTATGCCACAGGATAGATCAAGTCTATCATCTTGCCAATCCAATGAACGGCTAGGATTGGACTGACCTTCAGGAAGACAACAAGAAGCGAGATGACAGTGAAGGAGAGGCAGATGGCAGGAACAGAAAGAACTCCAAGTGAGGGGAGATATGGAGCAAATAGCCAACAGAACAGAAAAAATATCTTCTAAAGTTGTTTGGCAAAGGAGGGGGCAGGGAATATTGCCTTCATCTCCCTCTGTCACAAAGTACCTCTGACATCCTCTTGGTGTTGCACTCATCTTAAAGTTGGCATTCCCTAACTTTTTGCTTTTACTTTCTAACAATAATACTGTTTTCAATGGGATATCTTTGCATTTGATTTATCATTTGTCTAAAGAACCAACCAACTTTGCTTTGTGTACGTTTTTTGGCTTGCCAGTCTTAGGACATCCAAATGTACAGTTTAATTTGTGAACCTAGTAGGCATTGAAATAGCTCTTTGGGAAACAAGTAACATTTATTAGTATATCAAGATGATATACTTGGTGATAATTTTTATGCTATTATACTCTTAATTATATTTTCCCATGCATTTGTTTTGGGGTTTTATGTTGGTCTTTTTTTTTTTTTATTACTTCAGCAATCCACGTTGTTGATGAATTCTTAATGTGTTCTAATGCAGTCAAGGCTCATGTTAGCACAGAAAGTTGTGATGATAATATGCTTTCTCTGTTCAGGACTTGAAATCTGTTCCACTTTCTCCTCTTCCTTCCCCATGACAAGAATGAAAAGAATTAACTGCGTGAAAACTAAGCTTATGGAGCTTTGCATTGTATACAGCAGATAACACTAAGAAATCAGCATTTCCTATGTTTAATATCTTGAGACTTTGTCTGCTAACATTGAAGTTATTAGGGCAATAAGGAATGCTGAAATGCAGATTGTACAGTTGCTGAGATTTCAGGAGCAGTGTGGAAAAGATATGTGGCTTCACTTGGATCTTTTTGTGCCAACTTGATAGTGACAAGGGAATAGAAAGTTAACTGATGTGCATAAACGGGAATTTTATTTTATTTTTACGGAAGCGATCAATAGAGTGTGGTGAGGAACTGGTAGGAAAAGAGAGTGTTGACAGAGAAGAGGAAGATGGCCAGAACACTGGACCTTTGGGTGTTTTCTGACTGGCAGGTTGTTGGGTTGTTGTAATTCAAATAGCTCAGACGATGGTCTAAAAATTGTATCCCCAGGTTTGGTGAAGGGCAGTTTTACTATTCATTTACATCTTCATCAATTAAATTGTGGCAGATCCAAGGAGATAAACTGTTATTTCTCATTTGCTCTTTTTTTTTTTTTAATTTTTCCAGAATTATTTAGAATCAGTTTGCTTTTGTTACCACATTTGCAGTAATCAATTGACTTACTTGAGTTTCTTTTGCTGAAAACCATTAAAAGACAGAAGCATGTGACAAGATTATTCAATTTAGTTTGAGGTTATCACCTCTATCCCCACAGCAGAACAATTTGCTGAAACTTGGACAAGGTAATATTCCATCAATAATTTAAAAAAAAAAATTATTTTTCTAAACTTCTGTTTAGGATGAATAGAGAAAGCTCCAACAACATTGAAATGCTGTGTTTTATTTTCACATTTTGAAGTGTATTTTTGTGTTCTTTATTTTTGCTATTAGATATTAACAATTCCATGTACCCACGGGCTTTTTCTATTGCCTTAAGAATTCTGAAGTCTTTGGTCTTCACTTAGAGCTTGAACTAATATGTATTTTAAATCTCACTTCTTCAGTGAAACAGCCATTTGCCCTCTGTACATTTCTAATTATGCTCCTCTCCGGTGCTGTATTATGCAGTGATTCTTGATTATACTGTTTGAAACAGTACTTAATTTGTATACAGAGATCTGTAAATATGTCACTTTGAGCCCCTGTAACTACCAAAATGAAACAACTCCTGTCTTCATGTTTGTGAACTTCACGTTCTTTTATCAAGAAACCTGCATCATTATTTTTTCCATGACCATGCGTTAACTTTCTCTGATTTATTTTTTTTTCTCCACAGTTTCTGTACTTCTTGATCTTACTATAACCATGTCAGTTTGCATGTCAGTAAACAGAAGATGTACAGGTGATTTTTATTTTGTAGCCACTGAAATTCAAGGCCAGTACAAAGACAGTGTCAGATGAGAGCAATGTATTTAAGCCAAACCCGTGAATAATCACAACGGGAGGAATGGCCCATTTGCAGAGCTCACCCCTCTTCTCTTCCTTGCTTTTATTGCTCTGGAAATCTGGGATGTATTTTGGATGATGGGGTTTATTCAAAAGCATCAGCTCCCAGTTCAGGATGGAGTCTGAATTTCAGCTCTGATGCACTGTTGACAGATGGCTGTGAAGCCACTGGTATAAAATAGCGCTTTGGAGAGGTTAGCTGGGTTTCTGTCATTGTGGTTTAGGCTGGGCTGGCCACTAAACGAATGACAGATGCTCTCTTTTAATCTGTCTCTCCCTTCCCAGAAGAGAAGGGAGAGAAAATAAGGGAGAGAGTTATAGGTTGAAAAGAAAGCTAAAACTACTTTAATCAAATAATAATAATACAAAGAAAATATAATAATATCAATAAGAAAATAATGAAATATATACAATATATACAAAACCAGTATGGAGTTCCCAGGATGATGATCGTGTCACCAGCAGGCACTGGGAAAAGTCCCAGACTGAATTTGCAACTGTATTCTGTAATGCATGGATCGGGAGGTGAACAGACAGAGTCATCCTCAGATGCCAGCCACTGAAGAAAAAGGGCTGTCCCCTTTGATCCCTCATCTTTTATACTGAGCATGATGCAGATGGAATGAAATACCCTGTTGGTCAGTTTTGGGTCACCTGTCCTGTCTGTTCCTCCCCACAGGCGTGACCCCGCTATGCTCTTCCACTTCTGACCCTCCAACTTGGTATATAAAAAAGTTAGCTCACCTTTGTTATTATAGCAATAAGTATAAGCAAGAGCCTCTCTGCATACTATTCCTTGATATTAACTATAAACATCAGACCTTACCTGCTAGAAGCAGACACTCTCTGAAAAATATGCCGTTAATTTCAGAGAGTACCATTAGTTAGAAGAGGCTTAACCTGAAAAGTAAAATTTCTGAAAAGAAAATCGGTTCTGTTTTACCTCAAACCAGAACCATCATGTCTTTTGAAAACAGGAATGTCAAGAGCCAAGGAGATCTATATCTATTTCCTGAATTGAAAGGATCTAGTATCTTGTATCACTTATTTTGATACACAATCTACATTTTAAAGTCATTTAGACAATGCCTTCTAGTTGGCATTTCTCTAAGTAACAGTATGGAAGAGTTGAAAAACTGATGCCCTGTCTTATGGGAATCAATACATCCTTGCACTTTTCAGAATGGTTTTAAGCTAAAAGCATTGAATTAAATCTGATTTGTATCAGAAAAAGGAATGTGATATCATTTTGATATAGATAGTGATAAACATTTGAAATTTAGCAGTATAAATAATACAGCAACTGAACTGGAGGTCAGGGACTCAAGCTCCTTAATTTGTACTGTAAATCTTTGTAAACTGTTCCTTGGAATTTTTTCTAGCCCCAACATATATTTATTTATTTATTTGTTTTTAAAAGGAGATAGGATGTATTTGAAACATGCAGTGCAGAAGTCCTTTCCTGGGACTAAATGACCCTGGGAATTTATGCCAGGGCAATAATTCTTTTTCAGAAGCATACACATGTAGGCCTCAACTGCTATCGGGATCTCAGTACCTAGAAAAAAAATATAAGAAGAAAACTTTCCCTCAGAAAGTGTATGTTCTACAGAAACATAGTGAACCCAGGTAAGAGCCAGGTGGCAAAAAGCTAAGCGGGACATCAAACTGGAAGGTCCCCTTCCTTCCTGCAGGTACAGGTGAGTTCCCTGAACCCCGCTCCAGCCCTGGCGTGCCTGCAGAGAAGCTGGTATGAAGTAGTCAGAGGTTTGCTGTACCCAAGCTGCTCCCTACTCGTCCACTGTGTCTTCAGCTGGCACCTTTCACCAGCACTAAATGACTTAAAATCAGTGAGGAGAACAACAAGTTAACTCTCTCTGAAGAGTCTTTCCAGAAATATATTGGATTTTCTGGTTACCTACCCTCTCCCCACCTCCCCTCTTCCAAGCCTCTAAGGACACAGGAAGGTTACAGTGACAATCTGGAAGCCTCTGATGATAGAATTGAAATGTGTATGATAGCAAAGCTCGTTTGGATCCTCATTCTTTACTTAGATAATCAAATACCCTGGAAATGGTCTTCAAAGTGCTTTAAAAGCAGTTTCTAGATCTAGTCTAAAAATATGAAACTGTGCATATTTTTCTGAAATACAGGGAAATAGGAAATCATATCAAACTTTATGCTGCAAAACTATTTAAACAAGCATAAAGCAGGTCATTGAGCAAAGTACTAGTAGACAAAACATATAGTGAGCTTAGTAGTATTCACTGCACTGACAAAACTCACTTCCATTACCACATTTTCTGCATAGGAATGAGTTAAGCTTTAAAGGGAAGTATCTAGATTAGGGAAAAAAAAAAAAAGATTTCCTAGTGAACTGACACTGTCTTGAAATCAGCATTTATTAATAGTTTCATTTGAAAAATATCCCAGAATAATAATAAAAAAAATATGAAAAAAGCACTGCAAAAAGAATAAAATTCAAAGTAATTTTTAAAAAATTAACATTTTCACATTACATATTAGCACACTTCAAGAGAGAAACACTTCAAAACTGAAATTTTACAGAAGTTAAAAATTAAACATCTCTGATATAGAATAAGCCATGTTTGGTTCATTTTACAGGATTGTTTTTGCTCCCAAGTTTTCATTTTATTGGGAAAAAACATGATCAAACTTCCTATCAATTGTTTTTCCTTAAGTTTTTCAATCTCCTTTTGATTTAGTCACTGTATCAAAAAACAAGTGATAGATACAGTTCAACTTAGCACAGAGTTTTGTGTAGTTCGTTTAAGATTCCTATAGTAAGTAATATTACCAAGCCTGTAAAATCTGGTGGCTTTCATTTCCTGGAATCTTGGGTTCCTATGAGAGGCACAGCTGCCTGTATTGAAATGGAAGCTGAAGTTGCCTTCTTTGCAGAGAAAAATGTGGCAATGTGTTCCTCAGAAGTTCAGACAACAACTGAAAGGAACCCATGCATTGTATTTGCAAGATGCTAATTGCTATTCTTTGGTGGGCAGGAGTGAATTTGATTCATGATTCTTGCATGTTTGGAGTTTCTCTGATGTGTCAGTTTTCTGTGGTTCAGGCAGCATCTATCAGGCAGTGCTGGCATAGACTGAGTAGAAATCTGAGAGGGGCATTATTTGTTCCGGGCTTTTCCAACTCTCCTCTCCAGAGCTTTAACAAATGCAGAGTTTTCTTTTGTATTACAGAGCTGTATGGGACAGAAATTGTTGTAGCATCAAAACTGTCGGTTGGGATTTTAAAAATCTGGATTTAAGCAAATTAAAATACCGAACAGCATATCCCCTATCTCAGTCAAGGCCTCCTGTGGAAGCAAAATAGTTAACATCTGATAAGTCTTTGCAGGCCTCCCTAGTTAAGGGAGCAGCTAATGGTCTTGCCAGTAAGCAAGACAAGGAGTAAGCAAGATAAAGGAGTCGTTCATAAAAGGAGTGCTTTCTTTGTAAAAGGATGTGCTGCCTGGAGCCTCTTCATCTGAAGGTTTTCAGTTCCTGTTGTCATTTACCATATTCAGTTTATCTGACTGAGTTTTGGTGAAGAAGGAGTTCTATAACCTAGAGGTATATAAATTCTGGAACTGTCCCATTTCAGCAAAGTTCTTACCAGCAGAGTCTGTCACTCTGTTGCACAGTGTTCTCTCCTATAGCTATAGGAATAAGCTGCTTCTGTTCTGACCTGATCTAAGTTGTAATTCTGGTTATTTCCATGATATTCCTATGAATAAAAAAGTGAGGCTGTGCTTGAGTGGGAATTCGAGTGCATTCAGATAGGTTTTTCCTGTTTTGTTATTTGTCTCTGTAGAAATGTTTATGCAAACTGGATTTCAATGAAGTTCCACATGTGCCCTGGATGTGTTTCCAAGTACCTGCAAAGCTACATTGTTTGCTGCTGTCTGTTGAGTATAAAGTCACAGTGGGACCTTAACACTGGAGTGCACATAAGCCTTACACATGGCCCTGGTGATTTCCTTCCTGCTGTCATGTGCTTACTGAAAATATGTTGCCATATATTAAATAAAACTCTCCAAAATATTCAAATGGAAACAAAAAGGGTTAAAACCAAAATGAAAAGTCTCTAAGTATAAAAGAATTCAGCCATCACCATTTTAATTCACAAAGAACGTCCTGTTTTTCTACAAGTCATAATTACAGTCAAGCAGTGGTAAATGCATAACCTTGTTTCATACAGTCATGCCTTTAACAAGATTATTCCTCCATGTTATCTTTATTTAAGAGAGCTCATTGTGTTCCTATGTATTGTTTGACACAAAACCAATGTATTCTTTAATAGCTTTTGAAGACAATTTCTTCAACAGGTATTCACAGAAACACTTATGAAACCGATATATTTGCATTTCAATACACCCTTGTTTAACTGGTTTCTATGATGAAGATCAGGTTGACTGTCCCACAACCTGTCTCTCTCTAGAAATGCTATTTTTTTATTGCTTCTTTGGAGTAATTTTTCTACTTTGCACTGCTTGAACACAGTTATGGACTGACCCATGGTTGCATATACATTATTTTACTAATTTTATGAGGCAGGTGGGGATATGTGAGAAATAGAAGATGATGGAAAAATTAGTGTAAGACTCTGAAGACCCTTTCTTCTTTTTAAAGACAGTTTGATTTAGAAAAACTGAAAAGCATTTTCATAAAGGCATTGGAATGCTTTATTATCTCTACACACACACACACACACATATTACACACAGTAATATCAGTAGTAGCAGTTGTCTAACAGAACTAGTATCCACTTTAGTGTTGTCAAAAGCAGCAGCAAATGTGTGGCTTCCCAGAGCAAGGAGCAACGCTACCGGATTGTCTTGTCAGCCTTATCCTAAACAACTGCTTATTTTACCTAGAGCTAGAGATAGCAAAAACTAGAGTGTGCTGCAGTGCTGCTTAATGGAAATTTACCATCTCTGACCATTTTTTAGTTGGTAACATAACTTCTTCCACATTTGGTCTATATAGGTATACAGGGAGTCTTCCCACACGTATTGGGTTTGTTTTTTTTTTTAAATCTAGGTCATTTCTGAGTGTGTGTATTTGTCGAGTTTAGAAGTTTAGAAAATACTTCCTCTCCCTTACAGGAAATTTTTTATTTATGGAAGCACTACAATTCTGGTATAAGAGATTGAAACATTGCTTTACTTTTAATCACACATTGGAACAGGAAGGGAGATTTTAAACCCTGATGGTAGAAACAATGAAATAATTCTTACAGTGGTTACAGTGGTACGAATTACTGAAGATCAGCTTTGCACCACATTTATAAAGACCCCAACCACTTAGGCCTTGTACTGATGGAACATTTAATTCAAAGTAACTAACCTTCAGCATTTGTTTTGTGAAAGCTTATAGTCTATGCATGGCTTAAATGGCTTAAACGAAAGGTAAATTCATAGAGAAGTCTTTGTTCATGTGCTTACATCATAAAAATACCTAAAAAGGAATGCCAGCTGGCAAATCAAAACTAAAGAAAAAATTTAGCATCGAATTGACATTGGATGGAAAGATAAGCATAAGCTGTAAACTAAATGGTGTAGAGATACATATATGTGTGAGCCTTGGACAACTGGTTATAGCAGATTAAAGAAAAAGGTCAAAAGGAATTAAGAGAAAAAGCTGGCAACTTGAATAGAATGCTGAGTGATTCATCTATTTATTGTTTGTGATGCTGGAGAGATCATTGTAATTACCCAGTCGAGCTACTTGTGTAACTCCTAGTTTGAAACCTTGTAAATAGAAGGAATCATTACAGACCTGACTGGCTGTAAACTCTCCCTCCCTGGGACGAACAGCACTCATTCACTTGCTGTTCCACTGAACATGTCAGGGTGTATAGGGACCTCTCTATTATTATTTATAATAGAATGTTGTCTTTGGTTTATAAACGCATGTAGTATATATGCATACACATGGACACAAACATATGTAAATATATAAGGGTGTCTAGGGAATGGATTATGAGGATTAAGTATTTGTTGCTGCAGTTCAACAACAGTAGTTTTGTTATGCAATTAGTTCCATGAAACAATATAGAGCAGTAAACTAAATAAGTATTTCTCCTCACTACGGTGTGCATTTTTTAAAAATACTGATTGTTTGCACTAGTAAAGCAATTCAGATCCTTGAAGTATATATTCCAAAGGGAGTTATAGCAGATCCTAATCCTTCAGCAGGAAAACTGATTCACAGCTTCCTACAGATGCCTGGTGAATAAAAGGATTTACCATGCTCTTGAGCTAGGAAAAGGAACGAGTGTGGAACATCACAGGCTTTGCAAGAAAATAAAAGAAAACTAAACCTAATTGTATAATTAGATGTGTGATCCCTCAGACAAATGATCATTTCAGTTGTGGATTCATGTTCACAATTCTTCAAAATCTGTGCTTGGTAAAAAAACCCCAAACCTAAAGAACTCTTCCCCACTTCCCAGAAATTCTTATACTTTCTGCTTTATTTTTTTTTTACTATGTTTTTAATGTTCTTGTGTTTTTAATGTGGTTTTGTTTAGATTATAAAAATAATTAGCTTATATATATTAAGAAAAACATTGGGTAGACTTAATGATTTCTGTTAGAACCTTTACTTATGATCACAGCTAGTTTATGTAGGCATGGTATAACCCCTTTCAAGTTTTAAGAATTTTCAAAGGAAAAGTTGTTATCTTCTCCTTGGATATTAAAAAGTATTTTCTTCCTTTAAAACTCTTTCCTTACTGTTAAATTTAGGTAGGATCTAGGCATCTCAATGGATACCATTTCTCCTTTTCTTTCCCAGTGCTTCACACTTCTGATGTTCTAGTCTGTAAATTCTCTACAGTTCCTACCCTAGGAAATCACACATTACTGTATAGTCTCTTTGCTAAACACTTCTCTCTCTTGTGCTAAGCATACCTATTTCCACGTCCTTATCACTAAAGGAGCAGAATAAAGCATAGCTTCTCCCAGAACTCCTAGCACAGAGATGAAATGTCAACATCACATTACAACAGTGACAATATCTGTTCACTGTGGCAAAGGGTTTTACAGGCCAATGTCCTTATGTTGTCCTTTTTTTCTATTAGAACACTTAGAAAGAGTGTCTAGCAGTTCTTGCCTGCAGGCCCTGCTCTTATAATTGGCCCTGCTATAAACAGCAAATGGGGAAGAGAAGTGTCCTTGCTTGTACTCTCCGAGCCTTATTCTTCCACTTACTGTTCATCCCAGTACCAGGTAGCCTGTTTGGCTGTTTCTGGCAGTACGTATCTTAACCTGGCACTCTGTGAGTGAGCATGATGAGGGCCATACTGGGAAGGCAAGGATTTTTCATTTCATGCCTCATTTATATACTGTGTCACTGAGCCTATGAAGTAGAAGCTGATATCTAAAAAAGAAAAAAAAAGTTAGCGAGCATAAGAACCTTTATTTATTTATTTTGGATTCTCAGTGCAAGGAAATATGCATGGAAGTATGTTTACTTTTGTATAGTTTTTTGAGTCTTTTAATGGAAGTGAACCAAAACATGAAAGTTACAGGTTGTAGCCTGTGATGAAGATAATTGAATTTCTCAGCTCAAAGTATCATCAATGTGCACTTCAGCACTTGTATAATGAAGTCTTACTTGTATCGAGTAAGAATTTTTCGTTATTTTTAGCTGAGCTGAAGACTGGTACTGCTGCCATCAGTGGGAACTCTAATGATGGCTTGATTGGAAACAAGATTCTCCTTCCCTGCTTGCATCCTGTGACGTGTGGCAGTCAGATCACATCCCCTGTGCAGGCAGCAGCGCATTTTCTCTGACTGCAGAAATTGCCTCTACTCTGCTCCAGGGTAGCAACAATTTGCAGATTAAAATGCCCAGATGTTGCACTTGTATCTTATCAGTGATAGGAAGATTACCATACCCAACCTAAAGCCAGTAAAATTTTTGAGCTGTTGTGTGAATTACCATGAGTTGTGTGATGTGTGGCAAAACACAGACTAGTAGGTTTGAGCCTCCATCACAGCCTGTAATTAAGCCCCTTTTTTTTAATGGTCACTTTTTGTGAATCAATTCAGTTGAAATAATCAGAGGCTATGACTCAAGATTTGCCTTCTAGAAAGACGTCCCTAACCGCTATCCTGGCTTCATTAACCCTCCTGTCCTCCTTCATATGGCATCCTTGGACCTTATCTTCTGTCTGTGTTTTATAAAAATGGAGGCAGAAATTTACTTTCAGAAGGGGATTCTAGGCTGTGATTCTGTGTTGGAAGAAGCACCTTCTTGCAACCCTTGTTTACGCTTTATCAATGGATTCACTGGAGAATTTTCCTCAAAATAAGTAAAAAACAGGTCAAGCTGTTTTATGAGCTATAGATCATTACCTCCCTTAGGCACTGACCCATTCAATTGTTGCTTTTTACAACAAGTGGCTGTGCAATGCTTTCCATGGAAGTTCAGTGTGGTTCAGTGGTAATGCAGGAAGAAACCCCTGCTGAAATGTTGTACCTCTCCTTCATAATAAACTGCAAGTTTGCTATTTAGTTTTAGATATGTAAACTAGTAGAAAAATTTACATAGAGAAGGCAAGACAAAACTATTAAGTATGAAAGTTGCCCCTTTAAATTAAGGTCCAGTTTCTGAGAAAATGAAAAAGTGACTGCACTGTGGATTAAGTCTTCTACTTCCAGTTATTGTAAGCCTGTATTTTCCCTCAGTATTGACTGTATTAAGGGAAAATATAACTGAGTATCTTTCAGATACTCATTAGAAGCAGCAATCACTTTTTTAACCTTTGGCAGTTAACCCCATAGAATTTCATCTCAGATATAAGCTTTAGAACAATAAAGGTTAATAAAACCTTATTGTGGAGGCTGTATTGTTTTCTGTGATTAAATCATTGGAACTTGAAAATTGAGTTCTACAACTGGAGGAAAGTAAGGGAGGGGGGAAAATATTACATCTGGATGAAATGTAATTCTAAGGCAAGAGAAATACTGAGGTCATATCTAGTTGAGCTGTCCTACTCCATTTATTGATTTATTAAGCAAAATAGTTAAGCAGGACATGTCTATGGAACATTTAATTTTTACGGATATTCTCAGACATAAAAAAGCATTCATTATGCTCAGGTCTCAAGAGACAAGTTTGTAGTACAATGCAAACAAAGATTTTAAGTAAGAGGAATGTCTCAGTATTTTTTTTTAATATATTTATCAGAACAGCTCAGAGCTTTTGTCTTTTGTGTGTGTATATGTAAATTTATATGCAAATATACATACCAATATTAATAACTTGTAATTTTTGTGTTGTGTAATGCAAAACTTGTTTGGCCACAAAACTGCAAATTTGGGGAAAGCTGAAAAATCTGTCTTTAAATTAATGGTATGAATGAGACACTTGTAATAGGAGGGATATACTCAGCCTATTGACATGGGTGAGATTGCTCCACCCTTAAATTTGAAGTGAGATTACACAGTTTTACAATTTCTGAATAGGATTACATTGTAACCGTATTAATGTCAGAGCTATGCTGTGATGCTGATTTCTGTAAGACTGCACAGAGGGTAATCAAACATGAAAGTCTGGACATCTACATTAATGTTTCCGTAGAGGAATGAAATATGTTTACAGATAAACTAGAGCTCTTGGGATGGTGAGTTGGTTACAAAATAATAATATCATGCATTGCTTATATTTATGGTATATTCCATGTAGACAAACAGTATCCCTATATGTCTTTTTGATGATAGCTTAAGACTGGAATGCCATGGTTTTGAATGATGAAATATCATTGCTGCTAGTGACTTTTTAGTAAATGCAGGATGGTATTTTGATAAATTTATTTGCAAACACAGAGCAAGTGCAAACAGCTGTGCTCGAGACCTTTACCCAGGGAGTACTGCACTTTCATCTTCCCCTGTATTCTTAGGCATTCTTTTCAAGTTTCTCAGTCTCCTTCATTTGTTTCTCCCCATCCCCCATTCTTTCAAGTGCTGTTTTCATTTTTTTCCTTACTGCATACCTGCTAATCAGGAAGAATATGTAAATAAGACAGCATTAATATTCAGACACACTCAATGAGTTAAATAAACCTATTTTGTTTATAAGATGAAATTGATTATCTTTTAGCAATAGTTAAAATTAAGGTTAGGTAATTAAGACTTTCCTGTAGGCTCAGGAAATGCTTTTAGTAAAAGCGTCATGAATATAGGATAACTATATTTCCCCTGAGTGAAGAAGGCTGGAGTGAAAAAAGCAGACAACCTGAAGATGATTACTGCATTACTAATACTGCAGTTTGTTTTTCAAGTTCTAATTAAAATATTTAATGTGATGGTTAAACTACAAATCAGTCATGATGCACCACAGCTGATACTTATTTCCCCATTTTAAGTCCATCTTAAAAGGCAGAGAGAATTTTTGTTCTGTTAAAGCAAAAAATTGACAATTGTAGTAAAACTGGTCTTTTCAATACTCTATAGCAACTAGGAATAAAACAAGGTTCCCTGCTGAGAGCTCATTATCAGAAATTGTTTCCTACAGAAAAGAATAATTGTTCTGCTTTTTTTTTAAAAAAAAAGCTTTTTTAAAAAATTTCTTTTCTGTTCCCTTTTCCCCCTTCTATATCCTTTTCTTTTTTTCTTCTTTACTTTTTTTTTCATTAGATCTATCTGTTCTTTTTTCTGAAAGGGATCCCCCGGTCCTTAAGATTAAGTTAAAAGAGCTGGGCAAACTGTGCTGAACTTTCCGTATTAGAGGAGGTGGGACTCATACATATCTTGCATTTAAGTGTAAATAGGAGTAATGACCATCATAACATGATCTACCTTCAATATAGGATCCATACTCTTTCTATGATGATTTTTCGATATCCCCACAAGGACACATTACCAGATTCTGCTTTTGGAACGTATTGGTATAAGAAGCAAAATCAAACCCATGGAGAATATCTTAAGGAATAATGGAAGTGCTATCTCTGTACAGTTATATGCCAGAAAATTCAGGAGGAAGGTGATGTTCCAAGTCCATAGGAGCCTTCATACAGTAAGCTAAACCATCTCCTAGTAGCTCACCATCTCCTAGTAGTTTTCAGTAGTTGCAACTGAACAGGGGCAAAAGCTGTTTCATTTGATTAACACTTTCCATGTTACTCACATATATGTACACACCCCCCAATACATACATACAGAAAGAGCAAGTGAGCAATCCTAGATTTCACCCATTTAGCCTTCCTTGGTGCATCTACTGAGAACAACGACAAAGCGTTAGGGTCCTGATTTTTAGTTTCACTGCTTATTAGCAATCTACCACAAACTCCGCAACTGGGTTTGATAAAGACACAAAGGAAGTTATAATACCTACTATGAGGCAATTGCAACCTGCGCATGTCAGAGGAAGAAACCTCAGTACCATTCTTTAAAAATGGGACTACGTTTTCAGCACAGTAATCTCAAATGATACATGATAAAATTCATAGTAATATCCATATACAATATCTATAGTAATAATTTGTCCTTTACTGACAGTGTTTTAAAATGACACATATAATTTTAACAAAAATTGTGGTTCAAATTTCTGAAAGGAAGTGTCATTGAAAGCATACAACAAGGTTTGATCTGCAAAAGCCTTTGGAAAATTGTAGTGCATTTGGTTGTGCACTCCAAAAGTGGAAACGTCTTTCTAATAACAAAAGGCAATCTTTTCCCAGTTTTCCCAGAGTAGCACGCACTCGCTTTGGGTCATACTAAAACGTAAGGTAAAAGAAGCATTCTTTGACAAATCTTTGCATATATAACAGTGATTATAAAACTGGATGTTTATTTTGTCCTGGCAGTCACTGAACCCTGATTTTTCATAAAATAAATAAGATGTTTCCTTAAGATGACCACAATGTAGAGAGGTGCTACAGGGAATACAGGTAAAATTAATGTTAAAATCTATATGTCCCAACAGTGCTCAAGCACCATGGGATCATTTAATATCCGTTTCTATGAGTCAGTCCAGTTAGATAAATATTCTGCAGTTCACTGTTCATTACCCTGACAGTTGCAAATGAAGTGCTTACAGTTTATGCACCGTTTAATCCCAGGGCTATGAAGATGTTGGAGAATGTGAAGGCCTTTGTGCCTCTATATGTATGGAACTTTGAGAAATGGGGTGTTAGGAATATTCTTATGGTAATAACATA
Organism: Fratercula arctica; assembly: GCA_947846985.1. Lineage (NCBI taxonomy): Eukaryota > Metazoa > Chordata > Aves > Charadriiformes > Alcidae > Fratercula > Fratercula arctica. Next base: position 29,032,268 of record CANTUZ010000010.1, read on the forward strand.
GGTTGCCAAATCTTGTTTTTCTGCAATGAATGAGCTTATCTGCTTTGTGGACATTTAATTGATCTTTTCACTTATTATGTACAAGGTAAATATATTCCTGGAAGATTGTGCGTACTCTCACTTCCAAGTTATTTTCATGATAAATGAAGTCGCTTTCTTCCTTTCAGGAGTGAAAACTTAAATTTTTGAATCCTAACAGAGCAAAAGAGCAAGTTTTGAAAAATGAATCCACTGTCTAGGGAATAGTATTGGGATTTGAAGTGTCCACATGTCCCTTCTGAATTCAGTCACACGTGGTCACATCCTGTGATCTTGGGAAAAGACATTTCAGTCTCTTTCAGATGAAGAGGCAGGAGTATTTTGCCTTCATTACTTAACTGAGTCGAGCCATTATTGTATTTCATTGGAATTTCTCGCTGACCAAATAAGGACTGCACTGGTGACTGTCTCATGTGAAGGGTGGTCAGTTCAGTTCAGTAAGGGTTATTGGATTGTCTTAGTGATTTTGTTGTTTAAAAAAAGCTAAACTCAGTATGTACAAGAGCCGTGAAATAAAAAGATACTGTTCAAGGTCATTGACACAATGAAGGTCAGCACATTGCTGCCTGTCAGACATGCCAAGTGTAATATTTTGGCAGAGCAGGTTGACCTTGACATCATCTCTGAATGGGTTTTTGCCTGGGAGTTCATAAAAGATAATGGCAGGGAACAGTTGTCAGAAGCATATAGATTTTTCTGAAAAAGGAAGAAGAAAATGCAAAAAGAAATGAGGATTACATGAGAACAGGTGATCACAAAATTAGAATTGCAGGCTGACAGCCACAGGAACAGATGGCAACAGAATTCAGACTAAAGTAGAAAGGAAATACAGAAAAAATGCAGATGGTCTTACAGTATAGTGCACATATGATCTGCTGTACTATACATATGTAGGTGTGAATACAAAAATAAAAGGCAAAACCAAGCTCTATACTTGTGAGTAAACCTGTGGGTTTAAACGTTACAGAACTCTACAATGCTTAAGTCAATTGGCCCAATTTTTACATGTTTTTTTTGCATTTTAAAGTGGAGCTAAAGCATTACTATACTGATTTGGTCCAGAATAAATGACTTCCAAAAGGGAGAACAATGGAGCAATGAAAAATTCAACACAGTGTCAACATGAGTGAGATTTGCATAATTAGAATTTTGTACAGCATCTAGCTCTATGATCTAAGTTCTCCCAAGCTGAACAGTTACATTAGAGTGATGAAAAAGAGTAGATGAAAGGAAGGAGGTTAAACGATGTGACTAAGAAGAATGAGGAATGGAGAGGATTGCCATCTCCCTTGTAGTAACGGTTGTGTGGATATGAAACATTCGCAGGGTTTCCACTGCTATTCCTGTATTAGTGTAACTCTCCTATGGAAAGAGAGAGCTGAAGTACATAGGCCATCAAAAGACTTTCACTGTCACAATGTTCTGATTCTCCATGAGAAAGTCTCCCAGCCCAGCTAAAGCAGCAGAAGTTCTGTGATATCAGTAAGTGCTCCAGAGCTTGGTGCCTAACTGCCTTTGAATACGTGGGCATAGCAGGATGAGAATAATAGGCTCTTCCTGGTATTATAAAGGCATTTGGAGGTTACATTCATTAAGGGCTGGAAGGTGGGGGGGATAATCTGGTAATGGGAGCTATGTTAGCATTTTTCTTAGACAGATTGTTGCCACCTGGGAATTAAGAGAGAAACTCATAATCCTCTGATTTCTCACGGCCTATTTGAGAGAGCTTGCAGGTCTTGATTACAACACAAGAACATAGTATTAAAAGACCTTGTAATAATTAGTAGTCTTGCTGGAAGACTCAACAGAAAGGTAAGGATTCTTGTTTCTCGCTTAAATCTACTTTTTCTGCTCTGCTTGAAGTGTACTAAACTGGAAATCTATCAGCAAATTTAGTTTCATTAATCCAGTATGAAAACATCACTGTTAGCTGATTTTGTGTGTTGTGTCCTGCTCCCATCGTACCCTCTGATTTTTTGAGTCTCTGTTGGCTCAATATGACTAATCCTATGTAGGTCAATGGTATTTCAGCCCATTGTTCTCAACATCAGCACATAGATATTTTATATTGTTGCAGAAAGGGGGTTTTGTTGTTGCCCTTCAACACAGGCACATGAGGAAACCTCTTTGAATATATCTGCAATATTCAGGTTAATAACAACCTCTTAATAAAAACTGTTCAGGCTAGCACGCTGCTTCGACAAGACTGCAGAGTGTGATATTCAATAGCAGTTGCTGGCAGATATGATCAAATTGCAGGATGTTCCTTTGTTAGTGACTGCCTTTTTCACGTGGACCCTTTCCCGACCTACTTGTTTCTTGTGACTATATCTGCTTACCAAAAGTAGTCATTTATAAGTTTGCATTTCAATGTTAATACAGTTTTCATGAAGGTCTGTATTATCTACGTAGGGCAGGACTGAAGACGAACACATCCTGAGTCCAGTGTTTTCTCGTATTTAGTATTACAGTGTGGTGTGACAAGTATACTATTGTTGCATGAATGTTTCGTGGATATTATGGATATAATAGAGCTAACAAGAAACATAGACAATGAGAAAAGTTTTAACAACAGTTACTGTGAGGTGAATGTCTTTTGTGATTTGCAATTGTGAAGCAGTATTTCGTGATATTATTGTTACAAGGATCACCTCAAAGTTCAGGAAAACTTCGATGGTAACAGGTGTGTTATGCTTATTTTAAGTTACAATTAAATTTGTCCATTCCATCTAGGATTTATGGTGCTTGTATGGACAGCTGTATAAAGAAGTAGCACAGCACCATTTGATCTACAGAAATGTATTTTCTACTTAGGAAGCCTTACTTTGATTTGCTATTTTACTTTATTATTATTTTATTGTGAGGTTTTTATTATAATTATTAAGTATTTTCCTACCTAAAGAATAGCAAGACAAGCTGCTTCTATTAATGAAATCAAGATACACACAGACACATATCAGCTATAGCAAATATTTATGATGCAAGGTAGACAATAAGCTTTTTTTCCTTTAGTAAGGCAAACCACGTTGAATTCATCAAATTGCTGCAGTTCTGTGCTTTGGTATGAGTGTGATAAGCGGTAGAAGTTGCAGAGCCAGGCTGTTGAACGTTGTAGTCAAATAGTACAATAAATACAGAGGAATATAATTTACATCTAACATCTTTCAGGATAAACTTGGGAAATGTAATTCTCACCCCTAGGGAATGGTGTGTTCAGAAAGAGATTTTTAAAGCATCCAGCAGAACATGTATATTCTTGTTTTCTATAAACTTGACAATGGCATTGTTTTGCAGTACGAGTTCTCTTATATCATGGGTTGCTCATTGCATTTCTCATTATCTCAGAATTTTGTGATTGTTCCTTATCATATGAGGAAAGACAGGTGCATTATTTTAGAGCGGGTCTTTTGGGGAAAAGGAAAGTGACAGAACTGACTTCCTATACATGGAGTAGAATAGCCTTCCTCAGCCTTTCTCAAAAATTTACGGTCCATTTTCTAAAGGTATCTTTAAAGTAGCTGGAGAATAAAAAGAGGATTTTCAGGGGCACTTTGAAGGGCACACGTGCTTTTATTCTGTATTGTGCTGTTCAGTGTCACTGCTCTGATTTCTGCTACCTGGCACTCTGAATTGTGACTGCTATCCAAACTTCTTTTTAACAAAGAATGCCTGTAGTCATACCCACCAATATAGAATGCTTCTCACTAATGGCCCAATCCAATAAAATATCCTCTCCAGCTCGTTGCTGACTATCCAGATACAGAAATCTCTACCCTTAGCCTCCTACAAGCTATGGTGTCAGTCTGCTGTCTCTGTCCCCTACCTTCTAATTTTCTCAGCTTGTTTTGCTGGTTGCTCTGCATCCCAGTTTTGTAAAATTAGTAGGTTAAATTCTTAAATACTAACTTTTTTTTTTCTTTTCTTATTTGTTAAGCATAACCTATATTATATTGTAAAATTATGTTAGGGAGAAATCAGATGAGCAGTGGTGAGCGAGCAGCAGTCTTCAGGAGATGCAAAGGCTAACAGGATGAAGAAATTGGTAACTAGATTAGCCACACATGAAATCAATTATTTGACTGTATCCTATCTGTTGTCCGTTATAATTTAGATACCCCCTACTGTCTGATTCCAGCCCACCTCTGTCTGCTCTTGTGGCAGTCATGGCTCTGTTTTCTGGATAGAGACCCAAACATCAGATGATGACTGGGATGGGGATGAAAGGCAAAAGGGGTGGGGGAATGAGCAGGAGGGGAGAAAGGTCCGAGGGAGAGAATGAATCACACTGGTTCAAGCAAAGATACAGTGAAGGAGGACAAAAAAGGAGGATGAAACAGCAGGGAGAGAAATTTTCACAAAGTCTTTAACCTGTAGTGAGTCAGTCATTCCACACCATGGAAAATAACAGAAATGTCATTACATGGCCATGCAAGTGAACACTTCTTTCAGAGGTTGCTTTGGGTGTGGGCGGGAGGAAGTCCACAATGATCTAAAAGTAATGTGATTTCATGCAACTACTTGCATGTCAACTTACCTTAGACTAAATGCCTCTGAAAGTATTGGGGAAAACTATCTGAAGAAATTAAAATCAGGATTTTTGGGGGGTAAATACCAGAACAGGAATACATTCTAAAACTGATTTAACTGTAAATGTGGAATAAAATTCTCAGTGCCCAGCATGCTAATATACAGGCAGTTTAATTACACCTATTTACTATTTTTTGGGATTCCCAGGTGGATGATGAGTATTGTAGCAAAATAAGGGTTTTTAACATCTTGTTTAGGTGTCCAAAATTCAATTGCCGTTGGAGTTCATTAGAAAAATAATAAAAACAAAGCAGAAGGAAAAAGAAAATGTATTATATGAAAAGATGCTTAAAAATTAAAATAGATATCCATTAGAACTTTTTTGCAATATGCACTCAATCTTTTAGATTATTCACTTTCTTGAAAATGTTTGCCAATATATTTTTCTAGCCAAGGATATTCATAAAAGAATAGAAGAGGGAAATAAACACATTAAAAGTATCTCTGTATATCAATGAAGAGATGTATATGTAATGTATACTATGTAATATATTATGTATAATTATCTGTAATAATACATAAATATGCATGAATAAATACCACTTCTTCCAAAATATTGAACAAGTGTACATGAGCCTCAGTGATGTAGGGAGGAAGTTACAGAATTATTACAAGAAGGACATGTACCTCTTTTATGTATCAAGATGGTTTGAGGATGTGGTTTATTACTGAAGAATGTTAGTCTACAATGCTGTAATGGTCCTGTAGATGGAAGGGCACAGGTATTTCAATACAAAATTTATTTTTAAAATTATAATAAAAATTACATTATTGGCAAAGCAGTCAACTAATATCTTAATTTATCTGTTAAAACATGCATGTAGATTTTCAGGGACTGAAAAATAATACCCCTTTTGATACAGTTGTGTGTGGTGTGGGATTTTTTTTTCTTTTTTTTTTTTTTTTTCCTAATTGATAGTTGTAAAAGATCTGCAGATGTTGTTAAACAGAAGGCATGATGATAGGCTGAATTACCCTACAAAAAGATAATGCAAAATTTATCTAATTTTTAATCTGTTTTATTCAGGGAAAGAGCTGTGCTAGTCTACAGAAATTACATACAGTGTTTTCTAGATATCGACAATATCTGCTCATTCATTAAATAAACCAAAACAAAACGCAACAAACCACCAAATAAACACAAAACTTTTCACTCTAAATTAATAAATAAAACCTTCAAGAAAACCTGTTCAGTGATGACAGTCTCACATTCCAGTTCTGAAAATGTCTTCATTTTTATGTGGTCTCAGTCCTTCTTTGATATTTATGGAATTTGTATGTAATACTGTCTGGAAGATGATTGGATAAATAGCAGCAGCTGTGGTCTTTTGCTGATAATCAGTCCTCCTTTACTTTGTTTTTTCTCAAAGATGGGAAAAGAAGGGTGATTTTTGTAATGAATATTACAAAAAAATCACTACCTTTTTTTTGGCCTGATTTTTGGGAAAAGACTTTCAGTTTTTGATAACTCGAAACAACAGAAGTCTTGCCCAAAACTTCCATAGGAATTTGAATACATTATAAGATCAAGTTTTCATTCCCCATTTTTCTATGAATTTTCAAAGAAATGAAAGTAATCTACACTCTGCCAACTACCTAAGAGATAAGCTAATTCCCCGAGGTTATGAGCATTTGGGTTTTCTTTTCTTATATCTACTGGAACTGCCGTGCAAGTCATCGACTATATTAATCCAGATTTGAATACGAATTTCATCTGTCATTTATGAAGTGCTTTCTGTTGTGTCAAGACAACTAAGTTAATACTATTGCTATAGTCCAGAGCCACTTTTCAGGAATAAAATATTTTGAATAAGTATACACAAGGGTAATAGCCTCTTGGGATGTTCTGAGTTACATTGTGAGTGAAACGCTGTAATGCAATTCCTGTCTGTTGTAGCTAGTGGTTTCACTATTCAGTCTCGCTTTTTGTGGTGTAACGTATGCTTCATGTAGTTAAACACAGGGAATTAATATTAAGAAGTATGTTTATGATGGTGAGCTAACACAAAGCTGTGCTGATCCTTTCGTTTAGGATCTATCTCTGTTCTAAGATTTAGTGACATATTTCTACAGGTATTTAGTCTTGAAAGATGTAAATAAATCTCTAGCAGCATTCTCCAAAGATTATATGACTTTTTGTATGACCTTTTTTTGTATGACCTTTGACTTCTCAGTGAGAGTTGAGCACGTTTTTATTCTACTTACCAACTCTGTAAACTGGCAGGCATGCAGATACTTTTAATTATGTAGCCCAAATACTTTTCAGTGATAGATATGCACTGAATTTAAAGAAAAAGAACACACAAAAAGATGAACGCCTGTACTGGAAAATATATGCAACATGAATTTCAGGGATGTGAAGCATACACAGATTTGTTTGATATCAGTGGCAGCTGGGGTTCCTCAGCATCTCTAAAAATGAAGCAACAGAACAGTTACCATGGAAATGTTATTTTTGTAAGTGCTAACTTAGGTGGAAGACAGGTCAAGATAAAATGTTTTTAGAAAAAGAAGTAAGGTACTTTCTTTCTGTCTGGAATTTTTTCTTTTCAAGTGAAATTCAGCTCTAGATTAATCCTTTTGTGTAGTTTGAGTTGAAAAAAAACCTTTACGTTAATCACAATCACTCCATACATGTTGTCCAGTTAACTTTCAGCCTGGTCTGGAAGCACACCTATTTTAAAAGCAAATGGTACATGATAATTTCTTAATTAAAGAGGAGATATCGTGAAATGAACTAGAAATGAAAAATGGAAGAAATTTTAATAGAAATATATACACCATAAATGGTGACCTTGAGCTGTGTTTCTAATTACTTGTGGTTTTATATGTACGCAGATAAGACTTTAATTTAATCATGTAAAGCATCATATTTGCATAAACTGTTGTGAATACTTTTTATAGATGTGTAAATTGCTCAGACTGAAAATGTGGAAAAAACCCCACCACCCAGTAATTAACATAGTCTAAAAGTGTGATAACATAGAATACTTATGTGACTGTTACTGTATGTTACTTCAGATATCTTTATGTGTTCTATATTTGTTAAAGGCAAAAAAAAAAAAGTAGATGAACCTGAACCATATGAAAGAATCATTTGGTAGGTGCGTGCCTTCGATAAAGAGCAGGGGGAGGTATTCCTTTGCACGGGAAGCACCTAGAAGCTCATGTCCAGGTTGAAGTCAGTGAGAAGTTCTGACTTTCCAGCCCTGCTGTGAGTTGTGTCTGCCTGAAGGACTTCCTTTTGCTTTCTTTAAACTGGCCTGAGTGGCGAGTGTTACATTAGCATTTTAGATTAAAGTTGTTATTGCCATCCATTGTTGAATTACAGCCTATTAGTGAATTTTAGCTGCTTTGTCACAAATGGGCTGTAAATTACAAAGCTGTTGTCACTAACAGTGGGAACATTTCTAGGATGGCCAACTTAGTATACTGAGTCCCATTACTGTTTGTATATTTGGAAATTCAGATTTTTACCTCTTTCATTTTTTGGGGGGCAAACTGGAAAGCTCTATTTTGAGTAAGCTTATGATAGCATCACAAAGGTTGTGCCTCGAGTTTCTTTGGTATCTGGGCTTGAGTTTAGAGAGGTGAGTGTCTCAAACTGGTTGAGTCTAGACTACTGCTAGTGTGGCTTGCTTATGGCAGAGTTTGTGAATAAGCCAGCAAGCTGACTGCTGATGAACTGGAGTGAGAGTCAAGCTGTAGGCAGTATGAACCACCAAGAGGTTTGGAGTTGAATAGAAAGCAACCCTCAAGGTGAACGTGAAATGCTGAAGGTCCCAATGCCATGTGTACTGCAGGAAGGAAGCACAAGGCGGAGTTTACTGTCCACCCCCAATTTTGTGATCTCATTTTCTTGCTGAGGTAACTTGCTAGTTTGTGACAGCTTGCAAGGGAACTAGCACATTTGTAGGTATGAATGACAAAGGGGGACAGGCAGGAATATGAAATGTGAGATTTCACCATTTTCATGAAATCAGTTCTTTGTTCTTTGAGCCAACCTACTTCTGCTATCAGCCGTCTTCCTAGAACTTCTTGACAGCTAAGGATGCGGCATGCAGGCATGGGCTTCTGCCAGGACTTACTTAGACCAGGAGATTAATCCCACATGTTGCAAGGAAGACAAGGAAGCACCTTGTTGTCTACAGATTGTGGTGTGTTCTTCACCCACAATGAAGAGCTAAAACTTTAGCCTTTATTTGCTTACACTATCAGCTCGGCAATGAATACCCAAGTATATTCAGATGAAAAAAATATGATTGCAACAGGAGACCCTATCTGGGCAGACACAGAAAACCACTGAAAACTTGTGCTACTGTTAATAGAGGTGGGGTACTATTTCTCAAATACTCCTCATGCAAACTCACATATTTGTAAAAAGAAGCCACCAAATTCTTCCCTCCCTTTCCAGCTGACTGACAAACCTGCCACTTCTTTCTTCCTCTTCCCTTTTCATTCAGCTTTTTGTTTGTTTCAGGGTTGCTTTGTCACTTATAGAAAAAGCCATTTGAATCGTGTTTTACAGTGCATCTATTAATTAGCTCCCTTTTTGCTCATAAAGAGGAGTAAACATGATCAAATGGGGATTCTGTCTGCATTTAAAAGAGCAAAGGAGTAAACATGACTGAACAGTGATTCTGCTTGTGTTTTAAAGAGCAAAGGCTTTGGGGGATTCTGCTACTCAGATGCAGCCTACATAACGTGGTAGAGAGGTGGCAGTAATAAGTGTTCTCTCTCATTAAATACGTAACTTGTTGGGGAGATTCTTTTCTTTTTCTAAAGAAAATACTCATAGCCAACAAAAATGGAGAAAGCATTTTTTCTTAAATCTTTTAACTTGACAAATAAGATGAATAAGCTGTCATTATATAGTGACAAAACAGGTTTGCCTGTAATAAAGACCATTTGTATGACACAAAACATTTAAATAGGGCTTCAGTAAAATAGGTGAGGGTATCATTCCTGACCTGAGTGTTTTACATTCTTTGAAAGACAGGACAAACCAAACCAGGCACAGCAGTGGAGTGAAACTGGTAGAAGGCACATGGGAAGCACCACTTAGCAAGGCATGGGTGCTCCTGGCTAATCCTGATACCTTGACTCAGCATCTGACCAGTCCTGACAGCGACACCCCGCTCTGAGGACTAATAAGCCCTCAGCAGGCAGGTGCACATTTGGTCCATGTTGCTGGTTTTTGGAAACTTCTGTTTCCAGAAGTCAGTTTCCTGACTTCTGTTACTCTTGCTTTTCCACTCTTGCTCAACTCTATCATACAGATTTTAAATAAGGATTTGGTGGGGAGTATAAGTAGAAAAGGGCATTGCCTGTGATACAGATGGCAGCATTATGTGAGCTGTCCATTTCAGGCAGGAAGAGGAGAGGAAGTGATGAAGTTGTTTAAGAAAAGCAAGATTCTTATTTTATGCTGTAGGTAGTAGAATGGTAGATTTAGGAGGAAGGGGTTTGATTGGGGCAATAAATAATAAGATTTGGACAGCCTGAAGCAGAGGCAAAAGGTGAGTTTAGAGAAATCAATCTGTTGAAAAATCAGTAGATGTGAACTCCTTAGGAAAACGTTTATCGCTTTTATAATTCCCTATTTTGTTTTCAACTTTACCTGTAAGAAACATGCTATTTTGATGCTATAAATTGCATGTCTCCTCCCAAAACTGTAGCATGAAGCTACATCTGGAGTGAAGCACTGTGGCTGCTTCCCAGAAATGAAGCTTCCTTTTCCAGCGCGAGTCATTCTGTCATGCCTGAATTTAATTCTGGCACAGTTCCTGATCTGTATTCTGTTTTGGTGAGGGGGGCATGTTAAGCTCAGTTTGGGGTGCTGTTGAATAAAGAAGAATACATCATATGATAAACAACACAAAACAATAATTCTAATTAGTATTTTTTTTTTTTCAGAGTATTCTGTTTCATTACAACTAGAGGGAAAGATTCTTTTGCAGTCATGTATTGCAGGGGTCCCTGGGTAATCCTGGTACTATAAGATGTTTAAAAATTGTTCTTTTGGCTATGAAAAAGTTATCAGAATATTTTTGTGGTACTTTGTGCTGTTAATAAAAGTATTTAGAAAAAAAACCAAAAAATCAACACTATTAATAAAAAAAAAGAAAAGGCTCAAATGGGGCCACAGTTAGAGTTTTGTGATGTAGCTTTCTGGTTGATTGCAATGTGTACTACTGCAAATCATGGTGTACACATTTTCTGTTAAAATACCTCACTTGCCAGGAAACTTAGCAATTCATGCAGACAGTCTGTAAGTTTCTGTCATTCTTGCATGTTATATCACAGTAAAGGCAAAGATTTTGAATTAATAGAGAATCCCTATTTAAATACTTTTCTTATAATGCATGTATCCTTCCTGGTATCACTCTGTTAGAGTATAATTTATAGAAATGCCCAATTAATTTCAGGAGCGCAAGTTTCAATGGAAGATCTAAACATATGCAAGAGTAATATCTTCAAATATATTAAATAATTCAGCCTCACTGAAATATAAAGAAAATAATGCTTTTGATGCAAGTCCTGTTACATTCATGAGATTTTACATAGTCTTTTCAAAAAATGACTTTCATTGTTTCTGTGTGAATTCTATATAGCTCTAGAGTCAACAACTTGTAAGAGGAAAATAATCTTCAGATTTTTCTGGACTAGCGTTTCCTTCCATATCTTTTACAGCAAAAAGTCACATGTGCGCCTTAATTTGTTTGAGCTGCTTTATTTCCCTGGAACCTCCTTTTACCAGCCCTATAAATAAAATAGACACTGATACTGAAAATCTGTGGAGACTTTGCCAAAACCAACAGCAATGGAGAGCTGTGTAACAGACTTGAAGCTTCCATATCAAAATGTTTATTTTTTTGGTTGATCATTTTCACATGACGATTTTTTGCTCAGTTTTATTTTGGCTCATTGTCTTTTATGGAATTTTGTATCTAAAACTAAATACATTTTGTATTTCCAAGACGTTTTGCAAAGTCAGAATTACCTGATATGAAAGCAAAAATACAACGTCTTGCTGTCATTGGCATCTGTGAAGCTGGAGAAATCTATATGCAAGTTATCATGAATGGATTGAAGGGGCAGCACTTAAATGTGCAGAGAAGGAGAGCATAAACAAAAAGAGACTAGAGTCTTGTGGCATATTCTTGATTTGCAAAAATGCTTTTAGCAAAGTTTATCAAAACTAAAATGATTGAATTGTTACTTAAACCAAAATAGCAAGTTTAGGTCCTTCAGTTTTCAGTGACTAACCGTTGTAAGGGAGATTGTTACCTGCAGAGCCAGGATGATTAAAACCCTTATCTAAACTGACCAGGAAGGCAGTTTCTGCAGCACAGGCTTGATATCCGAGCCTGGATAAAGCACAAAGAGGAGCCTGCACCTCAGCTATTACTGTGTATATGGAAAAGTCAAACCCTGAACATTTGGAGATGAATTCCATCTCCTTAGGTTTCATAGAATCACATTTTTTATGAATAATTGTTTTGGTGCTTGGTTTTGTGGGTTTTTCTGTTTGTGTTGTATGGTTTTTGTGGGGTTTTTTTGTTTGTTTTGTTGTGGTTTTTTTGTTTTGTTTTTTGGGTTTTTTTTGTTTTGGTTTTTTTTTTCTTTTTTTTTTTCTTCACACAACTGTTTCATTTAGAGAAGCAGCTTTGGAGGTTTTTTACAAGTTCTAGTCTTTCCACACTTAGATTGCTTGCAGTGCTTTTGTTTTCTTTCCTTTCTTCTCATTTATGCACAAGAGAACTTGTAAAGTAATCTAAAAAAACCATAGGCTTATAGTTCTCTCTGTCTTTCTCCCCTTTGCTCCCTCCCCCCCGCCCCACCCCCCCCCCCCCCCCCCCCACCCCCCACCCCTTTTTTTTTTCCTTCCTTTTAGGGAAAAACAAATTGCAAAAAGTTAAAATGCTGCTCCGAGTGTGGAGGGGCTGGGATGGGGGTAGTCTTCCCAGGGAGGAGGTTCTATTTGGAGCTGTTGCTGAGTGTGGAAGTTCTGAAGTTGTGACTTAAATGCAGACAGCATGTTAGATAGAATGTTATCTGCAGCTTTCCCATCACTACCTAATGGGCATTACAGCAAACCAAGAGAGACATTTATATCTTCATGGAGGGAGACTGCAACACATTTGGTGTAAATGTGTATGGGTTAATAAAAGCTTAATTATAGCAAATGAGGAGAACATTTGCAGCCTTCACTGGAGGAAATGAATTAGAAATGACCAGCCAGAGGAGGCTATAAAGAAAACAATCAATAGTATTAAAGTGGGGAAAATGGCTCATTCATACTTTTAAAAGAGCAAAAAGGAAAAAAGTTATGTTAGTGCTGGAAATTAGCTTCTGGTAAGATGATAGATTCTGTTTTCAAATTTTATAACTGACAGCAAGATCTGAGAGTCCTCATTTAGTTTCTAATCTTTGACCTAAAGCTTTCAGTTCAGCAGGTGTACCAGTGACCCATAGTGATCTAATTTAAGTGTTGTTAAAATTACAGCACTGCAATGTGATGGTATAAATAATACACGAAAGAGAACAATTACAGCAATTAACTATGGCATACACCACAGAAAAATCACCCTGCAGCAACTTAGAATTCATTAAAGTAGCAAAGAAATTACTGAGTTCTCAAAATCTAGTGCTGTACTGCTGCAGAGGAGAAGAAACCCTGATAGAATTAGAAGAATGAGATCAAAAAGAATCTTCGTGTGACCAGAGAGAGAAGCACAAAAAAATAAAAGGAAGGCACTGGGCAGGAATAAAGTTAAAACTATGTGGAAAATGTAATATTTTCTTAGACTTGAGTAAGTAAGAACGTGTAGATTCTGAATTAGACACCTCTTGATGCAAAGGTGAGACCACATAAGCCAAACGTAATGGAAAATTGTGAATGACATTTCTGGTGACTTATGATGCAGTAAAAGTAAATACTGTCTGAAAAGAACAGATCCCTGTGAGAATAGGAATTGCACATTAATGGAAAGGGACGTTCCAGTCAAAGCAAGAAATCTCAAAGGCAACCTGTATGTATGGTTTGGTTTTGTTTCTTTCAGTCTCTGTCAAAAGACAGCTTTCTAGTAAAACAGATCTTAACTGCAGTCAGACCAGTACCATGCTAACGGTGAGGAAAGACATACAGGAAGTGAAATTGCCCACATCACCTTGACGTATTTGATAGATCTGGAGACAGATCAGTACTAACTCAAGGGGGAAAGCCTCCGTCTTTTCTATGGAATCAGGAACTCCCTTGTGGATGATGAATATGATGACCACATGGGTGTTTCAAAAGGTGTAATTTCCCTCAGGACAAGGGAGCACTTCAGTGCATGGTTCTTGTACCTATTTTAACCAGGTCTTAATAATAGAATGATTAAAACTTGCTTGTGTCCTAGTTGAGGTTGTGTCCTGCTTTTCCCCCTGCTCTCCTGGTGCTGTGTTAGAATTGCACTGAGCCCAGCATGGCAGCAGTAAGGCACAGGGAACAGATCAGTGTGTTTGAACAGATGATAGGAAACCGTGTGCAAATGAAGCATGCTCCAAAGACATGTTATCTTTTGCAAACAAAACTAGTGTTTTGGGACTAGGGTAAGGACAAAATAAAAATTAATTAATACAGTAAAAGCTATTCCAGTGAATTTGCTATATGTACTGAATGCGCATTCAGTGGTGCATTAGACAGCAAGAAAACCATGGTGTAGAATCTAGTGTTGGATAAGCAGGAAAGAAATGTATGGGCAGATATTTATTCTCTGATATTAGGAATAAGATTAGGAAGGACACAGAACCAGACTGTATGTATGGCAGGGGCGGGAAGGGCACAATGTGGAATACTCAGCAGCAGAGGCTGATGTGTTTTCATTGCGTGATTTAGTGCTGGATTCAGAGGCTGCTCTGGCTCTGTTCATGTAACGCCATTGCCCAAGGCTACCACGCAGTTTTTATACTCCTTGACTATAAAGTGAGATCTAAACCTTCCAGAAAAAATTCTCTTTGACCAGACTCTTCTTTAGCACTTGAAAAATAAATGATTGTAAAATTCTGTAAGTTTTAATGAAATGAATTGAGCTAGACTTTAGTACGTAATAATACCTAAAAATTAACAGAGCTGATAAGAAGAAGTCAGAGAGATATCACTTCAGTGGGGCTGCTTGAGTGTGCTAGAAGGCCTGTATATATTTAAGTGCTTTTATGGGTTGAGGTGTAAAACCAATAAGCTTTATTGTCTCTTCAAATAATGCTATTAAGGTCAGACTGCCGTAAGTTACGTAAGATTCTTTCCCTGATGATGTTTTTGCCCTTGTTTTCTCTATTACATTCTTGGCATCTCATTTCCCTGGGGGCCTTTCCTTAATTTTTCTCTTACTAAGATCATTGGGGCTGACAATTCTTTTATTATGAAACTCACAATTATGGGCTGTTTTTATTAACTCTTTAGGTCCCAGAGCAATGGGATGACTTGAGAACCTTACTTTCCATTTAAAAAAAAAAAAAAAAAAAGAATTTTTAGCCTTGATTCCAGAGAGAATTTTGAAATTGTAAGGTAAAGACTAAATAACTGTAAAAATAAATAAGTCAATTTTTAAACTTGTTAAAATTTTTAAACCAATAGCATGACATTTTCAGATTTGATTTTGTGAAAAGTTCTATTCCCAATTATGGATTTCTTTCAGAGTTGCAGCAGTAAAGAACATCTCTTGACATCCGTTCCTTGCCAGGGGAGCGCTATTTTGCATTTGCTGGACTAGTCTTCATTACAACCTTTTGTAGTAATTCTATCCTTTCAACACCGGCCTTTGGATCTTGGAAGGAAACATTCCTTATTTCCACGTTCCTCAAAAAAAAAATATATCTGTAGTATGTTTATTGTGGGAGTATATACCTACACGAGCCTTACTGGATTTGTTGCTGCTGCAGAGACAGAAATCTGTTTGTTAGTGTCACCCAAATTCACCTTGCTTAATACTGAGGCACAGTAACCTAGAGGTAAAGCTTAGTAGGGCTAAGGCTCATCTTCTGTGTAATCCTGCCATAAGCTTCACAAATAGGTGCCTCGCTGCCTAGTTTCTCTTGCTCAAATCTGTAAGTCAGTAAAGTTCAAGTTTCAGAATACATAACAATGTATTTTCCACTCTGTTCTGAATAGCTGGTGTACTAAACGCAAGTGCTTGTATTTTTTAGGTTACCTTTTGTAGTACAAATACGGTTGTTTATGATGACTCATGCTGTAAAGTTCTTGGGCAGTTTAATTTAATTTCCTTGCCCTACTTTGTGCTTAGTTAAGAGAAAGTGAATGCTACTAATAGCCCTGCTTGGTATCATTGGTCTTGCAAACTTAAGGATTGTTTCTCTTTTGACTTGATTCAAGTTCCCAGTCTGCATCTCCCATGCAGTCTTATACAGGGCTGCTAAACTATTTATATGAATTGTTATTCAGCATGACAGCAATCCTCTCTGAAACTCACCATGTACGGCTTGGTCCAGCTTTTTTAAGGGATTAGGTGTTTCCTAAGGGACCTGGGCTTGCTTGTTTTTAACTGTATTAATAATTCAACTGTCTGATACTTATGCAGCATATTGGTGGTCATACATCACATAATTATGAATACAAACAAGGAGGCTGTCATTGAACATGGTCCCATATGTCACTGGGCCACCGGAGAGTAGCACCTGTATATAATGGTAACAGGTACAGAACTTTCAGCACAAAGATTTGTGTAGCGCAGTACAAATTCCTCTATAGATGAAATCGAATAGATAAATGCAATCTCATTTCAAAAATGATAACTTTTTAAATTCCTGCAAAATTAGATACTGGCTAGCTCAAGGACTTGACCATATGTGCTGTGTGCAGTGAATACCCTTGAAAAATATACAGTTCTAAAGAAGGGTTTTGGATTTGCAGCAAATTCTAAAAATCTTGACATCCACCTCTTTTAAACGGATGTTGAGTGTTTTCAGTGCTATTTTATATTATGATACTGTTCAGGAGGGTCTGTAGCCACGTATTTAATTGTAAAATATCCTGTCAAAAATTCTTTTAAAATTTTAAATTGTTAGATGACTTAGTGTCCTTTGCAGTTTGTTGCAGCTATTACAATATATTTTATGTCACTCAGGAGATTTCCTTTAGAAAGCAAATCATATTTCTCTGCCTTCTATTGGCACATATAAGAAATACAACAGAAGAAACTGTCTAGGTCATAAACCACCAACTGTTCAAGATTGGCTCAGGGAAGCACCACAATAAATGCTAATTGATAGGGAAGAAAAAAAAAAAAGCTTCCAACCAGAGGAATTCACAATCTGCAGCATTGTCCTGGAATACCATTAAAGCTAGCCAGTATAGCTCAGATTTTGAAAATCAGATACTTACCCTAATCCATTAGGAAATGACAGACCAGAAATTTATAACCTCTGTATTATTACAGAGATTATTCTGCAAATAACAACTACTTTCAGAAACAGCAGAGAATTCTGAACATACAGGAGCAAATGATTAAATGGTGGAGTGGAAGTAAGTTGGTCTTGCATGGCAGTCAGATTCTTGAGGTCATGCATCGGGACTTGAAGTCACGTGGCCACCTTAGCTTGGTGCTGAGCTCGTTAACGTATCTTCTTCTAATCTTGATCCTATGACTTTCAGTTGGCTCCAGCAGACCAGCCTGTCTCGCACCCGTGTATGGAATTTCACATCAAGTTTAACTTATTTAGCCCTTCTCTTAAGGAGAGAACAAAATGTCAATAGCCTTACAAAAAGCTGTGTGTGTGTGTGTGTGTGTATGTATGTGTGTATATGTGTCTGTAAAAATATACATATAAAAGAAAGTGTGTAAATATTTTATATATATATGATTAGAAAATGCAGAATTAAATTCTGCAGTGTGAAAACAAATTTTGATAGCTTAGGGACTAATGAGAATCTTGAAAAGGGTTGAGATTATATTATAATATAACAATAAACTAGTAGTTTTAAGTTTGCTTTAGGTGGAATTAAAATCATAAGATATTTAATCTCATGTTTTATCACTGAAGTGAATCACTAATACTAATTGTCATTGTTTAAAGGAGATTTTTGGCATTATTTAAAGGAATGTGTGCTGTTAAGTGCTGCAACAGGCTAAAGAATTAAATAGCCTTGTTTTTGGCAGCAGTTAGCAATCTGCAGGGTAAGGTGCATTTAGTGTCTCTTCAAGAATTATAAAGACAGGCAGATATGAAGGAGCACTCATGAGACACAGATTCTAACTGTATTGTGAGTATTCTGTATCCAGGATATCTCACAGCAGTGGAGATCTGAATTCATTTTGTGATACAATGTGGATTTCCAGTGCCATGTCCATACTTCAGCATTTTTTAGGTACATTTCCTTATTGTTACATTTTTTAGTCATAGTATTGTTGCTTGTGGAGGTGACAACTGGTCACAGAAAGAATGGAGTCTGCTGTATCATATGCTGTGACTGACCGGGTATTGGGGACAGGAGAAAGCACTTTCACTAGAAAGGCAAAAGTAGGGATTAAATTCAAAGCAATTAACTGACAACAGACAGATAGAGAGCACTGAAGAGAGTTCAGAAGGGCTGGGGGAGTTGTGAAAGGAGCCAGGGAGCAAACATCAGAGATTGTACAGAACCTGTCTGTAGGAAATACCGGGCGATACCATCTGTCTCCTACATTCTTTGCTTCTTATTCCCTGCGGTTCCCTTTAACAAAACCTGTGTAGATGAGCCTTGAGACAGTGTGAAGGGCAGGCTGTAATAGATGTGTGATTTCTAGTGTTTGGGAACACGTCTCCTGACGCATTTAGTTAGCAGGCAGCCTCTCTAGCTTTCTTCCATTCTTGCACTCTGCACTGCTCGAAAACAATCCTGTGTGTAGGACAAAGCATACTGCTGTACAGGGAAACCCATAGTAGTCATAATGGCTACTGGATGCAACTTGGAATTGTGAAAAGGCTAATGTATCTTGATAGAAATGTTTGTACTCTAATTTCCAATGTTTTATCTGCAAACAAATACTGACAGTCCTGCTTTTTCATGTGAAAAAGAGTGTTAACAACTACTAGAGTAAATAAGCGTAGAAAATGTTATGATCAGCTCAGCACTAATGGGTTTTGGATTTGTTGCATCAGTATGACCTGTGAAAAATGGCTACATAGAAGTTGTCCTTGATTCTTAATATTTAGCCTTCATTACACATAATTAAAAGAAGACTTTTATGTAATGTTATTTGGATAACAAAAAACCATAACAACGATCCCTAGTTCAGAATGATTGATGTGGGGTTTTTTTTAGGGAGGTGGTTCCCTCTCCTCTCTGCCTCCCCCTTCCCCCCCCCCCCCCACCGCCCTGTAATGCACTGTGCAATCTCAGGAAAACTGCAGTTACGTGACTTTTTTAATTTGAAGAATGAACAATGCTAGCTTTGATTTTGTTATAAGATATTAATGTATTTGACGTCTATTTATTAAAATTTCTAAAACTTTGTCATCTTCTTTACCCTCTCAGGGAGCACTTGATCAGACAGCTTAAAGCCACTGAATTACCAAATCATATGAATAATATGCTCTTCCAGTTGAAAGGGGAGTAAAACTAATTCAATTCTCTATAGGTAAAATAGAAACAGTGCTGTAGTAATCTTTATCGCAATAAACACTTTAACTGCTAAATTCTCATGGAATAATTAGTAGATCTGGATGAGTAATGGATTCCTCAGCGGAATGGCTGAACTAGAAAATGAAGGAAAATCTTGAGTGAACTAGAACAGCATGGTTGTGTGTTTGTGTGTCTTCGTTTGTTCCCCTGCCCTCCTCCCCAGGTGAAGAAAATCTGCCCATTAAGGTCAGCCGGAAACACTTTTTTCCATCCAAAGAAAAATGTTTGGGGTGATTTATACCTTTTTTTGGTAATTCATGTCAGTTTGTAAATGCAGCCTGTTCTTTCAAAAGGAAAAACCTAAAGGTTTACTTAAAAAAACTATCAAAATCAAATGTGTCACTGTTTTACCAAAAAAAATTTTAAAAAAAGTGCTGAGTCAAAATTTCTTGAAGTCCAAGAAAATTATTGGTTCCTCCCCAAAATTCCTTTTCGTGTGAATTTAGATTTTCTTACAAATGATAACAATAATTATCTCCTGGCTATTCATTGACTTTCAACTTCAGTTTTCACTGCAGTCACAAGATGCTGTGAAATGCCACAGTTGTGTGCACTTAAATTGTGAAGGCTGTAAGAACCTCAGGGTGTTCTGAGGTTCTTACCAAGGCCAAGCTTTTGTTTCTCTTTTTTTTTTAAATTTTATTTTTTTTATTTCTATGCATGTCTGTGACATTGCATAAATAATTAAGAATGCAAATAATTGTCTTCACACTTTTCCTTTCTTTCTCCACACCCTCTGGAGTCCCATTTGTTGAAATATAATTAACAGCTAGCTAATTTTGGCAGAAATCTTTCATTTTGAATTGTAAATGACGGTACCCCAGGATTCAGGGAGCTGTTTTGCTTTCAAAACCCCTTAGTGCAGCATAGGTTGTAGAGTGGAATTTTACTGGTTGTTTTTAAGAATAAGGCCAACTGAATATAAAGTGTGTTGAAAGTAGGACTGCTTGAGAATTTTGAGTGCTAAGGATTTATGAATTTTTAACCAAGAGACTGTATGCAATACAAGGTATTCAGCAAATAGAAAGAAAAATGGTTCCCTTTCTCTTGTTCAAAGTTTTCTGTTGCAAATGGGCAACGTAATATTCTCTGAGGGCAGAGTCTGAACACACAACAAAGCAAGTGTCCCTTTAGGCTTAATTATACCGATTAAGTTTTGTTTTAGTCAGGTTCTCAGATTTCTTCCAGGGTTCTGGTTGCTTCACTTAACAACAATTCCACTCCCATATAGTAGGCATGACTACATGCCCACTGCAGAAAGCAAAGGTGATACGACTGTCATCTTTCATCCACTCCCCTTGTGTTTCTGTTGTGGCATCTTTGTGTCTGTCTTGGTAAGACTGTAGGTGGTACAGATGTTACATTGAATGGTCACTAAGCTGTAAAATGCTGCTTCTTTTCACAGATCTTACCACATCGACGCAGGACTTATTCTATAATCACAGCTCTATTTTACCAACTTAATGCCTCATCTTTATACCGCTGCAGTTAGTTTTAATGTCTTGTATGTACTTCACTTTTTTTTTAGACTGAATGAATTCTCTAGGATTGTTCTTCAGTTATGCTCAGGCTCAAATTGCCAAAATTACAGACTGATCAGGGTATTAATAATAGGCGCCTACTCTAGGCGTACTGTTAGGTACTGCTAAATAATAACAGCTAAATAGTTTTAGATATTCTTTATGAAGTATCCCACTGTGAACAGCATGTGTTCTCTCTCTAGCTCTTTTGTATTCATTTGAATATCATATTAAGATGTACTTTGGGTATAATATTCTCAGGGTACAGCCCTGTCAACATCCCACTCCTTTGCCACTATGACAGATACTGTGTTAGAATTACATTTGAGCTCACTAGCTGAAAAACGATTGCTGATACTCCTTTGGAAGGGGATGGTGAGCTGGAAAAGAACCCTTGAGAAGGATAGTTGCCATTTGTCAATGAACTAAGTTGGTGATCTGAATAAACTAGCAAAATCTGTGCATCGTGTCTGCTGAATCTGATATTGCAAGAACTGCTTATAATGGCAACAAGTAATGGTATTCTTGCATGGATGGTAATGGTGTAAAAATTGCTCTCCTATTACTGTGCTTCTTGTGTTTCATTACCACAGTATAGTGGGAAAGCACTATCAAGTGATTACACAGCAAAGGTAACACAAGCTTAATCTATTTAATAAATTACCATGGAAAAGAGACATCTTTTATACATAACTAAATAATAAATAAATATCCCTCTCCTAGTGTGAAATAGCGTTTCAAGTGAAACGTGGCACTACAAAGCTGACATTGAAACTGCATAAAAAAAAGCAGGATTTATTGATTTCAAAGTAATCCTACCCAAGGTATGTGAATGCCAACTTGGAAATTATTTGCATTAGCCATTGTTAGGAACACTTCTGTGTGTCTGGCCCTTTGTGATATTTCTAGATCTTGCAATTATATCTTTGGTTTTAGGTTGCTATGGCTGCCATAGATTTTGTGACATGAAAATGTACAGAAAACACTTGCTATTTCACAGATGAGTAAGAAACAGTCTAATTGTGTGTAGCACAATTAGGTGTTTACCTACTTGAACCAACAATTGTCCAGGAAAAATAGATGCAAAGAACATTTTAGTCATTTACTTAAATGAGGTACTACAGAAAGGAAGAAGAATATTTAATTATAAAGACTGTTACAAAATCTTAAATGTTTGCTCTCACTAATTGCTATGGTGTTTGCCTGTGGCTCCTTTGTGTAGGAGACATCTGTGCTGTACAGAAAAATGTAGTATCAAAAGTATTGCATACAGGCTAAAATTAAGATTATGGACAATGTTATTAGTAAAATGGAAGTTGACTACTTTTGCAGTCACTTCCGGAAAGAAAGGATATCAATTTCCAATTGAATAATTCCCCTCCCTTTTAATTTTCATGAGGTATAGATTTTGGGGATGTGAACTAATCTTACTTTATAGCACCATAATGAACTTCCATCATTTATTGGTATTCCCTATCTCTTCCATGCCCTGTGCCAGGCCAGGTCTATCCAAAAGATGAAGCCTTGTCAGACCAAAGAAGCTGCGGAGCTGGGAAAGAACCCCATGCTCTCTACATAGGTGCCTGGCTGCAGCCCCACTCTGACTTCAGCTGTGATGTGACCCGATACCCAGCATGCAACATGAGTGCCTGGTGAAGGATCTATTGGGACTGTTCAGCTGAATGCTTTCCTTTACTTTTTATTCCTTCTTGGAGCCATGAATTCTTACATTGAAGCACTCCCCTTTTCTAGGGCATCCCTCAGTGTTGTCTCTCTTATTCTGTAGGTGAATGGTGGTAGTGCCTGGCTCTACAAATTTTCTAGTGTAGATGTAACACTTACATGGAACTTTTCTGCTTTCCCCCACCCTCTTGTCCCTCTCCACTTCCAAGGAAAAGAGAATATGCTCTGAGAAACTGTTGATTCGAGTGTCATATGCCTCAAAGATTGGACGCACGTTATACTTACAGCCTTGAAAACAGAAAGGAAAAATTGGTGGTTTCATACACGTGAAAATTAATTCCCATTCAGTTTTCTCATTAACTTGTAAAACCTTAAAATAATCCTTACAGATAAAGACAGCAGATCTAAACAATCTACTAGTAGCCACCTAACTCAGACTGAGCAGGTTTTATGACTGAAGCAAAAAAAAAAAAAAGAAGTGATAACAAAACTGACATCTATTCCTGATTCTTCCTTTCAATCAACCTCTGCCTCCTTTTAGCCTTCTGTTAGCCCTGGACTGTGTTAGCAATTGTACTGAGTCTGAACATAGCTGAGAACTGCTGAGTTAAGTGCAGTATCGCTGGCAGGGCAAACTGAGCCATTATGTTTAGCACCATGATACCTTAACATTCTGAAATCTTTCTCCAGTGTGGTGCTGAACACAACAACCAAATCTTTATATAAATATATATGTACACTTTGCTGTTAAGCTTTATGCTAGTTCTCATGGCTGCTCACAATAAACAGCATGCAGACATGGTAACATTTTGCAATATAGACCAGGCCCTCTGTGAATGAAATACTTTTTACCTTTGGGAGATGGTAAAACTTAATCATTTGGTAATTATGAAGTGCTTTATGTTCTTTAGATGAAATGTGCTATATAAGTGTGAATTAGTATTATTGATGATCTTAAGCTGCAAGTATGAATGCAAATTAGAACTTTTCAAGATAATAAATACCCATTATTCATCATGAAGGATGGCGGAAAAATTAAATACCTTTCACAGAAAGTAGCAAAAATATGAAGTTTAGCTGTGAGCTGAATCAAGCACAATGGTTGAGTCAACCCAAGTCTATTCTTACTGTGACACAGGTGTGGACCAAAAAAGTAGGAAAACCCTCTGTGCAATGGGACAGAGCAGCACAGAAACTGATGTCAACGTGCATTCATGTCTGTCTTTCATCCTTTTTTACTGGTAGTCTTAGAGATACAAAGGTATGTTGAAGGGAGAGATTATAAAGTGGCAGTCTGCAGCAGTTGTAGCATGTGCCTTAAATGAAAGCGGGACACAGGGAATATGTATAAATAGCTTGGAACCTTTTATAAAGGTTGGTAAATCTCTTTCTCTTGCTGAATGAGTGGTTTCGTTGGACTGCCAAATACAAAACCCTCATGCTTGCAGCTGAGCAGTGCATTTTGGGCTTTTGTAAGTGACTAATTTTCACTATCTACACATAGTCAGTGTATTAGCTCTGTCTCATCTTTGCTGGATTGTTAGGAGTGCAGATGTTCTTTCCTGAGTCTGAGAGCCGTTTGAAAGCATTTTGGCTGCTTGGCTTTACCTGGCAAATTTTTTGGTCTTGTGAAGCAAATGTGTGTTTAGTTGCGCTTTCATATGTTGGTTTCATTTGGTTTACACCCTTTTTCTTTTTATGTCTCTTTAATAAAGCCAGTATGCACAATGCTTGTTTTTAAAGAGATTACTGAGACTACTACCTTATAAAGACAAGTTGTTGTGGGTTTTGTGTGTGTGTGGTTTTGTTTTTTTTTTTTAAGCCATCCATTCATCTAGTTTGTGTGTATTTCCATTTGTCAGTTTTCCACATCTAATTTCTCTTGCTGATTTAATAGGCTTTTAAGAATAATTTTGATAATTATTTGGGTATTATTTTGGATAATAATTTGGATAGACTGTTCAACCGAATGCTATGCTTCTACTTGTATTCCAGAATTCTATGCAGTACAAAAATTGTTGCTTTCCAAAAGAATCTGTGATCTAGATGTATGCAAGAACTGATGAGAGATTATAAAAAGATTAGAAGGGAAGATCAGCATAAAGCTAGCATGGCTTTCCACAGAAGTAAGTGGATTTCTTGTTGTTTCCTTAGCTGTTGCAATTAGTCTGCAGGCACTACAAGAGGAATGAATGAACTGATTGGCATTAAAGTAGATGTTGAAAAGGCAAATCCATAAAGGTTATAAATTGCTCATATATATCATTTGGGTGGGATTCATCTGAATAAATATGAGTGCGTATCACAAGAGAGGTGTATGCACACCTAATAAAGTCAGCCTTAGTGGCCCATGTAAGCAGTGATGCAGTTCATATGATCACCAGTCAATGTCTATTTTAAGATGGGTTAGGATTGAACCCTTGGCACCTTTTTATTTTCTAGATTGCACTCAGTATAAGGGAGCCTGTGATGACCAGCTTAGATACAGGTACTAACACAGTAGGCTCCAAAAGTTAAATAAAAGGATCTATGCACATGTTCCTGTAAGAAGTGCCTATTTTTGACTATTCTTTATGATAAGATTGGTAACTATCTAAGATACGTAACAGAAAATGGCTACTCCCTTCCTCCACTGTCTCAGCACCTTCTCCTTAAAACCAAGATAACTGAATATGCAGCAAATCAAGGAGTGAAAGTCTAACTTTTCTGCAGGAGGCTTATGCCTCGGTGCTGTGAAGAGCTCTGGATTCTGGTGTAAGCCACTGGAGAAATTAAACATATGCACAGCTTCAAATGTGTTAGCAGTAAAGCCAAAGTCGGTCTAATACTGCCTAACTTTGTGCATGTAATTTTAAATTAGAGCTCAGCATCTTTCTGGATTCAGGGATAGATGCAGTCCAGGCATCTACTCTATGTCTGATCCAAGTGTGGTGCAAATATAACGACCCACTTGTTCAGTGCTCCCAATACAGTAATCTAGGTTTCTTGCTGTAAATCAGAAGCACTAACGTCCATATTTAAATGAAATAAAACTTCTGCTAGAAACATTGCAATTCGCAAAGCTTTGACATAGTGAAGTCTGACAGAGACATTTCCTCTCATTTATTTAAAAAAGAAAATTAAAAAAGGTCCAATTCAAATTCTTTTGCTTGTTTTTACTAGGAAATTATTTCAAATAAAATATATTTTGTTTTCTTCTTTTCTAACTTTCGTGATTGGGGCTCCCTATGTCATAGTTAAACTGTTTATAGGAATTCATATTTTGGCATGAGGCCTGTATTTTGACAGCATCAGGGGTATTAAAACCAAAACTAAAATGAACTAAGGGTCCAAGAACATCAGTTTAATCAAAAAAAAGTTCATTTAGTCTTATAAAATTCAGTACAAGTAAGAAACATTTAAAATGGGGCTACTTCAATGATGGTGCTGATTTAGACTCTGTATTGAGGATCCAAAATAGAGAAAATTTGTTTATTGGTATTGCACATGAAAGAATAAAATCTTTCTTAACTGAGAAATTTTCTCCATCAAAGGAAAAAAACGAAAGCAAATAAAAAGCCCGTATGAATGGAAACACTATGCAGCTATTCTTTAATAGCTGTGTCTGTTTATGCAGGACCGTTTGAAGTGTATGAATCATACACAAATCAGCTAGCATCCAAGCTGCTTTCCTGTTAGAACTATCCTCTTAAAAGTGGTGTGTCTTTCAGCATGGAAATATTATGCTTTTTTTCAAATACTTCTACCCTCAACCAGCAGCTGTTCTAAGCAAATGGCTCTCTCAATTCAGATGGATGTTTGTTTATACGCTGCCAATATATGATGCAGATTTTGCCCTGTATAAGAATGATTCTCATCACTAGAGTTGAGCGAATGTACAAGATAGCCATTCCCAGGTGCTGAACTTGGGAATAATTAGCACTTTCCTGAACAACCCTGATTTCTCACATTAGCATTAAACACTTAGTTGATCCTAAGGACTTGCAACGTATTCAGATCTCAGTATTCCCCCTTATAATGAAAGGCTGCAGCCAGGAACTTCTCTTCTCATGAGGCCTCTGTGAATTTAGGGATTGTTTAAGCTACCTGAGTGGTACAAAATGATTTTACCTTTAAAAACCCAGTTTTCAAGGATAATCTGGGTTCTGCTTTCTGTTACTTAGCAGAATATCTCTTGACCTTTCTGTAGCATGTGAGGATGGCTGGTTTTACATTTCTGAATTGATCACATGATGGAATTTATAAGTCATACTTTTTCCTTTAAATAATAATAATTTTTCTTTCCCATCTGAATGTTTCTTTTTGCTCTGGAAAACTGAATTGATCATTTAGAGTATCTCAGGTTCAGTTTTCGTTATTCTGTACTTGTTAGTGACATTCATATGTCTTGCAAAAAGAAAAAGACCATGATGAAACAGGTCTACTCATCCACCTGCTCATATAAATCTTGTTTTGAGGTTAGAATAGTCTGGAAATGGTATCATGTACAAAAATAAATTGTATTTGTAAATTCTTTCTTTCCTACAATAGAACTAGAGTTAATCTGTCATACTTTTCCCATCCTTATGTTACTGTTTCATGACTCTTCAAAAGCAGAATTCATCTAACATAGTGGAGAGAGTTGGTTTCAATCTCTTCTCTCATTGTCCAAGCAGAAGATTATCTCCCAGTTGCATAGGTTTTGGGGTTATGCACACTTCTCTGTTTCAAGATAATGAATTCTGTTAGAGTCTCACAAACATGAGTTACACAGGTCTCTGTGTGATCATTTTTACATATATATATATTATATATATGCATTTATATATGGAAACACAATAAGGATACTTATATCTGAAACTAATTTTAATTGCATGTATGCTGCAATGATCTGTATGCTGTATGTCTGCCTCCTGTATCCCAGGTATTTTTTTATTTTGTTTTTAAATTTGTAGAACTGTGCTCTACCTCATTGATATCAATGGGACTCAAATATACTGAAACTTTGGACAAGGGAAAAGACATGATCAGTCTCCCATGAAAACAATTTCACCTTACTGGATTCTGGGTATTTTCCATATAAGGATTCTTAGTTGATGGCATAACTAAGAATGTTTATTCCAGGATTTTTCTTTATTTGACATCAGAAAATTCAACCATCAGTAGGAACCTAGGCTTTATTTGATCCTTCCTTACTCTTACATACTACTTATTTTTTTCTTCTAAATAAGGTGGATTTTATCTGAGAAGAATAAAGAATATTGTTCTCCTGCATATTTACAATCCTTTTTACTCTCTTGCTCTCACTGCTGAAGTTCACATTCAAGGTCTGATAACCTTTAACTCCTATCTTTGTCCTTCACTCTCCTAACTCTCTTCAGTCTCTTCAAATTGCTAATGTATGCTTTCAGATACATTAATATTTAGTTGAGAAGAACAGCTCTTTGTTGCTGCTGTTCTGTATTTCCCCTTCAGCCTCCATCTTACCTTTCGTTTTTCCTCATTGCCTTTTTGGAAGCAGTGTAAATGTTATCAGCAGTATTGAAGATGATCTGGCTATGACCCATTTTAAGCTAAGGTGAAACTGTATGTGTGGGAAATTTATGTAAACCAGCTGCCAATTGATGTAAACCAGCTTCCCTCTACAGAATACTGTGAGAGGGGGTGGTATGAGACTAAGCAGGGAAAAGCTTAAGGTATATTGCCAGAGCCTACAAAGTCAGTGCTGCACGAGTAATAAAACAGTTTTGAAAGAAGTGTACTTCTAACCTTTGCCCTTTGGCAAAAAGCATTCCAGTTCTCTTTTAATTATTAAGCAAATGGCTTTATTTGGCAAAGTGCAAAAGATTCACCTTTTTGATAGACCCTTCACAGACTTGGATCATGTTCGTAGATGAACTGTATTCTTAATTTGGTCAAAATCTCAGTGCAGTAAGCAGGACTGTGGTGGTGTATTACTTTCTTGCCTCTCATCTCTCTCCACTAATTCTTTTTTTCCTCTCCAATTTTACAAGTCCATTTCACACATAGAAAATGGAAAAGGTGCAAAAGTTTGAAATTTGATGGAAAGTAATTGGAGCCGAAGATATGTGGCCAGCAGTTTCATTTGCAGGCCACTCAGTTATAAATTCAGAAGGTATTCACTGTCGCACAGCAAGTGCTAATGAGCTCATTTGGTATTCATGAGAACGTCAATATCTATCTATTGGTACAAGTTTCATTGAAATTCAGATGCACACCTAGGAACATTCAAGAATTATATTAAATCCTGTGAGCAGCCAACTCTTCATAAGTTAATTAGTAATATACTTTTTGAAGACAGATTCTCATCTGTTGTAAATCATCAACAGTCAATGAAGTTATACTGAAGATCTGGCCAATTGCTTGTATTAAGGTCTTGGCACATGTTGGAAAAAGACCCTCCATTACATATAGAATTAATTACTACTTAAAGGGAAAAAAGGACATAAGGTAGAAGGGGAATTGGTATGGTTGTGACTACTGGAGGTTGAAGTTCATTAAGAAAGCGAAGCAGAGCTTGAGTTACCACTCCATGTCTATTATTTGTAAGGACAAGGTCCATGAAAACAGTAAGACTGAGATGGCTTACTTAGTTCATAGTTTTGCTATTGTAACCCACTGCTCTGAGCACTGTAAGCATTGAAAACAGTTTAAAATAGGCTGGAGCTCTGATTACATACGGAAGGCGCAATGTGAACCTTTTCTGTCCTAGCAGGATTTTTTTTTAAAAATTTAAAATCATGGGCTTCTGCATAACTATATTGACAAACTAGCTTGGAATGTTTTCTCAATTGCTGAGAGTTTTATTTTTTGTGCCTCTTTTCTATGAGTAATACCCCTGCTATCCACCTTTCAATTTCTACTGAGAAGTCTGATAAGATCTTTGATATCGTACCTCCATTTATTTTTGTGCTCTGTTTTTGCTCCACCTATATCCACAGTTCATGAAAACACAGCTCAAGGCCATGTGGTATCGTATCTTCTCTCAAGTGAGCTTTTTAGGATAGTTTTGGTTTAAGAGACAGTCCTGAGTTTCTTAAACCATCTTTAAAAACAAACGTAGACACCTTGCACTAGTTCCTGGTAATAGTTTAATGAAAGATCAAAAAGCTGTAATTTTTACTGTGTTGTACTTACCTTGTGACTGAACTAAAGTCCGCTGTCAATTATGAAGCTAAGCCATGCATTTTAATTGTTCTTCACTTTCTTATGTACATTGACTTGCTGAGGGTAAATGTGCATTCATTTGCAATTGCATGAAAGTAGATTCTTTTTAAAATCTTGCTCCTCAAACATGGATAAATGCCAGGGAAAAACTTAATGCCTCTTGTAAAATCTGAAAATTGACAGTGTAGGCAAAAATCTGCGTACTTGTCTGTCAGATTTAATCAGATTAAACAGTGATCTGTTGTTAAAGTCAACTCAGCGTAGGTCTCTGAAGTCCTGTAGCTCTGTTTCACAAATTCCCTCTTATTAACAGCAGCAGGTTGTGTTTTTTCAAGAGAGCTGATTGTATCACAAGGTAAATCTGGATTGTAACCTAGTTTGTCTCTGTGTAGAATTGTACTTGGCCTTATTTCGGCATTGTCTGTCAGCACATCTTTCAACAGATGTATTCAGGAACCATTTGTACGAAGTCACAGAATAAGTCAGATTGGAAGGGTCCGCAGAAAGTCTCTAATCTAAATTCTCACTCAAAGCAAGGCGAACTATGAAATCAGACCAGATTACTCTGGTGATTTGGGTTATTCACTCTGGTCTTGAAATATCCTACTAAAAATAATTTTGACTTTCACTTTCTAGAAGTCTTCCGATACAGCAAGTAACTATGTTTTTAAACCAAGATTTTTCAAGGCTACCTAAGGAATTTGGAAGCCTCAGTGGGCATCTGTGGATTCTTTAAATTTCTATAACACATATCCAATTATTGAGTCCCAAGGTTTCTATAGCAACTAAATTAAATGTGAATCAGGCTTCAGAGTGAAAATTATTACAATTCTTTACAAATACCCAGTTTTAAAAAGGACTAGTTAAATAATTTATGAAGAGCAATTATGATTTTTTCTGTTTAAAATTTTTTGTATTCACAATAATGCTTTTCTTCCAGTTTTGTCCGATTTACTTCTAACTTTTGGCCGTCTTTTCCCACTGTGAGATTGCATTGTAACTCTTGAGGACTTACAAAGTATTGCTGATGCCATGACAGGAATGTCTCTTTCAATGGCTTTTCCAGTCTGGCTGTATTAAGGGACTATATGTTGAAATAAGTAATCATTTTCTTTTGCCATTCCACTATTGCAAGTGTAACATAAAGGGGTACATATAACAGAGTATTCCCCATAGATGATCTCATTGTGGTCTCCATAGCATCTTCCAAGGGTGGTTTGTATAATCATATTGGGCTGCAGTATAAAATGTGATTAACTCTGTTATTTCATTGGATATAAGCTTGATACAACAGGAGTAAATGCTGTCCGGCTTAATAAGCCAATAAATATTTTTGAATGACCCCTTCTTGTGTCTCAAAATGTTGTATGACATTGAAGTAAATTAAAAGGGATAAGGAAAAAAGACAGTAGGGCAAAATGAGAACTGCAGATGCTTCTTACATTTTGGTTTTTTTTCAGTTGTTGAATGTAACATTTCTAGAATTCTGTCTTCTATATGACTTTGACTGGAAATGGATTGTTTAGACCATGAACTAGTTTTACTGTATGAGATTAGAGATTTTCTACTTTTCAAACCATAATAGGAATACATTCTGGTTGTAAATGGTACATGTGGAGCTATGGACACGTGTGTGATGCTGATGAGGGGATATCAGTTGCATGAACCAATGCTTAAATTAATTTTTAGTTGTGTGTATGGTTTGCTTTGCATCTCCACTTCAGGATGTGTATGTCACATTTTTGTCCTGACTGTAAAAATGAAAGTTACTGGAGTTTTGGCTTCAGCTGTCTGGTACCTCTTGTGCTTTCAGCTCTATGGAATTCTGCAAGCCTGATTTTTCATGTGATCAAAACAGAAGTTTTGAAAGTGAACATAAAATATTGAAGTGTTGTAGATTTCAGTGCAAATACTGCAAGTATGAAGATGTTAACTTCTGGAGTGATGTTTCATTACTGGGGAATGTAGATTCCCCTGATGATGTGATATTTTTGTTACTGTGCCGCTGGGAAGACAGTTCTAAAACAAACAATTTCAAATGACGAGAAATAATTTTTTATGAAAATGAACTTTTCTTCATTTTCTATATCTCCCATTAAATAAGGGTAACACTAAATCTTAGCCTTTGGCTGAGGAAATGGTGTCATTTGTTTGAAAGATACTGGATGTCTGCATAAAACCTTTATAAAGGACTTTTTTTTTTTTTTATAGTGAGTTCTGTGCAGATTTTGTTTTCTTTTTGCCCCCCCCCTTCTTTTAATAAACAATATAGTTAATGTTTCCAAAGTTTTCCTCTATGGTTCCTCTATGACTTCAGTTTAGATCTGGAGAGCTGGTAGCTTCCTGTTCCACAAATATTTACAGCATAATTTTTACAGACTGAGAGAGTTGGGGTTGTTCAGCCTGGACAAGAGGAGGCTCTGGGGAGACCACCTAGAAGTGTTTCAGTACCTAAAGGGGGCCTACAGGAAAGACGGGGAGGGACTATTTATCAGGGAATGTAGCGATAGGATGGTGGATAATGGTTTTAAATGGAAAGAGGGGAGATTTAGATTAGAAATAGGAAGAAATTCTTTACTGTCAGAGTAGTGAGATACTGGCACAGACTGCCCAGAGAAGCTGTGGATGCCCCATCCCTGGAAGTGTTCAAGGCCAGGCTGGATGGGGCTTTAGGCAGCCTGGTCTAGTGGGAGGTGTCCCTGCCCAGGGCAGGGGGGGTTGGAACTACATGATCTTTAAGGTCTCTTCCAACTCTAACCATTCTATGATTCTATGATAATGCCATGCGCAGGCATTCACCTCATAATCCATTGCAGAGTTCAAAGCTGCTGAAAAGAAAATAGAAATAGATGTGTTGCCTGGTTTAATTTACTTTTCAGTCCTCTGCCCTTCTGTAGTTTACTAGTTTACAGAAAATCTCATGAAAATTGCTGTCTAATATTTTACCAGCTGTTATTCCATCAGGTACACAGTAACTTTCTGGATTTTTTTTCCTTTGTATCAGTTGATAGTGTTAACCTGCAACAGTATACTGCGCACCTGTCCTTCCTTTGCTTCCTTAATGATTGGAAAATCACACTTTTAGAGGGAACTAGAGAAGCATGACATTTAGCTTTTCTGAACTCATATGCATAGCATTGATGCAATAAAATATAGAGCATATTTGCTTGACAATCTATTTTGCATATGTAACAGAGAATGGAAAGTTATCCTATTATCTGTTCTGTTTGATTATGTCTATATACAGAGCTAGTGTATGGATTTATACAGATAGTTTTTTATTAATTGTTCCAGACTCTACTTCTGACTGCCAAATGCATATTTTAGTTTGCTTGAAAAACAGTCTGTGTCCTTATAAAGTTAGTTTCTTAAAAATCTTTCAAATTCCTGAGGCATTTGAGAAGAGTCGATGGATTTTGAATTCTTGGAAATGGCAATGGAAAAAAAAGAATAGTCACTATGACATTGGGTACATCACCTTTTGATGCTTTCTGGGAAGAGGCTGTCTTGTGTTATGTTCTACTAGCAAATGAAATTTTTTGCTTGAGTAGTGATTTTACCAAGATAGCATTTGCTTAATTTTGAATCTCACTTCATCCACAGTTGAAAGTAAAAACAGCAGCCTAAAATAAAATTTATAACAGTCATCTATTTCCGGAAAATAGGCAGAATAATGTTTAATACTGAGAAATGAACGTTTTGTTTTGACTTGGGAAGGAGGGAGATGAAGAGAGTTTGCCATCCATGAACCACTGTTGTGCTTGACCTCAAACTGTCTTTGTAAGAGAGATGGACTTTCCATCACAGTCCAAGCATTCAAAACTTTGATTTTATGGTGCTAATAGGATAATAGGCTGTGCATATGCACTCTGTCAGGGCAAAGCCTGCAGTGAACCAGAAGGCATACAACTGACTACATTTAAGATGCAGATAAGACTTCTCCATAAAAAATAGTTTGTCAGAGTTGTTATAATCACTGCCAGGATCATTTGATTACACCATGTAATTATCAGGAGAAATCCTTTCAAGTAGCTTTCATTTGTCAACAAATTGTGACATGTCATAAATTTGCAATTATTTTGTCAAAGAAGGGCATTTTGTCATGTCCTTTACCCTTGGTGGTTAAGGGAAACTATTTAGCCTGACACTTTATTGCCTATATGGACAGGTAACTTCAACTCTACTGTTGAATCATTGTGATGTGCAACAAATAGACAGAATATGAAGAAGAATTTTATTGCAGAGGAGAAAAGATAATTCTTCTGTAGTCTAATTACAAAATTTATTATTAGTTTATTAATAATAATATTACTATTTCATAGTACTGTTTCACAGATCTAATAGTACCCTCACCAGAGACTTTAATGCGTATATAGTAGAAGTTATTTAAAATACGTCTGAAACGTGATCTGTATTTCAAACTGATTTAAACTTCATAATGGCTTCTAACCTTAGAACATTCTTTTTAGTACAGAGGATATGAAGGTGGAATTAAGTTTAATTTAAAGTGCTATTAAAAAGCCCATGATTCTAAGCCAGAAGTATTGCATAAGGAAGGCAACACAGCCAGCATGGTAAAATCAGGCATATCTAAACAAACCTCCAGTACTTATTTTCTTATATTTTTAGCATTAAATCTAAGATTGATTCTTGGGTTTCATTGTTTGAATAAGAGATTAAATTTCTCACATTTATTTGCCGTGACAAATTTAAACCAGCCCTTTTATACTCTGTGAAGTGAGGTACCAGTGGACAGCAGAGACCTTCAGCATCTAAAATAAATAAATAAATACTAGCATTTAGAGACTTGCATAGTTAGAAATTGCCAGTGTCTGTTCATTTAAATTTGTGTTTTGTTGACACTTATGGTATTTTTTTGTTTGTTTCTTTTATTTCTCTAAAAGCAGCTAGAGACATCTAGACTATCACTTATGTTCAGCAGAGATGAGTATTTACTAGAATGTTCAGTGGGGGGATTCCATACACATCCAGCTGAAATGTTAAATGAATTTATTCCTACTGAGTTGACATCTGTTTGGGAGTTCTTCCTGGAAAACATACACCTTACGACTTCATTGTTAGAAAAATCTGCAAAGCTCATTACAACTTAAAGGAAAATGCAAATAGTTCTGCAAAGAAATCCTAGATGTAGGAACTTGATCTTGCCCAAAAAGAAAATCAAAGCATACCATGAAACCATAGAGTTTAATAAGCATAGCTCATATTTCAAATAGCAATTAACTGCCCATGAATGAGAAACATAAGACCAATTTTGATTAATGAATAAATTTTTTAAAATGTTGATCTACTTAAGAATAAATCCTGAACACTAAGTGAGAAAAAATTCTGTCATTTACCATGTTATATATAGGTGTTAATGATAGTATAGAACAGTACAGTATGTAGAACTAGCAGATTTCGTTGTTCATTAAAAGAAGTGCAAATCAGTTGTAGATCATTAATTTATAACGCAATGAAGCATCTGAAAATTTGTGGTTACTATTCTGACTAGGAATGGTAAATTATTTTTGTTACAGTATTTCGACGGCTGTATCTATCCACAATCCACTTTCCATATCTTTTCATCTTGGTTGCAAATATGTGACCTGCACTGACACAGAAAGGAGGTAGCCTGCTTTTCTTCCAGCCCACTTCCCTGGTCTTTCGTTGAAGTCCTTGCTAGGCAATGAGGCTGCAATGTGAGTAGGATCAACCTTAACCAACAAAAAACTCCCCCCAAACCAACCAACCAACCAAACAAATTATAGCTTGAGTTCTTCATTAAATTGTGACCATAATTAGGCCTGGCTGAAAAAAAAAAAAGGTAAAATCTTAACTCTTCAGATGCTAGGCATGAAAACTGTGTTCTCCAAATGATTTCAGTGTATCCAAGGCATTGCTGCTTTTTCACTCTTTTCAGACCAACGTTTTCATAAATCCACAAAGCATTTTAATTTACTGCAGTTGTCTTAGATACTATAACTGATGACAGTGTTTCTACCAAGCAGTAACTACTGTTGTGCTTATAAGTTTCCTGTACTCTTCGCATCCACAGTAGTTTTGTCATTTTGAAGGTTACATACTTATTGTATCCAAGAAGTGCAGCTGTACCATCAGGAGACCCAATTCATCCATGACTTACAATTTTGGTTATACCAAGTGCTAAAATTGATGAAGCTCGGGGACCTCTGCTTCAGGTCAGGCTCTAACATTGTGTCTGTCACACTGTATACTGCAGAAAAACAGGAGACTGGTTCCTTATGGTAAATAATCCCCTTGGTTAAATTTTTTAACTGCTGGAAGCTGGCTACAGGGAAGTGATGATATTTTGAAGTCTTTTTTTTTTCTTGGAAGTTGTTTTTTTTTTTTTAAATATAACTCTTATTCACATCATGGTGGTTTGGTTTTCTGCTGTATGGGGTTCTTGTTTGGTTGGGTTTTTTATTTATTTATTTTTTTAAAATCAACCTAAATAACAAAATGCGAAACAAGGCTTTCTAATACCTTCCTGGCATATGACAATAGGGAAGAATAACCCTTGATATGATGGCACTTCCCATCCAACAGCAACACTGCATGATCAAAAGGATTTGTCATTCAACTTTGATTTCAACTAGTATCACTTAGGCTTGGAATTTTCTGTCATAATCTTCCTTTTTCTGACAAAAAAAATAAATGCCCAAGAGATTTGAACAACAGAGAATTTTTCCTCTGTTAAAGAAGGTCAGCAGAGAATTCTCATGGGGTATGCATCTGGTACCTTGGAACTTAGGTTGGCTTGCAAGATTACTTGCATCAAAAGTCAAAATAATTTCAAGATATATATGCCATTACAAACTGCAGAAGCTAATTTCTGCGATCAGAGAGATTAAGCTCTGAGTGTCAGAAGAGTGGTGGCTGGTGCAGTAGAACAAAACCTTTCTAAATCAGAATTGCTGAGAACCTCAGTGCTTGCGTCAAAACTGATTGCTGTTTCTCATCTGTGCTGGAAATATCAGCTGACTGGTGGGAGAGGATCCACATTGGCTGTTTTAGCAGAAGGTTTTCAAATGAGGAATGAGTAGTTCTAGGGTGGTGGCTAAGAGAATACATCACAATGGAGTGAGTTAATATAAATCCTACTCAATAATGTGGAAAGTGTTTTGGTTCAGTTTTTTTTGGATTGTGTATTTTCCCACTTGATCAGCTAAGAATTAGGCCTCTTCATAATAGACATTGCTCTGCCCGTAAGTAAAATAATTAGTGTTAGTTGCTGTGAAGCCGTTCTCAGAGAGATGATTCTGTCATCTGCCATGACCGTTATAGGGGAAGTCAGGTGGGTAGTTGCTGCCATAAGGGGATATTAATTGTCTCCATCATTTAAAAGTGAACTGGAAAGGATTTATTAGAATAGTTAAGTTTACCTCACAAGATGAAATGTCCTTTTTAAAATAAATATTCAATCAAAAGTATACTTTGGAAATAAAAGTGATGATTAAAATAACTGAAAGCAATGCAATTCAGAAAGAAGTCTGGGTGGTAGTAAGCTAGTTTATTCCTATTAATTGAGAAAAATCAGGAAAGCAAGCTATGTGCAACTGTCTATGTGGTTGTCGTTCTCTGTACATTTTAAAGTTGATTAAAAATCACTGTAATTGTATTGATTTCAAGAATACTTGTAGCCATACAAAACCATGCTGAGGAAAACCAGACTAAAAGGATCTGGGACTTCATCCTTAACTAAGTGGTTTTGCAAATACAAATGTGTCTAAAAGTTTTTTTAGACTTTATATACAAATAAAAGATAGATAAAAAAATAGTGTGTGTATATAATACATAAAATATTAAAGATTTGTGTTTCACCTGTCTGCTTTAGTAAGCCTTCAGCATTCAAATTAAATGCATTTTTAAAGCACAGCATCGTTTTTTGAATCTCATATCTGAGTATGCATTCTCTCTAGCCTTAGGGCTAGCCCTAGGCTTACGTGATGTCTTCTATCTGCTAACAATTTAAATGCAGCATTTTATAGGGCAGAAATATTGTTAAAAGTAATTGAGAAGTGAAAGATCTGGGACTTATAGCTGTCTCTACCAAAGAAGAAAATCTAAAGGAGTCTAAAAATGGGTGATCGATCAAAGACTTGAGCAAATTCTCAATTTAGAGAAATCATGCAAATAAGAAAGGACCTACATAATGAAGAAAAAGCCTAATAGAACATTCAATAGAACTTACATACCTGGCTCTCCTCAGTCCTGCTGAAAATTCAAGATGGATAATTTAAATTATCAGTGAATTCTTTCTCTGTCATGCTAGCCTGGAATAATGACTATCTGAACAGTAACATAAGTGTGAAAGACTTAGATTCTGAATTAAAAATAAAAATATTTCCTGTCACTGTTACAACATTGTACGGAAACCACCAAAGACAGTGAAGGAAAAAAAGACAAACTGATCTGAGAACATTATCTTTTTGTAAATGCTGAGTTTTAGGGGTTTTGTTTTTAATTCCTACATCTATTTTTCTTCTGTCACCTTCATTCTTCCTTTCTCCCACTTGCCTTTTACCAACTTACTTTCCTTCCCTCTGGCTCTTCTTTGCACTATTTCGTCCTTTTTCTTGTATCTGAGCTTTTTTTATCCTTGCCTGTTTCTTTCTTGTGTCTGCTCTTCAACTCCTCTTTTTTTTTCTTTATTTTTGTTCTGAAACTATTCTCTAACTGTAACTTACTTCTAGTCTTATCGTAGTCAAAACACCTGTATTCATTCTGAAATATAGGGGAAAATAGGGAAATTTCAAAAGTTAAAAAAATACATATATAATAGATAAATATAGGCAGAAGCCAAGCAACTATGTTTTAGAAGAGAAAAATACCCAGTTTGTTTTTTGTATTTTACATGTATGTTTTTACATATTGTTCCTCCAAATGATTTGGGTAACTACATATTCATGAAAATTGCAGTGGTCTATGAACTAGGAAATTTATGCTCAGAATACATGTACAGTGATGTAAAAATTTGTGTTGGGAAAACACTTACTGCTTACTGGTCTGAAATCTGTAGTTAAAGAGAGCAGGAAACGGGCACAGCACCATGCGCTTGAGGCTCCAAGACTGTCAGTGCTGCTTCTGTGGACTTTCAGATCTCAAAATAGTACAGGTATGACCCAGATAACTCCAAGTGCAGGGTCTGTTTTCTTTGAGAAGACTCAGGGCACTGTTAGAAAGCTAGTGCAGTCTGTACTTTCACCAAAGGAAGACCAACTAACCCACATAACATTGGTGTGGTTTTGACTAGCGAAACTGTGCCTGACTCAACCCCTGTGTCACAGTAGAAAAAAAAATCCCCACAAGCTCTCAAAACAACTCCGTCTAAAGCAATAAAAGGAGTTTACAACAGATGGGTACTTACTATTCTGTGACTGTATCATTTTCAATCTGGTTCTAGGATTCTGAAAGTCAGACTTGCTCTATTGTCAAACCATAGCCTTAGATAAATCACCAGCCAAGAGAAGTAGTGAAATATTGTAAATGAGTCACTCAAAGACGTGCTAAATCTATAACAAATTATGGACAATGAAAGATTCCAGTATGTTTACAGGTTAGTTGTGGTTGTCATGCTGCTCCCCCTTGCTTTGACGTTCTGCCCACTTTCCAGTTTTCCTTGCAATTTTTGAAATTTAATTTGAAAAAAACCAACCAAACACCACCACCTCAACCCCCAAACCATTTCTTTGAAAAATAAATATAGCTAGGTAGGAACTGAAATCGTCACTGAATGGCAGCTTCTGTTCCCACAGGAATCTTTGAACATTGCTTATAAGAGAGCAGAACAACTGTGATAATGAGATAAGATTTTTGTCTCTCCAACAGCGTAGCCTCAAAAATCCTCCTCTAAACTGATAACTTTCTCTGCAGTTTGACACTGCAGAAAAAACCCACAGTTTGTAGAGTCTGCAAGGAACACATTTGTCGTGCCATTAAAGTGGCACTGAGAAGCCTAGCTGAGGCTAAATTTTAATGTCTGTGTCTTCATCTATACAAAAATATAGACATCAGAAATCTAGATATTGTCATCTAAGTAAAAATGCCTATGCAAGCAGAATATATTGATACTTCCTAGGACCAATGATGGTCCCTAATAAATGTTGTAGGGTGGTGTTTACTACATGTTCACTAGCTTGCCTTCACTGGCAGTGACTGGTAAGGTTTCCAGCCTATTGCCAGTGTTGCACAATGCTCCTACATCTGACATGGCTCGATGAAAGTCACTGGTGTTAAACATGTTTCT
Source organism: Fratercula arctica (assembly GCA_947846985.1). NCBI lineage: Eukaryota > Metazoa > Chordata > Aves > Charadriiformes > Alcidae > Fratercula > Fratercula arctica. The sequence goes on from CANTUZ010000010.1 coordinate 29,072,196, forward strand.
TCAATCTCCTTTATCTCTCCCAATCTCCGTAGCATGTTCCATTACTATGCCTGACATTCTTCTCCCTGTAATGTATCAAATTAATTCACTGTGTAAAAATGCCATTTGGGACAAATACAGCATTTGGGCATGTAGTTTTGCAAAACTGGTTGTCTAAATTTTATTTTTACAAATAATAATTTCCAATAGCTTGAATATTCCCCCCCTCCCCCCATGAGAATTACTAGAGGAAGATAAGTATTTAAAATGAACTCATACGTAATTGGGGGCAGGGAGAGAAAATCTTTCACAGGTATTTAAAAAAAAAATCCTCCCTCTGTCCTCTGGGCATCGGTCTGTTATTTTTTCCCTTTTGAATCTCTACAGACATACTTGTAAACAAATTGGTCGGTGTTGGTATGCTTTTTTCTTCCTTTTTTTTTTTTTCTTCTTCTACAAAAACTTAAAAATTGTGAGACCTATTCATGGAGATAACTTGCAATATTTCCTTTCAGTTCACTGGGTTAGAAGATCTGAATGTGTAGGTTCTGTGCAATGTAAGGATTAATTGAATGGGTTTAAGTATACAAAGAACTTCCAATAATGAAAAGTAATTGAGCCGCAGTCTCTCAATTCATACATTTTATATCAGCAGATAGCATTAAAATAATTTGTTTGTTGAATATGAATGGCAATACTGTATTAAATGTATTATCTCGTTTAGCCCTGAGACTTGACAGCGATGAAAACAAACAAAAAGACTTTTTCAAAATCAGTATGGCATGTAAAAGCCACAGGTCTTGGGAAGTTAACATTGATGTCTTTTACAGAGGAAATAAGGGACAAATGTGATCACTAAATGATCATTTTGTTTCCATTTTGTTTCCAAAAAATTTATGAGAGTTAAGTAGAAGGGTTAATTTAATGAAGCAGTGGTCATTAAATGACATAGATGTGGGAAGGCAACTAGAAGAGTTATGAACTCAACAGTGTGGGAATAACCTCACAAAAGAAAGGAAAGCAGAGAAACAATGAAGGATAACAATGTGAAAATAATCAAGTTTACTCCAAGTTTCAGAATTAATGATGGTTTACTTTTTCTTCCCCCCCTCCCCCAGTTAGAGGATGCTCTGTTAAATGGAGATGCATGTTAAGATAACAAGTATGAAATAAAGGAGGATGTAGAGGTGGTAGTGGAAACTTCATGGCTCAGAATGTCAGTGCATGTGAACTGGCAGACCAGCCGGTGTTTTCCAGTTGATACAAGAGGAAGGCCTGCATTGTGTGCTTGGGAATGATAAATACATATAGACAGACTGAACGAAAATATACTGGGAAACACCGCCTTTGTTTACTATAAATGCTTAATTTACCAACAAAAGAAATACTTTGGTTTTATTACAGGTAGTTGTTTTTTAACAGGGAACTTGAAAATACTTATTATTATTTCTAAACAGGCTGAATTTTTCGTAGTGGTTATTTTTTTTCCTTTTTCTGTTTTATGAAGAGCTGTCTGACATACTTCACCGGAATGAAATACTTCACTTTCCATTTCAATATATAGATTATAAAATGTGGCTTAGGACATAGCCCAGGTTCTGCTATTATTGTTTTCTATTATTTTAGGGAAGTCCTCTACTTTAGTAAATTTCTTATGTTTTTCCTTCTATTTTTTTCTATGTACTGTTTTGATAGAGAGTTCCTTTTGGTGTGTCCCTCTACCCCTGGGCCATGTCTGGTATAGCAGATGCTTTGACTTAATTCTTCATATAGGTCCAAGATATTTCCTTCTCCTTTTCTGAGTAAGATTAGAGATTAAAAAACCCCATCAATCAGTTTCACAAATCTTGGCATTTGTTGGCATTTGCTATGCTGCTAATCCATAGAAATCTAGTGGGTTTTGTGAACATTTGCCTTTTGAAAGTATTTAAAAGTCTGTCTATCATGTTGGTGGATTTCCAGTTCTTAAATCCATATGCTAAGACAGAAAATGACATTGGAGTTGAAGATTTTAGAGTTTGATTTTTTTTTTTTTTTAAATGAACAGATTTTTTTGAACTGTTGAATGCCAATGTGTTTTGGGTTTTGGTTTGGTTTTTTTCCTTTCTGTACAGCTTTATAAATCTGACAAAGTCTTTGAACATATTAATTTCTATGACTTTTCACATTTTATTTGAGTGAAGCTGTGGGCTATTGTTGCTTCAGAACTATGAAGAACATCCCTTGTGATGCTAGACAAATCTTTTGAGATTTGCTTCCATGATGGTTGAGTCTTTGGAAGAGCTGTAGATGATAGCAGAATCTAATTCTATGTATTATTGTGGGTCTTTAGAAGTTTGTTACACCCTTCTGATTGAAGGCAATAAAAAATAAAACCGGTTAGAGAATATTGATGTCTGTACTAATGTTTTTCAACTCTCTCTGTGTTTACTTCTTTATTAGTGAGCTGAAGAATCTTAACAAAGTTGATAATTCTTGCTAGAATACTACAAGATAGTGAAGTATGTTTGCTTATTTATGAATAGTCATAAAATCCAATAGTTTAATAAAACATCTCTTCACATAGAAGGTACTATACTTCTGTTAGTCTGGAAATGGTGGACACTTACGATGGGCTTTAATTGAATTTCCTTGATTCATTTCATTGAAAACAGAAAAGAAAACATGATACTTGAAAGTCCACTGCTGGCTCTGGATTTGAAGAGAGGTATTCTGAAATATTTAGCTAATTAGTAAGCATGAAGCAATTAGCTGCAAATTACTGAATCTAGTGGACAGAAAAATGGTTCAGGCATTGCTGGCAACCATGATCAAGTTTCACAGGAAAGCCTTATGTCACATCTGAGTCAATCCCATGTTCGAGGTGCTTCACTCCCATTTTGAACTTCTGAGCATCTCAGTGCAACGGGATATTCTGTGCTTGCCAGAAAGCATCAACATGATTTTCTTTTAAACTGAGAACCTTTCTTGATACTCAGACCATGTGAAAGGGGCCTGACTATGTTTATAAATATATTTACACACCCTTTAATCTGGGAAGAAATTGTAAAGGATTCTTAATAGTACTGATAATCAGATTTTGCTGTCAGTTATGTAAACAGTGGATGATGAAGCTTTCAACCTGTTATTAACGTTGTTTTCTGAATGCTGCTGAATTCTTTTTTGGCTTTATTAATTTTTAGTGATTATATGTCCAATATGCCATTAAAATAAGAATTATATTTTTAGTTCAGTTAAGTAGAGAACAGAAAAGTTGACTTTTTACAGCAAAACAATTGAGAGCATCATTCTCATATATTCAGATCTCTCACCCAAGACAGTGGACACATCTAACATAAAAGATATTACTAATGCAATACAACGTAAATTAAAATCATGTCCAGAGAAAAATGTGCTTAATATGCTAACTCCAAACTCCTTTCCATCCCTTTGGGTTTAACAACCATTTTCAAGTATGGTAAATCAGAATATGCAATTAAGTTCCATTTGACCAACAAAGAAATACAAGAAATTTCTTTAGCAATACATTGTTCAATTAATGTTCAAGTACATTGAGATTCATCATGAAAATTCTAGATATGTGCATATAGCATTAATCAACCAAGTTGTTGTTATTGGGGCTTCGTATACAAACTCTCCAGTTAAAAAAAAAAACACCACATTTTCAGCTAAAACACAACAGACACAATAATGAATGAAAAAGGAACATATTTTAAAAAAAATTCTCATAGCAAGTTAAAAGGTTTTATTGCTATTCAGCTCTTGGAATAGAGTGTGAGACTCATACTAATCCTGCAAATAGGATCAACATAGAAAATAAATAGAATAAATCAATAGAATGCAATGTAGAAAATAGGTATTTCTAAAAGTTACTCACAAACTTCTAGTAAAATGCTGGTAAAATTTGGCAAATTATATGTTTCTCTGAATAACAAACACGACCCTTTTTTAATCACTTGTTATAAATATCTAATTGAGGGAAATTTTCATAGTTTTGGTAATAAGTCTGTGTTCAGTTCAGACCCAGATTGAGTTGAGAAGTACTCTCTACAAAAGTGTTCTTTGACTGAGTAAGAATACAATTTCTGTTATGAAGGCACCCAATCGTATGGAAGGAAAAACATGAAGAAAACAAAGCCACGGTAGAGCATTTGTGAGTCATTCATAACCTGTCACTGTGAGACAGCAATATCCCTCATTTCCTGAAATTTGTTTCCTTGGGTGGGATCCTCAGGAAGTATACATTAGAAGTGTTGCATTATGCTTAGATGTTAATTTTTTTAGTGTCCTCCATTCCAGTTATATACTGCACCAGTTTGAAAGTTTCAAGAACCATTACGCCTTCTTCACTAGCGATTTGCAAATTGCAACATTTCCCCCAACATTTCCATCCCTTCAAATGGAGCCCTGTGTCTCAGAGTTAAGGATATTTCTTGCAGGACACCGAAAATAGATTTCGTATTAACAAATGGGCTTAAGAAGAAAATAGCCTACTAAACCCTGTAGACATGAAACCATTTTGTTCTAACAGTAAAGGTTTATTCTGGTTTTTAAGTTTTACATAGTTTTTCCCCTTGTGGTCTCTGATCTCTTGTCAGTAAAAGTCAATGGGCAAAAGACCTTGATTTCTTTCCTCTTTTATATCACCACATTTTTAACAATGTGCAGCTATTCATTAACTTACAGAAGTCTTATGTTTGTCACCTCTTGAGACTTATCATAGTTTTCGGTAGATATAGAGTCCTCTGCATTTTTTTTTTTTGTCAATGAAAGCAAACCAGCTGTGAGTTTAGAAGATGTTTGAAAGAATCTATGTGAAAAGCATTTAAAGGTGTTTTCCATCAATAAAAGAGCTTGGGTTTTTTATTGGTATCAATATATATTAATCCTTCTGACATTTATTTAGGCAGCTTATGATTTATGACATAGAGGCCAAAAGTTTTCAGGTTGTAAATGACAACACAGGTTTAGTTGGTTTGGAAAGCAACCTTTCAGTCTAGTCCCAAATACAAAATGGGAGCACAGGTGTATAATAAAAAGATACTGACGATGTAGTACATTTCTCTGATACAAACATAACAGTTTATTTTATAATTTTGTCAGTTTTCTAAAATTGCACCAATAACTTGACTTGGTCAAAACCATCCAGCAGGTAATATTTGAAATAAAGCAGCTATTCCTTCCACAGCTGTAATCTGTGAATTTCAAACTTAAATTAGGCGGTATACAGTCAAAACAAAAATGGTATCTGTCCCAGAGAGCATTAAAAAAAGATGGAGATCAGAGAGACCTAATATGTTCAGGGAACACAGAAAAGCATGTCTGTTGATCTTGTCATGAAAGTCTGTGGTCTTACTGTTTCTAGCATCCCATTTGTTGTCAAGATTTCTAGAGGTATTGTGGAAAGAGAAAAATCTGAAGAAGTGTTTGAGTGAAAGCCATGAGCTAACTATGTGACTGGTTATAGAGAGCTTTTTCCGAGCCCGAGGCACAGCCTGGAAGAAATAGCAATATGCTTATTTGAAAATTGAATGAACAAGTGGTGGTGCTGCCCTCATAGGTTGCTCTGAGAAGATTTTAATCTCTTGACACTGAATCAGAATGGGATGAGGATGGAAGTTCTGGAAATGAAGACATACAGCTAATACTTCTACATGACAGAAAAAGGGAACTGGTAGAAGAATGCTAAAAATTGTAACTGATACACTAAAGAAAAGGATATTTGCAACAAGATTCAGGATGTAATTTGATAGGATCAAATTACATTTATGAAAATCAAAGGAAAGGACATTGTGGTTATTGAGATCCAGGACAGTGAAAGAGTGGATGAGCTTTAACTCTGTCAGTGGTTCACCACCATTTCTGTTAATGAACACACATTCAGGTCATAGAGTGTGGCTCTAAAGGCATCATAGAAAATCAACTTAAGCTGCCACCATGCATGAGCAGTGAAATGCTTTTCATAGACTTAGAGAAACATTTAGCTTGGAAAAGACTTTTAAGATCATTGAGTCTTGTACCTCATATTTATGGTATTTCAGATTCATTATTTCAAGGAAATTATGTGTTTAGGGATTATAGAATAAGGCAACAGAATTCCATTCTTGTATTTTTCCCCAGTGATTGACAGCTAAATAAAATTCTGCTCTCTTGAACTGCAACTGAGTGGTACCAAACTCAAGTGATTTGAACGTTGTAGCCTCTAGTCCAAGCCCAATGTGATATTGACTTCAGTGGGCTTTGCATTCAGACTTTTTTTTTTTGGCTTTGCTTTGTTTTGATTTTGTTTTATCTTGTAAATTTATTTTTGTTTGTAGTTCTTACCTTCAGGCTACTGATTAAGCTACTTGATTTCTGGTACTAAAGAAACATTCTGTCCAAAACTAAAATATCTGCAGAGTAAACAAATTTGTAAACTGTAAAAGCTGCTTGTTCCTCTATCTTCCCTTGCTTGTTTTATGCCAGTATTTATAACAGAAAACAGGGTGGATAGTTCTGTCTTAGCACATGTCTAGCTGCTACATTAATAGGGTTTTTAGGAAGAAAAAAGACTTCTCTCTATTACCTTCCAAAGTTAGGAAATGTAAGTCCATTTTAAGGAAATACTTTTCTATAATCAGAGGATGCAAGAGAGAGGATAAAAGAAGATTCTTCCATTTTCTCTGAGTAATGCAATTTCCACTGAAAATGTTAGTCCTAATTCTTCTGAGTTGATGCAAACCTATTTACATGAGCAATGAGAGTTTATAAACAAAACTGTATGTTGCTTGAGTAGCCTCATCCAGTTGGCATCAGTAAAAGTATTCCTGAAAACTGTTTCTGCCTTCCATAATACCGTGTTTTCTGCACCGACGTTGATCTGAAACTACATCTTTGGCTCTTGATTGCTGTCACAATTCAATGCTATCATGCAATTTTAACTACATTTCCAGCAGGGATATTACCTGTACAATGCTATCAAAATTCCCGTGCATTGTCCATGAAATGTCATGTTATTCCCTTCATTGTTCAGGGATTGAAATGTATTTTTCTTTGTGAGAGACTGTTCCCTCTCTTTCTGCCAAGAACCTCTTTCAGTAACCCTTGTCCACTTTCACTGCAGACATAACTCTTGTTTTCCTCAGGTATTTCTAAGTTATATATCTTAATGGCTTAGTTATCTCTGTAGGATCCACTCTTTGTTGTGAACTATACTTACTTAGGGAATGGCTGATAAGCTTTGCAGCTGCTAAATGGGGACACTGCAGAAGACAACTTCTAGTGAGTTGTCTGATCACAGAATAGAAGCTAGTATGTGTAAGATTTTTGTCAAGACAGTGGGATGAGTATCTAAAGACTGAGAGACAGCAAGGTGTATACAAGAATTGAATTTAGTATGTAATTACCTTGCCTAGTTGCCTCAACAGTATATTCAAATTAGGTTTCACGTTTGCAAGTAACTAACTGTGCATCTGACTGGCAATTTGAGTATGAAAATAACCATTTTGCATACAATCGACTTCACACAGAAATATTTGGGCATTTAAAGACCCCTGACCGCTTCTAGTTTATTTAGAAATATGGATGCATTCTTTCAATCTGCATTGCCTGGGATAAGGAGAAATGAAACCAAGTCAGTCTAGACCAAAGTCTAATTTTTCTGCTTTTCAGTGTTCAAGAGGTTCCAACGTACATTCGTGCCTAACACAAGTTTCAACGGCCAGCATCAAACCTGATGAAAAAGACTTTCATCAAGATCTTTTCTATTAGTCTTTATAGAACAAGCTGCAAGATACTGCCACTTCTCATGTAATGATTGTAACTCCTACTCGGAATCTGTGATGAAGTTTCATCATTTCTCTAAATGACCAGTTAAAATAAAGAGCAAATCAATCAGAAGATACAAGACACTGAACAAAAGTAATTGTATGTTGCAACCTTGCTTTTCAGGTAAATCTACATTTCTGATGTCAAAATTACTTTGGATCAAATGCTGTACTTCGACCCATCTCGGAGTTGCCATTTCTTTCATTTTTCTCTAACAGTAACTAAATAAACAAGAAAAAAAGCTAAGTAATTTTTACTACTAATTCACAAAAGTATATAAACACACTCTTCTCTGAGGTCTCAACCCCACCTCCACTGAATTTACATATTGTCCTTCTGCTACCTAACAAACCTTCTGTCTCCACAATGGCAGCTGTATCTGCTTTATTGCTGCAGAGCGGTACTTTCCTTTTTCAGCATACCTTACTTACGGTCTAAGTGTGTTTGTATCACATTCTAAATATTTCTGGAACACTAAGGGTGGAAATTTTAGTAAAATGGAGGGCTCCCAAGGGCTTTTTTCCTATAGCAAGTGCAAAAGGAAAATGAAAAGATGAGGCGAGTTAGAAGTACCTGCAGAGCAAAGCTCTTTGGATTCCATCATACTGTCCTATTCACAAGCACAGCGAATAGTGTGAAGCATACACTGCTATACCTAATATTTTCCCAGATGCCTGGAAAACATTAAGTCAGATTCCCTGCTTTTCTTGGTACAAGACATAGAAAGTGATTCTTAATTCTTAGGATCTGTCTTTAGATCTGCTGGTGGGTAGAGTTAAATTTAAGACAAAGCTGTAGGACTTCTGTGCATTTGCAACACATGGACTTCTTGTTGGAGGGGAAAGGGCAGCACAGGAAAGATATTTAGTATTCTTCTAAGGTAGAGAATCTCTCTATTGACTGCTGGTTACCATTTTGTTACTTACTTCTGTTGCCTGAGTTGGAGACATACAGCTTATACTGCTTATTATAGCCAATATTTCCAGTAACTCAAATTTACATCTTCTAAATGAAAGACAAGAGAGAGTTAGTGATTTTACTTTCCCTGTTTAATAAGTATGGAGAGGCAGTGTATTGGTGTATTGTTTGTTTTGAATACACAGAAGGGTCTCTTGCTTTTTTTGTCAATGACAATTTCTCCTGCTGAGGTACTTGATACCACATCCAGATGGGCAAGTCTTTCTTGGATTTCTTTGGCAATATTTCTGGCTCAGGGATGTTTCCCCTTGTTTTTGTCAGAATGTATTTGAGTATCAATTATCCTGAGTGTGTGTGTGTTTATGCATTTATGGCGTAGTATATGTATAGTATGTCTATCATATGGATGTTAAAGGTGCATGTGTATAGTATAGATATGTGCATATAGTAGAGATACATGGAATACAAAATGTTTTATAAGGAATTCGATGTGTCACCTGGGAAATGTTGGGAAATTCCTACGGAGGCTCTTGATCCAGGAATTCCGAGAAAGCTCCAGATTATAAGAAAGATTCTGGATCCCAGAAATTCCTGGAAAGCAGTGGCATCTTCCTGGAAAAGTTATAGATCCAGTAATCCCTGGAAAGTACTGAAGTACCAGAAAGACTCTTGATGCAGAAATTCTGAGAAAGCAGCTAGATATTCCAAGAAAGCTTGGGGTAATTCTGCAAAAGCTCTAGATTTGTGGATTCTTAGGAAGTGACAAAAAAATTGTTGACAATTACTGTGACATTCCTAGAAAGTGCTGGAAAATTCTTGAAAGCAGAGGTGGAAAGCCCAAGAAAGCAACAGGGGGAAATTCCTAGAGAACACTTGGATGACTCCTAGAAAGCAGTGGGGAAATTCCTAGAAAACATCAAGAGGATCCATAGAGAGCATTGGGGAGATCCCTAGGAAGCCGTGAGGACGGTCCTAGTAAGTATAGATAAAAATAACATAAAGTAGTGTGAAAATTCCTAGAAAGCATTATGAGGATTCCTAGAAGGAAAAAGTGAAATTCCTAGAAAGTAGAAGGGAAATTATTAGCAGGATTCTCAGGAAGCTAGAAAGTATCTGGAGCATTCTTAAAAAGCATTTTGAGGGTGAGGGGTGGGATTCCTAGAATCTATTGGATGGATTTCTAGAGAGTAGTTGGAAAATTCCTGGGAAGTAGTGGAGAAGATCTGTAAGAAGTAGAAGAGAAATCCCTAGGAAGCAGCATTAATAAATTCCTAGAAGGAATCAGTAATATTCCCAGAAAGGCCTAGGAGAACTAGGCCTAGAGAGTCCTGTGAGTATTAGTGGAAAGCAAAAGAAGAATTCTTAGGAAGCATCTGCAGAGATTCCTAGGAACATATGTAAGATTCCTAGAAAGCAGTTGGAAATTTCCTAGGAAGCATGTAACATTCCTAGAAAACATAGAGACAAAACTCCCAGAAAGCAACAGGGAGGATTCAAGAAAGTACACAGAAAATTCTTAGAGAGCATAAGAAAAATTTCTGGAAAGAGCTGGGAGGACTCCTTGATGAAAGTGCTGAGAAAAACATCATAGAAAGTAGTGGGGGAATTCTTAGAAAGCAAACAAAAAGTTCCTAGAAAGCACAGGGGATATTTCTGAAAATCAGTAGTGAGAGATTCCTAGAAAGCATCAGGAGCATTAATACAAATAATTGGGAAAATACCTAGGAGGGAGCAACAAATTTTCCTGAAAAACAGAGATAATTTTCTGTCAATACATTTAGAAGCTGTGCTCAAACTCCATATGGGCATTAGTTCTCTGTTAGCGACAATCAGTTATAAAAGTAGTAAACCTTAGGACACGAGGGTTCCTCTTCCCCCATCCCCTTAAAATCCACGTTATCCTATTCTGCCTGGCCTTCTAAGAATTTTTCTACAACCGATCTTGGTTTGTGGGGTTTATGCCAGTTTTGGCACCATTTTTAGCAAAATTGCATGATTGCATGTCTAAGAATGATAGTTAAGTTAATGTCCTAGACTCATGACGTAATTTTGCTTAGTGGAATCAAGGTGTAGTTTGGAATTTGAATGGTTTCTCCCATCTGCCATTTTAATTTAGGATTGTCTACTCCCTAGTGACCCTCCCCTTTCCAATTATCTCCTTTCTCCTTCCAATAAAAAGATACTCCATGCTTCTTGATTAAGTTTTTAGATTAGCCCAAGATCATCAGGAACAAAACTGTTAAGAACTGTGTTTACTTAATAATTCTCTGCAGGACACTAAGTCATCCTATTACGTGCCTCTGTTCCACTTCACTCAAGCCTTGTCTATTTTAGAGAAATTCTGTAAAAATATCCTACTGTTGCTAACAGCATTGAGTTAACAGCACTACTACTGAAATGCAGCCACTGGTATAACTAGTATTTCTGCTTGGGTAGAAAGATTAATTCCATCAGCAGCTGCTATTTTCCTCCTCTAGAAATTCCAGCTATATTACACTACTAGGTGATCTTGTGATCTTAGATGCTAAAATGTTAGTCTAAATTCAACTGAAGTTTTTAAAAAGTCATTTCTGTGCCTTAAACTGGTAAACCACTTGCATTTTATGGTTTATTAAAGGATATTGTAAGCAGATACAGCTTATGTGCAATTCTGACACCAGACTTCTCAGAATAATGTTTAGGAGTGGATCCTGTTTTTATGTATGCATTAGCAAATGTTATGAGAAAAATGTTTTTCAGTAGCCCAGAGTTGCTTTGCATTGTTAAAATGTGATCTTATTTAAATCAAGCCTTTAAAATAAGCTCAGAAAACAAGCATATGTGAGTTTAAAGAAATGGATGTTAAGGTTTTATAAAGATTTTGCAGACCCCTTGGCTTAGATCTTTCTTAGTTCTTTCTTTTATCCCCTTTATTGTTAGGGTATTTTCTGCCTCACCTGTATATCTCTCATTGCCACAGATGGAATTTCTATATCTGCCAGGAGTGATCGTTTTGTCCCTTATTCCCTGTGCAATTTTCAGAGTCTCATTCATCATGAATCCACTGTTTGCTTCTCTTTGCCTGGGCTGATTCCAGCACGGTGCATCCCCTGTGGTTTCCTATCCTGTGTTCTCTAACTTTATGGGGATTAGTGTTCAGTGTCGTTCTTTGCCTCTGACTGAACTGAGCTGAAGCTGAAGATGTTGACCGCATCCATGTTTTGTAGAAAAACACCACCCATACAGTATCATTAGTGATGTAATTTTGTAGATTGTTGCATGCTGCCTGTCTCTTACTAACATAAGTGAAAGAAAGTTACAGAAGTGTTCCCTGCTGATTGTTTAGAAATGGCCAAACTCCTGGCAGTGCAGAAACCATTTCAAGTTGTTTTTTTTTTAAAAAATATTGAACAAACATCAATATATTCACACAGAAACCTCACCATCCTTATCAGTATTTGAAAATCAGGGCTTCAAATTATAAAACCAAATTAGACAAGAAAATGCAAGCAGAAAGATTTCACTGGTAGTTCATCTCCTCCAGCATTGTAGCTGATCCTGAGTAGCAACAGCTCCTTCAGAGGCTGAAATTATGCAGTCATCTCTGCCCTCCAATGGAAGATATTTTTTTTAATGTCTACCAGGTAGAAAATGCTAACCTTAATGTTTGCAGGTTATGTCTTTCAAAGCCTTTTAAAAAATGCTTCTATATATTCGAAGAAGTGAAAAATATATGTATATAAATAGTCATGGTAACTCTGAATAGTCTTGTTATTTTTATGCATACACAAATATATTCTTTCTTTGACAAGTATATAATTTCTCCTTGGCATTTGTCACCACCAGGCTTGATTTTTAGAATTAAATGCAAATAAAATGTAGTGTAAGAAAACAAAAACTGAATAGCATTTCAAGGAAAGTATCTTTCAGAGGGAGCTGGGAACTTTCTTTTCATTAATTCTTCTGCTCAGTTCTTATAAAGTCTTGCTTTTGAAATTGTCCATGGATTCCCAGTAGCATTGTTGTAAATAATTGTAAATAATTCTGTGATATATCTAAGTGGTGACAGCTAGGAGAGCAAATGACTGCAAGAAATACAAGGACTAACTTAGGAATTTATTTGTAGACTCAACTTATTTTCTCTACAATGGAAGGCTGAATCTTCTACGTTACTGAAAGAAGTTTTCCAAATTTTTATCATCTTGAAATTAGAAGTTGCTTTCACTCTTTCCTTCTTGTACTTTATTGCATGAGTTTCTTTTTACTTAGAATTAAGGTGTGATGGGAAGTCTGACTGGAACCCAATTTTCACTATTTTAATGTAATTCAGTCTAAGTCAAAAATGTGACGCAATGCTGATAGATCAAGCAGGTATTTGTTATACGATAATATCAGGGATCTAAGACCCTTAAGAAAAGCAGAATTATATTTGCACATATATAGGGAGAAAAAGAACCTACAGAAGAAAAGGATCAGACACAGAGCTAATTAAGTATAAATAGCACATTGCATCCAGTTTTTAAAATGCAATAGCTTCCCATATAAAATAACATTTTTAAAAGGATATAGTTTTGCCTTTGAAGGAGAGAGATTTGAGCTCCAGGGAACGGGCTTTTTCCACCCTTTCTTATTGCTGCCTGCCTTTCACTGTGTGTGTTGTTTCTAACCTTAGTTCTGAACTGAATCTCATTTAGTAACATTGGAACACAGGACAAATACAAATGATGGAAAGTTAGCTATATGAAAGTGCATTCCTAAAAGCACCAAAGGAAAAAATTACATCAGAAAAATCGCCTCCAACACAAAGAGAAGCCAAAGCAGTAGTTAGAGAACTCATTTCTTAAACTAGATGTCAGAAACTCCCAGCATGACTTGGTCTCCAAATTGCAGTACTTAAATTGCCAAAACTCCTACTAAAGTCATTCCTAAAAATGGTGTGTGTATGAGGAAAAAAAAATTGTCAGTGCTCTAATTTGTGATGCTGTGATTGACAAAACCACAAAGCAATAGATATAAACTATTCACAGAAAGACTCTGCACCTTTCTAATGAAAAGAATGCAATGTCAGTCTCACGGAGTTTTATTTCCAATGGAAGCATTGGTGAAAATTAAAAGAGATCAGCATGTCAAACTGGAATGTGTTAAAGCCATTTTTGGTATTGAATGGTTGAAGTGGAATAGCCTAGCTTCCTGCTTATGTATGCAAATAATTTCCCAATTGCATGCCTTTCAGGAAAGTTGTAAATAAGGCAACTAATGCTTTTTGTATTCTATTTTAAAGGCCTTCTGGAAACACTTTCAAACACTAGAAAGGTTTACTATACACTTCCATGGTTAGCTATGAAATGGACAGAACCACAGGGGTTTCGTTTGGTTTTCTAATTGCAGGGTATGAGTGAGAGCTGAAACCTTGCTTGATCTCTTCCCTTGGATGTTCTAGAATTTATTTCAACTCATCCCATTTACCTGCAATTTGAATTCGGATAAATCGCTCTGCCTTTCTTTGCATTGTTTTTCCTCTCCTTTTGTCCAGTGTTCAGACCGGTAAGTTCTGTGAAGTTCGGACTGCCTCTGCCTCTTTGCTTTCTAGGCCAGGAAATTGACAGGGCTGAAACAGCATAAAGTGGGTTTTGGACAGTGTGAAACAAGTCTGTTTTCTATAAAATTATTGGCAGAACTAATCAGTTGTAATCAGGAAGGAAGGTCCTTCAAATCTAAAGAAAAATGGATATTTATAGGAGATCCCTAAATTTTTGGTCGAGATCGAAATGATATTATATTCCACTATGCTTTTGTAAAGTGTTTTCTTGTTGCTTGTCAACAATGTTGTAAGGGCTTTTCTGTAATTATCTTTCTTTTTTTACAGTCCTAAATATTTTGGGTGAGCATGTATCAAATATAGCTTACTTTAGACTATTTCTTCTGCACGGTTTCACTGAATACATGGACTTCACGATTTCTAGCTGGAGCTCTGACCTTGTCTGCCTGTTCAGCAGCTATACTGTTACATGGAGATTTCTAAAATATCATCCTTACCCGATTTTCTTTCTAACGTGGATATACACTAAACGAAATGGAGTTCATAATCTCTAGTGCTTCTATATCTGTTTCCAGAAGTCTTATCCACTATGGCACTGACTGCCTCTGAATAGAAGCTGAGGGTGTTAATTAACTTGCACATAGAGACCCGCCTGTAATAGCAGTTTTCAGGAGCAACAGTAAACATCAAGGTGGGATTACAGTCAAGGTATGAGATGAAAGAAACCTAGACTGCTTTGAAACAGGATTGTTTAATATGATTTGTCAAAACAACAAAAAAAAAAACCCACAAAAAAAAAGCCAAGCCAGAAATAAGAGATTGTGGAATGAAATAATACTTCACTACTACATTTTCCAAAGAGAATATTTTGTTGTCATTACCAAAGATCTGAATTAGTTTCAGTGTTGCGTTGCCATGCCAACAGAGGACTTGTCAGTTTGTTTGCTCCTGCTGTCAGAATAATACATTTCTGAGTTTAGTCCTCTGAGGAAGCCAACTGTAGCCTGAGTGAAACATCATAAGCTCCTTTCAAAATTGAAAAAAATATCTTCAAATATATGCATATGTAAACTCAGAAGATAAAGACTAACTCATAAGTAGAATAGTTTCTTTGGTTTTTTTTGTTTAATGTTCCTTCTTAATTATTAATAAAATTAATAAACACTTAAATCATTTAGGCAAAAATACATTTCCATGGAATTTGGTATCAGTGATGCATATTAGAAATACCTAGTTAACAGACAGATGAAGTGGGTATCCTCTAAAGGTTTGACAAATGGCACTAGACCAAGATGTGATTCATTACTCAGAGCAAGAGTTTATAAAGCTAAAATCGGTAGAGGTTCAGCATGTATACAACAGTTTTCTGAGTAGACTGAGTGAAAAATTCTTGGTATAGCCTTGTAGATAATACCCAAGCTAGAAGTCCATTCAGTGATACTCTGTGCTTCCTGTCCTACAAAATTGTACAAGCTAGAGGCATTAATATTAATCTGGCTCTTGACATTGATATAACACCCCTGAAAACTGGAAATCAGCTCTCCTCCAACATTTATGAAGCTAGCCACCAAGGTCCTCTTCTTATTTTCCTGACCATGGAAAACATTGATTTGACTGAGTTTTCCGACAGCTCCATTCCACACTTAAGCTTATGCTCTTCACCTGATTAGACTTTTCCTCCAGCTTCTGTCAGGTACATTTTGGAAACTGGTCAATAATTAAAGACCATCATATTACAGTAACCCATTTGTATCTAGACAAACTGTCAGCATATTTTGTAGCTGTAGCCTGCTTACTAATGAGGATGGGATAGAAAGATAGCTGATGGCACATCTACACAAGGAAAGTGTAGGTACAACAGCCCCCAAAATTTCAAAATTACCTCTTTTGCAATGGGATGATGGGCAGAATCAGACCTCAAAATAACAAGTTAACGAGGTGAGAATGGTGTGGAAATAAATACACGGTACTTAGTCACATAACAGGTAGCTAATGTCCTTGGTGAATATTGAACTAGAACACATACTACTTTGTTATGGCTACCTAAGAATGTAACTGAAGCATAGCCCCAACACAAGTCTTCACGTTGTACTCTAGAGATTACTAAATTAGGGTAATTACATCTAAATTGCTTGGAAATACTCCCAGATTTGCTTGAGTCTAGGTGCACATTCTTGCTCTCTCCCAGCCATATGTCTGGCAAGTCCTGAGTGCATGTTAGTTCTTTTCTCTGCATATCCATGGTTTTGATTTTATGGTAAGAAAACTTAAGGAAGGATCTGGAAAGAAGCTGTGGTGGGGTGCAGGCTTGTGATCTAGACCATCAGAAGCCTGACATGCCTTGTGGCACAGACTGGTGGTTCACACCAAAAGTTGGAAGTCCTTTCATCGACTACAGTGGACTTTGGATCAGGCTAAAGTTCAAAAAATGGGTATTTCTGTGACTGTAAGGAACATCTAGAGTTTTCATAACAAAAACATGTTTTAAAAGTGACAGTATATCTTATGTTTTGGAGTAAAAGCTGATCTCTTTAAAGATGAGAATAAAACCCATGTTCATAACTTTTTTTTTTTTTTTTTTTAAATAAAAAAGGCCTGCTCCCCAGCTGCCTGCTGTTTGCATTTTACATTGTGATGTGATGCTACCATTTTCAGAGGTGGACTAACATGTCCTGGATCTGACCCAGTATGATAATTCCTATATTTCCATTTACTGTTTGATTTGAGTAGGGATGCTGTGATATAAGAACATCCAGCTCCTAATAAATATAAATGATGGCTTTTATTTGTTGTATAATTTATTGTTCATTTATGCATTCCTCTTTGCATGAGTTAGCCTTTCATGCTAATTTCTCTGACAGCTGGATTCATCAAAAGGATAACCAGGAGATATTTTTCATTTTAACAAATACAAATGGCAACCTGGTGCTTCCTTATCTGTTTTTTGAAGCATACAGAATAGCTTTTGGAATAATTAGTAGGTGTTGTATTGGTTTAAAAAAAAAAAAGAGGGGGGAAAAAGAGAAAAGCAGCAATTGCAGAAATATTAGGTCATAGAATTCAGAGCTAGGTAAAGCCTATTAATTCATTCTCCTGTGTGAAATGGATATAGAGCAAGTTGGAGTCCTATTAGGCATTAAACTGATTATGCATTTGACAGTAGTTCAGTAGTACTCAGTTTCAATACAATATATACTAAATTCTGCCCAGTGAAATCTCTGCTACAAAGATAAAACTTTACATGGTGGTATCAGAATTATTGCAAACCAAAATGTAATTGTGATTTCTGTATATCATTAGGAAATGTTTTGGTTTGGGTTTTTTTTTGGTTAGCCCCCTGGATATCGCATAGTAAAAATGAGAACCTACTGGCTTTATTTCAGGCTAAAACCAGTAACGAAAGGAGTGACGTTTTCTGTGGAAGCGAATGAAGTTGCAATCAACTAAGAACACCAATTTTAGCTAATGTAGGAGAGAAAATGGGTGCTGAAACTTCAGGGAAAACAGTGTCATATCTCCCTGGAAGAGAAGCAAGACATTCTCACGTGTCTGAATCCTTAAGAGAAATGAGGGGAAATCAGATGACAGTAAATTTAATAGATGGAAAAAAACCCCAAAAGTCCGTTTATTCTTGGTTTTCCTCAGAAGAGTATGTCAGGATGGTTAAATAATCCTCTTAGGACTTTATTTTCAGTGGATTTTGTCTGCAAATATTTTATAAAATTTCTAGAAAAGTTCAATTCTTTGTGATAGATTTGGCACTTTGTGGCATGTTTACATTTTTCCTGGGGGCAAACCATTGTACTTTGTTAGAGGGGCTGGCTCTGAGGCACCAAGAGGAGTGCATTGGTTAGTCAGTCTGTTGCACTTGGAGACACAAATTCATCAGGGTCTAATTGTCTCTCCCAGCTGTTCACTTGAGTCTTGGATTTATATACTCTCCATTGTGTTTCAGCTATGCGGTAGCTTAAGACACACTTGTCTTGTGGACACATTTTCTGCAAGCTGTAATTTGAGGCATGCTGAAGGGAAAATGGGAGCACGGCTGGACTCCTGCATGGTGCCCAGCCTGCAACCATGTATTCCATGGCATGTACTCCTGCATCAGTACTACAGTGGCAAGGTGAGGTGAAAAATCAGCTCCAGAGTGCTCATGTGATGTCTCAAATTGCTCAAAAGTTGTTGGATTACACTTCTGTAGTGCTGAGGCTGGGAGATTAGTGCCAGGAGCCCCCAACATCTAGCCATGCAGACCTGCCTGTTTAGGCTGTACTTAGCCCTGTTGTCTAATCAGCATTCCTAAATCACAATATCTAAGACTGCAGGGCTGACAGTCTAAGGACAAAATTCCACAGGCACAGAAGGGAAAGCTCTCTCCCATGCCCTGTCTGTACTCAGAACAATGAGTGCCTACTAAGAATAAATATATCATTCACACAAATAAAAACCATGCATGAAAATTGTCCAGAGAATTCTATGTTTAGCCTGAACAATGAAAAAAGCTATTTTTAATATGAAGGATGCATTTTTTACTAATAATTCAGTTCTTGTCCAGTAATATACAACTCTTCAACTATATATATTGAATACAAATTTAATTATATGTATCGAGTAAATTTTTTCTTGGAGTAGGGGAAACTATATACATTCTTTGAACTCTATTTGAGTCTATTTTTTAAGACTTTGTGTGGCATTTACACTTTGATCTGTCTCTAGAATGTATAATTTTTGTCCATGGAGGAAAGAATCTACAGTTGGATAAAGGAATGAAAAGATAAAGGCAGGAGCAAGGGGGTTAATTTATAAATAAATAATTAAATAAATAGACAGGGTCACTGTGCTGTCTTAGTAGTATGAATATACTAATTTCTTCACGTTTTGGGGTATCTATCAGAGCAAAAGTCAAGTACAATTACTTTAAAATTAATGCAATAAACAAATGGGTTGGAACATTAAAGGAGATTGTATTTCCTGCTCTGCATGTTTTAGTTTTAATTTGTTTCCTATTTAACAACTAAACCCAAGGATTTCATTAGTAAAGTTGATAGTTGTTAATCAGGCTTAAATTCTGTATCCTAATTAATTCTGCAAGGAATTTAATGGATCAGGTTATTAGAAAACTGACAAAGCAGGTGAAAAATGAATTTTCACTTTTAAAATCCTGTTCTAGTGTTTCATAGTTGGAGCTTGTTGAAAGTGATGATATCATAAGAAAATGATTTTAAATGTTAAAAGTAATGCAACTTTGACACCTGTTTCCTGTTTTGAAAGCTTCCCACCTACATATTTCATGCATTTCCATTCTTCTTACAGTCACATATGAAGTGTACATTTAGTATGGAATATATGCACCATATGTAGGATAAGGGGTAGTGATATGTCTCACAGCGTGCTGTGGAGTAGCTAAAAGGATTCGTTACTTCAGACGGTGTGTGTGCCCATGGGCTCAGTTGGTGCCCATGTCAGCCTGCCCTAGAATACTAGAAGACAGCACTCTGGTGGAAGCCACATACCTTCTCTGAAGTAAAGGGTGCCAAATAAAGGAATTTCTGGAAATGGCTAATTGTGGCAGTTTTCATCTCTGTCACTTTTGAAAACCATTTCTACATTTTAGGAAATTTGAACTTTCTTAGAAAGAAAGATAGGAGGACTTCTTGGAACCCTTCGATGCGTAACAAATATTTGGTAAAATCTGGCCAAGAAGGAGAAATTAATGTTAGTCTGGGAGTGAGGGGGGAAACAACTAAAAACTTTTTGGATATTTTTGTAAGTACTAAATTATTAACTATATGAAGTCTCCTTGTATAGATGTATTTTATATAAACTGTTAAAACTGTGTGACTTGGAGCTTTCCCATGAATGCCTTGCAACTGAATGAATGAGAATGTTAAAGCCTCTAATCTGTCCCAAAAAGCCCAGCCAAACTGAAGGCCATGAATAAGTGCCATTAACCGTACATTAATGTTTCTAAAAAATTGTATGCCATGGTCACTGCTTTTCAAAGACAGTAAGAGGAAGCTCTACATCTCTAAATACAGGTAGCTATTTCATAGGTGTATCACTGTAAAAATGAATCATAGGTTTGGAAATTCACGCCCATGAAATCCTTTCATTCAAGAGATTGGCCTAAAGCTTTTAGTGCTGAAAAAGCAGCTGTTGAGAATAGTTTATTTTTCCTTGGCAACCTGTTTTGATTTTAGGATGACATATGGGAGAGATGAGAGGGAGATGGTGATCTTGTTTCCCAAGGAAACAGCTGTGTGCACACTCATGTACTGGAGATGACACTGTGATATATTTCCCCTCCATCAGAGGGCTTTGCTGGACAAATTGCAAGGGGTGTTGAAAGTGATAAAAGGAATGCATCACTGCATATTTGCTTTACAAGGAAGATACATAAACAGAATGTTTTCTCACAGCCACCATGCAGAAGCATCCCCAGTGCCTTTATAAAAATTGATCTGCCCTTTGAAGCCATGTGCAGTTTGAAATGACAAGATTTCAGTCTCCAAAAAGGGGATTAAGGAACTTGCCTTCAGATAATGCTGACAGCCCTCTAACGCTATATTACTTTACTATCACAACCAGTACCAAATTTTTAAAGCTAACATTAAACAGAGATGTAATAGGAAGATTAAATCATCAACAGAGACACAATGATTTAAAATATATATATGTGTGTATACATTTTAGAGCTGCATCATCTGGTTTAATTTTCTGTATAGTGGTAGAAAAAAGTTAAGCAGTTGACAACTGAACATCTAGCGAATAAGTAGGAATGAGTAAATACTTTTAATGAAGAGTGCCTTAGAGACACTGAACTAATACTGAATTAATACAAAATCCATGAAAAACTGAAAGTTGTTTATCTAAAACTAAACTGTGATCGCATACAGGTACAGGTTTGCTCTCAACACTGTCAGTCAGTCCTACCTTTTAAAAAAGCTGAAGTCTGGAGTTGTAAAATGTGGGTGTATTCAGCGTGATGGACACCAAGCACTGAAAATACAGAGTATTAGTAAATGCTGGGATCTGTTTATTTCCTGGCAGGTGCTTGTAGCTTCCTGCCCTCACTTAGACACTTTTCTTTTACCTGCTGGAATGAACAAAGAAAATCTATATTCAGAAAAAAAGTCTTAGGTAATTTTCATAAAGCAAAGTCCATATATTGCTCCTGTAATGGTGGCAGATATTGTTATAGCTCTTGTTAAAGGAAAAAGTAAATCATACTTTAGGAAGCTGCTGGATAACAATATCTACAGTAACAAAGAGATCAATGCAAACATTAAAGATAAAATTTCATTAAAATGTATATTTAAGATATCTTTTTAAAGAGTCTTCTGAATGTTTTAACATTATGTTTTATAACTTGGAAGCTACATTTCTTTTTTAAAAGTCCTTACTTGTGTTGCTACTCAGTCAACTGGGCCTTCTGCTTGCTGAAATTTAGTGACCATGCAAAAATCCATTTTACAGCTGGCTTGTAATTCACTATGTTCCAGGTAGGGGTGGTCTGAGACAATGTTTCTTAGCCCTGGAAAATACTGGTTTTAGCAGAAGATGATAGACAAATTTTGCCCAAGTATCTCTAACTGTGGAGGTGTATTGAAAAGTGGGATATTCAGTATTTTCTACAATGAAAACAAGCAGTGTAAACAGCTTTTTAGTAAAAAATGGGGGAAAAATATCAACACAACAAATATTAACAGATGGAAAGAACATGAAATAGCATGTCAAGCAAACTTCCTGTGCTTTTGTGCCAAAGTAAAATCTTTCAAAGACAGTGACAAAACTGTGTGAAATATTCAGAGATGTTACATGCTTAAAACCAAAGTTTTTATTTGTGAAAAATTTAAGTTTTACAATGTTTTGAGGAATCAAGTCCTTTTCTTTCCCCACTTCCTGTTTCTACTACCTATATAGCATAGTGGAATAATGTTGTGGCAGAGATTTGACACATTCAGGAAAGATAATGAAAAATAAAATATTTAAATATAATATTTTAGTATAATCCTGTTTGAATTTAAATGAGCCTCAGTGATAGTAGTGTATTATTCTTAAGAAAAGAGATAGCATGGGTATCTATAAATGGAATGCCTTAGCATGTCTTCTAAAATGAAGAGGTTTTTATATCTTTCAGTGAATGGAGCTTTTAGTGACAAGGGTATTTAATGTGACAGCAACTTATCATTTACCCTAGACAGCTTCCTAAGAGAGTATTTTATGTGATTTAACTTTTGAGTTTGGATTTTTTTTTTCCAACCAACTATAAGATACATCAATAAACCCTACATAGAAAAGGAGGCAAATGACTCGTGATTTTTGTGTAAATTACTAAGAACTAGTAGATGGTGCACATTTTTTATTTTGTTATGCATTTGCATTTTGCCATGCCGATTGTCATACTTGCAATCTTCGTATTCTAGGCCAACTCTGAAATACCCCTATGTGTCTAGGACATTTATACACCAAATGAAATGAAAGCTTGGTTAACTTTTCTGTAAAATTACCAGAATTTTGTGTTCAGTTTTAGAATCCCCAGATTGAAATAGGTCAAGGTTTTAATAACTGTGTTTTTTACTTGCCATTTTAAGCTAAAAAAACTTACTGTTTCTCAAACTCTTCTAGTTGTAAGTGAGGTATGTGGACAGTGTCAAGAATACTATTCTTCTATGAAGATAATGTGAAATTTCTATTATTTAGTGATTTTGCACCATATTATGCTGGGGTTGATAGAAGGCAAAACTCCTACCATGTTAGTAAACATTTACTGTACAGTAATTTGGTATTGTACTTCCCTCCAACCATGATAAGAAAATTACTAGCGTGCTTGATACATTTCTCAAAATAAATTCAAGTTTTGAAATATATCAATGAAATGCAGGGTTTCATACAGATATAGGAAGAGTCAATTTGTTTAGGGTAGAAAAAACTCAGGAAGTTGAACTGGAATTTCACTTTTTTTTTTTCTTTGTTTAAAATGGATCAACTCATCCTGGACCTTTCAAGTTCAGAAACACCAATGATACAGTGCATACAAAATGATACAATGATACAAAAGCTTTTGGTTTTTAAGTAGAGTTTAAAGAGAGCCAGTGATTTGTAGTGATCCAGAAATAAAATGTTATTATCTATACAGATCAGTAATCTTAAAGGAAAGAGCATATTAATTTTACAGAATTTTACGCTTACTTTCTATATTCTGAGTGTTGAAAGCAAAAATTATTTCCTTTCACATTTCTCCATCTTGTGCTCAATTGAAATTTTAATGAAGGTAAAAAAATCTTTTACTATAGTATGTAATTTATTGGATTATTGCAGGTGGAATTTCAAAGTGATCTTTGAGTCAATGAAACAAAGTGTTTGCTTCCTTTCATCTTCATTAATATGTCTCACAGGGTGTCAAGGGCTGAATCAATAAATGCTTATTTTTCACAGTGTAAGAGTAATCTTGTTACTCACCACTTTATCCTTGAACACAAATACCCTAAATAAATTTAAAGAGGTGCCAGTATTTTAGCATTGAATACATATGAGAGAAACATTTGTAATCCTATGAAGACAAGTAACAAAACTAGTCTGTGTTTAGCATTTAGTAGGTTATAGAGAGTCAATTTTTAAGATCAGAAGGGACAATCTGAGTCATATAATTTGATTTCCTGTGTGGTACAGGAGAAAGAATCTCACCCTACAGTTTCTGTGTCAAAATCCATAATTTTTGTTTGAGGTAGAATGTGTGTTTGGAAGATCTGCTTCAAGCATACTCTGCGTGAAGAAAGATGATTTCAAGGGTCATCTATTTTTGCATTCTTTGAATAACTAGGTTATTGTGACTTCCTTTAGGAAGTTGTTTCATAGTCATAGCAGGTCCTACTATCAGCAGGTTTTCTGTGTTATTTAACTTATTTTCTCAGATTTATTTCATTTTTTCTAGCTTTGGTTCTTTGTGACAGGATATACAGGATTTGCAACAGACAATAATGCATCAAGAGATAATATGATGTAAAGTAGTGGGACTTTATCGTGCCAGCAAGGCATGCCAGAGTCCTTAGAAGGAGAGTAAACACTCTCAGAGGACAAGTGGTCTGAGATAGAGGTGACCTGTGATTTTCACAAAGGACAGAACTACTCTTATTCTTAAAACCTCTGCATCTTTCTTCAAGAATGAGATGGACTGGATTATGAACTAGTGTTTTAACAATTGGTGAGTGATGTTTAATTATTATACTGGTGTGCTCCTTCTGAAGGGAAGAGCTCTTCTCCCTAAGGAACACAGTGTAACATCTGAGTAACATAATTTTATTCCTTTTCTTCTCTTTTTCTTTCTTTACTTTTGCTTTCTCTTATTCTTGGAAGAGATAACTCCAGAGTAAGGGGAGCAGATGAACTCCCACTCTGCATCCTGTTAGAATATCTGTCTCAGCCCTGTCAAGAGAGGACAGGAATACGGGCTCATCTTTACTAAAGGATGCACTAAAGAAAATGTTTACCTGCAATAATCCTATATATTACTGTCATTCCCTCATCTAAAAATTTTGTAGATTTCATTATACTCTAACTGTTCATTGACTCTCTAAGGAATTAGTTTATGATGATCAACAGCAGTGCATACTTATCATGAATTTCATTCTCCTTCCCTGTAATCCTGCACTGCAAACTTGTATCTTCTTTGTTCTGTTTATATCCATTCTGTCATTGCTGGCGTTCAAGGTCTGTTCTTTCATCACTTCATCCTTACTGAATGTTGTTTTCTTAATTTTTATTATGATACTCATTCCAGCAATAATTTTTAACTCTTTATATCGTATTAGGACCGTACTTCAATACTGACCCAGCCTCATCAGTATAATTTGATTATTGTCTTTTTTTTTTTTTTGTGATGGTCATTACCAACGCAATTTGTGAAATCTAGTACCAGCAAGTGTAAATGAATTCCAGAGTTAAACAGTTTTAGATGGCTAAGTACAATCTGAAAAATGCTATCATTTTTCATACCATGCATAGTAAAGTCACTCCTTTACATTTTTTTTTTTCTCACAATAAATGAAGTTTTTCTAGATTAATTCATCTGTATGTGAATTTAATATGTTTCATCAGGATCATGCAGTTCAAGTTCTGATTAGGAGACTCAGGATATTAGTAGAGTTACTTTCTTTCTTCCCCCTGCCCTCCCTTAACAGTCCAATCAGAAATATAAAACACTTTAAATGCAGACAGATGTCAGTAAGTATTTAAAGGTACATTTTCATAGGCTCTCTTTTTCTGGATCTTCAGAGAGAGAGAGAGAGAGAGATACATCCTTATAGTTTTGGAGTTTGCACTTTCCTCATTTGTTCCCAGCTTCGTGGCACAATATATTTTATTTACTTCAATCTATGCAAGGTCAGAATCTGCTGGTAACTCATGGACAGCTTTGCCGCTTACATTACCAAACAAGACCAATAGCAGTAACGGTGCAGTGGACATGTAATTAAGAGTATCAAGCCAAATTACAGTCTACTTGATGACCTAATGATGGGAGTATCCACTTCTCATTGACTGTTCCCTGAGCCAACCAGTCTCTTTTGGTGCACTGAATTTTCATTAATGCTTATGTACAGAGCAAAGCAAAGAACAGCTGTTGCATCATAGGCTGAAACAACTGTGTAATAAATTCATATATTTTATTTTAGATTTATGGAGATAAACAAGAATTACAAAGCAAAAATGAGACTAGTTTACCTATATAGGTAAATGCTGAAATATGTACATGTAAATCTTGATAAAGTGATTATAGGCGGCAACATTGTCTAGCCTTATGTTTATCATTGGAAAGTAGTGGTACTGAGTAATGTCAGCTCCCAAGCTTAATTATTTTTTAGTCTCTACTCAGTCATAATGTTCATAGAAACCGGCAGCTATTCTACCTCAGCAAAGGTTTCTGCGTTTGATTTTCTCACTTTCTCTGCATTTCTTGGTACGAGGTCAAGTCAAACATATGAAAACACATACATCTTTTATTTTTATGTGACTTCAATAAAGCAAACATATGTGTTTTTTTCTTGCTGTATTGTCATAAAATATCATATGCAAAAAAAAGAGTTGAATATGAAATTCTTCCTATTATCCAGCTGTTTCTGATGAAAAATTACTTATCTCAAAAAGAGGAAAGGGTGAAATTTATAAGAAAACTCACCCCCAAGGCCATCAACATTAACTTAATTTTTTTGGCTGCAAAAATGAACAATCATGACAGGGGGAAATGTATTTTTTCAGAGATACCTTTTTCCCATTGGAGGAATATGTTGGAAAAATCTGATTTAAGTTTGAAAATCCCATGGAATGGTAACAACTCTCAAAGGGGGAGCTTAGATATTGGTAAAATTTCTTTACATAGCTTTATTAACATTTTTGGTAAGAGAAGACAGAGATATATGAAAATCCATACATAAGGCATTCCAAGTGTCAGAAATAAACAGTGGGCAATACTTGCTGGAAGTATACATAGATTATTAAAATAAGTACTCAAATGATTGTCCATCTTTAATTTGCACAAAAGTTTAAGAATAAAAAGGTAGAAGGAGGTAATATTTTTTAAATATGCAGGGTAACAATGAATGTTTTCCTTTTAAATGAAAGGAAAATGACATAGTTTTCAGCAGTGGCATTGGACTGGTCTGAGGGAATATGTGTATGAGTTCATACAATATCAAGTGAAATGGGAATAAAAACCAGCTACTTCATGAAGAACCCACGATTCAAGGATCTGTAGCTCCAAGACAATACACTGTTACCTTTATTTAAACATACATGCTAATTCAATTGGAGGAAGATCTGATATTCCTGGTTTGTTTTTATTTTTACCTAGGAAGGATTACACTAGAGGGCGTCATGTTCTTAAATGATAACGGTGTTCTGGGAAAGGTACGAAACCAAAACTTGCATCAGTCTTGATCGTCTCTGATATACTGAATGTGGCCCATAAATCCAGAAATTTCTCATTACATAAGTGAAGATGTCATCATTTGTGTCTTCTTTTGCGGTAAATGGAAGATGTAGCTCACAGAAGTAAAGTCAAATTAAACTTTTTAATCCAGATTCTTAGTTGGTGCCAAACTCTAGATCTTTATGCCCTTGAAGATACAGATGCCTTATTCTATCTGTACTTATAAGTGTGGAATTTGTGTCATTTACTGTTTACTTGTATTCTATATGGAGTCAAAACTTTTCTTTGTGAAGATTTGTAATTCCTTCAGCACTCAGCAAAAGTAAAGCTGTGGAATAAATTAGGTGTGCTCACTGCCTGTGAAAAGTACTAGCATATATTCTTGAACCGCAGGCGTTTGCTCTATTTCTGTGAAACGCTTTACTCTTACCATTAATTCCTTTAGTGACTCTGTTTTATGAAACATGGTTTTCATGATTTTGCCAGTCTTAGTGCACTTATAGAAATGCTACATGCATAATTGCAGTAAATAGTTCATTATTTCAATCAAAAGGCTATTAAATTAGCCCTAAAGGTAGATCACACGTAAGGATCCAGTATCTGTACAGATCTTCTGAAGAGCCTAAATTCATGTCTCTTTGAAAATGTGAGTAACCTTCAAAGCTGCTAAGGCATTATGTGACAAGGGAAGTGGCTTTAATTGTTTCCCACAGGAGACATGGGTGAGTCATTGAATTCAGTGAGGTTATTTGATATTATGCCTAATTTGATTAAGCATGAGAGAATTTCTAAACAAATTAGTGTTCAGCATGACAAAACCTATGTTCTACCTGAGACATGCACTAAAATGTTCCAGATTATTGTGATAAATCACAGAAATAATACTGTACGTATTCTTAAAAAGTCAGAGATGACACTAGCTCATAGTCCTGGAATATTAGAGCAAAAAATTTGATGTCAGTACACACGTAAACTTGTTGAATTGCACTCAACTTGCATTGAACAAAGAATATTGTATTGCCTGCTTTCAGGACTCCCATATAAGTATCCCTGAATTTCAGTGATGGTGAGCAGCTATTTGCATTTGAAAAGATAATACTATAATGTAAAATAACAGAATGGTAAAAAAGAGTTCATGGTAATGACAAAGGCTATCAGGAGAGTTATCAAGTTGAATCTAGATAGAATGCAAGTTTAAAAGATGCTTGGAACTGGGCAACGTTTTTGTGTTGAAGTTTTGTTACAGGTATGTGCACAAGTCTCTTTTTAGAGTGTAGGTAAGATTTCTGGGCAATTTTAAAAAACTCTGAAATGATTTTGAAAACCCAAATGGTGTTTAGTTGTGAAGGGAAAAAAAGAGTCTTTGCCAGAAACCATTTAAAATTCAAAACTATTTTGGTCTAAATGAAATCTGAGATCTATGGAGTGAACTCTTAAACTAGAATCCATCTCGGAGACTTTCAGCCACCTGAAAAAAATTGTTCTTTATTCCTAAAAGTGTACCTTATATGAGAATTGGACCAGGCATCTAGAAAAGAGTCCAAAAATGACCTTGAATGTGTACACTGTTTATTTAATAATCTTCATTATCAAACTAATGAACCTTACATTGTTTCATTGTAATTTACCTACACAACTAGCAAGTGGTTCTACCCCTTGGAAGACCTCCATCAATTTATTTCTCATATATTATTTGACAGATGACCCCATTTGATCCTAAGCCAATGCCAGGTGGAGCAGCAGGAGAGCTCCCAGCTGTTCCAGGGTGACTAACGCAGTCGAAACTGGCAAAGAACAGCATGAGGATTGATTTGCACATTAAAGTGAGATAGAAAGTGAGTAAGTTATCTTCTTGCTATGACAGGGTAATCCCTTTCTCTTATTCTTCATTTCTGCTTGCTTTTGTAAAAGAAGAAAAGTACCAATTTCTCCCACGAGCTAGAGTTAAATGCATGCTGTGTGAACTTCCTACTCTTTCTATCCCTGTAGTCACTGTAGTGTACTATTCAGGAATACTGGACACTGTTACTATATTGCAAGGTAAAAGGAAAGTTGACATACAATGACACTGTGTGCTGTTTCAATTTTAGGATTACATTTTATTGTAATCTTGAAATTTAGCAGCACAATGCAGTTTTTGTGCATTCCAGATTTTTGCAATTCATTTTTATGTTAATCTCTCATCATCTATCTGGTATTCATATGCTAATTTGTTATTAGCACACCAGTGTACTCTTTTAACATATGAGTGAATTGGTGCCATCTAAAGAGACACAGGGTTGATGAGTTTATTTAACAAAGAAAACACAAAACCATATGCCCTATATTCACACACATTAGCATTATTCAGCATTAGAGAAATTCCTTCTGCTTTTCTGAAATTTATGCAGCAAGCCAACATGAGGGAGACAATAGTGAGGAATATTGTCTAGATCTGTACATCTGTGCAGTCCTACCAAATTCATCCCCTATGAGACTAAATAGATCCTAAGTGGATTACACTGGAAGGGACAGGTTGGATGAAAAACCCAGACACTCTTCTTTGTCTCTATAAACAAGTAAAGTCTAGAAAGGGGAAGAGAGGGATGAAGTGTGTTGAGTGGTATCTCATAGCAGACCAGTACAAAATACTCAACACTCTTCAGCATCCCAGAGAAGGGGAACTGTAGTGCAGCTGTGTCTCTCAGAAGACCCCTGAGGCTCCACGCTCTTATATTGTTTCCAGAAAGACCTGAACCAAAAGATGAGCAAATGTCTTGATTTTAGCAATGGTAATTTGTTTAGTAGGTGAAGTGAATATGGGTACGTTGTGCATAACAAGAGCAAGGTTCTCTTCTTCCTTTTTTTTTCTTTTCCCCCTTCCGTCCTTCAGCTGAACTAGTTCAACATGCATTGTAACTGGTTTATTTAAACTTACTTTAATCATAGACTCATAGAACGGTTAGAGTTGGAAGATCTGCAGTAAATAACCAGATGTGCCTTGCCATCAAATCTTGTTAAAACACTGTCACATTTACAATCAAACTTCATTAAATCCTTGTTTTATACTAATAAATGGATTGCTGTTTCTGTCTACAAGTGAAGTGCACCACTCTATCCATGACAGGCCATCTAGCCAATTCCTTATCCACCAAGTGGTCCATCCTCAAATCCATGTCATTCTAATTTAGAGACAAGAAAGTCATGCGCAAAGTGTCAAATGCTTTGCACAAGTCCAAGCAGATGACGTAGATTTACTTGCAGTTGTCCAAGTGGTCCAGGTAGATGATGGCAGATTTACTTGTAGGATTCCAAAGTTTGTGCTGGGGGAAGGAAATTACTGCAGATACGGACCTTTCCAGTGTTAGGTTTTTGCAGAGCTTGAGAAACCTGGTTTGGTATGATAGCTCTTCTATTTGTTAATCCTTTTGTCCTGAAAATTTTTTATAGACTCGTATGTGCTTTGATCATTTCACTATTGCCATACTTAGACTCTTGCTTTTCCTGTAAGGACTGGAGCGAACGTGTAAGACAGGATAGTGGGAGGTGAGAATTTCACACACATCCTACCCAATACTCAGAGAGGCTTAGGAACTCTGCCATCGCACAACTACAAACACTGTGCGTCATGCCTTTTTGGGTATGCATCGCATGATTCAGAAATATGTATTTATAGTTAGCTGTAGCTACTTCTAATTATTGTACCCAAATATTTACTATGTCCAATACCATGACAAAATGGAACTTCATAAAAGCTGTACATACATCGAAGCATAACTGCCGTGGCACAATGTATGAGTGACGTATCTGCTGGGGTGACCCTGCAGGTCAGGCTCCATACTATGGTTGGCTTTAATTAGAAGCTGTCCTATTCTCTACATGCCTCAGAGAGGCAGTCAGAAAACTGAAATTCTGTGCTACCTTTGAAAATATGAAGAGAAAGTAAAGGACAAGTGATTCTGTGGAACTGAACAAGGAAAGGGCAAGCATACTGAATTGCAGGACTAAGAAGAAAAAACTTTTGTAAATTTATAATTGCACCATAGTTTAAACTTTTGAGCAGTGGTCAGTAGAATAAAATGTATTTTTCTCTGTTGAAACAGAGAGAAGGGAGGATATTTTAAAAATTTTATTTTTTATAATTTTTGCAACATTTTTTGAAGTCTTTATTTGCTTTTGTCCTGTGGTCTTGCAAAGAATGACAGATATCATTTGCAAGTCTGGGACTGAGGACTGCTCCTAATGGTACTAGTTATGAGTGGTGATTTTCTTTCAAATGTGACTCAGGTCCTATTTGATTAAGAATGCCAGTGAGCTCACTCATTCACTAATTGCTAATGAGTTAAAGCAATTTATTTGCTAAGTCAGTTTTTTGAAAATTAATTTCTCCACTGCTTTTGTAGCCAGAGAATTGATGTTTCAGTTGGTTTTCAGCTGCTAAATCCTTCCTATCAATTGTCAGACATGTAGACTTGCCTTACCGATTTCTTGGTTGTTAAGAGATTCTCTTCTCCTAACACTGAATACGTGTCCAGCTCAAAGGCATACCAATATGGTCTCTTGCAGACAGATTAGGGAATTCCTTCAGGTGACATGTCACAGCACAGAGGTGCTGGGCTCCAATAAAGAATGTGGACACTTAACTGCATAGTTTGGTGGAAGTTTTGAAATTATTAGCTCAGGCACTGGTAATAGCAACACAGGACTCAAACACAAGATTATTTACTTCTTCCAAAAGCTACTGAAGCTGTATTGTAGGCCTAACCTGTGAATCACAGACTCTTACTTCGTGTAGAGGAAATAAAGTGGAAGAAAAATACAAAGCCAGGAATGCGCTTTAACACAGAGATGAAGTACTATATGTTTAAGCATCATGGAAATGTATATTAAGCAAGGAAAGTGAAGGAAAAAGACCCCAAAACATCAGAACTTCATGTGGTACTGATCATATGGTGCAGTGTTGATTTTCAACTCGCCCAGTACTTAGAGAGAAATACATGTTTTGGAGATGTCAGAGTATGCTGGTGTTATTGCTTTTTTATCTAACAAATTCAAATCTAGACTAAATTAACAGAAATTACCATTGGTGATGGCTGTTCCTCAGTGTATGTAAAATAAGCCACTTGAGGTCAGTTGTCCACACTATGATGTTGTCATTTAAACATAATGACACCAACTGGCAGCACTACTAACTGCAAGTCAGTAATTATATATGCATAGCAAGTGAATATGTTCTCGACACTACGGGTGGTGTCTCTGTAATTATACTGAGTCACACTGCTGTGGGTGGTGTGGGGAATCTTACGTTTGTCTCTGCAATGCTAAAACTACCCTGTTGTGTAAAATACTGTAGACATTACATAGTAATGTATTTTTGTAAATGTAAAAATACATAAATAATTTCAGGAAATGTGGGTAATGACATTTAATAAGAATATTTACAAGGTGGTTTACATGGGATGTTGCAAAATGGATGCTTGTTCTTTCTGAAATACCACAAATTTCTGTAGAGTGTTCAAGACGACAGGGTGGGGGGGAGTGCAAAGTGTGTGTAAAACAATGAAAAATAGTGGATCCAGTTACTCAAGTATCTGTAAAACAAACCCAAAATTTTTACAAAAAGAAATAAGGAATTTAGGGAATTTAGACAAGCCTACAATATAATTTCATCTTATTAGAAAAATTAAAGATTAACAATAGAGCTGGTCAGAAAAAAGGTAAAAATATTTTCCAGAGAATTTCAATGTTTCATAGGATTCTCATAAGTCTGGTAGGATACAGAATGGATTTATCCTGTCTCCTGGAAGGATATCTGGCAAGTTCCTCCTTTTCTAAAACCACCCATCTCTCCACCTATTTGACTTTATAGTAAAGTTCATCCTTTATCTCTAAACTTCTATTACCCTGGGTTTGCAACATCTCCTGTGAAATCCTCAGGAATTTTAAAATAGTCTGCTAAGAATTCTTCTATTAAGGGATGTAAATTGCAAGGGAGATAACAAATCCTTCCATGTGAATCTGATGTATCTTTTATTATGTGAATTATTTGGTTTCTTTGAATTACATGGTTTATATAAAATCCACCTCTCGTTTTTAGAGATAGTAGTCAGTCATAGGGAATTTTGAATTGTTCTTAAGAATTAACTTAATTCTGTTTCTGTTGTAACTAAGGAAATGTTCAATGGCTGAAAAATTGGCAGAGTTAGAACTAACTCTTGAGAAAATTTTACAGTCAGAAGTACTTTATTGCAAATTAGCATGGATTGTATAGCATGAAGCATTGCTTCTGTACCTAATATGGTTTATGAAATGTGCTTTAGCAGACATATCGAGTTCCTTCTTCCCATATTGTTCTAGAATTTTGGTAATGGTCTTGATTTTTTTTCTGCTGTCTTCCACTACTGCATTCTAATTTCCCTTTCTTGTAGGTCTTAAACTTGTCATAGTATGTTGCTTTATGACCTATGGGGTTCGAATATACAGAATGTAGATGTGAGCTCTTCTGGAACATGCTTCATGATTGCTGGGTCTGGATCCAGCTGTCAAGTGATCCCTCTCAACTGTGTATCCCCACAGCCCCTCTAGAACTATGCTGTGGTTCCTTCCGGGGACCATGTGGAGTGACTGAGCCATGAACTAAATGCATAGGAAGAGGTGCTGGTGCTCGCTAGCTGTATACTTTAGGAAGTCTTTTGGGTACGAATATGTTCCTTTGTAACTGCAAGGTCAGACTCATTTCCTTCTGTCTTTTGCTTGTGAACTGTTTGTTTCCCTTTTGAATATATCTTCCTGGCTCAAGTATTCCTTGCACCTGTTTTGTAAGGGACGAGTCTTTTAGTCTGCAGTGATGTTGAATGCTGTATTATTGGTATCAATAACTTTTAAGCTCATGAGAGATTGCACAGACAACAAACTTATGAGCCTGGTGTTTCAGAGGCTTCTAGCAGATCTACTAAAACCCTCTAAGATTTACAGCTAATCAGCGATACTTAAAATCAATCCTTATAAATAAATCTTTGTATATTCACATATCTATACTTTTAATCCATGCACTGGAATTTACTTAATATAAGTATGCATATATAATTTATATATAAAAATATATTTACTAAAATTGACTTTAAAATTTATTTTATATTTATTTACTACTTCGTTTTTGATTTATCCTTTCTATATAGCTCTTACTACCTGATATAATAGAAGGTTTTCAAACTTCTGTGTCCCGTATTACAGTTAACAGTTCAAGATAATCCATCCTTCTCTATTTCGTCTCACTACTTTATAAACTAGTGCAGAATTGGACTTTCAGAGGTACTAAGGATTACTATGATGGCTGGTTAGTACAGTTGATCTTAAAATATTCTGACATAGAAGTAGTAATCAGAAATCTGGTCCTTCATATAGTGCAAAGCATTGAAGGAGTTTATGGCTGACTTGCTATGTATTTGCTTTCATTGATTTAAGTACAATAGCTAACGGAAGCATGAAAAGAGAAATAATTGCACATAAAGGAGCACTGGAGGTTTAATTTATAATAAAATAAGCTAACTGAAAAATTGAAGGAAATGCTGTATATTAGTAAAAGCCATCCATATGGGTGGAATATGTAAGGATTTAGAGCCTCTACTACTCTGTGCAGGTATTCCCCTTCAGCTATATGGAATTGTGCATTTCCATTGGAGTAATTTCCACATGGAACAGCTTGGTAGAATGACACAAGGCAAAAAAGTGAAAAAAAAAGTTTAAAGTCACTGAATAAATAAAAAAATTAAGCCTGAATGGAAGTCACCAATTGCCTTTGCTTGAAGTCTTAGAGTTCAGCAGTTAAAACACTTGATCAAGAGGCCTGGTTTCAAGTTCCGTAAGCAATTTCAAACGTGTATCTCCTACTTTCTAGGAGAGAAAGAGGAAAAAAAAAAAAAAAGAGGATAAACATTATTTTGTGGTTGTGTTTATATTTCTGCTGAGCAATCCAGTGGTATGTGCTAGGAAGAGCACCACAGACCAGGCTCCAACTGTCAGAGCACCCTTCTATAGAACTGTGCTTCTTCCCGTGGTTACTCTGAGACAATACTTCAGAGTTAGCCATGGAGAGTGCATATGATTACTAAAAATATTGTGTGTCAAACTCACCCTACTTAGGCCACTCTTCCATGTTGTGGTTTAACCCCAGCCGGCAGCTAAACCCCACACAGCTGCTTGCTCACTCTGTCCCAGTGGGATGGGAGAGAGCATCAGAAGGGTAAAAGTGAGAAAACTCATGGGTTGAAATAAAGACAGTTTAGTAGGTAAAGCAAAAGCCGTGCACGCAAGCAAAGCAAAACAAGGGATTCATTCACTGCTTCCCATGGGCAGGCAGGTGTTCAGCCATCCCCAGGGAAGCCGGGCTCCATCACATGTAACAGTTACTTGGGAAAACAAAACACCATAAATCCGGACATCTTCCCCTTCCTTTTTCTTCCCCCAGCTTTATATGCTGAGGGTGACATCACATGGTGTGAAATATCCCTTTGATCAGTTGGGGTCAGCTGTCCCAGCTGTGTCCCTTCCTAACTTCTTGTGCCCCCTCCAGCATATGCGTTGGTGGGGTGGATTGAGGAGCAGAAAAGCCCCTGATGCTGTGTGAGCACTGCTCAGCAATAACAAAAACATCCCTGTGTTATCAACACTGTTTACAGCATAAATCCAAAACATAGCCCCGTACCAGCTACTGTGAAGAAAATTAACTCTACCCCAGCAAAAACCAGCACACTTCAAATGGTGGAAAATATGATATAACTGATTCTGAACTCTGCTCTTCTGTAGTGATCAAGTATTCTGAGTATGGGGTTTCTGTATACTGCAGATCGTAACACCTGAAATTAAAAATTACTCAAGGCTGCAGCTAGAATTCATAGAAAACCCAATCCCTGTTGATCAGTGTTGGGTGTTGCCTGCAAGTGTCTACCAAACCAGGCTATTATGGAAACTCAAGTTGTAGCAATGCTTAGCTTATGGTTCCTGATGGAGGGTTGTGAGAGAGCCTTTCAAAGTTAAACAGTTGTGAGGATGCATCAAAAAGCTTTCTGGAAATTTTAGGAAAAAAAAAAAGAGAAGCACTTTCAGACTTGCATCTACGGGGAACTTTTCATAGGCATAGTTGAGCATGTAGGCAAAATTTAGATACCTAAGGCTCACTTTAAAAACCTAATTGTTTACTGGATTCAGAGGATGAAATCCTACCTTAAAACTGGTAAGGATGGACA
Source organism: Fratercula arctica (assembly GCA_947846985.1). Lineage (NCBI taxonomy): Eukaryota > Metazoa > Chordata > Aves > Charadriiformes > Alcidae > Fratercula > Fratercula arctica. The sequence goes on from CANTUZ010000010.1 coordinate 29,108,566, forward strand.
ACTCTTTCAAGTTTTCAGACATTGAGAATAAATTTTCAAATGCTAAGTAACTGAAATACTTAAAGTTCTTTCTTCTCCCTTAGCAGAAAATAGGATAATTTTTCATTTTCACCTGTAAAATGCAGCAGAAGCAGTTCAGTAACACTATATCCCATTGGGATATTAATGCAGGGAACCCAGCCATTAGGGAAATATAAAAGTGCTTGGCTGTACTGAACTACTGCACCCCACAGGATATAAAAAAAATGAGCTGGGAGAGAAATAAAGTTGTCTAGGGCTGTCTAAGGAATCAGTGATTCTTTAGGAAGTAGAGGTGGCTTTAGTGGAAATAGGTCCTGTTTATGTTATTTTAGCTTTTGTTGCACCTGTGTTATGTTATATGAAAAGCCCGGTTGAAAGATACCTTTCATTCCCAATAAAATGTCTTGATCTCTGAAGACAAACCCCATTTCATTTAATTTCATGCTTTGAGTATCTCTTTTGCTTTTAACTTATTAACTCATTAAAAATCTAGTGCTAAGCTGAACGTCTGTTGCAAAGCAGGTATGTAACTCACGTAGTAGAGCGAGAATCTAATAGTACGTGTTGAACACAGGTAATGTTAAGTTCAGGCAGCTTGGTTATGTTTGAAATTAGGAAAAGCTTGTCTATCTCCTTCTATCTACATGCCTTTACTGTAATTTTTCAGGGCATTAAATATGGCTAGTTTTCTTTTGTACAAGGTGCAGAAGTCCCATAGATGAATTTTTATTTCACTCTGGGAATTTAGCAATGGGTAAGGATTGGACAGTACTGCAATATTCATGGAATACACAGCTTACACTGTGCTGCTTTCCCATCTATTTTTTCTACTTAAAGGACTGACAAGTGCAAGAAAGCTCTGACAAAGGTGTGTCTTGACATGTAAGAAGCAGAGTTAACATGCAGGGCAGAGGGAAGAGACTCTGCATTCCTATGTGATCATACCTTCCCACCAATGTTGAAAAAGATTCTTGAACAAGAGGAATTTAGCAGTGCTCTTATTATTGCTTTCTCATTCATTCTGTAAGGAAGAATGAGTTAGCAGCCATAGCCATGATTTTTCCCCTGTCTTTCTGCTTGTACTCCTTTCTCAGTTGAGCTCAGTACACCACAAGATGGTTCCTCTAGCCCTCTTCCCACTGGAATGGAGCAGAATGTCTAATCAACCATCTCCTTATATCCTTAATGAATTGTTACAACAAAAATACAGTGATGATTATTCAACATCATTGCTAGTTACTGGTGGTGATTATGGGATCCCTAACAAAGCATTATGATTTTCAATTAAGGATTAAGTAGCAAGAGCAAATACATTTATAATTATTTCCTCTCATAACAGTTTCCAAAAGAAAAGAAAGGAGAATCAGCCCAAACCCATATCACTGCTATTGGAAATAGGATGTCAATAGAATAATTTCTAGAAATATTTTCATGCAATTTCGAATGGCTTTTTAATCCCTAGAACTGTTTTCCAAATCAATGGAACTAACCGTGAAGAAATTAATATTGACTATGAAGCAGATCAAGTACAAATAAGAGAGTTTTAAATACTGGTTAATGCAGGAGTAGCACATATGCCACAAAATATGAAGAGAAATATCCATGACAAAAATGATTATACTCTTCACCAAATCTCTTCCTCCTTCTCTTCTTCCTCTTCACAGCTAACATATACTTAATGAAAAAACCCTCTCAGTTATGTAAAACAGAAGAGGCATAAGGAATTTAGGGGAGAGGTTGTTAAGGAACATAGCCTGAAGAGAGAAATTAGTTATGTCAGTATAAAAAAGTTTTTGTACTCGGGAGTTAGATAAAAAAAATCACTATTTTATGTACTTAATGTGCATTGAATTTATCGTGTTTTGTAATCTACCTGCAGGAAGTTTACAATTATTCATTTAAACCCTATTCAGGTTCTGCTGATTTGAATTTTTCTTAAAATATATGCATTGTTTGCCTCCTGAAGATAAAGTTAAAAGTTATATTTTAAGTAAGTTATCAAACCTTTTGCTTAGATTTACTCTCATACTGATTAGTTACTGTTGTTCTTTTGCTTACTTAGCAAAAATGCTCCTAGCACGTTGGATCTCATGTCTGTCTTTGAGAAATGCAGGTCAGGGTAGAAAAATTCAAAAAGTTACCTCCTTTCTAAAAATAGAGATATGCTTTCTTTTTTTTTTTTTTTTTTTTTTTTTTAAATATTTGGTAGATCTTGCACTGATTTGTAAACATTTCTATTACATTAAGGTGCCTGATTTTGAAATCACTGAATATTAAACTAACTTTCAGAGGAAACAGAATAAAAATCTGCATTGATGGCCTATGAAAAACTGAGCAATGTTTTACTGTCACAGTTTGTCTATGATTCTTTTCTTATTTAGCTTTGCTTTTACAGTATAACACTTATAATATGTGCTCTTAGTAGAATAATACCTAACACAGAGAAAGGAAGTTTAATGCACAGTACCTGCTGTAAGTTGATGAGGAGTCTTAGGATTCTTCAGCTGTTTTCTTTGTCAGTTAGAAGCTCTGGCTCCTTAGTTATTTAGAAAGCACCAACCCTTGATCAGTTTGGGGACTAAAATATCTAAATCATAGTATGCCTATAAAGATAATTAAATTGACCAGCTGTGTTGCTGGCTGAGAGAACCAAAGGATGAGTAAACATGAAGTCAAAAAGAAGGCTTCTGATTATGACATTTTGTTTTTCCTGATAATACAAATAATAGTTTCACTGAACCAAAAAAGCAAAGTATAATGGAAATAGATTGCTAAATCTTTATAAAATGAAAGATTAAAAGTAGAGTCAAAGCCTTCTTTCAACTAAATAGGCTGAGTTTATCTACAGTGAAATCTTACTGACTTTGGTGGAATCCTACCTGAAATTAATTTGGCCCAATTTCTTTTCCGTTGAGGATAACCTGGAGTGGAGGAACACAATTTTTAGGGGAAACAGAGGAGGAGAAAGGCTATTAACAAAACAAGAAAAACAGAAGCTGAAGGAAGGGCTCACACAGCAGACAGTTTAATCATTGACCATTTCAGGAACGGCTTAAAATGTTTGTTTCTCCTCTTTATGGATCGTCAGAGCTGATACATGGGAAACACTCTTATTTGAGATATAAGGACATATGCTCAATAGAATTAAACTTTCAACCGGTGTAAATGGGATCATTTCCTTGAAATCAGTGGAAGTAAAATGATTTTCATAGATGAGTATCTGATCACAGTGCAATCTGGAAGAAATGGATTACACTATAGTTTGATATTTTGATGTATAGCTATTTCTGTTGATTTATGTTGATTTGTTGGTTTATGTTGATTTATGCTAACATATATTGAATCTAAAATGGCCTCTGAAATCAGTATCTTCTTGATAATGTTTTCAACTTCTTAGTTCCATAGCCAAAACTTGGTTGGCTTTCTCAGCTATTGGTTCCAACTCACACTAGATATTAGTCAACTTGGACAATATCTAACCAGCAAACTAAATTAAAGATGGCTTGAGTGGATCTTTCTTATTTTTCATGTTATAACTATATAGAAACAATTTGATAATAAGTTTCTGGCATTTCTATTTTGCTTTGCCCTCTCCAAGCATGGCTTAGATTAATAGAAGCTCCATGAATAAGTGAAAGTATTATAAAAAACCCTCTCAGCTGCCTAACCCTTACTGAAAGACTGGGTTTCCTGTTTTAAGACAGTGTGAAACAGAGCAAACTGAAAAACAGGCATATAAATACGTCATTTCATTAGTCCTTTCTGCAAAAGGTTATGGAGTGTATATTGTGCATGAGTTTGTTCATCCGCTAAGCTAAAAGGAGTAACTGAAGTTTATGGCTGTGTGGTAAAAGGTACGTATTTAGTACTGCAGGTGCCACTTAATGTATATTTTAGTCTTATTCATACAATAGAAGCAAAATGTGCGGACAGTTTCATCAGATTATTGAAAAGAAAGCTATCATTAGAATCAGAGTTTCAAACTGTGAGGATTGTAAAAGGATGGATAATTCCACTCTGGGGGAATATGGGAGGCAGCTGCTGCTAAGAAGAGATGGAAGGGAGGTGCAGATAGCAGCTGGTTGCCCCTCTTTGGGGTAACCTGTGCCATTCCTGCCTCACACTTTTTCAAGCTTGCTTTCTTGTTGAAGGTTTCAAGAACTGCCAATGAAACAAGGCTTCACTGTTAAAAACTTTGTGCTTAACGTCTATTTTGGATCTTCCTTCATGTATTTTAAACCTGCAGCTCCTTGTCTTATCCAACATGTAGAACAGGTACTACCCTTTCTCTCTGCATCTCTTATAGAATTCTATAAGACTGCTACCCGCTCAGTCTTCTTTCTTTAGACTAATCAACGCTAATTTGTTTAGTCATTCGTCATTATCATTGCTTCCCAAGTTGGATCTAGTATTCCAGCTGAGACCTTACCAAAGCTGAACAAATTATGCTCTTACTAAATTGAAATTCAGAACATATGGGAGGTGTTTCTCTCCTACGAACCATTTGCCCACACCCACTAAGAAGGCAACAGACTTCAATGCAAGTAGAAAATATGAAAGTCGATTTTTAGTGCAAAAAGAGTCTTAAAGCCTGTGCTCCCAAAATAAAGAGCTGTGTGGTGCTTCTGTATCAGAGCATATTCTGGTACCATGAAAATGTTCCTGTCCCTCGGAACCACCAACACCAAGCTCAGAGTTTAATGAGCTGTGGGATACTGAGCCTTTCATCGTGATCTGGTAGAGACTTTTGTGTACTTGATACCCTGTGGTACACTCAGAGCAATTTATCCCAAAGGAAATCAGTACAAATGCAACAGCAAAACACATTTTATAGAAAGGTTAATGTTGTAAGAGAAGGACCCAACAGCCTCCGTTCAAGCAACAATTTCAAACTTACTGCAATTTTACCTCTTTGAAAAAAATTCTCCCTTTTCTTTCAGAAACATATCCTCTACACTGAACCTACACTAAACACCTGTATTTAATATTGAGACTGAAAGGCAGAAAATAAATATACTGCTGGAATAGAACCTGGAAAGTGCTTAGTTTCTAGAAGTGAAAAAGAATAGTGGTCTGTTTTTCAGGGCATGGATCCCAATGAGGACACAAGAAATACAATTGTAATCATAAGCAGATTCTTAGGACCATTTTCGTATGAAACAACACTTTGGCTGAGGCCTGAATAAGCAAACTTATAGTGGTCTAAGGGTCTCATTAGGCACGAATGAAAAATATATTGCTACAAATATTTCTGTTTACTTAAGTGGGGTAGTTGGCATGTGAAAAAAGAAGGCAGATGTATGGAAAATGCTAGTTCTATTTAGAGGAAGATTCTCCCTTTATTAGCCAGCTATTTTCTTGCTTCAGTCTTTGCTAGCTACTTTTATTTCTATGGCATTGGAAGGATGCAAGACAATAGTATTTTAGAAAAGCTAAACTTTGTGGTATTTTAGGTAAATTAAGAGAAATTAAAATGACATTAAAATATGCACATTCACATGTGCAAAGAAGTTTTAAGACAGCATTTCTGTGTTACAACCCAATCATTTGCCCTCTTGATTAAAATACGAAAGGCACCCTTTTGATTAAAATGTATCAAAGGTTGCAGATGCAGTCTTCTATGATTTCTTGCCTCATGTGACTTGGAAAAAAGGCGGTGCAATCCAGAATGATTTTGCGCTCTTTAGGGCAACTTGGAAGGGAATAGTCAGCTCCACAGCTAATGTGTAGTGACAGAAAATATTTAGAAAGCCTGAGTTCAACATCTACCTCATTATTTAGGTTAATATTAGTGCTCATTAAGATGTTACATGCTTTTAAATACAATTTTAAGATAAGGTATAAAATGCTTTAATTTTTTCAAAGTTATTCACTCTGTTACAAAATATTTTTGGCTGGCAAGAAAATCATAATGTTAATTTGATTTGAATTACATTTTGAGAAATAAAGTAAAGCAGGCTCTATCTCCCTAGCAAAGAGGTAGTCTGTGGCTTGACCAAAATTAAGCCCAGGTGTCCTGACACACAGGCCCAAAGTCAGTCCCATAAACCATTCTTCCTACAGCAGGTCCTTGTTCCAGACCATACGCACATTTCATTCTATCCCTTGGCTTTGTTAGCTTTTCAGAAATACTGACTCAACTGAAGGCTCTCACAGAGCTGCCTGTCTTCCACTAGCCCAAGCTGACAGCTGTCTTACACTCACTTGGGTTTTAGATACCAGTTCCAGAATTAGCTGCATTTTGCTTTGTGAAAAACCTAAAGTATACAAAATTGCCATGTCATCAGCTCTGTCAATAGCATTGCTGCCTATTATAAAAACATCTGTCATCCGAGGTGAGTTTTGCGATATATTTGCCCAGAACGACTTGAAGACTAGATTTTGGGAAAGGAACATGTACCCAGCACCACCCAGCTGGCTGAAGGTCTCTTCTCTCTAGCTGTCATTGTACCACAGTTCAAGCAGATTCTTGCTCTTGCTTCTCCCTGGTCCGGTAGAAACTGTTGCTTTCTTTAAATTTTTCAGATCTCTTTGCCACTACCAGAAATTCAGATGTTACCTTTCCAGTATCTAATATGGTCTAACCTCATCATGTAATTTTCTTCAGAAAACAATGGCCCATTATTACAATGGGTCCTGAATTGGAGGATAAATTAAACCTTGTTTTATCAGCAACATCTGTGGCCTGCCTAAAGTTCTGAGTGCTAGATTGCCACTTCGATTGACTCTGGGCTCAAGCATGCAGAGTGCTGTCTGTTTAACAGGTATCATTTTAGTGTCCAGGAATTCTGTTCTTAGATCTATTAATTTATTAAAACATAAAGCAAACTTTACTGAAGCAGAATGTCTAGGATGTGGTAGGACTGGCACAGGGATTCAAGACTCGGGGAAATGTGATTTTACCACTCCAGCGCTTACATTTTTGCATCTTTAAGATATAAAACCACCATAAAAATGCCAGTCAAAACCAGTGTTCTTTTTCACTGACTCACGTAATGCTTTCCCTTTTTTTGATATTTAGATGTATTTCTTATTCTGTATAGGTTACAATTTTTCATAATTCAGTAGCATAACATCTGATTTGCCTGTGCTGAGAGGTGTTCTGCTCCGTTCTGGCCTCACCATTTGCCCATAAAATGTAATTAACCATGCCCCTTACAGATAATCTCTCTGATGATATGCAAAGCAGTATCTGCTTAGTTCTAGGTATCAATATCTGTCAGCATAATCATATTTTAAAAAAAAATGTTTCCACCCCTTACAACAATTGACACATTTAATGAAAGCATTATTCAATGTTTGTTTCTTTGCAGTTTTGTCTCTTTTCTGTGGTTTCACCCAGAGACTTCAGCGCTCCATTCTGCTGCGTTGTTCTCTCCAAAGTCTACCCTTGGTGCACGTACCTGTCGTGAATTTGAATGATAGTTTCCCAACAGCTGCAGATGCATTCTTGGGCTGACCCCAGCCCAGCAATAGAACTACTACTGTGTTCTGCTTGCCAAAAGCAATACTCTTTAATTTTATACACTGTTATATTCTGTACCTTCAGTAGAGTTGAGAAATTGTTACCAGCTGCTATTGCAATTAGATCCAATACCTAAAGCAAGATTGTAGCGCTGAATTCCAAGCTCGTAAAGTAGAGGAAGTGTTTAGTGAAGGAGAAAAAAACTACAGATAACTTTTTTCCCCTACATTTGCTACTGTTCCTTTTCTGCATTATCTCTACTCTTCTCTTTCTTTCTTGCTCTAAACCATAAATTGTAATAATTTTAAGAACTAGAAACTGGATCCTACCCTATTTTAAATCATATGTGAAAACTACTGCTTAGTGTTTATGTAGGATGCATCCTTCTATGGATTTAGTGCTGTCACTCACAGTTAAGCTTTTGACTTCAGAAGTTCTGGATGCACTTAGTTTGCCGGAGTTGATCAGGAAAGTTAGTTTCCTACATAATATACATATGTGTATTCAGATATTTTTTATTTTGTCCCTCCAAAATCTCAGTTTATTTTGGGAATTTTTAAGAGCATTTAGAAGAAAAATATTGACTGCCTCTGTTACTGTGGGATCTAGTCACTGTGACCATTATAGCAAATGTGACAATTTGTAGGAAAAGGACCAAAAAAAAAGTTAGATGGTACCTTATATTTTGTGTTATACAAAACAGACTAATAAAGCTTCTGAAAAATTCAACGGTCAGTACTTTGATGATGGGAAGTGACACTTTCGGAAAGCTGAGATTGTTGAAGCTGAAAGTTGACTTCATACATATTTGTTGTAGTGTTTAGACTGCAAGTTGTAGACAGTATGAAGTAACTTTGAAAGGGTGATGAAGAAAGAAGATCTTTCCTTTTTTTTTTTTTTTTCTTTTTTTCCCCATGAGTTATGAGTTCCTTAACTCTTTAATGAACTCAAGCAGTCAAAGGACCCAGTGAAACTGCAGTAAAACTGGTTTGGAATTTTTCAACAGAGGAGTTTTTGAAACTGTTTGTAAAGAAGATAAAGCAAGATTTGACCATGACAACTATTTTAGTCCATTGGCTGCTGTTTTTTTCTGAAATGAGACTTTCTGATTACTTTGGGGACTAGAGGAGTTGTGCTTGAAAACAAAAAGCTTTGTTGGGAACTGGAGGAGTCTGGTACTTGAAAAAAGACAACCAAACTTTGTTTTTTATTTTCATGCAGAACATAAAGATACTATTATTATTTACAAAATGGAAGTAATGTCATGTACAGCTCAGATTTTTGCAGTAGTTTTCAGTAAGTGTTTAAACACAGAAGCACCCACTCAAACATTTATGGCTTGGATCCATCCACGATTTATTTATGTACTCATTTTGTTTTTGTATGACTAACCCCATTACTTTGCATGATGTTTTTTGTGCAGAAAATATTATTGTTACTGGCAAGGCATGTCCATGTGCAGATTTAGCTGCCTGACTTCATCTGTTCAAAGGAAAAATTGTTTGCTCTGTCCTTTCTGGTTCATGGCATGCCAGTTTCCTATCTGGCTATTAAGAATTCTTTTTCATTAACGTTGTGTCAAAGATATTTTCTAAATGCAGATTTTTTTATTTTTTTTTCAATTAGGTGGAAAAGTTAGAATATAGTTTTCTTTATAATGGATTTGTCCTTGTTAGGATTCTTTTCTTATTCTCAGGGCCCACTAACAGTCATAACTTTGACTTCTGCAGTATTACCAAAGCATGGCCCTTTACAGGTCTTATCAAGGTTTCAGAAATTCCCTGTGTTCACATTTACAGAAAAGACAGTTTGGGCCTTTGTTATGACATGGTATAAACTAGGTTATATGCATCGATTGGGAATGTCATCCTTACTTTTTGAGTTTTCCAGTAAAGATGGCAGTCTTTGAAACTCACAAGAGATGGTAGAGATATGTGTGATAAAAAATATGTGCTACATAAAAGGTGTTTTCTTTTCTTTTTCACATATTAATATAGATGCTCTGTTCTGAGAGGAATTTCTTGAACTTATCAAGGTCATAGACAAAACGACCTTCAAAAGGTCCCTAGCTTAGTAGCTAGATGGAGAGCTTTCCTTTGTAATTCTTTTTCTTAACAATGAAACCAACTATATGACTAAACATCTGTGTCAGATGATGAGACAAAGGAAACCCTTAAACTGATTCACCTCTGATTTGTAACCCCATTAGCTTGTGAGTAACTCCACAGGCCTCATGTTAATTCTGGTGTCTGCAAGAGAGTGGTCAGGGTACAAAACCATCTGTGCTGTCAAGAAATTTGCATTATATCAACTATTATCAGGGATAGGGAAGGAGTATCTGCTGTAGTGATTTCAGAATGCTCTTGTTAATTAATATTCATATGAGCTTTATCTTGGGACTACCCCAAATTGGCTACTATTCGCCTTGCAATGGAGTAAAATTGCTGCTTATCACCTGCTACCAAAAGTCTTAATGGTTGCATATTTCTTTATAGAAATATAGCTGCAAAAAGCAAATTGAAGCTATTACTGTTCTGGAACCCACTTTTGTAAGATACTGTGTATAACCATACAGGCTTACGTATGACATATAGGCTTACGTAAATATTTGTTTCTCCAGTGCACACCATGTTTTATCCTTAGCAGTGGAAAGGGAAAGAGACGTACCCAAGAATCAGAGTCCTTCTGAGAGGGGAATTGGCTGCACTGAAGACATTTGTCACTTCTTTCTGGGTGGTTGATATATTCCATAATGTCTACATTCATTATACTGGATCTACGATACACAAAATAATAAGAAAAAGTATTATGGGCCAGTGTATAGAACTGGTGAGTTACAACACGTAATCCAATTATAGGGAATTAAGCTATTTGTAAATGTAGCCTCTAATGTAGCTGCTTGTTTCTCTAGAATTCCTTTTTAATGGTTTGTTTTGATTATATGAGATCATAAGAACCAATGCTGAACACCAGGGAGCTCTGGAATTCTTTTGACAAAAATGTTTTTTTTCTGTTTTAAGCTTCAAGTGAAATTACAGCTTTTGGGAGCAATGGACTAAAAGGAATGTATTGAGCAGTCGGGTCCAGTTTTGTGGATTATTTTTTTTCTTACGTTTGAGGAAGCGTTATCAAATTGAGATGTTCCGGGGGAAAAAAAAATTCAAAATCAACATATGGACATCTTGATTGGAAAATTTCTGGCCAGCACTATTTTAGAAGGTCATTAGTTTGTTATCATGGATTGCCAAACTGCTTCCCATCTTCATAACTGAGCCATTTAATTCCAATTGCTAAACAGTAACCAGAAATTAAGGAGACTAAATGTTTTGCATGAGTCTTGAAGTTCATTTACTGCCTATCCTCGTCTGGTTTGCTGTAGGCAATATTACTATTTCTACTGTCCTATGAGAGAACACAAGACCTGTGATAACCTTCAGTGTGGCTGGAAAGGAAAGTGAAATGAGGTTACTTGCCAGCCTTGCTGTTGTTCATTTGCTACTGTCTGTGTTCCCTGTCAAATCCTCTGTGTCATGCAGATATTTGTCCAGGATGTGATTTTCTAAAAGAGTAACTAAGTCTTTGCTCTCTTCAACGGCTCATAATTTATCATTGTCAAAAATATGCAAGCATTTCTTTTTGTTAGGTGGATGAGAACAGAATATAAATGCAAGTGTGTGAGTGACACTTTCAGCACCGATGTCTATGGTGGCAATCAATCACAAGTGGTTCAGCAAAACAACGTTACTGAAATGACGTGTTGCAAAACAAGCAATATTGCAGTAGGTTGGGATAACTGGAGCTTTCATTAGTGCTATTACACTGTGATGCTTAAACAGTATACTGCTTCCCTTACATACCCTATGATTGGAATAATTCTGGGAATGTGCCTTTGCTGTTTCAGGCACATGTACAACGCAGGAGTTAAAAGAGATTTATCCATTGACTGAACAGATTACATTTTGAAATTGATGAAATTTGAGAAAAAGGATTTTGAATTTATTTCTGAAGTGGTAGCAGGCTGCTTTCAAGGGTGACTGTAAGGGAACTACTTTCCCAGTAGCCACAAAATGGAAAAAGAGTAGGAAACACCCCCCCTCCCCCCCCTTTTTTTTTTCCCTGAAGGTTTTCTATTCTTTCTTGTTCTGAATCTTTATATGAAAAGGCAAAGTCATGTAACTCATCCTCTAAATACCGCTGGGTCACTGTGGCTTCATGAAGGAATGTAATTGCAAGAGACAAAAGAGGTATATTTTTAAGCTGGTCATAGTCTGTCAGCTTTTCAGTCCAAAATCATCCCCCATCCATAACTAGGAGGGATGTGACCTGCTTTCTGATTGCAAGGTGGCCAAACCAGCTGATGCGTAACTCTGCATTGCTTCAAAAGTGATGGGGAAGACTAGCACGTGCTTCCAGGAAGGTCACACTACTGGAAGTAAACCAGTAAATTTCTGTGTAAACAGAAGTGATTTATCTTGCACCCTAATTATGGAGGGGAGGAGAATCGCTGAGTAGTGGGCAGAAGGGAGCATAAAACAAAAGCTTGAGTGTATAGGAGTCACACTCTAAAGGGAACAAACGACTTCCATATCTTTCATAAGCACAAGGCTTGTGATATACACAGTGATGATACGGTCACCATGCTGACTCCAAGGTGATTACCTACCTACCTGTAGTATTTAAAAGTAGTTTTACTCTAAGTTAAAGTGAAAAAAGAAACCTAAACCTATATCCATGCATATACTATTGTTTTCCTGTTCTGAAATGAATATATAATACATGTTACACAGCCATTAAAAAAACCCCAGAATTTAAAAAGAATGTATTACTGAGTCAAATAACCTTCCTTCCTCTATGAATGCACATCACAAAGCATGCTCCAAAACCAGAGTATTATTACAAAATATAGCCCTTTCTCATAAGCAAGCAGTACCCTACTCTACAGCCGGAAGCATGAATTAAGGTTTATACAAGCATCTGATCTGTTCCAAATGCCAGAAGATCTGAGCGCTTTTCACATTATGGCATTGTGCAGAGGAGTCTGAACTAGTGGAGACCCAAAACAAAATGTCCACACTGTTGAATTTGCTTCAGAATTTTTCTCCTGACATGTTATGGAGAACTGTTTCTTACTGCTTTTGAGACTGACAAATTCTATGCAGCACTGTGTTGTCTTGTGTGAATCAGTCACCCTGGGCTTCTTTTCAACCTGTCCTATTTTCCAGTAAGTCAGTATCTCAATGAGCTTGTCCCTCACTGCTTTTCTCTGCAGTATTTTGTACAGCACCATGGAACTAGACGCCATGCAAGGGTGGCTACCATCACACGTAGGGATGTTAGCTCAGACTTGATACTTTTTCCACACACTTACATGCTCTCTGGATGACTTCTCCATTTTTCTTCACACCCTCCATGATTCAAGAATGAGTTGTTCTCAGTCAGAAGGTGAACACCTTCATATTATCTGCATTTCTTTCCAGTTCAAGGAGGACAGTGTTAGAAACTTTCAAAACAAGGGCTGCATCCGACCTGTTCAGCTTTTCTTTCATTCTGTAAATGGCTTTGAAATCCTTTGCAGTGATAGATATTTGTTGAATGTAAGATTAATAATATCACTGAGTATGTTCTCAGGAAGACTAACTTTCCATTTAGAATAAAAAAAGATGCCATTTGAATTTCCGATACTGAGAACAGTTGATTAGATTTCTGTTACTAACCCAGTCTAGTCCTCTGACTGTATGCTGCATACTTTATTTTGAAAGAATACTAACTTTTTCATCTGAAAAAGAGATATGTCTTGAAACAGCCCATGTAGACCATCAATGTAAAAATCAACAAGGAAGTCCATTAGTTCACAAAATAACTGCAACATAGGAGCCAAGTCCTGGCATGAGATAATGGATCTGTAAGACTTTACTCTGTTTAAGAAGTATATTTATATTAGTTTAGGTTTGGTCCTTTACAAAGCTGTTTGAGTCGATGGGCTCATGGTATAGCATGAAGCCAGAGCAAGACTGGCAAACAGAGAACAGTAATAAGGTAGATAAATATGTATTTCTTATTGGTATTTGCTATTCACAAAATTTACAGTGCTATTTCATTTACATGAGAGTTATGAATATCTAGAATAAGTGCATTTAAAATATTCCGCTTTATAATGGCTATTACTATGATGAGCACTTAGCTTTCAAAGTGCTAGTCTAGTGGCTTCATAGCTAATCTTTGCTTTTGCATAGAGGGCAAAAATATTGTTCATTGCTGTGAAGGACAGACCAGGTCATTGATGTGAAAGAAGGCTCAGATGAGATCCTGTCTGCTATCCATGCCAAAGATGTAGTTGAAATAATTGTATTTCTCTGGAAAATAATTTGCAGATGGTATTGGAGGAGCAGGAGAGATACATTTTGCTTCAACAAATATCAAGATGGTTACCATACATTTAGCGTACCAAATTCAAGTACGTGTGACTTTTCACCATTTTTTTCATATATATAAATAATGATGGAGTACAGATAAGTTATCTGGAGTACAGATAATTTTAATTCTGTTCTCACTTGAATGCCATAAAACAGAGACTACAGTGAGTGAGAAAACACCTGAATTGTATTTATTTTCCTGTTTACAAATTACTTGTAAACATATTTTAAAAAGTCAAATTATTCATTTTTTTCAAGAGATAATACTTTAATATTACATTTTCCCTGTAGGTCACTTACATATGATTCATTGTTTGCATTTGCTGTTGATGCAGTTCTATAGAAAGATATTATGTTGTTTATTCTGTCTGCTGATGAATATGAAATAGAAAAATAGAAGCTGATATTATCAGGGAACATCCACACTATAATATTGGGAAAATTAACTGGGAGGTTCCCCAGAACACATGAGCTAGGTATGTCATGTGTCAGCACTGGATGTAAAATGGTAAGCAATACATTTCTGGGAGAATCCACATTAGCACATAAATTTAATCAACTGTAGGATTAAACTGATGGAGGGATGTAGTATAATAAGGTACAAAGGCTATTCATGTATCCTGAGACAGTGTTTCTGCATTTTGGGACTGTCCTCCCTGAATGCTGCCAGATGTAATGGAGTACAAATAATTGTCTCAGAGAGCTTTGGCCAGGGAAGCATAGATGAAGCCTGAAAGAGAAGCATGCTTGTTAACAGATTTCATCCCTGCCACAGGCATCATGGAGTCTTCTTTGTCATTAAGTTACAGATACAGACGTATATCTGTGCTTCTTAACTTGTCTGTCCTGACCAAGGGCTAACTGTTGACTCCTTGCTTCACTCAGCGGTGTACAAGCATGGATGAAGGGGACAGAAGTAGTAAATCAGCAGACATACTACTTTGTAAATGATCATCAAGGTGAAAAAATGTTGTGGTGCGGGAGTTCTGGAGACATATATGCTAACCTTTTGTTAATGTGTAGATGGATATCTGGATTACTGCATTACAAAAAGAATAGATGAGAGCAAATTCACTGGTAGCTACAGCAATTTTTGATACAAGTCAGAATAGCTGGGAGTAGCTACAACATCTCACAGATGAACAGTCTCAGGCTTTATTCTTGGACCCAGTTCACAAAATCACTGCACTGAATATCACTGAACACTGGTAAAAAACATTTTCTAGTCAATCTGGGCATGAGACAAACTCCATGTTTCTAGTAAGGATTATGGTGTCTAGTCCTCAATTTTGTGTAATACTATTCTTATTACAAAATTATAGGATACGTTTTACATTCCGGATACTTTCAGATAGTGTATATTTTAGATAAGAGTATATATTTATTAAAAAAAAAAATATCAGTGATATAAATATGTAAAGTAGGTAATACCACAAACATTTATCATTTTATCACCTTGCCTAGTAAACTGCATATAGAGCCTATCACTTTATTTCTGCTCTGTTTTTAATTTCAGTGTATGTATGTTTTTCCCAGCTTACCAGTGTGAATGTTTTAACTTGTTCCTAAAATACAGTGTTGCAAAGATTAGAAATAGGACCTGGTTGTATTTAATATTAAAGATGATTAATATATCTTTCTGTTCAGCAGTTCTCAGTACTGCAGAATGATATTAGCTCCTGCCTTGACTACAGTGACAAGGTCATTTTAAAAGAATGCTAACAATGTTCAAGTGGTGTTTAGCCCAAATCCAGAAATGTTTCCCCGTACTGGGTCAGAGTTACATGTGAGCAGAGAATGAAGAATTGGGACAATCTGTTGCATTGTTCCTTTAGCAGTCTCTCATTAGCTATAATTACTGACAAACACACACATAAATCTGGATGTAAACTAAAGTTGTACTTTAAAACAGCCTTTTTGTAGCTACAAATGTAATTAACAAACTAACAAATGTAACTACAGAGTTACATTTGTAATGGGTATCTACAGAAAGCTGAAAAGAAACAGCCCTTTAAGACCCACCCTCCTCCAAAATGTCCTTAATTTGATGAACCAGTTCTCTTTCAGTTCCTCCCTTTCTGGCTGAAATTAGCACTCAAGGTGAGAGGAGAAGTTAAGACAAGTAGAAAGTTACCTATGGACCATTTTATTTGCAGTATTTTGATAGGTGGGAAAAGAGAAATGACATTCAGTCATCTGGATTTGATGGCCCTTGGACTTGCTTCAGTTTGTTTCAGTATTTGAAAAACCCTTTTTACCTCATCCCCTTAAAGATGTTAAAAGGTGCCAGTGTGAAATCCAAAGGTCCTTGCACCAAAATCCCATGGCAATGGTATTTTACCTATTTGAATAATCAGCCAGGTGTCTTCTGGTCTGTGGGTTTGCAGATCTGTACCTCAGTATGAAACACCAAGGGATGCTTGGAAAAGCAATTTAAACCCATCTGCCAAGAGGATGCATCGTTGTCACAGTTAGAAATAACACTTAGAAGTTAGCATTATACCACCACTCCAAGCATTCAAATTTGAATCATTCAAATAACTGCTAATTTCTCTTTTGGATATGGTGAATAGGTGGAAAGTGAAATTCACATAATTATATCTATTTGCTTTGTTCTCAGGAAGTTACTGGAATTCCCTAAGGGAGAACTAAGTTCTGTCGTCTTGAGAACTAAAAACATTAGTAAACTCATAGTCTCCTTAGAATAAGTAAAAAGTTTGAGAGTGTAGTTCCAAGTTAAAGACTGGCAAGTCCATATGGTTACATAAATATCACAATGGTGTACATCACGCTGTGAACCTCAAGGCTAAAATTCCTGATTGGCTTAAAAATTGTGAAATAAAAAATTAATAACAGCGTTGGGCTTTTTAATTTTTTCCTATAATTTTCTAATCCTTAATACTGCACACTGTTCACATTTTCAGGCTTTTGTCCACAATCATAAGGGCTAGAAACAGATGCTAGAAATATCCCCTTTGACACACGTGTAAGTATCTGGCTTACAGAGTGTAGACATAGAAAAATACAATTTAGATCACTGATGCTATGTAAGTCATGGACCAGTGGGGCTAGATGCTATTGCTTGCTCTAAAAGGATTGTAAGGGCAGGCAGGTCTGTTTCAACTAACTGGTTTTGTTGTGGGCTTTCCTTATTATAGAATAGGCTTGTATATGTAGTAGTAAAAGTGGAAGTCTTAAAAAAAGTGGAAGTTTTAAACTTAAGAACTTTATGTAAGTTTAGCCAAGTCTTCTATGTTCCATACCACAAGTTTAAAAAAAAAAAAGGAAGGCTAGAAGTTCGTTGGTAGCAGAAATGTATTTCAAAACTGTTAAGCAGGTTTTGTTTAGGATTCCTATTAAACCAGTCACTTAACTGATACCTCACACACTGCTTTGACAATATAGTCTGAATCGTGCAGTTTTGACTAATTGTACAGAAGTTCACTGTGAGGACTATAAGTACTACATTAAGTATAAACGCATATTGAAGTATAAGTCAATGTGTATCATGCTATGCTGTGTGCCGCTGATTCCATGACTTGATTGAAGTTAATTCTGTGTCTACCCTTATCTCAGTTGATTGAATGATGTGCTCTACTTCATGCCGTATTTTGTAGCTCTTGCCAGTTTTGATTCTTTGTGACAACTGAACACAGGGCGTAGATGTTTTGTTTTAATCCTTGCTTAAGGAAGCAAAAAGAACAACTGACATCTGACTGCTTAGATATAATAGGATTTCCCAAGAAGGGGAGGGGAACAGTAGGGATCCAAATGATAAGATTTTTCCAGAGGATGAAGTCAATCAAATCATGAGTAACACACACACAAACAAAGAATCATCTCCTGACATGTAAGCCACCAAATAAATCAGGGGAAAACCCCCTTTTGGTAGGAGGGATATGGAGTGTTTATGCTGAAGCATGATGATACGATTTACAGGTACTATTCAAGAAATAGGATAACGTATCACTCCTTCCTGTTTCAGCTTCACAAGAAGCCAGTGTTATTTAATTACTATGGTCAGGGGTTAAATTAGTAGGAACTCCAATTCATTCTGCCTCGTGTATAGGCACTGATTCAGGGCAAAGCTTCAAATTACTTATACCTCAGTTTTTCCTATGTAAAACAGCTAAAATACAATTTTCTATTTTGAGAAAAAAAAAAAAAAAAGGATACAAATCAGATTACTTGAGTACTAGAGTAGATTGAAAATATCCAGTAGTCTCAATTAAATTGTGGTGGGAATGGTCTTGCCCTGTAGCCAGTCACAGTTACACTCTGGGTTTATATGTCACTATTCTGCATACCCAGTATTCTCTGTCAAAAGACGCTTGTGAATTCTCACATCAGATAAAACAAACCAACCAGAATTCTACATGCATGCTATCAATAGACAGTGACTTTCTGTAATAAAAATTACAATATCTTAAGTGAGTTATATGTATTCTTGTGCTTTAACTTGCACCTGTGCAGACACATACATGTGTGTGTGTCTGTATTTATCTATAGTGAATTTATAAAAATACACACATGGATACCCAGCTCTAAAAAGGTATCAAGGTGAATATTTTCCTCTGATCATAAGAAATACTTAAGATCCTAATAAATTTATAGGTATTTATGTCAAAATAGCCTGGAACACCAAATCATACAGCGTGAGGTCATATGCATGTTAGTATAGCCCTAAAAACTGAATTAAAATGATAATTTTCATTGGTCTTTTGAAGAGCTACAGAACTTTACATTGTAAGAGTTGTCCTCTGGATGTCCCAATAACAAAGATTTTGGTGTAAATAATTAAGAGAAGGAAATGCCTGTTAACCACATGCCTTGTCTCACGTGAAATATAGGAAGACAGTTGTTCATATTTGGAGTGAAAATATTAATAACAAATATCATACTCTCCCCTGGCATTCTTCCAAGCATGTAATTATCAGCAGAGCCAACGATGGAGAGGTATCTTAGCATATGTCTCACTGGGCTAAAATACTATAACAATTTATTGCACTACACCATGCAAGAAAAACAAGGTGAAGAAGTATAATACTTCCGAGTCTGCAGGGCACTTAATGAAAATAATAGCACATGTAGTACGTTTTGATAGCTAGAAAACGTGTATGATTCTTTAAAAAGCAACTTCACCGAAAGGCTCTAAAATATGCTTCTGTGTATTTGATTAACTGAACACACATTAGCATATAAGAAATCTCTCCTTGATTTATCACTTTGAAGCTGTCACTGGCTCAGTACTAACCTTCCAGTTGTGGTGTTTACATTCCTGCATCTGTGAAATCTGCATGCAGTAGATGACAGTTTATGTAAAGAACTAGATCCTCATCTGTTACAAATCAGCGTAACTCTGATGTGGATAGGATACTGTCTTCATCTCTGTTGGTGACCTGGATAAATGCATTCATGCTACATAGACTTTTTATGTGAGAGTCTCATTTCATGTTTGCTTTTAACAGTGTTGTAGGAAAAGCTGGATAGTGATAGGAAAGTAGTTTGGCAGAGGTGTTGTGAGGTGGAGATATGCTGGGAACCCACAATCATTTCATAGTTTCTTCATAGTCACAGCCATTTCCTCACTTTCATTATTCAGGTGATGTCTGTAATTAAAACTGATTTTAGGATACAGTATAAATAAGTGAATTTCTGAAGTCTTAAAAGCCTTCTAAATCCTAAAGTTTTAGCCATTTTCTGGTAGCAACATAAAGTAATGTTAAATAAAATGCTGTTACTTCCAGCATAACAGAGCCTAGCAGACTGGTATCCTCTTCCCTTCAGGTAAAAATACGAATGCAGGTACTAACTCACATATATTTAATAGATTTATTATGGTGGGCACTCATTTATGCACTTGAAATAGTAATCTCACAGTTTGAACTGCTAAATGGACGTCCAGATTATGTGACATTGGGAATCAGCTGTGAGGAGCAGTAGCTATGTGTACTAGCTTGCAGGATAGTTTTTTATGCTTTTATGGAGTCTGTGCCGATACTCCAGCCTCTTGCTTTCAAGAGCAGCAGTTTCTATGTCAGATATTCTCTTTAAAAATAATTCAGATGCAATAAGGAGGTATTTCTGCAGCTCCAGCCTATAAACATACGGTGTAGAACATAACACAAAAGAAAGTAAAACCATTGTGCAAATACAAGGAAAAAAGGAGTCAGGGTTGCACAGAGAATTAGCACTGCCTTCTGGTCACTTTATTGCTGAAGAATTACAGTTTGCTGGTACCCGCACTGCTCTAACTCCTTTTCCTCTGTACCAAAAGTGACATGCTAAAAATTCGTAATGTAATCAGCTACTTGTGTTTATATAGCAGTAATCCTGCAAACATCTCGAAGTGCTTTACAGTCATTAAAATCAAATTAAAACACTATCTCAATAAATGGAAGAATGTGCATAGTAATTCTCATTTGAATATTAATACAGTCTAAATACTGACTTCTTTCTGGAAAATTCTAATGAAGAAAACAACTCCATGACGATATATTTTCTCTTTGAACTATTCTATAAAGAGCAGAATCATCGGACTGGATTCTGCACCAGCACTGCATAATATCATTACAGTCAATAGAGCTACTCAGGTACTTACAGTTATGTTTAAACCTTACTAATGTCTCAAGTGGGTTTTACTACCGTTAAGATGCTCTTGAAATAATAATGAGAGCAAAATCTAAATTGTTTATCCACTATGCACAGAACACAACTTTCCTAATGATTGCTTACTGTATATTATATATGCTAAGGAACCATCTCCAAATATTTTTTTCTTTTCTCAGTCCTAAGGCGTTTGTTGTGTTTGTTGCCTGGCAACAGCATATCACATCAGAGCCATGGATCCCCTTATTTTCTTTGATCCGTTTCTCTACTGACACACAGAATGTGGAGTAGCACTCACCTTGGGGAACTCAGGTGAATCCTGTTAGTCCAGATGGTGATGGTACACATGATCATCTTCTTTTTAGTGTAACGTCTCCTTCCTTGATACTTTTAAATAATGTTGGCTGACAGTCTGATGCTTATTTGTTGGTGACAGCATATGAAAACTAGAAAGCAACAGCTAGTGGCTTCCAATTTTCATCAGTAAAAACATCAATCATTTTGCAAAATACTCTTTTCCATAGCTGCTTAGCTGTTCTGCAAGCAAGCAGATGACATTTGACCATGCTTGGCTGCAAGTACGAAGCCTTCGTGTTCTCTAAGCTGTGCTCCTTTATTTACTATTTGCATTATGTATTAAATTATTGGCATGCATTTGTCCATGACCTCTGCTAGACTGACTGAGGGTTTTTCCCCTCCACTTCTCTAAAACTCTATATTAAAACAGGTTTTGAGCAGGAATCAATCAAACGAGGAATGTATTTATCAGTGAATCTCCCTCGATACCCATGGGTGAAAAAATTTGTAAAGCAGTGATTATGTGTCTTCGCTTAATTTTATGTTATTTCTTCATACTCATCAGCTGAAGAGAAGATTCAGACTAACAATTTTTAAAAATATTTGGGGGCTTATGACAGTAACTATTTTTAGTGGGTTTTGTTTTAAACTCCAAAGTGTGTTCCTTTCACTGGAAGCTCCTCCCCAGTCACAGTTTTTATGAAACACCACCAAAACATAACAATTAAAAAATTACTAAAAAAAAGAGGAAAAAATTATTAGGAAAATCAGCTGAAATTACAAATGCATTATCAATCCCTTCAGCAAATGAATGAAATTACGGGTTCAGCATGAATCGATCATCTGAGTAGAAACTGATAGCATTCTGAGAATAAATAACACGGCTGTGTGGTTTATTGCCGTGTGGTTTATTTTCTCTGCAAAGGTTCTTCTAGAGCTCTCCTTACAGAAACACCATCTGTGGCTTAGCTGGGATTCTTTTCAGCCATGAAGTAGAGTTGTGTGAGGTGAGATTCTGTAGAATTACAGTGTTTTGGCTAGGAAGCTTTAAACAGTGGAAAATGAAGAATGAACCACTCCTTTAGGGCCCATTAGCAATGTAAAACAATACTCTCACACTATAGGAGATTAGAGCTAATACTTTGTAATTAATGGAAGGTAATGTAGTTCCCTGGGGGTGTCATATCAGTAATTGATACATAGTGCCTGGACTGAGTTTCTTCCCTGTATTCCATAATCTTGTTTCAGAAGCACATTTACTATTGTGATATGATCTCCTCTGTAATTCCCTCATAGTCAACAGTCTGCATGTACGGAATGAAGTGTCCTGCTCCTAGCAGACCTATTTTTCATGAGTTTTGAAATGGTTTTCCGTTTGATTGAACTGGAGATATATTCCAAACTTACGAAGAAGTGATACTTGGCAACATTCATAATAATTTTTAGGATGACTACAATATTTTCAAGGCTAAAATACAATACCTTAATTGTTCTACATCAAAGCAGAACTTGAGTGTAATTAAACTGCTAGTGGCAATAGCTAACAATCTGTTATGATGGCGAAGAAAGGGAGAATAATCACCTTGTGTCATTCCAGCTGTCTACATTTCAGATCTAGTAGGTACCTACCATTTTCTGGATGTAAATGAAGGCTAGTTTTTTTGGTTACTCACATTATCAGAAAGTGAATCCACCACCATTCAGTGCTGCCATGAGATTGCAAATTACTAGAAGAATTCTACTAGGCAACACTTTATCAATTTTCTGGTAGAGAGTCAAGCACTTTTAACATTTCTTGCTGTTTTAAGACTATGAAAACCTTGTGACAACGTTGCTCAAATCCAGAAATAGTTTTGCATTTCTTGCTGTAGATGAAGCATCACCATATGTACAGAACCTGTAGAGATGACCATGCTCAATCACAAAACAACAGAAACATAAGGAGCATTTTGAAACCAATGTGTAGGTCGTTGAGGAGACTAGATGACTAATAATCATTAAAGTGTATCATTAATTGTGAAGTGCCTATGGTGCCACTATACAGAAGAAGATCTTTAAATTTAAAAGATTGTTTTTTGGGGACTGTTATGAGGGCCCTAATCTAGACTGAACAAATGCTTAGTTTTAGGAGTGCCAATTAATTAACGTGAATGGAGCTTAGTAGATGCTTAAAAATAAACAGATGCTTTCATATGCTGGTGAATCCAAACTTGCTTTCTGTTTCCATATAATATGAAAGAAAGCACAAGAATGAAAATATTCAAAATAGGATAATAAATTTCTAGTTTACATGCTTAGAACTTTAGTCTCACTTGCTTTCATTGGGACTGCAGCTCCAAAGTCACTTACAGATGCATTTCTGAAACCATTAAGTAGACCAATAATTATAAAAATTATGTATGTATCAAATTCTCTGTATATTAACATTAGGATGCTATTGAAAATTTCAGCAGACATATAGTTCACTTTAAAACATTAAAAGCTATCTCTGAGATATGTTTTTAAAATCTCGTCTATGTCCTTTAAAGACAATATTTGTTCATTTCAAACCTTCATTTTATTTGGGAGTCTGTAGGTCCTTGCAGTGCGATCTGTACAATGCACTCTGTAAGCTTGCAACAAGACTACATTGAAAATAAAATAAAACTAATTATTCATATATAACAAAAATCTTCTGTAGCAAAAATATTCTGACTAAAGTATCTGTTGTTCCAAACTCCTACAGAGACAGAAGGCAAGAGATATTAGATATTTGCTAGTTTTCATCCATGTGTAGGTAATCTTTTCCTCCTAAGTGTATGCAAATTTATGGTACTAGTCATCTTAAATTTTGGAAACATGATTTTATCAATGTTAGAACACTTAGAGCACAGTCTTAAAAGATACTGAGGACTCCAGTCAGCATGCAACAAACTAGATCCCAAGTAATTCTATTTTAAATTTACGTTGTTCACAAAGGACGTAGTCTGACATGTTCATAAGTTTTAAAATTAAAAAAAAATAAAAATTGCTGATTTGCTAAATGTCAAAACCAGGATTTGGAAGTGTAGTTCAGAACTGAGTTCTAAAACTTGGTATAAATGTAGTGTAAAAAAGATCCATATGGAAAATATATGGGAAAATTTTGCATTGCAATATATATTTTACAGATAAATATTTAATTAACTTTTAAACTTAATTCCTTTCCCTAGTGTGACACTAGTGTAGGCTATCTGGAGATCTGTCCTGTGGCTAATTAGATGACTTAAAGATGGAATACCTTGTGTTTTCTTATTCTCTGAAGGATAATCATCTGTCTCCTTTCTGACATAAATTTTATTTCCAAATATAAGTTAGATTATTAGATGGAAAATTGATGTTTCCACAGTAACTTATTTCAATATACTAAACAATAAAATACTTTTCATAAAGAGATGTAATAGAGGGTTATTTTGCAGGTATCATCCAAACTGTTACTTGCTATGTATGCCTGACAGCATGAATATGAGAGCTGAAAAACAGCACGTCTTTAAGCCTCACTCATGTTCTGTAGTAAGATTTTATATATTGTATATACTCTCTATATTTTAACATTTATATGTTCAAGGTTTTCTGAGCTTGTATTTCAAGTATTTGCTTTAACTGGCACAATTTTAATCTCATATTTACAGTATTGCAGAACTGTGTTATCTACTTTTTAATGAAAACGGAATGACTTCTATAACACTTTGTGTCTACAAACAATGGGTTTTGTAATGATGTCAGGGTGGTTCTGTCTTGTTTAGAACAGAGGAAAAGTTTGTCCAAATAAACATAGAATTTCTGCCTGCAGTGCTGCATGTGAAATTTAGCAGAGCTAGCCAGTTTTTAAGAATTATATGCAGCCTTTTTCTATGAACTGAGTATAGGTACACAATACAATACACAATAGAAATACACACTGAAAAGTAGTTCAGTGTATTTTTCCCAGTTTCATAATATTTGTATATTTTTTTTCCTTTCTTATCCATTTCCTCCTGTCTGCTTTTTAGTTTTTATTCATCTGGTCCTCAAATAATTGCCAGCCTCTTTCTATCCAAAGCGGCATCTTCTAACTGCTTGTCTCAGCAGTTGAACTAAGATTGTCTAGAAGTATTTGATTTTCTCGATACTGCTTGTCTTGAGAACAACCCACTCCTCTGGCTGCTTTTTCAGTCAATTGAATCCTTCTTTCCCCCTTTTACATCACAGCTTTTAAAATTCTGTTTCAAAGGATACAGCAGTGTTAGAATTCATATTATCCCTTCCTCATAAAATAAGCCATTGAGAAAATCAAAGGAGGACATTGATAATCCAGTTAAAAGATCAGAAGAAGAAAAAATATTCTAACCATCTAATTCACTACTTTCTGCAGAGAGAGAGATAAAAAAAAAAAATCACTGATGTTTCTGGGCTAAGTCTATCTCTTTGCTTGATTCTTGTGTGCTTCGGGTCACGCTGTTGATTAGCGTGCAGTAGAAGTGAAGGTAAAAAAACCAAAGCAAATATTCATACAACCTTTTGGATCCTTTCTTTCAGTCTGGACTGTGTGATCATAGGACAAGATGTGTGGAACGGTGACCAATTAATAGTGAAATGAATGAAACCTGGAACAAATCCCATTAGGAACAGGACCAAAGTACATCGTTCTGCCCCTATGGACAGTTGAGGTAACAAGCAATGCTGACAATACAGAGGCTCTGACAGTTGAAACACAAATTTGGAATAGAAGAGAAGTGATTGAAAGTGAGCTAGGATGTGATTCATTCTTTATCACACATCTGTCAGTCTTAATGTTTTGCTGCCTATCTGTAGGCAGTGAAAAAGGGAGATAACATCTATTGTCTAATGAATGCTATGTTTTTGCTTTCTTTCTTAAAAATTTAATCTTTTAGAATAGTTATATCTCTATTAATGTTTAGAAAAGGAACAAACAAAATATCAGTTGATCAAAACAAATTACAGATTTGTCTGTCTTCTCAAAACTGAGACATTGTGAAAGAAGTGAGGCATGAAACAGGAATTGTCAGCTTTAGAGTTGCATGCAAAGGCATAGGGTGAATATATTCAGATTTGCATTTAGACTTGAAACATGAATACAGAACTTCAGGCAATACATGATGGGCTTCTACATCTATCTACTGCCAATGGCCACAGAAAAAGGCCAAGGGAACTGGTTTTGCTGGTCCTATTCTTGCCTTGAAGATCTAGTACAATATTCCATCTGTCACAGCTTTGATTTTCTCTTTGGAAATGGACTTTCACAATGGTATTACCATTGTAAATTACAAATAAGGTTTAGATAGTTATTGGAAAGCACTATTATTGAGGTAGTGCCACAGCCCCAAAGAACAACCCACTGATACATTTTAGCAACTGAGAAACTGAGGAAAAAATGGATTCTGTAACAAAGATTAAATGCAATTGATACTTTCTAGCTCAGTGTCAGTTCAGCATAAACTACATGGGGGCAGTTGGAAGACCACAGCAAGTGGGATGGAAGGTGGCATGAAGCCTGTGATTGCACTAAAGGAATTAGTTCTGCTTAAGACCTAATTTATTGAAATTATAGAAAGTGAAAAATGAGGTAGTCAGCTGGCATGAACAAAACAAAGAAGTTCCTGACCTAACGTCACCAAGGAACAACACTAGGAAACAAACAACTACACAAGAACGTGGTCTCCCCAATAGCAAAACCTAAGACCTGATCAAATCTCACGTAACTGTAGCTGTGCTTATTTGTGTTGCCTTTAGAGTTAATTTAGCATGTGTGGTAGCTATTGATAATAGTCATCAGGTGACTGGTAATATAATACATCGCTCTATTTGGAACTGCTGCGGTAAGTCAGAGTAGCTGTTTTCCCATGTTGAAGAAGTTTCCTTGCCCACCTATGTCAACAATCAACTAGCAAGTGGACCAAAAGTTTGCCTTAAATGGCTGGTTGGTGACACACAGCTACTTTCAGTTGGGGTAAAACAGGGAAAAAGCAAATAATTGTTTATAAAAGCATTCCCAAATATGCAAGAAATAACATTCAGAACACACACACACACGCACGCACACACACACACACACGCACACACACACACACGCAGTTTCCCCAGTGTGAACATAGTGAAGATTGACTGATATTTACTCTTTGAGCAGTTATTTGGAGAGTTTCTGAAGACAAAGGTATGAAAAGCAATACCATGCAGTCTGCAATGAAGTATACAAATGATCTAGCTAAATGATCTTGCTTCAGAATGAGCAACTAAATTAACTTCTTTCAATAGCTTGAATCATGTGGCGCAATTTACTGGAGTTGCAAAAATTGTAACTTACCTGCCTCTCCTGTAAGCTAGAATGCTTTGTGCTTGATGGAGGCTGAGAAAAACGGAAATACACAATGCTATATATATATATATATATATATCCTGTACAATACTAGCTGTTTAAGCCTTCTTTTGAAATATAGCACTCCCAAGAAAAATCTGATCTAAGCCAGTTGCATTTGTTAGAATAAGCTGTCTAGCAGCTTGACCATGAGACACACACAGATCCAACTCCCTCCTTTTATTAGTACTTGATTTTCTAACATTTGTTGATGTCCTTAGAGTCTGATTTATTGTTCTTATTAGACACTAAACTAGACACCAGCTGAGGCCTCTTAGGGACTTGGGATGGGGTGGGGAGGGGAACTGAGCCTACAAGAGACAGCTGAGAGCAACGTTCAGCCTGTTGTGTGCTTTCTGTGAGTCACCTCACCAAAGAGTGGCTGCTGTCTAAGAATTTCTAAAAGCTGTGGATTAAAGTTCATCCACTATCTCCAAAGTCTCTCAGTGGAAGGTAAGATGGATCTCAGCATAGTGGTGAAAAACAGAGATGAGGGGACACAGATGTAGGGGGCGGAAAGGACAATTTATCCTGCCCAGCTGCTCTTCCAGCTGCTGCTGCATCTCAGTATCTTCATAGGTCTTGGCTTCACTGAAATCACATTTTTAGGGTGACGTGGTAGGCATATGCATTTTTCTGGACTTCTTCAATTTGTATTAATGTGTCATTTTCACTAATAAGAACAAACTTTCACTAATAAGAACAAACAAAAGTGTATTCAAATTCAATACTCAAATAGCAGAATTACACTTTCTAAAGGATTCCTCTGGCACTAATTGAGGAATTTTCAGGAACTATTTACTTTTAGCATGTTAGGAGTGCCTACGTTTTTAAACTGAACTCTCCCTACTTCCTACTTAATTCCAAATGTATTGTGTCACATTTGAAGAGGAAGCTGACTGTTAGTGCTAATAGATGCTTTAAAATTCCACCTCTGTAAAGTTTTGAAATCCATTTGAATAAGGTGCAACAAATGATGCAAAGATAACATCATTGTCACTCTATTGGGATAGTAATTGGCTTGCCAATATGGTATTCTTTTTCTGCATGGTATTTGGTGGCTTCTCTACTGTTTAAATAGCAAAGGTGTGACCATGTGGAAGCAGTGTCCATACAAAGGCATTTTTTAACAGTATTTGTGAGAACATTTCTATTTAGACATACCTTAGACACTGTAGCTCCTTACAGACAGGCTGGAATAAAATGGGTATCTTTTAATACAGTTGAAAGCCTTAAGAGATCTAGTGGTAGCCAGAGTAATACAGATTTTAGCAAGATCAATTATAAAAAAAACAACTTGGAAACTTTGGTTATTTTTCCTTGTTCTTTAAGTTTGTACCTCTTTTCGTAGCGAAATTTTAGAGGGCAACATTCAAAGAAGTACAGTGTCCCACTGCCATTTCCAAATACTCTCTATGAATTATCTCACCGCTTTGGGGACAAGATAGGTGCCTTGCAGGGCAAAGCAGTAAGAACAAAGGTTATTTTTAAAGGAATAAGAACTGGTTGTTGTAGTTAGTTACTTGCTTGAGAAACAGTGCAAGTAAGGGCTACTAATTCTTAAAAAGCATTGTGCATTTTCTAAACTTTTGTCAATTGCCTTGTGGTGTCCATTGTAACCTGTCGGGTTATCACACCATTTTATAACCTAATCAGCTATGGCAGATGTAACCTGCTATGATACTTAAAGGAAATGTTAAAAAAATGCACCTGCCCCAGGGTTGGACTTTCATAGTTTCTAAAGAAAAGCAAAACAGCTTTGAAGAGTTCAAGACTTTGGAAAATGAAATAGAAGCTGAGATTAAAAGAATAAAGGGAAAAAAACCCAACAAACAAACAAAGCAACAAACCAAAAAAACCCCACAAGATACTACCAATTAGAAAATACTGCGCATACTATAAGAAAAAAATATTGATAAGATTAGTCAGTAAGATGCCAAGCGTGTTCAGGAACTATATACAGATGTCTATAATGGATTATCTCCCTGTAACAGAGCAAATGATATAATAGCAGATCTTATGTACAAATCATGCTGTAGGCATAATTGTATTAGATTAGAGCAATCGCCAATGTAGTCAAGCATCCTGAAGTCCAGCAGTGGTAAATGCATGCCTCAGAAAAAAATGTGAAGCCTTTATAAAGTCTTGAACTGCACAGGGTTATTACTTGAGATAAATAACACTTCCTGACCTGAGGCAAAATTCAGGTTATGACCTAACCCCCCAAAGTAAAGCATTTAATAGTTCTGTATTCTACTAGGAAATGCTCGCTGCAAAGTGTCTCATCTTTTCTTTGACCTGTACAAAACCACTTGTCTCAATGATATATTGTGATAGCAAGTTTCACATAAAGGTACGTATCACTGTTTTATTGTGCCTGCCTTAAATTTGTTTCCTGATATGTCTACAATCTATCACACTTGATTGGAGTTTTTTTTATAATTATATTTATTGTGTCATAATCAGATTTTGCCTCGCACACCTTCTCTTCGAACTAGGGAATCCTGGTCAGTGTAGTCACCACTAATATTCTCTTTTTGTGAAACATTTTTAATTGTCAGTACCTGTTGAAGGACAACAATGTTTTAGGAACTGGAAAAAAAAAAAGTAACAAAATTAAAAAGAATATAGAATTACTATTAATACAGAACATGAATCTGCATTAGTCCCACCCTGCACTTTCTGCTTTTGTGTGTTACATATCATCATGAATCTGTGATATGATACAAGTCAAAAGATTAAAAATGTAATAGAAGCAAAGGAAGACAGAAAGAATAAAAGAAATTGAAAAAAAAGAAGTGTATGGATTAAAGATGTGTAAGAAGGCATGCTCTAAAGGTATGCAAGGTATTACTAGTACAGATAAGCTAGTCTAGGAACTTATATTCACTTTTCCATATAGTGCATCAAAAAAGAAATATTGAAAATGGAAAGAAACCAAATTTAAACTAATACACTGAGGTTTTTTTTAACAATGAACATTCATTGTCATACAAAATACCAAAACCAAGATTTAGACAGCTTCAAGAGAGGAGCCGATGTGCATACAGAGAAGAAAATCAGTAGTTAAAAGAAGAGTTTAGAAAGGGAAAAAAGCTTATGATACAGAGATGGAACTCATGAGTGAAATTAGTGATGATGGCTGGCCCAGAACTTACTCTGGTATTCTACAGAATTTTCTGAAGCAAGTAATGACTCTTCTGTTAGACAAAGCATAATGGGCTGCACAGACTGCTGGCCAGGATGCAATATGACAATTCCCACAATTCCCATATTTCTGAACTCTGAAGTTGTGTCGTAAATTTCTTTTTAAGGTTATATTCATAATTTTTAAATATTGTCATAAAGTGGCAGTATAGTTTTGGGGGTTGTTTTTTTGTTGTTGTTGTTGGCTTTTTTGGGTTTTGGGGTTTGGTTTTTTTTTGTTTTTGTTTGTTTGGGTTTTTTTTTTAATCTGAGTAGTTCAATTACCAATCTTTGTAACTCTGAGATTTTTTTGAGTAAGTTTCTATATGATGACTGAATTTTTATTAATGGAGTGCAGACTTCCTATGAGCAATGGTTAATGACGTCCATACCAGCTGCTGCTTTGTTTTCATCTCAGTTTATTATGCTTTCTTATTTCTGATTTAGTTTCTTACTGAGCTGTACAGAAAACGACTCTTTAAATAATATTGTGGCTTGGTTCAGTCTGCTGTTGACTGAAGTTTAGGGCAAAGGCATCAGACAAAGAGCCATCACAGTAATTGCAGGATTCCATGAAAAAAATTCTTGCCCTTTTTTGTAGACACTAGATCAGATGTGAAATCTAGAATGCTCTATAAAGTTTTCACAGAGACAGGATTGAAAATGTTCAAATATTTGCTGAACTAGGCAACAGAAATTACAGTGTCCCTTTCCTGTAACCAAAATAAAATGGACTGAAAGTTGACTTCTGAACCTTTGATTGTCAAATTGTCCATGTATGCTATTGGGATATATAAAACTCTCATTATTTGTAAGGTTATGCTGTGGTCTTAATTTAGTCATATTGACAAAGAAGATGAGAATCTTATTGCTCACTTTAACCATTTAAAAGTACAGTGTCTAGTCAAGTAACCAGGACTTTTTCTAGACAGTGGAGGGAGATGGTGCTCTTTGTGGACTATTAGTCCTAGGTATTTTAAGCATCTTCCATATTACGGGAGGAATCACATTCTGGAAGTACTTAATTTCTTTCCACAGAAGAAAAAACCCATGACTAGTTTTGCCAGATGCCTGAATTTTAGAAGCCAGAGTGAGGAGAGATGAACCCCATTCTTAGGTAATGTACGTTTTGGTACAGACATGATTGTACACATGCGTTTCACTTTTTGACTAACCTTCCAAAAAGACAGGTAAAAAGAGCCAGTGTTCTAACAAAATCTTAAATTCATTCTGTTGCAAAATGTTGTTTGTCTTGTGAGAAATTAGTTTATGGCCCAGAAGACACCCGTAGTCAGCTAAATTTCTCCCATTAGCAGCAAAGTAGGCATTTAAAGAACAAGAAGTGGAAAGAAAAATTGTGCAGGCTACATTAACGTAAAATAATTGTGGTGATAAATTCCAACTAACTAATACATTCTGGCCATTTAAAGAGCTGTTCTTTAAGGCTAATAAGGACAAAAATCTCTAAGTAAAGCTAATGAAAGGTTATGTATCATAGAACACGTTATTACTGCAAGAATGCCTGTACTGTGCAGCATTAAAGGGAAGACCTAGCAGACTGTAAAGTGATGATGCTATTGAGCAAGGAGATAGCCAAGAAAACATAAGGAGAACTCTCTTTGCCTTCAATCCATTCTCTCTTCCACACTCCCATGACTCTCTTGCTGAAATCCTTACGGTAGCACAGTCAGTGAAGCTGATTTGTTTCCCTACTCTCAGAATGATTAGGTTGTTGCTGTCAGTAAAGAAGATGCAAATAGTAAGGCCGGATTGTTGATTATAGTTTTTTTCCCCTATCTGATGGGAAAAGACATGAATTCTTATTTTTTATATATATGAGAAATATATATATATATATAAAAGTCGCTAAATCCTTTTCTACAGTTGCTTAATGTATTTAATCTCCAAATGAATGTTAGCTAAATGGAATTTTAGAAAAACTATCTACTTTTTTAATGAAGTTATGTAAATATTAGGTTAGATCTCAGCACTTGCCATTGCTTTTTCTTTGACAAGGATTAGGGAATCACTGTGTTTGTATTTTCTATGTTAAGAACGAGCCTTATTATCAGAACACTTATTATGTTCTGGCTTTTGCAGAAAGAAAAGGCTGCTTTCTTAACTCATCTTCTGATGTTGTAGTAGGGATATGATTGTAAAAGTAAAAGAAAGCTGTCTGTCCACAGTGATTAGTGTCAGCTTGAATTTGCCTTGTGCCATTTTGAAGTCAGAAACATTTAACTGGATAGGGATTTTGTTTTACTTGAAAATTTAAGTAGTTCTAAGTTATTCTGATCTCATCTTGAATTACTAAAGAATTTGAAATATAATAAACCTAAAAGTATAAAGGAAAAATACAGAAAAGAGTATTTTAAGTATCTGTGTGTGTACATATATATATATACACATACATATATATATATACATACATACATATATATATATATATATATATATATATATTCCTCTTCTTGTCTCCTCCCCCCCCCAGGTTATTTTGGACATAATCAGATACTTCTTAAATAAGTTAACTCAGTTTCAACCAGTGTTAAACTGCAAGTATGGATAAAAGTACTATTATGTATACTGTTACCTATTATACCAACTGAGGCTGAGATACAAGCATATGGTACTATTATACCTGCCTTCATCTTGCCTGCCTCTTTAACCACCCCTCTATTTAGGAAGCATGCTTTAAATAACCCTAGATAAGAAATATTAAATAGTTGGTAATAACGTACAGTTGGATTTTAGGGCAGCAATATCAGGTAGCAAGCAATTCTATGATGTATACAGAAAACAAGGTGTAAACTTCAGAATACTGTGAGCAATACTCAAATGAGATCTCTTAGTAATAAAATTGCTTGTATTGCTGTAAAGACTCCCTACTTAGTTGAATCATATATATAACCAGATAAAATGGGAAATTTATGTTTTGTTACACACACAAAATGACATTAACCTCTCATCTTCCTGAAGAAAGGACTTGCCTCTCTGCAGCATAAGCAGACTGCATAGAATGTGTTTTATCTATGATTAAAGCCTGAAACTGATACAGTAATAAGTAACAATCTCTGGAACTGCCAAATGCTAGAGCTTATGCAACTAGGTTTAGACTAGAAACAGTATTTTGGCTACAAGGTCTTCTAAAAAGTGTAAAGAAGTTCAAAGCAGACTTTGGAGATGAGGACATGATGGTGCTGTTGCATTTTCCTTCAAAAGTTGTAAGGATCCCTTAGCACAAGCTAATATAATACCAAAGAAATTAATTTCCATCAGTTCAGATCTCAGTTAACAGCCAGTAATGACCTGCATGCATTAATCCATTGAATGAATCTGTTTGAAGCATTTTTTTATCAATTTACAAGGAGATGTAAAATACAAGGTTCAGTGACTAGGGGTACTTCACACTGAAATGCACGAACTGAGTCACCGTGTGGGGGAAGTTTAAAGACATTGAGTCAAGTTAGTGGGCTAGTCAGCTACTGGAGGTGGCATCTGATCTGCTAAAACGGCATTTGTATCTCCAAAGAGGTGAGGCAGTCTATAATTTAGGAGGAGACATGTCAAAACAACTCCTGAATAGCTTAGAGTTAGATAAACTTCAGAAGAAGGAAACTGAGTCTGAATGGGTACCGCGAATCACTCCAAAAAATGAAATGGTATAAACACTTCATCAGGAGAGGCTTGTCTCTGATAAGGGAGCTACCTCTGATATGTATATATTTGGAAATTTAGAAAGCAAGAGAGGATTTCCCCCCAAAATAGTAATACATCAGTTAATCTAGTAAAAGCAGCTAGCTAATGAACCAACAAGCACCTTTAAATACTTCACAAGTTGAAGAATTTGAAGCATTCAGTACCTTGCCAGATCAGGCTCCAGGTTTTTAAAGTAAATCAGCACTTTATTTATAACAGCTAGAATTATTTATAACAGCTAGACCTGTATTGGGTAGCAAGCACATTTTCTGCACACAGATATGACTACAGAGTTGGCAAATTGCCGATATTCTGCACAACTTTGGCAATATCACCTACGGTGACAAGTGCTATAAATACTTATCCTCAGAATAAATCTCTTCAAGATTTGACACAGTTTAACACAGCCATCATGTTCTGGGAGACGAGTTTGTGTGCAATGCGTCACAAGTTCAGAAGGCCTTTACTGCTGCTTCTAGTTTTGTGAGCGAGTAGTTGGCTGCCCATGAGCTTGACAGTATTTTTTCAATTTCCATGAATACAAGTTGGCTGGGAATAACTTGCAGCTGGTACAGCTCTATTTTTAAATAGATTTATTAAAAGAAATTGAAATTAGCCTTTCTGCTTCCCCTCAAAATTCCGTCTGCTACAATTAATATTAACACGATTTCTAACTTGTCCTTTTAGCTAATTATATTTTTAGGAAGACTCCAGAAAAGGTTAGTGTGAAGAACACACATTTTGCATTCTTGACAATCTGCTTGCAGAAAATGTGATCCTCCATAGTAACGTGTAGGTCAAAAGGAATTTTATTTAGTACTTTCCAACTAATACACAGCACAAGAAGCACCCTCAAGCATGTAGGTGTTTTTGAGATATTGTTCAAGCCTACACCACCATCACACAGTGGATTCCACGCCAGCACTCATGGGGAGGCTGGGAGAATTCAAATGCAGACGAAATACTGAGCTCAGAATTAAGTAGAAAACATTTGCCTACCCTTCATCAATAATACATGTCTTCTTCATCTCCATGTGCTATAAATATAAAACAATCATTGGAAATATGGAGCAGCTTTTCAAACATATTGTTGCTCTCGGTTCCTAATGCTCTAGTGGGTATTTAAGGTCCTCCCTAAATTAGGTCATGGCCTTTGTTAAATGTTTTATTTGGAAAACACTGGTGTTAACTCTATGAGGAATTTTATCTAGAGGCTTCTGGTGAATTGTAGTAGTAGATTTATAGATGGAATTACTCTGACAAAATTGTCAACCCAGAACTGATACAGAGAAGCAGTTAACCATATAATTGGCTGGATTGGGTCTATTTTTATGAGAACTTTCTACTGAATAGCTTTTAAAATGCTCTTTAATGCAAAAATATCTCGTATATACTATACTAATTTTAAGGACATGTAGATGAGAGTAGGACTTCCATTTCAGTGTGGTTTTGGATGCTGAATAAACAGCATTTGAAAATAGCATTCTTCAGAATCAAATGTTGTGAAAATTGAGCCTGGTCATGTAATCTTTTCCCATTTGAGTCCCATCAACATGAATTTTACTGTTCATTTTTAGGAAAAGACTTGTAGGACAAGTGTTTTTTTTTTATTCACACTATGGTGTGAATACTGAAACTATAGTGTTTTTATTCACACTCAATACTAATGCAGCATCAAAAAAAAAAAAAAAAAAAAAAGCCCAGGTATTGTATGTTTTATACAGGTGAAGCTGCAGGCGCACACATAAAGCAACATCCATTTAGCACTTGGTTGTGCAATTTTACGCTTACTTTCAGGGCCAATTTTGTAGAGAACACTGCTGATGCTCAATATGCTATCAACAATAATAATATACACAATACCTAAAAAAGAGTACTGACTGTTATGTTTTTACTTTTTTTCTAGAACCTCCGAAAACTTTCTCTATTTATTCTGCAATCTTGTCCTTCTTTTGAATAATGACCTTTTTGGTTAATGTCTAGCCTCACGAATGACAGTAGAAGGTGGAGGTAGTAGTAATTAATCTGTGTGGATACCTGGGTATTGTTGCTGCTGCGCAGGCAGTAAAGAAAGAACACAGGCCAGGGTGAGAGTGGTCACTATTGAGGGCAGAGGTCCTGAACCACATGGTATTTGCACCTGTAAATCAAAATACATGGAAGAAACCAGCTGTTCCTGTTTAATAGTTTGGGTGTAGTTAGAAAATTAAATTTGTAAGTTCTCTACTGTCCTCTTCACTGCCACTCAACTATTACATTCTGCTGTGTGTTGAAGCAATTCTAATAGGTACCTTAGCTATTGCTCAGTAAATAAACACAGTGACTGCAATAATGAGCTGGGAACACAGTTTCTGGTTTAAAAAATATTTTAATAAAGGAAAAATTCATTAACACTCACCTAATGACTCTTCTCTGTTGCCCATGTTGAAAGTATTGTAAAAGGAGATAGAGAAAGGGAAGCAGAGGCATCCTTTTTAGTTGGTGGCAGTTTCCTAAACAAAGACACCAATAAAGTTAATCTGCATAATATAATTTGCTGACATTTACTTAATGGTACATTTAAAAATAACTTTTTTATTTACATCTTTAAAATTAGCTTCTTCACTGATTATTTATAGTTTTACATAGTTTATATGATCTGTCTGGCACAAAATAGCCATTTTGGCCCTGGTTCAGAAATGTATGTGTGTACAGTTTAACTTTAAATATATACCTAAGTGATAATTAAATCAATGCTAATTAACAGTAATGTGGGAATCTGAATTCAGTTATTTTCCAAATAGAAGAATGTGAGGGATAAAAGTAGAGACAGTTTGGCGGGTACCGTAAGCAGTATTTGTGAAGAAAAAGATGCTGCCACTACAGTGAACTGAAGTCTAACTGTCTTTTTCAGATAGTGAATGAACTGAGTTGACCCAGATTGGTCCTGTCTCTGTTTTGTATAAACAAGATCTGCCAGTTTCAGTTGGAGGAGTAAATACAGCCTGTCTTTATGCAGGTGTGCAAGACTAATAAAGTTAAATAAAAACTGTCAAGGGCTTAGTCTTATTGTAACATCATCAGATAATAGAAGCATACCCCATGGAAGCAGTTGCTGGGTTCAGAAAATGAAGGGAATGACTTATTTGTGTGCTGGAAAAGCTTTTCTGCAGATGCTAGTCTAATGCAATAGTCCTGGGTGCATCCAAGGGACTGGGCTAGATTGCTGTAAATTCCTGCAGCTACCTAAACTTCACACCTCTCTAGGATGCCCTGGGAATAAAGAAATTAGAGGTCTCAGAAACCTCAGGGCAAGGATGGTGCTGCCTTCTGTTTTGTTCTAGAGACAGTTTCTTTTAAAGTGGATTTACCACTCAGGCTGCTTACTTATTAGAAAGAAATACAGAGCAAACCCTTCATTTCTCTGTCCCTCCTATGCTTTTACACTCTGGAAATTCACGTTGGATTCTTCCACAGCCCCCATTTATAAATCCACATTCCAAGGGGGTATAGTGAAATATTCTAATTTCTTCCTGCTGGCAACCACTTTTCTGTAAGGAGTTTTCAAAGAATAATTAAGTTTCATTACAGTTAAAAGTGCAATTATTCTTTATGGATTTGAGCGAGTGCAGTACCAGTTTCTCTGGAGGTTTTGATGGTGAAGGCAGTGTGCTCTCTGAAGAGTCCTGACAGAATATGTATATTACAGTCCCTTGTCTCTGCCTCACAGGACAATAGTAAGGAGGCATGACTGCAGCCTTGCCTCTATCATGCCAAAACTTATTTATATGGCACTCTTCAGGAAGCCAGTTTTCCTGGTATCCTACATATGCAACCGACATAACCAAAATTTAGCATGCCACAGTACTTCCTATCAAATTTCCAGTTTCCCAATGCCTGACATAGGGTCTGTTTTCATAATAATTATCTTAGAAAGAAATATCAACCTTTCAGAACTGTATAAAATGTAACTGTTTCTGTCAGGAGCAAACTCCTTATGGTGAATAACTGTAAGCTTGCTTTCTGTAGCCAAGTAGTCAGCAAATACATTTTCATTTCGGTGAAATAATTCTTTACTGTAATTTTAAATAAAAATTGTACGAGCATTCATTTAATCTAGGGTTTGTTTCCAACTTTTTGCTATGGCTATTTTCTCCATTAACAATTCCTTACTCGTGTATCATTCACTCATCTCAGAAATGTAGGTTTTTCTGCAAGTCACTTTGAAGTTGGATGGGTAAATGGACTCTTAAAGTTCCCCTATGAGTTTCACTCTCTCTAAATAACATTGTCCCTCTCGATCATGTCTTGTTTTTAATGGTGTCATTTGTGTGAGTCTCTAAAGTACCGTTGCTCTGCATGAGCAATGGTGTCATCAGTATTTTTTCCCTGGAGAAAAGATGTGAATAAGAACAGAAAGAATTCAAGGGGTCAGGAGAAAACGTTTTGCCAATGGGCACACTGTATCATGAGGGGGAGGCAAAGGCACAGCTACAACACAGGCAGGCCAAAGTGCATGTCCACAGATCTCTTGTGCAGGAGGAATGCAGTGGCTTGCATTGACATGGGAAGGGAAAGAATCGATGTTCCTAACATTATCACTTCTCGGGTATTGTCAAATGTGTGCTTTCTTATGCAAATTACTGCTTCTTGACAACTATACAGCGTTACTCTGTTCTTATAGCCACTATTCAGGCTTCTCAGTCTTGTTGACACAACTTTTTCCCACACATTTGACTAATACAACAAGTATCAAGTTCACATGCATTTTGAAACCATGTAAAGGTTATTTAAAAACAAAACAAAACCTTTAAGTGTTCTGTCAGTGCAGAAGTCAAACACTTCAAGCATTGATTCACTCCCTATGAATAAACTAGTACATGTAAAGCAAGCCCTAAGAGGCAGAACTCTCTGTGCCACATCCAGAAGTATTCTGTGAGGCAACGAAGCAGAGAGAGATGAAAAATACAGGTATTTATGGATGAAAAACTCTTATTTCTTTCTAAAACCAGCAAACTTCTCTTTCCTGTGTGACAGTGTGAAATGAGATTTCTGAATTGTGCGCTTCTGTTTAATCCCAAACTTTTGTTAAGGTAGCAGCTTTCAGAGCTCAGTTGTACTGAATCGTCCTCATTCTACTCCTCTTATTGAGAGACTTATCATTACTGATTTAATTTGCATTACATTCTGGCCTATTGTTACAATCTTTCCAATATTATATTTTACTCAAGTTATTGCTTGTTACGACAGATTTCTCATGAACAACTATGCAGGTGTCTCATAGGAAATTACATAAGACTTCGTGATAGCTGAAAACTTAAATCACCCCAGTAATTTATAAAATAGTTCTGGAGTTGATGTAAATTAAAAGTGACTTATGGAACACGCTGTACTATGTTACCTCTCTGTGTGCAATAATGGAGCGTGTAGTTACTTTGTTAGCAAATTGAAAGATCATAGAGTCATGGTTTGGGTTGGAAGGGACCTTAAAGATCATCTAGTTCCAATCCCCCTGCCTTGGGCAGGGCCATCTCCCACTAGACCAGGCTGCCTAAAGCCCCATCCAACCTGGCCTTGAACACTTCTAGGGATGGGGCATCCACAGCTTCTCTGGGCAGCCTGTGCCAGTGCCTCATGGCCCTCACAGTAAAGAATTTCTTCATCATGTCTAATCTAAATTTCCCCTCTTTCAGATTAAAACTGTTACCCTTTGTCCTATCGCTACACTGCCTGATACAGAGTCCCTCCCCATCTTTCCTGTAGGCCTCCTTTAGGTACTGGAAGGCTGTTATAAGGTCTCCCCAGAGTCTTCTCTTGTCCAGGCTGAACAACCCCAATGTTCTCAGCCTGTCCTCACAGAAGAGATGCTCCAGCCTCCCGAGTGTCTTTGTGGCCCTTCTCTGGACTTGTTCCAACAGGTCCTTCTTCTGTTGGGGGCTCCAGAGCTGGACGTACTCTGGGTGGGGTCTCACCAGAGTGGAGCAGAGGGGCAGAATCACCTCCCTCGACCTGCTGGCCATGCTGCTTTTGGTGCAGCCCAGGATATGGTTGGCTTTCTGGGCT
This sequence comes from Fratercula arctica, assembly GCA_947846985.1. Taxonomy (NCBI): domain Eukaryota; kingdom Metazoa; phylum Chordata; class Aves; order Charadriiformes; family Alcidae; genus Fratercula; species Fratercula arctica. The sequence goes on from CANTUZ010000010.1 coordinate 29,148,671, forward strand.
GCAAGTGCACATTGCTGTCTCATGTTGAGCTTCGCATCAACAAACACCCCCAAGTCCCTCCCCTCAGGGCTGCTCTCAATCCATTCTCCACCCAACCTGTATTTGTGCTTGGGATTGCACGAACCCACGTGCACTTGGCCATATTGAACTTCATGAAGTTTCATGGGCCCACTTCTCAAGGCTGTCCAGGTCCCTCTGAATGGCATCCCATCACTCCAGCATGTCAAAGATGGAACAGTCTCTCCAATAAGCATAATGCATATTCATTAGTATGCTTGTTTCCATCTTCCTCTTTAGCATACACACAAATAGCTTCGCAAAAAACAATCATTAACATGCAAAATACTCTGAGTCTTCTAATATTTCTTCTACGAGTAATGAGACTGAATCATAAAAGGCAGCATGGGGGCTTTGGATGACGAACCTGTTTATTTCTGTCTTCTTCTGAGACTGAGGAACCAGTAGGCTTTTGTCTCCACGTAACTCCCAATGAATAAATAATATTGATGAAGTTAGTTAAAATAGTACAAAGGGGCTGGAGAGTTGAGTTGGAACTGCCTGGAAGTTATGTGCAGGGAAAACTGTTAAATTGCATAACAAATTGAGAGAAAAATCTAATTCTTCCAAAATTGAAAAGAAAAATTTCTAGTGGCTTCATGGGATACTGATTCATGTCCAAAATTAGATATTTAAGGTAGTTTAAAGTATCCCATGTAAGCACATTGTCAATTCATGGCACTGCTCCTGCTTAGAGAAACTACGTGATATTTCCCCACATCCCAGGATTTGGTCTCTACCATTGTGTGACAACGCTTACCATGAGTGCTCAGTCCCTAACCTCGGTGTCAACAAGGCCTCTATGTACGATTTCAGTAGAGTTCAGATTATGTCTTCATCTGCTCCAAAGTTTTGAATTGGTCAAGGGTAATTTCCTAAAATAGTCTTTGCGCTAACAAAAAAATCTCTTGTGTGCAAATATAATCTATAAAAAGCTGTAAAGTCTTGAACAAGTGCTTGCACATCATCAGTTTTCATTGTTCACTGAATAAATAAAAGATGAGATCATTAAAACATGTTAGTAATGTTCAATGAATAATAATAATGTTTACTGAGACAATCTAAAATAAATAATATTAATGAGCATTCTCATACCATCATATTAGTACAAATATGATCATTAACTTAACCTTTTAATACCTTTTATTATGTTGTTGTTAAACATCCAATAATGTGTTTTTAATGAAATCTTATTTACTGAACAACGAGATAGCTGAGTTAATAAATTTAATTAGCCATGCAAAAATGTTAATTTAAAAAAAACAAGGGAAAATTACATTTGTCGGAATACTGCTGCTCCCAGTCAGAATACTATGTCAGAAAGGTTGCCAGGACCCACTCACACAAAATGGGTCACAGACACTCAGAGTGACAGCAGTGCTGGAGCCCACCTGTGGCAAGGGACCCTACATGGTCCAGGGTGTCAGAACCTAGGGCTCAGTATGGCTCCTGGCCTCTCTGCAACAGGCGGGATCCTGGGGCGCTGCAGTGAATTCATGCTCCCTGCATATCTTGGAAGAGCTTTAAAAGTTTTATCAAACTAAAGCCTCAGACATTGTTGCTAGGTTTGTCTTTGAAGGAAGAAGTCTCAAAGGTGGATCTCAAGATCAACCATTTATAAACCCCTCTACTTCTTAAGAAAATGTTTTTTAAAAATCTGTGAGAGTATAAAACCGGTTTATAGTTCCATAGGATTTATTCCACTAGATTGTCAAACCTTTTGTGTAAATTATTAGAAGACACAATGTAGGCACAATTTCTACATGGTATTCACTAGAAAACATAAATTATTTGTCTTTTAAATTAGGATAATTGGATTAGACAGCTGGCTGTGAGTGCAATACTAACCATGTGCTAATGTATTTTTTCTGAGGCTGTTGCCTAAGACACTATACCATTGGATTTATCAAGGAAATTTCAATTCTGTAGACTGCAGGAAACGTTTTTTTCTTGACAAATGCCAATAGACTCTGTGCAACTTTTTCCGTGTTATCTGCATGCACATAAGTAAGCTTTTTTTTTTCTTTTTTTTTCCCCTGCCCTCAGAAAATTGAAGTATTAGAAAGAATGATTTCTCCATGAGGAAATCTTCACATAGTGAAGGCTCTACTGGATGTATTGAAAGCTTATTAATATTAGTGGAGAGATTTCAGGAGTTTAGATCAGGATATAGATAAGCCAATCTGGGGAAATACAAAAAAAAAGAACGAAAAATCAAACTTTTTAAATAAAGCAAAATCCTGATTATACTGAATTATATATTCTGTGCAACACTTTAGTAAATTCTGCAATTTGGAATCCATTGTTTTCACTGATTTCACATGGACGGGATCCATGTTTTCACATTCACTCACCTCAGATTACTTTTACCACTTTTACCACACTTCTTTTAGTCTTCACATAAGATATAAACATCTTAATTCAATTCACTGACTTCCAGATGGCAACAGTGACTCAGTTTGGAGAATGGTCTAACTGAGGACTACCATATTACTGCTCAAAGAAATTTAACGTCATTCAAATTTGTCATATGAAACCTGAAAAATTGAATGTCATAGCCTATGAATTCATGTAAGAAAATGAGCTTCTGCACATTTTCTTTAACTGTTGTCTTTGAAAACCTTCCTTCCACTTAAACTATCAAAAATCAATGGGTGGTTTTTGGCTTTTTTAAGAAACTCTTTAAAAAATTAAGTATTTTAAATATAATATTTAATCATTGGAATATGTACAGTTTTAGCTGCAAGCACTTCTTTCTTCATTTTAAATAACTTTCATCTTTTGACAAAAGTAGCAATTTTGTAGATGGGGAAAATAATTAGAATGCTTCATGATTTCAGCCACTGAACATGATCGTATATACCTAAGTGTTTCCAGTTTTGAAAATGAAATTTTACTATTCTGTCAGGATAATGTTCATTTTATAATTTGAGCTTTAAAAAAAGATGAACAATTTTTTTTTTTGACAGGACTATATCTTTTTATTCCTCAGAGCAATTGTAGATCTGAAGATAGGATTTAATTAAGCTATGTTATATGCAAGAATATAATTCTGTACCAACTTTTACCCTATATTTTTAAAATGAAAAACATAATAGGCATTTATAGTTTAAGACTCTGACTGTTGAGTGCTCAACTTATATAAATCTTTTTACAGGTCACACAGGTGATTGTTAAATAATGAACAGTCTGAGAAACCTTTTTGCAATTTGAAAATTTTACCGTAAATGTGGGTGTAGAAAGAATGAAAATGAAGCCAACTTTATAATAAACTGAAAATAACATTATTAATTATTACTAATATCAGAAAAGTTGTTTTTTTCATAACATGAGGAGAATGAAACTATTTATGTCCCACATCCTATTCATGAGCACAGGCCCAGATGCACGTGGGATGCGAGTGGCAGGAGGTAGGTACCACTGGTCTCTGGGCATTTCAGTCTGGGGAACAGTTCCTAAGGAGCACAGAAAAGATCAGAATATATTAGAGTAGCTTCTGTGTAGCTCAGTAGCTACTTGGTAATCTATAAAGGTTCTGTTCTCTTTCTTTCATTTGGTTTGTTGAATTTCTGCACTCAGGAGAATATAAAAGGGCTTGCTTTGTTTTTTATAATTTCTGAGAAGAAAAAGAAACATTGTATGGCCATCACAGTTAAGGCATGCCATACTAACTTTGAATATATGAATCACATTAAAGTGGATTTTAAAGATGGACCTGAAACAGAGCAAAATGAATTTATTTATGTTTTATAGGTCCTATTGCTCTGAGGAAATATAACATATGTTCTGAGGAAAAAAAAAACCCACAAGCAAAAAAACCAAAAGACCCTCTCACAGATGATTGTACTTTGGGTTTTGGGTTTTTTGTACCCTTGATTAGGGGTGAATTTTTAGAGTTCTCTGCACATTTCATGTACGTAACTAATTTCTAAAAGGTGGTGTGTAGCATACTCATGCAGTTAACACAACAACTTGGCTGCTAATGTTAATCCTCAGCACCCTTAAAAATGAGGATAATGCAAATGTGCATACAAGTAAATTCACATTATGTGGGACTTGTATAACATTTATAATTAGGATTCATTTTAAAAATGCATGAAAATGCCGGGAGGAAATTTAAAGTGAAATGTATTACTATTATGCAAATCCAGCACTTACTAAATTCCTTATTCTCATACTAAAATCTGCTATCTAAATAATTGCTTCACAACGGGAAATTATCACCAGCAGCCAAATTCTCCTCTCCCTTCCAACCCTTCCCTTGATCGTGTTTATTCAGTAGTACAACAGCATTCAGCGGTGTTGATAAACATGCTTAGTGTTCATTTGGTTAAGCTTCAGTAAACTGAGCCTCTGGAGTTAGCAATCATTGGTTACAAGGATGCAGTACATAATGCAGTATATTAAACTACTCCACCAGAGCCTTAGCTAAAAGAGCAAGGAACATTTCAGAGCTCGGTTGACATTTGTTACTTTTTTCTTGGCATTGTCACTAGCTTTTACATCTGCTCATAAATCATTTTTAGCCTAATGTAGTATTGAGCCATCTTGTTTTGCAGTAATAACCAGGGCACTCCCCAGCAGAGGGAACACAAACAGATACCCAGACTTAATTATTAGGACAGGTGATGATGACTTCTGTTCCTCAGCATCTGATAATGAAAATAGATTCTTTTAAAAGATAATTATAGATGGAGTAAGATAAGCAGAGAATAAGCTTCCCAAACAAGTTTTAAAAATATCAGACGTGCACAAAATAAACAGGATTTCTATTTCATCTACCATAGTGATTTGTGGGCTGGCAGCATGAGAAACTCCTCCTCATTTTCACTTGCTCTGCTTTTATAAGAAAAATTGCAGATATGAGACCTTCTTTAATACTTTGAATTTAGAGGTTGTCCAGCTAGACAACTGTCCAGCCAAGGCCAAGCAACCTCTGCCTAACTGTGGCTAGAATCAAAGTTTTCCGATTTCTACTTATAAAGGGACTGGTCCACCATATTATGTACAAGTCCATAGCATTTACGTGGAGCAATTTCTGCAAAGTAAAACTTCCTATGTCACCCACTGGAACCGAGCTACTGTGGTGCTATTGTGGGGTCAGTAGTTGTAGGAACGGTAATCCCATTAGAATTTTACCATGTTTAGGGGAAGAAATCTCCACCACTGCTCCAACTATTGAGTTCCATATGAAAAGCCGGGGTAAATGAAGAGATGCTCTAATAACAAACACTATTTACTCAGCTATGTGAGCTGGGCTGGACTGTGATGGTGATTTATTTCCAAACACATGGGTTTATTACAGGTTTCTGTAGTGAGGTCTTAGGGTTTACCATTTAATCTTTGCTTCAAAAGCAATCAGGAGCTGAGTTCATTTGATATGGAGCTTGATTTCAATTTGCTTGATTCTCTTGCTGGCATTTACACAGTTTTCATCTGAAAACATGCAAGATTGAACAGTAACAACATATTTTTACAAGCTACCAGTGAGCCTTTCATTGGAACAAGTATTTGTGGCAAAGTAATTAAAGAGCAAATTTTGCCACATGTACTCTCCAAACAGCTGTAGGTAAATATTCCCAATAATGAACTGCCTGAATTATTTTAGTTAGATGAAGTGGCAACAGCAAGACTCATTTCAAGGCATATTTCCAGATGACTGGCCTAGTACTGATCCCATTGATACCAATGTAGGTCTTGCATCACTGCTGTTCTGTCTCACACATCTCCAGCTGTTAGGAGTTCACCATGCCCACTTTTGTAACTGTTTCCCTAAGAACAAGAACTTCACAACTGAACTATGATTATATATCTGAAAAGGTGCAATTAAATGGGGAAAATATGCCAACAAGCACAGGAGATTGGGATACAGTCTCGCTTGCTGTTTTGGAAACTTTTCATCCTCTGTCTAATAAAGAGAGAAATTTTGCCACCATTTCAACATTAAAAAATTAAAAAATGAAATAATTTCTTAGGGCAATGTAGGTTAATACTATCACTGAGACAAACCCTTTGTGCTTAGTTATAATCTACACTTGTAGTCTCTGAATATAGCTCTGATGATATCCATGCTGCAGCTTCTGTAACTGTAGAAGCTTAGCACATCTGCTATACCAATCTGGAACGAAAAAATGTAGAATTGTAACTCCCAGAAAACACTAGCACTTATTTCTACCACCTCTATGCGGAAAATGCTGCAGACCTGGATTAAACTCACTTAATGCTAGCTAAATGTAAACAGACTATGAAGCCAGTCTACATCAGACATTTATGTTTTGTCTATAGCTATGGAGATAGAGAGAGAGAGAACTCATCATGTTGCATCTCAGTGCTCAAAATTTTTTGGCTGTATTAACTGCTGTAGGAAGTCTTTTCCCTTTAATTGCAGTAGGACCCTGTCTCTTAGACAAGCCACTTGAAGCGCTGCTGGCTATAGTGAGCTGGGCTGACTGCTGGCCCTTCTGTCTATATACTGCTATGGACTTCGGTTGGGATTTTCAAGAGTGCTGTGTCAGTCAGTCTCTGTAAAATATGGCCCAATTTGCATTTTTAAGCAGTAGATATGTTACAGGGAAGACACTTTTCTTGTAACAGTTATGTCAAGCCTATTTTTAGAGGAATAGCATACAGCATACGTTTGTTAGTAGATTATTCCGCTTGGAAGCAGAAGGCAATTTCTTAATTGCTTTAAAAAAACATTAAAAAATATTTTGGTGTCTACTTAACTTCTTGTTGCATGTTAGAACTCTACCAGGAGAAGGGTCCTAAAAGACAAGGCACAGCCTTTCCCTGTGTCACCCCTCCTGCTAATGGTAGCAGTATATGCAAAGCAAAAAACATGACAAAAAGGAAGGTCAAAGCTGTCAGTTTGGGAGTTCTGAAGAAAAGTACATGCCAACCAAAAGAAAAAAATGAACAAGCTGCAGCTCAACATTTCTTCTCAGTTGCAACAAAACTTATCCTCCTTTCCAAACAGTATAAATAGTAAGTATTCACTGACAGAAGGTAATTTCAGAAGCTAGCAACTTCAAGACAGTTGATTCCTTAATGGCACCAAATGGATCTTCAGTACAAGTTGGTCTGCCAGTTCAGAAATGTCACATGATGCAAACCTCTCGTTTCCCTGCAAGAAATAAAGGATGAATCACTGACTTCTGTTAGGAATCAGATTTTAAAATATCAACACAGTGTATAACTTCAATAGAAACTCAAGTACTTTTCTACATTTTAGCATTTAATTTCGCTCTACATGGTTTATAATCAAATGTAGGTGCTGAGATAATTTAACTTTTAACCTGACTTCCTAAATAATCACGTATGCTCTGTGTGTGTGTGTGTGTGTATGTATCTGCCTGTCATTCTTTCTTCCAATAATTTTTCAAGCTGCTAGCCAATTTTCACTAAATTGTATAGAAAGACACAAGTCTAAGATAAATTTAGCTCCTGCAAGACTTAGAAGAATATCTAGCTGGAAGAAAGTGGAGGGAGAGGAGAGGGACAGGTCTTTGTGGAAGTTCACCCCTGAGGACACAAAAGATATGAGGCATCTTGCAGAACTGTGCTTATTACTCGAGCTGGCCAGAGTGCCAATAATAGCATTTACCCAGAAAGTAAGACATGCTAATAATTCATTATGAACAGGGTACTCGGAAGGGAGCAACAAGGGTTGGGAGAGATCAGTCTGTATTCATAGGATCTCTTCAACTTGTAAGAGTATAAATACAATTCTGCTTCATATCAATGGACGGAAGAGTTCCTTCAGATTTCCATGGTAAATACGCACAGCAGACAATAGTATGTATAGCATTTCTTATTTTAACAAGGAAATTCCCAGAAAGAAAATCAACTGAGCTAACTGAAAAATCATAATTAAGACATTTTACTTCTATTAAAAAATAATATACTGAGTATATTACTATAATAAACATTAATGATAAAAAAGTAGGGAGGTTATCGGGTGAGTTGAAGGAGAGGAAGAGCCAGACATAAGGTGATGTGACCTCTTTGAGCTGGAGATTAATTTTAAAGAAAGGACTACCTTGTAATCATCTTCCAGAAGTATGTCAGCAGTTGGGCACTTGCAAATTTGAGGCACCTGAAATCCACACAACGCTTTTTAATGTGCATATATGTAAAGGAGGCAGATGCTCACAGAGATGTATGCAGAAGGCAGAAGCCTTGTATTTCCAAAAGCGTGAAGATTAAAGGTAGACTATTAGCAGGAAAAGGAACAAATAAAACTGTGAGCAGCTATTCTTTAGCAGATAAATGAGAATGCTTAGAAATATGGTAATAAGGTTTGGAAGATGGTGACAGTGTTTTGTAGCTGATGATAATGCACAATGTAACAGATCATTATTTCACAACTCAGTGCAATCACAAGCATGTTACTTGTCTAATGAATGTAAAATTATTTTTTATTTAATTTTGTAGCCAATAACATTTGCATAACCTATGTTAGCATTGCTAGGGCTTTATGCTACCCACCCATTGTAGTAAACTACTTCATGTCCTTTTAATTTATAAACACATTACTCATATTAAAAATTCATTTCAAAAAAATGTACTAAGTTAATTAACTTGTGTTTTCTTTCTTCATTGAAAGCAACTACTGGAGACTAAGGAAAATATCAGTTTTATGAACAAATCTATGAGTTCAAGACACAAAATGAGTCAAACGTACCTTGGAAGATAGCATTGTTTAATAGCCAATAGCCTTACATATAAACATAACATTTTATGATAAACTTTTTTCACTGTGCATTTACAAAACTTTTTAACTTCCCTTTTTAAGATCCACAAAATAATGACAGTATATAAAATAGTGAGGAGAGAAGCAGTAGTTTGAGTAAGTGAGATTTGTAATTATTGCTTGTAGAAGGTGTGTTACCTTCATTTCCTGAAAAGCTAGTGTCTTTAGCTACATTAGGATCTCTTTGTGTTATTTGAATTCAAGAATGCTAACTCTCTCTCAGGAGTTTCAGGAGGGAATCTGGAAAAGATGCCATATCTGCAATTCTAAATGGGGCGCTGATCTCAGCCAATGCAGTCATCCAAATACAACTCTAAGGAGCTCTGAAGCTTCTTTTGGTAATGCTGACTGCTAAAATTCGATAAGCATAGAATATTTAAATTATGTGTTGGAAAAGTGTAATGAACTTTTAATGATGCTCATTCCTGAGCATCCTGCCTAGTCTTCAGAAACTCTGGGAAGAGAAAAAACCAATGTGGCTTACCATATGTCTTCAAAAATCTGTAGAACTGTATGGGGTTTTCTGTCGCAGAGATGTTTTAACTGCTGCCTAGATGGAGTCCTAAGCATTAAGAAAATCCCAGGGATTTCACATCATCACTGAATATTATTTCTCCTCATAGTTTCTATGTAAGTATCACAAAGAACCATGAAGAAGCCATCAGAAACTTCTAAAAAGTGCCAGTGGAGAAAATTGCTAACAAATATATAATTATTATTAAAGCTTTAATAATTAGGCACATACGTAAAAAGATAAAATTTTATTTCCTGGGCTCTGCATTTCTTTCTTTGTCTATTTTGCTTTAAACACACAATCCGATTTTCATAAAGACCAATCAATTACGATATTGCTTAATAACTCTGCTGGGTATTTTTTCAGGCACACAGTAATAAGCTTAGTAGAGTTTCAAATAGAAGTTAAATTAACAGTTTTATCAGTTAAACATTTATTCCTATGAGCTGATGCTTCTATGTCAGTTAAAAGTTTTCATTAATAAAAGTTAAAATTAACAAAAACATTGAGAAAATCTTGTCAGACTATGTTGCTGCCTAAAGAGACAAGGTTTTATAATTACTTAGGAAGAAACTTTCTTTCCCAGAATCTAAAAACCAGATTTATATAGATATTTTCTTACAAATACATTTAGAATTTTATTAACTTGTTGGCCTGGAGAGGAATTGTCAAGTCTTGAACCAAAGGAATTATCCTTTACTGTCCCTGTAACCACATAATAGTATAATGGTATAAGAGCTGGTTAAATTTGAGTTTGGCTGTATAAAAACATATCAGGGAAAAAGGATCTAATGGAATGATATTAGCGAATCAGTACACATATTGTGACAACTGTAGCCTCAAGGATGCATTTCTGCCACGTTAACTCATTTCAGATTTCAGTCACTATGTGGAAAGCCTACAATTTGCTCTCTGAAAGGAATATCCTAAAGCTACAATCTATCAGTCTGGATATCTCACCTTTCTCTTCATGAGTTAAACAAGGATAAACAATGAAAATAAACTATCTGAAATATGGAAGAAACCTTTGGAAAAGTAACCTGGTTTCTCACTCTATCCCTCCGGATCTCTTTCTGCCTCCCCCTTATTATTTTGCCTTAGAAAATTACTGAAGCATCATTTCATAATAATATATCTACTTAAATAATTGGATGTCAAATACTCGCCTGAAAACGTTAGTCTTCTAAGAAAATTTATATTATGTGCCAGGAAAACAAAATCACTATACTCTAGCACTATATCATTACTGTTGTTACAGTTCTGCTGTTAAATTTGTGGCAGGATAGTATCTGGTTCAGAAAAATAAACAGAAAATGGAGCACAATGAGCTGGATCTTGAGTGCTATAATTCAGTGGAATCTGATTAAAACCAATTTAACTTCACAGGTGATCTGACCCATAACAGATCTGGAAATCATGTCTCCACCGTTACTTTGGAAAGAAAGATTAGTAGTGGGAATTGACAATGAGGGCTTCTGACAAATATTGACTTTTTCTAGTGGTAATTACTGCAGAGACTGATTGGGAGCATCTGAAAGAAGGATCTGAACATGAAATGCTGCCAGGAGTTGGTAGTGTAGCTTGTCTTTAGTAGCTGTAACTAACTGTGACCAGCGTGGACCTGCACTAGCGGCTCTGAGTTTAAAACAAGAGAACAGGGCAAAATGGATAACTCTGAATATTGTAGGGTACCTATATTGTAATCTTTCCCCACTGAAAAACAATTTTTTGAGACTAAAACCTGCGAATACTGGCTTCTGTTTATGCAAATGTTTATACTGAATTGAAAAATGATTTCACTTAATTATTTCATTTAAGTACGGCAGAATGGCTTTATTGCTGGAGAAAAGTCCTGAACAAAGCTGCAGTTAACAAAGAGTAGTTGATACTGTCAAATTCCAGGGGGTTTGCCTTTTACACGTGTATACAACATGCACTTAGAAGGTCGCTTCCAGGCCAATACTTATCAAGCAGTGTATCTGGAATGCCCTGTTTCCTTCATGGACTTGCAGTATCTTATCTGTAAAAGCATCTTTCACTAAGCTGCTTCATTTGCAGTTCTTCAGGTCTAGCTTCTGCGGCTTAAATGGATCTATGACATTTGACAACATATGCAGGTTTGGTACCTGAAAAATTATCAATACATCACAACAAAAGAGTGAGCAGCCACTTGAATATCTTCTGGGTATGTATAGCAGTTCAGGGTAAGGAAGGATATCTGTATGGCAGTTCTTTTGCTTTATGCTTATGCATCTTAAAGTAGGAAGTTTTGTAACAATATATTTCATAAGATTGATCTTCTGTGACTGACCAATAAATGCATAAAATGGAAGAAGGCTGAGAGGAGCTGGGGAGGGCCATGTGCCCTGAAGCTCAGGGACTGATGTGGGGTGAGCCTGAGCCCAGGTGCCACAAAGAAGCTGATGTTGATCAGCTGGTGCTGTAAATGTTTCTCCTGGAGCTTATGAAGAGAGTGTGAATGTCTCCCTGAGTTAGCCAGGCCAGCCTGGTGGGAGTGAATAGGTGGCTCAGCCCAACAGAGGGTGTAAAATCTAAATACTAAAAGTATTTCAAAGAGAGCAATGGGTTTGAGCTGACTGTAACTCACCTACTCATTCCCAGTGTAACAATGATCAGCGTATTCCAGGGACTGATAGTGGGAATCATACTGGTATTGTAATTAAACTATTTATTCCAGTTGCTAGGTATATATTTTGCTAAGTGTATCTTACATTTATTTTGTATTATGCAATATATGTGGTATTGCTCTGCTAAATCAGAAAGCCTGTGTAATATCTACTAACTTTAAATAAGTAAATTTGATATTAAACAGCTCCCTCCGTGTGTGGAATAGCTAAAAGAACTTGGTCAGAGAGTATTGGACTCTGACATCTTCGCATAACAAGTATCAGTTTAACAATAGCTGACATGACTGGGGAACCATGTGAATTGATCTGTGTCAGATGCCAGTGAGAAGAGAGGATTCATGCAACATCTTTGTACAGTGCCTTTCAAGTAACAGACAATTTTTGCAAAGTTTTTAGATAATATTCTTCTGAGCTGCTGACCAAAAATTCCCTTACCTAAATGAACTAATAAAAGAAGCCTGGCATCGAAGGTTGCAATTATTGCTTTGGTGAATGAAGGGGAAAGTGAAGCAGATTTAACATTTTAAAATGTACTTTATAGTTATGCACTAAACTTCCCAAGTGCTAAATGGAGGATTAAATTCAGCATTAGAACTCAAAAATATGATTTTTGTCCAAATTATTCCTTCCATCTAAAGAGTCAAGTAAATCCAGCTTTATTTGATTTCTGAACTATTTTAAGCTTTATATGGTTTTTGATGCTTTAGAATATTAGTTAGTTAGAAGAATGGTGCTATTATTCTGTTTCTATATCTTATGTAAATGATGACATTTTTATGGTGACCACTGTTGCAATAACATTGCTATTCTGAACTTATATTGGAATTTTTATATATGAACTCTGCTTAAATATGTGCAAAGACTATTAACTCCAAGCAAAGAAAGAGACAGCTTTGGAGACAAATAAATTAAGCTGGCATACTCAATACCATTCATTTGATAGAATCAGCAACAAAATACAGGATATACTCTTATGTCTAACCATGAAATACATAATGTAAACCACTGTTTACAATATAGTGTGGCAGCGTTGCCTTGAGAGATGTAAATAGTTTGTGTTACTCTGTTTTTATTTTGTGGTTTGGTTTTTTCTCCTTCTTCTTCTTTTTTTTTTTTTTTTTTTTTAATTTAATTGCAATATGACACTATAACGTTGCCATTGCTGGTTTTTTCCAAGTCAGAAAATTATATCTCATCATTACCAGGACAAAGAAACATACAGACTTCTTGTTGTTATATTGCATTCTGCAGAACTGGTGTCATTCTAAAAAGTCAGTGTTAATGAATTTGAAACTCTAAGTTGCAGTCTGCATCTATGAGCATAACACGTCTTAGAGGCTCTCCCAGATTCAGAACTGTATGGTTTACCTCCAGACTCTGTCATCTAAACTTATTAATACAAAATTAGGAAATATATATATGCACCAATTCTTACTCATCATGGCTTATATTGTGACTTTATTTATAATTGCAAATACATATAAATTGCAGCTTGGAGTTTACTGTTCCCAAGAACAGTTTAGCAGTTCCTGCCTACTGCAAGTAGCTCGCTAGTGCCAGAATTTACTGACACTGTTGCTCTCCTCAAATATCCCTTCTCATGTCCTGGTACATGGGGTACTTCAGGTGTAAAAGCTGAACTGTTTACATTGCTCATCTGACTTACCTTTACCTCTTCTGTATGTGGCTGTGTCATGGTTAAAAACTTCTTTCCTTATGCTTTACAGTCATGATACAAGTACTGTGTGCAAGGGAATAAGGTAGCTATGTCCCCCCTTCCCAGCAAGGATCACAGAATGAAGAAAGGGCTACAGATCTAAGTCTTTTTGTTCTTTTCATGGTTTAATGCCAGCCAGCAACTAGGACCACGCAACTGCTTGCTCACTCTTCCCCTCTCCGCAGGGTAGGGAGAGGAAGGAGAAAAGGTCTGTGTGTGGGGAAACTCATGGGTTGAGATAAAGACAGTTTAATAGAACAGTAACAGAAGAGGAAAATAACAACCATTATCATGGTAAAAGAATTTACAAAATAAAGCGATACGACACAAGTCACTCTCGCGATCCAGTGATCGATTTCCCAGCCTGTCCTGAGCAGCAACTGCAGATTTCTGCCCCCTGGCCAACCCCCATTTATATACTGAGCAAGATGTCTACGGTATGGAATATTCCTTTGGGCAGCTTGTCCTGTCCGTGCTCCTTCTCAGCTTCTATGGAAAGCTGAAAAAGTCCTTGACTACTGTAAACATTGCTTAGCAACAACTAAAGCAGTGTTATCAACATTATTCTCAGTAAGTTTATGCCTAGGTATAATTTTGAAACTCTTTCTTATGAGTATTGTTCCTCTAGCCCATGCTTGAACCATGCGATTGGTCTAAATCTGTTTATTTTCTCTGACTGGATGATTAATATTCTACTAATTACTATTTCTTTTGCCAGAATCATGTTCTGTTTCATACTGTCTTTTCATTTAATCTGTTTAACTGGCTAGAATTCAAATCTCATAGGATGGATAGCATTGGAAAGCCTTGCAGGGATCAGGGTTTCTTTAACTCTAGCAAGCGTTATTCATTACTGGGTTTGGAGACGCTTACGTAAAACACGGTAAGCATGAGACATCTCATATTAATGTCCATGTATTATTTTAAATAATTTCATATTTCAACGTGTGTGTATGTGTATACATATATGACAAATAATCAAAATTAGTGATCTTTATAACTTAGTCTTTGGGTATCAAATAGAAGATACTTTATAGTGGATTGCTCTTCCATCTTCTGAACTTCAGGCAGCTGATTTTTCAGGTGGTTGGTATCCTGAGAAAAGGGGGATTCTGAACACCACATCTCTTCTGAAAATCTAGGTTTGGTCAGCTAAAAGCAGTAGAAATAATTGTGATGGTCACACATTGAAAAGAAACTACTTAAGGGTGCTTAATTCTCTAACTCACATTCGGTATTTAGAAAGCAGGAAATTTTCTCGGTTGTGTGATCATCCCTATAGCAATCAGATGCTCATGAACAAAATAAAACAAGAGTCACCTGTTCAGTGGAACTTCAAATCATTTACTATGCAGACTGGTAAAGCAATAAAAGTCGGTAGGACATATAGGGTGTGGGGTAGAGGCAAAAAACTGAAACAAGAGGGCAAGAAGTGTTCTTTAGCATTCCCTTGATTAGCTAAATGCTATTCCCATATCATCCCAGGAACCGTTCCTCGCCACGAGTGTAGGCAATCTCATTTTCTGTGTGTCACATGGGGTGCAACGAATGCAGAAGCAGTTGAAACAGTTGAGACCACTCCTTGATGGAAGCTATCTTTTAGTTCAGATGAAAACAAGTTGTCTTCCATTGTGATGAAGAATCAGAGAGAAAAATCCCTTAGAAGTACATCAATGACTGTACTGTTGTCCTTTCCAGATGTATGCAGGGGGATAGATGGCATCATCTTGCTTTCCACGTGGGACATACAGCATTAGCCTTTACATTCAAAAACAGAAGCAGTGATTATAGTGAACTCTTCTGTCCCTTTTTCTGTCTTTTTAAAAGTAGAATTGAAGGTAAAAGGGCATTCTGTCAGAGGAACATGTACTCTATCTCTAAATATATATAAAAAAAAGAAGATATGACTAGAAATAATTTACAACTTAAAACAAGTAAGAAAACAGCCATGCTTGGTGTTAAAACTTTAACATTTCTAATAGACTAGAAACTCAGTGCTTAAGTTTAGCATTTTAACATCTATGCAGCCTATAAATCATTTTTTAATGCAATATATTTTCTGCAGACCACTACAGTTAGTCTTTGCTTGATATTACCTTGTAAATTATTGAGGCAGTTTCATACAATGCATCACCTTTATTCATTATTAAGAAGGCAGGCTGCAGAACTCCCATATTTTCACTTAGGTGCTATTAATAACAAGAAGAGAGCTAGCCAAGGCAGGAGAAGAATAAGGATTGAACAGAGAGAAAACATTTCAATTAAATTTTCTTCTTCACTGGAGAAAAAAGGATAAACATTTAAGTCTACCGAATGAAAAATACTGTAATGAATTAATCAAAGATGACTGTAGCTTTAATTGAACTATTGATTATTTTGTTATTTTTAGGTAGCATTTAAAAAAATACATAATTGCTAGTGTACTAGCAATAGGATTGATAACTCTTCTGTTATCCTAATTAAAACATGAAATGTAGGTTATTATTTTTTTAAACAGAAAAGATGGGAAAATCCTTAATTTCAAATATTCAGAGAGCTTCACATATGTTGGATTGCACACAATGTTTGTAGAACTTTATTTATTTATTTATTCATACTTATTTATTTACTTATGTTATATTCCAAGGTAGATGACAAGGATAAACAGAAGATAAATGTTTGTTTATCACGTGGTAATGGACAGCGTGTGCTTGAAAGGCAATATCTGAAATTGTACACTCTAACACTAG
Organism: Fratercula arctica; assembly: GCA_947846985.1. Taxonomy (NCBI): domain Eukaryota; kingdom Metazoa; phylum Chordata; class Aves; order Charadriiformes; family Alcidae; genus Fratercula; species Fratercula arctica. The sequence continues at coordinate 29,165,088 of CANTUZ010000010.1, forward strand.
GAAAAAATCTGGAGAAAGAGCAATGCCGTTTTAAATAGTTGAGGTTCATATGAAACACATAAAACTCAGACATTTTAGAACACTTGTGGCATCGTTTTGTTTTCACCCTGAGCTCTAATTCTGTACAGGAAGTTGGATATTAAGCTCTGAATAGTATTCCCACTACCACTTTGGATGCCCTCGATGCTGCTGACAAATAATTCATTCCCTTATTCTTACTATTCTCCAGGGATGCTATGACGCTTAATGCTTTCCTTCAATTCTATAACACCTTATAATTGAACACAGGTAAAATTGGTGCAAGTTGTATATGCAGTTTATTATTACGTCTTAAACTTTTTAGTATAAATCCCTGTGTACATATAATATTAAAGGATACTAGTCAAATCAGCCATAAATACCCCAATGTCTGTATTTGCTTACTGAGTGCACCTTTTGAAAATGTGTCTCTCTGAGATCCCCATGGGAACATGGTGTTGTAAACCTTACCCTTTTTATAAACCTTACCTTTTTATACACTTTTACCCTTGTGTTTAACAAGGCAGTCAGAGTTCTGCACCAACTTTAAAACTGGAAAATTTATTTGCCAGGGATTTTTTTTGAAATTGTTTTTCTGCTTTTCAACTTGTCCACGTTCATAATCTTCTTTGCTTGCTTTGTCCTGAACATTCATGCAATACTTTTTAAAATGCAAATGTAATCTTTTATGTGCAGATAAGAACACTTCCCATAAAAATACTAGGATTCATTATTCACTTAAAGAGCGCTGGCTCCTTTTCAGTAAACATCACTTTACCCAGCCAAGCAGCAGAAGAAATACAATGGAATTTAGATGTCTGAACATGAGCAATAAGTTTCTGAAAACAGAGCGGAAGCTGAATCTTGGAGAGAAAAAAAAAAAAACCTAAGGCTGAAATATAGCTTAATATTTCATTTGTCATGATGAAGTTCAAATCTGAATGTGAAATTATTTCAGACAGAAAAGTGAAATATTAATTAGATCATCTTTTCTATCTGTGGCTGCTGAGTTAAACCAGTCAGTGGTGGATTTCTTTGCAGAATTGTTTATTTCCTAGCTCAGCTGTGGTGATAACTCTGGTATTAATATAAAATATTTTCTTAACCAACTCAAATTGTGCATTTACCTTAAAAACTTTTTTTTGTGGGGTTAATACAGAACTCCTTACTGAAGTGAAACTAGAACATGACTTTGGCCGAAAGGTAAATTGAGATTGTAGCACGATGGGGAGGCAGCATGAGCTGCCTGCTCTCAGATGAGCTTTTTCGTGATTGCTTATGTAACATGGTGACCTTGGGATAATCTTCTGCCAGCCACGGAGAGATTTTTTCTGACTTGACAGTTTTTAAACAGGAAGTCTTGCATCAAATCATTGAGGTTCGTCTGAATGTCCATTTGCTTTAATTTTATATTGTTGATATAATAATGAGCATTTCAGATACTTCATATTTTTAGTAATTGCATCCTTTCTTTTGAGCATTTGGTATTGGGAAACTCTGGGTTGCTCTTCAGCTGAACTGAAACTACCAACTCCGTATAACTAACGTATATTGAAGTCATCAAACAGGTGTAACAGAAGCTTACCCTACCGGTGTGACACATTTTGCTTATGTAGCAAGGATTGATATAAAAGATAAGAGAAAGATTATGGGATCCTTTGTGTCCTTAAGGAGTTTAGCAATTTTCTAAGCACCACTTGATACAACTTGCCTCATTTTTCATCTCTGCTTATAAAAAAAATAAATAATCCATTAATCTTTATGTGAGAGCAAACAAGATTCTGAGGTTAAGAATGTGACACAGGGTATCAAGATGGTTCAAAACAAGAAAAAAAGATTGTTTCTGTTTCATTTAACTAATTAGAAGATTGAAAACTAGTCTATGAAGTAATTCATATATTCTATGAGACAAATTTTGGATTCTGAATGGTTTTCATGGTTGAGATTTGCTTCCCTTTTTAATATATCCCTCTTTATTTGTGTTTGCTTTAAAGAGAAGTTTCACAAAAGAAGAAAGTATTTTAAAGTTTTGTGCCTTTTTTTTGCAGAAAAGAGAAAGTAAAGAGAGGAAAATGCTCTTTTTTTCCCCTTAACTTTTAGATATGTCCTCTGAGATCAACACTTCAATCACTTTCATATTTTTTTTTCTTGAACTACTGCTAGGTTTTTGTGCTTGGTATTACTCACTAATAAATTTAATTGGATCTGAATTTACACCACCTTCAATTTAGTTAAGTTGCAGTGCTCGGTTCTATGCTGGAGAATCCTAATATTAGAAGGACTGGGGAAAACGTGTGGATGCAAAGCCCAGACAAGTCTGTTTGCAGACTGTTAGATGAAATTATTCTCAACTCCTTTATCAATTTTATTGACATCAGTGAAGATTGTTTTTTAAATGGTAAAACTCTAAATCAGATCAGTTGGAGTGACTGTGTAAATGAATATAGTATGGTGGAAGGATATCCATTCATCCTTGTCGGGGTACTCAGAACTGCATGATTCTGAAAATAAATAAAGACAAACTAGTATGAATAGAAGTCAATGTATTACCAAATAATCCCTTGACACTTCTGCTGGATCTGCTTTGGGTATCATTGATGATCAGCACAAGAGAACTCTAATATCTTATTTTCAAGTTTCAGCTTGAAAAACATGTTGTTCTGTACTAATGCTGACAATAAAGCCTATGACAGCACAGTAATGGAAAAATATGAATTCTCAAATAAGAACACAGCAAGGATGATAAAGCACCAAAGTACTCTTAAAAATATGGTTTGTATTTATTCATAATTGGAGGAAGTTCTGCTGAGTAACTAAAACCCTTGGCTAATTTTTCTCCATTAAAATATATAAGTGATAACTGCAAACATATAATCAGCTCTTTATAATGTCATAGAAGTAAAGAACAAACAGCTGCTAAACGAAATAAGAAAAAATAGTGATGAGCATTCTCAAAACTGAAAGAATATGTGATATGCACAAATAAAGGGGGCTTAATTTGAGCATGATCAATAATGAATATCAGGAATTGCTCAGTGTCTCCATCCTATTCACCATGTCCAAAAGCCAACTTCCTCTCAGCTGGTTTTATAAGAAGGACAAATTCGCTCTTGGTGTGTTTTCCTGGACTTTACAACACTCTGAATGCAAAAGCTGTTGGATTGCCTGAGAAAATTTGTGAAATGGATTAGTTATTTCAGGGCGTACAATGACAAATAATTTACTTTGGCAAAAAAAACCCAAACCAAAATATCCCATGAGGGATTTAAGAAATTAGGTTTCCTAGCCTATTTCAGAGGCACTTTGAATATTGCTTACCTTGGGAGGCAGGTTTCATCTTCTCAAGGGCATCTCCTTCCTATGCCACGTGTTGCCAGTCAAACTGCTTTGACATGCAGTACTTCAAAGCTCTGCTGCATGTCAGACTGGAGGCGACTGTTTACTGCAGGGAGACAAGCAGCTAAAACCACACTGATGAAACTACAAAAATATTTGTGGATAATATTTAGTTCTGCAGATACTTCACTGCTGTTTTTCCTGTATTTCCGTCTCAGTCACACTCATTGCCAGCAGGAGGAGCAAGATGGATTATTTTGGGAGGTGATACAAGGATGGCAGATTTGTTTTCCTTGCAGAAACTCATTTGCTGTGTCGGCAGTCTTATTAAAGATAGGTACATCAGTTAAGATTCAGAGACGAGGTTTAGATACCCCTTTTTTACACCACTAAAACATTCACTGCTGTTGATTGTCCAAAATGGCAGCTTTTACACCACTTTCTACAGAATGTACTCTTATCTCCGGCGTGATGTATTGGTGTGGTATAACCTCCTAATAGGGATGTGACTATGTATGGGCAGTGCTGATACTACATCTATGGGTTATGTTCACATTATGTCTGCTGAGAAACTTGATTTAGCTTTGCTGACCACATTTCTCTCTCCTCCTGATCAGAGAGTCATTAAAGGACGTCTTGACAAGCAAGTCTTTTAGACTTTGGGTATCAGCCATTGCTCTTAAACTGCAAGTTTAAACTGAAGGCCATCTGTGTAACACTGGCAATGCTTTTTAGTTGGTTTGTACTGGGTGTAATGGCTTGAACAGATGTCAGTAACAAGACTGAACCTTCTGCTGCCTGTGTGTGAGTTGTTTCCCTCACTCTCGGGGCAGCAGCGCCAGGGAGCACAGAAGGACCAAGAACAAGGATGTTCAGAAGCTCAGGACTGAATCTGTGAATTAGTATTTTTACAGAGGTTCCAAAGGGGCACCAAAAAAGCAGCAAAGTCTGCATCTCTCCATTAACTGTGTCTGACAGGACTCCTTAAGAGCAAAATATGATTTAATCTTAGTAGCACTATGAGACCAATGTAATATAAAAATGAAAATCTGGCTTTTGTTTTCTTCTTCCTGGCATGGGCACCATCAAGTTTTGTTACAAAGAGTAAGTGTGGCTTTTTTTAAAAGAGAAGAAAAACTTGTGGAGGGGAAGGGTTCACCTTCAAGTCAGCGGATCTAACACAGAACTAGCATAGTTTGTAGATCTGTCAAGGCAGAAGATGTCATTTACATAGCCATTTTTTAAAGTAGAACCATGCTGTCAGAAGTAGTAGAATTTTAAATTTCAAATCCATGATTCATCCAGTCATTCTATTTTTCCAATCTGTTCAATACTCTGCAACCCTCCATCTCTCATGGAAAATCCTGTGTTCACACGCCCATTTGGAACTGGTTTTCTTTTTTTTTCTTCTGATCTTCCTTCCTTCTGTCCTTCCTTCCTCGTTGTACAGAATCACTTCATCTCCTGGGACCTCACCAAAACCTTCCTGTTTGCTGTTAACCTATCCATTGCCTTTCACCTTCCCTGTGGCACAGCAACAACTGCCTGCATCTGCACTGCTTCCAAATTCCAGCTTCCTTTTATGCTTATTCTTTCTTCACATATTACCTGTATCTTTCCAAAAGTACCCAGCCTTCTGTTCCCTTTTTTGCCCCTCCTTTAAATTTAGAATACTTTGCTTACACTGTTATACAGTAATACGTGGTCTCTCATGGGACCCTTTTCTTTCCCAGTCTTCAGAGATAGCTACTTACCTGATACACAATTTTCTTATCCAAATGCAAGGGAAAATATCCACCCTCATGCTTTCATCAGCCTATTTACATCAGATGACAGAGGCTGCTGCAGAATGCAGTGGTTGTGGAGGAGCAGTGTATGGTTTTGTCTGGTGTGGAGGTTTCTCAGTATTTCATTTTAATCAGCAAGTTAAATTCAAGATGATTATGGTCCAGCAATGAGACAGTGCATAGTCTGGTGCTGTGACAAAGAATTCTGGAGTCTGAAAATGAAGCAGCAAAAGGCATTTTTGTAGTGTTTCACTCAATCAAAACTGTGATTGCCTGCTTATTAAACTAACATGTATTTGAACCATTAGAACAGATCTTAGTATTTCCATTAATTCAAGTAGCTTTGTAGTGTTTTTTAAAAAAAATGTCTAATGATTTGTATTATAACATTCCAATATACCCAAACCAGGGAACTCAGAATTTGTTAAGAGTCAGGATTGAAAAAATCACAAATGCTATTAATAGAGACCTGCTGGCACTGAGAATACAAATTGAGATCCCTGTTGGAAATCCAAGCCTAAATCTAAGGAACCACTTTCTATGCAGGCAGCCTGTCAAAATAAACAGAACTGGTGGAACACCAACCCTGAGAAGATTAATGCCCAGGATTTTTCTGCTTAATTTAAGCTGAGCTTTCTAGAGAAGCCCAAAGGACTCTGACACACAGTTCCCAGTGAAAGCAAACACCTGACTTCCTTAAGCCTTATTGAAAATCTTAGCATGAAGCCACTTAAAGCCTGGCCTCTGAATGTCCTCAGTTTGTGGAGATGAGCTACACACGTTCTTCCTCACTACCTACTCCTGTACTCTCTGTGCCTCTAGATTGCGTTGCGCACAAGAGACCAAAATTAGCTACCTCATGGTAGAACACCTAGACTAAGTAAAGATACAGTTCAAATGGCAAGTGAATATCTCATTTTCAACTATTCCTTTTAGAGGGGGGTTTAGAGAAAAATAAGCATGCTTTTGCTTCATTTAATTTTCATTTGTCCTGAAAATTGTCATACTGACAACTTTTGGATAAATCTTCCCCTAAATTTTCAGAGATGCCTTTTAAAGGAGAGCAGCTGTCAGAAAGGATGTCAGTTAGTGCCTGTTGATGGACTGGGTTTTGTTGTTGACATCTGTTTAAGAGAAAGTCCCATCATCTCACCTGCCATCAGGCCATAAGTAGCCATTAGATTTCTTTTGATACCTGGTACCCTGAAGTGTGTTTCAGCTGACAGCTGCAATGTTGGCCTGATCCTTTATTGTTGTGTAGAAACCTCATTCAAGGCAATGGGAATGGGGGAAGGCCCCAGGATGCTAATAGATAGTAAGTGCCTCTATAATTGAATTGTCTTTTAGTCTCCTTTGGATTAAGTTATTGTTTTTATATTTTGTGATAACACATACCACTGCTATTCTTATGGCATAGAATAAAACAGAAATCCTTTAAGCCATTATTTCTTTATTACTATTAAAACCTGAGGACAGACTCTCTAAGGGTAGCAATTAATGTTTAAATATGTATCTCTTTAGGAGGGGTTATATGAAAAAGTATTACAGGGTCAACTAGCTTCAAAATCCAGGATCGGTTATTGAAAGATTAAGGCTTGTTGCTAATGACCACAAAAAATAGATGTGGCTACTTGTTTTAATGAGGAGAAGAATAACATGTGTGCACAACTGAGTCCTTTACGGCATGTTGTAGCAATGTATCTTTCTCCACGAGAAGCAAAAATAAATAAAAATCTTTCAAGACTGCTTGACAGCCCTCATCAGTGACAGATTAGTTTAATGAAGCACAATACCACTAATCCCTTTTTTAAATTTCCATTCATTCTCTTAAAGCTTTTACCTTTAGGTTTGTCAGGTTATGCAAAAGCGTAGAAAATATGGAAAAGGGAACATTAAGCTACTCAAATAGCTGCACGAAGCTAATCAGTGATCAACTTTTAGTAGCTTCAGAGGTGCAAGGTGGCCATAGCTGATTAGCGTCAATACATGCACTGCATGCATTTACATCTTTCCAATTTTTAACTTTAGGAGAGTGCCTGCACTTTTGAAAAGTTTAGAGATGCAAGTGAAGCTTCTTTCATAATTACAGTAGGATTCATGAGATGGAAAACTACTTCATCAGAAATTTCATATTATCTGGATTTTTATAGTAGTATGACATATCCATAAATCTTGTCTAATTTTGAACCAATTCTCGTATTGTTTGAGAATGCAATGAGGACGCTGATATGTTTAAAGCTGTCTGTGTCAAATCAGTCCAGAGAGCTCTGTATCTTGCAGAATTTAACCCTGTCGCACCACATATCTCCTCTCTTAAATTATAGAGAAGTGCACTGAGATAAGGATACATTTTTCATCCTTATGTGTGTTCTGTTATGTGCATGTGTGTGTCTCGTGCATGTCAGAATCTTTATGGCTTGATTTCTCTTTACGAGTGCTTTCATATTGATGCTGTGGAGAAAAATATAAGAAGAAATCTCTTTTTCCAAATCTACTTGAAAATACTTTTGGTCAAATACTCTGATGCTGAATATTATCGCAGTTTTATTAATTGAATGCTCCTATATAGATGTACACCAAGTGAAGATCTGATGTTATGTGTTAAATTTGAAGATTAAGAAACAACATAAGTTTGGTTTGACATAACTAAACTGCATTGTAGGTGTGCTGGAATTTAGAAACCACTCGATTATAAATGTTTTGGCGACCCACGCTGCTCAGAAATAAAAATTAAAGACAGTATTTTAATGAGGATAAATGTGCAGCCTATGACTATTTTGGGTGAGGAGTGAAGAATAAGGTTACTACAGTACAGTAAATATATTTATTACATGGTGAATATCTGTAGTAAAACAATAAAATTTTAATGGGCTCTGTTGTAAGTGTAATGAAAGTAATTAAAGTAGCTAAGAAGAATTTAACTCAGAAGTATTGACCAATACAGTCACATTATACTCTAGGAAAAACACATATAAAAAGAAAGTATTTGGACACTATTTGATCTGTTAAATAACGAATGCAAGATTACCTAAGAGCCCTAGTGAGTACTTGGGCCCGATTTGACCGTGTGGTCTACCTAAGAAGTCATACTGCCTGATCTGTAACCAGTATCATTTGTTGATCCCAAATGATAACTGAATACATTTGCTTCTGTGCCAAGTTAACTAGACAAAAATCAGTATTTCACACAGTGATGTGATTTCTTTTAGGCTCTACACAGATGGCAGGGGAGACGCCCGGTGGGTCTGCAGCTCAGGAACCTGTCTGCAACATGCTATGGCTTCCCCCCAGCCCACAAGCTCAGAAAAAACAAGGGACTCATTTCAAGAAGGAGTTGCCACTGTGGTTCTTGCAGGTCAGACACAGCTTAAATGACTTAATTTGTTCCACTTTGGAAATCTTTGCATTAGCATAATCCTGCTTCCAGCTTTGTTCTTTCCTCTCGGCTCACAAAAGATGAGTAAAAGAAATCTTGTGGGGCACAAGAGCATTGAAGTAAATCTGAGACTAACCTGAAGCTAACGCAGCAGGAGTTTCCTAGCATCATTCATGTACTTATTACAATTTCTTGCTGAAAGCTTCCAACCAAGATCAATTACATCACAAATTATTTTGCACATCCTCTTCCTTCCGCACAGGGAATACTGAATTTTGTTTTGTTAGACTTGTTCATCACATTTCAGGCACTTAATTTTCTAAGGAAAAAATGTCAAAACAAAATATGTTAACAATGTAAGGGCTTCTTTTTTATCCTGTTGCCACTCACGTATTTCCAAGGCTAACACAGCATAGGCTGTCAGCAGATCTTAATAATGCCTCTATTCTTCAGATATCTAAAATGCTAAATGGAAAGCAAGGTTTACACCTAGTTTCACTTTCTCTGTGAGCTGGCTTGTTCATACTGTTATCCCACACACTACTTCTGTGTGAGACTTTCACTCAGGTGAAGGACAGGCTTGCATTTCTCCTGCTTGAGAAGTTTTATTTGTGCTGGAAACTATACCTGCCTTAGTAAGAAGAGTTTATAATGGTACCCATCTGATTCAGTAGCAACTCTTTTTTGTTGTTTTAGTAATTGCTGAAGGTCCAAAACATTCCATATCACGTAGTTGGGCAGGCTGAACAGTACAGCAAATGAAAAGATGGTGATCTAGCAAATGTTATGTGGTAGTAATCTATAAGTCATGCGAAGGAGGAGGTCGGTGCTACCTACTAATACATTATATATTTGCAGAGCCTGCCTTTTGCTTAATTAAGTCCATATTACTTAATTAGTATTGAGACACGAAGGGGGTATAGATATGTATCTCCTCTGAGATCCAATTTTGCTAAAACAAAAGGAGCCAGAGGAAGTTGGCAGTAATTTAAATTTATTAACAAATTTCCAGTTTGGCACCTATTAAGTAGACAAAAAATTCTATTCACTAGAGGAAATGCATCAGCCAAGGGCTCAAAACATACTTCATAGTGACAGGTATTTAAAATTTGGCAAGCAAGGCAGGCTTTGGACTGAGCAGAAGGTCTAGAAATATAAGGAGAAAGAGTTTCAATTTATTTACACTACATAAAAAGCTTGGATTTAGCACTTTTATTAAAAGAGTGTTAAAAGCATAAAATCGTGCGTGATCACTGTCCTCACAAATATCATTCTTCACCACCAGAACTGCTCAAGATTGATCTCTTATTAGTGGAAACCAGAATTATATTTGTCTTCATTAGTTGAAATCATCCAACTCTCTTTTTCGATATGAAAGTATTACTACACAGAAAGAGGCCAGTAACAGAAAAAAGCATGTTAAACCCACATATTTTTATTGCCCCTTTATACTTTCATTCATGTTGTGCTTGAAAGACGCTATTGCTAGCCCAGGTACAAGTCTTGCAGAGGTGCTGCTAAGAAAACCTTCCAAAAGAGAGATAAACTATTTTGATGTTGCAAGAAACTAAAGGCGGTTTTAAAATAGAAAATTTAGTGATTAGAACAGCTGCATGTCTTTGGGCATTTTCTCTGACCTTGCCACTGAATTTCCATACACTGATCATTCTTTCCATCGCTCTGATTTGCTATGGATAAGCAGCAAACACTTTTTTAGTGTGGTGTTTAGGTTATTTTTAATTAGTTTTCTACTTTCGCTCATTTCAATATGTACAGCATCATTACTAATGCCTCCTTTATTGGCTATTTTCTGATTATCCTTACTAGCATATAGGGAAATGAGATGTTGCAATTCCCTTCAATTTGCTCGTGTAGCAGGCACACACGTAGACACCCACCCATTTACACTAAACTAAATTCTTTAATTTTATACTGAAATCTATTCAAACTGTTCCCAACCTGCAACAAGAACTTAATCAGGGCAGGAAAAAAGAGCAAAACTGGATATGCACTTAATTAAATTTAGAGTAGCAGATTGGAACTCTTCTTTGGACAACTATTTGTAGTTAAATTTCCAATAATTTTTACACTGATTGTTTCTGGAGGTAGACAGCAGAGACTGCATAATGACACCCTCGTGATTAGCAAGTGAAGAGACTGCAAACTGTATTTTACTCTTATAGGGTAAATGATTAGAAATTAACCAACGTGCTGATCTGGATTTCATTTCAGTAAGTAGAATTTCATCAAGCCGCAGTAACATTTTATTTAGAACTCATTGAGGGTACTGCTGTATTAGAAATATAAAAATAAAGATGACTTGGATGTTAAACCATTCATCAAATAGTTTAGTTCAGCCTTCCATCTCACCAATAATGTTTTTGTATTAAGGAAAACTATGTGGTTGCTATTCTTTTGGTGAAATTTGGGTGGTGATTTATTTTGACAGGTATAATATAAATTCAAGAAACTGTCATATGGATTAAAAAACCCACTACAAACCCAAACTCTAATCCAAGACTAATGTCCCTCATAGATGAGCTACTCTGACTGCAGGTTTTTTTCTTATTTAATAATGATAATGACCCAATGAAGCTAATGAGTTTATTAAAATTTCTCCAAATACAGATAAAGCAAATAATTTTCCTGCAATTTTCATGCTTTCATATCATGAGGATCAGTTCTAGATGGGGAAAAACAGTGGTACCATGACAACAGAAATCTGTGATTTTTTTTCAAAAAATTTCTACTATTACTGAAGGCAAAATAACGTGTCTCAAATAAACATCGCTGTTGGCAGTTTTTGAGGAAAATAAGTATATAAGTAATTCCCTCTTAAAGGAGTAACTTTTAAAATTCAAAGCCGACCCATTCTTTAGCAATTGGAAATAAAACATATAAGCAACCTTTCATCTATAGGTATGTCTACTCAAGATGCTACGTTAAATCCACATCAGAAACACAAATGCATACTGCTGCTATCATTACAAACACAAATAAAGGGACTATGAACTGGGAAACTGGGTTTTGAACTGTGAAACATAGCATACACCTTCCTCTCTGTCTGATGCCTGTCCCACCCGCTGTCCCTTGGAGGGCAGGAATGTAAGATACTGAGTCATTTTTTTACTTAAAAGCGCTCTTCCAAAATTCTGAGTGAAATAACTGAATGAAGGACTGAGTGAGTGAATGAATTATTTCTGAATGAAATAAAGCTTTACTAAGGAAGTAGTGGTTTAGGGTCAGAGGCAGGTCAAGGTTGTAGAGTTATTACCTTTTATTAGACAACTGGAAAACAGACAACGTTCTGTTTGCTCTAGTCCTTCTTGAAGTCTAAAATTTTCAGCTGTGAAATCTGCAACTAAGAACTGAGAACCTACTGACCTAACCTGGCAATTTGTTCCATGTTATATAAAAATCATAAAAATATCACAGCTCTTTCCCACAACTCAATTATTCAACTCTGAGTATAATAGAAAGTGTTAACTGTGTCTTATTTAGATTAAAATAACTGTATGGGAATAGGTCTATAAATATCCAAAGCTACTTTCTGTGCAAGGACATCCAGTTTTTAAGCAGACACAGTTCAAACTATTTCAAGTGTCTTTGCTTTGTGAAAACATCTTAGAAGTTGAGCATGAGGCCAAGAAAAGAATGAAGGGAAGCAGGAGTAAAGTTATAATATGCATATTAGAGGTTAAATTCTTAACACAACACCCAAATGAAATGGTTAGTAACAATGGGGGAAATATTATATGCTAAAGACAATCACTGTTGTTCCTCAGGTAGGTTTTCAAAAATATTTTTATGCTCATTCATCCTCTTAAAGAGAAAATTAGGATGCGGTGGGCATGAAACCAGGGTTAGCTTCACTGTACCCAGTAGTGCTTCCACGTGGAGTTGAGGGCAGCACAGAATTCTTGTAGCCCATCAGCAAGTCTGCAGACCTGGTGGTTTGGTGCCTCGCAGGAGCTTTCAGGTGTCACCCACACACTCCAGAGGGTGTTCATCAGTTGCCTGTTAAGTGTTCATTTTCCACAATTTTTTGTTGTGGTTTTTTTTTTTTTTTTTATCCAACTTTTGATCTCATTAATGTCTTTTACCTTAGATTCAGTTCTGATTTTCTGTTTCTGACTTGGTCAAGTGCAAACTCTGTTACTCTTCCCCTGTCTTTGCCTTATGATGTACCTTATGATGTCCTTATTCAGTCTTTCCTGGGTGACCCCTGGATCTTGTCATCCCAACTTCCTTTTGCTCGCAAAATGAGTAAGAGATTGCAGTTTACCAAGTCCTTTGGGGTGTATGCTGTTTCCTGGCTCTTTTTCACAATGCAACTTAGAACTCTTTAAACATGTTTTTAGCATATAATTCTCTGGTTAAAAACAACAACAATAATAAAAAATACTCCAGTTACTGATATCTCAATCAACTCTGTCTCTTAAGAAAATTTCAGTGGAGATGATGTAGACTGGTTGATCAGAATATTTGAGTGTTATGCCACACAAACAATCAGAGACCGCAGGTCGTGTTTTGAAGAGGGTGGGGTAAAATGAGTGTAAAGCAAAGCTTATTAGCATGAAGGACAGACTTTCCTTTGATTTGAGTAGGTAGATTACTGATAAACACTTCCTTTGGAAATATGTGCATTACACAGACATTTTTCATGGTTGCTTCTCTTGTTTTGAGAATAGAATTCATCTCTTGCTTGTATTATTTATATATTACAAATTATATGTCTACTACTTTCTACTTAGAAGAGAAGAAGAGAGTACTAGCATTTATGTACTCCTTCAAGATATGCATCCTAGAAAACCGTGCACTTACTGTGTTGTCAGCCTGTCTGTATTTCTTAATGTGCAAGATTATTTTCTGTTATGCAGCGTCAGTTTGAAAAAATGACAGATCACTGTGTTGGGAAAAAACTGGTCCTTGAATTTTTTAATTAATTACTGATTAATTGTTTTGGTATAGTGAGTAATTTTAAGTGCTCCTTGTGGTTTGAGGTTACATATCGTTTCAGACAACACAATTCAAAGTAAGGAACCTAAAAGAGTAATGCCATCCGTCAATCGCATGTGCAGGTTGATTTAAGTGCAAAGAAACTGGATCATACACTAGCACGTGATCCTTATGAAATCATAAGGAATGGGGCAACGATGACGCAGACACAATAACAGAGGGCCTGTTCTGAAGTCAGTGCAATCAGCTGGAAAAAAACCAATAAAATTTAATGACCTTCAGATCAAACACATGGTAAATTTAGTGTTCTATGCTGAATAAAATATATTGCTTCCCCTAAATCCCTCTTTGTGTCAGCACTGAAAACCCCTCTCTTTAAGGAACCGAATATGAGCACGCTACATTTCAAAATGGCAAGATTAAGATATAAATTTTGAAAGAACAGTTCTGAAGTCCATTACTAATAAGGATTGATATTTGAATATGGGAACCCCTTCTAAAGCATATGATATAATAAGCTCTTTAATAACAAAACTGACTAAATATTAGTGGAAGCGGTTAATCTTTACCAAAATATTTCTATTCCTTTAGTACTTGTGAAAACATGCTGGTTTAAACTGTAGATTTTATTTACATTTTCTAACTTCGGGAACACTCAGTAATTTGGAGTTAGTGTATACGTAGACATGAGAAAAATCACTAATTACAGTCAAAAAAGCATGCTGGAGAAGCTCAGCTATTCCAGGAGAAACATACAGAATAGTAGATCAATCTAACACTAACTTGTGTTTCTCTTTCCAATTTTCTTGTCAGTGACTTGTCACTTTGTGCTGCAATTTTACACTTTTCCTCCTGTCAATCACATGCACTGGTGTGAATCCAGACTAAGTCTACAGGCTTCGAAGGCATCACTCTGTATTTACAATAGTGTATCTGAGATCAAAATCCGGTGCTATTTTAACGTGCCTTCCTCCGCGTGAAACCTCTCTTCTCTAACCAGTGAAGTTCCCAGAGTGCATTTTCCCTAGGTGGATACTTACAGTGTGTAAATAATTTGGCAGGTGCATTGTATTAATATAAATGATCTGTCACAGCACTGATTTCCTTGCAGCCCAAGTGATGTGTGCAGGAACAGACAAAATGGCAAGTGTGCCTCTTCAACTCTGCCTGCGACTGCTCGTTTAAGTAGGGTTACGTTTATTTGCAGCTTGTGGGCACTCTGATCCTTTCATCATGCCTTTTGCATGCATTTTGTTTTGTCTTACAAACTAAGTGACTTTTCTGCAGGTTAATATGAAGGCCCCGAGGATTTCATTATCATGTCTTTTTCTTATCCTTAAGAAGCTGCGTAGTGACAACAGGTTATAATGAAGGCTGAAATGAAAAAGAAAATACAAGTTTGTGGCAATGAGATATGAAACTTATTTAAACTTAATCTGATGAAACAAATGTACTAACCGCTTTGAATAAAATTGTAACTGCACAATTATTACTGGATTACATGAGCCAATAAAATACAGTGTCGCCCTTATGTTTACCACAGTGGTATCTACCCTGTGTACGCAGAGGCTGGCCCTACCACATAATATAGGTCTTGAGGCCAAATTCACTGTACAGCCCCACCTTGAGGGATAGTTTAGGGGCTGGTTTCAATACCACTGGATCACGGTTCAGCACTATCCCTCTTAGCTAGATGTAAATAGCAGCAATGTGCTACAAGTCCCTATACTGTTCAATATCTCTCCATAAGGCTCTGTAAAGGTTTCTTAAGTGCCCCAGCTGGTATAACATTTACTTGTACACATCAGAAGCTTTTCACCTTCACAGTTCTGTCAGCTCCTTCATTGCTTTTTTTTTTTTTTTCTCAGAGGGCAGGACTCCGTCTAACTCTGTATAACTTGCTCAAGGTCATACAGAAACCTGTGGCAGAAAATAGAATTGAAATACTCTGACAATTATGGTGGCATAGATACAAGTAATTCAATTCTAGTGTATGTAAGAGTAAATATTGAAAGTGGATAAATTATTCACAGCTAGCATGTTATTCTGAATGTTTAACTCCTCTTCTATGTAGGTAATTTTCAGATTGTTATAAATATGTTTATTTTTCCAAAATACTTAAGCAATATAGTCTCATACATAATATTTGCTGAGGTTATTTTCTGTATTCACCATTCAGCAGTTATCTGCAACCTGAATTTTTCTGATGGTATCACTGATTTGATGTTTTTGAACCTTCTCAGTATTTTCAAGACTGTTATGGAATCATTTTTATTTATGCACAAACATGACCACGCATACTTATGAGAATTGAGAACTTTTTATAACTTTATTGACATTATTGAAAGAGAAGAACACTTGAATATACTATCATGAAAAAGAAAAATACCCAATGTCATCATAGTCAGATCATGAATCTTACTCAGTCATAACTGTTTTTTCTCTAAAATTTGCTGTCTGGTAACCAGAATGCATATATATTTTGCAATATTTTGCTACTGCTGGTGACAAAAATACAGTTAATTAGGCATGCTGAAAGGAGAACTTTAGCTACTTTAATATGCATTGCTTCTGTCACAGAATCTTCAAACAGTGGTGGTGAATCAATTTGAAAACTCCAAGTAGTCTGGTTAATATAAATTAAATTAAAAGCCCAAGGCTGCTTGATACGCACTTTTTCAGATGTTGACTGAAATCCTGCTTAAAAAGTCCCTGCCAGACTCAGCCTCAATATAGAAAATTATCATATTTCAAGAAATTCCCATTTAACTGTCATAGACTTTTCTGTATTTGCTTTCACATTGTTACTGATTACCAAGGTATCTGTGTACAAACAGAAGCTCTCCCTTCTATGTCCCTGATTCATTCACTGACAAAGCATTCCTGTGCTATATAATCATATTCATTGTTGTAAAAATGGTAGAAACATAGTGAAAGAAAATTCCCCACTGTTGCTTCTGCCGGCTGGAATCCATCCTCTCGTCCTGCTCTAGAGACAACAGGAACTGTGGCCCTGGCCTTTAGCTTCCCGGTGAAGAGGAAATATAATGACAGGTTCTCTGCTAGCTTTGAATCCTGCTTCTGTAGGATCACCCCCAAACAGAGGGAGGAGTTTCACAATCAGAGGGAGAGCATAATCACACTTTCAAACTTTTCCTTAGAATAGAGGTATTGGAGATTTTGGAGATTCTTATACCTCTTTTTTTTTTTTTTTTTTTTACTTTTTTATTATTATTTAAAATCTCCAAATTTTGCCTGATTCTGGTGCGTTTTCACATATAAGTTTAAACCCACTTCTGAAAGTCATCATTCAACTGCATCTCATTTCATGTGCCATCTCACTGTATGTGTGTCATTTTCAGAGTGTCCCTAAATCTATTATGGAAAAATAAATTGAGAGGACCTTAAGAGGTTGCTTGTACTCAGAATGGGATTAGAAGAACATGTAGCATCCTTAACAGAAATGTATTAAGCCTTTTTGTGTGTATGGAGACTTCAAATCTTACAGGAGGCAATCTATTCTGAACAGGTCTCTGTTCTTACTAAAAGGGGATTTTGAATGCCTAACCTGAACTTTTCTTCTTGTAATTGTCCCATCCAATGGGTGTAGAAAACATTGTGTTCCCTTTCAAACAGCCTTTTGCATACTTTGTGCTTCTTACCCTTTTCTCTTTATCTTCTCAGTCCCCGTTCATTTAGCCTTTTCCTACAGGTTTCCTAGACCTCTCACCATTTCTTTTTCCCTACTTTGCGGTCTCTCTCCTCTCCCTTTGGATTCTTCCTGAAGTGCAATGCTTGCACAGGGCACTGCTGTCCTGCTAGGGCAAGTCTAGTACTGGGTAGAGCGTGACAGCATCACACCAGGCTGTATCCTGATAGCTACAGCCCAGGATGAGGGGTGTTTTTGTGCAACGGCATTGCATCGTTGATTCAGCTTCATCTTGTGATTCAGTATAACTACCAATGGTTTTCTGCAGAACTGCTACCAGACCATTGTTCCTTCTCCAGGCTCTGTGGAATTTATTATGCCTAAGTGTTGCACATTCCACTTGTCCCTGGGAAATCACATCCCATCTTTTCAATCCATTTCTCCAGCTTGTCAAGATGAATCTACCATGTACTGAAAGTCTTTGTTAGTTCCTTCCATGTACTGAAAGTCCCCTTAGGTCACGCTTAACAAGCATACCCTCCTTTCACTGCACGGGACTGGACCCACAGCAGAGCTGTTACAAGTCCAATTCAATGCATCCTTCCCTTTTAGCTGTGAAACATGGATGTTGTTATGCGTCCTGCTAAATACAGTCTAGTCTAAGTTTACCTATCTGCTTTATGAGAATGTCCTCTGGGACACTGGGTAAAAATTACATCATTTGAATCTTCTACTTCTCCCCCATTCTCCAAGCCTCTAGGCCAGTAAAGAGTATTAAAGGAAATTAGGCTGGTCTGACACAACTTATTCCTGACAGCTCCATTTTTGCTACTACTCATCTCCTTGTTATCTCCAGATGCAGAAGTATGTGAATGATAAATAATGCAGTGCTGTCAGTTACTTGGAATATGTGTGTGTACCATTACTTAAGAAAACCAGTTACAGCTTGAACTGGTCAAGCATTTTTATGTTTTTAAGATCATAAATATTTATGGAATATTTTTATTGTAAAAATGTTTCATTTTACAAAGAAAACTTGTAGAAAACCCCGATTTAGTTTATTTAAATAACTTAAATTATTTACATGTCTTGTCTCTTATCCCCTATTTCTCCCCTTCCTTTCCCTATCGGATGAAGCAGTATGAAAAAAGGAAGCAAAATTACAAATATTATCAAAAATAAAAACTAAATCAAGTTTGTCGTGTAATTTTTGGGAACTGTGAGTATATTGGGGGGGAGGCAGTGTTCCTTTTTGCAGTATATAATATTAGAATGAGCTATATTCTGGCTAGCCTCTGCTCATGCTCTAAAAACTTCTTTTACTCATTAATGAGAATAATTACAGTATCTGCTAAAGTTCTGTCACCTATATATTTAAGAATACAACTATACTGTAGAAATAGTCCTTCCTTGGAATCTAAACCATGCATAGTAATTCATAGTGATATGTGTGTATCCAGATCACATTCAAAACAAAAGTAAGACCAATTACTCTGCAATCCCCTTTGTCTCCCCTTTCCATTATAAAAATGGTATTATGTTTGCATGAGCAAACACTGAAACATTAGACTATGTCAATGCAATCTTAATTTGGCTCTTGTGAATATGTTTTTAATACTGTCTTTAATCATATAATTGTATTATTTTCTCTCATGAAAATCTTGTCTCATTCTGTGCAGAATGAATAGTGTTCTTATATTTTCACAGCCTGTTATTACTTGGATTGTTCCCCATGCAGTTCTTGAGTTGTCTTAATCCTCTTTTAAAAAACTCACCCATGACTCAAATGCTTTCTTGTAAACAGTTGTTTTATCCATGATCCAGACAAAGGATTTATATGTCTCCTGCCCACTCCATCTGTTTGCTAAGTGCTGCAGTATCACTAGTGCGGCTGAACACATATAGGAAATATCCTGATCTAGCCTCAAAGTGTCTTACTGCAATACAAATGCTAGTAGAAAACATGTTTTTCCACTTCTTATGTTTCCTCCACAAACTAAATGATAATGCAGTAAGTGCAGCAGTGTGTGATCTCTGCTCAGCACACTGGAATCTCCTGTATTTCTTCCCCTGCAGGTGGTTTCCAAGCTGACTCTCGTTTCCTAACAGGGCACAGCAATGACCCACTGCACAGCAGAGCTCATCCAACAGATACACACAGACTACAGCATTTGCAGGAAGCACCTATTTTCCAGGACTCTAGTCAATTAGGTAACACCAAAATAAAACCGAAGTTCACACACACCTTTTCCCTGTGAAGGCATAATATTAAAGCAGAAGGCATTAAGTGGGTGGGACACAAATACATCTGTGCCTTGTTACTAGCCCAGGAACAGCTGTGCCATGTAACGGAGAGAGTTACAAGCTCTAGGTCGACAGGGGAGCTTTTGTCCTGCTTGGCTTGGTTTTGTGGTAAGAGAATTTCTCTTTGAAAGTATTTGGTTTCTGAACTGGCTGAGGTAACATTTCTGATGGGTGCACTTGTTTTTCTAGAAAGTAAGTCTTTGGGGAGGTGTTTATTCCTACATAGGTAGGAATTGCAGCGTCCTCTTTAGCTTTGTGTGGGTAGCCACCAATAAGACTATGTATTGAATAATCTTATTTGTGAGATATAGGTAGAAAGCCCTCTTAAAATGGTTGCTACTTATTTTGTGCTTATTAATACTATGAAAACAAAAATATTATTGATACAGTAGGATACTAAGGCATGACTCTAGAAATTCATCTGTCTCACTTTATTTTCAAAGTAGGCTCAGATTGTGTTCTTGCTTTATAATCTGTAGCCGAGTTTCTAGTGATGAGGAAAAAAATTCCTGCGCATTCTTGCACTTTGTTTGGTGGTATTAGTTTCTAAATTTTGCTTCTTTTGTAGTTTTCTTATACTTTGTTGCTTGCTGCTCAAATAAAGACTGCAAGGGCTTATGTAAGGCATTCCTGTACTCTCAGTGCACAGCAACTTGAATTAAAGCAATATGGACACTAAGCAGATACAGCATGGCGTCCCTCTGGTCTTGCTCATGTTGCATGGGCCACCAAGCCCTTGTTGTAATAATTAGACGAGACAGGAGAAGAAGTGTATGCTTCTTTTTGTTGGGGTGGAAGAAAGGACTGATCTCAGAAAACTAGCAAGGCCCCTTACTGTGCTCCACCTGGCTGGTGGCTGCAGTATCTTTGCATGGTGTTGGTAGTGGGGCTGTTACAGTTATGTCTAATATGATGCCTAGATGAGCTGGCTTCTCTCATCTCTTTGTTACCATGTTTGAGGAATCAAGCTCTGGCCATTCTATTAATGCATTAGACTTTCAAAATTTTCCCTGTGTCTACATATGTATATATGATAGGTTTGATTCTGAAATAACGGTATGACTGCAGGAAATAGATAGTCAAGAATGTTTGTCTTTATCCAGATCTAACTGCACAATGTCTAAAGAACATTATCTTTGTGTATTATTACCATGCATAATATAACCTACTTTTTTCTGTAGTATTGAAAGTGCTTTGTTATCCAACTGTAGCCTCTTAATGTTATGTTGATGCAGTTGAACTACCATATTTTTCTGATCGGATTCATTGGTATTTTAAAACTTTTTGAAACACACGTGTATTCCCAAGTCTATAAAGTATTTGCAGATAGATGCAGAAGAAAACTGTTTTTCAGAAGTTATTCTTTATCTATAAGTTACCTTCTTAATTGTTGAATGACATTTTTCTTCATATAGTGAGGTTGAATGGAAGTGCTTATTATTACTATTTTCATTTCATTCCTTTTTGTTATGGTTGTCCTTGGTATATGAAAGAGGTATATGTAAGACCCAACTAGAGCTGCTTCTTCAAACCACTCTTGCCACTCGCAAATTATTTGTGAAGCCTTTTTTAAAAAGCTCTTGTTTCCTGGTGATTTAGGTGAAAATATTTTTGCTGAGTTTTGTTTAGTGTTTTTTTCAGAAAACTTGAAATAGACAAACTTTGCCTTTTGTCACAAGGTGAAAAAAAGGCATTTTTCATTGACTCAGTTTCCAGGGTAAACTTTAATTTCCCCAGAGAGAGCAATTATATTGATTAGCTGTGAAATCTGCAAAATGGTGGTGGATCTGTGACGTCTGCTGAAAGAGTTCAGCACATTGCACTGCAGACGTTCTTTATGGAATCTAGTGTACCTTCTTTTTTCCTGTGGAGTTGTAACAATTTCTCTTTTGGCCTAAAAAGAGAGTAAGACTCTTTTTCTGATGAAATCCCTGAACAGGAGGCCTTGCTCTCGCTGCCAAGGAGCTTGGCTGACTTGCTGAGGATCAATCAGCTGTATCAATTTTTATAATACCTCACTCAGTCAGAATGTCTCAAATGAACACGAGTGAAGGAGAAGAAATCTGTCCTTTAGCTTCCCCTCCCCTCGCTTCTCATTTGTGGAGTGGGGATGATAGTTTGCTACCTTACACAGTTTTGAGGTAAATGTATATGCATCTATTTCTGCCCCCATCTGCTTGGCCACGAGCAGATGTTCCTGGCTGCATATGCCTGCTTGCACTTTTGTTCTCTGAAGCATATTCTCGTGAGATACCTAAAGCTGAACTTTCACAATCCCATCTATAAGATGAGCCTTTCTGGACATTTGTACACCTAGGTTTTTTTTCCCCTGTGTTACAGCTTCAGAAATACAGATAAAGCTAAACAGAGTGCAGCCATTTAGGAAACTTTCACTGCAAAGAGTAAGTGGCACTTTTACCAGCCTCTCTTCGCATTGAGGGCCTGGTTTGCATCAACAAGCAAAAGAGTAATGTCAATTTAGTGCAAATCTAGCAGGCAAACAAGCCTGTGGTTACTATAGAGATGTTCTTTTTGAGTCAGATTGTATCTTATGCAAACCTAATTAGTTCTCAGTATGGAGTAGGTATTTGTTCTGTTAAGTTTATTGTCGTTTTAGGGGGAAGGCCCAATAACAGCTTGGTTTAACTGTGTATGTATGGCATCCATTTAATGGAGTGTAACTTTACTGGCATCCTGCCTCATCAGGGTGGTGGAAATAAACTGTAAAATTTTATTGACTGATGAAACAATGGGTCAGAAGCTCAGTGTGTGCAAAGCAGCACAGCTGGCTTGGGAGTCAGCAAAGCACCATCAGTTTATGCCAGCTCTATTGTTTCAGTTGTCCGAGAACTCTTTTAACATGGTAGCCAAAAAATGCAAACAGACCTCATCTTTGTTCTTGGTCTTATGAAGACTGCAAATTTATCTGGTTTTGCCTTTTGACATTTTTAGGATCTGTTATCCAAACTGTGTCTACTTTCAAGTTGGAACATAAATGGGTTGTTAAAGTTTTGCTATTCAGTGGTTTCCAGGGACGTTGCACGTGAATTATTTCATGTGCATTTCCTTAAGTTTTTAGGATTTGGGTTGGTTTGTGGGTTGTTTTTTTTTTTTTTTTTTGGCAAAAAGAGTAACTTTTCACCCACTTTTCACTTTCTGTGTACCTCTTAACAATATGGTTATTCACGAAGATATGTTCTCAGTATTAACTTTGATCATATTACTTGGTTTTCTTAACTTTTTTTCACCACATTCGCAGTGATGGTCCTTAGATGCCTACAATATTTTCTGAAATTGTGGATCTGAAATAGTTGTAAAAGTTAGTACATTGCATCTATGCAGAGATGGAGCAGCACACAAATTCAGAGCTGTATTTTGCATAAAATCTGGGGTGATGGTGAATGAAAAGCAAAAATGTGAGTCAAATTGGAAAAGAAAAAAATGCTTTATGTTTGCAAAGACCTCAAAGTCAAATTTATCTGACAAAACACCTACACTTCATCAAAACGGTTTATGCTTTTTTCAAGAAGAATTTTCATTTAAATAAAAATGTTTTAATTTAGTTGTTTCACTTTAAAGACCTTTCCTATTGGAATAATGGTGAAGTCCCTTTCAGTCAGTGTCTTATGGAATCATGTTACTAATTGCTTATGAAGGTTCTTAGCCATTAACAAAAGCAAAAAATTGATCTTCAAATTTTAATTTCTTGTTCTAAAAACACTAGATCAATTTGATACCTCTGGCTATTTCACAGATTCACTGGAATAACCTCTTGGTAGAATTTGCCTTACTATACTTATGGTTTGTGGCATGTGATGAAAATAAAGCCGCTGTTACAAGCGACCACGTTAGGCAGCAGGAATTATTTCTATTAGTGCAAATAGAAACCAAAGGAATAGCAATAGCCCTGCAATGCCTTTTACTTATTCCTCAGCTACTAATTGTATTTTATATAAGAAGTTCTCCTACAAATCCAGACTGATGCAAAGATCTCTGAGCTTTCAAAATCTTTCAGTGAGCTTCAGGAGTAAACTTTGATCTTCTAGATCTACTGCTTAATACTTTGACCATTTTAAAATTCAGTTAACAAGTCCATTTTTTGCTTTTAAATCTGATTCATTTCAACATAAGAATTCAAAGTCTAGCACTAGAAATGCAAATACTTAGTTATGAAGACTTCTTTGGAAGAATTATTAATTAGATGCATTTCTCAGAAGTAGTTTAATGACAAATTCAAAGAATTCAAATTGTTCAGAAAAACAAGTATTAGCAATTTCAGAACAATGCTTAACAGGCGATCCTTTCAGTTCTTAAAAAGTGTTTTCCACATGTGAAATGACTTAGCTTCTGTAGTGGTCTATGAACTCCTGCAAGTGCAGTCTTCGTCAGGAGTGCTCAACGTATTCCAAAACCATCTTTCACCTCAAAAACGATGTAGTAGGGTATAGAAGTACCTCTGTGATCTCAGAATGCACAAAAGCAAACGAATAACCCACATGTGCCAGTGAAAAATTGGCAGGTCAGGACAAGGGAGAGAAGTTCAACTTTGTATGGATGACAGGTATGTGTTTCACGCTCATTCCAGCGCAGTCCCAACCACATTGAAGTCAGCATATATGCCCTAATACATGTTCCCCATTCCTTGTTAAACTAGTTTTTAAATGAAACAATGTAATGACATAAACAACTTTCTTCCAGAAAATATGAACTGATTCTAATCCCCATTTAGAAGCTCGAAAAAGCTCTGTAGTTGTGAAATATCATGTGAACATGCAAATACTATCTAGTGTTCTGGAGGGAGCTCTTTAACTCTTTTTGTCAGTAACTGACATCAACTTAATATATTAGGCTTTGCAGAAGTCTTATTTATTGTGACAAATCAAAGTGCTGCCAGGATGCTTATCTGCTATGGAACTAATTTTTCATGTCATCTGCTGTGTGAACAGGAAATGAAAAAAAGCTTTCTTTAGTTATGATTTGTGTGTGGAAGAAAATGTATGGGCTAAGCTCTACAAGAGAAATTCACTTGCAAAGATGTACAGAGTTGTGCATATGCAGATATAGCCACTTCCATACGCACAGGGTGATCTCAGAGTTTTGCGTTTTCCACAGTTGACATCAGAGCACTGGACGCTGGCATGGAACTGTTTCAAAATTGAATTCATGTTTTATTATGCAGAAGTACATACGTATCTTTTAGGGAAAAACACAAATAGATTAATCTTTAGTTTACATATAAAAATAACATCATTATGGTCCCCTCTCCTATTAGGGGGAGTGATCTGTAGATTTTTATTTTTTTTTCATTACAGACAAGGTCAAGACTGCATCTGTTATGGTCTCTTTCATGATGATGAGCTCAACATAGTTATGTACTTGATACCCTCACAGAGTTCAGTGAGCTCAGAACATCAGAGTCTTCCTTCAGTCTCTGTAGAGCTCCAGAATGCATCTCCTGGAGAGTAAGACCTGGAAATTCACCCTGGTTTGTTCCTTAAATTGATGCTGAATTTTATAGAGTATTACACTTTTTTTGAGCCCTTCGGTTGAATGTGATTCATTGAGATGTTCTCTTGAGGCTTCCGTTTTGCCTACCTTTGCAAGGAGCCCTGTGGTAACCAGCAGACAGAATGCCACCACTCTGAAAGTGGACATGACACACGTCTGATCAATGAGTGATACAGAGACAGCCCTCTGACATATTGAAATAGAGGAAACAATTGTACAAAGATTTAATTTACATATCAAAAAGGTGTGAAATGTAAAATGACTTATTATAGCAGTGGAAGTGAACTTGGGGTTACTAGAAAGTAAGGTGCACTCTACTAAAAGTATTACTCTCTCCACTTTAATATTCTACCTTTTCTTAAAATAGTAGAACTTCTGGGGGAGAATAACTGCAGAGAATGAAATGTAGGAGACTGACCTCAAATTCTTCATATCAGTCTTACCACCACAGTAACTTGGAGAAAATCAATATCCTCTCCAACTGTCATTTCTTGCAATTTGGACATATAATTGAGGGAAGTTCACCCCCCTCAAGATATTTATTCCTAAATTTTAGGAAAGATTACATTCAAACCCTAAAGCTTAGAATGTTTTGATAGCAAGCCTAAAAGTCATAAGAAGGTTGTGTGAAAATAAGGAGTGTAATTAGTTAAGACCATGCAATGTAGGCTCTTAGTTTGGTAAGATACCCTCTCCTGCACATATTATTACAGACTAAAATTGTGCTGTTTAGTACAACAGTTTAGGGACCAATCAAATTACAAAATTTCTGACTTTTTACCTGAGAAGAAAAAAAAAAAACCTACATTACTACTGGAATGTATTGAATCTTTATGGGCAAGACTGTAAAGAAAGCTTAAGGGAGGACAAGAATTAATTTTGTCTCTTAATCCGATACATACATATTCTGTAATTTATTAGTCCAAAATTACTTGGTAGTTGAGTCAGAACAGGAAAAAGGACTTACTCTTTCATATGTATAACTAATCAATACAACTAGTAAAATTCACTATTGGAGGATGCCAAAATACTAAATGAGTTAAAAATTATTAAATCATGAAAGACAAGTCTGTAAAGGACTGTAAATTTGGAGATAATAATCATAGATTGCAGACTTCTGGACCACTTGTGTTGCTATGGCTTTTCCTTGTATCAGGTCCACTAAAACCAAAATATAGCTCTTGTCCTTGATCTTTTTCCTGTAGTGCCTGTGATCTAACTCTTAACAGGTATGAGTCATATTGTGTTGGAAAGTTGAGGGCTATTTCTTATTATCATGTTGTCATCTAACAACTCACCATGGAAAAGCTTGCAATTCCTTCTATTTTACATGAAATTTTAAACTTTTATTAAAAGAGTGAAGAAATACCTGCATGTGCCCTAATCATGAGAAAATAAAATACATGGTTTCAAAATGACACATCAATTATTGCATTAGAATTGGAAGCTTCATTTTGTTTCATGACTAACTTCTGAGGATTCAGCCTATATAGACTATGTAAAAGACCTTGAGGGTGAGTTTTTTTAGTATTTAAAGTATAATGAGTACATTTATGTAATGTATGTGCACCACAGTCTTCTGGCTTCTATGAAATACATGTCATCATCTTGGCATGTTCAGGCTTGGTTCTTTCACTTTCCTTTAGGAGGACACTGTTATAGTATGAAAGACACTTTGGTGCTATTGCATTTCTTTCTTTCCTTTTTTTTTTTATTTTTAAAGGAGCAGACCTAGGTGAATGTGAGGGGCAACAGCTCAGCAGCTCAGTGATGGGAGACAATATTTACTATTAAATTTAAGCACGTAGTGGCCAACCATTATGATGCTTCAGGGAGGAATTTCAGCACTCTAGCTGGTTTGTGAATCTAGTAAAGTCACAGAAGACTCAGAAATGAATAAAGATTGAGATGAGACTACACTGGACAGTTTCTTCCCTTCTCTCTCTTCCCTCTACTGTCTTGGTCCCTCTTCTGGTAACAAACGCAATTACCCTAGAGATGATGCATTCTTTTGGGCATTTTAAGAATCGCTTTTTCTAAGCAAAATACTTATCTATATAAAGATCCCTCAATAGTTAATGATGGTGATCAGCTATGTCGATTCATAAGGGGAGATTCTAAGTAGGAAGTTATTCTTTCAGGGAGAGTTTCATCTCTCCTCTAGAATTACATTTTTGTGTTTTGTTCCAAGTTTGCAAATTACAGGAAATCATTTTCCTGCAATGAGTTACTTACAGACTGTGCACCGTGAAGAATTCAAATGTGTGTGAATTCAAGTGTTAGCATGAGGACCATCCTTATTTTTTATTCAAGTGTTCCAATAATATCTTTCTAATCTTTCTATAAAAATAAACCCTTATGACATATTACCAAACATGGCAGGAGCCGTACCTCTTCAAGATAACGTGAAATATAATGCCAACTCCAGGCAGCCTCACGGTTTTGATAGTATTTGGTAATACTGATCACCTTTATGCATTGTTCTGCTGCTACTTTTTCTTTCCTGCTTCACCACTCTAAGTCTGGTTAACACTGTCAGCACAATTTCTTTTAAAAAAGGGAAAAAAAACAACCCAAAACAAAAAACCAACAACAAATTGTTTCTTCAACACGGGGATATTTCCATAGAACTGTGGAGAGGCAAGCAGCTTGAGAAGCAAAGAGCAGGGAAACGGAAGATTAATGTGTGGCTTTTGCTTTATTTGTCCTCTCTTTCTGGTCGCTGAACAGTCCTTTAAGTTATGAGAAGTGATTAACAAGTGCTTCTTCATTTCACATACTACTTACATATGTTGCTCTGTGTTCACAGTATTTCATAGATGCTTCCCAATGTTTGCAGAGTAACCTACAGCAGCAGATGTCTGTGTGAGACTGTGGGGCTGGAGCCTTACAAGAGAGCTGACGAGCACGTGATGAATCTGTTTCTCCATAAAAATTGAGTCACAATATATTTTAGTTCGGAATTATTCTAAATAATAAAAAAGAAAATATAAATAACATAATCTTAAGAAAGAATCCAAAATAATAATCCACAAAATTAATAACTGTAACATTTCCACATGGGGAAAACTTCTTTTGTGTAAGTTTGCAGGGAACATGAGTAAAATGCATATATTCTAGCTCACACACTATCATAGCCATTAAATAAAACTTGTTCTCTGAGAATCTTCACATTCTATATTAGTGTCTATTAACTTTTCATACTTTCTTTTTCTTCTCTTTGCAATAGTATTTTGTGGCAGTTACATAAATACTTTGATATCTGTGACTGAAAACTTAAGTGTTGGGTAATCATGATCTATTGCCATTTTACAGCCTGTGAAAGGCTGCAATCGAGAAAATTTAATGTCCTGCAGTCTGGGAAAGAGGCACTGCCTTGCAGTGCTCTGTGGACCACATTGCTCTCAAATTGTTGGGGTTAAGGTAAGAATTAGAGGCTAGGATTAAGTGTCAAAAATGTCTTTGAATGTTGATAAATTCTCTTCATTAATTAGCCTATAACCACAGTAAGCTATTTAAAATGTCAGAACAGGGGTATTATTTTGCTTGAATCGTAAGAAGTGCATATTCAAAATTAACGGTTCACTGAGATTTACAGTTGTTCTACAAGCCTGCTAGTCACTGGCCTGTAAGACACATAAAAGAAAAAAAGATGATAAAACAGTAAGAAGTCTGCCACCAATTTCATGGTATATACCCCACGGGTGTGCTTTGTATGCTAACTAGAACCAAGTGGATATGAACACTTCACGGAATGGCTTCTAACTAAGAAGCAAGGAGACCAGAGATTCCTGTTTGCCTCAAAGACACTAATTTTGCGCACTCTAAACTAATACAATACTGAACTTTTGCTTATATGAATTTTCCAAATTTAAAATTAATGATCCCACTGCAATAATAGAAGTGTTGCAGAATTGAAGTCGCATACATTATGCACAAAAGCATCACTTGCATTCACTTTTTGGTTACTATCAAGCAAATTTGTGATTTTCTTTAAAAAAGCAAGAAACCAGCTATTAATTAATATAGCTTTCCAGTTAGACTTCTGAAATATAACAATTGCTCTTGGGGGGGAAAAATACAAAAATTACAACAATACAATAAAAAAACCAAAATATTCCTGAATAGTAAGAATAAGTGCATTTGCTATGATGAGTATGATGAACTTCTTGCTATATTTCTGTAGCTTGCCTCATAAACTGGTCTATAAAGGCTTTAAAACATGAATTTTCTTAGAAACTTAAGAGTATGTTCTGTTCCAGTCTCCCAGATGGATGATCACTAAATTATCCATAGTGTTTCTGGAGAGCTAGCAGCATATCACGGCAGTTGCATGTAGTTCACAGTTTTGGTGTATTTTGCATTTTCCCTGTATTGGACCTGACCTAATCTTCACATGTCACGTGGCTGTTGGCTATGTTGGGCTGTTGATCACAGCCTTTTTGTCATACAAATGTCACTGCTTTTTCAAGAGGAAATTTTCCATGTACATGGGTCTTTTTTGAACTAAAGTAGACAGAGATGGTCCAGAACTACTGCAATAGTAGGTTTTGTCAGAAAAAGTTTCTTACCATACTGGATACCTCAACCAAACTAACAATCTTCTGTGACAGTTTAGAAGAAGCATTAACTACAAGGGTAATGATGAGGGTCTGAAGATGGGGGGTAAAAAAGAAATCAAGTGGAAGCTGTTTTATTACAGAATCTCTACTACTTAGTGTACAATACCAAAACAGTAAGATCATACTGCTAATATAAGAAGATAAAAAAACTTGCACTGAGTTGGTGAATACTGATGCAGTGACACTTTCCTTCCTCTTTGAACTGCGTTTTTGTCTTGTGTTTTTTGTCTTGTTTTGGTGTTGCAGCAATACTTCTCATAGATATCCACAAGCTGCACCAGTGGCTGACTTCTGAAGCAACACACTTGACAGACCCTGGGTTCCAACAGACCCAATCTCTTTAAATCTGGATTAATGTTAATGAATGATTGTGTCTGCCGATGTTAATAAGGCATTCTGTTCCCAGAACTTGTGCAGAAAGTCCTGTATCATTTCCCTATTCTTGTGCACTCAAAGAAAAAATGAAATAAGGTCTGGTGCATACAAGAAGTTCTGCTCGCTGAAGAGGCCTGCTCTGGGGCCAGTGTTGCTCCCACCTTTACAAATGTATTAATGTGTCAGGCACAGCTAATTAAAGGGCTGCTGATGGAAATAACATCTTAATAGAAGTAGACAAGTACTAAGGAGCAAAAAAAACTTCCTTCAGTTGTGAAAGATCATTTGAGTTTATTCCAAACCCAAGAAAGGCATTGTTTGTACAAAATCTTGTTTGCTTTTTACCAGCCTGCCGGTTGTTCTAATAAATATTACCTGCAAATCTATTCTATTCCGTCCTTCGATCACCAGTAGCTACAACCCTACAGCTATGCCCTGCACCAGTACAACAACATATCAGAGAGAAGACGTGTCTATCTTTGAATTAGACTCAAGGCCTGGGGTGCTTTGGCTGTTCTAATGTTTTATGAGTCCATGATAAATTTTAAACCGCAATGAAAGAGGTAGCAGTCAAAATTTTAACTCCACTAGTATTTCTCTCCTCCACGTCTCTGAATGCAATTTGCAACAGAATACACTGAAATTACGTTCTTGTTAACTGATATTTTTTTATTTTTTTTTTTTTTGCTTGAAGGTAGTGGTGATTTTTGTTACTGTTTAAAGCTCTAAATTGCTTTTAGTATTCTAAGCATGGCATGCTGATGTTTTAAAGTGTTAAACAAGTAAATATTATGGCTGTAGGTTGTTGAGTGATTGTTTGTTTTGCAAATACTGCAAATCCAACTCTCTTTAAGGAAAGAGGAAAAAAGAGGGATAAAACAACATAATATTGTTGACAGTAACGTTCACTGCTATAGCCTGGTTGAGGGAACAGTAAATATTTTCTTTTGCATGTTAATTTCACTGTGTATTGGAATATTATTTTCGTGACGTCAAACTAAATCAAATCTCTGTCTGAAGACATGAGTGAAGAACCCTGCATTTAGTTATTTAGGTGCCCTTTTGTGGATTAATTGCATGACATTTGAAGGTTAGATTTCATGTTTAGAGATGGTGCTACAAATAATGATGGGAAAAGAACAGTGTGGGTGAAATGTAGATGCATAACAACTCTAGAAATGCAGCTTGGCAGCTAGCAGGTAGAAAATGAGCATTGATGCTGACAGCTGGAGGACAGTAAATACCAATGAGGTGGCACATAACGGATCTGGCATCATACTGCAGATAATTGAAAAAAATTTGGGCACTTCTGTGTAATATTTTGTTTCAACCCAATATGGAGGTACAGTAAAAAGTACTAGAAACGGTGGTTAGAGTGCCATGCAAATGGAAACTTAATGATGATGACCTTTGATATTCTGCATTATAATTCACTCAAAAATTACATGAGAAAAGAGAAAACATGGATGTTTTCAGGCATTGTGCTACTGCTGAAAATAAGGCAGTTTTCACTAGCATTTCTACTCCTCAGTTAAAATTAACATCGGCATTTGACCTCAGATGCTTTACGTTTCAGTAGCTCTGAAGAGCGTCTCCATCCCATCCCTCGCACTCAGTAGCACTTTGTAATATAACACGTTCAGATACGGACAACCAATCTTACGGGATATACTGCAGCACGAGAAGTTACATTGCAAAATCATGAGGAGATGTTGGAAAAGGTCAGTTTTGAAATGCCCATTTTAAAGAGGAGTTTAATTGACTTTAGTAAAAATAGTTGTAGAATTTCTATCAGAATAGTCCTCAAATCTTACAGCTGGATAAAAACTATGTTTATTGGAGATGGTGGATTTCCTGCAAGCTCTGTGCAAAAGAGGAGCAGGTAGTTATCTCCCAATGTTCAGAGTTGCATTATTCCACAGTTCTTCAGCAAAGTCACTTTCAGCCATTTCTGGGGAGCAAATAGCAACTCTTCTGCATGTCGCAGCTCTGCCTGCGTGAGCTGGTGCCAGGCAGGAGAGGGTCAGCCTTGCCTGTAGCCCCTTTCTTTTCCCTTTTACCTGCAACCCTCTACTCACAGAAAGGTGGGAGAAGAAAGTACATACTTGTTGCTTACTGTTCTTATTCTTCTGTCAAATCTTGTGTTGGTACACAGTGAATAGGTTCTTTAGGGATCACTTAATTCTCAGCTGAACATTCCAACTTTTAAAGCAAACACTTGCGAAACTGTAGTCCTTTTTCAGGCAGGGAATAATGGTCTGCAAGATGAATTGTAAACTGCATAGTGCGTGCTGAGTTGGGCATACAGCATCCAGTCAGGAAGCAGTAGCAAATGTAATGTTTTTCCTAATTAACTGTGGTGTTGAAACGTAATATGCATCTCAACATTCATGCTAACTGGTTTAGTTACAGGAGTTGCTCAGTATTTTATAATGGACGTATGGAATAGAATATAGACATAAGTCACCTCCCAGCAGGGTACCTGAGCACCTTTCAGGGTGTGTTATAGAATGTTATTTCATGGTTGTTATAACACTTCGATCTCTTCCTCTAAGAGGCAGCAGCAAATCAAATGGACTATTTTTGTTTTGAAATGATAGATGTTCTTGTGATTGAGTTTTGTTCATAAGATCTTTACTTTGATGTATATGCTAGGGAACCTGAGATCAGTGAAATTACATTGCACCTGAGGCAGGTGATTCTTAATTTCCTAAGACGTTCATTCCACGTACTTGGACTGGCCTCATGAGAAGCCTTGTCCTTCATTATGGAGTATTTCATTTTCAGTGAGCAAAGGACAACTTCTGGGTATTACAGTAAAACTCTGTTATACTTAAGGG
This sequence comes from Fratercula arctica, assembly GCA_947846985.1. Lineage (NCBI taxonomy): Eukaryota > Metazoa > Chordata > Aves > Charadriiformes > Alcidae > Fratercula > Fratercula arctica. The sequence goes on from CANTUZ010000010.1 coordinate 29,197,862, forward strand.
TTCGTAAAATTTCAAGTGCTTCCTTGTCTAAGCACACATTGTAACAGCACTTGAATTAATTAATTAATTTTAAAATTTGTCCATTAAAGACTTCGTCATTCGCCCATGCAACTTTCATGTAAAATCGATTATTTTCCTGCCTTGATTTTCTGTTCTTTGAATCTCTGTTAATCCTATGAATTTTCCATGTATGACACTTAATTTTGGAGTTACCTTAGTTTTTAAGGCCATGGCGCAGATGCCTTGGGTGATTTGACATAGCCCACTCCCATGAAAATCCTGGGCTTACTGATCTAATTGCCCAGAACTCAGTTTCCTCTGGTACCAAATGTCTGCTCGGTTCTTGAGAGGGTCAGGAACACAGTCATGACAGGAGCTGTGCACGCAATAGCAAAGGAAAAAATGAATGGAAAATTGGAAATAAGGGAGCAAAACACAACAAAATAGAACACAAGGAAAGTAATGAAAAGGAGGGGAGAAATGAAATGATCAGGTGTTTCAGTTGTTTGTTTTCTGTAAAATGGACCAAAGGAATTGGACAGAAAGATCTCCAATTGCCCTTGCCCTTTGGAGGTTTGTGTTTTGGTTTGGTTTGTTTTGGGGTTTTTTTTCCCCCAAAAATGTAGTTAATCAAAATGATTGCAAACAAAATAAATTCAAAGGTGTGATCTCCTATAAACTATTTTCTGTGTTTTCTATCTTTCCATAGTTTATTCTTTGGGGTTTTGTTTTGGGATTTTGTTTGAGCCCTGTGGATTTCTCCTGTAAGTCTTCATGAAATAATTACCTAATGGCATGATCTATAATTATACTTTTTATTGGTTCTTGAAAGATTGTAATTTAATAGCTAGAGATTTTGACTATTTGTCTGCATTTTAAAAATTTCTTTTACTGTAAACTACTCTTGTTTCTATACAGTAAATCCTGGCCAGATTCCTGTATCTCATTTATCACAAATTTGCTTGGAATATGGTAATAGCTGCCAGCTACACTATTAACTAACAGTTATCAACCCTGTACCTGTTAATTTTTCTTCATTATCAACACCAATCTCAAACTGCAAACAGTTCATTAATACAGTACTCCATTTGCACCAAAAAAAAAATCTTGGAAGTAATAAAGCTGCCGTTCCTTCTTAGTGCAGGCTGAACAAACCAATTCTGTCTACGGAATACCTCCTGATGGAAATGTTCCCTCTAATTTACACTGTTAAAATGATCAGTTTCATCTGATAATCTGATAACAAACCAAAAAAAAACCCCAAACCCTAAACAACAAAAAAGCCACCAAAAAACCCAAACCACAACAAAACCAACCCAAACCAAAAAGCCCACAAATGAGATTACCTGTGATGTTACTCACTATTTCTTCATTCTGACTGAAGGTTAAGCCAGATCATTAGAAATATGTTTAGAAGTCAGGTGACTAGAAGGTGAATAAATGGTGTGCTCACCAAATCACCTGTATCTTACATTGACAGAGTAAGTATAGGGAGAGAAAAAAGTGTAGTGATCAAGAGAGAATTGCTGATAAAGGAGCATCACATTTTACACAGTTGAGGAAGACAATTTCTCCAGTAAGACAGTAATGCAGCAATCGTTTAATACACACAGTGTATACCGGGGAAAATGGCTTGCCGGGAGAGTAATTCTGATTTAGAATCAACAATGCTTTCTTATACCTGAGGAATTATCTTTCTTTCAGATTGTTTGGGGCTGCCTTAATAGTTTTTGCATTCAGTACTGTTGCCATAGGGTCATGGGATGGGAGGGGCATATCCTTCAAGCATCACGATAAGAAGAAATAAGACGAAAGTTGTAGAGAGGTTTGTGAGAAAATGTTCTAGTTGTAACAACTATGGACTTCATGCAGCTTGAGCTAAATTCAACTTTTTGTCATAAATAAATATTTACACTGCTTACTCTGTGTTAAGGAACTGGTACAGTGGGCAGGATCCTCAAGTGGCATAAATAGTTGTGACTCCACTGTCAGCAATTTATATCAGTTAAAAGTTCAGCTCCTGCAGTTTAAAATAGATGGGTAAACAATGGGAAATAAACATATTGGGTAGATTCCCTATCTCAAAAAGTGTAGTTTTTATTTGGTAGACAACTAGGTGATGCTTTAAAATACCGATTTAAACAGAAATTGTGATCATAATTACCCATTGATCCTGCAAGATCATTGTACCAGAAAATACTTCCATAGATTTTGATAGCCATCTTACTTGAATGTATTAGATCATTATGTTTGTATAAAATATTTTTGAAGAGTTTCAAACAAGCTATTCAAAAGCATAACTCTGATTCTTGTATCATGTCCTTTGAAGCAAAGAAAACTCTCCCATTAATTTCTAGGCAAAAGATGGGTGCTTTCATTATCTAAAAAGTTTGTAAAAATAACAACATTATCATTCTACTGGAAAGACAATTTAAACTGTACAATCTTTAGACTTCTGAGAGGATAAGATCGACAAATTGTTTTCAGGTCTTTGTTTCTTTATTGGAACCAATGTGAATTCCACTTCCCTCTCAGATACTTGTATATGAAGTTTGTTATGTCCTAGACCTACAACAGTAAATACTTGAGTGTCTCTCTCTGTACATATATGTATGTGTGTGTGTGCGTATGTAAAATAAAAAAAACCTACAGAATATCATACTTAAGACTATACTGGGCTAAGAATAAATCAAACCTTTTGCTTACTTAGAATAGTTGTGAGACTAACATAGTTACTTAAATATGATTTCATATTTTCTGTAGGCTACTAGAAGGTTTACTCCTGGAATTGAGCAGAAACTGTTAAACACCAAAATAGTGGGGGGAAAAAAGCTGATTTTTTCATATCATAGTTGTTTTGTCAAGTTTCTTTTGAAATATCACTGTATCCAGTTTCACAGTATCATCATTATGTAAAAATGTATTTTAAAAGAAATATGGCCATGCAATGACAGCGTGATATGGTGCAAGCCTTAAAATTGTGGAGGGGTTATTTCATTAGTGCTTGAACAGCTCACTATGGTTTTGCTCCTGCGTTTCAGATTTGTGTGTACAAAAAAATCATAATGTAAAGGAAGAGTGGTTGTGTACGAAAAGCTTTTTTCCCAGTTCTTTAAATGGAGGGATAGAAATATGAGTAAAGAGTGAGTATTAAAATGTATTACAAATTACCTTATGCTAAAAGAAAGACATTTCTTCCAAATATGGGACTGGAAGCCAGATCCAAAATTCTCCTAGATCGTGTTCAGAACAAGCGTTTTTGTTCAAAATGGCACTTTAAGTGTGAAAGATACTGTTTAAAAACTGTGAGATAAAAGATACTGTTTAAAAACTGTGATATAAAGAAGGATCATGATCTCTTAAACACTAATGAAAATCATTGAAAAAGTTATAGCTGTATGGGTGGACCATTAGAGTAGATAAAGGACTCTGGATTTTATTTCTTCATGTCTGTTTCCCGTACTCAAAATTAGGACGATTCCTTTTGTACATTTTCTCACATTTATAGATGCCAAATGAGGTAGGTGGTGCTGTACCAGGAATGATGTCAAACATGTGAAATACTCAAAATATCAGGGGACAGTTGGTTTCTTCAGATTTAGCATTTTTCTGATCAGCATGTAAACAAAGTACATCTTTATTCGACAGATTTTTCCTTTAGTGAAATTTATCTCTTACAGAAGTAGAAAGTCTAAACAGGATTTAGGTTCTACATAAGGCAGGTGAAAGATGTGTCTTTATATCTTTTGAGGAAAGGTAAAGTTCACATCTGAGCATTGCCGACATCATACCTCTTGATAGAAAGAAGAGTAGCAAAATATCTAATATACAAGGAAGAGTTCTCTAGACTCTAGCCTCTCTTATGAATTATCAGCACAGGTTTTAAATATTTCCTGTGTTTCATTTTTTAATTATTTCATTCTGCATGTCTTGAATTTAATGTTAAATTTCCACCAATTTCAGTCTCACAAATAGATTTGAAATTCCAGTCACTAGTAAGTTGAACACATCTTATTTGTCAGGAGTAATACAGAAATAAGAGACCAGAACAGAAGATACACATTAAATAAAATATGCCATGACATTTTCCAAACAAATAGGAATTTTTCATCTCTTTTTCCAATGTGCCATGTTAATTATAAATTATGGTTCATTTTTAAGATAAAACATTGTTTTTCCATTCTTCTAAGTCTGTGAAAATTGCATGGCACGGCACGGATCTTTTTATTCTTTATGTTAAGTGTTTATTCCTACAAAAGTGTGAATTGATTCTCCATGCGCATAGACTCCAAAACTAAGAGATTTATTAGAGAAAGTCAGAGCACAATACTGGGCCTGTTGTTGAAAAAATTTCAAAGCAAATCTGTAATTGAAAAGCTGTAAGAACTTTCAATTTTCCTATAGCGCTTGAGCGTATTTAGAACTATGGCATGACCTGAAAATAGAGATGAAAACCAGGATTTTCTTTTTTCTCTTTTTTCTTTACAAGTTTTGGTGAAAAAAAAGTATGGCTGAAGTGTTAACAACAACAAAAGCTCATTTCTGGAACATAAAAACGTTGCTGGGATATTCAACTTATTTTGCTATTGTTCAATGAAGTGTTGCTTGCTTTCCTACTGAGCACATCGTGTTCAATCCGTAATGCAAATAGATTCAGTTCAAATTCATTTCATCCCCATGTCTTACTTGTTTGTATCCCACAGAGCCATTCTTTTTATGCCAGATATCTGCTCACTTTACTTCTTTTTTTGTTTTGTTTATTCATTGCCCTACTGCACAACCGAGCAACACATTCTATCTGTCACTAAGGTATATTTGAATACATGGCTGCTTATCTAGAATAATAATGGTCAGCTGCTATTAAAACCAGCAAGATGACTGTCTCACATAATTTGCATGACTTTGTTGCAAGACACTCATTAGTTCTGAGCTTTTAATAGAGCTTTGCAAATCAGATGGTGTTCAACTTTAAAAATGCTTATTTAAAAATCTCTCCAGGTTATATACATTCAGACTACAAATGGATGCGTAGTATATTTATCTTTCGCTACTTGTCATATAAAGCAATCTTCTTTTTCAGAAGTTTCTTTCAAAGCTGTTGTCCTGGTTTGAGCAGGACAGCTATGCATATATATGCACACTAGGATTGCTTTCAAAGTTAACTAAGATGGGCATCGTTGTGGTGAGTTATATTTAGTATTGATGAATTCTTTCACTGGCAAACAAGTAGGATCTGTCAAAAACGTCTACACAAATGTTCACTACTCAGTTCTGAATCGGAATCGTCCCAACGCTATTGAATGTCAGAAACCTCTAAGCATTTCCTTATTCTTTTCAGTAGGTATTTCTCTTCTCAGTGGAGTGCTACAGAGGAATGGTTTGTATAGTTCCTTTCTTTACGTTCCCCCAGCTGCTGATGTTACAAAGCATTTGCTATTGGTTGCAGATATTTACACCTTTGCTGAATAACACTAGAGCTAAAGAGTTGTTGAACTCTCCACAGAAAATTCCCTTTTGCTAGAAGTTCATTCTATTTAAAATCTAATATTTTTAAGGTATGTGCTTTCAGGACATTTAGGTGATGTTTTTAATGGATTTCCAGCATTCATGTGCAGATCTCAGATTAGATATTGAATATTTAATTTAAGAGCATATTTTATATGGCTGTATAAACATATACATTGAAGTTGAGGATTCTGGCAAAATAGTCTAATGGCAGCCTACTGTGTATTTTTGTCAACACCAGCATTTTCTCTCCATTAATCAGTGTCTCTACTGGAAACTCCTTAGCTTACAAAGTAAGGTGTGTAGTTAAGTCCTTGTAGAATAGTATCTTGAATAAGAAATGATAAAGGGTAGTTATTAGGGACTTCTGGAATTCTATTCTGAAGAGGAGGTGGACCAGTTTTTCCCCCATCATAGTAGTACTCATGAATCCCAAAGCCCCTTATGTTCTTTCTTTTAGTGTTTGATTCCAGAAACAAATCTTTGTTTACATGAATACTAGTTAAAACTACTGCTGTACCTAGCTAGTGAATGCCGCAGCAGCCTGAATTTTCTCATCATGAGGTCTCAGAAAGAGCTGTGGCTGACAAAAAAAAACCACAACAAACAAACAACCCCCCCCCCCCAAAAAAAAAAAACCAACAAGAAAACCCCCAAAAACAAAACAAAAAAAAAACCAAAAAAAACCCCCAAACCACAAAATGAAAAAAACAAAATCAAAAAAAACCCCAAAACAAAGGAGGACATTTTAACATATTCTAAGGTTTCCAACCCTTCCTCTTAATCTGTCACTTATGTCTTTTTGCTATGACTGCCTGAAATATTGAAAACCCCAGTGGTTTCTCTAGATTTTTCTTCTGTTTCTAAGAATGACATCCAGTCAGTGCCTCCTGTTAAAGGAGGAACGGAAGTGGAGTATCAAAATCACAATGTAATGTTCACACTTATTTCACACATTAAACATTAAAATAAAAAAATGATCCAATTTAGAGAAACAAATCTACCTAAAGAAAATATAATCTCTGTTTATGTGTGGCCACTGAGAAATGTGCTTTCCTTTGAAATGCTTCTGGATTTAAATACATTGTGTATTTACTTCCATTGCATATGGCCGTGGTTAAAGACTAAGAAAATTGATGGATTTTTTTTTTTTAAACAGTGTAAACAAAGTTGAAGAATCTGATCAATACCTTGCAAAACCCAACCTTTATTGGCAGAGATAAAGAATTAATTTCCTGATCGAAGTAATCATCCCCTAAAATTATTCACTGAAATCGTCTTAAAAGCCAATGATTTTAAAGAAAATTCTTTATTAATACGTAGGTAATATATTAAAGATATATGCTTTTATATGGGAATAGCTAGACATAGAATTAAATGTCAGAATATTTTCTTTTGTACTGTGTTTTGTTGTAGTTGGTTTAGTCTTTGTCTTTGTATTTTCATGGACGTTGGTAGATGTGGGATCAGGTCCATAGAAAAGATTTCTGGTAAACTAAGGGAGCTTGTTCTACCTTTTTGCATTCAGAATTATAGCATATGTTGACCACTGGGAAGTCTCAGTTAAATTAAAACAGAATAGCGTAACAGAAATCTGCTGGGCCATCCTAATTTGTTCATTTTTAAAAAGAGAACTTTTCAAATTACACAGGCCCCTGCATGAGGCCTGAAAGTCTCTGAAATATGTAAGCTTATTCTTAATGATTGTCCCATTTCTCTGGCAAAATTAAAAACCCTGTGAAAGTTCAGCAATTATACAATCAATATGTTAGTCTGAAGGTTTAAGAAATAAACAAACCAGAACAAGTTTATCTAGCTAAGAAGGATAAATTATTCTTGAAGCAGGAAGCAGATGGGCACTTGATTAGCTTTGACAAAATACGTTATTCCCACAGACTTCAACAAACTGCAGCAAATTAGGCTTTGACTAAATGAGTTGTTAGGTGTCCAAAAGCCAGTAAAGAGAGTGCTTAAGTTTGTTCCCATTTTTAGAGGCTGACATGGTAAAATGCCAAAAGGTAAAATATTGGATTGACTCAGTAAAACAATAAAAGATATAATTAAATAAATACTATTTTTTTCTATTTGCTTGGGAAAAGCAAATGGAGGCAGGCAGATGGGAGAAGAGAGGTTCATAATTAGAGAATTAAGTTCATATCCATGAGTAATATTGTATTTAGACGATGCTTACATTAGCCATTGCCCATCTATAATGTAGTAAATGTTCACTTCAAAAAGATACCGAGCTCCTAAATGTGTCAGGGAAGGATGAAAAGATTATGGTCTAAATTGATGGAAAATTCCAAAGAACAGATATTGAATGAACTAGTTGGTTTTGTTAAATGGACAATTGAGATTGTAGAGAAAAATTTGAAATAAACATTTTCCCATTTGTATTGATAAATCATCGTCATTGAACTAAAGCTAAGAAAGGAACAATGTAATCTGGCTATTAGAAAGTGATTAGTAACCAAAGGATACTGCAAGGTTTTTAAAGGCAGTGCATGATTCTTTCAGTGGTTGTAACCATGCTTAAGTGTCTACACATTGGAAATACGGTATCACTAAGGATATGATTAGCAATGTAATAAATGTTTTATTAGGTGTTTGAAAGAGGTTATAATAACGTAGTATTAGAAACTGCACTTAAATTGCTGTCTGATTGGGGATATATATTCACTTCACGCAGCTCAAATATTATGAAGCAAATAGAGATTGACCATAGTTCTATTCTTCCGAATCCTGCTAGCATAACATACCCTTCAGCAACTATAGAGTATAGCTTTGCTTTCCAAAACTGCTTCTTTATGCATAGACTCCTATATGACTCTCTAACCAAGTAGCAAAAGACAGCCTAAATATGTAAAATGCCAATAAGATCTGAATGATATCTTCACCTTCAGGATTGTATTTCCAGCTGTTGTTGCTGGAAAGTAATCTTTTATTGAGAAGCTTCCATGGAGTCTAATAAATCCTGCATAAAATTTTAAGCTGTAACAATTTCAATTTCCCTTCTCTGGCAGATTGATGAAGATAATTTTTCAACATTTCATAGGTATCTTCCTTAAATTCTTCCTGAATATACGTATAAAGATATTATTTTTTTTTTAAAGATCAAATAGCACTATTTGCATACAAAAATTAGTAGAAAGTGTAGGTGAAAATAATTTCACATGCACAGTCTCAAGCATCTCATTCTTTAGACTGAAGTCATGATCAAACTATGATGAGAGTAGTTACTGAATCCATTGCATATGAAATCCTAGACACAGCATCTGATCTATTCAGTACCTTTTTTTTTCATTTTACCAGTCTGTCATGGATATACCAACCTGTGAAAGTCTGCTTTTCCCCCAACAATGATCATAACAGAAATACATATCATTAGCTATTTGAGAATCATAGAATAGTTTGGGTTGGAAGGGACCTTTAAAAGCCATCTAGTCCAACCCTCCCGTAATGAGCAGGGACCTCTTCCACTAGATAACAGACTACTAAACTCTCTGTCTCCATCTTTCGTACAAGCCCCCTTTAAGTACTAAAAGGCCACAATAAGGTCTCCCTGAAGCCTTCTCTTCTCCAGGCTGAGTAACCTCAACACTCTCAGCCTGTCCTCATAGCATAGGTGCTCCAGATCTCTCATCATTTCTATGGCCCTCCTCTGGACCTGCTTCACCAGGTCCATGTTTTTCCTGTGCTGGGGGCCCCAGAGCTGGACTCAGTGCTTCAGGTGGTGTCTCACCAGAGTGGAGTAGAGGGGCAGAATCACCTCCCTCGACCTGCTGGCCGTGTTTCTTTTGATGCAGCCCAGGATGTGGTTCGTTTTATGGCCTGCACGTGCACATTGTCGTCTCATGTCCAGCTTTTCATTCACCAGTACCCCAAGTCCTTCTTGTCAGGGCTGCTCTCAATCCCTTCATGCCTCAACCTGTATTGATAGTGGGGGTTGCCCTGGCCCAGGTGCAGGATCTTGCACTTGGCCTTGTTGAACCTCATGAGGTTTACACGAGCCCACTTCTCGAGCCTATCTGGGTCTCTCTGGATGGCATTCCCTCCTTCAGGCATGTCAACTGCACCACTCAGCTTGGTATCATCTGCAAACTTGCTGAGGGCGCACTCAATCCCACTGTCTATGTCACTGATGTCCCCTGAGGGACATGACTTGTCGCTGACCTCCATCTGGACATTGAGCCATTGACCACTACCCTCTGGATGTGACCATCCAACCAAAAATTTCTAAAATTTGGAGTCCTGACCTTACTCTTTGCCTGGTCCACGTTCCTCAGGACTGCGAACTCCAGCAGTGCATGATCACTGCAGCTCAGTCTGCCTCCGATGTTGACATCATCGATTAGCTCACTTGCATTGGTGACCAACAGGTTCAGTGTTGCATCCACTCTGGTAGGGCTATTACCTGGCTTAAGAAGTTATCCTCAATGCAGTCTAGGAGTCTCCTGGATTGCCTACAGCTCACTGTGCTAATTTTCCAGCAGATGTCGGGGTGGTTGAAGTCCCCCAGCAGGATGAGAGCCTGCAAGTGCGATGCCTCCTGTAGCTGGAGTAAGAAGGCTTCATCAATAGGTTCCCCTTGATCGCACGGCCTGTAGTAGACACCAACCACAAGGCTCCCTTTTTTTGCCTTGGTCTCTAATTCTTAGCCGTAAGCTTTCAACCTGCTCGTGGCTATTCTTCAGAGACAGCTCTTCACACTCTATCCATTTCTTGATGTAGCGAGCAGCCCCTCCTTTCCTGCCTGACCCTTCTGAACAGCCTGTAGCCATCAATAGCTGTACTCCAGTCACGGGATTCATCCCACCAAGTTTCAGTAATGGCAACTAGAATAGTTCATTGAGTTTGATATATATATATATATATATATATATATATATTTTTTTTTAGCTTTTTCAGTGGTAGCTCAGAATAGAGCTGCATGTCTAGACTCTGTTATTAGAAGAAGCTCATAGGAGAAGGCTGACCATTGGTCTAGCTGGGGTTTTTGTCCACTGAATTCGGTGAGGGCAAGATCCCATCTCAAGTATTTATATTTTTTTTTTTATCTCTCTCTCTCTATTTTTATATATAAAAATATATATTATATATATTTACATATAAAATATATATTTATATAGTTATAAAAATATATTTATATATAAAAATATATCTTTATATCTATATAAATATATATAAAAATGTGTATTTTTTATATATATATATATATGTATTTTTATGTAAGTGCTTTTGTGATCTTCATGGAATTCAGTTAGATCCATCTTGGGAGCCACCCAGTATGATGCTGCTCGCTTTCAAACAAGCTGAGATAAAAAGATGTTTTGAAACTGAAGGTTCATCTATGTAGCCAGCATAACAAACCTGGCATTTCCATCCCAATAATCATGGATGATTATCCCACCATAAGGCTGACTTCTTGAACAAGTTTATCAAAACACATGTGTAATAAAACAAAGATTTGAGAGGTTAGACAGCTCTTTTGGGCTCAGCCATCACAACTCAACAGCCCTGAAGTTGAAAGGCAGTATTATGTTAATGCAAAAATAAACTACTTTCTGACTGAATGTGGTGTCTTTTCCACTTAAGCTTCTCTGGTTTCAGGCAGGAGAGTGGGTTTTACTCTTGTATAGAACAAAGTAAATTTTAAAAAAAAATACTTTAAATACTGTTTTATTAAGTTACTTAAGTACAGGTGCAATTTTTTTTTTCTATTGTCTTGCAGTTGTGCAAGTTCAAAGAACAGAATGAAATTAACGGTGCTGTGATAGGGACAGTTCTCCAGATATTATCTAGTACATACTCCTGCACCATGCTGTTAGCAGACATTAGACTCACCAGAGGGACAGAATTTCCAACAATAGAGATACTACAGCTGGTATAAACAATTTGAGACTATTTTCCAGCTTATTTATGTTGAACAAAGTTTGTGTAGTATCCAAGCTAAATCATTTGGATCCCTTTCCCAATAACTAAGTTTTTTAAATACATTTTTTCAAACCTTCATACATTCTGTTTGAAATTTTTTTGTTTTGAGAAGAAAAATATATCATTCCTTAACAAAATACAGTTTTTCTTGGCAGTAAGATGAATATTGATTCAGGTGTAACACGTAACTTTACCAAAAGTGACATAAAGAAACACAAAACTTGGTTTTATGCTTTTAACAAAGACAGTAAGCTGATTTGGGGTTTGTTTCAACAAACATTAAAATTCACCTCTAACTTATTTAAAGACCCTTATGCTTTAGGATTATATAACTTCCTATGATTCAGTATATGTGTTTTATCTAGAAACTGTACAGGACTGATTTTCAACTAAGTAGTACACTTTTGCAAATCAGTATTTTTCTCTCCCCTTCATCCCAAGTACATTATTAACTTCTAGTGTAGATTTCCAGGTAAGCACTCCTTCCTGATAAAATTCATAAACCAAAAATTGGTTTATAAAGCAGTACCCAGAACACTGTGGGATACTCACAGTGAGTTTATAACAGTATCCGGAATCATGCAGCCGGCCCAGTGCCAGTGGGTCCACTGCACCAAGGAAATGGGAGCTGTAGCAGTGAACTACCTTTCAGAACTGCCAAAGGCAGGCTCAGAGTAAAAGAGTACAAGTGAAGGGAACTTCTTCACATAAAGGGCCGTGGTTGACCATTGCATGACAAATTCTGTCTCTAGGGAGGAAAAAAACAAGGGAGTAGCTACTAATTTCAGTCAGCTGCCAACTACTGGAAGTGTGAACAGTATTTGTCTGGGAATTTTCAGTGAAATCTTATCCAAAGTGCAGTGCCAAGAGTTAAAATATAGGATCTTTAAAATAAATACTGAAGTAATTTAATTTATCTTACTCTTCCCTGTTCTTCACCTTTCCCTGTCCCCCAAGCAAATATTTAAACCTCCCTTACTACATTCAGATATGGATTATTTTCTCATCTGGCTGAGTATTTCATGAATAAATAGCTTAAATGGAGTGAAATGTATGCTTTTTTCTGGATATAATATGCCAACGTAGTACCAGAACTATAAAAGAAACTGGGTGGTATCTGCCTTTCTTATTGTCTGTCTTTAGTGAGAGTTATTATGAGGGTATGAATGTGTTGGAGACTTTTCCCAGAATTTGCAGTAAGCAACCTCAGAAAACAAGCTCTGCTTTATTATTATTATTTCTAGAATTATTTAATTGCTGTTATTGGATATTTTCTCTTGTTTTTCTGTACCTAATTAAATTGCTTTATTGCAAAAGCATAGGGAAAAATACACCTCGTAATGGAAACGACCAGGCTCCCTTCAAGTGCTTTTAGGCCATATTCATCATATCATCGTCTTTATTATCATAATTCTTCCAGGAATATAATGAACATTTTTACTTTCTAGCAGCATTTCATTTGTCAGCCTAGCATTATTAAAACAGTTCTTAGAAGATCAATAGTAGGAAACTAATCTTACTGGTATGGTACAGTAAGCTTAAAAAAATTCTTGCTTCAGAGGCTTCTTAAAATTATTTTGATATAATCACTATTTAGAGAACGAGCTTGAAGAAACTGATAAGGGAAAATGCAAAATTTCTCTGCTATTGGTTTGTGATAAATACTTGTAGAAGGTAAAGCTGGTTAGGTCAACAACCACACGAAAGACCTGATATTTGATAAAGCATTTTCTTCACAGCAGTGACTGAAATGTCATGACTCATGCCATTACCCTTAGTGTAAATGAGGAAATTGTATATCTCGCCTATTAGCAATACTCCCAATGTCTAGAATTATTCGGCACAGAGTCACGTTACAGAGCGTGCAGACACTCACCAATACAAAGCATGCTCCATAAAAGCTTACAGCCAAACAGCTGTAACAAGTGGATGGAGCAAGAAGACGTGTTGGTGGTGAGCACCAGCAGGCTCCACAGCAGGCGCATCTGTTGTAATCAAGTGCCCAGCACTCTGTTGGCCCACGCTGTACACTCGGTATTGAAGTCGGTTATGAAGAAAACAACTTAATCTTTGAAACTTTTTCTGGTGCCCCTAGGCTAGTGCTTCACTATTCTGTCACTTCTCAAATTGGGCTAAGTTTTCAAAACCAAGCCGAACTAAATGCCTTCACTTCATTTTGCTGTCAGGCCTTGTTATTTTTAAAATGTTCATTTAGTTCTCTGGGTTTATTTCCCATTCCTTTTCCCTCTCCGTATTTTGTCAACTTTCTAATTACTGCATATGTCTCCCCTAAACACACTGCTAGCTAGATGGAAATTTTAATTAATTTCTTTCAATATTAAGAAACTGGTTGCAAGATCCAAAATGTTTTGTATTCCTTTCTGACCTTTTATGAAGTGAATTTATATTCTACGTAAGTATGAAGAGCCAAGTGAAAGCACCTCTATGCAAAGTCTGCAGTGTGGTAACATTTTCATTCCTCATGCAACTGTTCATGAAGCTATGTTTAAAAAAAGTAAATTAAAGACCTCTAAATCCCTGATTAGAAATTCATAGATTTTTAAGACATCATTGCTACCAGATATTTTTTTTAAGAAACCTCTTCTGGCGATTTGTAAAAGAAAGACTTGCAAAACAGAATTGATCCCTGGTCTTCATCCATATTAGTCCAAAGTTCTCTTTCAGTCAGTGCTAGAAGAAATTAATCTGTCTTCCAAAGAAATTATTCACAACTCCATCGTGTAGTCCTAAACACTCTGGACAGCTTCAGGAGAATAATTGTTTTCTGTTTGTTTCCCTAAAGAAATGGGAAATGAGTACAACAGGTACTCCTCCGCTTGTCCTGGTTGCATTTCAACACTCAAATGTTTGAGTTATCTCAGCTTTTGCATTATACCTAGCATTAATTTAGGTTACTAAATGAGCTTGTATCTGCAAGAGAGAAGAGGACTTTGAAAGTTCTAAATGCAGAGTTGTTTTTATCAGAGCGGAGGCTGTGAACAGCTCGTGCCTGTGAACTTACTGCATGGATTTTGAGGTCCTGTTTTCACTATAGTACTGTGTACGTTAATTTCACTTTTCTGTTATGACTGAATAATTCACAATAAAAAGTATTATATTATTTTGACTCTTAGGTAAGCCAGTCTTGTATTTTAAGAAATCTTTATCATAAACTAACTTTTTTCAATAATTCTATGGTGTTATTAGGGTAAGTTGAAATTAAGAGGGAGAAGTAAAAAAGCCTACCATGTTCCTTCCTTCTCTGCCTACCCAGAGAGAGGAGGGGGAAGATGCAGGGCTCCCAAGGGCATCCCAGGTGTCTGGTTCCTCTGACATGGTTCTTTTCCTAATGTTTACAGTGATAGATTCTCATGGTGCAAGTGAGCAACTAGAAGCTGTTAGAAATCTACAGGTAGTGTTGACACAGGTTAACATAGAGGAAGCTTTTTGTGAGTGTATTTGCCACTGGTTAGGTGCAGTGCTTTGATTTATGCTGAGACAGGTTGTCTGTGGCATTGTGTAGGACTGGCACGTTTGCTCTGATTCCTGGCTTGCAAATTGTGACGAAAGCTGAATGGGAAAAAATGACATTTGCCATTATGTGGGTAATTTCTGCTTGGATTAGTGTTAATTTTTCACCGTTCCACGTTTCTGCTAGGGGTGCACTATTTGCCTGTTTTTGCCAGGTCTTTTTCTTCCTGAATAAAGACTACTTGAATGAACTAGGTTTTGCAGAGCATAAGGGTAGAGAGATAAGATTGTTTGCTAAATTGCTGGACCACTGTTTCGGTATTTGTGAAATTTCCATGCTTTCTGTGCAATTAATTCAAAGTTTCAGGAAGATCTTCTCTTTGAATAGGAAATTTTGAGCTTGCAGTGGTGTTAATTGAAATAATCTGACTGCAAAGTATTTGCCTTTTGCAGTTCTAATAGATAAGTCAGAACACCACATTGCTCATGCCACTTGCTTTATCGAACGGTCTTATCTATTGCCAGTGTCACTAGGGTTCTTTCATGCCTAGAACAACAACTTAACTTAAGACAGGATATGCAAAAATACATATTTGAATTATACAGCAAGTAATGAATCAACTTTCCTGGAGATTTACGGAAGAGTTAACATCTTGTGAATCAGTCCAAATGAGGTCAGAGTTTAAAAAAAAAAAAAAAAAAAAAAAAAACACACAAAACCAAAAAGCATGTGATAAAATTTTGTCTCGCTTTTATCCTTTGCATCTAGTCCTGGCTTGCTGCTTTCTCACAAAACATAGAGAAACATGTCTTTAAATTCTTATTTAATTTTCTTTTTATTCCTTGAGATTTCTCTAAGGTTTCTCTTTAATCCTTCAGCAATTAGATTTGCACTTACTCTGCTCTACTGAGTAAACTGTCGTACAGCTCCAGTCATCAGTGAAGTACAGATTTGCAGCTATGTGAATAATAGAATCCTGCTGGGTTTATTTTGGCCTTTCTCAAGTCTTACCTGCATGCATTTATTCCAAACTTCCAGTACAGTGCCTTTCAATTTCATCCATCGCCTTGCAAAGTTTTGATCCCTTGGTTTCTTTCCAGCAAATTTCAATGTTCTCGTGTAGCTTTCCTTTGGAGAGGAAAACGTATTGTTATCCTTATTTTGGGAGGTTGTTGCACCCACAACGAAGCTGAATTTAAGGATATTTTGATTACTGCAGCACCGTACCTTTTCTACACAGTGTTTTTAACTAAGTCCTGAGCCTTAACCAGAAGCTTCTCTTCCTCTGACTCTGTTACCTGGCTGCTCCTTGAAGAACACATATAAAATATAAGTCTAGAAATTCAGTATCAGCATCTTTCTCTAGTTCATTTACCCTAATTACCCTAATAATGGGATAACTGAAGTTTCATTATAATTGTGTTTTCAGCCTCTGTAGCCTTTTTGATTTCTTTGACAATGTCCTATTTACCGTCCTCCTGGTTGGGAAAGGAGAGATAGGCTTCCAAACCTGTATTATTCTTTTCTTGAGTTTGAATTTTAATCCATCAGAACTCTGTGTTATATATAGACATTTAGTTAATTAATCTGAAGCATTTATATAATATTACTTTTCACCAGTCATTACCCTTCCTGTACTGTGCTATTAGGCACATTAGCATTTCTATTTTTCACAAGGTTTATTTCTAAATGCTCTGTCAAAATGAAATCTGCTTTTATAAAGAAAAAAAAAAAAAAAAAAAAAAAACCCCAAAAAATCCAAACAAAACCCTCCAGATTTAATTATTGTTTTTGAATGAGTCCACAAGATATTTTGACTTTGATGTATCAGTTTTATGGATTTATCTGAAGGGTTTATTAACCAGTTCATAAACTACGCATAATTTGCAGTCTCCTTCTACAGCCTGAGCCTAATCTGAACACATCTCCTGGTATGATCTGTGGGAATTAACACACAGGCACAACATGCTCTATGGTTTTTCCCTTAAAAGGTTATTGGAATTGAATATGTCAAATAAGCACAATTTTTGAAGAACAAAATTATGTTTATATGATCCTTCGGCTAAGGAAATCATAACATTTAATGTTTTGGCTATGGCCAACTTGCAAAATTTGTCACCACTGTTGTGATTTATACACAGCTATGCTTGTAGTTCTCTCTTTGTGACAGAAAGAGCATTCTCACAACATTAATATGTATCTAGGAAACTAAAAGTTTGTTTAAAATAAAGCTGCAAGAACTAAAAAAGCCTACCTGGCAAGGGAAGTGTCTTTCCTTTTCGAAGCAAACAAACAAAAACCCCATGCTCTGAGCCCCAGTTGCTGGGAAGAACTGAAGTCAGCAGAGAAAGATGACAGGAAAAGAAACGACATCTTAAATGTGATTTAAAAGAAAAATATTTTTTTGTTTCCTGAGTGGTCTTAGTCTCAGATGAAAAAAATGAATTTCTAATGGCAAATACATAGAGATATTGGCAGTGCTGAGTCCAGGGAAGCCAAGCTGATAAGTTAGTTTCTCTGTACGCTTGGCTAGAGGGACTTTTCCCATCCAAGGTGGCCTCTCCAGAGAGCAGCTTGCTACTCTTCGGTTCCAAACTAATCAGGTCATTAATGTACTAAAACGGTGCTAAAACATGAGTGTTACAACCTCTTTGTGATCTCTGGGAGTACATAATTTGGGTAGAGCAGAACCTTCTTGAAGAGGCGATAGATAGCAGCACTCGTTAACCATGTGTGAACCGCTGAGCCCAGTCGTGACACCAGAGCAGGCAATGCTGGCCAAAAGCCACCTAGAGACAAGTGTCAGAGCCCCCTCGGAGAAGAGCCAACTCCACACCAGCCCTGCAGCAAGATTTTGAGCGGCCCTAATCTTACCTGGGGACGAGGAGTGACAAATTGTGGAGTTAGAGGAGGCTGGGCTGAGATTGGCACTGGGATATCTCTTTAGGTGAGTTCTTGCGACTTTTGAGGTTTGAGTGATCTCCAGCTTTTTCCTCCAGATGTATGTCTTTTAATTGTTGCATTGACACAAATCTTCAAAAACTTGACAGCTCTACAGAAGTCAACAGGGGGCAAGCTTTATACATTCCCTTTTTATGCTTCTGAACAGTCCAAGATTCAACAAAGAATCATTTAATCCCATATTATTTATGAGAGAAGTGCTCTGAGGCACTGTAAGAGATCTCATTAGGTCAGAAATCATTTATAGTCCCTGGGAGAGCCCATTTTTTTCTAAGCAAAAAGATAAGAGGATTGAGTGGCTGAATGAATTTTTAGACAAAAATCTTTTGGGGACCTAACCCTTTCTGGTTAGTTTAAGAACAAAACCAAAGGGGACAAGGGAGCTAAACCAGTCACAGTTAGTATGAATATTTCAGATCCAGATCATATTCAAGTGCAAATTTGATTTGGAATTACATTGTCGTTCGTCAACAATTAGTATCAAAAGGTAGAATTCAAATTCAGGTTTTATATATTTGTTTTTCATGGCAAGATTTGGGCATATCTGCACGCTACGTACAGTCTGCATCAATTTTTTTCCTATGCTTCTGCTTGGCCAGAGCTAGTTTAAGCAATCGGGGCAGGTTACACAGCTCAACAGAAATTACGAGCTACAGCAGCTCCCACTTTAAGATGTAGTAGTGATAAAAGCAGTCTTGATTTCCTTAATATATTGGACTGTAAATTGCAGTGCATCATAACCAGCAAAACCATCCTTTCAGCAGGGACTTAATAACTGTGTCAAGGTATGTCATTTCCTTTAATTACTCAGACCCTTCAGTTTCTCAAAAGATCAAAAGAAAAAAAAAATTGGACTTGAAATGCTCAAGATGAGGATTTGTAATATACGGAAGAAATGAAGTTCTAAGCCATTATAAAAGTAGATCCTAATCACCTTGAGATTTGGGCTGGAAGTTGATGACATCTTTTGTATTTCTGTGTCATTACTACCAGGTTTCTTATTTAACAAGAACAGGTGAGAAGGATTTTTCTTTCTAGCTGCCTAACATGAAATACTTATTGTATTAGCCAGAAAGACATTCAGCACACATCTGTGCAACACAAATGTTCTTTTTTCCATAACATCATATCTTGCTAAGTGTGCTTCAGTATGGTATTTCTTTAAAATATGTATTACATATTCAGGGAAGTATTTCTCTGTTTGGATTTCTTTTTCATTAACAACAACTGGAAGCAGTTGGAGGCTACCAAGCTGTAACATCAAATTTACCTTATTTCAGCCATGGTATTGCTCCTGTGTTTTGAAAGTCATTATCA
The DNA here is from genome assembly GCA_947846985.1 of Fratercula arctica. NCBI lineage: Eukaryota > Metazoa > Chordata > Aves > Charadriiformes > Alcidae > Fratercula > Fratercula arctica. Next base: position 29,217,051 of record CANTUZ010000010.1, read on the forward strand.
TGCGACCTACCAGTACTACCGATGTGTCATTATAGTTTCAAGTATGTTTTCCTCAAACATTGTAAATAAAGATAAAATTCATAATCTGTTTCTTAGATCTGTATTGTGTGTGCTTCCCATAAACTGTTAAATCATAGTTGTAATTCCTTCTGAGAAACTAAGTCATACCAGGGTATTTTGGATTGAATGAGGGAAATTCCTGTTGTATATTGTCACTATAAATTACAGTATTTACAGTAGATGCAAGTAATATTTCCAAAAGTTTGGGAATTGTGATCAAATTTTTTTTAGCTTTGACTTTTTTTTATTGTTCAATATCTGGATAGTCATTTTTATAATGTCAAAATAAATCTAATGTGTACAAGATGGAGTTGAAATACAAGACTAGTAAAACTATGGTGATAATACATAATTTATATGCTGTCTTATTTTCTTAAAGGAAACAAATTGACACAAGATTAATAGTGCAATATATAAATGAACTCTGTATTTCTTTAGATATGTACAGCCATCCTTACAATTTCCAAGTATTTTTAGCAGAATTTTAGAAATCTAATTAACTACTTCAGCATCCTGTTCTTTTCACACCTAACGTACGAGGAGACTTTATGATGTTTTAAGCATCTTAGCTGGCAGGAAATGGTACAGCAGGGCTAAAGCCATTGTTCAAAATGCTACGAAAAGCTGCATTTCACAGTAAGGCGCTACATAAATTGGCTTTGACATAAATTTTTTTTAACAGCAAAAGCATCCATGATAGCCATCCCAAGTGGATGTTAGTCCTTAATCTCTACTCTGTATGTGCGTTTTGAAAGCTGATTGCAGAATTTTGTGGCTGTGCTAAGGTCTAATTCATGGAAGCAGCATTAGCAAAGGAACTTCTCAGAAGTTCTTGTAATATAGCTTTCCTTTCTAATGAAAATAATCAGCAAATGAGCTTTCTGTTCTTAATATATGTAAGCAGCCTACATGCAGAAGTACTGCAGCGGTTGCCGCAGACAAGGTACAGTCGGGAGATATTGATACTAAACCAGTAATTAATCTGTCACTGGAAAAATTAAAACATTGAAAATGGATAAATGGATAAAATGATATCATGTTAGTATATCAGAGATACTTAAAAATAAGTGTGTTTAATAATGATTTTTTCAAAATGTTAGATTTTGAAATGGTTTAAAGTAATTTTTTTTACGTTTCCCTGATCTGATCAAAAGAACCTGGCATGAACTGACAAAATATTTTCATCAATACTAATTTTTACTGTTTATCTTGCCCTAAAGGCAATCCCAGCTGGGAGCTGTTTGATCTGTGAAGATGTCTGTTGGAAAGGCCAAGAGATCCATGAATAGACAGTGCTGTGAGATCAGTTCAACTCTCTCACCGTGGGAAATGACAGATATGGCCATATCAGAAAACTGTGAAGTGTTTTTTAGGGAAATAATTCAGTATTGACCTCTTCGTAATCATCACATATGGTATATTTAGTGGGATTTTGCAAATTGTGTAGAAAATAAAAGATTTGTAAGAATAAAGAAACAAAGCTGGAGTCCTTAACTTACTGAGGATCATATTTTAATGGCCTTGCTTTTCTCTTTATTATGTCCTTTTAATGACTCACATGTTTTTCACCATTAGACCATGTTCAAATAAGTCTAAAGTGTAGATTTTTTTATTTTTTTCTCTGTCTTGTCGAAGTAGTCTACCACTTTTTTCTCCTGCTGATATTATTGCCCTGCTTGTAGACACTTCGGAGGCCATATAATTAAATTTGTTTTCAAGGCTTTTTTCTAATTAATTCTTATAACAAGTTTACAATGCCCGGCTACGCCATGGGACTCACTGGACAAGATAATTAAGAAGGGCCTTTTTGTGTTCAGCTGGGAATAATTGTTTCTATCAGTACACAAAAGATCATAAGCTAATAGCTTTTCCTTTTAGCTGAAGAAGTGTTTTTCTAGGTAGAACAATACAATATTAAATAAAATATAGGCTGCAAGTTACAGACTTGATGTACAGAATGTTGGTTCATGAAACTCCATAAACGTAAAACAAAAATCCTGGAAACCGCTATTTTAAACTTGAACATTTTGACGTAAGCTGTTTTGGATGGCTATTTCTATGAATCCTACACTCCTAACTGCAACTTGTGCCTTTAAGAATGGAGAAACTGCATAAAAATAAATAAATTTTAGAAAAGAGTATTTTCAACTCTTTTGTGCACCGTGCAAGTTGCACAGCGAGGGCTGGAGAGCTCAGCGAGCCGTCAGCCGTCCTCATTCTGAATTCTGCGAGAGGCAGCAGCAGGCAGGCAGAGGTCCGAGGTTAAGTGTACAGCGGGCTAAGTGACGAAAGAAAATGATGTTACATCCTTTCTCTGGGATTTCTTAATTGTGTATCGTCTTCCTGCGATATTCACTTCAGTTGTATGCTCCTGAGCAAGTTCTGAATTCCTTGGTTTTTTTCTAATCATGAATGGTTTTTCCCTCCTACTGCAAATTCATTCACAGAGACTATTTTGCAGTATTTACTCAGTAGATCGTGCAATACAGAAAATATTCTTCTCTAAGCAGGGAACAATGCTGTGCCATTTTCTATTTCAGTCATATCACTAAAAGTAATTTCCAAAGTAGGTGGTGTCAAAATGCTCCAGACGTAGTTAATTGCATCTAACAAATGTGACTTCTCTCAGAGCATCTTTCTGAAGCTGGGAAAGAAGGTATGAATTAGATATGTGGCAAAGTGACAAAATTCACAGTAAGTGCGTCCTGAGATGCTTTATGCCATTTTGCTCTTTTAACATTCAAAATGTTCTTTTCGATATGGGTTTTTATGACACATACATTTGTCCGCGTAATGTCCAGAAAGCCATATGGCTTTCACCTCAGCAGAAAAGCATGGGAACTCTCAAGTTTTAATAAGGCATTAGAGCTACTGGTTCTATGATGTTGGTTTTTTTTTTTTTAACTCTGTGTTGTGGTGCTCAGGTAAGACAAAGTAAAAATAGGAACAGTGTTTGGAAAGGTGGGTTTGGGTTTTTTTTTTGAGGTAGGAAAGTAAAAAAGATGCATCTTGCTGAGGTCCTGGAGGAATTTACTCCATAGCCCGGGCTCCATCACTGAAGAAGCAAAAGCCTTCCTTCTGGGGCGTTGCTGAATCTTTGGCATGTCCTGAGACAGAACACAGAGAATCCTTAAAGGAAAGGAATGAACTGGTTGAAAGACAGAAAATAGACGGTGTTTAATCTTGCATGTTGCTGAGGAAATTAGCAAAACAGTGTCATTTTGCATAACTTGGAGTTTCCTAAATGCAAGCTTTTTTTATTGATATAGTCTCCATAAGTGATAAAGGGTTGGATTTTGGCATGAGGTGTCTTGGCCAGCTGCAGGAGCAAAAGCATCACCCTCGGAGAGAGTAGCATGGCTGGTGTCAGAGGTGGTTAAAGGGAAGAAATGAACATACGAGTTGTCAGAAACTATTTAAGTTGCATTTTGCAAGTGTGGTGATGTATTGAAACTTACGGAACAGAAGGTATTTCTGTGTCAAACTACAGCAGTGAATATTTGAGTAAATAGAGATACTGGAAGTGTATGAGAATCTTGTTTTCATGTTAGTTGTATATTTTCCAGTGCCCACATATGAAGTATGTTGCCGCAATAAGTGGTATGTGTCTTTCTGCATATACAAGAATACTTCCTCTACTATTATTTATTTTATGTCAGTTGCTTCATGCAGTTAAAATTAATGAACTCTGTTATATCGACCTAAACAAGTCATACGTATGTATTCTTTCAAATTGTTTTGTAGCTGGCTTAACTCACACAATTCAAACCAAAATCTGGTACTGCAAATGTGCCAGTGCTTACTCTCAGTAACTTTTACTTATTGTATCGTCTTACGCTTACGCACTGATCCAGAGGCTTGTATGTTAAGTAGCTGCTCAGTGTTGTGCTTTATCAATATTTTGTGTTATATGAAATGTCACGGTGATTACGCAGTCTCAGAGAACAGGGTTATGCAGCCTTAATGACCTATATAAAAATGGCCACAGCTTGCTATACCTTGGTAACAGCGGAATAGGAAAGACATTTATTTCTCATTGAAAGCTAATTGCCTATGGGTTGTGTGTTTTCAGTCTCTCAGGCTGAGTTTTGTCTGTGCTGACAGGAAGCAGAAAAGTGTAAGACTTGCTCATTTCTTGCACATTTCTGCCCTTTTTCATTAAATGGCTTAAAACTCCCAGTGAGGACAAGTGCTAACTTTGTGCAGTTTTGCACTGTGTTGTGTTATAGAAAACTAGAAATAGTTGTGTCCAAAGGAAAGGACAATACGAAGTGACAACTTCTGCTGGCCTGCAGGAACTTGATCACGTTAACTCCCTAATGGAGATGCTGATGTCTGTCACCATTGTACCGTGTGTAATGAGGTCAGACTGGAGGAACAGTGTTTCTTCTAGTTGAATATGTTATGATTACTTTGCAAAATATTACATGGCTTTCATTTTTATCTGTGGCTGGTAAAGACCTTTATAGGTATAGATATTATATAATTATATAATATATTAATTATTATAGGCATAGATAGTATATAATTATATAATATATTATTATATAATATAGATATTGCTGCTCTTTTTTTTCAGTTCACAGTTTTAAAGGAATTCAGTTAAGCGAAAGATCAAATGATAAATCACTAATACTTACCCAAAATGTAAATAAATAACAACAATAATAAGGTACTGGGATCCAGGCAATAAGGTATTAAAAAAAAAAAAAAAAAACAATAAAAGGGAGCAACGCTCTTCATGTCCAAGTAGTTCTCTCATGGTGAATTCATATGCAAAACCACAAACTAATATGTACTTTACATATAGCAAATTCAAGGTGCCTCATACTATTTAAATGAGGTCTTCTCATCAGATGCAAACCTTGCATCTATAAATATATATATATATAAATAAATAAATATATATATAAAATAAAATCTTTTCCTTTGAAGAGCAGGCACAGTCTTGAGGATAAGACACTTACCTGAAACCAGATAAAATTCTTTTTCTGCCTCAATTTCTGTCACCCAGCAATCTCTTAATATCTTAACTATTTTAGTTGTAAAATGGAAACAACAGTTCATCTTTTCCTTTACCTTGCCCACTTAGATTTTATTACCTAATAAGACCTAATAAGAGACGTTCCTCACTTCATCAGTGATGTCTACAAGTAATCCTGACCTTAGTTGCTCCTAATGTTTCTGCTGTGGGATAATCATAACAGGAGACTATCAATATTTAAAATCTGTTCATTGACAGCATTCTTTATGTAACAGAGGACTCATAAAGTGGAAGTACTGAACTATTTCATTCCTCCTTTCTACTTGTAAGAAATTTTCCTTGCCAAGATTTATTAAGCGTTCAGAAACACTCTCAATGCTAATGTTTGACCTGTAGAAGATGTTACCACTGAAGTTTCCAAGGCAGTGTAGTGATACTCAGTGGTGTATAAATGATTCCAAATTAATTTAAAAACAGGGAAGTGAAAATTTATGCTAGAAACAGTTTGAATTGAATGCACAGTTCTTAGAGCAGAAGAGAATTTATGAAATTAATCTGGAAGGACGGTCCTGGCACCATTGGAAGTTACCCTTCAGGTCACGCATGGGCCTCCCTCGCCAAACCTGTTCTGCTTTGGTGCACTATGCATTTGGCAACTTTGTACTCCACTAGGAAAGCAAAAAGAGTTTATTCATAAGTATCCTGCAAGCCTTTCTGGGGACAGTTTGCTAGTCCTCTCCCTGGAAAGGAAATCAGATCTAGAAGCTTAAAAAGTGAAAAAGCTGCCCTGTAAAAAGTCAAGATTTTTTTTTTTTTTTTTTTACCGTTTGTTTGTTTCTTACCCCTGAGGGCGCTTATAAGGAATTACTTCAACTCTAAGGACTTCAGTCCAGTAAGTTTTATGTACTTAAATACTATTTATGGTGTATCAACTGCTAAGAAACAATGACACCTATAGGATTTGCACAGATTTCCTGGTCACCATGTGGACTAGAATTCCTGTGACAATTTTTAAAAGAATTTACATGGAAGAAATTTGTGTTTAATGTAAAGCCTCAAAGGGAAGTACCAGATCCTTTAACTGTGTTTGATCAGAAAGAAATAAGCTGCATCTACTAAAAGAATTCTTTCAACATTTCTAATTAAGTAGTTTAGGAGAAAATATGCAGTCATTTTGTTCATACCACACTTTTTACATAAATGGCACTTCAGATCAGCTGCACGCTCAGTCACACGAGTTTTCCATTGAATTATTCACACAAACGCACCAGCCCCATTGGAAAGAAAACCTTTGCTGTGTAAGGTTGACCTTACGTTTAATTCCGAAGCCTCGGGGGAAGAGGTGAGCCGCTCAAGAAGTGGTGGTATGTGCTACATGGAAGGTTCTTCAAGTAGCATGACAAAATACCTATTCGGTGTGCAAACGAGATAATTACTGTCAATTGAGCATTTGTACAACTGCATACATAATGTCACTCAGTCAAACTAGAGCATGTTTCTGTTTTTTCACACAGCTATATATTTTTCAACTATTTCCTCTGTATATGAGGCTTGTGTATTATCATCAAGTAGGGTAATGCTGATTAGTTCACGTAGTTTATCAAACTGGGATTGAGGCAGTGTGCTCATTTTTTTTTTTTTTTTTTTTACTTTTTATCGATATATTATTGGTTGCCAATTAGTGAACTATACCTTCAAGATCAATATTGGTAATACAAGAGATAAAAAATATTGTCTTGAAAAAGTGTACTTCCTTTTGAAATGTACCAGTAATAATAAGTGGGAAAATCAGTTGTACTGATGGGGAGAAATCAGAATTACAATGATATTAAATATGCAAAAAAACTTAGCATCTACACACTCTCATTAGTAATTGAGTGCTCAGATACCACTCTTATTTCTTGATGCAACCACAGAATTTGGAATATTGCATTCAAAAAGCCATCCATGTGCAAGTTTACAAGTAAGTTTACAAGCAACTAAGCATGAAGCAAATTTACAAAAATGATTCAGACACATTCTTGGAGGAAAATGGAGTGTAACAGAAATGGCATTGGGGTGTGCTTGTTCCTTAAAGGTACTGTTGCTGAAATATTTGGTACTATGGAGGACTAACAGTGCTAGCCCAGTCTGTGTTTGTATATTTTGAAGGAGTGGGACATATAAACTTGCCAAAATACAGAAGTGCTATCATAAGAAAAAGTCCAGCTTCTGAAGACTAGCATCACCTGACATAAGTAAAATCACCTGGTATAAGACAAGCACTGGGAGCAAATAGATGAAAACAGGCAGTTTATAGCAGTGAAAAGCAATCGGCACGGCACGCCAGGCAGCTGGATGTGTCACGTTGCAGGACATAGTGTTCCAAAGAGGTATCTGTGTATTATAAAGGCTAATGGAGACAGGAAGTATTGAACAGCATGTATGGAAAGAAATTCCATTAACTTTATTTTTATTGTTACTGGACAGTGTGTACCTATAGAGCTTTGCGGGTGTGTAAAGCCAGAATGTCATTTCCGATTCCAGTCAGACAGTGGAAAAAAAGTACTACAAATATAGCAGAATTTTTCATCTGAGGTTACTGCAAGAAACTGAGCATTTTTGTCACTCCAAAGATGATGATCAGTAACTTTAGTTGTTCAGTGTCTTTGTGTGTACCAACACAAAAGGCACCTTGTGCTTCACACCCTCACAAAAAACACTGCCCGCATCCATTCCTATGCAAAAAGGCATTATATATGGACTGAAGACCTTTCCAGAAAATTCTTTTTCTGATTATCCTGTGGGGGGCCTTGCTTATAGAATAAGAGCTCCTCCACAAAATTTGACCCATTTTCACCTACAGGCTTTTCTAATGACATTTTATTTTCAAGCCTTTTAGTATCAGGGCATCATGAATCCCATCATGTAATATTGCCAGGTTATAGTAAGCAGGGATGATTTCCTGTCTATTATATTTCTTATCACTCTCCAGGTCACCTGAAGAACAGACTATGGTCATAGAATTTATTGAAGGTTTTTAGTCTAACCATTTAAATCTTTTATCAAACTCACATTTCTTTTTTCTTGTATGGGTGGGGATCACTCTCACAAAAAATAATACAAGTCAGGGAAGAATAGTCTGGCCTATAGTGACCTTCATCCGAGGGCTTTAGAATGATTTATAGACTATTAATTAGTCGACCCTTACAGCACCTCGTGTGGCAAGTTGTACTATTTACCTGCAATAAGTAGGTGTTCTCAAAATCATTCAGCAAATGGATCTAATAAAACTGAAATTTCCCCTGCTTTACGCATGCAGACAGGGCTGAGCTGCACCTGGGTCTAGAGAAGAAGGAAAGAAAAATCTAGGTGACAAAATGAACATTCCATTTGTGCTGTTTCCTCAGTCGTCTGAGGCCTATAGGTAAAACTGCTTTTTAGTACATAACTTAGTTCATATAGTTTGCAGTCTTTCGTTTCAAGAGAAACAAATCCAGTGCTCCAAAGCCTCTTTAGAGATCTCTTTTAATGTGTGTCATTTATATCCATTCTGGGCTGTGTCTGGTACCATCTCTGAGATTTTACATAAGCGTAACCCAGAGTTTTTAAGCAGCCATCATGGAATATCTCCTGGGATCACTGAAGTTGTAGTTGCCAGTCCTGAGGACTTAGAGTTTCTGGCAGGTTTTCTTCTGTGCTCAGCTGACTTGAAACAAATGAACGTATAAAATCATGAAGACCAGGCACCTGAAAATGTTTAAATTTGAGTCATTACACTTCAAAATCATCTGGATAGCCAGTGGGAAACAATACAATGAGGGAAATTTTTCCAGGCCTGGAAACCAGTGAAGAGTGAAAGGAGAAATAGGGGCTGGCAGAAAGTGAATTATGCATAAAACACTTCTACATGGATCAAAGAGAGAAGAGGGGAAATGGTGAAAAACAGAGAGAACAGTTTCACCCTTTGCTTCTTTTCCATGTGCAGGTGTTCAAGGTTTCCATAGAAACTTGAACAGAGTCTGAATTTTGGTGAAAATAACATTTCTTCCATTTCTGTTTAACCGCCGTAAATGCTATACAAAAACTGATGTGTGGTTTGTTTAGCATAACTCGGCCAACTACTTCCACAAAAAACGTTCACTAAAGCCGATGAATCTATTGGCAAAATTATGAATATAGGTTATTTTTACATGTAATTGGAATGGTTTTGGTCATAAAACAAAGCTAAGTGGTATCAGGAGTTAAAAAGGAGCTTGTCTTTCATCTCAGCAGGTGAAGCACTTACATTATATTGGTTAAACGGATTTCTTGAAATATATATATCTACAGTTTCCACTCTATTTATGGAAAGTGATGATACTTTTCTTTAAAGGAACACTTCTCTAGTGTGTATTTTTTGTGTATTTCTGCAATGCCTAATATCAGCTTCTGCTACAAAAATAAGGTTGTATATATTATGGTACATTGCTATCTAATGAATAATATCTAGAAATTGATAAATAATTAAAATAGGCTATGTAAAATGAGATACATATTAAATGTGTTGTTTGTAGTTAGTGTATAGTTTATTTTCCCGAGGTCAGCTACATATGGCTGTAGTTAATTCAGATGCTCTCAGCCTGAAGAAGCTGACAGTTACTTTGGCTTTATCACCTCTCGATACCTTCGAGGTATGAAATGCTTTCAAATTAAATTCATAAGCATGGGTTAATTTTTAAAGTCTGTCTTACTTCCATGGGAAAGTTAGAAATTAAAGGTGTTCATTATGGATGGACACTTTGCTGAACTGTAATCTGCAAAACTGCTCCTGCAGAAAGTGCTGAGTTACAGTAACTTCACAGTCTAATTTTAGGGAGTGGGTTTGTGTGTATCTACATATGCCCAGGAGCAAAATATGGAATTAAGAGTGTCTCAGTTACTCCTTCATGTTAGGAAGCAGGTAAATTCAGTTCTACAGAGGGACATGGACACTGCAGTGGCTAAGAAGGTGGAGATGACATTCCCAATCTTTGTTCAAAGGACTTTCTACACATTTTCACAGTAATTGATCATAGAACTCTGTGCTTTTAAAAAAAAAATAAATCAGCAAGGAGCAGAATATGGGATTCCCTATTTTTAAATGAGAGGCCAGAAATGAGGAGCGCCACTGGGCACAGGCAAACAAATAGTGTGTGTGCCTGGCAGGGGGGATGGGACCAGCAGGGCTGCGACCAGGGCACCTGGCCTGTGCCAGAGCCTGGGAACTTGGTATGGCAGTGCTCTCCTAAAGCCCATCCTTGGGCTTTAGTGCCTCTCCACTCCAAGGTCCTCCTCAAATTTTGTTCACAATGAAACTATTGGATGCTGTCCACCACATGGCATCTCTTACTCAGCTAAGCATGGACACATGTAAAACACAGCTCTGTTTATGGTTGAAAACAGACTGGATGAATCTCAGTCTGGATTTTTATAAGAACTCTAAACTACGGTAATTCAGTTCTGTGTGACTATGGCAAAATGAAAATTTTAGCCTGCTTTTTGTTGTTGATTTTCCCCTCTATCATTTATCTCACTTTTTAAAAATGCTCCTGTCTATGCTAAAAAAGAATTTGATGCAATTATTTCTATACACACAATATTGTTCATAAGGAAAAGATTTTTTTCTTAGGTAGAAACACAGACTTTGAAAAATTCAATTTGTCTGTTAAAAGATAACACATCAGTGGAAAAATACTGAATATATGAAAAGAAAGGTTTCTTGAGATTAAGCCTAAAATGCCAATAATATTCTCATTATTAACATGTAATATTTATAGGGTGTATCCCATCATTTACTTCTATTGTGATCGTTAGTTACAAAAATTTCCTTTACCTTTTTAGGATGTCTACTCTTTCTCTTCCACTGTAAGCATTTTTTATGCTTTTTTATTTTTTTCCTTCCTTTCAGCTTATTTATTTGTAAAACCAGATGCGCGGTTCAGCATGCATACATTTTGGTAATGTTCACGTTGCAGCTGATACACGTATTCTGACTTTAATTCTTTTCTATGCCCCTGGAATTATTGCAAAGCTGGTTTTAACCTGTGATGTTGGATGGTCATCTCCGAAGTCTGTAAAAAGGGTCTCTGACTTCCATGCAATTTTAATCAAGTTATACTGTTTAGTACCTCATAGTCCCACTGAAACAATTAATGTACAATATTTCATGGTGTGTTTGTTTCCTGAGTAATATTGGCAGACAATGTCTGGCTCCTCTGGGCTGAAGGCTTGAGTGCTAAATTGAGGATGTTGTTTTCATTTACATTTACATCTCTCTTAATTACACCTTTCAGGAGCATTAAAATGAATAAATATAAATAAAAATAAAAAAGTAGTGGTTAAGAAGAGAGCTGCCAGATGCTAGTCATACAGATTACTGAGCTACTGGAAAACACTTAACGCGGTGGGGGTGAGGGCAGACAAAGATCAAATAGGGTATCACAGAACATCGGCAAAATTACCTCAGTGAAAAAAGGTCTGTCTGATTGAGCACCCGACACTGGCCAATCTGATAAGAGGATTTGTTGAAGTTGTTTATGGAAGAAATTTTTGAACTGTAAAAGAATAACAAATAACTAAAAAGCATAAATTACAATTTGCAGAATTTTTACAAGTGTCAACAAGTGAAAACTATCTCAGCCACAGCTGATAAGAAATACATTAGCTTAAAAAATGTCTGATACTGGCACTCTCTCTTAAAAGTCTATACCTGTGGTTGACGTTGCAACTTCACGCTGTCAATGTCTTGAAATTCAATCATCTTTTGAATATCTGAAAATCACAGTTAAAATATTCTCTTAATATGCATCAACTTTAAATAGACAGAAAAGCATACATGCACACAAGAAGAATTTCTAGGTTATCTATTTCATGTTTTAAAAAAACACTCTTTGGAATGCTTCCGTTACCTGAGAACTTGACTCCTGTTCAGTTTCTAAAAGGAATAGATTTATCTTATGTTAAACTTTGCAGCTTTAACTCACCTCATCACAGTTGAATATGCTTTTATTTTTTTTCTGATCTTATGTCACCGTGTACAGAGTAAAAGAGACATAATCTGAGATTCTATCACAAGTTAAAATCTGTAGATAGTTAGTATTTGCCCCTTCCTCCATAGTGAATATGGTTAACAAACACAATAACCTGGAGACATCTTGTGATTAGCAGGGCAATCTGGTTTTAAGCATTAGAAGTCTGCTATCATTCAACTCCTTGAAAATGCAGCAGAAATTGCTGCTCCTTCTGAAACAGTCTGAGCCTTGAGAAATTAAAAAAAAAAAAAAAAAAAAAAAGGAAGAAATCCTTTTTTGTTGGGCTACAGCTAATTTGGACTCTTGAAGTTTCCATAAATATTGTTTCCCTAATAAAGAACTGCTTGATGGGTTCTAAAGTCCTTCGAAGAGTTAGGACCTTGTTTTATAGACCTCTGCTAGTGAATTTATTCCCTGGCTTAAATCTAAAAAGTCCAGCTGTTTCCAGTGTTGAATTCTTAACGACTGAAATATTGGATTTATTTAGTCTTGATAAATAGGACAGCATTTGTAGCATTAGAGGAGAATTAATTTACCAATCTATAGTAGTAGGCCTCGATCCCACAATTCAGATTTATGGCAGCCATTTATGTGAAAGTCAATGCCAGCATTTTACATCATTAAAATGAACAATATGATCCATGGGATGCCAATATAACAGCTCTCCAGGACCTGAAAAATTTACTAAGAGAGTTTCAATTTATTCCATTGTTGAAAATCCGTGGAAACCACTTCCAGAAAGCTCCTAGATTTTTCAGTTTTATGATGGGGGTACAGGTTTTTGGATTCACAGGCTAATGTTTCTAGTTATTTTACTTAGTAAATAAACTAGATTTTATACTAATAACATAGGCCAAGATGTTTCATTTATTATCACATTTGTAACAGATGTTACTTGATATCCTGCTTACTATCTAAAATGTGATAGGAAATTAATAACATACTTTGAATTTTTTCATTATAACAAAATGTTAGTTTGATTGATCATAATGCTGATTGTTGTGTATTAACTGAAAAAGGTATTTTTATAGGAAATCACTGTGGTTACAGGATACTTTGGAGCATGATGTTAAAGAAACTGTTTTTCCAAACAGACATGATTTAAGTGAAGTCCTTGAAGGCAATGACACAATTTCATTAATTTTATAAGCACTGAGCATTCTTTTTTTTCCTTAAATCTCTAGATATTTTGAGAGAATTTTTCTCCCTTGGCAGTCTGTAAGTGAAGTGTGGTCAGCGTACCTCTCAGCACATTTGATTGTGATTTACAGGAACGGAGTTGAAAACTCAAGGCAAGAACACATGCATACGCTTTTCATATAAAAACACGTGCATAGCACTATGAAAACAATGTTTCTTCTAAATGAAGGTCTGAATCTCTCAGTGGAATATCAATTTTACTGTTATACATGGGAACTTACTTCCTAATTGGTGCCGCCGCCTTCTTTGATGTGCAATAAGAATGATGTCTGTAGGCAAATTTGGGAATACATCATGCTTAAGCAGCTGCACTGAAATATGATCATGCATGTCTCTTAAAAGCTCTTGAACTAAGTGGTGTATAATTTACAATTGCACAGAATTTAAAAGTCATAGGGTAGAAAGACCAAATGTTGTTTATTAGCGTACTGTAATTGCTGATATGTTTGTTGTGATTTTTTCCTCTGCCATATATAGCCATATATTATATAGAATATATAGCCATATTTTATATAGAATAAAGCCACACTTGATATTGAGATTTCTCTTTCCTCTTTCCAGCCTCTCTTTTCCCCCCTAAAACATAAACCAATAAAACCTACTACAGTAAAATTAATTGTCAAAACATCTATTATAGTAATTTCTGAAGAATGAAAAAAAAAAAATTACATATATTATCCAGGGTAAAAAAACCTTGATGCAATTTATGTAATTTTGTGATTCATTAATTCATCTTTTCCCTTGGAGAAGCAGAAGTAAGTCTCAGTTATGCATCAGAGGACTGTATCTATACAAAAATACTTTCCTTAGTCTACTATGTGTGTTATATCAGTAGATGCTGAATAAATCAGACAGGCTTATAGGTATACTGTTACCTGTATAAAAACTGGAATTGATCATGTTGGTGCTTAAAAAATTTCATGTAGCTTCTGGAACAAGAAAGTGTATTTTTCCAAAATAAAATATTGATTGAACTTACAGTCAATGATTGTATTATAAATCATTGGGATCTTCTTTCAGTAACGTACACAAGTACTTTAGTGTTTGCTTTAGCAAGAGTGTTCTGGAGACACTAAAAGAAACAGCAAAGGAAACTTTAAAATTGCAGCAGAAATGTCTTAGAGGCTCAGAAGCTTAAATTCTAGGAGCTAGAATTATGTAGACAGAAAATAGTTAACGCAAAACTGATGTTGCAGTTTTGTGACTAACTGAACTGTCCATTTCAAATCTTGCCATACATATCAGATATTTGAGAAATGCAGTTACTTCTTGAGCAGCCAGATTTCTGATCAGCTGAGTTTTTTAACTGTTAATGTGACAAAAATTAACAAAAAGACAAATTTAAAAGTAAAGAAGGTTGTTGCAAAATGCTCTTCCTTATTGGAAGGCTATAAGCCAATCTTCTCACTGTCAGTGGTTTAGGAAAAAAAACACTCCACAAATAACCAATCCAAAGTCCTCCCAAATCCAAATCTATTACTATTAAACTTAGTAAGCATTATAGCTAGATTTAAGTTCAGATGCAAAGTATAGGTTTGTTATTTTTGACCTTTTGCTATTTTTGACCTATGTTAGCCAGTGTGAAAAAGCATTACAGAAGTCACATGCGAAGCCAGGAATCAGTTAGAATTTTAATTAGTGCTAATAACTATATTCACATGAACAGTTTCCATAACTTATTCTCAGAATGATAGTTCCTGGATTGTTTTTTAAGATACAGTTATAGTCACGTCGCTCTAGCAAGATTGCTTCTTTTGGCCTTGATGTTGCATTGTTTGGCCTGAAGAACCACATTACTTGCATTTCATGAGGACTACAGGCATTTCACCATTTAGAAAAAGAGAAAATTAGACTCAAGTGATCCAAATTGAGCGTTTTTCAGACTGAATGTCAGATTAACAGTGGAAAATCCATCAGAGTCACAGAACTTGTTGACACCTGGGCCAGGCTCATGAATTTTAGTGAAAACAGCACAGCTAATAAGCAACCTGTAATGTGATTCAATGCAGAGACACTGTGACTGATGGTCAGAAGTGTTACATTATGTCCTTACCTCTCAGTTCTTACTGTATGAGGTTGATAAAGTCACTTAATATTTCTGCATTACTCTATCATTATGAGGCTGATCTATCTTGGTAAATTTCAATTAAGTCTATCAATAAAATAGCCCAAGTTTTTTGCTAAATAACGCTTACAGTTTAGCTCTTCTGCAATGCTTCAAAAGTATTGGAAAGGGAGCTGGAAACCTCAGCTGGCATGTAAGTATGTGTGGATGTAAAAGGCATATCATTAGATGCAATAATCCTTAGATGGGTTTGACTTTGAAGAATAGAATGAGGACGTGAAATATTTTCTGCCAGTGTAAGAAAACTGAGATCCATGGCAGAACAGCAGGTTCTTTGTAAACTGAAGGAAACCATGGCAGACAACCAAAATTAGTAGTACCACAGGTGATAGTCTTTTTTTTTTTTTTTTAATGGAGGATATTTCTAATATTCTTATCATGGATATGCACACAATGTACAGTAGGGAATACCAGAGGAATGTATTTATACATTTACCATATGAAATCTAATTATTCTTCTGTGCTACTATCTCAAACAATAGGTGTTTGCATAGTAAAACTGCTTCTGTCAAACAGAGAATCATTTAGGTTCTTAACTATTAGAAAATTATTGAGTTGAGGTTGAAGTTATTAGGTCAAGAGTAATTAAATTATCACACTTAAAAATAATTTTTGACTTGTGAATGTCTGAGTCTGCGTTTGTGTTTCTATCGATACTGATGTATACTTGTTTTAAAAGCATGTACTTTTTTTAAAATTGGGGACGTTTCTGCCTGAAAGGGATTGTCGCCGGTATTATTTTTACTGATTTTATGACTTCTTGTGAGCAGGAAATCCAAATTAATGCCAACTATGAATCTGCCAACTATGAATCTGTGAAGGCAGATTAGAATTAATAAGGAAATTGATTAAATGTTCAATATGTTGTATCTTTGTTTAAATAATGGCATATTTACATTTTTAAGCAAGCCTTATAAAGTAGACTCATTGTCTTATGCATGTCTTGATTTAGGTTTTTGTCATTATAGGATAGGTACTCATAATCCTTCTACTGCTACACTGATGTAGCTAGCGTAAACTTTTTTAGTGACCATGTTTTAAATCCTCCCCCTACAAATTTGATAGCTGGACAGACTGTGGGTGATCTTGAAAGCGTTTCGAAGAATTTTCATGAGCCTACAGGTTTTAAATTCTTAAAATCCTATTTCAACTTTTCTCATTTTTATCTTTAACAAAGAAATTTATAGAAAAGCTATGCAGAAATAGCAATAAAGAATACATTGTGGTGCATGACATTCCATTTCTTTGTAGCTGGGGAGATTAATGAATTTGCCTGTAGGTTAGCCACTGCTATCTCTAGCGATACAGAAATAAAATGCCCATAAGTCTAATGCGGTCTCTCTTGCTTAGGTCAAATGCAGCTTTCCCTTCAGATAGGTTCTTTTAGATTGTTTTTCTTTATAGTTTTTACTGTATTAGCATGCTGGCATTTTAAGAATGTTAAAGACTAATTCATTCTAGCCACAAAAAAATAATTTAATGAATGTAAAGATTAATCCCTAAATAGTCAAAGTTACGCAACTAAGATTAGATACTTAATAATTAGACACCTAAATACGTGATCTGATTTTTGAAAGTACCTCTTGAAAAGGAGTAACGTCTAAAATGAAACACCTCTAAAAATGGCATATTATAGTTATGGTATGGAATTTTACTGACTACATGAAGAAACATGTTGCTTTAAGTGTCTATAAATTAATCAAAACCAAGATCTAGTTAGAGGAGAATAGTTTCAAGGAAATATTTCCAAAATTAAGTTATAATTACACATAATTATTCAATTCCCACAATCCTCTTGCATAGTTTAAATGTTTTGTCCTGGTTTTACAAATTTTATTATCGTAAATTTATTTGCATTCAGGCAATTTATTTCCTTTAACATTCCGTACTACATGATCAAGATTTCAAACACGTTTCTTAGGTCATATTCCAAAGTCTACCTTATTCCTGAGCAGTGTTCTTTTCATGGATTTTGATAAAATATTCGTGTTGATTTCATTATGCAGTCCATTAGGGGAACCTCTATCTCTCTGTAAAATGAAAAATATTTATATGTCATTTTTAGTGTGTAATTGGAAAAATACTATTCAAATACACAAAAATAAGTTAAAAAACCCACCTCATCAGACATGTAACTTTTGCTTATTTTAATTCTGTGCTTGTAGTGTCCTGGGTGTAAATAAGGTGTGTTGACAGGTGTACTGTGGGTGTTTCAACAGAAGGAAAAAGGGCTGATATTTTCATGATCAGTTGGGGTTTTTTCCAAGAATGGGAATTTATTTTTCACCAAATAAACCGTTAGTTTGACTAATCCTCAACACACCCACAACAGCTGGGAACATGATTTCCTCATTTAATGTATTTTAAAAAGAAACAAACAAAACATTTAGTTTTCTTTTCTTTAGTTTTTCTTTCACTTTCACTGTGCAAAGCACATATCAGGATCCAGACATGCAAATGTTCATATTTCTGTAATTAAAAACAAGAAAGAATAAATTAAGAAAAAGTAAAGGTCATATTGGATGGTTTGTGCGAGAAAAACAGTGAGTTTTATTTTGACCTATTAGTAGTACAATTTTTGAAATTTTGAGAAGTTTAGATAGAACATATTGAATCTCTGTTCATATCTTACACTCAGTGCTTCAACAGTGAGAACAGTAAATATTCTGCTATTACCTTTGAGAGCTAAATATTCTTTTAGAAAAAAGAAACTAGATACTGCTAAAAATAATGGATGGCAATTTATCTCCTACTTGATAGCCAAAGCCTTCTCCTCATGTATCTTAAAGGTAAGGAAAGGGATACATAAAGTAACCAAATGCACAGAAACAGACATACGGGTTCAGACTATCCAAGGATGCTGAGGGTAAATAGTATGGTAATATTTTCTTGGAACATGAAGCAAGAAGGAAACACACCGATAACATTACAAGTAACATAACTTTTCCCTTTATTTTTCCGCTTAATATTGGTGAGCATCCCTGCATTAGGATGGTCAACGAGGAGAACAAACTCGGTGCATGGCCTTCCACAGCTTTGTCTGTGATGTTCCTCTCCCTTTCTTATGAAACTGTCCAGAAACAGTACGAGCTACAGCAAGCATCAGACTATGACTCATGCAAATTATCAATGCCTAATTAATTATGTGTATAAAATGCCCCTTGAAGTACTACAGATACAAAATAGACCACAATGAATTTATTTCTAGTGTGCAAATATACTTTGCATTGAAGTATTCTTATCACAGGGCTTCAGATTTATCATTTTTGCATGCTACTGCACATCCTAGGAACCAGGTATGCCGAAAAAAAAGTTCAGCTTTCATCCTTCAGTGAGCTAATTAGGCTAAAGCAAAAGAGAAGTGTTATAGAGGTATGGAAATTAATTTGTTGTCTTTTTTCCGTGAAATCAGGCACATCATTACAGAGCTGGCTGCCAAGATGTTAATTTCCTTGCTCCACAAGTATTTACAAGCAGTGCCAAACTGTCTGTTTTTATCAAACTTTACTTGCTTGCAAATGAACAAAAGATTTTAGATCAAAATTCACCATTTAAAGCCATTTGATTAGTTACTAGACGTGGATTAGATAATTGAATAAAACTCATACTCTAAAGCATGGAAAAATAGCTTGTAAAATTACTGAATAACATAAGAGAAAAAAATTCTTCAAATTTCCTACCACTCAGGTTTTCTGTTGCTTACTAATACTTTAAGGTGTAAAATGGAAGTGTATAGCTAACTTTTCTCATAGTTTTTTCAAAGAGCTATCATTATTTCTGCCTATGAAAAGAATACAGCACTCTTGCTATGCCTTTCCTATGACAGTATTCAATCAGAGGGTGTGCCAAAAAACCCTGGACAACATACTAAATTGCCACAGCGAGACATCCACAGTCGTTCTCAGATCCAAATGTCACGAGCTGTTAAGAGAAAGACCTCAACCTGCTCAAGTCAGACTGAGCTTTTCTTGGTACCGGCTTTTGGGCTATTCCCATGGAGCTGGGTGCTCGCACTTGATGGAGTGTATTTTTTGCTGCCCCACAGCTACCGTTTGCACCATGCCTGGGAGGAGACGCGCTCCTCCCCTGTCCGCTTTGGAGAAGCCAAAAGCCAAGCTTTTCTTTCTGTGCTTGCAGGCTGGTTCTCCCTGTGGGCCTGTGGCCATGGCGAGCTGCCGCCATGATGGTTTCTGAATGCTGGGTTGTGTTCAGGCCTGCCCTGGGAGGCTGTCAGAGGCCTCTGAAAAGCTGAACCCAGGACGGGGCTGGCTTTACTTGCCCTCACCTCCTGTCTCTGCGCTTTTGCCCACACATTCCCAAAAGCATTTTGACAGGCCTCAGGGTCTCTGCTCAACCAGCAGGCTCCTCTGAGTGATAGAAAAGTCACCAACGGTACTCACACATTTCGCGTGTTAAACCTCAGGAAACAAGATAATATCCATAAACAGTGCACGTGGTGCAGCTTCAGGGGCACAAAGCAGGACTGATCTCCATGACCTTTTGAAGGCAGGAGCTGGCAGCCACACACACTTGGAGACCCCGCTGAGTAGTGGGGTCGACCAAGATGCCACAACATGGATGGATGATGGAGTCTGAGAGAAGGGAGGGCTGAGGCCCCACAGTAGCCTGTGAGCCCCTGCTCCCTCCTGGGCCACCTGCTGGGGCAGAGTGAGGGGCCCAGGTGGGGCAGGAGGGGTGTAGTGGCACAGGTGCAGGGGAGGTGGCAGCCATCTTGTGATGGTGAGGAGAGCGGTGGCCATCTTGTGGAGGCGAGGGGAGGCAATTTCTCTCACAGTTTGTTGAGAACTCTCTGGGAGATGCATTTGAAAGTTGGTAGAAGAGGGTAAAAGGAGGAGCAGAAACAGTATATAGGTAGAGGGAGCTTTGTTTTCAAAAGGTTTTTTTTTGTTATTAACTGTTTTCTCAGTATTTCCTGTATTTCTAAAACAGACTGTAGTTTTTGAGAGCAGAGGCTCTTAGCGTGGCTGCTCAAAGTAAAACATGCTGGCTGACTGACTGACAGGCAGGCATAATTGTGCTCTATGCATGCAATCTCCCCATGTGAAGTGAGGTCATGGTACTGCACTCTCAGCCATCCTTTTGTCCTTATGGCCATCTCTTCTGGCCTCCTCTCTAATGCTGAATTTGAAAGAATAGCTTCTGGTCGCCATGTGCCAGCCCTGAGAAGCATCTGCTGGCAACCTGGCTCTGCTGTGGGGATTTAAAATTGTGCTTGAAATGAAGTTATGCATTTAACTGGTCTCCTAGCGGAAGAAATTTGGAGGCTGG
Organism: Fratercula arctica; assembly: GCA_947846985.1. Classification (NCBI taxonomy): domain Eukaryota; kingdom Metazoa; phylum Chordata; class Aves; order Charadriiformes; family Alcidae; genus Fratercula; species Fratercula arctica. The sequence continues at coordinate 29,237,740 of CANTUZ010000010.1, forward strand.
AATATTTGCTGTTTGGTATGGAAAGGCATAGCCTGGTAATTTGATTACGAAATATAGTCATAGCAACTTCGCAGAGTAGGGTAGTATGGGGTCTGGGCTATGGGATGGCTGTATTAAACTAATTGCACCCAGCTCTTCAAAGCTCAAGTCTTTACTGAAATGAGGACACCTTACATTTCATTAGGGCAGTGCATGAGTCTCTTGGGATTTCAATAAGCAACAGCTGTAAACAGTGAATCATATGGAGTATGAAGGGATGATGATGCCTATTTGTCTTTTTCTTCTCTCTAGAGTAATCTCTGAAGGAGGATCTCAGCCAGCAGCAGTACTGCAAACCCTCCAGCAGCTAAGTTCAAGTATTGGGTTTTGAAGCATCTTGCAAATAAAGGGTGAGGAGGTGAGGAGCATCAAAAGTCATGTCTCGGTGTCTTTGAGGGAGCATCTACTCCCAGCACAGGGATCCAAAGGTAAGTAGTAATGCATGAATGCTTTTTACTTTCCTTTGGTTATCCCTGATATGAAAGTTTATATTTTTACATAATTTTGGCAGATGTTTCTCTTCCAGAACTGTGGCTCCACAGAGAGTAGATAGGTGAACGTCCTCCTAGTAGTTAGGCCAAGCAAAGTGGATTTTATGCTCTGAACAAAGTATATAATGAAAAAAAAGTTTTTTCTGCATGATTGTTTGTAAATAGCTGGATGAAAAATTAATTTGAGTTTCTTGTGTGGTTACTGAAACCCTTGTGTACTTGTCTCAGGGAATATGCACCAAAGAGAAGGAGTTTCCTGTATAACACCAGACAAAATCCTAGATTTAAAGCAACAGCTTAGTTTGGTTGGGAGAAAGAGGTCTTTCATTACTGCTGCTGGTGTGAATGATGTTAATGGAAAACAGCTAAGGAAAAGATTAGTAATTGGTTGCCGTAGGTATTACTTTTCTCTGGAATTTCAGTCATGTGCTTCATACTGCTTCTAATTCCTCCATTGTGTTTTGCATTCTTTGTTGAAAAATCTCATATGTACTCTTCTCAACTGTTTGATGTAATCTTTTGATGCACACCTAAATGATACGACCAGTTTATTTTTTAAGATATGGAAATAACTGACTGAAAATATTTATCTAGATCATCTCATAATTTTGATAAAAGGAGTTGAGAATCATTTGGATAATTTTTGTAGCAGTGCCTCCTGCTGAAGGAGAGAACGTGGAAATGTACATCTTCTGGAATATAAAAAGGAGAAGGGAGTACCAAAATTTGCTCTCATTATGCTGCTGGTTTGTACAATTTGTTCCCTGTGCTGCAAGATGCTGACAAGAAAAAGTGCACGTTTTTATTGGAAGTTTGAGTTTCTTCAAAGCTGCCACAGAATGAGGTGTTTTGGTATCTTTTCCTTCTAGGTTTACACTGAGTGAACATGCTCTGTCTAGAAGCTGCAGAATCAGTGTTTAATGAACTTTTTTCATTTGACTTGCTAATTAAGGTTTTTGAAAACTCTTTTAATTCTCCATTTTCATTAGGGGTAGAGTCCACTGACAGTTATTTGAAGCCTGTGGAATTAAAGCAGCAGAATTTATCTGTTTATAACTTGGAAGCAAGAAAGGCTGTAGTGAGAAATCTTTTCCTCTTGATTTTGAATAAAAGAGATACGGTGATTTTCATCCTAGTCTGGGAAATTAAGTGAGGTCATAGCTGCTCTTGCTTGTAAGAGTATCTGATAGTACGTGATATTCTTTTTCATTTTTTGAGAACTGTGGAGCTGTAGTAAATATTTTTGCCAGAAAGTACATTAAGAATAACCTGTCTTTGACATTCACTAAGTTACAAATAAGCAGTTAAAATGTAATGATAAAAAATAAAGCACCTGACCTTTTCCAAATGGATACTACCAGGATGATTTCCTAGCCAAGACTTTCCTACCTACTGAGTTAGGTTAACAAATTAGTGCCTTACCAGTCAATTAGCAATTTCAGGCCGCTAGTAAGAAGTCAATTAGTGATGGACTGCTTCTGTTCTATAGTAAGTCAAACCAATTTGTAATTATCACTTCTCTTTTCGATTTATGAGTATCTATGATATAAAACAATTCTGTATCAGTTTATCAAATACATAAAATTAAAAATAAGTCTGTAAATGCAGGAAGGACATTGCAGAATAACAGGGTTTTACTGAATTTATGCTATATAGGAACAACATAAGGTTACTGTTTGTACAGCAATACACAAGTAATTTATTGAACTGGAGTCATGCTTTTTTAACTAGGAACTGCTTTACAAAAAGTGCATTGTTAAGAGTTCCTTGGGATATAACTGTAGACTAGAAAGATTAGGTGATTTGAATTGGGAAAAGGGCTTAAAAACATTTAAAAAAATGTTTGTATTACTGGGAGAATTAACTTGCTATATTGAGAATATGGTTATGATTCTGTATAGGATCTTTGGCATGAATTGATACATATTCTTATGAAATACTATTCTGTAAAATGTTAATATTATTATATACAGAAGATAATATAATACATAATGTAATATATACATATATTATATTTATATTATAACATTCTGTAAAATGTTAATATTCCCTCTACTTACGTAAATTTTCAGTCTGCATCTCGAACTTGAGACCAGAGCAGCCCAAATTGCAATTGGAGATAATCCCTGACAGACTGCTTCTCTTTTGCGATGGGACTGGATCTGACAGGGAATGGCTGTCAGCCCATTTCTTGTCTGTTTCCTGATGGTTTTGTCTATTTCTGTAACTTTCAGACATGCTTTTAACTCAGGAGAGGTTCCACTTCACCAAAGAAGTGCTTTTCCCTCTTATTTGTCATCAGAGTACCAGCTGACTCCTGGGTAACTGCCCTGCACTGTGATTCAGGCAAGCTGCTGCTGGTACCACTTGGTTTAACTGCTGCCTATGTCTGAAGGAAAGTGACTTCCATGGCAAACAAAGGCAACCAGTTTTGCAGCTTTCTACAGAATAGGCGCAGTCTGCAAGGCTCATCAAACAGCAGCATAAGTGTGTTAGTACTTTGGATTTACTTCACAGCCATATAAGATGATCACGGTCTTCAGACCAAAAAGATGTAACTTATGACCTAAAGAAAAATATAACAGCCCTTCTCAGGTCTGATTATGATATCTTTATTGTCTTTACTTTTTGTTAAATCTTTGATGTCCTTTTGCTCTTTCTTTCTCCTGTTATTTTCTTCAGAAAGGATTATTTTTTGTGTGTGTCATGAACTTTTAGTGAAAATGTAGGAAGCAGCATGCACTTACTTCAAACTATTTTCCTGCCTCTGTCACAAGGAAGGAACTTGAGTGCACTTCACAGCAATTTCTAATGTACAGAAACCAGGAGGAGAGTACAACAAAAAAATTACTAAATAGTAAGGTATGTTAGAAAACAAAAGTTACTAAACTGGCTAGAACTTTTGGTACCTTTCCCATCTCAAATCTTGAAAAGAGAAGAAAAGCTGCATTTTTATGTTATAAACTCTCCAGGAATCACAAGAATCTTAAACTGTATGGTGGAATTATCTTTTAGCTACTTTTGCTACCTTCTCTCCTTCCACTCAATTAGTAAAGATTTTTGTGCATATCTTTCCCATCCACAACCAATCTTGTGCTTGGAAAACATCAGAAAAATGTGTTTACAACTACATAATATTATAGAAGACTGACAGAATGTGAGTTTACTGGCAGATTTGGTGTTCTGGATGGATGGGAAAAATAAAAAAAAATATTTATATACATGTAGTGTATCTGTGTGTGTAGAGATGATAAGTAACATCGTGACTTCCTAGAATATGGAATACCTATATCATCACTTTGTGATCGGTGTGTATTGACACTTTTGGCAGAAAGTAGGGGGGGGAGGGCGTGCGGGAAACTGATGACTTATTTTGCTTATGGCTGCTTAGGAATTTTTTTTTCTTAGTATTTCTTTGATTTAACACTTAAGGTATCCTGATTAATTAAATAATTGAACCAAATATATGAACTTTTACTCTGAAAATTATTTTGTACTCTAAAGATACTAAGTCATAGCAATAGTTCAAAAATATATTAATTGTACTTTTTCCTGTGCTTACAAATTAGCATGCAAATTAAACAAGTTGCAGAGTCACTGAATTGGCACACAGAGGCTAGCTCAGGCTCATAACCATGCTGTGCATAATGTTCGCCCATTATCTGTTCAGCTGAGTCATTTTGACTTTCATCCCTGTCAGTGTAGCACAGCCAGGCCCAGTGGGAAAGCTGCCAAACCCACGTAGTCAGACTTGGCATCTGAGAAATTCAGGTTTGGGTTTTTCTCCTTCCACACCCCCTCCACAATTTTCAAAAAACCTCTTATCATCCATATCTACTTCCTCGCTCATGAAAATTTTTGTTGTTAGTCTTAGTTAATTAGTTTAGCTTGCTTTGTTTCACAAAGAAGTTACTGATATTGACGATATGATTTTGAAGGTTAGTTTTGTGTGCAGAAACCTAGAAGTCTGGCACAACAGCAAACAGTGTTTAAAGGGCTTGGGAAAGGCCCTTGTATAAATGAATCTCTCAAATAATGATTGTAACTTGCTAAAAATTAATATTCGTTTTTAAAGTAGTTTTCAAAAATCTGTTGAGATTAAGTCAAAACAATACATTTAATTACTGCAACAAGCTTAACTATATGCAGTTCAGACATGTCAACAAGCTTAACTATATGCAGTTCAGACATGTCAGGTACTATTAGCTTAATTTTGTAAATCAATGTTTCCTTAAACTTGTTACTCTCTAAAATCACAACAAAGCAAAGCAAAACCATACAGAACAAATATGCCCATAAAATAAAATTAGGAATGTATTAACTGGTTCAAGCTTCATCTCTTTTCATGAAGAAATACTGGGAAATATTTAACCATTTTTGTGAGGGTGTGATATTTCTCTTCCCAGGTTCAGGAGTATTAAGTTTAAAAGAATGTTAAATAAGGATGGTAACTATTAATGTAAAGTCATCTTCTAGTCTGAACAAAGTAGTCTTTATTAGATATCATCTGTTGTGGTTACAGCAAAACTTAAAATCAGACCGTTAATGATGCTCATAATGACAGATAAAGCTTATGGACTAAATAGACAAGAGACTGGAAAGAGAGATGGAGATAGCGTGTTGTAGCAGAACCAGAAACAGGTTTTGATTTTTACATTCCTCTGACAATAATCTACTACATCACTTTCATATTCAAGTAAGCATTCTAAGGTTTCAGCTGGATTTTTGGGATGCTTATTTTAGTACATGGTAAAGTGGAAGATTACCTCTGTGTGGAAAATTACCCAAATAGATAAAACCTCAGCCACGTAATGCCCACAGAATCAATTTAAAATAAATACTAATCGTATTAATTTTACATGATTACTAAAAATGCATGAAAAACTACTGAATGTATTTTTTTTCCCTTGCAATGTAATAAGTGCAAAGCAGAAGTAGGGTGTTTTCAAATCAGAACATCAGTGAGGGGAACTTTCACACATGAGGAACAAGTGTAAGCATTTTCTATTAAAAACTAGAACAATTCACCATTGAAAAACAAGATTCAGGTCCTTAGCTGATGTAAAAGTGCTGCCATGTGTTCAGATGATTTGCACATCTGAATTCTATCAGAATTAAATAAATGAAGATAGAGATGTGCTGCTTCAATCTCAACAACCGCTCTATCAAACTGTCATTTATGTAGACAGTATTAGCCAAATATGCTGTCAACTGAATTTTGAAAGCCAGTTGAGACTTGAGATGCCTGCAGATTTCTAATAGATTTCTTAGTAAACTCTCTGATAAACATGGAAACTATGCCTCAGATTCAGTACAATGGTTTGTTGCCTTACGCACAATATCACAGGACTGTTGCAGTTCCAGTACTGGCTGCCAGTCACTTGCAACAGTTGAGTAGTACAGGTTCTATAGGTACATAAACATGGATATAGAAATCATTGCAGTCAAAAGGTGTGAACTGTTTTGTTCAACTCATTTGTTACTGTTGTGCTAAGTATCATGTTCGTTGTAAGGTAGCCTTGTTAGGGCACGTGTAATTAAAATCATGCTAAAAAAGATACTGGTTTTATTTGCTTTATGGTTTGGGGATTCTTCTGATTGTTTTTACGCTCCTTTCAAAAGCATGCTATGCACTACATTATTGAGCGTTGCAACTCACAACTCGTGAACAAATAAAAATACGAAAGCCCAAAATACTAAAGAACCTGCTGATTAAACCAGAGCTTCAGTGCTGATAAGTACGCATATGCGTATTATCCTCTGAAGACAAAACCCTCTGAAGAATGCCATTTTTTTAAGTTGGTAAAACTGTACAAGGGCTGAGAAGGTAGATCATCTTGTTTATTGAGCAAAATCAACCTCTTCACAGAACAAATGTACAGTTTATTCTTTATTATCAAGGAAATTCTATAGCAGCCAAAAGTAAAGCTTAAAATCAATTACAATCAAATGAATTATCTATGATATCTGGAGTAATGAAAGTCAGGTTCCTCATTATTATGGGAAAGAAACTACTCAGCAAAGAGATTTAATATCATTCCCTAACTGAATAAAGAAGGAAAAGCTTACTAGAGAGAACTCGTGAAATCACTTTCTATTTCTTACTTTTATTGCCTGTTCCTTGTGATAGGACAAAAATTGACATTAAGGTATTATAATCCCAGGGCCATCCAGCTTTCTGTCAGCATGTTCTACATGTTTTGGCCTTATTTTTGATAAATTCTCAGTGACATTGGATGTAAAAGTCATTCTGTGAGTATGCAAGAATGAGAAGGACAGAGAACAAAATAAGGTCTCTGAAAAATTTTAAATCTTGAGATATAAGCAAAAAATATTTTTAATTGTAACTCAATGTTATTTAAAAAATTATTTGAATAACATTAACATTTTAAAAAATATTATTTTTAAACAACACAAGAAAATAATTGCACTGGACTAAATTCAGCAAGTTTGCTTTGACTGAAAAGATATTATTTACTCATGCTGATGAAGTGTTTCAGTTAAATTAGTACTCCCAAAATTAAGGTATACAAGCTGCAGCCACGTGGTATCCAAATAGCCAAACACCTTCTTCTACCCAAGCGTGTTCTGGATGTATTACTGCTCCAGATAGTAATGTCAGTATCTCAATGCACATGTAATAAATTCAAGATTAAATTGATTTCAGAGTTCTGCCTTACCTTTATAAAGATATGAATGCATAGAGGTTATCAGTTACTGTAATGGTTAGAGTGGCAGTTGTATCTTAGTCTCTTATCTCTTCGTCTATTGCTGAGTTTTATGAGACTGGAAATTTTAGCTGTTGTACTTACTGCTGTTTCACCTTAAAGTCATTTTTGCCATTGGGAAAAGAACGATGCCAAAGGCTGCTGATTCAGTTGGGAGGTTAGTTGATGGCAGTAAATTGCATTGCAATTCCTTTGGAATATTCCTTTTCTGATTTAAAGAAATAAAACATGTACGACCTCAGAAATGAATAGAAGTGCTTTCAGTGTGAATATAATAATGTTCCAGTCATTCTAGCAGACTGACTTGGACTGGAATGTTCTCTGTAAAAGCACAGCTAAATACTATGTCCGGTTCCTTACCACCATGACAAATGCTACTTTACAGTCTGAAAAATGTGTTTATTTGCCTAGCCTTCGGAATGTGAGTATTGCTTTTACATTTTCATCCTCAGTTAAGCACATCCATGTTTGTTGGCTATTAGTGATCTTGGTCTTTCTGGTTTTTTTCTCCCTTTGAATACATGCTACTGACAAAAGCACAGGACCCATCTTTCTTAATTTCTGTCTCTCTTCTTAAAAAAAAAGGTTTATTATTTCCAGTAAAATAACAGTAGTAATACAAATGCCAGCTTTGAATTATATATAATTTTCACTTCTAGCTGCCAGACAGTCCACCTGGATATTTTTTTTGTTTTTAAAACACTTTGAGTAATTTTTATTTCTTGCTCTCACAGAATAATTTCTGAACTCTAAAGAGAAAACAAACAAAAAAAACCCCAAGCAATTCTTTAAATTGACATTTAGTAAACCACAATTGCTGCATTTCACCATGGTAAGACTTAAGCTTAATACAGAGGATAATATAAGTTTAATGCTTTTCCAGTGCTTTACTTATGCAGCTGTTCATTACATTTTTAAAGGTTTGTTAGTAATTTGCAGTGTTTCGTGGTAGTAAGGCATATTTGATTTATGCTTTTATTAATAATAAAAAAAAATCATTGTGGAAGCCAGGACCATATCAAGGCACAAAAATGTTTTGTAATTAATAGCCTATGTTTTATCAAGCTCAGATTTTTTTCTTTTGTTGTTTTCTTGAGACTGGTGCAGTAAATTATGAAGATTGCTGACAGACAACTGTGAAAAATTGTTGCATTTGTACAGATATACATTATAGGGATTTTCCCACTTTATCATATCTGTGCTGTGGCGGGTATTAGTGGTTTGGTGAGCGGTTCATCAGTCATCTAGAAGCGGTACACAAAATAGGTAGAAGTAGTAGCACTCGAGAGAAATTTAGTGGCATATTACCAAATATATTGTTGTAGCAGTGAAAGAAACTGGCTGCGTCTGCAGAGGGAAGGCTAGCTTCAGATGTCCCCTCGGTCTTCTACTTTGCTCCCACTACATCTTGGTAGCTCTAATGCTTAGTTACTGAAGGAGAAAGGGGACTAGGGATCTGAAGGAAATTAGGGGACTAATTTGCTATGTTCAGCTCTGATAACATAACTGGGGGCAACCTCACCTTTTCCATGACAGCAGTCAACTCTCTATACTATCCAAATTTACTATATCCTTATCGTCTAGCCTGTTCTCTGTGGGCAGCATTCAGTCCCTTCTTGTCATTCGGGTTTTCCTAAGTTTTTCCTGCATACATAAAATAAAGAGATGGTATTGTAGGAGGAAGAGAAAACGGGATGCCAGATAAGATTCTGTATCATCTGTTCCAGAGAAATAGTTGAGGAAAAAAGTCTAAATTTATTCATGTGGATCTTATATGCATATAATACGTTATGCCATTCAGAATGCTACAAATTCTGAAACAGGTAGCACATTATGCTTTGCGCAGAGTTCAGTCTAGAAAATTATATATTGCCCTATGAAAGCATATGTTTGTATATGTCTGTATGTGTTGTCATACATCGTATATATGTACTGTTGCCACATGTATTTAAATGATATATGTGTAGTTGAATATGTCTGCTTGTGGATAAACATATATTTATATATTCTGTAGACTGAATCAAGGTCTAAGTATAATATCATGTTTCTTTCAGAATAATATGAGAAAGAGGGGGACCATATATTTGTGGTAACATCTGCTTTTGCCACCCAATTGAGAAATTAAAATATAACAGAAGGGAAGAAACATCTGCCCACTGGAAATCATCAGAGCAACCAATGTGTCCCAGAGTGGCTCAGAGTGGAGGAGTCTGTCACGCACTTGTGCAGCTCCCAAGTGACAAATGCACTGTACAGCAGAGCAGTGCATCTGTTTCTTATAAGGAAAAGCCCAGAATTGTATAAAGCTTTCTAGGTGGTCATGGCCACAGTTCATTGCTGGAACTCTCAAAATGTTTGTGTTGTTTAGGACCACTGGACTTTGCTGCTGTAGGCTTATAACTTAGCAATGCAAAATTACAAAAAAGAGTTCAATTCAGCTGAACAGTCAGGTTGCCCTTACGTTCAATGCTGCTTTAAAGATCGTTTCATTTAACAGAGTTATCTGTGCTTTGCTAGAACTGATCTCCTTTGGCTTTGTTTTCCTCTACTATTTTCCAAAGACCCAAAACTAGCACATAACTTTCTTCTCCCATGTTTTGTCAAACTTAATCTAACAAACACTTCAGACAACCCTGGTGTTCTTGAACATATTCTTATATTGCCTATTCATGGAAGGAGGATAAGAAGAAACAGTGTGAAACAAATAGTATCACTGACAATACCTATGTATTGTATTATTAAATTAAATTGGGAAACACATCAATACCCAGAGGTCATTCTCAAGGGAAGGCCCTTTGCCAGTGAAATACATAATCACAGAGGGGATCAGTGATGCCTTTTGGTAGAACCAAGTGGGAGGAGAAGGGAGAGGACAAAGAACATTCTCCTGGTCACCTGCGTTGACAGTTCTTCTGTGATGCATCTTTCCAGTTGAAATTCATTTTGGTGAAAGAAATCTCTCTTCTTTTTTTTTTTTAAGGATAGTCTATTGTCATAGTCAGGATGCGCTCTATTTAAAGAGAAAACACTCTCCGCTTTGCTGTAATTGTTACTTGAAGTTGGAAAGTACAGTTATGAATATTACTTTTTTTTTATTTTTTGGGAATAATATTTCATTGTTCTTACTGCAAAATATAACCAAATTTATAAGTAAATAATCATGATCATGATTTTAGTTGAAATGAAAATAACCTCAAAACTACTCTTCAAATCCCATTAGCCCTTTGTATATTTTTGATGTTGAGAATGTAAAAAGTGAGTCTGGAAAAACACGTATTGGTTTTCAGACTTGTCAGTGATATATGTTACTAGTCATAAAGTTGATGGTTAACTACCAGCCTGTTGTCTAAAAAGTGTTTTTTTGATTTGCTGTCACTGTCACTGTGGTAGAGTTTGTTCTTGGAGTGTCTTCAAAGTAAGAATTTATTTTCAGTGGCATTTCTACATCCTTCTATAGCCTTCTGTAGTCTATACATCCTTCAAAGTTAGGTTTGTTCTCAAGCACTTATGTAGAACAGCGATTAAAGTCAACTAAAGATCTGGCCCAGAGTGTTTATTTGTTAATATAAATAAATCTAGCTACAAATCTAGGTCCAGACACTGGAGGCTTGTTCAGATCCTTGCATTACTGTAGCATTTTTTGTGATAAATATGATGACACACTTCCAAATCACAGAAAATAGATGTTATTTTCCCTTCTGAGTCCAGTAGGGAGTAAGTCGCAATTTTTCTCGGAGAATAAATACATTCATCAAGAGCTTCATTTCCCAAAATAGGACAAAAAAGGACTCTCACTCTGCAAGATCAGATAGGAACTTCACTGAGACCCCTTATAGGGGTGAGTCTTCAAAAACGTAGGGTACTTTTTCTGGAGCAAAACAGCCAGCTGTAATTTGCAGGGTGAGAAAATACTTCAGGCATGTTCTGTCTCTGTGTCCTCACTGGCACCAAATCTTTCATTCCTGATGCCTACAGCCTGTTTTCAGGACCCATGCAATGAGTCAGGTCCATTACTAGGACCAGCTGTGATGTTTTTTATCCAATTCTCAGGCTCATTCTCCTCTACAGGGATGAGCAATTATTATTACTTAGCCATAGCATACAAAATAGAGCACTAGAGTTAGACCTCAGAGGACTTGCTTCTGATGCTTGAATGAACACAGTTCCTTTGCTGGTGTGCAAATGTTGTGCTCATCTAGTTCTGCTTGTTTAGCTTGTGTCCAAACCAATTTGTTGCATGTTCTGTGGCTCGTTTACTAATAAAGTGGAGAAGTCCTCCAAATTTTGCAGCCAATTTATTAAAAGAAAGCCCTCTTACTCTCCCCTAGAAATTCTAATTGGACACTTTTTTTGAAACTTTCTGTTGCTTAGTTGTTTAGATTTTCTTTTTTGCTTCAGAAGATAAACAGGTAGACTCTTTACAGTTGCAGACTCATTACTACATCTTGATGCTGAAAGCTGGGGCATGATATTTTTCATAAACTTTTGAGAAACGGATATTAGCAGAAGAGATAGAACTGTGAGTGCTATATATACCAAACCAAAATTTTATGTGCTGTGCAATGGCTAAATATTGATTTTTTGGACAGTAGGTCTTAAATTGTTTTAAACCTGCTTTAATAAACAACAACAAAAATGGGTAAAATGTTAAAATTTCTCACCAGTATATTTTTCTCTTTTATATTCCAGCCATTCAAATTACAGTGCAGCTGATATTTTTTACTTTCTGAAGGAGCTGATGTGTAAAACCTTTGATTGGTTAGGGATTTTCTCCGTGATTTTACTATAAACTGGCCAAACTTTTTGCTGAGCACATACATATGCAAATATATATGTTGGAATGTGGGTTTTGTATTTTATTTTATATTTGCCACCAGTAATTAACATCTCTTTGTTGTTGGTAAGCCATTGATTGATCCGTTGAGACTCCACTGTTCTTTCTTCAGCTGGTTACTTGAGCAAAGGGTTAATTCAGTTTTGGTTCCTTAGTCTGTCATTGCCTCTTCTTTCCTTTGCTCTGTGATTTAAACAGAATACTTCAGTCTCCCAGGCTGTCAATCTGTCACTTTTCATGAGTGCTAAATACACTAGGGGAGAAAAGCAATTTATTACATTTTCACAACTGAGGAAGACTGGATGGCTCGGGAGATTGGTAATGAGCCTGGATACTGAAGTTAGAGATACAGCATAGAGCTACCCATGCTACTCACAAATTCAAAGATGTATCTATAGAGACACCCTATAGATTGTGCCAAAGAAACTGAAGATGGAATGCTGTTGATGGGATACCATTTTCTTGTATGTAATTGCAGTAAACTTGAACTGAAACACCTTCAGTGTTCAGTCTGAGCTCAGCAAATGAAATTCTAGTCATATGTGCCTTTCCCAGCTGTTCTCCTTTCAGGAATCTATTGCAGATGGACCTAGAGCAGAGTGAATTTTCTCTTCTTGGCTTCAGCTGTGCTTAATAGTCAGCTCTCATACAATATAAATGTGATATAAGGTTGATTATTTAGACGATTATGGTATGTCATATTATGGCATACTGTTAAGTCCAAAGTAAAAATTTGTGACCAGACTTCCACGCTTAAATAACGTAAAATATTTTTAAAAAAATACTTTGAAAGAAAACTTTCAAATAACTTTTTTTCCTATGAAGTTTAATTTCAGAATATTTTCAGGACTTTTTTTGGCTTTTTATTAGGGAGTTTTATGCCTGTTGTCTAATAGGAAAAAACGATTCAATCAAAACCAGAGTTTGCAGTGGGCAGCCGTTCAAACAAAAGTTTTAAACAGCAGTGATGTGTTGCATGTGGAGACTCTTCAATAAATGTGTTGCGTTGCACTACTCAAGTTTAACAAAGATTCAATGATCTCTAGCAGCTTTTTTCTCCAGTTAGTTCAGTTCAGTGATGTGAGGCTGCACCAACTTTAATTGAAAATTCAGAGTGGAGGTGCACTCTAAATGTGGAGAATAAATCACTACTTTTGGAAAGAAGTTTGCAGTATTTATACTTTATTCACTAGGCTTTTTGAAAAAATATCTGAAATACTTGTTTTTATTTCATTGATTAATGTAGCATCTTTTGAGATTAAAAAAAGGTTAAAATTGAATAGAAATGTGGGTGGCTTGCTTAATTAGACGTGTATCACGCTCTCCTAACAGGAGCTCTTAAGTGTTTTAGCAACTTTTTAATTTATAACTAGTTAAGCAATATGGATTTGCCAAGAAAATAGGTGAATTAAAGTGTGTGAAAGCTAAGTGATGCTCATATGCTGCTATTTTCCATTACCTGAAGCAATGTCTGAAAAATTCAGTGTCAAAAACCAAAACAGAAGCAGGGATAAAAAAATCCACACTTACATCCCCCCCTCTGAAACACACAAATAAACAAACCCTGACCCCAAAACCTTTCAACAAAACCCTCTTCATTCTTGTGGGATGCATCAACATCTATCGCCTTGTAAAATTTCTGATATGACAAGATGTTCATTTTACAGTGTTTAAACGTGAACCTTGATCAATAATAAAAAGAGCAGTTGCTTTCAATAGATCTGACACTACAGTTTAAGGTTGAATTTCGAAGTAAAGAATATCCTAGCAATTTACTTTCATACAAGGCACATGCAGTTGTCTTCCCAGAAGCTGAACAGGATAATCTTTAATGATCTTTGTAGTTTGTTTAGGAGGTGATGTAGGAATGCACTTAATCTCTTAGCAAACCAGATCCACGAGGGAAGGAATAAAGGTATCTACTCACAGCTAATGTGAGTATTATGGTGCCTTTTACATACTTGTATATTTTACATACTTTATAGATGTATATTTTTTTTCTACAAACAAAAGATGATTTTTTCCACTTATTAGCTTTTATACATACATGGGGACATTAGCAGTACATAGGGAGTAAAGTAATCTGTAAAAATATGCCCAGATCAAATCATTGGTTTCAAATGCTCTTATTTACAACTTGAACCCTCCTCTGCAAGGACCGTAAGTGAAAAATTAAGAACCTGACTCCTTGGAATCTAAAATATATTCAGATATGACACTTCCCGTTTAGGCCATTGGAATACATAGTTAAGTTCTGTTCATGTACAAATGTAATCAAGGTGAATATTTAAATTGGAAATCTTAGTTTATAACTAAGAGCTCTGTCTCTTAAATTGCTAGGCATTATTTCCCTGTGTTGTGTATTTTTAGATACTATTTTGTATCTGCATAGTTAATCCTTAATAAGTGATTAAAAAGCATTCTCTCAAGAATAGCCATTTTGTTTCATATTTGATTGAAATGACACATTATTTACATTTTGAAACCTGTGTTCAGTCACAAATATTGAAAAGTTCATGTGAGAACATATTTTCATATGTATTTTATGAAAATTAATAATGAATCTAAAATTATTAACATAGTGAGATACCAAGTGAATAGCATGACAGATTTTGGAGCTATCTGATCATGTCTTTGCATATATATTTTTGAAGGAGTCACCTGCTTGCTTACCTATAGCTGTTCAACTAAGCATATGCATATCTATTTATATTCGATTACATCTAGACATACATATGCATATATGCTAATATGCAGAATATTAGTTCCTACAGGTTGTACGTATCATGGCTGATAACTACTTGTTTGGAATATAGAGGGAGAGCTAGTTATGATATTTGAAGCCTTGTTTTTCCTACGTGCTGAATCATATAAAATGAAGGTAAAAGTACACAATGCCTTTTTTTTTTTTTTTTTAAAGTGTATATACAGTTTTCACTAATATATTTCCATTTGGAAAAGTGATGTTGAATCTCTTCAATTTTGTTGGTAAATGCATGGGTGTTATCTTGTGTTTCTTTCTACAGTATAAAATACGCCTAGCAAAAGAGTCTTCCTAAAAAGTAGATTAAAATAATAATTAAAATAGTAACTACACTACTGGGAGAATTCTGTAAGGCCTAAAGTATGCCTCACTACAGTTTAGATTTTAGGGAATTTTGAAATGATAGACCTTCTTTAAAAAATGCTGATTTGATAGAAAGAAGCTACAAAGATAATTTAAGGGTTTTAACTTGTGAGCATCACTTACAGTTCTGAAGTTACCTGATATAAACTAAATTATATTTTTAAAAAGCTATTGCTTTTAACTGGCACAATGTTGTAATTGTAGAAATTAGCATGAATGAATTTCAAAGCTATCACTGTCTTAGCGATTACAGAATAAGCCTGCCTTTAATTCATCATATTTGCCACATATACTTTTTTAATTCAAGGGTTTGAAAAGAACATTATTGACATAATTACATACTATCTGACAGATGGTACAATGGCAGCGATGTGTCATGATTTATTTCTATTTCTTTATCAGATGTTCGCATCAGAATTATTTACCATTATATAACGTTGACATCAATTGTGCAGGCTGCAAAACTGATTCAGTCCTTTGGAAAGGTGTTTTTAATAAAATGAATACAGTGACATTTGGAACTGCAGTCCTTGAGGCGTTGTACCCAAAAAGCTTAATTAACTCATAGCTTAGGTTCTTTTGGTGTGTTTCTTTTCCACACAATCACTAACAAAAACAATCAAGTGTATTACCAATTGAAGTAAAATAAGCAGTGCTATTAAACTTAATTCATGTGTCTTACCATTGTAAAATCAAAAAATTACCATTGGTTTCACTGAGAATCCTTTTTGGATGGGAAACTTATGGGACTCTGATCAGTCCTGTAATCAATACCAAAACAGTACCGGTTAGACAAACATCAGAAAATAAGTTATACTGGACATCAAATTGATGAACATTAATAGTTCAGCAGTTAAAAACTTTTGTATTCCCTCAATTCCCTCACCTTCTAGTGAGGCTTACTTTGTTAGAAATTCAATGGCTGAATAGATAGATTCCATCAGGAAAATCTTGACTGTGTCCCCTGTTTTGGTAGTGTTTTGTTCTTTATTTGGTCTTTTTCTGCTTGCATCTCAGCAGACGATTGACCTTTGAAGTGCTCTCCTATTCTGAACAGTAAATTAAGAATAATTTTTAAAAAAGACTTTTGTAGAGCTAATGTTTATTGCCTTCATAATTTTCTGAGGTTACAAGAACAGTATTTTTGAGATTTCTTCCTGTCTATGAGCACTATTGATAAGTTTTTTAAAAACTCACTGTGTTCATTTCATGGTATGGTTTTTACTTATAACACAAGACACCTTGGAGGAAACACCTTGCACACTGCTTATTCACTACCAAAATACTCATCCATGAGATACATCTCCATAGAATGCCAAACTTCACTAGTTCCGCTCCTTACAGAACAACTTGCCTGTAGTATATTGCTAATTTCTCACATTTTACATGAGTTTCTTTCATGCACTGAGATTCTAGCTAGCTAGATGCATCAAAAAGGAGTTATGCCATTTATTAGCCAAAATAAACAAAGATAAAAGTTTGGCTTTTTTAAAATAAAAGCCTTGATATAATTGTAGTCTAGGCTGTGGCTGTGAAATTTGCAATTTTTTACTATATTCTCAGCATAAAAGTAATGCAGTTGTCCATCAGAATCTCTTCAAAGTATAGGCATGTGTTTTTACTGTAGTCAGAAAGAAAACCTAATAAATACATGTATATATACACATGTGTATGAATGACTACAAAACTTGGCCATTATGCTTTTTGCTTTTTTTTTTTTTTTTTTTTTTTTTGGAAGCAGAGACTTTGTTTTTTAATCTGAAACAAAAAAACAAATCCTGAAGAGCTTTGTCAGTACTGGTAATCATCTTACAACACAGGCAAGGGACAGACATATTCTTGATATGTGAGAATTACATACTACTGAATGACTACTTTTTGGCCTGGAGTTTGGTAACTATTTGTTTTACCTTTAGGTATTTGAGCTAAACTATTTGTTTACAGAAGCGTATGTTTTTCAATATTCATAACTATGTCTCTAAATCATCGTGTAGTAAGTTACACATGCAATAACCGATTGTAATATAACTTACACTTACAAAGGTGTGAGAAAGAAGTGTAACTTGTCAGATAAAGGCTATTTTTGAATATACAGCTGTCATATTGAAATCTTGGCATATTTATTCCTTATCTGTGTACTGTGGAAAATCATGTAACCCACTATACGCTAAGGGATCAGAATTTAAAAACATTAACAGCTCAAGTTCTTTACATAAAGAAGTCAAAGTTTTTTTCTATTACTTCATTTATTTATTGAGATTAATTTTCCTTATGAAAGTGCTAATTATGTTGATGACTGAACAGACATTAGGAGTGCATTAAAAAACAATTATTACTTAAAATTCACTAGCAAGAAAAGATTGAACAGGTAAGAATTACTAGATGGAGTTGCTAATAGGATAAGATTGGGTTTTGTTAGATATCTGAAGAACTGGAGCCTAAACCTTGTATTTTGTCTTGTTCTATCCTTAAGCTGAAAGGCAAACTAATACCTATCAGTACATTCATCTGTCTCCACTTGCAGATTATTAGCTGCAACTTTTTATACATGAAGGATAACTAACTCATCAGCAAATGGTGAACCACATGAAAGATGGTTTCATTTCTGGCACTTGTAGCAACCTGGAGAGTACATTGGAGCCAAAGCAGAACACAGTGAGGTTTAAAAATTACCTACCTCTTACTTACCCTCCAAAATAATGCAAAGAAAATTTCTAACAGAGTACGAATGGAGGATAAGAGGCAATGGGATGTTGATATGGGGCCACAGACTTGAAAAGAGACTATTTCAAGTCCTTATATTGTGTTGTTATTCTTAAAAATGGATTTGGGAAGAGGATTAAGCTTATCAAAACTAAAAAATAAAATAAAAAAAAAAAAATTCACATGTGGCTTCCTTGCCTACATTATACCTTTTCCAAGGTGCCAGGTGAAATTTGATGGTATGAATACAGGGAGTTTAATTTCAAAATATTTAATTTCTCAATTAAAAATATTAAACCCCAAGCATTCTTATTCTATTGGAATAACTTTAGTCTTTTAAATCTCAACTATAAATTTAACAACGTAAACCAACAGTAATTGGCAGATTAATATTTTTTAAAATTCTGTAATTATAACTTCTTGGTTTAAATATTGTCAGAAGGGAGGTAGAGCAAGCTATTTGTTAAATAAATGTTGGGCATTTGAGGTACTTTCCCCTGAAGGTTGTTCAGCTGCTACGTTTACCAAAAGTCGAATATGATAGATTTGGGTTGATTTAATTTTGTTGTTATTTATATTTTATGTAGGGTTGCAAATTAGCTTGTCATCCAAGGTAACCAAAACACAGTTGGTTTGTCATTGTCAGCTCTTCCATTTTTCTTGAATTCTTAATTTAGTTTTTAATTTGTTTGCAGCTATTGTAATGGAACAGGAGTTACGTACTTTGTATCTCTTTCACGCAGTGCAAGATCTAATTAGCTCATTCTTAATAGCAACTAATTAGTGATACTTTTAATAGATACGTAAATACGTGGGAGGGAAATATGACAAGAATAGGAGCTTTCATATAATGCTTTGACATGAAAGCAAACCTAGTTCCTCTTGGCAATGAAAGTGTATGAGTATTTTCATAATCTCTTATAAGAAAACTTAAATTGTGGTTATCTCTGTAATGGAGCTGGTTTAATTTCTCCCTTTTACTCAATCTATAAAACTAGTTTTTCTTTGTTTTCCCTTGTATAATGTGGTAGTTTTGCACTAGATGATAAATGCACCCTTGGGTTTATAACAAAATTAAGGTTATACAGTGACTTGTACTCTAAAGTAGTGTAGTAACTCCAACTTTGGTGCTAAGCATTTGGAAGGAGGAAAAAATGTTACCTGCTTTTAGGAACGCCATTAATGGTCCTGTGACAAGGAGATAGGAGCCCGTGCTGAATGCTGGCACGTGCTTTTGAATTCAGCAGAGGTCAAATCCTTGTGGCTTGCTCTGGTTAGTAGTGGCAAAGCACTGGTGGTGTGTGAAGCAACATAATTTTCTACATCTGCCTATGTCCCTGTGAATAAGAGGAGCCACCATCGGGATAGCTGCTGGTGCACCAGCTTTTCTGCTAATGCTTGATTTACTTGGATCAAGTAAAGCTTGATTGTGGGTCCATGCCTTTTCCCAGTCAGAGACCTTGGGCAGATGTGCCTTTAAATACCCACACGTTTATAAAGCAAATGATGACAGTAGATATCACAACTGAAAATGAAGCTGCTATTTTACTTAAATCTCTTAGAGTGCACTCAGAATAATCACCACACTGTTTTTCTTCTTATTGCAAGAAAGCTATGTGAAACTAGAAGTTATTCTGTGTTTGTTTTATATGGGTTTATGTAGGTTTGTCCAGAGGATGACAAGCCCAAAGTTTTGTTTTCAGTTAATACAGGGCTCTTGCACCTCATGCCACTGTTAAGCTAGTGATTGGGTTGCATAAAGTTTTATTTTTTCCTGTGGCCAGCCTGGCCCAGGGCCTCGCTAGGGAGCTGCCGTGTCCAGGCAGTGCTTTGCGGGGTCCTGGGGGTGTGTGGGGGACACTGGGGCTTCCTTATGCAGTAACAGACCTCCTCCTGCTGCCCCTCTGCTGTGGTGACAGTGGAAAGGTGGCTTTCATGTAACAGGGCGAGCGGGCACTATCCACATGTTGTGATGTTTTTTTCCTGGAGGATGGTCACACGTGATTATAATTGTAATGTATAGCTACAATGTATGATTAGTTACATTACATTTTAATTGTATATTTCATGTGTTTTATATTAGGCAGTCAGAAGACAGGATAAAATAGAGTTGTGAACAATTTTTCTATAGCCAAATGCTCTTGAAAGGTTTTTCCTCTAAGTAATTTAATTTTGCAATTCAGACTACTGAATGGAAAGATTTAACCATGTATTTTCGTATTCTTATACCTGTCAGAAATGATCCCAAATTTCTCTTTATGACCATACATTTCCCCCTTGACAGAAGGAAGCACAACACTTATTTACAGAAGGAATCAGTTATGGAACCTTTTTTCCTCCTCGTACATTTCAGATTAAACTCTGAAGTAACCTTAAAAACTAAGACATCCTATGCTGAAGTCTTACATGCATATATAGATGTCCTAGGCTATCAAAGAATCCTATATATCTAAATATTGAATTTGACCCTTATAATATTTTACCCTCTTCTGTTCTGCATATCAGGCTGTATAAACTAGGCTTTTTTCGATTAATGATAGAAATAACAAAAAAAAACCCTCTTCAAATTATCTGGAAGGGCAGCCCTTATAAATGATTTCTAAGTCATTATTCTTGATTGTTGTGACAAAAAAGTACGATAAATCACTCATTGTACACTCTACAATGTGGTGTGTAGCCCTTGCAGCATCAGCTTAGCATTGCTCGGAGAAATGTGCCATTTTTTTTCATTCTTTTGTAGGTTACCAATGGGACTTCCCGCCTAAAATTAGTTATTATAGAGGTAGACCTATTGGGAAATCACAGGTTTGATGCAATTATAAATTTCATAATGCTGTACTGCCACATGCTGTTCTGATATGTGGAAGCGTATTGATTTGGACATGTTTTATGGTTGGTGTTACGTGCCCCTAATGACCAAAAGCAATCCTATATCTTTTTAAACATTTTATGGATTCAGATCTAACAATTTTGTTAAAGTGAATAAAATGTGTTTTGTTAGAGTAGATTATGAGGGTAAATGTCAGGGAAAGAGAGTAAAAAGTACAGAAAGGATTGGGAAAAAAGTAAGAGTTGTGGAAAAGGAGAAGAGAAAAAGGAAAGCAGTATGTAAATGAGAGAGAGAGGAAAAAAAGACAAAAATTACACTATCAAAATGGATTAAAAGAATTTCTTTCAAATATTCTTATTACAAGTCAGTCAATATTGCTTCTTTAGGGAAGGAACGTAACTAAGTGATTCCCCAAGCATGCTTACAGGCTTTTAAGATGTCTTGACATTACATTCCATTTATCAATCAGATAACATATTGCTAAAATGAAATCAAATGCTTTAATGTTCCAGTATATACATGATAAATTTAATTTGTGTTCTTCAGAAGCAATAGGTAACTGAATAAAAGGTTTCATTGAATAAAATTGAAGAGGGCAAGAGGAGTCACTTCAGCAAGTATTAGTGCACAAGGTAGTGCATTACATAGTCTAATCCTGTGAAATGGAAAATAGGGAAGCTCTTAGCTGCTGTGTAGTGCCGTTTTCAAAATGTGTTCTCAATATTGCTAAAGTGTTTCAAATAGTTACTCTGTTCTTGTGTGTTGGCTTTCCTAGGATAAGATTCTGTGGTACCTAGAAGGGAAGATTGTTTTGTAGAAACAAGAACTATATATAATGAAATCGAGAGAAAGGGCTTTTTAGGGGAAAGAGTTTTTTGTCTGCTTTCCATTTGAAAAGTGCTTATAATGATGCAGGTGAAGTAATGTATAATGATGGTGAAAAATGATACCTGTTGGATATTGAAAGGAAGCTGGGGACTTATTGAGCAGGACTACAGGAAGGAGATAATGCAATACTGGAGGCAATAGACCTGAGAAGAAAGCATTATCCAGAAAACTAAGAGGAGGGGGGTGATTTTTTGACCTGTGCCATGTATTTTCCCTACCACTAACACTAAAACTTTCAGCTTCGTTTTCACAGCTTCAGTATAAATTGAGACTCAAACTCTCGCTTTGGCAGGAGATTACTGAGTTTTTAAACATCAGGCTTGAGAAGTACTGAGCTGCCTCTCCTGGCCAGGACAAATTGTCACAGTACACTTTCATCTGTCAGCCTGGCAACCTCACTACAGCTCCCCTTACTGAGTCTATTTTAGACTTTTGAATAGAAACTTGATCTTCACGAAAAATGGCTTTTTATGATTCTTTTTCCATTGGCTGGAGTTTTCCAAACTTCTGGTTTAAATTTTAATTGAAACAAACAGTTGAAAAATGCTTTGTTTACTGTTCGAATGGGAAAGATTTCCCCCTCCCCTACTTCTGAGGGCAAGAGGAAAAAAAGCAGGCAAGGAAAACAGAATTAAATAATATACATTCATATAAACTGTAGAGTTTGTTTTACCTTTTACTTCCCTTTCTAATGCCTGCCTTGCAAATATTTGTGAAGTTTCAGCCTATGTAAAAAAGATGAGCAGGAGAAGGTCTATGCATAAGGAAGGTCTATGCATCAAGTCCAATTTCAGGGCTTAGGCAGGATTTAGAAAAATATGTGTATTTTGAGCTCTGGCTTCTAGAGAAAATTTCATCCAGCACATAAGAGATTCTTCCTTATTTTTCCTTTCCTTTTTCACATATGCTAAGACACTGAAAGAACAGCCATATGCTCTAAGTTCACTTTAGTGTTCAGCCATCTCTATACTATATTAAATACATATATTTGGGTGATCATTAGAATAATAATTGGCCATAATTTGTAACTTTGTCAGAATTCTAGCGGTAGGATAAGCCACAGAGAAATTACAGAGAAATAGTTCTAATTTGAACTCAACTTCTGTGGGTGAGATAGTGTCAAATTCAGAAATATTCACCGATTTTATTAACTTGGACAGTATATTGTATCTGTGTTGCATAACAACATTTTCTAGGAACTAACAATGATTAAAAATACATTGTCAAAACATATTTTTAAAACTCCCTTTTGAAAAATGATTTGGGGCAGAGACAGAGCTATAACTTTCAGGTATGTGAGAGTATATTGCAGTTCTGTTATTCGTAGAAACAAATGTAAAGTGACGAGAAACATAGCACCTAAGTCTTTTGATAATCTGTAAGAATGAATCTCTGCATAGAATGAAAAGTTGTATAAAAAGGTTCTACCTTGAACTTCACTTTAAAAAAAAAAATGAAAAAAGTATGAAAACTGCTGCAGCGCTCTCAGAATAAGTGTGCAGTGTTTTGGAATGTGTATCCTTCCCAGTGAAAAATCAGTTCAAGTGCTATATAGCATTAAAGTTTCAAATTTCAGTATCTGTTTCTGCTACCAAAAGGCTCCTTGTTGAAATGTATATAGAAATGAGAAAAGAAAAATATTCCTTTTATGCAAATAAATTCTAATGCTAACTATAGTCAGTAAGCTTCTTGCTGCTATAGGGCAGATGTAGAAATATTAGGTTTCGCATTCTGATTACTTTCGTAAATCTATTCTGGCAAAACTAGATGTGTTTGTTCGAGGTAGAATGTGTTTGAATATTAGTATTTCCATATGAATTGATTAAGTATGTAGCAAATTCACAGGTACATGCTCCCAAAAACCCTGTTTCTCACTTGGTATTATGACTTATGAATTACATCAGAGCCAACACAGTACTTCAAAAGATTTTAGTCCCAGTATTAGATATATTTTTCATATCCCAATGAAAGTGAAGTTAAATTGTGACATGGAGAGCCTTTGAAACTGTAGTCCTTAAAATTTTGTATTGCATTCTTGAAGTACAGCTCAAGTTCATTTCTTTAATTCTGATATCATACCAGAGAAGCATTTGCTGGCTGCTAAACCGCACTGTATATCATGAACAAATAAATGTGTCAGTGTTGAGACCATTCTCTCCTTAGAGAAGCTGGCATTCTCTGGTCAGCTAACAGTATTGAGGAAAGCCAGTGACTCAGCACTGTTTGATTGTAACTGAAAATAGCCTCCCATCGAAAATTTTTAGTTTCCCAGTAAAAACTCAGGAAATGGGCTGGCCAGTTGCAGAAGGCAGAAGGACATACTGTCCGATTGTGAAGAAGCAGTTTTGGCTTACCCCTCTTCTACCATCCTCCCACCACTGACTTTTCCAATAAAAGTTACCAGATACAATTTAACAGGAAGAAAATTAAAACTTTACTTGAAAAACTGGGGTTTGGATTTGTGTGTTCCTCCATCTTTCCAATATACACTTACTGAAATAATTTTTTAAATGCATGTTCCAGAAATCCTACTGGTCTAGGCACAGTGTCAATGTATTATTCATGGGATCTTTGCAAATACTAAGTAGAGTTGCCGTACCACAGTTTACACATTCTGAAAGCGAGGTGGGGAAAAAAAAAAAAAAGAACTGATTTCAATTTTCAACAATTCCTACCTCATTTCTCTTTGATATGATAAACCCTTGCTTGAACAGCTCAATGCTCTCTTCTATTGATATAAAAGGTTTACTACTTTTCTGCTATCTGGGAGTCACTTGGTCTTCCTCATTCTTTCTTGGTTAGAATATAACCTTTCCCAGTTGCGTAAACTACAGGGGAGTAAACTCAACCAGCCTCTTCTGGCTATCCTCAGCTCCCTACGAGTTTCCATTTCATGGCTGACTTAGTGCCATTCTTTCACACTTTTACTCACTCCTTATTGCCTCATTGGGCCCATGACTCTGCTCATGCTGTTCTATATAGAAAAATTAAGTTGTGAAAACTTACAGCTGTTCAGTGAGTCTACCCTCTTTAAAAGATGCCATTTGTAATCATTTCTCAGCAGACAATCTTTTGAATTATCCAGAAGCTAGTAGATGGCATATGATAGTGTAGGAGTAAGTATAGAAATGTCAGCTGAAGAATGGGTTTTGCTACGTTGCTTTCTATTTGCTTGATAGTGTGTCTGATTGGTAAAATTGTACATCTATATTTTCCTATTCTGAACAAATCCTGTTCAGGAGACTCATTCCTATTCTGAATGAGTCCTTATATGTTGCATATGACATTCTATATGAGCCTTTTAAGAGGCACAGAAATAATCTCTTTAATGGTAGCCTAAGTGTTTAGAAAATAGCATCAGTACAAAGATTTGGTTGCCAGTCATAGCATTTGATGCCTAACTAAAGGTGGTAATAATGAGCAAGCACTTAATTCAAGACAGACCAAAACCAATTTTTCTCTGAAGTCTTACCAGCAAGTGAAGAAAGATTTTTATTTCAGGTAAGAAGTAGCTGATGGGCTCACTTGTCCTAAAATGAATATTAGTAGTTTGAATCAGCTTGTCCTTTTTGATCACACAAGCAATGTAAAGACAGTTTCAAATGCTCTTATATAGAGTGGCTAGAGCAGTCATTTGCTAATGCTGGAAAATATCACCTGCTTAATATCGCTTGCAATACTTAAAGGTTATACTTACGCCAATGTCAGCAGAACACTTTTGCCTACTTACTCTGTAACCTGTTATGTTATCTTGATGTCAGTGGAGTCTATGATATCCCTTGTTCATATTCTTCTTAGTACTATGGTGTTTCCTATAGGTCAATACACATTTTTACTGGACACTGTTCATCAACTTAAATATTTTATCAAAGGCTAACTTTTTTTTTTTTTTTTGCTTTATACAAATAACAATAAAAGGTAACTAAAAGGAAACAATGAAAAATAACACCACAAACATCCAGAAAATCTAATGTCCAGCTGTTAGATTTTTCTGTAGGCTTATGGTAGAGAAGGAAAATAGTAAGATGTTTTTTTGCAAATATATATCCTAAATATGTTGTAAGTAACAGAGCACTTTCTTGCATGTCACTTCTTACCTGCTAGGTTTATTTGTTAATTAATATTCCAGATGGCATGACAAAGTGGCAAAAGCAGATGCCTTTATACTCTCTATAGAGCATAGCAAAAAAATGCTTTTACAGATCTTACAAAGCGAGGACTAATGCAACTGAGTGGGTACCAAGGTCAAAGCAGTGAATGATCTTGTGGTTACATTTCCTTATTTATCTGTATATTGGAGTAAAAAGTTCTGAATGTCAGCATAAGTGGAGGAAGAAACATTGTGCGTCAGAATGGAGATGAACACAAAAATCAACGTTACTTAGGAAAAGATCACAGAGTCCTATGGAGCAGGAGCACTTATCCTTGCTACAATGTTAAGTGAAAAAAGCCTTCTGGAATCAAAGGGGTATTCCAGATGGACTTGTTCTGTGCAATACAGAGGTGCTAGGTATTGGAGATGTAATGCAGCATGGTGATGCTGGTTGCTATGCTACATGCAGAGGTAATGCAGAAGTCTATGAAGATTCTGCATGAAAAAAAAAAAACAAACCAAATCACAAAAAAACCCTGCATTGTATGATATAGGGACCTAATTCTGTGGAGTTCGGTGAATAAGATGTGTGTATATGTGGTTATAGAGAAGTGACATGCCACAGCTGTTGAGTGTGACTTGTCAAAAAATATTTGAAAGTTTAGTTCAGTCTTGAGCAAGCTTAAGCGTTCTCCAGACCACAGAAATGTGGAACCAGAACTGTGGAGACCACAGTTCTCCAGTCTAGGAGATAGTTGCCACTGTTTCAATAAGTACTTTGCTTCCTTAAATTTATATAATT
The DNA here is from genome assembly GCA_947846985.1 of Fratercula arctica. Lineage (NCBI taxonomy): Eukaryota > Metazoa > Chordata > Aves > Charadriiformes > Alcidae > Fratercula > Fratercula arctica. The sequence continues at coordinate 29,264,275 of CANTUZ010000010.1, forward strand.
TTGAAATGGTAAGTGTTGGATGGAGAATTACCAACTGGTAGCATCATTTTCCCCTGTGTGTGGGGGGAAAAAAAAAAAAAAGCAAGGTACATCGGGCTTCAGTAGCATTTGTCTTTGTCCTCTAGTCTTTCTGTTTTACAATACCTCACATTGTATTTCTAGTTTCTAGATATTTAATATGTGTATAAATAATTTGCAAAAGTCACTAACAGACTTTAAAAATAGAAATAACAACAAAACCAGCAAGGCTGTATACCAGTAGTCCTAAAATGAATAGAGCTTTGAGTGCTTTTTTAATATTTAACAAGTCATTTTGACATATCTTATTAGGCTGCCCTAGAACAGTTTATTCATACAGATTCCTCATTAATAAATAATTAATCCTGGGAAGAAATAAAAGATGAACTAAAAAGCACAAAGAATTTAGAATCCTGGTTTTGCTGATAATCTTATCGGACGAAGTTCTGATTTCCGTATGACTATCATGTTCTACTGTCAGCAATTCCATTAAATTTAATAGATATTCTTGTGATGCAAAGTATTGGAGATTGTAAATAAGTCTGACCTAGGTTTAAAAGTAATTTTGTTGGCTGTATTGTTGGATGATATAAGTAACTAAGGGGCCTCAGTTTAAAAGTAAATGTGAATTACATGCAGTATACTCAACAAACATTATTTGTGGTGCTTGTCTGTTTTGCTTACATTACAGAAGTGCATAAAGCCACCATCTAAACCAGTGTGTTAGGTACAGGAAGAGAATATCCACTTCAAGGAATTTGTAAACTATATAAAGTCAAAAAAGTAAAAAGATGCAGGAATATAGTGAATTCACTTCTTGGCAGTATGCAGTAGATCAGTATTAGAGCTGGAAGAAGAGCTTTAGTTTTTTTCAAACAAACCAAAATCATGTTGACTTGAAGGAATTTTGAGATTTTTGAGTGGCATTAGTTTTATTAAATATGTTTAAATCTTATGCTTGCTCTTCCTGATGTCTGTTTCTGCTTCTCCTTAGTACCTTCTAATTCATCCTCAGACTGCTGAAAGCTCCTAAAGCAGACTAGAGAAAGTTCAACACCAGTTAAAAAAAAAGACAAGTGGACAAACACTAGTCATTTACCCAAGTAAATCAAGAATTGCTTCATTGAAATACTTGGAATGCATTCTATAAACAGCTGAAGCATTTAGCCCTTGATGTTTGAGTGGTTATTGTGCATTTTTTAGGAATGACTAGAGATTTCCTGGTAAATATGAAGAGGGCAGGTTTTGCAGTGTATCGCTGGAGACAAGTATAGAGAAATCAGGACTTATGTTCTGTGGATTGTTTGCGCTTTTTTGTTTAGAATTTATTGTATACTCATAGTTTCATATTTCGTATGCATTTTATAATACATATATTTTATATATTATTTAGTTGTCTGAAAAACTCTAAAAGATAAATATTCAGCAAGTTTTTTCATATATAATTTTAAAATAGCACATCACGCAGTCTACTTGTAAAAGGAAAAAAAGGTTCAACATTACTTTGCTTTACTTATTTTGTGGTTGTCTAGCAATGAACAGAAACTGGTTGTGCTCTGTTTTGTGCATGTTCAGATGGCACTATAAATATAATAGATCTTAGCTACATTTCCTTTTTTCCCCTCTCAGGAGTGCTATTCAGTAACGCTAACAATCTTTTTATAGGATACTCATGTGCCCACTAAACACTAATAAGAGGTCATGTATCATCTGTTTTCTGACTCCTTAGATTTCTGTCATCTGACTTAAGATTTGTTGCTGGTGTTAGAGGATGCAATAAAAAATGCAGAATTCCTGTAAGGCATGTCTATACTTTTTTCTAATAATTTCTGGTATATTGTTGATATAAGTGTTGTTTGTAATACCAGTTGTACTGCTGCCAATCCTGCTGTGGAAATGAGATAGTTCATCCCCAGAGGTGGCCCATGAAGTGTCAAGTAAACATACAAAAGAACTTGCAGTAGATACTGAGACGTAAATGAGAATATATTGTCTTTGATCATTTCAGCTTACCTAGTCATTTCAGCACATGGAATTCCACATCTCAGGATACCCATAATATAAGATAATATTATGTAACAGCATAAATTTTAATTTATGAACCCAGGATGGATTAACAGCAAGGCATTTTTAAAACATGTTAAAATATTAGAGCAGCACATTTTTATTTACCAATACCTGGGAAGAAAACAGAAGTTGCAAGGAAGACTGAAAAATCCAAAATCTTAAAGGTTTGATGTTGGATAATGACAAGGACTTGGATCATATTCCAGATTTATTTTGGACCGTTAATTCCTCAGTCCTTGTCCATCATTTCTACCACTGTCATCTTTCTTAAGGAAATGGAAACATCTGCTTAATTTTCCATCAGAAATTAAACCTGCACTATTTTAGGGATGAAAAGTCATCATTCTTTGTTTCTGAAATTTTTCAGTGTTCTGTTTCTTGAACTCCTTACCAAAACCCTCTCTCAGCTTCAGCAATTCATCTTTTCCCTTTAATGAGAGGAAGAAAATGTGAGACCATCACCTTATAAGCCTAGTCGGTTAGCAGATGTAACTGAAAAGGAGACTAGCTGCCATTGTACAAGTACAGGATTTTCTGACTGCAAAAAACTATATTCTCTCCTACTTCTCTCCTTAAGAATATAAACAAACCAGAAAGCTATCAGTAAAGTGCGGATATTGCCCCCAAGAAGGAGAAAGTGTGCAAGTGTAAAATGTAAAACTTAGTGCTTTTTATAATTTTCAGATTATGTTCTCTTGACAGTCTGTTGAACTTCATTGATCACTACTACAATAGGTATGAGCTGATGAGTAGGAAGAAGTTTGTTACTGCATAAGATCTTTTGGATTGGACCTTATTCAAGTGTTATTTAGCTAAGTCTGCTCATGCGTGTACAGTTTCTTTAGTAAATGGGGCAAGTACCGCTCTGTAGGTAAAAGAAACAAACAAGCAAACAAAGAATAAAACTAAGAGTATTCTCAGAGCTGCTGATTTGTTTTTATCATCTGAGCTGAGAAAAATTCAGAGTAAGTTAAAAAGGAAAGTTAAAACCATTTTTCTCTTAAGCTGAGACATCCTTAATGACAAAGACCCATGTAACATAGACTGCTTCTATTTGCAATTACTGATATATCTTTACAGTATTGGAGCAAATACTTTATTTCAAGGACTTTCCTCCAACCTAAATACTGGCAGATGATAGTGGTGCTTGACTTGTCATTTTTTTCCCCTTTTTCTGGACTGAGATATGTACTAGATGATCTCTGAAAGACAGCAAAGTCAATCAATGCACTTTTCTCTGAGAATCTCTCAGCAGGCTGGCAGTAGAGCAGACCCAATAGTTCAATAAGCGCAATCCCAAAAGGACTGGGAGTATGGACGTAGCTGCTGGTGAGCTCTGGTAACACAGAGAAATACAAACAAAATCTGAAAGACTTCCCAGCTTCTTTCTTTCTTCCTTTCTTTTTTTCCCCTTCCTTCCAGAAAAGAATATTTTGCAACTGTTGCCTTTATTAGCCCCTAGTTTACTCCTAGTTTACTTTGTCAGATACCAGGTACATCAACTGGAATAACAAATATCATGAAGGTCTTGCACTTGTAATTGCATTAGAGAACATTGAGTTTAAAATACATTTGAACCCATTGTTTGTAGAAACTAGATCTTTCTGTCTTTCTGGGGTTTTGAATCTTAAATGACTACCAGCCACTCAGGAGTAATTACTTTCTTTTAATGCCTGTATTAATAGATGACTCAATTGAAATGTTGTGTGTATGAGATCCGGAAGTTGCTACATCTAGTCAGTATCAGCAAATTATTTTCATTACTTTAAAAGCAGGCAGAAGAGATGTATTTTTCAAAAGCTACTAACGCATAGGTGTGTATTAATTTGACAACTGGTCCGTCACATAACTTTCAATATGTTTCTGCATTACTTTCAAGGTGAACACTGCAGGAAAATTGAAATAATATAATGATGGGAATATGCCTGATTCACATTTCATGGTTTCACTGTCATAAAAAATGAAGCTTATGCTTCTAAAACTGGTATAGAAGAGGCCTTGCACCATGTGATAATATCCAATATAAAGCAGGATCTATAATATAATGCAGATTTTCCATTGAGTAAAAAAACTCACTGTGTCTCAATCTGCCCAATTGGAAAGTGAAAATATGCCACTAAGTAAAGTGTCTGAGATTGCTGATGTCCTGACCTGAGTATTTTGTGGTTACATATTGCTCTTTCAGTTGGTTAGACATAAGAAATAAAGGTGATGTAGCATGTAATGTTCCTAGGCATGTGCAATAATTGTCTCTAGTCGACGTAATGAAAACTGTTGTCTTGCCAAGACTTCTGTAGTAGCAGATAAGTTTGTTGTCAGAAAAATAGGGACTCTGAAGCAGCATTAATAGTGATTTAAAAGGAAAGGCTTCATGATGTGTGAAACCTTCATTCTAAGTAGTCTCTTGAAGATTTCTGAATCTGTGAGATTGATCTGTGATGGACTAAGGAAACTGCAAAGAAAGGGATTTAAGTCTCAGCTCAAATAAAGAATATTCTGTAGGCACCTGGCAGATAAACTCAGCTGGAATGTTAATTAGTCTCACAGTCAACCAGCATGAGAGTTCCTGACTAGTGGGCTATAAAAGGAGATAAAAGACTGATGATGACCTAAATTTTAGGTGAGGGGGGGGGGGAAATCCTTTTTTCTGCTTTGAGAATCAAGGCAGAAGTGAGACTTTAGCGTCTGAATCTCAAAGCAGTGTCAGATGTGCACTCTATTTGCAATGCAATATGTGCATGCTATCACTGATAGCAAAGTAAAATTGAAGTAATGTATTTTGGGGGAGTAACACAGCGTGCAAACAGAGAGCAGACTTTGAGGCTCAGAATTGAGATATGCCCCCTATAGACAAACTCTATACAGATGATCGTGCTTCTTGATGATACAAGGTGATTCTTTTGGCCTTAGTGTCTATTTGTCAAATGACTAAAGGTGTTTGGGAACTTAAATCCCATGTCAGTGGAATTTTAATAAGGATTGTGCCTATTAGTAATTTTTATCAAGATTTATTTGCTTCACTTCTGAATATTCTACTTAAAAGAACTTGCATTATGCTATTAGTATGAAAACATAGAGTGCACTTTACTCAAAGAACGTCTTGATTCTGTGAGTGTGTAATGTATAAAGCAGCTGCTTTTCCACTTGGATTAAAGAAAGGAGCAAAGTTGGTGGGTATACACCAAATAACAATTGAACAGTATTAACTTCTTACACCTAGAGCTCAAAATTCGCAGAACCTAGCTAGTTAAATGAATTATCATGTACATTCTTTCAGTAGGAATGGATTATAAAAAAATCCAACAAACTAACAATAGATTCTTTCAGCTTTTCTTTTCAAAGGTACGTCAACTGACAAACAATTTTTTTTTCTTGTCCAGCTCTCAATGACTCCTACTACTTAACACTTGCTAAATGTCCATATGCCAGTGACAGTTATTCAGACCTAATCTGTTGTTATAGATCCCAAAGAATTCTAAACAAACTTAAGCAGACTTGCTGTCTGTTGCCATTGGTTTTTTCCAAAAGTGTTTACTGGTTTTGAATGTCTTCTCCCATGTGAAGGTAATAAGATTCACATTGTTACTGAACAGTCCTGTCTGTTTTGACCATCACTTCTGGGAGAATATGGCCCAGCAGACACACACAGAAAAGCAGAGCACTTAGCACCCAGTTTAATCATTCAGCTAAGACCCATCCAAATCTAGCTATAAAAAAAAACCAACCCAAAAGCAAACAAAACAAACAGAAAACAAAAAAAACCCCAAAATACAAACACAAAACAAACACCCAAACCTTTAGGTGATTATTTTATTCACCTGGAAGGAACTCTGTCCACAGCATTTCATTAATAACTGTGCCTAGAAGTGTTCAGATGTCATAAGACTGCACATTTCTCTGTTTCTTTCCTCAGGAAAAGTATAAAACGGAAGTTTTCTTTTCACAAAATATTTTTATGGAGATTGCACTAGACATTTCGGAAATAAAAATCACTGAGATGCAGGTGAATGTTTGTTAATCTGTAGAAAAACTGGTTCCAAACAAAAAAAAAACTGGGGAAACTCAGACTTTATTGAAGAGTAGGAATACCAGATTGCCACACAAATCAAAAGGCACAGTCAAGTAATTCGGGTCATTTAATGCAGTTGTATAGCTTAAAGCTACTTTTTGGTACGCTGTCCTGAAGTATTACATATTAGTAGAACAGTGCTACATCAGTTTTTAAGTTTGAAAATGGGAAAAATAGGGTTGATTCTTCTTAGCCTCCCATTGCCTTCAAAAGAGTCCTTAAAAATGTTTTTAAGCTGTAATTTTTCTGTATATATGTAATATAGATTTATTTCTCTAATATAACACTTCTGATAAGCAAGAAAATCTGATAGTTTTGCATGGTTTTGCACTATCAGTGGATCCAAAGATCCATATTCTGAAGTTTAATGGCAATAAGGAAAATTTAAAAATGAAAATAAAATAAAAAGTTAGTGTCGAGTGGTAACAGATTCTGTACAGAAAAACACATTGCACACCAGTCTTCACTGGGGAAAAAAGCTATTGATACTATTCTCAGTTTCAAAATAAAGGATAGCAGTGGCTTGTATATGGTTTCAGAATGATAATTCAGAAGAAATATGATCATTATTATTATTACTGTAGCATTCAATGTTTAAGAAAGGGGTTGTTAATTTGTCTATGGTTACATCTAGCATCTCAGTAAGTAAGATTTTTAATTACCTTTGCACATATGAATGTTATAGTGGCAACAACCAAAGCATGACATACAGTCTGACATAGATTTTTTTTTTTTTTTTTTCTTTTTCTTTCATATCTGATGTGGGCACTTATGTGAAAACCAATACACAGATTATTTTTTTTTTTAATTTGTATTTTTTAATACACATGAAATGAGCATAAACCCATGAAAATTTAGGTATAGTCGAGTAGAAAGATAAGTGAGGAGACTAAAGTAACTCTTCCAAAGTGGAATTTGATGTGATTTTCAGGTAGAGTGGGAAAAGGGTTTTGACATGAGTAGGGTATGGGGTAAAAGATTATCAGTTATCATCTTCCTCATAATAACTATCTGTTTAGACCTTCTTACTCTACAATGCCACTGACGTGAGTATGAGTTGTATTCTCTCTCTTTCACTGAGAAGTGAAGAATTTCAATTCACCTTGTACTTGCTGCAGGGTAAGAAAACGTGCAAACACAGTTACCACGGAGCTTTCAAGTATTCAGTAACTAAGACTTTATAAATTGTTTTTCTATAATTTCAAAACAAGCCTGTTACGTGAGGCCTAATCAGCAATAGTTTAAGACAGGCTTTAAAAAATGGGTGCTTTAATTTTCTGTAGGCCTTTATGTCATGCTATGAAACTTAAGTCTAGACATGACTGTCGAAAATTATTAAAAGATGTAATCAGAAATTGATATTAAGATATCATTATAATATTTAGCAGTAATGGGTATCATTTTTACAGCAAACAATTGCACATGTATATTAAGGAATCATATGATGACAAGGTTTTTTTATTGAACAGAGATTCAGCAGAGAATCAGTGATGATCATTATAATAGTACATCTGTAGAAAGGCATGCCAAAAAATGTCAGGAAGGAAAATAAACAATTACATTATGTCTATTCTTGTTTTTTTCCCTCCTTAACTATCAACAGCTGTTTCTTCCTGTAAATTGGTAGATAAAACCATACCATGTACAATAGCATCATTCTCTAACATGTTCTTACATAAAAACAGCTACCATTGTTATGTTTGTTTCTAACTTTCTGTTTAAACTATAAAGCATAGTCTATTGGTCACTTCAAGGGATGGAAACTCCTGTGTTATTTGCAAATGAAATTCTGCTGGGTTTATGTCACTTCAGGTATTAATGTTTACAATATCCATACTGGTGTTGGACTGTATTCCTTTTACTTTAGATAACGTGCACAACAGGCATTAAGGCTTTTTTCCTATTGCCTTTTTTATGACTTCTTAAAAAAGATGTTACTTATTTTTCAGAAATGCTTTGATTAGATCAACTTTTAGTGTGCTTTTTGGGCATTAAGAGTGTATTAATTGTATCATGTTTAAGTACAGTGCACTGGAAAACATTTACTTTTAACGTTTAGACTACTTGTCATTTACTTTGGGTTTCCAGACTTATAGTATTCCTTTTGGATACCTAATTGTTTTTACATATAGACTTGCAATTACTTTTCCTACTTTGCATAGCATTTCATTGCCTACAGCAATATTGGAACAGATTGTTAGAGTTCTTGCCAAATAAAGCTGTTCTTTATAAAGGTGTGTATGGCAGCTAAAAACAGGGCTTTGAAACAATGTGGTTAACATTTTGACACTATGATGTTTGCATTGTTCTATGTTTTGATGATATAACAGTGTTCCAATGGTTAAATGTCTCTTTATCTGTCCCTGAAACTTGAACTGTCCCGTAAGTTTACTGTAGGCAAACTGTAAGCTATGTTTTCGGGTACCTGGATAAAAGGATGCCTGTGGGTCACAACAAAAAGCATGAAAGTCAGTCTGTCACTCATCTCACTGGACTTAAGACTTGGACATGCATGTGACAAAAGAGGCAAATGATGCTTTGGGATGGGAGGAAAGGTTATTGCATAGGACTGTTATGTATCCAGAGCCACACCTACTGCTGGGTTCTCCTTCTGCCAACTTGCAACAATAAAATAACAACAGAATTTGGAATTGTGCAAAATGAAATGGCACCTTATGATCTCTGTCCTTAAACAGAACAAGCTGACATTTCCCAAATACTGTTTGTTCTTCATATCTTTCTGAAAAGTTATGAAATTCAGGCCACAAAACTTGTCCCGTGATTTTAAAAATTTTGGCATGGAGTAGGAAAAAAATAATTAGAAATCTAAATGTATTCATAAATAAATTATAGTTACTTGAAACACCAGACAGGTTTTACGTCTGTTAAATTTCCACTGAGAAAATATAAGTCTGGGATTAATTTGTCCATTTTAATGATCTTGATTTAGTTGTAGAGTTGCCATGGATGGGCATGTAGGCCAGTCTACTCACTTCCAGAAAGTCAGGAAAATTGAGCATATACCAATCTAGATTGATTTAGAATGGATAATTTAAAAAAAAAAAAAAAAGGAGAAAATTGTAAATGCTTAGACTGGTATTAAGAAAGTACGCTTAAAATTGCGTTAGTTGACTTGAAGTTTGTGTATTGTTCATGAAAATATGTATATATATTTTATGCTCTTATTAGCGTGTTATGCATATTAGCATTTATCCTAATTTTACTACTGAGACCAAGTCATAACAGCAGTTACTTATGTTTGAGCATTTAGGGACTGACAGATGGTTCTATCTTTTATAGGTGGGACTTTGGGTTGGCTGGTATCATTTTGTTTTCATTTTGGTAGAGCACAATTCTGACAAAGGAGAGGTAAAAAAGGTGAAACAGTAGCGAAGACAAAAAATTTGTGTGTGACGTTGAAATGGAATAGAATTCATAACACAAAGGCAAGACTCAAGGTATAAAACTTGGTAAAAATAGGGATGATGATTGGGTCAGTGTACAACAAGGAACAGAAGAGGTGAGAGACTTGCGTTGCAAAAATAATATTAAGAGAAGAAATAAGAGAAAATAGAAACAAAAGGAATATCCGTGTAGCTGAGAGATCCCCTAAATGTTCTTGCTAATTAGGCTGTATTCAAAAATTTAACAAACCAAGTTTTCAAGCAAACATTTAATCACATTCTTGGCAAAAGTGATACAAATTTTTGCCGACATTCATTTTTTGACTGGCTCTTATATTTGTATTGTTTTTGGAACCTGTACGTGCTGCCATTCTGTCTCACTGTAAAAAGTTAGAGTTCTGTTAAAGGGCTGTTTGCTGCCTTTCAGAATGCATGTATTGCCCCTTGTTCCCAGTGCAAAGCATGTGAATTTTATTCCAGCTGAAGTGGATATGCAGGAAAGGTCTTCTAAAACTAACATCTGTACTGGTAAAATAACAGATGGCTCTTATCTGGATCCTTCATGTTTGTAGAGAGGATCTAGTGGGAGAAAACATTCCTGTTGGCAGTCTTTGATCTTAATACCTAGTGTAAACCAGTACAACAGGGAACATGTATCTGTCCATAGTGACCCTTTGACAAGTGGATGTGTGTGAAACCTGCTTAACATCAAAAGTGTCTGGACAAAAATGGTGGAGACAGAGTACAATGTCACATTCCGATTCATTTATTTTTTTTTTAGCATTGAAGTCGTGCTCATTTGTAATTGAGAAATGTTTTTCTTTCTCCACCCAGACACGCTAGATTTTAGGTATCTTACAAGAATTTGTGTATACTTTAATTATTAAATTACAAAGTTTATATGATGTTATCTTTACATAAAGGTGAGGATACAAAAATATGCAGAGTATCACACACATTAAGGTAAACACCCTCCACAGCATTTTACATCTTGTTGCTTCTATTCAAAACTATTATTTTATTTTTCTTGTTTCTACTGTGGTTGCTCTGCTGTTCATTCTCTCTCAGAAAGTAGTCTTCCATCTGTGACCATTGCTGGCAAATCACATTTAAAACTGGGACAGAATGAGTCCTCAGAATAGTACGCTAATTTGCTTGCAATAACGATATATAACCAGTGCTAACTAACCAGGTAAAAAGAATCTGTTTAAGGTCATTAAAAGGTTATCAAACCAACTTGTATCTGATTTGAATCAATGCCTTATCTAAAAAGGGCATTTTAGCTTTTACATGTATATTCAAGGAAATCCAGCTTATTCTGAAGTGTACTTTGAGCACTTAAGCATGCTTTGGTGTGGACTCTGTTCACCTTTGTTTTCTTCATTGCCACTAAACATCTATAAAATTTAATCATCTATCAAAGCAAGAATACATGCAATTGTAGTTTGGTGGTATTCTATAAATACTTAACATTCTTTGTGACTTTAAAATTTTTTCCTCTCATTTGCCTTTTCATCATTCTGCTTGATGGAAATTCATAAAAATAAAAATAAAAAAGCTGTCTAGAAAAATGAAAATAATTCATATGTGTGGCAGACGTCACAAAGATACAATGACCACACAGAAATTCATACGGCTTCAAAAGATTTTAGTCCTTTCATGACTTTCCAGGGGTGGGAGGAGGGTAAATGTAGTTTGCAGAGGTGGTTGTTAATAATTGCTATATCAGAATGTATTGAAGTGAGGAGCAGAGGAGATGATATTAAACATGTAAATATGCTGAAACTGCTCATGCTCTAGAATCTTCTATGAAGAAGAAAGTGTAATTTGTCTCAGCATTACAAATACTCATTATAAAATATTTGTATCAAAACAAATCCATGTCTTGGTGGGGGCTTTACCTTGTCATAATATCTTTTCTCCTTTTTTTTTTTTTTTTTTTAAACAATATTTTAATAGTATCTCTTAAAAATGCATTAAAAAAAGTAATTATTCAAACCATTCAATTTTGGGAACCTTTCTCAAGATAATTGAATCATTCACTACAAAATACTTCATCTAACTCTGCCACTACATAAATCTCCAAATATTTCAATCCCTTTAGGGTCCAGTGCAATTGGAAATTACTTATTGTACTGCAGCAGAATACATAATTCAATGGCAAATCATCACTTTGTGGGTTGGTTTCTGGTGGGTTTTTGTGACCATTTAATTTTTCCTTTGACTATATTCATAAATGAAATACCTTGGAACTGAGAAAGACTTAATATTTTAAGCAACGTCATTCTTCAAAACTGCTAGATCTGCAACCAATCATTTTTTGTCTTAAAAGTATTGGAAACATTTTCTCTGCTTAAAGGTAATCAGCTTGGTTCTGAATAAGGGAGTGTCTGTGGCTCACAGGGCTGCTCAAAGGCACTGTAATACTTGCCCACTTGGGAATATATAAATATATAGGTGTGACTGAGTTTGAAAACTAATCTTCCGTTCAGTTTTTCATGCTGTGTCATTGAGATATCACATAACAAGGGTCTCGCTGGGATAAAGAAGAGGGGATGTCTCTGGCTTCTATAACCTAGATCTGCTTTGTGCTTAAGTCAAGTCCCAATTTGTGGGAATTTCAAGTTCATGGAGGACTATATTTTTAGTTGTATTTCCCTGTCTTCCTCTCCCTTCTTTGGTCCACTGTATTTTGTTCTAATGTATTTCTAGATGAAGTAAAATTGAATTATTTTAATGGAATTTGGACCTGGCTATATCGGCAGACTTCATGGGTACAGCAGTTAAGAAATTTGCACCAAAGGAAAGAAGCTCCTCAGGCTTGATTGAATACACTCATGTGTATTAAAGATCGGATAGCATCAAGCAGAGCCACACACACATTTGGTAAACTGTCCATTATAAAATTATATCAAAAGTATTTGTCATGGAGGGGCTACTAACTCTGGATTATATGACAGACTTCTATAACTTATTTTGAAAAAAATGTCAGCTCACCTATAGAGAGCTGAAAATACAGAAATATTGGTAATTAGTGGCCCATAAGAGGTACAACTGAATTAGAAGGGAGAGAAGTTTCTGAAATTCCCTTTTCCGCATTTTGCCCCAAAGTATACCAGACTAAAAATAAGTCTAATTATTGATTAACCTACTACTGTGTCTCTCATTCCTATATGGAGTTACTGGAAATGTAGGAAGTCTGCCCCACTACCTAGAGGCTACAGGAAAAGCATGCTTCCCATAAAGATGAATATCTCTTAAGAGCCAGTAGTGATACTGCCAAAAAAAAAGAATTATTTGAAACAGCTACTGCTACGAATTCTTAGAGAAGCTATATCAAATGTTGAAAGATCACTGATGGGATAAATTCCCTAGGAAGAGCTGTAAATATCAAGAACAAAAGCAATATATGCTAGTGGGATTTGTGCTGAAGGATCAAATTAACTTAAGGGAGCCCAGTGGTAAAACTACAGAAGTCCATAAAGTGCTTGTATGCAGAAATTCAAGAGACACCTATCATTGCTTCCCTTAGAGACTTGGTGACCATGGGTTGCAAACAAATGCAAGGGAGAGACAGTAATATAAACAGAAATCATAAAATATGCTTGCATGCTTGAGTTGGTTTCATTCCTTTATATACCTCCCTGTAAGTTCTGGCAGGAGCACAGTTAGAGGCAGTCAGAGACATAGAAATGGTTTCTGTGAAATAACAACAGATACTAAGGACTATATATTGTTCTTTCTGTCTCTGTCTTTGATCCATTTTTCTTTAAGCTGTATGTGCCAGGCCGCTGAATGTGGCCTGTGACTGCCTGTGATCTGTTGTGAGGAGTTGTGTTTTAGATCAGTTTATAGGGTTTAGTCTCTGTTGGCCAAGCCTGCTTTTCCAAGCCACAAGGACAAAATGGGTAGTATTTTTTGTAATATTTAATTCAGACCAAAACCAAAAGGCAGGACAAACTTAAAAACATTATATGAAGGATTATAAAATCTATATACTGTGAAGGTAAACCTATGAATCTGTATAAAAATTTTTGCTTGAAAATACAATGTAGCAGGAATGATGGAGGATGTGATATTTGTAAAACTATCTGTCCCATAAGTAAACTATAAGACCATGACATTTGTTCTTGGTTTTGCCCGAGTCTTGCTGCATGATCTTGTGCAAGCTACTTCATGATCCTGTGTCTCAGCCTCCCCATCTGTCAAATGACGCTTATAAAACACTTTGAGATGCTGTGGTGAATAATGTTATAGGAATTAATATTTCTTAATTCAGAGAAAGAAAGAGGCTTAAAAACTCTGAAAGTAAATGCCATGCTGAAGTAGTGTACGTGTATGTGAAAACAGTCCTACATGCTAGGACATATAATGTGTAGATCATATCATTATACGTGTATATATAAGAGAACAGAGGTCTATTTGATAACTTCAACTACTTATTTTCAGATCACTTGAAAGTTTAGGTTTTTAAAGCTATGCTCACTGAAAGGTTTGTTTGGTTTTTTTTGCTAAAATACTTAAATTTCTGTTGATATTTTCCAGACCATTTATTATGCACTTTTGCTTATAACTTTCTCATTTCAGTTTTTTTTTTTTTATATTTTATTTCTTAAATTAAATACCATATGGTATAGTTTGAAACTTAAGGAACCTCTTTTTTGTCTGTTTTGAGATGGCTGTTTGACTACAGAAAAGTTGTGAAAGATTTGTATCTTTTCTCAAATTATAATTTTCTGATATTTTTGTGACAGTGGAAAAAGTTAAACTAGGAACAGAATCCACTTTATGTCATAACATTGTTCAAATGCTTGACCATTCCTTTTTTCTTAGCTCGGGATGAGTTGGAAACACTAAATCCTTGATTTATATAGACCATTATGGGCCAGACTTTTTTGCCACCATTGCACTGTGAAATACCTTCCTGGCAAAAGACGTATTGAATTCCACCAAGTGTACTTGAGGACTATAGAACTGCCACTTTCTCTTTTACTTTGAGTACGAGCTGGAGCAGAAATTTCTTGTGCCGTCTGTCTAGATGCTAAGGAAATATTTCCTGATGCCAGTATTTCCTGATGCCTGTCTTTTTTATTATCATCTTTATATTTCCTCTAATATTTCTCCAATTTAGTATTCAACTTTGACGTTTAATTTCTAGTGAAATTCGGGGGACGTGGACTTTTATGAACATGTTAATTCATGTTCATAAAACATGTTTCATGTTTCATTATGAATTCATAAAACATTAACATGTTTCAATATCCTGTAAGTTTTTGTTCTTTGTATATACTTGTAGTAACAACTGCATAGGTTGGTAATGATTTAACTGTTCCATACTTAAACTCCTAATTTCTAGTTCTAATAAAGACATTAAAACTTATTTTAAAATAATGTATCATGAGTTTGCATCTCCATGGAGGATATGCTATGTAACATTATCAGTAATTCCTTGTTGAAATAATTGCTGCCAACACTTTGCTTCTGGACCTGTGCATAGTGTTAGCTTTTAACAAAAAAATTTCTTTTTTCTTTGCTGAAAGTTGCTGATAGGAAAATTACCATGAAAAAGTTTGTGAATTGCCTTCTTTTTCTTAATTAAAGGTTTTGTAAGTAACCTATTTGTACATCTGGAAAATAAGATGATAACTGGCTACGCTTTGCTGAGATATTTCCATTCGTTACCAAAATAGGAACAAGAGGAGTCTTTTTTGAACAACATTAATAGATTAGAGTGATGCACACCGTCAGATAAAAAGTAGTCTTTCATAAATTTTGTCTGGTTCAAATAAAAAATCTTTACTTCTTTAAAAACAAGTCAAATTCATATTTTATGGTATTTTGTTTCTGCTAATTTGCTGCAGTCATAATAGCTCAAACAGCCTTAGTGGTTATTAGCTTTCTGAAGTAATTTAGAAGTTAATTTTTCTTCCTTGTAAGAGAAAAATAATTACTGTGTACACGTGCTGATTCTGGCTGGGATAGAGTTAATTTACTGAGTTAATAACTGTCGATGGGAAGCAGTGAATGAATTCCTTGTTTTGCTTTACTTGTGTGCACAGCTTTTGCTTTACCTACTAAACTGTTTTATCTCAACCCATGAGTTTTCTCGCTTTTACCCTTCTGATTCTCTCCCCCGTTCCACTGCAAAGGGGAGTGAACAAATGGCTGTGTGGTGCTCGGCTGCCGGCTGGGGTTAAACCACAACAATACGTGAGCATAGAATTGTCCAGAGCTGGTAGAAGTAGAAAAATATGAACATAAAAATAAATAATTGTGAACCTGTAGTGTTTCCCAGTGCTCAGAGGGTCATGTCACAAGCTTAAAAACAAATGGTATTGGGATTTTTCAAATCCGTCCCACACATTATCCTTGTATCCTAGTTAGGATCTTACAGGCTGGATGGATGAACAATCAGATGACACAAGTAAAAAAAAATATGTTTGGATGATCAAACCCAGAGGAGTTTGATCAGTACTCTACCTGGATGCCAGTAAGACATGCAATAACATGAGGTCTATTCTGGGACCCATCCTGTCTAACTTTTTTACTGATGTTGTGATGGAGAGCTTGCTCATCAGGTTTGCAGGGGACACCAAACTGTGGGGAGCTCGGATTCAATTGTATGTTAAACCTACAGTGAGGTACAGGCCGCCACATAGTGACAGCTTTGTTTTTCAAGGTGGCTTTGAAAAGCAGTGTTTTGATCTGGAAAAAAGTTGGTGATTGGAACTCATGTATTTAGATCCCAATTTAGATTTGGATTTTCCAAGAATATTGTTCAATGTTCTTTAGGCGAATGGAGAGTGGGTACAGCATGTTATGTGGACTTTGATTGTATATTTTCCTATGAATACACTAAGACATTATATATTTTCTATAATTTCTAATGGAAATAATGAATAAAATGACTCAGTTTTGTCAGTACAGATTGTTAACATAAATAAAATAATCCCCTAAGTAGATAAGCATGGGTATTTTGGATCTGATACAGATTCAGCTAATTCAGGATCTTGGTGGCCATTAATAGATTCTTGGGGAACGGTGTAAAAACAGGACAAGCATAAACCAATATTCCCTTAGAATATTCTTCCAGACTGCAGCATCTTGTACCTTGAGGCTTGCTTTTTTTTTTTTTTCTTGGTTTTTCAATAGTGGGTATATTTAACAGTGGGTATATTCTTTTTTTCCCCCTGCTAGATTCATATCTAGACAAATCAGATCTGTTAATTGCAAACCATTGGACAGCAATTTGGGAGGAAAACTGTTTCTCTGGATTGCAACCATCTCTCGAAGTTTTTGAGTTGAGCTAGGAGTACACATATGCATTAACATTTGCATTTTTTTAATACATGACCCCATTATTTTCAGTGGATTTCCTGCCTTGTATTATTAAGTGCTCAACTCTACCAGTTCTGATAAGTTTCATGGGTTAGATTTACTTGTCTGCGCATGTTGGGTTTGGGTTTTTTGTTTTTATTGTGTTAATAGCGCTACACGTGTCTCTTACCGATGACTAAAGCAAAGTTAAGATTTTAAATTGTCCTGCTACACCATTACCATTCTCAGCCAACCTTTGCTGGCAGGTCCAAAACCAGCACATCCAGTGCCTCCCACATGCCTAACAGTCTCCGTGCGCAGCGGCTGTGTTCTTCCAGGCGCAACAGAATCGCCCTATGGCACTAATACAGTGTTGGCTTTTTTCCATGTCTTTGGGGCATCCAGCAATGTGTTGACGAAGTCTGGAAAGCAACTCTTCTCATTGTCAAGAGGAGCAGGGAGGAAATGTTAGACTTTGTGCTTTAATTGATATAAAATGCTTAATGTATACACTAACGTATTTCTATTTCCCTAAAGAATCATACTGTGAAGTATGTTATTTCCCAACAACAACCAAAAAATGAAAGAAGATTTCCTTTGTATCTTGAGATCACCTCCTTGGATTCTTTCACACACTTCTGTACCCTTTCCCACATCTTAATTGGATACATCAATGCCCTATAAAATGCAAATAGAAACTTTTTCGCTCAGTCTATCAATCTGAAAATTCAAAAGTTCAATAAGCACTGTAAGTATCCTGTGTAATATCCTATAATTTAAGAAAACCCTTATGCTTCCTAAATTAACTTCCACCTCCATTTCTCAGTATATTAGTGGAAAATTATTAACTTGTGGACTTTCTGATTGCTGTACTGATCAAAAAGGGAGGAGTATTTTTTTAAGTCTCTTTGAAGAATAATGAAAGAAAATGAAAGATGAAGCAATTGAATAACATCAAAAAGAATTATAATTTGATGCTGACCTTTCTCTTTGCTACTGGTCAATTTCCTGTTCAGGATTGTATGTTCTCAAACGTACTTTGGATGGATGAAGCCAAATTACAGCCATGGATCGAGATGCACAATGAGAGTGAGCAAGTTCAAAACCACATTTCTTGAAAATTTTCAAGTTAGTGTTTCTGTGATGGGCAAAACCTGGCTTCAGAATTAATTTCATGATGCCTCATTGTTAGCCTTGAGTTGAATTTCTTGAATTTACTGTGTAGCTGTAACATGAAATACCATCATGAGTTTATGTTTTATCTTATAGTATATGTAGTGCATGGTTTGCAGTAATTTCAGGTGTGCTTATTTACTGCAGAAAATTATTTAACTGGATGTTTTAATGAAAGTATAATCTTTTTCAGAGGGTTCATCTGTGGTAGACTGTTAGATGGTTCAGTTTGAATCTGCAAAGACAGGAGACCATGATTATCTCCACCATGGTACATTTGTTCGTTAAAAGATTTTTCTGATGTTAGGGTATAATGAATTGTCAAAGCAAGCACAAACACAGTCCAGTAACTGTTTTGCACTAGCTGGTAAGCAGTACTATTAAACAGACAACTACTTTTTTTTTTTTTTTTGGTTGCTCTACTACTCATACTGACCAGAAATGTAATGGGATACAAATGCAGAGTTGCTTAGCAACAGTGGGTCAAATCCTGTGTTTCCTTTTAATGTTATTTTTTTTCATCATAGATCTCTTATGATGCTTACATATGGAAAATAATATTGGATATTTTAAAAATCAACAAGGACAAAGGGATCCATAACTGTTTAGACCAGAGCTATCCCTGACAGAGATGTATCAAATGCCTGCAGAATTAATTCTTTCTGAATTCATTTTTTGGTGTTTTTTTGTGGTTCTGTGTTTTGTTGTTTTTTTTTTTTTTTTTTTTTTAACAAAATAGTAGGCAATTTACTCTCTTGCTTCTCCTAGTTTTCTTGGGAAATAATGGCACATAAAACTGCTTTCATCTCCTGCATTTTGTAATGACCTTGAGGTACTGATATGCTAATGTATTCAAATGAGACATTATGTTTCAAAACCTACAAGCAGAGATTAAAAAATGCCAATATATTAAAAATAGAAATATTTTTGGAATGGGGGATATAAATTTAACTATGTTCACTAACCTAGTAGTCAGGTTCTGAAAATAAATGTTTTGTCAAAGGCCAGTAGCAATATCGGAAGTTTGGTACCACAAATGTTTCAGCAATAGCTGCACTGATTTCTTCAGTAGAGGAGTGTTGGATAAGCTTTGTTGTTACTGACTAAAACACGAGAAGCCTGGGTCACGTTCAATGGTCAGTCATGCAGCCTGAGCATGGAAGGCCATCATCAACAGCATAGATGGGCAGAGCCATAGAGGTACATTTTTGCCTCCAAAGGAAAAACTGTCCACATTTTTCTGTCTGCATCATGCTCTGTATGCATTACAGACTCCTTCCAGCTGTTTTCATGGCATATGCATCTGCCACACCAAACCCACGACCCTTCTGAGTACCAGCACAGGGTGTGGAAATACTTGCCCAGATTTTGTGTGCCCCGAGTTTTGTGACAGTTTCTGTTTTTTCCTGTGTGGCTTAGCATGTAAGTCTTTACAAAAAGTAGTAGTGAATTGGTCTCAGAATTACCTTAGAATTACCCAGAATATATACCCTATAGTCCCAGAATTGACTGAATTCAGAATTGACAGAACATCTTAATAATGTCTTTTTGTTAAATATTATGGTTAGATCCAATTTCTTTTGCGGCTGAAAGCTGGATAACTTTCTTAGATCAAGCTAAGTTTATCACCAATAGGTAACAGGAAGAAAGTTGTGATCCTGTAATATTTTGTAATTGCAAAATATTTCCCGATTGAAATATTGAAAAGAAATATCAGAGGAGTTCTCATTAGGAGTGGGGAGAAAAATTATGTAAACATAACAACTTCTGTCTTTTCTATGACAGATCTTAGCCACAAGTTCAGATTTTTTCAGATTAGGCAGTCCTTGTGTCGGTTATTATAGATTAACAACTGGAATTAAACTTGCAATTTGCTAATATATTGCTCCACAAGAAAATACCACCAATGGCTAAATGTAAGCAGTAGTAGGTCAACACCAGTGCTTGAAAGAAAATCTCTCCAGCATTTACATATAATTTGC
This sequence comes from Fratercula arctica, assembly GCA_947846985.1. NCBI lineage: Eukaryota > Metazoa > Chordata > Aves > Charadriiformes > Alcidae > Fratercula > Fratercula arctica. Next base: position 29,284,305 of record CANTUZ010000010.1, read on the forward strand.
CTTCTCAAATTATGTCAGTCTCTCTAAATTGTCCCATTCATGAGACAGTGTAGAGGTCAAAGATTTTAGTTGAAAGGATAGATCTGAATTTTTCTTTATTTGCCCTTTAGATTACTACAGAAGTCGAGGTCCTTGACTGTTTTTCATACAAGGCCTTCAAGATTTAAACTCTGTATGTAAGATGAAATCAAACTATACTTTTTGATAGTAGTAGAGCGTATAAGCATAGATGGAAATTTGAAGAACAATTACCATAGATGGTAATTTGGAGCAGCTTGTTTACATGTTCCTTTCAGACTTTGAATTTAATACAACATAACACTATCAATTATCATTGTTCATTCTTTAGGTGTTTTAATTTATTAAAGATGAACCAAAAAAAACTACCTTTCACCATCGCTGAATTTTGGGATTATCTGCATCAGTTAGGTAAAAACATTAATTGATTTCTGCATAAATAGTAATTAGCTAGTGCCCAAGCTTCCATCAAAATAGTATCTTATAGCAGAGATAGTTTTCATTATTGTACACAATACCTTAATCTTTAATCTCCTGAGGAAAACTGTACTGTATAGGAGGTAAGCGTGTATTCCTTTAAAAAGCGGCACCCTTCTCCCAGTGTGAACATGGTTTTTTGTATTCTGTCATCTACCAGAAAGATTTGGATCACTCATGTTGATATGTCTAGAACTAAGCATTGGGGTAGAGTTAAGAAGCATGATTATTTGGATCTGGGTTGTATCAGATGTTTTCTTCTAGTTCTTGTTGTATAAACACCAGATGACTCACTACAGAGGCAACACAAGTAGTTGAAACATTATGAACTTCGTTTGCCTCTTTGTTTTAACAAGAAAATAAGAAAAAAATGTTTATTAAGTTTTCTTGCCTGTTTAAATCTGTCTTGCTTGAGTACTTTCGAACTGACAAACAGCAGCAGTCAAATTTCTCAATGTGTGTAATAAGAAACTATGATTAATACTCAGGTGGCATTATTGTGGCTTTTCTGGGCTCTACTTTCAGAAATTTGAAAATAAATTTACTTAGTATTCAGAACGTTATTGTGTATAAACCCAGTTCTCATATCACCTTGAAGTTAGAAATATGTCATATAGTTTTCCTATAGGAGAGGTTCAGGCTGGGCAATTTTATGTAAGAATTAATATTCACCAGATATATTGTGATAGTGATAACTAATTAAATTGCCCATGCAGGATTGTTTTCATACATTCACTAATTAATAATACTGCACTGAATTTCGGTTTTGTCCCTGGCTTGATGTAACTGGAGAGTCTTCTGTGGGTGTTATTTAATGCTAATATCCTTCCTAAACATCAAGCTTAATGTTATGATGTTTTGTACCTCATCATTTGTTTCTGTGTCGGTTTGTCAGTAAACATAAAATAGTGCTCTCCCCAATTCTGCCTCCCCCAGAGTTTACCCATCTGATTTTCTTTATAGGTAGAAATTCTATGTCCTCTTAGGTTTTGTGTTATTGTACAAAGTAGGTTAAACTCTTCTGTTCTCCTCTGATATGATAGCTCCTGCAATTCCTTACTGGGAAGAGTATGGATCACTGGAGGAGTATGTGGGTGTTTGGCACTTTTTTATTCTACCCGTCTGAATTCATGTCTCTTGAACATATCTTATATTTTATGCAATATTGCAGATGCAATTTGACCGATGCTGTTGACTTTTTCTGCTTCTTAATGTCTTTTCCTTTCAAACTTGCATTGTTTTGACTCTTTTCACCAGCTAACATGTGTGAGCTTTTCCTCCCCCATCATCCTCAAATGGTGAACTTCCCACTTAATAGCAGAAATTAGTCCTTGCCCTTCGTATGATTATATTAATCCCATTTCTGTTTTGTCTTTTCCGAAGGCCAATCAAGCTTTCTTTGTAAAATCCTAATCCACCATTGTTCTTAAAACGCCACGCAATTTCATGTCAACAGTGACTGCCATCAATGCATTCCTACTTTGCGTTGGTTAATGTAAATATAGAACAATATCAATCTTCATTTCAGTCCTTCAAGAACTGATAGCCTCCCTGCGGTCCGATAGTTTGTCTTTTCTCACTACCCATTATCATCTTTTCATTAAATAACGATAGTTTGTCTTTTCTCACTACCCATTATCATCTTTTCATTAAATAACACTTTCTCCACAGTTCTTCAAAGCTACTTCTCCTCCAGCATAACTAATAATTGTGTGCAGTCATATAAAAATCATTACTAAAATTCAGATTCATAAAATCTGTCTCATAATCAGTTAGCTTTCTGAAGAAAAAGGCAGGGGGGTGTAATCTAATATTATATCTAATTTTTGTAACTTACACAGCATTTGTTGCATCTTTCTTTTACCCCTCCTTATTTTTGGGGCAGAGGTGGTGTTTGTTGTTTTCTGTTTGTTGAAATCTCTGGCTGGAAGAAGCTAAACCCAACCTTACTGAAGTAGATAGAATTAAACAAGCTTTCAACTAAATTCTGTACAGATAATCATGACTGTGTCATCAGAAACGAGCTTCCTAATTTTTTTTTACCTTCAGGCTGTGGAGAGTTTTGCAGCTTTGATTTTAAACACCTGCATTTTTAAAATCAAGAACTAAGACAAGTTAGAGATCATTCAGCTATGTTTACACAATACTTAGCCATTTTTTTTGTGATTTGCAGTGTAGACCAATCTTAAAGAAGATTTATTAGCAGGATGGGAAACTCTAAAATAAAGTTGGAGTTGAGATCATAGTGTGTGTATACTCAGTACTGGTACTTGCTACTTTAAAATAAACTTTAAATTCTTTTGCTTTAGCAGAGGTAGCACACAAGTTGTAGTATCTAAGTATATCCTTTCTCCCCTGGGCTCTGCACTGTGTTGGCGGAAATGTTTGCCTGTCACCCAGAACCACGCTGGAGTAGAAACTGCTCTGGCTGTTAAGCACATGTACTGAAAACACTTGTCTTCTATATTCTTTAAAGTCAAATCCCTCTGTTCCATCCAAAACAAAGTCTGGTGTTTTTTTTACAGCAGTGGCAGATGTGAGCAGCAAAAGAGGAACTTTTTGAGATTTCATGGGTAGATCTTGTACAGTATGGCAAAAATACTAGAATTATCTAATATGTGAGCACTTGACAGGAAACAGAGCACCAGGAAGTCACTTCTGCAGGTTAAAAAAAAAACAAAAAAAACCCAAAAAAAACCCCAAAACACAAAAACAAAAAAACCAACCAGACAGCTGGGAGGAAATGGGGCCAAATAGTATTGGTTCAGTCGTTCTCTTATAAACATCTCACTGTGTGAATTGATTCTGACAATAGAATTGAAGTCAGTTCCTTCACCTAAGGAGCCTGGGTAAACATCCTGGGTAAGCAGAGGTAAACGACCTTCATTTCAAGATTTGACCTTAAATCAACAAATCAACTCTTGGTTATGGAACAACCAGGTAAAGTTTGCAAGTGTAATTACTTAGCTGAAATTATGTCAGACAGCTATAGTAGAATGACTAATAAACACAGAACTCCTGAGAAAGAGGAATCCTCCTTTTATGGGAAGGGGAGCCCTTACCCTTGCTGAGTTTGCAATTACAAAGTTGATTTTTTGTCATCTTTTAAAGAGGAATTTTACTGCCTTAAATTCCTTGGACATCTATTGAAAAAGACCTTTTATAAATTAGTCTAGAAAGCAGAGACCCTGCTGATCAAGGAATAATAATTTTGCTATAATCCACCTGGAAGTATAGGGTGATGTACCTTTTAAACCATTTTGCTCTTATGATTTATTAATGGAAAAAACAGATAAAAATTTTACTACAGGAAACTGCCATATTTTTTAGCTCCATCAGATATTTTCTTCCAGAGTGACATAAGGAATGAGGCACATCGGCCTCTTAATCTTTCCAGGAGTCTATGTACTAAGTGGGTGACGATGGTATTACGCATTTTAGTGGATTGTGCAACAATATAACATCTAGCTACTCTCAGTCAGATAGGAGGTCACTTTCCTCATGTTAGTACCTCGTTTGGCAGAGTTAGAGTCAGAATTAGCATTCAAACCTGCCTTTTCACCTTCTCCAGTTCTCACACAAGAGATTGTCGTTAAGACTGTACAAACCTTATTAACAAGAAGAATCCTAATTCTCTTCAGCTCTCCCAGCAACCCTACTACAAGCAAGTCAAACAAGTAGCGATGAGGTGAGAGCATACAAGGACACTCGTAAACGCAACCCAAGCAATAGTAGCCAAATTTGTCTTTTGGGGGTTTTTGTGCACCTTTCTGATATTGATATTGTACAGAACCAAAGAAAATGGTTATTTTTCTGCAAATATCCATAGAAGTGAAATCTCTGGAAGAGATATGTTACCATCAATAGGCTATACTCCTTTGAAAGTGAAATAATTTATATGCATGGCAAATACTGTGCTAGAAATTCCACTGTGAATGTTGTGGGGAAAGGGAGGTAAAGGGCTGTAGCCTTTCCGTTAGCACCTCTCGATGCTGCGCATATATATGCAGTGATGACATATATTGGTGATTGATCTCCAGTATTTATGCTTCAGATTAATATCTCCTTGAAAACAGAGTTATTCAGTGTTAGGAATTTAATTGAAAAAAAACTGTACTCATCAGAGAGGATGAACATATTCCAATTTTTTAATTTTCGACTTAAGTGAAACTGAGTGAATAAACCCAACTTTTGAGTAACATAAATTCGTATTAAATATTGTCTGTGTTTAGATGGAGTGATTTTCTACATTGGTTACAAATAATTATCATAGTATCGTAATGCAGAGCATTTGTCCATACATGATGACAGCAACCATTTTTGTATGCAGGTAGAATTGCAGTCTGTACAAATAAGTTTGCTCACAGAGTTTGTATGAACGTCTTACATTGCACAAAGAGCAATTGCATGCATGCAGTTCACGATGTGAGCTCCAAATCCCCAGTGAGTTCCCCTAAGAGAATAGGCCTGTTAATTCAAGCAGTTTGACTACATGCCAGGAACTTTGCAGTGAAATCCTGTCTCTGAAAATCCAGTGGGAATCTTGCTATTAACTTCAATAGATGCAAGATCAGTTAGTGTATCCCTATGTGACTTTGGTGCCACATTTTGCTCCTATAGGCAGTACTATTGTGAAACTAGGGATGTTTATTTCATACAGACTCTCAAAATATACCAGAATTAGGGTTAAACAAATACTACAAGTAAGCATGACAGTGTTGCTTAACAAAGTATAATGTTAAAAATAAGTAAAAATTACAGTTGAATCTGGCCTAGTGATGAGAGTACAAGAGCAAAGTAACCAATTTTTCTTCTGTCTACTATATTCTAATTTTTATGGATATATTATTAAAATCTTTTGTATAGCAATCTGTGTTGCAAAGGTCTCAGTAGTATTTGGTTTTCTACTTTTTGTAATAAATAAATAAATAAAAATAATTCTCATTATCTGTTACAGCCCCTCTGTAACATGCAGAGGGACTAAGAAGTTCCATATTTTCATATGTTTGCTCTGCAAAGCTTTATTTGAATGCAACTAATTAAATAATGTCTGCTACATTTCATCTGCAGTGTCTGTGGCATATTGAAAGTTGCATAGCGTGCCAAAGAAACACTTTTTTTACACAGTATAATTATATACAAGTATTGTTGACACTGTCAAGCCTGTAAAGTATTTACTCAGCTTGTAAAACATTGAGTGTTAAAAATATGAAATACAACTTTGAAAGAAAGGAAAAATCTTTCATCTGACAAAAACATTTTTGAAAAGAATTTAAAATATGTTTGTTGGGAAGAGAGGAGTGAAAGTGAATTTCTTTCAAACACTGCACACTATGTAACAGTTTATTTTTTGTTCAGCTTATGCTGACATTAGTAAGAATGCATTTTTGATTAATATGAATAGAATTTGCATTTTAAACAATTTACAGGTGATTTTTGCTTAGCCAGGCAGAACAGGTGTTTTTTTAGCCCCTGGACTGTTTATCTCTTCTTTCTCAAGTCTATCTTTGTTTACAGTTAACATAAAACTTCATAGACATATTGCTTACTGAATCAAAGTTGAAATCATGGTGTAATATTCCAGGAATTTTCTCTGCTAAGCACTTTCCAAACTGTGGCTTTGCCATTTGCTCCATCAAGTTTGCAGGCTCAAAAAGTATACAAAAGGCAGTTGTAAAGAAATCTTTACCAATTCCTGTGCAAAGTCTTTTAAGCCTTGACTCTTTCCAGACTTGTTCATTATTTCCTTATATGTAGCTTGAGAAAGAACTAAAAAGGAACTCTGGGCCAGATGCAGAAATGGTGTCATTTCCAAATAATTTTCATAACCAAGTACTTTAAAGTTTAAAATACAGGCAATCGTTATATTTCGCTTTGGTCACTTTTGGATTTTTTTTTTACTGTATTTTACTCATCAATGTAAATTCACAAGATAGCTGAAATCCATTGCTAGTTCTGTCCATCTTCAGGGAGAAGGAGAAGGAATCAACACTGAATTTGCATTCAGCCCAACCAAGGGCAAAGTAAGAAGGGAAAAATGCTGCAAAGCAAGGCAAACTATAGGCAGGTATAACCCTGGAAATAAATTAGAACAGCTTAGCAGCTTCTCTATGATTCTCAAATGCTGGACCTTTGCACCAGCTAAGAATGTGATGCAGTGGCACATGAACTTTTAAGTCTGATGGGATTTTTGTACATGAGTTGGAGAAAGGAGGCTACATAATTACCAGGAGATTTCAGTTTTTTCAGAGGGAGTCCGCCCAGCTAATCCTGAGAGAATTGGCTGTAGCTATTAAAATTCAGCATTTACAGTGTGAACCTAGCTGAAGTAATATAATTAGTGCCTATTCATTGGGGAAAGAAGGACCCCCTATAGGTCACGATATTAGTTGATATTGGATGTGTGCTGGCTATCAAAATTAATTTTTAGGAATTTATTCGATTTCCTATCAATCAACTGAACTTATAACATTTTCATGAGAACTTTGCGTGGTTGAATCAAATTTCTTCATAAATTGGACAGGAAATAAACCTAATTTAAAAAAAAAAAGTTTTAAAATTTTGTCAGAAACTTAAAATACTTTTAATAGACTTCATTGCTCCCTGGATACCAGAATCCTTCATATTTACTCATACCAGCTGTACTATCTTTTTGTTCAGTCTTTGACAGACACTTATCAAGCACCACACCCATTTCTCTTTCATGTATTCAAGGATTCCATTTACAGATTACCAAGGGTTTATATGGAATGTAGAAAGCGTTCTAGATAAGAAGTTCTCTGTTGTGCTTGTTTGATGTCATCTGCCATGTCACCTGTGCTACAGTGTAGTAAGCTAGTGTCTCCCTAGAGGGACTAAAAGGGGAATCCCCTGAGAAGCTTGAGTGAGAAGAGATCTACCTGGCTGAAAGGCTGATGTTTCATAGGCAAAGAAAAAAAGTCTATGCCATTCTTTAAAATGAACCTTTGAATCAGGTGTACTTCAGTTGTCAGCTTTGTGCTCAAGTGGCTGTAAAGTAGAAGTATTTTATAGACTTACTGCGTTTCTGTTCAGGTTTCTGAAATAATTTCCATTGCCTGCCCAAGAGGGAGTTTTCCGATTGTATTTAGCAAGAAATATTAATATTTTTATGAAGATGATGATTAGCATTCAGAGGTCCCACAGCATGGTTCTAATGTGGAAAGGATCTTAGATGATATTCCGTGCGTGTGCAGGTGTCCTGCTACCTACAGCATCGTTTGCATGCCCCTAGCTTTCTGACTGTATACTCATTATGCTTCTATCTCTGTCCAATAAGCTGTCTCTTTGCCAGTAACTAAAAGTTTTAAGTGCTTGTTCTTTGTCCCTTACCATTCCCATGCTGAAGTATTAGGTGTTGCAGAGTTGTCACCAGCCTCATCTGCTCCTTCTTGCCACAAGTGGAGCCAAAAGATGTCACCACAAATAGGGCCCTGGGTTCTCACAGTGTTTGTCTGTGCAACAGATGAATAATTGTATGTTCCATAATACAAGAATGACACATTTCTCCTTTTTTTTTTTTTTTTAACTGCATCATTTGCTTTCCTTTCATTTATTTAAACAGAACAGAGAAGAGGCAGTTATTTGTGTTTTTCAATTATCCTATCTAGGAATTTTGTGATGAAAATACTAGAAGGAAAAAACTATGATCTCTGGATTTCCAAAGTAGTCTGTGTTTCAATTCTACAGCATTTTCTGAATTTTTATGGAAGATGTATATTAAAAGCAAATTGTGCTCTGTTTTTTTATTAAAATTCAAGAAATCATCTCTTTTAGTGAAATCTTAAATTCAAATGACTCCATGTGTAGAAATAATTTTTTCAATGTAGGTGTTGAATGAAGGCTCACAGTATTGTGCTGTTTTTATTATTCTTTCTATGAGTGTTCCGTTTTAGATTCAAATCAGAGGCTGACTTGCAGAAGAGAACATGCATCAGAAAAGACAGATAGACCAAGTATTGGAAGGAGATAAGAGGGGATATGGAACAGTATATTTCACGCTTCATTTTCATTTGGAACATAGTCTTTAAGTCCTATGGAATGCCAGAATAGCCTTTCACCCCACTCACTCAAAATGTAGCTCAAGTTATTAAAATTATGAATCTAATTAAAAAATCAAAACAACTTGTAGGATTGAGCTGGTATGTGCTGTGGTCTTTGACAGTATATTTGAGCTGAATTTTTTTCTGGATTTTTAGGACTTAAAATATCCTAATGCTTAGCTCCATGAGCTAGTTCTCTTAGGAGAAAAGAAAATTCTGAAAAAGAAAGGTGTCTCTTGTAGATCATTTCTGCACTGAAATTTTTTAAATGTCTTTTGAGTTTTACTTCTGTTTTAACATTAAAAATAAAAGTTGAAAAGGCCTCTTGTTATTTCCACATCTATTTAAAAGTTCTCTCAAAAAAAATTCTTTTTCAATTCTAACTAACTCAGTAATTCATAATTACATTAAAAAAGAATTTTTAAACATGCAAAAAATTTTAATAATTTATGCTTCAGGGAATAAATCATTTCCTTGATATTACAGAGTAAATAATTCCTGTAGTGGTCACTCCTATGGTTTGAGTATCAGACTTAATAACTCAGTTCTTTTATTCATTATAATAAATCCTATAAATCCACAGAGTGATGGAGAAAAGTCTATCAAATAAAAAGGCTGACCTGAATTAATGCAAAAAATATCCTTTGTTCGCACAACACTGGACACAATTCCTCATTAAAAATATTGCTGGAGAAATAGCAACAGAACTCATCTCATCTGCATACCCTGAATAGTTTAATTTTTTTCACAGGATTTAATTGTTGTACCTGCAGACAGAAGTTAATCTGTCGCATGGCATATAAACTTTGCAGAGTGGGAAATTCACTTTAAATTGCTTTGCTATTGAATCCAATTTTCATCCTCACTGAGGGAGAAAATATTTTTTGTTATGAATGGATGGTTATATATTTTAACTACTTCACCTTTGCCTCTAAGAAGAGCCCTAACAAGGAGTTCCTTATTTTTCATACAGTGCTCATAGCTATTTCTCAGATGCCTCTGCCTATCAGGAATTGTTCAGAATTAGTGAGGATTGCTGTCAGTTTGGGGAATAGCGCTTAAGTGTGACAGCCCTTTTAATTTTCAAGCATGATTCTGCAATTGGCCATATCTCATTCTAGAACTCAGTAGAGTTCCACAAGGAATGGATTAAGTGCATCAGCTGAATTTCTTTGAATACCTGCGTACAATGAGTAGCTTTTTCTCTGTTTCACAGATAGGCTGGAGCACAGGGAGTGATTTGCCAGTGCTGAGGAAATGGTATTTGACCAGAATTGGAGCTGAGGAACACCTGGCTCCTTCGCCTCTTCTAAAAACATACTTCTCCCATTGTGTAGGAAATTGGCATTTAGCACTTTCATATCCACGATAATGATCAAGCAGCCCTGAAGAAAAAAAACCATTCTGGCACAGAAATTTCACAGTCTGTTAGAACCTCCCGCATTTTAAAGGGTTGGAGATACCAACCCTGGTGATATCCTCTAGGGACCAGAGGATAAGCACCGGTAGGATCTGTCCTTTGCTCAGTCAGTGGGGTTACTGTGGATGTTGTTTTGACTGTGAACAGAATGAAAATCCTAAAGTACAGGAAAGTCATCTACAAGCATGCATACTGTTAACCTATCATGGCATGAATAATTATTGAAATGACAAGCTTGTACTAGGCGTGGGTAAAGTTGTTCACCTTTTAAGTTGTGTTCGATTTAGACTAGAAGGTGGACCTACTCCAAATGAACCCCCTGGAGAATTTTTTTATTGAGGGAGGAAAAGAATATATGAATTTTTTTTTGTTTGGTTTTACAGCAAGAGTAATTCCTTGTTGGTGGTGTTTTGTCAATACTTCTAGACCTATGACAATTTTTCTCTCTCTATTTCCCCATCTCCCGTCCTATCCTCACAAACGCAGATGCATGCACACCCACAAATGCATAAAATAAGGAGTAGTCAAGTAGGATTGTACATATAGTTGTGGTACCCATACTTGTACAGGGCAATCACTAGCAAGTGGTTTACAGGGTTATTTTTTAGAAAGTTTCAGGGAAAATAGAGCTGGAATCTATTTTACTATGTTACAATTCAGTTTTGAAGATGTATAGATCTGTCTCAGCCATGCCCTGTTATGTCCAACCCAAGATATTACTCTCTCTACAACATTTTTAAAGGTTGTGTTCTTGCTAATCTTGCTAATCACGTATTACTGCATTATAATTTCAAGATATTGTTTTAAATTCCTATCCCATCTTTAAAAGAAATGGTGGCAAACAAATTGACTGCACATCATCATTTTTTTTGATGCTTTTACAGTTTCTTTACAGTGCAAAGTTAAAAAGGAAGGGGCAAAGGAAGAAGGTTGCATTAGACAAAAGCAGTTTTGGCAACAGCAGGCCTGACTAAATGTGATGTTCCACCATTTTTGCCTTTGTATAAGTGTAGCTTATTATAAAAACAATCAAACAAAATAAAGGTGTACGTGTGAAAGGCTCATAGAGAAAATGAATATGCAGGTTCTAAAACTATCCAGTATGTTAACTTATGTGCAGGTAATCTAGAGGATTTGTCATGCTTCATACAAAGAAATGTACATCATAGCCAAAACCTCATCATAGCATAGTAATAAACTCAAATGCCCATTCCCACCATGAAAGCCATCAGTTTAGATTTTTGAAGGGATTTTGGGGACAAAAGTCTAGGTAGAGCTTCCATGTTTAGAATTTCTCACGGTTGTTTTGTTAAGACCTGGATATGTAAAATTAAACCCTATTTTTCTGCATTACAGTTTCAGGCTTTTCCTGGTTTGAAACATAATTGTGGTGCATTGGTGCATTTTGATTTGATAGTTGTGGAAACAATCGCTGTACTCCCACACTGTCGTTAGTGGTACTTTTCCCTGCTTCCCTTATGATACCCAGAGAATTGAAATTGTGTTGCTCTTTCTAGGTCCCCTGAGCTGAATCCATTTCGTACTGAAATCAGTGGAATCTGGAACAGTTCATTGTGCTCTGATTATATCCAGGGGGGAATTTTTTCACATGAGAATTTTTCCTCTGCTAGAGTAGAGCTGCTGCTGTGTATCCTGGGCTGTAACTATCCCCTTGATATGACTTCAACCATCTGGGAAAGAATTATTTAATTAAAGAATTAACTATACTTTAATACAGAGAAATGTAAGTTCATACATCTAAGAGAGAAATCTAGGCCACTTTGCTGGAGGAGAAGACGATTTGGGAAAAAGCACCAGAAAAAATTTCATCTGGGCAAATGAATGCCTAATATTTTAGGACTGAGAGAAGAGGTAAATAAGAACCTTAGGTGTAGAGAGGACTGTGGAACACAATGTTCTGTATATAGCAAAGGTGAATTTGCCACTGGAATAATGTCTATAGTTCTGGCCATCCATTGATAACATGGCAGATTGGAGATAAGGTGTCTTAAGAAAGAAGTATAAATACATTTTAAGATGAGGCTCAAAGAATTAATAGTACTGGCATGTATCTTGTTCATGGTCAAGAAATGCACACTTAGGGAGGGAAAACAGATTCGATTTTAGAGAAGTTATTAACCTAGAAGGCAGAAATACAACAAGATCCCATGGTATCAAATTTAAAGCAGAAAAGAGGAAATACGATGCAACTTTTAAAAAGTGTTTGTGAACAACCACTGAAGCAGATTTCCAATGGAAGAATGAAATTTCTTATAATGTGAAATATTTAAATCAGTTTCTTTTAAGTATTATGTTCTAGGTGAAGCTCTAGTTTACCATCCCTGGCAATGCTTGCATGTCTACTTTAGAACTGCTAGGTGAAATTTGATGGCCAATTTTAAGTAAAAACTTAGGCTGTAGTGATCATTCTTTTCTTAAGTGAACTGAGATCTTGCCTGCTTTCCTATAGCAGCAATTTTTACTAAATGTGTTAAAGACCTTAATTTCATTTTTTGGATTTATTTTGCTGTCTGCATGGAAAATGTAGTGAGCTTACGTATCATAACACATGTGAAATGAAAACTAAGTGTCTATTTAAAAGATAAAAGGAAGAAGATCTGAATCTCTTAGTTATTATATCACATCTGTTCTGAATGGATGGATTAGTTTCTTTTGGGTCAAAGGAATGCTTTGTAAAACAGACCCATTCAAACCCCAGAAAAATGAGATAGTGGTCAGCATTGAGATAATGTGAGGGAAATGAAAAGTACTGTAGAAGCTATTTGTAATATCTCTAAGCAGCTTTAGTTTATTTAACACTTATTTACTGTGACTGTAACCAAAACAAAATAGCATGCTTTGAACTGTGTTCACAGCCAACCCTCTCTAAACCACAGTTTAATCTGATGACAAAAATATCAGAATTGTTCCATTCAGCAAACTTTGTGCTCCTCTGCTTCTTCCCAGTGCATATAAGGTATTGCCTTTATCACATATTTTGCCTTTCTTTCAGAGTTTAATCCACTTCCATGTATATGTGAGGTTTTTGTGAGACACTTCATCTGCACTTTCTATCAGAATAGCTGCTTTCTAAGAATGATTGAAGACCAATTTGTTAGACATGATTCTAACTGCTTAAAATGGGGAGAGTCAGCAGGATGGAACTTCTCCAGAAGCAGTATTATTACAATATTATAATTTCACTAATAGATGTAGCATCTCACTGCGCCCATGTGTTTCCTGAATTGTGCAAACCTCTGAAGAGTAGCAAGGACAGTTTTTTTTATTGTTTTAATATGCATTTGCCAGTCTTAAAATCTTTATACAATATAATATATAATATTGTGTAATGTATAATATTCTGGCACTTCATAACTCTGTGTGGAGAAGAGAAAGAATATGTAGAATATAGAAGACAGGTTCTATGGGATTTTGACAGTTAAAATATAAGTTTCTTGGGCATTTAGATTAGTTCACAAGAGAGGAAGCATTTCCAAGATTGCACAGATTTCAAACTCAGGTGCAATTTATATGCCTAACTTCTGTGCATTTGACCTAGGTAAAATTGGCATTAAAGAGTTTGTTTAAAGTTTTTTGTTAAAATATGTAAATCATCTGTCTCTATGTCATGAAGAATATTGATCCACTAGAAGTTGCTCTCGGGGTTGGTTTTTTTAGTTACTGCAACTATACATAAGAGAAAAGGAATATACAGAGGAGTGTAACAATTTATTGATAAGTGTGAGGTTAAATGGAAAGGGTGTAGTGTTACGTTACTTTTGTATTCCAAGGTGGAATAATATGCAGTTGGCAACCCACAGAAATGTACTATGCCTTTCTTTGATTTCTTTCTGATATAAAAATCTTCAGCACTAGATTTTACCATCATCTTTAGACTATGCAAGGCAAATTGCATCATTTGTTCCATTTGAATATTATGAAGGTTCTCATTAGTGAATATTATTTTGTTTGTGTCTTTGGGTGGTTGCATTCTCTCCAAATCGATGTTTTTGAAACCAGATTTAGCTTTTGCATGGAGAAGGATGTTCAAGGGTTATATAGGGTTTGAGTTAAGCTTTATTGATCTTGTTATCCTTGAGGCTTCATGTTTATTTAAAGGTTTTGGAGTGATTTACTGGGATTCATTTCCCTTTCTTCTCCCCCCCATTCATTCAGGTGTTTATTTTTCTCCATCTATGAGGAGAACTTATTTAAAAATGTCTCTTCCTACAGTTTTTAGTATAGCATGAGAAAAGAACAGCCTTAAAACAAAAATCTCAACTTTTTTTATGTTTGGTGGTTTGGGGTTTTTTTACATGGTAAACTGTTGTTCTGGTTTATGGCTTTTAAAATTTCATTTGTTAGTGCATAATGAAGCAGTGTAATGTAGTAAATTAATTTATACTGTTGGATTTTTTTCATGTTCTACTGTGATGTGAGCATGCATTATGCATTTGGATTTTATTCTGCCTGTAGTTATTATTGTTCGCATGTGATAATATGAAAGGATTAGTACATTTTCTTTCTTGGGTCTCTATTTGCCTGCATTGTAGACATGAAAAAGTTGGTGGTGTAAGTGCATTTGTTCTGAGATTATTTAATGCAGTAACAACAACATGGATAACATGAACAAATAAACATTGATTTAGCTTATAACTTCTGGGAGATTTGCAATTAGGTGGTACGGTATTTACAGGCATTTATAAGATTATTCTTTTTTTTTTTTTTCACACAGAAAAGCTTATTTATACCTATCTTTGTCTCTTTTGTAAACTATACACTTGCTGTTGCACTATGGCTATGTAGAACTTTGTGGAAAAGAAATTCAGAACCCCAAAATCCTAATATCATATGATCACATAGTACTATTGTTCTTCAATACCTACTTAAGGACTGTGATATATACATTCACAGTTACGAATTCATTTCAGTAAGTAAAGATTAAACTTTATTACTTCATCATTAAATCTATAATAAAGCAATTAGAATTTTATTTTAATGATTACAGGATTGTATTCTTTTAGAAATAGTATACAAACGTTAATATTGCTGTGAGTTTTGTTTGATTTTTTAGGTTACAATACAAATCTGTAAAAACACATGGCTTAAGCTAAGATGTTATTTCTCTAGTGTATCTGCAGCTTTTATTTTAGATGTTAAGGTAACTTCCTGACATCTTTTTCATACTGATAGTCAAAGAGACTTCCATTTTTATGAGATTTTTACTAAGCATTTTCACTAAATCTCCTATGTCATTATTATTAGAAATAGAGTTTAATTCAAATTATGGATCATGACACTCCTAGCATGTACTGGAACTTGTGGGAAGTTGTACTTCAAGAAAACCAGGAGCAATACAGAAATTGTTGGTGTATTCATAAAGCCATTCCTAAGAAGACTAGGCTGGCTGTTGTTTGAATAATGGATGAATCAACCCATTTCTCTCCAGGTTCTGTATTAGAAAGATTATTTGTTGTCATTAGAACAACACAGAAAGTTTTTCTGTTTCTTTCAACGTCGTGTTGCTTTTTTATTATATTTTTTGTCTGCTACTCAGTAATACAGCCATCAGTGCATGATCAGGTGTCAGTCATGCTCTGTCATAGCTGATTTGTTTTGCTCACTCTTTGGGACTTTCTCTCTTAATTTCACAGCTGAGTTTGACATTCAGGGTCTCTTCCTGTGCTGATTATCTAGAGATAATGAATGCTGCTTGTATATGCATGTATTTTCACCTTAATATAAAAAAAGTTTTGACATTCAAAAAATAAGACGTCAATCATAGACTTCTAAAAATAAATAGATTAATCACAGATACCTTGCCTTCTCAGTGCTTCATTCAAATTATGTTTATTTGTGAATCTTAGTTTCTAAGGAACATACAATTAGCTATGTGATTTTATATCTTTATAGATTTTGACTGTAACTTTTGGTATCATTATGGTTTGATAAGGAGCTCAAAAAAATAAGATGAGGTATTTCGACTTGGAGAAAAAAATTGGTGAAAGAAAAAGTTGTTAATAGTTGTTAATAATTTATCTTTTTGTAATCAGTTTGATATTAGCATATGGAGCTTCAGATGAAGGAATAATTTTGCCATTGATTTTAGCAGGGCCTCTTGCCAACACCTACAGCAGACGCAGGGTGCAGGACCTGCAGTGGCTGTGGTAGTCAGTGAAATAGCTTGTGGAAATAAGGCCACAAGAGGATAGAGGGGAATATCATGCCTAAGGTGTTACTTTACAAAATTACACTCGTGGCTGGGAACAAAGCTTCACTATCTTTTATGTCATTACAAAGATGAAAGTTGGACAAAAATAATGGAAAAGATACAGGTTCCTCTTGGTGTGGTGCAAATGCTAGAGGACACAGTGCAGTGCTTTCAGGAGCACAGTTACTTTCAGCATCATGGAGATGCCTTTTCTTGTCCGTGCAGTACAACTAATGGGTTGAGGTTAAATACTGTGGACAACTCTGTCTTGTTCTGTTATTGTCTTTTTTAAAACTATTTTTGATACTGATCTTTCTTAAGTATTCTTCAATTTTGTCATGAAAAAATTGATACAAAATAGCTGATCATAGGAAATACTCAAATATTTCTAGTGGGGCAGTACACTTAACTTCCTAAGGCAATAGGAAAGTCTTTGTGAAAGGCATTTCATCTCAAATACATCCTGCTTTCACAGCGAGTAATGTTTATATCATGTAATATTTACATCCATTCAGACTTTCCATCAATGAATGAGAAGGTATCCTTCCTCGGATCCATGTATATATTGTGATGAAGTAAGTGGAGATAAGACAGTAACATTTTAAGAACCTGTCCCATAAGGGGTCTGTGAATCCCAGCTTAGAGTGGAATAAGATAAAATACTCAGTCTGGACAGTCATGCAGTATTTTGTGTTGCCTTAAGTAGATAATTTAGGCACCATTAAAGGACTGGATGGATTTTGGAAATTGGCATAGCGCTATTATCTGCAGTAGCACTGACTCACTTATGCCAGCCAAGAATAAACTCCAAAAGGATGAAATGATTCAAGCATGTCAGGCGTATGTTTATATATAAGGCCTAATGTAATTTGGTGTGACTTCAATTAAGTGTTGTCTTTAAGGTGAATTGTGGAGACTTGCTAAAATCCTTTCACATGAATTAGAAGCTTTTGTTAAAAGCACACTTAGCTGAAAAATGAGAGCTAAACAAAATCAGAGGCTGTAGCAAAGGTGACAATCAGAGGCACGTGTGGAAAGTATCAGATAGGTAGCCAATACACTGAATTTTGCAAGCAGCAACTAGCATCAATATCCAAAAGGGAGGTGCAGCAGTCATGGCTGAGCGGCTGGGAAAGCCTGGAAGCACTCAGATCTGGAAGGAGCTGGGTATACGAAGGATTTCCCAGGTGTTCTATGAACAACAGCATAATGATATTAGACCGCATAAAATTATGCGGGGTCTTTGGAATTTAGTTCCTAACTGAAAAAAAAAAAAATAAAAATGCTGACAGCTCAGTAAAGGGGGCAGCTGGCAAAATGCTGAATGCTGGAGCTGCAGGTTCAAGTGATGGTTGAGAAAAGGGGGTTCTTGGTGCTTGGTTCAGACTGAGATGTCTCTGAAGCCTGCCCTCATGAAATTTGTTCGCTTTCCTTGGCTATTGACTGCCAAGTACTGCACTGATCCTGTACATTCAGATATGAGGGCAGAGTGGGAGAATTTCTCCTGCTACCAAAAGTCACAAGCTTCCAGCCTCCGCTGTCTTGGGAGCTGTCACCACTACTCATTCAAGAGCAGTTTCCAGCTGTGCCCCCTGCCTTGCATCATTGGTTTCTTACAAGGCCTAAAACCATGTCACTGTCCAGTTCATCCTTTCCAATGCTACAGTCTGCTCACTTTGTCCTGTAACTCTTTTGCCTGTCAACTCAATGGAGTGCACTCCCCTCAGGTGCAGCCACTGTCACCCCCCAGCTCAAGGCACGAGGCATCCCTTCCGCCTTGGCCTTAGGCCACAGCTTCCATCATCTCTCCACAGCGCTACCTCAGTCATGGCCTCCAGCTGTCAGGCCACTTTCTCCAACTGGAGCTAGAGGCCCAAATCCTGTGTCATGGCACCAGCACTGAGCTAAAGACATAGCTCAATGTAATTCAGTGATGCGGTTTGGTGTGTGTCATCCTCTCTTGAACTAAAGAGGCATAATTAGGTATAATAATCAGTAGATCAAGTTTAAGTGCCCGACAGAAAGGGTAAGATATAGAATATTCTAAAGCATTTCATATATGTTATTTCTACGTTATTTTCAATCAAGGCTGCAAATGAGCTGTGTAAGGAGAGTATATCAGTGGGGATTGCTGTGTAGTTGAAGTGTATGTGAGTACAATTTTATAGGTGCCACTTTCTGTCTGGTGACCTGTATTTTCCAATCAGAGAGAAAGTAAGTTGTTGGAACATACATTGAAAATTTCTGCTTGAATTTTCTGGAAGGTAACCATTGTGACTGTTCAGCCAAAATCAGTACACAAGATTCAAAGCGGGTGCAATTCCAAACTGTCTTTCCAAGTGTGATTTGCTGTAGTAGTGAGCTGTGTATCAGATTTCTGTCAAAGCATTTCTAAATGGCCTAAAATACTTTTAGAAATGTAATTGGAATGTTAATTGGAAAAAGTTGAGCTCTGTGACATTCTCATAAATCTGGGTAAAGCGCAAAAACTCTACATTTATACTACTCTAATGAAAAACACCAGTACAGAGTCTAATGAAAAGCACCACAGCAGAATCTTAAAACATAAATGGTGTCCAACTTCTCTGCAAACTAAATTTGGATCTGAAGTCTCACTAATTTGAATTAAAAAATGAAACTAGTTTCCTATCACACAGTTAATTTCTTCCCTGGAGTATAAACAGGATATAGTGATCTCAAACAGAATTTCATGCATATAAAAGGCAAAATTCTCTTGTTGCAAGTCAGTAAAATTCCAAGGAAGTCATATATCTCGGTACCAATACTAGTTTATGATTTATTTTAACTACTTTAAAAAAAAAAGATTAACCCCACAACTTAAAAAATTAATTAAAAAAAAAAAAGTTTAACATTAAACATTTTTTTAAGTAGTTTTAACTGGAATTAGTAGTTTAAAACCAACTGGAAATTATAAAATGCTCACAATACCTCAGGACTAACAAGTTTTAGAAAGATTCAAAAGCCATATATTTTACTGGCAGTGACTTTGCTTACAACACAACATTGGCCATCCATCAGATCAGACTGTAAGACCTGTTCACGAGCTTCACAATGAGGACGCATGCTAACCAAGTGCACTGCTGTATCATCATTGCAATTGTAGGAACATGTTTCTAGTAGGGGTGCATTTGACCAGAACATTTGGTTCCAAAACAGCAGGCTGCAAAGAGGGAATAATAGATTACAGTAGATTGTTTCTTGAAGGATATGTGCTTTACAAACAACAGCTACTCAAAACAATGCAAAATGCCACCCTGTTCAGGCTGCAGACACTATAAACACAGTAGTACTTTGCAGGCAGGTAAGCTGCACTGGGATCACATCATTATATTTTTCTTAAATACAACAGGAATTTTCCTTTGAAAATTGTAATGAATTTATCTACACTAAATGCTTCCAAGCATTTTAAGTAAAAGGAACAATAATTCAATTAATTTAGCAAATCTTGGCTTGTATGAAAACAAAATGTAAACTGGAGACAAAAGGGGAAGAGAAAGATTAAATCCTTGTTTAGCAGTATACATTTGAGACAAATTCAGGAAACGCTGTGACAAAATGTATAGCTTATTCAAAAAGGTGGTAACAACTGTACCAAACTTAGCAGTGGAAAAATACTGGAAACAAAGACAAAAAAATGTTGAGGAGTATAAAAGAACTGTACAAAGTCATAGGCAAGGAAGCCTGTAAATTTTGCAGAGAAGTAGCCTAAACAAAAAAAAAAAAAAAAAAAAAAAAAAAAAAAAAAGTGGAACCAAAAGAAAAAATGTGATTTAACAAAAACTGTAAGAGCATATTTGTGGAGTAAAAGGTTGATTATGATGGCAGCTGAAAAATTGAAATACATCTTTGTTTGTTTTAGATAGGAGGTGAATATTGAAGAAATGTTGATGAATTATTTCCCCAGCTGCTCTCTGAGGAGATGGCAACTAATGCCAGCAAGAAACAAGTTTCCCATGAGAAAGGATAGCATGCAGAGGGCATCTAGCTCATGGCAAAACAAGCAGTTAAGGAATCAACTGGCAAAGTGCTAAGGTTAAGTGATAACTATCCAAATTTTGAAGGAAGTGGCCAGAGGGGCAGGGAAGTGCTTTGGTGTCTTTATGGAGAGTGTGTAATGGCTTAATAGCCTGTTATAATCTCATATTCCTTAAAATGGAAACACAGATTTTACTTCAAAGTTTACCAGTTATCACCATTATTCTGCTGGACAAAGTAGAATCTAAGGAGAAACTGAAAGAAAGATGATGAAAACTAAATATGGTGGCATTAGGGAAAATTGTGGAACCTGTAGGCTGAGTTTTGCACCAAGTGTAGTGACACGCAGTAGAAACAGCAACCAGGCGAAGAACAGGAAATTGTCAGGAGAGCGGTGATTTAATTAAGGTGAGTAAGGCTGGATTTCCTAGAGGAGAGATCAAGTCTAACAAATGTTACGGAATTTTTCCAAGCACACTTAGTTACAGTGTGCATATCATGTAAAGGTTTCTCATATATGGCAAATGCCTGCTTAATTATGATATGTATTAATTATCCTATCACTGCACACCAGTGCACGATTGTTTGTGTGCCCTAAATTAACGAGTAGATAATAAGGAGATTATTTTGAACTAAACCACAGCAGCCCATAAGAGTACATAATTACTTGGGGATAGAGCAGCCTCTCCTGAAGGAAGAAACTTAAATAGCAGTGCCTTCTCCACAGTTACTTTCAGGGGGTGGTGTCAGGATGTTGTTTTCTGTCCAATGGGTCAACAGAGCCAATCCTGTGAACCCCACAGCTTTCTGCACTGGGTTCTGTAAGCATGGGGAATGGTCCCGATGTCTCCTATCTCCTTTTAGTGGGGATTTCCATACTTGGAAGTGACTTAGCTTCACATCAAAGTCTCAAACTTACAATTTTTTTGGAATCCTCTCCTAGAGGATGCAGGAAGCAAAAGCGTGTGAAGAGTGTTCCTCTGATATGCGCTGACATGTCCTGGGAGCAGCTCTGTAGCTCCTCTGTCCAGAAGCGTGTGTGGGGCTTGTGTCTGCCGGGGACTCGGCTCTCCTTTTCCCCCTGCACTGTGAGGTACCCACTGTCCAGATCAACACACTCTGAAAAATTATGGCTGATGGTGAAATACACAGCCAATTCAGAAAAGTAGTATTTACGTCTCTTATACAACTGCAATTACTGTTGGAACTTTAGAGACTTGAGAATTTTTTATTCTTAAAAAGAAAAATTTGCTTTGTCTCCTGCAAATTTTGACAGGTTCATAACAGCAGTGAGATTATGGGTATAGTTCATTCACTGAAGTGAAGTAGTAGAAACAGCAATGGTAAAACTAATGTAACCAATTGTTATGATTTTTTTAATATGAATTATTTTAATTAATTATTATGATGTTAAAATATTTAAATAGAACAGCTTGGACTTCGACTAATTACTGGATTTGTGTATGATGTAACCTGATAAATATTTTTACAAACAGGATTTGTCTTTTTCCAGGGAAGATAAAGATTTTACAAGTAATGTATGCTGGAAGAGAAACAGCCTAACACCCAAACAGTTTGAGTTTTAAGCATTTGATTAGAGATCTTCTACCCTATGTTCAAAAATATACAAAACCAAATGAAAAAACACTATTCAGTTGAACTTTTAGCCTGGAATTTGGGAGATATGGATTATGATCTTTCCTCTTCAATGGATTTCATTAGGCTTTGGTAGTATTTCTTAGTCTTGGTGCCCCAATTTAATATCTGCAAAATGAAAATAATGTATCTGGGAGACACTATTGTGGAATTCACATTAATTTATATGAAATGTTTGGAATTACAGCAATAAGAAATTATAGAAATATCTATGAATTCTGCCTGGAATACAAATTGGCTTAAAGACACATCAAAGCAAGCCAAGTTGAAATATTAGTAAAACTATATTTTATTTATTGATATTTCGTGTAAGGTACTGCAATAACCCCTTGGATAATAGAGCCCCCAGAGGATGTAAAATTTAGTTTTGAAGAGAATTAATTGTTTATTCAGAAAAGGATAACCATTTAAAAAGCAACATACACTATAAATCTCATTAAGAGTTAATAGATTCTCTGAATATCTTCCACGTGTATTGGTGTTTCCAATCAGTGTGGCTGTCCAGAGAGCAAGCTACAGATTCTGGCAGTGCTCAAATAGTGCTCCCTCCCATCACGGTGGCTTCTGTCAAATTCAGGGGAGAACTGACTTCTGTTTTCCATCCAGAAATGTATCTGCTGCTTTCCCTGGAGTTGGCCTCTCCGTGCCAGTGGGCATCTGGCCTACTGTGGTCTGTACATAGATGATGACAGTTCATGCTGCTGTATTTCTACCATGTTCCCTGTGACTGATACTTAATTTTCAGTAATATCAATTAATATTAATTACTATAGAGAAAGATGCCTATATAAATGTATGCAGCAAAATACACATCTTGTTTTCAAACTACTTTTCTTTTTATACTCGAAACATGTCAGAATCCAGTCAATATCTTTTGCGAGTATAGCCACATGTTTTCCCTCTACACCCGTGTCAGGACCCATATGCTTGGCTGAGTTTGTTTTCTTTGCATGCTCTAGAATTTTTCCATGGTATTGTCTCTTTATTTGTCTACAAATAACTTAGCTTCAGTTTTGAGCTGACATCTGTGCAAGGAAATAATTATTTTCTAATTAAATATACATTGAACATGACGGAAAACTATTTAAGCTTTTTTAAAGCACCAGGATTTTTAACTGCAGCTAATTTTGTATCACTTAAAAGAAACCAAATTAATTCTTCCCTAGCCAAATATTTTTAGTTTTATGAAGCTACGTGTTGCAGTGATGTGTTTGTTCTTAACAGCTTGTGCACTGATAAAGAAGCTGTAGCAGGCAGCCATTGACAGGCAAAAAGATTAACTGCTCATGCCAAACCTAGATGACATAAAACTGAAATTAGTCAGAAGTTCATGCAGGTTACTAAAATGTTGGACATCCAACTCACACAGCTGTTTCAAAAGGGTTATCCAACTAGATGGGGACTGGATCTGTTAGAAAATGGTTCTGCTACAATTGTTCTTGCACTATGACTTGTTTTATGATTTATGAAGGTATAAAACTAAAATCATGCATAATACCTAGCACAGGAGTAGTATCGTGGTTTTTCTAACTACTGCAGGTAAATTCCTAGAAACTTAAATACGCAAACAGGACCATAACAGTAAGAAAAGTCTGGAATCCAACAGTTTCAGTTATGGACTGAGCAAGCCAACCTGCAACTGGTAAATCACTAGAGTTAGTAAATACAGTGGTGTAGTCAGTAGCATATGCAAGTAAATCAAGCTTATCTAGTTTTATGTGGAGCAGTATCAAATTTATCCACTTCTGCATGCCTCTAGGAGACAAAATAAATCAGTTTATCTGCTTGCAAAATTAAATACCACATTACAGAATGAAACCATGAAAGTGAATGAGCACATCCTCTGTTACCTTAGTTGAGAATTGGACTCTGAGAAGAAAATGCCCATTTGTCCTTACTTCTGATGCATCTTTTTTCTATTTTTTGAGTCATCTCTCCAATTATTAATACCTTCTGTAAGATTAATTGCCCTAAAACCACCTTTCCCAAAGAGATTATTTGCATATCTGTTCTAACTAGTGATGCTTAGCGAATCTTGTCATTAGTGTTAGAGCACGTCAGTCACTGCTAAGATGTCAGTCTTATGAGCTCTGCATTCTTCTTGTTATCTCAAGAGAGTAAAATGGCTTACCTTAAGATATTAGTGCAGCAGGGGGAATGAGTAAAGCCAGCACACTCTAATCTATTATTGTCCCTTCCCTTTCTTTAGAATATCCTTTGCAACAATGAATTTCCACTTAACAGTTGAAAATG
This sequence comes from Fratercula arctica, assembly GCA_947846985.1. Lineage (NCBI taxonomy): Eukaryota > Metazoa > Chordata > Aves > Charadriiformes > Alcidae > Fratercula > Fratercula arctica. Next base: position 29,308,396 of record CANTUZ010000010.1, read on the forward strand.
CAGATCGTTTATTGTCATTATTCAGATGATAATTCTGATTTTCCTAATATATTAAAATCAGTCTGTTAAGAAAAGGGTAAAAGCTTTCTTCTCATTTGTCCTAGGCTTTGTTCAAGTTTCTTGTACAGAAATGGAATTTATTTACATGAAAATCAATCTTCTGGTCTCAGGGCAAAAGTGATTTAGGGAAAACAGCAGTGAAAAGGAATTTATTGGTCTGTGAACCAATGTAATGTTGAACTGATTAAGAGTATGCAAAAAATCAATCATATTAATCTTGATCAAGGAATTCATGAAGTCAAAAGATTTTTAATTACTAGCTATCTTGAAATGGGCATAAAATTAGCATTGGTTGTTTATAATCATCACAAGAATTCAATATTGCTATTGTTATTGGCCTTTTTTCCCCTCAAAATATATTCATTAAGGCCTAACTTGTTAATCAACAGTGAGTTTGATTTTTGGCAACTAAATTGGAAAACACAGCAACAAGACTATTTTTGACTCAATTGTTTTTCCCTCCATTTTCTTTACCTCTTTAAAATTCGATCTTTAAAAGGTAATGTTGTCTCAAGACTGGGGCGCACTGTAAGCTGTATTAATTGAAAGATAGAAGAATGCTTATGCATGAAACCAGCGAATGCTGATGAGAGATTTTCCGGTGAAGCAAATGGCTTTAACACCTCTGAACCAGCAGTGATATTTTGGAAAGGCTTTTTGCAGCTAGAGGGTATTTTTTGCTCCAACTTCAGTGTAGCTATTCTGCAGTCATCAAGTACATTTCTCCGCATTCTTAGCAATTACACAGGTTATTTCTGGAACAACAAATACAAACTTACTCCAGGCTGTTGACAAACCTGGAAGTGAGGTTATGCAAATAACTGATTATCAGTATGGCACACTAATAATACGTATAATAATAGAAATATTGTTTCCATCTAGGGAAAAAGCTCACATACTTCATGCCAAAACAGTAATTTGGGAATGGAATGGATCATTCTGCTCTAAAAAAAAAAAGGGGGGGGGGGTGGGGCGGGGCAGGGACACAACATTTTGTCTTGTACTCAAAAGAAAAGCAAAATACATGCGGTGTTATTCACAAACCTGATGGATAAGGAAGACTAGGAATAGTGTTCACATTTTAACCAGTCAAGTTAATATTGTTTACACAATAGATAATGTAGGATGCTTGCTTCAATTCTCACTTCTCAAAAGACCATCTTGTTCCTTTGCTATGGTTTCAGCTGCTCTTGGTCAGTCTTCTGTGGATTCTCTGCCTGCTTTTGGAAGTAATAGCCATTTCCCAGAAGATGTGGAAGTTGTGTGTCCTATGTTGCAAATGAATGCCTTAGGGAATAAATCCTTTTTCTTACTCAATTTCTGACTGGAGAGTGTCAGAGGAGCAATGAAGAGAGAGGCTCAAAATGCCTCAGGGAAAGAGTGGCACTGATTTACAGCTTGCTTTGCCCAGGGATTTCTTTTGGGCTGTCAAATGGAAGTTTCAAAAACCACTCTAGAATTCCCCCCCTCAGTTTTTTCCCTTTTGATAAAAAACAGTCATACTTAACTCAAATTCATAAATTTACCCAAAAGTTCATTAAAAATTGCCCATATTTCTCTCTGAATCATAATATACTTCACTTTCATTAGAAACAATATGTGCAAGGAGTACATCTAGGTAATAGTATTGGTAGAGTTATTTTGTTATTTTTAATGAACCATTAGCCAAGCACTAAGATAATTTAGCAGCTATAGAGTAGGAAACCTTTCATCATGAGGCCGCTATTATCAAATCCAGCCCAAAGTAATTGTGGCCAATGGCTGTTGTCTTATGGTCTGTGAAGTAAATTGTTGAGAACAGCAATAAAAATAAAATTAAAAAACCCAAAACTTGTCCTCTTCACTGCTTTACAATTTGCCCAAAATACATGCTGCTATTCTAGGGATTTGTAGATGAAAAGAGATTTTCAGATGAAAAGAAAGTTTTGTGGGCTTTTAACATGACATCAGACAATTTCTGATGCTGTCACATCTAATAGGGGCAAAACGTTTACCAATTTACATGGATGAAAATGCAGAGCAGTATGAGAAGAAATTATGGTTTGAACTGAACGGGAATTCATTTAATGACATTGTTATTATTATGAACTATAATAAAGAGAAGTAATAATGAAGTCCTGTTAAGTATTACAACACACTACCTCAAAGAATGAGGCTTAAGATAACAGGAAAAGATAATCAGATTTTGTCATTCCCCTTTCATCTAAAGGTCTAGGACTGGTAGCTAGTACTGTCTACTGCAAATGAAGACCACATGAAGTCACAAATTTTCTCATTTAAAATGTTTCAAGGATGAACTTGATCCCCATGTCACTAAGAGCTTCATCTGGTGTCTCCTGAAGTGCCTTGGTTGATGTGGGTGCTTTGGACTAATTTCCAGAGTGTAGCTTGTAAAGATGAGAGGGATTTGGCTCAGGGTAGCTGGGTGGGTGGAGAGGAGAAGGGAGTGGTGAGTTTTTCAGCCATCCCTAAGGAGGTATAAATGAAAGCAGGACTGTCCCTTTCAATGACATTTGTGGACTTTGATGAATGTAAACCAGCCATGAGATCATGTCTTCAAGGCAGTATCAGCAAACCTACAGTAAATCCATCAAAATTAGTGGGATCACCTGGAATGAGTTCAAGAACCAAATTCAGGAAATCTGGACCTGCAACAAGTGTTCAGGAAAAGGCTTTCCTGGAATTTCTGTGTGTAGGGAGTTTGAAAGTAACTTTCAGTTTTTTCTTTTCTTTAATGAGACTTAACTGCCATTTTATGCAAGTTATAATGTTATTAGCATGTTCAGGCAAGTCCTAATCAACTATTTATTAGTGATCACTTTAATAGATATTATGTTAGGTAAAATGAACGTAGCAGGAAGGGAGGTAAAATAAAGGAGACACAGATGTCTATCAGTACTGCCAATTAAAAATACAGGACCTACTGCCAAAAAGCTTGAGCTGAAGCTTGTGATGGTCTAGTGAGTTCAACACAGCAGGTGTATAACACGAATAGCACAGCTCTCTGAGTTAAAAACCCCTAGTAGTGCAGATGGTGGTGACTCCAAAGAAAAAGGTTTTCTTTCTAAATTCTGTTTCCATCAGAGAACCTTGTACTGCATTAAGAGCTGTCATCAGCTCTGCCCTAAGGGCTGGGGGAGATCCTCTTGACCTTCTGCATAAACACAACTGTACAAAGCTCTACTGTTGCACTGATGTATGAAGTGGATTGGATAAAAGCTGCAGTTGTGGCCTAAGGGATTTCCAAGCCCCTCTCATTATTCTCAGAAATACACACAGGTTCTGATTAAAGACATTCTTTTCCAGATCAGACCTTCTAACTGTATTATATGTTAATTGCAGTTTTTAAAATTTTGTTTACATCTTTCTTCTTCAAAGCTATGCTTACTTATTGTATGTACATGTAAAAGTTTCTGCAGATCATGAACCTTTTAAATTTAACTTAGTTTTGCTCCGTGGGACTTTTAGGATTTCTTGGTTGCAGTCTCCAGTGCGTTTTGTCTGGAAAAATTCTAATTGAAAGGAATAACCTTTTAAAGGGTGTTCAGAATACTCTAATTTGACTTTCTTTCCTCCTGCCTTATTTTTTCCCTAGTAATTCTGATGCTAAGCTGTCCTCTGTCTTGTTGGCCTTTCCTATTTTTACAGTCTGTATCAAAGCCAAATGCTGTGATATATTTAGAATATTAATGGATATAAAACCAAAATTAACTCTGCAATTAAAACTTTATGGGAGTCTGTAGCCCTTGCCTACCTAAATTGGTGTAATTTGTTGTTCTGCGCAAAGTACCTCTTTATTTACGTGAATGTGATCAAAAATAAAGGTCCTTTCTAATTTTGGCTTTCTACCTTATTAGGTGGGAAGAAGATCACATGCTACGTCAGGGAGAACAAGTGAACCCCACCTGGATCAGTGGCTAAATTTGTAATGAATCTGAGGCTGTTGTATCTCCCTTACAAAAACAGAGCAGTTGTAGATTTAAAACTATGTCTTTGGTGATATTTATTTCATACAACAACTGCAATTCTTTCTCCTTTCAGACCTCCCTGTTTGTTGCAGGTCACATTTCCAGTTATTTAGGATGAAGTATAATTCATCGTAGCTAAGTATCATCTGTTACCTCACCCTTCTTAGCATCGTGTGCATTTCAATGAGATGCAGAATAATGGTAAAAAAATAAAATTAAAAAAAGTTTACTTTTACTGTGATGACCAGTACACTAATCTCCTTGGTTATAGCAGATATCTGTACAATGGATGTAGACAAGAATCAGCTACCAAACTGATTACAAATTAATAGAATAGCCTTAGAGGTTAAAGCCTCTGCAGTGGATATTTGCTAAATATGTATTATTACATATATTATGTATTTTTATATATGGTTTATACTATATAAAGATAATTTATACTGTATAGAGTATAGATAATTTGTATGGTTTATACTATATATAGAGAGAGAGCTTTTGAAAATTGGAGGGAGGCTTTATTTGAAATTAATCACAAAATGGCAGAAAGCAGTATCTGTGGTTTTTTTTCTCACACCTTCCTCTAGCTGCCCCCCTCCCCAGCTTATGTTACAGAACATAAGCCTTAAAGTGCTACTCTGATGTCGAGGGATTAGAATGTCTAAATAATAAATGTCTATCTATAGCAATAAATGTCTATACATGAAATAGTTGTCTCTATTAGTAAATAATATTTTAATGAGAAATTTCAGAAAGAAGTTAAAGGCTTCAGAATATAATAATAAACAGCTAAATAAAGTATTAACGTTTACAGGGTGGGAAGAAAGGACTTAACTCTTGTATTGACAATATACACATTTTGAATTTCATAAATCTATAATATTTTAGAAAGCATGCTGTACATGACATCTGCCATCTAGTTTATTACAGAGCAAGATCAAGTGTCTTCTAAAACATCTAGAATATGGAGAGTGTCAATTTAAAAAAAAAAACACTTTTATCCAGGGTATTTCTCTCTGTCGCCTCAGCCAGTCTCTCAGACAAATCCGTGTTTTTCCTGGACTAAAATGGCAGGATCTGGCAGGTAGAAGGGTGGCAGCTACTGCGACTGCCCCAAAAGTTGCTGCCTCACTGTAGGTGCTGGCCTCCCAAGACGCTTCCTGGTGCTGTGGGGACAGGGTGAATATCTTTAGAGAAATTTTACAGGGGTTGATGTGTTGATATATTCCAAATAAATTGTCTTAGGATAATATAGACAATGGTTTATTTTACACAGTATATATAGTATAGGTAATAGTCTCTACTATGGTTTATTACTATAGAGAATAGTAAATGGATGAACTATCTGCATTTGAAATACATAGTAGTTATTAAACACTGAAATGGAAGGACTTAACTTTGGAAAGAGATTGGAAGTGCCTCACCTCTGTTCTTAATTAACTAATTCCAAATTAAAATACAGAACTGACTGACTTTAAATTATGTCAGTCATTCTGGGGGCAATTCCATATTAGCACTATGAAGAAGAAAATTCTTCCAGAAAGCCACTGTTGCTATGGTCCATTTTGGATTCGGAGCCTGGACTTGAAATCCAGAACACTTTAAATGTTTTCCAGATGCTTTCTAATACAAAACTAAATCCCTTGTACTATCCAGTGTCAGAGTTTTACACTTTATTCAGCCTAAAACATAACTATGTATCTGACCTGATACATTAGCAATCTTTTAAAATTGAGATTACTGTAATAGTTCAAGAATCATGTGACTTCAAAATCTACAATCATATTATTTTATTTTTTTTCCCCCACAAAAATTTTTGCAAGGAATTAAAGTAATTATTTTCTGGCCTTACACATTGTTTACTGAGTTATTTTTGAACAAGCTACTTGATTAAGTATCAGTTTCATGTTCCTCAAAACTCAGACTGAGCATGGTGTTTAGGAAATCAATAAGAGCCCAAATCATAGCCTACTTCATGTCTTTATTCTCCTGCTTATAAAATAAATACAATTTTTAGACTTATTTCATCTTTCATCTAAGGTGTTACCAAACAGTGTTTGTAAAGTATTAGTAGCTAGGTTTTTAAGTAACAATACAGCCATCTTATTAGTTGCTGCTCTGCAGTATATTGAAGACTCTGAACAGCTGTTACTGTTCTCTTCATTGGTATCATATTGTCTAAAGACTGAGTATTTCTAAGTGTTGGATCACTGAGGTGCTGAATTTTGGAAACTGAGATTTTTCAGGGGAAAATTGATTTGAATCAACTGGGCTGTAGAAAATCTGCTGTGAAGAATGGGAGGCCTTTAAAAGATAATGGTGAGAAAAATATTTTCCTGAAATGCTGAAGCTTATGAACAAAGCTTAAACCAGAGGGAGTAAACAATAGTAGCCTGGCATTTGTTTGTAGAGAAATTGTTATAAAACACAGGGGTAAAGACGTTGGCTGTCATGAGGTTCAACAAGGCCAAGGCAACTCCCAGTATCGGTATAGGCTGGAGGTGAAGGGATTGAGAGCAGCCCTGCCGGGAAGGACTTGAGGGTACAGTGGGTGAAAAGCTGGACATGAGCCGGCAACATGCGCTCGCAGCCCAGAAAGCCAACCGCATCCTGGGCTGCACCAAAAGCAGCCTGGCCGGCAGGGCGAGGGAGGGGATTCTGCCCCTCTGCTCCACTCTCGTGAGACCCCACCTGGAGCACTGCGTCCAGCTCTGGAGCCCTCAGTGCAGGAAAGACGGGGACCAGCTTGGGGTGGGTCCAGAGGAGGCCCACAAAGATGCTGAGAGGGCTGGAGCACCTCTGCTGTGAGGACAGGCTGAGAGAGTTGGGGTGGTTCAGCCTGGAGAAGGGAAGGCTCTAGGGAGACCTGATTGTGGCCTTTCAGTATTTAAAGGGGGCTTAAAAGAAAGACGGGAACAAAACTTTTAGCAGGGCCTTTTGCGATAGGACAAGGGGTAATGGTTTTAAACTAAAAGAGAATAGATTTAGACTAGATAGAAGAAATTTTTTATGCTAAGCAGGATGAAACACTGGAACTGGTTGATCAGAGAGGTGGTAGATGCCCCATCCCTGGAACCATTCAAGGTCAGGTTGGACGAGGCTCTGAGCAACCTGATCTAGTTGAAGATGTCCCTGCTCATTGCACGGGGGTTGGACTAGATGACCTATGATTCTATGAAATAAATGTTTCTTCTTTTTTAACTGCAATTAATATTTTGATAGTAACTACACAGAAGAAAAAAAATCCATGTTCGTTTTTTCAAAAACAATCAAAAAACATGGCACGGATAAATACACAGAAACTAAGCCAGGTAACTTGGGAGTTTAAAATATTATGACAAATATGTAAATTATACAGCAATAGAAAGACCAAAGCAGTAATAACCCCTTATTATCTCATAGATCTGGAATCTGAGACAGAGCTATTTCAAACATTGGGAGAGCTGCAGATGCAAAAATAACTGCATCTAGTACTCACCATTAAGCAATTTCAAACTTTACTATTAGGACTGGATTAAGTGGTATATTGTCTTCTCATAGTATTTTTTCAGGTGACTGATATGGACTGCAGTCTCTGCACTAAATTCCCTGCTTTCAGCTGTCAGTGTACTCTTATCGAGATGACACTAACAAAGTGGTGTCTTTCCTGCCTTTTCCTCAGCTTCTACTCCAGCACCGTTCCCCTTCTTGGCTAAATGGAAGATTACTTTGTATACTGGAGGATTCTCTCTTTCTCAAACTTTCCAAGGTCTTTAAACGTAAGAAATGGAAATGAACAACAGTGACATGACAGCACCACACAATGCACCCACCACAGATGCCCAGCCACAGGTGCATAATAATGGTTTGATGCATGAGTTGCCATCTCACTTCTGTGGTCTTACTCTAACATTAGCACTGAAGAAAATGCTTAAGTGTCTTGATGATTAAAGACTTAACACCAGGATTTCCTTCTCTGTAATAGGGACCAAAACCCCAGAGTCCTTATTTGTGTGAGTCGATGAATCAGTGTGAGGTTAAAGATTATTAATGCTTATTTTCATTTTATGCCACTTTCTATTCTGTTCTTCTCTGTTACTTATAGCTTCATCTCTCTCAAGAGGCACTGTAACTGGCAGTCAGGGATGTATATGGAGCATCACTGGAGAGAACAGTACTTATAGAAGTGCACACCTAATTTAGCAAATACCATATGAATAATAGTAGCAATTTTATCTAAGTGGTGAGACCATACTGCAATATACAGATATAAATCTCTGCAAAAAACTTCCTAGATTTTCTTTTCTGATAGTTCAGTGGGTTTTAGTAGAGAATCCTAAAATACTTCTAAAATGTTAGCATGTCTGGTCCTTCCCCTCCTCCACACTAGTGTGGCTGAAGCCCAAGCTATGTGTTTTAGGAAATGTATTTTGTCTTTGAAGTGGTAGAGAGGATCAAGTGGAAAATCCCAGGTAAGAGTGAAAAACTCACATAGTTGTAGCTTTAAATACTTCTAGATCACCTTGCAGTCCAGTATTGGAAAGTATAATTTTCTTCCATTGTAACATTAAATAATATCAAATTTGGAAGGCAACTATTGAAATACAATACTAGTAGTCCTGTTTCATAGGTACTAGCCCTAGATTCAACTTCAAAATAAACTTTCTTTGCTTGGAAAACCAGACGTTTTTGGAAAGAAAAAATGGTTAACTTCCTATGAAGTTTTTGATCAGGGAACAACTCTTTCTCCATTTTTTCCATTATGTTCGTCAAATGAAAAACAATTGTTTTAAAACTGCTAAGTGCTTTCCTATTAAAAGAAAAAGACATTTAGATTAAAAATAAGTATGTTACCATATGTTATCATATACCTATATAATAATTTGTTTTACTAGGAAAGAAAAGAAATTAAAACATATGGGAATATGTGCATTAAATCAAGCATTTTATTTAAGATACAATATGCTTTTAGGAGAATGGCAAATAGTCACCTGCGTTGGTGGGAAGTCAGTATAGTATGACTACGTTAAAGGGAGAAAGGAAAAGTCCTTGATAATTAATGCAGTGTCTTATGTCATGGATATGTTTGCAGGACTATGCACAAAGGTGTAAATATTATGTGTGATTTAGCATACAGAAATAAATTAAATGTGAACACTTTGCTTATAACAACTTTTCTGAGCTAGTAGTGCTGGTTGCTAACTATCTAAGTGACAGTCAGATTTTAGGGGCTAGAGAGAAGCCACTAATGAATTTGGGAACATCCACTTCTCACACACCCACAGATGCATTGGGGTTCTTATAGATATGCCCTCCACAAGAATTTTCATGTCTTTTTCGTATGCTATTCTGCCTACCTGCTACCAGCTTCTCTTGTATAATACCCTGCTGTTTCCAAGGTCCATAGCATAGGTGTCATTTGAGCAACTTAGTGTTCTAAACTCTGTGTTAGTGTTTTGACTAACGTAATGTATCGAGCTCTAAGTGCAGAAATATGATGTCCTCTGAGTTTTTCAGAATCATAAGACATTTGTATAAAGTTTGCGTCCCCTAAGTTTAGGTTTACTCTAACTTGGCTCGGCTTTTTTCTTTCTTTCCCCTACTGAAATCTATCTGTTTGTCTAAATCCTAAGCTATTTAATCTTTCATTGACTAGTTTCTGTTTTGCACAGGCAAAAGTGTGCAATTAAGCATGTAGTTTTGTTTGGCTGACTGATCTTTAACACGTGTATATTACATAGTGTATATTACAGCTATAGTGTATATTAGAGCTATTATTATGAAAAAGCATTTACATAAGCCGTAAACTTACAAGACTTTTTAGATGGGTAAAACATGTTCTTTTCCTCAAGGCACTTGGGATCTGTATTAGCCAAGACAAACACTGAGGCTCAGTATTTGGGAAATGCAAAGAGTGTGTTCGGATAATTTAAGAGGCACTGAGGGGAAAAAGACTCCTAGCACTAATGGCTTGGGACAGGGAAAGAATTCTTGGCAGATGAAGGCAATGAAGGTATTCCAAGTGTAGGCAGCTAATCTGACAAAGCTTAGGCAAAATATTCAAAGAAAATAAAAGATTTAGTAAAGTCTAAAGAATTAATGTGGGAAACTTGCAGAAAGTTGAGATGGAACTGAAGGCAAAAGGATTTGAGTGATGGAAAAGGCTTATACACAAAGCTTTACACATCAGGAAGGTAGTTTTGAATTTGATGCAACCAGAGGTAGAAAGTCAATGGAATTTTCAAGAGGTCAGTCATCCCTTTTATGCTGTGCTGCAGAATCTGTGCTGTATACATACTGCCAAGATAACTGATATGCAGAGCTGACATACTAAGGTGGCTGTGCGCTTTTACTTGAGCAAATCCATGTATTTCTGGTTCACTGTGCAACATACATAGAGACAATTTGTATGGATACAAAATGTATATATGTAGTGGAGGAGATGTGAAGGCAATAGCTTTACATTCTGAAAAAAATGTTGGTCTTATTGACAAGATAGTTATATGGTGTGCAACAATTACAGAGTATGCATGTATTCAGCATAAAAAATAATGTACCTCATTTGTCTGTTTCTACTATATGAGTCAAAACAGTCTGGCTCTTGAAGGATAGTTACTCTAACATAAGCTTCTGTAGACAATCACGTTAAGAAATAGAAAAGGAAAAAATGTAAGTATTCCCACATATATCATATAAGCTTTGTTGACCATTGGAAAGTATTACATAAATAGATAAATAAATTCAACACAAAATCCTTTCAAACCTAGCTTATTGTTGATTTATTGTTGCTTTGACTTCACAGGCAAATTGCACACTTGCATCTGCCATTGTGAATATCCTCTGCTCCGCTTTGTCAGTTGGCCAGTCCAACCTGTTAGACTAGGTTTGGGATTTACCAGCAAAGTTCTTACTTGTTACTCTTATCCATTATCACTGTGATCACATCCCATTCCATCCCTGAAGGTTAAAAAAATACCAGCAAAACAAAGTCTTTTTTTGTGGTTTTTCATGCGTCATAGTTTTTCCTACACACAGCCACAATGCTTCACAAAAATATTCCTACACGAATGTGTATTGATTGTCGTACTATATGGCTTTGATATACTGGCTGTTGTTTGGTAACCAATGTATAGCACGTATCTGCTTCGCTCAAATCAGTATGATCAAAATTCTATTTTGCTCAACTATTAGCATACATATTTCCTGTTTCTTCTCTCTTTTTATCCAAAGTTATGCACCAGAAGGCCTTTTTCTAGAAGGAACTGTGTTTCACCTTTTCTAATTCAATTTGTTGAATGCAGGAAAGAGAGGGAAAGTTTGAGAGAAAAATTGCTAACGTAGCTCTTGTTGAAGGACCTTCTTCAACTACAAGGTGGCACATGGTTTTTTAAAGGCACTTTAAAAAATAACTCACCATGAGGTCACTGTACCAAATGAGAAAAGGACAGTTGTGCATATCTAGTAATTCCCTCTTTAAAGGTGCACTTTTCTAATTTAGGAAGAATTTGATTTCTTCTTAATTTGACTCTGTTTTAAGAAATTCTGTTTAATTATTACCATAATAGCTAATAGCATTTGAATAGCATTTATAAATTGCAGTTGAGACCAAGAGGTAAGGCTGTAAAATGAGCGAAATAGTGAAGTTCCTTTACAAGGTGAGATACTTCTGTCTCAGAAAGTGTATTGTTCTGGACTAATACCACAAACAAAAGATGCTTAGTGCCTAAAACTGATGGTAATTTAATGATGTCTGCTCATTTGTTTTTGCCTGGGGGATTTCTAGCATGTTAAGAGGTATGCGTATCATCACAGAACGTGCCATTCTGTATCATCTTCTGACTTCAGTGTGAGTGAACTGATTTAGGAAAGACTGAGGATTTTGGATTATGTGTTGACTTGTGTGAAAAGCTTTAATTAAATAGACTGCAGAGGATGGTAAAAATATAACCTTTCTCCATATCTGGATGTATACAATTCTGACTAACTCTGTAACCACATAAATATTGGTATTGTCACTTATTATCCATCAAGTCAATTGGTCTTTAGTTCCCTGTCAGTGTCTCAAGTTGTTCAATATACATAGCGGCCAGCATATACTCTGTCATGTCCTGCTCAATGGTGAGAACAATGTCTATCCAGCTTCTCCAGGCCTGGGAACTGTTATATCTTCTGAACCTTTTGTTGGCACTTTTTGGTTTTATTTTGATGTAACAAATTATGTCCTCCATTTTGCATTTCCTTGAAATGCGGATGATAATCTTTTGAATGTCACATGCTTTCTCAGTTCATTTGAATTATAAACTCTTTGGGACCTTGTCTTCCTTCCAGTTTCCAAGTAATGAGAGGTACTTTTCAGTGGGTCCTTTCTGTGTAACTAGTGAAATAGACAGTGGGTTCAGTTTTCACTTCTATGTCAGCAATTTCCGATTGACATATATTCATCAGGGATTCTTCATTAAGCGAAGTAAAACTTCCAACATTGTTTTATGTAATCACTGTTCTTCACCAATTCCACAGTGTTTACTGAAAATAAAATTAGGATATTTAAAGAGAAATAGTGTAACTTGGTTATAAGTGCCACAAAGACCCCACAACATGAAAACGATCCTCATGGATGGTGAGGATCTTAACCTTACCTTTGAGCTTCTTGACATGTGTGGGTGTTGATTATCTTTAATTTTAAGTTAACATCATTCTAATGGTGTGCTTTGTAGTAGGTGCCCTGTCACCTTTCCAGTATAAGTGTTATGACTCAATAGAAATTGCCTTTTGTATTGGAAACTGTTATCTGTCGTGATGATTAGCATCATTTAGCAACAATATCATGTACATGAAAAATATTTTTGTCCTGAATTCAGGACCTTAGAATAGAGTAGTCTTTCACATTTAGAAGAGCAACAGAACCTTAAGAAAAGTGAAAACAATAACACCTTGAGTTCTTTATGTGTGACAACAGTCTTTATTATTCAGTTTCTGAAATAAAGGATTAATTATTTCTTGGAAGGACAGTATCAATATTGTAGGGTGAGAATAAAGGATGTGAGTAGCCAGTGTTAGGATTACACTACCTGGATGAAATTTAACACTACATCCTGGCTTTCCCAACTCTGTGTAATCATCTGTGATGCAACAATACTCAACTTTTACTACCTAATAGCTATGTGATATATCTGTGACAATCTTAACTTTAAATAGGGGCATTTTGCTAGCAGACCTAAGCAAAGAGAGCTACCTCCACCCGCCTTTAAAATCTTTACTTGCTAAAACATCATTGTAAAATCTATGCTGTTCTTTTCTGTTGACTTTTTTTTTAAAGCTGTATTTTAAAAGCCCCAGCTAAACCCAACTGCGATCAACACACCATTGCATAAGTACTGGACAAAACATCCTTCCAAAAAGGTGTCATTTGTGCCACAGGGTCTAAGCAGACTGAACAGAAAAACGTAAGCAATGAGGGAAAACAAGAAATGTTATTTTGCATTGCGAGTGGGAAGAAAAACATGAACAGATCTAAGGTAATGATGTAGACAATACTTCACCTCACCACTGAGAGTAGTTCAAACAGCTTTAAATTGCCACTGACTGAGCCCTGTAACACTGGCATGGGTTAGCTCATTAGTGCTGCTGAGAGAGATGCTGTAATACACATTTTCTGTATTGGACACAAGAACTGGAATTTGCTGCGTACTTGATTTGGACATTCTAGTTTAAGACTCTGCACTACTCTCTGGTGAGCTGTTTAGACATGCTCAGAGGCTGTATAAATAAGTCTATGACAAAGATATGAGTTGTCCCCAGATCCCCCGATGTCTCCTTCATCGCCAAACATACATCTGTTTGATGCTTTTGCTGCTGAATTTCCCTTTTGTATTTTTCTGTTGATCATACTATTTGCCATCTATCAAACACATGCAGAATAGGCTAACACAGAATAACAAAAGCCACGATCTTATTGTATTGGAAATGGAATAAAGAAGATATGGTGAGATAAAAAAGTCTCATTTCAAAGTCACAAATATATTTTCATCTCATCCATCTGTGGTCTATCTCTATGAGCTGAATAATCTTTCTTTTTTTTTTTTCCATATCTGTTAGCAAAAGTCAGATGATCTGGCTTGTATTTTGCTTACTAGGCTAATCTCTATCTGACTACTTATTGATCTTTCTTCCTCTGTTTTTACCTGCTTGCTTGCCTATCTGCTTCTTTTTCTGAATAGTGGTGTTTTCATTTGCTATGCCAATTTGTCTGTATAATGAAAGAGCTTTTTTTGCTGTTTTTAAATTAATTTTTGATGCATTTAAGGTGGCTATTCTTTGTTGCTTGTTCAAATCACTGCCGTGCAACTAAAGAATCAGAAACAGCATAGCTGCAATCAGCTCACTCTAGGTGGCACTAGCAGACTCAGCAAATGCCTCTAATTCACTGTAAGTAAGGGGAAGTTGATATAGCATTGCAATTTCACTGAAGCACATATGGCAGACAGTGCAAATTTCAGGTAGGCAAGCACTGACCTCTCTCTGTCTAACCACAGTCTTTAACACCTACAGAATGCCAGTCAAAAATGTTCTGGAAATGGTGATAACTGCTTGATGCAGCAATAGGCATTTGCATGGCTGCATTATTATTTTTACTGTTAGATAACAGTCTAATTTCCTTTCTATCTGTTTTATGTAACACTCCTATTTTATGATTGAATTTGACTCTTCTATTGTACTCACATAATGCCTTTATCTTTTAACACTTCATCTGTTCTGAACTTCCTTCTTGAGTATATCAGATTCCATGCAGGGAACGGGGGAAAGAAATTGTCTTCAAAATGACAATAAGGATAAGCCAGGAAGGGATGTCAGCTCAAAAAACAAACTTGACATATCCTTTCCTCTTCATATTCTGCAGTCTTCCTTGACTTAAAATCTCTGACTGGATTCTGCTTTGAGGAGAATTTCGTATCTCGCTGTTTTGGTGGGGTTTTTGTTGATATTGTAACACATTTGTACAATGGTAGTCAATCAACTGAAATATTGAACAAGTATTTTAAAGCATTATATTTTATTTCTTTTTCTCCCAATTCTTTTTGCTGTTTCTATAAGAAAAAAAGATACCAGTTTTGATCTCACTTTCACCTCTGTGAAATCAGATAATACAGGGCTGGGTACAGAGGTTTACAAGGCCAGGCTGATATTATGTAATCTGTTCATGTGCTGCCGAAAGGGAAAGCATGTCAAGTATTAAGTGCATAGGTTGTGTAGGGTAGTGATGATTGGGGCAGGAACTGTAAAAACATGAACACGGCTCACTAGTTGACCAGTTGCCCATGCAGCTACTGAGGGGATGTTGAGAAAATTCCCTTAACAATCTTGTTAAACTCACTTTGATTGTAAAGGATGACTATTGCATTTTACCTCCCTGAGGCCTTAATATGCTGAAGCAGGCAAGCTGTGCAGTATTACAGGAGGATATAGACTCCTAAAAATAAATTAATCATAGATGATTTTTCGTGCTGACAGATGCTAAAGTTCTGATTAACAGTTTTGTGCATGATGTTCTCACTTTTCTGACCTAATTTGGCCACAATTTTTTACTTTCCATCTGAATATGTAAAATAATGTACACTATGTTGTCCTTAAAGTCTCTGCTAGTCATATGCTCAGAAAGAAGCATTATGGAGAGTATGAGGCTAAAACTGAAAGTTTGGTTAATGTTACATTTTCACTGTGGCCTCAGATAGGTATTTGGTATCAAATTTTAAAATACCTATATTAAAATATTTGAAGACATCTAACAGAATTTTCAAAACCACTCTCATAACTTCTATGGAAAACCTATTTTTGTCAGTCTGTATGTTTAGGTACCTAATTACTTTCAAAAATTTACCTTTGTCTTTTTTTGATGTACTTTCTTCTGCATCTTGCCCCTTTTGGGTGCAAAAGATTTAAGTTCTGAGAACTCATCCATTTCTAGATGAGATGGAGATGGAGTACAATCTGTTGTTGTATTTGGACTGGGGCTCCTAAAGGTTCTTCGGCATCTATATTAAACAGTTATGCGCTACACATTTTTTTCCAATTTTGCTACTCTAACCAGCATAAGGGGCGCTTCAGATGACTAACACCATAAAAGTCAACAGAAAATCTCCCAAGAAGTCTGAGACCATTCAGCTGAAGTTCATTTTAGATATCACATATGGGGAAAAATTAATACTAACTTTGCATATAAAAGGATAGGTTCTGAGATTACTATTAACATTAGATATGAGACCTTAAGTTTTTCAGAGGCAGTTCTGTGAAAATATTAGCTCAGATCTTAGCAGTGGTTAAATTATAACCAAATTAAATGTTATGAATTCCCAATTTCTATTAGGATTTTCTGTATGGAAAAAAAATAGATCTCATCATTTTACTTAGTAAATTCATGGTATGACCACATCTTGCATGCTTTATAGAGTTATTGTTTTCAACTGCAAAAAAATATGTATAAAAGCTTGGGCAGAGGGGTAAAGAAGGATGACGAGGTCTGTCAAGTATATGGAATGGCATCTGTGTGAGGGAAAGATAAGCAAGTAGGATTTCACAAGCTAAAAAAACAGACGTTGCAACTGAAATAATGTATATGTACCAGTTAGGGATATGGGATATATTGCTATGATGGGAATGTTTAGAAGACCGACAAATTAGAATTGCTATCAGTAGCTCTCTATCAGACTTCAAGAGCATATTGAGAGAGATTCAGCAGGAATCTGACTACAGTCCAAAATTTTCCTTTAATAATACAGCAGGGAAGGGCTTTTAAAACTACAGACAATGCCTAAGGCTTGACAAAGTGAAGAAATGATGAGGGTTTTTTAAATTTACGCAATTTTGTGATGGTGAATATGAAGTTACAGACTTAGCCGTAGTCAACTGCACAAATATAAAGCTAGGTATGACTGACTGGGTAATTTTTCTAAAGGCAAAGGTCTGATTACGTGCCAGCTATGATTGCTCCCTGAGAAAAAGACTACCAAAATCATTCTGAGATGCAGAAACAAAAGTGTAATTGGTAAAATCTTAAATAATATAACTGTTTTACTCTTGTAATATTGTCAGTTGGAAAATTGTGGTGAGTTTACATTCATCACAAGGTGAAGCAATTGCAGAAGTACTGGGCAAAGCAATGAAAACAATTACAGTTACAGAAAATTGGACTTCTAAGGAAAGGTTGCAGATATTGGTGTGAAGGTGACTGAGGGAAGGCATAATTTTTAAGAATGTAAAAAAAGATTTAGGAAATAAACCATTTTCCACATTTTAACTAAAGGTATATACCCCCATTACACAAGTTAGTTTGGAACAGAGTGGTAGATCTCTGCTTTAAAAAAGTTTAATGAGTTAAGCAGCTGGTTTTCAGCACCAGTTCCACTATTGTTACCTTTGATACAGCTGAACCACTGTTAACAGCTGCTGGAATGGTTAAAGCTAAGGTAAAGCTAAAATGTCACTGATCAAAATTCACTCATTGGTTATTTTCCATGAGAAATTAGTATAATCTCTCCTGTCAAGACTGTCAGGTGATAACACAGTTTCATGGATTCAGTTGCCCGTGCTGGTTACTGGTTTTAAAGTCTAATTTTGCCTGCCTCTGCAATAACCATCACCAGCTTTGGAAGCAGACCAGCCACAGGGCAAGTCGGGCACAGCAAGGACCGCACAAGCCACAGGGGCACCGACTGCCTCGGCCTACTGGGGAGAGCCTCTTTTGGAAAGGGGATAATTGAGTTTTCCCCCATATCAGCAGTGTTCAGCCCACTTTGGGAAGGACCCTTCATTCATGGTCACATCATTCACGTCAATAGCAGCTAATAGCTCATGTTTGCTCACACAGGATGTTGCTGAGAAGCCAGAGGCTCTTTATTTTTCAGGCTGGCAGTTTTTTGGATGAGCTCCGATCTGGCTTAGTGTTAGATCACAGTACAGAGACTGTCCTGCCAAGAGTGATCAATGATTTCCTGGAGGTTATCCATTGTGGTCACTATTCCATCTTGACCATAGCTGATTTGTCCTCATCTTGGGATTGTGCAGACCACATCGTCTGCTGTTGTAACAGATGTCCAATAATTCCACATACCTGGTGTTAGTACCCTGTTACGATGTTCCAGCTGTATCCCATGTTGTTAGGATATGAATATGTAGACTGCCATGTTGTAATTGATAGAATTATAGAATCATTTTGGTTGGAAAAGACCTTTAAGATCATTGAGTCCAACTGTTAACCTCGCACTGCCAAGTCCACCAATAAACCATGTCCCTCAGCACCCAGTCTACATGTCTTTTAAATACCTCCAGGGATGGTGACTCAACCACTTCCCTGGACAGCCTGTTCCAATGCTTGACAACCCTTTCAGTGAATAAATTTTTCAAAATACCCAGTCTAAACCTCCCCTGGTGCAACTTGAGGCCATTTCCTCTTGTCCTATCACGTGGTACCTGGGAGAAGAGACCCACCCCCACCTCGCTACAGTCTCCTTTCAGGTAGTTGTAGATAGTGATAAGGTCGCCCCTCAGGCTCCTTTTCTCCAGGTTAAATCGCTTCACAATTTCTACTTTCTGATATCTGTTTATTTTTGTATTAGGATTACACATTCCTTGAAGAATGCTAAAGAGAAGGGAGGAATAATTTTCACTAATTCCAAGTCCATTTCTACTTCTGCAAGTTAACACAATTTGCTGTGTCTGCTATTTTATTTTTCATGGTAGAATTCTAGATGACGGTTGTAATATTGGCTTCTTTTAAGAGGCAATGGGTTCTGTGTTATGTAGATACCACAGCTTCACTACCAGAACTTTACTTCTGTTGCTTCCAGCAAACTTGAACTTTTTAGAGCTAATTCTACCTGTGATTTCATGCCTGCATACTAGACACACGTATATATATCAGGTGATAAATACTTTTGGCTGACTAATAGTATACTTTGTTTAACTCACTATTGCAACGTGCAAACTTTTACTAGATTGGAATCTCTCAATTTGCAAGACTAGGCATAGTTTTCAGGTGACTTACAGAGTCATTTCAATTTGGCTTTTATATGAAAGGAAAGTGTTTGCACTATGAATTGTACCAGAGGCAAGAATGGAACAACAAAATGATGTGGCCAAGTTATTTCAATTCTTTACCTTCTTTGTAGTTTTCTTGTATTGGAGACAGGATTACAGTGAGAATAATGGCAGCAGCCTGCTATTGGAAAGCTGAAGAACATTCCTGTTTATGCGAGGCACAGGGCACTCTGTGAAGTTGATGCTCAATGCACTGGAACTGAGGCGTAGCTATATAGCTTGTGTATAGGTACCTATCTTCAACTAGGTGATAGATAGGATCCTAACTGTTTTTGAGGCTTCAGTATTTCAGATGACTGGCTGAGTATTTCTATTGTTTCTTTCCCTTGAAATTGCTAATGCTCCATGCAGAATACCATATCCACTTATCCTAAGGAATTAATTGACATAGTTACAGGAAGTTTATGCACAGGGCTGGATCGTGTTATGTCTGAGCAAAGGATCACAGGTAGGAAAATGAGCAGTAGCTCTGTCTTATCTGTCAGGAGCAAGTCAAGTACAGTAAGAAGCTTTTTTTGAGGCAGCATGGGAACTGAAACCCTCCTCCTAGTGTGTTGTTTGTGTAGATAGTTGGTACGTGGCTTTGATAACAGAACTTACTTGTGGAACAGAATTTATTACTGGATAGAAAAGTACCTGTGTATCATCTACCTTCTGGCAATTTGCAACAAAAGCATTATTTAAGGTGCTATTCTCAGGAGCTCCTTTGTGGGCGCTCCTTAATGACTGCAGTGTTACTTCCTTTATCTGTATTACTGAATGGGATAATCATCTTTATAATATGACTGTATATTTTAAGCTTGTTCAACTGTTTTTGCATTATACTTAGGATTTTCTGTTAATTTGTGGGTTTGTTCCTCAAAATGTAATGTTGAAGGAACTATTAAGACAATAATGTTAGAAAAAAAATCTATTAGGAACTGTGCAGAGCTCTCAGCAGGCCCGATCTGAGTGGGGCATGAGAGGACCTTCCTGAATACCCAATCTACTGTGGTGCACCCCATGGTGAGTGTGATGCACAGCACCAGATAAATGTTTCAAAGAGGATTCTGCAACCTGTCATAAATCACAGGTACTAGAAGACAAAACAGAGATGGCTGTCTCATTGCACTATTCTTGGTATATCATGACAGAAGTGAAAAAAACTTTTCTGGGTCCCATTTTACTTTTGGGTAAACTTAGCTCCAAGGCATAGTAAAAGAAGTATTGTATATAAATATGATACCAATTGGAGCAATAGGATTGCTGGTTCCTGAGGATTGTTTTTCCAGCAAATTGATCCTGGCTGTGCTGCAAAGTTAACTCACCTTAAGGTAAAGCTGGGATGACTGGGACTTGTGGCTGTATAATACTCTAGCTGAATTGCACTGAAAACCCACTAAGTATACTTTGCGTTTACATATAGTTTTACAGTTACGTGGGTAGACAGAACTATAGACACTGTAAGTGCAACCAGTGGAGGTGACACGCTCAGATACCTCAGTTACTATAAGAGTTGAGATTACTAAATAACAGGTTAAAATGCTGTTGCAGGAAGCTCTCACACAGTGCTCAATGAAGCAGTTTTGTATATTAATAATCCTACTTGGAGCTCTTATGGCAAAAAGATAAAAGAGATGAAAGGAGGAAAATATTTTTTTTCAGCATACATAGTACTGAACACTATGGAGACGCACTATTAAAAAATGACCAAAGTTGGGCTCTTAAATTCATATTTAGGCAGCCAAGAGTGACTTCTTTTCCCCCTGAAGTGCCAAATACCCAGCAATTTCTGTTAATTTCCCTTAAAGCTATGCAAAGTCACCTTTGTTCAACATGAGCTCACGTCGCTCAGCAGCACTGTAAGTCAGCGTGGAACTAGCATACTCCAGACAAGCCAGAATCGGGTAAAACCAATAATCCTTACCAGTTTATTCATTTGTATTTGCTTGCATACATTTAGTTTTCATTTTCCTCCCTTAACATGCTGGACTGGTGCACTAAGTTTTACTTAAAAATTTGCAAAAACCAGAGAAAAAGCAAGCAAGACATAAATATGTTAGAAAAAAACAGAGTAAGGAAAACCAAGAGAAGAATAAATCTTATTTCAATGCAATCAGAGTATAAAAGGATTTTTCACTAAGAATCTAAAGAGGAAGATGAGCTGAGATAGCCGTCTGAGTACGTGGGCAAGTTAGTGCTTATTGTGATAAATGTTGTTTATGTATACACCAGCAGGAAGTAAACTGAGATTGCTTTTTCTTCACTTAAATCCTAGGAGTGAAGCATTTGAACCATTTCTGATCTTAAAGTATTAAGATTAATAGGGTTAATTTTTCCTTTCAAAAAAAGACAAACACCCCCTCACCCCAACATTCATGAAGCCACTAAAGAAGGAATAGAGATCCAGAACCTGCCTAAGGATTGAAATGAGCTCTTTGGCAGTGAGCTATTTTGTCCTATCTTACACCAGCAGTAAATTTTATATGATTGTGAACTGATGTGTAGATATTAAAATGATCTACAAATGTAAGATTATTAATATTTTAACCAGATAGCTTAAAATAAACATGTTTTTTCTTTTTTTCTGTATACATTAGAATTATGAGGAACCTAACTTATGATTTCATCATCATTTTCTCAGGTGGCACTCCATAATATTCTAATGAAACATTTTTAAACTTGCATTGAATTTCAGTTCTTAGTAAAAAATTACAGAATTATTGATCTGGTGTTAACATAATCTTAATCTAGATCTTCTTGGAGAATCTCTGTCTTTTTTCATTATTATTTCCATTTTATTTCTTTCCTAGTTCTACAGCGAGAGAGCTAAGAAGGTCATTCTGACCAAATGGCTGTAATATCTCATATTCGTATTTGGCAGTTCTTCCAAGCGGCTGTTTGA
Source organism: Fratercula arctica (assembly GCA_947846985.1). Lineage (NCBI taxonomy): Eukaryota > Metazoa > Chordata > Aves > Charadriiformes > Alcidae > Fratercula > Fratercula arctica. The sequence continues at coordinate 29,330,374 of CANTUZ010000010.1, forward strand.
TCTTAGCTGTATACTGCAGATGTATTTCCATTTAGAATAAACTGCAACTGGCTGCATGACTCTTCTACATAAATCCGAGTGCATTTAGACTTCTGATAAAAGTGTCCAATAAACTTTTGTCTCTATCATAAAAATGAGCTGGGGTGCCATTCTTTCCAGTTGTCTTCTTTTGGGACCAATATTAGCAAAATAAGTGTTCCAGGGCTTTTTATAACATCTGGAATTCATTTCTATACATTGCTGTAGTTATCTATGCCTTTCTGTGCCTGATTTGATGTAATGTTACTATTAGATAAAAGCAAGATATTTTATTTAAAGAACATGACAAGACTTTATTTCCAGTGGTTATAAAGAATCACCTAGTACTTGCTGATGATTAGTATATGTTGCTTCCTGTGCAGTTGTTTTAATAGATGTTTGCATTTACATTTATTACCTGAAGGCAAAAGGTAGCTAAGGAAAAAAAAAGATATCAAAAATCAAATCAAACCTATCTTTCAATATTGAAAAACAAGTTTATAGAGTCTCTTGGAAAATAGAGTATTTCAGATGTATTCTTTGCCAGAATAGCATTTAGACAAATGTGTAGGCCATTACCACAGATGCAAAATGATTGTAAAAGTCCACAGGTATGAGGAAGACTTTTAATTATATTGCCTTTTACAGTAATAAATATGTGTAAAGAATGTACACAGAGAGCTATAGGCTGTTATTTATACACAAGTATTTATCTTTGTACAAATAGTTATTTGTGGAGTATTGCTATATTATATGAAGTTTTATCTTATGTCTGCAAAAAAGATCATATACTTGTCTGGTATTTGATGAACATTCTTACATTTGAGTATAAAATGTAGACTGTTGTCTACTTTTATGTCTAAAACTTAGATTAGTGAGTTAGTAAAAGTGAAGGTTTACCTGTTTGGAATTCTTAGGTTCAGTAAGAATAATAACCCAAAGTCTAAATAAAGTTTTGCCTGATTTTTTTTCATTCAGGTTTGGACAGTAGGACTGAAAAGCATAAAAGCTTTTCAAGCATGCTTGCTTCCATAGAACTCCTTTGCATTTTTCCCCAGATTTGTGCCCTAGCTTTGTAACTGCCATCCTGATACATAACTTGAATAGTTCAGAATAGGTGTTTGGAGTTTTAGATTCATATGTAGAATGATGAAAGATTATCTGCAACATTGGAATACTGTTCAGGAGGAAGGCTATGACTATTACTTGATTCCTTGGTTTTGGTTCACGTTGGTTTTGCTCTAGCCTGAGATAATATTGATTTGTAAGGACTTTTTTCTTTCTTGTAGTTGCACACACTGAATTATCTGAACAATAATAGTGTTCCTGACAGTACTGTGCTACTGGGAACTTGGTTGCTAGTAAAGCATGCAATAAAGCTGCCTTCCAGCATGGTCTTGCAAAGTTCCATAGAAGATAAAAATCTAGTCTTCAGTCTGTCTTTTGACACACAAACATTCAGTAAACCAGTCTGTCCTGGAAAATACAGCTAAATCTTTATTTGTTATATTTATTTATTCTCTAAAAAGGCTGCTAGTAGAAACAAGAGTCTGTAACATAAGAGAAATAAAAAAAAATAAAAAAAAAAAAAGAAAGGAAAAGGAAAGGAGGACTGGAATTACATCTGAATATGTAATATAAATGAAGACATCTCCAAGAAGTTAGTGCTTGTTGCAGTAGTAGTACAATAAGTACTACTTATTGTCCTACTCCTGTACTACTACCTTTTTTTTCTTTTTGGTCAGGCTGGTATTATATTGATTATCACATTACTCTGAGGTTTTTGTTGGTTTTTTTTTTTTACTTTTTTCCAAAACCTTGTACATGGAACTCATATACGTACTGCTTCATTTAGATAGGTTAGGCCTGCTAGCTCGTGTATTTCCTTTTGAAGAACAAAATCTACATGTGGTAATTTTTGCAAGTTTTAATTGTTAAAATAGTTTTAAACTTGAATTTCTAAAATGTTTGGGGGTGATGCCATTATGGTATTAGGAAAGCTCATTAATCAGTTATTCTAATAACCGGAAGGTGTCTCAGTACATTTCTAACTAGTGTGTTTTGTAAATACTACTATGATTATACATTTCACTGAGTTATTATAAAATGATTTGTTCCCCTGACATATCCTTGTAAGTGAGAAGTAGTAGCTCAGCTGATCTTATCAAGAGGGAAAGGTTAAATTAATGACTGATTCAGTCAGTTTTTCACCCTTCTTTAGCAGTGAATTAATTTCTTAAAGAAATGAAAGATCATCTTGAGTTGTTTAATGTGTAAATTTCATTTTAAATGTGCGTAGGTCCTCATCTATTTACAGAATAACACATACATGGTGAAGTTTAAAAAATATGTATCTTTCACAAATGGCTAATCATATTAAATTGCAAGACCATCATCCTATCCTGGCTCTGAAATAAAAGCTGAAAACATGCACAGGTTAGTGAACTTGGTTTTAATGAGGACGCGCTCTATTGGAGTTACTAGTAATGTATAATTAGGATATGGTATTTTCAATGAATTTATAGGACTAGCATTTCAGAGTTTCAGAAGGTGGCAGTGATAGGCCCAGAAATTATTACTATGGTTTTACTTGTAAAAATACTAGCAAACAGGAGTTCTCATCTGCTTCCATAATAAATGTGGAAAGAGTGCTTTCCATACAGAAAATATTTTTTTAAAGCTATTCAAATATTTGAATAAATGTATGCAATCTCAGACAGTGAGATAACATCAAATAGTAGAGCAAGAGGTCTTGCAGGTATTTCTTATGTTTCCTTATATGATACTGGTGACTCACTAATTTATCCTTCTTTTGAATCAATTTTGAACCAATGTTTCATAAAGTACTAGTGGGAAGTTAGTGTGGGAAGTGCTCTTTCAGATGAGACCATATGTGGCCGTGAAAGTTTCCCCCGTTCTCTCTCCAAGAGTAAGATTTGGAGGTTTGGATTCTTGTTTTGCCTTGGTTCATTTCATTCCGCCTACTGCATCTAAAAATGACTCCTGTAATTCTAATTACAGTAGCCATTCCTTTATTTAAAAAAATGAACAAAATGAAAGTCTTGATTAGTGTTTTACCATGTGAGGTCCATTGAATTGCATCCTTAATATGTTTGCAGTACTGTAAAATGAAACTGGAATCCATAATTCAGTCCACAAAATTATTTTATTTCTTTAGCAGTAGCAAGATGTGCTCTCTTTTATTATTCTTATTAAATACATGCAGGCCATGTTATAGCCATTGTTATATTTTAAGTTATGGCAGGCTATGTAAAGGTATTTCTGTTTTGGTTTTTTCCAATAGGGTTTGTTGCTTTGATCGGATGGGATTTTTTTGATAGAAAGATATTCCTATCTACCAAAGAACATGCTGATTATTCAATTTTTTTTTTTATTGGATAAAATATGCATACATCATTCCCCTAAGGCATCTGAAAAGATAAAAACACTGTGTGTAATGGCACACTTACCTGGTAAAAATTCAGCGACTCTGCATAGCAGTTTGTACTGTTCAACACCATCTGGCAGCTGCAAGGAGGAAAAAAAATAGTTGTTTATATCTGCAGGTAACCTTCCTGTTACTTCACAAACACCATCCAGTATGTCATGGCTGAAAGATTTTTCATGGTTGATTTATTGAACAACACGGAGAATGCACGCAATATCTTTCAGAATGTTACTGTTGAAATAATTCTGAGATCCTTGATTTGTTAGCAGAATCATAAAAGTGAGCAAATATGTCAGCCTTCTTACTGAAGCCACTCATGTTATTGTTGTGATTAAAGAAAAGGTGCTAAAAAGATGAGGCCTTTGGTATGGTTGCTACATTCTAAATATAGACACTGAAAAAGCAAGCAGTTAGTTTTTGGAAAAAGACTTGGAAGGAGCAATAAAACATTCAGAAAACCTGAAAATTTTTAGGTATGTTTTAGGATCAGATGTTGTTGGTTTTATACTGCTCCATCTGCTTCCGCATTAGAGGAGCTGAAATGAAACAGGGAAGAAAAAAAATCTTTAAATGTTTATTGATATTTTCAATTGATTTGTTCAAGAATGTTTGTATACTGATTAATTTCTGTGAACATTTGTGTGCTCCAATTATACCAAATCATGAGTTTACAGACAAACGTTTTGAATGGAACCTCATGAATATACAAAACTTTGAAAAAGAATTAAAAAAAAAAAAAAAAAAACCAACAAAAAACCAACATAGATAATTTTCTATATAAAGTGTGGAAACTCATAAAATTTTCTTTCTTCGCTTTGGGTTCAATTCCCAGACCTGTTCACTTAGTCCAGTAGATGAGGAGATGGGACTTGGAGGAAATTGAGAGTATTGTAACAGGGAATGAAGGTGTGTCATGCTTTAACCCCACCCGGTAACTAGGACCACACAGCCATTCGCTTACTGTATCCCAACCAAAATCAGGACAAGGGGACATGGGAAAATGTTGGGAGTATAGTGGTGGTGGGGGAAATGAAACTGTCTCACAGAAAATTAGGTTACTTATAAATGAATTACAGCAGACATTGACTTAAAGCACTTAGCTTGTGGGTCACAGTCTGGTTTTCAGACTCAATTTTCCAACTCTGTGCGTAGAACGGGTAGGTTGTCCACACCTGTATGTGGTACCACAAGCACAAACTTGTATGCAAACAAGAAAGGTACCTGGCAACACGCATATACTGTGATTATTTAAAACTGAAAAAGATTAGCCCTCTGTTAATAAGTCTGCATGTCAGCATAGCAGGTACCTTTCAGTAGCAGAGAGCGCTAAGTTGACAAAGATCAGTGTAAACCAGCTTTGGACCTTCCCACTTCAGTTAATTATAAAATCACAGTTTCAATCAATTTATTTCAGTTTAATTCAGAACCTCGTGTGTCAAAAAACATTGATCTAAGATATAATGTCCTCTTCGTGGCTGCTAATGGACTGAGCCATAGACTAATTTAATCATAGCACTGTACATCTCTTGATGCATATGGAATTCTATGGGATTACACCAGAGAATGGTGCCATCGACAGAAATGTAACTTTTTTTGGTGATGACTGCAACCTTCTAGAGTAAGAGAATTTGGATCATTGTCCAAAATCTTATCTAGATATTGCCTTTATTCTTTGTTTTACCTTTAAAGAAGAAAGTAATTCAGTGATAACTTCGTTCTTTTAAAAATGTCTCCATCTCTGTGATTTAAATTGATTCCACTATCAGATCACTGAAACATTTGTGTATTTCCCTAGCTACTTTTGCATATTAAAATTCCAGTGATACCGAATCTAGATAGTGAAGTTTCTCACAAATGTAACATGTTGTTCAGCAAGGAGTAAAGAAGAAAATAGAAGCAGCATGTCAGGATGTGTTACAGCTTTGAATTGTATACCCTTCTGTGCCTAATGTTGGGGTTTTTTGCAACTTTAATTGTAATGAAATGTTTATAACAAATATTTAATCAAGATTCAATGATTAAATAGGCAAATTTAATTTTGCTGTCGTTTTTTTTTCTTAGGTAATCAATGCAGATGTGGTTTAATGACAAAGTCTAATTGAGTACTTTCATTTTATGAAAAGAAAATTAAAAGGAGAAAATTCACATTTTAAATTAGAAGTAATGATAGAGGCACAGGACAATTCCTGGGGGTTAATGACTATCTGAGATGTGGGCTGTTAACCTCAGGTGGTCATTAATTCTTCAAGTAATACTCCATGCCCTGATCATTATTGCAGCTGAACAGTGATGGAGTAGCAAGTTTCAGCAATTAAACTATCAGCAATATTTTTAAATGCATATTTTTCTCTCCCACTTGGATATCCTTACACAAAACAAATAATGAATCAAACCATTGATAGCATCCAGTCAAACCCATGGTGTTTTTCTTAATTTGTATGATCTATCACTGAGGACATACCACATTATGTGACTGCATTTGTTGAGACACACATTGTTGTCCTGATAGCTGTGTCCTGCCCAGGTTAAATATACGGATGTGGATGCGTACACCACAGATTCTTGTTCTCTCTGCCTAACAATAATGATGCAGATCCCACTGGCTTGACCGGCATCAAAATCACAGTGTACGTAGCGTCCTCTTGTCTTCACCATCCTACATGTTCTGCACTTAAATATGTAGCTAAACCTTCTTTTACTAGGTTCTTTGAGGCTGTTGTATGGCCTTATTGGTCAAAGGAGAAGCAAGACTGCCCCTACAAATCCCCTACAAGCTAAAGCTAGAACTTGTTAAAAACAATGTAAGAGCTTGTACCAACATATAACTCCTTTGATATGGCTTTTTTGATACCACTTCATGCAGCAAACTCTGATGATCTGCAGCTAGAGCTTTACTCAATTCTGTAAAAAGTCAAAAGATCTCATGCTATTGCTTTCGGTTTGAGATCTACATGATTGTCTGATACCACCATGTTAGGCTAAATTTTCCTGTATCTAAGCATTACATTTATATGTATTGTCTTCTTGGTTCACATACAGAGAGTCTACAAATACCCCCAAGTCTTGGCAAAACATGCAGTCTTCTCTAAAGTCAGTCAGTAAGTGGTTCAGAAACAACTGATTAAATGCTTCAAAGTATTTATTCCACTGCTGAAACATTTCAGCCTATGAGTCAAGGGCAGATTAACAGACAAAAGCAGCTAATCCAAAAATCAGCAGTTTATGCCTGGCTGGAGCAAACAGACTAATGAAGCATAGAGAGTTAGATAGGTCTCAATAAGATGTTAATAACACGTCTGCAAAGAGGTGAGCGAGCCAGTCACGGCGAGCCACTTTCTAGAGCGACTTCAGGTGAGAAAAGGTCCAAAGATTGCTGGAAGCATATCCTAATTAGCAAAATCATTATCAGATTTTCATTGTGGGGATAGATAGCACGTATGGCATAGGTAGCATGCCAAAGGATTTTGGTTTAAACTGCAGCATGTCTGAGGATGTATGGCTGCAGAATAGGCATATGAAGGTTAAAATGTGTTATGTTTCTCGTTTCATGTAACTTGGAGTTTTAACTTATTAGTTTCATTTACATTAATGCAAATATGAATATAACAGAATAAATTATTTTCTAATTAATATAAAACAATAAAAAATCTAGGACAGCTTTGATTATTTAAGTTGATTATAGTAGTTAAATGTTGACAGGATAATGCATTCACCAATTATTCCACTGAATAATAAATCTTTTGTTGCAGTTCTCTGCTTGTCAAAATAATGCTCTCTGTTTTAAAATAGTCTCTACTGAAACATGCATTTGTGGTTGTTATCTCCCATAGCTGCTGCAAGGAGGAATAAATTGTATGCTTGCACGTTTTGCCAGTCCATCAGCATGTTGGTAAACCACTTCATATACAACATAAACATTAATGGCAGCAAAGTTAGAGTTATGGCTGCTACATGGTCCATCCTTGTTTCGTGTCAGTCATAGTATTTGGAAGTTAGAATTTTTTTTTTTTTTCACATTTCTTCCTGAACTAGTGTTTAATAGAATTCTTCTATTCCAGCATAGTCATTAGTGGGAAAATAACTGCTGCACTTTAGTGATTGCTGTAGAGATCCCAGCATATTGGTCTTGGAAATTCCCCATGTGTGTGAATCTGTGGCAATAAAAGTGTGGTTTAAAATGAAAAATAAGCCTAAACCTCTTTCTAATCCATCTATTTCACAGGTATTTTCACAGATTTTTATCTTATACCCCCATTTGATCTGGTTCATAGGGGCAGCATAGCACAGTATGGGCAGCAGATCTGAGTGCAATTTCTTCTGTCTCTCTGCAATAAATGACAAGATATTCAACACCTCATTTCTGTGTTGGAGTTCAAGTAAAGTACTGCCACTTATCTAGCTGTTGCCTAAAAACATAGGAAACTTCCAAGTAGTCCCTTGGATGGTGTGTGAGAAGACGAATGGCTTGCAGATCACTTGTGATTTTGAAAGATTAGAGCATAAATTTTCAGCCATGATGGATGCTAGATATCTCTGATAGTTTGTGGCTAAGTGTTTGAAAATTATTGTAAAATACCAAAACATATCAGTTGAGTCTATAACATGAAAATGATACATATTTTAAAATTCAGTTCCTTACTGCTGAACCCTGAATGTTTGAATTTCACAAGTGGTTGCCTTTTTTATTGTTTGTAAGTGAAATCTTACTTACCAAAGCATATTTCAGTCACTAAAAGTTTTGATTTGTATATTTTCAAATTTTTGTTAGATTGATCTCTCTGGGGTAATAAGTTCTTTTTCTCCACCAACATATTTTTGATAGTTTAGCCAAGCAGAGCATCTGATTCTCTGTCAACTTTTTTGGGGGGGTGAGGGTGGTAAGATGAGATTTGGGGTTTCCAGCTCTTTCAATGTCCTGAGTTTCAAGTAGTATTGAAGGCTTTCAGTACTGAAGTCCTCCAGAAATGAAGCCATGTACGAGTGATTAAATAAGCCTCCACTGCCTTCCTCCTCTTTAATTATGTGAGCTTTTCAAAAATCCTCTTGGTGAACTGAGCTTATACCAAGAAACACAATGATCAAGAGTGGTTGGGATGCTGCTGTCAGTTCTTAGACTTACAACAAAATATATTTCATCAGCAGTTGTGGCATCTTAGCCAGTTATTTCTGCTTATATACGTAATGCTCTGCTGTTCCTTCCAAGTGTTCAGTAGGTTTTAACAGTAGTTTAGATTTGGTCATTGATGCTTCTGATAAGATCTATTTTTATGTTTGTGATTACAGTTAAAATGATTATATCTCTGTAGATGGCCTGTGTCACTCAGGCTCAGACTTATAAAAATATCAGGCTTGATGGCTGTGGAATAATTTCTCTGATTAAAGTAAAACTGTGCAACAAAAAAAAAATATTTTTTTTTTGTTTAAACCCATGATTTAAGCCTACTTTTTTTGAAATTTATTATTATTTTTTATTTCTTTCCCAACAATAGGGAAACTCCATATTCTGTTAGAATTAAGCATATTTTATATTTTGCATTATAATTGAAAAGTAATTAAATTCATTTAAAATAAGCATTCAGTTTTATAACTTCATAAAATATATTAAGTATTCATTTTTAAAATTAGAAAAATAAAGGGAGAAAGAATTGGTATCTGTGTTCATCAGTCCCTTGGTATTATTAAGAAGGGGTGCTTAATTTCTGAAAAATGTCCATGAGACTTCTAGTGCTATAAATGATCTTTATTGCACAAATTGACCAAAATCCATCAGGGAGCACATTCAGGTCAAAACTGTGAGGAAAAACCCTAATGTGTCTCTATATGGCAGAGATATGCATTGTTTTCTTTCCTGACGAGTACATAATAAAACCTTTCATAAGTCTGGCTTTCCTTTTATATCCACAAGTTTGCCACTTTTCACAGCTCTCATTGAAGAAAAAAAATCCTTTATTGATTTGATTCTTGTGTATTATCTTGATTCAAAGTCTGCCAACATCAAGAGAAAGTCTATTATCAGTTTAAATGAGTTAGGCTGGCCTGCATCACTGCAGATATTCAGCAGCTTCTGAGGATTTGTGTCAGACTTCATTCATGAACAGAAAAATATGACTGATAGTTTACCTGGTGCTGGAGAGGGCAGGTATACAAAATACAGTAGAACCGAGGAGCGTTCAAACATACCTGTGCTGGTTTGGGCTGGAAGAGAGTTAATTTTCTTCACAGTAGCTGGTATGGGTCTGTTTTTGATTTGCGCTGGAAACAGTGTTGATAACACAGGGATGTTTTCGTTATTGCTGAGCAGCGCTCACACAGCGTCAGGGGCTTTTCTGCTTCTCACCCCACCCCACCAGTGAGTGGGCTGGGGGGGGGCACAAGAAGTCGGGAGAGGACACAGCCAGGACAGCTGACCCCAACTGACCACAGGGATATTCCATGCCATGTGACGTCATGCTCAGTGTATAAAGCTGGGGGGAGAAGGAGGAAGGGGGGGATGTCCGGATTCATGGTGTTTTGTCTTCCCAAGTAACTGTTACGTGTGATGGAGCCCGGCTTCCCTGGGGATGGCTGAACACCTGCCTGCCCATGGGAAGCAGTGAATGAATCCCTTGTTTTGCTTTGCTTGCGTGCGCAGTTTTTGCTTTACCTACTAAACTGTCTTTATCTCAACCCACAACTTTTCTCACTTTCACCCTTCTCATTCTCTTCCCCATCCCACCCGGAGGGGTAGTGAATCAAGCGCTGTGTGGTGCTTAGTTGCCGGCTGTGGTTAAACCATGACAGTACATTATGTCAGCATTGCAGCTAAGGTATCCAGCTGGATGCCACTTGCAGGATGCGGTTTTGATCTTGTTAGCTTAGAAAAAACTTCTTTCCTTTGAGGGTGGCAGAGCACTGGCACAGGCTGCCCAGAGAGGTGGTGGAGTCTCCTTCTCTGGAGACATTCAAAACCCGCCTGGATGCGTTCCTGAGCAACCTGCTCTAGGTGAACCTGCCTCGGCAGAGGGGTTGGACTAGATGACCCCTGAAGGTCCCTTCCAACCCCTGTCATTCTGTGATTCTGTGGGGTAACAGTAAAGGTGACAGAGATATTAGGTGAAACAGCTGTCTGCAGATCCTTTTATGGTGCCAGGGACCAGTTTGTGCGGCTGTTACTACTGTTGGCAGCTGGGTGAAAAGTACCTTCATTTTGTCCTCAAGAAATTTTCAATAGTGAGAACTGGGAAAAGAGTAATTCCAAAGATTAGTTTACTGAAAGCTTATAATAGCAAGCAATAAATCCTAGAAAGATTTGATGAAATAATTTCCTAAAAATGTGGGAAGTAACTTAAATAAGGGACTGGGAATAACACTGTGTGGCCTTCTACCTAACACATTGACAAGTCACTTGTATTTTCTATGCATTAATTTGTTTCTAGAGTAATTGTTATTGGCTCTCTTAGGTAAATTCATTAACTAAGCTGAACAGAGGTCACTTTCTAATAACTGATGAAATTTCTCTGCTTTTTATTTCTTTTATCATTCTATTGCAGAACAAAGATCAGATGTGGAAAGGAGAAGGCACAGAAATTCAAATGCTTCAGGTTCCTCACAGCGTTTCCAGATGCAGCTGGCAGAGATGTATTGACTTCAACTTGTTTTGACTCAACAAAAAAGTGAGTTGCATAGCCAATGACTATACTTGTGTACAAGAATCATCAGTTAAGACTCACGAATGCCAATCCATAAGATTAGAATCTGACTTTAAGCTATTGTTCATGATAATAAGAGTGAAGAGATGTGTTTTCCCTCTCAGATAATGGACCTGAACAGGTATGATTACAAAGTAGCGTGGGAGACATTATCTGAGTTCAGTTTATACTCTTCTGTAGATAGGAGGAGCGTAAGGCTATAACTTCATGCCTCCTTATCTCTTATGGTCTTCAAGTAACAACACATGAGCTTGACTTTCTCTGTTTTACGCACTGGGAGTTTCAAAAGTGACGTTTAGTGTTTAGAAATGCAGAAAGTAGTTCCTGAAACTAGCTTTTCCTTCTCTGAGGCAGCTCTGCCTCCTCAATTTCCTTCTTTATCCTGTATGAGGAAACTTCTGTGCCCCATGCAAAAGAATTCCTGCATATTTGGGAGTTAAAAGTAGTACTGAATTCTGTGTAATCATATAAGGTAAAAATTAAAGCTTTTGCCTATAGTATTTTATTACCATTGTGTGTTTAGTCATTGCGGAGCCCATAAAGGAACAGAAATCTTAATCAGAAAATCAAATTGACCTAGAGGATATTTTACATTATTAATTTTTAGGCACTTAAAAGATAAAATCATAGAGTGGGTTACATTGGGGAGAGCTCACTGGCATTTGTATATAGTGAAATTTTGGAGTGTGACCATTCTTATTAACTGGTGCCCGTTCTGTGAGAGACTATCTCAATTTACATTGAAAGATACAGAACACATTCGTCCTTGTTCTCCTTTATCCGACTTCTTTATCTTCATTAAAATATGGATTAAGATTCTTATCCTCCTCCTTTATCTCCATTAACCCACTATCACTGAAGACAAGTTTTGTCCCCCTGGATAGTTTTTACAATGTTATTATGCTTTTCTGGTGTAGAGCAGTATGTGAAATTTTCAGCTTTTAACTTTTCATCCAGGTAGTTGTTTGGAAAATCCTGTGACACTTTTGTGCAGAGAAACCAAGATTTTTCTATTTTTTACTTCTTCTACCTCTACAGTACAACAGTGATCTTTTCCTCTGACTGCTGATGGCTTCCCAAGAACTTACAAATGTATAAAATATTATGCCATTCATTCAGTTAGCTTTTTTTTTCTGTGTAGTTGCTTTGCAAACAAGGCATTTCTTCTCATGCTGTATGGGGAATGTACTTCATATTGTGTGTTTCAGCCAGCAGTTTAACCATGCCTCTTGACTGGTAAAACATGAATGGCAATCTCACTGGTCCATCTGTTTAAAGTATTTTTGAAGTGCTACAGCACAAGCCATAATATTTATGAAATTTCATATTCGTTTGGATAGTGACAACATTTTTAACTTTAACTCTTAGTTTGTTTCTGGGTTTTTTGCCATTAAGATGAAATACTTCAGAAAGGAAAACGTACTGGAGCCTAGTTCTGCAGACAAAGGCAAAACTTTACATTGAATAAGAAATTATTTTCCTGCAAAAAAATAATGCATGCCCTGAAAAGTTTGGGAGCATTTTTCATACCTTTGGAAGCATAAAGCCGAAGTCTGCCTAGTTGTCACCAGAGTTGAGAGTAAACCTACAAAAACTAACACAGCTCCAGCAGCAGGCAGCGTATAGCAATATGTAACTAACGTAAGAGAGCTTGGAGTTAGTCTTACTGGTAGTGGTCATTCTCTTTGAATTAGCTTATAGGCTGTGCCAGATAAGATTATTGAAAATCAAATGAGCTTACAGCATAATGCATATTTTTCTGAGTCAAATATTCATAATGTAAAAACAAGTTATTCTGGTTCTCACACCATGCATCCAAAATAAGAATCATGCAACCAAACCTGCCTTTGAGCAAATCCAGCAGAATATGATTAAAAGTAATGTAATCAGTAGGTTGTTTATCTCTCATTAATTTTCCTTTTTCTATTGTCATATTCTTTCTAATATGCCTTCAGGTTCTTCTTAGCAAAATGTATTTTTAATTTCTAAGCATACTTTCTTCAGCCTGCATCATGCACTATAGTTTATGCATATATGAATGCAGAAATGAATGTAACCTGTTTATACATTTATCAGATTGTATCTACCCCATTAGTCTCCCTAATGGCTAAGTAGTGGTTCCTGTGTGTGTCTCCTGTGCTGACCTCATCTATCAATGGGCCCACAGTGGAAAAGATTCTCTTCTTCCCAGTAAAATAAATTACTCTTTAGCCCAGGTTATGCCTTTGAGCTGATATAACTGTATTATTCATGAGAGTGAAGTTGGTTGTGTTCAGACATTTTTAGTGTCTAACATCCCAATCCTACACCAGGTCTAACAAGATGGGAACACAGAATCCCTAGGGTCCAACAGCAGGATGAGTGTGTAATGGCAGTTTTGAACATTCATTATTAGAAAATTAACGGCTAATTCATTCAAGCTTCATTCATGTTTTTTACCTAGAAAATACATCAAAGGCAAGTTAGAAAGTTAGGTCTGAAACAAATAAAATATTTTCAGGACTTTTAAATTCAGCATGCTAAAATAAAAATTATCTGACTTCAAATCAAATATCTTAAAAACAATACAAAGTGAGCTAAATGTGTTCCAGGAATTGTAAAAACATATATATAAAGATGTGGAATTGCCACATGCATTTTCTTCCCATTTGGTTTAAGTCCATTGAAATGAACACTCAGCACGAAGCATTATTACAGAGACAACGTGGTCAATTTCTGTCCTTAATGTACATCTTTTTCCTTAGTAGTTTGCTAGTTCTTATGATAATGGGATGTTTTTTCCTGCAGTTTCAACAGACTGAATACTTTTTAGATATATTTCAGCTGCTTACATGCCAAATTAGAAGTGTGATTGTGAAACGAATGTTGTAACCTCTGCAAATCCATTCTGTCTTAGGAACTATGAGGTAAAATATACTCAGTGGACAAATAACATTTTGCTGTACAATGAATAGCGAACTATTTTTGCAATTTTAATACTACATTATTTTTTTCAGTTTAATGTCATCATTTAGTTGTATGCTGTGTTTTAATTCTTTTCATTCACTATGCATTAGTCCTAAAGACTAGATGATTGGTATATTGAATATTTTGTTAAGTTATTGTAATATATGAAATTTGTTTTATTTGGATGAGGTCTGGGATCTTTTTTTATTTTTTCTTTTTTTTTTTTTTTTCTTTTTTTTCTTAAGCTTAGATTCAGATCTCCCTATAAATTCAGATCTCTACTCTTACATAATGACTACTAGACATATCACACCACTCTTTGGAGGTAACCATGGCATCCATGTCTTAAAAAAGTGTCAACTGATTCCTCTTCTTCTTCATCCAACTTTAACTCCTTATACATTGGATTACAAACAGAATATAGACTGTCCTATATCCTCTGTATGTATCCTCTTACTGCCTTGGGGACCTGTGGTGCCTGCAGGCAGTAATATATGCGAGTTAACGTCAGAGGAGCTGCTTTGCAAAAGAGTTGGAATCAGAGGTCCTATTTGCTTGGACCAAATAACTTCTGAGTCTTTGAGTTTGGGGCATCTTTTTCCAGAGGAGGAAAATGACTGCTCTAAAGCAAATCACAGCAAGCACCATCACATGACAGTGACACAGTGACAAACACCCTCCCCAGGCAGTGGCCCCTGTTTAGTGTCAGACCCATTCCAGCCCTCATCCCACTCCTGTGCTTCTTTAGGCAATGTTCAGAGCCAGATTTAGCTGATTAATGCCAACATAACTGACTAAAGTTTCTCATAGTTCAAATCCTGTCAGTAGTATGGATGTCATGCATCATCTTAGATATGAGTAGCGGTGAATTAAAAGGTAAGAACTATGCCTGCTCTCCAGCACTAAATGCTTAGCCAGCAGAAACAATTCCATACTGAAATAAGAAAGTTGTTTTAATCAAAAATATGTGATACAACTTTTTGTAATTGTGAATTCACAATGTTATTTTTTAACTTAGAGAAAAAATAATAGTTAAAATAAACATTTTCAGCCAATATAAGAAGAGGATGAGAGCAAATCCTGAGATTGTGTGGTTTCCATTGAGAGGAGAATTGAGGGGTTATTTTAGAATTTCTCACAAGTTCTTACTTTTATTGCTATCATGCCTGGTTCTTCTCAACTGACACATCTGGCACTTCTGACTTTTTCTGGCGTCAACAACTGACTCTGTCAGTGTACATAAGAAGCCTGTAACTGTCTCATGCCACCCCTATAAATTATAAATCCTGAGCCAAAGCTTCCTCAAGTCAGAGGGGGATGTCTATACTAAGAAAGCCCTAGAAAATTAATTTTAGGAATGTCTAGTATAACTCAAGTCCTATAGTGGAATCAGCTGAAATAAAACATGCTGGTACCTAGCTTAACTCCTACGTTTGAATAATTAGTGATGGTTTTTAATAGCTATTTTTTATAGTTTATAGCTGATTGTGCACTATGATAGTGACTTTTCATGTCTTGTTTACTTTTTTGCTATTTAAAGGGCATCATTCAATATAGTATTCGTGTGACTTTATTAAAATGTTATTTAAATTGAAAATTTCTACAGCAAAGTCAGCCTTTTTGCAAAACAGCCCATATGTTTATTACTGTTTGCAAAGATCAAAAACTTGAGGAAAGAATTTTGCAAATATAAAATATCTCACTTATTGTCTGAAGTATTTTAAGCATATTGTAAACCTGAGATAGAAAGAGCTAGTAAGTGAGCTGACAATCTCCATGGTTCTATTGACAGTGTGAAAAATATATGGAGAGCTAAAGATTAAATACATTGTCAGGCAATCTATAACCAGATACCGTTGTAGCAACAGGCATGTTCTTTTTGTGGTGTTCATGATAAAGCAATATGGACAACTGATTCACTTCATTAAAAAAGTACAGCATAATGAAGAGATGAAAACCCAGTGCTGTTTAATACTATCTATGCAATGTATTACATTGTGGTGCTGGATTTGTTTGTTGTGGTTGGGTTATTGGGGTGGGGGGTTTTTTAGCAAAGGAAAGTTCTGTAGGTTGCAGAATAAATTGGTGACAGGCAAAGGAAATATTAAGACTTTTGCAGACAAAGGCAAACACTGTTTCAACAGGTATGTGGTATGTATGACCCTTAAAGAAACAGCAAAAATTTGTACATTCAGGATGGCTGATCAGATGATCCATAGCAGACTTTTGCAAATTCTTTTAAAAAGCAAAATAGTAAAGATGTTTTTGCTGTCACAGATGGTGCTAGGTTGTTTGGGCTGGGTGATGCCGTATAAAATACTTTCCCTTTTATCTCATTATTTCATTTATTCGTATGGTATTTTGCAGTAGGAGAGCATTAGAGGCAATTATAGAGGGCAAATCTTCAATGTTATTTTGCCCCAGCAGTTCAGATTCTCCTCCTGTCTTTTCTGGCAAGTCTCCTCTAACTAAAAGATTTTTGGACTTAGTAGTATAAATACTATAAAACAATTGCCAGCACAAGTGGCTAGAAATGATTTCTTCAGGTGTTTTCCCAGGCTTTTCTTTCTCTTTCTGTAGGAGCTTTCTTGCTCATTTTTATTAAAAATAATAAAAAATAAAGAGTAATTAGCCAAGACAAAGCTTCTCTTCCTACACGCTTACCCAAGCCAAACTTTATTTAAAACTTGAAAGCTAACTATATTCATTGATTCATTCTGAGGAAGGAAGCAGATACACAGAGAAAGTGAGGTTTTTTGTAACCTATATTTTCAAAATATAGTATAGTTGAGTTTTAACCAGGAATTTTACAGAGCAGTCAACCTATGAAATCCAATTCTCAAAATTTTTAATTTACTCTGCAATTAGTTTATATTTAATTCATTGTTTCCATTTGAATCTCTCTTTTGTAATACATAAAAGATTATATCTGCTATTCTGAAATGAATTCAGAACTTGAATTTATTAAGCTTGTAGCCCAGTTCTTAATTGGATCTAGAAATGTTTGTTTCACTGGCCAGAAGTTATGCAGAAACTCATCGCTGAAATAAGGATTTTGTGAAGTAACAAAGGGCCTAAGGATGCTTAGTTCAGGGTACAGTTAATGAACTGAACTGTGTATTTTTAGTCACAATATGGAAATGGACCATAAAATAAAGAGTTAAGTCAGTCTTAGGACACGCACGATAAGCACAACCCTTTTTGTTGGCCTTCTGTAAGAGAATTCCCTTTAAATAATTGATTCAGAAACAATCTAAAGGCCATTCAGCTGTATTGCCATGCAATTATGCTGGTCATCTTTATGCTTTGTAAAATGTTTTCTTGATTTCTAAAGTGGGATTTTGCATGCAACTTGATATTTTTGTTCTCCTTAATAATGCACACTTCTTGAACAGTCCTTTCATGAAAAAGAAAATATACCTCAGTTGCTAAGGTGTTTTATCTTGTCCCACAAATTCTTATTAAAGAGGAGAAACAAAGCACCTTTGTGGGAAAAATAATGACACATAAACAGCCAAATTGGAATACAAGTTTTTGGAAAACAATAACTCACCTGACCAAGAATACAAAGGGGATACTGTCTTGTGAAACAAAGTAAACAGAGTTAAGCACGGATTCATGACCAGATTTATGGGCAGAGTGGAGGCAAAAAAACCCGAAACACCCGAAAGCAAAACAAAATGAAAGTGATAGAGGCAACTATGAGTAAAACCTAAACGTGAGGCTGAATTTCAGTTGTCCTTCCTTGACCATCATTTTGAATTAGGTTACAAGAATAATATTAAAAGTCTACTGCGAAATATATAATGTTGGCTTAATACTTTGTGCCCAGCATAACATGATTAAATGCTTTTATACTTAGTATTTAAAGGAAAAATATTTTTTGTGCATCCAGTCTAATATTGATTTCACTGTTCGGTACTGTTTGGGAGTATGAAGAGATCATCCAGTCTCACCCATACATCACAAACTTAAATGTCACCTCAGTACTCAATACACTTTGATACTACAACTGGGTTTAAACTACAATCCTCCAACGGCCAAACAAAGAAACTTGGGCACGACCAATTTAAGGACAGAGAAATTGAAAGATTACTTATATCATATAAAAGAACATCATGGTGGGTTTTTAATCCACCTTAGTTATAGATGAGTCCTTTTCAAGTTTTTTTCTATACCCATGCTTATCATCTGGATTTTAGCTTGATTAAAGTCTTTTCCACTAATTTATCACATGGAAATTTGCTAGGACAAAATAGCTTATTGTCTCCAGTTAAAACAGGCAATTAAAAGGAAATGTTACTATGGCCATGTCCCAGGATGAAATTCAAAACAGATGTCCTGAACACACTCAAGAAATAAAAGGTAGTAGAGCCACATTGGCCAACCTTAGGTAATTAGTTTTGCCAAGAGTAAGTGCACTTCTAGTACATTTGGTTATACTGCTACCAGGATGTTTGCAGCTATCCTTGTGCTGCCTTGTGTGGATGTATCAGTTCAGCTGGCACTAGCTTACAAGTCTCTTCTCTGAGATCTGTTAGTGGCTTTCCTAGTGAACACACAGCTTAGAGAGATTTTAGTGCTGCAGCAGTTTAATCACTCTCAGTGCACATTTCATTAATAAAAAGAGGCTTGTGTTCTTTTTATTTCTGAAAACAAAGCTTATGTGATTGTGCTTTTTGTGTATCTCTGTGCTTTCTTACGGAGACACTTGAATTTGTTATCTAATTTCACCCAGAAGGCAACAGAAGAGGGAAGACAAACCTGAGGGGGGTCAAACACAACAGTTGGAGGCTAGGTTTTCACAAACTAAAAAATTTTAGACACAAATAGCACATAGCTTCTTATGGGAAAATTTGTATTCTCATAGGAAGACCAATGCTTTTGAGGCAACGAGTCACTTGTTCATGCTCTGTAGTTCACTTGTGAGAGTGTAAAACAGCATGCTTTCTTCCGTCCTGCGTAGAGATGTTGATCTCCATGGATTCCCATTTTGTACGTCCAAAGGAAGGAATTGACACAGGACTTGTTTAGTTCCTCGGAACTTGCCTTGGTGCTCCCCCAAAGCTGTCCTTCCTGCACTCCACAGTGACAGTGGCTTCATGTTTCCAGTCTCACCTGCCCTTGCCTACAGGAGAAAGCCTAGGCTTTCCCTGGCTTAGAAGACAAGAATACGTATGTCTGCCTCTCATCCTTATTCCTCCCTTCCTCCATTCCTTTTCCTTTACGTAAGAGCTAAGCAACTTACTGACCTTGCTTAGCAAAAATTGTGTCTAATTTCCATTGAAATTAGTGGCACAGTTCTGTTAGCATCTATGGGAGTAATAGCAGGTTGCAAGTTATTGACCACTTTCTGAGGTTATGGCCATAGTCTATGGAAATTGGCGCACCTGTAATAACTAAACGTGAAGCATTGTTGATTTCTAAGTGTTGGTCCAAAATCATCAAATTTTAATGCTTTTAAATCAAAAAATTTGAAATTGTAGTAACATAAGGATTAATCAAAGTAAAATGGAAAAGAAAATTTAACTTTTGAGAGACAAGTGTGTTTTTCAACATACTAAGGATTAGCGCTTCAGATACCACAGGAACTGAATTCCTATCTAGTAGCTAGCTAGAGAGTAAGTAACACATGAAGAGACACCTAGCTTTCACTGTACATCTCTCATAGTCACTCACCAACAGACTGTCCAGGACTTGTTCCTCCAAATTATGCTGAGTTTAATTAAGGTGAATTAAGCATTTATTGCTTTTAGAGTAATGCTCTAATCGAAAGCAATGGATTGCAGAGGCCAGCAATGAACAAATATGTGGCCAGCCTTCCACCAGCCTTTTTCTTCATTAGATCAGTGCAAGTCAACTTGGCAGGATATCATGCTCAACAGAGCAAAAATGTCTATGGGATGACACTATCACATCACTTCTCAAGAACGGGTATTCTAAATGTGCCGACAGCATTCTGAGACCGACTTAGCTTTTTAACAAAGTCTTTTTTGGTATAGATTTTTTAGTCCCCTATGTAAGTTCTCACTACTGCTGTCTTTCCACCTTGGGCACAGACTCTAATTTATTCTGGATTTTTTTTCCCTTGTTGAAAAGCTCTTAAAATATATAACCCTTCAAACTTTTTTTTAAGTGAGTGTCACCATTTTTCAGCATGTTATGCTACCAAATAAGGAAAAATCTCCCAGTAGTTATCAGACAGTACTTACTTTCAAAAGAGAATGATCTTTAAAAGTATGTCAAGTTCGACTTGGTCACTTTGGCAAAGTATCACACTTGGTAAATGTTGATAAAATCTGAGGATTAACTTGACAATTCAAGATTAAAGTTACCAGCCTGAAGTAGGGAAGCCTAGCATGAGACATGTTTAGCTTCCATGATTGGTATATTAAACAAAAGTCAATGCAGATGGTGCTAGCTTTTCTTGGGGAGTTTAAAATAATCGTTTTACTTATTGTTACAGTTGACTGGTCCTTGGAGGTCAGAAATACGTAATCCTCCCATTCTGCTTAATCTGTATTAAGGTACGTAAAGCTACATGACAGTTTTACAGAGAACTTTAAATATGATAAGCATGGTTGTCTTACTGACCACAAAGGTGAAGTATGGTTAGTGTTGGGTTTAAACTGAGTTTAAAGAGAGAAAAGGTTAACAGAAGAAAGATGATTCCAGAAGGAAAATACAGCTCCAACAACTACCAGCAATAAAAACTGTGTTATAAGTGTTTTAGGAATTTCAGAAATATTAGCTGCTGAAGGAGTCTGTAAGAGAACAGGGGACTGCAGACAGAGCAATCATTCATCGTTTAACATCTGAATCATTTCTTGCTAACTGAAGAGAAATATATATCAGAGAAGTCAAATAATCCTTTCCCGTTATTATATATGATTCATGAATTCCAGATATTATACACATGCACCATTAATCTTAAAGGAAGTAGTGTTTGTCAAAATAACATTTAAATGGTGTTCAAAATAGCATTTAAAATTGTTTTCAAAGTAATTGTGAATTTTTGTTTCAATATGTTTACAGTGTCCACCCTTTCAGACAATAGCAGGGCTTTTGTAACATAAGTGGCATACAAATAGTTGGAACCTTGTCTGCACTTCACTATGTGTTTGCATTTCTGCTATGGAATAAAAACCATACAGTCTGCTACCAAAGATGAACAGATTTTATAATCGAAAAGTCTGAAGAAACTAACATTAAAACCTTTTTGTTGCATCTGTACTTACCCTTAGTTTATTCAGTGTCTATAAATTCAGAGTTTTATACTGAAAGATACATCAGGTATGTGCAAGATTTTTTTAGATGTTTGCAAAAAATGTAGTTGCTGATGATACAAAAGGAGCTAAGTTCATCTTTGAGGTCTCCAACTGTTTTGTTTGTGCATGACACCTTTGAAAGTGAGAGAAGGGTTTGGCACCTTGTCACTGATGAGCTCCTCACAGCTGACCCTGCTTTCAGCAGGAAGCATCACTAGATGACCTACTGAGGTTGTCTACATCCTGAATTTTCCTCTGATCTTTTTGATACCTAGTTAGGAGTGAAGTAAAGAGGTTCTGGGAAGAAATATGATGTGGTTTTATAGCCTTAAGTGTCCTAAGACAGTTTTTGTGTGTATTTTAGAAGCTTTAAAGATCATCCAGAGAAACAATTTTTGCATGTAGAAAGTAATTTATGTAGTTATTTGGGAGACAGCTTTGACCTTGTGGTTTGTTCATATTGTGTGAAAGAGCAAAAGCAGTAATTGTTGAGCCATTGGAATACAGCCGTTTGAAGAAAAGGTAACCAAAGTGTTTATAAGGATTTATAATGAAGTGTTATATAATCTAGTAATAAAGAATATTTTCTAGCTGGAGAAGTATGAAACATAGAAATTGGAGCACATGCATCCTGTCTTGGTCTTAGTCCCTGCTTTTGAACAAGACATATGATACAATGAAAGACAGTAGTAGTAGGATTTGCACTATATTAAATGTGCTTCTGCTGATAGAGCAACATTGTTTGGCTGGAATTTGGAATTATTTTGATACCCATGTGTAATTGTTTCAAAGCATGGCATAGAAATTACTGGGATTTGTTACTGTCACTAGATCTGAATGTAATAAGTGCATGTCTGATGTGATATCCAAAGTTATGCTTCTGGCTTTAAAAAGGTTAACAAAACTTCCAAGTTTGCACCCAACTGCATCAGTGCATTTGTGTTCACAGAAGTGGATCTGGAGGTTTCTTTCCTCCTTTTGTTGGAAGGAAGTAGGATCCTGTTGTGAAGGCACTAGACTACAAGTCAGGACTTTCCTGCTTGTGCCACAAACTTTCTGTGTGGCCCTGGACAAGTCATTCAATTCCCACCACTGCAGTTTTCCATCTGAAATTCGAAATGTTGCTTTTCTATTTCAAATATTAGTTTAAGAAAATACATATTAATCATGTTTGAGACAATAAGATGTAATGCTGGTAGGTGACTCCAAAGTAGTACCTGGACACATTCCTATTGAAAGTTGAAGTTTGTATGTAAATTACTTAACTCAGTAATTCCCTTAGGAAGTTTCTATTAAAGAGCAATCCAATGAAAAATTCCTTTTCATCTTACGCCTAAAAGTATTCATGATTTGGCAGCAGAAAACAAACTCAGGAAAACCTTTATCCTTAAATCTACCTGTTAAGTTTATGGTATGTCTAAAAGCAGGTTCATTTCAGGAAACAAATCTTGATACTGCTGGTTTAGAATTCAAAAATCAGTGAAAATCAGCTTTCATCATTTTAACTCTCAACTGAAATTTCTCAAGTAATGCCTGTATTGTAAAGTAATAAGGCAATTCTCATCCTATTACCTGCATTATTAATACAAGTAATATTTATGATATTGCTTGTATCATTAATACTGTATTGCTTGTATTGCAAGCATTATAGCTTGTAGGTGTCTCAGTGGCTCAAGTTCAAGAAAGCTATTTAAAGAAGTCTCTGAATCAGTGGTGCCAATAAGGTCATTATCTTATATTCCGATTTATAGATTTATGAACTTCTCTACTTTTTGGTGGTTTTTAAGAACTCTTCTCCAGTATTCCTCTATTTGTTGGTCTGGCAGAGGCTTGTAAGTGAGACTTGCAGGCACTGAAATGTTGCTTAGCAATTTGCTGAAGCCATGGTTTTTCTATTGCTCTCCTGCTGTGCTTGAAATTCACCCATTTATGTTTAAGTATGACAATATGAAACAAGCAGAAATAACCACTATTTGTTTTATCATGTCTCTGGGACAAATTTGTCAGCCTTTCATCAAGCAAGACTTGCATTGTCCTCAACAGGATTTCTGTGTGATGAAGGACTGCTGCATTTAGTGCTTTAGGTTTTTAAACCTTACACTCTCCATGCCTGAGTATTGACAAATGCACTACTCTAACGCCTTATTTATTTTTTATTGAAAGTAGAAGCTTGCTTTGCCTCCTTCTTCTCGATCCTTGTTGATGTCAGACAAATTTACATGGATGATTGCTCCCTTAGCAAGCTTATCTATCATCATAACTGTGAGGTATCACCATCAGTGCAAATCAGAAGAGAAGAGATCACCCAAATTCTGCTATTTATTTAAAGGACACATTAACCTTCAAAATCTGTTTTGTTCATTATTTACACGGCCATGGACTCCCACACTTTTTTAATGTTTTCATATAAACTGTTCCCATGAAGCAGGTGAGTTTACATTAGTTCTTATGCCTCATTTTTCTGAGTATCTGAATCTTGTTGCTGCTATACCAAGCCTGCTGGGTTTGTAGGGAGAAGTGCAATCAGAGCATAAAAGTCTCTACATTCAATTATGTTAAACGTTTGAGACATTTTTGTGAATGAGATCTCATGGGAGTTTAGGAACCATTTATGTGACATCAGATTTTTTTTTTTTTCTCTTATTTAGTTAATTTCCTGGTGGTTTTTTAATTTGTTTGTGTTCTTCCTCCTTGTGCACACAAAGACTTATAAATACTTAAAGGGTGGGTGTCAGGAGGATGGGACCAGGCTCTTTTCAGTAGTGCCCGGGGACAGGACAAGAGGCAATGGGCACAAACTTGAGCATAAGAAGTTCCACCTAAACATGAGGAGGAACTTCTTTACCCTGAGGGTGGCAGAGCACTGGAACAGGCTGCCCAGAGAGGTGGTGGAGTCTCCATCTCTGGAGACATTCAAAACCCGCCTGGACGTGTTCCTGTGTAACCTGCTCTAGGTGACCCTGCTCTGGCAGGGGGGTTGGACTAGATGATCTCCAGAGGTCCCTTCCAACCCTATGGTTCTATGATTCTATGATTCTATGATTCTATGACAGTTTTCTGTTTGGCTGAAAAAGCATTATTCAATTTAAAAACCTTTACTTGAAACCACTTTGACCAGCTCTTAAAGGTAATCACTTTACCATCTATTTTAATAAGTAATTTTTAATAGGCTTTGTACAATATGTGAAGAAAAGGGTTGTCCTCTAAAAGAAGACCTCAAAGCATAACAGTAGACTAGATTAAAAATGGAGACTTATAAGACTATGACTGTCCCTAGTAAAATGATACCTTTAAGCTTTTTACAAAATACACACAGAAATGTTAGACCCTTACGAATGGCATTTACACAAGCCAGAGCACAAACCAAATGCTTAGTCTTATGCTCTTTTCCCCAAGGAACTCATGTGCTCATCTGACTTATCTCAAAGCCCCGAACCCTCTAATGGATGTGGATTCAGAGGAAGAAATTCTTTCCTTCAAGAAATGTCTTTAAGGGATGAAGTTTTACCTAAACTTAATTCAAAATGTTAGTGGCTAGAATATTTTCATGTGCTATCAGGCTAAACTCTTTCATTTGTTTAATGGGGCTTTATTGTTCTCTCACATCCAAAAATAGTGTTTAAATTTCCATCATTTACAGTAATCCAGGCAAGACATCTTCAAGATTTCCCAGTGAAGCAGTTGGTTATGTATGAACTGGCTCCACCCACAACCCAAGTGTTTGCATAGATCACTGGACCATAAAATATTCTGTCCCTAAATTGTCACACCTCCATCTCTCAACAGATACAACTGTTGGACTACTAAAGAGAGAGAAAAAAAGTAACGACCATCAGCTTGCTATGTTTTGTGTGGTATAAAAGAGACAGATCAGATTTTAAAATCATCATCATTCTAAACATATTTTCTGTATTCTCATTCAGTTAGAGTTTAACCTGTCTGATTGTATCAAGGCACTTTCTTAGAGATGTCAGTTCATCATATATCATGACAGAGAGAATATAGTTGCTAACACCTTTTTAACAGAAGATAAAAGTGGAAATTGCTGGTCTGATTTTGAAAATTATTCAAAAACTGTTAGCTTTTCTGGAGTAAGACAGTGATTTTCTTTGAGCTGTTCATGTGAAAATCTTTGGTTTCCATTTAGCAAGGACACCTAAGGAATTTTCTGATGTCAGCTGGCCAGGTCTATTTCCATATCTCTCTCTTCACTCTGGGGATAAGAAGCCTGCAGAGCTTTTATTAATCTCAGAACAGAGAATATCAGTGAAGGGCTGCCAGGATGAGTGACAGATGAGAGATCAACTCTTAAATGCACAGTCAAATCAAATATATGTTTTCCAGAAGAAGGAACAGGAACTCGGACATCTCGCTTGGATTGGATCTCTATCATTCAGTTAACGTATATTAACTTGAGATGATGGATATAATTTACAGTAAGTAGAGTTGTAATTTCTGGCTGACTAGGAGCAGAAGGAAAACTTTTAGAATAAGGCTGAACTTCAGAAACCTACATATCATTTGCATTTAACAGGTACATTGAATCCCTCTTTCTCAGCAGAATCATAGTTAGTTGTGCAGCGGGAGTTCTAAAGTGTTAGTTGTTGATTTGGTGCTAGGTAAAGCAAAATGTTTTCCTGTTATTGTCAAAACAAATACTGATATTTAGAGTAATTGGCTAGTTTCATATAATAGGCTACACTTTAAGATTATAAAATGCATATTTAATTATCTTTTTCTTGAACTTCACAGTTATAAAGTTCCAATAATGGATTGTAAAATCTCTACAAAAATGCTCTTGACTTTTCAAGAGTGTTTCCTCTGTCTATTTTCATTTGTTTTCACATCTGCAGGAAACCTAGATTTTGAATGAGGCTCTAGCATGGATCAAGAACCTTTAACAATGTGTGTTGGTCATTTAACACTATCACAGATGATAAAAAATATTCATTCATCCTGGCTTTGGAAGGTTTTGTGGCAATCTGTGTTCAAAAGTAGCCATAATTTAGAGTCATAATTAAATGTGCCAATACCAAATCTGTAGTTCAGACAAAAATTTGCATTTACTGGAAAACTAAGTGATTGGGAATCTCAGTGAAGGTGAAGTAGCAACTAAAATATGATTAGTCTTTATTATAAGGTGAGGCAAATGGAAGATCAGCTACAATAGCTACTGCATAATTAAGGTGCAGAGTGTTGTTATGGGAAAAGGATGTATTTTGAAGCATTCAGAATATGATTTTAATGACTACACTTGGGTTGAAGGTTAAATTCACTCTTTAACATTTGTCAGCAAGCCCCTGAGTGTCATTAGCATAGTTGAAAATATTAAAGATCACCATTTTACTTGTCCTCCAGAAAATGTGGTGCAGCCCAGCTGGTGTTTTAATTTCTGTTACTTAATATTCCTTGAATAACTATCTACTCTTATAAGATAGTTTCTTTTAAAAGAAAATTTAAAATGAGTGTTTTACTTGAAGGTAGAGCGTTACCAAATATATAGATCAAAATATAAACATGAGTGAAACTAATTCATAAATCCTGTTTTGGAGTAACACCTTTATGTTTCTGCTATTACTGTGCTGAAAAACAGTTATGGCATGTCATGCCTTACTTTCCTCTTTAGAGTGGTTTTTTTAGCTTAACATATAGAAAGTTCTTTGTAGTTATTTTGGGTTGGCTTTTGTAGGAGTATGCTTCCGTTGCCTAAAGTAAAATCTCTTAATTGCAGGGAGGGCAGAATGTGTAGTGCGTTTTAGATACTGAATCTTAATTATTTCATCCATATGTATAGTCCCATCTGCTTAAGCATGCTGCATTCAAAGAACAGGGGACCACCTTCCTTCTCTCCCACCTCAAAGATGATTTCAACAAAGCAGCATAATCTGTTCCAAAGAAATGCAATTCATTCTTCCTTGTAATGGACCTGGACAGGGTGATCAATGGTTAACTGGAATTGCAACTGCTCCTTGGTATGGTACAGTTTAAGTCCATTGTTTACAGGGGCAGGTATCTAGCAGTAGCGTCTACAGTCCTACTGGCTGCATCCCCACGTTAAATACTATATAGAAGTTTATAGTATCTGAGATTTCCCTCCCTAAACAACTTTGTAGACCAAAATCTGAAGCCACTCTGGGAAAATAAATGAGAGGCTCTTTTAGGAAAATATTGAATAATGAGCTTGCTTGATATCTTTTACACCTATATTATTCAAATCTGTTCATTGGGCTTCTTAGAGCAAGCAGGGTGGGTCATTCCTTTTTTAAGCTCTTCTGCTGAGGTAATTATTCATGAGATTTGCATAGGAGAGTGTCAAGATGGTGGTGATATCAGATTGCATTTGTGGGAGTTTAGTACATTTAGGTCTGTTAGAATTTTGTGTGTGCATGTGCATAGAATTTCAGATAGGGATTTTGAATAAATTAATAAATATTGTGAAAAACACCAGATGAATATGTTTTGCCATGGAAACCTGAGAATTTGCTTGAAATTTATGTGAGTAATATAAAATGTTTTACCATTTTTATCCGGTGGTGATACTGTTGGTAAGGCATGTCATTTATGGCATGCTACTTAGAAGGCATGAGAGAAATAGAAACAGCTTTCTACATTCTTAAAGACTGAATGGATTGCTAAACAAATTTTAAGCTGCTTATGCATTCAAGCACAGCTGCAGAACTTAAGCAATGACTGTAGTTATTGTACAAAAAATACTGAACAGCAGCAATGTTCCACGTTGATTTGACCATAATATGCTCTTCTAAGGAAACACAAACAGTGGGTACTTTGGGGTGGGGGGGAGGTGTTGGGAATATGCTGTCTGTAAGAAATTACTTTTTTAGAAGAAAATACTTTGCTAACCTGTGTTCTGAATTCACTAATTAGGTTAAAGCCCCGAACACTTGACTGTAACCACCTGCGTTAAGTTACATATTCCAGCATTTTCGTAACAGTCTTGCTATAAATTCTCCCGTTTTCCTAAGCAACAGTGTTAAAACTATATCTTTTTATAATCCCTCTTTTACTGAAAAGGACATTGAAGTACAGTAATTTGCCCGTTTCATAAGATCATCGTAGAAATAAATAACAAATAAATTTGCTAATTCCTCTTCAATTTTTTCTTGGATGTTGGTCTTCCATAGATGTAAAGCCAGACCATAAATCTCACAGAATTTCATTTTTCCAAGTTACTAGAATCTTTCACATTTCGTCAGACTGGAAATATCAAAGGAATGGGCTTTTATATGGTATTTTGATTATGTGTTTTCTATTTCTGATTATACCAATACTCATGCAGGAAGCTGAAAATGGGGAGGGAGGAATGAAAATGCCTTTTTTTCTTTCTTGAGGAAATAAAATAGTTTGTTTTGAGCAGAGGCGGTCATTTTGGTCAGCTTTAATACACTTGGACCTTCAGAATTAAAGATCATTCTTGCTTTTCATAGTAAATATGAATACTTTCTTTCTCTTCTATTTCCAGAAGGAAAAAATACTTTTTTATTTTCTTAGAGTCAAGGTAACTGTTTTGAAAGATGAGGCAGGAGCCTTTTGATTACTTTCAGAAGGTTGCCAGTTCTATTTTGTCACATTTTATCTCTTAGAGAGGGGGGGATATGCTCCTCAATTTGTCTTCCTCTGAGCCTCAGCAAAAGAATAACACTCATGTCCTTCTAACTCTTTAGAAACATGTGCATGTAACTTAGACTTCTTAGGAAAACCCAGAAGATGTATGCATCTTTATGGATGTTTTAATGGTGTTGTAGAAGAAAAATTATTTTACAGAAATAATACAATATGAACCCTGCCCAAACCAATGAAAACAAAACCAGACATATCGTCAGAAAAAAATTTAAAAGTAGAGTTCCATATGCTCTTTCTGCAGAAATTTTGCAATAGTGAGAGAAATTTCCTAGGTTTTTTAGTGAGAAATATAATCCAAATTTTCAAATAGAAAATCAAGTAAAAGAAAACCACTGAGGAAGCCAAATTGTGTTCTAAACTAGTAATATTGAAAAATTTTACTCTGTTAGAAGTAAGTGACTGTAGGTGAAAATCATAATTCTTTGTTTTTCTTTGCTTTTCTACCACGATTTCGCTATTATTAGAAGTAGTACTTAAGAACATTAGAAGAACTGAAGGTCATTAAAAGACATAGAAGAAAAAATATTTTTCTCTATTTTTAAAAGGGGATGTCTTAAAATCATAGTAATTGCCTTCTTATTTTTTGTGACACACATAAATGAGGAGAAAAAAAAAAAAAAAGAAGCACTGAAGGATTTGTTTAAAAAATCCAATACATGGGGTTGATAGTGTAACCTGGTTTTGAGAGGATGTCCTGGAATTAAGGTTAAAAATACAGACACAAAACCACACATATACAAAATTTATTA
Source organism: Fratercula arctica (assembly GCA_947846985.1). Taxonomy (NCBI): domain Eukaryota; kingdom Metazoa; phylum Chordata; class Aves; order Charadriiformes; family Alcidae; genus Fratercula; species Fratercula arctica. The sequence continues at coordinate 29,360,132 of CANTUZ010000010.1, forward strand.
TCCTAAATCAACTTTAAAAATATGTGGCATTCCATTGTCTTACTCTATCAACCTGAAGATGATTTGGATATTTAATATAAAATTTACTAAACTTTAATAAAACTTCATGTTAAAGTCTTAGTGTTCACATAAAGTAAAATTAGTATTCACGTAAAGACTTCTCTCATTCCTCTTACTCTTGTAACTGAAAGGTCATGCCTGGACAAGGATGTGTTCCCAGAATAACTAGGAACGCCACCGTGCATCACCAGAATAATAACAAGTGTAAGTTACTCTTTTCTTAAAGATTCAACGACAAGGTATTGCCATGCATTCAAATAGCGGTTCTACCAATAAACAGGAGAGATACCCTGACGTGTTATGGCGAGCCAAATGACATGCTTGTCCATATTTAGTTACTGAGACAATGGTTGTTTTTGTAACCAGACAACCAGTCTGGTCAGTTGTGATCGTCTAGAATTTCTCATTCATTTCACATCTTTCACATCTCAATTTAAATGATAAGATTCTAACCCATGAGTTTCCTGCCTGATTCCCTACTTAGCTCACACAGTCCTGGTGTCTTATAATTCTTTAGAGAGAGAACTATCAGCTGCTTTAGCTGCTCTCCAGGTGTTTGATACCTATGATTAAGTCCAAATGAGTGTGTACTTTAAGCAAATTCTTCTCAAATGACTAGTTTTGCTTTTCTTCCCCCACCCCCCCACCTCCCGACACCTAAATGTTTCTGTTCCCAGCTTTCAAAAGGAGCTTTCAGTACCCAGTATCTAGAAAAAGAGCTGCTGTCAGGTTAGAAGCTGTACCACAGATATAGGTAGAGTGTAATAAAAATCTATCCCATCAGGTTTTTCTGCTCATTGGTCTCTAAACATGACAGAAATATGTCTATTTTGTAACTAGCTGCTGCCTTGTAAATCTTGTAGGCTGTAAGTAGTTTCTTTAAAAAGCTGTTCTAGTGTCATTTCTTTTTTTTTTTTTTTTCTGACCTGGTCTTGAATAAAAGGGCATAAAATGATCGTTGCAATAATAAGTGGAAAGGAAAACATAGCAAGAAATAAAAATGTTTGCACAAGCAAATTACAGGAATCAAAAAATGCATGAATCTATATATACATTTTTATCATTCTGACACACAAGAGGTAGGGGGTATGCTATCTTGGCTTAAATGGAGTTTTCAACAATTAGCCCCCTGGTAAAAGTAAAATAGCACCCTGTAAGATAATAAAAATTACAAACAGCAATGCAGAGAAAGCAAAAAGGACATTTTCATTTAATGGAAAAGAATTTCAAGTCATTGTGTAAAGCCTTGCTGTTCCCTGAGTCATCAAACCAAATAATCTTGTACACTACTAAATGACATCATTTAATTATATACAGTTTTCTATTAAAATTTTACTTGACTCTGTAGGAAAACATACCACTATGTTGAGCATAACTGCATTTTATTATTTCTCTTTGCAAACCACAGTCATGGCTCCCTGAGCCTGTGACCTGATGATGGTGCCCATATCCCAGCTTTACTGTACTTAGTGTTTGCACACCTCTAGTTCAAGCGCTGCTCTGATAATCTGATGAAAGTCCTTTGGAGATAATAGCAAAAGGTGAAATGTTATAGAACACTTAAAAGAGTGAAAGTAGAAAGTTACAATAACATGAGGACTAGTCAGGATTTTTCATTTAAAAGTAACTGGATAACCTTGAATATTAAAGCTTTAAGATACAGACATGATTTCTTTCAGCGGTATACATATTGTGTTGCTGTTCTCCTACATCGTTGTTGAATCATAGCTTTGAAAATTTCAGAAATTGTACATTTTTGCATCTAAATCCTAATATCTAATAAGGAAATCTTCATCTTTGTCAGCTATCAGTTTACAGAACATCAAATTTTGTTGGAACCAGCTCCCCTTCCTTATCACACGAAATGACATTGAACCCTCGTGATCTGTTTGCTATTGATTTGCAGTATGGGAACTTGTGAACTTATTAGGGGAAAATTATTCCTCTTTCTCTCTTCCTTTTAACAAAAAAAGAAGAACTGTTTGCATGGGCCAAACCAATGTCACTGTTCCTTGCTTAAAGATTCCACAGACCTTGCATCTTCCTTCAGCTGTCAGGTGTCTAAAGTAAAATCATAATATTAAAGAAAATGCTGTTATAATTACTTTGCCCAATTAACACATAGGAAAATGGATTTAATTACCTTTTTTCTCAATGTCAGATTTAAATTGGAATGACAATAGATATAAAGCCAGCTAAATAACTGTCTTGTGTGATTTGTTGGGGGGCAGAGAGAATTTGTTGACCAGCCTTAATGAAAAAAAATATTTTTGGATGACATGAACTTTCGTGGGTTTGGGTTTAGATCTGGGATAAATACATTGGAATAAGATATGCCATCTATTCTCTTGGAGAGGCATTTATATGTAAAACAGGTTTTTTTCAAATTTATTTCGTCCTTCTATTAAACTTTAAATAATTTGTAATTATAAATTTTTATTTATACTTATATACAGGTAGGCAAGTATATTAGATATCTATATATATATCTAATATATAGATATATATCTTATATATATTAGATATATAGATTAGAGCAGAACTGGGAAGGGAATATTGGAAAGTATTGAAAGTATTGTGATATAAGATATCGTGATAGACGTTTTTCAAAATATCAAAATATTCATGATAATAATGTCTTGATTATATATATGTACACACACATAATTTTAGTCTGATATTTTACAAATTATTTCACAAAATCTGCATACCTCTTCAATGTGAAAGCACAGTTAAAAATTAGCATTTTTCTATTTCATAGAAGTCTGAAACTGAAAGTTACAAAATTATGCATATGTTTTAAATGATACATGACACTTTAAGTAATTTAATCCTCATTGAAGAGATAAACTTATTTGTAACAATCCACTAATTTCAATAGAGTCAGAAATTTGTAAAATGCTAATTATGACTAGAAAAATGTGTGATAGGGGCTTATTTCTGATGTATTTGAAAAATAGTCGCTTCTTTATACAATACTTGTTCTTCCTTAATGGGGAAGATGGAAAAAAAGGTAAATTTTAGTAATTTTGTGAGGCACTCACTTGTTAACACCTTTTTTCTAGTTGCCTATCTTTTTCCATTCCATCAACCCACACCTTCCCTTTTTTTGGCTTCAGTTTTTCTGAAATGCTTCGTGCTTTTCTGTATTTGATTCAGTGTTTTGTTCAGATTCTTCTCTGTTGTTGCTCAAATAAAAATTGACTATAAAATTTTCAGTAACGGGTTTTTGCAAAGCATCTCAATTGCCCACAGCAATATCACCCAAGGCTGTTGTCTTGCTTGGTTTTTATTAGCTAAGCAGGGTTTGACTAGGTCAGCGTTTGTATAGGAGCCCTCCAGGTGAGAAAGAGACGCTGTAAAGCACAAAAAGGAGGATTCATTAACACCCCCTCCTTTTCTGTTTCATTCAGCATTGCCTTAATGCTGCAGTCTGGTCATATCAGTAGGGTTATACATCTGAGAGTATGATCTGTTTGTTGATATGAGTGACAGAATAATTTATCAATTAAGGTTTTAAACTGACACTCAGAAGTCTGCAAAGCACGCCCAGTTTCTCTGTATTTAGATGTAAAAGAAGCAGCCTCTGTAAGACACTCCTTTTCACAACTCTTTTCTGTATCTTATGTTCACATTCCTCAAACGGGATAATGTTTAATCCTTCGTGAATACATGAGCTCTAAGCCAGTAGAGGTCCGACCTTATTCAAGGCCCCTAGAAGTTAACTGTAATCTGTACTGTGAGGATATACAGATGTATGATTTTTAAGGTAAAGCAGAAGACTTTTAATTCCTAGTGCCAAATTACAAAGTCATTCTATTTAAAAGTACTCTTAGGCTTGAAATTTTGCTTGTGTCCAGACTTGAGACTTTTTGCTCGTGAGTGCTCTGATAAATTTCATAGGGATAACTGACCCTTGGATTCTTCAGAAAGTTATGGATGCTTGTGCAAAAAGTAATTTTCTCCTCCCCCCATAATAACAGAATCCCAGAGAGAGGTCTCCGTGAGTAACTGTAATACTGGAAAAAAGTCCCATCTTTGAGGCTTTTCATGAGAATAAGGGAAGATAAAAGGAGCAAAAAAAAATTCATGAACAATTTTGTAAGTTCAGAGATGGTTGCAAATATGGATAGGAGAATTTCACCAGAGTATAAGGTCACAAAGTTTCATCTTTCTTTGGTTTGAAGTTGCGCTCACAGTCTTAATGTGGCTGAAGTGCTGCCATGTGGTTACACTAGCACTTACTTCAGCTCTGCGGTGCTTTGCATAATTGTTGATTTTTCGTATGAGTTTTTTCTCCTTGGCAGATGAATAAACTGGAAACTGAAATTTTTCATCCTTTTTATTTGAATGTAGATTTTCCTCATTTTAATCTGAGGAAAAATTATGACCCTCAAGTGCAGAAAATGTTGAAAAAAAAAAAAAAAAAAAACTTTCACAACCCCAAATTCTCTAACTCCTAACAATGAGAAGTAAATTTGGATATTTGTTTTTTCTATTTCCATGTTATTTTTCTCACCTTTATTTCTTATTCATCATGCATTCCTTGGATCTCATAATGGTCTCTCTCATTTTTTTTCTGTTTCCATCCCTCCGATTTATCTATTCTGAAGTCTGTATTTGGGTTGGGTTCTGGTGTCCATCCCCCTTCTTAAAGAAAGCAACTCGACAGTCACAAGTTCAAATATTATACAGGAGCAATGATGATAGATTAATGAAATATCAAAGTGTGGTATGCTGAATGTGTTTAAATTTTAATTGATTCTTGAGTTAAAGAGAAATGCAGCTACTGTCTTATTTCCATAAATGTATACATAAGAAAAATAGCACCTATAAGAATGTTAATGTGAAGAGTGATTTAGAATGGCAAATGATTACTAGCATGCACAGCTTTACAAGTTATGGTAATTCTCATCGCACACACAAAGAAAATCAATATATCTCAGATAAATCATTTTGTCGTCTAGGTATTATTTGCAGGAATTCAGTACTTCCATTCTTTTGCAAAAACACTGACAACTGAGTCATAAATGCATTTGAATAATTTCTGTCCATTTCTACATTTTGCATAAATCAAGACTAACACCCTGCAAGTTTTCTGGAATTTGTCTTTGTCCGAATTACAGACTTACTATATTGCAAATAATTTGCATGTTTAATGAACATTTTCAGAAAGTTTATTGAAAAAAAATTATACATTGAAATAAGACATCTGATGCTTGATTCACAAAGTAACATTTTGATACATTTTTTTTGTGTTATAGTGTTTTATAACAATGTCCCCAGCATAGTATAGTTTTCATTTTGTAGTTAGACCTACATACACATCATTTTCATTTGTAGGTTTTAAAAAATATTTAGTATTTAATTTAATAGAACAGCATAACAGCAGCAATTACTAAATGAGAAAACTTTTGCAAATCTTGATTTCTACCCATTTTTTGATGATTAATAGGGAGGTTTAATTGCAGTTATCACACACAGGATTTATCTGGAGATCTCAGTATTCAGGTATAATCCACACTATTTTGCAGCATGCCAGGGAGATGTCATGACTGGTACTAGTGACCAGATGACGTGTTGTTTCCTTAGCCCATGATACCACCTCTAATGCAAGTCTGCACAAGGATGTCAGTGCACATGGTCAGCAAAAGCAAGGCACGCCTTTTTATGTGCCAGGTCATTCACAGACAGGATGGTCACTAGACAAGGTTAAAGGATAGAATAACGTCCTTTTCCAATAATAAAGTAATTTTATAAAAAGAGAAAACAACAACATGGACTACAATATACTTAATAGTTATACTTCATATTATCTTTAGGAATACCATATCACAGGTAGCTCCCTCTTCTTTTCTTGCATTAAGCCAAAATATACCTCTCTCAGTTTTGTCTTCAGTGTCTTTCATGCCTCTTACCTAAGATATTACTGGCTCCTCCTGTTCCTCCTATGGAAAAGACAGGATCACAGGCTCATTAAATCTATGCTCTTTTTTCCATTTCCTTCTAGTCTGGAATGCATTAGCCTCATGTTGCTAGTTTCATGTGACTGACAGTACTTTTGGACTACACTGGTGTGCATTACTAGTTTCTCCTTTCTTCCGTATGCTCCTATTACACATTCAAATAGCTTTCCTGGTTGCAGGTTGCTAAAACACTTGATAAAAGACCCTTGGACTTTTGAAAACTCTTGATAAAATGCGATGCATAATATTATGAAAATTAATAAATGCACAGAACTGCATCTGTGTATCATGCAATGACTTCACGTGATACCCTGGGTGCTGACATTTGGGGAATGGCTGCTTACATGGAGGTCAAGTTTCCCCTCTGTTTACCTAGCTCTGAGATACTGATGGTTTTACATAACCTTCTCTGGCAACAGTGTCACGATAATATACATTTTTAATACCTGCAATAGTTGCATGTAACTGCTAGTAAAAGCAGTACCAAGGTAGTACAGCATTCTGTCTATTCTGCCCAAGAAGAGATTGAAATTAGAGATAGATTATTGATTAGAACATTGATAATGGATAAGGAGCTGACCTCAGCTGCAAATAGGGTCAGAGCATATGGTAGAGGCATATGTTATGCCCCCTTATGTTAGGGAAATGCAATAGCTGTCTCTCTCCTTTCAAACACCACTTATTAAGCAATAACCTTGACCATTTTCAATTATGGCTCAATCTGTCCAAGAAAAGCATTCACTGTGCTCTGTGCTGCTGGCATCTTCCCTCCTACTGATGAACGCTTTTACTTTTTCCTCATTTTTGTTGACTGCAGTGCAGCCTTTAGTGTCATGCCACTTTCTAAGACACACAGAGATTTCTTTCTTTACAGTTCAGTTTCATTTTGTCCACTTTAGTGTTCTGCTGTGCTTTTGTGTATGTGTATGATGGTGTGTTGGTTTCCCTGTAGGAAGATCTTCCATGCTGAAGGGTACAAAGGCTTATTTTGGTGATCTGTGTTAACCACCTTCTTCAATTTATTGTTCCCTGCAACTCCACATACTCAGAGATGATACAATGCACTTCTGGGTTCAAATGTTGATGTTTTGTAAAAAATTCAAGCTTTCTAAAAATGTAGTAATATCAAGAATGTCAGTGAAAGGTTATGCTCATACGTTTAGTGCAGGTTTTTTTGCTCTATGTGTTAAAATACAGCACAAAGATTTTTTGGAACAGCTGTCTCCACTCTTACCTCTGTTTTGCCTGATCATTTCCTACTGTTATTTACCTATTTTACCACCTTGCAAAGTAGGTTTCCTGACAGCATTTGAAATGAAATCATGTGCCACAAATCTCTCTGCTTCTGTAACAGGCTGGTACTGGAGCTAGAGCCATGCATTTCTGGGGGGAAAGAACAGCACAACATAATCCCTTGTAATCATCTCTTGCCCCCAACAAGGCCGTTCAGTGTATTGTGTTTCTTCTTATCAAAACCAAGTTTTCATTCAGCCTCAGCAGTTTCATCTGTGGATCAATGGCCATAAGAGGAAAAAAGGATAAGAGAAGAGGCAGAGAGGAAAATGTAAAGATACAAAAAGTCTCAAAGAACTTTGAGCAGTCATGTGGGTTTATGCCCCAGGTGCATTCATTCAGAAAAGCTGCCGCCTACGCATTTCCTAGAATTTTTTTGAGAGATTAGTGTGTTTAATTGTTGGTCCCTGTAACTGACAGACATTTGTTAGGTTCAGAAATGTTACAAGGTTAAATTGCATCATTTCTAATGTTGAGGGGTTTTAATTTTTTAAGCAACTTATGAGACTGGGGTTCCATTTAACAGACAAAGGAAATAATGAATCAGCATTGTCTTGAAAAATTAAGAATTTGGAGATATTTTCCCAGCTTCAGAACAGATTAATATCTATTAATACAAGTATAAAGGCAAAGGTTGTGAAGAACTCTGAAATACACTGACTTCAAAATCTGCTGTGGTAGCATCAGGGAACAGATTTGGGGCTTTGAGTCTTGCTTGGTTTTTTTTTTACATGTTCCTGGAGCGTGCTTTAATCTTTAATGTTAAATAAAAAATGGTTGGAAAGTGAGCCCTGGGTCCAAGGCAGGCTGTGCAGACTGACACCCATACAACTAGAGCGGACTGTTTGCAATTACAGATGCAGGCCTTCGACCAGGATGATCTCACACAGGAAGCAGAAATAATACTGCATATAAATATTTAGGTATACCTCAATGCTTGCCTAGGATATTGTCTTGGAGACAGTTTTAGCTGTGCCAAATAGGCATGAGAACTAAACCAACAGTTAAACAGTGTAAGTGACAAGAGGTCCAATAGCTGACATTCACTTTAGCTCACGTTTGTTTATGAGTATTGCTGGAGCCAGCATCTGCCCTGCAAGGAGCTGTACAGTCCATGCTTCATGTAGTCAGTGAACCAGATTTTTATGAGATATTCAAGGAAGTAAACTCACGGTTTTGTTTATCTCACTGAATAGATAGGGTTTTCTTCATCCAGGACCTAGTCTCTAATGAAGTTTCTATCAGCATTGTCTTAAAGTGCATGCATATGGAAATACCATATTACAAAGAATCAGAAAGAAGAGTACAAAATACTGTTAGGTTACCAAATCAGCTAAAAAGGATATAAATAAATGTATAGATATTACTATCTTGTAGTTAAATACAATACAAAATGTGTGGGTTTTGGCTTTCCAAGCAAGAAAAGAATAGTGTAAGGCTGACACTGCATTTATTCTTTGCTGCCTACAGCATAATTATCATAGAAACTACGTACTCATCTGCAACACCTAAAGTCATTCACTAACCAGAATAATTTTAATATCTATTTCCCAGGTTTGGGATTTTTCCCCAGCTTTCTATTGTATCTTTTCCAGAGAGATAAACAATCTTTTTTCATCTAAGTGCACTATATTTAAACTCTGTGTAAACATTTATTAAGGATAAGCTATATGGATTTTGGGAGCTAAATGGATTTTTCCATCAGGATTTTAAAGATCTACACAATTAAACACACATTGCAGGGGTGTGATGTGTTTGTTTGTTCTGCAATGGACAGGTTCCTATGAGGCATTTCCAGTTGGTTTCATATTGTTTGTTTATCGATTATTGGCTCAACTAATATTTTAGAGCCCTTGTGCCATTTCTGTGCAAACTATTTCTTTTGGTTTGTTCTGTCACAAAAGACATCTTTACAGTCTTCAGAGACTTTAAAGTCTCTTTGAAATTTTGGGGGGAAAAATTATTACAGAAATGGAGGAGAGAATTTCATGAAATGTCTCTGTGTGACGTGAGTTAGCTGGTGTGTGATTACTAATATTTTTTCATGTCTACATAAAGGCTAATCAAATTCTTAGGATGTCTGTATAGATGTGCATGGGATTGTTCTGTGGTGTATGAGACCACCATTTCTTGGCAGATACAAAAGAACGACATAGTATCTTTAACTGTTTTATGAACCGGGATTTATCAGTGGACTTAGATCTGGAATATTCAGATATGCTGAAACTGAAGTTTCTTTTCTAGGATGTATCTCAGCCCATACCAGAAGGAACCACAAGTCCACCAGCCCCAAACAGATTTTCTGTTTATAGCACCATAGTTGTTCACACTTGAAAAAGCTGCAGTGAAACAAGACTACCTTGCAAGCAATTGTCCCAACCTTTAGTTTATGGCAGCAATAGTGGAAGGATGCTGATTCAAAGACCTGTAGTGGGGTTTTTTTGAGTTAGTATTTCTCCCCTCAAGGTTAGTATTTGTCTTGTCATGAGGATTTGTCCTACTTTTCTACTCTCATCTTAAGTATCCGGTGTGCAGGAAATCAGAATTAATTTGCAAGTAAATGTAAATAAAATTTAACAAAACTTGTCAACTCCCAAGAAATCTCCTTTAACTGCCATGTTGTAGTATTGAAAATCCCTGTGTATATATAACATTTTAAATTATGTTATAAATTTTTATAATCCAGGCTGGGTATATGCTTATAGAAAGGTGAGTACTTATGGATATAGGACACACAAGTAATTATTACTGGGATAGATGCTGCATTCTACTAAGAACATCCTAATTATATAAGAAGGCCTACATGGTTTTGATGTCATTTCCTGAAATGGCACCATGTGTGTAAGATGTGTAATTTCAGGGACGGAGTGACAAATAAGCAGTTGGCTGATTACTAATGCAGTCATTTTAGTTTCTCTAATTGTGATGAGTAATAGTCACCCAACTTCACCTCTTGCCAAAAATCTGTCTCTGGCAGGTAACTTAATTCCGTTGATATGAGTTTTTTGTCACTGATCTCAGTAATCCCACTGGAAAGCTTCTGATACAAAGTAGTCCAGGTAGGAAGTAGTATGACAAGGGCAAGGGACAATTCAGGGATGACAAGGAATCTCAACCCCTTCACATTCATAAAACTTCATCCCTCAGATACTTGTCTCTCTGCTTTTCCAGCACTTTGGTAGCTACAGTATCTCAGGATTTGGAGGGACTGGTTTTTTTTCCCCTTTCTTCCTGTACCTTTGAACAATATGAACAGCTTTGATTAACTGAGGAAGAACCTTTAAAGAAGAAACACATTCTGGTGGAAACCAAGTAGAAGAAGAGGATGGAAAAGGCTGGGACCCTGAGACTCATGGGGAACTAGATAAGATCCATAAAATAATTACATACTTGTGAACAACACAAATACCAGGTGATGTGAGGAGATGCTCTTACATCACTTGTCACAAAGAATGGGACCACTGTGCTAATCTTTAACATTGTGACTTCCTTAAAAGGGTATTTTACTTTGTTCTGTGACAAAGGTTATTGTATTCCAAATGATATTTAAAAAGCATCATTCAAACCAGCATTTTTTTATTTCCTATAGCAGAGCATGCAAATAAATTTAGCAGGTGTTATTAGAGCTGGTAGGGGGTGGAAGGCAAATAAAAATTGCTGATAGGGATTTTCTCAGTGTGCTACTGCTGGGATCCTGCAGAGACTAGACAGTCTTAGTTAAAGCTGCAGTATGCTTGCTCTTCATGGAAAATCTATCTCTTTTTATATTATCTCACCTGTGAAATCTATTTACAGAAGAGGAATTTTCCATTCATCTTCCCTAAAGCTCTTTTATTTTGTTGCTCAAAGTGGAAGGGCAGTCTGCAGCTATGTATGGTGCACCAGTGTGATTCGTTATCAGGAATATAAATGAAACATTTTCCTACAGGCTCACCTTTTTCATTTTCTGTGTAGGTCTAAAAAGTTCATTGGTTGGACTATTCACACACTACAAGCTATTACACTCTGTCACTTTTAGCTTGCTTTCATTTTCTTTTCTTTTTTCTTAACACGTTTGCCTAAAAGTAGGCCAGCGTGATAGATTGATTGTGGACTAAAATACTTTTATATCCCATGTTCTGGATTTTCCAGCTTTAAAAACACTCTGAAAAATACTGTTCTTACAAGAAAACTGGCATATTCAATTTATTGTTTTCTATTGTCTTCAGTAGAGTTTATTTTGAAAAAGAAAAAATAGTTCCTGAAACAGGGTAAAATCAGTCTTGATTTGCAGTAAAGTTCTTTTGCAAATTCATTAATTTTGGGGAAGGGAAGAAGGATATTTGTTCTCAGAAAATATGCACATCTTGATGGTATTACTATAAGGAAATGGGTAATAACTGTAGCATGAACTTGACATTGGTGAAACGACATGGCTTTTTCCTGCTAGAGGGGTACTTTGTTTTTTAGATCTCTTTCTTTTCTGATGATTAAATTCCCATTCTGCTCTCCTGCAAGGCAAAGGAAATGAGCCCTTCTGCCTATCCCTGTGTTCTCCCTCCCCCCATACACACTTTTCCCATCTTTTTGCTGCCTCTTGTTCCTACTTTTCTGGAGCAAATCCATCTCCCGCTGTCCGTGGCTTAATCAGGATATCTCTTAGAATGGGTGCTTGACTAGGATTTCTATGAAGATAATGAATTGTTTTCCACAAGCAACATTTTGAATGCTGAGCTGGTCAGTACAGACACTTCAGTTACTTTCCTAGCAGGACAAGAGAACAGAGGTGGGGATAAATTTTCTCGCTCTAAATTCACTTCATGCCTTAATATTATTGTGCAGGGATGAGTTTTTAGTATTTTGACTAAGAAAGGGGTTAAACTGTAAACCTCTGTATATTCCCTTTCTTCTCTGTTGCACACTGCAGCCTTCCTGATGCTGCTGCCAGGAGCCTCTGCAAGGTGCAGGTAAACCACAACAAACTTCCCCCTTTCAGTCAGGCTGCCATGTGTCCCAAAATGCCACACCATGTCCAGTGACGTCCGTGTGCCCGCAGGTTAGGAAAGAACACATTGCTATTGCTGGTCAGCAATTAAACAGCCAGCAATGCTTGAATCTGACAAGCAGCTAACTGTGCACTCGTTATGTTTATTGGGTTTTTTTGTTGTTGTTGTTTTGGTTTTAAATTATGCAAAAGTAAATGCAAATTACATTGCCTGTAGGCATTTTGGCTAGTGTCAGTGGGACCAGTTTTTTTGTAGAGTTTATATAGTTTTTTAACAAGCCCCATATGCCCTTCCTTTTGATTTTTTCCTCTTTCCTGGCAATGGAGAGAACAACTATGAACCATAATTAAGTCCTTCATATTTATAGTGTTCGTATCTTCTGTCTCCTAAATAGTTACTTCTATGAACAAAAGAGGGAGGGTTTTTTCCCTCCTATTTCTTCCCTTACTATGAAAATACTTTCTGTGAAATCTGAGTTGATTTCTCCTCTGATATCACACTGCTGAAGTAACACTGTTAGAGAGCCTGGATTAAAATTACCAAGTGAAGAAACAGAAATTGAAGAAAATAGTCTTAAGTTACTTTGGTCTTGGCTTCTCTTTGGGTCATTAAATCCCCTTTCTGAAATTGCTGTTAAGGAGCAAGCAAATAAGCTCTACTGAGCAACCCATTTACAGGCAGAAATAATCAAGAATTGTAAAATACCTTGTTTCTGTTCCTATTCACAGGAGGAAATATTTTAGCATCTCTTGTGGATTAAAACATAGAAACAAATAAACAAAATTAAAATTATGTTCATGCCCCACAATAGGCTTTAGAGGTATTTTTGATTTCAAAGACGCATGTTATGGACTCATTCTTCATGAATTACTCCATATTATGATGTTAAACAATTAAAATCAATGTGATTCAATCTTAACTCTTAAAATTCACATTTACTTGAACAGAATTGGACCATTTTTTCTATTTCAAGGTCTGTCCCAATAGGATTAAGTGATATGAAGTTATGCAGAATTACAGCACTGATTTCATCCTGTTTCTATTGGAAATGCTTTGTTTTTCTTCACTAGTATTTCACTTGTTTGTTAAAACTAAAGAAACATTAATAAGTCAATGATGAAGTGGGAAAAGCTAATACTTTTAATAGAATTCAGTGAGGTTATATACTCACTAGCACACGTAGTGCTATGCCTTTTTGCAGGAAAAGAGAAGAAAGGAAAAAGAAGTAGTACTTTTACCCGTCAAGGCTGACACCTTGGAATTCTCCATATACCTTCTATTCCTTACAGAGCTGCAACATCACAAAGATAAATGTTCATACAGCCTACGTGTTTCTGTTGAAATGACTTTCAAGTTTTCTAAATACAAAATAAATGTCCTTTATCAATTAAGAACTTTTACTAAATAAGAGTATTTCTAAATCAGTGTTTCAGAATATTTATTGACACTTGCAATGACCATACACTTTTTCAGTACAAAATATTTGTATTTCTGTCTTGAAAGATAAAATAGTGGTATATTCATAGTTTGGAAATGGAAGCGAAATGGAAATCTCTTTGTGCAGAAGCCTGGCATTTGTGTTTGTGCACAGAATTATTTTCTGAGATGTATTGAAAGCTTTTCATTTCATGATTAGAGCTTTATTGATTGTTGGAAAGGTTTTATATCTCTTGCTTTTTGTTTGGTTTTTTTTTCTAATATTGTAGCGTTGCTGCAAAGATTTGTTTTCCAGTGATTATTGAGAAGTCACTGTGTAAAAATATGTTGAGGAAAATAACTAAAAATAATTTCTGTGTTTTCAGCAGAAATAGTAGAAGACCAAACTAATTTTTCAACATAGAGTAAGAAAATCTAAATCCTTACATTATTCCTTTTTTCCCCCTTTTATATTGCATTTTCTAAACACAGAATTGTGCTACAGTTAGAAATGAGTTCATACGATATTAGTAGTCCCATCTGACATCAAGGAGAATGTAGAATACTAAATTGCTAAGCACAAAGAGAAGAAAGGCAGTGTTACAGCTGGGAAGTTACAAAAGGTTTCATCGCCAAAAAGGAATATGGAAAATACATCATTTTCAAAAATAATGCAAGTGAAATAAGCATTTTAATGCTTTGAAAGAATACTGACTGCTAAGTTGAGAAGGACTGTGTTAATTTATTAATCGTCCTGAACCTATTTTTCATATCAAATTTAGCAATATGAACATATTTTATATATACAAGGTCAATCCACATAGTATATTCAGTTATGTTGTAGGAGTGCACGTAATTACAATACAATAGTTCCCCAGAGAAAGTGAAACTAAACTTTGGTAAACCATGTATAATTTGTTAAATTGTAGAGTAGAACATCAAGGTTAACATGCCTGTTGCTATAAAAAAAAAGTTCTGATTCATTAAAAGCTAGTTTAAAAATCCATGTTTTCAGATACTTACAAATTTGCAAATCCTTAGTAGTTCCAGCTGAAAATATGCAGTAGCTGAATGCGTCAAGGAAGTTTATTTTTATTTCAGCCATAGCCTATTCACTTGGGTCAGCCATTGATTTTCCAGGCATACGATGGTCACGTGTGTACCAGTGGAGAGAGATGACTTGACTGATAAAGACTTTTCAGAAATGCACTTGATGTTTTCGTCGATGACACGTGTAGATAAATAGATTTAAGAACAATTAGAGGGTTTATGTGGATCCAATATAATTGGACTACTTGGTACATGAGATAAAAGACAACAGAAGAATATTAATTGTGAACAGGTGGTGGTTCTCTTTTGGCTTGGATTTCGTGTGAACGCAATTAAATAACGGGTGAAGCTAGATGACATTAAATCAGGGAAAATCCATCACCCAGAGTTAGATGGGAAGTTAGGGCTCAAACTGAACTATACTTAGACAAAGGCCAGGAGGGCTCGGTGAAGTGGCAGTGAACATTAGTATAAGTAATTATGTCCAAAATATTTTTTTTGGGATGGGGGAAGATATTCTGATAAAGTGGTAGCAACAGTCAATATAAAGCCATCCCCAGTTTTTTTTTTTTTTTTATTTTTAGCACGCATCAACCCTGCTGACGAAGGTGAGACTTGGTAGAAATCTCTCCAGTTATCCTCAAGATTTTAGTTGTTCTCACATCTTTAACCTACTTAATCATTCTGTATAAAATTCAGAAATAGGATTTTGAAGGAGTATTAGCTACCCATCTTCTTTTAGTTTATACTGGAATTTGGAAACCTAACTTCTGGCTCTTTGTAATGACCAATGAATAACAGCATCTTTAGGTTATTTATAGAGTTCCACCATTGCATTTACTGTTTCTGGGTTTGTCATACTTCCACCCTGTCTGTAATGGCACAGTCTACTCTGTACTCACTGCAGACAGGTTTTAACTGGTTAACCCAGCTACTCCAGGAGCTCACCATAGGCTGGCAGCTGAGAATTTATGTAGCTTCTCAATGAGGTTTTGCATCTATGTGGACCTCTATGCCTCTGTAGCAATATTGGTCTATATAGCCAGCTAAGTTAAAAGGACGTGGGTATCTTTACAAGAGACAGTATAGATGGAAAAAGAGGGTGTTGTTTCACTGCTTGTTATTATATAATCTTGCTAGGTCATGATTAAAGTATTAACACATGAGAAGATAAAGGAGAATGGAGCACACTAGGAGTTCAAAGGGCTTTCCCTGGGAGTTTGCAAATCTTCATAATTGGACTTGGAAAACATGTAGGCTTGTGAAGTCTATCTGAAATCTCTTGCACTGATGCAGCTGGTATACCTGGAAAATAAAGATGTAGATAAAAGTACAATCATAAATCTGTTCCCACGGTCTGTAGCATTAAGCTGTGCTGATATTCTCTCACTTTGCTTTATTTAAAATTCACACACCATTAAATTGCATTTAACTTGCCATTAAAAGTTGCCTTTCTCTTAGGACTCAATTCTACTTGAAGCTGGCAGCAAAATCATTTTGGTTCAGAGTATTTTATAGATAGGAGAAATAGGTGGAGCCAGTTGGTACAGAAATGCTATATTTAACTTTCTAAAAACATTTGCATTCCAAATAAACTATAAACATACATGCTTCGAACCTGTATGCCTTTGATTTGTAGTTTCCAATTTCATTTGACATCTTGCTGCGATAATGAATTTGACTGTTCTGAATGTGTGATAGGCAAAACTACTTTTCTTATGACTTAAATTGAAGTTCATGTGAGTATTATTGGAAAACTTCCTTCCTCTGGATATCCATAAGGTAGTATCAGGGTTGGAATATGAGTTTGCAGTTACTATATTTCAGATATATCTAAATTTTTTTCTCCTTTGAGTCTGTTATATGAGAAAAAAATCCACCTAATATTAACATAGTTAGGACTGCAACACCTTTTTAAAACTGCTATCAGAAGATACTACTAGAATGCTTGAAATATTTTTAACAGATTAATATGTACCTTAAGCCAGACTTTTGAGTGGCGTAACACTGCCTAACTCTGAAAAGTCAATGGAGTTATTCCAAATGTCTGGCCCTTCAAATTTAATCCCAGTCATTTGATCTGCCTTAGAGAAAATTCCATTTTCACACTCCCATGTGATGTGAAAATTGATATTCACTCAAGGTCCTTAACTGGTAATGAGGATTCTGTGGGTTGTATACTTAGCAATATAGAAGTTTAAAAAATAGTTATGCTTCACAAGACTTCGATATCTGTTTGGAATGTATTCGATCTGGGTGTATTTCTAAGGACAAAATGGTGAGCATTATGGAAAACTAGTAGCAGACACACTCACATTTCTTCATTTCATATTTAGTTTGTCAGAAACTGGCTATGATGTGCCTCTCTCCTGTTCATCCTGACTCCAAACGAAGTATCTCCTAGATACTTTCACTCTCAGGAAGACCTGTTTTTTCAGAAAACAAGATGGAGTGAGAACCCAGCTGAGATTGTCAAATCTATAGACGTTAGTCAACAAAATCACAGCCTGTATGTTCAGAGGAGGGGTTACGTTCTAAAAACAGACCTAGAACACTTTCAAGTATTTAGCATATTATTACATTAAATATCATACTTAACTCCCCCCCCCCCCCCCCCCCCCCCCCCCCCCCCCGGTAAGTTATTTTGGTAATTTCATAATAGGAACTGTGTGTTATAAGTTCTTTGAGCCAGTGCTAAAGAAAGTCCACAGACTATACGGTCTGGCTTCCCGCTGTTATGGACAACAACAAAATGTATTGATATTAACTTGCCAGAAGTGTTTTGCACCATTTTAGGTGCCTGTCTCTTTTGCCATTGGATTTTGGCACTTGTATTTAACAAAGTGGTTTTTGTTGCCATAGCTCTGCAGTCCTTGCAGTGATGTCCCTGAGGGGCAAAGGAGCGTTTAATGCACTCTTGTCCTAGTATCATGAAAACATCAAAGGCATTGTGTGGCTCATCCTAAAAACATATACTTCTGCAGAAGAATTTTGAAATGTTGAACTTCTAGTCTGTGCATAATGCCATGCGGTTCAAGGATATGCTCCAAATACTCAGGGAGCAACTTGTCTCTTCTTAAATGTGTTTTTCAAAACTGTGTTCCTAATCCTCTATTGATTTTGATCAGGAAGTAATATATGTTAAATAAATACTAAACATCATACTATAAATAAAACCCAAGTTTTTAATGGATATAATAAACCTCTCGTATATATATAGTTTAAACTCAAATATTGTCACACTATATGTGATACCCATATATGCTTTTGAGTTCTGAAAAGTTGTTCTCAAGACTGCAGGAGCCTGTTCTTATCTGAGATATTCTGTTGCATGTAATACTGCACATCTGGCTTAATCAACTAATGTCTCTATGTGGGCAAGCACAGTGGGTGACTTTTGAAGACAGGTGGGAGCACAGCTACACCTCAGATTTTAATGGTGGTGAGCTGAGCGGGAGGAGAAGATAAAGTTCAGAAGAATGTTCTAGCCACCCACTCTGAATTTCATTTTTCAGGCACACAGTGATCAATCAAGTTTGCTAATTTTTCGATGTCTGGTGCTTCTTCCCTGTGCTGCATTCTGGATTTGTTTCCCTCAGGGATGCTAGAAAGGACAGGTTTTGTTTCTTGCACAGACTTATAAAAAATCTTTTCTTTGTTTGAAGGGAATCATATGAACCTATTCAACCCTTCAGTACTGAAAACTAGAAAGTTCAAAATTTCCTTTTCCCATCCAGTGGCCAAACAGAAAACAAACCAAAATCATTTAAAGTTAAAATAAACCAGATTTTTTTGTGAATTTGTGAAAACATATATATATTGAGGTTGGTGTAGGGTGCTTTGTAGCACCAAGAATAAGGTGTTCTCTTTCTTTCGTGAGTTATCAAAGCTATACTGTAAGTGTTCAGGGTTTGAAAATACCATCGCATATGAAGAGTTTAATTATGTTGTTTAGAGAATGTCAGAATTTTCCACTAAAGCTCTTTCTCAAAGTTTTGCAACATTAAAAGAATATTAATCATTTCTACATCCAATCATCAAATATTTTGCATAACCTAAACAACAACCAATCAATATTTATGACCTTGTCCTTTACTTGCCTAGTCTCAAATGTTCTAGTATCTTTTGGGGGGCATGTAAAACCTTATCAGCTGTTGTCAGCAAGTATTACAACTGAGCAAAAAAGGGGCAGAAGGTCAGGCTAAACAGGTATCTCTATTTCATTTGAAGAAATTAATACTCAAATAGGAATTTATAAATTAATTTCTATTTAGCTTTATTAAGACACTAGCAACCGTATTTTGGAGAATTTTGTTTAAAAGCATTCTCAAAACACTACCATGAAATTGTGGAAATATGTGTACTTATAATGTGGAAGGTTTCCTTCCACAATTTTGGCTTATCACCTATTCAACTGACAGAACAGAACAATTGCTGCCAGCTAACAACAGGCTTTTGAAGCTTGTTACCATTCTCAATGCAATACCTGAATTGGTCCTTTTCTCCAGCTGTCACATTTTATTAGCTATTTCAATTCACTTTGCTTGCACGAGGTCTTTTTTCCTTGTAGTTTTGACACAATTCTACTGCTATTTTATAATCGCACCAAACTGTGAACTTGTAGTAACTGGTAAGACTTGAAAGACAAGATGTTACCTGCAAAATGTGATACTGATTTATTATTGCAACAGGTTGCAAGAACGTGTTTTGTTGTTTTCAAAATACACCTCCCACTTTGGACATGGGATTTCAAAAAAGTTCCTTCAAGAATTCCCTTTGCAATGGGAATTCCAGTTCAATTGAAACTAAAGTAAAAGCAAAGCAAATGACAAGGAGAAGGTGAAATAGGCATTTTTAAAAGCCTCGGGTGTACTGGGAGTTAACTTCTGTGTTGCATTCTCTATGAGCAGGGGATGTATTGGATACGGGTCAGCTGGGACAAGATATTTTATTGTCTGGATGGGGCCTTCGCTAACTTCCTGAGTACTGTGGTTCAACTTACTTAAAAGGAGAATAATTTATGTCCTATCTTCCGTGCATGTTATATTTAAGCTTTTCTATTTTGACTGCAAAACTTCTGCCATTTCAAGGGATGTTCACACTGCTGGAATACTTTGTTCTTTACACATACGCAGAGAGAGTCTGGGTGGAAAACATCACGTGTCAGATAATCTGATAAGGACAGTAACGGGTGATGGAACCTCTGTGACTGTAAACCCCAGTGTTGCTAGCAAAATGAGTATTCGTTCTGTCAACTGCTGACTGGAAGATTTTCAGGGCTTTTTGAAAAATTTTAATCTTTCCCTGGGGAGCTTTTTGTATGTATGTATGTATGCTCATATTAACCAGGAAAGTCTGAATGTGTCACAGAGTGATGGAAAGAAATACACCGATATTTCTGGATTTTAGCTACAAATTAAGCAGTTGTGTGTGTATGCAAAACATACACACTGTGGGATTATAATCCATAATTAAGGCTCCTATAAAAGAAATACCTATCCGTACACTAATGAATTATATTTGCATTAAGTGTGTATGTGTTTCTAGAAACGTATACAGTAAAACAACAGTAGGTGGGGCTCTACCATTTATTCAATAATTAACTTTTTTGCTTTTCTGAGATGGATTAAAACACTTTCTGGGCAGGACTCAAGGCGTAGTCATGGATACATAACAGAGCCAACTTAACTACTGGGCTATTTAACATTTTGCACCCTGACCACCCACTCTCTCCAGCCTTGCATGGCTGCTATCTACCCTTTTCTTATTTCCTATTGGGAAGGAAGGCAAGAAAAACACCCTTCAAAAAGCCATTTCTGACTTTCTTTGTTTTATCAATTTATAAAATACTATTGAAGACTTCTTACTATGAAGTATGAAACTTTACAGAGAAAAGAAATTAATGTTTTCACCTCCTTGAACATTAAATGCCTCAGAAACCACTACTAGCTTGTGACAGCTGCTTGTTGTCATTAAGGTTAGAAGCAGCAGTCCTTCAGCTTTTCCATGGCATCTTTTCTTTGGAAAAGTAGGGCTTACTAGTAGTGACAGGCTTTCCAAGAAGAAGTCTGTTCCTTCCCATGCTCCATCCTTGGCTGATTCTCTCTTTAAGTCTTTTTTACTAGACGTCCTTCTCCCTAGTTTGTTCCCAAGATCTGCATCCTGTTTACCAGAAATATAAAGCAATACAAAATCCAGCATTCTTCCAGAAGAGGCTCCAAAGCCTCCAACATTTAATAGACCTTTTAGATCTTTCAGATCTTTCTTTACTCCTCACAGAACTGTTCTTAATGGGAAAGGACTTGGTGAAGAGTTGCTTCCAATGGGTTTTTAATCTTTTAAAGCTAGAGACAACCTACAATGACAAGGAAATACTGCTGCCCTTATGTATATTTGCAAGATATTCCTTTATCGAATTGTTGGAGGGGCGTATATGCATCCTTCCAGACAGTTTTGTCCAGCACCTGACTGATCTGTCTGTATGGGATATCAAAGCCCAGGAACTGAGAACAGTGAACGTGTGTTTGTGCAGAGAACTGTACCCAGACCCTGCCTTTCTTAGTTCTTTTAAATTCTGAATCCTTCCAGTGCTTTCAAATTCCTATTTGAATAAGATTTTTTTTTTAATTTTTAAGCTCAGATATGCAATATGCCAAAAATAACAAAGCCTCTCCGTACCAGACAAACATCACAGCAATACTTTGTGATAAAGGTAAATGGTTCTGATTCCATCTCAAATCTTTCATGAAATTAGGGAATTATTCTGTTGGAAATGATCATTTTACCATGAAAATATTTAATACTCCCTCTGACAATTGCAAATGTATGGAAATTCACACCTGTGCTCTGGAGGTGGAATTTCACAATTCTTACAATGAATATCTGCTTTCTTTGACACAAATGGCAAATGTTTCACCCTGGAGCAATTACAGAAGTGCCCATGAAAATATTAGTTTTCACACACAGGTACTCACAAAGGGAAAACTGGAGGAAAAGTTTGAGTGCTAGCCAAGTGAAGCACCAGTGTGAGGCCACATATGGGAATAGAATACTCCATTCTTTCCTGTTAAAGAAAAAAAAAATGTATTTTAAATGACTACTTCTCAAAGACAGAGTACACAGGGTACTCTGTATCAGCCATTCACTAAAAGTGATAAACGTGTATTGCTGCAAGCATCTTTGTATATGTCTCTAACTACATTGGATGACACCGCTTCAACTGTGCTTTGGCTAAAAATACGACTTTACATCTAAAGTTCCATCTGTGTTGTTGTAACGTAATTCAGCTCCAGAATGCAAACTCCTGTTTCACTGACTCGCTGTATCTTTGTACCGAGAAATATCAAGGAGAGTGAAGCAGAGAACAATTTTGTCCATATATGAAATAGTCTTATATAATGTCCTAATCTGGAAATCATTTTTGTTGAACAAGGGAAAAAGCCAAACAAATGAGGGGTAAAAAACTAATGAATAAAAAATTAAGCTCAGGAGGGCCAATTCGGTATTTCTCTTTAACATTTCATCCAGCATTTCAGTATGGGTAGAGAAAAGCAATTCCATTTTAAGGAAGCTTTCAAAAATTTGGTTGCCTTCCAGTTTGAAACAAATGCTCAAATCTTAACATTTTCTACCAGGCCAAATTAGAATTGTAGGGTGAGCCTGTCTGGGAGGCTGTACGTGAACACAGAAACTATAAGGCTGGAAATTCCAGACTCCAGAAATACCCACATGGCTGCAGGTGAGGTAGCCCAGAGCAGCTGACTCTAGGAACCGGAGCTAGCAAAAACCTGCTGCCTGCTGGCGTGTCTGATCTGAGTTCTGCTCAGCTCCAGCTGACCTTGGGCATGTTCGCTGTTGGCTCTAATAGACAAGAGACCAAGTCTTAGCTAGTACAAACTGTTCTAAATCTCTTCTTGATCTTTCTGTTTGAATATGTGGATTCCAATTTGGTTTACCCTGACCAATTTGGTCAACCCTTCCTTCAGTTGAATTGTGAGTTCATTTCAGAAAACAAATATATAAATGCCTGCAGTTACCACAGCCTCCTAAGATTTTAGATGCATTTTATCTATTTGAAATGCTTTACTGATTCTTGTCATGATTAGTAACACAGTTGCATTACATTTTGGAATCATTGGCTACAAAACATACGAAAGACTGCTTGTAAAAATTTTAGCAATGTAAAGGACTTGTTCCAATGAAAAATTTGGTCCAGAATGTTTTGGGGTCTTAAATGGATTCAGAAAACAATATTGTTTAAGGATTCTCACTTTCGTTGGGTGCAAATTTCCTGGTAGATGCTGTCACTGCATGTATATATTAGGTGAGATTAACAGTTATAATAACTTCTACAGGAAGGTGCCATGTGTGATATGGAAACTGGTATTTGTAAAAAGCTATCTGGCTACTTGAAGGCCTGCATACAGATGTGTGATCCTATTCCTTACACAGACTTAAATGGGATAATTTGTCCTTACTCCCTGTATTTATTATGTATCATCCCTTCTAAGAATCATATGCATTCCCCATTCACAATTTACATTTCCCTTTGAGAACTTTTTGTGTAGCTTCAGGATACTAAAACTTTATTAAGCTGTATCATTTTTCAAGCTCTTTTTTTTTTTTTCTTACATGATATGCCAATACCTAGTTACCGCTGCAATTCTGATGTGCTTCAAGCTGTGGGCTTTTTTTTTTTTTACATACAGCAGGTGAAAACACCCACACTGTATAAAAATTCTCTTGCTTTCTTTTATGTTTAAACAATAATCATGTCATCAAAGCAGAAGTTACTGACTAGAAGAACATTTAAGGATGGATCCTGCCCTGCTGAAATTATATTGAAATTATGTTCACTGTCTTATACCTCACTCTTCTGAAAAAGGTAATTAGAGATGGATTTAGGCTATTGCTGTCCTTTCTATGACAAAGCAAGAATAGTATTTAAGAGGTTCCCAAACTCCTAGCCAAGGTCTATTATAATCCTGAAAAACAGCATAGCAAGTGTAAAGGAAAAAGAAGAAAAAAAAAAAAAAACCACTTAATGAGCCTTAGTTTTCTATAAAATTGGGGGAAAAAATGGGTCTAAGAATCTTATCAAATGCAGTAATATATTTCACTAACTGTAATAATGTTATCCTGATTAATATGGTGACTGGAGAACAGTCTCTCTTCTTACAAAAGGTTCTAACTGTGTTCTAGTAAATAAACTCTCAATAATTATTCATATTATAGAAAAGCCTGAAGGTCTAGCCTGCACCCACTGTGCAGGGAAAGTTTGCGTGCAACACAGTTTCACCTTGAGGCCTTCATGGCCTGCACTAACAAAACGGAATGGGAGCAGTGAAGGCACTTAATCTTTCTGCTCCATAGCTAGGCCTCGGAGGCGTCAGGAACTTTCCCTTAGAAACATGGAAGCGAGCAGAGAACTGAGTTGTAAACTGAACTCTGTAAGTATTTCTGCCAGCGTGTTAAGCTTTGTAATGGGCACCAAGCCTTGGGTTGGCCCTAGCCATGGGAATGAAGTTGCCCGGAGACACAGAATCTCAAGGTAAAAGCTGGGAAGTGACTGAGGCAGGGCCACTGGAAGAAAACTGTTACCAGTCCTGGAAGTAAAAGGCCTTGCCAAAGAATGAAATTATACTGTATTGGAACTAGGATAAAATTCCTCCTTTTGGACCAAATTTACTTTCCAGTTTTAATTCAAAGTAGATGAAACTTCCATTTTCTTCAGGACAAATAATGATCTTTCCAGTTTATACTTTTTGTTCATTCCTTGTCTGAGATTAGATGGTCAATTCTTGAATCTTAGCCTTTCTGCTAAAGGCCTATAATAGGAGTTGAAGTGGCACTGAGGATGAAAAAAGGTTAATTCTGAGAGGAGGATCTTAGAGACATGCAATTGCAGACACACACAACAATCAGGTGAAAGTTCATCGATCAAATAGCAACAGACAATTTTACATTTGTACCATCTATGGCAAAATGGTTAAACAAATCTTATGAAGGATTCTTGGTTGTACTGAATCCACTAAGTGTCGTAGAAAGCAATTAAATCTGTTTTGTAGCAGGTCAGACACTTAAAAAACCAACCAAACAAAAAGAAACCAAAAAAAAAAAACCAAAGAAACAAAAAAAGTGGAAAGGGAAAGGGGAAAAGAGAGGGAGAGGAAGGAAAGCAGTAAATGCCTTCTGAAGAATCTGAGTCTCTCTGCCAAACAAATGCCTTCAGTGTTAGATGCAACCTGCCAGGTAGGTATTTGACACTGTATAAAAAATGTTGGCAGTGTACAAGAAGTAACACTACAGATCTGATAGGAACACTGCAAAACCTGCAAGAAAAGTTATCTTTGCATTTCATAGCACTGTGACACAATTCATACACGAACGGCAGAACTGTGCTTGGCATCACCCCTGGAAAATGCACTCCTCGCTGAACAGTCAAACAGGGAAACTCCATTAGTTGCTGCTGAGCCCAATGTGCAGTGAAGCCACGCATAATGACATACTCCTGAACCCACATGTTACATGTCCCCTCTGTATTTTGGTCTGCGTCTGCGCCTGGTTAAATCTCTGGCAACTGCAGGCACTGTTAATAGGTTGAACAGACTGCAGTATCGCTCTGCCCCCAGCTCGTTATTTGGGCTTGTTGCGTTAGAGCTGTGGTATTGGGCAGAGGGTTCAGGAGCTGTTTCCTGCGAGCAGAGAGGCCTTACCCCTGCTTCTGTGGGAGCATCAATAGCTCTGTCTATATGTATAGGATACCAATGTTTACCAGATTATTAAAACAGCATTTAATTTGGGCACTGTGATTACAATTACAAGGCAAAATTCTACTTGTCTGAGGGGACAAAGGGTTGCAAGTAGAAAGATAATTTTGTCTTGCTATACAGAAGGCACATATGATGTGCAGTTATAGATGACTTTTAGGATTGCTCTGGCAAACGTGACTGCTTAGAGTGTTAAAACAATGCTAGCACAAGTGGTTTAAGAATAAATGGGTAGTGCTGGCTAAAATCTAGACAGCTTGGATACAGCTGTTCAGGCTGATATGGATCTATGTGTTTGTGGCTGCATAATGCATATCTAAATTATGCAATGTCCCATGGTGGCAGAATGTGCATCAATACTTTTACATTTGTGCATTGATATAAACTGTAGTTTACAACCTGTCAAGATGATATGCTAAAAATTTAAGTACAGAGACTTCATACAGCGAGGCAATTAGGTAAATTAAGTACATAAGCTTGAGTTTAATTTTAAGCCTGGGGCCAATTACAATGAAATCAAGAAAACTGTTTCCATGTTAAATTCTGGCCAGCCCTGGAAGCATTGCAGTAATACTGCACATGTCTGTGGCAGGGGTTTTCTGATGTGAGGCCCACCACAGCTCCTTGAATAATATTCACTAGGACAGACTCTTCTGTGTCCTGGCACTTGATGCTACCAGTTACCAGCCTGACTTTTATGAGTTAGTGGGAAAAGCACCTCATCTAGATTTTCCAAACTCGGGTTGGGTTGTAGACAAGAGTTTCTGCAGCCCTATTACTTGGCTGTGTTTTTTCCAAAGAAACATGTCTCTCATGTATTACCATTATCAGAGGCTTTTCAGTATAAGGAAAAAAAAAAGTTTTAATAATCATAAATTTAGCAACACAATGCCAAAAGTAAACTGCAGAATAATAGGAAACTCAAATGAAATCTGTCATCTACTTCATATCCTATCTATGCCTTTTTTTTTTAAGGTATCAGTCTACTGTGGAAGCCAAGAGATCAATTCAGCGATATTCCATCTCTGTAATAACAGCTACTGTCTTTCAGAGTATTCTGTCACTAAGTTTTCTTCCTTTAATTTTTGTTTTCTACTGATTACTAGTCAGTAGCTAGTAAATGGTAAATAGCTAAATCCCCCCTCTGCTAACCTGGGGGGCTCGGTCTGCTGCAGTTGTAGTTGAGCTTCTGTGGGCATATTAATAGCACACCTGTGAGCTTTGAGGAGGAGGATTCCCATGTTAGCTGTACAGAGGATCACTGGAATCCTGATTAATCTACACATTTACTTTTTCTATTAAGAAGAAGTCAGTTGAACTGCATTAATAAACCATTGAAGTAATATTTTAAAAATTATTCATCATAAAAGTTATTCCTGTCCTCAACACACTACAGCTTCATTTGTCTTTTGTTTTAGTAGCATTGCTTAGAGCATCCATGATGTATTTATCAACAGTACTGCTTTTAGGGTTAGTGTGTCATACAAACACTGCAGAAATACTGATTTAACTCAGTGCCTGTTGAAGGATGATACTGGTTGACTAGATATTACAGTTCCAACACCAACATTTTTATAGGAAAGAAATATCATTTTATATGCCAGATGGTGAGAGAATGTTACAGTACTTTATTTAAAAACCATTACCCATGCAAAAAAGAACTAGTTCCAGACACTTACTTCCACCTTTCCTTAAAACACACTATGCATCCTAAAGTGCTATTGGAAACCTGAGTTGTCCATTACTTGTACAGATACCAGAATGTTAACTTTGCTGGCTTACTTGCCTTGAGCTGGACATGTGGTATGAGTGGACCATATCAGCATCCGAGCAGCATCTCTGTAGTGAAATAGAACTTGTCAAGAAAGGTATGACTATTAGAAAGTATTTAAAGTGCTTTT
Organism: Fratercula arctica; assembly: GCA_947846985.1. Taxonomy (NCBI): domain Eukaryota; kingdom Metazoa; phylum Chordata; class Aves; order Charadriiformes; family Alcidae; genus Fratercula; species Fratercula arctica. Next base: position 29,387,572 of record CANTUZ010000010.1, read on the forward strand.
CAGCTGCACCTCACTTAAAACTATTCTAGTGTTAACCCCCTGGAATCTTTTATTACTGGCAGGAATTATTAATAAAGGAAGGTAAAGGTATATGAACAAAGCACTGTATATAATACCCATAGTCTACAAATTAGAAAATACTTAAGACCAAAGAAACTGCTTTACAGGATACAAGAAATGCAAAAGTGGTGGAACAGATTACTTATCCTAATCTATTACCCTGTCATCACTGGCATATAACAACAGAATATAATTTTTCTATTAAAAGCCAGAAATTTAAACTTCAAAGGAAACAAAATAAAAATGCATCACTGAAAATCTCTGTCACTAGCTAGATTTGTGTCCTGTTCCTCAGGAAAAAGCATACACTGTGATTTAGCTCTAGAAAAATGGCACTTGGATTCAGGTAATGGGTCAGAACTCAGCTAATTTCTGCTATATACCACGTATCTGTAAAATACTGTCTAAAATACATCCATTATAAGTAGGGTCTAATTAAAAGTTTAAAATTTACAATTTCTAGTGCATGAAGTGGCCTTTTTTTTTTTTTTTTTTTGCTATGGATAATTTTAATTTGGCAATAAATAGTATGTTCAAATACTTCATTCTGAATGTACAACCTTAGAGAGTTGTTCCATCCTCCAGGTATTTGTATTTAACTCCCTAAGAGAATACATTAGAAAAAAAAAAAAAAAAGAAAAGTTCTGGAAATGTAGAAATACCTCTGTATGCAATTCACTGTTTCAGTGCTTTCATGTGCACCTATTCAGTTTTTCAGTCACTCAGCATCCCTTTGATGAATTCCATAAAACTAACCAAGTAAAAAATAAGCTATATTAATATATTGAAGAAAGGTTTTTGGTCTCTAGATATTCATTCTTTGGGAACTAATTAAAATTGATTTTGCTGCTGTTGGTTTTTAATGTCATCCTACATTGTGACTGCTTTTTCCTATGATTATTTCATAGTTCTGAATCAAGGATCATGTAACTGGTGCCTAGAAGATTTGACACCCATAATTTTTTGGTCATAAATATTTAGGTTTTCTGAGAGAGCTTTACAGTGAAAAAAATTGGTATGGTGTAAGCATCACTCAATTTGATCTAATAAGTTGTGTGGTGTCGTGTCCTAACAAACCACTAAGCTGTAATCACTATTTGTATGCAAAGTATTGCAATTACAGTAATTTTCTTCGCTGGTGATTCTCAACTTGAAAGAAAACCAAATTAGAATAAAAATGCAAACTCTTTATACCCCAGTATAGTATACATTATTTAAATATAAAAATTGACCTTCATAGCTTCAGAAGAAAGAAGAGATTGTATATCCTCTTGCTCTGAGTTTGAATCTGGTTAGGGTTTTTTTTTTTCTTCTATCTTTCTGATTGTTTTTGATTTCCAGCTCCCTTGGCCATAGATATATCTTCTTAATGTTTCCGAAGATTCTCAGAGAGATGAGGACTCTACAATACATTTAAAACTAAGCAATCTAAGTCTCTTGTTATTTTTTTAAAATAGTGAGCATGGCCACTCATGTAATTCAGATTGTGTAGGAATGTCAGCATTTGGCTCTTACAGTAAGTCTGACTTTTAACTCATTTGCTTGACTAAATTGCAAACTTCATAGAAGGTTGAGAATAAGAATATAGAATATTCTATATTAATAAGATCTCTTTAATTCAAGAGACTCAGTATGAAACATCTGACTAAATTACTGCACTGCCATCGGTGATATTTTTGAACAAAGATTTCAAAAATATGTTATTCAGAATTTTTCTGTTTAGAATTGGTTCAAAAGGGTTATTTTTGTTTTGGTTTTGGTTTGGGGTTTTTTTGTTTGTTTGTGCCAGTTTTTAAAAATAAAGAAGACCCAGTGGCAAAGGCAAGTACCTGTGCAACAGGTCCCTTTCAGAGGTGACTTCCAAACCAAAAATATTATTGTAACAAGAAAGATGACGGGACAAGAGGAATACATTTCATTAAATGGTGATTCTCCTTACCTTACTGGGTTTTAATGAAGAAAATAATTACTAATTAAAAATCTCTTTGATTCAGTAAGTAAAGGCATGGAATATTGTGGGGAAGGAAAGCCCCATGCCACCACTCAAAGAAGTACTCGTTAGGCAGGGAGCATTTCTGCTGGCTTTCTGGAGGATATCTTCCAGCGTGTATCCTGAACAAGGTAGGAGGAAGTAGGTTTCCTCATTGTTTATACAATTTATTCTTCATATATTTGAAAAGGATAGATAACGATAGCTGCTGAACAGCACGCAGCACCAGCATCAGAGAAAAACCTTTCCTCCTGGAGGACGCTCCTGCACCACCATGGTCTCATGACAAAGAATGTGACATTTGTGTTGCTTCCTTTCCACAAGACAGCAAGTACTGTCAATATGTAATAATAATAACATCATATGATGTGCAGTACAAGTCTGTCGTACTATCACTCTTTTGGTTTAGTGCATTTTGCTTCAGAACTTCCTGAGCTAGTAGCACACAGTGAAAATTTGCTGTCTGCTCCTACACACATGTAATCTCAACAGTTTCACTTTTAAACTTGAGCCAGTTCTCAGCTGCTCTGTGAAGATTGTAAGTAGAATCATGTTCCTGTTGAAATACAGAGAAGCTCTGCTATTGACCACAGCTGGGACTGGATTTCACCCTATGATGCTGTCAAGTTTCTGACATTTATATGCCATCCTCACTTCGTGAATCTTATGATTGGAACTAAAATGTAGCAATGTTTAAAAAGAAGGAATGTGTTTTTCCATTTGCATAACTTTAATGATTGAGCTGATTGAGCTTAACATTTCCTTCAAAGTTCCCACTTTGGCTGGCATTACTAGCATTGAAATTGCAAATATATATCTCAAAAGGAACATATTTTTAGAAAGTTTTATGCGATAGGAAATGGGGTCTTAAGATGAAAAGTGCTTTTCATCTTAGCAGTAATTTTTATCTCACTTGTGTATGTAAGCAATGTGCTGTGGAGAAAGTCAGACTGTGTGTATGTTATTAGCTATACGGACACATTTGCCTGCTTGATTTTTTTCTAACTCAATCAAAAGAAGCTTTTAGGATGAACAAGTAGGAGATGAAGCAAAGACCAGAGGCAAGACACCCTTCTGTGCACTACCTCCTAAGAATTAATGGTGATACCATTACTGGGGAAGTAATTAAAATTATATCACTGCTTTATCAAAAGGATGCTTAATCATTAAAAGCGTCCTCATTTTAGAATAGAAAGGCAGCTCAGTATTTAAGGACAGTTTGCACAAAACCAATGAATAAGATAGTGACTCTGAAGGATAGATTTACAACAACTAGGATATCCCAATGTTTGTGAGATGCAACAGGTTTTCTGACACCAAAGGTTACAGATTACTGTTCTTTGTATACATGCCTATGTATACTTTTGAATTTATATACATCATATTTATGTTTTAGGGCCAGTTTTCATCTAAAAAGCTGTTTGCCACAAGCTGCTAGAGATAAGTTTATTGCAGGTGCCAGTACAGCTTGGCCTGTTGCACAGCAGGGCTGAGAAGTGGAGGCTGAATTTGAGAACTTGAGTTTAGAAGAGAAGAATCTAGGGCATATCCTCAAGAGTGCAGAAGTAATGAAATCTATAAGCTGATCTTTCCCTGCCTTCAGAGGGCAGGCAGCAGCATCTACAGCACAGGTTCTTCTTCATTCATGGCATGAACACAGTTATATAAGGTAAATTTATACCATGCATTGTGCTTGCCTCCTCTTCACGCCGAAAACTAAATCAGGGTTTCTCACCTAAAGCATGCCTCTGCCTCCTGATCACACGGCTGGTTTTGCCTCAAAGTATATACAAGAATGCAGTACATAGGGTACAAAAGCTCAGGGATAACAAAACATCTTGACTTTTGAAAAGATAGAAATTCAGTTAACCTTTACTTTCAGGCATGTAAATTTGTCAAAGTTAGGTTTGTACAGAATTCATGCTGTACTGGTGGTTTTAATGGCAGCAGATGATCTGCAGCACTTTTGACACTGGTGCTTTATATAAGATGTCCAAATAAACATTGAAAAGGAAGATTTAAAGCACTCAGGTTTGAACAATGTTTTGCTGCATTGTGGATGTTGTTATTTTGTACTACATTCTAGTGTAGAAATGCAGGAAGTGAAGAACTAGCAGTAGAAGCTTATGTGGACATCTTGGGGACACTCATGATTCTCTGACTACAGTTTCGGATGATGAGGGAGCTAAAGCAACAAATTTGGAAATCTTCATTTCTGGCCTCAGAGTTCTGAGTACAGATTTACCATTCTGCTGAGCTCAGTTCCCTGATTATAGACAGATTGACTGGAGAGGCTTCCCCTTAAAATAGGTTCAGTTTCCCAAAAGAGATGAAGGGAAATGTGGATGGCGCTAGAACAAATGAATAGCTGAGTAGTGTGTGAAGTCTAGCCACTTAGCCTTTGCTGACAGCTGTTTTAAATGAAAATCTTCATTTTGCACAGAAAAGAGATACAGAAATTCTGATCCTGCTTTGTGATTGGGAACTTACATGATTTTCTTCTTGAAAAACCTGTTTTATAGCTGTCTTGTTTAGGGATTCCTCCATGCTTAGGGATCCCAGCTGATGGTGAGAGACTTGCTTCAGTTTCTGACTGCCAGAGTAGCCTGGTGGGTCATGGATGTATAATTCGACCTTAAAATATAATTCTGTGAAGTGATTCTGTTTTGTACATTTGCACATGTGTATTTGTATGCAAAACTGAGCTGTGTGACTTCGTTCAGCAGCTGATTGGTGGCTGCTTTGGTACTAAATGTGACAAAGGAATAGAGATTTGTTCCACAAATTTGTTCCCCAGGGTAGGTATTCTTTTGTTTACTCCACAGCTTTAACATCTTCCTCCTCAAATACATACCTACATTTACACACGCACATACATACATCTCTACATTTATATACATGCATACATATATATTTATAAAAGCTTTGCCACTCTCCCTTTAGATCTGTTAGTGACATTTAAAATGTAATTTTGTAAGGAAAGAAAGAGTTTAAAATAAAGAAAACCTCATGTGACTGACAGCTTGTTTTCTTTAGCCAACTAGCTCAGCTGGTCTGGTGAAAAAAACGAAACCAAAACAAAAAAAACCACAACACAAAAGAAAACAAACTCTTTCAATAAACCTTACATCTCTTTGTTTATCATGCTTACTATTATTAAAACATCAGAGTATGCAAGGTGTATTGTTATCGGTATAATATTGTTTATTAAATATTAAATCCCTGATTATTGAACTGTAGAGAATAACTACCATGATGATGACTGTGCATCGATGTATTCATAGTACACACAAAGAAATACAGTATCATGATTCAGAATTACTAACTGGGATTTTAGATCAACTAATTTATCTCTAGTTTTCCATTGGACAAATAAATGTAACACCTACAGTGTTAGTAAGTTGAAACATAGACTTGTATGTTGGTACTTATCACAGAATCATAGAATCTTCATGGTTGGAAAGGACCTCTGAGATCATCGAGTCCAACCGTACACACACAAAAAACTCCCCTACAATCTCTGTCACTAGAGCATGCCCTGAAGCGCCAAATCTAGATGTTTCTTAAATACCTCTAGGGATGGTGACTCAACCACCTCCCTGGACAGGCTGTTCCAGTGCCTGACCACTCTCTCAGTAAAGTAATTCTTCCTAATATCTAATCTAAACCTCCTCTACAGCAACTTCAGACCATTTCCTCTGGTCCTGTCATTATTCACCTGGGAGAAGAGGCTGACACCCACCTCTCTGCAACCTCCTTTCAGGTAGCTGTAGAGGGCAATGAGGTCTCCCCTCAGCCTCCTCTTCTCCAAACTAAACGTGCCCAGCTCCCTCAGCCTCTCCTCACAGGGCTTGGTCTCCAGACCCCTCACCAGCTCGGTAGCTCTCCTCTGGACACGCTCCAGCACTTCAACGTCCCTCTTGTACAGAGGGGCCCAGAACTGAACACAGTACTCGAGGTGAGGCCTCACCAGTGCCGAGTACAGAGACACGATCACTTCCCTACTCCTGCTGGCCACGCTATTCCTGATACAAGCCAGAATGCTGTTGGCCTTCTTGGCCACCTGGGCACACTGCTGGCTCATGTTAAGCTGGCTGTCCACCAGCACGCCCAGGTCCTTTTCTGCCAGGCAGCTTTCTAACCACTCTTCCCCAAGGCTGTAGCGTTGCTTGGGGTTGTTGTGACCGAAATGCAGGACCCGGCACTTGGCCTTATTAAACCTCATACAATTGGCCTTGGCCCATCGATCCAGCTTGTCCAGGCCCCTCTGTAGAGCCTTCCTACCCACAAGCAGATCAACACTCCCACCTAGTTTGGTGTCGTCTGCAAACTTACTGAGGGTGCACTCAATCCCCTCATCCAGATCATTGATAAAGATATTAAACAAAACTGGCCCCAAAACTGAGCTCTGAGGGACACCGCTGGTGGCCGGCCACCAAGAGGATTTCACCCTGTTAATCACAACTCTCTGGGCACAGCCATCCAGCCAGTTTTTAACCCAGTGAAAAGTACACTTGTCTATGCCACGATTCGCCAGCTTCTCCAGGAGAATGCTGCGGGGGACGGTGTCAAAGGCCTTACCAAAGTCCAGATAGACAACATCCACAGCCTTCCCCGCATCCAGAAGGTGGGTCACATGGTCATAGAAAGAGATCAGGTTGGTTAAGCAGGACCTCCCTTTCCTAAACCCATGCTGGCTGGCCCTGATCCCTTGGCTGCCCTGCACTTGCTGTGAGAGTTCACTCAAGATGATCCTCTCCATGATCTTTCCTGGTACCAAGGTCAGGCTGACAGGCCTGTAGTTCCCCGGATCCTCCTTCCAACCCTTCTTGTAGATGGACGTCACATTAGCCACCCTCCAGTCATCTGGTACCTCCCCTGTTGACCAGGATTGTTGATAAATGATGGAGAGAGGCTTGGTGAGCTCTCCCGCCAGCTCCTTGAGTACTCTTGGGTGAATCCCATCCAACCCCATAGACATGTGTGTCTAGGTGCAGAAGCAGATCATTAACTACTTCCTCATGGATTATGGGTGGCTTGTTCTGCTCTCCATCCTTATCTTCCAGCTCAGGAGGCTGAACACCCTGGGGATAGCTGGTCTGACTATAGAAGACGGAGGCAAAGAAGGCATTAAGTATCTCAGCCTTCTCCTCATCCTTGGTTGCAACTTTCCCCCCCGCATTCAGTAAGGGATGGAGATTCTCCCTGGCTCTCTTTTTATTGATGTATTTATAAAAACTTTTTTTGTTGTCCTTTATGTCAGTGGCCAAGTTGAGCTCCAGCTGGGCTTTTGCCTTCCTAATTTTCTCTCTGTATAACCTAACGAGATCTCTGTACTCCTCCTGAGTTACCTGTCCCTTCTTCCAAAGGTGGTAAACCCTCCTTTTATTCCTAAATCCCATGAAAAGTTCCTTGTTCATCCAGGCTGGCTATTTTCCCTGCCCTTTAATCTTGCAACAACTTAGTTTAAGGTTGAATCCTACATTTGGGTTTTTTTTTTTTTTTAAAGTCTACTATTTTTAAAACTCTGAGGTTGAAAGTTGGGCTAATTGTTAATAGTTCTATTGCTTTCAAAATCATAAAATTTTCAGACTGCATTCTTCCATATTTTACCTTTTTTTTTTTTATCACAGGTTTTAATACAATTGATTCTGTATATAAAAATACCAGGCAGGTATTTATCAATTAACATTCCATCTCTTGTTCTCTTTTGAAATATTAATTCAGCAGCTATCTTGCTCTAGGCACTGTTTTACTTCTTATTGTCCCTCCCTAGTGTCTCTCCATTCGCAGTTAAATTGAAATACACAACAGCGATAAAAATAAGGTTCTCACCTGCTTTATTTTTCATAACTCTTTATGCGGTTTTAGGCTAGGTATAGACGTTCCTCATAGTTACATATGGGTGCTAAGAAACAGTTTGTTCTGACTCCTGTGTTGAAGAAAAAAAAATAAATGTCTTTTTTCTACATAGTTGAAATCCACCCAAGAGGTGAAGTGCTTGGAAAATTTGAATGATTTCATGGATGTCTCAAAGCTTTAAAGATGAAAGATCCAGCTTTTCTTCCTGATTAAGCTATGAAAATTATGAGATCCTGTGGGCTTTTTCTACTTCAAAGGGTCATTCAAATATAATTCTAAGGGTGGATGCTGCAAAACTATTTCCGTGAAGTTTGATAGAATGAATTCCTTTTGTGTTGCGTGGAAGGGTAAGGAGACTGCCCCCCTTGGCTCGTTCTACCTGTTGCTCTTCTGGACATTCAGGGCAGCTTTTAAAGAGGTACCTGCCAGGCCGCTGAACCTCCTAAGTAGTAGGAGTCTGACATGCAAAATCACATTAATAGCACTCATTACTTTTGATATAATTCTCCCAGGCAATTGCCTTACATTTGATATCAGTGAGGTCATATCAGGAATAAATGCTGCTTAACAGATGCATTAGGGTATGGAAATATGGCCTCTGTGGGACGGATTCTGTCCTGGAACATTTGGGACCGGCTCCTGTCGGCTATAAGAGAGCTGGCCTATTACAGCAGGGAAAATATGGGTCAGCGTTGTTCAGCATTGCTACCTTTCAACAATTCAAGGTTAAAAACATGAATTTCCAAACTTGCTCGTAGAGATTTTAATGTCAATTTTGACATTTCAAATACAAGAAGCGCTGTTTCAGGTTGAATTCGCACAGGCTGAATATGACCAACTCCCCTTAACAACAGCCCAAACAAAACACTCATAATAGTGCTATGAAAAGCACCATTACGGAGCTTTACCAAAATGAAATGAACTCACTCACAACAACAAAGTAGTAAGGAAACACTGTTCCCAATATAAGGAAATTGTGATAAAAGAACTTATCCAAGACTTAAAAGCAAATCCAGAGCTGAACTGGCTTACTCATTCTTGGCACCTAGTCTGTACTACAATAAAACATTCTGATAAACATAAATTTCTCAATGAATGCTAATACTATGAAGAAAATAATAATTCCAAGTTCATTTCTCTAGGATCTACACAAAAATAAAGTTAATTGCTCATAGCGGTCTCTCTTGTCACTGTTTTTCTATGTGTTAAAATCAGCAGCAATATTTGGCATGATCGCTCATTTATTTGGTCATTCTTGGCAGAGAAGCCAGTCCTTTTCTATGTTGTTCTATTTAATTGCTGGGACTGATGAGGAAGTTTTAGTCTACCTCTGTTCCTATCAACTCTGGACTTCATGCGAGCGTTATATTTATTTTCAGTTCTACTTTTTCCATCACTATTTTCTTCCTCCCTCTAATATAGATTTCCAGTGCTTCTATAGCCTTGCTTTGTCTTTAATCACTGCAATAACTTTACAAAGTAATTAAAATAATTTATATAAATATAAAATCCCTCTTTTTAATGTAAAAGCCATGATGAATGTACTATTTATCCACAGACTGTGACAGAAGGTAATTTTATTTACCATCAAAACTAATCAAGATTGAAAATAAAAATCAGTATTAGTAAATAATCCAGGAGGTGCACTATTTGCCCTGTGTTGTTACCGTTGCAGGTTTACCATTTTAAAGACATTCATCTCTGAAACTGAAATAGGTGAAACTAACTCCGTGTCTGGGTGCTTCATGCTCTTCTTAAATTTGATAGTCTCTGTTACTTTGGGTTATTTTCCAGGGGAACCTCAGAAAGAGTATGATGGACACTTCAGACCTGCTAGTGGAGGAGTTACCAGGGTTGTGCCTCTGCAGAAGAACTACTGCTGGAGCATCCATCACCTGGAGGCTGCTGGCACACAACACTGCCCATTCCTGCAGCTGTGGTGGAGAGGAGGACCCAGGCAAGCACCTGCCTTTCTCTCAGGTACGTTTTAAGAGTTTATAACTTCCCCTCTTCGCCCCTTTAGTAGCGTATGGAAATCATTGCAGAAACAATAGTTTCTTTGCCACCTCTCTGCAAAGACTAAAGCTTCTATGATGGATAGCGGAACTAAAGGTATCTAAACCTGTATTCATTATTGCTTGTGATAGACTGGTAAAAGTGCAAGCATTTCCAAAATGTACCTAGTCTCATATTATGTGACAATATCCACAGATAGATCATTCACCAAGCAACGCCTAGTAGCAGTGTTCTCTCCGCTGGGCAGAAGTTTCATGGGGCAGCAAACAATTTTGAAACAAAAAAGGAAAGATGTCAAAGTCTGAAATATAGTATATATTCCCTTTCTGCCTGATTAATTGGAATTGGGTGTACTAATTGGGATGGAAAAAGTGTAGATATTCAGCAAAAACATTGGAAGTGAGTCATAATAGTAAATAATTTAAACTTTCTTGTCTGTTGATGACTGATTGCTTCACAGGCTTTCTCAATTGCTGTTGTCATCATTTTGTCCTAAATCTTGGAAAGATCTGAATTTTGGTTTAGGGCTTAGTCCAAGATTGAGTGCAATATACTGAAAGATTTCTGCTGACTTCATCGTGCTTTGGAGCCAGCCTTTTTGATGGCATTTTCTATATTTGCTTTCAAATATTTCTTCCTCTGGCATCCTAAATTTATGTTCCTGATGAAAATCTCAGGGGTTACAAAGGCTTGAAGAGGAATATATGCATTTCTGTTATGTTGCAGTGACTTCAGTATATCGCAAGAGCATTGTTAAGACTAGTCGCTATATTTCTCAGTCTGAAATCATTAAGTGTGTTCTTAAGGGACTGATACAGTACCACTAAAATCAGAATTAAAAAATTACTTTGATTTTACTCCTGCCAAACAGAATTTCTCCCACTGAAATCCTTAGAATTTACGGTCAGCTAAAAGTGAAGAATATTGAGAATTTGGCTTGATAAAAAGTGAGTTAGACCTTTAGGATTTCAGTTATTTAGTAATAAATTCCTCCAAGGAAAGTACTCAGTTTACTCATATTTCCTGATTGAAACATGTTTTGTAGGATTTGGGGTGTGGGATTCTTTGCTAATGTCATGATGTATTCCAGTTAATCATTATGAACCATGCCAAGATAAATATTTGAATTGTATATATTTCTAGGCATACATTCAAGTGTAATTCTAAATATTTAGTGGCAGCCCTGGCATTTGCAAATAGGCTACACATGGTTTGAAAAACTGAGGACATGCTGACTGTTGAGGACGAATGAGCATACTTGCACTGTGTGAAAGGATAGGTGTATTTTATCCAATTAATTTAGCCATGGGATTGTTATTCTGAGATTATATTGCAGTGAGAGAGGGTAGACTCTTACCCTTATTCCAAAATTAACTGTCACTCATCTCATACCTGCCCGAGACTGACATAATGCTAACTGGCAGCTTGCTAACGTCTCAAATTGCTGCCGTGCTTTTGAACTCCATGGTGGATTTCTCACTTGTTGCGACTTGCGCTGTTCTTCCTGGGTACCAGGAGCATTCATAACATCCTGTGTAAAAATACAAGGAGGAATACTTTGGGTTCTACATTACGCACAGGTATATAGCCCAAGTGTCTTGACAACATGTTAGGTGAATAAAGCTTAGTCCGTTTGTCTAGCCTAATAGCTGTTTTAGCAATCAGAGTGGGAAAGAGTACTTTAGTTGTGAGCACTGGTTAATGGGATCAACAGTACGCTATTTATATGTTTCACGCGGAAGAAGGAACAGAGTTATATGCCCACCTCAGACAGAAAGCAAGGTTTTCCCTGACTGGGAACCAACCATTAGGGACAGTATGTTGCAGCTAAACTGGGGATGAAAGCTAAGAGGAAGAATGAAGTAAACAATATTCAAATGCCCTAGTTTGGAAAAATACCCCTGCAGTGTAACACCTATTGATTTAACCAGCCCCAGTTCCAGCATTCTCGCATCCTTTTTTGCGAAATTCTGTTTTGTTTGCCACATCCAATTGCCAAACCGACAGAACATAGCAAGTGAGGGTGGGCACTGGAGGAACTCACAGTTTTGAGAGACTGTTTATGCTATCAGCAGCTAATCGCACCATAAAGCAAAGTAACTATAGAGGTTTTGTTGCTCACAGCTTCAGATAATATTTACATGAATTAACAATTAATGTCTTCAGATATTTTGTAAAGTTGGGAAGGAACGAAAGGCCTCTAATTGTGTGTGTATGTGGGATTGGAATATTGGCATCCCAGATGCATGTTGTTTTGGTGCTGAAATGGACATGGCTCCAAAAGGGTCTTATTTTCCAGTTTTGAATTTCTGTTTCTTTTATTGGCTATTCTGAGGATAGGTATACTGAGATTTCTAGGACTGATTCCATGATAAGAGTTAAAGCAAATCTAACTCCTTTAACTCCTTTAATACATTTCACCATCTGAAGACTATGTGGCTGTATGTGGTTCTGCTACGTGGAGGATGTGTGAAGCCAGTCAGGAACAGCACCCTTGGAACAGAACCATTAGCTGTGGCATACCTACTGCACAGCCAAAATGTAACCCCCCTGTGACAAACAAAGCAATATATGCATAAACAGTATATCTGTTATGTGTGTGTCACACTAGTCCTTAAGAAAATACCACTGCTGACTCCACTCTGCTATCTATAGATAGATAATTTTATTCCATCCCAGTCACAGATGTCCTCAAGGAGATACTAAGAATTTCTTTGCATATTATGAAGAAAAGCAAGTCAAGAAAAATAAATTACATGTTGTTTTCTGATCATGATAAACATATTTCCAGAAAAAGTAAAAGAGTTGGGCTATGATACAGAATGAGTAGGAAGAAATGCAAGTGAAATTTACCAAATACCTACGTAAATTAGAATTAATGCACTAAACAGATTCAGTTTAACAGGAGTGGGCTGATTTGAGAAACTGATTATGATTTGAATATTAATTTTTGAGGACAGAGAAATAATCCAGAAGCATTCAGAGGCTGTGGTTTTGTACACATCATAACATTTTAACTCATGACTAAATTATTACGGGAAGAGGTTTTCGTACGTTGCCTGTACTCGGGTGTCTGTCTAGGTGCACGGCATATTTTTTTTTTAACTGGATAAGCTATTTGAAATACATTTGCATTCACTGTGGAGTTAAGGGAAAGCTGCCTTGAGCTTCCTGTATCAAGATCCAAGCCATTTCATATTTTGAGACCAAAGAACTTTCTTCAAAGAAGATAATAGTCAATGGTAAGGCCTTCATTAACTTATCAGGGGAATACCTGTTTTTAAGTAATTCACTTAAGTAAGGCATATTGAAAGCATTCTACAATCAAGCTCAAGAACAGTTTGTCAACCCTCAATGATAAGAGTGGGAAATTGTAACAGAAGAAGCCTGAAAATCTTTACTCGTAATACAGGAAGTCTTTCAATATTAAACAATGAAATGGCTACACTTGAGTCATCTTAATGGTATCACATCCTGATGTCTTCCATTAGAACCATTACAAATTTTAGGAGCTGACAACTTGAAAATCTTACTGGGGGGAAGAAGTGCAGCTGAGACAGATGAAACACTGGAAGACTTCAGGACATAGTTGTGAGAAAAGTAAAAGCTCTCTGTCTTGTGAGGGTTATAAAACACTTTTGTTGTGTTCTGTTCTCCCAAGAAGCATGTGCAAATTGTTTGGGAATGAATACAAAGAATGATTCATCTCAAGCTTACTGAACAGCAATATGGCTGTGGAAGAGGCAAGAACTAAAGGACACTTGTACAGGCAACGCAAAGCCCAGAGCAGGACAAAGGTATTCATAGTTTGCAAGGAAGGTGAGGACTGTGCACGACAGGCACTCACGACTCAAACCATCTGGTTGTAGGTTTCCATAAGAAATCCTGGAATCTATAAAATCAGTGACAAAGCCTCCCTGGATTCCCAAGACTGCCGTATTGCTCATTTTCTTGCTTTACTGGGCATTCATTTGTGTACTGGGCAATGCTCATGTGATTGTTTCTAAATGGTTCCTCCTAATTCCTTTGCCTCTTCATTGAAGGATTAGAAACCCATATATTCATGTTTTGCGATACCAAGGATTTTTTTTTATGAGAAAGTGTTTAAACAGTAGACTTACCTGATAAGCCACTTCCACAGATTTTCCTGATAGCTGTTAGCATAGACCTGTTTCAGAGAAGCTGCCGAACTCCAGTTGGATTGCTTGAAGTGACAATAATCTAGATGTAATTTTGATATTATATTATAAATTCTATTAACATGCATTCTGAAGAAAAATTCAAGCAGATACGTTTCAGTTGCAATATTTTATTTTCTATATTTGTCTGTGTATTTACAGAACAAATGTATTTCATACTTTGTTTCCAATTTTTCTGCTCAATTATTCTATATAAATATTAATATACTTTTAAATACATGACTAAGGAAATTATACTTCTGTGTCAATACCAGGAAATGACACCAATGAGGTAACAGTTCAGAAGAAAGGGTTAAAAGCAGCTGTACCTAGATAATTTTATAGACGATTTTCTAAAATTTTGAAAATGGCGATAATCCCCCCCTTTGGTACACTGCTGCTAACCCTTCAGTGACCACCCTAGCTGTTTAAATGTTTGTCCAGTAATTGAATGGAAAGCACGCACTGTTGACCACATTGAACTTGGAGTTCAACTCTGGAGTAGATCAAAAAGCTGGAGTAGTTTCAATATCAAAACTGAGACGTCCTGAGAGCTGCAACCTCAATATGCGCCTGTGCCATCAGGTGCCCCCGGCTGCTGAAAAGGACTATTCTCTTGCTGCAGGTGTCTGGTGGGTTTTTTTTCCTTTAGGGCATCCCTTTTAGAAACAACAACAACAACAAAATGCTGCTTATTGTTAGTTATCGGATAGCATTAGCGTCGGAAAACATCTTCTTGTCCTGAGCCCTGGTCCTTCGCTGGAAATCCTCTCTGAAGGTGTCTCCACCTTCCTCATGCACTCGCACCCCCTCGGCGCTCCTTCCACACGTGTCTTTTTTGACAGAGAGCAGCAGCCTATGGGATTGCTACTACAGAATGGGTTCATGCGCTCCCCTTCCCCTTCTTTCTTCTTTTTCTTTCCTTTCCTTTCCTTTCCTTTCCTTCCTTTCCTTTCCTAGGCTCCGCTTGCCGTAGCATACACCCTCCCGAGGGGTTTGCCTGGATCATTTATTTATCTTGTGCGCATTAAGAAACCACCATTAGGCTTTGGTGGGAGGCGCCTTACTTTCTGCGCGCTAGCCTGCCTCCCCTGCGCTGCGCTAGGAATACACAATTGAACAGAAGCTGCAAGCTTGGCAGGAGCTGCCTTCTGCGTGCCTATTTAATTGCCGGATCCGTATTTTTTTGCCGACTGGGTCATTGCCGCCCCCCCTCCAGGGTTTTATCTTAATTTTTTGTGTGTGGATTTTGATTTTTTTTTTTTTTTTTTTTTTTTTTTACGGGAGCCCTCGCCGGAGTTTCGATGCCGGGCCGGACTTAGCGCGGGCGCGGAGGAGCTGCGCGGAGCCGTGCCTCCTGCCGCCGGGCCCCGCCCGCGGATCGGCCTCCCTGGCCCGGCGCCGGCCGCGGGTTGGCCGCGGGGCCGCGGAGTGGCGGGTGCGCCGCGCCGCCGCCTCCCCGCGGAGCAGCCGGGGGATGCTGCTGCGCCGCGGCCGGGCATAGGCAGGAGCCGAGCGGGCGGGGGAGGGAGCGGAGGAAAGGAAGGAAGGAAGGAAGGAAGGAAGGAAGAAGGAAAAGACGGAAAGAAAAGATCTCCCAGCCCCGAGGGGAGAGGAAAAAGAGGAGAGGCGAGAAGGAGCGTGAATGTGAAGGAATGTGCCTGCCCGCCGCCGGAGCCGCACGCTTGGGATAAAAGAAAAATAGATCGAGGAGGCTGATTCTTGCGACTTATTACCCGGAAAAAAAAAAAAAAAGAAAAGAAAAAAAATAAAAGAAAAACCTGAGAGCGGAGGGAGAAGAAGGAGAGCGAAGAGGCTGAAGCGGGCAGCGCAAGAGAAGGGCGCCCGGCGGATGGCGCGGCCGTCCCGCTGACTCCGCGGCCGCGGGAGGCTGCGCGGGGCGGTGCGGTGCGGGGCATGCCGTGCCGGCGGCGTGACTGAGCGGGGCGCTCCCGCCGCCCGCTCCGCCGCGCTGCGCTCCCCTCCGCCCTGCTCCGCTCTCCTCCGCCCCCCTCCGCCGCATGCCGCCGGCAGCCGCGGCGCGCTGATGCCCCGGGGCCGCGGCGGCACTGCGGACGGCCCCTAGGATGAGCGAGGGGGCTGCCGGCGCCGCGGCGCCCGGGGCGGCGGAGGCGGCGGGGGGCCCGGGCGGGGATGGGGCCGGGGGGCCGCCGCGGGAGCTGCGCTGCAGCGACTGCATCGTCTGGAACCGGCAGCAGACGTGGCTGTGCGTGGTGCCCCTCTTCATCGGCTTCATCGGCCTGGGGCTCAGCCTCATGCTGCTCAAGTGGATCGTGGTGGGCTCCGTCAAGGAGTACGTCCCCACCGAGCTGATGGACGCCAAGGGCGTGGGGCAGGACCCCTTCTTCCTCTCCAAGCCCACCGCTCCCCCCCGCGGCGCGGAGACCACCGCCGCCGCTACGCCGCGGCCGCCCAGCCGCGTCAGCCCCCGCCTCACCACCATGAGTCGGGCGCCCCCGCGCCCCCCCGGCACCCGCGGACCGGCGCGGGGCGGCCCGCGGCCCACCGCTGGCGCGGCACCCCGCCGCGCCCCACACGGCGCCGCCCGCCAGCGGCCCCCCCGGCACCGCCGGCCAGCGGCGCCCGGCCACCGCCCGCCGCCCCCAGCACCCCGCCGCTGCCCGCCTGGCCCACTGCGGCACACGCTACCTCCTCCTACAAGATCTACGTCCACGACTCGGCGCCGTCCTGGACCTTATCTCCCTTCCAGGAGTCTACCACCACCACGCCGGAGGCCAGCACGACCCCCAAAATCCGTAAGTGCCGCCCTGCGCCCTCGGGGCGCCCGCTTGCTCGCATCTCCCCGCCCGAACCCGGTGCCTGCCCAGCGGATCGCCGGCGGGGTCGGGGCGATGCTTCGGTCGGGGTTTCCCGTGCGGCTGCTGCCCTGCGGGAGGCCGGAGAGCTCCGAAGTTTGTGCTTCTTTTCTCCCTCCCCCGCTTGCGCCCCCCTCCTCCCCCTGCAAGTTCCCCGCTTGTGTGATGGATGGTGTGGCAGGAGCAGCCATTTGAGGTGACTAGATTTCGCTGTGGTTTTTAGGAAGGATGCAGACCCCTCCTTTCCCTTTCCACGCTGGTCTGCGGAAGGTATTTAGGAGATGCTGGGAGGTGTCTGAGCGAGAGGGACAACTGATGACCTCCAGGTAGCGGTGGCTCCCAGAAGGGGCAGTGGGGCGAGTGGTCCTCGGGAGGTGCGGGGTGGGTTGTGCCCGCTCCTCTCTGCCGGGGAGAGAGTTTGGCTTTCTACAGTCGTCTCCCTTGAAATAGCGTTCTCTGGAAGGATGCTTCCTCCGTCCCAGTGCCCGGCTCCTGTGAAATCCACTGCCAGCTCCACCAGGAAGGAGCACAGGGCACCCTGCGAATGTGCAGACGCAGCCAAACGCTTTCCCGGCTCCTGTGTGTAGCCACAGGACCGTCTTGCCGTAACTGACTATTTTTTTTTAAGCGGAGGAGGGGGCTAGTTCCCCGATTGATGCTCGGTGGCTGGTTCATCTCACCCTCCCAGGCACAAACCTAAGGATTAGGGCTAAATCTGAGAATTCATTTGGTTCGGGTGCATCAACTTTCAAGCTTCTCTTAAAGGTTATCTAGGGCAAATGCAGTCCGTGCCAAAGAGAACTTCTGTGTGGTGCTATTTAGTGAAATGCTCAATTATACTGTATTATAGTCATCTTCTGCGTTTTCTTGGATGCAGCATAAGAAATGAGAAGCCGTGTGTCCTCCATTAACTCTTAGCTGCTTCTGCTAGGAACGTCAATTCAATTGAATGCTACCACCTGAATTGCTTTTACAGCCCAGGGCTCCCCTTTTGCATGCTAATGTTGGTTATTCTGCTAGAGGATTTTGTTAGCAAGTCGTTTGAACTTTATTTTGTCCATTAAATCTATTTGCCGATGAGCCCCGGGGCAGAGAGTATATGCAGAGCGAACTGATCTTGTGAATTGACAAAATCGGGAGAACAGCAGCAAATTGGACGCGTATGGGTGGGTGGGTGGGTGTGCAAGTGGTGGATGGTGAGAAGTGATTATGAATAAAACTATCACTAAATCAGAAGAGCAAACAAGGCAGTCAC
The DNA here is from genome assembly GCA_947846985.1 of Fratercula arctica. Lineage (NCBI taxonomy): Eukaryota > Metazoa > Chordata > Aves > Charadriiformes > Alcidae > Fratercula > Fratercula arctica. Next base: position 29,405,770 of record CANTUZ010000010.1, read on the forward strand.
TCACTTTCCCAGTGTCTGCTACAGTAATTGATAGAGACCTGTTCCTTACAGGTGTGTCTGAGCCTGCTTGCTCTGTAGGTACAACCTGAGGAAGTCAGATGTTACCAGAAGGAAGATCTCTCATGGAGCTGAACCCTACCCATTTCACTTAGGTGTAGGGAGCTGTATAGGGCACTTCTCAAAAACAAAACAGCAAAGGGAGCCTGATTTTCAACCTATGTCTCTGTTTTCAAGCCTTGTGTGAACCAGATATGTGACATGGTGTTTCAAACTGCCGTGACCTGTGTGTGTCTGAAATGCTGCCTGGGCTTGCCAGGTGGGGTCTGTCGGGGTCACAACACTCCCTTGCAATCTCTTGCTTTCTCCCCTTTCTGTCTTTTTTGGGTACGTAAGAGAAATCCACAGCAATTTCCGCCCCTCTATGCTGTCTCCTTACAAGGTATAGAAGGCAATAATACCCTGATTAATAAATCATGTTCAGCTGGCAGGACTCTCCTCCATGCAAGATACACAAAGGAAGAAGAAAACCCACAATCTTGAAATGTTCCTGTCAGTTGCAGAGTCTTGTAACTATTATTTGTTTTAGGGAGACTGCTAATACCTTTTACAGCAGGGTGTTTCCCCTCATTAAATACAGCTTGGTTATAGGATGAAATGCAAGAAGTGCAAATCTAGCAGAAATTGACCCTGTTTGGGCACATTGATAGCAGAGATTATCATTAATGGGAGATTAAATAGATTACATAAAAAAGGATTTGAATTTGTAGGGCATGTGGAAATTTTTTTTTAAAGCCTACAGCTGTACTTTCCTGATACATGTAAGCATCTCTGAGGATACATGTAACATTCTCTGAGGCTGCAGTATTCACTGGAGGGGAGAGGGAGAAGAAATGCCATCTTTCTGCCATGAACTGCTGCCATGGTGTGACCCCACAGCAAGTGTCCGTATCTGCCATTAACAGCTCTTAGGAAGAAAGGTTTTTTTTTTTTAAACAAATTCATCCTCATTTCCCAGGTTGAGCTGCATGTTCCTTCTGTGCCCATTGCTCCAGCTGCTATTGAAATGAAAGTCATGGATCCCGTTATACCGTGTGAATACAAATCTGACGTGACAAATCTGATGCCCCAGCTTTCAAAGTAGCGCACGCCCTTGTGTGATCCTCTGGCTTGGCGAGGCCCATATGTGGGCAGGAGTCATAGGTTATTTAGCATTTCACAGCTTTTAAGAGAAGCAGCAGCTGTCTTTATTTATACTGGTTCACATTGCTGTTTATTTAATTGTTTTAAGACATTAAAATGGGCTCAAAATATGACTTAGGTAAATGGAAGGCAAATCGGGAGTTATTTCTCCAGAAAGCCGGATGACTGCCCATCTGAAATAAATGTTGGTAAAGCCTTTTCTCTGTGTGTGTATTCATCTGAGGAGATGTTGTGAAATCTCTCACTTTTTTGTGGGTGTGCATAATGACAATAATTCTTGGTTGTGTTTCACTCAAAGTCAAGCTATCTGTTAGCTGTTTTGAAAGTTCTTGATGAAGATCCTTCAGGTTCTGACTAAGCAAAAGCCACTTACTCATCAAATCTCGTTCTGTGTCTTGTGCCTGCATGTTTTTCTCATGATGATGATGGACTGTGGCTTTTCAGCATGAGCCTCTTTATCCAGTGCTCAACAGAAAAATCAATCATTGATTTAGAAGGATAGTCCAGCCTGTAGATCAGAAAAATCAACCAACTGACTGGAACACACCAGTGAGGTTTTATTTTTATCAAGCCATTGGTTTCATTTCTAAAGAGTCATGCCCTGATTTTTCCAATATGCATTTTTCATGGTATTCTGGGTTCTTCAGTAATGTTATTATCTTTAAATTGAGATACTGTACTTATAAGAATTCCTGTGTGAATTCAGCTATGAAATAGCACTGTGGTTTCTCTTGTGTTCATATGACCAAAGGCTAATGCAGAGAACTGAGGTCAGGCAGGCGGGGCTCAACTAATGCATAGTAACCAAGGAAAGAGATGTTACGGAACTCTTAATCAATATATCTTGTGAAGTCCAATTGCGACCTTTTTTTATGACTCCAGACTGCAGCCTGAGTATACTTTGATTTCCTGCTAAAGATTTTCTGGTCCAGTCGTTTGTCCTAGTCATACCTCTGTCTGTTTGTTATGCACGGCATGGGTTCAAGTAACAAGCATCTGGCAGCTGAACTGTTACCAACACTGACATTTTGGTAAAAGCTGTTTGTTTTATTTTGCACTGACTCAAATATCTTTTTCACATTAAGGATGACACTTAGATGGAACTGCGGGGTTTTCACCAACTGGAGGGTGTTGTGGGAGGTGCCAAACCGTAGTAAAACCAGACCTACTCTTCCCAGAACTCTAAAACGTTCTGCCAACAAATGACATGTATCTGTGAACACTTTGCATTATGATCATGAGCTGTCATTGAAATTGAGGGGAGCACACATGACTGCAAAGCACGTGCCCTTAGCATTGACTAAGATTAATATGCCAGTTGTTTATCAATTTGTAATGCATCAAAAGCTGTTGAATTGGAAAAAGAATACTGAAGGGAACTACTGGGAGTTCTAAAAGCATTTGCGTCTTCTTCATTCCCACTTACTTTCTATTCACATACCATGAGTCAATGTACTGCAGACACGATTAGATTTGTGTTTCCCATCTTGAATACTTGTCAACAGGAAGGCTACTGACAAGATAAAAATAATAAATACAGAATTGCAGTCACGCCACTAAAGTGGAAATTATTGTAATTTTATTTTATTTTTCAGATTTTACAGCTATAACTTGCTTCATCTGTTTCAATTAAATTGAATGACACTGGACTTAATTCTGTTTCCCATTTATAATTCCCTTTATAGTTAGGAACTAGCGCAGTTATCACTGAGTTCATAAGGAAGTGGAATGTTTAACTAAGTCCCAGTCACAGATATGTACATTGATTCTATTCAGGTATATTTCCTCTCTGTTCCTTTTATTGAAGTGCTTGTTGGAATCCCATGACCTAGGAGAGCTTTCACAGCACTGGTACGATGAGAGGAAGGGATATGGCTGAAATTACTCCATGCTGCCTTTTAACCCTGAAGAAAATTCTTTGGGGGGCTGTAAGGATTTAACCTGTGATCACTGGTAAAAGCAAAGCCTTGCGTTTTATTTGGCATATTTTTTTTAGCATCTATACAAGGACGTTATGTGATATATTATATGTTGACAACAGAATACCATTATTAAATTAAAGTATTGATTCATTGCAAAGTATTACGCTAAAGTAATGTCAGTGGTTTGTCTAAACCCACAGAAAATGGAAATTAAAAATTAAAGCAAAAGACCTGTCTCTATCTACAGTATTGTGTCTGGTGTTGCAGTACATTTATCACCTGACTCATTGCTTTGAAACCTCCTGCAAAGCCCAGTAAATACACGGATTGGTATGGATTTGGTTTTGACTTTATCTTTAAATTCTATAGCTCATGTGGCTTTTGGGAAGTACCTAAAGCATACTAGTGTTTGGTTTTGCTGATTTCTCCCGTGACTTGTTTGGAAACAAACTGCACAAAGAAAGGTGCCTAGTAAAATGGTTTAGGACTACCTAGTCAGACATACAAATAAATATATAAACCCCAGAGACCTTTGGATGTCTCTGAGCCTGGTGGTTTCTTTTTGAGGTTCTTTGTGGTTTGAACAAGTCTGCATCTTAACTGTGCACTTGCGCAGTACCTGTTTTTGAGGAGGATCAGGACCTCCAAGCCTGTAGTAACTTCAGAACCAGTCATTGCTAATCAAGGCAGCTACTTCTGTTGTGGCGCTTGCCCTTGCAGCGTAGTTGAGAAAAGAAACATGGAGGTTTCCTTGTAGCTAACTGGACTGAAAGCCAAGTTAAAGTGCATCTTTTTTAATTTGAAAGGCTCTTTCAGGTTCTGCTGTGCGAATGGATTTGTTGTCACTGTTGCTATTGAGCATAGATAGAGGTTTCTTTTGCATTACAAGAGCAGGTGAAACATAATTAGGAAAAACAACAAGATGCTTTGTGTTATGGAGATTATTTCTTACGCTAAGGGACTTAGTTCTTGGATCAATACGGTGAGGGTTGGAAGTGTTGGTTAATAAGGCGGCTGCACTCCAGATCAAAACTGGGGCTGTGTTTTCTCATTGCTCAGAACTAAATTTCCGAGGCGGACAGCTCTTAAACCTACTTTCATACATTTACTTTCCCCTTCATACCTAATCTCGAGCCACTCCACTGAGTAAAGTACATCTTCAGTGGAGGAGAGTAGCTCCCTGTGAGGGCTGAGCAGCTGGGCTTGCCAGGCGGGGACACGTCTGACCAGGACAAGGCAGAGGATCAGCGTTCAAATGGCTTCTGGGTAACACACAGAGAAAGTAAATGCACATCAGTGGGCAAGGGCTTTTTGACTGGATTTTTACTTTTTATCACAGATTTCTGGGGCCCCTTGGTATATGCATTCAAGAGGAGAAAAATGAATAAAGCAGCCATGAGGAAAAATAAAATAGCAACTGCATTTGTAAATTTCAGTGTCCTTACAGAAGAAGTACCTGATTGGATCAACTCTTCATGGTGAAATTTGGTGATGGGTAAAAATACATGTACTAACTGCTTATTGCTACCTGTTTAAATGTGGTTGGGTTTTTTTTCGGAAACTTTACCAATATGCTCAATATCACTCCTCTAATATTAAAAAATATAGATAAAATAAGTAAAGCCTACAAAATTTTTCCACTATGCCATCTTTTCTGTCCTCCAAGGGTAGTATTTTGCATTTCTGAAGCTGTGGTTTTTTGTGTAGCTTGTAAGTAGGAGGATTCCATGACTTTCAGGTCTTTTTTACAACATATTGCTCCTAATTTTTTTTTTTTTTTTTTTTTTTTTTGTGGTGTAGTTCTGTTGACTGGTGACTGTAGGAGACAGACTGTTTAGCTTCAAAGATAATCTGCTTCATATCATGTTTAGCAACTGATTTTTAAGTTAAAAGTGATTTACGTTTTTTCCTCAGAGTAGTTTGATTTTTGAATTTCTGCAAGAATTAAACTTTTGGGAGAAGGTCAGATAGAGGGCGAGAGGCTCGCTCTCCAATAAAAACATAACTGGGTTAAAGGATAGAGCAAAACTTTGGTCTGAAATACCGGAAGAAATTCCTGCTTTAGTCCCTGTAAAATAAGCCCACCAAATTGCAAAGTCTCTGCGTTTTGCTTTAACATCTCCTTTTTGTTTGCTACTTTTTGGTTTTATGTCTTTTCTTTCCCTTGCCCCCCCACTTGTATTTTACGCTTATGGGGAAGATGCACATTAGCAATACATATATATTGGTGATGTGGTAGGTGCTCTGTAGAAAAATGAATTAATATTTTAATCTGTATGAAAAGACCTTTCACTGATGCATTTTGTAACTTTTTTAGCAAAGAATTGAAGAAAAAGTATCCTGATAGTATTCCATGTAGAGTTATGCTGAATTAAGTAGTTTAGAGTCTTTGGTTTTTATAATGAGATTGCTATATGGCCCAATTTTGCAAACATACAGGCCCAGTTTAGGGTGTGCGAGTGATGCCTTTTCTCTTTTGTAGAGTTATGCATCTGTAGAATCAGGGTCAATTTACGTTGAACATCTGTGTGATTAAATCTGTTGCTGTGTCTTAGATGGCGTGTGAATGCTTACAAAACATGCCTGTGTAAATAAATGTACACCAGCTTTAAACTGCTGCTCTTTAAAAGTTGTCAGCATTATTTAAATATGCATATTAGAACTGAGTTTCCATTAGTGCATTTTCTTTTTTGTCTGTGTTTAGCACTACCATGAAAAGTATATCATTATCCTGTTTATTCTTTGCCTGAAATATGTTCTGTAGTAAAATCTTTGTGTTCTGGGGAACTGTAGTTTCCTAGCTGTAGAGCATCACAAGTCATGTGGGTGATGAATCTTTTTGCACATAACTTTTAAATGATTTCCTTACTTGATTTTTAATTTATTATTACTATTAGTTTGGAAAATAATACTTCTGGTTTTGTATGTTTTTTCTCTGTATTACTTCCTCAGCTAGATATAGGTCAACACTTTTACCTAAAGCTTATAGATAGCAAATGTTTTCTAAAACATTAGAGATGGCAAGTTGTATTTTAAGATCTAGTTATTTTCTGAAACCAGACTTCTGAAGTTATCTTCACATTGTTCATTTCTCAGCATCATTGCTGTTAAAGTTCAAGATTCTAGTTCCGTAGGAACTGAGCCTTGATTGCTGGTTGTTACCAGATAGAGGGGCTATAGCACTGTGTAACAGCAAACCATTAAATTAGTATTAATAGCAAATAGCCTCTTTTCCAGGTCTGATTATTCCTACTGATGTCAGAACTTGTAAAGCAAGCATTTGAGATAAGATGGGGCTATTCTCTTGGAAGGGCTTTGGTGGTCTGTTTTTGTTGCAATGACAAGGGTTTTTTTTCTATCGTGGTTGGCAAGGAAGGTAGAAGACGTACGATCTAGCCTGCAATTGCTGTGCTGCTTCTAAATGTAATCAGGATTTTAACAAAAACAAAAATCTTGTATCAAAAACTGTTGCTAACCTGCAAAATTGTGCTGCATTGTGCAATGCTAATGTTTACTTACGTCTCCCAGTTTAATGCATAATAAAAAAGCATTTTCAATAGTGTGCTCAGAGTGGCTGAGAGTTGTAGGTAGCTAACCTTCTCAGTGACTGAGTAATACTGTTGCATACTAAAAGAAGATGTAGGCAGCTTTTATTTCCTCTCCCCCCAGTGAATTACAGTACAGGTGGTCAGAGGGTTATCAGTAAAATAATACTAAGTTATCCCCAAAGTTTTGACTTGGGATTGATTGTGTAATACTTGCTAAAGACAAACTATTAATTTTCTTCCAAAGGGGTATGCTTTGTTAGTGTTTTTTTAAGAGTAGTGTTGTGTGGAGAGGAAATTCATTTTCTTTTTCAATCTGTCAGTGAATTTACAAAAGAGAAGCAGGGCTTTAGTTTGAAACCTAGAGATAAGCTGCACTGAAATGGTATGGTGATTCTCCTGCCATTTAATGGTATCAAATATGAAGACTTTGCACTGCCAGGGTTCAGTGGGCAGTGGGTTCAGGAACTTAACTGAGGGGATTATTCTGATGAATGTCAGTGCTCCTGATTTAGAAGGGTAGAGGTACTTTTATAATTATTTCATAAGTAGCTAAACCACATTAGCCTTTAGCATGAAATCTGACCCAGCTACATAAGGGTCATAGCATTAAAGTTCAATCCTCTCAATTTTTTTTTTTAATAACTAAAAATGCCATCCATAAATACATACAGCAACACTTTTTTTCTTAAGCAGTTTGTCTGGTTTTTTTCTTAGATTTCGATCTTTATTTTATAACTTATGTTAGTAGTGCATACCATACGTTTCACAGGGCCAGATGCTTATCTATAAGGCTGTATCTGAGTGTAATAAAGTGGATTGTAATTAGTTTTCATCAATCAAAAATGTTAGTCAGAAAAAGAACAGGTTGCAAACTAAAACAATTGATAAATTGTAGTATGTAACAGGTGAAAATACTCATTGAATGCTGTTGCTGAGTTTATAACATACATGCTTTTAAATTCCCTGGTTATCTCAAAGCACTGTAGAAACGATGCAGTCTGCTACTAAACTTAGCCATGTACTTCTGCAGCAGATTTTCATCGTGCACGTAGGCTCTCTTCCTACCAAAGCTGCTCTGTTAGGAGGGTGCACCTTTGCCTCAACTAATTACCTTGTGAGCTGTGAAGATGATGACCTTGATGCTCATAATGGTAATAAAACCAACTTTTTATGGTTGTTTTTATTGGATGCTTTTAGAGTCATAGGATTTACAGTCTGAAGGCTCATTTGTACTGTGGAAGGTGAACATTTGCCACTTGGTGACTGCTGTCGCCTTGCCTTAGAGAAAAAGAGTGGTGGATGGGCAATGGAGATGACGGGGTGAGCCATAACCATCCTGCGCTTCTGCACAAGAAGCTCTTCAGCACACTTGGGCCTGATCTGGGAAGACACAGGCGTTGCCTTGGCTCTGTCAGCATTAACTGTCCTGCCTTGTTCTCTACAAAAGCACAGAGGGAAAGAAGCATTTCTAATACCTTTTCATATCTGGAGCACATTCATTACAGGGGCTTACTTAGTCCTAAATGAAAAGCAAGAATAGTAACTTAATATTTTAAATTGGTTTTAGAAATATCTGCCTGCAATAGGGAATTCTTACGGGTTTTAGTTCTTAGATGGCTGTATTTAATATGAATATAAGAAGCTGAAATGTTAGTGTGTGATATGTTTAAGAGGGGAAGAAAGAAGACTCTGGTATTGTAATTGTTATTTTATAGAAGATTGAAGAGATCACTTTCATCTACTGGATTTCAGTAATTGGGTGCACTACAAGACTTGATGACACCTTGTGTTTATATATGTTTGAAAAGCTGTTCTCTATTACCTTGGCAGATGTAGGGGATTTGTAGCCAGCCACAGCTTCACTGCTGTAAGGTGCATCTATACATGTGAACATACGCAGTTGGAGGAGCTACTGAGTAACAGCTCCTCGTTCCCAGTTTGTTTATAGTGCGTACTTTGTAAACGTGAACAGGTATTTATTCAAGTTTGATAATAATTAAAATACATTTGTCCCTGATTTTAACAGTGATCCTGGCTGGTGAGTGATGTACCTGTAGAAAACTAAGTGTATTGGACAGGCCTAAGCTAAAAGTCCTTAATGTAAAGAGATCCATCAGAGCCATCAGTGGGTAGAGTGAGGATGAGGTATGCTAGGTGATAAAAAGATTAATAGTTCTTGTGAGATGTTTTATTTGCATACTGCAAGAATTTTGTCTGTTTAAAGGCAGTGTGGGTTTATTAGGGAGCTTATTTTTTAAAATGCTTTCAAGAAGATACTGTAAGATTATATCTCATTAATGAAATACGTTACATTTGAGTTACTTAATTAGAGATTATTTTTCAACCATCCCTTAACATTCTAACACTCTCTTAATATTTTTTTTCAGGTTTGTAATCCTGTTTATTAATGCAACCAATATAGCAGCATAGGCTCTTAGACTTTTTCCTTAACAAATACTACTTAAAAATAAACTTACTATACTTCGTGTATGAAATAGAATTAGAATCTGAAGAACTCATCTCATATGCAACTGAGTATTCAGCGGGAGCTGTAGGCTGCTCTGCAGTTCTCTAAGAATCACAGCAAGAAGCAGAATAGACCACAGACAGGCACTAGACTGAATGTTTTACATGAGAACTAATAATTAAAGCTTGTTAAAGAATTTAGAACACAATGAAGCTCTTCTAATTATCACCAGATTTTGGTCCAAGTCTGCATGGGCAAAGAGGTAATTAAAAGCTCCTAAGTTCAGTTAATCTCTGCTTAAATGAAGGCTGGGATAAACAAAACATGTAAATAAAGGAAATAGGAGGATATTAGATTAAATATATGCGATCTGCAATTTCATTAGTAGTTATGGAAAATAAGTTCATGTAAAAAAACCCAACAAACCCAAACCCCCAAACGTAGTATCAGAGATTCAACATTATTTCATGTCTTTGTTAGGTACTTTGTATAATGATTTCCTACATTACAGAACAAAATAACTTTTCCCACTAGGTATCGAACAAGCATACCCCATAGTGCATAGATGGAGGTGCTTTGTATGAAGACAGTGCTCAGGCTTGAATAAACTTCCATGCTGCACTATCATCTTTAGAGCTCTGCCCTTTGTTGTTGCAACTGAACGAAATTACTGTGACTTTCCACTTCCACCAGAAAAAGGGTGACTTTGACAGTGTAGAGCCTTTATAATAGACAGCTGCTACAAAATGACTTTATTTTCACAATTTCAGCTTGCTTATTAGTCTGAAATTCATCCCCAGAAGTTACTCAAACCTCAATGAAAGTAACAGACCATATATTGTTAGTTACTGGAAGTTAGGAGACCAAGAGTGGTCACTTCTTTTCCTTAAGCTTGGGTTTTCTTATTTGTGAAATAAAGATGTGGCGAAGAGGTACAGATGAGAAGTGAGAGGTGTATTAGAATGAATGTTAAAAAAATAATAAGGAAATACAATTACCAAGTTTTATTTTAAATTTCAGAAAGTACCTGATATCTGGATTGTGCCATTGGTTGTGTGTGTGATCATTTTCAACAATTTTCTGACAGTGAAATGTGTTAGACTTTAGTATTAAGGAGGAAGGGATGGAAGCTTTTATTGTCTTAGGTGATTTAAAAGCATATCTCCAAATATAGCCAAGTTATGTCTCTGAGTAACGGGTGTATCTGACAGGAGGCAGAGCTGTATGTGAGACACCCTAACAAGCCGGTTACTCTAGTTCATAATTCTTTATTTTTGTCCTGCAGTGAGTTGAATCAGGTTTGAATTTGAGACACTAATTAGGCCAAAACCTGCCATTATGACAACCCAATTTAAATCTTTTTAGCTTAACTTTATAGTCAGTCGTCACCGGGAATTTTTGTAACTACTATGTTTTATATTGCTGTCTTGTTATATTTTAGAACCGAAGTGTTATTGTTGCCATATCTCACATCAAAAGGAAGAAACACTTTCAGTATGGTGTAGTCTTCTATAGATAGAGTCAAAATGCTCTCTGAGTAGGTGGGATCCTTTGCCAAATCCAAACCCAATGAGATAAGTGAGAATAAGTGGGCTCCAGCTAACATTTAAAATAAACAGTTACAAAGGAGTGACTTGCTTAGCCTAGTCTGTTGTTCTGCATTTGCTCACAGTTGACTTCTATTAAGTGTAGCTATGCTGATCTCTAAGAAGAAAAAAAAATCTGTTCTAACAATAATAATATATTTATTGGAGAGGATCTCAGATGGAGAATGAGACAAGGTTTGTAGGCGATTTATTCCAGTAGATCAAGTAATACAATTGAGGAAAAATTGGCAAATGCTTTTTCTGTGTCTCTTTGGTGAGGTGATGTAGCTGATTTCCCTTTCACTTTTCATCCTCGTTCCAGTAGTAGGATTCTAACATCAACAAAGTTTTAGATTTTTTTTTTTTAATTAACTAATTAACTGAAAATGTTTTTCGTGAGTTGAACTGATATGCTTAGCTTTGTAGTGTAAATAGGTAAGCGTAAAGCTTGCTAAGTGTTGTCCTATTTGCTTATTTATGCTGCTGTTAGGTTTGGGGTTTAAAAACAAGGTCTGTAACAGAAACTTACTAAAGGTGGGTAATAAGCTGTTTATCATCTTATAATTCTCATATATTCAGATTGTCTTAGTAGTTTGGGAAAGTTTTAGTATCATTACTGAAGATTAATTTTGAGTTAACACACAGATATATGACCCCAACACAGACCTTCGCATTGAAGGCTCACTCATCATCGATTTCAAAGCCTATAGGAAATGGTTTATACCAGTGCTTGGAAATATGCACCTGTAATAGCCTTTTTAATGCCTTCAGGACATTTAATTGCCAGTAAGTGGCATAATCTGCTGTTTGGAGTGGAGAGCTGGAAGTATTTGGGTTGCAAACCGGATAATGAAAAGGATTGAAAACAAGGAGGCGTAGTAAGTGAATGGATCTGTACTATTAACAACCAGCTTGGGCTCGGCATCCTATTTATGACCGGAGGATACGGTGTGCACTGCCTAAGGTGGGATGTCTTTTCCCCAGGCGATCGTGGAGCTGACTACAGGTAGCAGTCTGTCTGGGGACTGATCCTGTCCCTGCTGAAGTAGTACTACAGCTGTGTTAATTTTAATAGTAGTGAATTAAGCCCGTAGGTCTTCATTTACTTACAGTTACTACTGAAGTCAGGCTCTGCACGTGGCCTCATACAGGACACATTCAAACTCTCTCAATCTGGCACAGCCGTGCCCCACTGGAATACGCATTTTACTGAGCGGTGGGCTAGTATCTGTGTAGAAAGTTTTTGACAGGGTTTTTGTATTCTGCATGAGTTTCAGTGGTTCTGTCAATCTTGATTTGTAACACTCATATCATAATCTCATTACATGAACATCAAAGCTCTAAAAAAGTTTGTGGCTTCAGATGGTTTTTCTTTAAAAATAACATAAAACTTAAATCTTTGCAAGTGGTATGCCCTCTTCCTTTCCACATATTTCAGTTGTGATCATGTGGCAGGGTGCTCAGTTGGTAGTCAGATAAGCATTAGGAGAAACGAAATGATTTTTGTGGAAATCTCAGTTTGAAGGGATTGCCTTGCCTTGGAATTTTCTTGGGGATCCAAAAGTGCAGCTTTGTTAATGACGTTTGTCACTTGTAAAGAAAGCTGCACTGTAAACTTCAGGTCTTAAAAGGAAAGTGTATGTAAAAAATAAAAAATTAAGTTTGCGAGATAAGGTGTTGAAGTGAGGTAATATTTACCCATTTTGTAAGTTAAGACAGCATTTATAATCTAAACAACCAGTGCACTAAACCTGGAGAACAGAAGACCGGGGCAGGGGAGTTGGAACTAGATGATCTTTAAGGTCCCTTCCAACCCAAAGCATTCTGTGTGATTCTGTGTGACTGTTTTGACCCAGTATTTACTCCAGTATGAAACAAATGGCTGATGTAGGTAGACTCCTGGTATCCCAAACAATCCTGCTTGCGTCTAGTATTTTTTGGTGACCTTCATGTACGAGGCGTGGGTGGTAGAATTTCCCTTCAGGAGTCTCCACTTGAGAAAAGCGTCTGTTCTTCAGAAAGCGAAGTCACACAGTTTTGCAGCTTCAGGTTCAAACGGTTCTACCAAAACTGAACTTCCAGAGGTTTCAAGGTCATTGCTTAATAAGGATTTACATTAAAAAAGCTTGAAGTCTCAAACTCTTTATTAAACAGTTCACAAGAAAAAACCCCACAGTTCTCCAAAGTCCCAGGTACTTTCTCTGTAAACCATGTGAAACTCTACCAAATGACCGACTTCTCCTAGAGACAAGCAGTTGGTTGTGTAACTGGTGCACACAGTCACTGTGAAATGCATCACAGAAAGTGTGATTTTTTTTTTTAAGATTTTTTTGTAAACACACCTAAAATAAAAAGAAATTCACACAGTATATTTGGAGTTTTTACATGAAATCAAGATATGATCAAAGGAGCTTTTGGTACTGTGCATTTTTTTAAAAAAAATTTATCTTAATCTTGCAATAGGCATGAAATCTAATACATTCTGCTCTATTTGTTTCTCAAAGCATAGATTGTAATAACCCTATGGAAATTTCATTGGTGGGTTCTGTAGAATCTTTTGAATAGGGCCATGTAACAGTGATTCCCAAGTGATGTATTATTTGGAGGACATGTACACAATAAACCTAACAGAAGCTGTCTTTCCTCATTTCATTGTTTTGATATATGCTATGCTACCTCTGCTTTACCGATGCAGTGAAGTTGTGAATGCTGTTTTCAGTGTTCTGTGATGATTCTTCTATTGTTGCTGTTCAGTGAAGCTTTTCCAGAAATACCCGGAGAGAACAGGGCAGTACAGGTGGGAGCAGAGGTCTTGCGCACAGAGGGAATGAGAAAGACAGATTTAGAAGCTCAGAAGAAAAGCCAGTGGAATTGTATGTATTGTGAAGATTTAGCATGCTTTCTCATACACCTAATTTGTTATGATAAAACTCCTGCCAGTAGGTGAATTATTGAAGAGGTAAGAAGGAAATTGCCCCAGGATGATGTGCTGTGCCCACAATCAGGTGATACAGTCTGGGATCAATTCCTGTTGTGCTTTCTAGCCGGATCCTATAATACTTCTCCCAGGGATTCTCCTGGGATGGGTGGTGCTACTGAAGAGAAAGAAGTAATATGAGCTAGAGAAAGAATTCCACGTATCATGGTCCATTTCAGTGGATCTCTTCAGTTTCCCCAAGAGAAGGATTTCCTAGACAGTTGAACCTCTTGTTTTGTCCATGCTACCTCTGCACTCTGAATTGAATGAACATTTCGTTATTGTCATTATCATCACCTGGGCGCACTACGCTCCACCTGAACCATGTTGAAAAGCTGCCACGAGTCTCAATGAACAGAGAATCGTGCCCCAGAAGATCGTGTTCACTATAATGGTCCTCAAAACATTCTTTTTTTCCTTTTAGTATTACTTCATCCAAAATGCTAGTTTTCAAAAAATACATCATGAAGGGCAGCCATGTCTTTTAAAATTCTACCTAATAAGAAAAGAATTCTAAATGCTGAGTGTCTTGTGTAATTACTATTGAAGTCCAATGATGGCATTGTGTCTTGTTTCTTGCCTTGTACCATCTGTCTCGCCTCAGTTCCCATTTCTCTGCCAATGCAGGCAACTGCAAAACATAAATTCAGGACTTGCTTCCATTTAAGCAGAACTCTTTTGTGTTCAAAACTTGCTTAATTTTGAGAATTATTGTTGCGAATCTTTTCTAGTCTGCAAAAATCTTCTCAAAGTCTTTGGAGAGAGAAATATTTTTAATGTCTTGGCCCATCTTTTTTTGTGAAAGTCAAAGGTATAGTTTCATACCTGTTTGTGATTATTCATTTGTTCTGATTTTGGTTTTTTATTGCATTATATTTTATTTTTTGACAAATACCCTGAAATTCACAGTGAGCTTTAGAAAGTCATCTTCTAGAACCTTTTCCTGATGCTTCCTATATGTAAGTGCTTCATTTTCTCTATAAGTGGATCCTACTGGAAATAAAAAGTTTGTAGGAGATGTTTCCCCATCATATTCTGTGGTAAAGATCAATGCAGAGAAGTAATGTATTTCATCTGCAGTATCCATAATTGATGCCTGATCTTTTAGTGGAACATTTGGTTCTTTCATAGCCTTCCTGTGACTGATACACTTAAATGCCTTATTTATTGCCTTTACCTAATAGCTTTTAAAATTCTCTTGGTTTCCTGAATAATTTGCTCAGGCTAGATTTTATTTTTGAAAGGATGTATTGTCATTTAGCTTGCTGTCTTCCTCCATTTAACTTGTGTTCTTTCTCAGGGAGAGGAAGAATTCCATACCTTCCTGCATTAGCTTACAATGTTATTGGAAATTCTTATTTTATATTCTCAGGCTTTCCCCCTTCCATTTAATTTCCTTCCTTTTACTTTTTTCCACCTTCCCAAGGCTTTTGAAAAGCTTTAGCTATTACTTGTAATCACTGTTGTCTTCCTTGTCATCCCCCTTTTCTCTCATGACTGAGCTGCATCATACTCTCCCTGTGTTTTGAATCAGCTTCTGTTTTTCTGTGAGAACCAAGTCAAAACTAATCGCCTGACGTCCTTTTCTTGCTGTTTCAAGAAGCAGCTGTTTAACGTGCTGAAGATTTGCTGCTAGAAATAACAAAATAATAGATTATAGGAATACAATCATATTTTCCCCTATTTACTGTTTTCTGTGATCTTTTAAATGGCCACAGTGGGGTAGAATTTTCTCTATTTGCTTGCATCCATCAGACAGAAACTTGTCAAGTTATCCACTCTCCTCTGAGTCTTTCATGCCCTTATTTCATGAGGGAGAGTTTGAAGACTTGTTTCAGCTTTAACAACGTCCAAGTTCCTGTCTGCCAGAGTTTTCACAGGATCATTGCATTTAAGTAATTTTCATATTATCTTTACATGTTGAGAGTGTATTTTCTCTTACACATGGGCATAAGGTGTTTAAGAACGACCTCCAGAAATTAATGTTTTCATATAGCAATATAGATCCATCTTCCAAATTCTATATTGTGATTCCTCAAGTTACATTCTTGGTATGAATATACTGCATAAACATGGCATTTTCCTAAACATTGTGTAGTGCTCAAGTAGATGGATTCATGCAGTCGGCCCTTACAATAAGCAAGTCCTTGTCCTTCATGTTCCCTGCCAGTTCATAGGTGGCTGTGGATATTTCTGGGTTTTTTTTGCATCTCTCTGCCTGACATCTGAGAGCTGTAATTGGAATGACATGGTTGATTTGTTGACTGAACAGCAGTCAGAGCAGGCTGAGTCTGATAAAGGATCAGTTTCCTGTTGGTTTCTTCCTTCAGAAGACAAGATCCTCATTTGGAGAGAATGCCAAGGATGCTTTAATATGGTTTCCCATGTTTTGCTGCTTCTGCACTTCCTTTCCATTACAGTATATTGGGCTTACAGCTGCCAGATTTATCTTCTGAGGACCAAATACATCAGTGAGATAGCAGGCTAAACCATTCTACTCTATCCTCTCCTCAACAGACGGGGTAGTTTCTGTCTTAATTCACCTGTAACTGCTTCTTGGTTGTATATAACTTCTTTTGGATATACAGACTGCTACACTTTTACTTTCGAAATTTTTGTTTGTGGGTGTATGTCTCTAACTTCAATAGACAAAAAGATTTTATTTTTTTTAATGGTTATTCTGCTATATTTTTTAATGACCTTTCTTCACTTTAGATCATTATCTGGTACTGTAAAATTCTACTATAATATTAAATTTGGGTGTAGGGCATGTGTATTCTGAATGACAGATGTCTTCAAAAACGTTGTTCCATCATTTTAAAAGGGTTCTATTTTCCACTTAAAAATAAGTTGTCTGAGCTTTATGATTCTTCTCTACTTCCCAAGGAATAATTTAAACTTCCCAGAATATTTCTTTTTATAATTTAGCACCTTATTGACACTTTCCACTTCTGCATTTAATGTTATTGCTGTTTTCTGGAAATTAAATGTTTAAATGAATATTTCCATGCACTAAGAAAAGAACTTTTAAGAAATACAGTGGGTTTCCTTTGTTCCTTAGACTTGGTACTAACTAAGCTTTATTTTGATCAGTAAATTTGTAGTGGCTTAATTTTTCTCCTGAACAGGTAATTCAGAGAAGAATAACACCATTTTGAAAGAAAAAGCCTTTTTACATTTTGTTCATGTTCCTCAACATTTAGGAGAAGATATGACAATATTGTATTTAAAAGGATAGAGTACAGAATAGTAAAAATAGAACATTTTATTGCATTTTAGGCAGCATTGTATTCTGTTTAATATGATAGTGGGATCCTTTTTTGTTTGCAGATGTATAACACGTTCCAACATGTATAAATGCATTTGTTTTTTCAGAGGTCACGTGCAGTAAAACCTCTACTGTACATCAGGGAGAGAATTCAGCTAAATTCTGTTTTCTCCTGTACTAAACCTCTTTTCTTGGTCAAGCAATTAAAACATATCATCAGAAGTCATATACAACCTTAATAGTGGTTCTGTAGAACCCAGCATAAGCATCTGTCAAGTAAAATAGTCCCTTACATGTAAGGTCACAAGCTGGAACAAGGTTAAAATGGTAGCATAGAAAGTACGGGATTAGTCGTTTAAACAACTGTCCTAATCTGTTAAAAAGTTTCGAACAGCGGTTCCTATTACACCAAGCCCCAGCTATTCAACACCAGTCATTGCTGTTAAAAACATCATCTGGTTTAGTCTCCATTCCTTTTCTTTATTGGAAATGTTGGCCTGTCTTTACTTCTGGATATGTTTTGCTAAATAGTAGACACAACTTAAATAACAACTGTATTTTCAGATTTGTAAAGGGGTTTGTGACATCATAAGCTTTAGTATATTCATTTCAAAAAATCTTTAACAATTTGCCCAGAATGGCCTCTGAAAATGCAGAATACTAGTAATATGTTTATCTAATTTAATAAATGTGGGTCTGTTATTGTTTCCCTGTTGAAAAATTATTTTTGTCAACCAATTTGTATGCCCACTTGTATTATTTTGCTGTGTAACCTTTATATTCAATTGCTTTTTATAGGGTAAAAATGTTATTTTCAGAGTTAGTCCAACATGGGCTTGCAATTGCCATGGTATGCACTTCATACAGCACTGTGTGGCCTCCAGCTTTGCTTTGTGTCTTCTCTAACCTCATTGATTCACTTGTGTTACACCATTGCAATTTTTTTACCAAAATACTTGTAAGTTTTCTACTGTGAGTGGTGGTGGGTTTTTTGTTTGTTTGTTTTTTATCTATTTGTCTATTTGTCCCTTTCTGTTTTGGAGACCAATATTCGTGAATTCATGGAATCACAAAAGCAGAACCTACTAACTAGTCCCTTCCCTTGCCTTCTCACACTTTCCTCTTCAGGGCAGCATCAGGTATAATCTGAGGATTTGTAACACACTTGCCCAGTCTTTGAGCTTCCACAAAGACAGTTTTATTCTAGTGTTTTGCAGTCCTTACCTTTGGAAAGTTTTTCTAACGTCTATGTTTGTTGTTCTTTCTGAGGTGCATAGGTAGAATAAATCATCCTTTCTTTCTTCTTTTTTTTTTTTTTTTTAGTTGTCTTGCTGTTTTTGCGATTTGTTAGTAGCCATTTGTTTTCTGTGCTGTGTAGTTGATGATTTCTGCTTAAGCATCATACCTTGTGTTTGTCGCAGTTGAAGAACTCTGCATTTTTTAGATGGTTATCTGCAATTGCTAAGTTTTACCTCTTTGCTCTCACCAGAACTCTAATCAAAAGCCTTCAAGTGAACTATTTCTATGGCACTGGGAAACAAAAAGAATTGTTTCCTTTAACAACACTGGAGGGAGATACTAATGTTTTTACAGTTATTCCATGAAATTAATATCCCTATTCTATGTTTTTTCAAGCCCCATCACTGTTTTCTCATTTCGTAAACTGCTAAGTTAGTCTTAGACCCTTATTAATTTATATCAACTTCCTACTGGTTTAGCTGTACCCATTTTAGTGGTTGCGTCTCATATAATTCTAGGTGAGACAATCAAGATTTTAGCAAGGTGAGAAAAATAATGTCTTTTTATTTAGCTGTTTATTTGGAATGATATGAGCACTGAAATTTTAATGAATTTATTTCCCCCACGTAATAAGATTGTTTTATACCCTTCCCTTTTATAATAGGAAATCCTATTGTGAAGCAAAACTGAAACACAACAGTAGTCTCTTAATTTTTGTGAATCTTAGGAGTGGGGTTTTTTTAATTGTTATAATGGTCCATTTTCCTGTGTTGGTTTTTTTCACAGCACACAAAACACAGGAAAGTGTAGACCTTCCAGTGACAATATCCATCTGATATATTTATTTTAACTGGATTTAAAAGTTTTAGTACTTTGTATGATCTCTAATGGGTTACAGGTTGAATAACTCTTAAGAAGCATTACAGACCTGAGTTGATGACCAGTTTAATGCTTTTTCCAAGAACAATTTGTAGAGATTAGGATTTAGTGAGATATCATTGGAGGATTAGCAATTGCTTTTTAAGGCATTCTGAGTTGACAACTAATGGATAGCTTTCCCTGATAGCTCTTTTATAGTCCACTGCAGCTGGATAAAAATCAATGAGAAAGCGAACTTAAGTTTGTTTATCCATTAATTCTGGTTTTAACAGAGGAGTTTGCTGCCATAGTGACTTGCTTAATATGTTGTCCCATCTATCATGATCTAGATAACCTCAATTAACACACTGATTAATCCTCAAATTCTCCTTCAGTAGTTCCCTTCTTGACTGCACAATGTGAAGCAAAATGTTCCCGGCATGTCTGAGCAGACAGAACACATGCTCATCAATACTCACATAAATAGAGCCTGAAGAAAAGGAACCTTCTTTTCCTTACATTTCTTGCCCTACCTGTGTGCAAAATAAAACAGTAGTTACATTAATTTTTGTATTTGTTTTTTCTTAATCTGTTCTACATTTTGCTATTATTTGAACTTAAAACTAGTAGTTGCCTCGCACTCTACTACTAGCTGGGAATCCCAAAGCACATTCCAGATGTCATCACAGAAATAGCAAACATGGTATAAAATGTTTATTTTTAAAGACTGATAAATGGGAGTGAAAAGAACTGTCAGTTATGCAGGACTTTTTGTGAGGAAGCCAGAGCCCTCATTTTGAATCTCCTAGTATTCCCTAATTAGTAATCTAATTTAAGTACTTTGCTGCTTAACTTTAGCTGTCCTAGCTGTTGAATATTGACTGGGGGACAGCTCTTCCCTTTAAAAGTTAGTGACACAGAATGGATACAATCCAATATTTTGGTGACAGTATTTTCACCATTTATGTAGAAATGAGCACTTTATCTATTATTTATGTTATGCCTTCACTTACTTTTTAAAGGTGAAAAAAAAAAAATCCGATATATCTGGGAAGAGTCCAATAAAACTTTCTTTTTCTTTTTTCTTTCCCACCACCCCCACCTTACCAGGAACTAGGTATGGAGCTATTTCTTTGCAGTAGGCAGGATTAAGAAAAAAAGGTTTTAGTAAGAAACTTACGGAGAAACTAAATGCGTATGTTGAATGAATAATATTTAAGAGAAAGCTACAGGGATAATTATCTAGACACCATTTTTATCAATTCAAGAAATTAATGCATGGGCGAGCTATTACAGGAAACTAAAAAATAAGCCAATTTATACTACAAAAATAATCCATTTTACACTTTTAACATTTGGCTTTAATAATGATCAAGAGCTTTACTTTATAACCAGCCAAAAGCCTCTGGGCTGCCGCTGTTGCAAGCAATGTTTCCTGTCCTGCCATCCCTGTGACAGGGTGCAGCTGTGGCACAGCGTTAGGGACGCCGCACCTGACACATTGTTGTAGAAATAGAGTTGGAATTTGCAATTATTTTTGTGGGGTTTATGATGCCGTTTCCTTTGTCCTTTCATTTGTTTCCTGATACCGATAGTGGATTCTCTTTGACGTACAGCATGATCTAGCTAGCAAACATCTGTTCCTAAGATCTGAGTGAATGTTAGCATGTATACCTTCTTGTTGAGAAATAATTTTCCCTGGTGGACCTAACTTAGTTTATAGGTTTGTGTTCTAATTATGCTTAAAATTTTAAAACAAATTACAATATATAATCTTTTAAGGCAAACTGGTTATATCTAAATGGTAGCTTTAAGTGTCTTTTACCTTTGTTTTCCATAAAAGCAAATATTAATCCTTACTAAGCCAGAAAAATGAATCTAAACATAAGTCTTCCCTGTCTTTGGTGGTAGTTCCCTAAGTAGTTTCTTTCCTGTGTTCCTGCAACTTCTTACAGTACCAGACTGCAAAACCGTTCCTCAGTTTCTGATGTGGAAGACCAGTGTGGTGCTCTCCTCCATCCCTGTCGCTTGTCCCCTGGAGCCTGGGGATGCTCCAGAGGCTGGAGCCACCTGCTGATGTGCCCAGGGCTTCCTGCAGCACCCGCCTGCTCAGCACATCCCGCGCGCGCTGAAATCTTTACTGAAGATCTCTCTGCCGTTGCCATTTCACTC
The DNA here is from genome assembly GCA_947846985.1 of Fratercula arctica. Lineage (NCBI taxonomy): Eukaryota > Metazoa > Chordata > Aves > Charadriiformes > Alcidae > Fratercula > Fratercula arctica. The sequence goes on from CANTUZ010000010.1 coordinate 29,427,007, forward strand.
ATGGCTCTGCTGATGGCAGGCACCTTTCAAGAGTGTGTTAATGCTAGAAGGAGTTTATTATTTTTAAAGCAATTCAACCTACTGTTATTAGTAGTGCAAGAATACTTGGCTTTAAGTGCAAACTGGGCATCGTTGCTGTCTCAGGTAAAACAAGGTTTTGGGAGGTGTTACTTTATCCCTAACAACAGCGAAATGTGTCTGGAGCTTCTTTACAGAAGCGGTCTTTAAATTAGCAGCACTATGAGTGTCTCGGAGCCCTGCTACCTGAGAGCATGTGATTTAAATAGGACACAGAAGTCCAGCTTCTGAACAGGGAGAGGGTGTCGGTGGTACCACAGCTCACATGCTTTGGCCTATTTTAGCCTTTGGGAGTTAACGACACTGAATTCAGGTTGTGTATAGCTTCCCTTGCAGAATTTCTATAACTCATCAGTTGAGAACATTTGCTAGTCTCAATCCTCTGTGCTGGAAATATTTTTTAACAAGCACACCCCTGTTGCCATAGAGCCCTATTTGTTCAGTGTTCTTAATGCTGACCTAGCATATTGAAGCAAAAACTTCTGTTAAATCTTTTGAATGTAGCACCAAATTGAAAAACCTGCAGAATGGAGGGAAGATGTACAAACATTTCTTCTTAGGTAGCAAGGTTCTGTCTATCCAGGGGCAGTGCTCCTTACAGCACCGTTTGGTACAGGTGGTACAGCCTGGAGGGCTCTGGGAGCTGGGCTGCCAGCCTGCTCCACCACACAGGGTAATGCCTTGATTTTGTGTTTCTTATTTTCTCACTGTTCAGATGTTTTGTTTTTAAAGCAGCTGAGGAAGGGACTTCCCCCATTGTGGCTGAAATGTTTGGTAGCAGAAGATACTTCAATGTAGTAAACAAAGCGAAAACATTCTGCAGGAGTGGAGGCTGAAACTCTGAATGTTCAGACTGGAAACAGTTTTCCCAGCCATACGTAGATATTTGAAAGTGAGGACTTGTGGTTCCTAGGACCCAACCTAGTATTTGGTAGTGTAGAAAACTCACCCTCATCAGCCTTTAAGACAAATATTTAGAGATGACTGTTTCCAGTAATGTTTATCAACTTTGAGACAATCTGTAAATTTCTACAACACTACTGGTAACTTCTAGTGGCATGTAGGGATACATGTGAAGAGCAAAATTTGTGCTTCAATCTCAAACCCTTTTTAAAGCTCTGTTGTAGATTTCTGTGACACTCCTGCTAGCCTTCAGTGACATGTGCAGATAGTTACAAAGAGCAAAGTTTGGGCTTCAATCTCAGACCATTTGAAAAATTTTGTTGCAGAGCTGATGATTGTGTGTGACATTCCAGTAGTAAGCCTCTGCTTGGGAATGAGAGTTTTCAGAAGTATTTGGGTTACTCTTTGAGCCTACTCTTACAAACAAGTCTTTAGTCAGACTGGAGCGTCCTCTGAAGTAAGGCATCTTTGGGTGCCATCTTTGGAAAAAACTGTTTCTCAGCTCTTACTTGTAAATTCCAACTTTTGCTGATTGTTTTTATTTGAGGTCATGTGTGAGTTGTAAACCACGCTCATAAGTCTAACCCAATTCAAGCAATGTAATTCAGTTTAAATTCTTAAGTATTTGTATTCCATATTTAATTGATAGTTTTAATTTTTTTCCCCAAAAGTGGTGCCATTTGAGTTCATAATTTATTTCTAATGCAATATAAATACAGACCATTTTTTCTAAATAAATTAATCACACAACTCTTCAAATTTATCATTGGGGCAGGGCTTGACTTTCACCCCAGATAGTCACGTTTTTTGGTTTCACTTTTAGTAGGTAATGAAGGGAAGATGCTAGTCACTTCTGTCAATGCTTTAAAAAAAAATCAGAAGCACTTAAAAATATAAAAACTTTGTTCACTGTTCAAGTTTTCATACCTTTCCAAATAATCCTTCACTGAGTGTTCATTCTGGTATAAAATTTCAGTTTTCTGGCTGCCTTACCCATTATCACCCTTCAGTTATAGGAGACCTGAGAAAGAGGTGTCTCTGTCATGGCCAGCATTTAATGCATTAACAGGCAGTACAGGGATGGTGTTTCTCTGCTATTGATATGCTTTTTCAAGTCACTGAAGTCACCGAAGCTCCTTGTATGGCTGCTGCTGGTGAACATTTGTGTCCTGTAACTCATCTTTCTGCTTTCCTGGGAGGAGCTCAGCCTTGCTGCTGCTGACGCAGGTCGGAGGCAGCAGACTTGATGTTCTTTCTTACTGAAGTCCCTCGATGTTGGTCATTACCCAGGGATTAGTTTCAGGCCATGAGCCCAGAGATAGCCAAACATCCCATCCCTTCAGGTTTCCTATCACTTTGATGATTTGGTAGGTTCATCATGTCTCCCAAGGAATACTGTTTCTGGAGTTTCGTTATTTTTCTTATTTGCCTAGTAAATGTTAGTAGTATTGCTGCAATTTCATGTCTCTTCGCAATTGTCAACGCTACGCTCATCATTTTTAAGATTATCTAATTGTATATGCAAAACATATGACTTATTACAGGACTTAATTTCATTCTATCCACATGTAAGTCCATCATGATTGCTACCATTATAAGGCTTTAATTTGAATTTTTAATAAGGGCTTTGATCCTGAAAATAATTACAAGCATTCAATTATAATTGTGTATTATCGATGTATATTATGTATGTATATTATTATGCAGAGAGCTTACTCACATGCAAGTTACTATGTACGAGTACTTGCATAATTAAAACCTTATTTTATCAACTTTTGGAAACACACTATTATTACCATATATGCAGTATCATTTTTCAAGGGTACCCAATTTTCTTGTCAGTAGTGATTTAGACACTTAGAAGCTTTAGCCCTAGAAGGGGAATATTTATCCTCCTAAGTGCGTGTAAATGATTTTGGTGTTAGGGCATAAGCCATCCCTTTCAACTTAATGTTTGTAAAATCGACTAATTGATTGCTAATATACATGCATGCACACATTTTGCTTGCTTAATTACTGAGGTGCAGCCTCTGCTGACAGAACGTACACTTACATTTCAACTACATGTAAAATGGGATCTAGCAGCTGAGTATAGAACCTAAGATAAACCTTCAGGAAACTTAGTTCAGTAATACTACATTTTTCTTCATTGCAAATTAAAAGTGGTCCCTTCAAATATATCAGTGTACCTGTCCCTTCATGAAAGTGTAAAGTACAAGTACATGTTGTAAAACTTTCCTGTCTACTTGGTTTGGTTTTGGGGGCTTTTTTCTCTTTTCAGTATTTTTTCAATATTGTAAGAAAAATAAGGCTGAGAGAATTCTTTGATAAGAATCCAAACTTCTTTTGACCTAGAGCATGCATTTACATTTGGGGAGTATCTGAGAAAATATTGATATGATTATATCTTAGCTCTCAAAACATGAAAAGATTTTTCTAGTTCAGCTCAGTAGTTGGTTCCTGGGGAGCTTTGTTTCCTCAGCCCTCCTTTCAAGTTAGGTGTTATTCCTCGTGGACCACAGGTTTTTCTTCTCCTCCATATCCTCCTTTGGAAGACGAGTAGAATAAATATAACACGCTGCTTCTTGTACTGATTCCTCTTTGTTTATCCCTTTTGGGAATGACGAAAGGACTCCTGTTGTCACAGGAAATAACATTCTGTGAATTCTTCAGTTAGTGTTTTATGCAAAATACTGCAGCTACCTTAGATTTACATAAAGACCCTCATTCTGCTGTGCTACCATTAATCTAGGTCACTGATCACTGAACGAAAAGTGATCCTGATCATTTTGTTTGATATGCAGAAACACAGTATAGTCAATGTTACAGAGTAAACATGGCGTACTTGCCAGTTTAATATATAAATATATGTATGTGAAATCAAAAGCAGTTAGGAGCGAATGGAGTGGGAGGTAGTACTGAAACAGAAGAATACCAATGATAATTGGGAACTGTGCAAATCTGATTCATTAGATGCCAAAGAATACAACTCATTAATCATGAAAGAGAACTTCTTTGGATTAAAAAATGTGATTAAAAAGGGAAGTTAATCAACGAGGGAGTAATAAAGATGAACAATAAATCGATAAAAATGGAAATGCAGAGAGGACTGCATGTTAGGAAATGGGCAAACGCTAAATGATACTATATCAGAGTGTAACTAAAAAAGAACAAATACAAATTATTGTTTTCTTTACAAACTATTTGGCAGCATGAAATTCTAAAGATGACATAGGTCTAATCATAGCTAGGTTTGCAAAGAATAGTGGAAGCAAGGCTAAAAATACACATTTTCAAAAATCCTTAAGAGAGAAGCTGTATGTCATACAGAGATAATGAAATACAAGTAATTAACTAATGTGTTGAATAATTTGATATCAGGTTGAAAAATTCTGAACTGCAGATATAGGTGGCTTACACCAAAAAGGAATATTCCTTTTCTGCATAAGGAACTTTCTGATTGACTAGTGCAGATTTTTAATCAATTAAGGTATCCTTAGCATAGATTCAAGAAGTCTTGTGAATGACTACTAATATTTAAAAACCATAAATGTGATGGGTAGGATAAGTATAGGTGAGATAAAGTGACAGCTGTTCTGGACAGAATCATGATAAAGCTGATATGGGAAAGAGCTGGTAGTTAACTAGCAGTAATCTGGTTGTAGTAGTGGAGAGGAAATCCAGTCTAATTTATAATATTCTGAGAGAATCTCATGTCCGGCTGATTTGCACCTTTGCCTTTGCATCGTTCACTTAGTTTTGTCACGCGGCATTGTAGAAAAAGGGAGATAATGCTTTTGAGTGAACAAGTGGTATACAAAATCGATGTATATATGTATCATGTAAAATCATGTTAAATAGACCAAAAAATAAAAACCAGAACAACTGATCTCTAGAAGGTCTTGGGGGAATAGTCTCAGCATGGTGCTTGCTCTGGTGTATGAAAGAAAGTGCAGGTCCTTGTATCTAATGAGGGGATTAGAGCTGTTCAGATGAATGTTATATTTGTGTGTTTGAATTCTTCTCACGTACAAATATCCTCCAGGTTTGAATCTTGACCCCTTTGCACATTTTCAGTTCTGATCCCGCTCAGACCTACTTAGCTAATGAGGTATAAGATCATTGCCTGAGGTGGAAAGGCTATGGCACATCAGAATTCACAGTAATGTTGTTTTACGCTTGAGTGGAAGTAACAGTGAAAGAGTTGCCAAATATGCTGTGCTTTACACTTAATATTTTAAGTATGTGTTGAAGATGCATGTGTTTTTTTCTGTTCTTCACTACTCTATCACTGTATGATGTATCAAATAAAGGGGAATAAAAATATATTTTTCAGGTATAATTAAAAATCTATTAAGCCTCATGTTGCACTTCACTATTTTGCAGGTGACTGTAACTGTAGTGGCTAAAAATTTTTTTGTTGTGCTTAGCATTGTTGAATTTTTTTAATGAAAACCTTACTCAAGATTTTTTATGCCATTTTTTCCTTATCTTGAGGCAGTGTGCATGACAAATGATATCAAAAGTATCTACAGGACAACTTCTGGAGTAAAAGCTGTACTGGTATCGGGTATAGCTAGTCTAAGTTGTGTTGGTACTTTTAAAATGCATTTTCTGTATATAAAATAATGTCCACTTAGGAAGGAATTAGCTCTTCGCTTATAATCCATTATATGTGGTTCTGCTGGTTCTTATCGTTGGAACATACATCTTACCATTAATGTTGCTGATCATTTTAACTTTTTATTTTTGGTGGTAAACGGCGTGAACCAAATCAAATCCATGCCCTTTACAGTGAAAGGAAATGCATGCAACCCATGCAACATCCATCCCTTAGTTCTTTATTATCTCTCAAAACCGTGTTGCACTGGTACAGAATAAGTACGCTATCCCTGTTGTACTGCACTAAGCAGAAACTTCTCTTTCTGTATGTAGATGTTTTGTTATGTTTTAAAAGTGATAAATCGATAACAGAAGCAGGGAGAATGGTGTTTCAGCTGGAAATGTGGTCTGTGCACAGTTGATATGTCCATTCCCTTCAGCCGTACCACAGGACTAGATGATAAGAGCGTGCTGCTCCTTTATTGAACAGGGCTCCCCGCAAATCAGTTCTGCAATCAAGCGCTTAGCCCTCCTCCTGGCAATATGGGGCATTCGTCTGTGCTGTGTCCCTGCTGGAAGCATGTGCTGCTAGAGCAAAAAATGTTATGCGAGTGTTTGTGTAATTTTAGACAAGATAGTTGAAATTTAAGTGCTTCTAATTCAAAACTGCATTATATGTACCCAGCGTGGGATTACATAGATCAGTAGTAATTTAAACAGTACTGCAGTCGGTCTGTGTAGAATATTCTAGAGGAAATCCAGATAGCTGGAACTTCCTCATTGTATGACTTAATTACATTGTTGAGTGTGCATCTGTCTGATATACATTTAATTGCTATTTGCCACCCCGTTGAAATTTTATGGAGCTTTCTTGTGTGTAAGTGATAATGCTGAGCTCTCCAAGTTAGAATGAACAATTGAGATGTTTCAGTTTACCAGAATGATTCATTTATTAGTTAGCACCTGAAAATTACCAGTCTCTGGGGAAATGTTAAGGGATAATTAATAATTTTCATGTAATTAACAGAAAATGCTGCAAAACCTGTCACTTTCTAGATGCCAAGGCAAGTCAAGCAGGGGGTGTTGCTGTGGAACATTGCAGCTATGAGTAACTGGGGTTGATAGTAGATTACTGGTTTAAACCTGGTTTAGAAATATCACTTTGCACATCCCTTTTAAGTGCCCTTCTGGATTCAATTCACTCGATAGAACTTGTCTTTCCAATACCACTGCTGCTGCTCGGGGGCAGAGCCCCGGCCTGCCGTGTCGAGAGCACCTATTCAATTGGAGGTAGGCCTCCTGTGTTTCAGCCCTACCTCATTCTAATTGAAGTGAGTGTTCCTGGATGAGAGCAGCTCCTGTGCTCTCACACAGGAATTGTTTAAAATACTTCTCTAGAGTATCATTAAAACAGAATACTTCCTTTTTTAGATCATTAATTTCTCTGAAGTCTCAACCTGAGAACAGTTTTTCAAATAAAATTCAAGATGGAGTCATTGCCAAGGGCTGTGTTTGCTACCTGGGCCTGGAAGTCAAGGAAGTACTGGGAACTCTGCAAAAGTGACAGGTTTGCTCCTACTGGGAAGTCTTAAATTGAATAAGGAAGATGCAGGAAACTCTAAGTGGAATGTCATCTTCTGTCTGGAGAAATGTGTGTAAAAAAACTTCAGTTACTCAAACTGTGGTTTCAGGATAGGGACAGAAATGGAGGAATTGCGCTTATATGGATAGGTGTATGTGATGAGATGTGTATGCTACACGGTAGGTATGATAAAAATATTAGGCATTGGACTTCCACTTTTTCCATATCCTATCTTTCCTGGTGTGTGTTTCACTGGAGGCTTACAGACAAGGTACAGAACTCCTATAAAATCTTCAGTATTGCCATATCCTCAAGTATTTTCTGTCCGGCTTTCCATCAGTCTTTGAGCCACAGCTTTCCAATCTGACATTTATCAAGTGGTCCATTAGGTCTGTTGCCATCTGTGATATAATACGTCCATTTTATGGATGGAGAAACTAAGTCACAGTTGAGTTAACTTCCGGAGAGTAATCAGTATGCAGAGTACAGAGTCTCTTTTGTTTGCAAAACCACAAATGCAAATTCGTTTTCTGTGATAAATTTGGGAGCAGTATGAACTTGACAAACTTATCCTCGTCACTAGTAAGAAATTTATCCTTGTTTGCTCTGTGCCTGCTGTTCCTCTCTGGCCTTATCTGTGTAGGGATGCTGCCAGGCTGTGAGTATCACCTGAGCACAGGGAAGGGGGATGAACGTGGCTGGGGGACCTGGCAGTCACATCGCTCTCCTGAATCCCAACACTGAAAGTAGAGACTGGACTTAAATTCTTCAGAAATCCTTGACTTCTATAAAAATTGGCACAACAGGAGTCAAAACATCTCTGGGTTAGTATATGACAGTATTGCAAACTTTGGTATCTGCCCTGTTGATTTAAGCTCCAATTTCTGAAATGGGATAAAAATTTAATGAAAGCAAAGATAATATATTTCAGTGTGAATTCCTAAAGGAGTAATGTCCTTAAAGCCCAGAATAAATTAAAAAAATAATAATAGAAAATTCTGATGCTCAAATTTTGCTGTTGTCAGGAGAGCTCCTTGTAGTTTGGTTTTCCTTGTTTTCAGGCTCTCTTGAATTGGTAGCCAGTGTTAATACATTAAAAGGAAAAAATAAAAGGACACTAGCACTTCAAATTTAGTTTACATCATTTTATAGTACCAACATCTGAGAAGAACATATCATCATTTAGCAAGGTTTATTGGCACTGAAAGAACTTTACCTACAATTGATTTATACCATAATTGCCCAAAAGGTAATTTGGGCATTGCTTTTAGTCTGCTCTGCAGTTTTAGTCTATTGCTGTTAGCTGGTACTGTATCTGCCATGGATATGTAAATCGGATAAGAAATGCTGCTGTGGAGCTTGGAGGAGAGGTGGCGGTTAGTGATGCAATGCCTAGTATAAGCACCTCATTTTTCACTTAGTGTCAAAATGTGTAATAATATTTGTTCAAGACAATTGCTGCACAATCTGTGGTCTGAAACACCTGAGTTTTTGGCTTTTTTGTCAGAGCTAATGCAATGCTCATTTTTCATAGAATCTGATTCAGTGTATAAAGAGGGACATCTCTGTGCAGACTTTATGCAAACATTAATATTTTTTCTCATGACATTTAATTCTCTGAACATTACAACAGAATTTCTAGTGAATTTAACACACAAAAATTAACATATACTTTAACAAACGAAAAGCAAAGCAAAATTATTTCTGATGTTGCCTGTTGAAAAATTGGTTTTACTTAGAAAAATGCCCATAATTAATATAATGAACAGAATTTCAGGTCACTGAACAGTATAAAAAAGTTGGCATCGACAGCACCCAAGGTCGTTACTGTACAGGCTTAGAGAGTAAGGTTCTCTTCTGAAACTGTTAAAGAGGTGTCACGTTCTTTTCGACCTCCCATATAGGATACTAGTTTATTTAGTTGGGAAAAACAAAAAACAATGGAGATAGTTTTAAATTCTAAAGTCAAAGCTGAAAGCTTTCTTAACTCTAAAGAGCCAGACCTGCATGGAAATATCAGTTGAATGTAACAGCTAAGATGGTGCTAACGTGTCACACATTTGAAAGGGTAAAGGTTTTACATATTCTGAAAATCTCCTTGCTTGAGTACTCATTCTAACGCTGACTGAGTTATAGAGGTAAAAATGCTGCAGAATAATCTAGCTAAAATGCAAGTAACAGCAGTGTGGTCTCTGCAGTTTTTATGGAGACCTTGTAGAATATATAGGGCACCACTCTGACTGGCGTGAGAAATCAGATGGATAGAGGTAGTACTGCTTTGCCAGGAGACGAGGAGTCTGCTCAGGATTAAAAAGGAATATTCTCTGTAGCTCCATGTCCTGCACCAGGAATGTGGTATTGAGGTTTTTAGAACATTAAAGCAAAGTCGTGTCACTTTAGGAGATTAGAAACTGAGAAAAGAAGTTGATCTATAGTAGCACTCCCATAGATTTAGTGAAATCCAGTTTTACATTTGCCTGTGTCTGGATCTCCTCATCTACATTCAGCAGAGGCTCTGAGATGACTGAAATACCCTGCTCTGTGTTGCCAATTTTCACTATTTCATTCTGATTTATCTGGTACTCGGAACTTTTTTTCAGTGCTCCTGGGTTGTTCTTTTATTTGAAAATCTACGCTTTCTTCCTCTCTCTCTATTTTCTTTTTTTTTTTTTTTTTTTTTTCCTTTTCTTGTTTCTGGACTCAGTTGTTGTAAGGGTAACCACAGTCAAGTAAGTGATTTTTTTTTTTTTTTTTTCTCCCCCCTCTTTCAAAGAGAGAAATAGCTACAAAATAGCTAAGTGGCTTGAGATTTATAAACTTTAAATGAGGTTAAGGCGTAAGTGTTACCACTTCATCATCAAGTACTATAAAAAAATAGTGAGTCCTCGGAGAATCTGCTGAGTTGTTAGAGAGTGCAACTCTGATAGAAAAAAAAAAAAAAATTGGATTCACAAAACCCCATTTATAAATTTGTAGACTTAAAATCACCTGGAGTCTTCATGATGTTATACTCTGGTCTCTGGAGAGACATAGAAATTCATCCTATAATTTGTCCTTACTGGATCAAAATATATACTTTTTACAAGCCATACTATAAAAGTTTTCCAATGAAAACCAAATCACTTAGCACATAAATACATCTAACTTTTGGGAAAATTGTATTTTTAACTGCAAGAACACTTTTGGTGTCAATCAAGCCCTTGATTGCAAAGGTTGTGAAGTTGCTTTTAGCCATATTACCTGTAATCTTCAGTTAAAGATTTTGTGTACTGGAGGTTGTGTAAATGTATAAAAAGTTGCCCACTCAAGTTCATAAAAGCCTGCTTCTGTGTCATCTTAAATAGACCTGAAGATGTTATTCTATTCATATTTAAAGGAAGACACTCTTACGAAGTTAGTGAGAATCAATTCCTGATGTGTTTATTTTTGGTTTATGCAATTCTGAGAAAAGGTGGCTATTTTAATAAGTTACAGAGAAACAGAGTTACAGAGAAACTTTATTTGATATTGACCCATTTTAATCACGTGATAATCAAATTGTCCTGTTGTACGTGACATTATTTAAAGAATATTACTAGTCATTTCATTCTTGCAGCTACATTTAATTTTTCTTGTATTTTTAAAAATAAAACCTTTTTCCATCATTCTTTTATAGCTCTTAATCTGTTTCTCTGCATGATAAATTGCTCTTACTCCTTATTAATCCCAGAAGTTTAGGGGGAACTGTTTTCTTTTTCTTTCTTTTCCCTCCAGGATACCTGGTGATCAAGTGCATGGGCAACCTAATCTATTTAAATCTCCTCTGAGCAGGGTCTTGGACTAGATGATCTCCAGGGAGGTCCCTTCTAATCGGAACTGCTCTATCATTCTATCATATAGGAAACATTGAATCCATAATGCAGTAAAAGCTTTTATGAGCTGGTAGCTGGAAGGGGGGATTATGGATTGGTCATTCATGATTTGTGAATGACTACTCCAAACCATCATTACAGGGCTAGTAGGGACAGGCATTCTCAGCAAGCATGGGCACAAATCAGCGTCTTCAAAATGTCGGGGAAAACGTTCTTTTAGTTTGATGTGGTTTTGGTTGGTTGTTTTTGTTTTGTTTTGTTGAGAGCTATTGGAATGTATATTTATTTTGAGACTGCTTTAGCAGTAATCTTATCTCTATGAGTGATTACAAGTGTAAAAATACACAGCTTGATGAAGTAATTAATAGTGTGAAGTGGTTTGTAATTTCAAATAAGTATAATATTTATTTTCAATTACTTTTTTAACACATCACATGTTTCTTCTGAGTTTTGATGGGTCTAGGATGTATCGGTTCTTGAGCTCCAGGGGGAAAGCACTGTTTTCCCCGCCGGTAACGGTGCTTCATTTTGACCTGGAACAAATATATTTATATATATAATATATTTTTTAAATTACAAAGAAAAATAAGTGTTTTCAACTAGTATTTTAGCTATTGAAAGGCAAAAATTAATATTGGCCTTTCAATAAGTGTTTGTTTGCCTATACTTATCCCATTCGTCATCAAAAAAACCCGGTCAGTAAGGCACTTTTGTTTCTTAATGGTTCACTGTTCTATGCTGTCATACAGAGTTGTTCTAAATTCTGGAATGTTTTCTAAACTTGAGAGTGTAAAACTGGAAGGGGGGGGTGGGGGTGTTTCTTTCCTTCTAACCTGGCTCCTTTTGTAGTCAGTTAGAACTCTATACATAGTAGAGTTTGGCCAAGTACATCCAGACACATCCAATGCAATTCATATTTTTTGTCTTGTGATGATCTTCTACAATGTGACTTTGGTGCTGTGCCCTCAGAGGAGGGCTGGCTTCAGCCAGCTGTCAAAATGAGGATCAAAGTCTGCTCACATTATTATTCGAGCTGGGCTCCTTGTTTCATGACACTGTTGTTTTCAGTTCAGCAGTGAAAAAGGTGTGCCTTTTTAAAAAGCAAAGGTTGTCTTCAGCCTCTTGTCCTCAGCCTAGGTTGGGCCATTTTCCCCCTGCCAGGTTTATGACTGTACTAAGACCTCGGTCCCCTGATATCTGGACCATGAATCCAAAGAGCAAAGCACTCTTTACTTTGCTTACCCTGCAGCATGTGGCTGCTATGTTTGTTTTTTAGATTAGTCTCTGCCCCTATCCAGGCAGCGCTGCAATTACTTGCCATTTCTCTAATGTGTTTCTTTTATAGACCAGCGATTTTCATTCAGGCTCTTGTCTTGACTTCAAAGCCTTCTCTTGCTTCCGTGATATTTGTATAGCACCATTGCTGTCCAGCTGAAGTCCTCATTGTGTTATATAGTGTACATTAGAGAATTATGGATTGTAATTCTCCCTGATTTGACTGTTACATGCATTCTGTCCTTCTCCTGGGGTATCTTACTTTCTGAAGACTATTTTGGCAGAATGGTGTCCTTGCTTGGGCTGCTGGAGCCCGTGTGAGAGATTGTATAAATGCTACATCAATAGCCTGATAGTTGTGGCTCTAAGGAGTTTGTTGTTTAGGCATTTGTGCAAACAATGCGTGTATGCTTTCAAGCATAGTATATCTCAATTTCAAGTTGTTTTAATTCTCGTAGTTAAGCTATGCAAATTTAATCAGATCTATCTGATAGAGAATGGCTCTTTAAGAAAATTGACATTTTTATCGCATATCAAAATTAAGGGTTTTATATAATAAACCACAGCAACAGCTTGGCTCATCTCCTTTGAAAGAATGAAAATCTTATGTCTGTCATTCTCTGGTTGATAAGCTTATAATTATTGCACCAGGAGCAGCTTCTGCTCAGATGAGGATGACACCCAGAAACGTGTAAAAAAAAAAAAAAAAAAAAAATCTGTTTAACACTTTATCATTTATGTATCGATATGTTGAGAGAAAGATGTATGACTAGAGAGTCATACGTGTTGGAATATTGCTCCTGGAGGCTGTTGAAACGTGTACCTGCATTCTCACTGTATGTTAGGAACCCATCCCTGTAATAGCCTTCCAAAAAGGGAAAAGGAACCTGTATCAAAACTCATGGTGAAAAAACCCCAAACCAATATACATCCAGAATATTCTTGCAACCGTATCCTTGAACATACCCATGAAGGTTGTAATGCTTTCCACTTGCGAATTTGCTTTAATACAGATTTGGGGAATGACTGTATTAGGAGTCCAAGTAATGATGATTTCCATATCTTGTGGTTTTTCTTTTTAGCATTACTTTAATATTGACATGAAGTAAGCCTGTAACTGGGATTTATTTATTTAAAAAAAGCCAGGGCATGTTTAATACTGGTAAACATATATTTCTTCCAAGATTTTCATATATTTATTATTCATTTTAATCTACTCTGCTGGTATAGGTCAGGTTTAGAAGAATATATTCACAATCAGGGGAAATCTTTCCAAAGGAAATTTACTGGTCATAGTAACGAACTATTCTGTAGTTTCAGTGGCTGGTTCTGTTGAGTGGAAAATTTGTATGTTACATTCCGTCAAAGGTGAGATTTTTCCTGCCTGGCAGTTCTTTCTGTCTTAGCATGAATCCTCTCCATCCCCTCTAAAGAGCTGATTCTTTTCCCTTCTCTCCAGGTTTTGGACATTCTTCCTGGTGAGGGACAGTACTATTTTCCCGGCAGTCGGCTGGTAACCTTGTGCATGTGCTCCCTGCTCCTCCTCCTCCACGCTTTCACCTGCTCCTCTCCCGAACTTTCCTGTCTGCTCAGCTTTCAGAGAGCGACTGCTGCTCTTTCAGGAAAGGATTTGGTTTAGGAGCGAGAGATCAGGAGAGAGAGGCAGTTTCATAAGTCTAGCAAACAACAAGCTGGGATTGATATGTGGATGGGACCTCAGGGAATTTTTCTGCATTTCTGACAGAGTTTGTCAGGTTTCTCGTTCTTTTATGGTGTGTGTATATATGTGTGATTGTTAGTACATGGAAAATCAAGCAGATCTATTGTTTTTAAGTCTTTCTAAACAGTTTAGTCCCACTCTCCATGCACATTTACCTGTGAAATAACCAGGGAGATGTTTGTCATACCTTCGAATTCTTGCTTTTCAAATTCTTGAAATCACAACTCTGCTTTCACTTACTGTTTCAAGTTTTTCAGCTTGCTGTTTCAATGCAGGTTCCTCTGTGAGATTTGCCAAAAGTTGATGATGCAAAGTTTTCATTTCCACGTATTGCATCCCTAGGAGTAGCCTCCAAAACCCCAAATAATGAGTCATTAAATTGATGCAATCTTCCCTGGAGTTGGCTGACATTTCAAGGGCTCAAAAGGCAAGCCCAGACAGAAGGTAGTAAACCAGCATGAATTCCTCATGTAAACACTTTTAGAATGCTTCAAATAGCATGGTGCTTCACTTTAATGTGGGCCACAGAACATACCCTGCTCAGAAGCTCTCCTCTTATATGCTAGGAGGGCCTGTATAGCGAGTCAATTCAGAATAATTAGCCCTCTGAAAGTGCACACCCTGCCATAGAAAAGCAGGAACGGTTAAAGAATGAGAGAAGGTTATAAGAAGACGATGTATTCTCGGGGTAGAGGCACAACAGACGCCAGGTAAGTAGGGCAGAATGACTCTAGAATAAAGATTTTGGCACTGAAAAGAAGTAGTGTGACTGGAGCTCCTGTCCATCAAATAGAACAAAAGGTGCTGTGGAAGCCGAGTATCTAAGCAGTTTTCCTATCTTTTCTGTCAAGCTGATGAGTACTACAAAAGCAAAGCACACGAATGCTGGAAATTTACTGTGAAGTATGCTTACTTCCTTATTTATGTGGGAAACAGATGAAGAGGACCCATCCTATTCTGAATTTTTTAATTGCTTTTGAGATCTACTTAATTTCCTTGGGCCACAGTACGTCATACATGTGCTAAGCAAATAGCTCAGAAAGCTTGAAATGTATCTTAAGGACAATTTTGAATATTATTTTAGCTTACGAAAGTGCTTTGAGAGTAGTAGAATTGATCAATGAAGCATTTCTCTTTCAATTCTTAAAATTGGATTAAACGAGTGGATTTTAAGAGAATGCTGTTTCATTCTTTTTGTACATTGAGCAAAATACAACGAAGAGCTCTTATTTACATGTTTTTTTCATGTGAATACTGGAAAAGTAAAGAGCTTTTCTGTTTAAACCATTGAGTCAGGTTATAGCATTTTACAGTAAAATATATAAGCATTCACCATTATCGCATTCACCAGAGGTGAGGTATTTTTGTTCTGTCTGATAGTGGTTTTCTTTTATTCCCTGATGCATTAGTATTTTATATACTACAAGTTTGTTACTTAATTTTGTTAATAGACTTCTGTCATCAGCCAGAAGTATGCCATGGAAGTCTCTGTGCAAAAAGAAATTTGTTCAGTGTTCTTCACCATTCATCTTGCATTAATTTTTCATGTATATGAAACATATCAATGGGATTTCATCATTAATGCTGGTACTTGCATCTTATTCCTTGCTGAGGTACTTTTTGGTCTTTCAAACAGAATTTAAAAAAAGTATCACAAAGATAATTTTAAAATGTTGTGGTGTTTAAGGCGTTGTATAATTCAGAGGGAGCATTAAGAAATAGTTTGAAACTGCTATTAAGATTTATGAGGAGTCGTCTTCGGAAAAGAGGATTCTAATTGTTTCCGAAGCATTTAAAATATAAAGAAAAATTACTTAGTTTCTAAAATGATATTTAGTCCAAGAGATCAGGCTATAAAAAAGCTTTTCATATCAAAGTTGGTTGTGCAAATCTGAAATGTCAAAAATGACTTGTTTTTAGAGGTCTGAATACAGATGAAGGAAAATAAGCTTGTTAATAAAGATTTATTTCCATCCCCCATTAGCTGAAATGTAGATATATCAAATTAGGCACCAATCAGCATTTGCACTGGAGGAAAAACACTAACCCACACTCCCCAGCAATTTCTATTTTGTATTTTTTCCAGTTCCAAATGAAGTGAGATGTTGAGGAAACCTCATGTTGCTGCTTTCTGCTCAATGGAGGGACAAGAGGGCTCTATCTTTACTGCTGTCCCTGCAGCATGTTGCATGAGCAGTAGTGCTAAGATAATGATTGTGTCACACACAGTGACTATAAACTTCCTAAACTAGAGGTGTGATATGTGTCTGTTTATCTGCTGAAAGCTTAGACAATAAACAGATGGAGATATGCTGGGTGTATTTGTTATAAAATTAGAAGCTTTTTTGTTTAATCCATTAAAAAAGTGAATTAAGAATGCTAAAATGTTATTTTCACAAAACCTTATTAACAATTCTAATTCAGGGAACATTTAACAAAGGTTTCCCTCATTTTCCGGTGGTGCAAAGGGTCATGTTGGGCACAGCTGAGATAACTGGCGCAAGAGACAAGTTCCAGCTATCGTAACCAAGCAGGTGTCAGGTATGATTTATATAGGGAGGATCATTTACCATGAAAGGAGTAGCTGTTAGTCCTTATCTGGGGGACAGCAGGGTCATTCTGGCAATGGAACCACATTGACAAGGGGGAGCGGGGGTGCTGGCACACTGAAACCGTTTGGAAATGAGGAGATGGACCGGTCCCTCTGCTGTACGACTTGCTGCTGGGCACCTTTCCCATATCAGCTGGTTGGTCCAAAGCCTGGGAGTATCACCTTGCTTTCTTCTCGCGTCCTTGAGACAACAGCTAGAAACTGCAAATTTAAAAATTCATCTTAGCTCTGTACCAAGAAAGGGGCATTAGCATTTGTCTATCTACTTTATTAAGCAGAAGAATTTAAACTTTTGGCGGAGTTGCTAAACATATGGCTAAGTTCTTCCCTGGAGCTATTTGAACTCATAATATGGCTGCTCTCAGAAAAATTGCTATTGCTCGGGTATGTGCATATTGTTTTTTCAGGATGTATAATAAGGTAAAGCTCTCCACTTTACTGGAGAGTTAAAATGAATCCATAAAGTTGAGTCTTATAAATATTCTCTATTTTGACTGGCTAGATACTTCACCTCTTTCCTGCAGGTTGTAAACAGGAGAGAATAGGAATTGCCAACAAATCAAATTACAGAACATTGAAAGTGTCAGCGTGGTAGTGTTCATTATGCTCATTCACAGAATATATGAGTCATTAAAATTCTGATATTGCTTCAGAAAGACAGTGTTTGTAATGAGAATAAAAAAAAAAAGCCATTACTTGCATTTCTCTTTCTGGCAATGATTGTTGGGAAAATTAAGGATAATACCAAAACGATTACCTGTTTCTCATGCAGTCTTAGGTTTTCAACCCTAAACGCCCTGCCTAACTGAAGTGCTAGATACAGCACACTCTGAAGTGGTGCAGTGAAAAAGTTCTAATCTTTTTGGAATTACAAGTAAAAGACTTTCACTTTTTTTTTATGAATTTTCTCATAATTTCAAGTCTTTCAAGTTCCTTTTTCCTTAGGATGAAGTGGTTCATCTTTTAAAGAAAAAATATGTTTTAAAGGTTTTTCATGTTTTCCATGTAGAATAGATTTTTTTTTAATTTTTATTTTTTATTTTTTAAATTCCAGATTATCTAAACACACATGCTAGGGTTGTGCTGGATGCTCTGTTTTGTTACAAAGGTACATGTGCGTACACACTCAAACCTTTTTTTCCAAGAATCACAAAGTCAGGTGAAATTCGTCTGGCCCTTTTTTCTTTGTGAATCAGTACAGACCACCAGCACAAGTAATTAACAACAGAATATTGCCTTAACCACGGCTGTGTTAGTGATGCTCATGTTCAGCATGCAAGGCTGCTTCACTGCTTGTCTTTGCACTTCACCGATCCTTTTGTGTGGTCTTTCAAGTGCTGCTTGAAACAATGTACCTACTCTTTTACCTGGTTCTCTGGAGGAGACGAGTTTTTACCAAAATAAATGAAATGGCTGTTTCTGGCCTTGCCTGTGGATGTCACCGAGCTATTCCCTACTTCACGCACATTATGCAACTTTGCAGTGTCAGCTGGTCTCTGCAAGAGCTCAATCAGAACCTGCAAGTTTCTGCAACTTCTGAGCCTACGAGCATATCTGGCAAAATGCTTAAACATTTTAAGCACTTTGAAGTGGTCTGTTCATGGATGCTTTCTTGGTCTATCCCAGGTTTCTGGAATACCAGCACAGCTCTCCACCTCCAGCTTTGTATCTTAAGTGTCAATAAAGTACTTTACATCCTTTTTTATAATCTTGCCTGTCTTAAGCAGTCTAAAATCCTGGAGTCACAGCTCTGGGAGTATTTCCTAAGTCTTAATGGGGAAGAAATACTACAACAGCAGCTATTTTTACGGTTTTCTGGAATGGTCTAGTAATTTTCAAGGACTGTCAACATAGTATACACACTGTTGAACTGTTGTATTTCTGTTGTGCAGAAAAATCTCTGGTTGGAACCATCAGCTTTTTCACCTTACTGCACATGTCCGTGTCCCCCCCCCCCCCCCCCACCCCGTTGTATCAGGTTGTCCTGTGTGCCATACACTTAACTTATTGTTTGAAAACGTGCCTTGTAATTCTCTTAAGATGGTATTATGTTCAGAATACGGCTGTAGATTGTTACAAGAATGCTTAAGCTAATACAGTAAAATCACATAGCAGGTAATTTGAGGGCTAGGAGAGCTGCTTATTTGCAAACACTAAAGGAATGGTAGCCACTCTTCACGAGTCCTGCCTCTGTAGTGAACAACTACTGGGTAGTGAAAAAGCCAGACGAGTGCTGTTATTCCCTACACCTCTCCAGATATAATCAGCGATATGGGTAGTGAAGTGCAAACTAATTGCAGCCGCACTTGGTCTGTGATTGATTTTAACTAAGTGTGTAGAATAGAAAAGCATTATGTTTAAAGAAAAATGCAATGTAAGAGGTTTGTCTTATCTAATGCGTTTCCAGTCATCATAATTTGATGCATCGGCTACCCAACTCTAATATGATTTTGGTTTTTATTTCAGAATTGCAGGAAATATGTTTATATGCGACTTTTTTATTTACACCAACCAAAAATCTCAAATAGTCTTTTATTCAAGCAAATCAAAGCATAAATGTTAGAGCTGATCTCTGGGCATTTTTAAAGTGAGAAAATAAAATGTGACTGCTTACACTAAATTGTATTTGTAGATGGGATGAATGCAGCTCTTAAAATGCAATATATTCACTGGAGGCAAAGGCTTGTTTCTGTTTACTGACCTGATGTTTACTGACCTATCATAAAGGTTACATTTCAGTGATCTTTAACAACTTTGTAAAAGGATGATTTTTTTTTTTTTTTTTTTTAAACACTAAGATATTCAGGGAATGAAATTATTACTGTATTGCATCAGGAAAAAATACAGATTTGTTTTAAAAATGTGCTTGTGCAGATGAGTAGGAAGGAAAAAAGAATGCAGTTTTGTACAGTGCATCTCTAAATATAGGATACAATGAGTTTAAATCTGGTGGAACTTTAAAACAGTTAAATTCAGTCACTGTAAAGCTTGTTCACTGTCTCTGTGTCAGATTTCTAAAATTTTGTCAGAATAAGTATGCTGTGTAGCATGACCTCCAAGACCCAAGAACCCAGAGGAAATAGGACTATTTGAGCAGTGGAGGGATAGCAGCATAGACACACAATAATAATTTGACTTTCTGGTCACTGACCACGGTGACTGCTGGACACTGAGGTGCATGAGCCACATCTACTTTGGGAGAGTGCATTTAGAAGCTACCGTATGTAAATGTACCTTTATATTTTAATGAAATGTAGAATTATGACTTATTTCTACGATTCTGAGTGAAGGGAATTTGGATGCTTGGCAGCAGAGCCGTACATTTCAAGAAAACTATAATTTTCCTTTGGACCATAATGATTTACTTAGCCAAAGGTGTTTTTCTGTATCTGTCTGTCTAGGACGTATTGTGACAATGTGCCTATATGTAGAGATATAGATATAACTTTGAGAAGTTCAGTGTTAGCCTACATTAAATTCTGGGCAAGGGTGGAGAAGAAAGAAGAGGGACTAGGAGAGGTAACTGAAGTATGTTGAATGTGTGAAGACTATAGTTTTAATGTTACTCATTTTCTCTCATCTCTGTCTAAAGTTTAGATGAATTATTGCATCTTCATTGACAACAGAGAAAGCTTAGTAGACTAGATGTAGATGTGTACGGAGTAGGTGTTGGTTAGAGAAATGTCATGCCCTTTTTCTCTAAGAAATCTTAGTTCCAACTCAGAAGCAAGTCACTAGAAGGTGAGGGATGAGGCAGAGTGACGTTTTGCATCTTTTGGGATGCTTTAGCTTCTTATTAATCTGCACTTTGCAATCTGAATGTATAAACCCCTTTAATCAATTGTGACAAGCAGCAATTGGTTTATGAGTTTATAATGATTGACATGTCAGACCTGAATAATTGTGAATTCATGTTGTCAAATTTTCTATCCTGGTGGTTTTAAAATGTTTTGGATTTGTTTTTTTTTTTATTGGTTTTTTGTTGTGTTTATTTGGTTGCTAAACTTATTACAAAATATTTACAAAATTATTGGCAAATATATTTCAGAAGATAATGGAAAATCCATCACCTAGTTTACTCAGGAATTTCAGCACATTGTGATGGAAGTGGTCCAGATAGTTTGTAAGTATTGAGTATTAGATTGAGTTCATTCTGGATATAAATATCAAGCAAGTTAGTAGTTGAATTTGGCTTTCACTGTCAGAGAGAGTCACCCGTTTTGTCATAAATAATAGCCCAGAGTAGATGAGAAGCAGAAATGAGAAGTTAAAAAATAAGAGGTAAAACATAAAAAAAAAAAAAAAAAAAAAAAAAAGATAATAATCTATTCTCTAGCTGTAGTATTTCAGTCTACTTGCTTTCTCTTAATTGAGTGTTAATCCTGCCAAATTTTGCTGGATTATGTGTGATCATTCCAGGATATGTTTTGTTTTAACCTGATATGGGCACGGCCTTCAATTCTTGATTTGAGGTAAAATGTCACTGTCTTCAGGCTCCTTATGAAACATTTCTTATCACACCTTTGCTATTTATGTGCTAGGCAGCTGGTTATTAAATTAAAGAAGTCTTATGTTTCCTCATTACAACTGATAACGCTGTAAGATAGAAATGCTGACATTTGAGCCTTTCTGATTTTCAAAGTATCTTCAGGCCTTTGGGGTAATGTATATCATATCCTTGACTGGAGACTTTCCATGTAGAAATACCCCATTTCAGACTTAGTTTCAGAGGTGAGACAGATAATAATCCTTTTGATGATTCTTCCTTTGTCATCATATATTCCCCGGGTTAATACGTCTGCCCATCTTCACTGACCTTGGCTGTTACAGCTTATGGCTTTGATTCCAGATTCTGAAATGGGTTTTTTGACCTTTTTTGCTTTGCCTTGTTGCCTTCAAACAAAAGGGGAAATGTTTTAGATTACTAAAAGCTATGCTTCTTTTTTTGTTTGTATAACTTTAAAGGAGATTTATAGCATACAAATTTACAAAAGTCCTTTATACTTTTGAAATGCAATGTTTTCTTGCACAGATAAAGCTAGTGGTTGTGTTTTAAGATTTAGGTTTTTATTTCTCATTACCATACTCTGATTTGATTGGTAGTAAATTATATAAATCTCCCTGAGGCGAGCCTGTTTTGCCCATGACAGTAATTGCCGAGTGACCTCCCTGTCCTTAGCTCAACCCACGAGCCTTTCATTATGTTTTCTGTTGTGTCCTGATGAGGAGAGGAAGTGATAGAGCAGGTTGGTAGGTACCCACTACAATAGAAGCCCTTCATTGCAGACAGGCTACCTGCTGATTGTCATGAAGTTATTTCTTTTCTGAAAAGACAAGTTTGCGTATAATAGCTGACATACAATACATGTGTAACTCATCCTTTCTTAGATAGCCCTTGCAATGCTGCTACAGTCAGTGTTAGCTTGAATTACCAGCCACAGAGGTGTAAACTGTGCCAGTTCAGGCTGCACATGGCAGCCAATGTGGTTTTTTGATGCAAGTTTGAGATAGCATGCCTTAGGTCAGTTCACTCTTCCTTTTGAAAATTTTTTTTGAGTTCATAATTTCTCTTAAATATGCTTCAGGAGGAAGTTGTCTCATTGCCTTTTTTTCAGCTAAGGTAAAGGCGTGAATAAATCTCACAGGCACTGAGAATTTTTTGCATCAAGAAGTGCGTCTGTTTATTGGTGAGTTATATGTGTACATGTGGATTTGTAATGGGTAGCGTGGGGTTTTTCCTCATCGTTGACAGAAGAAAAAATTCATGCTACTCTTGAAGGCTTTGCTAACCAAAAACGACGGCTGTGCTGGTGAACTTGATCGTTCACTCTAAGGTGCGTCTGTGTTTGTTTCTGATTGTATGAGTGATTAAGGAAAAAGGAAAATCCTTGAGTTAAAATTGAAAAGCACTTTATTTAGCAAATCAACACACTCTTCCCTGGTAAAAATCAGATATTTTGTGGAGTTCCAGAAAATATTATTTTGACTGAAGGTGGTTTTCAGAGATGAGTTCTGAGGACATAAAGCAGCAATTGCCTTTTAAAAAACAGTCTTTAGTAATCTGTTTGTATTCTCAGTATGTATTCAGAGATGTCTCCTCTGCTTACGTACGAAGAGAAAAAGACCAATGGAATTAAGTTTAGCTTCAACTAATAAAGACCTCAAAGAATTCCATAATCTGTAAAAGCACAGGAAGATCTAATCCACAACCAGAGAAAAAACCTTCCCTAGCCCTTACTGTCAAACGGTGGTTTTGTTCTGGGAGTTGAGTGTATAGATACTTTCAAAAATACTTTGTTTCATTGCTTGTTCTTGATCTATTGTATCTATTATTATTATCATCTGTAAAATGCTGTTTTTTCTGTTTTATGCCTGCATTTTCTTCACTCAAAATGGTGGCACTTTGTCACCATGTATTTCCTTTTAGATGAACGTTTGAATACAAGATGCAGAGCATGAGATCTGGAGACTAAATTTTTGTTCAGATCCTTACATAACCTCTGGAGAGTAGTCTGCCTTTTCTTTTTTCCAGTGTCTGTTCCATTTTATAGTGTCAGAATCTAACCCTTGAAAACTAATTAACAGCTCTGTGCTATTTATTGCTTGGAGCTTTTTGTGCTTTTACAATACAAGTGAGTATGTGAATGCTTTATTTTGGGTTCTTGTTACATAACTTTAAAAAAAAAAAAAATCCCTTTACTGTATTTTACAATAGAAGTGGGTAGAGGCAGCCACATGGAAATACGTTTTGGTGTTGTCGTACAGCAACCCGTAATGCAACGCCAGCAGTTTTGCTGGGCTTGTTCTCACTTAATATCCATTCTGTTTTCTGCTCAGGAAAAGACTTGTATTCAAAACTGCCATGTTACTTGAAAGCTGGAGATGGAAGAACACAGATTAGTCATAGCTGGTGCGATGCCACATGACAGGTGACTTTATTTTTAGAGTAGGCTGGCGTAGTCTGATCCTGGGGTGTTGCTTGGCTTGAAGCAGCTACTGTGTAGGTTACGTTCCTACATTATTAATGATGTAACTGGAATGGAAATCTAACAAGTTTAATATTTTTTAAAAAAACCCTCTATCTGAAGGTACCCTACCACACTAAACAAAGAATACTTGGATTTGGTTTGATTTTCATACGTGGATATAGTTTCAGGCTTTGTTCCCATCCAGGCAGAAGAGAGCATGTACTGTCTGCCTGACATCAACAGTTCTAAGGGTGTGGTATGATGGGAACCACTCGCAAGGACTGAGCTCTTCGTAAAACACTTTGATATTTAACTTTCCACTGAAAATCTTTGCTACGGCCAGGAGATTAGTTGCCAGTATTTTTGCCTCATATAGCTGCCACTTCTATCAGGTACTTAATTGCAGTACAACTTTCCTCAGTGTTTCTGAAATAAGCAGCTTGATGGTCAATAGCTTCCCAATTATTCAACAATTCAATATATCATAATTTTCAGCCATTTATTTCCCCTTGTATTTTTTCATGGATCATGAGGAATAATTTCAAAAAGCATCTGAGGAAGTAGTGTGTTACTGACCTTGACAAACCATTAAGCATATGAAGTACATTTATTGAAGATTATAACTTTAGACCAAAAGTTTTAGGTTTTGTGAAAGAAAGTGACCTCTAATGTATGATGATGCTATATATATATGTTTTATATATATATAACATATATATATAATATAACTATATATATATTATATATATGTTTTCGAGGGCTGAGTGGAAAATGGAAATTTCTATTGAAATCAGAGTATGTTACTCTGCAGTGTAATATTTTTTTTCAGAATTTCCCTCAAAGGGAATGGCTCACTTTTATGTTACATTTGGCTATACTATGTCTGTACTTGAGTAGTAAAACTTTATAGATCAAATTTTATAGATTACACCTTTTTTTTAAAAGTACAAGAAAGAACTTTCAGAAGTTCTTTCAGAACTTTCTCTTTTGTTGAAACAGCATTTTTATTGGTATTTAAACATGACGCTGGAGAGCCAGTAAAGGATGTGTGTGTTTTTCCAAAGCTCATGGGTTTTTATAGGTTTTCCCATAATGCTTTTTGTGCTATCAAAATGCAATCCACAAAAACATAATACAGTTCTCTAGCTTATTCTATTATTAGTTGTGTTAAAATTGAAACAATATCTAAATGCATGCATTTAAGATGGAATGTCTTTCTAGCTGTATTAGCCAGTCCTACTTACTGTAGATCTAGGAAGATGAATTTCCTGTATTTCACAAAAAATTTTAAAGATATGCGTTATCCAACAGTAAAGCATGTTTGTAATAGAATCTGCACAGGATTGTTAAAGTGCACCTTTGTTATTAAAAAAGGCATTTTGATTTTTTTTTTCTTTTGGTCAATTGTAAAAAGTATCTCCCTGTGCTTATCTGCTGTATGACACAAATGCATACAGTTCCATAGCTGAAAATATTGTCAGCCTGTAGGAGAACAAAGAAGGCAAAATCACTTGGAGTATCCGTAAGGAGTAACCAGAACGAGTACCATTGCTTTCCCGGAGTGGAGTGGGGTGCAGGGAGGAGGCAAGTGGTGCCGGGATCATCTGTTGTTTTGCTGGAGATCGGCTGCTGGAAAAGTCATGTCCCAGTGAGTTGAAAGTCACTGTATTACTGTCTCAGATCACTGGATGTTCACAGACATGATGTGTATGATCGTTCTGCATTATATAAAAACATGTGTTGTGGGGCTTTTTTTGGTCCAGATTTTATGCTTTTGGAATACTGAATAACTGTTGAAATATTACGTGCTTTTTTTGAATGGCTTATAAGTTTACTTACTTACAGCCTTAGGAATAATTGTTGCATAATTCTCTATCAGGCACATTTCCAGCAAAATATGTCCATTAATTAATTCATTGGCTATGTATAAATTTAAAGGCCTCCAGGCTCTCCTAACTCTTTCCCTTGTTCCCTTTTCTGTAAATCTGAGCTGTAATATTTAGCCTTTTAGATGACATCTCTCCTTTTTTCCTCCTTTTTTTTTCTTTTCTGTTTTTAGTGTTGCATCCTTAATTGATACCGTCTTGCTACATGGTTTTCAAAAGAAACTTCTTGTGTTGGTTCTATGTGCCAAGAAAAACCTGCCTGAATGAAAAATAATTAAAATGGCATAGTACGTTAGTCTGTTAGGCTGCATAAATTTGCTTTCATTTCCTAAACCATTTTAAGTGACAGTAAGTGTTTCACTTGAATTTCTGGGCTCTGATGAGTCACCTTTTATGTAGGCATTATGATGGCACTGTTGGTGCCTCACTGTGACAGTCTTAATATAGCTGTAATTATGCTGAAACTATTCAATAAGTAAAGTCATTGTATTAATCTGTATGTTTTCTTTCCAGGTTCCCACAGAAACATTTAACTCGGTTCTTTCACATGATCACCTTATTCTTACACCACCCTTTTGCAGTGAGAAGGGAGTCATTCAGAAATCCTGATTCATACTCAGTAGCTGCTCCTTGCCTTCATGCTTTCTTTTTCCATATGAGAATTTCAGTAATTCAGGTGCAGTAACCATTGTATCTCCATCAAACTCATACCTGTACCTGTCTGTCAGTGATAGCAGATCAATTGCAGCAGTGCTGGTAATTTCAGTAATAAACTCTCCTATTTGACCTGTATGATGGAACAATACTATTCCCTTCCTCACACTCTGTCTAATCTATTCACAATGCTGCTACACATAGTTGAAGCACACAGCTTTGAATCTTAAGTACAAATGTTTTGATAACATTTAATAATCTGGTTTTCATAATTAATCATTTAATAATTTGGAAGAGTAAAAGTCTTTGAGAAGAATTGATTTTGCTTTCCATGATTCTAGAAAGCATGAACTAACTTAGTAGAAATGCCTTTAGTTATCATGTACCTTCATTAAGTAATATGCTCATGAATTATTTTAATAGTTATTTTGCAATCTTCTGAATTCCTTCCAACCGTTTTAAAAAATCAGTTTACAAATATTTCTTTAGAATAATTATTAAAATAGAAACACAAAGTATTTCTATTTCTGTAGCTTTCCTATAACATAGGAAAGCACCTATGTTTTTATTGAATAAAGTGTAGTTTGATTTTTGTAAAAATAGACTTGGTATAATAAGAGTTTATTGATTTGATTCAGAATATAGAACTTAAAGAGAAAATTAGTTCAAATAACAATAAAGCTTGAGTCAAAAGTATTGGTTTAAAAAAATGTCAGTGGAATTTATATTGTATCTTTCTAAATCGCTAACCTTGCAGTCAATTAATGTGTTTGTACAGTTTTGTTCAGAGTAAATACATTGGGTGAAGTCCTGGCTGCCCTGAAATCAATGTTAGTTCCATTCATTTCATTAGTGCTTATTGGCTTAAGTAGATTTATTCATCTGCTCAAGGTAGATATGTTTGTTTTTCTTGCTGAATAAACACTAATTTTGAAGGTTTTCCTTTTATGAGCCTTAGTTCATGCAGAGCCTCTTCATTTATCAGCATGAAAAAGTTCAAATATGAGGATGCTAATCGGTGCCTGTGAGGTTATAAAGATGATTTCAGTCCTTCTGTGTTTCAGGCATCATTGAAGGCTGTGGGAGCTGGAGGTGTTTAGTGCTTCTTAGAAGTTTTCAATATGAAATCTAATTCTAAAAGGACTGAATAAATTAGCTATTTTCCTCCATGCAATATGGTTTTTAAACACTGAGTGATCTACACGATGTGCAAATGTGCACTGAACATGGTTTAGTCTTAAAATAGAAATTATACCAAGCTGCTAACATACATATTTCTAAATTGAGAACATAATTGCTTTGTGAATTACTGAAGAAGTCTTGACCATGGCGTGAGGGAGTCCACTGTTGAAGCTGCAGAGCAGTTATACTTTCAAAGGGTTAAATAGATGATGCTACAAAACTGGAAATTAGTTCTTGCTTCTGCTTTTCCCCGTCTTTAACATTAAAGACTAGTCCTGTGCACCTGTACTTTCACCGTGTGTGTCCAGTGTTTGTCCTGCTCGCGTTCATTGTCACAAGACAGCGTAGTTATGTGTTCACAGCAAGTCTTTAAAGGAAATTATTCAATCCAGACTCCTCCTTTTGTTTATTCATTTAAGGATGAATCATTCAAGCTGCCCTTCAGTCTGTGTAGGAAAATAAGCAAACATAATTTCTCTTGTGCATGCCAAAGCAATGGTTTTAGATCCGTGTCAATTACTTTATTCCAAATCAGTCTGCACTTCCCTCCAGCTTGCAGTTAAAGAGCTGTTATTTGATAATCAGCGTTAACTCTGTCAAGTAAAATGCAGAAGTTATGACTGCATAGTAATGACTGTGTTCCCCCTAGGTAGCCCTTCATAGTGCAGCTCGCGCTCAGCTGTGTAGGATTCCTAGCAGCAGTTCAGGTACACACCTTCCTAATGAAGATGCAATTACCCATAACTGATTGATCTGATAGGATGCTTAGAGTTTCTCATGTGCTAGTCAAAACATTTTGGTAGAGGTGCCTGTTTCGTTTCTTTGGATTAGAGTAAATTTTTTTGGTTTCTGGTTTGCTGACTTAACGTGAAATTGAAAATTAGCGTTTCTAGAGCTAGGATTACACCCAAGCTTTTAGTCTCTCACCAAATTTCAAGGAATTATTATTTATATGAATTGTATGATAAAAAGTCTAGGTATTAATTTTTTAGGAAAAATTTTCAATAGGGCACAGAAATCAGTGGCTTTTTTTTTTTTCATTTCGTTTTAACATACTTGAATTAGAATATATGCAGAAAGTTGTGGCATAGAAGTAATTCTGATAGAACTGGAGTTGACGCAGAGTGCGTTGCATACGTTCTTCCTATGTAGCTAAAGGGAATATATTTATTTTATAACTTCTTGTTTCCCTGGAATATTTCTTTGAGATTATGTGTTCTTGGAGTTAACTATCTGGCATCCTGCTATAATTGTAGTTTCCAAATATAATTTTAATTCCCTCATTGGGCTAAACAAAAGGAAATGAAAATCCTTTATCTTTTTTTTTGAGGTGCAGATTTCAGCATGCTAATCCATTTGTTCAGGCTTTCAGAACAGAAAAAGCTGGAGTGATTTTGCTGAATCCAATTAAGGCATACACAGTGTGATTAGAGATATCACAACAAATGATGAGAGACGAGAGGGTGTGTTTCATATTGCGTACCTTTAACTCTTTACTTCTCAGTGTTTGAAATCTTTAGCAGGGTATATATAATTTTGCATTTTGAGGAAGACAAAATATATTTTTTGAAAAAGAAACAAAATCTGATGTTTGAGATCCTTGCTTTCTGAACATCTGCCCTTAGTAAAATAGCAGGATTTAATGACGCTACTGGTGTGTAGAGGTATCTTGCCTCTGTTTCCTTGAGTATCATATATAAGGAAGACAAGTTTATATTGCTTCACTATCAAAGATGAAATGAAGCTGTGTCACACATGCAGATATAAAATACAATATGCAACTTGAAAATACATAGACTTTGTCATATTACACTGGAAATATGAATATTAAAAATTGTAAAACAGATAAGGTTAGCTTGGCAATTTCTTCCTGTATTAAGATAGGAAATGCAGAGTTAATTTATATGCTCTTAGAAACTAGGACTTATAAGCAGTAAGAGGAAATGGAAATTACAGTGTGAAAAGAATTGTTTTCATCTTTGTTCATGAGTTCCAAGTAGGCTTTGCAGAGCTTTTACTCTGGCTTTTCTCTATCCCATTTCATGTCTGAAGAGGAGTCCACGAATACCTCACAAATTGCCATGCTGGTGGGACAATGGGTGCAGTGTTTTTAGGATAAATCAGAGTACTTAAATTTGTTTTACCTAAAATCACCTTTACCGTCTTTGCTGCTATTTATTTTATGGTTGTATTAATGCTTGAGCTGTAAAGAAATTAGCCTAGTAGTTGGCATAAAATAATAAATAAAACTGCTTATCAGGACTAACTTTTTATTACATATACCTAAGCATATATATATTCATATATGTAATACAAAAGAAATGTCTGAATTCTTTGAAAATTTTACAGTCTGCATATATATAGAGATATATAAAAATACAAGTATATATATTTATACTATATATGTATGCTTTTATATATACCATATTTGTATATGTATGTATATTTATACACAATTCAGCAAATGTAACAAAATTATTTTCCTCCTACAAGTATTTCTTAGCTCTCTTCTAATCAGGTCTTTAAATCCTATGTCCAGAGGCTTTATATTCACATTTTCTTTAGCCAGTAGTGTGTCTTTAGTAGTAGCGTGTCCAAATAAAATCAGGAAATAAGTAGTGGCTCTAAGCTATCCTACATGCAATGTTGACTTTTTTACCATAACAAATAAACGTTATCATTTCTGCTGCATTCCTTTGAAGTTCCTGCTCTCTCAGAAGCTTTTCTTGCGTATGTAATCCATGCTTCAATATTTCATGTATTCATTCACCAGGAAATACAGCAATAATTCTTCCATATGCGCTTTTATTCTCTGTTAGAGATCTAACGTAAATACTCCTTGAGCTAGACTAGTGAGAGCATCAGCATCCCGCCTGACGTGGTTTCAGTCTCTACTTACCCCAGCCTGTCAGCGCTGTGGTTTTCTCTACAAATTGTCACGCAGTTCTCATTGACTGGCAGTAAAGTTAGTGCAAGGCAACTAGAACAAGGGCTGCAGCTTCTAGAAGTCACCAAATCATCAATTTGCTTTTGTATTTTTCTTAAATGTGCTTTCAAGTATCTTGATTATAAAGAAAAAAATTCTCAGAAATGCTTAAAAATATTATAATCTGTTTAATTCATGAAACATTGTTTCCTAATGAAAGCACCTGAAATCTGAGAATCTCCCTTATCATATTGTAGATACTTTCTTCCTTCAAGGTAATGTGTTTCCGTTATGTTTGGATCAGACAGTGAGGTGTAACAATGCTTTACCTTTGCACAGACAAAGATTTTTTTTTTGTTCCCCCCAAGAATGAGATTCAGTAGGTGCCTGTCTGACTTCATGATGCTTTTTGAAATTTTTCATCCATTGTGGAGGCTAAACTCTGCCAATAAGCACATAGCTCAACAGACCTGGTTTTGAAATAACAGCCAAAAAACCAGTCATTCTTGCATCTTTTTCCTGTGATTTGATGTATGAGGAACCTTGGCTTATGAAATTTACAGGATGTGCATTTATATGAACTTTATCCCTTTTAAGATTGGTGGTATTTCTTGTAAGCAGCATGGAGGATTTATCATGCAATGGTTTTCACATTTTCTGTATCAGTGTTATTTTTCTAATGTATAGAGATACGATTTTTCACTTCAGCGAGGTAATAATGTCTCAAGGGAATGACATATGTATAAATTGAAAATAGAGACAAAGAGGGAGCACTGAGCTGTTCTAAACATTTCTGGTAAATGTGAGGGTAGATACGGCCTGATTGCTGGCCATATGTTTGAACAGCTCTGGAAGTGAGATCACGGCAAGGCGATCAGGGAGGATTTAGATGGATGATTTCCACAGCTTGCTTTGAGGAGGCAGAGATGAGTGAGAGATCTGACCGTGCCTTTTTCAAACAGTGGCGCTGGCTCTGGGTACTCTAAACTGATGGGACACTGCAGCATAGGAGTGTGGGGGTTATAATCTGGCTGCAAGTATGACGTGTAGATGATGTAAAAGAGTGAGGTGGTAAAATCACTGTAGTGATTTGAGATTGTACACATTGCACTGCATCCAAGATTAAGTTCTCTGCCATCAAATAAAAGATCTCGTCTAAGCTGCTTTAGTTAGCTTCATGTTCAGTAAGGATTGACTACAAATCCTCATGCGTGTCCAGCCTCGATGGCAGAGTCAGGGTAATCAAGATTTGCAAGCTTTTGAAACAAATAAATCCCTCGTATTTATACAGACAGATAGAAATCTCTATGTATACAGCTAGCAATTTGTTTGTCTCCTGACTAATCTAAATAACTACCTTTGCATTGTTTGAAGAACTGTGAAATGTCTGTAAGGGCTATAAAGATTTCGATGCAGCTTTTCTCAGTGCTGGAGTGGGAACATACAGGGAAGGATGCATTCAGCGCAGCTGAACTGTAAATAACAGTTAGGCCA
The DNA here is from genome assembly GCA_947846985.1 of Fratercula arctica. Taxonomy (NCBI): domain Eukaryota; kingdom Metazoa; phylum Chordata; class Aves; order Charadriiformes; family Alcidae; genus Fratercula; species Fratercula arctica. The sequence goes on from CANTUZ010000010.1 coordinate 29,458,739, forward strand.
AATAGTCAAATAAGGAAAAGTTTCTGGGTGGAAGCATTGAAAGTAAAAAGCCTCATACTGAAATCAGTCAGGCATACAATTTTCTTTTGAAGGTAATGGTTGAAATCATGTAAGAATTGTTATACTAGATTATTATTAGTCCATTTTTTGATATATAGAGTTTAAGACAAATTTCAAAGGAATGACAGAACTCCTTATGTCAGTAGTGATACAGGCTTAAAAGTTTTCCTCAAAGTAGAGGTCAGGTCAGAGGGAGAATGGAGCTGACACCTCCATCTGCTCTGGAGGAGGCAACTACTTGTCTTCCTGAAGAATTGCTCTCGTTGAGAGCAGCACGGATTGTGATACTGACTGAGGTCTGTTTCTGCAAACCTAAGAAAGTAGGAATGTTATCATGATGTTGAGTATGAATAGCGATACGAGCAAAATGAGTAGATGGGAATTTTTTTGAAAGCTGCGTGAACTCAATATTCAAACTGCGAGTAATTATGTGGACAAGGTAGTTTTTCCAAAGCCAGCATAATCATTTGAAAAATTCCCTGTCATTTTAAGGCTTTTATTATTTTCTGTAATTCACTTTAAACTGTAGCTGCTAGCTTTAGGAAAGAAATTTTGTACCATATAAAAAAAATGTTGAAAGTATAGTGCCATAATAAATTAATTCTCTCTTCCAGATCATACACGTTAGAAAACTTCTTCTTTGCAATTGCTTTGGGTGCTGATGAACACACTGATTTCAATGGAATTATCTGTAGCAGCTTGATTTTCTTTTCTTTTTTTCCCCCAAAACATTCTGGTTATATCTGTGGCCTGCTTGCATCTAATAAATGTCTTAATTTTGTTTTGACATTGAGCTAAAATACTGCTGGTTAGAAAAAGTGTGAATGTAGAAGACGTTTTAAGGACTAAAATTTTTTTATACCTTGTAAAAATAAACAAAACAATGTTTGGATTTTTTCCCAATGAAATTTAAATGAACATAATGTTTCAACAGCCACTGCTAGGGCATATATTCTTCAGTGGGTACATTAAAAGCCTTCTTAGTATGATACTATCTGCTAATTAATCCTGCCCATTATCAGGATTTTTCTCCTGTATAAGATTAGGCCTGTCTACAAAGTCTAATTCATCAAAAATACCGTGAAAAGACTACGGAAGACTTGAGATTGAAGTCCAAATGTTATCATAATAATAAGGACTGACAATTGTATTTCCTCTTGCAAGAAAAGGCAGAAGTGAGCTTGGCCTGTTGATCATAGGAGAATTGAATTTAATGCAGATGTAGTTGTTAGGGATCAGTCATACTTTAGTAATTAAGCACTCTTTGTAAGATAAGGATTAATCCTAAGAAAACATTATTAATATTAAAATCCTAAATTATTACTTATTGTTGTAAATATGACTTAGAGATTCGTGTCATCTAGTAAGACAGAAGAAATAATTTAAAGCCTATTTTGCCTGTGTTATGAAACTTTATTATGAATATACAAAGGCACACAAGAAACAGTTGTACTGATATGAGCTGGGCGTTACTCAGTGTCCTTGAGATTCCAGTCTGCCTTTTAAACAGGCAAACAAAATTAACTTAAAAAAACCCCACCTATTTCCTTTTGTCCAACGTTTTCCCTATTGTTTAAAGAGAAGACACAGAAAATAAATGCATGGGGGAAAAAGCGAATAAAATAAATTTTGCTAACTGTTGTAGCGGCTGTATGTGGTGTGAAGTAGGGAGGGAGTGGTGACCTTTTGGAGAATGACATTTAAAGGAAGTCTGATTGTTAAGAATGACCTAGAAACCAGGAAATATATTTTGATTTTAAATTTTATGGATTCCATCCCATGTATTTACCTTTATGTACAATAAAATACCTACTTCTGTGTGAATAATGAAACATAAAAATTATTTTCATATAATTATTATTAATTCTGTGCTCTATGGATGGAGAAATATTGTTTTCACGCTTAATTATTGCAATGTTTTTAGTCTTCTGAACAATGTAAAACATGCATTTAAAATTAGTCTATTTGTAAAGCAATCATTTCTCTTTCAGTATGCTAGCGTCTAGCAATTTATTTTAAAAAAGAAAATCCCTAACTTCATTCAGATTATAACAGATTCCCTTTAATTGTTGCAGGAGAGTGATATGTTCAATTAAAAACACATCTCTGTTTTATAACCCTGAGATACTGAGTCCTGTCAGACTTCTAGGCATCGTCTGTCTGTTCTCCCCGTCTCCTCTTTGAAATCCCATGTTGTCCTAACACTGTAATGCAACATCTAGGTCTAAAATGTTTGAAACTAGATGAAGAAGTAGCAGCTTTTAACATCTCACTTACAAGGTGAGATCCAAATGATAGAAAAAAGTGAAATGGGATAGCTAACAACATAGTGTTGTGGTTTAATCACAGTTGGCAACTAGGACCATGCAGCCCCTCGCTCGCTTCCCCTGGGGGAGAATCAGAGGGGTGAAAGTGAGAAAAGTTGTGGGTTGAGATAAAGACAGTTTAGTAGGTAAAGCAAAAGCTGCGCACGCAAGCAAAGCAAAACAAGGGATTCATTCACTGCTTCCCATGGGCAGGCAGGTGTTCAGCCATCCCCAGGGAAGCCGGGCTCCATCATGCGTAATGGTTACTTGGGAAGACAAAACAACATTAATTTGGACATCCTCCCCCTTTCCTTCTTCTTTCTCCAGCTTTATACGCTGAGGGTGATGTCACATGGCATGGAATATCCCTGTGGTCAGTTGGATTCAGCTGTCCTGGCTGTGTCCCCTCCCAGCTTCTTGTGCGCCCCGAGGCCACTCGCTGGTGGGGTGGGGTGAGGAGCAGAAAAGGCCTTGACTGGTTAGCAACAACTAAAAACATCGGTGTTTTACCAACGCTATATTCACCCCAAATCCCAAACATAGCGCTACAGCAGCTGCTAGTAAGAAAGTTAACTCTATCCCAACTGAAACCATGACACATAGTAGACTTCAGCTCACAGAGAAGGCTTTGTGTTTAAGTAAGATGTCCTGTAGACATTGTTAGACCATTATTAGCAGACTGAAATTACCACGTAAAGGCCAGAGAACGTACAACGTTCACGCATGAATGTTAGATTAAAGCTAAGTTTCCATAACACACCTGCAGTTAAAAAGACTTTCTAACTATGGAAGAAACAAAGTTTGGAGCGTGGAAGCACAAAATGTCTAGTGATAAGCTGGATAATACTTGAGATTATTCTCAACAGTGAGGAGGAAAAACCAGCATGAAACCTGATCAATATTACATTTTTCCTCCAAGGTCTCTGCAATTTGTAAAGAATATATTTATTATCTGGCACATTGGGGGTTTTGAGTGAGAGTTTCAGTCAGAGACAAGGAAAGGAACCACGAACAGATATCATTAAAGCTTTAGCTGTATACAGAGGTGTAGTCAAGGCACATACCTTAAAGAGGGCTGAGTTAATGGGCTCAAGTATCCAAATAGCTGCTTTAATTTTGCAGTATCATTACAACTGCAGAAAATGAGTAATTTCACTGAAGTGAAAAAAAAAATCAATGGTGCTATTGATGTGCTCCAGCTGAGGTATATGTGGCATTTAAAAGATGAAGTGTGGAGCCAAAGCTGTCAGTTTCATCATAGAAATGTACCGATTTTGTCTAGTTAAAACCCATTAGTTGGCTGAACTCTTGCACGCTGGTTATGTTTCAGGAAGTTATTTTTGAATGTCACGCACTTGCTTGGACAGGCAAATTTCTCTTATAAATTTCTCAAGGTTAGTGAGGCCATCTGAGTGCTTCACCAATTCTCATGCAGCGTGGAGGCAGGCAGACTAAGTATCAGAGGCAGGTGCTATTTTAAAATCTTTTTTTTTAATAATAGTATCCTTGAACATTTTTTGCGGCTGTTTTTGTTTAGACTAAGTATTGATTGACTTATTCAGTAAACTGGTATGAAAGAGTTTTGTGTAACGTGATTGTCAAGTAAAGGAAGTACTGCCGAAGACATTCCTGTATCATTTCCACGTGTCCCACTGATCTCAGAGACAATAACTGTTGAGTACCAGGGGGTTTAAAGGGCCATTAGCATGGTGTGGTGCTAGAGCAGGAATTGCTTCATGTTATTTATCTTCAAAGATGAACTTTCTAATTTCATTTACAAGAGAAATCAAGGAGTTTATTAACCAAGAGACTGGACTAGGTAATTTTCAGGGCTCATTTTATTATTTAAATATATAACAAAGCTAATTCAATAGAAAGATCTGAAGAGACGTTTACTTTGGTCTTCCTTTCCTGTACTCTGGGGTTTATGCTGGAATCTGGTTTACACTCAAGTAAAGCTTGGTGTTTGCAGCAGGCTGATTAGTCTCCTCTGGGAGGCATCTGGTTAGCTCTCTTTAAAGAGCTGCTTCTTGGTCCTTCCCAAGTGCGTGGTGCCACACGGCAGACACCATGCAGAACAGTTTTTCTGGGCAAGATGTAAAGAAGGAAAGGAGACTGTGTTTTTCCCGTCCCAAGCTGCCTTTCCTCCTGTCAGGTAATGAAATCAGTGCCTAGATGCACATGAACTCCCTGTACTTCTAAATAGCTTTTTAAACTATTGTTGTTGTGACAGCCAAGGATGAGGATAAACATCCATCTTTCAGTCAAACTTTTGCTGTTAATATGCTTTATGGAATTCTGTGAACTTGTTCTACAGAAGGCAGGGCAACACTGGTACTGTCGTACTCCTGTTAATGTGTTTCATGCTCATTAAATTTGCATATTGTAGCATGTGCAACATTTATGCAAGGTAAATTTTATAAGCCAAAGCTGATTCAATGTGTACAATATAGAAATAATTGATTAGATTTAAATCTAAATCCCTGACAACTTTGAAGTCATTTACAGACCTTTTTTCATCTGTTAATGACCTTTGATTCCTGAAGAACTAACTGTGGTAAAGGTTTTCACAAGAAAAACAGTGCAGTTACCTTATTGGGCTGGGTTTCACCAAAGAAGAAAAGTATTTAAGTGTTTATACCTATAATCAGCCGCATAAGGATTAACACTCACATGTAAATGACAACGGTGATTGCATTTCGGTGTTAATAGCTATTGATACGAATCGAGTAAGAAATGGCATTCTCACTTCAAATGACTTTTCAGTATTTCAGGAAATTATATTCTCGTGAAGAGTCAACCCTGAAAAATTTGTGCCTGAAAATTATAAAGAAAAATTAATGATCTTAAGGATACCTTTAGAGTGTGTGTGTTTGTGTGGGTATATGTATGAATGTATTTCATATTTCTCATTTAAATTTAAACTTTTCTTTTTTCCTTAAAATGTGAAGGTCTTTGAAATTTGAATTAACTTCAGAATTCATGTGACCTAGCTTTAGTTTCAAAATATAGCAGCAGACTATTTACCAAATGAACCTTATACCATAAATGGAGTTTGTTTAATCAAATTAACTCTTTCTAGTGAAAATTGTTTGTTAAGAAATACATGAAGAAGAAATATCGTACCTTTAGCAAACCTCTAGCAAAGGCTCTGTAGGCTGAGAATGAAAGCTGACATCTGAAACAGCTGCAAGTATTTGGGTTTTGCAGTCAGAGTTGTTTAATTGTCAGTGAGATGCATTTCACCATATACTTGTGATGTTTGGAATTACTCTATCCTTATTTTGCAAGTAAGAAAATACAAGTAAAGAGAGGATAAGATAGTCTTCATGTCAAGTAAGACAAGCGTGGTAAGTAGGAGAATCATCTCTCTCCATAATACAGCAGTTGTGTCCGCTCTAGGGTTAGCAGGTATGCGACAGAGCTACAGATGTCACATTTTCACGTTCAGGAACTTCTTGTGAATTGTGTCCTGTTGATTTAGGAGTAGTTTGATTTTTCTTTTAAACTGCACTTTTTTGGTGACTCAAACAAAAGAAAAATTTGATGTAAAGCGTGCAAAAGGTTTTTTTACTGTCTTTTAAGCATGCCAAAACCATGAGGAGTCTCTAAAATCCGGATGATGGCCAGCAGGAAGAACTGACAGATGTTTCACAGTTGTGGCACGTGTAGCCCTGTGGATGTGAAGCCACTCTGCAGAGTTGCATTTAAAAGACTTTCAGCTACTTCTAGGTAAGTTTTCGTTATTGGATTCCAAATCTGCTGCAACAACTTTGTCCAGTTCTTGTTCCTGCTGCAACCAATCACAGATTCTTAAGCACTTGGGCCTCACTGGGAGGATTGTTCCCTCCACACAGGGATTACTGACCCCTGCCACAGACTAACGAGATCGACATTCGAGGAGGATGTGTCAGAGTTGTAGAGAGAAGTCTTTTGCAGTAAAGCATATGGTCCTCAGGTCTTCTCTGCACCAAATGTTTTTGACAAAATATCTGTGCTGGCTTTCTACAGACTGCAAGAAGCAGTCTTCTGACAAACCAGAAGGAAATCCCTTTCTTCTTGTCATTCTTGAAAAAGCAATAATGATGGAGTAAAATGTGGCAAAAATTATAATTTTATCTGTTGCTATTCTTGAGTAGGACCAGATTTCTTGCGGCTTCTGTGTTACCGATAGGGAAAATGAGATGTGTTTTGAAGCCCAGAATATAACTTGTTCCAAGCATTTACTTTGTTTTCTGAAATGGCTAAATTTCGAGGAGAGAAAAAAGAAGCAAAAATAGACTAGGTATCTCTGTAATTGCTTTCACACCTATCTGCAGATACCCTGAGCACAAGTAATTTGGCAGAACTGCCAGGTTAGGTGAAGAAACAATAAACAGCTTTTCTTCCATTAGGCCAGACTTTTCCAACTAGTAAGAATATTTGCAGATGAAGCTAATAAACGATAGCTGTCCAAGCAGAATTAAATCAACCTAATGTTATTAAGGGAGACCCAGGTATTCATACTGAGAAAATGAGTTTGCATCTAGAGGACTACTTATCCCGCTACCAGTAGAATTTAATGGGGAAAGATGTGGTGGACGGGATGAGTCTGTTTCACTCCTTGCGGAATCTGCTTTCTATGTTTGTGTGCCCATTAGGTGCCTGATTTGAAAATCCACTGAACTTTTTTTTTGTTGAAAGCACAGGAATATCTTTGTAGGCAGGACAAACTGATACGAAAGGATATGCTCTAAAGTAATTTATTTGTTGGCACGTGGAAAGAAGTCTTGAGCTCTTGAGCAGCTCAGATAGGTAGGGGATGGATAATAAAGTGCTGGCAATTTTACTTAATTCTTCTTTAAATCAGATATTTAAATGTTGAATGTATCGCTCGAGAAAATGATGTGGATTTGTTACACCTTGTGGAGGACTGCAGGACCAAAACTGAATGATGAAATTCCCAGGGATTGCACATGTCATAACATTATTTGAAATGCCATTTAACATGCCATGCAACAACACCAGTTTAATGCATCTCAGCACTGTAGTACTGGTGATTTGGAGGGCAGTGCTAGACATTGTTAATGTTGCTTAGGCAAAACACATGTACTTTGACATTTTTAGTGGAAAATGTTTAATTTCCACATCTCAAAGCAACTTCCTAACGATATTCTGTATTTGCATTTTTTCATTTATATTTGTTGATTTAAAATTACTAATTTAAAAACACCTCATCCTGAAATCGTTGCCTTGCTAATTTCTTTAGATCACTGCCACAAAAATTACAACATACCAATGGAATTATTAGAAGGATCATTTTTTATGGAAAGATAGGGAAATGTGGGTAGATAATCTGGGGGAAGTTAATCATGATGTTTTATTTGCTAATTGTTAGGATTTTTGCTGTTGTTCTGGTGTGTATAAATTGAATCCATGAATCCATGATGCAGTTCATTAATGCATATCCAGCAAGTAGGCAGAAAAAAGGGGTACAGAAAAGTCATCTCATCTGTTATATCTGACTCAGATATTTCAAACCATGGGATGTTTTTATTATTTAAAGGTCGCTTCTTGAAAGCTTTTATGAAATTTTAGTCACATCTGTTGTCACTAATTGGCACTCTGTAGTTTTACACTTTGCAATTCACTAAAGAGGTGGAAGCTGGTGTTAAATCTGATGAATGTGTGCTTGTTTCAGTAGGCAGCTCCAGGACAATGATTTGAAATATTTCAGATGTCACAGAAAGTGCGGAGCAGTGGGCAGATGCTGCGTAGGCTTTTTACAGTCACCACTGAAAGACACAAATTGGCATCTCTTAAATGACCATGTTACTTCCCGTAGTGAGGGATATAATCATATTAATGAAAACTGCCTTTGTATTTGCACAATCTAACATGAACTTTAATAGTTTTCTAATCAATTTTGTTGTGCAGTAAGTGGAACAAAACTTTTTTTTTTTTTTCCCTTCTTTTTTATCTCTATGATAAACAAAATCTCCTTTGGTTGGAACTAAATGTAGTTGCTTTTTTTCAGTTGGAACTAAATGTAGTTGCTTTTTTTCAGTGTCATTATTTACAAAGACATTCAAAGCCGCAGCACTGCAGTTTTGCATGTGTTGTTGACAAACAAGCTTTTTAGCTGTTATAGGAAAATAGCCCCAAGACTAAAGAAAGACATTGATTTTCATTTTCTGTAGTAAATATATTAACTTCTTCTTGGAAAAGAAGATTTAGGATAGTTCTGTGTTCAGTCTTATGAGGTAATTCTAGAACCTAGTCTAAGAAAATAACATTTGCAAATGCTGTATCTGTGGTAATTTTCTGATTGCTGCCAACAAGAATAAAAAAGGAATTGAAAACAGAATAAAGCAAACAAGTTAAACCTCAAAGAAAAATAAATCATCAAGCTTCTAAACCTTAGAGATTGTGGTCTTGGTTTCTTCATAGACTATGTAGGCAGGTTGGATTCTGCTGAGTTTGTTAAGGAACTCAAGGGAGAAAAGCAGTATAAAAACTTAAAGTTGTCAGGTAGAAAACTACTTTCCAAGTCCATTAAAAGATCTCTGTCTCAATAATAACAGCTATTGGATAAGAATCTGAATGGAACAAAAGTCATTCATTCACTGAGGTGAACTAGTTATAGTAATTTATGCTGTGAACTCAACTGAATGATTCCATGAGACATGGAAGATTGCATTGTATTTGCCATCTTAAAAATGAGTGGAACCAGGTTGTGGACAAGTACCCAAGTTTGTGGGATCTACAGCCTTGAAGGTACTCAAAACTTGGCTGGAAAAGTCTCTGAACATCCTTATCTAACCTGGCATTAGCCTTGCTAGCAGGGGATGGACCTATAAAGATCTCTTCCAGCCTAAATTATTCTATGATCCTGTACTAATCCACGCTGTCTCCACCAGCATGTTTCCCTACCGAAAACATTTTATTGAGTTGAGTCAATATAGTATACGCAAGTATAATTGTGTAATCTCTTCTCATCTTGGCAGGTAGCGCACTGTATTGTATAGCCTCCTGGAAAAATAGGTTCTGCTGTGTGATAGTTTTGAAAAACGTCCGAAGTCAAACAGGTCTGTCAAACTGGAATTAAATGTTAGGTACTGCTCATGGACAGAAAGTAGTATTGTATAAAAGGCTGAATTGTCTACTGGAGGGTCACAGAAGTTACTGTAATTTAAAGCTTCTTGATTTTCTTTTTGACAGTTACAGCTGTTAAGATATTGACTGCTGCTGAGATGGAAGCAAGATGTATTTATGTGGTAAATGCAAATGTGACCTTAGAGTGAGGAGCGTTTTATTCTATCTTAAGAGAAAAAAAAAAAAAAAAAGCAGCCAGTATCTTCTGCTTTCAGGTTTGCCAGTGTTTCCTAAATTCTGCTTGCTTATGTTTCCTCAGTGTTGAATCCAAACCCATTATTCATGGTAACAATTTCCATTTCTGTTGTTCATTGGGAGAGACATGCTGATGTAATTACAGAAGAGGCAATGGGCACTTCTAATCTATAGTGCTGTCCTTAAGTCATACCCGTGGCTATCCCAGCATGAAGACAGTGCAGACAATAAGAAGTGAAAATGTGATGCCATTATTTCTGCAGAGCGCTCTGAGGCATGGCATTAGAAAACACCACCATTCTTGCAAAGCCTGAACATCTCCAATGTTACTACCTCATCAATTAGATCTGGTTTCATTTACTAAGTCAACTAAAGTACCCTAGTTGGGAGCTCTTCAGAGAAATACTAAATTACGCTAAATTCAAATTTGACCTATCATAAATAATTAAGTAATGTAATTATTGAGGCTGTTTCCCTGGATGCGTTAACAGTAGGTTTAGCATTCCAATTTACAGACAGCTCTAAATCTGTGTCTTTTGAAAGTGCTTTGATCAGTACACCCTCAGATGAGATTTACAGTGGCAAAAAGAATAACAGGACAATGGTTTTTAATAAAATAAATTAAATTAATACCAGTGATTACATACTGAAAATACTGTAGCCTGCATGAAAGATCAAAGTAGTAAATGTACTGCATTGAGATAATCTACTTTGTTTTTAGTTTAGTAGTCTCAGAGGTTTTGTATTTCGTACTCTGTAAAAGCATCAATTTCTGTGACATCTGACAAGACAGTCCTTACCTGCTGCCAATAGGTATGGTAATTACTTTGAAGCTCTTAATGCATTTATTTATAACAGCATTTTTTCCTCTAATCATTATGTGATTGGGGTTTGGTTGTTGGTTTGGTTTTGTTTTTTTTACCAGCTTCCCCTTTGATTAGCATCCCAATTGACTCGGTTTGAGTTCTTTTAAGTGTCCAGAGAGGAAGAGAGAGACCCCAGTGTCTCCATGCTTGTCAGATACACTGCTTCACATTTGTCGAGAAGGTACAGTGGTGTGTGCTACATCTCTGTTTAATCAGGCACTGAGCTGGCCAATCTTTCATTTAAATCAAAGCCAAACCAATCCTATTGATACTAACAAGAGAGTGTTCTGTCAAGCAGATTAAAGGCCGCTAAAATAGAATAGATGATATAATTAAATCTTCATTAAACCCACGGTCAGGACATGGCATGATACCTTTCAATCTGAACAAGTTAGGTATGTCTACAATTTTGAACATTTAAATTCAAAGTTTAAACACTTAAGCATCTAAGTGCTTACAGTCAGACAGACGTTGGCTACCTGCATAAAGACTCTTTGGTCCAGCCTCTTGTCGCCGTTGTGCAGGGTGGGATGGATAATCTGTCTAGTCTGTGGTGACTACAGTGACTCTGTACCATTGGAGTTAACTTCTCTTTGGTTTGTAAGGACACACTGAGAATCAGAAGAAGGATGAAGATAGATGCTACTACATTATTTCTCTTGTGTGCTGTAATTTTAGGGTCAGGAACATAACTTTTTGTATTCTGATTGAACATGTGGCTATTGACATTTTAAGCTCTTCTCTGTTTACCTTCCCCTGACTCTCCTTCCAGTCCTTTTCTCTGGTGGCTCTTACTGTTGTTGGGCTGCTTTCACCTTTAGGAAAGGTGAACACTTTTAGAAAAGATTTTGTGTTTTTTCATTATGGCTTGGGTGGTTTGTGTGTGTGTGTGTGTGCTTTGTGTGTATGTGTGCTTGTCAATTTAGGACCGGGAGGAGGGGGAAGGGAATACTGTACTTACCTCCCAAGAACAAACTCCCTACTTTCTCACTCACTGATTGTCTAAAACTCTGACAGGTTTGGCAGTCCTCCAAAAGCTCGGTGCTGGATGTAGCTGCCATCCGGTGCCATAGCTTTCTCTGTGGGTTGGGTATGGCTGCTCATCTCACTCGGTGTTTTCCTGATGGAACCCTAGCACTGGGGAGCCCTCAGAGGCTGGTCTTCCCGTGAGGACCCTCAGGGGTGCTTCCCCTGCCCAGCATCAGGCTAACGTCATGGCCTTCCTCCTTGTCACCACGGGGAAGGGGTCAAGCCATTGGATGTCCCAGTGCAAGGGTGAGAGAGGGCAGTGCTGAGGCTCCTTGTGTAGGACTGGCTGGCAGGGGCACACAGGAGGCGTGGGGGAGCATGGCATGGGATCTCTTCTCTGCCCCGCTGCTGCGTAAGTGTGTAAATCCGCTCCAGCTCCACCTTCCCCTGCTTGAGATCTGGTGCTGTGGGTTGCTCCCACTGTGGAGAGGGAAAGGAGCCAGCCGTTCGCGGTATGTCAGTCATACTTTCTCATCTTCCAACTGATAGCATTTGGCTGATTTTAGAGCGCATACGCAATGCAGTCTTGGAAAAGGGTGTGCGTGAGTGGGGGGAGCTGGCACAAGTGATCACATCCGAACATTGCAGTCGTTCTTCAGTCTCCCCCAGAAGCAGTCGTTCTTCTTGCCTCTACCAGCCACTCACTCATTCACAGCGCAAATGTTCTTGTTTGTATGACAATGCTAATTGAAAGAGCCATTCCAACTTCAGTAGCTATTTGTTTGGTTATATCACAGACAGTAACTTCTAACTTAATAAACCAAACAGACAAATGTTCAGGAGTTACTATAGCAGTGTAAAAGTGTTTGGTTTTTTTCCCAGTGTGGCAATGTGAATCCAGAACACAATCCCCATCTGCAGCCAGTCTGTAAATGTTTAGAAAGGACATTCTAATCGCTCTTGTCCCTGATCTTCTATGGAGTTAATTTAAATGAAAGGTAGCCTAGTTTTGATTGGAGAAGTGTAATTCTCACAGATTCTATGATGAGTTACTGTAGCCTCCTGTTTTTTACCTTCTCCACATATTTTGAATATCAAATTCACAATAAAAAGTGATTGAATTCTTACTGTCTATCAACATACTTATATTATTAAGCCATCTTAATGCAATAGTTGATTCCATTTAAAAGCCATTATAAGTATGTACAAATTTTGTTTCCTAAGCTGGGCTGGATGCTCTGTACTAGAGATTGTATCCATCGAAGTAGACAGAAGAGCCACCAGCAAGGTGGTGTGACCTGCAGCGTTAGGTTTATGAGGATTATGTGGCAGGTGGAGAAAAGCTTTGTGCCTTTTTTTATTCTACGCATCCTTCTTCAAATCCCAGTGCTTTTCTAGTGCTGCCTTTTTGTGTTGTGCAGGCTTCAGGCATTGATCACCCGCTATTTTACCGTATGAAATCCTCAGTTCCAGTTACAGATTTAATCTCCTTTAGAAAAGGAATTGTGGCCAAGGATGTTTATGTTCAATTCAGCTGGTTTATTTCAGATCGAAAGAGAGAAGGCAAGAAGCTTGGATTTAGAAATGAATGATGGCTACTTTACAGTATTGTCAGCCACTGTGAGCATGTTTTGACCTTAAACCAGGTTAGAGATAAATCTTATTAGCAGTACTGATTTGCAAACAGGTAAATCCTCTGACAACAGTAATGAAAGCCAGAAAACTGATTTTCGCCAGTGTTACTGAAGCAGAAATTTCTACTTTATTGTTTTACAGCATGGTATTTGAAATACAGATTTCTCATGCCGGTGCACACATTTATTAGTATTAAATCATACCAGAGGAGAAAGCATCTTTGTTCTCCAGTCTGTGTTAGCTGGTCAGGCAATCTGAAAGTCTGGATGGTTTTATAGTGGGTACTTTCTGGAGAGCAGTGTCGGGGTTCATACTGTACAGCCTGGCCTAGTATCTGTCATTTCTCAATGACTCTAATAGTACATAGCATTGGAAATTTCCCAGTTGCTGCTGTTAGACAGAAAAAGTGCTAAAAAGAATATATTTTTTTTTAAAGACCAGTCATACTAACTTACTGTCTGTGGGATTTTCTGTAGTGAAACTGAAGATTTTTATCCCATCTTCAATTTCTTAGTGTTTAGCGCTGCCATCTGCTAAACCAAGTAAGCATAGAAGTTTCAGAGAGATATAAATGTTTAATAACAAAATTGCTATTCTGAGTAGTTTTCTGTATGATTTGTGTAGATGCCGGTGTTTTCTGTTAGCTCTGCATTTGTTTGAAACTTATTGGAAGGATCTGGCAACAGGTGCTGTTTAATAAATGATGCCTATCTGCCAGACACCATCAGATGCCAGGCACAGCCTGTTTGGGAAAGGGGAGTTTTTTAAGGAACTGCTATGGTTTTTTAAAATGTCCACTATTGTCCTTGCTGAATATATGAGAACTACAGCAGAGAGATGATGTGGATGCTTTGAGGAGAGTCTCGTGTTACGATTTATCACATATATATATATGCTGTGATTCAGGGAATCATTTGTTCATGTACTGAATGTTGAGAGAAGTTTCATGGATTCAGGTCCAGCACATTTGAGTGCTGCTGAAATCCTGTATCAGGGTCACAGGGAGCAAGTGCAAATGCTGGCTTTTTATACGTCCTCCTTTGAAGTGAGTTACTCTGTGAGTCCGGTATCCCCAGATTGCTCTTGGGGATCTCGCTGTGCTTCTGCCCTTTGACCGGAGAGGCGGTGGTGCTGTGCGTGTGCTGAGGAGCCAGGCTGCCCTTGGGCAGGGGGAGCTGGGCAGTGGGAGCATGGTGCTGGCATGAGGAGCACCAGGGAAGGACGGCGGCTCCGAGCGGGCTGCTGACTCTGCCACTTCCCAGGATGCACCATTAGTGTTGGCCCTGGCAGCAAGGTAATTGCTTTACAGTCATTTAAAGCCAAGGTTTTTTTCCTCACGGATCCACCAATAATTCATCTGTACCTGGGTGTTTGAACACTCAATTACCATAAATTAGTGTAACCAGACAGCCAGGTTTCTGAGGCAACTTCAGAAGTCCCAGATGAGATGTTCAGCTCTCTGATCTGCACGTGTAACTATCATTTCGGGTATTGTTCCAGCTTGCATAGGTAGACCATTAGCTGTGCTTAGACAAACTGATAAAAAAATAAATAAATACTCTTGCTCTTCTTCAAGTAACTCTATGTAACTTTAAAAATATAACAAAAAAAGACCACCTCCACCCCCACCGCCCTTAAGCCTATTGCATTTAAATAGCAGAACTGAGTCATGGTTCAGGTTGACGCTTTTGGAAATTTTCTAATTATTTTTACATGCACAACAGAATTGCAGTGCAAATGCAGTAGATTTGAGAGAAATAATTAGTGTGCCAAAGATGCGATGACAACTGAGAGACTGCATCAAAATGTTCCAGCTTCCATTAGAAAATAATGACCTTCTTGGCTGAGTAGAAGTATTTTAATTAAATACTGACAATTCATAGTAATCAGTGAACCTATTAGCCATGAAATTTGATTCTTTCATCATGGACTGTTCACTTACATATTCAGACAAAAATTAATATGCATATCATTTCAAGCCTAACGTTGGGTACTGTTTTAGAATACTACTGTAGTATTTCTGTGGCTTAGGAAAGTGAAGCCTTAAACACTTTTTCAGAAAAATTAGCCACATGATTGACAAGAATCAGTAGTTAACAGTGCTGTTCTTTCTGTCAGTGGTCTGATGCTTCGGTGGAAGCTTGACTAGCTCTAATTTGTTGTCTGATCAGCAATAGAAAAGCAATTGCTTCTTCCTTGAATGATTCCATCTCTTATTGGTGGCTTTTACCAAAAGGGAAACTAAATGGGAAAATATCCTTAATGCAGTAAAAATATTTTCTGAAATGAAAATTATTTACATGAGTTATACTCCAGTCTTGTTAACAGCATTTTGGAAACCATTAATAATGGACCTTCTACTCTATTACCATCAGCGAAACAAGTAGTAGGGCTTTTCAGAAACAGACTTGGAGTAAAAACCAACCAAACAAAAAAAGATTCTGTAGTTGTATTTTGCATAAAAAATTATTTATTTGCTAGAAGCTCAGCCCTGTTTTATGTCAGGAGATACACCCTTTAGCTGGCTGCAGAATCATTACAAGATTTAACTGCTACATGACCTTTTTTGTGGCAGTCAAAATCATGCAAACAACAAGCTTTGACTTCCCAGTCTTAAGTTGTTGCTGTGCAGGGATCATATGATTTGAAAATGTTTCAGGCACAAATGAGGCACTTGCACACTGATAGGTCATGACGAGTGGTTAGTGGAAGTGAGGCACGGGCAACATTTATAATTGAGCAGCTTTGGGTCTAATTCTATTCCCATTGAAATGGAAAAGAAAACAATTACAGTTTGCTTACACAAAGAAGAATCACGGTTGGGAGCTACGACATGACACAAGGGACGTGCAAAGGGAGTTGAGTGCATTTTCTGCTTCTACAGCTTTGTCTTTTATGTCAGGGGAGCAACTGAACTAGGGACATATTCAGTAATTTGAGGTTCTCTAACTGTGAAAAGATAAAGCTCCAGAATTTTGTGTTGAAGTGCAAGGTAGGGATTTCTTGACTAGCAGGGTGTTTGCTTGCTTTCGTCTTGGTGAATGACTTGATTTTTCATCGGTTGCACAGTGGAGCAGCTGCAGCTCTACACCTCTCACATGAGAGGCTTTTTCCCTTCCCATGCTGAATTTGTATTTCTTTCACCAGCTGCCAGGAGCTCTTATTTACCTCCTTGAGATACAACGCGATGTCCCTTAAAAACAATGATCGTCTCTCCACTCTGCTGAATCTCATCACCTTCAGTTAACTATAAAGGTATCCAACTTCAGAAGCTGTAATAGTATCATTAAAGTTGATTGTGTCAGGAATATAGCAAATAATACGATGAAAATTTGCTCAGAGTTTTTAGATCAGAAGTCATAGTATTGACTAAATAGCCATTTTTCTCCCAAACTGTCTTCCTATGTAGTGTGATGTTATACCTTCTTTCATATTTAGATCTCCAGACTTCTTAAAGGACTAGGGTGATTGTGTTCTCCTTTTGAAAAAAAACATGGGAGGGAATTGCTTTTTCCTACTTTCTTCAGGTTTTTTTCATTTTTAGCTCTACTTCTGGGTGGATGTCAGACACTAGATCTATTTGTTCTTTGCATCCAGTTTATTGAAATTACATCTAGAAAGCTGAACTTTTAGAGAGTTTTGAGCAGCTGGAATAGTGTGCTAAAAGGAAATTATTATAGAATGGTTATTGCAGTTGTCCATTTCTCCTGCAGACTATCCTGTTGAACATACATAAGATGGAGTCCACAGAAAATTTCTGATGACGTGATCAGATCATGATGATAAATCTTTTTTCATACAACCTCCCTGAAACTGCTGGTGCAATTGTAGCTGGTTTAAATGCATTTTGGGAAGGTACTAGCTTTTTCCATTAAGTGTAATTTCATTTTAACTTTTGATAAGCCATGTATTTTTGTAGTTAATGCTTTCTTTTCCAGTGATGACACATTAATGAAATAAAATATGGTAAACTTAGGCCAATGCTTTAAGATTAAGGAAGAAAAATAGAGCTTCATCTCACCTAAGTCCTTAGATTAACCTGTAAAATTTTCATGAATAGCACTACTTCTAATTGTGACACTGTTTAGAAGGTGATGGATAATTCTGTTGTGTGTAAGAATACTATTTTTTAAACAACTAACCGCAATCTAGAAAAGCAGCACTGAATTTAAAAAAAAAAAAACTTCAGTAAATATAGCTGACTAGAATTCAGCTGACTTTCTTATCTGTTATATGTGAGTAACAGATGACATTTTGAGCACCACCATGTTGAATTCTGTGGTTATACAATTGTTGCCTTCAGATTTGCATTAATAGTTACTGTAAGTGCATTAATAACTCATCATTGAAATAGTGTGATACTTTGTAAGCTTTTGGTCCTGCCTCTGCTATCAAAGCACAAGATAATAAAAGCCAACTTTTAGAAAGAATACTGAAAAAAAGTTGTAATGAAAAAAAAAAATGTCACAGAAAAGACAACAAAATAGGCCATCATTTTCCATTGCATTTTGAGACATTTGAAATGTTTTTATGAAGAAAGGATAGCACAGTGTAATATCACTGCAACTTTTTAGATTTAGTGTCCAAAAAAAAAAGGATTTTTGATAAAAATACTTCTTAACCAATTTGTCAGGTTCAGAGTTTTTACAGAACCAAAATATGTGTTGTTTTTTTCCCCTCGCTATTGTAATTATTTTATCATATTTACCAAAATGTGAAAAACATGTCTGTTTTGTACAGACTATAAGGGAGACAAAGTGCAGGACAGGAAATCTCAAAATACTCATGAACTGGAAAAATGTAAATACGTTGCATCTTTAATGCATAAATAAGCTATTTTGTGTTCCAAAGGCCATTGATCTTAAGGCCTAATGATTTAGCTTTCTACATAGAATCTTCAGACTTTAATATTGGTATTCCCTTTCAACTATGGAATACTCCCTCTCTAATTTCCATATTAACATTTGGTAAATACAGCATTTAACAGTCAGTATGCTGTAAAGAAAAAAGGGTTGGAAAGAGCTCTGAGGAAACTAGAATGATTGCTTTATATGACCACAGACACATGATTGCAATAAAATTGATAGTGAGAGATATGTGGCTATAATTCATCATCATCAGGAAAGCTTTGAAATGTTGGCATAACATAATAAATTGAGAGACTGCTTTCAAAAATACAAATTGATATATCAGTGGAAAAATTACATTTACCTCCATGTCAGTGGACTCAGTCATGTGGGTGTGCACCTTATAAGCATGAGTTTATAGTGCAAAAATGCGGGCTCTGGTTTGTGTCTGCTCTGAAGAAGATGACAATAGTCTGCATGTGTATGATCCTTTCAGCTGCATCTAGAAACCCAAAGACCTTTCTAACTGCTATGTTATATCTGACCATCATGCTATATTGGCAAACTGAAAGGCGTTCAGAGGGAAGTAACAATTACAGGGGAATAGAGGGATTTCACTTTGAATGAAAGACTAACCCTATGTATTTATTGCACAAGTTCATATTGTAAGTGATAATATTTTGAGTTATTTTTTCGTAAAACTCTTACCAAAATATTTTTGATCCATCCAAGAAATCTCTTAAATTCTACCTTGGTATAAATAATAATAGCAATAGTGATGTCTGAGAGTTAGGGAACTATAATATCCTATGAGTAGCAGAAGAATATAAGCATCAAAATAATATTAGTATACTAATATAACAATATTAGTAAAAAATTACTAATACTGATTACTAACAATAGTGGAAAAATGTAGGCTGAATATCAAGAAAAACTTGCTGAGGGGAACGTTCCTGGAATGTCTCCTGAGAAATTAAAGTACCTGTTCTTTATACCGCTTAAGACTTCCTTAAGATTTAGTATTTTTATTGGAAATAGTCTATGTACATAATGCTGTAAACTATATCATTTAATGATAGTAGTAAATATTGACACCCACCAAAAAAAAATATTCCTGCATCTTCCAATGTGTTCTGTTTATCTGATTCATTAAGAAAAAAAATGAGTACAAACGTATATTGGCATACAAAGGGCACGAGGAGAGAGCAGGAAGAGAAACGTAAAGATGAAATAAACATTTGCTGCCTGTTAAATTCCTGGAGATTTATACTGCTTCTTTGCTTCCATGAAAGACAGAGAATGATGACACAAAAAAGAATAGTAAAACATGCACGTTATCCTTTTTTGTATTCAATTTTAAAGGCAAACCAAGGGCAATCACAGAGTCTGTCTTGAATATTATAATTTGGCTTTAAATTCAGATGTTGAGGAGAACCATTCCTTTGGCTCGATGCACCTGTAAATCTTTCTGTATTCTCACTTCAGACATCATGATGAAAAGTAAATAGTTAAAAGAAGTCGCTTCAGATTTTTGCATCCTAAAGGATTTTCTGAAGTTTTGTTTCTGTCATGTCACTGAGGATGTTCCTAAAGAGAACTGGTATTTGATCAATAAAACATTTACTGAATACACTTTAAACTGAAGCTATACTGTTGCCGGAAAAGGAACGCATTTGGAGCTAAATTAATAATTAATATTAGCAAAAATTAATAAATATTTGAACAGATATAATGCAGAGGGCTGTATAGGAAAACAGGAATTTCCTATTTTAAAGTCTGCCTACAGTCAGTCAATTGCAACTGCCTGACTTTCAGCTGCGAATTTGATTTGCCATATGGCATGGGAATAAAGGAGCTAGGCTTCCCACCGGAAGACAGTATTGATATGGAGACTAAAAAGGAAAATTAGATTTCCTTCCCAGATCACTGTAAAGAGTGTGTTGGATGTTGACTTGAGACTCTGTAGCGGCAGGCGAGTGTGCAAATTCCATTTAGTGTGGGTTTCGTTCTTTCAAACCATGACTTGAAACCTGCTGACGTGTTAGAAAGAGCATTAATGCTTTTTGTTTCGTTTTGTAGTTGTTGGGTGGTTGGTTTGCTCCTGGTTTTTCTGAGCTATGTCTTCTCAGGCTGACATGAGTCCAAGTGATGCTACTTATCTCTGTTAGTATTAAATTAGCTTTAGCTGGTCTAGTATGGAAACCATCTTTTTGGGGGGGTTAAAACGCCTTTCTTCTGAGCTTTTTTCTCAGTAACTAAAGATGGAGTGGGTGACGAAAATAAAAGGACAAATTTTATTCTGGTGGGACAAATACATTGATACACATCCATCCTGTGATGTCATGCTATTTTTAATGGAGACTAGAGCTTAACTCCGTTTAATTAATCACACTGCACAGAGAATCCTACTTTGAAAACAAAACAAAACCAAACCAAAAAACATTATGCACTGATTATATGCATCAAAGTAGCTTTGTTGATAATCCACTCTATTCCTGTCTTTTGAGTATATGATGGGTCTGAGCTATGTAGAGAAGAAAATCACTGAAAAAACTCTGAGAAGCTATTATGAATAAGTGGACGTGTCTGGACATGGCAAATCCTTTGTCTTAGCAGTCTGGTAAGTTTTGTGATGAGCCTTATGTTTGTCAGCTTTCTGGTGTCTCAGCATGAACTGTGCTGGACAAGTGTGATGGATGAGTTCAGTTTTGGCTGGATCAGACCCTGTCTGAACAGTTCCATCTGGAGCATTCCCCTGAAAATTAATTTCTTTTCCTACATTTGAGCTTTTTAGCATGGAAGTTGACTGCAGTGTAAAACAGCAGTGAACAGAAGGCCTTATGGCTGGCAGGTTCTTGCTTGGAGGTATAGCCTCTGATGCACTTTTCTCCACTGTAAACATCAGGTGCATCTCTTAGTGTACTCTGAAGCTCCGCATAGCAAAATTGCGCCTGCAGACAATCGTTATGCTCTCAGTTTTGTTCCAAAGATAATAGATTGAAAACCTTTTTTTTTCTAATGTACTCAAACTTGCAAATCCTTAAGTGTAGAGGGACAAGTTCTAAACCGAAATGTATTAGATCTATGCTCTTTGAAACTGGGAATTCTGTTGCAGTATTTATTGTACAATATTTGACTTTATAAAAAGAGCTGAAACAGCTTTTAGATTTATAAATATATCAATGTTATAAAAATGTGCTAGTAGTTGCAAAGTTTCTGTATTAACAAGCAAATGCATTTGATTAAGTGACCATCTGGTAAAATGTTTGTTATCGGTGAAAACACTGGATTTTGGATTTTGTATGTGCCAAGTAAAACGTGGGTAAGAGTTATAGCTGCATAAATTGAGTGGGCAGTAATTGGACCATATACCTTTCAAACCTACTCTTATCAATCTAAATAAATATTGTTATTCTTGAAGCCATTTTGCTTAGCTGATCCACTCCATCTACAGTCAGCTCTTTTACCATGTTGTAAAATTTCTGTGAAGAATGATTTGACTTTGTGTATTTGCATCTGTACAAGGGTGGATGACCTGATTTTTGGTGAGATTAACACAGAAATAGTGAGGCCCTGCGTTCCATGCATAAACCATGATTTGAGTCATCCCTATCGTCATACACATCAGACCCCAGTGTCATGGCATTTGGAAAGATTTGGAAAGGTGAAATGACTTATGGATAAAAAGGATGTGCAGTTCGAGCTACCATATTGGCCTTCCTAGGGATCCCCTGGTGCTATGGCTCTTGTTCTCTGGCATGCTCATAATAACAAATTCAGTAATAATTGCAAAATAATCAACATGGTTTCCTTAGAAGAGTTGCTATGACTTCAGTTCATTGAGAACCGTAGGAGCGTAACATGTTTGCTCTTTTGACCATTAATGCATCACTGGCTGTGAAGAATGCAGTTGTCTTTTTCTCTCATAGCCCCCGGAGCACCTGTAGCCTTTCCAAGAAACCTTCAGCATTCATTTGTAAGATATCAGCATGTCAAAAAAGTTAACTATTTTAAATAGGAAATGTCAAAATGTGCTGGTTTCATATTTCCAAAAATTGAACCTGGAACCCATAGTTGTCCTCTTCCTTTTTTATTCATTGCTATTTTGAACAATATGGTAAGGTGTTTGAGGCCTATTATTTTATTCCAATAAAAATGAAAATACTAAAAAGGTTTAATATTTATCCTACCTTGTATTACCATTTGATATCTGTGGGAGAGTGGGAAGACGAGACATCACTGCTATATTCAGTTTTGTCTTTGATCTCAACCGGTTTTGAAGTATGATTGCCAGAGGTGAAAACTAAATTGTTTTTACAGCAAGAACCATTCTAATGCAGGGAATGCAATACCAGTTGTTCTGCTCATAATTTACCATGTACATCGCTATGTCTTCCTTTCATATACTCATGGAATGAGTAATGAAGTGGTGGTTATTTTATAACTCCATCTCCTTCTCCCTGACATTAAATATTGAAGCTACAAGCCCTTTGTGAGAATAATGAGATGAGGAGCTTAGAGTTGTTTCTTTGATAAACAAAGCACTGCAGTAAATAAGAATTAATTAGAATTCCGTTGATTCCATTTATAAATTAGAGGAAACTTGTAGGAAAGGTGTTTTGTGAATTCTGTGCTTCATGACATCCTGTAACACTTTTAAAAATTATTTTGAAATTGCTGGAAATAGGTGCCTGTGGGTTACTGAACTTAGCTCTTATTCAAAGTGAAAGATGCTGTGAGCAAGTAAGAAGAAAGCTGAAGATGTAGCCATTCAATAGTTTCTGTAAAAATGTAAAAGGAGTGATGAATAGATGCATTTTATTTCCCACTGCTAAAAATGCAATTCTTGCTTGCCTATTATGAGTGTTACAAGTCTATAATTTCTGTTATTTTTCTTTGAGTGGAGGATGATGATAGAATACTTTTGCTGGTATTTCTCGTCCAATTTTATTGGAAATGTTCAAAATGAGGTCTTTGGGTTTATTTCAGCCAAGCTATACTGACTGACTTGGAAGTTTGTCTTTTTATATTCTCTGATGATCAGTCCCAGGGTTGACTCTATGGAAGAATGTAGCTGAAAATCTTGCAGCGTACAAAACAGTGTTGTCTATATTTTGAGGTGTGTTGCTTGCTGTGGAGTGGGGTTGTACAGTCAGGGCATTACACCATGATGCATGAGGATCTGCACATTGCATATCAGCTAGGGGGCATTGCAATTGTCAGTCTGGCCAGCCCGTTGTCAAAATGCTTTCAGTCCACTCACTCCTTGGTTTTAAGGAAGTGGGTAAGAAAATCCCTGCAGAAAGGATGAAGAGCTGTTCCAGCTTACTGTGATGCTTCAAAACACAAATGTATTGAAACACAATGCCACCAAGTCACCTAATGTCCCATAGGGAAGCTTAGGAAGTGTGGGTTAGATGAATGGACAGTAAGGTGGATAGAAAACTGGTTGAAAGACAGAACTCAGAGGGTGGCGATTAGGGGCACAGAGTCTAGTTGGAGGTCAGTGACGAGTGGTGTTCCCCAGGGGTCAGTACTGGGTCCAGTCCTGTTCAATATATTCATCAATGACCTGGATGAGGGGATAGAGTGCACCCTCAGCAAGTTTGCCGATGATACAAAGCTGAGTGGGGTGGCTGACACACCAGAAGGGCTGTGCTGCCATACAGAGAGACCTGGACAGGTTGGAGATTTGGGCAGAGAGGAACCTTGTGAAATTCAATAAGGGCAAGTGTGGGGTGCTGCACCTGGGGAGGAATAACCCCATGCACCAGTACAGGTTGGGGGCTGACCTGCTGGAGAGCAGCTCAGTGGAAAGAGATCTGGGAGTCCTGGTGGACAACAGGATGACCATGAGCCAACAAGGTGCTCTTGTGGCCAAGACGGCCAATGGCATCCTGGGGTGCATCAAGAAGAGTGTGGCCAGCAGGTGGAGGGAGGTCATCCTCCCCCTCTACTCTGCCTTGGTGAGGCCGCATCTGGAGTACTGTGTCCAGTTCTGGGCTCCCCAGTTCAAGAAGGACAGGGAACTGCTGGGGAGGATACAGCAAAGGACTACCAAGATGATTAGGGGACTGGAACACCTCTCTTATGAAGGAAGGCTGAAGGATTTGCTTCTCATCAGTCTGGAAAAAAGACGGCTGAGGGGGGATCTTATCAATGCTTATAAGTACTTAAAGGGTGGGTGTCAGGAGGATGGGACCAGGCTCTTTTCAGTGGTGCCCAGCGACAGGAGAAGAGGTAACGGGCACAAACTTGAGCATAGGAAGTTCCACCTAAACATGAGGAGGAACTTCTTTCCTTTGAGGGTGGCAGAGCCCTGGCACAGGCTGCCCAGAGAGGTGGCAGAGTCTCCGTCTCTGGAGACATTCCAAACCCACCTGGATGCGTTCCTGTGCCACCTGCTCTAGGGGAACCTGCTCTGGCAGGGGGGTTGGACTAGATGATCTCCAGAGGTCCCTTCCAACCCTACCATTCTGTGATTCTCTGTAATGTACGACTTGATCATCATTCATTCAGATGTCTACTACAAATAAGCAAATCTACAATTAAGTGAGATCCAATCAGATCTTAGGCATTGTACTGTGTTTTTTCTTGGGTCCTTGTATTGTTTCTTGTTGTCTTTAGGTCAGGACCATCTCTTTGGTTTTCTCTTCTCTCCTTTGATTCCATTAATGTTTTAAGCTCGTGAGTTAAGTTAATTTTTATCCTGTCCAGTCAATGTCCACCACAGCCAGCTGTCTCACTTCACATTTTCTCCCATCTGTTGCAGTCTTCTGGCTTCCTCAATCTAGTTCATGTTATCACTGAATTTGGTTAACGGTAAGAACACATCCTTTGTTACAAGATCTGCTTTGCCTCATCTTCTCGCTTAGCAAACGTATGACCAGGTTATTCTGTCAGCTGCAATATGTCTAAATAACAATATCTGCCATTGCAGTACAGTACGATGAAACTTGTGACGTTCTGCAAACGCTGTTAGGAATCTTTAAGACCAGTATTGGTTTTTTGTTTTGTTTTGTTTTTTAATGGTATGCAACATTTGTAGTAAAGGAAAGACATCAGATTAGTGTGCGTTAAAGTAGCATTTTGCTTTAGACAACATATCTCAAATTATGTAATAAATCACACCCTCCAGGTGCAGTAAAGTACATTGGATCAAATTACATATATTTTGCTATAATTTCAAATTGGAATTATAGCATACTTCCTAGTGACATCCCTATGTATTTTATCTTTTATGATCTAATCGTATATGTACATATACCATTCCGATACTTTAAACTACCATCAATCAAAATTTTCAGAAATAAAGGGTTTTGGCAGCAACTGCTGACAATGCTTTCCGTTTGCATCTTTGGACTTAATGCAAAGACAGTGCAGCTAATTGAAGTGTGATGTTCCACAGTAGTCAGTCCTGTGATAACTTAGATAATTAGGAGGAAGCCTAGATGGGGGGGTCCTTGTCTGTGCACTAGTGCTGCCCCAGACAGGTTGTGCTGTGCATCTGCTTAGCAAGCCCAGGCCCTTTGTGTTGGTGTGTTTCATTCCCCTCCCTGGCTGGAGTGTGGTGTCTGCAAGATAAAACATATCTCTTTTAAATCGTTTAAGCCTCGTTGCTATATGTTCATTGTTCCTTACTTACCATGTGAGCTTTCTTCAAGATGTAATGTTATACTGTGTAGCTACTTCTCTGTAAAGAATAGAGTAAAATTAAGAACTCCTTACTGAAATGGTGACATTGCAACTCAAGATTCTTTTTTTTTTTTTCTTCTGTTACTGTTTTTCCTTGCCATGCCAGAAATTGTCCTTAGCATGTTCTAGCCAAATGAGCGGGAGTGCTTAATTCAGAAAGAACACCGCTTTTTTTAAACACTGATATATTACCAGTAGTTTTATTGTTTACCTGTTTCCATTGGAAAGCTTCCAGCTTTCTCCCTGCTGTTTAAGCAATGCTCCAAAGAGATCCTCCGGAAATACAGAGCTATAAACAGCGGCCTTTGCAACAGGAGGGACTTCATAACTCACCTGAAAGTTCACGCCTCAGAAGTTACAGCCTTTCAGTTCACTGGCGAATGGTGACTAATGAACTGGAAGGCTCTGTCTGCCGGCAGCGTGCACACTTCTCAGCCGCCTGCTCTGGAAGGATATGGACTTTGCTTACGCACGGCGTCTTGTGTTTGGATCAGATCGTATAAAGTGATTTATCTTCTGTGAATGCTGCTTTAAATTTTGTTTAGCGGGGAAATGAGATTGAGTTGAATGGCTAAAAAGTGGAAAGCTATTGACTGCTGCAGCTTTCAGTAAACATTGCTGGTATAGAAAGAATTTCTCATTTTATACAGTTGTAGTAAAAAAATATGTCAAAATAACAAAGGTAAAGAAGTCTGAGATACTGAAGTAAAGGATCTCTAAAAATGGATATTTTCTAGTACTTTCAACAACTTACCTCTGAGTGGAGACATGCTAATCTTATTCATAAATGTCAGATTTATAGGTGCTTCTTTGGGCCTTTTCTAAGCTTATTTTAAAAGTCAAATGTGTCTAGTCTTCCTTGATACTAATCCTATGCAACTGCAGAAAAATGAATTGATTTTCTGTATCGATGTGGCTATTTCTGCCCAGGGAGGACATGTTTTTTTATTGATTTGACCCTGAACTTCCCTGAGTCTTGATGAGCACAAATGACAGAACCACTCTGGAGGCAGTTCTGAATCAGCAGGGGAACTAGTACCACTGCCTTGGCCAGGCTCTCTTGTTTCTTCATTCTATGAATTATACATTGGTTTACCATCACAGTAATTAGAAAAGGATCCAGCTATTAATGTGTGACCTATAGTAAGAGGGTTGTTCCTTGGAGTGCTTAATCTCTGCATAATGGTAAAAGAAGAGATTTATAATATATTTATAGAGGAAGGTTGACAGGACTGAAACCTTTAACAGTACGGGAAGGACTTGTGTGTCCAGAGGATGTTGTGCTTGTTTCTGTCAAAAGAACAAATGAAAAGAGATTCAGGAGAAAGATGCATGAGGAACTACTAGCTGACGATTAAAGCCATGTTAGGGCAGATTTATGCAATAGTTGCCAGTGCTCTTGATGGAAAGCAACTGGGGTGCTCAGGGTTTTTAAAATTCTGGATACTTCACTTAAAAGCCTATTGGGAAACTGACTGTTGAAGCACTGAGGAGTGGTTTGAAATTTAACCTCCAGGAGAGATGGAGATGCTAACAAAGACACAGGCCATTTGCAGGACCAGACATTTTTCTCTGGAAAAATACTGTATCATGTAAGGCTGGATTCTCTTCTCTGTCACTGGTCAAACTAGTGCTGCTACATCAGTGCTACTACTCCTGATGACTCATGTGGTGGTTTTGTAGCAGAGGAAGTTAGCGCTTCATAGATAGCTTCTCCTGCTTGTTGTTTCATTTGGTTTTGACACACACACACATATTTAATGTAGAAGCTTGACTTTTTTGAAACTTTTGTGTTGATGACAAGAAAACATGTCTGCCTTTCAGAAAGACTAAAATCTTAAATAACGCGCTATGTCATTCTCCAAACTGCATCCTTCCAGTAATGTAATCATTCTCCCACTCCCTCTTTTTGCTACTACGTAAGATGAACTTACTATTTCAACTTTGTCTTAAACTGGATTTACTCTCTGGTTTTAAGCAGATCTAAATCACATTGTCAGCATGCTCCTTTGTACTATCATCCTTCAAAAAAAATAATCTTCATAGCTTTGTTGAATCCAGCCAAAGGCAGAGATAAGGCTGAACCATTTCTTGTATATATGTAATTTAAAAATCAGTAAAGAATATTTCTTTCACAAGAATCAATAACGTATGAATATAAAGTTGTCAGGTGATAGCAACTGTGTGATGCAGAGGATTAGTGACTTGTCCTTTTATTATTAGGGACTGAGTTCAAGCTTAGATACAACAAATGAGAAATAATATTATGCTGCACGGGCTTTAGTAGTATTGACCGAAAAGAGCTAATGTGTATAATACCCCAGTCCAGCTGGGAAATATTAAGCACTACTCTAATCTCTTGCTTTCTGCGCAGATCAGCTACGGATTCTCCATCTAGTACTTGGTTGTTGATCATTCTTTACCATCAGGATAAGCCTTCCACACAGCAAGAAAAAAATTATTTCAGTGAATTCATATTTTTACGTGCTTATGAAGTAGCAGTTCTCCTTTTAGGTGTGGTTCCAGGCAGGCTCTTGGCAGATGCATCAACGATGAAGCGAACAGGGGCTGAGCGGTCTCCTGCTGGAAAGGGGAGTGTGGTTAATTCCAGTTCATCAGGGAGGGAGCCCAATGAACACCTTTCTCCTCAATCTTTGACAGTGGTGGTTGCTATGGAAACCTTCCTAGGAATGACCTCTTTTAGTGTTTTAAATAAATAAGCTGAAAAGTCTCTGTTATTTTTCTAACAGTATCTAATTTTCTTTGGGATGAGCAAACTATGAATGGATTCAACAGTCTATCGAGCCAGCCTCCAGAAAATACATTAAATAGATTCAGTGTGCTGCGTGCATTTAAATATGCCTGTTTGCTTGTCTAGAAAGCATACAGACAAGGGCAGGGCATGGCCTTGGTATTCTCACTCAGCTCAGAGTTCCAGTTTTAATTACACCTCTGAAAGAACTATGAATTACCTTGTGAAATTCATACTGTGAAATCAGTTAATACCTGAAATAATTAGCTTTGATAAATAGAGTGAGTTGGGCACTCCTAAGTAATTGCTTAGTTTCACCTGAGAGATTTTTGCATTGCAGCGGTGGGTTAGCAATTCCTGTGCATGGTTTGTAAATCTGCTTGTAAACACTTTGGGAATGAATACAATCAGGAGTGGCTAAGGAGGAGTACATGGGTTGCACAGGTTGCCATAATGATCTGGAGGAAGGAAAAATGTTATGTTAACATGAGATTGATTTCAACATGAGCAGTGGCAGTATTTAAATAAGTAGGTATTTAAATAAACTGTGATTTATCAGTAGAAGTGGAACATGAAGGATCTCTACAGCTTCCAAACCCCCGTGAGGTAATACTGCATACTTACTCAGTTCAGTTCCACAGACTAAGAGTGTTTCACCTGTTCACGTGCAGCAGGAGGCTTTGAAGAGGTGAGCCAAAAAATACTTTACCTCTAGAAGTGGGTCACCAATTTCAAAAATTCATGAAGACAACAGTGGAACATTATCTACTTACAGACGGGGGGAAATTTCTGTGTGCAAGCCAAGGTTCATATTACCAGGCCAGTCTTGATGAACAAGCACAGGCATTTATAATCAAGCTATGATATTGTACTGATGACTGGTGGTTTTGAGAAAAATATCTCTTCACTCGAGGTGTTGTGTTGTATGGGATAGGTTTGGCAGATACCCTCTGCAACGTCTGGCATAGGGCAAAGCTTATGAAGTTGCGTCTACTTTAAAGTAATCTCAGTTTTTAGTCAAAACTTGTAAGGCAGTACCTGCCACCTTCCAAATCTTGATAAAACCTGCCTAGCCAGGATTAAACACAATTCATGTCTGGTGGAGATTTTTTCAAACAACACGATAGCTTCTAGTTCATTATTCTGGAGATTTACATACAAAAGAAATAGGAAAGCAGTAAAACTGCAGTAGTGCTGAAACCAGCATAAAAGATGAATGCTTAGTCCAGCAAAGTGATGGAGATGCATAATTGTGTTCCCAATCACCTGAGCTGAAAGACATTTTTAAGTGAAAAATTCATTCAGAGACCTGAATTTTGGCTGCACTTTCAGTGTCTGTGCACTGTACAAGGTAACACAGAAGATTCAATTTATGCTAAACCAAACTAATTCTGAATCAGATCATTGCTCCGAGTACAATTTACCATATTAAAAGATAAAGAGCAAAAACTTCTCAAATGGAGTTGACATGAGAGATTTAGATCGCCTTCTTTCCCTTTATTTGAATAACTTTTCAGAGATTTGCAAACCTATTGAAAACTATTTTCATATTCAAAAACTCTGTCAACTGGAATCATAGAATTATCAAGGAAATTGTGCTTTTCCTGAGATTTATGATGTTTCTGTCACGCCAAATTTATCTGACACTTTTCTGCACCTGAAATGTGTGTTCTGTTAGTAATTGTGCAGGTTTTTTCCTTGTTGTTTGGTTTTCTTGTAATTATTTAATCAAATAAAACTATTTATAGCTAGCTATCAGCTCTGGAGGAAATAGCTGGTTTACTGGTTTAACAGTTTCACCTCCTTTTTAGTTTCATAAACTGATTGCATTATTCTGATCATTCTGATCAACTGA
Source organism: Fratercula arctica (assembly GCA_947846985.1). Taxonomy (NCBI): domain Eukaryota; kingdom Metazoa; phylum Chordata; class Aves; order Charadriiformes; family Alcidae; genus Fratercula; species Fratercula arctica. The sequence continues at coordinate 29,489,053 of CANTUZ010000010.1, forward strand.
TTGCATTATTCTTTTAAAGATGCAATTAAAAGTAGATTCTCATAAATGGTTTTACATGTTTCCATTATTCCATGTAAACAACAAGATACAGGCTCCTGCTTAAGGAGTTCATGTGAATTAGCCTTCTGATAGGCTTATCCTTCTAACTTATCTATCTTATCCTGATAGACTTAACCTTCTAACCTAGGTTAGACTTACCCGTCTAACCTATTTCCCCGAGTGGGAAACACTTAGAATAAAATAGACTATTTCAGTTGGAAGGGATCTACAATGATCATTTAGACCAACTGCCGTTGGAGTTATATGTTCCCTGATCCAATAAAGAACGGGTATAATTCCCTACATTATGGGAAAATGGATGTTCAGTCCCTGTGAATCCATTTTTACTCTGTTACTTTATTTTTTCTAGTTATTTGTAGGTCTGCTGTTCTATCTCCCAGTGCTCCTAGGTGGAGTACGGCGGTTAACTGGGAGCCTGTGCCCGCGGCCAGGAGGCAGCACTGCTGCTCCAGTGGCACGTCCCTGCCTGCTCCGCAGCTTCCCTCAGGGAAGAAAAACTGTTAGAAGCCTGGCAAGATTTCTGATATTAGAAAAAGTATAAAATTATCAGTATAGTTCCATTTTCTTGATCCCCAGAAAAATATAAAAATCCAGGCTTTCTTCTGTGTAAGTAATCAATCTTTTATCTGCTTTTAAGATTTTTGACAGGCTTGTTATTTTTTGTTTAGCTGTTTGCAATTTTGTATAAACTGTTTCAGCCAGCGTAAACTTACATAATGTTGTAATCTTTTCTTTGCTTTTAAAGATGAAGGAATTCAAAAGTAAGAGAAAAAAAATCATCACTGTTTTTATGTAGGCTTTGCTGTTTTATAAATGTTGGCTGTTAAATTCTATAGGAATTGTTTAGACTATAAACCGGAGGTATTTTAGGGATAATTATTTGTCCCCTGTTCATCAGTTGACAGTTTGCTGATTCCACCCATGAAGGCTTTTATTTAGAGAAACAACAGAACTTGATACCACCTGCTTCTGAGTAATTGCTACCGTGCAGACTTGATCTGATGCTTGTGACTAGAAGCTGGAGATGAGAGTCTTGCTTTTTTGTTCTTGGCATGTACAAGAATCTTCATCTTTCTAGGTTGGTTGGTGAGTATCTATCTCAAGCGTGAAGCGTGAGGTAAGTAGCTAATTAGTAAGAATGTGGTATGTAATTTGAAAACAAACCACACTTTTTGGAAATAATGTGTTTATGAAAATAGGAGGCAGGAAGGTTTCAGCAGCTTGATGCATCAATCTGTTTTGGAAAAAAATGTTAGAAAATAAGACAGGAGGCTGCAGAGTAGTTTATGGTCATTGTGTGTGTCCTCATTTTTATTCACAAGTAATGGTTGAGTGCAAATTGGGGATTGTTGTATGGCTATAAAGATTTGCCTGAATGCATTTGTCCTATGTAGTTGTTTGTGCCTAGCTATAGAGGGGAAAAATTGAAAGGCAGGTGAATTATTTTATTTCCTTATTGGGACTTATAACTTAGTCTTTTTCCTCCCAAAGCAAAATACTGCCTTGATCAGATGGGACAGGAGTAGGTCAATGGCTCAGTGCTGCTGAGAGAGGCCCGAAGCAGTTGCAAAGGCTTCTGCTGGGGGCAGGCAGAATCTGCAGCCAGGAGTTTCCATCCTGGGGCATCAGTCCTACCTAGCTGCTGGTACGTCTTGTACTAGCGTGCAGCAGCCTCCTTCCCACGAAGGTGCTTGTCTGGTAAGGCTTCATCCATGGAGACACTCTTCTCTTCCCCCACTATGGTGTGCTTTCTTAGTAACCAGGAGCGTGGGCTTCTCCCATATACGAGCATTAGGGACAAGCTCTTGATGATAAGTATCAACATTTGCTCTTTGTAGCTGCTATGTGATAACAAGGAGGTTTGGAGATAGACTGATTTCTTCAAGAACTGAGGATGCTTTTCCTTTTTCGTCTGACCTGATCATTGCCTTTGTGTACTTGTGTACATAGTGTCTTGTGTTTGGAACACAGTGTGAAGTTCAACATGGAACAAATTCCCAGAGAAAAATAAAGTTTGTAGCACTCTCTTCACTGGCAACTTCCCTACATCTCAGACCTTGTGAGAAGTCTCCTTTTCTTTCCTGGGTCCCTTTCTTTCCTGCAGTTGTGTCATGGTTTGGGAGAGATTGGCCAATGACAAGACGGCAGATGCTCCACCCCAAACCAGGACAAATTGTTTATATTAAATATTGTGTTTATATAGGATCTGAACTAGGACAACTCTAACTCTTATTCAGTAGTTTTGGGTATTAGTGAAGAATGAATAAAAGCATATAATAGAGTCTGCAGGGGGCCTATAAATGACTGCCATCTTCCAGGGACTTGGCTCTACCTGCCAAGTAAACAGAGGGCCTGCGCCACTGGGCAGAATAAAAAGTTGAAGTCAAAGGAACACAGTACATTTTATCTAGAAGTTTGGATTTCACTGCTCAGCAAAATCAGACAGATTTGAATACTTCATGTCCTTACTTTCTTGGTTACTTGGTAAGAAAGGCCAAAAGACTGGAGCAAGGGTTTTATCTGACGTGCCAAAAAGAACTTCTTTCTTTGACTGCAGCAGTTGAAGCAAAGGATGCTGGTGATACAGTTATTACATATATGTACTACAAAAGCATCTTACCTGAACCTGGAGCTTCAGTCCATTTGGGATTGTCATCATTAACCGACACACACTTTGTTGTCCCATTGGATTTGAAGAGGTGTCTGAAATGTGGAAGTGCTGTCTCTTCACTTGCAGTTTAAACATCAGGAAAAGAGAAAACATGAGCAAAGCATTTGGAAATACCAAGTATTGTGAAAGGTGATACCAGGCAGATACCAGGCAGTGACTTGTAAATAAATAGCTTCTTTGTCTCTTAAAAAGAGATGTGTACAGCAAATGCTATCAGTATTCCGTAAGGATCTGTGTACTTTGTTCAAAAATGCAGGAGATGACATGAAGCAATAACCCTGCTAAATCTCAAGCTGTAATACAGCAGAAACCAGAGAGCGCCTTGCAGTGCAGATAGTATTCCTGGGCATGGGTAGTGTATATGATGTTGTATAAAGGTAAGGCACAGATGTTACTGAAAAACAAGTATGAGTATTGCCTTTTCCAACATGCACCCTTTATCAAATATTAAGTTTGTTTCTATGCTGGGTGTTTCCCTTCCCTGTGCAAACTTCCAGTGATTTCCAATTAGTTCCCTACCACCATCAAAGTCTTTTTCCTTGCTGTTCAGTAACAGCTTTTTAAAAAATGAATTTTAATTGGCCTGGATCATTTTATTCAGTCTTTTAAATTTGTGAAACAGGACTCATTTTTCAGCCTTAGTCTTTGTCTGGAGTGGATATAAGGAGGTGTTTAAAACAAAGCTATAGATTCCCTTTCCCACCTCCTGGCTGATTCAGATTTAATGCTTACGTGGAGTTTGATTTGAATTGTCACAGGGACACTGAGTTGTCATGTTTCTTTCCAACATTCGTTAAGGTAATTCAGTTGTGCCTTGCTGCTGTGGTACGTTTGTGTTTACGGAACATTGTTATTAACCGCAGATAAAAAACTCTAACAGGAAACAAAACCCTAGCAGCAGGGGAGCACCAGGACTCGGCTTTCCACTTAGAAGAGGTGAATAAGTAGAGATGGGCTCTTTTCTGGATTTCTAGTTTTATAAACCAGTCTTTACAATCTCTTACATAATTTTTAGTAGCTTTTAGAAATCATCTTGGACAGATCTGGAGGAACCTGTATGTTTTTAAATGAATTTCGGTTGCATGACAGCAAATGCAGTAAATTTATTTAGAAAAACAGAGATCTGTAAAAGTAATGTATACGAGCATGTGACGATAGTCAAAGTAAACTGCATTTAATTTTCAGTTGATCAATCTGAGCTTTATCAATCATCTATCAACATTTTGGTTTGAGGTGTTATTAGGAATCAAGGTTGGACTTAGGGTAATTCATCTGATCCCATATAAGACATTTGTTTGAATGATCAGTGACTAAATTACATTCAAGAAGTCTGTTTCAGTTTAAGGTTTTAAAATCTCCTAAGTGAGCCTGAAGTCCCAGAGCTGTCACTTTATGCTGGTGAATCTATATACGTTTTTTATTTTTGGCCCGAACTGGGAGTTGACGGAAGTGGTTGGCTGAAGGACTGTTATTTTCATGCTTCTGGCAATACTTATTTATCCAAATAAATGACAGCTACCTAAACCTAAAAGACTAACAAATATTTTTGTTTCATGAACTCAGTGGAAAAAAATGTACCTTTTGTTTCTCACAGGTTTAACACATTTAATAATGATAAATTAGATTAGATTAATTGTAGACCTTAAAATTTACAATCAGTATATTCACCTCCTTGTCAGTAGATCTGAACTGTTTCAGATTGCTTCAGAAAAATGATTTCTTTACGATATAAAGTCTAAATCCCTGTAATAATAACACTACTTCAGAGTAAAGTAATTCTAAGTCTTTTTAAGGAGATTAAGGCATCTGCACATGTCTATGAAGCAAGAATTTCTCTTAACAAAAAAATTAGCAAGAAGGAATTTTGGATAGTGCACTTTGCTGTGATGTCTTGAAAAGTACTGCTTGGGAAGCTGTGCCACAGCTGTCCTTTCACAAGTAGACTAATTTGGAAAAACTAATTAGGGTTGTGGATTTTTTTATCTGTTTTGAGCGGGGTAAAATTTGTGAGGGTAGGTAACATCAGCTTGATTTATGGTCAGTGGTGACGATCTTTTTTTTTTTTTTCCCCGCATGGGAGCAGTGGTTTGCTGGAAATAACTTTTTTGTCTGTTTAGAAAACTGAAGTCAGTTGAGAATAAAGTGGAATGTAGTTTTAAGATGTTTCTGCTGGATGCTAGCCCTAAAGATCCTGGCAGTACCGTCTGCTTTGATCACCTCCAAGCCACATGTGTCTCCCAGTGGGTAACAGCACAGCGATGTCCTAACCCACGTATTGGCTCCCGATGCCACGCGCAGCCGCTGCCTGGGCTGCTGTGCGCTGCTCTCATTTCAGACAGAATCAAACTAATTGTTATTCTGTATTGCTCTCCACTCATCAGATTTTTTCCTAGCAGTTACCCCCTGGCAGGAGTCTGCCTCTGCGTTTAAATTGTACTCCATCCTTATTGTGCCCTACAACCATTCAAAGAGATAATGCTCCCCCTTTCCCCAATTAAGTTCTTCCTTTATTTTTAGAACCTAACACATCGCTTTCTCTCCTGAGATCCTATTTACAAACAACTGCTGTGCTAACTGCGATAAAGCTAAAGGCAATTCAGGCTTTCCCTCACCGTGATGCTAATGTTCCTTAAAAGTCTTAGATGTAAAAGATCCAAAAAGATGCAGCAGGTTCTGTGTGTGTTTCTCCAGTGTTCAGTCTCCCTGCTGGGATTGCCAAAGAGGCTGATGTTCGGAAGCAGCCGCTGGAACTTTAAATTAAAAAAAATAGTACCATTGTGACATGGAGGAACCTTTTCAGTTATTTTCAGACCAGTTTAAATATAGATAATATACTGCCTGGCATAGAGATTAAATGTTTTTCTCAGCTTTAGGACCTCAAATATCACTGTCTTAAAATTTGGGGGTGGGGTGGCTGGGGGTTGTTTTGTTTTGTTCCCCCCCCACTTGATTGGTTTGTATTATACCCTCTTATTTTCACTGAATATTTTCTTTTCACATATTACAGGCTGAATTTTATCTAAAAAAAAAATTAACTAATATCTCTTACTCGTTTTAGTCTTATCAAAATCACCAAAACCCTTATTGTATTGCAGGGTTTATCTGGAAAAGAAAATAGATGCTCAACAATGTGAATGCCTAAATTTTGGCTCTGTAAGCCAGGCTGGAATGCAATCAACTAGAGAATTCAGCTGATAAAAACTGGCAATTAGATTTTGCATATTCCTTAAATGCCAAGAAACAACCAAATGACAAACCTAAAACTCATTCTGGATTACTATCTTATTTCAGCCTGAATCTCCCATTTCAAGTTAGTCTGCTCTGCAAGAAGTAGAATTGATTTTGGAAATGAGGTTAACCACGGGAACAAAACCACTCATGTCACTGTAGATGAAAAACTGAAAAATATTTTCAGTTTAGTAAAAGTAAAATAGCTACGCAAAATGCATTCCTTTTAAGGGGTGTACTGAAAATTATCTTTTTGTGCTTTGAGACTGTAAAATGAAAGGCACTTTAATTACAGAAGTATGATGAGGCGGGGAGTGGATTTTTCAGGGACTGTGGCAGAAGAGTGGCAGACAGTAGGTGGAAGTCTTTTCCAAGTGATGGACACAGTCCGGAGTTATTGTTTCCTGGGACAAGTGGCGTTTGGTTTCATAACAAGCGGTAGCATTTATCAAAGGCTATTTACTTGCCCAGCTGTAAAAAAATCATGACAGTCAACGTAGCATTGCATTACAGTACAGCAATCCAGCTGGGAGGAATGCTTCAGTAAGGGCACGAACAGCAATGACAAGTGGCTTGTATGCTAAATGCAATGCTCTGTGCGTGGCTACAGACCAAACAGCTGTGTTACGGTGTTGATCTCTATTAGTTTTACAGATCCTATTTTCTTCTTAAAGTGCTCATATACTTGTTCATCTGTCCCTGTGCTGGTTACCAGCCTTTTACTGGATTAAACAATTTGACGTGACTGAATATGAAATCATGGGAGATTTAGAAGAAAATCGCTTGGTCCTTTTATAACAGTTTTTATTCCAAGAAGGAGGACTTGATATTTGATACATGTTTTGAACTGAAATTAGTTCTGTGGAAATGGATTTCAGCTTGCTGCTATGAACTCTGTCTGGTTTACTTTTATCTTCCAAATTCTAGGCAGGCAGTTAGACACTGCAGTCATAAGGACCATAAATATTGGTGGGGCGGGAAGAGAGAAAGAGAGAGAGAGAGATGAGACACAGACTGCATCTCCAGTACAGTTGCTTGAGGCTGTAGGGAAAAATAAGATTGATGTTTTACAGAAGACAGTCTTTGTATATACCAAAAGCATGGTTCTGCAGCCTTCACAATAGCTGATTAGGCTAGTTAATAACTAGACTTTAATCTTAGAGTCTAACAAGTGGACTTAATAATAACTATTAATTTGAATCGGTATTCTTCCTGGGAAAGAAGCAGTTTTCAGTATTAGAGAATTTATTGGAATTGGATCAGTTCACTAGACGTACCTTTTTTACAGGCTTTTTTTGACCAGGTCCCATTGGAGAACTCCATGCAGAGACTGTCATAGGTGACCTACCCCACACACCGTATTACGGAGAAGGAAAGAAGGGCACCATCACGATCTTTGCTGTAGGGCATTTCAGCTTGCTTCTGCTTTCAATAGTCACAGCGCACGGTGCAGCCTGCCAAGAGGCCACTATAACATCTAAGCATACAATTAACTGTAAGTGTGTGAGTAATCTCATCCTTTTGCAGTGAAGCGTTTAAGCACGTGTTTATGGTTAATGATTAGGTCCAGATGAAAGCACTGAGATGATCTGTGATTAAAGTTAAACACATGTTTATGTGCTTTCTTGAAGAGGAATGAAATTATTCAAATGCTTTAGCACTGTGGGTCACCTCACAGTACTATATTTTCCAGAATTAGCCATCAGATTCTCCAGTGGAGAAATTTAAAAAATGTTCATATGTATGTTTGAGGTTCAAATATGTTATTCTAAATTCTCTTACCTAGTGGTTTTGGTCTGGATTTTGGTAAGAGTATTTGCACTCTGCTCCTAGAATGAATCCACGGTGCTGACAAGGAGGAATTGGGCTAGTTGAGCTCCAGATCCTAGACTCAGAATCTGACCCTGTAATAGGATGCTAACGAAAATATTGTCCATCAACTTGCTCTTTCCAGTAAGTGCTTTTTGAAAGTGTGATCGGTAGCTGCCTTTGGGTGGAAAAAAGCTCACGCTGCTTTTATGGGGGAAGAGGGGAGAATTCAGGAAAGATGCTGCTTAAAATCACTTTGGGCTTTGAGTTGTAATATTTTTTCACATTTAGAAAGCAAAAAAATTAAAATTTTATCTACCTTTTTACATAACAATTAGTTATTAACAAACTATTAGTTTCAGTTTTCCCCACGTTCCTATTTTGCTGTATTCATGCTTTCCTAAGTTTTTTACTTTATTAATCTTCCTTTTCTGTTACAAAACATTAGACACGGTAAGAAAAAGCATCTCAGAATGGTCACTAAAGGTGTTTGGAGGGCTTTGTTGTCGTTATTGTTACAAACTTAAATTACTTGTTTTGTTCTTCAGATACCCAAAATAGGTCATACCCTGTACATGCCAGTTTCCTTCATTGACTGGAAAGAGAATCTGTACAACAGGTTTAGCTGTAGGCATCTGCATCTCAGAGGTTTGAAATCCCATTCTGACAAAGCTTTATCAAGGCTATAGGTGAGGAGGCTGAAGCCAACTGTTTCAGCAACTTTTTTTTTCTCCATCCACAATTTTTTGCATGAAGAAGGCTGTATCATATGTCATTGCTATTGCTTTATATTTGTTCCACTCTTCGGTCATCGGCTGTTTACCAATGCTGAAGCAAGTTAGTGGGATCAATAAACTTTTAGTCTCAGCTGGTACATTTTTAGGTTGTAAAACAGATAAAAGTAAATGTCATCCAGATGAAATTGAAGATAGGAAAGGGAAACTTTTCATATCTTCAATTTCCTTGTGTAATAAGTATCTAAAATAAGCAAACACAAAATGAAGTGTTGCTGTGTTCCCGTATGCTTGGCCTGGAAGGAGATGCATGTTAGCGTGTTTCTGGGCTGGGTAACAGCTCCTGACCCACGCTTTTTATTTTCATGTGTAATGCTGTGGGGCTCAGAATCATATTCCACATACTAAATACAAAAATAAATCATACTGTGAATGAACTTTCCTAATGGATACTCTCAAGGCGAGATGCTATGTAAACGATGGGGATTTTGGGGGTGGTGGCAGAGAATAGGCTAAGGTAGGCTTAGTCCACCTGCTGTCCTTTCCTAACAAAAAGTGCACTCTAATTTCTTAATGACAGTTCTGGGATCTGTTGATGTTGTGACAACTTTGCCACAGGCTGCCAGGAGACACACAAGTGACTGCGCCACAATCCCATCTCTAACACCCTGACATACATAGGACAACCCATGAGGAGCTCCCTGTGTACTTGCCCTATTGGGTTCTTTTCTTGGCAGAATATAGATTATTTTGTTGTTTGGAAGTGGTTTTTTAGTGCTTCTCTGATGCTTCTAAGTGGTATGTAGAAGGTAGAGAGGAAATGCTCACCTGTGGCACTCTGTTTCTTGAGCATTGTCTTCAGCAGACCAAAAGTCAGTAAGCAGTCTTTGTAACATAGGCAACCAATTACTAGAAAAATGAATATATTATATGAATTTTTCAAAATGTTTCATTCAAAAAATTCAGTCCTTTTTCTTTGAAAGTCAGGCTTATTACTAGCTTTTTAAGGGTAATTTCTTCACTTCTTTGAAGTTTTCAGTGAAATACGACTGATCTTATACCTGATCTTCAGAAGTTCTTTCCATTTGTTTTATTAAATATATTGTCCCTTCTGTAGCAATTATGACCCAGAGCATTTTAATCCATGTAAAGTGAAGAAAGAAAACACATTTAGTGTTACTTATAGGATACAGATCATAAAATCTAGTTGAAGATGTCCCTGCTTATTGCAAGGGAGGTTGAACTGGATGATCTTTAAAGGTGTCTTCCAACCTATACTATTCTATGATTCTAAAATATTGAGATTAAAGAGAAGCTTAAACCACAAACTGTAGGAATTTCTGAAATCCGTGTGTGAATTTTCTCTGAAGGCTGGATCTTAACAGCATCCCCACAAGCGTATGATAATCTAGATTGCTACTTCTTTATTTACCTCTGTTTATAAATTGGTGAAGGATCTGCTTTCTGTCCTGGAACAAACCCACCCCTTTGTTGACACTAAATGCAAAACAGATTTTCAAAGGTTTGTTGTGTTTTTTTTTTTTTCCATAGTAGAACTAGCAAGAAGGGCTGGAGCTCCCTAATTATACATTGGATTTCCCACTGGTTAAGCCTGAATGTTTGTAGAGCTTGTTACATTTCACCAAATCCAAATCCCTACCAGCCCTTCCCCAGGTCTGACCCGCCTCAGAGGCCTCTTCTCTTCTGCCTGGTCAGGGGAGAAGGTGGAAATCAGGGTAGCAGAAGCTGCACATTTTGAAGGCATCTGACCAACTTTATAATACAAGAATTTAAAAAAAAAAAATTCAAGGGCCAAAGTGGTAAGTCTATTCCAATTTTAAGTCCTTGTGCCAGAATATGGATAGGCAAGAAATAATGGCTTTGTGGGCTCTTTCCCGCAGGATCCCAGCTAGTTCTGCTGCCTTGGTGCACTCGAGAAAACAAACTGCATTAAATAGGTTTGATGGAAAATGTGTTTTCATTGTGCATCAATTTAGGATATTAATTCTGACTGAATCACATTCTGTTTTCTGGCTGCATTTACTGAATGCCACTATTATGTTGTAACACTGTTACAGATTTTTATTCTAGGTAAAACTGCTTACACATTATTTGTGGTATTTATTTGGAGGCAGATGATGGAAAAAACATATTAGATAAAACTGAATTATGTTGCCAAGCTGTAGGTTGTCAGTGTTTATAAACCGAGACAACAATTTCAAAGCGAAATTTGTACTTCTTACAATCTTCAGTTTCCACACTGTTGTCACTCTCAGAATGACATTTCGTATTATCGTAGAATGGTTCGGGTTGGAAGGGACCTTAAAGATCATCTAATTAAAATTTTATTTACATTTTTTCCCAAATAAACGTAATTTTTAGGTTGCTACTGGGTTTACTTGTTTATTTTTGTGGAGCTACTTGTGAATGATTTCAGGTGCGTATACTTGGTAACACTTTTCCACAGGTGAATGGCTCCAGAGAAGACAAAATTGTAATGGGAGTTTTTGAGGGAGTCTGCATTGTGAACAGGGAGGTGCACTCCTCTGTCCTGCTGCCTGGGCATGGGCTCCTCTCACATCCAGGGGTTTCTCACACCTGGGGAGATAGCTCAGCTTCCGGCAAGGATCTCATCGGCAGCCTTGTCACGTGCCTGGAGCCCTCCAGGAGTTTTTTTATTCCTCCCAAAAGGCGCTGCTATTGCAGCAGCTGGTGGCCAAAGGCACCAGGAGCCTACCGGAGCCCACAGACACTTTTGTGCAGATTTGGACTTTTTCCTATCTCCCCTTTTCTTCTGGGGCAAAGTAAACCTAGTGCCCTCTCCGGGTCTTTATAGATACAGCTTTTAGGTCAACATTTCTCGAGCTTGTACAAAGAACAAGAACCATTTGGCTCATCTGTCCTCCTGTGACTTGGAAGCACACAACCCTTCAGCCCACCTTCAGAGGGAGAAATCAAGGCATGCCAAGATTTGGATTTGATAGCAACAGCTCAGCTCCTCCAGTGCAGGGGACGGAGAAGTTTCTGGTAAGAGGTATTTACCTAACAAGGGAACTGCCAGTAGTCAGAGGCGATAGCAGTTCATTCAGGTCTTGCAACCAGCGGCAATTCTAACCCACAGTCACAGCTCCTTTGCACTCCTGGTCCCTGAAGACCTGGCTGCTGCTTCCTTGCCCAAGAAGCATCTGTGTTTCTGTCTAACCTGGGGACAGGCTGCTCCATGTAATTTAATAGTGCACTACTGTACAAAGTTGATCTAGGTGTGATGGGGAAATGAAATAATCTGTCTGGCAGACTATAAAACAAGGGATACGTGATGTGGAGTTTATGTCGCCTTGGTTAGTGGTGAGATTCATTTTGTGATGTTTCCTTGTAGAAAAGTGTTACCGAGACATCTTATTCAGCAGAAAGATGGTTAGTATAAAATTACGCTATGAACGCTTCAGAATGAATTTGAATGAGCAGGCTGAGCCTGTGCTGGATCAGCACTTTATCTTGTATGACTGTATTGATTTTGATCCAGCACTGTCAGCTTTAAAGCTAGATTTACTGGACTGTCAAGCCACAAACTTCAAAAGCTATCTTTAATTGGAGGGAAGTTGAATGTGATATATGCAGAAGAAAAATCATTAATCAAACTTGTCTTACATTTGGCCTCTGAATGGAAGAAATGTTGTAGTAGAGGCTCCAAAGGCTTGGGCTTCACTTATTTGCATTTATTTTGGCCCATTGTCCCCCATACCCACTAGAGGAAAGTTCTGCCAGGATTCCCTCTGTGGTTTAATAAAACTATCAAATCTGCAGCGAAGAGCATGTCACACATAAGCCCAACACCGATGTTTAATTTAAGGGTGGACTTCTGGGCTAGATAAAGAGGCAGATCTAGTTAGAGAAAAGGAAGTTGGGCCTGAGGAAGAGCAAGGGCTGGAAGAGAACAACCTTGAAGATTAGGTGTTGGTATCGGGAAGGTAACAGCAGAGAACCAAAGAGAAGAAATGAAGAAGATGATCTCAGTCTTATAGCCCTGCTTTGCCATTTTTTTTTCTCTCTGCCTGACAACTGAGTAACATAAACCAAAATAGGGAAGGGAATTTTTGAAAAAGAGTAAAATACAAGTTCCTGTTGTGTCCTATATGTTCCTATTTCTACTTACATTTTACATTTTACTATTATGCTTCTAATGCTATAATTGGTAGGAATCTAATTACATTGCATGAAGCGGTGTCTTTTTGAAGGAATAATTTGCATTTAAACTCTTTTGGAGTGTATGCATTTTGTCTTTGATGTCCTTTGATTAGTAATTGCATCTCTTGTTATCAAATGTTACATTTAAAGCAAAGTATTTCATATGTTTCTGCTTACTTATATTTTCTGGGTAAGTCTTTTGCGTGGTGAAACATTCTATAGCTTGTCCTATTGAGGTAATCTAAATTATTTTTAAAAATATTCTCCTGTTCTTGACAGTTGAATACAAGAACTTCACATTTATACATCATACAGCGACAAATGTGAACCCATTGACTTCAGGCATAAAAAAATTCTGTTTTAAAACATTGTGCTGTGTATGCACATGCTCCCTCTTCCAATGCTGTTATAAAGGTATCTTTACTAGCTGTACAACTTTAAGTACACAACTATCAACAATATATTGCATATGGATACTGCAAGAGCGTAGGTTCTTATTTCTCCCTCCTCCTAACTGGGGAGTGTCTCAGATCAGAAAAGGTTCGAAAGCCTTACCTTGCCCATTAGGATTCCGGAGTCCATATATTTAAGGCATCCTAAACATCACTGTGTCCATACTTAGTTTCTCTCTGCTTCAGCTCATTCTTTTAAACTGTTATTATCGCAAAGATACTTACATTCATAAAATTTTATTTCCAGATTATATTTCTGTTTCCAGAAATCTAATTTCTGTGTGTATTACATCTCAGTGTTTCCAGATTTTAGGTAAAGTTAGTATATGAAGCCAATGTTGTACTTTACATCTACTATTTTGTTAAATAGGCCAGATTTTTATAAAGAAAAACATAACTTGTTTAATGTTCTCACCTTCTGACATGAATGGGCATTCTTTGTTCTTACATGATAGAAAAATTGTGCAAAAAACCTAGTAATACAACACTGAAATATAACATAAGCCGTTTCAGGGCTCACCTAACATTTCCCTACTTTTATCAGGAGGTCGATGTTAACACCAAATGCTGGAAAACAGTTTCTGAAAGGCACGGCTATGTTTGTTTATTCTGTCAGAAGTGACAAAAAAAATGTTGCCTGAACTTTCTCAAAACAGCAATTTCAAAATTTGATTCCTTGGAGAACAAAACGTCCATTTAATATATTACTTCATTTTCAGCAGGACTATGTGCTTCCAGATTAATTTACATTTTAAATTGCCCTGAAAGCATTAATTTGCTGAGCTAACATGGGAAGTACAGATGAAAGAGCTATTTAGTTTATAAATGGTACCATCTAGTTTCAATCTAGGAATGCTTAATGGCTTTAAAATATATAAAGACTAATTGTCCTACAGATTTCATAACCAGTCATGTTAGTAATGGTCACTTGTGCTATTTGCAACATTAACTGTTATGTACGTGATAAACACGGGTCAGCCATTTAAGTAACACTAACGACTTTGAATGAAATCAGACCGGTTGAAAACTGCTGTGCCAAAATTGTTCAACTCACATTAAAAAATGGTCAAATATTAAAACAGCTACGAAGAACAAACTCATTGCAATACTTTTATCTATATTTAAAGTCTGAAAATGCGAACATCAATTTGAAATTTGTATTAGTTATTTTGAAATTGAATTATGGCTGCAGCCAAGATGTTAGTTTGCATTTCTAAAGTGTAATTTTCTGGAGTTTTGGTGCAACTCAAGTAAATTAGAGTACATAAGTACATCAGTCTCAAATGATGATGATGATAGTTTGTTTACATGCTAATAGCTTTGCTCCTTATTACTTTACTTCCTTCTCCCATCTCTATTGTACGCTTTCAGTGTAAGAATTATTTGCTCATCTTTGATCTGTGTAACTTGTTTGATGGGCAGCACACAAAGAATCATTAATTATTGGATCTTATTCATCATCAAGGCAAATAGTAGAAGAATAAAAATGAAATTCCTTGGTCAGGCAAGTTCAGTGGCAGAATTTCCTGTAAGAAACTCCCAGGTTTACAGAGCCTAACAGACTTATTACTAGGGCAGTATCTTAAAGTCCTCATCTCTTTATTTTTTTTTTTTTTATACTGTTTTCACTTGTGCTTCCAACCTTCTCTGTCCTGTGGTGGGTGATACAACCTGCTGCTTTGAACTGGGAAGAAGGAAGCAAGTTCTTTTGCAGACTGTGCCAAAAATGTCGTTTACTGGAACTTTTAAAATAATTTCATCCTATTTTTTAAAGGATTGAAGGGTGTAATAGCATTGAAGTCCCCAGATAGCATACTGTGTAAAATAAATGGTATGCAGTGAGAAAAAAAGAAGTCATTCTAAACATACTTGATGGTATGATTTCTGAGACCAGGCAGGTCAGAACAGTATAGGCTCAGGAATGGTTTTATGATTTTTCCTTTCACGTGCAAACCCAACAAAACATTATTTTGTATTTATAGCTTTGGTATTCTGAAAATATGGAAAACAATCAGGCCATTTTATCCTTAAAACCTCCAGCAATGTTTACAGACTGTCTTGAGGTTTGAGGAAGCCTCCGCCAAAGGGTTCTGTGCTGCTCCTTTTAATAACCTGCGCATGATGGGGACTTTTTTTCACCCCACCTCTATCTGGTGGGGCTTGAGTTTGGGGCTCTGAAAGCTGAAGTTAGATGAAAACTGGTTTGTATTACAGGATGGTCCATATTTTGCTGTGGTCCCTCTCTGTCATGTCTCAGATCATAAAGATCGCTTATGCCAAAGCATGTATTTAAACAACAAGTTTCTCTCTGTAGCAAGGATATCTCTGCTTGAATATACAGCTGGCTTCGTGCCTTTGATTGGAGGCTTTTCTACTTTGACAGATAAACTGTATGTGAAAATTTTGCTTAATAATTGATGCAAGTGCAAGTAAATATGATATAAAGCTGTATGTTGTTAAGAAAAATTGCAGTTACGTGCAATGCCTCTTTCCCATGGAAGAAGTTCCTGTTGGGCTGGCCTTTTTTATGCTCATTTCTAGAGAGCTCTGTGGGAGGATTTTTTAAAATTCATCCATAACGGAGCAGATGTCAGAGCTGTGCCTAGCCATTAATAAAATCTGCTGACAGAAGAGGCAAGTTTTGTAACAAACTTCTGGATGGCAATCTCCATCACATCACAAAATCTAATTGAGATTTGGGTTTAATCTATTTTCTTTGGACAAATATTTGTATATAAATTTAAAAAAAACCCATGATATATTTTATGTTTTATCTGCAGTAAAAATCTTTTAATTCTGCTTATTTGATGAGCAAGAGTATCCTAAATCTATCATTTAAATTTATGAGTATGAATATAGAGGTGAGGAATAGATTAAGTTTGTTAATTGTTAATAAAGAGAAAAAGAAATGGTGCCTATAGGTACATATATTCCCTTTGAAATTTATCCCAAACTTCATGGATGTAATGGACTCGCATGATTTGAAATGTAAGCTTATATTTAAATTGTTTGTTTTGATGAAAATGTTTTAGGTGTTTGTAAAATTGTGTACTAAATCATCCACAGTCAGGTCTGAATGTATTATTTTTATTTATTTATACAGTTTTTTTTATTTATTGACTTTATTTATTTATTCACTATGAGTGAATCCCATGCAGCTGGTGTGGTTTGTCTCTAATTAGGAGTGCAGTAGACAGTAAATGGTTCTCCCCCTGCCACGGTGAGGATGTTGTTGCTGCAGCAGACTCACAGATGGAAGTCATCACTGAAGTGAGCAGACGGGTTCTTGCTGGTTCTTGTTTCCTTTTTGCTCTGACCACGTCTTTTCTTTAGGGAGTTGTTTCTACATCCAAAATTTGCTGAAAACAGAAACAATCAGTGAGACTTATCAAAGTTCTGCTTTATAGTTTCTTCTCCAGGATGTCTAGTGAGATGAAGATTTTGATATAAACCCATTTTATCTTTTGGTGAAAGAGGGCTGCCTGATCTAATACCTTCTCCTCAGGGAGGCAGCTTTCCTTGCGTGCTTGGGTGGGTGAGGATATACCAAGCCTCTATGAAAGAAGGCTTTGATGTGTCTCAGTTAATATCATTAATAAAATATTATTATGCAGATATATTATGTTTCCTTCCTGTTTGCACTGTAACTGCAACATGTAACCTTGAAGGATGAGTCACCTATTCAAAATTAAATTCCTTGTCTTCTTAATGGAACATGTTTTCCCTTTTGTACCTTGATAGCTAATATTTCAGTCTCAGTAGATTACTGACCTTGCCACCCAGGTGTGCCAGTGGTGTGTTTAAGTATTTGAACATTCGTAGAGGGATGCCTGATACATGTGTTGCCAAAATTGCCCAGGTGAAGTTAATGTTGACCTTTATTACCTCTTTGACTGATGGCCAAGCTGCTGACCAGGCTCAGCTGTGGGGGGGGCTGCCGGGGGCTGTGCAGAGAGGGATGGGGAACACCTGGGAGCCGGGCAGGCTGGGTGCTGCTGCTCCCCTGCCTCTGTAGGAAACCTGCTGGGGAAAAAGTGTGGGGGCTTTTGGCTTCTCTTAAAGAAAAACTAAAACTTGGATGACTAATGGCATTGGTGGAGCCCTGACCTAGGGACAGGTTCAGGATAGGCAATGTGACTTGTGGATTTGGAGACATCTTTCCCCCTCAGAGAGATGAACTTGGTGATTTGAAAACGCGCATGGGATTACTGATGGTGTTAGAGCTGTTGCAGCAGCCCCGGCAGAGGCTTACATTGTAATTTGAGCATGAAAGAAGAGCAGCCTGTGGATTCCATTGTAAGTAAGAGTTATTTTGTGTTGTGGTATTGTTGTTTATTCTCTTGTTACAGCTGTTTCTTTCCTTGTAGATCTTTTATGCTGAAGTGAGGTCTGCATGAATTGTTGTGTTAATAGCAGTAGGTGTTGGTTCCTCATACGTAACGTGGTAAATGTGAATATGGTGCTGTGCCTGGAGGGGGTTACAGTGCAGGAGAGATGATAGCAGGAAAAAGCGTTTAGTGCAAGTCACATACTCTACTGCCATTTAAAAACTGTGGATTGTCCCAGAAACAAACTGTAGTCCCTGGCAGTAGCAATAAGGAGAAAAGTTACGGTGGGTATCTGTGTGCTGTGTCTGAGTAGAGGAAGCTGCTACCTCTGGCTTTGCTACCGATGCTTTAAGTGTAATGAAGACTGATGGTTGTGTTCTGCCTTCTTACTACTCCTGTTGCTCCAGTGTTATGTGCCTGTAGCAGACAACCTGTTAAAATGCCAAACATGACTGAAGGTTTGCTACACAGCTACTGCGGAGTTACTTTTGATAGCAGGTTAGGAAACTTTGGGATGTAGTATGTCCTGCTGGGTGGTGGTGTAGAGGGCTTATTATAACTTGTGTAACATCAGCTGAATGCAGCCTATGAGATCAGACACTGAATTATTCTCATGATGCTGGATAAATATTGATGTTTGTAAAATACAGAAACTAGTGGGTGTTGGTATGTGTTGTGGTTTAACCCTGGCCGGCAGCTCGGACCACGCAGCCACTCATGCAGTTCTCCCCTGTCCCCAAGAAGGGTAGGGAGAAGAGGGAGAAAAGGAGGGAGGGGAAAGGGAAAGAAAAAACCTCATGGCTTGAGATAAAGACAGTTTAATAGAACATAACAGAAAAGGAAAATAATAATAATAATGACACAAGTCACTCTCATCGCCCGGTGGATGGAATTGGTACCTTCCTGAGTAGCGATCGCAGATATCCCCCTGCCCTCCCTGGCCAACCTCCACTTAGGTACTGAGCGTGATGTCTGTGGTACAGAATATTCCATTGGCCATTCTGTTGTTCTGTCTGTGCCGCTTCTCAGCTTCTGTGGGAAACTGAAGAGAGTCCTTGAAACGTATAAATATTGCTTAGCCACAACTAAAACAATATGTGTTATTGACATTCATTTTACAGTAATTACTTGAAAGAAAATGGGCTCTTTCCCGGCTGAAACCAGGGAAATATGTGTAAAGCCTAGTAAACTGCTAGGAAAATATTTTAATCTCTTGATTTTGTTGATTTCTTCATACATATTAAAATATTACCAGAGTACTCCTCTTCACAGTATCTAAAGTGATGAAGAGATTTATTGTACGGAGCCTGAATCTGTGGATGTTATTGGTGAAAGCCTTGCAGCTGCTTTAACTTCCATGGACAGGAGTTTTCCATCTCTGGGACTCTACCTCTAACTTCCCCCAGCCACAGCATGCTTGAGTTTAAATATGATCTGTGAATGTCGAGATGTGTGACCACTGTCGCCTTATGTGATCAGAAGCATATGTACCACCTTCTGTGGCTATGGATAAAGCTGTTCGCCTCCCGATTCAGCATAGCTTTGTAACACATTTGAAATGTAACTGTACATAATTCACATTAAGAGAAAACTCTCTTGTGTGTGGATCAGGGATACAGTTTTGTCAACTGGCACCTGGAAGTCAAGGAAAAGAAGTAAATGGCTGTTTCTACACAAAGAGCTGTGTAACAGGGATAAAATTATATCTTCACTGGAATGAATGCTAGAGAAAAGCTATCCTTTGTACAAAGCCAGTAAGGTTCCAATGGTTTTTTTTTTTGTTGTTTTAGAGCGAAAGGAAAATGTGTTTACATTTCCCTATAAGAAGCTTTTGTCCTTCCATTTTTCTTCTTAAGGTAACTTGTTCCGGTGTGAAAATTTCTCAGGTATGCTTTTAATCTAGAGCAGAACAAATTACCCAAGCTTGTAGAGAAAAATAATACAGTTATTTGGTCATGTTGCTTTTTCTACATCATCAGAGTGTGAATTTAAAATTTATTTTGCTTAACTGACAAATCCAGAACAGCTTTCATAATACAAGATTCACTCTTCTATGTGATTCAAGACTCACTCTACTGTAAATAGTCTAGCATAAAAATATGCATGACTTGAGGGACAAAGCAGAAAAATTGATCAAGGAGATATTTTTATAAATGTTCTTTATAAACTCTATTTTTGAGAACACTTTGATGTAAAAACTTCTAAATGAATTGGAAGATCCTGAAATGTGGCTGATACAACACTATACTAAATGTTCACATTTTGTGAAAGTAGGTTTTACAAAGTGAATTTCTCTGTCCTCTCTTTCTTTTCTTTTGTGGGTTTTTTTTTTTTTTTTGGTTTTGTTTTCCCAGCTCTATCTGTCACTCTTTACTCATATGTGGTACCTTAGAAGTCAGGGAAAATGAGTAATTGGAAAGACTATAAAGGATCATACTTGCAAATTAAGTGCTAGTTTCTGATGTAAGGTGCAATCTTCAGCAAGGATAGTTAAAACAGGGTAATCCTGGGAAACACTTGGAGAAAAACATTTCCGAGTTGCAATTTCTTCTCTGCTTCTTGTTTCATTTGAGGTTGGCTAAATCAAATTACTGCTGGGAATAGATTATGGAGCCTCTCCTACCAGAAAAGGACCTTATAAGCTCTGCTTTTATTAGCTGCTCTGCAGAGGCAGAAAACTACTGGCACTTATGTATTCCTTTCCTGGGATTCAAAGTTTACCTATGAAATGCAGATGTATAGTGGTTTGGGGTTTTTGGGGTTTTGTTTTTTCTCTCCCTTATTTGGACAACTAGAAAAATAGTTTGCTAGCTGGTTTTGGGGATATTTTGGGGCATCAAGCAAGGACAGAGAACATGAGTGAAAAGCATGGGTTTTATCTAAAGTTTGTAGTTTTTCAAACAGTGTAAGCTTATGAAATGCAGTCACAGATTGAACTTAATCTTCCTTGGTTTTATGAGTATTTAACATTTGTTAACTCTACAGCACGTATTTAAGTAATATGAAAAAATAAAATCCCTCCTAGAGAGCAAAGATAATATCCTAATGAATGTGTCTAATATCCAGCATGGTGTTCAGTATATCACCATAATGATTAAATAGACAGAAGTGGATGCCTTAAGAGCCCATCTTGTGTGCCTCGCGCTGCACCAGATCTCACAGGCCTGTCTTGTAAACGCTAATTAAAACTATATTGCAATAAAGAGAAATGTTGCAATAAAGAGATGTGATTCAGTGCTAACAAGTACTTGTTAATGTTACTTCTTGTTTATGATGGAGAGATTTAATCATAATCTAATGTAGTACCTGCACGATTGAGCACAACTGTAGATGTCCACGTGGCTCTGTGGACACCTTGAGGAGCTAGCAGTTAACCTGATACTAATGTGCACTTTTCCTGAAAATGGGTGCCATTTCACTTGATTCTAGAGACATTTTTCAGACCAAGCTGCTGTATGTAGATTGCATGTCCACACTGATATAGATTGGAATCTGAGATACTGCCTCTATGAAATGGATGATGCTCTCTAGTGCTCGGCCTGTGCCTAAGTGGAGGTTCAGATTAGAGTGACTTTGAGACAGCTTCCCCCAGTAAGTGGAGAACAAGTGAACTGCTTAGGTGACAGTTTAGACACAAGGCTCTGGGTGAGAAAAGTCATCCAACTTTGTCTTGCGTTAATTAAAAAAAACCTGCAACGGCTGATGTGACTGAAAAGAAGCATTATTTTTTTGGAGGTGTCAATACCAAATAAGTAGAACAAGTCAGGCTTTTTGTTTAAAATTAAATTTTCATCAAAATAGTTTGGAACTTGACTCATGCTGCTGAAGTTTATGTACATACTCTCTCATACTCTCTGTACGCTTGTTTAGTGTTCAGCTGGTTTTGCCATAATGTGTTTCTGAGCTTCATAGACGCACGTATGCTTTCCTTGTCTATAATAATCCTTCCTTTATTTAAAATAGGCATAAAAGTACCCGGAAGTGCTTATGACTATATATATACACCCACATGTGGATGTAAATGGCCTCTTAAAAGGGACTCTAGAAGATAAAGGAGCTTTTTGTTCCTGATCCTAAAGACGGAAGAAAATAGAATGCTGGATGAAATAAGTGGTTAGTTTCTAGATGTTCACATTTTGTAATTACACAGTTGATATATGTCAGCATCAAAACCTCTGATGGCTAATAGTCCCAGATCAAAACATCTTTCTTAGGTAGCAAAAATGGAATCGCAAGTTTGGTTGACTTCCGTAATCCTGTTTTTCAGTATTCTTTTCAACTTAAGCTTTCCAGATTGTGATTTTGCTGTTCTCTTCTAGCTGTTGCTATCGCAACTCTAACAATTATCATACAGCTGCTGTCGTATCACATGCGGAATGTTTAGGCTGTATTTCTGCAACAGAGAATTAAGGTAGGCAAAAGTAATTGGACTGAAGTCAGTTACTCAACAGAATATCTTGTATGTTTTATACTAAAAGCTGTGAGGATCTGGCTTCAGATGTGGATGAATATCATAAGCACTTTAGTTCTGTCTGTAATTGGAACTACGTGGGCATTTATTCTAGCCTTTAAATATAGAATATAGCTGCTGATAACATCCAGGTGGACATGGCAACTTAAGTCCTTGTGATTTTGCAAGAACTGTTAACTTCATGGGAGTTTCTTTTTAACAACGGTAGCTCAGTTTTCCTGCAACTCATTTTAAGTCTTGTGTTTTGCTAATAAAAGTGTTGACTGGCTGTTCCTTTCATTAACAAGGTGCATGTTTAGAAAAAGCTATGGAAAGATTATAAGAAGGGGGGAGGAATTTTCTGAGTCTTGTTCACCACCAGTTGGATGATGGTAAGTGATCACATGTAATGGGTGAACCATGAGTTCATACTGATAGTGAAGTAAACTTAAATATCTGCTGTAAACAGGGTTTCTGTGCCATAGAAAATTGTAATACTAAAAATATGGTCACAGTTCAGTCACAAAAACATAAAAATCCAAATGCAAGCCAATGCAATATTCAATCAAGCAATGGTACAGAATGTGTGCTTTGGGGTTTTGCTTGATTTTAGTTCTGAGAGTTCTGCCTTTCCGTTCCTGAAGCCAAAGTTCCTGCGCAGTCTTTCAAACAACACCAGCCATGCTGTTCGGATGTTTCTGCTAGTGACAATTCCCCCCCCCACCCCTACCTCCCCCCCCAGTATTTCTATTGATAAATCTAGCCCAAGAGAACAGGTTGGATATTGGCTGATAGAAGTATACCAGTGTTTTATAGGGGCTAAATGCCAACTAAGACAAATGGGAATTTTTATTCAGTATATTCAGAAGTTGTCTTGTTGTAGTACCCACTGTTACTGACTTAATAAACCCAGGCCCAATCTCTTTTCCAGTAATAAGTGAGGAGGTAACAGAGCGTTTCTGCTTGTAAATTCTTCATCCTATGAACAATAATGATTGAATAGTTAACTTTTTTTTATATATATATATCTCTATGTGTTTTTCTTTTAAGGGGTTTGGTGGTTTAATGTATGAGTTCTCTTTACAGGGCTGCATCTTATTTCTTAACTGAAAAATTGTGCTTGTAACTAATACGGATGCTTGAATCATTCATTTCAGTTTCATAGCTCGGGCCTCATTTCAACTATTACAACAATTTATTAGCTTTAATCTTTTTCCACAAATACTCATTTTTAAAGACCAATTCTATACTTAAAACATTTATATAAAAATTAAAGTAGTATTTTATGTGTAAACAGTACAAGAAAATTGCTAGTAAAAGCAAATGAAACCTGAAATCTTGCCTTTTTTAGCTGTCATTACTGTTTAACAAAGCACAGCTTTGCAGTCAACTGTTCTTAATCAAACCTGATACTTGTCTTTTTCCAATATATATTGAATGATGCAGTACATAGAGAGGGAACGCCTTAATTATTTTTAGCCATAAATTTTTAATAGCTTTTTAACTAACTGTGAGAGAGAGGGGGAGAAGACAAGCTAATGAAGGAATGTTGTGCGTGAAATGTGGAAAGTCTCATATCAATTTTGACTGCATGATACTATAGTGAATAGAAGTAGACTGGAACCAAATCCAAAAATATTAAACGTTTCTGGGCAATGCCTAATTTGTTGTCTGCTCTCATAGGAGACTTTGGGACCAAGTAAGCCAAGAGTGTTGTTTAAAGTGTGGAACAGAAGAGCTGGACTAATTGGAAAAATAATACTATACTGGGGTTTGGCCCATCTAAAATGTACGGCATATGTAGCTGGCTTCTGGTATGGCAACTTTTATGCTATTTCTATTGCCCATTTTTATGCCTCCTGTTGCAGGGCGGGGATTCTGCTAAAGGAATGAGCCACTGATAACTGAAACTTGAACAAGACGTGCTTAAATCTTTAAGCTGCCATGCAGAGAAACTCTCCAGTATAAATTCTCTGTAGTTACTTGCTCTTGCTGTATTGCTTCTGATACGTGTTCTTGGCTGTGGATGATGGCACTCACCTCCTTTGAGCATAATAGCTGAGTAGGTGTAGAATGTGCAGCAGTGGCAGATTCAAAGAGCATTTTCTGTAAAGCAGTGTAATAAAATATTTACAAGATTTGATGTAATGAACTAGGCAATTATGTGTGAATTGTACTGTCTTTAGCTGGTTAGAATAGGCAGCCCACAAGCGTTTACAGAAGCTCCTTTAGCAAATAGTTTCAAAATCATATTTTATGGAGCGAGAGTATTGTTACCTTCTAGGTAAGGTTTCATTTCATCACAGTGCTTATGAAGGAGCACACAAATATTTACAGTCGAACCCGGGGAAAAAAGGAGGTCAAGAATTTTATTAACACTTATAAATGAACTTATATATAAGGATGCGTGCATCTTGAACTTGGCAGAGATGAGAGAACAGGGGATGAGCTTCTTGTTTTGGAAGGTTGTGGGCAATTTCACTTTCTCCAGATACCTTTCACCTGCCTTTCAGTGTTTTTGGTGTGAAACTGCAGGAGTCTCTCACCTTCCCTGCTTAGCTGGCCATCTTTCTGGAAAGCCTGTGCTGCTTGGTGGTTATTTAGAGCCTTGTCCACTTTATTCTTGCAACTTCTACGCTTACGTTATAAATGTGTGCAACTACCAGCGTGTCCTGTGTTTCTTGGAGCACAATTGAACTGACCGATTTTCTGGGGCCAGGATAAGGTTTTTTCTTTTCACAGATGTGACAAACCTGGTTGTATTCTAGTATGTTACCCAGTCCTTCATTTATTAGGCAAAGGGGTGCAAATCTCACCCAATAGGCTATAACACGCTACCTACGTTGTATTGGAAAATGAGGGAGAATTTGGTTCAACCCTCTAAGACCCAAGATAGTGGTCTAACGGTGCAAAGAGCAACTAACTAGTTCTGCTACAACTTTATTTTTGGCTATGTAATAATACTATATACATTGACTTAGAAGTATTTTACTGAACTAATCAGGGGAAGGACCTTAAATGTTAGAACTGAGACTGCCAGTTCTGACATGGACTTCTAATGTAAAATTGCCCACATACTTTTAATGTCCAAACTGCTCAGTTCCAAAAGCAAATTGATTCATCTTTCATCAGTCTTTCTCTTTATCACTCTAACACTGTAATCTTCTCAAGGCTGTCGGTAAAATGCTTTGATCATCACGTTAGCCACTTGGCATTGCTGTCTGAAGTTACAATCAGCTGCTTGTTTGAAGAAGTTAATTGGGCCACTGAATGCAGCTTCTTTTTGGGCAGAGAAATTTTACCGAATTGACTATTCTGCATTCTCTTCTCTCTCTCTGACTATTTTTGATTCTGTGTAGAAGGGATGTATGTGCAAGTATGTTTATTAAGAATGTTGTGTCTAGCTTTATTTATAAATGAAAAAAGGAAAATGGCCTATTTATACCTTTTATCGTTCCAGTAACCTGAGATATACTATCCTATTTTTCACTGTTCTAGAATGATCATAAAATGCAACCACCGATATGCGCAACTAGTACTGCAAGGACATCGTAAGTGGAGTCTGATCCCTTTAACTGTTAAACTGCCCTCTGCACATTGATGTCTTTCTCCTCTGTGACCTCACCTAATGGGAATGAAGCTGCCAAACCGTAGTCTGTGGGAATATTTGTTAGGGAAATACTGGCCTGCATTTAGACTCTTCAAATGCAGCCTGATCAGCTCAAGACTGAGGGTCTTTGGTCATCATCAGTTTGCAATGTATGGGTTTACAGTTGGAAAATGGGGAGCAGTGGCTGGTGATGGACTACTGCTGTATCATCATTACCTGAAGGAAAAAAGAAAAGTTAAATTTGTTTGTGAAACCATAGAAGTTGGAACCCCTGACATCCTCCTTTTTGCTAAATGCTACTAGTGTTACCTTTTTTAAAATCTTTCAATTCCTCAATGTGATCAACCTCCTCATAATTTATGACCTGCATTTCTGAGGGAAGTTACATTAATGCCCCTTCAGTCCCACTCCTCATTTATTTTAATGTTCATCATTCTGGCAGGTTTTCCTATTAGAATATACCATCTTAGATAATGTAAAGCTCTTGCTTGGGCAGATAGTGAAACTGAGCTCTCTGAGCTGATCCCTCTGAAAAGATAGAATTGAGTGGTTTTCTGAGTTAGCGTCTTTGAAGTCTGAGGGTGTTACAGAATAAGAAGTTACATTTTGGGGTTTTGTTTGGTGACAGAATGCAATTCTGTTTTGTGTTGCTAAAATGCAATGGCTAATGAGATCCTGAGGTCTCGCCATGCTGCTGACAAGTATGAGTGCAAACATCATCTAGCTCAGGTTTCAAGAACAGCTTAGATAGCAGTTCCATGCTCTTGGTCTAGTGGCAAAGCCACTTGCCTGACACACGGGTAAGAAACTTTGTGGCTGTAGCACATTCCGTGCTGTTGCAATTAAATTGCGGCTGTTGTGTTTGGAACTGGAGATTTGCAAAAGTGACCTGGGCAAACAAGGTGCCAATGCACTCTGAAAACTTGTAAATGATTTAGAGAATCTCACAGGGCTGGCTTGCCTTGCCTGCGCCCTCCTGCCCCCTATCCAGGAGTTGCTCAGTAGAACTAGATGAGAACTTTGGGTTACTTTTTTTTTTTTTTTTTTTTTTTATCCCCTGCAGATATTTATGGAAAAAGTCAGTTTTACTGAAATGATATAATCAAAACTTCAGCAACATTTTGTAAGCACCAAAATGCTGTAGCTGTTTAGAATAGGATGTTTTGAAGCTACTAGAGGAACTGAAGCACGTGGTCTGGAAAATGGATGAAGACTTGGCTGACCTTAGTGGAAATTCAGGTAAACAACGCAAACAAGGAAAGGTCTTGCAACCCTTTCTGGTTTCTGCTGAAGCTTAGATGGAGTTAGTACTTTTTGGGCAGAATTTTTGTTTCTTCTGACAAATCAGGTGACTTACAACCACAGCATAGTATCCTCATGGAGTTCTAATCAAATAGGCAAAAATTGTGCCAATATGAATGAGTAATAAGAGAATGTTTTCAAAGAATAAAAATATCTGTCTGTGACAAAGCTAAAAAAGCATATTTACAAAATCTTCAGGTCTGTGTTTATCCGAAGGTTCTGGAGAATGATGGGGTTACTTGTAGGCATGGCGAACTGAAGGTGTTCCAGCTCTTTGACTGGAAGCATTTGGTGCCATCAGGATGTAAGTGCACCAGTGAATGGATTTCTCTTTCCAAGGGTTTTTATCTACTCTTTCAAAACCCATGCATTTATTAACATACTTTGTTAGAACAAATAGGCAAATATTACTTTAACAGTGAACAGAACCTGCCAATTCAAAATAAGTGAGAATACTTCCCTGCTGGAAAGATAATTCTCTAATTAGCCTCCAACCATTCAGTGACTGAAAATTTGTGGATGCAAATAATTTTCAGATTACTTAAGTCACTTGAAAATAAAATAAAGGATTCCTGCAGAGCTGGTAGAACTTATTTGCAACTGAGGTGTTTCTGACTCAGGATCACATCTGGCAGGAGGAAAACTTATTCATTCTCCTTATTATCTTACACACAGCATGTGCCAGACTGATGAAAGAAATGCATGTAGAGGTAATTCTTTCCAGTATTGAAATGTGCATGTTTTATTGGGGGAGTAGAGGGAGGGAGAGAGGAAGGGGATCAGGGAAGTAATACGTTGGCCTCTTACATTTTCCTCTTGTTGATTCTTCCATGCCTGTTTTCCTCAAAGCTTCTACACTTGGTGCCAATGCCTGTCACTGGCTTCTCTCTTGCATAGTGACCGTGCCTTTTAGTTAAGGAAATGTCTCTCTTTGTCTCCCTCTGATGGCGAAGCCACCTGTCATCTCCAACAGCCTGCTCAAGCACTAGGAGCTGGGGAATTATTTCTTCTGGCTTCAAAGCCTGAGGTCGGTTTTTGCAAGATCTGCTGTGGCCAGACTGCAAATATGAGAAGTTTAGTGTTTACTGGCATACAGAACAATGCTGTTCAAGGGATACTGAAAAAAAAAAAAAGCCACATGTCAATACTTGTTTGACAATATTTCTATTATATTGTCTTTGTTTTCTTTATCTTACCAGGACATTAATTTGGAATCATTGTACTGGTATCTCTTTATATTACTTCTATCAAGCTTTTGGTCTTCTGGATTTTTGCCTTTTAAAAACGCTGTGCAATACACTTTCATATTTTTGTGGAGAATACCTTTATTAGGAGCTCTAGTTTAATTACCTGTTCTTTACTGTGAAGTCAAAAGATTTTTTTCACTCCAGCTGGTGGTCTGTTGATAGCATACCACTTAAAATGATTCATAAATGTATGTCTTGGTGACAGATTCACTCTAGGCAGGCTCTTCATGAAATTTTCTTCTTGTCATTTAATGTGTATTTTAAAATAGGAAGTGTTGAGGATCTCGGCAACCTAAGTTTTAAGTGGCTGGTAAATCCATTGCAGCTTGAATTTTAATTGTACATCATCAACGAGGAAGCCAGTTGGACCTGCTGGTAGGATCACGTTGCCTACTGTACTTTGGCAGGACTAGTGCAGCTTGGGACCACCTTGCACGTCAGTCCTGGGCACAGGATAAGCAGCCTGCCGAAATCCAGATTGCCTGAGGTAAGAATAGCTCCAGGAGGATAGCTGGTGTAGGATGGAAAGCATGTTGAGATGTCTCCTGGATGTGGCTTACTACGTGCTAGGGGACATGTGGCATTGCATTGTGTGGCTGAGGAAGAAGGTTAAAGCAAATAGAATGCTTGGTTTCATTTTGTCCACATTGCTGGTGGTGTGGATGGCTCTGTGATGGAGCTGTACAGCCAAAGAGCTCAGTGTTTGCGAGAGGAGTGTATGTGCAGAGAAAAATCACCTCAGCTGCAAGAGGGGACAGGCATAACTCAGAAGAGGATATGTCTGAAAGTGGGAGATCCAATTAAATGGCCTTTGGCCCTGTCACTTGAAGGTGTGGAAGAAACGAGCAGAGTGGCAAAGCTTGAGCAATGGCCAGGGTCATCACATCTGGGGATGGGCACAGGAGCTTCTGCATTCATGTGCACTAGAGCTCCTTGTTCCTTTTCCAACATAATCCCTTCTTGGACCAAGGACATTTTATAATGCTAGATACAGTTTATGCCTTGAATTATATATAGTTTGGTTACAAAGGACATTGCAGCCCATCACTGTGTACTCCTCTTCAGTGCCTGTGTCATCCCTCACCTGCATGTCGGAGTTGAGAAACAGGGCTATTTCTTGTATCTTTATTGTCAAAAACATCTTACCGTACAGCTTTGCTTATACCTTCTTTGTGCTCAGATTGAGGGCTTGTAATGTATGTACTTAGTTTTCAAAATATTCCATGATTATCATCTCTCTCCCATTTTTATCAGCCAAAAGTTAGTATGACTATCCTAAAAGCTGGCAAAGGCAGGTGTTGCTCAATATAAGCATTGTAAGTGTTGTTACTGTAAGAAGACTTTGAAACAAATAAAATTCGTTTCTGGTAAAAGATTTTTTTTCCCCTACTGTATTGCCTGTAAATTCATAATTGCTTTTAATATATAAAACATTAAAAGAAATTTGCTGTAGTAAAAACAGGTGTAGGCTAATTAAATTAGAAGACTTGAACATTCATTATAATTATATTTTAATTTTTTTTATGATCTTAAAACAGCTCTTACTACCGTGTATGTGATGCAGAGGGTGATGTTTGCAATATTAAATAATGGCAATATTAGATCAAAGCTGTTTGCATCGTTCAATTACTCTGCGCAGTATTGCTGAATTTTCAATTACAGTCGTAGTACATCAGTACGGTTGAGCGTGCTGCCTTTTAAGCACCTAAACTGGTCCTATAGTTTCACATAACCTGTAGTGCAAGAGAGCTCATGTATTCAAAAGAAATAAAACTGACATGATTTAACTGAGAAAGAATGAATTTCTATTTACATTGTAGTTTTCAAGAAACATAGCCTGTAAAACCATCAACCCTGTTTCCTAGCAGGTTCAGATATAGTTACTTCCACATAATTACGAATAAGCCTGCAGAGAACTCCTTCACACGGTGTCAGACTGACCTGTTACAGCTTGCTTCATTAATTTGCAGGATCTTGCTCATCTTCTCAAGCGAGGGAAGGAACAAGCCCACCTTGGGTTCCTTGCACTGTGAAAATATTGTTCTGGTACAAAATTAACATCTTCCAATTGCTTCCACTGTGTTCTCTTCTAGTAATGATTTCTTGTTTCTATATGTGCTGTCCTCAGCTGCTCAGCTCATACTAGAATGAAAAGTCTCTATTTTCTTCAGCTTTTTTTTTTTTTTTTTAAACTTTCTGCCAGAAATGTCAATATGTTCTAGCTTTCATTCACTGTAGTAAATTTGGCTGCAAGCAAAAAAAAATTGATTTTTGTCCAGGCCACCTTTCCTTCAGTCTTATCACAGTGTGTAGCCTAAAGACTATAGCTAGATGAAAGTTTCATGTTCCATGCTTCATAAAAGCAGCGTAAGTACTTTAAGCCTCCAGATTCTGCAGTAAATAGGGCAGAGGGCTTTCTGTCACCTTTTGCATGTTATCTGTGAGAAAACTCTTAAGCTGCGTCCAAGTAAGGTTTGACTTCTTTTTAGATGTGCTCATTTTGATTCTCTTTTGAAATCCATTAAAAATGAGAGCTGGAGGAAATTCTAAGGAGTGATTTGCTCTTTGTTATGTTGCAATGAGAACTCATTTCAGCAGTGCTTTTGTTGATTTAGTGACATTCAAATACACCCTTTATTTCCAGAATTATTTTGCTATGGTCTTAATCTGTAAAGCTGCAAATCTTTGTACAAAGGTGCCTTCCAGACGAAGTGACCTCTCTGTCCTCTCTATCCTGTCCTGCCGTGGAACGGTTTCTACCTTCAATCTCATCACACCAGTGAGGCCCCCAAAATCAAGTCCCACTAAAGAGGGTTTGTAGTTGTAAAAGACTGTGTATTTTTTACATTTTCTTCTCCCTTAAAGTGTGTTGGTTCTGAGTTGATAACTCCAGATAGCTCACCTAAATGTTTTTCTTGGTCACCATAAGATACATCAAGACAATATTGAATTTGTTGTGTTTTCATGTACTGGGTAAGGGTTGAAAATAAACATAGATCTCAGAATGTCTGAAATAAATTACAAGAAAAAATATTTTCCAGTAGTTTTCTCACATAAAGCCTACAGAGAAGGCTTTAGTTCATTTAATCCTTCTTTGTAATCAGTGGCTACAATCATTAGGAAAACAATGCTAAAATTATATTTGCACGCTTTTAAATGTGAAATAGAGAAAAAAGGATTAGAATAGAAATGAAGAATGCAGCACTAATGTATATGCTAACCGAAACCTTTAGATAATCAAGCAGGAAATAATTATTTCAAAATAGATAATTATAAATTTTTTTTTTTTATAACTCTTCTCATTTATTAGTAGAAAAATTGATAACTTTTAAATGAGAAGAGTATGAGCGCAAAGCCAAAGTTTTAGCCAGTTTATAAGGCTGCCTTTTTCAGTGTGTGTATGTTTTCTTTGTGTGTTACTTATGAAAATCAGGCCTGGAAACTTCACTTGTGTAGAGGAAAAAATAACCTAAACCAGCCAAAGTCTGTATTCCATTTCCATAAGTCTTATTAGAGCTGATTAGAAATAAATCAATCCATTTGCCTTTGGTATGATCTATGCATTCCTTGCTGCTTTTGTCAATCAAATCAAATGTGACACGCTAAATATATTAGATGGCTGTAGAAAGTCCACCTCTCTTCTAACACAAGTGGATCAACCTTTGCTGTGTGTTCCTGTGTATGCACCCGCAGGTATACATGTACGAATCGCACTGATGATCTGTCGTAATAGAAATTGAGCCCAATTCTGTGTGATTGCATAGCGCCCACGTGTTGCCTAACCCTTATTTTAAGGACACGTGATATACTGAAGTGATTAAGGATTAGTGCTGAGATAACTTGTCACCTGTTGTCATTTGAATAAATTCAGCACATATAGTGCAGCTTCCCATGGGAGCAGTTTATGTTACTTACTCTGAAGTCACTGAGCCTAGGAATTAAAAAATTCAGCAGAGCATATAGGGCAATTGACTTATGAAAAATCTGATCTAAAAACCAGCAGAAGCTTGGTGGTCTGAAAAGGGCAAATTGACTACTTGTAACACCCAACCATGGCTGGGTTGGAAATGGTTTAAAGACACATTTTATGAATGTGCCTATTCCACAAAAATCACGTGACCCTTACCCTGTTAAACACTCTTCTCAAAAGTAACGTGCAATTTTGATTTTTCCGATGTTTGTTAGTTTAGAAGATTTTTATGATTATGCAGAATATTATGTAACGTTAATTGCTGTTGCCATCTCTGTGTAGCCTTTCAAGGAGACAGGTATTAAGAAAATGTTTAAATCCATTTTATGTTAGAAATATTAGGGGTAAATCACATATGATACAGAGTAATACAGGGCTGTGGGATGATCTATATCCCAATTAACGCCTCCCTATGAGATTCTATTGTGCTTATTAAATTCTAACTCCATTCTATAAGCTTCACTTTTTTGCTTGGATGAGGGTACGCAACAAAGGCAAATTAACTTTCTAAGAAATATATCAGGATATATACTGAAGGTAATCTAGATGGCATGAGCAGAGAAAAAGAGGTATTTTGAGTATCATTAAGTTTCTCTTGAAATAGAATTCAGTAATGTAGAATGTTTCCTTATCTTTAACACTTCCTAAACAAGTCATATAATTTTTAGAATTTAACTCTGGGGAAGTCTCCTTCAGCAAATTATTAGTAGGTGTGGAATGATTTGTACGTAAATTTTTGGACCTTTCATCTATTTTCAGAACTTGTATTTCCACCAGTTTCAATGAGAGTTCCGTATAGAAGATCCGTACAAAAGCTATTCTATAAATAATGGTGGGACTATAGGTATTGTATTGCTTGACAATCTGAATATGTATCTCTGAAGTGTATCTACACTTTTTTTTACCATAAATTCAGTGACTAGGAAATCCAAGGAGACCATGTAGAAAGGCAGGGATTGCTGGAAGGCAAGTGTGTGATAAGCGTTCAAGATTACATCATCTTTTCAGCTATATTGTTTAATGGGGAGGCTAGATACAGCTCTTGTATAAGTTCTAGTCTTGTAGACTTTATCTTGTTGACCGTTTGTGATGTTGCCTACATAGACTAAGTAGGCCCAAATAAGTTCAGCCAGATTTCCTATAAAACTGTGGATTTTTTTGCATGTATAGAAGTGCTTTTAATTAAAAAAAAAAAAAAAAAAATAGCTGGGGAGGTGTGGGGGGTAGGAGATGGGAGAGCTGTATCCTGTTCAACCAGAGGGGCCACAAAACACACACACAAAAAAAACCTGTGCTTTGACAAGACTTGTTCCTTAATTATCCATCACGGAGTTTAAAAAGAAAAAATGCGGTCACATAAGCCAAATGCAATCAACATTCCAACCTCAGTAGGTCTGTCCAAAGCTATTATAAACTGTCTCATTCTTATGTTTCCTTCAAGGATCTTCAAGTGAATTGTTTTGAGCTTTGAGAGAAAATTATTTTTAGTTTTGATTGTAAATCACAAGATCTTTCCCTCCTCATGATTAATAGGATAAGCTGCTTGAATGACCACTTGATTTAGTCATCTATTTTTAAGATTTAGGGAACTGCTTGGAGAGTATTGGTAAGTAAATTTGTTCACAGTATGAGAGGTATTTTTAATTACAGCAGTACCTTGAGAAAGGCTGCTCTCTGTTTAAGGATGTAACGTTGCTAATGTAAGTCAGTTGTGTGTGGAGAAACTTCAGCTGTACTATGTCACACTGCTTAATTTAGAGCAGCCTATTGTAACTCAAATTGATTGCAGAGTCCCCCATTGCCATTAAAAGCCAATTTCACAATTGTCATCAGTGTAGAACCTCGTGTTTTATTGACTATGCTGTCTCTGAAGGCAACAGGAAAGGAAGCCAAAAAGTTCTGCCACTTGAGGACCCGTTTCCAGGTACAGGTCTTTGGTCAGTATGACTAGATTCTGTCATTTGCACAGATTTGGTCCTTTTGCCGTTGCCGTTTGTAGGTCCAGGCAGTAACAAGGCTGAGCACCGTGTCCAGAGATACAGATGGGCATGTAACACCACCCAGCCACGCACATCAACAGAGAGCTCTGAAAGCAGCGCCATCGCTGCTTTATCATCTCTGTCTTCTCCTGCTTCTTCAGATTTCTGCAGCTGCGTGGTTAATTTATTGCTTTTCCTGTCTTTTGTCTTTTTCTGAATTGCCCTTAACCAGATATCCTTACATTCCACATGCCCTTGCAATTTGTATATTCATTATAGTTTAAAAGTAGTCTTTCAGAGCAGCTAACGGTTTTGTGGCCTTACTGAGATGTCATGTGTTTGTGTCCAGCCTCAAGAGAAATGCACATCCATGTAGGATTGTAGGTCCCAAGAGCTGGAACATGTTTACATAATTGTCAGCTTTTGCCACTCCCCTGCGAATGTTTTGGCTGGTTGCCCAAGGGTGTCGATCGCCACGGCCCTTGACTTCTACGTGTTGTCTCTAACAGTTTTATACATGATATAATCAATCTTGCAGGGGTGAAGAAGCTGAGATTAAGAGGCTGTGCCTGTATGAATTGCCATGATGTTTCTGTCTCTTCCTGAAGTTCTCTCAGCTATGTATCAGCCAATGCGCAGTATCAATAGCTGGATACTTGGTTTAATAGGACATCATTGCAGGGGGGATCGGACTAGATGATCTTTGGAGGCCCTTCCAACCGAAACTATTCTGTGATTCTATGATCTAAGGAAAATGCTGTGTGAGATGCTGGCATCCTTTGTTTCTTTTGCTTGGACAAACAATATGTAAACAGCTTGCTGCTTAATTTTGCTCAATGAAGTCCATTGAAGCTGATTTTCTGCCTGTCTTGGCAGAAAGGGTTTGTCATGTTGGCCCAATGAATTGCTGATAACACACAGTATTTGCTAATTTTTGGTTGGTTTAATCCTTATTTATTAGACATGAAATACTAGGTAAATGCTTTCATAATATGCAGAACTTAAAATAAAAATAAAAAATCTAAACCGAAGTAGTAGTTTCATTTGAGTTAGCTTCTTTTGATAGGTATCTCATTTGACTCTATATTAGTCTACTATTGTTGCCAAAAAATTCTGTCAGGAAGCAGAGGAAAGCAGTAACTAGGTCTTTAAATACAACAGTCAAAATACTGCAGTCCTGCAAACTTATTCCACATATTTTACTGGTATTTGCCTCTTTTTTACTCAATAACTTGTAAGTGGCTGTATCATCAGTTCTGTTTACATCTTAAAAATAAGTGAAATGCAGTTATTTCACTTTTCCTAATGCCTCCTTTGAATTTGAATGTTGTCTAATGATGTGTTCCTACTCTTATAAAATGTAGGCAAGTTAATTTGAAAAATTCAGCAGCAGACCAGAGCAGTGAGTGCTTGTAATTGCCCACCTGGTGTGCAAGATATGCTTTTATTTAATAGGAAACTTCAAAAGCTCAGTGAGTTTAATTAAAGCGAACGGAAGAATAAAAGTGAGATTAAAAAAGCAACAGTGGAGGAAAAAAGAAAGAGAAGAAACACAGGGAACTGCTAAGACTGTGTTGCAAACTTTCAGGAAAGCATTTTCAGGTAAATTCTTGAGCATCATCACAGGATGTGCTTTAGCTGCAGAGCAGGAGCATAGACACAGCTGTCACTCTCATGCTCGGTCCTAATTCCCAACCTCATCAGAATTCACCTGCCTTTACTCAACCTTTTCCTTTTATTGTGAGTGCATAAAATATTGTCCTTGCTGTGACAATTTCAAACCAGCTTGCCTAGATGGAAAATCCCGAATCCTTTGTGGCTCACTTGAATAAGCGATCTGCTGGGTTGGTTTTGGCAGTTTTTTTCTTCAAATCCATGAGTTCAGGCACTGGTATATCCTATTAAAGATGGTGAAAGCTTCAGGGATTAAGTGTTGCTGGGGACTGAATCACTTTCTACGTTGATGTCTCCCTGCTCTTTGTTTCATTGGTGTTTAGCATTATAGTCTATGTAGAAAAACATAAAGAAATCCAAACCGCATGGAACGCCTGTTGAAACAGCGTGTATGGTAGTCTTTCCAACTAACAGTGTTTTAGGATTTGGGCTGTTCCTCCCCCCCCCAATTTTGGGAAAAGTTGCTCTCCTGCCTCTGTGGAAAATCTGAACCTTTGCAGTGATTATACATTAGTTTACATTCTAACAGCGCTTCAAATCCTTCAGAAGCTTGTGGATATAAAAGGGGTTATGAGCGGTAGTGTCAGCAGTAAGAGCTGAAAGAATCATGAGTCGTTTCTGTAGGGGCTGCTTTGTGTCCTGGGTCAAACGCGGAAAGAGAGAGACAGGATCAAAAGAGTTGCCGAGGTTATCAAGCTGGAAGTGTTTGGAACCATAACTTGAAGATACTGGTTTTAGCTGAGACACAGAAGAAGAACAAATATTCATTTATACTGCAAATATAAATCTAATGGCTACCTTTGCAGTGGGGATCAAACTATGCAGTGGGTAGCTACTCGCTTCTTAGTGAAAAATGGGCAACACCCTCATTCCGTGAGCTCTGGGGTCAGCCCTGTGGTCCTTTTGGCAAACTGAAGTTTGCCCACGTATGTTTATTTCTGTATACACGTTTTAAAAAAGACCCTTAAATGATATTACATCTAATCCTGTGATAAATTTATTAAGTATGAAGAATTAATAATTAAAAGTTGTTAGCCAGTATCACAGTTTACTGTGATACGGAACTAACTTTATAGGTAGTAACAGTTGTCAAGTAATGCAATTTGTGAAATATTAATTTGAATGATGTGGAAATTGCCATGGTATCAATGTGAATACTGAGACAAGCAATTTGGCTCCATTTCAAAATCCTACACTATGTATCTTATTCGGCTTGTGTTTGAGAAGGAAAGCAAGAAAGGGCAAAGAAAAAATAATGAAATAAGAGGATTTAAAATAGGTAAACACCAAACTAGGGAACAAAAACTTTACCAATAAATAAATAAAATTCTGATGTCTCTGGAAATAATGAACAGATTCTAGTAGGGTGAGGGGAAAACTGGAGCTTCAGATTGCAAAAGACAAGATCAAAACATATGCATGTGGATAACTAAGTCTGTATTTAGACAATTAAATGCAATCTCTGTATAATTCATATATGAAGATTGGAATATAACTCCCATTGAAATCACAAGAGAGCAAGGTTCTCAAAATGTTCAGAAAGATTTTAGGGATAAACAAAGTGGCAGGTGACAAAGGAGGATCACAGAACATGTGTCTGTAGGTTGTTGGGTTTTATTTATTTGTTTTAAAAACTTGTGCATCTTTAGGCTTCATAGAGAAGGAGGAAGATTAGAATGCAGTTCTGGCTTCTGTGAATTTATTCACCCAATCTCAGGGTTTTTTTATGTCATATATGCTCTTTTAAGTAGAAAGAGAAAACTAAAACACATACTTTTTAACCTTGCAATATGTAATGCCTTTATACAGTTCTGTATTTTGCTATTACTGTCTACACATATAAAATTACTATAATTTTTTTGCTGCTATTTGCAGGGCAAAGTAGTGGTCTTTGCGCCTTCCCTCCCACTTCCTCCCTTTCCCCCTTTGAGTTTGTTTGAATTAGCAGAGATGTGGAATTGCACGGAACCCATCCTAGAAGTGAGAAAAGTAATTGTTTAATGTTAATTCACAGACCTTTTGTTTCAATCCCAACTTAACCAGAAAATAAAATGCTCCGATTTACTTCTCCCACACACTGTTATCAAATAATTCTTTCTTAACTTGTGCAGGATAACAATGATATGAAGTAGTTGGAGCAGATTTGGGTGCCATCGTCAGTGAGGTGTCGCATGTGGGACACATGAGAACAGTGTTATGGGCATGGCTTTTGCATCTGCTGTAATGTTAGTCAATGCTCTTTGCTTTGAAGGTTCAAGTCAGGCAATTTTTTAAAAACAATTTATAAGGTAAAAATTTGCTCCCATTTCTTGGTGTCTACTGATAATTTTTTTTTTTTACCATGTATATGTGTTGCGTGAGTGTTCTGAACTGTGATTGTAACTGATAGAATCTGGCCACAGACACTATTTTCTGATAGATGAAATGTCATAGGAATCAATATAATGGGATATTTTAGATTTTTATTCAGATCTTTACTTTTTTTGGTAAATGACTTGTAAATGACTTGTACGGAGTTCTTTATGTTGTTTGTTGTGATGGCAGTGATTTATCATGATCTTTCAATATTCCTCCAGTGCTGTCTAGTCATATGAATAGCTGTCAGTGGATTTTATGTAATGATAGTGAATTTCCTCAATCGCTCTAAGACATGGAGTTGAATAATATGTGCTAAAATGGCTTGGTTTACTGACACGTTATGCGAGACACTTGTGGGGGGGGGAAAAATCAAGTGTCCCCATGCCATAGATATGTAATTTCCAAAGGAGAATATTGGTTAGGCAAAAGATATTAGGGGCTGCAAGTTAGAAAACATTTCAAAGTGTTCACCTTTCTTCCAAATTCTTTCTTAAAGCACAAAAGCATTTAACTCTTTCTAAATGCAAATATATCAGTTATTGGATCCCTGCCTCAGAACGCGGCAGAAATGGTTGATGTCAGTAGTTACTCAGCCACCTTCCCGGTCTTAATTCTCTTCCTAGCTCTTGGTTATGTTGCTGCTAATGCTCTGATGAAAAACTCATAAATGTTATTGTGGGTAAAGCAGTTTACCTTTTCTTTCCAGTTAGGCATGGTTAAGTCTTGTACTGAGGAGAGCTGAGTATCAACTGAAGGAACTGGCTTACAAAAAGCAGATTATCTTCTCAAAATAATCTTTTTTTTTTTCAGTTGTCCAGTGCCACAACACCAAGGACCAAGCAGAAAGGCTGTTTTCTACCTCTTAAAGGAAAACACATCTGTACATACAGCTGAGATGTGTTTTAGCTTTGCTCAAGCCGTGTTACTGACATGGTCACAGACATCTGTTCTTTATCTCTTGCTGTTAACTCTAATACATTCTTTTCATTGTGTCCTTCAGTTCTGTCATCTAGTAAGATTTTGTCCATTTTCTCCTCAATTTCTGTAGTATATTATTTTCTGTTGGCATTGGTGACACTCCCTTCTATTTCATATCACCTGTGAAATTGATACCTGGTTTGTTTTACTTGATGACCTGCTTTAAATAATGAAGTTAGGTTTAGGCTGTCTGCAGTTCTTTCCTGATCCTTTACACTTTTGTTGAACATTGTAATTGAGTCCTTGTCTGATGGCTTCTCTGCAGTGGTGAGAAAACTTAGAGATAAAGAGAAACCAGGTCGTCTGTTCCTTTCCATGTGTCTGCTGGAAGAGACCTGTGTGGTTTGAAGTAATAAATAATACAGCCTGAAAGATTTAATGTTGGATTCTCTACGCGTGTACAATAGGGAACACAAATATTCCTCCCAGATCCTTCCCTAGAACTGATGTTGTTCTATATTAGTAAAAAATTTTACTGTTCTATAAAGATTCATCTGATTTCATCTTCTCTTTCCATTTTTACACTGAGACCGTTCAGACAGGCATTCTCAATGCTGTACATCTTGACTTGCCAGACTCTGGATGCTACGTTAATTTTTCTGTCCTTCCGAGGTTTTTGTGCCTTGATAAAATGTGAATTGTACAGTGAATTTAGATGCAAATTTACTTGTCGTAATTGATCACAAGGCTTTCTGCTGCAAAAGTTTATGTGAAGATAATGTAATTATGTAAGCAATGTGACAAATGCCAGATACGTATTTTCAAACTCTCATGCAAACAGTGCCATTAATTGTCAGCTATCGCTTTACTGATTCTCGAG
Source organism: Fratercula arctica (assembly GCA_947846985.1). Classification (NCBI taxonomy): domain Eukaryota; kingdom Metazoa; phylum Chordata; class Aves; order Charadriiformes; family Alcidae; genus Fratercula; species Fratercula arctica. The sequence continues at coordinate 29,528,908 of CANTUZ010000010.1, forward strand.
CTGTGCTAAAGCTTGCTGTTGATGTGAATTCAGGTGAGTCTAGATATGATAAAAGAGGAGCAGGAATAACAACGGCACACGTGATGTGTCAAATAGAGCATGTTTTTGACCAAACAAGCATTTAATTTTTGTAATAACAGATGATTTGTGATCATTTTGGATTAGATAAGGGACAGCAGCAGAAGCTAATGCCTCTTTGAAAGGGAGAGAGACGAGTAGATTTTTTTGACAAGCTGTATTTGCTGTCTGGTTACAAAAGCTGTGTTTTGCTTTATTGCTATTACAGTGCCAAGAGGAGGGAACAGATTGCTCTCTGTTGCTAGAGCAGGATGCAAATTGTAGTCCTGTTACACTGGGAGAATGCTGTTCCTTTAGAGTCTTAACGTTTCACGAAATTATACTAGTTTTTGATAGGGTTGGAAGGACAATGGAGAACACCTTTTTTAGAAGCTTTAAAAGGTCATGTATCAGCATTTTTGAAAAGTTATTTGGATTTTAACAGAACTCTTCATTTTGGTGGTCTGTATTACATAAAGCAAAAAGTCACCATTGAAATGGAATACTTTATTAGGCCACTTGCAATGGTTTCTTTTGGAATATCCAGTTTTCTAGTTATCTTTAGGAAGTATTTTGACACTTCTGTATTTTGTTCTTAGCTCTAACGCAGGGCTGGATGGGAAGAACGATGACTTTCAAAGACATCTACAGTAATTTCTACTAAGCCACTTTTTTATATAAAATAATGTTAAAATATTAAGGTTGTGGATGAGGTGCCACATCCTCCTTTGATGCAGACTGGCACTGTGCAATGCATTCTCTGAGTTACACATTCATTGCTGCTAAAGGTTACAGAATTGGATATTTTCCTGTTTTCTAAATTCTTTTCAATCTTAAATCATGTGGAGATATTTCAGCAGTAATAACTGATTATGCAGGGTTTTGGGTGTGGTGGTTTTTCTTTTTTTTTTGTTAGCCTGTATGTTGGGGTATTTTATTTCTTGGTTTTGAGTCACTGGTTTCCAATTTTACTTCCTCTGTTAGCTCTGGTGGCACAGAGAGAAGTTTTAAAATCTCACTCAAAGCCAAATGGTGCATTTGTGGCAAAATCACACATCTGATGTCATTTATGTCTATAAAGAAGTCATGTCACTAGAGGACAAACTTGGTGCTCCTGTACAGAAGTGCTGCCTTCTGACTGATACACGAGGTTAATTATTATTTACATAGAAAACAGTCTATTTACTTTTTCTTTTTAAATGAAATTTATGAACAGAGCAAGCACTAGAAAAAATGAAATTTAAACTCCAGGGCTAAAATACTTTCCTACATTTCTTTGTATAATGTGTTTGTCAATTGGGGCAAATTTTTCCTGAATTTCCAGTTGATGCAGAGAAACCAATGAAATATCTGTACAGCACAGAACGCTATTCCAAAGAAGTACACTAGAAATAACTGGTAAAATGGGCTGCAGCCTTATAATGACAAAAGCACAGCATTGTGTTGTAGGAAAAAAGGTTATTCTTTTTCAAGAGGACAACATTTCTTTTCTTTTTCTTTGTCAAAGGAGCATACAGAGTGATAGACTAATATGATTGGAATGAATGGGGCACCTGTATTATTTGAAACACCCGTGCAAACACAGCAGCATAGCCTTTTTGATATGGGAAAAAGGACCTTTCCTATTTCAGCTGGGTTTCCAATTGTTCACAGAAATTCAAACTGAAGGGAGGAGAAGATGCAAGACTGAGGATGAGACTTGGAAGATCAATGGAATGGACTTCCAGAAGCAGAAGGTTCTGTTGAGTATTTAAGAATACAAGCCCTTATCTCTAGGTCTCACTTGGCACACAGGGCTGCGTAAAGCCCATCCTTCAGTTCAGGAAACATTGTCTGTTCCCTCAAAGTATTCACAGCATCATCCTGCTGCAGGATTCTACTGTTGTCTTCAGCGAGGGCAAGAGTTCAGTGTTCCTCGCCAACTTTATCCTGCCCAATTACATGCAAATACTCTTGCAGAATTTGAAGCTCTACCCTCAGACACAAGCAGTTATAGGAGAATTTCATAGTTTAAAAATCAAAGAGTAGTCAAAGAAAAAGTGTACAATACAAAATGTGCACACGGGTGCAAACAGTAGAAGTTAAAAATATATTAAAAGCTGACCTTGCTATTCTTGTCATCAAGACTCTTTGTACGTGCTCACTTTTTCAGTATAGAAGGTTGTTCCAGAAAAGGATTTTGATTTTTTTTTTTAACTACTATTTTTAAACTCAAGAAAAGCTCATGGTTTTTATGACATAGAAAATAAATGTATACAGATTAAAATGCTAGAATAAGAAGTCCAAGAAGCATTAAGCACATAACCTTGTCAACCTGTTTTCCCTTAACACAGTAATTTTTCCTTAAGAAAGCCATCTGACTCTGCACTGGGTGAAAGTAATTGACTATGTATATATATTCTTTTTTTTTAAAGTCATCCTTTTCTCCTCTTCTGTTTGGAAAAAGTGTTCTAGTCCTAATAAACAAAGTAGTAAAATATGATAAATGTGAAATGACTTGCAGATGGGTATGCAAATGATTGGAAAAATACTGTAGTGTAGTTCTTAAGTTTGTTATCAAAATTAAAGGCTTTTTAAAATTACAGCCATCTAACCTGACTCCAGTGTTACTCAATATCTTCATTTGCAATCCGAATGAGGGCATAGAGAGTCTGTCTCTTACGTTTTTAAATATCACCTAATAAGTGGGCAGGATGGTGTTTTGTAGAAGACAGGACTGGAATCCAAAGGAGTACTGGCAACTTGGAGAAATGACTGGAGAGAAATCAAGTGCAATTGAAGAGGGGCAAATGCGAGGTTGTGTGTTCAGGGTAACTCTCTTTTCGTGTAGAGGCTGGAGAGAAACAAGGTAGGCAACAGCTCTGCAGAAAGAGTTTGGCAGTTTAGAATGACCCAATAATATCATTAATGCTGAAGCCTTTTTTTTTTTTTTTTTAAATATTTAGACAAGCATTTATCTGAAATAATGTGGATATTGTTGAACTTCTTGGGGAGAAAGGGTGGATTAATTGTCCTCCTGAGCTTCCTTCTAGGTCTGGTCTTTGATGAATGTGCTTATCTGTGAAAACCCTATCGCGCTGTGGGCAGACCTATGGAAGAGAAGGAAATATATATTCTTCACTATATTTTAACACCTATTACATTGCTCTAACAAACTGTCTGGGAAGAATTGCAATTTAGTAATGCTAATAGGTTTTTAGTATTATTTTTTTTTTTGTTGGCACATACTTGAAAGTACAAAAGTAATCACTTGAACAGGATGAATGTGTCTACTTGCTACATTTGCTGAGATTCGATTTTAATGAAATTTTGAACCTCGCAGCGAGACTGAGATTTGCGTACTTCAGCCCTTGTTGGCATTTTCCCTTTGCTATTCACCTAAGAAAGTTTTTACTTTAATGTCACGTAGCACTTCCTTTATATCCAGCTTTTTTGAAACTGGATTTAAATATGTGTTTACTATTGCAGAATGGCTATATTAAAAGCAGTTTTAATTGCTTTGAATTCAGCAGTACAGTAAAAGCACCAATGTCCCAGCAGTCGCTTCAGAGAATAGAACAACATTGTCGACGTATAAAAAAACTCTTAAACTTTTTGAGTGATTTTTGAATCAATCTGTCTGCTTTTGATAAAGCCACCCTTCGCTGGCCTCTGTCAGATTGCTTGGTGCTGTTTGATAAGGTAAAGCCAGATATACCCCTGTATTGTACTGCCACTGTATCTCCGCCCTCATCACTATTGACCTTTTTCTGGAGGAGGCGTATCTCACAGACAACACCACTCCTGCTGTGATTTGTGTTTTTACCAGATGTGTCTTGGATTACGCTGGCAGCACTAGACTCATCTCGTTTGTCACCTGCAGTATGCTGCGCTGTCTCCCAGATCACTGAAGGCAAAATGTGATGCGTTTAAATCCCTGCGCTGCTGCCTCTCTTTTGCATACATTTGCCTTTTCTGCTTTTTCAACATCGCCATGTCAGAGCTTGAGAGTCTACAGTGTCACAACTACGAATCCCTGCAGCAACCACAGTAAGAGTAAATAGGCAAAACTGCAGAGCAGGGAGGGTGAACCTTTTCTTGTCCTACCTCAAATTAACAGTAGCTGTAGATAAATGAATGCAAAGAACAAGCAGAGCTGCAGAAAAATACCGGAAACAAAGAACATAGCATGCACATTATATTAATTAATTAGTAACCTATTTAACTGACACTGCTAGAAGACTTTTTTAAAAAACAAACAAACAAAAAACAACAACAACAAAAAAAACCCAAACCCAACCAAACAAAAAAACCCTCCACCAGTAGCAGGAGCAAAACCACGTAGATTCCCCTGTACTGCCAGAGTGCCAGGGGAGGGGGGGAAATACACATGAAGAAAGCTGATGCCTGAAAATAAGGGACTCCTGGTTACGTTTGCTGTGGTTTAAGATACTTGAAATGAGATTTTTTTCCAGTCTTCAGGAGAGAGGCGGCCTCATGTTACTGCCCAGTGTAACAGTGGCAGTGCCTCTGTGCTGGAAAGGTAGGTAGTGCTGGGGTGTTTCAGGAGAATATAAGCATTGTAACTGTGCAGCTGAACAAGGGAGGGGGGGAGAAGGAATGGTTGGGTTTGTGGGTTTTTTTTTTGGAGGGGGAGTGTCCATTATAAAGCCTTGAGGATGATCTGTTGCCCTTCAACTGAAGGAAATACTTTCATGTGAGATAGTTTTGGTTTTGGTGGGGTTTTTTGTGCTATAGCCTTTACAGGAGGAAGCATCGTGCTATTTATCTGGTGCCTGGATTAATTGTATATCACACACTGTGCCAATGAACTTAGTATAGGATCCCAAACCTTGTTTTTGTAGATCTGCTGATCAAAAAGCATAGTTAAAGACTCTCTGGAGAAATGTTAAAGCTGCACATCATAGCCTTGATTGGCAAGAGGATCCAAATCCTACCGATCTTCAGCCCTCCTCGTTTGGCGCTGGTATTGAGAACAAAAGGATGGAAATAACTGGTAGTGCTTGTCAGTCCATCAGCTCTACATAATCATGACTATCCTACTTTAGAGAAAGCTCTATGATCTTCAATGTCTCAAGTTATTCTACTTAGGCCATTGTAACACAACACCTAAATTACAACTCAAAAATAAGCTGTACTTGCAGTGTACTGCAGTTCACCAGTATACACATGCCACCTGCCCCTTTTCACTCCATTACTATTTACAGTCAATTTTTCTAATTGCCTGTTTAATCATGTTTTGCAGAGGAGTCTGTGCTGAAATTCTTTATTTTTCCATTGACATCTCCGGAATTGGTTACTCTGCAAATATTTTCATTGCTACTTGCACTGAGTTAGTATTATGTCTCCATAAAGCTGTGTGATGGCAAATACAGCTGTAGCTTAGTGGTCTCCTCCTATGATGTTCCACACAAAAAGCAGCGCAACCTTTGGCTTAACGTTGCTGGGGTTTCTTATCTCCTGCAGTCAAAATGTCAGTGTATTCAGGAAGTGAAGTGGTGTAATTATTAGATGAGATAAGGATGCTTTTTATTTTTTTCGGCAAAAAGATAATGAAAATTATTTATCTGCAGAAGCTCTCATCATTAAAGCAAAAGCTAGTAGTGCCTTGATGTTGTGTACTTTTTGAACATCAGAAATTTTTTTGAAGCGAAGGCCCATCCTGAAAGCATGTGTGTGAAATTGGAGGTGAAACTGACCTGAAAGGATAGACTCAAACACTTGGGACCACAGCAGTGTATATGCAGTACAAGGAGTTTTGCTGGGGTGGAATGATTTTATTGCTTTAGTGATATATCAATTAAAGGAGAGGTTGTATTAATATTTTGTTTATTCTTGTTCCTTAATCTGAGTATCATCCGCAGTTTTGTGTTTTTTTTTTTTTTTTTTACTTAACTTACTACATTTCTTCATTTCCAAAAATGATTGTATTAGCTTTTACTAAAACTTCTGTCTTACTTCTTGCTGTGAAGAATAGGAGCGCTGCTGGGATTCCTGTTTCACAAAGATGTGCTTACAACTTATCAAACACTCATCTGATTCTCTGTGACCTCTTTTGTTTTGGCAGATCATCAAGCAGTGCATAGATTTGATCCTAAATGCCTGTAAATATCATAGCTGAAGCTAACAGCTTCATTTTGATTTTTAATTATTAAAGTTATGATCTTATCAACCAAGACTGATGGTAGATTCTTCTTCTAATCAGTAGGTGGTTAGGCAAAACATGTTGCAAATTTCTAAGACGTCGCAATATTGAATAACTTTTGAATTACTCACTATTATCACGCTGCTTAAATTTTCAGAAAAATAATATGAGAGCGCATATGCTTTTAAAATCCACATGATTCTTCAATGGCCATATATAATTAATGTGAAGGATATTTGTTTCTATGCCTTTGACTTCAGTGTGGGATGTACTTTGGAATTGTTCTTATGCACAGTCACCATAAATACAAATAAACTCTGTAGAGCACTTGCACAGTTTGTACACACAAATTCACACCCAGTCAAGTTCTTAAAGTTTTAAACAAGGGGTTGCTGTAGTTTAGTTCATTTAAAAGTTTACCTAAATCAAAATGGCTGTAATTTAGTTTGGTTAAATTAAACTGAATTAAGAACTCTTTAATTACATAGGAGAAACTCTGCATAATGATTTGTGAGCTTTTTATGGTTTAGTTTTATAAGAAGAACTTGCAAGTAAGTGTAAACATATGAAGGGAAATTTTAGGAGCTGCTTCTGTCCATTATCCTCTTTGTTTCGGTACCCACCCTTACTTCTGGGGACTTTCTCCTGTTCCAGTTATTTATCTGGTAACTCATTTTGTTTTGTAGTTGAGTAGCATCTTGGATTTATTTTTCCCTTGTAAAAGGATGTGGATTATGTCATGGTATCAAGGTATATAGCTATAACATGGTAGTTTACTTCAAATCCCTATTTTATATTGCTTTGGAATAATTTTTGGTCTGATTGTCAATGTAGGCAAGTCCAAAGACCCATAAAGATCATGTATGATCTCTATTAACGTACAGCAATTAGTGAGAGCAAAACTCTCTTTTATCATAAAGCTGTATTATATACCTGTTGGGTTTTTCCCCTCTAAGTGCATCCTATAATATGATTTAGATTTTAATGAGGCTTGGGTTTTGCTATTTTTCCTCTAAAAATCTGTTTTAGCATTCATTCTCTCAATATCCTGAAGTGTCGGGATATTGCTGGACTAGCTCCTAATCTTCAAAGAGAACTGTAATGGCGGATCTCAAAATGCCTTGGTATGTAGTATGCACACGTGGCACTGCCTTTCGTTTTCTTTTTACACCAAAGTAATGGTAAGCCCACGTTTAAATTTTTATAGGCTAATAAGGACCTCATTTTGTAACTGAGGAACTGGAACTCGCACAGTGAGACTGCAAGGATGAGATCTCCAAATGAACTAAGAATTTTCATATTTTTTAAATGCTTTACCTATTAAAACTAAGTACTACTGCTTTGTTTTCCCTATACACTAATTCCTCTACTACCTTGTTGCTTATTCAGCTTCGCATCTTAAGTTCTCTTTCATTTGTATATGCTGGAATTTACCACTTTCTATACATGCACCACAGCGGCTGCAATGTGAAAGCTCTTAAACTCAGCTGGACTAAGATGAAACCATTCTTTAGATATATACAAGTACATTCAAGGAAAACTCAAAGGAATTATTTTTGTTTTAAAGGCTGTACTAGTAATAATAGACTTACCATTTATATTTAGTTTGCTGGCATATTTATGTAAACTTTAAGAGCTTAACTGCATGTTTTGTTGCGGTATAGTTTCAGCAATTAAAATGGTATTTACCGAAAAAGCATGGTAAGGGGACCAAAACACTTCTTGCTTTGCATAGACTGGTATTTGAAATACTAACTTAGTTTCCTGGACCTGAAATGTTTCACGTGTCAGTCTGACATCTGATAAATGCCATTTTAATGGTAACATTTTTTTGTTTTGTTTTCATTAGAGCTGAAGGAGTTTGCTATGTATATCTTATTTTTTTGCAAGGAGAAATTATAATCACTGAGGCCCCAGCTAAACAGACTGCTCTATACAATTAAGGAATAAAGAGAAAAAGATGCATTTTGTGGCATATTAGCAAAAACACGATGATTTTCCTTTTCAATCCCAGTGAACGTACAGTAATAGAAATACTACCCTAGGGTGTAAGGGGCTGCATATGCAGTGGAAAATTTACTGGGTGATTTTTGCAAGCCGCAGAAGTTCTGGAAGCATCGGTTAAGGTAAACATCAGATTGTTTTAATGCTCCTAAATACAAGATTTTTCTGTACCTTTTGGAATAAGTTTACGGTAAACAGAGAGTATCACCACATCAAAAAAATCCCAACTTTAAAAAAGTTTATGTTAATGGTTTCAGTGCTGTTTTATTTTCTTTAATTACTGTCATTTCTGTAATGATCAGAGAGGATTAATTGTTTACTACTGCAGAAATGTACTTTCTAAGTAATTCTTCAGATTAAGTATTTATATGGCATCTGACATGCATTCTGTTGCTTAATATCATATAACTAATGTTAGTTAACCGCTTGTATCATGTATACATGAAGTGCGTGGAAAGATGGACATGCCGTGTTCTGATCAAATACGTAGTAAAAGTCAATTAGTTGGAATGAGCAGTTACAAGGGGGAGGAGGAGGGATATGTGTTCACCAGTACTTCATTTGCTAAGGTCAGAATTGTTTGAGCACCTCAGAAAGCTTTCAGTTGTTTTGATAATGCAGTTCTAGCATCTTGAAACGGGGATGCCTGTCCCAGAACTGTAGTTGCAATCAATTAGTAATGTTCTGGTTTATATTGATTATAATCCAGTGGAAGCATCCAAAGCTAACTGTGGGACATCTCTTCTGCCTTGCAAAGGAGGGAATCAATATGCCATCCCTTTCTAGATATTTTAGGAAACAAAATTGGTGCCTTCAGGATCCACATCAAACAACAGTATGTCAGGCTGAACAAATCCAGTTCTCTCAGCCTTTCCGCATACGGCAGGCTTCCCAGTGCTTTGATCATCGTTGTGGCCCTTCTCTGGACCCTCTCCAGCCTGTTCACATCTTTTTTGTATAGCAGGGACCAAACTGAACACAGTATTCCAGGTGTGGCCTGAAAAGTGCTGAGTAGAGTGGGATAATGACTTCTTCATATCTGCTGGTGATGCCCTTGTAGATGCAACCCATCATCCTGTTGGCTTTCTTTGCCGCAGAAGCACACTCTTCACTCCTATTAAGCTTGTCCACCAGGACCCCCAGGTCCCTTTCCACAGAGCTGCTCCCCAACTGGGTAGATCCCAGCCTGTTCTGCACTCCTGGATTATGTTTTCCCAAGTGCAAGACCTTACACTTGTCCTGGTTGAACTTCATAAGGTTCTTGTTAGCCCACTCTTCCAGCCTATCTGTCTCTTCCTGCAGGGTGGCTCTCCCTTCTGAGTGTCTACTCCCCCACTCCGTTTGGTGTCATCAGCAAACTTCGCCAGAGTACACTTGATCCCATCATCCAGATCACTTACAAAGATACTAAACAGCATTGGGCCCAACATGGATCCCAGGGGGATCCCACTTGTGACAGGTTGCCAGTTTGGAAAGGTGCTATTTACCACCACCCCCCTCCGGGTGCAGCCTGCCAGCCAGTTCCCCACCCACCGCACAGACCACTGGTCTCGACCCTAATGCACCAGTTTCTCTGGGAGGAGACAGTGGGGAACGGTGCAGAAAGTCTTGGACAAATGCAGGTATTGCCATTGGTTCTTTCCAGGATATTTCAAAGCATGCAGAATTATCCATACCTCATGCTGCGTGGTGTATATCTGTGAGAGAAAATGTCAGGCTGGAAAATGAAGAGGCTTTTGAATGGTTACTTGCTATACAGTAGGTGTACCTATTTTCCCTTTTCTGAAAACTCTGGCATTGAGAAGTTGCAAGAGTTCATAGAATCACCGAAGTGATATGATGAAGATTTTGCCTATTAAATTTGCCTGTTTTAAATCTTACCCGTTTAATCTGATACTTGCAGGGACTGGAATGCATACCAGGGATAAGGCAAACCGTTCAGCTTCTATGCTTTATTACAGTAGCTTTGTGTTCAGTAGCCTGTGTGCAATCTATATCCTTATTGCTTATAACCTTATCCTTATTGCATATATGTATAAATGTTTTCTTTAAGTAAATATACTATCTTGACTGCCAGCTACATCTCCTGTGGCGTAGCTTTTTGTGGATGAATAGGCAAGTTCACTTTCCAGTCCTTTTAGATATGTCAACTTTCAACAGCACTAAAATTTTCTGAAAGAAGAGTAATCTTGCTGTCTGGAGTGTATCACCATAGGGATTTTTCTCATTGCAACAGCAATGATAGATTTAAGATTTCTGCCACGTAAAAATGAAGGTTATATCTTGCCATGTGTTTCATTAGGTAAGTCTGATCTTTATCTTTTTAAGGTAATGAGCAACAGGAGAGACAGGGATAGTGACTGTACTCAGATCTGTAACAACAGCAGATTCAGGCGCAGCTCTGATTACATCTGTGAAGGTTAGAAGGAAACTGGAATAGAATCACAGGAGACTTAAGGATGTTTTCATCATGAAAGCAGGGAGGCTAATACACTTTTCTCAGTAGTTACTTTAATGATAGGGACCACCATATCGAAACACGATCTTCCTCACAGTGGTCCAGATGGGTTTTAGAGGAGGCAGTGACTCTGTTAAGCAGATATTTGAATGCTACATTAAATTGTTTTATTTCTCTGGATGATATCAAATGAATACATCAGTGTACTGCTTGACATGTTCTTTCATTGTATGATTAAACTTATCTTTTCCTCTTGTAACAATAATTTTTAGTGCCTGCCCATAGCCCATTTAAAGTCACAATTAATATATGTGGTGTTTGTCTTAATACGGGGATAAATTGTACATAAATTAAAGGAAAAGAAGGTTTTTCTGGCAGAGCAGCAGACCTTTTAAGAAACTGCCTCCGAGACCTTGGGCAAGGTACAAAGCTGCCTTTCCTTTTTAAGTGAAGGACTGTGGGAAGAAAGGACTTTGTTTATTCATAGAGGTGTTGGAATAATAAATAAAATGAAAATAATGGCACTAGTGTAATGGGACCCTTAAAAATACTTAACAAATGCTAGAATGCATTACTCTGGTATTTTTAGATTTTAAGGGTGTGAATATATAGTTCTGATTCCTTTTATTTCTTTGTTGTGTGATTTGGGATTTGAATGTTGGTACTTATTGTTAGAAATTTAGACACTCAGTGATGAATGGAGCCCGATGTGCTGCTTCAGCTTACGTTGTTGGGAATTTGCTGGAAGACAAGGGGAAGATGGGGGTTTATTTAAGAAGTTTGCATAATTTCAGAAGGCTCAGCAACAGATATGTTAGCTGCTGTTATGGATTTCAGAGCAGTATCTGGGCTTTCTTGGTTGATGGTGAGAGCAGCTGTGCCAGCTCCCCACTTCGTGTTGAGGAAAAAGTGGTTCAAAACGTGCATGTGTGCGCAGGCGGTAGGGGGAGTACCTTTTAAATTGTACTTGTTGCTTTGCTGTCCTGGAGGTTTACTCCAATACTGTAACTGCAGTTATAGTAGAGAGGAGTAGAAAAATCACAACAAAATACAAGCCTGTAAACTCTCATGCAGCAATACATGTCTGTGTCTGATATTTAAAACTAAAGATTCCCTACTGAAAGATACGAGTATCACTTCATTTTTTAACACAGACTCACTTTTTTGATTTTTCCTTTAAGTTATTTCAGTTAGAGGATGGCTATCTGCTATCTCTGTCACCTCTGTCTTGGAGATACTTCATTGATGTTCTGCACAATGCTTTGCCCTTATTATAGAATACCTTTCACTGAAGGTTCAATATATGTAAATGGAGAAAGGGAAACCCATTTCAGGGAGCTCAATTAGTCCGTAGACTCCAAACATGAGCCAGCGAGCCATTGGCATCATACAGGCTACCTGCCATTGCAGAGCTACAAGAGCACTTGTAGGAAATGCATGATAATAAATATTCCCTGAAAAATCTCCAGTTACACTACTGAGTAATACGTTATTGTTACTTTAAGTAGACTATATATAGTTTTTATAAAATAGTTTTTTTTAGGCATGTGAGCTTACCTTATTTTTAAATGTTCAAAGGAGATATGCCTATGCATTATGAAACTGGCAGAAATACAGGAAATTACATTAGAAGAAATAAGGGAGTGAGTAACTACTCTTAAATATAGAGAATATTTACAGGTTTAATGTTTTCTGAATGTATCAAGAACAAGTACGGTGTTGCAGTTGAGAATGAAATGGTACCCGGTCTGTTCATTTTGTAATGGTAAAAAGGCAAACCCAAAATTTTATGTATAAAACTTAAATCTAATTGAAGGTAAATTTAAATCAGAAAACCATTGCAAAAGTAAAATATTTTTATTATCCCTACCGATAGACTGGTGTGGTAGGAGAGCAAAATGATGAAGAAATAATAATCTCAGACATTATTCAGACAGACACATTTGTGAATAGCTGTCTCCAGAGATGCGCTCTCAGAAGTCGGAATTGCAGCTGAACAGAGCCGGCAGGTTAAGTTGTGCCGTGCCAATTATCTCAGGTTTGTTGAAGTTGCTGTGCTGTGTATGGCACATTAGCCAAATTTGCCCGCCAAGCCACATGCAACGCTTGCTGGGGTTCAAGAACACGTGGATTCATCCTGCTACGCGCTGCGCTGTTAAAAAATGAATTCAGAAAGAGCAGCACAGGATGTCGTATTTCCTATGCATCTGAGGGCAGCATTAGTTTCCTATGGAAGTGAGAATGAAAAGTTTTCCTCCTACTTGTAATTCTTATGCTGGTGCTAGCTTGGATGAAAGGCAAATGAAAGGCTACTTTTTGGCCTCACAGCAATTTCAAAGGCTAAGATTTTTCTGGGTTTGGATGGTTTCTTTCTAGGTTAACACAGTATAGGTCAAAGAATACCTGCAGCTCTTTGAAAAATACGCTGTCACACTGCAGCTTTCACAGGCTGACCGTTTGTCACACACATATTACCTCTAGGCCTTTTTATGGCTTCCATGCAGGTTAATTTATTCCATAAATTGTAAAAAAAGTAATAACATAGTCACTGTATAGGATAAAAGTAAAAATATAGGCAAGTATTTATACTCTTTATAACATCTGAAAAAAATATTGAGTATTTAAAAACATATTATATTTGAATTTATTTTACTTATGAGTTTGAAGAAAGAGATGGATTCTCTAATTGCTAAAAATAATAAAGATTCTCATCTAAAGAGCATAGGCTAGAAAATAAATAGAGTAACCCATTCAAATTGTCAAAATTGATATATTAAAGAGTATTTCTAGGTTTTCATTGTGTGTTGTTCTGGAAAGTAAAGTGAATAGGCTTAAATTTTGAAAGTTTTTTTTTTTTTTTTTTTTATTCAGTTTAAACTAGCAACAGTATTACTGTAAGGTATCCCTGTCATATACATGCTTGTTTCAGATGCTTTACCCACAGTTTATTGTTCTGATAAGGTAAAGGGAGGAACCCACTGCAAACCATTGGGGTGAAAAAAAAATACACAAAACCCACCCAAACCAACAAAAAATCTTGTGGGAATGCTTTCTAAATGAAATTTTTGAAGGTTTTGATTACACGCCATTTCTTTTTTTAAAGCAAAATACAGTATTTTTCCTATTCCTATGATTATTTTATATGCACTTATTTAAACAATAGAATAATGTAGCAATCAAGACATCATCTAGTCTGATGAAGGTGTCATTGTTGCCTCCTTGAGTAATCTGTTCCAGTAGCCCATCCTTACCATTAGAAAGTTTTTCCGCTAATACCTAGCTGTAATATAAGCCTATTACTTCTTAAAAGTCTTCTTATATTTGTGAAAAATCATCCATCTTAGCCATTAAGTTGGACCTTCAAAGACTGTATTTCAAAGTTTTCTAGATTCTTGTCTGTATCTTACTTATCCTGGTATCTCTATCCTCAGAAATCACCTTTGTCGCTTTTCCTTGACTGGGACCTAGACAGTCTGTAAGAATAGGTCAACAGGAATCTTATGAAATTCAGTGAGGACAAATCCTGTGTTTGGGATGGACTAACCCCTGGTAGATGTGCACAGCAGGAAAACAAGATATGGTGGTCAGAAATGTTAACAGGAAGGTTATGATGGAATATAAGGAAAATACCTTTACTCTGAAGGTAACTAAGCATTGGAACAGGTTGTCAGGGAGGCTGTGGATTCTCTCTCAGTGGAGGTTTTTGAGATGCACTCAAGCAAAGCCCTGTGCAACTTAGTGAAGTTCAATGCTGTACCTGTTTAAGCAGGAGATTGGACCCCCCAAGAGCATTTCCAACCCTAATGATTCAAAGTCTCGAATTCAGAGTCACAACCACGTGCTTTGTTATGGCCTTAGCTGCAGATCTATTTTGCCTAAAAGCTATCAATTTCTTTTCATAAAGTAAGTGTATGTGCAATGAAACTCTCACTACTTTTATAAATGAAAATGTCAGATTCCTTTCTTGTCTGTAGGTGATGTGGAGAAGCTCAATCAAAGGAATTAATTTAACCATTGGTCCCGTCCCTGTCCCCCCTGTCGTTATGTTTATTACCTATTGAACACTTTGCACATCTCCTGCAATTGGGTGACTTTTTCATTGTTCTGGTATAGTGCTGGGAAATGAGCACAGTAGTTGGAGAGGCAGTTGTTTTGTGAACTCAGGGTGGTTCTCTGCAGGGTACAGAAAGTCAGAGGCAGGCTCTGATTCACTACTTGAGTGAAGACCTGCTTGCAACAGAAGAATTGCCCTGCTTTAGAATGACCTGTGTTACTGAGCATAGCTGCTACGTTTTGCACCAGCTGATGATTGTGGGTTTTTCTTTCTGCCTCTTCAGCTGTTTGGCTGTGTTCCCAAATAAACAGAGCTGAGTAGCAATGTCTATGTGCATGGATCACTGAGGCCGGCAGTTTGTAACAGGAGATAAGAAATGGTCTGCTAACCAGCCCTCAGCAGGGAAGGGTATCCGCCTGCAAGTTTATCTCCTTTAATGTTTGAAAACATTGAGGGAAAGCAAAGGGACACAGAGCTGCGCAGTGAATAAGCAATTGTTGAGTGGATGCCTCCGATCAAAGGAGATGCTGAGTAGAGGCAGGGGTCCTGTGGAGGAGAGGAGGTCTGAAAAACATCTAGCAAACAGGCAGGTATTTACAGTGATCTAATATATTTGGAGTAGCACAATGAAGTAGTTGAATCCAGGACAAACTGACCTAAACCTACGTATAATATTTTGATTTTATAAGTGGGAAAACTGTGAAAGAAATTAATTTTTCATTTTAAAATAGATTTGGCGTTTCTTTAACCGGTCTTCTACCTTCTTTTCTCCCTAAACAACCAGTTCAGTGTTGTCAAATAGAAGTTCCGTCACCAAACCTTTTTTTAGTGTGAACGTTACAGTCTATATTATGATTTTACATAACTCTTCAGCAATTCCTGGGTTGGTTTGTTTTGGGGTTTTTTTTTGCTTTTCTAAAGATTTAAGGGTTTTTAAGATGAAGTTAGAGAGACCAGGATTTCTGTAATGATTGTAGCTGCTTTCCAAACTGATTTACACATGACTTCACTTGAGTTACAAGAGATCCGAACAGTGAAACTTAAACCCCAGTGCAGTTATATGACTAATGCAAAATATATCTTAGTTGTTCTTTACACTGAACTTACTTATGGGCTTATGTATTTATTCAGATGTTATTCATACGAAGAAGTGTTCAGACGAGTGTTCAGAATTAAGTCAATGGGAGTACTCATGTGCATATGTATTTTCTTAAGAGTTACAGAATTATTGCAGCACCTGTTCTGTGCTCTTAAATGGGCATTTAAGGCTACAGATCATGTCTGGATTTCCATGGGACTTCTCACTTTGTTTCCAAATTTGACCCATACCATTATGCTCTGTTTAGCGAAGAGCACTGTGGTGCTGCACAATTAAAACACCGATGTACTGTCAGAAGTACTGCTGAGCGTGCACAGGCCTGATGTTGGAGGGTTATGGAGCAGCAGAGGCACTGTATAACCGTCTGGCCATAGATGTGCATAAAGCTGTAGTGTCGTAACAGCCAGTTGTGCTCTGGCTGTCGGGACAGTAGTGATAATAACTTTCAGGTCACCATGCAGTGAAGTTAAAGGTGCATCATGCTGCTAGCTGGGCTAAGTTGCTGACTTTTATTAGGAATTCCCGTAACGAATTTTTGGATCACAAATGTGGATCTGCAAGTATGGGTGGCTGAAACTTAGTCTTGTCTGTAAAATGGATTACAGTCTAAATAAGTCCAAAACAGGCTTGAGAAACTTTCAGCTAAACGCACTAGCTTTTTGGGGAAAGCTTCCTTCACATATATGTCTAATATAAAGGAACTACTCTGACTTTTACTATATCTGAGTAGATAGCGCAGAATTCTATTTTGTTTTCAGCCATGTATGCAGCTACTGGGGAGGGATGATTAGGAAGTGCTTGCTTAGCCATTAAACTTACACACCTGACTGCATCTTTTGACCAAGTTTTTGATCCTAAAAACTATTTAAAATTCAGTCATATGTAGTGAGAGAGATTAACTTCTAAATTCACCTACCTAGTAACGGAGACTTGGGCCAGGGTCTTAAGAAGTAGGATATTAGCTTCTTTCTGAGGAAAAAAAAAAAAAAGAAATATCTTTTGAACAGTGGAAATGAACTTTAGGCATACTAGGTATGTTCTAGGCATGTACTAGGTTTTCAAAACCTACCATGTGGATATTGACTCATGTGGAAATGTTAACAGTACGTGAACTGGCATTATCTATTTCAAAGAATGTTACCTTGGTTGGTGTCTAGCGTTCATAGGATAGATTGTTTCTGTACCATATTTTTTAAGTGTTGCTTTCACAGGAAGTGTGATAGTTTGTCTGAATTGCTGAAATACAAAACAAAGTACAAAAATTGTTCTGAAATCTGAACCTGTAAAAAAAAAAAAAAAAACCAACCCAAAAAAATCAACAACAAAACCCCCAAATCGGTGATTTTGATGCATAGTATTTTGTTAGGATATTATGCTAAACTAGCAAGCATGAACCGAGTATCAGTTGCCTGCAGACATGCACTTCTATTACTGACTGATGCAATTGTCTCACATTTCGTTAAATGTTGGGTGACATCAGTTTATTGCTTTTATTTCATGAAGAGTGATTTAATTTCTGGAACAGCGAGTTCTTAAAATATTATGCATAAAAATTCTTCTGTTATGAATAGAAGAAGCCATACTTGTTTTCTTGTTGAAAAATGTGAAGTTGAAAGATCTCCATTATATAACCATTTCATGAAAACAAGGCAAGCCTTACTATTTACTTCCCATTCAAATTCTAGTTAGAGTAAAACATATTAAGTGTCAAACCACTCAAATGACTTTGGCCCTCAAAAATTGTGCTGACTCTGACAGCTAGAGGCAACCCATTATATTATATACCACGTTTCTTTATATACTCCTAACATGACCACTTTAAGACAACAGCCATTAGAACTATATTTAAAGTATCGGTATGCCAGGCTTCTAAGTACAAAGGAGCTGCAAACACTGTATTTCAATTAAACTTCTTACTGTCTCACTCAAAATTATTGTTGTAAAGCTCCGTAGATATTCTTATAAAATTATGAACAAAATATTGTGTGTTCCAAACTGAAGTCCGAATTACAGTGGAAAGAATACCACTTCCGTTGTGTAGATGTACACTAACTCTGTCTTTACTCCAAACTAGTTCTAATTCAGAGCCATGTTGGTACAAAAGTAATAACTTGTAATAACAAGTCCGTACGATTGAGACACATTAGCATTTATACTAGTTTATTTACACTTATATATATAAAAATATATAAATATATATATAATATATATATTTACACTTATATATTCTAGTTTATATATTCATTTATTATGATTAAGACACATTAACATTTATACTAGTCCATGTCCTGATGCTTAAAATCTTGGAAAGGCTGCTTTGTGATAAATGGCAGCTGACTGGTAAAATATTCTAAGCCATCCTTTTTTTTTTTCTTTTTTTTTCTTTTTTCTTTTTTTGACACTCTTTGCTCCCTTTTCCCTCATTGTTTCCAACCAAACGTAAAGAACATAATCAATGAACAGATATTTCGCTGAAACATGGGATCGTAACTCTGCTAATTCAAACCAGCATACGATGGTTGTGTGGGGGGCTGGGTGTCACATGAGATAACTGCAGTTCTCACTGTGATTTGTTCTGCAGCCTTGAACAAGTCATAAACCTTGCACAGTTCCTGCTCTTTTTAATCTCTTCTCTTGAGGAGGAGGGTAAGGAGGTTGTACGCTAAGGTTGAGGTTGAAGCTAAAATGCTTCTTGACTGTCATTAGAAATTGTAGGTATGTAGTGTAAACAGCTTGCATCTAAAAAATGCTGATTGAAATCAGTCTTGCTATCTTCTCACAGCAGATGAGAGCCGTAATGAATTCAACTCGTTTGCATATACAGCCTGCTCTTAACTACCGCAGCTCATCACATGCTGCAAAAACCTGAGAACTGAGTAAACATTTTCACACTTAGTTGTCCAGAGCTTCATGCTTCTGAGACTATATGTTGCCAGCAGAACATGTACTAATTAGTTTAGAACTCATTGCAGTCACCACGGTGTAAGCATGCAGAGCCAGAGGCATGGTCTGTAGACTGGACTCGGCCCCTGTAACAGTTTAATCTGTTCCACAGTTGTCCCCTGAATCTTCAGACTTGCGAATGGTCTGCAGTAGAGACTGCTGCAGAGATCCCTGAGTTAGCATATCTTGAATGCGTAAATCCACAGGCAGTAAACTGATGAAGAGATGCCAGTATCGAGAAGCAACAGCAGCAGTACATGCAATCTAAATATGAATACTAATATAACTTCATTATATTTTTTGTCTTTCAAAAACTTCTCTGAATATTTGTCATGTGAAGGCCGGAATGCTAGATCAGGACTAGCTAATTTTAGGACCACCGATGTGGGTTTTTCTTCACCCCTTTTCCACACAACCAATATTAACACATTGAAAAGACAGTCCTGTTTCCCAAATCCAGACACCTTTTAGGGTTAAGACTTCTGTGCTGAAGTTATGCCTATAAAAGTTAGGACATGGCCCAACAGAAGTGACGCTTTCAGGAGTTCTGCCTTTGGACAGGGGGTAAGTTGCAGCCCACCCTCATGTAACTGCCATGGAATAATTCAGTAAAACAATTCAAGAGGTACTTATACTTGCAATTACTTAGTAAATCAAACTGCACAAGAGCAAACTGATTAGATGAATCACTGGCTGTACAGATGCACTGGAATAGAATATCATGTGATTTTATTTTTAAAATAAGAGCATTTAAATGAATATGTGCAAACCTAAGTTCCTAAATAATAACCTCTGTTTCAGATGTGCAAGGCATCAGCTTTCCACGTGAATGTTTTTCAGACAGTGGATAGTTCTCAAAGTACTTGTTTCCTTAACTTGAGTGGACAGTTGGGGTGCTCTTGCTGTGGGTCTCTAAGAGACTTGCATCCTCTGAAATCCAGGCAAGCAGAGGACACAGTAACACACTTGCCTGCTCTTACCGAAGTGCTGGGCATTCTGTGACGTACGCTACTGTACAGTGTAGTATACTGGAAAAGCCTGTCCTGAAGAGGTGGGCGCCCACACCCCGAGTTGCAAAGTTAGTTCTAGTTTTGGGTATGTGAAATCAACAGTACTATTCATGCAGGTAACCTAATGTGTAGACGTAACACTTAACTAAAGGTTGGACTGTAAGAGTTCCCAGACTACATGAATAAAGTCAATTGTTTTTTCTGTCATTTCTAAATGCCTTGAATTAAGCACATGCTAATTAATCAGTAACTTAAATCAAGACCAGACTGATGTACAGCAACCTTTGAAAGCTCAGCAGTGGGAGCATTCTCTGTTGGAGATTCTCATCTCTGATATGCATAATGTAAAGATAGGTAACCTAGAGATATAAAAAAGGAAACCAGGGCTTCAACAATATCTGGAGAAGATAGCATGCCAGCTGGCTAAGAGGAGGAGCAAGAAAACGTTCCTTTTTTGGTGTGATGTAAAGAATTTGAGAGATAGAGGTTTTCTTCCTTTTTTTTTTTTTTTTTAAACTGGCTCTTTTATTAACATATGTTGTTGCATATCTTCTGATTAAATTTATTATTTTTCTCTTGAGCTAGGGGGGTGGGGTTTGTGGGTACGTGGGCTTCACTGGCTGAGTTGGTTGGTTTGTGTTTAACTGAATTACAAAGCACTTCTTATCCAGGGATTTGGCAGCGCTATTTTGCAACTCCATAAACTGGGACCTCAGTATGTGTCATAGCTACTCAGCACACCTTCCAGTGTATCAGAAGGAAAACAGGAATAGATTTTATTTCAGGCGCATAAAAGCTAACATAACAGAGGTCAAAAAGCGCAAGAGGATATTTCAGTTGCAGATGGTAACCAAAAAAGCTTTCTGATGTGCCGCAAGCTGCTGGGCTGTGTGATCGAACTCCATGGGTCACTATGCAAGTGTGTTCTGTTTTGTTTGGTTGGTTTGTTGATGTTTTTTTTAAGTAAATACTTGGCAGAGTACCTATAGTAATTAACGGTGGCCTGTGCTCAGAATTCATCCTTCATTGTGTCCAATAAACAAATATTTACTGCTTCATCAACATGGTTTTATTCTATGCAGGTGAAAATATATGAACAACAATCCACTTCACAAATCCAAACCAGATGGGTGCAAGACATTACGCTTTTCAGTATGTGGTAGTTCAGATGTTCTGCCTGGAAAAATTATTTTATTGAAACCAATCAGAGGAACAAAATAATGTTTACACAGGCAACATCGTGTGCTCTTTAAAAGGCATAAATGACAACGACTGCTAGAGAGTATTCTCCAAAATAAATGTGTAATTTGTTTTAAGAGTTACAGTTCACCACCATTGCATGGAAGTATCTCAAGAACATACTTCTCAGAAAAAAATTGTCTCCTAAAATATTGATTTATGTTATTTTTTAAAGCAAATCTTATTTTGTTTTTATATAGAAGGGAAGAAAGAATAATGATACAGGTATTGCAGTAGAAAACCTTTGCCTCCCAAAATATTACAAAATACATCATCTTGAATACATTAAATGAGCGTAGATAATGTATCTTAAATAAAATGTTATTTCATAGTCATTTTCTTGTAGTATTCTGTGCCATAGTTATCATTATTTCAGCTGGTTGCTTTCCCAGATGCTTCCATACTCAATGGTTGGGAAACCTTATGTTGTACAAATGTGATAACATGTTTTTTCCACACGTGGGACAAGGGGTACGCATATGTGTACACACACACGCGCGGTGTCTGTCTCTGTTGAAACAGACTTCATTGTTGATAACAAGCCTTTTTGTTTTGGGGATGGGGTTTGGTTTTGCATTTTAAACATGGTGTGATTACACTAAACTGAAATTAAAAGAAAAACGATATCTGAAGACAGACAGGTTGGATTTCGAACTTGATGTTCTGTGTTGCCTTTTTGGCCTCCTGTTGGCCTCGCTGCACAGCCAAGCCAGGTCAAGTGTTTTGAAGAGGTAATGTGAAATAGTATCGTCTGTGATCGGAATGAACATGCCTCTTTCTTCAAAAGGTACTTAATAGGATATCTCTTCAGGATATTTTCTCCTTGATATATTTCATGTAATTTTCATTTTAAATACATGATTCTTTGGAGGTTTTCAAGACTACTCAGGACAAAGCCTTGAGTAACCTAATCTAAATTCAGTGTTTGACGCAGCTTTGAGTGGGATGCTGGACTAGCTAACCTCGCAAGGTCCCTTCCAGCTTTAATGATTCTGTGACTTTGTTTTCTGTGGCTTAGAGAAACAACTGATTAATTCCCAGTACCTTTTACAGATCTCTAACAATTACTTTTGCGTTTTAAAGAGCCTCTAACTATACCTAAGTCTTATGAAGGGTTGGTGTTTGGGATGCGCTTTCTCATTTATTAAAGCTTTGGTGAAAATGAAATTTAAATTTATGAGACAACAGATCTAGAATGGTTCAGGTATTCTTGGTTTATTTCCCAGCTCTGCTATAAACACTGTGTGTGACATCTCGTGAATCATTGCGTTTCTCTGTGGCTCACTCACTCATGTTTCTTTTGAAGGTTAATAATGATACTTTTCTCCTCTTTATTCTGATTTAGATTACTTTTTTCAGGACAGGGTCTGTCTTTGTGTACTTTGTTGAAGAAAGGGTGGGGGCGGGGTGGGAAATAAATCACTTTCTGTTGTGATTCCCTGTTAATTGTGCTGGGGGTTACTAGAAGCTCTTGTCACTGCTGTGATTGGAGTGGTCCAGACAGGAATTTGGCTGGAACCTTCTGTCCAAAAATTATTCTGTTTGAGCAAAAAGGGCACTTTTGGAAAGCTGTTCTTCCAAAATAAACTAAACTTTCTTTTTCCCCTTCTGCTAATTGTGGGCTGCTTTGTGTCATGTACGTTATTGAGACTGATTCCATTTTTTTTTTTATACCTCTTGGATAGTCAAAGTTCAGTTTTGAGTTTGTAGAGATAGAAGTCTCTGTAAGAGATGTTTTCAGAGATCAAATTCTGTCTTTACTGTTTGGAAGGCTCTCCATAGAACTAAGGGCAAAATGAAGATGGAGAAAGCAGAAAAATGATGCTGCTTAAACTCATACATTTCTAAACAGACGTGGGATGAAAAGAGTGATTTTTCTTTTTATATTCTTTCCACTGCCTTCATAGTCCTGCAGCGTGTCAGTCAATGAGGCCAAGGAGCTGTGATGATACGGTGATTTATTTGAGATGGATTTCTCCCTGGTGAATATCTAACTAAACTTGCGTCTAGTGGAATAAAATTTTCTGTAGCACTATCTATACAGAGGTTTGGCTTCTCTAGTTAAATTAAAACAAGCCTAGCATGTTAACTACTATCAACAGTGTTTTATAAACATTGCTTTAATATGAAAGTTTAGATGGTAGCAAATAAACCCAGAGAATATTCTATCTGTGACAAACAGTGGATCTCAAAATGTTTCATATCATTAGGAAGTTCTAAGATCGTTAACTAATGTACTGAAGCCTTTAACATACCATGTTTATTGTTGGGATCGAAAATAATGAAGTAGCTTTTTGCCTTTTTTTTTTTTTCTAGTACCTCTATCTAAGCGAACTTGTAGTTCTTGAAATACTAACATTGCCAGACGTACCCAAAGCTCTGGGCAGGGGGGAGGGAGGTGTTGTATATTATAGTTTTAAAACGCTAGCTGAGGCAGAGAATAATTCTGTAGTCTTTTTCATGTTATTGCCTCTCCCCAGATAAAATTGAAATGAGATGCCAAAGTTGTTTACCAGAGATTCACCCATAAATCTTATGCCAAGCAACTGATGTGTTCGTAGGCAAGCAAGCCAGAGTGCATATATGTAACCGTATGCACACATACACGTATGTGGCTGAAATTTGATTAAAAACTAAGTGAATGATAAGATTATCAGATGTACAACTTTATGAAGCACAAATCTTGCAAATGACTGTCAAAAGTCATTACTGACGGCATCTGCATGGCTCCATAATCAATCAGATAGGAGCACCCACTAGACTAAATTTTTGCACTGCTGCGAACAACCAATATATGATATTAGCTCTAGCATCTGTTCTAGTGAAACTGCCGTGCACCAGTGCTTGTGTATGTATAGATTTCTGTGTGCCATAATTGCATGAGAAGGAGACTCAATAACAAAGTGTAAAGCAATGAAGTATAGCTCGCAAAATAAGACACCTCCAGTTCAGAATGGAATTGGGAAGCACGTGTATGTCTTTCAACAAGCCTAGATGAAAGCAGTATGGAAGTAGTGAAATTAAAGACTGAGTAGGGGGAAAGAATTATAAATTCTTTTGTGGGTCTGCAGGAAAAAATAAGGGTGGTAATTTTTTTAAACTTTTTTTTTATTTATTTTTTTTTTTTAAATTCATTGATATGTTAAAATTATGAGTATGGTACCAAAAGCTTAGATGTTTGAAAAGACTGCATATGGAATTGTTCAATTATAAATTCTTTATTAAAGCCATCTGTAAGGGCAACTCAAATAAGAATGAGAGGGGAAGACTACTTAAGTAGTCCTCTACAGTTTGTGAACATCTACGTGGTGGTGTGGTTTTTTCCTAAAACTGGAGACACAAATTTCTTAGGAGTAAACCTTGATTTCCTGTGTTTTGTGAAGTACTTTGCATAGCTCTGGCACTAGACGAATAATATCAAACATAGCTCACAGCAATATGGAGAGTATTAATGTCTACAACGTGAGCCTTCTATCTGTCCTTGGTCTTAGGGTGGATTCCGTCCTGGATTTGTCTATACTCTGATTTTTAGGATAGCTCAGAATGCTAAACCCTCAACCCTTGAAAGCTCTCACTATGTAAAATGTGTCCTAGATACGGGAACTGATAAAATTACTGATCTTCAGATTTCTGCGGGCATTTCAAGGAACGTTCAAAGTACACAGCTTTTGAAATAATACCATGATCTGAATTGCTTCCTGATTTGGTCCCAGTTTATTCATCTGTCTAATTCTGTGAAGAGATGGGAGGGTCCTACACTATGTACATTATGCCTCTAGTGCTGAAGAGGGAGGAAAGGGAATAGCGAAGAGACGGTTGCTGGAGTTGTAAGCCATGCGGGGGTGGACAGAGGGTGGTGCTTTAGTTCTTAATTACAATTCATTAAAAATTAAGCTTCACCCTGAGAGAGAGATGTGATGAGTCCTTTCTGAGTCCTAAAATAGGGCAGCGAAAACTTGCACACAAAAGCAAATCTTTGTAGGACTGAAGTTCAGATTTTTTTCAAAATGTCATGAACATGGTTGCAGCTGTTAGAAGGCTGAATTTCAGCCAAGATTTTATAAATGTACAAGCTTTCAGCTGTTTGCCTGGTTGTTTTCTCTCCTCAGAAATCTTGCATCTGCTTGATAATGCCATGGTAAAATGTGAGCCTAGGAAAATCTCCAGAAGTTGTTACATTGCCTTGCTCTATGTGGAAGGTCACTGCAGGTTCTAAGCCAAGAAGTGCTGCACAAAGCGAGATTTCTTAGACCCACGGTCTCATGATGCTTGTGCAATTGTGTTGGTGTGTAAAAATGCAGCATCACTGATCTATTTATTTTCTGAAACAATCATTAGCAACGCTAATTGGCCATGTTAAGTTAATTATGGATGCAAAGATTTTTAAAATGTTTCTTGGAACATAAAAAATATTAGCAATGCTCAGCTATTGATCTAAGTAGCCATGGTGTATGCAACATGGACAGAAAGATCTGTGGGCTTTTCTGATACCAGCAGAGACTTTGTCTAGCCATAGAAGATGTCTGGAAATCCTAATTTTCTTCCATACTGGCTTTTGGTGATTTTTGTAAATTTTTCACTTTTAAATAGTCAGTTCAGGTGTGATTTAGATCTTGGTACTCAAAAGCCAATTCCTTTTTGATTTGAGCTTTGACGTGTCACTAAAATGTGCAGAGATTTTCAGTAATATCCATACCTCATGTGTACTCATAGAAAAGTCTACTTATCTAGCCTGATGACTAAGTGCATGGAGGGCGTATTGCTCCTTTTGTGTTTGATACTGAATTCTAACAGCTCATCTGCATTGACAGGATTTGCAGATACTGATGTGCTCTGTGTCTTGCCTTGCTATCAAGTTGCCACCTCAAACAAACTTTACATGCAGTGTATGCTCAAGTAGGAAGGTTGGATAATAAAGACTCGAGATGATCATTTTGTCTTTGAAGTCCTTGGCATCTAGTAGGAAGAGAATTAGCTAGCAGAAACTATCATCTTGGATGTTTGACAGTACTAAGGCAATAGCGTAAGAAAATACATAAATCCACTGAATAACCGTGAAACATACTCCACTGGAGAAAATAGAAAGAAGATAGTGTAGCTGGCAAATGGAGAGATACGAACTGCCAAAAGATGTGAAACATTAATTCCACCATCTCAGGGCTGACTTTTTTTATATATTTTTTTTTTTAAATATATATATTTATTTTTAGAGACATCAGATGCCAGACACATTGCTCATGCAAACTAGATAAACTGAAAAATGTTCTAGCTTGTTCTAGCTTACTCCAACTTCAAGTGCCCCGCAGCGGCTGTTGCAGCAAAAATGAGATCAGCTTGGAAGAAAGAAATTCTGACCATATCCCTCTCCTAGATGTGGATATATGCGTGGCTTCTTACACATGCCAGTTGCTGTTCAAGGAGGCTGGCATGGGACCTGTTTAAACAACTTTTGCACTAACGCAGCTTCTTCCTATGCAAAAGATGGCTAATTCAATACAACACAATATTGAAGCCAAAGATTTTCCCTTGCCACACGCCAGAGAACTTCTGATTCTGTACTTTGATTCCCTGTGCCCCCAAGTTCTCCAAGCTTTTGCTCAGGTTTTAATTAGTTCCAAACCATCACACGTCATCTGCTCCTTCTGAGTGCATTTAGTCTAAATTTGCTGTTGGCAAAAAGAACTGAACACTGAGGCAAGGTAAAAATAACTCCTTTAAAAAGAAAAAAACAAAAATCAGTAAAACCTCAGATTCAACATGAATGTCATTTCAATCTGAATGAGTACTTTCAAACCAGACTTAGCTGTTTGGGACTTCTTCCCTTTTAGCAAGTGATGTTCGTAACCTTTGTTTCATATTGGATTGGTTTTATAGGTAAATCTAATCAGAGAAAAAGCAGTGGTACACTTAATCTGCTTTAAACTGGGGTATGGGTATAAGTGTAAGCGTCAACTGATTTGTGAAATTATATTTGTTTATATCTATAAATGGATAAAATCTGTAAATAAAGATTTGATTCCTAAATATACACCTGCTATTTAAAAACTTAACGTAGTCCACTATTTAATTATTTATACTTCTGCAGTCTTGAGGTAATCCAAGTTATATCTCTGCTATGTAAATGTAGGCTTACATAGAGATGTTAGGTGGGTCTTTTTGTAATTCTCAATGTTTCTTTCCTAAAGATACCTGTTACCTGTTTGTGTGAGCAGGTTTTCTTTAGGCATCCTGAATTTTTTGTTAGGTTTCTTCCTCACTTTCCTTCTCCTTCCTCCTATTTTATGTTGCTTTTAAAACCTGCTATCCTATGTCATATATATTTTGAGAAATTATACATTAGCATCTGACTTTTTTTTTTTTTTTTTCCTTTCTTCTTTCCCTAACCCTCTCATTCCACACCCACACTGTTATCCTTGGTCAGAACTTGCACAAAGAAAGTAATCTTTGCCTTGGGAAGATTTACATAGGAAAACATTAGGGCAGATGGTTTATAAAGGAAATTATCTTCATGTTTTCTTGGGAATGGCTGAGAAGCAAATGCCTCTTGGTTAAGGCAGGCATTTGTCTCTTCTCTCTCCCAGTTGAGCACAAAACTTGAACCTGTATGAACAAGGTGATATATTGCTGTAAAGAATCCACTTTCTCTGTTATTTAACGCCTCAAATATTTCAGTGTTTCTGTGTGTGACCTGGGCAATGTTACATCAAAATCATTTAAAAAAATAACATGGCTGGGGAAACAAAGTCAAAAATAACCATTTGTTGGAAGAGGAGGGAGAGAAATACTGTAATGAACGAGTATTTGTGGCTGGACTTCTTTCCACAAACTTTTAATGGGATGCTGTTACAGGAATTGATTAGCATTAGGATTCATCTCCTGTGAACTTCTGACAACAATTACTGAAGTATTTTGGAACCAGCTTATTTGATTTATCAGCTGATTTATTTTTTTTGTTGGCCTTTTCCACACTTCCAAGAGTATCTCCAGAGGGGATATTACTAGGGTTTTTGCTACTGCCGCCAAAAATCTTCTGGCACAAAATAGCTTTCTGAGTCAACTTTGTAACATGACAAATTCAGAGACAGCTGCAGCAATGATACGTTAGCTGCCTATCGGGCAGCTTTCGAGTAGACAATAAATCTCCTACTAGTTAGAAAATGTCATTAAAAATAGCCTAACACAATAGAAGATTGTGAAATACTGTGCTTATTTTTCTGGTTAGCAGGTTGAAAGATGTCTGAGTGATATAAGTTAGAACAGTTATTCAGCTGTGGCTAAATATGTTGTATATGTTAGCATTAAAGAAGAACCAGAAACCATCAGAAGAGGACGATGCACTTTTCCTGTTATCTTTTATTACTCAGCTGTTAATTGCTCATATTGTATGCTCACATTTCAGTGATCACAGCTCTTGCTTCTGTATATGTTTTTCTCCGATGTGGTGGCACCAGAGTAGCAAATATGTTACATTTTCCAATGGAGAGATTGTAAAATGGAATTAGGCTGCCATTGGAGGTGTTCAGTGTTGAATTTCCAGAACTGGACTTTTGTTGCTATAATCTTGTAATTCTATGATCATTATTAATGTTGCAGTTTGTAAGTTGAACTACTAGTTTAATTGGCTTTTTCTTTACTGTACTAATATCTTCAGTCAACCAGAGCCTGCAGTCTTACTTTTTATGTCTGATTTTGTTCTATTTCTGTGCCCCAGCCTACATTTAATTTGCACAGAAGTGGAAATGAAGTTGTCGGTGCCATCTCGCAACTACTCTCCTCCCCCCTACTTTAGCTGTATCAGATGCCAACACTGCTGATTTGTTGAACCTCAAGCTGTTTTGTTTAGGAGTGGAAAGCTGATTGCTTTGCAACCGTCAAACTGGTACAGTGAGACACAAAGTGCTTGTGATACTGCCCAAATTTCTCATGGGTAAAGGTAGGAGATATCATTTCAATTTCAATTATATACTGAATTTATCTGAGTAATAAAACAAGGATGCAACTTCAGTATGTGAAATCTCATGTTCAGTACTAGCTAACACTGGCAGATGCCTACGTTAACATGTATTTGATTCAGGAGTGTAGGAAAGCTAAGGAATACTTCTGTTTTCTACTTCAAGGCTAGTTTCTTGCAAAGGCAGTTTTACTGAAAGATGCTTGCTACAGTTGTGCTGAGTCTGTATGATCTGAACCAATTAATTGCAGAGTGGAGAGAACCGAAGGATGAGACTGCATCTTAATGCTTCTCAGAGGGAGAAGAGAACCTGCTACAGATGTTTCATTCCTCTTCTCTAATACGAAATATGGGGAAATAGTGAATTTCATAAAGTATCACAACAGAGCAAATTTGTGGATACTATTTTAACATTGACTTCACCCTTTTTGACATGCAAGCAGTGGTCACTGTTCTGTCATGCTGTTTTCATTGTAATTTGAGTGTGAATGAAGACTGAGGTTTCTGTAGCATTGGAATTTATACTGCTGGAAGCCCACCCTGCAGACCTTGTGTGTTCTGAGTTTGTGTAACGTTGGAGGGAAAAATTGTCTATTTCATTTATTTTCCCTCAATTACACTGCTTTATCAGATACATGAAACTAGAGTTGTGGGGGTTTTTTTTTTAAGATTTAATTAAAAAGAATACATAATATTTTTCCTTAAAAAAAATTAAAAAAGGAAAGGGGAAAAGGATAATACCTACAAAATTTAATTAGTCATTAATGAATAGAATATTAACGCAAGTGTTTTTAAGAACTTTAAAATTCTAGTTAGTATTAGTTCTCAGTTTTTCTTCATGATCTTCAGTGCAGTTAATTCGTTACTGGAATGCTCTTAATCATAGCTTTCACAACTATTTTGTTGAAGGGCGCACTGTAAAGGCTGACTAGGTTATTTAAAACCAAAAAAAAAAATCATAACTTCTACTAAACCAAGCAGATTCTACTGTAAAAAGCTGAGAGAGTGTGCATTTACTGCATAGCACTATGCTTGCCTGCAATAATATTTCTGTTGCTCAATACTGATTAAGGATGAAGGATACAATGACCAGGAAGAACCGTAACCTCAAAATGCTCTGGCGGCTAGAATTGGCAGTGAGATACAATGCTACCAGCAAATCAGGGTGCCATGCTCTTATACCATGGGTGCCTAGAAGTGAAAGATAAGTTCTGTAGCTAATGGTAATCAAAACTCCATGGCAGTCGATGCTTTTTTTTTTTTTATGTGTGTATGCACACATAAAACTCTGTGTACACAGTAAGTAAGGAATTATTAGAAAAGGTGTAGATGGTAGTGTGTTAGCATTTTAAGTCACTGAATCAATGCAGACTCTAAGGCTTGAGAGCTTTTTGTGCTTCTGGTGATTAGGTCTCAGAAGGAGCTAGCAGAACTCCAAAGATGCAGAGAAGAGTGACAATGATGACTTATTAGTTTACTAGCTTGTTGTCACTGTTGAGAGATTAAATTAAATTTCCTCTCCTGATGATTGTGGCAGGATATAGCTGCTGTAGAGATTACTAAATGTGGTATGCAAATAAGTTAGACTTCCTTTTTGTAGCTAGCTTTTGTATTAACTGAGTTTCTGATATTTTATAATCTCAGTAGCATTATATAAAAGAGCTGTGTGCATGTTTCTCTTGCCTGCCAGTAAGCCGTGTTGTAAACCACCTGCACTCCAGGAAGAAGATATGTATTAACTTTTAATATAACATTAAAATTAATGAATTAAATGCACTGCAATGGGAAATGCAGATTTTAACTAATATTTACAACTCATGAAGCTTGCTAATCAAGCACTGAGTCGATAGATATGAGACCTGTGCTGCTTTACTCAGGGTGAGTATGCTGACAGCTTATAAAATTAGAACTGTAGAGCACACTGGATGTAGACAACATCCTTCCAAATGCAGTGTTAGGAAGCGCTGTGGCTCGTGGAAAATGAAGTGAAAAACAGTAGCGCTGACTGAATATTGTTTGTAGTGGCTGTGGTCCCAAGAGAGATTTCAGAGTTCACTACATTGTGTCTCTACAAAAGCACCTTTCCTTACAGTCATAAATTCCATGTCATCTCTTCCCTTTGTTCCGTTGCTCACAGTTAGCAAGACTATATGTATATTGGTTTATTGCACTAAGGCTGTGTATTCTCTAATAGTAAGAAGCCAAACCAAGAAGTTTCAACTATTTTAAACTTCTTTTGTACAAGTATAATAGTCTTAATTGCTGAAAACTTAGCAGAAAAATCTGTCACAGTTATTAGGCAATGACTTAGATTTGAACTACAGATACTGAACTCATAATTTTGTTTTTGTTAAATCCAAGACCAGAGGGAGATGCAACTAAACCTGATTTGAATATGAGGCAAAGGCCAAGGATTTATGAAATAGAAAAAGATCATGTTTATATTAATCTGTGAAATATTACAAAATAATCATATAGCTATTGTGATATTAGATATAATACCCTAGACGTCTGTAGTCAAACTCAGACCTAACCCAGGTTCTCTTGATTGAAGTCTAGTTTCTGCAGCTTTGTTAGCCCACATGAGAACCTCATTATTTGGCTCTTCCTTACCACAGTTCTCTGACACTCTGCTGTGTTGAAGCACTGTGGATTTAAATGATAAAGCTATATGTAATTTAAGTAATTACTTGCATTAGAAAATGCTAGCCTATAGAACTGAGCAGTTTATTGTTGTGTGTTGGTAGTATGGCCAAGAGGATTTCCGGCACGTACGCTTCTCACAATGCCACATCATAAACAGATCAAAAAGTGTTCTCCTTACCTGAGAAAGAGAACAAGAGAAATCTTGCAAGGTAAGCTATACACAGAAACAGAGTAGTACAGAATGAAGGAACTGTTGCAAAGACACTTTACCTTTTCATGCCTATCCATTTTCTGTTCTGGAAGACTGAATTAAAAGAATCAAGGTGAGGAAAATAGATTAAAAAAAAAAAATGTAGGATATATGGGTTTCTTTATGAAAGGAAATGCTCAGAGTAATGTTAATGTTTCATAGTCTGACTTTGCATGTCTGCACCATGAGGATGTCAAAATGATAAATGCAATAGTGAATAAATTTTAGATTGCATGCCGTGGAAATATGCACAAGCTTAGAGTTGAAACTACATTTCTTATTTCCCTCATTTCTATTCAATGCGTTATTTGACCTCTTTCAGTTCCTTGGAAAAAGAGCATCACACTGCTGGTCAAACAAACTACTCATAGCTTCTTGATAATTAATATTTTCACATTGCAATGTAGAGTGTTTCCCTATATAACTAGTATAATCCTTTTATTCCATTATGTATCTATTTTTTAGCCTACAGTACTTTGTTAGTGACTGTAAGAAGTGATTTATTGAATGTTGAAAACATAGTACTGAGTAATTCTTGTACAACTTTAAGGAATTTGTAAATGATTCAGAAGAACTATAAACCACGGAAGCATAGAACAGCCTAGGCTGAAAACGACCTCAAAAGATCATCTGGTCCAGCCTTTCATGGAAAGGGGAGTGTAGATGAGATTATCTAGCAGCCTGTCCAGTTGTGCCTTGAAAACCTCCAGTGATGGAGACACCAACCACATCTCTGGGGGGGTTGTTCCAGTGATTGACTTTTATATTTTTAAACAAAAAACTTCCCTTTTTTATACCAGGATGAAACCTTTCCCACTGCCCCGTTTACCTGTTGCCCCTTGTCTTCTCCACATGGCTTGTTGTGAAGAGAGAGCCTCCATCTTCTTTGTAGCTGCCCGTTAAGTACTGCAAAACTGTGATGAGTTCCCCCTGAGCCTTCTCTTCTCTAGGGAGAAAAGACCTAACTCCTTCAGTCTTTCTCCGTAGGGCAGGTTCTTGGGCCCTCCTTTGGACCCTCTCCAATCTGTCCACATCTTTTTTGAAATGTGGGGACCAGAACTGAACACAGTTTTCCAGGTGCAGCCTGGAAAGCACTGAGTGGGATGATCACGTCTTTATGGCCACTAATAATGCCCCTGTGTGTGCAGCCCAGGGTGCGATCTGCCTTTGTTGCTGCAGCAGCACAACGCTGACTTATCTTCAGATGGTTGTCCAGCAGGACCCCCAGGTCACTTTCAGCAAGGCTGCTCTCCAGCCACACACGTCCTGGCCTGTACTGGGCTCTTTGGTTATATCGTCCCAGGTGCAGGACTCTGCACTTGTCTTGTTAAACTTCATACAGTTCTTGCTCTCCCGCTCTTCCAGCCTGCTCGGGTCTCTCTGTAAGCTGTCTCTCCCTTCTGACGTGTCCACCTCACCACCCAGTTTAGTGCCATAGTGTTTTCAGCCCCACCGCCCGGGTCATTTATGATGTTGAGCAGCGTGGGGGTGTCCCGGTTTGGTGCCTGAGGGACCCCACTTGTGAGAGGCTGACAGCCTGAGTGAGAGCCGCTGATGGCCAGGGCCGGAGCGGGGCCTGTCAGCTGGGCCCCTGCTGCCTCCCGGGCCACCCCTCCAGCCTGGGTCTGGCCAGGGGAACCTGCGGAAAACAGTGTTCAGCGCTTTGATGAAGTCCACATAAACAATACCCACTGTTCCCCTCTTGTAGATGGGTATGACGTTTATCCTCTTCCAGCTGCCTAGGACATCCCCTGATCACCAGGGCTTTCAGATTACAGACAGCGGCCTTGCAACCACGTCGGCTGCTTCTCTCGGCGCCCTGGGGTGGATTCCCTCCGGGCCCTCTGGTTTGTGTGGGCTGAGGCCTTGCAAGAGGCTGCAGGCCAGCCCTGCCTCCGAGGCCGGTGGGTCCATACGTGGGTTGTCACAGCAGCTTCATCTTGTCACCTGGGGTCTGGCTGTGGTGGTGAAGACAGAGGCAAAGAAGGTATGGAGAACCTCGGCCTTGTCAGCATCGTTAGTGACCCGTTTCCCTGCCCTGTTTAGCCATGGGCCTCTGTTTTCCCTGTACTTATGCTTAGTACAAAAATCTATAAAATTATACAACACTTTGTTTCCAGAAGAACTTTTCTATACTATAATGTATATAAAGATATGCAAATATGGATTATTACAAATCTGTGTTTGAAAAAGCCTCGGTGCTCAGTGAGGAAACTCACCAGTTACCATTAATGAAGAGGCCTTAATATCAGTTTAACTTTTATTTCCTTTAGCAATAGCTGGGGAAGCTAAATCCCCTACATCTACTAAACAGCAATATTTACCCTTTTACACTCTTGTGTATGCTTAGTGCTGCTTATTTACATACACAAAACAAGCTTTTGGCAAAAATAGCCAGTCCTTTCAGGAATGCCCAGGTTTTCAGAGCTGAAAGCTTTGTAAGTTGCTTGTGAAAAAGCCAGAGTTCTATTCTTATGTTCGTAAGAGAAAAACAAACATGTTTGTTCTGAACTGCTTGTTGTAGTTAATAGTCTGAGCAGACTTACAGTCGTACTACTTCTGATTTCTTAGTAAAATCACTCATTTCTCAGTAACGTCTGGGTAAGTTACGTATCATTTTCCAAATGTTTAAAAATCTCTACATAAAATTGGACTTTGCAATGAATATCTTTGTATTATAACATAATGTCTATTCCTTGTATTTTGCATAGCATTTTTATTTTCTATTTTAACCTTTGTATTTTGTGAATGTTTAGAAGGAATAATTTATTAAGTCTTTAAAAGAGGTGAGTAACTGAATTCTTATCACACTTTAAGGAATTTACAGATGGTCCTAATGAGCTGTAAATCACAAAATACTTGTTCCCAGAAGAATTTCTTACAAGGCAGTTATTCTTAGGAGTGGAAGATTGCTTCAGTGTTGATAATGTTTGCTCTATCGCTAGTGAATGCTAACTACTTGTAATTTTCCATTACTTTACAACAGTACAGCCTACCTAGCTGCTATCTGTGATATGATTACTGTGTAAGGACAGAACGTATTGGAGAGGCCTCAGCAGTCAAAAGAAGACTTACTAATGTGAGTGAATGTCTGATAAAGCATTCATCACAATTAATTTAACAGGTTTTTGCAGGGAGAATTCACACTATACTTATTGCAAATAACGGTACAGCATCCTTTTATACTAAGCACTAAAATCTCCTTTGCTCTTCTGAGAAGTGGTTTAGGCGTATCCACAATCTTAAATGTTATGTCTCATTTTCTTATCATTTTGGAAAGCTCTTTAGGGGTATTAAAGTCAGAAAAAAAACCCAAAATGGTTCCTGTCCTTTATTTGGCATATATCGAACTTTTAATTTCTACTGAGAAACTCTTAAGGAACTCTTTCATACATCAGTGAAACTATTTCAGTTGTGTTGCTTTCAGTTTGGTTTGGGGTTTTTCTAATCAGCTCCAGATTACTGCCTTGTCTATTCCCAGAATCTGATATAAGGAGGCAAAAAAAATTGTGAATGAGAGCGACTATGTAAGAGGTTGTAGAATGTCTGTCCTTGGAGATTTAAAAAAAAATAGCGATTTTAAAAGAATTCTTTTAGAAGAGATTTTAAAAGAATCCTGATCTTAAAATCAAAGTTGAACATACTTTGAGCAGGAGGTCTGATAAGAGATCTTCAAATTTATTTATCATTTTATGGAAAAACATGTGGGGAACAGCTTGTTTTGCTGAAAAATCAGAAGTCATTCATTGTTTCTTTTTTTTTTTCTTTATTTTTTTTTTTTTTCTTCTATAAAACTCCCAAGTGGCAGTTACGCACCTTAAAGTTAGTTGAAGGTTTCTCAGCTGTGGGGACAAAATTTGATTTGGTGATAGTGGCAGCAAGGCAAATGCAGGGTGGCAGGATGCAGGGCATGATAAAGGTCAGATCAGTTAAGGCCCAGGAACTGAGACAATCAGTGTTTGGGATCTTTCAACTAGGAACTGGAGCTGTCACAGAGTTTTATGTGTGCATCTCAGCTTCTCTGAGTGATGGGAAGGGTGAAGCAGGCTGGGAAAGGGGCACCAGAACAGGGTGCCCACATCCCTCCTGAGACCCACAGAAACACTTATTCTCCCCTTTATCCTCTCCATGTGCTGAGGAAAAGGGTTGTTTGATATGCTGATTAAGGAGAAAATCGTTTCATCCAAAAGAAAAGAGTAGGTGATTTAATTAAGCTATCATTTTTTGTTGAAATAAATTTAAAATACAAGGTAGTTGTTCTTTTTTACCAGTATCTGTCCATTGCACAAATACTTTTCATAGTTATCTGTTACACAGTTTTCACATAAAAGTGAAGAGCCTATGGAGTTTAAGTAATTTGGATTGGTGATTGGAGTTTGTAGAATGAACTGCTGAAGGTTTGGTGCTGGGTTATGATGACACTTACCTATGAGGGATAAAAAACCTGATTGTTGATGTGATTTGTGATGGGAATCAGGCGATGTGGAACAAGACAGAACTATACGTGGGTTCTGCTGGAATTAGGCTACAGTTCATTCCAGTGCTGTTACCTCTCAGGTGTAGTTCCTCCTGCACCCACCACCTCCACTACCTGCACATAACAGAATAGACATCGAGATTCAAGGTTTCTGTCATTATCTTCTTCTCCCCTGGTCCTTGCATCTAAACTCCCACCCCCACGCTGTGCTTCATGGGCAGGAGGAGAGAGAAGAGAGCTGTGATGTAAGAAAGAAAAAGATTTGGAGGACTGTTAATTTTTTTTTTTTTACTACATGTAATAATGATTGTAACATCACTTTTATGCTCCTTCTGTAGCAATATTGTTATTTAGGTCATTGCAATTCTCCTCTATTTTCTTATATTTCCTTCTTCTCTATTTCCTCTTATATTTCATTTTCTTTATATTTCCAAATATATCAGATTTGAAAGTGCAAAGTTCTGAAACTGTTCACTTATTTACAAAGAACTTCAACCAAATCCAGTTAAAGTAACAGTCCTCCCTAGGCAATGAGATTTGAATCCTCTTGGGATCACTTGAAGCTGAGCATGAAAAATAAAGGAAAATGATTTTGATTTGTTTAAGGCAACTTTATTTTTATTACTATTCTTGATAAATAATGATTAATCATTGCTCCAAATGAACATTTTCTTCAGTAGGCAAAGAGAGCCAAAAATGTTTCATCATAAACTTCCTGATGTACCCTACAGTAGATTTGATACTAGATTTTGTTTGAATTTTTTTTTTTTTCATTGCAGAGCACTCATGGTTGCAGACATCACAGACAGCTTTCTTCTAGCTTCTTTTAACCTATGCAGAATTGTTCTGTGTTTTGTGGTGTGTTTTTTTTTTTTCTTTCTAGATATTGATTACATCATCAACTTTTGTAGTGTGGAAGTACTTTTTTTTTTTTTAATAGTCTGCTTTTGTGCTGCAAAGTCAATTAATTTAACTGTATTACAATTTTTCTATCTATTGGAGACTATTTCCTAGAGCTATGTCCACACCCCCAAAAAGGCGTCCCCTTTTAGTGAAATGGTGCTAGCCCATCTCAAGGGCTTTGGTGACTCCAGTGGTGTCAGTATACTGAAACAGGAAGGACTGCTAGAGGTCAAAGGAGAGAGAAGCCCAGGTGGGGGATGGTTGATCCACTTTTATCACAATCATGAGCACCCCAATTTTTTACTAAATTCCTCTATGAATTTCTTTTGGATCAATTAATGAGATAATAAAGTTCTACCAAAGGACACTTGAATGCGTGTCTGATTGGCAAAAGCACTCTGCACCTAGAGTGCTCATCAGAACTGTCATGACTCAATTTTCAAAATAACTCTTCACATTGAATGCCAAAACCTTTTAGAGTTTTAGTCACTCCTGTTTCTTTGGCTCCTAGACATTGAACTTCTGAAAAACCTTGGCCTTTTGTGTCTTGCAGGGCTCTCTCTCTCCTGAGTCATCTCCCATTTTTTCAGCTTTCACTGATTTCAGTTTGAGCTGTACAGGAGAATACAGCCTTGGGTGTGCAATTCTGTGCATTTATACATGAATTTCATTGGTATTCAGGGTTTAGTTCTGACAGATGTGATCAGATAAGACATTCTGAAGTGATGCTAGCTTTATTGGCTTTTCTGCTTTTGAGTTTCAGTTGCAAGATATCAATAGGTGGGCATTTTTTTTGTACATTGTTTTTAGAAATAGTGGTTGCTTGGTTTGTTTTTTTTTTTTTTAAGTCATGAGAGCAAAGACATACTCTAATATGTAAGTTTTGCAGGAAGCAAGCAGTTGTCTAATAGCGTATGATATTTTGCTAATGCACTAGTAGCTTGAAAATCCTTTAATATATTTTTCAAGATATGGGTTCTTGTGTATTCTGATTTCTAATTGATAAAGTATTTGGAAAATATAAACAACACTTATTTCTGGAACAAGGTCACACTTTAAGAATTAATTTTGGAGTCACTAACGATGTCTGTGCTGATTTTTGGAGAGATGATTGTCCCTAATTTCTTGTATGTTTCTAGAGTTGAGCTGTTGTTTCTGTGCAGTTGCAGATGTGATGCTGTGCTCTGGTGATACAGGGAGAAAAGAGGTCTGTCCAAGGATGTGGCTGTTGGTACCCACAGAGAAATGTTCTACAGGAATGTGCTTTTTGAGTTAATAACACATGAGTCTTCTTATATAATCCTCTGAATTAAACACAAAGGAAAAACATTCGGACCATCTCTCACTGATAACAATTTCGGTTACCTCTGCAATCTGGCTGGGAATCCAACTATGGTGTAAATGACGATGCATCTTCTCCTTTATCAGTTTGTTGCTAAATTATACAGAATTGTTCATTTAAATCTGAAGGATAATAGAAAAGCTCCAAGTATTCCCATATCTGTAGCACTATTTTGCTTTATATCACAATGCAATCAAATCCTTTTAAGTGTTATTGGATTAAGTAAAATTTTGTCTGACAGAAGATGGCTAAGGGGTAGCTGTTTGAATAATCAGCATTCAGAACTCGACTGCTAGTTAATACAAAACTGTCTCTGTAAATGCAATAAAATACTTTTCATATTTTCATTAAGTTTTTGGTTTTAATCATAGATAAATGCATGCAAATAGTTAAAGTAAATTTAGAACAAGAAACCTGTTAGTATTCTTTAGGTTTTTTCCTCATAATTTATTATTAGAATTTTTAAATTTAATTATCCAAACAGTCTCTCATGGTTAACGCCAACTAATATTCAGTTAGAATTCACAAAGGAAGATCTCTAGTTTGCATTAAAAATGAATATGGCTTGAATGTTTACTTTACAAATATCAACAACTTAAGAAAGAGTTGCTAAGGCTAAATCATAACAAACACTTGCAAGTAATATTTAAGTTTTCCACTCCTCCTCCCTTAATTAATATCTTGCTAGGGCTTGGTATCTTCTCCCCCTGTCCACCTTTCATTTAGTTGTAAAAGCACAGGAATAAACATTTTAGGTTATATGTTTTTTGAGATTCAGGGTACTGTGAGTAAACAAGGTAATCTATAAACTATTCTGTGTGTAACTTTCATTTTTTGCAAGACCCTTTCTAGTAGGGCTACCACATAATTCTAAAACATCAGGAGAGAAGCGCTATGTGATCCTATAAGAACTGCGAAGAGCCCTGCTTATACTGAGTCATTGTAAATATTTTGCCATTGACTTCAGTGAACATAAAATTTAACTCTCTATATGCTATTAAATGACCTTTTATGTTACCTTCTTTATAGACAGCAATAGTGATATAAAAATATATTGTAAAAAATGTTGGGATTTTTCGTGAAGGACTTTTGTTGTTTTTTTTTGGTAACTGGAATTGCACTGTCAGAGGAAGTCCTGTTGTTAGAAATTGGCTTACTTTTTTGTAGCGCATTTAAAAATGGGATCACTTTTTTGGTGGCTCAGTAAATCAGTGGTTCTCAGAGAAATGCTGAGTTATAAATGGGCAACAAATTAAAGGAAAAACTAATTTGCATGTTGATGCTAAATCTCTGAAGCTGGTAATGCCCAATGGTAGTTAAAATAGGCCGTATTTTTAAGAAGTCTTTTCGTGTATAACGTCTGGCATTAAACCAAATATTGGAGTCTTAAATATTCCTCCTCATTAATGCAGTCACCATAACGCATAATGTAGTCACCATACCTATGTTAAGAAGTGAATGTTACTATGTCGTTCCAAAATGTGTATGGCCCTCCGCTAGTGACTTCAGAGAAGTTAAACAGGATCTTCTCATCTCTTGTTCTCCTGGGTCATTTCTTTCACTCTCTACGGCTCTACTCTCACACTCTGGGTGGCTAAGGCTGTCTATTTGGAAAAAAATGTTTACAATGAGGTGCATGCAGTGTGGGTATCATTTAAAGCTTGCATGCAAAACTTCTTTTTTTCATTTGAGATGTGTTCCCGGTAAAATCTGTTTCTAAAGCCAGAGTGCTGCGAGATAGATGTGATGGGTGGGAATGGCTGCTGCTCTGCAGTCTGCGCAGAAACAGCTGCCATGAATGCCGCTATTTCCCAGGATATTTTAAATCTTGCATTCTCTCTTTTCCTACATTTGTCCTTTGCAATTACAGGTTTATTAATATCAGAGCATAGTACTGGAAACAATGAAGGTGGTAGCCTTGAAGCAGGAGATAGTATTTATAGTATCCATATTATGCCTTGAAGACCATTCAATAAATTAGCTGTAATGAGCCATTCTGTGCTGGTATAAATATGATGAAATAGATTAATGAGGCAAGAATGCAGTCACTAACACTTCTTTAGATGAAGCTTTAGACCTTAACCAAATAAAATAATATCTGAAAACTTCCTACTGAATTTTTTTTCAACATTCCCAAATGACTGCATTTTTTTAACCAATTCTGTGCTTCTAAATAAAAGATCTTGAAGCCTTCCTTTGAAATGTGAACTGAGTTCTTGTTCATTTGATTAAACAGTGATATCTGAGACTTGGCAATGGTATGTCTGTTTTTGGAGTATAGGAATCATACATAAAGCGTTGCTGATAGTGAGGCGAGAAAAATAGAACAAAAGTGCCTAGAAATTATTTATTCCAATTTAGTTGGAAAGATTCCAGCAGAAATCAATAGCCCCTGTTGCTTTTGCATTAAACACTTGGACACTTAGCAATTAAAAAAAAAAAAAAAAAAAAAAAAAAAAAAAAAAGGAAAAAGAAGACTTTAGGGGATTATGGATTATTGGCATTTAAGTACTGAATTCAAGGACATCTGCATGCGTAACAGAAGTTCCCTTTTGTTACCTATAAATATTGGGGCCTGCTACCCACGTTGAAAGACTAGAAAATAAATTAAGGTGCTCTACTAGTAATTTTGTGAATGTCTAGTTTTTATCACTTATTTAAAAAAAGAAAAAAAAAAAATCAAACTTCACAATAGAATGGTGGATACTTGCCAGGCTTCTGAAGGTATGAAGGACAGTTCCTCCATGATGGGAGGGAAGTAACAGTAAGATTTATTACTTATTAGAAAAAGAATCAAGAAAACTATATAGTCACTACAGTGTTTTCCATTGTTTTGTTCTTTCTGTAGTTCTGTTTAGACCAAGCTTTTACATTTTCTTTTTTCAATATTTAATGAAGCTGTGACAGAGTTTGTTTCATTGTGAGTGCAGCATGAAATAACAACAAGATTGTAACTTCTCAGAAAACTCACATATCCTGTATGTAAGTATATCCAGCAGAAAATGCCAAAGAGCTTTAGGGATATCTAGGATATCAATTGGTAACACGGCTTTTGAGCTTTTGAACGTTGGTGAATGACCTTTGTAGCTAAGACAACTGATCTTTGCAGGCTATAGATCGCCTGTACACAGACAGATGTTCCCATGTACATCAACCTGGCTAGACTTGCACAAGTATCTCCAAGACAGAAAAGGCTATAACTTAAAACTGACTTATAATGAGATGATTCATTTTAAAAAAAAAAAAAAAAGTTACAAATCATTGTATACTTCTCAACATAAGTTGTGCTTAATTTGAAAGACCAGAGACAGAACTCAAAGCAATGTAAAAAAAATCTTGAAATCATGTGCAAGTGGAGAAAATAAAGTACCACAACTTTATGCCTGTTTGTAAATAAGACAGATGGGGCTTTGAGGGAGTGTTTTGACTCCAGCCCCTCATCGCTCTGCGTGGGCAGAGCACCACGTTACTCCTCTGGAAGTGTCAGAAACTCCAATTCTGGAAGGCTGGCTTGCTGGAACAGCAGACTATAGTTTCTTTACAATTTATGTCAGCAGAGAAGTCCAATTACTTGTGTAATTTCCATTAGTACTCAAATAAATTAAGCTATGGTTTAGCAATATCTTCAGTGGCACTTGTGCCAGTATAAAATGTGACGTGCTCAGTCTTAGCTCTGCTCTGACACTGCTGAATTGGCAAAAGTTGCTGCTGTGGACTTCATTTAAATCTTAAATAATATTGAAGTGATTAAAATAAAAGAGAACAAAACCTCTGAAGAATATATTTAATCTGAAACTCTAAAATGCTGACCATGACAAGGTATTTTTGAGTTAATTATGGTAGAAGAGGAGTATCCTGCACTTCAAACACTGTGCTCTGAGAATTCCGTACATCGCTAACTCAAAGACACGCTTTGTGAAATTGCGTTGTCTCCTTAGTTTTACTTTTGTTCTTTGGGGACATCTCGGATTACTTTGGTCTATGTAACGCGACTACCTTCATAAAGATATTTGCACGGCTTGTTTCTTCAGAGCAGGCTGGCAAATATAAGTGTTCTGTTCTCTAAAGCCATATCAAGTTGAGTTTTAGTTACCTTTTGCAATTATCACAAGTGCTTTCAAATAATATTATCTTCTGTTTTCCATATTTAAAAGGGATAGAAAGATCATATCTGATTACTGTTTATATTTGGGGTTTTTTTTGCCTAAGCAAATTTTAAGTGATCATTTAAATTCTCCTGTGTAAAATTGACCTTAAAAGGTAACTGGGCTACCTTTCTCTACCTGAAAATGTTTTTGTTACATAAAACCTGATCATTCTTGAAATGTCAATAGTGATGCGCTCGTCACTTCTTTGCATTTACAAACATCTTATATTGTTTCCAAAATTCAATTTGATGTATTTCACTTCAGGGTTTGCTTGCAGTCATTAAAAACATAGTCATTTTTATATAGCCTGCACCTTTTTCGTAAATGCTGCTATTTGGAAAAATGGCAGGACCTTTCATTCTGAACCTGCAAAAACATTTGAGGGGAGACCGTTGGAGTTTATTCCCAGGATTTTTTTTTTCTCCACTGAAAACTTTGAACTCTAAAATATTTTCTCTCTGGGAAAAAGAAAGTGTTGTATACAAAGATTATATGTAGATTTTCTTATTCTTTTTAAATGTATTTTGTTAATCTTCCTTCACTTAGTCTGGATAACAAGGGAAACTTGTAGCACTATTTTATTTAAAATACATTAAGAATGAAAAAGGTTACTTTGGAAGATTTTTGGAATTATCTGAATTTTCTTGCAGAACCATACTTGCAGCTATCTTGTATTTCAATGTTTTGGTTTTCACCTCTGGTATTAGTTTAGTGGATATTTACTTTGTATCAAGCTATGAGCAAAAAGCAAGTTAATGTGTTTGCAGAGTTCCATGTGCATTGAGCACAGCTTCATTCCTTTGACAGCAGGCGACAAAATATTCTGTGACAGTCTATATGGTATATAATGAAATGTTCTCTTATAATTTTAAGATGTATTAGTATATTAGATCCTGGTCCTTTTCCCTGCAAAGTGAGTAGGAATTTAAACTTTGAGAATTAAGATTGTATATGACGATCGAGCCATGGCTCTATGGAAATGGTTGTCTACTTTGAAAATCATACTTCATTAGAAAAATCCTTGTCTTAGTGAAGAAAATAAAAATATCTGTCAGTCAGACATCTTCCTCTGAAAATTTCATTTTATTGTTGATTAATCCACCTGGATTGGAAAGGTTAAAGAGATATATTACAAGACAGGAATGATACCTCACCCTGACATACTGTCAGCCTATTCCAAATCTCATTGTCTAACTACCTATCCCAAAGTTATAGCCAACAGTCCAAACAGTAATTCATTTTGAAACTGTGTTACAGGGGTGTTTCAACAGACCTATAGAAACCTACAGATGATGTACCTCAAATGAAACAATCTATAGTGCATTGCTTGTGTTTAAATCCTAGGTCAGTTTTTGTGACTGGTGAATCAGACTATTATGGTCCGTAGTTT
Source organism: Fratercula arctica (assembly GCA_947846985.1). Classification (NCBI taxonomy): domain Eukaryota; kingdom Metazoa; phylum Chordata; class Aves; order Charadriiformes; family Alcidae; genus Fratercula; species Fratercula arctica. The sequence goes on from CANTUZ010000010.1 coordinate 29,573,024, forward strand.
TTTGGCTTTGTTTTTTTCTTTTCATGTTGTGGGTTTTATGAGGGTTTTCTAGCCCTCCTCCAGCGTGGGCTTCCCACGGCGTCACAGCCTCCTTAAGGCATCCACCTGCTCCAGTGTGGGGTCCTCCATGGGCTGCAGGAGGACAGCCTGCCTCACCATGATCTTCACCGTGGGCTGCAGGGGAATCTCTGCTCCATTGCCTGGAGCACCTCTTCCCCTCCTTCTTCACTGGCCTTGGTGTCTGCAGGGTTGTTTCTCTCACATTTTCTAACTCCTCTCTCCTGACCGCTGCTGGTGTTGCACAGTTCTTTTGGGTTTGATTTGGGTTTTTTTTTTTTCTTCTTAAATACATTATCCCAGAGATGCTGCCACCATCGCTGATGGGCTTGGCTGTGGCCAGTGGCGGTCCGTCTTGGTTCCAGCTGGTGTTGGCTCCGTTGGACACAGGGGAAGCTTCCAGCAGCTTCTCACAAGAAGCTACCCGTGTAGGCCCCCACTACCAAAACCTTGCCATGCAAACCCAATATGCTAATTTTGCTAATTTTTCATAAAAATAGTTGTGTACTCTATTTAAAACAATATTGTTCTGGTTAAAGATTACAAAATACGTGTGTTTATACTTTAGAAGGGATACTTTGGAAATTGGAAGTGGTTGAAATGATACTCAACTTTGCAGCAGCCTAGTTTGTTTTTCTGCTAATATTTATAAATGTAAGATTCCTTTTGTGAATCTTTTTAAGAAGCTTGATTGGAAATAATATTGCGGTCACATTGAAGTTTGCTTGCCCTGTGCTTTTTCTTTCTGTTAATTAGTCTGTCTTGATCAGGTGATGCTACTGAGACCAATTTGATCAAATTTATTTAAGATATACTTTAAGAAAATTCAATGTTTAGCCTTACCGCATTTCTTTCTGTTTTTTGTTTTCTCCATAGATACTACAACGTATTCCACTGAGCGATCTGAGCACTTTAAGCCATGCAAAGACAAGGATCTTGCATATTGTCTCAATGAAGGGGAATGCTTTGTGATTGAAACCTTAACAGGATCACATAAACACTGCCGGTAAGTCATGTGCTAAGAAGTTGCAAAAAAAGCCTTTCTGTCCAAGGTAGACAGCATTAGAAAAAAATAAACATTCAGACTTAAAATGTTACAAAGCAGTGGAATTTGTCTCCAATTTGATTGGATCCCTCACAGTTTTTTGTTTGGGTTTTTTTTTTTTTTTAGTAGTCTGTAATATTTGTAAATACAAATACCCAGTAGAAAAAGCAACATTTTGATTACTTTTACAGATAAGAAGTCTTCAATATTCTATTTTTTAATCATATAAACAAGTCAGGATTACTGTTTTGTTTCCTTTTTTACGTATTCAAATCCTATGTTCCTCTACATATGGGAAGTATTCCTTTATTTTGGGTACTCAGAGCTTTGGCAATAGCTGTACACACTGTTCATTGAGAGACAGGAAGAGTTGTTCAGTGAGTAGTTTTAAGAATTAGGGTTTCAGAAGTTTAATTATTGAAAGATAAAATGGACTGTAATAGCCATCTGAACCTGCTATATAGCTGTTGTACAGTTTTATGCTCCTGAACTTCTGTTAATGTCCATCACCATGTTGAATGTATTTAAAAGACTATCAGAAAAGAAAACCAGGTCACCAACTATAATTATTCTAGATGTAGCGGCCAGTAAAAGGGAGCAGTATGCAGAAGGAATACTGTAACATCTTGCTAAAGATGAGAATAAAAAAAATTCTGAACTACTCAAACGACCTTTTAAACAGAAGTGGTCAAAAATGAAAACTTCTAGGTTTTTTTTTTTTTTTTAATCTACTCCTACGATTTGGCATACAGAAGATATATCCAATACACTTATATGCCCAAATTCTAAACTGAATATCTCAATATATAGCTATCTCTAATATATACAATAAAAAGCACCTGAGATACTCAGAGACTTTCCTGAATGATTTTTAATTAGGCTGGTAAGCTTATTAGCTAATTTCTTTGAACAGACTGCTTTTGTAAACTGTATGGATTAAACTTTTAAATATCTCCAGGAGTATGTCTCATAAGAGATGTCTCTTTTTTGGGTTTGAATTTCAAGATCTTTCCTGTTCTCTGCCTTTGCCAAATTCCTGTTTACTTGCTGTGATTCTGATGCTGCAGTCTGACTAACGGCTAGAAGCTTTTCCATCCAAGCTTTTCCCTGTAACTAAACAAGCCAGAGTGATTGAGTTTTCATTCTTTCCAGCAGAGTGAAATTTTTTCATCACCTTCTCTTGTGTAATTCTTCCATAGGGAAATCCGGGTATTGTTTGTGAATCTGTTAGCTCCCATGTGTAGCAGATGCGTATTGGTTGTACAAGTTTCGGGCATTGACACATTCTCTGGGAATTAAACATCTGCTTATTTCAGTGGGTACTTTGAAGTGTGCAACACAAAAAGACATGTGTGAGGCAATGAAAATCCATATAGCAAGAGAAGACAGATTTTAAAATTTAAAGGGTGATTACACTAGTTACAATACTTTGTTTAGTTCTGTAAGAACCTTCAACACTGCATGCAGCAGCTCGTTCAGTGTTCAGTTCAGAATCACTTTTATGGTACTGGTATGTATGTCATTAATGGAGAGAAACCTTTTAATTTGACCTTCAAATTCTGTATCTCTACATTGGTAATAGACTATATGTCCTTTGTCAGGGTCAGTGCTATAGTGAGTGGGATGCAGGTTTTTTGTATCTGTAGCCTAGAACCATGCTTTGAAATAGCAGCTAGAACGTACACGTATAGAAAAATACAATATTGATGTACTGTATTTGTCCTCTAACAAAAAAAAAAAAAAAAAAGTAATTTTCCCTGAGAATGAAAGGGTTATGGAATTCCCATTGCAATTAAAAAAATCATTTGAATACAGAATTATGAAGACTTAGAGAGTGAAATGATACTTTGTTCTTAGAATCAGGCTGCATTGTGTATCCTCGTTGGGAGTTTGATTTTGCATCTGTTCTGGGAACAGAGCACCAATTTACTGAAATGGGAATTTGCCATGTGGAACAGCTGCAGATAGAAGACCTTGATGTAGCAAAAAACTTTTGTCCCACTTTGTCAGGTTTAAAGAGTGTTAGTAGATGATATGCTTAGGCAGTTGTGCAGTTGGTCTTGTTGGGTGCATGTGTTTAAGGACAAATACGCTAATGACTGTTAAAGCAAAAAAAAAAAAAAGATTAGATAGCAATTAATAAATATTTGAGTTACATCCTGGACCTCTTCTCTATCCTTATGAACTATACTGTCAGTGTAAACAGTCTCAACTGGCGGTTCAAACACCTTTCAGAATTGACAAAATTCATAACGCTCTTGTTGGGCAATAGGAGGAGATGAGCACACGTCAAATTCCAGCAGTCAGTAATGACATTGGCAGCTGGATGTTGTAGAGCACTGGCTCTATACCTTTTTTTTCTGTTTTGTGAGATACGTGCCTTATCTAGTTTGAACCTGTAATTGTGGAGAGTGGGACTAGCACGCACCTTTGGTAAAGGGCAGGAGGGAGGCCATGTTGCAGTCCACTTAGAGTAAATGAGGAGGTCTGAAGAGCCCTGCTCATGCATCTTCCATTCTTATCCACCTACAGAGGAGGTGTCCTGAAGTCATGGGATTATTTTTTTTTGTGTGTTAGTTGACAAGTGGAGGAAAAAAGTATAGAAATGGTTATAGTTTCAAATTGTACAATTCCATTTTTGTTTGAACTTCTACATTTTACTCACTGTCTCTTGGTGAAAATTTGTCTGGGGATGTAAACTGACAAGAGTTCTCCTGCATGGTTAGATAACAGGATAGACTGGATATTGTTTGTGCTATTTTAAAGGTGTGACTTCAGTATTTATTTTTGTGAATGGTTTAACACAAGCTTGTTTTAAGGATAGGGTAGGTCAACAGTAGGGAAAATTCATATTTAGCTTCTCCATATGCTGAATTTTTTTCCCTGTTGCCTTCTTCAGAATTTAAGCTAAATGGTGAGGGTGCTTTTAGTTGTTATTTACATAAAACAAACCAAGTACACAGTCAACACTGACACATTGGCATTTAACTGGGTATTATATAATGTGGGCTTTAAAAAGTTTAAGTTTTATCTGTACAATTTTATTTCAGAGACCCTATCCGAAGTCACTCCGGGTCTTTGGGGTTGGGGTTTTTTTTGTGTGAAACCTTCTACGTTTTTATTTTTCTTTTCAGTCCATTTATTTTCCTCTGATTACCCATTTAGTACTGGAAAATACTGAATGGAATGAGTGGCTAAAACTTCTGAGGGGAGAAGAGGATTGCACTGTTAAATTTCTCTCCTGAAAGAAGCCATTAAGACTATTGTGTATGCGCTGGAAATCTTGGTGTTGGCAATGAACTCTAATATACTGTTTATAGATCTGAGTGTGTTGGGTGAGATACTCCTTTTGTCCTTTGTTTGTGTCCTTCATCTCTCCTTCACAAAGCAAGCAGTATAAAAGCTGAATAAGTTTTCTAACAACAGAGGGTGAAATCATAGACTCACAAATGCACAGTAAACAAAACATCATTCCCAGTTAACCAAATTACAGCAGGTTGTACGTATGCATCCAAAGACCGCTACTGTGGTTACTATCCCAGAGTTTTCAGATTTCATAGGACAATCTAGTTTGGATGCATTCATCTTGTTCTGATGAATTTTGTGCTTGGTGATCTTGCTCTTTTTAATGCATAAAAATTTCCATTTTTACACTTAGTTGATTAAAAATTTATACCAGCGTTGCTCAGCTTTGTTTAAAATCTGTCCTGAGACCAGAAGGATTGAATTCCCTTTTAATGAAAGTCCTGTTTGGATAAATGCTTATATACTGTCAACTTTAATTGTTAGTCTTTTGCATAGTAGCAACTGTAATCCAGGCATAGCCCTTGCTGTCAGTAAAAGCAGGAGAAAGGCATCAAATAGACTGGATTTAAGAACAGCTCTGAGCGTGGCATATGATACATGCACTTAACCATAAGTTAAAATCTAAAAAAATAAGACCATTTCCCTGTTTTTGCTATGTGGTTTGTTATCTAGGCTTTCGCAGTCTGACCTAGGTGTTTTAAAATACCACCTACTCCATTTTGTGTGTTCCCCCCATTTTGTATTTCAGTGACACTTCCAGAGCCTTTCAACATGTAAGTAAAGCACAAAATTATTCACTATTTGAATAGCATTGAATAAATAAAACATTTTGTTGATGTCACAATATTACAAGGTTAGTTTCGTCAAAAATAATCCATTGCATTAAGCTGACAACGTAACATACAGCTACAAGAGTTTAAAGAAGGAAGAAAGCTGTGCTTAAAATTTAGGATTACTTTCCATGTCAAGGGCAATCAACGGACCTCCTGTCATGAAAATTATTGGCTTATGAGCATAGCTGTAGCACGTACCTAGATTATATTTGCATAGTTGCACACATCATTAGCTGGAAATGCTGCCATATTTACTTTCATGTTTACTTCAGAAAAGCTGAGGTGAACTTGAAATACCACATTAGGTAGCTCCAAGCTGTTGTTAAGCAACTGTATTTTAATATAGATATCACATTGCATTATTATTACGTCACCTGCTTATTCAGCAGTGCTTTTACAACTCATGGTTGCCTTCAGTGATGCGGTTGTTTCTATTGGCTCAAAAGAAATAGCCTGTGTGCCTAAAGCCTTGTGACTATGATACAGTTCAAAGCTCAGGCCCGTAAGAAGTCAGGAAGCAGAAATTCTGGCCAAGAAGTCTGTCACACGGACTGCAAAGCCCAAGGGTAGAATCAGCTCGGCTGCATTCATAGTTGTTTGCTAGCACTCGAGACAGGGATAGTAAACCTGTAAAGCCTTTATTTCTTTAAGTAATATTAATAGCAAATCTGCAGTTTGACTACTTTTCCCTTTTTTTGGGGGGGAAACCTCATGCTTTCCTTGTCTAGTTTTAGATACTTCTTTTCCTTCATACAAAAAACACCCCCAAAACCCAAGCCAGTTCTGTGCATTCTCTTTCAGGCTCCTGCCCCTTGAAATTACTGGATGAGGTTGCATGACTTTGATGTCACATACCTGTTTTATCCTTTTAAACCTTTTTAGGTATGAACTGTTTAGAAAAATGGTTTCTAAACCTCAAAATGAAATGGTGTAAAGCCCAAGACATCTGTAGGACTTGTACTTGTTGCCTAGGGGATCATAATTTTTTGGTATTACCCAATCTTGCATGATTTTTACCATTTGGGTTGAAATTTTCTGTAATCAACACGTAAGATTTGAGATCACTTAATTAGAATCATTTAATTAGAGTAAATACTAAATTATTCTGTCCAAATACTAAACTTTACCTGCTTTTGCCCAAATACTAAACTTTCTCAGTTATCCATACTCTTTTTCCTAATAATCCTCTGAAATGAAAATCCTTCAAGTCTGATATTATGGTATAAGAATTCAATAAATAACAGTCTTTACATTTAAAGATTGAGTCTTTTAACATTCTCCCCTGGTGAAATAGTGCGAGAACGTATTCTGTGATATGCACGCTAAACATGGCTGTATTCCATAACACCTGATTCATGCTTTCATAATTTAACATTCAGAAGATAGAGGCTCTTGAGAAAAGCGTCTTGTCAAAGTACTTTAATTGTTGATTAATTTTCACAGTCTCAACACTCCATTTTACAGTGGTTTTTATTTACAGATTTTTCTCCTAGATTATTGCATTTAGCAGATACTTCTTCAATCTTCTGTAACTTTGCAGTAGAAAATACTTTCAGCTTGAAAAATATATATATGCAAATTGAGAAGTCTTACAAAGTTCAATTACTTTCAAATATGGTGGGTATTTTAATGCAGCAGTGTAAGAGTCTGTATTTCAAACATCGTGACAGACATTTCCCTTGATGTGTTTACAAAAATTCACCCTTCAGCCCATGCTGAAGTTTTTGAGTATTGCAATAAATCGGTGTTTATTACTGTTGTTGCTGTTCATATAGTATCATTCCATCAAGCAGCTTTATGCACCAGAGTCGTCGCTGGCAAAACATCTATTACCTATTTATCCCTCTTAAACACTTTCTGAAAACAAGTTTGTATTAGTCTTATTAATTGAGCTAGGATAAATTAATTTAATCGTGAAAATAAATACAAAATAAAATAAAGCTTTGTATTTAGTGATAAAGTTTCTGTTAAGATGCTATGGTCTGGATTCATAGTATTTCAGGTTTTATTTGCTTTCTGCTGAGCACCTTAAAAAGGCCAGATTTTCTGATGGTTTCCCTTTGAAAAACTGTGATTACTAAACAGTATTCATTTCCTCATTCCTTTTCTATCTTTTGAAGTCATGAAATTTACACTTTTGCTTCAGGTTATGACAAAGATGCACTTTTCCCATCAGAGTAATAAGATAAAGGTCACAATACTGTAGACAGAAAATGCTTGCCAAGATATTTGGATTATACACTAATTTAAGTTAATCACCTGTGATTTATTTGATTTAAGCAAATATCCATAAAGATAGATTAAAAATCATAGTCCATTTCGTCTTGTTTGAAATGCTTATTCAAGTGAATATTCTCGAAAGAGTTTGAGGAAGAAGAAGAAATAAAGGAGAAATTGTGTAGCTGTGCATCCAAAGTTACTGTTGAAGCTTAAGAGAATTGACATATTTTAAACTTACGTCAGCATAGAGGAATGAAAAATTGTGGAATTAATTTCTCTTTCACAGAATACTAAAAGACTAATGTAAATCCATTTTCAGTTAACAAAGTATGGGAAAACATAGTTACAGGCTTAGCACGTCCTCCTGCCTACTTTTTTTTTTTTAAGCCAAACATTTTGAATTCACAGATAATAGCTGTCAAATCAAACAGTGTTAATTCCTTCATTTATGTGTGTACGCAGTTATTTCCCAAATGTAAAAGGAGCATCATTTCAAAGAACAAGCAGTAGTGTGCGTGAAACAAAAATACGTCTGGAAGCTTTAAGTAAACTACCATCTCTTTGGGAGGACTGGAAAAGAAAGACCCAATTCAGCTCCCTTTGCGTTTGGCAAGTTCGCTTCAGTTGGTTGAAGTAAGAGTTGGGCTAAAACCTTGAATTTCAGTAGGGAGAAGTGGGAAATGTAGTTGCCGGCTCAGCAGGTGAGATAGCTTTTTCTTGAGGCTGCTAATAATTCTTGGATTTCTTGCTTTGGCACCTAAATGGGAGATTAGGAAGCAATGCTGTGCTAGCATTTATTCACGTCTCACCAGCAAGAATACTTTAAGCTCATGGAACCCTCAATTTTTATCAGCACCTTTTCTTGTGCCTACACATGTTTTTGAGACTGTGTCTTATTATAGGTTAGCAAGGCATCTTGATTGCATAGCACATCTCTACTGGTAGAGGTGACTCAAATCCATTCTCTATAAAATACAAAATTCCACAAAGAAAGTTGATCTGTTAATGGAAGAAAGTGCCTCTAAACTGCCTCCTGTTTCCTAGTTCTAAAGGAAAATAAAGTTGTGACCTACAGAAAGCTATTACTCAGTACATGCTCTCTGAAACTAAATACAAGATGAAAAGGTACATTCTCAAAATTGGAAAAATACAAAACGGGGAAGTCCTTCCCCTGCAAAGGAATATTCCATCAATTTACAAGAACTCGTTTTTTACCCCTTGCTTTACAAAACCTGCCAGTGAAAAAAGGATTGTATAGCTTGTAATAGTACACACAAGGTATTTGTTGAAAAGAAAACCTTTAAGAGTGTGGGTGCAAATATTGATGGCATATTGCATCTGGTTTGAAGTTAATGTATGCAAATATTCTGCCATCAAATTCTGCTTTTAAATTAACTTGGAAATGAGTTAGGGTTTTTGTTGTTGTTGTTCTTACCTCCCTTAGGCAAGAAGGAATTTGTGAAGTGCGTAATGCAGACATCTGAAATCTCTCATTTGAATTCTCATCCTTGCCTGTGTCTTAAGTACACTGAAAGCAATAGCATTTCCAATCTAATCCTATCTGCAGATATTCTCCCAGAAGATCTGCTGGGAAAAAAAAAAAATCTAGCTAGGAGAAGAAATAAACTCTGGACAATTGAGTCATTTAAATAGAAACAAATGCCAACTATATCAAAATGCTAACTACCAGAACTGTAATCCACCAGTACTCTAGATTAATCTGAATGAGAAGAACAAAACAAAAACACCTATTTCCACTATCCCTCGCTCTGCAAAGCCCTTCCTACTGTCTCAAATAGGAAGAGGGGAAGTGAGGCAAAAATGTGTGGATTCTGTGCTGTTATGAAAACTGAGGTATCTAAGATTAGACAGGCAGGTAAACTGTCATATATGACTTAGGTAAAAGAGATAAATATCCTGATTCTTATTCTGTACCCATTACTGTAGTCTTTAGGAGTGAACGGATTGTTTCAATTTCAGAGAAGTTCGCTGAAGTTAGCCCAGTGCAGACAGGGATGAGCTCTTAAGCAACCGGCCTACAGTGGCTAATATAAGCAGATTTAGATAAAGTGTATTCAGAGGTGTCTCCAGAAGGTTATAATGAAATATCTTTTGGGCTGTATTTGTGTCCTATCAGCCACTTTGTTAGACAGCAAACTGCCAGTTTTACAAAAATTAGACTGTTGAAGAAGGCTAGTGTCAGAAGCCTAGAGTCATAACTCCTACTTTAATCAGCATACAAATTTGAGATCAAACTCCAGACTACTTAAGATAATTATGATGCGCCAATGGTATCTTGTTAATTGCATTATTAAAATATAAAGGATATATGACAAAGGAATGTAAAAGTCGGAGGTTATCTCTGGAATTACTTCTGAAAGGCAAGCCTCTCTTATAAATGACAGCTAAAAATTATTGATTGCCCATTTTGCAGCCTGGATTATTATGGTGGACATCATGGGAGATTATTATCAGTGAGCAGTTGGGGAAAGCATTTTTGCCTGACATCAAGCCTCTTGAAAGAACAGAGGGCTGCGGTACTGCCTTTAAACACTGTTTCTTTTAACTTTTCTGAAGTTGCAACTCGTGGAACAGTACAGACGTTTCAAACTTAAAAAGCAACTATCTAACTTCTTCAAAATTTGTAAGAAAAAGTAATTTGGATCAACAGTGTTGGAGACTTTTTAGATCCTCTCTCTTACTGTTTACAGCTCTTTCCTGTGTGGCACCTCAGGTTTACGATGTCATTTAGATGCACTGCTATGATGGGGAGAAAGTGAGATCTGAAGGGATTATAGTTTTGGAGGATACAGGGATACTATTCCAGTAAATAAGGAAGAAAGTTCATTGTTTTTTCCCTTAAATATTGATATTATTCAAGCAAGTTCAACCCACAGTAGCCAATTTAGAGACTAAAAAGTATTAAGAACATCTTTCTTCATAGACTTTTCTATTACTTATCTTTCAGATACAGTGTCTGGTATAGTCTAGGGCAGAATGTTGTTAAAGGGGTATTTATATATTTTAATATATTTATATTTTATATACTTATAAATTTATATAAATACATAATATATATGAACAGAATTTATATATTTACAATGCCTTGCTAGGCACTCAGTGTATGAAATTAAGTATTTAAAGAATTTTGCGTCCTGGGAAAATGGAGAAACACACCAAAAAATATAGAATATTTCAGAAAACAAATTCCTGATGTGTGCTATTGAATGTAATATTATGTCTGTTGGACGAGGAAGATTTGTTTCAGGCCATGGTATGACTATGTATATGATTTTATAATTTATACTTTACTTTGTAATTATCAGAATAACTTCTAAATAGAGTTTGTTGTTATCTGAAACTGAAGTCCTGTTCACTTCCAAAAGTTAAACATTCATAACTGGTCTTACATGTACTTAATTATATCCTAGACTGATTTCAGTAGGAATACTAGAGTTGAATGAAATTTGAAATTTCCATTGTGTGTTATATTACGATATATTTTAAATCAGTTTAAATGGACTGATAAATGTTACAATTGCCTACACTTTTCTTTCCTTGCGCTTCTCTGCTCTGCTCAATCGCGGCAACCGCAGTTACAAGTGACTTCTGCAAATCAGGTTGTGTGTGGCTAACAGGCCTTCCCCTTTCCCTCTGTGTTCCTAATTTTGCACAAAAGAAGCGACTTGAAGAACAGTAGCTAAGATAATTAGACTTAGTGATGACCTGTTATCTTTTGCTGCCTTATGGCCTGAAAATCAGAAATTTGATGTTAAAGTTGTCCAATATGAAGGCAAAGGTAAAAATTATTAGTAATTTTAGGGGAGTGGGGACTTGAAGTGAGCTTATCTGAGAAAATTTTTACTTTGAATTGCAGAAAATAGAAGCAAGCTCCAGAGGTTTGATATGGTTTTAGTTATGTTATACATTTTATACTAGTTTCTGTAGGATAGAATCAGTCAGATGATTTAAAGATATGTAGCATTTTTCTCTTTCTCTACAGATTCTTCCCTCAGTGCTTTTTTTCATTTTCTCCTTCAAATTAAAATTGGACCTGTGGGAAATTCAAAGGTAGAAGCTTGTTATTTTGTCCTCTTTCAACTAAAAAAAAAAAACAAACCTCAACCCCAAGGCTTTTGGGTTCTTTGAATTTGAAACCATAGAGGACCATGTTCTTGCACAGAGGAATAGAGAGAAAAAAAAAAAAAAGAAACAAGAGCAGAGCTAACTGTTAGTTTATGGTATAAAATAAATTTCTGATTTGCCAAGATTCGTAGGTCTTGTATGAAAGTGCTTTGAGAAAAAGGTACAAATTATTGAGTAATGAAAACACAGCCAGAAACAGTCAAGATTTTTGGTGACTTTAACAACACAGTGGGACCCTTTCCCGGTGTCTTGGGCTGTTTCAGAGTCCAAATGTGAACTCCTATTTTTGTTACGCATTTATCGAAAATCACGGGTATTGGTGCCACAATGTGTTACGAATGTCCATGTGCATTGTACCAGAGAAGGGATTTTGAAGACCAGCACTATGAGAACACATCTTCATAGTAGACATTATAATAGGCATTTGTCTTAAGTATCTCTGATTAATACTGAATCTGCAATTTCAATAGGGGGAACATTATATTATTAGAATTAATTTAGTGTTTAAAATTCATTGATGACAGACATAAAAAAGCAATACATGCAGCATGTACCTAAGGAATAAAGCCAGCAAAAATGGTCTTCACAACGTACATTTGTTATGCCTTTTTTTAGTCTTGTTTTTAGCTATCACCGTTAATTGGAATTTTTCTTCCCTTTAGACTTCTGTCATCTTAGGTAGATATCTAATAAAATCATAGAAAACTGGGTTCAAAAAGTATCTGAGAATGTCATTCATGGTCACACAAAGGCAGTGTGCTTCTGACAGATCTTTGACCTGCTCTGAAAGACCTTTCAGATTGGAGATTTTTATAATGTTCCCAGGCCATACGTTTGGGTGATCTTTTGTCTTTCCACTGGAGGGATTTTTGTGAGGTCTAGTCTAATGCTTTTTTAGCAGAAGTTCAAGCCTATTACTGCTTACTCTGTTCAGCATGGAAGTATTACTGCTTTCTTTGTAACTTATTTTTACAGCTTGCTTAAATTTATTGTTTCCTCCACACAACACACCTTTCTGGAGGCTAACTTTTCCAGTCTTACCTCGAAGGTGATGCTTTTCAGATCTTGAATTCTGGGTCGACAAAGCTTTACTAAGTTTAACTCATGAGAATGGTTTTACAAAGGAGTTTAAATCACTTTTGGGGCAGAAGATGAAGACTGATTCAGTCTTGTTAGTTGCTGTTGGCTGCATCCGTGCAGATTGGCCATGTAGCTGTTACACTTGCTTTCCAATCTCAGGTGTGCTAACTTTGCAACTATACCACAAAGCTTACTTTGAACTAACAGTGTCTGTGCCATGTAGGATCAGCTGATGCTTTCAGAGTCACTCGGCTAGTCTTCATAAAGTGCTTATTAATGGGGGAGGGGGGGGGAAATCTTTGCATTCTCTAAAATATTTCAAATTGGAATGCTAAAAATAATAAAGATGGGGTAAAGAATGACTGCAAGCAATAAAATGCTTCAAAATATTTTCTTCAGAAGCTCTTGGGAATCAGTTTTATTTTCTCAAATGAAATTGTCTTCAGTGAAGATTTGAACTTATTTAATCAGTTTCAGCTTCTGTATATAGAACAGGCTTTTTTGTTTGGTCATTCTTCTTTTTGAACCAAAAATAATATTTTTTTTGTAGAAGGAAAACCAACAGAAATGTGACTGTTAGTTAAAACTCAATGGTGACTGTAATACTGGTGACTGTATTTCTCAAATAAGAATCTAAAACATCAAACCTTCACATCCCATTTTTGTCTGATAGGCAAGACAACTTCTGCACACTGTTAGCTAGTAATGTCTTTCATCTGTGTGAAGGAAAAAAACAAAACAAAACAAAAACCAACAACAAACCAAAGCAAAGCTCAAAAAACAAAACAAAAAAAAAACAACCCACGCTATTGTGGAATGACAGAAAGAGGACAAAAGACAGAATCAAAATGCTGCCTTTTTCTCACTTCTTACTAAACTCTTAAAGCACAGAGATGTGTAAGGATGACTCCTTGCTATTGTGTAGGGGATTTTTGTCCCCCTGCTGTGATCTTAGTGTTGCGTGTGTTGCTCATCTGTTGTTTTTCAAGGTGGTCACCCCTGGAGTAAACGTGTAACTTGCTGTTACATTTTAAATCTCCATTAACATGGAATCAATTCCCATTGGAAGCAAACCTGAGGGTCCCCACGTATCCTAACTTCCTATTTTCTGTTGCATAGCTTAGCATACTGCTTGTGATCTGTGAATATGCTGTGCTAGATCATGTACCAAATCTTATAATTGAGCAAGTTAGAACAAAAAAAAACCCCTATAAGTAGGTCAGTGTATACACCATGGATGTTTAACATTTGTCAGAAAATCCTTATGGTGTAAGGTCATTATTGTGTCTGTTGAAAAGTACCATAAGACTCAGCAGAGCTTTAGTTGGGTATCTTTAAGCAGAGCTTTTATTCTGAATAAATCCATAATAATTTATTTAACATGTATATTTTATATCTCTGAAGAGTATCACAACCAAATTAATTTAAATTATACCTTCTTTTTTATCAGCAGTGGTTGTTGAATATGAAATCTAGCTTTAAAGTGCTGCTTTTAAATTCTATATTTTGAACATATCACTGAAAGTTTGCGTATTTATTTTACTCTTGTTGGAAAGTGCAAAGGAAGCACTGGATATTAACTATAATTTGGTTATTAAATTACTGTGTTCTTCGAGAAAGATGACTGAACATGAAGAAAAGTTTGGACTTTCTGAGTTACAGTATTTACCATTGTCTTAGCTTTCATATAAATGCAAATAGAAAATCCAATGTTTCTGCACAGATTATTGCATTTTTAATTATTGTCTTCTGCTGATGTTAGATCCAAAAGGAAATTTGTCCTGACCTCATCAGATTGCTGATGTAGGTTGCTTTCTGCATACCTGTGAGTCTCTATTTCTTAATATCGTTATTCTCCTGGCAAGGACCTGCAAATGCTGCAGTTCCCTCCCTGAAAGTGCAGATCCTGCATGGTTTAGGAGGGCTGGAGCTGGTGTGTGAAGTTTCTGCAGTATTCAGCTGATTTCAGTCGTCCTGATCAAGGCCTTCTGGCTCCATGCTGGAACAGCAATAATACAGTAATAGGAGGAAAATTAAAATTGTCTACTAAATCATGAACTTTGAGTACACAGTAAGTCACTGGATTTCTTTTTACAACAAGCTGAAATTGCATGATTTTAATTAGCTTTTTCACCTTGAATGGAAGTGGCAACACTGTGGTTAATTGCAAGGAGATACAAATCTACAAATTTTGTAATTTTTTTTGCCATTTCTTTGTAAATATTTTTATAAAAAGATATAAAAATACAAATTAAAAAAAAATCAAAATCTATAAGTGAAAACTCAGGATCTCCAATCACAATGTCTAGCTTTCATGGTAACAACCTTTTGCTCTTGGAGCAAAATATAGTGAAACAATGAAGGTTAGACAATATTAAAATTTCCTTATAAAAGTGCCCTTAAATGTGGATAATTTAAACATATCAGCATATGCAAGGAATAAGTTTGAATTTCACTTTGTATTGGATACTGTAGTCAAGTCTGGAGTTTCTGTTCTTTGGTTGAATAAAAACAATTTGAAGTCTGAGCTGTGATACAAAAAAAGAATATTGCTGTTAAAGAAATGATATCAAGAAAGGAGACTGGCTGTAAGGTATAGTTCTGTGCTTGGATCAGATAAAAAGAATATTCTGCAAGATAAATTACAAGATTTACTGGATGTTTTTTCCAAACTGTGTGGGATTGTGTTTTATTTTTAATGAAGCATGATCTGTATTAAAAGCCTTCATATTTTGATGAAAGCTAAGTTTATATGCACATGACAGAATTTATCATTGTTGTGATTTTTGCTTAAAACTGTCTGAAAACCTTTTTTCTAACTCTGAGTTTAAACTCTAAGCTTGCCTCATTATCTCTTCATGAGGCAACTGAATTCTCTGTGCAATATCTTTTTTTATATGATATACTTGCTAGTTCTTACCCGGGAAGCATCCTGCTCGGAGTTCATACTTCAATGACTGAATAAATCTCAGTAGTATCATGGAAACCAAATACTTTTCAAACTGAGCATCTAAATGCCTTATAACTGAAGTACTATCTAATGGGAAATGCTGAAGACATGGCAGCTTCTTCCCATCAGGTATTGCATATTTCTTAGAAAACAGTAGTACTTGGTCTTTGTAATGAATGTGTAAGGTCTTTGGAACAGGCATTTTGTCTGTCTTTTTCCTATCCTATGATGGTTCATCCTGACTTCATGGAACAATTTTATTTAATTTTTTTAAAAGCATCTTACAAAAAAAAAAAATAGGACAATAATATATTTATTTGTTTGTTTTTATAAAAAGTTTATCGAGGATGGGGGAAAAAAAGATTCAGAAATGGAGTGAAGCCTCAGTTTGATCTTCCTGGCCTCAGGAAGATCCCTGCAGACAGGCCACGTTCCTTTTGCCTTGTTTTGTACAAAAATATCTGAGTTGTTTTTTTCCATCCTTTCTTTCCCGTATTTTGATTTTGAAAAGTAAAAGCTAGAATAATACGTAGAATATTTAAAGTGAAGGTGAGGGGGCTGGAGTTGATGGGGTCACTCTGGCAGACTCTTTGATGCTGCAGAATGGAACTTTGCGCAGGGGCTACACTTGAATCGTGCTGCCCCTTTACTTCTGCCCTTCTTCTTTGTGTCCCTTTCTTCTCATTCTTCTTGTATCTTTAAGTTCCTCCTGATACCATTCAGGTAGTAGCGAGGTTCTGGCTTTCTGGGCCTAGTACCATTTCAGAAGTCTGGGGGAGAGCAGTGTAAAGTGTGTGTGCAATGACTGTCCTGGATGGAGCATTGCTAGTGGACTGCCTTCTGAAAGAATTTTCAAGTTCCTGCTTATATTTCTCACTATGACCCAGGCTCCCAATAGAGCTCATGAGTTTTTCTGTAATCTTGTTAGGGAAATACTAACAAAAGCCTGAAGCAGATTTCCACACCCTCACCCATTCCAGTAGGAAAAGCTAACTTCAAATTCTTGCCAAACTCATAAGAGACGCTGGGCAACATTACCAATAAAGACTGTGGTTGCTGACTGAGGGGCATGGTTAGGGCAGTAGAGTGACTATATGCTGATCATCTTTGAGGACTCCAGAGGAAAAGGTAGAGAATGAGAATTTTGGTGAGTTAGTACACAGAGAACATGGGAAACAAAAATTAGAATGTGATGACTTAATAAGCCAGCAACAATTAAATAGGCCTAACTGCCTAAATATAGAGGATTTTGTATTCAAGCACCATCAAAGTCTTTGTGTGCTGAGGAAAATTATGCATAAGGGAACGTTGTCCATAAATCTATGGTGTTACTTTCATGCCAAATTGCTTCTGTGTCTACATCGCTTGCTGACCAAAAAACAGTGCAGAAATCATTGGAACTTCATGTTACCGCATTGTCCAGGGTCTATATAATTTTTATCGTAATAGAACAATGTCCCATTTGTTTTATAAATCATTCAGCATGTTGCAAAAGCTTTCAGCTACATGAACTAAATCAGTTCATATTACTGAGCAGCAGAAGAACATGACATTGCAGCAGGTCTGGCAGAGTATGTATCAAGGAGATATTGATCTAGTGTGATAGAGAAAAGCTTTGATAAAATGTACTCAAAAGGGGAGCATTATCTCCATATTGCAGTATTGGTTCAAATTATACAAGATGTTGAAAACACAGATAGTAGTTCTGGGGAAGGGAAAGCTTTAGGATTTTCCTTGTCTCCATTACTTTGACCATTTTGATTATTCCATTCAGGAAAGAGATGTGTGTCTCATTGTGGGTACCTACAGAGCTAATAACTAAATACTTCAGGGTATTATTATTGTTAATTTTGCTATTACTGCATTGGGAGTGGGGCTGAGAGTTTAGCTCTGTGTATTGGAGATTTAGAATTGCCCACTCTTCTGGAACCAGGAGTCGCTAACTTAGCAAAACAAACTTCTGTCAGAAAATGTTGATTTCCTGAATGTAAATGTTTTCTTCAGAACACCTCATGTTCTACAAAAATTCTGCTAAACTGACAGAAATGTTCTTTTCTGAATGGTTGTGGAGGGCTTATGGTTGCTTTTCCCTCCCACCCCTCACAAAGGCTCCTGGATCCTTGACCTGTTGATTCTGACTGGTGTCTCCCACAGGGCAGGACATCCCACGTTGTGTCTGAGTTGCCTCGCAGGTTTTGTTTGTCATTAGCTTCCTTGCACAGCTACTGTAGCATCTGCCCTTCCAGGTTCTGCATGATGTAGTTTTTGCCAACATGAATTTACAGGGTGAAGAATGGCAAATAATTAAGAAAGGTGGCTCCTTTTAGCATATTAGTCTGTCCTACTGAAAAGTAAAGTTTAAAAAAAAAAGAAAAAAAAAAAGAAAAAGAAAAAAAAAGAAGATTGGCTTGAACAAAGGCAGGCACTTAAAATTGAAGACAAATTATTACTATCTTTTTTTTTTTTTTGGCGTAGTAACTTGGTGGCTTTCTATTTCTTTCCATTTAAGAACAAAGAAAGGATTTATATGTGACTTGAGATGATCAAAAAAAAAGTTCACACAAGAATGGCAAAGAAGATAAATCTAAAATACCTTAAAATTAGTATGTTATCTCTGAGAAGAGTGAGCCTGTAGTGGAACGTTGTCATACCTAAGAACAAATCACAGTTTCAGTCTGAGATCTGCTGCTCAGTCAGGTAATGAGGGCTGCCTTGCTACAGAGAGAAGGCAGCAAGTATCAGCCACCATCTCATGGAGATAAATTAAAAGGCCAAGCAAAGCCAGCCACAACTAGTATTAAAGACTATGCTGTTAGTTTCAACAGAGAAGGGCATCCTTGAGAGTCTTGTATCCATGGTAATACTCACTGGTTTCTACGTAGCAGACCAATGCAGCTTTGGTTTTCTTCATCGTTTCTAAGATAGTTAAGTTATTTAGCTCTCTGCATTACTTGTGAAGAATAGTTAGTGTTTTGGTTTACAGAGTTTGTCAGCTAGTCTAGAAAATGAATCTGAGTAAATGTAGAGCTATTGATTACTAGTATTTTATTGTTGTGGTTTTTAAAGTAAAAGTCAGTGATGGAAGTTCTCTGGGAAATTCAAGCGAACCCTTGTGATTGATCCTTTACAGACTGCTGTAATACTTAACTCAGGAAAAATGTGTTTGCCTGGGGGAAAAAAAATCAGTACCCACCTGCTGGTGGAAGAAATTTGCTAGTGGTCAATATGCCAAGCCTTTGCTTTGGGTCATGCTGATGCAATCATCTCTAAGGTAAAGACCAAACTTAATCTGAGTAATGATGCTAATGTGTTTAACATTCAGCTCTGTGGGGTTTTCTTGCTTTTGAGTCAGAAATCAAAAAACACAGTCATTACGTGTGAGAGACAGAAATTGTCCCTACTGTCTTTTATGGAAAAGACGCCTGAATAAAAATCAAGAGAGGTTTTCAAAAGCAAGAAGGAAACACAGCCACATAGGTTCTTAGACATTTTGCGTAAGCAGTTTTTTTAGCATTTCCTTTTAATGACAACATTAAATGTATGCATGAAAAATTATTTACAAATCAAATGCTGTTAAATATAAACTTAAAATTATGAATACAAATTAAATTAAGTCCTTTTTTTTTGAGATTAAAATTGTGAATTATATGGAGTCCCCTAGAGTAACTATAACAGCACATTCTGTTTTATAAGTGATTGAGCAAGAAGGCAAATATCTCCTCTCCCCTAGCCCCTGTACATCTAAGTAGTTACATGTGGATGCATCTTTCTAATATTTTAATCCTGACTTTAGAGCAGGAGGGTGAAGACTTTAGAGAAATGCATCAGTATAAGGGAGAGAACACTTTTCATAGACACAAGAGCTATTTCCTACTTGGAATAGTATTATAGTAACTTGTGAAACTGAAATGGGTGTATGTCTAGTAGATCCAGCTCCTGTGTACTTTTTTAGGTCTCTTGCTTTTGTGTTTCACATCTGCCAGCCCAATTTTGCAAAATCCTTTGCACCCCAAAGTTGCAAAGAGTTAGTTTACAATTAGGATTTGGAAATAAAGGCTAACGAGAAAAACGTACTGATCTGATGCTATACTTAACTAGGTTCATTCAGTGTCTCATCCACTCCATCCTGTCTCTTCCTGCACGAAGAATGCCTGACTACAGGATCTCTCTTTGACCTAATTGTTGTATTGCTTGAGAAGTATCCATCTTTGTTCACAGCTCTCTTTCTGTTCTTTTATTCAATAGGAATGAAGGTTTAAAAATAGAGCTCTTAGTCCGGTAGGAATGACCGTGCCGTACCTGTTGTTTTATCTCCAAGAGTGTGATTACAATCCTTCTTGTTTAAAAGATCATTGAAAACTTGCATTCATGTCAAAAGCTAAGAGCGTGCATGCAGTCAAGTTGGTGGTTTGCTGCTCTTGCTGCATTCACCATGTGGTCAGTATCTGACATCAACCTACAATTAGCGCTCACTTATCTGACTTTCTTAGATATTCATGTGGATTAGGTTTTTTAGGCACAATCATTTTGTCTCACACTTTAGAAGAAAAGTCAGAAACAAAGTATTTGGCAATAATAATCAGTTATTCTAAACCATAACTTTTAAAAACATCTCAGTCAAGTTGAAGATGTTTTTTGTTTATGTCTGTATCTAACTGAAAGCTATATGCAGCCTGGTGTCTATACAGTAGTTATACAAGCTAGAGGTGGAGGTAATCACAAGAAACTTTGTGCATTGCCTTTCCTCAGAACAAAACAAATTCCATGAAAAGACATAATATGTAGACATGCGTGTGTGTCTTTATCTAAATTTTGCTTTTATTATTCTTAAAGCCAAAAGAATATGGTACTAGCCCTCTGATGAAACCTCTACTGGAATTAATCATTAATCCGTTGGGAGGAAAATACTGAAAACTAAAGTCTCATTTGACGCTCACGTTCTAGGAATAACTGTGGAGTGTGTAAGCACTTGCTAAAGCACACTAATGTGCAAAAGAGCATGTTCTGTCCATGAGTGCAAGGTGTGGCTATCACTTATTTCAAAACCGAGCCTTCAAAACTTATAGGAAACACATACTTAAAAAAATACAAGTATACAAACTTGTAAGAACTCGTAAGAGTAAGAAATTTAATAGAGAAGAGTAAGAAGGAGCTTCCTCAAGGAAAGAAAGTATGGTAGCACCATTCAAGGACTGTACTTTCTACTGAAATTGGTGGCAACTTTATGAAATAGAAAAGCTAATTGATTGTATTCAGTGATCCTTTGTGATAATGTCACCTTAAATTGAGGAGAATAACTGGTTAAGGAAAAGTACAGGTTTGTGATTGCGAGGTGGGGCTGAGTAAATGGGGTAAAAGAACATTTATGAAAGAACAGCAACAACAAGAACCCGATGAAGTTTTTCTGTATATACAGCTAAAATAAAAACGTCACAAAGCAAGAAGCAGAGAAGCTCTCTTTTGGAAAGAACTATCAAGTTCTCATAGTAGCGGTTTTTTAATGCTCACTCCTGTAAAACCCTGAGCACTCTATGTTGGAATGGTAATGACTTTTACAGCAGTGGAAATGGTTAGTACACTGCACTATGAAGATTTTTATTTCTGCCTCATTTTTGCAAGTAACGCACAATAGAATATTCCTGAATACAAGAAAATGGATGAGATAGTGGTGATATATGCAACATGTTAGTCAAAACCATACTGTATGAATTTTAAATGAAGTGCAAAGTTAACTCATTATGCATGATGGATAACTATAATATTTGCAGAGATGAAGTTTCTAGTAAACCTTATTACATGCTGAATTTTGGGCATCAAGATGCTCGTGCTCTTCTCCAGAGGGACTTTGTTTTACTTTCTTTCCTCCTTTAGTTTGATATTTTGATTCTGTAAGCATAAATCAGAAAACAAGATGCCGTGTATTGACAGAAATTGTATTAATGAGTTTATTTTGATATTGTTGCAGAATTATCCCAAATGTTGTGGTTTGTTGGGTTAGAAGGAAAACACTGCTGCATCTATAGCTGCATTTGGTAATTTTTTCATAGTTTTCAAGGATAAGATGTTTATCTGGTTTGTTTTTTTTTTTTTTTCTCCCCACAGTTTTTTTCAAGAAATAATCCATAATCACACTGAACATTCAGTGAACCCGAACAGATCACAGATCTGTCTGTCTGGTCCAAAGTATTCTCCTCCTGTTTAAACATTAATTTTGGCTTGTTCTTCTGGTATTTTGTCATAGGTGTCTAGTATTAATCTCAGACTCACCACAGCACAGGGAGAGTTGCTCTTAATATTTTAATTATTTGATCAGTTAAATCCCTTTCTGAACTAGATCCTGGCAGTGCATCCTTAGAGCCATAGTGTTCCCAGGGTCTTAAGGTGTAAATGGTCACTATATCCCAGATATAGCAGTTTCAGCCCAAATAGTTCTTATTCTTGAGTTTATGCTGCATATCAGGGAACATGTCTTACACTCATCTTTTGGTGAAGGTACTCATTGGGCAAAAGCTTTTTCTCCTACAGAGATATTAATCAACAACCCCTCCTCAAAAAAGAAAAAAAAAAAAATAGAAAAAAAATGCATTGGAGCATCTTGAGAGGTGTTGAATTGCCCTAGGAGCAGAACTTGGGGAAGGCAGCCTGGAGTAAAGAGCTGGGAGGGGCAGGTGTTAATGTCTCCTCCTCAGCTGTGTCTTCCCTGGGTGAGGGCTGAAGCTCTGACCAGCGCAGAAGTTGTGTTGTCCCAAGCATGTTTTCCAGGAAGGGCATAATCCCGCTTACACAAACACTTCCAGAATCAGGATTTGTGAAGGTAAACTCTTTTTGTTCATGGAAATGGAATGCCAGTCAGTCAAAGTGTGAAGTATTTTAAAACCAGACAGGTTTAGAGGAATGACTTGGAATTTTCCAGTAAAATGCCTGCAATATGCAGGAATAGGTTGTCACCATTTTTCTGACTTTTAAATCCTGATAATTTCCTGACAGACTAACAGACTGTCTGAGCATGAGAAAGCTGACATTACAAAGCATAATAATTACAATCTGACATAAATTCTTAGGTAGGGGTTATATTGCTTAATCATTTACTGATCTCCATAATTATGAAATTGTGCTGGAGGTTAGCTGCTGATCTTTTTCTGCTCCATGTGAAAAATGTTTAAGCTCCCTGAAAAAATAATTGGAAAGCCAGTAACTGAGAAAAAAATTATAGCGACTCAACACAATATAGCTCCAAGGAATAAAACATTGTGTATATCTATTTAAAGTATAAAAATTTTATATACACACACACGCGCGCGTATAAATATATGTGTACGAGAAGGGTCAGTCTCAGTTATTCAGTGATAAGTAACAAATTAAGGACTTTTGCAGTAGTAACACTGGAAAATTCATTATTACTTAGCAGAGAAGTAAATTATGTACAGGATCTAAATTTTTAAAAATCTTATAATGTTAAGCCTTGTGCACAAGAATACAATGCTCATAAGGAAATTTACGAGTACGCAGGGCTCTTCTTAGTGGTGATGTTAACAAAAGCTAGAGGACCTTGTATTTTCTTTTGGAAAGTTTGAGGGATTGTTTATTTATCCAGGCATCATTTTTTTGTTTTTTTTTCCCCCCTGCAAGCATGTTTTGTCTCTTTCCTATAATTCCCAATTCCTTTCAAATTTGTTGCTCTATACATAGTTACTGAAAGGACCTGATAGTTCACAAGCATTACAGAGGAAAGCAGGAATGGATATAAGTGACTGTGATCAAGTGGAATAGTAAAGGAGTCTTCTCTTAAATTGTCTCCTGCTGCTGCTATGATTTATTTTTACTTAGGGGTTAAGGGGTGTAACCTTAAAAGAGTAACCACGCTAATCCTGGAACACAGTTTTTAGGTACAGAGAGAATTACAGCATTACATGAAAGCATGAGCTGGTATCATTTGAGAGAAAATATGGATTCATGCTTAATGAATCATTGTTCACAAGAGGATCAGAGTAATATAACTATGTAGTAGAAAATAAAAACTAAAATCTCACCCTTTTACTGCTTGAAAATGTTTGCTGACTAACCAGGAAAACTCCCCTAGTGTCTGTAAACGGGCAAAATTTCAGACAAGCTTTTCCAATATTACTGGCACTGAAACTCAGCTATTTTCCTGTTTCCTATGGGAAATAACAGCAAGCTCTAGTATCCGTTAGTTGTTTCCAATAAATCTGTTGATATCTAAAAAGAAAAAAAAAAAAAGCTTGAAAAAGAAATGTCTTTTTTTTTTTTCCCCCCTCTGTAAATAAACATAAAAATGTGGCATTTATAGACTAATTCTCATACAAGCTATTTAACTGTTAAAAAACTTATTTGAGTGGGTCCTCAGTCAGTTAGAAGATTGCACTATACTTTACTGTTGTTTTCATGTTAATTACTGACAGATGTAAGCTTTTCCAGGTCTCTGCACCATCAGAAAATTTGGTAGCTGCAGCCTTTGTGACCTTAATGCTTTCTTAGTGTTCTCTGGGGAATAAGGAGATTGACATATTTTTCTTTAGATTCATCCTTACGGCATAGGTGTTAGTTTGTATTATATTTTTGTTACACAGCAGTGGCAATAAATATCTTTATTATCATCCATGAAGTCTGGGTATGGAAGCTCTGTTCTTCTCTTAATGCTCAGATGGAGTGACAGGGCGGTCTAATAAACAGATTAAAACATATCCATTTTCTTATATGGAATTTGTTGGAGTTGACATTACGTTACTTTTCGTTGTGATGGAGAACTCTTGCTCTTCTGTCTAAATCCAGAGTTACATTCCTGGGGTATTTCTTAGAAGAATCCATGATATGCATTAAATCTCGTTATTTTGGTTCCTTCTTTTCAGGAGTCACTTAATTCTGAACTTTTCAGGAGCAGTCATCTGCTCCTAAAATAGACTATGGCTTTTAACCTCTAATGTTTATTGACCAGGCGACATTTATACTTGCTTGTCTGTCCTTGTTTTTGAATAGAGAGTCAAAGTTCTTTTGGAAAAGTCATTTTGCCTTTTTGCCAGTCTTGGTATTTCGACTGCAGTAAATCTGGGACTTTGATTCCCTTCTAGTAGAAGTTTGCACTTGCTGTAGGGAGGTCTTGATCTCATGGGATTTGTAGATCAAGAAAACAGTGTCACAGTCTGAGACTTCCATGTACCTTCAACCCATCTTTGGGTTTCTCTGTGTGCTTAAATTACATTTATGCTATAACACCTTCCTTATAAAATAGAATATTTTGAATTATTATCTCTCAAACACACAGCTCCAATGGCTTTGTAAA
This sequence comes from Fratercula arctica, assembly GCA_947846985.1. Taxonomy (NCBI): domain Eukaryota; kingdom Metazoa; phylum Chordata; class Aves; order Charadriiformes; family Alcidae; genus Fratercula; species Fratercula arctica. The sequence continues at coordinate 29,597,959 of CANTUZ010000010.1, forward strand.
GTGGGCTTGTCGATTGCGTTTGAAATTGATTGTGCATTAGACTTTTGTCTAATGGAGAAAACTAGATGGAGTTACTCAATATAATTTTGACAGCCCAGGCTGATGATCTGTAGTTTAACCTGATAAATCATTACCAAGCAGGTCTTTGTTTTGCAGTTAACTCGCTGCTGATTAGTAAGGACTGATGCATGTGCAAGTCTAATTGGGAAGCTAGCTGGTTTCTGCTGTCGTATAAAGTGGAATGCACATGCTGCACTGCAGATTGCTACAATTATTTTAGTTTTCTCTGATGCTACATTAAGCTGAGCCTGATCGGTGCCTTAAATACTATTTAATCACAGCAGTAGCTAAATAAATAACAAAAAGTGGCTTTTAATGGAATGAAAAGTCTACATGGATATGTAACACACTAATTTTTTGCCTGCTCTCTTATCTCAGACACTAATATTTTGAGAGTTGTTCTTTTAGTGTGTTCCCATTTATCTGTTCTTTTCCTTGTGTTATAAACCAATCTATTGGACCTAACAAGGTCAGATGTAAATCATGACTGAAACCCGCATTGTCTCTTGACTTCAGATTTTATAGATAGTTTGTTATAGGTGTTATCTTCTTTTTACTCCTGCTGGAATTGATTCCTTTGCGATTGCCATTTTGTTGTTTTAGATATAATCAGCCAAGAAGTGCATACTTTATGCATAAATGGATTAGGTTCAAAAGCAAACACCAAATAAAATTTCTACTTTTTCACTTTTCTCTTTCAGGATCTGATCATAAAAGAAAACCACAAATGAAAACAGGGAAATGCCTTACTTATTTTTTCGTGTTGAAAAGTTAGGGTTAATCAACTTAGTAAGAGGTTTTATACAGCCTCTTTGGAACTTGTGGGGATTTTTTGTCTGTTTTTTTTTTTTGATTGTTTTAATAGAAGGCAGTCCATGCAAAATACCCTCGTTGATCTGTGAATGTATTGCACATCAGTGCTCGTTTTTCCCAGGTCAGTAATATTGAGAACATCCTCAAACTTGCACTCTGTTTAGTCCCGCTTGGATTTTCTGCACTAAGTGTGTGAATACTTGCTTCCGCTTAAGGTCCAGGATGGTAACGTATGGTTTTAGACCCCACATTCACAAGTAGTCAATATGGCATGTTTCACCTTATGTGTGGTATTATGATGCATTAATTAAGGTGTAATTCTGTAGTCATGGTTGATCACTTCCCTTAGATATCATGAATAGTTCTAACATTAACTACTGAATGTTGGTGTCTATATAAAATCAACCACATAAACCAGTATAAACTAATATTTATTAAATACTTGTTCTACAGTTGTCAACTCTTAGTAATTATCATTGAAACTACTGATTATTTGCAGTCTTTTCAAGATGGCCTTTTTGTTTTTCATTGTTTTATTATTAAACCAAGATAATAGGTCTTCCTGTTCCCCATGATGAATTAGGAAACCAATTTCCTCTGCTCACCTATTTCCCTTTTTTTTTTAAATTTAAGATCTTACAGATGATGATATTTTAACTTCGGTTTCTTTGCAGATACAAATCTCACAGTACTGTCCTCAATTTTTATACAAGCGCACAATTCCACGTCAGTGTGCAAACCCCATAGGTTAGATGTCATTTCAGCAGTAAGAACACTTATTTAAAATAACAATTGGAACTATGGCACATAAATCTTGGCCAAATTCATTAAAGTCGGTGACTGAAAGCATGAAGGGAACGATACGTAGAACACAAGATGCAAATGACAGTTCCCTTTCTGCACAATAGTGTAAATAGTGTGGGTTCTTTCCAAACTAGCTTCTGTTTCTGGTGACGGTGGTTTAGCAGAGACCATTGTCCTGAGCTTAAATGGAACGTTCTGACTCGGTATGGGGGGGAAGGTGTGCGTAAAAATTGCTCTGAAGATATTTAGGCATTGAAAGACCTGTCTAGGGTCTTGAAGGTGTTCAAAGCTTGACCAGAGATCTCAGGACAACCTTGTCGGAATTCAGTGGTGACCCTGTTTTGAGCAGAGATTGGACTAGGTGACCTTCTGAGCTCCTTTCAAATCTGAATTGTTCTGTCATTCTTTGTGCAGACCAAAGGATGTCAGAAAAGAAAATTAAGATCCCCTGTTTCATTTTGCAAAACTGTATTTCAAAGAAGCCCTAGGAATTTCCTGAAAGGACCAGAAAACTTTGTCTTATGTTCCACTTTCTTTTGTGGAACAGTTGTGGATTAGTCATGCATGTCCTGTGGCATCTAGTTAATTGAAGATTAATCACTCTTTTAGTAAATGCAGTGATAAGCATCAGTAGCCTGAGGTATTTTTACATGATGGGCTAGGTATTTCCATACTTTTGTTTCTGCACTTGCTGTTACATAAACACATTAAATATATTATTTAAAATATAGTGAAATATATTCATCTTATTTTAAAATATGATATGAAACTCTGATAAACAATAAATAGCCAATAAAAACCATCTTCCTTGTGTAAAAGTATTCCATGAGCGTGTGTCGCATTTAGATCTGTATGTAATTGGCAAAAATTTTTCCTGTTGTATTCTGATAGCCATTGGCAGTGGGAATTCAGCCTTTACTGGAGAGGGGCTTGGGGTTCTCTTCGTGTCCTTATTGTGGATGCTGACTGTAGCCTTATTCTCAAACAAATTATTAGTGCTTTGACTTGTTTATTATCTATAGGTAGTTTTAAAACAAATTATAATCACAAAGTACTGAACATTGATGAAATCTGTTGCAATTAGTTTTTCAGTATATCACCTTCGCAGTATTTACTGGATAGTTCAAGAGTTGGTGGAAGTCAGCAGAGCTCTGTTAAAATGGTAACTTTGCAAGATGGTGATAATGCATGGCATAAGGCTATATAACAAAATTAAAACTATATACCCATGCAAAAACATTTCCCATTTGTAAAGTACATAGATGAGGCTGCAAAAAGATCTCTTATGTAGGAGAAATAATTCCAATTCAGCCAATAATTCCATTGCCATCCAAAAGTGATCTAATTATTCTTTTTTATCGTGCTTTCCTTGTATGAAAAGTAACTCCTGAATTTCAGACTATGAACACTAGAATGAAGTGACAACATGCTCCTAGTTTTGGTAATTACTGAGTAACGTAACATGAAGAAAGCATGAGATTAGGTTTTGCACTTGTTTAATTCCTCAATTGTACGTGGCAAATGTCTTAATATTACTTTTTATATTACTTCTGAGCTATAAAAAGGATCATCATTTAATCTTGGTCCTTTGAGTCCAAAATCAATACGTGCTCAGAAGAATCAAAGCCTTGTCAATTATCAGGCTATCAAAGTGTACTTTTGGAAGATTTTTAATGCCAGGTACAGTATTTCAGGTTTGTTTTTTTAACAGAATTAGCAACTCAGGTAATTAAGCTTACATTAGATCAAGTAAATGAGCTCTGAGACTGGAGTTAAAAGCTGAAAGTTTGTCAGCCTAATTGTAACAAATTGTTGATCTGACATACAAGGTTAACAGCAGCTAAAAGCTTAGAAGGGGGGAAAAAAAAGCCACTCAACAGGGAAATCCTTTAGAGAAAAGCTTTGCTGGGCTTGAGTATATGAGGGAAACAGGGCACACACCAGAGGACAAAGAGAAATTTTGACTTAATATTTAAGAATCTTTATAGATTAAAAAAGCCCCAAATGTACAAGACCTAATTAGAAGCTAACGATTTGGTGTTGTGGGGAGGTGAAGGGAGGGAAACTGGGAATGGCTCGTTGGAAATGACCTTGCTGTCAGGGTTTCACATAAGCTGTGAAATGTATGCAAAGAACCACCAGGAAATCAATAAAATAAAACATTGCAGTGGTCCAGTATGGGAGCGCAGGACATAGATTACCATTTTAATTTTCAATCAATACACAAACAGATATCCCTGAAGCAGTAAAACATGACCTGCACACAGATGTTCATTGCAGGACGAAAGTTAATACAACAGCTATCCGTAAATCTCTGTTAGGTGTTTTCAAGAATAACAATAGCAGGTGCATTGGTTCCGTATAATTGGTACTTATCTGTCCCTGATCAGGAATATTTGCTCCCAAAATAAAGAAGCTTTCTTCATGATTTCTCAGTTTTACAAAGCTTTCTTACAGCTGGCTTTAATATTTACAAGTTGGCATTAGATCTGCTTGTTTTGCCTTGAAGTTGCAGCTCTGGTCAGCATTCGAAAAAAAGTGTCCAGTTAATTGTGAACAGGTGTCAGAATGATGCTGCCCAAAAGATGCTGAAGAGGGAAATCGTGTATCTCAGAGAATTTTACTGGAGGTCACAGTTTTAAAAGTATTCAAGGTTGATTGTTGCCAAAAACTATTACTTTATGGTGGTCTTTTATGTCCATTTGAATGAGTTAAGCAGACTGTTTCTTTTGAGAGAGTAAACTTGTTACAGTAAAATGTGATTGCTTTTCAGTTTGAATGTGAAAGTGAGGCAGCTTAAAAATCTAATCCATTAATACCTCTGATTAGCTTTGAAACCCACTTTTAGGACAGTATTGAGTAAGTTTGTATTGCTTTTGCCTGTGCTTACAAATAGTCAGCACATAGTTTGAAGTGTTTTTAATCACTTGGCTTATATTGAAAGGCTTCTCTAAATACTCAGTGAATTTGTGTTTGGTTTTGACTAGAAATAATTTGATTTCTAAACTAGAACTACAGAGACCTGAAACTGCAGGATTTCTGCATGCTCTATAAATTGAAACACCTTCGTAGAATATTTGCTCATCTCATAAATTCCATTTTCAAAATACCCATAGAGGCATAAAACAAAAAGAAAATAAGAGAAACCTTTTCAACCTGCAGGTAATGGCATTTTGTCATTAAATAGGACTCATGGTCACAGAATTGCACAATGGTAGGGGTTGGAAGGGACCTTCAGAGATCATCTAGTCCCACCCCCCTGCCGAAGCAGGTTCACCAGGCTGGACAGGAACGCATCCAGGCAGGTTTTGAATCTCTCCAGAGAAGGAGAATCCACAACCTCTCTGGGCAGCCTGTTCCAGGGCTCTGTCACCCTCAAAGTAAAGAAATTTTTCCTCATGTTCAGATGGAACTTCCTGTGTTCCAGTTTGTGCCTGTTGCCCCTTGTCCTGTCACTGGGCAGCACTGAGAAGAGCCTGGCCCCATCCTCTTGGCACCTGCCCTTTAGTTATTTATAAGCATTGATGAGATCCCCTCTCAGTCTTCTTTTCCTCAGGCTAAACAGACCCAGGTGTCTCAGCCTTTCCTCATAAGAGAGGTGCTCCAGTCCCTTGGTTGTCTTTGTAGCCCTCCGCTGGACTCTCTCCAGTAGTTCCCTGTCCTTGAACTGAGGGGCCCAGAACTGGTCCCGATCCAGCTTCTAACTAAAGTCAGGGGAAAAACAACTGATATGACTAGTACCAGGGTCACCATCAGTGGGTATTGTATGTACTTGGCGGTTGCCGTAGTTTCCGCAGAATCAAGTCCCTTCTGTAGGTTATTCAGTTCAGTGATGGAGTGATTCAGTTCAACAGTGTGATGGAATCAGTGGTTTTCTGCTCATGTTGAACCAGTGAGAAAATATTTGCGGTGTGGGTGCAGAACCTCCGAAGGGCAGAGGCAAGCAGTACCCGGAAGGATGAAGTCAGGGGTTGACTAGGTAGTTAGCAGTACTAGGGTGTCTCAGTGGAATGGTTTAGGTAAACAGAGCTTTGTGAAATCTGTTGGTGGGTTTTGTACCATATGGTTATTTATGTCATACAAAGCTGCTCATCCATAGGAATTTTTCATTGAATTTCAGATTTGAATGAAATCAGAATGAAAATAAATGGAAGTTATTTCCATTTATCAGATTTTTGCAGCAATTCTATCCAACTGAGGAGCTAGCATGCTTTCTTTTCTGAGACACAAATCTGTCCAAATAAAACAAATCAGTCATAAACTCACTGAGCAGTTCAGTGTGTTTCTTTCTGACTTTGTAACAAAACTTGAAGCCAAGTTGCATGTTGCTTCCTTTTCGGGTTTTATATCTCAGAATTCTACCTATAATGGGATCATATGGTTGTAGGTAACCTCTTTCCTCCATCAGGAAAAAAGTCCTTGAGAGAACTTCATGTAATCATTTTTGAAAACTGTATCTTTGCATAGTAGAAGACTCCTTTTGGCAGAAATCACGTCTTATGATATAAAACCAAGTTAACACTATAGGATAATCGCAGCATGTAATTTAGCTTGGTAATTCCCCCCGTCTTCCTTGCTAGGAGAAAACAAGTTATGTCTTTTCTGAGAGTGGTATTTGTGAAAACAAAGACCAAATAATTACTTGTGAAACAAATTCAAAATTTTATGGAGGAGTTTGCAAACCCTGAAATGCATTTTATTTGTTTACATCTGATGTGGTAGCAAGTTGATAAAAGACACTGGAAGAGTATTCTTGTGTATTTTCCATATAGCTTGGGGTTTATTGTGGTAGGAATCGTGTATTTTAAAAGGAATAGAATGTTAAATCATAGTGAAAGAGACTTTTAGAAACCGAATGTGAAATAATGAAAATAATTTCCTTTGCTGATATATTTGGTGTCCTTTTAGTTTTGTGTCTTTGTAACTTTTAGTGTTTGTACTTAGAAAATACCAGCAATGTAGTGTAAAAATCAAGGCACGTAAAGTCTGTAATTACATTTTATAAACTTCTTCAATCTTTGTATGACTAAAGAAATTATTACATCTTAATAAAAATAGATTCTACATAGACAGATTTATTTATTTGCTTTTAATTTCCAACAACGAGTTAGAATTGTTCAAGTAAATTCTAGCATAATATGTGGATTGGTTTGGTTGAGTCATAGTTTGCCATTGGGAAAGATCAGGGCGTGTGCTAATCTCACTTTGTACCAGATTAGTTTGATTCTTTTGACATAAAAAAATCTAGAGCATTAGCAGTGTTTTATAGTTGGGGTTATTAAATAACTGCTCTAATACATACGTTTTGTGTACATTTTCTTAAGAATCTATCTATGGCTATTTTTGTAGTAAAATCTTAAGCTCATAAGAGAGTTATTTTGTTACATTTCCCAAACTAGTGCTGCAGAAATTAGAAAGGTTACACTATGTTTTTATATGCTTCTCAATTAATAAGGGGTTTTAAGGTATTTTTTCCTTTGTTTTACCACCCATTCTAATGTGTATTTTTGCCTGTCATTAGAACAGGTAATAAGGACGTGAACTGTACATGCCACATCATCACAGCTGGTTGTACACAGACGCTTCAAAAATATGTCCAAAAATCAGACTGACCATTGCAGATACTAAGTGTTTAGAAAATTAATTTAAAAACTTGTGTATATACCTTGTTATATCCTTTTATACTTCATAGAAGTGTAAACAAAGAATCAGTTAAAAAAAAAGGAAAATAACTGTCTAATCCTTTTTAATTTTTTTTTAGTGTTGAGAATAATTAATTAGGGAAGCGGATTACCTTTCAGTATTCAAACGGCTTGAGCTGGAAAAGCTATCTTCTTTTTTTTCTCCATTATCCAACATAGAAAGGGTCAAGGTATAAATTTGAAGTTGTTGGTGGTTGTTTTTTATTTTTACTTCAGCTTGCTGGACTTGAAAAAACACAGCTTCATGACAGACATAAATAAGGATGCTAACTTGTTTAATTCTATTCATTAAACAATGGAAAGTGAGGAATATGCCTCAGCTGCTGTATTTATATGACACATCGGATTTTGCACATCTGTTGATGCGCTCTGCGTTAGAGCTACTGCAGAAAAATGTTATAAGAAGTTTCCATGAGTGTGTAGCAGAGCTGGTACTGTCCTCTGAAATTGCAAAAGAATTGCACATCAGGTGTCTAGTTTGGGGGAGGAAGATTGCTATGAGAATAGGCTTGATCCTGTCTTTATTCTGTGGCATACGTCTGGAGATTGAAAAAGTCATTTGTTGTAAGAAGTGGAGGTACGAAGGAAGTGTTATGAGGCGTCCAAAACAGTTTGCCGTTTTTCCGTGTCAGCCAAGTTTTTCTGAGCTGTCTGTGATTCCTGGGCAAGTGGTACTGTCTGCTCTGCCCCTTCTTCTGCAGTAAACAGGGAATATGAGAATAGGCTCTCCTTTGCCTAAGGAGACTTGGGAATTTGAATGGATGGCAATGTAAAGAGATAGGTGGTACTTTTTCTACTAATCTCTGGTTGTGTTTGTAAAATGACATCACTCTTGTATAAATTATGTTGGGTTTTTGTAATTTCAATTACTGATTCCAAACTCATACTGCTTTAATGCTTCCCAACTCTGTTTAGGTAACAGCCCTACCTGAATCTCACCAGAAAACATAAATAAGCCTTTTAAATAGACAGATTGTTATCAGTGTTGTTTCTTTAGATACACATCAGGTAATCTGACTTCCAAGCCAAATGCTCTGAGAGGATAACATTGGACTTGACCGCTGCATTTTCAATCTCTAATCCAGGTCTTTGTCAATCCGTAAGGTAGATGCATAGCATCTAAACTGATTTTAGCTGTTAGTTTTTTAATCTATGATTTTTAGGTCAAAAGAATCCTGGATAAGCTTCTTGGTTATGATAAACTATTGTTAATAACAAAAAGGGACACAATTTGTATTAATAAATTATTATTTGCCTAATTTCAAATCTAAAGCTTAAAAAGGTGGGGGGTGGTAGTCTTGTTCAGCAATCTTCTATATAAAATATTAAGAACAGGTTCTGGTTCTCATGGACAAATAAATGATGATGAGTTTTGCTCAGGAAAATGAGCAAGAGAGCGCAAGGAATGAGACCTAGGAGTCTCTTGTGCTCTTGATAAGAGCAGTATTGTAACATACGGCAGTATTTTAAAATGGAACAAATTTCCTCTTTGAACCTGAAGAAATGTAAAGCCTCTGTTAATGTGATATTTTTATCTTAAGTATTAGATGACGTAAGTTATAAAACTACTTAAATAATATAGTTTTCTGAGTGTATATATGCATGTCATAGGCATATCCATGTATAGTATAAAGTGGAAGAGAGAAAACTATGAGATCAAACATTTGGCATTATATGCAGTGGTTATTGCTGACATATAACTCAGTTTTATCTATGTGCAAAATATTTGTTGAGAGAAAGAGTAGGAGTGGGATAATTTCATCCAGAGAAAATACTGTTTAGTTTGTTGGCGGGGGGGGGGAATCTATTTTTTCCTCTTTCCTTTCTTGAAAAAATTTTGGGATGTGCATCTAATTTGAGGCAAAGCAGTTTACATTTAGTTTGATTTTTTTTTTTCCCCTTGATATTCTTTTAGCAGTCAGAGACAGTGACTGAGCACATTGACTGACATTGATGAGCACATAGGCGTCCTGGGTGTATTTCCAGCTCTGACTCCTGAAGAAATCTAGTCTTTATTGCTAATTTAACCTCTTACTATTACTCTCTTTCTTTGTAAAGTAATACTGGGGTTTCAAAAAAGGAAACAGAAAGAAATACTAGTAAATTTGAGAACAGATGGCAATTCTTTGAGTTTGAGTTTAAACCATTCATAACGTAAAATGAATTTTAAAAATTTTGGTTCTCTATCCAGAAATTATTAAGCCTACCTAAGATGCCTCAGTACAGTATATGACATCATCTGGTAAGTATTCAAGGAAAATGAAAATTGCAGGTAATTCGATTCTTTATATAAGTTCCTACACATGGTTTGTCTCACATCACTGAAAATATTTCATACGTTTAAAGATAGTTGTATGCTTAGGTACTTAATTGATTCCGAAGCCTTTCTAGAGTCTTGAGTCTTCTACTTTGGAGCATTGGAGGGATTTTTGTTATGCAGGGAGAGACCAACTCCCTGATGCTATTTATGTGGAAAAGAGGATTTTTTGAGAGCTTTATGCAGCTGCCTGCTTATGTTGGTTTAATACGAAATATATTATTTTGCAGAAAAGGATATTTACTCACCATTTCCAACATAATCCTTTCAGGGTAAGGTATTTTAAGAAATCATAGCACTTTTATTACTTCATCAGATTAGGTTTGATTAGTTTCCTTTACTTACATGATGGAAGAAATGTCAGGGGAAGTGAGATTGAAGGGTTGAAGAGGGATGCAGGTCCATAACCTCTTGCCACTTTGCCAAAGCTCTTTCGTTATTTTTGTTGTTGGATTTTTTATTATTCTTTTAACCATTTTTTATTTTTTGGAAGAATTTTGATCACTTCTGGAAAAAGTTAGATCTCCTCTGAGTCAACAGAGGCAAATATATATATTTCCACTCTCATGCAGAGAATGTCCAGAACAGCTGAATATTTATATAAAAATATTAGGCATAATATTCACTGAAAAGATGAAAGGATGAGAATCACTGTCTAAAAGATACTGATTGCCACATCTTACCCAGTCTTTTTAGAAAGAACAAAGAGTGCATTAATACGAAATGTCTGCCTTGCTGCTCAGTTCCATCGCACGTGATTTGAGTGTATTTGATCAGGTGAATCTCCCAAGAGGAAACTCGTAAAGGGGCAGGAGTTGCCTGGGAAATACAAGCTCTGCCTGTTCTGGTGTTCACTTCCTTGCACTTGCACTGGGAAGACAGCTGCGTTTGGCAAGGCCTGCGACAACAACCTTTGAAGACCCATGTTCAGTTAAGGAACCTGCACCTATCTAGTAACAATATCATTCATTAAAGAGAAGTAACTTATTTGTTCATTAGTCAGGGTGTAAATTTAGAAACATTCCAAATAATTTTTTTAAAAGGTGAGTTGTACTCTCCGGCAATGGCAGTTGCAGTTACACATTTAATTAGATTTACTGTGAAAAGCACATGGTTTTTCATTAAGTGGCTTCATTAAGTGGATTTATAGTTTCAATTTGTTTGTAATTTTGAGTTTGGTTTTGTTTTTATTATATCTTTGCATTTGTGACAGAGGCATCACCACATGGTATATTTTAAAACATTAGTTGTGAAGTTAAGAGTATTAAAAAAGTTATTTCTTTGTCTAGTTTGCCTCAAATAAGTTGTAGGATTTAATTTAGGGTATACGGATATATGTATATATTCCAGGGACAGCAGGTGACAGTCTAAATCCCAAAATTCTCCACAATTTCATTATGGTTTTTTCCCTGTATGTAGCAGAGCTACTGATTTTCACATCCCTTCCATTTTGCTAAAGATCAGGTCTGAGAGAATGCTTCATGTTGAGTGCAGTGCGTATATCTCAGACCTTTCATGCCAGCATTTTGATGTGTCACTCTGTCAATTGTAATGATCTTTATCTGACCACTGTCTTGTTTCTAGAGCGTGTTTAGCAAGAACATTTAAAAATCTCTGTTAGGAGTTTCATTCACAGCCAAATTTTTTCTTTCTTTCTTCTCCCCAGAATTGACTTTTGTAAATTCGGTTAGGCATTTCACTATATGACATAAACAAGGAATCAGGCCTTTTAGCATGGAAAATACTCCACATATTTCTTAAAATTATTTTTTCCTCTCTCATTTTATTGTCTAGTTCAGTGGTGGAGTTTTCTTCACTTTTTTTGAAAAAACAATAATTTGTTGACCATACTATATATGATAATCAGGTATGTTGCCACGGCTCATAGTACAGAGGATTTTCACAGGAAGGATTTCTTTGGCCTTTTTTCCTTTTAACTTGGGTAACATGTACATTGAAAATGGACTTCAGGTGTCAATTATGAACCTGTACCTGAATTCTAAACATGTTTGTTATTGCACAAAATGTTCTCTGGTGCGTGTACTATTGAAAGTCAAACGTGAAATTTTAAGAGAGAAAATCATTTGGGTGGTTTCCTTCAACGAAGTTTAAGTCATCTTAATCTACTTATGAATCTACTTCTGGTGTTTGGTTGGTTGGTTGGGTGTTTTTGCATTCCTGTATACAACACAACTAGCATGTTTATTCTGCAAAAAAAATTCATACATGATCCCATGCTTATTTTATCTTTATATTTTTTCTTACTTGCCTGAAAAACCCCTTCAGCTTTATTAATGGCAAGTGCATGTGTTCCTGAGTGGTCAGGCTGCGAATGTCCTGTTAGGATAGCAGTAGATGCATTTGCACTAAAAAACAAAGATGAGAAACAAATCGTATGTTTGATGATATGTATTGCATGTGTGGGTTTTGGTTATGTTTCTTCCATTAAGGAAGAAAGTAGTAAGTTCCGAACACTTCTGAAGCTGCAAGCAGTGATCCACTTGAAAAATTCCATTCTGGAGAGCTTTACTCTTGTGTTACACGTGTGCATCACACATGTTTCTGTATTGATAGCTTACCGATGTACATCGCATTTTCTCAAACACCCATCTGTGTTCCCTTACCAACATAACTGGTAAATTGTCCCCCACAGTGGGCAAGAGCTATGTTTGAAGATCAGAGGCTTGCTTTAATCCCTGTAATACCTCTGTACCATCTTCCAGCCTGTGTGATACATTTTGTGTAAGAGAATCAAATGACAAGGGCTGAGCTTCAACCTGGTATATGGAAAAGCAGGCTTAAGAATTTACATCAATTATTTTGTCGGCAAATTTTAATAGATTGCTCTAAATGTGTAATTTGTAACCTAGCTGCCAGCTTTCTCTGGCAAACAGAAGTTCAAGGCTACAGAGCAGTTAGTTTCCTGTTGCCATTCTTTGGTGCAAAACCCTGGTGTGGTCTTCTGAGATTTTTAGACCTAAACCTATTATTTTCTCTGCGGGGTTCTGGGCTGTGTGCCAGTTTGTTTTGTATCTGTGCAGTATTGTATCTATTGGTGCCTGGTAATTTGCTTCTGCTGGGTAGGTGCCTGCCTCTCTTTCAGAGCACATAAACAATTTGGAAGAAGAAATAATAGGTTAGATGCCTTGTATTTTCAGCCATGCACAAACAGTGTCAAGGTTCAAGAGAATATCCTCCGTAAGAATCTACCCTCTCATCAGAGCCTGAGGTGTGGACTTTTAAGTCAGAGATGGTGCATTTCAGTCAGCCTGGCACACAGTGCTTTAATCTGTAGAAGGGATGTTTGGGCTTTTATCCCATGGCATTGATCTGAATTACTGCTAGTAGTAGGAATCAATTCTCTTTGGTGCTAGATGTGAGCTGCCTAAACTATACAATCACGTTTTAATTTAGACTTACTTCCCACTGTAAAAGATAAGGGTTCCTTCTGGACATACTATTAGGTCTCAACCTTGAAGGATTCTGTTATAATTTCAACATTTATCCACTTATCTCATGAATAAAAGGTTTCTGTTTTAATTCTAGTAATCCCCCATGTGAAAGCCCCTAGCACAACCAGATTAATTGCTGAGAGCACACAAATCAGCTTCTCAATTCAGTTATATTGATTTCTTCTGCTTACTTAAGGGAGGGATCAACACCCAGCTTCAATAACAACACTGAGCGAGCACTCGCCTGTTCTGTTGTTCTGTGTGACTTTCACTAGCTGACATCTCTTGCCTTCAGTTTGAATTACTGATCTCATACACTTGAAAGCCCATAAATGGATTCAAGCAGTGACACTAAGACTGGTGTCTTTGCATTGCCTTGCAGAACAAAACTGCAGAGCTTCATCATAGCAGCATGGCCTTTTCTCTGAGATTTGTAACTGTGATTTGGCTGTGCGACGTTTCTTAGGCTGACGTATTTCAAATAATTAGTTTTTCCAGTGCCTGCATATCATTCAAGTCACAGGGAGCAAATCTTCTTCCCTCCTGTATTTTATGTTTAATTGTGACTGTCAGAGGGCTTGCCATCACCTTGGGTTATGAGTGCGTGGAGTTTGAACTGCTGAGTTACAGTTGTTGCTCCAGATTACAGTTCAGTGAACGTTTATAGGCTAAGCTCCATCTCCAAGTCTGCTTTTGGGTCTTTAGATGGACTACAGCTTTATTGCTTTCTTCCCAGACCTTTTGAGTCTGCCAAGTTAAATTAGAAAAAATGGATGTGACAAGTGATATCAACTCATTGATTTTATTTGCAATTGAGCCTTAAGAGCCTCCAGAGGAATTGGGAGTATTTTTGGCAGCTGTGCTGCTGGTAGTACCTAAAACCTGGAAGCAAGGTGCATGTGAAAATTAAAAATAACAGAGGTATTGAGGAAAGGAAAGTATGGTTATCTTTAAGATAAGAACGAGAGTGCGATTTTATTTTTAGTCTTTCCCAGTTACTTAGGGCTTGATCATACAGATATTTGGAAAACATCTGAAGTGAAAAACCTCCTCGTTTGGAGGTTGTGGTTATTGAGATGTTGTGGAAGATTGTGTGAAAACTCCAATCAGTTCAAAGTCAGCCAAGCTAGCTTGAAATTTGAAATTTATCAGAGTTAGATGACTTATCAGAGAACTGGGTGAGAAATGAAGAGAGTTGCACAATGACATTAGAAGCATGAGTCTGGAGCACTGTGTGCCCTGTGGTTGTTACTGGGGGACAGTGGCCCATGTGGTCACATTCTTACTTGAATCTAAATGAAGTATTTAGTGAGGATTGCCGGACTCAAATTCCTAGAGTCAAAAGTACCCTGTTGAAATTTTACTGAACACACCACTAACTCAAAGCTAAAACACTTTTGCTCCAAAAAGAAGGTATGTTAAGCACTACATGCGAAGTAAATGTTACAATTTAGTGATATACTTTGTGTTTTCCACCCAAAATGGAATCGGTATATTTCTCTGATAAACCATGATACTGCCACTGTCGTGTTACAGCCTTTCATTTTGTACTGGATTAAAATCAGGCTTCTGTATGCTGATGCTGGTTGAAATTCAGTGTGTCTCAGAGGCAGCTGTCCAGGCCATGGAGGTGAGCACATTCGTCTGCTGAAACCAGCAATTCTGATGGACCTTTGATTTCATTTTAGACACCGTTAGCTAATTCTGTGCTGGTAAAAGTAAATCAACTGTGACTTGCTTGCCTTGAGGCATTTGTTTCTTGTGGCTTTAGCATTGCTAGTCATTGTGGAGAATTTTATGTTATTTTACATTGTGACTAACAAGTTTGATTTGTTGTACAGCTCCATGTGACTGTTAGTTACAGGGAGGAAAGAATTAGGCTACAGGGAAGCATGATGTGGTAGACAGCACACCTGAACTTCTCCAGTGTGCAGGATAATTGCATAAAAACAAGCATTTTGTAGTGTTTAACAGCCGCTGTTTTGCCACTCTCTTTTACAGACTATGTATCTTCTCCACAGCCTCTTTGGGAATTAATTTTATTATAGTTTTCCAGTCACAGGTGAAACTGTATAACCTGGTATTTTTGACAACTCTACAGCTTGAAGGCTATCCTCATGCCATATGAAGAAAAGTAAGAGTACGTAGCTAACATTCTTTGGTATACAAATCAGTTGATTTCCACATTTTGCAGGTAATACAGTTTGGTAGTATGTTTTATTGTCTATTCCTGCTTCTTCGGCAGAGTTTCAAATATTTTTGTTTTATTAGCATGCTAGAAGAGTCATATTCACGCCCATCATTTATATGCGTCTGCAGTATTAATTTGACTTTTGATTTAAAAAACCCCCAAAACCTTGCAAACCTTATGCAATATTTACCACGTTTTTAGCTGTCATAAATCACTATAGTATCCCTAAGTGCATTTTGACGTAAGTTTTGTGCTCCAGAAAGTTAGCTGTTGCTGTGGACACACAATCTCAAAATGAATGTATGTATCTTTCATAAGTTATTAAGAAAAAAAAAAAAGTGTGTCTTCAGTTTGCTTCTTAATTATTCCCTGTAATCTGCATCCTTTTCTGATATACAGGTTGGCAGTGTGTTGTGCAGACATGACACACGTGAAGGGTCATCTTACATTTTGACATTTAAATGAGTGCCTACTATTTTGGGTTCAGACATCATCTTTCATCCAAACCAAACTTATCAAGAAGTAGAGCCCATCTGCTACCACAGACACAAAATATTTTAAGCTCAAGGCTGCCTAAGTATTCTACAAATGCACCAGGAAAAAGTACGATAGTATCTATTTGCACTTGGAAGTTTAGTGAAATTTTTTTCTTGTATAGCTTTGAGGGTGAAAGATTATCTAGGGCCATCAAAGCCTTTAACCAGTGGGCTGTAAGGATATCTTGTTCATAAATTGCTCTTCTAAGTAATGTTGCCTTTCTCTTTCCCCCTTTCCCCCTTTATTAGATTTAATGCCTTTCCTTTTATTATTTCAAGCCTTTTTCTGATCCACGTTCATTGTGGTTTAAGTCCACCTGGCAAATGGGACCATGCAGCTGTTTGCTCACTCCCCTTCTGGTGTGATGGGGAAGAGAAATGCAAGAATAAAGGTGAGAAAACTTGTGGGTTGAGATAAAAACAGTGTAATAAGCAAAAGCTGCGCACGCAAGCAAAGCAAAACAAGGGATTCATTCACTGCTTCCCATGGGCAGGCAGGTGTTCAGCCATCCCCAGGGAAGCAGGGCTCCATCATGCGTAATGGTTACTTGGGAAGACAAAACAACATTAATTTGGACATCCTCCCCCCTTCCTTCTTCTTTCTCCAGCTTTATACGCTGAGGGTGATGTCACATGGCATGGAATATCCCTGTGGTCAGTTGGATTCAGCTGTCCTGGCTGTGTCCCCTCCCAGCTTCTTGTGCGCCCCCAGCCCACTCGCTGGTGGGGTGGGGTGAGGAGCAGAAAAGGCCTTGACTGGTTAGCAACAACTAAAAACATCGGTGTTTTACCAACGCTATATTCACCCCAAATCCCAAACATAGCGCTACAGCAGCTGCTAGTAAGAAAGTTAACTCTATCCCAACTGAAACCACGACAACGTTCTAGCAAAGCATTTACACTTTTTATATATATGCCTCTGCAGATACTCCTTACCATAAATACTCCATATATCACCGAAAAAAAAAAATCATATTGACTCTTCTTGCAAGTTATCTGACGTTTGTATGTATTTATGTGTTACTTTGTGTTACACAATATGTAATGTTTGCTGCAGATGAATTATTTGTTAGTGTATAAATTAGATCTAAAATGAATATAGAAATCTTAAATTGGAAAAATTGTCTAACACTGTGAATGTTTTGATGCTACATATGGCAGTAGTATTCTGGCTGATGCTTCTGGAGCTGTAGTGTCCACAGTGTTTGGGGGATAATTCTTCCTTACAGTCGCATTGGGACGACATTTAGTGTTCAAGATAGTTTACAATACAGTGCAACAGAGATGATAATGATATCAAGAGCTTCACAGATGTCTTCATTTGTGAAAGAAATGGGAGACCATTCCGATTCTGAGCATATTTGGGAAGTACCAGACTTTTGAGCTGGAGTTCAAGAAAGAAGGTATAGATTCCATGCACAGAAGGAAATTCTCCTACACAAATCAGGTTCAGAGGATATTCAGCCTTTTGAACTCTGATCAGCTGAAGTGTGGTGCTGAAATAATTCCACACCTGGAATTATTTGCTGTAGGACTTGCCTGGGTATCTGTATACTGTGCTCTGCTGGTTTCTCTGAACAGGGAACATAAAGCCTGGAAAATACTAGCTTGAGTGCGGCTCATGTTGCTTAATCTTGAGGCTTAGGTTATGAAGCTGTTTGATCCTTCATGAGAAATCGATTTCATTCAGGTGATTGTTATCCTTCTCTGTCCATCTTATCTAGGATTGCAGATATCTTCAGCCGTATGCCCTTGAGCAGTGTTTACTGCGGAGAACTTGAGTACCACACGTTTATTTATCATCATGGGAGGGGCAATGTTACTGTTTGGGGAGGTTCTTTATATTTAAAGAAAGTTGAGTTACCCTTAAGGTTCATTGTAATAGCACCTTAATGTAACTCTGCACCAAACAAAGCAAATAACCGGGAACTCTTTTCCTTTCCTGGAAGGTAATAATAAAAATTTCAATTAGCTGCCTGCTACTTCATTTTCCTCCATGCACTTTGACATTTAGCACTGCAGTAGTTTTACTTTTCTTTGATGTTTATAAAGACTATTTTTTCAATTATACAGGCATTTCAGGCAATTTTCTTATCATAATTTAAAAACATATATTGCAAACAGCATCGACGAGATTTTTTGATTTTGTTAGTCTCAGGAGAGCTCTGCTTACTTGTACCAGTCGAGGCTGTGGTTCACAGATTTCAAGATAGCTGTGGGGCTGGGATCAAGTATTGCTTCACTGAAAGGGAATAAATTATATAGGAGTTCCTCAGGTGGGGGTAAAATAGTAATCATAAATTAAATACAATGCAAAAAAAAAAATCTTTGTAAAGTAGTCTGATTTTATGCAGCAGGTGGTCAAAACAGTGGGGCCTGTGGCCGTCATTTGAAAATCATAGTGAGTGGCAATAGCATGTTTAAAACCTGTCCGTTATATGTGCTAGCTGACAAAGTAGAAATTAAATTTTAAACAGTCTAATAATGTGAGCTGGCCTTTTTTGATCTCTTTAGTGAAATATTGCTTGGCCTTGTAGTTGCTTTCTAGTTTGAATTTTCAGTGCTGCTTTGCTGATAGAGGGATGCAAAAATAAGTAATGTTGCAAATTCTGATGGGTAGCGCATTGCTTGTAATAGCTTGTTTCACTTTGCGAAACACTGCCAGGTAACCCTCTCTGTGATGAAAGAATATAAATATGGGTACAAAGTGACCAGAAGAATTAATGTTCTGCAGTACCAACATGAGGAGAATGAGCACTCTGTTGGCTAACCAGGGTTTGGCAAGTTTCTTTTGCCTTTAAAAAACAAAAAGGAAAAAGCAGGTTTTTTCTATCGATAAATAGGAATTATCTAGTTATATATTATTTATTAAAAGTGTACGTTAAGAAAACTAAATACCAAAGACAGAATTATTTTATTCTGAAAGACATTCAAGATATCTATTAGCATAGTATTTTTCATTTTAATTTTTTCATAATACATTACCAAGGTCATTTACCGGTCAACAAATTAGTTTGCTTTTAGCAGACAGATTTAGTGAAAAGACATGGTTATGTTTTAGAAGTACTAAAGTAAAATTAACGAAACCTCTTACTTCCTGAAGCACTACTTAAAAGGAAGGATTGGAGCCCTTAGGAACACAGGTGCTGTCCTCTATAAATAGAGGAGTTAGGTACACTTGCCCACGTAGCAGGTAATGCCCAGGTAACGAGGAGTGAATAAGCTCCGTGTTTCTTGAAGTGGCAAAATTTGTGTCCATTTACCCTTATCTGCGTCCTCAGCTTTACTCACTAGACTAGATCTAGAACAGTTTTGTAATAATATGAGGATGTATTTCTGGAGCAGAAGTGTCTCATGTGTAGCATTGGTATCAGTGAATATCTTAGTACTTGCACAGGATGTTGAGATGGGAGGCGTACCGAAACCTTAAGCAAATTGTGTAATTCTCCAAACTTTTAAATCCATGAATCTACACCTAAGACCAGTTAAGCAGAAGAATATGGATTTTATTTTTTTTTCAAGCAGAGTGAGGAAAGCTGAACAGTGACTGTGATACGTTGTAAAAGGGATGTGTTTTCCGATGAAAAACATTTTCTGACTTAATTTCAAAAAAGCCCCGACTCCCCTGTTTTACTGTTTTTTAGCTGACAGCTTATTGTTAATGTTTGTCAACTTTTGACTAGTTTCCAAGTTCTCATAGTAAAACTAGGTGTACATCTACCCAGCAGAATAGAAAACTAAGGAAAAAAAATAAAGCAGACTTAAAGAGCTTGGTTTCCTGTCTTTAGTGGTTAGAAGAAACTTGATTTATTTTTATTTTATTTCCTTTTTAAAGCCTGTAGGTTACTTTGGGACGGAACTTGATCTTTTTTTTGGTTTGTTTGTTTTCTGTTAACATGTAGATTACTTTGGGAGATTGCAGAATATGAAATGTTCTGTTTTCTGGTCCATTTTGAAAATATGGTTGTGCTTTTTCTATTGGTATAATTCCAATTGGATGGTTTGTGTATAATAGTTACAGCTATTATATTGTCTGTGTATTTAATTACAGCTAACTCTGGAAGAGTGGCAGGGCTGGCATTTAGCAGATTTGTAGCTGAAAAGCATTTCTAAGGAGTATTAGACACATCTCTTCGTTCCAAACAGAATGTGGTTTAGAACATGATTTGTAGTTTAAAACAAAGCACTGGAAAATACTCATATTTACTGCAGTTGTAGTCAAAATCTTTTATTGTTTGTACTTCAAGTAGAGTTTGACATAAATGCTTTGAGTAATTGCTTTTTCACGGAGACATTCTTTAGTGTAAATTCTTCAGTACTTTTTAAATACTTATTTGATGGGGAGATTTCGAAAGAAAGGCAACTAGATACACTTGTTCATCAGGGTTACTGAATATCCATATTATACGAATACATTTATGTATGCGTAGTATAGTTAATGTGTATCCTAATAAAGGCTTCACTTTTTTCTACAAGATTCTCCATTCACTGTAGAGGAGGGACTGGGAGAAGAAGTGTTGACAAAATGGGTGGAGTACAGAGTGTTAGGGTAGAAAGAGATGGGCTGTGTAACAGGCTAGATTGCCCACCTTTGACAGTGAGGGTGGGGTGGGGGGGCGTCCTGTTTCTCCTACATTTTCTCCACAAGGTCCTAGAAAAATCAGACTTTTCAGTTCTAATTATGCATTTCTTCAGTGCCTGACTTAACGTGCTGGACCCTATGAGGGGATATATACAGCGGTTTCTAAGTCAGCTGCTATGTTTTAGGGTATCAGGAGAAAATAAATGCCAGTTAATGATTACTTAGAAGAAATTTCCTAGCATTCTGAAGTCAGAGACATCTTCTTCAACCTCTCCTTCAAGGCAGGGATGACCTAAGGTTCAAATCAGGTTTCTCAGGACCTTTTCCAGTTGAGTTCAGGTGACTTTGAGGGACAGCCATTACACCGTGTGTTCTGAACACCTGTTGAAGTGCTAAGCCACTCTGCAAAGTAATTTATATTTTTTCTTGTAATGGGAAACATCTCCAAAAAGATGTTCCAAAGTGGTCTTAGGACCCTGAAATTTGAAGACAGCTTTAATTTTGCCTCTTCCTAATTTTTAATCAAGATACAAACATACATTGTCTTAAGCATGTTTTCCACGTTATCTTCTGGTTTCCATGTAGGCTGTACTTCTCTAAAAGGAGAGAGGTTTATACTGTTTCCCCAGTTGTGCCTTTACAAAAGGAGATGTGTATCCCAAATACTGGAATTTGAAGTCTCTGAATGAAAGTGTTCTGAATTTTGTAGTTGGAAACAATGCAGTTCTCACTTAAAATACTGCTTGGCTGTTCAATGCAACTGCTGAGCTGTTGCATGTGTCATCTTTTAAAGTTGCTTTCTTTAGATTGGTATGCATACGTAGGGGTTAAGCTAGCAGGGCTTGAAAACAAAATAAAACAGAGTCCTTTTCCTTCAGGAAAGAACTGCTTAGGAGTGCAAGGTAAGCCTCAAAGGGGTTGGATGCTTGAGATGATAAACAGAAACAATTGTTGATTTGCTTGTCAGTATTTGAGGTTTTCCTCTTACAGGAGCTTGTGTCAGCAGTGTTAAATTCAGAAGTGCTTTGGGAAACGTAGAATAAATATCTGAGATGGTTATCCAGAATTTAGGCCATCTGAAAGGTTACCCTGAGGTAAACTGAAAATAAAAATGACATTTGATAAGAAAATTCTTTTCCCACGTAAGGGAGATATAGTAAAAGTGTATTTTCCTGTGGGTGCATTCTTTTTTTCCCTTGGAAGAACGTTGAACAAAGTAGTCAAAATCTGCATTTAAACTAAGGTACTTCATGAGAGAAGGTATAGCAAGAGAAATCTTTAATGCTTAGTGAAATAGTATAGCCATCCTTTTTCCATATGTTGAAAAAGAATGCTATTGCAGCACCTTCAGTGTTTGCTTCTACGTGATTCAATATAACCAGTGGGAAAGCATCTTAAAATCTTGGTAATTAGCACACAAATGTTTTGTCCTGTTCAAATGTTCTTGTGCATAAATTAATTAAGAGTAGTACATCAAAGAGTATGGGTATGGTGTTGGGTGAAGTGTAGATTTCATAATTTAGAAATAAACTACTTTAAGAATTGCTCTCCTTTGTTTCATCTTGAGCACAGATAATGTATTTTTTAATTGATGATGATGATGATATATATAATATGTATATATATAAAATAACCAGTAATATAATTTAAAAATCTCACTGGGCAGTTATCCTTAGATAAGCTTAAAGAATTCATTCCATTATTACTCTGCTTACTCTGTTGCAGAGGTGATCAGAAAACTATGGTAAAATGGTAAATAAAATAAGAATTAAAGAAAGAAAGAAAGGACGGATGGTTCTAACAACTGAAAAAACACAGCTAAAAGTCTTTAGGATTATCCAAAAAAGATATAATCGCCTCTGCACTAAAAACCTCCTCCTGTTATGTATAGCCATATTTATACGTAACTCTTCCTGCACTGAGAACTAGCTGAATAATCTGACAAGCCATGAGGTGGGTTTTTTGTCAGTAATACATGTAAGAAGAATCTGACTGACTTTGTACCTAATTTTTTAACCCTCTGAGTGTTGTGAAGTGTTTTGCCAATACCATTATATCATGTTTTATCTTCAGTAGAAAAGAATCCTTTAGTAATAATTGTAGGCTTAATAGTGTGGACTTGCACAGCGTGGTTCCATCTTAAATCCTTCAGTACCTTCTGTTTGATAGACTCATCTAGTATGAACTTTGGATGGTTTTGTTCATTTCCTTTTTTTAGGTCTTCATGTCATTTTCTTTTTATGAATGTCATCTGCTCTAGTAAGTTTGTGTCAATTTGTGCTTTTAACGCGTTGAATCTTTTTAACAGAGTTAATGCCTGGTTTTGGCAATGAGATATATATAATTGCTGTTTAAAAACATGTTTAGCATATCTAATACTAGTCTTCAAGTGTATATTTGGGTCAAGAGAAAAAAGATGTAAGGATCAGAATGCTGGAAATCAGTATTTCAAGTATATTGAATTACAATATTAAAGCTAATCATTATAAAATAACAACCTTCCAGTACCGATTACTGAGCACAAAATGAGAGTGAGGCAAAGCTTTGTTGGTTACTGAATCCAAATCACACCAATATTTATGTAAAAATGAGGAAAAGATCAACAGTAATGGGAAAAACACCGGGCAATAAGTAGATTCTTAGTAAGCTTCCTATTCTCAGCAAAAATGGTGTTCCCTAAATAACAGAAGTGTATAATGCTGTAATAGAGTTAAGCACTTAATCAGTAAAATTTTTCAATGCATCTTCTAAAAATAGAGGTAGCTGTTTGTTTGGGTTTTTTTTTTTAACCAAGGACAAATTTCACTGGGCATATTTAAGGATAAATAAAACTTTTAAAACTTTTAAATAATTATCTAAATAATAAAGATATACTTTCTAGTCTGTGGTGAAGATGACTTGGCAGATGTGAACAGGTTGGAGATAGAGCAGTAACATCTGCGTTTTTAGCAGCATTTGAATGGTCATCAGCTGTGGTCAGCAACCACAAGATCCAGCAGGTCCGAAGTTTGGCAGCTGTCTTCCTCTGTCACTTCTGGGCTGGTTTTCCCATCTGTTTTACCTGTGGCAGAAGGAATCAAGGAGTTAGGAACACATAGGGATGATGCAGTATAACCAGATTTTTTGCAGGCTGCTAGAGGAGGATGATCTTTAGCCTGAAAGCCACAGAACAACTTCCATTTTGTGTTCAGGGTTCCCTGAAGCATGGAGCTCAGTCTTGCAAGATTTCAGAAGTTTTGGTACTTAGCAGTTTTATAGATTTTTAACATTTACAAATAATTGTATTCTGATTTTTCTCATTTACTCCCTTAATTTTGGCAAGGTCCGATTTCTTTCATCCATAGAATCTTAACTTTTTGCAGTTGTTTTACTTGGTTCTTTTGCCCAGCATATAAATAACAAACATGTTTTATGGAAGCCATGCTATTGATTTAAGCATATAAAGTGAAATATTCCATTGGCTATTTCCACTTGTGGATTTGTCAGTGTCTCTGCATAACAATTTGCTTTGAATAATCTATTCAGATCATGCTTTGGATCAAAAATCTGTTGATGATTTATGTTTCTTATTAATATACATTAATTTCGTAATATTCAGCTAGCAAAAAATATCATTGTACTTTAGTAACTATATTTCTCCTGTTTGAAATTTTTTCTGTGTATTCAGTGGCTAACCCAATCACTAGAAAAGTCCTTTTTCCCACTCATGGAGTGAATGTGGTTTTCACATGGAAAAGGGTTTTTCAGCTTTGGGCACTATTCAATATCTGCTTAGTTTTGGGTACTTGAATGAACTCAAGGTGAATTAGCAGACAGGGGCTGCAGGATTGAGTAGCAGTGAATTAACCTACCTGGTTCACTGTTCCTAGTTTTTATTACATGTATTAAAATGCATGGTTCATATCAACTCCAGTAACTTTAGATATAGAGACTCTTTGTTGCGTTGATTTTCCCAAAACAGCATTACTTTCCTACTTAGAAATAGCTTCGAAACCTATTACATATAATAAAAGTTATGAACAGTAAAACAGGGTAATTTAGACTTTTTTGATACACTTAGTGTCTCAAAGACATCACACATGACACATTAATAATACAATGATTGATTTGTCAGTTGGGATGGTTTGTCAAATGGCTTTGAATGTATGAGAACAGTAATAGTTTCATGCCATTACATTTACATTTAGACAAGAATGCAAAACTAGCAGTTGCTGGTTTATGTTCCTCATAAAAGCTAAAGCATCCTTTTGAATTCTGTACATATACAGTAAGAGGGGTAAAGCATTCCTCTACCTATTGGTCCGAATGTGCTGTGGTCACTGTTTAATATTAGCATCTTGATGGTATGTTTTGATGTTCTTTCTGATTACTTTGTTTTAAATGTAGACACAGAATTCTATAAAGTAAAGGAGGTTAATGCTAATGTTTGGGGGTTTTACCGAGAGAGAATTTCATTCTAGGTAACTGCTAACGTGTTTTTCCATCCTAAGTAGGCATAATTATTTGAAAGTGATAGAAATATGTGAACCGGTATTCAACTCATTTACAAGAGTAGTTTGATTTTCTTTGACAAAATATTTTAGGTAATTGGAGTGTTTATGAAAATGCATATGGCAGCTGTTTCTTTGTGTTTTTTTTTTTTTTTTAAAAAGCTATATTTTTCTTCTCCCCGCCCCCCCCATATTTTAAGGCAAAAAGTATAGTCAAGTTAATAAAAATGAATATCTGAGCTTGTACTTCATTGAACTTTGTGCTGAAAGTTCATTGTAATACAGTATTCTTGCTTAAACACAGGCCAGTGTAACTCCATTTTCTGCTATTTTATTACTGCCTGCGTGGAATTCTTCCTCCTGGTTGTGGGCTTTTTTTTACCTTGCCTTATTTTCTAAGAAATCCTGTTGAAATTGCTGCTGTTGTCAGGACCTGCTGGTCCATACACATGAGGTTTCTGCGCGAGAGAGCCTTTTCGCATTGGGTTCTTATTCATTCCAATAGACAGTATTCACTGCAATATACACGATGCACAATTTAGTGGAGCAAAGAATAGGTGTGATACTGTGCCTCATCGGCTTTCTGGGTTAGATTTGCATGATTCTAGTGCTGAGGCATAGCAAACAAACTAGATGGGAACAGGAGCTTGAGTCTGGCTAAACAGTTCATAAGATGGGTCCAGAGACTTTGGAATTTATTCATTCATCACATCTCCTTTTCTGAACAGCGGAAGGAAACTTTTGGTCTCTATTAGCTGTCTGTATGAGAAAGTTGACATTAATTTCCTAGAAAAGCGTAATAAGAAAGAGGTGTTCATGCTGTTTTGATTTATTGACTAGTTGTGATGTTCAGCCACCGCTTGTTTAATGTAATTAGTAACCTAAACTGTGTTATAACACATCTCTCTGTTTACTGACAGTAGTACTCTCCTTTCTAACAAGTTGTATCTGAACAGCTGGAAATTTGTGTGTGACCATACACTTGAGTTAAACACCAAACATGCTCTGTTGTTAATTAATGATCAGTAGCTAAAGTGCTGGAGGTTAAGCACTCCAATCTGAGAATATAACAGTTTTCTAGGCGTTTTGGTTATTTGTTTTGGTTTTTTGCTTTGTTTTGGTTATTAAAGGTTCACTCTTAGAAAGGCCATGTCCAGCTGAGTGGTGAATATCCAGAAATGAAGACTCCGCAGCCCCTCTGGGCAATCTGTTCCAGTGTGTTAGCAGCCTCAAGGGGAACAAAATTTCCTTACATCTAACTGGAATCTTCCACATTCCAGCTTGTGTCCCTTGTCTCTCATCCTGTCACTCTGCACCTCAGGGAAGAGTCAGGCTTATACCCTGCCAGTACATAGCTGGAAAACAGGAATAGGATTTTCCCTGAAACTTACCTTTTTAAGCTCTCTCAGCCTTATCAATGATGTGCTGCAGCAGTCTGACCATTTGGTGGCCCTCAGCTAGACTAATTTCAGTATATCAGGGTCTTTACTCCTGTCAAAAATAGCCACCACTGTGTGCAATTAAAAGAAAAAAAAAATATAGATTGTTTGGGTTTTTTTAAAATAAGGTAATATTTTCTTGGTTTTCCTTGCTTATTTTTTTCTTTCCTTTTTTGTTTGTCATCGTTTTGGTTGCACCAGTTTCAGTAACTGGTTCTGATAACATCATTTTGTATCTCAGTCTGCAATGCTATCCACGTCCTCCCTGTTTTATAGGCCTGGTGCATCTCTACATATTTTATAATCATTCAGCATATTACAGTTATCTGTCACTCTTTTTTTTTCTTTTTTTTCTGCAAGTAAACTGTATTTTCTCATGTTGAATAACAAAACCTCAGAAACCTTGATCTGTCATAATTCTAGGACAAAAACAAACCCCAAATGAAACCAAACAGAAAAGTGGGGAGAAAAAGGCAAGTAAAATTTAGGATAGCTTCAGAAGAAGGTCATTTAATTAGGACCTAATTTGCAGTTTGCGAGTTATGAGAATTACCAAAGCTTAGAAGAAAAGGATTTTTCTGGGGTTTGATTATTCTCTTTTGTCAGCTGAGATTTGTAGCAGCTGGTGGATAAAAACACTTTTACCTGTCCAGCCAGTGGTTTATAGTTTTGCCATTGAAAAACTTATCTCCAGAAATTTCCTCCACTGTGGATTAAGTTAAATAAAACATTTTTTGTGATGTTACTCTTTGACTTTTTTTGAAAGTTTTCAATAAGTTTGTAATAAGGTATTTTGAACTTAAATACTGATAATTTTTTTTCATAAACATGTATTATTTTTCATCATGTTATTTAGTCTATGTATAAACAACTCAGATGCCTCAGGAAAATGAATCCTATTAGAATGCATTCTTAAGTAGCATAATTGTAACAAATGATCCATAGGCAAATGTTGCACTAACTAAATTTAAAATTTCTAGCTTACAAAAACCAAATCGTTAATTTATCTGAGGCACACAGATCAATTCTCTTTGAGGGTGTCTGTGAAAAGCTTTATCTTTTCCCACTTGTTGTGAGAGTATTTATGTAGGGAGCCAGTTCCACTTTAACACGGGGAGTAACGTGGCAGCCTGCCATGCTCTGTGTTTCTCAGTGGCTTAGAATTTTTGATAGGTGATGTGTGACTACATAGAAAGCAATATGAAATATTTCATATTCTCTATTTCTAAGTGTGTGGGTTTTTTTTCCAGAATTGGATAATGATGTTGATATTATTCCATAAAACAAAAATAAATAAATAAATTTAAAACCCAACCAGGAAAGGGGAATTGTAGAAGAACGAATCCTGACCATTGTCACACAATTTGAGATTAAAAAGATCAATAATTCTGGCACAGAAAGGGTCTGCACCCAAGAATTCCAGTAAGTTCCACAAGAAGCACAGGTAGTGAGTGCTTCAACCTTAATGATCAGCTGGTTTCTTAAAAGCATTATTATGTCCTTCTGTTTTTTTCTGCTGAGAGGAGGGAATTAAAATTTGCACGTGAAGTGCATTCAGTTTCTCAACCTGCCTATCTGAACAAAATGTTCCCTCACATGTGCTGTAATGATTTGTGACATTTAGGCAGTGAAGACAACTGCACAAAGAGCTCAGTTGTTCCTACATTGAACATGCGTGTATACAAAAGTGGGAACGGAGCAGGGAGCAGCATTTAACCAGGGTGCAAGCTAGCCAGCAGCATTTTATCATAGAAACAGAGAATGGTTTGGGTTGGAAGAGACCTTAAAGATCATTTAGTTCTAACCCCCCTGCCCTGGGCAGGGACACCTCCCACTAGACCAGGTTGCTTGAAGTCCCATCCAATCTGGCCATGAACACTTCCAGGGATGGGATGGATGTTTTACCACTACATGCAGCGGCGGTTCTTGTCCTTTCCTGAGCAGGATTTCTCCAAACCAGAGATGCCCATTTGTGCTTTTCACAGACCTTGAGACGGTCTCTGAATCCAGTCACCATCCTGCACACTACCCTCTTCAGCTCCATAGGCATGTGGAGCTCCATAGCTATGCCTAAGGCATATCCTGCTTAAAAAAATATAATAAAACTGTAGGTGCATGTGGCTCAGTTCTATCACTGCTATAGGACCTGGTGTGTAATGCAAAGAAAATGTTCTCTGTTGTCAGCTTCGCAGTAAAAATATTTATTGTGTTTCTCTAGCTCTGAGGTAGCTTTGCTGACATGATTTTTTCTATCAGTCTCTTATGATTCTGCAGTAAGCTTATTTACGAGCTTCTTTCGGGATGTGTGTTCCTCGCTAAAACGTGATGCTTCCAGCTGTCACATGCTTGAAAGTGTCAGGTAAAGAAAATAGCAACAAAAACTGAGAAAAAAACGTTAACAGTTTTCTTCATCTTCTATAGAATATTTTTCAGAATGCAGTCTTCTAGTTATTAAAATTTGAAATGCTTGAGGTGTGGGCAGGAAGGCGGGATATGATCCTTTGCATCTTAGTCTCTTGTGCAAGAATACATGATTTTGGGAGACGTTTTTCTATATTCCTTCATTCCTCCACACAAAACATATACTGTCCTTCATAAAAGAAAAATGAAAAAAAAAAAAAAAAAACCACCAAAAAACCAAAACCACCCAGTTGTGAGTTTTGACATATACCATCTATTTTGCTTTTTTTTCTGTGAAAAATAACTTTTGCCTTTGTCATTAATTTATAAAGACCATTCATTTTTGCCATAAAAATGAGAACAGAAGTCTGTACAGGAGAGGGTGGTCATAGAAAATTCACTGAAACCATTCTTTTGTGTTGCACCGCCCCTGTCCACCCCATCACCCCGACAGCGAACTGTAGCTTCCTCTCTGGGTAGTCTGTAAGAGCTGGGTGAAGACTGTACATTTGAGCAGAGTATCAATGTCTACAACAATGTCTAATAATAGCTGATAGATTCTACTGTATCTTATTATAAATGGCACCAAAAAAAACCCCAAAAACAGAACAAAGGAGTGTGATGAGAGATGGCCAAATGTTGCTTACAAAAATTTGAATAAAATCTGTAGTCTTTTCCTAAATACTTCACCTTTTGTGACAAAATAATTTTAGGTGAATTTTAGAATTAATGTTCTATTTGTGCTTCTAAAAAAAAAAAAAAAATCAAGCTCCTAAAATGAATTGCCCTAAAATTCTTAATTTAGAATGGCTGTGGAGTAGTAGAGTAATATAAAATTTTTAAATACATGGTAAAGATGTAACGTTTCAAAATAATTTTGTAGAGTTTTATCAAGCTGTGCAGTTTACCATTCTGTTCTACATTAAATGTAGCATTTTTTTTGTTTGTTACATTTCCTTTAATTATACAAAATGATGTTATACCTTTATTGTAATAGTAAGCTTTTATATCCAGCGTAGCATAAGGGTGACTGTAACAGGTCACTCTGGAAGTCGTTTTAATCCCTTATTCTGTTTACAACGATGGCGGTAAGAAAATGGCTGAAGTATCTACGTTACTTCTTGATACCTTTCCAGCCCTTTTTTGGATCAAGCACTTCAGGGCTGGATGTAGTTTCTGTGTACTTATTAATCTTTAAGAAACTTCTCCTACTCAAATGCGTTCGATCTCCCTTAAATCTAGGTATAACCTTTACCTTTCTGAACAGCCATTAGCAAGGAAGTTCACAGCTCAACTATTTGTTGGGTGATGAGTCACCTCATCTAGTTTTGAAGCTGTTTCCTGTTAGTTTCAGCTGATGCCTCCTGCTCCTTATTTTGGAAGACAGAGTGAAGAATCAATTTTTATCACCTTGACCTTGAAGATGATGTTTTCATAGGCATTTGTTATTTCTCTCCTCAGCTATGTCTTTCTGGAAAGAAACTGAAGTGTTTTTGCTGTATGTAGAGATTTCTTGCACAGAAATTATTCTTTTACCTTTGTCCATCTTAAGTTTCCCTTCTCCAAATCATTTTCAGTTCTACTGTGTCCTTTTTTTGAGATGGGGGACCAAGATGACACACAGCATTGATGTGGACAGACCATGGATTTATACAATAGCAAAATGAGTACTGTGTTGTGTTCTTTTCCTGAAAGCTCCTAACTTCTGGTTTACTTTTCTCAACGACTACTGATAGGTTAGGATTTTTTTTTTTTCCCCATTTGTACTTTTTTCTGTCAATTCGAGAAGCTTGACACCTCACTATTCAGCTTGGGTTTGGTCTGTTTATGAAAGTGCTGAACATTACTGGTACCAGCACAAGACATTTGCAAAGTTCTATTCCTAGAGACCACCCCCTGCTGTGGGAACCAACCATTCACTCTCACTTGTTGCTTACCGTCTTTTACTGATAAGTATCTCTGCAAGGACGGATAATCCTTTTTATGCCCAGATGCTGAATTTCCTGAAAAGTCTTTTTGAAATCCAAGTTATTTGCTGCCTTCCAGGTTTTATTCTGCTACTTGTGTATGCCAAACTTCCTTGGCATTCTAAGTGTCCATTTTTTTTATATTTTTGGGTGACTTTTGAAGATCAAATAAGTAAAACAACCACTGGATTTAATTTTTGTAATTGTTCATTCAGAGGCTATGTTGCAAAGCTGGACTGTATGAGGCCAAGTAATAGGGCTCTCTATTGTAGTCATTCTTCATATAAGCTTTTCTAAGCACTTGCCACGGTAGTTCTGAAGAATTCGTTTAGCAGTAAAACATCATATGAAGATTTAAATCACTCTGTGTGCATGTTTTGAAAGGGAAACAGGAATTCATAGTTTCATGAAAGGAAATGCATGTTTTTAGAAAGTATAAATCTATTCAGAACTTTGAGTGAAATACCCTCTTTATGATAATGCTGTGGTGTGATTTGTACATACCTGTTGACTTCAGACACTGGGGGTTTCTTTATTGTGTGTATCTCCTCCATCCACTGCTGCGCTTCGCTTTAAGTTTTGCTCATCTTTTCTACGTGGTGATGCAGATCTCTGCACAGAAATCTTTTTAGACTCTATAATCACTACTTCTGACTTCAGTCAAGACTCAGTGGTGACCTGTCTGTCTGCTGTCTTACCTATGGGAGTATTCACTGATGTTCTGAAGGGGGTGAGTGTGTAAAGTGTTGCAAAACAATGCTAATGATTAGTTATTTGAAAGTCCATGGAAGTAAAATGTTACTATTTAATTTGTTGTTTAAATTTTGATATAGCAACACTACGGCTAAATTTAACTAACTCTGTGAACATACAATTCTGAAGCTATCTCTGGTACTTGAGGTCTTAATTTCATTCAGGTATATTAATATATAGCACCCATCTAAGGCTAGAAAGCGATACCCTAGAATTGTATTCACCAAGTGAGGGAAATTTGCAGGAATGTATTTTCTTTTTGGCGGTATTTATGTGGATGGAGTTATCCTCAAGCTCACCCCACCATCTTTAATTTCTCAGTATATGGTGTTTCTACCAGGACAGACACTTTTTTCAGTTCTTGTAATTACAGATGATGTGAGTATACCCAAATTATCTTGCTACATGTGTCTGTATGTTCATAGTTGTAGCTACAACAAATGACTAGATAAAAAACCCTAATGATCATGCTTTTCCATAGCTGGTGCAAGAAGCAACACCTGAGTTGGTTGGCTTTGAGCTGCAAATGTTGCTTTGGCTTGCCTAGGAGGAGCAACCAGATTTGGTTTACTGTTGCTGACCTGTCCGTAATCTAGCTTGTGCTTTAGGATCACAACTCTTACTTGAAAGTCTTACTTATGAATAACAAAATGACTTTTTTTTTTTTTTCCCCAAAATACTTTATTAAAGGTCAGAACAACCTTGAAATCTCTTAACACACCCAAACCCTTATTCTTGTTACGTTCAGTTTCTTTACTTGGTGTCTCTTTGGATTCACAGGTCAGTATATGTCTAAAAGAAAGTAAGTTAAAACATGTATCAAGAAATCCAATAGATGTTACTGAAATGGATGAGACTCTTATTTTCTCCCTTAGTGTACAAGAAGTAATGGCTGCATATTTGTTTTTCAATTACATTGAACATCAGGTAGAACATAAATGGCAAGTGGTAAACTTCTGCTATACACCGAAAGCTGTATGGAATAATAACTGGATTACCTTGCTACTTTTGCACTTGCTATTAAATTCAGAAGTGTCTAATTTGATTGTGCTATTTTAAATTCTGACTTTAAGAACAGCCTTTAAGTGGTGCAATTGAACCTGGAATTGAAATTACAGAAAAGTGTTACTGGAATAAAGTCAAGTCATGTAGTACTTCTGGTTCCAGAATGCCTCAGAGTGCCCTGGAAGCTTCTTGTAAATATTGCATGGATCTGACATTACTTCCCAGTAATAAGGGAACTCTTGGACTGAGCTAAACATGGTGACAGAATCTGTGGATGGGTCTGAGGCTGAAATTGGAGCAGGTGGTTTGTTTGGCACTCGGCCACACATTTAAATCACCACTTCAACTCTCTTCACCTGCGGAATAAACAAAGTGTACCTTCTGTGAAAATGGGCATGTCTCCCCCATCAAAGTAAATGGACTAAACCACATCTTTCAGAAAGCATCCAAATTTAATTCAAAGTTTTCACTGAAAGGAAAATCCAGTGGTTTTATCTTGGTTTAAAATATATGTCTTATTTCCATTGTGTATCAGGATTGTCTTGCTAACCAGACTAGGGCTGTCCTTATGTCTGTTTCTATTAAACTGAAGAGTAAATTTTCCTCTTCCTGTTAAAATAGTTCAGTGCTATGACATCTTTTTGGAACAGAGGATGGGGGAAATAACAAAATAAAACCCCTTCAAATACTACAATGTGTGAACATTAGTTTTGACTATTTTCCTCCTTGTTAAGAGCAACAAGGATGTTAGGAATAGTCTAGATACAAAATGTGTCCATATAGTCAGATATATTTAAAAAATAGTGGGAGATTTTTTTGGGTCTCAATTCCAGTCATGCTGTTTGCATGTGGTCCATACAGCTGTGCCCAAACGTAGCCACAGGGATCTTAATGCCTATGGGAAGCTGGTTTGTGAGCTTGGCATCCTGATTTGCATGTGAAAACCCAGTGATTACTGTCAGAATGCTGCAATCAGAATTGCAAGTTGGGAGTTCCACCATGTCTGTCCTATATAATTTCAACTTAGAAAATTAAGGTGCTATGCATATGTACTTTTCATGCAAAAATTATAAATAGATACTGAAATTATTCATTAAAAATGTTAGACAAAAAAATGATTAAACAGGCCTACAGGCAGGTTCTGAGAAAGAAATCTATGTTCAACTGTGATGAACTCAGCTCAGGATTAGTTCATAACTTTAATGATAGATAATTTTTATTAAGTGTGCGATGTGATGTTAAATGGCACTGTGTAGATTGGAGAAGTAGATGAGGGAGTGGTTTCCAATAATGTAGAATAGAATCTGAGTTTTACTATGACAGGTGAGTCAGAGCAGCACTGTTTTGGTAAGATTATATATAGCTTATTTTGAATCAGTTATTTTACTCATCTGTAAAATTTCCGTTTGATAAATGCTGCCTGCAATATAGATATTTTTCCAGGGAAAAAAAAAAAAAGTTGACTTGTAGAAGACTTCAATTGCCTATAAATTCATACTGCTGTTTCCCAGTCTCAGTGGTTCTTCCTCCCACCTGCGCCCACATTGAATCAAGCTTTAATCTGATTTCCTTTCTACTACTTTAGAAACAGAAAATGCTTTCATTTATGTCCTGTGTTATTGTATTAGAAGCATTTCCTTAATTTCAGAAACATTTCCATAAGAAAATCCTTGACCTGCAAAAACTTCTTAGAAGTCAGTTTGGCTGTTTGTGTGGGTATGTGTGTGCATAGGCTTTCTCAAATCTGAGCTGAAACGTATATATATTTTTAATCTGATTTTGCTTCTAGGAAAAGTAGACTTCCAGAACTCAGAAATTCTTTTCACTTTTATCTTCTTCATTACAAATTAATCTACTGTTAACACTTGCTATAATTACTGTTGTTAACAATTAAGATAGGACTTCAGTGCTGTCACTACAGCATTTTAAATTATCATTTATTTTCAGCTACAGAGTATACACCTGGGTTGTGTTTAATTGCTTTCAGCGCAGACTTTCTAAAACCTTGAAGTCTAAAAAGAACTGAAAAGAAATGTTCACACTGAAAGACTACTGAATGTTTATTTCTTAAATGTTTGAGATTTTTTTGTTGTATATTATTTTTTAATGCATTCCCACAGCATAACTTTTTACTTCAGGGCATGTTACGGTATGTATTTATAATGAGACTGGCTGTGTTCTTTCTTGCTCTGGTGCACATGACTATAGTGACGGCAATGGGCTTCTGTGAGACTTGCTAAGATAATATTCAGGCTATTAATCTTCACTTTAGTCTCACATGGAAGACTAGCTAATATTTAAGACTGAATTTATGGTTATTGCTGCAGGTTCCAAAGTTATTTTATTCTGGTATTTTGTATTTTTCCCTCTTGCTTATTTTCTTCCTTTGAAAAAGGATTTTTTTTCTGAATATCAAAGACTTTCAGGAGTAGAATTTATTTTTTTCTGGATATATTCATATACAGCATGAATTGGCATTCATGCAATATAGTAAGTCAAAACTGGAGAATTTTTCAAAGGGAATATGTGGAGTTAGGTTGAAAGGGTAAGGAGAATGTTTCTGGATGGTCTTTCTGCGGGGTAGTAGGCTCAGTGCGAGATTAGATGTACATTATTTGTGGTGTTGCTTGCTCTGGAAGTAAAAGAATCTTAACACAGTTCAAAAAAAAGATAGCAAACCAGAAACTGAAGAAATACAAGGTTTTTTGAGAAGGTGTCGCTCTTAGGTATCTATTTATGCAGAGTATCAATCTGACTGGAAGTAAGAGAGTTTTAACAGCAAGTCAATTTAGGCATCAATTAAATAATCTCTTAGTTAATGGTGCCCATCTCTTATGCATTGAGTTATGGGGATCATTTCTAGTGGCAAACTATAGGTAATAATTTACGATGAGTCTCTTTTAGCTGAAGCTCTGTGATAAAACTACAGAGGTGGCCAAGTAATTATTCAGAGAAACCCTCAGGGACACTGGACTTTTTGAAGAGGAGAGAGTAAAGGAGGAAGGTGGTTCAATATAAACCCATGTTTGCTGTTGACTTTTATTGTAGGGAAGAAGGGACAAGGGAGGAGGTGAAGGCAGTATCATGTGTATTGCTCCAAAGGAAAAAAAAAAAAAAAAAAAGGCTGACTATATTTTTTAAAAGTGAATTAAAGATGCAAGGAGATATTACCTGGCTTGCCCAAAGAAGAAGGTTGGCTATGTTTAAAAAAGTGCATAAAAAAGTCAGAAAGGTGCAAGGATAACTACGAATTATTTGTTAATGAGAAATCTGAAAAAAGAACCATGTGTAAGGCAGTATCTGACATGTGTCACTTCTGGAAGATGTGTAGTTTCTATCCTGCTTGTCTCATCCTTTGGGAATAATTTGCTGTTGGTTTGCACTAGTAATTTTAATGGCTTTTTGAATCAAGTTGGCTTTCTCTCTGGCTCTTCCTGCCAGAACTCTGCCTGCCTTCTCTGTTCCTTGGGATGAATAGCGAGCAAACAGCACCATCTTACCGCTTAGCTCAACCGTGCTCACATTTGGTGTAAAATGTATCGTACCATCCATGCTCCAGCTCTGAATGGAAGGTACAAAATAAATTTTACTCTTCACTTCTGTTAGATCAAGGTGACACTGCGGCTGTGACTCTACTTTGAGCTTTCATTTTGTCAATTCTTTCAATAATCCAGTCTGATCTAGTCAAGTAAATATATTGGACAGGGAACAAGAGGAGACGACGTTGTTTTAAAGAGGGCAGGAGAGAAGAAAACCACTAGCAATAACAAAAATTTAAATACTCAAACTTTGATACTATCATAGGTTGATAGAGTGCTATCTTTGAAAACAAAAAGAGCCTTTTCTGGTGGTGTTATAGTGGTGGGGATAACTTGCTATGTGCAATTCCTGTTTGCAAACATATATTCTAATTTTGAATAGTTACTTAACAACATTCATGTAATGTAGTTTATTAGAATGAAAGATTCATATTAGTTTTTTGCATTTCAGTTAATGTTTAGAGAATGATTGCAAACCAAAGAACTATATATTATCAACATACAAGTAGTTTTGTACACAAGCAGGAGAAGTCACAATTTGACCCGCTATTTGTATCATCCAGTTCTCAGTAAGGCAATATAAGTATATAAATATATAAATATAATTACAATCCTGCTGTCTTTATGCGCGTAGCTGCTGTACAGCTTGGGCAGGATTTGGAAGAATACTGCATTCAGTCCAGACTGATAGCCAAAATAAATGAAAATCTATTCATTTATGGAAATTAATTTTATTGGGATATTGACATTCAATTGACATTATTAAGAATGTATTAAGAAAGCAAATGCAGTGCTATGTTTTCGTCTTCAACAAAATGCTTTCCATGCATGGAAACCCTTATGGGAAGCTTAGCTTGGCTATACTTACACACTATTGAAATGCTCAGAGCCACTATCGCATGAAATGTTTTCCAGTATCTCTGGAAAACTTTCAGTCTTTATCACTTTAATATCAAACAAAACTCTATGCTTGTGAGCTCAGAAGGAATAATAGCTAAATTTTGTGGTTTATTTTTGAGTAGCACAGGCTCCAGATGAATGGAGTAGTCTTCCTTATCTCCACAGAATTTGTTCTTGAATATAAAACATTTTATTCTCTATCATTTTTAAGTTATATCTTTTCCATGATATTTTCATGAAAATAAAGCAATTTGAAAATGGACTTTTCATCAGCTCATCCTTTATCTGTTTTACTTTATAGAGATGACCATAAACCACAGTTAATTCTAATGCAGTGCCTCTTCTGGTTCATGCCCTCTTTTCTGTGTTTGTAATTAGAAGGGGTTTGTTTCATTACTGTGATAAAACTATAAAATACATCATTGCATTTCCCCAAAGAAGTAAATGTATGCCATCAGCTTAGTACATTAAGGTTAAGTGTTGGGGCATGTAAGAGAGAAGGAGAGACTGAAAAGAAAGTTCATGACAAGTCTTGCTTTTGACTGTTTTGTCTTATGTTCTGATGAGCAATCTATTGCTTTTTGAGATCAATTTTGTTTAAAATTCTGCTTCACTTCTGTAAATACTCTAGCACTTTGAAGAAGTCTTATTTTTGCTGGGTTTTATGCTTTTTCTGTTGTGAAAAATTGACTCTGGTGCCATGCATCAATTATATAGGCTTCTGAGATGAGAAGGGGAAAGGAAAATAGGACATTTCTGAGACCTTTAAATAACATACTCAAAATAACTTTTTTCCCTGAATAATGTTTCAATATTTTGGTCTGACCTGTATAGGTTACAAGCCATAGCCATGTCCTAATGCAAAAAGAAACACTCTTATTTTTCTAACGCTATGAAAGTGTTGCATTTTACAGGATGTCTGTTTAAAACTTCTTGAAGGGTTTGGTTGAGTGAATGAAGATGTGCCCCACACTGGTGATGTATTAGAATATTACATTGCATTGCCTTAGGATGTGTATTACTTCTTAATGCTGCAGCATGGCTATTATTAAGTTTGGAAAGATGAGACATTGAATAATGAATATTTTGTTACTGGGCAGTTTGTTTATTTTTTGGCTGGTTAGTTGAGAAGACAAGCTACAACAAGCTTTATCTCCTAAGTTAATACAGAAAAGAAACAGGCAGATAAACTTGTATTTTAATATGGTTTCAGAATAGCTTTTTATAGAGTTCAGTGTTGAAATGAAGGAAGCAATCCTGTAACAGACTGATAAACTGGTATGCTCTTATTGTTAAGCAGAGAGAAATTCATAGCAAGAGGCTTCCTGAATCCTACAGGATTTTGTGGTGCTCCAAAATACTGTCTGTTTTGTGGGATATTTTTGGAGTCCATCATTGAGTGAATAAGGAGGCTTTTACATACAGAGGTGCTGGGGTCATAATCTTCACTTAGGGTTATATTTTTTCCCTCATTTTGCAACCTAATAAGGGATAACAGCTTTACCACCCGCTCTACTGCAGTCCTTGAGGTTTTCTGTTTTCAGCTGTGTAGCAACAAGGGCTACTGAGAAAATGGGCTTCATAAAGTCAAAGCACCTTTTTCAGTAATCTGTTGGAGGATAGTGCATGCATGTGTGCCCAGAAGTTAGGTGTTTTTACAAAATGAATTCAAAAGATTACTGTGAGATGGCTGCCCATAGGTATTTTCCCTTTTTTATTATCTTCCGTTATTTTAGGTCAGCCTACTATCCTTTCCCATACGATCTTTTCCAAACTTTGGGAGTGTTGCTCTACAATTACCTTTGAATCCTGACTTCTGAACGTTTTTCTGAAATACTGCATCTTCTGAAATACTGCATCTTCTGAAATACTGCATCTTCTGAAATACTGCATCTTCTGAAATACTTCTCTTGGACAGCTGTTTTCTGGAGTTTTTCAGTACAACAGTACTTTAATAGCTTGTAGGGTTTGTGCTTCTGTATTACATGGATTCAGGTATTGAGAGAGTTTCATGCCCAGTCTCCCATTCTAATACCTTCTTGTACATGCAGTTTTTGAATGGTTTGTAATCTGGTTTTCTGCTGCTCCCTCACTAAATTCTGGATCTTACGTCACATTTGTTGCTGAAAATAGCATTATTTTTCTTTAAGGCTACAAGTGAAATGGTGTGGAAATCACTGAAATTAATGATTCATCTGAAAGCATTTATTGTAGAATATCAGTCTCTGGGAAAAATAAACCACCTACTTGTTCTTTACATACTTTGTTATTTCACATGAGTTTTCACAGGCTTCCCTTCCATTTTATATATTTTATTACCAATCAAATTATGGGGAAACTGAATACGGAATGCACAAAAGATATAGAAGAACACCCAAAACACTAAGAAAAATCCAAGATCAATTTCATGAAATAAAATGATGGTACTGATTTCTTTACATCACAGATGTGAGAGAACAAAAGTGAAGAAAGAACATTTCAGGATGAATTATTCAACAGATATGATACTATAGTACACTGTCACTCAAGTAATTTCTGATTTTTGTATTAACTGGCATTTGAATCTTTGTAGAGGTTAAGCTTTTGCAGTCTGTCTGCTGAGGGAG
The DNA here is from genome assembly GCA_947846985.1 of Fratercula arctica. Lineage (NCBI taxonomy): Eukaryota > Metazoa > Chordata > Aves > Charadriiformes > Alcidae > Fratercula > Fratercula arctica. The sequence goes on from CANTUZ010000010.1 coordinate 29,637,515, forward strand.
GGGAAAACAATTCTCAGAGGTGAGTCTGTCATCTTCTGCACTAAAAAAGTGTGAAACAGTTCCCGTGTGTGAGAGGAATGAAGACTAGGAGGCTGTAGCTTTGTTGCTGGTAAGGGAAGAAGGCAGCATATTTTCACTCTTGAGAGGATGACCCAGGTGACTTGCAGATGACCCCTATTACTTGTATCTGGTAAGGGATTGAGGTTCTGTGCCATCTTGGCAGCTTAAAACATTAATTTTATTTACAATGTTACTCTGTTACTGGCTAAATAACATTCACTTTTGGTGACAGAAGATGAGGGAGTTTGGTAGGGCAGCAGTGGCAGTAAGGCCACAGAAAATGAGCGTTTATTCCAATTGTCCTTATTAAAGGCTGAGCAAATGCATTGCTGGTCCAGCAAAGCAGTAGCATCATGCGCTCCTAAGCATTAAAAAAACCCAACTCCTCTTTAGGATGAAACTTTAAGCCAAAAGGGATTAATCATGCAGAATTTCTCTATTCTTTCTAGCTCCTCTTAAATAGTGAGAAAATGTTAGCGGGTAAAAGATTTAATTTGTATTCTCTTAGTCCTTTAAACATGCCCTAAATCTGTATTCACACAAAGCTTCCAGTCCCTGCAAGATACTGAATGTTGATTTTTCATTTTGTCTTTGTATTTGAAAATGATTACTCAGTCCTTTTCTTTTGTTTTTCTGGTTTTAAAGTATTTCATTTGGAGAGGTTTAATAACTGAAGGTTCAGGCTACTTTGTCTTGCCCCAGTCTGAACCATTGTACAATGGAAATCAGATTTAATTACTGCATTTTGAAAATGAATGAATTTCTGAAACATCAGTGGAAAAAATTTGTCACTAAAATGTATTTCTTAATAGTTCAAAGCAAAGGCCTTGTTGAAAGTGGAACAGATGAAACAGGTAATCTCTTCAGAAATAATGAGTTCTTAGTAAATTTGAATATTGTTGAGTTGTTGAATTGACAGGTTCTGCCCTAAAGCTCTCTTTTCACTCCAGTTATACAAAAAGGAGCGCTCAGAAATGTTACAGTAAGTTACAATACAAAAATCTTATACAATAAAATAAATAACAGTAACATTCCTATATCAGATTTTTATGCATAATTTTCGTTTACTTTTGATGAATAAAGTGGTAAAATTATAATAAACCGCAGTAACAATCAGCGTTGCTACAGAAACTATTTTCTTATAAATATAACAATTCTAAAAAGCTTAAAAAGTGAAAAGCAGATTTTTACCAGCAGATTTTATTACTCTGTAGTAATTAAGCTTGATTTGCATTCTGTATACTTTTTCAGAAGTATGTTTATATGTATATACTTTATACACCCATACTTACACATACTCACATTTATCCACCCATTAACGTGTATATATACAGACACAGAAATATATACACATGCATACATACAGTATTATGTTTTAGAATGCAAGAGGAAAAACTGAAACCTGCAAAATGTATGCAAAGAGATAGATGCTTCCGCTTTTTCCTCTCGCAAAATGTCTGGAACTCGTGAAAACTGGAATCTAAATCTCCACTTTGTTCGAGTGCTACAGCTTACTTGAGTAAGTAGAATCGAGCCTGGGAATAAAGTGCCTGGAAAAAAAAAGCAAGCCTTTTAATTTTCCTCACAGTTGTTAATCAAAATAGAGAAATTAACAGTACTTGTCATAACAGTTCTTGAAATAAGTATGGCATATATTTATAAATTTTAAAGGTGCATGGAGCTTTCTAAATCATTTAGGATTATGTGTTATAATTAATTATTTAGAAAAACACAATCTCTTTTCAGTTCAGAATTTTGGTGAAACTTGAGGGTGCTATATTCGGGAAAATAATTTTTCTCTATGCAGCAGAAAAAGGTTTTTGTTTGTTTTCAAGTAAGAAAATGTTACTATGTTTCAAATGAGCAGCTATCTGTGAAAATGTCGTCTTTTACATGCAAATAACTGTCTCTGAAGTAGATCATTTGTAATTTCCACATTTTTTTTTTTTTATGCAAGAAAGCATCATTTGGTTCTTTCCAAGCAACCAAAGTCCTGCAAACAGAATCAAGGAAGCACAAAAAAAAGTTGCTTAAAACACATGCTGAAGTGGAAGTGGTTTGGAGCTTGCTAGGGAAAGAAAGTAATTACCAGCCAAGACAGTTTTCTTTATTGGCATAAATCTCAGGCTTTTTGTCTTGAGATGCTGTTAGTTCACCTGCAAGGACTTATTGCTTAGCTGTCAGTGCATAAGGCTTCTATTTTCGTATCTGTTATTAACCACGTTTATTCAGCTTGCAGTCTCAAACGACCTTCGGATGTGGCAATTTGGTCAAATTTTACGTTCCTAACTTGTTGACCAGTATGTGGGATTATGGAAGACCTACTACTGCTCTGTTAAGAGGCAAACGTAATATGTCTTCCTATATAAAATTGAAAGCAGATGTTTTTCCAAAAAAGCTATCCCTAAATAAAGCTTTCTAGAAACTTCTGTTTACTTGCATAACAAATCCTTTGTATATAATCTGTGCTGTCCTGCAGTATGATTCCTTTTAAATCACACAAGACAATACTGAAAGTTATTGAATGTGTTATTCTGCTTGCAAGCGTCGTACCGCTGTGATTGAAATGTTACTCCTGTGTAATCACTTGCCTGACCACGTACCAACACACAAAATTAACATTAATCCTTCCTTATAGATGCAGCTGATAAGAACTGTAATGAATGTGCTGCTCTGTGTCCCTTCCCAAGGTTAGAGCCAACTTGAGCTTTTTTCAGTTAATAGACCTATATATGTGAAAATAACTGATTTTTCAAACTCACTGACAGTGGCTTGAGTGTTCCTAGATCAGCTTTTTCATTCAGCAGAGGGAAGCGTTTTCTTTGACCTCAGGAAAGAGAGGTGTTCTCCATCAAAATAGTAAGTTTTCCCTCTTCTCAAGTGAAAATTACCTCTCAGTACAAAAGTACTTCTCCTAACTTCAGAGTAGGAAAGTGCCTCTCGCAAGTCCAACGAGGACTCTTTACTTCTTTGCACGTTCTTGGATAACAAGGTGTTGGGATAGAGAGCTGAACAGAGACAGAGAGCATATACTGGGAAGGGAAGTGCTGAGACAGTTTTTTAAATTTCTGTCGATGCTACTGACTGTGTTGGTTGTAGCAAGGGGTGACAAATACTTGCTATCTGTTTACAGTGTAATGTGTGTCAGACTTCATTCTTAATTGTTAAAGAAACAAGAGAAATTGTTCTTACTGTTAATACTATTTGGCTAAAGATGCGTTTCAGCTCTCATGTTCTTGCTAAAAATGTTAGTCATTGATCGCACATGAGCTGTTAGTCCTTCTGGAGGTACTAAAGTGCTCATAGAAGCCATTGGTTTCAGAGGCTACTTCTGAGGCAAAGTATACAATGGCAGAAAAAGTTGGATGATCTGATCTGAACCCAAAATTTCATCTCAGAGCTGCTAACGTCATTCTCCTGAGAGAAGACAGAAATTCTATGCAAAGAGCTGTGCTCCAGCAGCTACTTGCGGATCAAAGTGATTTGAGTCCTGCAGAACTGACAGACAGTTCTCTGTCATCTTCATCATCATTGCGAGGCATATTGTTCCTTAGCTGCTGATAGATACTCTATGCCTATATGCAGTACTATTCCTATATGAACTCTATTTCTATATATAGTCTATTCCTATATGAGTACTCTGATATGCAATTTGCTTTTGATTCATACAGTAGAGAAGAAATAGAAGGTTTTTTTTAATTGATGATTCAAATTTTTATAAAATTATTAATTTCTTAAGTGCAAAGCAGTGCAGAGATTTGCTCCTGCGTAGGTGGTGCAAGACCTTTATAAACTGTTTTGCTTATGATCATGGCACAAACTCATTTTTGACATCACATGCAAATCCCAGTCTGGTCTCCAGTTGTTGAGGATATGATCTGGATTTGCAATGATACACAGAAAAATATGGTTCTTTCTAAATGCTGTTGACAGGTTTTGACAGACTTAATCCTGATCTCATCCAGTATATTTCATGCTGTTGACAAGAAAAGTATTTATTTTCTTTCTATTTGTGTATCTGTAGCATAAATTTGAAATGTTCTGATATATTTGTCTTATTATGAATTCCCATTTTTAAATGTACACAGAGATTAGCTTGGTGTCACCATTTGAAATTATGTAAAGAAGAGTGAATAGTTTCTTTAAATCACAACACTACATGCTTAAGAGAACGTAGCACAAAGTAGGTTGTGCCCTTGCTTTTTGTTTCTGACCCCTTTCTCTGCCAAAGTCGATGTGAGGTTGTATCCAGTCATTGTTCCTTTGATGTAAAAACACCTCTTATATTGTAGGCAACCAGAGAGGAGATGGCTTTCTCTGCACAGTGCCATCTTCCTTTTTCTGTGTTAAACCCCAGAGTTAGAGGAGATCGGGGTATTAGGAGGACTCAGCCCTGTCCTTTCTCAAATGTTTGTTAGGACCCGCAGGTCAAGGTCATGAATTTGGAGCAATGATTTCACAGAATCAGGGAGACATCTCTCAACTTTCTTCACAAATAACTGTAAGGAGACTCATTTAGGACTTCATGGCAGTGCCTGCAGGTCCCATTGTGGAAATGCTTTTGCTTTTTATGTTACCAGACATCTTAGTGTGAGAACCATGTTGTACGGCATATAGCCTGTGCTGTAGTCTGGACCTCTTCTATAAAGTTACAGGGCTTGTAAGTAGTATGTTTTGTCATATAAATGGACTCCTAATCTGCTATTTTTATCTTTAGAATTTTGTACAAGAATGATCCTTCCTTGTGAAGAGGTTTTCAGAATTTTTGGTAGCCTGCCCATCTCTCATTGAAATGGAAAAAGTGTTGCATACGGGCTTTTTCTAGCCACGTGGTACTTTTCATTCACCTGGCATATGCTTAGGAGTTCAGGATATCAAGTCCTTTCCTTGGGAACAAATACTGTGGGTGCGAGTAAATATGGCTTGATGGAGATAATTGAATAGAAGAGTTGCATCTGATTTATGAAATTTTGTAGAAATATATTCCAGTGTAATTTACTGTGAAATACTTCATAGTTTATCAACTACAGAGAGTCTGATTTCTTTCAGCACAAACCATAAATTCTTCTTACCCAGGAAAATAGGTTGGTCTGTTAACTGGATGAATTATTCTCCAGAACAATGGAGGAATAAGCTGGGTCACTGAGCTTACAGCCTGTAAAGGCCTGATTTTGGGCAAGTTGGGTACAATTTTGACTTTAAATTTATATGTTTCTTCTTTCTTTGACTAACCCGTAGGTGGACTTTAATATGTGCAAATACATTTCTTAGAAATTCTTTGCAGGCTGTTTATTATAGAGTTGCTGTATTTTTGGGCTGGAATCGATTGTGTCCAGCAGGAGGATGCAGCAATAAGGGCCGGGTACTCATTTTGTCCTAGACTATACAAAGCTGTTCAGGAAAAGATGTGCTTTGAGATCCTTTTTCTTTTCTAATGATGCGACTCTTACTCATCTCTAAATGTCAGGCTACATGCATAGGTGCAAAAGGTGATTTTTTTGATTGTTTGGTGTGAGAATCCCTTGACTGCATGACATGATTTTTTTTTTTTTTTTGCAATGTGTCGGGGTGACCTGCGCGTGGGTCCATTGTGTCCCACGACTGGCCAGGGGCTGTTGCACTGGCTCTGGGCTGGATATCGTGCCCTCGAGCAGGATTTCCTGGGGGGAGGGACAATGCCAGGTGCCATATCTTCTATCTCACGTCACAACTTCTTGCACTGGATCCAGTTAAGGCAGGACAGAAACTGGGTCAGTGCCTCATAGATTCATATTTGGTTTTGAGGGTGGGAAGCAGAAAATGGAGGCCTTGTACCAGTAGTACAAGTCTCAGCAGACTTGCTGTTCCTATTCCTTGTGGATAAATGAAAGAAAGGTACATGGTCATCTTACAAGTCCGAGATGGCCATTCTGTCATTGACTGTTGTCTTTTTTGTGTTGTGATCACCATAGATCAATGTGAAGTATTTAGATTGATTTGCAATTCTGTTACTAGTTTAGAAAATACACCTTTGAACAAGAATAAGGGGAAGATGAAGTGAATGAAAGTTTTTATTCTCTTCATGAGTGTTCAGAATCTCTTATTTCAATATAAAGCTGTCTCAGTCTGTTAAATAGCTGCATAAAGTTTGTGACATCTTGTACATTAGATTCTGCACTAATTCTGCACTGGGCAACAAATGCGTTGAGGAGGCACAGAATAATGCGAGATGAGCAATGACTGATGGAAACTCTGTAATAGTGTGAACCTTTTGCCATCCCTTGCAGAGAAACTGTAAGTCCAGTAGAGTTTGCATTCTCTATTTAATATGTTCAGTTCTCAGGTGACTCCTGTACCTGTATTGATGCAGTGGGAGTAAGAATTTAGCTGGGGCTTTATCTGTCACATATATTGATCCCTTGAAGTGTGAAAATATATCTGAAGAACCTGTAATTATGCTTAATTCAAGTCCCTGTAGCAGTTTGTGTTCCAATCTGTTCTCATGGAGAATATAGAAAAAAGATAGCTAGAGACTGTTGATCACAGCTTGAACTGAATAGCCTTATCAAATATTCCACTAATGTTTTAAAATGCACCTCAGCAGATCATCCTTTTACTTTCTTGTTGTCTAATGAAAGCACTGTGGAGTCACGAAAAAGGGTTTCTGAGGTTTTATCCCTCCTTGCTTATCTCTTCACATTTGTTCTTATATTATGTGACGTGATCACAGCTATGCAGCCATCCAGAGTTGGATTTGATTGCCTGCTTGTGGTATGTGAACTAATTCAAGGCAAAAGGACACTAGTCATTCTTATTGCACTTGGTAGATTTTGGTAGAAGCGATAAGTAAAAAACAAAACTGGCATATAAAGGCACATGTGAATTATTCTTTTAAAAGAATGAATTTGGATGGGGGTCATCTTGGTGAAATGGGAAATATATTTTAACAGAATAATGAAGCAGCCCGAATGTCATTTATTTCCATTTTTACGTTGATACATCCATTGTATTCCTCACTGGCACTCAAAGCAATGGGTTGTCTTTGTCCTTATTTTAATTGACAGAAACGTAACATTTAGGCAAAATAAATGAACCTTCAGCCAGTGCAGAAGGCTGCCCAGTTTATAGCTGGAGATGTAGATAATACTCATCTGTTCTTAAAATGCCTGCAAAATACAAATAATGAGCAATATTTTTGCCATATGAATTTGGGTTGGTGAATAGAAGTATTATCTCATTTTTGTTAAGTATTAGCAGAGCTACTCTGTTAAAAATGATTCTAGCTCATATACATGTAATGAATGTTGAGAACTTGTTTGCTTGTAGAGGACTTCTTTACGAGCAGGGGAAAAAAGAAGCTTTGCTTTTATTGACTTGAACTTAATAGTCCTGATGGCAGGGCCATCGCTGTCAGCTCTTTTGGTGGAGCCTTGGTACAATTATGCTGCAGGGCAGATAGGTGAATTCTTTTTCTGTGCTGGAATATGCAGTCTAGAGAATAACTCGGGAGAACCTATGCATCAGTACATCAGTTTTAATAGGGATCTATCTGCTTTTTTTGAGGAAATTAAGTTATGTTCCAAGATGAACGATGATAGCCCAAAGATACATGTGGTTGGAAAACAAATGTCAAGGAATAATTGTCAGCAGTTTTCTTTTGCACCAAGATCAATATCCTGATCTAGTTCTAATGTTTTATTTTTATATTTATTTTTATTTTAATGGCAATAGTGAAGCTTAGCATTTGTGAATGATGCTAAGGTGGCAGGAGTTGTAAACATTTTTGGTGATGGGATAATAATTTTGACAAATTGAAAGGACTGACCATGAAAATGCAAAATATTATAATTGGGAAGGTGAACTTTAAAGTATAACTAGTGCTGAGCAGTAAAATGGTTCTTAATATTTTATATCAGACTCTTCTAAATAAGTTAATAATGTGATAAGTGGAAAATAAGGTAACTACCATCTAAGGATATATTAACAGAACTCCAGTTTGCATTTAGCCAGAAGGCTTTTTCCAGATTTTGAGCCCCTTTTTAAAAGAAAAATCTGGTAAGTCGAATAGATTCCATTGAAGAACAAGAGCAGCAACAGGCGATTTAAATAAAATAATACATCAGGAGACATTAATAGATTACGTTATTTTTTGTCTTCTAAAGAAGAAGACTCCATAGAGTATGACCAGAACTTTGAAAATGAAGAATAGTCTTGTAAAGTGATTGGTTGTTCTCCAAGGAGGCTGTGTGTGGAAGCGGAAGAAATTGTCTGTTTGCACGAGCTCAGATGTTTGGTTATTAGGAGAAGATTCACCATCAAAATAGTTGTTTTTTTTTTTAAAAAGTAAGAAAATTTTCTTGCATTTGACATTTTAACGTAGTTACTTAAATATCAGGCATAGCACTGATACGGTTGATCGCTCATGATCTTTTTCCGGTACTAAACAATGTGTAAAGGAATGTAATTTCTGGTGATTTGTCACAGATTCTTTTTTTTTTTTTTATCTTTAGTTTCTTTCATGACATTATTTTCTCTTTTTCAATGACAAAATGTTCATTAATTATGGCTGTCAGCATTACGTAATTGTAATGTTATTTATCATTAGCATTAACATTAGTCCAAGCTCCCTGAAAAGCAATAGCAGTGGTGTACGATTTTGGGGTTGATGTGGATTTTTTTGTTCATTTCGTTTCAAGACGTTATGCAATGATATTTTTGGGTAAGTGAAAAAATAATGTAAATTAAAAAATACTGCAATCATAGAATTTGCCAATTCAGTAACATAAATAGAAAAGAACAATATGTCTTAAATGATATTATGCTTAAATTATAAAATTGTTGTTAAAGAGTGTGATATTTATCTATCAGTTTTCATACATGCTGCTGTTGCAGAAGATGCTATTTTATGTATAGTATAGGTTTTCTTAATTGGCTTATGAAAGAATTTAATATGTCGTAGTCTAGTCATTCTGTTGTTAAATTAGGCAGACCTCTGGAGGGAAGAACCTGACAACTCATGATCATCACATTTATAATCAATTAGTGATACTCAGTGAAGCAGTTTAAGGGAATCATTTTAGCTAGCTAACATATTGAAGGACATCATAGTTACATCCACTATAGGTCACAAATCATATAGACAAACATATATCCTGCAAAAGCTAATAAACAGAAATCATCTACGAAAGAGCAACTAAGTAGCAAATGTTAGGGCTCAAGCAGAAAGCCTGAGTGGTGTGCTGCATGAGTACTCCTAATGATTCTTGAAAACAGAAAGTATTTCTCAGTAGGGTCTGAAAACACAACAGGTACCTTCTTAAAAGCATGAGACCCAAACCTTTCTCTGTAAGGTGGATGGATGCATTCCTACTGCGGACATCCTCTGCTCCTGAGATGTGGACTTCAGCGCAGAGAAGATAAACTTAAGATAAATAAACTTTTGTAATACTGTTGAGAATGCAGAAAGTAAAAGGCTAGCCGGGAATGCTTCAATGAATCTGGCAGATACACTTTTTTTGCAGTAGGTACTCATTGTGACTGTATTTCTTTCAGGAATGTCTTTAGCTCTAGATGAGATTAAAACAGGGAGAGAGATTATTCACCTCAAAAGTAATTTGGGGAGATGTGAATTAACTCTTCAGATTCAGCAAGTAAAAGTCTTATTGTTTGAACCACATCTGGCATCATAACTTTGTTTCAGTGATAAGAATGTGTGCTCGAGAACAGTCCCAAGGCCTTGAGTAACACAAAAAGCTAGAGCAGCAGGGCAGCGATTGTGGCGCACACCTCTCGGTTGCTAGATGGGACTCTTCATCTCTGTGGTCTGGTCTTTTTTGCAAGAACGAGATGGGTCCCTCCAGTCTCCTGGTTGTTTTGTCATTATAGCTAGAGATGGGAAAGATATCAGTCATACCCTGCTGGAATGAGAACAGTTTCTGAAACCTCAGAAGTTTCCTGTGGGCCTTATTTTGATATGGATTTCAGTGTATTTTCCAGTAGCAGCACTGTCAGAGGAGACTTGTTTATTCGGAGAGCTTTTCTGTGGTGAGTAAAGGGAAGCCTTTGTGAGACAGCTCGCAGGTGTGACCTTCTGAGCTCAGTAATAAATGGCATAAAGCTTTTATTTCTTCATTCAATCCCATACTTGCATTGGCTAAGGATTTCAGGTTCCCATTCTTACATACATGCCCTTGAAAATTGTAATGGGAAATATTTTTAATTAACAGAATATGAATATGTTAATGGGTGCTATCAAATAAATGCAATTGTCTCCAACATCCTACGAAGGACTTTGAGGATGTAACAGTTGTATTAATTTAGTTAGTTCCTCTGTTGTTTCTGAGCTAATTCATATTTTATGATTTTAAAATATCTTGCGTCTGACATACTTGACCTTTCTCATCCACTTACACTCAAAAGTAAATCTATTCAGTAGAGCTCTTGAAATATCCAGATTGAAGACTCCAACAATCTTACACTGGAAAGAAACGACACTCTCTTTTTATAATTGGTATCTTAGGAAGAAACGGACCACTTGAAGACCCATTTGACAGAAAAATACTGATGAGTATTTTTACTTCTTTTAATAAAGACGATAAGGATTAGGAATCCTCTAATGCAGGATCTTTCCACAAAATCTGAGCAGCTCTGCAGGACTCTTGGAAAAAGACTGTATACAAAAACTTTTCCCTGTTTTTGTCAGAAGTCTTCTGTGTTATTGCATCTTGGCTCAAGTGCTGTCCTTCGTTCCGTGCAATTCTTCGTCTTTTGTACTTCCCATGGCTACTAAAAGCTTGACTGTTTGCTTTAATCTGCTGCAGCGACCTTGCAATGTGTGACATCATGTACATATTTGAATGACGTGCTATGATTTGTGAGCTCTTGCGGGATTGAAATATGAATCTCGATATGCTTAGATAGACATTTATGTCTTGAGTTCTTATGACTGCATGAAATGTAGTTAGGTATATCATAGTTGTATGACAGCCTCAGAGACAAATGGCTAAAATTGTTGAATTTTTACCCCAAATTAAATCTCTCTCTTTAAAACCTGATGCACCTAATGATGTGGGAGACATCACATATACCAGACACTCATTTATTTTTCTTTTGGAAGACAACTTCTGTACACATCTGCTGGGAGGATCTCTGTGCAAATTTCTGAAGATTATAATAAAACTGCTTCTAATAAAAGTCAGTAACTATTACAAAAGTGAAAAATATTTAAACATTTTATTCTTTGAAATGGAGTGGGATCTCCTGTGTGTGGAGTAACTTGATAGGTTTATGTCAGTTATGCAGCCTAAAAACTATGTAAATTGGTGTGCCAAGAGCAATAGATTTTTTTTTTTTAGCACTATAGTTTGTTTTGTAAATTTAGCTTTAAAGCAAATTAATTTTAAAGGAGGATTCCTCTTCTATTTAGGCCAATGTCCTCATCCAAGGAGAGGTAATTTGCAGTGCAAGGTCCTGTTCTTTGTGCCTGAAAAGAGGCCTTAAAAAGAACTTAAAGTAGCAGAAAGTCTAGAATCATACTGGCTTTCATACTACCTAGTCTAGTTCTGACCATTGTGGCCTATGAATATTAGATCATTCACTTGTTTTCCAGAGAGAAAAGGTGTCATGCATTGTGTTCAGAAAGCTTTGTTTAAATAATGAAAAATATTGCCATGTATTCTGAAGGAAATGCCAAAGAAGTGGGGTGAGATTTGGCCTCAGCTATCAAATTCAAGTCCTGAGCTCCAAGTCTGTGATCAGATTTCTGTGCCATTAGATTTGTAGTGAAAAGGCCTATCACATTTTTAAAGTAATAGAGAGTCAATTCTATCAATGAATAAGCTGGCAGAAATTAAATCAGTTTTGCTGAATACACGGAATATCAAGGTGACGTGATTCTGGAAACTTTTTGTGACTGTTGTTTTAAATCGGTTTAAATCCATGTTTTCCAAATGCAACAGTAGTAAACTTGTTCATAAAATTATTTTGCACCATTCTTCTCTAGGTGTCATATATAAATTCACAGCATGAGATAGTGCAGAGGAGATCACAGTCTAAATAATGGCACAGGGTGAAGAGGAAGCTGAAGCTCAGTATTACTGAAATGTGGGGATCACTTCCTGGGAGGCAGGAGCGGAGCTTACTCCTCCTGAGTGAACACTCCTTTTCCCTTAAATCTTAGCAGAGGAACAAGCCAAGTCCTAGGTTCTTCTAGTTCTGCTTCCAGAGTTCGTGAGGCTGACAAAGCAGATTTTGCAAATGCTCCTAATATCTCATTTCTGATGCATCTAATGTCCCTAGCTGGTAGGAGTGCTTTAAAAATAAACCCCTCATACTAGTGAAGAATGTTAGCACAGGCTCTGTGCAGTGCCTGATGAGATTTCAAACAATAGGCAAGAGTGGGACCCACAAAGAGCAGTGTTGCTGGAAATAAAACACTTGACAACAAGAGGTTTTTTGCATTGCCTAGATTTTGTACAGAAAACAACTTTTTCACTTAAAACTGCTATTAACATAAATTTTGCTTATATCCTGACTTCCTTGCGGCCAGAAACTTAAAATTACGGCAATCTAAGATTTCCTAAAGGATTGAGACAGCCACTTGTGTGTCACCATCTGCCTTTGCCCTCAGGTTTGCAGAAAGATCCCAGGGACCCCAGGGTTTCATATGGTGTCTCCACCCAAGGATCATGCAATAGATGTCTTGAAGATGTTGCACATCTTCATTCCTTCTTTGTCTCTGGCAAAATTCCCCCCCAAATCAGAATAGTCTGTCCACAGTCATCTTTAAATTTGTAATACATTTGAGATGTTACTTTTAAAAATTCTATAAATACATCTCTGCTGTTACTTCTTAAAATCTCTTTTTTGAAAATATAACTTCCCTAATTAATTCTGACTAGGTCTAAATTAATATAAAGGACTGGCTTTAGAATTTAAAATTCTATGCCTGTTTTAGTATGTATACGAGACATATACACTTCTGTGCACTGTCATTTAAAATAAACTCTCTGTTCTCCAAATTATATTACACTGTGTTTAAATTACTATTCAACCTACCACTTACTTTGACTAATCAGGTTAAGGGATTTAAAAATCAGCTTCAAAGATGACAGGTAGGTGGAACAGAAACATCACACTGCTACTTAAATCCAAATAAAAAGAGTGTAAAAGAAAAAAGGCCAGAACATGAGAGACAGATTTTCCTGTGCGGTAATCTGACAGTTTAAGAGTGTTTCTGCTATGTACCTTCAGTATGAGTTCTCTAAAATTTTAATCTTTCTGCATGTTTTACAAAAGTAACAGACAAAATTAAACATTGACATTACACATTTGTATTTAATAATTCTAGCTGTACATAATTGTAGAAGATGATTACTGCTTATTACTAGAGGAAGACTATTTGGAAAAACACCTGAAATTCTATTATATATGAGTTCTGATTAGATTAATTTATCATCTTTGTAGACAAAGTGTAGTGATTCCATGAAAAGTTAAAAAAAAAAAACCAAACCAAGTCTTCCTGCTTGGGTGGTTTTTAGACCATTTGTGATTCATAATTAAGGACCTGTTAAAAGTTGGTACACCTGTAGTAGCTATGTCAGGATTTGGAAATCTGTGACTCCAGATGTCAATGATTTGAAAGTGATGCTAGATATTCTCGTAGCTTCTTAAAGGTCTGGGTAATTACCTATCCCATAAAAGTTCTAATTGATTAATATATTATTCATTACTTTTGCTGGCAGAGCTACTTTACTGTATCTTAAATGCATAGCAGTTTTAGAAATGCATCTGGAAGAACTCTCTAGGACTAATGCCGTGAACACATGATACAACCACGCTGCTGAAATTAAGTCTCTCTAGACACAGAAGAGCTTTAGCCTGATACTCTCCAATCCCCTAAATGTCAATGTGGAGAACTCAGCTCCTGTCAGCACTTTAATATGTTTTCAGTGCCCTGGAAATGCTTCCTCACTGGTTCAGGAGAAAAATGCATGAGGAACAACTACGCCCTTTGAAGCTCAGAGAGCAAAGGTGCAGAAGCGTGGAAGCTCCACATTTTTAATAACCTTTTCCCTGAATTTAGGCAGCACCCTGAAGACAGACTCTGTCCATATGAAACCCAAAGATATAGTTGTCTAGTCACTATGGTCTCACCATCATATTCATCAGTTTCTACTGTGTTTATACTTGTGAAACCTCTCTGTGGCTGAGTCAGTAAAGTTGCTCGAATCTTACAAGTGAAGATGAAGAAATGACTTGCAGGGTTTAGAAAGCCTGTAGTCTTTGCAGATAGGTGGCTGTTTGGGTTTTCAAAAGAATCCCAGTGGTTCAGGCATCCAGACAGTAACTATTTAAAGACTGAAAACTTAAACCCATGCCTGTTGCCTCTGTTCTGTGATGGTACGCTTCTGTGTTTCATTGCTGGGCTCAGTCCTGCAAACTGATTTCAGCTAGAACCTCACGGAGGTGGAGAAACGTGCTCTCTCTTATTTCTTCAGACTTCATTGCATAGTTGGGACTAGAGATCTTGTTTGTTCTTAAGTGCCTGACTCATCTACTGCTTCGTAATACAAGCTTACTCAGAGTTGTTAGCCCTCGAGAGACTAGAAAAATGCTAAAGCAGAAACTCCAGGGAGGAATTACTGTAAGTTTCCGTCATACAGTTATATGTAATATATGGTACAGATGTGAATCTAGATTTCTTATTTAATGCTGGGATGGCCTTAGGGAGCCAAATCTTGTATCAAAGCCTTTTTTTCATGGGCACAGTATAAATTCAGGGGAAAAAAAAAAGTCAAGGCTCCAGAGACACTATAATAATCGGATTGATAGATGCATTTTCACATGCACAAACAGCCCTGCCTTCTCCTTTGTATTTCAAAAAGAGCTGGACCAGCAGTCTCAACTTTTAAATACATGCAAAAAATACACATCAGGTAATAAGTAGTATAGATATTCTGTAGATACCATTGTTTTTAGTTTTCTCTTATATACAATGTGGAAATTGTAGAAAGTAAGATTATTTTTTTTTTAAGAGCTTTGAACATTCTTACGTACCAAGTCTAGTCCAGTAATTCTTTGTGACGTTGGAACGTGGCAGATGCTTTAAAAGAAAGTACAGTCAAACTTATCCTATAAAGGGTTAATGGATTAATCTTCAAGTATAATCTTGTTTATGTCAGCCTATTTGTTATTGGCTGGCTCAAAGCCGTTGAAACATAAAGTTTTTACTTCTCACTGAAACATAATAGGTGTTTCTGTGACCTCATACATCCTTACTTTTGAGTTCTATGTCTGGATGCTGTGGCAATGTATCCCACTGCTCTACTTCGAAGTTATTTTCTTCAGTATTACATGTGCTTGTGTATTCTATGTACTGCTTCTCAGTCTCTTTGGATTTTTCCTTGGTACTGCCTTTCACAAGAATAAAACTAGAATTATTCCTGAATTAATATTGCTGTCAAATTGTATGGCTAAAATAAGTTTGAACTACAGGAGATTCATTCTCCAAGGGTGATTCGATTTGCATTGAATCTAAAGGGTAACCTGTTTGTTATGAGTTACAGAGGTTTTCATAAAATTGAGGCCCATAATTAGGAAAAAAGAATATGCATGAGTAATTTGCCGTCTTGTAATGAAAGATTGCCATGGGAAACCAAGTGGATCAACAGATGCTGAAACCCTTGCTATGATTCTTGACGTATTTATTTTTCACTTTTCTTTTAGCCTTCTGAGTCATGTTGACCTGAGAGATTTGCAGATGTCTACGTATTACAACAAAATATTAACAATGCAGCAGATATTCAGTAGTAATAATTTAAAATGAAAATAATATGTATTTCATATATCAGAAATCTGAGTTTAATACATAGGCTTTTTCTGTGTTTAAAACTAATAGGCAATGATAAATTGAGCAACGGAGATGATGAAGTATATGTTTTTCCAGATAGCAGGAAAGTGTTTCTGAGGATAGTTGCTTATCTCTGTAAAGAGCAAATTTCTTTGACGTTTATTACTGTAGTCTTAAACCCATCTCCATTATCTATATCAGGCTTAGGAAAGGTACACTGTGATAGGTATGTCAAAAAAACCACCCAAATATAAACTCATTTACTTATCCCAGGTGTAGGGAAGAGATATAATTGATGTATATACATCACAAAAATGCAAAGAGTTGGTGTTTTAACTAAAGAGAGGGTAGAATGGAAGAGACATTTGGGCAGTGTTTTACTGTGATGTGCTGCGTGTATTCAGAGACAGGAGTCTTAAAAAAAAAACCCAACCAAACTTGAATCGCCTTTCTTGATAGTAGTACTGTGTTCTGTAGTACCAAATCCCGACAGTTTTATCTAGTTTGATAGGACTCAGGTAATATGCTTAAAGGGACTCTTGAAAAGTTTGTCTTTTAAAAGCACAGTTGTATGATTATTGCTGTTTCCAAAAAGATACGCAGCAGGAAAGGTGAGAGTGTGGTCTGAATGGTCATTCAGCATATGGGGAAATAAGCAAATTTTGTAGAATTTCTATTTTAAGTTAACACAAGAAATCGTTTTTAACACATACAATGAGTTCACTGAAAGAAAAGTATTGATTTGCAATGAGCTTGGTCTTGAGACTATGCATACTTAGTCTGTAAAATGCACTTTTTTTCCCTCGTGAAAACTCAAAAAGCAATAACGATATTGTTGCTAAATCAGTATTTTAAGGCATTAAATACAGGCTTAATTAGTTAAAAACTTGTTCTTTATCCCTTTTTGCAATCAGAACTTCTGGGGTTTTCTTCTAGTTAGAACAATTGTGGTGTTCATAGGACAGATCTGAAATCTTCAGAGAGATTGTTTTTTCACAAAATGTCAGGGAAGCTTTATTCAGCAAGTCCCTTTGAGCTGTTTTGGGAAGGTTTTTCTCAGTTATTTCATCTGGTTTCTGACTGTACAGAAGATTGTCCTACTCTTCTGTTCACTTGACAGAGCTGAGCAAAGGCAACTTGCATTAGAGCCTGCCGCCCAGTTTCCTTTTTATAGTAATAGAACATTTTTGCCACTGACATGGGAAGAATAGGGAAGCATTAGGAGCGCTTGATTGTCTAATGACTGACAGCAAGCTAGAAGAAAAACCCTGAAAATGTTACTTTTAAAGCTGGAGCTGATGAGATATCCCTCGTTACTGGCCTAACCTTACTGTGTCTGTTGTATCTTTATAGAGAAACGAATCTGACTTTTTAGGAGAAAAACTATTTCTTTCGCTCCAGAAGCAGTTTGGGGATTTTTCCATTTGGGAAAAAAGTACCTTGGTAAGGTTACTGTAGCCACCTTTGTAGTATGCTGTAGCTCGTGTCTGAAATGAGAGCTTCTGGGATATGGAATATGAAACTGGAAAAGAAAGTTCAAAGTAACTAGTCAAAGACTTGGCAACATAAACGCTTTTCAAGGAGTATTTATGAAGGTTCTCAAAATTATATATTTGTCTTGGGTAACTAACTTGCAATACCTGATTTTTTTTTTTTTTTCCTGGTTTTTAGAAAAGCTTATGCTAAGGCTCTGAAAGGTTTAAGGCAGATTACAGTTATTGTTATTCAAAATATCTGCCATGAGTTTTATAAGTATTACAATAAAGAAGCAGACAGCCTGTCCAAGTCTGCACGCTGTGAACGTTAGAGTAGGCCTCTTCTGAGAAACAGAGCCCAAGGTACCGTGCACACGTTTGTGAGACTCAGCGTCACGCGTAGGGATAATTGCTGAAAGACAAGTGCTCTTGTAGATCACCTTAGAATATCCTTGCCTCCTTGAGAACAGAAGAGAGAGTAAGGCACATTGGCATTTGTTGAATTAGTGCGATTATGGTTGAAATATTCAGTGCTAATTGTGCATATTCCAGTTTTTGAACATTTTCTAGCTACATCCTTTAGCACGAGCATTCTTTCTGTATCCGCCCATCCTTAATCACCTCTGTAAAACGGCACCTTCTGTTTGCAACCCAAGGTACAAAATTACTTTGGCATTTCTGCCTGCAGAAATGTTTGTGACCTCTCAATTTACTTCCTTCAGATCAGAATTTTATATTCAGAGCTGGGTTCCACAGTTGCCTTTACACAACCCTGTCATTGTATTTTCATGTAATTGTTTTGTCAATTGAATGTGCCTTTGTTTTATTGTGACTTAATGTTTTTAAATGTATTCATGCTACAGTTTAATGGGTCATGTTGGTAAATTATATGTCATTATATTTGAAGGTGCTATGAGTAGGAATGTTTTCAGGCAAACACAGGTTGTCTTGAAGACGCAAGCTTCCCTTACAACCCTTTGTTAACTTAGTAAACTTGTTAGTAAAAGAGCAAGAGTCAAGGTGCTAGACTAAAACAAAAGCTGGTAAGGAGCAGAGACAAGAAATGTCTTGGAAGTCCAATTACAGACTCCAGGAGTATGTGCATCTCTGGGTCGCAAAGCTGGCCAAAGACAATGGGACCTTCACTAACTCTCATGCAAAATTCTTCTTCCAAGAACAAGTTATTGGGAATGTGAGCCATTGTTTGGAAAAAGATGTGAAACTGTGAGCAGGCTGATTGCCCTCCTTAAGTGCTAGGCTTACAAAGTCAGACTTCATATAATTGCTTGTGAATTAAAAAGACTATACATCGTCCTTAATTCCTTATAGCACACACATTGTGAAGCCTCAAATACATGACTTTTTTTGAGGCAAAAGGGGCAACAGCAGCTGTATCTACACTATAGGAGACAGGAGCAATCACAACCTTTGGGGCTAATTAACCTAAAGTTTAAATGTATTCTGGTATGTCAGGATGGGACCTAGTTTTCAATTTCCTCTCCTGCCAAGCAGGGTGATTTCTATTGCAAAAGAAGATGGTGCTGGACTGTGTTGTGCTGCAGGAATGAGGTGCTCTGCTGCAAAACTGACTCTTTCTACCCTTTCCCAATGACTGCTCCCCTATTGCTCTTAACCAGTGCTTTTCTGTGTTAAGCAGGTGAATATAAACACAAAATTTGAATGGAGGATGTCACTAGAGGCAAAGAACATTATTTGAAACAAGTCTTGTAACAGTGACAGTAGACAGCAAATTGTGAAAACCAGTCTTTTCTAGGTCTTGCAGAAGAAGGGGGGGAATATTCAGTCTTGTTCTCTCTCACACCCCCATCAATCTAACCTTCATCTATCAGACCAGATGTAAACTGGAAAGAACTTCATGCTTTTCAATCAGATTTGCTGTGCCATCGGGTCAGTCATTTCTGTGCCAGTTCATATGGAGCAGATGTGAGACAAATCTGAAAGCATTTATAAATAAATAATAAAAGAAACTCCCATCACGTAGGGGACTGGTTAACAAGTACTGGTCTATAGCAGTGTGTACTGCTATTACGAAAAAGTTGATGAAAACCACAGATATAGTTAAATAAATATAACTAAATAAATCTATACAGGGCATAGATTTTTGTGTGAGTCTGATGTGAGGAGTGGCCAAAAGAGTTATTACATCAGAATTAGCTCAAAAAACAGAGTCTGAGTGCCAGGTAGAACTGTGGTCTGCCAGTTAATGGGGAAAAAAATGAGGAAAACTGTTGATGGGACTTGTTAACTAAAGCAGGAAGCAGGGAACTGCTGAGAAGATATCAGAGAAATGGCTACAGTGAGAGAGAGCCTAAAACCAGCTGAAGGGTGGGAGAATGAAGCATTGATAAAAAAAAGGACAAAAAGGAATGAGTTTATACTCAGTAGCTAAGTGTAGATGCCAGAAAAAAGACGAAACATTATTAGAAATATACCAAGGAAGAAGAGGACCTACTCAGACAGTAGTTCATATATTATTACACCATTTATGCAGTTGCTCCTCTTGGTTTGCTTGGTGTTGGAGGACAAAGAGAAGAGACACTGTTTTAGAGTGGACAGGCAGGCAGGCAAGTGCCAATATAATTTGCTTTGGGAACAAAAGGAAATTGTTCATTATTTCAGTTCATTTGTAGTCAGTTAACTTTGCTGTACTGTTATTGAAATAAAAGTGTAGTAGTACTGCAACAAAGTATTTAGGAAGAATATATTGAAAATGAACCCCCTTTGACACTATAATAGCATTTAATTGACATTAAATAGCTCCTTTGGAACCATTATGAATATGATAGGAATACAAATTATGAAACATTTCCATCATATTGAATCAACAGCTTCAAGAGATGAAGTTACATCATTGGAGCCTTTAAGACTTTCACTTTTGCAAGTGAATTTAGTACTTAAGAAAGTGCCATGCTGACTTTTCTGAAAACTGAGGTCTTACTGTGTGAAACTTGTCTGTCATAGCAGTTTTGCTAACAAGGCATGAACTGAAGGAGGCGATCAGAGCTTTGTGCAACTTGTCTAGCCTCTCATTGAGGGTGCTGGCACTGTCCTAGCCATCCAGTGATGGACACAGTGCAGGAAGAAACATTACCTAGGAATCCAGAAGAGGAGATCCATGCGATTGTCACAACATTGTGTACTCTTCTCTGTGCTTTCTTCAGTAATAAAACTTCTAACAATCGTGCAAAAAAATGTTTGTTATGTTTTGGATGCAATTTTCTCAGGGGATACGGAAGTCTGGGTGAGATCATGAGTTTTTAGGGTTACTTTCTTCTCACCCTACTGGTGATATTTTTATCTGTGTTTTTTCATCTGCTAGAATTGAACCTATTGCAAGTAGTAGTGCACACTGTGCAAAAGAAAGAATGGGCTGGATCATATTCTCAAGAGCTCAAGTCATTGCATTCAGATGCAATGAAACCAGCATGGAAACAAAATGAGGCTTTAACTGAGCAAGCTGTTGGCGTTTGAGGTGCCTGTAATTCATAGTTAATTGCAGATACTGGAAGGCACTGCATGTCTTTACTACGCACATTATTGTGTGTGGTTCTCGTCTGGATTTCTCCATAATTTGCTCACTAATAGGCTAATGTGTGTGGTACAACAGATTAAGGTATTAGATCTGTTAATTTTGGCAAGGTATTTCTCTTCTAACAAGCAGATTAAGCCATACCCGTCCACTGATCAGCATAATAGAAAATAGCTCTTTTATTTGTACTCTTTAACTTTTTGGAAGCCTACTGAATTTTGTATTTGATTCTTAATTGGAAAAGGAAGTACTTTAATAGAAGGCATATTCCACTTACAACGGGATACCTTTGGGAATCCTATCAATGCATGCTGGATTTTTTAATGTATTTTGAATAATTACACAGTGTCTTGTTCTGAAATAAACACATGCAGATATAAAAGCAGCCTTGTGTGCAGTTAATCTATAGCAATGAATCGTTATTTAGGACTAGTTTGCTATGGACATGTAAGGTATTTTAGGTAGAGAAGTCATTCCTGCAGTAGCAGATAGAGGATTTCTTTATATATGCTTCAGTGCAAAGCAAGAGCTAAAATAAATTTGATGATTTGAATGAGATTATCATGGATTTAGTATTTCAGAAAATCCTGGATCTATGTGCATCTTCAGAAATGCAGTTGTATTTATGGGGTCCTGCTAGTTTTAGGACTAGGCTTTTCAGAAAGATCCATTCACTATCAATGGGAATTGCATGAGAAATTCCTTTGGATTAATGGTCTAGTCTGGACACTTACTTTAGAGAGATTTTTAAAGTGGTGTTTTCATGCTGTAAAAGGTGATAGTGATGTGGTTTGTTATAGGAAAAATATCTAGTAATAAATAAAGGATACACAGTTTTTCATTATAATCATGGCTAAGAACTGCTATGAGTATTTGGAATAATTATTCCAAATGCATAGCATTTTCCAAAACAACTGCAAGTAGAAAACAGCTGCCAGATCACTTGAGGGCAGGAGGGACAGTGGGTTAAGCTGCCAATACCTCCGTCACTGGCTTTCAGTTACTCTTCTGAGCTACTGTGGTCAGTAAAGAAACAGTAAAGATGATTTATTTCTCTAATTTTCAAAACCTTTGAATAAGTGAATGTGTCTCTACTGCCTCACCAGCCAAACCCTGTCACTCCCATGAAAACCAAGCCCTGTACCTAGGGCACAGATTGCTGGCATGTTTCCACTTCCAGCATAAGGAGCCACAGGTTGTAGAAGTGATATGAAGTAAAAGGACTCTGTCAGCAGTGCCACATATGGAAAACACTGTAGTGTTCACTACTTCTGAAAAGAAATTCTTTTTCCTTTCTGAACATGAATATGAGTTTATGTGTTCCAGTGTAGATCCTAGCTTTTGGAAGGGTGGCATCTATTGCCAAAGAAGACTTATAGACCCTTTTAAAAGATGATGTTTTTGGAGAGGAGGAAAGCCTTAGTTCTCAACTGGGGGTAGACTGAGTGTTGGAAATAGAAGATGGAGAAAAATTACTGCTTCACCTTTCCTGATATTAATACATAATTACCAGGATTTCACTGCAAACAGGTACCATTTGAAGTAGGAAGGGAACATAAAACCAGTGTCAAATTTGGAGATGAAGCTGCCTGCCCTAAGAAGCTTGTTCTCAGATCATAGGTAAGAGCTGTGCCAGCATTGTATGCTAGGGTTCAGATTAAATGAAGCCTTTAAGCCCGTAACTCTTATTTAAGCTTCTCAATAGAAATTTAAGTATTTTTTTGCTTTGGGACCTGGAATTGATTGTTTGTTTGTTAGTTTTGTGGTTGTTTTTTTAATAGCTAAAACTAAGTTATTGAGGAGGACTTCTTGGAATAATGTCATTTTTATTCAGCTGTCCACGGTAGATGAGTACTGATTTTGCAGGCAGACCAGCCAGGAATGTTATACAAAGTTATACCAGAAAGCCTGTAATTCTAGGTCCCAACTCCACAGGTTCTGTATCATATTTTGTTTCTGGTGTTTTGGTTCTTTTGGCTGATTTTTTTTCTGCAAGGAGTGTTCCATCCAATGCAATGGTTCTGATTAAGAGCAGGATATGTTTGAAGGGGTTATAATGCATTTAGTGGCAACTCCTTCCAGGAAAATATTCTTAAAACAGTTAGGTCTTTGCCCAATAGTTTACCATACATCCAAAGAGTTTGGCAGTTATATAAACCGCACTTGTTCTATGTTTCCTTAGATTGCTGTCCTATGTATGGGTGTGTATTTTTAATATTATAAGTTGTTACAGCATCCTTATGTATGTTTTGAATACAACAGAATGTGCTCAGAACACTTCCCTGCTGCACCTTGGTTACTGGTCGTGCGTGTGGGGAATGCTCAAGTGGATGGCATGGCGCAGAGACGGGACTTGGTGGGTAGTCACGCTCCGTGAATGGGGGATGTGGGTGCTGCGCTGGCAGTGCTAGTGGTAGACCCTGTGCTTCCCCTCTGCTCACTAGAGCCTGTGCTGCTTTTTTAATTGCTTCTGGGAACAATTCAAGGTGATGAGCTGTGCCTGTAAAGCCTACTTTTGCAGTGCTTGGCATATTGGAAGTAAATGAGTTGCTTTCAATAGCATCTTGTAAATTAAAACACATAAGGGATAAAAGCAAAATTTTCTCAATGGAGAGCCATCAGTTCTGGAATTCTTTCCTCCATTTATGCTATATTTTAGTGAACTTAAGGACATGACATGAGATTTATCGATTCACTAGCTTTTATCTAATGAAGTGGTAGTATAGTGAGCCTAGAGACCTCTTTGTATGAGACATCACTCAGGTTGATGTTGAGTTACTTATTGTTTATATATGTTTAGAAGCACCTTTAATGAGGAAAAAAAAGGCATTTTTATTTATACTGATGGTAGATTATTAACTCTTTACATAGATAATGTAGTGCTTACCTCAGCAAGTACCTGCAATGAGTCTGAGAAAGCTCAGTAAAAGTTGCCATCTTCACTAGTAAAGAACTTGATCCTGTCACTAATGCACTGTTTGATTTCAGCCAGTGTCCATGGAAACCTTTGTCATTTTGTATTTTCACGTGTGGGTGCTGGTGAAATGCAGCTTCCAGGGAGAAAAGGCTTTGCCCACTTGACCTCCTGAAGAACAACCAGGTGAATTGTCTATTTTTTGCAAGGAGGCCATTTCTGTTGCTCAGGGAACTGTACTACTACGTACAGCTGAAAATGTGGGCAGCTGATTACGCTCTGTAAAATTGAGGGAAGAAAGGGTACTCTCTCACACGCTCACACCTGCCAGCTGAGCTCCTCGGCAGTCTTCCACCCTCCTTCCCCAGTGTCCTGCTACAATATTGATGATGATGAGGGGATATTTTAATATGCCATCTCTTCAGTGCAAGATTTTTTTGAAAACAAGATATTACAGGGTATCAGCTGTGGAGTAATAGAAGCAAAAGTATGCCTGACATCTTCATATGGAGGTAATAAATACAAATTTGTACAGTAAATACAGAGCTGAGGCTGTCAGAAGAGATTTTCCTTCATGTGTTAAACACTTGTGCACAGTTGTCACCTGGCGTGTTTGGTTCTGAGCTTAAAGCTTGATCTACCTCAAAGAAGATGGTAAGGTTTTAAACCCTAGAACAAATGCACATATAAATGCAATTTAATATGCTCAAACTGGTGATGCGTACGTCATTGTTGTGCAGGTTTATATATTTTTGTCGTATCTTTTTAGCATCCGTACTTTTGCCACCTTGCCTGTGAACTCCTTGGGACAGGAGTTCAATTTCATGTCCTAGAAAAGACCTAGCATATTATTTAATATCAAAAGTTCTTAGCAGCTTTCTATTGTTGGGGTTTTTTTTCTTTAGCTAATCATGCAGTCTCTGTATTTCCTAGCTTTTACATTGATATTTAATTTTAAAAAAGTAGAATTTGCTGTTACTGCTGTGTTTAAATTTCTCTAGTCAAAACACCAATCCGAAATACACTTAAACTGGGGGGAAGGCTTAATCAGCAGCTCCTGTTGTCGTTGTATGGAGACAAGAAGGGCTGTTAGAACGATGCCCAGCTGATTAGAAAGGAGATGTCATATTAAAAAAAAAAAAAACAACCCACAAACAAACCACAACTAAAACTAAAAAGAGCAGAACAGAACCCGAAACAGATTGAAATGAGAAAATTAACTTTATAAAGGTAGGAAGAGATAGCAGAGCCTTTTTAATGAGAATAAGTTGTACATATTTTTAGACAGTTGCAAAAATGAAAATTGGGTTTAAGTAGTCCACAAAATCCCCTAGTATCTTGTAGGTACTCAGCTGTGATAAGGAACAGCCACGAGGTGCCACTGTTGAGTTTCAGAGCACTGGGCGAGACAGGCTTTCTGTGGCAGCCAAAATTTGTAGCTGGGAAGGAATGTGTGGGTAGTAGTTGTGCAACAGAAATAAATTATTTCTGCAGTTTTAGGGTTTGTGAAATAGAGCCACAACCAACATTTTCTTCTCGGTGTTTCACCAGATATTACCATATCTGACAGTAGATCACTGTGACGGGTCCAACATGCCTCTTTCCCCGCGTCCCTGGCTTGCAGCGCAGAGCAGAAATGATGCTAAATGAGAGAGGACTATAAACTCGCTTTATTGTTATGCAGCATTTTGTCTCTTATTGCAGGCTTTTTGGCAAGCACATGTAGTCAGCCTGCAAGTCTTTCTAAAATAACATGTTTACTTGTTTGGAGTGGTGCTGAAGCGTAGGAGACCTCACTTTTTGCGTGGCTTTCCAGCAACGATCTTCTTGGTCCACGGAGCATAAATATGTTTTAGACATAGCTTGTCTATGCTTAGAAAAACAGGAAGAAAGAATAATGGTGACTCACAGCGTGATCATTTTCTGAGAGACAAACTTACTTGAATGATGAATGTCATTCTAAATAGTTTTGATTTGGGTAGTAGATAATTAGAGTTTTCTGAATCTTAAACATATTTTTTTTAAAATGGACAGTGTTGCATGAAACAAGGTTTCTGTGTTGAGAAACACACTTTATCCTGTCTTGTTCAGAATAGCAATATTGTACAATCTGGGTTTATGGAATATTTTTAATTGTTTGCTTTCAGCCAGAATGAAGAAAAGTTGGAAAGGCATCGGTGTGCGATATGTGTAGCACATAGAGTTAAAGGAAGGTCTAGTTGATTTTTGAGTATAATTTGAAGCTAGGGACTGGGATTTGGATTTTAGGTCCTAATCTAAGTATAAATCACTTAAAGAAAATAAATAGTTCTCTTGAATTCACAGGTTTGAAGTTAACCTGTTTTGCTGGGTTTTGTTTAAATGGGGCCTCACACATTGAAATACTTGTGATCAATATTATGCTAATAGATTGCATGGGAAATTTGTCAAGCATAAACAAGCTGGTTTTGAGCTACCATAGATTCCACCTTAGAAGCGAAAGAAAAGTCTTGATTTATAATCTGTTGTAGAAGTGTCTTTGTGGTGCAGATTTTAACCCATTACTTGCTCAGTTGTGCAGCTGCGTACACCTTCTGGACAATGATGTGCAGAGACAGAAAGTGAATTAGAATCTATAAGTTTCCTTCAAGTTTGATTCATTTCTTCTAATAAGGAAGACTGCTGCTCTCTCCTTACAGTAATATCCTGGCTTTGATTTTGGGGTGAGTTTTTATCTACTTGTTCGAAGGACTGTTTTTTCTCTCATGACATATTTCTCTAATAAAGGAGCATTAGTTAAGAAAAAAAAAATTTTGAAAGTATTATAAACTTAAACATTTACTCTTTTTATAACTCTCTTAATATATCACTTGAAAAAAAAAAAAAGAAGGTTTTTTTTTTTATTATTATGCTAACCTGGGAATTAGCAGGCCTTGGTTTTTTATGTGTTTGTTGAACTAGAATGTATTTGTGGCAAGGTCGCGTATTAAATATCAACACTTACAAGAAAATTCGAGAACTTCATTGACAATTGTCATTTTATAGTGTTATAAAGGAAAAAATGAAATTTCTCCCACTCCTGTTTGTATTCTGTGGTTGCAGCTGGGATAGGCCTGTTTATTCATCTTTGGGCAAATCACTAGAGCTTTCTGGACAGACTTGTACTTAACATAATGAGTATGGGTATATGAAGCTACCCTCCAAGAAGGAGGACATAGATAATGTTTTTACAAATTGTATGATTGCTGTTTATCATTGTATGAGTGACAAATGCTCAGGCTGATTTGCCGTGCAACTGCTGTCCAAAATAAGCGTGATGTTACTGGCTTTGGAGGAGCTCTTCCTGATTTGCATTATTTTAGGGGAGCTACAGGTGTAGCTGGTCCTTGCAAAGATTTAGAAAAGGCAAATAAATGAACAGTAAAGCAGAGTCCATAATCAGCTACACAGTTCGAAGTACCCAGAGTCTTTTTATTAAAGATATAGTTTTTGCTGATTACTTTAAGATCATCACATAAAGAATGGAAATGACTTTTCACAGAGCTCTGTTTTCCTTTATTTTTCTCTCACTTTGTACTCTTGATGAAAAAAGGAGTAATTCTTAAAAAAAAAAAAAGCCTCATCTCAAACCCTTCTATTTTTATATCCTCACCAATTTTCAGGCTCAATTATACCCAAATTACAAAGTACAATTCTGCTATCATGACATTTGAATTTATTCCTTTTATATGTATTCCAGATTTGCATTTGTATTTTGCTATGTCCTTGCATAAAATACTTCACTGTGGTGCCCTGGTTAATTGATTAATTCACTTTGTAAATCTCTTTGACATCCTTAGTGAAAGTTGCTGTAGAATTTCTAAGTTAAATTTAAGGGAAATCACGTAGGAAAAAAAGCAGTAAAAGGACAGTAAATCATGGTATCATTTGCATGGCTGTTAATGTCAGGATTTTGAAGAATAATGATCAGACAAATGCAGTCGGTTGTGCCTTGTCCTGCAGTGAGAAAGTTTCTGTATTCATTTACTTTTCAGTTAAGTACTCCACTTAAGCTCTAGCACCGATTGTCACTGTTTACTAATCTATCGAGTTACATGTTAATCATAATAACATGTTCTTACCAAAATACTTTTTTTTTACTACTGCTAACGAATTCATCATCATCATAGTTGAGGCAATAATTAGCAAAGAGGAAACCTTTGTGTGCAAGAATTTATAATAGAAACTAACTTCAGTATTGAAGGTCTTTCTTTGCCTCCCTGACTGACAAACACTGTCATGTGAAGATGAAGACATATTTCTGACTTCCTCTAAAACTTCCCAAGTAGAATATGATTCAATGAAAGCAAGTCTGGGACCTGAGCTTCAGACCATACTTTTAATTCTTAGGGCCTGAGATTAAATGTCCCAATTCCTTAAAGACCATTTTAGTAATTTACTGCTAGCTTAGTCAAGTCATTAAATTTTACCCATATGCCTATCTGTATTTCAGTAAGGTGGAATTCCCATTTTTATCCTTGCATTTAACTCTCTTCTCCTTTGTGTGTCAATTATAAATTGGCTTTTCTCCAATAAGATTTTGCCAAAGTAATTGAAGATGCATTTCTTTCTCCAAAATTAAAGTAATCCAAATCTTGTCTTCTGAGGAGTAAGGTTTTCTTTTCAGATGTGTTTGGATAGGTAAGGTCTTCAAATGTGAAACAAAGTATATGTTAAAGAAAAATCATAGGGAAAGTCCCATCCACAAGAAGGGCCAGAAGGAGGATCTGGGGAACTACAGGCCTGTCAGTCTGACCTCGGTGCCTGGGAATGTCGTGGAACAGATCATCCCCAGTGCCATTACATGGCACATGAAGGACAGCCAGGTGACCAGGCCCAGTCAGCATGGGTTCATGAAAGGCAGGTCCCACTTGACTAACCTGATCTCCTATGACAAGGTGACCTGCTTGGTGGATGAGGGAAAGGCTGTAGATGTTGTTTACTAGGACTTCAGTAAAGCCTTTGACACGAATTCCCACAGCATTCTCCCAGAGAAACTGGCTGCCCATGGCTTAGACAGGCGTATTCTTCGCTGGGTAAAAAACTGGCTGGAGGGCCGGGCCCAGAGAGTAGTGGTGAATGGAGTTAAATCCAGTTGGTGCTCAGTCATGACTCGTGTTCTCCAGGGCCTCGTATTGGGACCGGCTATCTTTAATATCTTTATCAATGATCTGGATGAGGGTATCGAGTGCATCCTCAGTAAATTTGCAGATGACACCAAGTTGGGTGGGAGTGTTGACCTGCTTGAGGGTAGAAAGGCTTTGCAGAGGGATCTGGACAGGCTGGATCGACGGGCCGAGGCCAATGGTGTGAGGTTCAACATGACCAAGTGCTGGGTCCTGCACTTGGGTCACAAGAACCCCATGTAGCGCTACAGGCTTGGGGAAGAGTGGCTGGAGAGCTGCCTGGCAGAAAAGGAGCTGGGGGTGTTTGTTGATTGATGGCTGAATATGAGCCAGCAGTATCTTGGCCTGTATCAGGAATACTGTGGTGAGTAGGACTTAGGGAAGTGATTGTGTCACTGTACTCGGCACTGGGGAGGCCCCACCTCAAATATCGTATCCAGTTTTGGGCCCCTCACTACAGGAAAGACATTGAGGTGTTGGAGCGGGTCCAGAGCAGGGCAATGAAGGTGGTGAGGGGTCTAGAGCACAAGTCCTGTGAGGAGCAGCTGAGGGAGCTGGAATTGTTTAGCCTGGAGAAAAGGAGGCTGAGGAGACCTTATCCCTCTCTACAACTACCTGAAAGGAGGCTGTAGAGAGGTGGGGGTTGGTCTCTTCTTACAAGTAACAGGTGATAGGACAAGAGGAAATGGCCTCAAGTTGTGCCAGGGGAGGTTCATATTGGATATTAAGAAAAAATTCTGCACTGAAAGGGTTATCAAGCATTGGAACAGGCTGCCCGGGGAAGTGGTGGAGTCACCACCCCTAGAGGTATTTAAAAGACAGGCAGACATGGTGCTGAGGGACATGGTTTACTGATGGTTTTTGTCAGTGTAAGGTTGGTGGTTGGACTTTTCCAACCTAGGCAATTTTATGATTCTATGATAAAGTCTAGTATCACTACGATGAGAGCGCATTCAATCGGCATCACTTCTAGGAACCTGTTCTGGAAATACTAAATACTGCAAGTGATCTGTCTGCAGCAGCAGCACTGTAGCGGAGGCAAAGCAGATCAAACTGCAGCATGCACTGTATTTCGTCGCTAGCACGGTGGTGGAACACATCACTTTTGTTACAGCAAGCTGCTCTAGCAGCTGGTCTCAAAATAGTTGTTAATTGTCATGGCAGAAGCAGGAAAAATAAACTCTAGGTAGAAGTGTAATTTCCAGAATGTTGTAGTGCTGTGTTTTAGGAAACTAGTCTCATCTGGGCTCTTCTGAGCCCCTGCTGCAGCAGCGTTATTGTTCGCAGGTGTGCTTGAACAGGGATGAAGGCTGTTTCATGCACTGCCAGGGTCTGTGTTTTCTTCAGGGTTACTGCACCGTACGTCAGAATTGATCTGCTGAAATAAACCTTACTCGGATATAAGCTGGTGTAACCACTGACTTTGCCCCAAATAAATTGTGCCCAACCACTAAAACAATATAAACTGCAGAAACAGTATTTATTTCTCCTTATTACGGGCAGGTGTTACACAAATGATTAAAACATGGCTACCTTCAGCCTCAAAGATCAATGGCTATAAAAACCCTATACTTCATCTGCTCTGTAAAAACAGACCATTGCCTGCTGAACTTTAAAGATTTTTTTTCATTATTTCCCTAATACAGGAGGAGAAAACCTCCTAACAACAAAAAAAGAACAGAAAAAACATGTAACATGAAACTTTGTAACATTAATCTAAGGTGCTTGCTAAACAACACATGGCTTGTTTTTCAAACTACAGTCACTTAATAGCAGTTGTATGAAATTTAAATCTTTAAAATTCATTTTGGAAATATGTCTGATGGAAAGAGGCTGCCCGTTTCAGTTACTTACAGAGTGATTATGTTCTTTTGAATACTATTAAACAAAACATCCAAGGCTTTCCAGTGATCTTTCAGTAGTCCACAGGTCTTTCCATTTCTTTTTCATCAGTTGTTTACAGTCACAAACATATCTGCACTGTGAAAAAAATGATGCTTACATTCAAGGTAAGTCAATAAAATCATAAACATATGCACAAGGTGAGGTCTGTCTGTCAGAGAGAGGTCTGAGGGCGGACGTTGGCTGACTGAGTAGCGGGAGCAATAAATCACAGTGGTGTGATGGTGCCTTTGGTTAGTGCTGCTCCCTGGCCCAGTGCAAGCTTGAACTAGTCAAAACTGATTTGAAAGAAGCATAGTAACTGGCAGGAGGTAATGAAAAGAGACTTCAATCAGGAGAGCCAGACCTAGTTGGAGTGCATCTTGGGTCTTGATATCATAACTTGATATTCATAGTAACTCTCACCACTGAGTTATTGCATCAAAATTTGGGATAGTATCTATGCCTGCCTGAAACAAATGGTGTGTAGCAGTAGTGGAGAGGGAACTGGAAATTGAGCTTATTAACTACTCAGTTACAGGACTGGAAATAGCTCACATTTCCAGTCATTGTTTGATGAACTGAATGTCCCAAAAATAAATTATTTCCAAAACAAGAATGAAATGGCTTGTGGTGGATATTGTGGTTTCTAGCTATGTTTTAGCCGACCCTCTCAATTACTTTTTAATCTGTGTCCAAACTCCCGAGCACCCTACTAATTTGTAGTGGTGTTATTAACTGGTGGCTGCCAGCAAGCAAATTCTAAGCCATAAAAAAAATGTTGCCATTGACAGAAACAGCCCCACAGAGACATATTCATCAGAAACCTGAAGGCAGATTTAGTCACTTGAAACATATGGTCTATTGCTTTGCCTGAAGCAGGCAACAAAAGAAGACTTACCTAATTAAAGATTTACTTTGGGTTTTTTTCATTCATTTTGTCTTTCCAATTTACAATGATCTGTCCTATATTCATTCAACAACAGAGAGGTCAAGGCTGAAATCGTAATGAAATTGCTCACAGAGAAAAAAATTTCTGTGTTGCTTGGCATTGCTGTTAGTTCAGGTTCTTAATCATGTAGGGTTGCAGTAAAAGACGTCAATGTTGTATTTTTTCATTCACGATATGGCCAAATAAAGCACATGTTTTTTCAGTCCTGTGGTTGCTTCAATTTTTTGCTTATTGAGTTGGCTGGGGGACTTTCAGGCGCGTGATTCTGGTGGTGTTTATGTGTCACGTGTATACTACTGATACGTGCATTTTTGTTCAATTAACAGATTGTTCTCTCTGGATTATATTTGCATTAGGATAAGGTTAGCAGTAGACTTATTCTGTGGAGTAACTCCTTTTTTGAGTGACAGGTAGGACTTGAGTGATGAGTATTTCACAAAATGTTCCTCTGAGTACAGTTGGATTTGATCATCTGTGTTTTCACGGAACTCATTTTCTTTTGTTACTGGTACAGGCATGAAATCTCCATTAAAATTTTACATTATTCTAGTCACTGTCACCCCATCTTCAGTTAAAAAACTTTTCTTCTTTTGTGCCAATGGAATCGACAGCGTTGAATGTTCTTAAATCAAAAAGATAAGATATTCCTCTTTGAGAAAATTTAGCAGCGTTATATCAACCAAATGCGATAACCAGGCTGAACTGAGGCAGCCACTCACCAGCATGGCTATAAATGAGTCTTGATTTCTGTCAGCAGGAATGCAGTAGGAGGTTAATAAAATCAATAATGATGGCAGTTGGTGCAAATCACAGAATTAAAAGTTAGAGCTGATTTTTTCATCAAGGTGGGGAAAAAGAGGTGGGAAACTAACTCGGAAACATAGCTTGGAAAACCAAAGTGTATTTGCTTTTTGTGTGTCAGATAATCATCTCTTATATTGGCTGGTTTCTTACCTTGCTTATATGATGTCCTATTTAAAATCACGTTCCCAAATTAAACAGTCCTGCACTTTTTCTCACACCTGTCAGCAAGATCAGTAGGATTTAGAGTAGCTTCTGGGCTGCTGTAAATATGTTGTTAGAGTAGGTTTTCTATTGAAGCTCCCCCAAGGAGCAGATCTGCTGTAGCAGAGGTTCAATGCAGGAAGAACTTGTCCCCTCATCAGCGTGTTCCCCCAGTGTTTCTGTCCCCCAGAGCAGAGCGTGGAGTTACGGTGCTGCACGGAGCATGCCCATGCTGAATTCGTGCTGTTGTACTCTCACCGGTGACCACTGCCATCTGAAATGATCTGAAAAACTTGATTATTGGCCAAATACTTCTGTGACTATTTTGTATTTGTTCCCGTAGCAAATGGGCAAGATGCAACTGGCTGAGACAACCAGTTGTGGCTGACATCAGGCAGGTGTGCGTCAGTTCCCCACGCGTTACCTGTGACTGTCACCCTGACTGACTCCCAACTGGGAGGTGGAAGCGTGTGCTTCCCCTGACACCAGAACACTGCTGAGCTTTTCTAGGGAATATAAAATGGAAAAAAAAAGGTTGTTGAGATACTGTAATTAGTGTTTTAATGGAAATGGATCGTGGTGTCAGAAGCATTTATAAAGGCAGCAAATTTGCCTTGGGATTCCTGAGCTCGCCCAGACTTACAGCTGTGCTTACCACTGTGCTTTTGGGCCGAATTCATGTGTCTTATTTTCACTCTTGTGTATAGTTGGGTTTATTTTGATCTCCACCAGGCTTTGTTTTCATGCCAAAGGAGTAAGTTTAGTTTTGGAACCCCTGAAGTATGTGTTGCTAAGACACACTTCTCATAGTTGTTTTACTGGCAGTTTTTCAAGACTTTTAATATATTATTTTAATGTAGGTAACTCTAAAAAACCCAAAAAGTTTTATTTAAATGTTTTAACAGCTATTTTGTAAAAACCTAATTTATGCTTTTTTCATAAATTCTAAATAATGATGAAGAATGTAAAAATAATAAGATACTGGATGTATTTGGACAATAAATGATAGCATGAAAAATGTGCCCTTGTGTATCTGTTTAGAAAGAAAAATCCAAGAATTGTGATGTGGCACAAATACAGTTTTTGAATGAAATTAAAATACTTACAAGTGGTCATACAGCACAGTTAAAAATTTTGAACTCTCCATTAGTTTGAGCTAAAAAATAAGACAGACACCTAGCAGAATTGGCATAATTTCTCCATAAGGTATTACATGCTCAGATTATGAGATTGTAAATAAGAAGGATTTTGGGAACTATTTATTAAATTTTCCAAATCTTATGTAACTACTTTCTTGAGCTTTCATAAGAAAAATAAGATCTACGATGGATCCATTTCATGGGACATATCTTTTTCTGCTATATCCTTTCAACGTGTAATCCAACATAGTCATAGCCGTGCAATAGCAATTAGGATATTTAATCTAGTATATGTCACTTTTTCATTTTTTGAATGTCAGTAAGGAAGAGATTTAAACCTCTCTTACGTGTCCATCTTTTTGTGTCTGTTGGGATTAAAGGGCTCAGAAATTCCTCTGCAGCAAAGTCAGGCGAGCAGTAGCAAGGGCTCTGTAGGAGCCAGGCTGTTCTTATTTTTGTAGAAAAACCTTGAGCTCCGTCATGTGGAATGGGTGAGAAGGAAAATGCTTTCCTGCAACAGGTGGTCTTATACTCTGCATTTTGAAAATTGATTTCCTACCCTCTGGAAACTTAACACATTTTGCATGATAACAGTGAAGGGAATAAGAAATATGAGCCCATGGAGTCACTTGCTGCTGAAGTACTGAGCATGGAAGCAGTTTACGCGTTCTGGTGGAGGCAGGTAGGCTGGGGGACCCACCTACGTTCAGAAAACTTGTGCTGGTCTCAATTTCTAAATATAGGTATTTCTGAATGCAAAATAAGCTATTTCATGAAAGATTGGTTTTGCTTAGGTTTTACTGCCTTTAGTGTTCAGAGTTCACAGTTGTGGAACTACTGTAGGTAACTTCACAGTTCTTTTTGGTTTTAATGAGTGTGGTCCTCAGTACTTCTCAGCTAAAAGAAATGATTCTATCTATCTGCATTTCAAAATATTGGAGAATTGGCTTCTCATTGATTACTGCCTGTGTGTGTTGCAATGGATTCCTTATTGTTCTTTTGTCTTTAAAGTTCAGATATTCTTTTCTTGTACTTTCATTTCTCCTTCTTAAGTATTTTCTACCACGTCAGTTTATTTCCCTGACACAGAGATTCAAACACAATTTTCCTCCTTTCTACTAACGTATTGCCCTTGTTTCCAGTCCCTATTCTCTGCTAAGGTTTATGCCTCCTCATGTGCACTTATTTCAAAACCTGTCCTCTCTCTCCGACTTTCCCTGCTCTCACTGAAGCTGATTATTCCAACTTCTCCTTCCGCGGATTGTAAAATGTCACAGAACAATTCTTTTTGCCATTTGATGCAAAAGCTAATTTAATCTGTCAGAAAGCTGATGTGTGAGTGTTAACCTTTTCCTTCTCTATTTTAACAGAACTGAATTTACCAAAACCATACAGAAAATATCAGTGTGCCTAAGGATCTTTAAGTAAATCATCTTACATTAGTCTTCTCTTTGAATTTATATTCACTGAGGAAACCAATTTATTTTGAAGATATGGGGCTATTTCACACTATTTAAGTATGTTTTCAGCTTTAATTGACATGACAGATCAGTAGCAATCGACTCTGATCAGTGGCTTTTCTTATTAACAAATTAGGGTTTTTTGATTCTTTGACTCATACTCTTGAAATTTCTTCACATTATATTTTACTCTCTTTCAGGGTAAGATTTTCTTTCTTATGGAATCAGCTGCTCCAGAGGTAGCTGGTGCGAGTTTTTGTCTCTGTAAAATTCTTGTCTAAGGGCATTGACAACTAAAACTTTAATTATAACTCTTTTGTGCTTGTTTTCTGTAATGTCCTCGAAGTGTGGTAATTAACAAAGCTGATTATTTTTCAACAATTTCTGTAAGCCCAGAATGAAGGAATAATTCTGATTTGCCATAACTGCCAGTTGCGTGCCACTGTGTCCAGTGCTGTGCCAAGAGCATACTCTTCAGTTTCTCTAACAGACTGTAAAGACACCGATCTGTTAAATGTAGTATGCTGAAAAATTTGGATCGCTGTTACCCAAAGTAAGTGTTTAATTGTTTAAAGTTTAACTTATGCATAGGCATTTTGCTGGATTAAGACCCATTTTTTTCCTATTTCAATTATAAAAAGACATCTATCTAAGCTGTTCTGTCTTACATGGTGTTCGAAAATGAGTAAC
The DNA here is from genome assembly GCA_947846985.1 of Fratercula arctica. NCBI lineage: Eukaryota > Metazoa > Chordata > Aves > Charadriiformes > Alcidae > Fratercula > Fratercula arctica. The sequence continues at coordinate 29,673,614 of CANTUZ010000010.1, forward strand.
AAATAGGAAAATTGAGTGTAGCCATCAAATTGTACAGAGAATCAGAAAAATACCAAAGCCAAGGAAGCTTTGTTCTCCCAGTTTCAAAGAATCCTACCATTCTGCCATAAGGCTTCCCCGAGTTTGATGGAGATACGGTCTCAGCATCTGAAGAATCATTTCCAGTGTTGCATAAAAAATGTTAGTTTTTCTTCCCAGAGAGTAAATTAGGGAAAAGCAGCTTTAGGGCAGCATTTTCTGTCATTTAGGTAATACTGATCCTCCTGGAAACTCTGCTAAGGCACATGGAAAATGTCATAGCCAACATGGCTTCACCAAAGGCAAATCATGCCTGACAAATTTGGTGGCCTTCTATGATGTTGCCATAGCATTGGTAGATAAGGGGAGAGCAACCGACGTCATCTACCTGGACTTATGCAAAGCGTTTGACACTGTCCCGCATGACATCAGGTAAAGCATGGATGTGATGGATGGACCACTCGGTGGATAAGAAAATGACTAGGTGGCTGCACTCAAAGGATTGAAGTCAGTGTCTCAATGTCCATGTGGAAACCGGTGACAGGTGGCGTTCCTCAGGGGTCAGTACTGGGACCAGTGCTATTTGACATCATTGTTGGTGACATGGACAGTGGGACTGAGTGCACCCTCAGCAAGTTTGCCAATGACACCAAGTTGTGTGGTGTGGTTGACAGGCTGGAGGCAAGGCATTCCATCCAGAGGGACCCTGACAGGCTTGAGAGGTGGGCCTGTGCGAACCTCATGAAGTTCAACCAGGACAAGTGCAAGGTCCTGCACCTGTGTCATGGCAATCCCAGGTACAAATACAGGTTGGGCGGAGAATGGATTGAGAGCAGACCTGAGGAGAAGGACTTGGGGGTGCTGGTAGATGAGAAGCTCAACATGAGCAGGCAATGTGCACTTGCAGCGCAGAAAGCCAACCGCATCCTGGGCTGCATCAAAAGAAGCATGGCCAGCAGGTCGAGGGAGGTGATTCTGCCCTTCTACTCTGCTCTGGTGAGACCCCACCTGGAGTACTGTGTCCAGCTCTGGAGTCCTCAACACAAGAAGGACATGGACATGTTGGAACGGGTCCAGCAGACAGCCATGAAGATGATCAAAGGGCTGGAGCACCTCTGCTATGAGGACAGGCTGAGAGAGCTGGGGTTCTTCAGCCTGGAGAAGAGAAGGCTCCGAGGAGACCTTATAGCAGCCTTCCAGTACCTAAAGGGGGCCTACAGGAAGGATGGGGAGGGACTCTTTGTCAGGGAGTGTTATGATAGGAGACACGGGGTAACGGCCTCAAACTGAAAGAGGGTAGATTTAGATTGGATATCAGGAAGAAATTCTTTACTGTGAGGGTGGTGAGGCACTGGAACAGGTTGCCCAGAGAAGCTGTGGATGCCCCATCCCTGGAAGTGTTCAAGGCCAGGCTGGATGGGACTGTGAGCAGCCTGGTCTAGTGGGAGGTGTCCCTGCCCAGGGCAGGGGAGTTGGAACTAGATGATCTTTAAGGTCCCTTCCAACCCGAACTATTCTGTGATTCTGTGTGATTCTGTAATCCTCAACTAGTAAGTTCATTCTGTATTTGAAATTAAACAAAATGAAACATGTCTAACTTATGCAATGTTTTGGAGTGCAGAATTCATGTGAAGTTTAATCTATGTTATAGGAGAAGATGAAGCAATACTTGTTAAAATTAAATATTTTCAAATTAATTATGTGTTTATTTTTTAGATTATTATCCATGGAGGTCCTTGAACCATGACTTCCATGTTATAAAAAACCTGCATGTGTTAAAAAGCTAGATTAGAAAGGACCTTTCATTAAAAGATGAAAATAAACTTTAAGCAGACTTAGACACTAAACTAATATAAGTTTAAACCTGCTTGCAACTACAACCAAATGCTTGACTAAAATGCAATCTAAATCCACCAACTGCATCCATTAAAAAGTACTGCTGGTGCTTGAGCATTTATCCTCTTTTAAATCATCTCTTTAGGAAAGAGTATCACGCGTATGATTTTTCTCATTTGATATAAGGTCACCTAGTGTATTTATTCCTATTTGCATTTTTTGTGAAGTATGTAGATGAGGAAGATTTGAAACTTCCTCATTGACATGAATTAGAAGTTCCTGGCAGCAGTGGCTCCTGAATGGAATCAAACTGCAAGAAGAGTAATCCAGAATTGGAATAAGGTGCATCAAGGAAATGTCTTTTAAGTATTTGTGTAACTGTAAACAATGGTACCTAAATTGCAGTGAGATTTGTTTTATTTTACATAGCAGTAGATTATTTTCAACATTTCTATATAACATAAAATTATTAGTCTGTCTTTTAAATCTTGTACCAATTTTATGAAACATTTCTGCAATATAGAACTTAGAGAAATTCACTAGAAAGAAAAGATTGATTCCCTTTGTAGTTTTGCCATTATTTTCTACATGTTTTAATGCAAGGGATTTCTTTCTTTATCCGGCATAATAGTTTCAATGTACAGAGCAGGGTTTTTTTATACTATTCTTTTCTCCTTCAGAGCTATAAAAAGATCTTTTATTCAGAATTGCATTTTATTATGATAAACATTTTTATTAATCATTTATTAATTTATTATTATAAACATTTTATTTATTATTTATTAATCAGAACTTAATTTTATTCCAAATTGAAATGTATTAAAATATTATTATTCAATCTGGAATTATTATTTATTATTAGCCCAGCTCCAGTTTCCTTCGAAGACACCTACATCATTCTGCCATGCTCATCTTTCATCATGAAAGTTTTGGGTATTAGCTGTATTATTTTTTTTAAAGTGCCTCGGTAACCCCTTTTTCTCTGCAAACAAGACCAACAAATATGAGCCAGCCAGCCAATCAAGGCAGAGGACCTGAGTAATTTTACTTACTAAAGCCTGAGAGGCAGCTCTTAATTAATCTAACATATGAGTAGTTACTTCCACATAATGAAAGTTTTAATGAGTATGTCAGGTGCTATTACACAAAATGCTTTGCAGAAACCCAGATATACAATAACCTTTATTAAATAGATCTGTAATATTGAAAGGGATTATCTTGCCAGGATGCAGGATCTTCTGTCAAAAAGGCGTAGCTTCTGAGTCTGTGTTAATTTCATTGAAATACAATGATGAAGTCTGAATCCTCATTTCATCTGAGAATAATTTATTTTTCCAGTGAAGTGCATGGCCAGTAAAATGGGGTATTCATTCCCACTTCAGGATATTGTTGCTCTGGTGGTAGGATCTATTCTCTGCATGATTACAACACTTCATGACCACGGGGAGTTATCTTTTTCAGTTCACCCGTTCTGTCCTTTTAATGCAGGTTTGGTGGGAGGTTCGGAAAAACACACTCCTGTGGTTCACAACCGGAGAAAGTGTGTCCAGGTAGCTTACTTGCAAGGCATTGACGACTTTATCGTCAGTACCATTTGTGTACTAAATGGTAATCAGAAGCTAGGAGAAATAAGATTTTTCTGGGCCCTGAGGCTCATCAATCCCTTTGTGTTGTAAGAAATGCCTGTGTACAGGTAGGCGATGAATAAACTGTGAGGGCACGAAGATGCAACAGTGCATAATATGCCTCTGTTAAATTAAGATTTAAAAGTAGCAAACACATAATTTTAATTTCTTATTGCTCTACACTGATAAAAAGGCGACTATTTTAGGGTAGGCATGTGTCTATGTGAAAGCAACAAGATGTCGTTTTAGAAACACGCTCTAGTATCCATGCACGTTGTTTATCGTTTGTGTGTTCTCTTAGATGAGAGATGTTCCCAAGGAACAAAATTCACCAAATTGCTATTAGCTAATAATGCCATTGTATTTAGTAAGATGGATCCATTTCCGATCTACAACATCGGGTATGAAAATGCGCAGAATAAGGAAAGTTCAGGCTCCTGAAGTTCGGGCTAACATTCAGTCTGAGAGCTATGAAAAACCTCATGGTGTAGAGCTGAAATGCTTGTTGTATTTTCAATTAGCACACATTATATCCCTGAATGTACTGTATACAGGAGTAACGCTTTAGCTAGTGTTTCGTGATAAAACTACAAAAATTTAATAGCTGCCATCAATTCAGCAATGTGTTTTATTGATACTTTTAAGTGATAATCAATAGAAATTGATAAAAGCAGCAATGGGAAAACCATCAAATATTTATATTGAGTGTATCATTGCCAAATACCTCTTTATTTCACATATAAAATTAGAGTATTTTGGATGTTCTAAATTTCTGTGGGTCTGTCTGTTCTCAGTGAAGAAAGAAGTTATTCATGCATTTCTTTGGGATTGGTAATTCTCCTGAAGTCATTGTTGCTTTTTATCAGCGTCATGTTGCAAAGATGCTGAAGTGAAATCAATCTATGTGTAGTGAGAAGGATTTGACATCATGAAATCTTTTGTTTCTTTCATGTTTCTGGGACCTGACGGAAAATAATCTTTTGGAAAATCAAACAAATAATAAAACAAGAGGGACGAGGAGGCAATCCTCAGGGTAGGGTAAGATTGACATAAAAGTCCCATTACTTGCCAGCGAGTCTCTGCTTTAGGTCAGAGGGCTGCGAGCACATTCAACTGAACACTTCTTCTACCAAATGTAATCATTTAATGTTCTCATAAGTAAGCTATGGTTATCTCTCTACCACCAGCGTTAGACGAATCAATTAAGCACAGTTCTATCAAGGTGTTTTGTTGATTGATCCTATAGTTCCTTTAATAAAATTTAGAGAAGGGAGGCTGTTAGCAATTTTGTATTGCAGAGTAAATTGTGAGTGCTTTTTCCCTATGAAATGTTTTCTTCAAGTAGAAAGAATGCAGTACAGATGAAGTATTTTTACGTTTCATTAAAGAAAATGATAGCGAGGATTTCTCAGTTCCTTCTTGTATTTTTCTCTGGTTGTTGTGTAAGTTAACCTATCCACTTGCTGGAAAATAGAAGTCTTTAAATCATTTACAGCCACTTTGACAGCTTGCAAGCCAGAGACATGTTAGCCCTTTATACAAGGGATTTTTTCCTCTTCCAATCTTTGTGATATATATATAAAAAATGTGTTTTCAATATGTAGTGTATATGTAGGAATGTATATAAATACATACAAGAGGTAGTTGTAAGTTTCACTTAGAAGTGCTGGTGAAAAAGGTACTGCTTTTGCCATAGGAAAAATGCCAATTTAATATTAACTGTTCAGCCCATCCGTGTTTGGTACAGTTACCATCTAATTGTCATATCCAAGCATGCAAAGCTGGGCTGTAATCCACAGGAGTCTTAGCTGCCTGGCGTCTCTAGTGAAATTCTAGGGAGCTTTTGGAAAAAGGGAGTTCTCTGATCGCTGGGTGTCAGTCTCTGTTGTTGACAGTTTGATTTGCATTCAGTTTTCACTTGAATTTACCTTTAGTCAGAAAAAATATGGCACAGTGATATATAGAGAAATTAAATTTTGGCCAAACAAGCTTCCTACTTGTATTTTCTTTTCATACAGCACAAGTATTTTTATTTTTTTTTTTTAAATAGCAAGCAAATAATAATTTAAAAATGCCCAGAGACAGGTATGAATACAACACTTTATTTTCTGCCTGTTATTAATGATAGAATTTAGGGCATATCTACCAGGTATTTTCTGAAGTGAATGGAGTTGAAGTTAGGTACAGGATTTCTTTCCAAGGCCTGTGTATCCATCTGAAAATTGCATTGATATAATGGCCTTATCCTCTACAGAGGAATATCTGTGTCATTTGAATAATTGGCTTACTATCCCACTGGCTATCAGTGTATTAGATCATACACACATGATATAATTATCAGGCTGTTACATTATCACAGAACTGTAAAAAAAAAAAAAAAAAGAAAAGAAAAAGAAGAACCTAAAGCTTAAGGAAATCACTGAAAATAGGCAAAGCTGGAGTTCAAGCAGCTAAATCAGTAAAACATCTACAGAAAACAAAACAAAAAAAAAAAGAAAAAAAAAAAAAAAGAAAAGAAAATTATGGCCTTTGTGACCACATCAGTCCTTGCTGCCAGCAACATTTACCTGTCATCTCTGGTGAGGCATTTCTTTTCTTTCTCTTCTGCTGTCCAGATTGATAACTTCAGGCTTTCAAGAATCTGTAAAACCAGCCTGTTTGCTGTTATCTTATTTTATGACTCTATACAATTCTTTTAGGACAAGAATGGAGTTAAATTCATAATTTACCTGGGGAAAAATGGGAATGTTGTTCCCCAGCTCAATATCTAGATGAAGGTCTGAGTTTGAGACTTCTGATTTAAAAACTTTGTAAGAGAACCGTGGGGCACATAACACCATTTATTGTAGACATTTTTCTCTGAGAAAGCATTTTAAAACATGAATATCATTCCAAAAACAGGGTCTTGGAAAAAGGGAGTAAAAGGCAATGTATATTTTCTTTATATACAAGTGATAATTTTAGAGTAGCAATGGAGAGCCCTTCCGTGCAGTATTTTTTTTCATTGTGATTTGAGATTGGTGCTGAGACAGAGAGGAGAGAACCTGATTCTGCGTAAGGTGGAGGTGGTGGTCTTCTGGGAGTTAAAAACCAGGGGGATTGCTGTACTGAGGTTGGCTTCCAGCAGAATACAGAATAAATTAAAATCAGAATGAGAAAAAAAATCTGGGAATAACTAATGATAAAGTTATCCAGAAGAGGAGGGTCTCTAATTTTTCTTTCCTGGCTAAGTAACTTTGTCTTTGGGCTAAATAGACTATTTGTGTGCATCCATATTGCATTCCAAAAGGAATAAAGAACAGCGAATCTTTCCATACTCTAAATGAGGGGGATGGATCCAGCTGTCTATGACATAATTTTTTTTTTTCATTTAAGATTTGAGTGTTGTTTCTTTTTTAAAACCGAAACAGCGCAGTATAAATAGACGCTTGAATTACTTGAAATGTTTGGGTGGCTAGTTTTGTTATCCAGAAGTATTTGTGGCGTGATCACCTGGAACTGGTCCAGATGGTTCTGAGCCCATGAAAAATGGATAGTGCTTGAGCATGCTTCAGGCACTTTTGGATTATTATTTGTTTTTAAGAATTACTGTTTTACAGAAGTCAGCCAGCTGTGCAACTCTTGGTTGATTGCAGCTAAAAATCATACTGCAAGGTTTGTTTGTGCTTTCCACCCTTATTCTAGGTATTAATATTTTTAATATTCTATCTTTTGGTGTATGTTTAATGAATGTCTGACTGGCTGTAGCTGGATTCTGGATAAAAGCCTTTATGAAGAAAATCTGATGATACTAATTCTTGGACTTCTAATATCCTATAAGCCACAGTGGCATAAGGCTTATGATATGGGACGTTTTAATTTAGCATAACAGAAGGGCAGATCTTTCTGTTAGCAAAGGATCCAAAAGGCGGTGTCATAAACATTCTCAAAAAAACAGGTTTTGTAAATAGAAGGTTTTACAAAAAATTGCAATATTTCTTTATTTTAATATTCTCTGTGTGTCACCTATGTTGAAGGTGCTCTGTGGAATTCTCTTACAGCCCAAAAAAGAGTGTACTCCTTTGACATGTTTTACACTTATTTTTTTACTGATAGCAGCTCCACTGAGTTAGTTCACAAGACTTAAAATCCTGTACGTAACGTAACTTTTTCTGTTTCAAGCTGGGTGGGGTTATCTCTATTCGTTCTCAATCAATACACCTAGTATTTCAGTTCAAACAAGGAAAACCATCTCTTTTTCTTTAAAAAAAATAAAATAAAAAAAAATTACTGACTAAGCACTAGAAAGTGGCTGAGGTTAGACTACAAAGATGAGCATTTTCTGTTTTTCTTGTGCAAGGTAAATCAAATATAAAACTTGTAAGAAGTATCAGAATCATAGGTGATTTCGTGTTATTCTTCTAAAGAGAATTCAGAAATATGTAAGGAAATTAGCTATGAACTACAATCCACTTTTGTCTTCGATTAAGGAGTTAGGTTTTTGCTTAAATCCTAGATTAAGTCAAAGTCCTAGATTTATGTCTTGAACGATACGGAGGCTTCATTATTCATATTCGTCTTGTGCGGCTTCTCTGAAGCAGCGGGAACCTCCCTGTCTGTATAATGTGTATGAGGCGCTTCTCGAGATAAGTGAATGCTGGGCACTTTTTCATCAAGTGCTGAGAATTTGATTTTTTTTTTTTTTTTTAAACATGGGTTTAAAAGCTTTAATTTCATTTCCAGAAATGTTGATTCCTTTGGACTTTTATCCAAATTATTTATTTTTTTTTTTTTCCCCAGGGAAGCCTTTTTTTGTCCAGCAGAGGGTTGGGAGAGAGTTTATAATTGGGAAATGCTTTGTGATATAAGGGAAGTTACCCGTGCAACCTTTCCAAAAATCACTTAAACTTTGGGTGTGTGAGTGCTCCCATTGAAACTTCACACTGGAAATTAAGCACAATTAAGTGCTGCTTTGGAGCAAGGAAATAAGCTCAGAGGGTGACAGGATCAACCTCAGAGGCCAAGTGCCAGTTCCATTGACTGTTAGGCCTTCACATATTTGAGCTCTGAAAATAACGACTAATCATTCAGGTGCTTAAAAAGGGTTTTTTTGGTGTTTTAAATAAACACTTTTGAAACCATCATTTTGGGACCTTCAGTGACACTGCATATTTGAAAAAGATATTTATGTAATTCCTGTACGTTCTGTCACTAAGGAAGAGTATTTAAAAGATTAAGAAAAATTAAGACAGATTATAGAATATCCACATCATTGTAAAAATTCAATTTTCAGCCTTGGAACAGTTATAGGATGTAAAAACACATAGTGGAATTTTATGAATGTCTTGGAAAAATCATCTCATCTTACTCGTCTGAAGTTATTTGTTGTGTTGTGCAGTCTAACATCTGTTCAGAGCTTTAAAATAGTTAGAAATGACAGCAGTCCTCTTCTGCTAGAGCATCCACAAGTGTATTGAAGTGCCACAGGGTCTGTGTTCACAGAACACAGATGCATAAAATGCAGAAGTTTAGGAAGATGCAGAGGGAGATGAAGCTGTAGACAGCAACATATTTCATGTGTGTTTTATTTATAGTTGTGAAACCTGTGTTTACCGAGAGCTGAAGTGCGTGCCTAAGCAGGCAAGCAAAACTCATAAAATACAAAGCAACTAGTATAGTGCTAAGCATAAAAAGGGAGGAAAATCATGAGCCTTTTGTTCTCTCACCAAGCGTAGTTGACTTTCTTAAACTTGATGTTTTGCTTATGGAGAGGGCTCGGACTCACATCAGGTAGGAAGGGAGCCTGATCCGCCCTGCAGCACATAAGGAAATCTAATATAATTAATGAGTTTTGAGTGGTGTAAGTGCTTAGCCTCATAACATGGTGTATAGGCTGTAGGAGAAAGTGTTAACATCAGATGATAGCTGTGGTGAATCCATCTCAGTCTTTGCATTTTTATTGCATTCTAAAAACTCAATGTTCCCATGAGAGGTGTGGGTCCACACTATGCTTTAGGTTTTGGACTTCATTCCACCTAGAGGTACTTGCCCATTTGAGCTGCAGATTTTTTAAGTTTAATGCAGTCATCTTGGCTTGCCAAAAAGTCAGGGCACTCATAGAATTAATTCTGTTTCGGAGTAGCCTGAGTGGCCATAGCCTGAGTTTCTGCCTCTCAGGAAGTCTTGCTGGGCTGCTTGTCAAGAAAGCTCTGAGAGCGAAGAACTGGTTTCACTCAAGAGGCATCATACTGGTAAGTACGTGTGGCTCAGCTGGGCATATTTCCTCTCTGCCACAGCAAGGAAGCTTTATCGTCTCACCAGATGGCCACAAATCTTGAAACATCGATTTAATTAACGGAAATCCCACCACCAGATGGCAGCTCCTGTGGCTATATCAGTAAGTAGAACAGAATGCTTTAGGGGCAATATTGTCCTTCTAAAATTGAATTAGGCAAATGTTGGGTCATGTCGGGGTTACTTCGACATCTGTGGTGGGTTGGGGAGGGAAGACTAGGTGCTAGACTCAGAAGGGGATTAGAGTGCAGAAAGCCTTTAGAGAGTACTGATGTTTGTCCTCCTGAAGATGGCCGAGGCTGTGCTGAGTTGTTGAGGAGTATCAGTTGCAGTGGCTGGAAGTCAGTGTGCATTTGAAAAATTTTGGAAGTGTGGAGGGGGGTTGGGCATGAAAAATAGATTCTGTGCTTAATGCACTGCAGGTAACACGTGAGGAGACTTGCATTATGTTAACATTTGACTGCTAGGAAAGCTTCAATTTAGTAGAAAAGAGCTGTAATTATTCCAGTTGCCTTGTAGTCCAGCTGGAGCAAGGTGAGCAGTATGGTATGATACCAGATAAAACCAGAATGTTATCCCATGCTATTCACATCCCCTCTCTTTATGAAAACCTGTAAATGGAAGGGCAATGGTTGGTACATTGGTATCCTTTCCTACTGGGAATACAGGGGGAGGAGAAAGGCTATCCAATAAATTCAATTCTCCATGTATCATTAAGATAATATTGCATACTGGTTAGACGTTAAGGTGGTGGCCAAAAAAATGAGACTCTTCTTTGGAATAGAAGTCCCATGACTAATTCTTATTTCAGTTTCCACTTTATCTGAGAAACCTTTACCCTGTGTACATGTTCCTTCTTCCAGGGAAGATACAAGGCTTGGATGAGCTCAGTTACACAGTGAACTTCAGAACTGGTTTGGCTTTACTCTCATTCTGATCTAACTAGTGCTGCTTCACTTGTATGAATCATTAAAGGCTCTTCTTTTTCTGAAATCTGCAGCTTCATATACTGAGAGAGCAGGAACATGTAGAAAGAAGTTATGGGTGATTGTTGAAATAAATCTCTCTTGAGGAAAAACTTCAGTAAGGCTCTCACAGAGGCTTACTGAAAAATAGGTGCCATGTTTTACAAACGCTTGCATTGTACTGATATTTTTTGGTAGTTGCTTTCCAATAGTGAATTAGTACAGATAGCGTCAGCTAGACTTCAGAAAAATATCTTGCTTTTTACAACCATCTGCTTTGCTGTAAAGTGCTTTCTCCGAGCTGTGTGCAGTCTTTTGCTTTGCCCCAGTCTCTGAGTTAGCTCTTGCTTCCTCTTTTTTTGTCTCCCCAGGGTGCAATTTACTGTATCAATCAGAATAGGATAAAAAGGTCAAAAGTCTTCAAATATTGTTATAAAAAAGGAAAAAAATGAAACTGTAATATAATCAGCTCACCCATGGCATTTCATTTATGTCATTTATTCTTTGTATTATAGCTCTAAGTGAGGTGAGTTACTTTTAAAGCACAGATGATGAAACCAGACCTTAAGCTTTGGGGCATGGGGAGGAGAAAACGATGGCTATGTATAGATCCTAGGTCTTTCTTTAGTAAGGAAAGAGGCCTGTGTGATTGATTTCCATGACTCATGTGAGCACTTCATTTAGAAAGCAGGGAATGTTGTTTTCAGCTGTGGCAATCTGTTTTCCTCTCATCTGTCTCTCATGATGCCAAATGATTGTTAACAATTATACTAGGATTTAGGAAATATGCTGGGCTTCAGGTAAATTTTGCTTCACTAGAAATGATTGCATTTTTGGAGATTTTGTTGTGGGGTTGTGTTTTTACCGTGGGAACTCTTGTAATTCTCAGAGAAATGATCTTTTCGGTTATCACAGAATCGTTAAGGTAGGAAGGCACCTGCAGATCATCTAGTCCAACCCCTTCTCAAGCAGGGTCAGCTACAGCAGGTTGTTCAGGACTGTCCACTTGAGTTTTGAATACCTCAAAGAATGGATACTCTGGGAAACCTGCTCCAGTGTTTTGCCACCCTCACAGTAAAAAAGAGGGCTTTTGAATGTTGAAGTGCAGTCTCCTGTATTTCATTGCATTTCCATTGTCTCTCATCTTTTCGCTGAGTATCACTGAGAAGCGCCTGTCTCTCTCTTCTGTGGTCCCGTCCCCCTTCCCCCCCCGGCATTTGTGCACATCAATAACATCCCCCTTGAACCATGTCTTCAAGCTCAACAATCCCAGCTCTCTCAGCCTCTTCTCATGCCAGGCCCCTCAATCCTTTAATCGCCATACAGCTGCTGCTTCTGGGCCATATTGACTTTGTCAATGAAATTTCATACCTGGTATTATTCCAAGGGAGCATCTTTGAGAGTTGGAATTCTGGATCAGTCTGGGCTATGTAGGCAATCGGGGCACTTCAGAGGATATATTGCTTTAGAAGCAGGTTGTTAAACATGTAGAATAGAGGAGAATAAGAACAGATCCAGTTTGCAAGAAAGAAAGGTCGGGGAAGCGTTCCGAACCTGCTACCAAGGAATCACTTTTCCCAAGTTTAAGAACTGGTGAAAGGTACCTACAGAAAGCTGGAGGGAAAGAAGGAGACAGAAAGGCCTTGGAAGATGAAAGCAGTTCTTTCCTGTGACTCCTATAGTTTATTCATTTTATTGATTCCCTTCTGTAGCACTCTGGGTCTCAGGTTATTAATGGTGATAGATATGCAAAACTCTGCTAATTGCTTGAAACTTTTTTCCTGACTTTCGTAGAATTTGGAGTAAAGTAAAAAAGAAAAACATTTTTCAGGATTGATGGATTTAATTTTCCATTATACGGCTCTAGAGACAGAAGCCTTTATATTAAGTTGTAAATCTTTGCAGGTTGAGTTTGTTTAAATAAGGCATAATTTTATATTTCATATCTTGGGAAACCATTATTTATGAAACCAAGAACATGTATTTGTAGACGATGTAGACGAACGAATTTCTTTTATTTATGAATACCATCAAAAGACGAGTCTCTTGAAAAGAATTATTTGGAATACACAAGAATATATTTACCTGTCCCAATTCTAGAATTACTGCAGATATGCTTATTAATATTATTTTTTGTAGTACCCATATGCTAATGTATTATGAAATTAATGGAATAATGTCAGTTTCTTATGTTTTAGAAGCCAAGAATGTTTTAGGCTTTTTGTTTCTTTTTTTTGTTGTTGTTGTTGTTAGCATTTAGCTTGTAATTAGACTGTGTAAGTTAAATGATAAAGTCAGGAGTTGACAAGGCAAAATGACTAAGAACAAACCTAAGTACTTAATTTTGTGCATCACATTAGATTACGTTAACCTGAGGCTTTAAAATGCTGGTTTCTAGCTCAGGTTTAACTTGACTTTTGCCCCCACTATATCTGGTTACATTCATGTTGTTTTATTCTTGTTCCAGAGGACCACTAGAAACAAAGCAAATTAATGAGAATGTGGATTTTAAAAACATGGTTTTAAATCAATAGTGCAATCTTTAAGAAGTTCATTAAGCATATAAAAGCAAAGGACAACAGTGCATATCTTAATGTTACTTTTAAGACTTCAAATAATTAGTCCTTATGCTAGCTTTAAGTTGATAACAATGCTGTATCAATCTCTATTGCGTCAGGGTAATTTTTTAAATTTTATATCAAATCAAATGAAACCATTTCACTGTAAATCCCACGTGAATGCTTACTGATCGTTTAGCGCAAAATAGATTGAAAGGTACACCAGGTTTAAGTGCAATTGATGCTTCTTTCCTTATAAATCTTGAACTCAAACTCCTATGAGGTAAACTAAAAGAGTATTTTAAACTGCAAGTAAATGGATTCTCCCCACTTGCTTTAAGCTGGTTATCTTTTCAGTTTCTTTAAAATATTATTCATAGTCATCTATTTCGAGAAGTTCTCTTCCCCACTAAGTACTCAGTAGGGAACATACTTGGACTGGAGAACTGTGGGTTTTTTAGCTCTTCAAGGCATTATTATGTTACCGAATCATAACTTTTCGCTGTAGAAACAGAGTGGCATAGCTCTAACACCAGTTTTATTCTTTTTCCATATTTCAAAACCTAAGCATTTATTTTGTATGCAAAATATATTATAAGTCATCTTTAGAGGATAGAATCCAAATTAAATTTACCAGGTAGGTAATTTAAATTATGGTGGTGGAGGGGAGTAAAGGGGCGGATACTTCTACAGGAAGAGCCAACATATTTGGGCAATAAGCACAACATGATGAGGATATTTTTCAGAGGGGTTCTCTTCTGTTTAGAAACACACTTAGTTGGTAAAAATAAATAAAATTAATGAGCATCTCATTTCTAATAAATTTGAAAGGCAGTAAAGACAACCAAAAAGGAAAAGGCTATTTGCTATAATTGGAAAAAGCAAGTCTGGTCATTTTTTATTTTCTGATCGGTGTACTGATGTTTAAAGGAACTTACTAAAATACTTAACCACTGGGGAAAAAAATCCACTCATTGGAGGTGTAGGTAAACTTATAATGATGATGAGTTTGTAAAGGAATGGCTGCAGTCATAGCTGATATATGAAGATTTATATTCCGTGCACAAAAGTGGGATAAACATGTTTCACTGCAGGGCTTGTCTGACTTTTGAATAATCAATTTACATACAAGTGCAGTTATTTAGTTGTGCAGTTACAAGGGAGAAATACCAGGAAATAGCAACGGTGTGAAAATATCATGGATGGCAAGATGGTATTTAGAATAGTCTGTAACAAAGTCTGAGTGAAGAAATGTCTGAGCTACTCCTCATAAAATAATTGCTGCATCACGGAACACAACTCTGGCTGCCAAACTCTACCAAAAAGCTCAGTAAATTCATGGGCAGTAAGCTATGTCGAGTTGTGTGCTGCTGCGTTGTGATATAAACAGTATTTGAATAAATTAGTATAATGTTTAACAAAATCATCTGTTTCTGAGGTGTTTATAGAATTGAACAAGGTCTCAAGAGAGGTAGAAGAATGACATTGAAGTGGCTTGTCAAGGTGGTTACCCTGACGGAGAAATAGAACTGATTTGTAACTTACAAAGGAAGTAGTGCCATCTCTTTGACATGTTGAAGACTGGATCAGATGCAGAACTGTCTTGGTTTCAGAATGCTTTGTGGTTGTCCAGAGTGTACAACTGGCGGTTGTACCTGCAGGAGCCGCAGGCTGTGCTTTTGGCAATTACGTTGTTGGGATGCTGGGCTCAACAGGCAGTCCCTGAATGTTCCTCTGGTTTGCTGAGTACTTCCATCCTAGTCTGCCCAGGTGGAAAACTGGTGGGGGTTCTAGAAGGGCATCTTCCAGCGACACCTGTTTCTCTCCAGATTGATCTGGAGAGTCTTGCCTCTGAAGCTGTCTGGGTTTGCTAGCATTAAGACCCTGACGAAGGAGGAAGAATGGTAAAAGTCTTGAGGCTGAAACGGTAAAGGTACAATGCCTAACTAACATACCTGTGCTGGCCTTGGCATGCTTATGGTTTAGCTGATATCCCCAATGTCTGCATTCACCATCCAGCCTCAGAGATCACTCACACAAGGCTTTCCTTCCCCTTCTTACTGTGCTCCAAATTACAAGGAGCTTTTATATCCTATTTCTGGAAAGGAGCTCATATCCTGCACAAAAGTGGATAGGGAATGCCAAGCTTTGCTTTATTGTTGCTTGAAATATTAATATTTTAGGAGTTAAATTTTAAAAAGGAAATGAGAATATCCTAATTTTCCTTACAGCCAATGTTTAATGCATGTTTCATTAATGTAGCTTCATTTTTTAAAAAGTCTCAACATTTTTTCTCTGAAGAAGAGAATGCTGAATGAATGAGCGAGCTTGGCAATGCAAGGTTTCTGCTTTCTGCAGAAGATGACTAAGGTGTATTTATTTCATTACCTGTATAACTTCGATGCTTACATTACCACCATAATTGCATGGGTTTTGATAATTTCTCCTCACAAAGTTCCAGCTGAGGGGAAGGCTGTGCTGATCCTACTGCGCTGCCCTTGCAGCAGCGTTGGGAGAAGGGGCTGCTGCGAAGTGAAGGTCACACGGGAGGAAGGCGGTGTGGCTCCTGGAGCAGAGCTGTGGAGCAGACATCCTCTGCTTTCTTCCCCATAAAGGCTTTAGTCTTTAGTATTTATTTCCTTTGAAATAAGAATGAATAAGATCAGAATGACCTGTTTGCTCTTTTTGTGTGGGTGTGACAAGAAAAATTTGGTAGCACTGTCTAGAGGCAGTACGGGCTGTGCTGCTTTTCTTTCACCTGAATTCAGAAGAGAATTATCAGAAACATGACGCTGAGTTCAGTTGATTTATGATTAGGAATTCAAGAGAAGCAAATGTATTCCTCAGATTTCATAGGGACGACTTGTCAAAGACTAATTCTAATCTATGAAATGATCTTAAATGGAACATAATGACTTTCCTGATTATTACCCTTAGCAGCCGTTATTTTGAAAATGGAATCAAGCAAGAATCTTTTATGTATAGTCAGTATTTTCTGGCAGCAAGCGTGTCAGATCAGTGCTACCTGTTGGAATTACCATTACTTAGTGATATTCTAATTCTCAAAGTTTTCTTTTTGTTGGATTTGGCAGGTGGTGGCAGAGCACAGGTAACTTTTCATGCAACTGCCTACTTTTAAAAAAAAGTATTGAAAAGAGAGCCAAACTGTCAGCTCGAATGGAGCAGGTCTTTTTATTAAGCTGTTCTCTTCAATGCGTAATTATTTTTCATGTAGCTTCCATTTATTTGCTTGAATTTAAGCACTTTATGTACCTTAATGTAAGAGAGTGTAGCATTTTGCAGATCTGAACTGCTAGGAGGGATGTAATCCTCTCAGTAGTGTTAACCTGAGTGTAAATATTGACACAATTCTTGGGAGCTCCCTTGTCTCTAATAATGTTTCTGTTTTTGCTGCTCTTCTTACAGAAGCTGCAGGAAAGACAGCAAATTAAAATGTCCTGGTTATACTGGCCCACAAGTAACCGTGAAGTAACGTGTTTTGGATTTCTGTGTGTTGGCACATAGCCGGTAGTGAGAACTGTGGCAGCCAGAGAGCTGCTTTGTGTGTTGGGCAAGTATTACAATGGACATAGACAACATAAATTTGCCCCTACTTGCTGCATATCCTGTGTTTTGGGTAGCTAATCTTCTTGGAGGTAATATATTAAGAATAACTTTTATAATATTAGAATCAGAAATAAATACCATGCCTTCATCTCGGCTATAAATTTTTGAATACCTCTCCCCACCCTTGTTAGGAATGTTTTCTATTAACAATATTTATTATATTGGGTCATTCTTATTCTTAAACTAAGGCATACATTTCTTCAAAATAATGCATAGCTTGTCTCCAGCTATTTCAGTGATTTCTGTGTTAATCAAGACTTGCCAGTAACTGGATTATTGTTTTTAAATGCAAGCTGAGCAAACAAACATCATCCTGATTATTTTTTTAGCATCATGACATCCTTGGGCTTTGGCGTGGTTGGAAATTTTATCCTGTATAGAAAACAACTGCATTCAAGTATATTGTTAAAAGACTTGGTGTCATGTAAACAAACCCTCCACAATTGATGGGCAGTGGTAAAGTACCAAACGTGCTCACAGGAAGTAATGAAATCATTATAGTTTTACAAGATTCTTGAACAGATCTGCAAAAAATGGAGCTTGAGCTGACTTCATAACCTGGAATTGTGTTACTATCTACAGTTAATAAATTGACATTCCTTGTATTCCATTGGAAAAGTTTCCATTTTCCACAAGTAAAGACCGATGTCACTGCACTGATGGGCCAGGTGCTGTCAGTAGTCAAATGGAATTTCTCGCAGTTAATACACATCCTGCAGTCTGAAACATACTCATCCAAACCCTGCTAAATTACAAATGTGTTGGCTGGTGAAACTTAATAAACTTTCACTAATAACTAATAAAATGCTTGAATCACTAACAGTTTTTAATGATGTGGGTTCTTTTAACTCACAAGCAAGAAACTAATTAGAAAGGCTTCGGGTCAAGATTTCAGAGTGGAACAAAGAGGGTAGTTTTTTCCTTGTTCTAATAATTTTTTTGTAAAACATAATATAGGGTTGTTTTTTTTTTTTTTATGTTGGACATGTCATTTGAGCTTCAATTAATTTTCCTGCTTATTTAGTGTAGTAAGGGTCTTGCCATATTGGTCTTATGGAAGTCCACCTGCATATGATGTGGATAATGAGGTAACTGGGTTTTTTCTTTTGGGTGGTGCTTTTCCTTTTGCAGGTTTGTGCCTCTCCAACATTAGCTCCTACAGACTTTTGCCACTGAACTAAGGAGAGAGCAGAATAAACCCAGAACAACTTTGGTCTGAGTTTGTCTTCATTGTATGTTTGGAAGCTTTAAGGCAGTGGATTGCCAGCTGGAGTAGGCACTGTAATGCAACGAAGGCTGCATTTTCCTGCCCTCTGGAGGAGTTAAACTCACTAGGTTTAGTCAATTGACCCTGGCACTTTGTGCTGACTGGTAAGCTGTTTATCCATTAGCAGGAGAGCTTTAGCTGCTAGTTTTGTGCTAAATCTACATAGTGATACATATGCCAGAATGTCATTACAATACGTAGAGTTGTTTCTTCAGAAGAAAATTATTCTACACAAGACTTGTTACTAAATCTTTCTGTATAATGAGGCAACTTTAAAGATTTGGAGGTTTTCAGTTACAAATTTAAATATCTCCATAAAATGGCTTGCTCTAATGTTAACACCATTCATTTTCTGTGTTCTAAATTCTACTTAATATGCTAAGGAAGAGTTATTTTGGAAAATATTTCTCTATTTGAACTTTGCTAGGCAATTACATTGCATGTCAAATTGTTCTTATCTATAAAATGTGATGTGTGCTGATCATATAAAATACAGTAGCAGAGGCATGTTTATTTCCTGCCATAAAGTGAGAGGGCATCATTTGTGTAGACCATCTGTTAGTAGTTAAGGATATTTTAACTGGCACCTCCAGAGTGGCTTCAATTATTCTTTCCAAAAGAGGTACAAAAAAAAAAACCTCACTGAGTTACTGAGAGGGTTTTGAGTGTCTGGCAGGGGCGCTCTGGCTCTGTGCATAAGCGTTGGCTTGGTGTGGCCTTGAGCTGTCTAGGAGAAGGGTCTGTGACAAGCATTATTCCGTATAGATATTATTACTAGACAAGCATCTGAGTTCTTATGTGTATTTTAAAATTTGTCCAGAAAAATGAATTATAAAGTTTTGCTGAGACTTGACGAATGTTTTTGAATCTGCAGGGCTGGACCGGAAATCTTGCATGACTTTTTCATGACAAGGAAAGGATCCATTGTACTTCTAGGTTGGGTTTGAGAACGAGATTTTCATTTCCCTGAGTATTTTTGGCTCTATTTTGGAATTGGGAAATGCTCAATGAAACAAAATGAAAAACATTTGTAAGTTCTTGAAAGAAATCCAGGACTGTTGCTTTCGTTAAGTACCTGGAAGCAAAAGACTTTAATGTTGAGCTTGTAATACGTGTGGGGAGGAAACTGGGAAAAGAAATACATCCATCAAACCTGTTACACTGCCTACTAGTGAATTTTCACCCCTCTTTAGAATTGACTCACTTACTGTTGTAATTGCCATCTCTAATAAATAGCCACTTGAAGGTGAGGTAGGTTCTGACCGAATGCTGTGATAGCATCTATAAATCTTCCATCTTTTAGTCCTTTCTTTATTAATTTTCAGACATCTTTTTTCCTACCTAAGTCCAGTCCCTGAAAGATGTTTTCAAGAAGAGTTCTGAAGGGTTTTTTTAGAGATGGTAATCTTGGGCAGATATAATGTAAAGCAAAGGTCTCATTTTAATTTGTTTTTTCAAGTGTTGAATGTGGCTTTTATCTGTGCCTTAGCTGCATGAGGCTTTGAATATGGTATGAAATCACTTTCCATTTATTCAAAAGCTTTCTCATAGCTGATGAATGCCATACATAATGAAAGACTATATTCATTTATCATCCATAGTAAATCATTTATCACACAGTAGAGGTATATTGTGGAAAAATCTAGTCAAAGCTTTTCAGTTTTTCTGATTGGTTAAATCTAAAATAGCAGAGAAATGATTGCTCAGTTAGTTGGTTAAACATTTTGTTTATTAGATGATATTCAAAGACAGTTTCTAATGCTTTTGTGGTTTACAGAATGAGGTTTGTTGTGAAGGTGGAGGGCTTTTTTTATTTTTTTTTTTTTAATGGTGCACCATGGACTAGGAAAGTCTGTGTTGATCTTTCAGTTGAGTTAAATTTGAAAAACAAAGCACCAGAACAGGGGCAGTATTATTGCATTGTGCCGTGCTTGGGGCTGGTCAAAATGCTGCCATAGGTAAGTTGGTACGGTATGGATATATGAGATGAACTTGCATTGAACTACTAGAATGAACAGGCTCTGGCAACTTGCTCCTGGTGCAGGGCAGCACTAAAATCTTCCTTCAAAAAGCAAAAGAGAACCTAAAAATTGGAGTTCTGAAGTGCAGTCACTTCCAGGATTGCTTCCGAAAGGTCCTGTTAAACATTTGCCCACCTCTACTGAATTTAATCTAGCATTTCCAGATCTTAGAGTTAATATTGGCACTGAGGATTCAGTTTATGCAGCACATTACAGCAGTAATACAAAGTCACAAAAGCTAAGCATTAAAAAATTTAAATTCTTAACATGAAAAATGCTGATTAAGCCTATTCACATTTGTATCTTTTCCAAAAGATTTTTCCAGATATTGATATTTTATTCAGTTTTGAGTAGTATTTTTTTAATGATCAAGACTTACATAATGAAAAAATTGTGTGGTTGTCCAGTGCTGTTTGACATAATCAGTTGTAAAGTACTGTAAGCAGCAGTAGATGGAATTAGTAGTGTGTATGAACTTTTGAATAAAAGTTATCACTTGTTGAACTTTAACATTTGATTTTACTAGAGTACACCTGTGAAAAATAGAGCTGATACTAAGCACAATTTTCTAATTGGTATAAGCAAGGATAAGTCTCCTGAGACCATGATTTAGCATAAAGTGAGCATGGCCTTGTCCTTGTCAACATTGACTGCGTGTTCTTGATTGCTTTTTCCAATCTTGTTCCAAATCCAGTTTAATTGTGAAAACTAGAAGTTAAAGAGCTCCTCCGTACGCTGTTCTAGTAAAGTTTTTGGGGTTTCTAGGATTTTGTTTAATAGTAGTCTTAATTTCAGAAGGCAGTGTCTCATCTTTGCTCCTTTAGTCTTCCTTGTCCATTGGATTATGTCAAGAGCTAAACACTTGGCAATACTTCAGAAGGATTCGTAAATTTCTTCTACAGATGGGTTATTTTTGGCGTGTAAATGCTGGTCAGTCTTGGCCCCTCTGTTTATTTTTGATGATTTCTTCTGCCCAATTCTGTCTGTGGTGTGTTTGCATTTCTAGCCGTTTTTTACAGCAGAGTAATGCAGACCTACTGGATTTGAATTTTTCTCCAACACAATAGATTACTGTTCTGTATTATGAAGCCAAGAATGGAGAGACAAAGATTTCATTTTTGTTGATTACTGAACAAGCCAGATGATCACCATGATGTCTGTTCTTTAGTCATCCCAATGGGCTTGAGTTTGATATTTCCTTACTTAAAGACTGTTCTCCAGCTGAAAGGAAACAAAGGACTTGAAAACTAGAAAATTTGTTGTTAAAATGAAGTATAAATGACAGGAGTGGAAGTCATCTCTTGAAATCATTGCATTCATCCTAGCTCAATCACAAGTAAAAGGTATATTTATTTTTTTTTCTTTGAAGCTACATAGCAAAGTTTGACGTGCATAGCAGCCCAGACATGGAGGCTCACATCAGTTAGGCTCCATTCAGCACTGAAGTTAAGGATCTGTTTTATATGGATTTAAATAAATACATTGATTTTGATTGGATAAGCAGCATAAGTAGGTCTGTCTACGGCCCAGTGCCTTCTACACACGTGATTGTACACACTCACAACTGAGTGAAGTTGAAACAGGACTGTATTCTAGCTAGCTGTTGCTGACTTGTAACTGTACCCTCCTCATATTCTCATGTTTGCTACAGTAGAAAACTAAATGCAACACCTTTCTTTGATCTTGCATCTGATTGTTGAAACTAAACTACAGCCAATTGCCAATTTGCCACTTCAAATTGTCATGCCTAAGGCTTGTATCCAGATATACGTATTATGGAAACAAAGGGAAAAATAATTTTGAAAGGATTTCATTATCCTCAGTGGGTAAAGATAATTCTTACCCTCTGAAAAGCCGAAAGCCTTTGTATTAGTGTGAAATCTTCACCCCCTGCTTATGGATATGCCACAAGTGAATTTGATATCAAGCAACTATCAATAATACGATAAATTTATATCTTGGGATACAAAACCTTACCTGAGTTTTAAGTGAGTACTGTATTCTAGAACCACTATGTAACAATTCTGCATGGGCTATGTGCATTGATTAAGTATATGAAACATCTTTTTTTTTAAGGGAACACCTTCAAATAAAAAAAAAAACAAACACAACTGGGCTGTTGTTGAGGGCAGATGAAATGATTATTAGTTGAGGTGCTGCCATGGGTCTGGATGGCTTAAATGGCTTTACTAACACCTCTTCTTAATTTTTATTTCTTTTTCTGACCTACCCTTTATGAAAGACAAAGAAGGAAAACCATCCAGATCAGGATAGGGATGGTAATTCAGTACTTCCAGCGTGACTTTGGATGAAGCATTTAAGTCAAATCCACATAACTCTTTTTTTAAATGCTAAAAGCTTGATTTAACTCAGTGTTTCCTACAGAGGATTTAGAGAATTCAGATTTTGCTAAAGTATCCCCATTTAGTTTCTCCAAGGCTAAAGGAGCCTCAAACACTGGAGTAAAAAAATTAGTTGAAAGTTGCATTATCTAAATCTGGGCAATGACTTGGGTTTTTGTAGCTGTGACCTTTAATCTCTGTGCTATTTGCACCAAGAGCATAATAGCAATTCCCTTTTTCAGAGAGGTGCACTGGCAATTTACATGCTGAAAAAATATAGTCAATTATACCAATGATAAGATGGTTCTTAAAAAGTCTAATTCAGGTTCTCTATTGACGTTAGAGTGTTTCAGCTAGCCTGCTTCTAGGGCAAATGATACAGATAAAACCTTTTCTTAACCTTCTTTAGCTGCCTTTTCAATATAATTTCCTTTGTAGTTACTTGCTCTACTTACTTTTTAACAGCTGCAATGTTTTAAAAGAAAATTGCCAGAGAAGTGATTTTTTTGCCCCTAAAGTTGGTATTGTCCATTCTGTAAGAATTGTACTATTTCTTTACATAATAGTCAGCCTTATTTCTTTAAGAAAAGAAAAAGGCAGATACATATCTTAATTCCATCACATAATAGATTGCAAAATCTTCAAAAAATAAAGTATGTTCAAACCCTGATATGAAACCTTTATTATACAGTAAATTGCATCTCTGTGGTGGGGATTATTTTAGGGGAAAAAAAAAAAATCTGAAAGAAAAAGAAAAGGAGGAGGGGGGTGAGTGTCCTGGGCAAGTGTGTTGGCCTTCCCATCTGAAGGAATTCGTGTTCGGGATCAAGAAATACTGTGTCTTTACCCAGCTTCTTATTGGGTCCTCAGTTTTGCTCTGTCTAGTGCTATGCGTTCATTTTAATTGAGTTGATTTCATCTGTTCATGTTGCCTGTAGTTTAGTTTTAGTTAGTAGGTTATATATTGTGCATGACATAGACTGTAGGGGCTAGACCTTTATGCAAGAAGCGCCCAAGAGGTGCACGTATTGCTGCGGTCAGAAATCCACAGCATTTTAAAGTGAAGACCCACCTATCTAAACACACCTTTTAATGACTGGTTCTATTTACTCTTTTCTGCACAAAAGGTATCATTTTTGCTTCTTGGTGCTAAAAGCCTCTGGCTGTTTGTATTTAAGGTTACTAAGGGCACTCAAAAACCCACGTTTGCTTTTTCTGCTGTGCTTACTGATGGTGTCTGTAAGTACTGGGTACATAGACGGTTTGGCTATTGGAATTGCTTTAGTGATATAAAGTAGTAGAGGCTACTGGATTTTTGTGGTCGTATATGACTTAGATGATTGCATTATGAGTTTTAATAAAACTACCACCACCAAGACCTGAAGGCTGTGTTAGGTGGTGAATCCACATGGAAGATCTCTCCCGTGCATTTTATAAGTCTGATTAGAAAATACCTCCAGTTTGTCCTCTTTGGACAAGGAAGAAGGATAGAGCCTGCCAGTAAGAAGCATGTTTTAAAAAGTAATAGGTTGGACTGTGGTGAGGTAGATGTGCTGTATCACTCATGGAAACGATTGAGAGAAAACTGCAGGTTCTTTCTCATCTAACTTTAAATCCTGGTATTTCATTTCAGAAAGAGATTGAGCTTTATTCAGTTATATGTGTTGGAGTGTTAAATTGATCAAGGGAGGAATTAATGAAGGGCAGTTTCTCCTGTTCTGTGGTAGGCTTTTGTGACTGGTTTTGTATTAGGGGCTGTCACCCTTCCTCCCACTCCCACCGCACGCAGCCCGACCTCCTACAGCCCAATGCCCACGGTCACTCCCACAATTAAGAAAAGGCTTGTCCCTTAACAGTTTGCCTGTTAAGTTGTTGCATGATCCTTTTTATGAAACAATATTGGAAAAGTCATATCAACTTGAAAAAGTCTTTCCATTGTGAAACTACAGAAACAGATTTGCCAAGAGAAAAATGTCATCTCTGCCAGCACTGCTCGATATATGCCCTGTCTCCTGAGCCCTGCAATTTCTGGAAAAGTCTCCAATAACCATTAGCTGATTTGCAGTTAAAATATTATTCCTGGTTTGTATTTCACTACAAGATCTGTTGTGTGTAAACAATTACCTGATAACAGTAGTAACTGTCCAAGGCTCAACGTGCGATTACAGCTGGGTTGGAAACTTTTGTATTGTCTTTTTTTTTCCCCCCTAATCTATTTTGAGATGAAATGGAATATCTCAATATCTCTGATTTTTTTTCAAGAATGATACAAGAGCAGTCCTTCCTAAAACAGATAATAATCAAGTGATCAGGACATTTCTGTGATATAGAAAACCTGGGCTCAAGTCTTTAATGCTTCGTTTTCACACCAAAAAATAAATGTGAATCCCTTACTTCTGAGGTGAGTGCCTGACCACCAAACTATTGATTTTTATGAAGGGTTCATTTTCTGTCTGGCTTTGAGCATGGCATCCACTGAGAAAAATTCTAAATTGTGATTCAGTGGTCTAATCTGTTGAATCCAGGAAGCCTGTTTTCTGCCTATAGTGTCATGCTGCATGTGTTCAGTAACAGGACATCCTGTCTGACCCTCACTGTTAAGATTACTTTTTTTCTTCCCTTGTGAATAAAATCTTCACCTAATAACCGTCACGATAATAAATATAAACTTCCATTGATTCCAATTGAGGTCATTGTAGTTGCAAGCAGAGAAGTCTATGTTTAGCTTATCTGCAGAGCAGAGGAGTTATTTTTCATTGTTTACAGTATATTTCAGGCTAGATTGTGGGACAGCCCAGTGGCTTATACAGTGACATGGCTTGCTACTGTATATTTATTGCATAACTGGCTCTCTAAATTGTCTGTGTGAAAATACATACTTGATCATAATTTTTAGACTGTTGGAAGATTATTTTTTTTTTTTATCGTGATGATCTTTGATTTCTCCTTTATAGAGTAAATAAGAGATGCAGTATGTACTCTTATTGGCATTTGATATGCTGTAATGGTGTCATGAGAAAACAATTTGTAACTGATTCAGTGAAATTATGAGGTGGATTATTCTAATTAATAGCGTTTTTTGAGACTGTCATTTTGTAGCTTTTACAAGCAGAAGGAAACGTGTTGGTCTGGACACACTGCAAAAATTAACTTATATTTTTCATAGGTACTATTAATTCCGTCTTTCAAATTGGATTACTCCTGTTTATGATGATAGAATCAGATTATAGGTTTATAAATTCATCTTTTGGACACTGCACTATTAAGACATTTCTGCTAAATGTCACAAATCATTTTTGGTCTGGCATATGCTTATTTTCCTGATGTATAGTATTACAGCTTTGTCTTCTGGTGTAGTCTGTCACTGAGGTTCCAAATGCCATTTTCAAAATTTCCATTTTGGAGGAGTTCATATATCTTATAGTTGCAAAATTCTGGACTTTGCTCATAAAATATATTTTCTGCATGCTTCTTCACATGGTCAAAGGCAATGTGATCACCACACCTAAGGAAGAAAAAGAATTACTCCCATTTCAAATGGATGAGCAGTATCATAGCGAAGAAGGAAAGAGATGGGGGGTTGCAGCATTATCATCTTTCATAGCCTCTGCAGTCTGCTGGTGCCACTCTCTCTCCTGCCTTCTGTGCATTACCATCCCTTGAGAACTAAAATATTTCAGTTTAATATGGATATGGAGCTTTATATGGAAGTATCTGGGGTAAACGTAAACTGTGATGGTAATGGTTTCTTGGCCTATAAGCTTTGTATGTTTTTCCCTGACTCTTCTAGGTGGGTTCTTTGTAATATCTTCCCTTTCTCCTGCTGGCTTTAGATATATTTTATTCTTCAACTTTGCCAAATGTGCAATTTGCCACCCCCAGCCCCCATTCACTTTACTTTTTACTACTGTGTCCTATCTGAAATCTAGGGGAGTGCTGCGTTACTCCTACATGTGATGCCGTCATCTGTTTGAAATCTCCTTTGGCTGCCTAAGGTTTGAGTACACCAGAAACAATTCTGAGAAATGTCCACAGAAAATGTCTGTGGTCTCTTTGACAGAATATACATGTATAAATACTATTAAATATTAAAAATGGGGGCAAAAGGATTGAATAAACACTCATACTCTGCTTACTTTTTAATACTTAAGTGCAAATGTGCTCAAGTAGAAAGAAAAATCTTTTTATCAGGAATGAGGAAAGTGTTTCTGTGTTTCTGTTTTCATATGCAGGATGTTGTGGGTGACTCTGTAAAGTGTGGTGCCCAATACAGTTTGTCTTCGGTGATCCTAAAAAAAATAATCTAGAGAAAGTACATTACCAATAAAAGATGTGAAGAACATATGATAATCTTAGCTGAATTTAGCAGATACCATTTAGAAATGGGCTGTTTGCAAGTGTTTTAGCAGCTGTAGATTAGCTTTACCTGTGACTCTCTTTTCATACCATTTAATCAGAAGGATTTAAATCCGGAAAGATTTAAATTCATTCATTTTTGTTGATATTTTTGGTCTAGAGCCTAGACAGATACAGTTATTTTGGTGAAATCTGAATGCAAAATAGCGAGTTCCATTTTCGTGTTCACTTTGCAAGGAGGCTATAATTAACGCTATTTATTAGAGCCCTTCACCATGGTCTACACTTAAGCGTGTGCCCAAGCCTGATCGTACAGTGCAGCGCTTCAGCACAGAACTGATTTCTGCTGCTGGAATGGAGCTTAGACTGACCTTTCTGTCCTTTGCTGTGGGGGTCCCGCATGCAGATCACAGCTTTCACTTCACTATGAGCAATATCTTATCCTAGTTTCATTTTCTTTTTCTTTTTTTTTTTAAAGGCATATCTAATAAACATTTGTTTGTCACATAATCAAATGATTATTTCAGAAACAGCCGGCTGCATCACAGCATTTCTCGAGATTTCTATGATTACTCACAGGGTTTTTAATACATCCATAAATATGAATGTGATCATTCATGCTGCATATGGCAGTATTGAACGACCTCAGTTGGACTTTCCTGAACTTCTGTATGTGACACAACACCATTATTGTAATAAGGTTTTTCATGGAGATGTTTTTTTTTAACCTTAGAGGTGCAATGCCAATCAGCAGCATATATGCATGTCAGGTATTGTGGGCACAACTATCGCACCTGTCCATTTAGGACGGGTGGCAGATGCTTTAGCAAAGATTATAGGATGCCATAACAGGATCAGCCTTTATCATATTGTAATGTTATAACTGTCAAATGTGTATTCTACAAGACTTCAATTTCACAAGACTTAATTACAAAGGTTTAAATTTTGGTCTCGTATTAGCAGAGCAGTTATTGCTATTACATGGTGTCTTGTGGATTTCAAAAATCATTTGTTAATGAAACTAGGAGACACAGTTTTTATCTTTGCTGAAAAATTTAACATAATTTTAAAAAAGCAAGCTATGTTTGGCCATAGTAGTTGTTATCTTAGTCTAAGATTATGTTATTACGTTAAAAGTCTATATTTATTCTTCGATATATCAGCCACCTCTGTGCTAAATTTGGAAAGTAACAAAAATAAATTTCTCCTGTAGCATGTTCATTGAAGTGTACAGGTAAGTGAAAATGTTGCTTTAGACTCATCCAGGTCAGTCAGCCAGCTGATTACTGTATGCTCCAGTTTCACAGTGATGGAGACAAGCAGCAGTATATGGCTGGTATAGTCAGGATAAAAATAATAGTTTGATATGATAACCAATACATTTTTAAGAGCAGAAATCCATCCCCATCATTATCTCTAGATTGCACAGCATAGCTGTGGCAATGTGCAGTTTGGTCAGGTACTGGGGATGCTGAGTTTTACAAGGGAGAAGTTGTAAATCTGAGTGACTCTGTGATATATTCTGTTCCGACCCATTGCTCTTACAAAGTCAGGAAAAGAAAGCCATGGAAACACATCTAATTTTGAGTCTTGTACTGGGGTGATACGTTACCAGTTACAGGAGTCTCCCATGAGATTGTTTTTGAGGCCACCAACTTCATTGGCATCTGCCATATTTGCAACTGATAAAATGTAACCCTTGTGAACAACATTAAATGGAAGGTGACAGTGTCCACAGCACCTTTTGCCATTTTTGGGACATACAAAAAGTATTTTCTTAAACTAAAAGACTGATGTTTGATTTGGACCATGACACAGTTGGTAGGATTGGAATAGAGACCCCCAAATCTACTCTAGCAGCTAACAGTAGCAAAATTCCTCTCCTTCAATTCTGGCATGAACAGTTAATTACCTGGACCATCTGACAGGGGAACTAATGGTGTAGACTCTGTTTTTCAGCTGTGAAGTGAAGATAGTCTTAAGGTTTCTGTTCTGTTCTGAGCAATGGAGTGCTAAGGAAAAGGAAGGCAGCAGAGCTTCTGGCTCAGGTGTGTCCCGTTGGCCACCAGAGAGGAAGGGAAGGGTCTGTTCTGTTGGTGTGAGGGTGTTCATAGCATTGCTGTACCTGCCTCTGGCTGATGGGCACTCGGTACGACTCTTCCAGGAGTCACCGTTCTCTGCCTCTTTATCCTCACACATCAAAGTGTTCAGTTGTGGAGTTAGGCGATGTGATGAACACTTGCAGACCAACAGTTTAGCACAGAGAGTTTTAAGGCTGTAATGGTAACCAAGGCAAGTACAAACGTACGTCAAAAAGTTAATAGGAAATGCTAATGCAAAGACAAGAATATCCCCAACCCCATGTATGTTGTTATTAAACTTTGAAATGAGGTCTATCAGCTCTTCTCAAGACTGCGAAGAAGAGTTTCTCTTTGATGTGAGGCAACTTCTGATATTTCAAAATCAGAGGCAAAAAAAAGCATGCAGCAGTATCTGAGCATATGGACACCTCTTCAGTTTTCCTGACTAGTGGGCAATTTTAATTGAATATTCTGCATTTAAAAAAAAAAAAAAAAAAGGAAAAACAAAACATTTTTTCCATGACATATAACTTGTGACCACCACCATAGGATCTGAATTCAGTTTTTCACAGTCAGTCATTTTATAGATAGATGAGTACCGGTAAGAAGCTGATCTCCAAAGTAGCACTCAGTGTCCTTCACAGAGAGAGGCCAAAAGGGAGGTTTTGGGGAGGGGGGGGTGGGGGGCGGGAAATATATATATATCTTCTTCTTACTGTAGATTTTTACTGCTTTTTTGGGTCTGATGGCAACTGTTATAATTTACATATTTGCTCACAAATGTGCTTTGTAATCCCTACATCAGGGCTGGTGAGATGTACCTCTCACTGAAGCATTGCTTTGTTAATCCAAAAGCATTTTAAAAGGCAACTTTTAGAGGAAGCCTGAGTAGAAACATTGTGAAGAAGCAGATAACTTCTCTTCTTGACGTTATCACATAATTCAGGCTGCAGTTGTCAATCCTAATGAAGCTGATGATGCTGATTTGAGCATATTGTTTATAGGATGTGCAAGAGCTTTGGGAGATACGGAGTCCCTGTTGCTGTCATTTATAATTAAAGTGTCCATCACTTCTCTCTGAAAAACTGCTTGGTGAATAAATAATTAAAGGCCTGATTCTGACACGCTTAGTTGAAATGAGAGAGAGAGACTTCTGCAAACAGTCCAAATGCAGTAAATGGAATTTCTTCAAAGTAAAGTTTCAAGATAGACAATAGTATTAGAATCTCAGTCAAAGCCAGTTCATGTTTGTTAAGGCAGGAGGATATCCTGGTTTATGTTGTTTCTAAAATCTAATTCCACAGACATCTAAGACTGTTCACTTACAAACAATGCCTAATGTTGTCCGTTATGCCTAAACATGTTATCTTTTAAGCACAGTAGAAACTAGTCTTAAAATTAATGACTAGATAAGTGTTCCCCACTTATTCAAACAGCCAAAGATAAACAAGTTGTTAATGTGATGGCTTGTACAGTATAGAAGCTTTATAAAGCTTTGTGTTACCTAATGAGTTTATTTTATTACAAATATGTCTAATTTATTGAGGATTTTTCTTTGATTGTTTCACTGAATTGACATTTAAAAGAAGGGTTATGCTTAAATGATGTTTCTTTTCATAGTTTCTAAAGTAATCGAAAAGGGTTGAGGGGAATTTTTTGAGATACAAATGATTTGACGTCTTTTCATTGTGTTTCAGTAATAACCTTGCTTCCAGAATAGTTGAAATAACTGTAAATATGCAAGTACCTCACAGTGTTGGCAGGGAGAATTTCAGTTGATTTTGCTGCCTTGAAATTAACCTTTTACTATCGCATGCGTATGTTTGTCATTTATCCCCTTTTTCTCAGGTGCAAAGAGGGCTACCAAGGAGTCCGATGTGACCAATTTTTGCCGAAAACCGACTCAATCTTGTCAGATCCAAGTACGTCAAATGTTTTTCTTATATTTGTAATCCATGCTGGAGGCTATTCCTGACATGCAAGATGACCCTTTGCCTATTGTCAGAAAGCGTATTATGGACCACTGCAGTTGCACGTAGAGAATGGTGTTGCTTTTGTTGGTAGGATGAACACACATCCTCCAGTCTCAGTTCTGGAAAACATGTTCTGCTGCAGCAGGGCAAGCCATCAGAGGACTTGATTCCTTATGATTAGGAATAATACTGGCCCTGCTTAAAGCCCAAATGTTCATGTTTCTCTACTTTTGACCCGAGAGCAAATCAAATTACAGAATCTAAAAGGAAACCAAGCACAGGCTGCAAAGTGGTTCTTTCAAAAGAAAATAAATTCGTATTGTCTGGAACTACAGAGGTGATAATCTCCTTGGAAATACACGATGTCAGTTTATGCAAAACCCTTTTTTTTTCCACTTTACAAGTGAAGGGGCTGTGCATTTGTGGAGTAAAGGTGTGCTTTCAGGTAGTAATGTGGAGACAAAGTAACTTTCTATTACGCTGCTCAGTATATGCCAGAATACCATCTGCATATATGTTCTCCTACTCCACTGTTGCACTTTTAAAATTCTGTTTCCTAACAAAACTATGTAAAAAATATTAGCCAAGATGAATTTCTTGGAAGTGAATTCATTTACTTAATAATGTTGTTCATCTTAAATTTCTAAATGAAGTGACATACAACAAAGGGTCATATCCAATGTCTTGTTTTTGTTCTTATACCTGGAAACTGTAATGTATTAAGTCTTCTCGTTTTGGGTGCTCTTTAAAATTTGATTTGGGTTGTTTTGTTCGTGTTTTTTGAAGAATGCTTGTTCTTCTAGTTGTTTTTTTTTTTTTTTTGTGCTGTTTCCTTTCTTGTGCTTTTCCGTGTGAAAGCCTGTTGCCAAAGACGCCTGTTGTTTTGTAATTCTCTATGTTGTACAGCTCCCCTTATAGTTGCTTTGTATTTGGTTTAGCTTTTCCTTTTGCTTGACCTTTAATGGTAAAGTGCAGAGCCTGTAATGAATAGGCAGATTTTACCTCTGCCAAGTTGTATGTGCATGTGTAAAAAGAAGCTGAGTGTATGTCAAGGAAAAAGGTACTTTGCATCCTAAAAGTGGGGGAAAGGACAATCAACTACCAGCAGGACAGGATGATACCTATCTGACTTGGTTTTAAGAGGGAACTCTAGCTTTGCTCTCTCAAGAGTAGAGGTGAAATTCATATGGATACAATACAAAGCCCAGAAAAGACTCACAGATGAAGCTGCATCTAACAAGACCAGAAGCTCTACAGTGTTTATGTACTGCAGACAGTATTATTATTGTTTCTTTGCAGCATTGTGTCGGTTGCACAGACTTATTTCTCTTTACTTGGGAGATCCTTGCTTTGGTTGGTTTCTGACTGCATTGTTTCCGTAAAATTGCTCAGACACCTGATCCTGCTCAGTAAGTTAAGGTTGTGCTGAAATGTCTTTTTTACCCCTTCTGACTACAAAGGCAGTTTTATTTTATTGAGGCTTTCTTTCAACATTATATTACTTAGGGTATGTAAGAGCAGGGGGACCTTGGCTTGATGTTGATGTAGATGCACTGGAAACACCTATGGCCCAAGAAGGGCCCCCCTTCCAATGTAAATAAAGAAGGTTAATGTGAGTTAGTTATTTTCCCAGTCAGTTTTGAAATTCTGTATTCAAAAGAGGTTAAGCTTCTGTTCAGGTACATTTCTGTGTGTCACCATAGTGTAATATATCTCTTTGTGTGTATGTGCATATGCACCTGTTCTAAGCATGCCCAGCCCGAAAGGCAGATATTCGAAACTTTCTGTTGCAGCTGGACTGTGACATGAGCATTTTGCTCAGGAGTTAAATCAGTAATGTATTTATCTTCCTTTCGGAGATGAAAAAATTAATAGCATGCTGATAATTAGCACTCAATGGCAGAAGTATTTGCTATTTGCGTAACCTGAGGAGTGTAAAAAGTATTTGATGCAGTAGTCAAGCTTAATATGATCATCTCCAAAGGCTCTGGTGTTGCTTTGCAAAAACTTAGGTTTGTGGTTTAATATGTGTTTGGATTAGGAAGAGAACTGATGACAGACACTAAAGGGTGAATTTGGAGGTGGCTTCAGAAAGAAGCAATTTTTTAAAATGCAAGGCTTAATTTCCAAAAGTTGAAGATTGAGATGAGTGCTCTTGTGTCTGGGCTGCACGTAGCCAACACTGGCTGGTGTCAGTCAAGCTCTAGAAACAAGTCCAGCTCATTTGAGTTTTCTGGAATTGCTTAGGGTTCTCGGTAGCAAGTGTGTTCAGAACTGCTAATGATGCATCTGATAACAATACTTATCTGAAGTTTGCATGCATGAAATACTGAAGCAATATGTTTTTAATCTTACCTTGCCTGTGATAGTGCAGGTTACATTTTAGAACATTCACTTGTCATTAAATGGGAAGTGAATGTGCAGCATGGTGAGTTGGAAAATAGCAACAATATTGTCTTAAAATTACAATTTATTTAAATGTGCAAGAGTCTTTTTTAATTTTTTTAAATAGCCCTCTAAAACAAACTAAGCTTGTTCAGAATGGCTATTATCTGAGATTGCATAGTGACAAATATGGCTATGGAATATTTTTAACGGTATTAGGCCAAACCCAGCTTCTTACCTCATTTTAGGTGTGTTTTAGGCAGGTCTTTACTTTACATTACAGATATGAATACAAATTATGTAATACTTTATATGCATTAATGCATACTAAATAACGTAGATGTAGTTTAATTAAACTAAATGGTTAAGATACTTGAGATTCTGTTTTCGGGAAACCTCTTGAAACTACCTGATGGTGTTTCATAGTTCCTGAATTGGCATCCGTGGCTTCTTGCAGTCAGATCTGCCACCTGCTACCTTCCTTTAGCTCAAAGTTAGGATCAAATTCGTAAGAAAACGGATGTAGGACACACATAGAGCAATGTCAAAACACCCCAAAGACAGGCCTTTCTACTGGACCTTCAAGCACCATAGGTATTAACAGCTTCCACTTCCCTTAATTTCTCCACTCTTAACAAGGTTTTCTGGCTATGAGTGAAAGATGTTTAAAAAAAAAAACAAAACAACCAAAACAAAACAAACCAACCCAAATGCAAATAGTTTGAGAAGAAGTTTGTTAATCTTGGAATATGGGAGAAACCATCCCTAAACCACGTGAGCCACAAGGAACCTAACAAATTAATAATGTTACCAGTAAGCGGAAGGGCTGCATGCTGCATGACAGCGCAACCCGTGCTCACAGTCGCTATCAAGAGGAGGGAATCTGCCAGCCCCGCTAACACTGGGCAGGACATGTCCCTGAACTCTTTCACACGTCTTCTCCTTGAGCTATGGAGGACATACTAATGGAACAAAGAGAAAAGAAATAGCAGTCGCATGCTGGAAGGAAAGGGGAGGAGTATATTTGAAACACTGCTTCAGTGTTCTCCATCTGGTCTAACTTCCCTATAAATCCAGTTCATGGCACTGGTAAAGCACTTACATTTTCAACATTATAAATACAACTTTAATATAACTTAATGTACAAGTAATTCTTCAGGCATGTGCAGTCCTGTGTGTATCTGTAGGATTGGGAACTTATATGCAACATAAATTGTACAAATGTACTGATGTACTATCCTTTATAGTTTTCTGGCGTAGACCTGCCTGGCCCAACAAGTCTTGAAAGGTAAGTTGTATGTAGGCTGCGGATATTTCTTGCGATCATTTTTTATCCTGAGGCAAAATATAGTCTTTAAAGCTTTGACTGTTCTATGCGCATATTCTAAAGCAGTGAACAAGGCATTGAGAATGGGTTTGTCACATTACCCCTTTTCTACCAAACTGTTGAACTCCACCTTCAACTATTTTGCTCTTAATTTAGCATTGAAAGCTACTTTCCTATGCAAAATGTGTATTTCAGTTTTAAAATGTGTAGTATTAATTTTATATTTGTCATATTAACATTCAATTTGTCCCATTTGACCTCAGAATCTTAAGTGAAGAGGGAACCCCTATCAAATATCGGGAATGTTGTCCGATCCTTTTTCAAAATAAATGCATTATTTTCTAAAAAAACAAAAGGATAGGAAGCTTATAGGTCATTAGGCCATGGTCCTGCTGTTGCACTCAACCCCATCATATAATTCCTTCCATAAGCTGATCATATTTCATCTGTAAACCACTTATGATCAGCAAGAACTAGCCATACTGGAAACAGGTTTTGTTTCTCATCCCTGCTCTGAGGGTTTCAAGGCTTTTCAGCTTCCAACAAAATTTATGCACAGCCCAGATTTGTCAGTTATGTTCTTTGTTAAAATGAACGCTTTGTTTCTACACTGATTTGTTTTGTTTTTCTATCGGTTTCCACCATGTTTCATTTTGGGGCTGTTAAACTGCCTTTTTCAAATGTCCGAAGTCTTATTCCTATAGAGCCAGCTATGGCCTGCACTCTTCTAGTGCTTTGACCTGTGCCAGCGTGGCACACATCATGTTTCGTTTTGAATCTCATCAAAGAGAAACCTGCAAGCGTTACGTCTGGTATCAGCAGTTACTCATTCTTAGATTATCTTTATGTAGCAAACGATCAAAACCCCTCTTCTGAAAGACTGGGACGGTAAATAAGTAAAACAACTCCAGATAGTTTAAAAAAGAAAAAAACCTGTTTTACCGGAAATGTATTCAAAGCCTCAAGACCCACACTCACCTACTCCAAAAAAAAGGCACTCAAAAAACCCAAACAAAAATCTTAGGGGTTTGGCCTTATTTATTTTCTCTTTACTTTTTTTTTTTTTAACCCCCTGTCCAGTTTTGTATTTATAAGATCATAGGATAATTTAGGTTGAAAGAAGTCTGGAAAGAGAAGGCTGGAGAACTCGGGAGGTTCAGCCTCCTGCTTTAAGCAGAGCTGGCTTTGAAGTTTTTGCTAACTGCACTGGACACCACGAAGGTAGTCTGTAAAGGGACTGTTATTAAATAGCGGAAAAAGCACATAATAGTTGTGAAACATTTACAAATAATCTGAATAAATAAAATATATGAAACGTCTGACTCCTACTGAAGGATTGATTTTCTAGAACCTTGAATAATTTTTTTGTCAATTTTACTTAACCTTTCTGAATCTGTCAGCATTCCTCTCGAATTTGTTTTGTTCTCCTTTTTTAATTTCTAGAAGGCATAGGAGAAAATAAGATTTTGCTACTAGAAAGACTCTGAAGTTTGTATGTAGGTAGGGAAGGTTGAGTGGAAGAGAATTTAGGGAAAACAGGAGGACTGACTCGCCAGAGGTGGATATCTGAGTTTTGTGGAGGGCAAGTCCTTCTAAAACAGATTTAACATGGGGGTTGTTTAACCCCAGATAGACATTTTGATATCTGGATCTAAATCTGAATTTTGTGGCTTAACTTCACCTCAAAAAGAAAAGGTTTTGAAGCCCTTCTGCAGTAATTATGTCATCTTTTTAAGACTGTCTTGTATTCAGACAAAGCATTTGGAGGGAGCGGCTGCAGACCAAGCTTCTTTTGTAGCAATTGTCATTTTATGCTGTTTTATCAATCTAATTGCAAAGAAGAGCGCCGCATCAACTGTGTGTTCCGAGAATAAAAATAATTAACGTTGCTCTAGGACGTTAAGCTTTTACAAAAATGAGATAATCAAAAGGTGATATTTTATTACCTTGTAAAATTAGATTTTAAGAGCTATGCAGTGACAACGGTCAAGTGAAGTCCCTGAAAATAACAAGTCAGTATAAGATCTCTGAGCATCCATCGAGTGGGTATTACATTTCTGTTAACTCCAGATTCGTTATAAGGATATATAAACAGAGTTCCTCTAGTTCTAGTGCATCACAGATCAACCTGGATTAGTGTTGATGCATTAAAGATTGAACAGAAGGAAGGAAGGAATTGCCTTAATAGAAATAGCAATAAAGGAGAAAAGCAACACAGTCGCTTCAGAAGTTTTAATGAATTTATGTATAGACAAGAAAAGATGCATCACATGAGAGACGAGTTGGGGAATATGAAACCTCAGCAAGGTAAAATAAGAAAGAAAAGATATCCTTGGGGAAAAGAGGGACATGTTTTCCCTCCTCTTTGATCAAGTGTGGGTAGAGACCTCAGGATACAGACTGTAAAAGATGACGTGTTTTCAAATTTCAGTTGTGCTGAAGCTGTAAAATTTTAGTTTGTGTGAGTAGATCCTCTCAATTTGTTTTGTGAGTTGTTTTTTTTCTTTAAAATAGGAACTTAGGCTTTATTCTGCAGAACTGCGACCAAATGCTCAAAACCAGAAGTGCAACATTAACAAAGCTTTAGTAAAATGGTTCACCAGGGATAAATGGAAGCACGAATGTGGTCGTGGTCAGAACGTATTGAAAAGTTAAAGCCCAAGAGAGATTAATGGAAATCACAACGTTGCTACTAATGCAGCGGGCAAAGAAAATCACACTCAAAATCCCTGTCAGTTTTGATAATATAATTGTTTCTTACAATCTTAAGAACAAAATTTAAATGCACAGGAAACAGCTGCAAGTAGTATTTGTTTCTGTAGGTGAGCTAACAGTGACTTGTACAGAATGTGCAGTATAGATGTTATGCAGCTATTTATTTTTTTTAATTGTTTTTTTTCTTTCTATCAGTACTGCAGAATACGTTTTAAAAATCTCAAGAGTATTGGTGATCTTTATGTTTCTAATGGCGGGGGGGGGCGGGGGGGGAAGGAATATTTTAAATTAATTCTAGGATTCTAAGTTTGTGTCACTCTTCTCAAGTAAAAACAACCCAACCAAGAAAATCTGGTAGTGTGAGAGCTGTTTCCAAACAGCATTAAATTGAATTGCTTTCATTACTTTTGTGTGCATAACCAGAGCTTTTTTTCCAGTACTTTCATTGAATTCCCAGTCCTTTTAGAAAAGCAACCAGCAATAAGTTTGTGCAACACCCCCAGCCACCCCCCCCACACACCTCCCCCGGTGTTCTTTCTGGAAAGATTGAAGGAGGCTTTACAATTGATTTCCATTTCATATTTTAGTTTTAAATTAATTGTTAGCTTTTACCAAATTCATACTTATCTATATTTAGTATTAGCTAAAATAACATTTAAATAAGAAGTCAAACAGGTTTTTTTTGGAAAAGTAGACAAATTCTGTCTGAATTTGACCAAAATCCTTTTATTAGTTTTAAAGGAACATTGGTTCTTTATTATTCTCTGTTCATCCCTTCTCCTGGAAGACAAGCTGGTGAGGGGTCTGGAGACCAAGCCATATGAGGAGAGGCTGATGGAGCTGGGCATGTTTAGTTTGGAGAAGAGGAGGCTGAGGGGAGACCTCATTGCCCTCTACAACTACCTGAAAGGAGGGTGTAGAGAGGTGGGTGTTGGCCTCTTCTCCCAGGTGAATAACGACAGGACCAGAGGAAATGGTCTGAAGTTGCTGTAGAGGAGGTTTAGATTAGATATTAGGAAGAATTACTTTACTGAGAGAGTGGTCAGGCACTGGAACAGCCTGTCCAGGGAGGTGGTTGAGTCACCATCCCTAGAAGTATTTAAGAAACATCTAGATTTGGCACTTCAGGGCATGCTGTAGTGACAGGGACTGTAGGGGATTTTATTGTGTGTGTATGGTTGGACTCGATCTCAAAGGTCCTTTCCAACCATGAAGATTCTATGATTCTAAGAATGTATTGGCATCTCATTGTTTTATTTTCAGAATTTTTCATTTAAAGTATTTGAAGTATATCTCGTTTTGCCATGACTTTTAGGCCATAGGTGGTCTGTAATTCAGCTTGTGAAGACTGCATCTCTGTGGAAATTCATGGAGAGAAGCTGGAATCAGGTAGATGCAATATCTTTGACAGCAGGGGAAAAAAAACCAATGTCAAAGCCAGTTTCCGTCTCCCTCTTTAAAAACTGCCTATATGTGGAAGCATAATAATGAAATGGAAAATTCCTTTTATTTGATCTCAGTATAAATCTCAAGAAAGACAGAAAATGGAGATATCTAGCAATGCAAATCCCAGTCAACAAAAAGTTTTAATCAGTGTGTCTTTGTATAAGCCATAGATGCTAGAAATCAAGAAGAAAATTACAGCCACCCCATGCAGAGGAGTTAGAAGTCTGCCTTTCCAAACTACCATTCATCTGTGAAACCTGGGACTTGCATCTAGCTAAAGAATTTCTAGGTCTTTGTGTAGTGATTTTTGCACGTGTATTTTAAGGAAACTTACCAGATGATGGCAGAAACACTTGACTACGGCTTGTTACACAACAGCCACAGCAGATGGCTGTCAATAGAGGTTACAGCCTTACGTAAGGGACGGGGCTGTGAATCGCGCTCTCCCGCTGGCAAGCCCGCTCCCCCACGAGTGCTGGGTTCATCTCGGTGCCTGAATGAGAGGCGGTGCAGCGCTTTCGCTCAACAAGCACCTTCTGAAGTGTTGAGCCTCTGAAACATCAACTTCTATCCGCTCCTCTTACAAACACGTTATGATTTCCTAAATCTGCTGTTGGCCATCCCGTGTCTGGAAAACTGTAAGTATAAATATAGCTTGAAGTATATGTTCTGTGACACACTGGAAGTGTCTAATATAGCCTGTTGGTCTGAGTAACTAACTTTCCTGACTTGCATACTCTCCACACTGACGATGTGTTACTGTTGCTGTCAATCTCCCGCTGTCTTTCAGAAGGATTTCTCTGATTTTCCCTGGATGGACAAGGCGCAGTCAGTCATTTGACTTGTCAGATTACATTTGTAGGCCTTCTGAGAGGGAAATTCAGCAGTGTGGCAACCATAGTTCTTCATGCTCAGGGAGAAAAGTATAAGCAAAGATGGGTCATGGTGAGATGACATGTAGAAAAATTGCACAAAACATGACAGTGATTTAGCTGAAAAGCATTAGTTTCTTCGGGTTCTGTCTTTGTAAATTAGCTACTCAGTTGTCCAAATAGCATTTCACTTCAGCAATACCATTTCACTTTATCTCAGTGATTTAGTCTCACTTTTGATGTTAAATGCCTCAGGACTGGTTGAGATGGTATGGCATAGGTTTCATTAAGATGTCATAACCTGTTGCAGGAGATAGTAAGTACATTGAGAAAAGAGATGGATTTCTCTTATTGGCAACTAATCTTATACCTTTGAATGTACCTGTCTGTACTAAATCTAAGTCTGAACTGGGTGCTTTGCCTTCCTCTATGAATGGTTCTATGTTAAAATGATTCCGGTAAAAAACACAGCAGTGCGTGTGCAGATAAAGCATGAAGTTGTGGGATGCCTGATACTCTGATCTGTCCTGTCCGCAGTACAGTTTTATGACTGTAAGTAATAAACAGCAGGACGACAAATTCTGCACTGATTCTTACAGGCACAAAGCTCGAGATCAGTCCAACACGCACTATCTATCTTGAGAGTAAAAACGTTAAGGGGCTCATACATGAGAGCTACAGTTTCCTCTGAAAGGATTTCTGCTGAGTGTCCTGATCATCTTCCCGAAATTAAGAGCCTCTGTGCTCTTAACTGATCTTGACTCTTTGCATTAAGTCCATAGAAGGATGCTTATTAAGGCAATTATTGTTGTTAGAGTTTTCACTTCACATGGAGCTTCTACCAGTGTTGATTCAGCTCATTTGAACAATCTCTGCTTATTAAGGAAAACCTGGCATAAGTGTATCATTCAATATTAATGTAGTAAGTGCTCTGCATTGTGAAGACCAGATGCTTTGGGGGTAATGTGTGTATATACGTATCTTCCTAGGATAATAGCAATCTTACTGAAAACATTAAGGGGCAGCATTACTTTGAGTTTGATTACCACATCAAGGTAATTATTTTCTTCTAAGAAGAAAGATGGTACTTAGACTCTTGAAGGCATTTTCAGGCTCATTACTCAGGCCTTCCATAATAATCATATTTGGCAACAGGGAACAGCCATTTCTGGTTAAAATTTTACTGTGCAAACCCAGCAATATATGAAGAAATTATTCCCTGTCTCAAAAAGATCAAATGGTAAAACCTTGGTCTCGCTGAAACTGGTAAATGTTTTATTAATGAATCCTTTGTGGTTACTTTGTTCTATTGTGACTTTTATTCCATATATGACTACTATTTTCTAGAGATTTTTGTATTGACCACTGC
Source organism: Fratercula arctica (assembly GCA_947846985.1). NCBI lineage: Eukaryota > Metazoa > Chordata > Aves > Charadriiformes > Alcidae > Fratercula > Fratercula arctica. The sequence goes on from CANTUZ010000010.1 coordinate 29,714,670, forward strand.
GGCATTGAAATTGCCAACCATGAGGATATGTGTTCATTTTTTTCAGTGATAAATTCGATTGTGGAAATGGTTTCTTAAAAGACAAACCAAATCAGCGTTGTCCCAGGAGCAAATCAAAGAACAGATTGTAACAGGCAGTTCTTGATGAGATTGTTTATATTGGGAGGATGTGATCCACTTCCAACCTTTTCAGAGAGCACCCTGCTCCCAGGACTCCTGGCTCTTTGTTCTCGCTGCAAGCACCAGCTTGCTGTAGAGAAAAAGTCCAGTTGTTGCTGCCATCAGCACTCGCAGGTTAAGAAGGGGCCTGGGAAACAGAAAGTTTCTTTTGTTACTTCTATACACAGCCTGAGTAACAGGTTTGACAATCTAGCTCTGAATGGTTGTATGAAGGAAACAGTACTGAACCACTGAATGACTGAATATAATAGCCAACCTCTGCCTGTCGTTGCCTGTTTGATTTTTGCAAGTAGTTCTGCTCTTTGATCTTGTTTCCATCTTCCACAACCATTTTAGCATCCCAGCTGGGTTATCATCATCAAAAGGAAAAATTTGAGTGTATTATGTATTCTACTGTTTAAGATACCTGTTCTGTATTTCTTGGCCCACTTGCCTAATTTCCTACTCTCTAGTTTTATGGGGTTTTTTTTCCCCTCTTACCTTCTATTTCAACATATCTACTTTATCTCCTTCCCCATTTGAGGGGCTTTTCCCCTTCAGCATTTGAATTACACTTCTGTTAGTGACTCTTCACTCTCTGCTAACCTCTGCTACCACTCAGTATTTGCCACATGCTTTTACTGTGATTTCTTCCCACATTGCCACCTCATGTGGCCTTCACTCCCTCTCTGAAACCAAGGTCTGACTCCTTGCTCTGCTTGACCTGTTTCCCATCTTCCAGATGAATACCCAGATCACAAACTGCATTTCATATGCTGTCCGGTCTGTCTCATTTAGGCTTCCTTTTCTTCCTTATATATCATTTTTACTTTTCACAGAATCACAGAATGGTTCAGGTTGGAAGGGACCTTAAAGATCATCTAGTTCCAAATCCCCTGCCCTGGGCAGGGACACCTCCCACTAGACCAGGCTGCTCAAAGCCCCATCCAACCTGGCCTTGAACACTTCCAGGGTTGGGGCATTGTCAACTGCCCTGGGCAACCTGTTCCAGTGCCTCACCACCCTTACTGTAAAGAATTTCTTCCTGATATCCAATCTAAATCTACCCTCTTTCAGTTTGAGGCTGTTACCCCGTGTCTCCTATCATAACACTCCCTGACAAAGAGTCCCTCCCCATTCCTCTCGTAGGCCCCCTTTAGGTACTGGAAGGCTGCTATAAGGTCTCCTCGGAGCCTTCTCTTCTCCAGGCTGAAGAACCCCAGCTCTCTCAGCCTGTCCTCATAGCAGAGGTGCTCCAGCCCTTTGATCATCTTCGTGGCCGTCCGCTGGATCCATTTCAACATGTCCATGTCCTTCTTGTGTTGAGGACTCCAGAGCTGGACACAGTGCTCCAGGTGGGGTCTCACCAGAGCAGAGTAGAGGGGCAGAATCACCTCCCTCGACCTGCTGGCCATGCTTCTTTTGATGCAGCCCATCATGTTTGGACACATAATGGAATAAAAAATATAATTTTCAGTTTAATTTAGTGTCCAAAATGTTCTTTACATGTTTACAGTGAACAGATGTCCACATTCCATGTTGTTTCCAAAGAAGCTGTCTCCAGTTATCTCTGAAGATACAGAAAGAGGTTAATACCTGATGCTTATCAGGAGAAAATATCCACTGTGTGGGCTGTTTGTGAAAGGCAGCATCTAAATTTAACCTGGTTTGTTGTGGGTTTTTGGTTTGTTTTTTTTTTTTTTTTTTTTAATAAAACTGTCTTTTTCTTGAAAAAAGGTTGCATTTTCAGCACCGAAGCTTTTTATGTGCCTTGACAGTACTTTTATTGGGAAAGCTTTTTCAGGCTCAGAAGAAAACAGTTCTAATCTGATAGTGGAAAAGAGGCCCCAAATTAGCAGTGAACAAAATATTTGTCCGTAACAGGTTCAAGTCCTTTTTCTACTTGACCTGATTTTCCTCGCTTCCAGATGAATGCTTACATCACACCACAAAAAAGAGAGTAGGTCAGTGTCTTTTCTTGTTTCTTTTCTGGAAGAGAAAGGCTAAGCATTTTCTGCTTATTTCCCAGCTAGCTCTAGTGATGAACTGGTAGGCTTGAAATCTCTGCTATAGTAAAATGTGTATTTTTACAGTACTGCCCTACCCTGGAGAGAGCACAAGACAATATTGGGCCTTAATCCTCATCTATATTATAGAACATGCTGGAGTTTACAAAATGTATGATATTGACTTAGATCTTGATTCTGCAAAAAACTATACTGATGCATATTGTTTCTTAGGAGAACTACTCACATAAAAGATACTAAGCACATTTGAAGCATTCAACTGAATTATTTGCAGTAATTTGTGGTTTACCTCACAAATTTGCCATTTTCTTGATAGTAAGATGAACTGCCATATTTTAATTCTCTGGATTTAATGAGTCCTTTTGAAAGGACTTTTTCTATGAAACTGAGCAGCTCTAACGTAGGAGCCTGGCTTCTGCTCGTGGCTTCATCTGCAGCTGGTGGACAATACACTGATGGGGGAAGAGTGTAATTTTGAAGAATCTTGTTGATCTGTGGAGATCAACAGTTGTAATTATAAATATGAATATATATCTTAATATATAAACCCAAAAGGTAATGCTACTTACCAATGCAGTACTACATTTCTCAGAAAATTATTGTTCGTTTTCTAGACATTGGAAACATGGTGGCTAAAGAACTAAGTCAGACAATCCGATTCAATCTTATCTGATAGTAGTGAATGTCTTAATCCACTGGAAAATGGGAATATCTGGCTATTTATGTATTTAAGGCAAAACCAGTCAATATAAATTCATCATTTCTTTTGGAAGCTAGAACAGACTACTAAAATAATCTAGATCAAAGATCATGTCCAGTTCTCTAATATTGTTATAAATTTTGCTGCAACATTTAAAAGCAGATGGCAGGGTAAATTAGTTTTTAGTTTAGGTTATGTCTGTGTAACAAGTTACTGCAAATTACGGTGTAGAATTACAGTGCAATTAGCTATGCCATGATAACTGCCTGCTTGTGTGATAACAGCAAGCCGGTGCCCTGCAGGTGGATTGAGGCAAGTCTCCCACCATGAGTTTGTAACATGGCTACGCTCAGTAACTTGTTTGGTTTGGCAAATAAAAAAGTTCTCATAGCTTCATAATGGAAGGAATTAACTGAAGCCGCTCTGGGTCAGATACCAGTGGAGCAAGGACAGCTGGCTGAATGGGCTCCATGAGATGACTCTTTGCCCCTGTGGCTCTTTACATGACAGCAGTAGGTTTTTCAACCAAGTTTTTACTTTCTATGTGCCTGCTGCTGTCACAATGTGTACGTAATTGACCTGCTTTGGCAAATTAGTGCAGTCTTGTTTGTCTGGAGTAGGACAGATTTAAGCTTATCAAGTAGGAGTATCCAAGAGAGTAGCAGTTACTTTAAAAGGAAGAATGTAAATCCCTGCATGCAAAGAGAGGCTGAGGCTTATTTTTTAAAATAAAAACCTGTTCCTTAATATGTATCAAACATGTAAGGTGATTCCTATTGTCAGAGAACCATCAAAAAAGGATAAGACTGATACAAAATAAAATCTATCCTTGCCTATCTCCAATATACTTTACAGTCTGGATGTAGTAGTGCAAAATTGACTTTTGTGTGTGACCAACACGTGCTGAAACTTCATGCTGCAAACCATGTCAGCTCTTCTGCGGTGTCCTGTTAGATCCTGGTTGCTCAGTTTATTCTCTGTTCAAACTAAACAATGAAATGACCGTTTATTTAAATAGACAATAGGGACAATGTGTCAGGCAGCAAGCTGATAAATGGACAAAGGCAAGTATTTTCTGGAAGACCATCATTTTTTTGACATGGTACATGTTTCCTCTGAGGGAAAATAAGGGAAATTGATGGATCAGACCTAGTATTAATCTCATAAATTTTTATTTTCTTATAGCTGTTGACTTTGCAGTCATCGGTAGTTCTAATTTGAATTCATGTTGAGTTGAGCATAGCAGGGCTTTTGTACAGTAATAGAGTTATAACCTGTACATTTGCTTTCAGAAATTATTCCTTAAAGAAAAAAGAAAATGCCATGTGAAAAAAAGCAAAACCATTGGCTGACATTATCTGTCACAGTGTGTCATGCAAGCAGTAGAATTTTCAGAATTTGGACTCAGTTATGTATAAGCCAATATTTGCTATCCAATTCGGTTTTGTAGAAAACCCTTTTTCTGCTTTTTACTTGAAAAGTAGCAAGGCACATTCACAGCATTGTATAGCTGTTACTTCTGTGACTAAGGGACAATGCTACTACATGGTTTTGTAAGTAGAAAAATAACAAGTTGAGCCCAGTTGGGGTAGTGATAAGGACACTTTCTTAAGGTGTCAACAGCTATAACAGTTGTTCCTAAATATAGAGACGTATCTGCTTGGGGAGATCATGACCCATTTCAGTTGGTTCTTGGTTTATGAGCTCTTTGTGCCTTTGGAGGTACGTCATGAATAACCCATTTCTCCCTCCAGGACTTCTCCTTTCCTCAACCCTGCATCAGTCAGAAACCTTGTACCAGAAGATGATGTGAAAGCAGCATAGGCTCTACGTGGTTTTTCATACCACCCCGCATATGTCTGAATTAAGATAACCTTAAGTTCCCAATGCAGTTAATGCAGGAGATCACAGAATCATAGAGTGGTAGGGTTGGAAGGGATCTCTGGAGATCATCTAGTCCAACCCCCCTGCCAGAGCAGGTTCCCCTAGAGCAGGTGGCACAGGAACGCATCCAGGTGGGTTTGGAATGTCCGCAGAGATGGAGACTCCACCACCTCTCTGGGCAGCCTGTGCCAGGGCTCTGCCACCCTCAAGGTAAAGAAGTTCCTCCTCATGTTTAGGTGGAACTTCTTATGCTCAAGTTTGTGCCCGTTACCTCTTCTCCTGTCACTGGGCACCACTGACAAGAGCCTGGCCCCATCCTCCTGACACCCACCCTTTAAGTACTTATATGTGTTGATAAGATCCCCCCTCAGCCGTCTTTTTTCCAGACTGAAGAGACCCAAATCCCTCAGCCTTCCTTCATAAGAGAGGTGTTCCAGTCCCCTAATCATATTGGTAGCCCTTTGCTGTATCCTCCCCAGCAGTTCCCTGTCCTTCTTGAACTGGGGAGCCCAGAACTGGACACAGCACTCCAGATGCGGCCTCACCAAGGCAGAGTAGAGGGGGAGGATGACCTCCCTCCACCTGCTGGCCACACTCTTCTTGATGCCCCCCAGGATGCCATTGGCCGTCTTGGCCACAAGGGCACATTGCTGACTCATGGTCATCCTGTTGTCCACCAGGACTCTCAGGTCTCTTTCCACTGAGCTGCTCTCCAGCAGGTCAGCCCCCAACCTGTACTGGTGCTGAATAACTGGAGGGGTTATTCCTCCCCAGGTGCAGCACCCTACACTCCACCAGAGGATGATTAGAATATGATAAATTAGACAAAAGCCAAATTTAGATGTTATTAGGTGCTATCTAGATGATACTAGCTCTTCTGACCATTTAAGAAGCTTCAATAAGGAAATCTGAGGAAGACTCAGTCATAGCTACTCTGTGTCTGGCTGCTTCTTAATAGAGGGAAATTATTCAGTACCTGCTAGGGCAGATCTGCGCTGAGAGCAGAGATGTTGACCCTGCTGGGTCAGGAAAACATCTCAAACCCAGAGCTGCTTAGCTGAATTCAGTGAGTTGGCAATATTGCAAGGCTGCCAGAATTCAGCACATACGAAGATGAAAATATCTTTCTTTTTTCTTTCTTCCCCCCCCCCCCCCCCCCCCCCCCCCCCCCCCAATAAAAATACATAAATGCTTATATATATGTATAGTCTTAGGGTAGATTGAACTAGATCTTGCTTAGGATTTAAATTTAGGATACTTTAGGTATATCTCAATTGTGAATGGAATAATGCAACACCAGCAACCTGCTTCTTGGGTCAATACTGCTCAGTACTTGTGAAATTAAAGCTTTTTCTAAAACTTTGCGGGGTGTTAATACTTAACCTCTCTCATTCCTGTGCTGCACGTAACAGCCAGATCCCTCTACACTACCATGCACAAGACTGTCAAGATGGACAATGTGGATGAGATTTAAAAATAATCCAGTGAGTGGTGGGTTTGTGTGTGTTTGTTTGTTTTTTTTTTTTAAAGTGTACTGTGGAATCAGTTTTTGCTCAAGTGGAGAGACTTGCTGAAATGAATTCCAAATGAGCCTTTGGTTGCCCAGAATAAGACCTGGAAGATCTGCTGTATATTTTAACTTCCCAGCTGAGTTTGTCCTGAAAATGAAAATTACTTAAGCTTGAAGTGAAAATGAGATATTACTAAGATGAGGATGAGGCATACTTAAGCCTTAAAATGAGAATTACTCAAGTTTAGAGTGGTCAACAGGTATAAGAGGAGGATTGGTCTTCCCTGCCTTCCAGTCCTGACCCTGGATCGAGTGGTTTGGAGCAACTGGACTCTAAAGTTTTTCTGATCTTGATTGCTCACATATAAGTGTTCGTCCTAATGTCTAGTATTTATGTGCTGACATAAAATTTTCAGTAGTTAACAGTTCATCCTTACGATGTGCATTACTTTTGATAATGCTGTCTTTCAGCAGCTGCTAAGTTGCCTGTTAGAGCTGCAATCCTTAGAATTACTCCATTAGAATTACTCCAAGGATTCTCTAGCTTGATTAATCTGAATATCATCTGCACATTTTTCCTTGGAACAATTCGTATGTTTTGCAGCTTAAGGAAAATGGATCAGCTTTGGGGGGAAGATCTAAAGTGTGTAGCTTGGAATCCTTTGCTTAACATCTAGGTGTGCTGAAAACCATTTAAAGTTGATTGCCAAAAGAGAATTTGAAAAAGCTTGTAATAAGGGGTAGGAAGTGCACATTGAAGATTTATGGTACGTGCCTTCTGTCCTATCTGCTACGGACTTTTGCTTTTCTTTGTAGTCAGTTTCTCATTACAACACAATACTCTCCTTAACCCAAAATTTAGGAAGAAAAATGTGAAAGTACTTCACGCCTGTAATATCCTTCACTGCCTGCAGATATTATAGCTGACAAGTAGTTTGGTGAGCAGGATGGCAGATGGTCTGTGTCTGAGCGGAAGAAAGAGCAGCAGCAAAGGAAATAATATCGCCAAAAGTGATAGTAAAGTTTAAAAAGCAGTAAACGTAGCTGTGTGCTAGGCATTAGCTAAGAGATTCTTCAAGAGGAGAGAGTTTGGAAAAATACAGAATCAGGGAAGGAATTCATTATTAGAGCCTAAGCACATCCCTTTTTATTCTTTATGCAAAATCTCTTACTCCTTACCATATACATGGTAGGAGTAGATAAATATTTTAGTAGTAGGTGGTCGGCTCAAAAAAATACAAAACCGAATCGGGGGAAAACAAGATAAATACTACATTTTAAGATGAGTTTTGTGGGAGTTTAATTGTGTAAGACAATGGAGCAGTAGGGTTAGAAGGACAGGAGGAGCAGATGGAAAGTCATTCTCAAGGAGATGGATGTGAACAAACTTGGACTTCAGGTCTACAGAGCCCTGACTGCTGCCTTGGGCTCATAGTGAGGATCTGGCTCCAGGGTCAGGCAGATTGCTGAAGAGGGACTTTGGGATCTTCTGAAAGATTTCTGAGTGTCTTGAATTGCTGGCCATAAAAAACTAGAAGAGAAAGGAAAATTAGAATAGACACAACTGCTTTGATCAATGCAGCAGAATGTTACTCCCTAGGTTTTGACCATAGGGTGCCCCAATTTATGTCTGCTCGTCCCTGGCGTACATGAAACTCAAAATGCTGTTTTCCCCCAGAGTTGTTAATGAGAACTGTGTTCAGACACCTTTGACTTGTGGTACAGCTTTACGATCAAGAATTCAATTCAGAGCTCTTCTCTGGATCATTATTTTTATTTCAGTGGTTTTGCTTGATAAAGACTGAAAAAGAACTACATAAAGTTGTCAAGTTTGGATTGGGACTGCTATGGTTCTTTATTTTTGTCTCTTTTTGTTCATGAAAAAGCATACACAGAAATTTTTATTCTTTCTATTTGTACAGAATGTGGTACTTACACCAGAAAAAATGCAAAAATTAGATGTCAGAATAAGTGAAGTGACTGGGAAAGCAGCAGTGTGTGCCCAGTACAACAGTGACTGTGTAGATGAAGCGCGGTTGTTTTGTGTGCAAAGTGGGATGTGCTGAGATCCTGACGTTGTCACATAGGTTTTTTTCTTGTTACACAAACTGATTGATACGGTCACTATTTTTTATTGATAGCAATGCAGAAGAATGATTATTCATTTCTGCTTTAACACATTCGTTGGCTTAGAAAACAAATTTCTATGGTATGCTTTGTTCGCAGAGGAAAATACTACATTACCCATGTCAGTGCAGGGCTATGAAATGCATAACATTTTTCTGAAGAAGCAGCCTGGCTGACTGGAGAATTTTATTTTGTTTTACATTTATCTGTAAACTTGGATCAGTTGTCCAGCAGTTTGATTGACTGATGCAGCTTCTGTTTGGTATGCATCCAAGTGTACTTGTTTATTGTGCACTCCCGTTATTATCCATAAATCTCTCAAGCCTGAGGTACTAGCAGCTGTACCGCTATTTGAATGTAAAACGACGCGTCTGCTGTGTAAGAATGCAAAATCTCTTAAACAAAAGGAAAAAAAAAGTAAAGGCAGAAAATACAAAATTATTAGCAGAATTTTGGCACCTGTAGACTTTTAATAATATTTAGGCTCCGATATGTCTTAAGTCAGTTTTTGAAATTATACTTAGGCTCTGTGACAGTTAACTCCTTGATGCCTTTGAAACACCTGGGAGTAAATGAAGGGTTGATGAAAATTTTTGCATGCAGTTTTAGGGCTCGGAACTATTTTCTTTTTTGTCCCAAATCATATTTGTATCGCGTGCCTTGGTTTGGTTCACTTGATAGTGGATAGGATATTTGAGAACAGATGTTGGACTGGGTAATGGTAATGGATAGGAGGGTAAATATTAGGTGAGATGGCAACTATTTGTATCTGATTCCCTTTCCAGCCTCTGTTTGTCACAAGGAGAGGGACTGTTCGTGGGAGACCTTGCAGACATATGCAGGGTTGTGGAGAAACAGCTGACTCCAAAACCTATACAGAATTTCCCTAGAATCTGTCCTTAAATTTCATGTGTGTGTTGTGACTGTTCCTGTGTGCAACTCTTGCAAATGTGGCAGAGCCCAGAGCTCAGCAACCCTTTCTAAGGGGTGCCACTAGGTATGTGGAGTGACAAGTTTTCAGTAGTCTCACGGGAAGTCGCTACAGATACTAAGTTGGTACCCAGGTGTTTGCTGTACAGGCCTCTCTACTCAGAGATGTGGAAATTGTTATCAGTTATGTTAACTAATAACCATTCTTGTTAGTTTTCAAAAAAAGCAGCCTTTATCCACACTGAGCTGGTTGAAAGCCAGAGATACTCTCGGCACTGACTCATCACGTTAAAGAGGAGAAGAAATACAGGACCACCAGTGCAGAACAGGGAGGAGACAGAGAGGGACAGGAACATCAACTGGGAAAGAAAAGGCTTGATGTGTACCTTTTTGGTTTGTTTGGGTGGCTTTTATTTTACGAAGTCAAGTAACGTAACGTGACTTCTTTGATTATAATTCTTCCCAAGATCTGCACTGTGAACAGGCAGCTATAGGACTGCCACTTGACATGGTCATATCTTATCTCCTTCGCAGTTATAAAATGTGATCAGTGAGTTCTAAGGTTTAGTGGTGTCCTGGTTCAGACCCCATCACAAATCGGTGATGGGGTTGCATTGCGCCTACTACAACTCTGTGGGGCGGCAAAATTTTAAAGATGCGTTCGTCCTGCACTGTGCACTTCTAACCCTTCTGTTCTCAGTGATAAGCACATTGGGTGTAGGCTTTTTCTGTTTTTAAACCTACCCTTTTAAAAATAAATATAATTTTGTGTACAGTACATAGACATCTATTACTTTATGCCCTTACTCTAAGCAAAAGCTCTTTTCGCTCTTTTAGTTAATCCAACCCAGTTATTTTCACAAAATTATTCTTCCTCCTTGATAACTTACTTTGCAATATACGAGCCAACTAAAAACTGCAGCATCTGCTTAAAAGTAGGATTTGAAAAGTTAATACATTTGAATTTTCTTTATTTCTCTATTTGTTTCTTGAGTTCTTAGAAGTTGTATTCTCACAGAGGACAGATGTGTTTTCTCCTCCATTTATATTTAACAAAAAAAAAAAAAAAAACCCAAACCAAAAAGCTGAGATGATAACTCTTGGAGCTGAAATTTTCAGAGGCATGCTCAGTAGAACCATAAGACCTGGTCACATTTTTTAAATATATAGATCTCTCTCTATATATAGATATAGATATAGAGATATATATATTAGCTCTTGACTCAGTGGTCTGCTGCCTTCAACTAATGCTCTGCACAGGTGCAGAACATTGATCTAGAAATAAAATGTGATGTTTTTCCACCTCAAAAAATTGTTTTCATGTTACTCAGATGGCACAAAGGGAATGGAAGCAGTGTGTTTCTCCTCTGTAGAAATTCTGCCTTCATGAGACTTCTTTGCTGTCAAACCCATCGTGATCCAATGCAATAGGAGCAGCTTCTTATTGGCCATCTTCAGAGAGCAGGCAATCTGTAAAAGAAACTTGTTGTCTTGTGTTTGGCAAAGCCGCTCACAGGCTTTTCTGTCTTGTGCATATAAGGAAAATTAGGAGACTGAGGAAACAGCCTGATGAGTACAGTGGAGAACGCGAAGCCTGTCGGGATACAAATGTAACGGTCACTAATGCTGCAAAGCACTTGGATGTGCAGTGTTCTGTAACTTAGATGCTTATTAGCTTCTTGCTAATTGCCATTGACAGTATGCTTAAATTACTATGCCAGTTTTCTGACCTACGGTATATGAGTTTTAATCTAGCCTTTTCTGATTTGACTGATCGGTTTTGTGCTGCAACAATGTTTTATGAACTTTTAATTTTGCTCATGAGAAATTTATTTGGTAAGGGGCTGTGTGACTTTCCAAGACCATTACTGCAGTGCACTGCATACTACACTTGTCCTGTGGTTGAATGAGGAAAAACCCAAGCAAATTCCAAATGAATTAGGTCAGGTTGTGGAAGCAGTTTGAGCTGCAGCAGCACAGAGCTCAGCAAAAGCCAATTAATCTGCCCGCTTGCATAAATACTGCTCTGCATGCCCCTCTCCCTAAAGAAGAAAAGCAATTTGTCCATCTTCAACCCAGTAACTCTCATGGGCCCCTTTTTCGACATAATTTATGTGTATTAATCACAGCCCGGTTTTCTTCCCTATCTGTCCTTATTGCATTATTCTAATCTGGTTTGAGTGGATGACAAATCTAACAACAAAACGTCAAGGTCAAAAAGGATCTCTAGGGTCTTGAGAATATCTTGAAAAGTAAATAAAGAATAAATCTGTAGCGTGATGATTCCAAAGAACTTATATCACCGTAAAACTGGAGACTCTGTAAAACTAGCAGTTGGGAAGACAATCTGGTAGCACCCAGGTATATGTGATGCAATTATGCTTACAAAAGGAGGAGTAAATTCTCTTGTCTGAACAGGACACATCAAACAAAAGGAAGTTGTTCACAGCTCCAGTACTAAAGCTGCCAGAGAAGTGCCTTTCCCACCACTTTTTCCTAGGCCTGTACTCTCTGTGTTTCTGCCTTTTACACTCCTCCTTTGCTGTTGTCTTCCTGCTTCTGTCTCGCGTAACTTGCCAAAACTTTGCGTAGGCAATGTGCTTTCCTCTGGCTTAGAGTACCAGAGGTCTTTGGTTCTGCCTAATTGATGTCACTCTCTCCTTAAGTGAAGAACAACCAGAATACTTTCCTAATCTGTAAGTCTGCCTTTTTCTTATGTACCTTTTATCTGAGGCTAAAATAGAATACGTTATTTAATCTAGCCATTAAAGAAGCTATTAATGTCACCAAATCTTACAGTTGTGCTTAGATGGGCAAAATATCTCCCATTTCTAAATATCTGTGTCACTGCTGATAGATTTCCTTAATCCACTTTGCACAGCTGTAGCAAATTACTATTTTTTTTTTTCTAATACATACTTTATGCTTGCAAATGCTCTTGAAAAATCACCGAGAGCACTGCGGAAGCTGCCATTGTAGTAATTGTAAACAGTTGTATAAAATTATGCTGTCATGCTGTCTGTTCCAATTAAACTCATAACATTTTTGTATGGGGCATACAAATCTATATAGTAAACTGGAGAGAATGGGTCCTTGACGGTTCTATTAAAAGGCAAATTATATTTCTTCATGGCATAACTTGAGAAAAAATATAAGCAGTCAGCCTCTAAGATGAAAATGCACTGAAATACACAATTTAACAGTAAACTGCGATTCAAAAATACTGCAAAGATTTTACCTTTCCATCACAATCACAAAAGCACCTTTTTCAGTTACATTAAACACTACCTGAAAGTGAAGGACCAGCACAGAGAAATGGAATGAACTTAATCTGCTTGTACTAACGTGTTACGCTGCTCGCTGCTGAGCGCCTTCTGGTTTTCCTTTCCTAGCGTTCAAAGTTAGAGCGGGACAGTGTCTGACAAGAGAAGGCACAAGGTGAGGTGTCCATTTTCATGTTTAGCACATTTGCTCTTCTGCTTTGATTTTGGAAAGGGGTGGTTTCATGTCAGAACAGAGCATCCTCACGCTGAAACTTTTGCAGACTTAAAATACACTTAAAATACCCTGCCGCTTTTCACTAGCAAATGTAAAAAAGTGGGAAGTCACAGTTCCATTGTGGGTTTATACACAAATAAACAGTAGAAGGTGGAGAGGAAAGAGCACAGAGGGAGAACAGAGCCTGAACAATCTGATGCTCGATCTCAAATTCCTTGTATGAATTCATCAAAAAGAGCTGGAACAATTTGGAATTAAAATTATTTCCATGTGGAATCATTTTATTTGCTGTCAGCTGATTTAAGCACAGTGCATGCTGGCACCTCTTAACTTTCATCACTCTGGTTTTGGAATCTTTGAGAAGTAAAATAAATATCCTGGACAGACCACATGCACTTCAAAATGTTGAGTAGCCTGTGAAAAATGCTGTCATCATCTGAGGTTAGGTCACAATAGACAAAGGCCTCAAATTAAATATATTAGTGTTGTCAGAGAAATTTGTTACAAAGAGGACAAAAATAAATGGATTGGAGTTTGAATCCTTTGAAGCTGGTTTATCACACATGTAGTGGTCGCTGTGTCTCAAGGGAACTGTGCTGTGGTGCTCGGCGACCCCTGACTTTCAGAGGTGCTTCAGTAACACCTTCGTCCGGTGCTCCATCCCTCAGTGACGGTACGTTCTGTTGTCTTCAGAGCTTAGAAATACCCATCCAAATGGAAGAAATATCCTGACTTGGTGGCACATCCTGCATACCAATTAATTTGTTTATAAACACCGTTTTTGAAAAAAAGAGAAGAAAACTGTCATTGGTACCAGTGATTTGACAAAACCTACGTGTACTGGTAAAACATGTGGAGGGTCAAATCCAAACATGAGCGATCCCTGTCTGCTGCTGGCGAAGCAAATGAACATGTCTTATTTATGTCATTCAATATCTGACCTACTCTCTGATCCTCTCGAGTGCTTAGAAGATGATCATGTTAAAAAGGTGTGGTTCGTTCCTTGCAATTCGCTGCAAATGATTCTTTGACCTAACATACTTTGCATTTAATGGCCGTAAGCCGAGAAAGCAGAAATGAGCACTACCGATGAAAGGCTGTGAGTAGGATACATAGTCGTAACATTAACCTAGCTGAGATATGTGCTAATTAATGAATCTAAATCATCTTATTTGTCAAAGTAGAGTTTGATCTGTAGTATTATTAAGGTTAATTCTCCCTTGTTATAGTAGAGATACCATTTAGTAATGTCCATTTAGAGGCGATGTATTTTTGGTTAATGTGTTTCATAGAAACAAAATACCTCCACTTTCCCCAGTCCCAGTTCTGTGGTCATCCAAAGGGGAGAACTGAGAGGAACGGTCTCTAGTTTGCTCAAGAGAGAAACGTTTGTCCTCAAGATCGCAATTTCTTAAGAAAATGTATATAAACAGTATTAAGTGTTTTGGTTTACTTGGTTATTTTGCCTTGGAGTGTGTTTAATTTTGTTAAAGTTAGGCTAATGGACTGAAAGAAAATGAAGATGTGCAATTGCAGAGCAGCTAATGAGAGTCCACACAGTGACACTGACTTCAACCCAGGCAGACTGGGGCTGTGTGCCTTTTTTTTTCTTTTTTATGGCATTTGGCATATCTGTCTGTCTTCAGCCACTTACATTAGTGCTTATTATACGACTTTACCACTGACTGAGAATACCTTCCAGAAGTAAGGTTCATATGCAGGCTTCAACTTGTATTAATCCTTCAACAAGCATTTCTTCTCCAGGTACAGTGGCAGTTGGTAGGCAAGCATTGAACAACTCATATGTAATTACTCTGCATGCGTATAAACTTGCTTAAATGGCATACTGAACAGGGGAGAGAAGTCAACAAGACACCAAAATTACTATTGCAAGTTGTCCAAACAATCTAAACAGCATTAGCAAAAATAATAAATAAAAGAAATAGAGAAAGAAGTATTTGTATTATGATGGTCTTGTGCAGCAGTGTTTAGTATCTACACAAAAGACAGGAAAGCACAGCGTACGCCTGTATTTCTTGTATGGCTATATATATACACATAACCTGTAATTATCACAACATGATTTTCCAGAAGTTGCTTTTAGAAATGCAATATTAAGACCTCTGTCTTGAATTTTATATTCCATTCTAAAACCAAAGGATTTTTATTCTGAAAACTGTTCCTCATTGCAAAACTTGGTTATGGAAAAAGAGATCTTCTTAAACTGTTTTGTTTTATTTTATCTGGAAGTTGTCACGCAACTGTGATGGGAACACATTTTCTCTGTTAAAGATGTTCTCTCCATTTAATAATTCTAGATATAATCCAGTTAGTGGGACAGAAGTTTCCTTCTTAGGCAAAAGGGAATTTAAGGAAAATCTCCAGATTCGTTATCACAGTTTTCTCCCAGCCGGGCCAGTAGTGGAGCGAGCAGCTGTGCCAGCCAGCACAGTCAGTCCTTCATGTACCTGTTGGGGTGAAATTGCACTTCCCGTGCCAGATCTTGTATTCTCCTCTCTCTTGAAGAGTCTGACCGGAAGACACTAGTCAAAGCTTTTTACCTCTTTTATTCTTGCTCAATGGGGCTTTTGTTTTGTTTCTGGTGATTCTGGCAGCACCAATGAGTACAAGGTATGGTTTTTTGTTCTTTTCACATGCTGTGTTTTATAGGAATGTAAGAAGTGATGGTAGGGGCAGTGATCAGTTTTTTTAGAAGTATTAGAACACCATTGATTGAGTGAATATATTGCTGATCCAGCACAGTAATTGACAGACGTTCCAATGTCTGTCTGGAAATTACAGCTGTATAGAATGATTGCCTGGGAAATATGTCAGAGAGAGATCATTGGGTCTATAAATACATCAAGTGGATAAATATAAAAGAAAGATAAGAATGATTGAAGCTTAAAAGATAAGCTGGCACAAGAATGAATGGGTTTACATTGGTGCAGTATGAATTTAGACTGAAAATCAAAAGAAAATTCTTACACGTTAGCAAAATCAGGTTCTGCACCTCAGAGCCTAAGAGATTTTTAAGACGTCACCTGGTCAACATAATAGCGTGATGGTTCAAGTGACTCAGTTTCACTGCCTTTTCCTTGCCATGGTTGCTGCACCTGCATAGAAGTTTTCCACGTGTGTATGCAGACTCCAGCTTTTGGTGCCCTGCTAGCTTTCTGCTAATGCAACTGTTTGGCAAAAGTAGTAGTAGTCATCTCAGCAAAATGGATATCTCATAGCAGCTCTAGGTTTCTCCAAGTTAACTCCATCTACCTAGCATGAGCAATAATAGCAATGTCATGGAAGAACCAGCTGCAGGACCACAAGGTGTTCCTAGACCATGATAATTCATGCGTGGCTGTTCTTCCATGCTGCAGTAACTACATGCAGGTAAACCTCCTGCTGACCCGTTGAATGTGTGGGTGTAAGGCTAGGTGCAAGCATCACTTGTCTCTCTTACAATGTAGATTTTACCCCAAAGAAATTAAATTTTCTGGAGAGCTTCAGAAGTATGTGCCTAAGACAACCTGTTTCCATTTTGAAAGTGACTTCAGCTTTGTTTTACAAATGTAAAGGTATTGAGTTTTTGTATTTTACAAAGGTATTTAGGTATCTAAGTATGTGTTAGCCTCTCTTTAGTGTTTTATTTAAGGGAAGAAAATCACTAATCCTCAATGGCAGGTGCATTGGCAAATGAAAAATACAGACAGCTGCTTCTTCAGCTTAAAATATTCTTGAAAGTCTGATACATGTAGTGCGGAGCTGCTGAAAAGAAGGAGGGGACTACAGTTTGCAATGGAGAACTGTTTTCCTTTGAGGAAAACAATATTGCTGCTGCTGATGATGTTCTCTGATATTATGGCAAAATACTGAATTCTTCAAAAACCTGTCTGAAAAAAAATTTGGTTTTATCTGCGTACCTGATAGAGTTCATGGTGTTATAGCAATAGTAGGAAATACTTTTTCATTGATAATCAGCTTATTTCCAGGCTATTTACTGATCCTTTCTAAAGCTACTCTAAAATATAAAGACCTGTTCCTGATGCTGCTGTTAGCTCAAGCAGCAATACGGTCCCTTCTGTAACACAGATTTCAGACCACATTTGATGTAAACGGACTGAGGAAACAGCAGGATGAGATTGCTATTCTGTACAGCATTGTAGGGAAAAGACCACTTCTGGTAAATGCGATGAATGGAACAGCTGACTGGGAAGACCCACAGCCAGAGTCCCAGAAAATACAGATATTGTTTTGCTGGAGCCTTACAGATCCTCTGAAGAACAATATTTCCACTTCTTTAAATGTTCCGGAAAAGGGAGGATTTGGGTCAGAAGCACATTCTAAAACACTCTTTTCTGCTGTTTACTAACATGTACATGCTCCAAAGAAAAGGTACCTCAATTAACTATCTGATTAATGAGTTTGGGTTAGAGTGATGTGGGTGGGATCCACTCACTGAACACAGCCTTCGACTGTCTTTTTCACTGCTGTCTGGCATCTTCATGGCATCATAAGGGGACTTACCTTTCTCACTGATTATAGCCACTTTAAAAGCACCTTCTCAATTCTGCCACTAACAGGACAGTAAATTAGATGTGTAGCTACAGGAAAAAGAGGCGATAGCTGGAGTTCTTGGTTTTGAGACAGTGTACGGGTAAAATAAAATGAATTAAAAAACAAAACAAAAAGCCAAGCCTGATTTTGATGAGACTTGGCTTAACAGACTCAGCTTCCCAAAGTTTGCTGTGAAACCAGTTTTCATCTCAGGTTAGCACAGCAATTCTACTTCAGTGGGGTTTGGAGCAGGCACTGGAAAATTGTGCTGCTCAAATTTGGCACCTTTTTGCCATCTTTCAGGTTAATTTTGCTACCTGATCTTATTCTGTACCTGAAATTCTATCCCTCAGGTAAAGTATAAATATATTGGAAATCATAATAGAAGTGTGTCTTTGTCTCTTTCCCCTTCACTGTATTAAGCTTTGTGAACATTTTACAGCGTGTCTGACACTTTCATAACTATTTGCTGTGTAATATTGCCACTGTGAAAAAGGAATTTTCCTCTTAGGCTCCCAGCCCAATGACTCCGGTCTTGTCAATTGAGAGGTCACCTACCAATTTGTGCCTCTGTTTTAGCAGGCTGCATTGGCAGATAAAATGCAAGTCCGTTTGATAACCCAGAGCTTTCCCCACCTTGCTGTGGTCAATGGAACTGTATTCGTAAATGAATGAATTCACGATGCAGTTTCATTTAGTAAAAAATAAACTAAATATGTGCACAGGTAGCAGGATTGTTTACTTTCCTCCTGAAATGCTGATATATTAGGTATTTCTCTTGTAATTTGAAAGCATTTTCTTCTTGTTGGGTCATATACACCTTTGGTTTTATGACTTGCTAAAAAGAGACCTTTTGGTAAGGTATCCTGTATGTCTGCTAGAAATTGCTTGTAAAGTTTTCTAGAGATTTTATTGGAATTTACGTGTAAGATGCAATAGTGTTTACTTCGTGACCATATACAGATCTAACTTCTCGGACTAGTACGTCTCAAGGGGAGAACCCCCATTTCATCTGGGTAGCAGGTTATCCAAAGGCTGTATTAGTTGAAGCTGTAGGAGTGTTCACTCATTTTCCTCTTGTACAGACTTTGGTTCAAAATTCATTTAGATTTCAGTGAGCTCCACGTTGATCTAAACCTCTTTGTCTACCTTTTAAATAATGGTTCATGTCTGTGAAGGTTACAGAACAAGTTACGTTCCTTTTTTTTTTCTTTTTTTTTTTTTTTCTTTTTTTTAAATATGCTGCTCTGTGTGGGGTTCTGCAGTAATTTGTGGGTTGGCTTGAGGGCCAGATGCAAACCACCAGTGCTGCAGTTATCAGCGTATAGGTACCGTTCTGGTTGTTTTGGTTTACATCTGATCCGTGCACAAGCAATTCATTTGTTTGAATGGTTCTGACAGAGTGATTACTTTCAATGTGCTTAGTCTATATATGGGGCCCTTTGGCACTATTCTCACGTTATATTCATAACAATTAATTGCAGTGTCTTGCCATATACAAATGGGGCCAAACAGCAGCTTTAATTTTGCTGCGCTTGCTGTAGGTGACCCTTGATTGTTTGCACATAATATACTTTTGTTCCAATATGCTAATTTTTATTGCTTTTGATAGCAGCTAATAATTCTTTTTATCATAGCCCTATGTCTGCTTCAGATCTCATGGATGAGTCCTATTACCACCCCAAACATTATTGTATTTATACCACCTTTGTTATATCATTTATAGTCGTTAATGTTGTTTTAATGTATTTATAGTAGCAAAGAATTTGAACACCTGCAGTATTCAAACACAATAGCAATTAAATAATTTTTCAGATTGCTACCTAGGTATCAGAATCATAAATTCATGTCATGTATCCAAAATTGCACAAGATGCTCAGGCTGTGAGGAAGATCTGATGGTTATTTTTTGCTATCCATTTTGCTGCTACTTGTTTGTTTACATTATTAGCTAAAGGCTTCTAAGCAGAATATATTTCCATAACCTTTCCATACACAAGGCAGCTTAGGCACGGAAAAAACCCCCATGATTCCATTTGCGTGTACTATATCTGACTGCATGCTTTGGGGATTTACTTATTATACTACCTGTGGGTTCATAAACAGAAGTTGGTGGGATGTTGTCAGGGCAGGTGTGTCAACACCCACAATCAATAGAAATGGCAACATCTGAACTGTTACACCTACAGGTAGGAGAACGTTTCCTTGGCGCCTTGGTAATATACTTCAGCTCCACAGTTTTCACATCTCAACAAATAACTCCTCTCATGATCTCACTTCAAAAATCCTGCCATTCGGACACAGTGCTCTGTACTGTTGTCCAAATCCGTGTGCTGCTCCAGTATACGTGCCTTAGTATTGATTAGCTGGAACAAATTATTCCCGGATGTCAAGAAAGGATTTTAACTTAGAGAAAAACAGAATTCTTCTGCTCCCATCTGTTTGTGGTTTGATACCGTAAATAGGCTGACAGTTACCAGTATATTTCCATTAAGACTGTTCATACAGTACACCAACCCCACAGGACAGGGTTTGGGGAAGGCATCTGGTAGGTGACTTGGGAGAGTGCTCAAATCGGAGTACTGAAGTGTTCCTGTCCTTCAAGGAGCCTTTCCTTGAATCTGAAAACACTATATAGTAAAATAATGACCTTAAAGGTCTCTGTGAACTCTCTAGCTTTAAATAAAATGTAACTGCTCAAATGTTTTGGTGGAATCTCAAAGTTTTGGGATAGTCATTTCACAGGTAACAAAACAAAACACACACACCCCCCCCATGTTTAACGTAGGCTAATGTTTAACACCACATAGTGCATAAATGCAGTGCAAGCAATGTTGTGGATGGTGTGCATGGTATGCCCACCATGACAGCCAAAACATGCAGCAGCATTTTTTAAAACAAACGCACACTCTTAGTTGACTTGTAAACTGAACAGAGAGGGAGTTAGCATTGAAAAAAAAGGAGAGATGTGCCTAGATTTGGAGCTGTTCTATACATATTACCTTCTTGCAGACATGGGAGAATTGTACAGTAGTGGGAGTAGTTTGCGAACTGGCATTCAGTATTTCCTTCATTGAATCATAAGAGATGTTGGGCAAATGCTGTGTTTTCTGATAAAGTTCACTGCAATAAACTCTTTAAAGTGTTCACGTATACGGCCCTATCAAATTGAAAGAAATAACAAAAAGGAGGGACGCTTCTCGTCTTCCTCACTAAATAGGGGAGATCTACGTAGGTGAGAACAATGTCTTTTAAATAAAACCCTTTTTGAGCACCATGTATGTGTGGATTGCTCACCTGCAGCTGGATCTGAGGTGTACAGGGACTTCCATGCCTGGTCTCCCAGGGAAAGGACTCTCAGTAAGATTTGGAAGAACACTGGAGAACTTGCTGTTAATAAACTTCTGATGGTTCAAGAAGGTGGGTTGAGAGGCTCCTGACATGGGGGAATACCTGTGGCACAGCAGACCAGCGAGCCCATAAGGCAGCAAATGCCACAAACATTGGGAAAATTTGGATTAAAGCTTATGCCCTTGTGTATCATCATCCGAGCCTGAAGCGCAGGACTAGTGGAAATGAGGATCAGTGGTGCTGCTGTGTAAGGCAGCTACTTATGCCAAGTATTAGACACATGCACAGAGTAATCAGAGTAAGTTTCAATAATTCTCTTGCTACATTCTACATTATTTAAAATGAAACAATGTGAGAAAGTGTCTTATGTGTTCAGGAAATACGGTTACTATTCTCAAAATTGGATGCCTAAAGAAATGTGGTTTCCCAATTCAAGGCAGTTGAAAAACAGCATCTTTCTAAAAAGATGCGAGAATCGCACACTTTCGTGTCTCCCGAATCCTTTCGTGCAAAACTCAGGCCAGTTATCTAGGCAGCTAAATGTGGATATAAATAAATATGACAACTTTCTTGTCATTAGAATAGAGATGTATAATTCACAGCCATTAAAACTTTCAGTCAATATTGTAAAAATCTTGGTGTAAATACCTGTACTCTACTGCTGCTGCCGCTTTGGTTTTTGACTGCAGCAGAACTAAATTACTTGGTGCATTAGGGAATAAAGCTATATTTTTTTTCACAAATTGATGTGCATTCCTTGTCCTGAAGTTGAAGAAACTAATTAGGTTTTAAGAAATTGACAA
Organism: Fratercula arctica; assembly: GCA_947846985.1. Taxonomy (NCBI): domain Eukaryota; kingdom Metazoa; phylum Chordata; class Aves; order Charadriiformes; family Alcidae; genus Fratercula; species Fratercula arctica. The sequence goes on from CANTUZ010000010.1 coordinate 29,736,212, forward strand.
AAACTTACAAGATTTTCTGTGCCTTTAGAGAGCAGTAAACACCATTGTATCTGAAACATTTTCCTGTAGTAGGCAAGTGAAGGACAGCTTAATGATCTGTGGAAGGAATAAAGTAACATTTAGCATGAGAAATGTTTATTAAATGTCATATGTTCATAAGATGAGGGAGCTATTAGCAATTCCTTTAATGTTTCTGTGAGGCTGGTTATATTTTACAGACCCATATTATCAAATACCCATTTGGAAATAATAGTGTAAAAATCCCTACAGTAATTGCTAAGAAACTCGTAGACTTATTCCACTTTAATAGACATTTTGTGTCGTTTATTTAACCAGAAGAGGATTCTTTCTCCCACAGAACACTGCAGTCAAGGGAAATCTTTCATGCCTGTGACAAGATAAGCAATCTAATTCATACATGGTTCCAAAAACGTTCCAGACCATATGTTTTGAAAGTACTGAATATGCTTTTAGGGTATGGTTTGTACTTTTTCCTGGTTTTTGACGAAAAATAGGATTCCCCTCCCCTCTCCTATCTAGCTTTATGAGACCTTATCACAACAGAATTGGGAAATGACCCATTTCTCCAATGTAGAGGTTGGCATTTTCAGAGGACTCTGCCTGACTAATCGTGCCAATTGCTACTGAAATTCAGTGGTAGTGCCTAATGACTTAAAACATCTAGGCTCAACTTAGATAAGTACTTTCAAACCCAGTTGCCAGCATTCCTGCAGATAAAGTTGAGCCCATTTGCAGAGCAACGTGATGCTACTGTGCAAACCTGGAGTAATCGTAAAACATAGGACTGGGATTTTATGCTGTGCGAGTCTCGGCTCTGCAGGAACCGTTGCGTTAATGACATAGAGAAGAATAGAAGAATATATTGCTCCATAGCCTAATTCTTATGACAGTGCCAGAGTCACCTACTATGCGACTGTGACTGTGGGACAAGCGTAGTCATTGTCATAGTCTCGGCAGAAGCACAGGAAGAGACTTCAGAATTGTAAAAGTAGGTCAGATAGCTACGTCGGTGTTTTGTCTTTGTGTAGTTCTTACGTACCAGGATCTCTGACTGTGCTGAGGCTGGACTTTAGGATGGCAGTATAGAAGAAGTGTGATGTATGGAGCCAAGAGGGAAAAAAAAGAAGAAAAAAGGAACTTTTCAGGAGACGATAGGCTTCGGTAATGAACAGAAACAAAAAAGAAAATTTACATTTTTTGCAATTAGAATGCTAATTCAGGGGTTTACTGATCTGTCAAAACTCCAGGATATAAGAGAAATCTTGATTTTTCTAGGAATATCTGTCAGAATCATTGGTTACAACAGTTGATGCTGATATCGGTAATCAGGTAACCAGGATATAACATGCAGTGTTTACTGCAGTCTCATTGCAGGGCGTGGGGGGGAGTTGATCTCGGAGCGATCACATTGGTTTATCATTTTCAACATCTATTTGGAGATAACTTCATAAATAACCTTGTTACCAGGAGCTATGAGGCTCTATATGGGCAGTTTTTCATGTAGTTACTCTTTTTCGCGCATACGGCATTACATTTTTAGCAAATAAAATAAGAAAGCATCTTCAAGTTGTCTGACGGGAGACAGAGTTCTGTGTGGACTTAGTGTTTACACGCTGATATTCTGGGATGAATTAAAGTCCTTATATGTGTTGAGCAGTTCTGTTGATTTATGAATGTTAAGTAAATCAGCAAAATTATATCTGCATATAGCAGCAGCATCAAACATTTAACTGTTCTCTCCCCTCATTAATGAAAACAATGTGTTATTCCGAGAAAAATAAAGCATTGCTGCATTTAACTGACTCCTAACACTAAATGTTTTGGCCTGGATCTGGTAAAATTCTTAAACACATTATTCAGGCATTTAGTAAGTTTAGTGGACTAATTTCAATAGGCTATTCATAGATTTGAAATGAAACACATGTTTATTTGTTCTACTGAATTTATAGCTACAGTAACAAAAATTAACGTAGAGTTAAAATCTGCACTGATTTACACAACTGTGGATATCAGTAGAGATTACTTACATTGTTTGGTGAGACTAAATTTTTTCATTAAAATCCAACATAGTGCCCTCAAAGAGAAGTAACTTGGTCTGTTAATTGTAGAGATGATAATTTAAGGTCTTAAAAATTATAAATAGGCAAGCTAATCCTCTGAGCCTGCACGCTGCAGATGAGGTAAGCAGTTGAAATTTCCAACTTGTCTCGAACCTGTGAAGAAGATGGGAGCGTTGCTATTATTTATTTTCAAAAGTTCGAAACAATCGTTCAACTTTGGTGTAAACCACAGGCATGAGATTTTGTCATTCAAAGGGAAAGAAAATCAATAGTTTATTCCATTATTCAGCACTGTGTATTATTTATATAACAACATGTTTTGCTGGATGTTTTTCACATGTTCCTTTGTTATGGAATTGATGGTGGGTGGGGGAATCCTGTCCTGAGACTATACTATAGTCTGTCCAGAGCCATACAGATACTCACAGCAGGTCTAGGTTTTTTCATCCTTTGCCTTTTTTTTTCTTTAAAAAGAAATGGATGAAGCAATTAACATCCAGATGTTGGCTTCAATATTTATTTTTGCAGATTGAGGATTTTTATTTGGTTAAAAATAAAATTAATCCTGTCTGGATAAATTGAGAACGTAAATCTTCTGTCATTGTTTATACTGAAAATATATGAGATTGTGAAGTTTTTTATAGATTTATGGCCTTCTTTCTTTTTTTAGGTTGTTATAATTTCTGTAACCATGATTCATAATTTCATTGAAAACTGACCAAGTATCTTGTAAGGGATGTGTGTACGTATGGTTTTCATCGCTGTGTCTTGACATAGGTGGGACAAATTACTGATGTATTCTGTATACTTACTAGTACACCAGCTAACAGGTAGTGAACTGCCTACCTATTGCCAGGGAAATTTGACATCTGGAAAAATGTTAATAATCCTCTTTTTCAGAGAGGGTAAAAGGAGGCACCAGGTATCAGTCTATTCAAAGTCATTCTCAGGATTTAGTTTGGTCCATTTTTAAATGTCCCACAGAGGGAAATTTCTATCGTGTCTTTCAGTGAGGGTGCTTTGAGAAATCACTAGTTGAACTATCTTGATTTTATGTCTCTGATTCCCCTGAACCATCCCAATCATTTCTTCCGCCCCACCAAAAAATGTGAAGAGTACTTTTGTGTAAATTAATTAGAGAAACAAATCACCAGGATCTCTAAAACAAACAACAAAATGAAATCTTGTGTTTCTAATAACTGAGAATTATAAAATACGTTAATACATGCGGGTGCTTTTTGGTTTTGATACTGAAAAAATCCTAAACCAACCTTGAGAGCATTTGGCCAGTTTGCTAAGTCCTATGGATGTCAGAGAGAAAACGGGAGCAATGGGCCCTTCCTACTGAGTAGAGAAATCCCTTGTCCCATAGCTCTGTGTGCTCACATGTGAAATGAGACATCAAAAAAGAATATACTTGAGGATTTAAAAAATTATGTACTTTCATATATATATGTAGCTAGTTATGGTTTTAGCTTCATTAAATACACAAATAGGGTGATAACTGTGTGCTGTCAAATATAACAAAACATAGTGGATAAGACAGCAGCAGTTTGTATGTTTAGGTAGTATCCTAATCTAGCTGCTTTTTGAATGGAAGGATTTTTCTTAGTTTCAGACCAAGTTTGATCAATCTAGGACTTAAGAGTTAAACTTTGTCCTGTTCCTTCCAGCCAGATAATCTGTTCAGAGTACTTGAGCTGTCCCAAAGTAGCTTGCAGCATATTATTGTGTTGCATTTTTTCTTCAAGACAATAATCTACTAAGGACAATTTAACAGATCTTATGAGTTTAGTGGAACAGATGAATTCCATTTGCAGAGCAAAATACTTTGCTGTTGCACTGATTTCCTAAAACTGTCTCCTTCATGCCAAAGTCAACCTATCCTTAAAACAGATTAAAATGTCTGTAGTGGTCTACAATGAGTATGTTCACGTTCAAGATTTTTTTCTTCTATAAATCAGTCAGATTTACTTGTTGAGTTTATATTTCTACTCATAGTGTAGCTTAGAATGGACCTGGGATAACGAAGCCTCTCTTCAACTGGGGGAAAATCTCCATGTTAACATGACTAAGAAAAAAGCCCCAGCAAACCACAAGGCTGCATGTTCTTTGTGAAGCATTAATAAAATTAATCCATTAGTGAGTGCGAATTTATCTTTTCTTGTGCTTGTTATCAAGTATTCCCAGGTGTGTATGTGTTCATAAAGTATAAATTAAAATGGCTTTAATACTAGCAACAAATTCACATAGTGCAAGGACCATAAAGCACAGTATTTTTCCCCCATCAACGACAAAATATAGAAATATTCACAAAATAAAATATAAAAGTGAATAATCTTCCTGTCTGAGTAATATATTAGTTCCTAAGAACATAACAATACCAGAAAGAAAGAAGAAATCACAATAACAAAAATAAAATACAGTCGCATTATTTGGTTAATGACCCCATCTTGTGGAGCAGCGCCCACGCTTCAGCACATTAATAGCTCTCATATACATTTTTGCTGAACTGAGCCCTTAAAGAAACTGCATTGCTTGATGGTGAACTACTTGGCATTGCACTCGCTGTGTCCAAGGAAGTGCTCTGCAGGCTATTTATCATTTAGATGTTACGACTGCATAGCAATATGAGAGCCCTTTGTTACACTGGGGCATGTCAGGAGTTAATACTTTACATTTTTGTGTTTGGTTCAGCCTTAGGTGGCCACCACAGCTCGCTTCCCCCCCAGTGCCACTGCTGCGCCATGTAGGTCGCTCACATGGACCTGCTGGGGGAGTTTCTTGCTGTTGTTAGCGGGGGGAAACCCGTTTCCGAAACTGGACCTTGCAAAAGCATTTATTTTCACCATAGCAGTGCAGGTGCGAGGGACCACTGGGCTGATGCTGTCACCAAGGGGCAGCCTGACGATGGGCTTAACCTGTTCCATGTACTTCTCCCCATCCCTCCTCTCCCTGCTGGGCGCCGGGGGGAAAGCAGCCCTGGGAGCCCTGGGGATTCCTCTTGCCGCTACAGTTGCAGCAGGGAGGTTTCTGACCCCTTATATCCGTATGAGAGCCCCGTCATTCCTCTGCTGGCAATGGCAAGCTGCAGGGCAAAGGCTTTCTGAGGGCACCGGCATTCGCCTCCTGAGAAGGCGTCTGTGGGCCTTGGAGGTGGCCTTCGGCAGGGGCCAGCTCAGCTAAGGGCTCAAGGGTTGGAAGCAGTCATTTCCTCTCCTTTTGTAATTTTTTTCAGATGTAAAGATGTGGGTTTGTTTATTTGTAGTAGTATTTTGTTGTTTTGGTTTGTTTTTTTCCTGTCTCTAGTGGAGTAGGAGTCTTAGAATGATAAAAACATTAAGAGTGAAACAAGGAGGGTGATTCATGACTGCTGACATTTCTTCTAGCCCCTTTCCTTGCCCTGTGTCCCTGATTCAGTATGCTGAACACTTCAGTAAATGCCATTGCTGCAGGAGCCATACTTCTATTAAGGAAAACAAGTTTCAGAGTTAGGATTTTGGTAACGTGAGTGCAGCTGAATTTCTGCAGTGAGGGGGGAGAGGACGGGAAGAATGTGAGCACATTCAGGCTCTTAAGAGGTGTTTTTTTCTTTCCTTTTTTCCATTTCACCTCTGAAGTCTCAGAGCAGCCCAAGTAGTGCTGCTGTTTCTGGGATAGAATGTCTTTTGTTTTTTTTTTTAAACACAGAGGCTTGACACTCAAACTCGGGAGTGAGGGGGAGACATGGAGAAGGGTTGTGTTGCAGACTGCCTTTTTGCAGTTGTAAAAAGAGGGAGGGCGTAAAAAAAAAAAAGGAAAGAACAAGCCACCAACCATGTTTGACTGCATTAGAGCAGCGCTTGTGTGATACCTGCTGGTGTGGAAGACTTGTTTGCAATGTATAGTCCCCGAGATGCCTCTGTCCCCTGCGGCGTTCCCCTCTCTGCAGGCATCGGGCTGAGCCTGGCTCCCAGCCCCGCCGCCTCCCGGCCACTGCTTTTCTGCCACCGCTGGCTCAGGGACATCATCCATGCCCCCAAGATGAGGGACATATCCATGCCCCCAACAGGAGGTGAGCGCAGGGGCTGGCTCCCAGGCTTGGAACTGTCACCGTTGTACATATGCCACAGCAGCAGGGCGAGGGGGCTGCGCCAGTGCCAGCTTGCGCTAAATCTGCGAGAATTATAATTTTATTATTTTCTATTCGTAGATAGCTGCTCACAGAGCTTGTTGAACGGTGCTTAATGATATAAATTGGCAGCTTGGATATTTTGCTGTAAAGGTTTATCCCATTAGACATCCTTTCATGATAATCTGGGTAAATCAGCTTTGTCAGCAATATATATTATGCTGATTGCTTTCAAGGCACATGAAATACTTAAAATAAATAACCTGACATGTTTCCACACTCTCCAGTTGAACACGTTTCCCAGGAAGGCTACAGATGCCCTTGACTCTCACTTATGTATAAACTACACAAAGATGAACTAAAATGCATTTTTCCACGTTTTTAAAGGAAAGGTATATTTTGTATGTGCTTTTTGAGAAAATGGCTTTTAACCATTTTGGTGAGGAAATCGCAAACTGCAAATGGAACACAAGGAGAGAATGTGTATAGCCCAGTTAGGAAAGGAGGATTGTTTTTTCAGCTCTTATACATAGACTTAAAAAGATGTTATTGTATGATCTTGTTCATGTGTGAATATCCTTAGCTCCTGGGAGACCAGTTTATAGTGCTTTGATCTCTGTTATTTTTTAAAGTAAGTAGCTGTTGGCTGCGTCTTCACAGAATCACACAGAATCACAGGATGGTAGGGTTGGAAGGGACCTCTGGAGATCATCTAGTCCAACTCCCAGCCAGAGCAGGTTCCCCTAGAGCAGGTGGCACAGGAACGCATCCAGGTGGGTTTGGAATGTCTCCAGAGACGGAGACTCCACCACCTCTCTGGGCAGCCTGTGCCAGGACTCTGCCACCCTCAAAGGAAAGAAGTTCCTCCTCATGTTTAGGTGGAACTTCCTATGCTCAAGTTTGTGCCCGTCACCTCTTCTCCTGTCGCTGGGCACCACTGAAAAGAGCCTGGTCCCATCCTCCTGACACCCACCCTTTAAGTACTTATAAGCATTGATAAGATCCCCCCTCAGCCGTCTTTTTTCCAGACCGAAGAGACCCAAATCCCTCAGCCTTCCTTCATAAGAGAGGTGTTCCAATTCCCTGATCATCTTGATCTAGTTTACAGAAGGATGCAAGGTATGAATTGCATGTAGATAAGATTTACAGATTTCACAGATACAGAAAATGAGAGGAAAAAACCCAAGTTACAAATCTCTGTGAATTTAGTATGTTGAATGCACTTTTGATATTTCTGATCTCATGCTTTTATAAAAATTACATCCCTGTGTCAAATGCACCAGGGATGTTCGTATGTGGTGCTTGTACGTGAATGCAAGAATATAGATTAGAAGTGCGTAATGTGGAATACATATCTGTGTGGTTCTGAGTTACATATTTAACACCAAAAAGGGAAACTCATTTGGGTGTTACTAGGCTTGCATAACGCGCCTGTCCTAACACCATGCTAATAAGGTATTTATACCACATAGCATCATCTTATGTTCTTTTCTTTTGAGATGCATATTATGTCTTCTGCGTGAAGATAAATATGGAGTTTAGCAACTATTACATAGATTTAAATGCTAAGTGAACTGAGCATGCTGATGCTCGATGCCTTCTCCTGGAGGGATTGAAAGGTTGCAAAAGGTGGAGCGCTCATTTTCAACAGAAACCCAAATATTTCACATTCTCGTCACAGGTATCGGAGCTGACAATTTATACAATAATGCCTAAAATTACTATTGCCTTATGTTGGAAAATCTTATTTTAACTTTGCTGTGTATTTCTGAAGTGGACTTTGAAAGTTGCAGTACATTAGTTAATGGGACCAAGTGTTTGACCCAGCTCCCTGTAGCGCCTCCCAGCTCCAAGCACCACCTCCGTCTTTCTTGTAACCCTCCTGCTCTTTCCCTACTGCCTTCCTCTCCACACACTCTTGGAAACTTTGGCAAAATCATGTCTTAATCTGTTGTGTGTTAAGGAAATGCGACTATAAATTGCAAGGATAACAAACACAATTAAAATATTTTGCTTTTATTATATTTTAAAGGTAAATACTGCATTTTCCTCAGAAAAACAAATCCTTCTTTGTTCTTTATAATGCAAATTATTGCCTCCCATGGAAAAGCGAAATATTTCAAGTCTAGGGTAGAAGAGAATTGCATTCTGCAGCCTTTCTGCAGGATGGACAGTTTGTTACTCTTAATTGCATATCAACTTAAGCATACTTCCTGTCAACTTAAAATTGTGTTTTATATAAACTTAAATCTATTTTGCATTAAAACATCTGTCTGTTAGAGACATATCCTATCCTAATTTGTCACGTGAAAAAAAGGGTCCTGAAATATTTTGAACTCGGTGTGGTAAATTCAGTCGATATTCTAAAAACGTTAAAATTTTTGCTTCGGTTCTAAATGTCTTGAAATTGTTGCATCGTATCAGGCAGACGGCTCAGCAGGGAACGTGGCTCCTGTTTCCTGCAGCCAGATTTTCTGTTACCCGACAGATAGCAGCGACGCAGTCACGTTGGGGGCAAGTGTGGCCACTGTACTGTAATGAGAGCTGCAAAACTCCGTAAAAGCCTTCCATTCATCTCTTCAGGTTTTGATCTCTGCCGGAGAAAATGAAAGCAAGAACCTTGTCTAACTAATGACAGTCGTTGGCATGTTGAGAGAGGAGTTTCAGGAGGAAGAGAAAATGAAATTTCTGCAGGTAGCTGGCTTGAGACACTTCAGTCAAATATGAATACAATGAGTAAAGGCGTTCGTGTTCGTCCCCAAATACAATTCCCTTCTGTGACAGCTTAGAGCCCTAAATTCCCAGTTTAGGATTGCCTTTTGAGGGGCAGGGTTCTGCTTTTCTTTTTGACCAGTACACACGCACTGGGGCCCTCACGCCGCATTGCGTTCTGCGGCTCTGCCATGTAAATATTGGCTGCTACCAGGGATGATAAAGGTGATGTTTTCATTTTAGTCTGTTTCTAACATTTCCGTCTCTTTTTTCTTTTTTTCTTTTACATGCTTTCTTGGGTATAGCAGACCATTTAGGAATTGAATTCATGGGTAAGTTTTAATTTCTCTTCCTTTCACTTGCTAATATTTATCTTGGTGCCTTATCCCAAAGCATGTGGAAATTAATGGGAGGACTCCCATCACCTCCATCAGTGGATTTTGGATTGGGGTGCTATTACATTTACTGATAACGTTTGAAATTATGTGAAGATTTAATTTTTCTCTTGTTCACTGCTAGGGAGCTTAAAAAATACATAATGATGTTTTGGTATTTTATTGGTGTTTAATGAAGCATAATATAAGAATTATATGGCCATATCATGATGTTTGAGGAATAATATTTTGTATGAGATTTTAGGAAAGAGCTAATGCCTATATTCATGTAAAGGAAAAGAAATTATAAATTAGAATTTATTTTTTTTTTCAGAATTTGGTGTTGATTACAATGTTAAATGTAACTAGGTTTAATAAGAACCATTTAATTAGCTTTTAACAGACAAGTTAGAGAAATACTTTTAAGAAAAGGGACAAATATCTGTGATTCTGTGAAATAACTTCAGGTTAGGCAAAAGGTAAAGCAGGAGTGAATAATTGCTTCTTATAATTTTGGAAAGGAAAAGATGATGTTCTATTGACTCCATCGCTGTCCCGTAATGTATTCAGAGCCTGATGGAATGATAGGCTTAGCAGGTCATCGCTTCACCTCCCAGCTGGTGATCTGCAGAGAGCAGAGGTAATTCCCTCGAGGAAGCCAAGGTTTGTCCTTAGCAGAGTTAGTGGACTGGTGCATCATCTGTGTAAAAACAGCTTGCATGAAGTATTAAATATGACTGAAAACACTATAATAAAAAGTTTGCAAATTCATATCAAAGTCATAAAACCTTAATTTTAACGTGTCCTTTCCGTATGTTGAGTTTTACTTAATTTTTTTTAGATTTTAAAAATAAAAATATGCTAGCCTAGTGATTGTAAGTGGTGATATGGCGATTTTGTTGACAAGTGTAAGTTGTCATGAAACCAGTATGGTGATGAGTATTAACTGCATGGCAGACTGCGTTAGCAAGAGGATAACCAGCAGGTTGAGGAATGTTTTCCTACTGCTTTTGGACGTGCGTGGCATACCTAGAGAACTGTCTCTGTCTTGTCTCTAGAGAAGAGTTCTCTCTAGAGGAATATTCTGTGATCCCCAGAAGTTTAGTGTTTCACTTCACTTTATATGACACTTCAGAAGTACTGGTGCAATTGATGCGAGTATTTTCACAGACACAGTGAACAAGCACCATTGGGAAATGGTTACTTTAAAGGCTTTGCATATATCCCAGTTTTACTGCTTAACTTAAATTGTAGGCAGCAGTCTTGAGGCATACGAATGGAAGGACAAGCATATACATAAAAGAAACAGGATAAGGAATATATATAGGATTCTCGAGTGAGCCTTTCCATAGGAAGCTGGAAAGTGTTAGCCAGGAGGCAAAGCTGAATTATTTTAACTTTATTTTGAGCATTTTAGTTTCCTCTCTTTTTTTTTTTTTTTTTTTTTTTTAAGACATCAGTTTAAGGCTTGAAATAAAGCCAACCCCTGAAATCTTGGCACAAAGTAGTCTTCTCATATGAGTATCTTTCCAATTGTCTTATTTAATATTGGAACAGACCTTGATGGTATAGAAATTAATGAAATCTTGTGTCTCGAGCCTGAAAATATTATGACAGCAGTCTCAAATGAGGCTTGAGGTGGTTTTCTGTGGGCTAGAAAAAAGCAAGTTCCAGAATCATACACAGAAGTGAAATGCTTTTGCTTCTTCAACTCTCTTCCAATCCTTTTGAAGAATTACTTAGGAATTGTAGGCACATATGGAATCATTACTGCACACATGGCAAAGTACAAATCCCCACCCTGTATACAGAGACCAGGTGACAATATACACATCAGGTTAGGGCCACTTATGCAAAGCCTCTCCCATGAGTTTACTTCTGTACCATAGAAAATAATTGCAATTAGTGGGAAGTGTATTATCCAATTATTTAAAACAGCAACATATAGATGCTGCAGAGCTTTGCTTTGTTTGTATGTGATCTAGGGAACACTTTTTCTGATGTTTTCATTGCACTTTTGGGCTCCGTTGCCTTAGGAATTATATTTCCATCATCATCTTCAAGACATTTTGCTTGAAAACTGTGTAAGCGTGGATTTCCAGGAAAGACTGAACTCTTTCCACAGTAGGTAAAGATAAAATCCCATGTAGATAGGAACATCTGTCTATAGAGGTGGGTCAGGGGACAGATGAAATGTAGACTAGCTACACGTATAGCTTAGTGTGCATTTGCCAAGAGAAGTAGATGAGCATAGTCATTTTTTTTTGGCTACACTCTCAAGAATTGTTGGAGTGTATATACCTAGCCAGTCCTTTTGCTGTCCTATTAGGGATCTGTTGTCCATGAATTTGTGTATCCCTTTGTGAACCAGTTGATACTGTCTTCCCTCACAAGCTCCTGTGGCAGCCAGTTCTTGAGCTCAGTAGTTCGAGGCTGTGTACTTTGCTTTTCCATTACCTGTTGAAATCAGATCCGTAGCTCTCACATGCAGGACTCGTTGAACAAGAGTTATACATTCAGTTTATCTACCACACTGGCCTTTGTGTTAACCTCTCTCATATTCTCACACCCCACTTCCCCTTTTGGGTATTGTCAGGTTCATGTTCCATACAATATTCAATATTGTGCATTCCCAACCATGAATACCTGATACTTCAATATTGTTGCTGGCTTTGCTTTGCAGTGTCTGTTTCTTTGTATGGATAGCAGAGATAAATGCAGGCATAGTAATGTGGCATACCTCTTTTTAAATGTTGCAAACGTAACAATTAATGTCCAGTTCTGATGTAAGCACATGCAGCTTCTCTTGAATTAAATGAAAGACAGGTATGTGTTCAAGGGACACGATGTCCTTAAAAATGTGCATTTAAGTGTTATGACCAGAATGGCCAAGCTTTATGAAACTCCTGATGATAAGGAAACGCGTTACACTTTCTAGTACCTCAAAGGAAAAAAGAAATGAGACTTGTGTTTGAGACTCACTTGTGAGAGCTACATCCAATTTCCATCTCTGATGCGATCTTCGGAAAGGCTTTGGGCAAGGAATTTTAATCTCTCTGTGCCTTAGATTTCTCAGTTACAGTAATTTTTGTCAGGCTTTCTGCATTTAGCTTCCTCAGCTCTCTGGGGAGTCTCTTTCAGCAGTGTGTAACACAGGAACTATTTCCTCCTTGCAAGAGGGTGCAGACTTCGCCGCCTCCCTGCCTGCGCTCCCCTGTTCCTTGTAATGGGAGACCAGGGCACAGCTCGTGTGGAATCGAAGTGCACGTGGTCTGGGCTGCTGCGCCTGTCTGCATGGTGCCCAAAGGGTCTCACCAATCACGATGCAGGCAATTTTATTTAAATTTCCAACATAAAGGTAAGTAAATGTTATCACAGTGTTCCTGCAAGCTGGAAATCTACTCGTCGTATTAACAGTTTCATGTATACTGAGAGCAGGCTAGCTGTTGGTAGTGCTCATGTGAGCCAGTGAGTTTGTGAAAAAAGAGAGACTGAAAGAAGCAGCTTTTATTTAATGAGAAAACTAAGCAATGTATTGTTAGCATTAGATAGCATGGGGATATGAGTATCTACAGCTTATTACCATTTTTTGACCCAAGTGGTTAACCACACTTCAGGGCTGAATTGTTTATATTTGTCTGCTGGAAAACTTGATGGTGAAGCCATGTTGGTGCAACAGGTAGCAGCTGAGAACTGAGTTGTGGAGACCGACCTCATGCACGTGGTCCCAGCTACAGAGTGAAGTCATTGCTTTAACTGCCAGATACAAGGAGATGCAAAAGCCTGGGAGTGATCTTTGGAAATAAGTGTTCTGGGCAAAGAGTCAGTGCTCGAGAAAAGGAATCATCAGTTTTACTTATTTCTTACGCTGAGAATGAGTAGAGTTAAGTTGTGTTAAAGGATGAAATGTGAAGGTGAGTGAGTATTGGAATAACCTACTATAATACAAGAACAAACATGACTATTTCAGCAATTCACCCGCACTGCCTAATCTGATGGTGCAGAATCTTTAGCTTTTGTTCTGTAACAGTAATATAGAATGGATACAGTTGAAAATAAAACACCCCCATGAAAGTGCAATAATCAGGTTGCTACAGTTTTGGTGGAAATACAGTCATTATATGTAATAGTCCTCATCCTTAGGCTGCCTAGCAGTTCAACCAATATAAATGTTGTAAACAATAATGATGTGATAACCTGAATCTCCCCATGCATGAATTGTAAAAATAATATAGCAGTTGCTATATTTAGTGGCTATTTTTAACGTGCTGATACTTAGACCTTACACAGGAAATAAATCTTTTTCCTTAGAACATTTTCTGGAAATTTTTTTCTGGAAAAATCAGAAGATGCACTGAAGTCAGTGGAGTAAGAATGATATAGAATACCCTTGTAAGTGATGAATCATTAAATAACATTTAATTGAGCAATGCAATAAAGTAACTGAAGGATGGGATCCTATGAAAATTTATATATCTTCTTGCAACGATTACAACGTGAAACGTATTCAGTTTTCTGTACTCCGAGCAGTTGTTAATATTGGAGAAGATGGTGCATGCCTTATTTTCACTGTGCTGATTCTCACTGCCTCCTCATTGCGGTAAGACGTTGAATGCCTAAGACTCCAGGAACACATGACCCAGTTAACTAAATTGACTCTGTGACCTTGGGTCATGCACTGCGACAGATGCGTTTTGACTTTTCCAAACGGCAAAAGTTGGTTTTGCTGATGGGCAGTATAAGCAAGACTGCAACAATTTAGTATTTTTCCTCTTTGTGAAGAAATAAAAAGACGAAGCTCCTTAGTTCCTGCACAGCTCACAAAATGTGCAGCTGGTGAGTTGTCCTCTGGAACTCAGTGTCTTGTAGCAGCAAACAGACAATGAAAATAAATAACCAGTGTTTGTGTGGATGGTCCTGGCCTCAGTTACCATTTAGCAGCTCTTATGGGTTATAAAAACCTGTAACGCTCCCGTCCTCGCTGGAAGAGAGGATGAATGTTCAATTACATGAGCAAAGAATGGACGTGTTCTAAAGGACCCATGTTTGAAAAATAAAGTTCAGTTTTCCCTGTATTCCTTTTTTAAAGTGTAAAGCAGTTAGATCCTTTTCTGGTAATGTGACACACTGACTGTTTTATGCTCCTGTTTACACAAAATCCGTTCTTAGAGATTCTGATCACAGTTGTCCCCCAGTACTATCAAACATACCTGTCTACTAATTATATTGTTGTTAATCAAAAGCATTTAAAATATTTCATCTGTACTCCTTTAGTAAATTCCTGAAGAGCTAAGAGAGACTATTCTGATAGGCATTGATACTTAATAATGTTTACTACTGTTGTTATCACTCCTTGATCACTTTGTTCTTCATCCTGCCCCAACATTTCATTACCTTCTTCTGATTTTACCTTCTTAAGTTTAGTTTTAGCTTTGCTCTTGGGATCTTGTCTTTCTGTTTGCTTTGTGAAATACCTGTCCTTTTTAAGTATGCTGCAAAATAACAATAGTATCCCGAGGCATGAAATGGCTTTAGATCTTCAGCACTTCCCACGGGATTCTTTTAGCTGGGAAGAAGAGTCATTTATCACCTCTAGAGAAAAGAGACATGAGCACCAGAAGAGAGGATTTTATAGAAACAGCTGATGTCTGTGTCCTGTGAGAGTAATGGATGAAGCAGAGATTCCTCAGGGGCTGGAGGAAGCTCTGCCAGTGGTTGTACCTGTTTAGGAAAATGTACCTCTTAAATGAAAGTCAACGTGCAGCCGGTGAACATGTTTCAGGCTGCCTTCCAACATCTTGGCTCAGTTTGGGGAATCTGGTTTGGTTTTGGTTTAGTAGGAGGGAGAGATTTATTCCTAGATGTTTTGTGACCTAGTTCCCATCCTGGTCTGGCGCTACCATCTGCACTTTTCTCAGTATGTCATTTTTCCAATTTATCTGCATTGGCAACGAACTGGGTTGGATTAACTTGCATTATTTTTAAAAGGCAAAACTAAGATTCACCATGTGGCTAACTTACGTGTGCTGTAGTGATTTATCAAAATAGTAATGCTGTGAACTGTGTGGATAAAATGGATAAAATAACATTAATATCTGTAACGTACTCTGGTGACCTTCCTCTGTGTTTGGTTTCCTCTGCTTTCGCTAACTGAAGCTACTAATAATTTGTGATGAAACTTATGGAAACTAAAAAAAAGTTGATAACACAGTATGTTGACAAGTTTAGAAAGCCAGAATTGGCCTGGGTTTGTCTGTTTTGCTGGGGGCTGGGTTGGGAGGAGGCACTAGTTGCATGAAGCACGGTATCGATCTGTGACAGTGGGTATGTGTCAGCAGTAATGCTGCGTATAACCGTTAGCCTGTCACCTCCCATGTGAATGTGTAATGTGTATCACAACGTGCCGACTGGGAGGTACTAGTACAGTCGAAGTGTTATTTCTGTTTTAGAAAAGAGAATTTGTGAAGCCTTAATATTGTGTATGAGCCTTCAGGTAAGTTCCCATGTAACTCCTAGTGCCGGGTACAAACTTCTGCATGGTGCTGGTTTCAAGAACAATCGTGCTGTGCTGTCACCTTGGGGAGAAAGGACGTGTGCTTTGAGGCTGGATTTCAACCCAGGACACAGCATCTCATCTGCATACAGAGGGGCTTTGATGTATTATGTCTCTATGTATGCAAATTCTATGTACATTCTGGTTTGGGATTAGGCACGTGCCCTAGGTTCCTGCACGGCTGGTGTATCTCAGAGGTAAACACTTTTTATCATGACGTACGGGTAATTGGATTGCACCAGCACTGAGCAGACAGCTGTGTATTTAAATGTGACCTTATACCCAGTCAGTCTCATAACCTGCATTTTGATTGTGGTATTTAGGTAAATGCTTCGCTGCGCTTGAGGAATTGTTAAAACTGACACCACAAGGGTATGATAATGCAATTAGGTGACTTGCAATTGAGATTTTACTCTTGGCCTTGTTTGGGCTCAGTTGCAGTTTAACCAGATGCAAAAATATGTAGGCAGTGACTTGTAGATATTGTACGCTGCTGAAACAAGCCTAGCAGGACAAGGGTGAGATCTACGTGTCAAAGGTGATGGTAGAGACAGCTGCCAGAAGACTTGCCAGTGACACTTCATATTTCCAGTCGAGAGAGGACCTGGGAGGCACCTTCAAAGGAGTAAGTACAATCCGGACATGCCCAAGAGAACTTGGAATCCATTGTTAGGCTACTAGGATGGAGTTTTTTTATTAGCAGAAGGCTGTTTACTGTGTACTGAAGTTATCTTGCTACAGGAGAAGAGGTTCCAAATGCCAGAGCTGTGCCCTGTTTACGCAGCCACGGGGAATCAGTGCTACTTTGTCCTTTTCCTACTTGGAGGTGTTATGTAGATGTCAAGTCTTATCCAGTAAATGATGCAAGGATTCAGAAAGCAGAAGGTAAGTATCACAATAAATGTTCCATGACAGTGGTGCTCTTGTAAAGTATGTTATGCTTGTATAGAAAAATTGATGTTTCTGACAGTGAACTAAATCTTTCTGTGTCCTCTATGCCTAGAATGAGTAGAGACAGTGTCCTGCCAGTAATTGCTGGAAGCAGAGGAGAAGGGTAAGCAGTGTGGAAAAATTGCCAATGTGCTATGTAGAGCACTAAATTATTTTTTCATATACTTCCTTTTCTTTTCTTTTGCAGGAGCTGTAGGATATTGGCACGTGGAGAAGTGCAGAGATATTATTCCTACTCTGGCTGATTGTTCTTAATAAAGTTATTTTCATGATAATTGAAAACTGCTTTGTGATCCCATTTCCTGTCCCCATCAGCATCAGTTTATCCCCCGTTTCAAAACTAATCTTTCTGTGCTGAAAATCGCTGTTTGTCCAGTTACCCGGGGTATCTATCAGTATTTGTTTCTGGCTAGACAGCCCAACGGTTATCTGGGAAACAAGCCTGAGCTGCAGAAAAGGAGAGGGAAAAAACAAGTAGTGTATATTAGTGTGTATGTATTGTTCTCGTATGCTCAATTCTTAACAACAGTTTAAATAATCACAGAATTGCAAACTGTTTCAAGCAGATGACAGACGAGCTTTTTTTTGTTTAACCGTGCTGACTTTTCATCTTTGGTAAAATTAATTGCTGTGAGGTATTTCATTTAGTATGGCTTCAGAATTTTCAAACACCATTTGGATCATGTCCATGTAGTTTAGTCACTGTGGTTATATTTATTGTATCAGGTATCCAGTAATTCTCATATGAATTAATATGATCCTTTTTTATTTTTGTGATAAGTTAATTATGTACTACTCCATGCCTACATTAGCATGTAAATTCTGTTGTAATATAGTATTTCTCTATGGTTATTCTTTCAGGTCTCTTGGTAATTTTGCATTTCACGTTCAAATAGAAAGGAAAATCAAAATGGAAATATAAAATAATAACCTGGTGATGGAGGAGCATAAAATGTGACAGTATTGAAGTTCTCAGCAGAATTAACTGAAACAATTTACATTCTTCACTTCTTGACAGTGAAATACAAAAAATAAAATCCACTCAAAATACCAGATAAAGAAGAGCTAGACAAAATAAATTAGACCAAGCAGTTTGTAGAGGAGACGGAAGTGAGAGAAAAGAAGTTTATTTGCCATTAGGAGCATTAGGACTTCTATTAGCAGTTTCCCAAACATTGCTGTTAATGGCTAGGACTGTAAGTTGTTTCCTTCTGTCATTGCAATAGTGATCTCAAGTCCCCAAAAGTACAGACTTTCAAGTCATGAAAGGAACGTGGAGTTAAATCGGCTGAGGAACTTCCATACCGTGTTGCGGAAGGCTGCCCTGCCTGCGCCTTACCTCCCTCCTGCGCGGTGGCCAGCTGCACTTGCAGCCTTCTTCCCAGTCTGCCATGGCATGGGAAAAGTACCAAGTTCTTCAGTGCTGTAAAGACATAAGTATCTCTGTGCAAGCCAAGAGTATTTAAAATTGATGCCTACAAAGACTTCAGGTGTTTTCAGAATATTAGTTGGCTGGAAATTTTGAGAATTGCAGTGTTGAATTTGAGATTTACTGTTGTCTTCCTCATGATTTCTGACTAAAACCCATGGATATTTCAATATAATTTCTATTATTTCTAATATAATCTACAGAACTTGAAATCAAGATGGTGTGACTGGATTCACACGTGAAGTCAGTTTGTCCTTTTCGTGATTGGCTCCAAATCACCTAAAACTGAAAAAAAGAAAAATCCCTTACCAGTAGTTACAAAACCTAGCATGTATAAGTAATTTTGTGTAATTGTGCAAAGCTAGGAGTATCTTCCTTTCCTCTCTTGAACGTTCATTCTTCTCCCTCCTTCTCTTTTGTACCCACCTCATTCTTTCCTTTTTTCTATACCCCTACAGTTTCATAAACTTACTGATCAGCGTAACTCTATTTAAGTGTGCGTTGCTCTTTACAGGAGTAACTACAAATCTGTTATATCACCACTGCTCTGTTTAGCTTCAATGGAGAGTATGACACACAAACACTGAAGTTTTACTCATTTATAATTGCAGTGTCCCCTCCTGTATCCAGAAGTGATACAGCATTTGAAAAATGGGAGTCGCAGTGTACACTAACTTGCCCAGCTCATAAAATATGAATGCTCAGAAAATGAATACAGCAGAGTTAGTACAGTTAATCAGCTTTAGAAAAACAAAAATATGTATTTATCACTATAATATACACTTGCATGGGATATTAATGAAAAAATACCAGCTACTTCATTTTCTGTATTTATTCTACACTGTGCTCGTTAATCTCATTCAAGTAATTAAAATTTGTTTTCAGGATAAGGACAATTTGCTTCTGATGAGAAAAGTTTAGATATCTTTTGTGCTACGTTTTTCTTTGGGTCTGTAAGGTAGAGTCTCTGTACTGAACATAAAGCCAGCTGTGCTGGAAATTTTGTAGATTACAGTGGACTTACAGGGTAGATCTTTAAAATTGTTGGGGTAGAAATAGTTGCATGTAATGCATTTTTAGCATGTGTACCAAAAAAAAAAGTAAGTCTTTATTAAATTCAGATGAACAACCTGCCTCTGAGGATAGCACTGTGTCTCCTGCTAATTTTGCTGCATGAAGTTTCTTTATGCTTCTGTACTTTGGGCAATCTGCTTAAGACAAAAACAAGAAAGTGTTCTCAGTTAACTGTTCATTTAACGAATGACAAAGAGAAAATCACCAAAACAAGTAAACATCTTATTTCAGTCATTTTTTTCTTGTAAGTCTCTCTAGTGTGCTTTTAAAGTTTCTCTTGCCTGATGGAGAGTCTCTTTACAAGGTAAGGGAGTACCAGAGTATCTCATTCTTTGAATTAGTAGTGAATCTTGATTTGAAATAATGTGCCTGACCATTAGTGGGAAGAGGTGAGTGAATCCTATAAAAATGCTATAGAAACAAATCAAGCCATTTTAATCTATTCCAAGAAGTGACTTAAGGGTGAACTGGAGAGAAAAGGTGGATGTACTTGTCTTAAGTTACACTGTTTCTTTGAAGTTAAATAGCTACTCGTGTTTTTCCCAAGTTGACTTATTGTAAACTACATGTTCTATGCAAGATTTTGCTCCAATACAACTAGATTATCTTATGAAAACCTCAACAAAAATATGAAACTTCTGTTACTTATGAATGGTTTGCCAATTATGACTAGTGATTTGCAAGAACTATGCTGGAAGGGCAATATCTGACTTCTCGGTATTGGGTCAGAGTTTCTTCATTGACTGTGATGCAATTGGTGTGGATAGAGGACATCTGAAAGACAATTAAAATGCATGCCTCGTCATTGGTGCTGCTTTATTCAACTTCTATGGCAGGCGTTGTTCTGCTCAAGGGGTGAGTAATGTAATGCCGTTGGCTTGCTTTCTCAAGTGATTTGTAATTTTTTCTGTATCTTTTAGGATTTGGTAGTATTCATATATCAGCTATTTTTATCGTTTCTTTGCCTCAATACTTTTATGGATTGGATTTAGCATCTGTAGTCCATGAATCAGTTCAGTAATCGTCCCATTCAGTCTGCTCATTCGCGTGCGGTGAGGATCTAATAGTCCTTGTGCAAAGAAAATTCAGAATCACCTTTAAGTTTGCAGCTGTAACTCTTATTGTGACAAACTGCCCTGTGAATTTAGGATTGAAATGCGCTCCAAATACCTTGCTGCATGTCTGCCCTGTGTTCCTGGATTCTGGTGGTGCTGGTTTACCGTCTCACCTGGGCAGCAAAAATGGGGACACAGTCTGTTCGCTTCTTCGGTACTGTGAAGAATGTGGTGGGGAAACAGTTCACATTTTAAGAAGCCCATTCCCTGCCCTCCCCACCCTCCCCCCCCCCCCCCCCCCCCCCCCCCCCCCCCAAACATGTTCAGTTTCCCTAATTGTTTTATAAATTTAAAGTTTCAATTTAAATTTGTAGAGTTTCTTCTCTCAATAAAATACGCTGATAAAAATTAATGAAAATACCAGTATATGATTCACTTGTCTTGGAATTATCTTCTCATAAATACGTTCCATGATGTAACATTACTCTTTTCGCCCATTCTCCACTCTTTATGGTATCAAGGTTTGTATCATCAGTCATTTCATTTATGCTTTTGTCATCTTTATTGCTTGCTCAGTCTCTTTGAGATCTTCATCTTAGCCTTCATTCTTTTGCTCTTGGTTTTCTAAAAAATATTGATGCTTGTGTTGATAGCACAGCTGTGGCAATAGACCTGCTTGCAAGGTCTTCTGCTGTTCAAAGGAGTGTGTCCCTCTCTGTCATAACTCTTGTGTCACTGTTCTGGAGAGAATAGCTTTTTAGCTATTTACTTCCTTTAGGTGTTTCTCCTCTTATTTTTCATTGTTTGGCACACCTGCTTGCAGCCATCTCTTATTCCCTGGTTATTTTGGTATCGCTATTACTTCTGCTGTTAATGGTATCTTTTTTTTTTTTTCTTACCAAAGGTTTGTAATGTTAAGTTTTATGAATTATTCGTAAGTCCATATATAAACACCTGCATCTCTTATTCAGAACTCCTTATTTTATTTCTTTTTTTGCTAGAGTTTAAAACCTCTTTTGTAGTTCAATAATAAATGCTAGCCTTCAGTTTTTTCAGAGGTCTTTTGCCAACCTCGTGTTTATCTCCAAAGTCCCAACTGTCTTTTAGTTATTTATGAGGAGCACTGCAGTGCAAGGAACTACGTACTTGTTAAAATAATGTAGAGTATGCCTTCCGTCTTTGCTGTCTCTGTTTTTATGCACTAACCTCTCTGTGCAATATGTTTGAAGTGGTTCCTGATCTATAATATATTGTTTACTAGCTATTATGTATTATTTACTAGCATACAAATCTTTTTTCTCTAATTCTTATCTCTGAATATTACTTGATACTTACAGTCTTTTTAGCTTTGAAGATGTGGTAGTTGGAAAAAAAAAAGTTTTCTTTTGCGTTATGCCACCTGTTTTGCTCCCTCATGCACTTTTCATTTCTGTTCCCCACTTGTCTCAAAATTCTGCCTCTGAGTTTTCCTGTTTACTTAAAAAGCATTTGTAGAATGGAAGTCCCAGAACCACTTAATAATTCAGGGTGGAACCTGAAGACTTGAAGGTCTCTAGTCCAATCTGATGCTCAAAGCAGGGTCAACTCAGGTGCCATGAGGCTGCTCCGGGCATTACCCAGCTTATTCTTTACAAGCCAGTAGGTGCAAGGCTGCACAACATCTCTAGGCAACCTCTTCCGAGACAGGACAGTGCTTGATTGTCCTAATGGTAAAAGGTTTTCCCTGTACATAGATAAAATGTCTTATTTTCATCTATTACTTGTGTAGAAATATTCTGGAATTATGTATTTTCTACCACTTGATACTTTATATTTCAGACAAATAACTGCATATTGATATTTAATTCTCTGCTTACTTTGAATGCTGTGCTTTTGATAGTCCTTTTCTTGCCCTGTCAAAACTATGCTAGTCCTCATTTAGTTCTGTCATTTTACTAGCAGAGAAAGTATGTGATATAATTCTAAAGTAAAGCTCCCTCTGTGGCTTTGTAATTTTCCAGACCTACAGTATTTTATCAGCTTTATGAAAAACACGTTCTAAAATTAAGGAGCTGAAGGCGATTGTTTTAGGTTAGATGATCATAACTGAAAAGGTAGGAAGTTATTTTGATAGTTTAAAAAAAAATTATTTTCCCCCTTCATCATGATAGGCAGTTAAAAGGCAGAAAATAATATGTTTTTTCCTCTTTTTTGTCTCTTTCTATGTAATATATGTTGATGTTTTCCCTGTCATTTAACTTGTGTGTAAAAGGATATAGTCATTTTCATTGATGTTATTTTTTGTTTTCTTCAGCAAGTGATCATGCATTAAGGTCTTTTATTCACTAAGTACTCTGAAAGCAACTGTGTGAGCTTTCTTAGTTAGCCACCCAAAAAAATGAATCATAAAAGATCTTTACATTTTGGAAACCAAAGGTAACCTTTTATGCTTTTGATGACTGTAATTATATGTTAGGTTTGTTTTGTTTGTTTGTTTGTTTGTTTTTTTGTTTTAAAGTTTGTCCTGCAGTTTGTTACGGATATTTGATGGTAAAAAACTCTGCCATCTTCAGTCATATCTGACCTGTCCCATTTAGGTGGGAATAGCACAGAGCCATCTGTCAAAGGCCAGAGTAATTCTCTGCCCAGCGGAGGGCTGCCCGCCAGCAGCCAGTGTTTCCAGGAGGTTTAATGGAAAGTGAGCTGGTACGGTCGCACAGACGAGAACAGAAACAGACTTGCAGGCGGGTATGAATTCACTGAAAGAGTGGTGGCAAGAAACAGATGAAGAATTTTGACAACAGTTTTATTTTCTTAACCAGGAAGAGATCAACCTCTTTTTGAAGAATTTGGTTCTACTGTGTTCCTGGGTATAAATGTGAGATTTCTCTTGAGCAGTATGATAAAATGCATGGCTGCAAACTGATTTGAAACTGTTTGTATAGTTAGTGAACAGAAGTCATTTCAGATAACATGTGCTCTGATGTACAAGTGACTGAATTGTCTCTGAAATGAATAGAAGTTATTTTAAAATAATCAAAAACATACTTTTGCACCACAATAGATTATAGCTTACACTTCTAATAAGAATAGTTTCCAGCAAGTAATGTAATGGTGGTTTGTTTATGTAACCTGACATTCACATATTTTATCATTGCATCTGTTGAGAGCTTCCTTTTACACTGATGGGAGATTGAAAGGTATAACCTGCAAGTGCACATATATCTTATGAAAATTTGTTAAGTGGCTAGATGTATAAATACATTACGATATTAGATGAAACAAAGCTTAATTCCTGACAAAAAATTCCCAGGGGAATCAGTTCTAAAATCAGAAGTTTCATGAACTAAAATGCTATTCAAGTAAAATGAAATGAAGTTGTTAATGGAAAATTACTGAACTCATGAATTTTTTTTTGTCTGCGGAAATACCTAAACCAGCTATCGTGTACAGATTCCTCTTCTATTTTCTGGAATCCTTTCTAGTTTTATTTTTTCCTATTCTAGCTTCTATTTTTGCTAAAGCATCTACACCCACATTTAATTAGAGTCACATTTATTTCATTTGTGTTATACATAAACGCACAGAAAAATCCCTATACTGTCATTCTAATCTAACCTACTGATCTAATTGCGCGTCATCTAATGACATACCCCATTTTCTCTAAGCACAATTATAGCAATTTATGAAAGTACATTTTCCTTCCCTTAAGAATACTATTATTGTGGACTATCGCGTTGTGGATGCTCTGCTTCTCGTTTGTGTTCTCTGAACAGAAAGCAGAAAGGAACTATTTCAGGTCTTCTACTACTAGGAAATATTACAAAGAAAAATGGTTTCTTACTCATAATTCTAAATTTAATCGTTATTTGTTAGTAAGTTTGTTATTGCTCTACATATCTAAAGTACCATGCAGGTAAGAGGTTACGCAGTTCATTATTTTAACGCTGTTGAATTAAAAGACAAGATGAACCAATCATACATGGTCTATTACTAGAGAAGGTCAGATCCTTCCACTGCCTGCAAGGTTTGGCCATGGTGTGATAACCATAACTTGAAATCTGCTTCCTTTTCTACAGATGGAGGGGGCTGGTGTGAAGACAATATACTGATATAGGGATGCCTTCTCATTTTTAGAGGGCTTTGTAGAAGGGTTTGCAGTTACTTAGTGACAGTCCCCACCTGCTTTTTAGGGTGCCTTTTTATGCCCCCCATCCTTCCCTGAGGCAAAGTGTACCTATGCTCAGCAGCTTTATGGCTTCCTCCTGCCAAATGCAGCTCTCACCGCACGCAGTCTGTGGTGTGAGAGCCACTGTGGCAGCTGTGCTTGGGTTCCTCCACCTGCCTAGAGAGGCACAAGTGCTGTGTGGAGTAGCTGAGCTGCTTGCCCGCTTGCCATGTGCGGGAGGGGATGTTCACAAGTACCTGCAAGGGGAGCCACGTGTGCCATTTTGATGGTCGTAGAAGGTTCAGCGCTCCCGGGAAGAGTTGCCAGCTTTTTTGTGAAACTGCTGATAGATACTCTCTGGTGCAGCATAACACATCTCCAGAACTGCCTGATAGGGAATATGCACTGATCGCTCCTTTATGTCCGTATATCCCCTGGTATCTGCCTAGTTTGTCTTGAGTAGGGATAAAGAAACAATTGAAGCCATGTCCAACACCACAGGAGTACCTTTACGAGATAGGCAAATTCCATTTAGTGTACACTGTTAGTGTTACACTTGGTGTTTTCAAGGGCATTTGTTATGAATGCAGTGAAGAAATAATGTTCCATCATCTAAAATAGAGTGTATGATATGTCTGATGCCCTTCTCTTTGCTGCTGTGCCTTCCTGCACCTACTGCTAAATTGCTGCTTTTTAGGGAGGAGACAAGTACTGTCTGAAAAATACCATTGTCTGCTGGATTACTTACCACGGTTGTTTGCTCAGCATGGAGCATGATGTATTGGGGTCGTAAAACGCTGCAATCCCTCCTGTTGACCCATGTTTGTATGCCAAATCGATTAAGACAGAAGCTGATGTAGGCAAGAAAGGTGAAGTTAAAAACAGATGGGAAAGTCCAGCGCCTCTTCAAGAAAACATGGAGAAACCACTTCAGTGTTGGTTAGGAGACAGCAGTGTGCTCAGCTGGAAAAGGCAGCAGTGATCCTGTGAAATGTTGTGATTCTGTTGTTGTAGAGGAAAAGGGTTGGTTTCCTGTTGGTACCCTTAAAGCAAAGTCTGGGAATGAACGCTCTCTTGGCGAAAGTGAAGCCAGGAGTTCTGCTGAAGAAAAAATTCAGAAAGTGTTGCAGCCAGTCTGCTTCTGATTCAGAAAATCGGTGTCGATCTGGGGAAAGCCATCAATAAAATGCGCCTTTACATGAATGATCAGGAGATAAATGAAGGTTGTTCTAGTGTGGATGGTGGCCTATCCTACACTGAGCCACTGCAAGTTTCTGCTTTTGCAAACATGAGGAACGTTTTATTCCTGGCTGTTCTGTAGGTGAGATTGGAGCATCTGGTTCAGAGCGGTCCATGGCTTTGGCTTTGTACACTACTTAGTGAATGTACTATCACTGAGTTTCTTAGTGGTATTTAATTAATTTTGCTTTTCATGTGATAGTATTTCTCACTTGTGCATATTTTTATAGGCATTTCTGTTATTGAAAATGAACTCATGTTCTTTTCTTGTTTCATTTCCCTGAAATTATGCATTCTTTTATTTAGATTTCTAGTTTGCCCAGGTAAAACTCTTCTATACACTCTTGTACTACAGTTTTAACACAATCTAAGTGTATCGTTGTTATTTATTGGGCCTTATTAATGGATAATTACACTGAACATCTACTAGAAGGCTATATAGGTTTTTAACGTACAAGATTATTGTGTTACATAATTCAAAGCCATAGGAGCAGTCCAGTTTTAAGGGGAAGTATAAACTTAATCACTCCTTTCCACATCTTCCACAGAAAATAGTTGGCGTTATGCACATTTTGGAATATGTCACTAACTTGCCTGTTTCAACAACAGCAGATGATCAGGCACTGACCTTGAACTACTCAGCAAAGTAAAATTTCCAAGCTGACATTGGATCAGAGTTCTTTTACATATAGAACGAATATAGCATATAAGAAACATAACACTGTAGAAGAGGGTATAATAGAGGTGATACGAGGGAAACCGTTTATCTGCTTATCCATGCCGGGTGAGTTGTAGGGTGAAAGCATGCTATGTGGCGCACAGAGCACAAACTATGCAGTACTTGCAGCAAAAAGGAATGAAGTGACATCTCAAGAAACACATACAGAAGAGAAGTGTGCGTTTATTAAGTGTTTTCATTCAGTGAAAGAATTTTGCTTGTAGGAAGTACCATGAACCTTCTCTGTACAGAGATGTGCATCACCATTGAAAGTGCAGCTTGAATTTAATAGGAAGATTCTGCCTTGGGAGAAGGCTTGGTCAATACTCGCTTCAACAGAGCTACACTCACTCACTCCCCTTGAGGACCTTCCCCTCTTATTTTAATTAAAAAGCAGCAGACAAAATCTGATCATGCAGAGCCTGCTCCATATGAAACCCAGCGTCAAAATGAATCCTTCATGCTCAGCATAAAACTGAACTGAGCAACTGTGTCATGTTACCAGATCTTCTGCAGCACGCTCTGAAAGGCAATGTCATGGAAAGAGCATCTCAGAAGATTATGAAAAGGCAGCAAAAGAAGCGATTACGGCATTCATTTTTCCCTTTTATTGTCTGAGTCATGCCCAAAATGTTGTTAGTGAGCAACACTTAATTAAACCGTTATCAACTTAACTTTGGAGTATTTCATAATCTCACCCTTGGCATTGTCTTTTTATTAGGAAAAGGCTTAAGTGACTATGAAATATCACGAAAAGCCATGGGGAGGGCTTGCATACGACGAAGCTGCTAATCCATTGGAGACCTATGTGGGAAACTCATTTTTCAGTGACAGAGTAGAGCTTTGAAGTTTATCAGGACCTTTTATCTTCTAGTCAGCTTTCTGTGAACTCAAAGCCCTATCTGTGCAAAGTACATGCCAGCAAATATCCACTGAGCTTGAGGTGGAGACACTAATTTATTGCTACTTTTCCTCAAATGTTTTAGATCTTTATAGTTGTTTATTTATGTAGTGTGTAGGAGGCAGAGTGAGAGTCCAGGACATTAAGCTCAACACAACTATGTTCAATGCCCCAGAGAGTTTATTGTGCAAATTGCTATTCAGACAATGTGATTTTGACAGTGCAAACATCATATGTATATTTTTCTCAACCTCAAACTGAAATAAAAGATCGGGACCGATCCAGTAATAGCAGGGGTGCAATATTTTCCCCTCAGGTTTGATATTTCTACATAAGAATCTGTTCATCCGATCAACCAGGAACCAGAACAGTAGCTGCAGTTCACTTTCGTATTTTAATTCCTATAATTTATTCTTTTTATTCAACGTAGAAGAGTCTGAGCCATAACTGGAAACCATGTGTCTATGAAAATACTTGGTCACTTTGACACATGTACTCAGTCAGGCTACTTTTATTTAATTTTGCAAACAGTAAGGAGAATAATTTGCTTTGTGAAGGAAGAAGAGGACCCCAGTAGCATCTGGGAGGATTTACTTATTTGAAGGGAAATTGATACGCAGTTTTTAAAAAGCCTGTTGGCAGAATTTGGAGTTTGTGCTGCTGAATAGAGCTCCTTTGGTTTGAATCTTGCCATTCATAACCTCACACTACCAATGATGACTCTGGGAGCTACCATCTCAGTGTTTACTGAAAACGCCCATGCCAGGCACTTTAGTACAGCTGTACGTGGAAAGCAGTAGTTGTCTGTCCCCAGACTCATTTGCTGGTGAATTATCACGTCATGCAAAATCTTTTACTGCTCTTCTGCATCTGCACTGCTGTGCCTGCCCATCAGCAGCAGTTAACACAGCAGCACAACAAAAATTAGACACTTAATTTAAACCAAAATGCAGCTGAAGCACTCATTAATTGAAAGTACTAATTCTGAAGCCTCGACTGAAGTTTGAAATCTTAAATTTTCTGAGGAGGAGAGGTAGGCTGTTTGCTTTACAATTTTTTACTGAAAATATAGTGTCCCACCTTGGGACAAGAACTTATATAAATATTAGTTCTGGCTTTTTAACACTTGTCACTGTTCCTTCCGCAGAGCTTCAAATATTGTTGTGATCATTGTCAAACACATTATTGTGAGAATTAATATAGATCCCGCTAGCCCAGGAGTACCGAAAAGTACCGTAAACCAGAAGGTGCATGTTTTTCACTTACTATTTAGCTTGAGTCATTTACTCATATTAGAGGCACTAATATCTGCCATTCAGTTGAAGAGTTTACCCTGGCTGTGACTGGTGTTTACTGACTGTGTCCATATTGCTCCTAACATTAGCAACGCTTGAGCAAACATTTTGTAGAACATAATTTTTAATCTCAAATCCTTGCTTCCTCTATTATATTACCATTCTTACAAATAGTTAGCTCTTAGGAAAAAATTCAGTCAGTTGTGTTTAAAATATCTGAGCTGGATTGATTGGACGCCACTGATCACGCTGCCAGAATGATGTCTTAACTGAGCTATGTCTTAAGTGCTGCTCAACTGAAATCCTCAGTGCTCCCTAAATTAGGAACTGAAATTTCTCTGCTCGCCCACTGAGTTCCTGCTAGCTATATTCAGGTGGAGACTGGTAGGACATGTGCCTTGGGGCCAAAGGGAGCTATTTATCCCTGGGATGCTGTACAGAGGAATTCCTCGCATGCCATGAAAGCATTCACCTGCATATGGAGTAAAGCAAGTCTTGCACTTGGCAGATACAGAAACCTGTTCCAGGAGGAGATGTTGAGACCGACTGAATTTTACTTCTGTGCCAAAGATGACAGTAGATGGGAGAGAAGCGGGTATGTAGCAGGATGGATTCTTTCTAACTCCGGTCTTTGTTAGCCACTGGGGTTTATGTGGGCACTGCTTCATTTTCAGTATTCCAAACCCCTGTGGCTAGGAATGTGGATTCCTCTTCATTTGTTGCTTCTGGGCTTCCTAGAAGGGATCCTGCAGGATCTCTGTGCTTTGTTTTTTGGAAACAGTGCATTTACCATGTTCCGTCACATACCATATGAAACATACATCTCATAGGAACTTAAATGAAAACATATTAAAATTTCCTTCAAATACTTTCAGTTCTAGAAAATTGTTTGTGCAGGCAAGCAGTAGATATTCACAGAGAAAACAAAATGGGATTAATACAACTGAAGCTAATTCACTTCTTTCTTTAGTCAAATATTTAGAGACAATTTTAGTTAATCATCCTGCTCTTCAAAAAATACTGAAAAGGTCATATAAATTAATATCCAATTTTGAAAGAGCATTTGCATTAAAAAAAACAGGAAGGAGATGCACATCTTACCAGAAAGGAGTGCAATAACTGTTAAATTAAAAATAATTAGGATATGAGATAACAAGTATCTGTAAATATATGTAAAGTACAATTTTCAGCGAAATACATGAATTCCATTTTTACTCTGTCTCTTCAATTAGTATATAGGTTGGTATTGGGAGCTCATTGTGTTTTCAATTAACAGAAAGAAAAGCTATCCAAGTAGTTTACCATTCACTGCGTGGTAAACCAAGTAAATTGATTATCTGCATCTCCTGAATAGCTTCACTTGCTCATTAGTGGTAATCACTGCTCATTAGTGAAAAAAATTGTAATCAATGTGTTAACGTCACAGAAATAGCAACAAAACCTAATGTCCCTAGTGTAGCATTTGTCTAAAGTTCTCTTTCCTTGGCAGTTCACTTAAATAGCTCTATATTTTATTACCTGATTAAATTTGCTGCAATTTAAGCTAAAAAATCGTTTTCTTCATAACGTCTCTTATGTCACATGGCCATAAATTTCTGAAATGTTTCTTTCAATGCTCTGTTCTTCTCTGGAGAGGAATTTTTTTTGGAACATGTAAGAGTATTCAGTGGTCCAGTGAACCGTGCTTAGGCATTATTTTCATATATATATATAAAAAAATAAAAAAATTATTTAATGGTGCTATTTATAGTTTCCCATAGACTTGAAATGTTTCAGTAGAGAGATTTTAACGGGGTACAGTTTGGCTGAGGAGGTAAAATTTATTAGGACTGGATACATTCAGATATATTTTTTCCTCTTCCTTCATTGCAGCGCCTATGAGCTGCTAAACAGCAGAGCTATTGCTGACATTAGGCTATTTGACTAACATAAAAAGGCTTTTGCCTCATTTCGTATCTGAATATTTTTGAATATGAAAAAGCCTTGTATTTCATGCTGGTTTACAAAGAAAAAATTGATTGCATTTGGTTGCATTGCTGAATGTCTCTATAATCTGTAGTTTTATGGTATGAAAAGAGAAGTTTGTGCCTGTTGGGGGGGAGTGGATGTTATTGTTTCTTGTCTTTGAAGAGATTTTATGAGATTAGAGTCCTTCAGCCAACAGAGTTTTTCACTGGAATCATAATATAAACTGGTTACTTCAGGGCCAAAATTTTGATACTGAATAAAAATATATATTAAATAAAATTTATTGATGCTAGGAAATAAAGCTAATCCTAAACTCAAAATGCAGTTTCTAGGCCATGTTGAATTCATAGCTCTCAAGGTTCTTGTGTCCTAAGACTTCTTTTATTACCAAAATGATCCAGCTTTGTTGCAAACCAAGCAAAACATATTTAATTGAATTCTTTAGTAGGTACCTAAATAGATAAATGATTTCTGGAAGGTTCATACTTGACTTCTTATATTAGAAGGTATTGGAGTTGTTCATTAAAAAAATTTTTATAAAAGATAATAGATTATTACAGAGAAATCAGAGGTTTGGATTAAAGAGATGTCTACATGGATTCAACTATGAAATTTTCTTAATGTTTCCCTTAAAAGCAGCATCTTTGTGGTCTAATAGGTAGAATTCTTGTTGTTCTGCCAGAAATAGAAAAAAAAATTATAATTAATTCATTATAATTACTTGAACTGTTCTAAGATATTAGCATCCTATTTTTCTGTACAAATAAAAAGCAGGTAAGGTCATGAGAAGTCCAGTTAGACATTTGATAATTTTAACAGTAGACAAAGATCCTGTACAGGAAGGTTGAAAT
The DNA here is from genome assembly GCA_947846985.1 of Fratercula arctica. Classification (NCBI taxonomy): domain Eukaryota; kingdom Metazoa; phylum Chordata; class Aves; order Charadriiformes; family Alcidae; genus Fratercula; species Fratercula arctica. The sequence goes on from CANTUZ010000010.1 coordinate 29,767,671, forward strand.
AAGTTTGTAAGTACTTCAATATAAAACATTGCATTATTCCTGAGAGAGCTGCATTGCTACTTGAAGAGCACTAGTCAATATTAATGTAAGATGTCTTTTGATTTGTAAACTAGGTAGATAAGCCATTTTAGTGTAAGGGGACTTAGAAGACATTAAAAAGTCAGATTATAAACTCATGGGTACCTACAAAACTTAAATTTATTGATGCTTAGCCTTCAAGGGTATTTATAATTTAGGAGAGAAGCAAGTGTAATGTTAACTAAATAGAGTAAGATACATTAGGGTACCATGTTGTACCAATGCATGCCTTTAAAATACATGTGTACATGAGCTAGTTAGAAAGTTTGTGTTCAGGATAGAAAAAGAAAGAGCTGTTTTTCTGAAGAGAAATTTCTGGCATCGTCCTTTATTTTGTATCTGCTAAACCGAGAGGCTTTCCAGGCATTCCAGCACTGGAATGGCAGGAAGTCGGAATGACAGATGGAAAGAAGTAAAAATTTAGATTATTAGTAAAAGATTTTTTTTCTTTATTATGCTTTAGTATAGGGTGGTAAAGTGAGACGTGTCTGCTTTTACTTTAAGGTGTTGAATGATTTTTGTTTAGTCACATTTGTCTTCCAACATATTTTTGTAAGAGAACGTTACGTAAATTCACTGTTGATCTCACTGCTGTTTGAGTTCCTTGTACTGAAAGTATAAGCAATATAATGGTGTAATCATAGCATGTCAAATATGAGGCAACAAGAAATAGCATTTACTTCTTTTTGGTTTGCCAAATGACAACTTGTAAGGCAGTGCTAATCGTTTTCACCTTAAGTCTATTCATATATTCCACAGAGCTTAAGAGCTAGGTATTGAACAGTAGTACTACGCCGAAAATATGTGAAATACTGTCTTAGGTATAGCTAGGAAACTTTGTTTGCCATGGAAATAGGATATATTTTCTTTGTTTCCCAAGAACACGTGTGATTTACATGTGTGATATGTTTCACAGAAACATATATTTCCATGTTAGGAAGAGCAGGAAAGAAAAGCAAACTCACACTTCAACTAACATTATGACTTTTAAATTATAATAGTTCCTCGATCTGTCATCACTCAACTAAGAGAATGAAAAAATTACCTCTAGAAGAAAATATTTTATGAGATGAGTTCACCGAACATGAGAAAGAAGACTTGGAGTGAAATACTTTGTTCCACTGAAAAAAGTCAGTGGCTTTTTGGACTATTGCCTTTTCTCAGGAAGCGTACTGCTTGTTTTGATTGTACTAGGGGTGAGCGTTCATCGTGGGCACTTGCTTCAGTCACATAAACTTGGACCAGTTATTACTCATGGAACATACTGCCAGAGGAGATTTAGTGCAGAGGAATAAGCGCACCCAAGAGAGACTGACAAGAGGTGCCTCTGTGCATGTGTGTGTGTATATATATATATATATATATATATATATGCGCGCGCGCGCACACACACCCCCCCCTCTGACTGCATACTGGAAAAGCCCTGGTGTTTAGCTCAGTATTCTGTAGCTCCAGCCTATTTAAAGACAAGCTAATGCATGTCCAGATCATGTGTGTCGTGTGCATGTTATTCAGCCTCTCTTCATTGACAGCAACATGATAACTGAATTTACAGACATGCAAGCAGAAAAGTTTGTCACATTTCAGTGTCACGAGAAGTGAGCAGTATGTGCTGGGAAAGCACATAAATCAAGATTTTTAGTTTTCTTTAAACCATTCCTTCTTGTCTTTAATCATTTCATCCCCACACTTGCTAATTCCCCAAATTAGAAGAATGCTTACATGCTTCTCTTAATTGGTTATTTAAAAATTTTCATTCTTAGAAGTGTAATTTAAAAAAAAAAAAAAAAACAAACCACCAAAACACACACACACACACACAAAAAAGCAAACACAAAACCCAAAGTGTCTAGACAGGAATTTAAACCTTGAGATCTTCTTTTCTTTATCTCAGATGTTTCTGCTCCATTATTTATAGGAGAGGGCTTTATATCACTTGTACCTAGCTGGCCACAAATTTGTTCCGTCAATTTTAACCCATTTCGTATGAAAGATTAATTAGCAAGATTTGAATTTTCTATAACTGTTGAGGAAGCCTTTGGGGAAAATCCTAGCATGTGTACGTAATTGCAACGCATAGACCACAAGAACTTAAATGAGATAGTTAAGGTAGCAACAGGATTCAGCAGATCTAACAGACTTCCAAAACATCCTGATTTTCAGCTGACTTGGGACGATGGTTTTGCTGTTCTGTTTCCTCTCCCAGACAGTCAGGAACAGGTTCCTGATAGTGAGCCAATGCTAAGAAAAAGTGGGCTTTGATCCAGAGTAAATTTTGACCTTACATCTGAAGAGAGTTTCACATATCTTTGTGATATTGGATGTTAGTTATAATGTTTTGGAAGTGAATTTTGCAGAGAAATTCTTTCAAAAGCACCTGCAACGTTCGTTTTCTGCTTCTGGGTGGTGGTTCTTCTCTGGCTACTACTGAAATGATGCCAGCCTTTTAGTGATGTGTTTCAGTTTAGGGACCTGCAAGAAGGCAAGTTTACCTTCCAGACTCTGTTGTACCTGAACTGGATATAACTGAGAATGATCGCGCAGAGTGAATTTTGTCAATGACGATTAAACTCATTAAGCTTCAAAGTCTGAGTTATTTCTATAGTGTTCATAGAGTAAAATTATTTACCAGTCTTGGTAAAAAAATTTGATAAACCTGTCTGTAAGCTACAAATACCCTGCAAGTACAAGAGTTAAAATTATTTCCCCCCCTAAATTAATTCCATTTACTGGCTCATGCTTGTGAATTCATTGAGGCAAAAATATAGACTTCGACAGAGTCACTTACTGAAGTTCAACATCTCATAAATGACCTCGAGGACTCAATGAATTTGGAGGCATCCACAACATTTGATGGAGATGTCAGTTGTGATTCTCTCTATAAATTCAAGTAACATAGGTCAGAAATCATCGCAGTGTTATGGTACTCTGCAGGACATAGTTTGGCTCATAAAGTTATGGAAATTTAGGCTGATTTTAGAATACCTAGAATATAATAATGGTTTTGTCAAAAGCTAAAAAACCCCAAACTTTTAAAGAAGAAATTACTCAGTATGCAATTACATTATGAGATGACTTACAGTAAAACAAGGAGCAGGAAACAGCATGAACACACGGTGTATTCAGGGAGCATCCTTGTCAGCTTTTCTAAATCCTCTCAAAATGTCCCATCAGGGGATTCACAAGCCTTGACCTGGGAAAATACCTGCTTTCTTCAAATATTGAAGTTGCTTCTGTGGAAATATTCTTATGAGCTGAAATTTGGCATCATCTAATAGAGGCATGATCAATGAAGGCTTTGCTTAATTGGGAAACATAGCTGGTAGTTGATTTTCTTATCTGTATTTTCTAGTGTTTGATTCTGCATTATTGGAACATTTGATGTTCCATGTGCCGGTTAAGAATAACTGGAAATGGTTTTTTGGCTCAATAAGAACGATTTGAGACAAAATAGAAGAGGAAAACTCGTATCTGAATGACAGATCTTGTTCCAGCCAACATGGAGCAATGGCAGGTCATGCACATTCTGAGTTTACACCAGTAAGACTCTAAGTTTTCAGTGAATTTTTCTTGCATGTTGTGAAGTAGACCAGAATCCGTCCCGCTATTCCTAGCAATTCTGGCTTTACTCTGCACAGGAGTCCCACCAGGTGGATTTCCCAGATTAATCCATCCAAAACACTGCTTAAATGTTTCCAACTCAAAAATGAGTCTAAACAAGGTGGAAATACACTGAAAGATTTAATAAAAGCTGCAAGTGGGAAGAGTTGGGGGTTGAGGAATGTCAGTCTGTCAGGTTTTTGAATCTAGTTCCCAGCTATTAACATAATATAAATTTATATATATATTTGTATGTTTGTAATATATATAGCATATGTAAACAAAACTGTTCTAGAGGAAAAGACATCTAAACTGAGATTTGATGTCTCCTTTGTTGTTAGCAACTGAGGAAGGTGTAAGTCCTTAACTTTTTAACCACAATTTATGTGGTAATTCATTTCTCTTCGTTCATAACTACCGTTTTTGCATACCACCTCTGCATTCTCTGACAATACTGTGAAAACTGAAATTGATGATGGCACTATGTTGGCAACTTGATAAATCATATGTTTTCTGATTGTTTCTCAGAGTAGGTGTAAGAGGTATACCATTAAGATGATAAGTAAAGAAGGGTCATCTGAAGGAATCTCCTCTGTAGTCCTGCTCAGAGACGCAAAACAGATAGGAGTTGTCAAAGAGGATGTATGAAGAGCAACGTGGAAAGGCAATGCATTTGCCTTGGCTTTAGCAACACCTGACAGCAAAGGAAAAATTCAAAGACAGTGAAGACGTGCAGAGATTTTTCCTCGCTGCCTTCTTGATAATATTGCAAACTGGATTTTTCCTGAATTAATGACAGGAGAATTAATCATAACTATTTAAAGCTGCTAGGAAATATGAAGGCGTATAATTTTAAAACATGAGTAACTTCAGATGTAGAGGAGAGGACAATGACTTGGAGCCACAGGCAGCAGGTTGGCCAGCAAGGGATTTCAGGGATTTTTTGTGGGGGATTTCAGTTGCGATCATAAAGGCCTCTCCATGAACTCTCACACCTCTTCCACGGTGTTGGGATCGTAAACAGCACTGTCGTCTGCAGTCTGTTCTTTTGTGTTCTTTCACCTTTTCCTTTCATGCCGTGGTACTGCAGCAGCTGTCACCTCCTGCCTGCCCGTCAGCCCGCCCTCGGTCGCTCAACGCTATCCAAGCTCTTCAAAATATATCTCGCCCGGGCAGAAAAGAAAACTGGGTTCCAGGCAGACACAAGTAGGCCAAGTTGTTGCGTGCTGTTCAGCTGCCTTTGTTTCGGTGGTTCTGTTCAGCCTCCCCAAGTCTGCTTATTCTTTTAATTAAGTCATACTCAGAGCTGTGATGTTTCAGCAACGTTTGTTCAAGGCTCGGCACCCATTTGGCCCTATAGTCATAAGCTGTCCATCATGACTGCTATGGAAAATAATGTGAATATTTTTAAAAGACATGAAGCTGAGGGGTACGGAAAGGGCTGTCTTATAAAGCGTGAGTCAGAAAACACTTTGCCATGTCTGCTTGGCAAAGTGAGCTTTATGCTAAAATGTGATGAACCAGAGGTAGTGCTCATTTCTGGCATAGTATTTCCATTTGCAATTTTTAGGTAAAAATCATGACCAGAGATGTTACAAAAGCACATCAAAAGCTGTCCTGTGCTGCCAGCATCGCTATTGTGTATGACAGCTCCTGGCTTGTAGCACCCATCCAGGCACTCTGCAGAAATGTTGATTGCTGGTACCACCAGTCAGGCTTCACTTGAAAATGTTTGACATTGGTGTAAGACGTCCTGCAGCTCGACACACAGTGACTGTGTAAAGCTGCCCCCTTTCATGCAGTCATAAAATAATTCAGGTATGGAGGGACCTCGTGACCTCCCTAGTCAATCGGCTGGATGCCAAAAACCTCCACTGCAGGGACTCGCTGGACAGCCTGCTCCACCACCCGGCTGTCCTCATGGGAAGAAGTTTTTCCTCATATCCAGTAGGAAACTCTCTTGTTTCAAATACTGTGTTGTCCTCCTGCCGTGTGCTGCTGGCTCTGTCTTCTCAGTAACCTCCTTGGGGTCAGAGGTGATTTGATATGTATTTTATTTATTTATTTACATCACTTTAAACTCATCGCATGTGTCATTCTGAAAATACTTTTGCTATTCCTGAGTTTAATTTCTTATTCTATAGATTATAAGAAGATATGTTACACTGTGTGGTTTTGGATAGCCATTCATCTTTTTGAAGTGGCAAGTTTATGGATTTTTTCTGACACTTTGTGTGCTTCACTCTTGGAAGAAAAATCAGCATATGTAAGGGATTTTGAAATATAAAAATCTATTAGAAAAAAAAATGTGTTAATGTACATGCTAATATTTAAGCATGTGTTTGCATCCCTTTGAGCTATGATTTGCATGTGTGTTTTAAACCCACCTAAATATATTAATATAGAGAGATTGGACTATATATGGCTTTTTGTATATATGTTGGGAGGCCAGGAAGAGGATTTATAAGCATAAGTAAAACTGTATTCTCAACTACTTTAAGAACTTGCTTTTAACTAGGGACACAATTAGGATGTATTATTGATGTCATGCAATATGTCAGTTGCTAAAGATTTTAATGCCCTTCAGTCCTTCGGAAGCAAAGGAATGTGATGAGGCTTGTGCTGCCGCAGTCCCAGCAGTCGCGTACACGTACAAGCTGGCACTCGAGCAACTTGGTTTTGGCAGCTTGTTGCCCACCTCCAGCCACTGCCAAATACACGAGGCGGATCCCTCAACGTGGGCGAGCGCAGGGAGCGCTCTGCTAGACACTTTGTGGGCTGAGGCCTTAATCGTGTCTTAACACTGCTAGTCGCACGAGTGGAATTTAAGCATCTGCCATTGCTCAGTATGAACAACTGGATGCATTATCCCTCTTATTGGCAAAGAGCCTCTGGAGGATTAAAGGAAGAGTATAGCTGCTTACAGTCCCCTTATTTACTTTTCTTTCTCTGCCAACATAGTCTGGTTTTCTTTCTGATCATGTCTCCAACATAGACTTAAGTGTTGTAGTCATTATGGTGACTGAATGTGCATTTGCACTTTCTCATGGAGTGGGTAGGGAAATCAGCAGAGCAAGTAGTGGGTGGACAAGTGTACAGTCCTGTAATCCTCCACGTGTCTGGGAGCTGCGAGTGGGGATGGCTTCAAGGGGAGCAGAGGCTGACACAGCACTCTGTGAAGGACTTCTCTGACTCCCCCGTCAGTCTCTCTCCTTGTCACATCCATCCCTGGTCACTGGCTTGTTAGGAGAAGACAGGTCAAGGAGTTCGGGCTTGGAACAAAAAGGCAATGCATAAATATGTAGTCCTGTGCCTGCACAGTCTTGTTCAGACACTGTCGTACTTCAGTAGCAACATAGCGGTCACATCTTTCTGGAGCTGGCTAAGCCCTTGTCCTGTCCTCTGTGCCCTCACCCTCCACACCCTTCCCAGGTAGAACACCATGTTTCTGTTTCAGTGTATGAAGAAGAAAAGCAAAAAATATTTCAAGTTATTAATGATAATTTTCTATGGTTCTCCTGTCACTGCTCACACCATATTTTAGTTATAAAAAAATGTATAAAAGCACCCTGGATAAAACAGCAGCAGTCAAAACAGAGATGGCACTTAATTATAATATTGCTTGACTTACTGTGAGCTCCTGACAATGTAGCCATCAACAATAACTGTCAAATATACTTTGTCATCTTCGATGTGATCTCAAGGTTTGAGTGGAATGTTCAATACAAGCAAGTGAGCAAGATATAGAATATATAAGCCTCACCTGTGGGAGATATTCCAGTGATAGGGCTTCGTTGATAATAGCAATGCAAACTCAGATCAAATAAAATATCAGCTGGGAAATTAAGACATCATTATATTAGATGTTAGCCATACTTAAGATTTTAGGAGTAGCAACCCTCATCAGCCAAGGAATTACTAACACAGAATTAAAGAATGCTATTGCTTTATAAAGCCATAATATTTTAATGCAATAAACCTCTCAGAAACTGTCTTTATGCAGTCCTATATAAAACAATTTAAAGTGCAATGATTATGTACCTGATCTAATGCCTATTGCGCTTTAATGGTCTTTGGATTAGTCCCTCTATATAGGTATGTATCTTAAGAAACTATGATACACTCTACAGTAACTCATGCAGGAAGCTTGTGTCTAAATGTTCTTCCCTCTGCTTCCTCCATTTACCAGCACAAAGTATGGCTGAACCAGGGCCTCAGGAGGGCTGGAAAGCTCAGCTGAGCATGGACTTTGCAGAAATAGAAGGTCGTATTACAAGAAGAATGAATGCGAAAGAGAAGTTTCACTTTGAAAGATTTTTCATGCTGATGGTGGGGGAGAAAAGATGATAGCAAAGACATTTTTAAAGTGCAGAACTGTGTTTGGTTATAAGATTCACAATGAAGAATAAGAAAAAGAGAGGAAGATAACAAAGTCAGAGAGAGAAGATGAAGAGATGTGCCAAGAAGCAGCCAAAAATTGAGAGGGGAAAAAGGGGTGAGTCATCATTCTGGAGCAGGATAGTATACCATTTCCCCCACACTTAAGACTCTTATACAGAATTGTGGAGCTCACACGATCTGTCAGAGAGAGAGCAAGGCAATAATACTTTCTGTGGGAAATCTACGGTATGAAATGTCTCTAGGACCTGGCAAATATTTGCTAGCCTGCAAGAATATACAGGGAAACATAACCACTGGGAAAAACAAACAACAAAAACAAACAAACAAAAAAACCCACAAACCAAACCCAAAACAAAACCAAAAAAGAACCATAAATCATTCTGGAAATAATGTTATTTAATTAAAAAAAAAAAAAAAAAAATGACTGTGTATTTTCCAGTCTTTAAGCTTTTGTGATTTCTGCCTCGAAGCTTTTTGCGTATCCGTGAAAGACCAGAAGCTCTTTTCTGTACGACACAGAAAACGTTGCAAATTTTGTTGTTCACTGGATGAGCAGTAGGTAACATTCAAACTTTGTAATGTATTAGAGTTATGTGGATTTTCTTACCTAAATTTAAAATGGTTTTAAAACCATTATATGAGAACTGTCAACAGTGATGTCAATGCAAAGGCAGCTGGAACTGTGCAGACTGTCTGCTTGGTTGGTGTTTGGCTGCAAAACTAAATTATCAGCATCTTGCATGCCCTCCTTGCCTGCTGACATGGTATGATGCTGTCACTGAGGCTGGTCTGATGGTGAAAGACCTCATTTAAGAAGTTGAATTTGCATCTCTTGAACCTGCAGTAGAAGCTGGAGGTACTTGGAGCTGTGATTCTCAGTAAGCAGAAGTGACATAAAGAGTAAGACTTGAAGGTAGATCATGAAATTTTGGCTATTAGCTAAGAGGTTTTAGGAACTAAAACACAAGTGGTTTTTGCTGTTAGTTCAGTAGCTATTAGTTTTAGCGATTAGTTTAGTACTGAGGTACTAGCAAGCATAACGATGGTATTATGAAGAGGTTTTGCGCCACCTAGACTTGCAGAGTACTGTAAAGGTTTAAAAAACTCCAGCCATCCCACTGGGATTTTCTTTCAGTGTATTTTGCAGTTGGCTCCTTTGGTACCACTCCGTTGCTGTTCCTTTTCTGCTGGCTGCATGTGTCGCTGCTGCTGTGCTGCTCGTGCCGTCCCGTCCCTGGTGGCTCCTCCGTGCCGCTGGTCATGCCATCCATCGTGCCAGGAAAAGCACTCAGACAGCATTGGCGCTGAGGTTCTCTCTTGTGCAATGTGAATACACACAAAGAAAAGGCATACAAAGAGGGGATACTGGGCTCTAAAGTTTCTTTCACCATCAACGAATGAGGGGGCAAATTGGTCTGCCTCATCATGCTGTTAAGACTTGGATATTCTTGCTCATGATATCTACTTCCTCTTCTGTTTTCAGTCTTGGTTTTGTTTTCATTTGTTATGATAAAGGCAGAGCTTTCTGTGTACAGAAACCAGTAACTGCTATACTGCTTATGGGACTAATTGGTGATGGCTGATTGAGTTATAACTAAATTGGATGAGTTTGGCTTGGTGACTGGAGTATCCTTGTTGGTCAGTGCCCTTCTGCACCGAACAATAGGAGATGCCAAAAAAAATAGGTGCTCTGTGGGGGTCCCATTCCCCTCCATTTCAGACATGATGTGGCCCTTTTGGGGAAAAGGGGCACTGTTTCTTAGAAAATGCCTGCTGCTTCCCTGCTCTTTTCTGCTGAGAGCTCTTCTTTTCTCAGTTGCAGGAATACCACAGCATATAGGGCCATGTGCAGTCCTTACTGCCCAGAAAAATCTTCAGTAAGTCTTTAACTTTGTATCTCAAAGCTGCAAGTTTTCATGTGAGATTAGAGCAAGAGTTCATCCCGTTTAGATGTAGCTGTTTTCCCAGAATTTCACACTGTATTACTATGATACTGTTTCTTCAGCGACCTGATGCATTTTTAGTAGAAATGTCCTCAACAGTGGTCTAACATAAAATAAAAATGAAATGTTTCAGATTTTTTAGTGAGTTCTTTTTCTTGCCATGAGGTATCAAGTTTCTCTGCTTCAGGACTCTGTTCCTTAGGGGGCTGCTCCTTAGCCCCTCGTCCCTTTCACACATCAGACAAATTGCAGGCAACCATCAGGCAGGGAGATGACTGTCAGAGGATCACCGTTTTAGACAGCTTTACCCTTTTTATCATAAGATTTTTTTAAGTGTGCTCATTGTCTAATATATCGCCATAGATTTTTAGCTGTCAGCCTCTGTTAACCAGGTAACATTTTTCCCCCTATATTCAGACTGGAAGTTAAGTTGGGGGGGAGGAAGAATGGCCTTCGTATTTGCTTTTCTCTTATACTTAGCAAACACAAGTTACAATAATTGTATTCCAACTGTATCCAAAATGAATAAGATAAAAACAAGGTTCATAGATAACTTGTATTCTTATTAGTGTATAATAACAGCAGTAACATAGTACAGGTTAGCTTACTGGGTGTATATTTGCAGTAATAGAAGGTCTTAGAATAGCTATAATAAATTCCAAGACTGGATCTTTCAAAAAGGAAAATTAGCGCACACACACAGAGGCTGATGAGATTTAGGTAACTAATTTTGTTGATAGATGACTGACCTTATCCATCTTAGAAAGACAATGAAAGTAGATAAAGTTCGTAATAGAATTGGATTGCCTTACTCATAAATTGTCAGTACACAAAAACTCCTCACCAGACTTTTTCTTAAAAAGGAAAAAGCTTCTTCTCATCCATTAGCTTCCTACGGAGCTATTTCAAGCCTAAGATTGAATAAATATGTTGCATCGAATGTACTTAACTAAGGCTTTGAAAGTTTGTTAGACTTGGGTTCTGGTTATAGCTGACACAAATTCCGAAGTTCCCTGCAGATAAAAGGAAATTATTGTTTCTTAGGAAATCAAAGTTAAAATTCATTTACCTTCAGAATTATAATCTTGCTGTTTAAAAGTATCTACCAGATTTTCAGTTCATAACAACTCGCACTTACTAAGAATATTGGCACCTTCGCTTGTTGATTATTGCACTGCAATTATGGTAACCATAGACAGTCTCTCTTTTTTCTTTTTGGCAAATAACTCTCCACTGTTTGGCTCATTTTATTTTGAGGTTTTTTTGAAGGATGGGTTTAACTTTTCAGGAGAACTTTGTTCATTAATTTTTGAATGCGATTTCACCTTTCACTCACCAAGCTAAAACAGCTGGTTGAATGCTCAGGTTAGACCACATACCTTTGCATCCCTTTTTGTGATGAATCTATAACTTTATAGTTAATTCGTTGCTTTGTTTTTAATATTCCATGCAAAACTAGAGCTAATGCATGAGTAATGTTGTAGAATCAAGTACTCAAAATAGGTCAGTCTGCTTGAATACTCATCCCTTCCTTTTCTGCCTTCTTACATGCAGAAAACGATCTCACAAGTGCTAACTACCAATAGCCAAACAATGTATAATATCATGCAATTATAATATATAATGGGCTACATCTATTTCACTTTGGTCTCATTAAGATCCTTCTCCTATGGATGTTCCACAAGTACAAGAAAATGTATTTTGTTAATCTTCGTTACAATCAGAATCATTGAAAAGTTGTTCCCAAGAGAGAATCACTATCGAAACTATGAAATGCTTTATGAACTTCCGCCAGCAGAAGTCAGCTTGTTCTGATTCCAGTTTGAAATGTGAATCTGTGCAATTAACCTTGACTCCGCCCTTTCTGTGAACGATAGCAGATACAAACTTCAGCTCCTAATTTGTGAACCTAAGTGTTTTGAAGCCCTTTTAAAAGAGAAATTCTACCCAGGCGGGCAAACACTGAAGGAATAAAACTCAGGGTCTAATAACGTTAGCTGAGAATTAGAATAAAACGTGGTGTTTTATGTGAAGTAGTGAATATGCTCTTCAAGATATTGGAACACGCTTATCTGGGGCAGGTTTATCTGTTTTAAGCATTTGCATACACTTCATTCCTTTAGAGGTTAATATGTTTATATCAAATTTTATCACGTTAATCACTGAAACAGAAGAGGCAGTATTATCCTCATGGTTACAGAAAGAACAAGGATTTTGACTTACCCAAGGTCAAAGAAGAAATTTGTGAACTGTGGCTTGTAGCATTTCAGCTGTTAAATCGTTTTGCCTTCGCACAAGCTACAGCACATGGCAGTGAATCTGTATGATAGGTTTTTGCAAGCGAAGAACAGAAAACTCTTGGGAGAGTTGGAAGTCTGAATCACAGATTTTGTAGAACATGCAGGCTTTTTTTATTTTCTTCATGAATTAAATTTAGAATGCCTTATATAGTTCAGCACTTTTCACACATATATCTAAGTATATTGAGAAATATGCTTTAACGACTCTCTTGCCTTTTCACTTACGGAATGCAAATTTTACTGGAAATCTTGACGTTGTATATGGGATTTCCATGTAGTCCTCCTCTGTTGTTGTATACGGGACTTTGAGGATGCAGGACACCAATAAGAGTGTAAGTGGCAAACGAGACTATTGAGATTCACTTCAGTAGCAAGGTTCTGGCTCTGCAGGACATTCCAATACAATGTGGCGTGAGAACAGGCGTGTCAGCAAATACATGGGCAGGGAATGAACGGAAATGGACAAAGTGTGTGTGGCAGTGAGGTGGCTTTATGGCTTAGTTTTTGCATAGGGACAAAAAGAAAGCCTGCCTTTATGCTGTTTTATAATCTATTGAGGAAAAGCTGGTTTTATGTTTTATCCATTAGGCAATGCTTCCTCTGTTAAATCTTAAATGGCAGGGATTGAGAAAAAGGCTTGAAGAAGAACATCTCTGAATTTTGTGGTGAAAAATAAGTGATAGAATTATTTTCATAAATTTTCATTGGCATTTAGCGATGGAGAAAGCACGTGGAAAGCAATTGTTTGTCCCACACGCCAATGACAAGATACTGGGCTTCAAGTATTTATTCTGTAGCATGTTGTTACTTGCATGAATGCAGAGCAGGTCCATTTAGGGGAGGGGAGTGAGGAAGGTAGGGGAATGGTGAATGCTGTTGGGGTTTGTGGTGGTTTTGGGGCTGAAAGTAAAAACTTCAGCAGAAAAATTTATCTGCACATTTATTTGTTGGGTTTTTTTTCTTTAGAGAGCAAAGCTTAAGTAATGCATTCTATGGTAAATGTCATAATTTCTTCAGTTGGCTCAGTTTGAGTATTCGGTAATTCTTCTCTCTGATGCTTGTGACCATATTGAGATTTTATTCAAGAGCCATTGAAATAAGCACCACAAGGGGGAAAGCTGCTATTATTGGTTTGTTATCATTTTGCTTAGGCCACATGCACGGTACTGTTCTTCATGTGTGAAATACCTTTTAAAGATACTGCAATGAATTCAGAAAATACATGATAGAACTAGAGGCCCCAGTGATGATGGCTGGTAATGATATTGTGGATTTAGGTGCTAACAAAGCCTAACGTAATCTGTTTTAATTAACGGAATTATTTTTTCTCAGTAGCGTGGTTAGAAACATATAGAAACATATAGAAATATGTGGCTGTTTCTCAAGATCCTTGGCCCAGTGTTATTCCTTTTATAAAAAAAGTTACAAAGCAGAGGTTTCAGCTTATTTACACAACAAAACTACCATATCCTTTAGAAGTAACAATCATAAAAAAAAGTGCCTACCCTACGCTTTTTAATCCTCTAAAGACTTACGTGTATGATTCTGTGGGTCTTTCCACATGCATAAAGCAGACAGATGACAGCCTTTAAGAGCAAATTTTAAAGAGCAAGAGTATTAAAAAAAAAAAAAAAAAAAGCCAAACTCTAGTACCTGGACTATGGCATGTACTTTTTTTAGTAACAGACAGACGAAATGTGACTGTGATGTGAGTGTGGGAAGAAACTTTTCATCCATGGGTCACCAGTAGTTATTTTGTGTTTTGTAATGGTAGCAAATGTGTAAGATAAGCTTAGAAAAAGGAGCACTTAAGGCACGAGAAGTTCATAGTCAGTGGGGCGACATGACAGAGGCGAAGGGAGAAAGGCAATTTTTTAGCAGGAATGAAAATAAGAAAGAATCAATAGTATAAATAAAAATGGGCTAGACACGTAACAGCGCACACGCTGAATGGGGACTTGTCTGCGGGAACCCAGACTTCCAACAGGCTTCACGTCCCATGTGAGTTTGTCTTGTCTTTATCTTCTGGGAAGATCTTTCTTTACATAATTTTGTTAAACAAAATAGCCTGCATGTAAACAGTTTACTATGTTATTTTTCAGCACCATGGTCTGTGGTTGTATTTGTGTTGGTATAGGTTATGTATTTTGTATGATTTGAATGCTTGGTGGAATTCACGTTCTGTAGTCTTAAATACTCAGCTGGATTATCCGGGAATATCCATGGCAGTTTATATTTTGGTTTTTATCTGAAATATTTTCTTGGCTGCTCATTAAATGAGGAATCCTCTCCCTAGGGTATTTATTTCAGTCGAATGTAATTAAGGTGATTTACTTCACGAGGAATATATGAATATATGTGAATAAAGAGAGACTTATCATAATAAGTTTGTCACACTTTATATTACCTTGGGAAGTTTGTTCCAGTATGTAAATACATGTATGCACAAGTTGATGCACATCTGCAACTAAGGAGAAGGAATTTTTAGTTCTTCTCTTTTCTACACATGGAATTTCTACAGCTTTCTGCTCTGTGAGAACAAAAGTGCTTGCAGTACTCAGGCTTCGGCCTTCTTTAAAGGCCCTATTCCGTACACCTTGGCTGGAGAGGATCTCAGCTGTGCCATACATGTTTAGAGCAATAGTGAGGTTAAATCAAGGCAACAATGAGGAGATCTTCAAAGTTTGCACCGAGAGAAAGATTACATCCTATCAGTAAGAAGGTGGGTTTTTTACAAAAGCAGATGTGGAAGATTAGAGAATGGAAAAATGCTTAACTGATTATATTTTAAGACGTTAGAGACAAATATGCTGGAGTCCAATACATAAATAAAGATTTAAAAAGATGAACAAAAGTGTCTAAGAAATGAAGTAAAGTTAATCAATAAGTAGTTCTTTAAATGTGCACTGTACAAAATAAACAAAAAGGAAAGAAAGCATCGATCAGCACGTGTTGAAAACGAGTGACAGGGATTAATCTGGCTACACAAAAAACTTAAATCTCCACAAAGTTGTTTGAGTGAGATAATATTGTCCAGTCTCTGAAGTGCTTTTATCTTGGTAAGACGTATTCTAAAGCATCTTTAACAAGACGGTGATAGCTATTCAGGACTGACAAAAGACCATAGCTGCATTAAACTCAACATTTCTCAAAAAAAATCACAAAGGAAAAAAAAGGGGGGAAGTATTTAACGAGGACTTTGGTTGAAATAAAAACAAAATTAAGCCTGTTTGCACACACTACTTAAATAATTTTATTTTAATAAATAGGTTTATTTTCTTAATTGTATGCGGTGTTTTAGTGAAATTACAGCTCATAAGTATGTATGTTTTAGTTGTGGTCTTAAGCAGTTAGTGCTGAAATTGGTATTCAGGCAGAATAGATTATCAATTTCTGAATGGAGCAATTCTCTAACTATTTGCAGTGTGATCCACCTCAACTTAAGACTTCAAAATTTGTAAGATTAGTCCTTTGTGTACCGCAGTGGAAATGGAAAGCAGCTAATTGTGTTCACACAGGCTAGTAAAAACAAACAAACAAATCAAAAACCGAAATGAAGCCCCCAAACATTTAGTTCATTGCCAATGAAGATTCACTGTGTAGACCAGATTTTATACATGCCACCGAGGAATGGGCTTAAAGCTCTACTGGAATCAGTTTTACTGCAATGTTATCAGCATTCCCTATTGGATTACAACCTTTCCAGATATATTTTAGACATGTAAAAAGTGTAAACTACTATATTTGCATCTTTATAGTTTGAAGACAATATTTTAAAAGTACAGCTTTTAGAATTTCAAAGTTCAATGAGAGAAAAGAGTCAACAGGAGCTGAAGATATTTTGCATCTTAGAAATGGCTTCTGAATCACTGTGGTGTCCTTTGGGTGAGCAAGTAAAGAAGTAGTTACCAAATAAAGGTTTTCTACCTGTAATTTTGTTTTAAATAGCTTATGAAAAGGGACTGGGACTTCTACGAGAGACAAATGACTGTATTTATGATTCCAAATGTTTAGTAAGAGCACTATGATATTCATTCTTGATAAATTAATAATTAGTACCGATTAGGATACTCTATGTAGTCTTCAATCATGATAACACCAGATAGTATTTGACTGAAGTTCCAGTTACGGGTAGATTTTTTTCAATATTTGCCTAGATTCACCTTGATGTCATACAATATTTTCTTCTAATGAAAGTGAGACTTATGAACCTGGAACTTGGAGTTACTGTCACCTACTTGACTGGTATTCGTATTGATGGGGGGGTCTGCACTGAAGATTGCAAACCTAGAAAGAAAATGCGGGTTTATAGAATCATAGAATGGTTTGAGTTGGAGGGGACCTTAAATATCATCTAGTTCCAATCTAGTTTGTCAGGGCACAGTGCTTCTACTGTGCTTTGGTAATCTTACATGTTGGTTTTCTACCTAAAATATATGAATGAAAATACTGTTTTGTATGTTGCATGTTTGGAGAAACTGATCTTAAAAATTAAGAAACTATTTAGCATGTTAGTACTTTGTGTGACACAAGTAGTTGACATAATGAAAATAAAATATAGCACTTAAGGAGCTGTTAATGAATTCAGTGTGTGTATTCATTAGTTTCTGTCTGCTGTCATGAATGAGTGTCTTCTCTTGTTTTCTTAGGGGTTTTTTCTATTTTTTAGTTCATTCTGTTCCTGTTTTAAAGTTAATTAGAAGATTATGAGTTTTATTAAGGAAATTTCTTTTTAAAAAATAGGCTCCCATGAAAGCAATATCTGGTGCATTGTAGCATAGTAGTCATTGCGTTCCATCCAAGTTGATTGAATCAATTTTTTACTGTAGTATGTTGTACGTAAGCTTCAAGTGCAGGGAATGACATGGAAGTAGGCATTGTAATTACCACTCAATAAAAAAAAAACCTTACATTTTTTGGGTAGGTAAAAAAGAACTGTGAATCTTGTGGGACCTTGTGAGAGCTCTGATGGGTCTTGCCTTAAATCAGAAAAACTCCATGGTTGTACGGCTCTTTATCCTATTGACAATAGAAGCTTTCTAAAAAAGCTGAAAAATAGCATATAGGGCAGAGAAAATATTAAATTATCCTGATTTTTATTATTACGTATGTATTGTGTGTATTGGAACCACTTTCTAAAACGTTCCTAGGAGGCCACGGCTCTATGAACCTTTTGTAGGTGAGAGGTTCAGAGAAGCATCCATTCTGTTGAGGAACTGGGCAACCCAGACCTCCAAATCTCTCGTATCTGTCCATCATTAGTGAAATCATGATGTGCTGAAATCCACTTTTCGCAAGTATTGTTTTCTGATGCTTTCATAATTCTCAATTTTGCTGTTCACAGAGAGCGAAGAAGTGTACCAGCGCCAGGTGCTGTCTATTTCCTGTATCGTCTTTGGCATAGTCGTAGTGGGCATGCTTTGTGCAGCGTTCTACTTCAAAACAAAGTAAGAGCCTTCGTCTAGCATGTTTGTTATTTAGCTTCTGTCCTTTTTACGGCTTTGTAATTCTTTAGTTTCTCCCCTCCTTTTGAAGCTGTTGTTATCTCTGGACAGGCTAGAACAGTTCCCCATGGCTAGCTACGCTACCTAGGTCCAAAAAAAAAAAGTAAACAGGAGTAATAAGTGGTCTTTTTTCTATTTTCTGATATCAGGAAAGAAGAGATAGTGTCCTTTCCAGTTCTGTTTTTGACAATAATAATTTTTTGTCTTTTACTATCAGCGCAGTATTCATTTTCCTCTTTTGAAAATAAAAGTATAAACATACCATCTCCTTTTCACATTTCATTTCATATCCCTGAATGTCCCTTTTGTTTCTGTATGCTGAGAACGAAGGTAAAGTTAGAAATAAAGAGAGAGAGAGACAAGTTCTCTGCAGATATCTGTAACCTGTAGCTAATAGTTGTAAACTGCTGAAGTAGTTGCATAACTGCAATTCAAGTATGGTGGAATCATCTGTACTAAACTATTTTCAAGTTAAATTCTTTCCACTCTATTCTTTATCTTCCCAACTAAACATTATTTTTCAATATTTATTGTTATGTGTGTAACTTGAGTTGCAAAAACCTCCTATCAATTACATGACACGCTTGTCAGTGCCACTGTATCTATAAATACGTTCTGTATGGTTGTCATCCCTCATTCCTCTTCCAGCTGGAGCTAATGAGAGAACACCTATCAATATAAATAGTACCTGCAGGAGGTTAGTCGTGCTGGCCAAGCATCAAAAATGTGGAGGTTTGCACTGTTTATAAGTATGGACGCTTATCTAAATCCCCTTTCTTAGAATTTATTTGAATGGGTAGGAAATCTGATGAGGACTACTTTTTATTTTTAAAAAATATAAAATGTTTTGACATTTCAACCAGGAAAAAAAAAAAAGTTGGAAAAGTCACTAGATCTTTTTTAATTCTTTTTCATCCCCGAAAAGTTCAGGGGTAGTTCATGCACGATTTAAGTGAAGATTTGAGTTCGTTCATGTTTCATCTAAACACTCCTACCTGTTCTCATGTCTTGAGGGATTTCATTTAGTTGTTCTTTGGACCTAGAGGATGACAGTGATGCTAGCTGGGAGGATGCTGTGGCAGTACAGTTCCTCTCTGCAAACTGCTTGCTTGTATTATAAATTGTGAGCAGAGACGGCCATTTGCCTCTGCATTAGAAATGTCATTATGCATTTCAGATCTGCGGAAGAAACAGGAGAGAATAAGGTGTTCCTGTTCTTCCTGGAAAGGCTTGGAAAGCCTGGAAAGGGTTTTGCTGATGAAGAGATACAGAGAAGGCAGAATGAGATTGTCAGCTGGAAGAACGTGCAGTCAACAACTGAGCATAGCGTGAATAAAATATCCCAGTGTTATTCAGCTGTGCCCCTCTTGGTTTTGCAGTGTTGTAGGGAGTGGTGGAGAGCTGGGTTGGAACAACCTTCCAGATACCATGACTTGGATGAGGTCATGGGGAGAGCTATATCCAAAAATAATTAGTCGAAATAATGCTTCAAAGATAAACTGACAAGACAATAGTGCTTCATATCTCAGCAGGAGGTGAGGGTGTTGGGTTTGGGTTTTTACCTGCATTATAAAGATGGTAGTTAAGAGTTACTGGGAAGAGTTGAAGTGTGCTTATGCCAGATTCTGGGAACTGAGGTTTGAAGAGTAATGAGAAAATGAGCACCTCCTGTTCAGTCAAGAGATCTTATCAAACCTATGAAACACAGCAATGGTAAGATACTGACCAATCACTAACTCCCTGGCTGGGGCTCCATCTGACAAACTGTCCAAAAGGTAAATAAGAGTGTCTAGAGTGGGTTGCATAGAGACCACATAAAACAGTGTCACAACTGTGACATTGGGCAGTGTCTTAACAGCGTAAAAAGCAACAAATGTAAAGTGCCTCAACCATTAACATATGTTAGCTTTTACTCAACGGATTTTCAGGAGCTTCTTCATGAGGCAGATGTATCTTGATCATGTTTAAGTCCCTAGGCACCATTAAATTCAAAGTCCTTCTTTAAAATAAATACAATCTGGGGAAGTTTAGAACTATAATTAAACACTATGTCCTTCCAATTATTCCTTTTAGGGTAATCAAGAAAGTGCTGTAAGTGTTAGCAACAGAGGGAGAGTACAGTAATGGGCTGCTCTTTATGGCTTAGACTTTTATAGATGACTAGTGACTTTATTTCTTGCTGAAGTAACAACACTTTATTGCCAAATATCTCTAAAGTAGACCACATAAGGCCCATTTGTTTTGAAAACAAAAATTATAAAATAAATATATTAATCAGTGAGTAACTTTGAATTATTAATAATTTCTAGTTTTATAACTGTGCATCCTATAGTTTGGCAAAATGAATATGCATAAACCTAATATTAATGTTAGGTTGCATGATCATAAAAGGAAATTAATTATTAGATTGTTTCTCTCAGTAAATTGCCTTTGGGAATCTCAATTGTAATGTTAAAGATTGCAGCAGTGAAGCTGAATATTCCAGTTTACTTACATGTGTTTATAGATGTAGAAACAACTCTAAACCCAGGTTTTCTAAATAAATCCCAATTAGATTTCCAAAAATTTGTAATTTGTGTTGTTATTTTCCTGATTAAATTCTAAGAACACCGTACGTATAGAAGAGATTCCCAAAGTCTGATGTTGTGATTGTGTTTTGCTGTCATTGTTTAGACTTTATATGAAGTCTCGACTCAAAAACAGTCATCAAAAAAGACTGGATGTTCCATAACCATTGTGGAGACCAACACACAAGTGGCTGGCTTTCCAGTAGGGCATATGGATATATACGCTTATTTACTCAGTGTATGTAATTTAGCTCGTCAGAAAATAATTATTCATACAAGCTCTAGAGTTGCTTTTATGAATTTCCCCTGGAATTTTATGAGAAGCTAAAGCGTTCATTTTGACATCTTACAAGTTAAATTATTCAATTTCATTGGTTTCAAAATTGAGTAGATATCAAAAAATTATTTTAAAAGAGATGTTTCAGAATCGACTGACTAATTAATTTAATTTGACACTATAATCCTTCAAATTATAAATCTATTCAGATTATTCTGATATCAACTTTACAAGTTGTTTTGGTTAATGAAGAAATTTGAAAGTTTACTAAGTTTTTGTGCTTGAGAAATTATTTCCTCACCCACCCATATTCATAAATCTTACTAATTATGAGCTCCTAGCTATACTTAAAACATGCCACTCATATTTGTAACACGCTTAAAATAGGGACCTTTGCAGGTTTGTTGCTGGAGATGCATCTGCTGGGGAGAAAAAGGAAGAAGGGAAGGAAAGAAAGAAAGAATTAAAATAGTATTGTGGTGTTATTTCTTGTGATCATGTAAAACTGATAGTCTCAGACAATGTAGCTGATCAAAAGAATGGAGACTGATAAAAGATCTTAAAGATATTTTGCTAACAGGTTTGCCCAGCTGAGGTATCTGTTTGCAGAAGATAAAAGAAATATTTAAAATAAATTTTGCTGCCTCATATCCTCAGTCATGTGCAGAACTTCAAAATTCAGTTTGCCAATATAGTGTGGCAGAAACAGAAAGCCTTTTTTAATAGTGTAGCTATCTCCTGAATATTGCAAGTGATCCATCTAGTGGTATTCCTGTCTCTGACATAGTGGATCATACTATAATATGTCAAAACCACAGCCTCGGATACCATACTGATGGTTTTTTCCAGGTTTAAGCATGTAAGCAAAAGCTGGTCTATACAAGATACTGGCTTATAGGTCAAGTCTAATCAGCTGCGAGCAGAAATCTTTGATTCTTTAACACTTTTTATAGCCAACAGGGACTAACGCCTGCTGTATTTGCCAAAATCTTTGTTCCAAATCAGAGCAAAATGTTTTTTTAATATGCAGGCCTACTTCCACCTATTGTTAAATATGTCATAGATGATCTTGCAAAAATTCTGCACTGAAACAACTAGCATGCTATTATAGTAATCTGAGAAGATCTTTTAAACAGAAGAGCTCTTTTTTTTTTCCTTTCTTAAGCCTCTCCAGAAAATGATCACTGCATTGAAATATTAGACACTAGTGAATTAGCTCAGCTGGTTAATCTCATATGGTGAAGTGTTGAACAAAGGGAACCATGGCTATAGAAATACCATGGCTATAGTAGAAGATCAGACTAGCTCTTTCTTACATGAATTTTATTTCTCTCTGCAGGAAACAAACAAAGCAAATTCATGAACAGCTGAAAGAAACACAGAATCGGAAAACCTACAGCCTAAATGCTTCCAGCATGATGGCAAAGTCAGAGTGTATGGCACAAAGCCGAGTCCAGCTGCAAAATGTAAGTAATCCTGCCAGCTACAACACCTAATAGCCTGTCTGAGTTCCTGCTGCTGATGGCAGCACATCGCCGTGTTGCTACTAGCATCTGAGCAATGGGAACAAGCATTCTCACCTCTTTCATAAAATGTTTTCTATCAGGCCTATTAATGGAAAACAAAAGGCAGGGATTTTTTTCCAGAAGTTATTTCAGTGGATCCTGGTATGTTTTGTTCATGTAGTGGACCTTGTTGCGCCCCCTAGCCCTGCATCCAGTAGTGGAAATTACTATCATAGATTCAGGCAATGCCATAGCTCATGTGTATGGTTTATAGGTGAAGTGAGGGTCCTTGATCCTAAGTGATTTCAATCTCAAGTCTTCCAGTAATTAATGAACCTGCATGAAAAAATGTAGAGATATGTTACAGTTAATTCAGAGTAAAGTCAAAATCTAGAACTAAATTTACACATATAAACTAGTGCCAAGGGAAGACAGTCTCATTTTCCTGAGACTTGAGTTAAAAGGGTTTTTGATACCAGAAAGAGATTGGTTTGTTCAAACTAAATTTGAAATTATGTAGTCATTTTCTGTGTATAGTTATATGTAAGTTAATGCTGTCCCACAATCATGAAATACACAAAGCGTATTTGAAATAACGAACTTGAAAGCAACCAATTCATTTAGCACTGGATGCAAGGTATTTTCCAATGGGTGTCATTTACTTCCCCCTGGTTGCACACGTTCAGTGCTGTCTTATTTTGAAAAAAGTCTTTGGAACAACTGAGAAGGACCCTGATAGCAATACAATAGGAAATCATAAAAGATGTATTGAAGCCTTTCTAAATGCTTAACTCTTTTTTCAGAAAAGACAATATCTTAATTTTTCTTAAAGAGCTGACTACCTTATTTGCCAGAGTCCATCAAAATAGCGGGAGTTTACCAAAAGTGAGCACTCATGCCCGCTTAGCCACAGATGTCTCAACTCCTGGTTTACATCCGATTTATGCAGAAATAAGTATAAGTAAGCCCTTTTGACCGATTTGGAGTATGCAGAGCCTGCGTGCTGTGACAGAGGAGTTGTCAGAGCATTGCTTGTCCTCACTAAATTTTTATTTTATAGGAGCACCATTCTGGTTGTGATATGCTTTGTGGTTCAGGAAAAATACGCTATTTCAAGAAGGAAGATAGCTCCACTAAATTGACATAATCACAGTTTAGGGAACCTTGTGCAATTCTTTGTTTCACTTTCAGTTCATTCGCTCATATATTATTTGTAGCCCCTAAAAAACATAAGCTGTAAAGAGCTTTTGTGAGCCTTTTGTTCTGACATATAAAGTAGGTCTTGGTTAACACTAAGAATATGTTCTTTGCCTTTCTTCTCGCTGTAATTTGGCGCAATATTTTGTCAACCCATCATCACGATGAACTACTTGATGTCTTCTGAGCAGCTGACAAACACATCAACAAAGTTTATTTAAGTCTTTTTCCTTTGCCATAACAATAGCCATAATGGCTGAAGTACCAGTTTGCAGATTCCAGATATTAGAGATTGAAAACCATTATTATTATTTAATTTTTTTAATCCAAATTTGCTTTTCAGCTTTTAATGCTGTTCAGACTGGCATTGTCAGTGCTGGTAATTAACACACCATTTTCTTTTTCTTGTGGCTGCTTTGCAGGCAGCTGTTTTCTTCTTGCCATTAATGCATTTTCCCTTTGGGAGCAGAGATACTAAGGAAGAAAAACAGAATGACCTTGTGCAGGAGGTAGCGTAACAGCGCAGGGTAATAATGGTTTCTATTGTTAGCAAGATTTCAGTGCAGGAATGCGTGTAGGCAGTTCATGAAATATTTACGAAACTTGGCAGATTGAAGGGGAGAAAAAAGGTCGGGGGGTATGGCGAGGCAGCAGAAAAGAACTTTGACATGGTGTTTTCTAAGACTGGCCGAGTGGCTTCCCATGAGAGACCAGGGATCTGCCCCGGGCGTATCTGCTGGGTGGGAAAGGGAGTGGGCAGAGGCGCGGTGAGGAGAGCGCTCCCGCTGCTCGCTCCTGCGGCCGTGCTCCGCCTTTCTGCCTGTCACCGTCATGCCATCTCTCTGCAATTCCCATCTGCAGCTCCCACCACATGGGTTTGGGGAGAAATCTTATGTTTATGTAATCCTGGAAGCCATTTCTTTTCCCACTCCCGGTGCTCCTCTTACATGGGAAACCTGTCTTGCTTGTATGTCACCTTTCTTTCTTCCCCTAAAAGATTTTCCCATATTTTTCTCCTGCCTATTTTGAATGAACCTGGTGATGCTTTCAGGGTTTTCACCATGCTTCTTCTATAGCAAAGAATACATTAGTGTAGACCTGAGAATAGGTCTGAGGAGACCAGGGTATAGCACATAGTGTTTGAAGTGGTTTGTGGCTGTAAAGAGCTTGACAAGTCTCAGTGAAATACGTTTTCTCCTCATCGTTCCGTATTTCCCTTTTCACTCTTGACAAGACTTCAGGAAAAGAATAATTTTTTGTTACTTATTTTCGAAGCCAATTTTGAATCTTTTTTTAAATGAGAGAAGCCATGTGCATGTATCAAAATTGGTGTTAACAGAAAAACCACACATTTCATTTTTTAACCAAGTATGAAAATTAATTACCAATTTGCATTTTATTCTAGCCTAACTCATTATACTTGCAGCTATTTGCAGTACTGCAGAAGGAAAAGGACTGCAGACCTCAGTCCCCGTGATAACCCACCTCTATGCCAATTAAAACTTCTTTACAGTACTGTGATTATGAAAACCGTATACAAGGTTAAGAGCTCTGAATGTTTGCTTTTAGAACACTCTCCAGTTGTATCAGAATTCTCCTGCTGCATCCTAGACTACAGGTTACTTTGCAGCAATCCTTGTTTCAAAAGGCAGTGTTTAAGAAATGAATGTGAAGTGTTGGACGTTCCCCCAAGTTCATTAAACATCCATATGGCAGGATTGCTCTTTCAGATGTGGCTGTTCAAGTTAAGCAACAGAATATTCAGAAAAAAACGGAGCTGGCCAACAGAAAAATGTAAGCTTTTTAAAACCCCCTTCATCTAAGAAGTTACTCTCTGAGAGTTTTGCCTTCTCTGATCAGCAGAGTAAACACAAGCCAGGAAGAATGGCCACATCCCAGCACCTCCCTTGGCAAGCCCCGAGGCTGAGGAAGAACGCAAGGAAAGTTAGGCATTTAAGTTAAAACATGGATGTCTCCCTGTCATTTGCTACATTGCAGGGAATAAAGCTTTTTTTTTTTTGCATTGACAATAATTTGAAGTATCATATGCTTTTCCTTCCCACACTCAAATGCATTATATTTCCTCCACTTCCTTCCTCTGCTCAGCTGTGATTCTGTAAAGTAAAAAAATGGGTTAGATTTTGTCAGGACAGCTGTATTCTCTTTGAATTCCTGCTGCTCGTAGCTGGTAATTGTGTAACCTGTGCCGAGTCTATTTCCATCATTATCGATTCCATTCTTTTGTTGGGGATATACATTAGATGAAAAAAAAAACGTATACTGTAAGCAGGATTCATAAATAACTGTTTGAACACAGCTCCTAGTATTTCTCCTGAATCTCCTTCAAGTCCACTGCTTTTCCTAAACATTCTGGCAGCAATGCACTTAATTTCTTGCTAGGTTTTGTGGCATCTTGGATTTGGATACTAATGCACTGGTAATCTTGCTATAATTCTTCAGTTGGGAAGAGATAGATATGCCAGTTTTTAATGCTAGATCTTTGAGGTACAAGGAGATTCAGATTTATTTCACCTAGTGCATAAAACTTAGGACTTCCTCGTATTATCTCCCTCTTCCCAAAGCGATTGTATTATCTTCAAGAGATATTTAACGACTGTGCTCCACAGGAGTGCAGCAATCGGTTCGGTGTCCTCATAGGCAAAAGGAAATAAATTGTGATTCTCAGCTGCCCCTCTTAGAAAGAGAAGTGCTCTCTGTCCCCTCAGAGACCGTGCAAGGGGCAGGAGGAGCTGTTGTGGTCTTGTTTTTCTGTAATTCACCAGTCTTCATGAGTCTTAATCATGCTCCTGATTACTAGCTCCTTTTTCCACCTTGACTAGAGGGTTTCTTTAAATTCTCATAACTTGACACACATCATGCAACAAAGGAAAAAAAAAAACAGCTGAAGCTTTGCCATTTCTTTAGTGATTCTGAGTTGTCATGGTTGTTTAAAGTGACCTTTTTCACCTTTGTGGGTTTTAATACCTTCTCCCATGGTACTAAGTGGATCTATTAATTCCCCATCACTTTCCCTCTGAGGTGGTTAATATGCTTTTCATGCTGTAGTGTGTGGTTTCACTTTTCACCACACTTGTTTCTAATAGCTTGCAATCACTGACTCCAGGCTTCCGATATTCTTATCACAAGGGGGTGGGGGGGAAATGCTCTTTTTGTGTCTTGTTGCCTTTTGTTCATAGTAGTAGGAAATAAATTCTTTTTAGTCACTGTGATAGAAATGCAGTTAATACATGTTGAGCGCCAGACACACTTAAATCTTTTAAAAGATTACAGTGTGGTTTTGCCTGAGTTAAGATGTGATTTATCGGCTAAGATAAAGAGCAAATTTCCTATTCCTATATCGCATGACTACTTAGGAAGAAGTGCCGGAATAGACAAACTTGGGTTTACCGGCCTCTGTCTAGAGCTGGCGTTGGCAACAAAACATGTAGAGCATGTGGGAACAGCCGTAAGGATGGTAAATGTACCACCTGATGGGCTCTTCTGCAAGGTCAGCCCAGAAAAGTCACTGCCTCTTTACCTCCTTGAGGCACCCTCTTTGAATGTAGTTTAAAGTTGGCCCCTCCGTCTCCTCAGTCCTTTTTGTAATGGGATCCCTACATCACCTCTTTTCCAGTGCCACAATGTTTCTGGACTTTTTGTTATTACTATTTTGGGAAAATCATTGAGGAGGAAGAGCTAAGAAAAGCCAGGGGGAGGGATGGGTGTTTTGTTTTGCATAACACTAGGACAACACTGTGAAGCTGTTCTGTAGCACTTGAGTGGCATTTGTTATCCATGGATCCTACATTTTGGAATAAAGAACACAAGGCACGGAGCAGGGGAATTAGGTGCTCACAGTCGTACAGGAGGTCAGTGGCAGAGGCTGATTTCTTGTCTCCTGGCCCAGGCTGCTGTTGCAGATTCGCTTAGCATTAACTAGCTGGGGGTGGAATTTTATTGTCAAAGAGTTGAGTAATTGTACATAACAGATGATTTTTCTCCATGAAACTGGGGAAAAATTGAAAATTTGCAAAATGGTTTATTTTTAAATGCTATCATTAGTCTTTAATTTATTTAGCCATATGCATCAGTGTTTCTCAGTAATTGCTCAAAGAAGCACAAATAATTAAGCAAGAAGACAATAGAACCATTAAAAAAAATGATACAGATAAGCTTTCAGTGATGCATTCAGCAGCTCACAACTGAGGGAGCACTCCGCAGAGCTCAGCCCAGGGGAGAACTGGGCTGTGGAAGCAGCAGGATGGGTTCTACTGGGATACGGACAGGGATTAATCCTATACCATACTTCTAAGGGCACCACACTATACTGCAGTAAACTCCTCACAGAAATCTGAAGATATTTTTCTTCGGAGATGATCTCAGACAGAGGATGTAGCCCTTATGGTTAAGCTAAAGGAGAATAAACCCAACTGTGTTTAAACCTATTGCAATGTATGAATAATGTGCTACATCCCAATTAGTTCAATTACATTGTTCAAATTCTCTGTATGTTCACACCCTCAATTCAAATTGTGATTCACATTTTCATTGTAATTAATGTTGTGGCTGTTATGGTAATTGGTAAGTGGTGTATCTGAAAATGGCATAAAAGAAATGTTTGGTTGGGGGAAAAAATATCCTTTGCAGGCTGTGCCTGGGTGGTGCTGGCTGTTGGACCTTCAGTATAGTTTGCTAGTATAGTGTGCGTGTACATACATAGTATAGTATGCTTCAGTATAGTCAGCATCAGAGCAGCTTCTGGGGGTCCTGGTTTTCCTCAGTTGGGATGAGGAAAGACTCTGCATACCAGCGCTCCAGCCCACATCCACCTTAACCGTGGATGTAGCAAAAGGCGCAGCTTATCGCTAATTACCTTTCATGATTCACTTCATACTCATAGTCTTAGAAGCCATTTGGACCTTCAATTTAGTATCATGAAGAAACACAAAAAAGGACAGAAATAGCTTCCTGGCACTAACCACCCATTCTTTGCATAGCTCAAATTGATTTATTCAGGTCAGAAATCAAAGACAGCAGCTGGTAGGATAACTATTAAACTTTAAAACCTTCACAGACATGAGTACCTTAAAAATCATACTTCTGTCTGAATATTTTATCTATAACATTTACAAGTGACAACTGAGATCACGGTAACTGCAAGAAATGAGAGGAATATGTTTGTTCTTATTATTTCACTTGTGTTTACTTCATGCATGCGGCAACATTTTGCATATTGTCACTCTCATAGCTTTGCCTTCAGAAACATGCAAGCAGTGATTTTGGCTCTGTTTACGTGGGTATTTCACAAAACAGAAAGGGGGGGAAGAGCATTGGAGAAAAATTTGAAGATCAGTTGTTTTCTGACTAAGTTTCAGTCATAAGAAGTCTGAGTAGATAGACTAAAATTGCATGTAACCCATTCTTAAAAAAGAGTAATCCTGTATGACCTTCCTTTTTGATTTTGCTCAATGTGGGTAAGTGTGAAGTAAGAATAAGTGAGAATCAGAAAATAATTCTGTATTTTATAGGAGTTATTGGTCTTTTGTTAGACAACAAAATAATTATGAAGAACTATACTTGGAAGAAATCTTACTATCTTCTCCACGATTGCTTATGCTATTGTATCATAGCATGGCATTTTTTACCACTGATTTTCTTTATATTATTATTATTTTAATTTGTATTTTCTTTCTAAGATATTTAACCATGTAATAGCTTCCACAACACCAGTTTATTGTAAAGATAACATAGATATCTAGGTATCTAGTACTAAAAATACAAACTCAACACGGAAAAATAGACCAATTGGTTTTAGCGCAGGTCATTGTAACGCAACATAAAAAAATCTGCAAAGCGCAGTGGTTTTCATACTTGAGTGGAACTGTGGCTTAACCTCTCATATCTCAGAGATATTGCCCAGTAACCACTAACAACATTGATTCTTCTTCCAAGACAAAACACAGCTTTTTTTATACTTTGACTTTCTGGCTCCATTCAGGATCAGAGGCACCTTTTTGCTGAATTTCCAGTTGAATCACAAAGCAAGAAGCAAATCTGTTCTTGTTCATGTCTGGTGTCTGCTTTACAGACCTTTGTGTCCTGTTATGTGCCCAGAGACTGCCCTACGCCTACAACTGTCAGAAGAAGAATTATGTTTACACTGTTCTTACTAGCACAGATACTCGCAGGTCAAAAGTTTCAGGCTTATTCAGAAGGGATATCTGGCTCTATGGATAGGATTCAGATATTTTTCTACTTATCTGATGGTACAAATGCTGTTTTAGTTTGGTTTTCATAGTTACGCACGCTGATAAAAGCAGTGTTTGACTGAAATCACCAAAGGACCCAAGAAGGTGCTGACCGTTCTCTGAGATCTGTTTCGTGATCTCAGTCCGCATGGACAGCCGCAAAAAACAGGCTTTTAGTCAAAGGAATCAGTGTTCCCTATCATTATGGGCAGACCAGTCAGTAATTTTGCTACTAATGCAGGTATCAGCATTTTGATGTGGAGGAGGTAATGGGGATAATGAGTACCGCGCTTTCCACTATGTAAACAATAGTGAATGACTGTATTACTTGCAATGCCTAATTTTAATTTAAAAATGCATTAGAGAACTTCTTACCCCGCTCCAATATGAGTTCTGATTGAATGGCGTCAACAATGTACTTTGCCTCTTGTGTATTAATTAATTTTATTCTCTGTGCCACAGTATTCAAAAACAGATAGGCATCCTGGGCCTATTCTGGACAAAGTTATGGAGTCTAGTTTTTCAGGCCCTCAGTCTTTCCCAGAGGCCTTGTCTCCCGACAGAGGAACGCAGCCCATCAAGCAACACAGGTAAGCAAACGGCTGTCTGACGGGAGATTCGACAGGCTGCTGAGGGATGGCATTGAACTGGGGATGCCTGTGCAGGATTGTTGTGCTGTGACTTGGAGAGATGCTGAATGGTGTGGTACCGACAGAGCCTCCGCCAACTCATTAAGCAGATGTCCAAGCATTTTCTTATCTGCAGACACAAAAGGCAATAACAGTTCTCACAGACTTTATCTGTGTTTTGTACAAGTCCTGGAGGAAGCATTTAAAGACACCATCCAAACTGTAGACACAGCAGTGAATTAAACAACTGTAGTTCGAGAAACCATTAAGAACTAGACTTTCCTTATCCATGTTCATGAAGTTTATGACTCATTTGTTGCAGAAAGACATGGTTGCAAAATTCCAGCCTCTCTCATTGGCTCTTTAAACAAATAATACTTGAAATGAATAATGACTCATTTATGACCACATGGTGGCCTTTGAAAACTAGTTTTAAAAAGTTTGGATGGTTGTTTCCGAGGGGAAAAAAAGAGGAAAGTCACCCATCACTGGACAGCACTTGGATTAGAATTCTGCTTGTAGTCTTTTTTGATGAAAAAGAGTGCAGATGGTTCATTACAGACTAAAAACCAAACCCATGTCTGGTATAAGCAATAGTGTTGGTGGAATGGCTGTGGTAACGTCTGGTCCAGAGCACACTGAGGAAAAAAAGGCTGAGAAAAATGGGTTCAGAATTTTTTCAGCTAGATAATCTGGAGGGGAAGACTTATTTTTTAAAATTACTTTAAAAAAAAGAAGTCTGAGATTGCATGAGGTTATGATCTAGCTTTTGTAGTATTTGATGCATTTTCATTGCAGTCCCCAGTCAGCTACACGTTCCCTCTCTTCTGAATGAATGATTTGCTTAATTTACCGAAGTGCAGCATATGAGCTAGGAAGGGATATTTGGGTTCTATCTACTTTTACCTTACTGAAGCCTTCCATTTGGCATGAAAAAATAATGCCAACTGTCACATCAGATACATTTCTTAGGGCTTATTCCTTATTACACAGAGATTTTAAAAATATGCTTAATAATTTTACCGAACATAGATGAACTATGGAACTGAGGAAAAAAATGCTGCCTAGAATGCTTCCCACTGAAGTTCTGGAAGGAATTTTATCTCCGTTTAGTCAAAGGGTGAAGTTCAGACAAAACACAGTGACATTCCCTTACCTATAAAAACACAATTGCAATATTCAAGTTTGAAATGTTTTAGGTGCTGTACCATGACATTACCTAAGCTTAAAAATGTGGAAATAAATTAAAGACTGAAAATATTCTATTTACGAACGTCACTTAAAATAAAAGCTGAATGACTCTAGAGAGTCCCTGTTTTCCATAGGGAAATTACAGAATAAGCCACACTGAATTTACAGTGAACTAATGCATAATCCCAGATTGCTTGTTTTAACACCTTTGCACAAAAAATCTCTCTTTTCCCAGAAAAACAAACAATAAAAACCCCAACCAACCAAAAAAAAAGCCCAACAGTCATCTGTCATCTCATTTGCAGATGTCAAGCACTGGACTATCTTAAGAGTCTTTGCTTCAGAACTGTTTTAAGATGTGGAATGACTATCTTAATTTATAAAGAATTCTTTTTGTAGTTTTAGAATTTAAGATTTATTATACAAGGCCCTTGCTTTATAAAACATGAAACAGATTTGAACATTTAAGACTTACAAGGCTGTCTTTAATTTGTGCACCATGTGACAGCTTCCTAGTTTACTTGCTTTCTTTAGTTTGGTCAAACGTGGCCAAATGAGGAAACCTTCTTTTCCTGGGATACATTTTGTCCTAAACATCCCTTAATTCCATTCCAAACCTGCCATGAGCCTGGAAAAATTACAGGAGCTCTGCAGGTTCCCTGTTTTATGCTGCTGTTAAACTATATTATTGTTTTGTTTCTGCTTGCTATGGAAATATTTTCTTCCACATCCAGGTCTGTTTTCTCTGCTGGTGATTTCAAGGTCACTAATGATGGGTGATTATTTCCTAAAATCAGGAACTGTCTATTTCAAGTTCTTAAAACGAATACAGTTTTGGCCTGGCAGTAAGATTATCAAGGTGGAGAATCATTTGGGGTTGCTGAAATCTGACTGACCAAAATCACCTAGTTATTTCACTCTGATTACTAGGTAATAGCAATTTTCTGTCTCTGACAACCTCAGCTGCATGCAAAGAATTACTGCAGAGATTGACTTGAAAATTTGAATCTCCACTGAATCTTCTGAAATATTTCACCTGTGTTATGCACTGTTATTACCGTAGAAGAATTTTACATCATCTGCTTGCATATGCAAAACAGCTCTTAGTACTGTCAGAACTGGAAAGTAACAAATGTATTTAATCAGTAAACTTCCTCTAAAATACACAGTGTGCTCAAAAGTTCATCTTGGATTTAAGTTGATTTAAGTAAGAAGAAAACCCGTACTGCCTTAATTTCTAACAGATAGAAACAAATTAGAGTTTTGTTAATTATGGGATTGAGTTTTGATCCCTTTGAATAGCAGATTTCTTGGTAATTAGTCATCCTGACTTTCATTCATTGATTCAGGCATCATTGATTTTAGAGGGATTCATTTCAGAGAATACCATGATGAAAGCCAAATGCAGAGGCTTTCAGCCTAAAGCAGTTGTATTGTCTTACAGAAATGCCAAAATAGGATAAATTTACTCTGAAATTTACAATAATTTGTTTGCATTTTAATGAGATTTTAACACCACAAAAACCATGGTAAAAGCAATTTTTTTATTATTTAGTAAGCATTTTATTCTTTATGCTCCCAATATGATTGATTTAGTTTAAATTAACAGGAAGAGTAAATTAAAGTTATTCTGTAAATGAGGCTATTAAATTTCAAAGAACAAGTATTGATAAACTAAAGCAACTAAGAATGTAAAGGCAGAGGAAGCCTGAAAGGGAAGGAAGTATAAGGA
The DNA here is from genome assembly GCA_947846985.1 of Fratercula arctica. NCBI lineage: Eukaryota > Metazoa > Chordata > Aves > Charadriiformes > Alcidae > Fratercula > Fratercula arctica. The sequence goes on from CANTUZ010000010.1 coordinate 29,800,843, forward strand.
ATCTGATTTTGTACCAAGGAAAGAACATGGTTTTCTGGAGAAACTTACTAAAAAGAATGCCTAAGAGGAATGGGCTGTAGGGGAAGAAACAAACTATATCACCGAGGGCAAGCAGTCATGCTTGAAGTGAACATTTCCAGGAATCGTTGAGAGTCCAGAATTACTGGTAAAACTGAAAGCAGTCAATTGTTCTTGTTGTATAAAGAAGAGGAGTTCTATACAGGAAGAAGCAAAGCTGATGGTGGGACAGAGATAATATATGAAGCAGTTAGGGCAATCCTGAATGAATATATTTCATTTTTCCGTTAGGATGATTATTTGAGGGCAAAGGTAGAATGGGAATGGCCGGATGGGTTACATCCAAGAGTGCTGAAAGAGTTGGCAGACGTGCTCACCAAGCCACTTTCCATTATCTACCTGAAGTCATGGCTAACTGCGGAGGTCCCAATGGACTGGAGGGTAGCAAATGTAGCAGCCATCTACAAGAAAGGCAGAAAGGAGGATCCAGGAAACTATAGACCTGTGAGTCTGACCTCAGTACCAGGGAAGGTCATGGAGCAGATCATCTTGAGTGCCATTACAAGTCATATAATGGACAACCAGGGGATCAGGCCTAGTCAGCATGGGTTTATGAAAGGCAGGTCCTGCCTGACGAACCTGATCTCCTTCTATGTCAAGATGACCCGATTATTGGACAAGGGAAAGGCTGTGGATATTATCTACCTAGACTTTTGGAAAGCATTTGACACTGTTCCCCATAGAATTCTCATGGAAAAACTGGCTGCTCACAGCCTGGATGAGCATATGATCTGCTGGATCGAGCACTGGCTGGATGGACGGTCCCAAAGAGTGGTGGTCAATGGAGTTAAATCCAGGTGGCAGCCGGTAACAAGTGGTGTTCCTCAGGGCTTGGTGTTGGGACCATTTCTGTTTAACGTCTTTATTGATGATCTTGGTAAGGACATAGAGTGTATCATCAGTAAGTTTGCAGATGACACCAAGTTAAGCAGGAGTGTTGATCTGCAAGAGGACAGGGAGGCTCTACAGAGAGACTTGGATAGATTGGATTGATGGGCCAACGCTAATGGAATGAGCTTCAACAAGGCCAAGTGCCAGGTCCTGCACTTGGGCCACAACAACCCCATGCATCGCTACAGGCTTGGGGAAGTGTGGCTGGAAAGCTGCCTGGCAGAAAAGGACCTGGGGGTTCTAATTGACAAGCGGCTGAACATGAGCCAGCAGTGTGCCCAGGTGGCCAAGAAAGCCAATGGCATCCTGGCTTGTATTAGAAATAGTGTGACCAGCAGAAGTAGGGAGGTGATTGTCCCCCTGTACTCAGCACGGGTGAGGCCACACCTTGAGTATTGTGTCCAGTTTTGGGCACCTCAATATGAGAGAGATATCGAGGTGCTGGAGCGAGTGCAGAGGAGGGCAACGAAGCTGGTGAAGGGCCTGGAGAATAAATCTTATGAGGAGCGACTGAAGGAGCCGGGACTGTTTAGTTTGAGGAAGAGGAGGCTGAGGGGAGACCTCATCACTCTCTACAACTACTTGAAAGGACATTGTAGAGAGGCTGGTGGTGGTCTCTTCTCACAGGTAATTAGCGATAGAACAAGAGGGAATGGCTTCAAGCCGCAACAGGGTAGGTTTAGACTGGACATTAGGAAAAAATTCTTCACAGAAAGAGTGGTCAGACACTGGAATAGGCTGCCCAGGGAGGTGGTGGAGTCACCATCCCTGAATGTGTTTAAGAGTCATTTGGTGTTAGGGGATATGGTGTAGGGGAGAACTTTGTAGAGTGGCGTTGATGGTTGGACTTAATGATCCCAAGGGTCTTTTCCAACCTAAATGATTGTATGACTCTCTGATTCTATGAATAGAATCAAGTACGTGAAAGTAGACATTGCTACTGTCAAAGTGGAAGTAAAATGCAGAAATCAAAGCCCTCAAGTCAAGATGGTCCAGTTAATCTTGATCAAAGAAGTCTGGAAGGAGAACTGGCTCATGAAATTTCAAATCTGGTAGCAAAATCTATCAAAATGGGACCTGTGCCATGTGATGAGGGAATAGCAAATGTCAAATATTTAGGAAGAAGAAAAATTTATCGCAGGAACTGAAGACGTATTATGTTGAGTTAGACTAGTCAAGGCTTTAGGGCAAATGTGGGGGTAGCAGATTTTTTTGGGTAGATGTAAAAAATGCTAAAAATTCTCATGAGGTTTACCAGCAGCAGTTCCTGCAACACTACACTGATGACTTTCTTTGTATTTGGTGTAGGTGAGCTAGATCTCTACACAGCCGTAGTCAACGTTTGATTTGTTGTCACGTGTCTAATGCCTTTAATGGGAGAAAGTAGAGAGAGGCAGAAAAACTACAATGCACATGTACAGAGGTGGTTAAAAGGAAGATAGTATTGAGTTACATTGAGAAGGTAAGTGCCAGGCTGAAGACATTCACCGGTGGAGCCCTAATGGAGCTCCCAAAGAAGTCGTCAACACTGGGGACAAATTTTGTTTAATGCTTTTGTACATGACTGGCACAAAAAAGTTGGCACATACTGAAAAAAATAGTTATAAGATAGACTCAGTACAGAAAAGGATCTAGTTATAAAGAATTAGTTGAATAACTTTGAAGAGTGGCGTGACAGAGGTGGGTTGAAGCTCAGCTGTACTAAATACAAGGTCAGGCATTTGGGAACTAATAAGAAAATTTAAGAAACAAATGAGGAAGAAAATGTTCATTATATACTACTTGCTCAAAGGATAGCTAAGTCACAAAGTGATGCCGCCGTGCAAAAGATAAATGGGATGAGAGGAAGTATTAATCAAGACATTTCCATCAGAAAGTCAGAAACATTAAAACCCGTTTATGAGACACTTGTCACTTCATTTGAATATAGCATAGAGTGCTATAGTGAATGCACCACTATTATCTCACCTGGTTAAAATGGTCTCTTGATTACTATGGGCTCAAATTGCATTCATGAGCTAATATGAGCAATTAATAATCTGTGTTCCATTGAAAGCATTAGACAGTCTGTCTTGTTTCAGTCTTCACTTCAGAACACTGAAAAGAGTATATGACTGGTGCTTATAAATACATCAGAGAAAGCTTAATGAGAAGTAAAAGACCTATTTAAAATGAAGGAGTATGGTGAGACACAAGATAAATAGACGTATACGCATCATAAATAATTTTAAACTGAAAAGAAGCCTCAAAGTTTTCAATATAAAATAACTTTCTGGAGTAGTAGCCTGGTTATCACTGTAGTCTGAGGATGAAGGTTGATCAGTGCACTATAGGGAGCATATGATGAAGTAATGGCAGATGATTAAACTCAGTGCCACTGAGGTACCTTCAAATGCTCTGTTCCCTTTTCCTATTGTATATATCCTATTTTTTATGGTGGAACTGGGATAGTGACCAGATGATATAGGTAGTGTTGAAGGATTTATGTTGAGTTGTGAAGTCCCCGATCAGCCCTGGCACATGCTATTCCCTGAGTATCATAGAATCATAGAATGTGTTGGGTTGGAAGGGACCTCTAAAGGTCATCTAGTCCAACCCTGCTGCAGTAAGCCGGGACATCTTCAACTAGATCGGGTTCCTCAGAGCCTCATCAAGCCTGGCCTTGAATGTCTCCAGGGATGGGGCCTCCACCACCTCTCTGGGCAACCTGTTCCAGTGTTCCACCACCCTCATTGTGAAGAACTTCTTCCTAATGTCTAATCTAAACTTATCCTGCTCTAGTTCAAAACCATTGCCCCTCATCCTATCGCTACATGCCCTTGCAAACAGCCCCTCCCCAGATTTCCTGTAGGCCCTCTTCAGGTACTGGAAGGCCACTATAAGGTCTCCCCACAGCCTTCTCTTCTCCAGGCTGAACAGCCCCAACTCTCTCAGCCTGTCTTCATAGGAGAGGTGCTCCAGCCCTCGGATCATCTTTGTGGCCCTCCTCTGGACCCACTCCAACAGGTCCATGTCCTTCATGGTGAATGTGAATATGTGAATATATAATGGAAGCAACAATGCTCCCATTTCAGAAATCAAGAGTAGATTTGTAGGTATAGGCTGGCTGCTGGAAAGCTTCTCCTGCATGTGTGAAGGGAGAAGAGAGTTTTGCAAACAGCAGGCTACAAGTCCCACTCCATCACCTGGGCTGAGAACCTGACCGGCTGTAACAGTTCTTAAACACGAGCTAGAAAACACAGGTCATCATACCATTGTAGATTAGATGTTTTCCTAGACAGTAATCATGTACTGAGGCAGAACATGATTACTTTGCAAAGACACGGGAAAAGAGTGGTGTTTAAATGCTTGGGATACAGAATGCTATAGGTAAAAAAGGAACAAAACTATTAGGTTCAGTTCCCTTATGCCACAGCTTTTTTGGTATAATAATCTCCTTACAATTTTAGTATTATCTTAATCACATAGAGCTTTATTGAAGTCCCAATTATTATGCTAACTTTCTCCTTTTGGGGAGCCATCTATAACACAGGCTCCAACAGAGACGCGCTTATTGTGGGTCATCTTGTTCTTGTAAACAATCTGACAAAAGGGCCTTGTGATACAGTGGTATTATCGTTGCATGGTATTTGCTGAGAGATACTTATGTTCTCAGGTATAACAGATCCTTTTTATTAAAACTGAAAATTGGTTGAAATCTGAATAGTTGATATGTACAAATGTTAGCAGTACATTGCCTAACTTAACCTAAAAGTGTGGCTCCTAGGGAACATCAGAAGACCCTATTTACCTAGCAGCTAGCTCTTTCACTGGGGTATGTATTTACTGTTTCTGTCTTGCAAGGACAAAAACCATGTCTTTGACACTCATGTTTGCATCTCGTGATCAGTATGTAATATAGTATGTAACGTAATGTGCCTCTCTGTATAGGTTTTGCAGGTACAAAGCCAGAGTGTTTACAATAAGTTTTAGAACTTTCCTTCCTCCCTCAATTTAGTGTCTTTCTTTTCATGAATTACAATCCTGAATAAGTAAAATAGTTATACACGCAGTCATGGTTATAAGCACTATTTCTGTAGCTCTATTGTGCTTATTGAACAAGAAGCGAAGGATTGGGATCCCATCTAAAGTTTTAACACTTTAATTGTCATCCTCTTGTTAATACTCTTTATGTTCCTGTTGACAAAGTTCCTTCTGAATGTGTTCATAATGTGATGTATAATCAATGTTCTTTAGTAATTAATTAAAAAATAGTACAGGAGGATTCCCGGAGTTGCTGTAAATTCACTGCAAGTGTTCCCCTCTTCATGAACATGGTTAACTGCACTTGGGAGCTGCGTATGTGCCTTGAGAAGAGAATAATCCACCTGCTGAGATAGACTTTGTTTTTACTTGATTGCTCAACCTAAAGAAAATTTTCACACAAAACAATTTGCAACAATGAATCCCAAATTCTTAATTAACTTTACAGATGGTTGAACTGCTTCTTTCAAACCATAAATTCATCAGAACTGTATTTCTCCCTAGTTTATGCATTACTTGTGAACCAGTTCAAACATACTCTGATTTTTGTTATTCTGGAGTAATTGATGAATAGATTTTAAAGACCTGTCTGCTACAGCTTTCCTAATTGGTCTGTTTTATTGAACAGTTTAGTTAGGTGGGCTGGTTTCTTTTACCCACTTAGAGTGGGGTACAGGAAGAAACCGTAATGGTTTCCCTGAAGAAATCCAAATGGAGAGGAACAGTTCCTCAGAGAGAGGAACACTTCACGTGAGCAATAGAGCAGAAGCCTGAGGGGGACTATATTAACATTTTTGGAGGAAGAGCATGCTGATGTTCATAGCAGTTTTGTGAAAAAGGAAAAACTTAATTATGCTGGAGTTACTTTTTCATAGAACTTTTAACAAACGTTGTTACTATCTTGTCTTTGGTGCTTCAAGAAATAAGCATTATCCTGCAGCTTGCAGCTGCGCTGTCTGTAAATACTTCCTGGTCCTTCTTAGTGAATTTGTCTTGTCCATGACCACAAATTATCTTTGTTCATTTTCCCCTCCGTTTTTTTCTGTCAGAAATGTTGAAAGCACATTATCAACAAATCGATTGCTTAAGCTCTGTCGGTGCTGGAGCGGCTGTGATTGCAGGAAGATGTTGGCATCTGCCGGATCCCTTCAGTCTAACCAGCCCACGCACCTTCAGCCGCCCAAGGCGTCTAGTGTCAGATGTAGCAACGAGAGTTTCAGTGCAAGTTGAAGGAAGTACAGATAGGGCGTTTATATGCATCTTCGCTGCAGTTTATGCCAATTATCTCAGGTATAGCTGTATGTGTTGCAATTACATCTGTGTAATGCAGAGCTTTTGTGAATTTGCATGTCATTAGATGGGAGACATTGTGCTGTCATCCAAGAAGGAAGATGTGCAAGGGCATCAAACCAACCACAGTTAAACAATGCCTTTCTAGTTTCACATATGTGCAATCAATCTAAAGTCTGTTAAGTTAATCAGTTTATTGACTTTTCTACTACACTGATGAATACTCCGCAATCAATAAAAAAACCCTGAAATTCATTATCCATCACAAATTATTCATTCAGCTGCATCTTTTAAGATCCCCTGCCGTAATAATCTCAGACTCTCCTGAGCAGAAATTGTCAATAGTTTTGTGATGTGGTAGTGTTATTCTACAGAATATGAACTGTAACTCACAACTTGAACTCAGCCTTTGGAATTGAAAGCCAGTACATTTTAAGAAAGTTTTTTCACAACCTCCTTAATAGCTAAGGAAAAATTTATTTAAGGAAGCATTGAAAATCCTTGAGGGAGTGCTATTGCTATGGGTTAGAGATCTTTTCAATTAAAAAGAACCAGGAAGGTAAAAATGTGGAAGAGAACAGAGCAGAGACGGTGATGGAACACTGCTAGCCTGAGCAGTAGGATAGAGACTGTTGAATGTTTTGACTTTGGGGAGAAAAGGCCAGGTTTAATGGAAATGTACCAAGAGAATTTGTCCAACATACTTGGTCCAAGCAAGAATTGCTTTGGGAGTGGATGTGGCCCTAGCTATAAATAAAGTTCCCACTAGGTATAAAATGCAGATTGCTTTTAAGTCACATTATAATAGGAAAAGAGAAGCAAACTTATCAAAAGTCTTTTGAATAGCTGAATTGTATCAGAAGCTCAAATTATTCATGTAACCAAAAATAATAATTCTTAAAATGCATCTACAAAACCTATATTAAAACTTATTGAGGATGTGACAGAATATTAGGTGATACATACTCATTTCTGAGACCCAGGAGACCTCAAGAGAAATAGGAGTAGCTGGAAAATTAATAGCCAGTCACACCATGCAGTACTGCTACCGACTGGTAACAGCAGAAATAGGTCATGTCTTGCCTTAATTCTATGTTCCCGTATTTTTGCATTAGCAACAGCTGAATTTATGGTTAATATACGAAAACTATGGATTCTAGATGCCTTTTAATTCCTGCATGAAATGGAAAAAATCCATTCTCCTTCCAAAACAGTACACAAATGTTCTTTACAAAAGCCATTTTCTAAAATAAGTAAAAAACTATTACTTGTTTTTATCATATACAAGTTTGTATTATATCACTTAAAGAAACAGCATTTATCTATGTATAAAGAAGAAAACAATCAATGCATATAAATAAATAAATAAAACAATATAGAAAAGAAATCTTGGTCAGCGTGGGGAAAATGTGTCATAGATGATTTCTTCAAGCTGCTGATAAGCTTCACTTACACTCTTCGCTTATATTTTTCCCAATTTAACATTGCTGTCTCAGGAAGCAGGACCCCGTAGGCTGATCGATGATATAGTGGGATCTAAATCAAAGGTCTGATTTTGAGCTTAGCTATAGGTATGATGGGGCTGTGCTGTCCATTTATACTGTCTGAGGAGTCAACTCTATATAGCAGGGTTATGGGATGTGGCATGGAAAGAAAGAAGCATCCTTCATCAAGTACAAGAATACATTTAATATACCAGGCAATTACTTTCATTTGTAGAAGAGAGGTGGTATATTAAATACAGCATAAACAGCAGGTAACTGTGGATTATAGTACTATATTTCCATAGAGAATTTCTACTGATGTTATAGACCACCACAGCAAAGTTTATAAAAAACAGTAATCCACGAGTTGTTAATCCTGAATCTTTAATTTGCAAAAGCTTATACTTTTGCTGTGATAATTGTTACTGTACTCTTGGTGTTGTTCCTAGAAGTCTCTCTTCATGCTGCAGCCCAGGACAAAAAAGTGGGATGCTACATAGAAATGCCTTTCGGAGGACTCCTCCCTTACCTCGGGGTAGGTTCAATGGAATTACAGGACCAGCATATCAACAGCTCGAAGAGTCAAGGATCACAGACCAGGACACGATACCTTGTCACGGGTAAGTACTGACGTAACTGCAGTGAGCCGGTTTGTGAGTGGCTGCTGTCATGTGGTTCCTATGCTTTGCCATTACAGTCCTTCCCACTTTGGTGTAATGTACTGTGGATCCAGGGTTTATAGTACTGAAAGCAGAAGAATGTTTTCAGCGTACTGGCTCTTCGAAGGTAATACGTTTTTATTTGGCTGGCTGCTCTTTTCAAGCCTTTGAAAGGCTGTAGGAGGAGTGATTAGAACAAAATGTAAGTGATTGGCAACGTTACTCTTCATAACTGATGCTTTTTCTAGCGGTGCCGTGATGTTCTAGTAACTTCTGCATAGCGGTTTTTTCTTCCATCAGCACTGGGCAAATAAGAGAAAATAATACAGAAGTCCAACTTTCATCTTTTTTTAAATAAATCTATGTACATTGTGAATTTTATTTGCTGTAGACTGAAGACCGATCACTTCACACAGGTTTGTCTTTGGCAATGCACAAGGAATCCAATATTTTTCCTTTTTTAATTCAGCTTATTAGAATATTGAGTATGAGCTCCAGCTGTACATAAGGTCTGAATTTCAAAAGTGCTCCTGAGCACCTACAGCTGCCTTTGAAGTCTTCTGCCATTGCTGAGGTATTTTGCATAATATTTACATATCTCTATAGATTTCCAAAGACTTTCCAGAATCACTATGAACATATTGTATGTAAAACTAGGAGTGATATCTGGAATGGCATAAAACAGCACCAGTTTCATTTGGACACGTGTAAGTCACAGCTAAGTGCAGTGAAGCGAGTGGTTACACTGTGAGAAGGCAGCTGCACGTTTTGGTACTGGAACTGGCTTTATGAAGTGCAGAACTGGGGTCACCTACGTGTTTAATTTTCCTCGGGGAAGAAAGGAGCTATTATCACTATCCACTCTGACCTCCTGGGAACTGCCAGCCACAAGTGCTGACCAAGAATACGCATCGTTACACGTGTGTTGTTGCACATCTTTTTCCCGCGCCTCCCTGGCCACGCTTCCCAACCTGCAGCAGGATCCCCCACTCTGGGGAACTCTGTGAGAGCGGGACTTGGCTCACTAAACGTTTGTAGCTGTATCTACCTAACAAAGTTGGCCGCAGTAATTAGTAAAGACAGGCCAAGAACAGGGCTTAGTCAGGAAGGTGGAAAGCAAAGCAGCAAAAGGTTTGGGTGTCTGGTGACTTCTTTTAAAAAGTACAAGTTTCTCTCATACTTCTTTCATTGTTACTATTTGGTTCTTCTAAGGAAAAACTCCTTTATTGCTTCTTGCAGTAAATATATTATTGTTCAATTGTGTGATAATGTGTGTATAATTCCTTATGAAAATTGTGACTCCAAATGCAAACCTTCCTGAACGGCGCAGGCCAACAGCCTTCCCTTCAGTGGCAGCGTCTTCTAACACGGGCTCTGGAGGGGGCTGCAGCCCCTTCCTGGGTTGAGAAGGGAGGTAGAAACCAGCAAAGCTGTCTTGCTGGGAGCTTTATTTACCCTTCTCTAGGAAATCAGTGTGGGATATTATGGCATCATCTCGTACTGGCCTACATTTTAAATTTGCAGTTTCTGCAAAAGGTTGATATTTGGACCAGACTCTGACCCCTTCTGGCCTCAGTCCACTAAAGCACTTCATCCATATTTTGTGCGCTAGGGATGTCTGTAGAATTAGACCTTCCAAATATTGTCTCTGACAATGGGACCTTTCTCTGAAGGAGTTCTCTGGGTGCATCAACAGGTCGTGCTGTGACAGGGAGTCACAGTGGTCTGTGTATATATCACAAATACGATACGAAAAGTCTTCAACTAGTACCCATGGAAATGAATTTTTAAAATGTCACTGTTAGGCATGAAAACAAAAGCAGTTCTTTGATCTTGTTTTATTACGGTGTTTTACTGATGATGGTTTTTATGAAGATTAAGGCTTTTAAGAGCGTAACAAAACTTTCTGCAAGTTATTTTGTGTTGCAGCAGTAATCTCTTCAACCAAAATATTAAATATGCATCTTACCTCTGAACAAAAATAAAATAATTCACTAACTCTATTTATGCGGAATTCTTCTAACTTAGGAAGAGGTTTCCCCAAAATCAGATGGCTTTTTACCATCTAAATATCTGCTAATTTCATACTATTGATATTCTTATTAGATTTCCAGTCCAAATGAAAAGTTCCCTTGTTCCCTGCAGAAGTTACACTCCTTCCTTTCTTCTCCCTTCTCACTTCCATCTTCCCCTGTAGGGATGCACAAATCGAAGTGGTTTACTGTCCTACTTCTGTGAGCCGTCTGAAGTTCATCCATCAGCAGCTCTGGCTGAAGTGTGGTGCGATTTTGTATGTTTATATTTTATATAAAAGAGGCTAATTTACCTGACTAGTTTTTGTCTAGTCCTGTAAAAGTGCTTCTCTTCCCATCCCACATTGAGAAGAAAGCTTTTGCTGCCTTCAAGAAGCACCAGACCTCATTATTTGCAACAGGATCTAATATCTGCAGAGTTTGAGCCGAATACAGCTAATATCAGTTATTTAATCAATGTGCTGCTTGAAGGAAATGAGAGATTTAAAGAAAACAAACCATCTCCGTGCCAGTCACATCTCAGAGAGCCATTTGAGTACCTGAGTGTGTCAGGAGTTTACATGCGGTTAAGTGGACAGGGGTTTGATGGCGTGCTTTCAGCGACAGCTGTTTGCATTACGGAGTGTGAAGTGTTAGAAGTAGTGCCTTATAGCCCGTGGATGTGTACGTATACAGGTATAGATGTGTTTATGTATACGAGACCCAGTGTGTCATATCTACAGGTAGAAAATGGGGTGTGTATCTATAGGAGTGTGTATATGTAGGTCTGTGTGCTTACGAGGCTGAACCAAAGCCTGGTAATGCCACTGGAATGACTCCCATTCATCTTAACGTGCCTTGTCATCAGGCAGGGGTAGACTGAACACCTGTAGCAATAGGGCTTATAGCAAAGCCATTGGTACTATGCTAAATAGAAAAAACATTTTGTATTTTAAGTTCTGATCCCTTTTGTCTCTCTTTAATATCTATTTTAAGGAAGCAGTAAAATTATTATGCATCTTTCAGTTTCATTCTTTAATTTAGACTCTTAAACACTGTATAACATAATTACCGTTGCACATTTATAAATAAACGTTTGAGTTTCTATTTTTTGCTTGGTTTTAGGAAGAGGGTGGGGAGCTGCACTTTGAAATACATGCACATGAATGAATTTATTTAGACAAAATATTTTTTCAGATAAAAAGACATATCTTTCTTAGGAGGAACTATAGTTCTGGGAAAGTTAATTATAGGAAAATGTAATTAAGATTCTGCAATTATAGGTCTAAGTCTCAGTCTGTTGAAAACAGCAGCAGTCGGATGTCACAAGTAGAAACATGGATCAGTTTGTAATTAACCAAAAGCTGAGTCTCACGTGGTTTAGATGTAATAACCCTACTCGGTTAAGACCGTGCCTATTGCACACAGTGTATGTGCTGTAATTCAACCTCAGTCCTCCTTTGTGAAAGCCCTGTGAGCACAGGGTAGAAACATGTAATTCTGGCATAAAATTGGTGTGTCTATCTGTACTTCAAAAAATACTATGGAAATATGCCAGGTATTGCATGACATGTTATTGTTGCTGCCAATTAGTTTTCAAAGTACCAAGAATAATTGAATCGCTGTTATGGAATTGGCAAATGTTACTGTTTTCTCACAAAACCCATTTTAATTCAGTCTTTTCTTGTTTTTGCTTATATATCATCCATACAGTACATCCATTGCATGTGAAAATCATTAAAAACATTCACTCCCTTTGTTTTCAGGGTGCAGCCCAGAATATATTTAGGGCCCGAATTACCAAAAAAGGGAATAATGCAACTGATGCGATCTCTCCAGCTATAGTCGTTTGAACAGTTATATAATAAGGAAAGGAAACAAGAATGGGCACAACCCAAAGGTCTGCACTGTTTTGTTTTCATTTATTTTTTTTAATTGTCCTCCCTCGGGAATAATACCCCTGATCAGTATTTCATTCACACTGATTCTTGAAGACCGTTCTGAAAAGGCCCTCCATAAATGACTACAAGCGTGTCTAAGCATAGGGCAAAGATAGTTCACCAAAAGCTGAGTCTCAGTGGGCTCAGATGTAAAACATAAATGCAGCTGTACAGCATGTACAAGAAGTTCTAGCACGTGTCCAAAAAAGCCGCTTGCTATATTATTCCCCCAGGTCCCACTTCCCAAAGCAGTGTCTCTTTCCATCAGATAGCGACAAAGATCCCAACACCTCCTTATCGCAGAGCTACCAGCTGCCTTTTCTGGTCTTCTGGGGATGCCTGGAGAGTTTTCATACAGGGGCTGCACAGAACTGCATGCGTGCACGTGTACAGGTTAAGGTGTCAAGCAGTTGTACAAACACGGTGCCACCATAGACGAGTTAATTACAAGTCATTGGCGCTCTGCTGGAAATGAGCCTAAAGATATCTCCTCCTCTCTCTCCTGGCTGACGGCTCGCCAGGAGGATGGGGCCAAAGGAGGCATTTCCAGTTAATTAGCGTTGTGTGCTAATATTGGACTATGGCTCTTTCATGCAATTCACCTTCTTTTCCGTAGTTCTCTTTCTGCTAATGCCAAACAGCAGCAGGTCTGATAGAAGGACATCCCTAGTGAAGTGCAGCAGGCTTCAGCAGCTTTCAGGAAAATACCTTTCAAGTCAGAGCTCAAAGCACCTGCTTTCGCACCAGATCTAAATGTTGCTTTCCTCGTCCATGGATAAAACATATTAGAGTTCATGATTAGCTTGCCTTATTAAATAGCGATATGATCACAAAGCTGATTATAAATAAAATATGTTCTGGTACTGAGGTGATGTCTGTGGTCCTTAGCAATCATGACTTGTAGATATAGTAACTCTTAGAGCACCAAATTTCTAGTAATACGACTTCTCAGATGGGAAACATCTTTTTTTTTTTGTGTCATTGTTTCCTTTATTTTATATTTAGTATACTTTCCATTTCTGTTTTTTAAGTATTTCCTGTAAACGAAAACACTTTCTGATCAGAATAATGAATTTGGCTTTGAAACAAAATGGAAATGTTAATAAAGATTTATCAAAGTTGCTTCACAATAAATACAATCATGCTATGATAAGTATTAATGGAGGGTAAAGGTAGGGGTTTTTTTGAAACACAGGATTGCAATGTCAGGAAAACACAGACATTTGCTCAAACCCAATATATTAGCTCTATTTCCAGATGAGATCTAAGAAAACAAATCAGGCCAACATGAGGAGTACGGGCTATTGAAAGACAGACATGTTTTTCAGAGGTGCAACTGCACTTGGGTGCTCTGCTTGTTTGAAGGGGAGCACAGACAATCATTTCTATGTAAATACAGAATACACAACCATGTTTTGTTTAAAGTTCTTTTTTCTTGCAACTTTTTAAAGTGTTTTCCTAAAATAGCCCTTTGACATTGAGAGTTCTGATGTTGAAGAAAGCATCAATCCATTTCCCCAGTTAAGAACATAGGAATGGACTTTCAAATTTAATTTCAAAGAAAATTGGTAATACACTATGACTCCTGAAATCTTTTAAAAAGGAATTGTCGCTATTCTCATGTACTGGTGGGCAAAGTGAGATTGAGAGAAAAGCAGGGGTTTGCCACCAGCAGATCTGAGAATCAAAAGCAGCTCTCCAGAGTCTGATGTTTTCCCCAGGGCCCCACTATTACTGAGTGCTCCCAGTGTGAGGGAAAAATGACACGTATCTTTTCGGCACAGTTCACTGCATCTCATACAGCGTTCCTGCTGCCAGTTGCATCTGACCGCTTGATGTACAACAAAAACTTCTTTTTACTCTTTCCAGGTATTCATCCAGTGGTTTAAAAACTCCTCAGAATACTTCAATAAATATGCAACTGCCTTCAAGAGAGACAACCCCTTATTTTAATAACGTGGATCAGAAGGACTTGGTCGGCTATTCATCTTCAAGGGCCAACTCCGTTCCCATCATCCCGTCTGTGGGCTTGGACGAAGCCTGCATGCAAATGCAAAATGTTTCTGAAGTAACAGGCATCAAATGGTGCAAAAACTCCTATTCAGCTGAACTTGTCAATGTGAGTTCCCCAGTCAGTAATTGTCTTATAGCAGAACAACATGAAGTCAAAATATTGCTAGAAACTGTGCAGGAGCAGATTCGGATTCTGACGGACGCGAGGCGGTCGGAGGACTATGAACTGGCGAGCGTAGAAGCAGAGAGCAGCGCGAGCGAAAACACGGCCTTTCTGCCCATGAGCCCCATGGCCAAGTCAGAGCGAGAGGCACAATTTGTCTTAAAAAGCGAAACGCAAAGAGACTCGGTATTGACCAAGTGACTTTGTGTGGGGGTTGTGGGAGGGGAAACGAGAGATCTGTGCATTCGATGCTTTGCTAAACAGCAAGGGAGGAAATTAAATACAAATTATTTATATGCATTAATTTAAGAGCATCTACTTAGAAGAAACCAAATAGTCAATCGCCCTCATATCATAGTGTTTTTTAACAAAATATTTTTTTAAAGGGAAAAGTTCCAGGAGGGATGAAGTGTACATCAGGTGCTTTCTAGGCAGGATCACACATACAGTTTCAGTTACAGAGCATTTTACCACGGTCCCATTCAGCTGTCCAAACGCTTAGGCTATGCATCATCTTTTCAGTGAAGGCCAAGACCATTTTTAGATCCATTTCTGGTCTCAGGGCAGCGCTGCAGTGAGCTGCTGGCCAGGGATTCAGACCCTGGGGAGCACGTCCCGTGACCCTGGCACAGACCCGGTCCCCTC
Organism: Fratercula arctica; assembly: GCA_947846985.1. Taxonomy (NCBI): domain Eukaryota; kingdom Metazoa; phylum Chordata; class Aves; order Charadriiformes; family Alcidae; genus Fratercula; species Fratercula arctica. The sequence goes on from CANTUZ010000010.1 coordinate 29,816,041, forward strand.
TCCCCCTCTCCTCTTGGTTCCAGGTTCATACCACGGAAATGGGCACGCAGACATCTACTTCTGAGGTCTGGTACCTACTGCGGAATGACAGTAAATCCCTAAATTGAGCCAGATGCTTAACTCTCGACCTTACTTCAGTGTGTCAGTCAGCCCAAGAAAGCCCATGGAAACATTTAGGAGCTTTGGGTTTGGCCAAGCATGGAGTGGGATTGGGGCCTGTAGAGATGCAGTGGTCAGGAGCCCACGGCTGCTCCATCGTCTGAGCTTTGCCGATCAGAGCTGCCTTGGTGGAGAGCGAGGAAGAACAAGAGAAAGTGCAGAAGCGTGTATTGTGACAGGTTTTGTTTGGGTTTTTTTCAGTGGCAACATAAACTCCGTTGTTCGTTACCACCCCCACAACGTTTCTAAACTGTTATACTTTCAAGGCATTTGTAAGCTCTCACGGAGCACTTCTGAGTGTGTGTGTATTTTTTTTAACTTATTTTTTATTATGGGTTGTTCAGAGAAGAGTCAGGGAGATCCAGTATGATCAAAATCCAGCCGATAAGTGTCCACGCTGCCCTAATTTGTTCCTAGTTTCAGTTCTTCAGTCACGTTAATTAATCGTGGCTTAGGCTTGTGAACTTTAAAGCTTCAACCCTGCAGATGGTTCAGTACGGGCAGACCCACAAGCATGCACAGATCTGATCCTAATGGGGCCACGTAAGAGCAGATGTTTCCCACCAGATCACTCCCTGCAGGGCATCAGGCCTTAGAGAAGAAATGTCATTTCCTGGCTGCCGTATCCCAATTGCATTACGGGCATTTTTTTGCATTTGCTTTCTTTTTAGTCCCTCCTCCCCCCATAAATTGTAACACAATATGCCAATAATGCGATGAATTGGCTTCAGTGACAGGCACATTACTGGTTTTATTAGTATTAAAGTATCTGCTTATTCGTGGGGAAAAAGCAAATGAACTATAATAAATAATTGCTAAATAGCCTTCCCTGGTTAATGTCAGAAGATTGATTAAAAAAAAATTTACAGTATATGCAGAATGTATTAAAATATTCCTTTGCAGCAAATTAATTGTTAAATTTATTAATGTGCCCCAGACTTTCCAGTTCACAAGTCTCAAGACTTCCCAAAATAGCACAATCGATCACGCAGTGCTGTTGTATGTTGAGTCAGAATAAAGCAATATTTTAACCGCTGTCAAGTAAATTTGGAAAAAGAAATGCTGAAGGCGTATGTCATTATTTTTGTTAAGGCAGTAAAAAAAATTCCTATTCACAGTCTTCATTCAGCAAGTCTTATTTTGGGTTTCTTTTGCGGTTTTGGTTTGGTTTCGCTTTTTTTTTTTTTTTAAGATGATGGAATTGTCTTGTTTACAGAACTTTCTATGGCTGTAATCTTTGCTGTGTGTTTTCAATAAAAATATATTTGAGGGCAAACTATGCTTTATGCCCCGGGATGGAGCATGCCTTGTTCAGCCTCCCTTCTTCAGAACCACGGAGCTTTTGTCGTAGCAGTGAGGTGGGGTCACCGTGAGGAGTGGTCTCACCTGGCGCGTTTCTGCGCTGTGTTGTGGCTGGGCACAGCCTCACTGCGCGTGAGCTGAGCTGGCTGGGGTGGGTATGGCCTCACGCCCACACCAAATAAACCCTCTGAAAGACAGAAGGTGTATTCAGTGGGGCTCAGCTTCGCATCTCTACAGTCGCGTGACTTTTCTGTCGAGGCCGTTCACATCCCGCCAGCTCAGGACATGGGCAAAGTGAGCTTGCCTCTGCCCATAAGCCCTGTGAACATACCTGTAATCTGAAACTGGCTACTCTATAAAGCTCTGATTCAACAATTTGTGAAGTGCGATCACAATTAATTGTTCACCATTAATTTCATCAAGAGGCGGTCTCTCTGCAATAAAGCGCAGAATCCTGCACAAATAGATGTTCCAAAATTAATTAAATCTTTTCAATCCAGATTTAAGGCCTTCTCGCCCCCAAATCCTACCAAACTCTGCAAATTCACTTTTGGCAATATGTTGGAAACACACGGCAAGATTTCTGTTGAAGAAAGGACCATATCATAAGCAATGCCTTTATGGAGAGAATGTGTTCACTCAGCACCCCCGAAAGACCCAGAAAGAGGGGAAGAGCAATGTATTTAAGAGAACGAAATGTTTGACTGAATGACAGATGAAGATCTGAAATGGTGAGGGTATCTTCAGTTCCTGTTAGAGATGCGATCTTGTACTCAGCAAAGGATGTGTGACTGTTATATGTTAACTGTTCTATTCAGTTTTCAGCATGTTTGAATAGAGAGACGTTAATACTAACCATATGACAGACTAGTGTATTATTTGTTAAGAGTATCGCTTCAGATCCTATTGAAACTGTCATTGTTTGCAGAGGAAAAGAAAAAGGTTTGAAAACCTCAAACTAGGTAGCCTTAATGTCGTTTGTGTGTTTCTCTAATGCAACTGTTTTCCTCCGTGGCCCCTCCTATTTTACAGTGAATGGGACAACATTTTCTATGAAGTCTGGCAATTAATTATGTAGAGGACAAAAAAGAAAGTTGTACTGAAACAGCTGAAATGGTAGGGCAAATTTTGCTTTACTTCTGACCCCTATGGCCCCGTTGAACCCAGTGGATTGGAAGGGATGCCATTCAGTGCAAAATGCAGTTAATTCCTAAAATTACATCTGTTCCCAGCCTTGGAAACAGGCTGTAATCCTCCTAAAAGAGGCCCTGAACTCAGTCGTTTACCTGTAACGTAATTAACAATTATATCTGACCTATGAAGTTCCAAGTGTAGTCTGGTGGGAAAATTCACACGTGCAGTATTACACTTGAGTAAACTGGGAGAACAGCTAATTAAATAAATTGAACTTTCTCTGAACTGAACAGAGAAAGCTTGTGTCTCTTCAGCGTAATACTGTGGAGCTGAATTACGAGACGTGTATATCCTGATCTTTGTTTTTTAACTTCTGTATAGAATTTCCTCAAAACAATCCAAAATAACCCTTAAAAAAACCCCAATAGAATTATCCCAGCATTTGAAATAGGAAATGTAGGTGAGTATGAGCACATTTCATAGCATTAACCACTGAAAAACTCTTCAGTACATCCATGACGAAATGCTGAAACCTTCTAATTCTTGCAGGATCACGTTTAGATCAACAAATGCGTCCATGGAAGAAGAACTCTTCAGAATTCTTTTGGTATCTAGCCACCCGGCCACGCTCTCAGCTGATGTAGTTGATGCAGTAATGACAGTTTATATTAATAGAGGATCATGTCCCAGATCTCTTCTACTCAATGTCCAATGTAGTGTTGCAAAGCTTAGTAGCCTACCACATGAGGTAAGGACTCCTACACTGATTTGTGGAGCTACCCTCATTTTGCTTATGGAAACCATACTCGTGTCAGTGTGCAAACACCCTCACTAGAATAGGGTTCGAGGTGCGTTGGCCGAGTGATCGGTTTGCCAGGTCTGTCTTTTGCAAGGGCGATGACCAGGTTCACTGACCAGGCTCTAACAGCAATGAACTCACCACCACGTGGCTGATTCCAATGTTATTCCTGCAGCTTCAGGTTTAAATTTTGAAAAAAACAATGAGACGATGGCATGTGCTTGTGACCAGGGATATGCTAGATATGCTGCTGAATCCAAATGTTCTGTCAGATAATTCGTGTCTAATTCTTATCTAAGCAGGGAGAAAATCTGCATTCCTCTTCCCAATTCATCCCCAGCTTCCTTTAGTCAAATTTTGGACATTACTTGAAGATTTCTTACTCTTATAAGAAATTACGAAAATTAATACCAAAGAAGAACTCTTTCAGAGTGCTAGCTGCAGTAAATAAAGCTAAAGCTTGAAGGAGCAGACCTGGAATAAAAACTGGTTTTGAAAATGGCATTAATATCCATTGCCTTTCAGTAAAATGGAATTTCCCTATAAACTGGTTTTCACTTGGGAAAACAATGAGCTTTATAAAGTGATTTATTATCTTGGCATGAATTTAAATGCCCATCTTCAAGCAGATTGGGGGAAGAGCAAATATTTAGTATAAATTTTTCAGCTTCTTGGATTTTTTATTTTATTTTATTTCAGTAGCCCAACAGGTCAATGATCCCATTATCTGTATTGTCTGACACATTGTCTTAAAGGTCATCTCTCTCCTTTTTTCTGGTCCAGATGCTGGACTTTTAGATTTCCTCAAAGAGAATAAGATTTTATCTAAATTATATTTAAAAATGATTCATAGAATAATATAGTTCTTTATCTTGCTGAAAATATACAGTGATGCAATTTTTTTTTCTTCTTGTACTGCATTATTGCTGTAAGTTGACAGCAGGATTATGCTTCCTTTATTTTGATGTCTACTCACATGACAACAACTGCGACACCCAGTTTTCAGGTTTTAGACTTGGCACTTCCAAATCAGCGTATCAAGCAGGATTTTTAGTATTTTAAATAGCAAAGTTCAAACCTGACATATAAATGAAATAGCTACAGCAGCAGTAAACTTAATAAAGTGGGGTTTTTTTTTCTTTTTTGTTACGTAGCAGTTAGACGATTGGGCCACAGGAATTGGTAGTCTCTTGCAAGAAATGCAGTCCCAGAATATATTAATGGCAGTGGAAAGCCATCGCTGCAGCCCAGAACTGGGGAAAGCTGCAGAGGAGGAGGAAACAGCCATCCGCAGTGTACGCTGCAGGGGGTAAAAGTGCTTTCATCTGAATAGTAAAAACCGGTAGAGTTGTTTATCTGTTGAAACTGCCAAAAAGTAAAACTACCTGACTTTACTAAGGACCTTGTTGGTAGTATTTGAGAAAAGGGAAAGGGGCAGAAATTCCCAAGTTTGTCGTGCTTGTACTCTCCCTCGGAACTAAGGTAATTATGTTTTGATTCTTTATTATTACAGCACGATTTTCAATGCCTGCTGCAGAGGCAGTGATCACGCAACACCGAAAGGCTGCGCTGACCCTTCCTTTCTTGAAAAGATCTATCAGTCTCCTCTTTGGTCAACGTCCTGTAAAGAAGGAGTGATTTCCTAGTACCCAACAAGGCTATTCTTGTGAAACTTTTCCCAGATAAATAAAGTAAAAATACAGCAAGACAACCTTTTTTTTTTTTCTACGATGAGGAACTATCATATGTTATAGCTATAACAGAGAGGGGTTTATTGATGACAGAAGAATGTAAATAAAGTAGGGTATAATATATGTAAGTGGCATGGAAATCCTGTACTTGTACTGTAGCTTTTAGTCTTATATTCTCTAACACCATTAGGAGGAGACCTACATGCAATTTATATTTCTTTTTTCTTTAACAGTGACCGTGGTCTGTACCGCATCAGTATAGTGACTGGACATTGACGGTCTCTGGTCCTTACTCCTTGCTCTTGCATTGCAAGGCTTCTGTGCTGTCCTATGCCCGCTCTGGTTTCACTGAAATCACTAAATTTGCGATGGTTCAGCATCACATTCAATTTTACCTTGCCCTCAGAATCAAGAGTACAATTTACAGCCTAACGTTTGGGACGCTGGGGATGTCCGCTGAGTAAATTTAAGACCTAAAACGTTCAAAATTTTATACCCTTACATTTGTCTGCTTTGGGTAAAACTAATGGGAAATCTTGCCCTTGAAGAAGGATTTATGCAGCCTGTGCTGCAAGGCATTTTCCTGCCGTTCCTTCATGTCTGCTGCTATTGACGTTTCCAGTCTCCGAGTCGGCCGCCCTCTGTGGGTTCTCCTGCCCAGCACTGGGAACGACTGTGAGATTTCAGGCCAGAAGCCTCTGACTTCTTCCAGAGTACCAAAGACCAGAAGTCATCTGAAGCATCCTGAGCTATATATATATATTCAGATGCAACTTTCTGCCTTCTAATACTAAAATGGCTCCAAAGTTTAAGATCTCTAACATGCATTACATTAAATTAGGTAATATGAATAATGCCAAAGTTCATAATATTAAGAGTTATGTGGCAAATATTATTGGTTTAATGTATGTCTTGCTTTGAAGGACTACGGAGTGAGAACTCTCAGTTGTGTAAATATTTGGAAACTAAAACCACAAATAATAATGTAAGAACAGAAAAGAATATAAAGAATAATTAATATTCCAAAATAAAAAGATAGTTCCTTGCTTTCTCTGAAATAAACAGTAGTAGCTGAAGGTTATCGAGATGCATCAGGGAAATGAAAAAAAACTCAGTGAGGTGATAAGTCATGCCAGTAATACTTCTAACTCCTTTTTTTAAGGAATTCAGGCTTAGAGTTTCCCTTGCTTGAGAATACGTTAAGATGATGTTTCTTTCACAATGTAAAGCTCACTCCTGTACCAAGCCGAGGCAAGTATCTCATACCTCAGCATAAGCAGGGCAGAAATGCGGTATGGGTTTCACTTTGGCTTTCTGAGTCAAGTTAAACTCATTGGCTTTATATTATCTCTGATCTCTTCCAGGAAAGAATAGATGAGTCTCCCAAAAAAAGAAAAGAGGTACAAACACTCGATGACTATTTTCCAAAAACCTACCAATCGATACTAAGGTTGGTGCCCTCTGCTGAACTTGAATGTCCTAGAAATAGCTGAGATTTTGACTGTTCTTGATGGGGGAAAAGCAGCCAGTAGAAGAACCACAGCCCGCCCCCCCTGGCTGCCCACCCCCAGCACGATGCACACTGTGAACTTCTGGAGAAGAGAGCAGGGAGCTTCTCCTGGTTCTCACAGAGGGTAGGGAGCTTCTGGCTATGGCACAGCTTTTTCCAGGGGTGAGGAGGGATGGATTTTGAGTTGGCCTAGGTCACATCATCTGAGAAACTTGCCTTACTTTTATTTCTTTCTCAGATCTCTCTCATGTCAGTGAAACTGTGGTCATCAGCAGTAGGTTTTGTTTTATTTTTAAGTTAGTGATTTCCTAATTCTGGGATCATTTCAAGTGTTGAATTTTGGAAGCAGAGACTTCTCAAAAAAAAAAGTAAAATTTCTTCTGTGATTTTTTTAGACCACCTTTACTTGAAATGCTTGTATTTTGTTAAGTATTTTTGAAAAAGTTAGATGTTACAAATCTAAATTACAAATATTTAGATTTACATGACAATAAGGGGGCATGGGTAGGATCTGTGCTTCATGTTTCTCTTGTGATCTAGTTGAAGATGTCCCTGGTCATTGCAGGGGGTTGGACTAGATGACCTTTAAAGGTCCCTTCCAACCCCCACCATTCTAACCATTCTCTGAGAAGCATGTTCCAGTTAGATCTTTTATGTATCAAATTGCTCATAAAATCCTGGAGATTTCCGTGCACATCAATGGCAACTTTGGGCTTTACATGGAAAGGTAAATAAAACTAATATATCTGCAAAGAAAAAATGGACTATGTAAAATTTCCAGGTCAGACTGTGGTGCTGTACAAGTGGCAGCTGTTTCACTGAAAGCACAGTTAATGGGAAGGGAATGAGGCTCCCAGAGGAAGATATTTACGGCGGCTCAGCCGTTGAGCTGACTGAAATAAAACCCAGGTTTCCACCTCCGCAGTGCTAACCTCTGCTCCTTCCCAAAGCCGGCCCGCCCCCAGCCCCAGAGGTGTCTGCAGCCTCTCCACAGCGACTGCACCAAAAGGCAGGTGTCAGCACTGACTCCGTGAAGGCTCCTCACATTCAATTGAAATGAAATAATAGGAACTAAAAACCGAGGGGACGGATTCTCGGTGGCTGTCAGGTTGTACGGCGTGCCATCAGCAGTGCTGATCTACAGCGTGTGAGGCTGTGCCTCATGGTTTGACCTGGCCACCACCTGAGCTGGAGCAATCCAAGCAGAAATCTCTCTGCCCATCAGGGTAACTTCGGAACAGCATTAAAGTAGTTTGATTCCAACTAATCTCAATTTTTTTATACTTCGTTGCATATTCTCCTTGATTATTGCAGAGCTGAAGCTGCTTCCAAAGTCTTCTTAAAGTTGTCACCGCTGATCTGTCTCTGCCAGAGTACCTGGTTGTGATCACTTCGCTCCCGTTCTGACAGTGGTGTGAGGTCCTCCACCCCTACAGCTCAGAGCTGGGGCTCACAGTCCAAAATCAAGTGTATGTACCAGCACAACTCTCTGTACTTGCTCTGCAGCAGTCATACGCATTCGCAGCTAAGCATGCATCAGCTGCCAGGCTGATCGTTCACGTTATCAGTTTTATTTAACAAAGCTCTCTTTAAAATTCAGTTCTCTGTGCTGCTTCTCTGCGTGAAGGCAAATTCAGCCTGTCTGCATTTTCATCTTGGCTAACGATGGCAGCGTTTTTCCCAAAGCAGCTCAGGAGACAAAGTCTTTAAAATTCTGACCTCAGAGGAGGAACTGACACCCAGGCAGGGGAGGGTTATTCTCAGCAGATTTTGACCATGGGCGTGCTTATCTACTCTGTCTCTCTTCCTAAGAAACCTTCTTTCTTCCAAGAGCCAATGTGCATAAAAACACTTAAAACATTAAGTAAAGCCACAGCAAGAGATGTGTGCTGCCTTCTCTGTAGTGCAGACAGGGGTAGAAGTAAGGGCTACTTACCAAAAATCTTTCCAGCTAGTTCTGCTAGTATTTGCACAGATTGGTAACGCTAAGATGACTCTGTATGGTTTGGTCACATTTAGTCGCAGGCTGTGATGCATATAAACTTGTAGCCTGTTTTAAATTGTTGGTGGTTTGCAGTGTCTCAGGATGGACTTTCAGAGCGCTCAGGACAGCGTTTACCACCCTCCTTAACCTCCATCTTGGTTTCATTGGAATAATGGACATTTCTATGGCATTGGTGGCAGTGCCACCCCCCTGCCGGAGGTGTGGGTGTCACACCAAGCCCTGTGTGGCTTTCTGGCAAGCGGGGCAAACCAGTCCTTCCTCCAGCCCTGCAGGCAGCGCTCCAGGCTGTGGGGGAGCATCCTGTGGGCCCAGCCCCTTGGTCAGGCGAGGAACAGGGTTTCACAGCAGGGGAGGCCTCCTAACCCAAAAATGAGAAACTCTCCCAGGAGTGAAATAAAAGGGTGACTTGGAAAAAAAAAAACCTAGAAATCACAATCCTTTAAAACAAGGCTCTTCTGTAACCCCCTATAGATTGTCAACAAAGTTGTGATTTTCATTTCAGTTTCTCCAGTAAATAGCAGAGTAGTTTTGCATTTACGCTGTTAAAGCCGTCTCTAGATGGCTTCAGAGAATAACGAGAACACATCACTGTGCAAACGCCCAGGCTCTAGGAAGGCATTATAGCTCACAGGCAACTTTCCATCCTTGTGTGTAGGACCTGGTCGGCAGCACTTTGCCTGCCTTCCCCACTCAGCCGGGAGAAGCCCAGGCAGCGCCCTGCACCCCTCGCTCACCTGCGGACGATGCCACCTGGAGCAAATCCCCCTACTAAAAGCACTTAAAAAAGGAACGAAGGTGATGGAAATGTGGTTTGTTCACTGTGAATATCCAGCTGGGATAGCTGGAATAACTGCAAGGGAAGAATTGCCTTTGCAAACCGTGTGCCTCATTTATTGGTTAAATAGTTTTTCAGTCCTCGCTATTTAGTCAAGGACATAAAGATGTCCAGAAATAAAAGTGGAATGACTGGTTCCCAGAACTAGTCTTAATGGTCACAAATCCAATATTTCAGACTTTTTGCTGAGCACTTATCAAGTAGAATCAATCAGGCTTCATTTAAATAGATGAACTTTTATTGTAGTTATACCTGATTTCATGCTTTCCTTTACTGATCACTAGATCTTTTCCATATTACATAAAATTAAGTTTATTTTAAAACTGATCTATAGATATGCATGAAACAGCACCCAACGTGGACATGAAGTCTGAGCATTCATAGGGCGAGTCTTGTGAAACCTTTTTAGCAGCTGAAAGTCTTGAACCATTCACTGAAATAAGATGACTATTTGATTTCAAGAAAATTGATTCTGCTGTCAATAAAATCACTGATAAACACTTGAGTATGATTTGGGGCTTCTGAATAATATATATATATATATATGTAAAGCTACATACACAAACTTTTTTTAGAACACAGAAAAGAATGCTCCAACTTAAAGTTTATTCATCTAAATAGCTGGAGAGATTATCCACTAAACCACATAGCCTAAACGCATTGAAGAAGGGGGTAGAAGGTGTTTATTTTCAACTGTGTTTATTTTCTCACTGGTAAAAACAGAAATAAAACCAGAAGAAAAAAAATCATAGTGCCTATGACAAAGATTGTGTTTCAAGGAGTGTGCAATGTGTACCACAGTTATTTTAACTGCAAGTGGAAGCCGCTTTTAGACTTGAGTGTGCTTGAAGGGAAATAACCTTAGAAAAGCTGTCACGCAGCATCCCAGGAAATGTTTTTGGTTCGGTATGTTTGGCCTCCATTTTTGTGGAGCTGTACATTCCTGTCCATGGTTTTAAAGGATAAAAAAAGAAGTGATTTCGGAATCAATCTGTATTTTGACTCGTTTTTATACTCCCAGCACCCAGGTTGGTTTACCATAAGTGTAAGCGAAGCTGAGCAGTATCATTTTTCTACTTAGTGTCATGGGTGAGTTTTACTGTGATATCGAATTCAGACCTTTTTCCCTGCTGCAGTGGTGTGCTGCTCCTGCCGCCAGCCATCTCTGTCTTAAAAGCAGAGCTTTTGTTTGTTAGCAAAGCCACAAAGAGGGTCGAGACTCACCCATCTGAAGACAAAAGCTTCCTTCATTCAGGAAGGGGAGGACCGCTGGTGGGAGGACCGGCTGGGGTTAGCTGGAGTCTGAGACAAGGGGTCTCTGGCGTCTCGGCACACACAGAGGCACCTGCCTGGAAAGCCCAAGTCTGCTGCTGCTGAATTCAATCCTGCCAGTCTTACCTGCAAGCCTCTCGGTTTTAGGCTAAATGAACCAGGTAGAAAGGCTGAAGTGTCCAAAATAACACATTCGCAGGGAGGATCAAGCAAGAAGAGACGCAGAGGTGGCAATATCTTTAATTCTGGAGTCCCAGCAAAAAGAAGCACAAGTTCTTTGCAAAATGACTTCCCACCTGAACACAGTGACACAGATCTAGGCGTCTCAGCAGCAGCTGTGGGGATGGGGTGAAATCTCAGTGTCACCCACCCGTGTCCAGCCCAGGGCACGGCGCTGGGGTGGCGGCACCTCCCGGAACCCCCAGCTGGGGCAGCCCCGGGGGATGCAGTGCCCACTCCTCCCCCCAGCCTTGCATAGATAGAATCATAGAATTATAGAATCATCTGGGTTGGAAGGGACCTTTAAGATCGTTGAGTCCAACCATCAACCTAACACTGCCAAACCCACCACTAAACCATGTCCCTCAGCACCACATCTGCCCATCTTTTAAATACCTCCAGGGATGGCAATTCCACCGCTTCCCTGGGCAGCCTGTTCCAATGTTTGACAACCCTTTCGGTGCAGAAATTTTTCCTAATATCCAATCTAAACCTCCTCTGGCACAACTTGAGGCCGTTTCCTCTTGTGCCTCCCCTTCCCCCCGTGCCCAGGGTTGTGTTTTCACACGCGTCCCCAGCGGTTTGTGCTGAACCGCTCCATGACACATTTATTCATCATGCAAACCCCAGAGACTTTCTGCTCAAGCACCTCCAAAACCGCCTCTCTAGCTGACGCCAAGTAGCCCCTGGGCGAAGCCTTGAGTCTCTGCAGCTCATGGCCACCGCCGGCCCGGCTCGCAGCGTGCCAAGCGCCCGAATCTCAGCCAAGGCCCAGCAGGGGAAGGAGGGTGCAGGGCTGGGGGCCGGGAGGGCCATGGGGGCTCCCCAGCTCCACTCTGCCTGTGTCGGGCTCTCCCCACTCCCCCCACGTTGTGCTGGCCCTGCAGCACCCCGCTGTCCTGGCTAACGCTTGGGCTTTTTCTTCTCTTTTTTGGTGTAGCTCAGAACAGCTGTCTGAGCCTGTCACTTGGCTTCTGCTAATGCACGGGTTTTGCTCAAAATCTGCCTTACTTCAGCAGTGTTAGTCCAAGTGCTTTTGAACACACCAACATTCAAAATAGCAGAACTGTGTTTTACGTTCAAAGCTGCTCTTCCAGGCACCTCATCCCCCGGGCACAGGCGCTCAGATGAGTTTGATGCTGAAACCCATCGGCCTAATAAGAAGGTTTTTCCCTTTGCCCAGGGCTAAGGAGTACAACGCTGCTCCAGGTAAGGCTCCCACCCACAGGCAGCCCACACACCTGCGTTCCATGAAGCCGTTCACCTGGTTTGCGGTCACAGCTGAAATCACTGAGGACACCCTTTATCTCCCCACCAGTGGCCACAAGTCCAGGTGTCTTCTCTTTGTGTCCCTGCACCAGGAGGGTCCTGTCCTGCTGAGAGGAGGCAGCTCTGGAGGAACAGCTCTGGTGGGAGGTTTGTTTCCTAAATGTGCCATTTCTGAGAAAATGTTTGTTAGGAGATACTGTTGTTGTTCTTTTTTTTTTTCTTTATCTTTCCACTTTGGTTTGTGTTGGATATTTTCTGTAGTAGTTATTTTACTTGCTTTATGGTACAGCAATGGAGTTTATTAGACTGTGTAGGGATTAAGGTATTAGAGTATAACAGTCCTATAGCTTTATCTTAAAGCTTTTGCTCTGTTCAGAGCTATGGTTGATTATTTTGAAAATGTACCTGCTTGGTAAGAGAGTATCTCCTTTGCTTTCCCGTTCACCCGAGGGTAAATTGCAAGTTTCTTGTCTGCTGCTTTCCAGAATGGAAAAATCTGAAGCCTACTTAGAGCGTGGCTTATGCCATGGTAGGCACTGCACACTGTCCAACCATCCAATAAAGCAGCCTACGTGCTGAGGAACTACGCTAACTTTCAAGGGTGCAACTTCAAGTGTAAGAAGTAAGACTGTAATAAGAGTGGCTCATAAAATTCACATTACGAGTCATGTTTGATACTTGCTTAAAATTTCATGTGCTTATGGAATGCCATTTGCTGCTGTTAAAGAGACAGTAATTATGGCTGCTTTCTGAAGCAAAGCTATAGCGTGTATCATGCAGCTTCAGAAATTTGCTGTGACAATCTGTATCCTGATAATTCAAACCACTTTGCTTAGGCAGTCATCTGCAGAACAAAAACTTTTCTCAAACCATTTAAATGTTTTAATTCGTACTCTTCACAGATCCATAGCAAGCTGTTAAAAATTCTAACAAGTACCTCTCAAGCTATATTTAAAGTTACGTCTACTGCTAATGGCAAACTGCAGTTTCTTGCTAGCAAAATGCCTATCGGGACATCACTGGTACTATGTAAAGTAAGACTACGCCTTACTGTATGCACCTCTTTTGCTAGGGCTGGGTGAGTGTATGCACATGCAGATCACAGTGAAGCGCTCGGTTATTTGCAAAATGTCTCCACTCCAGCGCAGCTGAAGAAGCAGAGATGATCATGAAGCTATTCTGTTTCGTTTGTAGCACTGCTACATAAAATGAAGGGTTTGTTACTAATTTAATACTACTTAAAATACTGCATTTATGTCTATGGGTTCTGGACGCTTTCTCATCTTGAGTAGAAGAGCTTGTTTCTCAGTCAGATATGAAATTATAGGGGGGCGGGCAGCAGAAGAGCAACCACTCACAAAATTCTGATTTTACTCTTTTTTGGTGGGTCTGTAGCTGGGGTTTTTGTTTCAATTATGTTATTAATAAGCATTGTTACAATAGGATTTAGCCAGGCACAAAGATGCAAGGAAGAGGCTGACCTTTTGGGTGGCTCTGGCTGTTTGCAGCAGAGGAATTGGAGGAAGCCAAGGCCTGGGGAAAGGATGGGTCTCACCTGAGCTCAAGAGAGGTTTTGGGAAAGCTGTGTGCCATGTATTAACAAGGATGTAGAATGAATTCTCTGTGAACCTCCTCCGTATTCAGATCAATATAAGCCAGATCCAGGTCAGTAAAGGGGAGCTACTTTGCAAAACTAGGTGGGAGGATCTACTCTGAAAATAGAACTCCTTGTTTTTCTTCTTGGCAGTTATTGATCAGAAAAAGAGGTATTTCCAAATACAAATTTTTGCTTGGCATAAACGCATGAGAGCAAACCCAGAGAGGGATTTCCTGGTGAAGCCCATGATGTTTGGTGTCGGGGTGTTCTTGATGGAGAGCTGTACCTCTGAACTAATCAGTGTGGGTTGAGCTAGGTGTGGTGGATGAGGTAGATTGATTAATCCATTGACTAATCTGCTGGTGATGTTTTCCTTTTTAAGGAATCAAAGTGGCTAGAGGAAAAAAAAGCACTACTATTGCTACAAAAAAGTTAATCAGTTTGAGAGATTTGTTATTTCCTCTACTTTTTCTCTTGCAGTTAGGCCAGAGAAAGGTTACAGGGATTTAATTTTATGGGCTAAGTTGGGGAAAACAAATTTTTAAAAAAGTTTGCTGTACCCTGGAATAGTAAATAATGGTACTGATTCCATAGTCAGATTGAGTACTGCGGGCAGACGTGTGCTCGCCTCACTTCACTCAACATCTCTCATTTGTAACAGTCTCTTCCCACTATTTCTCTCTCCATTCAGAAAATTCTCCAGTGCAGTGGGCTTGTGGTGGTGGGAATGGAGGGGAGTATGGCCTCTCTCCAATGGCTAATACAAATCCCTACAGCTGCAGTGTGTGTGCCCTGCTTGCTTTTTGCTATCTCCAGTTGTCCTTCTTGGGGTTTCTCCTGTGGTATCTCATGCTCTAGTTCTTTTTCTGTGTCATGCTTGGTAGTTTGCTGCTATTCTTCTAAAAATACTGCTGCTATTCCAGGCTGTGATTTATATTAGGGATAACAGACATGACAGCTATTCAGGACTTCCTTTTTTTTTTAAAAAAAAAAAAGTGATCCTAGTTTTGGCCAAGTCTCAGGAAATCTGGAGGGCCTGAGGCTTGTCCTGACAACCAGAAAGCTGCACCAGGTGGGGGTATCTGTGCAGGGGTAGCAGAAGCTTCCTGGGGACTTTCCTGGGGGATGCCAGTGTGTGGGGACTCGCCTGCTGAGGTCACTTGTGAAATCACTGCTGGGCCAATGCCATTCCAAGAGCTGATGCTGCAGCAGTAATTTGGTAGGGAAGAGTTTTGTGGTGAACTACAAATTATGGATGTTTGTTGTCCTCTTTGCAACCAGCAGTGTAAGGGACATGTGAAGCCAAGGTAGTGCACAACATGTGAATGAGATTGGTGGGAACGGATGGGTGCAGGTGTCTGACAAGCCCTGCAACTAGAGAGGAACTGGGAGAAGGGGAGATCTTGCCTTTCCCTCCCAGCTGTGCTTGGTCTGTGAGCTTTCCAGAGCACTGTAGCGATCGGGTGCTTTTTGGTTGCCACTCTGTTGGCAGTCTGTATTTTACCAATGGATGTAACAGCTTCTCAACCCAAGCTCTTTAGGGTACGCCTCACTCTGGGAGACTTCTCAGTTTGAACTGAACAGTGGTTAAAGATTTATTGGTGATAACTTTTACTGTAATGGTAGACCAGCAAAATATAGAGATGTAACTTTTAATTTCAGATCACATGAACATTTTATTCCTATCTAGTTAATTGCAGCAATATAGATTAAACTCTCTAACATACAGCTCTTCCTCTCCATGAATTAATTAATCTTTCTTAGAAAGCTATCACTAATTATGTTACTGTACTGGGCTATTAATTCCTTTCCTCAAGAATGGCTACACTGTCCTGAAGTAATTACAACTTCAGTATTAGTTGAAGCCCTTTAGTTTAGCACTCTTCTGCTGGAACTTACTGCTGTCTTGCAAATACTGGGAAGGAATAGCAGTGCACAGAGGGAATTTCAATAAGCGCTATCAGAGCAATAGGTGAAGATACCCTAACATACTAGCATTCTCCCCCCCACCCCCCACGCACACACACAATCACACTGGGGTGATTGCATGCCCGTTCAAGTAAAGGAATAATGTGTTCACAATTAGTATGTGTTAGTTTTTTCTTTTTTTAGGTGCTAGCGATCATAAGACATTTAATCTAGTTGACAATGGAAAAATAAGATGATGACTTACTGCATGTTTGGAGTCTGTGAGATTCCCCGAGTCTGGAATTCACAATGCCAAAGGCTGAATTTCTCCTTTTTGTAGTATTAGAATTGTAAAATGTTGGGCTGCTGTTGTGTGAAAGAAGTGTTAGTGAAGTGCTTCCCAATTGTCCAATACCTTATTTTTTAGGTGGGTGAGGCCTACCCCATCCCATGTATGAGAAGGTAAATGGGAAGAACTGAAAAGGGGTTTGTCACCTGAGAGGAAAACTTACCACCTGAGTTTCATGAAAGATATGTCATGAAGCCAAACAGGAGTGAATTTCATGATTTATGAATTAAATATCACTTTAATCAAGAAGATGTCTTAAGTAGCCAGTTTAATCATTGTCATCAACTTCATCAGGGTGATTGAAACAATCATTACTTTAGCAACTGATTAGCAGGAGCTGGATGTGGTCTTTCCGCTAATGCTGTAGATGCTTATTAGAAAGGTGCCAGAGGTCCCTGACAGGGTCTCTGCATAATCTGCCCTGGTGCTTTTGCTGTATTTTTCTAGCGAGTGTGTGGATTTTTCCTTAGATTAAACTTCTTTCAGTGTAATTCAAATTAATTCCTATTTTGTATTATAAATACCTAAGCTTGTTGATAAAAACAGAGTGCGGAAGTCTGATTCCTTCTTAGGCCTTATAACCAGGGCCAAACAAATCAGTAACTATTTAAACATGCTTAAAAAAAGAACAGAATTGGAGTTTCTGGAGGAAAACAAACCAACAAACACATCTAAACAAAGCAAAATCCCAAAGCAGTTCATGCTGGAGTGGCCAGGTGGCTGATACGTGGTCTGACAAAAACAATCTTGGGCAAGACCAACAAAACAATAGTCAGTTTGGAAGTTAAGTTATGAGGTTTCCCATCTGGAATATGAAGATAAATTGACTAGAAACATGATTTATGTGTAGAACACTCCTGGGGTATTTGGGCCAGATAAAGAAAAAAAAAAAATAGGAATTTTTCTGTTAAGTAATTTAGAATAGGCTATGTAAGATTTAAGCATCAGGAAAGCCTTAAGAAAGCTTCAGGAGCATAAGATTGAGTTTGAGAAGGAACTAAAATAACCATAAACTATACAGCAAGTTACTTGTAGAGGTGATGAATCCAGCCAACCAGAGACCCTGAGGAGTGGGGCTCTCTGTCAAACTGAAGATAAATTAGGAAGGCAGCCCTCTTGGTCTGGTTTTCGGATTTTATTTTTTTCTAAAATAAAAGCAGAAGTCTTGTTTTAGTTATTTAGTTTTACAGTGATAACAAAGAATTGGGAAGCTGAAGACACAGGTACCAGCAGTCATGTCAGTAATCTTGAAATAATTTACCTCAAATTAGTCAGATAACCCAAATTTTGCTTTGGATTCTTGATAGGGGTTAGCAGTTGGTCTGACAGGATTATAACAAAACCTGAACAAAAATTCTCCTAAAGTATTTCCTAGCACAATATTTCTGAGCAGCTCGCAGCTGAATGTGAGGGAGACTTGAAGACTCTGTAATCCAAGCATGGCGATTTCTGGCATAAACTAATGATACACCTCATCTGTATTCGGATGGGCACTGGGGAAAGGAAGCCAAGGATGGTTTTGTCATTTTGTAGTATCCACTATGGGAAAAGCAATTATTTCCAGCAGCAGCCACCCTCCCAAAGAAGCAGCAAGTAGAAGTAATGAGGACAGCCCCTAGCACTGCACAAAAAGGTGCCAGAGGACATAGAATTTCAGTTTGGTTTCAGAATGTATGGGGGGGAAACATGAGTTTAAAACAGAAGAAAACCTTTTAACTCCCTTCATGGTTTACAAACTGAACTTAATGACAGGCTGGACTGAAGAGGAAGTGACACGGAATGGAGAATTTAATGAATGTGGGGACAGCAAGGATAAAGGAGTTAGAAGGGTTCTTGGACAGGGGAACAAGAAATGGTTCCCCCACCTTGTTTCTTGTACTGAAAATCATGTTCTTGTCATCTTGAAAAATGTGGGAGACTGCCTGAGACCCAGTGGCATGTCCTGATTTAACAGCCATAACCTCTTCCCATTTTGAGATGGGAACACTTGTGTCAATCCCATTTAGCTTTTTACAATAGACATTCCCCCAGTTGTAGTGGTTTCTTTCCAGTACCAAATCTTCCAGGGCTCTTCTTGCTCTTTGGTTCAGTGAACACTGGGGTGCCATGTGCATTGGCTGCTGAAGTCTTGAGTACCTGTTTTCAGTATTAGTGAGGTATTTCTCACTGTATTGGGCTCTCCAGATCCCCACAAGTGGCTTCCCAGCTCCCCCAAACCAAAGCACTATTCCCTGCCATCATAGAATCATTTTTGGTTGGAACCTTTAAGATCAAGTCCAGCTATTAGCCAAACACTGACAAGTTACCACTAAACTGTGTCCCTCAGCACCACAGCTACATATCTTTTAAACGCCTCCAGGGATGGTGACTCAACTGCCACCCTGGGCAGCCTGTCCCAATGCTTGACAACCCTTTCAGTGAGGAAATTATTCCTAATATCCACCCTAAGCCTCCCCTGATGCATCTTGAGGCCACTTTGTCTTGTCCTACGCCTGTAATTGGGAGAAGAGCACAAGGAGATGATATTTTTGAGGCTGAAGCAGAAAGAGGGGATTTCATCTGGCTCCCTGCGCTGGCACAGGTATCCCCCTTTGGTGCATGGAGTTGTGCTGTCACTCCACCCCTCTGCAGGCTGTAACCTGGTCCCGGCCTGACCCGGCTCTTACAGCAGCTGGTGCTGTTGCAGCAGGGCTGTGCTTGAATCGGGCTTGTTATTGCTCATGCGTAGGAGAGTTTGAACCAAATTTTCATTTTATTCTTTGGGCTCATAATCTTTGGCATCAAAGGAGTGTTCCTGCTGTGGCTGCTGTTTTAAAACACATACTGAAATTTTATTTCTGTTACTCTTTATTAGTGACAGTCTTTCTTTCTCTTGCTTCCCTTTGTTTCCCACCCTGCAGGTGGGCTTTAACAGACACACGCACCCCTCTTCCCCTGGGGTGTTGCTCTCCGTGTTGCCTAGAAGGAGCATTTGGTACAACTGACAGGATTTTTATGGTAGTACCACTGTTTTGAGAGAGTGTTTTGGAGTATCTGTGTGCTTGGCCATTGAAGCAGAAGCACCTGTGACTTTCCAGAGAGAGGAGAAATGAGCTGGAGAGGGACTGACCGTGCTGGGAGCAGCAGCCAGGCTTGGCAAACCCTGGTGGCTGGCTACACTGAGGCCACGGCTGCCTCGGTATCCTAAAATGAGGACTCCAGGCTCCTGTTCCCACTAGGAGGACAAGCAAACCTTCTAAATGCAGCAAATAATGCTGGCAGCAGACTGCAGGAGTGCCAAAAGCAGCAATGAAATACATCCGATGACTCCTGGTGGCTTGTCAGCAGTAAATAATTCTGTGTGTGAGTTGACAGCAGATCCCAGCTCTGATGGCAAGAGCTGTGCCACCAGCCATGCTGGTCCCTCTTTGGCCAGAAGCTGGAGAAGGGGGCTGTCCTAGACCCCTAGGCGTGGATAGGGTCCAGCGTCTCCTAAAAACAGTGACAAGGAGGGAGTTTACCATGGAGCAAGGTAGTTCCCAGCTATTAATTCTCTTTCAATTAATACTATTGCAGTGCATTCATCAAATTAGTGGTTGTGGGCAGCATTGAGAAGGACAAGTACAGGGCAGGTTAGCCAGGTTTCTAAAGTATGACATACAGCTTTCTGAGCGAAAAGAGCGTGTGGTTATGCTGTTGTGTCTGTAGCTGAAGGAAGAATTCAATTGTTGCCGTAATGAAAAATGCTATTTAACTTTTCTGCTTCTGCCTTGTTCATATTCTTCCAACATGCTTCCTTCTAGATTTCTTTATTACTCTTATCTGGTTTAGTTCATCTAATCTTGTGGTCAAAATGAGCAGATGGAGAGGGACATGCTATTCCCTAGCATGTTCTAAATGACATCAGCCCGGTGAGTTTAAGCATCAGAGCAAATAGCTGCAGCTAGAATCACAAACAATTGCTGTCTCTTACATAAATGATGCATCTCGGCCTGCTAATGGGGTGGGCATATATTAACCTCCCGCCAACATGGCAGAATTTCAGGAAGATGCATATGCTGTCTTGTTGACCTGCTTAAAGAATAAGAGTATTTACTTTTATAGGTTGCTGTGAAAAGAGATGTTGCATTTGTAACAGGAGTATTTTTGTAGAAGATGTTAAAACTACTGAAACATTTGAAAGCAGACCTACTGTTAACTATAATAAAAATAAATCATTGGAGGGGTTAGGGGGGGCAGTGGATTAGGAGCCCCAGAAACACATAAACAGCATTATGCTAAATTAAATCACAGTTGTTTAATTAAGGACTGCTAAGATGCAAAAGGCTAAGAAATTATCTGATTTTGGTCACTTAGCATCATTCATACTAAGCGCTTCCATCTTAGATCTGTAAATATCTGTGTAATTATGTTAAATCCGTCATCCTTTTTTCTAAGGTTAAGGCAAGAAGTCTCTCCAGGAGTTTCAGGAAATGGGACTGAGAAGGGACATCAAGAAGCCAAAGTTAAAACAACTCTTTCATCCCTTTTGATGGGCGCTTGTCTAACTTTTCTTCAAAGCTTGTGTAATTTCTCTGGGCAACCTCTTCTATTTGTTTCAAGTTTGAATCCTGTATTGCCTTTGCTGCAAGCGAAGACAATCACTTCATTGGCGTTCTTCACCTTTGACATGTGGACAAGATTACCGTTTCCCACTTTGTCTGTAGCTCCATGAGTATTTGAAGATTGTTACAAATCTCTCTCAGCCTGGGGTGCCGCTGTCTCCCCAGAGATGTTTGTTCTGGAGCCATCTCGCCCCCATGACTCCCTTCTACCAAGGAAGACTTCAGCCAGCATCTCCCCCAGTTTTGACAATGAAGACTTGATAATTATCAAGTGCAGAGTGTTTTGCCATTAATTTGGCCTGTGTTGCAGTGGTTCCATTTATCAGAGAGTACCAAAAGTGGTTGTGTTTTTTTTTTTTAATATAATCAATATGCAGCCTCTCCTGGGGCTTACCTACAAGGTCTACTCTCTTGTCAGGGAAGGAAATTGATCTGGTTTTGTAGAGTTAATGTTTGATAAACCCATGTCTCTTGTTTAGTACTGGCAGACCCTTGCAAAACTGAACCCAAATGAATTAGGGTGAAGAAATACGTTGATCTTATTCTGTGTTCTCATGAGTAGTTTATTCCTTCTGGTATCCTTTTGGAAAAGAGGTTTACTTGTTAACCTCCCTTCTTCCTCCCACCCTCTCTTCTTTCTCGGGGCACTGCGCCTGAACTCTTCCAGTATTTCCAGACCATATGTGAGCTCTTGAAGGTGATGTTTAACAGTTTAGAGAGAAACTGTCTGAAACAATGTCTTCTAAGACAAATTCCAAGGGAAGTATTTGCAAAGGCAGGAATAGGAAAGCTAATATCCCCAGACAGTGGCAAGTATGACATGCAGTGACACAAACAGAAACCCATGGCAGGCAGTAGGGAAATGCTGCTTGCCTTGCAAAAGGGTACCCCTGTATGTGCTAATAAACCATACAGCTTGATTTTATTTACAGAGCAGAGGAAATAAAGCTGTTGTCTTGCAGTCAGTGCCCTGGCAGGTGTGAGGGGTCTCTTACAAGTCAGCTGTGACGGGGGGAGCGCGTCCTGCCAGGGCGGGCACTTCTACTGCCTGACCTGCACCAGGCTCTGAGGCTCGTGTGCTCTCTGGCATAACCACATGCAAACTCCAGGCAATATCATAAGAAACACATAGCTTGTTGTTGTTTTTTGGGGTTTTTTTGAGAATGATTTAAAGTATGGGCTTTGTGGACTTCAAAGAACAGATGCACTAAACCATGGTGATATTCCGTATGTATTTTGAAAGCATATTTCATGGATACCCAACAAAGTTATTCCAAATTAATTAATGTACTTAGAATTCATGTTTTTAATGTCCCCTGTGGGAGTTTCAGTTCAGAAATAAAAGTTTTACTTAATTTTTAATTTGGCTACTGCTCTTTAGCTGGTTCAAGGTATCAATTTATTAGACATTTAAAATGTTTAAATAAGGACTAACATCTAAACACAAGCCTGAGCAGCATCCAGTTGACAACTGGAAAACTGGGATGATCTTTAGGTTACTTATCCTAACTCAAATCAAAGTTTCCAGTTTATCCTTCAGTAGTTAATAGAAACTTTGCTGGTGCTAATTAATT
Source organism: Fratercula arctica (assembly GCA_947846985.1). Lineage (NCBI taxonomy): Eukaryota > Metazoa > Chordata > Aves > Charadriiformes > Alcidae > Fratercula > Fratercula arctica. Next base: position 29,838,247 of record CANTUZ010000010.1, read on the forward strand.
GTTTAATTGGAGTTTTACCAGTCACTACACAGGGAATAGAGCCGCTGCATGGTCTTGACGAGTGGACTGAATTTTTTCAAAGCGTATGTGTGTCATAGCACCAAGGATGGTTTTTCTATTGGCTGTGGCTTTAGCATTCTGTTTTGACAGAGTTGGGCTGTACGTATACTTACTGCTTTCCTCTAAAGATTTCAAGTAGCCAAAACCCAATGAAAGTGTTACTTTCCCCAAGAAGAACTACTAGCCATCATTAGTTTTCCAGAAAATTTAGACTTTTTACAGGACTGTGATGAGACAGCACATGGTGATACACTGCACCTTCGGATACGTGTGTACAAGACTGCAGGGGAGGTCTGCAGAGAACGGCTGATGAAGTTACTGAAACTGCTGGACATCTACAGCTTCAGTTTCCACAGCTAAAGTTCCTCCTGCCCCCAAAGCTCCTTTGAGGAAGCTCTCCAGCCACACAGTCACCTTAATGCCTGATGGGAAAACTGCATGAGAGGATCTCAGAGAGTAGGAGAAGTAAAACTGGGGAGGGTGGAGGAAGGCGGGGGGGATGAGGGGAAGTACAGAACATGCACAGAAAAGTTTATGCACTGAAAAAATAGCCTCTATTTCTACAATAGTTAGATTATTTCAGCAGTTTGGCAGGTGAGAGTTACTTCTTGTTTTCCTACTGAAAGTAGTAGGAAAGAGTGGTATTAAGAGTAGTTGTAACGTTTTAATGTAGTCTTAATTAAATCTTACTGCATTCTATTTCACTTTCAAATTTTCCTATGATTATGGGTGATTTGCAATTCAGACTTAATATTCATGCTTAAGTTGCTGTTTATGCAGGTACTTTATATGGTTGCTAAGAGAACTTTAACTTGGAGATTTGACAGCACAACTTTTAGGAAAGGCCCAAGAAAAGTGTGTAGTTGTAGTGTAGTGTTTTTTTTTTTAAATCTCGGGTACTGTTGACTGGGTTCAGAATTCAAGCTGAAAAATTGGAAGCACGTATTTTTGTCTCTTGTGATTTTGACATTGTCATATGTATTTTGGTCAGTGTTTCCCTTGGATTGTCAGCTGAAGAAAACAAAAGGAATGGGAATGGACTAAGAGGTGTGTAGCTTTGTTTTGGTGGTTTTTTTTAAAAAAAAGCAGAATCCTCCATATATGTATTTGTACATATTTGCTTTTGGTCATTAATCAAACAGTGAAATGTGAGGAAACTAGACTAAATTCAAGCAGAGGTTATTTCACTACTGTTTGGCTGTTGGGTGTCAGCTTGTTAAATGTGAGTCTTTGCCTTTTGTCCTCATAGTTCTGGAATAAAATTAATTACGTTTTCTTTGAGGGGGAGAATGAATAGGAAATCAAATGCAGAAAGTCAAAAACTAGCCATCGTAGCATTAAGTACTGGCAGAATTCCACATAACAGCAAACTCGAGACTGAGGGCGTGTTTGGTTTTCGGTGTTGAAGAGACAGACTCATGGTCATCTTCTTGCCAGCCCAATGATAGATGTTGTGCTTGATCACAGCTTTCCTGTATTCAGCTGACTGTCGTGACTGTGTATTCCTCTACCAACTCTTACCTGGTGTTTGTAGTCCATTACACTTTGAAATACTTGGATGTATTTGATGTAACGTACCCTAACTCAGGGTGTTCAGCTATGCCGGGGCACATACAGCAACGCACATCTCAGCTCCGGATGGCGAGGTGCGTGGGAAACTGACTGGACCATTGAGCTTAAAGGGCAATGAGCAGTGGCACAAATTATTATAGAAATGGAAAAATAAGCTTGATTTTTCTGTCCCAAAAAGAATGCCACGTATCACTTCAAGTGAAAGAAAATTGCTGTTATCAGAACAAAGCAAAAGATGGATGAACAGTCCTGGATCTAACCAGGGGATCTAACCGCGGGGTGCAGGTACCCCCATTAGCTCTTTGCATGCTGGCTGATATAAAGCAGAGTTAAAAATTATATTCTGAGAGAAGCTACTCAAGACAACCAAAGGTTATACGTAACAGATAGAAGTAGAGTATACGAAACATAATGTTTAAACTCTTATTTGTGATCAGATTAGCATAGTCTGAACAATCCCCTGTACCTGGGACTAAAACAAATGTGCAAAGGAAAGGATGAATTGCATTAATACTCAGGTGGCCTCTTAGACAAAACTAGCTCCATCTGAATATTTTTTTTAATCTAATACAGAGCTGTGGACTTTAATCTTTCTCCATCTGCCTTCAGTAATTAAAAAAAAAAAAAAGGATATTGCAGTATATTCCACAGAACTAAAAATTTCAGGCAGTGAGAAAAACCTATTCAAGTCAGGGTTTTGCGTTGCTTTCTAATCACTCTGGAAAGTTAGTTTTAGAGAAAAATGTAATTTTAAGAATTTCATAACATCTCTAGATTTTTTTCCCCTCTGTGCTTTCTCAGGAAATACTGGATTCCACTGAGGGCCTACATCCTAAGGCATGTCCCAACACAGATTTCTGCTAAACCATTATGAATATTTTGCAGAGACTTCACTTTCCATGGCATATATTTGCATTTTATGGATTCTGTAGAAATAAGGGAAAAAACATTAATTTAAAAACGGGAAAACCCAATTTTATATCTCATCTTGAAGACTGGTGTGGCCATTTAAACACTGTGGTGACACAAAATGCAGCTGCTGAAACCCACAAATAAACTGTGGCCAAGTGAGTTGGAGCAAAAAAAGTAAAATGAGAATTTGGGGTTCTCCCTGCACAATGCACCTCTGTCAGAGTATGCTTTTGGTGGAGTGACAGCTTATTTCTGTGGCCCAGGGGGTCATAAACATGTGTCTCATTAATGGCCAGACACAGCTAGCCTCAGTGGCTTCCAAATCTGTGAATCAGCATCATAGAGCAGGAGCCCATTGATTCAGACACTGATAATATGTGCCTTGCATGACCAACTCCCTCAGTGCAACTCAGCTTTAATATATGGAATGATGTTTTTTGCACTTATTTTAATGGCTTGCTTAAAAAAAAAAAGTGTACTGGTGTGTCTCAGGGCTTGTATTTTTCTGTTTTTTTTCTTTTTTTTTTTGGGTGCATGTGTGTGCTGTGTAGACAAACAGTGTTGTTTGGTATACAACAACTAAATGGAGGGGGAAAATCACCTGGGGAAACCTCGTCAGATTCTGGCTAGAGGCCAATTTCAAACGTTTTTATGACTGCAAATTTGTTGCAGAGAATCAAAGAAATGGTAGGCAGAGCATCCAGAAGCAGAATAAATTAACCTCTGTTAAATTCCATCAGGAGAGCCTGTACAGCAAGGGAAAAGATAAAACCGGGAAAGTTTGCCTTTCCTTTGAAGCTTTTCTAGAGGATATCTTTAATGACGGGTGGCCGCAACTTCTTTCCAGATTATAACGCATATACAGGCTCAAGGTTTTTAGGATGGAGAAGATGGAGCTGAACAAAAATAAGCTCAGGGCGCCACTTGCACTGGCAGTTATCTGTAAATATTCCCCTGAGATGTGAATTAAAGCACTGCTCCAGGTGAGTAATGATACAGGTAACATTTGAAAGTGGAGGGGGGGAGGATGATGTTTGTTCTCCAAGTACTTAATTTTGGAGTGACTCCAGCAGTGGGAAATGCAGAATCCTCCCTTGTGCAGCAGTGGGGAGGGAGGGGACAACACACCAAACCGCACAACAAAACCAGGCTCCAAACGTCTGCACAAATTTAGAGATACAGGCACTTAGGTTAAAATATGCAAGAAAAATGAATGGCTTGGTAAAAGTTCCTTTTTTGTCCCCCCTGTAGCAAACGTGCTTAGTAATAGGTTCATTTTGCCTTCTAAGAGAATTTCTGTCAAATACGATTATCAGGGAAGACTACAACTGCGAAGGCATCACAGCTATGTTTGCAGAAATCGGGCTTCAGAGCACTTGTAGATGGAAGATGTTTGTTGAGTTTCTTCATGTGTCATTTCGTGTTTCTTTTCTTTATGAATCTTCCAGCTGTGGTACACGCTGCCTATTTAAAGACAAGAATACTCCAGCAGTTCTCTTTTTAAAAAAAAATCTCTGGCAGCTGCTTTGTATTTATGTATTTTTGTTTTTTCTCTCTGTCTTGGGTTGAAAAGAAAGGCAGGAAAAGTGGGGAAAAAAGCGCAGAACTGAAGCAGTCTGTCACACTGAAAACCTCTTCAATAATAATCTTTATTGACTAGGTAATTCTCTTTGATACTCTTGCTTTTCATAGTTTTAACTGTTCTCACTTAAGACAGTGTTGCCTCAATACAAGGAAATCTTGTTTGTCTTGATATTGTTAAACTGAACGAAGCATTACGTTTGCATTAACAGACAATCAGGGTTGAAAGCATGTCAAAAATATTTTGAATGCAGTTAGAAAAGCAAATGCATTTCTTCCAAGTGTCTGAAGTTTAATTTCATTCATATTCAGGATAAGACCAGGATGGTATCAGGAAAATGCATATTAGTTGCTGCTTTTACTTTTTGCATGGCAAGTATATGTTGTTCAGGAGTCTTTAAGGACTGTGGTGTAACAAGTAGATCAAATATTGGTACTTGCTCTATACATGAATCTATTCTTTTCTCTGTGTAACTCATCACAACAATGGCTCTTGGCTGATGAACTGAGCGTTATTTTAGAGCACAGGGAGAAAAAAAGAGATTAAATGGATTTATTTCCCATTTTTGGGCTGCTCAGTAGCCTACGACTCAAACATGCACAGTATAATCTAGTGAGAATTAAATGTCATTGTTTGAATGTGAGAGGAATGATCCACTGAATTCAAATTATGAGGAACCTTGAATTGCTTTCAGCTGTCCTCACAGGTGGTTGCCATTCCTAATGATGGGTCAAGTGCCCAGGTACGTTGGCAGAGGGTGAGCAGAGAAGGTGGTTTGCCTTTGCAGGAAATCAGGTGTTAATTAACAGGGGTACTTGTGGTCTTCTGTTTAGGAGCCACAGCCAGCATGTCTCCACCACTGCTGTGCCAAGGAAAGGGGCTGTTCAGATTGTTCCAGAGAAACCATGTCACATTTGCTTTAAGGGCTGGAAGCAGGAGCTTTGAGGTTTTTCCTACTATGCGATTTTTGTAAGGTTTCCCCAGTGGGAATAGCAAGTGACACTGCCTCTGTACCCTCACCCAGTTCTGCTGCGCTGATGGAGGCTGACAGGTACTTGTGCACACTCCAGTGGGGTCTGGCCAGGGCTATGAACATGCAGAAGAGGGGGATGGACCTCCCCAGTGCAGGGGGATCCTCCATAACCAAATCAGAGAGCAGAAGATTTCTCCACAGGTAACTTCACACTGAATTAATTTAAGACTCTAACAGAGCGACTTAAAAACCTGCTGCTGTATTCAATAGTTTGTTTATGAATTATATTCTTTTTCTCTGGGAAAAAGTTTACTTCTGTCTCTAAATGTCTGCATGCATCACCTTGTGCAGGCATCAAATCCTGTTTCCCTCTAAAATTCCAGCGTGATTTGCTGGGGTTCAAAGCCGCGGTGGGGTGACTCACTCCTCCACCCGGCAAAACCCCCCCCAGGCATTTTGTAGTGTCAGCAGAGTGATGTAGGTGAAGAGGATACGTGACAGAGCGGGAGACGGGATCTATTGCTCATACTTCACGATGTAAATCAGTCAAAGATAACTTCAGGTAAGAAAGAAACCTCTTCTCTGTGTATTTAATGTCTAGGTATAAATTTATGAGGACTCTAACTCCCCCTCGCGCAGCAATACTGACTAATGTGTTTTTCCCATATATAAGTGTGCATTTATCAGTTTGTTCTGCCAACAGTACACACATTCACAATTTTGATCACAGATGAGGACTCCTCTTTCCTGAGACTTTTTTTTTTCTCCCCCCCCCCCCCCCCCCCCCGACAGATTAATTTTAGAAGTCTGCTGAGGATGCTGTGGCCATTCAAACAGCTCTATCAAATGCCACCCTGGGCAGCCACGAAGCAGCATTCTTCACAATCTGAAATTTTGAGGGATTATTCAGTAAGAAAAACATATTCATAGTGTGGAATTGTCTGTCTCCTCACAGGCCATTAACGCAGTGAACATGATGAGAAGGGCTGTTTGTAGTTAGAGCCGAGTTCAGGTCACTTCATTTCCCAGGTAGTGCAACCACACACTTATAAACAGATCTCTCCTGCCTGTTTTTTTTTAGGCTTTTTAAGAACAGTACTCTGGAGGCTGTATAAGCTATATGCAAAAGCTTGTGTGCCTTGCAAAAGGAACTGCCGTTTGAAGATGGTGAGAAATATTAGAAGCCTCTAACTACAGCAGTGCAAATGGTCAGTGATTGTATAGTAGGCTATATTAAAATGTAGTTTGTGTTGGTCCGCTTTCAAGCCAGGATAACAACCTCCCAGCAAACTGGGCTTTTGCATCAATTAATTTAAAACTGATACGGCTGCAGTGCAGCCCAGATAAGGAGGCACTCAGTGAAACCTGCCCTGGAAAGCCAAGCAAAGGCCAAGTATCAGTCACTGCTAATTCCCTGCTGCTGCTCCTGCAGGTAGCTTGTGAAGAAGATACAAAGGCTGTATAATTTCTGTGTCTCATAACAGCTTTATAATAAGCTCTCTGCTTCTGTAATAATTTACTGTTTTAATTCTATTACATCGTTCGGACTAAACAGATAAGAAATAAAAATCTGATAGGCATATTTCCTTTTAGCACTCGGCTCTTTTAAGGCTGAGGTCACAGGATAGGAGGGACACAAAAAAATTTTAACGAAATCTCACTGGCTTGAACCATAGATGTGGAGGTGGGTGAACCCATGCACCCATTAAACATTCTGACACCACACATGGCACTAAAATAACTTATAGAATCATAGAATGGTTTGGGTTGGAAGGGACCTTAAAGATCACCTAGTTCCAACCCCCCTGCCCTGGGCAGGGACACCTCCCACTAGACCAGGCTGCTCAAAGCCCCATCCAGCCTGGCCTTGAACACTTCCAGGGATGGGGCATCCACAGCTTCTCTGGGCAGCCTCACCACATGGAATTCCTATAGTACAAAGCAAAACAGTGGCACGAATAATGGGTAGCAGGCTCCGGAAAGGGTCTTTGTGATTTTCCAGCGGTAGCTCGGTAAACTGCAGCCTTGCTCCCTTAGGTTCCTCAGCCTGCAATGGGATCCGGGTGGCGCTGTGCTAGGGGTTTAACAGGCTGGGGTTTTTTTTCATGGAGATCTCATGCCCTCTCGCTGCCCCAGTTTGGCAGTGGGTAGAGCTAACAAGTGTACAGCCTGAGGTGATGCTGCTGACAGGCTCCAGCCCTTCTGGGATGCAGCAAAATTTCTGAAAGCTGCCGTAACTGTTGTGCTGCATATCAACAAGCCACAAACTGCGACTTTGCGATGGGATGTTTATTCACAGTGTTGTGTAGCTGCAAGGAGAGAGTTTACAACGGAAGAAATTGCTATTTAGTTCATTAATACTGTAGATGGTTGGGGTTTGTGTTTTTTTTTTTTAAAGTAGCTGGCACAGACTGCAGGATTTACTTACCAACATTGTCAGTTCATTCCCAAATGCCTCACACATCTCAAGAGTTATTTTTGTCCAGCTGCTTCCTGCATATCCAACTTGAACAGTCAGAAATAAAAGCAAAATTCAGTGCATTAGCACTGTGCTGCTGGGACTCGCCTCTGACTTGCTCATGGGGGGATCGTCTAAAGGCATGTAACTGTGCAGAAAGGGCTTCATAGTCCATATCCAGGTACAATATTCAAAAACTGCTGAACTCTACAGTTAAGGACAGACAGGACTCCTGCATATGGAAAGTTAAGCACATCCTTGTGTGCTTAAATGATTTCCCTGTGCTGGAGACCCCCCAGGTGTATTTGCGCACAGGAATTGCTCCCTGTGTGTGAGCAGTTACGCCGCAAAGAGGACAACCCCATCAGATGGGACTGAGTTTTGTTTTGTGGTTGGATTAGGAAGGTCAACAGTGTGTGTTATTAAGTTGTAGTGGTATTCAGTACCACAATAAGAAGCTTAAAGAAGACTGGGGAATTAAGAAAAGCTAATGAGACTAGGATGTTTAAAACTGTCAACCAACCAGGCCTTGTCTCTGAGACTTTGCATTATTTACCTGTGATGCTCAAGGGTGAGGCTAAAGGAGAAGACAGCCCTTGGAGCTTGATCTTGTTCAGGCAGTTGGGGTTTGATGGCTCCTTCTTGTGTCCTTTTCTTGGCTTATGCTGCTACTGTGCCAGCCGAGCTGGGGAGGGGTCGTGTGTGGGGTCCCTCTCCTCAGCTCTGTCGTGCATGACAACATGTACCTTCTTTCTTTCAGTCAACCCGCCTTGCGAGTGTACTTGCTGGGGCGTCAAAGACAGCAATCCAAGCAAGAATCGAGCAAAATCACTCAAAAGAATACCTGCTGACAGCAGGGAGCGCTTGATTACACTGCTAATGAGCATACTGCTCAGGGGTTTTTTATCCATTTTGCTTTTGTTTTGCTTTTTCCTTATTTAGTACCCATTCACCACGGGCATTAATAGGAGCCAGAGCACAAATGCAGGAGTCTATAATAAACCCGAGGCTCTAGGGTATGTTTTTGCTGGAGAGGAAACAACAAATGCTTATTTTCTTTTGAAGTAGTTCATCTGAGCTTTGAGCAACCGGAGAGAGATTTCTCTTGGCAAACACGAAAAGGACTCTCGCTTTAAATCACAGCAGAGAGCTGGTTGTGCGGCGGCAGCTGCTGGTCAGCCGAGCCCCGGCTGCTGCTCGCCCACGGACCTGCTGGATGAGCAAGGTGAAGGCTGCTGTGCCGCCGGCCCCCCCTGCCCAAACTCCGTTCCCATCCCTCCCTTCCAGCACAGGTACCCGAGCCACCTTCTCCTCTCTGATGGAAAACCACTGTTTTGCAAGTTTCCGGAGCTTTTTTCAAATTGGTTATCAATCGTGCCCTGAGCAGAGATATTTAAAAAGAGTTTGCTGCCTCCAGAGCAGATTTCCATTACAGCAGGCTCATCTGGGGTGAAGCTCATAGCAGCAGAAAGCCAAGGGTCAGTATATTAAAGCAGAATGCAATAATACATTCAGTCGGTAGGCTATCTTGATTTCCATATAAATGCAGAGAATTACATTCAACTGTGCACCTTTCAGGCATGTGAAACGCTAATGGTAAAGTAATTTTTGTGTCTCTTACTTTATGCTTTGATTTAGTTATTAAATAAGCGGAATTCTCTCCGGCATTCTTGCTGTTTCGTCTTGCTGCATCAATGTCTGAGCAGGGATAATTTTAATTGGAATTAATGGCTGCCAGTGGCACTTACACAGGTCTTTGGGTTTAAGTGCTAGCAAGCTAAATCTTGGAAACCCAAATTCCTAAAACCATCAGGGCTGTTTAAAATGCCCTGTACTGCAAACTAATATTAATATACAGCTCTGTTTTATATACAAGTTTAATATATAGGTCCTTTTCCATATTCTTAGCCTGGCCCACAGTTGTACCTTGTGCCACTAAACTTACTTTTAACAAAAGAGATTTTGTTGGTGATAACGTGCTGTCACAGCCTGCTTTTTTGTTTCAGCTGTTTCCTAGCTCTGGAAATGGCATGGTTTGTCCTAAACTCCTTTGGTACCTAGAGGTTCCTGGAAATCACTGGCGCCATCCTGGCTTTATTTCTAGCAAGCTTTATGATAAAAGTAATGATAAATTCCTGATTTTTCTTTAAAAAATTCTTACATTTGGTCATGTATTATTGAGTATGGAGTGACATCCTAGGGGATGGTATATTTACCATCTTACCGTATTCTTATCTCTTATAAATGAAAGAGGAGCGTAGATCACAGGTTACGATGTGCAGACAAATGAACCACAACTCGGAAGGAAAAAGCATAAATTCTAGCAACCTTCTCCTTTGCCAGAGCACCGCTGGGGTAGAATTTGGGCCTCTGCTGATCCCATCTGGAGCAGGTGTTGAGCGATGTGCAGCGGATGCAGCAAGGATCTTTCCTGTCCCAGCTGCTCTGTGCAGGGAGACAGGGGGACGGGATGGCTCCAGCCAGACCCTGGGGCTGCCCCACGGCAATGGGGCATGTGCCCATGTGGCACCGCACTTGGGTTGGCCTGTGGGTGTAGTTCTTTTGGAGTGTGCCCGGCCAGGAAGGCTGCGATGGTAGTCAGGTCAGGACCGGCAGTAGTCAGAGGCTCTTAATTTCTTGGATGTGGCATCTGCTGTGGCCTGTCTGTGAACCGCGGTGACAAGAAGCATCAGTGAGCGTACAGCTAAACCTTGTGCTTGGAAAACAGCGGGTGATAACTTGCAGGAAAGGGGGCAGAGAGATCTGTCTGTCAGGATGGGTGTTATCTGCTATGTAAAGCAGTTCCTCTCCCCAGCGGCCAGGCTGGCAGGACAGCGCTGCCAAGGCGGTTCTCAGCCTTAACAAATGATTTCCTGCTCATGGTTCTTATCTTGTATTAGTGGCTATTATTACCCTGTAAGCGTTTCTCCTCCGTAACAGAAGCAAGCTAACTTTCCACAGATAACGCTGATGTGGGTAATGCATCTGCGGGTGGGAAGTGCCCACGTTCCCAGTGCCGAGCAATGGTTCCCGCTCCAGCGGAATGCAAGATGCCGTTTTATCGGGATGCTGCCTTGTATGTTGGTCACCATGCAGAAGAGCGGTCAAAAAGTAAGATTTCTAGCTAATGGGGGGTTATCAAAAAAAGAATAAAACCTCACCCTGCCCCAAGTTTCCAGAGCATTAAGACTTCCAGGAAATGTTTGCTTTGGGAGTATCAACAAACATGTTTCCAAAATGAAATACGCTCCCAAGGCTTCTGAGCCACAAAACTGAGCTTGTTGCCAGCTTCTCTGCTGCTGCTTTCCAAACTTGATCTTAGTTTCACCGGTCCTGGTTCAGTTTCTAGCATATAATCCAAACCAGTTGCATCAACAGTATAATAGAACCTTTTCTTATTGCTAGAATTCTTTTCCTACTGTTTTCTTCCCAGAAGATACTGCTGCTGTCGTGACAACCAAGTACATAGAACAGCCTTAGAGTTCAAGTATTACTCATGGTATGTTAACTTACTGGTGTAGTAAACCTAAAAGTCAAGAAAGGAAAAGATAATAGATGGCTTTTTTAATATGACTTTTCAGATTGTTTGAAGTTAAATAATGAAAATGGCACATAATTATGAATTGGTTTATCAGAAAACTACGTGTATGAAGGGAATGTAAATTTTTCTTTTTAACAAAACCAAGGTTGTTTGTGAGAGGGTCTTGCCGTCCCCTTTTCTGTTTTCTACTCCCCTAATTATTACTGAATTTTGTATAACTGGGAAATCTGTAAAAGTTTAACAACTTTGATAGCTTCTAATTTACACAGAAATTCAGCTTGTGTTATGGGAAAATGTTTTTCTTTTGTGAGATTAAAAAATATATTTCTTATCTTTTTGGAAAAGTGAATATGAAGGCATTTCATTTTCTTGTAAAGAATACAAAGGGAGACAGAGAATGGCAAAAAGGACACATTGAATTTCCAGTGAAAGTTATGGTAGTGTGGGCACCTGCCTTTATTGCTGTACCACCATCACAATGAAACCCTGACTCTAGGCAATGAAGAGAGTTTTCTTTGGTTTCCAGGCTATGGACTCTTTTATAAAATGCTACTAAGAACGTAAAAATATCATATAGTGTGCCTTGTCCTCTGCTCATTACTTGCATATGATTTTTGTCACTGCTGGCCACTTGTCTGCTGGATTATTTTTTTCCTAGGGATGTTTTCAATGCCTTTTTTTGCCGTGTATTGTTGTACAGAGCTTACAGTCAGTGCCTTCACTTTCATCATTTCCAACTCCAGAAGGCCCACTGGAAATGTATGAGAATCATTAGAAAGATCACTGAGGAGTATTCAGACAGAAGGATAAATCACGCCAGGTCTTCCAGTCTTCAACTCTGCTATCGAGCATCAGCATCCTTCCTTTAGTCTTCTTGTTAAGACACACAGGCGGACTCTGCCTGCTTGGCTCCATTCTGCTCCTCTGGCTCATCTTTCCTCATATTTTCTCGAGTCACGACTTGAATTGCAAATAATAGGATTGCTTATATGAAAGGATACCTTTTCACATGAGTAGAAGCCATGTGTTGGACTCCTTGAAAATGGCTCTGTGGCATTTCATATACTTTTTTCTCTGGTCAGGAGTTCAGGATGTTCCACTTCTAAATTTGATTTCTAGCTAAAATATAAATGTGTCTCACTGACTGATCATCCTTGGAAGTTTATATGCTTTTAGAGTTAAAGATGTGAATGATTAATGCTTCTGCTATGCTTGGCTGTGAATCATTATATGATGCCCTGATTTTTCTTTCTAAATCTCTGTGGCTGTAGCAAATAAGATATTTAAGGGGGGGGGGGAAGGAAAAAGGGTAGAATATGACCTTCCTATTAGTTGCCCTTCAGATGAAATAATAGTCAAGCAAGGACGTTTTTCTGAGTTTCTACCTAGCTTTTGGACTGTGGCAAAGTACAGACCTATCAACTGTAGGCCCCTGTAACTAAGTCCAAACATAGAAATCTTGAAAGTTGAAGCAGCAGACCAAGTTGTCAAGATGTAACTTTTAATACAGTCCTAATTAATTCTGTTATTATTTCCTCTCAAGTTAGATTAGATGTTTTGGGGGTATTCAAAAATCAGATATTCCCATGGGGAAACACGTTTGTCCCATTCTGGTGGTCAATATTGCTTAAGAAAACCTGAACTTCTTTTGTCTCCCTTGGTCACGGGGCAGAAAGGCTCCTGCCGTGGGAACCTGCTTCTCCCAGCCCTCACACCTGATCTTCTTTGGCTGTTGTTGAGGGATGAGCTCCCTGAGGTAATGATAAAAAAAAAAAAAGGCATAAAGTTAATAGCAGGTGCCACACTTGGTTCAGAGTTTTGTCTAGACCTCAGGAGCTGATGTTGTTGACCCTGCTTGCGAGTAACTAGTTCAAATTATTGATTTGAAAACAACGGGGCGTGACTCATCCAAGTGCAGGTATCTACGCTTAAGCTGAAATGCGTTTTCCCAAACAGCCACCCACATTTCGCTGTGATTCATTTGCTCTGGTGCTGTTTTGCCATCCCAGCAGCAGAAAGCACTGCCTCTCCTCTGCCTGTTGGCAGAGCACCTTTGCTCACTGAGGACTTGACTTGGGTATCTGGTGGGGTGGATGCGGTCTGGCAGGGGTGAGGTACCATGGGGGCAGATGCTTCAACTCTGCTGCCGATTCAAATCGGAGCAAACGGGAGACCAGAAACATCCCGCAGGGCTCCTGCAGTGGTGGCTTTGAGAAGGACTGAGGGATTAAAAGCTCTCTGCTGTCTGCTCTCGGGAGGGCAGATGCCGCGTGTTCGCCTGGCAGGCATTACCCTGAGCAGAGCGTGCCGTCCTAGGAGGCATGGAGTTAGTGGCCCTCGTGACACTCATAAATTCCACTTGCCATATTTCTCCAGTGATGGGGTGAGGAAGACTTACCATTTGTCATCTTCATCTGCTAGGGAAATAGTGGTTTGTCTGATGCTTTTTTTTGTCATAAATACTAAGGGAGAGCAGGGGAGCACATTTTAATTAAGAAAAAACAAACATAATTTTGGACAGTCTCTGCCGCAATGAATCCTGTCTTTGCTGAGAGGTTTGGAATGAAGCTTTCACATGGAAAAACTTTTAGAATAATCTGCGAGCTGGTGGCTGCCCACTGAAGAAAAGGTGGCAGTAGTATTCAGGGGCATGAAACCATTCTATTCTGCTTCAATAATGTCTAACTTTATACCAAATTCTGCACTATTATTCAACTGTTGCTGTAGCAAAAGCACTTGTGTCACCTTGTAGCAGGTGTCTGCTTCTCCTAGGGAAGACGGAGGACTCAAAAGAAGATAGGAAAATAATTTCAAATTCCCTTGGTCTGCCTTTTACCTCCAGTCCTTTTTGTTTTTTCCCTCCCCAAAGTGATCATTTGCCCTAGTCAACCTCTTTTGAGAGAATTCTTTTCTTTCAGGTGCTTGTCGTGTTTCTGTAGCATGGATCACCTGGGAACGCAGTCTCGTGCTACTTTGGGGACTAATTGCACGGAGTAATTAGTGAATTCTCAGCCCTCACAATGATTGTTTTATAAATAATTCTCTGCTTTAAAAGTTGATCACACCTATGCTTCCTGAAGCAACAGTGCAGAGCAAATAATTCCCTGGAAATGCCACTATTTCTGTCATAGGGCACAAGGAGAAGAAGCTGGGAGCAGCGGGTGGCAGGAGAGGCAGGATGGCTCCACGGCCCTGCCAAGGGAGCAGGCGCTGAAGGGAATTTGCTTAGGTGCAGTTGATGAACTCATTCCATTTTAAAGCAGGAATGGTGGAGTGATGCTCCGTTATAGACCTCTGATGCTCAGCAAAACCTACATCTGAAGGCTCACTGCAGGTGGAGGGATGGAGCTGGGTTTCCAATAAAAGGAACCAAAGGTGCGTGTGTGGCTCCATTAAAATCCTTGCCTTAGGCTTTTTCTTCCTGCTTCAGAAATTCAAATGGATACAGCAATTCGTGTGCTGCAAGGGGGGCGATGTAGGTAACGGTATAAATGTGATGGAATGAGAATTTAAAGTAGTGAATGTGTAGTGGTTGTGTAAATGACAGACTGCAGATTGGGTTTTGCTAAATATATTAGCATGGTAGGTGAAGCAGGCTAACAGTGTTGTTAAAACACTGGAGCATTTGTACAGGACAATCTATATCTCTTCGGGCCGCAGTTCCCGATGTCAGGTTAAAAAAAAAATGTTTTAATAGAAATTCAGTTTATTCATCTGAAGCAGAGGAGGTATTTGTATTTCTTAGGGTAACAAATGTGCTTTTCTCTCTGAAAGTGTGTGTCAGATGAATTTTTTCTTCTCCATGTGCAATGGAAAGCCTATTGTAATAACTGAAACAACAGAAGTGGCGGTAGGGCACTGGCAAGGGAATCGAGCATCAGCCGCAGCTGAGCGGCAGGGGGTGTCTCAGGATGACTGCTTGCAGGCTGCAAACAAACACGTGCGTATGCCTGCAGCCTGAAATAGGAGCCAATTGTTCCAAATAGGTAGCATTAGATATTGTGTTTCGCTTATGTGAATTCTGTGGCAGACCAACAGGTGAAAAGACTGCACGGTCTGGTTTCGGTTTGCATTTTAAAGATTAAAAAAAAGAAGCATTCTTTCTCTTGCACTTTCTTGGACTGCACCTCCAACAATGCAGTTAGTGTAATACCGGAACGAGATGATAGCTTACCATTGCCTTGCTGGAGACTTGAGGTGGCCATAAATAGCCTATATCTGGGTGTTGCCATCGATGAGGTATTTGATGGCTCGAGGGCTGCTTGTCACTCAGCGTCTTTTGAAGGCTGTCAACTTCATTTCATGGTATTTGCATGACTCAGTTTTTGAGTGATGTGGCTCCCTCAATCTACTGTGGCACTGCTGATCTATGAAGGGCTTCCCGGTACTATTTCTTTCCATTAGATGTGAGAAGGGTTAATGGGTTCCCTTCAGACTTCGACAGTTATCAGCAGTTACCATTTTGTATCAATCAGAAGGGTTCAAGTTTAATAGTGGCAATGATCTAACCGCAAAGAACAGGATCTCTTCCCGAACTCAAAACTTAACGTAGTTTTATTTAGCCCCTTTTCCGTTTGCTTTACTTTTACCTAAAAACACTTCAGAAGATAATCTAAAAGGCCAGAAATCTGAAAGGCCAGGTTTTAATTACGGAAAGCTCAAATCTGCTCATATTGTTCATGTCTGTGAAGAAATAGCGTGCCCCTGCTTGCAGACCGAGCTTTCTTTTACCAGCCAGAGAGTGTTGCCCATCAGCCCCTGGCATCGGGCGCACAGCCCTGTCTCCAGAGAGCTCTGCAGGAAAAAGCCCCCGGTCAAGGCTCCTGCTTGAAGCTGCATTGATCCAATTCCACCAGGCACAGGAGAGAAATGATGGCAAATTCCTTCCCCAGACAGAACAATGCCATTTAACTGCAAGATGTGATCTTCAGAAATCAATCAATTTTGTACTTTTCAGTAAATTCAGGTTGCTCCAAATTGAATTGGAAAAACTGACTGGCATGGAAGTAATTCTTCTAAGTAAATTTCTGCCTAGATGCCTGCTATAATATCAATGCAGATTTCATGACTATGTTTCATTAAAAGGATTTTCATTAGGAATGAGTTTCAAAATTTGCTAATATGTCAGACTCCGAGGACACCCATAATTATATCCACAGCCTTTCCAGATCTAGCCTTTTATTCCTCCTGTCTCTCTCTGCCTGTATTAATAAGCATTTCTAAACTGCCTGTTAGTGTACTAGTCTGGCACACTTTACAAATTACAAAAACAATTTTGTTTTCTTTATATTTGTTCAGTCCCTTCTCTTTCATTACTTTTTAAGCATATTATCCTTCTGCTTTCTTAATAAAGAAGTGGTGAAGATGAAAATCTAATCGCAGATGGTACCTAGATATTGGACCCTGGCCATGCCATCTCTTATGTTTTTGAACACACCTTCAAATAAAAGCACGTGCCATGAGAAGTGAAGCTGTCCAGACCCGCAGCTTGAAAGGACTCCCAAATTTCTGAAAGTCAACTTTCCAGCAAGGTATCAGGGACCTTTAACGTGGTTGGTGAGCAAATCTATTTAAGAGCAGGATCCCATTATTTAAGGATCCATCTCTTTAAGAGACTCATTGTGAGTGGGTGCTGGAGACACCACTGTTCAGTGTCCAAGAAATCATGGCCTCACGTTGCCTTGAGTCTCTTCCTGAGGTCTGCTAAAGTTTGTGTGCTGGTGGGTTGCAGGCACTCTTTTGACCACCAAAAAAAGGGTCTCTCACAGACAGAAGGAGAAATAAAAATGTGAAAATTGTGGATGTTTGAACATTACTCTCCTGGCGAGTTATTCTCTCTGAAATTCATAGAGAACCTGACTTAGGGTTAACGAATGTAGTTGTTGCCTTTAGGATACTGCTTATTTTGGGCTTTGGCTCAAAACCATGCGCTAATGAACTAGAAAACATTTTATCAAAACACAAGCTTTTTCTTGAAATATTCCTTATTCTCTTTAGTCTAATGCAATTGTTCTGTGTTTGGTTGTCCTGAAGTTCATCAGCTTATTTGCTTGAGATGATCTTGATTAAGCTGTTGCCACTGAAAATATCAGTCTGAGTTCAGTGATCTTTCCAAGCAAGGATAATAACATACCCTCACATTTTGTCACTGTATATCACATTGCATATAATTAATTGAACGGTGCTCACAAGAAAAGTTGTTGATGCTTTACTATCTAAAATGTTTTTATAAGAAAATGACTGTTTTTCTAAAAAGGAAAGTCTTGTTATTAGAAAAAATTTAAGCTTCGGTAGTTTGGCTGAAATGTTGCACTCAACAATTGGAAACTTTCTGCAATAAAGCCCCTCTTTCTTTTGAGCTGGCTCAACGATCTTTGGATGAATAAATCCAAAAGGATGCCAGTGGGAGGAACTGGTTACACAGGATTTCCTAAAGAACATATACAGAGGGTATTATTAAAATGTACATCCTGTCTTTATTGAGACGTGTGGGATGTTTCAGAGTGGGTGATGTTATAAATATTAGAGATTGAATTTTTTACTCCTGTTAGGTCTAAAACATCTCTGTCTCTTTATTAGGAGATAAGCCTTTCACAAACATATCCGTTTCTGAGAATTATGTATAGAAAAAGCAGTTACAGAAGAAAAATGTATAATGGTACAATGATCATCATCAAATGAGACAAGTTTTGGAATAAAGTATAATTACTTTTTAAATTGAGACATTCCCACGTTTCAGTACAGCACATCTCAAAAGGACTGCAAACCAAAAGAATATCGAGGCAAATCAAAGTGAAGTTCCATCTGGGATTGTGTGGTCAGTTGTTGCCTTAACCATCTCCTGAATGGTTTTATTTTTTTTGGTGCCAAATATCCCTTTGGGGCAGGTAAGCTAAGAGAACTTGTTGCAAGAGGAAATGTTTGGCTGCAGAAGCAGAGGCAAAGTAGAGAAAGATGGAGAAGTTTGAGTAATCCAACCTTTCCTCTTCCAGGAGAGGAAGGTATTTACACATAATCTTGCAGCTTTATTTGATCCTGTTTCCAATGTCTGAAATAATGGGGCTTCAAGCCATTGCCCTTCAAAGACTTCCCCCCCCCCCCCCCATTCAGATCTGTCTGTCAACATTGTTATGCTTGTAGAAATAATCCTCAAATTATTTTTAAAAAAATTGCCCTGTCTTTTTTAGAAACGATTATCCATAGGACTTTTGCAGGTAATGTACATCAGCTAGCTTAGGTTTATTCTTTCAGAAGAAGAGGAGTATGCAATTTAACGAGTGTCACATTTCAAATCCTTGAAAAATGCTCCTACAAGGCCTTCTGAACTTCCAAAAAATAGGCATTTCTTGTCTGTCTGAAATACTTGAATTTTGAAATGCTCCCTTCAAAAAGCAAGCTTATGTCAGGATTCTTAGCACTGCTGAACATGCTGATTGCCTAAAAAAAATACACATACATGCTTCAAATTTTTATTTCATTATGTTATACCTGTTCTGCAAGATGCTGGATGTTTCTGTGATCGTCTCTGAAGTGACAGTAAATAAGGTTTCTGGTCTGAAAATGTATCTACCTAGCTTGAAACGTTTGAATAACTCGCTGAATTTTTATGTGCTTAAATTAGGTGAGAATTTAATGCTCTGTTGGACTGAAGGTGTTTTCTATTGGTAGTTTCAGCGCCTGTCTGCAATTTTTCAGTAACAATAATCTTAGTGACATAAGTATATTGAACATTGGAACCTTACGAATATGATGAGAGATCTCCTAGACCATCACTGTCTTATTAAGAAAGGACCAGGTTAAAAAATTGATTTTCCTTCTCGGTGTGGAAATGCCCTGGTTTTATCAACCTATTTCAAGCTGGATGGGCTGGTTGATGGGTTTATTTTTCCTTCCTTCTTTATATTGAACTAATGGTGATTCACTAATAATTTGGGGATAAAAATAGTAATAAAGGCAAACTGAGGCAATAAAAGCTAGATGAAAATACCATGAAATGATTGTATGTAATCCAATAGTTTGCTTGTGAATGTGGGACCTAACATTAGGCTCTCCAGTCTTATGAATAAAGTCCCTCTAAGGGCCCTTTAAAACTAAGTGCAGAGTAGGTTTCAACATTGACAAATGCTAATTTTGGAGTTTACAAATGACCTTACAGTGAGGACGTTCCTCCAGTGCCTTACATATTCAGTTCAAGCTCTAAGGGGCAACTGCAGATTTTTATCTCCTGCTTAATAGGTATGGGATAGAGAAGGTGGAGAGGGGGTTATTTAGGTGAAATTATTACTTATAGGGGGTTTACTTTCTTTTATGGAAAAAATGTATAATCTTTGTAAACTAAAATAACTTCCCTTTGTGGTGAAAAGATGAGTACAAGATACAATAAGGGGTTGTTAGTTCAGGTGTTGTGGCCTGGATAATCCAGGGATTCCAATGTCACCTTGGAGTGCTTGAAACATCTTCAGCCCTCCTAGAGGGGGGCTTGGTGCTCTTCTTTTGAGATGACATCCCTGTCTGCAGGTTTGTACAATCGAGCACTACCAAGCTCACTGAAAGCACAGGTTATTCTAATCAACATTTAATATGTGCCTAAAAATAAGACTGTATTGTATCAGAATAGAAGATGTTAAGCTTGAATTCCAGGATTTGAAAAAAATGCAGAGGAGTAACAAGGATAAATTTATATATCTGAGGACATTATTTTTAAAGCTTTCACTTTCTTGGAGAAAGCAAAGCATTTACAGGTTTTTATTTAATTGGCTTGATTGAGGAAAAAGTGAGTAATATAAGCACATGCATCTTATGTGTCTGGAAACAGACAAAAAGTATCTGTTTAAATTTAAAGAAAAAAGGAAGATAAATATTTAGTAACTAGAGGGCTGATACAGGATATTCTTTAATTCACTTGTATTCATGTTCTGTTCCATTGCAAAACAGTTCCAAAAAAATGTGGCTTGGTTATTGGTTTTGAAGAAATCCCAAACTTTGGGAAATTTACTTAGAAAAAAGTTTAAACATATAACCAAAACCTTGGACACTTATTCCTAATGTTATGAGAGCTTTAGCTAGAGTGGGGTTTAGTTGCCAGATAAATTCAGTTATTTTTACAAACTATCATCTAACACTTCCTCTAATGTACTGTATCTCTGTGTAGAAAGTACTAATGTAAGCCCAAACATTTTGTATTTAACGTCAACTGTTTTGCTGGACAATTTTTTTCGCGTATCGTAGCTTGTACATAAAACACTTAAGGTATTTAACATTTGCTTCATATGTTTTTAATTTTTAGTTAAAAATGCAAATTAATCAAGAACTGTCCCAATATTCCTTTGCTTCTGGTTTGTTATTTTTTTTAAGAGGAATTTGAAATCATTACTTCATTTCTTGATTTCTGAGATGTACCGCTTTTTATTTCTGCAGCACTTCTGTTTTCAGTCCTCATTGTTTCAGTTAAATTTTGCTTTGACTTTGTCATTTTCTGACTGAAGGAGTTGGTATTTGACTGCAGGACTCAGTATTTAGGATCAAGGTGCACGTGTGAGCCAAACCCCAAATTTTTCCCCCCATTTTGGTGGAAGCTGGGAGGGGCTCAGCAGAAAGCAGCAGCTGCTGCCGCCTTGTTCTCGAACCATAAAACTTGGGTTCATTTGTTCTTGCCAAAGACTTTGCCATGCTATCAGGATTCAGGGTAATGGAATTGCTGGCCACTTCTTTCCCTGTAATCCTCTCTCTTACCCTTCTTTACTTGTCAACAGGACTTATTGCGGCAATTTGCCATGCCTGCATTCTGGATGCTTCACCTGGGTTTTTTGTCTGCTTGTGTCATAAGGAAATGAAAACACTTAATTGTTAACTTCTACAGTAACCTCTATGCCGATTAATTTTTTTTTTGTAGGTTGTATAGCTAAGACAATTACAATTCATGATCTGTTCTTCTTCTTGTCAAAATACTTTCTTTCACTTGATTTCAGTTCAGCTCTTTGTAACAACTGAAGATCACAGTAAATTAGGATTTAAAAGAATTATTTCCTTGGAAAGAAACAATCCATTAACTCTCAAGGATGAGAGGAACTAAGATGAACAGCATATTTCAGAATTAAGCATGTTAGTATGCTAGCTGTGGAAGTGTGCTATCCAGATGATAGGACAAAATCTGCTTTATTTGCCATACTCCAAAGGAAAACAGATACCTGGTATCAGATGTGGAGGCAAAACTTCCCTACTTGAAGAATGTATGCCCCAACACAGGCTGTTGGCTTTTCCCGTGAAGAGAGACCTTTGGTGAAGCCCTATCTCTGAGGTCAGGCACCACAAATGCCAGTCAAAGTCTTAGATGCTCACTATGACAAAGCCACTCTCAGGACACAGCTTCAGCAGCGCGCTCTCCTCCTCCTCCTCCTCACTTCTCTACTAAATTGCTGTAAAGTCTTTTTGGCAGTTTCAGAAATGGAAAAAAAAAGACCATTCATTATGAACATTTGTAATGGCAGAGACCTACAAAGAAATGCTTGGTGAAGTCTCACATCACCTGAATCTGTCGCACCTGTCGGTCACAGGGAGCCTGCTTTCTTCCTCTTTCTTTGTGCACTGCTCTGCCAAATCTGCAGAGAAGGAAGAGAAGGCCTCAGAGCTACTCACAAATTTAATTTGCTGTCCGTGGGGAAAACCCTTTTGACTTCCGCATGAGTAGACCCGGATCTGAATGTTTCTCATCAGGACATGTCACATCATTAAATATTAAAACATCTCTGAGGAACACTAGGTCACTGATTTTTGAATGCTGATCTCCAACATTGCAGAGGACAAGAGGCGAAATATTGGGCTCAAGTGTTTAACAACTGGACATAACTGTGGAGTATTTTAGGAGTTGGGAGTGCAAGATAGTGCGTTTTATAGGCATAACCGTTGATGCAAGTTAGCTGGAAGGTAGTGTAGGAAGAATCAGGGCAGCACAGTGGGAACTGAGATGTTCATCAAAGCCTGGTGCATGACATGGTAGTGCAGATTTTTCATTTAAAAAATAACGAGAAAAATAATTTTGTCATAATTCTACTGACTTAACAGACCTGGCATCGGGCACCTGCTTCGTCAGCTCCTTTGCAAGCACTGTGGTGAAGTGGTGTGGCTTTGCAGGGAAGGTTGAGGATTGACGCCCCAAACCTAAAGGAAAGTGGAGCTCAAAGCATAACTCCCCTGAAAATTCACAGTAATCTCCACTAATAGAGCAGAAAGAGATTAACTTGTTGAGACACTTAAAGAAATTGCCCCCAGACAGTTGCCATTTAAGATACCCAGTGCTCAGGTTTCGAAGCCAGGTTTATTTGGAATTTATTTTTTTAGTTTATTAAATCTAAGTAAATTAGCAAAGGACAACGGGTAATGAAGACTGTTTGAAATGGCATTGCCAAGCCTATACAGAAATATATGGAGTGAAGTTAACACGCTACAGATTTCTCTGGCATCATGAATCGGGATTACTTTTCAATTTAGGTGTTTATCTACCCTTCTAAGAATTACTTTTACAAGATTATAATTTTCTAAGGTTAAAGCTGATAGAAAAATAATATTAAAAATGAGATCTGAAGAAAAGTCTATAAGGAACAACTGAGAAATATTACTTCTGCTTAGCATTGGTTATTTAAATATGAGCCCTGTTTCCCTTCTCGTAAGTGTTATACATTTCTTTGGATCAGACTTAGTAACAATAATGAATTTTGGTGCTACAATAAGGCATATTTACCTACACTTTAATTACACAAAACCATTATAATTAAGTGCATTTCAAACAGTATGTAAACAATGAAACAATATAGTAACATTAAATAAATAGGCAAAATTCTTCTTTTCTCAGGACCAGATAACAATGAACCAATTATTCTTTACAGCTTTCCAGGAGGGCTTCTCATTGTACAGAGAGGTTTAACATCTGGATCAATGCTTGCATGTTTCTTAATGAAGTCCTTTAGCTCTTAGAAATTATTGAAAAAGCATCTCCTGTGGAAAACAAAGATTAGTTTAGCTGGATGCCATGCTGAGCAACGAATGTTTTTCTTGGCTGGCTCGCCACAAAGCTGCTTCCATTCTCTGTATCAAGTAAGGATCTCCAGGCTGTGGTCCAGTAAACAGAGATTATATTCTTGTAATTCAGGACACACTGTAGCTTCTTGGTTTTCTTAAAGGATCGGTAAATTGGGCCAGATTCTGGCTGTTATCATCACTTCTTTGCATTGCGCTATTTCCATAAGAAGACTCAAAGAGACTCTGGAGAAATCTACACATATGACATAACCGTAACTAATGAATGAATCTCTTTCCTGTAAATCCCCATGAGTTAAGATTTGCCAGGGTAAGGATTAAGCTGTGTGAGAAGGCTGTTGGCAAAGTGCTGAAAGTATGTGCCAAAGTGTGAAAAACAGCAGAGAGAGACTGCCCTAAGGTACCAGCCTTAGGTATTTTTCCAAATTACTGCCAGGTATGCATTCAGCCCAGAATTAAAAAGAGGAAAAAAAACCACCAACAAACATAAACCACAAAAAAGCTACTTAAAGGGTTTGTGATGTTTCTCATGCGTTCTTTTCCCCCTAGGCTGCACTCCTGATCAAGGGCGCTCTCAGCGAAGAGCATCGGTGCTTGCCCTCCAAGGGAATGGCTGGGCTTGGGCCCCCAGCCACCCCCCAATTTTGGTACTGTGTTTCCTCTTACTCAAAAAATGTACCACACAGGGTTTCAAGTGCCCCTGTTAGATCAAGTTGCACATACACCCGGAGCAATGCTTTGCTCCTCTGTGTAAGGCACGTGAACAGCCTGATGAGAGTGTGAGCCAATCCTTTCCTTGGATCCCAGATGTTATTCCTAAATCACTTTAGCAGTTTTCTCAAACTCTTTGTCAAGTCATTTCAATTCTTTGTGCTTTCATCAACCCAGTGGCTTACCATGGGGGCCTCTATCTAGGCACGGGCTTTCTGTAATATTGCTAGTGCTGGCTCCAGGAGTGGTCAGGCTTGATAAATCTCAGTTGGTGAATAACTTTGATTTTTAGTTAAAGGAATAAACGATATGAGAAGAACAATCATGGCACAGTATTGTTTGGGTAAAGTGAATCAATGCACGTTTAAAAAGGTCCCATTTTGGGACCTATGTTTAATGGGATGACCAGAGCATGCTGCAACGGCTAAGCAATGAAATCTTTGCTTTCCTTCTGAATATAAGGAAGAGTTCTACATCCAAACGATTTTTTTTTAATACTCTCTTTTTAAATTAATACATGCAAGGAGAGATACACTGAAAAAGGGACTTTGGCTAAAGGCTTCTGAGTGGTTATACCCATACTGATGAACAGCATGGCTCTCTGCTTTCCAATGGAGAAACTGGAGAAGCGAAATTACATCTGACAGGTTCATTTCTACGTTACCACAATTTTTGGCTAAAGGCAAAAATTGATTAAAAAGAGAAAAGACTTAGGATGTTAGGAGTCATAGCTGTGTTTCTATGCTGGAGTGCCGGCATTAATCTAGACTTGGCGGCACTGATTACAGGAAGAGAAAAGACAATTCTGTACCAATTTCCATCTGTGTTTGTAAATAAAAGCACTGATGTAATGGAATTTTTTTAATGCGTGGGGTTTATGAATTCATATGTCGAGACAAGTGCAGCTGGGTAGTGATGGAAGAAACATATTTAGCAAGAAGCACCTGAGAATGGAATGCTTGAAGTACAGCATTGGAATAAATACAGGCATTCTGGAGAAAAATTATTGTGCTTGTAAAATATTAAAGTGTGATTATTATCTATAAAAACAAACTTTTTACAGATCAGTGTCTATAGAGACAGACGTGCACACAAGGACAAAAGCATCCACCTTGTACAAATGAGCAAATTGAGAAGTGTTGGGTTAAAAAACCTGCAAGTGATAAACGATAGATTCTGCTTTAGCTTTTGTGTCTGTCCTGTTAGTCTGGTTTTGGTCAGTACTTTACAAAAACAGCACTGAGGTTTTTTGTGAATTAGCGGAACTGACAAAGGAAGGATGTTGACCAATTAAGACAGGGGTTAGAACTTGCAGTGCAAATACAGTTTGCATTACTTATAGTGTAATATTAAAGGGCAGGGGATTCCGTCTTTTCATGTTTGGGGTGTAAATGAACTCAATACAAACCTCTCCACATATGGAATTCTAGTAACAAGTTTAAAGATTCTGTAAAGAAATAAATTATTAACACTTTGAAAAAGGATGAAGCTGCAGAAACAACAGGATGAAGGATTCATCAGAACTAATAATCCAAATGTTTTTGCATCTCTCAACTTGAGGCCAGTCAATCTTTTAAATTACCTGGTTTTTTTACTTTTTTGAAGATGAAGTACCTAAATGAAACTTTTTAATATTTCATTTATTGCACATCATCTAATCTGTTCTTCATTTCATTTTTATGAAAATTACCCTCCAAATTAGTTTTCTTCATCCCAGGAAGACCCATATCTTATGCATTATAATTTTTTAATTATCTTGATTTGTGTACAGCTATGACTAGAGAAAATTCCAGCTTGAATCTCCAAAATAACTAGTGCAACATACATGGCATCTAGGTGATGTTCTGCATCCCTCTCAGAAGAGCATTTTGGATGGTCTTTTGAAGAGTTTTCACCGAGCAATTTGAAGATGATTATTTCAATTTTGTGTTGCTTTCCCTAAATTAGCTTAATTCTTTAGGAATACTGTTTGTAAACAGTTCAGACGCTAATTGCCATGGCTCCCCCTGCCCCCAGCCTTTCCTAACACCTTCCTTAAGAGACGGTGTTCTCCCCAGGGAAGCAAGTGGAAAGGTTTCCTTTCACAGGGAAACTGTAAGTGAGAAATGAGGCACGCGGCACTGACGCGTGGTGGGAAGTGGTGGAGACTAAAATACCTTTACTAAGTATGTTAAATTAGTTCTTATTGCTGCAGATTTTATCCTTACAAAGTTCTGACACCCAGCAATGTGCTCGGGCCAGGTGGGCCAGCACAAGGCACTCCAGACCTGCCAGCGTTTTCTTACCATTTGTGTTAACTCTAACTGTTTTTCAATGATAGGGGTCGGGAAAGGAGATAAAGCTTCTCTGATGCTATACTGTTGTTATAAGGGAACCGGGGGATAGCTATGGTGGATGAGATATTCCGATAGAGTGAGAAACCAGGCAAACCTCCAAACTTCAAGCAGGCCCTGCTTGGCAAGGAGTTCATGATAATCTAAATAACAGCTGAAAAAGCAAGCACTAATCAAACAGGTTAGTCAAGTGACAATATCGAGACTCTGATGCTGTACTTCTCTCTCTGATGGCTTCATTTTTTCATGTTTCTTAATCTCCAAGGTTAAGACAGCTGGTGTCAAGACCTCTTTGATAAGAAAAGCCAGAAGCAAGGTGGGGGTCTTCACTCTTCCCCGAGCTATGCTGTCACTGGTGCTCATATATGCTTTTCTGTTGAAGAAAACCAATCTGGTCTGAGGGCTCAAAACCTCTTTTCTCACAGGTCAGCACCAGTCTGCTCCAGCTCACCCAGACGGGTTTTACGCCCTACGCAGTCTACTCTGGCGTGTTCGGGTAAGTGTGACCTGCTGGGTGCCAGTCATACGATTCCTTCTAATGGCTACAGTCTGGAATAGCCAGCAGAATTAAACACCTTCATTGTTTTTATGCAACTATGCCAAACAAGTTCACATTAAGAAGTATTTCACTTTCTACCTTGAATTGAGTGGCTTTGTGGTATGCCTGGGGTGCAAGACAAGTAAGCTGCGTTTCACAGGCAGCTACAGCGGTCATCCGGCCACTCCCCTGGCTGGGACTTGCAAAGGAGCCTCCTGATTGAGTCTATCAAACAGAAAAGAAGGTACACAAAGGGTTTTGAAATTCAGTTACCCAGAGGGATGAAATCTGAAGCAAGTGTGAACCCTTGTATAGGCCTGAGGACGCCTAAGGTAAGGGTAGGGGTCTGGCCCCCAAAGGATGGGAAGCAAAAGCACGAGGCAAGACAAGGAGCTGAAGGTGAGCACCCGAGGAACGCAGGCTGAGATGGGCTCACGAACAGCACTCACTGTAGCTGCTTCCGGCAGCTTTTGTCATGCTTCACGCTGTTATCTTTTGCCCAAATATATTTTATTTGGGGGGAAAGCTTTTTATATCTCCTCTAGCATAACGTGGTTTGTGTTTTATTAGTCTTATCTCCAGTTGATTTAGACAACACTTTCCTCCGACTGCTCTCGTTGCTGGTGGTTCACTTAGATGCTTCATCTCACACAGTGGCTCTAAATTACTTGAATTTTTTGAGTGTGCCCCGGAAACCTTGCTAAATCAGAGTCTTTCAGATCAGGTATTCGGTTCCACCCAGAAGCTGGAAATGTTTGACAACTTTCAGTGGTTTTGTTTTTTTTTTCTTCTGTCAGGAACTTAGAAATACAGAACCCTGTGAAAATGAATGAAAAACCCTGCTTATGTAAAGCTGGTAGAGCTTTGCTCCACATTCAGATCGTATTTGAAGCAAAGATTAACATGAAGATGAGGTTTTATTATTCTTCATCCCTCCTGCTCTTCCTTGTTTTCCTGTAACGGATTTTGATCTATTTGATGATGGGATCAGACTTCTTTTCTCTGTATCATCAGGAACAACCTCCACATGTTTTCCACTAAGGAATGGGAGGGGATGGTAAGATTTGCATTATGTTTATTTGT
The DNA here is from genome assembly GCA_947846985.1 of Fratercula arctica. NCBI lineage: Eukaryota > Metazoa > Chordata > Aves > Charadriiformes > Alcidae > Fratercula > Fratercula arctica. The sequence goes on from CANTUZ010000010.1 coordinate 29,866,043, forward strand.
GATTCTCCTTCCAGTGCAACTGAGATTTGAGAATCCTTGGTAAGGAGAAACTTTGTTTTTTCTCTTTTCCTAGGTACAGGTCTATAAGCCAATGAGAATATATAAGTATGCATATATGTACAGATACGAATTATATAAGACATTATGTTAGTAGCTGGATCAAAAGTAGCTGGAGATAAAGCAAATTATTTAATGCGTAAGAATATAAACACATTAGGCAAATTTTCCTAGCTGAGAAAGTTTCTACTGTGTTTTTTCATTGTTGTGTCATTCTTGGCAGAGAAAAACTGCCAAGAATTTTAATGTACCCTGAATTCATTAGTGGTCAGTAATGAATCTATGATTCTACAAAATGCCTGCTGAACAACCACAATCGCAGCATACATTTGTCTATTTTAATAGTCTTCCTGTAGCTATCCTAGGTCAAATACATATTCATTACACATCTGCCTTTACTTGCTGACAAACTAAGCTAATAATATATGCATCGGTCTTGCTGTACCGGAGCTTAGATGTGCGAGTTTGTACACGTGATTCCCATTAAAAAGGGAAAAATACATAAGCTTACAATAGGTGTCTTTCTATTTAGCTTACTTATTTTTATTCTGCATGTATAGCATTGTTATTTACAAGCTTTTATCAATGTTACCACAGAAATGGAGAATGGTCATTCCTAGAATCATGCCAGAACTCATTTTCTATCCTGCTTCCTTAGTTGCTCTGATGCAAGCACTGTTTGCTGGGTATCCCAGCAGCTACGTTATTTGGCCGGTTTATTTTTTTGGTAATTATTCTTGTGAAAATATGCTGAATTTTAAAGGCAAAAGCTTCAATGAATTTCCAGAGGAAAAAGAAAATAATCCATAAACTTAAAGGAAGGACAAGGGCCTAAACTTGCCTTCACACACTGAGCAGTTCTTTTCTTTTTGAAAGCCATTTCATACTAATTCACATGCTGTGTTTCTTCAAACTGGTACATAGATGTTTTAATGGAACTCAGTGATGGTTAGGCATAAAGCATGCGCTGAGATGCTTTTTAATGTCTCTCCTGAGAGCTCAGACTGTCACTAGAACTTGAGGTGCTGCAGCTATATCAGCTCCAGCCCTCTAGAACCTAGCTGAGTCATTTTACCATAACATTACAATTTATTTAATTTTGAAATATTAATTGACTGAGGGGGGAAAAAAAGAGATTCTAGAACCATCTAATAACTACATTTGCAATGCAGCGATTAGTTCGAAAATTAACTCTCCTAAAATAACATCTCAGTATTCCATAATTAATATAGTTAGAGCGCTCCACTATGAATCTTAGAGTTTGGAAATAATAATTTCAGAATATTCCTACTGTAACAATTGAATCCAGTTAAAAATCAACATGTTCTTTCTGCCTCATGCATCATCATCAGCTACTGCAAATTGCAAATGTCCTAGAATCAGAACTTACCAGGCAATTTTGTTAACGTAGCAGAAAGTGGAAAAGAATACAATTTAGTCTTCCCCAGCACTATTGACTCTGTTGTGCTGACAGCCCTGCTCATGCTGTATGGTACTGTATAATCGGAAAGAGACAGACAAGTCAAAGATGCACAGTAGAAAAAGGTACGTATTTTTATATAGCTATCTGCTTGATTATTCTCCCCCCAACACATACGTTATGGTCATGAATAAAAAAAGAGAGAAGGGGAAGAAATGGTTACTTATAAATGCAGGACTCTAAATCTGTCTTCTGGCATTGTGACTAAGAGGATTGATTTTATAATGTATGTAGCACTTGGTGATTCCTCTAGTCTGCGTTTACAGATTTCCTTGCCTATTTTCTATCATTTACATATTTCCTTAACGACTGTTTAATTCAGAAGTGGTATCTCCAGTCTTTTGGTATTGGACAGTCCTTTTGTTTCCTCATACGGTCCATGCTGTAAACAGCAACAGCACCTAGGAGTTGAGTGTTTAAGGTAATAAATAACTTCTTCAGCCCTTACAATGAACTTCACAACTGACAAGTTTCTCCAAGAGATAACTAAATCCTGCATTTTCACATAAACGGAATGTAAAACTCAATTTGTAACAGCACTATCTGGAGACAGAAATGTTGCAGCCTCTAAATCTGCACCCACACGCTCGAGCATACAACTGGTGTATTTCATTATCCAGCTACGGATCTGTAGTGGTTAGCCATGGTTACGTCCAGACACTTGCACAGAAATTGTGTATGTTTTTAATCGCTTCTGCCTCAGAACTCTATAGGGACCTCTCGGTCTATTAACGTTTTTTAAAAACTATCCACCCTACAAAAAATTATTGCAGTGACCGTTAATCTTTAGACATTATGACTTGGATTTTTCACATCCTTTCAGCTTTTCAAACCATTTTTGCCTTGCGATATGTGGGTGTCTGTCTGTCGGTGCAAGCAAACTAGCGATGGTTACTTCAGCCAGCCCTGGTACTGGTGCTGCTGACCCTTCTCCCACTGCAAAAAGGAAGATTTCACGTAAGTGGAGAGCGACTGAAGCCAGCAATCTGCATGATAACCAACCTTCAGCTGCGGTAAACAGGTACTGCTTTTGTAGTCAGGATTTTTCAACTGTGATTTCTTTCTCCACTTGAAAAGGTTTTGATCAAGAATGCCTGTTTAAAAAAAAAATTAAATAAAAATCCTGCAGTTCGCTACAAGTATTATTATTAAATCTTCATCTCTATTCATGCTGTCTCTTCACGTGTCCTCCTTTAAATTAGAAAATGGGCAACTCAACCCAAAGTTTCCAATCAAAGCAAAATTATTGATGCTTGTAAAACTTCAGTAAGATTGTTTAACATATAGTACTAATATTTTTCATGTCCTAGCTATGTTTGCACCATTCAAAAAATGTTTAGAAAAAGGCACACGGCTGCCTTAATAAATCCTCAAGGGTTTATGACGTATGCCATAGATTTGAGTGCCTTTATACCGCTGCTTATAAAATCCTCCCTCACCAGACCAGAGTGCGCTGTGGTAACAGCGCTGTTCAGTAAGAGCATGTTTGCACGCGGCGCAGCTCTAAGCAGAAATCTGCTTTCCCCTGGCACGTTCGGTAACACCTGTCAAAGATAACAGCAGAAAGGTGGAAGATTTAGCACTCTTTGCCATGTTTGTCCAGGCGGCGATAGCTGGTGTCCAATGCTCGTCTTTGAACTCTGTTTCTAAGAAGAATGGGGTGGGCTAAAGATCTCTGTATCGCTGGCTCTTTTTGATTAATCTCACTTCAATCTGCCCTGTCTACGTGTCAATGCCAGCGAGCCGCTGTCTGCTGAAGGCAGCCCCGTCTTTACATTCTTCCCTCCTGTGCCATTTGTAGCAAGTAACCCCGTCTCTCCTTCCCCACCCAGCCTACGCTTAGTGTCGCTTTTCTCTCCTGCTTGTCTGCAGAACGGCATATTCTCTTCCTTAACCAACCTCTCACCAGACTCTGAGGAGCACACGGTCTGACTGGTCCCCGCAGCTCTGTTCTTGCAGAATAGAATACAAAATGGGTTCTGCTGGGAGAACCCACCCGCGCTCCTCTAGGAAGCGTAGGAATGCCAGCTGGGGGCTCTACAAAGAGGTGATAAATTCTGGTGCACCTGGGGAGGGGGAAAGTGTTAATCGCTTTGTCTGCAGAAACGGACCATGGGGATTAGGATACCTCAGTTTTTTATTTTCTTCCAATTTTTAATCTCTATCTTTAGTGCTGTCTGTGAAGTATTACCCTCTTGAAGACTGTGCATTTACTGGAATAATCACGCTTTCTCTTCCCCTCTGTCAGCTATTAATAGTGATAAATTTTAATTGCATATGTAAATAAAAACACTGTGTACTCATTAGTTTAAATATGTTTTTCATTAGGCAAATGAAATGCTCACTGCATATGATGCAAAGCTAAAAGAAGAATGTTAACAGCACTGAGCAGTTAGGGAAGTATATTGGCTTGATTTTTTAAAATTACTTTTTAGGATAAAAATAAACATTGTTTTAAGGGATTATTATGGGCAAATTTTGCAGTACAGGCATCAGGTTTGGAAATGAAAAAAACAAAGTTAAGTGACAAGCATGGGTATAGTGTCAAGGACAATGCATTCAAAACTTTTACTAAAAGGGTGATAGCTCATAAACTCATTATTATTTATCGCATTGGCTATTTTGGAGATGGTAACTGCAAGGTGGCTAACATTTTTCAGTTTCTATTTAGAAAAATCCTGACATTTCTCACATCTTGATAACTTAAAAGATACTGGCCCCAAATTACATCACCACTACATCATAATTTTCAAGCCCTTGGAACCCAATGCTCCAAATACACTTCTTGCTATTTTTAGGGGCTATGCAATTATAGTCAAGAAGATACAATTTTTCAGTTCAGTAATCCATACTTCCAAGCTTGGAGTATATTTATCTACCTACTAGGTCATAACTTTTTTCCTTTCTGTCAACAAAATACCCAGAATTTCATAACCAATTTAATTCTAAACTGTCTTTACCATCTCCTTCCACTGTTCTGCTCACTGGGAAATTATAAAAAGCTTATCACAGAGGCATTTAGTAAAGCAGTATAATTTTATACAAAAGCCTGGCCTCTTAACACTTCAGTCTTAGTGAAAAGATGCTCTGTGGGTGCGACTTTCTAGAGTTGTTATGGCTCAGAACAGATTAACAATCTCTCTTTTGGCATTGGGAGAGATTGAATTGCTTGTGTGGTTATCCACTGAGGTCAGTCACTTGTCATTAGAAAGTAGATATATATCATAATAGCCAAATGGATGTTTCCTGATTAATATGAGAGTATAAAATATCTTTCCCTCAAAAACTTAGAGCAGCAAATATGCTTTCTTCTCAATTGCTTTAGTAAGAGAGCAAAGACAAAAATCATTTTTATTTTATAAAGATAAGTTTGAATATCCTTGTTTCATCTATGCTTCCTCAGTTCAAATTCTATCAAATTTTTATATTGGAGCACAGTAAAATATTCATATGCAAGATGGAGTGAAAAAATGCAAAGGCTGGCTAGAGGGCAGTGTCTTGGAATTAACACAGAGCCAAAGCCTCAGCAGGCAGTTTAAAAATATAAAATACTATGTCAGTCTTATAGATTCTTCATTTGCCAAGCTTAATTGTAGCTAGCAGGATCTGTTGCCAAGCGAATACAGGCAAACAGAGATTCCATTTTATATGGCTGAAAACAGATTCATAGATTTTAAGACCAAAAGGAACTACTGTGATATCAAACCAGACTTTCCACATAAGAGAGGCCAGAGGGTTTCAGCTGCCATTGTCCCGATGAAGTTTATGAATTCTGGCTGAGTTGGAGCAAAGTTTGGAGGATGATACTCAATCTGGTCTTGGCTGAAAGAGTTAAAAAACCAAAGAATGCCTTTTGCATCTTCTTGCAGCAAATGGTTAACTGCCGTCACATTTAAAAAGCAGTGCTGTGTGTTTGGTTTTTCACTTGTCTGGACCAATCTTCCAGTCGTACCATTTTTTATTTTATTCTGGCAGTGGGTCATCTGAGGAGAATGTGGATTATGGAGTTGGGGGAAAAAGACACAGGATGTGTCTTACAAGATGGTTTACTTTGGGCTCTTTGTTTTAAGAGATTAAAGGAGGCTGTGATTTAATATATCACGATATGGTATAATATGTAATAGGTTGTGATCTCATTTATGCCTTGATGCCCTCAAAATTCTGGTTTTCTAGTCTGCTATATTAAAAACAATAAGCAGTGTGATGTATAAGTAATGTTCAGTGGATGATCATGCTCACATACAGTAACAGAGATCTGCCAAAACGCTATCTCCGTCTGGATCCATTCCTTAATGAATCCATGGACTCATTTTCAAAGGATTTGAGCATAACAGCCCCACACACCAGTTGTTTACAGTCTAAGGTGAATTAGAAACAAGCACGTCCTGACCTTCGTTATTGCTCTAGATACTGTCTTTACTATTCAGAACAGAAGTTCTTGTTCATCTGTAATCCATGCAGCGTTTCTCCAAAGTTGTCAGTATTCACAGAAAGTGGTTAGTGGTTTTATAAATGATTGTACCAAGCTCCAGACTGACTCCTTTGATTCTCATCCATCATCAGATCCTCTTTAATGATTTCTCATGAGGTTCCCCTTCCTCTTGCCACAGAATTTCTCTAGGCAGGAGGAGATGTACTTCAAAGATGCATTAAATCTTGTACATAGGTATCTGCACATACTGACACAACTCACTGTAGCATTTGACAGCTCCTTCTTCAGGTTCCTCATGAAGCTTACGGTAGAGGTGAGAAATCTGAGGCTATGTAATACTTTAATCCATAGTAAGCTCTCAAATATTTAAGTTGTAGATACATTCAGAGCGAAAGTTTTTAATGGCAAAATGTAATGTTATGTAGGCAGGTGAGGGAAATAATTTCTGTATATCTCATCTAAAATTAGCTTATCGCGTTTTATTCACAATCAAAGTTCTTATCTGACACTTGGCTTAGTAAGAAATGGTAACATGTCATGGAGCCCATTAACAGTATCTTGCTCCCCTTTTTTTTCTCTTTACTTCCAGTTCTGCTGTTAGTCACAGTGAAAATATTGACTGGCTTCTGGCATAGTTCTGATTTGCTGATATCTTGAATACTACTGGGACCTCTGAATTTGGATGAGATATGAACCTCCCCACAGTGGAAAACTCATTCACCAGTGCGCAGTAAGGATTTGGATGGCTACTTCTTTTTCCCATTTGGATTGCTTTATGCAAACTGTGAATCTTTCTAAACCAAAATGCTATCAAATGATCTATTTTATACAGTGTACAACATCAACAGGAAAGTGATTTTGAAGTACAGTCAACTTTCCAAAATCAAATTTACGACAAGGCAACTGGAGTGCTTTATAATAGGTAGAGTTAGAAACATAATTGTAAGTTGCAGTAGACACTAAGGAATACAAATAAAGAGGGGTGAGAGAGGTATGTGATCCATACGTATTAAGAAAACTACCAGTTATAAAAAAGGAGCCACACTCAAACTGTAGTACATTAAACAGTGGAATTTTACCTTACGTCTCCCAATGGCAACCATAATATCCTTGCAAGGCAACAACAGAAAGGAGTGCCCATAAAGTGGTTCTCAGGTAAGCAATGCAAAATGTAACCTGTACATGAATTTTTAAAATTAATTGCCTTTCAGCAATGACTCTCTGTTTTGGATTTTGTTTTATCTTTTCCAAGATTCCCAGTTACAATAAAAGTGTCTCACAAGTGTGCTGAGCTGGAAAAGATTTTCATCTCTGTTGTTCCAGGATAAATCAAACAATTTCTGGATAATTTGCAGGCCTTCATTTTCTCTTCAAGCAAGTGATTGTCTGTCATCCACCTGTTAGTATCAATTTCAAGTTCCACCTGTTAGTATCAATTTCAAGTTATGAAGGGTCATTCACCAATAAATATAGAGAGTTGTGGGAGGCAGAACAGGAAAAGACAGTAAGCTTCTGTCTGCAAACTGTTCCCTTAATGCAGTCCAAGACAAGGAAATAAAGACACAATGTGATTTAGGATCTGTTTTGTGTTCTGTAGTTAAAAACACTATCTTGCCACTATATTTGTTCTACTGACTTGTACCACTTTTGACTTACTATTTATCTATACTTAATACCCTGCAGCAGCAGCAGTTGTAGTTCAAGTCCCAATATACTCAATCGATTCGCTGGGAAGCATTTATTTACTATCTATGGGTAACTAAGGAGCGTGAAAATTAGAATAGTGAACTAACTCGAAGTTGGTACCATCCACTGCAGAGGCTTACCATTAAAAAAAGAAACAAAAACCACCCGAAAATCCATCACGGATCAGTTTTCACTCTCTTCCTCGTGCTTCTCCCCTGCTCATAACAGGTAGAGGGGTTTGCCATGCAAAGCAGTGTGGAAGACAGGATTCCCCAGACAGAGGAGCAACATCTTTCTCAGATGAATACCCTTAATGTTTTGGGAGCTACTGTTGCCTTGAAGAAAGGCTATCCATATGAACGTAAAACACGCCCTCCCCGGTGAGTCTGGTAATCTATCTAGCCTAATATATATATATATATATATATATAGTCACTAGGGCTGTGAATATAAATGTCTGTGAAAATACGAACAAGAAATTACTGAGCAACTTGTGCAAGATGCATAGTGATCCTATGTCAGTTTTATGAACTCAATCTCAAGATGATTTGAACCCCATCTGGGATGAGCTCAGCAGATGTATGTAAGCCTTGATTCAAAGCATATGGAAAATGGCATGCAGATCATGATAATGAATTTTTGAAGAAATGCTCTATGCAAATTCACACAAAATGAAATGCAATGCAAAGAACTCACCACAACTGGTGAAGGGTTGCAACTTGTCATTTTATAAGCCTCTCATTGCTTGTAGATATTTTCACTTTGGAGGTAAAGAAGATCCCTAAAGCACTTATGGATTGCATGCATGCAAAAAAAAAAAAAAAAAAAAAAAAAGGAAAGGAAATAATGAAAGCAATTAGCAAAAGAAAAATATCTAAATATCTTGCCTCAGCTGCAGAGAGTACAAATGAGACAAAATTTGGTACAGAGCAAGTATCAAATGGAGAAGGACTCACTGGACTCTTTCAGTTCTAACTCTGGTCATTAACTCATGAGCACAATGTGATAACCTACTTTAATTGTCAATGCCTTTGGAGATGAAGGTAAGTTACGGAAATATGCATGTATACCGCATTCTCACCCTTTCAGTGTATTTAACTCCAAGCTCCGTTGCAAGGCAATGGATCTCAATTTACAAAACGTCTGTTCAAATACTGAGATTCCTGAGTGCTCAAAGACAGATTACAAAGTCACCTCTTAAGATGTACAGTTTCAGGTACCAAATCAAATATTTACCGTATCAGTCAGGGAACTCTATTTAAAGGACCATCTCTAAGCAAATTGCTGTGAAAACAAACTTTCTCTGTGTCACTGCCCTGCTAGTGCCCCAATTTCTCACACACTCAGACTCAGCAAAGCTCTTAAGCACCTGGTAATGCCTATTCCTAGTCATCAATTATTAATATTTGGTGATGCTTTGATTTCTGTAAAATCCATCGTTAATGTTAAAATTGTTCTTAAACACTTGATAACTAAGGTTCTGCTCCAAAGACTTATGAACCTCAGTGGGAAGATTGTTGTGAGGGATCCTAAACTACAGATACCACACTATATGATAGCCACACTTTTTTATTTTAAGAAGTTATGGTTTGCGGCCCAATACTTCCAAAGAATGCCTTCCTACTTAGGGAAATATTTAAGCATGTTTTTAATTCCTATTTAATTTTATGGTCTTGGAGTATATGTCTGGACTGATGCATTTTGAGTAAGGAGGGGTGTACAGCACGATCTGGTAAGTGTCATTCTGAGTCTGTGCCCAAAGCATTTCATGACTCATGAATGTTTCTATTTCCTCTGGAATACGTTATTTTCTAAATAGGTGGCAAGATCACATAAAAGAGAAACTTGCTAGCAAGCCTTGTGTATTGCAGTGCAGATATTGGGCATCCATTGACAGATAGGGAGTATGAAGACTACTGCAATGAAGTCCCAGCTATTTCCTTAGCTCGTTTTGAGGGCAGGGGCATGCTAGAATTACGTTGTGTGTATGTGTGTAGAACAAAAACTCTCTACTTGCAACACTGTTCACCTAGTTGCTATAAGCCCATCACATAAAACAGTCAACAGCTACTTTTACAGACATTAAATTTAAGAGCAAATCATGGGGAAAAAAACCCACATTCTGCTTCTCTGCATGCTTTCTTGTACTGGCTTGCTTGTATTTTGTTAAACTTCTAACTTGAACTTTCCTAAACTCAGTTGTCTCAGGTGAAATACCTCAGGACTTGACTTTGAACCTACAGAATAAGAAATCAGCATGAGCTTTTATCCTAACCAATGGCATTTTATGACATCATCTACATTGAATTAATGTCTCTAGATAGCTTCTGTTGTTAAAAATCCTCTGAAATCTGATGATCAGGAGCTTTTAACAATGACTTTTACTAATTAATGCACAACAAACCTGTCTTCAATCTCTCTTTATTAAACAGAACGAAAAGTCCGTGTTGCATGATTTTATCAACTGTTATAGCTGGTCAATAGGTATCTCTAGAGAACTGTTGCCATTAAAAATGATACCATTTCCTTTACTTAAGTTTCTCAATAGGAGCATCCCATTGAAAAACCTATATAATGGATTTTGTTTCCTTGCATAGCTGTATGCTCAATTCTTATCAAAGCCCAAAAGTTAGAATTTTAAAAACACAATACCAGATTAATGAAGCATGACCTTAGTGGTGTTGTCCATTGTGGTTAGCTTGACCAGCTTTTTCTTTCTTTCTTCTAAATCACTAGAGAATGTAATACAAATAAAGTGGCTGCAATGGCATCTACTGACACATAATTAAATTATTTTTAAAGTAATATATTGAAAGAATATTATTAATTCTTAAATTATCCGCAAAGAATGTAGCCAAAGACTACAGATTGGATGCAACACAAAGGACAACAGAAGTCCACTCGGATGAAGGTCATAGATCCAGATGGAAATGTGAATAAACCAACCAAAGGTAAAATATAAAAAGCTTAATAAGTCGAAGCATGTTGAGACCAGGGGAAATATGCTTTGACCTTACTAAAAGAATGAGATTCCTCAATGAATATTGACCAGAGGAAAATTGGTCAATAAAAACAGGTGAGTGTCTTAGCAACATGAAAAGTGTAAGGCATTTTAACGGGTAAAAGGTTTTACTAGGAGATTTCTAAGGTGAAGCTGATCTGCATTTTTACTTTTTTAAAAGAAACTAGTATCAGTATAAGGAAGAATTGATTAGTGTTTAGTGTATTGAAGGGTTGAGAGTGGATGTATGATTTTTCTTTATCTAATAAATTGTTTGGCTGCTTTTTTTCTTTTTTTTCCCCATAAAACCTTTTGAGGTTTATAAAAATGCTGATTTCTGTTTGCATAGTACAGAGTTGGGGATTTTTTTAGTGTATGGATTTCTATTTTTGACTTTTTAACAATTACCTTTGCAATAAAGCTATCTGAAGTTCTTGTGGCAATGCCCAGTTTGAGAATTTGACTCCTCAGAGCTTGCCAGTGTAGCAGTGACTGGGCTCGGGACTCAACCTGCCTTAGTGCAGGTCTTTCAAGTTTCAGTTTTCAAGGATGTCTTAGACTTTGTGGGAAGAGGTCTCTTTTTATATGAACATGGAAATTATGAACACATGTCTTTGAAAGTGTGCTTCTCTGTTCGTGTGATTGGGACAGGAAAATACAGAAAGGTAAACATATGTTTGACATCATACAGTATAAAATTAAGTTAGGCAGAGGGGCATTTGCTTATCTTCAATGGACTAATTTGTCTTTCCCTGTCCATTTCTCTTTAAAGTGTCACCCAGCCCCTTCTTAAGAGTTCATCAAATTTAGTGGAGAAGTAATATCTTCTATTAAATCAATTCATACGGGTGGCAAAACAAAAAGGATTTTGGGCTCAGCCTCCCTTGATGACTTATTTTCTTTTCCTTTTATCCTTAGACTGTGTCACTGTTATGACTACAGTCATAGAGGTTTTATTTTTTTATCAGATACTTTCTGCCCAAACAAGCTACACTATCAAATAAAAAGATAAGACCAGACTTCATAAAATGGATGAACCAGTGCACAGACGCAAAGAGGAGATTTATTATTTTTTTTCCAATAGCAGACATGCAAAACAGCCTTGCCAACCCAGTAGCAATACTCAGGGATACAGATGTAGAGAAAACCTGAGCTCTGACAATTAGAGGCAATCAGCAAGCTGTAACTCAAAAACACTGGTGAAAATGTCACAATGTAAAGAAATCCATTATTTGTAATACTTAATTATAGCCATTATTAAATATCAAGATGCCACACTATGAATAATTAAAATAAAAAGACAAAGTTGCTCTCAACTATCTGCTTGTAAGATAAGTACCATCCTTCTGAAAAAGTTCATTAAGAAATTAGCATATTTCTGTATTCTTTTTTCTTTAACATTTAGGGAACAGAAGCTGAAATTTATTGAATAACTACTTTAATAAAAATGTGCTCAAGGTTGGGTGTAGGTTTAGCGGTAGATCTGAGTCTCTGAAGAAAAGCAAAATTATGTGGATTTAAGATATGTGACAACTACACGCTTTGTGATATTCCAGTACATCTTTCATTGCATTGTGCCTATTTTTCATACTGGATCTGAACTTATTTCAGTGGTCAGTGTAGAGCAGAGGATAAACAGAAAAAAAATATGTAATATGAGTCAGTAAAACAAAACAATTTGGTCTGTCTTAGCATAAAGACCAAGAACTTTACAAGGAACATCACAATGTTTATAGACTCTGCCTTTCCGTGAATGTGATACAAACACTGGACCCCACAAGTTACACCACATATTACAAAATAAGACACCATTAAAACCACCACGAAAAATCAGCCACCTTTATACGAAATATTGAACATTACCATTGTTAGCATGTGTTTTGGGTAATAAGAATTAAAGTAGCAGCCCAGTCTAGAAATTATTTCAAAACTTTGATAATGATTAAATATTATTTGGGGATTTGAAAACTACAAGGCAGCGGGGGGAGAGAGAGAAACCCCATACTTTGGTGATGACAACCACACCTTGAGGCAGAACCATAGAATCATCTGGGTTGGAAGGAACCTTTTAAGATCATTGAGTCCAACCGTTAACCTAACACTGACAAACCCACCACTAAACCATGTCCCTCAGCACCACGTCTGCCCGGCTTTTAAATACCTCCAGGGATGGCAATTCCACCGCTTCCCTGGGCAGCCTCTTCCAATGTTTGATAACAAATCATTTATTTACTGCATCTTTCACATCTAATAACTATAAACACTTTCCTTGGTAAAACGAAATATCAAAGGAAAATAGTTATGCATTTGCCTAAAATTGATTATTTTAATTGAAGATACAAACTAGATTTTAACTGAGCATTTTGCCTTTGAGCACCAGGCTCCAGCCTTAGGACACCTGGACTCTAACAGCTGGTTTCTTTTGTAACTGCCTCCAGTCACCACTTTTGAAAGCACACTCTTCTTTCTGCTAGCTACAGAAAAACCACAGCACATCTCTGCATGAAATCCAAAGGTATAGCTTTCTCTCCTTAGGTTCAGAGTGTAATTCATAGAGATTTAAGATGTCTCCTCTCCAGACAGAAGCTATGAATGTACAAAATTGTTTCATTTCCAAACGCATACCTAAGGTTTACAATCCTTCTCTCTCTTTCTTCTCCATTTCTCTACCACTCACGTCATCCAAGAAACAAAGATGTATGCCAGGCAGACGTTATAACTATCTTTGCTAACATCTGTTACAGGCCAATTTCAATGCTATTGCTACTTCCCTTCTCATTCTGTATGTATGAGCTGGTATTAATATCTCCAAGGAAAGTAAATGCATGAATCAACGTGTCTGAATTAAATAGGGCTGAACGAATAAAGCATATGTATGAAAGCGGGCGTGTTGTGTTTGTACATTCAGGTACTGCACTGAGCATCTCAGGTGGCATTGGGACATGGTGCGGAGACCATGTCCAGCTTGATGGAGAAAGGCAGACCGGGCAGAGGAAGACTTGGGGAGACCCTCCGTGCGAGGTGTCACAGCTTTCCTTGAAAATAAGGTGTGGAGGGGGGCAGACTCTGAGGCTGTGACGCTTGTCTGCTCTGCTGCCTCACAGGTCTCAAGGAGAGGACTGGCAAACAGCTGCCCCATTGAGCCAGAGGCCCACACAAGCAAGGCAGAAGGAGGGAGGAGATGGAGGACAGAGCATCGGAGGGCATCAGGAGCTGGGGGCAAAAGCCCTGAAGACGTGGTGGCTGCGAGGTTAGTGCCCAGGGTAAGGAGTTGCTCCCAAAGCGAGATGGCTTTGGAAAATGCAGTGTGTCCATCCTGGGAAGAAAACTGGGGGGAAGGGGCAGCTACTCTCGGAAGCTGTTTCTGAAAACTGCTGCTGAATAGATGTTGTATATGTTGCAACTGCCTTTCTAGCTGCTCACGTTTGTCTTGCAAGCAGCCCTTGCAGAAGCTGCGTACGGGAGTGATGTTTGTTCCAGTGCTGCAGAGAGTGGGTGGGCAGTTACTCACCTGCCAGCTGACGTGTGGTCAGCTTGCTCAGAGCAGCTTCCAGCCCTGCCTCTGCTCGAGCACGCCCGCGCCCGCCGAGGGGATGCGGCTTTTACTCCCCAGCCCGGTTCATCCCCCAGTCAATAAGGCAGCCCGCTGGTAGTCAGTGAGTAATAGCCGCAGCCAGCACAGCATCGACACTGCCCCCAGCCCCAGCGGCTCTCCCTCCTCCGCTCATCCGTCTTCCCCACAATGCCAGGCAGACATTTCGCAGTCAGACACCTCCAGCCGTCCCGTCCTAACAGGCATAGCCCATTAGGAGAATTTTAGCAAAAGAATAAGACGAGACAGAAACCAGCAGCTGGCTTGTAAGAGAGAAGGGTGGTTTGGGTGGAATGTGTGTGGGTGATATATACCTTTTTGTGCTGTGCAAATCTGCACCTTGCACCATGAAGTGTAGCAGTGGCCAAAAACTCTGTCTATTCATTCTTCCATTCCACGTGACTGTCCCATCCTATGCTGAGTGCAAACAGGGTATGGCCCAAGAGCTCAGTCTACTTCATGCTATATGCTGTTCTGAAGACTGGTGTCACTGCTATTTTGCTTTATGTGACAGCAATAGGCATTTTTGCAAGAGAAAAATATGTACAGGAAGCTCTCCAAGGTCAATATAACAGTGTAAATAGCCAGATGCTTTTTCCCTGTGAATTACAAGGTTGAGCAGCCAAACATCTCTTAGTCATGTAAATTATGAAAATTCTGAGAACTGCAGTGCAGACAAGAAATCTATGGCTGCTAAATCATTTTCTCTGGTTCAAAAATGACCATATCTTACGCGTTTGTTCCAGATTTTATTTGCATTCTGTGATTGTGTTTCTTCCCGTCAGATATAGGGATGGAGTTAACATCTTCGCTTTAGGATATTGTTCTTTTATTATCAAAAGAGGTGTTCAGCAGACTTGCAGAGATTCTTTTCAAGATGTGGGGAAAATAATACAAAACCAGGATTGTGCTATTTCTCTTAAGCTATCTGCAGTTAAAGTGATTATTAAACCTCAGGACAGGTTTAAGGGTAATCCAGATGAGTATTGTTTTCATCAAAGCAATAGTGAATTCATCTGCTTTTTCCCTGTTGCCTTAGGACCAACTTTAGAAAAGGCATACCATCAAGTGAAACTGGAATTATTTTGCTCCAATTCCTTTAAAGCTCAATTTTTATCAGTTACTGCTTGTAGTTATCTGATGTAAGAAAGACTACTTGCTTTCTGAATAGTGCCAATGATAGGTAGGGTTTCTTCCCACTTTCATTTGGGAAGTTAGAAATGTACTGTCTTTATAGCAAAAAAAACAACACGAGATGAAAATGCACTCCTTCTCCTAATACAATAAATAAATAAGGGCCACGCACAAAACAAGTGGGATTGATTTGAAAGATGGATGACCAAAATGCTGTGAATACAGAACAGACGTGAGAATATCAGCATGTGATAACGCTACAGCCTTCAGTCTTGTCTAAGAAATACGGAAAAATGCTTATCCTTTGTGGCTACTTTTGGCCATTACTGACTGTTGAATGCAGTGGTCCAGGTGCTAACTCTGACCCCAGAAGACCTTAAGAGGCTGAAAGAAAACTGGCGATTCTGCAACACAGGAGTGGGACGCTACAGACACTGCATTCCTTAAACTCCTTCTCAAAGCTACTGGCTGCTACTGGAGGCATGATGCTGGCCACCTCTGGAGGTGCGCAGTGAAAGTTAACTGTAGAAGCAGAACAAGAAGGAACTGGGAGATTGAGGCATCTGCCCTGAGGATCCTGCAGAGCCAAATTAAGCTTTGGAGCTAGGCAATTATGGGGCACCTCAGTTGCCCCTCTTTGCCTTGGCAGGGAGAACAAGCAGCCGCGTTACTGAGAGGGGCTGTTCTTTGCTCTTTATGAGGCCCTGAAGTACTCCTTGGTAATCAGGCCATGCCCAGGAGAGGTAACATAGAAAATCCAGGCACCTACTACAGCTATGAGTGACTCTTGAGAAAACAATCAACATAAACAACTGAAAAGATAAGCAGAAAACTGAACATGCATGGAGCATACCGATTAACACCAGCACGCAGAGGCTGTACGCACAGGGGAAGGGCATGCTGCGTGGCATGTTTTCCTACGACCCGCCCTCAGTAACACTTGAAGTCTCTAAAGGAAACAAAACACTGGTATGAGCCTTTCAGAGCTTTTCAGGCCAAGGACAATCCCAACACCCCAAATTAGATGTAGCTTCTACAGCTCAGATCTATGCATCTGAGGATTAAAGCTAGTTGGTAGGAAAACCAGCAAGAATGGGTGCCTGGGCACAATTTAAGCTTTGAGAATATGGCAATTATTTTTAATTACATCAGAAGCGCTATCACTTCAGAAGCTCTGCTTCATCAAAGATAAAGTCAAATAGCAACAAAGTGGCAGAGGAAAATACAGGGCACAGCATTTCATAAAACAATTTATACTACCAGGATTGTTCATGTCAGGACAAAGTGAGTGGAAAATGCACCTAAATTAAAATAATTAAGGTTAATATGTCCTTTGCACTGGCATGAATAATTATTTCATCCACAGGCCAGAATCCGCCTATTTGGGTTCCACTGATATTTTTATATTTAATAGAGTGTAAGAGGATAACAGCAGAAACAAACAGCACTGCATCTGGAGGAGGTTTGTAGTCTGTATAAACTTAATCATTTAAGCTAATTCTATTCCGTTCACTGTTTCTTCAGCTTGATCAGCTTATCTGCTTTCCTAGTGGAAACAGCATTCGGGTTTGTTTTTTTTTTTCCTACTTTTTCTGTTAATAGTCTTTGTCACTCTCACATGGCTTCTCTCAGTGATGCTGTCAGCAAGATGATGCCTAGTCCCAATTAAAAATTCAATCAATATTCACATAATGAGGGTTCTAGCAAAACCATGTCATTTAGTTCAAAGACATGGATATATTACTGTAGCTATTCAGGTTTCAAGTAATTTAGGGCACCTCAGTGAAAAAAGATAAAATAAAGCTGAAAGGCTTAGAGGTAGTTAATTGTTACTATGGCAACTTCCTAAATAAGCTTTAGATTCTAGTCATTATTCAGTTTATTTGGAGGCTGAACAGAATCATTAAAGATGAAACTTAGTTAAAGCTCAGAACAGTTCTGGAATCTTATAGCTTCCTGCTGGTCCTTATAGAGTTACTTAAAGTTTGTCCATTTCAGCTTTGAACTGTGTCCAAGAGCAAGACGCAGCCTGCATAGATTAAAAAATGGCAGCATGTTACATAGCAACGATCTAATTTTAATAACTTTGGCAATTGCATTTTTACATTTTTATATCCCAGTAGAACGCTCTTAAATGTATTGTGTGGGAAAGAAGCGGTCCTCAGTGAATAATGCTCTCATCTGCCCATAAAATGAAGAAGATCTGATTTTCAAAAATGGGCTCTGACTGTGAGCGCGCCTTTGTCATCTCCCAATATGGGGTGCAGTCCTCTCAAACCTTTTGGGAACTCAGCCCCTAACAAATGCTGGCTCTCAACATCGCTGATGAAATTCAGAAATGGATCTGTGGAGTGCCATTAAGCTAACCCTAGAGTTCTTCCTTCCATGAAACCCCCATGCGCAGAAGAGCGGGGATGCATTTCGGCCTGGTCTCTAGCCAGTACTGTAACAAATCTGATAATTAGGAGCCGCGAGAAAGTTTGTCATATTAAAATCTTGCCGTGCTGATCATGTCCATTTGTGTTCCTAATGTGAAGACGAGTGGCTACGTTCGGCCTCTGTGGAGCTGCATCGCTGGAGCAGATTTAAAGAGCCTGACTTCTACAGGCAGCAATGGAGACAGCAAACAGAGGAGACAACAGCGTTGGGTAACTCTCTGCCACTACACCTTAATGAGCTGAAGATCCTTATCAGCCTAAACTTTTTGCATTTTCTCAGCAGCTATAGCTCCCTTCCTTAACTACTCTGTAGCACATGAGAAATCAGTGGAGCCACAAGATAAAATCGTGTCTCAGTAGGAGACAACACATGGCTTCTCACAGAAGTAACTTCCCAGCTCAGACCAGCTTTCCCTCTTCTGTAGGCTGGAAATCTCTGAAGTCACTGACTCGTAAGTGCAAAGTTGTTAGAGAATGATGCCTTCAGTGTGAAGATACTTAGAAGAAACCCCCAGAGGTGAATGTGTAAGCAGTGCAGACTGAAGTAATGAATTCTTCTTAAAAAAAAAAAAAAAAAAACGAAACAGGACAAGTTACCTAGTTGTGAGCTTGCTGCTCCTAAGGGTGAATGGCAGCTGCTATGTAGGCAACTTTAAAACACCCTCAAGTAGTTTAAATAGATAAAGTGGGGAAACTGCAGTGTGTAGGTGTCTCTCAAAAAGGGAGTAAAAGACCAGAAGAGTGTTGTATGTGGCTGTGAGTGAAGATGGCATTGTCATAAAATAATCCCCTTCCCTGCCACCTGCAAGCCCGTCTGTCTGTCTTAATGGTCCTGGGGATGGGGAGTCACCCAGCCAGGGCAAGCCTTGCTGTGTTCGACAGCCTGGGAGTAGCTCCAGACTTGCTCCACAGTCAGTGCAGGGAAACGGGCACTGCCAGGCCATGGTGCATTCAGTCCTAGGTATTAAACTATAAAAGAGATCAAGGAATTAGCCTGTTTCTCTTCCCAGGTCTTGAATTATGAAACACAGAAGTCTTAAAATAATGAGTCTTTTCATTCTTTTTCCAAATTAAATTGTTCTGTTCATTTTTTTAAAAAATGCCTTTGTTTTGAAATACAAGTTGAAAATCAAAACTTCATAATATAAAACAGTCACAACAGAAGTAAACCGGTTCAGACTGGCTCCGGGATACTTCAGCAGACTTAATTCTGTTGATCTTTTTCCCTTTTTTTGTCCTCAGAGAACTCCTCCAGGCTGTGCTGCCTTTTTTTTTTTTTCTCTGATTCAGAACAGTAAGAATGCCCTTTCAAATTTCGCATGATAAAAAAGGAAAGCGCATCCAGCTGCAATAGCAACTGTTTTTCTCTGCCATCTGAAAAGGCTGTACAACATGCAGGAATTCTGCATTGCCTCTTGCTTGCACCAGTCCTTTTCTATGGAAATCCAGTCTCCAGGGGTATAATTTGGGGAACTATAGTAAGGACTAACTTTGCTTAATTTATAAGAAGAGGGGGAAAAAACCTGCTGAGGAAAAACCAAAGGAGAATATGGTCTGATCCCAAACAGTGCTGTTAAATCGGTCTGAGCATTATTTACTGTATTTTATTTTCTTCACTGTTATACAACCACAGCACCCGGCTGTTTGCTGTGTTGCAAGGGTAGTGTTTTCAAGGTTAGCACAGAAGTAATCAAACACTCAATGGTGGTATGAATATTCATATCAAGCCATATTATGAGAAAGTAGATAGAGGCAAATATGCAATTTAAATATAGATTACAGGAGGAAATGGGACATGAAACAGTAATTAGATAGTGAAAATTACATGTTATTTACATAGGTAAATACACTGCAGGGGTTATGCATGTGATCTTTTCTATTAGCATTTGTTTGTTTGTGTTTTAACCCTGATTTAAAAAGAGTGATTTCTAAAAACTAAAAATGGGAAGAAAGGAACACTTACGTTGTACTCCAAAATCTGCATTGCTTGCAGGATTACCGATTTGGGCTGTAAGCCACGTTTCACAGCTGATGTGGATCAGAATAGGCCTGCGCTGCTGAAACTAGTGGGCTCAGTTCTCTAGAAGCCAAGCTTTCTTCCCCAGCCTTGCCTGTGCAACTCACTCCTATTTGGGCTACTGGAAGCCTGTGGGTGCTGGTAACAAATGCCCAAGCTCCTACTGCCCAGGCTAGATGGAAATTGTACCACACTACTGAATTTCTTGCAGGAAGAATACTGTAAGGGGGCAAAAGAATTGTTTTCCATTTTTCAGGGAACATCCAACCTATAGTAAGTTTCCTTCTTTTCCTTTCAGAAACAGAAATGTGGCTCCAGCCTAGGTAGATCAGTACTAGTGTGCATTGTGAGTCGACACAGCCATCACATCAAAAGCAGCAATACTCATTTTTAGTTCTACTCTGAACCACCTCATCTTGCTGCATTCCCTCCGTGCTGCTCCTTTTTCCTTTATCACTTACTTGTGCCCTTCACCTTGAGCCAAAAGGAAGGTGAGAGAAAAGCCTTGACTAATATATCTCCTTTCCTCTCTCCAGCCAGCAGCATTCTTCCCTTACCATGACCAGCTGCCACAAACATGGAATTAGCCAATAGTTTGGGGTTCCCAGACAAAATGGATAGTGGGGAATTAATGAGGGGATGAGGGGTGGAAACAGGTGTCTCCCTTGCAAAGGCTCATTTCTTCCTTAGCCTTTTGCCTCTGGGTTGCTTTTGGTTGGGTACCTCTACTGTGCTTGAGTCTACAAGCATGAAAAACAATTTCAGAGTACATAACATTCTATTTATTGGTGAATACACGCAGCGGATAGCTCAGTCTACCACGCTACAGGGCCGTGCAAATATTCTTGTCACGCTGGATGGGTCTCTGCTGAACGGGCCGTCATCAGTCCAGTGAGGAAGGGTCTGGCTTTTGCTCCTTGGTGTTGGCTGATCTTTGATATTGCTGACTTGCTGTCTTCCTATTCTTTGCTTTTCCTTCCCTAGGATTTTACAGCTTTTTATGTCAGTGTTTTCCTCTTGAATCCCTGAGCTCTAAGTAACCCCATCTCAGCAAATACTGTTGAGTCTATTGTTTTGCTTTACTTTTCTTATCCTGAATGGCTTTAACTCATGGGTTTTTTCACACCTTAGCAGCATTTTTCTATAAAACTCTGTCACGGTGACAATTCTTTGTGCAAAACTAGGCTGGGGCTTGTAGACAGCTGAAGCCCCCAGCCACAGGCTACGAAGGGTTATATCCCCCAAGCCAATTCACATTAGCTGCCCCAGTGACATAAAGAATTGCAGCATAAAGCTCAAAGAAAAATTTGTGAGACAAGTGCATGACACTGCAGTGCAGTAACTTTGTCAGGAAATTGTGAGCTGGCACTTAGCAAATGCCCGGAATCCGGAGAGGGCACTGCCCCCGCTGGAGGTCCTGTGCCCCTTCAGACAGAGAAACTAAGACACTTGACAGGGACTGGGTGGTTTCCCAATGGGCAAGTGTCTCAAAGTTGGTGTCCTGGGCAAATTCCAAGCTTGTCAGCCCCACTTTATTTTTAAAGTTCAACTGCAAAATATGGGTTACTATCTGTTCTTTTTAAAATCCAATCAAGAATTCAGTTCAGAAATCGGGATAGCACAACCTTTGTCGTTTGTTATCTTTCATTTCCCATTTATTTTTCATCAGCAGACAAGTGCTTGTGGATATAAGGTAAAACTCTGAGAACTCTTCCTATTTTTTATGCATGCTTCAATACGCAAAGGCTCTGTGTGTGTGTGTGAGCGTGTATCAGTCCTCTGCAGAGTAGCTGTGTATTGCTAAGGATCTGCCACTTCTCCTTGTGGAGGTGGCAGCATGTTGGTCCTTTAGAGAAAGTTTATTACTTTTCGTGAAGTACCTTGAGACTCTGTGGAATAAAAGAGTGTATTGAGATAAAGGTTATTATTCATCACTCCAAATACATTTGTTCATACATTTTAAAGCTGGCAACAGTGTATGATAAGAGACAGCTGTATAGCTAGGACTCTTACTACAAGCATGCAAATTATTTTCCAGATCTGAAAGGAGATGGTGAACCCCAGCAAACATCTTTTTTTTTTTTTCCAGACATATTGGATGGCCTAATGAAACCTATCACTTCTTCCCATAAACCATAACACAGGGAGATCCCCAAAATAAAGTAAAGCTGTTAATAACAATCACACTGTAGATAATAACACAAACACACACACACACAAAAAGGATGTAAAAATGTCATAAAATGTCATAAAGCCATCTAATCTCTTATTTGAATCTTTTGTATGAGCAGTATTGCTAAGTATCCCTTATGCCCGTGTGCCCGGCTTCTCCCACAAAAATTGCTTAAGGCAGCAAGAGGTAATTCCACTGAAGAAATAAAAGCAAAACTAGTCTTTTTGCAGAAACTAGACATTTTGTAAAACCAAATGGAGCAGAGAGAAGAGTGGACGTCCGTGACTGAAACGACCATGACAAGACAATCTCTCCGTAAAATAACAACAGACTTCTCTGTGGAAATCTGATTGAAACTCACTCATTTCAGGCCTCTGGGTTTTCTCAGAGAAGGGAAATTAAGATTGCAGTAACTTTTCTCCACCTGTAAAATGTGTTCCACTTCTCCGTTTTTCCTCATTAAGGAGACAGGGAGAATTGAACATCTCCAGTTGCTTTTGGATCCTGTTTGAAATTGCTGAATATTTCACAGGAAACAATTTTTAGGGGGATAATGCCTCTAGCTTGGGCTGAAATCACATGAGCACCTGGGGTATTTCAGACCTGAAGAAGGGCAGAGTGCCACACAGCAAGCCTTATTTATTGCAGTCACTTCTAGAGACTTTGAAACAAAAATATTTTATTCCACCTTGTTGTTTGGCAGTTCAGAGGAGCCTCTGGGGAAGGGAAAAACTAATTTCTCTTTTTCCTGCTAACGGATAAGTAGTCAGTTCTGTTTAGGATAAATCCCAAAGGATTATTTTCCTGCTTTTTACACCATTCAGGATGGGGAAGTGTTACAGTGGTTGAATAGAAGGGTTTATTTTTATATTAAGGATAGCTACAAATTTCAACAGTGGTTTGTCTCTGAAAACTGCAGGTGACTTTTTGAATCACAGACGTAAACGAGACAAAAATGATCCTGTTCCGTACCTTGCTGTGCTCAGCACCATACAGTAGTTTGTTGGAGTCCATTTTCCATGAATAACACTTGGGGAAAAACAAAACCTGAAATAGCATGTGAAAAAGACACTGCTAAATTTCAGGTTCTTCTGAACTGTGGAGCAGACACTGTCATATGCATTGTATGTGGTTATGAAATGTTATTCAAGAGTGATAAACCCTTTTCAGAGTAAATAGGCATCAAAAAACATCCAGAGTCAACTAACTGCCTCACTCTACTGAAAATTAGCAATTTGTAAATACCCTTGGCCAGGCTTAATCTTCAAGCATCCACGTACCTTTCAAAAAATATCCCCTTTAGTCCTTCTCTGACTCAATTTTCCTATCCTTCCTCTTCCTCTGTGTTAAAACCTAAGATATTTATACAGAACAGGTCATAGGAGTCTAATCCCAGGTGAGGAATTTAAGTACTATTGTAATTCATTATTTCTCATCTCATTTTCTTTCACTGAAGATATTCCATTTTCTTTCTTTTCTGATTTTTAGCTCTCAAAAGTGACCAGCTGTTTTTTACAGCATTAACTAGCTTTTTTCCAGCTTAGATTCCCTAAATGCATAGGGTTCTGCTTTGCAAGACATTCTCACATGGTAGACATTAAATCTTAAAATCCTTGGTTTGGGGAACAGATTTCACCATTTCTCTGCATGCTGCCCAAGATAGGGGCAGTGACTGTCTGCAGCTCCCGAACACTGTTGCTTCAAATGATTAATTCATGCCTCACACTCAAGAACACACAAAATACCATGATGAACTTTTGCATACAGGAAAACAATATCTCTAGGTATTTGCGTTCAAGATTTGATTTATATAAATGACATTTTGCATGTAAATATACAGCCAGCCATTTCACTGCCTGCCAAGAGGCATTTAAGCTAAACACAATGATGCTCCTCTTAATCTAAAATGTCATGTTCTCATGTGCACCTACCACAAAGGTTATCACACACATCAGGAAATAAACACATTATTTGGCAAATAATTAGCCTCACCAAAATTGTGCCTTTTTCTTCCTGGTTAAAATAACTTTTATCAAGAAATATGACTCTCAAATAAGCACACATCAGTTTGGGATGCCTGACTTAAGATGATATGAAAATACTAATTGCCTTCCAATTGCTGCAAGAAGAGTTGAGTCCCAGCTCCAGGGGGATTGAACAGATGTGCTCTGAGAATGCCAATCCCTGGGCTAAAGTTTTCCAGGCAGTCCTGCCCAAAATGCTTCCTTGGGGTTTTATGAATAACCAATGCCTCACTCTCTGTCTTTCCCAAATCTGGACTTGCACTTGAAGCTCTGCATAGGTAGATCATTTATAACAGGAGATTGCTCTGTCTGAATGTGTGTTGAGATCTGTGCTTCTTTAGAAAAGCATGAGTGGCAGACATTACAGAACATCCCTTCTTTTCTCCCTCTGGAGCTCAAAAAGCTTTCAGGCTTCTGATCTACAACTGGAACATCTGATCTGCTACTGCAATACATATTTACCAAGTATCTCTGATGTGTCCACTGTCTGCAGCATGACTTTCCCAGGCCTCAGGATGTTTCCCCAGTACTGAGACTGCAGCAGTAGTACCTCAGGCACTCCTGATGATACTCGTTGCCTATAGCTACCTATTGATTTGACATATATATAGGGAGAATATGAATACCAAGCTCTGAAGGACAAATCTGAGACATAACGATTGCATGAGCCTCACCCTCCTTTTGCAGAAGGCTGCAGTCACTGCCTCTATTGCTGGCAAACTTCTCTCCTGTTCTGCTATAGGAAATACAGATGCAGGCAATTCTCCAAATTCCGGTTAGCTTTATCACCTTTTCTTCCCCCCCCCTATTTTCTTTTTAAGTAATCAAAGTCTGCGTTATTGATCCCTCCTCTAGCGAAACAACCCTGCGGTCTGTATTTTGTCACAGGTGTAGTTAAGCTACTGTCATGCACAGCTATCCTACAGAGTGACATTGCCTACAGCTCAGAAGCCACCTCGTTTCCCATCCTAGATTGTTGAATGGGAAGCCCAAGTGGGGCTTGCATCATTTTAGTCTCTCTAATGCCAGATATGATGTATGTAAGTTTTGTTTTGCCATGTGAAAAATAAAGCAAAAAATTCCAGCTTTCCAGTGACATGCCCGCATTTTCAGCTGAGAGATCTCAGATAAGATTTCTTTTTTCTTTACACACACACACACTATACACAATGAGGCAAAGAAAGAGGAGTGTAGTTTGTCTGAGGAAACTTAATTTATTTCACTTTAAAACATAGCGTGGAAAAAAGACTAAAATAAAGGTCTTGGTTCTTTTCTTTTTTCCACTTTCCTGCATGTTGAACCTTCTATTCAAAAAAAATCATAACAAAGAAGACAAAAGAAACATTAAAAGGAAATGTTCTTTCATTTTCAATCACAACAAAGTTGATGGTATGTTTCACTGAAAGTGCTAAATTCCTCCTAGTTCAGACCGAAGGAAATTTTTCCAAAACCAAATGGCGCATATATCTTACTATAAATTAAGAGAGCCTATAGAGGTTGCTGCTGTTCAAACGGTGTTACTTTATTTTTCCATTGAGGTGGCTAAGCATCATTCTTCTGCTGTCCTTCAGTCCTGCCTGTGAGCTAAGTACTAACAACAGTACTTTATTTTCCCCCTGATATTTTTCACTAAGGCAAGCTCCCAGTGCTATAAGAGGCAGCCTGTTTGAATAACATCTAAATGAAAACAGCCTTGAGATTTGAGCATACAGGCATATAAACTGTAGTCTAATTGCTTAAAAGGCTGAAGGTGTGCTCTTGAGCATGGAGCCAAACCTCACATAAGTGCAAGGACCACATACACATCCAATAAAGTGCCCAGAAGGGTCTGAGTATCCTGCCTTGTAGAGGAGGTTGCACAGGCATAGGCAAAGAAGGGTGGCAGCTTCCAAATTATAAGGAATCAGCTATTTTAACCTGAAGTTACCCCCACCTCTAACCTGCTCCTGTGCTGGATGCTGATGAGGTTGCCAGGTCTCACAGGTGGTGGACCTTCCCAGTAGCAGCAGGAGTCCTCTGATAGTTTGACCTAAA
This sequence comes from Fratercula arctica, assembly GCA_947846985.1. Lineage (NCBI taxonomy): Eukaryota > Metazoa > Chordata > Aves > Charadriiformes > Alcidae > Fratercula > Fratercula arctica. The sequence continues at coordinate 29,892,111 of CANTUZ010000010.1, forward strand.
CCAACTCCCTTCTTTCCCTTGTGAATGTCAGCCAAGAGACATTTGAGAATAAGGGAAGCACAGCTGTGGGGGTGGCACAGTTGTTTGTGATAGGAAGGACGAGGAGGGATGGTCTGTAACAGAGGCTGAGTCAAATATTAAGGCAGCAGAAGAATCACAGTCAGCTGCCTGTACCACTGGTCCTCTAAACAAAGCCCTGTTTTAAATCTGAATTTTCCTCCCTTCCAGCCCTTATTTCCCTTCTCTCCCATTCTACCACCGCTGCAAACCTGTTTTATCTACAGAACTGAAAAGTCTGGAGCTGGCTCAGCTCTATGGCTGTACCTGGAGGTTCAAGTTAGTCTCCAGGCCTGAAACAGAAGGAGAGGTAGCGTGCAAAGCTTCAACAGATGTTGCTCTCCTGCAGTTCTAAGATAGTGCTGCCCTTTCCAAGCGTTGCAAAAGTATTGCTTCTTGTGCAAGAGCCAGCATCCCAGGAAGAGCTCCATCTGAGCCAAATCACCACTCGTGCTTGTTACTTACCCTGTGCATAGTAACCTCTGGCTTAAAACCAAGTTTGTGGCACTTCACTGTAGAAGTAATGATGGGCTAAATTGCTTCCTGAGTGGCACCCACAAATAAATATTAGAGCTGATCGAACAAAACGCAAGGCTCTGAAGTAATAGCAAAAACAGCAATTAGTTTAAATTTGTCATTGAAAACATAATTTTTTGGAAGCTGAAAATAGTTCAGTTAGAGCATTTTGCTGAAAGCCAAAAGAGGCTATGTAAGCTCTTTTCCAGGATCCATCAAAGGAAAAAAAGATAAAAAAACAGAGGAGACCATGGAACTAGCATTGCATCCACTTCCACTCCAGGACTGTGGTTTTGCACTGGTCCCATATGCCATCAGGACGGTGATAGCACTTCAGCCTCCTGACTGACATGGTATGAAAAAGGTGGTGAGGGGCTACAGTGCTATACAGGCACCAAACTCCCACCTAGAGGGACCCTCTCAGTCGTTGCAACTTCATGCCATGGTACCTGCCCTTCCACATGAACTAGGAACAGGGAGCAAGACTGCACTTGCAGACCATTTTGACCACCAGCACTAGCAGAGCTGGGATTTTTTTTTTTCTCTAGAAAATGCTATGTTAAGTGAAACTTAGAAGTCTGAACATACATGACAAAAACACAGAATGCGCTCTAGAGGTGATGATAGAATCATCATAGAATGGTTTGGGTTGGAAAGGACCTTAAGGATCATCTCGTTCCAGCTCCCCCTGCCCTGGGCAGGGACACCTCCCACTAGACCAGGCTGCTCAAAGCCCCATCCAGCCTGGCCTTGAACACTTCCAGGGATGGGGCATCTACAGCTTCTCTGGGCAGCCTGTGCCAGTGTCTGACCACCCTCGCAGTAAAGAATTTCTTCCTAATATCTAATCTAAATCTCCCCTCTTTCAGTTTAAAACCGTTACCCCCTTGTCGTATCACTACACTCCCTGATAAAGTCCCCATCTTTCCTGTAGGTCCCCTTTAGGTACCGGAAGGCCGCTATAAGGTTTCCCCCGAGCCTTCTGTTCTCCAGGCTGAACAACCCCAGCTCCCTCAGCCTGCTATAAGCATGCTGTAAGTTACAAGCCCACTCATCTTTAAGCTCCTATCTGCAATGAGACCTAGAATTAACTTTTTCATAGATGCTACCGAGAGCATTCATGAGAATTTGACATTCTTGTGCTAAACTTCACATGTTTGATTCTATGCACTTTCAGGCATGTCATGTGCTTGTGAACTGGATTTTGAGTCTGGGCCCTTTAAATTGCTACCTGGCGCCAGATCTTCTGAGCTAGTGCTTTCCAGTTCTTTTCTTGGATTTGTAACTTTCCCAAAATTATCCAGGGGAGATTCAGATTACTTGACAGTAGGCTGCCTTCTCTTTTAAGGACCTCCATACAGTTGTCCATATGTCTCTAAGTGAGTAAAAATGCAAACACACCGCCTGCCAATGCTTTCCAACACCCAAGACCTTGGAGTTAAACTTTTGCACTATTCAGTTATATTGCATCAAGTAACATTCTAAGAATCATCTAGTAAGTCAAGCTACCTCTTATTTTAACACCATAGTTAGTGGTTTTCACATAATATTTAGGTGTGAAATCATTACCATGAATAATTCAACTATGGTTTATGTATGTTGGTGGGTTTTTTTATTCACACTATCCATTAACAAAGAAAACCTTGTGAGCGGAGTGCTGCAAAAACACTAAATTCATGAGTTGATAAAATAAAATATATATGCTGAAGCATTTCTAAGAGGGATTGATTATTCCTGAAGCACAATATAATTACAGCATTTGTTGATTCTAACATTGTTATTATACTTTCTTTGACCTAGTTGTTAAAAACTGCTTGCATCTCATGTGTTTCTTGTACAAAGTAGATCTGTGGAACTTCATCAGAAAATAGCACTTCTGCTGATATTATTATGATAGAGCAAAGAAAATAATATAAAATGAATTTGCTAAGAAGTCAGGGAGTATCAAAATTATCACTGCATCCATTTAACTCACCATTTAAGTCAGTTTGCTTTATTCTTCCACCAGATTCCTGCCTCATTCCCTGCTCTTGGCTCATGACCTCTTTTCTCATGCCCTACACTCACTCTGTGGCTAGCTATTTAACATATTTTTTTACATCTTTCTCATTAATTGTGTGGCCTCAGTGCCTTATTTACTGCACCACTCTGACTCCCTTTGGATGGAAGATCTACTAATGCCCTCAGAGGCTTTTGTTTGTGGTTTTTTTACTATGGAATCTGAGCACTTAACATAAACTGATGTCTTTATCTTCACATCTGTGAGACGTTCTTCCCGTTTTACATATGAGGAGCTGAAGGACATAAGGTGCAGAGGTTTGTTTGTTTCATATCCAATTTATAAGACATAACTTAGCCATTTATACTAATGTAGTCATTCAGTGAACAGTTCTGATTAGCCGTTCTGCAAACCAGACTCAGATGTCCCTCACAAAAAGAATAAAATGCACTTTAATAGGTGCCTGATGAAAAGTATTGGTTTTCGTTAGTTGCCCAACAATACTAGGGATTTTTTTTGGCAGAGTTAAAATGCAATTCTCCAGAGCAGCTTGTATCCTTTTAAACCATAGGGCTGTCTCCTCTTTTCTTCAGCTCCTTGTCTCACTTGAAACACTATCATTTTTTGCAACAAATGCAATATTAATGATACAGCTGCCATTACACCTCTCTGACCACAATCCACAGCTCATATGAACAAAATATGAGTAGGCAATGAAACACTCTCTCATGAAAGCACGTACTGACTCAGGTCAGAAACTGAGGCGATATTAGTCTTGTTTTCTGGTGGAAACAGCTCTCCTATCCCACAATGGGTCACAATTTTTTAAGTCCATTTGCCAAACTGCAGAGGTATTAAATTTCCTAATTAAGCAGTGTGAAGATACTCATGTTACAGATTAACCTATGAGGTTTTTCCCCAGAATCTTTCTGGTAAACGACTGAAGAATTTTTCTCAATATTTATAAAGGTTATGGGAAATATGGTGCTAAAATGTGGCAAAGCCATAAGCTACTGATAATGGGTCTCCATAACTGACAGTGTAAGAGAATATCACTAGAAACCTGCTGGTTTTGGAGGTTCAATTAAACCAATAATCTCCAGTTAGGAAAAGCTAGCCTTAGCATGGGTAATTTCCTGTATTTTTGCAGTATTTACTATTACATCCATCTTTGAAATATGTTTCCAAGATATGATAGATGATTTGAAGACCAGCTGATTTAATCAAAAACGGTAATCCCTGTATTCCTCTGAGTTAGTCTGCAGGAATGTGGTCTTTTTTTTGAATGTACTTTTTTCTGTGGGAGAGCTTAACATTTAATTATGTTTATGTGAACTTGGAAATTAAACCTTTCTCATGATTTCATGCGGATTTTTAAAAAAGCTACAGCTGGGCTTTTCCTTTAGTAAGTGTGATTATCAGCTGATTTTTGGCTTAAAAGTGAGAAAAAAAATCCCCATTATTTATTTAGCTAATTTCATTGAGTTGCAAAGTACCTCCTAGAATGCTTTTGAAAAGATAACTGTGAAGCCAGTATCACAGCACTGTTACTTGGTGCAAATTAATTAACCCTAATTTTCTGTTTAATTAATGGGAGTAACTGTTTATTGGAGAAAGGGACATTCAGCTGTAGATTAAAGGAAAAAGTCATTTTGAAACCCTGATAAAATCAAGAGAGGTGCTAGCCCTTCTTCTTTTGGGTGGTTAAAGGTGTGGGAGCATGGCATCAACTCTGTCTAGGGCAAGTGTTTTGTTCTTTAAGAAAAAGGGAAAAAAAGGACAACTAGTAAGTTAGCCTTGGTCACAATCTTATGTGGTTTTATGGTGTTTGATAACTATTGTCCTTGAAACATTCAAGGCTTGCTTGGGGTCCATACAGAGCCAGTCACTTACCCAACTGGCAGGGTCCACAGGTTTGTTAACTAATTTTGTTTCATGGATGCCTTGTTAAGCATAGCACAAGTCTATTGTATGCTAGTCATTTCCTTGCTTCAACAAATGAAGCACTTTAACTGTTGTTTCATGATTGTGCTGGGAAGGAATATGTCTGGTCTATTTTTAACAGCTTTGTGTCAGTGAGAGCGGTGTCTTCTTTTCAAAGCAGGGAGACCTTAAAAATGTACTTCACTTTATCAGCTCACAGTGCTCACGCAAACAGAAATGAGACAGGGAAGAATAGGAAGGTCAAACTTGCGTAAACACACCATTGCACATGTTAACTGCCAGGAGAAAGAGCAACGTGCATCTGAACTGAATGCATTATGCAGAGATGACAGAAGATGCTTTTCTGGCAAAGTCAAGTTTCTCTATCATGCAAGCTCCTGTGTGATAAAGCTCAGAAGTACTAGTTCCTTTTAGTAATGTACGGAGCATAAACTAAAATGGATTATTATGAATCTGACATGATGTTTTTAACAACAAAGACAGAAGGAGCTTTAAAATTTCTTTATTTTAAAGTTTAGAGACATTAAACATATTTTCCTCCTTCTCTCAGCAAATAGTCTAAATTTCCTAGCACTATCATTCTAATAAAGCACTACTTCTTTCCAGGAATTCCACTTGCTGCCACAAAGAGAAAATCCACCAGAAGCTGACCTTTTTATCTTGCATTTCAAATGAGTGAGTATCTAAACCTGACACCAAATTATTTCAGAGAGGAAATTCAAAGCCAACACTTTCATTTGAAAAAGCTATCTGAAACCTTTGGGGGGGACAGTTATTTTTAATGGGGCAAATATAGAAACAATTTTAAGCTCTCTTTCACCCTTAAGTGATTGGGATTCATTTCAACAAATCCAGTGTTTGCTATGCATGGAAGATCTCCTCCTCTCTTACCACATGCTCTGGATGCTTTGGACTGCTCTTTCATTCTGCTGCTTCCTATATCAGTGCTCCCTCATTTTGCTTGTGTAATTCACTCAGATTTGTTTTTACCTTTGAGAAAATGCCTCTTCAGTTATTCAGATTAAGCCTGCTGTACCTGTACCAGTGGGAGAACTGCCTGGCTTTCCCCATGGTGTGGTGGAGCAGCACCCCACAGTCCATCTCAGGCCAGGCTGATGATGTGCAATCTCAGCTTTGCTTGTCGGCCACCTCTGTCTCTCCACTGACAATACTCAAGGACTAGGGAGAAGTTATGCTGTCTGGTACTATCTCTATTGGAAAGGACCGTTTGTAACGCAAAGCAGTCATGATTTTAGAACCTGCTCTCTTTGACATCAAAGGCTGCAGGAGATTAGAAATGCTTAGATTTGCAGTTCATTAAAAAAATGTATTTCCCCTCGTAAAAGAACTGGTGTTCTCAACTCATTTGCTTTGCTTCTCTCTTGAATGTATACTTCCATTTGTGCCTTAGTGTATTCTGGTAGTTCTATAAACTGTGTATCTTTTTTTTTTTTCTTTTTTCTTCAATTAGTTCCTCTGGGACTATTTTATGAAAGTCTTTGGCATTTAAAATATGTAGATGATATCATTAATCTGATTAAAGTGTAGGTACAAGTTGATACTATGAAATGTGAAAAAGCTATGCAAAATACAGTTACTGACATAATTATTTTCATTATAAATACAATTACATTTTCAGTTGTTGCTCGCTTAGCCTTTTTAAGGTTTTCCCATCTCTGAGAGAAACGTGTTTTTCATTAGCTCCAAGCTACTATTGTGAGGCAGTTTTCTACTTCTTTAGGAGGTATTAAGGTATTGGTGACCGAGGTGGACAGAATTATTAGCAGAGGGATACAAGCCTTTTATCTCTGTGTGACTGGTCTGAACTCAAACAACTGAAGACAGCTCAGCTAGCAGAACTGTTCATTTTCCTCCAGGGATGAGCAACTAGGGCCTCAGCTTATTTTCTAGTAGACAATGGTTTTACTGTAAAATCATGAGAATCTGTAGGCTTGTAGGTAATGCCACAAAAGAGAGCCATTTCATCTCTAGAAGTGTCCCAGGAATTATTTGAAAGACCCACTCTATTCTGCTTCACTGGCAGGCTACCACCAATGACATTTTATGACTATACTAGATTGGCTCTTGCATCCGGGCATGATGGGCAGTGAAATAAGCTGATGCTGTTGCAATGCAGAAATGGTGAAAATAATGATGAGGAAGTGATTCAAGACAGGAATTCAGGGTGAAGAACAGAGGTTTAACTTTGATGGGAGAAGAGAGCAAGCTCCTGGGGTTTTACATGGGCTAATTCTAGGGTGATAGAGTTCTCCAGGGAAGCTATGGCGTTTTGAATTGAAATCGGTCTGTATCTGACCACACTTCTCTTCTTGTCTACTCTAAGGGAGTGATCATGGAGAGACTGTGAGCTGGTGGAGACTGAATGGAAGAGAAGTGCTGGCTTTGAAGCCCACTAGTCCACATGAGTTCCCACACCTACAGTACAGCTGGGACTGAGCAGTAGATGATGCTTTTTCTCTGGGTTTTTCATGTTGCTTTCCAGACAGTGCTGACTTGAACTAATGCAAGCAGATACTTCCAAATCTAAATCTAGATCCCTCAGGGCAGTAATTCAAAGATGAACTTGTTGATGTAAATCAAGGAAGACTTAATTCAAAAGGCTTGTATCTGTACAATGATTCATAAATAGCTAACCCAGGGATTTCTTGATCTCTTGGTTAGAGAGGGGGTCGGGAAACAAATTCTGTTCTTGCTAACACTGCCTCCGTACAATGTGTGCTGTGGCCTCATTTTCTTCCTGTGTATTTGGTTTGCTCATTTTTCAAATGACTCCATAATAATAATTTAGATTTTCAGATTTTTTTTTTACTTATTAGGTTCTATAAAATCCTTTAAAATTTCCATATATTTTTGTTTGCATGTGCACGCCTACTTGTCTTGCTCTGGTAAAGTGTATTCTAAGTACATGAGCCTGCAGTTAATGAAATGTGTTACGTATCAGTTGAAATCAGGGTGAATTGAGCACGTACTTTCCTCATAGATTTGATCTCAGTGTAAAGGAATAAAAAATAATTGTGCAGGCTCTCCTGATGGGAAGCAAGTGAATGAAAAATCAGAACTGCTCTTAATCTGTATGACACCTTAAAGAAGCACACAGGAACCAACTCTGTCTTTCAGCCACAATTAAGGGTTGCGAAGCTACCCTAAAATCCCAGTGAAGAAAACCCAGTGTGCAGCTGCCTTTCAAAAGCTCAGCCCTACAGGCTACCTGGCTGAAAGGCTGAGGTACAACACAGCATTAGAGAAGCAATGTGGAAGAACATAGCAAACAAGATCTGCAGGTGATGGCTAACAGACAGGTTCTTTTGCTAAACAAGCAGCAAAAACCATTAAGTATTAAAAAAGATGACCATAAAGAATAGCTGATTAATGTACACTTCTGAAACGTGAGTCCTGATCCAGATTCAGTGCTTAGCATGTATGCTGGATAAAACCTCAGAGCCTGATTTTTGCAAAGATTATTAAAGATCGTATTAATTCCTCTAATGCCTAGGAAGCAACTGTGACTGAGCCCTCCTCTGCAAGGCACTTATCCCAGAATAGTTGGCAGGATCTAAAGTTGAATCCTGAGAAGCCTAGAGTTAGAGCACAACTGGGAGTTTTAATCCCCTTTTCTGGCACACAGGACAGTCCCTGGCCTCTGCTACTTTGTGGGTTCCTTAACGTACTGCCAGTGTTGTGCCCCTTGATTCTCCCCGTCTCAGAAAAGGAGCATCTGCCAAGATTCACATAGGCTTTCTGCGTAGGGCATGGGAGCCACTTTAGCTTGTCCCAAGTACTACATAAAGTGCGTGGATTGGCCATGGATATAATGTATCCAGAGTGAATTATGGGAAGCTGGTATGCATCACCTTAGTTCTGCAACTTGAGGGGCAAAAGGTGTTTAATTAGGACGAAAAACACAAAACGGAAGAATGAAGAGATAACAATAATGAGGCAGGGGAAAAAGAAAGAAGCAGGTGTTTAGTGACTCCCACGAAGAATAGAAACATATGAAAGCAACTATTCAGGCATAGGCAAACTCTAATTGAGCCTTTTTTCAGTGCCACTGTGCTATTGTAAACAGCTGAAGGGAAGGCTTTCAGAAAGAAACAAGCATGGATTACAAGAATAGAGGAAGCAATATTCATGAAGTATTTAATGATAAAAATGATCAACAGGCTTCTTAATGCAATGCCTCATCCCAAATATTAGAAATGCTTTGAAGTCTGATGGCTGTTCTCTCTCTTCTTCCTCTCCAAAAATGTGGTTGTCTAAAGATAGTGTGTTATCCAACAGAAGAATACTTCAAAAAGTTTTAAATGTTGCCAGAGAGAGTTTGTTTTCTTTCAAGGTATGTCAATGAGTTTTGCTTTTGTAATTCTACTAAAAAGTGTCTATAGGTCCAAAATCAGGTATTAGGAGATTTTGTTGTGGTTCACAACATGTAGTCCCTCAAATATAGAGGAGCAAAGAACAGACATTTACGTGACGTGACACTGGATATCAATCATCCTCTAGGAATACCAGAGAATTACAAGGAAGTAATCTCTGACTAATGGTTGCGCCAGTAAAACATCTGCTGAACAATCTCATGTAACACACTGATTAATTCAGATGTCAGTCTGGTGTTGGGCTGACATCTACTAATTCCTTATTAGTAAAAGCTATAGTAGCTGAATGTCTTTGTTCTGAATATGTTGACCCAAATCCAAGCTCAGTACACTGTAGTTTGAACACAAAGCTGCTGGAAGAAAACACTGTTTCTAGATAAACACTTTTCAAGAACTTTCAGCACAAATACTGATAAACTTCATATTGTCTAGGAATATTTCAAAAACTCTTGAAACAGCAGCCCTTCTTTTAGCTGAGAAATGTATGCCAAATAATAAGTCTACCATGGAAAAGGCTGTTACCCAAGGCATTCAAATCTAACTCCCTGGATGCTTTCCTAAGCTGTGGTCAACCAAACCGGTAGTCTAGCAAATGTTTTGTATAGGGGCACTCTTAATGTTCAGCAAAGGTCATAAGACTGGTGCTTCTGCAAGGCACCCAAGTGCTGGGATGGGGGACTGGGACATTTTTTGATCTGCACGGTACTGGCTCCATGGCTCTTGCTGTATGCTTTGCACATCTATCACCTGCTCCCTCCGTGTGCAGTCCATAGGGGTAAAGAATGGCTGCAAAATTCAAGTATAGGGTGCTACCTCTTTATCCATACTTTCATTGTAACAGGGTAGAAGGAGGCTGGAGGGCCTCCCTCCTTTACTCTGACTGGACTATCCCCAAAACTTCTTGAGACAGCCTGGCCCCAGAGATGGGCCTGATGCTCTGTATTTAGAGTGATTGCCTCGGGATGATTAAATAATGGCATTCAAATCCATCAGATGCATAAAATTAAAGCGATTTAATTTAAAAGAGAAAGGTGTGGAAAAGATAGCATAAGAGAATTGGGGCTACTAGCTTTTTCTCATAAACATTGCCCTCTTCAATAAAATCTTTATCACCTTAGTCTGTCCTAGTAATGTTTAGTTTTTCTGCTCTACTTGCGCATCTGCAGAACTACGGTAGAAGGCTCAATCACACTGTTTATTTACACTGTGTTTATACTGTATTAATCTCAGACCTCCAGGTTTCTTCTGATGTACTTGTGGGAGATCAGGAAGAAATGGGTTTTTTTATTTTGATATACTGTTTGGCTTTGGGGTATTATTTCTACTAACCTCTGCAGTATTGGGGTTTGGCTCCAGTTACAGGTAGGATTTTGGCAAGGTACACACAGAAATCTGCACTCGATGTATTGTGTTTTTCACACAAGAGAAAATCTGAATTCTGTGGAGAACATGTGTTAGTAAGCTGACAGAAAGAGCAAAGAGCATGAAATTCAGATGTGTTTGGTTGGTGTTTTGCTAATCCACTTAGCATAAAGCCAAGCACAGATACGGAGCCAGATGGGAATTTTCTCTGCATCAGATCATGAGCAGGTATTAAGGTTTGTTTTCTACTCGTCTCTACAGAGTGAGTCATGATCTTACACCAGGCTCATCTGGGAGTTTTATTTAGTAAAGCCACTGCTCTTATAGGGATGTTATTAGCCCCACGACTCTATTATTACTGCTCCATCTGTGTGAAATTGCAGCACGTTTGAGTAGGTCTTGTGAATGGGACAAGGAAGTATTGCGTCTCCTCAGCTGTGAGACGGTGCTTGGACCTGTCTACAAGAGACATCGTGGCATTTTTAACAACACGGCTTTGGAGCCAGGACCCCAGGGGTCAGGAAGCCCCTTTTAACTCTGTCATCCTGAGCCAGTGCAGTCCGCGTACCGCTGAATCCATCCAGCAAACGGAACAGGCAGGGAAAAGTCTCTTTTATGAGTACTGGCAGAACTTTTAAGTGAAAACTAGACACCAGGCAAATCTATGCTATCACACCACTGATGGCTGAATGTGTGCAGAGCAGTAAAACTTAAGAGCCTGTGCAATTTTACAAATTTACTCGTTTAAGCATCAACATTAGATAGTGGGTTTTGTGACTGAGAATGATGCCTAAATATTGGAAAAAGGCCATAAAGGGGATCTCCTCTTGCACATAGCCCTAAGTCTTGTCCCTTTAATATCTAAAGAATGCCATACCCTTCCATGGTGAGTGATCTCTACATCAAGAGAAATAAAAAAGCAAGAAAGAACAAAAAATGTAAATGCCAAGGAAACACCGTCATGTTGGCACCTTTGCTCTTGAGCCCGATGAAATGCAGCACCCCCTCCCGCTGGCGGCAGGCTGTGAGGCGCAGGGCTGCGGAGCAGGGAAGCGGAAGTGAGCTCTCTACTTTGCTGTTTCCTATTTTACAACATAAAGTTCTATGGTCAGATGCTTATTCGTAACAATTTCTGCTATTTTTAAAGCTTTACTTAATCTTTGCGTTAGGCTTGTCAGTGAGACCCTCTTTGACTTTATCATAATGTTTTTGTTGGAGTGGCTCTGGTTCCTCTTTTGTGTGTACTATTTTTGTTACCGTTCCACCAGTCAGCCTTTTGCACGTGCTTTATCTTTTCATAAAATGACTGGCTTGGCTTTCAAAAGCATTCAAATGCCATGCGGTTCATCTTGCTTGTGTAACTCCAGAGAAAGCGCGCCATAATCTCCTCACGAAAGATGGTTTCACCATGGAACATGATGAAAACAGAGCTCTGCTGTGAGCACGTATTAAAAAAAGCTGACGAAGACCAAAGAGCTGTATTTCTGACCACACCAGAAACATAAAAAACGTGTTCAGCTTAAAACGCACAGCCTTTTCAGTGTTTATTGCTACTCATGGACAGAAAACTTTGAATACCCTCAGGTGCTGCCCTCCCAGGCCCACTCAGCAGAAGCCTGGAGCCCGCCCTGTGTGAGGGGCCGTTGGGTCACGCGACGCCGGCGGGATATTTAAACGCCGCCGGCTAACGGTCGCCTCTCCTCTCCCTCAGGGCGGCGGCGGCGGCGGCGGCGGCGGCGGCTGGCGGCTGGCGGCTGGCGGCGGCTGCCGCTTCTCGACAACTGCGGGGAGACGGCTGGGCTGGGGCCGCGGCTTTGGGAGGTACGAGGGCGGGGCGGGGCGGAGGGGTGGGCCGGGCCGCCATGGTGGCCGCTCCTCCCACCGGCTTTCGGCGGGCTTCGTGCGCCCGGCTGCGCGGCGAACGGTAGTTGCCGGGCTTCTGCCTTAATTAAGCCAAACAGCAGCTTTAATTAGAGGCAGCAATATGAACTTTTGAAGAAGGGTGACTCTAAGCGTGGCTTTGTGATGACTGAAAGTTTATTGTGCCTTAGTAACGTTTGAGGTGTTGCCTGGACATTGTCCCCTGTATATGAGTTGAATTGAAACCAATTTGCTGCTGTGATTTTTGGGTTTCTTTTTTTATTTGTTTGGGGTTAGGTTTGGTTTTTGTTTGGTGGGGTTTTGGGTTTTTTGTTTGTTTGTTTGTTTGTTTGTTTTTCCTTTTATTTTTCTCTGGGATGTCTTGGTTGGGGCTCTTAAAAAAAATTCTCTTTTGAGTTTTTTGTTGTTGCTTTGCTGTCTTGTGTCAGAACTGCACAGCAGTTATCTTTAGCATACTCCCTGCTTTTGCAAAAGCCCAGGCTCTGGTACAGCCCATAAGTTTGCCTGCCTTGCTCCTTAGGCATATCATAGCTCTTTTGGCCTTCTCTTTGTTTTGGGCTGTTGGGTGCATTCTCTGGGCATTGTGCCTACTAGCGGGTGAAGAAAAGTCTGGCTGGCCCTGCTGAGCAGGACGTGGGTGAGGGTGGGTGAAGGAAGAGCAGTGGACTTGAGTACCCAGGTGGTCCCTTGTAAGCTTCTGTTTACTCAGTGCAATTCTTTCTACGGTACCAACAATGATTTTGGATGCTCTGGCAGACCAAGAGTCTTCCGTACTGCGTAATTTCATTGTGTTGCCTAGCATAAATTGCAAATAGGAACTTTTTTGTTTTGTCAGGTGGTGAAAGGGAGTTTTTTCTTTGTTTTTCTTGTTTTATTTTGTGAGCTTTTATCCTAGTGTGTGGCTACTTCAAAAAAGTCTTCAAATTTTGAATATGAAAGTAACATCTGGTTTGTTTTCAATACTGTTTTGAGCAGCAAATGCAAATAGAGTTTTGTATTTTAACAAAGCACTCTTGGATTGTCATTCTAATGAAACTTTCCTACATCCCAATTATCCTAGTGTCAGGGATTTGCTGGATCTGGCTTCAGCTGAAAAAGAAAGAGAAACTTGCTGAACATTTCTGTGCAAAACTTATCCCTTGGGATGACTTTCCTTTTTAATAGCACTAGCTAATTTGCAGCTTGTAGTTTCATCTACTTATCATATTTTAAAGTCTCTAGGCAATATATAAAATCTCTTTATAGGTTCCCAGTGCAGATTGTATCAGGAATGGACTATTGTTGATAAACTGACACCCAGCTCTTCACACATACAGAAGACCACTTTAAGTAAAAGTGGTATGGAAAGGAAATGCTGACGTGGAAGGGTTAGGAGTATGTGACTCGTGAGAGGGTTCTTTTGAGGCCCACATTAACGCATAATCATATGAACATTTCTTGTTGGCCCTACTGCTTGGAATTAATTTGTATGCCTGTTGTGATTCGGTGTCGGCTTTTTTTTTTTTTTTTTTTTTTAAGTTTCTGCTCTTTGTTGTACTGTTTGCTTCATGACTAAAAATGAACAATGAAGTTTTTCCCCAACTGTTCTGTGTCATTGTGCTAAGCTTGATTCAGCGTCACTGAGAAAATGATTGAAGCATTACGGAATTTTTTTTTTAATGTCCCTTTATTGTAACTTTAGCAAATAATAGTAAGGAATTGATAGGGTTGAGTTCCTTTCTTTCTTCCCCTCATATTAAGCTGTTTCTTCTATTGAACTCAATGAGTGTGACTTAGAAACTGCTTCCTAACTGCTACGTAGAAATTAGTCCTAGAACACTAGTTTTGTGGGAAGAGGTGCAATTTTCTGAAGCAGATATATAACTTGACAAATAAGATTTACTTACTGTGTTGTCTTATATGTAGCTTTTTCCAGCATTTTTAACAAAAATAAATACCTTAACAGATAGGATAAGGTCTCTTTCACTCAAATAATAAAATACAAAATACTTGGTTTCTGAGTGGGAAAACTGAAAAGCAAAACAGAACAGAGTATGACAGCAGGGTCAAAGAGAGCTCTTGCTTTAAAAGTTGAGGTTTGCAGTTTGGTTGAAAGTGTTAACTAGAGCTGTTCAAAACTTCATTTCTAAGGGTTTTTCTTGAAACTTCTATGGTCTTCTGTTTTGTTTTATGAAAGTGTCTAACTATCATGCAGGTAATCTGACCGTAAAAAACCAACAAACCTACCTTCACTGTAAAGTTTCCATCTGTGTTGTATCTGTGTACATGAAACACTTTGAATCCTCTGGAGAAGGATGGTAAAGTAAGAAGTGAGGAGGGCAACGGAATTGCCATAAATGAGACTTATTAAACAATTGGTTTTCTGGTGTGTTGTAGCACTGCAGTATTGCTTTAGCAAACTTCAGAGAAGGAAATGTGATGACAGTAAGTGTTGGAGTACTCAGGGGTGGTGTTACAGTTATGCTTCCATCAACGTACTCTTCCTTTTGAACGATCACCTACCTGGCATTGTCTCATTTATGAGGAAATGAGAAAAATTTATGATTGATGATGATGATTTCTCTTCCCTGAATGAATAATTCTCTAAAAGAACCTATAAAGAACTGTGAAAAGTGGCTCCACTGAAAAACCTTGAAGGGAAGTACTCATGGGGTGTAACTGGTAAACAAGCAGGGGGGAGGATCAGTTTGTAGCATTGGTGAATGCTTTCTAGCCTTCTCTTTCCATATTATGCCCTCCTCTGCTGACACAAATTGATTAATATTTCATTTCTGTATCAGTTTCCCCTCTACATATGAAGTTTCATATGATATAGTCATTGAACTGGAGCACAATCAACTGTTTAAATTCTGAAAAGCTTTCTGGGTCAGTTCAGAAACCAAAGTGTTAGTGTCAAAATCGTGTTGACCTGGCACTTCTGGCTATTGTTGAAGCTTGTTATTAGCTAGTTGCTGGCTCTGTCCTTCAACCTACTTCCATTCCATTGCACTATGCTACACTGAAGATATTTTAGGCAGATTAGGTGCAGCTGTCATTTAGCTGAGGGAGAAAAATATTCTGATAGTCATTAATAAATTCACCTCACTGTGTAATGCCTGTACTTGACTCTATCTGGTACTGGCCTTTTTAATCCATTTTAATTTTCAAGTCTGTTTTGTTTGCTTGGTTAATTAGGAACGAGGATTTTCTCCCCAATACTCCAAAGTGTCCTCTATTGTGTAGCATATTTACGTAAGAAAGTAAGTTTTATAGGGTGGACATCTTTGCATTTCTACAGCTGCATTTGTATTTATAAATTAAGGATTGTTTTAAAATAGTTCTTTTCAAATGAATTTTCATTTTTGTGTAGCATCTCTGATTTCATTTCATTGACACGAACATTAGTGCGGCAGCTGCTCAGTCACGCAATATTTGGATATAGATCGTATCACTGAAATCTTGTTAGTTTACTTCACTGTAGTGAGGACACAACTGGTGTCATTACGAAAAAGGCATCCCAAAGGCTTGAGAATTGTTCTCAGCCTCTGCTGCTGGACATCTTTCCAGAAGTTCTGAACTGTGTAGTTGTGTTCAGATGCATGTGGTAGAAGATAGGGAATAATGTGAATAGGATGGATAATAGCTCATGTGTCCGAGAAAGGCAGGTTTATCTGTTTGGATGAGAGTACAGTACTTCAAAGCCTTTGAAAATGCTGATAACCACTGGTTGTAGAAGTTCAGAGTGAGAATAACATTCAGAGCCAGGTGTGTAACCTGAAATTTGAAGTTGTTTCTGTAATTTGTGGCCCCAAGTTGAACTTTTTGCTGGAGGATAATAGCCTCTACCATCACACACCAAATGCAATAACCTGGAATTGGCAGACAGCATCAAAACAGGGATGCTGTGCTCTTACCAAAAGCAAACAAGTTGTGCTGCTGACCTCTGGGACAGTTATCTAGCTGTTTTGAAGGACACAACAGAACTTTGGGTATGGAGTGGAATGACAGATGTCAGGGAGGTTTTCTTTCATTTAAAACAAAATATAACTTTACCCCATGCATAGTGGTCTCCAGAGACTTGATTTAGTTTTCGTGTGCTCACAGAGTTAAACTGAGCAAGTTTGAAATGTATAGTTAGGAAGTTGTGGAAAAAAATGACAGTATTTGGCCTTCATCCAGTCTAAATTACCTCGTACCTAGGATTGTTCTGTGCATCCTCATTCTTGTCTCCTGAACTATCCTTTTAGTTTTTCTCCTTTTGTTCAACAGCTTAATGGCAAGACAGTTCAGCAGGAATGATCATTTTCTTTGTTTAGCCCCCTATCTTCATGGGGTATTTTCTTATTTATTATGGTAAATAGCTTACATAGAGAACAATCTGAGCCCTCTATTCAGCTTCCTTTATTTACTATGGTACACTGAACAGATCTTGCTAAGACAGCCAGTTATTTTTTACATTTCAAAATGAATCTCTTTAATGTATTGCATACATTCTCTGTCTTTTTTTTAATTACATTTACCTATACACACAATAAGACTTTGAGATCTGTCTAAATATGCACCTCATGAACAGAAAATTCCTTAATTGAGAGTTGCTTTTAAAAGACTGTAAGATTTATATGTTAGGTTCTGCATACCACTGATGAGCCAAACTTGTCTATTTCAATTTTTGTGTTGTCCATTGTAATTTATTTGGCTTTGTCCTCAACTTCTTTCTGTTCCTGTGAGCAATGAAGGCTGAAGTCCCCATCTTCTGTTACAGGAATACTACAGAAGGGAAAAACAAGGTAGTCATGGTCACAGCCAGTAATGGAGATCGCTGGAGTTAGTGGTTATGGAAGCCTGAATATGTGATGGGAATCACATGTTTAAAGTCACTGGACTCCTTTTTGGTGACTTGAGATGCACAAATAGTAGAGCTCCACTTTAAAGCATGGTTTATAACGTTGGAATCAGGGGAAAAAAAAGACACCAAAAACACCAAACACACACAAAACATCCTAGATTGTGAACCCTTGTTTTAGTTGGCGTGACCGTGGAGCTCCATCTGCAAATGAAGCAGGTGGGAAACTTGCAACCCTGAACAAAGAAACTGTACCAAGTTGATTATTTTTTCTATGGTACAGACACAAAAAATATAGCTAATACCAACTGCTTGCCTCCTGTGAATAGAGGTGAAATGCAAGATTATAAGTGGCCATCAATTCTAGAAGAGAAATACTGAAGCATCTGTCAAATATTTGACACGTACGAAACCAAACTTTGTTCAATCTGGCACTGCTGGAGGAGCATCTGGTAAAAAAGAGCAGAACCTGGAACAACTTCAAACAAAGCCTTGCTCCTGGAAGGGTATTGCTATGGTAACTAAGTTATCTTAGCCTCACTCAGATCAATGTTCCTCTTCCCTTTAGACTAGCCATAAACCATCAAAACATCCTTCGGGTAATACAGATTCACAGAGCAAGTTTACTATTCATAGTAGTGAAAATATTTTGGTATTCTTATTCAGATAGCTTACAACTCCTTATATTCATAGAAATTAGGACTCTCATACTAGAATGACTAAGGAGTGAAGCTGAAAACTAAATGTGGTGTGGCGGTTTCCATGGAACTTGTCACTTTGGGAGTGAATATTGTAATGAATACTTGGGAAATCTTCGTGGTGGTTTATTTCTGCTATGTAAAAGGCCAAAACGTAGCCTGAGGTTCCCATCATGATGTGAAAGTACAAAATGTTGAGCTAATCAATCTGTTCATTTTCTGTTTTATTTTTCTTGCAAATTATACATCTTTAACATAGTTGTATTAAAAATCTTACCTTGAAAGCTTTGTGTTTTATTGGCAGAAGATGAAAGCATGAGTGTACTGTCATATTCATGGCTTGTTGACGTCTAATCTTACTTCTAAATGATGTTTCATGGGAGTATAATTTAGCTTCACATCTACAGCTCTCCTGTCTTTAAAAAGGAGATAAAATTTGTTTGTCACATAAAGCTGTTTTGAGAATTAATTGCTTAATGTGTGCACTGCTTTGAAAATTATGGCATATAGGTGATGAATGTTATTACCAGGTAGTTGTTATTAATATACTGAGTTCTAATTAAAGCAGCTATTGGGAGATGAAGAAGGTAGTGTCTGATTTTCCATTTTGATGTCAAGAATGCTACGCAGTCATAAACCTGACATAACGTGTTGAAGAAGCAGCTCTGGGAATAGCTGCTACTTTTATGCAATCCCTTTCATCACTATAACCTAATGGTAAAATGAGTACATTTTAACATTTACTCTATTAAGGGAGTTAACTACTGCCAGACAGGCAGAGTTTAGCATAAACAGAAATGAAGTAAGGGTCCTGCACACCTCTGGACAGGTGATTAGTGATGTCGGGCAGCATCTTGAGTTGTCTTTTGTGACTGCAGAGGTAAATGGTGCTGAGTAGTGTAGCATTGTTGTCACAAACCAAATGTTTAACATATGTATTAAACTAAGGGAATTTATTAAAAAGAAACATCTTGTCAGCTGTATATGAATGTGAACAGGTTGTTGTGTTAGGGCAGGAAAAGCTCTGACTGCTGATCAAATATTAAGAGTTCAGTATCCAGGCTGGGGATGAAGGCTGTGATTTATGAAAGTGGATATTGTAAGACTAAATATCTATGAGATCTAAAGAGTTTTGTGCACTCACTATCTCAAAATTACAGTATTGTAATTGCACAGTTAAAAATTATTTGCTGTAGACTGGTTATTTAGTAATGTACAATAGTGCAATTTCATGTGAGACCATGAATTAAGAGCTCCTTCAACTTCAGTAGTGCTGCAATTAAGAAATAATGATAGTCAGTAAATACAGTATCTGAGTATCTTACCTAGCATGTACCTACCAACACAACAGCTACTAAAGAGAATTTGTTAAATGCATATCTATATTTTGGAGGGGGGAATATAATAAAATCCAAACCCCACAAGATGGAGGATTTGATAAGTTGATTCATTAAGCCTTATTCTGTTATTCTGAAGCCACCCTATAATTCTGATAGTTGTCAGGATTCTGAAAATGAAGTCATTAACTGTTTATTTCCACTTTGCCTTGTACAGGAATCCACAACTAAAAGGTTACTATTAAGTAGCAATCTTAGAAGAGCTGAATGTGTGTGATATCTTGCTGCTGCAGAAAAGGATTGTAAAATACTGTCCCATGTTTCAGGGTAGCTCTAATTCATCATTGATGATGCATCGTTATTTTGATGGTAAATTTGTTAGTCTTTAATTCCTAGATCTGAAATATTTTGTGAGCCCAGTGGAGTAATGAATGTTGTTAAGTATTAATTTATTGTGTTAATTCTTGAATGAGTGCCTAAGTGATCACACTAACCTAACAAAGTATTAGATTTTTTGGTACGTTTTTGTGTTAGGGAATTTATTTTGAAACATAAAGCTTAATAAAGGAGCTCATTTAATATATACACTATTGTATTTAATCACTTGATACATGCTAGTTTTTCCCTTCGACTATTAGTTCGGTTCTTTCATCTTGCAGCTGTTTATAAAGGTCTAACATTAAGCACAATATTTGCAAAATTGTTCTTTAGGATAACATTTACATGAAATATATTCATATAGTCAAGCTATTTCGGCTGATTTCCATCTGGATTATTATCATACAAGTCAGTTTTCTGTGCTCATTTGCAAAATTCTTTTTTAATGGAAGCATTTCAACTCAGTTTAATTTTCATTTTTTTATTTGACATTTTCTGCAATATTTAATTTTTTGCCAATGTGTTCTTTGGTCATTGGCAATAGACAACTGTATGTTAGCCTAGACAGCAAGCTAAGAAATCTGGAGTTTGGATATCAGCTATCAGAAATTTATCATGCATTTTTGAGACATTTTGCTCTCTTTCTGTATGGCATGTTAGAAAATGGTTTGGAGACATTAGTTTTGATTTCCTTTTTCGAGCTTCTGATGACAAGGATTTAACTGGTTTATGGAATGGGCTGCATTTCTAGATCCATCTGGTATAAGAATAATGTCAAACAATCCTTGGTCTTACTGAGATCTGTCATAGGCTTTATTTCTTCTGTCGCTCAGACTGTGATAATATTTGCAATATAGGCATATCTTAAAGGGCAATTGTTTAAAAACTCCCTCTTCATCTAGTTCAGTATAGTAAAAATACTAATGAAGATGTGTACTTTCCCTTTTCTAATGCTGACTATGGGAGGATGCTTGTAATTTATGTTGTTACATTAAGTATATTCTAAAGCTAGTACAGAGTTGAGAGCCAGGTTATATAGCAGTCCTTGGTTAAACTGTCTGTGATTATTGCATCTGAAGAAAGTAGATGCAGAAAAATCTGACAAAAAAAAATACTTGTTAACTTTTTGCTGTTTTGCTAAGCTGTGTCAGGTCTAAAGCAGGTTTTAAAACAAATTTAACAGGCTAAAAGAAGAGTTCTGTTTGCTTTCAATCTTATTTTCTAGGGATCCAGTTTGATAACAGATTTCAATTAAAAAAAATGAACTCACAGGGAGACAAAAATTATCCAACTTTGGCGTTTATGAGTATTTTCATTACTTACCACTTCTATACTTGGTAATAAATCTTGGAAGGAGAATTTGACACTGAGGTTTACTGATGTTTGACGACTTATTTCATACTGACATTCTTGGCATAGGTCTCTGCTCTTTTACTCTTGCATGTTTCCTTTCTACAATTTTATGTCTGTTATGCATTACTACATGCAAGCTTCAAATAAAGAAATAATCTTGAATCTTTTGATTCTACAGTGTGTTGTTTAGGAAGGAATCAAAAATGCTTTGTAGATTTAATAGAAATTACAAATTTTCTTATAGCAACCTTATGGCAACCTGTAGGGGACCCAAACAAGAGATAGCATCTTGCTCTGCCAAGTTTTGTATAAATAAATAGGATCTGGTGCCTAATGTTCTAATATAAATAGACATTATGACTGTATGTGCAACGATGGGGAAACTTCTTAACATGTTGGTTGTTGGACAGAGTTACATCCAGTAGAGGATGAATAGCAATACTCTAGTACAACTTCACTCCTTTTCTGTGCTGTCCCCTTAAATTGAATCACAGAAGAAACAAAAGAGGGTGTGGAAAAAATGGCTTCCAGCTACCAGAGACCTTCCCAAATTCTGAAGAGCTGAAAGTGGCACGTTCTTTCCTATGGAGAGGTGATTGTGATAATGTGTAATTAATTACATATGTATGATGTGGTTTTCATGTCTCAAAAGAAATCTGGTACGTTTTCTCATGGATAAGACAGCTTTGAAATAGTTCTTTCCATGTTAATGGGTTAAACCCAAGAAGACAAGTGCAGAGTGCGTAAATGACTTGCTGAAGACCCTTCATAACTAAAATAAATTTTCGATAAAGTAACAGGACCAAGACCTAGTTTCAGTTTGGAGGGTTTTGACTAGAAGAGAATTCCTTCCTCATGGGTAGTTTGTTCTGAAAATAGCTCAGAATAATGAGGGCACTGTGAAAGTTTCAGTTAGAAAAGGGATGTGAAATTTCCTGTAATTTTAATTGGTGCAAGTCAAGCAATCGGAACTTAATTACTGTTAGACAACAAGAAAGGCATTTGATCAGTGTATCTTATCTAGAACACAGATAGGAAAAAAAATTCCAATTTCTCTTTGGTTGTGTCAGTCATCTACATAGTTGACACCTGCAGTGGTGTTAAAGGATCTGGCAGGAAGAGAGGACAGATTTATCATGAATGTCATGCAGATTGTGGGACATAAATTTTACTGATTCACTGGTTCTATTTTTAATGGCAAACTGCCCAAAGCCAAAAATGTACGAATGAAAAAGTTTCCCTTTAATTCACTGAAAAATCAGCAGCCTGAGGACATGCTGATTTATATGGTATGCTTCTGCTCCTGGTTGGTGCCATCTGCCAATAAGGCCCTCCTGTCTCTGTAATGCTAGTCCTTTAAAATGTGTGTGTCATGCTGGACTCTAAAGCAGATCATAATTTTATAAAACTGTACTGAAGATCAGGCGTATGATTAAAATAAATTACGATTCTTCTTGCTTTTAGGATATGTTTAAACATCAAATTCTTTTAATTTACTTTATAAACTTTTAGGGCTCCCTCAAAGGCATATGTAGCTGCTGAAGGAAACTATTAAAATTACTTACTAGTAGCTTCATACTCTTAAATATGGTGTTTTGACTTTGAAACAGTGGTTTTGTCTGCTAATCATGTGGCAGTGTTCTTGAAGGTGAGGATAGAGGGAAAGGTGACTTGTAAGGAATGGTCGGCTAGGCATGTTATCTGTAAACCACATTTCTTTTGTGTTGAAATCATTCTGTCTCCAGAGCATCTGTCCTTACCAGCAAATAAAGCTTTTAGGATGCGGAAAGTATTGCACAGTCTGGACAAATTCTGTTAGATTATTCCTGATCAGTTCTTTTGGCTTGCAACTTGTCGAGAATACATTAAAGCAGAGCTTCTTTCCATTTGATGTAAACGTTAAATGTCATTGCTTGATAATGCATGAGAAGTAAAGCGAAAACAAAATTGTTTAGTTACCACAATTTTAATCAAGACTGCACTAGATAACTCAGTCTGATGGGAACTGGGAGGCCACACATTAATTTCTGATTCCCTTTCACTAAAACTCTACATTCCACAAGTAGCTAAATAGAGAGCAAACATGTAGGTGTTTCAGCTTGGAGAATATACTGTTATCAGAAAGAAGGGCTCAATAGTACTAATAACAGGCTATGTATGATGAAGACTCAGTGACTTTTTACTAACTTTACTGCTGTAAAACTGTACAGTGCTGTTTTACCAACTGTACTTGTGTAGATAATGCTGCAAATGCATGATGGAAACAAAAATGCCATAATGTTGATGCTCTTTATCCACTACTAAATGCTTTCCAAAGCCTCCTTTCTGAAGGCTGAAAAAGGCATAGCATAGTAATCTTTGACCTCTGGAATGTAAAAGTACCACGCACAGAATGTCTCAGAAGAAATCTACAGAGGCAATAAATTAGAATGCCTTTGGTAATATTCCTGTAGGGTCATTCCAATATTTTATTCTATTGTAAACCTTTTGGTCTTATACTTGAGAAAATAAAGGATTCACTGGTTTTATTAAGAAACATATTGTTGGAATCTAAGAAACATATTGTTGGAATCTAAGAAACATCAGTCAGGGTCAATTGAATTATTCTCTGCTTTCATGAATTCTCTGGAAATAGCACTGACATTTAGAAACACTGGCTATTTTATATCTTTTGAGAGAGATGCTCTTTAGCATATAAACAGCTATACATTGTGATTAGGATGTGATATTTGTCTTTCATGATTTAAATAATACTTTGTCACAAAAAATAACTTCCATTGTTTATTTGTACTCTAATTGGGTACACAGTTAAACAGAAATGATTAGGTCTAACTAAACTGCAGAGAACCACTTTAGGAGAAAAAGAGTAATAGTGGCTATTTTATACAAAACTTTATAAACAGAAACATCTCTTCATGGGGTAAAAAGATCAAAAATAACTTGAAACAGTCCATAAAAGCTATGAAGTCATGTAGAACATGATTCTGAGGACAAACTTACAAAGGTCTTGTTCATCTTAGTCCTTTTATGTAACTTAAAAGTATTTTCAGTAAATGTAGGAACAATACCTGTTTTCATAATATAGTCTCTTACACTGTAGGTTACATGAGTTAGAAGTTACTGCAAGATGAAGTGCAAGCACTTTTCTGATTGGTATGCAGCAGCAGTACCTGGCAGTTTCAAAATGAAACACATCAGAACCCAAATCAAAGTCAGTCTCTGGATCTCAGCTTCAGAACTCTGACATGCTTGTAAATGCATTTGATCTGTTGAAATTTAAGTAGGAACAAGTAAAAGGTTTTGCTACAACATCTGTCATGAATGCAGAGAATAAATTCTAGCATTGCTGTTTTATCCTTTAAAACTTAAAAGAAGATTTTTCCAAATTCTGTATTCCCTGTAACTTCAGTGTGTCAAAATATATATATATTTTTTTTTTTTTTTTTTTTTTTTTTTATTCTAGAAACTTTTACCAATAGTGTAAGGCCTCTGTTGTGGTAGTTATCATATCTGTCAGTTCTGCTCTTCTTGGACAAATTAAGATGACTAAGCAAAACTCATTTAGTTTGTCACTACCCTCAAAGGCAGAGCTGGGAATCGCTGCCCAAACATGCCTACTGTAACACAATGCTGTCCTGGAGAAATGGGTAGGTGGCAAAAATAGTGTCCTTCCCCTGTGAGGTTCTCTTTCAAATGCTGCTGGCAGATGACAGGAGTGCACCGACCTCTGAACTGGTTGGTTGGGTCAACTGCATACAGATATGGAGAGAGTTCTTGGGATACTCATTTTTACCCAAAAAAGTAAATTAAGATTTATGTTCTTTCCCTTTGGTCATCCATATTATTGTAGATCTTTTGAATATTGTAATTTATTTCTCAGGATTTTGCAACTGAATTTTTTAGTATCATTTTGCTGTTAACATGGCTAAAGCTAAAAGATACTTCAGGGTGTTTGCTTGCATTTGCAGAGTTCTGTTCCCATGGATATGTTCAACCTTAAAGTTCAAAAGACTTGATTTAATAAAGTTATAGTTATCCATAAGTAACCATGTGTAGTCTCAATTTTCAGTCACTTGGAACATATTTGCATTTCAGTAGTAATAAGGCCTTTACAAGCTTCACAGTTTGAACTAAGTAGTCCTGTGATAGTTAAGATGTTTTATTTGATAGCATCTCTGTAAAAGAATC
The DNA here is from genome assembly GCA_947846985.1 of Fratercula arctica. NCBI lineage: Eukaryota > Metazoa > Chordata > Aves > Charadriiformes > Alcidae > Fratercula > Fratercula arctica. Next base: position 29,917,040 of record CANTUZ010000010.1, read on the forward strand.
TTAATTATTCTTTCTGGCTTTTGGAAGTCTGTGCCATTTAATGTGTGATTACTTTAAAGAATTGCTTTGAACCAGAAAAGCACTTTCTGACAGATTTAGCTTTCAGTTTGTCAAAAGTGATCAGTGTGTCCCCATTTTGCCAAGTTCTAGCTTCAGAGTTGGTTGGGCTATCACTGTCAGTAAAAAAAAAAAAAAGTATATATATATATATCTCAGATGCATTAGTAAATCATGAAAAGGAATGACTTATGTCTGTTGTATCTCTTAAGCTGGAAGGACTGGTTTAGCTTTCAATATATTCCAAAAGAAAAGTTAAAAACATAAGTAAATACTATGCAACTTCATTCTTCTTAGAGAAGGACCTTTGTCTTGAAGTTGAGAGCTTTTGCCAAATCCACTGAATTCAGAATGAGAAAAATGAGCAAGGCAATTGGAAAAAAGGGTTAGTCTTCTACGATTGGATCTAGGTTGAAAACCGTCTCTGGTTTTGACATGGCAACCTGCACGACCTGTTCAGAAAACTTTGCAGTGAACTGCAGATAAATGTGTTTGAAACACAACTGTACAGTTGCCTTCTGGCAGAAGAGTAAAATAATATGAAAGTGTTATATGTTAAAAACAAAGGTCCCTGGTACTTACTAGTAATATAAATAGATATAGGTGTAATAGAAGTATGCAAGATATTCTAGCACTTCAGTTAAACTGTTAAACAGATCAATATATGAATAGCAGGAAGATGGTGAAAACTGTGAAATGTTGTTGGACATTTGAAAAAGTCAGAGCTTTGTTCCCTAATTGGTGTTTGTTTGGCTTTATTCCTGAGGGACTCAGTTTTTCAAGGCTCAGGTTACCTTAGAATTGTTTTATCATAGTTCCTCATTTAAATGATGTGTTCTCTCTATTGTTAATTATCTGGATTTCTCAGGCTGAGAAGTAGTAGTAGTAGATATAAACTTTATTGCTCTAAATGATTATCAGTTAGCAGTGATAAAGATTCAAAAGCTAGTTAAGGCCTTGAATTTAATTAGTTTGGGATTCATTTGAATTTGGCAAATCCCTTTTTGACTGGAAAAAAATTGAGAAAATTTTTCACAGTTGTTTCTAGGACAGTGTCTTTGTTTTCTTTTCTTTTGTTTTAATTAGTATTATGCTTGGTATTTCCCAGTGGATTTCTTTGACAAGATCTGGAATATGTAGGTTTTCAAAAGATAGGGATCTGAATGTGGTGTTCTAAACTTTGAGAAGGTACCATCTGTCTCTAAGGGACTAGTTATGAGCTTTGTACATAGCCTAATACAGTCATGGAGAGGAATGGACATCAGTCAGGCAGACTAGTGAAATTTCTCTCGGTTTTAAGCTTGCACTTGAGTTCCTTTGACCTTTGGTGGAAGACCAAATTGTTCTTGCCTGTGTGATTGTGTACAGCTCTGTGTCCGTTTTCTGTGCTTGTTGCCCGTTATGTACTGCACAATGCTGATAGCATATTTTATAGAGGGAGGGCTGCACACTGGTACAAAATTGTACAAAACAGGGAATTGTTTGTCCAAGTGTGTTTCACAGTCCCTTTGCTATTTATTTTTCACCCTCTTTTGCCAAAGTAGTTTAAACAAGTGCATTACTTCAACCTGAAATGAAGGTTTAGATAAGGAAGGATCTAAACAGAGAGGATTACCCTCTTCCCCATAGTCTTTGCTGAAGGAATCTCTCGCTGTATGCCTCTTAAATTGATGTGAAAGTGTTCTTTGGATGCAGCTAGAGGAAGGAAGGAATCCCTCTGATTATGCCAGTCCTGAATTTTGGACGTTGGCCAAAGGTGTTTAACAGAAAAATAACTGTTTCTTTTTTCTCTCCTCTGCAGCAGTAAGCCAGAATTCTTATGTTGGGGAAAGGTGAGGCTAAATGAACTGTGAAAACAGACAACAGTTGCATCTCTTCTTTCATTACTGGAGAGCAATTAAATGTTATGGAAATAAGAATGATGTGAGAACTTGTGTAAGGGCAAAAGGTGAAAGCACGCCTTAACTATAATGAGAGAGGAGAGGAGACATCCCTCTTTCTTATCATAAGACTTGCTTTTAAATATTGTATGTAGACTGTGTAAGAATCCTTTAGTGATAAAATAGGAGATAAAATGCAGATATGTGATTCTTGTGCAGCCGGGACCATACCTTGTGAGATGCTAGATTTGGGGAAGCAAAAAAATTATCTCTAGTGACAAAATTTAAAAGCCATGATAATGCACTGACTGAGTATGATTCAGCAGAAGGACCATTGTGAGGACCCTGTAAGGAGTCCAGCATTCCTCACTGTGTAGTTCATGTCTAGGACAGTGCTAGATCATGGAGTATGGATCACTTCTCACAGCTAGGAACCCAGCCATGAATCTAACGAAATAGTGGAGAAATATTTTGGAAGCCTTAAGGACTTCGGAGAACTTGAAACAAGAAACCTAGATGCTGTAAAAGAACTGAGTTTTCTGAAGCATTAATACAGGATTTGGAGTAAAGTGGGTCCTAAATAATTAGTTTTGACCATTCTAGCTCTAGTGGTGAAGACTTGTGGAAGTGCTGTGCAGAAACAACATAGATATATTTTTCCTCTGAGGTCTTTCCATACCTGCATATTACTGCTTTAGAACATGACTGTGGAGCTCTTACTATACGCATTTTCATTTTGCACGTAATGCTGGGTGTGTTTATCAGATGGATATATTTCATTGAGTTCTTATGAAGTGAATGAGAGAGTAGCATATAGCAAGGTTTGTTTGCTGGGCTTATTACTTAACCCTCTATAAATTTCAGTTTTGTACTGGGGAGGGGGGACTTGCTGAAATGTCAGCTGCTCAGCATGAAACTCCTGGGAGATAAGATTTACAGTCCTGACCTGAATCCATGCAAACTCTCTGAATTCTGGATTGCCAAAGTGGTGTGTTGTCAATGTAAAACAGCACTGTGCTATTGGATTGCCAGCAGCAATAAAGATGTACTGCATATGTCTCATGAATACTAAATTTCCATGCAAAGTTCAGATAGAAAGTTTCACATGCATCAGTCATGTTTGCTGCTCTTATAGCTATCTCCTGGTTCCATATGTAAACACTTCAAAATAAGCTTCCAATAGTTAAACTGTATAAAAGAAATTAACATTGGAGACAAAGCTCTTAGAGAAGTTAATGTGATGTTCAGTGCAAACTCCCGTATTGATTGATCCCAAATGACATCGCTTGAGGATTCAATAATTAAAGACCCACTTAGCTATTTTATTCTAAATTACTCTTGTATTGCTCTCTCTTGCCCCTCAGTAAACTCCAAAGGCATTTAAAATGGCAGAGTTGATAGTTGATACTAGTGGACTTACTGGTTATATCTGTACAGTTAAATTAAATGGACTTTGGGCCATTCTCAGGCAGTGAGGTCAGCTGGTGTGGAAAAATCCATGTCTATATTATGAAACTGTTGTACCCTCCAGCACAATGGACAGGTGGGCAACATTCAAGCTGTCATGTTTCTTCTGCGAATGATCCTTATTATCTGCTGTCTCCAGAACCTGGGAATTGTTTAGGGGAGTGTGATTTGCTACATGCCAAAACTATCTGAAACTTAAAAATGTATCAGACTAAACAAGTTTCAATGCCCGTTAACAGTGTGGTCTCTCTGTCCTGACACTGCTTCATTTGCTGGCTTAAATGTACCTTTGGATAGGGTTCATTTCACCCTAACTATTTTTGAAAGCTAGGAATCTAGTCTAAGGTGTTGGGCAACAGCTGATAGAGAAATCACAAGATAATTCTTCCTGTCCTAAACTCTCTGCCTGAATTACCCACTGAATATATAAACATGCATAAGGCAGAACTGTGCACAAGTAGATGACATCAGTCTTTTTAATTACCTGCAGTACCTTGGGGGAGATATCTGTACAGGAAGGCTAAATGTTAGTTTGAAGAAGAAAAGTCAGAAGTAGATAATAGAACTGCGAGGTGTTGGTTTAGAAATAGTGGTGAAAATTGTATGTATGCAAGGTCAGAGAAAAGCAGAAAGGTAAAACAAAATAAGAAGCATAGCTATGGAATGTTGGAGAAGGAACTTCTAATGAAAAGTAAAGTAAGGGTGTGACACATCCTGGAGGAAAAACAAAATGGGGGATTATAGTGGTGTTAAAGGAAGGCCAAAGTATGTGGAAATGGGCAGACCAGAGTTTTAAACAAACAGAAAATCTTGAGTTGTCTTGAGAGCTGGTTTAGTAAAATTTAGCCATTTAAAAGAGTGAATCCCTCCAATTTAAAAATCATGTGTTTGGAGGACTTTGAAAAAATTCTCATGTGAGTGTGTACTATGTAGCAAGTACTTTATAATTAAATTCTAGTCTGCTGGATTCATATTCTGACAGATATCAGAATCCTTGCTTCATTGCATAATTAGACAGTAAAATAGAAATGTTCCTTTCTAATAGCTATATAAAGCAATAGGGATATTTTAAAATTCCTGTCAAATCACTCTATGTAAATTACCTAATCGGATACCATCACTACATAATGTAATGTTAAAAACAGCAGAATTACACCATTACAGAAATCAGCTAGCCCTGTTTCAGATTACAGGGTTTTCTAATTATAATGTTTCTTCATCAACACACTCCACTTCATGCTGTCACATATCTTTGGAATTGTTACACACGTTTATCTCTGTATATGTTTCCATCCTTTTAAAAATGCATGCTTTTCAAATAATTTTTTCTAGAAATCCTTTTTTGGTGAATGCTGATGCTGGCATGTTGGATATATAGTAGTTAGTGTAATGGCAAAACGGAGGCTCTGAGTACTGTTTATTCAGGAAAAACTGAGCAGCCTCCTACTCCATCACCACTATATCCGTATGTGTAAATCCACAGCAGTGGGCAGTGATGAAGTTTGCCCCAAAATCCAGACCATGAAAACCTGAATGCTGAGAACCCCTTCATCTTAGGCTGTGTGGCCTTGACCTAAGCTATTGCCAAATGATGTGAGAATGCTGTGGCTGGCTATGCAAGATTTTAAAATAAATGAGATCAAATGTGGTACTCACCAGCAAGTTACTCTTTAATTACTTAGCATTCTGTTTATCAAATTCCTACAGTGCATTTAGATCTGATGTGAATCACATCAGTATTAGTAAAAAATGAATGTGTATTTGTTCCCTTGAAATAGGAATACCTTGTCCTGGTGTTTCATCTCTTCTTTTGCAAGGAAGAAATGATACACGTCTTTTTGCATGGAATAAGAGGGGAGGAGGAAAGCAGTCTTCTGGTACCAACTGGAAGCCAGTTCACACTCAAGTGAGTTTCTCCCAAAGATGCAAACATAGCAGTGAGTTTGACTCCCTTTGGTTGGGCTTCTGAAAACCGCTTTGTAAAAACTCTGGTGTTTTAGGTATGTTCATGATGGGTGTTCTGTGAGAAGCGATGACATAGCTGTACCATGGAAGCAGATGCTTGAGTTGGCTGTGTGCAACCCTGCAAAACAAGAAACATGGCAGAATATGTATATGAAAACATCCAAATTGATTCTGTCTGCTCTACTACTGGAAGCACTGTACTCTGATTAGCATGAAGGACTATATTTATATTGTTTAGTCTGGAGAAAAGGAGTCTGCAGGGAGACTTTGTAATTCTACAGTTGTTTGAAAGGAGGCTCTAGGAAGGTGGGTGTCGGTCTCTTCTCCCAGGTAACAGGCAATATGACAAGAGGAAAAGGCCTGGAGTTGTACCAGAGGAGGTTTAGATTGGATATTAGGAAAAATTTCTTCACCAAAAGGGTTGTCAAGCATTGGAACAGGCTGCCCAGGGGAGTGATTGAGTCACCATCCCTGGAGATATTTAAAAGATTCTGTAGATCTGGTGCTGAGGGACGTGGTTTAGTGGTGGTTTGGGCAGTGTTAAGTTTACAGTTGGACTCGATGATTTTAAAAGCCTTTTCCCAACCTAAATGACTCTATGATTCTATGAATATAGGCCTTACCTCATAGCACAGTTTGAAGATATAACAGCATAGGCAGGCATTAGGTGAGCAATTTTTGCTTGTGAGACTTTTTCAAATACAGTATATTTGAAACTGACTAATAATGGTTGTACATTCTAGGAAGGCAATTATATCTTATTCAACTTTCATAACACTATATTTGAATATAGTATAATGCACTTGTTTCTTATGGACAAATGTACCATAAAATGAAAAGGTCTTTTATATTTGCCTCTTCAATTCTGAAACAGTAAATTTGAGCAAATTTCTGTGAGATTTAGCATGCTTAGTCAGGTCAGAGGTAGAGAACATGTTTTTACACCATTGCAGACTCTTTATAAAATACAGTTAGTTTTTCTTTGTCAGCTTCACATCCTTTTTCTCAAATACAAGGCTTTGTGCTATTTGAAAGAAATCGGTGAAATTTGTCCTTGCTCTACATTTTTGCCTGTGTTCAGTTTCATTAAAATCCTTTTTATAATACAAACCTCTTTCTAGAAGTGACAAGATCAAGTATTTGTCTTGCAGTTTTTCTGTACATAAAATGGACAATAAAACTGAAGTAGTCCTGTTAATGATTTTAATCAAGGCAGAGACTTTAAACATCCCAAATCCTCTTTCCCTGCAATATCAAAGGTCCAAGTGAAATATAGAATACAGGACTGAAAAAAGGACTGATAATTTTAACATATAGCAATTTCAGTTTGATATTGTCAGATTCATCTTAAATAGCAAAAGCAAGAACATGTGAGGGTTTTTTTATAGTGGCTGAGTTGGACTGGTCTTTTTGCAAGTATATGAAGTAAAGTATTGTTAAGACATGTTCATTGAAATGTCTGATGCTTTTAGTCCAGGGCTGGCAGGAAGTCAGTTCAGCCAGCATCTGTCACTCTTGTTTTCATATGAAGACCTAATACTGGAACTCAATTAAAAGCCAAGCATCTGATTGTTGCTCTCACATATTACTGTTCTTTTTTTCTTCTAGCTTTCTTCTGTGGAAGTGAAAGCAAGGGGGACCTGTCAGAGTCCAATACTCTCTGACCAGGTTCTTTTTAGGGATTCCATGCAAGGATGGTTTAATGTTTACTTATCAAGTTTATTATCAAGTTTACTTATTTGATATATTTGGCATTCCATGGGATTTTGATTTAGCAGAGTGGTGCAGCAGTATACTGAAATGGTAGCACAAATATAATATCGCAAGACCAGTCCCTGAATGCTCACTATCATGATACTGGGTGTCCACAATCACTGGGAAGGAATATGTGGGTTTGAAGCCAGTTTGAGCCTGTTGCTGTCTTCAAAGTTTGTTTTATTAGTTGTCCAGTTTTTAGAATTTATATTGGACTGATTATCTCAGGAAAGGCTGTTTATACAACCTGGTTGACCCACTGATACAGCAGTATACCTAAAAACAAAGGTTACCCCTAGCCCTTCTTGTGTTGAGGTAATTTAAGCTTGCTTTATGATAACTGATGGTCATTCTTTACATTATTGCCTGAGCTTGTTATTTTTGCCTGTCTCCTCTGAGCTGCCTTCCATTGTGGGGGTGTACTGGTCAGTCTCTTTCCACCCCTTGGCTCAGACCTACGTTGGGTGATTACTGGTGTTGCACAGTGAGCTTAACACATTCATCATATGAGTGACCACCCCTTTTACAGGACCAGACCCCACAGTCTCAATACTTTCAGAGTTACTTGGGTAGACTTCAGAGCAGTGTTTGACCTTTCACTATTTATGCTGATCTTCAAAATATCTTGGTGACATACATTAATAAATCTTCGTCCAGGATGGAAGTGTTTAATGGAACATTGGTGCCCTAAGGAAAGATATTCAGTCTAGAAGAATTAATGTTACCACAATGGATGTTTCTGATTTGGTAGTGCTAGTACTTTTTCTGTAGTGCCTTTTCTTCTCTGGAGGCTAATGTAATACCTGAAAACTCGGTTTACATTTCAAAGATTTTGGCAATCCTAGAGATTGAAGGTGCGTGGAGAAAAAAAATAGTAATCTGGAAAGCCTTAAAATTATATCATGGACCTTTGGGATTAAGACAACATTGAGTTAAAGGCACATTTGAAAGCTTTATTTCTGTATTGCTTGTATTCCTCCAGTCTTCTGTTTTACACTCTTGTTGAACAGGAACTGGTCTCGGTAACAAAACTGACCATCTGAATAAGCCAAAGATTAGGACTGTTCTTTGGCTCCCTCTGGCTCTCAGCATATATTTCCACTGTTGATTCACAATTTCCCTTCCCCTCCTGTCTAAAAAAAAAAAATCTTTACAGTTGACATGAGCCAGTTAATAGGAACTCAGAAGGCAAAGAAGTGCTAGTCAGGAAAGAAATTAAATTGAAGCCCTGCTCAATTTCCAGCTAATTGGTTCTGGTTTTCTGCTATTTTTGTTTTTGATACTTTGAAGTTCATTCCCAACCAAGAGTAGGGTCTGGACAAGAACGCAAAAGAAAGTACCAGGGAAGGCTGGCAGAAAAACTATGAGCCTGGTTCACTGGTGGTGTGAAATAACACTGACCCAGACTGAAAGAACAGTTTAGCACCAAAATAAATATGTTGTCTTCTATGGAAAATACGAGGGAGGAAAAGGATGTCTGGCTTACACTGGAGGTCAATCTGCTTATACAATGCAATGCAAGTTTCCTTATCTGAAGGTGACCTGGAGAGGAAGATGCATCTGTGCCTTAGCCTGAGTAAGGTTGACCAGGAAAGTTCTCTTAAACGTTTTCTTCAGAGGAATATAGGAAAGGACCACCTCAGTGGTGGTCCCTTCTTTCAAAGTAACAAATCACTGTGCAGCTTCATTGGAACTCGTTGGTTTGCTGAAATCAGAACATTTTGCACAGACTGTTTTCATTTCAGCAAAGCTGAGGTCGGGCTCTGACGGATTCCTGCTGGGTTTCTAGCTGGCTCTCCTGCCTCAGCCTTTGGCAAGCTGCCTGGCAGGTTGACAAGCCATAGAGAGTCTGACAAACTAGGGGTTTCTGGCATCTGTGCTCATCACTCCTTGGTAGGTGAAACTTGCAGGCTTTTAAGACTTGTGATTCCAAGGCAGCTTGGTAGGTAGACTGCTCCAGACTAAGGACTTGCTTTTCTTTTTAAACTGTGGGGTAAGAATATAACCAGCATGAATGCTGATCACAGATTACAGCTTTTTAAATAGCTTTGCAGAAAGACAGGCAGGAAAAAATTAAGTCCAAATTTTTTATAACATGTGAAAAGACTTTTAATTTCTTGGTTTGAGACCAAAATAAATACATGCTATTTTTATTGAATTAAAATATTTATTTGACATCGCTGTTGCTTAATAGCAAAGTCCAAAGTTATAATTGCAATATATTACCACAGTAATAAGACTGTCTTAATGGGCTGCTGTATTTTTTTTTCAGTAACTGAAAATTAGATATTCTAAATCTTGTTATCACATATGAATTGGGAAATCCATATGTGAAGTAGATCAAATGAAATGTAGAAGGTTTGTTCTCTGGCACTTGCCCTGTCTGATAGTTTTTATTAACCAGGCTGTCGTGTTTTGGCTGAATGTGTTGAAAGGGGGAAAAAATTAACAAGCTTTGAAGGCTTGACAAACTACTTGGTAATAAAATGTTAGCCTGACTTCTGAAATAACTGTGGAATCCTCAAATAACTTGTCAGTGGTTATAGATAAGTCTAGGAGAAGTGGCAAGATATTAATTGGGCTCTACTAATAGGGGTTGTGCCACCTAGTCATCTGGATACTAATGTTTCTGGTATCAGAGTGAGTTAATTCAGAATTAGATTTGGTCCTTTTGCGGAAAGAATACATCTCATCTTTGAAACACAACCCCCTACCACGACCACCTTGCTCCCCCGTTCATACACAGTAGCATCATTGTTCTGTGGTCTCACATGTCTTTGCCATTGGCATTTCCAGTGTCTGAGGTCCCGTCTCCCAGCAAAGACTGACAAAACGGACAGAATGTGGATTTTTTTTTTGTCCTTTTTCTTGAGAACTAGAAAGTCCCTGCAACTCTTCTTTCTTGAGGTTGCACTGGGCTTGCTGTCTTTTGTTTCACTCCTGAGTGGTGGATTGATTGAGATATAAATGTATTCTGAGCATATTTTTCTAAAAGGGATTTGATTCAGGGAGATCTATCAATTTTATATATGCCTGAAATATTTGCTTTAAGAGAATGAAATAAATTTGCAGTGCCATCTTGTAAATATGTCTTCAAACCTTGTTAGCGTTCATCACATTTTGATCAGCTACCTGCTATTTTGTGAAGCACATGATTTCTGTTCATTTCTTAATGTCAAGCAGAAAGTGGCTATGAACATGGTTGTGCAGCATCACAGGAAAAATGTTTCCTTTCAGTATCATTCTGCAATTTTTATCCTATCTAGGATGTACATCACACAAACCCTTCACTGTTCTAACTTTTTTCTTTCCTTTCCCCTCCTAAAGATTTCCAGGTCTGACTTCTTATCTTGCCCTGGAGCTCTACTGCAATTTCCCATAACATTCCAATCATATATCTTTCAATTCAGTACAAATTGGCAGTGCTGCTGCAGTCAGCATGCATATCTCTTTCCTTTCTTCTGCCTTGGGCTGCTCCTCCTTCCAGAATGTGTTTCTACACCCTTTTCTGTCTATAGGAATCCATCCTTTCTATAGACTTTGTTTTGGAAGTTAAGTAGTTCTGTCAGTTTCCCGATTAGACCAGGTCTTGCAGGTTGCAATGTACTTCATGTTTCTTCTTAGATTCACATACTTGAGTTCCTCCTTTCTTGTTTATTATGTCTTTTGCATTCTCCGAAAGAAAGGAATGATCCCCATGCGATGTGTCACTGTCTTCTAAATGATCATTCTTAACTCCATCTTTTTTTACTTGCTAGCCATAGCCTCATTATTTCTTTCTGGTTCAATAACAGTTACCCATCAGTGGCTTTTTCCGTGAGTAATGTGGGTTTCCTTTTTATCCCTTTAAACACTTTTGTTTTATTTCAGACCCAATGTGTATGGTATCTACTGTGAATAGCTAATAGAAGTCCCCTTCCTTTATTGAAATAAGTAGATATTTCAATATAGAAGTTTTAAAACAAAAACAAACAAAAAAACCACACCAAAAAGCTGCTTGAGCTACATTTTCCCTTAACCTGTATTTGTAATTATGTACTTATTCTACCAGCCACATTTTCACTAATAAAATGGCAGTTCTTATAAAAAATATATTTAATTGCCAATTCCTGCCTCCCAGAATATTAGCAGCATTTCTGTAGTGTTGCTACAGAAAACAATTTAATTTCTGTGTGAGACACAAAATTTTTACTGTGCTTTGTGCTATTGGATCATTAAAAAGGGTTTGAAATGAGGCAAGGGTCAAAAGAGAACTTGGGTTTAGCTTGATCAAAAGCAGAAGCAAATCAGTAAAACCAGCATATGTGGTCAGGAGCAACAGCTAATGTATGTCTTACGCTAGCTTCAGTGATCCTGTGGGAATATTGCACTTCAGGGTAGCCATAGACAAAATCTAGTAGGTATGTCTTGTACTGTAGGAAGGGGGTGGAAGACTTTATGTAGGCACGTCCCCATAAGGGTTCTAGCTAAAATAGGAAAGTAAAAGTCTCAAGCAACGTAGTTAAAGTTTACTTCTCTTACCTGAACTGCCAGCCCATAAACTGGCTGCCTTTCCAGTCCTGCCCTGACAGGGATTTCAGTCGTTTCCACTACAGCCAAGAGATCAGCATGAAGACTGGAATCTAGCCCTGTACTGTATTGTTCTTGGATTAGTTACTGCTCAGTGATCTTCATAATTTTCTCTGTCCCCTTTGGAACTGCTTGCCACTGTTAATGGTTCGTTATAATTCTGCTGAAGGCCATGGAATCTACAGGATTGTTGTCTGATTCAATCTTATTTCACTGACTGTTTCTGGAAAGGCATTGCCATCTTTCTTTTCATTAAGTTTGCCCCATTTTTAGTGTTGCCCTTCATGCACAAAGCTCACCCTAGGGCATATCCAATAGCCATCTGTTCTGTTTCCTAATATATGTATGTGGAGGCTTTTACGAGGGCAGGGGATCATGGTTTGTGATGGTAGAGCTAGCACAACAAACAGGTTTTTTTATGCTCTCCTTGTGTTACTTCACTGGAATGAGAATGTGTAGTTTTTCTATACCATCTTTCTGAGCTCTTGCTCCCCACCCTGTCCAGAGATGGGGAGAAACCTTGCAACAAAAATGGTTGCAAACATATCCTATCTATGCACCAAAGAGATCAGTGATCTTGTGAAGTTCTGTTTGACACACATAGGACATGTGCTGTCATATATCTAAAAGTCATAGTCACAGGTGTTTGGGGTGTTTTTTTTGCCAATGGAAGCGTATGTGTTTTTAATAAAATGTATTTTAAATTATAATCTGAGTGCTATTGTGCTTTGTGGCAATTGCGACAGGTATCTCCATTGATTCCCTAAATTGATTTCTGCTGAGTGTTAGACAGAAGCATAATTGCATAATCCATATGATTGCATGTTGCCCTCTCATATGCATTCAGATCTGGTTAAAATAATCTCTTCTGCCTCCTGTTTGTATATTTGTAAAGGTCAAATGTGTTATTAGGCTTGACTATTCAGCTGCGGGATATAGAGGACTTCTTACAGCATCTGTAATGTGATACATATGGAAGCCTTTCTGCTTACAGAATGACACCTACAGGTCTCAAAGGTCACAGGCACATTTTTTTTCTCATCTACTTCATTGCAAGTTGTGGTGCCAAATCTAGTCAAGCCAGAGGATAAAGTGTGAACCTGCCTGGAAAGCTGTGGCTTGATGATGCTCAATATTGAAATGCTGTTAGTCTTAAGTCAATTATCTTTTTTGATCTTTACATTCATGTTGTGTTTGGAACACTTACTGCAATAGTTGTTTATGGGAAAGTATATATAATTCCCTTTTATCTTTCCCTGCTCTTTGAAGAAGTAGAACACTATGTTAAGTGCAGTATATTTGAATGCTGTAGCTGTTTTCTCTGGGCCTGTGGCCCAGCTACAACTGACTAATACTCTGCCAGAGTAGCACTTGGACATGTAATCCTGCCAATATTCACAGAAATGTCAGAACGCTGTGTGTGAGGTGTGTTTTAAGTTAATTTTGACAAATACCTTTTATGTTGCAGAGAGGTCAGAAGGACACATTTTGTCTTTGAGAAGTGTAGTGACATGAATATTCTGTGTATTTCATGTGGACTTATGCATCTAGATATAAAGGAACTGTATTGACAGTGGCCTTCTGATACCACATAAGGTATTAAAAATTTTACTCTGAGCTACATCACTGTTTTCATATGGCAACTGGAGGAATTATGCAGCTCTGCAAGATACAAAATGTGAAGCAACAGAAATTTTGATTCGGGGGTGGGCCTGAGGAGGTCTGAATTTCATTTACAGATCTATAACAGATTCCCCATGTCATTTTAAACACGTAATTTTGTCATTCAACAACAGAGTGCTCTCTTTTTGTAAAGAGGCAAAAATTATTGCAATGCTGCTTGCAATTTTGTACAGTCTCATCTGGTATCTGTTCACACTTTTCCTTAAATCAGAAACCACTTTGGGCCTGGTGCTCTTTATACCTTTTTGTACCTTTTAAAAGGTCTGGTTGGAAGCTTCTCAAATTAGGTCAAGGTTGATTGTTACTTTGGAAAGGATATAAAATGCTTAACCAGACTGACTTTTCTACTGAAGGTGGACTTCTAAGGAACGCTTCAGTAACACAAATCCAAGGGGGCCTTTAGATTTTTCTCAGTGGCTCTTGTGTAACCAGAATCGATTAGCAGCTATCAGCAGCTGGATAATGTGTGAAATGAGTTGGTGTTTTCATCCTGTTTTTTCTGTCTTGCAGTTACCTCCTCCTTTTAATCAATAACATTGAGGTTATTAGCAGCCTCTGGAAAGGCCAAGAATACAACAATATTGAAAGTATGTGGGTGAGGTGATAAAAGCTGAATGATGGATTACATGGATATTCCTAGGCAGGCTTTAGGTGGCTTGTACCTTCAAACACCTCCTATTTTGCTTATTCTATGAATGAACATACACACTGATTTATTTATTTCTTAATTTTTTTATAAATGTTTTTAACAAAAAAGTTTTCAGAATTCTGATCTTGGTTCAGTTACAGTAAAACAGAATAGTTACACTGAATTAATATGATACAACGGACAAAACAGACCCTTTCCACTTCTTATTACTCTATCCTCTTTTAGTTAGAATCCTGTGGCCCTCTGGGGAAAAGAGTTCAGAGACTGTGAAATAAATTCAATCTGGCAGTCAATTCTTCCATTTCCACATCCAAAACTCATTAGAACTAAACACAATTTTTCAAAACGAAGTAAACTTTCCTACTTGGACAGTGATTTGGATCCATTCCTCTCTTTATGCAGTACCTTTTGCATCCTTCAGATGTTACATCTTTGTTCATTAAAAATTAATGAAATGGGAAAATTGAATGCATTTCTGTTCTCCGTTTCTGTTGGCAGATTATCTTTTGCATGGCTGCACCATTGACAAACCACAAGCTGCTCCCTCACAAGCCTGTGAGTCCCACATGAAGATATTTGCTGTATGAACCTTGTTTTAGGTTACACTAGTTTGAGCCACGTTTGTTTCCAGTATATAAAAAAAGTGATATAAACATCTGTATTTCAGAAGCCACTTGCATTGCATGGAAAATAGATATGCAACATACTGGTCTTCAATGAACTCTAAGCAACCCCTACTCTTCAGTGCCACCTACTGGCATCATAGGTGTTAACTACCTACCTATGCCTATACACAGGCATCTTTAGGGAGAGTTCTTGGATTGAGTATCCTGTGCATGAGCTTTGTGATTAAACTAAGGTAGTCAAAACTTTATTAGCTATCCCTGCCTTCCCTGGTTATTTGTCTGCTGCCATTTTAACACAATTTACTAGTGTTTTCTCATAGTTAAGATTCTGGATTGTATAGACTTGGATCTGATTTGTCAGGGCAATTGCAGTTGGTCAGTGTACCGGTGCAGGTTGAAGTGTTCTGTTTAACCTCATTAAACTAGTAGTCATGGGATCAAATGGTAGAGGGCAGACGAACCAGGATGCTGATGGGACCTTGTAGACACACGTGATCTAAACACAGTTAATGCCTAACTACAGCAGGATGTTAGGGGCAATACAGTGGTTCTGTCTCTTGGTTCATCTCTCAAAAGAAGAGATGGCCTGTTTTTGTTTCGTAGCTTTGTCAAGCATACACATAGCTTCTCCAATTCTTAAGAATATTTTAGGATAACTCTACAAAGAATTCTACCCCTTCCCTTCTTGTAAGAGAAAGTCCTTAGAAACTCTCTCTCTACCGACTGCAGAAACCCTCTCATACCATGAAAGGAATGTCCTCTCATGACAAGTGCTCCCATGCTTTTCCATTGTTCAGGACAAGGGACTGTCTAGGCCCTTGACAAACTCCATCACTGATCTTCAACTTTATGGTATTTGAACCACGCAAACACATTAAATCATTAACCTTTGATTCCTGAAAGTGTGTGGGTTGTATTGTTTCTGTGGTTTTTTGAGAGAAATTATCTTGGTGCTCTCTTTTGAAGCTCCCTCTGGTTTCATTTTTTTTTTCCCTTGGGTTTATCTTGGTATTTTGTTTTCGTTTTGTCTTTCTTTGGTGGATCATGGAAGGAGTACTTGAGCTGTCCTAAAGAACTGATGTTTCCCTCTGCTGTTCTGCTATGTGGGAGCAGCAGATCCATGCTAACTTCAGTCCCAGTTTTAAATACTTATGAAGAGCAGCGGCTAATCTTTCCTATCTGTAATCTCATGACTCTTCAGGATGTTACTTCATCCTGCCTAGCTTTTCCATTATCCATCTGTTGTCTCTGCTTCAGTACAATTCCCTCTTACTACTCAGATTTTTTTAGGAAATAAATTATGTCTTTTCTTGTTTTTGAAAGAAAAGCTTCTGTCTAACATTATAACTTTTTAACTTTTATATAAAAGTCAGCACTGTAAGCTGTAAGCAAGGGCTTTTGTATATTTCCCTGAATACACAAGGTTGAAGGCAAAGAGGAGTTGTTATATGTAAACTTCAGCCCTTCTATGGATACAAATAATAGTCCATAGAATAGATTATTTTGGTTTGGATAATAATTTCCATTAAAAGTTGGATATTTCATGAGGAGATATCTCAGAAGAAGGTGTTTATATATGTGTGTGCATATATGTAGTAGGTATTTTTATATAGAAGAAAAAGTATTAAACAGAGTACAAAAATCCAGAGTTGGCATTATATATAGTGAAAAAAAGGTGGAAGAGAACAAATTCTAGGGATAAATTATAGTGTCTCTGTATGTGATGCAGCAGTTTAGGCCTGGAGATGCTTCTGCGACCACTGTTTGAAGCATAAGCTTCCCTTCAGCTAGGAAAAGTGGGTCACTGTTTTGAAAACATCTGAAACTTTGATGCAATACCTAGACTGATTCTGTTCTCATTAGCATAGTTTTTGAGCCCTCAACAATGCCAATCTAATAGCAGTTTAAACCTGAGTAGTATAAAGTACAGTGAGAATGGATTTGCAAGCTAAATTTTTAATTTTTTTTAAACCTTTAAAATACGTAGAGAGGTTTACTTTAAAAAAAAAAAAAAGGGCGGGGGGGGGGGGGGGGGGGGGACAGGGAGACCAAAAAAACCACAACTGCTACTAACTGAAAGGACAGAACTGGCTCAGAAATGTTCGTGGGAACAAAAGGTGATCATTCAAATGGCAAGGTTATGAAAAGCTTCTTTTACCATTTTCTTACAGGTATTCTCCTCAAATAGGAAATGCCTGATGTTTAACACCTGATCAAAGTGGGTGTGCAGACTCTGAACTCCTCCTGCTTCTGTAGGAGACAGCTTCCAGAAATTGCTTCTAGAAAATCATTGCTACTAGAACAGCAGTGGCAACTTCCAAAGGGAAAGGTAAGCCTTTATCATGTGAGACAGTATGTGCCTTCCCTGAAAGGTGTGAAATGCAGCTGGAGCCTGAGAGGTATTTATCAGCCTGCAGAAACATCGCCCTCTTCTGAGAATAGAGTAAGTTGTTGAAGATGTTTTTCATAAATGCAAATGAGGTGTTTTGAACTCTTTTGTATTTATGACTGTATTACTCAGAGGCTGTTAAGAGTTTTAATTTTGTGGTTACCCCACCTGCTGTTTCGTTATTAAAACCTTAGTTGTGATTAATCAAAAATGTGTTCTGCAGTCAGATCACACAAGTTCTATAAAATTTGTATGCGTGAGTATACTGTGGAAGCTGTTCATGACTGAAATAATTTTGAAGTTTCTGATATGTGTTTAAGCGTCTTATGAGAAAGCAGTATGGCAAAACAGGAGTGTTGCACCTAGAGTCAAAATGTGATGCTGCTGTGAAGAACTTCCTTTCCTTTCATATTAAACACGCTCATACTACATGCAAAGGAAGAATTCATGTGACAAGTTATTTTCATGAACACTTAAAGATGTAGTGCACCAAAAGAGTATGGCTGACAAAATGGTAAAACTAATGGAAAACCTTGGCAAATTCAATCCCCTACATCGTGTAGTTTAATGCATGCAATTTCATGCATCTGAGGGAAAATGTCATTGAGCCACTTGTTTTAAAAAACAAGTAGTGTATGAGGAGGGTATTATTGAATCTTCACACTTCACCTGACTGAACTCTGACACTAAAGAGGTTTAGTGATCTTTCACTGGCTACCAATTTTGCTGAATACTTTTCACACAACAGAAAGTATGATGAGAACTTCTCCTGCAGTTCATGTTTTCTGAAGGTCTTAATTTCATATCTGAATAGTGAAGCCTTCACTCTTTCATGTAGTCTGGGGATAATTTAATTCTTCAGGCTATTTGTAACTCTTGCTGTGAAAATTATTCTTCCCTGGCTTATGTTTGTACAGAACCTAGCATCAGAGTGTTGCTGTGTATCTGGACTTTTGTTCTTCATTGCAGTTGTTTATAGCTTGTGTGGGAGCTCAGGCAGGTAAGCTCTGCTGCTCCTGTTAGTTATTTTCCCATACCAGTGCTGCCACATCGAGCAAGTATAATGAGGTAAAAAATGGCAGCAGCTCTGCAAAGCAAATTTGAGGACAGTAGTGTCCAGAGTTGAGAGGGACAGCAGGGAACAGCAGTGAGGCTTTCACTGAGGACAGTATTTGTTTGTGTTACCGTTGCAATACAAACAAATATTAGCAGTAATAGTGTGGGTGGGTAAATGCTTCAGAGTAATGGTTTCAGTGCAGCTGAACACTGTAAATCACAGTTTTCCCTAGTCCATTTGACTCAGGACAGAATGAAAACACCTTGTCTAATGTCTGGAGCAACTCAGAGAAACAGTTAATATTAATTCATGAGGGATATATTATAGGAGGTCTGTTAAGATTAACTTTACACAGCATAATTTCCAATCAGATGAGTTACCTTTAAAGAAATAAAATGAACTTGCTTTTGAGATTCCAGTCCTTAGCTGACCTTTCTGGTTGCAAAGCAGCTGGTTCTATGTACTTTGGCAATATAAAAAGCACGTTGGAATGGCAAAACGTGTGAAACTTAGTGACAGTGAATGGAATTTTTAAAGGGAAGAAAAAGAACTGCTAAAAGTAGGAGTGCACCTCACAAGGTCTTATTCAAGTCTCATATAATTAACTTCATCCTGAAGCAGATGAATTGGATCCAGGTGCATGTGTGTCTGAAAGTTCTTCCTTATCTGATGTGGTCATGAGTCAAAGGGTAGAGACCCTATCCATGAGGGGTCCTATCCAAGGGCTTCTCACAGCTCCTTCTTGCACAGCTCTTTCTCAGAACTTAGTGGTTTTCACAGCAATCTGATACAGGGTTACACAACTGGTGCTATAGCAGAGGTGACCTTGAACAGAGGTAGCTAAACCCCTCAGAGAGTTTGGCCTGTAGGCACAGTCAAGTTGCTGACATACGCTAACAGGCGGATTTTTCCTCCGTGAGGACAGGAGGATGCTAGAACCCTTATTGAGACAGCTGCCAAGACTACCCTTGTACTTCATACTTATGTAGGGAAATCGGCTGGGTAGAAGTTGGACGACTGGAGGAGTATTTGGTCTGAACAAGATTCCCCTCCCCAACAGTTCTGGCCTTGTAACCACTCTCATTTATGTACTGTTTCGCTCAAAGACTGTAATTTTCTGAACATGTTTGATCTAGCTGGTTAAAGACTAATAACAAGCTCCGGGAACAAGTCATCCAGCTCCAGATGGCTAACCACATGTTCTGACAGTAGTACCATCAGAGGAAGATGCACTGTGACAATGTAACTGGCCTCTGACCATGTTTCATATCCCAGTGCTATCTTTGGCAGAAAATGTGGCTGGCTAGAACTTAACTTTAGGTATCAGAAGCCCAGTGCTGAGTATCAGCAAAATCATTTAGCATTTTCAGGGGACACAAAAATGGACATGCAGATCCTTGAATCTTTTTGTACCAGTGGGTTGTGTGCATCTCGCATTGCCTGCCCTTCTCTCCTTTGCCCTCAGAAGATGGCCAGTTACTCCAGAGAAGTCTTACCGAAAGAAAATTGAATATAGACTATTTCAGCCTTTGAAACTCAAATTCTCAGCCTCCTTTCTTATATCCTGTGAATGTGATAATATAAGAAGAGATTGATTCTGAAGTTTATGGTAATAAGCTACCTAATGAGGCACCTTGGAGGGACTTGATTTGATCTTTTAGATGCATTAAAAAAAGATTTTAAGTAATGTAAAGGTATACCAGATTTGTTTTCAGGGGAGCATGTCATGATATACATATGGCGCTTGGCCTGTGCAGAAAAAGAGGGTGTTGCAATGTAGCATGGAAACATGCTAGATTCAACATCCTGTGTTGAAACTAAAGAAACTATAGTTCAACCTGGCACTGGTCATCTGCAAAGATCAGCTGTGAGACCAAGAATGGGACGTGTTTTTTAAGACTTCTCTTCTATTACCTCATGTGGTGTTTAAGGTTCTGAGCTTTGCCAGAGCAACTGTGTGCATCAGAACAGGCAAAGGATTGCTTTCATTTAAACTCCTTTCAGGAAGATCACAGGAAAACTTTGCTATTCATGATGCTCAGTGACTTTTTGTAATTTATTTTTTCAGTTGCAGGGACTGTAGACATCAGTAAAAACAAGGTTTTCCCTCCTGTAGACGCAGCTATCATCCTTTTAAAGATCTCTAAAATAAGCAAGATTATTTTAGCATTTATCTAACTTGAGGTATAAAAACCTGTTTCTATTTTTATCTTTCTTTAAAGGGTTTAACATAAAAATATGTAAAAAATGATCTGGAGGATGTTAGGCTGATTTTGTACTTATGCATACAGTGAGCATTAGAGCTTTCAGTCTAAGAATCCCAACTAGACTTTGAATGGTTTTGGGGTTGTGTCATTTCGCCCGCCTAAACATAACCTCTTGTATTTGAACTCCCAAGAAATAAAACTGTACATAAGAAAAAAGAAAAAGCTGTTCTGGGAAATATGTTTCAAAGGGGCAGCTTGATTGCTAAGGCTCTTGTAGAGAGTGGATCGGTTTTCCTATTGTTTCTTCTCATCCCAGCTCACTTGGTGATGCTTTGTGTCCTGAGGTAACGAGTAAAGTAAAAGGAATGGAGGGATGAAGTGGACCTTCATGTCAAGAAGACAGCAGGCTTTTAAACCTTTGTGGAAGTAATATCTGCAAAGGAAGAATACTTATTAAATGAAGTAATACTTCATATGGAGTTGAATAGACCTCAGTCAGCTAGTCCTGGAGCTTAATTTCCCTCCGTGTAAGCTGTGAAAATCAAAGTATCACCAATGATGTCAGTTTTGATAGAAAACATAAAACAAATGTTGTAGGGTAATCAGAACCACAGCAGTACTGTGGGCAGGGGAAAAACTGGCATGGTAGTGAGTAGAAAATAATTTGCCAAGAATTAATGAGACCGTTACATGGACTGTAGGAACACAAGGTGTAAAATGTTGCTCTCCTCTTTGTTTTTACCTGTATCTTGAGTATAAAATGTGTAATCTAACAACTTGGGTTAAATATAGTGATCTGGGGAAAAATATCAATATTCATTAAAAAGCAGTGAGTTACAGACTTGCAGAACAGTTAAGGTTGGAAGGGACCCCTGGAGATGATGTATTGCATCTTCACTGCTGAAAACAGGGTCAAATTAATATCAACTTAGAAAATAATGAGCTGTTATTTCTTCCACTTCAAATTCAATCTATTGCATTTACTTTTGACTAAAAATGCAGGCTATTAACACAGTTTTCCCTATCTTATCAACTACTGCCTGCTTCTCATCTATGTTCAAGGGCTACAGTACCGACTTTGCAAAGTCAAAGGGAGCCCGAATTTGCACATCTTTCCATTATCAGAACACTTCCAGTGACTGTGAGTTGCGTGGTGGTTGGTAATTATTGTTGTAAGTTGCTGGGAATTCACGTTTTCTGTGTTTCTCTGAGATTCAACTTTGTCTTAGAAAAGCAAGATAATAATAAAAATATTTTTTTCCTCATTTCCTTACCACTGTATTGAAGTGGTAAGGAAATGAGTGACTATTCAGCTATGTTTTGCCCATGTTTAGTTTCCATAACAGTCTTCTGCCACTGCCACTTTGAGTATTGTGCATAGTAGTGCAGAAAATTTTCTGTTTATCAGATCTCTCACGTAACGATACACAACAGTGTGATAGGACAGGACTATGAACTTATTCAAAGTCAATATCATCATTTCTAATTGTTCTTTGTAGCAAAGGGAGACAGTTCTTTTCTTCCAAAAGGGTTGTACTAATGACACTCTTGCTTCTAGCAGCTATACCATGCGTAGGCCTCCTATGGATAAAATTCCTTGCTTCCCTCAAAACAGTTCTCATCCAAGTTATCTGAAGTAGTTCAGAAATACTAATTACACTTTACAACTGGATGTTATACCGTTTCTGGCCTCGGTTCTATTATCTGGGATAGATCACTTGAGTAAAATACATATATTGAATTTTAAGTACATTTTGGCTAGCAGTTGGATATGGAGGACATTATGCATATGTATTAAAACTCTTTGTGTGCAAAATCTTGAGAAACAGGAATAGCAGGTCCTCTATGTGTGAGAACTGCAACATCTATTTCATTAAAATATGCATGCAAAAGTCATGCCTGTTTCATCAGCTCCCTGTTGGCAAGATATTAGTATTTAAATACATTGATAGTCTCTCAGTGATTTAGGATTAGATACCGCTTTGTAGGAAGCCGGGCTGCAGAGCTAGGTGGGATATACTGTGGATTCTGCTTTGCATCTTCTGCTTTACCTGCTCATCAGTGCATCTCTCAATGCGGAGATGTTACAGCCTTGGAGAGATACCTCATCTGGCTATTCAGAGTACTCATCTCAGCTTGAGGAAGCTAAGCACAATTCAGAGAATATCTGCTATAAGCCTCTAGGAAGCCACTTCAGGGCTTTATCTTTGCACTAGGGTGCCCTGAACTACTTAGTCCCTGAAACTAGTGACACTTTTCCAAGTTTGCTGAGAGGAGGCTACATACTTTTAAAGGAATCTCAAAGTTTACAATTTTTCTATTTGGCACATGGGTGAATAATCAAATCCCAGCCCAAAAGGCTCTGTCTGGGGATTTCTGTATGTATAGTCATATATCTAATAACACAGTAAAGTATGCAAAACCTCCTGTCTTAATTTATGCAAAGGGAATGTGTTGGTCAGTCTTAAAGCTTGCCAAAAACTTTTAGTGGCTTTAAAATTCATCAGAACTTCAAAGAGTCCTAGGTCCTTATCAGATAAGAAAGGAGGAGAGTGGGCGGGACTCAGTATGTGCAGCATGTTCAGGTCATTCTGTGATTAGATATTTTGACCCCTCCGACTTCCTAACAAGTCTAGGGGATGAGTTTGTAACTGAACCTGTAGTGGAATAATTTACACAGTTTATCTTCAAGTATAGAATGATGCCAACTTGAAACCCACAGATATTTCTAGTGAAACTGAACTGTCATTCCTGATTAACCTGCACTTGGTCCTTTCAGGAGCCTGAGAAACCTTCCTGCCCAACCTTATTGTCTTGCTTTGGTAGGTGAAAGCTACCAAGGGCAGCTTGGCTGCATCTTCTCTGTCCTCTTTGTCATGTATCTGCCCTGGTATGTTTCAGATCCTTTCAGCTTAATCACATTGTGTTCTTTATCTTCCATTGGCCCTTCTTGGAATTTTGAGGCATGTGTTTTAATGTTACGTTTGCTCTGGCAGTAAAGTTAATAACTGCCTGTTTTCTACCAGTCTCAGATCTCGCTGCACATCTGCACCGCCATTCGGAGCTCCTTCAACCATGCCACTGCAGCTGTTTGGTTTTCATTTTGTCAGTTACATCCCTAAAATCATCCTGGTTAAAAAATCCAAAAGACGAAGTGGTCAATGGAGGGACAATGAATAACTAGGGATAAGGGGAAAGGGCAATGCTTAAACTATTCCTGCTGCCAAAAAAAGATACATGAAACTGTTTCTTTAGTGTCAGGTGAAGGCAAAAATGTAGTACAGAAGTTACAGGATACAGTAGAATTTGATAGGTATAGTGTATCTCTGCAGGAGTTCTCCCTGCTTTGCTGTCAGTCACAGGCTATGAATGTGCCAGATACATCTTGATGTATAGTTTTTGATTTGATTCATTACTCAGCCCTCTAACTGCAGCCATATACAAAACAGGCTCAGTCTGGTATTCCTTGACTGAAAGATCACTGCCTGGAAGATGGATGCAAATACAGTTGTAAGAGGCAAGGTGAGCAGATACAATAAGAAATGCTTGAGTCTTCTGTCCTCTTCTAACAGTTTGCTTGTCCTTTTGGCATTGCAAACTTGACCCAAATGTCTGTGTTGTACGTTCCTTTGTGACATTACGTACATTTGTTATGGTCCCCAGTGCGTGGACGTAGGCAGAAGTTGTTAGGTAAGTGTTGTGGTCGACACCAACCTGAAGTCAGGAAAATTATGCATTTGTTCAACAGTTTGGTCAAGAGTCTATTGTGTATGTGCTTAGTCCAGGTGAGAAGGTAAAGAGTGCAAGGGAATCCAGTGAAGTGACAGCAAGGGAATCCAGTGAAGTGACAGCAGAGAGTCCTGGCTGTGATTAATAAGTCTCGGAACAAATACAAGAACAACAGAAAGCTGCTGGTGACAAGCCTGACATGAAACAAAGAGAGTAGAGAGAGAGCTTCTCTACTATGCTGTAGGATGTGGTACAGTTAAGAAACTGGTGAAAATTTTACAAGTGAGGAAGAGAAGGGAGGGATAATACCATTGGGACTCTTGGCAGTGTATATTCCCATATGGGAAAGGCAACAAAGCTTTATGGGTATTGAAGAGAACAACAAATAGAACCAATTGGCATTCCAGACTGCAGGGAAAAGTACCTGCTGTTTAATGTCCCCACCAGCCCCCTCAACAAAACCTAAAAAACCCATGTCTTTACATCACGTGTCTAATGACTGCATTAAAATATACAGGTATTTGTAAATGCAAGATCCATTTGAATGGAGAATGGTGATTTACCTTCTTGGGAACCTTGATTTAGTACCAAGGCTTCCCTCTGTGTAATACAGAAAACACCAAATTCCAAATAAAACAATGTTACCTTTTATTTTCAACAGTATTAAAAGGAACAAGAAGAAACAGCAGAACTGATCTAGAAAAAACCCCACTGGTTTGCCAACAGTAAGAATTTATTGGAGAGAGAAGAGATTTCTTGATCACTTATAATCTTTGGGGTTATGACAAGGTACATCCTGTAAATGTGTGCCTCAGAAAATTAGCTACGTTATGTGATTTCCCTGGATATATTTTGAAAAAGTATAGGATATTCCCTTCATGAAAAAAGGGAAAGAGCCAAATCAGGGTACATGGGACACATTTTTAGAGTGATAATCTTTAGTTGTTTGTTTTTTTTTTTATACTCTACCCTTTGAAATTGGTATGAATAATTTAAAAAAGGCAAGACTCTGACAGTTATTTTAAGTTCTGCTTTTTACAAGGCTTTAGAGTTGCTGATTATCTTCTGATACTGTGGAGAACTGATGCAGAGAACTTCTCATTCCAACAACTGTTGATCAGCAAGCTTCACTAAAAATTTAAGACCCAGACTTTTACTGGTGTAAAATGGTGCAGCTTTATTTATCTGTAGATTTTATTTATTTATCTGAAGATTTTACAGATTGTTGCATATGAAGCTGTATATTAGAGCCCTTAAATATTTCATCAATGGAAGATGATGATAAATGGTATCGGAATGAATTGTTACATTTCTTTAAAAATTCTCTCTGAAGACTTTGTAATGCTAGAGGAAAAAAAGTGTCTTTTCAAGAGAGATTTTTGCTTAAACCCAAAAAATCTGTCAAGAAAAAGGAGAGGAATACAATACAAAATAAAATACTGTAAAGTCAGTAAAGCTGTGTTTTTAAGGTTTCTTTGTGTCTAAGAGAAAAAAATCTGAAACAGAATAAAAATTAATACAAACAATCAAAAATTACTCAGGGGAAAAAAGCTGAATCCATACTTCTTTGAGAACAAAAAGATTATGATCGAAGAAATAAAATGGTAGAAATCTTAGTGAGACTGTTAAAGGTGATAGAAAGCTCCAGAGCTGCACTGTGCATACAAAGGAAAACATGGGAGGTTTCACAGTTCCCTCAAAGATTAAGGCAAGTGTGGTAGCAGTTCATGAAAATCACTTCAAGCCAGATTGCAATGAGGAAAAAAAAGTTTAACACTTATAACTCAAAAATGGAAATAGTTCAGTTAATGTAAGGAACTTGGACTAGCTGTGCATCCCTTTGAAGTCAAGGGTAATAAACAAAGTATATTTGGAGGAATTATTGACCGACTAGCATGGTGTCTTTCAGCATGGTTTGATCTTTTAATAAAACTTCAGCAGGGGACACCCAGTTATTTTGACTCATTGCCACAAAGAAGTGGTCTGCTGATTTAGTGATACTCTTATCCTGGCTGTTAGTATGGCTAGTCACTGCTTACTTGTTACTGTAGCCAACACTGTTCATCATTATTGTTTATTACCACCATGTCAGAAAGCCCTGTTGTGCCTGGCATGGTACAAAGAACAGAGGGAGATGGTTTCTGTCCTGGAAAGTTTACAATTTGTACAGTGAGGGGAGAGAAGTAGGTGATTTTAGGATATGTAACTTACCATCCTGAACTCTTTAATGAATCACACGAAAACGCCTGTTTCTCCTCATTAAGCACAGTGATGAGTAACCGTTCTACAGAGTGATGAGCTCTGCCATAGCATGTACACTGCTTTGAGTTAAGTTACACAGAGAGCCATGAGAGGATGTCATGGCTCACTGGTGCTTAAATCTTTGACAGCTCCCTATATATGTCATGTGTACCTGTGTTTGAGGGAACACAGTTGCAGACAACATGGCACAGAATGGCTGGAGTGAGAATAATCAAGGTGTTTAAAGTAGTAGTCTGAAAATAGAAGGGTGCTAGTGTAAAGTGTCTAGGCTTTCTCTGAGTAACTCTGAGCACTGAAATGAACTTTAGGCAGGCTCTGTCAGACTTCTTTGCATCAACTTTTGATCTCTGCTGTGCTGTAGCATACATTTACATGCATTGCATTTTATATACTGGGAGCTTTTTGGTTTTGCCTTTTTTTTTTTTTTCCCCTGCAAAGGAAAAATCTTGGCAGAAAAGATACTGTGATATGGTAAAAAATACAGCAAAAATAAAAATTAAGGCTTAGATTTTCCTTAGGGCCATTACGGGACTGGTGACATGTCTGTTACTGGCAAGAATATACTTCCTTTTGATCAGGAGGAGAAGCTGATCTTGTCAAATACAGGCCCCTGTGTGGTCTGGCCCTGCTGAGGGAGGGTGAAATAGGTAAAGACAGAGCAAAGGAGAAGAGACCAGGTCAGTGGTCTAATCAGATCATCAAAGATAAGAGGATCCAACGACAGATCTTCAACACACACAGCCTTGGAATAGTGCAGCCTCCTAAAGCAAGTTGGGCTAAAAAGTTGAGACCTAACCCATAGGAATTAAAGTTGTATGACTGCAAGATAAAAATATAGATATTTTAATGTACAAACTAGTTTGACTACTCATATTCTGGTTTTATGCTTGCTTTGCTTTCAGAGAGTTTCACTAATAGACCTGTTCACTGGATAAGTACATAAAGCTTTCTTGATGCATATGCATTAACATATATCAATTAAGACATAGAACAGAAGTGTCCTTCTCTGTGAATTAATTGATTAGCCACAAACCAGCAGCTTAGTATCTGTTTGAATTGGGATCTGAACACAGGATTGATCATGCCAGGTACTATAGAGAATTCATGAAGCAGTTTGCCACAAGTTAGTGGAAAGGATACTTGTTTCTCGAGGAACCTGTTGTTCCTTACTTTACTATTGTCTCAGAGGTGCCAAGCCCAGAGGATTTGTTGTTTCTATTGTATCTCCAGAGGTTTCAAAGTGATTAGTAGAGGTAGAGCAGCTGCATCTGGGTCTTGTTGACCAAATCAGGCTCAGGCCTCTGGAATAAAAGTAAGGTGTGTGAGAGAAAGGGTTTTCATTTGAGGTAGTGGAGGGATTACACTTTCCTTTACAGAACTCTGCAGAAAAAGAGCAGGGCTATAGGCATAGATGATTTTGTTCCATTTACTTTTAAAAGAATAGCTTTATTGAGTAGTGAGCAGTCTTTATAAGCCTAGTATAGAGGGGTCATCTAGGGAAGAAATCTTGATCTGCAGGAAAAATGTAGTTCACAGTATAAACAAAGAGAGGAAGGCAAAAAGATTCTACAGCATGGTGTAGTTATGGTGCAGCAGGGTATAATGTGAAGAATAGTGTTACATTAATGCAACCTAAAGCACTTGCTTGTGCTTGTAATTCTAGAATACGTGAATGACAAGAGCTCTTAGGGTAGATGGCATAAAAGCTGTAGTAGCTTTCTTTCCCATAACTCCATTAATCCTCTAGAACGATACGTGCTGATCACATTCCTGCTGATAAAATATTAGCTATATTTTTCAGTCTTGGCTGAAAATCTGAAGCTATGTATGATATAGTTAAGCCAAGGATGAAAGCAGCCAAAAAATGTAAATGCATGGAAAATCTGTGCATGGAAGAAATACAACAGGCTATCAAGAGAAAACCAGTAAAGCAGGTTCCCTTAACCACTTGCATGCAGGGGAACAAATATATAACAGTCCTGATAGCTTTCCAAAAGGAGAGTTCTTAGAATTGTGTTCTGTGTAGCTCAGGTGTCAATAAGGTGATGGAGTATGGTTCATTTAATCAAGCACAGTGCTGTGTTCCCAGACAGAGTGCATCTGTGCCACATCTTCTTCTGGTCAGCTGTTGCAAGGTGGGGTAGAATTTTGTTGGTGACCCAAAAGTCATGTGCCAGTTACTCTCCACTGCCTCTGCCTGAGCTTCAGAACTGTAACAGCAGTTATCCTGCACTACCAGGATTGTGGGAAGGAGCAGAGCAGTAGAAATACAGGCAAGAAATGCATTTCCCATATCTTTATCTGTCTCCAGCATGTTGTTTCACAGTGGACTTCTACTGAATAGGTTGTTGCCTTAGCAATGCTGATGTAGAGAATGAAGAAGAAAACCTTTTAGGGAAGCAGTTGGCAGCAGTCTGGCTTACACCTTCCACTTGCAGTCTAAGGCTGATTGAAGCTGTCTGTCAAAGTTTGGCTAGACCAGTTAGTTTCACACGGCTTATTCCACTACAAGTCAGTGTTGTATTTTAATGTGAATTAGTTTTTAAAGCTGAAAGCTGGGAGTAATTTGCTTCCCTTATCTTCTGTACTGTACCTAGAGATAAATAGAATGCAGTATTAGGCAGTGTTGAAAAGTGAAGGATGGTAAGCCATGTAACAATGCCTTACATCTTTACATGTTTTAAACAAGATTTTTAGAATGTACTCTATATTATGAATATAGAAATATGTGTTACGTATTATGATGTTATAATGATTCTTGATAGACACAGAAGTTTGTATTAGCTTCTATAAGAGAATACGACTAATATATTTAACATACTCATTGGACCATAAGCTTTATTATTTCAAGAATCGTTTGTTATCCTGTGGAATACAACTGTGTATAGTGGGGGCTGTGAAGTAGGCTAATGATGGGTGTATCCAGAGTTCATTGAAAGATGAAGGGGAAAACCAGCATTGATTCAGTTAAGTTTTGGCTGCAGAATACCCACTTGTTTACACCTGATAGCGATAGCTGTAGTAAATAGTTCTTGCTCTATCTGTTAATTGTGACATAAGACTGTTGATGCGACAAGAATTGCAAGCTCTTTAGATACTGGATTAATATTGCTAGTTGCTAATTTGATGAGCTAAAGCCCATGTTTTGGGGCTTTATAATCTATTAGTAAAAAAAGTGCTTGACTTCACGGTGCTTGGAAAGCTGTTCTCTAGGTTTTATTGTTTTGAAGCACTTCAGGAATGTTGGCCAAGGAAAGCTGATATCAGCCTTGCATTCTGTAATCTTGCTTATATGCACAATAGTAACTCTATTATATATTTATTTAACTCTATTCATGATTCAGAGAAGAGACAGAGATGGACTGGAGTTCTGTTGTCATTTCTATTTCTTAAATAACCACTCAATGGAAAGGGAAAAAAAGGCTTGCATGCTGGATGCCCACTGAGATTTTTGCTAAAATGGATGTACTGTGAGCAGATATCCTAATAAGAGGGTTGTTAGGGTCCAAACTGGAAGTAGACCAGAGTACTTTGTCTAAATCTGGACTCAGCTAAATTTTACACATCTCTTCTGATTTACTGCTTTACTTATGAGAACAGTGGCTGTGGGATGTATATTTAGTAAGTGAAATAAAACCAAAAAGAACAGAGGATGTGGAAAACAGAAAAAAATCTTTTCCTCTCAAGATTAAAACTTTTTTCTTAATGAAGCTTTTGAGTTTATTCACACTTATGGAGAGTTTAGAAAAACTCTCCATAAATGATGGAAAGGATGGCATTCAGCATCTTCTTGCTCAAGAGAGCGTAGTCTGAAAATAAATCATTTCTATCACCATGGAAGTTTCTAAAATCTTGTTCAGTTTTTGACTGTCATGATGATACTTTCTGTGAAATGCACTTAAGGATATCAGGGAAAGCCTTTTTAATGTCTACATGAAACCTTGGTCTATCTGGTGCCCAGCAACATTAACAGGAATGTAAATCAAAAATATAGCAATTGTCCCCAATGTTTCAGTCAACCAGTAACAGAGATTTGGGGTAATTAATTAGTTTAACCAGACACCAGAATATAAATATGAAAGACTAATACCTATGGAATCTACACAGTATGGAACAAGATCTGGTTTCTTTAGCCCTTTTCTTAAGGATGTTGTTGTTAGGCAATATTGATGAAATCAGCAACATAATTTCAAAGTTGGAGCTTTCATGTTTTTGTCCTAGCTGTTCTAGTATTGTATAACTTAAAGATATGTGACAAGCCCAATAGCACTTAGTTCCTTCCCTCTGCGCTGCTAATGGTATTCTGGGCTGCAGTAGGTCAGTGATCCTTCCCCTCTACTCAGCACTGGTGAGGTCACACCTGGAGTACTGTGTCCAGTTCTGGGCTCCTCAGTACAAGAGAGACATGTACGTAGTGGAGAGAGCACAATGAGGGGCCATGAAGATTATTAAGGTACTAGAGCATCTCTCCTTTGAGGAAAGTCTGAGAGAGCTGGGATTGTTCAGTCTGGAGAACAGAAGGATTAAGGGGGAATCTCATCAGTGTATATAAATACCTGAAGGGAAGGTGCAAAGAGGTCAGAGCCAGACTCTTTCAGTGGTGCCCAGTGACAGGACCAGAGGCAATGGGCACAGAATGAAACACGGGAAGTTTTATCTGAACATCAGGAAACATTTTACTGTGACAATGACTGAGTACTGGCACAGATTCTGCAGAGGGGTGGTGGAGTCTCCATGCTTAGAAATACTCATAAGCCATCCTGTGCAGCCAGCTTTAGGTGGTCCTGCTTGAGTGGGGTGTTGGACAACATGACCTCCAGAGGTCTCTTCCAACCGCAACCAGTCTGTGATTTACGTTCAGTTTGCATGAGTCTCTCTAGAAAACTCTAACAGACATTTGTTGAATAAAAGCCAGTTACAGCAATGGGTTTCCTGCAGGAGTTTCAAGACTGTAGAATTAGTTCTTATATAGCTTTTGATTTTCACACACATGGTGTAATTATTCCTGATTTTCGACCACTACAGTTGGATAAAAGATACAGGAAATGCACAAAATACTGTGATTCTCAAGGCCAAGAAGGATAAGCAAACCAACCAAATAAAAATACTTGTACTATCTATCACGGAAGGCAGAATAATACAGAAGAAATTTATGTTAATGAAGCTTCAGGATAGGCATAAGAATTATTCAGACATCAAAGAACTTGATAATAGACCAACATAAACAGAAGCATCTGTCTTTCTGAAGTGCCAGCTGATTAAGAAAATTACTGCATGTGTTTAACTAAGCTTTTATAGTAACCTTAGGTTAGTGGTGAGGATTAGAGGCTTTGTAATTTTTTTTGATGGAGAATTTTTAAGTTCGTCTTTGTACAAAGGCGCTTAAACAAACACTTTCATTTACATGTTGGGCTTGAAATATGATTTGTAGAACTGGAAGCCGAAATGTGTAAGTAGCTGTAACTAATGGTGAGAAATGATAGTACAAGAACCGTTGGAGGACTTCTTTGCCTCCTGCTGATCCACCTGCATAGAGGAGATTCTGAGCACCTAATTCGTTCAGGTTTAGTGTCACTGGGCATTACTGGAGTAGCCATTGCATTGTGCAGAGGCCAATTTTTTTCAGAAGACAGACTCCTTTTCTGCAGCTCCCACTGTTTTCTAGAGCAAATACAGGTGTTTGGCAACTCTCCTGAAAGTGAATGAAGTCACTACACTACCACAAAAAGGCAGAAGCTTGTCTATTTTTTAGAAGCAAGCACAACAATAAAAGTTTTGGGGAGTAAAGACTGCTGTAATATTCCATGGACTCTAAAAATTCTTTTTGTGACTTGGCTGAATAAAGTGCTATGAGGGTATAAGAAATAGTCCCTATCCCAAAATCCAGTTGCTGAGACTGTGTTGTAACGTATGTTTGCAAAGAAGTCATGCGGCATTTGCTACCTTATTGTTGAGAAACCCGCAGTTTACCAGTGTAACACTATAAGCATTTGCTTCTAGGGGAATGTATTGTTTGCTTCATGTGTGCTGCACACAAGAGGGAATAGCCCTAGAGAACCCAGCGGGCTGCTGCCGTAGTGCAAATTGAAGGAATGTCACATTTCTTTTTTGTTGTTGCTGTAGTCTGACAACTAACAGAGCAGAAAAGAGGTGTCTGAGTGAATTCCAAATTTAAGCAGGCTACCCCCTTGCCATGGAGTTTTCTGATGGGGAGGCAGAGGGAATGAAACAAACCTGCAGAGAAATGGCTATTAATGCTTCTAGAAAATAATATGTAGAAAAGACTCTGAGTAATGTGATCCCTCTCACTTAATATCATTCCAGCCAGGAAATAATAGAGAATATGGCATATCTGTGGAGTTGGAGTACTGTATCATAACCAGAAACTTGTATTTCAGGTGTGCCATCAGAACTGATTTTGCATTCTTTCTGCCTGTGCCTGGATGCTTCCCACAAAACAATGCAGTTCCAATAATGAGAAAGCTTAGTCCTCAGACTTAATTGAACAAAGCTCACTTGAGAAATTCCTTTACATGAGTTTTTTAAAAGTTTACAAACTAAGGCTTTTCTCTCCTCTACATTATGTTGAATAAATAGAGACCCATTAGGGAAAATCAATTTGTAAATTCCACAAGCACTTCTTCAGTACTGAATATTCTTCTCTTCTGTCGGGGTTTTATTTGCAAGCAAAGCAATTGAAACTCAATAGTAACTAAGCGCAGGCAGAGATCCTTCACAGGCCAATGTTCAGGAGACAAAGAAAGTTCTTGCACTTCTGTAAGGCTGTTAGAAGTCTTAGAATTTCCTCTTGTTCATTGTTCTCCTTTATAATGATTGCTATTTTGCTTTGACAACAGTATTTTCTTTAGATC
Organism: Fratercula arctica; assembly: GCA_947846985.1. Classification (NCBI taxonomy): domain Eukaryota; kingdom Metazoa; phylum Chordata; class Aves; order Charadriiformes; family Alcidae; genus Fratercula; species Fratercula arctica. Next base: position 29,950,207 of record CANTUZ010000010.1, read on the forward strand.
AATTTAACAGGCACACGAATGTGATTTGGAAGAAACTGCAACTCAGTATTGTCACCTCCTTAGCTGTTTAATGAACCAGCAGTTCCCTCCTGTAAGTTTAGTTGGATTATTCTTCGAAAAATGAAACTCATCCACAAAGAGCAGCAGATAGAGCAATTACTGATAATTTCATCAAAGAAAGTTTTCAGCTCATTTTGTCAATTTAGTGAGATGTCTGTAAAGTTAAGAGACACGTTTGTGTTATTTTACAGGTGTATTACTCATTTAGGTTTTGCTTTATGTATGTACCTTCATAGGTAGGAAATACATTTAAGAACACTGTGTTCATTTCAGGGCAAGGGTTATTCTGTAGTCCCTGTGTTAAGCAGGGGGCAATAGTCAACCTTACCATTTCCAAAGGAGCAGCAGGGAGGAAAATTTATTTATTTCAACCAAATTACTAATTCCTCTAAGGGACCATGAATTTACTGAAATCCTGAAGGAGGTATAGCTTTTTTCGTTCAGGGCAACTCATGAAAAGGAATTGCTTTTTGCCTAACCTTATGAGCTGTGAAGACACTGAAGTTCTGGGCCCTGCATCTACAACATAGACGAGGACTGATTTTTCTAAGTCTATGCAATGGATTTTTCATTTGTCTGTGTGGTTGCTTGAGGCCAGAATACATTCTTGCCTCAAATTTCTATAGCCTAAAATTCCATTTTCCATTTGGGCAAACAGATAAGTTTGGATCATAGGTGAACAGCTCTTGTTAATAACTCTCAAAGTCAGAAAATCAGCAAAGTACACTATCAGAAATAATGTTTCAGGAATGACTTATATGAGAAAAAGAAAAAAGGATCAAATTCAGGCAGCAGGAATTAGTTCAAACACGTTAATGAATATTGCAATGACTTTTTAAAGAGAACATAAAAAAAATATGCAATTTAAAAAAAAAAAAGAAAAAAAATCAGTGAAAAGGGGTCTCTTTTTTGCATCTTCCCAATCCTTTTTGTCGTCTGTGTGTGTATATGTGATATGCCTTTGTATATATCTGTATGTGTTTGAATATTTATTAGTGTGTTCATATACATATATTTGTATACACACCCCTCTGCTTAAAGTTATGAACTTGTTTGCTGTGAAAACCCATTGTCCTGGTTTGTGGTAAAACAGAACCATTTTTTTTTGTTCAGTAATTTTACTTTTTAGCTAAGCTTCTTCTAATTAACTGAACTCTCTGAAATTAACAGCATATTGTGGAGACACTGGTTGTTCTCAGAGTGTTAAGACCTGATTATTTGTAATTTATGCCAAGGAATGGTATGCAGAGAGGCTCTTGCTTATACTTATTGCCATAACAACCAAGGCCAGCTAACTGTATTATTTGCCCCACTGGAGGGTTGGAAGCGGAAAAGCGTAGAGGCGTCACATCTGCGGGGAGGAGCGGACAGGACAGATGACCCAAAACTGACCATCAGGGTATTCCATCCCATCTGCATCATGCTCAATATAAAAGCTGAGGGACCAAAGTGTCAGCCCTCTTTCTTTCTTCAATGGCCAGTGTCCGAGGAGGACTCTGTTTGTCTGCCTTTGATCTCGATCTGTGCATTCCTGAATCCAGATCTGGAATCCAGATCCCATCCGTTGCTGAGTCCAGTCTGGGACTTTCCCCATGCCTGTCAGTGACATGATCATCATTTGTCATCCCAGGAGCTTGATACGGTTTTCTATATATTTTATATATTTAATTATTTCCTTTTCACTATTTTATTAATTTATTAATATTTTCATTAAAGTGGTCTAGTTTTTTTCTAAATTCATAAGTTTCTTTCTCTCTCTCCCTCCTCTCCTTGGAGAGAGCATCTGTTTTTTGTTTCAGTCGCCAGTCTGGCCCAAACCATGACAGATTTATTGGTGCTCAACATGGGGCTTGACCAGGGCTCTCATAGATTGCCTGAATAGTTTGAATTCCAGCTTGCTCAGAGATTAGAACAGACAGCTTACATCATATTGGTTTCGGACAGAATATTGTATTGTCTCTTTATAGGGTTTTGCTTAAAGTTGGTTGATACAACAATCCTTAACCTGCCATACAACTAAGCCATGAACTGGCTTTATGGGGGAAATATCTCCCACTAGAGGGTCACAATTTATAGGGAGACACCAGTACTTAAACAGTAGTAGTGATATTTTCAGGTGGAGCCTGTATAGTTGCATCACAACAGTGATATGCGTAGATACAATGCAAATGTGTATAAACACAAATAAGCATATTAGCGCATTATTAGCTCAGACTGGTAACATAGAGACTTCATACCAGTTGGTGGATTGGCTTCTTTTTAGTAAGCAGAAGTTATAGGTTTTTTATCGAGCCATTTCTGGGTGGCAGAGTTCATTTGGAAGTGTAAGCATTGATCTTACCTGACCATAAGCACAAATATCATCATAGCAGCCTTTTCGGAGGTACTTCATTGCTTCCTGTTGCAGCAATCATTTAATTATGAATTGAAATTAATTTTAAATAAAGTTTTTGTTTGTTTAAAGTGGCACTAACAACTGTCAAGTCAAAAGGTTTTCCAATAGCTTGAGGTCCAGTTGTGTCTTTCATTTGTCTGTCTGGAACTCTGAAAGCATAATACCTACTGCCAAACAATGTATGACATTAAATGGTGTCTTATTCCCTATAATAAAAACAGGGAGTAGAACACAGAATCCCAGTTAACAGTTAAGAAATTAAGAAGTACACAAGATTTGTTGAAAACACAAATTTTGGGTTGGATTCTTTTACAGACTTGTGGTATGTTGACAAAAAGTCTTTGTCACTAAGCTAGCTACCTCATTTTATATGAATATTGATACTTGCTATGCATTATGTTCTCCATGTGGTAGAAACTCTTTCTCTGTTTCAATGGTAAATTAACAACTGGGTTGGCAATGGGTCAAGAACTCTCATTTTCTATTAGTGAATGTCTTGGTAATCAATCAAGATGCTGTTTGTGAGGCACACTGTTTTTGTTTCCTGATTGTGTTCTGTGGTCTAGTTTAAGTGAACACAGGCCTTGGCTAATTATTTACAGGATGAGAATCTAATTTTACTGTTTTCAGTGTACTGTAATTTAGGATTGACCATACAGGCATCATGGCCATTACAGCTATATGGGACTAGAATAAGGTAAAGCACCAGTTCAGTTAGTATATGTATGTATGTATGTGTGTGTGTATATAAACATACTTTTCTACACAATATATATGTGTATGTAAGTATATTATTTATATTTTCATGAACATATAAAAAAAGTACAGTCTCGACATGGTCATCATCCCAAGTCTTGTATGTCTTTCCCATCTTGATTTTGTGTCCTTGAACTAGGCCTCTTGTCTTTAGGTTGCTGATTTGGTGTGTCTTCTCTTGCAAAATGCAGGATTTTTGAGGATCAAAAAGGTATTACTTCCTTTCTAGAGCTCTACCTGGCTGAAACTCTTAGATATCACTACTTAAAAAGAGTTACACTGTGAGCACTGTACAGTGTGTGCAATTATGAAGATTGCTTAGACAGTAAAGCTATGGAGTGTATTCTCTCTCACACTCTAATGAATTTCTAATGACTATCCATAGTCATACAAAGAGATAATTTCCTCACCAAGATGATCTTCTTTTATGTCCCCACATTTTCTTTACATGAGCCATTATTGCGCTTTTCATGTCTCAACCTGCTTCCACCTTTTTAAAAGGCCTCTTTAATTTTCCTGTTCCTTTTTCTTAATCTTATGTGACATTCTGTACCTGAGCACTTTTGTCAATTCTTGAGCAAGCTTTCCCTGTCTGCAGAGAGTCTGTTTTGGCTCATCTACTTCCACAGTGCAGCTGGGCATGCTAGATTGAATTTTTCTGCTTCATACTTGCCAGCTGCCAGACCATAATCTCTTTCTAAAACCAAGAATTATCAAACTCCTCAACTTTTTCTCTCATTACCGTAGCTGAGGCCCATATGGCAGATTTACATAGGAAGACAAAACAAAGCAATTCTGCAATTATCCTCAAAGCAAAGGCTTCTGTGTTGAATCAGACAGTCCCACTGCACAGATTTTGGTAGAGCAGTCTCGTGTGTCTTTCTGACAAAAGTGGTAGACTAAACTGGGCACTGACTGAGAGCACTGGATTTTAAGCTGGATTTCAGCATTGACTGCCTATGTGTCCTACAGCTAGTGATTTTGCCTTTTTCAGTTTAGATTGTAAGGCCTCCAGAATGAGGACTGTCTATTCCTGTCTTGCTATATTTGCACAGTGCTGCTCCAGTAGGCTTCAAACCTTAAGCATTACTGCATCAGAAGTTTGCTTCAGTCACTGACATTATATTCAAGATCTAAAAATGCTCTTAGCTGCTTCTGTGTATTAGAGGATCCTGCAAACATTTTCAGCTCAGCTCTTTTGTTTTCATTCACTCTGTTTTACAGTGAAAAGATTAGGGATGAGAAAGCCTTCAAGCTGAAGTTACATAATGCCTATACTCTGTCCCCTAGAAGGACATAGTATCCTTGATTTGAGATGAGGCTGCAGCAAACCAACAAGTTCTTCCACTTCTGAGAGATGAGAGTTGACAGATACCACTTTAAATGCATATGTTGTTATTACGCTAGACTGAGTTAAGGTAGCAAAGGTGACAGGAGTATAGAATGGTTGAATTCTAATCTAGATTTCTGGGGAAACATATTAATTATAAAACTGTATTACTTTGTCACTTCTTTAACAGTACATAAATTTTGTTTGCAGGATGGTTTTTGCAGCAGCAGGAAATCAGAAATGTGTAACTGATTCAACGCCGTTAATACTAGTCTAATGACCAAAAGTGCATTTCCTACCAACTGTCTCTCTGAAGCACTCTGGAAAAATTATTTTAATACTTTGATCTGATCAATTAATATAATGGGTAAGATTTTCCCGTGGATCCTCCTCAGTATGACTGTAAATCTGAACTTGACATGAGTCATATAGATGCTACTGATGGAAAAGCCAGCAGAAAAGAATTGTCTTAGTGAAGCATATATTTTTGCCATTTATATCAAACATTTGTCAGCGAGTAGATGAGAGGAAAAAAAAAAGAGTGAACTAAAAGTGAATTATACCTACAACATATCACTTTTCTTCAAATGCTTTGTTTTCTCTCTTACTTTACTATGGCATATGTGTTTGTTTGCTCTTTTGATTACTGAATTATATCCAAATATTTTTCTTTGAGAATCAGGAATACAGGCCATTGATCCTTAAACAAGATTGTTTCCTAGTCTGTTATGTCTGATTGTAGATTTGTTTGTTAAAGCAAACCCTACTAAGTGAAGTATTGACCCTTGTGAATTTGTGGGGGCAGGAGGGGGAAGTTGATAGTGATTGTTGCTGTCCTCTTTCTGTTCTTTCTGCTTTAGTTCTACCTTGGAAGTCACTCAGCAGGCCCTTCCCAAGTGCTCAGTTGCTCATATAAGGTAAATAACGGGAAATAGTGTAACTAAATGACCAAATAGTACCTGGTGTTGAAATTGTGATGGGACTTATGTGGTGGTTTTCATCTTGGCAAGCTGCCATCGTTTCAGCAGTCAGTTGGACCCCCAAGTGACTTCGAATGGGCATATGTGCTACATTAGTGATAGAAAGTAACTTGCTAAATGCTGTGAAATCGCTTTGTGAGCCATTGTTTCAATTGGGCAGACCACCTTATTACCAACTTGCAGTGGTGCAGAGCACGTTTTCAATACACAGGGCCTTGTGACAAAGGCAGTGTAATATCACAAAGCTACTGAGTTTAAAGCAGCCCTTCTCTACGTCTCCCATACCCCAATACATTACAAACCAAAGTTTGAGAAATGGTATTAGAGGGGGAAAAAATTGATACTGTTTCCAGTATTTTATCTATAGGTGACCTGAGGAGCTGAGAGAATGACTTAGGTCATCTTGTATTTGCCAGTGTTACAAAATCCAGTGGCTTTTTAGAAGATTTTGGAAAATCTTCAGATCCTGTTTTAAGTTTCTAGTCTCTAGAGTATTGTGTATTAGAGAAAAAGTGCTTAAAGTCTGTCTAGGCTTGGCACAGAAATTTGCAGAGCCATAACATTAACAGCAAAGTATTAGAAATTATACTGTGAGGTGGAGAGTTGCACTGTTTATCCTGCCACAGTTTCATGTGGCATCCAAAAAGGGTGCTTTCACTCACATAGTTCCTTCAGTAATATAGCTAAATGCATGAGGAAGAGGCCATTAACTGCATTGGGCTCCAGGACTTAAAGGGGAAAAATACACTAGAAATGAGAATTGTTGAAAATGTCATTAAAAAGGTGGATTTTTCAGAATACAGTGGGAAAAGTCCTCTCAGCCAATCATTCTCAATCCCCTATTTAAATGAGAAGAGAAAACGTAAATAAATTACTGCCCTTTCATGTGTGCATTCAGGAACAGAGGCAATTCTGTCAGCATGAAATCTAGGTAAGATGGAGAACACGCCTTCTATGACATGGAACTCCAGTAGCTTCCTGTTAGAAACTTAAAATAATGGCATGTCTTTGATGGGGAAACATACAAATTAATAGGCAGGAAAGAGATTGCATGAGGGAGGGAGTGAGACTGCTTTCCCTGGTAAGTTCTTTGAGAGAGAACAATGATCGAGCTAGCCAAGATAAGCTAGGGGAATGTTGCATTTCAGTTGAAGCCACTGAAGGAGTCAGCCCTAGTTGCAGACTGCAGAAGGAGCTGGCATCCAGACCTCCAGCAATTTCTGATCTTTTGCAGACTTCTCAGATGTGCTCAGACTTCATGCTTGTTCAGACTGAGGCTATGCTGATATCAGTGTTTTGGTCAAGAGCAGTAGTGCAGTTTTGCAGAGCGTACCCTGCTTGTCCATTAGTTGCCTACTTGTTCCCTCAGTTCAAAAAGGTTTTGATGCATGCAAACTACTTTCCTTTGGAGAAACAAGAATTATAAGTTCCTGCCCAGGTGGAGACTACATGCATTCCTGTGCCCACTGGGGTCAGAAAGGTCCAAACCAGGGAGTGTGTCATGCCGTAAAGTCCTCCAGCATGTACTAAGCATTCTCATGCCAGCAGGATGCTTTTGGGCTGTCAACAGTCCTGTAACACCCTAAAGAGCTGCTTGTGCTATAGAAAGAGCTGAACGTACCTTCATATTTACTATCAGATACCAGCCCTGAGTTCTTTGTGATTCTGCTGCTTTTTGCCTCACCTGCTCAGGTTTGGTGCATTTTTGTTTGTTTAAACCTCAGATAGTATTTTGGGCTTTTTACTTACTGATAGAAAATTTTCAGGATTAATGAGACTGATTTAAAAAACAAAAAAATCTGCACCATTTTCTCTCTTTTTGGCTATACTCTGGCCATACTTCCTTTTTTTGTCCCCTCTATTTATTCCTCTTTTTCCTCTGTTTTTTCCTGTTTTCCAGTAGAAGGTGATGTGTCTATCTGTAGTTTCATCACTCCTAAGCTAATTGTTTTAAGAAAAAGCAGGTTATCATGACATTCTGTATAAAATCCCTCATACTGGCAGTGCAATTAATGTAATTTTGGTGCTTGTGAGGTCTCTTTGCATGCACACTTAAGAATAAAATTTAAAAATACCCCAAAACTCTATATTAGCAGTGTCACATTTCTTCACCTCAGTCCAAATTAACCTCGGTTTGTGTGAAGCAGCAGGCGCTGTGTCCTTGTTTGCAAGTTATACAAGTTTTATGTGAGCTGTACTATGACCTTACTAGCTAATAAAAATACGTATTTAAAAATAGACAGAAAAGTCAGAAAGGAGAAGAAACTTCAGAGTGGCAATGCTATTTGACATCGTATGTCCTTTTCTCCCCCAGTTCTCCTTGTTCCGTCCCCATCTGGCTGATGTATAATCTCTGTGTTGCTAGTCTCTTTCGTATGAAAAGACTCATTTGTACCTACAGCTAAGGGATGATTTTCATATGAGCCTGTCTCAGGAGTCCTTGAGGTATCTCCATATCCTTATATTTCTATTATTCTGTGAAACGTTGGCTATAATCACCTCATCTAGGACATCAGGAGGAAAGGGAGCCCTTACGATGTGTAGGAAGCAGCAGTCACTGTGGCAGGCTGTTCCCATTGCCTGGTTGCTGTGAAGCAAGGAAGAAATGTAGGTTAAAGTGGTTGGGCTGCCACCTCTCTCCTTCCAGTGTCCTTGAAACACCTGCTGGATGCAGCCCTGAAGGGAACTTGTATGTCACATTCCCTGTTTTTTAATCAAGGTATAAAATAGATGGTTACTCAGTTTAGAGAATGCACATAGGGAACCTGAACGCTGAAGAGGAAGCACGTAGCAAGTTTTACACATCTGGAGAATTGGAGAGTACGGCAGATATTCTTTTAATTAGAATTTTGCTGCTAATAACATGTTCTGTCAAAGAAAATTGCTTGTGACTGCTACTGTTGGAGCATGTGTTGGGGAAGGTCATCTCTAAAGCAGCAAACATCCTTCAATAAAAATCAAAGGGATCATAGTGGTGTGGTCCTGAACTGGTGCAGGAGCAGATGGACAGGAGATAACTAATACCTATATCGGGTATGCTGGTGAATAGCCATTCTCTGTGGCCAGTGCTTATTGCTAGGATTATACTTAACTCTTTGGTGCTTATCTATCTGAGTTGCGACAATAGTAAGTAGGAAGGTCTTTCCTTAATTTAAGGGCATTGAAACACTCTCTAATAAAGGACTTGGCATAAAAATATTACTGTAGCAGTCTAGATAAGGTTCGGTACAGCATCTAAAACGGTGTCTTCTCTTGTTTGCAAACCCTCTATCAATTAAGTTACTTGATCTAATGGATCAGGAGGCTGGACTTTTTTGGGTGGATATGTTAGTTGACTTTATGACTAATGGCCAGTGTTCATACAGAGCGTTAAACCAGTTTGCTCCTTCACCACTCAGAAACCCTCCTGACTGATAGCAACAAAATGTCATCAGGTGCCAAACAAGAACAGATATCACTAATAAGCTAAGGGAGAGATCCACAGTTCACATCCAAGGTCTTATTGTAACTTGCCTTCTTCTCTAGCAAGGCGCAGGAGTCTGTCTACTCCTTCTGAATATCCAGTACAGCAAAACAGGGAGAAACTTTTCTCACTTACTTGTGTTGGGCAAAAGACTTCCCAGATACATTTTCAAGCTATGTACCAAGGGCAACATGGAGTTACCTAGCTGATGGCACATGCTGTGCATCTGGAGACAAACAGGTATACCTGTTTGTCAGGAAAGAAACATCACCTTAACAAAAATTACTGTACTTGAAATGTAATTCCAGCCTAAATTGCTTTATATTGGCTTGTGGCTTTTCTGTTTGTTCCATCTCACTTCACTCAGAGTACCATCTTGTAATTTACCTCCTAGGAGATGCCACCTTTCTTCCAGTGCCAATAGCAATGCCCATCCAAGTTGCAGAAGATCTCAAGACTTCGCAGGTCAGCAGGTAGTTGAGTTACCAAGCTATAACGTCTCTAAAAAATGCCTGTTTGTAACAGCTTTTTCAGAGAAACTGTCAACCAATGATCAATGATAAATGTTGCTCTCTAGACAGACCATATTAAGGTCTCACAAGGCTCATAAGACTGTCTACTGACTCCTGACATGATGACATTTATTCTGCAATGCAATTAAGGCGTTTATTTAAGAATTGTGTCTATTGTAAGAACTTAATTATTTCCCTCTTTCATTCACAAGGGAGGATACAACAGTCTCTCATCAAAGGACAGGATGTGAGATTGTATTGCTGTGCTAACCTAGTTTATGACAGGACCAGAGGAAATGGTCTGAAGTTGCGGCAGAGGAGGTTTAGATTAGATAGTAGGAAGAATTACTTTACTGAAAGAGTGCTCAGGCACTGGAACAGCCTGCCCAGGGAGGTGGTTGAGTCACCATCCCTAGAGGTTTTTAAGAAACATGTAGATTTGGCACTTCAGGGCATGCTCTAGTGACAGAGGTTGTGGGGGTTTTTGTGTGTGTATGTATGGTTCGACTCGATCTCAAAGGTTCTTTCCAACCATGAAGATTCTATGATTCTATGTGACTACAACAGCTCAAAGCTACTAGTAGTGTTCTTAAAGTTTTTATTTCCCTTGCAGGTTATATCTTTAAGCAAATCTATTGTTGCTGTGCTGAAATTTACCACAGCAGGTCTCAGAATGCAGTGCCAGGATTACCCTCTACCTTGTGTACTAGGCTGCATTGTGCCTGTCATCAGGGTTATACTTCTACACATTGCATTCAGCTTTCAGTGACATTTTGATGTCTTTCACCTGGCTTCCTTTTTTACCTTTTCATCCTCTTTCATCATCATCTTCTTTCCAAGGACATCTGACCTTTTGCTTTACTCAGGCACTCTGGTTTTACATGTTAATTGCCCTGTGTGGAAGTATCAAACTGAATCCAGCTCATTGTATGCCTCTAAAGAGGAAGGTGTGATATTTCTATATGTTTCCTCTACATTTTATTTCTCCTCTGTGTCAAGTATGATTTATTGGCTGGTCAAGAGGCTATTTTAAGCACACAGAATACACATAATAGATGTTTGTACCAGAGGTTATTCTCACTGCTGTTGGGATCATGGGCACAACAACACGAAAAAGCAGAGTGTGGTTATGACTCTAGGGCTTTTGTGCATTTGATTCACTGTATGGGTTATAATGACCCAAAGGAGGTGAACAAAGTGTTGGAAGTTAAACCAAGGTCTCCCAGCCAGCAGAATATTGATGTACAGTTAGAGGCCATGCACCAACAAAACTGTTTCCCGTATCTTGTTAAATGTCATAGTCATTAGAACAAATATATGGGATTAAAAGCAATAAGGAGGCCTACACATTTGTTTGCACTCTGAATAGATCAATGTGTGCTGCCTTCTCACCCATAGTGCTCAAGTTCTCTGCACAGAACATAAACTGTGAACTAAGGAAAAACAATATGAAGAATTAAGGTTGGTGTAAACCGCCCATATACAAATTTACTAATGTTGTGGTTTAACCCCAGGGAGCAACTAGGACCATGCAGCCTCTTACCTCACCCTCCCTTTTCCTCCCCCAGAAGGGTAGGAAGAGGGAGAAAAGGAGAGGAAAGGGAAAAAAACCAAACCTCATGGGTTGATATAAAGATAGATTAATAGAACAATAACAGAAAAGGAAAATAACAATAATAATAACAGTAAAAGAATATACAAGACACAAGTCACTCCCACTGGCTGGTGAATTGGTTGCCCAGCCCAACCTGAACAGAGATCACGGATTCCCCCCAACCCTGACCAACCCCCATTTATATATCGAGCATGACATCTATGGTATGGAGTATTCCATTGGCTATTCTGTTGCTCTGTCTATGCTCCTTCTCATATTCTATGGGAAGCTGAAAAAAGTCCTTGACTGGTACAAACATTACTTAGCAACAACTAAAACAATATGCATTATTGACATTCCTTTCGTACCAAATCTGAAAACACAGCAACCACTAGAAAGAAAATTAACTCTGTCTCAGGTGAAACCAGGACAACTAATTAAAATGAAAAAGGCAGAACACAAAACATGGATGTAGATATAAGGTCAGCATTATTTATTTGGTCTCAAAAGTAACGAGGATTGCCTGCAGCAGGTACCCTCAAAATAGAATTCAGCCCTGCAGAAAGTACTGTGAAATGAAAGTTATCAGCATAATATAGTTGGAGGGGGAGGGTCTTACCAGCCTTCTAGAGTATGAAAGGATGCCCTGCAGGGGGGGTATATATGTATGTGTGAGAGAATATGCATGCTTTCTTTTATTCAGGAAGGTGCTGGAAGACAGCTGTGAAGGTTGTCTTTGGTCACTATTCTTTCAGTCAAATTTTTTTCCCAGTTAGACAATGTGATGAGAAGGTAGGACAGGGACCGTATCTGTTACTGAGGGACAGGTTCATCAAAATCAGATTGTTTCAAACTGAAAATAATCAGAGGATTTGGTATAACTTTAAAAAAAAAAAACTAAGACAAAGCAATATTTGAATCTTTTGTGCATTATAGGTGACTGCTAGAAAAGTGATGTTTTGAGTTTCATGGTCAGGGGAAGAATAATTGAATGCAGCTTGTTAAACTATTCTCATTTTTTCTTTCTATTAGCTAGCAAGAAATAATCTAAATGGCATTTTGATATTGTAATATGCTAACTGTTTTAAATCAATGGATTTGGTTTTGATATTTTTTTAAAAGTTGGCATAATTTTTTAGGAATTTCTGACACTTCTGCTTATTGAAGGCGGCTTGCTACATTTTTTTGATTTTTTTTTTTTTTTTGGAGCAGTGGGTAAAATGGAATATAAATTTGGCAAGCATTTCTTTAAGCTGGCATACGTTAAGCAGAGGATGCCAAGGTACAAGTAGCTAGATTAATTAATGCTGCTTCCTGGACACTATTAGAAACATTTTACATCCATCCTTTCACTCTGCCTTTCCACTTACTCCAATCACCAGAACACACTTGAGCCTTTTCTTGCAGAGCAAAGATGGGTGCATAAACAGAAAAGTAAAGCAAGGTTGTGCCTGGAGTTTTACCTTCAGTGTCAGCTTTTGAGATGTTCTTGAGTGTATGAAGCCAATGAATGACAATATAGTCAGTCAGGCGGTCAAAACAAGGCTTTGAAACTTTCCTGAGGTGAGGTCAGTGGCAAAAGTTCATTTTCAAGGTGTTAGAGAAATCTGTTTCAATAGCTATGGTTTTTTTGGTCTCCTAAAAATCAGTGCTAAGTTAATATTCAAATTATTATTGGAATTTAATTGTATGTAGGTGTTTTCCATAACAGACAGTTATGAATTCATAATTACTGATGTCTTTATTGACTTAAATGATGTAGTCCAGGATGAGAATTTCAATGATGACAAGACAATCATTAGACTCCTGCAGTGAGTTTTCTCCACCATAAAACTACAGTGGTGACACGTTGCCACACACCCAATTTTTTGTTCTACAGCATAGTCCTTTGCAGAATATACAAACCAGTTACCCATTACTAGGTCTGGTATTTGAATGCAAGCAATTTTTTTTGTTTCTGATTGTCCCTCAATGTAAAAAAAAAAAAAAAAAACCAAAACCAAACCCTAAACCCACAACCAAAATCAAAAGACAACAAACAAACAGAAAAGCCCCACCCAACCAAAGACTAATGAAATAAACACCCAACTTATTTGAAAAACAAGTAATTCAACAACTAGATTTTCAGGTGATACTGACAGCCAGATTTTCTTGGTTTAAATTTTTACCACTTGCAGCAGATTTTAGCAGTTTACTTTCCTGCACATGCTTCAGGAATATTCAACAATATTTCCAGAACCCAAGTTTAAATGTTTTTTTTTTTAATGTGCTATTAATTTTGCTTTTAATTACTTTTAAAAAAAAATGCTCAGGTTCAATGATCTTGATATCAAAATAAATTTTAAAAGTAGTTCTTCTAAATGCTTTGCCAACTTATTTCTGCTCAAACTTTGGGAGTGAGCCATTTTAAGGTGCTGTTTCAATGCTCTCTCTGATCTGGTGCTTTCTCTAGTAAGATCAAGACTAAGAATTTTCCATTCCATTACTAAGGATTGTCATCACATAATGAGTTTTGGTCACAGCTATTTGGACATTAAAGACTTTCCATCCAGTTTCTCAGTACTGAGTGAATCAGTTTGCTGCTAGACTTTTTTTTTCCTTTTCTTCCTAGACTTTAATTGGTACTATATCTAAAGGTGTGCAGTGCCTGGACTTCCTATGGTGCCAGTTCCTTTATTCCAAAGTTTACATGTAGCTATGCTTTAAATAGATGTGATGTGTCTATATGTTTACGCTGCTTTACTTTGTGCCAGCAGGCTCTTCTGTATGCCACAATGAAAATTAGTCTCCTTTGTTTGAGACAAAATCAAAAGTTACTGTATTCCTCTAGGCATTTTTCAAATTTGAGTTGCTAAAACCTGCCCTCACTGAATCTCAATTAACCTCTATTCAGCCTTTTATTAGATTTGTCTTTGTGCATTTAAGAGAGCTGTTAAATTTGGAGTTAAATGGATTCACTTAGGTGATGGGCTCAGTCAAATGTTGTGTCTTAATGTCATTGCAGACTAGCAGCTTTCTTGTGTGACAGGTTCACGAAGGAAGATACACAGTAGAGGGAAGCACTTTTTGTTAGTGACAGTTGAGAATGCTTCTGTCTCAGACCATATTGCAGCATTACAGCTTCTGTGACTTAATGGCCAAGCTATAGCACTTACTATAGAATTCACCTTGACTTCTCAGGAAATTAAATACTAGCTTCGGATGCTGGCTTCTGACATTTATGCTTGCAAGAGATGTCCTTATCTGAGTGGATTGAAGCAATCTAAGTTTGTTTTGTTATTTTGAGCTTTTGGGCTTTTTTGTGGGTTTGGGTGTTGGTTTAGGGGATTATTTGAATTGGTTTTTTGCAGGGTGTTTTTTGTTTATTTTTAAGAGGTCTGAAGCACAGTCCTTACAGGGACTGTATGCTACCATGAGCTCCATAGCAGATGATAAAATGGACTTCCCAGACCTTGCTTGCCTGGAAGCATTCTGCCTTCCTGAACACCACTTTTTTCTTTTTTTTCTTTCTTTTCCCATCTGGGTTAACATTTTTCCTGGCGCATTATCACGTTGAACAAATGCGCAGATTTAGCACAAAAAGCCTGAGCCTTCCAGATGACAATCTTCCCCTGCTTTCTGTGGGCAATCAAGAATGAGAAGAAAGACTATTGCAATAGCTTGTGTTTTCCAATTTCCCTTCCCCTGCAGCTCTAATGTTTTTCTTGAATTGACTCCTCTAGTTTGTGGTAAGTGAATACTGATCTCATAATAAATTTATGAAGCATTGAATCTTAGGAATTAGGTTTATGTGACTAATTCAGGATTTAGTTCTCTCACATAGATTCTGGTCAGTCAGAATCTCTTATCTCCCTAAGCTTTTTCCCAACTGATTCTGTAATTTAAAATAATAATCTTGTGGTAAGAAGCCCACAAGGGCCTAATTAGACTGTATGCTGGAAGAGAGTTCCATTGATAATTAAATATGTCAGCTTAATGCAGTAGGAGTGACTTAAACACGTTAAGGCACTGGGCAATCATTTGAGCTGCCTACTGCCCGGAAAAGAAATGCAAAGAAAACTTTCTTATGGACCATTAAAATTCTTCATGACTTATTTTGATTTGCAGTAAAAATCTTTAAATATGAAAATCCTTGTTCTTCCATCAAACATATATTCCTGTTTACTACATCAGCAATCTTTGAGGTCAACAGCAATGTGCCATTTTGTTCCAGCTACAAGTTTAAGGTTTGCTGATGATCTATTTCTGTAAGTTCGTTCTCATTATATAACAGAGGACACAAATGTCTGAACATGATGAATTTCCCAGAAACATGGTATTACCCTGGAGACGTGGTCTCATGCAGCTTCCTGGCTTTCTCTCTAGAAAAAAAGAAAGAGTGAAGCAAATACCTAATGCATAATAAAGTGTCCATGGTCCAATACAGACCCAAAGTGAAATAATGTATGATTTCCTTAAGGTAGGGAAATGCCAACATAGATCACATAACAGAACTGATGTCATCATTTCTAAAATAGAAGTTGCTGCTAATCACCTGTTTTATAGTTGCTGTACTGGTGTAGCACTGTGGGAATGAGTTTCAGCTCCATATCTTATGTTTTGGCCCTGCATCTCAGTGTGCAAATAGCATTTGCGTTCAATGAGACACCAACACACTAAAATTCATGGGATCACCAAATAGTGTGTCTTGGAAGAGACCCTCAGAAGGCTCCAGTCCAATCTCCTGCTCAGCACAGGTCCAATTAGAGCAGATTGCTTAGGGCCTTTTTCTAGTCAAGTTTTGACTGTTTCCAGGGATTTTTGGGTAGGTCATTCAGGTTTCTTCAGCATTGTTGGTTTTTAGGGGAAGAATTTCTCTGAACAATTACACCTGCAGTGGGGAGAGCTCTGTAATCAGTGCCTGTACCAAGTCTACTCAAGTATAACACACTAGTAAAATAGTTTTTTCTTTAGAAATGAGGCCGCTGTTATTACAGCGTATTATACTTCAAGGCATCCAGGGTTCAGCAATGGAAAAGTTGTTATTCCTGGATACTTTTTTGGTGGCCAGAGAAAAAATGTTTGCTAAGGTACCGTGAGAAGCACTATCACCACCTTGTCTAGTGATCACAGCAGGACTGACCAGATGGTCAGGCTCAGCTCTCTGCTGGGCCATGTCCGCTTTTGAACCCCTGCATGAAAGCTGCCCTCCTTGCTACCCTGCTTGTGCCCAAACGTTTCACGTTCAGGCATTACCAAGTTTGCATCTTACATTATAGTTGCACTAGTGGTAGCACACTTTAGCTGACAAAAACCTATCCTATATTACAGCAAGCTTAATTGATGATATAACAAATGCTTGATTTAAACTGACAAAATTTGTTGCTTTCTTTTTTCCCGGTTTTGCTAGTGCATGGATATATGATTCTAGCTTCTTAAAAGTTTATCTCAGTCTGCCTCTCATTTTCACCTCTTGAACCTGCATTGCTTTCTATTTGTGACATGAAAATTAGTTGCCATGGAAATGATTGCAGCAGGAACAGAGGATTTCTTAAACAGGGGATGAAAAAAAGATTGAATTTATAAATGGGTGGGCTTAGCAGTGAGCAAGGAAGAAAAATCACCAAAAATCTAAAGTGTAAGGAGTGGGGTGAGGTGTTTTTAAAAAGTCCGTCTATATTTTCATTTGTATACCAGCATCATCTTAAACCCTTGCTGATTTCCGAGAGTAATGCATGCTTGTGGGTGTTTACCTGACATCCTAATTTATATGGAAGTGTATCCTTAGTACCTCTAGGGACTGAGTACCAGCTTTAGTGAGACACATGGTAGAATGAGCTGCAGCAGGTGAGCAAAGGCCCCTGTGTGAAATGAAACAGGTGTAAGAAGAAAGGTTGAGAAGGTTCCTTTCCTGGTCCAAAAAATGATTCAGCCCATATTCCCCAAATGATGCGCAACAGCAGCATCTACCTGATGAGTGTGGTGACAATAGCCTGCAGGGCTGGTTCTGCTTAGATGTATGTGCAGTTTTTTTCTTGTCCTAATAAGGATCTGACCTGAGAAGTTTTAAGGCTAATTCTTTTGATCTGGGTAAGAATGGAATAAAACCTGTGGTGGGATTGTCAGGCTTCTCTGGGATGCCTTTCAGTCACAGCACTGACACATAGATGCTCCTACATCTGTTGGAAAAAACAAATGCAATTTTCATTATAGAGGATTACAGTCTTTCTAGCTACTTATCTATATCCATAGTGATGGGAGGCTGACAGTCTCCTTGCAGATGATGTTAGGGAGAATGCTCAGTAGATGCAGCTATGATGTGATTGGTGATACAGAAATTTTCAGGGCAAAGTAAACTAAATTTCACACAATGTAGGGGACAGTGTTTAGGTCTGTAATTCTTCTTCCTAGGTATAGTACAAGTCTGTAAATTTTAAAAGGGTATTTATAGATGCCCATTTTGTTTGTCACTATGCGGGGGGGGGGGAGGGGGGTAAGGGGGTGAGGAGGGGAGGGAAATTGGATCTGTGTATTTGCACAGTGACCATGTTGAAAGGCACAATCATCTCTTGCTAATAATCAGAACGTCGAGTTCTCTGCAAGGTATCTGAAAGGATCACATGCTATCTGGTTTGACGTCTTACTAGAAACAAACCTTGTTTCACTATATCTTTTGAATAGTTACTGATTTCGACCCATTCTCATGCAGTTATCACCTATAATGGTCACTGCAAATCTTCATAGTATTTCCCAGGTAAAACAGTATGGCCCCACCTAGAAGGATGGGCTTTTGTGATACTACATTATCATGACAGAGCTGCTGTCCTGTCATGGTGTGGCATTGGCCTTTGCTGGCAAAGTATAAATCTAAGCAAATACCTCAGAAAGCTTTTAATGCACAGCCACCGGAATAAAACACTATTTTTTTTTAAAAAAAAAAGCTTAACATTTAGTTCAGACCATTCTTTTGTTTACTTTCTGTGAATATTTTAGTGTATGAAAACCATCTCTACATAGCATGAGATTTATGTACAAGGAGAATATCTGCCAAAATCATATTATGACTTTATACAGATGAGTATCTAATCAGAAGACCCAAATATTATTGGTCAGGGTTATGAATTAAAAAAAAAAAATACAATGCGTAATCCAAGTTAAATGACAATGTTTGGTTTTTGCTTTATATAGTCAAGATGAAGAGTTTATCAATAATCCCATCATGAAAGATTATTTGTAGGAATGGTTCTGCAAATAATTAAATTATGAAATATTAGAATATTTTAATCTGCTGAAGGCCAACTATGAATAGAAAAATAATTCAATACAAATGACTTGTTCTACCTGGGAACTTCTACAGCAATGGTCAGTGTCATCAGAGTTAATGAACATCTTATCCTTAGCAGCCATTGCTTTAAATTTACAATGAATTTGAGTCCATCTGCCACGTCTCCATCTCTCTATTGCTCAGCAGTAAATTTTGTGGCTTTCTTTGGGACAATATCTTTTATTTATTTTTAAAATACATTTTTGTATCAGCACAACTAATTAATTCAAAACTCAGCCAAATCTTAGTCTTCGCTAGGGCTCTGGCATAGGTGGGCTAAATGTTACTTTTTATTTCAAAAATTTTTTTGTTAATTGTGTGCTCTTTTGTGTGCCTGGTGTCTTCAAAGGGATAGGGGATGCTTGGGGTTTTTTGCTCTTTCACCAGGTGCTGTGAAAAGAGAAATTAATGAGAAGTGCATCTTGTGATGCACTAACAGAATGGACAGATAGGATCATAATAGTTTGGGGTGGTGAAAAAAATGTGTTAGATATCAACATGTCTTCTCGGGGGGGGGGGGGGGGGGGGGGGGAAGTCCTTATTGAGAATTAAATTCCTTTTTCAGGACTTAGACTGGTAGCCTGAACTAGTTAATCTGATGAGCATGAACAGTGCACTGTTAGGTAAAATAATGCCCTGCAAAGCATATGTGTATTGCTGAAAATTGTTTTTTTCCCATCCATGTTGTAATCAAATATAGTGTTAAGATTTATTTTCTTTAAAGTTCTAGTAGATTTTATTCTCCAGACTTGTCATCAAAATACTTCTGCCATTCACTCTGTATCCAGAAGTTGTAATACTTTGTAACATGTAAGATGCAAAACCAATTTAAATAAGGGCAAAGATATTGATGGTTCAAAAGGGAGGATTCATTTGCTTCTCATGCTACTAGTACATACTCAGAGACATGAGGGTCTTCACAGGGTGAAGTCCTGTCTCCCTCCTGCTGCTCCCTAAACCCTTCTATGCAGCAGCAGAGTAGACCTGTAGTCCTTCAGTAGTCTCCTGTAGAATGGAGTTCAGAGTGCTAACAAGCAAGGGCTTGTGAGCCACAACCTTTTTTTCCATCTTCCACACTATTATCCAGTATTTTGAATTGTCTTTGGACGTTTTTAATTACTTAACGTTATTTTCTTAAAGGCTCATTCTGACCCTTTCTCATGAGTCAAATATCCTAGGAGCATTTCTAGTCTCTTGTAGTGAAATCTTTTGAAATACTTTTTTAAAGTTAAATGTTTTCATTGCTTACTGTCTTGTTAAGCTTCTATGTAGTCTATAGAAATACCTTCTTTTTTTCTATTGCTTCTATTTTAAGCATTATCACTCTTTTTCTTATTGTCCAAACTACTACTACAATGACTCTGTCATGTTTAAATATCTTGTACTTAAAGCCTCATTTTCTCTACCTTTTTTTTTAACAAACTATATACATGTGTTTTTCAAAAGAAACATAGAAGTGTGAAGTTTGTCTTTTATTTCTCAACCTGCAGCTGTTATTTTTGGGCACAGTTAAAAGTAGTCCTTAAAGAGAGAGATTCCACATGCTTCTGTGCTTAATTATGCAATTACAGTATCACAGAAATCACAATATTCGTGGTGACTTCATTGTTTTTATCTTATTTATGCACCTTCTAACTCTCCTTTGTGAACTGTAAAAAGCAGGCTTCCTACTGGTGTCTGCATCTAGCAGTCAAGTCTCTAGTGCTGGTTTTGCATACCATCAAAACTGTAAAAATCTGAATCCTTTGAGCAGTGGGTTTATGTTTTAGCATGACAAAACTGAACATACGATTAATATATTGTAGGAGAGTATGGAGTGTAAACCAGGCTTGTGTTGCTGCTCCATGATTACATTCCTTCCTGGATGGGTGACTTACACATTGCTCCCAAATGGTGCCCCACAGGGTTTTCCTGACATCAGTTCATGCAAACATACTAATTTTGGTACACAAAACACTTTCTGTCTGTGTGACAAGGTTGAGATGAATGTACAGTACCCTGCAGGATACAGTATTAAATATTTCTTAGTACTCAACTGTGACTAGGGTTTCTAATTTAGTGGACGGGAATTCAGTACCTTTCCATTTCAGAATAGGAAAGAAAGATTTCTAGGCATAAACTAAAGGGTATTTTTAGGCCTAAAAATGTAGAGCAAAATCTCAACAAAACATAAACAGGATCTCACTGTGGATGTTGAAAGCTATTTATTTAAAAAAAAAAAAAAAAAAGAAAAAGTCATAGACAATGTGGTTATCACAACATATGATGTATATTCTTACTTGTCTCTTTTGCGTGGTAACACAATACCCTAAATAAGAGATCGTATTATGAGACAGCCTTTCATAGGGGAAAGCATTTTGCAAACTAAAATGGATGTTTCTGACTGAAAGAGAATGTTTTGTTTTACTTTATTTCATGCAGCATCTAGTCTTCAAGCTTACCTTGTTCACAGCAAATACGTTCCCTTCCCTTTGCATTAGAGAGCACCTAAAAGCATGCCCATAAGCTTTCTGTGTTCTGCCTCACTTAAGTGGTCAGCTGGCATCTCCACAACAAAGCCCAGCTGGAAAGGGTTTTTATCTTGAGCTTTTTTCATTGATATCTGGACTCCTTGGCAAAGAAGATCTCTGACCACTGTGAGCTGTTGGCTTTTGGTTTTGTCATTAAATACATTTGATTTAAATTATTCAAGGTACTTTCCTATGCTTGCTTAGACTACAAACCATTCTTTCTAACTTTTGGATACCTTCCTATTTCCAGGATTTCCCCAGGCTGAAACTAGCATCATTTTCTTCTGGATATTGGCTACAGCTAGCTGTGCCCTGCAGTACTTTTAGCCCTACAGGTCAGATAAATCTGGCATTGGAAGGTCTGTTCACAGCAGCTGGCTGTGGGTACTGTAGATTTATTCGGGGATTCAGGTACCAATGAAGGAGAAGCTTTTTATTCTGAAGCATTTTTAAGGGTCATAAAACTTCTGCCTATGTATAAGAAGAATGGAAATGTATTTTCTGTGGCTTTCTAGATGTCCAAGCAAGTAAGATGCAATAATATTCAGCTAGTAATTTATTCATGTCTCTTGCTGGGAGGTGATTCCTACCTTCTTACTAAAGGTCTGCAATTGATTTGCACAGTGCTGGTTTTCAGCATTACCAGTTATATTTTGGAAAGTGATGATAAAAGGAGTTGCTATCTTGCACCATTTGCAAGACAGGCAAATGCCTGACTTTGCCGAGCCTGACTTCAAAGTGAAACTAGGAAGAAAGTCAGAAATTATGCTAGAGAAAAAGCTTCAGCCAGATGAAGAGGAGGATGGGCTGCCAGTTAAATGACTGGTGTGGTGTACCACTAGACATTTGTTGCTAGTGTAGCCAGACCCTTCCCATCAAGAGGCTGCCATTGTATTCCTGTGTTAGCCTCCTGCATTCAGTGACCCTTATTCTTTTCTATCTCACAGTTAAGCTTTCGGTGTTCAGCATCCTTCATGCAAACTTTCCTAGCTGTCATCAGTTGGTTTGACTACCTCAATTTGTCTTTGCCTGGGCATGGATGAGAAGCACTTGCTATATTACAACAGCTGAAAGGTGTTTTAAGAAGTTGTTCCCTGGTATTTTCTGCTGTGGGTTTCTGTTTCTGAGCTGAATGCATGCCTGATTTACGCTAACTTGAACCCAATCTCAGACAGTAATGGTGTTTGCTAGGCTGAAGAACTGGACGTGGGTGTTAAACATATATTAGGATCGCTGTTTGAATGAGGAGTAGCATTGTGACCAAACTAAAAAAAAACTCAGTCCCTTGCAAACATAATATAAACCTGACAGGCATCACGAAAATCAAGGTTAGCACATTACATTTTTTTCAAGGGCAGATGTGTTGCAGTGAGTTTGTGTAAAACTTCAGCCTTTTTCTTAAAATGACAAAGAAAATGACTTTGCATTTAATTTTTTTAGCTATATGATTGCATTTTGGTGGTATTGAGCAAGCATTTTATAAAATGCTTTCACATCCACGTTTTAAAAATTTAAAGAGGAAAAGTCCAAAGCTGAAGAGCTCAACAGAAAACAATAAGCTTGCAGTACTAGAGTATCACATTCTGAACTGCTAAAAGTGAAGGGCTCACTAAATCAGTAAAGCCTATCTCTATTGTCACATAGCAAATGTATAAAGCAGAACTGTGCTAAAAGGTGTTTCGCAGCCTACAAGTATTTGATATAACTCTGATATTGTGCATTCTGAAGAAGAGTGAATATGTAGACTAAAATCCCAAGAATTTTAATTCAGAATCTGGAAATGAGTAGCAACTTACTCTTTTAAGTATCTTGGAAACCTAAACAGCAGTGTGTTAATTTAAAATGGGTTTTGATAATTTAAAAAAATTTAGATAGCTGCTTTTCATAACACTTAATGTTTTCATTTGGTTTGTAAGTTGTTTATATCTCATAAGACTGTATGAGTTTTGGTGAGATTTAGGAATCAGGTAACTAGATCACAAAAGTGTTGTGAAAGTATGATTTTTAAAAGAAGAGTAAGCAGCGTTGTGCTTGGACTTGTTAAAACCTTTTGTGTCTGAGTGTTTCAGTCCTGCAAACTGTCCTCTGTAGTCTCCCTGCTTTGTGAGATCTAGGGGTGCCTTTCCTGCTTCTAAACACAGTGGCATCAGGATGTCAGTCTGCAAGGTTCGTGGGGCTGGACCAATGCTCACTGCTTGGTTATAACAAAAGTGTACCATTTAAATAATGAATAACAAATAATAAAAGTGTTAAGGCTGGCAGAATATTTCATCCTTAGGATTTTACAATGTATGAAAAGAGGATTGGAAATTGAACTGCAAATTTGCCGCTGCTTAATGCAACTGGAGAGGAAGGCAGAGGTAAGGGAGGACAGGCAGCTCAGCAATCAGCAGGAGCTAAGAGTGAGCATGGATGCTCAGAGATAGGTTCTTGGGTTTGTTTTTGTCATGATGCAGAAGGTGCTGCCACAGTTGCATGAGATAATGACTTCTGAATTCCTGGTGGGAAACCCTGTTACGAGTACAGCTGCTTACGCGTAAAGTGGTGTATACCTCTACCACACTGCTCCCCATACCTCGTCCAGTAGAATTATACTTTGGCTTTTGTGTAACAAGTTACAAGCAAGCCAGCAAGCTGGCATTGTTGGGAGGGTTTTTTTTTTTGTAAGGGGAGGAAAATCATTCTGATTGTTTTCCTCTGTTTTTGTCTTGTGTATCCCTGCTGTCTCAGCTGTGATAGTGACTCTGACCCTCAATCCACACACAGAGGAAATGCTTCTCTAGGCCAATCTCTCCCTCACCCTGTGACAGTCTGTCTGCAGCGGTGAGAAAACAGTTCATTCTCTGTTCCTGTTCTGACTGGTCAAAGCTCTTGACAAGATGTCAGTGCCTACTGCGATAGCAGTTCTTAGCCTTTTCGTGATTTGAATATCTTACTTGGAAAAGAGCCCTAAAGTTGTTGAAATAACTTCACACAGACTCTGAAAGAGCCTTGAGATTTTAAGACCAATCAGTAAACTGCACTGGCTTTGAAATATAACCTTTTATTCTGTTAGCTCTAGTCAGCACAAGCTGTGGTGTCCTTGCATCTCTGCCACTGTTCAGCTGTATTTTGGATTTGCTTCAGTGCTTTTACAGGGCAGGTATAGCCTTAGCTCTGGCTGTGACAGTCAACAATAAATGTCCATGAAGTTCAATAGCATGATATAAAAGGCATAGTGTTATCTACTGCTTTCTACGAATTTTTATAAAAATAAAAAAAAAAATTAGTATGCTGTAGGATGAGCTCTTTGCTGAGCAAGCTGCTGAAGGACTGGAGAGGACAGTGATACATTCTGTGCCATGCAGAAGAAGAGTTATTAGATTTCCACCCTGATACCTGACGTCTGCACATCCATCAATATGCTTTCATCCTCTTCCATTTTAGCCCTAACAGAGTGAGATAGTGAAACCTAACATTTCACCAGATTTCAGTGGCTTCAGTGTTGTTTTTTCCTTTCTGCAGCAGTGGATCCATGAGGGAATGAGAAGTCTTTGGCTAAATACCTGCTCTACTAGTGTAGGATGGCAGCTGTGCAGGAGTTGTCATCAGCAGACTGACACTCTCTCTCTCTCATTGGGTATTTTCTTGCTCTGTGAAGGATTATTCTCTGAGCTGACGCGGTATACAGTTCAAAATGAATGTAGCTAATGATAGCTTCAACTTTTTAACCATTCTAGAAAAGTCTAAGAAGGGACTACAGCTGGGAAAAATTGCTGCAAACATATTCGAGTGTTTAAAAGGATGACAGTAATTTCATGGACCACTTATTATATCAGGTGTCTCTTGACACAAGATGAGGGGGGAATTCTCAAAGTATCTTAAGTTGAAGTATGATATAGAGCCTCTAATGCTTTATACTATACAACCATAATGTGTACTTTGGGATATGACAGTAAATAACATACTTCCTGTATTCTTAAAGTGTAGCAGTGTGGGCCTTTCGGAGGATATTGCAATAGCCTCAACTCCTGCTATTGCTCAGCTGGGTTCCACAGTGCTGCTTGGCTGAAGTGCACTGTGAGTAGATGAATTAAGGAAATAACAAGGATCATTTTGTTTCTTCTCATAGTAATAAGACCACATGAAAATCTCCATCAGGAAAAAAAGACTTCTTTTTCCAAACAATCACTTTCCTGAGCATAACCTTACGAAGACGGCTTGTTTTACATTATCCATCATTTAGGAAACCAGGCTATCTGTAGGGCCTGTTGGTAGTGTCTATTGAACAGAAGCAGAAATGCATTTCTTTCCTTGGTTAGACACTCCAATGAGTTCAGTTCTGCAGACAGAAATGTCTTTTACTCTAAATATTTTTTTGTTCCTGGTCTAAATGCATTATGCAAATAATTCACTTCATAAAAACATAACAAATGTTTGTGTAGTTTTTTTTTAAACAGCTCCAAACATGATAGTTCAGGAAGCTAGTGTAATTTTAAGAGCACTAAGAAGCAGCAGCTACAGTATAATAGGATCTGGGTTTTATGCAAATAAAACCATTATGCCCATTACTGGAGCATAACAAAGTAGAAAGACCTCTGCACTTATGGGTAATATGACAAGTGCTTTATTTATGATAACTCTTAGAATTTTCTCCTAGCGTTTTCTTGCAATATCATGTGGTCTCCAAAAGGCAGAGCTTTATGTTGCTGAGAAGAGCTCGCAATATATTAATACGATGCTGAACAAATTACTTGGGCAAAACAAATGTTCTTTTGAGATTTTGTTCTGTTGCCTTTTAGCTCTCCAACAGCAGTTCAATATAGTCTTGACATTATAAAGGATTGCATTTTGATATATATGGTTAATATAACGTAAACATGGAAGATGGGATTGTTCTTTGTATGATTAAATTGATCTTAGACTTTACTAGTACAGTATGTCTAAAGTCAACAAAAAATACGTTGCCATGGGTCAAACTGTGGAGTCCCCCATTCATTCTCCTACTGCACCAGGCAGTGGAGTATATGATTTTTCTAAAGTTCTATTCAGGTGTCCCAATAACCTGAACACTTCAGTCTTCAAGTGTATTTGTCATCACTCAGGGTTTTGCATTCTACAGACAGGCGTGAAAAAGCTGAGTCATTTCCTAAGACCACAAAAGAGCAGATACGATCCTTGGCCCCTGTAAGCTAAGGGAATACCTTGACTGTTGTATCATCCTTCATTTCTAAGATGTCTGGCCTGTAAGCTTGTGTGTTCATGCTTTTTGTTAATTCAGTTCTTTGCAATTACACTAACTGAAATACAAAACTGCTTCAGGCTAAGATGCGTCTGAAGTTTATCCACACAAGGCTGCATTATACTGTCTCTAAGGACCAGAATCTACAATCAGATTTGTAGAGAAGTTGCCTAAGATCCATCCCTAAGCCCTCTCACTCAGCTTGGTCATTTGGATGACTGCTAAGTTGGAGGGACTCCCAAATTGGAAAATTTGTGTTCCCATTTCTCTAGTTTTCATTCATGTTCTGATTTAAAATCAGAGTGATTAGGTATTTCTTAATATCACAAATTTTTATGCATCTGTTTATGTATATGTATAAACTTACGTGTATGGAATCCAATGAAACTGCTCATTGGAAGCACCATCTCATAAGAATTAAACCTCTAAAAAGTGCTCTTACCTGCCTGTAAAAATAAGCAGTTGCTAGGCTAATTTCCATGACCAAATTGATACGACTACTATAGTGCAATTAATCTTTGCTTTATGAACTTGACTATGTATTGTTTGAGCTCTGTTCTACATTGTTGCTGTACTCTTTTGTCTCAATAGACATGAGTTTCGGTTCATTGTCATTGCAGTGCCCATTGAAGGGACTCCTTTGTGTCACTGTGGCTCTTAAAATGCTTTGCCATAAAAATTATTATTAATCTGTTTTTTGAAAAGTAAATAGTCCATTCACCTCATTTATTGGAAGCTTATGGCACACCGTGAGAAAGACAGTAGCTAAAGATATCTTATTTTTATGGTGGTGCTTTTGTTGCTGTGTCAAAGGCTATAAAGAATAAAATGCCTGGATTTTAGGGAAAGCACACACTAAAACCTGCTCACTTTTGCTAACAATATTATTTACTCTATTAGAAAATAAGAAGTAGGCAAACCTACTTCCTCTTGTGTTTCCCACTCTTGCCAGATAAGTTCTGTCAACGCAACGGGTAGCAGCAGGAGAGAAAGAGAAAACTGAGAAATGTTCTAGCGAAATGGGAACAGATAATGTGTTCCTATACATTTCCAGAATATTATGATGTGCCCTAGAAAAAAAGGGAAAGTCCAGCTGTGCTTCTGTCAGACACAGAGTGAATATCAGTTTACATATATTTAAATTCATTGTAGTCATTTCTATTATGAATGTTATTAGACTCGGCTTATTTCAATCAGTACAAGTCAAAGCTTATTCTCCTCTCCTCTAATAGGTTGGTGCTGGGGTTGCTATACCAGTCATTTATGCTTAAATGGGGCTATTTCCAAGAGAAGACAAGTATGGTTTTCAGAAATGGAAGTGACTATTGGGACAGTGCTGCTAAAGCACTAAGCACCTGTTGGGTGCAGCTTTCCCATCTGGAATAACCTCGTTAATGTTACCCAACAGTTAAGACTGCAATGCAATTTGCTTCATGTTTTGTGTGCAATACATAAAAATGTGATGCCAGCTCCTTGAAGGCATTGTGCAGTTGGTAGCTGACCTGTCTCCTTGTCCTTATTTGCCATCATAAAGCTTGGAAATCTCTCATGATTTTATTTATTTATACTGACCTAAATGCAGGGCAATTGTAGAAATTTACGGACAAAGCACTTCAAAGGACATTGTCAGCAAACTACCACATGTATGGCAGGACATCCAATAACCAATGGGTCTCATCAAGTAGTCTTCCTGCAAATGTGTGAATGCCACTAAATGGCCCTTGTGAGCCCAATATAGTTTCCCTCAGTGAAAAACACTGTAAGCAGAAGTACTTAGATTTACCTTTACTACTGCAGTAAGCAGAAATCCAGACTGTGTGTAATTAAATGAAGATAGCTAGTTTAGTGAAATATGCTGATTATGCTAGCAAGTGTTCAGGATATGTAAGGTGGGTTCTGCTATTCCATGTGACCTGGTAGGGCATGGCAAACATGTATGGCTTCATAGAGAATCTTATGAAAAAGAGAAAGAAAATCTATTTATAATCAAATCTATACCAATTTGTTTCTGGAACTATCATCTTTTGAGACAAAGTCAAAACCAGTCAAAGCATTTATACTTAGAAAATTCAATCCAGAACACCCAAAGTCTGCTTAATATTTGTACGAAGTTGCTTTTTCACATGTTTCAGTAACTCAGTTTAATACTTCATTGATTTAGCTCTCAAAAGACTTGTATCCAAGTCTTGGCGTTGAAAGAACTTTCATGCACAAACAATGGACCATGGGACGGGGAACTTGCCTTTTAAGTCACCCATTCGTGTAGAAGGTGGCATGTGATTGCCACCCAGAGGCTGTTTGGCCTTTGTGAACTAAGTTGTGCTTCCCTGGATTAGAAAACTCTGAGTCATAAATAGAAATGTCAGCCAAAAGCTACATACACTGTAGAGAGAAAGATCCATCTTTTTCTCTCCTGCTCACTCAGTCACTCTTGTGGGGCAGGTAAGTCCTGCTGCTGGCCAGCTTGGATCTGGGCTATATCTAGAAGGGATTTCTGTAGTGCTGCATTTTTAGTCTCAGTACTAGACTTCAAAGTAATGATCTTGGCACTTGTGTGGGGATAGACCCAGGGAATGTGGAAAAGAGTCTAAAGAATCAACTGATGAAGTACTCTAGCATCTAGTCCACTTTGATTACATAGACTTGTTTTTACAGACTCATGAGTGCTACTTGGTCTGTAAATTATGAACGTTAAGACCAGTTTGTTTGGAGACCACTTTGCTTTAGTTTATTCAGAGCATCATCCAACCCATATAATAAACATGCATTCTGGGAAAAGATACAGCAAAATTGCCATGGTGTATCAATGTGAATTATTTCCTTAAAAACACTGTCTAACCAAGAACTCCATAGGGGGAAATGTTTTCTGTTACTAAGAAATGGACTAAAATGAGGCCATGAAAATGATGACAGACAGGTGCCTGGTAGTAAGTGGAGTTTTAAAAAAGAGAACAGAATTACTCACAGAATCGGTAGAATCACTTTAGGTGGTAAAATATTGCAAGCTTTAAGACTCTATGGATTTGGTTATTTAAATTAACGTATGCGGAACCAGAATAGACTTATTAGCTCAAATGAGTGTCCCATTGAATCATATATCCTGTCACTTACAGTAACGTGGACCTACTCTGGATTCCAGTGCATGCAATGCTGTGGTGGATTGGAATAACCTGCCGGCAGAAATGCCTGCACCTAAGGCTGCTGGAGGTAAAGGGCCTGACTCCTTGCAGAACTGACTTTTAACTCTTATTAACACAACTGTGCAGATATATGTTGAGGGGGCTCCAGAGGAGGGAAAAGGTTAATGATTCAGAAGTTTAACATTTGGGAGGGGAAGTAATTAAATTCTGTAAACTGGATATTTTTATAGCCCAGGATTTCAGGTAACGAACAGTAAAAGAAAGGTTTATTGCTCTTAACTTATTTTTTAAATTGATCTCTTATCCACCAACAGACAGTTGGAAATATAAAAAAATACCCTGTGTTCCTACTTATTATGAAAATACAGTATTGAACCATAATAATTTTTTTCTAGGAAAAATCTGATTTAAGCCAGAACATCATACCTCTTCACAAAGAAAAATATTATTTTTTAATACAAAAGAGAATAGTTAATATAGGTCATTAATACAAATCTAGTTTTGTGATGAAATTTTTCAAAACTATAAGAAAATGATTAAATTTAAAGCAGCCTCTTGACATTATTCGTTGCTGAGGGATTATACATTTAACTAGTCTGGCCTGGGATGCTGGACCTTGGTGTGTTACTTGTTGAATGTGCTAATGCTGTTCGATAAAACTGAAGGATCGTCTTTGACAAAATGGGAATTATTTCTGTCACCTACAATACATATAGTTGGTTGTGAGTGACTGACATTCCTACATTCCTACTTGGGTTCCTAACACAAAATATTTATAAGCGAATCTGGTAGAATTTCCTGGTACGTGCAGCTCCCAGGTAATTCCCCTTGTGAGATGATGGGCTTAGTTGCGTTGTAGACTTTTCAGCATACAGGTTGACAACTTCTGTTAGGCATATTCCTCAGCTTAAATTTCCAGCTTAATGTAAATAAAAACGATTCAACCGTATTGCTTAAATGAGATATGGTGAAATACGTTGTTGTGCTATATAATTTCTTACAACCATTTAATTGAGAATTCCCAGTATTTTGAAACAGAGACTAAAAATTTGGCAGGAAGCTTAACTTCTGTCATGGCTATGCCTGCACTCGGCCTGATGACAAGGCTGAAAAAAATCCTCTTCCATATACTCAGCAGAGGCTTCTCAGAATTTGCTGAATTCTCTGAGGATGTGTCCTTTCATGTGGGGCTGCTGGGGCTTTTTTGAATGTCACTGTAAATGCTGGTCCTGCCAGCCAGGGCTGCTCTTGGTCCAGGCACTGGAACAGACAGGCAGCTGAGTGGCAGTGATGGTAATCGAGCCTTCTTGTGTAGCCAAATGGCAGTATGTGTTGGATGAGATAGCCCATCTGGATACAGCAAGAGCAGAAAACTGGTGCACATAAAAAAGGAATGGGGCAGCGGTAGAGAGAGACTGTGAGAGAGACAGGTTTAAGAGAAAACAGAACCTTTTTTCTGTCTTCCTCTTTAATTTTGTTCCACATGAGGAATACACTCCTCTCCCTGCTATAAATTGCCCTATTAACTAAAGACACGTGCTTTTGAGCTGACACATGCTTTTGATCTAAAAATACCCTCTCAGAGATGACCACTGTGTATCTGACCATAGTTGCGTCTGGTGAAATTGTTTTTTTTCCACTTAAAAAAAGCCACAAAACCCTAAGTAAATTAAACTCTTTTGGGTTTATGCATGTGAGACCATCTTTACTTTTATGATTGTCTAGTAAGCTTTTCATGGCAATGTACTTTTTTCATTGCAACTGCATCCTTTGGCTTTGAAGTGGCATTACACTGGCAAAATTGTACTACCATGAACTGACAATGGAAACATTTTATTTATTTTATTGTGGCATATGGGAAAGGGAAGGTGAAAAAGTTGTAGTAAAATAGCCAGTAGTTTTGTATTGTTTGCCTAAGGTAGTACAACAACAGTGCAGGCTTGGTGACATGTAAATAACAGTCTTCTTGAACAAGAGCCATTTCATTGTACTCTCCCTCCTTTGAACAGATCTAATGTTATGCCTGTAATCAGCAGTTTCTTGAAATGACAGTGCATGTTTGCAATAAACAAGCATTAATCAACCCTGCAGAATGATTTTTTTTTTTTTTTGGGTGTTCATTTATATAACTATGTCTGGGAGAAATTGTCGGACTAGCTGGCTTTCTGTGTAGTCGTGAGGCTATCTTGTGAGTAATGCCCACATGCTTGATACTAATCAAAGAGCTAGAATGTTTCTGTTTCCCCATAGATCCTGTTTGTTTTATTCATTCAGATACAGTCTCATGGAAGCAGTGGATTTGAAAGAAAAGGGTAAACTACTTCAGATGTCAGGGCATTTAAATCTGAGGTTTTGGTTTGACTGAATCTCCAGGTTGGAGAATTTGGAGAGAGCAGAGTTGGCTGCTGGCTTACTGCCCAAAGTATGGTGCTGGAGAGGCTGTTCCAGTTAATCACCCTGAATTGTTTCAGCTCTTTTTTTCGGTTTCTCATACAGTAGAGAAATATGCATATATGTTTGTAAGTTCACAGATGACTTGAGAAATTTCTGTTACCACCCTTTTCAGATGAGACAGTTACTCTGTTCTGGTGTAGTGGCTTTTTTTGGAGCTTCCATTTCACACTATTCCTCCATGACTTGAACACAACAGTACCTACCATCCTGTAGATAAGTACTATTTTTTAAATCGGCACTAGTACTTTCACTCTAAGAGCCCTTAGAACAAATGTGTCAGAAGGAGATTTTTGAAGGACCTGATGAGCTGTATTAGCTGGCTCTGCTCCTCCTCTTTTATTATATTTTGCTGCTTTTCTTCCTTCCCTGCCCTATTTGTCTAGCTGTCATTGCAATAGCTGATAATCTGTTCAATAGCATACAAAAAATTTGCCTCAATCTTGACTGCTGATGAAGCACCACAGCTATATAAAGCTATACCACTGGAATATAACTGACATTCAATTAAAACTGAGATAATTAAATTTAAACATACATGTATTCTAGACTACTCACTTTTTGTGGAGGCATGAAGGCTAAACGCTCAGGTCGAAGTTATGGGCTATGACCATGTCATTTTCTTTAACGTGACAAGCCTGACTTGGTCTAACGCTGTCAGCATTCCCCACTGCATGACTGGTCAAACCCTTGAACGTTCCTTTGATTTCTCTGTATATATTCAGGCATGATAACACCAGAAATAGGTACCTGATGGTTGTATGATACTCCACAAAAAGATCTATATATGCTGTGGCTCTAGATGGAAGAGATAAGAGAAATGTGTTTCCTGTAAGAGTAGCATCCTAGATTTCTAGCATCCCCATCACCCTCGAGAGAATCATAGAATATCAGGTTGGAAGGGATCTCAAGGATCATCTGATCCAACCTTTCTTGGCAAAAGCACAGTCTAGACAAGATGGCCCAGCAACCTGTCCAGATGAATCTTAAGTGTCCAATGTTGGGGAATCCACTGCTTCCCTGGGGTGATTGTTCCAGTGGCTGAGTGTTCTTATTGTGAAACATTTTCCTCTGGTGTCCAATTAGAATGTTTTCAGGAGTAACTTGTACCCATTACTCCTTGTCTCTTCCATATGACTCCTTGTAAAAAGGGAGTCTCCATCTTCTTTGTAGCCACCCTTTGAATAATGGAATATGGTGATAAGGTCTCCCTAAGCCTTCTTTTCTCAAGGCTGAACAAACCCAATTCTCTCAGCCTTTCCTCATACAGCAGGCTTCTCAGTTCCTTGATTGTCTTTGGTGGCCCTTCTCTGGACCCTCTACAGTGTGTTCACATCTTTTTTTGCATAGTGGGGACCAAAACTGAACACAGTATTCCAGGTGTGGCCTGAAAAATGCTGAGTAGAGTGGGATAATGACTTCATCTCTGCTGGTGATGCCCTTACAGATTCTTTGCCGCAGAAGCACACTGTTCACTCATATTTAACTTGTCCACCAGGACCCCCAGGTTCCTTTCCACACAGCTGGGTAGATCCCAGCCTGCTCTGCACTCCTGGATTATGTTTTCTCGGGTACAAGACATTACACTTGTCCTTGTTGAACTTCATAAGGTTCTTGTTTGCTCACTCTTCCAGCTTATCCAGGCCTTCCTGCAGGGTGGCTCTCCCTTCTGAAGTGTCCACCTCCCCACTGAGTTTGGTATCATCATGATAAAGATAAATGGTGCCCAGTAAGTAGGGAAAGAGATTCCTCACAATGGCAAAAACTGAGGTTTTTCTTCTATGTGCCTTTGCTCTGGTACAATCAAGTATATCTTGTTTTGCATTTCATAAAACACAGCTTGGGATTGTGAAGGTGGTGGTGTTACCATCACACACTTGAGCTCTACCCACCTCCTTTGCTGGCTCAAAAGGAGCTTTACTATGAGAAAAAAAATAGAGCCTAGGGTGGCAAATGATGCAAGAATTGACAAATCCTTACATTCTGCTGTGCTTTCATTTGTGATACAATGCTCAGTTCCTAGACAGCCATCAAAACACATGAAATCCAGAGGGGGGAAAAAAGCACTGAGCACTGTGATTTTTTTTTTTCTATTCCTCTGTTAATGTATACTTACATCCACAAAACTTAAAAGCTATGTAATTATGTAATTTGAGAAGAAAATAATTAACCACATATATAACTCCTGCCACCAAAAATAGCAGTATTTTTAAAATAAAACCTTCACAGAACCATTTTGTCAAAATACGGGTTTCATTGATCTTAACCTCTTTTACAGCCTTAATTCAAAGTTGGGATTTTGTGTCTGAAAACCATTGTAGATGAAGGGCTTTTGGACACAGAAACGTGCTTGATCAGCACTACTGCATGTGATTACAGATGTGAAGTACGGTTTCAAGCCTATCCTCAGATATTTTAAAGGGTTTTTTTTATACTGTGTTGCCCTGTCCCAGTAAGCAAAGTGCCTTTTAAAGTGTCTTCAGAAGAGCCATGAAAACCACATGAGCTTTTAGAATTTTCTGTGTCCGTGACTGTAATAGTTTCAATAATGGTAAGGATGTTCTCTATTAGAACTGTACATCAGCATTGAACTCATACTAAACAGCAGCCAAAGCTATATACTCTTCTCTGACAAAATTATTTTCTAAGGGTAGATTCTGTTAATGCTACTCGTGTCAGGGAAGTTCATTGTCCTTGAGAAAATTATAAGGAGGTAGAGTAGATGATATGTTCTGTATTAATTTCTAAGGTTTCTATGTAAAAATATAAATGTTCAGATTATAATGCCTCAAGGTTGGATTGAGACTATGATTTGACATGCAGCTACTCTATATTATAGCAACATTTCCAGAGAACAAACCTGTGGGAGAAGTAATGGTAATCCCAGTGTAAAATTCTGATCCTTCGTAAGCCTTCATATGTGAGTTTTCTATAATCTTTGCATTTCTCTAAACCAGTTTTAATTCTAAAACTGCTTTTCTCACTCAGTGTGAAATTTGTATTGCTGAAATCAAATTACTTGGCTCCTGATAAATACACTGAATAGCTTAGGAGACAGTATGCACCACTGATGCCACCTATGTTTCCAGATAGGTTTTTCAAGCTCTGAGTGCAACTTCTTTTAATAGACTGATTTCAATTAAAAAGATATGGTATGATTGGAACATCTGCGAGGCTTCAGTGCAACTGTGAAGGTTTGATAAGCAAAACATTCACAGTTTACAAGTGGTATGGATTGTTTTAGCTGGATTTCTTTGGGTTTTGTTTTAGCTCGGGAAGAAAAATAGCCTGCAAAAAATGGTGGAGCATGAAAACAGTTAACTTGGGATTAATGGAAAATGAGGTAGATATAGCTGGGATTAGCTTCCTGGTATGTACATCTGAAGCTTGAAAATGAAGGTTCCAGCTGACTAGTCAGGTTACATATAGCTAAATAGTATTCAACCACTGCACTGAAAACTTCACATATTGAAAGTCTTTCTTTACCACCACTGAAGCTGTCGAGAAATTTCAATTGTAAGGTAGTGAAGTTGCAATTCATTTGTAATTTAATTAATAAAAAAAGGCTGAGTTTCAAGAATTTCCAGTCACTACCTTGATGAAATTTTCTTTGGTGAACAGATAAGAGGTTTCCATCCTTTATTGATGAGGATTTCCCCATCAGAACTCTCAAAAGCTCAGCACTTGGGGACTACTTTGGGAAGGCAAGTGTTGGTTGCAAAAGATATGTCTAATGAGGTCCTCAGTGGCTTGGAGTCACGTTGCAGAATTTTCAGATCAAAGATCTATCTTGGCAATGAATAGGGCCGCTCTTGTATTCGGGTACTGCTTAGAGGGAAAGCTCCAGGAAATGTATCTTCTAGGAAACTCCCATGAGTATTGATGGCATTATTCTAGATGGAGATCTTAGTACTGTCATGGAATTCAGGATCAACCATAAGGTCCAGACAAGTGTAGCTGGGAGGAGTGCCATTCCTGGCATCAGTTAATGCCTAAGAGCTTTGGCTTTGCATTGTGGCATTCTCTTATTTCTTTCTATATCACAATTACATATTTAGATTGAATGAACAGAGTGATTGGGAAACACTATTTCCATACAATCTTCTAATGGCAGAAGTTTTACACTGGGAGATGGCAATGAGCGGGGACTTCAGTAACAGACAGTATTCTCAAAATTCACAGCAAAGAGGCAATATTACATAAAGCTGAACTCTGGCAAGTCTTTCTATATCAAGCAGAACTGTCCTTTTTGTGGATCTTGAAATGTAGAAACAGTGCTTTGCTCCTTGAAAGGTAATGCTTTTGAGTTTTCAATCTTTGATGTCAACTAAGAAGCTTTCTGAGAAATTGTGTTACAGCCTATTTTGAATAATAATATCAGTGTTTCATGCAAACAAATACTGGTGATTGTTTAAAGCATTTTCACTTCAACCTCTAATACAAATGTGTGTTTTCTTCTGAGTTTCCCCTACTGAACTGATCTTCATATTTTTAATATTGTTTTACTAAACCTGAACTTTATTAGTTTAATTTTTCCTTCCCCAGGATCCTAAATGTTAATTTGGAATGAACTCTATTCAAAGCATGCGTTTGAGAAGGGAGACAATCAATAGCAGAATTCCATTATTAGAGAGGCTACACCCAGAAAGGTCTCATTTTTATGTCAATAGAAACCCTGTGAATTAACTCTATTCTCCCTCCAGGAACATTTCATTTGTTTAACTGAGATCTTTAAAATCCCAGTTACTGCTGACCCGGCAAATTTATACAATGCATCTCTACCTGTGACATTTATATTTCCATAATGTTGCTCACGCACTTTTGCAGAACAGTCTGTGCGTTGACTGAGAATTCAGCAATGGCGTCTCTATGCTGCTAGATGGACATGGTTCTAGAAATCTGTTGTTGCTATGTTCCATCAACTGCTGTTTGTATTAGGTAGCCCCGTTAAGCTTAAGCAAAGATAAGAGTCAATTTATGGAGTCAGTGGATTAATGTTAACTTGTATCCTTTTCCAGTTGTCTGTAGTGTCGGGCAGTCTCTGTCTGTCTCTGTCACACACACACACACACACAGATTTAGCTGACAATAAACTGGATATTCTCAATGCAGTGCTGTCAAGATGTGTCAAATCTGTTCGGGAATGACGTTTTCTGGAGGAGTGTTTCATTTGCAGTTTTAGTGATCTGCATTTGCTGCAGTCTTAATTGTTTATCCCTGTGTCTCATACTTGCACACAGGCACTTCATTCTTATTCTTTTTCAAATTTAAACCTTGGAAAAAGTTACCCAAACTTAACTGCCCAGTCACACCTGTACTTCCTCTTCCCTCCTTGCCATTGGCATTTCTCATGCCCATTTCTGTATCATCTTTGTTTTGTTTGTCTATGCTTTCCGCCTGCATTTACATGGCCCCATGCTCTATGTATGAACTAACCTTCCAGTTGATGCAAACCACAGTGTTCTTTAAGCAACAAATAAAGCTCTTCTTAATCCATTAAACACTCAGCCTACAATGGCAATAGCCCACGCTGCTTTTTCGGTCTTTCGTGCTTTTATTTAAGATGTGCAGTGACACAGCAGGTGCTGCTCTTCCAGTACCTATTGCTTATAGGAAAAACATTGTGAATGTCTGCAATGCTATAGCAAATCCTTTGCTGAAATAATCAAAGATGTGGATCTTCTATCGGTTTTAACATTGGTATTTTTCCAATGGGAATTGGATTTAGTCTGTACAGATGGTTTTTTTATGTCCTATAAGTTATATGTGGACACAAAGACTCTTACAGTCTCTTGGATACATATTTTAGTGCCATGAAATTCTTTAGCTGAGGTGAGCTCCTGGGAGGAAAGCAACAGACAATTAATTCGTGACCCTAAGTGGTAGTGTGTCTGGGAAAACTAAAGACTAATTGAGCTAAGCCATCACTTGAATGTTTATTTTCATAACCTAATTGCTCATTTCACAATGACTGTAGGCAATGTGATTAATATAAGCTGTGAGAGCAATCAAGCTGAAAGAAGATGGTAATGGACTACATGAGGGTATTCTTGTTCTCCGTCCACTTATTTTGCTGTAGTTTTGAAGAGCTCTTCAGCTGAGCTGTGGAATGTCCTGAAATTACTTTGGTAGCCAGCAGGTATATCAAGGTCAATCTATTGACAGGCATATTGCCATTGCTGGTAGTGTTCAAAGCAATAAAATATCTAAATAGATTTTGCTTTTTTGTTTGTTCTTTCCTCTGTATCATCTTCAGACGTAAACAATGTATAAATGCTCACTTGCCATTTGCAGGTCAGGTCTCGTTCTTCAGACAGGGAGACTCCTTCCCAGAAGACTCCTCCTTTCTTGCTTATTATTTCAGCTCTGTAATATATCAACCAAGCCATTCAAGATCCATTACTGCTCCATTTTCCCCTTTTCAAAAGGCATAAAAGCCCTTTGTCGTTGGCCTTATTTCCTGTATCTCTTTTAAAGCGATGTGATGCTTTTCTGTATATGAACAAGGTGAGGCTGATTGAATGAGAAATTCTTTCATGTACTTGCCTGCATTAGACTTTTAAATTGCAGGGCAGAATTAAACTAGATACGCAGTGATGCTCTTATAAGATATTTAAAGTCCAGTTCTGCTGGCAGCTGGCCTAGATAGTCACAGTATTAGATTGCTTCAGCAAACTGGAAAAGTATGACCTTGACATCTTTGCTTCTGTTAGTTTGAAATAAAGGTGGTACCAGTCACTTGCCAGTGGAAAAAATACATTACAAAGCTGCAAGGGATTAACACAGAGTGAATTTTGGAGCCTAGATGTGCTTTGGAGCAGGTGGACTTAAAAACCTCCAGAGCAAAAGGCATTTTCTTTGGTTGAGTTTCCTATTTGTGAGCATTGTATGCTGAGCAATTCTGCTTACAATCAGCTGAAAGATGCTTCACACATTTATTTTTTAATTATTTTCTACCTAAAAATAAGCCAAAGGCTGCATAAATATATTTAATGCGTGCTGCTCAAAATACAAAATGAGTGCATAGCAATAAAGCTAGTCTCACTCACACTAAGATAAATAGCCCACATGCAGAAGAAGAAAGCTGTATCATCATTAACTGTTATTTCATTTATGCATATATAGCAACTGTGGGGTCTCACTCTGTTAAATCAGCTCAAGCCAATACATAGATGTGCCTTGGCTACAATGAATAAATCCGTAACTCTAAAGCCGTTCCTTCCTTTTAAAGGCTTTTAAAGCCCATTTTCTAATTTCTTGATTATTTTTTATCTAAATAAACATGCTTACTTGTAGGCAGTTAGTGTTTTAAAATCAAGAGCTGTTGGTAAGAACTTAATGAGAATGTGCTGGAAAAGAGCAAACTGAACAAATGTGCATTTGTCTGTTTCATTGCTTTGGGGGCTTCCTCTACGGAATCTCCATCAAGTCTTAAAATGCAGTCTAGTTCCTTCCCTACATCTGCAGTTGGATAGTGGATTAAATATTTCACAGTTGAATGGAAGAAGTCATTAGGTCCACGCTGTGTTTCTGTTACTCTGTATGTGCCACCAGGTTCACTGTAATTAGTGGCCCTTGTACTCCAATTATCAGTAAGGAACTACATGCACACACACTCACCTCTGCTATTAACTAGACAGGTCTACATGTGCATTATGTCAGAAAAGCGAGTGAAATAAGCTCCTACAGTAACTCTCAAATAGTTCATCCCTATTAACTCTGACTTCTCTATAAATTGTGGCTTTAGTTTTAGGTATAATACAGCCGGGCAGAAACAACAGGCTATTTTACATGCAGTGTTAACCCTGTAAAAACTTTATTTCCTTTTAGTTGTGCAAAGGTTGAAAGAGTCCATGTTGACAGAGACGAAAGCCTATTCATGAAAGCCTTAAGGCACAAGCTTTTCTACTGCTCTTCTCTTTGCAGTGACCTTAACTGGGTTGGGGTTTTTTGTTTGTTTTTTTTGGTGGTTTGGTTGGGTGTATGGGTGGGGTTTTTTGTTGTCAATTTATTTATTTTTTAGTGAAGAGCTTCTTTGTAGCACTTACACGTTTATTTTTGCTGCCTCATCACCTTGTAAGAGATAATTTGTATGACTTCTCCTGCATTTTTATGTTCTGCTAGAAAAAGTCTTCTGTTCAAAGTCAGTAATTGAATACTTCTCTGGCACTGGTCTGTCTACCTGTCCTGTTCCCTGTCTGTCCTAGTCTGTCCTTGACGTTTGCAGACTGGTCCCTGTACTCACCCTGTCTTTTTGTAGAACAGCATGTGAATCAGCTTTTACTGAGCAGCATACTTTCTGACCAGTAGTAATAAAAACGTGTAGTAAGGCACTCTACAGTAAAGGCGGTTTAATTCCTCTTTGTACAGACCACATAATCACTACTGTTGGTGGGTAGTGAGAAAGATGAAGTCATACATTTACACATATTATTTCCCATTTTTTTAGGCTCTTAGTTTTGGAATTTCCTTGATGTTTCTTTTGATAATCAACAGGTGATGGCTTCTACTTTCAGTCTATCCCTTTTCGGTTTTACCACAAAATAATGCCAGATGAATTATTTTGCAAGGTATAAAACCTATAGATAGATGTGTAAACATAAGAGACTAAATTATTTGGATCAGCGATCCCTAAACATAGCTGAAGTCTGCATGTCAGCATTTCAGAGCAACTGCCAAAAAAGAACTGATTAGTATCAATGCAGTGTTCCATGGGTTTCTACTCTATAGCAAAAGATACTTTGCTAAGAAGAAATTAACAGCTGTCCAAGATAAGGAACATGAAAGCCCCTAAGAAAGCCCAAGGCTTGCTTTCTTTTTTTCTTTCCCCGATTTATTATTTATTTATTTATTAAATTAATTCATTCCAAAATTGCAGGGTTTGTTCTGGAAGAGATTGCAGGGAAAATCCAAAACACAAAGAGGAAAATTATAGAAGGGAGACTATAGGTTATGTGTACATAGTTTATAGAGTCTACAAGTCGTGGTTCTTGAGCCACAGGGTAGAGCCTGTCTTTTTTCCATACCGTCTGCAGTGTGGGGTTGTCTGGTGCTAATTGTCTTTTATTCTGCTCTGGGTATCTTCAGCAAGGATTTGCTCCCAAGTGCAGGGGTTGGGTAACTTGTGTGCTGTGTGGAGACCAGAGAATTAGGACTGGCACAAAAATGGAGAATTAACCTACTTCTTTATAACCACATGTTAAGCCCCAGCCATCTGTTTACCACAGTTAAAGTTCTAGGCTGTCTGAACAACTTTCGGGCAGAAAAAAGAGACATATGAGGAGGAAAAGTGAATAGAGGCAAGCACACCAGGAAAGGGAAACCAAAGGAAAGATTAAGCCAACAGGCAGGACTCAGGGGCATAGTAACCCAGAATCTCTGGAACAGGAAGCAGGAGAGGATGACATACGGGAGCTTGTTGCTGATATTTGAACTTGCTTCAGTATAATATGCTTAACCCAAAGTAGTATCATAATGGTCCACCCCAATACAAATATTAAAACTGGTGGGGGTAGACATCTTCATCCTTTTTTTGTTATGAGGGGAAAAAACACTCACTAAACACCAAAAAAACCCGAGGAAAGGAGGAGAGGGCTTGGGTAAACAGAAATGATTTAAAAAATGGAAATAAGTCCACACTGCGCAATAGAAAATAGAAATAGGTTATGAATTTTCTATGAGATTATTTTGAATATCTCTGAAATAAGCAGTCAATAACAAAACTAAACAATTCGCTATTTTTACTTTCTTTCTTACAAGATTAAATGGTGCGGTCATAGCTTTTTAAGTCAATCTATTTATGGATTAATATGTGTTTTCTCCTTTCTAATGGGGACTTGTATTTGGGAAGGACCTTCAAGGGAATCATTCCTCCAGTGGTGGAAGGTCTAACAAAAATGATAATTACAAGCTGCTAGATCACAATCCAAGTCTGTTAGCAACAGTTCTTTTTGTGCCGGATGTTTCCATAAATAACTGGTTTTGTAATTCTGAATTGATAAATGTTTAGACATTTTGTGAAAGGAACTGCCTTGATATTTGTGGAGAGAAACACTATATTTTCCTAGAGAAAAACTGAACAAACGCAGGTTGTCCTTACTTGCCTTGACAGCGTGACTTTGCTTGCCTGAGTAGCAATTTCTCTGCTGGTTAATGGGGCGAGCACTATTTGTTTAATCAGGGAATGCAGTTAACATTGCCCATCTAGAAAGAGAGCATCATTTCAGTAGTCGGTGCCTCTTCAAAACTCTTAAGAAGCTCTTGAAATTTATATGGGGATGGTGCTAACCTTTGTTGCTACTGTTGTCTTTTATGCTTATAGGAAGAAAATCTGATAGTAATGTTGTACAGAGTTATTTTTAAGGTAAAGAAAAATCCCAAGATGTTTACTTCCTCTGCAATATTTGTGCCACTTGGTCTACAGATAGCAGACTTTTGCATTCACATCTAGTAGTGCGACAGTTTTTCTCTTTATCTGATTCCCCTATCAAAAAAAAAATCTGCTTCTTTCACCTTTTCCCTCCCCTTTTGTACTACCTCTGACTAAAAGTCTACAGAGGCAACATGAGTCTTGCCTTCATTGAAAATGTGTTATTGTCTGCCATTTCCGTATGGATGATCTCAGATGAGATTGAGAAAGAATTTATGCAACGTGGG
The DNA here is from genome assembly GCA_947846985.1 of Fratercula arctica. Classification (NCBI taxonomy): domain Eukaryota; kingdom Metazoa; phylum Chordata; class Aves; order Charadriiformes; family Alcidae; genus Fratercula; species Fratercula arctica. The sequence goes on from CANTUZ010000010.1 coordinate 29,992,578, forward strand.
TTTCCTCACCTGGAAGTCCCTGGGAATAACACCAGTGTTGTTTTAGGAAGTTTAAACTTTTTCACTGAAAGACAAATCCAAGGCCCTTTGTTGCCACCAAAAAGATCCCCAGCAGTTATGAAAGACTTTGGAACAGGTCTTTAATCATGTCTCAAGAAAATTAGGCCTTGAATGCAGGGTAAAACAAGCTACGTTAAGACTGAAGACTTTGTTGTCCCTGAATGATTATAGATTATGAATGCTTATAGATCATGAATGCTTATAGATCATGGAGCAGATCCTCCTGGAATCTCTGCTAAGGCAAATGGAAAATTAGAAGATGATAGGTGACAGCCAACATGGCTTCATTAAAGGCAAATCATGCCTGACAAATTTGGTGGCCTTCTACAGCAGTGTTACAGCATTGGTGGATAAGGGAAGACCAGCTGACATCATCTGCCTGGACTTGTCACTGTCCCACGCAGCATCTTTGTCTCTAAATTGGAGAGATATGGATTTGACATATGGACCACTTGGTGGATAAGGAATTGACTGGATGGCAGCTCTCAAAGAGTTGCGGCCGACAGCTCAATGTCCAAGTGGCAAGCAATGATGAGTGGTGTTCCTCAGGGGTCGGTATTGGGACTTGCACTGTTTAACATCTTTGTTGGTGACATGGACGGTGGGATTGAGTGCACCCTCAGCAAGTTTCCTGATAACACCAAGCTGTGTGGTGTGGTTGACACCCTGGAGGGAAGGGATGCCATCCAGAGGGACCTGGACAGTCTTGAGAGGTGGGCCTGTGTGAACCTCATGAAGTTCAACAATGCCAAGGCCAAATGCAAGGTCCTGGATATGGGTAGGGACAATCCCTAGCCAAAATACAGGCTGGTTGGAGAATGGATTGAGAGCAGCCCTGAGGAGAAGGGCTTGGGGGTGTTGATTGATGAGAAGCTCAAAATGAGCTGGCAGTGTTTGCTCGCAACCCAGAAAGCCAAACATATCCTGCGCTGCATCAAAAGAAGTGTGGCCAGCAGGTTGAGGGAGGTGATTCTGCCCCTCTACTCTGCTCTGGTGAGACCTCACCTGGAGTACTGCATCCGGCTCAGGGGTCCCCAACATAAGAAGGACATGAACATGTTGGAGCAAGTACAGAGAAGGGCGAGGAGGATTGGTGCACCTATGCTTTGAGGACAGGCTGAGACAGTTGGGGCTGTTCAGCCTGGAGAAGAGAAGGCTCCGGGGAGACCTTATATAGCAGTATTTCAGTACCTAAAGGGGGGCCTACAGAAAGGTGGAGAGGGACTCTTTATCAGGGAGTGTGGTGATAGGACAAGGGGTAACAGTTTTAAACTGAAAGAGGGTAGATTTAGATTAGGTATTAGGAAGAAATTCTTTACTGTGAGGGTGGTGAGACACTGGAACAGGTTGCCCAGAGAAGCTGTGGATGCCCCATCTCTGGAGGTGTTCAGGGACAGCCTGGACGGGGCTTTGAGCAGCCTGGTCTAGTGGGAGGTGCCCCTGCCCATGGCAGGGGGGTTGGAACAAGATGATCTTTAAGGTCCCTTCCAACCCTAACCATTCTATGATTATTTTATAACCTATGACTGGGTCATCAGTGTCTGAAGGAACAGTTGGATGTATTTTTCCTACCCATCGTAGCTGTTGTGTGACAGTTGCAGCCACCACAAAAGCTCTTCCTTAGGTCCAAACCACAGCCAAAATGTACCTTTCCTCCCTGCCCAGGGATAGCTAGCAAAGTCTTTTCATAAATTAATGCACCTCTTTTGTGTTCACTGCTAATATGTAAAACTAGATCAGACGCAATTTTTCCAAAATCATGCATCTCTCAGAACAGTATTTTTTTATTCTTTTTAACTTCTACTTCCTTAGGCTGGTATATAGATGCACTGACACCTTTTGTAGCGGCACAGTCTTTCTGTTCTCATTGGCACTTTAACCCTCATCGCCTTTAAAATGTGGAACACTTGACCAAATGCCTGTAAATAGACGGGAAATTCTGAAACAGTACATACAGGCTCAAAGGTCTTAGTGTAAAACAGTCTGACCTGCCAGCCCTTTTGTTCAGAATGAATATGGAGATGCTGTGGTGGATACGTGTACATGAAGTTTTCTTGCTGAGCCTGATACATATTATGAATGCCTCTCTCTGAGAACTGTAGCTTTCTGAAAATGTTACCAAGTTTTTCTTTGTCACATTGAGGATTTGTCTACTATGAACCCAAGCTGAACACCCTTGGGCTTGCTGCCTTTTAAGGCAAGAAACAACCCGACCTTAACATGGGTCTTTGCCTCCCTGCTCAAGCAATGAGGCAGGCCAGCTATGTGTCTTCAAGTGTCTGTCGTTACAGCAAGCATTTGCTTTCCTGCAGCATGTTATTAAATGTCCTGAAAGGAAACCTTAGAATCGTGGCTGTGTAAATCATTAATGCAAGTTTGTGATTTCCAAGATACTCTTTAGAATTCAGCTGAGGAAATGAAATGGTGAAAAACAACAACAAAAAATAGTTGTCAGAACGCCCCATACTTGCCATGATACTTTGTTACATTTTTTTTACTACAATGCGCTGGATACAGATGAATTTTTTACCTCAATATTTATTGCTTCATCTGTCATGAAATGGGAATTCCACATGCTTTGAAAAATGGATAGGGAAGGTGCCTGGCTTGATTTCTCTGCTGATCGTTAAATACTATGTCCTTTGTTGAAATGCTCCCTTGTAACTTGCACTGGTATCTTCCAGAGTATCAAAATGTCCTACATCATCTGGAGGAGCAGCACTTTTTGGAGGACTAGTTGTCCTTGTTTGTCAAAAATGGAAGAACACTCGCCAACAGAAAATTATAAAAAAGTTCTGGTCCTTTGCCACACTGAGAAATGCTGTGTTCGAGAAAATCTGTCTGCAATTTATTCATTTAAATGTAGGGAACTGTACAGGGAAGAGTTTCTTTGGCTCAGGGTCAGGCTCCAGGAGGGAGTAGAAAATGCAGTGATATTATTGTGATGTATTGCAAATACAGCAATCAAAGTTGCAGGGCTTAGTGTAGCCCATGAGATGCGATAGCTGGAGGCCACATCAAATAAATTCCCAGCACTGAGTCTCTTCTGCCTTGTGTGATCCCATAACTCCTCTGCATGGCATAAGAGAACCACAGTTTTGCTACAAGTGGATCTTTTGTACTTGGAATAAGTTGGGGCAATAGTTTTGTTCTTCAATGACTACAATAATTTGATATTAGTTTGAAACTTTCCATTACTACTGGAAGTCTTGGGATCAGAATAAGCCAGGGTGCATTTTAGTGAAATTCCTACTTAGCTCTGTTGTTTGAGATCCATCCAGTATGTTACTAAGCAGAGACAGCAGAAACACATAACACCAGCTTTTTGGAAAAGAAGAAAAAATGATCTTGTTCAGGCAACATGCATTGGCTATTTTATGTGATAACAATTCAGATGCCAGCTGATTTGAATTAGAGATGTAAGGAAATTGATTAAAGAGTGCCTGTAGCTCTTTTCAGCTAGGGAATTCATGATTACTTGTATGGAAACTGTTTTCCCATCACCTTGTGCTGAACTTAATTATGACACTACAATCCTCAGGACGGAAAGGAACCCAAAATACCAGTTGTGTATTCAGCAGTTGGTACAGAAATCACAGTTCATAGTGCCTGATACTAGAAAGGTACGTATAGAAGACTGGAAATGAAAGCAGATTAACTGACAGGTAATGATAGCAAAAGCAATAGGAAAAAAGGTCACTAATGTTTCATTCGAATTCCAACATGCTTTTGTGGAAACATCTGTAGAAAAGCAAGTGATCAGCTCAAGTGAAGCTGCAAGTGAAGCAGCTGTGCTATGGATATGTGGTCTGGAAGCCAGGCATTAGTTCTGTGAAAAATGATTATGCTGAAGTGTCACGTCCTTTGTTAGGCCAGTTCCTGGCAGGTAGTGAGAATCACATAAGCTGATTTTAGTGCTTACAACGTGTTTCCCTTACTGCTTGCATCCATTAACTGGGGATTGCCAGTGCATGAGGAAATCGAGTTGCTCTGGGGGGTTCTGTTTTATTGCTTGTTAGGGGCCAAGGAGCTGTAGCTGAGCGTGTCACCTTGAGGCTTCCTGTCCTGCGGAGCCTTAGACTTCACTCCTCTCCCATGCTGTTGAGCTAGGACCTGCGGGGAGGAAATTGATGGTTTGTGGAAGTTTATTCTACTGTCAGCAATTCTTCTCTTGTGTCCCAAACGCTCTGCTACTCTCCCTCAACAGTGGAGGAAAATGCTGGTTGTTCTGTCTCAGCCTGTGGCTTGGTACCTTAGGCAGCTGTACTTTTTCTTCAGGATTATGTGTTGCCTTGGGCTAAGCAATCCTGAGGGGAGTGGAATTGCATAGATGTCCATGTAGGTACAGGATGTAAAACTTATTCAAAAAGACAAAAAATGTGTTTTGACCAAAAGTGGCAGGAGTACAAACCACCATCAGAGAAAAACAGTGCATGAAAGATTTAGGAAGGAGGCTGAAAGCCAGACCTTTGGCCAGTATAAAATATGTTGCTACATTGAAGTCTGATTGGCCCCAGCTGAGAGAGAAACCTGCAAAGAAGGTCTGAGGAAACGAGAGAAGGTAATGTCTTATACATTGTGTCTTGGTTTTAGTTGGGACAGAGTTAATTTTCTTCCTAGGACTGCTGTGTTTCAGATCTGGTATGAAAGGAATGTCAGTAATGCACATTGTTTTAATTGTTGCCAGGTGATGTTTATATTAGTCAAGGATTTTTTTCAGCTTCCCATAGAAGCTGAGAGGGAGCATAGACAGAACAAGCTGGCCAATGGAATATTCCATACCATCATGGCCAGTATATAAATGGGGGTTGGCTGGGGTCAGAGAATCTGTGATCACTTCTCGGGTCAGGCTGGCCAACCAATTCACTGGGCGGTGAGAGTGACTTGTGTTGTATTACTTTATCTTGTATATTGTTTTACCATTATTATTGTTGTTATTTTCCTTTTCCATTAATCTTCTATTAAACTGTCTTTATCTCAACCCATGAGATTTTTTTTTTCCCCTTTTCCTTCCTTTTCTCCCTCTTCTCCTTACCTTCTTGGGGGGGAGGGGAGAACTGACCAAGTGGCTGCATGGTCCAAGCTGCCAGCTGGGGTTAAACCCCAACAACATGGTATGCTATATGTATGCTATGTAATTCTCACAGGAATGGAAAGAGTGGTGTAAAATCAAACTGCAGTCCACTTTTTTTCCCTCTATATTGCATTCTGAGAGTTTGTTTTGGAAACTACTGATCAATTTTACACATTTTAAGTAGCAATCCTAGTGGTAAAGGTAAGGTGCAAAGGAGAAAGTATATGTGGATATACACACTCAGACTCCTAATCCATCAAAGCTTTGAAAAATGGTTTGTACAACATGTGCTACATAATGACCAACCTCTTTCAGAATTATTTCAACTGTGACTTAAATGGTGTAGAAGAACTTCCTTTAAGGTTAGTCAGTGCTGATGATACTGAGAACTTTCCTCTTATCAAGTCATTAAGATTCCTACTCCTAGTCAGTACTGTACTTTTATTTTAAAATTATCATATGTGGGCAAATTTCAGCATACTGCCCTAGTTAAGTTTATGAAAACTACAATTTAGATTTTAAAATTGGAAGAGAGATGTCCTAAACTAAATCCATTATCCAAGTCCAGAGATGTTTGAATTTGGCAATTTTGTCCCAAGCCTTGGTGTTGAGTTTGCCCTTAAATGCTTTCCCTTACCCTATGCTGGATAGCAGATGTTTAGGAAAAGCGCTAAGGAAAAATGTTGTAATTGTTTGAAACTGAAGTACTATCCTGGTCCACTTAATCTTGTGACATCTGCTAGGAACTGAATACAGAGTAAGGTACATTTTACTTTTTAATTAGAATCTGACATCTTAAAATACTTCTCCTACTCAGCGAAGACTGAAATACGAGTTGCATACACAAACCGTATGTGAAAGATCCTGCTTACTATCCAGAATATTCTAAAATGTGTGAAGTTGCTGTTCCTGTTTGTCTCTGAAACTACAGATTGCAATTGTTGCAAGCATCTTTGAACTGCAGCAGCTATTTAAACATTTATATAATGGTATTGCAAAATGTATGTCTACACAGGCAGCCTTTTTAGCTTGGAGATATAATTAAATGGGCAGATGAGTACATGAGTTCTTCAAGTGCTCATTTATAAGTTCTTAAAGAACTTATTCCAAAAGTGATAAAACAGTGCTAGTATTGGATACTCTAAGTTAGAGTATGACAGGAAGGTATGAAAGAAAGTGCAGTGATCTTGTGCGTGATGGGAAGATATTTTTTATTGTAGACTTGAAAAAGCACTGAAGCAAACTGCAGCTGTATTTCTGAAAGTACTGTGAAATTGGCAACTTCTCTGTGGGCTGAAGCTCATCAAGGAGCAGGGCTGTTTGATTGAATTACGGGTGAGTACAAGATAGTCCCTGCCCCAGTGGTTCAAAAATAAGCCAGAGGTGGGCTGACTTTTTCTGCATTCATGCAGCATTATAAAAATAAATGATAGCGAGCAATTGCAGCTGTAACAAACTAGAAGTTTATATTTTCTTGTTTTTCTTGGTCATTTAATGAACTATTTGAAGATCTTGAAGCGTTCAGTATCCTGGCATCTGTTTAATACTATCAACAACAAAGACCACTGAATCTATTATATAAAGATTGCCATTGAGATTTCTTCCTTGTAAAAATTAATAATAACATTTTAGGTTCCTGATATTTCAAGAAAAACTTGTTGCCTCAATAATCAGGTGAATTTCATAGGCAAAAAATATTAGCAAAGAAATTTACCTAATCTTTGAATGTTTGCTTGTTTTCCACGATAAGAAGCATTTTAGGCTTCTCAAAAGTTAAAATAGAACTTAACAGAATTTTGGGGACTGATGGCCTAATTGCACTCAAAAGCAGGAAAGCAGGTGGCCTATCTGAGCGCATCAAGGTCCATAAGAAGGCACATCGAGCTGTAATGGAGGACAGCAGTGTGTGCCACAAGTGATGGGAGTTTATGTCTACTTCCCCTCCAGTTTGAGATGGCCACTTAGCAAAGGACTAGCTACATAGATTGGAGTGCCTTCAGAACACCTGATTGTAAGTGGAATTTGGGAGCTTACCTACGTGCTCTGACATGCTACCAGTGTCAGAGAGCAGGAATCGTGGTGGCAGTTCTGGAATTCCTGCATCATCAGTAGAGTTCCTGTAGTGGTTTCAATCAATGATATTCCCATTCCACAACATTTCATCAAAAAATAAAATTCCTGGCTAACATTCTGTTCTTCTGAATCTCACTAAAGATTGTCTCTCAACAATTGTTGAAGTGAAAGTAAATTCACAGAGTATCAAATTTTATACCGTTCTTGTCCTGGAGGTTAAATTAAGGGATATTGGGGCCAGTACATTCAGCAGTAGGCATCTTTTAGTCTTCCCTAGATTAGCTATCTGTTTATTTCAAAAGCTACTTTTTTTTTTTCTTTTTTTCCCACAAAGTACAAGTGCAAATAAGGAAACAAAAAGCTAGTGGTGATCTGGTGTGTGATGGTATCTGAGCTGGCCTGTGCTGCAGAATCCTTTCATGTACCACCAAGCAAACATTTCAGACTGCTTGACTTTGAGACTGGATCATGTTTAATGATGTCAACCATCTTGACATCACAAACTGTGTTGGGCAAAACTGATAGGATGTGCACAAGCTTCTAATTGTTATCAGGTCTGAAACTGAGACCCCATATAAAGGAATTAATGTAATTCAGTGTTTGCTTTCTCCCTGTAATGAAGGTCAATATTGAGATAGTGGTAGGGACGTTTTACGTAACGATGGCTTTGGATTTTAGGTTTGTGAATGTACCAGTTTTAATACATGCTGAACTGATGCAAAATTAAAATTGAGCAGTGTAAATATTCATTAGCTACGATGAAGTTAAAGCTCTGTTTTAAAAACATTGTTTGTTTTATTCCTGAAGGAACAAATGGGCTGGTGTGCTTCTGCTAGCAGTTCTTGGTGTCATTTCTGTAACATCCCCCAGATATGACAGTGTGCAGAGTGGCTGCAGAAGGAGAGTAGCTCTGCTTTCACTGAAGTTACCTAAGGAATTTAGCAGAGGGATAAAATGATGCATTTCAGCCCTCATTTCTGTTGACAGTATAAGTACACTTCAGGCAGATCACCTTAACAATTTATTAATTTCAGTTCGTAATTTCATAACCACTGAACATTTTTTTAAGATAACATAAAAGTATGTTTCTAAGGAACTAAGTAGACCAAGCCCCGTGATTAACAGTTGGTTTTTCCATCTAGTTCCACATTGACCCCAATGGAAAAACCAAAGAAGGGCTTTAGAGAAATGTAAATCCTTAGTTTAAAGGCCTTCGATTCATTGGGCATCCTCTACACCCTTAGGTGAGGAATTACAGTTGGTAATTCCCTGACTTCCTGGGCAGTTCACTATTTCTTGCACTAGTTTACAGCCATTGCATCTTGTTATCCTTTTCTGTCTGCTAGCTCCTAGAGTCAGATACCTTCTCCATATACAAGTAACTAGAAAATGTGACAATTCATCATCCTGTAACTTTTGATAATGAGAAAAGACAAAACTCTCATTTTGCGGCTATGATGCATTTTGTGAGGTTCAATTTTTCAACCACTTTGCAGAGGTGTAAATATAGAAAACTGGCCATGATCATTCAGTGCTCATAATATATCCTTTTAAACTGTATTCTGTATTGGAAATTGCATTGATGAAACTCAGAATGGACTACGTGGGCTTTGCTGCAGTCCTGGCAATTTGGCGAACCCCCTGCACTGGAAGTTACTGAGTGCAAAGGAGAATGTAGTGGACAAAAGGGCTTATTTTCAGATCTGTCAGCCAGCAGATCCACGTTTTCTCAACTTAAACATTTATTCTGCTCTTGTAGAATATTTCTGTTTGAGAGTTTTGTGTCACAGTGCAGTTCCTACCAGTTTGGTGTTCCAGGCAGGAGCCCCTTCGTGTTCAGGACTGCCTCTCATTTATTATAAATGGAGGTAAGAGTTTGCAATGGCCATGAAGGAAAATACGATATGCCATGTACAGTTAGTAGTTTATTGGACTTTTATGTATAATGCATACATATTAAGAAGCTCTGAATAATGGCATTTGATGCTGTGTGGTAGCCCTCCTTGTTTTGTCTATTGACAATAAAAATATAGCAAGGAAAAAGGATGGCAGGTGCTCTTATTCGGAAGCCTGCTATATAGCAAGGCTGTGATACTCCTTGCTAAAGCATAAGGCCTACTGGACCTGCTCAGGTTTTTATTCAGTCATAGGTTTTCTCTATAATGGTGGGTAGATCTCTCTGAATGTCTGCATCTTTTTGAAATATTGTAAGATGAGGGTAATAGCAACCTTGTTTCATACTCGGTCCGGGCAGCATTTCTTTTTCATGCCTATTTTAATGTTTCACCCTTTTGTTTTAATGTTTTGCTCACTTTAATGTTTTACAATAGGGATGGGAAGAAAGAGAATCAGGAAACTGTACAGACTTTGTTGCCACCCAGCCAAAAAGTCTAGGGAAAAGATCCTGCCTTATAAGGATACAATGGTTGGGTAGGAGGTAATTTCCTATTGTCCTTTTATTTTTTTCCGTCTCCCTGACTGATGTTTGAGGGATTGCTCTTACCTTTTAAAAGTTATCTATTGTAGTTGCTGATATAAAACTGCCTTTCAGTTTCAAACTCCTTTGTTCTTTTGGGGGATATTGCTGTAAGTACAGTCTCAGGCCAAGTGAAGTTCCTGTCATGCCATCTTTTGGTTGATTGGTGGTAGATTAAGTTGGTATAGTTACTGTCTCTTTCCTTGGGCATCTGGACACTATTCTAGTACGAGTTATGAATAACATGGCAGATCTCCCTTACTGCGAAAGACAGATTTCCAGCCTCTGAGCATCTAGACCTCTGTAAATGGCTATAGCTCTCTTCCAACACCAGAGCAAAACACATTTGTGGATCCCTGAGAAATACAGTTTTATATGCCACTCTTTCAAATGTTTATGTACAAATTCCTCTGTACCCTGAAGCTCAAATCATGAGAAAAGTGACTATCAGGTGAATCCTCAAAATCGTGGCAGATGGCTGTATCTAGCTTGATATAATTTCATCTTATCAGTGATTTTTGAATTATCTCAAATGTCATCATCTATGGTAAATTACATATTGCATCTGTTCTGCAGGAACAAGTGAGATCAGGACTAAAATAGTATTAAGCACTCTCCCATCTGCCTAAACCAAGGGGTGCATTTAATGAGGTCTCTTCTTCTGCACTTCCATTGGGCCAAATGGAACTGAGCATGGCATGCAGAATTTTTTCAGGAGATGACGCAAATTTTAAACAGTTGGGCAATAATTATGATTTTTATTCAGTATCTCTTAGAAAAAAAGACCAGAAAGAATGAAGCTTCTTTTCACAGAACTTTTTGGAGTTTCTTTTGTTTCATTTTGTTTCACATTAATTTACAATGCAGAATACTATTCTATTATTCTAAATAGTCTATTATTTTCAGTTAGAAGAGAAGATACTTTAAAGTTGAAGATACTTGAAAGAAGAAGATACTTTAAAGTTAAAGTATCTACAGCTCCAAATATACCAGTTCAAAACAGAAAACTAAAAACATATAATGCTTTTTCTGACTTAGTAAAATTGTCTAGGATATTGTACATAGATTCATGAAACACCTCAACACATGTTCCCCACAGTCCTGTGAGCATAAGTTGTTTGTGGTATTGGAGTGCTCCGAAGGCCTTTGCACTAGTGGATGTCTATCTTTCCAAGAAAATGAGGGTAAATAGGTTTTCCTCAATTTCTCTCTCTCTAGTTACTTGTGAGAATAGAGTGGTACAGAATAGCATAAGAAGGAGCTTGTTCTGGTCTGCTTTCTGCTCTAACTAGTAAATGTGTCTCCCAGTTCTGTCTGTCACTCTAACCTGGAAGGCTCATGGCAATGGCAGGGTTTCTGCCCTCTGTCACTGATTGTGGCACAGGTTGGGATGTCCATCCTTCTCCTCTGAACCACCCAGAGCAGCAACTGAGTTGGAAAAACTCAAGCAAAGATTAAGAAGAGTTATTCAAGGAGCTCACTCATGGCTCAGGATGCCATATCCTAGAGGAGTCTGAGCTTGTTCTACAGGGGCATACTGTCCTCCTGGACAGCTGAAAGAAAAGGAGGTACAAGGCAGTTGTGCCTGCCCCCCAGGACACTCTAGAAAGCTATTACAGGCTGACCACTTGTGTTTTAGAAAGATCTGCTTTACTAATGTTCCTGTGATGCCCTGCTGGGTTATCTGTAACAGGGAACTCACAGCCAGTCTGTTCCAGTCTAGTACATCCCTGTTGCAGGAGGACTGTAAACTGGCACCTTAATAGTCGATAGCTGAAGTTGGCATTTTCTAACAATGCTTCTTGCTCCCCATACACTATTGTACATATACTTTTGAAAGTGCTTATTCCTTTTGCCCTGGAAATTGGCCATGTATTTGGTAGTATCAACGAACCTTTGACACTCAGAGAAGTGTTTTGGCTGTGGTTTGCAAGGTTGTGCATATCAGTAATTCTACAGCATTTGTAGTATATAATTCATGAGTAGGAGAGTCCAGGGGTTGTTTTGTGGTGTGTGAGTGTGGGTTTTGTTGGTTTGTTGGGTTTTTTTGGAACTATTACCTTTTTAAAAGTACTCTTATTTTTTCCTCCTTTCATTTTTTTTCCTTTTCAAATGATACTCTTTCCAAAGGATTGTACTCTTCCTTCTATTTTATCCTGATAAGAATAGAGGAGCAGGCTGAAATCCTGAATCTTAACCTGAGAAGTTTTGAAGAGATTTTAGAGAGCATAAGAGAGCCTTTGCCTTCTTCATAGCCAGAAGAGCGCATCCGGGCCCTTAATTTTGATGAAAATAAGACGTGAAATTTGAATTCAATAGTAGTTTTTTACATTTTGATTTTTTTTAAAATTTATTTTAGAAGTCTAAACTAATATGAAACTGTATTTATTTGGAGGTTATTTTTTGTGTAATTAGTACAGGTAGAAAGTAGACTAAATTGTGAATTGTAGTCTGAAACACCTTATTCTCTAAAGCTGTCCTAAAAACTTAAATAATTGAAGCCTGCACTTATACCATTTCCTGCCATGGATGTGTTGTCTGTCAGATCTCAGAAACATGAGAGATCTCATTTTTTCAAATTCTTTAAGGCACGTATCCTTTTCCAGTGCTGTCAGATATAGTCAGTAGATCTCCCCTATCTAATTAAGTGGTCATTTAATCAGTCTTCAGGCAGTAGTTTTTCATTTTAAAGGACCTTCTCAGGGAAAGGCTAAGTGCTCCTTTAAGGCTGTGAGATAGCTTTCCATAGTGCTGTTCAGTGTCTTCTTATAGCAAACTCTTGCAGCCAAATTCCTAAACCTCCTGATAAAAATCAAGCACTTCATCGTCTGTATTATATATTCTCCTTCAGGAAGAATTTTTGTCTGGAAGTGAAGGAACTGCTCTGAACTCTTAACTTGTCCTAGTTTTGGACCAACAAGTAGAATGACTGATAGTTTCTGTTCAGAACTGAATTACTTGAGATTTTGCTTTGAGTTATTGCTTGGGGATTTTTTACGGCATCTTGCATGGGTTGTTGCTCTGGTGACACAAGGAAGCTTTCCAACGCAGGACTTTTGTACTTAATACCAAAACTGAGATGCTGATATTGTTCCATATGGTTCTCTAACGTTTTAATTAGGAGGTGCCGCAGCAGTCTGCAATAACTACTGCATAATCCCTATGTGGCTGTGGGCAATTGCAGTGCAACTCAGATGGTTGTGTTGCATGGCAGAATCAGATGCTTAGGCAGGTTGATCCAGATCTCTTCTTTAGAAATACTACACCTCTTCTTTCTATATTCTCTTTTTAGCAAATGACTACCTAAAAATGGCATCAATAAGCTCCTAAGTGATTTTATGTTGCTCACTAGTTTTGGGGGGTTTTTTTCTTCCTAGTTTGGTTGATTTTATCTTTTGTCTGAATCTATCCTTTTTGCTGTTAGCACTTCCTGGCTGGGACTAATGACAGCATTTTAGGCTATAGCAATTGCTGCTGTCTATTTTGGTTTCACATTTACTGTCTCTTGTCATGTGCATTCATCTCAGCTTATTTCTGTCTCTCTGTTCATCTGCTAAGCTGTACAATTTGTCCCACATCTGCCTGCCTTCTCTCACCTATGTGTTCTTGTCATCTCTGCTTGCTCCACTCTTTGCAACACCAGCATCCTATGTAATCTCTACATATTTTCTTCTGCTTTTTCTGTGTTCTTGGTTTCTTTGTTTTTCTGTGAGCTTGCCTTTCCCCACCTAGCTTAATTGTTTACTTGGTAGCTGTGGGTTTCAAGTACCCTACTGACGCCAGGGACCTGAAATTGGCAGATCATGAGTAAATGAACTCAGTTCTTCTGAGGCACCAACAAAGCACAAGAAGCAGTAATAAAACAGAGCGAGAGTTTGGGGTGGTTCAGTATTTTGTCACTAACAATATAATTTCATTTATTACTGGGGGATGGGTGTGACAGTAAACTGGGGAGTTGAGTTGGAGATTAGTTTATGAGATGTTTTTAGAACTGATGTGGTTGTTCCAAGCCTTCATCTGTCGTTCCGCCAGCCCATTTCTTGACTGTTGTATATCAAAGTTGTATTTTTTTTATCAAGCATGCGGGATTTTGGGGAGCAAAGGGGAGCACTGCTAATGGGAGGTATCAAGAAAGAATTCTCAGGAAATCAGAAACCAGCCTACTGGGGACTGCAGTCTCAGGAGGTATTTGGAAGTGCTGCTGAACAAACCTTGGAAGTACAGAACTGAGCAGCTTCTACACTGCAAGTGGGATTTGCAGAAAGGACTCCCGAGGGCTGCAAAAGTGCCTCCATTTAACATGTCACCTGACAGGGAATGCATGGTAACCAGCCCAGTAGTCATGGCACTGTTTCACTGGTTTACTTTTACAAATAGAGTAAGTTGTTAACCGAATGCGGAGGGGAGCAGCACTGAGGGGTATCCCTGTGGCACCCCAGGCAGCAGCTGTGGTGTAAGTGGGCTCCCATTGCAGGCACGGCCCTGCTTCTGCCACCCAGACCTGTGGGCGGGCAGGGTCTTCAGGCGTCCTCGGCTGCACTGTGGCACAGCCATGTTGTTGGTACAATCTAAACTTCGTTTTCACCCAGAGCCCCTGCAGATCGGGTCAGGTAACACATTAACTGTTCCCCAAGCGCACACTCAAGGCTGGTGGTGTCCCCAGATGGAGGTCCTGGTCCCATGGCTGCAGCAGCTCCAGCCCCTCTCCCAGATGGCCAGCACTCCTGTAAAGCAGAAGTGGGTACATGACCAGCTTGCCCACAGCTACAGTGCACTGGGGGCTGGGAGCAGGGTGCTCCAGTCACATCTGCGCATAAGGGAGCAGAAGGAGAGCACGTGTCAATGCTCTGATGTGATGGTGACACCAGTCACCGAGTGACAGTCTTCATCCTGCATGTGGAAAAATACTGGAATGACAACGTAGCGCACTGTGTTTCTGGCACAAGTAACAAGTAGGTCGTCTGCAAGTGTATGGCTTGGGTCTAGACAGTCAATTGACAGATGTGTTTGGTTGGCGCACAGGTCTCAAGGCTCCGAGAATAAACCAGGGATTTTTAAGTGGTGCTCCCAGTACAACACAGCTTTTATAAAGGCAATAATAAGTTTCTGGAATATGCAGTGCTATTGGGATTTAGGGATGTTTTCCCAATTTAATGTTACTCAGGCCTCTTCCAAGCTCCAGTGGAGCATGTCAAAAGTGTATAATGGCTACTAGAAAAGGCCTAAGCAGAATGTATCGGTCTTGAATTCAGGTGCTAATACTGAGTATGCACCAACTTTTTCCAATCAAGAGAGTGACCTGTGGCAGCTGCTTGAAATTTCTGGGTGTCTGGCTTAACTCTAGCACTCATGAGCTGAGAGTCAATGCTAATGCGTTGTGAGTCGATAGTCAGAACTTCCTAATAAAATAAGAATTGCACAAAATAATTACTTCTCACTAAGCAGGTTTTTTTGCAATCTTCCGTCATATTTCTTCACAGGGGAAAAATAGAAGCACAGTCTGTTATGTAGCATTAACCTTGTATCTCCTGTAAACAATGCATTGCGTTTCTTAATGCCATCAGATAATGATGAATAGCAGTAGTGTTTATCATACCATTCCATAGGAATCATAAATTTTTCCAATTTATATAAGTAATAAAAGATTGCAAAAGTGTTACATCTCCAGGAAGGATGTTAATCCCTGTTCTGTTAGATGAGTCTCTGCTCTAACAGTCTAACACTCTTAAATGTCTCTATAGACTGAGGGTGGGTCAGTTAAGCCGTGTATACTGAATTGTTATATATATAGGTGAGCAATAGGTGAGAAAGGAAAGAACTTTATGTCCTCAAGTGCCTAAAAGATCAGAAGAATTTTGAGATTTAACTTCCTTCTCTTCCCCCCCCCCCCCCCCCCCCCTTGGTTTTAATTAAAGTAGATTTGCTGCCTGTGAAAAGTGCCTTCTTTGAAAATTAAATCCATATATACACATATGTGCACTGATTTTTGTGTCACAAGAACAGGAGGTGGAAGCTTCCTCATTGTTTCCTCCCTGTGTCTTCTCTCTTGAAAGGAATGGTATACGTTGTTCTCCCTGCTCTCCATTTCCCCAAAATAGACATATTAAATGATAGACAATTTCTGTGCTCTGACCTCTTCATTGTTCAGCTTTTCAAAAGCATGCAGATGTATGCTGGATGATTTTGGGGGCAACATAGCCTCTAACATTTCTCTGTCAGAAGAAAACGTCAGGTATTTTTGATTAGTGGTCAGGGAGCATTTCCTGAATAATCTTCAGGGAAAGATCCAGCACTATAAATCCTATATTTTTATGTATAAAAGAACCTGTGGAGTTAATAGCAATGCAGGGGTTGAATCCCATGCTGTGTAATTGGGGCAAGATTAATAATTATTTAAAAGCAATGGTCTTGTATCTGGAAGACTGACTCATTTGTGCTTTCCAGCAGCTGTTGTGGGTTTTTGCTTTTTGAAAGATTAAATTAGCTTTACATTATCCTGTGTTTCCATTATATTTTCTAACTCTGTGACAGATGTTAGCTTACAGCATCAACATATAGAGGTAGGAAGAGAAAAGTTGTTTTGTATTTCCTTCTGCATCCTGAATCTGGTACGATTTTGTGGGTTTTGTTAATATAACAGATAACGAAATAAGTACACTCAATACATCTGCAAATGGTAATAAGCTCTAGGGGAAGGCCTTGAGCACTCTGAAAGCGTACAAGATAATGTTGGCCAATTGGTGGAATCACTTAAAATAAACAGGATTGAAAAAGGCTGAATGCAAACTGCAGTACTTCAAGAACCATATCCGTCTGCCCAGACGCAGGGCAGGGAATGGGCCAGGCAGAAGCTCTGCGGACAAGGTGCCGGTGGTTTCTAAACTGAACACAGGTCAATGGCCTCATATTGTTACCAAGTGCATTGATCTTAAATATCATTGTGGGATATAAATTTTTGTGCGCTATCAAAAACAAGTCTGAGACATGCAAAGAAATCCATCGCATGTCGCTCACCCCTAAGAATATCTCTACTCATGTACTATGTCTGGTTTTGAGCACCACATTTAGAAAATTTTGGACCCAGTAGAGTGAGACCAAAGAAGAGAGCAGTAAGAATGGTCCAAGATGTGTGAGCTCTGAGGAAAACTTTTAATGAGTTGGATATAATTAGTTAATGGAAGAAAACACTTGAGGAATGCCATAATAATGGTCTTCAAAGGCCCAAAAGGTTGTCTCAGAAGGGCAAGGACTTTCTGGAAATAAGACAGTAAGCAATTGACTTGAATTGAGAAAAAATCTTTAATGTGCACCAATGGCTAAGGAGGTTGAGGAGTTTCCATCACTTTTGTTTTCTAAAGACTGAGTAGGCAAATTATGTCGTAAACATACTTTAGTGCCAGATGACTGTTTAATTTCCTTCCCCGCCAAACATTTCAATTGCAGAATAGTAGAATAGAGCATTCATGTGGCCAGCATAGCACTTCAAGAAGGAGAAACAGACATTGTGCTTCAAAGCTATTACTTTCTGGATTAGATATGGCTAAAGGTCGTCAATATTGTAATTTTACATACAAATTGGAAATATTAATACCTTATATATAGTGTTTCAGTGATTTCATGCTTCAATAATAATTTGTCTTTTTAAATGTACTTGCAAGTATTTACAGCATTTTGGCATGTCATATGAGACTAGTTTTGTGGTTTGTTTTTTGTGGCATACAATACATTGATTTTAATCCTCACTGGAGCTGTTTTTTTTTCAAAATTTGCTTTTTTAGTAGTATCTGATATTAGGTATCAGTTATCAGGATAACAGAATCTGGTATGCAGTTAACAGTTGCTAACAAGATTTAATAATTGTAGAGAACCTGTCTATGTGACCAGAATTTTCAGGAGTTCAAGTCACATTCAGGTACTAAAATAAATTATTTCCTTGTTTCTGTAATAATCTTGATGATGATTTTCTTTCTAAATCTGTTTTTTTTTTGTGGTTTAACATGTCCAGATCGATTGCTAAGACATTTCAGAAGTCATCCCCGTAGTGCCCTGCTGCGATGTATGGCCTGCTTTTTCCTTTGATCCAGAGTGACATTTGGTCTCTGTATCTTGGGGTGCATATTTGGATCTTCATTCTTTGGAGATACAATCCCAAAAGGGAGCAGTTTATATGCACAATAAATTCTCTTTGCACAATATTTAATATTGGCTTCCTTGGGTTTCAGACCTGCACAAGGATTATTACACTGACAGATTATTTTTATTTTTTTTTAATCAAAAGGGAAGTATTAGATTATTTAGTTTGACCTCTACCACATGCCTTGCAATTTTGCCCAGCTAATCTTATAATGAGCCAAGTAATTTCCTGGAAGGTTACTGTTTGCCAGGTCAGGTGTCAATACATGGACAATTCATCACTTTCTCTTGTGATTTGTTCCATGGGTTATTTGCTTTACTTTAGTCTACACTTAGGCTGTTCTGTGGGCTCTATAGAATTTTACTCAGGAAGAAATCAGAGAAGTCTCACTTGGGTTACTCTGTTGTGCTGATGGCAATGAACTTTCATAGCATCCCAGAGAAATTTACTACTTGCTTACTTGGTGTTTTTCCACTTAAAATTCTGTTGCCTACTCCCGTCAATTTCATATGATTGTACGTTATTTCTGTAAATTGTGTCTATGCAAAAATTTCAAAGAGAATTTCTCAGTTCCAAATTGATGATAGTTCTAATATGATGAAATAGGTAAAGTGGATCTGTTAAGGTCATGTGCTTACAAATAAGCATATGCAAGAATGTGGGGTTTATACGAGAATGAAATAAAAGTAATCTATTCATCCTCTCTCGACTCTCCTTCAAAAAGCAATAACTTCTGGTTGGTTTTGAGGTTCTTCACTCATGTTTTTATCAGTGTATAGCAACTTGAAATTTCACATCTTCCAAGTACAGTGTAAAAACAAAGGGGAAGTTATTATCTGGTTCCTTTTCATGTGGGAATTTGTAATGATCGTTGTTCAATACCTGGCATACAAAGAGGGAATAGATATTTATATTAAAGCATGAGAGATAACTTAAGGTAGATGTTAATTACATTATTGCTCAGCCACTTTGCATAGTAAAACTTCATTACAAAGTGAGTTCCTGTTTACCATAAGAGAGGCAGCCAGTAACTGTGATTTACGAAGCCATCAAAACTATGGAAATGCTCACTTTAATCAGAACTGTAATTATAGGGAAATTTGCTACAGGAAAATTTACTCACAGAATAAAGATTAAAAAGATCTGAATGTTGTCTATCAAAGTGCAACAATTAAATTTTCTGTCCAAGCCTGAGAGATCCTTGTGGAAGAAAAAAAGAAAGTAAAATTCTGTCTTTTGATTAGGGTGGAGAAAATAAACTGCAACTGTTATTGTAATTTCCTCAGATAATAGTACCAAGTGTCTACGAATGGACATATACACATGCAATGAATGAATTTAATCCTCTCTCCGAGGCTGGAATTGCCTATGAATATGGCTACCTGTAATTAACTCTCTCATATTAAATAATTCTCTTGGCTTGAACATAACAAAATCACTAATCTGAAGAGACGCTTTTCTTATTCCCAGGGCTTCTGTATCCCTTGCAACTGCCATGTGGATACTTGTAGTATTTCATGCACTCCTCTTTCTAACAATTGCTGTATAACCATCTCTTCCTCTCCTCTCAGGAGATAAAGCTGAGTAGTTGTCACCCTATTGTGAGTTAAATTGAAAGATTGACTTCTCAGGTAGTTTCCTACCACTTTGCTGTATTGCCTTATACCGGTCCACAGTAAATATGCATATCAATGTTGAAGGGGAAGAGCCAGAACGGGAAAGTACCCTGTGTAAACCAATTACTATGTTATAGTCAGTGGTACTTGGACAGTTTAAACTTGCTTGATTGCTTTAATACTGGAGGGTCATAAGACAAGGGTGCCACTGAAACAGGAATTGAATGTTATTGTTCTTGACTTTGGATCTGAATGGTTTGGGATAGATTTTGGGGGGAAAGAAACAGCTGTTTGTGATTTTTTTGTGGTGTTTAGAAGCCTGGAAAGTAATAGTGAGTTTGGAGAAAATGGGATTAATAATTAAATTGTTAAAAAGGAATTATAAAGTATTTTATCATATGACTGCAATTTATTACACTTGATATCTGATTAATATGTATGTGTATATGTTGTCCCAAGGCAGCTGCACCAATCTGATGTCCTGCAAGTAACTGAAGATGAACTAAGGAAGTCTGTGTGTACCTCTGTGTGGCATGGTGCGGTACTGTGTTACACGTGAATAAGGTGCAAGCAACCTCATTTCTCATAAGGTGTAGTTTCAGACATACAACCAGTTCAGATTTACAAGAACTGTTGCATCAGTTCCATGATGTGGCTGAGACCGCTGACCCAGTTGTTTATGGTTCATGAACTGGAATCCGTTAAATGCTAGCTTACAAATCTCTGATTTGCACTGTACTGAACAGTACAGAAACCTTTATAAGTTTATTGCTTCCCCATCATCACTCTCACACTAGTTAGTACTGAGCAGAATGCTATCCTTTTGGCCTGACACATAGTTAGCACTATGGAGAGATCTGAGAATACATGTGAATGTTGCAGTAGGTTTTTTTTCTCCTTTATCTACTGTGAGAATAGGGAAAGAGTAATCTACCTTAAGCAAGTCAGAAGTCAGACAGAGGATCAGAAGACTAGACCCAGAAGTGTCATCTAGTTATCCTGTCAGTGGGAAGAAAGAATGATCCTATGCGACAAAATTAATCACGTTTGGAACCTTACGAAATTGCATTCCCACACTTGCTGATGCAGCTGAATCACAAGGGCATGTGGAAATGGCACAATGCAGAATAGTCACCGTGTTAGCTTAAGGCCTAGTCTGATCTAATTAACCCTGCTCAGAGGCAAGGTTAATGAATCTGGGTACAGTCCTGCACAGGAGGTTTTTTTTCAACTTGCTTGGAGCTGCCCTAAGGCTCTACTGGAGGAGTGCAGTACAGACATATAAGTTATTAAAATACAAACATGTAATGTGACTTCAGGATGCTTGTGTGGTTTAATACAGTGCTATCTTATAATAAAATGGTACTTACTCTTCTGGGCTGCTGAGTAATTGTCTTAGAGCTATAGCTGTGAGGAGTACTTCACTAGAAGATGGGAGCAAGGAGCACACATAGGGCAAGTGACCCATAAAGACCAATGAAAAAGTAGAGTGGAGATCTGGACCGTGGAGGTTGGAGTGATATCATCTTTCTTCCTTCCCTCTTTCCTTCCTTCTTTCCTTCTCTTCACTTTACTTTCTTCCCTCTTTCACCACTGTCCAGCATTCCAAAAACCCAGATATTAATTAACTGCCTCACTGCTTTTATTTCGAACTCCAAATAGTTAATGGAGAAAAAGGTATTAAAATAACTTTCTTTTTTCCCTGTATAGGTGTATTTAATAAAAATCACATTAATTACGCAAACAATAAATAATTTATAAATTAAATAATACTAATGGTACTATAAGTAGAACACAAGGGATGTGTTTTCTTCTAAGCTGGTTTGGGACTGTCGTCTTGGATGTCTTATTCAAACGGAATTTAATTTATTTCACAATAATTGGGATATACAAGTAATTAACACAGGTGTGGGAAATTAACTGTTTTTTCATAGATATTAACTGTGGTCTTTCAGACCAGTAAAAAATAAACGTTGTATAATAGTTTAGACATAACTTTCCAGTGAATAATTTATATGATTAATTTCCTGTTTCTTTTTGTGTGTGACTGGATTTCTCATGTGTGGATTTCCCATGATCAGTTTTCCCTATTACTGCATTTACGTTGAAATAGTAAATAATTCATGTCCTCCTTTCTTTCCTAAACTAATGCCCTAATATCAACCATTTTTTTTCTTATGGAATTACTTACCTGCATCTTGTTACCCCAAGTTTCTTACTTCTGGTTGCATGTCTTACATCAGTTTCCTAGAATGGGATTTTTTTTTTTAATTCATTATACAATTTGATATTTTGAGTGAATATTTGGACATATGAATTTCAAATTCACATTTCGTACATATTTGAACTAGTAAAATGAAGTTATTGAAAAGTTTGCAGAAAGTAAATATAAAAATGGATACTGATTAGTCCAAACATAATTTCTAGTCTGTATATTTGCTATCAATTTGTTCCACCACATGCTCTCATTTATGTCATGTACTTATCTCAGATTAAATGTTTTAGCAAAATTTGTTATAAAATGAGTTTGCTACTGAAATGCCACCTCAACCTCTCTTTTTGGCTTAGCTATATTTGAAACTGAGAGTAGTGGTAATAATACTTAATGAAATGTCATCTGAAAAGCTAAGTGATCGGATGTGCTTGGCAAAGAGTATAGATATCATTATTGTCATTTGCAGATGAGGGAAACTGAGGCCTAAAAAGATGAAAAAACTTCCCCAAAGTCACTCAGGACTCTGGAAGTAAAGACAGAATTACAATAATAAAGGTCTTTCAAGTTCCATTTCTCAGCTTGCCATTAGAGCCTCCAGTGTTTAGTAAGCAGAGAGCAGAGCCTGTGGCAAATGTGCCACAGTTCCAAGTAACCCT
This sequence comes from Fratercula arctica, assembly GCA_947846985.1. Classification (NCBI taxonomy): domain Eukaryota; kingdom Metazoa; phylum Chordata; class Aves; order Charadriiformes; family Alcidae; genus Fratercula; species Fratercula arctica. The sequence continues at coordinate 30,014,882 of CANTUZ010000010.1, forward strand.
TGAATAAACAGAAACAAATTATCATTATTAAAACACTATTTTCCACTAGTGAAAACATTCTTTTAGATTTATTAATCTTGGTGCTACTTTCCTAAGGCTTTCCTGCTTTCAGCTAATTTCTTTTTCAAAAGTTCAGCATACCCACTAAATATTATTTTAATGTCTAATTGGGAATCAAGAAATAAAAGTAGAAAACCCAAAGTCCAGGGCTGTTTAAGCAATAGATGGAAAATCAGAGAACCTTGTCAAAATTTGGTTTCACAATATTTCCGGATAAATTTTGTAAACAAGACCATATCAAATTGAAAAACATAAGGGTCACCTTGCAAGGCTGTTCTCACTGTGTTGATTATTATTTTCACAAAATAGTAACGCATACAAAAGGCTTCATAACAAATTTGCCTTTTTATTTATGAATGTGAACACTTGTTAATGCTGGTCCTTAGTTCATGACTTCAGAATTCAACAAGTTATCAGTAACATTGTCAACTAAATTCGTATTAATCTCAGGTTTCTTATAGACATATGGTATCTATATTCCTACATGTGTTTTTCTCTTTAACGTTCTCCAGCAGAGCAGTCTGTTGTTCTTTGATACCAGTCTGTGTTTATAAAGTCAAGGAGTGAAGCTTTACATTTTAGTCTGCATGGTAACCCATGTTAGCTGCAGTGATCAGACTACTTTGTTCAAGTCATATAATGTTTTGAGATTGGATTCTCATCATTGCCGCTCTTGGATAACTTTGGAGTAACTTCAGTACTGCCTGAATATTCAGGACAGAAAAATATCCTGTTTCATTTAGGAGGTTTTGTCAGAGAGATACAACTTGTAATTCCCAAGATCATACGAGTACAATCATCTTTGGTATACTGAGTATAACCTACCACCCAGAACAGTCTTGCTGGCCATCTGCACAAGAGCTTCCATGGCATGGAAGCAGAGTTCAGTCCTCTAGTCTTAGTGATTTCCCCTGTCTATAATGTTAGATGCCTCCTTTTGATTTTATCTTGCGTGTTTTTTTCCTCTCTAAAATGAGCAGTACTTTCTGTAGGAAGCGTTATTTCTTCTGTTGCTTCTAATTCCTTCACATCTTGATGGTCCTTGTCTTTTCTCATATCAGTTTAAATTCTTTCATCCCAAGAGTCAGTGAAGAAGATCCTTCAGGTATAGCTTTGTTTTTACTTAAATGGAGAAAGCATTGTGGTGCTGTTTCCCCAAGGGGGTAAAAGAAAAGTAGATTTGTTGTAACAGCCTTTTCTTTATTTTTTTTTTTAAATTTCTTTTAAATGTATGTGTGTTTTGTATAACTACAGTGGAAGCTTTAGATGAAAGAGGCGCATGCATAAGTTCAAAGCCTCTCCTGCTTGATCAGTATTCCCACAAGAAACATGGATGAGAAAAGGTGGATGCAGAGAGCCTGGCTGGACTCATCTCATCAGCTTGGCTAAAAGGAAATTATGGAAAAAGGAAAAAAAAAAGTTCTTTTAATTTTTGTTTGTTTACTTGCTTTCATTTTTATTTGCCTCTAGGCACAAAACAAGCAAACTGAGCTCTATTTAAAAACAGAGCATGCTCTTTCTCCCACACACCATCTTTTCATAATCAGAATCTTGGTAATTTTGTGTTAGACTTTTTCTATGAGCATTTTCAAGGAGAAAAAAATGCTGAAAGAGCACCTGGGGGAAAACTCTGCAGTCTCATGGAAGATAATTTTCTACCTGATTGCATAAATAAGAGCAAAAATTGGTGTGTTGAACTTCTTGTATTTGTTAGTATTTAGGCCATGATTCAGATAATTGTTTTTCCTTAGGGTCAGGCTTGTATCTGAGCTCTTCAAAGTACTTCATCCCTTTGTGTACGTTCATTATATTATCATAAAATGATATCCAAAAGGAATTGGAATAAACTGCAGTGGGTTTCACCAGAGACTTCAGGATTTAACAGCATGATCTAGGTTATGCCCTTTGCAGCTTCCTTCAGCCAATGAGGTTGCTTAATGAAGCTGTTGAAATTTGAAAGGCAGATATATTTTTCATGTGCCTTAGCAAACAGGGCAATCTTCAGTCGAGGTGTTGGAAAGAAACTGCCTAATTTGCAGTTGCCTACCTCAGGTTTTTAAGACCTGATGTTTCTGATACCAGCCTGTTGGAGACACAGTAGTGGACTAACTGTTGATTGCTGGCTTTTGAGTGGCTCTGGGTGTTCTGATACTCTCTATTTCAGAACATTTTCATAAAGAAATGTAAGTAACAGTTGCTTCAGCCCTGAGTGACTGGGTATACCTACTATAGGAGCAGACTCCATGATCATGACAACGCACAGCTTAGAAAATGAACCCCATCAGAAAATGGTTCAGTGCTTTTAAGAATTGCTGTACAATGAGCTTTTCATTGCTTGTTTGTAGATCTGTAATCTTATTCCCTCAAATATAATTTCCATCCACTTTCAGTACAACAAAGAATATGGTATCGTACTAGTTCTATCATTTGCCATTATTAAACCAGAGATTTGTTAGCAGCTGTGAGAATTGATAATAGAGGCTGATGAAGTGATTCAAATAAAATAGCAGTTTATAATTGAAAAATTCTCTAATGTACAGACAGGTTTTTAACCATATTTGGTCTTAATATTTGTTGAGCTTCACAGAAAGAAGGAGAGAACTGAGAGAGATCTCTCCTCTAGCAGCATAGTGGGTTACATAAAATGCACTTACTGAAATTTCCCATTGCTAGTTGATAATATCCACACCTCTCATTTTGTGAGAATCATCGTATCATTTTTGCCACCTCTTTTTGGAAGGATGAGAAATTACTAGCTGACTTTGCCAAACTGCAGAGCACAGATGGAATTGGCATGATGGATAACGCATTTTGTACTTGTGTGTCCATCAAAAGCTGTAGCAAACAACTGCTGGGTTTATTTAGTCTCCCAATGACCAGCTACTGGCAGATTAAAAAGAAAAGATTTTCCGACCAGGCCCTTGAGGGAAATTCCTGTCCTGTTCTGGCTTCTCTGGTTGGGAACAAAACTCCTGTAATCACTATTATGAATCCCCACTGACAGCGTCTGCGTATTGGCTCAAAACTTCAGTACAGAGGAATTTTAGTTTGGAAATACACATCCTCTAGTTAAATAGCCAGCAGTCAGACACACCCCCTCAGGCTTTTTGAAGGGTTTGTCTCTCACAGTGTCTTAGCTGTGTAAAAATTGAGTTCTTAAGGACTGGAATCAAAGTGGTAATCTGAAGGAAAAACACTTTCCATTTTACTGTGAGTTCCATAAATAACCAGGTTTTCTCTTCTGGTTCTCTGCTGTCTTACTTCACCTGTCTTTTCATTTCGTACAGTGAATTTCCACTGTGAGGTGGTGCTTCTGCTGCCATTTGGAAGCTGTTCTCCAGACAGACTTGGTGTCTGATGCAGCTTCATGCATCTGCTTTGTGTTCATGGATGCCTAAGGCTTAAACAGAGAGTCTTTCTCTATCCCAGAATAAAACTGACATATGGCTGTATGGGGGAGCTGTCAAACCACTGATTGTCTGAATCTTACTGCTCAGATGAAGATCTGAAAACAGCACTGCTGTTTGTGGACAAAGTCCATTCATAAACTACATCACAGAAAATGAAGCCAAATACAAGATCTCCTTCTGCTCTGTGTGCTCTCTGCCCGTATCAGTGTGGTTGTATATGCCTAAAGCAATATCTTATATTAACTTCTGTGTAGTTTTATTATGGAAGGTAATTGGGAGTTTATAAAACTGACAATTTAATGTTTGGGGTTTTTTTTATAGAAAGCCTCTTAAGCCAGAGAGGTTGTGAATAAGCATAATTGAAAAGCTGAGGCTGAGTGGTAGTTTCAGTTTTAAAGGATTTATTTTAAGTGAGGGTTGTGACAGAGCTATCAAAACCTTGGACCCATGTTATATCCTCAGTTTTAAAGCAGAATTGTCTTTTGAAATCAATGGCATGATGTGACACCTGGGTTTTGATCAATGTGTGACAAGTTACTGCATTTGGAACAAAATTCACGTTGGTAGCTATCCTGACATCCTGTCCAGAAGGAGCAATTCCTTTATAATTTTCACTCCCTGTTCTTTGTCAAGCTGGGCTAGGATAGCTGTGAAGTAGAGTATGCTGAGCTATTGGGGAGGGAGCACCAATTCAGGCACTGACAAAGGGCAAGATGCTGTTGATGAAATCCCATGTGAGAGACACAAATCTGAGTGCTACATTCTTCTGACCTGTGTCGATTTACAGTCATTATTGTCAAAACAAACGTCAGTGTCTCACAGAAAAAAAAACAAGAATGAAGGACAGCTTCCATAAACAGAAAAGTAATCATCAAGAACAAATATTTTGCCTCATTAGTCCTCATTAGGATTAGGGAGGCAGGTAATATGTCAATGAGACTGAGTAATAAGGGCATAATGAATCTTTTTAACAATACGTGCTTCTCAGTCGGGCAAGGACCACTGCGGCAGGCTCAGCCTCTAACTCTGGGCTCCTAATTCTTTATTCCTACGGAAATATTTTGTAACACTGAGTGTGGTTTGAAGCTAAAAGTTCAGGGAATGTTTGTGAATTGGGGGATTAAAGTGTGTGAAGTCTTTAAGAGGGAATAGTTTAACCCAGTACAGTATGCAAACAAAATAATGTTGCTGCATCCTTCCTTTCACTGCTTGCTGTGCATTTGTTGATCAATGTTTTCACTAATCTTTTTTTAAAGCAGAAATGGCAATGGTTGTGAATAACAGGTCCCAAGCAGTTATACAGGAGTGTTGAATTTAGTCTCCAGAATTTGCACACAATGTCTGTCCAGGTGTGTAGCATCCCTGCATTTCTTAAACGAAGCTTGTAACAGATCATTGTGCCAGTCTGGATAGGACTCTATGGCAAATGCCAATGAGAACTTGAGTTTTGTCAAAATTAGAATTTGAACTAACACTTCCAGAGTTTAACCACTGAGCTCTCTAGCGATTTGTGTGGCTTACACATGCTGTCATGTACGTGACCACAGTAGGACATGGTGTGAGTTAGATTAATGCTTGTTCCTGTGGAGCTGTATGGAAAACAGCAAGTGTCATTCTGCTCAAGTATTTTAGCACTCTGGATTACAGCCGTGTTCCAGTGGGAGAGAGATTTATCAAAAGAGAAAAAGCTTCTCACCATATATAGCACCCATGATTCTTTGCTACTTTTTAGTAGCTTCTGTAATTAGCCACTTAATTTTGTCGACAAATAAGCTTTATTTGGAAGCTGTACTTTCTAATGTCCTTGCATTGTTTGGGGGAAGGAGAACATTTGAGTGTTCTGTAGGGTGAGTGTGTGACGCTAATACACAAAGGACATTTGCGTCCTGGAATTGGTTTTGTGTCAATATGGACCATAGTAGCCAAATAGGGGTAGTGCAGCACCTTATGTTAAATGATGCAGGGACACTGATAATAGCAGTTAAGGTTTCAGTTTGTGCGTTCCTAGGGAAACAGTAGTACCTAATGTATTGACCATGTATAATGAAATTCCTAATTTGCAATGACTTCTTCCTGTCTGGCAAGATGTCTGGACCAAAGGACCATATTTCGTACAATTTGTACAGTGACTTAATCTGAAAGAAAAAACAGAAATTAGAACTAGTCAACGTCAATGTGAAGTTCTGGTGAAGTAAAGGAGTATGTATGTAGTATGTACTCTGAATAGAAAGTTGCTCGCATGGGTTTGATATCCTAATGGATCAGAGTCTCATGCTATTTTGGGACTCCCTTTTTCTTAACTGTATTTGTAAAAGTTCCTGAAGTGGAAGACAGATGAGGTACTGGCTGATCCTGCATTTTAGCGCTGTGAAATTAGCTATGTCACGGGATTATAGAGCTATGAACATTCCTAACTACAGTCATAATGCTAGTAGGAATTTGGAGAGCGTGCCAGGTCTCAAACTGGAACAAAGAAACTGAAAGCCAGGACATAAATCTGTGACAAAAGTCCCTGATCTTTTTTGTAGTCCAGACACTTACTAGACCCTGAGGTCTATTGAGATCTGTGATGAGGGAGTTTGCAAAAACGTAACTGTGACTAGGGCAGAGAAAATTCTGTTTAATGGATAAGCACTAATAAACGCATGCTCAGTGCCACGTGTTTTGTTACAGAAGCCGGTTCAGTAAATCACGGGAGGAATCTGACTTCCTTGTGCATAGAGATGACAGAAAGACTCTTGCTCCTGTTATGACTGTTGTGACCACTTGGTAGTTCTTATAGGGGTTGGTATAAAGCCAGTTTATATATAGGAACAGTGAAAAAAAATGTTACGTAGGTAACATGGTGACTGGTGTTTGCTTATCACTTCTTCAAGGCAGTTGAAATGTGAAAACCTGTCAAACTCATACAAGATTTGTGAATTTATGTGCCACCGTTATTGCCTGGGGTCAAAGAAACTCTTGTTTAGGGAGATAGCTTCTTGAATGGCCAACTGGCCAGTTTCAGGAAGAGTCGTTTTCCTAGTAATGGGAAGTCAGTTGTTTGAGGTAGAGGAGGACAGATTTCTGGTTTCTTTTAGTAAAAGCTTCATGCTAGTATAGTATTTATTGGTGGTGAGAAGGGAGGAAGTGCAAAAGTGTATTTTTCTGAGATATGTCACAAGAAATAAATGACTTTCTAAAAAGGTTAGCTTAAAACAAGTGTGATGGTCAAGAACTTAAAATCAGTCCATGATCAAAGGTGTGTGTGTGTTTAATGTGTGTGTGTGTTTAATGTGTACGTATAAATTGCATATGTTGTGCTGATTTCTTCTCGTGGATTAGTTTTATATTGGTAGCTTTTCACTGGAGAACATGGTTACACATGTATTTCCTCCATTGTGACTAGCGCTTGCTGCTGCACTTCACTTTGAAGTATGTGCAGAAAGGGAAGTCACTGTACAGTAATGCAAGTTACAGGACATCTTTGCAACATCAGTTTGAGTCTGCTTTCCTGTGATCAGTAGGTGTCTTTCTCACCTGATTCATCAAAGGGTGAGATTGTTGATAGATACACCCTCAGATCTAGAAAACAAAATAGAGGAAAAATATTTTGGGGGGAAAGGGGAGGAGCACAATGTGTTATCTACAAAGGATCTCAGACTGAAAAAAAAATACCTTATTTCCTCCACAACATAGTGAGATGGAGGAAAGAGCAGGATCAGATTTTAGACTGGATATTTACTCAGTCTTGTCTTTGAAGTCACTACTGCCTTTACATTGTTGTCTTTGCCTTCACTATGACCATTCATAATGCTTGAGTAACCTTCCTTGATATTGAAACATAAATGAAATGTAGTGGATTCAGCACATCTCCAAATTCCCGGGGCAATTTTTTGCTTATATCAGTAGTCTGAGACTTTACTTTTTCTGTATTTTTTTTTTTTTTTCTTTCTACTGTTGCCAGCAGCAGAATGAGAAACATATTCAAAAGCTGAGAGGAAGAACAACAAAGCAGAATCAATGTCATGGTACATTGTACAGTCCAATATTTGGAAGGTTTAAAAGTTTACAGCTTCGTGACAGCACTGCTATTGAAGACCATTGCAATCCTAATGGCTAAAGGAGTTTCAGTTGCTTGTTCCCAGAATCACTGGTTTTGGTGTAGAAGGACCAATAACTATGTGGCTGGTGTTCCTTAGCTAGAATTTTGTATTTCTTCCTTAGATGATTTTTAACAGATGACAAGATAAAATGGATACATTACATTTGCAATAATATAGGCAATGAAAATCTTGCCTTTTAAAATATGTTGATGAAGCAGAAAGTTCAAGTCCATATTCATGAATGATGACCCTCGTTCCAAATACAAAGGTATTTTCTTCAGGTGTAATATAGTTCTGCTTTTAATATTGTGTCAATTTTGCATAATTAGAAGTTGCTCTTTAAAATTTAAATCACTGAGACACTTTGGGCTCATACAAGGCATTTTCAATGTTGACATGTTTTCTTTAGGGTAAGAGCAGGCGTAATGCAGTAAAATGCTAGGCTTGCCAAAATTTATACACCCAATGTATTTTTTTTCTGTTCCATAGCATCAAAATACTGTATTTGCATGTTTTTGCATCTTTGCAAGTATTTCCCTATAGGCTTGACAAATTGCTGGGTGGCCTGGTAAGTGCATCCAGCTCCATACGTTATTTGTTACACTGATCAGTGGGACAATATATGGACTGAGTTTAAACACTAGATTTATGGCCAAAGTAGATGTCTTCCATGAAGAGAATTTGAAGTTGTATATACATTCTCTCACAGGGGAAAATTGTCTATTGGCACAGAGAACGAGTAATTTGACCTGTGTATTGAGTGGGGTTTTTTGGAAAAAAAATTTTAATTCCATTTTGTATGGAAAATTGCATATAACTTTGGGGCAACCGCGGAGTCGCAGATCATGAGCTGCTCAGAGGCATCTACATGGGGCATCAGGGATTCCTGCTGCCACAATGCTAAAAGAATTAAGTCATATTTGGGAGGCTTCACGTGTTCACGAATGCATTCAGCTCTAGTAAATGTACTTCCTGCAGAGGTTGGTGCTGGTTTTCACAGAGGGAAAACAATAATTTCTGGAAGCAGCCAATCTTAACATAAGCACTGGTAGTTTTCACAGTACTAATTGGTGTATTAAGCTTGTTTTGATGAACCATATGCAACAGATGAAGTTTACCTGAGGTTTCTCAAGCACACATGGCAAGCAGCAAAGTATATGCAAGCATAGTTCTAGCGTATAACTTAAGTTGATGATTAGCTTCACAATATCTTGCTACTATGACAGTAAGTCAATTTAGAGACTGTGACAAATAATTTGTAACAGAAATAACTACCAATGACTACAGCTGAGCAAACTTGGCTTGGTGAATAACATATTCAGGGGCTGCAACTACATTTCCTGCTGTGGCCTGTGAATGAGCAGGCTTGGGATATAGACATTGCCTGAAGGGTTTATGGACATCTGCTTCTGTTACTTCTGTAGCCCTTGCTAATATCACTACTATTGTGCTGTATCTACTTGGTATTTTTGCCTAACGTTTTAAGAGTAGCAGTGCCTTCTATAGCTTTGCTCCACTTGTACTGTACTACTGTAAAAGGGTATCACTTACTGCTAGAGTTTCATCACTGAGAAAACCCCACTTCCAGACTGATGTAAAGGCTCCCCGGAAGGCTGGGGAGCTAAAAAGAAAGAGAAGAATGCTGACGTTGATTCTTGAATGCATGCTATTAATAAAACAAGCTGCATTGCTCCAGCAGCCATGTGGCTAACGCAAAGCTTGCCTGGCATCACATGCTAAAAGTGCTTGTGATGGTAAATTTGCTCTGCTACTCGCAGCAGTTTTTAGTCTCTGAGATACACTTCCATCTCTGATGAAATTGAAATTCAGTGCCATTGGAGTTGTTCTATGCCTGGAGAAGACTGCTTGAAAAGAATGGATGTTATGGTTTCCTAACAGTGTGTTAAGAAAGGAAATTATCAGACTATGAAACAGCAGTGGTGCACTTCCTGGGTTCCTAAAGTGTTTATTAAATGGATATCTATCACCTTCAACCAGAAATATGCCAGTGTAGCATGAAATTCTTTGAGATAAAGGATGCTGGCCTAATGCAGTCGCTTGTGCAATACCAGAAGATGGAGTCAAGTGATGTTTAAATTGTAAGGAAAACAAATAAGCTGCCAGTGCAAAGGGCAGAGTTTCTTATAGGAAATATAGTGTAGCAAATGTACATTGTAGGCACTAAGATTTGCCCTGAAAGTAAGGTACAAAAATCTCCCCGCTCAGATAGCAGCTATGTACCTGATGTTTTCAGAATGTGAGAGGCAAAATAGGAGATATCCACTGGGTAGCCAAAATTAATTCAGATGAATTAATCTGCTTTGAATAATGGCATATCCCTACTTAGTCCTTAATGATCCAGTTTTCTTGCTTACTTTTTCCCGTAACCATCTTTAAATGCTTGTTTGAAATAATTACGGATATGTATTCAGGTTTTGTTATTTTAGGCACTGTATATAGTTACGGTTTTATTATTTTATATACTGTATATATTTAAGGATATATACACATATATATTCTTAACTCTTGTCTAGCTATTTAATTTACCACATGCATGTATGTGCCTGTGCTCCTTTAGCATTTGGAAGATACTGGATGATCTGAACAAGCTATGATGCAGCTGTGACTAAAAAAATAATGGCTACGTACGTTTATTCAGTGAAGGGGCCTAAAGGCTAAAGGCCCAATTGACTTTATGTTCTAATATTGGCTTAGTATTACTAATTGGCCTTCTGTCATGGGGAGATTACTCTAGGAAGAGCCGTGCCGCCTCACCAGCCTGGTACGCCCCTCATAAAGGACCATCCCCATACTGAGAGGAGAATGGAGTAGAGATAAGAGCATACCTCCATATAGAAGTATTTGCAGAGGGAATTTCCTGGGCTAAGGAGAATATATGTTGAGCAAATGAAGGCAATTTTATGACCCCTTCATACCACTGAGTTTCTAAACATACATGTTGTTGAGCAATGTTATCTGGAACACAACAATAAAAAAATTATTAAAACCAGAAGCTAGTGAATGAGCCAAATATTTAGCTTTGCCCATTTTACATAGTCTGCATATAAGATAGTGAGTTATGTTTTAATAGGAATAAATACAGAGCATATCACTCATATGCAAGTCTAATTAATTAAATTAAACCCGATAACAGGACAAAGCATGAGACTGTCTTATATGCACCCAAAATTCATGTTTTCAAAAGCTCAGGCAAATAAATGCTATCTGACATCATGCCAGCAAATGTGAGGTCTCCTGGACTAAATAATTTATCAGGGCTAACAAATTACGCTTAATCTTCTGCGGTTTTACTTTGTGATATGAATAATCAACATTATATCATATACCTCTATCTATATATCGTAAGATACAGCTGAAGATATTGCTTTAGAGTACAAGGGTATTGAATAGCTCCATCTTCTCTCCTTTGAGGACAAACTACTGGCTTCTGGCAACTCTTGTACTCTGATAGCTCCCCTTCCCAAAGACTCCCTTTTCCAGAAAGTGCTTTATAAAAAATACGCTTGGAAATAGATATTTTGAACTCACTTATGTAAGCTATCTGCAACTAAGATGTTGCTGGGAATTAGCTGTTCCAAAAAAAAAAAAAAAAAAAAAGAGGCAGTGAACCAGCTCAAGGCTGTCTTCTTTCTAGGATGTAGAGAGCTGCTTTAACTTTTCTCTATCTTTTAATTAACTATATAGCTAAGTGTCAGTTTTGGTGTGAAGGAGCTACTTGACTCAGACGGCTGTGTGTGTGGTTGTCCATTCCATGCTTCAATTACACTCCATCTATTTGCGAACTCTCTTAACGTGCAGCTATCAGTTTAGAGAAGACTTTTTATAGCTTCTGAAACAGTCTTGTGGGACCCACCTATTATTTAATCCATGTGAATTTAATATGTGGTGTTCTTCAGTCATGCTGTGTTTTGTACAATGAACAACAAACCCAGCATGTTCAATAGAAAGCGTGAGGGCGAAATGACAAATATGGTCCTTGACCAGCAGAGATGCCAGTGTTCAGGAGGTGTTCTGCAGCTGAGAGGGGTTGTGCAAACACTTCATGGTTTCTGCAGCAGTGTCTAGAAGCTGCAGAGATCAGGTTGCTGCTATGCTTGCACTCTGCTGTTCCATTGTTAGAGACTATTTCTGGCCCAAAGACATTACTCGCAAAGTACAGGAGATAGATGAAGGCTACAAGAAGGGCATGCTGGTTGCCTCAATTAAATAGACAAAGAAAAGTAGACAATGCAGAATGAAAGGATTTGTTCAAGCTCTTAAGAAGAAAGGTAATACTGGGATGCTCTTTGAGTTAGATCTATACCTCCCTTTTCCTGAAATGTGGTCAGTATTAGTCTTTTTTAAAAAAAAAAAAAAAAAAGTCACTTAATGTTGCTAAAAATCTGAGGTCTTACTAGTGCTTTGTAGCGTCTCACAGTAGTGTTTTGGTCATGTTATTGATAGCAGGTGAACTGGTGAAGGGGAGAAGCTGAAGGAATATATGCCTCTAACTTGCCTCTCGTTTTTAGCCTGTAATATTTCAGCAGAAAATAGTTGCAAAGAATTTGTATGCAGATGAGACTTGTACGTGAAGATATTAAAGTGGCCTTGGCTCTGCCCTTGAGCAGGCTTAGGTTTGGGCATGGGCTCCTGTGTAACCTGGGCAAAATGTTAAGCCTGTGTTTTACAATGAGACTTAATGGAGTTAACCACAAGGAAAGTCTACCCCCCTGTTTTCCAGGGACTCCTTACCTTTTCTAATAGAAAATCAAGCTTTTTTTTCTTTTTATTTCACTTCTCATTTATAAATGTACCTGCAGTCTTTTATTTTTTATCTCCACTATTTAATTATATAAAAAAAGTTTCAGGGTAAGGGAGTGTCTGTCCCAAGAAGCATGGAGCACTGTGAAGAATAGAACCCTAACTTTAGCTTGGACATTTAAGGACTGCTCAGCTACAAATAACCCTGTTAGAAACAAGCAATACAAGAACTCCTGGGTTTTGTAATAAAATCTAACCATTTTATGCTTTAATTTTTTTTTTAAAAGGTGCAGTTTTCCCCAGATTTTGAGGCATCAGCAGCTCCCTTTTGGCATCCTAAATAAGATAAATGCTCACCGATAGCAGTGGGGGGTTAACAATCACCCGCTTTAATCAAAAAACTTTACATTTCAAATGTAATCTAGAGCTAGGCTGGGGAGAGCTTTCAAAAAGCTATGATATTGAACAAAATGGCTGCAGCTTAGATGTTATAATTGGCTATTTTGGGTTTTATCATAACTCTTATTTTTTCTATAGATGCTTTTGATCAAATGGGAAGAAAATATATTTAAAACATTTGCTGTAGCTAAGATTAAATATTATACTTTCATTGTATTTTAGTTTCTAATAAGCTATTACATTTTTTGAGTCACTTTCTATCTTCCTTATAGTATCTCCATTCTTGACCATATATTTACAGCAAATATCTTGGTAATATTTTCTAGAATAAAACCCTTGTATTTTTGTTGATTCAGAATTTGACAAATTTCATATTTTTATAGCATCTTTAAAACCTTGGATTTATAATGGTTCAGTGAGCTTTAAATGAGGGAAAATGGAAGGATAAAAAAACCTAATACTAGTGGAATAATTTGTTAAAAGCTCCTGCATGGCTTACAATTCACTATCTTCTGTGGTTTGTGGACCAATGCCTCTTGCCACTGAAGTTGGCATGAGTTTTGCTGCTGAGTTTGGAAGAGGTAGATAGAGTCCTCATACCTCTGCTCAGACCCTGATATCTTCAAATTGCATTACTCAGTTCCTCACCAGAGGTTCTTGGCTTCTTTCAGAATTTGGCTTTGCAGTAGGTGATTTGGTATCTTTCTACTAATAAAAATGTGTTTCACTTTAAAAGTTAGTACTTGCTATCAGGAGATAAGTGCTGGCTTCATGCCACTGAGAATGGCCAAGGATTTAGAAATCCATCCATGCAACTCTGTTCTAATTGTTCCTGCATTGCCGTGAGTAGTCTTTTACTGACAAATATCAAAGTGCTTCAATGCCATCTTTATGTCTTCTCTTTCAAGAATGATCTGTGTACAAATCATGTTCTCTGCCTGACAAAGTAGAAATCACTTTGTAACCTTCCCTTGTCCTTCCCTTCTCCTTACAACCCCTTTAGAACAACAGCTAGTGTAACAGGAGCAAGTTCCATGTTACGCTCATTTTTTGTTAATCTCATTCTGTTGATACTTGTTGAAAGTAAGACTGGCTATTAAGGGTGACAACATTCTTTGAGACAGAGAACAGGTGATGTACCTTTGTGATTACTCTGACGACACCTACTTTTAGTTGTGTGGTTTAATTGTATTTTCCTGTAGATTTGGCTTGTCTACTACAATTAATGCTAGGTTGGCTTTTTTTTGCATTTGACAGAGTATTCCCTTTTTTTCTCCTTTCATTCCTACAGCGGCCTGAAAGATACAGGCTACCTTGCTTTTCTTGTTAATTTATCAGTTCAGGTGTGGACACAGAGGGGTGGCTATTTGTCTGATCTCTCCTATTGACATTTTATACGTGGCCTACCTTTAGGGAAGACTACAGATTCCACGTAAAGCATGTGAGCAAAAAAATGTTTGAGTCGTTAAGTAAGCGTTTATCATCTGTTGCTTTCACTCTAAAGACTGAGAGAGAGAAATTGTTACAGTATAAAGATCACTGCCCCAGAGTTAATATCTCAGATAAAATTTCAGCTCCATGATTTGCAGTATACTGTGGCTTTTGGGGATAACATGTTTGGCAAAGTGAATTATCTGAACAGTACCATTGTTGTAAAAAAAACCAAAAAATATTATCTGAACACACCCATCTTTTGACTACTTTCTGCTGCAGGTGACTTTATATAGCTTAAGGATGCTTGAGTATAATTCTTGAAACAATAGAGCCACTCTTACTTATTCTGAGCAGCACCACTCATTTCAAGCATCCTCATTGATTACAGTGGAGTCATTCACAGAGTCTAGGTGACAGAGTCTATCCCATTCCTCTCCTTCATCCATCTCCCACTGTCTACCAAATACAGCATCACAGAATAGCTGAAGTTGGGAGGCACCACTGGAGCTTGCCTCCTCCAACCCCTCTGCTCAACACAATGGGTACAGGACTCTGCATTTCCCTTTGTTGAATTCCATGACATTCCTGTTTTCCCGGTTCTCTGGCTTATCAATGCCCATCTGAAAGGCAGCACAACCATTGCTCTATCACCCACTCCTCCCAGTTTTGATAATCTGTAAATCTTCTGAGGATATACTCTGTCTTATCATCAATGTCTTTAATGAAAATGTTAAGATGGTGACCACTGGGGCATGCCACTACTGACTGGCCATCAGTTGGAATTCATGTCACCTCTAAGTCTGGCAGTTCAGCCACCTTTAATCCACCTGACTGCCTATTTATCTAGTCCATACTTCATCAGTTTGTTGACAAGAATGTTATGGAAGAGCATGACAAAAGCCTTGCTAAAGTCCAGATAGACAACATCAGCCACTGAGCCAGTCATCTTGTTGTACAAGGCTATCATCGTAATCAACCATTATGACTTCACCTTCTGAAATCCATGCTGAGTACTCCAAATAATTTTCTTGGTCTTAATATGTTTGGAAATAGCTTCCAGGACTATTCCCTGTCTCTCTGTCCCAGGGATTGAGCTGAGGTTGACCACCCTATAGTTCCCTAGATCCTCCTACTTGCACTTCTTGAAGATAGTAGTGACATTTGATTTCTTCCTGTCCTGAGGAGCCTCCCCTGATCATTGTGACCTTTCAAAGATAATTGAAAGTGTCCTTGGACTGACACCAGCCAGCACCTTTAGCACTTGGGGATGCATCTCATCCTGAATACCTCCTAGCCTTTCCCATTCTTACCTACAACCTGTAAGTAACAGCAATTAATTAAACACATATCTGTGTCAAAACGGCAATAACTATTTCACAACCATCTTTTTTTTCCCTTAAAGACATAGTTGCCTTGATCTGCTCATCCATGGAGTTCTTGCTAAGTGGTATGTTATCAGGTGTACAATTTAAAGTCTTTGACAAATGTAACAGAAAAAGTCAACTATTTCTATTACAGCGAAGAGGGAGGGGAGGTTGCATTTCTAATTTTATGGTGATAATTATCCTACTGTCATTATTCTGTCTCATGCTTCAGCGCAGATTTATAATGCTGATATCATATGCCTCCTAGGCTGGATCTCTGAGAAGCAGATAAAATTCTGTCTTTTTACAAGCCTGCAGGGAAGAGCTAATTCAACCAGGTTAGTCATAATTTATGGGCATTTATCCTAATCAGCTTTTCTGTCAAGCCCCTCATTAGGAAACCACTAGATTTGGAAGCAGACACAAAAACCTAGTTTCGTTTCTCATTCTGAGATGTGCAGAACTTTTCAATTCAGAGGCAACTGTCTGAATACTTGGTAAAACTGACTTGTAACTGCTTCAGAAAGATAGATACCTATTTCTAACAGCTTACTAGGGCCACCAAGTGTAGTGTACAGCTCATCTGTGGCTAATATTCAGGATGTTACTGAGTGTTCAGGTGGTGCTTCGCATTTTTAGTGAACATCTGTCTATTACAATTTCAAATCCAGCCTTTTGGGGTAATTAACTCTTTGTAAACGTAAGGAAATGGAAGCAAAGAAAGGAAATGGTCTGATAACATGCTCAGAACAGAATTTCAGGCTGCCTAATCTTTTTCTTTTTCCCATTTTCTTTCAAGCAAATAATTTTTAAAAATAACGTAAAAAAACTAATCCATCATTGCACACTGAACAGTTGCTGACTTTGAGGATTCTTGGCAACTGTTTCACAGAAGTACATGAAGTGCTTCTATGATGTTCTGAATAATGATTTGCCACCTGCATCTAATGATGGTTTTATTGCCTCATGTCCATGAGGGATGTTATCTTCTGTGACATATTTTTCTGGTTACTCCCTCCAAGACTGACATTTAGAAGGAAGTAAATGTTCATTATATGGAAGACGTAGGTCTGATGTGCTTAAGTACCTACATATCTCCTGAGAGGACTGGACTTTCCTTGTCAGGGAGGTTCATGAGGTACAGAGCAAACTTAATGAACAGTCCTACCCCTGTATCTTTTAGTGCTTTGATATACATTACCTCCCATATACTATTTTTTTTTTTTTTTAGGATCCAGCTTTTAATACTCACTGTAGCAAGAGACGCTTTTTAAAAAACTGGAGATAATTACAAAATTCAAATGTATATCCGGAGGGTGCAAGGAGGCATTTGTTATTTTGAATTAAGGGATCTAGTGAGGTTTAGGATTTGGACAATATGGTTTATATCATCAGGCAAACTACAGTTTTCCTCAGAGGTATCTGGAATCTAACTTGGAGAAGCTAAGCTCAATTTGAAGGATAATTCATTCATAATTTTCCTTTAGTTCTGAGTCTGTCAGTGCAAACCATGACATTTACATGAACATGAAACAACGGTTCATCTCAGGTGCAAAAAGCATTGTTAATATTCTGGAGAATGGTGGAGATTCTTTGGTGTCAGAGTTCTGTGAGCCTTGAAATGAAGCACAGTCCCAGCTAGCTTCACTGCATCTCATGCTTCATGGTGGAAAAGCTGGAATCTTCCCCTCCAAGAAAGCCTGAGGTTTTTAGCTTTTCACACCTCCTTCCTGCTGATGATGTCTGGAGCTTAAATACCAAGCAGGGTATCTGGAATTTAGCCATCTGGAAAGAGGTCAACTAATGTTTCTGGGTAGCAGAAGTGATCATCCCTTCAAACTTCCGTAGCTGATGCTTACAGCTTCACTTATTTCAACGTTAGCTGTACTCCTTCCTTTAACCTGTATCCAAGCACTTAGTTATTTAATAGAAGAAGAGATCTTAGTTAATTAGTAACAGAAAAGCTTTTACTAGCTGGAGCAACTTTTAAAACAGCAGTAAGTATCCACTTACCTGTCAAGAAAACTGGAGGTGAGTAAGCTCCTACAGCCAAATGAATTAAAAGCAAAAAGAATAATGAAGTACGTATGACCACACTTGCAGAAAGTGTATAGAGCATAGTTTCGCTGGAGGCCATGTCCCTCATCTAATTTTCATTGCCAGAGGATTTTTCTAGTAGTATTTGAGACACACACATCACACCCCTTTTCACCTCTTCGTTTTTGGTTCTTATCCTGTGTGATGGCATTTCATTTGTTTTCCAAAAAACATAATTGCTTTTGAGTATGCACTTCAAAAAGTGTTTCAGAGACATTCGTGACTCCCACTCACCGCTCAGGCAAGGATGAAATATTTGGATTGATATCTACTTTTTTATTAACACATGTATTTCTTTGTTTTCTTGGGTACAGTGATAAAAGCATTCCAAGTTTTTGTAGCTTATGCAAGTAGAGAGTCTTACCTCTGAAAATGGCACTTAACAGAAAAAGGGAGAGAGAATTAGTAGGTAGTTATGTTCAAGCTCAGTCCACTTTCAGAATGTAGACTTATTTCAGTAATGCTTTTTGTATATGAAATTTTCATTTACATTTAGAACTAGCTTCCACCCACCCCTGCTCATTGCCATACAAATAATCGGTGACTTATGAAAAATGAAGTATTTTTTACCTTGTAAGCCATATAAGCAAACATTTATTACTGGCAGAAGCTCATGTTTGTCCCTGATGGAAAACCCTTTCCTCTGCTGTTCTCTGTAGTTAGGAGCTTTCTTTTACTAACATATAACAAAGCAGCATGCCACAGTCCAAGGGCTGCCTTAGGGCAATCTAAATATTCATTCATAGGAAGAAAGAAAGGAAATTAGACATTGGCAGGTATTCAGAATATAGCTAATGCCCCAAAGCATAGATTTGCAGCTCAAGAAAAATTAGCATCTCATATTATAAAAATATTGATGTGAATTTTTAATATCCTAAAGTTCAGGGCTGTTCAATGCCAGAATTGTGGCTCAGCCCATCAAAAAGAAATGAATCATCTAGAAATTGTGGTGACAGATTCATGCTCAGAATATTTATACCATGGTTGTGATTGATGCATGAATGTAGACAGACAGTTTGTAGATTTGCCAATGCTATTTCTTCATCATCGGTTTGGGGTTTGTGTTCATTATTACAGAGCTTGAGGTGTCATGAGGTGCGTTCCCAAGCACACAGTGACATTCTGTTAGTAGATTTATCTGAGAAATTGGCTACAAGTTATTAGCAATCTTATCAACACCTTTTATTCTCAATTGGAATAGTTCTTAAAAAATGTAATGGGGGAAGCCTGCCCTCCAGCTAGCAATAAATGAATCACTTGTGGGGCCCGTACCCGAGCAATTTTGCATATGGTTAGTGGAGTAGCCAGCTAACATCATTCCAGGCACCAGCACTCAAGGCAGCAGAGCCGTTCCACCTGGCATGCTGCCAAAGCTCCTAACTCCTGCCGTCAAAAGCAGTCGTGAGGTTACGTGTTGATAGGCATGTAATTACGTGCTTTGGATTAAATCCTGCTTCTGCTGAGGTCAGTGGCAAAATTCCCATTGATTTCTCTGGAAAGCTGTAACCTTGTTTCATACACCCAGCCTAGGTGTATGTGTGAATATCCTAATGTTTTAGCTGTACGCACTCTCACCACAAGGACAGTGGGTATTTTCAAGGTTGCTGAGACAGGAGGGAGGCATTAAGCAATTGTGCTCTTGGGTTTCGCTATGGCATTTTATCTGAGTAGATCTGATCAAGGTCCCAAAATGGTTTTGCTTGCAGGTGAGGAAAAGGCTCTTATGGTTACCTGACCCAAAGATCACTGAAGACTTTCGATCTTCACATCAGCCCTTAGTAACCCACTTGTCTGATATTTTGTGCATCCATGATCTTTGCAAATCTTCTCCAGCCTGCAAATTAAATTCTCTGTAAAACGTGTTTGAGAAATATCATGTTAAGTTGTATGCAGTGGTCTCATAATTATGAACTCATATACTGAGAGAAAAATAAACTGAGAGTTTCTCAGCTGTGCATGGGAAATTGTCTATCACTTGTTGCTGCAATTGTCTTGATCAAGGAATGCCTTAAGTTTAAAAACATAGTCCTAGAATCAGTTCTTTTTAAGAGTTTAAATTTATTTCGAGTTGAAAATGTGTTTTCTGGTATGAGGTAGAAACTATGCTACAGTTAACTCTTGTTTTTGCTTAGAAAATATGATCAGAACATTATTATTCATTTTGACTAGAGAAACACATTGAATTATAATGAAATACCTTTATGTGATTCTAAGCAGAATTGTTCTGGACTTGAGTATAATGGAAAGAACTCATCTTCTGCTTTCTAGAATGGAGTTAATGGTCCAAATAAAACTGAATATGTTTTTTAAAAGTATATATTGTTGTGCAACATGGAAATTTTCTTAGGGCGTGAATTTTCCATGGTACCTTATTACTGTTTACCATAGACCAGTCAAGGAAAGTGCCTTTGGTGAGGATTCAAGTGTGCTGGCCACTAAGCCATATTTGGGCTAGTGTCACTGTTAATGGAATAAAGCTTTCGTTCTGTGTTAATGTGATGTAGGAATAGTAGGAGTCTGGATGAAATGTGGCAATGGCATGGAAAAGGCAGCATTTGTCAAAACCTGACACACAACTTCACTGTGAGATGTTTTTTTCTTCCTGTTTTCTTCTACTGCTTAGACAGGGAAAAGTGGTTACCTAAAAATGGCACTCTGTATTTATAATCTCAATAAATGCCAGGTCACCTCTGCTTGTATACTACAGATTCTGCAAATTCAGCCTGGAATCTGCCAGGCTGAGGGACTTGTACTGGTTCAGGCATTAAAATCTACAAAGATTTTGGGGTCTGTCTGTGCTAGCGTTATATTTCCATTGGTGTTCAAGTTAGAATAGGCTCCAGGTTTATTCACCACCACTACCAGCACCAATCAGAGACAAACACTTCACCCACTAAAAAAATAGATTTGAAGCTTGTTTAAGTTGAGAAGGAATTGAATTTTAGCTGCATGGTTCCATGCTGATATTTCATAGAATCTTCATGGTTGGAAAGGACCTTTGAGATCGAGTCCAACCATATGCACACAATAAAAACCCCTACAGTCCTTGTCACTAGAGCATGCCCTGAAGTGCCAAATCTATATGTTTCTCTAGGGATGGTGACTCAACGACCTCCCTGGACAGGCTGTTCCAGTCTGACCACTCTCTCAGTAAAGTAATTCTTCCTAATATCTAATCTAAACCTCCCCTGCCGCAACTTCAGACCATTTCCTCTGGTCCTGTCATTATTCACCTGGGAGAAGAGGCTGACACCCACCTCTCTGCAACCTCCTTTCAGGTAGTTGTAGAGGGCAATGAGGTCTCCCCTCAGCCTCCTCTTCTCCAAACTAAACGTGCCCGGCTCCCTCAGCCTCTCCTCATATGGCTTGGTCTCCAGACCCCTCACCAGCTCGGTAGCTCTCCTCTGGACACGCTCCAGCACTTCAACGTCCCTCTTGTACAGAGGGGCCCAGAACTGAACACAGTACTCGAGGTGAGGCCTCACCAGTGCCGAGTACAGAGACACGATCACTTCCCTACTCCTGCTGGCCACGCTATTCCTGATACAAGCCAGAATGCTGTTGGCCTTCTTGGCCACCTGGGCACACTGCTGGCTCATGTTAAGCTGGCTGTCCACCAGCACGCCCAGGTCCTTTTCTGCCGGGCAGCTTTCTAGCCACTCTTCCCCAAGCCTGTAGCGTTGCTTGGGGTTGTTGTGACCGAAATGCAGGACCCGGCACTTGGCCTTATTAAACCTCATACAATTGGCCTTGGCCCATCAATCCAGCCTGTACAGGTCCCTCTGTAGAGCCTTCCTACCCTCAAGCAGATCAACACTCCCACCATTTGAGGGAAAGTATCTCAATAAAGGGTTGAAAGTCAGTGAGTTTACCAACATTTTAGCTTTACAGGGACCATCATTATCCCTGTTTATTTATATCGGTCAAGCCTTGAGCTAAATTGCCCCTTCATTCTTTAGAAAATGGCTCCTGTCCTGGAAGTAGACCAGTCTATAGAGACAATAGCCCCAAATGTAATTTTCTGGTCTTCTCTGGATTTATATCCTGCAGTGAGCCCACAGGAATGAGTTCCTTAGTATGATAGACACAATAGGCAATAAAAGGTATATACAGGGAGACACACAAAAAAGTGTACAGCTTTATGAGACAGCTTCAAGAGCAATATTTACCTAACCCAGAGAAATGAGTTGAAGGCTACGAGGAGCACAGAAGGGCATTTGCAATGGCAGCCAAACTGAGAAAGACAAACAATCCAAGTAAGCCTTTTGATCTATCAAAAGAAAAAAAAAATAAAGTCTCATGAAGAACAGGTGAACAAAACATATTTTGTGCCTCCTTTCCTTTAAGCATTGAAAAATTTATGGATGCCTTACAGGTATTTTCTTTATAAGGAAAAACGCCACAAAATACTTTTAATACTGGTTTAATTAAAGCACTGCTCTTTGCCTGTATTTTGTGATTTGGACTGTGTTTGTCTATTGCCTGAGTTTCCAGGATTTCCATATCTTTTTTTGGTTTGTTGTTGATGGTTTTGTTGTTGATTTGGTTTTTGGTTTGGTTTTTTTTTTTTTCCTACAGAAGGTAGAGTTATATGAATTTAGCTGTACATTAATTGTAACAATCAAAAATTAACAGTTAAACCAAAATGGGATACAAATGTATAATGATATTCAGTAAATATACTAAGCAAGGAAGCTGTCCTCTTTCTGGAAGCCAGCTGTGTCTGGTAGCTACTATATGTATTTCCTACAAAATACCATGGATTTGGGAGTGTTAGGGATGAAGTAAAAAGCATCAGTGACTTAGCTCTAAGTTCTGGTATGATATCAGTGGTGATCCGCGAACAGAATTTCATTCAAAATTAGCATTGACTCTAAAAAGAAAATACAGTCTGTAATCCAAGAATGTCAGTGCTTTAAGATGGTAGAAAGTCTGGAATCAGTGCCACAGCAGTTCATAGCATTTTTAGATACAGCGTTGATCATGTTTACTGTGGAGAGGTTATTTTGTTGTTATTCTTCTTTAACAGTCCTGGCCTATGTCAGAGGAAAAAAAATAAATAGAACAAATCTTTTAAAAAAGAGCCGCTCAGAAATGGGAGCTGCTATAAAAAATGAAATATACCAAAGTGTCTCGTATGTTGGAGTTTGAATTATTGTGGGTTTATTGGAAGGAAATACGATTATAAAAGAAGTTTCCTGAGCACAGCACCTCATTTCTTCTATTAGCAATGATGATTCATCTTCACCTAAAGCATCGTTTCTTCATTTGTAAATAATCAAGGTTACATGCTGAAAAGAACAAGAAAAATGTCATTTGACATCCCACTTCATTCAAGTCAACATGAGGAAATACAGAGAAAGACTGCGTAGAATAAGAAGAATGTAAGGATTAAAAAAAAAAAAAAAACAGATAGCAATCCTGCAGTATTCCTAGGTAAATGAAGCTAGATTGAGCAATGGTCTTTTTTCCCCTCGGTTTGGCACAAACTCTTAGTATTGCTTAAACAGAGGAGATTTTAAGCATGGTTTTATCAGTTCTCAGGAGAGATATGTGGAAATGTATCCTGGACAAGAGCTAGAGCAGTGGTCTCCAAAGTGGAGCGCATGCACGACCATCCATTGGAGTGTTGGGAAGAAAATATTTTTTGTACTATTAATAAAATATTTTTAAAATAGTACTTATTTCATCTTTATCCCATTCACTTTTCATTTCCATTTTCGTATATGTTTTTATAATATAAATAATACATTAGTACAGTAGTACATGTATATTATTTATGAGTAAATATATATATAGGGGGTGCATACCTAAAAATTTTTTACTGATAGCAGTGTGCGATCAAAAATAGTTTGGAGACCACTGAGATGGAGAAAATTATTGACATGACAGTTCCACACTAGATATAGTTAGTGATCATCCAATTGACTGGTGCTATTGATCATGCATGGCTGCATGAGGAAACGGTGCAAATGGAACTAAACCAGAGTGAACACCTGTAGCATTTACTGAAAGGCTCCTGTTGATTTTCACAAGATGTGGTTAAAGATGTTAGAGAGGTGATAGAAAGGTTAAGATGCAAGAAAGTGATTTTCAACTCAGAAAAATGAAGTAAAACAGTCTTAGGAAAAATAATCCAAATAATCAACAATCACACTAGAGAAATCTATAAACCAGTTGTGCAGATGGAGAGTTATTAGAT
This sequence comes from Fratercula arctica, assembly GCA_947846985.1. Taxonomy (NCBI): domain Eukaryota; kingdom Metazoa; phylum Chordata; class Aves; order Charadriiformes; family Alcidae; genus Fratercula; species Fratercula arctica. Next base: position 30,038,694 of record CANTUZ010000010.1, read on the forward strand.
AAGGGAGGGTGGACTGAAAGTTAAAAGAAAGCAGTACAAATAGTCAGAAAAATTTTGAGTAATACTGTTAATGCATGTATTATGGAATAGGAATTAATCATTTATGTAGACTTGGCTCCAGTATGGCAGTGTCTGGAAAATTGCATTTTTTTCAGGATATTGCTTTATCAGAAAGAGATGAAGACCAAAATGGAAGGAGTTTAGGGACAGTAAACTACTATGGGAAAGAGCACCATTATAAGATGACTTATAAAAATTAAGAGTTATTAAAATACAACTGTCTTGCTTGTATATTTAAAAAAAGGAGAAGGGGGGGACACAGGAGAATGAGTGAGGTAATATGACTTAAAATATCCTGAGTGCCTCAGTGAAAAGAAGGAGAAATGAGAGAAACATTAAGCAAAGAAAAATAATTATTGCTTCTAGATAAAATTCTTGATGATGGCATGGTAATGATAAATTACTTAAATTTCAGTAGAGCTCATGGTACTATGTGTATTCCAAGCACATAAAAAGATGTTTCAGAGTTTAATGTCTCAAAGACAGACAATAGCTATAATAGCACAGGTTTCCAAGATCAATAGAGAGTCTGAATAGGCCACAGAGGTTTAAACAGTTATGTGATATCTGGCCTCCTCCCAAGCCATTTCAAAGTGGTTAAGTTCTTGGGTTTCTAATACCCAGGTGCATCTCCTATCATTTTATGAGAAAGTGCATATTACTAAAGGCAGACTTGTCTTGGCACTGGATCGTTTTATATTCTTGATTATGGTGTTCATGGGAGAAAAATATGATAAATATACAGTCAAGTTATTTAAATGATGACTCTGTGTCATGCAAGGATGACAAAAAGCAATCCATTCTTTCTTTTGAGTGTGCAGACATGCTGTTGTGTTGGGTTATGACAATCTGTATGTTCTGAGGGAGCCTGTAAACACTTCTGTATAGTTAGGTCAGGGAAGAGGTTGTCATCCATGGACTTGATATGAATAAGGTGAAGCACCTGTGTAGTTGTTTGGCAGGACTGGCACAATTATTCCTTTTCTAGAACATTGTTTTCCAAATATCTTGACATTCAGATCCAAGGTCTCTTTTTAAAACAATGATTTGTCTTTCCTTACCCTTGAGAAATTCATTGCTGTTTTTCAAAGAACAGTTGATTCCTGATGTATTTTTCAGCACAGAGTACAGTTGATTTAAAATATAAAGTGAAGAACTCTAAGTGAAACATCTTCATAGAATGAAATAATTGTTTTCTAGTGCATTTAAGTCATGCCATTTCTCACTGTTGCATGACTCTTCACAGAGCTGCACAAGAACAACTGGATGTGTTTTGAAGGCCTTGTGGGTTTTGTTATGTACTAGACAAATTCAGGCAATAATCAAACCTAATTTGCTTCTGCCAGCAATTTCCCTTTATCCCTTGAAATAAAAGCTGCCTCCCTATGCTGGGGACTGCTACATACCACAAACCAAATCAGCTTATCTTCTGTGGTTCCTGTGTCAACCCTCTAAAAACATTCAGCAAAGTATATCTCAAAAATCTGTTACTCTAACACTAGTGATCCCAATATGTCAGTTGTCTTGTATAATTATGTTGCAAATGTTGCCCGTGTCTTAACAGGCTTCTATAATCACAACATCCTTAAAAGAAGGCTTTTTAGGACGTAAAATGAAAAGATTCACAGTGACACGAGTCCGATCTCAGGATACTGATACTTGACTACAGGAAATTCTGTTTAAACATAAGAAAAAACTTTCAGGTGTAGGGGTGATCAAACACTAGAACAGGTTGCCCAGAGAGTTTGTAGAGGCTTCATCCTTGGAGATACTCAAAACCTGACTGGACACAGTCCTGAGCAACCTGCTGTAGAAAACTTTGCTTTGAGAGGGGGAGGTTGGCCTAGATGATTTCCACAGGTTCCTGTCAACTGCAGCCATCCCGTGGTTCTGTGAAAAAGCCAAGCATTTCCAGCAACCAAATACACTGTTCTACCAGTCACAGCATTTGTAGTTTCTGCATGATCTCTTGTATAGGGTCCTATACCCATCTTACTTATATCAGTTGCTAAGTGCTATCTGAAAAGCTGACTGTGTTGAAAATGGTGAATTCCTATATTTGCTTTAAATTACTACTAGCAGCTAAGCAAGGGTCAGAAGATGTTCCCACTATATACAGGCAGTGGCTTTAGTATTGAGTGGGTGGCAGATAAACATCAGTAAACATCCTTAAGGGATATTTTGGATGAAAGTGCACTGTAAAAGCAGAGTGGTATAATACAGATATGCTGAACTGTATTTCAGTGCATTACAGTCTTTTTTGGGTTTGTTTTTGGGTTTTTTTTTTGTGTGTCTTTCAGGATCTCGTAAAAGAGTAGAGAACAGGAGAGCTGACAGCTGTATTTAAATGAATTAAGTAACAATGCATGTATTTTATGTAATGCAGTTAAAACCAGTTTCAGATTTTTTTATTGTCTTGCAGTGTACTGAAAAAGATGCAGAATGGCAATACTAGGAAAACTATTGCATGCTTAAGAGAGCCTGCTTCAATTGAACTCCCACTGCAAGTCTTCATGCAGGATCCAAGTGCTTTCTTTCCCAGCGCTCTGGGGACGGTTTCCCATGCCCACAAGCCATTCAAAAAGAAATCATTTTGATATGACCCACATGCCCTCTATCTGTCTTGGTGCGTAAAGGAGGTTTCCGGAGATTCAACCTGAGGTGCCAAGGTCAACACTGTCACAAGGAAACTGGCTGGAATTATATTTTCTTAGAAGAGAAGAAAAAGTCCTGTGCATTTCAAAATTGTGTAAGTTCATGAGATCCTTAGATTCCTCACAGTTTGTACATATAGCCTCCCTTATGGCCACAAAAGAACCAAAAATCATTAAATGTGCAAGTGAATGGGACACATCAGACTGATTCCACAGGGAAATACCCTACCTGACTGAGAAACCTTTTTTTTCTTCTCCTGTGAGCTCAGGCCAGAACAATCAGTACATGTCCCGATGCTCGATACGAATAATGCTCTACCATTTCAAAGCATGCACCTCTTAAGCAGTGCAGCCTTCTCTTTCGTTCTCCTTTTGTATCCCTAGTTTCTTATCTGTTTTAATTAACCTGCCCACTCTGCAGATTCAGCAGATATCAGATTAATTCTCCTGCTGCTGATTTAAGTGACAATATTTTGAGGTAATATTTAAGTTGATCTTCTGCTTATATTAACTTCAAAGGATAATAACATCAGGGTGGGAATTTTGTACTTTGATTAACTAAAAACTTTCTGATATTAACCTATTAAATCTTAAAACTTATTAAAAGCATGTGTAGACATAGCGCTTAGGGACATGGTTTAGTGACGACAACTTGATCAGTTTGAGGAACATACCTCAGAAATCCTACCATTCCATAAGATGACAAATCCCCACAATTAAAAAAACATATATCTTCTGTTAATGTAATTACAGCCTCCTAAAGCAATTCCTATTCATCTTTAAGCTGATTTTTTTTCAAGTGAACTGTGCATGGTCAACTCCCAGGAACTTTTGAACACACGAGACAGTTGGAAGAGGGCAGACGATGTAGACATGTTTATGTTCTTACAGGTTTTGTGGAAAATGGAAGCTGAATGGAGTAGAAAAACATAAATCATTTTTTACTAAGGGTCAAGTTGGCAGAATTGAGCTGTTGTACATGCTGCCTGGGAGCAGCTGGTGTGCCAGTCAGGAAGGAGGCACTGGCTGGCCAACTGTTACTTGAACTAGGTATTACACATGCTGGGTTTTGTCTGGCACAGATGTCATGGAGATACTCAAAAAAGCTGGATTACCTGTAGCAGGTGAGGGAATGGGGGGAAAATGTACACACAGAGGCTTTATTTGTCCTAGAGCACATGGAATAATGTATATATCTTGATTTCATCCTGAGAAGTAAGGAACAATACTCCCATTTTACAGGTTGGAACTTTAGGCTCAGATGGATGAAGTCACCTCGTCAGACTTCGCTGGTTATGTGCTACAAAGCAGGAGACCGAATCCCAGTCTCCAGAGCCCCAGGTTACTCTCAGAACCACTTAACAGAACTCTAAATATTTCTGATGGAAGCAATCTCTCAGCCATCAGGCTAGAGTCTCAGTTGAATGGTAACTCTGTCCAGTTCTACTTAAGTCCCACGTTTTTTTAATTCCACGTAAGTATAATGTTTTTGCACTGATGATGGTCTGGGCTGATAAGAGACCGCAAAACCATTGTTGAAAATTATCTGTCTGGAAATCAGTTGCATTTTTAAATAGGGACTGTTAATTCTTTCTAAAGGATGAGTTTGTCCACTTAGCCTATTGCTAGTGCACCACAGATACTCCATTGTCTGCTGGAGACGTGTGACCTAGTTAATGGAAAATGTCAGTCAGCACTTATTAACATTAAAATCTCATTTAGATCTACTGATCCCCTTGAGGGTGCTTTGGTTCTCATGGCACGCTGGGTTTTATACTGCTTTTCAGTGTTTGGAACCAAGGATATTTCATCACTCCTTTTGAAAGCCAATAACAGCAGTAAAAGGATGAGTTAGGTGTCGTGGTGCATGTAGATCATTGCCGCTACATCTGAACTGCTGTTGAACTTCACACCATACTGCTCTTCTCGGGCTTTTAGCTCACAGTAAGTCTCTAAAAAGGTAGAAAAGCTATGAAATAGAAATGCTTTTGGTGTGGCTGCAGCACAACTTTCTTGACTTCTTCCCCATTTTCCAAATAGACAGAGCTCCATCCCAACCTTCAGATACCCTGCATGGCATTCCTGGTGGTTCACTATCAAGATAGCCAGCTAAGGCTCAGATATTGAAAGGAAATCTGGTCTGCATTATGCTGTTAGCAGACAGTAGGGGCATAGGCTTTAGAAGGCATAGCCACAGTATTTCCTGTTTGTTTTGGGTTTTTTTTCCCCATTGTATTTTTTTTTAAAGCCAGTTATTAAGACAGACAAAGAGAAATAGTGATGGGACATATTTGCAAACTCTTCTGGATTAATCAAGCATGCAAGTTAGACTGAGGGCAATACTGGCTGTGTTCCCAATTCATACATATTCAGGTGGTCTGTGTAGCTGCGGAAATGTTTGGAGAGGCATTTTTAATTGTGCGAATATGGTTCTGTAGTGGCCATATTCATCCACAATATCTGTGAACCTAAAAAATTATGCTTCCTCTCTGGTAACCGTAAATTTCTTTATGTATTCCTAACAGAAAGATATAATTGCTATAAGATACCTGTTTGCTGCTTTTCTGACCTTACTTGACACTACAAATCAGTAAATCACAGGCAGAGGTTTCTGTGTAACCTTTCTCAGGATACGAATTCTCCTCCTTATGTGAGCAATTCTATTTTAGTCCAGTGTAACCTACATAGGCACGTAGATACTGCACTCAACACCACGATACATCTTCCTGAAGAACATCAGGTACAGTCACTAATATCTGCTATTTCTGGTTCATTCACTTGTCTTTTCTGCACACAGGTAGATGAGGTCAGCTTTGTTTTAGTGGATTCCAGGGTTACTTCTTTGTTTAAGCATACATTCTATTGGAAAAATAAGGTAAAAATCCCCTTTTCTTGAGCATTTAAAGGTGATAAAGTTTGTAATGAAGTTTTGGATTTCTTTTAAGTTTCATCCTCTGTTCTGGAATGTCCCCAGGAAAGCTCTGACTCCTATGCAGACGAATATCTGGTGAAGAAATGGATTATTACGTGTAGTACCTGTCAATGGTAGGCTTGGTTAGTGCTACAGCCTCCACCTTGGAGCTGTGGAGAAATTTAGATTGCTGAGCCTGTGCTATTGAATGAGCTGAAGCTAAGGACCTCCACAGGCGCTGAGGTGACGGTGCTTCCCAAGGGAAGGCAGGCTTGCAGAAACCCTTTTCCAAAGAGATGTGCCACACTGTTCTGTAAGAGCTGGTGTTTTCTAAGGGATCAGCCTCTACACGCTGCAATACCGTTCATTGCATTGGCAGTTTATTTCTACCTCTATTGCTGAATGACAGTTTCTCGTATAAATGCTCACTTAAGTGTTCAGTGTGGAACACTTGAACTTGTCTGATACTGTATATTAATAATAGCATATTGATATAATTAACTACATGACTCCTTGGAACAAAGGACTGTGTCTTTTTTTTTGTTACCTGACCGCAATGTCATACCCTATTATTAACGAAAAAATAATAAAAATCTTTATTCAGTTTCCAGGAGAGAGGAAACTTTAGGTTTTTGGCATTTTCATCTGCCACGTGAAAGAAAAACAAAAGATCTAAAGTTTCAACCTTAAAATAGTCTATTAGAGGGAAACCCAATAGTATTACTACCTTGTCCTATAAGCGTGCATGCCTGTATTTTTTTAAGCTCTTTTCCTCTTTTTTTTTTTTCTTTTTCCCCTATTTCTCTGAATGTCCAGATCAGTGTTCCTTTCTCAGCAGTCCTGAAACTTTCTATTTTGAGTGTAGTAACTGGTTGGCCTTTCAACCTGCATAGCATGATACTGCCTGCTCTTTAACACTCAATAATTTATTAAAAATACCTAAGCTTAATAATGCAGGATTGTATTGTTTCATGTTTCTTGTTCTTACTGATGCATTGCAATAATCTCTCATATATAGAGAATTAGACTATAAACTGATAGACCTTGTCTTTGCACCTCTATAATGTTTAGCAGCACTGTGTAGAATTGCTCTTTCACTTACTTCTATGCCATAAATCTATATACTGAAAAACTAATTCAGAAGAACAAAGAAAGGCATCCTATTTTAGGCCAACAAAACAAAATACAGTCTTTAACCTGATATATGTATCAGACCAGTTCTCACTTCCTTTCAAACGTGTTCCATAAAGTGCTTATAATCATACAGAATCTAAAAATGTAGTGATGAAACAAATCTTTGATTATTTTTTTTTCATGCTGTATTTTTTCTAAGAGTGGTTTGATTTATTTCCACATGAGGAATGAGGGTCTTAATCACAACTAGCATACTTGAGAGTGTTGTCAAATGCTAATCTGAGGGTTGCCTTTTTGTATATTTTAAGAAATAGAAGCGAGAGAGCTAGGTGATAGAACTAGGCACAATTTCTGGAGTTTGCTTTGCCGAAATTACAGATTAATGTTATCTGAATTTGCAAATTGATTTGAATTTGAGTTGTGTGAAATGTTTACAATGAAACTTGAAGCTGAAATTATATCTGGTTTGAGTATTTGAAAGAAATACTCAGTCTGTGTGCATACATTTCAAATGAACCTGAGCTGAATCATGCATTTGCATTGAAATGTGAAGCATTTACCTGCAACTCAAAATGAAGGCAAGTTCAGCCGCATTTAATAAATTTCACTGTGAGTTTTGAGACACGTTTGAGCCTAATCCAGGGAACAAATCTCAGCTGACATAAGATGGTATCGTTCCACTTGAAGTACCTATGTGGACACTGAAAGATTGGAACTATATACTCATTTGTACCATCTGAGAAACTGGTCCAGTATATTGAAAACTGCATTCACGGAAACACACATGAACATGTGTTTACATGTAAATGTCTGAATTAATTTCTGTGGTAAAATCTCATGTGTTTTCCTCACCACACAAGCTTAAAATGCTTTAAAAAAATTAATTTTTTTTTCCATTTGTGGCTGAGTGTATTAGAAGAAATATCCTCCCAAAGACACCACAGTACAAATTGAACTTCATAGCCTAAAAAAGTGTCTTCAGCTTCCTTTCTGGAAGAGCACATGGACTGCCTGAAGTCAGCCAGCTGTGCCGACACTTCTAGTTGTACTGGAAAAGGCGAGCTGATGGCACGCTGTGCTGGGGAAGAGCTGTTAGTTGGACCTAGCAGCCAAATGAGCTGAAGTTCCTGTTCCTGAGCAGAGGCTGACTACTAGAAGTGGGTTGCAAATATTGCTGTGATCCTTATAGTACCTCATGCACAAATACAGGGAAAGTTAAATAGCACCTACCCCACATTGTGCACAGTAGGCATATAACAGCATGACCAGTGGTGCCGAAGTCTTCTCAGGAACTATTTAAAAGCAATTCTTTGTAAATCTGCAGTGTTGCGCCTTCCTTTGCAGGCTGGCTGCAATGACATGCTGAGGGGAGTGTCAGCAACTGATGAAAATCATCTGGCATCATATGCTGAACCTGAGGTATCCTGCATTCTCTGTTATACCTAAATTGAGCTCCCCTGCATCAGGAGTCATTTTTGAAGACTTTTCTTTTCCCGACTCCCTCTAAACTAACATCATTCTCCTGGCACAGTGACTGGACACTGAGAAAACCAAGAAGCCCTTGGGAGAAGTAGATCCCAGAGAGAGCTCTGCAACTTTCCAGGATGTCAAAGCCAACCAAGAATAAGAGTCTACTTTATAGCCTGTGCATATGCTCACATTCATCTTACAGTTGGACCAGGGGGACTAATTAGCAACTAAAGGAGAGATTAAATCAGATAAGTTTTCATATAAAGGCTGTCACAACAGAAAGTCCTACTTTACTGTCAAGAGAAAATGTGGCGCACTGCTGCCATACTGTTGGAATAGGAGCTTCAGTTACTTTAGCAGATGTACGCAATATATTGCATACCGTTTATTTTGAGAAACACATCGCTTAATGAGTTGTTTCTTTGTGGAGTCATTCAAATAACTCACAAAAGACCAGAAATAAAAATCATTAATTAAGATTTAGATAATTTCTGTTAGGGGACCATATGCAAATGGTAATTTAGGAGTTAATAAATGACAAATAGATGTTAAAAACTTACTACAGAAGCTCATGAGGAACATGAGTATATCTCTTTTGTGGAGTCTTATAAATATTACTGATCAAGCTGGGGTGGTTTTGTGATTGAACTCATGAAGATTTTTTTGTCTAAGTTGGTGTTTGAACATTACTTTTCAACATTACCTCTGGTTAATTTTGAAATGAAGTAAATGGTCTAAGCTAATAGCTAATAAAAGCTCCTCCAAAAAGAGAAGAGAGTCCATCAGAGATTTCTAACATGAGTTTAACCCATGAAGAGCTAGAAAATTTAAAAGTTTAGGGTGCTTTTGGCCAAAGAGTTTGGATGCAGCTCTGTCATGGGGTCTGACTCACATGTGAAATGTTGAGTCCTTGAAAGTGTCATCAGAGCTTAAGTGTTGCTATTCCTTTTAGGTCCTCTTTGCAACATGGCAATAGCAACCATCTGTCAGCGGAGGTCAGATCTCCAATAGATGATTATCTGGAGTGCCTACTACCTCCCATGCTTGTCCACTTATGGCACTGGTCACGTCTCCACCTGGGAGACACACTTATGCTACCCTTGACATGGAGTGGGTGAGTGGCAGCATTGCTGAGCAGCACTTCTTCCCCATCCACCTAGTCCAACAGGCCATTGCTATCCAAACAGCATGCCTCAAGCTGGCCACGAGTCATCCTGTTGCTAGCTGAAAATATTATACCTTTGCTGCTGTAATATTCTGATTCATACATGCTATGCTGATGGGAAAGTCCTAGGTCATGAACTTTATACCATCTCATCAGCAAATTCCTGAGCAGCTTTACTTGCAGAAGATGGTGTTGATAAGGCGATGCACTCTAGTCATCTCTGTGTAGTGAAGACACCATTTGGACCACTGGTGTAGCAAACTCATGAAAGAGAAAATCAGATGGAGACATTAACCAATAGAGCTCCTTTACTTACAACGTGAATTACATCCTGCTGCACCTTCTCAGCCTCCATTAATACTGACACTATTCAAAAGATCAGGAGCAGAATAAAATTCCTCATCACTACTCTGCACCATACATTCCCTTTAATCTTTTTTTTCTTTCTTTCTTTCTTCTGTGAGGTTATGGGGCATTTTTGGGGTACTGGATAAATCTGCCTGACCTGCTAGTGTATCCCTATCTGGACAGCTATCAATGACCATATGTGGACATTTTATTGTGGACTTTGGAAAGGCCATTTGTTTTTTCTTTTTATGATGCCACAGGTCAATTTTATAATTGTAATGAGAGACTTTGTTGCCGCATAATCACAGTCTTTCTGCAGTTGAGGATTCTTATCTATCCACTTTGTGTCTCTTATTCCAGCCCAGAGGTGTCATTGTGACCAAACAGCAAGCCTCTTAGTGTCCAAATCCTGCACACACTCTCTTACGCTTGTCCTCAAGCTTCTTTGGAAGCACCTGCAAACTTTGTCAATGTACAAAATCAAAATCAAATTATAGTTGTCATATCGTTCTCATTAGTCTGTGTCCCAAAACAATTTGGAGTACTAATAGAAATGTAGACAGCTCAAATTGATAAAGGTTTAATCTGGGTGATTTTTGAATTGCTTTACTAGCAAACAAGACTGAAATAAGCCAAGACACATTTTTTCCGTCTGAATGAATATGATACTCCCTGCAGGATGGTTTTGATTTTTGAGCAGTTCTATTCCTGATTTATATGTCATTCTCCAGAAACAAATGTTGGACCAAAATTGACAGTTGCCTTGGTTTTAAACTGTCATGTTTCTAGCAAGCAGCCAGTCTTGCTCAGCTGACTTCCTTAGCACTCTTGCCAGGATCTCAAGCTTTAAGGATCAGAAGAGTCACTTAAGATTCCTGCATGTATTGTAAAGTAGTATTTGCTGAATGCTGCCTAAATCCGTATCTTCATCTGCTTAGGTTTGCTTTTATTTTTAATTCTTATGAAGTGAATTCACATTTCTTTTCAGAAATGTCTGACCTTAAGCTAGGTTGACGTTGTGACTAAGATGCAATGGTGACTATCTGCCATAGAATTATAGTTTTCAAATACAAGGACAAGATCTGCTTTCAGAATCAGTTGGTCACTGAGGTTTGTACTCAGTTGGGGTTTCTCTGCAAGGGTGTATTAGTATCACAAAAATACAGAATACCTTGGTGCAAATGACACCTGACTCAGGACTGCTAAAATATATGGGCAGAAAGTCCTATCCCAATATTCCACACAACCAGAGGGTGTCTTTCCTCTCAGTGAATGAGACAGGAGAATGGCTAGTCTGAATAGATTCTAAAAGAACAAAATACTTACAATATTTGCTGTACTCTAAAAGGCATTTGTGTTGACTCTGAACCTGCTGTAACTCTTCTAAATTTCACCTGCCCTTCATGCTGGCAAGGGGATTCAGTTTGAAAATCTCTGTTTTTATCATTCCAACTGTGGAAGATTGAATTATCACAAGTCTGACAGAGCTTCTTGGACTGAAAGAACTAAGCCAAATACCAGCTTTATCAATTTGCTTTGGAAAATGGAAACACTAATTATTTATGGGCTTGTGCAGTATTTCATGACATGCAATTTCATTTCTGACAGGTTACATAATTATATTACTGGGGATGGGATTTGCAAATCCAGGGTACCAATACAAGCCCCTTCATACCAAAAAGCTTGGATGATTGATATGGGTAAACTTTGATTTTTCTCTTTCTGATCCCTTCTCTCACAAGTTTTAATGAATTATAGATATATTCATGCATGTGCAAAAGTGTAAGAGAGTGCATATTTTCTTCAGCCATTTTCATTATGACTTTCATTGAAATGACCTCTATGATACAGATTTTTGAAGGGAATAAAACAGAAAAAACTTTCTGTAGATATATTGTAATGATGAGGTCTTTCCAGCTTAGGCTGCTTCTCTTTTTCCAGATAAATTACTTGAAGCAACACTGAAAAAAAAAAAAAAAAACAAAAACATGGACTGGAAGTTTTTATTTTGTTGTTATTTTTAGACTTTTTTTTTTTTTTCCATTTCAGGTATTCTGACCTTAACTGTAGTTTTTCCCTTCCTTCTGACATCAGTTTTATTTATTAGAAAGATGATATTGGTTAGCTGTGAGATCAGTGTGTGAAAATGTTATCTAGTAATTAAAACGAGATCACAAAACAATTCTCTGCTGAACCTTGCAGAAACAGTTTCATATAACTCTATTTTTTCTTACACAAAATTATAGCTGGCATGATTTAAATAGTTCTATCCTTTCTTCCATTTGTATTAAGTGTGACCTGCCTTAACTTACGCAGCACCTTGTCCCGAGGTAGAAACAAAAAAAAGAAAAGAGCAAGAATGTTATCTTTCTACAGGTTATGTCTCTCATGATTAATGTGTTGTTTTGAACACAAGTATAACTTAGCAATTATAATGTGAATGCAACTACAAAATTTTGAAGAGATTAAGGGCTTGCTTATGTATTTATTTAGACTTACACAACACAAAGCCATTTGAAGAATGAATGTTTCCCATAGGTATCCACACCTCATTCACAAATCAGAACAAAAAATTGTAAAGGCCGTGGGTTCTTTTATATTTTCACGCTGCAACCTGTGATTTCAACCTAGATGACTGACTTATGTGTTACTTTTTATTCCATTGTTAAATACATGGTTAATAATGTGGAAGGTGAAGAGGGAGCGCTCATAGAATATGGATGAAGGCAGAAGGAGATTTGTGTCTTCGGTGATCATAATTACTTTTTTTTTTCTCTTTTCTGTCCCCTTGTACAGCCTGAAAGTGCTGCACAGCTGTCCTGAAATGCCGACTGTCTGTCAAGTCATCCATCAAGGGTTGATCAAGGATTCACTCTGACAGATATCTATGCTTAAAAGTAATGTACCTTAAATTTCATAACACTGAATTAAACACTGGCTGTAAAGTAAGACACATAAGACCAATGTGGTATATAAGGTTTTGTTTCCTACTTATTTTACAGCTGCTTTATTTATTCTCTCTGTTACATATACTGATGACATAAATTAATTTGCTTGCTCGTGCTAGATCGTGGGAATTGCCTGTACTGATGCTAGAGCAGACTGCGTTGATGTAAATGTTACTGATATTAGTAGTCAAAGGAGCACAGGCTTGAAACTCAGGCATCATGGCTCTGTCCCTGCTTCTGTGTGACCTTACATAAATTGTTTGTTCTCTACCTCTAGCTGGAGTAGAGATCCTGTGTAACCCCAGCTGGATAGCTGTGTTAGAGATCCAATACATTGTTTGAGACGTGTGGTTTAAAAGCTGGGTTTTCTTAATCTTTTCTAGTTTCACCGACTATCACAAATCAGTATTTTTCCAGTGAAACATTTAAAAATCAGAGTAAGCAGACTTGGGCTAGAAGGATGAATGTTTCCTTTAATACTACAATTCTAGTACTTAGGACTGTACACTGCATTTTTTTCGCAAAGGATGGATATGAAACACCATTTGCTGACTTCTCATCTGTATAATTAAAGCAAGCTCATTTATCAGAAAGGTCCTCATGAGGCTTAACTGCTCTCCTGCATGTTCACTGTTTTACATCCATTAAAAATTATCTTCTAACTTTACCTTGTAAAGTAAATTTACAAAAAGCCTATAGAAATTATCCTATTGTCAATTTAGAGGGGAAAATAGGGTGCATTTGATTTTATTTTTTTAATTCAGTACCTATCCAAATACCTATGGATTTTCTAACTTGTTTTATCTGTAAATACAACCAAACTTTCCTAGTCTCTATAAGATGTTCTGAAGCTATACTTTTTTCCTGGAGATTATTTTGAACACATTATGATAACAATTTCCTTCCTCAGGGCCCTTGCCGAAGAAACTAAGGGGCCTGCCCATGTACATCCAATTGCAGACTTAATTCTGAGATTGCTTTCTTAACTAACTTATTGAAGAATTGGATTCTCCGTTTGTGGTGGGCCTTATATAGCTGTCCGCGAGCAGGAATGCAGTCCAAATTCATGCTGATGCACCATATTGCTAAACAAACTGCCTCTGCGTAACTTCAGTGTCAGAGGTATGGCTCTGCTTCTGTTTGCGCTTTCCTTTCTGAGAGACAGGTACTGTAGGAAATACTGAATTTGTCAGTAAAAATTCTAACACGTGCAAAGTAAATGAACAAACATCTAGTAATGCAGATAGCTTTCATATTAAAATGGATGATAAAGGTTTATTCTAGTCTGAAAAACTGATCTTCTGTATTCATGTGTTTATTTGCGAATACTCAGTATTGTTATGCTACTTTCTCAATTGGGGATGCCAAGGATGACTTTAAAAGCACAAAGTGTGCTGGTGCAAGGTACCTGAAGCATCTACTCGGAAAATGGTGGAGAAAGTGTCAACACTCTCCTATGCACTGAGAAAGGCCTCAGCTGGACCCAATGATTGCTGAGATTGTCAGTCCAGGTGAATTGGGAAATATCTTCCATGTTACAAGAAGAAACTCTCCAAAGAGAAAGGTTTGCTACTATGTAAGTGTGGGTCTTTGAAGTTGATTAGAATAAGCCAGGAAAAACTTTTCCTGATACTCTTTCTTAGTTTATTTCAGAGGTAGTCATAGCTGCCTGTAGCCTTTCTGAACTCTGTCTTTGCTACTTTGCTGCGGGGTGGCTGGTTTGTTTGATTAGACTCCTGAAAGTGCCAAAATAGAGGAAGCTTTCAGCTGTGAGTATAATTCAAATTCTGTACAGAAAGTGTCTTGACTCTCCTTTAACTCTGCTTTAACTTCCACAGACTGAAATTCCAGGTAGTGGTAGAGAATGTGACCTCATATTCTCTGTCTTGTCCTCTTATCCACTTTGTCTAAAACTCTACTGGCCTGTGAGGAAAAATGGAAGGAACTGGATTTTAGGCCAAAGAAAAGACAGCTGAGACATGCAGCAGGCTTTAAATATTTTAAAAGTTTCTGCAAAGAGGAAGGGGAATGAACTATTCTTCTGTTCAAGTTGTGAGACAAAAAGTAATACACTTAAACTGGAACAGAAGCAGATTTAGGGGGAACTTTGTAGAAAGAATGCTCCAATGACAAACATAATTAAGGACTAGAATAGATTGCATATAGAGGCTGGGGAAGCTTACTCACTGGAGGTTTTAAAGAGTGGTTACAGAACCATCTGTCAGAAATGCTTTAGTTGATTTGAGGCAGGTGGATGCATCAGATGACCTATTTGAGTCTTTCTTACCCCTTTCTAGGGTTTCACATTAATAACCTAAAGAAAGGGGAAAGACTACACCAAGTATCTGCAGCAGGGTGCCATTCGTATTCCAGTTTAAGACAGGGTGATTCACTTATCCAAGTCTAGCTTCCATATCATGGCAGTAACGGAGGGTTCCAAAAGTACTTAGTATTAAGTAATTTGTGTGCATCTTGTCAGCCATGTGCAGTCATGTGCTAAAGGTAAAGAAAACGCTTACAGCACTAGCCAGGACTGGACTCCAGGGAAACTGAACCCAAGATATCAAAATGTACACAGCAATACTTCCTATGTTACACATCTCAGGAAAGTGGTTGGTGCAAGGTGTTAAGGAAAGGAAGCCTATGCATGACCAGCCTCCACATTTCCACCAGGCTTGCTAATCCCAAAGGGCAGGAGGGGATTGCTGTTTTTGAAAGCAGCGAGTTATATTTGCCGAGGCATATGTGAAGGGGATATTCAGGTGTTGAAAATACAGCTGTAATCAAAAACTTTCTCACACACCACACAGCTGTAGTCAAGCAGGTCAAGTATTCTCTTCCACCTTCCCATCAGGCACTTGCAGTGGATATGTGCTGATTGCTAGATCATTGGCTTTAAAGTAACATGGGGTTGTTTAGAGTATTTGTTGGAGATGTGCATAGTGTTGATTTACAATAAAGTATTGTCAATTTGAAAAGGATTGGAATTATGCACATTTGTATTCAGTTGAGGAATGGGATATAAATTCTCATCTCAGGTCATACAGTTTCTTTCTTTTATATTGGATGATATATGAGTAATAAAATTACTTGATGGTGTAGAGGGTTAGTCTAGTTTGTTCTTCCTGTAAGTAGCAAACAATTTTTAACTGGAGGTGAAGGGGTTAGTTTGTCCATAGAATCTGCATAAGTCACACTATTAATTTAAAAAGTTAATTCAGTTCATTTCACTAGCAAACATTCTGCCTCCAGGAATTATCCTTTCTGTGAAAACTGTTCTGACTGTTTTCTATTGTCTATTAACATGATGCTTTGAGGATATTTTCTGTGGGAATGTTCAGACTTAGAGCTGTGCCCACCTGCAATGATATAACTAGCAAAGCAAATTGCATTATCCTCTCAGTAAGCATTTTAGTTCTTTATTGTTTTAACCTGAGTTCCTGTAAATCAGCCAGAGCAATCAGTTTTAATGACTCTTCTAAGAGAAAAACAAACAATAGAAAAGCTCTGTTTTTTTCAGTTTAATCCAGAAAAAAAGAGCAGAGGCACTGCATTTTCCCTCATCAAAACCCCTGATGCATAACCAATTCTCATTGCTTGCCCTGTGCTAGAGGTTGTGAGCTTCCTGAGCACATACCAAAGCTGAGAAGTTGTTTTCAGTGTTTGCTGTGAACAGCAGTCATTCAGCAATCTACTCAAAGGATGGCACCAACAGTAGGGAACAAGATGGCCATGGTCCGAAATACTCTTATTCCAGTCGTTACATATTTAGTGATCCACAAATAAGTTTCCATCAATAAAGTTCATTTGCACTGAAACCCAGTGCGTGATTTCTTAACTTAATTCAATTGAGCCATCCTTTCTACCAACCACCCCTACAAAAATGCATTTCTCTGAGATGCTTTGGTTTCAGAAGGAGAGAAAAAATGGGTAACCCTAAGAACTGAATGTAAAAGCAACATGGTTAACTGAGTTTTCCTTTCTGATTGCCAGGCTTCTGCTCCTTCCAGTGCTGGGGAATTCCCTCCACAATAGCGTTCACAGCCCTAAACAGAAATGGCAAAACCAATGAATTGTTTTGATCTGCTAGCGCTCATTCTTTTCTCAGCAGAAATAATGTCTTGATTCTTGAACTGTAAAGATTTTAAATTACAACCATAGAATCATAATATAGTTGAGGTTGGAAGGGACCTCTGGAGGTAATCACGTAAGTCTTACAGATGTTCCAAAAGTAAGGGGTTAAAGTAATTGTACTCTAAATCCAGTAATGTATTTAATTATTAGATGACTATAAGATAATATTTTGGAGGCTTCAGGCCAGTAGCCCTGTTTTTAGGGAGAGGAGGGAAAAGTATATTAAAATGACAGCCTAAAAATTGGAAATAAGAGAGGAAGAAAAGAACGAGAAAGGAGATAAGCGTTTAAAGACCTCCTTCCACCTGAGAAGTAGTAAGCTCTAAGGAAAGCGGACTATTCTTTCTAACTATACTAGTTGCTCTAATAACACAGCACTACCTCCCATGAGCATTGCCTTCCCTGTGTCCTGAGAACGGATGTGTTATGACACTACTGCCTTAAAGACAGTGTTGTTAAACATGAAAAGCATTGTTAACAGTGTGAGATTAACAGCCTTATGCAGTAACAAATATCAGCGTATACTGTGGTTACACAGTAGAAACAATCTTGAAGCCCATTTCCTTTCAGACTTTGCTCTCCCTGCTTCCTACGGCTTCTCTCCCGCCATAATACTCCAAACAACTCTCCATCACTAGAGAGACAGTGTTTCTGCAGATGGTTCTAATGTATGTATGTGTTAACTGGTAAGCTATCGTCTGCCAAGTAAAGTCTGATGACCAAAGCATGCCTGCCTTGCCCTCAGCAGGGGCACTGATTTGAATCTCTTATCTGCTCATTTATGGCTCTCTACAAAACCTGGAGGAACCGCAGTGACTGGGCAGAGATGATAGACAAGTGAATGAATAAGCTTTCTTTCTAGAGGACATGGGACTACAAAGTTTTTAAGAAAAGCATTTCCTCCTAAACCTTTAGTGTCAGCACTTGATCACAGTTGCTATATGAAATCTGTATTCTCTACCAATACACTGTTTTATATAATTCTGGAACAATTTCACTGGTGGTGAATCAAAGCAAATTTCAATGTTATTAACCATGATCAGACTGGTTATGGATAATAATTTTTTTTTTTTTTTTTTTCCCTAGATGGTTGTTTAGTTGAGATATAAAGGTGCCGAATCAGATCTCTGGGGAACTATGTAACTGCTGTAGTATAGTATTGTCTATATGCATGGTTCTTCTCTGCAGTTTAATCTCTTCAGGAACACATAGGATCACAGCACTTTATGTTGAGCAGTGCAGCAAATATAAGAGTTTGAGTAGTGATAATTAGCTATTTTGTTAAATTTCCTTCCCGTCACACATCTCTGCATGAGTCTGCCATTAGCAAGGACTAAAGTACCAGTCCACAAAAAACTGTAGGCTCTTCAGTATCTGTACTTTATTTGTATGATGACTGATCTATTTTTAATGAGTTTTATTGATTTTATTAACTAAAATTGTCACAAATTAATTAAATTATTTAGAACTTTAAAAGAACCTCAGAGATAAAAAGAAATGTGGAAAAAGATAAGGAAAAATGTATTTAACAATTTCTTCCATACCATGGCACTCAGTATGTATTTTATTTGTTTATATGTTATGTTCTTCTGAAAGGAAATACCTGTGAGAAGAGAGACTTCTTGGAGAGGAAGGGAGACTCTTCTGCCCTTGGAGCTACTGAACATGCTATCGGAAGAGCAGCTTCCAGAGCACAAGGGCAGACAGGCCCAGCAACAGGAGCGTCCATGGCACAGTGGAAATTGCAGAGAAGAAACAGGGACAGAAAACCTGCCAAAAGTGCAAGGTGGCAGAGAGACTTTTCCTGGTGCATGGAGGGGACCATACAGTCTGCCAAAACCCAGAAACTGATTGAGTTGGATTTAAACCAAGCCTAAGAGGATTTATCCACCAAAAAAATACGGTAAGATCTTCATTTATGAGTGCTCTTATGTTTATTGTTTGTTTTTAATTTTAAAAGTTTGCCTTTCGATTTGTACTTAAAACTAGCTTTTGCATTTCAAAGCCTTTTGCACTTTTCAGGGGGGTTCAGGATAATTTAGTGATGAGACTTTGTAATTATGACTTTTGCGGGTCTTGTTCCGCACGTTCTCAAACTGTTCTGTGGAAGTACTTTGTCAGTTCTTCAAATTACCTCTTTTACCATCCATGAAACCATGGTCTTTCAACTAGTAGACATGGCATCTGCTGTCTGCCTAGCAGCAACTTCTGCTAAAGCAGTTAAGTGCATTCTAGTGAAATCGTGCAAGGCATACTGGTAAACTAAGGTATTAATTTTGTTTTCTCCACTGGCTGGGAGTCAGCTTTTGCTGTCCTTATGTAATGCTTGGAATTATCACCTTTTATTAATAATATTGCTATATTTCCATGTCACAGTGACAGAATCTGACCTTTTCTTCTTTAATCTGTTGCTTCTTTTTTTCTTTATACATTTAAAGTCACTTTAGGGACAGAATTGTGGACAAGCTTCTTTCCAAACCATTCAAGCTAGAACCAGTATACTATATTATGCTGAGTTAAAAGCATGGGTTTCATATAAACAGTTCCATGAATTGCCCGGTTTTCAATATCTTTATATTTTAAATGAGCGCCTGAGAAACCGTAATGCTCTGTATATGGATGTATTCATTTCATCGGCCTTTGAGATGGCTGATGCAACCTCAGAAAGTTCATGTAAAAGAAGCAGCTATCTCAGATAAGCAATAAATTCTAACCTACCTCAATAAAAGCTACTGGCCAAATACCATAATTACAGCAAAGACGAGTAACTGATGGTTAGTCATCTCCCATTTATATTCTGTTTCATCTTTAGAAGATAGAAACCTGCTCTGTTCAACTGGCCTATTTAAGAGTGCTTGATCAGCAAAATTATATAGTAAAATGCAAGTACAAACTATTGGAAGGAATTGAAAAGAAAACTTGTTTTTAAGAAATGCTTTTGGTTTTACTATATTGAAGCCCGCTTAGATTCAATTTACACTCTGCTTCCTTCAGATTTTATGGAGCTTTTACTTTCATGACTATGAACAGCATCTCTGTCAAAATCCACATCACAGAATTAGGCTTGTGGAGGCATTTTATGGCGCCTTCCCCTGGATAGCTGTAAAAAGAGGAGAATCTCCACAGTATAACTTGAGATCAGCTAGACAGCTTCCCGTTATTAAAGCCATCATACCAGTGTACATAAAGGGATCCAGTGTTTTCCTCAAAGCTCTGTCTTTCTGAAGTGAAGACTTTCCTGATTGTTCTATTGGATGTTGCCTATTTAAATGGTCTCAGGATAAAAGAAAACATACTTCCATATGACTCCATGAACGTTTATTCTTTTACTTGACTTGTAAGGACATGAAAAAGTTCCTAGCTCCAGCCTATTCAATTTATAATGTCTTTTTATAGGCAAAATACTTATAATTGAGAAGATGCTAACAGATCTTGCTCTTTTGCAGTGAGAAAAAATTTAAGCAATGCCAGTAGAATTCTCACCTGGCCTGTCAAATATAAATATAATGTAAAATAAGATATGGGATACAGCAGAATATAAGAAAATATTTTAATGGAAACACATCAAGACTGGCAAACAGAATTGATTATTCAGTGTGATGTATCTTTTTTGGACTGAATATTGTTCATGAACATATAATTTGACTATAGTTTAGGCTTTATTGTTTTGCAAATACACACCTTC
The DNA here is from genome assembly GCA_947846985.1 of Fratercula arctica. Lineage (NCBI taxonomy): Eukaryota > Metazoa > Chordata > Aves > Charadriiformes > Alcidae > Fratercula > Fratercula arctica. The sequence goes on from CANTUZ010000010.1 coordinate 30,059,203, forward strand.
AAACTAACAAGGAAGCAAACACCACGTGCTTCAGTGGTGTGAACACATCCATAGAATTTACTTGCTTACTGCCTCTGTTCTCTCATACAGTAGCTACTACCTAAAATTTGAAGGGTTGATACATTTAAATGGAAAACCTTTCTTGTGAGAACTGTCTACCCTAGTCCTCAGGAGGACTAGCTAAGACAAGAAGGCTACTCGGCACAAGCTTGAAGTTGATTATGACAGATATTGGCATTCTGTCTAAAAACATGTTTGAAGTGAAACATTTTAACCGCAGTAGACTGAAATCTGTCATTGTTACCTGAGCTTGTGTAATAGTCTCTAGACAGCCTTTAGAGCAAAATGGCTTAGTTGCAGAAGGCACAGTTTCCTGAAAGCCAAGTTTTTTACTGTAAAAGAGTGGGCAATCCAAGCAGTGGTGGAAAATGCAATTCAGCCTCTCTTGGATTACTAAATAGCAGTTTACAGTTAAGTAACAGTTCTGAATGGGAAACTAATTTGATTGCCTTGCATGATTTACAGCTCTTGGTTCTCTTCCCTTTCATTCAGTCTGTCTTAAATTAGCTATTCGACAGTCATGGTAGGGATGGATGATAGTCACAATGAGGATGCCCTGGAAAAAATACTTTTCTCCTTTGAAATTGTTTAGCTGTAGGCAAGATGCTTATGGATCCATACTAAGGATTTGAGAACCATCAGACAGGGAATGCTTATAGTATCTGCAATGTTAACACTAGTGAGAAGTATATATCTGTAGAGCTCTATTAGATGGGCATGACTGAACTTATCATGGTGGTGTCTAGAGCATACAATGAATAATGCATCTTAACATCACAATATCAGGGAGGCATCATCTCAGAGAGCATACACGTGGTTTGGTTTTTGCTCGCTGCCTGAGTAGATGGAAATTTTGGTTGCATGTAATATGGATGGATTTATTAAAGCATGCCTGCGTCAATACATCATCTGTAGTATTTCAAGCAAGAACACTTGTTTAATAGACCAGTCCTCTTCTCCAGACAGTGAACCAGAGAAGAATGATGGTTTTCTATTAGCAAACTATTTGTAGGGACAAATGTAAATATTTTGCACATCTGTGTGAGATTTTTTTTAGGAAAAAATAATCAGAAAACCTTGAGGCAAGAATTTTTTTCACTTTCCTTTAATATGGCAAAACTATAATCTATTGCTGTTTCTATTTTATCTTGCTATTTATAAAGCTAATATATTTACACATTTTCCTGCTTCCCAACAAACCACCTGCGGTAGTTGTTAATTGTGAAGCAACTCAGAATGTTAATAAGCACAGCAGAGAGAGAAAGAGGTAAATTCAGGGGTCCTATTGCCAGCTCAAAACAGTGGATGCTTTAAATGTGCGTTGGGCTTAAGTTTCTTCACAAATGATGGATTATGGAGAAAATATGAGACCAAAGAGATGGTCCTTAAGAATTTTTGCTATCCTATGGAGGAGATATGGATACATTGGGTGCATCAGACTAATCCTATGACTTCAGGTGACTTTTGTTTGCATTGCTATTTTTTGATATTACTATGGTACAATGGGAAGGTGCAGCTAAGCACCTTCAAAGGCCTACTTTACCTCAGCAGAGAATAAGTTTCTTACCCTGTGCCCTACACAAAAACACCTGTCTTCCCTTATCATCACCTGTTCTGTTGCTTTCTCTGGTAAAAGTCCTGTGCTTCCTTTAGCGGACAATCCTTTTGTTTGCTGATTCAATATTCCATAATGATCAGGCCTAATGACTGAGGGGTAAGCCAGCATCGCAGCGTGCGTTGTTGCCTTCAAGCGTGAAAGAATGGAAAAGAGTGAAAATTTCATGATCCGAAAGTTGAATGTGTTGTGTAGTTTCAGAGAAAGGCATGGCCCTAGGACACTGTTGTCCTATAAATTGCAAAATAATTCATTGTATGATCCTTTTTTCCTTTAGTAAGAGGTAAAATTTCTTTCAATTCTAGCAAATAGAGGATGACTGCGTGGAACCCATTGCTCGTTCCAGTTCTGTCATTCATTCTGTCCTGTGTTGCATAAAATAAAAACAGATGCACATCACATTACTCTCTGATAACTCTGGGGATCCAACCCAGTGCTGGCATTGAGGAAGCTATGGTGATCTGCTAAAGTTGAAATTTTGGTCCTGTCTGCATCTAATTTGCACATTGTGACATAAACCATGGATCCTAGAGTGCTCAACACTGTTCTTGGTAAAATTATTTCTTCATATGATTTCGAGTTTCCATTCTAGTTCCAGCAGCATTGCCCATTGGCACCAAGAGTTTGTCCCATTAACTTGGTTAGCATGAGTATCATAGGAAATAATGGTTTGCTTAAACAAAGTAGAATCACATTATTATGAAAGCTTAAGGAGCAACAGTCCCCAGGAAGGTATGGTTGAGATTTATATCTGTAATAGAAATAATCTCTCTTGGTTATGACTGCTCTTCAGTTACCTCACTTAAATTTGTTCACATCTCTGTAGAATACCGTAACTTTTTCCTCCATGAGTTGTATTTATTCTGATGAATGGTTTCAACAGAAAGATTCATAGCATGATATGTCATCCACCCAATAAGTATTTTTAAGTAGAGCTTAAGGAAGATGCCCATTGGTTAGATACGGTCTAGAACATTTTCTCGTCATCATGATTGTTACATGAAGACTGTTTTTAGTTGTTAGAAAATTATTTTTCTTACTTGCTGGAAAGTGTTAAGGAAAGACAAAAAGGCAAACCGCTTCCACCCAGCAGCACAATGATGTTCTGCGTAGCTGCAGGTATAACCTGTCTTTGAATGTGAGTGAATTGACAGCTAGAGTTAAAGAAGAAACAGAAAAACTGAGAACTGGAGAAGAGGCAGGAAAGGGAAGTCAGTTGGGATGTGTTGGGGACTGGGTGTAGATATTCCTGTGATGAAAGAGTGTACCAAGAACTCATTGCAGTCTGATGATTTTTGACAATCATTAGCTCTTCTTCCTGAGGCATTTCCAGATTTTTTTTGCGAGGGTGTCCCTGCTATTTGAGAGCAGCATTCTGTGTCAGTAACTCTGCATCTATCCATCACATCTCTCTTGCTCCCATCCTTCCTATTCCTTTTCTGGTGAGAAAAAAGAAATGCAGAGAATGAAGGCAAAAAAGGAGGTCACGAAGCAGGGATACAACTAAAGGAAGATGGGATTAAAGTAAAGGAAAAAAATGAAAAAACTAGAATGCTTAATGTTTCATTCATGCTATAGGGCAAGGCATGGATCAGTCCTTGTGTTATCCAAACTAATTTGTCTTCCTTTAAAATACAGCCCTTTTATAGAGATAAGCTTGCTTGATCAGAATGTTCTTTGATGAAAATACAGCTAACTAAAGTGCTAGTTCAGTGAGCATTTTCTTAACAGTGCTGTTTGAAGAAATCTGTTCTGGCCTGTAGTTCAGAAAAGGTACGGTGCCCTGTGGAGATTTTCTGTGGAGCTTTTACCTGTTAGTACGCTAGGCAGTTGCTTATTTCTCCATTCACTAATCCCTCAGCTGGACCCCCAGGTTTACCATAGAGAAGTACTTGTAGCTTTGGGTTTATTCTTTCTAGAACTATTCACAATACATGTAAATATGTTTTTGGTTGTGAATAGGATTTGTTCGCTAGCTGTTGGTCACTGTTGTCCCTTACTGTTCTTTACACTACTGTTTTCAAAATCAGTGTCATGTAAAATTAGAAATCTAAGTGTTTTGAATGGATTCTTCACAGTATGACACCACTTAAAGGCTGGATGTTGTCACAGGCAAATACTTAATCAGACCTTAATCAACAAACTGGAAGAATCAAAATTAGTTGATGATGAAAACAAAATATAAATGTATTCTTTAATTGATTAGAGTAGCTTGGGAGTTTTTGCAAATTAAAACATTTTGCCCAACTGGAATGAAAATCAACCTTACTTTCTATTTTCCAGCCAGAAATAATATTTAATAGCAGTTCAACAGGTTCTGCTCCTGAGGAAAAGTAGGAAGAAGATGAATAGAATAAAAATGGCTCATAGAAAATACCCAATAATATGAAGAGTGCTACTTTGAATGTGCCAAATTAATCAGAGCTGGGGAGTAGGCGGGACCATGGGGAAAGACTTCCAATGAAACGTTTGTTTGCAATGTATTTTCTTGCCTCCCAAAGAAAAAAAATAATCTGTTAACTTTTTTTACATAATTTTACTTTTTTTTAAAGGAGAAACAACAGCAGGGAATAAAAACCAAATCAGCTCTCTTGAGTCAAGAAGAGGTTTTCCTTCAACCTAAATCTAGTTTTCATTATGTCCCATGGGTAGGAGTTGTCACAGTACATCACTTAATCCCCTGAGAAAGGGTGGCCCCTGTGTATTTCAACTGTGTGATGTGAGGAGGGAGACCAGCCAGCCTGGTTGATAGAATGTCTCTGGCAGGTGTGCAATGTCTCAGATGCAACTTTTACAAACCAAGACATTTTGATTCTGGGCTGAAATATTTCAGATTTCAACCTATCTTTTTTTATATTTGTAAGTTTGTCCAGAAAAAAGGAGTTTTTCAGTAGACTGGTTTTAGGGCTACAACGGCTATGAATAAAAAGTATATAGCAAATATGAAACAGGTAGGAGTTGCTGTATATCAGACTGGTGATGCAGAAGGAATGTAACATATTGGATCAACAGATCAACACATCCGAAGTCTTTTCGTATTTCTGTTCCAGTTATGTTCATCTGTTTGTCAGCTCATATGGGAGGAGAGGTGTTGACATATAAAATCTGCAGTGAGTGAATTGGAATTGACCTTAACATAAGTTAAACAATCCTTTAGTTATTTTTAAACTATTTTCAGCAACTTCTATTTCCCAGTGATCGCTGCCACCATAGGAAGCATGAGAAGTCCTCCAGAATGTTGGTGCTTCAAAAATGTCTCAGCTCAGGGAACTGAGAGGCCATTTTTAAATCATGGAGTTAAAATAATGCTGGCTGTTGCTATTCGCAAAAACCTGCACGTACCCCCATCGAAGTGCAGTAAAGATCTGGCCATCTGATTTTGTAGTCAGGTAAAAGTCACAGGGAAAGGACTTATGGAATACTTTGTTATCAGTCATTGGAGAATTAAAGAATAGCACTTTCTCTGGAAAAAGTAATTAAAGGCATATTTATAAATAACTTATTTCTGTACTTAGGGAGGGTGGAGGGTATTGTTGGAGACCTTCCCCCTTCCAATTATATTTGACATAGAATAATTCTTTTTCTTTTAAGAACACATCTACTAAAATGAAATGAAAATGAAAAAGCTGTCAAGCATGCAATTGTAATGGTGCAGTGTGAAAAGCTGGGAAGTGAAAAAGATGGCATATTGAGAGAGACATCTAATTTCTGAGTCCTGAAGTTTAATTTTGTCTGTACATTGCACTCTTAACAATTGTAGAAGAAAGGGGGGGAGGAAAATAAATCAGATAGAATGTGTCGAACAAAAGTTTGTTCATCTCAGAAATGAGAAGCCAAAACTTAGCAGCGTACAACTGGGGAAACTGGCTTTTCTCCTCTAGAGGTAGGGCAGCTTCTCACTCAAATTCTTAGTCTAAGTCTCTGCTTTCCATATCTCAGTGGTGTATGCTGAGGGATACACCTGTAATCCAGCAGCCCAGTAAAAGGAGGCTACAATTTTTCAGAACTGTGTCATTTTTCAAGGTGCAGGCAAGTGGATGCTGTAAAGCCTCAGCTACTGGGCATACTGCAGAACATGGCACATCACAAAAGAAATCGGATAGACTGCTGCTTAAAAAATGGCAGGACCATTGCTAGATAGAAAAATAAAAAGTAGAATAAATCGGATGCAAAAATATGACATAGAAAGAAATAAGAATTACCTATTAAATGAAAAAAAAAAAATAAAATCATCTACTGCTCTCACATCAGAATACCCAGCAACTTTGGAATATTATTTTTGTCAGTTCAGCTGCCTCCAACTAAGTACATACCATATGTGATATTATAAAGATCCTCAAAAATTCACGAGGCATAATTATTTTTTGGGAGAAAGACATAGTGTTAAGTATATTTTAGGCTTTCTCCTTTCTTTTTGCATCCCACCCTCTTTGCTCTAAATGGTTTTCTTTTAAATGCCTAAATCTAGATTTCCTGGCAACATGGATGTTTTATAAATTAACTGCCTCTGCCTAGCAGCTGTAGCAACATTTCAGGGACAGTTAATGATTTACAACAACTCAAAATGTAACATAGAGAAAACCTCACAACCTGGACTGGCTCTTACACTATCCGTGAGAGAACTCATTTGCAGAGAAAGCCGTGCCACTGAGGATCTTTTCTAAAACTCAGCTCACCCTTTCTGTTGACAGCTCAATGTTCTAGCTTGGAAAAACTGCAACACTTGACACCCCGTCAGCCCTTTATTGAAGTTTCAGCTTTGAGGTCTACAGCTATGATATTTGCATATCAGTCGCACAAAGAAAGTTTTTAAAAAAATGAATTTGTATACAAAGTTGCATAGCTGCCTTAACCCAGCAAATATATTTAGTTTTATTAATTTTAAAATGCCATAGCAACCATCATGGGCTCTACAGTTTTCCAAGCGTATGGAAGTGAAATAGACATATTGTCCTCAGAGTTTGTCTTCCTCAACTGCAAAAGAGAGAAGGTACAAATGTATAAGCAAATGGGTCAAGGCAATGACAGGAATGTAGGTTGTGATGCATTTTGAGGTTGACTGTTGGGTATTTCTTTTCCCTTTTTATTTTGCCACTGCTAGTTGTATCCGTTTGGTCACATACTGATTTTCTTCTAGGGCTGTCTCTATTTGCATCCCAGCCCTCAGAGTGCCATGTAAAGAAACACTTTGCTTGGAGGATATCTAAATGAAACACATAAGCAGGTTGAGAGTGCAGCTGAATTAAGATCATTTGAAATTAAGTTCTTATACAAATAGATCTAATCAACATGTCTTGCTTGAGCAGAGGTTGGAATGCTGAACTATAGGAGTCAGAAACATTTGCATTTTAATGACATTAAGTAGGACGTGGGCAAGACCCTTGAATTTCTCTATTACAGTCTTTGTCTTCAGGACGGGAGTGGCTTATGGACATGAGAAGCTGTTCATGTCTACTGACTACAGTGACTGTACTGCAGAGCATCAATCAGGGACTAGAACACACCTATGATAGAAGCTGAGCAAATGCAGAAAACGACAACAGCAAACCCAAAGCCCAAAATAAATACCCCTGATCTGACTTCAAACAGCAAATTCTTAAAGTTAATATAGAGTAGCTGTACACCAGCAGTCAAAGGATAATCAACAGTAAGACAGTATGCTTCAGTATGATTTGTCTTGAGAGCTTTGGAAAGGCAAGCCATTGAAGTCTGACTAGGCAGCAGAAATCAGGAATTGTGATGAGTAAATTGGATAATATGGCTGAGCGCAACAGTGCCTTAGACGTATCTCACCCACTTTTGACTATGGCTGTTTTCATTACCATTGCCTTTTTAGTTACATTAAAGTCACCCACAGATGTTTGAAAAAATGTTATTAGAGATTCTGTGCTAGGCAGAGAAAAAGGAGCTGTATCAGCCTTGTCTTTCTCTTTTAGGTCTCATGCAGCATTCATAGGGGAGCCTCTTGAAAAAGAATCAGAGTTCAGTGAAAATGCATTCTAAATAAGCCTGTGATGAATCCTGAAGGTACCCTGTTGTTTTATACTAGCTAAAAATACATGCTATTACAAGGGAAGTAATCATGATTTTATTCGGATGGCATCTTATTCTAAAAGGGTGCCATACGTCTATGTTCCTAGCTAAGAAAATAGCTGCCCTCCCAAGCCTGCCAATAGGTAAATAATTTGTCTAGATTGGTCAGCAAGTTTGAGAGACAGTGGAATTTTCTTGTAGTGCTGTGCTTCAGAAACACCCCGAGAATGAAGGGCAAGGGTTTCCTGAGATTCCAGTTGGTGGTGCTTGAAAAACAGTGACAATGCTTATGTGTTTGAGTCATTTAAGTGAAGCCAGTTGCAGACTTACGGAAGGTGCAGGCTGGTATCTCTGCAACAGCTTTTCTCATGGTATGAGTTAAAGTAGATCCAGTGATGTTACTAGAGCTAGAACTGCCAAACTGGAAGCCTACGCATGAAGTTGCAGAAACGTTTAGAGAATAAACTATTCAGCTGTTTAGACATGCTAACAATGTCTGATTTTAAGTTTATGGTTATGATTCAATTTGGTCCAAGCACAACATCTATTGCTGTAGAGATCTTGTAGTAATTTCTGCAGTCAAAGAGCTAGTGCCCTACCAGATCCCCCATTTTGGAACACTTGAAGTGAGAAAGAATCAGCTAAAAGAGAGCAGAGTGCAGGACAGGTTTCCCTCTCCATCAGCGGTAATCTCTTAATGGTCTGAAATCCTTGTCTTGAATCCTCTAACCTACAAAATGAGGTTGCTGTTGTATTTCTTGTTGTCCTAGATGACACTAGTAGCTATATTATTAAGTCCTTCAAGGGAAAAAAAAAAACACCCAACCTTCAGATTTTGAGACGATTCCATCTGTATTTGGCAGTAGCCAAATTTACTTTTCACAGCTACCCTGGAGCTTGACAATGTGTTAAAATAAATAATTATAGTCCATGTTTCCAAGAGGCTTTAGAGTATGAACAGAGGCAAATATTAAAGTGCAATAATAAAGGAATGGGAGTAGACAAATTTGGGGAGCTTAATAAAGGCAGAGGCTTTTTTGTAGTTGGCATTTTCTTTAGCATTGTGAACTTTGTTGTATCACTGTGGCATGCTGCTGATGTGTAACATACTGCTAGAATAGAAGTAAGAAACCTCAAGGCTCCTGGTTTGCATTGCTCTCAGTGACTCTGATCTCTCAAAGCTTCTGAAAATAATAATTCAAGTTGTTACTGTATACAAATTCTCCTTAGCTTGGGTGAAATTCATCCCTGCATAAGAAGCATTTGCATCACTTCTCAGGGATGCCAGGTTTTCAGTGCTGTAGGGAGCAGTGCCACTGAGGAATAGACTGGAAAGACATGGCAAAATACTCTGCCTGAGACACGATGGGTTTTGTGTAGTGGCAGGTACCTGTTCTGTGAAGGGGTGGATTTTGTGAAAAGGAACAGCTCTTGCAAACTAGCAAGCTGGGCTTGAGAAGTGTGGAAGTATCAACGGAGGGGAAGCTGACAAGTAGGAGACAGAATGCTACTGACGTTAACCGTCACCAGTTTCCTTCAGAGCACTTAAGACTGGCTGCAGTGCTTGGACTTCCCAATTCAGGGAGTCCTTTGTCAGTCTAATGTCCCTACTGATGAGGCAGGGCCAGACACAGCTCCTTTCCCTTACCTATTAAGAAAAATAGGGTGATAGAAGAGCAATGAAGTGGATGACTCTGCTCTCATTACAGCAGATGGCGACACGTGGAAGAGAAAGGACAGAGGTAGGGGGCTGACTGAATGAAGCTGATAGATGGCTGCAAGATTCAGGACCATTTCAGTCTTTCACAGGGATTCTCTGCAGTATGTAACCATAAAACCTTGAGCAATTATACTGTCTAGTATGGTGTTTCCACATTCTTCATAAATTTTGTTGCAAGTTGACAAATAATTAATGTTCACTTGAAGACCTATCTCCTGCAGTCGAGTTACTGGATTGGAATTTCAGCTTGCTTTGTTCTGGTGTTTTCAAGGTTCTAATGACAGGATGGCAATGAAAGTGTTAAAAAAAATTATTTACAAAGGCTCAAACTAGAATAAAATAGAAGGAAAGAAAGAGTCAAATATCCAGATCATGAGTGTTTGTGAAAATGAGAAAACTCATTAGATGAATTTTTGGTGGACTTTTCATAATATATGATTCAATAGATGTTTGAAAACTATCTATGAATGCTACTATATTTCTCCTTTCCTACATTATGTCTTTAAGACCAAGTGGACGTCTGCAGTGCAGTGAAACTTTTCAGTTGTGTGAGAATTGCATTGTGATGGTAAGAAGCAGTAGAGAGTGGAGCATTTGACCCACTATCCTTTAAGCATTTGAAACCTCAATTCAAATCTTGGCTTGAATTTCAAATGAAAATAAGTAAATATTTCATCTTTAATCCTCAAGTTTTCACCGATGCTCATGATGGAAGTATCCATCACAGTATAGTTCTTCCTCTGTTGAGGACCACAGAACCAAATTAGCAGGATTATTGATGGTTAAGAAAGAAACGTATTTCTCAAACTCAGTGCATAAAAACTTTCACAGCAGCAGAGATTTGCTCAGTTTGGGAACAGGGCGCGTTTTCAGAGGAATGAGTAAAAGCTTGGGCTGCAGCTGATCAGAAAAAATGAGACCATAGAGTCCATGAAACGAGCCTCTGGAATCATTGTCACAGTTCCAGGTCCAGTTTGGCACCCACTGTGGCTGCACCTGCTCATGCCATTTTGTTGACAGGTACAAATCACTAGTCATCAAGGAGAAAACCATGAAACAGGCAACAACTGGCTCTGACTGTATGAAGTAATTAGCTAGCCTAGAGCCCTAGGCAGCAGTACCTAAAAAGAAGCAGGTGGACCGCCAGCAAAGCCTCGGTGTTTTCTGTTTCTTTCCCCCCACCCCCCACCCCGAGTACAATAGCAGCCAAACATCGCAGAGACATTTTGCAAAGCACTTGCTAAAGAGAGCTTCCCAAGAGGGGACAAACCCATCGCTCCCTTTACACATGTCTTTCAAAGATCTGCTCTCCTTCACAGACATTTTCCACTTGTATTTTGAAATGGAATTTATTTTCCCTCTTATGAAATTGCTGAGTGTAAGAAGAGAAAGACGGAGTTCTGGTGTGGTGTTGAGCAGTGTAAGCTTTAGTCTGGCCATTTGTCTAATTAGGTGGCTTTTTTAGTGTGTGCTCTGTATAGGCTAATTAGAAGAGTCTGGCCTACAGCCAGGTTATTTCTTCCTTTAAGATTTGGTTGCTCTGCAGCATTGTTGGTACAAATTTGTCTTTCTTGTTCAGGCTGGGAATGAATAAATACCACATGTGGCAGAATGTGAGCACAGAACGCTACCTGCCTTGTTGATAAAGACAGCCTGTAAGTCCTAAACGGATGATATTGGCACTTGTGAAAAGTCAGTTCTGTTCCTCACTGATTATCAGAGACATTTCAGCAAAATGTCCAGCAAAGCTGCAATCATAGTAATTGCATAACAATTGCAATCACAGGCTTGTTTGGCCTTTCTGGAAGCAGAATAGTTATTTGTTATACAGCTGTGGGTAGGTTTGCAAATGCCCTGGCAGTATCAAGTTCATTAGTGAACTGTGTGCCTTGCTGAAAAAGTGTCTGGGGATCAGGTGTAACATATGGACAGAAATATATGGGATCTACTTTAGCTGAGCTTGCTGCAGCACAGAGAAGTATCCAAACAAATCCCAGCATCTCAGAGGCAGAGAGGGAGCAAGAAAGCTTTCAAAACTGAAGTCTTTGGAGCTATGTTTTCTTTCCCATTGCTTTTCCTATTTCTGCTTTTACTCCCTATAGGTACATCGTATTCATTACCTCCCTTCTGTGCGTTTCACTGTACTGAAATACTTAATAAGAAATTTTAGGTTTTATTGCTGTAGATAGACACTATCATCACATGCACGCTACAGAGCAGTGTCCAATAACGGCCAAACTTGAGAATACTCAGGTAAATATTTACTGTTCTGTGAAAGGCAGGATTTTCACCAACTATGCAAAATGTAAAATGGCCAGAGCAGGAGCCTAATGTCTTCTGTAACTATTCCTTTATTAGCAGGCATGTTCTGCCCTTCTTTCAGACCCTTGATCCGCGTTTAGCACTTTTTCTCATAATTTCTTGCAATTGGTGATGGTTTTCTTTCTGCTCCATGTAGTCCCAGACACTGACCATACGAACCCTAATCCTCAGACTAGGACCGGCAGTTGGTTTGCTGGAACACGTGCACATATAAAGGCCAAATCCTGAGCTCAATTTGTGCAGCTGAATGGGGCTTGTCAATTGTAGAGAGCTATAAGACCTGACCCTGCGTCACGTAGATAGATTATGGGCTAGAGGTGGTGAGGCTAAGCAGACATTGGGAAGGAAGGATATGTGGTGATATTACCAGTGTGCAGGTAACAAAGAGCCCTGCACTCACTTGAAAATTGGAACAGAGCTGCAGGTGAGCTCCTCAACCACCACCAGGACATGAATTCCAGCTACCCCCTTCCACTTAGCAGGGCAGCAAGTGCTGCTCTTCCCAGTTAGCAGATGCCATCCCTCCTGTGCCTGTTGGCACTCTGTTCAGGCATATTGACTGTTATCTCCTTCCTATCCATTTCTTTCTGTCCTATTCTAGCTCTGCTTCTCATATTTTGTGCTTGTTCTCATTTGCACTTTCAGGGTTTTTTGGCCCTGCTCCTTTTTTCCTCATTCACCATGTTCCTCTTTGGAGATGTTCAATGTAAATCTACACGGTTAAGTCAAATATGGGTTTGGCACTTACCTGAGGCTTGGAGCAAACCAGCCTTGTGGACTGCAAGCCCTGCTCCGAGTCTACAGGTCTGTCTGTGGTTTTGGTGATAGATGCTGTTAGAAGTGAGTGGGCAGGAGGAGTCACCTGCTGCTTTTAATTACGCTCATGAGTGCACAGCTTGCAGGTCCAGAGTGAAGTTGCTTTCTTCTCTTTGCTATTTTTTCTCTGCATTCTTACCCTGCTTGAAAAGTACTAGAATCGTCTTTCGCAAGCCTATTGATTGCCCTGGGAAAACCCGTTGCAAAGCACCTCTGTGCTGGCTTCAGAGGGACAGAGCTGCAGGAATATATACTTCTCTTTGTACGCTGAGTCAGGAGGGAGATGTTGCCATGTAAAGAAGGCAAGGTGACCAAAGGCTGCATTTCCGTCACCAAATAAGGGGAAGGATGGGGCAGCCACATAACTGTCACATGGCTACCTTTGAATTAGAGGGAATTCTCTTCCTCGGGATGTGGTAAAATGTGGAGATGGTGAAGGACCAAGAGAGGAAGTCTGTGCATCCCAAAAATTGCAGGCTCTCAGCATTTAGCTCATGGCTTTTCATAGACTTCTGGTGTCCTCAGTCTTGCCCAGAAAGCTATGATTGCCCACTGGTGGAGGTAAGTACCTCTTCCAGGTTTCCCACGCAGCACATTGAGGGGACAGGAAAGATGCAGAAGATAACAAGTGAAAGTTCACATGGGAATCAGACTGCCAGTCCCAAACAAAGTCAAAGAGTCACTGTAAGCCACTAAACAGGGTAATTCTTGCTTCAGAGCCAAAGGGTAGTATCATTCAACATCACCCTCCTGGTTTCTAGAAAAGAGAGTAGGAAAATACAGCGGTAGGTGAGAAAGATGAGCCTGTGCAGTCGGAGTGCAAGAGGCTGCAGTTAGAGAGAGAGAGGAGGCAAAGACAGAGCCAGCAGGGACAGGAACAGATTGTGCAGGCAATAGGAGCTGAAACCTAATCTTTAGCCAGTCTACAACACGTAGGAACATCAGCAACTTTGCAAAGGCTGGTGCACTACTTGTCAAGAGAAAAAGAAATAAAATACCTGCAGGATGTCCTTGTGTTACCGTGAGGGAATCTTGACACAGAGGTGTTGTCTTTAAGTTACTTGATGCTCCAGGTCGAGGGTCTGACACTCAGATATAATTGTTAATTGACAGTGGTTTCTCAAGTCATTTTCTGATTCCAGAAGGTGATCTGTTGTATGTGGGGAAAAATACATGGTTCTTCAGCCTGCTTTGGGTAGACACCAGTATTCAGCATTTTGGGAGGGACAAAATGCCATATGTTCCTGTTCCCAGGGAACTTCAAGACACAGCTTATACAGCTTATTATATTTTTCGCGTTATCGCAAATTAAGCTATTTTTCAATGACTGATGCCTGGCCCTTTGATCAGCTAATCTTATGAAGGAAGCAGAATGAATTTAAATCTCTGAATAGGTAAAATAATCTATATTTCATTTCTTGCTGTTCTAATAATGACTGCAATGAGTTTGGGAGTCCAAACCTTCATTTTTAACCCTGAACAGCTAGACGAGGGTAGAAGTAAGGATGTGTGGAATTAAAAAAACAAGCCTCAGAGGATAAACTGCACAGTGAATTATGATTCATGCTGCAACACAGATTGGAGCTTGTCTTGCGCAAGGAATCATCAGGAAGCAACAAGCAGTTAAGGATGAAGCCAGAGCATGCCTGCAATTTTAATGGCAGGAGCCAATCCTTGATAGGCATATTTGTTACAGTGAGCCCGACAAGTTCATTTTGGATGCTGCCGCCTGAAAAGCATTGTTCTCTTCCTCTCTGGCTCTAGCATAAGCATGTAAGACAGTGATCTTCTGTGAGGCTTGATATTTCAGGCAATGCGTATCCTGTTTGGAGTAACATTAACAGAGCATTTTGGCACATGCAGGCGCACTAACAGATTGTAAAGCCACGCAGAACTCAAAGAAAAGATACTGTTCCCTCAGATGGCTCTCCATCCGTTGATGTGAGTCAGCCAGCTCTTCCACCTTGCATTTCATCCCAAGATCTGTCTGCGTTTTTTGGTCTGACTCCTACATAGAAGCAAGGTGATGGCATGCTGCTGGATATGAGGATTGTTCCAGAATCAGATCCAGCTGCTCTTTCATTTTAAGGACTTCTCTATCAATTCACAGCTGCACAGTTTAACTGGAAAAAGAGAAGGCAAGTCTAGCTTCTTTTTTTACTACAAGTTTTGTCTAGTTACCTTGTTTGCACTATTCCGGTACCCCTATTTGCTGAGACCAAGAGCAAGTAATGGTCCAAAATATGGAAAATTTAATGTACTTCTAATCCTGTGATCAGTTCTGCAAAGCTCTTGCTGACCCTTGCTGTGACCATGCTGGTCACACAATCTGAAGTTCCCACAGTGTATGAGCTGATTTGCTGCAGGAGGCGTGAGTGTCCCAGAACTGAGTTCTTGCACTGGTCAGATTTTCCTGAGAAGAGGTCACATCTTTCCTCATTGTCTCTGTTGTAAACCCTTGGCAGGTTGACTGGCATTAATGATCTAGGAGAGAAGGTTCTCCACAGCCCTTTTCATTAACAGAGAAGTTCCTGCTCTTTGTAAAAATGCATTGCATTGGTTTGGGAAATTCTGCCGTTTAATGAGGCAAATGTTCTTCTTGAGAATGACAGTTTTGCTAGTGGTGCTGTTTATTTTTATAATGCTTTATATCCTTGAAGTTTCATAGGTTGGGGTAAACTAGGCAAAGTAGAAAGCCAAAAAGCAAATGATATTAAACATCTGTCAGGCATGCAGCTGACATAGTGAAGAAGGAATGTGGAGTTATTGTTACTTTTTTAAAAAAATTGGATGTTTGCTATAGCCCAAGTGAAAATCTCAAGATTACATGAAAACTGTCTCCAGTGGTTTGCCTTTTTGGTTTTTGTGGGTGTTTTTGTGGTTCTTTCCTCCCTGCCCAAATACTTCTGGGACACTTAGGCTTTCTAATGATGATAGGCGGATAAACATTAATATATGATTTACCCTTTCTGTGCCTTCAAGACTTGCTACAAAATACAGAGACCGCATCTATCATCTTGTGGTATCCTAAGGCCACGGAAGGCCCCATCCCATGGGAAAGGTGTGTGGGTAGGGCACTGCCCCTGCCATGGCAGATGGGTGAGATGGGACAGGGGAAAGCCCAGTGCTCAGTGAGTTATGTATTTTTTCCTCTGATCCCTGTCCCTGGAAGCATTGCACTGTTCCGGGACAGTGTGTACCACAGTAGAGGGAGCAAGAAGCTAAAGCCCTCTTCACGCTTCCAGTAAGTGTCTGATTGCAGGGTGACAGGCAAAACTTCCATAACTTCCATGAAGACATTAGCATTAGGGATGGCTTAGTAATCTTTATCTTTCTCTTAAAAGCAACTTTTTGTTATATTGGCCAGAATAGCAAAATAGCAATGGCCAGGAGCTGTGCTAGTAAATGATGACAGAGACTCCAGTTGAACTGAACAGTCACTGCCTGGCAGACAGTCACCTATGTGGCCTGTGCAAAGCCTAGGAAGGGTTAAACAGCTGCTAATGGCATCTGAAAAAAAATGAGACAGTTGAGGCAGCCTGCAGGGAAATGTCACTGATACTGAGAGAGGAATATCCTCACAACCCCTCCTGTTGGAACTCAGGAGCTCCCACGCAGCTCCTGCTGCAAAGCTCCTTCCTGGAGGTGCCTGTCTTCCTTCCACCCTTGTTGCCCCTTCAAAATTTGTGGTGTGAGGAGAGACCGCAGCAGTTCAAGGTGAGTGCCTCTCTGCTTGCCCAGCTGGGAAGTACCAACCTGTTTCGTACTGGGGATGTGTCTGCATCTTCCACCATGAATGTGGTTGGGGCCTCTAAGACCCCAAACACCCTCATCACTACGTGGTTTTCACAGAGGAACCATAATACCAAATGAGGATTTCAATAATGAGTAGAAAACCATTTTGTGCCATGTTTTTTTTTCTTGCCTGTGAGCGGGATCAGTGTTCATTGTATGTATACTCAGTAGTGAACAGCAGTCACGTAACTACTGCAGTGGACAAGACTGATTCTGCCAGGATGCTCGGTACCACGGGGGACTGTTCTGTGGTTCACAGACTTATGCCTGTTCGTTGGCCACGAGAGGCCCTCATGCATGTATAAATATGCTTTGGGACCCACTCTGTATGCCTTGTTGAGCAAGGCTGTTAGCTGTTACTGTGACAGATAAGATAGCCAAAAAGAATATGAATAAACCGCAGTGGAGAAGAAGCATTATTTCAGAAAAAGATTCATATTGAGCAATTTGACAACAGGGAGTGCTTTTTCCAGACAGAAAATTCCAGTAACAGGGAGAACTTGGTTTTACTCAGTGATTTCTTTTTTTTTCTCTCTCTGTGTCAGAGCTCATTTATTTCATACTGATTAAAAGAAAAAGCTTTGAAACCAGCAGAAATGATTTACAGTTTAGTTCTTTCAAATAGGAAAATCAATCAAAATATTTTAAAAATAGAAGATAATAACTGGAGCTGCTCATCAAGATTTAGGACTAACTGCAGGCTTGATTGAGGACTCTAAAATAAGTTTTTATTTTATTTTTCATGTAGGCATGTGCAAAGCACAACACGATAATTATCAAGCTGAATTGTCACTGAAAAATTACTTAACTGGATTTTGTAGTAGATTAAAACAGAATATCCTTTCCTGCTGTAAATCTTTTCAGCAAATGATCACTTTATCTCAGGGCTCGTAGCTCATTGTTTGAGGCTATGTTGCCACTTCAGATATTTTGCAAGGCATAGACCATGTATATACTTCTAGTTCAGTAGGAATACTCTGATTTATACCAGATGATGATTTGGTTCTACATTTATTCTTTGTTAGCCCATTTACATTTCTGCATGAATTTAAAACCTGGTGAAAGCTGGTATCAGGAAGCAGTAGTCTTAGTGCTGTCCTGAACTACTACTTCTCATTGTCCTCCTTGGACTCTTTACGGCTTGTGAGCAAGGGATGGAACCAACTGAGACATGGACCTTAAATGCATTTTCCTGCCTTAAGTTTTTCCCTGCTTCTTTCTGTGACTCTCAAATATTTCATAGTTAGAAAACCACCAAAGAGTCTCTCCGTGGGCAGTATGGTTTGCACTCCATCACTATCCCAGCAAATCCCAGTTTAGTTGATGATATAAAGGACAAAGAAGCTGTGATTATAAGAAACTAGATTCAACCATGTGGTTTGCTTTTGAATCTAAAACATTCAGGATTGCTCCCAAATTGCACTAAAAAATGGAAGTCTTTTTGAATCATGATAAATCAGAACAGGTGATTTCTAAGGTAAGTTAGTTTTGTGCAGAACACCCCATAAGGCACCAGAAGGGTACTCAAGAGACTGGGTCCCTCATCAAGTTACTTATAATGCTGGACTGTAATGAAGTCACTTAGCTCTCAGCTGCTCTATTGCAAAACTGTAAATACAGTAATAGATCATCTAAATGTGGCATCTGGGCATCTGTTCCAAATTTAGTTGGTCCCCTTCCTCCCCTCCCACAAAATGGTTGTACTTCTTTATTCATATTACCTGATTTTGTACAGGGCAATGGTGGTGTTATTAGAAGAAAGCAAAAGTTTATTTCTTAGAATAAAAGTAGAAGGTTTCACAACATGGTGAATTGATAGGGATCTGTATAAGACCCAGACTGGCTCTCTCATTTTGCTGGCTTTAAGTGAATATTAAATAATATACATATAAACATTTCAGAATGAGTTAAATATTTTCTTAAAATTAAATCATTGCCAAATTTGAACTAAAATTTCTGTTACCTCCTAAGTAACAAATGCTTTAAAGTAGAAAAAGAATGAAACCTCTCATTTTGGAGGCATCAAACCAAATGTCTTCATTTTGAAGTGTTTTTTTACGGGACAGTTTCTTCCAGAAACAATCTGATCAAACATTAGCAAAGCTTTTCAGTCATTCCAAATACCTGGTCATGTATTTTTCTTCATAGAAAAAAATAATTTGAAAACACTTTCCCTGCTCACATAGTTGAAACAGTCAGAACTTTGTTATCCTCCTATGACCTGTGAGTCCTGAGTGGCTCAATCTCCTTTTCATTTAGGTCTGAGCTGCTTCTAAATAGAAACTACCAAACCTAGGGCTGTTTCCTGAACCATAAAGTACATTAGCCATCAAAGGGAATGGAAACTTTCCTCCATTTACTGAAGAATTAATAAGCAAAGTGCAATGATGGTTACAATTTAAGAGGCAGGAGTGCAGCCCTGGTTGCCTGGAAACAGGAGGATGCCTTTGGAAAGCCACACCAGGCTCACCCAGGAGAGAGGCCTCTTACACAACCTGACACCCATCTTGTCCCTTCTAAAAATGTGACTTTTCTCATTGCTTTTTATCAAGACTTTAATGAGTTGTGAAATTCATTTAGCCTTTACCACATATTTCAGTGTGAGGATATATCACGTGATATCCATGAATTAGAGATGGACCTGAATAAGGGTCCAACATCCAAACTTTGAAGCAATGAGCCAGCATTCAGATTTCATAACTGCGCTCTTTCTTGTACTGTTGACCAAATTTCTCAGGAGCGTTCAAACCTGGGCTAACCTATAGAACTGGAGCAAGCAGATTTTGCCAGAAGTCACATATGAAGTAGGCTCAGTTCAAAACCTGCCTTTCATCTTAACCAACCTGATTTAAAGCAGTTTGCATAAAATAAGATATGTTACATGTCTGCAGCAAAACTAACATCAAATCCTGACCTGTTGCAGGAAAGCCAAAATTAATCATTTTATTAACATTGCCAATGCATTTCATTTTCATGCATGCTTTCCGTGCAACTTCAGCAGCAAACCCATAGGAATAATATCCCCTGCAGTAAAAAGACCTTAGGAATTCAAGTATGTACAAAATATCTAGAGAGTGTGATATTATTATTAAACCAAAGCTGTAAGGAGCCTGGTTAGTAGAAAGCTCATAAGGTTTTATAAACATTCCGGTCAGCCTGGGACTGTGTTCCTGGGCTGGTCCAGTACCAGCCGCTCCTGTGCTCCTGGGCTGGTCCAGCACCAGCTCCATCCAGACCACTTACCAGCTCCAGAGGTACCAAGCTGACCTACACTGTTCAGCCAAGTTTTGCCTGTGGCCTTTTATGGGCATGCTGCGTGCTGGGGACACAAACTTTCATCCCCACAGTCAAAGGAGAATTCCTGTAATTTCTTTGAAATGACACTCCAGAGCAGTCTGAGTGACTACCCTGTTGAGTTTGGGGTGAGACCCATGCATGCATTGAAGTACTGGGAGAGAGCTTCACAACACAGAGCCCCACCTTCAGGCCATGAGGACCATGTGAGAAGGAAATGCAGATATCCCAGGTTTCAGAATCACGAGCATTTGACTATGATGACTAACTTGAAGAAAGTATCCAGAATTTTACCCAATGTTTGGGTAAGAAACCCAAAATCCAACAGTTCTTCTACAATGTGTTTGCCTTCAACGAACATTGACGCACACTGCAAATGAGTAGAAAATGTCTTGCCTTCTGAATTGTTTTTTTACAGAATACTGAATGTTTCCAGCCTCTGAGCAAAAGTAAGTAGACACAGTAAGAACAGACTTTGTCAGAGTCTCCAGGCATGGAAGGAGTTACGTTGTTCAAAAATGAGTACAAAAATAGTGACTGCTTTAGAGGGCAGAAGAGGATAGATTCAAGATGCCAGCCTTATGCCTTACACTCACTGATTACTTGAACTGTTCATTACCACAGTTCTCCCTGTGTTAAGGTGGAGATAATGCATTTTTCCTAGGACTATTGTGACAGCTAGTGCTTTACCAATTACTTTGATGTCTTTGAAGGAAAAAATACTCTATCTGCCTAAATTTAAACTGACAGAACATTGTGAATCAGGTGGAGGTGGCTTTGACCAAATTCCTGTAGAGCCCTTTTATTGTGTGAGGTATGGTTGTTTTATGAAATACAGTTTTCTTTTCTTCATAGCCTTCCAAAGCACCATGATGTCCCCCAAGATGTGACGCTTTAGCTAAGAATTGTTTGTCCTTGCATAAATCCTGTGTGTGCTGAGAAATAGGAATATTTTGTGCCTGGTAATTTTATCAGTTCTTATCAGCTTGCAGAGAAAGAAACGGCAGTAAATTGGATGTCTTACCTTGAAAAGCTTTCAAAAAGAAAACATGACATGGTGAATAGATGCCTGGAGGGTAAGGGTTTTTTTCTTCTTGGGTTACAGGAACGCAGACAGGTCAATATGACAGAGAGTTATGTTAGTATTCATGAGCCAACTTTCCCTTTGCCTTGAGAGCTTGCTGTAATGGCTTGAGAAACGTGCTCCACTGTGGTGGCTAAATGGCAGATTGTATCCAGCGTCAGAGGCTGGGGCAATGGTGACAGGTCCTGAATACCAATCAAGCAGGAGCTGATGATTGCTGCGATTTGCCAGTGGCTGTGAAGTGCCTGAGGTAGACAGCCAAACCTTCCTTTTTACTTCTTTTGTGTGTTTATCACAATGCATAGAGAATACTGCATGGCAGCTCAGACAAGTAAATAATTTCCTCATGGCATTGGGTCACATGGCACCAGGCCTCAGGACAAATATAGGAACCCCTCTAATTACAGCAAAAATATCCTGGAATCTTAAAATGGCTTCTCCTGAATAAATAAATTGGACTTTGTGTTACCAGCCCAAGGGGGAAAGGGGGATAGGGCAGGAGGGACTCCCTTGAGTATAGCCAGTTCTCAAAAATGGTCTATTTGCATAAAAGCTGCATGTTAAAATTGGGCAAACATCCAGCTGTGGTTAGATTAAATCTTTTTCCTTATTTGAAAAAAAATACTAGGTTAAACGCCTCCATTTCATTATTTTTCCTAGCTCTTTTCAGTACTGTGGGCCAATACTCCAGCTGGCATAAATCAACATCATTAGGCATATGAGTATAACAGCAGCTGAGGCCCAAGAGCTTGGTAGGGATGGGTCGATTTACATTTAGCCTTATGTTTAGCCTTACGTACGTGGTTACTTTTCCCTGTGTTGTTTTTGCGGTGTCTGTAAGTGAGATCTCTTCCTGAACACCAAAGAAATAGGCATGTCACATCTAATATGAACAGACTGCTTACCATTTCTGTAGTTCCTTATACTTGAGGCACTCACAGCAAATTTTACGCTGCCAGAACTTGGCACATTATGGCTCACGTGCCATTGCTTACCCGTGCTGAGGCAGCATCCCCAGTCAGTGCTGGCAGCGAGCAGCTATGAAGGCAGCATTGATCTCAGCCTGCTTTATGTGCTGTCTGCGCCCAAACCAAACCTTCCAGCCTGCAGGAAGGCAGGTCTTGCTGTTCTTAATTGACACATCAGGAAACAGAGGCCAGGAAGAGCCACCTAGACTGCCTGATCCTGTTTGCAGCCTAACCATGGATATATACCTGACTTCATGAGCTCTATTTTCTGTTGCTTTGCTGATGAAATACAATCAGTGACTAGCACATCCAAAAACTAGGCAAGTGCTCCAAACAAGAAGCAGACATATACACACTAGGGTACAGGTACAAAATATGGATTAAGCAGCTACAGTTTTGTCTTATTTTGATGGAGTACAGTTGGAGATCTTGGGAGAATTCAATGGATTCAGGATCTTGTAGTCCCTCTGCTGTTGGGTGAGGCACAGAGCGACTGCACAGAACAGCTCCCTGGACCAGAGCAGCCTGCTCCTCCCGGAGCAGCTCTCCTTACCAAACAGGGGATGGGGATCATATCCTAGCTGACACCTGGGGTGCCCTACTGGCCATAAGCATCCTGCAGGCACTATCATGGTATTATCGTGGCACGTATTTTTCAGCCAGATGATTAAAGCTTTTTTGTTAATTATTATTAGGCTGTTCAGAGAGAGCAGTGTGAAGAGCCCTTGTTGCTCCAAGCATGAAGGTAGTTACTGAAAGTAGCCTTTATAAGGCAAAAAAACCTCTGTGTGCCCTAAGCTATTCTGTAATGCCTTCCCCCATCTTACAGCTGGGGCTGACACACTGGGAAATGCCGCCTAACACCCAGGGGCTGCCTATGTCTCCGAGAAAAAAGACGCCAGGTCCTTTGTGGGGGTATCCTGTATGACAGGGACACCTGCTGGAGCAAAAATTCAGTAACATCTGGAGGAAGTCAGCCAATTGCTCTGGACCACGATTATGTTTTTAAATACAACTAAGATCTCATTTAAATGCAACCAAGCTCTCATTATTTTCTTTCCTCAGTTAATTGTGCTGCTCTGCGTCTTTTTTAAATTTCCCAGGCATCAGCACATATGAACAGATGATTAAAAATTCTCTTTGATTTACATGATAACACTGATGACTGACCTTGTGCACTTGTCAAAATGCTGCTTCTGTAAGAGATTCTCTTGCTCCTGCTGTTCCTGTGAAAAACCCTGGCTTAGTCCTTAGGGAGGTTTGCTGTCCCCTCTGACCAGACTGTCATCTGGAGATGACATTCCTGCAAAGCCTTGAGAAAAGGAACCATGTATTTTACTCTGTTCCATGAGCAGAACAGCATATTACTCTTTGCATACTGTTATGTCTGGGGACAGTCACATAAAACTGTTAGAGGCAACATCCCATCTCCTTCCTTGGTCCCCAGGGGCAATGAGCCCCCTTAGGAACAAATGGAAGGGACAGACCTTATTCCTCAGGATCAACTCTGACAACAAGCCCAGCGCGTATCATGCAGAGCAGGGGACACTCCTTTGTGTGATGGGCATTTTTATCCTTGTGCCATGGAGCTGTAGAGGAAATACTTGTTAGTAGTGGCTTTAAGAGATTTACTGATTAAACATTTAGGAATGGTAAGTCAATCACCTTAAATCACACAGGTTATAAGGAAATTTCATTCTGAATTCTAAAGTGTTGTAGTAGTACCCTTAGGAGCAGTGTCATTTGGGATTGCTAAGGACATAAGTTAAGGGGCATTTGATCTTATCCACTAAGCAGGCACCTTTAAATCACTCTCCTGCAGCCGTGGTAGTGTATTGGTAATTGTGCAGCTGATGACAGCAAGTCGTCATCTCTCTGGGCCTCTAGTGAATGGTAGGGCAACAAGGAAAGTCATCATGTTTTCAGTTCCTTCCATACAGGTCAGTTTGTTG
Organism: Fratercula arctica; assembly: GCA_947846985.1. Classification (NCBI taxonomy): domain Eukaryota; kingdom Metazoa; phylum Chordata; class Aves; order Charadriiformes; family Alcidae; genus Fratercula; species Fratercula arctica. The sequence goes on from CANTUZ010000010.1 coordinate 30,082,862, forward strand.
ATCATGCTACAGATCACATCTGCACCTAGCCGAGTCATTTCTGATTGATCAAAGAACAGTGATCTGTAAGGTGTTTGAATCTAAGGCCCCAAACATTACTTCTGCATTTTTCTGTAGTACATGCATTCCGTAACATTATATAAGTATTCTAATAAGCAAATTATCTAAGTATGCAAATACAGTGGTGTCTGGAGACAGGGGTAAATAATATATCAGTCCCATAATCCTGCATCATTTGTAGTTGCAACCATAGGTAAGGTAACACTTAAAACTGGCTTTCAAGTGTTTTGAAACTACTAATGCAGCATTTTCAAAAACAAGCATGAGATTCTGCGAACTGGTGCTCATAATGCCTCTGCCAGGAAAGCAGAGTCAAGATATGGTGCCTCATTCTGTGATGCAAGACTTAGAAATGTGGGGCTTGTGGTGATGGGACTTCCTCAAGGAGAATGGCATTGTCTAGGTTGGTTTTCACTCTCAGTGGAAAAACTTGGTGTGGCCAGGAAAAGACAAAGACATTCACTGTCTGCTGAAGGGGAATCTGGTAAATTCAATTTTTCTTCTTTCATTCCAGTATAACTGGAAGGCAGATAGCTGAGAATCATGAGCATCGCTCTGTGACAAGAAGTGAGTGTAGATACATGCCTGTTAATGCACATGCATAAAATGGGGGTAAAATCCAGCATGTATTAACCATTGTGAGGTCTCTGTTCTCTTCCTGTAGTATTCTTCATCCATACTGTAGATCGGGGTAGAGAAACCCTTTATACCATTGAGTTCTGCAAACGTAGCTTCTTTGTGTTCAGGTGATGACTATCAATCATTATAACTTAGATTAGCTCTCAAGTCCATGCAAACACAAATCTCTCCAGTCTTCTTCCTTGTCACCACTATTGATGGGCACCAGTCAGAAGTTTCACTTTCTGTGATAATGTCATTCTGGACATTTTGTTTCGAGCTTTTGTGATGCAGCATCTCTCATGGAAAATGACAGGTGATATAATTTATTGTAGAGGCACTGTATGATGCTGAACTTGAATTCTGGAAACAAGTGTTTCACACAATACTTTCTCAGTACTTTCAGAATTTATAAATAGAACTCCATTTTTAGTCTCGGGTAAAACTGGAGCCTGTGGTGTACTAATATTTGGTGCTGAAGTAACATTAACTGTTTATTACTTACATATTCAGTACAGGAAGCTGTTTGCCTTTAGCATTGCTGCCAAATACAGCAGTGTGTTCAACAGCTGCACAATCCAAAGTCATATTTACAACCAGGTAACCAAGCAGAAGAGCTCAGTGCTGTAGCTAGCTCACTAGCCATAACCTCAGGTCTATAACTGGCAAAATTCCAATGTTTTTGCAAATAAGCAGATTCAAGTAGTATAGAGACTGCAGAGCTCATGACTGGCATCAATTCAATGGCTTGTGGCTCTCCTGATACAGCAGCAACATTAACAGTATATGTAGCTATGTGTGCAGTGAATTTAGGGCTATTTCTATCGGCACTCATAACAAGAACCTCTGGCACAAGTAATTTCACATACCTATTGCTCATTTGGAGCACCAGAACATACTCTCACAAAATGCCCAATTTCATGCAGTGTTTGCACTGGATTTCTCTTGCAGGACAGCCAGCGTAATTTCCAATATACTGTGTGGAGGCATAGCAGTAGCAAAGTTTTCCCTGGGTATTCGGAGTCTGCTGAGCACGTGTCTGCGGTATTGTAATTTTCCGTAGACTGCACTTTAAACCCCCACCTGGAATGGCTGCACAGCTTGAACAGTGCTTGCTGTACCCTGACTTACCATTTTCACTTCTGCCACTGCTGACTCAGTCGACTAGCAATGGCTGTAGCCAGCCTCTGTGGAGTCAAGTCTGATCCAAGTAGTAAACCCTCTCTAATGTGAACGATATTTTTTTTTTCTCTGTAAGCTGATCTCAAATAATCTTGTCTGCCATGTTTCCAGACCCACATGTGACAACCAGCTCTCATGAGAAACTACACTGTAATGTTCTGCTTGTTTCCCACAGTCCTGTTACAAGCTGGCAAAATTTATGGTGTTCATCTACAGTAGTAGATGTAGTAGAAGTAGAAAGTGTATATAGTACACACTTGCCTTTTGCTCCGTTTAAGTTTGCTCTTTCCTCAGGAACGTCCCTGGCACTAATTGTGAACATACCGTATCCAGACATCCTTGCTCAAGTAATAGGAAGGTGAATAGTCTCCTTCACATTTTGCAGGAGTGCAGCGGGTTTACTACGGACTGTAACAAAGCACAGATGGGAAGTGGAGACTCTGAGAAGTTTACTTAGGTACAAAAGAGCAACAGAAGTAAAGCCTAGGCATGCCTGTGGTCAGCAGTAACATATAGCAAACGCGCATGGAGAAATTTGCCCATAATGAAGGCAGGGTCACTGATATTTTTCTTTAGCTCAGAAAAGCTGAGCAGAGAAAATGCCACACTTCACCGATCTGTTAGGGGAAAATTTTACTTTAAGCACAGAGAAGCTGAAAACACATCAAAGTGACCCAAAGCTGTTATCGAGAAGGGACAATGACAGTCCATTCCTTTGAACTTTGTATGGGTTGGCTCATGGTGGCTTTGGGCAGAGAAAGAGCATGGCTTGAGGCAGGAGCAACTCAGTGTCGCCCTTCTCCAAACTATGGAAAGTAAAATTCCTTTCTGTGGGATGAGCTAGCCCTCAGTGGCTATGTGAGGTCAGCCCTGCCGAGATGGAGCCCCTGAGCCCTCCATCTGCAGAGAAGTGCTTTTACTGATGATACTAAAAAGATGTCCAGATGCTCTTCTTGTTTGGCATTTTCAGGCTGCTGCCAAACCAACTGGGAAGCCATATTGTACAGATGAGCCAAGTACAAATTGGTGTGTAATTCATAGCACATGCCTTTATTTTCCAGCAAACTTTCTTTTAAAGGTCAGACCAGAAATTTGGGAAGGTATTTTGTCTCTCTGAGGGACAAAATGCAGCCTCATCTCAGTTATGGCACCCAGTTGCTTACGCAGTGCGTTAAGCTAGATCCTATTGGAGAAGAAATGTTCAGCAGGAGAGAGTTTAAAAGTAATTAGTAACAGGGGAAGCCAAAAAGGTAGCTTTAGTACAAGGAGAAAGTAGCGCATAATAATGATTAGCTGGAGAGAGAATATGTAAGTGGAGAAAAGAAGTTAATTTATCAAGATAAACAATAAGATAGTTAAAATTAAGGGGAATAGAGGAAGAGATAATTAAAATCCAGTATTGTTAAATACAAAACCCCGCTTTGCGGTACCTAGATATTTATTTTTTAATAGAGCCCAACTGAGCAATTGAGGAAATGCGAGGTATTGGTAAAGAGCTCCTGAAAGAACAGTGAAGCATCAATGTAAAGGTATCCTTTAGGACGCATTTCCTCCACATATAAACAAAATTGTTTTGCTTCTATTTTACCATCAGCATAGAAAACTGCAGTATGTCTGTATTTGTCTGCATCTTTGTAACCTTTAAGAGGATGAAAACTGAGGATAAGAATTGGATGCTGGTTTAAGTTAGGGGCAAAGAATTTTTAGTGCATTCAGTCTTACTGGTGTGAAACGTATCAGTGTACAGTACGAGTGATATATAAAAGGTATATAAAACAGTATTGCTAGTTTTTTTCTGGGTTTGGGGGGTTTTTTGGGGTTTTTTTGTTTGGTTTTGGTTTTGGGGGGTTTTTTTTGGTTTTTTTTTTTTTTTGCTTTTTGCTATTGAAAGAGCTAGATTACTAATAACAAAAAGAAAGCAAGCAAATTTGGGTTTCCTTTATAGATGTACCCTTTCGACCCTGATTCTTAGCGAAAGTCCATTTATGAGTATAAAGATTGTTGGGAAATGAGTTTGGAGCCATATGCAATCTCCAGAGGTGCAACATATATTCATACATTTACCTAGGGATCAGTATTATTCCCGTGATTTATTAGATGTCTGAGTATATTTTAAGTGATTGTGTATTTACAATTTTGGCATGGTTGTGTATTGCATATAAGTTTTAAAGACTACTTTATTTCCAAACAGTGTGATTAGTGATGAGTCACAAACAGTAAGGGCAACCAGGAAAAGAAATTAAGACTCTCTGTAGTTTTAGCTACTAGGGAAAACCTATGCTTATAACTACTTATAAGTTGTGTCATGTGGGAAGAGATATTTGGAGGTGAGGAAGAATCTGTGATAATTCACTTTCCCTGATAAAGGGCCACATTTTTGGCAGATGGGGACTCATATATCTCCCTTAGCTTGAACGCTGTTAAGCTATTATCTCCATTGAAGGAAATATTGTCATCAATGTAGTAGTGAGGATAAAGAAGAGCAAAGATGGCCATAGAGATGTGTCTGCAGCAGAGAAGAGGCTTGAGTAGAAATGCTTTGCTCACAGACCATGCTCCGAACACGGGGTACTCTGGGGAGAGAATTGCTCATAGGACTGGAAGTTCCTTGGCACGTACTAACAGCTACTCAAGCGCGCTCACAGCAAAGAGGAGGCATGAGCTCTGCTGCCACCCTGTCAAGGAGCAGTGTGAGGTCAGAGAACTGGAGTTGTGGCAGCAAAGGTGTTCGTGCTAGTGCAGAGCCATCTAGTTGGCAGCAGTCAGAACAGCAGTTGTTGAAGGGCATTGCTTGTCTGAGCAAGGCTATGTGCTGGGAAGGAAAAAGAGGGAGCTTACCAGGGGAGAGGGTTTTGCAGGGGGCCAGGGAGAAAGCATTTATCTCACTGGAGCAACAGCAGAAACAGAGCCAGCAGTGCCAAAAGTAGAGGTGGCCTTCTGGTCTCTTCCTTGTTCCTCTTGTGCGGCTTCTTTTGAAGTCCTACCTCCTTTAAGAAACCAGCCTGTGTAATGGGTGCTGCCCCTCGTGGCCAGCTAAGTGTCTGGGAGGAGGAAGGAGGTTCTGCTTTGCCATCTGGAACAAACAGCTCTTCAGCAACAGATTTTTACCTTCTGTTTCTGGGTCTAGGGAGGCAGATGTTGCTGCCTGCTACTGCTCATTAGGAGACTCCTGCTGCCTGAAAGAGTCATACTGTTGCACACCAGTGTCATGTGTCCGGCCATCCTTCTTCAGAGGGCTGGAGCCAGCAGTTGTCAGTACTTCAGGATCTTTTTTAAATGGTTAATTTAAATAATATATGTATATTTATAAACCTTAAAAGATGGGAGGAGAAGCAAGCATCAAACAAATTATTTGAGTCATTATCTAAAAGAAAGCAGAAAGGGTAAATGTGAAGTATTTGAGTCCCTTTCTTATTAGTGTAGGTATGCACACTGGTCATACAAGGAAGGAGACCGGTCTTTGTGTGTCTTCACACAATTGTTTTCATCTTTTTAGAGGTTTGGTTACACAGGGGTGTTTTCAACATTTCTGAGATCAAAAAGGAGAGTGAGGTACTCCACCAAAAGAAGAGATCAGAATAGTGTGCGCTGGATTTGATTAACACATTTGCAATCACCTTACCTCTCACTTCAGTCTACAGTGAAGTAGTGCCATAGTGCAAATATGGCACACAGTGATGTGACAGGGCTGCTGGTTCCTTTTGTCAATTCGTTTAATGACTGATGATAAGAGATATTGAATACAAGAACAGGGTTTCTGATCCTTTTCTTCTTTTTATCCAAATATGCCAGTTTGACAGAGGCTGAATGAAGTATGTCACACAGCAATGTCTGGTTCCCTATTTAGGTGTTTGCCCATCTCAAGCACTTTGTATGAGGTCTCAGCTAGAAAGAGAGATCCAGCAACAAAAATCTTACTGTTTCCAGGCATGTCTTGCCCCAGGACACTTGGGATGTTGGCATTTTTCACTAGAGCCAAAAACACTTTAAGTCTCAACCTGATTATTTCCTGTATTCCAACAAGCTTTTTAAGACAAAGGTATTTTGAGACTTACATTTAACTGACAAGGTTTTCAGTTGTTGGTGTAGGAACTGTTTTTTATGTACGCTGAGAGCATCTTTGGTCTTATACTCTCAAAATGGGCTGAAAAATATGGGAACTATCACCCCCATTTCAAGCACTAAGAAAGATGACTTCAGTGAAATGAGATGGTTTATCCAGGATAACTCTACCAGCCACCGGCACAATGGTGAATGGTCACTTTATTTTCTGTTGTGCTGTGATGACAGGCAATAGAATTTCAAGTATTTGTCGTAGTCTCAGAGATACCGTCCTTCTGTCTCTCTTGAGACTGTGTGGCTGGGTTTCAGATTTGCCAAAAAAAATTTGATATTGCCAATTGCAAGAGTGAGCTGGGTGTGGAAGATGCGTGAAGAGACCCATGAACATCACAGGGAACTTCCAGCAAAGCAACCACCATCCATGCATGCATCCATGCTGATTTTAGATAGGGTGTTCTTTTGTAGGGTGTTTTTGAAATGATCAAGAAATTTAAAAAGAGGAGAATTCATCCACAAATGAGACCAAAGGAGTCTCAGAGATGTATCTGCCATGACAATGTTCATGGCTAACTAGTGCAGGAGAGAGTGCAAGATGATTTAGAACAAAAAGAAAACTCCCCAGTGTCTGCTTCATCATTTGTTTAAGTGCCAGCAGCCATGCGTCGTTTGACTGCAACCACTTTGTAAAGGGAAAAGACAATAAAAGATTGTGTCCCTCCTAACAGTGTATCTACTCTCTTTGAATCTGGCAGTCTGCCCTAGTAATGCTTCCAAGGCAGAACTTTAATGGGAAGCTGAAAACTGTCCAGAATTTGGTTTATGTACATTTCTAACATTTAGCATTCAATAAAATATATCAGAGGGCATATGCTGCTATAATTTTTTTAATGCTGTGGATCCCACTGAAAAGAAAATCATTTTTTCCCGGGTTACAAATTCTTTCCAAACCCTATTTCACTGCAGCAGACATTGCTATAAAGGGACTGAAGCTGATTAAGATCTATAGCAGGTGACAGGTTTGAGAAGGAATAGTGTTTTCATTATATAAAAATTAATAATGGAGGGCTTTTCTGCTTTAGATGCTAATATGCGTCAGCAGTAAGGTAAAAGGTGTCTTGGAAAGTGCTTTTTTCCGTAGATGAAACGTATTGTAAGAAAACGTTTTCCCATGTCGCAAGAGTAAGTGAAAGACAGGCACTGTAATACCATTTACATTTATATATCACCTTTAATTCTGAGAGAGGAACAGCTGATTACAGGTTACCCTGGATAGGGGAATCACTTCACCCACCATGAAAATGCAGTCACCCCCACGAGAGGGACGCAGCAGGTGTTTAAGTGTATAGCACCATACCATGAACAAAAATGTCACTGCCAGCTGAAACATACTGGGTAACTATATGCAGGCAAGGATATTTTGTGCAGCCTAAAACTGAGCCTGGAGTTTGAATTAAAGAAAAATTGGACCCAGATTGTGCTCACCTTTTCCAACCTATGACTAAATGTGGTCATGGTTAAATGCAGAACTTGGATCATTGATTTTTTTTTTAATTTTTTTTTTTTTAACTCCCATGCATAAGGTTATATCACCACTTCTTTCTGTGCACTGCATAGTGTTTCCCCTCACAAAGAAGCAGCAGCATGCTCTACAGATGAGAGTACAACTGATCCAGATCCTAAAAGTGGAGCAGTGGAGTTCAAGAACAGATCAGGGACCATGCCACTGGAAAGGTGGTCCATCTGCTACTCTAAAATGTATTTCCTTTCACTTCTTTTTTTCCCTCTTTCACTTCCCGTTATATCTCCTTCTTAAATGGCTTCTTACCCCCTTTCATGCAGAGATGGCAGAGATTCTTTTTCTAGCATTGAGTCTCCTAAATGGGATGTCTGAGTATCCTCCTCAGGTAGGATACTCAAAGCCAGGTAAGCCATCATCAAAAAGAACTGGTTCCTGGTCAACAGAAGCATCACAACAAATGTCTTGACTATTCATTGTGCTGGGTTGCTTAGGCTAAAGTTTGGCAGGCTATGTTTTCTGTTGCTAAAGCCATCAATATGTAGTTTTGCTGCTTCTTCAGTAGGGATAAGGTACAAGATATTTGGAGCAGGAGGTAGAAATAATAGATGTTTCTTACAATAAAAGGCATTTGAGATATTTTAGAATTATTTATGTATATGATACCACTTGGTATATTCCAAGTAATCACATAAAAATTCTGCAATTGTAGTGCCTTGCTAATTGCAAAGAGAATTTTATGCTCACACAGCCTCTGGCTGCCTGGAACTAGTGGGGGCTGGTCTTCCAGGTCAGAGCTGCAGGTGAGCAGCAGGTTTTGGCCATACCCTTCTTTGTTCCCAGCACTGAGGACTGCAGGAATCCGCCACAGTCACCTGCTGCTCCTGCTTTTTACCCATAGAGGATATATTACTGTTCTTCCACACACTAGAACACTAAAAAACAGATGAACAAGCTGCATCTCTGAGAAGGTCTGTCCTGAAAAGGACTGCGCTCCAATGGCAATGATGTGCTAAACTTGACATCTTTTTTCTTTTTCTGTAATCAATGTCTGTATCTCCTAAATTAGTTGGCAGTTTCAGTAGTGACAAACTAATTTGCACTGATGTCTAAACTTTGGGGATCTTCAAGTGTGCACACACCAAAATTCTTAGCAAAAACCCATGTTGTAAATGACTTTTTACAAGTCATATAGGGAATCAATGGTACAATCAGGAACAGACTGAAACCCTGAGTCATTTGTTACTCTCCTGGTGTGCTCTTAGCTGATGGATACATGCAACCTCAATAACCTGTTCCCTGTCCTAACTGTTGTGTGCTTCCTTCAGGGAGCTGCATATTTAGTCTCTCTTAACTCCACTTTAGTAGACATAAAATGTAATCAAATTTAAGCTAATATCTATAAGGAAAGAATGAAATGAAAATTACAGCCAGGTACTCAATTTACAGTAATTTGTGATGTTACTGCTCTGCTTACTGTCTTCCAATATCTGGCCCTTGCTCCAAGAAGTTGAAAGATTTGTTATTTTCCTATTTTAGCTCTAACAGGAATAAATACATCATGTGGATGTAAGGAATTTTCAAATAGTTCAAGAATTTTTTTATTTTAAATCCAGCTCTGGAAAGGTCGAATGCATGCATCAAGTAGGTAGAAGTGTTAAAGCTTCCTCCCAGAGTTCTTACCTTTCTTTAACTGCAGTTGGATGTTTCCTTGCTTTGGCATAAAATGTCTGTTAGTTCACCTTATTCATATCACTACCTGTGCTGAAAATTACCTCTGGGGAAGGAGAAAGAAGCGGGGGAAGGAGTCACAGCTCTCTTCAGCAGTAGACACAGCATTGGTCACAGTGTGGCTCTCACCATCACAAGTAACTGATCTAGAACTAATAAAAGGGCAAAATTCCTTCCCAGGAATTCCAGGCACAATCATAATGATAAAATATCCACTCTAAAAAGGAAAGCTTTTAGTTTTTTCATGAGAAACTGTGCCAAAATGTTAACGCCTTCCCCAGTGGTAATGTCTGGGAGATATTTCTGTGCTTTCAGTGATGAACTGATGTAATGCAACTCACGCTGCACAGTAGCGCCAGCCTGTATTGGGAGGGGGTAGGTAAACTGCCTTCATTTTGGGAAGGTTACCTGGTATTCTCAGTTCAGTTTATGTCATTTCTGTGGCTATAATAGAAATGTCCTTACTTTTAATTCCTCCCATATAGAACTACAGAAATTCTGTCATTGTCCATATATGTGAGTTCGGTTTTGTTTTGTTTCCTCAACAGCAGCGCTGCTGCATCTCACAGACTAAAGTGAGGTGGTGGAGGCCCCATCTCTGGATACGTTCAAGGCCAGGCTTGGTGAGGCTCTGAGCAACCTGACCTAGTTGAAGATGTCCCTGCTTACTGCAGGGGGGTTGGACTCGATGACCTTTAAAGGCCCCTTCCAACCCAACACATTCTATGATTCTTTACCCCACCAACACCAAGGAGGCCACTTTGGATTTAATTCAAACTCTGAACTCTGAGTTTGTGGGAACAATGGAAATGAGGATAGTAGTTTGAATGCTCGCTTGAGTCTCTCTGGGTCCAATAACCTTAAAACAAGCCACATAACAAGGAGGTAAATTATGCTAGTGTGAAATCAACATTTGTTATTACAAGTTATTATTACTGATATGATTTTAATTCTTCCAAAACACGCTCTCCAATTTATTCTGTTCTTCCTCATTAACCCAATGATGAATCCCTTTACATTTTTCCCAAATCAAAGTTCCATTTGGCCAAAATTCCCACTGATGAATTAGAGGACTAAATTCAGAAAAGAATGAAGATCAGGAAAGTGACAATAAAAAGCACAGGATACATCTTAATATTTATGACCATTTTTTTATTATTATTAATTATCATTATTCCTGTGATGTTAGGTCATTATAAACTTGCCTGTGTCCTTTCTGTGTTAAGAGAGATTCATGATTTATATGTGAGGTGTTTGGCAACTATAACAGCAGCTGAATCCACTTTTTGTTACTTGTTTTATTAAATGAAGTGCTCAAGCTAATGTGAGCAGAGGTTATTTTTTTACTGGGAAGAAGCATCAAGTGATAACAGTTGGTTTATCACTCTCAGAGTGATAAACCAACTGTTTATCCTTCAGAACTACTATTTCACTGTAACTTACACCTTTTTTTCTGTGCTATATTTTTAAATATGTAGGTAAGTGTTAGCTAGGATTATTCAAATGGTCCGTCTGATAGAAGCTTTCATTGCAGGTTTTAAAGCCATCCGGTCAAAATGGCCAGAAGACTTATAGAATGGTCTCATTAAAGGTTGGACATTCCCATCTGGCATGTGAGAGAGTCCTCAGTGAGTGATGAGTGTTAAAACCAGTAGCAAGTTTTGTTTAGGGCTGTCTTCTAATGTTAGTAGTCCTAAAAGTAGGCTATCAACAAACCTTCTCTTTGTAAGAGAAAAAAGTAGGAGCTCTTATTAGATTTTTTTTTTTTTTTTTTTTTAACTGAGGAAGATCTGTATGTTTTTGAAAGTTCTCTGCTGGTAAGGTGACAGTTCTTCTTTCCTAAACCTCTAAGAAAACACTGATGGTTATCTGGAAATCTTTGCTACTTTGTAATATTTAACACATTTCAGAAGTTGCCTCAGTGCCTGTCCACAGGAGATGCCTATGGGGCCCAAAGACCCAGCATTCTTGCCAGGTGAGAGTTGTCAGCAGTGAGATGTCCATGCTGCAGAGGAAAAAAAAAATTTTAAAAAGCAAAGGTTTTATTAGATGAGAAGTTATTTTCCTTTTCCCAGATTAGCAATCATTCTGCCTTAAGGCATTTCTGTAAGATATAGCAGTCAGACCAAGTGTCCAGCGTGTCCTCTTGGAATATCGCTCCGCTCAAAGGCAGCTCATGAGGAGAAGGAAAATCCTTTGTGAGCTCTCTAAGTAACTGGAGCTCTGAAGCAATGTATTAGATGATGTTAATGGTCGTAATTGCTTAGTAAATGCTATAGGTACACTGAAGAGCTTGCAAATAGTCTAATTCTCCACAATAAGCAAAGAGTGCTTGAGGTGTACCTGAAAGCCCCATAATTCTCTGATGATAACTTCCAGAACACAGACATTGCCAGTGCCTAGGGTCCTTCTTTAATTGAGTTGAATTACACTGCTAGTTGAAAGATTTGACTTCTCCCACTGGGCCAGGGGCGATAGAGAGGCCTCCTCATTTTTGGTCTATGGCAAAATCTTTTCTCTTTTATTACTTCTGCTGTCATGAGATGTGATTCTGATTGTGCTGCTCTGATGAACATAGAGCCTCTTCAGACACAGAGCAAATCTTTTTCGTTCCCTCTCTCCTTTCTTACTTGTTGGTCCTGTTTGTGCTTCATCCTTCTGGATTCTGGGACAGAGCAGGAGAGGTCTGTGGGCTGGGGTTTTCTGTGTGTGTGGCAGGGAGCTGAATTTCACCTCTCATCTACAAATATGTCAGTGAGGTTATTTACAATCCCATTTGCCTGCTTCAGTTCCTTTTAACCTCTTGGGAACGTTTCTGTGGTGTTTTGCTTGTTCTCAATAATTCTTATGGCTCCAGAAGCAGAAGTCTCTCATGTTGTGCAGTGTGTTTTCTCCTGATCATTTATGTATAAAGTCTTTTGATTTTTCTTAATCTTCCCTTCCTTCCACATAGCTGTTGCTATCAGGTGCTTAGGTACAGTGTAAAATCTTTTCTTTCATGGTGAATTTAATGCTCCTGAAAGATACTGGACTCACAATACAGGGAGCAGTAACCTCTGTTCACAAAATGAGAGCGGAACCTGCCATAGTTGCAAGATGAATTGCTGTGAAGCAGCTCGAGGTGATTGGGGTGGCTAAACCACTGATTGCCAGGGACTGCTCTTGAGACTTATTCAGTCTCTTGCTCACTCTTGGCCAATGGCAAAACAGCTGATGCTTTTGATTTTGGTTTTGTTTTGTGTTGTTTTAATGAAAAAATGTTAATGTTGGAACATGGAAGCTACTTTGAGAGCATGCTAATCCAGTCATTGCCTAACAGGCCCCAGGTCTATGATGAGAAATGGGGAAAGGTTATTGTCTTCTAACACTGAAAAAGGAATCTTGCTGCAAAATGTTTTTTTCTGTAGTTCATCTGCCATTGGTGGCAGACTTGAATAAAAATGCTCCATCTTCTCCATTTGAATGTCAACGGTTAGTTTTTCTTTTCTGGCATTTTTCATTGCACCCAGTGTATGCTGGAAGCCAGCACAGAAGATGCTGAAATGTTCTACGATTCCACAATGGAGGGAGAACTACCACCGATTTGCATATTATTTGCTTGCTTCTTTCCTGGACCACATACAAATCATCTTTATGCTTGCATAGCACTTACCAGCGATCAGCCTCAAGCTGAAGAAGCTTTAGCAAGCTCACACCCCACAAGGAGGAGGTAAAAATGGTAGGAATGTCACGTAGATGTCATGAGCGCAATCAGCTATCGCACTCAGAACTGTCTTTGTCTTTGGTTTCCTGCAGGTAGAAGTTGTTGTCAGCAAACATGAAAAATGTACTAAACTCGAGCGTAGCAAACTGTGGGGTTTTTAATTTGTGAGGAAGAGAATGAGAGAAGGATCACAGTTTTTTCTTTTCAACTGCATGCACAGTACTGCAGTGCCAAAGCTGTGGATCAGCTCTAGGGAAAAAGGAGAGAGCTCACTGTGGGCCCGATCCATCAGTAAACTTTGGCCTGGCGTCACTGCACATTTGTAACCTGTAATCAAATACTCAGCAGGGTATTAGATATGTTAGCTTTCGTGATGCACTGCCTTTCTTAGGCAATATACCATTTCTGAGTCGTGTGACTTTGTCTTCAAAGCAGCTAAAACTGGAGATTTACACGATGATTCTGTAGAGGGGAGTAAATCAAAGAGGGAGAAGAAAAACTCAAGATTTCTCTGGCAGCTTGATAAAATGCATGTTAAGACTAAAACTAAACTTAAAAATATCTCACTGCCCCCACTTGGTTCACAGGCGCTGGCAAAATGTAAACTCTTTCTCCATTTCTCTTAGCTTAGGTTTTGTTGACAGTCCCCTCATTTCTGGTTGACCAAAGTGTTGATCCTGCTTGTTTTGTATCACAGAATCACTGCTTTCATGCACACAGTAAAATAATAAGCAATGTTTGCATCTCACAACATGAAGTTTATCCTTGCAACATTTTTAGGGTTAAATTTCCCTTTGGGTAATTCTGCAAATATATTAGCGCTCCAAAATCTGATGTCTGTCTTATCAATATCTTATAGAGAGCCCTGAGGGATCCTGGTGGAGTTCAGGATGGAATTGTCCTCATTCTTTTACCTGAGCAATTAATAATTCCTTTGGTGGTACTTACCGTGTGTTCCCTCTGCCCTCAAGATAGGAGTCAACATTTCTTTAAGTCAGAAAAATGTGCTGGCTTCAGGCTGGCTTTCAAAATACATGCTGCAATGGTAACGGAGCCCTGTTACTTAGGTTCAAGCCCTGTTACTTAGGTCCTGGCTCCAGCGGCAGAATTTTTTTCTCTTTGAGTGGGACAGGAGATGAGCAATGCCCTGTGAGTCAGTTCTGGAGCAACACGTGAGCTGACTGCCCCAGTGGGTGAGGTGTGGACACGTGCAGAGCATTTGCAGCACACTGAAAAACTGCAGAACCACAACCACCTCCTAAACTCAAAGTTAGCTGATTTTGGCAGAGAATATTGCTAATCTGCTGCCTTAGATTTTCATCTTTTGCAGCACATCTCTGATCTGGTTTTTGAGGGAAAAATACAGGCAATTAAATAAGGTTGATGCAGGTCCATTCTGTCTTTCCAACTCATATGAGAGATCATGACTTTTTTGCTGTTTACTTTTTTCAAATAAAATTATTTCAAAATAGTTCCTGTGATTTAAAGTGGGAAGCTTAAGATTAGACACGCAAAAAGCATCATACCCTGAACCCAAGTTCCTGCCTATAAAGATGAATGTGTCAGGTCATCCCGCAGAGACCTGTAGGAGCCCTTGGGAAGAGCGGAGATATCGCAGCAAGTTCCTCACTGCCACCACAAGGGGCCAAGCTTGGGGCACCAGAGGCTGTGGTGACTGAGTGAGCCCTTAGGGATTCCAGGCAACCAGCATTGACTTAGGTTTTATGCCACGTTTTGTGACATACGGCATTGCACCAAGGGTCAGTGAAGTGCAAAAGCTGGCTGTAAGCATTCATCTGCAGCTCGGGACATGCCTGCTTTGGGGTGTTCTAGGATGCAAATATGCTGTACATTCATGATGCTGTAATGGTCAGGGAGTGATACGTACTCCCGAATTTGAAGCCTCCCTTCTGAAAACATGGGTCTCAAACTATTTGCCAAAGCATCCAGCTTGGTGAAAGTCTGCCAGGCAGGAAGGAGGGGGAGAAGGACTGCAATCCCAAACCCATCAGAAAGCAATTAAAGTCCAGGGAGAGGGATTTAAAACCCAAGGTGAAAAAACATTGCCATGCTGTATTACATGACTAATAAAGGAGACAAACATCATCAAACACCCACAATACATTTATAGGCTTTATTTTAAGTTTTGTAAAGTGGATTAGAGACATTTGTATTCATTAAGGAGATAAAAACCCTTTCACTGAAACTCAAGTGTTTTATTTAAAAAGTTAGAATTTTATAGGTGGTGAAAGAACCGTAAACAGAGCAATGAAATGGTCAGAGAAAAAAAATGTCAGTTTTGTAAACGGCTTTAGAAAGAGCAAGAGCATTTCTTTTTCTGAAATCCCTATTTAATGGATTAATGTATTATTAAAAAAGATAGATGATATACATGGATGGGAAAAAGCCCTGGGACTAGGAGTTCTTTCTTGTCTTTCTCTCCTACTTACTGTAATTTTTCTCCCAGAAACATTTAGAGGCACTGACTGAGATGGAGGCCCCCGTGAGCACTACGAAGAGGCAGTTCCAGCTTGCAGAAGCATCAATTTGAGTGGGGAAGTATAAGTGAGGGTGAGAAAAAGGGAAATAGGGCCTCCTAGTTAAAAATGGGGATAATTAATAATGGGTTACAGACATAATTAATGTGAAGTTGCAGAGCTTGAAGCAACTCCTTTTGTTTTGCTGGCTAGCGTGGGCAGGGCTACTAGGAGTAACCTTATTGTCTCATTATTTACTCCCTTTCCAGGTTGTGTTTTCTCTCTCTCCTCTCCAGTTCCCCCCACTGTATCCCTCTCTTGCTCTGCAGTTTCTCTTTCCCTGGTTCTCCTTCCTTCCTCTCTCCTCAGTTTCCTACCTGTAGCACTCAACTCCCTGCACTTTCCCTTCAGTTGTCAGCCTTTTTCTATTCCACTATCTCCTCATCATCCACCCACTCCTGTGGCATCTTTTTAGTATTATTTGGCAGTTTTGAAAAAGGGCTTATAAAATAAATGATGTTTATAACCTGAGCATGTGAATAATTTGTTAAAGATCTTAATTACCTGACAAAAAATAAGCTAATCAGGAAGATTCAGTAGGGATTAATTGTGCTGGGAAACCTGAGAAATTTTTTCCATTTTCTGCACCTGATTGGACCTTCCAAACAAGCTAGCAGCTGCCTTTGCAGCAGGCATGGGAAATTGTAGCTTAAAATAGATTTGCTTTAGAAACAGGGTACTTTTTTCTCTTTTTTTTTTAAATGAGGGCAAAAGAGGTATGTGACTACAGCCACGTTACTGCTTTGAGAAGCATTTGTTGTAAAAGCTGCAGAACTTCCTCTAACACTTGTTGCAGCAGGGTTAGACTATGCACTGTTTTTCAACAGGTCACCCATGGGTTATACCATACCAAGACATCCTGCTCCGTGAATCAAGTTTCTGAGCAACTACCTTGCTTAGAAGCTACTTTTGGGGAGCAGAGCTCAGGTAAGATGCAGATCTGAAATGATATTATGGGTCTTTACTTGTCCTATGAGCCCTGCAAGTGTAGATCTGACAAGCCTAATGAAAGGTAGCTCTGTAATTACTTCTCACCAGCCCTTCTTGCTGTAGGATTTTGTCATTTCAGTGTTGAAACTGTTTCCTTTCATGTGTGTTAAAAAATAAATGGAAGCCAGGATATTTTGCAGGTGCCCTTGAAAAGCAATTTTTAAATTTTTAACAGGATAATATTGTCAATCATGGAGAAAGAGAAGGATGAGCATGAGATTTCTAGAGTGTCTGCTTTATGGAACAGGCTCCCTCTGAACAAATCACTGAATCTTTTAGTTCCTGAATTAACCATCCTTCAAAACGGGAATGAAGTATTCCCTTTTCCATTTTGTGTGCCTTGTGTACTTAAGTTGTAAACTTGTTGAAAAACAGTCTGGCCCTTGTCACTTATACCTCACTTCTTTGGTGAAAAGGGGAGACAGTATTAGGATATGGAAAACCATAGCCCCTGAATGTTATTCTTTCTTTGCTTCACTTTTAATTTTCATGTTAAAATGGTCTTCAGCCATCCTCCTGATGGCTATGCATTTAAAATAAAAGCACAGATTCTCACAGGTCTCTCCAGTAAGGAGGAAAGACTCTGGGCCAAATCTACCCTGGAATTAAACCAGGGATATGCCTGTTGTTCATCCTGCTGCTTTTGCAAAGTAGGTTTCTTTTTGCCGTTTTTTGCTGTTATGCCCAGGGATCTTCTATTGCGGGTCACAAACATATGCCAGCTCAATGGTCCTTCAGTTTATTTTTCTCTTCCTGCAAGGTAACCATTCATCCATAGAGTAATTTCTTTAAATGAGGCATTTTAATCCAAATTGCCAGTTAATACCTGCAGGGCCAGCTTCCCTCCTGATCAACTCTGGAAATTAAGGGAAGCTTTGAATGCTGCTGTAAAGTTTTGCTTGCAGAAATTCTGACGGACTTTTGAAACACAGAGCAAAATTGGGAGCTCTGAAGCTTCGGACAAAATGCAAAACTGTAGAGGGGGAAAAAGCAAAGTATCAGATTAACTTTGTGCTTAGGTTTCTCAGGTTGTGCGGGTCTGGGTTCACATTCTGAAGGACACTGTAAGTAAAAATGAGGCTGGGGTCTCACTGTACTGTACTTATTCATTAATGTAGAATGACCAGTGTTACGCTCTTCCTCTTAAACTAACTGATGTCTGATTGTTATCTATGGTACAGCAAAACTGAATGATCAGCACTCTTCTTCTAATTTCTGTGCTTATATAAAGGCAGTTAGTGTAGTTTCCATTTAAACTTGAAGGGAATAGGGCAAGGCTCTGTCAAATTATGTCCATGCAAGTGTATTTTCTTTGAAAACCTAAGCCAGACATTCAGACCACCACCTGAACAGCCTCCCATATCAGAGCGCATGTGGAATTTCAGGGGAAACTTCCCTCTGTGTATTTTTGTGGCTTTGACTTATTTGTAAATAATAATGGATCCCAAGGGATCAAAAAAAAAAACAAAACCTCTTAACTAAGTTTATTACAAAGAAAATCATACAAGTCTTTTACTACATCTTCCATGGGAGCTGCAACTGAATCAATAGGATCCTCTCTGAAAATTAGAAAGAAAGGCATCCGTTAAAGTGCAGTGTGATGATTCTTCTAAATGGTGATGGCTGTCCCTATGCAATATTGAACGAGAAGAAAAGCACATGGACACAAGCCAAGTTCAAATAAACAAACTAGCTAAATCCATGTACTGTTGCTCTGTTAGATCTCATGGCTTCTGTAATCTGTGAGGAGGAGAGAAAGACCCTGAACTTTATTGGAAGTATTTTTAAGGTTTTAAGCTTGCAGTCCTACCAAAAAATCTGTGTCTCTGTTCCCCCTGCTATTTCCCACTCTGTACAATCTCTTCCATCTGCCAGCAGATGCAGTTTAACGGACAGATAGATTAAAGAATAATACTGAGTAGAATTCAACAAGAAAAACAACACCTTTAATTAAAAAAGGTTGTAAGTTACCAACCAGTACTGTAGAATTAAAATTGTCAGTAATTGTCATTGTTCTCTAGTCACTCCTTCATGGCTTGTTCCTTTTAGCTTTATTACAAAAAGAAATATATAACTACCCATTGATAACTGCTGTGGTTAAGGACTTTGCCCACCATTAGATATGGGGGGTTTAAAGCTGTTTATATTTTCTTATAAATAAGCACAAACCATGTCACAATGCCATTCCATTTTTTGGACTCAACCCTTAAGCAATCTGTCCATAATTGCACTAGAAAATGTTCAGAGCAATTTGCCAGGCACCTATCTGGGACAGTAAGTATCCTGAATAAAATATGATTGTTGTGCTCTGAGCACCAATAATAACCAGAGCACCGAGTGTTCTTGCTTTTAAAGCAAAATATAATTGTTTCTGGAATATGTGCATTTGAAAAAAAAACCAAACCTCTGGGTGCTTTAACTGATCATAATTTATTATTATGTTTTGACTTTGGAATAATGCAATTACATAATGCAACTATGGGGAAAGGATGGGTTAAAGGGAGATTGTAATTACACTCAAAATTGAAAATAAAACTCATCATTTTCTGTCATCCCAATTAATTTAGCTGTGGTTGTACAATTTCTGTCTTCTAAAAAGGCATTTTAGCTCAGGATGGTTAAGAGATTATTGCAGTTTTGCTTAGAGTTTTGCACAATATGAAAGTGCTGCTAAACCCATCCAAATTTTCACAGAGATTTCAGCAGGTTCTGGCTTTGATTCACTCTTTTCCCCCTCTACAAATATAAATTCAGTTACAGCATGTGTGCAAATGGCTGAGAATGACCACTGTGATATATATGATGCATTCAGTCCAAATTAAAACCTACCATCCCATGTGGGTGTCTTATCCATTGGCTCTGGCTGATGATGGCTAACAGAGAGCTCTTAATCTTCTCCTTTTAAGCCTTTCTTACTACCCTATTTTACTGTGAAAAATACTGATGTCCTGCCTTTTGTTTAAACCTTAATTAGACATAATTTTATACTGGATATTTCTAGAACCTGCAGGTATTTATTTCCTAAGACTTTAAGATATGGCCCACTGCGTGCATCCTGACAATTTAAATGCTTTCTTCTAAGTTCGGTTACTCTCTTTGTATCTTTGATTGCTACAACGCTAATTTCTTGTTCTCAACAAATGTAATCATTCCACAAACTGCTGCTGCAAAGGCTTTTTGTCCAATCCATCAGTTGACTCTGTTATATTCCTTTTTGCATCCTGGTGCCATCTTCCCTACCCTGTAATTCATACATGGCTTTCAGAGATTCTCCTCTGCACCCATCCAGTGCTTAGAGTCCAGTTCCTACTTCAGACTAATTATGAGTAACTCAGTCCACATATTAGTTTTCCAAACAAGTATATTCATACCACCTGCCATCAATAGGCCTTAGGAGGAATCCCTCATAAACTTCTGCTGATTTACCTCATTGTTACCTCACTATATTTACCTCATGTCCAAAGAAGACGAACGAAGCTGGTGAGGGGTCTGGAGCACAAGTCTTATGAGGAGAGGCTGAGGGAGCTGGGGTTGTTTAGTCTGGAGAGAAGGAGGCTGAGGGGAGATCTTCTTGCTCTCTACAACTACCTGAAAGGAGGTTGTAGCCAGGTGGGGGTTGGTCTCTTCTGCCATGTAACAAGCAATAGGACAAAAGGAAATGGCCTCAAGTTGTGCCAGAGAAGGTTTATGTTGGATATTAGGGAAAAATTTCTCCTCCAAAAGGGTAGTCAACATTGGAACAGGCTGCCTAGGTAAGTGGTTGAGTGGAGGTATTTAAAAGATGTGTAGATGTGGTGCTGAGGGACATGGTTTAGTGGTAACTTGGCAGTGTTTGGCTAATAGTTGGACTCAATGATTTTAAAGGTCTTCTCCAACCTGAATGATTCTATGATACTGTTTGTCTTCGGGTACATCTTTCATCCCAGTGACTCCCTGTATATTGGAAATGGCAAGATCCATTTTCACCTGGAGGCAAGCGACACATTTACCTCCGGAGGAGGCATGTGCACAGGCAGTTCCCATGGTTCAGTTAATGTGCTGGAAATCTCCCCTCCAGCTTTTCTCACAGTAACTTGTTCATATAGCCACACCATCAAGTTTCACCTGTCAGCCTCACGTTTGCTTTGAGCTAGGCTCATTTCTCTGGTTCTCCCTCAGTTCACACGCTGCAGTGGAATATTTAAACTGAAAGGAGCTTTCTGTGCAGTTAATTATTATTTCACCATAATGTTTCTTTTCATTTTTTATCACAAAACTTTTTCCTCCGAATAAAACCTTAAAGGGAAAAGGTGCAACGGAAAACCAAATGCTTTCAATTGCTGAAGCAGGGAGTCTGCAGTGAAGCTTCTGCTTAACAAAATGGAGAATAAGAAAGCCTGTTTTATTCTATCATATATTAAAATTAAGGGAATGAGGGCCTCATTTGCCTAAAGATTGTCTATTAGTATTCACCTGGTGGCAAGCAGCCTTAATCTCACACCATTAATGAAAACAGAAGCTCATTAAATAGTAATTCTTTTTAATAGTGACAGGAGCCTGGGTTTGAGCAGCACAGCTCTAAATTCACATGTAAATTGTTCATGATGATGACCAATAACAGAATTTCCTGTACTTCTCCCCAATTCTAAGAGCTTTCATTCCATACATAATCACTTATGAATGCCAGACAGGGAAAGAGCCCTGCAGGCAAGAGAAAGAGGTTTCACCATCAGATTTCTGATGTTAGAAAACAGGAAAGATGCTGTTGGATACAGAGCGGGTGAAGTAATTCTTGAACAGGGGAGAAGTGCTCAGAGAGACACAAGAGCTTTGGGGCCAGTGAGCATTCTTAGCTTTTGGCAGGTATGGCAGTGGTCTTGAAACAACATGAGGCTTGTTGAATTTCTCTGCTTTGGCAGCTGCTGCTTGGCCTCTCATTAACAGACTACCAAACTAACATCCTGTTGATTATCTCCCTCTGGCCATTGCTATGCCCTCCCTTCCTCTGATGATTTAGTCATTAACTCCGCTTTGTTGCTGTGTAGGCAGGTTGTCAGCACTACTTGACTATTCACGTGTTAAAGACCTAAAGTAATGGACAGGGTGCTCTTACATTCCTTTCAAATCCACAGCTAAAGTTTCCATTCTGTTTCAAATGTTATAAAATGTTCTTTGCTCTCATTATAGTCCTCATCTGTTCCACTGCTTTGCATGGCACAAACCAGTACCTTCTTTTCATGCAGCTGAGTTGCTTGTGGCTCTTCTGATGAACACTGCAGGCTATGTGGCCCTATTCCTTATTTAACATTATTCTGTTCTTTCCTGCAGCATTTCCTCTGTTACAGGTGTTTTTGGGCCAGGCATTGTTTGTTTCGGGTATGCATGCAGGAAGATTGCTTAGTGCTACTCCTTAGATACAGTTAATTCAATTACTGCCAGATTTTCTGGGCCTCTTGACATTGCTATATATAGTTCCTTAGTAATAATATTATCAATTATTTAAATTTTAATTAGTGCTTGCATTAATTACGTGATCCTTTACTGCAGGGGAAAAGAGATCTCAGTTTCCACAGTTGCATGACCATGGTTTGTCCTCAGAGGCCGGAGTTTTATTTAGCATCAAATGGCATCATTGCTAATACTCATCAAACAGCCATCGTCCTATGGGCATGCTTCTGTGGGTACTTGCTGTCTGAGGACGTAGCTTCTCTAAGTTAGTAGAGGTTTATGTCACTTGACTGGCCTCCAGTGGAGGGGAGCTGACACACTCCTAAACTCTATCAAGACAGTTTTGTCTTCCCTACTGCCAGTCCCAACACAGGTGCTACTGGGATTCCTAGCAGCAAATCTGGTGGATGTTTATGCTATAATCAGCGTAGCTGCTCTCTGATTCCTTACTCGCACCCCGTCCTCTTGCCCAGACTGCTGGAAGGGCTGGGCCGGGCTGGGCTGTGGGAAGGTTCTGGGGGATTGTGTGCTTATTTGCTTTGTAAAGATCCTCAGAAAGATCTTCCAGGATCTGAACTCACCATACAGAAAGCAGGAGCTGAACTGTGGTTTAGCCTGCCAGATGAGCCAACTGTCTAATAAAAAACCTGGCTGAGAAAGCTTTGTGAGAAGGTTGGAAGATGGGTAGCATGACATCCCAGTAATGACCCTCGTTAGCTCTTCTGTGCTTCACTCTCTGTTGCAGATTGCAAATAGCTTTTTACAGTTAAGATTTGCATCAGTAGTCATACTTCTGCTGTGTTATTAGCTATTGCAGTTGGTTTGGGCGACAAAATCTTCTGTGTTTAGCACTTGCTGTTACAAGAGGTAGATTAGTACCCTGTCATGTACAGCAGAAAATACTGTGGCCAAATGCAATGTATACATTTTCACTAAGTGTACTATTAATGTTCTTGCACTGTATAAAACCTGGGTTTGTTACAGCACGCATGCTGTGGGCAGTTCTTTCTCTGTCTGTATTCAGCCAGCGGTTTTTGTTTGGTGAGGTGTTTTTTTTTTTTTTCTGGCAACCAGTGTTAGGGGGTTTTGGTCAAAATGGGATGTAATGAAGATTTTGATTCTTCCTTTCTTTCTGCCACCATGTTCTTTACTAACTCCAAAGGTTTTGATGCTCAGTGTTTTTTCTTTTGTGTGCTGCTTTGCAGTTTGAAAATGGAGTCTGCCTGTAGGTAAAGCAGCAAGGAGAATTAATGTTGCTTCATATTTTCTCTGCATGGAGCACAGAGAGTAAAATGTTACCCATGGAGGGCTAAATCTTGCTGGAAGACAGGATTTTGTCCCTTCAGTCCAGAGAAATAGAGCAACTGATTCTGCCCTGGTTGCCCTCTTGCCTACAATGTACTATTTCACTGTAGTAAGCACCTGTCAGGACTGAGAACAACTTTTTTGGCATACTGAACTGAACTAAGGTGACAAATTAATTTCAATTACAGCTACTCTGTTGGTTTGGGGAGTAGTGTGAAGGGCGGATTTGCAGGGACAACAGTAAAGCAGCTGTAGCTCTTCCCTTCTATTCCTTGAGGTTACTTGTCTGTCCCCCCACTGCCCCCGTTTCATCCCTGCCCAGCCAGGTGGTACAAGCAGCATTTGTGGGCAGCTTCTTGTTGGCATTACCAGCGCATCCCCCATGACTGACTGATATTGGTGATTCACACAAACTCTCTAAATCCCATCTCTGTGATGCTATGTATGTGAGGCTATGTATGCCTCACCGTAGAGCTGTACGTTTCCATTACCCAGCGCTATTTATAAGAAAATTAAAAAAAAATTCTCTTTTTCTTTATTTCGTGATGATAGTCACAGGGCATCTTTCCTGGAAGCCACAACTAAATTGTTCTTGTTACAAAAACACATGTAATTTTTATGGCTAATTAAAAAATTAAAAACAGTGAAACACAAAACCAAGCACAAACATAGATACAGGGAAAGATATGTCAGCAGGAGGACTATCTTCTGACAGTGCTCCATAGAAAAGAATGAAATGTGTCCAGGATGTGCATGGGGGTTTTTTTTGTCTCTACGATAACAGAAAACAAACATCTTTTTGCACATACTAACAGAAATTTTTACTTTAATTTCACTGGATAAATGCGGTACCTTGGTTTGGCCAGACCCAACCAAAACTGCAACAACAAAGACTTGAAGCGGTCTGGTTGAAAGAAAATTTGGTTTGGGCAAAATAGCTTTCCCTGGAAACTTAAACTTTCCACGGAAGCACACGCTTTTCAGTACAATAAAATAAAAGATTTAATCAAAGCCCCACCTTTCCTCCAAAAGTGTTTCCAGTAGAAGACGTTGAACAAATCCTGTTTCAGCTGCCCGGAGCTAGTGATGATCATAATCACAAAGGGAATAATATCAGGAAGGAATAATCACAGCATCATAAAATTGCTTTTGGAGAGATTTTGTCTTCTCCTAAAAATCTGCATTTCCTGATTCTGCTTCTACTTGAGGTCAATGGCTGAATTCCGTGAATGGGAACCATAGTGTACTTGATTTGTGATAAAAATGTGCCCATCATACAACTGGAGTTGTTACTCCCTTTCTTGTCAGCTAGCAACGGATGTTGTTGTGACCCATTGCAAGTCCTTTGTTGGTATGTAAGATTTAAACAAAATGTCAAGCAATGACCTGCCAGTTTGGGGATGGTAACTCCACAGCACTCACATAGATTTAAACTGCACTAAATGCTTCAAAGGGGTTGCAGCACTCTCTATCTTAGCCTGCCTACAATAGGGCATGTTGTTTTATAACTAATTACATAAGGTTCATGTTTATATGCAATAAAAAAAATGCATTTTACAGACATGGCATTAGATCTTTCATGTGGTCATGGTTTACATTATGTCTGCAGAAATATGTGATACGCTGTGATCCACAAAGCACTGTACACATCCATTAAATATTGCATGAACACCAACACCACAGGGAACATAAAATATTGAATCTGAGCAAATGGATAGCTCAGAGTAGGAGAATGCCGAGCTTTTCACCTGTAGGTCACCAGTTAAAAAAACAGCTCAGATTAGTGCCAACACCATAGCAGACATAATTTTACAGGTGTTCATTGGCTGAAATGAGTTATTTCCTCCAGCTTCTGTTGGACAAAGAGTTGTATTGCACAAGCCACACTTGTTTGTGGTACCCATAAGACACATCATTGTTTCCATAGAACAGCCAAGGTTTAAAAAGACTTGGAGACTGTGAACTTTCCAGGCATGTCTAGGATGGGGTCAGAGTTTTAAGACTTGAGAATTGCACAGAAGTTTTTATTCTCTCTGCAGAAAGAGGCGGTTTTCCTTCTCCAGGAAGGCTGGGCTGGCACTTCACAGGGAGTATGAGACAGTGATGTGACTGCACAGCCCACCCACCCCCAAACACTTTTCTTTGTTGGCCACCTGATCTTTTCCCAGGACAGCGCATACCACCTGGGGCTTTCCGCCCAGTGCCTCCTACTGCAGAAGCCTTTCTGAACCAGTCTCACTCCTGGTTCTTCTTTGCTCTTCTCACACCATTTTGCTTTAGGTATTGTAGCTGGTCCTGCCTGCAAGGGAGCAGTCACTGATGTGTTTCTTAAGCTCAGGAGATGTAAAGCAGACATTGTTATGACCTTGACTGAGACCCACAAAGAGACCATTTCCATAATGACTGCTCTTTGTGGCTCCCAGCTGGACTCATCCTTACTTGTTCCTCATTTGCCTGATCTATGAATTCCTTACTCATCTCTTCAGCACAAAAGCACAAGTTCTTCTCTGCCTGATACCATCCTTACTGACTTCATCAGAGGATCTTTTTGATAGAATATATCCTTATCTATATTTGCATCTGTTTTCAAGAACACATCTGGTTTATTGTGGTTCTTCTGTGGATGCCATTTTGTAGCAAATAAAGCTCTCTCTCCTCCAAATCTCAGCTACAGTAACAAATGTAGCTGTCATATATCTTTATTGTGGCTTTGTAAAGCCTGTCCTTTAGGCTGTAATGGAAAGGTTAGAGTACTGATATCTAATAGAATAAACTGCTGCGATCTGTGAAACCTATGGATTTTGAAAAGTGACAAAAATTTGTGCTAATTGATCTCCTACTTGATAATGGGGAAGCTGAAGGCACAGCCAACACTAACAAGTGCAGTTGCTTCTCTGAAGGTCCTAGTGTAGTAGAAATGCGTAGGATTTAATGTTCCTAAGATACTAATAGAACTGGTTTCTAACAAACTTTATGAAATCAGCATTCCTTCTTGGGTATAAATAAGTGTGAGGGCTCTTGACCCACGGGCAAGGGAGCAAGATTGAAGGAAAAATGGTATGAAACATGGAGAGGAGGAAACTTTTGGCTCCCGGCTCCTCCTGTCTTCTGGTGACTGACAGGCAAGGGCAGTGTGCAATGTCTTATCTCCCTCAAAGACAGCTGTTGAAGCTCTTAGTTGTCACTGGGGTTTGGGCCAAGTGGGAGCTGGGACCCTACATCTTTAGCAGGGCACAGCACTGCCTCTGCTGCATGCTTTCAGAGGGAGCAGATCGTTTTGCGCAGTGCCCCAAGGCTTGTAGAGCATCAGAAGAAAAGATCCCACCTCTGCAAAAGCATCAAACGCACATCCCGCCCTGGAACCAGGATGTCCCGCGTTTGCTCTGTGCTGGCGTGTACGTGGGTGCCTGTGTTAGTGCTCCTTTCCACTAAGAGGTGAGGCTAACTGTAGCTAAGTAGGGCATTTACTTTGCTGCCCTCAAAAAAGAGCCCCACTTTGCAGGAGCTTGTGGGCAAGCCCAGGACCCCTCTCACCACCTGCTGTGTGTGGTGTGAACACCCTGTTTGGGCTGCAGAGCTGCAGGGGAGTGCTGGCTGCTCACCCCGCACTGGGAAGAGCATGCCTAGCACCTTAGGGCTAAACCTCCACCTTCTCCTGCTCATCCCTTGGCATGGGAGCAGCAGAAACCTCCCCCTTTGCTCTTCGGCCTGTCAGGAGGGGTTGGTGTTGTCACAGGTATTGGTGAAAACACGGGTGAAGGTGAGGGAGGTTCAAGTTCCCTTATGCAGCTGAGTAAAGGCATTGCACTAACCATTCCTGCGCTTTCTGTGTGAATCCACATTTTGCAAATCTAGGGGAAGTATTTGCCCATTGAAAAGCCATGAAGGAAAGAAAAAGCATGTCAGAGATAGGTGACATGCAGATTTTGCCAACCCAGCGAACTAGGTTTTGTAGGGAACTAAAAACAATCATCAAAACAGCTGGCTTGTTTACTCATGCCAGGCTATTCCAAGGGATGGCTGCTAAACTGCTTTTTTAGAAACTGCAAAATTGCTACACCTGTGGTTTGTGTCTGTTTTGTGACTAAAAGTGACATTTGTTTAATGACTGGGGGGAGAGCTGGAGGGAATAATGGCAAAAACACATTTGATTTCTCTTTTTTGACTGGGCCTGGGCAGGCAGAAACGGACACCTCTGCTGTTGATTGTAGAGCAGATACGCAGTGGCACAGAGCACTTTGGCATCTAGTACATGCGCTGCTTGCCTAAATTTACAAGCAAATGAAATTTGTAAGAGCACTACAAGGAATTCTGAGTGGATCCCATTCCTCTGCTGTAAGGTCATTATGCAGCACAAAATTAGGCGGCCTGAGCTAGCAGCTGATGTCACCAGCACACAGGAGCCCTAAATATTGCACAGGCTGGAGGAAATTCCCCCGTCATTTTCCAGATTGTCTGTGGGAGTAAAACAACAACAACAAAAAGGTAGTAAAATGTACGGCCCGGAGAGCATAGTCTAACTTGCAAATAGAGCTTGCCGCTGCAGTATAGAAGCCCCTACTGAATAGAAAGCTGTGTATCTGTACTTTGCTGCGTGCTGCTCTGTAAGCCTGGCACGGCCGCCTGAGCCTCCCCGGCAGAGCAGGGCAGTGCTGCAGCGGGCTCCCTGCAGCGCCGGGCTGGGGGCTGCAGGTATCCTACGGAAGAGGAGACGCTCACAAACACCTTCCCTGCACAAGAGGTTAACGGGAGCTTATAGGCAGCATCTGGCTTTAAGTAGGGTTGGAAGAAAGCATGGATGCTTGTTTGGATGTCTTAAAATACATTGTTGAAGACAGCTGGCAAAAAGAGAGAGTCTCTAGAGATATGAATAAAAGGAAAGATGTAACTCACCAGGGTTTAGAGAACAGAGAACGGCAGGAACTCATTCACTCCTGCAATGAGCTCTCCTTAAGGTGTGAACTCTGACTACATGGATTTCTCTGCAAGATCGGGAGTAGAAATGACAAGCTTTAGGCAGTAATTCAAATTGATTATCACATTCTTGCTTCTTCACACTAGCATCTTGGTTTTGACATCAGTGTTGCTGAGCTGCTGGGAGGCAGCAGATGCCCAGGCCTTTGCATCAGCTCTTGGTGGAGGAGGAATTAGGTCACATCCTAAGTGGGATTGTCCTTGTTTTAATTACAGGTACTCACCTGTGCTAAAATGAGGTGGTCAGAGAGCACCCTGGGAAGCCTGGTGTTCTTCAAGGGGTTTCACCTGTAGCAGAACTTGACTCCTGGCAGAAATTCATGCTTGCAGGACTGAAACCACCTGCAGTGGGGCTTTGGCTTCTTCTCTGCTTCGTGTGATGTGTTTGTCCTGAGAAGCCTCTGTGGAAAAGCCCTTCTCAGCATGGAGCCGACACCATCAGCATCTGTCTTCCCAAAAGGTACCATATTGCTTCATTGCTATGGAAAGTGTGAAAGCTAGTATGTAGTAGTGCCATTTTTTTCCTCTTTTCTTGAAGTAGATCACTTTTAAAATGGAAAACAATATGCAAACGCTACTTTCTAAAGAAATAAAAAGGAAGTTTCTTCTTCCTTTCCTCTATTAGTGGAAACAATTCACTTGATTGTATCTGAAAGTAGAGATAGTCCCTATTTGCCTCCTATGTCCTAAAAATGTTTTAGAGTAAGCTTTGTGCTATTTATTTTGGTGGAAAAAGAATTGTCTAGCTCCTCCTTTCAGTCATGTTTTCTTTATTTGCTAACTTGTACTGTGGGAGTGTTCAAGTTCACTTGAGGCTACCTAAATCTGAGAAAATTCATTGTGTGTCTGTCTGAATAATAGATGCTCTTTCAGAAAACATCAAGGAATATTTTTAAGTCTTTTCCACATGAAAAATGTTTCAATATTTTTCATTGAAACAAAAAGCCAGACTGCATTCAGCTTGTAATGTAGTATTTCTTTATGTGGTGTGCTTTAACGGTGTTTATTTTATTTCAAATGAAATTGATACAAATTTTGAAGAAGTTGGAATCAGAAAATAAGTAGGTTTCATTTTGAAAATATCTTTTCATGTGTTCACTACATTTGCTAATGATGTTGAATGTACCATTTTCACTAATGAAATGTTCAGAGGAATTACTTTATTAAGCCTTGTGTCTTAAAATTTCTTAAATTTTGTAGGTAATGTTTCTAAATAGACAGAGCCATAGATCATTAACTCCTTTCGGCAGAAATTAATTTTATTTTGCTTCTAGATGAAGTTTGTTGTTCCGATTAAATTGGGAAGTAAACTGGGAAAATGCTTTAATCGGCTTCCTTTGCATGCTCATATCACATGTCAGGAACAGCCTCATCAAAACCCTGTTCTTTGGCAATACTTTAATCTCTTTTTAAAAAAAATTCTTCAGCAATTAACAGTCATGGAATCAATAATTCTATCTATGCACAAAACCAAAGTTTTAAAAATTATTTTGGGGTTTGTTTGTTTTTTAAATGATTGCACTTCTCAACAGAAACAAAATCACGAACAAAAAAAATGAGAGGATTTATTAAATATCTAGGTTTGAATTCTTCTTTTGCTTGTTCATGGAGAAGCTGATGAATGTTTCACACAAGACCTCTAATAAAATTATACTGTTTTGACTATCAGAAAGTATTGAGATGAAAATTCTTTTCTCCTCAAAAATTTTTCAGCTTTACATTAGAAAAAAAAACTTTGGAGGGAATAGCTGCTATAATGGTTTTCTTTCAGAAGCATTACTTTTATACTTGTAGTTGATCTGTAATAGTGTGCCTACACCATTAAAGGTGTGGAAGATTTAATAATACATAAAAGCTGAGGTGGGATGATAAGGACAGAAAAATTGATAACCACAGTTGTTGCTCCATTGAATTGTTGGGATTAACAGACTTTATTTTTTGAACAATGGATGGCAGGCAAATAATAAAAGAGAGTGACACAATATCCAAACAGTTTCCCTCTACTGGCCAGATAAGCTAGAAATACTGGTAATGTGATCTACGGAGTTTTAATTGACTTTTCATGAATAAAAAAGCAATTAGAAAAGGGAACAGAGAATTTTTTAAGAATCATGACTGTCAGGACTTCAAAGAGCTACCACACTTTTCAACTTCGAAGGAAAGTAACATCTTGTAACAAAAAGCAGAAAACTGGGGAGTGTAATGCTTGTTCTAGTTTAAAGATGTTTTGTAGTTCCTAGACTGTTTTAATAATTATATCATGCTTACCATTTTGTGCTAGGCTGAGCTATGAATGTTAATAGTGGTTTAACCCTCCTGAAATGTCAGTCACTGGCATGTTTCATGTGACTTGAGGACTTGCAGTTGGTTTGTGTAAAATGGGAAAGCATCTCTTTATTGGAAGCAAAATCTGTGAGGATCTACGTGAACAAAGCAGGTGGCTCGTACTTTAAAACACTTCAATGGACGTATCTCATTCAACATCATCTGTTTTTTCTAACCTTGTTGGGCAATTATGTATATGAAGTAAAATAGGATGAATGCATATATTTTTAAACTTGAGCATGTGGAGGTTTTTTTAAGGCAGGAAAAAATGGGGAATTCCTGATCTTCAGGACAGATGGGCTCTGAGAAGCCAGAAAGTGCTGATGTGTAAGCTTGCCAGAGGCTAGAATGGGCTCTGTGGTCTCTAAGGAGCCCCTTCCCTTGAAAAGTAATTGGGAAGGAATTGTTTGTGCTTGTGTTTTTCCCTTTTGAGGGGCAGGAGGAGAAGAGAGAGGAGTTGAGGGCGCAGGTGGTGGGGCTAGCTCAGCTCTGATTAGGCTTTCAGAAACACCTGGGAAAACTCAGTGAATTTTCATGTCACATCAGTGGGCCTACACACTGTGATTGTCTAACGACACGGCACTGAGTAAGGAAGCTGCTGTAGACTGTCTTTTTCCAATATATCCCCATATAAATATCCTCAGACAACAGAGCAAGTTTTGTTTCTGTTGGTTTTATCTTATATAAAGACTTGAGCTACAGCACAGTCATAAGAGAGGTACCAAACAGGAAAAAATACACCTCAGGCCCTCTAACAACTGACTGCTGGAGAAGAGGAGCAGCAACTATAAGAACAAAAGATGCCTGGAGAAGAAAAACTGAACATGGGGTGTTCAGGGGGAAGAAGGTCCCACTGTGGTCTCAGCTGCAGTGGACAGTCCCTTCCTCCACAGGTGCCAGACACGTGTGCTGAAGGGCTGAGTTTTTTAGAGGTACAGGTGTCTACATCAGCAGTCAGGATCATGGCATGCTTTGCTTAACTGCAGCTGATTCAGAGACCCAGGGGCTCTAAAAGTTGTGCAGCCAGAAGGGTTTGTGTCTTGGCAGGGGAGACCAGGATGGCACCTGCCTAAAAATGTCCAAGATGGTCATTCTAGTTACCGAAACCCCAAGCAAAGGTGACAGTTGTGACTTTGTACACTAATTGAGGCTTCTTTTGTGCAATATCATTGGCTTGCATCCACAGCCTGCCCAACGACTGCAGTAAGTAATACCCCCTTATCCCCGGATATTTTCAGCTATGTATACTTTATCTACACATAATTTATTTTCTGACTGTAATTGTGAGGGTAAACTGGGATTACAATGTGAATCAAGAATGTCATGGATTGTGCCTTCTCATAGTCAAAATATAACAGGAAGATATCTTTATTTTTAATCTCTTTTGGTGTTGGTAATTTTGAAGTTACATAGATATTCTTTTACACACACGCTAGAAAGCTATTTTTCTCATTTTTTTTTTTTAACTTCCAAAACTTGTCACGAGTCACCTCCTTTCTTTTTTCCTTTCCATTTCTAAATTTATTTAGTGTCCCTGAAAACTGTCAGATAAATAGTGTAGCATATCAGAGCACAACCTGGGCAACACGTAAGCTTTCTTTATCTTGCATGAGGTTTTTTTGCTGCTGTATTTCTGTCAGAACAAGGGGAATTATTCACAATGAATCATTTATCTGACAAGTTTTGCCTTTTTCCTGTTGGTTCAGAAATTGCCCAAGTAATTTTGAAGCTCTTGGAAGCTAATGCAAGTTATTTTTTGAACTATCCACTGAATGAGATATGTGAATAGCACTTTGTCTGAAGATTGTACTTGAGTCAAAATCTGAGATTTATAGTTTAAATAGTGTAAGTCTAATAGTTTAGAGTTAAAATGATCTTAAAATGACACCTACTTGGACATATTAAAATTCATAGTTTGGGTACTAAAAATACATAAATGTTTGAAGCAGAACTTGAGAAACTAAGGCACAATATGATGCTTCTTTACCATTTTGTTCTGAACTACTGGAAAACCAAAATATGCTTTATTCTTAAAGGTGAACTGTAATATTTTAAAGGATTGGGGTTTTGTTGGATTTTTTGCATATTTTGGTTTGCTCAGTTAACATTGTTCAGAAAAGGACCGTTCTGTCCATTTTCCACAAGTGCCGTTGGTGACTTTGCCACAAATCCTTGAGCTGCCCAAGACATTGCGTGTTTAATGCAATGACAGGCTTTTTTGCTGTCAAGGAGGATCCAGGGCCTGTCCTGCACAGCACAGCTGATGGCCTTGGACACACCACACAGGACCGCAGTTCCTTTTGGGCCTGTTGCACCCTCCCTAGCCAGGTCAGGTCACCTTAAATGGAGTGATTTCCATCAAGATGTGCAGTAGCATGACTGTAAGTCACCCTTCCATTTTGGCTGGACAAATGGGACAGGACATGTACCTCTAGCATCTGTTTAAGGCAGAAGTATTTGGCAAGTGCTAAGTTGAATGAAACTGGTATTATCCTTTATAATTATGAACCTCCTTAAGCTCTTATATCTTTATGTCTTCAAAGTGCTGAGTGAATAACTAATTAAATGAATTAATCATTAATCCACCTGATAAAAAGAGCAAATGTTCCTTTAAAGTGATAGGGCATTTCCTAGTTGCTCTTTCATTATGGGAGAGGAGGAGGAGACGAAATGGCGAGGTGTGTAATTAGAAAGACCTTAGCTTGCTTGGCTGAAGGCGAGCCCTAGTGTTTAAGATGCTTCAGGGCTTATAAAGACATTTCCTTAGCATTCTCTTGCAAAATGGAGTCATCTGTCATGTTCCTGCAAGGCAGCCAAGTCTGAAATGCTTGGTGGGGGGCATGGCTGCTGGACCCCTTCCAATAGGCAGAGCAGGGAATTGGAAACCACACATTAAACAGCTTTCTTAGCCTTGCATTGGTTTCTCAGGTTCTTTTGCCTTTGCGTGATTTGTGCTTTATAGTTCCAGGTTTTCACAGAAGGCTGGGAAAATCTGTAGAGCAGCTTATTGCAGTCTGGACATGTCATATGCTGTTTGTATCCGATAAATGAGTGCAATAGTGAGGATATCTGCAAATGGGAAAATGCAAATGTACAGTTTCATGTGGCACTAGGGAGAGCTGCACATAGCTTTTATAAAATGTATGAATTTGCTTTTCTTTAAATTTCATGTGTTTGTCATTTGGGGCCTGACACACTGTACATGTCTTTCATATCCCCCTTCCAATTCAGCTGGCAGGCTCCGACTCTCCTGCCAGCTGGAGGTACCATAGGTATAAAAACCTTGGTGACTTTACAGTAAGAGCAAAGTATTCTTACTGGCATTTGTTACGTACAAGTCATGACTAAAGCAGGACACTTAGGGTTAGCAGGTCCAGTGTAAATTTTTTCCACTCTTTGTCTCTGAATTTAGATATAAATTCTATGCCTGTTTTTGGTAGTGTTTCTTTACTTTTATTTGTGCATATATGTATACTTGCAAGTGCACGCACATTCAATTACTCTTTTTTTCTTTTTTTGGGGGCGTGATCTTGGACTAACAAAGATGCATAAGTAATTCAGAGATGGGAAATAAGATGAAAATAGCACACCATGGCTGAAAAGATGGTTATCCCAATTAGTAACTCTCTTGATGTCAGTGATGTTACTTATATAGGGAAAGAATCCAATCTAAAATGGGAAAGAAAACTTCCATTCCATGCTTACTAGGAGCTATTATAAACAATAATACAAAGAGGACTTCAGATACGTTTATAGTGTCTAGCTAAATGCTTAATCTCTCTAGAGATGCAGTACCCAAATATATATGAAACCTTTTGTTAGTTGTAGGTTTCCGTTAAAGTTGGGGGGATTTAATCCTAAACATGGCCATGAAAAAAACACTTTACACATTTGACAAGAAAAGAGCTGTCAAACTAATATCTGAGGCAGGACAAGGAACTTGCTGTGGCAATAGGGGGACTGAGATCAGCAGAGACTATATCTGCTCTTCCATCCCTCGCCCCTGACTCAGGAGACACTCAGGTGGAAGCCTGAGTGGCTGTACAGGTTGGGGGAGCAGTGGTCCAGCCAGCCATGGCCAGCATGGCCACCAGGGAGAGGCAGCAGCAGGGCTCAGGAATTGCTGAAGTTTTTAACAGCCAGACTAGGAATGGCTTGTGGTTTTGACAGCCACTTCTACTTAATCAATCAAGCTAACACAGACCTGAGTTAACTATTTTATTTCATTTTTAAATCCATAAACGTGAATGCAGCTATGTCTGGGAAATTACTATGTGATGAGACTAATACCGTGTAGTGGCCCCGACAAAGAAAAACATTGTAACGTGAGACAACAAAACACAGAATGTTTAAGAAAGGCCATGAATAGTTAGATAAATATATTTTCATTTTGCTTGATGCCTCAGAGATCTAACTTCTGAAGATCTTTGCGCTACCTGAATTGATGTGATGCTTTCTAAATGGCTGATGGCTCAGTTAAATGACTGATGTTGGAGGATATGAGTCTCCCCTTACTGCATACAGAAACTAATTGCTGCAACATGCAAAGTACTGCCTGATCAAACTACGCAGTAAAGCATGGGGACAGATGACATGTTTGAAATAAAGTGTTGGTCCAGATAAGTGACAGAGCTTGCTTGAGATATGTCTGCAGAGACACGCTCCTATAGACTCTTTTGAATGTAAAACCCCTAGAAAGTTATACTTCGCTTGCTCTGGTTTCCTTTTCCCTGGCATTTCACTGTTATTTTTTTTTACTTTTGCTATTACTCTGACCTGCCATCTGCAGATTTTCTGAACCTTGAACAGTAGCTGTGACTTTGCTGTGAGAACTCTGAAACTCATTAATGGAAGGACTTGGCTTTAAGCAAATGTCAGATCATATTAGTGTAATTCTCAGGCACTAGCTAGCTCTTAGCTTGGCCCATTCATTTGGGCAGAGCTCAAAATACCTCCTTGCTGCATCATAGAGATGTTCTGATGATGTTGATTACTTTTGTCTGCATCTGTTTTGATTGATAACTCAGGCAATTATTAGCATTCTGCACACAGCAGGAGCTTTTGTCGGCTCTCGTCAGCATGAGAGGACAGTGGTGAGGAGGAAGGGAATTTGTAAGCAGTATCCCAGGGAAAATAACCTACAGGGTCTGAAGAAGTGCTACTATAATTAGATGCTGTGCATGTGTATGGTACATACATATTGCATTATGCTCTTCTTGGTGTGCAGCATTGGGATCTTGCAGTAATCAAGATTAAGATATCTAAGGTGTACTAGCAGCCTTCCACAGCATTACCTGCATCTGCCTTTACAGGTGAAAGGAAAGGTAAAACAGAGTTTTGGTGTTCTCATGTGTAGCTGGCGAATCCTTTGTAATGGCTCTTCCTGGACTACCCGTTAATCCATCATTTATTACAAGGACTGCAAAAATACCCCAGAATATTAGCAGTTCTCTGTAACATTACCCTCAGAGCTCATCAGAAGGATATATCCTGGCATGCTAGAAGAGCAAGAGGGGGCTGAAGGAGATTTTATATCTCCCCAGCGTACCAGCAGGTACATTGGTCCAACGTTGCTTGACGTGCTTTGTAGCCTGTGTGTCTGCCTACACAGCTTCTTCTTCCTCCTCCTCTTCCTCCCAATTTACATTGGAGGCTGTATCCATCCCTAATGCCAACACTCTAGCAAGTATCTATTCAATCATGGTATCAAAGGAATATTAAAGTCATCGTGGCAGAAAACTGAAAAGCAAAGAAACCCTTATTATGGTTGATTTATGACTCCAGGAGTCTGAATTTCGGAGCACACTAATGTCTTTCAATAATCTAGATGCTTATTTTGGGACAGGAGCATAGTGAAAGCGTCCCCAAGTTCCTAGTGCACAGGAACAACTGAGAAAAATTAAAAAGCTGTTTGAGTAAATAAATAGGTAAATGGAAAATGCAGCTCTTGATCCTGAAATGCAAGCAGTAGATTAAGTACTGAGTGTGTTTTCTTGGCTATGGCGGGCAGCCACAGTAAGTAGATAGGAAATGAAAGCAGCAGAGTGAGCTTTTCCAGGGGTTTAAGCAATTACAGAATATTGAGATTATTCCTAAAAGAAAGGTTAGTTTTATGTTAAGATTTTCTTCCCTGGCTGGACGGAGGTCTTTTTAGGAAAATTGTGAACCTGGTTGTGTCATTGAAGGCACATGGCCATCTGAGAATTGAAGGCAGCCAGTTCTACCTGCTTACTGACTGGTGTGGTCACAGAGACAAAGTCTGTGCTCCTCAGGCAGGGAGCAGAATCTCTGATCTGTTGAGTATGGCAAACTGTGGAGAAGGGGGAAGTCTAGTCACCAATGAAAATAAGATGATGACACGTGCCTCGTGGCAGCTGCCTGAGATGTGGCCGAGGCGCTTCCTCCCAGCACAGCCCAGCAGCTCCAGAGCGAGCCAAACAGCTCAGCGTGTGTAACTCACATAGCTCCTGGGCCTCACATCCAGCCGCTGCCTGCTGCTAGGTTTCATAGTTTTCTTCTCAAGGCAAAAATGGGATTGAGGGTTACATGAGGACTCTGCCTCTGGTTTGCCATGAGATGTGAATTGCCCAGACTGGAGTTTACGATCCTGGCTAAATCAAACCCCGCAGCTCTGGGAAACGCAGATCTCACTTGTGGTCTCATTTGAACTTGTGAAGCTCACTGACAAGGACACTGCTA
Source organism: Fratercula arctica (assembly GCA_947846985.1). Classification (NCBI taxonomy): domain Eukaryota; kingdom Metazoa; phylum Chordata; class Aves; order Charadriiformes; family Alcidae; genus Fratercula; species Fratercula arctica. The sequence continues at coordinate 30,119,991 of CANTUZ010000010.1, forward strand.
AAATGGGACTGCTTTCATGGAGCGTAACAGGATTTAAATCTGCAAACAGTTTGGTCCATGCTGGGGCTGATTTGCTCAGTTACATTTGGAAATCTCTTGTCCGAATGCAGCGGATACATTACAAAGATTGCAGATCCTTCCTCTTTGCTAATGTAGTAAACGGATGGTAGAAATTATCTTTTTCTACACCATTTGTTTGCTCTTTTTTTGCATATGACTTTGCACAAATACTGCTGGTGTTAGTGATGAAAAGACATATTGCTATCATTTCCCGATGTAAAATCCAGGACTTGTATTTAGGGGCATGAGAAGGGCATGCCTAAATGAGGATGATGTCTGAGGTACTGATGGACCTCTACTGTTAGTAACTGGATTATACCTGGTGGGCTGTCAGCCCAAAGTTAATGAAAGGGCAATGAGGACCTCATCACAAACAAGCTTACTTGGGAGAGGGAGTGGGAGTGTTTGCCACTGGTCTGAATTTTAGGGGTCTCAGGTGACAAATTGAATGAGTCATTGATGTGCTGTTCCACTAGGGAAATTCATACTGTCCATTATCAATTTCCCCTGACATTCACAACCCTCATAGGGTTTCTGGTGTCGGTTATTCTTACCAGGCAAAAAGAATTTGATTTTCATACTCCTTAAGTGAGACAAAGTTGGAGAAATGAATAAGACAAACAAGGTCATCTCCTGTGCATGGTTTTGTTAGTTAGATTCCATTTCACTCACACAAAAAGTAATAGCTGGTTTTCTTATTTCATTGCACCTTTACTTTGCCTCAAAGTAATGGGCTTTTTCTATTTATTTTTTTTTAAGCCAATATAAAAGACAGACAATAGAGATGAAGCAAGAAAAATGCAGTTCCCTTCAGAGGGAGCATTAATCTCATGATACAGGATTGGTGACTTCTGTTGGGCTTCCAGCTCCACAGTTAGGTATTGATATGTGGGGTGGGTTGGGGTTTTTTTTGGCATTAATACCATTGCTAAATAGCTGCTACTGAGGCTTTTCCAAAATGAGATTTTTATGTGCCAGAGTAGGATTCCCTGTGCTTTTACTGTGTGATGGTTAATGATAACAGTGCATGAAAAATAGTCTTTGGGATGGCTGCCCAGCTCTGCTTAAGTGTGACCCTCTCAAGGGAAAATCATCATGTGGCAGCTCTTTTGAAGAATCTGGTATTTCTTAGTGAGGTACGAAGCACCCAAGTATTAATTTAAAATAAATCTGAGTTACATTTTCCCGAAACAAGAACCTAGAAGAAATTAGGTTCTTAGCTACTTGATGTGAGGGGTTTTTTTTAATCTTTTCCATTCTTAAGAAGTTACTAATAAGCCATAGGATTCCACTGCCACAGAAATGTGTGGGGCAGTTACTAAAGAGAAAATTTCTACTAGGATGCACTGGCTAACAGGACATTAACGGTACTGCTAGACACCTAAGTGGTGCAAATAGCATTCACGCAAAGGACTTGTATTTCTTTCCAAATAGTACTAAGAAAAAGTCACAGGAAAGAATTTCTGTTATCTACTCCATACATGTCCTCTAAAAAACACCTTTAAACTGAACTTTTTAAGTCCATCCTCAGCTTGCATAGGTCCACATAGGACAGGAAGAATAGCCCACAATGGGGGTGAATGGAACAATATCTACAGATGCCCACCTGTGATCAGAGCTGTGCACACATGTAGAAAGTGGGGAGAGAGATTAGCTCTTCCTTCTTGTCTGTCCTACTGCCAAATGACAAAATGAGAAGCTCGAAGTGAAGTACCATGACCATGTGGTAGCGGGTGAATGAGTTATGACTGGGTCAAAAAAAATCAAAATAAAACCCCCAAAACAACAACAAAAAACACAGACACAAAAAAAAAACCTGCCAACCCCAAACATTTTCCCATCCCAGTCCAGGGTTCTCTTTGCTGGGTAGTGCTGTGCTGGGAGGTGTGGAAGCTGGCTCCAAACCTCATGCAAGGACTACTTAAACGGTTCAAAAAGCAAGATCAAAGAGGAAATATTATAATTCTTCACATCACAGACCAATGTATAGTCTGTTCATGCCATCAGACTTCTCTTAAGACTAACCCTCTTTCTTCCTGGTGGCCTGTGGAAAATAGTGGGAGGAAGGAAAGGAAAACAAGAACAAGAGCTGGCGTGGGAAAGGAGAGGAAGCAGCTGATGACAAACTGCTCTTCTCCCCTTAAAGACAGTGGATTTCATGGAGATTCTAAGCTTTTGGGAAAGCAAGAATGAAGCATCTGTCCCTTTGAAGAAGGTGGTCAGGATTACTGAGCCCCATGTAAATAAGGAAGATAGGTTCACTTTTGAAACAGAATAATCCCATGTAGTGACCTAAGGGGACCTCATGACCAGAATAATACATTGTTAAACAGCAGCCTCTCTAGCTATAGTGTGTGCAAAGCCACAGGGAAAACTTCTCGTGTTCTGTGCATGCTGGCCAATACTTTTTAAATGTGTCCTATTAGCTGAGTCTAGAGAGTGCTCCTGCAGAAACCAGGTGTTACGTTTGCCTACTTCTTTTTAATACGTGCAGGATTTTTGTTTATTCTTTTGATGTACATTACGGCAAAGAATTAGTGGAGGAAAGTGTGTTTGTAGTATCTACAAATACCATGTAATCGAAAGGGAAACACTGTACAGTAATAAACCTATATTGATCTGGTATAACTGAAAACTGGATGTCATGTTACTAGTGGAGAAGAGCTAATGGGATTTATAGGGAACAAACAGATGGAGATTTTTTTATGAGTAGGGCTAGTCTGAATATAGATTTACTTGCAAAATAATACAAATCTATTGCATACAAATCTACTTACAGTTCCACTACTGATCTAAATTTTGTATTTAATTAACAATGATCTGCTTTCATCTGGGATCTCTTCCCACCTCTCCCCACGCTCCCAGACTCTCTAAACTCTCAGTTAGCATTGGCATAATGATTTACTTTCAATATTGTTACTTTCCAGGCACCTTTTGGATAAGAAAATAACCTTACTCAAAAGGTACTGAAAGGAATAAATGTGACCCAAAGAAATCTTAACACAAAAATATCAGGCTGCTTTGTGTGAGCTATTGAGTGGAACCACTTCTCCAGGTGAACCGAGGGATGTTAAGGCCATGCATCTCCTCTGGAGACTGTGAGCAAAGTATCTATATTTAGAAGATGCTTTTAAATCCGCACAAAGCGCTCCTGAAATATCATTGAAGTGCAGTATGATGAAGATTTAGAAGGAAACAGCTGCCCTCTGCAATGTTTTTGGATGAGAAGTAAAACAGGATAATGATTTCTCCTGAAATGTCAGGAAAATATTTGTAAGCAAAAGCCTCCCTTCAGGCGGCATATCGCACTTCATGAGGTTCTTTTTATGACAACCTCAGGTTTGTGCTCCACTAGGTAAGATCAGTGTAGATGAAGATGTACAGAGGAGAATTCCACAGGAGCTTATGTGTTCATTTTGAACTTCTAATTTTTCTTCTATCAAGCTCTGTTTGTCAAATGGGGTTTAAATAAGAATTCAGAACATCAAATAACAGATGGCAAACACTAGGATATTAAAAGCAAAAGGCCCAATTGCATTTTGGCTCATATTTCCTTGGAGAATCTTTAATTTTCCTGTTCAGTAAGAGATTGCCTGACCCATCCCTTGCTCTGATTACATTTCATGGATCTATACAAGACTTCTTTTGGTGTCTCTAGCTGTTCTCTGACTATGCTGAGATACTTGTTTATATAGAATCAATCTCTTTCAGTCAAAAAATAATCTTTGCTACCCTCACCCTGGAAAAAGACCAAAAGTTTTCAAGGACGGTGGCTCACAAAGCAAGAAGAGGAATCTTCTGTGTATTCTGTTACGTCTTTTCTGTACCTTGCCCAACATGAATGGTATCCGAGATAGTAAACAGTGGGACTTAAGTGACAGTGCTCTCCAGAGAAATGCAAAGTGACACGTGGAGCAGTTGGATTTGGTACCTCAGTTCCTCAGGCTGTCTTTTCACTTGCCACTACTAGGAAACTCTCTTCAGTCTTCCAAATAAGCAAATTACTTTGATCTGAAAAGTGCCAGATAGTATTAGGCTTTTCTTAGGAATTAATCTAGATAAAAGGAGGACTGCCCCTCTAGGCAAGAAGTTTTGTATCTATAAACTACAGCTCCTCATTCCATGTGGAGCACTACAAAATGAATATATTGCTGATAGCTTTATATTTTCATTTGCCTACACAGCAGTTACATTCCAGTGACTTCCCCGAATTGGATATTAATGATTTACACTCTGCAATTTGTGTATCCATAAAGTGGAGCTGCATAATCTGAAAAACCAAAGACCATACCTAGGCACTCCCAAGATCTTCCTCCTAATTTACTGTTGGGTCCTCAATTCATCCTGATTTAATGGCAGTCAGTTTATAAAGCAAGCTCCATTGTAATACCAGCCTAAAGGACGTGTCCACTAACAGCCCCGTGAGCAGCAATGGTGGAGGAGCTTCCTGGAGAGGAGCAAGCTGAGCTTTGTGTCTCGGCTCCAGAAAGCATTAACCCTTTCTGTAGCATCCTGTGGTGATAAGCAGGAGCTGGGGAGAGAGCTGGAAGCAGTCACAGGAAGACAAAGGCACACCTCACATTGGCAAAGCTCTAGTGGTTACTTCTGCATGCCAGTGCTGTAGTGGTCGCAGTACGTCAGCACTGCAGAAGCAACAGTATGACTGTTTAACTCTGTTAGTCCGTTCTCCTAGTTCCCTTGGGAAATGTTACATTTATCGCATTTCTGCTGATGTGACCTGTGGTCTTCTCGTTATTTCTCTGTCTCATTGGACAGGGAGACTTAGCCTGTTGTAACCAGAGCCATTGTCTCAATGCTGATGATAATTCCCTGCTCTCGGATTAGTACTTAGAGCAATCGACCAGCTTCCTGCTTTTTCGTCTTGAAAACTGTAACTAGTGCCTGTAAACACTGCGATAGAAATGCTGCTGATCCCCAAAGGACAGGAGAAATCTGATTTGTAGATCTCTGGTTTTTTTTGGTTGGTCAACCAGAGCTAGACAGTAGTTCTCTCACAGACCCTTTGTTCATTGTAGTGAACAGGTTTTGATTAAATATTTAATTTGGAAGGACACAAAGAATGCACGAAACGTACTTCTTTAGCCCAGGCTTTGCTGTTCTCCAGCATGTTTTCATCCGTTTTCTGGTGTAACCAGTCCAACAGACCATCAGCTCTTTTGGTGTATGTCTTCCTGCCGCTTCTTTCTGTCAGGCGCTCTCGTAGGGCCCTGGGGACTAAGACTGCCTTAGTACAGGTTTCTCGAAGGTGGGCAGAGAGCCAAGCAAGGGCTGGGCCCTTGGCTCCTTGCCCCCCGCAGGGAGGGTGCCCTCATTTCTATATGTGAAAAGTTTTTTCATGTCCAGTACAGCAACTAACCAATTGAGACCTTGTGTCTCAATGACTTGCTGTTTAGCCTCCATTAAAGTGGGCATAACCTGATTTCTCTGCTGAAGAGCAAAGATAGATCCTTCAGCTGGAGCTAAGAAAAAAAAGGAAGGAAAAAAGTAAACTTCTTTAAATGCCAGGTGTCCTTCTTAGTAAGATTGCTGGAAAGAACTACTTGTATTCTTTGTGCTCTGGAAAGCTGAGCTACAGAGCTGCTGAGAGAGAGTGGAGCAAATATTAAAAAAAAAAAAAAAAAAAAAAAAAAAGTATTTGCTTTTTTTCCCAGCATGGCTAATGACTTTGCTGGTGGTGAAATTACAAGAGATTTGTGGGAGGCACATGCCTCCTGTGCTCGCTTCAGATGTGCGGTTGATCAGAGAGGAACCTCCTCCCTGTCAGAGAGTCACTTTCCTTCTGTCTTCCTGTGAACCCTCTAGACTTGCTTTCCCTGCCACCAACACTAAACTCTTTATCTGTGCCGTCCTCCAAGTGGGAATCTTATTTCCTCTTGGCTTTAAGTAATATGCAAAATACTGCTTTTATATTTTTTAACAGGTTGTAACTGCAGCAGGTCATTTCCCCTCTTGGCTCAAATGAGCTCTGTTTTCTGTTTCTGGGTGTTTGTCCTTTGAGGGAATCCACTGCTAACAAAAGAAGGCCACCTCCCGACACTGAGACTCAGCTCTCACCTAGCAGGGCAGTGTTGGACTTGAGAAATAATAATTATACGCTGCTGTATTCCCTTGCCTTACTCCACATGCCACAAGAAATCAGGCTTGGAGATGAAGCAGCAACCCTGAACTGCTGATATGACCGTTACATGGACATGAAAACAAACAGCCCTTGCAGCAGGTAGCTGTGCTATCAGTTTGTGAGCCTTGGACACCCGTGGGTCTGGGATTGTGCCCTGCAGTCCCCTGTTCCTCTCCCGTAGCTCAGCACCATGCCAAATTAGACGGAAATTATCTTTGTGCTTGCACAGCTTGTGCTGAATCCTCAGTGCAGGAGGATCCAGATCATCACTGGAACAAAATACAGGCTGATAGTAATCCCTGCTATTAGTCCATTTAAAATGGGTCAAAAAGACCACCTAATTGCCATAATTGCCTTCTGGCATTGCCTGTGCAACAAACCTTTTGGCTACATGTGTAGGCATGTGCTCAACAGTAGGCATTCCTATCCCTAATAACTGAGCTCAAAGATTATTACTTCCATTTCACATAACTGCCATCCGCTGCAGCTCGTGTCCAGTCACTGAAGGATTTTAATCGCTGATCTTACACACAGCACCCATGTTGTCTCTGTGCTTTTTCATAGTACCTTGCTGGAATGACTTGTTGTCACTGGAATGGCCTGAGTAAATCAAAATACTCACAGAAACAATCTAGCAGGTGAACATTGACATTAACTGGTTGGTTTAGCCCCTGCCTTGAGGCAGGATAAAGTAAAACCACCAAATAGTTATCATATGATACGTTCATCCACAGAACTGCTAAATACAAGTTCTGAATAATGGCATGAATTGGAGTGTTTTGGGCTTGATGCCGTCGCCTGCAGCCGTTGTGTCTGACATCACTTTGCTGAAAGTGCCATTGAAATGAGGGAGGCTATCGTTTCCCTGAGTTCCTCGGGTCCTGGCATGAGAAGACAGGACAGCGCTGTTTGAGCTGAGCCCAAAAGAGCTCACACTGCATTTACCACTTTCTCATGCATGTTTTTTCTCGCACCTCTTCTTGGGTGTGGGGAGAGACGTGCCAGTACGTATCCTGCTATGGGAATTCCAAGCTGCTCCTGTCTCCAACAGATCTGTAATGCAGCTCTTAGCAGATAGCCACAAATTATATACTGTCATTTTAATTACTCTTTGGGGACATTCAAACTCAGAATCCTTGCGGGCATGAAGGCAGCCTCCCATCAGTCCTACACCCCAGTGTCAGGAGATCTCTGGGGCCAGCAGAGGACTCGTGGACTTGCAGCAGTGACATACGGAGACCTTACAGCACAGGCCAGGTCTGGGAGGAGGTGACACTGGACTGGGATGTTTGAAATGGGTTGGTGATCCATCGCTCTGGACTGAGCATTTTGAGTGGCAGTTAGGTATGTGGTATACTAATCTCTGAGAGCCAGATGGAGTGGATTTAATGTCAGAAGGCATTTTCCAGGGATCAAAGCAGTTGATAGAAATAATTTATTTTTACCTTTAAATGAAAAGAAATATGATAAATGTTAAAATGGCCCTTAATTCATGAGCTTCACATCCCTGGGGTATGATTAGCACCAGATAACTGGGTCTCCCTGCTGTGCCCTGTTGCTTAGTTACGCTACACAAGTACACTGTGCTTTCATTTTCTGTCTTGTGTGAGCAGAAGCAGCATGATATAAAAGTTCAAAAAAGTGAAAGACTCTGAGAGTACTCTCAGCTGTATTCCAAATAGCTTGGACTCCAGTGATGCCACATGCACCGTGCTTGCTGTGAATGGAAAGAAGCTTATTCCAGTCGTGGGTGTAAAAGAGCAGACACTTCATTAGCTGCAACTGCTGGAATAAAGCAGTGCAAACAAAATCAGTCTCATGTCCAAAAGATTGATCCTTCAGGGGAAGTAATTTATTTTCATTACGAGAGATTAGCATCACAGTGGTATGATAAACTTAAAAGGCCCTGGAAGAGCTATTGTTGCTCTTGATTCCTAAAAAAAAAAAAAAAAAAAAAAAAAAAAAAAATAGCAGATTGCATATTTCTCTCCTAAACCAGAACTGACTTGAAGAGTTGGATACTTGAGGAGTGCACTGTGTCTTTCTTTTTACCTGCTCTACTAATGAGAGTTTGCTTGCACTACGTAAAAGTGGAGTTGGCCCGTGCCGGGTCTGGTGGAGCTCAGAACTCTGGGGAAGTTCTGCACAGAAAAATGTGAGGGCCTGCGATGGAGAGAGTCAGAGGCATGAGTGGGCGCGTTTCCTGAGTACGCATAAGTTGCACAGTAAAGCTTCTGTTCACTTGGGAGATCTGCTGACTATATGAAGAAGTGGTACATGTCTTTCACAGCTCTTTCTTACTGTCAAAATACTTATCTTTCTATTTTATTTGTCCTGCTAATGGATTCTTAAATACAGACACATAAAGGTCTCATAGGAATGAAGAGAAAACATAGTTTTGCTTGAAAAAATTATCTGACAATTCAAATGGTTTTGTAGAAATTCTGGAACACCTGACTCTAAATACATGGCTGCATGATGAGAGCAGTTTCCTTGGGAGACCGCCAATACTTTTTTTGCCCACAGTGGCTATGAAGCCTGTAACACCAGCTTCTTATTAATCCTTCTATTTCATGGCTAGATCTTCAGTTAAACAAAAATTAGAGCACAGGAAGGGTAATAAATACGTTAGTTAATTCCCTCAGACTGAGATGGGTGAAAGATGTCCAGATTCTTCTCTTGGATAATTTTGGATGGTTGTGAATGTTTACAGCAGTACTTTTCCATGGTGACTTAAAAAGGGTGCATGGGGGGAAGTGAGGGAATCGCTGGCATAGTAAGGCAGACAACTGGCAAAAGGGGGGATTGATGGTGTCCTTGCTAGGAGGTTTTGGATGGTGAACAAAAGATACAGTTTTCTGGCAAAGAAGAGCTCTCCTGAATGCTTTCATTCCTCGTTAGTTCTTAAGGGCTGTGTCAATTGGCAATTGCTTTCTTCAGAGTTGTGAGTAGCCCTGATGCTGCAGCTATTGAATGAACTGTGTGGGCATCTATTCTCCCACAAAGTCCAGGGTAAGCAAATTCAGGGAATCTTGAGGTGGACAATTATTATAACTTTCCTTCACCTGGCCTTTGATAGATGGTAGTTCCAAAGCAGCAGGTTTGCAACTTTTATCACTTTTTTCCCAGTATTTTTATATGAAGATAGATATACTCCTACCTCAGATATGTTCTAATTATTCTCATCACATTTTACGTTGTGATCCCTGCTTTTAACATCCTTGTATTTAGACAAGCATCTAGCGTTCCTCTGTCAATAGACAGCTGTATAACTTACTGAGAAAACAGTTCCTTTCCTGGCAGCTTATTAATAAAAAAGATTTACTTCTGTCCTAGGGAGTCCGTTGTTCTTCCCCTGTTACCTATAATAGTTAAGGTATTGCATATTTAGCTAGAAAATAAAGACAGGAGGTCTCATTTCCACTTAAAATATCTCCAAGGCACTCATCAGCAGGCTCCTTGGTTGAGAGCTTTTGCCTGGTTTTCAGCTGACAAGCCAATAAACATGCAGATATGTGGGAATGCAGTGGGCTGACTTGGTCCAAGTGGATTTTACGTATTCATCACATTAGGTAGGGACAAAGGAGTCTTCCTTCTCAGGGTTTTTTTTTTTTTTTTTCTCCTATTCGATGTGAACACATACAGCTAGTGAGGTAATGCCCAACCATGTAAAATCATCAAATGAAGGGAGAGAAGGAAAATGCATGCCAGTATATTTTTTTTTTTTTTAATTTTTTTCCCCCCTGAAGTGGAAATCTATATATTTCTTTATGACTGCTTTATTATGTTTTAGCACAATGACTTCACGCTTAATGTGGTAGAAAGTATGGGTGCTGGAGCATTCAGTGTCTCATTAAAAAGCCTAAAAAAAAAAAAATCGCTCATAATAAATAAAAAAACTTATCTAGGGGTTAAAGACAACTCTTTTCAAACTAGATGCATTGGAATTGAGGTCTCTGTGTCTTCCCACCTCGCTACAGAGAGCTTGGGGATGTGCTCAGGGCACATCCAGCGGCTGCAGCCCAGGCGTGCAAGAGCTGCCCTGGGGGAGCGGCAGTGTCCCCGCTGCTCCCTCAGAGGAGCACCCAGGGCTGAAGGCCACACGCTCTGCTTCTGCTTAGAGGAGCAGCAGAGCCTGTGGAAGGGAGTCCCACCAGCTCAGTGCTCCCTCCCTGAAGGCTTGCGACAGCCCAGAGCTCTTTCATCCACATGCATTTCTGAGTCCCCACAGATAATGACAAAAGTTGGGGGGGGGGGGGGGGCAAAAAAGAGGGGGGATTAGACTAACATCTTACCACAACTGTAATTACTACCCAAGAGAGATGTCAAGGCATCATTTTGAAGCTGAATATCCCCTGGGATAGTAGACATGCTATCCAGCAAGCATTTGGTTTGCCTTCCTGAGGAAAAGCCCTTTGGTGGGAAAACCTGCCCAGTCAGAAATGCCTGCTAAGTGTGGGAGTGCTTACTGCAAGAGGGATCGCTCCTGTCTTGTATCTTTTCCTGAGTAACATCAATGCCATTTGAGATAGTTTTAAATCAATATAGATGATAATTAAATATTCTGTTTTAAAAATGAAAATTTGATTTGCACCAAGAAGATATTTCAATATCCCCCAGTAGGGGGTAGCAATGAGTAAATCAGCTTTTGTTCACAGTTTACAAAATCTCTATGACAATAACTTAGATTCGTAAGCATTTGTAAATCTAGTTTCCCCCCAAGGGAAAAGTGGTCTTCAGGACATTCTCCTGGAGAGAGGAGGTTGTCTCGACTGCTTATGTCAATATGGATTGATTGACTTGAAAGGACCTCTGCGGATTTACACCTGCCAAAAGTCTGGCTCAGGAGATCACTTTGAGACACCTCTAACTGTAAGATTTTCTGCTTGCTGCCTCTGAGACCACTTGGTTCAGATGGTGCAAATTAGCATCCTGTCTGCCCTGCACAGACAGCAAAGACCCTGTGGTGCCTTTGCTTTGTCCTTGGCTAACACATACCCCTCTGCTCCATCAGTCTTTGGCCTTTGTCTAAAGTGTACCACCCACACCATTTTGCAGCCTGTCTGCTGCTTACCCCTTCAGTGGCGATCAGCAGATTTGGCTGCCCAAATCTGAGGATGAGTAATGTTTTTGCCTTACAGGCCTACTGCCTGTAAGACTGCACTTGTAATTTCTCAACTTTCTGGCCCATCAGAGGATGAAATGTGTCACAAACCATAGATCTGACTGGATGAGGATGGGAGGTATGAAGAGCTGTGCATGACTCCCAGGTTCCTGCACAATTTCAAGGGTTACAGTAAAGAGCAATCTCTTACTGGTTCTGGACAGCAAGGCCATGTGTCTGAATGAAGAACGTAGTTGGGAAGATGACTGATGACTGCACTCTCAGGATGGTTCCTAAGCCCTGTTTTCTTCTGAGGGGATGAAATCTATCAGGATGTGTCCATTTCCCATGATAAACCCTCAGCACAGCCCGAGGGTCAGAGAGAGACTCCCTGAGCTAGTCCTGCTGTTGGTAATAGGATGCTGAGAGCTATATCTTACCCCTTTTGCTACCCTGCTGCTTGAGATTAGTGGAGCGTGTGGCAAATCTGGAGCTACATTCTGGTAACTCATGCAGCTATGAAAACTTGGTTCACTTGCACAGACCTAACAGCCACAGGATAAGCAAGGTATATATTCATCAAACTGAATTTACAAATTGGTGAGGATAAGGTCAAATGACCCAGGTTCAGATTTTTGTTAGTAAGCCTAAACCCTTCCTTTCCCAGCTCCTCCATTTCTAATTTTATCACAAAACTCAATAGGCTTATGTTTTATGTCTTCCTAAAAACTGTCTTACTGCCATCATGGTCTAAGTGAATTTCAGATTTCATGCACTTCCTTTCACTTAATTGGACAGAAGTGGTTCTAGAAAGAGAGATTCCTTTTTATCCTGGAAGGTTTAAGAAACTGAGGATCAGTAACAAGGATGTCATAGGTTTCTGTTTCAGAGAATACTATGATTTTTGAAGAAATCTGAGTGGAGCTGATTGAATTTGGAAATGCTGAGGATTAGCAGTGTCATATTTGTACTATCTCCTGTACCTGTTTTGCAAGTGGAGATGACAATGGTGAAGATGTCCATATGCTGCATGAAAATTTTTCTCTAGAAGGTTTGACAAGAGAAAACTCTAAATTAAACCCCTCTAAAACCACTGTGACTGTAACATGGGAAAAGCAGATCAAGGAGGAAGGGTTGTGCCCTCTTAGCTTTTTTAACTGGCTTGGATCTGCTGACAGCAGGAGATGAGTATAAATAAACCTGGTGTAAAGAGGGACGCAGAGTAGGAATTGCCTCTGAAGGAGGAGCTTAGCAGGAATCCCAGCCAGAGACTATTTGAACTGATTGACTGTGCAGCTGAAACCTGAATTAACACTAATAATGAACACTAGATGAGAAAGCTGTTCTCAGGGACAGCACTGAGTAACCTGCATTTTAAACCTATGGTGCACTTCTGCAAAGATTTCTGCCTTTGTTGGTCTCCTGATAATTTCTTCCTCACCTAACATACCCTGAAAAATGTTTAACCTTCCCTCCCCAAACACACACACACGCACTTGAAAATTGAAAAGAGCCTCTTGAAGTTCTTTCTCCCAAACTAGATGTGTTCATCTTTCTGAAGCACTTGGTGGCCACTTGAGAATTTAAGCTCTTACATGTGGAAGTGATTTTCAGCTCTGCCAACTGTCAGTGCGTTGGAGGTGTGGGGCAGAGGTGTTTGCACCCTCTCATCACTGGGCACATCCTCCCCAGGTTGAGGAATATTCATACAAGGTGACCTCTTTGCAGCACAGGGGCTCATTTGATTTCAGCGGTTGCTCACATGCAACAAAACCAAGCGCGGCTCCTGGGGAATTCTGTTGACTTCAGTAGATTTACACTGGTGTAAATCAGGAGCCAAGTGACAGAAGAAGCCCATATGTTCTCCTGGAGTGCTGATTACAGGGGAAAGGAGCTGGATCAGAAGAAAATGATTGCACCCAGATTGTTTTCAATGTGTTAATGACTAGCTTAAGGCAGCAAATAAAAACAGAATCAGAGGTGATTTATATTTATGCTGAAATCTAAACAGGTCTGGCCCTAGGCATTTGCATTTTGCATCTAGCACTGTGGCTGACTTCAGACCTCTTGAACTGCAAGGAATTGCCAAAACAGTGAAGTGAAAGCTGACTTGTGTAAGACGGACTCTTAGATACAACATAAAGATGGGGAGGGGGTATATGTATGGGAAGAATTGGGGGGCAGAGGAGGAATGTTATATTTGTATGGAAAGTACTGCTGTTCATGGGAAATGCTACCTTTTTTTTTTTTTTTTAAAACTAGCTCTGGCCCCAGTTCCCTGATTAGCAATAGGTACTCATTGAAGTCAAGAATTATTGGGCCATTCCCCCAGGACTTGGGCCTCTCACATGTTACATCCACTCCAGAGCTTTCATTGAGTGGGAAGGGGAAAAGGGCTAAAATCTTGGTCATGACTGAAAGAAGTTTTGCAGCTTGTCCTGAGCTTGCTTTTTCTCCCCAGCTCAAAGTCCATCCCCAAACAGAAGGCTCGTTCCAGAGTAAAAGCAGCATCAGAGTAGTTGGCACTATGCATGGCCAAAACTAGCTGTCAGCTAGGGCAGCATGGTCTTAGTAGAAGGAAAAAGACCATGACCTGGAGCTCCATAAAGTAAGGCTAGTTGCAACTATTAAGGGAGAAGCTGAGGTGTTTGAGGGAGCAGCCCTTGCTATGTATTCATAGGAGAGAAGAGCTCCCTTTCTTTCTATAAGCAAGACTTACCATGGCACCTCTTCTTCCTCTGGTGGCAAGAGTAGCCTACCAGGCTCTTTTGTGGCTGTTTCTGCTTTGTCACTCCAAAGTTTAGTTTTGCTTACACTGCTGAAAAGCCTTTGGCTGGGTCTGGCGATGAGCCTAAGCACCAGGGTTGTTAATCAGAAGGCTGGGTCTCAGCTAACCCTACTTTGGGTATATCAATGTCCTTCAGGATTATGAAGCTTAGAAATGCTACGTAGCTGGACCCCCTGAGTGGGGAAAGATGGCTGAAGCCCTTTCTATACAGGCAGCAATGCGGTAGCAGAATCAGCATATTAAATGGATATATGCTTTGCACATAGTATAGCCCCTCTTGCATTCAAGCTCACATAAAAGAAATAGTGAGGTCTATTCCATTCTTACTCGCCCACTCCGCGATGTGCTGTGGGTGTTTGTGACACGCTGAGTTCATAGCACCTTTTCACAGCTTCTTGTTAACGCATGCCACAGTAGAAACCTCATTCATGGATGACACTGATCTTATCACAGATATTGATTCATCAGCCTAAGCTAGGAGCATTAGTAATGATTCTTTCCTACACAGTTCTTTGATGGCTCTGATGTCTGATACCAGTGGAATAAGCTGGTATTGGCTGATGTAGGGTGGGTGGTCTCGATGGAGTTTTGTGGGTTTTTGTTCGGGTTTTTTTTTTTTTCCAACTGATGCTTCTCTGTGGGTCTGTGAGGACTTGATGTGTAGGTTTGGAGTAGGTATTCTTCATCAAAGAGATTCTTAATTTCTTTTTCTAGCAGTTTCCATTGAAATCTAAGTGTCTCTTTATTATGAAACAGCAGATCAAAATGGGGGGAAGGTGAGATGAACTGTTGATATTTGGTGTTTTGGACCCGAATGATTCTTCTATCGTTAATACATTCCATTTTCAAAAGTTAGCCGTGGAAACTGGGGTTTGGGGTGTATGGGAACAAACCATACTGGGGAAGGGAAAGTTAGCTGGTGGAAAGCTTTCTGGTTTTGTGTTCTTTAGTGTGTGTTCATTCTGTCCAGGAATGTGGTGGGAAGCAAGAGCTGGAATTCCTGGTGAACTGGGTAAGTCATAGTATCCGTAAGGCATTTTAGATGGTTTTGTGACCTTCAGATTTCCAAGGTTTGGTTAGAAAACTGAGGGGTGTTCTAGGGAAGGGTGTCAGTTCCTTCTTTGTACAAGTCAAACCTGCCTGAGCAGGGGCCATGGGCGCTCACTAGTCCTCAGGAATCCTGTTTCCCAGGACTCTTTATAATCTGAGAATTTTCCGATGTCTACAGACTGTTAATTGTTGTCAGGCTTTTGCAGAAGGACTGAGTTCTTGATGCATTTCTGTTCATTCACATACTTCTTTCAACTTTACTGTATCTTCATCTTTATGACCAGGTCTGGCAACAGCCTGCTGTCTTTGGTATTAGAAAATAAAAATAAAAAATTAGCCATGCAGCAGCCCCTGTCAGAAAACGGGAGGACATAAACTCAGAGAGAGAGATGTAAGAGACAGGGTGTTGTAAGGGACAGCACCATCTGCTTTGTTGACAGTCACTTGTGCAGAAAGGACAAGGCACTGATTAATTTGTCAAGGACTCGTCTTAAGAGCTGTGAAAAGAAGGCAGATAGGTGTATTCACAATGCACAAGGTGGGGGGGGCAATGAGATGGTTGTCAAGGCAGGAGAGACGGGTGATCTGAGCTTTTAAAATGGGGATTCAGACATCTCATTTGGAGACTGGGACAAAGGCATGAAGTGACACAGCTTTGCTGCACAACAACATTGAAAGCTGCAAATTGTTGCTGAGCAGCAGAACATACGTATAGGTAGTTATTTATGGTGCACAATAAGATATGAAAAAGAAAGTGCAGGGCTGGCTGCTAACCCTTGGATTGGTTTTGGTTTTGTTTTAATTTTTTTTTTCTTTCATTGAAACCTATGAGGCAAAAGTGCTGTGGTAATCTCCACTAATTGGCAGTGTTGCTGCCAGGCTCACAGTACAAAGGACTAAAAGAGCAGGAAGGATGAGTGACTGCCAGGGAGATGCGGTGGAGGGACAAGACGTACCAGGGGTCAATGGGAGAGCTTTCACAGCTGCATCTACTCTGGGCTTTATCCTCAGGCCTTGTGTTCTCCTAAAGCCATGCTATAAAATGTAGGCCAGTGATGTAATTAAGCGAATGAAAACCAGTCTAGAGGTGTTTTGGGACTGTCAGCCAGGCTAAAAGACAAAGACAGAAAGTGCTTCTCTCAAAGGAAAGCTGCTGAATTGGACAGTGTCCTTATTTGCAGAGAAGGAGGAGAATTATCTTCTGACAATTGGTGCCAGTGCTTTAGATCAAAACAGAAATATGACCAGAAACGGATAAGAAAGATTCCAAAATTTAGGGAGACTTTTTGCAGAGAAGAGAGCTTCAAGCAGATTATTAATGATCTCATCACTTTTACCAACAGTCTAGAAATTGCTTCTAAAAGATACCTGAGAGATAATGACTGGTATTACCTATTGGGCAGTTCAAAGTTGCCCACTTATGGTATTAGTTATCTATGGATCAACAAAAAATAACAGGTGAAGATCCCTGACTCGCGATAGTTCAATTCTCTGGGCAGTGTTACTACTGATGGACAGTTTATGGCAAGGGTCTACAATTCAAGCAATTGCTGAAATAAGTCTAATCTGGCACGTCATATTTGAGTCCTCTAGAGAAGCTTCTAAATGGGGGCAAAGAAGGATGGAGGAATGCTCTCCCATCCTCAACACTGCATATTTCACAATGAAGAGAGTAATACCACAAGTGCTCTTCCATCCTCTCACAGAGACATGCATATGCAAAAAAAGGAGAGTACAAGTGTACGTATAATTCCATTTTTAAGAACTCCAGACTAAGACCATCTCTGCAGAGATTTTTTCAGGACACTTAAAGTTCATCCAGAGGGAAGGCAAGAACAGTTTGAGTACTTGTTGACTAAAGATTTCTTCCCAAAGCATACAGAGCTCTCAAGGCACTTTGAACTGGAAGCGCACCTGTCTCAGATCTAATCCAGTTCAATAGTAGTAAGTGTGAGGAAGCTGAGGAAGGGAAAAAGTATTTGAGAATCTGCTGCTCTGGAATACTCACATTCATTGCCGATCTAAGTCGGCAGCATGGATAGTGAGGAGAGATATTAATCACAGAACAGGCTTAAATTAAAGGAAACTTCCAATTTTGCTGCCAGTTGTAAGGGCACTGGATGCTTAATGAAATGGAGAATCCCATTTTGAACTTGTTGCAAGCAACCCAACAAAGCAATACAGTCTGCTCTTCCATGGACAGGCAAAGAGAGACTGAGGCACAGATCCCGTTCACTTCCTTGGAAAGTCTTTACTAATCTCTTGGTTATGATAAAGGTTTGTCTCGGTCATAAATCGCCACTCAGTCTTTGTCTGAAATACTGCCCAGCAATGGGATTGACGTTGGATCTGTGCAGACAAACCTCTGCCAAAGTATAATTGCAGGATTGGGGACTTAACGTTAATCAGAAATCTGTTCCCAAATCCATGGAAACCATGGAAAGATTCCCAGTGATTTCAGTGGCTTTGGATAAGGCCTTCGTTCATGCTATTCAGCTAACATGTATCAGGGAGATTTCTAGCTGCCCAGATTGGTAGGTTGTAAGATGTTAGCGTCCACTTCCTTCAAGGCTATAGCTAGATTAACGTCACTTGGGAAAATGTTATTTCATAATTACTGTGAGTGCTGGTTATAAAAAATTCATCTTATGATAAACTTTTTTTTTTCCTGCTGATTTTTCACTTGCACAGGCATTTATAGCTGTGCAAAGCCATTATGAAAATCACTTTCTGGTGCCATGTATATTCATTCCTTGCTTCCTCTGAACCAGTGCAAGTGAGGGTACAAGGCAGAGGACCTGGAAGACTTAGAGCCACCAGTGAATCTGAAAGAAACACTGAACAGCCTTCTCACTTCAAACCTCATCCTGGCCTGGGTGCTCTGTGGACAGACTTCACTGGCCTTGAGATCAGATTCTGTCTGGTTAATCACTGCAGAAAGTCCTTCCCTGTTACAGAGCGTTTTTTGGTTTTTTTTTTAATTCTGAATTACAGTTGCTTGTCTGTATTCACTTCCTCTCTGTTCTTAAGCATTAGCAAATAGCCTGAAGGGAGCTAATTTCATGAGCATTACTTCTGAAAAGACTTTGTTTCTGAAAAGACACTCTCACCTGCTTCTCCATTGTTACCTTCCCCCTCCCCTCTACTGCTGACTTGGGAAGGTCTTCTCTTCAGATTGGATAAGCACGAGTGAGATTCATTTCTTCAACCCCCTTTTCCTTTCCCTCTTCTTCTTCCCCACAGCTCATGCTTTTCCTCCCACTGTCACTTTTCTCTTTACAAAAGAAAAAGAAAACACATGATAAAAGAAAAAAAAAAAAAATCGGGGGGGGGGGGGTGGGACAGAAGAGGTAAAAAGCATCCTGAATTTTGTGGAGGAGACGGGGACCTGTGTGCTGCAACAGCTGCTTGAAAAGTATGCTGGTCGCCTGGGAAGCAGAGTAGTGAGGAACAACAAGTACAGGTGTTTCTGTAGTTGCTTAGCTCTAGGCAGAACCTGCATTTTGAGTGGAGAGAAAAAAAAAAGTTATCTTTGGGGACATGAAGGAAAAGGAGTCATACTCCAAAGCCACGCCAACAGAGATACACACCAGTGCTCCTCAGGGCTCTCACCAGCTCTGTAAAATAGTACTGTCCATTTTTCCTCTTCCTCTGAAGAAGTATGTTGGAAAACGCCATGTGTCTTCCTAGACCCTAGAGGGTCACAGGGAAGTGCCCTGTGTCCTTCGCAGAGTGCCCCGAGCATGCCCAGCAACTGTTGCAGGTGAAGTATGACAGCAAGCTACACAGCAAGAGGAAAAGTGACATTACTGGGGACTATTTTAGGGGCATTTTAAAATAACCTGTGGACAGTGGATTTCATTTTAAGTTCACTTCTCTGTCCGGGTTGTTTGGTTTTGGTTGTGGTTTTTTTTTTGATTTGGGGGCCTGGGGTTTTTTGGTGGTGTTTTTTTTTGTGTTTTTTTTTTTTTTTTGTGGGTTTTTATTTTATTTTATTTGTCTGTTTGGTGGTGGGTTTTTTTTGGTGGGGTGGTTTTTTTGTGTGTGATTGTCTTTCTTATATTTTTCTTATTATTTTTCTTTCTCATGCTCAATGAAATTCTGGCTGGTAAAATGCCTCATGAGACATCCCAGACAATTCACCCTGTGCGATTAAAATATATGGATCCAGCCTGTGCAGCTGCTTGCTGTCAGGTCCATTACATCCTGAGCATCCATGCCCCCAAGTGATTTTTGCTGAGGCCTCTTCTCATTCATTGTTGGAGATGACAGATACTGTAGAGAGAGCAGCTGATCCTCGTGGAGGTGGGAGTGGAGCTGCCTGATTGATTGTCCGTAGAGGACAGGTAGGCACTGAGCTGCTCTGCAGTGAGGTCATGCCTAGGAGGATACAACAGGCTTTTGTTGTACCTCTGGAGCATTTTATTCGCATTCCTGGATAACGTGTGCTTTGTTTTGCCTTTGTACTAGATAATACATTGACAATGGCTAGCGATTTTTTAATTCATTTTTTTTTGCTTTGTTTCTCATGTTCCTAGAAATTAGGGAGGAAAATGACATATTGGGTTGCACACTCTGTGTTCTTCAGACAAAGCCAGTTTGTCCTTTATAAAAAAAGCTTGGTGTGTTTTACTGCATCCAGTGTTAAATCATCTAGAAGTGCCATCACAAACAATTACTCCTTAGTGCTTTCTGTGGGCTCAAAAAGGGAAGTGAGAGAATAGATTTTGGAGCACGCTTCTTCTAAATACATGGGTATAACTCCCCAGCTTCAGGGAATTACTGCTGCATTGATTGCAGCCGGTCAGCTCATGCAAGACTGCAGCCACGGAGCAAGTGTGACTGTGCTCATGGCACACCTGGGTGACCTGTGCAATTTGCTGTTCAGACTACTACCTCCGAGCACACGCGGCACCCCTGCAGTCCAGGGGACACTGACCAGGCAGTGTCGCTGGGAGGTTGCCAATAAGATGTACTTCTCACTGGAAAAGGCTTTCAGGGGCTGCCACCAAGTTCTGTGTTGTGCCTGGATTTAATATGCCAAGCTTTCCTCAGCAGGGAAAGAAGTTGACGTAATGGCTAGTACCTTGCTTGAATCGATGCTGTCTCTTACCTTAGACATGCAGTGGGAGACAGTAAGGCCATTTGCGGTTGCACCATTATCCTCACAGTGCCCATGGAGCGTACCGGCCAGCGGCATGAGAACAGCAAGGGGAAGGAGGAGGGGGCCTGGGTCTGGGCCAGAGCTGCAAGGGCTTCGCCTTTCACATCATCTCCATGTGAGGCTGATGATTTAAGCTTGTCTGGAGCAGCACGTGGTGTAACTTGAGTTTTAGTGCTGGTATTAAAGTACAACTCTGTCCACATGGCAGCATTTTTAAATGATAGGTGTGCGTACTTCTATGAAAACATTGCCTTATTTCCCCAGCCCTTGGATAAGTCGAGCTTGTCAGGTGAACAGTCAAAAAGAAAGGCAAGAGAGGAACTGCTGTCACAAAGCTGGCATTTACAAAGCATGTCTGAATTTGTACACAGTTCATCGGGGCAGCTGATGATTTAAGATCATTGTTCAATTTAAAATGACAGAGAGTTTAGACAAAGTTTAATAAGAGCCTGGCACCTACAGATAGGGATGGACAGATGTGAATGCAGGTTCTGACATTAAGGAAAAAAATACAGTGTTTAGCTCAGCTGAGCACTAGAGCCAAGTATTTCCCTGTCTTCCATTTCATTACAGCATTAAGGTTTTCAGATGCAGTGCAAACAACTGCCTTGTCACAGAAGGGTACTCTGAATGCTGCCTTTGTGATAACAAGCCAAGGTACATGGCAGAACCTGGAGTAACACAATGTTATATTGCACCCTCAGCAGAGACTCGAGCTGACAACAGTTGTGTCTGTAAGCTTAGAAGTGCCCTCCTTGCAAAAGAACCGCATGTAAAAGAAGGAGCAAATATAACACCCAGACGGATCATCGGGAATCCTTCCTTCCTGTAGGAAGGACCTCATGAACCAGCAGAGTAACTCTGACCTTCACTCTGGCACTGGCAGAGGGGGGCTGCCAGATTGAAAGCATTTCAGATGCATCGTGCATTTATTTTCACCTGGGCTGGAATGGCTGTTCAGCACAACATGGAGTTGGGTGCAATTTAGAGCCTCTAAACCAAAGAGCTAGAAGTTCCCTTTTCTAACTTGGTGCTGCGTGCAGCTCCCTAGATGGCTTTGGTGTGGAAGCGTGTTAGACCGGATCCAGTTCTGCCTCTGCACCTTCTCTGCAGCAAATCTATGAGCTTGGCTTATTGGTCTGGTAGCTGGGTTGGGGTTTTTTTTTGTGTTGTGTGGGGTTTTTTGGTTAGGTTTGGTTTCAGTTTTTTTCCTTAGGTTATCTGACATCCCGCGTTTTTCTGCGCAGCTCTTCCTCATGTCTAAATGTGTTTCAGTAAATCCATTAGTCCTGATTCTGTTTGGCAGCTTCAAGTGGTCTGCCTCCTTTACTGCTCAGAATAATAATAATAGGGTTTGAAAATAAAGTCTGTATTGTTTACATTCCTTTATAGCTATCCATTGCATCTATCATGTAGTTCAATAATATGCCTTTTGCTTACATTTAAGTTAGTGGCAGCTCTTAGCTTGAATACTTAGGCCACCTCTAATGTGGTAACAAATTGCTGATTATCAAAGGAGTAGTAGCACTTATTTAGACTCCCACACACGCTGAATCTAGATTAAGGTATGTGAGAAAGAAAATGAAGGTGAGAGCAATGGCTGGCTCCTTAATTGGCATGCTATTAAACAACAGAATACAACCCATCCAGTGCCCATTACTGCAAAAAAATAAAGATAAGGGAAAAACTGAATATTTAATATGATAATCATCATAGGATGTGTTGGGTTGGAAGGGACCTTTAAAGGTCATCTAGTCCAACCCCCTGCAGTACGCAGGGACATCTTCAACTAGATCAGGTTGCTCTAATAAATAATAATAAATCTAATAAATGTGATGAAATTTGGAAAAAAGATAATGCTACAGCCTGTCACCTTATAAAATAATCAAGCAGAGGATGAGTGAAGAGTGTGTTTTCCTTAATGATTATAGGAAGGGTTGAAAAGTTGCCTTGACTGTTACACTGTCCAACTGTAAAATGACTCTGGTGACACTTAGCTCCTTTACCACACCAGCTCAAATGAACCAGGCTATAGAGCACTTTGGTGTGTTTTTTCCTCAGTTTTTCCTTCCAAATGAAAAATAGTATTGCCTTTTCAGTTCTATATGTTTTTCCTTGGGGATGGCTTAAATTGAAATTCATGCTTAATAAGAGATTCTGCTTTCAGATCTCCAAGTTCATCTCTTATAATGACCATTCTAAAGCAGCGATTTTGTTCCTTTGATTCTGTTCTGTGTCTTGGAATTTTTCTTAAACTTTAGTCTTGGAGTCAAGAGATCATGTAAGGATCTCTGTTCTTAAAGAAACGCACATGTTTAGTCTCATACAGAACATCTGAAGAACATAACTGCAGTGTATATAAATGCTAGAAAAAAAAAAACCAACTTGCAAAATAAACCTGTGGTCTGGTGGTTGATGTGGGGATAAGGAAAAAGGATAATTTATGTTCTTTGAATGATTAGGTTAAGGTTTTAGGGTTTTGTTTGGAATTAGTTTTGGAGGCACTCCTTTTTGCTTCTAACTTGCCACAGAACAGTACTGATTCTGACTTTTTTTTCTTTTTTTTTTTTTCTTGTCTGAAAGAGCAGAATGAGGCACTTCTATTTATTTATAATCTCCTAAACAGAGATACATAGCCTGGTGTTCTTGGCAGGTTGCATATGACTCATATACGAACCAATAAAGAAATGTTTCCAGATTGATTGGGCACTGGGATAAGGCTTAGGCAGAGGAGAGCTGGCCCAGATCCATTTTAAGTTAGGTATAGGTCTGGGTTATGCTTCATCTCTCCCTCCCTTTTCCTGCCTGCAGCTGTAGTCCATTGAAGCTGTTGTCTAGGATACAGGCAGACTTAGTCTATTCAGCTCATGTTGTAAATGCAGAAAGGAAGGATGGTCTTGGGGCTAAAGCGTGACTGTAATGCGGACCTCACAGAATCACAGAATCATTTGGGTTGGAAGGGACCTTAGAGATCATCTAGTTCCAACCCCCCTGCCATGGGCTACACCTCCTGTATAGCATTTAACAAGTCACTTACTATTATCAGAGCTGCCCTTAGCTTACAGGTGGGAAGGTGCCTGAAAATACAGTGCCAGCGATCACAATAGGTGTGAGAGAAAGACAACGTAGAGATGGCTGCATCCTGCAACTACATTCTCCTTTGTGTTGTGTACCAGTGTTGCAGGACTGATAGTGGGGATAAAATCTTCCAATTAATTTGATTACTTCACTCAAGTTTAAAACTTGCTCTTCAAGCTTCCCTTCTTGCCCTCCTGGATAGTCCAAGGGACCAGAGAAGCTACAGACAGTCTCCATGCACAGTCCTGGGACACAGGACAGAAGGATCTAGGTCTGCGGCCATCTGTCAGGAAAGCGGGAGAATTAGAAAAGCCCTGTGGTCCTATATGTTGTGTTGTCATGGAGCAGCTTTCCCTGGCAGTAATGACACAGCCAGCATTCTAGGAACAGGAAGGCCCACATTTTTCCTGCTCATGGGCTTCTTGAGTTTCCCTGCTGGGTGATGACGGTGAGGAAGCAGGAGGCCACTGTTTCCTGCTTGCTTCTGTCAAGGAGCATCACGGAGGTTCTGCTAAGACAGCTTCCATCAGGACACCCTTCACCTAAGAAAATTAAATGTCCTATATCACAGAACCTCATAAAATTACCTAAAGGCTGCACTACTGTGGGTGATTGATTTCCTATAGCAGCAGGGATAGAGACATGAGAGTTTTCCCAGAAGTTTGTGTGCTCAGGCTAGATACGAAGGGCCTTATGCAGGTCAGCCTTTTTCTCCTTTTGGTGCAGTCATTTTCTATGGAATGCAAAATAAACTTCAGAGCAAAGCAATTAGCCAGTGTCTTTGGAAAGCAATGCTCTGCCTGTCAAGAATGGGCATAGAGGAAGGATCTGGTGAGACTTTCTCTCTTTGAGCTACAGGGCTTTAATCAACATCCTGCACAGGGGAAACTGCGGGAAAACTCTTAGTGTTATTTTGCTGCATTGCTCTAAAGAGTAGCAGGGAAAAAAAAGACCAAACAACAAATCTCCAGTAATCACAGCTCATAAATTCTTCATCATGTGAATGGCCCTTAGGTAGATACATCCACCCAGGGAGGTATGTGACAGCTTCTAGGCACAAACTGCTGCCCTCTACGCGGCCTATGAATTGCTGTGTGCACTAATACTTTGCTGATGGGCTGGGCTGGTTAACAGGAAAGAGCTCTTGACTGAAAACAGGCCATTTTTCTCCTTCAAAGCAAATCTATTTTCTCATCACCATGTTTCATAGTAATTCAGCGATACACAGTTTGCCACGCCAGCATCATTTTCCCTAGCTGTTTAATAACCATGCTCTGAACTGGAGCTGCACAGTATCTCATTATTCTGCTCCAAAGGTAGGAGAGGAGGGGTAGATGTGAAGAAAAACATCTGTTCCTGAGCATGTCATAAGTAAGGTTATACTGCCAACTGCAGTCAGTATCCCTGCAGCAGCTGTAGGAGAGGAATGAAATGAGAGGAAAGAAAAAATCAAGATGGGGAAACATTATTGACTTTTTCTGCAGCAGTGAGTTTAACCTGAGTTTAATATCATTTGAATTTAAAATACTCAGGAGCTGCTGCTTGCTAATCCATTTGCAGAGCTCGATGAAAGCTCCTATGTTATATTTGGAGTGTGTCCAAAATCGGAAAGAGTTAATGCTGGAGAAGTCTCTGTTGCTGTTCCCCTGTGCCTCAGAAAGGAGACCGGTTGACTCACAGGTCCATGAAGGAAGTCAGACCATTTTAAAATGTTATGAAAGCAGCATCCGAGGCAAGCATCGCTGCTGTGCTGGGGCTGAAATGTCCTTCTGAAAAACATCTTGCAAAGACACATGAGCTGTGGCTCAGCTTTCTCAGTTACTACAGAATCTGGGGAGTCTGGGGAGTGAGCACTGTTGGCTCTGTCTGTCCTGATCTGGTCACCCAGGTCCAGGCGCGCAGAAGTAGCAGGTCAGAGAGGCCTTGGAGTATGGCTGATGGGATAGCACTGCCATCGCCTGGCACTGCTGACGTCCCCCTGGCAGGGACCAAGGAATCCTAAGGCAGAGAAAATCAGTAGGCACTAATGAAATGTTTGGCTTTTGCTTTTTTTTTTTTTTTTTTTTGGTCTCTTGTTTCTCACAGTTTTCTCAGGGGTACAGGTCTGGCCTTAACCTGCTTGCTATGAAAATCCAGGGAAGTGCTTGGATGTGACACCAGATCTTTCCAGATTCTCTATGTATATCACACTTAATTTAAAATACATTCCTAATGGGAATATTTGACATAACATTTTTTTAATTGGCAGAGCATTACCCACCACATGCTGTGTCTTGCTTTCTGGAAGCTAGTACCACAGGAAAACCTAAAAATGACTTTCTTGTAATGGCACTGCCTTCTCTTCACTAAGTTTGTATTGATTTTTTTTTCTATCATTTTCAGCAGTGAGTTAGAGGACATTTCACTCCTGCTGCTCCAGCATCTGAAAAGGTAAAGCAGTTTGTTTGTGGTATTGCAATGGCTATTTCAGCATGGCTAGAGTTAGTTGGAAAAAAGTATTTCAAAGGTGCTCTAAAGATGACTTTGTTTTTCACCTGACTCTTTAAAAACATAAACACCCCAATGCCCTTCAGCCATGGAGCTGTACAGCACAAAAGCAGTGCAGTGAGGACAGAACATACTCATCCAAAAAACACAAGCCTGGGGGAAAACCTGATATCATTCTGCCTATGTTTATTTGACTTGAGGAAACCTTGTGTCATGAGGTGCGTTATGTTTTGGCTGCTGACTTTTTTTTTTTTTTTTTTTTTTTCCCCAGACACCACCAAATAGAGTCAGGGTAAGGGTGAGCAGAAGAGAACCTAATGGGTGTTTTAACCAGGCAATGAGTACAAAAATAGGTAATCTATGGAATTGGTCATGAGAGAAGGAACCCTGCATTTTGGGATCACTGGTTCAGCCCCTGCCAAGAGTAGCAGTTACCCTGGGTCTGCTTGTGCCTTGCTCTGCTTGTTTCTGTGCATCTCGCAGGGAGCGGGGAAGAGACTTTCCTTGGTGCCATATTCCTCTCTCCTAGAGGCAGCCTGTCAGGATCCCAAGGATCTGGCTAGGGCTGGCCATTAGTCTCACAGCTAAGCTAGGGTGTGGAGAGAACATGTTGCTCCTGCACCAAAGCCGCCATACCCAAGTCCCTTCACAGCTGGTTTTCCACAGTCCATTTACTTTCTTTAAACAGCAATAACATGAGATTTACTTTCTGTTGTGAAGACAGGAAGGTGGCTGTGTAGTTGCTCAGTATAGCTGAGGGATTCAGGAGTAAGGGTGCTTTTCATAAAATGTTATTCAGCAGGTCCAGAACATTAGTGCTTTCGTAACACCTGTTAGAGTATTTAAGACAGAAAGTCCTGCACCAAATGAGACGAGCATCTTTCAAAAGGCCTCATTTTGTTTTTTAAAGCTTTCAGAAGACTCCTGAGGCACCAGCCCAGAAGTCTGCCTCTTTAATAAATGAGAGAGTAAATTTTGTTTAATATTGTATGTTTCAGAGAAGATGCTCCTGGCAGGTGCTGTTTATTGAAACAAAAGCTTGACGGGTTTTGCTGATGATGGTGTATCCTAGAAAATATTTATGTTCTGGGAATACTCTGAGTTGTGATCTTTTGGTATGAGTTTTTATTGATGGAGGCTTGTTGCTTGTTATGGCAAATTTATTCTTTCTTTTGAGTTACATAGATTAAACCTTCTCTCTGTCATTAGTTTTCCTGTCTTCAAAATGAAAATTAGCATTGCAGGATATTCTGGTATGGGCAAAAAGATGAATCGTTACTCTTTAGAAAGGTAATTAACCTCCAAAGGCAGCTGCCAGAGAGCTGCCATTATAACATCAGCTATACTCTGTTTCAGTTTTAGTCTTCTGCTGTCCTCCTCCAGCTCTGAGGTGTGTTGTTTATCAGCGCAGTTCAGTGAAAGCAGGAAGATAGATACCTTCAGCACAACACCTGCAAGAAGCAGAGTTTCAAACCTCCGTCTTTCACCGGAGTAACACCCTGTGCTTTTCTCTCTCCCCATCAGGATGCACAGCAGGACTGTGACCTTGGCAGTGCACCTCAGCAGGTGTTGGCAGCCTCTCGTCATGCTGATTAATTGTGCTCGCTTAGTGTGGGGGGGCGCTCGTTAATTCAAGCCTGTGTAAAGGAAGCGGGAGACCCTTAGGAGAGGGTCCTTAGACAAGACCTGCTGGTCTGTGTCAGGGAAAGACAGTTTTACAGAAGGCACATCGAGTTTGTGGGAGAGAGAAGGGAGAAAGAGCATCTCTCTCGCTGACAGTTCAGGCTTGAATCCTGGTATGAGTGTACTGTAGCGTTGATAGAGAAATATTTAGCCCGTCTACAGGCAGTTGTTTGCTAGTAAACAAGAAACATTGTTCCAAACAGAGATGATTAACAGTGACAGAAAAATTTAGGAACTGGGTAGAAAGCTTTATTCTGCCTTGATCACAACTACCCATTATGTCAGTAGGTTCCGATTTTTCAGACTAATGGTAGGTGTAGTCTTGTACAAGCATGCAACTGTGCACTGATCTCGCCCTCAAGGGACTGTGGATTTATCTCTAATGCTGTCAGATTTATTTACAAAAGATAGAGTGCATTTACAAATGCTCCATTGTGCTCTGTTGTTTGGAACAGAGTGAAACCTGGGCCCAATGAATACAGCAAAATGGGAGGGAGGTTTTCAAGGCTTTGCCCTCCCAAATCAAGTGGCTGTTAATTGAAACCATTGAGTTTCTACCGGCATACATGGAAAAAGGAGAGCACAGTGAGGATTTCATTCAGAATGCCCTGTAAAGAACGTATGTTTTGTTGCAATGCTGGCGGAGTGCTCAACTTTGTGTGATAATGATAGCAATAACAATTTTTGTGGTCTTTTGCTGTTGTAATCATTTGCCTGTTATGACAGTTTGGGTCTCTGTCATCCTTCAGTG
Source organism: Fratercula arctica (assembly GCA_947846985.1). Lineage (NCBI taxonomy): Eukaryota > Metazoa > Chordata > Aves > Charadriiformes > Alcidae > Fratercula > Fratercula arctica. Next base: position 30,148,295 of record CANTUZ010000010.1, read on the forward strand.
ACCAAACTGTAGTTTAGTTAGTTTATCTTTTCTACCGAAAAAAAGGTAGAAAGATGGTGGAGATGATCGAGAGACATCTCAAATAGGAAAGACCCTGCCATGCCTCCTGGATGTCTGGCAATTAGTAAATGTTTCTGATTTTTTTCTAGATGCTTCTGTATCCTAGATACTTCTTGGTGTCATTGCCTAGCTAGGTTTGCACATGCAGTCTCCAACTCTGGAAAGAATACACTTGCTAGTTCTGGGCAGATTATTAGAAAGTTTGAGGGCTTTCCTCCCTTCTCTTATGTGTCTGTCGCAACACATGTCTCCAGATGTGGTGCCACAGCTGTATATTCCTTTGCCTTTCCCATCCGTAATCTGGTTGGATCTTTGTGCATATGGGCATGCAAATCTTGGTTTGCAGAAAAAGCAAGACTTCTTTTACAAAAATTTCTTCTTATATAAGGTACACTGTCCTCAGCAGATAGTGAGCTGTCTTTAAAACTGGATGCTTCAGAAAGATATCCAAATGCCACACTGAGAGAATTAAATTAGCAGTAGTATACAGACGCTAGGAATGCACCTAAACAGCACTTGAATCTTTCAGGTATGGGCGATTGCTGGTTGCATGAATGTAATTGTTTCTAAAAGTAGAATTAACTTATGTTGTTACTGCTTTTTATTTTATTGCTTATATTGCATTGAAACATAAAATGATGCCTCTCTGGAAGTGCACCACTCACTTGGATCCATGGGTTACAGCCTCCCACGGTCAATGGGAGTCACTGCACTGATCGTGGCAGGCTCTGGGCAGGTGTAGGCAGAGAAGAATGGCTTTGCCTCCCAAATGCTCAGCAAGCTGCACCCCTCCTCTGTTATCGAGAGCTAAACTCATGCAATCATTCTTCTCAGGTTCTTGTTCCACTCCAGGTAAGAAGTAGATTTCATATATACATCCTTACATCCCTATGCAATCCTTGTCTGGTGGTAATGCTTTATGAACAACCTTCCTTTGCCAGAACGGTGGTTTCCTAGAACTTTGACTCAGAGTTTTTGCAGGGAAAGTGTTTCCTCCCAAAAACCAGTATTTTATCTCCTGACAAATGACTCCTAGTAAAAGAATTGTGGAATTGTGTGGGTTTGTTTCTCCTTGCTACCTCTGCTGCTTGAAGTATTCTCAGGAAGGTCAGTTGACCTTTATCGAGCCCTGGCCACTGGCAAGATGATATCCATAATGAATGTACTTCAAGCAGGCAGTGCTCCAGCATGAGTGTTTTAACATCTGACCCCATCATTACAAACAGTGTTAAGACAGAGAAGATACTTGACTTCTCTTCCTAGAGGATAGCAGCTTCCAACTGGTGTACCAGATAGCGTGTAAAATATATACATGCAATCTAGCTTGGTAAACACCAGAAAAATAATGGATCCAATCCTTCATTTAGGTGAACGCAACAGGTTTTGCTGCTTGTTTTGGTTTTTTTTCACTGTACAAACGACCTATGTTGTTGTCTGGGCAGATGCAAAGGTTACTAATCTCCTGGTATTGTCTAGGTTTGTTATGGTCTCTCACTTGCCCTAGCCTCTAAAGGAGAAGTACCTTGATTAAATCATAAATGTTTGGAATAGTACAATGAAGTCCACTATCGGGCTTCAGGCATGTAACCCGTACTTTTTACTCCCTGCGTTGCTGGACATACCATCATGCGTTCCACGTTGACTAGAGTTTTTAATAGTACCTTGTGATTTCTCCATATGATGATGGAAGTTTTTTCCCAGTTAAGTACTGATGAAGTATCTAAGGCAGTGTGAACTTAATATACCCTGTGATGAGAACTGACTGAAAGGTGGCAACATGCTACTCTGGGCCTTGAGTGAATACAGTGAGGCTTAGGGTAAATGAAGTGCTTCATCACTATGCTTGCAGTTTTTAATTCATTACTTCCCTTTCCCCAAGCTGAAGAAAATGGCCTATGTTAAGCCAAGTGTAATACAAACATGCATGTTACTGAAGTAACCCTTTGTCCACCTTAGTTAGGGTTTCTGCCACATGAGCTTTCAGGTCAGTCAAGTGCAGCATGCCACAGACGAACATCAATGGGAAATACCAGTTCCTCACTGTGTTTGAGAGAACAAAAATGGGGAGATCCCTTCTGGAGCAGAAAGGCTTACGCATCAGCCCAGTACCTTATAATTTTTAAGTTTGTACAATATATTAAGTATGGTGTTTTACTCTCTTAGTAATAGCGTGTATTTCTGCTCATTATGAGGGATGTTTATTGCACTCTCGAGGTTTTCATGGGGAGAAACACTTGAAGTTTTGAGATGGACTAGGTTTCTTGTTCAGTGTCATCTAATATCTTTTAAAAGAATTACCTCTTTATCTTCGAACATTGAAACTTGGATCTTACGATGTATCATTTATATAGGGAGAGACCAGCCATGCCCACTTAAGTATCTCTATTTTCCCATTTGTACAGTACATCCAAATGTAGGTACTTCTGTTTCCTGCTGTATTCATAACTGACCTAAAATGAACTTGAGCTTTTGCTGTTACACATTGTCACTGAGTTTAATGGTAGAAAGAGTCATCTGCATTGATTATTTGGGGTTAAAGTTCTCCAGCTCCCCTTCCTTGCTCCCTGGTTCATTTCACTCATGCCCTGTTGTTGCGCAGGTGTAACACTGCTAAATGCTCTGCCCAGAAGGTAGGGACCAAGTCAGCCCATAAGCAGATGTGGTCCCTGGGAAAAGGGAAATAGCAGTGTGCCTGAATCCAAGATTTTGAAGAAGTGAGTTTCTTCTCTTTTCCTCACCCAGAGTACTCCTCAGAGTTTACTGAAGCCTTTTTCCTGCAAATAAGACAAGGCTAAATGCTTTAGGCAAGACATGGAAATGAATAACTGAGGTTAAAACTCACTAGCAGACCAGTTCTTCTTTGGCTAGAGGCTTATTTTCAAATAAAGATGTTACCAGCTTCACAAATATGTGACTTTTTATATGCTTTCTGCAGGACAGCCATTTTGTCAAACACAGGAGGGAGGATAAAGCCAGGCAATTTGTGCAGTAACAGCTGTAACTAATCAAAGACATGGGCAATGTAGAATTCAACAAAGAAAAACTCGCAGTAAATATGTCAGGAAAGGACCTACAGTAGTCACCTGGTGGTGTCCCTGCCCTGATGATTATGTGTGTATGTTATCTAGCTTACTCAGTTGCTAACAGATACTTCTGTTTCAAAATCCTGCTCAAAATCTGTGTACTTTAGGACGGTTTGGATCCAAACCAAAGCTGCCAAGAGTTATTTATGTTTTGATAGGCCAAGTTAAGGTCTAAAACTCAAACACTGCAGATTTCAAAGGCATGTTCGTATCTGGGCCATTTGTTTCTGGTCTGCTTTAAGCCATTTGATTTCTGTTTGATGTGAGCGCGCTTGACCCATGCTCTGAGCCAGTTGGCAGCCATGCTGTTGTGTTAGCAGAACACCAAATTTAAAATGATATATCCAACTGAGTCTCCACACAGCTTCTGGTGAGTTGGAAGAGCTTGCATACGTTCACCTGAAAAGGACCAGCTGAACAGCCTCCGATCTCCTTTTGAATGACAGTCATCTTTGCAGTATCAGAGAGATCTCCCTCTGCCTGTCCTGTTGTGCTGCATCCTGGGGGCAGAGTTTTCAGGTCTAGGGAACTTAATCCTCTGCTAGATGTTCTTCCCCTCTCAGCACCGTTGCTGGGATTTTGGTATGTTATGGCATGGTGGGGGTGAATTTGTTCTGGGAGGTCTGTTCATCTTTCCTTTTGTGTAGGAGTCGGATGGCTCCTTGTGTGAGGGCACAATAACCCTTCTGGTAGTGGTCTTATACTGACATTTGATCATTACATGCAGGTGGACTTATTGTTCTGTATAATTTTAAGGACAGTTAGGCTTCCAGATACTCCCTTCAATGAACAGAGGACACACAAGAAAAGTAACAGTGATGTGATCATTTGAAATACTTTCTTATACTCAGAAAATTATGAGCATGTATTCCTTGGTTCCTAATTCAGTGCTCATCCTGACTTAGAGATTTGAACTATACTGGTCAAGTTATTACCAATTGCTAATTTAGAGAAACCTACTTTTTTTTCTGTACCTCAGATGTAGATAAACGCAAAATCAGAAGTTACTTGAACTCATTTGGGATTAAATAAAAGAAAAATGAGAAAGAAACTAGAGGAGATTGGAAATATTTCAGGGTGTTATCAGATATTGCCTGAGCACTTATATTCCAAGGTGATACATACCTAAAACTGCCAAAGACAGATGTATCTGACATTATCTCACCCTCTAAATGCTTGGTAAAATTACAAGAAAACCGAAACAATAGAGAAAAGGGGTTTTTCTTCTTTTTATATCTCCACCTGTGACAGTTACCCTTAAGACAGCCTGTCACATCTTTTGATAAAAGGTCCATCTTCAGTTTTAAATGGGAGCTATCTGTGCTGAAGCATACATTCAAAAGCACTTTCTATAAACAGTCTCTCAGGAGCCTTTAGCTCCCTGCTAATATAACAACAACAACAAAACAAAAAAAAAACAAACAAAAAAAAACCCCAAAAAACAGCTCCCGAGTCAAGCTGTCCTTGTTGCAGGAGGCAGGTAGGAAGCCTGGCAGCATCTGCATTTCAGCATGTGTGGCTCTGAGCCCGGCTCTACGCTGCTCCGGCCCCTGGCAAGTTACTTCCATTTATCCCGTGTGGGCGTGAAGGTAGATTGTTTCATTTACGCACATGGGGGAGTTCATAGCCATTCTGCACAGGCAAAAATGATCCAAGCCAGTGAGGAGTCGGGCACTGGATTACTCTCCTCTCCTTGAAAATCTGGGGCAACTCTGTGGAAGTAAATGAAGCCGCACTCTGCCCTCACAAGCAGTTTTAGCGATATGTCAAATAAATTTATGTGGCTCAGGAGAAAAAGAAGAAAGAACTTAAGCCAGCTCCTCACCAGGTGTAGCATGGTATGGTGCTTTGCACTCCCAGGGAACTGTGACCGTTTACTCCACATGAGGATCTGTCCCTAAGTCCTCTGGAAGCAGACAGGCATCTGTCAGGTTCCCTGTCCTTCTGTTGCAGCAGCTACTGCTGGACTTCGGGTGAGAGAGAAGCCTGTAATGAGCCCCAGACTGTCTTCCCCCTCCCGCCCAGCCCTCCTTTTTGCACACATTGTTGTCGAGAATACTAGCTTGCAGAAAATGTGTTTTGTTCAGTGGTAACACCCCCCCCCCCCCCCCCCCCCCGAATTCTGCTGAAGGACAGTGTTATTCTCTACCATGCGTGCACAGTATCCAGTAGAGATTGATTTTTTTGGTTTAAAAATAAATAAATAAATAAAAATTCAAGTGCCATGCAGGGTGAATTTATGAAATCATTCAACCAGGAGGGACTGAAAAAGTCTGCATCGTGCCGGTTGCTTTTCTGCACTGAGGGATCTCAGCGGGTCTGCAGCACGGCAGAGAGGCAGCAATGGACACGGGCGTGGATGTGAGCGTGGGGGAGCGAGCATCTCTCTGTGTGGGTGCAGGCGGCATGGTATGAGGAGAAACAGTGAGTAGCAAGGACCTCTCCTTTGAGACAGAAAGGCTTTAAAGCATTTTTCTGAAAGGGTATGCCTAGTATATACTTGTGGGGGGAACCACAAAAAAACCCTTACAATAATAAAGCCTGCTGCAATGGTGAACTCAATACCGCCACCCAGAGTACTTTTTTGCATAATATATGATGCTCTGTGTGGATCTGGAGACTGGGAAGATTAAAGCAGATGATCTTTCTGCATGTAAAGCAGCCAGAGACAGCATGATGGATCATTACTGAATACACTTCTGGCCATGCATAATTGCGTTCTGATCTTCCTTGTTGAAGTACTATCACCATCTCTCTGCCAGACTATATTACTTAACTCATAAGAGCCAAAAATATTCTTTACTTTTCTGTATTTTGTCCATAGCTATCTCTGGGGTTGCTTGTTTTAGAAGCATGCTACTATCAGCTACAGTAAAATGTTAAAATGGCATCAAAACATCCTACAGCAGACCAGCAACATGAATCAGATAATTGACTGCATGTAGGGTCTGGAAAATAAGTGTCTGTTCAGATGTTTGAGAGGCATGTGGCTTGTTTCTTTTTAACCCTTTGTGGTTATTTCTGCATTGTCTGATGCAATGGTGAATGCTAGTGCAAAACAAGAGAGGTCTGTGTCATGTACTTTCCCATCCATTTCTATCTGACTTTTTATCAGACAAATACTGAAAGTGTATTGTGCAGTGTATTTACTGAACAAGGATTAAATATTCCTTAATACGTAGCGTGTGGCTATGTAGTACAAAGATTTTGTGAATGATACAGTAGAAGGGGAAAAAAAATATCTTTTGCTTACACATGAAAAGCAAAATCAAAGGGGCTGTGTGATCTGTTGCAATGACAACAGTGCTGGGAGTTTCAGCAATCCTAAGATAGAACTGCCGAGGCACAGGCAGGCGATCTCGGTCAGCACAGCTGAGCTGCACACCTCCTGGAGACAAGCCTTTTGCTGACACAGTTTGTACCACTGCCCCCTGCATTGGTTAGAAGAGGTTTGGTGCGGGCTTGTCAGTGTGGATCATTACCTGCCTTTCCATCTGTGGGGTGTCAGCTACATTGTGTAGTGTAGTCCATAATTTATTCCCTGCTTTAAACAATCTATTGCGTGTGATACCTCTGAACACCCAGGTGCCTTTCACTTCTTAATAAACACAAGTGAGAAATGCAGAAACTTCCAGAAAATGTCCCTTCTTCCTTCTCTTCACTCCCTCAACTCAGTAAAGAAAAACTGGAGAGCTGAGGAAAGATTTAAATCAAACTTTTATGTTCAGATTTTTTTTTTCTCAGAAATAAATAGTAAAAGAGATTTTGAAGTAAGGTTTAAAATGGAGATATTACTGCTTCACTTAAATCCCAGAAGCATTTCAACAGAGTCTTTATTTCAATACTTATCATATTGGCAATTTCTCTCTCTCTCTCTCTCTATAAGTATAGATATACCTGCAAACACAGTCTACAATTTATATTCAGCATTACTGTTGGTCCTTAATATTGTGCTGTGCTAATTAAGTTGTAATGAACAAACATACACACATCATATTTGCTTTCCAAGCTTTTTCCTTTAGAAATGTGAGGGGCTTTTATCTACATTATGACATTAATTCTCTATTTACATACTGTTACTGAGCCCTTTGGATACAACCTTCAAGAGTATTGATGCTTTCTATTTTCAACATTTTAATTTCTATCCTTAAAAAGAGACGTCAATGGGCAAAAAGTGCACTTTAATGCCTTATTATGCAGCTCGGCTCCATCTCTAATACTAAGAATATTTGTCTCTTATTCAAAACTAAAGAATTCCTGCCATAAGTATACCTCATGGTATTTTTTTATGTGATAAATAAATGATACAAATAATACATTTTTCACTCTCAAAGATGTAAATGTGGTTTAGTTTGCATCAGCACATAGCTAGCATAGGTATATAATTTTTTTCAATGCTTCCATTTTTTTTCTTCAAGATGTCTGGAATTGTCTCATTCCGATTTGCAGACTCAATACAAAATGGCACGTTAATAGAAAGCAACTGGTTGCCTCTAGGCAGCAAAAGATTAGCTTTTCCTGACCTTAAAATATTTGTTTGTCATATGAGTCACAGAGAAGGGAACCATTTGTCTTGGCTCTTGTTTTGGGTCCCATTTCTCTGAGCTGTTCAGCAAGGCATACGGAGTTCCTCTCTGTCTCCCAGTTGCACTGCAATATGTTCAGAGTTGCTAGAAATTTCATAAATTTCATCAATTACTGCCACACTGAGCAGTGGCCTGACTACATGGCTCTGGCTTTGCTCATCTTGAAAGCGGGGCCCTAAAGCATAACTATAGGCAGTCTTCACGGGACAGGTTTTCCACCATTGCTCTTCAGATTTTACCTGTGCCAGACCATCGCATGTCAGGAGAGGCCACCTGAGGTCCTGCACTGCAGCCATGCCTTTGTAATGAAAAGTAAGTTGGTACCTTCTTGCTGAGGAGAGTCAGCCAAGTAAACCCAGCTAGTGAAAAGGAAATCTGCCAGCACAACAGGATCAGATGTATCTGTGAAATCAAGCACTTGTGATGGTTGTTCCTTCTGAACCCAATTCTCATCCGTAAAAGGATTCTGGGATGCAGTTGCTTGCTGAGCGGTCCCAAGTTGCAACTCGCAGCCCTAACTGCAAGGGCCAGCACCAGAAAAAGCTCTGTGGTCCATAGCCTAAAGCCTATCTGTACCCAGTCCTGTTAAAAATACGTGAATGTAAAAATCCGTAACTTCTCTGTAGTTGCATCTGTTTTCCTGTCTTTTGGGTGACTAGTAGTGAAGAGCAGCTTCTCTTTCAGGAGTTGTGCAGTCTGCTCCTGCAGCTGAACAAAGCTGGGGAGGGGTGGCAGCAAAACTCTGGCAGTATCACAGTTCATGTGAGGCCCTCAAAGACATGAGGGGGCCCTGAGTACACCAGGAGATCGGAAAGCCTAGAGAGGGATCAAGAGCCATGACAGTGATGTCTGTGTTGAGAGGGCAGGAGAAGCATAAGGAGAGAGTGTGCATTTCCATCTGAGAGGAATCGGGACAGATGGGTGACACTCTGGTTCTCTTTCTGTAACCTCTTTCTATCCCCTGCTGAGTGCGTGTTCCCCTACATTGCACTAGAACAGCATGAACCTCGGTTGGAAGCAGGAGCTTTAGACGTGGGGGAAAAAAATGGAAATGCAAACTTGTGCCATTTAGAAACGTCTGCATTTCCTCCAACCGTGTAGTCTTTTTCCTTTTTCTGATGGCAGCAGCCCACTGATGCCTCCCTGGGCTGTTTAACTTTCTAAAAAGCAGTCCCGAATGTGTATCCTGGTGGACTGCATGCAGAGAGTATCCTGAAAAGCCACAACTTACTGGTCTGTCAATGCGATATTGTGCTCAGGCAGGTTGTTGTTCCATTTCTTAGAGATGCAGGAGGTGTCTAGTGCTAGCAACCGAAAGCTGCTCTTTGATGCCCTTAACTTTCAAAGGTTAACATAATAGCTGAAAATTGCCCAGGACATCTGTGGGAGCCTGCGGAGTACTGTCCAGAACTCTTCACACAGGAATGGAGGAAGAAACGTGCAGGACTCTAAACCCAGCTCAAAGCAGCGATGAAACCCTCTGCACCCCTCAGTTTGAATTCAGAGGTTTGATCTCAGAGCATTCTCTGTGCTAGCATGTGCTTTCTGAAATTTTCCATTAGCAGCATCTATAGCTAAATTGAGATTTCTGTCTGGTTTTTACACTGCGTTTCTGGGAAAATTACTGGTTTAATACTGGAGAATGACAATAGAGCTACATTAGAGTTTTTAACTAAGGGTTATGGATTGCCCAAATTGTGATTTCCCTCAGAAATGATGGTGCATACATGAGCCAGCAGTCTGCCGCAGCTTTTAGATGACTGACTTCCATGTTTAATGGAAGACAACAGTAAGACTCCTCTTGTTGCAGAAGTGTTCACCTGTGATTATTATAGATAAGTCATAAGAAAGTATTTCCGGAAGCACATAAATCTCAGTCAGATGGGAATGAATTGTAGTTACCTGAAAAGCCAGCCTCAATTTCCAGTTTCAGTGAAACTGGAAAACTTGCAACTAAACTTCTCAGATGAGAGATTTTCATACCCATAAAATGTTTCCCTTTGGAGTTTGTGGGTTTTTCATTGTTTTTCCTCTTTTCTGCCAGCCACCTCTTAAGCACAGACCGTTTTCCCTCTAGAGATTTTTTTTTTTTTTTTAAGATAATGCGCTAAGGAATTAGTTCATGCAAGTCATCCCTGAGCACGACTAAAAAGCCTTGAAAGTGATGAAATGGGTTTGTGTCATCTGTGAATGCATTGATATTCATCCCTATTATCCTTCACATTTTCAATTCAAGCAGCACATAATTTATCAGCTCTGTTGTCAAATGCTGCATGTAATTGTGTTTAGCAGAAAGCTTGGTGGGAGGGAGGGGAGAAGAACAGAAGAGGAGATAACCATTCACTTCATCCCAGGAGAAGTGCGGAGCAGCACTTGCTTTGAATTTGGCGGTCGTCTACTCTTTTCCAAGTACTCCCACAGCACCATGTTGTAAAAGTGGAGCAGCATATCAAATGTAAGAATGTAGTTCAGCAGGGGCAACACAGGTAAACGTCTTACTGGAACAGTGCAGAGCATGAGACTGGAAACGTTTGAACAGTTGCATGGCAACCCCACTGCTCATTGCCATCACTCTGAAAGTGAAGTCACTTGGATATAGGATGTCAGTGCACTGCAGTGGTCCCAGTATCAATATTATTCTACTTTTAAAATGGTTCAGTCCTTTTAGCCTCCTTCAAGAGATCATGGATGTGACGTGGTTAACAGATGGCACCACCTAGACAAGGGATGTCAGCTGCAAATGATGCTGGAAAAAAGCTACCGACATGTTTCTGCAGGAGAATGTGGATTTGTTGATGTTCCTTGGCCATTTTGTCTTCAACAGCCATGGAGCCACAGCAGAGGACCTGACAATCAGATCCCTTAATGTGTACTTAGCACAGCTGCTAATTAAGTCACACAGTTACTATACGTCTGGGGAACACACCTATAAAGTATGGCTATGAAGGTAAGAAAATGGAGAGGGGACAACCTGTGGCTGGAGAAGGGTCTCCATTTTATTCCCCAAGCTAAGGCTACTGCAGTCTGTGTGATAGCTGGTTCTTCTGTGGCTTCTCCCTTTCTCCTTTTCTCATCGTGACCTGTGGTGTGTTGACTTCTACTGACAGAACAGTCCTTTAGAAAGTTTCCTTGCCTGTGAAAGACAGCCAGGTGGATTCTCACCCAGCTCCTTTGCATCTTTTAGGGTTGAAAAAGGGCATTAAAAACATCTAGGTCTTCCTGCTAGCTGTTACCTTGCACTCTGGAGGAGCTGCAATGCAGGGAGCATGTTGTGAAGTTACAGACAGCTAGGTGGATTTCACTGCATCTGGTAAACCTGATCAGGAGATAGCACTCCTGTAACTATTTTTTGCCTGTTTAATTAGAACAGCACTGAAGAAGTACAATGCTGTTGGAAGGAATGGGCTCGGTGCCTGCAGTGTGGAGCACTCTAAGTATAACAGGGAAAGAAATCATTTTTCTTTCCCTGTTTTGTGATCAGGAATGGAGATCTGTGAATTGCAATAAAATGGTGCGTGTTCTCCCAAGGTGCTTAGCTTATGGGGGAAAAATGAATGTTGAGACCTGGAACCTCGGCACCTTACGAACTTCATGTTAAGCCTAGTCTTTCAGTGCGATGTGTTTAAAGGGAAGAGTTTTCTTTAGCTTGGTTTGGCTTCCCCATGGAAAGAATGCTGGTCCTTCTAGACAGAGAGGTGCTGTGGTATTACTCCATTGGCAGAAACTTGTAGGGCTTTGCCTTTTTCCCCATTGAAGGTTGAGTCTGTGCTGTGAACCTTAGTTGGCATTGCCTACTTGAATAGGACTAAACAAGGCAACTACCGACTTGGTCATAGGTGTAGGAAGTCTGGACAAGAGAGCCCCCGTCAAGGTAAATCTGGTAATAAGCACCACCCCCTACCAACTGTGTGGCTCCTCCATGCCCTCTCTCAACCAGCCTGGTAGGGAAAAGCTTCTCCCGCTGTGATGAAACCATGCGCCGTGCACGGACTGACTGCCACGGAAAAGTCTTGTGCTGTAGCTCCATACTTGAGAAAGAAAAAAGGGAAACAGGACATGCTCAGGAGCGTCAAATGTTTGGGGCTGATAACAGTGAGGAATACCTGTTTTAGGAAGAACAGGGGATGTGAGGGATTTGAGCAAAAAGGGTTGCCAGACTGGTAGTTTGATGTGAGCCCTCACTGTGCCAGAATAACAGCTCGTCCCCTGATAATAGATTAGCAGAAATTTCTCTGCCTCTCTAGCATATTAACAGCAGTTTGCCTCTGGTTTGTTACATAAATAGATTAAGCTTTAGCTGTGCTCCTATCAGACAGATTTTCTTTGCTTTTTTTTTTTTTTTTTTTAAATAATCATCAGACATTCCGATCAGTTTTGTCCTACAAGCAAGGCTTTGGAAAAAAAAAACCTGAAGAGCTGACTGAACAGTTGCTTTTCTTTCAGCATCTGTAGCTGTTTAATATTTTGCTTGTCTTCTCTTCAGGTGCGCAGGGGAGACAGAGCTGCTCTCTCCAGTCTGTATCAAGACAAGCAGAACTTGAGCAACTGGGGAGAGAGGACGAACTGCCATAGCAATGCCAAAATTTCTGGCTTATTTTCTTGAGCTCTGCTGTTCGTGTGTCAAAAATTGAAAGTGTAACTGGGTGAAAAAAAAACCTCAGGCCATAAAATTCATAACTGTTTGGGTTTCAGCCAGCTCTTCACTGGGGATTTTGTGGGTCCAGTTCAGTTTTAATTCTTCCTTCTATTTGGCATGGGAATCATGTAATTCATGCAGTCCTGGAAGCATGGAACTAGGGAGCTCTTTCTACTATTGCTATTTTATTTATTAATTTAAGTGCTGTACTGACCTGTTACCCTCCTTACAGGATCAGAATTCTACAAATACTTAAAGCAAACTGATACGTGAAGGAGCTGGCTGTATATTTCTGGATGCTTCATACTTACTACCTAAAAGCTAAATGGATTTACCACTTATTAAAACAAAAAATCCTGATACTGTCTGTTGCAATGTGAACACCTGCTATGATGAGGTCAAAAACAGATGACCTCAGTGACAGAGCTTTCTTTAAGCAATTTTGCAAATAGTGACTGTGTTTTTTGTGGACAAATTGCTTTTTGTATTAAGTTTCTGCTTAAGGACCTCATCTAAAGTCAGATTGCTACAGTGCTACTACAGTACTTGCTTCACAAGCTGAATCCTACGTTGAATTTAGTATCTGCTATTACTTTTAGCCTAATACTTACCTCTTGGCAAACTCTTCAGGCATAGCCACTAATGGATCCAAGAGATATTTCATGCCTGAGCCAGGAACTTATTTATCTCGCTTCTGTGGATCCATAGAGTGGAAAGACAGAGAAGGAAGCTGTGGTACAAGTTACTGAGAATTATATTGAAACCATATACCTAACTACTTATACATCTGAATACGGTGTGAGAACTTGCTCTTTAATTTGCTCAAAATATGGCTGTCCTTCTGTGGTGAAATCCTGTATCAGGATGAAAATGAATCTCCCTTGGGCAGTAGTGAAAGGAGTTATCTGAGCTTCGAATTTTTTTCTGTTCCCTCCCCGTCCCTGACTTGCATACCTGAATTGAGGTCACGGTGCTGCCATAAGCATTTTTTTTGTGTGTATGATGTTGCAGAAATATCTTAATATTCATGACCTACCGGTAGCATGACATTAATGTAAGTTTTACTCTCTCACATTCTGCTTACAGTATGAACACATAGAAAACTGTAATTAATTCTTCAGGGCCAGCATCCTGGATTTAGCCTTGCAGAAGTTGCGGTGATGCATGGTGATAAAGCATGAGAATGGCATGTGGCTGTGGTCATCTTAAGTACAAAAGCATTACCAGCTCTTGAAGTCTGAGCTACAAGTTATTTCCCCGTGAGGTGGACAATGCTGCCTACTTTTATTTCTCTTTGTATAGAAAGGAGTAATAATAAGAACAAAGGATTGAGGGTAGCAGGTGAAGTTGCTTGATATATTTTTCATGTTAATCAGATGACTTCTCTGCAGTAATCAGATGTTGCTCTGTTACACTTTTTTTATTTTATTATAAAAGTGTTTGGGTTTTGGTTTGGTTTTTTTTTTTTTTTAAATTACAGCTGTCAGTCCTGTTTCCACCCCACCTTCCCCCAGCAGTGGGTCAGAATTTGCTGTAGTGCATCCCATGATAGCCTTAGTGCTACATCCTTTAAATAAGTTCTGTGGATAAACAGAGACTTTGAAAAAGATGACAGAGGATGAAAAACCAGCCCAGTTTTCCCTAGGGAAGCGTCTCTAATATCCTTGGTATAAAGGCTGTGTTACTTAGTTTTACTCCTGTATTATTTTTATGCTCTCTTATTTTCCCCTTCTCAAAAAGACACCAGGATCTTGCCAGGCACAATATCAGCACCCGAACCGCAAAGGACCCTAAAACACCTCCCCCTATGTGCCAGGACAGCAGAGTAAAATACTGCAGCGTTCTGTGAGAGTCCATTTTCTACCACTGGATTACAAGAAAGTATCACATATAAAATTTACTCCTATTTTGTGACCTAGAAAGACAGATAAATAATGTAAGATTACCATAAAAAAGAAAACTAGCTCAAGATTTAGTCTTTAAAAGAAACAAACATTATTAATTTTTTCCTGTCTTTCCAGTTCCTTGTTCTTGCCCAGCTCCCTACCAATCACTTCTAAATTTTAAATTTGCATTTCTGCCAACTTGGCACACCATATAGAAACAAAGCTTTTCAATAATATATGTGCTGTGCTTGCTCTGAAAGCATATTTTGGCAAGGGCTTTTCTCACTCAAACTGGTATCCACTTTCAGAGATTACTTTTTTATTACTATTTAATTTAACACAGCCTGAGAGAAGCTGCCATCCAAGGTCCCAGCGAGCAGTGTTACACAGGCAACTCCTTCCTGCAGGAAATTTAGAGCCCATCGAGGAGCCAAAGCAGCAGCCCTGGAAATTCAAACCCTGCAGGCAAAGAGCAAAGCTTCTCTCTTTACCATACTCCCAGTGCGGATCAGTGCTGCTGCTCCTCAGGGACTTCTCCTGGGGATTCATGAACTCATTACATCCCAGGCCTAGCTCAGCGCTTATCGTCTCTACTGACGCTGATCACCACTAAGGGCAGGTTTTGACATTGAGAGCTGTTAGGAGCTAGACTGACAACGTTTCATTCCATGTTAAGTTTTCTTTTTTTTTTTTTTTTAAAGAGACAACAGGTTCCTACTGACTTCTGCCAAGCCAAAACCAGAGTGTGGGCCAAAACTGTAGGTAGCTGACAGTTCTGTAACTGGAGCATCCTCGCTTCTCTGTTACAAGGGGCGTTTTTACAGATGTAAGTCCTGGGGGTGGAGGGGGAAGGTTCTTAATATTTTCTCTGATGTACTGAAACACAGAAGATGGACATGACGCGGTTTTCTTAGGTTTAAGTGATCTGAAATTATTACGCACTTACTAGTTCTAACGGGAATGAATACAAAATGTCCCTGAATTTAGTCCACCCTTAAAAGCTTACCATACACAACATGCTTTAGGATATTCAATTACCGGATCACATATGCTAACAATACATTGCAACCTTGTTAGTCGTGCCAAAGCAGCACTTTTAGTACTGGTCATGGGTATAAAGCTGTAAGAACGCATTTTAGAAAGTTATTTTAGAAAATGTTTGTGTCACAAACATAAAATTAAGCTCCTCAGTATATTGATATTTGTGCCCATGTAATTCTATGAATAATTTTATAGAAAGCTATGTGACAGGGTGATTACTTTTTAAGAATTTGATACTGAGACACAGTAGACTGCATTTTTAGAAGGGGGGGGTGGGAAGTCTCCTCTTCCTTCATTTCTCATGGTTTTATTTAAGAAAGCCAACCAAAGTTGAGAATTGCTGATGCATGAAATTCTGGCAGTTTAAATGTATATTTTTTCTTCTATTTTGGAGAAATACAACTGAAACTACAAAAAGGTGGTGTTTGTCTTTTTAGTAAAACTTTAGAATGTGTATTCTTTCTTATTTTGAGGGTTTTTTTTCAGTTTTATGGACTGCCTTTTCTAGTTCCTGACACTAATTGTGTACTAATACAAAGTGATGATATGCCAAATGACAAGTTTTTATTTGTGAAGCATTATGGATGGATGTTAGTAAATCGCTTTCCATTTTCTAGATCAATTTTTTTCTTTGTACAGTGGCAAAGTAGCTTGATATTTTGTAAGTAGAATTGCTACAATTTTTTAGTATTTTTACATAAAGTGATACAAGCTGCATCACAACATAGCTTTCCACAGAAAATTTAGAAAAAGTGGTGGAAAGCAGTGCAGTGTTTCAGCTTCAGATTAAAAAACAGCATTTTTATCATTAGGAAAATGACAGTAAAAAAGTATGACTACCATCAGTTCTCAGTAGCGGCAGTGACCGTGGGTCAGTTTTTTGATTTTATGTTTCTTGATGTCCTTATTCTATCAAATTGTCCCATTTGAGTATTTAGCTCTGCTCCTTTGATTTCCTTCCTCTATTCAGCTCACGTATCTGTCTCAACTTCCTAATGTTGACACATAATCAGGAATTCTTTATAGATAATAGGATCTCTTTCAGTTTTGTAGCCACTGTAAGCCTGTTATTGCATACATTTGTTGATAAACTACAACAGTGCGATTTATTTCAATGTACCTAAAGCCATCATCACAAAAGTAATTTGCTTACAAAACTATTGGTCTGTTTTGCAGAATTGCTCCTCTCGGGTACCGTTCTTGTTTTGATAAGTTTGAAGAACAAAACCAAAGCTAACAAAGTAGCTGTAGCAGTCCCTCCGTGTGTGACTGTCCTTGGAAAATATCAGAGGTTCACTTTCTCACTGTTGTGTTTTAGCTCCTCCACAGATGTTTTCTGTTGTTGCCTACCTGACTCAAAACTCCTCGGTTTTCTCCATTTTCTCAACAAATTTTTGGATGGTATTCACAATATGCTTAGTGCAGTTTAAGCTGCAAAAGTGTGTCCTTAATCTGTGGGCAATAAAATGGGATAAGCTCACTGCACATCTGAAAGGTGCCTTGTGGAGCCGCTCGGTATGGCTGGAACACGTACAAAAGGTATGTGGAAGAATGTGATGAGCGTATGGGAAACCAAACGCAGCAAAAATTAATTTTGATATCTCCCTTATTTTTCCTAAGCACGCTGATATCTACCTTTACAATAATGTTGGCCCCACTTACAGTGGATTCTGTTGTTAACCATACTGTCATACAGTGAGTCTCCTGCTTATCACAGCTGTCGCGTTATGGAACTTTCTTGGCATATGAAGCTGTCAGCTTGCTGTATGGAGCCAGTCGCATGTCACGCAGCTGCCACCCCATATTCATAACCTATCTTGAATCAGCCTGAAGGCTATTTGCCTAAAGGGACACTCAGAAAGCCCTTAAGAACCCGGCTTTCCTTATCTAGCAAGGATGTTTTGTTGCTTTATAGGTAGCACCTTGGTATGTGTGGTTTAGGGCCTTTTTTCAAGAGGCAAAGGTCTTCCTTTCTCTTCTAACACATCTCAAGTTTGCAGCAAAATCTGTATTTCACCAGGCGTGCATATGCAGAGCACATCCAATCTTTGTCTGTCTGTGTTGACGCTGTTAACATTATTTATACATTACCAGACATGGGCTGGAAGCAACAAGATAAAAGCTGTATTTTATGAGTGCTCCCAGAAGCGCTACCCTCAGTTGCATAATTACCTGTGGCATCTGCTGGGAGATGTGCTTTATGAAATGGTGTGAGCTATTAATTTGCATACACCTATTATTCTTATTCTGTTTTCCACCCTTTGTCAACTGGCCACGGCACGCTGGACAGTCTCCTCCTCATCTAGAGGAGGGCGTTAACCCTGTTTTCTTCTGAATCGGGGCACCTGATAAGTAGTATCCGTTGCAAAAGGACAGGAAGCAGATGGAGGGGTCCCATGGGCTATAACTACGTGTGGCTATGTGTGTATGAGGATGCTTATGCACAAGAGAGAGCCGGTACAGCAACACTTGGTATGTGTCTGTATGTGTAAGAGAGAGGCAGAAACAGGTTGGTTGTATGCTGCGGGCCTCCTGTTGGCCTCCTGAAGTATTAGAAAGAATTGTACCTATTCAATCGAGCATATAACTCTAATATTGAGGAAGGGCATCCTGCCTAATTAGGGTTTCCCTGCTGACCCTGCAGGATGTTACTTATGCTTCTCATCAAATCTGCATTCATTTAGTCTACAAAATATCACTCAGGAATGACTTTTTTTTTTTTTTTTTTACCCTGATGCTTCATCTGCCTTCCTTTCCTTTCCCAATACTGCCTTTTCTTGCCTCTCTCCATAAAAGCAGTGCCTGCTAACAGTTATTCCTTCCAGCCTTTTAAAAAAAGCATTAGTCCAAACTGGATGCACTAGGTATGTACATCCTCATTTTTGCAGCAGACAGGAGAACAAGATCCAGATTAGAGAGGAGGAAATGCTTTCTGACAGTGAGGATGCTGAGAGAGACTTCTCTGGGTGAGTGGGCTCGCCAGGATTGAAGGACTTTAAGAACAGTTTAGATTTAATTTTCACCAAAAATGCTATAAGGTCTAGTTGAGCCTGTTTTGGGGCACGAACTTAAACCTGGTGATCTTTCAAGATCCTTTGCATTATCATTATTCTTCCATTCTAGCACTATAAATACTGCAGGTTCAACTCACTGCCTGCCACTGTCTCCAGTTAGGACTTTGGGGAGGTGGGGGGAATATAAAGGGAATTAATATAGCTGGGGAACTTTGTAGTGACACCTCTTGGTAGCTCCAGGCAGCAGATAAGGAGCAGCTGTACCTTAGCTTGAGGAGCCTACCTCTGCTTCTCTGAGAGCCCTTCAGTGATCAGTCCTCAACGTCTGAGCTTGTCATGACTCCCCTTGAGGAGCTGCTTCACTAGTGGCTTTGCAATGGGAGCGCCAGGAAGCAGACCGAGGGCACGCAGCCCTCCTACCATCTCATCTGCCCTCTAGGTAAAGGATGGAGGCCCCTAGTGTTCCTCCCATGCCTCTTAAATAATTAAGGTTTTCAAGTGTGCTAAGTTGTGTTAATTACAAACCAGTCTTCCTGTTGCAGAAATCTCTTCAGGACAGGTAGTAATTTCAGGCTCTAGCACTTTAGACTGCTTGCTGTATACACTGTGTGCACATCGCCACTCAAGAGCAGATGAATGTTATCATACAATACAAAAGTGTGATACACTCCCTATGTCAAATTGCAACTCAGATAATTAAATTCTTTCCACCTCCATTTCTCTTCCCATTTCAACTGAGAGAGGTATCTTTCAATTACTTTTCTAAAGATTTATGTAGGGTTAAAGGGGAACTTAAATGCTTCTTGCAGTCCATTCCTCAGCTGGCTGCAGCCCAGCAGTGAGAGCCATCTGTATCATTTCATTTGAATGGTAAAGTGCTTTGAGATCTTTGGAAGATGAAAAGCATTTCATAACAAATCACACCCTCAAAGTGTTTCATTAACTTCTTCTAAAATAATGTCTGCTCTTAATCTTAGTGAAAGAAGTTGTAGATCTTGATTATACACTATAGATTTGAAGCAAGAGAAGATGCAGGTAATAAAAGGTGAGCCAGGACCATCGAGCCCAGTACATGACCAAAACTTGTACAATGCCTGTGCCTCTCTAGGTTCACATTTTTGCTTGTTTGTTTCTGGATAATTTTTAATTGGATTGGAGGTTTTTCCTGAGTTTCTTCCAAACCATTTCTAAAGCCACTGCTATTTAAGCAGAAAACAGTTTTGGCACTTACTTTTCTCTCTATTTCACCTGTTTCTTTTTCTTTTTTTTTTTTTTTTTTCCTTAATGGGACCAAGTATCTAGAAAGGGAGTAGTAGTCAAAATTAAACCACACATCCAAAGGAATTACAAGAGAGGAAATTCATAGTATTCTAGTACTAAAAAAGGCCTATAAAACGGTGGTGTCTCATTTTTAAAGCCCTGCCTTATAAAGAGTAAAGCCCGTAGCTAAGGGAAGTATATAAGCAGATTTGATTTGGTAGAGGGCAGTTAGTGGGATGCCAGCAGTGTTGCCCCCGCAGGCCACATCAATTGGCACTCAAGGGACAGAGCGGTGGCTGTGGGGACAGGCTGCTGACCTGCCTGTGCCTGCAGCCCCTCGGTGCCGCTGCCTGCACTGGGCTCAGCGCTTCGGTGTCTCCCTGGCTGCTGAGTCTCAGGGTAAGTGCTGGAGAGTTTCTAGAGTTGAATTTGATAGTTGCTATTGCTGCTTTCTGCCAAGACTTTAACCTTTTTTTTAAGCAGTTGTGCACAACGTTAATGAGTCTCCGCAAATAGAAGTCTGTATTAAATTGGCACTGGAGTTTGTGCCCTGGAGTTTGTTCAGGCACTAAACACAGCTGAAGGGAAACTGAGTTTTATTCTAAAATGTTAAGTACCCAGAGTTTCCTCTCTTCTTCAGCAGGTGTCACAGCAAGTCATACCTCCTAAATGACCCTGTTAGATTGAGTTAGAGGCGTTTAGTGTTATGACTCAGCCATTACAAGCTGTATCTTGATAATTCCTGTCTCCTCTTCCCTTCCATTCTGAGGCCAGCTGATGGATGCAGTGATGGGGCTGAGTGAAATGCTGAAAGCAGTGTGCTCAGCATGCCATGAGCTCTACAGGAGCTAGCCTTTTATCTATCGGGATTGTGAGCTAAACTAGTAGGTCATGTATATATTCAATGCAGCGTACACATACTTCAAATATAAACTTGCTATGTTCAGTATCCCAATCTTTATGGCATTTGTGAGAATAGGCTCAAGTTACTGAGCAAGGTGCCTAATACAATGCTTTCCTTTGAGCATTCTTCATAAACTGTTTGTTATTTAATAAGCACTTACACCTTAAGTCTTGAACAGCATTTCAAGCCTTTCTTGCCATGTCATCTGATTATAGCTCTGTTTACTTCACAGCCAGAATATGCAAATACCCACAACATGTCTTTATAATGAAATGAGAAATTACCGGAATTTTATTGCTGGTTTTCTCCTCTGCTCCCTCCTAGACAAAATCCACCCTCAAATCGTTTCTCTCATCTGCTTGGTATCAGCTGGGCTGACAAAGTAAAACTATTGAGATCAGAAATAATTATGAAAGCTTAAGGGAAATCTGAAATGTGCATGTTCTCTGGAAGAAAGACAAAGCACATTTTCCAGATCACTGACACAAGCGAGCATATTCCATATAGGTTTTGTTAAAGGATATATTTAAGAAAAAGAACCCTTTATCTTGTCAATTTGATGGAAGAAATCAGAAGGATTCAAGTCTGAAAGTGGGCCACAAGACAGGAATGCAGATTATTAAATGCAGAACAATTTAAAAGACTTTGCAGGATGGAAAAACAAAATGTGACAGGCCTGATCCTCTGTTGCACTCTGGCTTCTGAAGGTACTCGTGATTGTTTGCAAAGTGCCACAACAGAGTACTGAGAGGACAGGCTCTGCTGGGCGAAGTGGACTGGGGTAAATATCTCCAAGGGTAGAGCAGAGGGAGGCATGGGTCTTCCAGCCTTGGGGTGGAGGTGAAAGGATCTGCTTCTGCTTCCATGGACCTCTGAGACTTGTTCAGTACTGCCTCCGTGCACACTGGGGTCTTTCTGGTGGGAAGTTGCCAGCTCTTGGCTTCTTCCCACCTTCCCTAGCAAGACGAGGTGAAGGAACATAATAAATCCCGAGTGCAGAGGTGCTGAGAGAGTAGGGACTCCACTGCTCTGCATTGTGCTGGCAGGAACTAGACCTGCTGAAGACAGAGACAGCATGTTGGCCATCAACCATGGGACTTGTGCTATGTGTTTGGGACCCATCTAGCAGATGGCTTTCCTCAGTAATTGGCGCATACCTTTTCTGTAAGGTGTGCTGTATCAGGCAGGGAGAGGGAGCTGGAGAGCCAAGGTCATCTTCAGATGCCTGATTTCTGACTGCTGAGGGGACGCCCTGGATGATGAGGCAGAGGTGTGGGGTCAGCTCTGGCTCCTCCTGTTTGCCCTGAGCTGAGTAGCAGCTCTGTCCCGTGTCTTTTGTGAATGTCTGCATGTGTCACCTGCCTGGAGAGGTCTGAGTGTTTGCTGAGTGTCCACGTCACTGGCTGGGTGAAGAGCAAGCGTTGCCTTCATCTCTTCCAAGGACTTCTGAGTTTGTGGAAACACAGGATCGTAAAACCATCAGTGTAAAACAGGACAGTTTAATTTTCTGAAACACAACTAGGTAGGTAGAGAGATTAAATTATGGCCCATTTAGTCTCTCACCACCTAAGCACCAGTATTTTAAAATATCTCTAGGTGACATAAAACTGAGTCTAGACTTTCAGTAAAATATTGGTACAATTTTTCATTTCACGCTGTTTCAAGATTTCCACAGCAGGTTTGGTTGGGTTTTTTGTAGTGTGTGCAGACTAAAGTAGAAGTTGGATTTGTTACCTAAGACTTATTCCAAGTGAAGAGGATTTGGCAGTGGTATGTGTTTGAACTTACTTGCTTTTCAAATATTTTTTTTTTTTACTTTGCGCTTCCTCTGGGGTTAAGTTGCCAAATAGCACAGTCCAGGCTCTTTCACTGGTTCTGGAAAGACAGTAAAAAGTTTCCCCTGAAGGCGGTTAGAGGTTAGATCTCTTCCCTCAGATTTTGATTTGCTAAATTCCACTTGTACAGAAGGCAGGAGCTTTACCACACTTGGCAGACAACGGTATTTCCATTAACAGCTGAAAATAAGCAGTTATCTGATAACACTGATAAATGACTGCCTTCTGGGAAGTAAGTCTGTATTATTTAAGAGGCACTACCTGAACTGAATTATAAGGTGGGTGAGAACAGCGCTCCTTTTGTCTGTGTAGAACAGAAGGTATGCTGCATCTCAGGTTTGCTGTATGGGATTTATACTGCAAAGGACTTGCCTTCACTATTGTGTGTTACAATAATCACAGGAATATTCCTGTGCTTCTTGCAAACTGTTGTAAGGGGTACGCATGGGAAGGGAAAAAGGGTACACATTAGTAATGTTTTTATTACGTTTGTTATGTTGTATGTTTAGAAGAATGATTTTTTTTTTTTTTTTAGAAGCTCAATAAAGAAGGCTGTTGCAAGAGAAGTTGCAAATGGAACTGCATTTTGGTAATTTCTCAAAGCAGTCAGCATACCAATCCTAGGTTAAGTTTTGCTTTGGTGTGATGTTGGCATAGGGTCCCATCTGAGTCCAAATACAGGCTTGGAGCTTCCCCAAAGTTCAGAGACAGTTAGATCTGAAATTTGCTTTTCATCAATCCTCACTATTTGCATTGGAGCTATACTGCCAAGAGACCATGGCTAGTAGAGAGGCAGGATGGACCGTTGGTCTGACTCCATGTGGCAGCTGATAGATCTGAGCATAAAGAGCACCAACATTTAAAGTTAACTCTGAAATTTGTCCTCTCCTGCTGATAGCAGACGCTGACCAAAGCCAAAATTCTAGACTCTGATGAAAGTCAGATCTACATCTCAATTGTGTGATGAGACAGGCTATGCAATCACGTTTAGACTGCTTTTACACTTGCAACACATTCTAGATATACATATTTTTAATGGGATCACAACTTGGCAAGCAGTGCTATCTGACAGTCTATATGAGAATGGGATTCAAGCTTTTTCATTATTTATATGTTTACAAGCACATTTATTCTTCTTTAATAAAATAAAAGGTTCTGTATTGCTTCTGGCTTCACCTGTACAGACATTGAGACCCAGCAGGTTAGTAAAAAAGTCTGGGGCAAGGTGGAGTTATTTAATTTCATGGTGGCACATTACGTAGTTTTCTGTCTCTGAGGTCGCTGGGGATGATGTATAAAAACGGGGTCTGTCAGAACATCAGGCACTTTTTCTCCCACTCTAATGCCTCCTTTGTACTGTGGGGTGTTTTTCTGTCTTTGCTAAAGAATTAGTCATCCAGTTGAGAAAGTTCATTTAAAAGCTCAGACTTTCCTGACAGAGTATTCAGCTTCTCAGATACACAAAATCTTGCTTATCTTCTGTCACTAAATATCTTAGAGTATTATCAGCCAGAGTAGGATGATGGTCCCTGTGGTCTGGACAAAATCCAGATCTGATATCCAAAATTCCTCAAGAAATTCAAACAGTTAACAGGGTTTCTTTTTGTATTTTGCCCTACAGAGAGTTCTGTTATCAGCAGACAAACATAATTCTTGTGCGGTACTAGTCCTCACTCTGAGAGAGCTTATGCATACGATTAGATTTCAGTGAAGCAGCTTGTGTATAAATTTAAGCAAGAATTTGTTACAGGACTGAAACTATTGTGAATAAGATGCATAGTACCCCTGGGATCTTTTGATGAAAGGTGTTGTTATCTGTATCACTCATATCAGATACATTGCTTTTACATGAATGCGGTGGTTGTAGTCAATTCATTTTCTAATGTTTGGAAAAAAAGATAGAAACCCTGGATGGCCTGAAAAGAGGATCAACATATCACAGGCACTGCGTGTAGATTCTTCCCTAGCACAGCTGGCTGACAGGTATTTCATGGAGTTAAAGGTCATACATTCCTTTGTGTGTCAGGCTACAGTTTGCACCTAGATCAGATACCTTTGACGTTTGTATTCACACACACCACTTAAAAGCTCTTCCCACTGACTGTTGCAGAGCTCAGAATTAGGTGGCTAGCTAAAATCACACGACCTCATTTTTTTCTTTTGTGCTGCCCACCACTGCTGTCTATTATTAGATTCCAACAGAATTGTCCAAATCTTGATAAGCAGCGCTTGATTTGTGGCCAGAGCGGGAACACTGGGAAATGTATAGGCTTGAACAAGGCAGTCTAAATAAAAAAACCATCTACTGCTTTCCTTGGGAGGTAGTAAAAATAACAATTTGTTTTCTGTCTGTGCATTACAGAGATGGCAGGGAGAGCTGCTTGCAGCTGCTTTCTCACTGGAACATTCAAACTTATCCTTCTGAGAGCCCAAGACTGAGTCCAGTCCTGAGAAAACTAATTTGCCTCAACCTGTGATCCCTGGTATATTCTGTGGGATGAACATCACAATCAGTAAGCTCATCAAGATGGGCTTAAGCTTCTTAACATTCCTTCAAAAGCATCCCAGAGTTCTTTCCTTTATGGTAGTTGTATTAGAAATGTGCCATTTCTTCAGACAAAGGCTGAAGTCCTGAGCCTGCTCAGGATTGCATGTTTTGCATTTGATATCAGGTGAATCAGGACTTCACTCAAATTGGTCTACATGTGCTCTCTTTGTACATCATTTTCCCTGAAAACTAACTGAAGTACCCACCACTTGAATGATGCAAGGTGTGTCAACTTTCTGGAGTGCGTGCTGCGTTTGGTTTCCTCCTCATTCGTACTCATATACCATCTCGTTGCCTTCATACTCAGTAGTTTTATATAGGGCTAAAGAGAAGCTGCGTTTAGCATGAGCTAGAAAGAGCAGTGGCTGGGTGCCACCTGTTTCTAGGTGATGAAGAACTCAGCTGGAGACCGAGGGTTGGATGCATCTCTCAGAGCTAGTGGTCTACACTCTTACATAGTCAAGGGATAAAAGTAGCTCTTTCTACAGCATAACCCATCTGTGCTCACTCAATTTCTACCTTAGGAGGAGACAAATTTAGAAATGTTTCTTTCTCTCCTTGACTGAAAAGCGAGACTAGCCAAAGAGTTCAGATAAAGATAGGTAGACCTGTAATTTGGATAGACAAATCCCAACTTGTGTGCTGAGCAGCAATAAAGCTCCTTCTGTCAATCAGTGTCAGCTTTGAAAATGCTCCTGAATTTTTCCCCTCTTGCATTCATGCTGGAGTATCATGATGTCTCAATATTGGGCCGTAGTGGCATGCAGGATAAGCAGTGCAAAATCCCATAACCCTACAAACTTGAACAATTTTATGGAAAGAATATCTATGTAATTGTATTAAAAATAGTTACTACTATACATATTAATGACCTAGTTTTTCTTAATTTACCCTCTAATATAACTGTGTATATATAACTGAAACAGTAAGCACTAGGAACTTTATCTGTGGTTTTAGTATGGGATATGTCAGAGTTCAGTGCTATGAACTCAGAGCACTCGTCATGCATCTCAATGAAAGCCAATAAAATATCTTTTGGATCTAAGTTAGAAGAAAAAAAATATTTCTTTGTAGCGCAATGAGCTCTGTCTGCAAAAGTGTGTTGGGATAGTTTTGACTGCAGCAATGAGATTTTAAAAAATATTCTGAAGTAAAAACACAACTTGTTACCCCCACGCACTGTATTTTAAGGGTCAAAAGTGAGCTGTGAGAGCAGCAGAAGTCTGCCTTTGTGCTGCACTGCACTTGGTACGTGTCCTCATTAGAAGGAAAAGTGATCCACCCAAAGTAGGATGTCAACTTAACAACTCTCCTCTTTCCCGCATACTCTTCTTTGACAATAAAAAAAAAAACACCTTTTCTGTTCAAAGTCCCTCAGGGTCACGGTTTATGAGAAACTTCATGCAAGTTTAAAACCTATTTGAGTCTTTTCCTGCTGCTGATACTCACACAAGGCAGGTTTCTTTAATTATTTAATCTCCACTTTCTACCAGCAATGACCGGCTTCATTTTTTCCTCTCTTGTTTGGTTTTGTTGCCCCACTAAAACCCTGCTATTGCAGGGGTTCAGGTTTTTTTTTCTGAGGGTCACACTAAAGATGGCTCAGTAATCTGAAAAAAATAGCATACTTATCAGTTCACTTTCCCCCTCAGACACTGAATGAATAAAAGCAAATCTATAAAGACATTTAATTCTGGCACCTAATGGCATGCCAGGACCAGATGCACACTACATACATGGTAAAGAATTATAGAATGTGTTGGGTTGGAAGGGACCTCTAAAGGTCATCTAGTCCAACCCTGCTGCAGTAAGCAGGGACATCTCCAACTAGATCAGGTTGCTCAGAGCCTCATCAAGCCTGGCCTTGAATGTCTCCAGGGATGCGACCTCCACCACCCCTTTGGGCAACCTGTTCCAGTGTTCCACCACCCTCATTGTAAAGAACAACTTCCTAATGTCTAATCTAAACCTACCCTGGTCTAGTTCAAAACCATTGCCCCTCGTCCTATCGCTACATGCCTGTGCAAACAGCCCCTCCCCAGCTTTCTTGTAGGCCCCAGCAATGGCCATGATAGGGTAAAGGGGATGGGTCTCAAGGAATGAAGGCTCTTTTAATGTTCGTGTTACAGAACATCACAAAATAATAATTGGGACCAGTAGAGAAACAGTCTCATTTTTATCAGGAAAATGAAAACTGAGTTCATTGCAGAGTCACATAACTCCCACTGAGGGCTTAATAAAGGCTCCCTTTACTGTTGGATCTTGCTGTAAATAAGCAGATGGTAGTGATTTTGGGTCCAAATTGTTGTTTTTACATGCAAAATGTCTTTGTATAGCAGGAGGAAAGGTTGAATAGCTTTAAATTAAACAATAAAAGCATGCTGTATTTAAAAAAGAAAAAAATAAATACATGGAAGCAAGAGCAATAGTACTATCAGTATGAAAAGCCTCGAAGCCTGAAGTTTAATATTTACTTTTAGCTGATGAAGACCTGCCTACCTTGATTTACACCCTCAGAAGGATTTGTGCCATAACATCCCTAGTGCTTTGTGTTGTAACATGATCCTGCCCCCCCCCCCCCCCCGCCTCTATCCCCTGCCTTGTAGCACCTAAAACCACATATAACTGGAAAATCTCAGGTCAGTGATACTCAACTGCTTGACTTCAGTCCTGAGCAGCAGCATCTACACAAGAAGGGCTTCATGCCAATGAAAAATCAGGTTAGATTCAAGCCTTTTGCTTCTCTGGATTAATAGTCTCTAGCGTAGATGTCTCCTAGATGCTTTTACTTCCAGATACTGTGTTTTTCTAGAAGCATTCAATACACAATACTTGAGAGAAGCACTGGCAATAGCACATGGAGCATTTGCCCTGGAGCTCTAGGTAGTCTCCTTGCTGCAAGCGCAAACCCAACAGCTGCACAATCACTGCCTCTCAAACCATGTCAAGAGGGACTTGGACTTTCCCCTCTCTGTGGGATGCCAAAAGCAGACTGTTTCTCCTGGTTCCAGGAGGCTCCAATCCAGAGCCTTTCCTAGGCAACAGCCAGGCTTTCTTACAGACTCTTCAGTCCACAGAATTGTTATATATGAATGCTCTTGGTGGGAGCTACCCACAGCAATGCACAACACTGTCTGGCCCCTGCTGTTCTGGGGTCACTCAGGTAAAGGATGGCAGCTCCTGTGCTGTAGGCAAGGTCTCCTTGTTGGCATCCATGGGACCTGCAGGTCCAGCTCTTTGTATTCATGGCAGAGGTTACATTACACTGCTTGTTATGAGGAGCTCTTTCAGGATTCCCACTGTACCAGCCCGACCTACCTGTTATATTCTAGTAGCAGCTATTCCTCAGTGCTGTTCTTGAATCTTTTCGGAGTCATAATACTAAACTTCAATGTGTTGAGTTTAGGCACAATTAAGACCATCAGGAAGGTCATTTTGTAAATTAAATCCAGAAATGCACTGGGTGTTAGCTTCA
The DNA here is from genome assembly GCA_947846985.1 of Fratercula arctica. Classification (NCBI taxonomy): domain Eukaryota; kingdom Metazoa; phylum Chordata; class Aves; order Charadriiformes; family Alcidae; genus Fratercula; species Fratercula arctica. The sequence goes on from CANTUZ010000010.1 coordinate 30,176,623, forward strand.
CTTCTAGCCTCATGTACTGCCTGTTTGCATTTGTCTGTTGGAGGTGTAGCCCTGTGTGCATTGGGTGAACGCTGAGGGCTGAGCAGGAGCGAGCCCATGGCCCCGTTCAGTTGCCCTGGGAGGACAAACTGACCCTCCTAAAGGGATGAGATGGGGGCAGGCAGCTGCTCCACTGGGACAGGGTAATTCTGCCCCGACATCCCTCTGCAGTCCCTGGCTAAATACCACATGTTGTTGTAGAAGAAGGCTTGCTTGTAGCAGCTTATGTTCTTGGACAGAGGATAAAACTAATTTGCCTGCTGAAAAAGTTCTCCCAGGCGTGAGCCTTGTGACCTCTTGAGAAGGGACAGTGTTCCCTGCACCTGCTGTTTTCATTTAGGTAGTTAAATTCCAAATGAAAGTAAACTAGTGGAGGGGAGCAGAAAAGCTGGAATTTGTCCAGGTAGATACTGGCATGTAATAATTGCAAGTGAGCTGGCGTTTCCTTCTCTGGGAATGGTTCACAAATTTCATGTGCAGGCTTTGCCTTACCCACAGCTTAAATGCACCTGTCTCAGGGGAAATATGGAGGTTATTTAATAGTGCCCAGCAATGACACAAAACAACTTAGGGCAGGAAGAGAAGAAGAGCATCATATTAAATGAAAACTGCATAAAGCAAAATGTAGGGAGACAGAATGTAATTACCCAACTTGGACTGTGGCCAAGGCACTGATGCTAACACCTATATTATTAAAAAAAAAAGGACAAAATGCCACTAGGGTCATCAACATCATAGAGATGAGACCTTGCTTTCAGCCTCTCTTCTGAAAGATGGCACCTCAAGTAGCACAGTGCCCATTAGCATTACGCCAGGGGATTGATTCAGTACCTACTAAGAAGGAAGAAGGCCACCTACTGAGGAACATGCATAATTAAACCTAAAAAATGAGCTATTTTCTTTGTGAAATACAGAGTTCTCATAGCACTGTTTCCCCAGAAATACAGCCTTGAAAAAAAAAAATAGTTTGCACTTCACCTCCAAGGAATTTTGCAAAGGTCAACCACTAGAGCCAGTTGAATACATTATTTAGTGACTTGACCATTTTGTTACTGAATATTTCATTGGGTTTGTTTTTACAATCAACCATTTCTGTTCATGCTAAAAGGAAGTACCACTAAATACTCATTTTTACTGTGGTAGACAGTGAGACAGAGCCAAGGAAAGCAGATACAACCAGTTGTCCTTGATTTTTAACAGCTTCTAATTCCTTTGGGTTCCTTTGGTAACTCCCACCCTTGAGCAAGTTTCTCAGTATTACTCTAGAAGACTGTAATAGAAATCAGGCTCCTTGTTGCTGCCCAAATAAAATTCAGTAGCTTTCTGCAAAATTACTCCATATTACACCATGAGGTCCCAAAGATACACCGTCAAGTATTATAAGCTTCCCTGGGAATAGGGAAAGAGAGAAAGTGAGTCGAAGGCAGAGGCGCTCTGGTGGGAGGGTGGTTTTGGCATCTCCTGTGCAAAGTGGAGACATGCAGACTGGAAAGGACCCGCATGTTTTTCACAGTTATGATTTTAGCCACAGAACCAGATTCAGTCTGGATGTAGTCTTCTACCCTTTACAGAATGGGTGCCTTCCTAAAGGAAACTCCTGAGATTTCACTTCTATCAGAAGTTCCATAAGTTGATGCAGAAATCAATTGAGACCTTAGGGCCTGTGTTGTGCACAAGTTGCTTCCAGGCTAAAATTCGGTAAACCTGTATAAGATGGTGACCTAAACATGCTTTTGACCTTTGCCAGTCTGTTGTGGTGTTTTGCTGAAAGGGTAGGTCAAGAGTTTTAGGAAAACAGATTTGTTTTAAAGAACAGATGCAGAAGGTATAGATAGCTTATGTAAAAGTTGCATTTTGGCATTTACTTCATGTTCAAAAACTATGGGTACTATGTATTTCAGTATTTTGCATGTTTATTTTTTACTAGGATATCTCAGCTTTTGTGGGTGCATGGTAAATGATTTGTAAGATCCAAATTGCAGAGCAGAGCTTGCTTTTAACAAATAAATACTATTCAGCACTTGTAAAATTATCTAGTTACGTCAAGTCTTCATGGGCAGCAGCTTCTACTGCTTTTCTGTATAATATACGCCCTTCAGAGCCTGTGCATTCACCAATATGATTTTACGGGTATCTGTAGTAAGTTGGAACATTTTGGATTAATAAACTACATAGCAGCATTGTTATGTGGAGGTTGTATTTGCTCCACAGTTACAGCTGAGACATACTTTCCATCATAAACCCAATAAACATGGCCCCTTTTATATTATCAAAAAAGCTCTTTCCACTTCAAGTTACGTTTAAGTGGTCTCTGACTAGTCAAAACGTTTTTTGCCAAATTTTAATGATTTCTGGCAAAGTGCTTTTCAAGAGATAAGACTCAAAAATAATTTCTTTTTAAATGTTCTTCCAATGTTTTTTCCTCGTATCTTAATCTAAAACAGAGTTCTAAAAACTTCTGTGGGGCTGACTTAAAGAGGTTTATTTTGGAACAACTCTGAAAGAAGATGAGGCCATTAAATGGTTCTAGGAACTCTGCACTGTCGTTGCTGAAGAAAGGCTGGCGTTCCTGCCTGTGCTTGGAGGAATGCTAAGAAAGATGGAAATGGCTACAGCTGAAAACTGAACACAAAAGACATTTTCCAGACTCCTGTTCCTGAGGGTGTGCACCTGACGGGATATGCTATTAAACAGACTCTCACCAAGGCAAAGCTTTTATCCCAGTACACTTGAAGAAGGGTAAAATGTTGTAAGCCTCAGGACAGAAGGATAAGGGTCTCTGTCTTCCCTGGGCCTTATCTTATATGCAGAAGTCTACAGTAAGTTGAAAGAACTTCAGAATATAACAAATACAGCCAGCATATACCTACAATGTCTGAGGAGAAAATTCTGCAATTAGAAGCGGGTTTTTGCACACACAGATTTGCATGGGTCCTGCATAAGCAGACACCATTAAGAACTCTTCTTTGAACAACCAGTGCAAGTTTTCAATATTTATGATTTATCACGGATGAAAGGTTTTTCTCTCTGCAAGACAATGATTTCTCAACTTTTAGTAGCTCTCATTTTGATCAGTGCTGAGTCCTTACCTATGGTGTTTCTGTGAGAAGAAACATAAACTTTTAATCAATCTTGCTCTACATACAGACAGTCTTCCTTTATTAATGAGTCAAAAACACTAGAATGCCTTTCTCTTAATCATATAGTAATTTCACTAATTCCAACCTTCTCAGTCATCATACTACAAACCACAAAAAGATGTACTTTAAATTTCTTATTAGACAAACAGCATACAGCATGTAGTGTTCATTAAGATCCCATATGCCACCAATTATGCAACCATCATTAAAAAATGAGTGAATATATCTACATTCATAACTCTCCTTGGCCAATATCATGCAATTACAGCATATGTATAAAAAGAAAAATAATGATCTGAGGCTGTAGCATCGCCATCAGTACTGGAGACATGCATGTGCAAAGTGACCCAAGATCCACCTCGCATGTTGTCATTGCTCCATTTGGAGCTTGGATGTGCAGGGAGGGGTTTTCTGACAGCCAAAGACAAAACAAAAGCATTGGTTCATAGCTCTGAGTCAGGATGACTCCGTGGCTTGTCATCTGCAGGGGGGACCCATCCCAGTCCTCCACGGCGCCTCTACTATGGAGCTATTCTGCCACACCTGAAGGGGATGCGGTAAGCTCCACAGATATTTGCCTTTTTCATCCTGCATTAGCACCAGAAGGGCTGCTAGTCCCAAATGATCCTTCTCCTCGGTTTAGTGCAAAGCTGTCGCACAGCAGGTTCTATCAAAGACATCCAGGGGGACCGAGCTTTGACCCATCGCCACCCACTCGAGCTGGGACCTGGGGTGGCCACAACATGGCCCCTGACCTACTGAAACAATACTTTTATAAAGCCCCTATATGAAAAGATGTTGGCAAAAAATGATCTAAAACTGGTATACTGGGATCGTTGTAGAGGATTTTTCACATTTAAGAATTTATTTTTTTAAAAAAGATCAATTACTTTCACAAAAGTACTCGATGCAAAAAATGCCACATTTTATTGAACAGGTATATCATGGAAATGAGGAAAAGAAGAGAAATGAGGGTACAGCCATTTATGAATGACTGGGTTGTTTTTAAATGTAACTTTAGCAATTAATTTTGTGATTCATCTCAAAATTAAAGGTTTTTTTTCAATATATCTAATGATGCCACAACAATATTTTTAAACTTTCAACATTTAAATTAGAGATCATCTAGCCTCAATGTCCTTTTCTCTTAGTACGTTTGGGTCAGAAATAGCTTTGAACGGAAGTGAAAAATCCAGGTCGAAGCACAAGAATGAAGGCAAGAAGTGTTTTCTATTGTTGATCTTTCAGAAGAGATCAGACAGATCACCTCCCAGCTTCTCGATGAAACATGCCAAAGTCTAACCCTTGGAGAACACCTTTCTACCAGAAAGGGTTTTACAGTACCATCTCATTACTCTTTACTTATCCTCACCATTCTCATCACCACTCCAGGATTACCAACGTTACTCCCTACCCAAAAAATAACCCTTGATTCAGCTAAAATCCTCACTCCCATAACGAGGCAAACACCAGCTTTTATTTAGAGGCTTGGGATTTTGCTATTACTATTGATATAATACATCACATTTTCAGATACTGTGGTGACGAGAAAAAAAAACAACAGAGAGGCCAGGTACTAGGTAGTATCCAGACCGGTATTTTATTGATTTTTTTCAGTCTGTTGTAAGAGTGATAGAGCAAGATAACAGTACTGACTTCAGCTCAACCCGCTGTAATGGGGTGGAGAATTAGAGGTAGTAGCCTCCTCGTGGAAGTTGTGTCAGCTGTAGTACGTACACCCATATTCACCACAAGAAGAAGTCTCTCCTGGTCTACTTTCTGATACTTTGTTTCTTTTTATAACAAGCAAAAATGTAAAGGGCTTCAATTGTCTTATTTTCCCAAAATGAATGATTCTAAAGAAAACATCAATTTACTGCTTACTCTTTAACTGGATGTTATTCCCAAGTGTTTTGTAATCATTAAGTGAGCTTTAATTTAACAAGTGTGCTGCTCTTAGCACGTTTTTACTTACATAGTAGTAAATTAACTATAACAGATTATAACCGTTCTCCATCATTTAGCAATAAGTAAGACTTCCCATAAATATATTTAGAAGTAAACCAAGGTGTTTTTATGGCATTTGCTCACAACTCATTCTCATTTTTGATCACAGGTGAAACAATATCCATTTCAAAGAAAAGAAGATTATTTTTCATGCTGAGATTCAAAATTCCAGTTCATTTGCTTTCTGGTCACTGGGAAGGAAACTGCACCACCTGAGGCATGTCTCACCTGGCCACCTCCGGTAGGCGAGGGACGCTTTGATAACGGGGATGGGAACACTTCAGGGGCCTAAGTGAATTTGCCGGATCAATGGGGCATCGCTGCATTTTCAAAGTGATTTTTCTCAGTGTCTCATAGTTTCATGCATTTATATCACAGATTTTGCTTTGGTAGCAATCAGCAACTGGTTTCTGAATGACTACAATAATACTAAGGGCCAGATCCCAGAAATACAGTAACCAAACCCAGAGCCTCACCTTTAGAGGAGCTCTCGCCCTTTTTTATCTGTAGCCTGCTGAGTTCTCATGTTAACCCAGGCCTCTATCCTTGCGTCTAAAGGGGAGAAACTCCTTCTGAAAGACTGTCCTTACATGACTGTTCTCTGCTGCCTACATAGATAGGGAATGACCATGATTAATTAGAATAGCTACTAAAGTAATTTCTCAAGAACAATGATGATATTTAACTTGAATATTATTTTCTCTAGGGCTTTACCCTGATCATTTAAGATTGTGCACTTCAAAGGAAGGAAAAATGGATCTGGCACTTACACTTATGCTAGGCTGACATTGTTGGTTTGCTGCCAAAGAGGCATATGACAGAGGCAACAGCTGAGGGATCTCAGCCATTGAACCTTGGTGCTAGCCTTATAAAAAATCACTTCAGTGGTGACATGGAATATCTCTGTCCATTTTGTTCTTAGAGTTAGAGAAATGCTATCTCAATTTAAGTTAAACCAGAGCTTTCTCATATAGGCACATGACCCTTCAGAATCAAATTGATGCCATCAGCTTGTTTCACATTTAACAGCCTGAAGCAAAGTCTTGCAGAATTAAAATTTCGGTTATAAAAAGCCTGGTCTGGCCTCACCCTCTTATTGCCCACAGCGTATCACAGACCCTTCATATAGCCTGTCCTTCCTCTGAAGTGTTCTCTGAAGTTGTTGGGTTTGGGGTTTTTTTTAAGGGCAAAAATAAACATGACATGAAAAACAACTGTTATTCTCCTGCTCTCAGCAAAAAGAACTTGTGCTCGCGTTTTCATATAGTTAAATTTGCGTTTGAAAACTGCTTAACCATAATGGCCCCTTGTCAGTATTCTCACTCAGAAATGTTCTTCCGATTCCTTGGCATCTCTTTCTCTCCCAGTTGGTGGGGATTTTGGTCTCTAGCAGAAACCAGCAGAGAACTAACTAGCTAAAAGAGGCTAGTGGAATTTGAGTTGCATAGGGATGTTAAATTAATTATGCATAAAGTGTCTACTCCCTTTTTTCCAGTAAGTCCATATGTTCTTTTAAATATACAGAATGATGGTATTAGATGGGTAATAATGCTTGATTTCTCTCAGTAGCCTTAAGTGAACTGTGAGATAGAATTGCTCCTCTGGAGGGAAACTGCCTGTTTTAGCTTGGCAAAAGCAAATCTATTCATCCAGTCAGGCAACTGCAGGAGCAGGACAGAACGGGAGTTCAATCAATATTTTCAACAGTACTATTTTTTAATGTGTAGAAACTTCTCTTTTCTTTTATACGTATTGCCAAAACGTCGTCTCCAATTTGGAGTTTGGGATTTTTTTTTTTTTGAGGGAGTGAGTTTTGGAAGTGGCCTGTTATCACTGGAAAATACAATAAATATTGCTGCATTTAAAACCTGGATTTCTGTCTGGGTGATTTGTATGTACAACAGTTCTACTGTGCCCACGCTTCTTGAGGATTTATTTTTGTCAATCTATGTTATTTAGATTTTTATTGTTTCAGTTCTTATGCTATTCTGAAAACTGAGAAAAGTATCTGTAGTGCACCTTATTTTTTCCAAATTTTAAACATCTTTCATTTGTAAACAGTACTCTTTAGAGTCTGAAGAGAAAGGCGTATGTGAGCAAGTCCAATACAAGTTATTTTATTGCTGCATATCCATACCCTAATCTTGTTCTCAGTTCAGGTGACGTCCCTGTTTATTGCCTTGCCCCAGTGTATGAAGGTATGATCAGACTTTCAGTGTGGAGACCTCAAGGAAACAGGTATAGGTCATCAGAAGCTTTATCTACGTGTATTACATTTATGTGGCTGTGCTTAAAGCTAAAAAAGGGCTAGTTCTTTAAGACAGGATAATGCTCATGTTATGGGCAAACTTCCCTCAACAGTGATGCTTGGTTTATAACGTTTTGAGAAGATGTGTTTCCCTCTCAGTCTTTTCATTGATAGCCAGATGTCAGGGACTGCTGGAAGCAGACAGCCAAGAGTAATTACAGGTATCCTGGTGATAGCCTGTGTTATGACTCTGATTGTAAAAATATTTGAAATTTTCATCAGATATGTTTCATTAAAAGCATGTCAGATAAATTACGAAATGAAAAATGGAAAGCGGCTGAGTTGTTAAACACCTTAACTAAAAGGGGGAAAAAAAAGGGCATCAAAGAAGCTTAAGCAGCAAATCTGTCTGCTGTTATTTTTTATCAAATATTAACTGGATCCTGAGGGTTTTTCATTATCCAGATGAAAATATTGGGCTTGTTTATCAGAGTGCAGAGGCTTACACTGAAACAGTAGTCTTGTATTCAATCATCATGGAATGGTACACATCAGAGACAGTGAAACTGGTGAACTGACTGAAGCCTTATGTTTGGCTGTGATCCTAGAAGCCTTGGTAGCATGTGCTCAACTCCTCACACTGTGTTTCCACAGCACTTCATTGAGAACGGGGCCTTTGACTCTAAACTCATTTTGCCTGGTCTTTGATTCCTTGTCTGCACCATGTGGCTGCTATCAGTTTACAAATAAAGAAAAATTAAAATTGGTTTATGAACTGTTATTATTATAACTGAGTTCTGCTATTAGCTAGGTCTAAATGTTTTCATATATTCCACACCTCTGTTGCCCTTTGAGATTTTTAACTGTTGTTTTCTTGTACATTAGTAATTTCCTTGTGTAATTGTTCCCAAGAGAATGAGCTGAAAGAATTATGAATTAATTTGCATCTTTTAATGTACTAATAAACTTACCAAGAAGAAAATTTCATTCCATCCAGGTGGAAACCAATCACTTTAAATCAAAGCTTAGTGAATTTCAATGAGGTTTTCTTTTCAAGAAGTTGCAGAACAGTAGTGCCCTGCATGTTAAAAGTAATTAGAAGGCACAAACAGCAATTTTAGGAAAAGCCCCGGGTCATTTTTTGCTGCAGTATAGTGTTCACAGGCATTTAGGAAAACGAGTATTTGTTGTATTTAAACAAAATGAATAGCAATTTCTTGGAGGTTGAGAGGTCTCATGCTGTAAATGTGGATTTCACCATTTCATTGAAAAATATTTGTAACTGTTTTAGCTTTTTTTATCATCTGATGTAAATAAATAATTCATGCTATAGACTCTAAAACATAGATCAAGAAAAAGAAATGTCCTTTTATGTACAATTTATTCAAATAGAATCTTCAGTGAAGAAAATGTTCTATCTTACATATTCATTTATAACTGTACAATGTCAGGTCCTTGTTCACCAAAGCACTCATCTTCGTCTGTCTCGGAGCACTTGAGTAACCAACGCACTGCTCCTGAGTAACTAAAGCAACAGTTCTGAGCATGTGCTTTAAGTAAAATACATTAAAGTGCTCTTCCAAGTAGTAGCGTAGTTACAACCTGAAGCAATTTACTGAACTGGGGATTTGACATCCAAGTGTATATGCCTTCAGGTATTTTAACCTTGGTTAAATTCAGGAATAGAAATGAATACTCTAGCCCTCATTTTCCAAATGAGATGCAAAATACATAATTAATGGAAAATATAAGACTTGATATCAAACTTCTGATTTTTGAAGTTCATTTTAGTAGTTGATAAAGTTTAGCATTAACGTTTGGCAGGGCAAAGAGGTTTGTTTAAATGGCTGTAGACTGTCTAGGCCAGAATCAATCCCACAATATGTTTTGAAAGAAAATTCTCTTTAGTATCAAAATCCCTGTTTAATGTGTGAAAAAAGTAAACAGACTTCTTGTTAAGAAAATAAAGGGAGGGACTGCAACTGCCTTTAACCAAGAGTTGATTACATTCCACAGTTGCTATGGGAGAGGGAACAGAAGAGGGAGGGGGCTGATGAAGCTCAGGGAGAAAGCAAGGATAAAGCATAGCCGGCTTGGAAGCAGACTGAAGAGTGTCGGAATTGTGACCAAGGGGAAGCCTGGGAGAACACAGACAGTAGCAAGAAAAGGCCTGGGCACTTGCAGTGACCAGGGAAAGCCCCAGAGTAAGGAAGAGGGAATGGCTGTGCTAGGGCCAAGAAGGGAGTGCTGCTAAGAAGGCTGTAGCAAAGGTAGCTCTGCCTCTTCCCTAAGGGAAGAGATGCGGAACAGAGACAGAAGTTCATCAGTATTGGTATGGCTGTAGGCAGTCCAACCTAAAAAAAGTTGAATACAACCTGGGTCGTGTTTCCTCTCAGAAATATAAAAACAAAGTAATTTCTACAAAATAGCGCCTAAATATGAATGATAAAAAAATGGATGCAGGAATTTCTCAGTAGAAGATCTGGCCATTTAGATTTTTCCCCATTAGGCCTTTGAAGACCAAAAGCTTCTTTATCACCACAGCTTGATACGACAACCTTTCTTTAGTATGCCCAAGAAGGAAAGCATTATTGTAGTGACTGAAAAAAACCCCAACAGAAGAACCACTTCTTCCCATAAAGCTACTCTGTGCCATGCATCCTTCCATAAACTCTACCCAAGACTTTTTCTTTAGTAAGTTTGAAGTTTGCAGAGTATTTGCAGAGCAAACTTGTATGTGTGCTTATATTTTTGCTGTGCTCAAAACACCATTTTTTACACACCGAAAAATCCAGCCATCTCTTAACCCAGAAGACATTACTTTACACCAGAAGTGCCTGCCACAATGCGTTCATTTTATTTTAGCAAGATAGACAAAACATGAAATTCCTCAGAGCTGATGCTTCTTAGGACAGTGCATGGGGAATTTCCTCACAGGCACACACAAACTTTTTCTCCAATTCCAGATACAGTATTACTACATTGAAGTTACTTTTGCTAAATGGAAATATGCGTGCAAGTCCTCAAAATATACAAGCTGCAGTCCAAATTTCGGTACAATGCTTTTTAAAACTAACGAGGCATTTTTTTCTTGCCAGGCTGTGAGAAAGATATCAGTAATATTTCCCCAGATTCCCTCTGCACTGCACTGTCTTCTGATATCTAATCAAAAATAAGAACATGATGATCAATGAATACGTGTTTGTTACATGAATAACAGGAAGAGATTAAGTCCAAAAGTCCCCTGTAATGTGCTGGGAGAGCTATCTGGAGTGCTAGAGTCAGCACAGCCAGAGAACCTTCAAAATATTTGTCTTCAGCTTTAATTTGAAAAACTTCAGTGGCAAAGTTTACCCTGAGGAGAAACTGTGCTAACCACAGATTTGTTTATTTTCTGACGATGAACACAGCCATGTGAACAACTAACAGAGATGTCTTTTTCTGCAGGAGGATGCCAGAGCTGGAGAGTTAAACGCTTAAGCTTCAAAACTGACACTGACCCTATTTATTAGCACAATAATGGGCTTGTTGTGGCTCATGCAGCTTTCCAGGATTGCACCGGGCTAAAAATAAGAGTTTGTTACTGTCCCATTTCAGGTGGCTGAAAAGGCAGAGCGTGCGGCTGAACATACGTCACGTGTTATCTCCTGGAAGATGACTGCATTGCTCACCATCCTCACTTTCATGGTGAGACAACAAAAATCCCTTAAGAAACCATTTATCTGTAAGAAGAGACTGACTTTATTGTTTGAAAATATATGATGTTTCTTATACAATACTTGAGGAGGGGAGTCTGGTGGAGTTTCTTTGGGAGTCAGGCAGTCAGACCAGCTTTCCCCCTTGGGCATGGCAGCCGGAGACCACCATCCCGTAAGCCCTGGCAGCAGCCCTTTGCAGGAGATGTCCCTCCTGGGAGGCAGCAGGGTGGGAAGCGGGCAAAGGGCTGCTCCCTAACCTGGCTTCTGCCCAGCAGAGGCAGGGCTTGGAGCCTGCCCTGCCGCCTGCCACCCCAACTTCACACATCCTGTCAGGATAGTCAAGTCCCTTCACCATGGTGTTTGCTGATCTTGCAATATTTCTAATTAGACATTAACCCTTTAATAGCAAACTGTACTTGATTGTGCCTTGAGAACTATTAGTTTTCCAGCAAATGCAAAACATGTAGGTGAAAACATGGCCTACTGAAATTAAAATTGTAGGCAATTTTTATGCCCGTACAAGTCTTCCTGTTTATACTTTTGATTTCTGACGAATTGTTCACCTATTTTCAAAAACCAGTATCTTTGTGTTTTTTCTTTTTTGGTATTTTTGTTTCTTCGGAAAATTCTTTTTTTTTTACATACTGCCTGGAGAAAATGTTTACTGTTTTCCAAGCACTTCTTGTCGGTGCGTATCGGTCCTGAAAAACCGAAAGTGCTTCGGATCCTTCAGGAATGATCGTTATGTTAATACTTCGTAGACTCATAGAATAGCTGAGGTTGTCAGGGACCTCTGGAGATCATCTAGGCCAATTCCCCTGCACAAGCAGGTTGTTCGGGACTATGTCCAGTCAGCTTTTGAAAATTTCCACAGATGGAGACTCTACAATGAGCAACTAGTTCCACTGTTCAATCACCCTTACAGAAAAAAAAAAAAAAAAAAAGAAAAAAAAAGTAATAATTGTAAAAATTCTTATGTTTAAACAAAATATCTTGTATTTCAGTTGTGTCCATTGCCTCTTGTCCTGTCACTGGAAATCACTGAGTCCGGCTCCTCCTCCGTTACTCCCTGCTATCAGGTATTTATACACTTTGATAAGATCCCGTAAGCCCTCTCTTCTCCGGACTGAACAGTCCCACCTCCCTCAGCCTGTCCTCATGTGAAAGACGCTCCAGTCACTTAACCCCCTCTGTAGCCCTTTGCTGGATTCTCTCCAGTATGCCCATATCTTTCTAGTATGGTACTGGGGAGCCCAACACTGGACACAGTACTCCAGGTGTGGAGCACTCACCAGTGCCCAAGAGAGGGAAGGAATCACCTCCCTTGACTGAGTAGCAGCGTCCGCCTAACGCAGCCCATGATACCACTGGCCACCTTTGCTGCAAGGGCACACTGGAGACTCAGCTCGTGCCCACCAGGGCCTCCAGGGCCTTTCTGCCAATCTGCTTCCCAGCTGGGTGGCCCCAGCCTGTGCTGGGTATGGGGCTGTTCCTCCCCAGGTGCAGGGCTTTGCACCCCCTTTTGTGGAATTGCATGACATTCCTGTTTGCCCAGTTCTCCAGCCGACTGACATCCCTATGGATGGCAGCACAACCATCTGGTGTATCGCCTACCCCTCTCAGTTTTGTATCGTCTGCAAACCTGAGGGCACGTTCTGTCCCATCATCCAGGTCATTAACGAAGATGCCAAACAGCACTGGGCCCAGATCCAGGTGTTGAACGCACAATACACTTGAACACAATCCCATGAAGGAACCATGCATCAGAGTTAAAAAGCAAATTTTAATGTGTGTATTTGTCTGCTATCTCACCAGCGAGCCTCACTGTCATGCTGTTATCTCTGCTTTTGTCAGCATGGGCTTCAACTACCACAAAGGTGCAGCCAGCTGCTTTGAAGCTCTGCAGCTACTGCAGGTGGCACAGCGACCGCAGCTATCGCCTTCCTGCCTGGGAGAAATGGTCACGTTACAGCGGCGCCGACAGGCAGCATCCAGCCTGCTGGTTTTAACTCAAAAACTCTCAGATGGATTGGGATTCGCTTACAGAAGAGGCCACTGTTTTCCCCACTCATGCACCGATTTTGCTAGCTAGAGCATTTACGTGTGTTGACCATCTCTCCAGTAGAAAATGAATATCTGTTAGCAGACAAGTTTCTGTGAAAAAGGCCTCAACAGCTGAATTTGCTGCAGTGTGGGCCCTGTGTGGATTTGGATTGCTTCTGCAAAACTATTTAAGAAACAATTTGGGACAGAGCTGGATTGAGGATCTTACTTGAAAGTCCCAGGAGATTTTTTTTTTACATGATTACATGCTGTAGTAAAAGAGATAAGTTTTATTCCTTGCATAAATTATGACTATTAATAACTAAATTATAAATTTAAATATTAATGATTATAATGAATCCTTTAGTACCTAACAATTACAGTGTTACAAACTCTGAAATAAACACTAGAAGTCTCTAAATAAACAATGTATTTGTGGCCTGAAACTGGCTTTTTTCTTCCATTGTAGGAGACCTTGGGGCAATAGACTTCAAAGCTCTGGATTTTCATTTACTCCAAAGGGAAGCAAACAGGCATCAGCGTAAGTAAGAATCAGACCCTGAATCCCATCAGATTTGGCCCCCTCTGATGGAATTTCCACCCTTCTGTCATGCATTCTTCTGCTTCATTCTTCCCATTCAAATTCTTCTTCTAGATCCTATGTGCTGGTGCACTTTTAGACCTCTAACACATCTGATCTCTCTTATCTGACTTTCGTTTTGCAAACTAGCAGTTCACTATATTTCCTTTCTTATAGTTTAAACAAGGAGGCTCCAAGATATAGAAAGGTTAATCTCGCAATCCTCCAAAGTGTATCCGTAACTCTCAGTCTATTTCTGTACTTAATTCTATATTCAAAACCTTTTTTTTTTTTTTTTGTTATATTTGTCTTTGATCCTGTTCTAGGCTCTCACAGTCTGTTTTACTTGGCTGTGAAGAACCATATCCATATGTAGCATTAAGGCTGAAACTACAGAGCTGTAGCTAGAGTGGGGCTGGAAAGGGGCTGCCAAAGCAAACATAAGGCTGCCAAGAGTTCTCCTCTGAAGAATACTGTGTTTCTCAATAGTGCCTGGCTTATAGTTCGAACTAGGGTTAGGATCAGCACTAGCATTGAGAGAAAAGAAAGCCTGATATGCAGCTGGGATGAGGCTGGCAAAGAAGAAATAGGGCTGCCAGATAAATTCTTCTCCCAGTAACATTGAGGCTGTGGACAGAACCATGTCACAAGCCTTTGGCTCAGCCTAGACTTAGGTTTAGGGCTGATGCAAAGGAAAAGCCAGAGCTCCAGTTGGAGTTGAGTTGCCAAAGGAAACAAAGGGCTGGAAAAAGATGAATTCCCCTGAGGAACTGTTAGTCCAGGGAAGTGCTGCTGTCTTTTCTAGGGCTCAGTTTAAGGTTAAGCTTGGAAAAAAGCTCAGAGGTCCAGTTGGAGTGAGGCTAGAAGCTGCCTACAGAGAATGTTTAGCCCCTGGAAGGCCTGGAGTACTCCTGCAAGGCTCTGCCCAGAAAAAAAAAGACCAGAATTAGGCCTGGAAGCATCCATTTCTATAATTTATGTGAACAATACTGTATTTTGTGCTCACCTGGCGTGCAGGCACCTGCCTTAAAGCAGGCAATACATACTCACGGAAGAGAGGTATAACTCTGAGGAGGAGCTAACAAAGGGGATCTACCTCCCAGTTCAGACTAGACTGCTCTGCCATAAAAGCAAGGAAATGTAACAGGATTGAACTTTCTGACACCTGCAAAGGGCAAAACTTAAATTCACACACAGCACGTGGTAAAGGTGACAAAAAGGCCACGACCAGAGCCAAGGCACGCACACCAGCCACAGACACTGTCAGGAGTCTGGCACGCCCTTGGCTGCTGCTCATGGACCACCACAGTCAAGCCGCTGTTGCTGCGGCTACTACAGCCAGCTTGGGTGCCCCTGGCCGCCAAGCCTCTCCTCCCTGCCATTTTAAACTCTGCCTCGGCAAACGGAGCGGCTGACAAAATGGAGGGGGGAAAGCGCGGAGAACAAGGCGGGTGGCTGTACTCCTTGGAGGCGAAGTGCACTCCGCACGCCTCGCTCGGGCATTTCCACACGGCTCGTGCCACCTGCCGGCAGGCCGCGCAGCAGCGCCCCGGCCCGGCGGCCCAGCCCCTGCCGGGGCCCTCTCCTTCCGCACGGGCGCACCGAGGGCGCTACCGTTACAACCTCCCGGGGGGCTGGGGCTCCAGCTGAGGCCGGGCTGACCCGCCGCGGACCGCCCCGTGGGGGGCGGCTTCACCTCCTCTCCCCTGCAGAAGGGAGTGGGGGCGCCCCCCCCTTGAAATGGCGCTGCGGGGTGAAACGGCTGCTTGTCAGCGCTGCTTGCCCTGCGGGGAGGGCGGCAGCTCTTTTCCGCCTCCCGGCGGGAGCGGCAGCGGCACCGCCTGATTTACGGCCTGCGACACAGCGGAGTTGCGCAAGGCAGGGCCCGGCCTCAGGCGTCTTCCAGAAGCTTCCCTGCCCCTACTAAAAATGGCGCACGCCCCTGGCCTGGGGACTGCGGCGCGTCACTTCCCCCGGCCTCCTCGAGCCAATGGCGCATGCGTTCTCCGCAGTCACGTGGAGCGAGCGAGCCAGTCACCGTCCGCGCGCGGCGTGACCTGATGTCACTTGTACTGCTGTGGCGTTGTTCCGGCTGTGCGCTGCGGGCGGGGTCGAGCGATCGGAGCGGGGTCGGAGCCGCCACCCAGGTGCGCGGGGCGGGCGGGGGGGCCGCGGGACGGGGCCTTGCCGGGGCGCAGCAGCGGAAACGGTGGGGACCTGGGAATGGGCCGAAAGCGAGTGAGGGCCCGCGGCCCGGCCCAGGCCCGAGGCGGGCGCTGGCCGCCCCCTGCCCCCTCAGGGGAGCCGGGCCGCCCCGCCTGGGCCGGAGCGGGCGCCCTCCTGCTTTGGTGCGGCAGCGACCTCGCGGTGCTCCCTGCTGATGTGTTTGTCAGTTAACGTGCTGGAGTGCTGGTGTTTTGTTTTCTTTTTAACGCTCTGCTGTCACTCGTCCTTGCCCCTAATCTAACGCTTGAAGTTGTCCTGCGCGACGTTACCAGTTTCAAAAAAATAAAAGTAAAAATCGCGGAGTTGACACTGTAAGTTTCTGCGAACTGTATCGTGCCGGTGGAAGAGTGAGGTTTAGTGCCGGAAACAGGATATGCCTCTGAAAGCACTTCCACTTACAAAAGCAGGATTTCACAACGGAGCTTCAAAGCAAAGTGACTTTTTCTAGCAGCGGGGTTGTGCTCTCGCTTTCACTTCTTTGTGGTTAATGCTTGCTGCCCAGCGCTGTGGGGCTCGTTTCTCGTGTGTGTTTAGAGTTACCTTTACTTAGAATGCTCTTAAACTACATTGGATACTGTATTTATAAGCTATGAATAGTCGTTTGAAAAAACGTATTGGTAGTTGGGGTGTCACGTGGTATCAGAGGTTGTATATAGTCATAATTAAACTGTATTTACTTACAAAGTCGGGGGGGGGGGTGTTATGTGTAATACATAGACTACTGGTGGAAGTAAGCTAGCAGTTTTAATACTGCCTATAGAATACGTAGGCTGTTGTCTGCTTATGCCGTCCATGAGTAGTGTCACTGTTCTCTGGTCAAAGCGCAATATGACTTGTGTTCTGGGCTGTGACCTTGACTGAATGCCATGTCCATAAAACTAATTCTTCAAAGGATAGCTTAAAACCTCTCTAAAACTTTCCTACCACGTTATGCTATTTACTCATTTGGGTTTATATTTAGTTGAAGTTTCTATAAATTTGGAGCATCTTTTTGAACATCTGCTTGGAGGGCAGAGTACTCATGCAGTGTTATGTCTCAAAATGAAAGTTAGTTGCCAAAGTAAC
Organism: Fratercula arctica; assembly: GCA_947846985.1. Taxonomy (NCBI): domain Eukaryota; kingdom Metazoa; phylum Chordata; class Aves; order Charadriiformes; family Alcidae; genus Fratercula; species Fratercula arctica. The sequence goes on from CANTUZ010000010.1 coordinate 30,193,669, forward strand.
TCAAACATCAGTATATAAAGGTTCTTGATATGATTTATATGTGTGCGAAGTGATATGTCCTGTTTTCATGTAAGTTGTGAGAGATAAGTCTCTGATGGAAATGGGAGACAAATATAGGTAGAATAGAGGTAAACTGCATATTTAAGAAGGTTCTGGCTCTCATTACAGTGCTGTAGTAATAATACCATTTCTATTACAGGCTGTAGCGTAGTTGAGAATGAGTAATATAGGCATACTTTGTCTGAAAACTATATAACAAAATAGTAAAACTTTTTTTTATGTACTTGCAGGAACATAGTGTGTTAAATTATCGAAGCAACCATGCTGGCTGCAAGGCTGGTATGCCTGAGGGCATTATCATGCCAGACTATCCGCCCCACCATTGCTCAGGCTTCCCCAGCTTTGAGGAACTCCAACATAAAAGCATACAGGCTGTGGCAGCCTAACCAGGTAACCTAATTCTCTTCCTAATGGTTCTAACTGCTGATATTTTAAAGGGTTAAGTGTTTTGTTAAAAGAATTGCTTTTGTATGGAGTTTTTAATTATGAGCGTTGTGCTTGTTTGAGTTACCTGCTGTAATTTACTGAAGGAAGAGTGTTATTCAGTCAAAAATCAGGGGGTTAAGAGCAATTGAAATAATGTATTCTGTTCTAATGACTGTTTCCTCATTGAAATTACTGGAAAAAGAGCTTAAAGGAAGTAGGTAGTGATGGATAAGCCTTACTATGCAAGGTGGGAGGCGCAGAAATTCTTGTCTGACCTCTTCTTAGCGCCCAGTTTCTGTGTAAGAGTTTTAAATATAGTATTAAAGTAAAAACTTTCTTTTCAAAGACTTTAGTCCTTATACGTGTTTAGAGCTGTAGCCCAGGTTAGAGCAATTTCTGAACTATGTCAAGACTACCATGGGTCTAGCCAGCAATTTTAAAAACTCAGCTGTTGTTCTCCGAAGATACTCTCTGTTTATTCTTCATTGGGAAATGTTTCATTTTTGCTTTCTGCCCAGGTAACGCACAACTGTTAGGAGGCATTGCTCTTTTGTCACCATCTTGGTGAAAGTGACAATGACAAATTTTTCACCCTCTTTGTGTTTTCCTCTTTAACATAGAAAACCGTTTTAAGCATCCTAAAATTTTAGCTGCCTTAGGTATTTTGTGTGTGCGTGTTTTCATCTTTTTTTCTTTTTTTTTTGGTTTTATTTCTGTGGCAAGTGCTACATAATTACAGTGTTGTGATAGATCTTGTTAGGTGCGAAACACAACAAAACTTAAGTGCTGTGGTAAACTTCCTGAATTGTATTGCTCTAATGGCTGATGATAGCTGTGCTTGTAGATTTCAGGTTTTAGCTTTAAAACAAACTCACAGCTTTGAGTGAGCCCTTACCTGCATAATAATTTAGAAATTCCTGGAAAAAATGGTAAGGAAACTTTAGAAGTACTTTCTGAACTTAAATATGAGTTTATTCCTTGTTGTTCTTGCAGCTTACTAAGACTTTGAGCAGCATGCTGTATTTATTTGGAGCTTGTCAGTCTCAAAAATCTTATGTTTATAGGCCTTCATCCAAGGTTTGTCCTGTAAATCAAGGCTAGAGTTGAAAGCAAAGAATTTGTGCTGCTTTTTCAGATTTAGTGTCTGTAAAGTATAAATATTGTGCAAGAATAACTTTTTACATAAAAATGTTTACATAAAGAGTGTTTTCACATAGACAGCAAAGTAACTTCGCAAAACAAAAAAGTAAAGAATATGTTTTTACATTTAAAAATAAAAGCATTATGGCCTTGTTTAATACGGTGGGACTAAGCAGAAGAAATGCAAACTGAAAACTTCAGCTTCTGAAATGCGCTGCATTGGTTCTGTGCTTCTAGAACGTGTGCATGTTACTCACAAAGCTTCCTGAACTTTAACGTACAGTTGTTTTCCTTGAGTATAGTTGTTTCATGTCTTTAGGAGGTAGGCATAGATAAATAAGGGACTATGTAGCAATTCTAAGAGTACCAAGTTAATTAGTAAGAAATGTCTTCTATTTTATTTCATTGAATCTTTCGTATTTTTTTTGTCTGAATCTAACAGTGTTATGCCACAAGAGTAAGAACAGGTGTCAGGCGTGGAAAAATTGGGCAGGAAATTAAAGAAGCAGCATTTGAGCCATCTGCGGAAACAGCACTTAAAGGTAGAGTAGCTCTGCTTTAAATACTGAGAATCTTTGAAGCTTAACCTAAAACTTCCTCAAAGGAATTAGTTTCATTCAAACCATTAAAGAGACTGAGAATATTGTTTCCTATGTAAGTTTGCTTAGTGATCTCCCTCAAATGACTGGAGACAGTTTCTCTGCCTGTCTTTCCTTGTAAAGTTAAAGCTGCAAATATGTCACAGTGTAGAGAAATTTCTTCTTGCCTCTACTTTCAGCTGCTGTTGAGAACTATTAAGTCAAAAACTGTTGCCTCTTAATGGAGACTTGGTTGCAGATATTAAAAAAAAAAAATATGCTGACACTTACTTTGCTACGTCTACTTTGTATACTGTTTAAAAGAAGGATTTTTCTACAGCATGTACAGTTTGCAAAAAAAAAAGTTTCTAGTGCTGCGCTTATGTAAGGCATTGGCTTACTATACTTAATAGTACATCTAGTGTGGATCATAATTTCAGTGGGTTACAAAGGGATTTTTTAGATAGCAGTGTTCAGCAGAACAGATTGTAAATGTCCTATAATAGGATTGAATTGACAAACAGCATATGTGTAGATTGGCTAGATAGTGGTTTTGCTACATGAAAATGTAGTCTTACCTTGAGTTGTGTAACTGTATTTGGTCCTAGCTGCTCTTACTTCAGTTATAACAATATTTTATGCTTGATATTTACGTTTGAGCAGTAATTTGGTATGTGGCATACAGGTGATAGAAACTGATACTAAATCATGTGTTGTTCCCCATGAGCTTTGGAGGTCCCTTTTTAAACTAATTTGGATATAGTTGCTACTGAAGAGCTCTTGATGGAGCAAGCATTAAGGGCAGCTGAATGAAAGGAGAGGACACAATGTCTAGTTTTTCTCCTGTTTTACAGTGAGTTGGCTAGTGAAATGGTGTACTAAATCAGCTGACAGGTGAACCCTTCTGTTGGAGAACCTGTTAACCAGTTTTGTGTTGGAATTTCTGTCACTGTAATGAAGATCAGTGAACATGGCACGTTACTAGCTGGTTTGTTATTTGTTACTCTGTTTTATGAAGCTATATCACGTTGATAGGCTGAATCTAGGGTTTTTTACATGCAGCTCATTGAGAACTAGCAACACAGTGACTTGAAGTGGAACTTTAAGAAAGAAGTCTAACATGGATCAGCTGTTGTAGATACAACAAAACTCATGTGTGGATGTTATTAACTATCCAAGAAAAAGCATTAATGAGAGAATGGATTTATTTTCTTTTTATACAGCTGATCGCCTGGGGAAATTTATTGTTGCTGGTGGGGCTGCTGTTGGCCTGGGGGCCCTCTGTTACTATGGATTGGGCATGTCCAGTGAGATTGGAGCTATTGAAAAAGCTGTGTAAGTAAGATAATAACGCTGGTAGCTGCTTACTCTTTTAAGTAAAGAGCATGTTGAGTGACTCTTTCTCCTTTTTATGCCTGTCTCCTGTTTAGCTGGTATGATGCAGTGTACACATAGCTTACGTTTTTTTTTAAGCTCTGAACAAAAAGCTCTTACCTCTGTCTGTGCAGGATTTTAAAGTGTATAACTGAAAGCAAAATTTAAATTACTCAAGCTTCAATGGATATTGACTTAAGTGAGTTCCTTTGTTTTGCTAAATTTGAAATTGATTTGTGAAGAGTATATAAGTATGTCTTATGAGGTGTGCCACCGAGAATTTACAAAGGGTAGTCTTCTGTAAAACGTATTGCTAAGACTGCTTTACCTGATGTTCCTGTGAGACTATTCATTAAACTTCAATACAGCATGTTGGAAGGTAGTCTCTTTGAATGCACTATTTACCTTGTTATAAGCCCTGTTCTAATAAACATGTCTTGTTTAAAACTTTGGTATATTGCTTTCTGGCCAACAAAAACCTGGCTGCGATGGCAAAACCCTATAGTTACTTAGACTTAAAAGGTTGCTAGTGATAAGCGTGGGCTTAGGAGAAATGAGTGCTGGAGACATTTTGCTTTACTTAATCTGCATTTATATTTGGAGTAATTTCAACATTTTGTATTGAATGCTTGCTAGTTGCATCTATGAGAAGCTTTTCATTGATACAGCTATCTGTAAATTGTTTTCTCCACAAGCCTTGAAGTTATGGCTCAAAAGTAAAATGGGAGAAAACGTGTGCCCTGTTTAAATGTAGTGTTAGCAGGGAAAGCTTCCTGTCCATAGTATGACTAAATCATACTGCAGAAACTCTCATTCATGTCTAGGTCTGTTGCTATTGTTAGAGCTCTCAAAATGACACTGTGTCTTGCGATATCAGATAATCACGTGCACTGTGACTCAGCAGTTTGTGAGCAGCTTAGCAGGCTACTTGCAAAGCTCAGCAGGCCCAGTGCACATCCTGTAGACATTTTTCCTTAAACCAGTATATATTATGTATACACCATTCTGTTTTTTCATAGTTAAAAAGCATTCATTATTCTGTTTCTTGCGTATGCTTCCTCCTTAGAATTGAACTATAGTTAGCGTTATTTGTAACTTGCAGTGTTTCTAGAGAGTTATGTTACATTAAACCAGCAAGATTTAAAAGTTCGGACCCCTGTTGTAAGGTAAACCTGTGGCAGAAGTTGCTAGACCACACCTTTGCTACGAAACCTCCTTTATATTCATAACTATGAATATATTTAAGAGCTTGATTGTATTTATTGTTGGTCTTCATTCTGATACTGGTAATTGCACAGCTATGTATGACTGTTTATTTTTCAGTATTTGGCCACAGTATGTGAAAGACAGAATTCATACTACTTACATGTACTTTGCGGGAAGCATTGGCTTGACAGCACTGTCTGCTGTAGCTGTAAGCAGAACTCCAGCACTCATGAGCCTTATGACAAGAGGCTCCTGGCTGGTAAGCTTATGTTTTAAAAATATTTACTGAGAAAAGCCCCCAGATGTGATGGTTGATATAAAAAATGTGAAATGTAAAGTACTTGGTGAAAAATAAGGCAAAACTTCACTTACGCTAGTGTCCTTATCCAGAAAGGCTACTTAAGTATCCTAATGATATTTTGTGATTTAGTATTTGTGATTCTAATTATATGCTAACATGCACCTTCTATACTTCTTTGATAGTTTGTCAAAGACAAACTACATGAGCAAAAAAAATGCTATGCTGTCCTTACCAGCTATATGCAAGTAAGAATCTGTTATAAATAGCTACCTGAGGCTAATGACACTCTTTCTATCTAGAAATGGAAACTGAGGTCCCTATGCATTCTTACTGCTCCCTGTGCTCTTCTGTGTAGCGCTTTGAAAGCTGTCTCTTGTTTGCCAAAGCTGAAACGATACTGGTAGGCAAATCATCCAGGCAAACTGCTAACAAAATGTTGTCTGCTTAATACATACTTAATGTGTTAAGTGGAGTGGAATAATAATAGTTAAAGGTCAACACCTACATAATTTTACAGAGATTAATTTAATAGTGCATTCTTGGTGATAAACCAAAGTTGTACATTTCTGACCAGTTTGCTAGCTGCTGGATGATTCTGCTTGGAATCAGCAGTAAGAGGAGGCAATGAGGTTTAAGAATCGTTGGTAGTAAAAGCGTGTGAACTGAGTATTGGCTTTGGGTGGAGAAATGTACAAGAAGAAAGTGAGGCTAACATTTCCGGTACCTTAATGAGGATTAGAGTAAGGGGCGGAACCGTATGTTGTTTTTTTTTCCTCTTAACCTTACACAACATCTTACCACTAAACTTGGATTCCTAGAAGACTGAGTAAAAGTAAAATGGGAATTTCTGCATGCTAGGATCTGCAAAGATTTGACTCTAACCTTACAGGAGTAAAACTGACAAATGTTCCCAGTATGAATTAGGTTGCTCATTTCAGAATTACACTATTGACTTTAGGAGATTAGAACAGAGGCCATATGTCATAATGCTCTGTAACGCTGTTTTTACAGGCAATAGGTGCAACTTTTGCAGCTATGATTGGTGCTGGAATGTTGGTCAGGTCCATATCCTACGAAAATAGTCCAGCAGCTAAACATCTGGCTTGGATGATGCATTCAGGTATGTGATTTTAGTGTTCTTTGTAGAGATATCTGTGCTTCAGTGTGACCAGATTCTTACTTTAACAAAACTTTGACTTCAAGGTAAATTTTTATATACTGCTGTAGGAGAGCTAAGATTTTTTCAGAGATCAGTAAGAACTCCTGAATGTCAGGAAGATTTTTTAAGTGTCCTTAACACTACTGTAATATTTTTCATAACGTTCTAAAAGTCATGCTCAAGTGAAACTTGAGATACATACGTGCCACATTGGATAGAACTAGTAGGTTTCATGCCAGCTTTGGTTTCGTAACTGCTTTCTGGCACTGTAGCTTCTGTAAGCACTATTGCCTACACCTGCCATTCTTTAGCTGTGCAGGATAGGAGAGTATTTGAAAACTTGACCAGAAAAATGAGATTTTAGTATTAAACTGCAGCTTCTTAGATAAATGTTCCCATCGACTACATAAGCTGTGAGTACAGATGAGTTTCTCACAAATGAATAACAATGACTATAATTTTTCAAGTCTGTTTTGCCAGAAATAATTTATGGTTCAGGAAAGACACTGGAATCATACTTGCCTCTTATTTCTACCAAGAAGAAATTGTGTTTATTTTCGTGATTGTTACTAAGTTAAACAACCTAATGTGATATTAGTGGACTAGATAGAGGTTTCATACAAGATTCTAGCAAAAAGTCTGACTTACTTATCTAATTGTTGTAGCAGAAATCTGTCCTGCTTTTCAGCGTTGAGTGCTCCTATGACTATTATGTAGCTGATTAGTCCATGCTAAGTATCTCTTACCAGCTCTGTTTTGAACAGGTTGATATGTTGACTTTTGTTAGCCTTTCTTCCAAAGACCAGCTCCTTGAAGTACTCTCCAGAGCTAGATAAAAGGAGGTTATGGAACTTAAGGTTGCCAATTTATTGTACTCCCTTCTAGATAGGTGCGCAATCAAGTGTGTTGATATTTTGTCATGTAAGTAGATTAGTTTGAGCCATGTTATCTAGCTGTAAAAAAAAAAAAAAAAAAAAAAAAAAAAATAGTTTTGGCAGGTGGTGTTTTTATCAGAACTGTTACAAATCTTATGAGTGTTGTTTTGTTTTCCTTTGGCTAGGTGTCATGGGTGCAGTAGTGGCTCCTCTGGCCTTCTTGGGTGGTCCTTTGCTGATCAGAGCTGCCTGGTATACCGCTGGAATCGTTGGAGGGCTCTCAACTGTGGCCATGTGTGCTCCGAGTGAAAAATTTCTGAACATGGGAGGACCGCTTGGGATAGGCTTAGGCTTTGTTCTTGCCTCTTCAATTGGTAAGATACTGTTTTCATACTGTCAGATAAAATATGTTATAAACTTGAGCTGCTAAGATGCTGCTTGCGTTTAATTGCGGACTGGTCTGTCCACTTAAGATTTGCCTTAAATAGTCCTTGCAACATTAGAACAGCAGAAAATACTCCATTAAATTTGTTCTTGAAAACAAATAAGAAGTTACTGGCAAGTGTTAATCTGACAAATTGATGATAGTGGTGGCTTGTATTTTTAGTTACTACCAGTAACTAGGGAAGACAGTAAACACGATCTTGGTTCTTGATCCACTTGTTCTTCTCCCTTATGCGTTTCTAGGCATTGTTGTAGTCCTAGGGTCAGAAGTACTTTCACGTGGAGAAAAGTACACATGATTCCCTAGGGTGTTCAAAATAACTGGATCAGGTTGTATATGTTACATCTTCATCTTGTGTATTAAATCTCTTGGTATTAAAAATGCACCACGAATTGAAAATGGAATACTCATTGAAAATGCATGCTACGATAACTGAAGCTTGACCCAACTCAGAGTAGCAGATATACATAGTAGCTTTCATTAACACTATTGTACGTTCCTTTACAGGATCCATGTTCTTGCCTCCTACTTCTGCTTTTGGTGCTGGCTTGTATTCGGTAGCTGTTTATGGTGGATTGGTACTCTTTGGCATGTTCCTGCTCTACGATACACAACATGTTATCAAGCGTGCAGAAACTATTCCATATTATGGAGTAACAAAATATGATCCAATCAATGCGTAAGTATTCTGTGTTAACACAGCTGATCTTAATGTCAGTATAGGAGTTTGCTTCCAGCTATGTTGAAGTATGCTTTCAAAACAGACAGACCTTTTGTTTACTACTCAAAAGTGTATTGCTCTTAAATGTGAAGAATCACAGGGTTTAAAAACACAACGTGAAAATAACTAGTGGAGTTAAAACTGAAACCATGTGCCTGAAATGAGAGAAACGGGATTGAATGTGTGGTGCCACACACTGCCAGCAGTACTTTCTAAAAAATATTTTTGTTTTCTAAAGCATTGCTGGGAGAATTTATAGCTGCTTTCTGAAAATACCTGTTAATATTATCTGAGACAAAAAAATGTTAACTCTTTCATAGCCACTTAATATTCACTAGTCTTTGTCACTAAGTAAAAAAGCTTCAACAGCATGATAGATAGGGAAAGAAGGATGAATTGACTCTCAGTAAAGACGAAGTCTGACTAAGAAGTAACTTGCTTGTAAATTTTGTCTGTCTGATCTTAGGTGAATTGTTTACCACCTTGATTCTTGTTTCTTATACTTAAAATAGAATAATTCTGACATTCTTCAAAATCCTTGCAGATAAACAGGTAAAAGTACACAAGCATAAAAGCAGAGGGTTACTATATGAGAACAGTATACTATCTGTTAAGACTTCTGTAAGTAGTTCCTGCTGGCAGAGATGGTAGAGCAAAAATATGGGGCCTTTTTGGCATATCAGGCACTGAGGGTAATCATAGTTGGGTTTTGTTACGGATGCTTCATGAAGGCTTTTAAAAATGAAGTATGATGGCATGAAACATCAAATAATACTATTTATGTTCAACAGTATTAACTTTGATTTCTTCTTTCCTAGGTGCATGGGTATCTACACAGATACACTGAACATCTTCATTCGGGTGGCCACCATGCTTGCGGGTGGTGGAGGTGGCAGGAGAAAGTAAACCAAGACTCCTCTTTGCAGCTGTCTGGCAGCCTACCTAGTGCACATATTAAATAAAAATTCATGGTTATAAGCAGTTTTGCTGCAAGTCAGAAGCGTAAAGCATTTCAGCATATTGTTTCAGTGCAATGTGATTCAGACTTAATAGTTTTTCTTCAAACACTTTCCAGCTCTGTGTTTAAAGTAGTGTGAACTGCTTCTAATTGTACATTATTTTGGGAAAGTAAATTATTTTTAATATATGAGTAAGATAGTCTATCTGCTTTTTAATGGGTTTGACAGCAGTTCAACTCTTTTTTTTTTTTTTTTTTACTGTTACTGCGTAGTAACGGAAGTAATTTCTAAACTGGTATCCCATATGCAGATAGCGACACAAGCTAATTCATGAAACGCTGTTGAGATGCATCAGTTTTCAGTTAAGATTGCATAAATGATATTTTAGTAACACTTTAAGAAGAACTGCACAAACGGGATACGGCACTAAATGCAGCGATGACTTGTACCTGTGCAGAAATTTCAGAAAGGTTTAAGCAATTGCCAGAAATGCATTGGATTTGACAGGTGAGGTGACCAAAAAGCTTAAAGGAGACAAGATGAGGAAACTGTGTGGCATTTGTCCCATAGGAACTTCAGTCTCTTTCTGGAGCACCCGTGAGAACTTCTTCCTTTCATGTTGACTGGATATAATAGCTGTGTTCTTTTGATACTAGATTTATCAAATTATTGAATAGCAATAGAAGCGTGTCTTTATTCCAGGGACAATTTCAATATTGTGAATGAAGCCCCATCCTTCAAAAGAGCTCCTAGGACTCACGTCTTGCAGGCTTGTACAATTGGCTCAGAAACAGGGAATTGAGGATGGCCTACTGTAAACCCAAGTATCATAGATTTACCGTACTGTTGTATGCTTTAGTCTGTTTCTTACTTCTTCTCCAAATTGGTATATTTAGCTTGGTCTAAAAGAAATGTTCCCTTTCAGTGAATTGATTTAACATTAAGAAATTTGTTTGACAAACAGGATTGCTGTATGTTGGAATAAAAGGTGAGTTCTTGGGCACAAGAAAGTTTTGAGCTAATGTTAATAACTCAGACTTTCAATTTCTGGTAAATATGCTATGTTTATGTATTGGCTTACGGAACAATAAAATTCTAGCCTCACAAGTTGACTACTCTCACTTTCCCTGTGTTAATAGAAATATTTTAGTACCCCTGCACTAATAACTTGGTGAAGAGTACTATAAATATTTTTTTGGCTACAATTTCCTTTGTAAGAGAGTGCCTATTCCTCTGTGAAAAAAAAATTCACAAAGATGATTTCCAGTTTTACTGGCTAGCATGTTTTTGGGGATGTTTCCCAGATGAAAGCTGCTGATCTACACTTGGTTCAAGTGGTTCTGTTAGTGTAACCTGTTGGCTATTGACTACAGCCAGTGCTGCTTCTGTGTCTGTCATATACTGGAGTATTTTTCATCTCTTCAGTCATAGGGAAGAAACACTGGATTGTGAAGAAACTTGTTGCAACTCCTTTGTGCCTAAAGATTATACAGCACAGTCTAGTTCCTGGCACTATTATTACAGCTCAAGGAAAATCTAGTAATTAAATGGAAGAAATCTGTGTATCATGACAAGTGTAAGTAGCCTGTTCAGAGGCTTTTATCTTTTTAAGCAATTTTATATGCTTAATCAGTTTCTGCATACTGTTGCTGTAGCTGAACACAGCAGTGTGCTTGTCCTCAAATTCTGAAATCTGCAGGAAGCTGTCTTACACCAAAATTCTGGTTTTGTGCCTGTAATAAAAGAAAACTTGAGCAAAACTCTTTCTGTCTAGATGCTGAGGACGAAGTTTTAGAGGTTGGCCATGAACAAGAGAGGGATCCTGGAGTCAGGTTGAAGAGGGTTATACACAGTTGTATTTCCTCATTGACTTTTAGTCAAGATACTTATTACAGAATTTTGCTCAGTGTTTTTAAGTAATTACTTTTAAGGGGAGTGAGAGAAATTGGTCACAAAAGCAAGCAGGATCAGATGCTTTCATGGTTTCCTGTTTCAAGTAAACAAACTCATATTTAAGGAAAACAGTTTTCATGTTTTCAAGTGAGATTTAAGGAGTTTAGTATTGTTTAGTGAGAAGCTAAAGCAGCTGCTTAACTGACAACAAATAAAGTACCTATTTATGTGTAAGCATAGCAGGAAAAAAAAAGGAATCGTAAGTTTCAGTAGCCAGAAATAGGATTGTATTACAATCATGATAAAATAGGGTAGAACCCAGGAACACAGTTCCACACAGTTAATAGAGGTTGTGGTTAGTTCTCTTGAAGCCTTCCAAGTCAATTTTGGATCTCATGCTATAGTGCAGTGGTTACTGGGAGCAATGTTTTGGTAGAAATTATGCAGGAGGGTGGGCTGCGTGGTCAAGTTCCAGCCTTTTTTAGGCTTGAGATGTAAAAGTCTGTTTAGTAATTACACAATAGTGGCACTTAATCTATCTTATCAGTTAACTGAAGCAAGTCTGTCAAAAAACAATATTTACTTGGACCATGAATTAAAAGGGAAGAAAGTTGGAGTGAGGTGGGAAAGGTTTTCTTTTTTTTTTTGATTTGTTTTGTTTGCTTTACAGACAGTAAAATTGAGACTCTACAGTTTGGTGGCTGCAGTGGATTCAATTGCATTGGTAGCTCACGCCGATAAAGGTGGACAAAGGTGTGTGCCATGTTTCCAGCTTGGTTAGTCAGGTAGTCCAAGGCAGCAAGAATTGCTTCAAGAGCAACATGGTTGATCTTTTCCACATGTACCCTTTCACTCTGGTGCGTGTATGTTGGTGGCATCTAACTGGGGCAGTGGGGCAGACGTGGGTATTGGATGGGAGTAGTACTTTCCTTGGCAGAGGGTGTGTAGGTACAACGGAGACAAAGACCTCCAGCTGAAAGTGTACTATTTCTAGGAGACATGGGGATTAGAAAGCTAAGAGCTCCCTCATCAGGTTCCACCTGTGGTTCAGGCAATTAGCTAAACTTCATTGTAAATGCCACCTAAGATACAGTGGGAGAAGTGGGAAGGCAGAAAATGTTCTTAAGCAAACTGGAAATGGAACACTAAAGTAGTGAACTACGGTCATCTTCAGACTTGCCGAGAAGAAGGAAAAATCTTTAATAAAATAGGTCAAAGAACGTACAAAATTGTAAGACAGAAGTGTGTCACAGGAGTAGTTGGAGACAGGAGATGGAATGAAAAAACGAATTACTATATAGCCTGCTAACCTGTAACTTTAGAGTCTGTCAGCTGGGAGTTTGGGGCATTTGTATAATAGTCTTTAAAGCATTAATTTTATGAAAGGAGCAGCAAATGTGTTATGTCTTTGCAGTTGAAAAAAAGGTGTTGCTGTTTGCTAAGGTGCGTTGGGGCTGGGAAGGAAATTGAGTGCAGAGGTAAGTACTTCTGAATCATCCAGGGGAATAAGGGATGCATCCTTAGATTCATATTACAGTTCAAAAGCCACAAAGGATGTCTCTCAGAATTGTGAGAAAAGTAGTTTGAGTTCTTATTGTTAAATTAAGGCATGCGCTAGAGTCTTTTTGCACTTGACAAAAAGAAACTAGATAAACTCTTAAAATTGCAGTCTTCATAGTCATTATTTCTGGAGGTGGTATGCTAATATATTATAAGATTCATCAAATGTTGTTAAAAGCTCATGCCATGCTAAGAAGAATCTGCATTTTGTATATGAGAATTTATTCTAACTAGGTTGAAGCAGCTGCTGGTGGCGTAAGGAGAATAAAACAGTTGGAGCAAAGATAAATGAAACTAGCTTTTGAGCTGTGAGAAGGCAGGGAGCATTAAGAACTTTCAGGATACAAAGTTAATTTAATTCAACCTAGACTAGTTATGGTGAGCCAACGTAGTTCTCTGGGAGTACATGCTGGCCTCTGCTTTCAAAGGGGAAGGGTATGTAGAGTAGAAACTGCAGGCTATGGTTGTATTTGCTGTATTAGAAGCAGTAATGACAGAGTCTGGGATATAGTAACTAGCAAAGGACAGAATGAAGAGCAAGACTGAGATCATAGTTTCTCTTGGCAGTTCATGGTGAATTGATAATCGCTCAGGAGACTGTCCTGGAGCAGAGTTTAAAACGTCTTTCACGGAGCTTTTTCAGCAAATGTCCAGCCACTCCTCGGTTTGTGCCCTGCAAGTAAATGCTCTGCAGAGCTGGCAGCTGACGTGCCTGTGGGTCTCGTGTGTGGTGTTCATGGTCTCTGAGCTGCGTGTGTTCACTCTTCTGTCTCTTCACAGGTCTCTATTAAGGTGGGGCTTGTAGCTGTATATATATTTTGCTTGGTTTTAACTTTCCTCCTGCAGGCAACGTGATGAAGATGGAATAACAGATGTGTCCCCTTTCCCCCTAGTTTCTTAGGTGATTTCTGTTTTCTCTCTAGTCTTTCAAGGCCTTAGATGTGATGAGGGCCAGTTTTTCTGGTAGCTGTAGACTTCTAAACAGAGAGCACACTAAACCGAGGCAAGACTTCAGTCCAAAACCATTTACATTGGATACAGCACTAAGTGTGCTATGTGTGAGGGAAACGTCGTCTTGTGGTGGTCTGGTCCTCCTAGTTCAAGCAAGATGTGATTTAGGAAACTGTTTTTGACAGCTAATCTGCGAGAGCTCACACCTCTGTGACACGGTGATGAGAGGAGCTGCGTAACCTTCTCGTTATGGAAGCAGATCTGTTCCCACTGCATGTCACTTTTCTCCAGAGTGAGGAAAAACACAGGCGCCTAAGCAGGGAGGGTTATCCCTCTTGCCATTTACTGCGGCTCTAAAAGATTTATCCTTCTTTCACTCTCAGCAGCTGTTGAGAAAGTGCTTTTTCCTTCTTTCAGAAAGATGATAGAAGAATACAAGACACTATTGGGTCTTTTGTACAAAATAACTAGTCAGGTTGCCCAATACTTAGTTCCAGAAAACTTAGTATGAGGAAACAGTGGTACAATGACAAATGTCTGGGCAGGCATCTCGTTCTTTTTCCTGAATAGATAAGGCATTTAATTAATCTGGCAAGCCTCCAAAGCAGAAAACACTGTGCAGCTGTTAACCTCTAGGGCTTCTGGAAAGATTTTGTGATTGATCTGCATATTGATGTCTTTCTTAAAAACATAGATAAACCCTGTCTGTACTGCTCTGGCAGGAGGTGATTTCAGGGCTAGCAGAGGGAGTTTTTCTTTCTGAGTGGGTATAAATGGTGTTACTAAGCCACTGTGGCCTCTTCCTGGATCTTCTGTACATTGTGGATATACTGATCATTTAACACAACCCAAATAAGTCGGCAATATGAAGACCAGAATGTGAACTAAGGTGCTTAGAGGCTAAGGTGGTCTGTATTTCTGTAATGGTCAGAGTTTCAGCTTCTTCCTATCAGCTGTTACAGAAACACGTTTGTCTGAGGAGAATATTGCATCATTTGATTTAGTGTCAGCTACTGGTATCAGCTTGCCTGAGCTAAAATCCCATGATCCAGTTCACTGGGCACCGTTTCAATGCAATGAACACAGTCTGTCCCCCAAAGCAGTTATTGTCACTGCAGTTGTATTTATGTGACTAGGAAGGAGTGGAAGAAACAAACACATACTTCATCAACAATGGTTTTAATTTTAGCTAGAAATTTGATGGGATAGGAGAACTCTGATGAAGCTTTTATTGAGAGCCCAAGTGTTGTCTGAATCCATCTCCGTAAGAAACATAAATGATAGGAGAGTGAGCTTTTTGCATTTCAGGCCAGCTTACATTTCTTCCCTTGGGGCTCAAATATAATTTGCAAACATAGCTGAAATTTTGTTTCCTTACATTGTCTTGGACGGGGGAAGGAATCTGGTAAGTTACTCTTGCTCCTGAAGGGATGTATTACTTCAAGAAATCCAGTTGTTCTTGTTTGGTTTTGCAGTTTGGGGTTGTTGGGTTTTTTTTACTTTTTTTTGGGGGGGGGGGCATAATTTTTCTTAGAAAAGATGGTGATGTATGAGGATGCATTGTACTGTTTAGGAGGAAAAAGTGATCTTCATCTCCAGGTGGGCCATCAGCGCAGTCAGGAATAATGTGAATTGGTAGTGATGGTAGATGTGTACCATCCTGTGCCCAGTCTGAGTGGGATGGTACAGTGATTTTAGGCTTGCACTCAGTAAACAAAGACCTGTAACTCAAAACCATTACATTTATACAAGTAAGTTATCATGCCTCTGCTATCTCACCATTGCAGTGGTGGTTAGTTAGTGTCTAGGAAGAAGTCCAGTACTTCCATAGATACCTAGACCACTGTACATTTTATTAAAATGTCTAAGTAATATTTTTCATGGAAGCTCCATTTAAGCTTGGATTTTCCAGTTAAATACTTTTTTTTTTTCCTAATAGTGGTCAGAAGCTCTTTTTGTTTTGGTTTGGGGTTTTTCCCTGCCCCAGGCAAATTCCTTCTTGGCTAACTCAGTTTCCAAGGAGATGATTTGTCATGCTATTTCTCTAAATGAAACTGTGGTAATTAAAAATAGATTTCCACCAATTCTTTTTGGTGTTCAGACCGCTAGCAAGAAGTGCAAATATATAATATATTACAAGATTGCTCATTCACAGAAAAAACCCCACCGCTATCTTTCAGTTAAAGCTTAGCTCCTGTGTACAAGTTAGTAAAAAGAAATGCCTTACAGTAGTGCTAAAGATTTGTTCAGAAGCTTAATGACAATGACCAAACGGGGTCAAAGCTGAGTGAAGGAATTAAGAAAGACAGCATGTCTTTCTGAACCCGTTCCCATTCATTGTTGGCACAGGAGAGGTTGTTTGAGCTGAAAGTCATCACTCTGAGATATGTTAGGTACGTGTGAACGTGACATTTGTGTTTCCAGAGTGTGTCAGTTCTGTTATACTTTTTTTCAGAGGCTGTAAGGTAGGGGTGGGTGAATGCTGGGTTAATGACTGCTCTCAGAGCCTTGTGCCAGCAGGTTACTTGCCCTTGTAGCAGCTGGCCTTCCAGTGCCAGATTACAGGTGTGAACAGCCATCCTCACTGAGGGCTGCCACAAATTGAGGTACTCTGTTTTCTGTGTTGTAAGAACCCGTCTCCACTTTATTACGGTGACTAAAGGTCATTGAGATGGTTGAGTGTTGAAATAAAAATCCAGTTTTTACTTAAATACTACCTGGCAGGGTTATTTAAATGCATTTTTTTTTTTCTAAATGAGTCCGTTTCAAAACTTGAAATGAACTTATGGCAACCATTTTTAAATTCCAAGTTTGCTGTAAACTGAAGATCCTTTATCAAAGAATAAATAAGCTACCTTACTGGATTCTTTTCAAATATTGAAGAGTTTAAAAAAAATAAGTCCTTTAATGTCAGCAGAAATAGGGAGGAATCATCTTTGTCTTTTGGAGAGCAACTCAAGTTCTAGAAAGGCATCAGGCATACCTAGTGTTACTGTTTTAATAGGTGTACTACTATATAGGTTTTATGAAGGCCAGCGCGTGTTACCTCTCAGCTTCCAGCAGTGGTACAGGTGGGACAAATTGGATGAAAGTTGCAAAGCTAATTACATTAAATATTTTTCATAAGGTGAGATCTGAATTTCATCCTGTATTTTGCTCTGCCAACTGAAAATACGTACAGGGGTCAGGTCTGGCCTTCTTCCAGCTGACTGTGAAGAACCCTTAGGAAAATAACAGGTTTATATGCTTGTTAACAAAGTTAATTATTAAAAATTATGCAGCTGCTTATTTAGATCATGATTTAAAGCACAATTATTTGAAATATCATGGAAATCCTTTTAGAAACATCTGTAGTCAATATCTAGGATCAGATTTTAATCTAATTGCAGGGTAAACATATGCCTTGTCTCTAATGTTCTTTGGCACACACAACAAAATAAGGAATTCCTGTAAAAGGTGGGGAATTTTTAGCCATGTTGCGTTTACATGTCATTGAGTCATGCCTGGACCTGCAAAAAATCCCACAGAGTTTTATGGTCATCATTAGGTGTGACAGTGGTCCTTTTTATATACGTATAAGTAACAACACAGAAGTACTGGCTGTAGTGCTGAAAAGGAAGGAAATGGAAAATTAGCAGGCATGAGAGATGAGCTGAATGTGCTTTTAAGAACAGCAATTACAGGACTAGGTAGCATGTGTTTGAGAGCCAAGGGGATGTGTGCCCTTTGGGAAAGAAGTCAACACAGTCAAGGGCATAAGGCAGAGAAAGAGCTCTGACAAAGACGGGGTCAAGAACCCCCCTGCTATCACTACTCTGTGATTTATGAAGGAGCAGCCGGGAGAAATACTGGAAGGCAGAAAAATCAGCCCTTGTGGTAATTGTGGACCTTGTGGTGTTTATCCTAGCCTAGGTAATGGATAACCAACACCTGCATGGGATCTTAGCAATGAAGGGAGGAGGAAGGGTAGAGCTGGTAACACCAAAGAATAACTCATCCTACCGCAGCAACAGGGAGTTATGAATGTCAGGGAAACAAGGGAGACTGTCGGCTCTATAGGTAGGAGTTAAGTGAGCAGAGCCTTGCAAAAATCACAAATTAAAAACTTACCTAATTCTGTAGTAGATGAATCTAATGTATTAAAGTTATGAACGCTGAAAGCAGAATAAGCATGTACTGACCTCTGTGAACATGAAAAAAGTGTTTATACCTCCTTCAGGCATGCAAAAACTAGTAGTGCCTTGTAGGCGAAGGCCATATTTTATAAAAATTGATGTGGCAGTTACGGTTATATCAACCAACTTTGAGTGTTTCCTTAGGGAAATAATGTGTACAAAAGGGAAACAAGATTAAGAGTGGATAGTAAAATCTGCTTTTTAAAATCATAATTTAAAATTGATTATTTGAAGCACTTTGAATCGATGTCTTCCATAGCGCATGGCGGCATACTGCAGTCCATTGCAGTCCCAATCTGTGAGATGCTAATTTAATTGCAGGCTCAACTTTTGCCATAGCTGTAGTGTGCCTTAGTATATTTGTCATACTAAAAGTTCCCTCGAAAAGCAGGGGATTTTAACAAACACCTGAGTAGATATCAAGTTTTTTTTAAAAAAAAAAAAAAAAAAAAACAAAAAAAAAACCCAAAACAAACAAAATCCACATTAACTTGAGCCACTTTTGGCCTTCCAGCCATAACTAGGCATGTCGCTCTGAAGAATGTGGATGTATTTGTTGATATATACAGAACACAAGGCTTGCTTATACAAAAAAGGGAGGGAATGGGAATCTGCAGTCATGAGGAGGGACGGGGAAGTAGTCTTGAGATATATGGGTTTCGGGAAGGCCGTTGATGGGAATTGTCGTGGCTACAGCAAGGTGAACGCTGTGATGAATAGCCAGGCAGCGAGGGTGTGCTGTGAAACAGAAACAGGAGGGTTTCGGTCTTCCTGGCAGCAGGTGAGAGTGGCTTCAGCTCAGCGGGGAGACGGGTGAGGGAGAGACAAACCTTTCTGCCTCTAAATGCAGAGCTCCAGCTTCGTAGAAGATTTCAAAAGCTAACTTGTTTCAGTCTGGTGTATGCATCAGCAGGTTTTTAGTCGCAACGCAGTATGAGAGATTATCCTGAATGGACAATTTAGCCCACGTGATGAGTGGGAAATTTTATGCTTGAACTTTCTCTCCCATGAGGAATGATGGTAGAGTCTAAGCATGTATATGATTTGAGACTGGTTCAAAAAAAATAACACTTAGGTCTTCATGCATTTGTATTTTATTGGAAAGTCAAAATATTTCTGCCAAAAAGCAGACTCAATGTCTGGAAAAAAATAGCTCAAGCAGGGGAAAAAAAAAAATAAAATCAATTAAACAGTTGCAATAAAAAATATTGTTCACCTATTACCAGGTCATAATAAAGAAAACGGGAGACTGGGGCAGAAGTGGATGATAAAAAAAAAAAAAAGGCATGGGAGTGACAGAAGGGAAGAAAGCAATATGAAAATAGAACAGACTCAAGGGCAGAAACTGCAGGTGGCTGCAAGCACCGGGTGGGGAGATATTTAAAAAGGTAACCTGAATGAGCGTAGCTACTAGCACAGACATGCTGAGTAGGGGACACAGGCAGCAAGCAATGGCAGAGGTTATAGGCAGATTATGTGAAATAAAGATTAAGAATCAAATAATGTAAGACTAAGGATAGTTTCTCTTATAGAAGGTGATGTGTCTTCAGCAGAATGGATGAGAGCACGTAGGCTGCAGATGCTGTACACATTGGAGAAGAGAAAATAACAGGAATGGACAGTTCTGCCATGCTTTGAAGTAGCAATCACTGATCCTCTCTGAGGACTAAAAACACTTTGCAGGTAACATCTTCCTATTTGCTCAACAAAGCTGTGGAGATAATGGCGGTCTCCCTTGGTTAGCATGCAGACTTGGAGGTTTGTGGGCTATACTTCAGACTCATCTGGCGAAGTCCTCTGTGCTCTTTTTGGCACAATAGCTTTTAAGTAAGCGGTTGGTTTGGCTTCTCCAAACTCAGAAATACAAGTGCAAGCTGAAAGGCAAAAGTGTAAACTATTTAAAACTGTTCCCTTGGGCAGACAGCAGAGCTTCTCACCACCTGCTCCATTTCCCCTCTGAGGGGTATTTGGCATGCAGAGGTAAGTATATGGGTTTGCCTCGTTTCCCATCACAGTAGCTGGAAGGCTTGGATTGTTGTAACAGCAGAGACCGAGTAGCAGCCTGCCTCTTCCAAGCAGAAAACAAACACGGCATCCAAGTAGCACATGCTTGGGGTGGATGGTAAAGTTACAATGCAGTTATCTATATTTAGAAAAATAAGTCTTTGTAAACACTTCTGTTGCCAATATTCTGCTGTAAATATTTCAGAAGAAAAATATATCTTTTTTGAGGTAGGTGTTGGCAGCAGCTGTAGTGCATTTAACATTCCAACACTTTTCCAGTTTAATTAAATAAACATAGATAGAAATGTCAGTAGCCATCATGTGATGAGGTTCTCTTATGCAGCTCGTCTCCCATCTCACCTGGTTATTTTCTTCTTCTGTGTTTCTTATCATGCACACAGGAAGAGGAGGAGATGGTTCTATTCAATGCTAAAAAGACATTAAAAATTCTTTAGGTATTGTCATGGTTTAACCCCAGTCAGCAACTAAGCTCCACACAGCCACTCACTCTCACCCCTGGTGGGACGGGGGAGAGAATTGGAAGAGTAAAAGTGAGAATAGTAGTGGGTTGGGAAGAAGACAGTTTACTAGGTAAAGCTAAAGCCACACACGCAAGCAAAGCAAAGCAGGGAATTCATTCACCACTTCCTAGTGGTGGACAGGTGTTCAGCTGTCTCCAGGAAAGCAGGGCTCCATCACTCCAAACATTCCCCCCACTTCCTTCTTCCCCAGCTTTATACGCTGAGGGTGACGTCACATGGCATGGAATATCCCTGTGGTCAGTTGTCCCGGCTGTGTCCCCTCCCAACTTCTTGTGCCCCCCCCCAGCCCACTCACTGGTGGGGTGAGGTGAGGAGCAGAAAAGCCCCTGACGCTGTGTGAGCGCTGCTCAGCAATAACGAAAACATCCCTGTGTTATCAACACTGTTTCCAGCATAAATCCGAAACAGAGCCCCGTACCAGCTACTGTGAAGAAAATTAACTCTACCCCAGCCAAAACCAGCACAGGTATAAAGTCTTAGTAGGTTTGGGTTAAATGTGCCTTTCTTAGGATTTTTTTTTTCATTTTTACTTCACCTTTAAGGAGGAAAGACAGTTGACTGAGGCAACTGCCATTTTCAGAGGCAGAGCTGAGATGCGCTCAGTGATGTGATTCTCCTTTTTTATTTTTCTCTTGTCAACAAAGATATCCTAATAGCAACAGAGTCATTCCTGGGGGGTAGGGAGAAAGAAATAGTGCCTCTTTGTTAACAGAGAAGCATGAGAAGACCTTGAGTGTAAATCTGAGAAATAACCACCTTAAAATCAGTGAAATTAAAATTGGTTTGGGGAGTAAAAAGCTTTAAAATGGTCAGGATAAGTAACAAGAGCTTTTGCATGAGAGCTTTAACCATTTCTGTAGAGTATAGTGCTTCTATATGAATTAAAGGATTGATTCTGTGTTAACCAGCAAAAATGTTGATTTTAAAAATACAAGATGAGGGCTCACATCCGTATGTTTCAAGTATTCAAAAGAAGCCTGAGTCCATAAAACCAACATGGACACTCTGTTGTGCCATTCATTTATCTCTGCATCATTGACTGAACCGTAAAAGTATTTTCTGAGAAGCTCAGCAGCAACATGAACTAAAACCCTTACTACAATCTGCACAATTGAGGTGTGCCAATGGTGAGGAAGGGCTGTTCATAAAGCACTTTGAAGATAATACTATCTGTAGCAAGGGTTGTTAGTGGTTTGATCCTAGAGCCTTGCTAATGCCAGCCTTGGCAAAAAAAAAGACTGTCAGGCATTAGTAATCTTTCCAATATTTGGATATTGCTAGGTAGGAATGTAGAGATAAGATTTTGGGGCTAAAATTGGTAGATAAAGGGGTGACGTGATTCAGAAGGCTGCTGATGCAGTGCAAGAAACAAGCCAAATCCAAAACCTGAAATATGAAAGCTTTGAAAACTGGGGGCCAGGTGAAGAAGGGCAACATCTGTGCAGCAGAGCAAAGCTTTCTGTCCTGCTGCAATTCCAAGTCTGAGTGGCTTCCAGGTACTGCTCCCAACTCTTAGGGCTGCATAGCTCACAGCATATTCTGGTATTTTGAGACCCAAATCTTATCAGAATAAACTGTGAGAATTAGATGCTGATAATCCTAAACTTCTGTGTTATTTAAGAGTCTCAGCTCTGCAGTTGATCTCTGATTGCAGGACTTTTTTTTTTTTTTTTTAATGCGTGTTCTCTGAACCTTGATACCATGTTGAATTTGATGGACTTATTAATCTTGATTGTTAACTGGAATCTCTGTAAAGGACTTAATTATCCAGATACGATAGATACTGAGAAGTTAATAATAAACTCCGCAATCTGCTGCTTAAGCAGCTGCCTTGTTAATTATGTTAACAACGCATTGGCAACTGCTTTGATTTAAATCTGCGTTTGGTTTACCTTTTCAGTTCCACCTCGATGTCCACACAGCTTCGTTTCAGCTGCTCTCTGCCCTTCCCAGCAGAGAAGGAGCACACAAGGTCACCTAAGGAGACTGCTGTAAACACAGGACAAACACTACATCAGAGCATCCCTGTATACGCTAAGACTCAAAGCCAAGTGCTCCTTTTTAACTGATAGGACACTCTCTTATGCAGCTAGCGGCTTCCTGATTTTGTTGAGTAAACTGCTTCTCATAATAGGAAGGGCTGTTTCTTTTCATCCCTTGAAGTGCAATACAAAGGCCAAATCTCCACCCATTCTGAACACGGCATTTCTTTCAACCAATCTTATAAAAAGGTAAGGTTGCACTGGAGGCAAACTAGAACTGCTTCAGCCTCCTTTGAGACATCTCCTGACCAGTTGGAAGGATGAAGCTCCTCACACTTTGTGGCTTTTTGTTTGTCCTTTTGTGTCTCAGTGCCTTTACTGCAGAAGGTACAGTATATTCTTCTAACATAACTGTCTCCTTTCTCTTCCTATTCTTTCCTTTTGTGATACAAAATGCTCATTCTCTATGTTGATTTTAATTAAGGAAAACAAACAGAGCTAGACAACTGGAAAGGAGAGAATTAATTTAGGAAAAGACTTAGACTGCAGAATGTGGTTGCATAGCAATGCTTTGGTTTCTAGTGCTTCCTCTCTGTTACTGCCTGTTGCATGTAGTACAGCATGATTAATTTTTACGTTAATCTGTGTTCTGAAACCCGCCTCTGAAAAAAATTCTGGTTATATCTTTCTAGTAGATAACTATCTGCCAATATAAAATAATGTATCTTCTGAATAGTGAAAAACACATTAATGGAAAAAGTTTCTACCCTTATGAAACAAGGGAATATGAAAGTCAGGTCACCAGAACTGGATTAAATGCCGAGTTCTTTATAGAATAGTGAAACAGGTGAGAGTAGCTCTTCTGACCTTCAATCAGTCTTGGCTTTTTTTTTTTTTACCACTGATACTCCACACTTTAATTACTGTATTACCTTGTAGCACCCAGTTACGATTTTGCAGTACTCCAACATGCACAAATTCACAGAGCAATTTAAACCTTAAAAACAGAGGTTCTTCCATCTGTCTATAGCCGCATCTCTAGAGATGTCATTCTGGGTTTGCAGGGAGACATTTTAGTAGGATTTTAAAATTCAAAGGTGTAACTTTTAGAGTTACCTGTTCAGATTTGATGTTTGATATTGTAGATCTCAGAGACCCACCATTGTTGTTCTATGGTGTTTATTTTACACAAGATGCAGAGAATGGGTATGAGATAAGGAAAAACAAGTAAGCTCAATGTCCAAAGGTCAGGAGTAGGAGATTTGCTGTGCTTCATACATTCTACAAACCTCTTAAGAATCACTTTATGTGTAAATAGGAGTGTGGAGAAACATGTGGAAGGTGTCTTTCAAACTGGTCAAGTCAGCTGCCCAGTTTTCTCCTTTACCAGAGTCTGTTCTGAGTTTTAGAACTGTTTGCCAAAGCTGTGGTGAGGGAAATGAATGCTAGAACAATGTCATCATATATGATGAAGTCCTTCTGCTGCTCCTTTTGCGTTTTATATTTCTATTTATTCGTGTTTCCCGGCCCCCTTGAGGGAAACCTAAGGAACAGTGCAAAGGAAGCTGGGGAATATCTAGATGTGTCTTCAGGAGCATAGCAGAAGCCTGTCCAGGAAGGACAGGAGACAGCAACACTAAATAAAACCCAAATGAATACAAACAGGATCCTATAATAACATTCCCTATTGTTAATGTGCACCCTAGGGGTTTGGTGCGTCACTGAGTCAGAAGGTGGGGAGGAGGTGTACAAAGGACACTGTCCCATATCCGTAAGGGGAAAGTAGAAGTGCCTGGGCGTGCAAGATGGATGTACTTTTTGTGTAAAACCTGTTACATCAGAATGAAATGATGTTGACAAGACACCTCAAACCTCTTGGATGCTAGAGCAGCCAACATCACTAGTCTTGGCTGTAGAACTGTGCCACAGGGATTTCCAGAAACATTGACCATATGCGAGATTTCATTGATGAGAAATCACCTACCTCTGTCCTTTCTGCTCCACCTCCGCTCCAGAGTCAGCCTTTCTTCTGCCTTTAATGTGTCCAGCACATAATGTGTCAAGTGCAATCAACAGCTCACTTCTTTAGGTCTAGTAGGGAGGGAATAATTAAATGGCTTTGCCTGTCCAAAGCAATTTATTCTACCCTCCTGTGCATATGGACACAGAGATACTCTTTTTTTTTTTTTTTTTCCCCCTCCTGGTAATCTTTTATATTTTCGCTAAGTGATGTAACTCTAAAAAGAGTGTAGAGTCTCTTTATTAGGTTTAGACAGCTGGAATTTGCTGCTTTTATTCCCTGCCAACATTGACATCTTGACAATGTATACAGCATGTCTACTAATGATGGAAAAGAACAAATCCATTCCTGTTCCATTCTAGGGACAAAGCTAAACACAGATGTAAAAATCAGTCATGATGATCCTTTGTTTCACAGATCTCTCTGTTCAAGGATTTCAACCATGATCAAAATGTCTGTGGACTCTAACCTGTTTGGTGTACATGTACAGCTATTTGAATTATCACTGGTAACGTATTATTTTTCACCCTTAGGTCGGAAAGTTAAAAAAGTCTGCTGCTCAAAACTGCCCAAGCTCAACAAAAACGCGCATAAAGGTAATAAGATTTACAGTTTCATTACATTAATTAGGTAATCATTATAGATAAATCACAACACTTATAGGTTTTTCCACCTGCAAACTTTGCAGAATTTTCCATGCAGGTGAGTATTATCTTCATTGTACCACTGAGAAATTGTTCTCTTTTCTCCATCACCTTATTGAGTGTTTGGATTGGGAAGAAACATCCTGTGTACCTGCACAAGGCTGCAACCAGCTTCATTTGCTTGGCTCTGGAACAAGATAATGCAAGGAGGAAGTAAGTCAGCTGGGAGTTAACTTAGCCTCTTGTTCTGATGTGCAGTGGAAGAATTTAATGTAATTTTACACTTCTAGTTAGAGCTACTTTTGATAGCAAAAGGACGATTTCCTGCAGAAAGAATCAGTGTTTCTTAAAGCAGTTATTGAAATTTCTGCCATCATTATCAGTGTTTTCCCTGTGTAAATATTACAGTTTTATTTCTTGGCAATCTTTTCCACTTTCATATATCCTTATTATGGTGATTTGGCACCATCACTAGTCCGAAAGCACTCAGTTTGCTTCTTTCTGTATGTCCGTAGTATCCCTGGTTTAAGTGAGACCCCAGTAAAAAAAGCTAAACCATGAACAAGTCTAGGATAAAAGGATTAGGTATACTCTTTAGAATAACAACATTTTAAATCTTAAAAGTTTCTAAAGTCATTAAAATGGCTAGCTGATAACTTTCATTAAACTTTAAAGGTAGTGAATTTGATCTAAAATAGTCTATTTCCTACTTACTTATTTACCCTCTTCTAATCTTTTAATCATAAAATTACCAATTTGAAGTTCCCAGCAAATTCATTCCAGCTGATAAAGTACCTCAAATGCTTTATTCTTTTTTGTGTTAAGGTAACCCAGGTGGAAATCCTTGTGTTTCTCTGCAGTTTTCCTTTTATGTGGTGCTTTTCCTTCCTTTCCAGTCTCCCGGTGCTTTGGTTTATAGGCAGAGCCCTACTGGTATCGGGGTCAGTGAACACATTGCAGATTTATGCCTGTGGGTCAGGGGTTTATAGCTGTTTGGGGCTCCTTTCTTATTTAATTGGCAGGTGTAGTAGCAACTGAGCGACTTCAGCTATAAATGATCCACGGCAACAACCGTGAGTTTCCAGCCCATGCAGAAGGACTGGGGAATGCAGTGCTGAATGCACAGAGGTGGCCCTCGTCATTCCTGGCCTGAGACAGACCGTGTGTTCCAGCTGGCTGAATCTATAGCCTTTCCGAAGTACTGAGATTTCATGCCATGAGCATAGCTGTTCCTTTTCAATCTGAGGGACCTTCTGCTGTATGACAAAACAGCAGTCACTTCAGGCTTTTCTCATGCAACAGCCATGAATTCTCCCTGATAAAAAGTGCTTCCAAAGAGAAGGCTCCTTTGAAAGCAGGCTGCTGTTTCCCATGGGTTACCCATTTCCCATGGGTAAAATTCCCATGGGTAAAATACAGTGATACCAGTCTCACAGAGCAATGGAAAGTGCTATGCTGAGGGGAAGAAAGAAGTACAAAGGAAGCACTCCATTAAAATCTGTAAATGCACTGCAAAGATCTCCTACAAAGGGAACGTGAAATGCCTTCCTCTATTGCAAACCCAATAGTACTCGATGATCTTGGCTTGTCCCCTGTTAGACTCTGCCCTGGTTCTGAGCACTCCAGCCTGCTCACTGGGGCTCTCTTTTTTAGGTCAGGAATTGCTGTTTATTTGCTTTCGTACAGGGCGCACCTGCCTGCTGCACATGGCTGCTTGTCTTGGTTACAAATCTGCTTATACGAAAATGCTTGATCTGAATCCGTTTTGACTCTTACCAAGAGGCAGATGTAAAAGCTTAGGCCTAATGCAGCAACTGCCCAAAGCAAAACACAGTGTTTTATTTCATACGCAGTTCTGGACTGGGTTTGCACACTGTTGGCTTGGTTTTGTATTGTTGCTGTTGTGAGATTTCTGGGTGACTTGTGCTTCCATGTTGCTGCCTTTTCTAGGGGCACGTTACTTGCTTTATACAGTCTGCAGGCGAGGCACCCTGACGGTTCTTCAGTGTTATTCTGCCCTACTCTTCATGCCAGGCATGTGCCTGGGGGAAGCAGCGAAGCCATTCAGAGACTAACGCAGCGTGGCTTAAGGAGGGGGATAATTTAACCATACTGGCTACTTCTTTTGAAGCAAAACCACTGATTTCCTAGAATGTTATTCTTCCAACAGAAACAATTACTGTCCCAGAAAGCAAATGTTTCAAGCCACTGCCAGCCTGTGGCTTCTGTCTAGGAAAGATGGTGAATGTGATGGTAGTAAGGGGAAGATACTGTGTAATGTGTTGACTGTGGGACTCGAGCTCTGGAGAGAGAGTAGCACTGCCCCTGTGTCTATGAAGACCTTCATCTGACTGTGGAAACTTCCAGAAGTAGCAATCATACGTTCAGTGATTGTGCAGCCTCAGTACAGGGAAAAAAAGATGCTGGGAATGGGTGATCTCCAGCAATCTTATGAAGGGGGGGGGGGGGGGGGGGGAAATTGCTGTCACATCCCTTTTTATTTTCAGATCGCTGATAATGTAAGTCTACCAATACAAACACAGCTCAGCTTCAGGTATTAAAGTTTTTTGTCATTCTCCACACCACCAATTAAACACCTCTCTTCAATTTCTCTCTTTTCCATCTTTGTTTTACAGGTATAAATTTCAAAATGACTCTGATGGAAATAAGGAAATACTGCAAGCGTTGTCCTCCGCCAGGCCCTCCGATGGTTCCTGGACCTCTTCCACAGTTAAAATGACTGAGAGCAGGCTGAAAAGCATCTGCCTGCCACTACATCTCACAGTGCTTTACTTGGTTGAGGGCCCTCCTTTCACAGATAGGACATGAGTGTATATTACTTTTCTTTTTTGTTTGGGAAAGGCTTCAGTCAGTACTGTTTATTCATTCACTCAGGCTCCTTCATCTTGTTAAGGTTAGTCTGGCAGCTAAAGTTGGGCAAAGCTTGTCTGGCTGCCACTGGACTTTGTGTCAGTTGCATATTCCTCCACACCAAACAGGGATTTAGCTCCTCAAACAAGAGAAAGAGGAGAGCTGGCTGAATCACTTTGTTTTGGATTGCCTAAAAGGTGGGGAAGGGATTATGTTATTGTTTCTAGTTACCAGTATATATGCATATTTAACCTTTTCTATGAATGATTTATTTTGTACTGACAGAAGGATTTTGTTTGTAGCTAGGCACTTGATTATTTTTCCTGCAGCCTTCGCTGTCGGTGCTTGAAATCCACTTGGAAGTGAATTTCTAGCAAATGAGAAAGAGCTCATCGTTTAGAAGGGGCTGAAAAGCTAGATAAGCAGATTGTTAAAATAATGGTAAAGGAGCAGATTCAAGTACAGTGGTAAGCCCTTCAATATCTCATCTAGGGGTTTAAATCTGGCTTTAAAACCAAAGGGGCCTGTTCTTTAACTTCCTAGAAGATTGTCATCAGGTAGTTATTAAACAACATACTGAAAAGTTGTTAAGGCTAATCAGATTAAATCTTTTTCTCCTGAAGCCAGAAGGCAGCTGTTCTTTTAAGACACCTGAGTTGTGTGATCACTTCAATAAACAAAACTTACTGGAGTGCGAAATAAATGCTAAGAATAATACCAAAGGGCTGAATAACAGAAAAACTGAAGCACCCTCTGCTGACCTCATTAACAGCGACTGGGGTCTTCACTCATGTATCTTCCATCCTTTCCTAACTGTTCCCTGCATATGCTGCTGTTTCTCTGCCTGGGTGAGTCCTTAAACCAGAATTACTTGGATGTTCATAAATTTGGTTTTTTTTTTTTTTTTTTTACTTCTAGCGAATATGCCCACTCCTGTTGGGCAAACTGCAGATTGCCAATAGCAATTTTTCCTTCAGCACTCAAGTACTGCTTCTCTTAACATAGCTTTCAGTATGATAGAAGTGGTCTCGGTGCCCTTCAGAATTTGGGGGAGCTGAATGCAGAGAGTCTGTTGTAACCCACATAGGCAAATGCAATTCCCAAGGGTCGAGTTTATGGGCACTTGCATGTGGCCATGCTCTCTTATTGGCAATGTTTCTATCGTACTGAGCAATTGAACTGATTTCTGGGTCTTCTGTGTGCTTGTTATTACTTTATTTTCTTATTGCTTTTGAGATTAGATAGATCTAACTCTCCGCTTCCTATTTTTGAAGAGCTGACCATGCATAGCATTTTTCTATCGAGGATAAAGGAGCTGCCAATCCTCCTCGCAAGATCTGACTTAGGAGGTTGGTGAAGGAGCTGTGTTTGATTGTTCTGCTGCTGATCACTAGGCAAATATATTTTATTTCTATTTTGGCTTTTATAGCTCACAGAAGGAATCTGTGGAATACAAATGATAAGTAAACGTAAAAAGCATTTTTGGTATTAAATGTGTTTGCAGCAGGGTTTTTACTCTGTCGAATATGGCCATGTGTGTTTACAGCTCTGTATAAAGCATTGCTAATGGGTACGAAGATTCTGTTCTCTATTGTGAGCTTAAGCCCGTTTCTTTTGTATCTGAAAAATACCGTATGATTTTTCTCTTTGCCCCACACCATCCAGCCAGCGTGCTCCACACTCTCCAATCCCTTCAGGCAAAACATTCTCTCTGATAGCAAAAACATAAGCCCCAAAGACCACAAGCACAATTACAGAAATATTCTGGGTGGCTGGAGGGGTACAGGGACATCATCCAGAGCACCTGAGTATTTTTACTCAGTTTCCCAGACAGGCCTCAACCTAAGGTTGAGGGCTATTCAAGTTAAAAATGTTACTTGTGGAAGGTTCTGGTCTTGAGTGAACGAACTTAAAGCAGGAATCCTCAAATTATTTCAACATGAATTATGACTGCTGCCCAAACATGCTTTTTTTTTTTTCATCTAGGGTTATTGGGATGTCATGTGTCAGCCCCTGAAGGTGATTCCTCAATAGAGTTTGACTTTTATGTACCAGGCTGTGTTCCCCATGTGGTAGAACAGAGCTACCATTTGATCATGGCTCCACCCACCGGCATCTGTTCTTCCTTTTGTTTTCCTTTCACTTCTATGTATATTTGTTTGGCATTACCTGTGGAGAAACATACTTGTTCAGTGGCTTTTCAAAGTACACAAGCTGTATGCTTATATAAAGTAGTAAATTTAGCTTGTCCAAGCTGACAAATGCATTTGTTTGTATGTTGTGTTTTTGTGTGCATTCGGCTGTCAAGCTTGAAAATTGCACAGCCTTCAAGTTCCAATAAAGATGTTTCTGAAGTATCCCTATGCCTGCCAGAACAGATCTTGGATCCTGGTCTGACCTTGTCAGCTAAGTGAGCCAGGTGCCCCCTTGCTTTATTTGGAGCTTAATACCACCAGCTAACACCACATCGGTCTGTCTTACTTGGCACTATGACTATGAATTGTCAGGGGCATGGGAGAAATGATCCCTGCTCACAGGGAGAGCTGAGGCAGAGGCAGGTTTTTGTATCTCTTCTTTCAAAGTGGGTATTAGAAGAAATAAAATTATGTATTCTTTATACAAAATATGACTCCAAAAGGTGTAATGGCGACTCTTGCTGTTTGGTTTTCAGCCCTCTAGACTGTGTGGCCCACAGCTGACGCAAGGGCCCACATATAGTTGAAGAATTCAGGATTTTAGCTCTGGAGAAGTTCTGCTTATCCAAAGTATGGACTTCAGTCGTGATTTCTTGTGATGGCATTTGCCAAGGAAAGCTAAAATCCTCTGTGGACAATGTCATCTCAAATGATAAATTCAGGTGAAACACAAAAGCAGAGGGATGAACACTTCCTGGTGGAGATTTATATATTCTTATAAGATAAATCTTGCCAAAGCTGAGTGGAAGACTCCTGGTGACTTCAGTGTTCATTGGATCAAGTCTGGAGATCTGTTGCCTGATTCTATTTTGTCCAACGTTGTTACTACCTACCCCCTCGTGAATAGTTTTAGCAAACTATTGTCAGATGGTGAATGCAGATCTATTTTATATCCAGTTTTTACTGAAGTTTGTTCTGAGAAGAATTTGTCCAAAGCTTAGCAATGACTTTCTCCTCTTATAGGCTGAAGATGAGGGGAAAACCCCCTTACACACAGGTCTTTTTTGCCTCAAATCAACCAGCTCTTATTAAATGTGAGCAGTTGTCTCCATCACAGCGACTTTCTCTGCAGGACTCATCAAGTACATTTTTAAATGCTGGTGGGGAGCAAAGAGCTCTGTAGTCTTCCATTAAGTAATATGATCAAGGGTGTTGTTTCCAACACATGTATGTCTGTAGTTTCCAGTACCACTTCAGTATCTTGAGACTTATAGCAGCCGTTGGATGATCAACATTGTTCTTGAACACACTGTTTCATCTGTTTCATCATGCTCTGTCTTTTGATCTTAGAGCAGGACTATCAGCACAGAAGGAATTCCCAAAAACTACTTCTGTTTTCTATGTCTCAATGGTGGGAGTCTCCTAGAAAAATTCAGTGTCTGGATATGGATTTGTCCAAATCATCATTCACCCCTTGTGCCAACATTTGTTTATGTGTTACAGATGCATTGACCATGAATATCTTCAGTTGTGGGGGATTTAATTCCACGTTTTCAGGCTGATCTTCCCCAAGTGAGTGGCGAAGGCCAGAGATTTGCTGTGGGATAAGCACCTTACATTCACAATGCCATCTGGTCAACCTCTGAAAGCATTATCAGAGAAATCAGGTCACTATGTGCCTGTGAGAAGTCCTAAACTGAACGTGACTTGTCTGTCTTCTTCAGTCTGACGCAATCACAAAAATCTCTGTAGTCGTAAGAAGCTGTCATACCAAGTCCGGTTTCTATCAGAGACTCAAACTGCACCCAAGATGTTAGTTCAGGAGCTGGTTAGCCCCAGATGACAGTACAGCACAGATGCTTCCAGATGATGATTTAAACCTTTTATAGGAGGCATTCAAGCCCAAACATTCAAAAGTTCAGTGTACACAAAAATGCCTGTTCAATAGATGGTTGTGATTAACTGCCCTCTAGGCACTTGTAGTCTCCTAACTGTATTAACATCCATTTCATTTATGATTAAGTGTAGTGCAGTCAAAGCAACTAATATATCCTGGCTAATAGGATCTCCAAGTCCAAAAGCTAAATGGCAGCAGGGTTTCCCTCACCTGACAGGCAAGATGGCACTTAGAACTTAGGTCAGTGAAAAAAAGTGGTTTTCTGCTGGGTTCTGTGATGTTGTTTGGTCATCAGCACTGATCCCAACCTCAGGGGGGAAAAAAAGACATATTCCTGAGACACCATTTGGTTAGTCTATAGCCAATACAGCTTGCGTTGTCTCTGAAAACCAAATCTCTGTAGCATGCTCTTAAAATTAGCTCCCCAAACTCAAGTGCAGTGGAAAATGCTCTTTGCTAGGTGGGTTCTCCAGACAAAACTTCCTGCATTGTTGCAGAGCCCTGTGTCGCAGTCAGTGCCAGCTGTGTGGCGTGTTCCCTGAGCAATGCTAAAATCTATTTGCATCCCAGAATTTTCCCCAAGAGATCCATATGCCTGGGAAGAAAGATGTTTTCATACAAAAAAAAAAGTGTGAAATCCATCTGTTTACAAAGACTATCTGAGAAACAGTGAGATGGTTGAAAACAAGATTCTGAATGAGATAAGAAAATGCAGCAGTGTCTGCAAGTCCCTCCTTAAAGCGTTCTTTCTGACTCACTGGCTTTTCAGTTGTTAACTTTTTATTACTTAGGAAATAATCAACAATGGCAATTGTCACTGGGCTCTTATCTTGAAGTTGGTTGAATGTACCAAGGTTAAATAATTCAGCATTATCCTTTGACTTAGTTACATATATACCAATCTTGTTGCTTTCTCCTGCAAAAATATTCAGGTGAGTGGTTGATGAAAAGGGACATTAAAAAAACCAATCTGAGCTGTCACGCCTGGAAAAGCACTATGCGCATGGTTGACCTTAACCTCGTAAACTCCACCTTTAATCCTTGAAAGAAACTTCCCTAGATTTCCACCAATTTAAGACTCAACATTGAAAACAGATCCTTAAGTCTGAGAAGTGAAGTCACCTGCTTATTGTAATTTTATTATAAAATGTGCTTTGCACCTTTTCCTGTCAATTGAACAAAACTTTCTCTCTACTTCCTTCACCAGCTTTCTTTCCATGCTTTCTTCTGTTCCTAGACATGATTTTACCATTTTTGATGCCACGTGTTCTTCATTGGCTATTCTCATGTGACTAGACAACTCGTCTTTTGGCATTATGGTCCCCCGCCTATTCTTTGTCTATGTGCGATCTTATCTCACAGAAATTCTTCTGCTTTCTGAATGTCCTCAAGTTTTTCTCCTTGTGCTGAATCATTTTCATTTCACTCTATGAATTTCTGTCCATGAGGCTGACTGGAGCGCACCTTGTTAAAAAGACATGGTGTAAAATGGTGCTGCATTGCATTTGTTGTTTCCAGGCATTACTTTTGTACCAAGGACGGTTTCAGTTACAGGATTTGAGCACCTCTGTTTCAAGGCACCATGTAATCACCTTAAAGTCACAATATGAGTAGGGATTTTTCTGTCATTTAATTTGTATTTCAGCCTTCACTGCTATAACTTCGGATCATGTAATCTCAGTTACCAGATGTGGAATTCTGTTCCCAGATATTTTATTTATTCCTCAAATTAACATCTGTTGTTGAGATTCCTGCTATATGGTTCTATTGACTTATTTTATTGGCAGATTGTTGTAAAAAAAAAAAAAATCAAACAAGCACAGTACTTTGAGATAAAGTACTTGAAGACATGGGAGGAGAGAGTAAGAGCAGTGCTCATAGACAAAGCTAGTGGGCATGAAGAGTGAACCTCTGGGCTCTAGCCAGGTTAAACTACTTGTTTTGAGAACCAACATACGTACAGGACTATTGACTGTAGAAATCTCTCCGGGTAAAGGCTAGATAGTTACTGGAAAGTGTATGAGGGAATAGAGTGATTGTCCCACGTTTTTGTGAGGTAAGGTAAATTACCTCTAAGTATTTAGGCCTCGTGTTATAGATAGAAAATTTATTGAAATATACCTTGCTTTCTAGGTTAAGGACCAGCACTGTTTTGGTGTAAGGCAGCCTGGATACTCAGATTTCCTCTTGTTACAGCAATCAAAGGCAAAGGCTGAGATAACTGCTCCGGCCATTTAGACCTCCCAGATCCTAACAAGGTAAGTACCTCAGCACTTAGTCCAGTTTGAGAGTTGCTCAGTTGTGGGGTTCCCTTCTGAAAATGGTAAAGGCACATGCCTGCGTTCCCAGCAAGAGAGGTCATAGGAATACCCACTGCAACCACAGTGCCACACCTTTAACCTGAGTAAAATCCAAAGAGTGCGCCAGCCCCTGTGGCTGAAGTGCTGCTGTGGGCTAGAGCTGATCTCTAGCAAGGGCTTTAGTTCACCTGTAGTCTTTGCATTCATGCCATTCCTGTACTGTACTGAAGAACCGAGTTTGGTTAGACTTGGCAGTGAAAGGAGCACATTTAATTTTCATACATCCCCTGGTTCAGCAAGTCACGTTACTGCTTTGTAAGCAGGGTTTATATACAGTGATGTCGATAGCATGCACGCCAACCAGAAGATTTATGGGGAGAACACAGGCATTTCCTTGCTCTGCCTTGACAACTCGTGTTATTTTTCTCAGCCACACCGAGTAAACTATAAAATCTTGATTCATTCGTTATTCACACCTCAACTCTGAGTTATACGTACTATTTTTACAGGCAAAACAATACACAACGCTAGTTCTTCTGTAAATACCTTGGACTGTCTGTCTGCTGCTAAATGGCATCCTTCACACAGATCTGTGTCATGCTCCATGGCACCACATCCATCAGAGATCATGCTGCTGAAGTGGATGCAGGCTATCTAAATATACCTGGATATTCTAGGGACTATTTGTTCTTTTTCTATCCCTGTCAAAGCAGAAAGAGGAGAATGATACGTAGCTTCCAAAGAAGCAAGGTTACTGAATTGTAAATGGATTTTGCAGCGGTCTTTAAAAGCTTCTAAGCTAGTAAAATGTCTTAGCAGAAACTTTAATTACTTAGCAGCTGTGGCAAATGTTCTCCTTTCCCCAGTTACCTGCAGCGCCTTTATTGCAAACACTATAAAATGCTCGTTGGCAGACTACAACCAGGAAGAGCTGTATTTGAGATGAAGCACTGGGAGAGTTACTTCTTTTTCCCAGGAATTCCCCAAGCCTTCTCTGCTGCCACCCACAGTGAACGACAATAACTTATGATAAATCATGCAGGCAAGTGCTCCGAGATTTTTGCTTTGCAGACTAGCATTTTTTTTCTGAGGGGATGAAAGCACCGTCTCTACCTATCTGGAAAAAACCCATCACAGTTTGTTGGGAAGCGCTTTGACATTTGGTTGAAAGTCACTGTGGAAATACTAAAATTGCTAGGTGTTTGGTGTCTGCTCTCCCTCTGTTTTCCTCCCATTGTCATTTCTTAATTCCTTTGGAGACAAGAACATCACGGCTGTGGTTCCCTCCTGACAGCGGTGTACAAAACTGTAGCATGGCATTATATATATTGTGGTATGTGAAATAACAGGGCTGTCTGACCACACAGAATGGTGTTATTCAGGTTTTAAGACCACTTTGTCCTAAGGAGCCCTGGGTTCTTCCTAAACCATTACCTTGTTGTGTTTGTTCTGCTACCTGGGTAACTTGTATTGGTTCCTGATGCAGCACAGTGAGTCATTTCTCACAGTTTGTGCCTAGCAGAGATGCTATCAGAAGTCCAGTAAACTGGGGCCCACAGAGAATGAAAATTGGTTTTATTTAGATATATGTGTGGAGTTTGGCATTTAAGACACTTCCCCAGCAAGAGATTTGGGTCTGATTCAGCTCTATCAGGCCATTTAAGGAGTTAGGGACAGGAAAATCTGACATTGTTTTATGCCTTATGAAATACCGACCAGATATACCTCCATAATTTGGTCTCGGTCTTTACATGCTTAAACAGTAAAGTGAGTATTTCCTCCTTCAAGGTGTGTCTTGTAACCTCACAACAACACTTTGCTAGCAGTTACTGAAACAAGAACCTGACTTCCTTTTAGCTTTTCATGGCAGTGGGAGTGAACACAGGTAAATATTTTTACTGCTGGTAGACTTCCAGTTTTGGTTCATTTTTTTTTAGAAAGCCTCACTCTCAGATTTGGTCATGATTATAAAGTGCATTTTCACAGGAATGAGATTGTGTATGGATACGATTGTGTACCTGCTCTCTTAGAAAGCCTTGCAATCCATTCCGAGAATATGAGAAGTTTCTTGCTCTATTTAGTGCTTTGTATGTATGTATGTATGAAAGAAATTTAACATGAGGATGTTACATATGTGTACATGTGAGTACACATCCCATGTCCAGCAATGGGACTACTCCAAAACAGTTGAGGGCAGAAGAATTATGATTATTCAGGAATGTATTTTCTTTCTGTTAATTTATTCAGTAGTCTTTCAGCAGCGTCTGACAGTATGAAGTTTTCTTGGCTTATGGAGAGCTGGGTACAGTGCTCATAAGAGAGCCATGGGTGCCTGGGCTGGGGACAGCATGCCTGTGGAAGGGAAGCTGGTGTGACACCCCTGCAGCTCCTCATGTGCCGCTGCCCTCGCTGGCAGAGGTTTCTGCATAATTCTGCTTGACCAGGTGCGTCCAGGCTGTGACAGTACTTCATCAGTGGGGCAATGGGGGAGGTGCTTACCAAGAGAAAAAGGTGCATCCCAAAGGATGACAGAGACGAGCTTTGCTCTGGATCAAATATCAAATCAGGCTGTGAGGTGTCAGGGTATGTGCAGAGTGAAACGTGCAATACAAACAGGAGACTGCATAGCTGGGAGAAGGTTTGTGATCTTGATTTCTCTGGCTTTCCGGCCTATTCCCAACAAAGTTACCCCCTTCTCTCTTTCCTCCTCTTGCTTCCGTTGCAACAAAAAGCATATCCACTCCTCGCAAATGGCTGGAGCAGGGGGTTCTGCCAGTAAGAGTCTGTACAGCAGGATGGAAAACAGAACTTTTCTCCCTGGGAAGAGCTTGACAGAATCCATGTTTGCGTTCCCCCTGAAATTTTCACTTTCTCTGTGGAATAATATTAAGCACAATATTTACATAAAAAATTAAAATATTTCAAATCTGAATATGGTTTTACTGCAATATGAACATTTTCCAAAGAAATAAGATGAAAATGTTTGAGGTCAAAAATTGATTTCCATATTAGAAAAAGTGATGATGAATGGAATTTTTTTACTGATCCGTATAATTCAGATACTTTGTCAAAGGCCGAGACAAAAGCTGCTGATTTTAACATGTGAGTCTTAATTTATAAGCTCTCCAATTTATTTATAAACACAAGGAAGCAAAAGTAGATCACATACAATCTAAAAGTGTATCCAATTATTAAAAATGATGAATAAGCCAAACCAAAAAATTTGCTTTCTGACACTGAGAAGTAACCAAGTACCAGAAAACCTAGCTCTTCAAAGGAAATTAAGCCTTCCGGTTACATGGCTTTTGCCAAGACTTTCTGTGTTGAGGAGGAAGATAATGTGCTATATCTTGCCTGAAGAAACTGCAGCTTGTGTGCAAGCTTTATTTGTTTACCCAAACTTTGTCACAGAATTTCTGTGACAAAAGCATCCAGCCATTTTGGGTGCTTCTGTTCTTGTTATCCAATTTAGGGCACTCTAAGGAGTTTCAAGTTGACATAATGCTTGTGGTCAGATGCTGGTAGTCACCCCTCTGAATCTTGGTTTTCCTTTCCATGAATGAGGAATGTTTTTCTTCTCCTGTTTTGTGGGGAGTATCTTCCTTAATCAGTTGAGGTACCAGTTTTCTTCATGGTAGGTGTTTTATCAGAGTAGATACAAGGAAGAAACTTTTTACAATGAGGGTGGTGAAACACAGGAATGGGTTGTCCAGCAGGGTGGTAGATGCCCCATCCCTGGAAACATTCCAGGTCAGGTTGGACGGGGCTCTGAGCAACACGCTTGGTTGAGGATGTCCCTGCCCATTGCAGGGGGGTTGGCCTGGATGACCTTTAAAGGTCCCTTCCAACTCAAACCATTTTATGATTCTATCCAGGGTTTTACCATTCTCCTGTACACTGCTGAGATTTAGTGTAGCTGCTCAGAGGAGCTGCAGTGTAAAAATGGGTGTGTGGACAGCTGAGTTATAACTCATGTTCTTTAAACTCCTCAAACCAAGCAGTACAGTATTGCTTTCAGCTTTCTATTGCTGAGCTGAGAGAGGTTTATAAATTTGACCAAGATCATTAATGATCACATCACTATCTTTTGATGACTTTAATGTGAATTTAATGATCTTGGGCTTATTATTTATAGACTGTCTCCGGTAGAGATGAAAACTGAACTTAGACCCCTGTGAGTCAGAACTGTAGCAATGAGATCATTTTCCTTTTAGATATGAAGGTGTTAAACTCAATTCAATTAGTAACAAGAGAATAACACAGTGAGAGGGAGAAAGAGGTGTTTATTGGCATGTATTTGAATCTTGCAGGACTGTAAAAAAATCAAAGTCATTTTAACAACTTTGCATATCCCAAATGATGGAAGTGGGCTGTGGAGAGATGCATAAATTCTTATATAGGAGGTGGCATATTTGTTCTCGCAACAGGGAGGATCAGAATTTGGTGATCATGGCCAAGGGCTCAAGCATGCTTCTTTGATTAGATTTAACCACCAAAACCGTGGGACTGTTTCTCTTTTGCTCCTCCTACTGTATTGTGAATCTACTTCCCTCTTATAGCTGGTAATTCAGAACATATAGTGATGGACCATGAAGACATCTGAGGGATTTTAGGCTCTTCTGTCCTGCCGTCAGACTCACTCACGTTCTTGTGGATCCCCAGCGCTGCCCATGGTTTCTCTCAGCAGCCAGAGAGAAGCTATGGTGCTGTGCTAGGAAAATGCAAAGCATAGCTCATGTAAAATTCTTCACCACCAAAAACAGTTATCCGAAATGGACATCAGTAGTTGTTCCTGAATTTTCACCACCATTTGTACTCTGTAGTAATGGAAGTTGGTGGAGAGTGATGATGTGCCCCAGTATAAATCATCTCTCAGTGCTTTGGGGGGAGATTCTGAGGGGCAGGAGTTATGTGGTTTGGAGAGGTGAGAGTGTTGTGTTTTCTTTTGTTTGTGGTGAGAACTGTGTATTTAACTTTGTCTCAACTCTCTGCTTATACTGGCTCAGCTCTGCTGAAACAAGGAGCACTGTGACCCCCCCCAGGCCCCAGCCAGAGACCAAACATCTAAGCAACTAGTGTGTTTGTTGTGTTTACATTAGCACATCCTGCTGCTGTTAAGACGTTTGGAGAACAGCTTTGACAATTCTTGCTCACGCCATGCTGTGGGACTTGCTAGCGAACTGACCCTTCGGTGTGTAAGGAACAGCCCAACTGTGGGTACAGCTGTGTCAAACTCAGGGTTGTTAGGGTGTCTGTCATACCTGTGGTGTATGTCGCAGGCCAACCCCTTGCTCCCCTTCCTTTGCTTTCAAAGCTAAATAGGAACTTTCTTATTATATTCAAAGATGTGAGAATAGGGAGAGTTTTGAGAAAAGTCTTGAAAATGGCTGAGGCTTCACTTCTCTCCTTCGTGGCTATTGCATCAAGCAGTTCTGAGTGAATCGCTCTGTGCAGAATGACTCCAGGCATCGATGGTAACTCCCACAGCTCCTCTTAGCATGTGATTTAGGGAGGGAAGGCCAGAGTACAATTCGGACTTTTTCTGCACATGCTGAGGTTTATATAAAGTTTGCAGCACTTTTTATGTTGAATTTATTTACACACACAAATGCATACACAAAATATGCTGAATATTCCTCTCCAAAGTAATGCTTAATGTCAGATGCACCCAGAATTGGAGGATGAGCATAGGAAAAAAAAAGTAGCTGGAGCTGTTGCTACATGCATGTGAACTTCATTACTTAATACTGTCCAGAGTCAAGAACAGAGGGGTTTTTAACTCAGATGGAAGCAGCCATAAAACCTGAAGACTGTACATAGTTAATATAAATCAAAATAGGGCAGCGGAAGATAATTTAATCTCTTTTATTTCTTTAATTTTATTTTTCTCTCCATTTTTAAATTGCGAATGCATGTAAGCATCCGAAAACTGATTGAAATGCAACTCATGGAAACCTCACATTTATATGCCAAGCAGGCATTCCCCAGGTAGGCAGCTCTAATGTGATTGCCCTGAGGTGGAAGGGCCACCCACAATGTGGAAAGAGTAATTTGTCTCTGTACCAGCTCAGTCTTTGCCCTCTCTGCTCAGTCTGCCGGCACGGGTGACAGTGAGTGCCAGCTGGGATGCCAGGGACAGAACAGGGGCACTTACTCATTGCCGGCTGTCAACAGCTCTCCTCCCACCCCCCCAGCAGGGGAAACCCTGAGCTTGTATTGGTGTTGCTGCATAGTGTGAGAGGCTGTGGTCCTGTGGTATCTTAGGTGTGGTTTTAATTTTGGCATCTTCTTGTGGCATCTCAGATGTCATTTTAGTGGTGGCTTCTCTTCACAGTTCTAGTCCGGCCTACATTTTGGGTTGGGCTTTGTGACTGGGCTCAAGGACAACTGTCTTGGTGGGGCCCATGTAATGGGTTTGCGTGGCAAGGTTTTGGTAGCAGGAGGAATACAGGGGCGGCTTCTGCGAGAAGGTGCTAGAAGCTTTCTCAGTCTCCAATAGAGCCAATGCCAGCCGGCTCTAAGACAGACCCACCGCTGGCCAAGGCTGAGCCCATCAGCGACAGTGGTAGCGCCTCTGGGATAACATATTTTAAGATGTGCAACAGCAACTGCAGTGGGAGAGAGGAGTGAGAATACGTGAGAGAAACAACCCTGCAGACACCAAGGCCAGTGAAGAAGGAGGGGAGGAGGTGCTCCAGGCAATGGAGCAGAGATTTCCCTGCAGCCCATGGTGAAGACCATGGTGAGGCAGGCTGTCCCCCTGCCAGCCCATGGAGGTTAATGGTGGAGCAGTTATCCACCTGCAGCCCATGGAGGACCCCACACTGGAGCAGGTAGATGCCTGAAGAGGCTGTGACGCTGTGGGAAGCTCATGCTGGAGCAGGCTCCTGGTAGGACTTATGGTGCCACAGAGAGAGGAGCCCACGCTGGAGCAGGGGAAGGGCATGAGGAGTTCTCCCCCTGAGGAGGAAGGAGTGGCAGAGACAAGGTGTGATGAACTGACCACAACCCCCGTTCCCCGTCCCCCTGTGGTAGGAGGTAGAGAAATGGGGAGTGAAGTTGAGCCTGGGAGGAAGGGAGGGGTGGGGGGAAGGTGTTTTAAGGTTTAGTTTTTATTTCTCATTATCTTCCTCTGATTTGATTGGTAATAAATTAAATTAATTTTCCCCATGTCAAGTCTATTCTGCCCGTGACAGTAATTGCTGAAGTGATCTCCCTGTCCTTACCTTGACCCACGAGCCTTTCGTTGTATTTTCTCTCCCCTGTCCACCTGAGGAGGGCAGTGACAGAGCAGCTTTGGTGGGCACCTCCTGCCCAGACAGGGTCCACCCACCACAGCCTGCAACTCACGCATTCAGGGATGTGGAAACAGAAAAAGGGCAGCTCTCAGTACTGGTGGAAGCCTATTTCTTGTCAGCCATACTAAGTTACGGAAGTCTATTAGTCTTACGCTTACATTGGGCTTTAGAGCTAAGAAAAGTAAACCTGTTGGGGGCCAGGTTTTTCCAAGATTCTCAAAGGCTCAGAGAGATAAGGGGGCAGGAGCTGGCAGGGGCTTGTGTGTGGTTAGTTTTTTGCCTGGCCCCTGTGCCCTGGAAGGTTCTGGTTTCAGGTTGGGGTATGGGCTTGTGCTGGGGAAAGAAAAACCTGGGGGCATCCCAGGGGGCTTCACAGGGCACAAACCAGCAGTTGCAGCCATGCTGCACTGGTACACCCAGGCTGCGGTCTGAAGGGGTGAAGTCTGCAAAAATATTCATTGTATTATGGTACCATCCTTCAACAATTAAACTTTTATTTTACTAAAAATTCGGTTTGTCTAACAAACTCTCGTAGATATTGCTAATCAGTGACCTAAACCCAGAATTTTTGTTTTGAAAATATTGGATCCTTCTAGATTTGTTTTCATACTGAATAGTAAACAAACAGAACATCCTGGGAAACGAATTGGTTCAGATCAGATGGGTATATTTCATTCTTCTTTTATGTTTCTTGCTACTTGATATGCTGAAAACATATGAAATAGAAAGTTTCTTCTACATAGAGAAGAGGGATTCTTCCATTCCTAAAACTGTTGGGACAGAACATATTGCCCTCCTGAAACCCCCTCCTGCCCCTTTTCTTCCCAAGGAGAAAATTCATCAAACTCATCTTGGCTCCATGAGCTGTATTAACTTTGATCAAAGAATATTTTCTGACAGAAAAAAGTACTCTGTCAGAGTGTTGCTGTGTTAGGTATGTATCTTGAGTGTGCATAGAGGCATATTAGCTAGGTTTTCAAACTCTAAGGGGGATTAAGAGCTCAAACTCATTGAAATTCAAGAGGAGCAAGACATTTTGCTTCCTTGGAGCTACAGGCCCTAGAGATTTAGATCCTCAGGGGATGCAACCAGGGGAACAGACAGCTATTAACTTTGACAAGAGCTCTCCATCACTTTTTCTAGGAAAATACTCTGCAGAAAAAAGTGTTGTTAGTTACAGATTGAGGAGGCAGGCGAGAGGACATTTATGTGCTATTTATGTCTCCTTCTAGGCACCATGCAGGTGCATTTCTGTGATTTTTATCAGTGGTTTAATATTACTTTTGACAGTGGTGGCATGGTTAAATCTGTAACAGGGATTACGTTTTTATCTGTCTTCTCTATGTGTATCCCCTTCCACACAATTTTGAGCTTTGGATCCCCATATTGTGAATTTAAATTCACTAAAAATACATTTGTTTTTCTTAGTTGCCTGCTGTGGGTTCCCCTGAGCTTTACAGGCCACCGCTGAAGTCACACGTTGGTTCCACATGCAGCCTTTGCAAACACTGCTCTACAAGAACAGTCATGCAGAGTCACACCAAAGGTCTGATCTTGTGGGAGGTGGTTACAAAAAGATCAAAATGACAAAGAGCCTTCCCCTGGTTTGACTTTGGAGCTTCTGGCAGGTGGTAATTTAGTGCCTTACTGAGCCAGGGTTTGCGTCTGCATCATCACATTTGCGAGACACCGGTGAACCTAATCTTCATTAGTTTGTCTAATCACTTTTCGAGCCTTTTTAGGCTTTTGCTCTCTGTACTTTTCTCTGGCAAGTTCCACTATGGCTGGTGAGTTTTGTTGATATTGTGCACAAGCGTTTTACTTCTACCCTTCTGGGAGCCTTACGGTTGGTTTGTTCTACATGCAGAGGTGTCCTCCCAGCAGCACCATAGGTCCAGGGGAATCCGAAGGTGCAGAAACACCCTGTCTGCAGCACGGGAGCATGACAGCACTGCATTGGCAGCAAAGACTTCTCTCCCGTGGCCTCCTCCATCATTCGTTCACCCTGCAGTTTCACCAGCTGGTGGGTAAATATGCGGCAGGATCTAACTGCCAGTTCCCTCTGCAGGAGAAATACGCAGAACCTGCCCGTCACGTCCCTCCCCTATGTGTGTGATGGAAGCTGGCCCGGGAGCACTGCCCACCTTTAGCTCTGCACCCTGCAAGGAGATGCTGGGAAGGGAGCCTCTGCCTATAAGGTTGTGTCTGGGAACACTTGTCTCCTCTATTCCGAAACCTTAGCAAATAACGATAAAACACATGGATGAATTAGGGAGCCAAAAAATCCCCAACGTTGCCCAACCTGACGCTGCTTCCTGGCTCTGCACTTCCTTTCTCTGTCCCAAGCCTGTCCTTAAGGGAGGGCTGGTCACCTGCCTGTAGCATCCCACGGAGTTACATGGGACCCACTCACTCGGCTTGGCCAAGGGATGGGCTAGCATGTTCAAGGGGCGGGCTAGCCAGGCGGTGGCACCCATGCCACCAGCAGCCTTCTGCATGCAGTCAACGCCAGTGTCAAGGGGCTCTGCCAGGGAGAAAGCATAGCTCCTGTCACGCTTTAAAGCATTGCAGTGGAGAACTCTTAGACTGGTTAATTTCTTAGACGTTTCTTTCAGGCAGGCTGCTAATTAAAAAACAGAAAACTGCATTAACACATCCTTAAAGGGCAAGTGCTTTGTCTCAGGTCAAGTTTAAACAGCTAAGGCACTATGTAAACATCTCCTTGACTGGAAGCTAAGTATTACTACTGATGAAGTTCCTTTTAAGCAGCCAAAACCTTTGTCTGTGAACAACTTCCCAGAGTGGCTGTTTTTTTAACCCTATAATTTATCGGATGAAATACATTTTAAATTAATGCAAGCACCTTTTATATGCAGAAAACGAAAATGATCAATGGAAAAAAGCTACTTTGTTACCTTTGTTACCATGTGTTGGTGGTTAAACACACTTTTTAGTGTGTTGTTTAAAAATTACCTGCTGAATGTAAAAGATGCTTTCAGAAATTCATGCAGTTTAAGAGTTAAATGATCAGGCCAGCTCATGAAAAGAATGTTTTGACTTCTGCATTTTTAGTATGCAATTTTGTGTATTTTTTACTGTCATAAATGTGATTGTTTCCTTTAGAATAGCAACAATCAGGTTTACTGTTTGTTGCTAATGTTAGATTTTCTTCCTTTGTAGTTTCTCAAGACTACCAAAGCTAAAATAAAGAGAAACCTCTTTTAGCTCTCAAAAATAGAGGACTGTCTTGTAGAATTAAAGACAGAGTTCAGAAAGAAAACAACTTTCTATTTTCGCTTGTTTCTGACTTGTGTGTTTGAGCAGCACAAATACAGTACTAACAGCAGAACCTATGAGAGTTACACTGATTCCTCCAAATCTTGTCTCGGAAATGAGTCCCACAGCTCCCTGCAAAGTAATTGGTCTAATTAG
Source organism: Fratercula arctica (assembly GCA_947846985.1). Classification (NCBI taxonomy): domain Eukaryota; kingdom Metazoa; phylum Chordata; class Aves; order Charadriiformes; family Alcidae; genus Fratercula; species Fratercula arctica. The sequence goes on from CANTUZ010000010.1 coordinate 30,238,617, forward strand.
GTGGTAGGAAGGAGCTTCTTTAAATTCCTCAGAAATTAAGACGTGTCATCCGCTTAACATCTTAGCATCTGTTACTGCCTCTTGCACATTTCTCCTGCACATCAGTCTGAAGGACACTTTCCTGGACCTTTCAGAGAGGAAAAAAAAAAAAACCAACCACAAACCCCAAGCCCTTGAAACAGAGAAGAAATTGGCCCTTTCTTCAGGGGGATGAAGCATGTAAGGCGTCTCACCCCCTCCTTATTTCTTAGTTTGGTGCACGTTTGCCTGGGTGAGTACAATAATCACTTTGTTAAGTAAAAATATAGGAGGATACAAGCGTAAATTTAAGTCCTGTAGTATTCCTTACTGATGTGGTAATGTTGTCCTGAAATATTTGTCTTGGCAACTGATCCCTGTGCAAATGTTACCCTTTGTGTTTATACATTTGGAGTTTTGTTTCAAATGGGCTATTTTGAATCTCTAACAGTCAGTCAGTAGAATGACAACTAATTTGTTGTTTCTTGTTTTTTTTTTAACTTTGCTTGCTGTTGTCTGTCAGCAAGTAAGTAACTATTTAATTACGGCTAATTACTCATGCAGTAGGCATAATTTTAAGACAGAATGTGCTTAGAATACTGGGTAAGGTGTCGAGGCACTGGGAAAGTTTCAGACTTGCATGTGCAGAGTAGGGGAGAGATGTAAAGTCATTGCAAGCTGAAAAGGTTAATTTTGCAGTGAAGCTGTCTGGAACTGTTTGAGATATTTTAGAGAGATCCTGTTACTTGATTTGTTTCTGTTGGTTGGGTTTTTTCCCCATATACTCTCTCTATTTGCCGCTGCATGAATACTGCCACAGTGGCATGTAGAAGTAATTTTATTAAAAATATCTGTGCAGATATAGTTCTGAAAGTTCATTACAGCAACTGAGTATGTTACACGCTATTAGTATTCCCAAAACAGCTCATGTTTACTGAGTGTCAGGTAACAAAGCCAAATAACCGCCACCTACAAAATGCTTTTCTTTGGCTTCTGTTTTGTTTTAATTGCAGTTCAGGCAAATTACGCCCCCTATTTCTTTGATAATGGAGACAGAAGCACAAATGGGAACATGGCACTTTTCAGCCTTTCGGAGGACACACCTGTTGGTCAGTATTAAAATGGCTATGTTTAAATTGTGAAACTAAAGCTGTTTGGTCTTTAGATTAGCAATGTATATTCTTTTGTAGGTTGTTGTTATATACTGTGGTCTTACATGTTTTTCTTGCAAGCTTTTAATTGGCCTCGATTTAAAATGACATATTTGAATTGTAGCTGGAATTTAAGACAGGAATTTTAGCTCCCCTTTTCTTGGTCCACCAACCTATTTGCAGCATCAGAGCACAGACCTCTGGGGTCAGAAATAAATTTATGGCAGTGAGGGACTTCTTACCAATTCTGTAAATGCTTAGGAGAAGAAAGCCTAATTGCTAGTAATGTTGTTAGCCTTTGTAAAAGCGAGCTGTACGTTGAAAAGTAACAGAGGCATGATTTTCTTTAAACAGTTATCACATTTTTCATGTTCATGGTACAAATGGTAGAAAATGTTTCTACTTGGAGTTAAAATTGCTTTGTCTAAATAACTGATGGTTTTTAAAAAGGTTTAGTTTTGGTTTATTGAAAATTCAAAAATTGATACATTTTTTAGCTTTCAGCATTTTGAGGAAGGTCTATTTATGCTTCTTATAACTGTAGTTGCATTAAGAAAAATTAAATAAGAAAAAAAGGTGATTTATAATCAATCTTTTACATGGGGGAAGAATAATTTCCTAACATTTAAAAAATTATATATAAAATATATCAGAGTGATGAACACCACCTTTTCTTCAAACATCGCACTGAGGTTTTTTTTAAGATTTGCTCCTGTTTGTTTGTAGCTTTTACAGGCTAAATCAGAAAAGTGTTTAACTATTGCAAATTGAGTACCAGAGCACTCATTTATTAGCTGCCTTGTGCATAGAGGAGAGAGATGGCTGCGTGGAGGAGTACACCCAAAACCCTCCCCTCCCAGGGCTTAGGCAGCTGTGGGAGGCAAGGGTGAGGGAAGGATCCAGAGGGCACAGCCTCCTGGGGAAGACCTCTGCCTTCCTAAACATGACCAGGGTCACTCACTGCTTTGGGAAGCAGCTGCCTGGGGTTTGCCCAAAGGCTCCATTTCTGGCCCAGTGGTGTTAATGCCAGCCAAGATCCACACCAGGCACATTAGGGGGTGGGCAGAGGGTGGTTGGGAAGCAGTGACTTCTTTGCCTGCTCAACCAGAGAAGAGGAGGGGGAGAAGGTGGCACACAGCGTAGAAGTGACGCATCTAGGCAATGAACTTAAAAAGAGCTTGCTTATGATGCAGCAGGGATTTGCTATAAACTCGGTCAAGCTTAAGTGGAAACCTAAGCTGAAGGCCAACAGTAATGTAGTGGCACTTGCAAAAGCCAGAGGCAGACCAAGAAGCTGTGATTTTTGTACTTCTGCCCAGATTCACATGGAATCCACACTTGCTCAGCCTGGGCAATCCGTGCGGCTCTGCTGATTGCTGGAGTAAGATTAGCCAGTGGAACCACTTGTCTAATAGTGTAGATAAGTCTCCTAATGCAGCTAGCCACAAAATGGGACCCCGACTCCGTTTGTTTGGGGTGGTGTTTGCCAACTCCGCCACTTAAACTGCAGGCAGCACAACTCGCTTCCCGTCAGCCTCCCGTCCCCTGATGTGGTGCCAGCTCACAGGCATTTACAGAGCATCAGCCTCTCCCTGCAACCGCTGGCAGGCTCTAGCCACCTGCGTGGGGACGGGGAGCTGAAGATGGCACAGAGCTGCGACACAGTCAAAAATGTCCTTCCTATCAGGACCGCAGTGCCAGACGGTCCCTCAGATGACAGTACTCCCTGCAGCAGCAAAGCACAGCAGTAATTTTCCAGCGCTGGGACCCAGTGCATCTGATCTGGGGCTGCAGGTGAGGGAAAAAAGGAGAGTGTGCATGCCACACCAGCAAAACAGCAGTGTGAGGGATCCAAGCCTGCGTTCACACGCTTGTAACCAGCCTGAGTAAGAATAGGGACGAATACATGATGGGCTTTTGCATGGGCTTTTGTAACATTAGCAACCAGACTAGGTATGTAGAGGTCTCTGGGGAGTTTATGCTTTGGTTGCAGCAGTGCTAAAGCGCAAGCTTCAGTGCCTCATGCCTGCTGGCTTCATCCACAATGTGTTTACATGTATTTACATTGGCTGGCTTGTACTTCAAATTTGCTGCATAAATGTGCTTTAAAAGACAAGAGAGAAGCAGTTTCTGAGGTGAAAGATTAGGAGACGTCGAGTTTAGGCTTTTGCAAAGGGCCTAGAGAAACCCTTGGGAAAAAGAGGTAAGAGCTTACTTTTGAGAAGTCCAAATGTGGTAGCTTTGCCACACAGCTGCCAGTGCTTCTTTGGGTTAATTCCCAGAACACCTTTACTAAAAACTGTCCATAGTGCAGGGTCCTCTCTTCTGAAAGCACTTTGGGAAGTTCCCTTAGGAGGTGGCTGCTTGGGGTTTGCTCAGTGCAAACTGCTGCTGCTACCCACTGCCCGTGTCAGCACAGCCGCTCCTCGGGGATGCTTTGGCAGGGAGGCTCCCAGAGAAGGGTACAAATGGCACCAGCAGTCATCTTTCAGTTTGAGCAGGATGATCAGTGACAAAACAGGGGAATTAAAACTTCTGTATGTTGGATTCTGGATGGCTTCACTCAGGCTTAGGTGCTGCAAAAATGGGCAGGTTGCCATTAGGTCTTCCCTGTGCTTACATAAAGTTTGGAGTCATAGGCAGGATGCTTTTCTTGGCAGTAGCCTGTGTCTGATCTGAGCAATGCCATGAACAGCAATTTTACAGTCTGTGGCCCCGCCAAGATTACAAACAGTTGGCGAGGCGGTCTGTGTTAGTTATTTTCCCAGGCATCTGTAGGCAAGGGACATGCAAGGTTTTGGAGCACCAAAAGGAGACGATGGATTCTCTATGTAACCCTAGAAAGCGAAATTGCAGTGCTGCAGCTGCATGAACGCATCAAAGTTAAGAAAATCACATTATCATGCTTATATCATCCTTAACTTGACCTTCTTTTCCCTTGTGCAATTGTGCTTACTTACAGATAGTTGTGATATACCAAGTTACATACATTTTGGCATAAGTAGTCATAAAAGCAGCAAATACTATTTCTGTGTGAAAGCTTGAAAGTATCTGCAGATTCCCAGATCCCATTTGTTGCTGCAGAGCATGAGACCCCTCGAGGTAAGAAGGGCCAGAACAGCAACCCCTTACAGTGCCAGATTTTAGAAGAATGGGAAAAGTTATGAACTAAAATCCAGTTGCAGCTTGTGTGGCTGTTTGGCAGGGCAGATGGGTGATTAGCTCTTTGCAAAGAATTGCCTGTGTGCATACAAAATGTACGTGTGCTCCTAATCAAGGTCTTAAGGCATGTGTGGGATGCTATTTCAGGTTGTTTGTTTCATCTTACCTCATTAATCCCTGTAAACCCTCATAGTGGGGACAGAGCGGGGCTGGGAACAGCTGCAAAGCAAGGGATTGAAGCATACTCAGAAGGCCTAAGTTCATTACTCTCCCAAAGCCAGGCATCATCGGTGCTCTGGAGATCTTTGCATGCCTCTCATCCTTGTGTTTTTCCTTTCTGTTTTTCCCCATGTCCCCAGCTATGCACTATGCCCCGCTAAAGGCCAGTTTGCAGTGGCAGTTACAGCTGCCAGCTACCTACCACTGGCTGACCGACCACTTCATGCCCCTCCATCCTTCAAGCTTCCCCTGTTTTTCCTACGTGCTGTTGGTCTCCTTTCTTCCCGTCATTCATAGCTGGCTGTGGAGAGCCCTCTTGTCCCCTCTGGTACCCATTGTTCCTTCCCTGTTTCTATCACCCTGATCCAGCTGGTGACCCTCAAGCTGGTAAGAGTCCCTGCTACTGTGTTTCCTGCTCCTTCCTTCAGCGCTCAGTGGTTCCACTCTGGTGCTCTGTCACCTTTCTGTATGTGTTTCTGGATTTCATCTGTCACAGGCATAGTAGCTGAACCCACAAGGAATTTTTTCTTCCCACAATTTATTTCCAGCCCTCCTTGTCACAAAAAATATCAGAGTGAAAGAATTAACATGCTGCTTTTTAAAATTATTATTCCTTTCTGACTAGAAATGACACAGACATGGACAATTTAGCCTAAGTTCTGTCTTGAAGTCTAGAGATCCACCAAGACATTCAGATGACCCCACAACGGCTAAATTTTTTGAAGGTGCAAAAATATTCAACTTGTTACAGAAACTATAATCCCTCCCCTAGGAAAGCCAGGAACAAAGCTGTTAAGTGGAGCCTGCCTTCTGCATCCCTGCAGCAGAGCTGGCGCTGCGCAGCAGGAGCCCCCGCCAAGCAGAGCACTGCCCAGAGATGCACTGGGGTGTGCAGGTGTTACAGCCTCCACTTTTGGTTTTATGCTTCTAACAGAAACTGCAGACACAGAAAATTGCCCTGAGATGGTTTCTCCGTGGAGTTGGTTGCTGTGGGTGCCCTGGGGACGTGTTGCTGCTGTCCATGGCTTGGTGTTTCAAGTCCCATGCTGAGCGCTTGCTGAGGAACCCACCTCTCCTTGCTGCGGGGGCTTGCAGCCGTGGGGCCAGTTTCGGCTGCAGCAGTAGCAGCCATGGCATTTGGGCTGTCGGTCCTGGCCATGTCTCTGCTTTGCCAGCCAGCGCAGTGTGCCAGGGTGCAGGAAGGGAGCAGGACCCACCCAGGCTAGCTGGTAGTGAGTGGGAAAGGAGCCCTTTTTGAGGTAGTCTTGCTGTATGGTCCATGTCTTCCAGAAGCCTGAGTTCCCCTGTGCTTTCAGCATAGAACAGCCTTCTGTGGGCTGTGTGTTAATTGTCCATCACCTTTCCTGGTGGGAAAATGGGCCGTTGGCTGGGACAGGTGGAGAGCAGGTGCCTAACCCTGGGTGAGATGGTGTTTGCTGTGACACTGGGAACAGAGGTGTCCTGTTCTGGGAGCATGGCCACGGATGTCCCTTTCTGCATCTTGTTAACAGATGTCAGCTATGGTGGCAAAGGACAACGGGGGGACTGAGCATGAGTCCAGAATGTGCTTGGCTTGTTTAACTTGGCAAGGAGGGGATTTGATTGTCGAGTGTCGCACAGCAGACAGGGAAAGCGTGTCTTTGGTGGGAGTGCAAAACCAGCCCCAAAGCACATGGAGAGAGGCTGGCCATGAATAAATTGAAGTCAGAAATGAAGTAAAATGGAGCAATGGCATCATGGGACAGCCAGTCAGCCTGAGTGGCAGGAGTAAAGAGCTTTTGCTATGGAATAGGAAAACGGAGTGAAAGCCTGGCGTGGCTCCTGGGAAGAAGCCGTAGCAGGGAGCAGCATGTAACTCCCTGGGACTTCCCCATCCCAGCTTGCTGCGCCATCCCCATGGTACTTGGAGCATCCAGCTACTGCAGCCAGGGCCCTTACATGGCATTTCCTATATCCCTGGATATATTCTATTCCCTCATCTTTCTGACAGGGAGAGGCTGTTTACTTGCTACTCACAAGTAAGATTTTAGCTGGTTTTGCTGGTTTTTTTCCATTTATTTCCTTTTCAGCAAGTGGAGGCAGCACACTGAGAGGAGATTTTTAATTGACATTAACACTGCACTGAGAAGTGTTCCCAGGTTGTTAATGATATGGAGACTATTGTGCAGTGAAATTACAATTCAGAGAAAATTAGGAATTATAATGACCTAGAAAAGAAATGTTGATCTACAATCCAATTTAAAAGGCAGACAAGTGTCCTGTATTATGAAAAATGAAAAAGTACCAGCTTTAGCTAGGAAGCAAACAGTCTAGTGTAACGATCAATGATGTCCCGTATTACTTGCTCGGAAACCTCAATAATCTCAGTCTGTACCACTATCAATCTTTCTTCTCACATTCAGCAGCAAGAAAGTTCCTATTTTCCTTGTAAGAAAATTCCCAGAACATGTAGGAGAGAAAATTGTGAGATTGGAAGAACAAGACCAGGTTCAAACGTATTCACCTAAACTTCCACAGCCTGTTCTTCTCTAGCACGTGCCCTGCCATTCCTGAGGGGTGGTTTGCAGTCTGTGCACTGCCGGCGCTGGTCGTCCAGGGCAGCCCCAGTCACAGCACAGGACCGTCTGCCTGATTGTCACCCACAGGTTCCAAGAGACCCCAGACACAGGTTGTGGTGTCCATCTCGATTCTCCATTGCACAGGCAGCACTGCTCAGCAGCTGCTGCAGACACTCGCACGAGCTAGAAACAGGCAGGACAGCCAGCGGTATATAAAGTGGAAGGAACAGGAAAAGTGAAGAAGGAGGGCAGAAATGCAACTAAGAAGTAAAAACTTCTAATGGCTGAAAAAGGCTGAAGAAAAGCACTGTATTGATAACGATGTCAGTGAAGTGCTGGCAATTGACACCTGAATTCTCCGTTTGGCCCCGGTTGTGATGTTAAGACAAAGCTTTTGCTGGTGCTGCAGAACCTTCAACAGTCTAGAAATTTCTGTCTCTTATATAGACAGTTATATCAGGAGGTAGGTGCCCTTTCAGGATGCTATTTTATATCAACTCCAGTTTATTCCTGTCCTTGCATTTCTTTGTACTTACACCGTTCAGTTGTTACAATCAGAGAAGTGTCTCATCACACCACTCATTGTCTTTCCCTAATAATTTTGGGGGATCTCAGTTACAGATGTGTTTTTATTATCTACTCTGTTTTGTGGGAAAGGTCCAAGAAAAATGTGGAACATGTTTTGTAGTTTTGTGAACCTGTTTTGCAAATCTTGACTATTTGTTGGCTTGCTGGGCCAGCTCGTAACAGGGTCTGTTGCTCATGCTCCTGTGGGACCACTGCTTTTTGCAGAGTGAACGTTCTTCTGTACAAAGTTGCCCAAATTTTGCCCTGGTAATCACCATAAGAGAGTTTACTCATATATGAGCACAGATCCCACATGGTTTGGCATAATCTCTTGCTATCCAAAGAAGACAGCCATTTCAAGAAGACAGTTTTCTAAGTATCACCGCTGATGCCTGGAGGTTGCATGTCCATTAAGCCCACTGATCTGTCTGCTTCACATTTTGCATGCCAAGGAATAAGCAAATGAGGAGCAGAAGGTTGCATTGCAAACCGAGGAAACATTTGAGAAGTTGACCTGTCAGTGCTGTGGGCAGGACATCAACCAAAACCCTAGAGTTAAACAGAAGCTTATGGATCTGGTCAGTGAAAAACTCCTCTGTCACTGCAGAGAGGATATGAGAAAAAGATTATAACTTTTGAATACAGAATTAAAAATCTCTGAAACTCAGGGCCAGAGTAGTTTAAAACTGGAGTTGTCTGGGTTGCCTTTAACAGCGTTCTTCCTTAACATTGTGCTAACGTTCTTAGCAGGAATCCTTCTGTCATATCTTTGTGTCCCATGCACAGGCAAAACTCACTACTAACCTGTGAGTCTCTTGGCTATGCTATTTCCCGTTCAGGGATCTTTGTTAGATGTAAAGCAGAATTTCTGTTCGGAAACTTTGCACCTTGGATATCTCAGGTAACTTACCCAAGGCATAGCGGATTGGAAGGACACAACAACAGTGCTTTATATTTCAGGCTCAGTTAACTGATATTTGTGAAGTGCTTGAAGTTATTTGGGTGAAGATATTAATGCGCAGTAGAATAACAGATATGTAAGTTTAAAAAAATAATACTAATAAACCCTCACCATGTTTTGGAAACGTGGGTGTTATAACTCCCCCAGGAAGTATCACTTTTGATAAACAAAGTCAGTTTCCTGGAAAAACTGGCACCAAGTTCTCAAATGTTTAAAAACAGAGATAACAATCTCTCTTTCCCCAGCTTGTGAAAGAAATACATTGATGAGTTTAGAGAATTTATTCATTGGTATGAGCATGAGTGGGTGTGTTAAGTAGAGAATTTAATGAGAGGGAGCTAATGAGGGGGAGCGAATTGGGAAAGAAGACTTTTGCATCTATTAGTTCTGAAAGTGGAAAAGTCTGCAAATGTCCTTGCATCTCCTGAGCTTCAGAGCCTGGGTCCAGTCCTGCGGGAGCACTGCCTTCAGCTGACACATCCTCTGCCTGCTAGTTTGCAAGTCTGTTGTTCCCATAGAGCAGAGGCGTGTGAGGACCTTTTGGTACTTCTGAGCTTGTCACACAGTCATACAACAGCATCACTTCTCACCTGAGCTGAGAGCTGGTCAAGAGCTTGTCATCTGTGTAAACACTATGATGTGAACAGTGTTGATCTAGGTGCGGTTCCCCAGGAAAGGGCCTGAAGTGAGAGAAACCAGCACTGATAAACTCGGTTTAACCAATAGACTAAAAAGTGGCAATCAGGACTATTGAACTGTCTGCTTATCCCTATTTCCCAGTAAGTGGGTTTGACTCACAAAAGCTTTGCCAGACGCAGGGGAGATAAGTTCCTAAGGAACAGACCAGTGAAATACTCACTGATTGAAGTAACCGCAGGGAAATGCTGTTGCATGCCAATTTTTCAGGTACCCATGTGTACACTCTGAATGGAACTGATCCAGAAGGAGATCCTGTGACGTACGGCCTGGCTTATGAAGCTGGATCAAGACGCTACTTTTCTGTTGATAAAAACCTTGGAAATGTTACACTGATCGAGGAGCTTGATAGAGAGGTACAGTGAAATGGCACCACTCTTGTGCGTTCGTGGGATTTCCTTCAGTTTAATTTGATCTGTGGCTTTGAGGGACAATGCCAACGTATTTGCCCCTAAAACATCTAATATACTTTGCAATTCTGAAACATTATACTTCACCCATCAAATTGTTTTCCAGTTGACTTGTGCCACTGACACTGCTATCAAATTTTTTAGCAGCTGTCTGTCCAGCTTTTGCCGAAAGAGAAGTCTACTCTTTGTTCCTATCTTCCCCCAACTGCACCCCATCAAGAGTTTAGGGGCAGTTACAGTCCTCTGATCCTCAGACAGGGGACTCTCCTGTTACTAGGAGGAAGCAGAGATTTGTGTAAGCGGTGTTCCAGGACACTTCTCTAGTTACATCACGGCCCTTTAGCCCACGTGTAACCTTATTGGGTTAAAGATGTTCCCAGCAATAATGGTCTATAATGGCCTTATTCTGGGAACACAGGCACTGAACCCTTCATGTCTCCTTTGCAGGGAAGGGTACACAGTACTTAGTAAACCCTTCAAAATACTGTGTGCTGAGACAGAAGAATTTTGAACCAATCGTGCCTTTTTAGAGAGTGTTTCTTAAAAAAGTTGACTGATTTTCACTAGCACTTTACAGGACAACAGGGATTCCCAGACCAACTGTCTCTTGACAGTAGCCACAGAAAGTCCAAGGAGCCCTGCAGCTGAGGGGTCTTCCTAACCTCTGCTGTGATTGCTTCATGGTATTAGTTGTTGCTTTCATCTATCTGCTGAGACACATTTAAACTTGCAGTCCCTTCTCCAATCAGGGCAAACACACCATCTCTCTAACAAAAGAATTTTCTTGGTTTACAGAAGGAAGATGAAATTGAAGTTATTGTCAGTATTTCAGATGGCCTGAGTACAGTAAGTATTTAATTATGCTGTAGCTTGTCAAACTGTCTGTCCCCACATACATCCTCCTATTGATTTACCTTACAGGGACTATCTCATTTTATCAGAAAACATAATCTCATTAGAGTCTTACCTCCTGTTTTGAGAGCCACTGAACTCCCAGTAACTCAGGTCTCACTCCAGCTCCTTGCTCAGCTATTTGAGGATAATTACAATGTAGTGTGAACTGAAAGTCTGACTTAGTGCCCTGCAGAATTACAGCAGCTTCCTATGAAGCTTCACTGTCAGCTCAGTAGGATTCATACCTAAGGAAGAACTGGAAGCTTCTTGGAGAAATGCATGACTTCATAGGAACTAGTGTTGGACACCCAAGAGCTGACTGTCCTTCCACACCTGCAACGTTTCTCTAGCTTGACATTAAGAAGAGTTCCTTAGACTAAGGGGGTGGGGGTTTTCTTGTCTCTGTCGAATAAAGCTTTGATCACCTTGAATCATTAAGGACTTATCTGAGGGCATTGCACAAGCATCCAATCCTAGTTCTACAAATTTCCTTGGCATTTTGCTTTACAGACGAATGCTGTCACAGCCAGGATATTAGTCTGCGAATAAGAGGACCTGGGCCACAAAAGTGGGACTCTCTTACAAGGCAGAATCCACAAGACAGAATAACTCTTGAGCTCTTCCTCATCTCAAACAAATTAATTGAGATTAGCACAACAAATGTTTGGGAGGTGCCAGCATCCTATAGGCACAACTGTTCTGTCAGCCCCTGTAAATAGGAAAATAATGGGATCACATCCACATGTCCACTTGCAAACAACTGGGAAGTTTAGTTGGTCAAATATGTTTGCTTCTGTATTTTTAGAAATAGAAAACGTATTTTGTTCAAGATGGATTGTTACATAGTAGTAGTATGTATTTGTACAACCAAATTATGCATGCTATTAACCTAGGATCATGATATCAAATGAGACATTAATGAATGCTCTCGGCTGTCAGGTACCAACTTTTACAGTCTTTTATGTATTCTCACAAAATCCATCATGGTATCTTGAACGCCATAACAAAGAAGAAAGACTTTTGAAAATTAGCCCCGATCTGTAATTTGTAAAGTACTCTGAGACTCCTTATTTAGTTTGGAGATATTTGTGTTCTCTCCACAAAGCAAATTCTTCTGGATTATGGGATTCTTCTGTATTTTCTTTTATGTGCTCAGTTTTGGTAGTGCAAAGATATTCTATTACAACATAATTTCTCATTGCCTTTTACTGCACCCTAGTAGGCAAATGAATGGGTACATGTTGAAAATCAGCTAGAGTCATAATATGTTCTTCATATTCTACTCCAGGTTTCTGAAAAAGTCAGGATCCTTGTAATGGATGCTAATGATGAGAGCCCGGAATTCATCAATACACCTTACATAGTCCAAGTCCCAGAGGTTGGTGAAGTTCCTTTGCATACTGGAAGTATATTTCAATAGGATGTAAAGAGGAGCTAGTATGTTTTCAGTAAAATAAGATGATGCGCAGGACTAACTTGCATTCTTTTGTTTTGGCAGTTGGGTAGATATTTATGCAAACTTAGGGAATAAGTCTGTAGGTACTTAAGGTGTGCTGGTTTTGTGGGTGAGCTCGAGATGTGAGTCATTGGGAGTTTTTAGAATTTACTTCAGTGGGAATAGGATGCGCTCTGTCTTAGCTGAGATTTCCTGTCATTTTTATTCCAAAAAGGTTTTCTTCCTTCTTGTTCTTCTCCAGTTTCCTCCATTTTTAATCCCTTCCCTCTTTTCTTTCTGTTCTTTGGTTCCCTCAATGCTTTTATATTCTTTCTACCATCACTCTCTTGCTGCCTCCTTGCATGCTTATTTTTCATTTCTTCTAACTCACCTGGTTTTCCACTTCTGTGTGACTCTGGTAACTCTTTCTGGTCACAGAACACTCCCTCTGGCAGCAGTATCTTTAAGATCGAGGCAGTGGATAAAGACACAGGTTCTGGAGGAAGTATCACCTATTTCTTGCAGGTAAGGTATTACTTGTACCTTCCAAAATCATCTCTCATTTACTGAGTTCTCAGAAATCAGGTTACAAAAGATGTTGAGGGTTGAGCCTGCTACTAGTGTCTGTAGGACCAGTTTTGTCCTGGGCACAAGAAAACAAGCATTCACAAAATGGAGACTGTCTGATTGTGAGCAGCCAAGTGCAGCCCAGCAGGCAGAAGGACGAGCTGGAGTTGCCACTGTCACTCCTAAGCTTGCCAGCAGGACTCCTCGCGGCAGGGCCCTTGTTGGCCCTTTCTTTGGAGTAATGGAGAGAGCAAGTCTAATTTGTAATCTTGTATGCATATAGGATCTCTAAAGCATGAAATAGCTTTATTTAGAGAGCAAAATGCACTGGAAACCCAAATGTGCACTTCAGTGCAGTGGGCTGGTACGTAACTGAGACCTGGATCACAGTGTGAAATGTGAAGTACTAAGTCTTCTCACTGATGAAGCCATGCCTGCTTGAAACCAGCCTTTCAGGTGTTGCCTACTGGTGAAGAATGGAAAGCGCTCCGTATTAAAAGCTGAATTTTCTGTATTACAGACTTTCTGCATCCCAAAAAGGCAACTTTTTGCATTATATCCTTCAAATTCCTTCTTCCTATATAAGCAGCTTTGTCCAGATTAGCTGCAGTTCTCCTTATTCGAGAGGCAACAGAGAAAAAAACCAAAACCAAAACCGGTTTGTTGCAATATTTACTTTGGGTACAAATATGGAAATAAGTTGGGAGATATTTACATAGCACTAAAGCTAATCCTGTTAAGAGCTTGGGCATACTGTGAAAAGAACACCTTGAGTGCCTTGTTGAAATTTAGTTTTGATTTCACCAATTATGATCCATTTAATATACAATATGTGCAGGATTCAATTTTGCACAGGGTATTTTCCAGTAAGCTGATAGACTATGAATCCAAGGAACAGCAATTTCAAACTTCTGTGTCTAGTTGGTATGTTTGTGTGGCAAAATGGTTACTAAATACATGTATTTGTTGAAAACAGTGTTGCCATGTCTTTTGGCACAATCTCTGGGAATTCTCAATCTGCACAGACGAAAACCCTCTCCGAAAGTCTGATGTAGGCAAGTGGGGATGTCTACTGAAAAGGCCGAGATTATCTGATAGTGGCCATTGTGTATGGATACCCAAACGGAGGTGTGTTTATAGATATCTCCAGCCCAGAAGAATGGAGTGAAACAGTTTTTTTAGGCCTTCTTGGAAATCAGACGTCTTTTAGGTTTTATTTGTATATCGCAAAAATCACTAAAACACCACTCTGTTGACAATAGTCTATGCATGCAAACTTCCTGCCTTTTTTTTAGCTAGTAGAACTTTGAAACACTGAGGGATAACACCTTTTTTCTTCTTCCTTTTCCCCTCGTCTTTTTTTCTGTTAAGCCTTCCTACCTCTTTCCATGCAGTGAACTGTGTTAACCAAAGTTTAAGATTTCACAATGAAATACTAAAAGATTAAAAAAATCTACATTGCAGGTAACTGATTTATTCTGAATAATGAGAGACTTGTGGTTGGTTCATGAATTGTTCATAAACACACAGAGGTGAAATTCATCAAATACATTATTCACCCAAACCATATCATTATTCTAGTCTTTTCCCTTAGCAGATGAAATAAAAGATGAATCCCTACGGCAATCTTATTTCCATACCTGTAATCTCTTGCTCTTTCTTCTTTTCTTCTAGAACATCCATGCTAATAAGTTTACAATAGACCGTCACAGTGGTGTCCTGCGCATCAAAACAGGGGTCACCCTGGACTATGAGAAATCAAGAACACATTTTGTTGTTGTCGTAGCCAAGGTACAAAGCCTGTGTCTGAAACTAGAGGAGGTGGGGGGGTTGTATTTGAGTAGGACGGATTAGTTCGAATACAAGTCTGACTTAAAGGGTTGCTGAAACATTAAATATAACATTGAGGCAGCAGAGTCACTCCCTCTGTAACATCTGGAGATGTGGGGGGTAACATGTAAAAGTGAGGGAGGAAAGGTGCCCGGTGTCTGCTGCTGAAAAACATCTAGAGGCATTTGGGGAGTGATTTTCCCCCATTTCGCTCAAGTCCCAGTGCCAGGATAGTGACCCCCACCACAGAAAGTCACCTGTGCCTTTTGAGAGTCACCTAGAAGTGAAGGGTTGGTGGATGCAGCCCTGGCTTCAGGAAGCACCAGCCTTTGGACAAATGCAGGTGCCCAGGGCTTCCTCGTGCTGCCCAGGACACAGCCCTACCGCAGGCAGGCAGCGTGGGTCACAGACATCAGCCACAGGGCACAGCTGGACCCAGTGCAGCACAAGTGACTGACTTCTTTTCTGGAAATATCTGTAGATGTTTCTTTCTTTCACTTCTCTGCTGCCTTGTGGCAGGAGCTTATTCAAATCCTGCAAATATCACTGCACATCCCTTCTTGCCACTGTCATTCTCAGCAGTGCTGTGCCTGTGGCACAGCTGAGGATTCATAACAGGCATTAAAAGTTCATGGATTCTGGAGTAAAATCTCTCAGGATCCTGTGGGAACCTGTCACACAGACAGACTCGCATGGGTGGAAAGAGGACAATTTTGCTGCTACTTTTGGGGACTTTGAGTTTCTCATGTTTTATTAAAAACATACGGATCTTTTTCTGTATTCATTTAGCCAGAGTTCATTTGAGGAGAAGTAACAAAATTTGGCTTAAATGCTGCCTTTGGGGCAGTAAGGAGGAAAAAAAATGAGCATATCTTATCCAAAAAAAAATGGAATTTTTAGAATTGGTGCAGCAGACATGCTGAACAATTCACACTCTTATACACCAGCATGACTACTGACCTCCAGCCGGTGCCCTGAGACTGAGGGTGCTAAAAGCTTCTGAAATTGCGAGTCATCTTTCTAATTGGCTCTGCTGTATGAGTAGCACAGAGTTGATTGTAGTCAGGTCCCCAGAGACTGTTTATACACCGTGGCTATCTAACAGCTCTTGGCTGCACAGCTCCTCTGTGCTTTCACTTTATCACGTAAGAGTCCCTCGGAGTCTTTGACCATGCGCACTGTTTAATTTCCCCCTAGAAATGCGCTACCTTGCTATTGCACGTTGTCTTGTGTTTATGACAAGACTATATGTGGGATGAAAAGCTGTAGACCTTAGTCACTAACTTTTTGCGTCAGTTTCTAGCATTCTTTTTTTCCCCACAAAAAAGTTGAATTCCCTGTCCCTTGTGTTGTTGATAAAAGATCATGTATGACTGCATATATTGGCACAACCACTTTTAATATAAGAAATTACTTCTGAGACACTGCAAGCTGTCTTCCTAATCAGAGAGGGAGCAGGACAAGTGGAAAAGAGAAGAGAGTAGGATAACAGAGATTAATCTGTGTGTTGAGAGAGAGAAGGGATTCCTGGTGCTTCTGAAGGCTCAGGAGGTGCATGCAATGCCCTAAGCTGATTTGTGGACATGTTTCAGCAGAGGGATCTGATGATGACTTCTCTTCTAGGATGGTGGTGGGAAGCTCAGGGGAGACAACAAAGTGTTTTCAGCCACAACAACAGTTACTGTCAATGTGGAGGATGTTCAGGACACTCCTCCCATGTTCATCGGGACTCCCTACTACGGATATGTCTACGAGGATACACTCGCAGTAAGTGCTGTTTTCGCCTGTAGGAAAACAAGTGCAATCTTTCACATCTCAGTCAAGATGGCCCTATGGTTTCTAGCACAGGCTTTATTGGAAACTGGGACCTAAGCTCTGATATGACTTCTAGGTGAAATGAGCTGATAACATCTCAGACTTGTTATTTACATCCATTGCAAATTTGCCATGCAAGACTTCCTGTTGCTGTTATTAAAGTCAAAAGGATTCTGCCCATTTATGTTGGTCTAAGCCCAGACAGGGGCTAAGAGCTCTTCTGTAGCTGAGACCTGCAGAGGCACTTGGCTGAAGGCTTAAGCTGGTTGCCAGTTACCTCACCTGAACACGTCATGCTGGAAGCCTTTGTGTGCTGTGTGGTCTCCTGGTGCTTTTATCTTCTAGCTGATCAGTCTAGTACCAACTGCTGGTTGTGCGAGATATGGGGAGAATTTATGCCCAAATGCTCTAGACTCTGTTCTGTCCCATGGGGATGTGCTTCTCCCAGGAGGGAGAATCCATGGAGGATCCTCCCTTGGATTCTCCCTGGGAGAAGCAATCCTGACACGCCCAAAATGCAGGATACTTTCTGCTCAGTTTTGGCTAGATAGGCAAAATTGTCCAGGAAGCCCTCCCAGGCCTAAAACCCACCAGATTATTGAGCAAGCAGGGACACACTTAGGAGAACCACTTTCAAATGGGGACCTGCTGCTGAAGGTACCACTTCCTATCTATCACGGACACAGAATCCAAGGAGTACACTGAGCTCCTGGCTGCGCCATCACCTCAGAAATGCCTAATAGCAGATTTGCTTAGAAGGGAGTGTACAGCTTAACACATCAGTTTATTATATCCACTATGATGCTTTCAGCAGTTTAGTATTCTTGAAGCTACAAACTAATGAATTTTCTCTATATCTAAGCAGCGGCATGATAACGTGTATGGATCAGCTTTCACCCTGATACATAAGATTTAATTAAAATTTTCTTCATACGCAGGACGAGAAATGATATCTATGAAATTACTCAACACTAGACTATTGATCTCTTTGTCAGTGTGATTGCACGCTGTTCACCTGATTTTCCCTTGAATTTCAGGAGAGATCGCGTCTTTACTTTCTGTCCAGAACTCCAGTGTATGCTGCAGCCCTTGCATGACTGTATATTGCAGTTCAGTGCATAGGCTGTTACATTTCAGCAGGGCAGAAAAGTAATGCTTGTGTACTTCGCAGATGTTTGGAATGAATGATATTATGTATATTGATTTATTCTGCATAGTTGCATATAGATCTCAAAATAACTATCAGATGCACACCAGCGTTAGTGTTTACCATGGAAATTGGAGTTATTAAATGTTAATTACATCCAGTCTAAGTTCATAACTTACACCATTATGATATTATAATGATGTAAGTGCGAATTGGTCCTTTCCAGTGTGGGTTTTGCTATTAGAATGAGCTCCACAGGGAGAGATGCACTAGCTGATTTTAGTGTTTTTTACATATTTGGTGTTAATTTTGTAAACTTCCTTCTTTTCTCCCTGGTGGAGTTGTCAGGCTTTACAAGTACCCTGTCACCTTCAAAGGGACTGCACTGCATTTTGCCCAGTAGGCAGATTTTATTGCAGCTTCCAGCATAAATGATAATAAATACAGTTCTGTATTTCCAGTTGCTCTAGCAGAACCTTGCTCTTGCTTGAAAAACTCATTCAGGGGTTATCATGAAAACGTTCCTTGTTGCCGTTTATGATTAACTGACAGTTACTTCAGTGTTCCCTGTTTTGCAGCCCCAAACAGTAATACTTTAGCTCAGAGGCCTAAATCTCACGGCTCGTTGCCATGTGGGTGAGCATTTTAATGCTGACAGTCGCTGTCCCTCTGAGCTGACAGGAGCAGTCACACGAGGAAATGGTCTCCAGTACACAAGTTCTGTACATATGGCCCATGGCCACGTTACTTGCGCAGAAAGAAAAACAGTGAAGGTTTAAGGACAGTTGAATCACCATAATTCTCATCACAATTTTATGCCCTAAATGTTCTGTGGGCCAAGTTGCTTTGTGATCCCCTGTTTGCTTTTGCTGCCTGTCTGAACTTAATTAGGTCAGACTCCTCAGCAGCTGCCAGTCTCTGAGTGTATGGCACAGTGTGTGGCCATGGGGCACGCAGTGATGCCGGGAGCCTACGCAGAGGGCATCTTCTTAGTGACCCAAACTAAACCTCGGGTCTCAGATCGGTTACTCCAAATCCTCTGTCCGAGTCTGTGGCTCAAGGTAGGTGTCCCTGGCCACGGCTGGGACCCCTGGGGCAGCTGAGGCCCATGCAGCAAAGCAGGTTGCTCTGCCATCGGTGCAGGCGGTGGCACGGCTCTGGCCGCAGGCTAGCGATGTCAGGTCACACAGCAGGTCCACAGCAGTGAGCAGCAGCGGGGGTGTCCCCACTTTTTGTGGGGGTGCAGTGCATGGGCTGCGACATCACTGGGAACAACCGAAACTATCCATGTAGGAACAACAAGGAGTTGGTCCAAGGGGTAGCATTCGGCTCCTGCTCTGCAAAGCCGTTTTTTTTCTGTCTGGGAGCCAATGGCCCTTGCCGTGTTCCCCATACAGCACGAGCAAAAGTACCCACTCTCCCCTCCCACACCTCACTGCAGAAAGACTTACAGAAGTTCTGTTTATTAATACGCAGCTGCAATTTCACTGCTCTTTGCTCTCAGCACACAGACTGCGATTTCCCATTTCTCCCCAGGGCTCTGAGGTCCTTACTGTTGTTGCTCTTGATGGAGACAGAGGAAAGCCTAACAGTATTCATTACTGCATCGTGAACGGTGAGTAAACTTGTTTTGTAAGAAATCTGAAGGGCAGTTGAAACTAGATCTGACATTAAATTAGAATAGGATATGCTAGGGTTTAATAACTGAGACAAACTCTCATGAAATAATGTCAGGTACCTCGAACAACTCCGGGGCCCTGTCTACCAGAAAACAGCCAAGATACGATTCACTGAGTTTTAGTATCTGCTTCACAGAACTGTGCTTGGAGTTGTTAATGTTGCTGATTTGTTAGGCATCAGTAGCCTGCTTGTCATTTCAGAAAGTGTAAAGGGAGATGCATTCACTGCTACTGAGCATCTCTATCATTTAATCTGTGAGGCAAGAGAATGCATTGGGAGACCCAGACATTGTGATTAAAGTGGCTAAATGTCCAAACCTCTGGTTTCTCGGAAGAAATTATATTTACCAGGGAAGAGACACTGGCTGTACGCCGCACTGGAAGGAAGTAGATGTTATCAGAAGATTAATACTTTTCATCAGCTATTCTGAGAGTGTCTGTCGCACGTCTTTTAATAGCATAAATGTGAGACTTAGCTGAATTGATGATTCATTAGCTGGCAAAGTCAACAACTTAGCTCAACTAAACTCCAAGCTACAACTTTAGTTTTGTTTGGTTCTCTTTTCCTCCAAAACAAGACTTCCATGGCAACGGGGCACCCCAACTCCCAGGTGTGAGAGATCACAAAATTTCATAAGAGAAATCTGAGGTGTAGTTGCAGAGCTAAGCAGTAAGTTCTTCATTGTGTTATGTGATCTAAACAGCAAGGTCTAGAGAGGACAGAAAGGGTTGAAATTGAGGTTTTGCCTTGATGTGAGAAAAAGTGGAAAGTGGGAAAATGTAAAAAGAAAGGTGGAGAATGAAAGGTAAAAACAAATAAGTGTTATGAAAATATGCAAGACAAGGGAGAAACTGAGTAAGCAGAGTAAGCAAAGGGAGATGAACCAAGGAAGATGTCAAAGGGAAATAGGATTAATGAGCAAAGATATTAGATTTCCAAAGAAAATAGAGTAGGATCAAAAAGGTGCTATGGGGTAAAAACGGTAAGTGATTAGGAAAGAGTGGAAAATGAAGATGAAAGGGGATGACAGATAAGTAGCATAAAATACGACTTAATGGAGAGCAGGCTTTCCTCATGCACATTAACACAGGATGTTGCTAGCATGAAATGGAAAAGAGGGGAAGAGAACATGCTTTTAGTGCACAGAAAGTTGAAGAAATAGATAGAGAACAAAAAGATGATAACAGATTTCTGCCCCTGCACCTCAGACCCTGGCATTACTGGTGACAAGCCATTATCCCAGTACTTGCAGGCTGGGTTGTCAAAGGCCAAGAAAATACTAACAGCAAATAGGAAATTATTTATTCTTTATAAGCATTTTTTAATCTGGGGAGTGTGGGAGAATTTTAGAAAATACACCCCTCCTCTGAACGTGCTGTACAAAGGAAGACACATAATGCTACATACTCTGAGTTACCAGTTTCCCTGTGATAACTAGACAATAACATGAACTATGGTGGCTTGAAACCACTATTGACTTAAGCTTCTTCTCAGTCAGGATGTACTTTCCAGGCCGATGTATCTTAATAATGGACCATTGTATGAGTCGATATCTGTCCAATGTTGTGTTTAGTGTACTTTAATGAAGTTGCAGTTATTGCAGGTATTAGCAAAATGGGATACTGTCGGATGGTTTAAAAATCAGCATTGGAATTGAGTTAGAGAAAAAGAAAAATGACTGGACTTTCAGTTCATCATCCTTTATTTGTGAAGGCTTGATCGCCTTCATTGTAAGGGTTTTCCTCTCTTTTCCTTTCAATGGTAGGCTCTGCCACAAAGCATAGGTTGTGGACAATACCGCACACGAGGCAGCAGCCAGGGCTGCCTGTAGCCCCTCGGTAGGGCAGGGCAGGGACCCCTGAGCTGCTGGCACGTCCCCTCCCTGGGCATCAGCCTGCTTTGGGCTGTGACAGAGAGATGGGAGCAGACACGGTGATGAGACACCGCTGCCTCTCTGCAACCTGGCATCTGCTTCAGCACAAATTCACCCGCTCTCAAGGGCTTGCAGCCCTGTAACTCATCTTCTGTTGAGATCAATGGAAGTTAGGTCGGTGGTAGCAAAGTCAGCCTGCAGCCCTGTCCTGCCTGTGTCAGACTCAATGCGAACAGCGTGGGTTTTACCCCAGATCCTCCAAAATCCCTCTTTGTTCAGGACAGCCTTGCAAGAGGCTGAGAGCTTTATAACAGCTCAGTGTTTAAGGCCAGAAGTAGCTTCTCCAGAGATGCTGTCTGCAGAAAGAGTGACTATGTTTTTTTCAGACAGATTGTCAGACTTCTCACCTTAGCTGATATTAGTGAGAGAAATGTTCTTGTTTCTCAGAGACTTAATTATGCATTTGCTAATTAAAATGAGGAATGTCTATTTTTGTCTAAACCAGCATATAAAGAAGACAGCATAATAGATATGAATACCAAATTTGCATGCCTGGTTGCTGAGGGTTGAAGGGAACCTAACCAGGGTGGGAAGAGGAAAGTGAGGGCAGCTGCCCATAGGGGCTGAGCTCCACTGAGGCGTTCCTTGGGGACAAAACCCTTTTTGGCCCTCATCTGTGTTTTCGTCTCACTGTGAACAGGCATAGAAATGCTTCATTTTTGAAAAGCAGCTTCAGATCTACTAATAGATATGGATACACATATGGACAAAGATATGCTTAATGAAGTGTATGGTTGATTGCTCATGCTTGTTCAGAAAAAGGAAGCGCGGCGTATAACTAGAGAATCTTGGTTTCATTGCAGGAAGTGAAGGTTCATTCGAAATTGGCAACACAACTGGAGCCATTTCTGTTATAAAAAGCCCAAATCAGCTCAAGAAAGAAGTGTATGAACTAAAAGTTCAGGTATGTTCTGTGGCCACTTGGAGACCATTGGTCTTAAATGCCATAAGCAAGCATGATTGTCTAAAATAGCTCAATTTATAGCTGACTTTACCTGTTTCAGAAACTACCCCCTATATTTGAGCAGAGTGCCAGATAGTATAAAAAAGAACAAACTGCTTTTGGTCCTTGAGATATTTAGTGTCTCAAATTACTTCTTCCAAAGGAAGTAATCTTGTCCTAATTCCATCTCTGAGTCTAGAGAATCAACATCCTTTACAATGCATAGATAACTGTTCTTTGTGTTTCCAGATTTTATTGCTAAACTGGGAATTAATGTCTTGTAACCTCTATGTGATGAGATAGGTAACTGTCAAATCTATGATTAGTAGTCAGACTGGGGTAGATCATGCAATGTCATATCAGTATCCACTCCTGAATCATTGATCAGCCACATAGAAATACATGCTAACACCTTGACGAGCTGACACCTTGATGAACTAGTATCAGTGTGACAGGCTGCATTCTTTCAAGCTGTTTCTAAAGACCAACAGTTTAAGAATGTAGAGTTAAATTGTGAAGACTATATCAGTTTTCTTTGGTAAATGCATATTACAACCACAAAAGTTTGTCGTGGTAAGGACAATTTTGTCCAAAGGCAGCTTTGTCCAAGTTAAACTCAGGCACCATTTCTTCCCTTAATCTCTGTGGTTTACTGCAGTCTGCTAGCACTTCCCAGATACAGGATTAGTTAAGCCCTTGCAAGCTTTTCTGATCTCCTAGTTATATCCATGAGCTTGTGCAGGCTACAAAATCTGCCTGAGGAACCAAAAGGATATTGTATTACCCAGCGTAGGTAGTGACAGGCACCTTAGTTACCAGACTAGCATCTTCAGAGAAATTTAGCAGTCTAGTGCCTTTGGTTCTGAGCCCTTTGAGCAAAAAAGCATGTTAGAGATGGCTGTTTTGTTACAAAAACACCAGCCGGAGTTTCTGACCTGACAGAAGAAACGTCTTAGGTTCGATCCAGTGAATGAGGCTGGGTGTTAGAATTGTTGAAACCCAGACAGTTTTGATGTTTGAGTTCAGAAAAATGCCAGCTAGGTTTGCTTGTCTGTCCAAACTATATGCCATTTAAATTAAGCTTATCTAGACAGCAAAGCAGGGAATAAATCTCAAAAAATTAAAAAAGTGACATTTTTCTTTTTCAAATATTTGCCTAAATACTGCATACAGTTTTTCTCGCAGTTTTCAAGGCTGCAGTCCTTGCGTCAATGTGAAAATCAGCTACCTGTGGTACACAGCAAATTTAAAGATTGTCTGCCTTTGCTATTCTGTCAACACTTTGGGCAAGCAATTATCTTGCCTCTATTAGATTTTCTGTCATTAGAGAACTGTTTTCACCTAGGGTGAGTTACTAAGCTCACAAAATAAGGAGGAGAATTTTTTCAGTGGGGCTTTATTGGGACTGGTTCATTACCATAATCTTCTAATCATCATAAACTTCGGTGTGAAATGGACTGAGATTTCTAGAGAAATACAAGGCTGTGAACCTTCATACAAGTTAGTCTGTCAGGGTGATTTGTACATGCAGAACAACACCTGAACATGGAACTGAGGAAAGAGAGTATACCCTCATCATTCTTGTCTCTCTCCTACCTGCTGCAGGCATCAGAAGTCAGTCAGGAAGGTGACGTCTCAGTGTACGCTTTTGCTGTGGTGACTATACGGGTGGTCGACCTTAACAACCATCCACCAACGTTCTACGGAGAGAATGGTCCCCAGAACAGATTTGAACTGACCATGTACGAGCATCCCCCAGAGGGTGAAATCTTGAGGGGACTGAAGATTACAGTCAGTGATTCAGATCAGGTAAATCAAAACTATGTGGACTTTCAGTTTTCCTGCCCTATTTTCCCAAAGACTAGAATAAGTTGTCAGATGGGGGATGTCATTTTAGGAACTCAACTATTTCACCTGCATTCCCCAAAAGCCTAGGGCAGACAAAGTAGCTGTAGGTTCCATTAACACAGGGAGTTTGGACCCAGAAGTATACTTATTCTGTCATATGCTGCTATGTCGACGAGAAGGGTGGTCCTAAGGCTGCGGCCCAGTTCTTGTGGTAACTAAAGTTGAACAGTCTTTATGAACTTCCCCTAACTGCTGGTTACATACAACTGTTGTCAGTGTAATGTCCGAGAATGTACTCCCTTAGAGTTTCTAATCACTTTAGTAGCTGCAAGTGCAATTGCTGTCTGTATCTTCTCCACCCCTTCTGGAAACAATACAGTCCATACCTTACATTGGTTTTATTACGATATATTATCCTTCTGGCCCTTACGTTACAGCCGAAGTCTGCAATGCATGTTTTAATAAATTGTTCCCACTGGAGTGATATTTTTAGGTAATCTTAAAAATTATGCCAGAGCCAAACTAACTCTAACTAGATAAAGGAAAGGGAAAGAAGACTCCATCCATCTCAGCCTGCTATCTAACTGACCTGTGATGCCCGTAGATACTATGGTGATGGTTGCTATAGGGATCCCTAAGCTAAATACCGTATGAATGGCATCCATCTGAGTTAGCCTGAGGTTAGGTGGTGACAAGAGAAAAGCTTAATGCATCTGAGAACTGTATTACTATTGGAAAGAGTGCTCTTATAACTGTGCTCGGTATTGTGCTGTTTTGACGGTATTGTACTCGATCAAACCCACGAGCTTCTTCCCCCTCCCTCCTGCTGCTCTGCAGCAAGCAGATAAATGGCTGCTTTCAAAGTCTATCCTGCTGTTGTCACAGAGGATGTTGCTGCAGAAGGAAAGAAACAAAACCCATCTCTGCTATTTTGAGACAAAATATATATGTATCATATGTAGGCTGACAAAATATTCAAGCTGCAAGTTAGGCTATAAAATAAGCAGAAAACATTGCTAAATACACTATATAGATTTCTCGAGAAGCTTCCTAGTACAGTGTAAGACACACTCAAGGGGGGTTGGGTTCCTTTTCTTTTAAGGCATAGAATGCAATGTTTTCCCTTCCATAGAAGAGGACTATATACAAAACAAAATGAAACATATGTCTGTTTCTGTCACAGCCATTAGTGACTCTTTCTTTTGGGGGAGTGGATGGTACAGGTGAGGAGGAGGAAGCTGTGGGCAAGGTCTGTTTTAGGCCCACAGTTTGATGGAAATGCCATTTTTACTTGCAAGAACATTATGCAGATATTTCTGCCCCAGCCCTCTTCATCCGACAGACATAGCTTAGGGCTCAGTGCTGTTCTTCCTTCCATCATTCCTGTGTCCCATGGCTGTCTGCTTGGAGACATGCAGCAGCATGGCTTGCTCCTAGCAGATCTGGGTTCGGCGGACATCACTGTCAGAAATCCCTCAGCTGCTGGAGGGAGGCAGTTCTCTCCCCGCCCCATGCCACCCTCCCTCCAGCCATGTACAGTCCCCAGTGCAGTGGATTTTGTATCATCAGCCGGTCCACTTTCCCCATCAGCACTATTTTCCATTGTCCAGCACCTCTGGCTTTGTGTGTTTGGCTTTACTACCAGCGAAAGAGAGCCTGTTGTCATCTGTGTAGCTGTGGGGCTTCGTATGACCAAACAATGCAGACCGCTGAATTTGGATCCAAGATCAGTCTGGTTCCCCTTGGGGGACTGCTGATGAATACTTGTCCTTTTGACATTGAGCTAGAGCAAGAACTGCTCATAACAAGTCCTCCAGGGATACTGCTGTAAGCAGAGTTATCCTGTATGAAAGTTAGTATTAGAAATTCTTCATCTCAAGATTCTTGCTAGGGTGAGAACATGGCACCAGCCAGGCAGTGAATGTGGCTGGTTGTCACAGTGCAACTGTGACATTGTTTGAGAAACTGATGAACTCAGAGAGCTGGTTAAATGGGCTCAGCTCATTTTCATGCCTTCCCCCAGTGAGGCAGAAAGATGAGAATCCCCATTTTATCTTTTCTCTTCCATGCTCCAGTTTGGTTTAAAAGAATTGGTCTGTCCATCTGCCTCTGGCTCACTCAACCTAACTCACACACAAGTGGTGGTAACCTTCCAGATATTGCTGCTTCCCATGTCCTCTCTGGATAGAAATTTTATCTATGTTATGGGATTTGGCTTCTCACTTCACCTGGAGCTGTCAAATGTGTGTCATATTTCATCCTGCACAAGTGGAGCTCCTCTATCCTCCCAAGTGCATCAACTTCCAGAAGGTTCAGTGGCTGTAACTCTGGGCTAGCTTAACCCAGTCAGTGCAAACCATGGAGTGCCACCTCTGTCTGTAAACTGCATATCTTCATGGCTCTGCATCATCACCCCAGGCTGTGAGCTCTTAGACCAGGCTGGGTTTTTGAGGGGTCCATTGTCCTTACTTGGGCAGTTCAGTTGTCTTTCCTTGGAAGGAACCAGGAGGAGGCAAGACTTGCCTAGCGATGTGCACATGGTGTCATCTCTGTCACATGCACTAGCTCACAGTGTGTGGCACAAAGCCCAAGGCTGTTTGCTACAGGAGTCCCTCTATTAGCCAGTCCTGGTGGAGGGTTTTTCCATCATGACTGAAAGAACAGCGAAGCTTGTCAATCTATTTTAAGAAAAGCTGTGTCCGTCTTGTGACCAGGGCTGGAGGGATTATACAAGTAAGCTTCTTAGCAGTCACTTGCCCAAGGGATGGAGAGCAGAGGGCTCTAAGCAGTAAGACTCCTTCTAATTTTATGCAGTGCAAAGAAACCGAGCCAATCTAGGCCATAAGAAATGCATCGTTCACTGAAAACAATGCCGTATCTGCTTTTATTCACAGGGAGCCAATGCTAAATTCAACCTCCGTCTTGTCGGACCTGGTGGCATCTTCCGAGTGGTTCCCCAAACTGTCCTGAATGAGGCTCAGGTTACGATAATAGTGGAAAATTCTGCTGCTATTGACTATGAAAAGTTCAAGGTGTTAACCTTCAAGGTAATTCTGCTTCCTGAGTCCTCTCTGCCTGCGTATATGATGTGTATGATGGCTTATATATCTGATGGGATTTAGCTTCTTAATCCACCTGGAGCTGTCTGATGCATTTTCAGTGACATTATAGTCCATGTAAGGGAAACTCATTTCTGCCCCTGGTTTATCAAGTTCCAAAGGTTTAATGCGTGCATCTGTGGACTAATTTAGTCCAGTCAGTGCAAAGTGTTGAGTATTATCTCTCTGTGGAAACTGCACATGTTGGTGGCTCTGAGTCATTCTAGACTGAACCCTAAGGGTTATTTCTGCTCTTACAACAATAAATTCACAGGACGAAATCCTAATTTCTCTGGAGCCAGAGCTTTACCTGCTTAGTCCTACGTAATTTGGTTCATGATCATGCTTTTGAGTGTTTGGCAGGCTGAAGACTCCAGCTGACTGGAAGATGATTTCCCAAAATTGCCCACTGCCTTTGTCAGAGTGTGTCTATCTATATGGCCTTTTGCAGACTGACCTGAGGCTATCTCAGCCATGCTCCAAGCCAGCCATACAAGGACCAACTTTCATCCAAAAGCTGGACCCTTGGCATTATCACCTTCCCTGATGGATTCATTGGCTCACCAGCAAGATAATGAAGGAGTCTGGTTTCGTGCCAGCTGCCTCTGAACATGAGTATAGATGGTTCAGTTCTGACTGCAAAGAATGGCATAGACAATTCCTCTAATAATTAAAAGAAAATAAAAATTGCCAGAACTATCTAGCTGAGTATTAACATACGCTAGTTTTGATTTTGTACAGAAAGTGGCATTTTTAGCACAGACCAGAAACCAATGTCCTGGACTTTGTTCTCATCCTTGCTACATGGTTTGCTTTGTGTCCTTAGCAAGTCATTTCACTGCAGTATGGTTCATGTCTCCTCTTGTAATGTTCCTGAGTCATTTTGAGCTTCATAGGTTATAGATGCTACAAAAATGTGAGGCATCATTACTGTATTAAAATGGAAGATTCTGAAAGGACTATAAAGTGCTACCGAAACTAATTATAATAAGCACACATTTATTCAGGTTAAACTACCAAAAGACCAGTAAAGAAGTTACACATGGCCTCCTCATGAATACTAATAGAAATCAAAGTACTTAATGTGATTGCCATGAACACTGAAAGAAATAATTACCAGGAAAAAGGGTATACATTTTTTTAGCTTAAGCCGTTACTCACTGGTTTTGGAGGATGAAATTCTTTCTACTGGAGAAAGACCATAAGGCTTTGCTGAAAATGCAGAGCCTTTGTCTAGATTCCAAATGAAGAAGGTGCAGCTGGATAATATGGTAGTAATATATGGCAGCAAATACTTTATAAAGACCTCATTGCTGTCTCCATCTCTCTGAAAAGTTCAAATTGCTTCCTACCCAGTTTTAGTTGCCAATGTAGTCATTCTAGTTAGAATTTTGGATTAACTATATTCTTGTTTCTATTTAACATGTATCCCACAGCAACTTTGAGAAGCTGCTTTCAGGGTTTTTTTTCTGCAAGCAATGATCTCTCTCTTCAGGTTTGTTATTGAGCAGTAAAATGCCAGAGAGGAATTAAAGCTGTTTTGACTGGGAGGTGCACTGGAAAACTACCTGAAGGAAAGGCTGCTAGAGCAAATCTATCTTCCATTTAGGTCTGGCTCTTAAATGCAGTTGATGGTCAGGCCCTGCTTCATTTTCAGCTGTCCAAGAGCTAGAGTGGGTTTCCCAAGGTACGGCAGCTGAGGTAATTCATATCGCTCCAGCCTGGCCTCAGATCTCAGGTCCCTCTGCCACAGGGGCCAGATGTTGCTGTCCCACCTTGTCATGGGCTGACAGGCTCTGGGGGCCAAACCCCCTGCCTTCAGCCCAGAGTACATCCCGCCTTGACAGGACCCTGTACCTACCCCTTGCGTTCTGCAGACACACATCTCCCACACAACAGGACCAGACGAGGCTGCAATTATCTTCAGTTGCCAAAATCAAACTCTATTTTAAAAGTTTCCCTGCCCCTTTTAAGATTATATCTCAGTTTGCTTTTCTGGCACTTGTATTGGTTGTTGATACATAGTCCTGTGAAGTAATAGTTTTAAGCTATTTTTTTCTCTCTCTGCATAAAACAAGCAATACATCTCTGCATAAGGCATTGCAGGCAAGTACACAGACAAAAATCCCTCCCTGAAGGAAGGTGTTGTCAGCATGTTGACATAGCTGGACTATGGCTGCTAAAGGGAGAGGGAATAAAAGATGAATGTAGAAAAAAACTAAAAATACAAAGCCCTCATGAGGTATTCTAAGATGGGCTGATTCCAACAGCAAAGATTATTTCACTGCGGATGTTATAATATAGTTATAGCTCCACGTGCACAATAAGCAATCAGATTTTATCTCTGTCCTGCTTTAGGAGCCGAGATTGCTCAGGAGCAGGTTTTTGCTGACGTTTGTATGACTGGCCCTTCAAAAACTTCTTTTGCTGTTAACACCATTTGAAACTCCCAAACACAAAAGTTAGCACGGACACGCAGTGACGAAACTCCCCTTTTAGAGCAGATGTGCCCTATAGCAATTACAAGCAATCCTTTGAGATTAATTTCTTCAAGAAGCCTTTCACTGTTTATTTCCAAACATTATAAACGTTCACACGGTAGGAACAGCTCCAGGGGCTGATACTGAGATAGCCTTTTTCCTGCCTCCTTAAACTGCTCCCCACCCTCCCCAAACCCTGTCACTTCTAGGCGACACCAACCTCTTTGAAGGCTGCGGGGACGTGAACGCAGCGTGTGCCCTCAGTGGTGCCACTGCTGGTGTCCATCACACACCGCCTGCCCCACAGGGAGCCAGGACATGGTGGGAAAGAGGGTGAGCGCCCGGCGAGCGGCACAGGAAGGACAAGCTCCCACAGCCCTCCTCTCAGCCAGGCGCTGCGCCGACAGAGCAGGAGACGCTGTGGCAGCCTCGCTCCACCTTCCGGAGCTCCAAGCTTCATCCTGCTTGAGGGAGCTCCTGGGACATATGTCTACTGGGAGTAAAAGCCCACGCAGCTGGATTTTCAGTTGAGCCTCTCATATCTCAGTTAAATGTCCTGCTGACTAGTCTATTAGTGCCGTCTTGTGCTCACTAGATTTCTGGAGCCCTCCTGCTTTGTGTTAACTAGGTCTCTGCCCAAACGTGAACACCAAATGGTTGACCATATGTGTTGGTCATTTGGGTTCAGCCCTTACCGAACCCAAGACTGATGTCCTAGTGCTGATTCTGTGTGATGCAGGGACCAGACCTGCGGGCTGGAGGCTGTGCAGGGCTCAGTGTCTCTCAGGACCTGTTGCTGAAACAGCTCTTTCTTGCTCGGTCACACGCTGCCTGAGCGATAGGCTTGCTGCTCTACCAGCTCGGGCTTCATACTGACATTCCCCTAATCTACTGAGGAGCAAACAGAGACACAGCAGAAACACTGCTGCTATTTTGTGTTAGACTAAGAATAAGAGAGGAAACATGCGGTGCTAAGTAGCTGAAGTCCTGTAGAAGAGTGCCTGTCTGAGACTTTGGAGGTGACTTACCAAATACTTGCTCTGGTCTGTTCCCAAGCGGGGATCTGAGAGCTCCCTGCTGTCTACGGAGAACTGCCACACACCAGGCGCCTGGGTTATCCTCTTCCTTCTCTGTGGTGGCTGCTCTCCCCTGCATCAATTAGCAGGGCATTAAGGGGCAATGGGAGAAACCAACTTGCTAACCCAGCAGTGCCATCCCTCAGCTGAGGGATGAGATAGGCACATACTTGTGTTGAGCTCTGCTGACAGCCAGGCAGAAGAACATCCCTGCCGCTGGCTTGTCCCCATCCCTGGTGTTGCTGCAGGTGGTTGCCTGCCCTTTCAGATGAGCAGAGTTATGAGAACGTGTTATGCCAAGGCTCTCTGTTCCTCCTCAGAGACAGTGAGGTAATTCAAAAGTCCCAGTGGGTATCTGATAAAATCCTAATTAGCATGAGGCAGTGAGGGTAGAGTCCCAGGCAGCCTGGTGGTAGGAGTTCTCACAAACTTTGTGAAATGGGATTCTGCTGTACACGCCTGATCCCTGACCGTCATGCATTTGGGGTGGGGGTACTGCTGCTTCCAAACATCCCAGGGCACCAGGTCTCTCATCTCTTCACCCTGTTTGGTGTAGTTTATTTCCCTGACTTCTTTCCTGATGAAGAACTTATGCTTCCTCTGCAAAGGACCATCATTCAATTTATGTGACTATTCAAAATGATTCAGTGCTTATGGTTCCCTAAGTTCTAGGAGCTGCCCAGGGATGGGTGTTTGCTTGCTTCTGTTATGGCTTTTTGAGCTGCGTTGGTTAGTTATGACTAATCACATCTGTCACATGAAGTCTAATATGTATACGTGGGTTTGAAGTCCTCTTTCCACACCTGGATTGCCCACTGCAAGCATGTACAAACAAGCCTAGGCTGCACACTGACCTAGCTCATCATCTCCTGTTTTTGAGCTGTCTGGTCCAAACAGGCTAAAATACACCAATACGCCATGGGTAGTGTAAGGAAGCTGCTTTGTAGTAATTTTCTGTTTTTCTCTTCTTAGCTTCTTGCAATAGAGGTGAACACACCCGAGAAATTCAGCTCAACAGCTGACGTAGTGATTCGCTTGCTGGATACCAATGACAATGTCCCGAAGTTCTCCTCCGACTACTACATTGCCAGGATCCCTGAGAACTCCCCAGGGGGCTCAAACGTAGTTGCTGTTACAGTAAGTTTCACTAATCTCTTAAAAAATGCTCTTTTTTTTCTAGGTGTCTGTGGAGGCACTTCAAGTACCTTAAAAATAGTGGGGAGAGGCAAGTAGGAAATCTTACTCGTCATTCTGCTTCCAGACTGACCTCCAGTTCCTTTCCAGAATCAACAACAACAACAAAAAAAAAACACTTTTGGGGAAAAAAGAAGTTTTAGGCAATTTTTTTCAGAACAACAAATTTACTTTGGTTTTTAATTAAAGGCCATCTGCTTTTAAGACAAATCACATGGTCTGTGAGTACTAAGAAAGCCCCAGTCAAATCAGTGTCCAGCAGGAAGATTCAGTTATGACTAAGCGGAATTGGATTTACTGGATTTGCTTGCTTAAGCAGGAGTACAAAGAAAACAAGATGGCTGCTTTCTGGGTATTAGTCTCCTCCTCCTGGGAGGAATCTGGCTGCTAAATGCATAATTACATAGTTAATGAAGGCAAGAATATAACATTAAAATGCTTAGAGCTGGGAAAGAAAAATCCCTATGCAAGTATCTCCTCACAGTGGGAAAAAAATGCCTGTAGATTTTCCAGTATCTCACATTTTCATAGAAAGAAAGTCAGGGTATTACACGGGCCCTATGTGCTGGAGAAGCGTTTCCAGCCGTTGGTGTGAGCTGTATCTCTTTGACGCAGCTGCTAGGACTGGAAGCGGATCTCCTGTCCCAAAGCCGAGGAAGCTCCTGGCCATGCGGGGCTCGGTGGCTGATGCCCAGCTGGTGGCTGATGCAAGTGACCTTGTGGGGGCCTCATGGGTATGGATGATGGAGGCTGGTTGCCAGAGATCTCCGGCACAGGCTGGCTGCAAGTCAGAAAGAAAATTAAATAATCAGAATAATAAAGTGCTGAGGGAAAATTTTAGGGATGGAAGAATGAAAGAAGTGGAACATAAACAATACGGAAAAGGTTGTTAGAGCAAACTAATAGGAAAGCTGTAGAAAACAGAGACTCCCAAACATCACTGTCTTTCCAGCAAGAGGAATAACAAATTCTAGGATGTGGACAACAAAAAAAAATTTAGAAGAAGTTTGCAAAAGCAACAAAAGTAGCCATTCTGAGCCGCAGTGCACAGGACAGCATAGCTGCTGTGGATTCCCTGTACAATTTACTGTCATGTGCTGTCAACTCAGTATTTGACCCAGATTCACAATACACTTGACAAACTGAGATACTCCAAGTACTGAGGACGGCAATTCTGGCAGAAGCCCCAGGCATGCAAATGTTTAAGGAAAAGCTAGGCAGTCCTAAAGTAGACTGCAGTCAAAATTACGGGGCGAGAGAAGCTGACAAGCTCATGTCAAAGACCTAAAAACACCTGTCAGCAGGGCTGCAGGTGTGTTATGTTATCCATGCAGGAATCAAAGACATTGTTCCAGTTTTCAGATATTTAAACAGGAAGACGAATGAACCATCCGCTGTTGCTGTGAATTTTGATGGCTAGGTATAACGGTATAATAGAACAGCTCCTCAGAGCTACCAGAGAAGTAGTTTATGGAAATAGCTGTTACCAAATCAATAGCTTTCCTAATCCTGAACTAAGAAAGGAAACCAACAGGAGTCTGTAACAAAGACACCTCGTGTAGTATCTGCATTACTAAAAGTCACACAGGCACAAGAGCGATTAAAGTATAAACAAAACTGAAATATTGTGTATAGATTGAAACATTTGTTATGCGTTACTTTAAACTGAATCAATTAGACAAGCAGGCTTAAAAAATACTCTCTATAAACTAAATAATTTTGTCTGGGGAATGTACATTAATATGTAACTGATAATTAGGAAGGCTTGAGAGCGGGCAGTTCATTCACGTCATTGAGATTAGCTTCGTCTCTCTTAAAGGAAGGACGTGTTAAACGCCAATAGATGGAGCCATCTAGTGGCTTTCTCCCTGCTAGGGCCCGGCCACCAGCCTGGCATCTTCACAGCTTCCCTGGAACAGGGAACAGGGCAGTGACATTTCCGTGTGTTAGATTTTGCAGTTTCCTAGGTGCACTTTTTTAATGTGATTTCCCCCTAAACGTGTGATATAAAAAAGGGGGGAAAGCATTTGGGGTTTTACATGGCCTGTTGGTAAAAGAAAAAAGAAGCATTTCTGTTTGCAATTTAGTAAAGGATGACTCTCTCATTTTCTTTCCTTAAGGCTACAGATCCAGATTCAGGGCTTTGGGGAGAAGTCAAGTACTCTATCTATGGAACAGGAGCAGATCTGTAAGTAAAAAAACCAAACCAAACCAAACAAAAAAAAAAAAGAGAAAACTGCCTATCCTCTGAGCAGAGTTTTAAAAGAATTAAAAAAAAAAAAAAAAAGAACAGGCTCATTCTTGACCTGCTCATTTTCAAGGACATTTATGCCATGTTCTCTGTGAGTTCTGTGAAAACAACAACAGAAAAACTAGTGTGATCATTGAACATCTGCTTCATGACCCATGGAATTTTACCCACAAGCCCCCAAAGAGACATAAGGCAGCTGAAGTACCAATACTCAGGATCTGTTCAATCACCATTTGAAAAACACTTGTAAGAGAGAGAAAGGAGGTTTTAGTCTAGTAGTTGTGAAAAGTCAATTCTGGAGGAAAAAATATCCCTTGTTCTTTCCCCTTCCTTTTCCATATAGCTGCACAAATAGTTCAGTTTCAACTCTTGTCAAAATAAATCAAAGATGACAAGACTTTAAAGAATATAAACTTTAGCTTTGGCGGCCAACTGCATTGGGTGTTCAAAGCATTTGATATATTTAAAACTAATAGTCCTGCATCAGGAAGAGGGGAATCTGATGCTTACTTGATTTTGTAATGATGCCTATCCGCCTCTCCCTGTCTTTGGGGACAGTGCTGGGGTAAGAACACCCTGAAACCCTGCTTTCTCCCATGCTGCTTCCATCCCAGCAATTGCCCTGGCCCAGTGGTTGGGGTTCCCAGCCATGACTAGCATCACTGACCATCACAGATACTGCTGCTGGAACATGCAGCTTCTGGACGTGGTGGGGCTGCAGGCCAGAATATTGGGAATGAACGAGCTTTTCAGGCACTCATCCCCAGAATCCATTTTTCTCCATACATTATCCACCTGGAGTTAAAGCTGAACTCTTCTTGTTAAGGTGAAAGCTGTTTAGGAGGCACAAAGTCCAAAATCCAAGATGTTAAGGGTGAACCTCTTCTGTAGCCAGAAGGATACACATATGGGAGAATTTCCAGGATGGATTATTTTGAGCCCTTCACTAAATCCTTAAGCTAGCTGCTAACTGCATAGAGGCAAGCAGGCAAAGGTCACGTCATGCAGGCAGACCGCTTCGGTTAAAATGTAGCAGCTGGTGCAAAGAAGCTTGTGAAGGTTGTTGAGGAAGGATTTAGAAAGAAATGTGAGTGCAACTTTATTCTGAGTGGAGCTATGGGGATGCTCAAACTCACTGTTCTTATGCTGTTGAATGAGGAAATTAGATGTGAAGACTTTTATTTTCCTTCTTAAGTATGATTTTTTTTCTTTTCCTTGTGCCAGAATGGCATGGCTTTGCAAGGCTGGGTTGTTTTCCTCACCCTGGCACCTCCAGATCTGCTAAACACACAGTTTGATACAGATTTGAGAGTTTCAATTAGACACGTGATTTTTTTCTGTCTCAGGGATTACATCAGTGGATATGCAGTTGCATTGGCAGAAAGATGAGTTGCACTGGAGTGAGAGGAATAGTGTTAACTGCTGAAGATAAAACCATTACGCTGGTAATCCTACATCCAAGCTGCCAGTGGAAGTGGCGTACACTGCTGTAATGGCTTCACATCTCAGTGCTGCAATTCTTCCACTCAAATGGGGGTGATGAGAGTCCTCTCTTCATGGTTAGGCTGGGTTGGGTGCTAAGGAGGCACTCGGCACAGGCACTGTTTCCTACCAAGAGCTTGCACACCTCTTTCCACCTCCAGGTCTTGGCTTTCATCAAGCCTTGTATTTGTATTTAAATGGGTAATGAAAACAATTGAAGATTCTGGATTATTAAGTGCCACTTTTATAATCACTCTCAATTGCACGCACAGTTGGAATACAGAAAATATTTTGTTATCCTGTACATTAATTAAAGGGTATATAGAACCTTTCATCTGTTAAAAACCTGCTTGGAGCCTACCCCAGGAGTCCATTTTAAAAAGACACTGGGTTGGTATCGTCTCTATAAATCCAAGCTTTTGGCTGACACTTTTGACAGTGTCTGAGTAATTACAAATGTGTAGAATTGAACTTGCTACAGATAAATCTGAACACCCACTCCATCCCAGTGCCAGTCTATGGAAAAGTCATCATTTTTGGAGGAGATTATTTGCCCTGCATTTTGGGGGATTTGAGAGCAGCCATTTTTCTTACCCATTCTGAGAAGTGAAGAGCTTAAATATGATATGCAGCACACTTCCCTTAGCTATTGAGGTGATATCAATCAATCTTAATTTATGCAGGACATGATCTAATACATTGTAGTTATAAACTGGAAAAAAAAAAAAAAAATAGGCAGTTCCTCAATGTTTTAACGCAAAGAAATGACTCTGGGAGAAGGCCATCACACTAAGCATTTATTGAGGACAAAGGCTTTAACAGAAAATGCAGCTAAAATGCACAATATGTAGAAAAACACCAGACACTGATAGTTCTCTGGTTTCCAAGCCTAAAGAACTAGGAAAGAATAGGTAGAGTGAATGATTTGGAAACATCAGCCAGACAGAGTTAGGTGAAGAGTACCAATCTTTGGGCACAGCATTTCAGTGTTTAGAACCCACCTTTGCTCCAGGCCGTAAACACACATTAAATGATCAAAAAACCCAAAAGTCTTTCCATCCTTCTTTTCCAGGTTCCTAATCCACCCATCAACCGGTATAATTTATACCCAGCCCTGGGCTGTATTAGATGCTGAAGTGAACTCAAAGTATAATTTCTATGTGAAGGCAGAGGACACTGATGGGAAGTACAGCTTGGCTGAAGTGTTTATCACCGTGCTAGATGTCAATGACCACTCTCCAGAGTTCAATGAAAACATCCAGGAAAAGACGATGATCATCGGGTCACCGGTGAAGATAGAGGTGAGAGACTACACAGTGTGTCACAAAGTAGAGGGCTTTGGAAAAGCCCCAGCTCCACTATTTATTGCTCAGGGATCATGATGAATGCCTGAAAGTTGGCTTTTTCTGGGGCTTTATTTTGCACATCCATTTGTATATAAAAAAAAATGGATTAATGCGTGGAATGATAGTATTTACAGACTGCTGAGAAGGAGAAATAAATTCTATAGGCAAAAGATAAAGTTCTATTACAGTATTTGAACCATCAGCTGGTAGAGGATCCTGGACTATACAGTGATCATAATAAGCCCAAATAAGATGAGTGAACGGAAGTACAGGGTTTTGAATACTTTACCTTCCTGCCATGCCTTTGTGTTTGACCACACAACTTCTTTCCCTTCACTTTGCGGAACTGTGTTCATTGATCCAGCACGGAACAGGAGGTAAAAAACCACAATAACAATTCACAGGCAAAGGAGCAGAACATCCCATGTTACACATATTTGAATGCATATAGTGAAGCCTGATTACACAACACCTAATGTTAATAGAATAAATACCACAGCACAAAAATGAAGGCAGCTGTACTTTAACACATGTGGAGCTAATCCCATTGTTCTGTATTCACTTCACATTTGTTCCCCATGCTGTGTGAGAAACTCCCCAGCAGTGGACCATTTGCATTCTACAGATAGGTTACAGTTCAGTTTTTCCTCTGATTTTATTTAATCTCAAATAGAAATCACTTATACAAAAGACTCTAGTCCTGCTGTTTTTCACTAGAAAATGTAGCACAGCTGATACCAGAAAAGGGGAAATTGTTTCCAAGATGAAACAAAAACAGCCCAGTCATCTCACAGCATGGATGTTATCGGAAGCGAATGCTCAGAAACTTTTAGAGTTTTGTCTTCAGGCAAACATAGAAACAATAACCTCTTTGTTCTTTACACTTCCCCTACCAGGCTATAGAT
This sequence comes from Fratercula arctica, assembly GCA_947846985.1. Lineage (NCBI taxonomy): Eukaryota > Metazoa > Chordata > Aves > Charadriiformes > Alcidae > Fratercula > Fratercula arctica. The sequence goes on from CANTUZ010000010.1 coordinate 30,276,283, forward strand.
CAAGATGCAGAAGAACCCAACAACATTGTGGATTATTCCATCATGCAAGCAGATCCAGCCAATGTCTTTGATATAGACCAAAGCACTGGGGAAATCAAGCTGAAATCCTATATCCGTTCCCTGGACATCATCCACAACATCACAAAGAACAAAGACTGCATATGGTCATTGGTGGTGCAGGCCAAAGACCGAGGCTCCCCGTCCTTCAGCACCACGGCAGTTCTGAAGATTGATATCACAGAGGAGGTAAGCAAACGTTTCAGAAAAATCCTTGTGTGAGATGGTCCTTGAGAGGCAACGAAGAGTAGTCACTGCCTGCTCCTTTTCTGGGGCTACTTTAACAATGCTTCAGGAGTTGAAATCAACAGCCAGAAAGTTGCCAGCCATTTCTTGCTGGCTCTGGTTTGTAGAGTGTTACTAGAGCCTTGTGGTGAAGCTGGATTCTACAGCCACAAATGTAAAAGACATTTTGATCAGAGAAATAGCAAAGGTACAAAGGTAGGAGCATAATGTGGTTGGGAGATGAGTTTCTTGCATCTGATTGTTAGAGAGATATGCAAATTAAGGACTATGGACTCCTGAGAGTAAAGGTAAATCCTGACTTCTAAATTTTTGTTTTCATTCAAGAGAGGAGAACAATCTTTTTCCCCTACAAAATGTGAGTGGAAGGTAGTGGGGCCAGAGTGAAATATATCAGACCAGTTTTGCAAGTCAACATAAGTGACATAGGAAAAGTGAGAAAACTTTATAGAAATGCTTGAAAGTAGAATTTTGGATGTGAGTTTAATACTTGCAGTATTATTAGCAAATGAAACAAGACAACCCTAAAAGATAGCACATGTAGGTTCAGAGTTTCCTGTTAGTCCAACTTTTTCATCAACCACAGAACAAGCAGCGATTTATGATGAGCAGTGGATGCTTGTGTGATTCTTATTTATTGTAGTTGCCTTGCCATGCCTTTAAGTATGTACCAGCAGGGAGGAAATGGGCTTTAAAGTAGATGAGAAACACATCATTACCCTGACGGTCTCTGGACCACACACATACTGGGCAAAGATGCAAATCTCTTCCTACAGACAGCAGCTGGCCTTCTCTTTGGTCAAAATGCACCCACTGCTCCTTATCTATTACAGTCCTTCTCTGTTTTCCCCATCTCCTCTTATTCCACCAGTACTTCTTACCAGCTGCATTTATATGATACTTCTTGTATACAGTTCAGGGTCCACTGGAAAGTAAAATTGTCTGCAGAGAACACTTGTGCCAGGCAAACAGCCACCAGCAGCACAGGAGTAGCTCCCGGTCTCTGTTGTCAGCCCTGCCCCACCAGGGCTGCTGCAGGACCCGGGTCTGCCCTAGCAGAGGGGGTGCCTGGCGTGGGGCAGCCTGCTGGGGCCGGCCAGCCCTGCTGCAGGCTCCACGAACACCGCCACGGGCAGGGCAGGCAGCTTCAAGGCTCTGCCAGGTGGAGCTGGGGGACTGAGTGGGCTGGGTCTCCGTGGTGAGTCCAGAGATTTAGGCATTCTTAATGATACAAAGGAAATAAACTGCTTAACACTTTGATTTCCCATGGAAACCATAATTTTTGGTGGTTTTTATACAACAAATAAGAATTGCTGCCCGCAGCCAACAGTGGGAGCGCCTGCCCTCCCTGCCTTGCTTCCAGACTTCTCACAGGGCACAATTTCAGGAGTGCGTGGCACCAGGTGGCCTCAGGCCCTGTCCCCACTGTGGAACCCCAGCATCCAGCCTCCCTCCCCTCCCGGATGAGCCGGTGACCTCTCTGTTAGCGTGCGGGGTCTAAGGCACAGGGCTGAGGGGTGTCGAGGGGCAGGAGGGTGCCCCACACCTCTTCTGCTGGGGGAAAGATCCTTGAACCGGTTGATAAGGGATGTCTGGAAGGAAAACAAGCAGCTGATGCTTTGGGATAAAAATTTTCCTGGATTTTCTTCTACTGCATGAAGCAACATCAGCACCTGATGAAAGAAGGTGTCTCCTACAAAGTCCCCTCTCTACTTCCTTTCCCCCCCTTCAGGGGTACAGATTTGGCACAGAGTGAGGGAGCATCCCTCCTGATAAAGTGTAAAGGGAAACAGAGAGGGCTGTGACATGGATTCCTCTCAGACACAGCTATTCCCTTCTTCCCATGCTCTCCTGCATGCCGAGTCCCAACACAGACCCCAAGGTGGCAACAGCATCTTCTTTCTTCACATGAGTAGGTCTCTTCAGCAGGATCTGCACCACTAATCTGGCGTCACATCCTCTGTACGCTTCTGTACATTTCTCCATTACTTCTTCCTTGCTTGCAATTATTTGGGTTGGATTTTTTTTTTCAAGAGCATCATATCTCCTTGCAAAAACCACTCTCAAATTTCAGCTTGCATGTGAGTGAGGTGCCGTGTCAGCGTACAAAGCCCTTGGTCACTCCCTACGTCCCAGAGACAGCACGGTCACTGCTGACACTGTGAAGGAAGCAGTGCCTTGGTACGGGGACATTGCATACACTTGGCCTCTCAGAGGCTGTTGCAAACCTATGTTTCATCCCTCTCTGCTCCAGCTGTACAAAGTCTCTTTTAGTTAGCTGTTTTCCGGGCATTTATGTATTACTGATTTCGGATAAGGAGGATATTTTTGAATGCATCCTCTAGAGGTTTCCTGCAATGTTAATCACACCAAGTAATTAAACAGGCATATTTTCTGATTAACATTTACCATTGCAATTAGTGCAAGGCTGTGCCCTTTGAGATAGATGCCTTGTGGCTAAGTTCAGCAGTATTGCACATCAAAAGGACCTTTTGCTCTTGGAATAATACAGTGATAAAAATTCCAGAGGCCTTTTAATTTAACTGAGTCTGGTTTTATGAAAATTGGTATTGAGTGGCATCTGTTAATCTCTTATCCCTTCTCAACAGAATAAGAAACATACGCTGAAAAAGCCGCTCTTTTTTCACCCTTATGTCTCACTCAAAAATCTATTCCTGCTGCCCAAGATTTTCACGGAAAGCTCATTCCCACTCCTGATCCTGAGGGCTGGTCTGACGGGGGGATCCCTCTGCCTCTTCATGACTCCACTGATGTTCTCTTCATGGACTGAAGCTTAAATCCATATCTAGACGGCATAATCTGTGGTTCTTAATAGCTTTGGCCACTCATTTAGACTTCTAAATATAGCTGATGAGTCTCAGTTTTAGATTCCCCTGATTGAAAGGTTCAACAAATACCTTCTGTGAACTAATATGGATATCTCCTCCCCTCTCCTATAACTCTGCAACCATGGGAACTGTGGTTCTAAACATGTGTCGCTAAACATCCTTTGCCACATTTGCAAAGCAGTTAGCCTCTTCTTCCAACAGTTTCATGGATCTTGAAAAAAATTGTTCAGAGAAGGCTGGTTTGATTTGAGAATTCTTGCCCCATGCTCATGTTTGTATTGCAAAGTAGTGTAAATGCAGCCTTCGTATGGGATGACAGCACTGCTCTTTGGGATAAGCGCTGGAGGGGGCAGCTTGTGTTCTACCTCGGATCAGGAGTTACTTCTGAAGCAAATCTCCTGATCATCCCTGCATACTGTGGTATGGCTTATGTCTCAGATAGCTCCAAAAACACCAAGGGGACTTCTTTCAGATAAAAACGTGCTTGGGGAGCACACCTAGTGTGCTTTGGCACCAGCAGGCAGTCCGTCTCTGCAATCAGGCTAGGGCACTCTGAAGCAAAACCCCAGAAATGCTGAATATGTGGAAGTGGGCTGCTCAGAACCAGCTGGTTCATTGTACAGATCCACTTGCTCAAGTCGACACAGCCCGAGTTGTCTGTAATCTGCAATAGCTTGGGCTCTTAACAGCTTCGCCTTCTTACTTAGGCTTCTAAATATAGCTGGTGAGCCTTAGCTGGTCTCATGGTTGAAGAGCTCAACCACATGTTCCTGTTGGGTCCAACTTCTGGCTACATCGCCCACTTGTTCTGCTCACTGCAACCCCCGCATTATGAAAGGCTCTTGAGAAGCTGCCAGGAGGTGTGGATGTCTGCACATTACAACCTACCAAAGGAAATAAATCACCATTTCAGTAGCAAAGACTAGCGGACATCCTCTTCGGTAAACTCAGATTTTTGAGTAGGAAGCCACTATGGAGGAAGGATGGCAAGAATAAGCCCCGCATGCTGCAGAGGGGTGTTTTCCGCAGCCTGCCCTTCAGATGTGCAGCCTGAAAACATCTATCTACACTTAAACTGTACAGCGCTGGGTCTTGTGAATCTGCCTTCAATGGCATGTGTCAATGCCTTTCTAAAGCTGGTGAGTCCCGGTGGCTAATGGACACTTCAGCATCCTGCGGGACTTGGACTGAGGAGCTTCTCTGCAGGGGACCATACCTGCCTGTTAAACAAAAAATAGTTGATGGCATCTTTTAATCCAAATAGTTGCTTTTATCTTTTTAATTGTATTCTTGTCCCAGGATTGGACTTCTTTCTCGATAGTAATACAAACAGCTTAGCTACTTCCAAACTTCTGCCACAGTTCTGTAACCCTCTAATTGTCCTCAACCGTTCTCTGGGCCAGTGCTCGTTATAACTGTGAAGTCACAGCAAAAAAACCAGCAGAGCATCATCTTTTTTGAGCAGTGGTATTTTAACTCCTTTGATGGCTATTAAGAAAGAGAGTGTTTCTTCCAGGTTTTGGCCCACAGTGCTTCCCATAGCAGCTTTCATTTCATTGCGTATCTGCTTTTGGTTTATGTATACAAGAAAAACCAGTACTCTTCAAAATGTAGAGTGTCTCTTAGGAAAAAACAACTGCTAAATAAATTACAAAGGGGTACTATTTGTTGACCCACTTCTGAGGCACTGTTGGTAATTGATACAATGACTTGAAGGTGTTTTGAACGCATAGGGTCGTGCTCAAAGGTGCTTACATGTAGGTGTCCAAGTGCTCCCAGGCTTTCACTGTCAGAGGGTGCTTGGACCTCTCTCAGACCTGGTCTGTGCATTCACCAACTGGGCCACAGTGGTGACACAGACAAGATTGCAAAGCTTTTTTGGTGACAAATGCACTTACATAAGCTGCTCTGCAGGCTGGCTAAGATGATGCTGTTCCAGGCTTGTTTTGTGAGTTATTCTTGTATTTATCCTATGAGTGTCATGGCCATGACAAACAGAAATTCTCCTGCTGTATGCTTGCAAAATGTCTTATGTTTTTATGCGGATATTGCAGAAGAGTTGTTAGCCAAGGCTGATTCTAGGCAAAGCTTTCTATAGTACAGCCCCCGTAACTACAATATAGGCTGAGCCAGCTAACTATTAATAGGTTTAGTCTTGATATTAATTACCTCCTCATAACTGGAAGCTCTGAACAGGTGCCAAACTTGGTGAGACAAGGGGGAGTTGAACAAAGATGAGTTCTGGAACTCCCCATATGATTTCCATCAGTTCTTACCCCGAAACTTGTATTCTGGCAACATAGACACGTACATCTGTCTAATCCCATTTATTCAAGGTTTTCAAATAGTTAGTCAAATAATTATTACTGAGATACAGCATCTTCTTACGCATATGTCATCTTTCTTTTTGTGTTGAGCCATCAGTACCTCACTACAAAATAGATCTTGACAACACTCATAATAAGTGGACTCATTTCAGGTCATGTACTGCTTAGCAGGATTTATCTGACACTTAATTCATCAGACTTTCACATGAAGTTAAGTAAGGCAAGGTAGAATTTCTGTTGTCTGATGGGATTTAAGTACACAAAATCCATGTAATGTAGAACAGCAAAGCTGATGTGAATTCAAGTGCCACCAAAGTTGTGGACTGCTCTGCTTTTGGTTTCTAACTTAAGTCCATTCCTAATTAAATCATGGAAAAACTCTTTGTACAGCCAAATGATGAAAATTGGTCACTACCTGTAAGGTAATGTGGTCCATGAGTTTCAATACCATTTCTTCGCCCATTTCTTTTTGGCAATAGGAAACATTCAGGACAGGGGAAGAGAGGTCTTGGATAACGTGTTTGAGGTAGGTTGTGAAAATACAGAAGTGAAGACAGTGGTGTGTGTATTAATAAATTTATATTCCCTAACTTTAGGGATGTGATTTAAAAATAAATAGTGTTTTTGTGTAATACATGACAAGGTACTCTGAAGCATCCTTTGGGAATACTCTTAGTCATCTCCCTCCACAGACTGGAAAGGGTAAAGAGATGAGCATCCTAGTTTGGAAGGAAACCCATCTGATCTCACTTTAAATGTCTAAAATTCAGAGGTTCAAGTCCAAGCTAGTCACAAGGCTCTCCTTCTACTCGCTCTCTTTGATACCTATTTTAGCATGTGGTGACTGCTACTCTGGAGGTGTCCTTTTCTCACCATTGACTAAAAGCTGGTATGAAATGCAGATAAAACGCAGTCCAACCTCTGACTAAAATGCAGATAACCTATTACTAGACACGCAAAGTTTGGGTGGTGATTCCCTCCTGGAGCCGAGGCCAGCAGAACGGGGCACGGTGGGTAGCCCTATCTCTCTGCAGCCATGCATAGCTTTATGACCAGCTCTTGGTAAATAAACCTGCTCATGACTGTGCCATTTCTGAAGGATCTCCTGGCCTTGCACAACACTACTTGTTGTCCAGATACCCTTGCAGGAGCTTGTATTCATGATGAACTTCTCTTGGAAATGTAGTCCAAGGGTGGACTACCGTGCCATGAATACGGGTGATCTCTGTGCTGCGCTGTTACCCTTTATTCCCTGACCAACCAGGTGTTGACATGCTTCACAACTTCTTTTAGTGCTTCTGGATTCAGTTCCAGGCCATTGCAACTGTCTCCTCTCCTGTGCCTAGTTCAGCATTTAGCTCCCTTTATTTTACATGCTCTCCATCCTGTATGCATTTTACCCTAGTTCCCTAGTTGTATTTATAATAGATACTGGCCTCTTTCAAATATAACTATGTGAGGGTTGACCATTTCTCTTATTTTTGATATTTCCAGATCAAGTCCAGGGTAAAATCCTATATTTTAGGCCTCAAGAAGCGTCCATGGACAATATTTGGAATTTGCATGAGTGGCGTCCTTTCTACCATTTCTGTAACAATGGTGATCTCCACCATCATGTACTGGAAAAGTGTGAAAAGATCCAAGCTCCACCCGCAGGGCAAAATCCGCAAAATAATACGGGGACCTCCGAGACACACAGTGTGCTAAGCTGCAAAGTGAACTGGCCATTCATTTGTCCTTAATATGCCATATGTAGCTTACATTATTGCTGATTTCTTTCATTTCTAAAACAAAGCTCTTTACCTCTACTCATGTCCCCTACCTCAAAGAGTTTTGTCATGTCTGTAAAAGAGTACTTGAAAACAGAATGCAGCACGTACCTGCTAACTGCTCATTCGTACACTGTAATTTTACGAAGTGAAGTTTTCTCATAATCTTTTGAATGCCATGCTCAGTAATAGTCCTGTAAACTGCCTCACCATATCACCTGCAACTGGTTTTGAAAGGTGATTTTCTACTCGTAAACTTCTGTTTGGGTTCAACACTATTATTCCTAGGAAGTTAACTCTGAAATGTAGTACAACAATACAGCTGCAGAGCCTGCAGCCAATTATTTTCTTGCTCACTTCTTGCAAGTTAAACAAAGGCTATGGTGACACGCAGGAATCCGTCCTAATTTGGTAGTAATACTCCTGTAAGCTTTTGTATTCGGCAGTCGTCTATCTCACGATGTTGTCATGCTTGCCCAGTCTCCCGCTCCATCCAAATTCTCCAGAGCTGGACTGGCTCTTTGACTCTCATTTTTTTTAGAAACAACTTCCATTAGTCAGCCCTGCTTGTTACATATTTTGGACAAATGAAATTCCTGGGTCACTGTCTGTCCCATAGAGTAAGTCATGTGTTTTCTTTGTACTCTTTTACAGACTCTTCACAAAGGGCCTATGGCCGCCTTTTTGATGCAAACTAAAGATAACCCCATGAAAGCCTTAGGAGTGCTAGCTGGTGTCATGGGCATAATGGTGCTGATAACTATCATGATCTCTACTGCCATGTTCTGGCGCAATAAGCGGTCCAACAAAATCACGCCGGTGAGAAGGATCATAAAAAAGAGACAGACCCTGCAGCCCCGGGCAGTCAGGATGGAGTGGCTGAAGTTCAAGAGGCCCAGCAATGCTGCAGAGAAGTTTGTCGTTGAGGATGACTCCAAGAGCCTACACAACGAGAACAGCAACAACAACATCCAGGTTGCCCCCGTGCCACCGATGGCCCCTGTGCCCCCACCACCCCCTGCCCTGGCTCCCATGGGGGACGCCCCGGGGTGGCGGGTGCCAACCGTGTCCGGCTCCCTCACTCCCAAGTTTATAAACAAGCAGCTGAAGAAGAGAGGTCATGGCAGCGCCCACAATGCCCTCGTGTCAGAGCTCAAACTGAAGTTTGAGAAGAGGAACGCAGCTATCGGTGAGCCCCACATCTAGGTGCTCTTGGCAGCGCCCAGAGACTGCGGATTGTGGCTGTGCGTGGATATATTTATGTGCTGTGGTCTTCCCCGTGTCTGTCAGCACCCTGTGAGCTGAGAGCAGCTTCTCGCTGTGATAGCCACCCCTCACCTTCTGCAAGTGTTACATGCTACGGAGTCACCCCACCCATAGCAAACGCTGTGGTCCGTGTCCAGTTGCAACAGCAGTTCCTTTGGCTCATGTCCCCGTGCTGGTCTCTCCCTGCAGCTGTCTGACAGGGCGCTGAGTACCCTCGTGCCAGCCACAGTCTCCCCAAGCAAACGGGGGTTCAGATTGCCCCCATTTTGGAGGTCCCTACCCACAGTCCTGGTTTTTAAACAAGGCACTCTGCAGCCAAGGCACTGGAGGATGCCACTTCTGACCCAGTCTGGCAGGTGGGTTTGAGGTGTCCAAAAACTCATCGCTTCAAATCCTAGACCCGCTTTTGAAGATGTTGGCCTGGCTGTGGCACCAGCACTGAGCTGATGTGCAGGTCTCCTACAGCAGTGACACTGCACGCTGCAAGGGGGTAGCGTGTAGCTGGTACCTTGCTCTCCAAGGTGGTACCTGCTGTCCTAGGTGGTACCTGCTGCCCTAGGTGGTATCTGTCGTCCTCAGGGTGCGACACGCTTTGTAACAGCTGGTGGAGTGATGTGCTCGTGGCCTGAGTACCTCCATTCCCAAAAGGTAAGCGGGCAGGCTTGGAGAAGTTATTCATTTTCCTGCAGCTTGTGGTGGGTTTTGCCAGAGTACATTGAGATGATGCTGTGCTTCGCTTCTGCCCTGGACTTGCCTGCTGTTCATCAGGGGACAGGAGGGCCACCTCCACCTTCCCTAGACCAGCTGGGGCAAGGCTTGAGCGCAGAAGTTCAATAGCAGCGTTCGCTCAATACTGCCTCCCTCTGACACCGCGTCCCCTAATGAGGGGGAGGCCAGCAGGAGAAGGCCATGATTAAAGCAGCAGGGGAGACAAGGTAAAACTGAGAGAAAAATGATAAGTGGAAAATACAGACAAGTGCTGGGAAGTCGGATGTGTTGGTCAGGAAAGTGTCTGGAAAGATCATTTGGTTTTGTACACTGCTAGCAGGAGGTGTCAGGGAATGTATTTCACCACCTCTCCTGGCTTGCTCCAGGGACTGCTGAGTGCAAAAGGAGGTTTCCATAAAATGTTCTGGTTTGTCCTATCAGTATTTTTGAGTGAATTATGCAACAGTTAATGGGGGTGTAGGGTTGGGAGGCAGCTGACACTTTTTTTCCTGTTATGTGACAGTAGAAAGGCACCAAAGGCAGAGCATATTTTTCACTGGATCTACCCCATAGATTCTCCCTCACGTTTGTTTCTGAGGAGATGTTTTTCAGCTGGGCCTGGCTGTTTCCCATCCCTTGGGACGAAGGCAGTGTGCGCCGGGCTGGCTGGGGAGCAGCGCCTGAACCCTGGCCCCGCAGGGCAGCTGTGCTGTGCTGGATCGACACCGCGAACATCAAGATGGGGAGCAAACCCTACAGGCCAGGACACTGTTAGTTCAAGGGGGTCGTGAGACTCTTCTCCAGCTGTCGTTTCAGCTGCAGCAGCAGACCTGGCCCTCAGGGGCTCTCCTTTCCTCACCCCTTCTGATTCCCTTTGTTTGCAGCAGGACTCCATCAGCTTGGGGGGGGGAATAGCTGGTTGAATGAGAAGTTGCCCATTTTATGGGAAAAAATCTTGTGTTTTTTAACTTCAATCCAGCTAGAAGCCAGAGGGTGACCACAGCTCGTGTCACCCACGTCTGAGCCAGGAGCCGTAGCCAAGAGGTGCAGCAGGGTCCGGGCTGGGGGTGGTGGCAGCAGCGCTGCTCCCAGAGTTTCTCCTGACACGTCTCTCCTTTCCTACGCCGTTTTCTTGCTCATCCCTCCTCCCAGGGCTGTGTGGTGACGCCCAGGCTCTCGCGTTGTGCGCCGTCACCTCGTCCTTGTCCTCCAGCCACAAGTCCTCCAGTGGGAGGGAGGGGACGTGCAGCCCCCGGCCCCGCTCCTGGTGCCCTGTGCAAGCAGGTTTTGTCTCCAACAGGTTCTGCAACCTTTCCCAAGGTACCAAAAGTTTGTGATTTGTTCCCCGTTACTACTATTTTCCCAATGTTGTGTTGAAGCCAGTATTCAATTTTCATTCTCCAATGAGGAAAGCCTATAAAGACCATTCAATTAAGTGAGATTTAACAGGAATTATAGGCTTGTAGTCTTAGAGATTATATTTAAGAGGGAATAAAGATGTTTTATTACTATGTTGTGACACTTTTTTCCAGTTACTCTGTATTTCAAATTCAGGGTGGTTTTTTTATATATAAATAAAAAAAAAAACTGCAAAAGGTGCTTCTGTGTGTGGAGTGCTGCTGGCAACAATGCCTTGTCATTGCTTGTTACGTGACCGCGCGGGCTTTCTACAAGTGGTGATGGGATGTTTTGCCTTTCCCTGGCTGTTTCCTCACTGTAATTCACCAGCTCTCTCTACAGTCTCTGCAGTTCACCGCTGTTCCCCCATGATGGCTGGGGTGGGAGAAGGCCGGTCGTTACTGATTTGTTTTTCCCTTTCCCTGGTACACAGCCCGGTGCTGGTCCTCAACCAGCATAAGCTTCTGCCTTTCTCCATATGCACCATCTCCCCAGGTTTCTCCAGGACAGGGTTGTCTCCCAGCTGCTTCTGCTCCTTCCTCACCGCTCCAGACCCCCTGTCACACATGCTGCAGCTGCCTGGCCTGCCCTGTCCCTCCAGTGCCCTGGCACTCCGTGGCATTCAGGTTTCTTTGCAATCTGTAGCTGTAAAAGAATAGAAATGAAGCCGAGGATATCTGCATATTCTGAAAATCCGTCGTGTTTATTACTTAGACACTAGAAGACTGACAAGATGAGGAAGTCCCTTGAAGTATTAGAGGGAGAGTCAGGGTTGACAACACAGGTCTCTGTTCAAACTGTGCAGCGAGTTACAGCAGGAGGAGGAAAAGTGGGACCTGAGGAGAGACAGCACAGAAAACACAGCAAAAACCAAAATAGAACTAGAAAACCAAACTGCCACCTAGTGAAGCTCACATTAGGATTTAGCTCTGCCTACAGCTGAGATTTCTACTCTAGTTTTCTTTTTGAGGCAGTCTATAACAACACATACAAAAACGGGCTGCGGGTCTATCAGCCACGTGCTTTGGTTGTGCCAGGAAGCACGAGGCCAAAAAAGAAAAAAAAAGGTCATATGTCATCAGACCCCAGAGAAATTCTGTGTGAGCTGCTCCGCAAGCAGGGGCCGGTTGCTTTTACCTGCATATTTGGGGCTTTTTGCCTCTAGAAAGGAGGCAAACCTTGGTTTCAAAGCAGGTGGCCCATCTGCATTTGGGGAAGGTGCCTGGCTTGCACCTTCAGCTCCCAAATCCCAGGTCCACCACCCCCAGCCACTTGTCCCGCTACCCCGGTTCAGGCCAAGCATCCCCGTCACCCCCCGCATCACCCTACAGCCACAGTGCCATCCTGGGAAAATGGAGAGGCGCGGTGGGGAGGGTGGAAGAGGAACAGCAGTTGAGTGCTTGCCTGCAAGAGACAAACTTCATTTTTCACCAGCTCTTGCTCTTAACTTTGAAAAGACTGTACGGACACAACACTTGTGTAGCAATGTATTACGGGGGTGTGTATATGTGTGTCAGGTAGCGTGAACTAATAAGGTCCTACAGTACATGTTTTTGGACACAAGTAAAAGGCCCTCCCCTTCTCCCTAGTATAAAAAAAAGAAAAAAAAAACCAACTCAAAACCCCTGAAACCCTGTGCTGTGGCTACATTACGGCTACGTTATGCTGGTGGTCAGTAAGCACTCACACTGTGTGGTACAACTGAGGCTGTGAACCTCTTAGGGCTGTGTAAACCTTAAAGTGGAGTAAGGAAAAAAGTGACAAAACAAACAAAACAAACCAAGCAAACAAAAAAACCCATATTCCCAAAACCTACAGCCAAAAAAAAAAAAAAAATCAGAAAAATACAGTTTTCTTCCAAGTGAAACAGAATAGCTCCATCACACTGATCCCATCCGTCCTGACTTTTTGTTATTGGTTATGCCCCCAGCCCTGCCCCAGATCCCTGTTTTGCCTCCATGGGGCAGCCCGCAGGTGAAGCCGGCACAGGGCTGAGCTGCAAAGGAGCCTCCCCACCCACCCCAGGCTGGGTACAATAAATAAAGACATAAAGACTTTTAGGTGCAAGTGAGCGTTGGTGAGACCTTTGGCTTTTTGATACATGCATTGGTGTTGGTTTTGGGTTGGTATTTTTTTGGATAATGCTTGTTTTGTGGTATGTCTGTGCGCGTTGCTGCATGGCAGCACTGCGGAGGCAGCCCAGGGGTGCAGGAGTGGCCGCCTGCCCTGGGGCACCCCCATTCCCAGGGCTCCCCGAGCGTGCTGTGGATCCCGGTCAGGCACCCCACCACTTCCTTGCTCATGGTCCTTCAAGACAACCAGCATGTGCTGTGGCTCGAGGTCATCTGCAAAAGGTGCCGCTGCAGGAGGCAGCTGGGGCTGGGCTAGTAGAGGTCGGCGCTGTTCCTATGGGGCGGCCGGGTTTTGCCCGGCTCCTCGCGGGCTGGGGGCCGCCGACCACCGCGGCCGCCCTCAGGTCGGCAGAGCCCGTCCTCGCTGCCGGCAGGCAGGCTGTCCAGCGTGCTCTCCTTACTGCCGGCAGCCTGTGCCTGGCCCCCGCGGCGGCGGCGGGGACAGGCACCGGGGCAGCGGGCCAGGCAACCAGGGCGAGCCTCAGCCGTGCAGGCGTACATGCCAGCGGGCACAGCCAGCACCATGGCACAGACGATGACAATGATGTGGATGAGCTTCTCTCGCTGCTCCAGCTGGCTGACATCACTGCCCGTGACGAAGACGACACACTGGCCCTTGCGGGGTGCCTGGTTGCGCACGGCCACGCAGACCTCGTACTTGGTGGCAGGCAGGAGGTCAGTCACCGAGTAGGTGTTGACGCCGGGGCCGATGTAGATGGCATCCTTCTGGGCAGCATCATAGCGGCCCACCAGGAGTGTGTACCATGTCTCACCTGGCTCCGCTGCCGCCGCAAACCACTCTAGGGTGATGCCATAGACCGTCTGCTTGGCAATGCGCACTTCTACGTGGGCGCCTGGCTCAGCAGGGCCGATGGGGGCCCAGCCTGGAGCAGGGGTGGATGCCCAGGGGGCCCCCACCCGGAGGGTGATGGCCACCGAGGTGTTGCCCAAGAAGTTGGCGGCTGTGCAGGTGTAGTTGCCAGCATCCACTGGCTGCGCTGCTGGGATCAGCAGCTCTGAGCGAACAGTCTCCTCACTGATGGGCTCCGTGGACACTGTGGGCAGAAGGGACTTTTGTGAGCAGGGTTTTGGGCGGGGGGGGGGGGCGGTAGGGGCGGCCACTATGCCTTTGGTGTAGCCCCAAGACCACTTCGGTGTGGGATGGGGGCCAGGCATGTCCTGCCCTGCCCAGGGAAAGCGGAAGAGAGGCACTGGAGCGTGCCAAACCCCATAGAGCTCACCAGCAAAGGGTTCTCTGGGACAAAAGGCAATAGACGCACTGGGACACCCGAGCATGGGACATGGGGAGGCTGCTGCAGGCAGAGGCCAAGCCACCCATGTGCCATCTGCCACCAGCGTGCTCAGGTCATGGCAAGCCGCTGAGATGCAGGAGGCATAGCTGCAATTTGGACACACACTCCATCCTCCATTAGGACTGAGTGCGGAAAACTTCAGTCTCAAGAGGCTGGGGCCAAAAAGAGGTGTGTGGAGGCAGGGAGCATTGGGCTGGACATGAGCTGCAGCTTTAAGAACAGTATGAAGCACCCTGTCGCCTACCCAAATAGGGGTGCGTGGCTGTGGTCAGGAAAAGTTTGTATGTAATCAGGTCAGCATGTGTTTGTGGGAAGATGCACAAGTGCTGCTACAATGCTGCAATTAAAGCAAATATCAGTCCAGGATTAAGGGCTAATGCTATTTTATTTAGCTAGCTGGTGTATTAGGAACACGCATAACCTGTGTGGTGCCTATGTGCGTTATTAGCTTACCTGATGAAAATAGCAACTTGTCTTATTGAAGGCTCGTAGTAAAAATAAATGTGAGGGAGGGTGTGTAAGAGCCGTGCTGGATGGGGAGGAAGAAGAAAAGGCCTTATATTATGGGGCTCTCAATAAAGAATAAAAATAAGCAAGGCTTATGGAAAGCATGGTTGCAGAACATGAATGGACACAGAGAGACAAGAGGGCTGCAGGGTTTTGTGGTGTGTGGGTATTTCTTAAGAAAATATATGCGACTAGTGTAGAAACATACAAGTAAGTGTGTGTGTGCGTGCACACTCCTACAAACACATGTACATACAAATATAGAGTGTGTGCACATATATATGTAGCATATAATATATAATGTAAATATATATGCATGTCTAGATAAGTACATATTTATTATATATGTATGGCTGATGTATTATTAATAGTTCTTATATCATGTGTCACGATAAAAGAGCTACTACTAAAAAGCCAACCATAAAATAATTGTGTAAAAATGAGGCCATGCTCCTTTCATCTTTGACTGATATCCTGCACGAAGCAGCTCTTCTCATGCCGGTCAGATGTGCTTAAACACATAGGATGATTGAGATTATTTGGATTATTGCCACCACAATAACTGTGATGATCTAAAGGGGCTGAGAGCTGGTGTAGTGACTGTGGTGGCCTGAAGACCTACATAAGTAAAATAACAGAATGTAATTTTTTTTAATGAAAAAAAAAAAAAGAAGAAAAATCTTTGCTTACCATTAAATGGCCTTAAAAGTTTGAGTGCATAGGTCCACCAGACAGCCGGGAAAGGACTGGCTTGCACAAAGCAGGTCAGGGTGACATTTAGCCCTACCGGGACTGTCAGGTTGGTGTCAAGGGCTGAAGTCAGGGGCTTCATGCAGCTGTTGAGCTCCACTTCATGAAAAAACTTCCCTGCCCTGAATTTCGGGCTTGAGCAAGTTAAATAGGAATTCATCAGAATAATAGGTGGGCCAACCGACTTGATAAACTGGACAAATCCCCGCAGGCGACAGTCACAAATCCAGGGATTGTCATGAAGGGCCAAGACGGCATTGGAAATAGCTTCTATCTGTCCCTCCGCCCTCTGGCTTCTCTGATAGACAGGCCAGCTGTAGAAGACATCCCTGGATATGACGGTAAGCTGATTTGAGGATAGATCTAAATAGGTCAGGTTGGGCAGATAGCGGAGTGCATGTTCTGGAAGGACATCCAACCGGTTGTGCTTCAGATCCAGGATTTTCAGAGCTGGAGTGTCTTGAAATGCTGTCCATGGCACCGAACTTAATTTGTTCCCTTGCAAGCGCAGCTCCTTCAGTACTGGCAGATATTCCAGGCTCTTGATGTGCATCACCGTGATGTTGTTAAAATTGAGCCAGAGATACTCCAAGGCACTAATGTTCTCAAAAGACCCACGAGGCAATTCTGTTAGGTGAGAATTTTCTATTCTAATTTTCCGCATGTCCTGAGGGATGTTTGCAGGGATCTGCCTCAGCAGTGCAGACATGCAGCGCAAACTCCTAAGGAGGAAACCAGAAAATTCTCCAGGTCGCACACCACATTCGTAATTAACAAACCTGGTCCCTATTCGTGTCTACAAGCACTTGAATAATTATAAGGCATTATATACAGCGCATTCATAACTCATGCATTCATCCTTCAGTTTGGATTTACACACATTTTCCCAAAAGGCTACAATTAAGTCATAAAAATTGCTACATATGCAACTACATACCTCAGAGAAATAAGAGAAATCTCATTCTATGCTCAAGCTATTACTATTCAAGACTTAGAGGAGGCATACCATGCAGCCATCTGTTTGGTTTTGGTGCTCGCAACATCAGCAAATATATATTGGGAATCTCCGAACCGCTTTGCTGGTGCTACAACTAGTGTAACTAGCATTCTTACCTTCCAAAGCTGTCTTGAGAACAAGAGCATCCTGTGACACAAGATGAAACAGATGGGTTTATCTTGTGGAAGGCCAGAAGAAGAAGAAAAACATGACAAATAGGGTCCATATTCTCCTTTAAGAAAGCACTGTGCAGGGTGTGCACCAAACATACCAACAGCCTCCAAGAAGCAAATCCTATTAGCTGTAATCTTCCTTGACGCAGAAATAAATCCTGCTGGGGACCAGACCCTAAAGAAGACATGTAGTATGGTTCAGAGCTTGTGTCAAAGTGCTAAAAATCACCCCAGGACCACTCTTGGCATTTATTCTGTAGCTGCGGGGATTTTGAGACATATTTGTTTGGTTGGTAACAGGAAGATGGAGCCAACAGTACTTCTGTTCCCAATCCCTTGCAAGTAGTTCACCAGGCTTAGTTAGTCTTTTTTAATTTCAAGGGGGTCAGTCTTTATAGCCTATATTTTAATGACATTTATCAAGGCAGAAAAACCACAGTAAGGGTCAGACATCACAGCCATAATCTGGCAGTGCATTTTGCAGGCCCAAAACATGCCCCCAGCTCTGTGCAGGCTGTACAATTGCACATGCTGAGCGAGAAACCTACGCCCCAAACTTAGTTACTTTGTCACAGAAATGTAAAAGTATGGGGTTTTTTTCCCCTCTGAAACACCACCTCCCCCATCTCCTTTCTTACATGCTAGTAATGAAAACAGCAACATAGCTGTAGCCAGTCTGTGCACTGCTCTGAGAAAAGAATACCTTTCAAGTTAATCCCTAGTGTATAAATATAAAATGTCAGTGCAATTTCAATATTTTAAAAGTTCTCTGTCTTACTCGGGAAGACATGGCCTGATTGCCTTTCAGTCAGCTTGAAAAATTCAGCCTAAATAATTCCATGAGAAGGAATTTGGAATAACCAGATTTTAATTTTATTTTTTTAAATCCAATATAGCAGTTTTTGGTTATGATTTCCAAGCAGCACTGCGTTCTCCTGGGGCCATCTAGTGTGTATGGGCTTCATTACAGCCCGCAGAAGGCAGCATGCCGCTAGAAAAGGGCTTAACCTTACTGCCAGTACGTGTGAAGCTGGGTCACAAATCAAGATTAGCCTCAACCTACTTAACCTCTAACCTATGGCACCAGGATAGAAAAATATTTATAGTGTGATGGCTTAGATCTATACATGGGTGTCAGGGCATGTGCAATAGCATAGCCACTGTAAACCTACAGAAGATTAAGGATTGATTCTGCATCTTTTAAATCAGCAGCTGCTTTGATTTCAAGGGGAAATGGCAAAATGAACTGGTGGGGAAAGTGCTGGGGACTGCCGCAGCACTTCCTGCTGGCCTGCCGTGGACGAGCAGCAAGCCACGAGGAGTGGGCCTGCTGGGCTGCTGTTGCTCTCTATGCCCAGCATCTAACCACGAGTGTATGAGGTTATTATTTTTTTAAACTGAAATGTACCTTATTTGTCCATGGTGCAGTACTTATTTCAACAGCTGCCATACATTTTAACACGTCAGTAAGCCAGGAGTGAAGGAGAAAGGCTGCTGGTCTGTAGCACAGCAGATGCAGCAGCTGTAGACCCCACACCTGACTGTGGTGTTCAGCATTAGAGTTGATGGGGCACCTTCCCATGATGGGAGAAATGGTTGAAGTCCACCCAGGTCATTGGCTTGTCCATCCATGCTGGCCATCCATTCATGAGGTGATGGAGATGCTCATCAGTGCATGGGGTTCACACGGGAAATCCACCAGAAAACTGCCCACCTTGTGAGCTGCACACATGCCACCAGCAAGGCTGCTAGTTCAGGGACAGCTCAGTTGTCTACAGCACTGGGGGGGGGCGGGGGGGTCAGCAGGAGAGATTCACCAAGCCCAACCTTGCAAAAACCTCCTTTGCTTGCAGAGGAGGCACCTCCTTTGCCACCTTCACATCCCTCCTCCGTGGCCTGCAGGGTGGGTTTTAAAGTACATGGCAACTATGTCTTCAAAAAAATCTTTCATTAAAAGCATCATTTATTAACAAGTTTAGATAGAGAGTAAAAACTCTTGGTGGTCCCCCCCATGTACGTCTTTGGGCACAGTACAGGTGCCTAATAACGCCCAATGTCCTGGGATGCAGCAAGTAAAATTTCACCTAAGCTTCTCTATTAGAAAGAAATACATTAATTTAAATAAATTAGTTGATTAACAGAAAAAAAAAAAAAGAATTGCAGCTGTTTTCTTTCTCTCATGTGAGGTCTCCTCCCAGTCCTGCCTATCTTCTACAGGACCAGAAAATGGCCTTTTAAAGAGCGGTGTCAGTCAGTACCATGGGCCAATGCTCCGGCTGTTTTCAGGCTGATATTTATTTGCTGCTTGAGAGGCCATTTCTCTAAATATTCCCAAACCCCAACTATACTCAGAATATCCTGTATCAACCTGAGAAACTAGCAGTGAATTACTTATCAAAAATCAGATGAACTAGTAGGTAGAGAGTCTACCCCTTCTCTAGGGTGGGGGTGGGAGGGAAGAAAAGAAAGGAAAATAAGGAAAAAATATACCCCAAACAGTGTTAGCTGCAGCCATTATGTTTATGTTCCCTACTGCAGTGGGATTTTGTTGCCTTTTTAATTCAGCCCAGTTTATGCCTGCCTGTAAATTTAATGGTCACTTTTGTGACAGCAGATGTCCACTCAGTTCAGCTGCTCTTTAACGTCATGTGGCATCCTGGCCGAAGCCAAAATGCAGAACAAGCTGTCTAAAACCCAAGCTGTCAAAATAAATCTCCATAGAGGCATTGTCTGCTAATCTATGGGAAGTGGAGTTTAAGAGACTGTGCTTATTGCCAAAGCAAACACCGAAAGGACGCCCACTGCGTGTTCCCATCAATGGCGAGGGAGTCGAACTCCGTCTTGAAATGACAGGCACACACAGGTCTGTAAGAAATCAAGTCCAGGCTGATGCTTTGCAATTACAGTCCCTCTGCCAGAGCTATTGGCATTAGAAATCCCTGCTGGGGAGGACATATGAGGTGAAGGCTGCAGTTGGGTATTTCAGATACGGTGCATGCAACACCAAATGGTAGGGGCTTGAAAAAACAGCTTTGAACAAAGAGGAGGGTGACATGAAAAGAGGTAAATAAGACTTTTCCTTCACAAGCTTTCAACAACAACAGCAGCTGTACAAAATTGCAGGTCTTTCCTCAATTTTTTTGAGTACCCCAGTGCCACTGGCAGGGTCCCCTGGGGCACCGCAGCTCCAGCTCCACCACAGCAAGTCCCACAGAGAGCTGGCAAAGGGGCACCACCCGCCCTCTTTCACCCTTCCAAGGAAAGGAAAGGCTTCGTCTCTTGCTCAGGGCACCTCAGGGCAGGAGCAGAGTCTGTTTCCCACGCCGAAACCAGGAGCCAGGGGCCAACATACTCCAGTGAGGTGTGATTGCAGCAGCCCCACGTCACCACCAGCAGCCCCAGCCCTCGGGAAACATGGGCACCACTCCAAGGCTCGCTGCCGCCTCCAAGAAACTCCTGGTCCTGCTCTCTGGGGTGCACACACTTATTTCTCATCAGCTTGAACCTTTACTGGCAATTGCTAAATTATTTCTTTTTAATTTTGATTAACAGGAAAGTAAAATGGGGGTTAATTCTTTTGCTCTGTTTTGGGCAACAATTTGCCACTTGTATTCATGGACTTTAAAGCTGGCAAAACTCCCACTCAGCCACAGTACTGTAGCACTGAGTGTTGATTAAATACATCCTGAAACTTCTCAGACATTCCCAGAACACTCCGACATTGAGGAACTTTGATGCAGCTTCTTCAGGAGCTTTTTAACCTTTAGATTTTATTTTACCATTGGAATACTTTCGAAGTCATTCTTCAATATCCATTCATTTTTGAAAATATCTTGAAAAATCTTTTACTGTCATTCTTGATATTTTAGGGTTCTTCTTTTTTCTTTTTTTTTTTTTCACAAATTCATATATATGCACATGCACATTTTTGTGTCCTACATTTTTTAATCATTTAAAGACGTTTTCATTTATTCTTTCTGAGCACACAGAAACAAATGTGAAAGTGACCACACTTAGCACAATTATAGCCTTCCAACATGTTTACATCACATTGTGGAAATAAGGTGTTTGTCAGCCTAAACATTATTTTTCATTTGTGGAATTTTTATACACATGTGGCCTTAAAAATATTTCAGAGCCAGTATTAGCCTTTGTCTGGATCTACTCACCAGAGCAGTACACTTTTTAAGACATTTGGAAAAACATGTTTCAAACCTTCAACGTTTTTTACATTTCTTCTTGCACTTCAACTACTTGCAGTACTCCTTTTTAATCACTTGGGGCACATTATTTCATTTATATTCTGCTCAGTTCCTTCATTTTGATAACTGCTTTTCACCAGATCCTTTTAAGAAAAAGAAATAATAACAATTTTTCAGGGCAGTATTTGGATTGATTTTTAAAACACTACTACCTTCTTTTTGAAACCTTATCCTTAATTTTTCAATTTTACACTAATTTGATTTCCAAAATAAGTATAAAAAGCTGCTGTGGAAGAAGAAGCTTGACTTTGTTATATATCCCATGACGAGCCCATCGAGGACTGGCTCCTGCCACTCTCCCAAGCACTCAGCCCAGGCAGCCAGCGCAACCTCCTGCCTAACGCAGGTGGACAATTATTTTATTGCTAAATATTACTGAAGTGGTCCCACACTCAGCTGAGAATGGACTTTAAAATGGTTTAATAGTAAAAGTAGGGAACATTGTACTCCAAGAAATTCCAAAATATATTGTTTGACAGTGCCAAAACATTTGAAATAGACCCCAAAAAGCAACAAATTGGTCAAAACCTGACACAAACAGATTAGTAGCAGTGGAAACGTTTTCCAGGGGAAAAGAAAACCAAGCACAAAAAAGTGTCAAAAAAAAAATATTTAAAATGCTATTAATGCTGTAATTCCAAAAGATATTCAGGTGTTGATTTTGGTTCTTACAGCACAGGTTTGTCCAAGGTCTGACTTTAACCAAGTAAGAAATTGCTTCCAGGGATGAATATTCTCCTTGCCTGAACTCTGAGCCAGCTCCACTCACATGTCTTATGACCAGAGAGGGAAGCTTGCCTGAGCTAACCCTGCTGCAACAAGGTGCCAAACACCCCTTCGGTTAAAACAGCAACAACAAAAAAATCCAGTGACGTATTTATCTGCTTCTTTATATGCCTCATACCACTGAAAATCTGACCCAGAGCCTTGAAAGTCACATTCAGCAGAAAATCAGTTTACTTAATGGTTTGAAATTTCACCCACAGTTTAGCACGTACAGGGTTTCTCTTCTGACCGTCCCCAGGTGACACAGAGCTTATACAAGTTTCTATCTATTGCCTGTCTTGTGTGAATCACCACTGCAGGAGAGAGAGGGGCTTGTTTTGGAGCAGCAGCACTGGAGATGCTAAACTGTGATGCCTCACCTATGAGACAGTGAGAACAGCCACAGGAAATAGAAAAGAAAAATCATGTTTGTTCTACTTGGGATCACTATTTATTCAAAGTGCAAAAAATATCCAGTAGAGTTTGTAAAACTTAACACATCCACAGTGAATGTCACAGGATGACCTCTCCATCCTCTCCTCCCCACAAGCACAGAGTGACAGTGCTGGTCCAGCCGCTGCCTTTTCCATTGCTGACTCACAGACCGTGTGTCAGAGCATGCACCCATGGAGCGGGCGAGGGCTGCTCCTGAAAAAGGGCTGGATGCGGCAAATTACCCAGCTCATGCCTCCAGGCAGCCAAAGGGTAAAATACCTCTCTCTTCTTCCCAGTTAGCTCCTGCAAACCTGACTTACGCAAAAGTCCTTGGGCAGTAGGTCCACTCCATTCACCACAGGAGAGCTTTAGGACAGCCTTGATTCTTCAGGGATAGCTTATCCATCCAGGGCCATGTCAGGCTGATTTCTGCACGGTGCAGTGATACTGCTGCATATGTGGGCAGGAATCAGGCTCAACAATACAGCAGTCCTTGTAACTCATCCCAAAACCTGCTACTGGAAGAATATTTTTGTTCTACCTTGGAGAGAGACTCTAAAAATCATCCTGGGAAATGCAACTGTATAAATAAGTAATAGATCTATAACATACTACATATTTCATCAATTAACTTGTTGTATTAAAATACGTAATTTTGCAAAATGTTATTTGTAAACCAAAAAATCTATGCAGTTCAGTGATAGAAGTAGCATGCATTCTTTTATACAGGCATTGACAAATTCTCCCAATACTCTTTATCACTAATGTAAGGAATAGACAGAGTCCTATCAGAAACTACTGTAATGTATACCCTGTTGCTAGTATTTATGTTGAGATCAAATGACTTGCTTTTTCCATCAGGCCAAGTAATCTGACATAACTGAAACCTTCTGTACAAGGAAGACTTGCAAAATCCTTAGGGGGCTCCATTCCAACTGAATTTTGCTCCAAAAGCAAATTTTGCTAACCCACACTGTATGTACCCATGCAGAATGTGAGTAGAGATCCTTCCAATGCATTTACAAATACACATTTCAAAACAATTCAGCAAACTTTATCAGTTATCACTTCAACTTGGCTGGATCCCTCCCATTCAACGTTTGGCAGAACATATATAATTTTCTTCATGAAGAATACTTATTACAAAGAGAAACACATTATTTACAGTATTACTACATGAGGGACTGGAGTGGAAAATTACACAGTTGGGAACTGCTTTGTGATAAGCACTCAGATCCAAATTCCAGTGGAGCGGCAGGACTTAAATAACTGATTAGCTCACCCTGGATATGAAAGTACATTTAGATGAATATCAGACGGTTCTTTTCAGGGTTCTTGAACCTGTAAAATGTTTGAAACCCGAAAGTCCGCACTGAGCCTCTGCCACCACTGATGCCATGGTGAAAGTATGGCTGATGTGTGCCTGGCCAGGGGTCTGCCACCACACCACATCCCCCTGCTCTGTGCGGAGCAAGGCATTTTCATGACCAAACCACATGTGCGTGGCTGAGCCCTCTGGTCTTCACCACCAGTTTTGTCAGGAGAGCCAGCAGCAACCACAGGGCTGGTCTGAGAGATTTTTGCAGAACTGTCTAATGTAGGTTTTTCAGTATGATTACAAAGCACTACAACACCACGCACCATTTGCAGAGTAGGATATTGTATGATTTTTAACTAGCACAGCTGATATAAACATACTCTACTAATTACAATACAGGTAAAAAATGCCAGCTAGGCCTGATACTGAAAGACCTGCACGGTACTGTTGTTCAAGAAAATCTTAAGAATAGTGTTTAGGGCCAAAATGCAATCACAAAACACTCTCTATTATGTATTCTTAGGATTGGATCGGGTTTTGTCTCTTGATTTCTATCTCCTTTGCACATTTCTCTGAATTCAGAGCATAGAGTTGTTATTATGTTGGACATAGTAGAAACCGTTGCTGTACATCTGCGCCTAGTGATCTATTAAGCATCAAGCCGCATGTTTCATGCAAACATGGGGGATATAAGAGGTGAGACTCAATCTTCACCTGCATAGATATTTATTTAAAATTACTAAACACTCCCCCGTTTGTCAACCAAAAGAACATCAAAAGAGCTGAGAATAAAATACTTAGCATATTGCAGAGCAGATACTAAACAACACTGAGCAGAGCACGCTCAGAAATTTTGCTTAATGTCCTCACACTCAGTGTGCATGCTTCATTTTACAAAAATAAAAGTGGTCCAGGAAAACGAGGCAATTATTATAGAAGCTTTTGACTGGGTAAAAAACAGCAAACCCCAGGTGGGATGAGCAACACGTTTCTGTAAAGCTTGGGCACCATCTACCCTCTTGCATCCTTCTCCAGAACGTTGGACATGGACACATTGACAGGGTGGCCTGCAGTGCTGGAACACAGTCATGCTTTCCACCACATGCTTTCCACCTAGCGAGTTGACAATCAGCCTAGTTACTATCAGCAAAAGTATTCATTAGGTTGCCCCTCTATCTTTGGTATTGCTTCTGAGTCCACGCTGGATCGGGCAGACAGCAGCCTGTTCGACTCATCAGGAGTATGTCTAGTCAAGTATTCTCCTTCCACGCCTTTCACCTTGGCCCCAGGAGACAGGCTTTCAAAGGTGACATAGGACTCCTGAATTTCCTTGGGTTTCCGCACAAAGCATTTTTTGCAGCGCCTTTTCAGTGCTCCACAGCAGACCACCAGCGTCAGAGGAACAGCAATGACACAGGCCACGCTGATGACAACCACATTGATGAGCTTCTGGGTCCCTCCTGCGCTGGCAACTTCGTCGGTGGAAAATATGATGCATTGCTCCTTCCTGGGGATCAGCCCTTTCACACAGACGCACACAATGTATTTGGTCTTTGGCAGCAGACCATAAATGGTGACCTTGGTCTTCCCTGGCTCCACATTGATCCGACGCATGTCTCTCTCTCCAAAGATGGCATAGAGGACACTGAACACTGTTGTGTTCTTTGCCAGAGGCGCCTTCCAGGCCAGGGTGATACCCTGATCTGTGTCTCCTATCACCCTGACGGACCTCACGATTCGCTCTGGCTCCTGCTGGCCAGTAGGCGGGCTCACCAGCAGGTTTCTGGGGTTGCTATCTTGTGCCACATCTGGAAGCAGGCCCTCTCCAGTGCCCACTCCAGCCCCCAGGGTAGGCACGGTGGAGGTGGTGATAACATACCTTGCCACTAGCTTGTCATTGTAGGCAGCTGCCTCCATCCCGCTTGCCTTCCCACTCCATGCACCTTTGGCATTAGAGTTGGGGTCATCCGTGCTTTCTGAGTCCGTGATGATGAGAGATATGAACGCCTCTGTTGCCCCCAGAAAATTCTTTGCTTTACAGATGTACTCTCCAGAGTCGAGATAAGAGACTACAGGCAGACCCAGAATAGACCAGCTCATCCCATCACTGGAAATCTCTTGGTGAACTGCAAAGAAAGAAAAATGTAAAATAAATAGGCAATAATCAATAGAATTAAGAACATGTTTTGTAAAATATTAAGATTCAATCAACCAAATGTCTGTTTGATACAGTAGAATCATTTCTTTTTGCCACAAAATCAAAGTAAACCCAAGAAAAGGACATTAACTCTAAAATTAAGTTATGTCGGGATTTACACTGCTTCAGACCAAATATACGTGAAGCATTTGATGCTATTTCCTCCCAAGTGATGAACAGTTTGAAAACAAAATAGGAAAGGTTCTTCCATTTAAAAAAAAAAAAGCTTAAAAGCTCTTATGTAGGTACAATACTTAAAAGAGTGGAAGGAGGAGGCAGTAACATGACCTAGTTGAACATTAGTCACAGTCCTCTGAGCAACAGAAAATACACACTGTGGAGATTTTCTTCTAAAAACCATTTATGGACTAGTCTAGAGGATATGAAGAAAAATAGCTGAAAAATAATCTCCCTTTTACTGCTAAATTAGTGCATGTTTTCATATTGAGCCAAACACAGGGAAGTCTGATCACTTACCACTGAATGATATGGACACAGCTGAGTGTTGATTTTCTCACTTGGTTTACCAGGAGGCTAAAAGAAGCTTTTTTTTTTTTTTGCTTTTTTTCCTATTTGTGCAGAAAAAAAGAGCTGGGATCATGCAGAAGGGTAAAGCACCTTCTTCATTGTTTAACCAGCCTCCTTAGGATGAGGACGTACTATCTCTGCCCTCTCCCATTTTAAAGGTCTGAAAGGCAAAGGTAAGACAGGATGCAAACTTCTCCCAAGCCCTCGTGAGGTCAGGATCCAGCCTTGGCAACCAGGGCGTGTTCCAAAGGCAATGAAATACAATGGCAGCAGAAGTTACTTTTTCAGTTTAATTATTTACTGAATGGGTATATTAGAAAACATAAAGCTACCAGTCTTCCTATGGCACTTCCCCATACACACAGACTGTGGGCTGTTTCTCACTCCTTTCAATTCAGAACACCAACATTTCAGACAGTCGTATTGGCACAGAAGCTGCCATTGCTGAGAAATAACGTATATTTTCAGCCAACTTTTTATTGAAAGGTGCTAAAGTCTGATTTAATGGGGCAAAAATTTCATCATTCTCAATTGTAGCTCAAAGTAAATGCAACATACGCTTTCAGGAAAGCATTCTCTGTTTTATTTTTTGTTGTGGTTCTCTTTCAAGTGTAGGAGGGATGTTTGCAGCACAACGGGTGGACATTATGAGGAGCAGCTCTGCTACATCCTGCACATCATGCACAACAGAGCAATGACTTGTACAGATCCCAGAAAAGGATATTTATTACAAGTGGTTCTACTGCTGTGAAAGAAAAATGGTCTCTCCCCTGTTTCTGTGCACTGAGGAGCCCAGGAACCCTTGGAAGATCACACCGCATACTTAAGCAATTTATCTGCTGAATTTAGACCCTCTGTGAAAGTCAGGGCCAGGCCTGGGAGACAATAGCATTCAGGGGAGGTTGGAGGGATGAATGTTCAGGTCCTGATCTAAAACCTCGAGAGCAAAAAACTAAGCATGACTGCCTTGAGTACAGCAAAGGTTTCTTCCCTGAATTCCCCAAACATTAAAGGACCAACATTGCAATTTGGGGTCCAATCATTCTTGTGAATGGAAATGAAAACGTGATCCATCACAAAAACAATGGTTGTTTAACAGCTTCCCCCACAAGAGGGGTGAGCACAGAAGAGGGACCTGGTAAGCATTTCTCTCACAAAGCATTTTCCCAAGAGACTTCATCAATCCATCAGAAATGAGCCATTTCTTGGAAGCATTGTCACTGAAGTATTTTATCCTTCAGCAGTTTAGTGGCTCTTTTCTCTTTTAATATATCAGTAACGTTGCATGTTTGCAATCTTTTCTTCCTTGCCACAGCGGATTAGAATCCCAGTTGAATTCACGTCAGACATCTCTCTGCCAGAAATGTTTCCTAACTGATTAATAGTAGCTTATCATTACTCTCAAATACCCATAAAATAATTCAGTGGGAAGCCTTTTCAGTGGCTGAATAACTAAACAACTAACCTAAAGAAATCTCTTGCTACAGCTGGACATATTTAATTTCTTCAGCTCCAACAGATTTGCAGAAAACCCCTTGGCTCGTCTCACCACCAGCACAATTGTTATGAAACAAAGAAAAACCAACTTTTTACACATGATAGTATACATTTATCTGATGATATTTACATCAACATGTAAGTAATTTTATAGTTTATAGAAAATCACAATGCTATAGTGAATTACACAGTATACTAGTGTGAATTACAGTGAATCTCATTTTGCACGACTTCCTTTTTTTGGGGTCCCTTATCAGTGGTAAAGTTCTATTGTCATAGAAGCTTCCATTTGCTGTACAGTCCATAGAAAATAAAGGTGCAGGTCTCCCTCATTCAGTCCCTGTGTACAAGAAAAGCTTAAACCAAACCCACCTGTGCCATTCAGTTGAGCACCGTCAGCCCTTCTCCAGCTGAGCTCAGGAATGGGCACCCCCGTTGTCCCACATCGTAGTAGCACAGTGCTGCCCAGGATGGTCTTTACTTTGGCTACTGATGTATGTACGACAGGGCTTTGACATTTCCTTAGCTCAACTTGGCTGAAGAAGACTCCTGCAAGGCTCCGGGGGGTGAAGCATTTCAGCCTGGGCTCGATGAACGCTATGTTAGGAGACTGGAAATTTAGGAAATGGACCATTTCATAGAGACTGCAGTCACACACCCAAGGATTGTCTTGCAAGCCTGTCAAAATAAATCAGAGCACTAAGTCGCTCCAACAGCACTTTTTGTTTCTATTTTTCAGCAGGACAAACTGTGATAGGCTCCTAATCTGCCCAGCAAGGATTGCCTATGCATATGCAGGGCTACGCAGGGGGTGGTGTTTTCCCGACAGCCCCTTGCTGCTTTGGCTGAGCTTGATGGATCCCACAGTTGCCAGTGAGTAGAAGGGAATAAACATGGCTTGCTAAGGTATCTCAAAACCTGGAGCTGAAATCATATTCTTTAAGTTGAAAGCAGGATTATTCATATCATGAAAATATTGCTATTTATGCACGTAAAGAAACAGAACAAGAAGTTATTATAAACACATTTGGTTCCAGGATGGAAAAAACAAGTAGCTATGGGGGAGGGCTGGTTTGTTTTGGGGTGTGGAATTTTTTTGGTACGAAGAGGCTATGCAGTCTCTTTCTTAGACAGGCTAAGAACTTCTTCTCACTGGAGGTTATTAAAGTATTAGCCAGATTATCAGGCCAACTGTCAGGCCTGCAATAGGTGAAGGTGATCCTACTTGACTGTAAGAGTTCACTTCCATCCCTGTTATTCTAAGGTTTTTTTCATTATTTTAGTAATCAGTTGTTTTTCCTGAAATGCTAATTTATGCTTGATAAGATGAAAGAACTGTGGTAAGGAGTAAACTGAAGAATACACATGTCATGGTATATAAAAGAACATAAATAGACAATAATTGTGTTAAGAATATACACATAGAAAGGGGTATATTGAAGAATACACTCCTGTTTCAGAGTGCCAGGATGTTTCTCTCTATCTTTTTTCTGCTATCTCAGTGTGCGCTTATTGAATTGAAATTCGGAAAAAATGAGACATTATTAAAAACAGATCTGTGAAGATGGGACTGAAAAAGCGAAATCAGAACTAGGGCAATGCAGGAACAGAAGTTACTGCATTCTGATTAAATCTGTGTCATCCTACTTAACAAATATTCACAATCACCTGTCCTATGGACAGTTTATGGTCTCTAACAACTTTACCCAGCAGAATTAGCACTGGGGATATTTATACCACCTAACTCCAGGCATGCATTGAAGCCTAAACCAGGAGCAACAGAAGTCAACAGAAACACGGGTTCAATCAAAAGCCCCTGAGGTCTCAAATAAACTGTTTTAAAGGCTGCTGAAAAATCTCTTTGCTGAGACCATTGCATACCATCCTACCCAGGCTGGGAAGGAGCCTGAAAGTGGTGGACCTTGGTGGGAGGGCATTTCTTACAAATTAATGCATGAAAGTTAAGGGGACTATAAAGAATGAAAGTTCAGAGCTTAGCTTTGTTGTTTTATGGCATTTTTTGCTAGCAGCTTACTTCTGATTTCATGCACTAGATAAGAATTTATTCCAGATTCCCTGGCAGGTGCCCCAGCCCCAGGTGATGCTGCAGCACCCCTAAAGCGCCAGTGAGCCCTTTTTTCTGCCCTGCATGGCACAGTCCTGTGGGCTCACATGGACAATCCTCACGTGCAAAAGCTTGCAGCCTTGGCAGATTATCAGCCAGCAAGCTACTACTTCTTCTTGAAGTAGTCTACAAGCAAGGGCTCTGAAGAGGAGTCATGATGATGCACTGTAGACAAAGGAAGGGACTGGGCTGATTCTTTATTATTCATGGATTTTTTTTATGCCTCCATGACAAACAGCCATGGGCAGAGTGAAATGGAAATGTGCAGCTGTGTTCTCCCATTCTGCTCCTGCGAGGGACATGTGTTTCATATACCTGGTCCCTATGGGTGTCAGCAGGATAGGATCTAGGAGCTGGAATGCCTATACATTACTGTATTAATCTTAGCATTATACTCATTTGCCTACATGAATTTTTTAGGATCCTGGCACAAGCAACCTGTGCACAGCTGGCTACGTAAACAGTCAGGTTGGCTACAAGCATCAAGGCATGATCCGTTCTTCTCGACAAAATACTCTCCTAATCTATATTGAATGGAATAACATTTTTACATCTAACGACTCTAGAAATTAAATAGAGTATGATCTAGGCAGTGTCTTGTCATGCTGCAAATGAAATGGGCAATCACAAACAGCCAGTTTTGGCTTAAAGAACTTGATACCACATCTGGCAAAACAAGATGACAAAACACCTGCTCCTCTCCTGATGCTAATGAAACCTTAAACAACATCTGCTAAGGACACTAAAAGCTTTGTGGGTGGTAATTTGAATCTTTTTAAAGTCTTATGCCTTTTTCCACTGCAATCTGGTTTTAAAAACTTTACCACCCTAAATTTATCTGGAGAACAAAGAGCAGCGGGTACTTTCCAGAGCAAGAGAAAACTTGCAATGTCTCTGATGAAATTATCAGCAAGTGCCTGAACTCACATCCATGGCTGTCAAGGCAGTACATGCAGATACACAAAACCCCACAGACCAAACACAGTCAGTGGAGCTGGGTCAGCTCATCGCAAGTGAAGACAGCAGATGGCAACAACTCTGAACCATCATCAACCTGCTGTGGATTTGTACCAGTGCACGATGGCTAAAAGGCTGAGTAGTAATCCCCTGAACTAGTAAATGTGCTTGAAACCTCATCTGGGGATACTGCAACTGAGAGGATTCAAGACAGTCATCTGTAATATGCCCTCTGACACCAAAATGGACAAATGCCCAACAGCCACACTTCTGAGGAGCCCAGAACTGTCACCAAAATGTGGATTCTTGTAACCTTATAGCTGCCCTTGAAGGCAGCACTATCTTGGTGACTTTGGGGAGACTAGGATTTAACTCTGGGTGAACAGATAAACAAGGCTCTGGAAAAACAAAACCTCACAGTCCTGACCCAGATTTTATGCTTAGTGATCACTTTATTCCTCTTTAATTTGAACCTAATAAATATCCATCTTTTTTATTTAATGCTGCTTAAAATGGATTGATTCCATAGTAACTGTTATTAGAAAAGAGAACATGAATGCTGTGGAACTCTAATCATATTTATATTTCTGTCAAAAATAGCAGTGTCAAGAAATAAAAAGGGCTTGAGAAAGAGTGATTGGTTTTGTGTTAAAAGATTCAAGCCAGTGATGAAGTTTATGGTGTAATGAGCTGGGTGTGGGGAGCCTGCGGTGAGTTTGTTAATATGTAAACAAATTTGCACACTTTATATGGGGTATTACATTGTACACAGCAGTGTACTTGCTGTGATAATCACAGTGGGTGAAAATGCTGCAATAAGACACAGAGCTCTTGACATCTGTGCCCCCCTGAAAAATAACAGGCACTTCTCTTACCTAGGATGATCTTGGAGTTATCGTTGGGGAAGTAAGGGACGGACTGGAGGCTGGCCCAGGTGGCAATAAGAGCCTGAGGAAGAGTCATCAGCTTATTGCTAGACAGGTCCAGGTATGTGATATTCCTGACATAACGAGCAGCATCCGGAGGGATTGAGGTAAGTTCATTGTTGTGTAAATCCAGAAGCCTTAGCTGCGGCATGTCAGCCAAGGTTTCCCAGGGGAATGATATTAAGTCGTTGCCATCCAGCCTCAGCTCCTGCAAGCGACGGAGGCCCTTGAAGGTGATCCCACTGAGGCTGGCCAGGGAGTTATAGGGCATCCAGAGGTACTCCAGGTTGTGGAGCCCGTGGAAAGCCTCTCCTGGCACCCTGCGGATGGCTGTCTTTTCTATCCGAAGCTTGGACGTATCTACAGGAATGTTCACAGGAGTAAGGGTCATCTCCGGATCATTACACAGCACTGTCCTGGTGGGGAAACACAAACACAGATGTGACTTTCTT
The DNA here is from genome assembly GCA_947846985.1 of Fratercula arctica. Lineage (NCBI taxonomy): Eukaryota > Metazoa > Chordata > Aves > Charadriiformes > Alcidae > Fratercula > Fratercula arctica. The sequence continues at coordinate 30,308,234 of CANTUZ010000010.1, forward strand.
GTATTTTGAAAAGGTTTTGAAACTTCCTTTTAATGCAAGATTTTTATCTGATTTTCTTTTTTCACAAGCTTTCTTCTTGTCATTTCTTACTTGCTGCTGATCTCTGCATCATCACCATATGTACATCAACTTGCAGTAACCCATATGTATCTTTGGACTGTAGAGATCGCATCTTGTGCCTCTCCTGAGTCTGGCCCATACAGTGTTCCTGCTCTTTTTTTCTTTCCATTTTTTTTAGAGTGCTTATGATAGACAGCAGTGACAACATTCATGCACAACAGAGGATTCTAGTGCATGTTAAAACTGAAGTATCCATAAATTGAACAATAAAAGGCATATGAAAAGAAGCCTTACTGACGTGTGGGATGGCAGGAAGTAATATAGACTCAATACGGCACAGGATCTTTCATTCATGAAATGAGGATAAAAAAGTCAGCTAAGAACTCACTGGAAATCCACTACAGCAAGCTCTGCTTTACTATGAAGTAGTCGGGAATGTGTGTACAGATGGTAGCAGTCACTGCACCACAGGGACGTACAATTATGAGAGTGAAAGTGCAGAAAATTAAATCTTTGGAAAATGCTATACTAAAAGCAAGACAGATTTATGTGTCTTAATCGTTCCTTCCAATTTCTAATCTCTAGAGGTCGAATCATGAAAACCCTATGCTGCATTTTCACAGCCTTCATACAAAAAATTATGACTTTGACTTTGCCAAGATATGGGATTGTAGATAGCCATGAGGAATGAAGGTAGACAAAATAGGTCTCTGAGACTGGACTTTAATTTGCCTATCAGCAAGGAGAGAAAGGTAAGTTCTTAACAAAATGAAAAGCCACCTTGTAAAAGGTAACAGGTTAGATAGGCATGTCCCACTCCACATGCTAAACAAGATACCGCAAGAAATGTAATGTGATCAGTCAAGTGACATTTTCTTGTCACACTGCCTGGCTGATAAACAGAATATTACAGAGCTGCCAAAAGTAGATTGGTTTTGGCTGAAAGCAATTGTTCTTCTACTATCAACAAAAACAAATAACATCACTGAACTCTTCATGCAAGTTTCACAGAGTTAAACATTATTTGAGCCTACAGTTAAATTGTTAATTTATAATCAAAGCATAGTACATTACTCTGATCCAGCACTTTTATTGTGGTATTAAATCATGCGCGCCCTCAGCTGAAAGTTGAGACTTTGAGGAAGAGAAAAATCTATCAAATAAGAAAAATCCAGAAATCCTCTTTCAATAAAACATTTTTTTTGTGTGTAGGCATGACACAAAATGTTTAATAACAGAGACACTATGGCAGTAAAACAGTGTGCTTCTCATAGTGTCCCTGAACTATGTCAGTGAGTACTAAACATTTAATCTATGGGATAATCTCCTTCTACTAGTGACAAATATGAATCATAATGCAGGAAAAAAAAGGTGACATTATGCTCCTTAAGGGACTAATGGATATTTGCTTTATTATTTATCTTACCAAAACACACTACAGCTTTTTCTAGTCACTGAGAGGAAATTCCCCTGGGAACTGTGACATTTATGGAGCAATAATTGGCTCTCCCGCTATTGCACTCCCTCTTAACAATTGTAGACTACTGTCTCTACCACGCTTCTTACTGGGAAAGTTTCTGGTATTAAATCTATAGTACTATAAAAGAGACAAGAAAGCAGATCTATTTCATGGGGATCCAAAATATAGGGAACAGCCGTTCATTTCAGTACTGTGGTCTTGTCTAGAAAAAAGTTCTTCTAAAGGATTTTGCAAATACTGTATCTCTGTCACAAAATCTCCTCTAACGTGAACCAGACCTTATAAAAATGTAGCTTATATTTCATTAAGTCAGATCATTACTTTGTGATTACCCTTCAGAATGACTTTTTTATTACGGTCCTCCAGAGAAATGTCTGTACAATGGCGTTGCATTTAAAAATGGATGCCCTTCTGATCTTGTCTTCTTTTTTTAACTGAAAGTTTCTGGTCTGATAATTATCTTATATTATTATTATTATTACTACTACTACTATTATTACTATTACTATTATTATTATTATTATTATTATCATCTATTTTTTTGGTTCATTTCCACCTAGAGTCTATCACTTTGCCTAAAATCTCCAACTGAAGGATTTTTTAAGTAAATAGAATTGCAGTTTTTGGTACCACAACATAAACCACATCTAGTTATACTTCAGAAATAAACCAGCAGAGGAGAATAAAGCCTTTTAAAACTAGCATTTTCAGCATAAAGGTAAAAAAAAAAAGAAAATGTTTAAATTTTATTCCCTTTTTGCCATTGCACCAGCAGTAACTATGTCACTTCTTTTCTCACAGAGGAAATGCCCAAATGCTTTCTCTGAAATCAGCTTACCGTGTTTTCAGAAGCTAATCCTCTGCAAATAAAGCTAGAGCGCAAAGCAACTGGAAAAATAATGGACATGAAGTCTGGATGCAATATTTCCTCCTCCAAGCATCCTTACAGAGGAGAAGAAATAAAATCCCCAAAACCCAGAGAAAGAGCTGCAACCCCCCTGGAGAGAGTATCGGCATACCTGGCTTTCGTCCCTTCGCTGAGGCTGTGGAAGGCACAGCTGCACTGTGATGGGCATGAGCCGCCCGCCTGTGGCAGCCCTCCGAGCATTAAGCAGCAGAGCAAACTCACCAGGATCCACATGGCTACCTGTGCATGGGAAGGACACCTGAGCACTAGGCAACGTGGAGGTTTTCACCTATTGTTTTATCCATTGACTGGTCACATCTTGTTAACTCCCTTTCGTTTTCAGACGCGCTGTGATCTTCCAGCCCTCACTGAGTCCATCAGATAAAAAGGATAGGCAGGGATTAAGGATGGGGACTTGAGTTATTTTCATGAAGGTGCTTATTGCTTCCTGGAACCGTACTGACAGCATTTCTTCCCTCAGGGAGTCCCATCAAAACACCTTCCTCGTGGAATCTGTGGCTCCTGTGCAAGAAAAAAGCAAACATACTTTTTGGGGACCTTCATCACAGGCAAGATAACTATAATCTGACCAGGAATTAGCAATAATTTACTTCGTCACAGGGAGCTGGGAATACTTAAAAACAGTTTCTTGTGCTAATGGAAAATAAGTATATACACTCCTATATCAGAATACTAAAAATATATACTGATACTATTAAAAGGTTTCTTTTCTTTTAAAAACTCATAGTTTGATCAAGCAATTATTGAACTGTTGGCAAAATGCCTGATTAACAATGAATAAGACGGTAAATATGCACATATTTCAGTTTATATCAAGGCTAGCACACACCTGCAGGACTGAGTGCTGTGCTCTGACTTGCTGATGCAGCAAAGCCCAGGCCGGGGACCATTTATGGGAATGCCACCTGATGCAGGGCCATGGGACAGCTTCAGGAATGCAAAGAAAAGATCATCTCTGTCTTAAGGACAGCTCAGGAGTGAATGTCAAATTATTGTTGTCCAGTCCCCTTGAAGACAGTTGTTTCCCATCTATTGCAAAGCTGATGGAGACCACCCATGTTTTCATCAGTCTTTATCCGACTCCAAAGAACACAATATGTGAGAGAAAATTAGTGCCCAAATATGCACAAATATAAAGCTTCAGAAGTAGCTACTTGAGACAGGAGCAGAATTCTGTTCATAGTAGCAAGGGCATCTCACATTTATACAGACTATTATTTTCTGTTGAGTGTGAAGGTATATAAATCACTCACACTACAAATGTGCAATGCTCCCTTAAAAGTAAAAAGCTTTGGAGAAAATAATAGATTATTACTTTCAACCTGGTTGGACTGCTACTCCCCCGCTTCCCAGCCATACTGCATTATAGCTTTGGCAGAAAAATTGACTCCTGTGAAAGACACAAAACAGAAAACACAAGTTAAAAGTTACCAGAAATGAGGAGTAACTGAATGGAGCTGAACAGCTAGCGATAAAGCACTAACCAGACACTACTCCTTCAGAGATGCTTTAGGAAAATATTTCTCTTTTGGTTCTGGAACTCAGGAAAGCTTCAGTGCCCAGCAGTGTTACAGGGGAGAGTCCCAGATGCCTCACTCCAGCATAAAACATGAGCAATTCTACTAAAATCCTGCACCCTGTTAACTCAACAGGAACTCTGCCATCTGCTTCACCCAAAGAAATGGGAGTGTGGGATCAAATGTGGCTGATTGAGGCAGAAAACACCTGGCATCCTGTTGGCCTCTCAGTAACGGTCACTTCCCAGCTTCTCTTTTCTTTACCTAAGGTCAGAGAAGAAGGGGAAAGGAATTACAACCACAAAGATTTCTTTAAAATTTAGGTTTTATTGGATCTTAATTATAGTCATATTGATCATAAAAAGTGCCCTTCACAGTCTCTTCTGTCAGTGCTTGAAGATGCCACAGCTCTTCTGCCCACCTCTTTTAGATAACCAGCTAAATTCAGATTTCCCTAGCAGAGAACTACAGCTCTGCACCTTTTTAAAAAGCCTGGTTGTATCTACAGCTGCCCTTCTGCAGAGATGCATAAAAGAATCAAATAATATGAACTGCCATAAAGCCAAGGAAGAATCTAGCCCATGAACAATCTAGCCCAAAAGACATTTTGGAGTTTAGAAGAAAAGATTAAAAAATAAACAAACAAACAAACAAAAAAACCCACCACAGACCATTCACCATGAAAGCTTCCACCTGAGAGCGCTATGAGACAGACATGTTTTGAAGAGCTGCTGTGGCTGTTACTCCCCAAACCCAAATCTCTTTCATTTTTGTGCAGCCACCTCAGATCCCTAACAAAAGACGAGTCCAAGATAGCCGTCAAGATGGACAGGATGTTCCAAAATAAGGGTAAGACAGGCAACTTGAGTTGCTTGTTGCTGAAGCTGGTCTTTATTCCCATAGGCAACAGAGGGAGCCCCGTTCCCCAGCTAAGCTGGATGCAGAAGGCTACATGGTGTAACTACCCTCACGTCTCCACTGATTCCCCACTGTCCTGCCCTGGCTGATGATCCACCTGTGCAAGGAGGATCCCTATGGTGCAGCAAATACATACCTATTCCTACGTACATGCTACCTGAAGGTTACTGAGTATGTTACAGCAACAATATAAGGCATTGCTCCTAACAAAGATTGCTTACCCGGATTTCTGGTGTATAGCTGTTTTCATGCAGAATTCATCCTGTGTTCTTCAGCAGAATGAAATTACACTGGCAATTTTTCAATAATTCTGGGTAATGAACTCTCAGAGTTCCAAGGTAATCTAGATGTGGTTTGGGGCTAACTATTAAACAGATATTTTATGGTGCCATAGTTTCACACAAGCTTGTTTCACAAGTAACTCCGATAATTAATTAAAGCTTGTAGAAATCACTTACTGAGAGGATGGCCCAAAGGATTCTTTTTCCCCATGCTATTTTCACATTCTACATTTATTGTTGTTCAAAGAGAAATTCAAGTATCTCATTATTTATTTCTGAAGAGATGAGAACATGATGCAGTGCTTCTCATTAAATATCCATAGTTGTTCTCTCATCGGCTTCCATTAGGTCCCATTTCTAGATTTAATGATTTCTCAGTTCCCTTAATGATCTCCAAGCTAAGACCAAGTTCACTGGGTTTTTTAGTGCACTCATTGGTCAACTTTCCTTGCTGCCCAGACTCTGCCTCAGCTCAATACTTGCAACATTGACTGAAACATCTCTCTCCCCACTTGAAGTTAAATTCTACTTGAAAAAGCAATTCAATATAATTAACCTCTTGCCTCTATTTTTTTCAATGCAGCTGACTAAGTGGTTTCCCTCCATTGGAGCTCTGGAATAATAAACCTGTAGAAAGTAGACAGTAACTGTATGGTAAGATTTGCTTTCATGAACCTCAATTTGCCTCACAAATGAAACATCTAAGTTACAACTAAATGCTGGGAGCAGTAGAAGTAAACTTAATAAAAAACAACAGCAATCAATAAAGCATGCCTTAGCAGATGCTAATGCTATTCACTTTGTCAAGAAAGCTGCTATTTAGTTAACATGACAGACTCACTCCTGAACGAGAAACACCTAGTGGTAGGCTAAGAGATTAATAACACAAGATAAATAAAAGTGGTAACACATTAACATGTTTCTTACCTTGGAGCATATCCACAAGTGTGTCAGAGACGTGTAGAAAAGGGAGGGAAAAGGACCAGTCAACTAATAACCCAGTTCTATCAGCACTTATATGTTTGAGGTTTTCCTCCCCATTGGCTATACTCGGTTATAATTCTTCAGTGGTACATCACCACCAAATGATGCAAATGATGGGTTAAGCATCAAGTCACAGATACACCCATGTTACACTTGATCTGAATGGCCAAGAGAGTGGGACTGGCCTCACCATGAGGAAACATGACAAGAGGTTCATCAGGAGGTGAGGAAACCAGCTCAGGTAGGTTTTGGACATAAGGAGCTGGAGGAGGAGGAAAAGGAGGAGGAGGAAGGCCTTGGTGCACAGGGAGCAGATATGTTCCTCTGGTGCACAGGGGAATAGATGTAACAGAAGAGACTGGTACAACAAAGGCAATGACATGAGATGCCTGAAAACATAAGGGTAGATGCCAGTACTTGCACTTCAAGGACTGCATAATTGGAACTGCAAGCATGCATGAGGCAGCATCGGTGAGTGGGCTGCAAGAAGGTGGTGCTTCTGGTTACATCCATGCTCCCTCCCTAATTCAGTGAGATGGAAGAGATAAAACTGGAAGCAAATTCTGGCTACTGTGTTCAACAGACACCATGTATTCACTTTTACACACAGTTCTGGTTTGTCCAGAAGCATTTGTTCGCAGCGCAACAGCTTTCTGGATCTTCATGGTATTTTTAAGGCTTAAGTGTAGTATCTCCTCCCAACTACTGAATAGTTATTCACATATTATGCTACTTAATATAAAAGGAACACTCGTTAGCTAATTTTCTTGTAGGTGCAGGTGATATTTATATGAGACTTTTTAAAATCAATATCACCTTTAGCAAGTGCCAAAGGTACCAGTGCAGAGTAAAAACATTTTTTTCATGACAGCCAATTCTGTTCCATAATAAAACTGGTAGGAGTTAGGCCCTTCACTTCCATGGGCACAATTCTGCACTCTAAATCACAAAAATAGTACTCCTTGCTGCTTACTTAGGAAGTAAAGAGTTTCTTTTCTGCATCAAGCTAAAAATATCAGCTGGAGAAAAAAACACACAAAGAAGCATCCAGCAAGCTTCATTCAGCAGAAGTGTAAGAATTTGTTTTGCATTCTCTGAGAACAGCCAGATTCCCTCTTTGTATTTTTGGTGTAAGTAAATGCAAAGCAAATGCGGTCAAAGTCTACTGTGAGCGAAGTTTAGCACATGGCAATCTTTCCTAGCTATCCTAAGTAGTGTATAATTTAGAGAAAATGTTTTGTTTTGTTTTTAATAAGCTTAAGTTAGTTACTTGACATTATAGTTTCCATTTTTTCCCCATATAGACTTTTTGAACACAGAAATGTTTTATCAGCAAATTCTACTCATGAGCTCAAAAGTGAGTGACAAACTCAGTATGCTCCACTAAGTCACTCATTTTTAATATGGACATTGGACAGAATTTATTTTTATTTCTTTTCCCCATATACTTAGAGAAATATGGCATAAAGCAAATAAACCAGCATATTTTACCATAAATGAAAGCCATAAAATACCTTATTATCATGATTTTTTCTGAAAGCTTTTATTAGCAGGCAACACAGGCCTGCTAAAAGACACTAAATCAATTTCATTAGGTAAATGCATCTCCAAGAAGCTTCTGGCAGGGCACATCTTGTAAAGTGGAAAATCCTTCCCACTGATGCAAGTTTGAGCACGTTAATGCATTACGTCATTCTAAATTGGATCTTGCACTTAATGCTGATGAAGGCCGCTCCTCCAGACTTATAGGACTGAAGTCATTAATAGACCTCTAGGCGTGCTGAAGAAATGAAAGAAACCCAAACAGCAAATAGTTTTTGGCATGAAACATTAAAAGTCTACCAGTGGTATTTCTTTTGTGCATACATTTACCTTGGTTGTTATAGCCAGTACAGAACAGCAGAAGCGAGTACAGACCTCTAACCCAAGGTTAGACCTTTGTCTCCAAGGAGGAGATAAATGCATACACCTCCCTTGTGAATGCAGCATTTGACCCATTTCTGTCTGCGCAGAAGCTGCTTCACAAGGCCATGTGGCAACCAGCAATCCTCACGAGGCAAAGTCTAGCTGAAGATGGAAGCATACACCAATCCACCTCCTCCCTCTGGACTCGTGCACCTAGACAGGTCTCATCATGACTGACACAAATTTAAAGTGCGGGGCGTCCATGACACTATTGTACCCAGGACCTCCAGGTCCAACGGGAGAATGATCCCCTCACTAACCACTAAGGCGAGTTTGGCCCCGGGGTGGAGGAGGTGATACTAACTCTTGCCTCACTTTAAGGGAGGAATGAGCCAGTCACCACAGCCACGGCTCTTCTACTCTTCTTCTCCAAAGGCCCAGAGGGACATGCAAATGCCACTGGGGTCAGACATATAGGACCCCAGAGCAAAATTCTCTGGGACAAACTCTCTGTAAACTCCTCTGCAGAGGGAAAACAGCAGATGAACTAACTATCTCTTTCCTAAAAGCCCTCTGCAAACCTGTCTTTGAGGCTGTTAGTCTTGACCGCTAATGGAAGAGTGAACTTGTCTTGCCCACTAGATGGAAGCTGGAAGATGCTTCCACCTACAAATAAATGCACAGAAAATATGTATAATTCCATGTCAGTAAATGCTTTACCTACCGTAAAACCATCCACCAAGGTAATGCCAAAAAAATAAATAACATGAATGGGAAAAACACAACTGAGTTGCACAGAGTGAATCTTTTTAAGGATGATGATCTTTCTGACTAGTTTTGTTAGACACACATAAGACCTTTAAAGCTCAAAACAAGTATCACTCACACATGCTACAGTCATCTATCAGCTTTCTGCTATGCCAACTCTCTTGACGTTACAGCTGGGGGGAGAAAAGAAGGAAAAGAGAAGCACTGCAGCAAATTCTCACTGCTGGAATGTATGGCTTACAAAGTGCTTACTATTTCACATCTATAGTGAAACCATGCTCAGAACCTCTAGTAAGGCATAGGCACTCTAAAATTTTTTACCAAAGACCAACACCTGTATCTCTAATAGAGCACAGCCAAAGAACACATGACACAAAGATTTCGGAAAGAAACACATAAACAAATCCAGTGTATCATTGACTTGTACATATAAATATCTCTATATATAAACATATCGATTTAAAGCTTAAGTTTAGAATGATTAGAAAAAATAATACATATGCTCTGCTTGCCATAAGCTCTTGACTGATTTCTGATCAGAATAGTTATTAAAGGGGAATTTTTAGATGTCATCTAAAGAAGGAAATCAAATACACAGTGAGTAAGACTGGAGAAGTATTTATGTGTCTGTACATACACGCACACACCCATACAGTTACCAAAACATACATCTAGAACAGCATAAATGTGATGTCCAGCAGCATCATTCTCACAGAAAAAAATACTACTCTTCTCTGAGATGCCACAGCCACATACCAGTCGACTGTAGTCCATTTTGATGACTGGACATACCATAATCATATCTGACATATGTATTTTGAATGGGTAAAACTTTTTTAGGTTTCTATTCCTGGCCACTCTTCTCTGTTGTACCTTCATTCCCTAAAATCCAGTAAGGTTCCTACAGTTTAACAAAATCTGCTAACTTTGGGCTTAGCATCCTTAGCTGCATGACAGAGGGGGTCATGCAGTAATATTGCTGACTGCAACAACCTTTTCTGATTTGGACCTTAATAGTATTAGTCTAAGCCCTGCAGAGTCACCTCTGCTTAGGAAACAGTGCTTGTTTTATTTTGCTTCCTCAGGCATGCAAGAAGATTTAAACTTCCGGCACTGTTTGTGTGGCTCCTGAATGCAGATGGAGCATAATGTTTGACACAGCAACCCTCTGCCCTCTTTCCACTCTCATAATCACTGGCTTTCCTGTTCTGATTTACCTGCCTACAGCCTCAAGATTTTGCAGGCCAAGTACATGCCCTTCTGGCAGTTCTAGTAAACCTCTAGGAATGTGCAAGTCAAGTCTTATACCCAGGGACCAAGAAAAATAGAAAAAAAGAAGACTACAGGAGAAGAGAGAAAAGGTAGGAAGAATGGGAAAAGGAAAGCTTTTGCCCTGGTGTATTCTATTTTCTTAACATTACTTTTCTCACAGTAATGAGCTCTTCTCAATCTATTATCTTCAGTGATGCATGTATGTATATATATGCATGTGGTGGGATTATAATAGAAGAATTACATTGCCTGTGTAATTATTTTTATTCTGATTGTTCTTGGACTAAATGCTTCATTATATATTTTTTTTTTTTTCAAATATGATTATTTGTGAAATAGGAGGGCAGAGTTCAGGGAGGTAACAGTGGAAAATCAGGGCACGCCCCACGTAGCCTCTCACTCCCACAGCTGTCCTACTGACCCACAGAAAGGCAAAAAGGAAAAGTGCCACACTTTGGTCCTCTGATTTGCTTCATGGTCATCCTTCATTTGTTCAACCCTTGAAGATATATAACTGGCCTAATTTTGATGACCTACCTCTACCAAGATAAGAGTGAGAAAGAAACCTGGGAAGATGAGGGAAACTCATGATGATCAGGAGCTTCCTCTAAGCACTGACTTCCCTGTCCCATCTGCCTGAAGACACAGTAATAGTAAACCCATCCAGATCAGTCTTCAGAGAAACTCAATTTATTTCAGAGGATCTTTGCTAGGGCAAAAGCAGTCCTACAGTCCCACTCAGACCAGAGGAAACATGGGGAAGGTTGATGCTCCAAGGTCAATAGCAGGAGGTAGCACTTGTGCTGCAGCCTGCAAGAAATAAACAATGAGATGAAACTTTGGTGAGGGCATTCCCCAAGGAATTCCCACAGAAGTGAAAGGCTGTGCAAAGTCCTTGGAAGGTCTTCTCATCTGGGGAGAGTTTAATCATGTATCATGATGGACATTAAGCTTTTTTACCAATATATTGTGAAAAAATACCAAGCTTCTCTTGTCTTCTTGACAATTCACTCCTCAGTGCCTGTATTTTAACCTCAACAACTCTAGGCATTTCTACCTTATTAAGTAAGTGTGTCCATTAAAGTTTTAAAATTACCATTTATATTTGCTTCAATGTCTCATGTAAAGTGTTTGGCAGGTTACTTCGTTTTACTGGAGGAGCATAAGCAAAACAATTTGTTCCCTGGGCGTTCTCTCTTATTCCAACTTGGCCGATTACTTGTAAGACACCTATGTAACATACGGTTCATGTATTTTTTTTGTCTGAAAAGCAATTTCCTAATCAAGACTTCCACTTTATGGTGAGATTCTGCCTACCAAATATTCTATACAGCAACTGATTGGATTTTTTTCTGTAAAAAGAAAAAAATTACCGGGACTAAAGTAATGGAAAGCTGAATAACAAAGCCTGGAACTATCATTCTGAAATGGCACATTACAAAAACTCCTCTCCTCCTTCATTAGCTAGCTACAAAACAAACAATATTTCAGCAACATTCTCACATTAGAGATGACAACAAAAGCACAACCAAAGGCTTTGCCTTCATCATGATTAATTTAGTCTTGTGAGATAACATAATGTAGTTTTTACAAGTCTCGTTCCACTCTATTATAAAAGGCAACTCAGCTTGAAGAAATTGCTTATTACGCTGAGCTCAAAGGATTGGGTAACAGAAGCTAAATCAATTAGGCAATCTTCAAAAAAACAGTAACAGTTGTTTTATGGAAATGTAGGGGAAAGCACTGGTTAATTCACAGGTATGGATTATCAATAGTTCTGTTGATTGACCCTAACGTGCTCTAAAAAGTGCACTTGGATAACACAAGAGACCTTGACACATCTATAGTAAACAATGTATATTTGGTTGGGTTTCCATAGGAGCCTTCAGGAGAAGAAAGAAGCCTAAAGAAGTGAGGACCAGGCAATGATTGTAGTTAATCTCAAGCTTCAGAAGAACCAGGACAAAGTGGAAAGCCCCAAATCTGTTATGTTCTGGTACAAATGATTGGACTGCTCCTTAATATAGCCACCTGAAAGGTAGGCATCAATGTGTAGTAACCCCTGGGTCTCCCAACAGTCAGTGAAGAGGAAGAGGTGTCTCCAAAGCACAATTTGTCCTATCCTAAGATGGGTGATGCTTAGGAGCTGCCCATTCCCTCCGGTAACAGTAGAGAAAGTCTAGCTTAGATGAAATAAATAGCACATTTGGTTTTTATATGGAAAAATTTACATGTGATGAATCCCTCTCACTGTAAACACAGATCTTATACTGAAGTCAAGGAAAGCTATGCAGAATTCAGGCTTAAGTAATGTTTGTAAGGGAAGAATCAGCAGAAAGTTTGGGGGAAACCCTACAGAGAGACACTGGTAGAAGACTACTAAGACAAGCAAGATATACAGTATCACAGTGACAGGGAAAATTAGGTGCTTTGGTCATACACGGCCTAGAAGTTCCTTTACATACATGATCAGTAGCACAGATACATTGAGGAATGGTTCAGAGAGAGTCCTGTTGCTTCTCTACAAGAGCAATAGTAAACAGAAGGAGAGCTCGTGCGCAAATCCTCTCTTAATAGAACTAAAGCCCCTCTTGAAACCAGAGTTTGCTTTGAGAACTGGGTACTGATCTTTGAACTGTAATTCCTGAAAGAGTTATTATTCTGCATGCTGTGGGAAGGCCTGAACCCCGCAGGACAAACTGAAGAAACAGCGTCAGGTATATCCTATATTCTGTAGGACTGCCTCCTCCTCCAAAGAAATATGCTGTCGTTCAGCAGAGATAGCATATTTCATTATATTGTGCATAGGTATATGACCCTAAAATTAGCAGGCTAACCGAAAGCAAAATATATTATTTAAAGGTGTCTAAAATCCATTTTGAGAGACAGGTAACAGATCAAGGCAACAACTATATACATTTGATAACGATCATGATTGGTGTATCCAGCAAAGCCTAAGAAGTCTAGCAAGCAATTAATGTTCTAGTAACTTTATTAATTTTCCTAGCCTGAGTAGATATTCATATATTTATCAACTATGTATTCAATTTACTTTCAATTAAGCTACCTGTCTCTAGAAGGGCAACCCAAACATAGGAAGGAAAGGCAATGCTTCGCCACTCAACAGCAAGTTTCATCTCTCTAGGTGCTTGAAGTGCAGTGGTGTTCAGGGAAGCCAGCCCCAGCAGCCATGCAGTGCGGAGACCAGGCCACAGCACGGGTGTGAATGACTGTCTGCACCCAGGTGGTGCTGCATCCATGTGTAGACAAGCAACAGGGTCAACGTATGACATTTCGGGAGGAGAGGAGGGAGCTGCATCCTTGTTTGAAGGGATTTTCGCATGGCATCACTCTGGCTCTGATTCTGAAGGTGCCCTCCTGCTTTCTTACTTCCCTTACTTCCCTTACTCCCCCTTACTTCTTCTTACTGAATTTGCAGCTCCTTCACTTTGGCTGAGCATGGCCAAGGGGCCTTCCCTGGATATATCCCTGATCTTGGCTCTCTGCACTTGCAAGCAAGCCCCTTCCTCTCCCTTCCTCTCCCTTCCTCTGCACAGGCAGCACCTCCCACCCCCAGTTCCCATCCTGGCCAAGGAGATCACAAACCCTGCCCTGGAGACCCTCACATCCTCCCCACTGGCCCCAGGGCTGCCATGCTCACCCCCTAAAAGCACAGCCACTGGTTCCTGCCTCCCTGAAGCCTCCTTGGCCATCCCTGGGGCTTCACCACTACTTCTACCTCTAAATAGCTCTAGGGGAAACTGCAGAGAACATCAGATTGAGGAGTGTGTGAAACTGCCAGACTGTTGAGGAGAACAGTTACTATGGGGCTGCAGCTTGTCCAAAGGGCTGACGTCTGTCCACATGCTGCTCTGCAGGCTTGTCCCCTGCATTGTCCCTCCTGTGGCCAATGCCAGGCACCTGTTTACAGTTTGGGGCATATTCCCAGTCACTGCTTCCAAAACAAAACAAATTTACACAACTGCAACCAGAAGGTCTCCAGACAATACACTTTCTGGTTTCCTTTCCTTGATAAGAAGCATTTCCCATGGGGACCAAGATTTCTACTCATCTCTGCAATATCAAACCAAAGTCCTGTGTGGCTGTATTCCCAGCTCGCTTCTGCTGAAATGCTGTAGTTTGTCATTTAAGGGTGTTTTTGAATAAAAAGTCAAAGATAATTTGACTAAAACTGAATCAGAAGAAAGAATTAGGAAGGCAGAGGAATAATAATACATCAATTTAGCAAAGTTCTTGCTGTGAATATAAAAAAGTATGTCAGTAATCTGCATTGATTGCTTGGAGAAAATTCAGAGTGCATGAGTGTTGTTATCTTTGCACTGCACCTTTTTTTTGTTGTGCTTGTACCAATGCATATTTTACAAAGATTAGTATGCTCCCACCAAATCCATACAGTCTTATGACATCCATGGGGACATTCAGCAACAACCTATCAGATCTTTTTTCTGTGTGTTCCTTGCAAACAAATTAGTAACCAGTGAAATATTCTTAAGTGAGAGGGTAAAATGATATGGATGTTTTATTGATGCAGAGAGGAGATCAGTGGGAATTCAAAATATGAAGCTGCAAGATAATGTCAGGTTGGCTGAAAGACCTTTTCCCCTGAATTTGGAAACAGCAAGTAGCTATCGAAAGAGTGCATAAAGTAGAAAGGGATCACTAAAAACTTCATAATTTCAGGAGTTAATAAGTATCTTTGGCAAACTTGTTATCCTTTGCATGTTTTCACTGACTTCACAGGAATATGAGGTTGTGTCTTACATAAAAAGGAAACAAATGCAGCTTTGTTTTACCAACTGGAAAAAGAACTATCATTAGTAGATTCTATCAAACTCAATAATTTATTTCCCATTTACACCTCCTCTTGGCTTGAAGAAAACCTTTTATAACTAAATTTAGCAGCCATATTGGACCATACATCATCCCCTACTATCCCAAGGGACTATTAGAAAGTCAGCTTAACACAGCATCAAAAATAGATATTAAGAGCCTAGTACATAAAGTTTCTATTCATACCAATTGCACTCGAGTCAGATGCTAAACCACCACTGAAAAGTGACTGACTTGTGTTGTTAGACTTAGGATTGACAAAGTAAATAAGGTTTAGACATGGGAATTTTTAAAGACACTTGAATAAAAGCAACCAACAAGTTCACAATATTCATTCTAATAAAGATCTGCTAAATCCAAAGGGGCTGGGGTAAACTTTCATGGAAAAAATAGTTCTCGAATGAGCAAAGTCTGCACCACAGACTTCAATGCACACCACAAAAAATACCAGCAGTGTAACACATTTGGGAGGTTTGCTTGGGAGTGAGAGCGAAGTACAGTGGCAGGCAACCAAAAGTGCCTCATGAGGGCAGTTCAGACAATATCCATGTCCTTTATCCGTAGTCTACAAGAGCTGTGCAGCTTTATGTCGACAAGCATTACAAGGAGCCATCTATTTTCAAAACAATCACACTAAAAAGATTTACAGCACATTTACAAGATCTAGCACTAATTTTTTGCAAGAACACACAATGGATCACTATTAAAACACAGGCTTAGATCAGTCATTTACCCTGCTAGGAGGCAGGGCTGTCATCTTCTTTGTCATCAAGACATGTAGGTGAGTGAAAGGCAAACATAACGATGGATTTATGAGGTGCAATGTAATTTTGCTCTGCTTAAACCAAACATCTATATAGCCTAACAAATATCATGCCTTCCTGAATCCTACTTCAAAATCCAAGAGCATATCCATCAAGGCAATTACGTACATCAAAACCAGCTGTAAACTGAATGCCAGAAATCACAAAACACAGCAAGATGGTTTCACAACAGCCTTGAAGCTCCGATCAGTTCTCCTGGGCATCACAGCCTGTAAGCATGGATTCCAGGAAAACTGCAAAAAATCCACCACTGTCTTCCATCAAGACCCCTGACTGTAAACGCACCTGCACTGTGTAGTCAAGAGAACCATGAACAAGGTCTGGCTGCATCTGGAGCAAATTCACTCTGCCTGACATCTCAAACAAGCAGGAGCCAGGTCAGCACGGTGTGGGGCCTGAACTGGGGGAAGACAATATCCCTTGTGCTTCAGTTCCCTTTTTGCTCCCATTTCGCAGTAAGATTATGAGGGTGAAGAAAATCGTGTGTCAAAGTAGCAACTGTCATGCTAGTGGCACCTTGCTGTTAAAGCAATGAGTAGGTCTGTGGAAACATAGTAAGGAATGAGAAGTGAAGAAAAAGGAAACAAATGCACTAAAAAAGGTGGAATAAAGCACCATTAAAAGAAAACAAGCCTATCTAGTAGTTATCATAACTATTGCTACTCTAAATGTAGGTTAAAAATTAAGATGTATGGCCAAGTTGCTTACTTTTAATCCATTCTGCGGGATCCAGGCATTCAAATTCCCAAAGAGTTAGTTAATCAGTAGTACAAGTAATGAAAATGGTTGACTCTGCTGGGAAACAACAAGGGCTCATGCACATCTCGGATCCACCGTGTGGTGGGAAGTCATCCAGCAGTTAAGGATCTGGAGACTGGACAAGCTACACGTTGCACACACTCCAGAGCCACACTACAGCAAGACCCCGGTCCTCAAACATCTCCAAAAGGACACTAAGGTAATTCCTGTGAGTGCTCACCACTGAGCAACTCACGTACATCCTGGTATGTCCAGGGCCCCAAATCAGTAATTTGTAAGTGTTTGCCTTTAATCAGGCTGTGCCAGTGTGCATCTTAATTTAAGCCTCAGTTATGAAGAGGAAATATATTAATATACAGAATAGTCATTGCCAGAAAAATACACTGGCCAGTCACTAAGAAAGTGATGAGAGTATGCTGCAGAAATTCTTGGTTCATACTTTTCCCCTAATTACCAACTCAATGACTGCCCCTTTGTTTTTCAGGTCACTCCCCAATTATATATTACATGTTTCCTTCGTTCCACAACCTTTAATTCTTTTCCACTGTTGCAGAATTAACTGGACAGGGTTCTTAATCTTGTCTCTACAAAGAACTTGTTGTAATTGCAATGAATGCTTTCATTTTGCTGGTGTCTGAAATACGATTTGCAGGAAAAGGGAGAGCGCGGGTTGATGCTAGTCCCATCATTAATAACATTCTTGCGGGGATTGTAGCAATGGGAGTAAAAACCCCAAAGCTTTTATATAATAATGAGCATGTGTCTGCACGTGAGCTGCTCCTTTAAGAAGCCTTGGGCTAGTGGAAGAAGGGGGATCCAGAGAAAAGGCAGCCCTACAGCTATAACAGAGGGCAGAGGTTAAATCTGTTGGCATTTTTATCGCAAGTATGGTCACTGCATACCCGCTGCCTGAAGGCTTCACTGAATTAGAGGTGTTTGCCATCGGCACTGCCCTGCTGGTAGAAGGTAAGCTCAGTGCGGAACCTCAGCAGCAATAAGATTTTTGCCCCTATTATTCCTGGTGGGAGGGGGAAGGAAAACTGAAGCAAACGGCATTTGT
Source organism: Fratercula arctica (assembly GCA_947846985.1). Taxonomy (NCBI): domain Eukaryota; kingdom Metazoa; phylum Chordata; class Aves; order Charadriiformes; family Alcidae; genus Fratercula; species Fratercula arctica. The sequence goes on from CANTUZ010000010.1 coordinate 30,325,841, forward strand.
GGTACGCTGACCCAGACCTATGGTGGTTACTGTGGCTACATCACCAGTACGTCTGGTGAGTAAATCAGGGTGAGCTGCAAGCCACTTGCAGTGAAGATCTGTTCCGTATATGTAGCTGCCCTATGGCAGGGAAGTACTTGCTAGTTAGCTTTTTTATCAAGAATTTGGGATGTAAGACTTTGTTGTTGACTTTTAAAGGCAATTTTATCTTTCTCGGGGGAAGGATGTTGAAATGACTTATGATCTCTCAATAAAATTGGGCTGCTTGTTTTGTAGGCTGTGATGGCCATTGTATAATCAAAGATGATAGGTCCAAAATAGCCTGTTAACTGTTAGCATACATCCAGATTGCATTGGTAGCACTGCAATTAATGGCTGCTGGGTAAAAGTAATACACAGAAATATATTTGCATGAGATTCAACAGCTCTCACAATGTTAAGAAGCAAAACTGAAGGTAGGAGACCGTATTCATTTAATTTAGCTTTTCTTAAGGCATGTGCCACTTTGAGAGACTGCAATAAAACTGTGAATTTGTATCTGCCTGGGAGCTAGTGAAGGAGAGGCTTGTAGTTAGGATTATTTTGGTGTCAGTCACTGGCATCTCTTCTGAGCTACATCCCGGTCAGGGCGTGGGACCCCATCCCCACATAGTGCTGCTCAGCTGGGGATGCAGGTATCATGGGGCCCAACAGCAGAGGAGAAGCCGTAAGCACCATCAGAATGATATAAATACTCATCAGCTCACCCCAGAAACATGGAGCATGGGAAAAAGGAGGAGGCTTGCCCTCTCCTTGCAGGCTAGCTCAGCTGGAAAGCAGCATCGTATCTGCCTGCAAAGGAAAGCTGGAAGACCTGTCAGAAACACTTCCTTGGAAGAAAGAGAGAGAGAAGAAAAAGCTTCTACTACTGGCCCAGGGGTGAGCTGCTGCCTAAACAGGGCTAAACCTGGCCAACAGCCATTAAGCCATCTGCAGGGCCAGGCAGGTCCTGGCATGACTTTGCACTTCATTACTGAGGGGTGAGACATGGCAGGAGGACAGGGACACTGCCAGGTGTTGGCAGAGCCTGACAGTGAGGTCCTGCTTGGGGAAGGGCTGGTTGTGGTACAACAGCCCTGCCGGCCCCCACCTTCCCACCTATCCACCTGTGCCTGAGGCTGCAGCCTGTGGGGACCTGCCATTGCCGAAGCTCAAGCAAAGTACCTGCTGGTAACCTTCCCTTAAAACTAAATGTGGTCTGATGCATTTATGTTTTACTAAACACAAGTATTTTCTATAGGGTTTTAGGCAGAACGTGCCCAGCAGATCGGCAATAATACTTTATTGTCTGACTTAGAAGACCTAACTAAATAATCAAAGATTAATTCACTTTCTCAGAGACTCTAAGACAAATGCAATGAAGACCTCCTTTTTTGCTGCAGCTTCTAAGTACAGTTTGCAAAAAAGTGCTGGGGAAGGGGAAAACCTTGTATTCACTTTATTAACTGGACATATTTGCTGTTCTAAAAACGAAAACACAAAGCTATTTTTTTTTAATTTAGTAAGTTCTCTATTTGTACACTCATGCTGGTCTTCAAGAAATTCTTTACTGTGAGGGTGGTGAGGCACTGGCACAGGTTGTCCAGAGAAGCTGTGGATGCTCCACCCCTGGAAGTTTTCAAGGCCAGGCTGGATGGGGCTTTGAGCAACCTGGTCTAGTGGGAGGTGTCCCTGCCCAGGGCAGGGGATTTGGAACTAGATGATCCAATCTAAACCATTCTGATTCTGTGATTCAAGAAAGCAGAGTGGGGTGAAGCCTGGAGCTTCCAAAAACAGGGGAAAGACAGAAAAAAGCTGATCTAGTAGTAACTCCTCAGCTCTACTCTAAATATGGCCACAACATACCTCTCCTAAAGGCTTGATTGCATTTGGGAGAGTTGGCAGCAGTTTTACCCTGTGGGTGGGAGGTGAGCTGGCAGGGAGGAAATAGGAACAGCAGATTTCAAATGGCTGCAAATACTTCTCCTGGAAATATTTTGTTATATGTTGTGTAATGAAAGACGCACATCAGCTGTTACTATGATTATGCCATCAGCCATTAATGCAATTAAGGTAGAAGCAGGATTTCTGACTAGACAAAATCATCCATCTTATGTAACTGCAGAATTAAGACAATAAGCATAAGTAACTACACTACAGAATTAGGGGATATGGATTTTTTTCTGTGCTACATCATTTCTCTTTCCAAGACGAACGCAAAGAAAAAGACATACTGCCTCTCATCTAACTGAGACTTAGAGATGGGATATTGAGTCAGAGCCTCATCAGAGCTAGAATAATTCAGGTCATCTTGAAAAGGATGTTAAAGGACAAAACTTGAGTTTAAACCAGTGAAGAATGTGTTTCAGGGTGGCACAGCCCTGTGCTGCGTGAATAGCTGGGGGTACTTAGATGCTCCCCTTTGAGAACTAACATTAACTTATTTTTTTAAAATCTACGAGTGACTGTTTTTATAATTAGATTATTCCTTTCCATGTATAGTCCATTGACGAAGGGCAGTAATAAGATTGAGCTGGTGTGATTCAAGCACTGTCTAGGTTAACCTTAGACAGGAGCCCAAAGGAAGGCAGGACGACTGAAACACTGCTGAGGGATTTCTATGCTTAGACACAAAAGAATGTTACAATTGATATTAAACACAACCCATTTCTCTACCAAAGACAGGCCTGGAGACATGTCTACCAGCAGCATGTGCTGGCTGTCAGACACTCTGAAGCTGCCTCCTCTCAGTCTCCCTCTCTCTGACCCCCATTTCCCTGGATGGAGCCTGGCAATCAGGTTTCTCTATTTAAAACAAAAAATCTTACAAATAAGATTAAACCATTTCTGCTCTGCATGACTGGCCTTATCCCTGATATAGTCTGAGGCATTGGCTTCAGCTGTCACCCATGACTTCTCTCCTGAAAGTTTTTGTAACTTGCGTGCAGACTGTGACCACTTCAGATATATTCCCTGTGCAGGTTTCATCAGTAATTATTGTTCTCTCATTAAAAAAAACACAGCAGTATCATTGTAGATATTTTCCATTTACAGTTGAATCACCCCAAACAATTCTGTATTTCAGCCCTGCTTGGTTTCTGTCTGAATGGCTTGACAATTATTTCTTTCCGAAAAATCAAAGAAATCCGAACACCCAGCAATCTGCTGGTTCTCAGCATTGCACTGGCCGACTGCGGGATCTGCATCAATGCATTCATCGCTGCCTTTTCCAGCTTCCTAAGGTATATCTCCTTTTTCCTAAACGATGTTCAGAAGAACCACATGAAAAACAGATGCTTACATTCTAAGAGGTCAAATTAATTAAATTACTGTCTTTCTAGCATACCACCTAACCAACCTTCTCCTTCTCTCCATCTGAAACAGCAAACTGAAACTCTACATAGTTCTACCAGGCAAGTAAAAAAGCAGACTTTACTGCGTATAATCACTGACAGACTATAAGACTGACTATAGAAGACATTTAACTGGACAGCTTTACCAGTGGTTATAGTAAAAGCTACTTGAATATCAAAATAGTAGTACATTTTCATTTGACTAAACCTCTAGATTGACCCCAAATTTATCTGCAAGTCTTTCGTTATGTACCTTTCCATTAAAGCACTTATTTGAGGAGTTTGTGAAAAATGGAAATACAGATCCGTTAGCAGGGACTTCACATCAGTTATGACGCATTTGATTTTCCACATTTTCACACATGTCAATCACTTAATTGGAACAGAGGACAGAAACAATATCAAGCATTTCAGCGAATAATTACAACAAACAAATCACAAGCAAACCACACTCAAAAAAAACCCAACCACCACATGAATAATTCCACCTAAGTAGCCTATTTTTAAACCCTGGGAATACCTTTAATAGAGACCAAAAATACATTTCAAGCCAGAATGTGACTATTTTATCCTCTCTTAGTGGATATAAAAAAATTTTTGGGAATTAGCAAGTCAATAATAAGCTCCAATGAGGCCTTATTCAACACTATTTTACCTCCTTAATAGGTCACTCTTGTTTCAGACACTTATGTCTCGCTGAAGTCAATAAAGATGCCTTAACTGAACTGAAGCTGAAAAGCTGAAGTCAATACATCAAAATGAGCTTAGTTTTAATAATTGCAGGACATTTCCCTTTAAATGGGACCAGAAGTTTCCCAGCCTCCCAAGAAGTCAGCTATCTGCTGTTCAAAGGGACTTTCAGGGGTAGTCTCCTAATGAATTAAACTTGTGTTCTGTAAATACGTAAGAAAAGAGATTGCTGAAGATTTCCGCCTCACAGCCAGCTTTATGAGCATAAGAGTCAGGTTAGATGAATACAGAGAGAAGAAAAGCCACGGCTCCTTGCTATGGGTCACCAGGACATTGAAGGCACATGTCAGCAGATGTCTGCTACATCAGATCATGTCATGGTTCTTTTCATGCTATGCCTGCAAAGAATTGGTCTTGCAAAGACCAAGGTCTTGCTGAGACTAAGGCCTCGGTCTTGTTATCAGGAGTATTTTTGTCTGTTGAAAGCTTTTGTACTCTGTTACACACTGAACACTGATTTTCCAAAAGGTTATTACACATTTGTTACTTTCACATGTTGACAAATTAGCTGCTCCCAGTGGGTGCAAATTTTGAAGATACGAATAATTGGATAAAATATAGACTTCAAATTAAAAAACCCCCAACTTTCCATCACATAAATGCAGGGTTATATTTTCTTCTCCATATTAAGAGTAAAAATAGCTGTTGTACTGTATCAGACACCACAGCAAGATAAATGCTAGCAAATACCTAAAGGCAACCACAGCTTTCACAATGTTTCTCAGACTTAGAAAGCACGTGCACAAGCTATCATTTTGCCTTCTACGTTAATGCAATTTCCAAACATGTCTTCACTTTTTTCTATTATTTTCTTAACATATTCCTTTTTTGTTGACAGATACTGGCCCTACGGCTCTGATGGCTGTCAAATTCATGGATTCCAGGGCTTCTGGACAGCACTAGCCAGCATATGTTCCAGTGCTGCGGTCGCCTGGGACCGGTATCATCACTACTGTACAAGTAAGGTCTAAAATTTACCTAGAAACCTTTCCCAGATCCTGTGATAAAGCAGCTTGCTTAGATTTCAGAGAATCAAAGCAAACACATAATTATTATCTGTATATCTTATATGTAAGCTTATTTATCTTACACACTAGAGACAGAGCAAATATAAACAATCTCTCCAAAGGACCTGTTCCCATACAGGGGACACTAACCAACCACCTTCAGGAGATATTTCCTCTTCCAGATCACATCCAAGTCCTGACCCTCTTGCCACGCTTTCACCTTCTCCATAAGTAAACTTCAGTGTCCCTAACAAAATCCAGCTCCTCATATTAAAGAAAAATCTATACACCTTGGGCTTCCATCCAATACCCTGCTGTGTACCAAACAGATCTCCATGCCCATGCAGAGTTTACTAATTACAGATAAGTTTCGTGTAGCTAGAGAGCTGCCTCTGCAGATACAACAGCTGGAACAGAGTCCACAGCAAAGCACTTCTGCAGACGTAGGATCGGGTCAGACAGAGCTCAGCAGCCCCGCTGTGCGACACGCAGGTACTTTGGGGCACAAGAGACATTGGCGGGGTTTGTGCTACGTTCCAGGCCCCCTCACGAAGACTAGAACTCGGTACGTTTGTTCCCAAGCAAGAAACAAATTATCTGCCAAGTTTCAATAAAAGCAGCAGAGCTATTTTTAAGACGATAAGAGGAACAATATGGTCTTTTTCGTCTCTTACTGAAGGCCACTTTTTGTTTTTTCTTACAATTCAGTTTTTAACTATCTCACACCTTAGCTGGATTTAATGGAAATCTAATATTAGACAGGGAGATCAACCCAGGAAAAAAATTTTTCCTCTTTTGTGGACTTATGAAAGCATATTTTTGATTTAGGTGAGAAACAGACATTGACAGGATTGTCAAATTTATGGATTTATAGAGATAGAGACACTCTGTCTTGTATCACAGAACTACTTCCCAAACTTCGGCAGTACTGGATTTGTGCATTTATGTAACATGAGTAGAAATTTCTGCTGAATTAGGGTGCTGAGTTGGATTTGGTGTCGGTGGAGACTGCTAGGATCTGTGCTGAGCCTCCGGCTGCACTCCAGTCACCACCGCGCATGGGAGAACAGGGGAATAACTGTATTCTCTTAGCACAGAAGTCGGGAAGCACAGCAAGGGGTATTACCATCTGCTGTAAAACAAACTAGCAGCCTTGTGAGCACTGGAACTAGCAAAACCTGCTTTCTTGTGACTATGGGACACAGGGATGATATTTGCTTTTGTCTTTCATCAGTATTTTCATGGGGCCTCATCTACACCCAAACACCAACTTTCACAGTAAATATAGCAACTTAGTACCTGTCAGTCCCATTTCCCTCTCCAGTTTACTTCGAAGTAGCTAATGTTTTCAAAAGTTATTAGGAATGAACTCAGTGAGGAACACAGGGTGTACAATCTCATGGCCCTCACTAGGAAAAGGGAAAGAGACGTGATATGAAATACAAACTTGATCTGAAAGGACATTTTAGCACTCCGTAATGCTAGGAATGCCCTAATCTGCACTATTTAGCCATTTTGGCAGTTGTGTTGGAGCTCTGCCATCTGGGAGAAATGGATGAGGTCTTCCCATGCAGATCTGCAGCTTTTGTGTTTCCTGCTAAAGCCAGGCCCTTTCCAGAAGAGTAAGGAGTCCAGAGCACCCCACGTGACTGCACCATTCCCCAAAAAATTGTGTTCCTTTGGCAATGTTGACAGATAAATGCAGCCGTCCTTTTCTTGTGCTAAAGCACAGGTTGCTCAGACCACTTCACAAAATATTTTCTAAATGAAAGCGTAAAGTTGGCTGGCGAAGAAACCGCTGAGCTGCAGTGCTTCAATCCCCTCCACCATTAGCATCCACACAGCCTTTCAGGCACAGCCTCCATATGATTAAAGCAGCAAGTGGTAAAACACACCCAAAGCCCACAGCATACATGTTCAATCTGATGATCCCCTTGAGGGTGGAAAGGTTGCTAACATTTTGTTCTTCAACTTTTGTCAAGAATTCAGTCCAGACAAAGGCCCCAAATAATGCAGGCTATAAGCTAAATCCATTCCAACACCCTTTGGACACTGAAATGCATTTGGAGCTAGAAGAGTAGCATCTGTATTTTACAAGAGAGACAGCCTGAAAATAAGCATGTCTGTGGAAAGACATTTTACTCTCTGCAACATTGACTTTAATGCTTTCTTGACATGCGCGTCTCCAGTCAAGAGCATACCACATTAAGAGCAAAGGCAGAGAGACCCTAAGGGCACGAGCTTCTTTACTTTGCTCAAATTGTTACTTACTGACAGCCAAACATTGCTGCTGTTACTGAACATTTTGAACAACAAAACAAAAGCAAAAACCCAGAAGGTTTTAAAAGCTCATACTCTGTGGCTACTCCAGTAAAACCAGCCACTTCTAGTTTCATCCTTCACATGCTGACTGCGAGGAAGATGAAGTCATATTTCATAGATCTGATATATCAAGCCTACAGGCTATACTGTGCTCTCAATCCATACATTAAACTGCTGTTGACACTGGTGCGAGTTGCATGCCTGTACAGAAAGTACAAAATACCTTTGCCTAAAAAACAAAGCTATCAACCTTTTATCTTCATTCCCTGGGAACTAGTACTCCTGCCAGACTCAATTGCATCATCCCCAATATTTTTATGTCCTAACAGTTTCCGAAAACATGTTAGTTGTGGCATTCCTCAGCTTGACATTTGATTACCCACTATCCATATTTCCGAGGAAGAAAGAACTGATGAGAATGTGAGAGATTACTATGATGATGAGAAAAAATGGGACTTTTCAGGCATTCTGGATGCTAATAACACAAATATGTTCACCAACATCCTGAAAATTAACCAAGTTTTTTAATTTGGAACTCTTTGCAACCCTCAGTGACAAAGTACTAGCCTTTAAAGCATATTGATAACTAGACATGTCATGCATGAGAAAACAGGTTGATATTGATTGGCATATGGATGAAAACAGTACGACCACCATATGTGAGAGAGATGCAAGAGTTTCAAGACATTTTACTCTTCCTCCTCTTTCTTTCTTCCTCCCAGGCAACCATGCTGAGCAACTCTCTTTTCATCCCCTAATGTGGTTTTGGGGCCTATGAGGTGCTACTTTCCCAGCAAGGAGAAGACAACTACAGAAATCTGTAGTCTAAAAGTATGCAATAAGAGGAGAAAAGGCATGGGAGTCTGAAAGGTGTGAATGTCAATCACTAGCAAGATAGGAAAAAAGATTATTGTATTTCAAAATTTGATCATTAGGGGGAAAAGGCAAAAAAAAAGACGCAGTTTAATGTTAGTGCCTGACAGTGAAGGAGGAAAGGGCAAACTCTGAGGAAGCTGTTTGTCAATAGCCAAGCATTCAGGACAGAGGATGACATTTTATGGCAAGGCAGACATTGTTAGTTCTCCCTCCCTGGCCACTGAAATGAGGAAACCATCCTGAATTATGTTCCTAACCTAGCAAGGGAGGAAGGAAGCAGCAGCCTGGGAGGTCTCACTGGATCTGGTATCAGGCAGGCAGAGGGCAGCTGGTGGACAGCCCAGGGGCTCAGCAATCTGAAAGCAGGCAGCCACCTACTGCAGAGATGTCTGTGCTGAAGGCATTTCAATGCAATGCACAGTTCATTTTGGTGAGAGGGTAGCACGCTGCCATCAGCAGGTTATGGAGCGGGGAAGGATTCTGGTCATTTTTTTCCTTTCATAACCATGGCATACAGTTACATTTTTTTTTAAAAGAAACATATCTAGAAGATTTTACACTTGCATTTAAGAATTAGGGGGAAATGGAAAGTCTGAAGTGATTTATGTCAGCACTTTTCTCATTATTATGAGAGAAAAGACGAACCAAATCAGCAGGGATTTCACAGCAGCATTCAATTTCAAGAAGCAGAATTGCAGCGAGTTTTATCTAATCCTTAACATTCAAGGAAATCTAGGTTGTTATATCAGTATTCAAAGATTACCAAACTACCATTTGCTCCAATTGCAGCTGTCAGCTCTGTCAAATTAGAAGCATGTCCTTACCTCCTGTCACAGTTACTGCAGCCACCCTGCCACACTTCCTTCATCTAGTCTTGCACCTGCATCAGTTTTCCCTGACAAAATGCCAATGTTTGTACAGATCTTGCATTTTCACTGAAGCAGGAGGTAATCGCCAAGACAGCTTTATGAGCTGGAGAACCATGGAGATGGAATGGAGAACCATGGAATCATGGAGAACCACAGCAAAAAATTAATGGAGTAAAAAAATCCCTTTATTAGGTTAAAGAGCTTTTTCTAATGATATGGACAAAAGAAGCTATTACACAGTGCAGCTTTCTTATTCCTACAAAAAAATGACTACTCCTGAGCACCAGTGACTCAGTGCTTTTCGCACTGCAGATGAAGTAGGTACCGACACCTCTTTTACTTACGCCTTGATACATATTTTCCCTTATAAGACTTTCAGATATTTTTGTCTTTGTCAAACTTAGCCAATTTTAAGTGATGTATGCTATGAAGTCTGGTACAAGCCATATTTATTGTTCTGGAATATATCAGCTATTATAACTTAACCATTTGCAAGAATGAGGAAACATTTTCCCTCCATCCTAGAAAATCCTCTTGACCTTTTGTTTGAGAAATTCCTTATGAACACCAGCCTGAAATCTAGTTGAAAGGTAGCCACTGTGTCAGAGATGTATTTTTCGCTCTTTCTGTGAAAATGATCTAAATGTTTGACCAATTTATAAATCTTCAAAAAATGTAAATCCATAAATGTCCCACAGACTAAAGATGGAGAAATAGTTTATGATTATGTCACTAAAAACTGGCCAGCATAATCAAAAGGATTGTTCCATGCTCTATCTAGAAATTCCTAAAATTTAAGCTTTTGATATCATGATTTCAGTAACCTTTAAATGATGGGGGGGGGGGGGGGGGGTGTTTATAAGAGTGACCTCTTTCAGTTCCAAAGTGATTACAGAAGCCATTTAAAATCCTCTATATTAATATTTCACTGGATGGAAAAGAGATGCTTCCCTCTTGCTTTTCAAGGTGAGAAAGCCAGAGCACAAGAGTGATTAGACTTAATAGGACCAAATTGCCAGCACTGGGCTGCAATTGGGAATTATATCCTTAAGCATATGCTGAACTCCATACATACCCATTTAACTGAATTAGGACCTACATGGCTATTACATTAAATTTTATCAAGCCAAAAAAGACGCTTAAGGTAAAGCAATGGCCTGCTCTGCAGAAAAACAACTGAATTGCTCTCTTGCTGTTGGACCTCTCAGAGAAGGAGATTTTTGCCACGCAAACGAAGCATGATTCTTTCACTGCTCTTGTACTGAAAGTATTTTTTCTGGGTAAAACTAAAATAATATCAAGTTAGTTTAATTTTACATTCATACATTTTTAGCTACTTATGATGTGCCATTAAATGTTTCCTGGAGGGTCAACAGGCAAGTGATTTCACTAGGACTATTTCACCATTATTCTCATTTTGCAAAAGGCCAAATCCAGAAGGAAATAATTACTTTTGTAAGTTCTCAATCTCTCCTTTTCTAGTGTCCAAAATGGGACACCTCTGGCCCCAGAGATGAGCTTTCCAAATGCAGGCTGTCAAGACATGCCTGGTGCCAGACTCCATTATCGCATGGTCCTTTTATTCTACTTCTAATAAGAAAATGAGTTTTCCTAACACCCATGGAAAAGGAAATAAAATAAACTTTTTCTTACAGTTTTTCATAGAAGAGGCACAAACATTAAAGCAAAAAGATTGGAAAAATAAAGGAAAAAAAAAAAAAAGAAAGCTAATGGAAATTGAGGGATCTTCCCAGCTGCAGCAGGGGGGAAACCGAGGCAGGGCACTGCCAGCCAAAGGCACAGGGAGTAGGGAGTTTTCCCCTAGAGAGTCCTATAGGCTGCACTTTTCCTGTTAAAAATGTAAACTTAGAAATCTTCATTAAAGCCATTCTTCATAGAAAATATTTGAAAGCCATTTAGTGGGAAGCCTCACAACTTGTTGCCTGCATGCACCCCAACTGGTAGCACATGGGGACGGAGGAAAGACATGGCACCAAGAGACTGGGCACCCTGAAAGACCCCGGAGGTGGTGGGAGCCAGTGGAGCAAGAGCTTCCCCTGCTTCTCTGTGCAAGGTGACAGCAGGGAAGGTGAGACTTCCACCAACCTTTTGCCAAACGCATGCAGGCAGCTGGATCAGCTGCCTCCTGTCAGTGCAGGCACCCACAGGCTGCCTTCAGCATGCCGCCAACACTGCCTCAGCAGCTGAGGGCACATTTTGTCCACGCAAGGATTTTTACCTTACATGCAAAGATCCATAAGGTGCCAGTGTGTGTCTAGGATGCAGTGACCCTAGAGCGCCTCAGTCATGGCCCATCGCGTTTTGAAACCTTCAAGATATTGCAGTAGTCCATGAAGTGGAAGGATGGGGGTGGAAAGAGAGCAAAGTTTCTGCCACAAGCTACCATGAGAAATAATTGGTATTAACTATCTTACAGGACTTGCTGAGACACCAGAAAAAAAAAAAGAAAAAAAAAAAAAGAAACCACGAGATTTAGTTTGTTTTTTCAGAATATCAGGAGGGCTTATCACTTACAAAATTGTATTCCCAAAGCAATAAAGCTACTTTTGGCATGAGCTTGGTTTAAAAGAAACACAATTCAGAGCCAGGTTTCAGTGCAGCTGATTTTACTAATGCTTTTAAAGAATTGCTAGAGTATGTAAAACACAAAACAAACCTGACAGCTTGTGTAATAAGCTTTGTCCAGACTGAATTTCAAGTTACAGTTGTGTAAAGCCAAGCTACAAAAACCACTATGTAGAACACAAATAGAAATGGAAACCTTGGATGAGTAACAACTCTAACATGCTTGTTTGAGCATATACCTAAATAGGATTCAGTTCTGAAAGATCCAACTTAGGCTACAATGCTTCTTTGGACTGGGAGGTTAAGAATAATTACAAGTTACTAGTAAGTTGGACTTGTATTTCTAGTCCTCTGAATCAGAAGCTATTCCTTTATTTTCATCTATGTCATTCTAGAGTCATGTTATGTCAGTACTACAAGGAAATATTTGAGCCTTTGCAGACAAAGTGTATCTTCTATGTAGGAATCATAGAAGAGACAGATATTAGTCATTATTAATCATTCTTCATTAGTAATTATTAAAAAAATAATGTTTTCAATTACTAAAAGATCAATACATCTTTTTGGTAACTACCATATTAAAGTGTGGAGTAGGTAATTCTTTATTTTTTCCTTGCCATTTAAATTGCAATATGTACACCTGTGTTTTCCCATAACTAATTTTTGAACACTTGTACCAAACAATTTTTCCAAGTTGATTTTTAATGCAATTCAAATTCTAATTCTTTTCCCTGAAGAACCTCTGGAAGATAACAAAAAAGTCAGAGGTAGAATCAGTGTTCCTGTAAAAGGGCAATTTCATTAACACACCTACTTTATTATCCTTCTTTAAAATAAACAGGGACAGCACAACACAAAATAGCTACTGTAGAGTTTGCAGTCCTTCCCGGGGCTGCTGCCTTATAGGGATCTCCAGCCTGTGCAGACCCCACATGCTCTCCACCCACCAGTCAGCCACCTCTGGTCCCATGGCAGAACCTCAACTCCAGTCCTTCACCTCTCTGAGAAAGGTCAGAATTGGCCTGAACCTTCCTGGCCTGCTGTCATGATGCTGCTGTTAAGGGCAGATGAAAAAATTGCTTCCCAACCTCAGTGAAAATTACAACATTACTTCTCCTTAATGGCAGATTTGATTAGAAAGGAGTAGTGGGAAAAGTCACTGTGCTCCTCACTGGTGCAGCTGGCGCCATGGGCTATTCAGCATGGGCATGATGATGGAGGTTAGCCTCGATAACAAAATTATCCAGGCCTTTTACACGCAAGCAGCAAGGCTAACACAATGTCCTGCAGCAGCAGGGAAGCCTGCCTGCCTTCTCCATGGAGAAATACTTCCTGTGTCTTCTGAAGTTTCCAATCTTTCATTTCATTTATTAACCTATTCCAATGGTATTTTACGGAACTGGATGCGATAGGCACAAGTGATCGTTTTTATTATAAAATTAGAAAAAAATTACTAATGCTGAGCGTCACATTTCCTGTTCCAGGCTAAGCAATGACCTTAAGGGCAGAATAATTTAACCAGCAGTATTTTTAGAACAAGACCTGTTGTCAGGTTGTGTGTATATATTCCCATAAATATTGATGAGCAGTGATTTTAAACCGGGGTGTATTCAATATCCACATGTGCCCTGCACTCCCAGCAGGGCAGAAGGGAGTAGGCAGGGGCTGGGGAGTGCTCGCAGAGCCACATTTCTGATCTGACCCACACCCTGCAGCTGGGCTCTAGTTCTTCAGACACTATTTACTTCATCACCCTGTGCCTTCTACTGTCTGCCTTATCTGAGCCTCTAAACACATTCCCAAAACACAAGAATATGATGTTTGTAAGAGCAGCTGTATCTCCAGTGTGGTACAAGGCTGAGCAGCAATGCAGCGCTTGTGTAAGTAAAGCACATGAAAGGGAAGTACAATTTGCAGTTTCCTAAAGACTAAAAGCTTCCTTCAAATTTTACACAAGCTTGATTCCTTCAGACTCAAGTCAGCTGCAGGCGAAAAAACACAGACAGCTGCTTGTTTCTGCCTGAGGCCCAGAGGCCGGGGCACTCAGCTTTGGCCCCACAGAGCCCAACAGCTTTGCCCAGCAGTTTCGTTCTGGGCACAGAGATCCGCTTTTCTCTTCCCACAGGGAGCAAGCTGCAGTGGAGCACGGCCATCTCCATGATGGTGTTCGCCTGGCTGTTTGCTGCCTTTTGGTCTGTGATGCCCTTGCTGGGGTGGGGGGAATATGACTACGAACCCCTCCGAACCTGCTGCACCCTGGACTACAGCAAAGGAGACAGGTGAGGGCTAGGGCCAGCTCGCACAGAAGAGGCAGGGGAGGCCACCGTCCCCTGGGGTGGCCTTGGCAGCACACCAAAACCCCCAGCTGTCTCCATCATTGTTGCTGGGGCACGACCTGGGGTATGTGGGAACAGCTAAAGTCAGCTTCCTCTGGGGTGGAGGCTGATGCTCAGGTTTCTGCTACTCCCTTACTCCTTGGTCATCTATAAGCTGCATCTTTTCTGAGTTTAGGACTTGATACTTTTATTCTGAATGGTTTTGTTTTTATACAGTCCAGCACTGATGTCTGAGTAGGGATGCTTGTGTTTAGAAACCAAACATCTGTTGTGATTTTCTGCAATACCATCCATCCCGCACACAACAGTGTGGCACAACTTAACCGGCCTTTGGCAAATGCTGCACCTAAAACATGTTGACAAAACTGGTTTTGGCAATTTTAAAAATACAAGTTAATGAATACTTACAGTAAGTTTACAGAGATGCCCTAGAGAGGAATTAACAACCTCTTTTTTTTTTTTTTTCCTTCCTCACCCTTTCCAGAAACTATATCACGTTTCTTTTTGCTCTGTCCATTTTCAATTTCATGATCCCGGGCTTCATCATGCTGACGGCCTATCAGTCCATACACCAGAAGTTCAAGAAAAGTGGGCACTATAAGGTAAGAAAGCTTCCTCAGCCCCTGCAACTGCCTTGCCAAAATAGGGCTGCATCCAATAGAGACAGAGTCCTCAAAAAGCCATTTTCTTTCATAGAAGCTTTGTCTCAGCTCCTTCTGTGCTAACTCCCCATTGTTACTTGAGTAAATAAACCTAGAAAGTTCATGGAAAGCCTATCCTTAGAGATGTCAAGATTTGACCAGCCAGCCACGTCTGCCCTGAACTAGTAACAGGGCAGTAACAGTCCCCTGACAAAACAGGGTTTGGACTAGTGACCCTGAGGATACCCCTCCACCAACACTGGTCCAACTCTAGTCACAAAACAAACACGCAGCATGCAGAATATTTGCTAATAGCGTATCAATATTTATCCAGAGAACCTTTGCTCAGGAAGGATCGTTATTTCCTGCTTTGCTACAGGCTCTTAGCTTATCGCTGAGGAAGTCAGCCAGAACTGCAGCACTGCAAGAAAACACGCAGGCACCCCATGGGGGGAGAAGGGCCTTCCTAAACATGCAGTGTTTCCACTTGGCTGAGGAAATTCAGAAATCTTTATGAGCTGGAAACAAAGGAACAGCTCTGGCATGGCAGGTTTATGGGAATGTAATGTGGTGATTATATGAGTTGTTTCCTTAGGTGCAGGCCATACTGTCTGGGGCACTACGTGTGGCTGGCAGGCACAGCCCGACCCCTGCACTCAGTAAAGACAGTCACTTCTCAAGGGGGATGTTATACCAGCAAAGAGACAGTCAGGCAGACTGGTTTGTAGCTGTCTGGAATATATATATGTGCCCTCTACATATTTCTTGAACAAATCTCAGTGTTTGTTATTATGTCTATTACCTTTTTTTTCAGTAAGTTTATGCAATAGCATGTGATTTCTTTCTTAGGATATTCTGTAGCTATGCAAACTAGTTAAGGATGAAATTATCACTTCCCTATCATTAATATTTATGAGATACTTGGGAACAGCTGGCCATGAACACCACAGACAAGGCCCTAGTATAAAGGACACAAGAATCCTACTACCACAACACAGATGCCACTGCAGCCGTCTGTTGCACTGCCATAGCAATGGCATCACACAGTTTATTTGTCTGCAAGAGTCTCTAAGAAGGCACATCCTGCTGGCTCATCGTCTCCTGCTACAGAACACAAACCACAGTCTCACAGGCTCTGGCCCATCCACTTGTTGCAGTGTGTGGTTATGAAACACAAAGGAATTTATTGCTCTTGTTTTTCAGTTTAATACTGGTTTACCATTGAAGACACTGGTCATTTGCTGGGGCCCCTATTGCCTTTTATGCTTCTACGCAGCCATTGAAAATGTGATGTTCATTTCACCAAAATACCGCATGGTACGTCTATGCCGCCGTAATCAAACGGCAGGGAATTCAAACAGTTATATTCTCCTTACTCTCCTCTCTCCATTCCTATGGAACAATGCCAATTTACTCACAATTGGGTTTACTTGTTATAACATATATAACAAGTATATATGTTATAACATATACAACAAGTAGATTGTTTCCTCAAAGTATTCTGTTCATCTACCACTTTTAAGGCAAACCAGCTAAGCACTCTGATATAAAAGGCATTGTATTACTGCTTTGATCAAGCAACAGTTTAGGAAGCCAGGGGGTGTTTTTCTTCATCAGTCAGTTAGGGGGCTGTAGCCTGTACTGCTTCATGGTTTGTAGGAGTTTTTTGTATCCTTCCCACAGTCAAATACCAGCTAAAAATGTTCAGTTTTGAAGAGACTATTTGTCTCATTCATTTTTCTAATACTTCCCACTCCTCAGGGAACCTGCAATTGATCACTCTTAAGGTTATGCTGCCTCTTTTTTTCCCTTTTATCTATGAGTTTTGGCTCCAAGACTGCCTCTGGAACTCAGTAATATCACATCAAACCTTTCAACTTTTATTCAGTCTCCAAAAAAGCAGCCCAGTTTCAGGTCAGCAAATGCAGCACCGTACTTAGGTATTCAGTATCCCACATAAAATGTGTTAGGAATATTAGCCCACTTATCTATCAAAAGGTGTCCACAGCCACCCTTCACTTCTCCTAAGTGTATTCACTCTCAAGTGACATATCCCAGTTTCAGGCAATGCTGATCTAAATTCTTTCTCCTGGAGACTATAATTTCCTGAGCAAGGGCCCCCCACTGACCAAATTGCTTTCACCTCTCATCTCTCCAGAGGTAGCAAGCTACTGCCGTCCAAGACAGGCATTTGTTCACTACAGGGAAACTAAGCCTCTGCTGAAATCAGCCCATTGGCTCCTTGATGCATTTTTCTGTTCATAGTATTGTGTCTCACAACAGATTCCTGCCGTTATTGCCAAGACTGTGCCAACTGTGGACGCCTTTGTATATGCCCTGGGGAATGAGAACTACAGAGGAGGAATATGGCAGTTCCTCACAGGACAGAAGATTGAGAAAGCAGAGGTCGATAACAAAACTAAATAACCCACTAAGGCATTAAGCCAATTTAATGCAGGTACATCACTGAAAGCAAAACGGTAGAGGAAACTGTGTGCGTTCTCCGATATGTACGTGCAGAGGTGGTTCCACATTGGAAAGGCCGTGCATTGGCTACAAGCAATGAAGAACTGAAAGAAAGCCTTCCAGATAACTGTCCAAACCATCACGAGCTGCTTGTCAAACAAGCTGCCTTAAACCTGTGTTGATTGTCATCAGTCTCATATGTCACTGCAAATAAACTATGTGCTGGAAAGCATTTTTTTTTCCTGATACACTAACATAAAAGCTCAGCAAATTAACTGAAGTAGGGTATTCATTTATCCAGTGAGGCCTCCTCACATCAATCTGTGCAGTTTGTCCATATGGTAACGTCTGGATTACTGAAAGATTAAAAGAGTATCCGGTATTACACCACATGTCTGTATAAATAGCTTGTTCATCTGCACAATGCATTTTCAATGTGCCCAAAATGGGAGTTCCCAAATTTCGATGATGAATCTGCCATCCTAATTCCGTAAAAACACTTCAGTGGGCGTTTTACCCCAATAAGGAATTTTAGCTTGGCTCCTATTCAAATGAATTAGTGTGTGACATTCAGTTTTGTCACACACTAAACTGCATGAGATTTTGCAGCTGCTGCTTACCAGGACAATCAACAAGCTCATAGTCCATCACAAAAACATTCATCTTTTTATTGCAAACTGAGCAAAAACTAAAGGGAGGTATGGGTCAGATTCTGTTCTAAAAATGTCGTAAGAATAAAAATTAACTTCACATCTGCCATTCAATTCCCCTATGCTCTGTATGAGTGAAAACAATCACTGAATTGGTTGTGATTAAAGAGTCTAAGCAAATAAAAAGCCACTTATTTAACAGTTATCAGAATTCATATATATTTTAAACTATTAGAAATGTCCACTTTAAACATCTATATTTGCTCACATCACTTACAGGGTGAAAAACAGCCAGTTGATGTTGCCTGTTACTGCAAGATGGGTCATTTGCAAAAACATACGTGCATGACACACAGAATACAAAAGATTGTGCATACGAAAAGCCAAACCTAATTGATTCATACAGGGATCATATGGTTCATTTCCAAGTATTGACAACAAAAGAGCTTTTGAAGCTAACCGAAGAAAAAGCTGATCCATCTCTATGGTGCTTCCCAATGTATTAGAAGGGAAAACTGTTGTGTATATGTTATAAAAGGGTAAGGCAAAATGGTTTCGTATGGGTTACAAAAGGGTAGGTGGTGTAATCCTGGAAGCTAAACAGTGGGTAGAAGGGATGGTTTTCCTCCTGGCTAGAGATAGGAAATAAATGTCGTTTTGTTGCAAGTTAAACAGAAGGATCCCACTCAGAGATGTGCTTTGGGAGTTGTGAGGCTCAATCTAGTCATAAACTACCTGACAGAGCAGTGAATAACGCCATGACAAAATTATTCAGAATAATCACATCTAAAGCTGACAGCTAAGACTTACATCTTTGGTACACATAATATTAAGTGAGCAGATGACAAAATGTTTGCACTGATAACTGCAAAATAATGTGTATGGGCACAAAATTACCTTTAAGTATGTATCTACAGTGACAGGCTCTGAATCTGTAATTATCTCTTTCTCAGGAAGGAGTCCTGGGCAGGTCTTGAAATCATCAGTTCACTTGTCAGCAGGGTCATACTGACAAATCCCAGCACAATGCTAAAAAACACTAAAAAAGGAATAAGAAACAAAAGAGGACACAAGGCCACCCCACTTGAAAGCCACTGTGCAGACTTATTGAATAGCGTGCATAGTTTGGGTCATTCCAGCTCACAGAGGATATAGATAAGCTGGAAAAGGACCACAGGGATGATCAAACATAAGGAGAAGCTTGAACACGGCAGGGATGAAATGAAGGAGAATGCTGGCTCAGAAGAGGTAGCTGGTGAGGAGACCAGAGGCAGCCTCATTGAGCCAGGGGTTCAGGGGTTGAGAAGATGGAATGACCATTTGCTGCTTCCAAAAAGCACAAGAACAATGGGGCACACAGTAAAATTAAATTTAGCTGTGTATTTTCTGAAATTTGTGGTTTGAGGAGTGTTCTTCATGTTTGCCTGCAGAAACAACATTATGGCTTAAATAACAATACTTCAATAATGTAATAAAGAACAGCTTAAGACATTTGGTTAGGATCTGAGTCCCCTTTGCCTTAAAGGAAACACACCTCAGTTAGTAACTCATCTCAGGCTTTGGCTCTTAGTCCATTTTCAGATTGATTTTTGACTTGCTTTTACTGTAAAACTTTTGTTGTCATAGTAGAAAGCAGCAGAGCTGTTTCTTCATTCTGTTGGACAGCTACAAATTTTAATGTGCCTCTGTTCAGGTTTGTGTATTCATTTTCATAATTGATTACTGAAAGCTAGTGACGGCTAAAGCTGAGTATTATTACTTAGTGAGCATGAAGTTGCTTAGTGGCCTGTGTCCTGAGCAGCAACCAAAGTTGTCCTCTATGGGGCACTTGAAGAAATACAAGGTAACAAAGTCACTGAAATCTTTCAGACCTAGGGATGGTGCAAAACTTAACAGACATGCTTTGAAGAACATGGGACATGCATGTAGTGCTGTAAACTGAGACCACAGCCAAGGCAGTACAGTTTATTACAGTGACATGAGAACAGGCTGTTCCACCCAAGAGGAGGCTCCCACAACTTTCCAGGGTGAGACCTCACTTCAGATGGTTCCCTGTGCCATAGCGTGTTGTACTGAGTAGCTTTGAGCTCTGATTGTTCCCGTTTGCTCAGAAATCCCACTGGGTTTCACTCTGCACCTCCAAACCTAAGGATGTATATAAAACTTGAACAATTTCTCCTGTCATTCATACCTTAAGCAAATGCTTCTCAACCAGTCAGGCCCATAACTGTCCCAACCTAGCAGCTCATTCATACAAGAAGTTATGAAGGCTCTTGACTGAATGAAGAGGCGCACACGAAGCATTTCAACAGACTGGGTGGATTAAACACCTCAGTTCTGGTCCATAATGCCTCAGTGCTGACTTCCTGCCAAAGAGTGGAGGAAATGAGGTTGCTCTTGGCTCATTTATTGGATCATGGATAATCTCATACAAACCAAAAAGACTGAAATAAACATAAAAGTTTCCAGGAACTGGTCACCAAGGAAAAAATCCTCTTCTAGCTATAACTAGTTCTCACCACTAGTTCATCCACATTTAGAACTGGCTGATGACTACTAACAAGTGTATGAACAAGTGTGCTGTGTTTCTTTCAGAAAAGTGTCTGAAAGCAAACTACAGTGCAACAAGATGCCCAACAAGACGCCCAAGACATGCTTCCAGTTAATTACACAGTTTATCCTTAGCACAGTCAGCCTTCACCCCTACAGCACTGGCCCAGTGCCCTCTGGCGCTGCTGGTTCTCCAGATCTTGCCAATGAATATCTGCTACCATCCTGATAAAGCCTGTCACTACAAGGTCCTTGTAGTAGGTTGGGCTAAGGCATGCAAAATCTCATAATGTTTTCACGCTCTGGAGAATCCCAGATAGCTAAAACAGGATTTATATTACCCTAACCAAAGTACAGCCCAGGGGGTTATACAGGGGGTACAAAACACTCCCATACAGATAGTATCACACTTACTATTAAAAAAAAAAAAAAAATCACCAAAAAACCCACAACAACAACAACCACCCCAAAAGAACAAAACAGGAGAGAAGTGTAACCTTAGGATGCATTCAGGAACTCAGCTTAAGCTGGAACAGCCAGTCTACACATCAGTGTCCTGTCCTGTCACTAAGGATGAGAGTGTCTACAACCTATCCACTTTTAAAAATAATTAGACAGCACTTCAGGCTACTTCAGGTTAGCTATTGCAGCCCTTTGTTGGGAAGGATTTGGACAATTATTCAAGATCAATATAGAAGAGGAAACTATGCTTCTCCTTAGGGTTTAATTACTTGATTCAGTTTCCAAACACTCTTTAACACACAGTGATCTGCAGTATTATGCCCAATATTACCAAAACACCCTACTATCCCTCTTACTGGCAGTCTAATTCTACTCATTTGTGTCAGAGTGAGTATTTTGACACATTGATGAAAACAGACTTCTGAAGAAGAAATAGAAGGCATTTTTTCCTCCTTATCCCTAGACACAAACAGCGTAATTTCTTCAGGTTTTCTTTCAGCAGACAGAAATGCCTCACATCTTAAATAGCATCCCTTGCAGTCCTATCTTCAAGGCTATTAAACACCCACAACTCCAAATGAAGTTACTGTGTCCTCAATAACGCTGCAAATCACGGTCTTGCTGACTCAGCTTTCCTGCACTGCCCACGCTTACAAAAACCCTACAGTTCAATAAAAGGGAGTTGAGCTTTTCCTGCAGTGCACATTCTTCATGTGCTCCATATGTTTTCTGATGTATTTTTCCTAGCACCTCTTGTACATCTGATTGGGGCATTACAAACCGTTTCAGGAATGGGGTCAGGGGAAGAATTTGTATGGTTCCCAGTCTGTCATCATACTACATTGAATTGCATTACTGTAAAACAGTGAAGTGAGTTGGTTTTGTCACCACAGAGAAAAAAGGATTGCCAAATTCCTAAATATCGGCCCAAATGCTAATGATTGGTTTGGTTCAACACATTGGGATACGGAGACTAAAAGTGTAATGTAAAATCCTTATAATATCTTAATGGTTCCATCCAACCTAGATGATTCTATGATGATGGCAAGTGTTAGTCACAGGTACTTATCCTCCCTGTTATGTCTCACTTAAATTTCTGGTTTGTTTCACCTGTGAGGATGGCTAAGTGGACACTCACACCTTAGACTATGATATTGAGAGTTTGCATTTGGGGGTTATGATGCAAAACCATTTGGTACCATCTGCCTTGTATACATATAAGAGGATTACAATCAATGGGCTGTATGAGCTACCCTAGACAGGCTAACACAGTAAATACTCAGTGTTATGAGAACAGGCATTCCACTTTCTGCAGAGAAAAAGGGAAGATGGACCTGTTGCATTAAGATTATGTAAAATAATAAGAATTCTAAGTGGTGAACAGATGTGGCGACACATATATTTCAGGTGTTGTTTGGAAGTGTGCTAACGTAAGGTGATCTCTTGTGTATCATTAAAAGGATAAAAGGATCCAATAATAACAGCAACAGAAAGCACAAAAATTCTAAGAACATCTCAATAAGATGCAAGTTTGAATCATTATGAATACAATTAAAATTGCACATGCAAGACTTAAGAATTCTATTTTTAACACTTTAAGACCCTTGGATTTCCACAGCCAGGATTTTTTCCTATGTAACCCATGTATGAAATTTTTCAAAGCAGGTTTTGTTCAGAACGCAACATCAGAACATAGAACCATCAGAAAAGCAGAGCTGTGGCTGAGTGAAGGCACCGTGCCAGGACAGAGATGCACACTGGTTAGAGACGACTCCCCTGAAAAATGCTAGAGAGGTGAGGCAAAGGGAGCTGAAGTGAGCTGCTGCTTCCTTTGAGACCCTGGCCCACAGAGATTGTCAATACAACTAAGAATTGTTGTACTGAATCATGATTTCATGTTGAGAAATATTTCAAATGCAGATTCAATTACCTGCTTTAAAGGAATCTAACTTTAATTAACCTAAGTTTTAAATTAATGTAACACTGTCTAGAAACATGCTTCAGAGAACAATACTTAATTCAGTAGGTCTCTAATGGTAGAAAATATGTTTCCTTTTAATAACAACTTGTTCTTGGGAATCTGAAAAATAATTGTGTAGTTATAAAGCAAGGTCTAATAACCTAATACAGTGCTACCATAAGTTTTAAAAATAATTGCTTCTAAATGGTAGTACAAGAATGTGACCAGAGGGAGCCAAATATCTGTGGCCTACAAACATATATACCTTATTTTTTAAGAAAGGACTGAAATGGTGAAAGCAATAGTTCACTTACATATGAAGACCAGCAAAGAAAATTATATAATTGGAAGCAGAGAGCAAACTTTCAAATCCTAACAGCAAGAGTGCTAAATTTTTAATGTGCTTTAGATCTTGACAGTGAAAACAAACTGTATTTGGCAGACAACAGTTGGAGGCTCTGACTGCTAGAGACGTCGCTATTTGAACTTTCTTGATGAACACTGAGATAACAGATTTTTTCCCCTCATGGTGTGCAATCATTTGCGTCCACTGCCCCAAGATTTGTTTCACTGAACTACACAAGGAGGTTCTATAGCAGTATTCTTGATTTCTCTCTCCATAAGCTTATCTATCATTCGAATATGGGCAGTTTTTGCAAGCAAATTATATCAAACTAGATGAGAGATCATTGTGCTGAAAAGCAGCTATACAAGCAGAAGCTGAAGGATGTTATTAACTACAGATGGTGCAGGAAAAATGCCATTAAACAAATCAAGGGAAGACAAAACCAACGCTTTGATGGTAATATTTGTCAAATCTTTCCCTACTGAACCGGAGTCAGTTCAAACCTCAAAGCCAACTGGAACTCCACAGTTATGCTTCTGGCCCAGCAACGCATTGAGTGGCAGCACGTCCTAGATACCACATCGAATGGCACCTCTGATGTATAGATCAAATGCTGTATTTCCCAGAGGGCTCTGCCTTTCCTTCACTAGGAAGGTTTCAACTCTCTTGAAATAGCTACAAAGAAATATCTTAATGGAGACAAGACAGTGGACTGGTTTATCGAGTTAGCCCTTTATCTACAAAGGGGCTACATACTGAGATACTT
This sequence comes from Fratercula arctica, assembly GCA_947846985.1. Lineage (NCBI taxonomy): Eukaryota > Metazoa > Chordata > Aves > Charadriiformes > Alcidae > Fratercula > Fratercula arctica. Next base: position 30,349,799 of record CANTUZ010000010.1, read on the forward strand.
GGCACAGACATGCAACATCCAGCTCCTGATGGATAGTCCCCAAGCCTAAGTTTGGTACATAAGCTCTCCCCCAAAAGTGGGATCCACACATGAGGTAAGGAAAAGCATCTTAGACTATAAATCTGAAAAGGTTTTTTTGTTTCATATCCTGCCTGCTTGGCCTCTGGCACCACATTGAGCCACTTCCTTGAAGCCTGTTTTCAGCAAGGATTCAAAACCTGGGAATAGGCAACTTGAAGTCTGTCTTGTCATATAAGGAGCAAGAAGTCACTGTCATGGCCGAAAGAGATGCTTTTATGGAATAGCACTCATCTGGGAGTGGAGGGGTTAAAATACATTTGTTCTTAACCTGATGGCAGTCAAACACACATCTTCTCTTGCCCAGAAGAGCCACCAGGCTGTTGCAAAACTCTTCCATTTCCCTACTGACACCTTCTCTACTTCCCCTTTGCAGAAAAAAAAAATACAAGGTTTTGCCAACTGAAGGGGTAGAAAGTGAGTACAAGCAATTTGGGCTTGATTTAACTTAACTAGAAGGGAAGAAATCTGGATCATGATGTTTGCTTCCAGGACAAAAATGCAAAGGCTCATGTGTTGCTAATGAACACTTGAATTTCTCCAAGATACTTGTGAAAATGAGTAAAATATGACAAATTACGCCTCCTATGGAATTAGCACATAACATATTATATGGACTAAAAACTACACCACTGACAGATTGTAAAATACAGTTGGTAGGCAGATACCACTGAACAGGAACATTATTAAGCCAGAGAGACTTTTTCTTGATCCAAATTTTTTTGCTTCTTTATGCTATAGTCACATATTTAGGTAACATAAAAGTTTGTGGGATAGTAAACTAAGAGATAGATAGGTTATCATTACAGGATGACCTGAGCCACCAGAGTAAATGGTTGTACCCTGACAAAATGTATTTTGGTAGGACCAAGTGTTTGAGATCCAAGAATGGCAGTCACTTATATTTACACAATGGAGAACTTTGCTGTGACAAACAGAGCTCAGAAAAGGATTTAGGGGTCATTATAGATAATCGCCTCAATATAAGCTGTCTGGGTGATGCTGTAGCAAAAACGACTAATGAGATCCTTGAATATAGGGAGGGAAGAAAAAAAAATAGTATGAAGCAGAAATAATGAAGGATTCCAGCATCTGGGCAGCACTGCCAAGACCCCTACTAGGTTACTGAATCCTGTCCTGGTGTCTGCATTTTAAAGAGGATTTGAAGACATTGGACAGAGTTCAAGTGAGTGTCACAAATGAATACTCTGGCTTTAACAAAACAGCCCAAGCCTTCTGACATGACGGGTAAGGAGCTCAACATATTCAGCTCACTGAAGAGAAAGCATAGACATACCTTCATCACACTATGTAGGTAATTGCACTTGGGGAAGATATACGTGAGGAGCTTTCCAATCTGGATGATGAGGGTCCAATGAATAAAAGTTGAAGCTAAATTCAACCTTGAAATAACGGAAAACTTCCCCAGCAGTAATGAAAGACAGGAACAGCTTATCAGGGGAACTAGTGAAACCACCATCACTTGCAGCCTTTTAGACTCTGAAGATACACCTTTAGCCTAGTTTCAGACTAGATGATTATGGTTGTCCTTCTTAGCTCTGCAAGCTGTGCACCCTTAGTTAACCTATGCATACCTTTATTTGGTGAAATGGAATTGCCTACACTACAATGTGCTTGCCATGTTTCTGTGATGGCTTGAATGATGCTACAGGGTTTACAACTGGCAAGGATGCAGAGCTAGCATTGTGGGGCCACACTGGCCTCATGGTCAGAGAGAAGGGTTGATAGAGGGATGTGGAATAATTACTAAATTGGCCAAGAATACAAGAGTACAGCATTGTTCACACATTAAGGAAAGTAATAAAATCAGGAGGCTTCTGAGATAGAATACAGCTGCAGCTGGCACACGAAGAATGCAACATCTGCGATTCCCTGTACAAGGTTGTTTGCGAAACTACACGAGGGATGGAATGGAATGCAATTGTTCCATGGCCTTCCCTTGTGACGAATAGCAGATATGGGAACAAGATGGTACTACGGAACAGATAAGCGGCCTACTTGCTTACTGCGAAACAGATAAGCGGCCCTACTCACTACCTGAACCAACATTTCATCAAATGTTGATGAAATGCTGTCCTTTGTGCGAACTTTGCTCATTACAACGTACCAAAACACACCTCCGTCCCGGAGGCTACCTGCCCCCAAGGTGTGACCACTCCTCCTTGAGTACACCAATCATAATAAAAGTATTTATAACTAAAGTCACTCAAACTCCACTTCGAAGATAAAAAAATAGTATAAAAATAGCCCGAGAGAGGGGGGATATCAGGGAAGACACTACCGCAAACAAGTCGAGGAGAACTCCATCACTGACTTCCGGGACCAGTCAATGGGCTGAGCCTTTCTTCCCCCCACATAGGGACGCCTTTGGGTAAGACTTAGATTATACCGAGTGTTTCCTTGGGGAACTTAGAAACGTCTCTAGAGAATCTCTATCCTACATTTATAGCCAGGCTGTATTGTTTATAACTTTGTTGCACGTTTTGTATACTTAACAATATCTTCATTTGCATGTGCTTTGCAGACAGTGTATTTATCACCGGCAATCCTAAGAACCTACGTATCTGTTGTTTAAATAAACTGCACTGTTTAAGTAGCTAGTCGTTTCAGTTTCTCTCTGAATGCAACCAAAGACTCGAGAGCGGCTGTGCTAGTTCATGAGCACAACTATACTGAAGGTGCAGTCCACTATTAGTGTATCCAAATTGTAATAGTTTAATACATATTAAACGCGAGTGGACAGATAGTGCTGAATTGGGCATCACTCAGAATTTAAACCTAGACGCACCTAGCCTCCCACCTCGGTGAGGAGTGTTAGAACACAAGGGGGTTTATCTTCTGCCAAAACCGCTTTGCCCCTTTTGACACAATAAGGGAAAACATTTCTGACTCTGACATGAGAGAGGCATCAGGTGGATGAACCATTGCTCCTTCTCAACAAGAAAAAAAATATCTCTTTTTCTCTACATCTTGCTTGTTCTAACAGATGCATCTATGTCGCAGTCCCAGAAACAGCTATGTGTAGCGACAGACATATCACAGGAACTTTAAACAAATTAGCCTGCCATACATGGGAGGTCCCTGAAGCATTTTCTTTTTCTTGCATTACCCCAAGTATGTTTTCTCTTCCTTTCATGGGTGATTGGAGCAGAAGGGTGGAAACAGGGAAGAAAGAGAAGGAAGAAAGAGTACTCACTTGGAATGAGGTTTTAACTTGGTGGCCCCTGGGAGTAACTGAGTGAATGCAGTGGCTTCCAGGCTACACAAAGGTAAGCAAGACAAGATGAAACCCTGTCAATTGAGCAAAATTACTTCTCTGTGAACTCCAGCTTTCTCCCACTCCTATGTTCTGTTCTGATGCAGTCAGGCAGTCCTGACAATCAGCTAGGATTTTGATGTCAGGTGTTTGAGAGATCATGATCCATTCCTAAGGTAGGAAAGAGCAATTGCCACAGCAGCAGGATGGCCATTAGCAACTCTATTTTGGCAGATAAGCAAAAAAAAAAAAAAAAAAAAATTGCAATATAATATATCTGGGACAGGACTTAAAAACAAATAAAAAAGCACACCAAGTGTAAAATTTTGATCTTGAATAGCAGTGGAGAGTGCTCAGCCCTCATGAAGCAAAGAAAGCTTTCATTTACATGCACCCCCAAGCTATTTTGAAGTGTTCCACTGCTTTCTTCAAACTCACCCACAGAGCAATTAGAAAGTGGAGCACATCACAGACGTGGTCAGATCCGAACCCAGCGTGGCTGCTAAAGGGAGCCACACTAACCAACTTCACTTGTCTAAGAAGTTAGGAAGCATTAGGTCTTTTCTGGTCCCTCCACTCACTCAGAGAAAGGGTCCTCCAGAGGACTGCTCATCCCACCCTCAGATGAACACATAGGGTGGTGCAACAATACACCCTCCAAGAGGGCTACTGCCATGGCCCTATTTCCACCCAGCCCCTGTGGCCTACGTTTGCTACACTGCAGGCTGTGACAAGCACACAAGCAGACTGCACACTGGAGGGCATTGCAGACACACAGATGCACTCCACTCTCCCCATCTGTCTATCCCACAGCAGGCACCAGTATCTCCACCGCTATCATCTAAAGATGGCATTTGAAATTGAAGTTATATAGCAGCCATACTCTTACATGCAACACATGAAGCAGCAATCAGTTGAGACCAGAAACATCATTGGAAAACCCCAAGGTTTTTGACCCCAGTGAAAACCCACTCAGCAGCTGAAATTGAAACTTTAATCCCATGGCATTGCCCATAATTAAAGGCTCCAGCTACCACCAAACAGCTGTGTAAATGCTGATGGCTGAATCTCAGTGCTTTGAAATGGGATTAGGATGAAACAAAAGGAAAAGCAAGTATCCCAAGCATTGGTAGGACAAGCAATACCTTAATGTGTCTTGTATTGCATTGACCAAATAATAAAACTGGTTTATTGGTGTCCTTTTGCAGTTCTTTCTGAGAATTCATTACCAGCAGAAATGAGAGTATTGCAAACAAAACAAAGGAATTTGTGACTAGACACATGTCAGCATCCTATTACCCAATAGCCTATGCTTAGGTCCTACATTGAACATTTATTAACTTATTTTTGTTATAACATTTCAGGGGCCTGAGCTTGCCACTGAAGTCTATTCCTTTGACTTAGCACCACAAGAGAACGCTATGCCTCAGACAGGATATACAAATAAAGAACTAACTGAAGAGATGGATATCTCTCCTTGGGTGTCTTTAAATGGTGCGTGTTGTTTTTCTGGCTGAAAACTACTTGTAGATATGGACAATTGACAGAATAGCAACAAGAAAGAGTCATCCTGTGGGGAAGGTGCCATATGGTGCACAAATCCCATTAAGAGGGTTTAATTGTTATTTTAAAGCCTACAGACAAGGAGGAATAAAAGGGAGCCCAGTTCAGATACTCTCCAGATGCCAATTTTTCTTACATTTTGGACACACCAAGAATGCAAGATTCATCCCTCCTCCTGCTGGCAGACATTAAATATGACTGAAGAAGGCGGAATAACTCCCAGTTACTGTCAGCAAACACTAGTAAGCCAGTGCTGGGCATTATCTCTCACCAAGTCACCAGGCTCCTGTAGTGTTTACATGCTAGCAGCCAGTTCTTTCTCAGTTGCACTGACAACTTAACTCAGAGAAGCCAGTTCACCTACAATGCAGTGATGGGATTTTCCCAGTTTGAAATTTGTTTGCGTTTCTTTTCAGAAGCAACCCACCCTCGTGACAGAGCTGTAAGGCCAGGGCTGCAAATAGCATTACTAGTCACACATCTATTTCTTCTTTTTTATATTTTTTTTCTCTCCAGGCAATGGAAAAGAAATTAACTGGGAGGTCTTTTCAGGCAAGGTAACTGTACTGTGACTGAGGGGTAGTACTGGAGCTGCAGTCTATATTGGTTCCTCACAGACCGGGCTGGGCTTTCTTGTCACTGTCATTTTGGAAGTAACACAGAAAAGGAGCTGGTTAAGTACAGGCTCTGCAATCAAAAATAATGGCATGGAGGTGGCTTGTCAAACTTCAAGCAGTGGAAAAAAAATTACCTCTGAAAATGCATCCTGGCTGTTCCATTAAGCATATAACTGAAGTGTCTACTTTGATTTTATTAAATTGGTGTATGGAAATAGTACATAATTTAGAATCACAGGGTTTGGTTAAAACTCTGATACCAAGGTTTTAAGCAGGTCTGAGGCCCAATTAAAAAAATAAATCCACAAAATTTAATCCATCTTTACTTTTTTGCTTCAATGTGACTCTCGTTAGCTCCCTAAAATTAGATTTTTAATCTCAGATTGGCACCCCATTCTCTGCCACTCAAGTATCACAAACAGCGAGAAGATTATGGCCACTTATGTAGTATCTATTTTCCTATAATCCTTTTAGCACCATAAATGCTAAATATAGCATCCAGTTTAAATTAGCTTTAACCTCGAGTTGACTCCAGTTAACTACGCAGGAACAGCCATTTAAAAAAAAACAACCACAAAAAACCACACACACACAAAGCTAGAAATATTCCCACACTTCTAAAAAAAAAATGGCATTAAGGCGGTCAGTGCATATAAACAGATCGCCTCAACAGTGGTGAATTCTGTAACAGCTTTTTGGAAACCTAGGACCTGTGAGCTATTAGCCTGCCACACATGGATAGATTGGCTGCAGCACTCACCCTTACAGCCAGCCATCCCAAAAAGCACAACAAGAAACTGGGGTTGCTCATGCAGCTCCTTTATCCTGGCTATATTTGCAAATGGCGAACACTGAACATCAAAGCACTATTGTGAATCAAACTCCCAGTAGTTTTTGCAGGACAGCCCTTTGTAAGTGCCATAAGACCTTCACAAGGAAAACTGATATATCCCTTAATTAGGGGAGGACCATCAGTAAGTGAAAATAGCTAAAACAAGCTCAATTCTAGACTAGGAATGACTTCAGTAAAACAAGTGCAGGAAACCCTGCCTTCTACTTGGCAATTGCTTCAGGAAGAAATATGTCCTCAACATCAAAACAGGGGTTTCAGGAAGGCTGCTAGAAAGCAGAAGTCTCCCACATTCTGACAGGGATGCCCATAACTGGGGCCAGGGAGTCAGTGCCAGCTCCTGCTGACTGCAGCCAGCTTTACAGCTGGGGTACACCCAGGCTGCCAGGGACAGAGCTCAGTCTGTGGATTTTAACTTAAACATTTATAGGTTACATACTTACTTGTTAACTTATATGTTCTATTTCTGCCTCTGCAACATCACTTATTCTGGACCAACTATGTCTTTTCATCAGCCAGTTTGCCTGAGGAGCATAACAGCAAATGAGTCCCAATAACCCAGTCATCCTGAAGTAAACAACCACCAGGTGCAACACCTGTAAAGTTACAGGTTCCTCTCACAACTTAGTGCTGGATTTAATACAGCTGCAAGTTTTTCCATGTCTTACCTTTGCCCTTTTCAGGCACCACATGGAGAGAAGGGAAGTCCACCCTCAGCAAGCTTGGCGTTTTCTCATACTCCAGGGGGAGAATAACTGCCAAACCCTACCTTGGCATGGGAAATGTCATAGAAATGCAAATTAAAGTATATCTGATTGTGTCTGCCTGTCCATTTTGCTTCAGCTTGTTAGGAACAATTAAACAGATGCCTAAAGCTGAGCAGTAAAATGAGTACCCAGGAGCTCTTCCCACAGAGTTTGCCTCCTTCACTTGGAGGACTGCCACACACACAGATTGTGATATTCTCAAATGTTCATTACTGAGATACACTCATCCGTTAAATACAGATTGGAAGGAGAGGACAGAGCGAGCTAGTCAAAGGAGAAATAATGAATCGGAAAGTGTTCTTGTGAACTGCTGTGACCACTACAAGACATTTTGTGAGCTTCTGTTTAAAAAGCTATGAAATCCCAGCAAAATAAACAAACACATTGAAAAAAATGGTATTAGGGTTCTACACTGAAAGCAGAATCAAACTGGCTGTAAGCGTGAAATCCAGAGCCCGTAGTAATGGGCACAACCCTCACGCTGCTTCCAGAATGTTTTTCCTTAAGAAGCACCAAATTTCTTTTGTTTTCTGGACAAGTTGTATAGTAGAAGAGTAAACAAACTGTTTTCAAATACTCCTGGATACAAAACCAAGGAGCAATAAGACAGTAATCAATACAGGAAATACAAGCTCCAGGTATTTATTTTGAGCCTCCGGAAGATAGAGTGAGCACCTCGTGGACCCCAGCAAGAGTATTGCTGCCTGAGGAGCACTCGGTCTCACTGAGACACGAGGAAAGAAGCAGCACCACAGACAGGAGGAGGGATACAAAGAGGAAGGACAAGGACACAGTGGTAGAATCATGTATTTAGAGGAGAAATTTCTTCAGTTTCCCTATATTTCAATTTGGAAACATATTCAGTTTGACTTCAACAACCTCTTTGACTTGGATCAAATCCCCTGCAGTAGGTGGTGGACAAACATCTCAAGCAGGTTAAACACTTTAGAAAAAGAAGTCATCTGAATTTCATAAGCTAGGCCCTTTGGAGTAAAATGTTTCTGTTTACTTTCATTCTGCAGAATTTTTAAAACTTGTTCACTGATACTTTTAAAGAGATTAACAAGTTAAGCAATTATCTGAGCTCTCATTTCCTCATGAAATACAGGTGAGTTTAATCTTCTTAGGCTTTGCAATGATACTATAGAGCATAGCTACAGTATGAAATAGCATGTCCCTCCAGATAAAAGAGGCTGTAAAGGTTTGGCTCTCCTCTAAAAAAAAAAAAACAAAACACAACAAAAAAACCCCACCATAAAACAAAATAAACCAAACCAACCAAACAAAAAAAACCCCACACAACAACAACAAAAAAATCAGTCTTCATCAGAACTAAAGTTTCTGTAATTTGCTTAAGGGACATCTAAAGGCAATTCCACTCAAAAAAAAAAAAAAAAAAAAAAAAAAAAAAAAAAAAAGGAAAGAAAGCCCAATCTTTGAAAGAGGAGGAAAGAGATTAATGTTATTATGCAAGTGGGGACACTCCCTGTAATAGTGAAGACACAGCAGGTATGTTTCCAGGTTAAGAAAAAAATACAGCCACTATGTGTGTGACAGTGAGAGGAACTTCTTGCCGTAGCAAGCGAGCCAGTGAGGTAGTGGCTTACAGAGAGCAGTTGTGAAGACCACGATGCAGCAGTGACATCCCATAAGCTATGTCCATGTCTACCCAGGGGAAGGCCCCAAGCTGTGCCAGTGTAATGGTACGCACTGGTCCATGATGGCTCCCTACTGCATTTCCTTGATATTGCAGCCTCTGAGGAAAACGACTCATTACTACTTTATCACAGTTCACTACCTGCACAACTATTTGTGGGGACATAGAAATAATTAGCACTGACCTGAACTGCTGTGCAAAAGAAAACTCTTCTCCCTCCCAACTCAAATTCTCTTTAATCAACCCTGTGTTACCATTACCAGAGAACACTGAAATGGCAAACTTCCACCACAGGGACAAAAGAAGTCCTCTTGTGCTGTGTCACCACATCCTATGCCCACAACCAGGACAGCTGCACAGCTGGCGCACACCTGAGGTTGCTCTATGGTATTTTCCATCACCAGAGCAGCCTTAGTGGGCCCCAAGAAAACCTGAATCAACCATATTTTTTTTTCTTAGATAGTTCCTGACATAAAAAGTCTTCAAGAAGGGGAGTGCAATGAGAAAAATATTTCTTTAATACTGCTTTAAAATTTTAGGCTTAGCCAATGCCCAGGCACTTCCTAACACCCTCAGCACTGCCAGTCGCCTGATCAGAGCACTGGACTTTCTTTTCTTTTTTACCATGGGATGAATGGGAACAGACCAATTTCACACTAGTTTTCTCCTCACTCTCCCTTCAAGACAGCACTGAAATCAAACTGATAACACATTGCTTTTACTTGTAATAAAATGACAGATCTACGCCTTGAGCAGTATGTAACTTATCTAATTCCTGCAGGCAGGTGCCAGGTCACACTGGTGGCTCGCAGCCTCATGCCTCTTCAGGCTGTCTTTCCCAGAGCCCTGGGGGTAGCTGCTGGGAGGGACAGGGAGGCACACTCCTGCTACGACCAACCATGAAGAGCACAAATAATCTGGATAAATCATGTGCATGTTAATCTTGTTGAACCCAATCTACTACCCCATAAGTCCTGCTGAATGAAGAATCAGTGTCAGGAGCATATGTGGCAGGTGCCTAAGGATGTGCAGCCATGAGATCTGCTCAGCCTGATCAATGGCAGTGCTGTGCCAATGTCACAGCTGGCAGGGGGCGGGGAGGAAATCACTTGGCAGCACTTAGTTCTGTTTTTTCTGCGAAGTCAACATTCCTACCACATTCTTGTTTCTCTCTCGTTACAGTAAGGAGACTCACAGAGCCCAAAACCCCTGTTCACGCGGCACATACGCAGAGCACTCCAGGGTGCATATTCAGATGTAACTTGCCAAAGATGTCAGCAAGGCCTTTTCCACAGCCCACCAAGACAGGTTTACAACACCCAGTGAAAGGACTTGGAACTAGTATCCACATGCCACAGCAGAGACAGACGCTTCTCCCAAGGACTGCAGGGCACCCAATTGCCCATGCTGCTGTTAGTGATCATCGCTGTTTATTTAATACAACCAACTGAGCAGCGTTGGCCAAGCACACAAAGAGAAAAGCCCTTCTCTCCTACCACTGCATCTCTGGAGGGAAAAAGCACTGACAGCTTCTCCTGCTGTTAGTTTTCCAGGCTTTCCATTACTCCAGAAGCACACCCACGTAGGGACGTGAGACAAAGACAGGGAGCTCTACCCACCCAGCTATTCCCAACTCCGAGGGTACCTTCCTTTCCTAGAAGCAAGCACCATCCACCCAGTCCTAGAGATACGTTAATCTACTAGAGACCTCTTTAACCAGGGGAAACATTTCCAAATAATAATAAAATAAAATAATTTCCCCATCAGACTGTTCCTAGTAAGAGCAAAGTGCTGGAGAGAGGACAGCCCCTGCATCACTTGCTGAGGGGAAGAATCTGGTGTCCTGAGCATCCGGTAAGTCCATTTAATACAGTGACCTGTCTCCATTTATTGAATTGATTTGGCATATGAATGTTTACTGAGTGTATTTAAACTAATGACTGCTAAAGCAGCTTATGTGACTCTTTAATCTAGCTTTTCCATACAGTCATTTGTGGAATGACTGTTTGAAAGGGAAATAAACAAGAAACTGGGGCAAAACTTCCACCAACAGACGCTGAAAATGGTGTGATGTGGCCACAGCACATGCCATTACACAGGCTTATCTGTGGCTCGTTCATTACCATTAGAAAACTTTCCCTGGAGCTTAGCATTTCTACAGGCCACCTGACTAGAAGCACATGCACGCGCTCCCTGTAAGCAGATCTCAGACAAGTCCCGAACAGGCTGCACTTTACAAAATTGATTTCATCCACTGAAGCAGAAAATACAAATTCCCCCAGCAGCCCCTTTCCTCAGGGAGAACGGGGACATGTCCAGTTGAGAGAAGAGGCCCAGCCTGGTGGCTCGTTCCCCTGGGCTCTCTCTCAGGGATTCTGACTATGAGTAAGCACTGAGGCAAAAGCAGCATTAGTCACTGAAATACCATTTTAAAGGGCCTGCTGCAATGTGCAGAGACTGGCTCTGATCACATATTACCTGATTTATTGAACAGGTGTAACATTCTGTATCACTGTATGGTAGAAGTCTCTTTGTGCTATTTTCCCTTAGAGAAAATAATGTTCATCCCTTACAAAACACTAAGATCTGTTATTAAATATATCTGTATCAAGGTCTTTTCAAGGTCTTCCATACCTTTCGACAGTAATTAAGCATGCCACACCAAAAATCAAATCAGTGCAAAATCATATTTATCCCCAACATGTCACATAACTCATGTTGTTTCAGTATATGATAAAGTTAATCAAATGATAGCAAACAGTCTTTGCAACAGTAATCATTAGATTTACTTCTGCTAATGTATCACGCTTGAGATTCCGATGACTTCCCCAGCCTGTGTGCTACAGGCTCACCTACCCACCATGATGCAGAAAGGTAGTCAACACAGGACCATGTCTAGGTATCATATGTAACCCATAAATCCTTCACAGTTCCTTTTCTAGTCATTGCCACTGCTGTTTTAAATATGATCAATAAATTGACATAAAGTTCATTCTTAAAATAAGCATTGTCTAAGCCTGCTGTTCTGATACCGATATATCATTACCAACAGTGGTACAGACACTGCTTCAAAATCAGGGACAACAAACCCAGTTCAAGACATTCTCCTCTGGCGCTGCCCACCCCATCAAACATCTCCACCTGCACATGTCCCCAACAAAACCAGGAGCCAAGGCTGCTCTCACAGTCACAGATCCCCCTGTCTGTCCCGCTGCACTCACAACAGACAAGCAGCACAGTTTGAGAGCCCCTGCTCAGAGCAGGAAGTTGGTGATCCAAGATATAAATATAGGAAAGCGAGCCAGGAAGGGATACATTACACAAACACAATTATGGTTCCATCAGCTTGACTCCAAAGGTGAAGAGTCAGTTCCTATCACCTGTCACAACAGGAAAAGAAAAAAATCACCTTTGGGTAATCTCATCACAGGGATAATCAAGTTAGCTCAGCCTGGCAGACACTGAAGATCTGAGGAGCAGGAGGAGCGTGATGTGGCCAGCCCAGCTCATTATGAAAGCCACCTTTACTCCTGGGTGGCTGGAGCCATGCTCGGGGCAGAGGTCTCCATTTTTCTGAGCATCCCACCTTCCCACAGCAATGGCAGCAAACGACTGTTGCTGCAGCTTCCAAAACTACAGAAGGAAATAGCACGATCTACTTAAACCACAAGATCCACCTGGCAGTGGATTTCTGAGTGATTACCACATACCTCAGGTTGCCTCTGGACTTTAATCACCCAAGAAGCATGATAATCTCCAAAACACACACCCTGTTGTGTCTTATCAGTGGCAGAAAATGACAGTGATGTATAAACAAGTTGTGCTTTCCACTCCCGCTTGGATCTGGCAGGGCTCCCAGGAAGCCAACTCATGCCCTCTGGTGGGTCAAGTGCAGAAAACAGCTCTCCTCTGCCACTGCCAGTGCAAAGGTACGCCACAAGGTCATCTCCAAACACACCACATCAAAGATTTGCTGACTAGATACTTGCATGCACAGCTGGGAGATGGAAAGGTCGTTCAGTGTTGTGCCTCCTCTCAAAAAATAACATTATGTGGAAGAAAGCTGCTGAATATAGATCATCAGTCCCCGACCGATGGCACAAAGTGGCAAAAAGCCGAGCAATGAGCAAGGAAAGACACAGGTCTCTGTGATAAGTATTTCTTAACTTTTAGGAATTGCTTTGATGACCTCTCAAAAAGGGGTAACTACCATTTCCTTCAGTCTTTGCTGAAGCTTTAGTAGAGGCATGGGCTGTTTCTGCTGGACTTTGAATCAGAGAAGTGGACTACACAATTTCCTGCAGAGATCAGGGTGTCCTCTCCCAGCACCCATCCAGACTATGAAAAGGGAGATTGGCCAAGTAAGAACAGAACCAAAAGGGTGTTTAAGTTCAAAGACAGCACCAGAAGGATGCCTGAAAACATAGAAAATATGCTTTGGAAGAAGGCCAAGATACAGAGGTGCATCTCAGACCGCAGTTTCAAAATAGCTGAAACGTCTAAAGCCCTGGCTGGCCCCTCCATTCAGCTACTTGTCTAAGGAGCCCAGCCACAGCTCAGCTTCTGATTTATTTTCAACTCACAGGACAGAGCAGTCTATAAGTCAGGGGGAGGTTCATTGTCCGGTCTCTTCAGGCCAATGGCCACTGGCAGCACACCTCACTGCAGCTTAATCTGCTCTAAGCAGCCCAGACACAGCAGCTGCCGTTTGCTTTGTGCTCTCACATAAATGCTGCGGATTTTACTGTGAAATCTGGATTTGAAAAACTGGGAGCAAATAAAGACAGCTGATGATGATACCCAAGCATCTGAGATTGCCCTTAATGGAAACAAACTCTGCCAGAAAAAATTTGTTTCTCGAAGAAACTTACATTTTTAAGATTCATACATTTGTTTGCCTTTCACCAAACACATTATTTGAACAACATTCATCTCCTACATTGTGACACATCTTCACTGAAATTATCTTAATGCATTATTGATGTAACAATAGAAAGAGAAAAAAAGGCAATGTCACAACCAAATTAGTGTGTCTGTTGATCGTAAAACCATCCTCAGAGAGAGAAAACCTTTACGATGATCCTCACGAATGTTTAGAGAATAAAAAACTAGGACTTTCTCATACAAAACTCCTGTTGAAGCCAACAGCTTTAAGGTAATTCCTATATGAAAAGAAGTTGCTAGATCTTCTATCAAGCACAAAGATATCAACATTTGTCACGGAATGCATTACTTTTTATGACAAAAATGCTGTCTTGTAATTCTTAATTCCTTTCAAATAATTCTACCACTAAATACATACTATTACCCTATACAAGGTCTAGTGAAAATATATAACATTTATTAACAAATTTTCTAATCATATACAACTGCCATCAGAGTCTCAGAGGCATGAAATCAGAGAGTTGATGTTTCTGTACAGAATTCAGTGTCGGCATACACCAGTCAAGAACAATACTTGTCAAAGCAGCAAATCAGTGCTTATACTGGTAAATAATGGAGAATGAAGTTTATATATCAAACACTCTAAGATGCAGGAGGAAATATAAAATAAGTGAGCTCTGTCGACCTGAAGGTGGAATTAACTTCTTGGTATGCCCCAATAACTAAGTTCCTTCTCACTTCAGGAAAGCAAGTCTTTTTTACATGCAAAAGGTGGCATCAGATCTTTGTGCTAAGGAATGAAAAAGCAGCAGTTGCTCCATAGCTCAAATATGAAAATAAAGTATGTTTTCACACCAAAAAGAAATGCAGAAATGCTGTGCTGTCAGTAACAATAAAATACTATCTAGTAAATAGAAGTGAGTTATAGTAAATAGAAGAAACCCTGTTCCCTGCCAGGCTGCATCTCCTATAGCAAGTGGCATATGTGCAAATTGAAACGAAATTCTACCAAATAACGCTTCTCCATCTGCTTACACTCTGCTGCTTCTACACTCTTTTTCCTTTTCTGTCAAAGACTTCCCTGAATGCTAGGCAATACATAACCAGGTCTGGGGTTGAGATGAAAAAGGGCTTTTTCCCCCTCCCAAATATAGACGATCCCTTTGCACCCCCTGCTGGGGAATGGGCCACGAGCAAACGGCCCGGCGAGCCCTGCAGGGAGATCTCCCGCCCCCATCACTTGCATTCAACTAACGACCTTTGGGTCTCATCGTAAACATTTTATTTCTTTTAACCCCGTGATATCAATTCGATTCTAGTCATAATCTCTACTGACTTTAGTTGCAGTTAGTGAAAAGTTTACACATAGAATTAATGAATAATAAGCTCATGAAAATTCCTTAGTTTATGATCACATTCTTGCAAGGTCACTGAATTTTTTGCTTTTCGTAAGGAAGGAGACCTCTTGTGCTGGGTAGAAAGGCCATTTTAATACTAAAAAAAGAAAATCTTAAGTAGCAATGTATCATTAAATAACACGTCAGGAGGACAAACATTTGCTAGCTACTGAAAACCAAGCCTTTCCTCTTGACACACAGAAATCACTGTGGCAGATTTTCTGCAGCAAGGATGGCAAGTCCTCTTCTGTAACCTTGACTCTCTCCCTTTAAGGTCAGCAGCAGCAGATCACAGTATGATGATTTTATTCTTATCAGTATTTTTTATTAGTTTAAATGGAAATCCAAAGGAAAGTGTTCATGCTACTCAGTAGAAAATGTGTTTAAAAAAAAAAAAAGTATTCAACAAAGCTACTAAAGAAGTTAGATATTTGGCTATTCCAGTTTATCAAATAAAGATAGCAATAAACTCATTTTTAAAGAGCATCCCTGCTATAATATTTACAACCAGAAGGTGGCATTAAATTGCCACAGATCTGCTCCAAGTGTCCTTAACTGCTGCCTGACAGAGCCTAGCAGGTGAGGGTCCCGGGCACTTCACACAACTACAAATTTGTTACTTAAGTTACTATTTGGGTAAGCCCCCTGGAATTAGAGCAATATAGCCAATAACTAACGCATGCAACACTGGCAACAAAAATACTTTATTTCTTCCCTCCTGTCTGTTCCCCCTGTGCAACTGACCTCTGGCATACCTGCCCTGGCTTTTCTGGACCACCAAAGCTACAGGACTCAGAAGGACCCCACATCCCTTAGTGTGTACAACACATGCAATAGTGTCTCATGTCAGCAGTGGAGCGGAACCTCAAAAACCCAGTGGAGTTTCAGAGGAACACATTCCCATGATCCTTACCACTTACATCATCTCCAATGAAAAGGTCATACTATGGAAAGGGGTGGTTTGACTAGATCCTCTGTTGGTTTCCAGCAAGTCTGAGGGACACACTGCCACCTTCCCTCTCCCATAGTGTTTCTGTGTAACTCCAGGGATGCATTTGTATTGACTGCCCAAGCAGAGGCTTCCCAGGTTTTACTGGGAGAGAAGTTCTGTCAGTAACTGGTCCACAGCCTGAGCCCTACCCACATGCAATGGAAAGCATCCTGGGTGCACAGGCTCATATTGAAAGCATCTCTCAGATGGTTGAAGTTTCAGAAAGAAAACCCCCACGCATGCACACTGACACCAAAGAGAGCCTCAGAGCCCTCAAAGGTTCTTCTACATGGTCCAGTTGAGCAGGAGGCTCGATTCCCTCCTGTGCTTCTCCAGATCTGCCCTGCTCCCTTTGGTCATGGGGCCAATACGCACTCCTAAGCAGTGGGACATGCTGGGGCAGGCACTGCTCTGGCTGCACCACCAGCTGTCTGTCATGGATGCAGAAGAGCTGTCCCGTGACATAAAAAGAAGAGGTTAAAGGGATGCTGGGAATATCCTGGAAAAATCTGCTGTTACAGAGCAACACTCACCTCTGCACTGCACGCAAAGTGAAGGGCAGGGTGTGAGAGAAGCACTAGCGAGGCACAGGCACAGCTTACCTGGCTCCAAGCTCTCCCTCAGTGCAAAGGCAAGATTTCCAAGCAGACTGCAGCAAACAGTGGAGCGGCATAGAAGGAGAGCCAGGGTCCTGCTCCCCCATACCAAGTAACAGTAGGCATCTAAAGTTGCAAAACGAAAGGATCAACATTCAGGATATTTCAACTCTAATGCAGGATAAGGTGACAAGGTGAATAACAGGACTTCCTTCCTTCTGTGATCATTTCCAGGCAAACACAAAAAGGAGACTCCGGTAAGGAAAAATGCAGGTGTGGGGATTACTCTGTATTTACACAGAGTAAGTACCAATTCTCTCAGTAAGTTTTGGGATAAGGACAAAGCTCATTTGTAGCTTTCCTTGGGAAAGAAATAAAGAGAAAAATATGGTATTTTTATTCCTGTCTCTTTCACATAAATAATTCAGAGGTTTCTGAGTGTTTGGAGGTTTCTTTGTTTCCAAGAGAAGGAAGGGGCTCCAGCGAGACATTTAAAGAAGAGATCAGCTTTGCCAACCCCCCTGTGGCAGCCCAGACAAGATGAGTATGTGCATGCAGAGGGGAAGGAAAGAAAGAAAAGTCAGGGTTGGAAGAAGCCTTACTATTTGGGTTGCCAGTCATCTGGATCAGCATAGCCTCCCGACAGCCCACAAATCTGCATTTCCTTTGCCTGGGACTTGGTGGTGGAGGGACAGAGAGAGACCGATTCTCAGCATGACATGAGTTAGCCATGGTCAACAGCCATACCTGGACCCACAATATAAATGGGGGGAGAGGGCAGAGGGGTGGAGGAGGGGGGCAGGGAGTATTTCTGTATGACCCCTGAGAAAATGTAAGGCAGGGAAAGGTTTGGAATAACAGGCAATGGCAGGTAGCTCTGATCAAAAGCACAGTGATGCTCAGTTTGTAGCACATGAAACTACAGAAAGATTGAGTGCTCAGAGAGACTGAGGGAAATGCAAATGGAGCCCCTGGAGGGGAACCCATATTTCAGCAGGTCATGAGCAAGCCAATAATGATTTCCACTTAATTTGTATGTGTGCTAAACATACTTGGCATTACTTCAGAGGCTGGGGTCAAAAGTTCAATGATTATAGATCTTTGCTAAAGGCATTGTGCTAGAAGGCGCATCTGGATCACTGCTAGGGGAGGGTCAGAGCCAGGTTTGCACTAACCCTTCCCCTGTCCTGGTAGGGTTTCCCAGCTGAGATCCATTATCTATGTAACAGGCACACTGAAAGACAGCCACAAAGCTTATCTTGCATGTTACCTCACTGCCATGGTGCTTCAAAACAGCAAACAGAGAGCTGAGCAAGTAGGAGCAGCATTCATTTTGCATCTCCCAATAGCCTTTCCATGCTACCAGTCTCCTCAGCCAGCAAGAGCCTTCCTTTGCTCCAGCATGTTCTCCAAAAACATATCTAAGTACAGCACATGCAAAAAGTAAGTCATGCATATATGAGGGAGGGAGAAGGATAGACGTCTTCCCTGTCAGCCAGCAGGGAAAGGTAGGTAATTATAGAAGGGCAAACTAAAGCACTTTAAATTAGCCACTGCCTAACACAGAGAGTGCAAATGCTCCCCCTTGCAATAACTCAGCATACACGCTCTCGCCCTTGAGGCCCTTGTACACATTTCAACACCCACCGCTTTCTCACCACACAGTAGGCCACCCATCTTCCAGGTACAAACACAACACCTGATCTTGAGTATATCCTTATGGGGCTTAAATGGGACCTAACTGTCTGCTGCTAAAGGAAGCTTTGGGCTTCATTTCCCCAGGGGGAATTAGTAGCAGATGCAAGTCAGCATCCCTCTGAGCACCCCAGCCCCCAGAGCAGCACCAGCAGGCAGGTCCCTCACAAACATTGCCACAGCCTCTCTGGAAACAGAGAACATGGCACCCTTAGCTGCTTCGCTGCTTGCCTCCACATAATGCAGCAGCAAAGTGAGTCCCAGCCCTACCTGATTTGCCTTGGCCCAAGAGAAACACTTAACAAAGGAAAGGTCAGACAGCCAACAACTTCATTTCCTGGCAACACTGACAGCATTTTAACCTCACCCTTTAGGCTTCGGTGGTCTGGTGGACTCACAGTGCCAACCCCACACGCTCCAAGATACACAGTGGAGTTCCCTCCCACACCTCCAAAGAGATGGCCCTTATGTCGCCCCTTATGGCCCCAGTAGCACTTGGCTGTTGCTGCTTGGGGATAAGCTGAAGAGAAGGTGACCTGCAAGCACAGGTTTCTCTGCCTGAGGAAGATAGTAGAGCTGCAGCAAAACAAAGGGTCATGTACACAAGCACAGTGTTGGGAGTGTCCTTTTGCACCAGCTATTGATGTCTTGGCTCTCTCACCTTTCTCCAAACATACCTGCCTGACAGAGATTCGCATGACTCACTGAGTTTCAGCACAGTTTGACTTTCTTTACATTGAACTGGGAGGAAAGGAGGATATTTCTGTTGGTTCCAGGGGCATTACACTGACTGTGTTTTCCAGCTAGGAGAATCCTCACAGAAAATAAATCTTCCAGGGAAACCTGAAGCACGTTCAAGGGAAATGGAGGACCAGAGGCTTTCATTAACTCACATGGGGCTTGGCTGAACTGGGTTCAGATAATGAATACTGGCTGTGGAAGACATGGTTCATTTTTCAAGGACTCCTGTGCAATTCTCTTAAACTTTAATAGAAGCTTGCAATGCATACTGTAAAGGTATAAACCTGATAGGCACACATTGTCAATTTGATTTTTCACAAGTCAGGGGGAAGAAAAAAAAAAAAGCTAAGGAAACCAAACCCATTACTTTTTTTAGGAACTTCCTCCCCTCACACCCACCCCCACGCATTTTTTTTTGTTTTGGTAATTAAATTCACCATAATGACCACTGCAATGTAAATCTAATAGGAAGTCTGAGTTTCTGTTTTCCATTGGTAGCCATTTGCACTGCTCGATTTAGACAACTCACTAAAGCATAAGAGCGATATTGCCAGACAACCTTCTTGAGCCAATGGGTATGAAAAGCTTACCTAGACTGTATTAAATCACTAAAATTGATTGCACTCTATTGCTTACGCTGTGATTCCACTGGCAGGAAAGGTACAAGCTGGCTTATTTACACACACACTAGTGAATTCATTCACACACAGCTGCTTTCCATCTCAGAGCAATAAAAATTAATAATAAAAATAATTAAACCTCATCAGCCTTCAAGCATTTGGAAGCCCCAGAGCCCCATCACCAGATCCTCTGAAAATGTGCCAGCCTTCTCACGAGAGGGACTGGGGCTTGGTTCCTGCAGGGACCGGCTGCCAGAACTACCACGGCGCCTGGTCGTCACACTCCAGCAACAGATTATTCCATGGTATCGACCTCCCTGCTCTGGGTTAATTCGTTTAATTGTCTCACCACATCTTTTCCCATTAGGTTGATGTAACTTGTTTAAGCATATACAGATTGATTTATGACAGCACTAGGGATGTTAATCAGATGCCTGCTCTCCAGTTAATGCACGCTCTGTAAGAGATGCGGGACAACAGTCTCCCATATGGGAGCTCTAGCCTTTTGCCTTGAAATCAAAGGCAGCCTCACAGCAAGAGCAGAATTACACCACACTAAGAATAGGTGGCTTCCACTGGCATTGCGGGTAAGGCAAGGTCATTGCCTCCTGCTCTTGATTCTCAAGTGCCATCTTCTTTAAATATAGCCGCAATCAAGGAAATGGAAAATCTCTTTAAAAAGTTCACTGTTAGGAACTTACTGGAGCCCACTAAAATTCTAAAACCTCATCAGGAGGTAAAGGGTTTCTTTCAAATGCAACCTCATTTGTCTCCATTTAAAGAGGCACTTTCCTTCACAGTTTATGTTCAACATCCTTTAGCTCACTGCTGTGTGTTCCCTGCATTTCCATTTTACTGAAGTCATATGCATGGTGCAGGAGCCTGCATAGAACAGCCTTCTTTTCCATACATCCAGTTTTGGTCATGCAATGCACAGAAGACGCAATGTTTGGATACTATGGAGATAGTTGAAAAAACAGCGTTCTCAATAGTACCAATCAAAATCTGAAAACTCTTTAGGAAAAAATAGGACGCCCTGCAGATCCAAGGTACTTTTCATTCTATTGCTGTGTTCAAAATTATATCAATTAGATACATTCAGTAAGAATGAAATTCCTCTGCAGGTAACACCATCTCACTGCAAGTCAAAGAAAACTTGCCCCCTAACTTTGTGCTTCTAGAAAACAAACAAAAAAACAAACCAAAACAAAAAAGCCCCACACCAACTCCCACACATCCACTTTGCCAAACTGCTAAAAAACCCTAAAGTTCTGATTATGACTCTAACCTACATAACCAGACGCTGTTTGGGATTACAACGAGGACATCACCAGTCCCATCACATTTTGACAGCAAATCCCATGCATTTTCCCACTAGCAAGACAGCTCAGAGCAGGAGCTCTCTCAGATGATTCTCCCAGGTGCTCCTCCTGCTATTCAGCCAGTCCTGCCTTGGTTAGCAAACAAACTTCATCTCCTCAGATCTGCAAATCCTCCAGAGATCTTTCAGTACAATTTCTAAAGACAAAGTTACTGGATGTACTGAAAAATCTCAGCACTTCTTAAGAAAATTATTCCACTTACAGCCTATTCTTCTCAGATTCAAGGTGGGGAGGGGAGGAACTTATATAAAGATTTATTTAAAATTGCAGAAATGATCTCTTGAACTGAGTTGCAGACCCTTTAAACACAGCAGAGGGGAAGCTGATTTGGACATAACCAAGAAAAGAGAAGAGAAAAGCAAATACAACAAAGCCTGAAAGTGACAAAATTGAGGGCACGAGAGGCTTTGAAGAGGAGAAACATTCACACAGTCAGAGCAGGGACACACTTCCAGAACTAAGTAACAACGATAAACCTGCCATTTCACAGTTTTCTTACCTCATCTGACTTCCTCTGCTGCCAGGCCACAGTCAGCAATGCCTCTCCATCAGTGCTGTGCAGCCTGGAGCCTGCTAGCAGCATCCGTGCAGCCCCCAAGCGGGGACCAAGACCACCCTGGGCAGGGAGCAGGATATGGCCCCACAGCACCAGCCATGCCAGCACTGCCTACTGCTCCACTGCCCAGCCCAGCTCTCACACAGCAAGGGTCTCCGGAAGCATCGACCCCAAGAAAGGTTTCCCAAAGCCCTGCACAGGCATAGACATGCTGAGCATGAGACACCAGGAAGGAGAGGGGAAACTGGCACTAACTCCACACACTTCCAGCCCAGGCAGAGAGGCAATGGGAGGCGCACAGCTCACAAGAGCCAGTCAGTGCAGTCCAGATTTCTAATGTCAGATATCTTATATTTACAGCAAGTTCTTTGAGAACAACCTTCATGCTGAGAGCAACTCACAACACTTTCAAACAAAATAAGTGAGACAACTGTAAAAGTACCTTCAGATGATTGATGAACAAAGATCCAAAACCCCTTATCTAATGTATTATTCATTATGGATTATTATTCAGCTCTATTCAGAAATACCAAAGGCTGCTTTGATAGATCTAAAAGCACCAGCAGGAGCCACTGCCCTTTATACCTTGCTAAGAAGGGCATCCAGCTGACAAGGGCCATATGGACCATATGCTGCTCTGAAGCAGCACTGACAACAGATATCTCAGCAGATACTCCAAGTGACAAAAAACACTGTAAAATCACTACCTTCACTCTTCTGGCTTTACCCTCGATCTATCCCAGGCCCTCACTCCAACAGCAGCTTCAAACCAGCACTGGTTTGTCCCAGTCCAAAATTGGCCTCATCTGCAGCCTGAGTCCATTATCCCTAGCAGGATAAGACCCAACCTAATACCTTCCTGAGGAACCAGCCCTGATACACACCTAATGTCCTTTCCTAAATTTGTGTGGATATTAATCCTACACACCTGCAAGTACCTACAAGGTGGCTTGAATCTCCATTGATTTTATCTATGCTGCAAAAATGAGCATTTCTCCCCTTGTTCTCAAGGGTTTTCAATACTTTGAAAGGACACAGCCGTTCAAAATGTTAAAGCAAAGGAAGAAAGCTACGGAAATGTAACTTCTTATGAGCAAAAGAATGGGACGAGAAGATATGTGCAAGACCAGTGATAGATTCTGCCACAGCCACACCTAAAATGCCTATATGTATGCACATGAGTAAATATCTAAGGCACTGAGTAATTACCTATCTTTTCTGACTTTCATAAGTCACATGGAAAAGTAGGATGCACTACAACATCATGCTGTTTGTTTTACAGACACTAACGCCTATTTCATATTTCACTCAGAATTGTTTCCTTTGCAATGATTTTGTGGAAAAGCATTACAAAATTGCCAGATGCCAAAGCTTTTCTTGACAGTGAAATTTCACTTAAATAGTATGAAGATACAGGCTGACTATTTAAGTGAAATCCTGTCACTGGAATATGTCACATACAATATATCCTGCAAATACATTTTTAATTCTTTGACAAGAGATTTTTCTCCCCATTGAAGTAAAACATTCGTATTCAATTCATTCTGCTTGGGACAATGTTGATCACTTTACAGATTACCAAACCAAAATATCTGACAGGCTATTTGAAATATCCTTCTTCTGTCGCCAGCACAAGGAGAATGCCCAGCATGATGGAAACCTACATTTAAACTGTCAGCAAATCAGATTGCCAATCTGATACCGGTTTTAAAGCCACAGAAACTATTTGTGAGCATGTGGAAGGTGTGTTTCCTGCTGCCTTAGTTCTGAGAGGCCGTTAAGCAATAAAGAGCTAATGAGGAATTTGATTTGCATTACAGCAAAGCCCAAAAAGGTGAACCACCGTGAGTGGCTAGTGGAGAAGCGCAGTAAGAATCAGTAGCATCAAAACATTTCTTCAGTTCCTGCTCCCTACAAAATTGGATGAGAAATGAGTGCATGCATGAACTTGAGGGGTTCTGGAGCAAGGATAGATTCCATATGTTTACAATTGAAAAGCTGAAAAACGGGTAACTTGAGAAAAAAGCAATATTTTCATGATTTGTTGGAGAACATTTTGATAGGCTTCCTCAAAAGAGCAATGAAAGACATGATAGGACAAAAATGATGCTGAAGCAGTCACTGGGAGGAGCAGGATCTTCCCAGATCTTATAGCTGCTTCTTGCATCTCAAAGATGGATACCATTTGTAGTCCGCATCTAGTCTGAGACTGACAGCAAATGTTTCAAGGAGGTAAAGAAGAGACAAGGGTGGTTTAAGGTGGCACACACAGTAGACATAGGCATAACGGGAAGAAAACAGGAAAAGAAATTCCAAACTGAACATTATGAGACTACTCAAGCCGTGAATTTTATTGAACAGCTAATTATTCTCCAAGAGGGGAAGTAGAAACTCCATTTGTTCAGCCATTTAGAAGTAGAGACGTGAGTTTATTGTAGAGAATACCCTATACTTTCAGAGTTGGAAGACACACTATAATTTAATAGCTCTTTTTTAACTCTAACTGCACAACTGTCTATTACAACTAACAAGAACATCAACTATTGCTAGAGCTACCATAAGCTTAGACACAAACCCTTGAATTACTTTCTCCTCTTTCTCATCTACTTTCCTGTCTCTCTCTAAACTTTATTGCCAAAGAGTGAAGCAGCTTGAAGTATGGGTGCAACACTAAACAAAAAAAAAAAAAACAAAACAAAAAAAAAACAACAAACCAAGCAGACCATTTACCATTCCTCAAATAAAAAAATAAAAAAGTATGACAACCATTTTTAAAGAGCAGTTTTCCTTAGTGAACACAGCTTTTACAGAAATAGACAGGCACACTTTCATGTACAGTCCCCATCCCTCATCACACCTGTATCACGCATGAAGTTTTGACGCAGAATTACAACAGCCACAGTCTCCCCAGAAGGTTGTGCCTGGTGGCTACTCACACTAACACCAAAAGCCCTGTTGGCTAAAGGTGCTAAGGTTTGTCCAGTCAGTACTGCCAACCAGCCCTGCTCAGCAGGATCCCGAAGCACGACCAAGCCCTGCCTGGCTTCCCTCCGATCCCAGTGCCACCACATGGTGCCACCAGCCGTGAGATTTGCCAGCCCCTGCCAGGATTCCCTCTTTCCTCTGCTCTCCAAAGCTCCTGTGTGTGCCTTTGTGTGCCTCTGCCTGCACCCGCGTGTCTGTCTGCCTTGGGAACAAAGATTTTAGTGCCCAGCAGGAAGGGGAGGAAGCTCAACTACCACTGACATACAGGAATACGTTAATGGCTAAAGCAAAATAGCCAATGTTTTCTCAGTAATTCCACTCGTGGCAATAATTCATTCTTCTCTGCTTGACAGCCCCACTATTTTTTGCACAAAAATGCTTTTGAAATTAAGTTGTTGAAAATGGACTTTACCTTCTGTTTCCTCCCTTTTCCTCCACAACACTTCTAAAAATTATAGCATACTTCTCAAACTAGGTGAGCCTCTCCTATTTGGCAGAATTAGATTATCAGGTCTTTTAATTAGAAATTAAAAATAGAAAAGAAACATATAATTAGTTTGGCACTGAGTGTTAAAAAGGATTGCCATATCCCTAAAAGGACAAGCTCTCTATTGCAGACATTAAGTACTTGGACTATTAAGAAAATTAATATTTTGCAGACATGAGGAACTCTAACTCTCTGACTCATTGTGTTTGGACTCCTCACAGCAAAGTTTTTCTCCTTTGGAAGAAAGATGCCTAAGGATGCATGACTAACTTAAGTCCATTCGTGACAGCAGAGTGCATCACAGCAGTTGTTACTTCTCTCTCTCCCTCTGTAAAATCACCCTGATCCAGCATCAAAAACAACTGTCATTCCAAAGAGCAAGGACTATCAATTCAGTAGGTAGCAGGACAAGCAAGCACAGATTGTACACAAGTCATTTTTTCTGTTTAACTACTCAGATATTTCTTTTATGTTTGGAGAAAAACTTTTCTCATTTTTCCAAAATTCACAAGGTAGATAGGTCTTTCTTTCTAAACTAAAGCAACGGTTAGAAATGTGACCAACTGGTCATACTAAACCCCACTTTCTGCTCATGTTCAACTTGAAGTGATACCATGATCAGACATGTAGGTTTACATGCTCATGTGTGTGTTATGTATTTTCTGTTGTTTCTGAAATCTTAAAGATTCTAAATGTAATTTCCCTTACTGGGCTTTTTTTTTGGACTCAAGAATAAATTCTCCTCTACGGCAAAACAGTCATCATGAGCTGTATTTTCCTGCATCTACAGCATCTAGAACAAAGAAAGTGGTAAGAAGTCCTGCTGTGGTCAACTCTGTTCTTTATACAGACCTAAAATCTTCTCCATTTCCTTGACATTAACAGTGGTTTTCCAAAACCGCATGTTCTGCACTGTAGGACAAATGAAGTACATCACCTCATCCGCATTCCTCTTCTCAAACCAAATAAGTGTAATTTCTTCTGGGTTTGGGATAAAAGTATAAAATTTTAAAAGTCGCCTCATCTCACCCTGAAGTTCCTTCCCAAATGTAATTATGAGTTTCTAAGCCAAACACCAGGAAGACTTTCTTTTTTTTACTTTAATTTACTGTGGGTCCATCAACTTTGACCACACTTGAAGGTACATTTTCTCCCCATTAGTTCTGTCTAGTCAAAGAAGCTCACGTAGCGATGACGCATCTCTTGCAGATAAGGGTATCCGCTGATTTGATTTACTAAGAAGGCTAAATTTATTATGCAACATTTTACAAGTATAATTCTGCTTTCCCTTGATGGTAATAAATTCGATATCAGCTCCCCTGAGACAAGAGAACCAGTCCCTTTATTATCCAGACATGACCCCCAGAGCCAGATTCCATTTTAGAGACGGGAAATGGCCATATCTCTGATTAAAAGGGAAACTTTAATCAAATAAAGTGCCTCATCAAGCAAGAGCCAAGATTCCAATACTCCTGACTGCAGCACAGCAGTGATCCAAAGTCATATCTGCCCCCAACCCATTACCGCTTACTGTAAACGTGATATCCATCCCAAACAGGAGGTGCATCATTTCCTTATCATCCTGGGAGCTGCTCCTCCTGTGCCCACAGTTCCTCGCGGAAACATGTTTTCAGCCTGCTACCACAGGGTCTGTTTGAGGAACCAGAGGAGGATGGGCTTTGCAGTGTTTGGGGATTTTTTTCCCAACTAAATCCATCTCGCAGGTGACAAGTAGCCTGAACCATGCAGCCAAGTGCAGCAGCCATGGCCTTCAGCTCAGTATCCTTCCAATAGCGCTCTTCTATTCTCTCAGACACTTTCCTTCTACACTCTGAAAAGATCTTTTGAAGCATTTCGGATACTAGCTTATTTAGAGTCCCAGGTCAACAGCTTTGTCCCTATTGTCAGTAGTGTGTTTCTGCAGTTTTACAGTGGGGTAATAGACGAATAAAAAATAATGGTAACAATGACAATACAGATGTCTAGAGGTATTGTTATTTTAAGTGTGCTTTAAGACTCCTCTTCTGTGTAAGCACAATCAGATCTGTATGCCACTCCATGCAGGGTTCCATCTTAAAGTCTTTCTGTCCATCCAGACAGATTTCTTGCAACAGAGCAAGATACAGCAACTGACAGATAAATCATCTCCCTTTCAGCCACAGAAGCCCAGCTACGCAAGCAAATGAAGGCGCTCAAACTCCACATCTACTCAGGAACTGCTCAGCTGAGAGATCCAGTTATTTCATACAGCCTTCTGCAGAGATCCTCCTTGGATCAGTCCTCATCTCATTTCTGCTACAGGAGTAATAACATCTACTTTCTGCTTTATGCCAGGAGTATCCAAAGCCTCTGCACCCAGTGAGGGCCCTTGCTCCACAGAGTTTCCAGCTGCGGCAAAATGCGGGAAGTAGATAATACCATCGCACTTGAAGATTATTTCCCTGCTCTTTGTCTGACTGCTACACAGACATGCACCCATGTAGGAAGACGGTTATTGTGTCGCTCTCTGCTTTCCAAAGCGGCTTCAGTGGCCTCCGAGGTGGGAGCGCTGTCCCCGGGGGGGGCAAAACACCCCCCGACGAGGGGCAGGGCTCAGCCCCGTTCCCGGTTAGCCCGATCTCCCCCAGCCGCCCCCGCGCCTTGCCCTGGACCGGCCACGCTGTCGGGGGGGCGTCCCGGGCAGCGGAGCTGCGCCGGCTGTCACGGCGAGCTGCTCGGGTTAGCCGGGCTGCGCCGCGGAGGCACAGGGCAGCCGGGGAGGAGGCGACGGTTCCTTGCGGCCCCGGCGTGGGGCCATTAGGGGCCTTTGGTGCTCGCACCGCGCAGGGGCCGAGCCAGTAATCGCCGACCCCCGCAGGCGAGCCGGGCTCCAGACCGCTCCTCCGGGGCAACGGCGGCACAGGGCCGCGAGTACACGGGAGCGCTGCCGGCAGCACCGGCGGGACCACGTCGGAGCGGGCCCACTGCCCCCGCGCCGTTCGCGCCCAGAGGGAAACGACGGAGGGAGGGCTCCGAGGGGGCTGCCAGGGGAGCCGGAGCCGCTGCCAGCGCCGCCCGTGGGTCCGCGGGCAGCCACGCCGTCGGGGCGGCGAGAACTGCTGGTGGGCCCCGGCCTCGGGGGTGGGGCGGCCGCCCCCCCAGGCACACCCCCGGGGCGGGCAGGGACAGGCGGCACCCCCGCCCCACAGCCCCCTTACCGCGCTCGGGCAGAGCCGTCGCCGCCGGCGCGGTACAGCGGAGCGGAGCGGGGCGGGGCGCGGAGGGCGGGCGGGCGGCGGGCCGGGCTGGGCGGGCTGCGGGGGGGCGCGGGGCCGGCGCGGTGGCGGGGGCGGGTGTGGTTTCCGTGCGCGGCGCTTATTAGTGTGGTGATGGAGGGCCAGCCCCTCGGAGCCGCCTCGCAGCGGCGGCGCGGGCTGGCGGCGGCCGCCGGGAGGTGAGCGGCGGCTCGGGCGGCGGCGGCGGGGCCGCCCCCGCCGTGCCCCATGCGGGCGGCGGCGGGGCGGCGGCGGCGCTGAGGACCATGTCGGAGGCGGAGGGCGCGGGCCGGGCGCGGGCCGCCGTGGCGCGGCTCTCGGAGGCGGTGGGCGAGCGGCGGCGGCGGCTGGGCACCGCCATGGGGGAGGCGCGGCGGCAGCGGCGGCTGCTGCTGCTGGTGGTGTGCGTGGCGCTGCTGCTGGACAACATGCTCTACATGGTCATCGTGCCCATCATCCCCGACTACATCGCGGCCATGCGCGGCGGGGGGAGCGCCGCCGGCCCGTCCGCGCCCGCGGGGGGCAACGAGAGCGGCAGTGGCAGCGGCAACCTGGAGTCTCCTGCCGGCGCGGTACCCGCCGGCGGCGGGGGGCAACGAGGACGTGCAGATCGGGGTGCTGTTCGCCTCCAAGGCCATACTGCAGCTGCTGGTGAACCCGCTCAGTGGCACCCTCATCGACCGCGTGGGCTACGAGGCGCCGCTGCTGGCCGGGCTAGCCGTCCTGTTCCTCTCCACCTCCACCTTCGCCTTCGCGGAGAACTACGCGACGCTCTTCGCGGCGCGCAGCCTGCAGGGACTGGGCTCGGCCTTCGCCGACACGGCCGGCATCGCCCTCATCGCCGACCGCTACGCCGAGGAGCCGGCGCGGAGCCGCGCCCTGGGCACGGCGCTGGCCTGCATCTCCTTCGGCAGCCTGGCCGCTCCCCCCTTCGGCGGCGTCCTCTACGAGTTCGCCGGCAAGAGGGTGCCCTTCCTGGTGCTGGCCTGCGTCTGCCTCCTCGACGGGCTGCTGCTGCTGGCCCTGGCGCCCCCCTGCGCCACCGGGGCGCGGGCCAACATGCCCGTCGGCACCCCCATCCACCGCCTCATGATCGACCCTTACATCGCCGTGGTGGCGGGGGCCCTGGCCACCTGCAACATCCCCCTGGCCTTCCTGGAGCCCACCATCGCCAACTGGATGAAGGACTCCATGGGGGCCAGCGAGTGGGAGGTGGGCCTCACCTGGCTCCCCGCCTTCTTTCCCCACGTGCTGGGCGTTTACGTCACCGTCCGTCTGGCTGCCGCGTACCCCCACCTCCAGTGGTTTTATGGGGCCCTGGGCATGGCCATCATCGGCGCCAGCTCCTGCCTGGTACCAGCCTGCAGGAATTTTGGGCAGGTCATCATTCCCCTCTGCGGCATCTGCTTTGGCATTGCCCTAGTGGACACGGCCCTGCTGCCCACCCTGGCCTTCCTGGTGGACGTGCGCCACGTCTCTGTCTACGGCAGTGTCTACGCCATCGCAGATATCTCCTACTCTGTGGCGTATGCCCTGGGGCCCATCGTGGCTGGCCAGATTGTGCACACCATGGGCTTCGCGCAGCTCAACCTGGGCATGGGGCTCGCCAACGTGCTTTACGCCCCTGTCCTCCTCTTCCTCAAAAATGTCTGCCAAATGAAACCCTCTCACTCGGAGAGGAACATCCTCCTTGAAGAAGGACCTAAGGGACTCTATGACACCATCAAAATGGAGGAGCGCAAAGGCATGGGCAAAAGCGTCCAGCCAGCGGGTGAGATGGAGGAGAACGGCATGGACTCCTACCGCAGAGACCTGACAGGGGTGTCTGAGGAGGACTCATCAGACTATGAGTACAGTTAGGTTCACCCACACAGCCCAGACCCAGGAGCAAGGAGGGGCATGTGGGAGAGAGGAAAAGGGGGGGGGATGAAAGCATTATTGCATTATGTTTCTGTACCGACGTGCAATATACACAGTTTAACCTTTGTCATGATGTAATGGCTTTCTTCTTCTAGACTTAATCAGTATTTCCTTCAGCATTCTGGCAAGGTGGAGGGGGTGGCAAATAGAGGGGACAATCCTAAAGAAAGTTATCTGAATAATCATTGGCATAAATCTGGGTGGGATCCTTCAAAAAAAAAAATGCCAGCAACAAAACAAAACAAAAAACCCAACAGCCTCACAGGTGGTATATAATTGTGCGAAGTTTTCTCAAGCTGAAACTATGTGTGACATACTGTATATCTCTGTAAAAAATAAAAGCAAAAAAGTCTGTGTAAAATTTTGAATGGCATATTCAGGGACTTAGTAAATCTTGTGTACATATACTTAGATTTTCAGTTGGTTTCATATATTTAAGAAGAGCAACAACTGTCACAACGTCTTATTCTTCCTCGGGAATAAACTGAAGTATTGTACTTTTTTTTTTTCTCTCTTGTGCTGCTCTCTGATAAGTGCAATATGCTGTATTATGTTGAAGTCCAAACTACAAGAATAATACGATCTGAATAAATGGAATTGAAGGGGATCGATTGTCTTTGTTTCATTGTTGAGGGCTGCTTGAGGGAGGGAGCTGTTTGTGCTCAGTGTAACCCCTACAGTAACAATTCTTGTAACACAAACCTCATCGGTTACCAAAATTGCCCAGGAGAAAAGCCCGGTACAAAATGTTCTCATTCATTCTTTAAAACATATATTAATGGGTCCGAGCAAACAACATCGCACTGCAAACATGCTATCGATCGCCTAAAACCAGCTCCTTGTATTCTCATGCGAATTTAATTTTAATTCTCACAATTGTTAATTTCAATTTCCAAATATTCCGAAAATTACATTACCAGCAGTTAGAGACACAACACTGGAAAAAGCCTTTCTTGGTGCTGAATGCTGCCCCAATTGCAATGTGCCCACCTCAGAGTAGCCGACAGGGAGTAAACAAAACAAAAGATGGGTGAAGTGTTTCATTCAAAGCTTTGCAAAAAGTGGAAACCTTCGATCCAACCACAATGGAACCAGAGCGCATATTTTGCACTGTAAATTTATCTTGATATAAAATAAAATCGTTTGTTTAAATTCCTAGCTCATTAGGAAACAAGATAAATGACTTATCATCTCAAGAGAGGGGGGGAAAATACATAAACGGCCACAGCAACTATTAAAGAGCTCCCACCCGTCCCTGGGGAGCTGGGCGCCGCGAAGGAGCCGCGGAGAAACCGCTTCTCAGTTCCGCCGAGCTGCGCGGGAGGCGCGGCCCCTCCGCGCCGCAGCTCCCGTCGGGGCGGCCGAGTCGCTGCTCAGGATGCGCACATGTCGCGACAGCACTGCGGCGGTCCTTTGGCACGGCGGGTTTGGCGGGCGAAGGAGCGATGGCCACCGCGGTAGGAGGCGAGCCCCGCTTCCCTAAACCGCAGCCGCCCTCCTTGCGGTAAGTGGCACCGGCGACGCCTCCGCTGGCCAGCCTCCCCGGGGCCGCCGCCGCTCCCGCCCCAGCACAGCCCGCTGCCGGCTCCAGGGCAGCTCCCGCAGCGCCCGGGCCCCTGCCGGGACCGCCACCGCCCCCTCCCCTCCTGGCCGCCGTGCCGGCAGCGCCGCCCGCCCCCTTCGGCCACGGAGCTTTCAGCAGCCGCAGGATGCCCCGCGGCGACACTGCTCGACACTGGTGACAACCCCCGTGGCAACGCGGATCACCGAAAGCTGTAACCCTCAGGGGCTCCCCTTGCCGCCGCCGCCGGGGAGCCTCTCGTTTGACCCCGACGGCAGTACGGGTGCGGGTGATCCCGGCTCTGCCCGGCACCTCCCGCCCGCTCTCCCGGGACACAGCCGTCACGGGCCGAGCCGGCGCCGGTGCCACGGCCCGGCACAGCCTGCAGAAGGGGCCGGACAAGCGCGGCGGCCCGGGCGCGGAGGGAGGGCGGCGGCGGCGCCTGTTGCGCGCAGCGGGTGGGGCGGGCAGGGCCGGGCCGGGCCGGGCCGGGCGGCGCCGGGCGGGGAGGAGCCAGGCAGTGGCAGGGACGCGCCGCGCTCCGCACGCCCCCGCCCAGAGGGGACCTGGCCGCAGAGGAGGCGGCGGTACCTTGGACAGAGCCGCCGCGACGCGCGGAGCCCGCCCGGCAGCCGCTGCAGGGCGCCCCGACGAGCAGGTACGGGCGGGTGGGCTGCGCGCCCCAACGGCGCGGCTACAAGTGCCGGGGAGGGAAAACCGCGGGCCCGGGAGCGGGGGCGGCGGGTCCCGCGGAGCCGAGCCGAACAGGCTCCCCTCGCCAAACTCCGCGGCGCTGGCAGCACGCACCCACGGAGCCGCCCCGATGCCGCTGCTCGGGCGGCCCGGGAGGGAAGGGGCTCCCCCGGGGCTGGGGCGCGCCGGCAGCCTCCGGCGGAGCGAGAGCGCTCCCCGACGGGCCCCGCCGCTGCGGCGGCCCGCAGGGAGCTCACGGGAGGCGACAGGGCGGCTCCCGGCTCCGCTCCTAACGTCAACGGCCGCAGCAGAGCGCACTTCACACATCTGTTCCTGATAACGCATACATTGCTCTTAACTTTAAGCATAGATTCCTGAGAACTTTAAGCTTATTTTCCTTATCTTCTTGATAACACTAAGAGTGAGGATGAATAGATGGGGGCTGAGTGTGATGCCCCAGCGACGTTATATACCACAAGCTGCTTCCTGAGTCCACAGTGTATGGAGAACTGGAATATAAGCACAGGGGCTTATTTCGTCCTCCTCTGCTATGTGCTAACGGAGAGATCACTGCCTTTTGTTGTGGATTTGAGCTGCTGCTTTGAGCTGTGGGGAAGGCCACCCGGCTCCCCAGCCTGCCGTGACTTGCAGCCACCCCGCTAAGCTGCTCAACCCGGCCCTCCAGCTAAGCCATCTGTAAATAAAAACAGCTAGGATTTTTTTTTTTTTCCTAATAACTTTGACAATGCACCTCTCAGCCATCCGAGTGAGTAACTTTGAAGTCCTCCTGAATTTCTGCAGGATTTTCTCTTGTGCCAGTTTCATTGTCCTTTATTAAGCAAATACAGGATTGGGCATGATGCTAAGCTGGCAGCGCTAGAACCAGAGACAAAGCCTCAGTTCATCCCCGTGGCAGAGGAAAGTATAGTTCAGCCTACCATCTCCAAACCCTTTATCACACTGATTTTACAGATACGTGAGTCTGTTATTAGTAGCATTTCCCACAGACACAGAGCCAGTAAGGATGTGTCGTCGGTGTGACTCCATATTGCAGTTTGACAAAAAAACGTAAGGAAAGAAAGAACAAAAGTCCCAGTGAGAAGAATACCAGCAGGATTTTTTCTTTAGGGGAATACAGATTTAGGGGCTCTGTATTTGAACACAGGTGGGGAGCCGAGGCCAGCCCACAAACAACTGGGCAAGCCCCAGTCTTCCCAGAGTTACGGGACACGTCCATTATTTGAAGTGCTTTGAACCTGTGTTGCTCGGAGTAGAGCACAGGGTTAAGTGATGAGACCTGGACAGCACACAAGAGAGAGCGGAGCAGCACAGTGGGTTAATGTGGCCTTTCCATGAGGGAAATTGTCTCTCACCTGGGTTGAAATAGTGAGCAGATGACAGATCAACACGAGTTTGCTGTGTGGCTCATCACAGGGCCCCAGGGACATCTCTCAACCTTATCCAACCTACTTCACAGCACATGGCCCCACTGGCAGCCAGTGCAGGACAGGGAGAGGACAGGATCAGCACAAGATGTCAGCGACCACATACACATTGGCACAGCCATGCAGAAGCCACAAGGCTGGAATAGCCAAGCCAGTTCCTCAAGAGAGGAATAATGCACAGCCATCCCTGCCCATTGCTAACCAAAACTCTTCACTTTCATACACTGTAGGTTTTTATCCAAATTATTTTTTAAAAGCTGTTTTAGAAATAATTCAAGTGTCTTGAATGTATAGTCCTAAGGGTTTCAGAAAGGAAATACGACATTCTTTTCTACTTAGTCAACACATGTTGTGTTTTATATTTTCCATACAAACAGTGCAAAGAAATTTAAAAAAAAAAACCAAACCAAAAGCAACAAAAAAACCACCCTGTGATCCATCAAGACCTGACTAAACACATAGAACTTACTCTGCTTTAACTGTACCACTGTAATTGAAGGACAACTGCTTGGTGTGAGCGCTATTATATTGTAAGAAATATGTGCACCATATAGTTTATTCTTGTACAGAAAATGAATAAGAGGCACCTTTAGAAGTAAAAACCAGGATAAGCACAATACTAGAGAGACACAAGTGGAAGTGTTTGCTCTGTCACAGATAACTTCAGTGACTTGTGGCAGGTTAAGCTCTCTCCCTGGACAGGTATACGCTATTTGGGAAGACTGCTGTGAGAAGCTGCTCAAATGCAGCGTATGCCTTCCCTCCCAGTCCTCCCACAGCCAGTGTATGCCACCCCTCCCAGTCCTCACACAACCAGTGTATGCCACCCCTCCCAGTCCTCCCACAGCCAGCCTGCCAACCTAGGCAGGCTTACCCGGTCTCCCAGCTACAACTATGCCCCAAAGCACTGGCACCCTGCAAGCTTTTAGCCTGCAGGGGGCAAAGGCACGTTTCCATCAAGCTCCTTTCCACATCTTTAACACGGAGATGACAGCACCTCACTGTGTCCGTGGAACCATGCAATGACAAATACCTTTAAAGACTGTGGTGCTTTCATATAAAATGGTAAGAGGAGGACGTAGAAGATCCTTACATAGAAACCTGCAACCACTATTACCCGTGTTGACATAAATACATTGAAGGAAAGTCACCTCTTTCTTCCAGCTAACATAAAACATTAATACAAAGCGTGCAGATCATGGCACAATGCATTGTGAAGTAAATTAGAGTGACAAAATAAACCACGCTGAGAAGGAACCATTTATGTGCATCAGATAGTTCTGGATAAAGAAATTTACAGCAAAATGAGACAAACAGAATGTCAGAGCAATCTCCACAGGGCTCAGTTCAGCTACTTTTGAATGTTGTACTCCTATTTCTCTTCAGTTTTGCATTCTGAAGCTTTTGTGTATGCTTGCGCAGGGAATACTCCCCATGTACATTTTGGTAGTAAATAATGGGTACTGACTGGACTTTAAATCTTTTCTATTTCCAGAACTGAGGCGTGAGGCTCCATAAGTGCCCCCAAGCGGCTTCAATTTCTGTACTCAACAAAAGATATCAAAAGAAATGCAGGAATGCCTGTCCTAGAAAAAAACATGCAGAAGAAAGAGAAAGATACACGCAGTAAAGATGAGACAGTAAGTGACTGTTTCTGGGAAAACAGAAAGAAAAAAAGAAAAAAAAAAGGCTGAAGATAGATGACTTAACAGCTTTTAATGCTGTAAACTAATGTAAATGAATATAATAATTGTAAACCAACCTCTATTCCAGAGCTCATTGCTTCATTTCAGGGAACACCAGTTAGGCTGCAGCAGTTTATAACCAGGAACTTTGATCTAACATTAGTGCTTCTCACATCCAAATCACTCCTCCTTCAAACATCCTGTGAAGAATTCCAGTAAGCAAAATATTATTACACAACAGCAGATGCATTACTACACAGTCTGAGATGGCATATAATTATTTCTTAATAGTAGAGAACTATCAAACTATCACATATGATTCATTTTCAAGCTGGTTTAAAAGATGCCAGATGTTTATGCCTGTAAGTAATCAATCCCTTGGGTTTAAAGCTTTTTTCCTAAGCAGAGTCGTGAACTGTACTGTAACCTTACCCAGAAAGATAGGGCCAAAGCCAGGTATCTGAAAGAAATACTATTTGGCACATCTATTTCCACTGACCAAGAAATCAATGACAGAAGAGATATGTCCTGACTAAACATAGCCTGAAACTATAAAATTACCATTCTTTTATTTCTGAGATCCAGGGTGCATTACAAGCTAAATTGGATTTGCATTTCCATTAATAACAGGTAATCCTGTGACACTTCTTAGGAGTATCTGAAATCTTTGGTTTCTAGATAGAGAAACATAATGCAGCACTGACTTTTCACTGGATGTCAAAAGGCAGAGCTGGTATTTGAGCTCAGAGGACACCTGCTCCCTGCCTTCTGTTCAGAGTACTTCGCCCCTCTCCCTCCCTGCATGCACTAGCAAAGGAGTTTGCAGCTAGCCTTGCTCTGAGCAGCAGGTGGGACTAGGTGACTGCTAGGCATCTCTTCCAACCAAAATCACACTATGGTCCTGTGATCCTGTGAAAATGAATATCTTTACATCAAGAGCTAGTAAAAAAATCTGAACTTTATCTGCTTTAGGAGACAGGCAAAAATCAAATTAGAGAAATAAACCCTCCAAAAGTTTATGGTCTACACTAGCCACTAATGGACACGCACAGGTGAATTAGATGACAGTTTCTCAACTGGGAGACATGTCCACCTCCCTAAGTAACCACGCCTAGAGCACCACAGCCTCTTGAATTTTCCCAGTCTTCTGTGGATTACCTCCTTGCTTGATTTTCCCACTGCCCCCATAATTCCTCTGGCTTTTAAGTGACTAATTACACTTCACTTGGTTAATTCAATGTTAAAAACTAAAGGAAGCTTAATTGCATGGACGGCATGAAATTGTTTTCTTCCCAGATACTATTGGTTTCCTGCTCCAAACAGGATAAGAATAAAGCAAGTATAAGCAGAAATGTTTTATCAAGCCTTCTAGGAGGGCTCCAGTCTGGCTGACAGCAGAGATTTGGCAGGGTAAAACACAGGTTTATTGAGGACTGTATGTAGTCAGTGCTAATAAACAGGTAGACTTGCATATTTTCTATTTCTGCAGTTTTATAACCAGTCATATTACCTATCAGACAAGTATTAACCCACGGTTTTAGTAATCACAAGCTAAATGCACTTCTTTACTATTGAAATACCTTCTCTTAATGCATTATTTTATTATGCTCTAATGTGTTTGAAAATTTCCTAGAGTCTATCTCAGACTATATGCTTGCATCCTGCCTATCTGCCTGTTTGTCCTAGGATTTCTAGAATTTTTACCAAGGAATATGCTCCTGTTTTCCACTAGTTTCCTCGCCTATCCATTTGGAATCCTCATTGGCCAAAGGCCTACAAATAGAGTTACTGGAGAGCTATCACTGCTTCAGTATTGCGTACAACTGCATAATATGCCTAAAATCCAGGCACTTTAAGACCTAATGAGAGTCTGCTGGAGTCACACAATTTAATTTGCAGTTATCAGGCATCTCAACTGCTAAAACAGAATAAATGGATTAATGAAGGGATGCAATATATTAATCAGAAACAGATAAAAAAAAAAAGAGGGCAGTTTGGAAACAAGTAGAATTACTTGCTAATATCTTTTTTTTTTTAATGACTAGGCAGTGCCAAAACTTCCAGTCCCACCACTGCAACAGACCTTACGCATGTATCTACAGTGCATGAAACATTTGGTGACAGAAGAGCAATTTAGAAAGACCAAGGTCATCGTGGAACAGTTTGGAATTGCAGGAGGCGTGGGGGAATCCTTGCAGCAAATCCTCGAGGAAAGAAGGGAAAAGACAACTAACTGGGTAAGCAAATGCAGATGAGAAAAATAATTTCTGTTAGATGATGATCATTTACAAACTCCTTGTGATGTTCTATATGTGATCGCTGCTTTCTTTCAGTGAGTCAATGCAAACAGGGGTCACATCAGATTCTACCAAAGGGAATGGATATTTCAGACATATTAGGCTACAATTTTCAAACGATGTCAAAATCCATGTCATTATGTTTTCAGATCAACAGTTTGTTGACATAATGAGGGAATTCATGCACCTCAAGTGCATGCACACAGGTGTCAGCTCTACTTACAGGAAGCACTACATTACATCCTTTTTGGATGCAATTTCTTCCTTTCACTTTAGTAACAGAATTTAAGAGTTTTTATTAAAATGAAAAATGCTTTCTGATAGGGCTATAAAAAGTGCCTTGCATGCCCATCTAGCCGAAGCTCTGATCCAGTGAAATTATTCTGGAATTAAATACTTTAGGATAGGAATTACTCTTTTTTAATTAAACTATTATTTGTCATTCATTGTCACACCATACCAATGTAGTTACCCCGAAGTATTTACTTTGAATTTACTTTGAATATGTATGAATATGTATACAGACATGTATACATATAAATATATATCTATCACACAGACCATGCTGAGACCTCAGCCTTTAAAAAAGTCCAGCTTTCTGCTTCCCAAGACAGGAAAATTAAATAAGGCCTAGATAAAATAGATTCTATCATTCCACAAAGTCATAGGTCATCCTGCCTGCATTAACCATGTTAGACTATGGCAGCTGAAAAGTAGAAACACTGATTTTATTGAAGTCCTTCCATCCCAGGAAGACAGAGCAAAAATGAATGGTTTCATGGATTCAGTGAAATCCTGCAGACTTGCTACTGATGTCAGTGAAGTGTGGTTCTCCCTTAACTTTTCAGTAGTGTGACCCGCAAGAAAACTCCATCAAATTGCTGCTATAGGCACAAAAAAAGAGGCTACAGTACTGGCAGTGCTTTTATTTTAAAAGCAGTGCTTAATTTCTGAACTACTTCTTGCCACAGTCCGAGGGCTTTGCTAAATGACACCCAATCTCATATGGTTATTCTGATCATAGAATTTCATGGGTTTGGTGGCTAAATTAACCATCGCTTAGTGTTCCTGATAACAAATAGTGTTCCAGGAAACAACTGTTCATTTAACCACTTACAGCATGAAAATTACAGAGGAAGGATGTACAAGCATTTTCTGAAACATCTCAACTTTAAATACTGGTTATTAAAATTAAATACCTGATTCTTAAGATAAATGAGAAATGTTTTGATTTGGAATTTAACTTGCCAGGAGTACAGCTCTAGCCTGTTCTCCTGAAGACTCCAGAGACTGTGGGGGAAGCATCTGTTCTAACAGCAATGAAATATCTCAGAGGAAAACTTTTTCAACTGATGCATGCATTCATAATTATTTTTGCATAATTTTGTTGTTGTTTATAGTTACTATATGCAAAGCATGCCTGCTAAACTTAGAAAGACCATTTGATCATTTTATGAAAGCCTCAATTTTCCAAATAATGATTCTTCAAGCTCTGCTCAGACACACAGGAATGCGGTTACCATATATCTGTGTTTTCAATAAAAATGGTTAGAAATTTAATATATGTGTCTGTCTGGGTCAAGCATCAGTAATCTGTATTTGTGTCAGTGGACACAGAGGGAATTCCCCAGGGGCCCTATCCACATGCCAGTATGTGAAGGACTGAACCATTAGACTCGGGAAATTCTTTTCCCACTCTGTCTTGCTACAGGACAGTGTCTGATGGCTAACAACAGAGCATCTTGGCAAACTGACAAATATGTGCAGCCCCTTGAGAAAAGCCATCACTAATAAAATTCTGTCCATCTCTTAAATACATCCCAATCACTATTCAAGAGTCAGCAGTTAGCATGTTGTACTCCAACATTTTTTTGTTGCAGAGAGAAGCAAACAAGAAAATACCCAAACCACCACAATATGCATCTTGTTTACTTTTTAATGGAACACACTGCAAATTGCCATTGATTGAAAAACAGGATTATGGAATTGCGGCTGATTTCAGCTGAGCTGAGGTCACAGAGCCCAGACTGAAAATGCTCAGCGGCTCCATTAATCAGAGCCCACGCCTGACACCAGAAGCACCAAGCACTCTCCCCTCACCCCTGGACTGCCTTTCTGCATGTTGTTCATAGCTTTAAGATTTCATGTTCCCTTCCTTCAGGTGTTTAACTACTGGCTGGATGACATGTACCTCAACAACCGGCTAGCTCTTCCAGTCAATTCCAGCCCAGCAATAATCTTTGCTCGTCAGTATTTCAAGGATGTAAATGACCAGCTGAGGTAATGTACTACAACTTTGCAGCTTTTGCTAAATGAAAGAATATTTTAAATGTACTGCTTTTGCAAAAAGACAATCAACTTTCATTAAAAAATAAGGGCTGTAACCATTAAATGATTTCCTACTAGGCCTGCTAACTGAGGGCAGTGTTTCTGGAGTTACTCATACTGATATTCAGAAATAAAAGTGGCATTGCTATTACATTTATTGCATGAAAACAAAATGCCACAGGATTTATAATTTTTTAAAGGAATATTTGCAAAGCTTTCCATTGTGTAATTCAAGTAAACCATTTTGCGATGGAAACAAAAATACTAATTTCTGACACATTGTTTAAAGAAAAACAATATTTTACATGCTATCACTATGACTCATATCCAGCCTGCAACCTGAAAAGGCCGCACTGGCATTAAATTGTCCCTCTCAGGTGCCCAAAAGGGCACCAGAAACCCAGCGGATCTAAGAATAAGAATTCAGAAACCATTCCTCCTCAAGAACACTGTTTCCTTCGGGCCTATCCTTCCCAGCCCTGAACTGACCTTTCTCCTTTGAGCTCTTGCAGGCAATTACAATAATTTAAAAAGTGAAAAGGTAAACAGGCAGCCAAGCACAGAATATACCTCTCCAGATACCCTTAAAATGGGATTTCATTCTTCAGCCTTTGCCAAAACATTTTCTCCTTTTAAAACAGTAAAACAGATCAAATCTACCTTCATATAGTACAATTTTGCTCTTTGCTTTTAGTACTCTCTAGCTGCTCATTACTGAAAGAATTAACTGCATGTGAATTTATGCTATTATAAAACAGCCAGAACCTTTAAGTCAATATGTATTATTTTAACATTTTGCATAGACATCCAATGTATCTTTTTACTTTAAACATAACTATAAATGCTTCCATTCATTACTGACCAAATTTATTGTGCACACAGCTTTCGAAAAACCTCCACTTTGCATTTTCTAACGTATGTGCTTTAACAAGGAAATATTTTTCTCAGAGCCTCCCATTCAGACACAGTGCAAATAGGCAGTGTCAGGAAATAATACACCTGTCCACAGCTCTGCAGAAAGAGTATCTGCTTAGGACAGGAAGTACTCTAATAAATTGGACAGCTTATGAGTATTGATATTGAAACCCATGCTAAGGATTCTATTAAATATTCAGCCTCTGCTCTCATTCTCTAAATAAATGCTTTCAGGCTTCCTCCTGTGGTAGTCTGTTTAACCATTTGAAGGGACCATCTCTAGGATTTCATATTTGTCTTGACATGAATTAATTCAGATTTTAGGTGGGGGTGGGGGGCTCTTCTTGCTAAGCCAGAAGACTTTCTCTCCTTATGCTGTGTCATCAATCATTCAGGCTCCCTCCTCTGTCTCTCAGAAACAGCCCAGTGTTGCTGAATGACAAAAGACTGATGTCACTTCTATCTGCTACTTGCAGGTTTGCTGCCAATCTCATTTCAGGAGTGCAAGACTATAAAGCCTTACTGGACACGTAAGTAGCTTGGAAGGAGAGCTGCTGCTTGAATATCTGCAGGACTTCTGATTCAAGGGTGCTCTAACATGCCCAAAGTCGGGCTGCATTGCACCTCTCCACCATTTGGCAGGGCTGGGGCTCCAGCATGCTTCAGGGCAAGCGCTCCAGCAATTTTTTATGTGCTTTCTGCTCTATTACTGCAGTCTAACAGGTTTTGATGCCTGGTAGTCAACACTCTTGCATGCGCAGTGCAGCCCAAAGGCTACACACAATCTACCGAAGAGAGCTATTGAGGAAGTCTGTGCTCCCCAGACCCAAAGAGCAGCAGCACTGCGGTTACACAGCCAGCACACCTTCCCCGGCACCGGACCCCTGCCAGGGTGCTGCATCCCCTCCATGTACTGTACCCTCCATTGAGAACATCAGGCCCCTGGTCTTCCTCCCACCAAAAAAATTAACACATCCTACCAGGAGAAGGAAGCCTCATCACACACAGGCTGGTTCAGTGGCTAGTAAAAATAAGTTACTTATGCCATTGTTACTTTCTCTATATAAACACGGGGGAAATCCATGATTCATGGTCATGTATGAGGTAGCTCATAACAGCATTTTATGTAGCACTTCTTAAGCTCACCTAGTATGTTCCAAGTTTATTGCTGAAATCACTATTCCTGAAAGAATAGCAACAGTGGAGAGCCAAGCACAACAGATACCACACTCTAGTGGGGAAGGGGTCATTTTCCTGTCTGGAAATACAAGAGGCCTATGTGATATGCTTTAACCAATGCTTATTTGGATGAGGAAGACAAAGTCCATATTCAAACAACAATGTCCCTATTATCTCTAAATTAGATAAAAGAAAGAGGAAGGGGCTGTTTGATTTTTCACTTCAAAAGTCTGACAGCTACTCAGAAAGTACAGGAGAGGTACTTATTTAAGAACACGTGCTTTTGTCCAAGATACGCCATGTGACTGCATACACCAGCACTGACGTGCTGTGAAGTACTATTGCATACTAATGTAGTTCGTTGCATCTTTATATGACACCATCTGAGATGAGCTAAAGAAACCGCATTGCTCAGACAAAAGATAATTTACATTCTTAATATTTTGACCTCGCTACTTTAGATCCAGAGACTCCTGTGATCAGATTTGCGTGCCTTAAATCAATAATCATTTAACTCCTCACTGTGTCTTCAATATTGTTTTTATTGTTTTCTTATCACCCCTCCTGTATAATTATGATGACACCATAATTGTAACATTTTCAGTTTCTTGTTGCTGTTAAGGACTTGTACCAGCGTGTATACTGCTAGCTTCTCTTGATTATCCCACATACAGATGCACAATATTCCAGCCCAAACCCAGGCATGTAGTTTTAACTGTGCAGATATTCCATTCCATTGCCAGGACCAAATATTTCAAACAAAACCTAACTTGCTCACATAAAAGTGTTGTAAGATCTACATGGACATCTAAATCAGTACAAGATTTTCTGGTGCCATCAGGGTTAATAACCCCTTTCTTAACTGGTATAATTACAGATTGTCTTATATAAATATACCATGCTATTCCAATATTTTTGATCATCATAGATGCTCTTTAAAACTCTGCTAAAC
This sequence comes from Fratercula arctica, assembly GCA_947846985.1. Classification (NCBI taxonomy): domain Eukaryota; kingdom Metazoa; phylum Chordata; class Aves; order Charadriiformes; family Alcidae; genus Fratercula; species Fratercula arctica. The sequence continues at coordinate 30,393,171 of CANTUZ010000010.1, forward strand.
ATAAGGATTTCTGCATTATGCAAAATGTAGAAGAACACAAATAACCCTGCTTTGCTGATACGGAACAAAAAAAATTAAGCATCTGTACAAGGAAATAAGTGACACAGAGAGTTTGAGAGCCCGGAACTAAAGTGAATATCCCTGGTTTAGAACTGCAACAGTTCTAAAAAGACAGTTAAACAAGATAAACTAGCATAAAACGTTACCCCATATCAGCTGTATGACAGTAACCCTCCTTGTGTGCTTCTTTGCCCCTGCCCCTCTTTGGCAGGCTGGAAGCTTAGTCCTCTTTTGCTGAGGGAAAACCTCTGCACCACAAGATCTTCTTCCTCCTGTAGTCTCTGCAGCCTCTCCCAAGCGACAGCACCATAATTTCCTGCTGCAGTGCCAGCGGGATGTTTTACAATCCATAATCATAATTGTGATAACTTCTCTTTTTTTTCTGGCCACTAAAGAAGCCTTTTCAGAGGTAGTGTGTTCATATGCCTTCCAATAAAAAGGGAATAGGTTTTCAGCACTTATTCCCCCGTAGGTCTAAGTAAGGATTAGCACATAAGTGAGGCTCTGTGGAAAACAGAAATGCCCTCTGTATCACCCCAGTTGATCCTGTTCATCAGGCAAGGCCCTCTCACCCACTCTGTAACCACTGCGCACAGTACAGGGCCACTGTGATTTGCCATGAATTTTATCAGTACTTTTTTCAAGGTGCTATGTCTTTTCCAGCCGTTCTGCTGACTTTCATCCTGGCAAGTTTCCGGGGTCCCATCTAGGCAGGCTTTCCACACACATTGCAAAGCTGCTTGTGACCTGCTATTCTTTCCATTTCCACTAGATGATAATGCAATTGCTTAACGAATATGCATGAAGCTGCCAGGAATGATGTATTTAACTTTGGTATGGGAATTCATCTATTTCCCTTATACTGTAATCTCGTTTTATTATTCAATTTGTGTTATACCTGATCTAATTGTAACAGAACAAAGGACAGATTAGATTTCTTTTCCTTTCTGTCTCTCTCTCCCCCCTCTCTCCCCTCTTTTCCTCTGGCTTTGTTTTTCTCCTTCTCTCTCTCCAGCCATGCTTTACCTGTTGATTTTGCTCGTGGACAGCTGTCTGGTCATCCTCTCTGTATGAAGCAATACTATGGACTCTTTTCTTCCTATCGTCTTCCAGGACATACCAAAGATACCCTCGTGGCCCAGAAAAGCAGTGTAATGCCAGAACCAGAGCACATCATTGTTGCTTGTAACAATCAGGTAAATGGGTGTTCTTTTTTTATACCTTTCTATATTTCTTAATTTGCTTAAATTCACTCAAAAAGAGCCTAATCTAATCACTGTTCAGAAACACAATTTGCGTGCTACATATGAGCTCACTTCTTACCAAGCATTCGCTGTCAGTATTTCCAAAAGGTGCTTCCACAGCATTTTTGTCCTTAGCCCACATTATGTTCTAAGTACAGTGATGCAGAAAGGAGGATTGTGGCAGAATTCATTTGCTTTCTCATTCAAACAAAAATGTTTATTAAACAAAGATGAAATCACAGAGGAAAAAAAAAGTCTTATTAGAGTGCATTTGCTGGAAATGCTCTTCTCTTGACAGTCAAGCACAACACATGGCATATATACCACCATCCCATGTAAGGGGGCCTAAGCTATGCCTGAAGAAGTTAGCATGGATGCAGGCAGAAATACTGAAGCGTTAGAGTGAATTTGCCCCAACCAATAAATGCTGTCGAGCAGCAGAGTATATTGGCTGGGCAGAGTACACTATAGCCCAGCTCAACTATTTGTAGTACTGGAGCTGAGCCTGCAGGCCCCCTTGGAGTGAAGGGGCAGATCCCAGAGGTCCCTTTTCCAGGAAGTCCTGTTCTTCACCTCAATGTGAAGTTCTCTAGATTCTCTCTGTCATTTTTAAACAAATAATACCATGGAAATTATTTACATACTTCCTGATTTTACCTCTTCAGCTTTTTTTAAGCTTATTCAAATAACCTATGTTTTATTTGACCCAACATACATTATAAGTCCCCTATAGCAACTGGCATTACACTGGTGTAAAAACACAGGAGGGGTGAGCCCTGGGCCTGTCCCCAGTGTTTTTGAGCTCCATTGCCTCCGTGCCTAGCTCTCCAGGCAGGACTTCATCGTCTAACCATCACCCAGGCAAAAGCAAAATGTTGGACCAGTAACGGTCCAACCCATCTGCGACTGTTCTGACTTCTGTCATTTTTTTGCAGTTTTTTGTTTTGGATGTTGTCATTAATTTCCGTCGTCTCAGTGAGGGAGATCTTTTCACTCAGTTACGAAAGATAGCCAAAATGGCAGAGAATGAAGAGGAAATGCTGCCTCCAATTGGCCTGCTGACAACAGATGGAAGAACAGAGTGGGCAGAGGCCAGGACGATCCTTATGAAAGGTTAGCAGCAGCAATCCCAGCTTTTTCTTCTTCATCATCTTCCTTCTCTTCCTCCTCACCATCATTGCCTTTCTTTGCTGGGAGTGAATGTTACAGCAAATATAGGATTGAATGTGCAACCTCACTGCTGAATTTTTCTAGCAGGAGGAAACTCAATACCCATAAGTGTTCAGATATGTGTTACCAGGGAAGCAGCAGATACGGTTTGACCCTTTGGCTGTGTATAAGTGTTTCGCCAGGTAAATAGCTCTCACTCCATTCTCTGTCTTTCATCACATAAATTACATTACATCAGATTTTGTGATTTGTCTCCTTCTTCATATCCATTTTGTACCAATAGGAATGATGTATCCTCTTAGCTTATGGCAACTATTAGACATTTTTCATTTTATCTAACAGAGGCATCTACAAGTTAAACACCTATTGAATCTAGCTGTGTACTCTCTCTAGTCAATGGAGAAAAACAGAAAGTACCAGGGCTGATTCATCCAAATCTTAAGTAAATATCTAGGAAAGGTGGCACCAGTTATTATCTGGGGATAGTTCTCTCTCTCTTCCAACAACAGGCAGCATTTAGCTGTCTTGGATTCTGGACTCAAACACCTAACTTTAAAACAGATGAAAATAAAGGCTGGGATTAGTCACCTCTATCACTTCACACCTTAGATACTTTACCTTAAAGCTAAGTAATGTAAACGGTCTCTTTTTGCCATTTTAGATGAATTAGAGATTCATTTCCCCACCTTGAAAAAAATGTTAACTCATCTCTTTATCCACGATTCAGCAATGCTACAGAAAATACTGCCATTTTACCAATGCCCTGGAAAATACAAGAGTTGCCAATAGTCTCAAAATACGTTTACCATCCCAAGGAAGATCCTCCCTTTTCTTACTCAAGTTTATCTGTGGCTATAATAACTTTATATAGATACACACACACATATAGAGTCCTGGTCATTATTACAGCATTATTACATGGTACCAGTCTCATCCTCAGGCTTTCCCCTCCCTGTCTTTTCTTTTTAAAGCAGGAGGAAAAAAGATTCATTAGTTTAATGAAAATTAGTTAAACACCTAATCATTTATTTTCATGCCACGCTTTTAAGTTAAATAGTGAATACCTTGAAAGCTGCAGCAAAATCATCTATATAAACCTACACTATTCTAAAGAAAAAAAGATAAATCAACAAAAACTAGCAGAATCATCTCTACAGTGTTCCTGGATTGTCTGGCATTTGCCAAAATTTTAATGAGGAAGTAAACAAACTCAGTTACACAACTGAAAAAAGCAGATTCTGCACTAGCAAATATCACAGCACCGTGATGTGAGCCTCGTCTAATTTAGAGCAGGGATCCCATCCTAGACCACTTGTATTAGCACAGTTCCCCTATATAGTATAATGCATTGCTGTTACACATGGATACATGAGTATTAACAGCCCTTTTTTCTTTCTTATCTGCGGTGAATAACTAAGAGAGGAAGAGAAAAGCCTCTAGTGAAGCAGTGTGAGGAGGAAGAGGTCACTCCACAACGGTTCTGTACTGGGCAGGGAAAGAGAGGATCCTCTGGGACAGAGAAGACCTATACAGCACTCTGCAGAGGTTATGAAGGAGATCTATACATGGGCCTGTATAGAAACACAAGTAGAGGATAGGTCTTCTAGGTTAGAAAATTTCAAAGAAATTGTAGTCACTGATTTATAAACATGTTTAGTATTTTAACTTCATTCAGGCTGCAGAACAAATTCACTCTTCTAAGCAGAGGAAGCGAATTCTTACTGCTATAGGGGCTACTGTTCTACGTACACTATTTCTGAATTTGATTCAGAACTGTCTTCTCATATTTTCCTTTTTAAAGCAAAACCCCAAAACCCCAACTAATCAAAAGCTGACTGGCCAATTCAATGCAATTGTGTGCATAAGAAGGAAAGAAGGAAAGAAGGAAAGAAGGAAAGAAGGAAAGAAGGAAAGAAGGAAAGAAGGAAAGAAGGAAAGAAGGAAAGAAGGAAAGAAGGAAAGAAGGAAAGAAGGAAAGAAGGAAAGAAGGAAAGAAGGAAAGAAGGAAAGGAAATGTCTTGCAGGGCTTTAGGCTTGTTCTCACACTTCTCCTCTGTTGCAGCTCTTCTGGAAATATTTATTTTCATCCCAAGTCAGGGTTCCTGAGTTCTTGTGCAGTTCATTGCCTGCTTTATATGATAATTGTTTCAGTGTTTGATCAGCTGTCTGGACGTGTCTGTTTCTTTCAGTAAGGGCATCTTTTGCCTACTTTTCTGTTTCTAGCAGAGCTTAATTTTATTCACTCTAATACCTAGACTCAAGATACCCTGAAGCCACATGTCAGAATAAGGGCTTCATATCTGTCAAAGATGTGTGGGCAGCAGTCACAATGAAATATACTTAAACCTATCAGATAACATAAAGCAGAATGCTGAGCAAGCTGTGAGCAGCTTGTAAATCACTATCCAACCAGTTTTTCCTTGAAGGTGCCTGTCCGCAAATACCAACAGCTGATGTATACGGGGCAACTTCCATTCACAAGGATCTTTTCAGCCTTTGCATTGATATACCCAGACCATCAATGGAATAAATACCACAGTTACGGTCAGTCCTGCAAGTGTCAGATACAAGAAGAGCTTTACAGCCAAGAGGACAGGGACATGTCTTCTCCCTTATAAAGCTTCTGAATGCTTTTGAAAATAAGTCATACGGACATCAGTGTTTCACATGTTGTAGGGCGGCACAGATCACTAGCAGAAAGCTCAGCCTATCTGCATGCGCCATCAATTACAATCTCTCGGCTCAAGTCTTTGTAGGAGCTGGCAGGAACACCAGATGCCTTCCCTAGGACTCTGCTTCTGTGGGCAAGGGAAGACAACACACTATGTACTCCACCAGGTCCCCATGCAGCCTGCAAGAAGTCAGGCTGGCCACCTTGTCACTCATGCCCATGGCTGCCAGCACTCCCTCACAGGAGCTGCCAGACAGCAACAGACGGTACCTTACCATAACCTGCAAGAGCCCCAGCTCCCCCCTCTTTCTTCTCATCCACTGCCATCACTTGACTCTCCTTCGCTTGATGTCTTTTTCATTTCTTGCATATTTGCGCTCTTTTTTACAATGCAGCATCTGGAGAATGAACCTGGATGATGACAAGCATCTGTATTTTTTTCTAGCTCCTCACTAACCTATGGTACTTATTTTGGGAAGGTACATTTTTTCTTACTTTGAAAAATGCTGTTCTTTCAGAGGATCAAACTACTTTTCACATTTGCAAACATTAAAAACATATGCTCCCTATTGCAAATGCAAATCAGAATTGTTTAATTTGAAATTTTTTTTCCATTCTTTCAGCTAAAATCATCTCCTGAATTGAGCACAGATTTGTTGAACTTAGCATAGACTTGCAGGAATTTTTGATCAATCTGAATTCATATCTTTAGTTAAGAGCATTTTGAAACAAAAACATTTTCACCAAAATCTAGCAAAACCAGCAGCTGAAAGCTGATCTGTTAAGAACGGAAGGAATTTAAAGTTGATGTTTGAAAACCCTTTTTCCTTTGATATTGTTAACAACCATTTAACAGCAATTAATGATGTTATATGCTTTTAAATAAAACAAGTTCTTGTTACAGTTTCCACGCTTATCCTTTCAATTAAGAGCTGTATTAAGTGCTCACAATTAAATATTTCCTATGCCTCAAATTGGCCCTCAGAAGCAAACAAAACTTTACCTTCATAATATTTCTGAGTTGAAGAAACTGAGAAAAAAACCCTGCATAAATCCACCATAAATTAGAAGGAAAGCACTGAGGACAACATCAAAATAGCCTTTGTAGTCCATCTCTAGTAGCAAGAGTAACAGAATAGGGAAAAGAAACAGAGAAAGAGAGCCAGAAAAAGCACATTTCTGTTCAGCAGTACACTAGTGATAGGAAGGAAGTAGAATGTGGCAACCCATGGTTTTGGCAATACCATGTTCAAAAACTAAACCTCACGACCTCATCCACAGATGTTTCCTCATGTGACATAGGCAATATACCCAGTCCAGGGCTTATTTCTCTAAAGTACAAGAAATGACCAGGGACAGGAGAAAGAAGGAGGTTTTAATACAAGCACACAAAACTAACATGGGCCCTGCTGTTCCTTGTCTAGTAAAGGGTTTTAATGGGAGAACAGCACAAAACCAGTATAGGCCCTGCTGTTCCAGAGCAGAATACTGCAGCACTGAGCTCTGAAATTCTCTATTTTCCACTGGTCCTCTCTGTAACTGTTACATATAAAATAAGCGAGCATTGCTGGCTTTAAAATAGATCTATTTTGTAACATAATTACTTCAGGCAATGAAAGGTAGAAAAAGAAAGTGGACATTGTTGAATCACACGAAAGACATACAGATATATTGCAAAACTTAAAACATGAATTAATGCCTTGGTATAACTTTTTCCTTGCATTGAGACATTCTGCTGTTGAGAACACTGTGCAGACACCAGCTCATTGCAGAGTCAGGGTCAGATCTTCAGTGCTCTCCAAGGCAACAGGGCTCCCCAGCCAGTCCTGTATTACAGGTAAGAGGATGTGAACATTTCACTCTTTTATCCCCAGACTCTACTAACCGCGACTCTCTTGACATGATTGAACGGTGCATATGCCTGGTGTGCCTGGACAGCACAAGCGGGGTGGAGCTCAGTGATACAAACATGGCATTGCAACTGCTACATGGAGGAGGCTACCATAGAAACGGGGCCAATCGTTGGTATGACAAACCTATGCAGGTAAAAACCTTACAGTACTATGATATTACTTGCACATGGCAAAGGACTGCAGTTGCCCTCATGATAGGGACCACTTAGAATCAAGTTGGAGAAGGAGGGGAAGGTGGTGTCAGCATCTGCCAAGGCAGGGTTGATGATGTTAGCGCTGTTCCTTGCAAAGCAGAGGAAGCAGTGGGGGCACTTCTCCAACACAGGTACGCTTTCACCTTCCCTGAAGTTGCCCTTTGCACTTGAGGAGGAAGACAGATACATAGACATAGGAGCAGGTAGACATCCCATGAAAAAAAAAACAAAACCAACCACAGTACGCATTTAATTACACTCAATCAAATGCTGGACGAGCATTCCAGAACAAAAAAGAAAAGTACAATAGCTTTCTCTGTTTTCTCTTCTCACGCATTTTCCTGACATCCTAGAAATACTACTGCTTACAATTTAGCATGTATTTAAGTTAGTATTAAGTTCTCACTTAACAGACTGTTTACTCATTTAATGACGTTCTTGTTGAGACTTTCCTGGAAGTATTGATTTCTCCAGCCTTTTTCACAATCAGATTTTGATTGCCATATTTGAAAGTGTCGCACTGTTATTTTCAGTTTTTGCAATGGACCCAGGGTGAAGCAATGTATTAACCTCCAACTGTCAACATGTTGACACCTCATGAAAAATTGAAAAACCCCTGACTGGTACATTGCATTTGCAATGCTTGTTGCTCTTGCCATATCTAAGAACAGCAACATGAAAAAAGAAACCACTAAACTAATTTCACTTGCACTGACTTACCCCAGTGAAAATACATTTCAATAGTCATTCCTGATTTATGCCACTGCAAGGGACATTATTACCCGATGCCAGTACGTGTTTTTAAAGAACAAACCATTTGTCTTTAGTTAAAATCCTCTGTTATTTGCAGGGCCATTAGTTGAGATGTTTCAAGCAGATGAGAATAAACAAGATTTTGTTTACTATCAGAAGGTAGCAGAAAGCAAATAAATTGTATAGTATATGGGAGAGCTTCATCTGCCCAGATGTATTCAGGCCAGAAGTAGTTTAAAGGCAAAGAGAAATTCTTTGGGGAAAAAAGACCCCATTTTCTTTCATGAAAATGCAGATTATCTAAGGAGTCATTCTCACAGTGGGACTCGTTCCTTCTCTCTGTATTCTTCTTCAACTTTGCAGTAAGGCATCAGAAAACATCCAGGTAAACTTTTTGCATCACGCACTTACTTGGTGAAAACCTCATGGGACCCAGGGAGGCAGGATGCATATGTGTGATACAAATGTGCAGAGTGAGCTGAGTGGGAGAAGTCCAGCCAAAAACACTTCAAAAGAAGCGGGAGAAAAAGTCCAGAAAACGTGAGACAAGTTGCAGTTTCGTCCTAGACTTCTCCTTTTGTCTGAGATGCAGAAGTAACCAAATGCATGGGGGTATCACAGAACTACTGTGCAGCAGGTTAAGTGTCAGCAGTTATACCAAATGTATGCAATGAAATGAGGAATGAAGACAAGTATCAGGGAAATAAAGAAAACACCACAAAAAAAATGGTAAAGAGGAAGCAGGACAGTAAAACAAGCTATGAGAAAGCTATCAAATAAGGATTAGCTTGCTCATTTGATATGATACTTGTAATAAAATGTGATCCTAAGGGACTTCCCAGATACAGAAGTTGCATTGCCCCCAAATGTGGAAGGAGAACCCTGGCCTGTCTTTCTATTGATGGGTTTTCTCTACCATAAAGCAGATGCTAAATCAAATTTCTGGACCCAATGGGAATTGCTAAAATTTACATTCTCACAGGACTCAGTCCAAAATAGCAGCATGAAAGGGATCCAATGCGATGCTATTCACAGGATAAGAAAGGCTGCAATAAGTCTGTAAGTCACTCACTGATCTGTAAGTCAAGGAAGTTCTTGATATATGCAATAAGAAAACCATGGAGAACAACCTCTTTTGTTAGGTTGCCACCATGGCTAACTTATTCAGAACATGATTTATTCCCTATATATCTTGCACTTCTTCTTTTCCTTGCTTAGTTTGTAATAGGAAGAGATGGAGTCTGCGGTACCGTGTGTGAACATTCTCCTTTTGATGGCATCGTACTGGTGCAGTGCACAGAACACTTGCTCAAGCACATGTGAGTCCCATTTCAGTACAGCTATTGTACCGACTCCAGCCCCTGGGAAGCCTCTGCCAGTGGCAAATTCCTCCTGATGCCCAGGGCCACTAAGACCTGTATAACTGTTGCAAACCAGTCATTTACCTGCTGAAAAAGCAGCATTTAACAAATAGATTATTCCTGTGACCTTAATGACTTTTCTTTCACATACTAACAGGAAAGAAAGCTCCAAGAAATTAGTCCGAGCTGATTCAGTGAGTGAGCTTCCTGCTCCACAGAGACTAAGATGGAAATGTTCCCCTGAAATTCAGGCACATCTGGCATCATCAGCAGAAAAGCTCCAAAGGTAGAACAGATGCCTCATTTTTCTCAGCAATGACTGCAAGCTGGGAACTACCCAGCACAGTGAGTGCAGCCATGGGTTTCCTCCTAGAGGGCTCTCCCTCATCTTCCCAAGCTGGACATACCTAGCATCTCTTTGCAGGATGGCACCCTTATGGGCTGGAGCTACTTCACTGTATTCAGGAATTGCATTACCATTGTTTTCCTTCCATGTAAATATTAGGAAAGCTAAAGACCACTGGAAAAAACAGTTGAGTCCTATTTGCACAGGATGCAAACAATGCAGGTCCTCCATTTTTGTGAATGCATTTTATGGGTTTGACCTGACTAAAGCCAAAGCCAGGGCAATGGGCATACGTATATGGGACAGTATAATACCACTGTTTTGAAGAAACTATTTTAATTCAGTAATGTAATTTGTTTACATCCATGTTGCTCCTACAAAGGTTAATTCTTCTGAATGTGTTTCCAGACTGTAAAAGATTTGCATGATCTTTGGGCATGGGGATGGCAAGGAGAGATTTTTTTTTTTCCACGTTATTTCATCTCAACACTCAGGCCTGTGATCTCTCTGTAGAGAATTAACACATTGTCTGTATGATCAGCTGTAAGTATGTCCAGTGTAATTGCATTACATCAGACCTTAAAGTGGCTAGAAGCATACATGAGAGTATGAAAACATTCAGGATGCACAGTAATTCCTTTTTGTTTTTAAATCAAGGTAGTAGTCCTCTAAATTGAAACTTGTAAGGAGTTTACAGCCTTTATCAGGTTTTAAATCCACCCATTTTTCACACTAGTAAATCTCACAGAACTTTATCGAGAACAAAGGAGGCCCTGGCTTAGGCTTCAGGAGTGGAAACACTAGGTTCTGGGTTTTTTTGGGTTGTTTTTGTTTTTTGTTTTTTTTTTTTAAAAAAAAAAGAAAAGAAAAAAGGAAAAAAAAAAGGTGTTTTGCTCAAATGAACAGAATGATCAGAGTGCCACAGCTCATGTTAGGGCTACAGATAACAAGCCCAGTCTAGAACCTGTACGAATAAAAGTTGCTGACTAGGAACAAGTTACCAAGGGCCAGGACTGACTGCAGAGCAGAAGCTTCCTCAGCTCCGAGTGGGTACAAGCAGGAAAAGATCTCTGGGTTTTATTTGCAAATGGAAATGGAACATGAGATTCTTGCACCTTCACCCACAGTAACTGCCTCTGCTTGTTTTCCAGGATAGTAAAAAATCTGGATTTTATTGCCTACAAGTTTGAGAACTATGGAAAGGAATTTATTAAGAAACAAAAGATTAGTCCAGATGCCTACATTCAAGTAGCACTTCAGCTGGCATTTTACAGGTAAGGTTAATTCAAATCATAGGAAGAACGTAGCACAAGAGGAGATTCATAATTTGTTTTTTATACAGAGGGTCCTTTTTTCCCTCAGCACCCAAACAAATGCTTCCTGCAGGGAAATGACTGATCTTGTCTAATGACTGTAGGTGAGACAAGATAGAAGTTACCACCTGGTTATGAGACAGAGTACTCCTTTCCCTCACTCCCTTTCCTTCTCCTTGCTCTACCTTCCCATCCCTGTGTCTCACAGACACCATTCCCAGTCCTTACCCTCCCTACAGCTGTCCCTGTGCTTGGCATAAAGTGGATGAGGGGATGTGGCAGGGAGTGGCAGACAACCCTGCCATCCACAGCAGCAGAAGCAGATAGGGACTCCAAGGTCCTGTGGCAGAAACACTCCCTTGACACTGCAGGTAGCTTGGGAGGAACCGTGGCAGCAACCCATAGCTCACCACATACACATCCCCTGCACCACAGGGGGAAACACATTCCCAGGGAAAAATAATACAGCAGCATATCAGATCAGAATTCCTGTGCAGGATACTAACTACTGCTTCCTTCTTCAAAGGCATCCCAAGATTTGATAATATGCTCTAATTTCCATGGTATTATCAAAGTTAAAAGCTCCTTTCTACGTTGCCAGAAGAGCTAATGCTCCAGGCTAGAGATTGGTTGCATGGTTTCCTGCAAACCAGGCTATTGCACAAATAACTCTTTATCATGTCAAATGAAGTCCTGAAATGGTCTCTACCTAGTCAAAACCAGAGACGCCTAACACATTTTGTGTACTCCGTTAACATCTGTTAAACGTCCATTTTTCATATTCCATTAACCAAACTCCAACAATGACCTGGTCCAAGTTTTTCACCTGTATTCCAGCCATAATATAAATCCCATGTATGCAACAAAAAACCTTAGGGAACAGTTATGTTCTGAGACCCCTGCTTCAACTGGAAGGCACAGTAGGTCTCCTGAAGCAACAAATGGTAGATACATACCTGGACCCAAATTAAACATCAGTCTTCACAGCCTGGTCTATTTGCTCTGTGGGTTTTCATTCCAGTTCACAGTCTCAAATAGCACCCTTTTCCCCTTTTAGTTTTCTATTTTTCACACAGAGTGCATTTTTTTCTTGCTTTAAATAAAATATTTCATGCCCATAAGTACATGATTAATTACACAATTATTTTATGATGCAGTACAAACAAAACATTCCTTGAGATCTTTCAGTAAATTTTAGTTTTACTAGCCTTGTTTTTACACAGCAAGTCATTTTTTACTGGCAATGCATAACTAAAATGTATACAGCTGTATGCAGCTCCTCATATTAGAAAGGAGTGAGCATCCATCTTTTTTAAGTTTCTTATAGAATTCTATCAACATTAAGATGAATACTATGCAAAAAATAAAATCACGGCTGTAACAGTAAAACATACCAAGCCTATATATCTTTTACTCTTGATGACTCCTTGAAAATAATTATTTTTTGTTTTTATTACTTCATTCTCTCAGATGCCACAGGAGACTTGTCCCTACCTACGAAAGTGCTTCCATACGCCGATTTGATGAGGGTAGAGTCGACAATATTAGGTCTGCTACCTCAGAAGCATTTGCTTTTGTAAAAGCAATGATTGATGACAAGACAGCTCTATCGGTATGTTGGTCTGGCTCCCTCTGCCTTCTTTAGCAAAACACTAAGCAAATAATGCATTTGTGATCCCAGATCTCTCACTTGTTAATGTTAACTGAGAATATTAAGGCACAGGGCAGGGTAGCCAAGCCTTAAAGGATTTTACTTTTTGTGCAAACCAACCATTAAGCTAAATGGAAATATTTCCTTATTTTTATTTAAGCATCCAAAAGATTCTATAATCATTCTATGATTCAAAGGTGCCTAAAAATGACATTATAAGAAACATAACATCTGATTTTAGACTTAGTACTGTCTTCTGAATGATCTGGCATCAGATCCAAATTCTGCTCCCTGTAGAGATCTAGGCTGAACATGCGAAGTTCAGGATCATTATACTGCCACAGCAGGGGAGCTGCCTGGCAAGTCCTCTGCAGTAGATAGCTCTGCTGCAGATTGCAATGACTGAAGTGATATAATTCACATACTTTGATTTCTGGATAAGGTGGCTATGTTCTGGCTTACCTTTTTGGTTTTAAAGGTATATTTCTACCAAATAGAGTTAGTTTTATAAGATCCTCAAGGGGGCTGACCTTCATGATGAAAAGAGTTCATCAAGCTATTTAAACAACTCTCCTAATTGTCCTGACATCATCCTGCAAAAAGAAAAATTAAATCATTTTTCTTTGAGACACCACCATCTGTTTGCCAGAAACATGAGTACTGTACGTGGTAGATGGCAATGCAAAGAGGTGCAGCTGAGAGGGCTGAGCCTATAGCTGCACAGACAGCTTTGTGCACTGTCCCGCCCGCCATCCCTGGAGAGCCTCCCTCAATGTCTCTCAGTGTGCTGCTTCCACCCACTGCACTTCGCTGCTGTACAGGGAATTTCCAGGTGGCTGTTGAGATGTAAAATGCTGCCACAATATAGATTATTTTGCACAGTAAGCCCACTCCAGTGGCAACAGCCCACATGGCTGTTGTTTAGAATCTAGCATAGCATTGCTAGAAGTATTGCTGGGCTGTAGATTAAGTTTAAATTGATGAAACATTGTAAACCAAGATCTAATGACCAGAGGATGAGGAAAATTTGCCCAGAGAAGTGCTCTGTTCCTCCACTGCTGCTTCAGTCTCCTTAAGATGCCCAGATGCTCTCTCCATGCCCAGAATTTAGCTTGTGACGAACAAGACTCAAATAAATTCCATGTTAAACTTAAAGGAAACCTGAAATAATTCCCTATGCCGAGTGGGTAATTCAAGGTAGATTATGACCATACTATTACACATAATCGTGACTACCATAAAATAGACAAGAAGAAGATGTTGTTATTTGCTATCAGTGTCCTGTCTGACAACATGGTTCTTAATTGTATTTCATTAGAAGCTGCTGTCATCTCTGCACACCATGCCCTCCACACCTGGGGGCTCAGCATACCTCAAGATCCAACACACATTGCTGCAGGCTGACTGTACTCCTAGGAGGAGCCAGCCTGCTCCTGGCACGTTGCTTTGCCAGATCCTCCTTGTTCCCTTCAACAATCTCTTCATACTTTCCTTATTCCAAAACTTACTGACTTCTGCAGCTCTCCAAAGCTTCAGCATTTCTCAACATTTTACCACCCAAATTTGAGATTGTGCCTACCTTTCTCAGCATCCTAAATTGAACTGCTTCACACAAGCAAGCAGAAGAATGCCATGCATGTCTACAGTGAGCTCAGTCTCAGCCCCCAAATCTTGATATTGCATGCCTTGTCGGTACCAAATAGGGAGAATAATGGTTTCATTCCCCCTGAAAAATATGCAATCATAACGCAAACAAATCCACTGACAGTTTTCCTGGCTTCTTGCCTACTGAGAGATGCAAAGGACATTTAAACTGTTCTGTGATTGTTCTTTCCCACAAACTTTTATAAGTCTTTGTTTTGATGTGAACATCTTCATCTTTTAGTTCAAAACTAGATATATTATTATCACAGAATCATTAGAAACAAAATTCACTTAACCCTATTCCAAGGTGGTATCTTTAGACCTACAGATTGCCTCTGGATGTGAAGGGGTTAATTCTAATTTTTGGACAAAGAGATGCATCACTTGGTTCAAGTAGCCTTGAAGTCACCCACATGTTGGTTTTTAATAGCCATTAATCCAAATCAAATTAAAAACAGGTTTCTGTCTGATGCTAATAAAAATTATTTTCAAACGATAGCTTGAACAGCCACCAAAGATTGATCGAGTTGGATTGATTCTCTAGCAGGAGAAATATCTCATGCATTTGACACTTGCTGTAAAAGAAGCAGCAACTGACACTGCAGAGATTGCTTGAATAGCTGTAAATTAATCAGATTTAAAGACTGCATTTGGTAATTTAATCTGTAGAAGGGAACTAACGCCTAGCTCTAGCCCTATGAAGAAACTCAGACTGTACTTTGAAGATCCCTGATGGTGGCCTTGAATTGCTTCTAAAATGAATTCTTTGTTCAAAAGATCATTCATCGTCCATAGGAGCTGAAGGTTCCCTGTTTATCTGGAGACCCAGTCATTTCTGGCTACCTCAGGGTCTCCCAAAGTTGCAGTGTTGGACTTGATGTACAGCACAGCAGTACTTCTTAGGATCATTCCCTTAATATAAAAGGCTGCCATTTGACAGGAGTCAAAATTTACTAGCTTGTTATCTGAAATGTGAGGCATCTGTGGAGGGCAGAGCAGCCTTGGAAAATTCTAGATATCCCTTTCACACAGGGGAGTAATTTTTTGACTGGCTAGTAAAAAAACGGTAATGGCTTTCATTAATATCACTGTCATTGTCTAGATAAACCATTCTGGAGCAGATACGCTGCCTGACTGTTTTGAAAACACTGAATTACACTAGGCAATTATTTTCCCTACTTCAAATGGAACGATTCAATTAGTAATAATCTACATCCCCCAAATCCATGGAAGGAATCCATGAAAGGAACTGCAAGTCTTTCCTTGACCTCAAACAAACCACCACCAATAAACCTGTTCAACCCTTGCACAACCAGGCACCATTGCTGATCAGAACGTCAAATCCCTATGGCTTTTTATAAAGAGTACTTATACCTGAATGAGGAGCAAAGGGCATTTGAGAGCGCATGCTGTTTGGCTGCTGCTTAATTGATGGAAGATGCTATTTCTTTGAGAGTTTATTCAATAATAGATATATTTTGATTCTTCCAACAGGATTCTGAGAAGATGCAGAGATTTAAGGATGCAATTGCAGCTCAGACTAATTACACTCTTCTGGTAAGTAAAACACTGCTTTGTCTGAATAAGGACTAGTTGTTTTTTCAAGAAAGTATGAAGATGCAATCATTAACTACTTAAGCACCAGAAAATGTAGGCATCTCTAAATAGGTAAGTACCTGTTATGACACACTTACAAAAATTTCTAATGACCCGAACACCCTCCGAATAGCCATATTCAACTAACCTCACCTTAAAAAATACTTCCCGGAAAGCAAGATAACAAAACTGCATTAGACATCAGTAGCAAGACCATCACTCTTGGGCATTAGCTGTCTTACCCAGAACTGTCATGAAACATGACATGACCCTGTATTCAACATATTCATGGGGAATCTGCATCTGGAAACATTTATGATTTGTATCTGTGGCATAATTAGACATCCCAGCCACAAATTCGGATTCTACTAAGCTTGGTGTTGTACAAACTAACAATTCAAAAAATGGCCTCCATCTTAAAGAGCTTGCAATCAACATTTAGTAAAGGGATTTTTTTACAAATATTTAAAGGTTTGCAAGGGAGAACAGTAGCCAGATGAAATAAGCCTTTATTCTGCATGCTCTGTGATCAACATGAAATGTTAACCATGAAGATAGCCAAGAAAAGTGGCAATGGGGTATTCTAGTGGGGTATGACAAGTGGACAGCTGAGAGCCTTATCAGGATGAGAAGGAAGGCTTAAAAGCCATCAACTTAACTGCTGTGTAACATGCATGAGAAATAAAACTCCAACTGCAAAATCCAGATCCCCCAAATTTACAGGTATTTAGACCCATAAGCTATTACATTACAGATAAGCTCAGACAGCTGTAACACATCAGGAACTTCCCCCCCCCCTCCCCTAAAAGTAACCATTTATGCATTTTCTTATACTTCTTTTCCCCAGAGAAGAGAGGTCCCTATCTGGGACCTGATCCTCAGACAGACTGGTATTCTGGGAAATGTATTCTGATATTCCAAAGTGCCATTTCTAATAAAGTTCATTAACGATGGGGGAATGATTATAGTAAGTTCTCTTTTCAAGACCTGAATGCAATGTCTAATAAAAGGAAGAGATGATCTCCAGTGAAGAAATCAGTTTAGTATCAAATAGAACTCATTTTCTGTTGATTAAAAATGAGACAATTCAGCCTGGGTAATGCTCTACATCCCACTGTGCCAAGACAAAGCATAGACTTACTCTACAAAGAACTTAGTCAAACCATTCATGAAATTAATAAATGTTAATAACCAGCTATGTTAAGTGAATTTGCTACCTATGGTTCTCCCTCAGACCATTGCCTAACAAACCCATGTTGCTGATTACTGTTTGAATACTCATAATATTCAAGAAATCATTCACTTCCAGAGGTGCTTTCAAAGGTAAACTCAGAGCTCTGGAGAGGTGAAGTGCTGCTTTCAGGCAGGATTTGTTCCTAAGACTGTGAAACAAAAAAAGCAGGGAAGAAAAATGGTTTTGTGTTTCAAGCCTTGTGCTGGGAATCTACATCTTAGAAGCTGAGACTCCACATCACCTCTAAAGCAGAGGCAAGTCTTACTTCAGGGCAACTGTCTCACCTCAGCCACCCCAGGGTAACCTCACAATGAGCACAGTATACTGTAGGTCTACTAGGTCACAACCAATGGAATTTCTTTATGACATCTCTTTTTTAAAAAAAAAAAAAGAAAAATTTCAATAAAATTATCCCTCCAAGCCATTTCAGTTCCAGAAACTGGTACAAAATTCAGCCTCCAGTGTGGCTCAGGCAAAAATGTTAAAATCACCATTGGAAAATTAATTTATCTTTAAATTTAAAAAGGTCTCCAGGTATTTCTACTCATCAAGCTCCCCTTTCTTTCTCAGAATAGCAGAATGTAATTGTTGTGCCTTTAAACTATGGGCAAGACTTACAGAGTCTGACTAAATTGTGTGTAACAGACTGAAATGTAATAGCCCCTAAGAAAAACAACAAAAAAAATCCACTTCATAAAACAAAAAGCAATTTAATGATTTTATTTCCCCTTGTTAGGGCTTACTAGTTGCATTGCTATCTTAAATGTGGAGCTCTAAAATTCAATTTACTGCAGTTTTTTCCTATGCGTTGACTCACAGTTTATTTTGTTAGCCTGTCTCGGCCTCTTTTCAGACATGACATTGATCTATGTTGCAAAAATGTCATTGCTAACAGCCTTATAAATCTTGTGTGATAGCAAAATATTTCCTTTGATTATCAAGCCAGTTTCCCTCTATGGGAAAAACAACGTAAACACTGCCCTGATGTATGCTACTTTTTTGCAAGCATCCTTGCTCTGTCTGGGATGATGAACAAATGGCCCCTTTACCAATGGGTGCCTACTTCTTAATAAGCTAAACAAGATTATGCACTCCCGGGCCCCTGCTTCACACACTTATTAGTGGTTAAAATGATTCTCCTCTTAAGAAGAAAAGCAAACTTGTGCTTTTCCTTTTTTTTTTTTTTTTTTTTACCCCCTGTGGTTTTTTAATTCTTCCCTTAAGAGGAAAACCAAGCTTGTGCTCTTTTTTAAATCCTTCCTTCTCTCAGGTTGCTTGTTCTCCTCACTATAAGGGGCCTGTGCCATGGGGATATCAGTTCTGCTCTCTGTGTCGTACAATGTGCTTTGTTCAGCGTTCCCTTCCTACTTGACTTCAGCCTGTTACCAGGGATAAGCTACAGCTCAGTCCTCATAATCAGTGCTCTCACCAGCTAGAATAAACTTAGCCTGAAGGATTATAAATGTATTTTTTAATCTGAGGCAATTCCTGCCTGGTTGGAACAAATTTTGATTTGGTTTCCTAAAGAAACAAAACTCTGTAACTATCCTGTCTGCCCATCTCCCACTATTGACTTTTGATCTTGTTAGCCATCTTCGATCACATTTGCTAGCAGAGCAAAGATCTTAAGCTGATAAATTCCTTAAGTCTATAGCATTAGGTAGCTGGATAGAGCAGACAGACCCAGGCATAGCAACCTCATGGCCGAAAGACTTACTGCAGCCTTGGCAGTAATTCTTGTGAGCTGGCTAGCTGGCCACCAGCGTGCCACTGCTGCTAACGTTCAGCCACTCACTGCACATGCTGCCGGTCACCTTGCCTGCAACCATGAGACAGAAGAGGATATTGGGCACATTTGGGAGCAGGGTTTGGGGGCAAGCATGGCTGGTTCTGCGCTGTGGATGATGGTGAGCAGAGACATGGGAAAGCAGGATGGCAAGTAGACTGCTCTAGGTCTCTTGCTTGTCAAGCACATTATTCTTCTTTGTTAAACACTGTTTAATTTGATTCTAGACATATAGTACCTGGACTACAGTACCATCCACCTTTGCTGTCCTACACTTACTGTTTCCAATTGCCTCACTAGAGCGAGGGTAGAAGTACGGGCTGCCCCAGAGATAATCCAGCTTTGCAATGAAGCCACCACAGGGAGCGGGGGAGCGAATTAGGATATTTTGGCAGTAAATTAAATTGAGAAGGCATCTGTGTCCCTAACCCCAGTCTTCTCAAGTGGTGGAGTGTGACAGTAGATCTGTGATAGATCACTGGCAAATCTGTTACTCTGTGATAACTGTGAAATCTGTTGCAGACATCTACCAGACCTTTGGATCTAAATTCTATGGAATTACACATGCTTTACCTGCCAGAGTACGACGCAGGCAGCAAGGCAATGAAAGATTAATTTGTTCCAATTTGTAGGTGTTTTGGAGCCTCCCATTTTGAAATATAATCCAAGTGACATACAGGAAATTCCAAAAAACACAGAGATTTCTGGTGTCCCATATGCTCCCCTCAGCAGCTTTGGAAGTCCAGCCCAGGATATTCAGTTCTGAGAGATGATGAACACCCAGAACACTAGACAACATCAGCACATAATACATCTCAAGACTATCTTCCTAATTTTTACATCTTCAGAGCACCATATGAATTTCTAGTTACTGATCATCAGATAAGTACTTACTCAGAGTAACACCTGAACATTAGAGGCATTACATCACTCAAACCAAGTTCACCAACTCTGACCAGAAAACAAGGCAGTAACAGCCAAGAAAACATCTCCATACTTAATTAAATGTTGGTGTCTTATTGTGTTGTATACAGGCTATTACTGGAATGGCAATAGACAATCATCTGCTAGGGCTCAGAGAGGTGGCACGGGAACACTTCAAGGAACTGCCAGAGATATTTACAGATGAGACATATTTGACAAGCAATCGATTCATCCTCTCGACTAGCCAGGTGAGTTTCTTCCATTCACTGGTCTTGCTAAGCAAAGGCTAATTCATTTGTGTTCTTCAAATTAATTTGTCTTCTTCCAGACCTGATAGCTCACAGTGAGAAGGATGGAAAAAAATAAAACCAACAACCCCAAAACAAACAAACAAACCCAAAACCAAAACAAACAAAAAACCCCAAACCAAATAAAAAAAACCCACAAAGCTGATACCATCAAGAAGTCTCAAGAAGTCTGCAAAATTCTCCCAATTTTTAATCCAGTTTGGGTTCATTCTGCAAAAATCAGCACAACAAATACTGACAGAAGTTATCACTTCCCCTGCAACATCCAAGGAAATTCTTGGAAATTCTGGAAATGCACAGAAACAAACTCAGTAAAACTTGTATAAGGGCTCAGTGTTTCCTCACTTTCCAAACTACATATGTTCCTATTCCCTTTCTTGTCCTCCTTCCCCTAAGGTGACAGTTCTAGGGGGAATGCTTTACTCCAGTAACAGTATAGCCATAAGCCATACAGGCTGCCACTGAGAAACAAAAGCCAAGAGGCATGAGGAAATTTTACTCTTAAAAGTAGCTGTGTTTGAAATGTTCAAGAGCCCTCAGTTGTTCAGTGTAAGACTTCAACCTCTGTAGGCATGCCTCTTGGATTTACAGACATTTTAGACATTTACAGATGTTTATGGATTTACAATTATTTGCAACTCTACTAAGATACTCTAAAAATCAACACTTCCTACATTTAATGTCCTGAATAACGAAACATCTTTATAGCATACAGTCTAAAAATTAAATGTTTCATTGCATATAGTAGCAGTCCTAATGAAAGAAGAAATCTATGTAGGAATTCATTTACTGAAACACTAACCTAACTGCGCAGATTGGAACTATGCAACAAAAGAGACTTATAGTATCGTGCTACAGCATAAAACCTTAATAAGTAATTTGATCTTGTCATAATGTTTGCAGGCTTTCAGACATGAGTGAATGTAACCAACATACTACTACATAAATTCTCCAAGAAACTATCCATGAGCAAAGAGTGCTTCTGAATAGCTTTATGGCCTTCGGCTGTTGCACAGCAAATTTATCTGACAATTCTATGGCTCTATTAGCAGGACTAATGGCTTGTTCTGCACCATTAAAAAGCCAAATGTCATTCGTGAAGGCCCATGTACACAAAGTCTGAAACATATAGATTTCTAACAAATCTTTTATTTTCTGCAGGAGAAAGTATTTGACTCCTGTATTATGCTATGATTAAGCTGAGGTGTAATAGAAATACAGCACCTAGATGCATTAAAATATGTTTTCATACAGCATCACGATTATAAATATTAGAAATGGAAAATACTACTTTCTATAATTGATTACACTCTTTACATTACAAGTTTAACATAACCTTAAGATAACCTTAAGAAATTAAAAACCTTGGAGAAGTTTTATGAATCATAATTTTATGTATCAGACTTACATACAGCCTTAAAAAAATCCCTATCAGTAACAAAGCTTATAGCTATTAAAGAGCTATATAAAGTGAACAAAGAAATGCATTATATCCACTAAAATGATGCCAAATTTCAAACGCCGGCAAACAAACAGAGCAACCAAATTCTATACTGAGATTAGCTTTTACCTTCCAAGTGCCAGCTCCAGGTCTGGGCTTCTGCAAGAAGCGATATTCTACAAAGGAGAGGGGGATTCACCACATTTCTAGCATTTGGAGCATTTGTTTATATTTTTCCTCATTCCTAACCAGCTGATTTCACGTGCCCTGATTAACAGAGATCACTCCTTACCTTCTCCCCGCAACCAGGTTCCAACTACTATGGAAATGTTCTGCTGCTATGGGCCTGTGGTGCCTAATGGTTATGGAGCATGTTATAACCCTCAGCCAGAGCATATATTATTCTGCATCTCAAGCTTCAAAGACTGTAAAGAAACCTCCTCAGACCTGTTTGCAAAAGCTGTGGAAGAAAGTCTCCTAGAAATGAGAGATATGTGCAGCAAATGCAACTCTACTACTGCAAAGCCACTTGCAAAACAAGAAGCAGCCACACAGCTGCAGAGTGACCGCAAACTCTAAGAGGCTGTGGGAATTAATCTCCTGACTCCACCTTACAAAGAAACAATGACATAGTTGTTCAAAGGCAAGATAGTACTAGTAATACCTATTAGTGTAGAACCAAAATGTCATTTGTTTTCCATTGTTGCCAACATTTAAAACCCTGTAAGTATTAAATCTACCATTTCTTGCTTGAGAGTCAGCAGAAAAGGTTTGGTCTTGCTGGCTGAAATGAAGAAGGAAGTAATACGAGTACGTGTAATTAACTTATGCCATTTTATCATCTAAAAAATTGAGTAAGTTTGTATATAACATAAATACTAAGGCACACCAATTAATTAATATCCCCTGCAAGTAGTTCTAAAATATTCATATCTATTCCTGCAAGATTTGCATGTAAAGAAAAAAAAACAGAAAAGAAAGGAATTTCCCCTGTTGAGAATGTTGAGCATAACATTGTAAATAATAGGCTGATGCCATTAAATCTTGAAAATTTGCATGAAGAGCATTTAATACCACCATGTTATTTCCTACATATGAAAAGGAGATTATTTTTAAGAGTGGCTGCTGTGTATTTCCACAAAGAGAGTTTAGGAAGATTACACTAGTGTTTGCATGTTCCCCCCATTCAAAAATGCTACAGAAATAATTTAGCCTTTATTCTGGTTTGTGCTGGCCTCAAGCACAGTCCCACTCTGAAAGCAGCACATTGGAGATAAGATTCATCACAGAGAACTGGGATAATTTTGTCTGTAATTAACTGACTTAATTATTTCTTTCTATCAATGAGCAAAATCCAGTCTGACAGAGAGGCAAAGCACAAAGCTTAAGTGCAATTCAATCCTACTTAAGATCTTTTTTGTTTGCACAGGAATGAATTTAGTCACTGTAAGTAGCAGAAGAGCGTATGCAACCACACAAAATCAAAGAGCAATAAAAAACTAGAATGAAGAGGCAAACTTGCAATATAAGGAAGTTGCCAAGCTAGAGCTATAAATACCAGTTTAATAGTACTGGTACTCAGATCAGCTTTGCATCATCCCACTTGGGAGGGACTTACATTTTATATTTTTTAATAGTAGATGTAGGGTATCATAATCTCCAATATCTGGTAAATTCAGTTGGAAAAATAATGCAGTATGTGGTAATTTCCATATTCTGTGAGTGTTATCCTGAGGGTTTTCTCATTATCTTTTATTCCCTACAAATCCTTCCAAGGACTGATACTTTGAATTGCCTTTTCTCAAGATGAAATACGTTGCCTTGCTTAGAGGTGTTCAGTCATTCTTAGAATACAACTTACTCACTGACTAAAGACACTTACTAACTCCAGTGCAGATCCTTTGCTAGGCAAGCTGGAGCACGCTGGGAAGCCAGGACTGCTTATTTGCCAGTGGAGAAGTGGAGACGTTTTTCTTCCTTTGTAGACTGAACAATCACATGCTTAAGCACTCTCAACCCTAAAAGCAGGAGAATAGATTTATTACAATAAACTAGAAGCGCAGATACGTTTCTAAGAACTTAGATATAGATGCAGTAGATTATATATCTCCATGCTTATTTTACTGCCTCTTTGCAGTTGCATACATGCAATTAAGCAGTCTGCTGGATAAAGGCTACCCACAACCCCATATACGAAAGCACAGTGGGCCTGATAATCAATAGGAGCAAGTCAGCTACATTGGCGCAAATCAACTCAGTTGATTTACAGTGATTGAGAGCTGGGCTCATTTTTTTAAAGTTAATGTGTTCCTTTAAAAATATGTATGTTTCATTACTCCATGAGCCGTGGTTCAAACCAAAGATGAAATCTATTTTTAGATTATATAAATAATATTTTGGCATACCAGCTGCCCCAAAGTTAAAATGTAAAAAAAAAAAAAAAAAAAAAAAATCAAGAAAACTGTTAGTGAAACTAAATGTTCGCTTAATGTTCACTGTTCAAAATATGACTTTAAATTGTTCCTATACTATAATTACAAAAATTACTTCGAAACATTACTAGTAATTTTGTTTTGTTCTGTCTCTTGTCACTACAAAGGCATTCTGTATTTTTAACATACATTTTCATCACTATAATCTCAAGATGTTTTCATAGACTTGTATGTTTAAAATTATAACCATATTTTAAGTGTATAAAAATGCTGCAAATAGTTATTTGATTAATTATTAATTTGCTTCTATTGAAATATGTAATTTTATTTTGTATTCCTAGTTCCATAGGTACTAATATTTATTTGCAAATATTACCTGTGTTTTCATTTTACTTTTTTGGCTGGAATTCTAGTAGTAGTTCAGATGCTGCACTTGACACACAGTCGCTGAGAATTCAGGCAGAAACTACAACCACATCTGAAATTTTATACCAACTTATCATTAAGAGCCCCTTACTTGTCTAGAGCTGCCATAACAGGTGTTTTGGATTCTCCAACATTGGAAAATACTGGTGGTGAAAAATACTGACACCATATTTTTACTTGAGGAAGAAATCAGTGACCACTCATACTTTTTATTTATTTAGCTGGCCATTCCACACTTGTATCCTAGATACTTGTTAGCGTTCAGCCTGAATACCTGAAATGAACAGCTTCAATGAACTCAGTCCCTCCAGAGGAAGGCACTGACATACATGCTTCACCTTAGCCATGCTAAAAGTAGTATCTGCAAAGTACCTGACTTCGTACTCACTTCAGGTGTGTTTAATTGGAGGATCCTGATTAAACTACAGATGGATCAAATTCACAGTACAGGGTGTTACACACTTCTCGGTTTCCCAGCAGGAGCTTCACGAGGGACTGTGCTTCTTCTCAGTTAACAGAATCCCCTGTGCCTCTGTGGTATGATCCCATGCTGCAGCTGCACCTATTAAGGATTTCAGGAAATAGGTAGTTTTCTTAGGTACTTATTTAAAATTGTTTGTATTATACAAATGAAGTTCTCTTCTGAAGTTTAAAAATACACAGTCTGTGCACATGCACTTATGGAAATCAAATGTGAAGCTTTCAAAATGTTTCCAACCAGAAAACTACGAAATAGATTGTTCATTATAAAAAAAGGGAGAAAATCTTCATTGACAGAGTAAGTGTAATTACATTAATGTAACAAGTGGCAATGATTTAATGAGACCTCTTCATGGGACCTGGGACATACAAACCCCCCGCAAGAGAATTTTAAGGAGGTAATTGTTTCGCTCTCTCTGTAGGCGTACACCCACATACATGCAGTACTGAGATGTAGAAATTAAAAAGCCGATTTTTGTGAATTTCTATATTCGCAGTGAACAAAAGCGAGAGAACCTTGACTTCCAAAGAGTGGTGGTTCAAGGCTGTGAGAGCCCAACGTCCCTCCGTGGGTGCTGCCATTATGCAGGCCACAGCTGGGACAACACAGCCAAGCTTCTTCTGGTGTATGAGTTGCAGAAGACATAAAAATATTTTAGTGATACTTTTATTTTTATAAAATAGTATAGATTTATGACAAATGTAAATGTGTATTTATAGTACAGTTTGTCTCTGTTTTGTGCTCTATTGAAATATATTTATCTGCCTATATGAATATATATGACCCTAACGTGTACGCTGGTACCGCGAATTCACCTTATTTAAAGACGGCACTCCGCACCGCAAATAAAAACTACCGGAGGAAAGATCTTGTCGCCTATTTTGTGTGCCAGGCAGCCCCCTGCCGCCGCCGGCCCTCTGTCGGGCCGCGTCCGCTCACGGCAGGGGAGGCGGCACAGCGGCCCTAACGGCCCCCAACGGCTGCCGGGCGGCGCGCGCCTGCCGCCTCAGGGCCCCCAACGGCTCCCGGGCGGCGCGCGCCTGCCGCCTCATGGCCCCCAACGGCTCCGGGGCGGCGCGCGCCTGCCGCCTCAGGGCCCGCCAGGTGCAGGGGGCTGCGGGGTGTGCGGAGGGGGGAGTCCCGCAGCAGCCGGCCCACCCGGGAGTCCCGGCCCCAGCCCCACACAGCCCCGGAGGTCTGGAAACCAGCCAGGCTCGGCGCTGGGCCCCTGAGGGAGGGCAGGCCCAGCAGGCCGGGCGGCGGACGGGGCCCAGCAGCAGGGTTTTCCCCCGGTTCCTGCGTGGTCGCGCTGTGCTGCAGGGTGTCCTTGCCTGGCTGGCAGACTGCTAAAGGGTGGCTCTAGAAATTGCGTGTGAGAAAGGGGCGAGCTCATCCTTAAATATCCCTCAGAAACTCAAACACTTGTGTCGCTTATGTGTGCTAAAACAAGCTTGTGTTACACTGTGTATATATTTTTCTTTTCCAACTATACAAACTTCATTAAAAACAGGCTTTTCAGTCAGCAAGAAACGGCCCTGCCGCAGATCTGACAGAGGAGCAGTGCTTCAGGGTATCACCAAGCTAGTTCTGCCGAAGTTTACTCTCCAAACCTGACATATCACCCATGGACGAAGGCGTAGCTATTTATTTCCAATTCATCATCAATTAAGGACTGGCATAGTCTACTTTCAGTTTATTAGGGAATGAGCAATAGTTTTCCTCTGTTCTAATTCTCTCCCAACTATAAGAGGATACATAATACAAATTTCTGCCTACCAAAATTAATCTAAGGTTGCAAGATAAATCAAATTGTATGTGTGTGATCTGAGGTATTCAAATAAGTAAGTGTGATTATAAAGGCTTTAAATCACATAGATGTATAAAAAAAAAAAAAGAAAAAAAAAGGACAAACTCAGTATCAGACAAATCACTATTTGCTTGACATGGAAACTTAGAAAGAGCATCAGTTAATGCAATATATAGGCTACTGGCAATTCATTCCAGTTGCCTTACGGGGGTTGCTAGATCACAGCAGTGTACCTGACATGGATGGAGAGAGACCAGGCCTCAAGCTAGGGAAACTAGTAAGGTTGTTGTTTGGTTTGGTTTTTTTTTTTAAATTTAGAGCTAACAGTGTGGAGACGTGATCTCTTTCATCCATTTTACAAATGTGAATTAATTGTCAGAGATTGCCATTAAAGCTTCCTAGAAAGCAGGGAGAGCTGTCTGATGTGGATGACCAAACAGCAGCTGAGGCTGAAAGTATTCTGCTTTCTGAACCAGACTCCTTCCTCGGCCATTTTCTGTAGCTTTTCAATAAGTTGAATTAAAATGCTGCAAACAGCTGTCACAGGTGGAGGCAGTTAGGTTAAATGTTTGAGAAACACCGACCCTTGCAAGCTACAGTGGAGCCAGGATAGAGGAAGCAGTACCTCCACTTGCCTTCATCTTTAAAAGACAGGCCAAAATAACTCATGAGTATTGGGCAGTATGCTGTCTCAGCCTTAATGCGTAGCTTAGAAACCTGGAAAGGTGAGAGCCTGAATGTTTGACTATACAGAAATCTGCTTCTGCCTTGTAAAACAAGTCAATAGAATAAAACAAATTAAAAAATTTTTAAATCTACGGGGGCGCAGGCAGAAGCACGTGGCATTTCTGTGTTGCTGGAATTGTATTATCAGCTAGTTCTCATATTTCCCCAGTTCTGATTAATTTACAACAACACTATACAATGTACTGTAATAAAGCCAAAATGCACCTAATTAATCTAAAAAAACATGTGGATCAAGAGAGGATTTTGTCCCCTCTTCTGGCTTGATTCTTGGCTTCACAAAATCTCGAGTCTTTAATGTACTGAGGAATTACTCTTTCAGCAGAAGCAAAATGAATTATGCGTCAATGAACAATTGGGTTATCAAGGTTGTTCACTTAATGTTCCAGCTGTTCTATAGCACCATCTTAACGTTTATCGGAGATTTCTTTTGAACTTAGTCTTATGCCATGGTACTTACAAATAAATGCATTGCATTTCTTACAGCTGCTGTGCCAGTTAATAGCAAATACAAGTACATAATGAATTTGTTGCCTTTTACTGCTGGAACTAGAAATGACAGAGGGTGGAGGCTTCATTCAAAGGAGATCCATTAACGTAATAATAGTGAAGCCAGAGACTAAAGCTGATAGGATTTGTGGGGAGTTTTGTACAGCACTTAACTACATTAACACTGTTATTTGCTCCTTGCCCTCCTAAGTGCTAAAACTTGGATATACTGGGAGTTCACAGGAAACCAAGCAAATACAGTACTGGTCACTGCTGCTTTGCCCTTTTCCAGCTGCCCTGCAGGCAGATGGACATCAGCTTATTCTGGAACAGATACCAGACTGGAACACTGTAGAGCTGGTGGTCAGCAGGGAGACTGTATTTCACTCTAACATCAATGACCTGGATATTGGTAAGTACACAGTTTTAATTCATCCCAGTCTCTCACTGAAAGCACTTATATTTTGAAATGAGCGTAAGCAGTCCAGGTTCTGTCAACACTAACACTTTTAAGCTCTGCACTCCTTTATATTTGAGGCAGTTTGAAGGGCACAGAGAGGGTGGTTTGGGAGTTAAGGCCATGCTCGGGAGAGCACCGTTTGGGGCCTTCCTGCATGCACCAGCACACAATCAGAAGAAAACCTGTGAGGTTTCACTCCACAGAGATAATAGGACATCCTTTTGCTTTCAAGATAGAAAATATTTTTCTTTGCTTGGGCCTTAGTTTCTTAGGTTCTTTGGGTAACTCTGCAGGATGTCAGAGAGTTATTCTTTTTATCATTTTTTGCTGTAGGTGAGACAAGGATTTCAGGGCGCAAATTTTGTCATCTTCTGTGCAACTGGCTTCCAGAGAAAGGCTGAAAGCCACTGCTTCTCACCTCCCCACTTTTCAACCGCCTCCTCTAGGGCTGGGGACAGGAGTTGTGGAGCAAAAGCAGAAAGCTCACCAAGAATAAAGGCATTTCCAGCACCACAGCTTGGTTGGTTTCATGTTCCTGCAAGGAAGGCAGACATGCCAGGAACCGGTAGGTTCGAGTTGGAAATTTATTCCAACAAAATACATCCGGGTTTTTGGTGCCAATCCTAAACCTATGCTGGCCAGTGAAGTAGTGGCTAATAGGCCATGGTACGGACTGCTGAGCCACCTGCACTGGTGCGTTCACAGTTTGCGCTGTTTCAAATCCAGATCAAAGCTGAATCAATCTCAGCTAATCAGGGTAGAGACAAGCTGAGTCCAAGTACTGTGAGGGAGAATGCAAAGGAAAATAGATGCTAGGATAAGAAGTAGAAATGTAAAATAAGAAAAAATTTACTTGCATATACTGTGTAAGTTGTGTTTTTCTCCTTTAGGAGGTGTTGGGAAGTTGGATCCACTTTGTGAAGAAGACAGAAAAGCAGTGTTAAATGCTGACTGATTTACAGGGAAACATTCCCTTTTACCTTGGTTTTCTGTCAGGCAATTTACTGGCATTACAAAGGTATTAGAAGTGTCAGGATTCAGTTGGTTCTTTACACTTTACACTTCTATGCCTCTTAATGAAGCTCTACATAATGTTACACCCATGCGTCAACGAAATAAGAATATACTGCCTTTTCCAGAACCAGTCATATGTTACCGCCCTGAATAGTACAAATTCATGTAGAACTGTGACTTGCATGTAGTTCTAATAATTTGATTTTAATTAAAAGAAGAATGAAACTCCTGGGTATCTTGCATTCTTTCAACTTTTAGATAATAATTTCAAAGTCATTAATAGCTGATGATCAATCCATACATATTCATACAGATGTCCCAAAGAACATTTGTGCATCATTAGACACAGCCCAAAGGCACAGAGAGAAAGAAGGTGGCATAGCCATAAGGACAGGATTAAAGTTGACTGTTACCACAGTTGATAATCCAGGTATTTCAAAAGTAATGCTGCCTTTTCCTTTCTATTTTTCCCCCCAATAACTAGAGTATGAAGCTTCTGTTGTGCTCCTGATTTGTCAGCACCTATTCTCAACCTGAACTTCATTTTAGAAACACTTCTGACTCAGGTAAATTCAGTAAATAATCCTATGCCAGAATGCTGGTACTCAGAGCAATTTTCAGTTTGGCCCATCTTAGTTATGAAAGAAAGAAGTGGTTAGTCTTTGTATCCCAAAGGAGAGGTTCACCAAAGAAGCAGCATTTCTTGAGGATCAGGAGCTCTAGGCTATATTATGACCAAATTGTGAAAGACCAGAAACAGATGAGAAAAGTTTTTTCATGTGACAGGTATCTTCCAGTGAGATAAAAAATT
This sequence comes from Fratercula arctica, assembly GCA_947846985.1. Lineage (NCBI taxonomy): Eukaryota > Metazoa > Chordata > Aves > Charadriiformes > Alcidae > Fratercula > Fratercula arctica. The sequence continues at coordinate 30,423,444 of CANTUZ010000010.1, forward strand.
AGCTCCATCAGACATTTTGAACGCAGCTGGCTAGAATGCATAAAGAGATCTCAGGCCCCGTTGTTGCGCCTTTGAAAGGAAAGGAAAAGTAAATACAAATTTGAAGTAGCCCTTTCAGTTTGGTACCCGTCCCCCAAACACTACCTGCGGTCAGTTGCCATGGTGCTAGCAGGCAGCTGCATATTTGAAGGCACTGTAGTAGCCACTTGGACAAAGGCATTTGCTTTTTTTTTTTTTTTTAATATGTGAAATAACCACTTTTTTCCTCCAAGAATCCATCATTTTTAAGGGGATTATCTGCCCCACAGATAATCATGGCCATTTGAAAACTGAACCTAGCCTGCAAGGCCACTCTGCAGTGACTTTCCTCCAGACTTTTATGATAAAGTCAAATCAGGAGGAAGAAAACAGCAGCAGCAAATTATTCCAGTAGTAACACCGAGTAAATTGCTGTGCAGCTTTTATGGTTTGACTAATTGTCTCATTAAGACACATTTCTGATCACTGAAATGGATCTCAAGTATTTTTAATCACTGAAAAAAATTGTACCACTAAGAGCCTCTCTCCCTCCTATCCCTGGCACTATTTGCCATGGAAAACACACAAAGGCTCCCGTTGATTGGAGCCCCGCTGCTGCACAGTTGGCAGTCAAATGGCACTAATGGCACAGTAACACAATATGACTAAAATAGTTTGCCTTTTAGCGTAACAATCTCTTATAACATGATTAGGCTCTATCATGCGCGTTTCCTTATGTTTTGCAAATGGCTCAAAAAAAATCTGTCAATTTTTCCAGTAATTTCTTCAAAAGGGGAGGGAAGATAAAAAATCATTAGCTATCAAGGAACAAATTAACAACACTTGATACATTAAAAAAAAAAAGATGAAAACAGCTGTACCAAGCACAGGCTGCACGGCAGCATGGTTGTATGGCACCCAGTCCACTCCCCCTTGCAGGACGCACCTCCAAAGAGTTCATCACATTTAATTACAGACACTTTATTGAAGCACTTAATTCAGGAGCTGGCTTGCCCTCGGCTACCTCTGTAACTGATGGAGAGAGGCATCTCCACAGATCAGTTCAGATTTCTACTGAGCACAGACTGTAGGATTTCTGGGCTCCTAATTTAGGTACTTTTTTGGCGTTTGGTTTCAAACAATATTAAAAGAGATGACGCTTCTTCCTCATAGGAGGAGCACGTTTCAAAAGGAGTGAGCTGGCATTATCCAACACACTACTGACACGCTCTTTACACCCTCAGCAAACGGGAAGATTTTGCTCTTGGCCATCACTCCCAGTGGTTGCACAAGCCGTACATTGCAGCAAGACATTGCCCCTTACAGGAGTTGTGTTTATTCCATACATTATCATCTTAAAGGCAGCAGTCACATAATTTTCAAGTAGCTTCTTCTCAGAAGCCCAATGCCAAAGTGGGACAGCCACTAGGAGAGATGTACACTTTCATGGTGGTCAGCTTGATCAAAAAAACCTGCAAAGGCCTAGGAGCTCGTTTGCGGAAATGGAAGTGATGCATGGGAAGGAAATCACTCCGTACAAATACTTAAGAAGAGTTGAAAAGATCTGCTTTATTCTCAGCCACGTCTTGCTTGTTTTAAAGTGACTGAACGATGGTAATCATGGGTGCACTTCTGATCAATATTTGGAAAAATAAAGCAACATGCAGCTGATATAGACACAGTTCTCAGAAAAGAGTTTAAACCTTAGTAGAGGAACAAAATTGAATTATTTTAATAGCTGGGGGTTTGATTTTTGGGGTTTTGTTTTGTTTTGGTTTTTTGTTTGTTTGTTTTTAATAAAAGATATCAATGGTCCTATACATAGTTAAATTTCCTTCCTGTTCATTTTGCATATTGGCCATCCAGTAACACGATATTAAACATGGCAGCACTAAGAACTTCCATGTATCGTTTTTACATATTAAAAGGAAGTCTGTGACAGACTCACTTTGCAGTCTGTAGGAAATCTCTTCTCCATCTCCTTCAGCTGAAATGGAGATAACAGCTTTGGGTCACAGAGATCCTGCATTCCCTAAAATATTTCCCAAATCTCCAGTAAAAAATGTGCTGTACAACTAGCTGTATGGCACTCCACAATTACTGCAGGGAAGTGCTTTATTCCAGTAAATTCTTTCTTTAAGTGATTTTTTTTCAGCTTAAAAGAGAGGGATTCCCTATCAATGTGCACACGTTATGAGTGGAAAACAGCCCAAGAGAATACAAGCAGGATTCTTCTGCTCTCTCAAGGCACATATTTACAAGACTCATAACTCAGTACAGGCTCATTCAAGTGAGAGACAAGATGCATTACTAATTTAAGATGAATTTGAAATGTGGCCATTTACTTGCTACAACTTTCAATTTTGATCAATTTTGTAAGGCAGTTAAAAAAAAAACCAACCAAAAGACAGGGTTGTTCTGCACCCACACATAGGCACTATTTGGACACATCAATATTTGCTCCCATGCGCACATATACGTAAATGCACCCAGGAAGGCATCCACCAAGGTCACATGAAGTATAGCCAGAAACATTACATATTAGTGGTCTTTCTCACATGCTTTGCTATTAATTCTGGGGAACAGAATACGCTGCAGAGATCTCTCTCTATTTCCCTTTGGGCTTTGTCACAGAGACCGGTACCACAAAGTTGCAAAGCTCTGCATAAATCTGTTGAGCTCGTGAGCTGCGCAATATTGTGCCCACTACGAAAAATACAATTTTACTGTTAAGTCTTAACGAGGGGCCTGAGGGCTGTGATAAAGGCCCAACGGAAAAAAAATGGAAAAAAAAAATTTAAAAAAAAAAATCACACTTCACATAGCACGTAAATATCAGAACAGTGATGCTGGAGAGAAGGAAAAATACCAGGTTGTTGGGGTTTTTTTTTGCTAACAGTCCCTGCAGAAGCTATTTATGTGCAGCCATATACTGATATGCATACTCGGATATATTTTCCTGAAGCCTGTAGAGTTTTGTCTAAGCAAGAGCTTCAGAATGTGTGTGTAAATAAATTAAAGAATGTCTGTTTTATAATGAGAAGGGTGTATTGTGGTATAAATATTGCAGAGTACATTAAATAAACATGGTCACAAATGACCAGGTATCTATTAAATGAGCACATCACAGGAGAAGTTAATTATCTGAGAGTGTAACTAGGAACCATTTAGAATCACTGGAGATTAAGTTGCTTTATTTCTGTTTATCTTTCCTTCTGAACAGGCAGGAGGTTGTTGCAATGAAGAGTCCCAAAGCAACACGAAGCTTCGGCTCTTCATCAACTCTAAGACGACAGAGTTTTGTCAACAATAGTTTGAAGTTCTGATAAACCAAAAGTTTTCCTCAAAGTAATTTTGTGGAAAATATGCTAGCACAAAACAGTGTTTAAAATGTAAAGCTGCAAAATATTTATGGTTCGTTTGGTATCTTAGGCTGCTCAGGGGAAGGAAGACGACTTACATGGTGTACTTTATGCATATGTATTTCTCTCACATATCTCTCACCCCAAAAAAGAGTATACACAGACTTCTTCAAAACTGGATGTTAGTTTCAGAGACATCCCGGGAGTAACATATAACTTTACATATTCGTAAGATTTTTCTAGACTTGAAGAGCTACTGTGTTTCAGTCCACGTGCAAAAATGTTAATTCTGATGGAATTTGATTTTGCCTTGGCCACGAATCCGTGAAGAGAACTGTCCGCTATTCTTCCTATGCAACACACTCAACATTGCAAACACTGTTTAGGTTTAGGGTATGTTTGTGCAAACCACTCTAGCACAAAGACCAACTGATGAAGGAGGATTTAATCACATAAAATTCTTGAAAGCACGACAAAGCCAATCCCTTTAAATTACTTAAGTACTGCTTAAACCCTGTTAATTAACATATAGTAATAAATATTTCCTCTTTAACAAGCCTATTGGGAGCAGTTTGTTAGACATTTATTTCTAGTCACGGGGAATTACGTACGATCATTTTATCATGTTCTGTATTAGACAATGTTATTTTATCCGCTCTATTTTATCCACAGCAGCAGAGACGCTCATTTGGGGAAAGATACTCTTTCCTCGGTGTAGGGAAACATACTCTTTCTTCAAATGTATTTTGCTTTTTATTAATGAAGTTTACCCTTGCAAAGTCCTGGCCAGCATGCAGTGATGTTCACATTTACTTGATGGCCTCTCCTGGGGAACTGACTGACTACAGACAGGGGAGCTTTACTGGGAACCCCAGCAAGGCTACCCGAGGCGTCGCTGCAGAAGTAACTGTGCAACCTGGGCAAGGTCATTTGGGGAGAGTAGAATCGAGGTCTCCTCTATGGCACAGCCAAGGCCCAGGCAGAGGACACCAGGGGGGCGTTTTCAGGCACTTTCTAACATTGACCTGCACTTTTTCCCCTACCCCGGGTAGGGGCGCAGGTGCAGGGAGAAATCTGAGAGACCACTAAACATCACTGCCCTTCAGCCAAGTCCCTGTGCAGACAGCTGTTATTCCACTGCCTGACCAACCGAAATGCGGTCACTGAAACCACCACTAAAACAAACCCATTATTTCCCTTGGATTGACATTAGACACTAATTGACAGCCAAGCTGAGCTCTTAAGTAGAGCTGCTTCACTTGTGATAGTCTCAGCACACCCTCCACCCTTAAGGGGAGAAGAATATAAAGCTGGATGAGTATAGAATCACAGAATCATAGAATTGCCTAGGTTGGAAGGGACGTTTCAGATCATCTAGTCCAACCATCAACCTAACTTTGACAAAAACCATCACTAAACTGTATCTCTAAGCACTATGTCTACCCGTCTTTTAAACGTGGTCAGAAAGTTTCTCTGTGCTCCTTTATGAGAATATCAGTGAATTCCTGGGCTATTGAATAGAAGCAAAGACTTCTGCAACAGAAATTGTAATTCGGTGTTTCATGCAGCATCTCTAGTGATGACTACAGTTGTTTTCTCCTCTAAACAAATTATATCTCCATTTGCCATTAATGACTGCATCGCTTAAATATCACAAAGGAACCGCCTGGTGCGGTTATTAATAATTGAAAACTTTGAAGAAGTCTGTGAAACATTTTCAATCAAAGCTAATAAATCTCTAAAATATCCTTTTTCTTGAATAATTTTTCCTTTTGTTCTTTTATTCCTTTTGGATAATAGGCTACATTTTAAACAATGGCATTAAGAAAAGCACAATCTGAAATAAGAGCTGAGAAGTATCTAAAATCAGAAGTGGGTTCAACAGTTAAAAAAAAGAAGCAAGAATTGGAAGAGAGGCAATATTCATCTGTTTCCTTCTTGCAAGTATGTTGAATTTCTATTTCGGTCTGCATGCTCTCTCCTGCTATCTTACACTGATGATTAAGAAAATGTACCCACTTAATCTCTGTCCTTGTTCTGCATAAACACGAAGAAAAACTTTCAATAATTATTTTTTAATCAGTAGAGTCCATCAAATCAAGTCTCCTATTGCTACACAATTGGACTTTGCAGAACTACTAAATGACTGAAGGGAACAAAAAAACTAAAATACCCAAAACCTTTTGATCAGAGCTAATAGAAATCTTGAATGCCTTTTGCCATTTAAAGCTTCATGTTGGAGTTACTCTACTCAGTAACCTTTACTACCCAAGAATCAAGGGGAGAAAGATTCATGCAAAACTACCCTCATCTGCAGGGGTTTTTTTGGTGCACTGTGATGGTCCATGTTTTCATCAGCACAGCAAGGCTGTGTGGCAGCCACTGATTGAAGCTCCAAGACCTGCAGTCTTGTCCACAGGACGCGGGAAGAGCAGCGGCCCAGTGTCCGTCCCTCCCAGCAGACCTTGATGGCTGCAGCCTGGGAAAAGCCAGGTCATTCTTCACCTCCAGCCAGGGAAGGACAAGGGATTTTTAAAGGGTTTGTTTTGTTGCATTTTTTTTGTTGTTGTTTTTAAACAACACATGCATTTCTCTACCATCTTTCACTCAAAGGTTTCCTCATCTTTTCCAAACAAACCTCACTGTGAGCAGCAGTAATTATACACCCTGAGCAGCTTTTGCCAGTGGCTTGCACCAGAAATCCCCGGCCACACTGGGAGTTTCTCTGTAGGCCCTGAAGTCTTCAGCAGCTCTGATAATAATTCAAAGGACGGTGCTCCCCTCAGCCTGAGGACAGGATGAGACACCCCTACCCAGTTCCCACTAGCCACGTCTCTTACCTGCCCGCAGAAGGCACCAGCAGTCAACAGCTGGTGGTCCTAGGCCTTCCCCAGCAGCCATCCTCAGCCTCCTTTGCCGTGGCTTAACTCCGTAACTCTTGTCCTTCCTACACCAGGAACGGCCAGCAATGCCCAAGGCCCACACAAGGCCCCACTACAGAGGCCCACCCACAACCCTCCATTCTGGAGAAAACAGGTGAAGCATTTAGGAGGTGATGCAAAGAAGATAGAGGTGGGCCAGCTGCAACCAAACCCTGGGCTTTAATCAGTCAACCACAGGCAGCATTTGGTTGCCCACACCCACAGAGGCCAGTCCCATCATCCATAATTAATCACCTGTGCTGGGTAACTCGTTAGCCTGGCAGGTGCCCTGGCAGACCCCCATGGCCCAGCACCAACCTGAGCAGTTGTGCGTAAAATTAAAACATGCTGAATTCACCAAACCAACACATGAGACAACAGCAGACTTTTTTCCCCTCCACCTTTGACCAGACTTGTTAACTTTACAAAGATGTTTCATCTGCTTTTAGGGATTTTCTGGCTTCATATGATTTTTAAGTGCGCCTCTCTTTCATGTTTTTAACAATGTTCAAAGTCATCTGACTTTGAAAAGGCTAGACTGAGCAACAGTAGTCTGTGACTTGAATTTCACAGAAATCACACAATTGTAGGGGTTGGAAGGGACCTTTAGAGATCACCTCATCCAACCCCTTTGCCAGAGCAGGGTCACCTGGAGCAGGTTGCACAGGAATGTGTCTAGGCAGGTTTTGATTATCTCCAAAGAAGGAGACTCCACAGCCTCTGCGGGCAGCCTGTGCCACTGCTCTGGCACCCTCAAAGTAAAGTTTTTCCTCATGTTGAGATGGAATTTCCTGTGTTCCAGCTTGTGCCCGTTGCCCCTTGTCCTGTCACCGGGCACCACTGAGAAGAGCCTGGCCCCATCCTCTTGACACCCGCTCTTTATTTATTTATAAGCATTGATAAGATCACAGTGTTCTCTTCTCCAGACTGAACAGACCCAGGTCTCTCACCTTTCCTCTTTTAGAGATGCTCCAGTCCCTTGATCGTCTTTGTAGCTCTCTGCTGATCTCTCTCCAGCAGTTCTCTGTCCTTCTTGAACTGGGGAGCCCAGAACTGGACACAGCACTCCAGATGCGGCCTCACCAATGCAGAGTAGAGGGGGAGGATGACCTCCCTCCACCTGCTGGCCACACTCTTCTTGATGCACCCCAGGAGACCATTGGCCTTCTTGGCCACAAGGGCACATTGCTGGCTCATGGTCATTCTGTTGTCCACCAGGACTCCCAGGTCTCTCTCTACAGAGCTGCTCTCCAGCAGGTCAGCCCCCAACCGGTACTGGTGCATGGGGTTATTAGTGGAGTTATTTAGTGCAGAATACTTGCAGAAGAGGCTCATATAATACTTCAGTCCTTTTCAAACACTCTAGAAAGATTAATCGATTGCTATTTAGTATGAAAAAAGTATTTAACTTGTCAGCTAGTCCTAACAAAGTATTTGTTTTCTGTGAGATCAGAGAGATATTCTTAACCTGGTTTAAACATGTAGTCACAGAAACTTGCATTCATTGCTGATAATGTACCTCTCTAACATGCATCTATTTAAGAACTATTTTTTATTCGGGGGCCTTGTTGAAGAAAAGCAGCAGAATTCTGCAAATAAGTATAATCTATGCATTTAGCAATTTGTAATGCTTTAGTAGCTTTTGAACATTTACTATCTGAAAGTGCAGGCGACAGGAAAAGTAATTCAACAGAAACATATGTTGAGCCAGCATGTTTGGAAAAATGAATTCCAGTGTTTAGAAATTAGAGAAGCTAATTCCAGTTTAGTTCCAGTATTTTAAAAATTCTTCTTGAAATGGAAGTGTGTTCATTTATTACTTTAAAAAATTAGAATAGAAACAAGCAAAATATTCTAATATAACCTCAATGCTATTACTACTTTTAACCCAATGGTTTTGAATAATTCTCTTTTTCTAATCCAAATGCTGTCTCTCTCACTGCTACTATATTTAAATAAGCCACAACTGAGGAAACAAACAGAAAGCAGAAAAATGAGCTGCCCTAGCACTCTTACCAATGGGATGCTGATGCCGTAGGAGAAGGAGAAACAAAAAGAACAGCCGTAACAGAGAATTTCGTTCTTACATATTTTTATTTTATTGGGGCTTTTTACATTCTTTGATGGAATTTTTATGCAACTATTGTGCCACGATCTATGATACACAATGAAAATGGAAACCTGTCGTTTACCACTTACATTTCTATGTTAATTTTGTTTTCTGCCTCTGCATATACCGTGGCATAAGTGCATTTATCATATTTCATGCAGCACTGACCTGCCTTATGCAAACTGAGTATACAATAAACAGTGCCAGCAATATTTAGCTGCACTCAATTCTTGCCACAGAAACAAGCATTCATAGAAGCATTAAAATACTTTGGGTGATGGTTACTGCCTATCAGCTTAATGTTTTGAGCTATAGAAATGGATGGGAGACAATCTTTGCTGCTGCCGACTGCAGTACTTTCCAAGTTCACTAGTTTCAAAAGACTGAATCAGCTTCACTGTTTCAATGAGAGAAAAAGCCCAAGGCAACCAGCCTGATTTAAAAGGATGCTACTGAGTTTCATAATCATTAGACCAAGTTTGGTTCTGGATCCCATGGTAAACATCATATCACATCAATTTGATGCTCTGACAGAAGAATTATTTTTTTCACCATTGTGTAGTCTCCAGGCCAAATAAAGGGACAGCATAAGGCACACATCCCTTTTTGGTAACCTGCTTGGACAAGTAGTACCTGATCGTAGCTAAAAGTTTTTAATACAGCTTTTTATTTGGACGAGACAAGAAGCTTTCCAGCATCACCTGACTCTCTGAACCAGGCATAAACTGTCAAGCCTTATTGTGTCTCAGCCGATACAGCAGCATCAGGGTAAAACTTGCTGCAAAGAGCACAACTATGTCGCAGGAGCACACCCAGGACAGGGAGCTGCAGGTGGGGGTGAAGCCTCACCTGTGTGTCTTCCAGTCACTTGTTAGGATGTATCAAGGTGGCTGCTGGGGGGATCTAGCACACCCCTCCAGGCACTGCAGGTACTGCCTCCTGCTGCCACGCAGGCACAGCCATGCCTCTGCCTCCTACTGCACCGCTTACTCCGTTAATGGAGTGGTTCCCTCTGCCAGCCAGCAGAAAGAAGGGAAGAAGTCTCCGGCCACTACATAGCCTAGTGTGGCACAAACCGGCAGCCACAAGGTCCACCCACACTCAAGTTCTCCCGGGGCAGAGGGAACAGGACTTCTGACAACACAAGTTCTTATGCTAAGAGGGGAGAGGAGAGCTGTGCCCGCCTGCCCTCTAGCACTGTGGAGGAAGCACGAGCAGCGTCACTCCGAGACCACCCTGCTGCGCGTGCCCCCCAGGAAGCCAAGCTCTATCTCCTGAGAAAAGAAACATCCCTGGCTGTTCCCTCCCCTCCAGCACCTGCTGTACACCAGCCGCCTCACACAGAGCCAGCTCTTGGAGGCGGTTCGCTTTTATGTCCATACCAAATGTACAGGGCAATTGATATCCTAATTGACAAGTAAACACAAGGGACAAAAAAAAAAAAAAATCAATTACTTCTTGTACAAAACCACAGCATGTGCCTTTGGTCTATCAGCAACTGTTGCTTGCCCACCTTCCTCTTAACACAAAAAAAGGGTGACTAAATCGGGAATAGCCACTTCAGAGTTGAATTAGTATCAGCAAGGAGATGTAAGGCAGGGATTAGCACTGGACAAAGCAGAGAACCCACTACTTGCTGCACAAACACAGATTTCTCATCCAAACACAATCTTTTTAGGGGTGCTACCAGGTTGAAGAAAAGCAGATCCTAGTAGTTTGGTGAGGGAAAGAGTGTTCATCCAAAATGAAGACGTTCACAGGACCCCACAGTTCCCTAATACCACAGAGCATCAAAGCAGGCATCCCAGGGAATGGGAGCAATTGGTGCTGTCACCTCTTCTGAAGTCATTCGATGCCGAATTCTCCTGCTGATCGCCCACTGCTCTGTCAGCTCTGGTCTTGTGTAGACTTCTTCCCTCCTCAACAACCCCCAACAAACCTTTTCTTGGTCCCTTTTATTTCTGCCTTCATCACCCTCCTCCACCTTATACCTAAGCAGTCCACACCACTTTTGCTATCACCCATAGTTTAGCAACTTTGTAATCTGCCTCCCTGTTTCCAGCCTCCTCCTCACATCACCAGGCTCCCTCAGCATCTCCTTCCAACAGCCGCAGCCAGGACATTTCTTACCGAAGTCCTCTATCAACTATTTGCTTTTCAGTTTCATTACTCCTCTCTAACATATCTAGAAGTAATTGTCAACTACTTTCCTTGTAACAATGCATCTTGTTTCCTTCGTGGCTCCCAAACATACTCTCTTCTTCTTTAGGGATGTGCGTAACTGTCATGCTGTCCATGCCTGCTCTACTTACAGTAATTAGACAGTGCCCACAGACTGAGACTGGAGCCTTATGGAGTTAGACACTGCATCCTTGGGCAGAAGACTCTCCTTGTGCCGAAGAGGTCCCAATCTAAATAGACAAGTGACAAAACATGGTGGAAGATAAATTGGAATTATTTTTTTCTTGTTTACAAACTGCAGAGCAAGGTGCAGATTAATGAAGGCAGCTGCTGGATTGTTTTATCTGGTGAAGCAAAAAATACATTATTTCCAGTATTTTCCCACTTTTATTTCCTCTTTCGGATGCAGTGATTTGAGAGACTACTCATCAGAGATGGGTCGGTGCTCTGCAGTTAGAATGTCTTTCCCTCAAAGGCCTCCAGGTTGAAAGCTGTATCCAAGAACCTCCTGAGCGACACCAGATGCGTGTTCTTGTTGCCAGTGGCAGCTGCAGCAGCAGGCTCTCGGCCAACATACCTTTTTGACAAGAAGAATCGGGCAGATAAACGAGGTGACAAGAGAGACTATTCTGACACTAAGAAGCATGAGAACATGCTGCTAAATGTATTCAAGTCAGCTTGGCAGACTTGGACATTTAATCATCAATCTTCCTTAAATAAAAATCAATTTAAGTTGCACCATCAGTTATACCTTCTGGTCAGCCTCCCCCTTGTTCCCCCTTTTGTGTTTTCTCCCCCATCCCTCCCAGGGCAGGCAGCTACACTGTCTCATAATTAGATAACTTGCTTTTGGCGATGAAGACTCTCATTCCTCTGACAGCTGCATGGGCAGATCCGAGAGTCAATCATCTAAAATAAATGCAAAGCTTCCTGGACTGAACTCTTACAACCATTTCCTCCAGAAACCTAATATTTGGAGTGAAATTCTTAAAAATTACGGAATCTTAAGACAACAAGTGAGAAAAATCCAGGAGCTAAGTGCTGTGCTAAGTAGAAATAAACAAAGAGCTAGTTGTTAATGATTTTCTTCTAGAACTACAAGGAGGAGCAAGATATGCATGATGTATTTGAGAAATGGTTGTCTAGGCTTTTCCCTTCTTCACTCAAGAACCCAAACTCAGAGGTTTTGATTTGTGAAGAACTTGACTTCCCCGTCCTCAAATCAAAAACAAATTTAAAAGGGGAAAAAAACCAAACAGCCACCAAGGAAAATTAAAAGCAAACAAATCAGCCCAGGAGATCGAGCAATTGTTTAAAGTCTCATACCATATAGGTCGAGTGTGGTTCACAATAGTGCGGAAACGAGGTTTGACATAATCGTAATATCCGCTGTTTTTGTGTTCCTCCTGACACCACACTAGATCAGCACCTGGATACTTCTCAAGTTCTTCTTTCAGCAGGTCAAAGGGAAATGGTGAGATCTGGAAAGGGAGGGTAACTGGTGAAGCCTTCTCTTACATGGTGCTAGCCCACGGTAGGAAAGCCTTTTACCTATTGGGTATTACAACCAAGCATTGTAATTAACCATTTAGTACCTAATATAATTGCTGTATGTTCTTTAAAGTGAGTCAAAATTCTTTAATTTATTTCATGCTGTCAGAAGTGAATACACACATATTTTGTAGTTGCACCAGTGTGAACAGAAGCAGGTCATAGGCCAGATCTGCTTTCCTACAGTTTTTCTAGTGAAGTAGCTGTGACAATGCAAGTCCTTAATTAGTGAATGACAATATAGCTGCAAAGGGTTCTATTCACAACATTTAAACTCAGCAGATCGGACATACAAATTTAAGGTGCCATCGTATTGTAACCTTCACTTTGTTACCTTGTTCTGGAAAAGTCATCAGGCTTTCTGGATCTCATTGTCCAGTACACTATTGAAGTGTTCCTTCTCCACAAGGCCATGAAGGATTAGATAACGTCTTGTAAGATGCAAAGTGCTATGAAAATGTGATCACCATCCTTTCTGGCAAGAGATACCCATTTAAAAGCATAGGAAACCCTTGCTGAAAGTCTCCCCACGGACCATGTCTTCTGAGGATCAGGGAGCTCACCTGCTCAAGTCTGGTTATAGCTACTTGTTTCTCCAGGTCTTGATTCTTTCTCTCTTTCACAAGATCATAGTACACTTTTCCTGTGCAGAAAATCACTCGCTTGACATCATGTGGTGCCTGAGCTGCCAGCCCAGTCTCAGGAATCACGCGTTGGAAAGTGGTACCTGGTTAGAGCACAAATCAGAGGAGTGTTCTCAGTGGAACTGACACTGTTATAAAGCAGCCCAAGAAACACTCCTTTCCCGAGCGAGTAGCAGGTTGCAATGGTCACGGGCTTCTGCTGCTTCTCTAGCCCTACTTTTCAGACCAGTAATTCTGCTAAAGTGACTTTCAGCAGTTTAGTTTCAAGAAGTTAAAAGATTGTCAATAATCCACTCTTTTACACTTAATAGAAACATATTAACAGTGGATTCTTTTTTAGCTTTGTGTTGTGCATTACGCCTTTAATTTTAAATTGACTGGATAGCTCACCTTTGCTTACAGGTTTTTTTCCAGAGAATTACCTGAAATATTGTTTCTTCTTTCCACGATAATCTCAACCACGTAACATTTAATATAAGTTTAGAAAATTTTAGAACATTTTTATATAAAAGCATAGCACATATTCATAATGCAACTATATCTGGCAACTGCAGAAATATTTACACAAGCACACATATTACGGCATTAGCTAAAGGAAGAATTATTGTAGCACTGAGCCATATTTACAAGTGAAAAGATACAATTTCAGATGCATGTCCTCACTGCTAGATCTCTTTTCCCCTGTGATATCATCTCCCAGGAGAACAATTTACTTGGGATACATGAAACTGGGAGAGGGACTTGATGGTCTAAAAGATCCTTTTCTTTGCTCTCTGATATGATTGATTAGAACTATTCCCACATTAACCAACTGCAAGGCAGCAGACAGTGGCACGACCTCCCAGTCTGAATCCGCACACCCACTTACCAGGAGAATAAGCTCCTGTTTGAACCATTTGTCTTCGGGGGTGGAGAAAAGCGGCAGCACAAACGTATGAAAGAGGAACTGATTTATGTCAGAATTATCCTGTCTCACTGAACAGCAGAATTCATCATTAAAAAAGACTGCATCTGCGCTTCACTGGGTCAGCTGGAATCAGTATTCCTCTCCTTCTCAGCTTTCCATTAAAAATCAGAGCAAAAAGAGTTAGCTGAGAGTCAGCAGTACTTTACTGCTTGCTTCTTCTTCAGCCGGAATGTGAAAATATGTCAGAATTCAATCTTGATTAGGAGTTTGGCCACTATTGAGGGTTAGCCTGAAGTAGAGGGAACTCCCACAACAAAATGACAAATCACAGTCCCTACAGAACTTCTAACCTGACTCATTCTACAAAGCTTTTGAACAGTAATCAAAACCAGCAAATATCTTTGCTTGAGAAGCAAACTTTGCTCACCTACAAAAAGGAGATAATGCAATATTTAAGCACGTTTATACGCTGTAACCTGCTTTAAAAAAAAAAAAAAAACCTGAGCAGTTAACTCTTTTCCGACAGCAGTCAAGATGCCTGCTAGAACTGGAGACAGACCACCGCACTTCTCATCACCCGCTCGCTACCTTTCACTGCATTGCCTCATGCCGCTCTAACACGTTCTAACCAGGGCGGAGCAAGACAGAACACTCCAGTTTTTGGGATTACCTCTGCAGTCGCTACATACCTCTTGGTGCCGATGGCATGCTGGCAGCAGCTAGGGTGGACACCTACACCTCTCAGCTCACTGGTCTCGCTTTAGATCACTGGTGTGACAAGGCAGCCCCAGAACTGAGTACTGTAAGAAGAAACGGGCCCCTCATTCTTCCAGATGGGCACAGTGTGATCACAACCCATCCCTCGCATCTGGGGGTGGGGGCAGTACAAAAAACAGTTCCATTTTTATATGAAGAAAAAAAAGAGTGGAGGGACCTAACAGCCTGTGCAGGGGAACGACCCTGCAGAGAGGAGGCGAATGCACTTTCCGCTGCCTTTAAGATTAATGGTTGGTAACAAGATAAGCCTGTTAAAAATAAGAATCCATCCTTGAAAGCAGATTTTTCAGCAGAAGTCCATGCTACATCTCACTACAACAGCTCCACAGAAATTACACCAAAGGAAAAGGCAAACTCTCCAGAGCAGATTCTCTTCTTCACAGTCTGACACGCGACTTGGTATAGCTAATTATTTGTCCATAATACTTTAAGGTCACCTACCAGACACCATTTCATCAAAACTGGATTTAGCTTCTGGATGCCTCAGCAGTGACTTAGGTGTCAAAACAATCAGCTGTAAGACAGAAATTTTTCCAACACTCAGGAGCTGCTTTATCTACATTATTACGCACAACATTTGTAACACTGTTTATATAAAAACCACAAACTGAATAGGCTATAGATCAAATTAGTGTGACTAGAAAACACAGTAAATTATTTTTTCCTGTTTTGAAAGCCTAGGAAGTTTCAAAATTATTCAGAAGATTTGGGTAGTCCACTCCTTTTAAAGGTTCTCAAAAACCATTGCTTGTCCTTCTCTGAGAATAAAATCAAATCACAGGCTATGAACCAGTAAAATATCCAACAGTTGTATCTTAGGTTTTTGAAGTTCCAGCAATCAGAGATGCAGATTATGGTTACGCAACCTGTTAGCTACACAGTGTCTCGACAAGCTCATCTGAAGGCCTGCACAGCCAGAAGGCAGTAAAGCTGAAAAAATCAAGTTTTAGAACTGTAGGAAGTCAGAGCCGAGTTTCATTCCATCAAATTGAACCTGTGTTCAATTAAGGGTCTTCACCAACGATTCTTGTTCTTTTCAACAGTATGGCACATGAAAACAAAGGCACCTCTTTATGTGAGGGTTAATATACCTAGAATAATTAAGTCCATTACAGTAACTTTACCGGTTTTCTGAATGGCAGCAAGATCTGTCTTCTGAGGACATGAAAGTAATTGGCTGGAGTTGAACAATTCACCACAATCCAGTTGCATTCATACAGCTGGGAAACTTCAAACTGCTCACTGAACTCCTGAGAGAGACATTAAAGGCATTAGAAAAAAGTCTAAAAGATCAGAAAAAAAAGGCTTGAAAGCCATCCTTCTATTTCTGACTCTCCCTTCCTCAAAAAACTTAATTAGCAGATCTCTGCTGAGATTGTATTATTAGCTAGGGAAGCCTCCCTACAAATCATTCTCTTCTGTTTCTATTTCTTCCTAAAAATGTATGCAAATAAAGGCAAAAAGCTTGCATTAATTTCAGCAAGCTGGGAAGTCCAGGAAGGAACAGTGAGGAGAACTAGGACTTCAGTAGGTGGAAGACACAAAATAGAGCCCTTTTGAAAGAATCCTAAAACTATAATTCTTTTTTTGAGTGTATAGTTAACTCACTCTCTCCCATTTTTCAGTAGGTGTGCTGTCCTCTTATACTATCTTAATACATAAATGTCATATGTGTTATATTTATGTATTTTATGAATATAGGGGTTTTTTAATCCATATCCGTGTGTATATACATTCGGTAAGCATACATATAGGTATAGGTACAATAATCTCATTACAGATTGGTACCTACATTCTATGATAAAATGTGTAACTTGCTTATTATGCAGAATTGGCAATGCTTAAACTAGTCAATCAAACAGGTCTTTATTCTGACAGTGCACTGACGAAAATCACTTTTATATGAGGAAAGACATGGCTTTGGAACTATCATTGCCCCAAGGGTCACAAACTCAGGGCTAAAACTCAAACATCCATTTTATTTTGCTTTTTTATTTTTTTTAACTGGTGGGTTTTTCAATTAACATATAGCAGTGTTTCTTAGGAAATCCACACTGGGGAAGTGGATGCCCAGTATCCTGTAGAGCTACGTACTTTACCTGTAGAAATGAATGACCAACATATGAAGGTCTTAGCTGAATCAAATTTAGAAGTTGCTCATTTTCATGCTCCCAGCAGTACAATTGAGATCCACTGCAAAAGCCAGGAGTAGTCTCACTTGGCCTCCTTTAGAAATTAGCTAGAGACACCTCTTTGCAGTACGCACAGCAATATAAACAAGCAGAATCACTGGCCCTGAGGAACAGCCATAAAAAGATAATGCTGCCAGAGATTACTCGTATATGACCTCAGCGTTGAAATGAAGCAGCACATACTGTGTACTTCCATTACTTTTTCTGGGATCAAGTTAACGTTACACCAATTCTTGAAGCTAAATCTTACCCCACTAAATCTGGCTAAAAGGATGCTTCTTACAAAAAAAACTAGCTCTGAGATGTGAAAAGCAAAAAAGAGGACACGGTGTTTGACAAATCTACTTACTGGATAAGCATCAGAATCATCATTGCTCATCTGCAGAAACCTCTCAGGCCTGGCTGATGAATGCTCTGGACCCTGGTAAAGGTATCATTTAAAACAACATTAAGAAGCCAAATTAGCAGCTAGACATCAGTTGAGGTCACTCCTGCCACCCTGCAGCTCTGAACACCTGCCCCCTCAGCCAAAGCATCAACGGCAGCAGCCGTCAGAGAGGAGAGGACACACCACAGGACTGGAATTCTTTGTCTTCTGTAAACTGTCTTCATAAGAGAAGATTAGGTTTTACGTGGATTTCCAGTGCTTTTACCAGTTGCAAGTAATTTCCAGCCTCAGTAGAGCTGCACAATGAAGACCAGGGAAGGGGCAGTAGGTCCATGTGGGCACAAGAACGACCTTGCTAATGCTGGGCAAAAAGAGGCCGGAGGAATATCAGGAGGAGAAACACCACGTCCCTCAGTGCACTGCAGTGACTCACTCTTCTTTGGGCCAAACCACCCTCACGTGAGGAACAGGACCAAACACAAAGGTAATGGCTGACTATCTGTGCTGTATTAGCAACTCAAAAGCAGACTCAGGATCTCTCTACTACCATTGTTCACTGTTCGGTACAGGACAAAACAGCCTCAACGAATGCTTCAGCTAAAATGGATCAAAATACATATACACATTATCTGCCAAACTAAGCTATGATTAATTTCTGCCTCCTCAGGAGGTATTTTACCTTCTGTCAAAGTACTGAACACTCACATCCACTGTCTCGCTAGCAGTAGCCAAGGTAATTTCTTCTGGTGCACAAACATTGTTAGATCCATTTTACACTGGCAAAACATGCACGCTGGTCACAGACAATATCAGGAATAAGGAGTGTAACAGAATCTTTTATCTTCCCTCTTGTCCTTGTTTATAAGGGATGAAAGAAAGCTGTGAGAAGTATGAGAACGCAGTGTGCTTTTTTATTTATTGCCAATGTTGGCAGCCTTTGCACATTCAAGTGACAGTTGCTGTTAGGAAGGACTTTCATTTTGGAGACAGTTGCAAAGTATTTTAACCTGAAGACATAAACTATTAAACCTTTCAAATCTCTCCATGTCTCCTAAGCTAACGTTCACAAAGACCTCCTTTCTGTATGTGGCAGTCTCTCATTGTAACTTCCTCTGTTGAAACCTTAATGTATGATCGCCAAAAATCACTCATTATTTTGACAGGTAGTAGCCCACCTTGATTCAACACATCCTCCTCCCTGCTTCCAAGCACAGGATTCACTCTACTTCATGGACTAAGGGAATTCAAAGGAAAAAACCCACTCCACTGGCAACAAAGGAGTAACACAAACAGCCAGGAATTGTGCCTTGCATAATTACTCTTTTTAAGTCTGTCTCCACTTTTGAGGTGCCAAATAATGTGGTCATAAATGGGCAAGGGCTTGAGGAGAAGAAGAGGCAAAGCCGCGCAAAACTATGGTGTACAGTAAAAGTCCAATATTGCCAATACTGCCAAAATACCTCTGCTGTATACATCTGTTTGCCGTAAATCAAACCCTATACTAAGTACAACCTATACATGTACAAACAGAATGCCTCACAAGCACACTGAATTCGGTATGCTGGAAACAGAGATGTTACCAGCAAACAATTCCAGGAGAGACACGTGAGGCTTCCCTAACGAACCTGCATACACTGCCCCAGCAACAACCGCCATCCAGGGCTTCGATGTTCACATCCATCTTTGATTTCTCTGCTGACAGCGCCAGTCAGATTGCAGGCAACTGCTGCCTGGGAGTGTGGGGCAGCCTTTATTTCTACGGTGACCACCCATCCAGTGAGACCTATACTGAATCCATTAGCTACTTTCAGATGAGTCCCTGAGGAGGCATTAGGCAGCAGAGTCTTTCAATCACGGCCAGCTTGCCTGTGAATGTATGACCTAGAGGTGAATGGGATCCATATCCCATTACGGATCCTTCCCCAAATCATTCTGTCCCCAGCACTGTAGTTATAGAGAGAATAACACTCCTGTAATGGAAGCTCCTCTGGGAAGATAACGGATTTCAGCAGCCTGGTGGGATTCTTAAATATTCCAAAACTACCTGACGCTAGTAGCAAAATAAACGTGTTTCAGAAGATCTGGGCAAATCTTAGCTGGCAAGTGGCTACGAGAAAAGAAAGATTAACTGTATTGTAAGTAGCAGAGAACCAGCTCCCTTCAGCTGAGTGCTTCCCTGCAGAGGACCACACCTCGTGCTGGGGGCACGTTCAGGCTGGCCCTCAGGATTCATTTTAAAAAAATTAATTTATCAAAACTCTTGTGAATACCACCAGACCCTTTATTCTTTACACACAAATGAGTATGGAAAGCCGTTCATAAGACATGAATCCACCCCAGTATATCAGGACAGGATTATAATTGAATGGAAATAAACTAAATTGTTTGTGAGAATGGAAATGATGCAGTTTGTAGTGAAAGGGTCTAGAGTATTTATACATAGATGGAGATTGCCACTGTGGCATGTACTACGCTTTTCTTAATAGAAAACTAGAAACATACATGCATCAATTCATGAAGGACAATGCATTTGAAAAGGAGAAAATTAACCTAGCCTGACACGATGTTAATGTAACCTTTACAAATAATTTAAAAGATTTGAAGAACAATTCTACTGCTGATACAGACTTCGTATAACATTCTATACAGAGCTTGCCCATGCCCTTTCTCTCTAAGACACTCTCTAGTTCTTCCTACTAGCCACTAAAGAAGAGAGAGTCAACAGCTAGTGGAAACATTTTCCTTTTCAGAATGAGGAATATTTCTTATTATATCAAAGTTACCCAATGTCAATGATTTTTGAAGAAGTTTTAAAGTTGTTTCATGTCATTTCAATGCAGGTGAATTTAGTGCAGCATTTACACAGAAACACTTCACGCAAAATAAAACCAAGCAAGTACTGCTAGATACTCATGATTTCTTTCTTACTGTATGCTAAGAATCTGTCTTTCTAGAGGAAGAAGGTAGTGTTGGTAGGGAAAGATACAAAAAAACAGAGAGAAAAAAAGAAAAAAAAAAGGGGGGGAAACACACCACTAAGAAGGACACAAAGCTAAGAGCTCAGAAATATTTCTCAGTTTTCTTTGGTTCTCACCAACAAATCTATCCACATTCTTTTCTGTAGCACTGAAGCAGCCCAACATTCCAAACAGTGCCTTTCTTCCCCCAGTTTCGTATCACCATTGTATCCCAAAGACACCTTTGGCTTTTACAGCTGCAGAAGAAGGCATGGTAGCCAGCATTTCCCTCCCACACGTGCCAGCCCGCGGCCCTCACCATTCCTTCCATGCCATGTGGCAAGAGCAGGACGATCCCGTTGTGACGGACCCACTTGGCCTGGCCGGAGCTGATGAACTGGTCTATTATACACTGTGCCGTGTTGTGGAAGTCGCCAAACTGGGCCTCCCAGCACACCAGGGCATTGGGACTCGCCATAGCGAAGCCAAGTTCAAAACCTGAGAGCCAAGCAAATAGGGAGAAATAGAAAAGAAACAGACTTGCTGAGAATTCTATTCATTTCTCATTAAAAAAAAAAAAATTAAAAGAAAACCAAGATGAGAGCATGAACTGGATTTTTGTAGCCCTGTTGTAAATCATACAGTTTTCAGTAGTACCATTTCCATCAGAAAGATTAGCAAATGTTTTCCAATACTGACGCCAATCCTTCAAACTTTTCCTCAAACATTTAAATATCATAGGAGTTTTAAAATGCACTAAAATCCCTCCCTTAGCTAAGGCTTTCGTGTGATGTTTTCCTGAGAGCTCACTGAGGTAAGTACCATCTTTTCCTGTAAAAAAACACTTACAGCCCAGTACAAGTTCAAGAAGCTACTTGCTAATTTTATTATTTGCACAGGCCGGCAGCCCTGCACAACAGTGTCTCATCCCCCCCATATACAGGCGCTGAACAAAATTATCGGTGACATCAATCTTCAGCCTATGGGCAGGATCGTAGTCTTCAGATAATATTCAAAACAACTTCAACATAACGCATCTGGTACTTGGGTAAACGATCCTTTTTTTGGCAGGGTTGAGGACCTTTAGGTCTCTGCCTCAGTGGCAGAGAGGAGACCAGAAGTGCTCTTCATGGGGAGGACACTCATTACAAGACAGACACTTTGGTGCTGGAGCGTGTCCAGAGAAGGGCAATGAAGCTGGTGAGGGGTCTGGAGAACAAGTCCTATGGAGGAGCAGCTGAGGGTGTTTAGTCTGGAGAAAAGGAGGTGGAGGGGAGACCTTATCATTCTCTACAACGACCTGAAAGGAGGCTGTAGCCAGGAGGTGGTCAGTCTCTTCTCCCAAGTAACAGGCAACGAGAGGAAACAGCCTCAAGTTGTGCCAGAGAAGGTTTAGATTGGATATTAGGAAAAATTTCTTCACTCAAAGCATTGTCAACATTGGAACTGGCTGCCCAGGAAAGTGGTTGAGTCACTGTCCCTGGAGGCATTTAAAAGACGTGTAGATGTGGTGTAGATGGGACATGGTTTAGTGGTGGACTTGGCAGTGTTAGGCTTATGGTTGGACTTGATGATCTTAAAGGTCTTTTCCAACCTAAATGATTCTATGACATCACTACTTCAGCTAGTGAAAACAGAAAGATGTAACCTTCTCCCTCTCCACTGTGTCAAAGATCTCAACCCATTTTCAGGTGGTTCACAGCAGCAGGTAAGTGCAGAAACTTCCCTAAATCTGTGCTCTTTGAACTGTAAACTCATCAACTCCATACACAGAGCAGAAGGGCCACACGTTCCCATTTCCTCTGCCACATCAGATTAGCGCAGCAGGACAAATGTACAGCTGCAGCCCCGCTGGCAGCAGCTCAGGTGTTCTGCACACAGTAAGCCACGGAGCTCGTTGGCTGCTCTTAAAACTTGTCAAGGCCCAAACATAACTGAAGGCTCTCGACAGGCTCCATGGGTATCTCTTAAAAGGCAGAAATGAATTATTGCTCTCACCGAGGGACCTGCTGCAGTGTGATAAAGCCCCAGCTCTTAGGGGGCTATAACAGGACCCGGGGAGATGATTGGCAAAGAGAGAAAAGAAAACCAAATCAAACTGCTACTGCAATGTAGGTAATTGATTCCTAGTAGCTCTGCAAAGGCAAAAGATAGAAAACTACAAGGGTGTTTGCATGTGCTACATGGCCTCTGCTGTGTAGCTTTAAAAAAAAAATGCAGAATTTTGTGTCACATCAGAACATGAAGACCTAACTATGTGCTACGTACCTGTCTCAGTTTAATGACTGCGCTTAAATTTAAGGTATTTCTCTATACCACATTCCATAGTGAACACCTAAATGTATCTAATAATATAAAAACATATATTTGATCTCTGCTTATATTTTCCTTTGACACTTCAATATAGCTGTGCCCAGAGTGCTGAGCTAATACCTGTTCTCGTATTCTATATCTATAGTTTGGAATGATTAAACCCCAAAAAGTTAAAGCTTTCAGTAAAAAACAGTGCTACGTATCACCGCTCTGAATGTAGGTGTTCTGACTGAGGGAAAACTGACTCAATACACATAGAGAATAAATATTTGATGGATAAATATGTTTTAAGTTGAAGTTTAAGTTCTTCACAGAATGTAACGTTCTGTTTTCAAATACAGAACTGTAACACATGAAGACTCTCATTGAAAGTTACCCCAGTAGAGCAACTAGCTTTGCTGGTGTAAAATTTTATTTAAAAAGCTACGATAATGAGTTGTAACTCTTTCCTGAGTAATTGCAAGACTGTAAAAAAGCTCAGAGGGAGCTAAAAGACTGATATGGATTTCCTATCCCCCTACAGCTTCTTTATTTTAAGATCTGCATATGTACCTAAGTTACAGAGAGTGTCCCATCCTGCTACCATTGATCTACAGTGAACTTAGCTTTTTATTCACAGAATCACAGCATTGTTAGGGTTGGAAGGGACCTTAAAGATCATCTAGTTCCAACCCCCCTGCCCTGGGCAGGGACACACCTCCCACTAGATCAGGTTGCCCAGAGCCCCATCCAGAGCCCAATTTATTTTTGCTATGTACAAGTCACTATAATTTCCATTTTCGCCTGGTTTCCTTACAGTGACACAGTAGCCACTCAAACGCTGTTCTACAATAATGGCTTGATAGCAAAACCAGCTTAGGCAAAAATAAACACAGTTTCTGATAACAAAATATCTGTACTGCTTAACTTGTCTCACTGGCCCCCAGTCTCCCCTAACCCCCAAATGCTAACAACAGTAGTGTATATTTAATTAAGACAGAAATGCACCTGACTGGCATTTGGGATGCAGAGAGAAATCCCTTTATATCTGAGAGAATGGTACACCTATCTAGATATTATGCATTAATTTGAGTTTCTCCTTTTTTAACTTGCAGACATTCTCAGGATATGGGACAAATGTATCAGTCTGTAAAAGCTCATGTTGTGGATAATATTTCCTAGACCCAAAGGTGGCTATATACCCAAATACAATCATAAGTCAGGAACCTAACATGCCTCCTAAATATAATATATCAGTAAAATCCGATACTGTTTTGTGACCACCAATATTTAGTAAACTACAGTAAACTGTTGTGAAGCCATTAGAAAACCTAAAGTCATTGGAACTATAGTTTCTGATGCTGATCAAACCCGCTCTACAAATCTTCTAACTGGAAATGTTTCAGGAACTTCAAAAAACTCAGGCTTCCTGGAAGAGACGAGCTCAGCATCTTGACGTTCTTCACACGCAGAAGGCTACTGCTAGAGAGTCACCAGCAAGTGCTAGCTGGTATCCCTCATACACTTATCATTTGCAATTTATACCCTGGCGACTGGAGGCTGCAGTCCCTCTAGGAGAGCCTCTCTTTGTGGAATTCAGTGACTAACAGAATTACTTCAAAGAGAACTATAATACCACAAAACTATATAAGCAATAATAGAAAAACATCTGAAATACCTTTAAGATGGCCTGGCATTCCAGGCCTTAAAAAATTTAATATATTATGAGATAAAAGAGAACAACATGTAGCAAATGCATCATATGAGTTACTTTAATGTTATCAGTGCAAGGTAATTGACTTAGCTATGGAGAAAGATTTCAGGATGAAGTCAAACCTATTTAAATCTTTATTCTTTTTCGGTTTTGTCCAACTTTTACGTTATGTTCACTATCAGAGAGGTACTCAGAGCTTTAAGCTAAGATTGAGGTCTTTGTGTGCTGGATGCCACAAACATAACGCAAGCAGTTCCTTCCCTGAAAGCTTTACTGTCAAACTGGAAAAAAAAAAAAAATAAAAGAGCAAAGGACAAGTATTTCCACCTTATAAAACTGAGAACTAATGAACATGCATGAGTTTAAACTTGTCCAGTTCCACAAGGAAAACCCTCAGCAAAACTAGTGAGATTAATCATGTACTAAATAAGTTCCTCTGTAACACGAACTACAAGAAACATCCTTCCAACATTTGACATGAAGCTTTGACATAGGTTGTCTACGCACAAAACTGAAATTGCTTTAGCTTAACTCGATGACTGCAGCTAAATTGGAACTACAAGATCTCTTTCTTCTGCTCCAGGAACAGGCAATGTCACTATACAAACTTTCCCAGAAGGTTAGTAGAGGGACAACTGCAGGACAAACTAACTGCATGAGAGAAAAAGCAACAAGAGCTTCAAGTGAAATTGTTTGTTCACAGAGAACAGTTTTACGTATTGTTTTTATAGTTTGTCTTCATAGTCTGCTCCTTGGTAATTCCAACCCAACTTTTTGTTTACCATCTCCATGGCAAGAAATCTTTGACTCACTAGGCTTCTGGACTGCTGAACTCTGAACAGTCCATCTATGACTCCAGTGATGCTTGTGTTCAGACCAAAAGGCAACCAGCAAGTTAGAGGCCAAAAGGACACTGTTAAGTCACCCAGACGGCCTTTCAGCCGTGAGTCACCATGACAGGGTGTTACCGAAAAGGATGGCTTTTGCTGACCATTCCTCTGGTCTGACTGCCTGAACAGCCTGTCTTTCAGAACGTATTTTAAATCTCCGTCCTCCTCATTTGTGTGATTCTACTGTTTTTAACACAACACACACAGTGGAAAAATTTACACAATTCCTTCAATGCGTGTTCCCAAAGGTATCTGAAAAATAGATTTCCCCAGATAGGCTTGAATCCCATTCTAATTTTACACAAGCATTAAGAGACCATTTCTACTGATTGGGTGACATGGTTGAGAAAATATGCAATATGTTCAAGACTTATTTGCGCATATGCTGCTCTCTGTAAGGACGGGGTAATCTAGCTTTTAGAGAAGAACAAACTGAAGTCTTGACCAATTAAGAGTTATCAATAATCACACAGTGCTTTTCAAAGAGTATGGAGCTCTATGCATATTTAAAACCTGGTCAGAGTACCCACATAGTTCTGTTTCATATACCAAAATCACTCCTAAAATTCACCTGGAAAAAATAAATTTCTCATTTCCTATCTTGTTGCCCACTTTCTGCTAATGGTCTCCACAAGGTGACAATGTCCCAGGTGAAGCTGCATTGAAAGGTGTGATCCTAACACAGATACCTTTTGCAAGCTTTCTGACAGCTGTAAATATATCTGGGAAAATATATACAAACATAACCTATACACTCTGATTAATATTTTGAAATTAATTCTGCCAAGACTACTATTTCATGGAACATGTGTCTGTGATATACCCATCTTTGGTATACCAGCACTCATTTTCCACCAGGCAAATGACAATGAGAGTTCCTAACATTACAGCTATTCCACCAGCAATTACAGCAATTGCTCAGGAATCCATCAAGAATTACGACTCCTACCTGCATGTGGAGAAAATTGTTTAAAGAGCAAGATCTGAACTGTTAAATTAAAAAAAAAAAATAATTATTGGTGGAAAGATATCTAGACAGATGCCCGGTGAACAATCCAGGAGAAGGTGAGGTGCTTAACCTGAAAGGGATTTCTTGGGACCCTAGATGAGTCAAGGTCAGGGAAGGTGACCCGAGCTACAAAGACTCCATAGTTCTAGAGATAGGACACGGACTGCAGGGGAGCAGGTTCCTACCCAGGCCCCACATGAGGGCTCAACCTCAGACCAGAGTAAAGGGTTAAAAAAAACCCCAAACCTCAGCAGAGACTCTGCAAAGTTATATTGTTTATGTCTGCAAAGACAAGAACTGAACATTTATTTCTTCAGAATGCTGTGCAAACTTTGTGAGCTTAGAGGATTAACTCTCACACAGCTAGAAACACGGAGAACAGGTTTAGGCTGTGAGGAAATCCAGTGCCAAGACAACCAGGCTGCAAGACGTGGCTTTCAAAGAATGACAGGTAGAGAACCTGCACACCCAAAGGCTGGCGGAGAGCCACCAGCCAGCTCCCGAACACCAGGGCACAGGGGAGCAGGACCCAGCACAGCAGTTTGGTAACCTTCCAAACTGAGGGGAAAGAGGAAAGAAAAATACACAGCACTTGACTAAGGTTGCAAAACTAATGTTTTAACTGCTAAAGTTCATTAGAGTCCCTAGATGACAGGCATAGCAGAAAGGCTTGTTCCTATTAGTCCAGTTCCCGCTGTGCTCCCTTACTGTTCTTCCGTCGCTCTGGCAGGGAAAGAGGTGTTGTCAAGCAAAGTGGCAGCTTACACAGCACATTATGCTGTGTTTTTCCCCACAGCACTTTTCATGATTGTCATAAGAACTGTAGTTTTTCAATTAACGTAACTAAAGCTATAGCTTAATTCAATATGATTTCAAAATGACTTAAGGCATGAATGTTAACTAATGGTTATAGAGGGCTTATCAGTGCAGGGATTTAATGTCAGAATGCGGAAAGTTACAAAGACAGACTTGTGCTATCTTCAACAGCAAAATCTAAGCACAGGGACTAACAGAGGGACATGCATCCTTCCACAAAGCCAGACACAGCTCAGGAGAAAGTGAGGTTAATACCCATCCGGTGGGCTGACTATTAAACAGAAAGACCGATGCCTTCTCAGAGCTCCATGTAGATGCCATTGAGAACTTGGTCCTTGGTTACTACAGCACGTCCTATTTCCTAACAATTTCTGACAGGTATTTGTATTTGCTACTCCTAACCTTAAAAATATGTTGTTTTGAATGAGTAGTAATACTACATATTTCATCCTAGGAGTATATTGCAAAAAAAAGTTTAAATCAATACCTGTTCTCTTCCCTTCATCTTTTGCTTTAGACATGAACTTCCTCCTTGAAAATGCTGTACTCCAGGTCTCATGGTTCAGAAATTTGCTGAACTACGCACTAGTTCCAAGTTTATCTTGCCTGGATGTTCCCTGGAAGTTCCCAGTATGGGATGCTACAGCCCAAGACCTCTCAAAGCGAGTACTGAACCCGACAGAGAGAATCACACCTCCTGGATGGAGAATCAACACTACACAAGTCATTTGGAGGGCAGTAAAGAAAGACAGGAGATCCTTTGAAGTATTTAAAAAACGCTGAAGAGGTAGCATGGAGTGCCTGTAAGTTATTTTTGCTTTTCTTCTCTATCTCAATCAGCAAATAAACTCCAACTTCTTTGCTTTAATGACTTCACACAGCCATCCCATATATTCCCAGACATTATTTCAGTAAAAGGGAAAGTTTATAGCTAAATGAGCAGATGCACAACTAAATTGTAATAATCTGGATATAGCTAAAAATAGTAGACATAGAATGTCAAACAAAATTATCAGAGGTCATTAAATACCTCAATTTAATGCCTCAGTACACACACTCCACAGCTTACTGTATACAAAACATAAGCAATTGTTTGAACTACAGGTTAACCAGACTGCCTTTGTTTTATTTCTAAGTGAAATCAATCTTGTCAGAGTATCATTTTAATGGAACAGTTACACCCCAGGTGTTCCTAACCAGCCGAACAATAGCTTGGTGCAAAGCTCACAGCTCTGAACAGATGCCAGCTCTTGGCTTATGTACCTGCCAAGGAAATAATCTGTAGTTTTATCATGCTGGGCTCTTCAATCCATTTTTACTTAGTTCTAATTCACAGAAACTAAGGGAATTCCCAAAATGCTTCTGAGGTCCTGCCTGTTAAACACAGTCACAAATTAAATTCTTAACTTTTTTTTTTTTTTTTTAATATCCTCTTAAACCCTCCCACCCCCCACCAAATACTTCAGGGCACTAATCCCAAACTGTTCCTTGTAATAGGTTTATGAGGGTGGTGAAACACTGGCACAGGTTGCCCAGAGAAGCTGTGGATGCCCCATCCCTGGAAGTGTTCAAGGCCAGGCTGGATGGGGCTTTGAGCAGCCTGGTCTAGTGGGAGGTGTCCCTGCCCAGGGCAGGGGGGTTGGAACTAGATGATCCTTAAGGTCCCTTCCAACCCAAACCATTCTATGAATCTATGAAACAGCAGTTAGAGAAAAAGCGTTGGGGGGTTTTACTACTCCTGAAAAATCAACTCCTTAAACTGCAAGCGTTCACTTATTCTTTCTTGTACTAGAAAGGAGACCCAGTGATGTTACCAGCCAAAGAGGTAACAATTCCGATAGCTCCTCTATGACTGAGATGCTTAACTAGAAGAGACATGTTCTCACGCTGCTGCTTACCCCAACGCTGTCTCTCTATGGATACAAGCCACAAGAGCAAATATGTTGGAGAAGGCTTAGTAAAAGCTAGCAAGGGAGAAGAAACTTAATTATAAAATCACTTCAACACAGAAACATGGCATTTTTAGTTAAAAAAATAATCGTCACTCATCGGCTATTTCTATCACTTTTAATCTCCTTTACTGTTAGAAAACATCTCAGACATGAGGGATTTAAAGTTCTTAATTAAAAATATCAATAGTTAGTTTTGAAGAACCTGTCATCACATCCGCTGAAGCAGCATTGCACAGAAATGGTACTTGTGTGTTCAGTGTATGAACAAACCCCTATTTTGCCCTATTGCTTGTATTCGATGAAAGTTATTAAATCAACTTGCACGTTTCTGCTGCTGGGGAAGGAGGAAGAGCAATAGTGAGCAGGATGAGATCAAGAAAGGCAAAGAAAGAGTGTCTACTTGGTAACTTTTTAAATAACAGAATGGTGGCAATAAGAATTGCCCTTACCACCACATCAACACTAGGCTTTCCAGAGCTACTGAGGTGCAATTTCCAAAACAAAATCAGATTTCAACCATGTCCATACATTTGTCACTTTCACATTGGGATACATTATTTGAATGTAAAGAAATCCAAACCCAGAAACCTATAACTCACCCATAAAATTTGCAGCAATGCTGTAAACAGGCCCAAGTTAAAGAAACCCCAGACTAAACTACAAGAAACAATAGGAAATTGGAAACAAACAAAAAATCATTCTCTGAAATTAAATTCTTGCTTTTTATCTATGACAATTTTTTCTTATGTTTATACACATCTTCTTTTGCACTCTCCTATTTAGAGTTTGCCTTTACATGCTACTATATTAGCTTACAGAGATACAAACTTGTGTTGACACCAATTCTGCCACACAGCTAACAAAAATACCCCCAAAAAATCTCATCTCTTCAGCACATGCTCCAAATCTATAGTTTTATACCATTTTAGTATTAGTAGCCATAGGTAATATGTAGCATATGTTGTGCTGGTTTTGGCTGGAATAGAGTTAATTTTCTTCACAGTAGCTGGTATGGGGCTGTTTTTGATTTGCACTGGAAACAGTGTTGATAACACAGGGATGTTTTCGTTATTGCTGAGCAGCGCTCACACAGCGTCAGGGGCTTTTCTGCTCCTCACCCCACCCCACCAGTGAGTGGGCTGGGGGGGGCACAAGAAGTTGGGACAGCTGACCCCAACTGACCACAGGGATATTCCATGCCATGTGACGCCACCCTCAGCATATAAAGCTGGGGAAGAAGGAAGGGGGGGGATGTCCAGATTTATGGTGTTTTGTCTTCCCAAGCAACCATCACACACGTGATGGAGCCCTGCTTCCCTGGGGATGGCTGAACACCTGCCTGACCACGGGAAGCAGTGAATGAATCCCTTGTTTTGCTTTATTTATTAAACTGTCTTTACCACAACCTATGAGTTTTCTCACTTTTACCTTTCCGATTCTCTCCCCCATCCCACCAGCAGGGAATGAGCTAGCGTCTGCGTGGGGCTTAGTTGCCAGCTGAGGATAAACCGCGACATATGTAAAAAAGACTACATGATCAAATATTTCTGGAACTTTGAAGCAAGCAGCTATCAATTACCATTTTTATCTACTACAATGTTTCACCTTTTTCCTTCACACTAGCTCTGAAATGGATATGAAACATTTCATTACTTATCCATAGAATCAATAACATTTTTGATAAATTATTAGATGTATTTGTTTTGTGCTCCACACTCCTCTTGCCACCCACATCATGTCAGAGTGAGGTTATCCATTCTCTGTGGCTAAGCTAAAATATCTGTCCAGTACCAAAAATATAATTCATTATGATTAATACTACCACTAAAAAGAATTTGTTTTCTTGAAATAGCACCATTCAGAATAGCAGTTCAAATAAGGCTAGGATGGATTTTTATATCCGTATTATAAAGTGTCCCTGATTTTGTTGACAGTTCCTCCCCTTTTGAGAAAGTATTACGTGCATGTTCCAGGATTGCCAAGATCAGCCACAACAGATGGGCACTTTCAACTGAATCCCGTAATTGTAAAATGTGGGGATGCTTGTTTAAGAGATGCCAGAACCTGAGAGGGAGAGCTTTGATACCTGTTTCATGTATAACTGTTTTACAGCTTTTTTTCCACATTCTTTCTTGCTGAGCTCTGCTTCTCATATAGCTACGTTACTCTCTGAAGTTCACCTTCTGTCATTACTATGTGATTTCCTGTTGAATACTAATGAGACCGATGCTAGCATATTCTGTGACTTTTCCATCAAAAACTGCTTAATTCTCCTATTTTATAGTTTTGAAGTACAAGCACGTTCTAAACAAATAGGTGTCCCATTCGAAGAGTGCAGAAAGTTTTGCACTGCAAGCACACCGAAACCTGCAAATTCATATGACTCATACCACAGGCAGCACATTCAAAAAGAAAGCAAAAAAGAAACAAAAGCACAAAACAAACACCTGGTTGAAGTTTTCCCCTCTAATTTTTCATTTATGCTAAAATGCTGAAACTGAAATATAGGTTAAAAACCAAACCCATCATAGCATGCTGTAGGAAAAAATCCCAAGAGTTTGGCTTAAAGTTTATACTGCAGTGAGTTTTTCAAAACCCTTCAAGATCAAACAACATGGGACAAATCTCAAAATGAATTTATTGAATCTTGTGGTAGAACTGCTTTTTTCAAGGGGTGAGTTGGTGGGGAGATCAGTTTAAGTTTTGACCGGATTTTAGGCCCCTGTTCTGCAATTTCTGGCTCCCGCCTGATACAAAACTGCTATGAATGTGGTACTGTCAAAATACAACAAAGGCAGAGTTTGTTTCTTTTAAAATGCAACTAGCAGAAGGAGATTTTTGTTTGTTTGTTTGTTTTGAGGCTTGGCAAACTCAAGTAACAAAGCAAAACTTCGTAGTCAAGAGGCTTAACCATATTAAAGCAAAAATCGGAAAAAAATTTCCTCTTAATTAGCAGTCATCGGTTCCTACATCTTGTTTGAGACCTATTAAAACACAAGCAGATCTGTCTGATAGTTACCCCGAGACATACCTAAGACACCATATTCGGACAGGGAGCTGTTGCACACAGTGTAGGGGGCCTGCTGCTCCCAGAGGTGATTCATGGGAACACACGTTCTCTTGTCAACTTCTTGGTCATGAAGCACGTGATGACGATGGCTGCAAACAGGCGTTGAAAGAAATTTGTTAGCCAAGAACAACTTCAGGCTTTGAACAGAGCTATTTTCAAAGATAAACCATCAAAGCTATGTTCTAGAAAGCATGCAAACACCACAGTTACCTTTGCTTTACACAACACCCTGGTTCGGTTGAAACCTAATGATGGCATCACACGTCTAAGTATAATTGCTGTGCTGTAAGGGCTCTCACTGACTATCCAGGCTTGTTCTCAAGCATGCATGGAAACTGAAAATGCCTCATCATTAGCAGAACTCAGGGGGCGAGGGGAAAGGGTGGGAAGGTTGTTACTGTAAACCAGATTGATTAAAGGGGAAAAAAAAAAAGAAAAAAATTGTTATTAAAAAACATTTCACTCTGTCTCCCTGGAAAATTCTAATAATCTTTCCCTTAAAACAACTGTTGTTTCTCTTTTATACAAAAATTTAATCTAATCCAATTTCAGCACCAAGACTTGAAGCAGTTGTATCCTCTTTCCTGCTATTTCCACTCACACGCACCATTTACAGTTCTCTAGAACACCATTAATCAGCATTAGAATGGGGCACCGAGGAACACTACCAAAACAGAGATGACTGAAGTAATTACTGTAATCCATTAACTCCCTGAGCAGACTAACTGAGTGAATCACACCAATATGTCCGGCTTTACAGCTGCTAACATTAGGACAGTTATTATGCTGGTAACAGCTACTGTGTGCTGTATAGCTGCCAATGCTGAACCGAAGAGCGAACGTTTTGGTACTTCCCTTTGCTATAACAAATGCTAGCAAAAAAAAAAAAAAAAAGCTCTGGAATTTAGAAGTCAACAACATAAGGCCAGGAAAAGAAAGAATATCTTTGAAGAACAGCACAGGGAGGGAAGTAGACAGCGGAAAAACACATGTATCAGACAGCTGTTAGGCAGAAATAATTTCTGCCACTGTCGTTTTATTTTTGTCATTCGGCCAAAGGCAGAAGGCCCAGCCAGGTGATAAGCTTCTTGGGTATCAGGTTTTGTGTTTCCCCAGCAAAAGGTGATTACAATGAGCATAAATGGACAGCCAGAAATACCCAGACATGCAAGTCAGATTTTGCTGTTGCGCGATTGTCAGGTTTACTGACACCAAACCAGTGCAGAATCAAGTCTTTCTCTCCCCCTGTCCTTCCCTTCTCCAGAGTCTGTCTCCAAGATGAGAAGGGGCCCACTCCTATCTGCAGCTTTAGCTTCTGACTATTGATAATGTTCAGTACTGAAATAGGAAGAAAGCAAGTCACCACACTGAATGATGACAAAAAGTACTATTTTCTAGACAGCACTTCAGAAGCTGCAGAATAATGAGAGCACTCCCATCGTGTTGTTTTCGTTATGGCAATGCAGTATCTTCAGTTCTTCCCAAATTCTAGCTGATACTTCCTCTTCAACTAGTTCCAGAGATTTGAGACATTATGTACTCCAAGGATTTTTTGGGGTGAAGAAGGGTCTTCTTGGTACAGAGAGAGGATGAAATGACATATACTCTCTATGTAATTGCAATGTATTTTTTCCAATAAAAATGCACTAGCATTTGCCAATGTCTTCAGTTGTTAGGGAAACTGCTTACCTCTGTTATAAATGACAAAGAAACCAAACCAGAGCTAAAAAAGAGCAGCTTTACTGAGAACTGCAGCATCTCTTAGATGTGCTTGTACCACAAGTTAACTTTTCCACCTATTCCTCTGATTAAATGAGCCCGAATACAGTACAACAGGCTAAGTCTTACACATTTCTAGTGTTCTCTCCTGTTTAACAGAGTAGTTGAATATTCTCCGACTTCCTCAGATGCAAGGCATTTTTTTAATCTCACCCTTTATTGTTCAACTGCCCTATCACATTCATAACAAAAACTCATAATCACACCAGAGTAGTATTTTGTAGATCCCACTACCCATCAGGCAAACTCAAAACCCAGCAGTAAAGCAGAACCAGGTTACTGTACCTCAAACTATCTGCAGTGCCAGCTTCAGACCTGAACTTCACAAGAATTTATTTGAATGCCTTTTTACTCCTTTTCTAAAAAGCTGAATAATAAAATTCAGATGGCACAGGAATCCTTAAGCTAGTCTTCACTCTGAACAGCTTTTTATTTGAACATTTTTTTCTTTTTTCCCCTATACTGCTGTGAGCACAACAATTATTTTTATCTTAGACAAACCTCAAGAAAATCTGGACGATAGTTCTGAAAAATCCTCTTCCACCAGTGAGAGAATGGGGAATACAGAGAATCAGTATTCTCAAGACAAGTCTATAGGCGTGTGCTAGACATCACTAAGCACTCACCTGAAATAGGTGGGCAGGTTGCTAAACAATGAACACGTGTGTTCCTCTCCCAAGAGATGCTTACCACTTTACAAGACCATGGTACTGAATTCAAGGAGGATGAAAAAACAGGGAGGGGGCTGGGGTGGAATCTCCCTATTTCCAGGTTTGCTTTCAGGTCTTGTCCGAAGGATTTTGTTAAACTGCCATTCGAATGGGAGCAAAAAGAAGAAAGCCCAAGAACCTGGATACCAAATGCAGCTCAGCACAGAAACAGAGCACTGTACCAGAGAAGACAGATGCCAAGATTCATCGCTTTCCTGCAAGCGTTCACAATGAAGCACAGTGCAGCTGCTGGTTCATTCACCCCCAGCAACGGGCTTTGCATCAAAGGCTTCAATTAAATACTTCATTAACATTTCACTCCACGGAGAATCAGGTAAGGCAGCAGAACCGTATATATTTTTACCAAGTGATCAGATTCATTCATGCTCCATAGTCATTAAAAGTCTCAGTACAAAGGATCTTGTTTCACTTAAAAACAGCCTTGCCAGCCGGCAACGTGTTTGTTCACAGGAGTTCCAAGCAGCCACCACTGGAATGGTATTTAAAAGACTTCAGAATCTGCAGCAGCAAATACCCTTGTTTTACTTCTCAACAATTAGATGGATTGCCACTGAATTTTTAGTTAAAAAGCAGAAAAAAAAATAATTCTGCTTTTCATCAAGAGAAGGAAGAAAGTACCTGAGAACATTTGTTCTGCCTTAAATACAATTCTTTAAAATGCCGTTTGCAGAGACACAGGAGATTTGATTATTTTTGACCGCCAGAATCTGTAACATCCAGATTGATGCTGAATAGCCTCAACTTCCCATTCCCCACAGAAGATCACACTGTTTAAAAAACGTTAAGGTGTTTCTTTAGGTATGGGACAGCATTTAACAGTTATCTCAGTACTCACCTAAAAGTACCCCTCTCCACATCCTGTCCACTTAGTCGGACATGGATCCCTTCTTTCAGAAAAGATCCAAAAGCCATGTATTCTGCTAAGGCCCAGTCAACAACCCTGTTCTTGGTCATTTCCAAGCGGGCTCTCAAAATCCGAGAGAGGCCTACATTGGAATAAAGATCAGAAATCAATGGACCAACTTCAGAGATATTTTAGATTCACATTATATTCACCATTCTCCTTCCCCACTGGCTAAGTTAAACACAGATCTCCTAATAGGCTCTACAAATTCTTCTAGAACTGAACTGCTAGCAAAGTAACTTGTTTCCCCAGGCAAAGGGTTGCCTAATGTTCATACCTTGTTTTAGAAGAAGGACATAAGATTGGTCGTGTCAGAAACTACTGAGGACAATTAAGACGACTCACGGTGAAAAGACTACTTCTTAAAGATTTATTTTCACATCTCTAACACCAAGTACTGTTTTATAAGAGACTGAAAATATCAGCTATTGGGTTTGTGATATTTTCCTTCTCTCTTCCTCTCTCTCATTTTTTCTTGGTGTTTGTCTTATTGGACTTCTGGAAATGTTACAAAGAGAAACCGGCCTGATTAATCAATACTACGAATATCATATAAATAGGAAATTGTAGTGGCTGTCAACAAATTTTCAGCTGGTAAGCAAAAGCTGGTTTGTTGGGAGATTTTTGGTTGGTTTTTTTGTTGTTGTTTGTTTGCGGTTTGGGTTTTTTTGTTGTTGTCGGTTTTGGGTTTTGTTTGTTTTGTTTTTTTGGTTTGGTTTTTTTTTTTTTTTTTTTACAGTGAAAATTTTATAACTTGATAAGCCAAAACATTAAGTTGCAACACTGTGACTTTTAAAGGGAATAAAACTTCAAAGCTGCACAAAGGTGCTTCCAGCTTTAAGGCATAAGCCTCGTGTGTTCTGTGTCACTTGACACCATCTTATTTTCACATCTGCCCTGATGCTTTTTGTAAGCTGTCCTATTTGTTATTTTGACATATTTCCCTTTGTTACTTTCACCATTTTTACAAAAATCCCCCTGCTTTCTTTCCACATAAAATGATTCTCTCATTGAAATTATTGCATTTTAAGTAAAAAAATCAGTCTTGAAAATTTTCTCTTTAGAATATACCAGAAGTTTGATAAAACAAAATAATCTTCCAATTTTTTGTTGAAAGTCTGTGAGATATTAAGCTGTTGTGTTCTAGTGGAAGGACAAAGTACTTCAAAGGTGCTCTTCCCCTTTAAGTCTCCCAAAACTGTGTAAAAAAATCTAGCAGACCAAAGTTTGCTTTGAACCATAAATCTATCTTATATACTGGCAAGTGTTACTTAGTGTCAATGGTTAATCAAGTTACTAAAGAAAGACTGTGTTACCTTTTTAATTAGAATGTCTAATATTAAATTTTATTGGCTGACTGTAATTTCAAATTTATCAGTGTCACAACAAAGTGCACAACTGTGTAGAAGAGTTTAAAAAGTTAATCTATTAATTGCATCTGCTCAACAAGCTTGCAATTGCTAACTGGGAAAGCCCTACCATCATTACTTGTAGTAGTGTTTAATTGTCCCAAAGGAACACAAACACACAGAACACATAGAGCAGACACAGTTTATCCCTTGATGGATGACTCTGGAGAAGAAAGATTAGCTAGAGATTTTACCGAGAAAAAAAAAAAAAAAAAAGCTCTTTCTTCTGATTCTAAGTACCAGCCAACAAAAACAAACAAACAATAAAAAACAACCCCAAAAAAGCTCTCTAAACAAGTTATCTCCACGTTTCCCCATGGAATGAACATGTTATTGCTCCCCGTAGAGCTGCTAGACTTCAACCTGATCAGGCAGTCAAAGAATCAACTCCAAACTTTGACAGAGTGCCAGGCGCTCCCTGGTGAGACAGGCACACTTAAATTCTTACAGTAATAGATGCCAAAGTCAGAATTGAATCTCTTCAGACCAAAAGCTAAGACTTTTTGAGAAAATGCGAGATATGTGCTATCGTCAATGCCAAATGGTAAGTTGAAAGAAGAACTGTGTCTGAATTTGCCCACACAGAGTCCATTCAGCTGTACTGAAATTAGGCTCATGGTGTATCAGCAACGTTGCCAGGTCTGAAAAGACCAAGCTATACTCCTGAGTAGAAAGCTATCTAACTACAAGAAAAGTGTCTTAAGCAGACCTCAAATTACCACTGATTTTACCATTAAGAAAAACTATTAATAGTGCTTCCTGAGATGGATGCCATCCTTCCCAGTTAAGTGCCACAAACATGCCGCATAGAGGCAGCATTTTCCACAGGGACTTGAAGAACAAAAGGAGGTATTAACTTAATGTTAAAGTGACTTTTACACCTCCCTCAGAGGAAATTCTATTTTAATGGGGTAGGGAACAGGAGTGGCGTGATACTGAAAGAATATTATGGTGAGAACAAGCAGCAGGACCTTAATTGTTGCGTTCTCCTTGCCCATAGAGTGGAAGAGTTAAAACAAAAGTCACAGGTATTTTCCTCTTTGGGAAATGGCCCAACAGCAACTCGTGTGCAGAAATATAAAATCTGAGCAAGAAACATAGCCAGTAGGAGAAACAAAGACTCCAGCTGACCTGCATGTATTTTGAAGTCTTTGACTGGCACTGAACTAGCTACATTGCCAATGTGAGTCAGAAGGTCTTCTGAAATGCCAGTTGGAGGACAAGACATGCTCTTGGGTTCTCCGTCCACGTTAAAGAATCCTGGAAGTAAAAGATTTGGTGAGATGTTCAAGGACTGATTAGTTTTTTTAAAAACTCATGACTCTTAAAAGACATTCTAAGCAGCAGCCTAAACCCAGTTCTTCACCTTTCACTGGGAGACACAATCATTTTGATTGTCTCCATGCAAACAGAACTTGATCTTGCAGGCACACAATGATTTGTTTTGTTTCTGCTTTCCCTCCCTGTGAAGTCCAACTATGTGGGCAGAGGCAGCCAATAAAAGGCACATGGCACCTCAATCCCTCAAAAAAAAAAAAAAAAAAAAGGAGAATGAAACAGACTCCTCCTTCCTGAAGGCACAGACAGTTAACATTACAGGAAAAACACTTCTCTGCTAAACTGAAAAGACATCTTTTTCAAAGCCACACCTTACTTTGCATGGTTTTTTTAAGAAAAGCACCTCTTCAAGTTGATCTGGCAGAATGTTTTATTTACTAAAACGGCAAACCAAAGGTCCCATATTTTATTTTAAAGGAACACTGTCTGATAAAAACCGTTTAAGACTCCTAAAATATGGACTCAAAATAAAAGCACAGTAATATTAACACTAGGATAAGCGAAATGATGATTTTTACCAGGCCAAGGTGAATCAAGCCAGTGCTTGATATGTAGGATCTTGTTATCCTTAGATCTAGTATATGCTTCTTCACATATTCTATCATACTTTGCGATTTCTTCCTGTAGAACAAGAACTTTCTTTTTAAAACAGATAAACATAACACCTGTGTATCTTACAGATTACACCTACTACTCAGTAGGATAAAAACAGTTCTTTAACTCCAGAAGAAAACTTAGTTACAATTAGGCAAACAAACAATTTCATTTTATCTAGGATCAAAATGTCTTCTAGAAATATGCTTACCCACATTACTCTAAATCAATTATTTAGTTTATTGGATAAGTGTTACAGAGGAGAGTACCGAGAGCTGAAGTTGCAAGCATCACTCTAGAATGAGATAGAACTGAAGTACCAAATACAATTTATAGTCATACTTCTAAGATCAGCATTATCTAGCTCTCATACTTCAGGATACAGAAGCCACTAAAGGCTAGAAAAGAACCTCCTAGAAAACTAGTTTGGCTTGGACAGTTTAGCTAAGAATCTGCTGGCCACACCTATCAATGGCAACAGGTACAAAGCCATATTCTATAGAGGCAGAATGCCTCTACAATATCTGCGTTTCAATCCAAAACCACACTCAAGTTACTGAACTAGCTAGTCTTTAAAGTAATTAACAGCAATGTTGAGCTCAGTCTGTACAGCAAAACATCCATTCAGGATCCTGGATCCAGTCTCCAAAGCCCATGATGCTACTGGCACACTCTTACAATGGATTCAGGACAGCTAGCTCTGCGCGAGCTGTGATCATTCTTGCAGATAACAGAATGCACCTACACAAACTGCTTTTTTGTTGATCTATGATACAGTGTCACTGCATAGTTACACCTTCTCAGAAGGTCCTTTGTTGCATCTGCACTCTATGTATTCACTTTCACAAAGATTAAGGTAGACCTAACCAGCTTAATACAGGCACCAGACTGCATACTGCATCCTTCTGGAAAATTTCAAGTGATCTCTGAACTTAGTTGAATTATTGCAGGAAAATAAAAAGGTTAAATTGATTTTATTGCATTATTGCTGGCTACAAGCCTGCCAAGGTTATTAATATGAAGCTACAGTTATACCTATGAGCACTCAAATACTGTCTTACTGCTGAATCAAGATTCTAGAGGTGAAGAACAGGTGACAAGTGCCTCCAACACCCACATCTGATCACCTTTTACAAATCTCAGAATTGAAGCAAATTTTTTTTCTGTGCAATATGTATTAATCATGTCACAGCACTTTTGGTCCTTTTGTTACAACAATTCTATTTTACATGAAACCAAATTGAATTGGAAAGCGTCAAAGAGCGAAGACTTATCACAGTAATGAAAGGAAGGTTTTTAGTCAGACAGCATACAGTGACAGTTGTGTCTTCCTACTGACAGTTTAAGTTCCCTTTAACTCTGTTGACGTGTACCTCAAACTCCTGCAGTGTCACAGTCCCATCTGCAATGAGTTTATCAGCGTACTTCTTCAGCACCGGCACCTGCTTATGAATCTGCTTGTACATTAGAGGCTGGGTGAACATCGGTTCATCCATTTCATTGTGTCCTCTCCTACGGTAACAAACCTACAGAGGGAAAGATTGTTTCTGTCGGTAAGGAAAAATGTAAAATGAAGTCTTTCAATTTCATAGTTTTACAGAGATTTTAGGAGGTTTATGGTATAAAAACACGTATGGTTCTTGTGGGGCTCTTAGCTGCTTGGTTTTTTTAAATGAAGAAATTAAAAGGCGATGAAAAATCAAAATATGTTTCTTGACTGAGACTTCTAAGCCACAGAAAAATAAAAGACTGGTACATAATACAGAGAATGAAAAGTTAAGAAAACCAAGACTTACCAAGTCAACCACCACATCTTTATTGAATGTGTTTCGCCATTCTGCAGCTACACTGCAGACATACATCACTGCTTCAGGGTCATCAGCATTCACATGAAAAATGGGAGCGTTGACCACACGAGCAACATCCGTAGGATATGGAGATGAACGGGCCATGCGGGGGTCTGTGGTGAAGCCAATCTAAAAATGCCAGAAACTTCCATTAAAATGTGGGCATCTCCCTCTACTTTGTTTTGAACGCTTGAGGTTTTAATTTAATAGTCATTTACACAGCAGTAGTATAAGCTTTTCATTTGGGCTAGCTAGCTTCTTTTTGCCCCTTAAAAAGAAAACAAAGCAGATCTAATCCAATTAAGTGTTAGAAATTAAATGAAATAAACGTAGGTGATAAAATATTATCCACTCAGAGTTGGTAGACACTATGATCTTTCTCAGGAACTTCGTAACAATTCTAATAAACAGAGGGGACAACACACCCAGCTAATAACAAACCAGAATACAAAGAAATACACTAGCAACTATTCAACAGACAAACTGATTGGAAAATGCTCTACTCATTACCTGGTTGTTGACCACAACATGAATAGTGCCGTTCGTGGTGTAGGACGGGAGGTCACTAAGATGAAACGTCTCATAAACCACTCCTTGTCCTGCAAAGGCAGCATCCCCATGTAGTAATATGGACATAACCTAAGAGGGAGGATTACACACACATATCAGAAAGCAAATCTGCAATTTAAGCTTCTCCGCAGGATTTCTTTGCTTGATATTTCTGTAGTGCTTATAAAGCATAACTGTATTTTTATAATAACCCATAGACTTGTCAGCATTCTGCTCCCTTTGCTCCATTTGCAAATGAAAGTTTTAAGCCTACTTCCTGAAGTTCCCCTTAAGGTACCATGTCAAAAGCTTATTAATTCAACAAGTGATATATCCCTTTTGTGAAGGGGAAAGAGAGGAAGACTGCGATACAAAACTACTGGTAAACTATTTTTATTAAAAATAACATGCAAAACTACCAGTAAGGGTTACTATATTGAAAAAATCTTTACCTTTTTCCCTGCTGTATCCCCTCGATAAAACTGTTCAGCTTTTGTCTTCCCTTGCACAACAGGATCAACTGCTTCCAAGTGAGAGGGGTTAGCCATCAGGGACAGAGTGATTTTCTTGTTTGTTGCTCGGTTGATCCTCTCATGGTACATTCCCAGGTGGTATTTTACATCCCCAGACCCCTAACATGCAAGATGTAGGCATAATTCAGGAATGTCATTCATACCAGCTGCATCCGATTGACTATGCCTAAAATTCATGCTTCAGTCTGAAAAATACATCTGGCTTATTGTCCACCAGTATGTGCTATGGGTTTGACACTGTAATTCCAAATTGGAACACTGTTCCTATTATTTTAGTGTCAACTATCCAATATTGGTAACTATTTACAGAATATTTATACTCATTTCATTTACAAGAAATAAAGATGCTTAGAGATTAAGAACTCAGTCAAATGACCTGGAACTTGGTTATCTACAGTTACTCCTAAGATCCCTTCTGCATGTTAGGGTACAGTATAGTCTTTGAATTTGTTAAGAAATTTCACCGGATCATATTCCTCAAACTAGAAAAGACAGTAATGCATTTCAGCAGCTGATAATGCTATTTTCATAATAACCATGACCATAATGACTAAAAACTAGCTTGAATGTTGACCTGTCTATATAGATCCGTTGAAGAAGCATCTTACCTCATCAGCTGCTTCAAGTTTGGGATCGAACTGACAGAAGATCTGCTCCAGCTCTTTTCGGATTACATTAGCCAACACATTCAGCCTACCTCTAAGAAAATTCCAAACATAGTTATGTCTCAAAAAATATTAATAATAGAGTTAACAGCACAAAACTTACCAAAATCAGCAAGCTATCTCTGTCAGAAATTTGCAAGAAGTTCACTTCAAACTTTTAAACTTTAAACCCTTCGTTCTACCCTTCTCCCATTGCAAAGTTCCTCCAAGGCACTCCCTCAGACGTTTTGTAACACCTAGTTATCTAAGTATGAGCAATGAAGTTTGTAGCTATCTAGCAGTTTTAACACGATGACATTAATAATTACTTAAGGCAAAAGTAAGTTTGATAGTACCTCGCCAAGCTTTCTCAGTTCTAGACTCTATGCAATGGGATAGATACCGTGGCTGCTGCCACATGTCTTGCATCTTCAAAGTACACTGAAGAGTTTCACTAGCATTTACCTGTGAAGCCTGTAGCCTCACTGACAGGTATTTGTTGTAGTTCTGCATTCCCATTACTCGCTAGGGCTGACTCTTGCTACCCCAGCTTCTGTAATATCAACTTTGTTAATAAAGTTCTAGAACCCGTAACTTAAGTCAATAAGCCCATTTGTTGGGGGGTCTCCATTGACATTACCTATGAGGCATCCCCATTATAACGTATTCAATTCCCATTTCACTGGATTTATCAATGATGGTCTTAAGTGCAGGAATCATTACTTCACATCCTTCCAAACCAAATCTCTTTTCAGAAGACCACTTGCGAGCAAGGAAGTCTTCAAATCTGCCAAAAGGAAACCCAAAAAACCAAAAGAGAGTGTCTGTATTAAGATAATGTAGAAAATACTTATTGTCAAACATCTTTTAGCAAGTAAAATTACATTACACTGTTTTAAAACATCTCTGAATACATGTTCGCAAGCCTCAAAGTCAGTCACATGTAGGGAGGGAGACATAGGAGAGAATTAAGTCGTTTTTCTCTTCCATCTGAGAAGTATTTACCAGGACTTTGAAACAATTCAGACAGGAAGAAGAGTCTCCACCTCAGACAAAATTCACTTCCCAAGTTAAACTCAGCTCCTTCCCACGTATACGAAATATATGCTGATCACCAGAAAGGCAGACTAACAGCAAAGAAGTCTCTTTTATGGATTGAAGAAGGCGTAACAGAGAACCTCTA
The DNA here is from genome assembly GCA_947846985.1 of Fratercula arctica. Lineage (NCBI taxonomy): Eukaryota > Metazoa > Chordata > Aves > Charadriiformes > Alcidae > Fratercula > Fratercula arctica. The sequence continues at coordinate 30,466,706 of CANTUZ010000010.1, forward strand.
TTTTCTGAAAGTAATGATTAAATACTTCTAGAAATACAATAGAAAGCACGCATATTTCATAGGTCCTGTTCAATGGCAGGGCTCCTCAGACTGTGTGATGTAACAGTTAGTGACATGCCAGGAACTAGGACACTGGTATCTCTGCCTCAGCTGCAGCAGGAGAAAGATGTCAATCCCTGACAGCTCTACATTCTTTCACTCTTTAATGCATTTGGGCCAGAGGCAATGTGGGTGGTTGAAAAGTACCTTTTAACAAACGCTGAAAGGATTATATGTTGTAAAGCTTGGAGATACAAAAGGCGAAGAAAATACATCTTCATGAAAATAACTGTATTGGTTACATCATCTGTGCAATGCCTTGACTCATAACACTGCCATAATCCATTAATACTCAGCTTATTCCTCGCTTACAACGCTGACATTTACCTCTCTAGATTGAAGTCCTAAAAGCAGTGAAATGAAGAGCTGCCAAAAGACTCTCCTTAGCTCACCCATCAATACCCTTACAATTCAGGCATCTAAGCAACAAGCCAGACCCTCAGCTGAGCTACGCTGCCAGAATTCCTCCGGCAAGTCTGCAGGGCTATGCCAGTTTACGTAAACTGAAAGTGGGATCCCACATGAACAGCAAGTCCTCCAGGGCAAATCAAAGTGGTGGCTGCACACGCTGTTTTCCTCCTCTTTGCAGCTGCAAGTTAAGCCAGTGTTGGACAAGCTGAAAGTGCATTATTTGAGGCAAACTGCCACTAAGTGTACGGAATGACAATACTTCACAGTCGCATCTTGCAAGTCCCCCATATGCCACTGGGAGTTCACAAGGGCTGGCAGCTCACCCGCCATCACTGCATGTGTTCAGCACCCAACAAGGAGCAAGTCTTACTAAAGATGGTTATTCTCAGAAGGGATAAGCTGCAAATGCTCGACTCTGGGCTTAAGAAGATGCCCAGATCAGACTACACAATCAGGGTCTAACATGTTTATTAATGCATACGCAAACTAGCTCAAAGATATACAATGAGTATTTTACAGAAGGAAGAGTTAAAAATGACCCTTCGTTCAATAACTTACCAGTGAAAACACCACAAAGGATGAGAAAACCTACTTTAAAATTCAGTTTCAAGTACCTGAAGTATGTAGTGCTTGGAATGAGCATTTTTGAAGACTGTGTTCTTGAGCAAAACAATGACTATCTGCTTTACAAAGCCACAAATCTCAAGAGCACAACCGATTTTTCCACAAAACCAGATTTTTTTCTTGATCATTTTCAAATATAAAAAAAACCATGCTAGAGATAGCTGAATAGAAATTTAGGTAAAACTTTTTTCTTCCATTTTAAGCAGACAATTAATTTGGCAGAAGAACATTTGGCTCCTTCATATTACTAGAAACCCCAGGTCTTTTCCCATCTTAGACATACAGGAATAAAAGCACAAATTCTTGTCTCAAAATAAACGGAGATGGTTCATACCAAGGGCTTGTTAAACAAACTTACTCAAGTGCAATACTCATTTGACTACTGAGTGACTTTTTTTTCCTGTTTAAATGAAACTTCGAACCAGACAAACAATCTTGCTATAATATCAGCAAGCAAAACCTGGCAAAAATATCTTCCAACACCTCCAATGAGCACTTCATTTTTAAGTCTTTGAACATAGAAGCTTAATCAAAAAATGTTTCTTTATAAATCTCTAACTCTTGTGTTTATCAGAGGATATACAAACTGGTTTAGAATGTAAGAACTGTCATAAATCTCATGCCTGAGAAGACAGTCTTGTTCTAGGGGCAAGAGGGTAATTCACTCTCTGGGATCACAGTATTTCCATACAGATAGCCATAATGGGAGCAATCAATAAGCTGTTTCCAAACATGCTTTCATATCTTCCAGATACCAAAATTCCTGTATGACCTGGCAGCAAGAGGGCATACCTCAAAAGGGGCAAAAACAGGACTTGAAATGACATTATGCCTCTCAAATCCAGTCCCACCTCAGCACAACTTTCCAAAGAGACTTTTAGCATCCCAGCAAGTCAAACAATGCTTATGTCAACATGTCACCCATCTAAAAATTCACCTTAAGCTGACTGCTAGGATGGCTTCCTTTGACCATGTGCTACTAGAAAGATGCACAGTAACAGAATATAGCAGAAGATCAGCATCCAATGTTGTTCTGACACCTATTTTCTGAAAAAGGTTAGGAATCTTTAACACAGACACATATTACTAGTCTGTTGAAACAATTTTCTCCCAGTTTGTCTCCACAAGTCAATGAAAACATTGCCAGATATGGCACTAAAGGCTGCACAAGTGTTACAGAACACAACCTGCTGTGTAAGAAAATAGAATACTAAAAGCTACTGTGCAGACCCTGACATACCTCACAGAGCACAGTTTCCTTTGATATCGCAGCCAAGTTAACTACACCCACCTGTACTCCAGATTTCACAAAGACTCTCCACCTCAGCCACGTACAGACCACACCAGCTTCCTTCACCAGCCTACATCCAGCAGCAACAGAGCGGTTTCCCAGCAGCATCCCAGCCTACCTCATTGAGCGCACCAGCCGGGCCAACAGAGTTCTTTTTTCCTCGTTAGTAAACTTCATAACCCCCGGCGTCTCAAACTTCTGCCGGATCCACTGGCACTGCTCCACATCATTGATGAACATAAACTCCAAGCCAATGTGTTGGCAGTAGGTGTTCTAGGATGTGAAAGCACCAACACAGAAGCTTTAGGAGTTAATGGGCCATGAAGAAGCAAACACATTTTTTAAATTATATTTTCTTCTGAAAGCTATCTTATCTTCTTCCTCTTCCCCACAGTAATCCTGTAAGCAAATAAATTATTTTACTGAATCTTGTTTTGTGCCAGAAAGCTTTCTCTACAAAATAACATTTCAAAATTTTGAATCTGGAAGATTCTCTTTTGGTAAAACATTCAAAGTAGGCCAATAAACCTGCCTTAAACTGACTGGCATATTTCACCTAACTCGCTACTGTTCCTACACACATAATAGAGTCTTTTCTTTAGAGGCACCAGCAAAGATTTCAAGTCATTTATCAAAGTTTACCCTGTATTTTTAAATGTCACCTAAAATCAAGTAATAAAGACAATGAGAAGACAGCTAATGAAGCCTCATGCAAATTATCAAGGCTGGAAATCTGAAGAAGAATGCAAGCAGCTGAGAGCAGAAAAAGAACAGGGAAAACTGCAAAGACACTTCAGAAATTTTATCTCCTTGTTGCATTGTTTTTATTTTCTTTTTCTTACCTTAAAAAAAAAATTTCACTAGAAAAATGTGTCCAAAATACAAGTCAACAGAAGTAAGACCTATTGTGAGTTTAATTTGAGGCAAAACTACTCTGAACAGATAGTATGTGCTCTCTACTGCCTCTAAAAAGGAATGTAATGTTAACTTCAATTAAAAAAAAAAATAAATCCAAAGCTCTGGAGATAAAAGGGAAGCCAGGGGGTTATTTCTCTTTAACACAAATCAGTTCCTTGAAGCTTTTCAATTTTGCTATTGATTTTGTCCATTATTTGCACATTACAATTTTAATGATTATCTCTTGAAAATTGCTGCACAGACATGCTACAAGTGCAAAAACCAAAAAGCAAATATAGAGCTCAAATGCACAGAGTTGTGGCTTCACAACTTAACATGCTTCAGCTAAGCCAACGTAATAGTCAAACGTGCAAGCCAACACATTCTCTCACACTCGCAACAGGTCAAAGCCGTGAACTCTTATATGCTCAGTAATTTTTATTTTTTCTTTTTTTACATTCTTCTAATTCAGTTCTATATTTCATCCTTTAAAATATTCTCTCACTCCTAACTCCTTTTACTCCAATGGATTCCATTACCATGCAACAGAAATCTTTACAACTTCAGAACTCAAAACTTCTGAAAAAAGCACAATTGGGAATATCCAATTATCCAGTACTTCCTCAGTAGTTTACAAATTCATTACCATTCCTACTTGCTGGTTTGCTATTTGGAGTTCCCCTCTAATTATATTTATTCATTTAATTTACTCCTTTATTTCCTTAAAAAATTATTATGCTTTAAATTACTTTAGCTTTGATGACTTCACATGGCATAACAATATCACCTGTCAGATAATGGAACTCTAGAAAAAGGATGGGGGGTGCAAAGCAAGGTCCATCACTATCTACAAATACAGCTGGGCTTTCATGAATTTGGTACCCAACCCTCATATTTTTACCATGGAAGTCTCCCTAAAGCTAGGGCTCTGAGAGCAACCCCTGCACGTCCTGAGTACTGTACACAAAGGTGTTTCATCTGTGGTAGGACACTTAAAAGAGAAGTTTTGAAGGCTCTGTTCCTTTTAAACAACACCCGCTCTTTACAGAATTAGGGCCCAAGTTAGTGTTCTACCATATTCACCTCTTTTATACTCATCCTTAATCTATGTATTTCACGTATCCCGGCAATGAAACTAGTGATGCTGCCATGTCTAGAAACAGTACAAGGGTTATTTTTAATGTCATTTGAATTCTTTGCATGCTCTATTAATAACTGACAAATGATAAGTTTTCATGACTGAACAACTAGAAAAAGTTCACTTCTGTTTGGATGAAAACAATCACAAATCAAAAAAACGTCCCACTGACCTCCAGCCGTTTGATGATCTCTCGTAAAGAAAGACTGTTCTCATTTCCTCCTATGAAGGTGGTTGTAGGCAGCTGAAAGACTTTGTCCAAATCAGATTCATGCAAACCGTAAAACCCTACAACAGGTACGTTATCAATTTGTGCAGCAGAGCAGGAGACAAAAAGGAAACTGGCATTGTTTTTCAAACCACCATGAATTAAATTTAATTAAGCAATATTAAGAAAGAAGGTACCAGATTAAAAATTGAAAGTGTGACTATTTTGGAGGTACCCATTAGTACAATGCACTTTAGTCTGGATTTTAAAAAGAAATGTTTTAATTAAATAGTTATTGTTTGATTAGAAGCACCAAACCATTCTTTCTTAAATGCTCAGACAGAACAACTGAAACTAAAATCACCCAAACCTTTTTATATTTTAGCATATATGCCATCAATCCTCCATATTATATCTTGCACTTCACTGGTCAGTAAAATAACTAGCTTTGATGACTGGGATTTCTTCCTTGCTCTATCATGGGCAACAAACACCAAAAGAACCACTTTTCACAGCCAGAACCAGTTGGTTGGAAGCATACTAGATTAATTTAGACAAAATTAATAGATAGACTAAGAGAAAATTCAGAACTTGTTCAATGTAACACTGTGCAAACACTCTGCTGGAACTTCCAAGGTACCTCTATTCACCCTGTTTCTCTTTATAGGGAAGTGAGTCTGAAATAGCCATGAAACGACCTGTACAGCTCTATTTCCCAATCGGTGACCCCTTATAAAACAGATTTCCACACACACACCCCAACTAAAACAGGGGCTTGTCTAAGTGTATTGTCCCATTTTCATTTAGACATATCTAAACTTGTTCTGGCTGAGAATATGGTTTAAGAAAATATTTAACTTAACTATTATGCAGTTTCAAAAGCCAAAATGCACAACTGACAAGATCGAAAGACTGGTATCAATGGAAGTTAAAGGCTTTGCAGGATAAAGTTTAATCTAGACCTGTTAAACGAAGAAAGGAAGAGTAGCTTCTTACAACTGTAATAAGCAAACTTAGAAAACTTATAATACACATTACATACAGTTATAGAAACTTATATATACATAAAAAATAATATGTGTGTGTGCACATGTGAAAATATTTTAAAAACTAAAAACAACTTCTCCATTTTAAATTTTGAACTCTTTATCTTAGTTCCAGATGAGCTGCAGGCATCCACTTTAACACTGACATGACAGCCTGTACGTAACTCTTAAATCAATATAGAATACTGCTCCGTATTTCCTGTTAAACGAATTTTCTGAATATGAAAGTAAAGAAGGAATTTAAAGATGAAATAATAATGGAACTTAGCGTTTAGAGTTGAAGTCAAGCCACAGCACTGCGTTGCCACCACTTTTACTATATGCACTGTCAGCAATAACACCTTTTGTGTTTTAAAAAGAATATATGTAAAAATAATATATTTTAAAAATTTTTTTTTAATAATATATTAAAATGTCAAATCTGGAGTGACCAAAAAAAGTGTTTGCATACCACTGTTTCTCCTTTTTGATACTGTAAATAGGTTTTTCCAGCACCAAATTAATTCTGGTTTTCTGTAATGCTAAAGAAAAAAAAAAAAAGGGGGAAAAAAAAAGGAGAAAAAAAGGGACTCAGGGGATGACAGGGGTTTTAGTGTAATTTGAAATAAAGCAGTGCTAACATTCTCTTTTTTTTTTTTTTTCCCCTTTGCTGTCTTTCTCTCAGACTTCACAGGCTCTTCATGTTCTGTCATGCAAAAACCAGAACACGTACAGGATTGATCTGGGCACAGACAGAACATCTGTGCTTTGTACTGCAGCACTGCGTATTTCCTGAAGCACCACCTCATGCTTAAAGAGATACAACCTTCTTGAAATCCAAGACCTCCTGCAAGCAATTCTATAACTTGTATCATGCAGCAGGTACACGTGTAACTAGCATTTTATAGAACTCACAGAAGAAACTTCCAACCAGGTTTCTCAAAAAAGAAACCAGAAGACGCGACAAAGACAATGCACGGAAAAATCAAACACTAAAATACTTTCTGTACTACCAGGGACTTTTCATAAGTTTCCCGACGGGAACATCCGAGGACAGGCAACATTTGAGATCCTTCTTTGTTTGCTGTGCCAAAACTAGGTTAGAAATTTCGTTTCCCCTCACAAACTGAAGTATCACCTCCGCTACACTCTCAGACACATGCCGCCACATCACTCAGAGGGCTAGCATATTTTTCCTACGCTCGTGAGGGCTTCAGGATTATGGCCTTTTGACCAATCACAACACCCTGTACTAAACTATCTGTAGAGTCTGAAGAAAATTGTACTGACGTGCTAGCAACCATCCATGCTCCAAACAAATTATATTTACTCAGTAAGTGTCTAATGTTATTTTCTAGTAGATACTTTCCTTTAATTAAAGCTGACAAACTTCAAAGAGAATCCCTGATTTGTCTAAGCACCTCTCTATTTACAGTCTTAAGCGCTCCACTGCCTTTACATGATCAAGGGCAGAACTGCTTCTTTTCCTACCACCAAAAATAGAAAACACTGCAGCAAAGAGGCAGTAGATATACTTAGAGTAAAACTAAGCAGAATGTGTTTTATCTACTACTTGCACTATGTTTTATGTCTGATCCAAAAAGCTTCCCCACATATCAAAGAAAAATGATTCAGTGTCTTTATCAAGTAGAAAACCACTTTTTAAACATACCTGGTAGATTGAAGATCAGAGAAAAATCAATCAGATGGGTTTTTTTATTCAAGCAGAGAGGAGCAAAGAAATTGATCAGTACAATTTCTCAAAGGCATGCCCTCTTAGCAACCAGAAAAACCTTTGCAAAAGCAAACACTAGTGTATTAGACTCTTCCAGCAGTGGACTAAAATGAATACCATTGGATTATATAAAAAAGTCAATAATTTCTACACTTCCTGTGTTTTCTTCTGATAACTTCAAACAGACTTCTTCAAGTTATACAGAAAGAATAAGTATCAGAGCCTAGAATCCACATTTGTTATGAAATTTACCCTAAGTTCCTCTATCCAGCATTTTGTTTATTGCTTGTTTTTCCTATTGACAAGCCTTCATATGTACCCAGTCGAAACAACAAGCATAATGGTATAAAAGTAATTTAGACTACCAGAATCTTAGCCTAATGTATTGATTAGCATTAATTTCTGGTGTGGTTCAAAATCATAAGATTTAGCCTTTTTATAAAGTGTTTATAATCATCATTCATCCGAAGGTGAATTCACAGGAACCTCAGCTGTAATCTCAGAGTAGGAATCCCACCGTCCTGAAGTCTGAGCCTCCTTACAAATGTTCAAACTATTTCATGGTACCAGCAAGTAGAAAAGTTAGAAGCTTCCCTGAAATGTCTTATTAAATCACCTCACGCCAATGAGACAAAGGAGACAAATGACCATTGCAAATAACAAGGCATACACTGTACACACCAAGTTTATCGATTGTAGTGATTAGGTCAGATGGAACAAATGAATCCAAGTCTGCATCCAGAATTCCAAGGGGATCCAGCTGAGCCACATGATGGCCGCGGATCTGAAAAAGGAGGAAAGTGAGAGAAAAATGAAAACAGCTAACAGAAGTCAGACAAAGGGCAAGAGTCACAGATAATCTCTTCACAGTATGTCTATCAGCCATGAAGTCAAATAAGCAAACACCACTAATGTCATGAGAGGATCATATTTTCCAAGTTTTCCCATAAGAACATGAAATAAGCATTATACCTCTGTATATGTATACTACCTCTATTAAAAATTGCTAACTACACATTAGAAGATAACCTTTATTTTGCCTGACATACAATTTAAACTGGAATTACACTGATGTCTAACTAAAGAAAACTACTAAGGATTGTACTCTAAATCTCTGGGTAAAATTAAGAACCTATGAGCAGTCTATAGATCCTATCATTTGCTAATGCAGTCATTTTGTATTTTTGCCTGAATCCTCCTTTACGCACCTGCAGAATACTAAGTTACAGCATTGCTGACCTAAAAGATAGATCGGTGCTGAAGTTTATGTTGGAAGCGAAAGGATCACTCTTCATGAGCTTGGCTCCACATCAGATAGCATTGGTTTTCGTTCATGAAACTTCAGGGATTTCATCTATGATAAAACTGGCATTCAAGACAACAAAGAACCAAAATTCAATGGGGAATTTAGCCAGCCTTCAGTTATCAATATGACCGGTGTTAATGTATGCCACAAGGTTCTATAAACTAGTGCCTTATATTAACATACAACATTGCTACAGAAGAAATAACCAATTGATTCAACAGAGCCACAAATCAAAACTTTTTTTTTAATATGATGTCTCTTGTGCATGATTCTGATATACCAAATTAGCTCATTAAAAGTTTTTTATAGATTAATATATGAATATTTTCTCCTTTATATTTTTCTTTTTAAGAACAAATTCAAATCACTTGGCTAGAATTTCATTCACGCTACTAGTATCCTAATTGTCTCCAAAAAAAAGTATTAATAAGCTGCAATATTAATAATGAATTGCATGACACAGTAATGGAACGTGATTAAAGCGTGGTTCATCAAGCAGTGACTTGTAAAAACACTATTCTATATATATATATACACACACATTCTATTATGAACTTTCCTGCATATATATATATATATATATATGCAGGAAAGTTCATAATAAAATGCTTCCCACTCATAAGCAAACAGAAATACAGCATCTTTTTTAGAAGCACCAGCCCTGCGAATTCAGCCCGGCCTCTGAGATTCTTTGCATCTCATGAATCACCAGTAATAAAACTCTGACAGGCCAAATGATGCCCACAGCAACATCTGTGCCACCTCATTGTTTACAGCGGCACAAAGTCCATCTGACTGGAACTAAGCAAACAATTCTGTCTCAAGCATCATCAACAGGAAAGAATTCACCTCCATAAGCTACCTCTGCTCTGCAATATTAGTAGGAAGAGGAAGAGGAATAGCAAGAATGCCAAAACCCAGAAGAACAAAGCAGTAAAGCACTGTGTCATTATACTCCAGGAGCAGTTTGGTTTTTCACTACAAGACAGTATTTTCCTCGATATCATGTTATTTTTTAATAATTTCCACTTCTTTCACTGGATACAGAAAATAGTAATAGCTGCAAAAATCAGTGAAAATACACACATGGAAAATTTTCATCAATTGCCATAGGTTTGATTGAATGCAAGTACGGACTACCTGAAACTAGACTTTAAAATCCTATTTTCTAGACGCAGATGAAAAAAAAAAAAAAAAAAAACCTACATTATAAAAGAAGACCCAACAAATTAATTTATCTGGACTCATTTTTATTAAGCACACACATTTCACTGGAAATCCTTCTTTCAGTGCGCCTGGTGCTCTGCATTAGAAAAAGCAATAGATTAACTGCCTTTTCAGAAGACCAGCTCCATAGACCACAAAGCAGGTTACCACAAAACCCATAAAATACTGACAGGTTTGAGAAATGAAAATTCTGTATCCTTTTCCATTTCATTTCATTATCAGGCAAAGGAAGGTCACAAATTGATCGTATCCCTTCAACACTGAATTTAGAGGTTTTAAATACCTTTTAAAAACAGACAGTTGCCTTAGGTAATCCTCTTTCATTGTTTGTGGCAGACACATGGGTACCTGCCATTTATACAGACATTTCTGTTCCATCACTTGAGTTGGTGCACACTTTCAAATACAGGGAGCAAAATGGCAATCCCTGAACTATTTTCAAGTAAATGGTGCCAAACCAGCCTAAAAGTCTCCAATTTTCTCTAATTCTTCAACAAATTTTTACTGCAATGAAAAGTGAATGGTCTGAAGTGGTTGTTTTCTACATAGCTATTTATAAGCAATTTTGTATATTCTTTATATTCACAAACCTTTCTACTCTTTTACAACACCGCTCCAACAGCTGGATTAACATGGTTCATGTCTGAATCAATGGTGACAAGGCCATGTGTACAGAAAAAGAAGTTTTTTAAAAAAAATTCCTCTTCTATTCCTCTGATGATAGCAAACAGGAGTTAAAATTCTTAGTGCAGGGTAGAACAGATCTGCTCAAGTCAAATTGTAACAAATTCCTTGGGAGGTTACATACTTAAGAAAAACTGGAATATTTTGCTCAGTACAGATCTACATGTTTAGCAGTTGGGTTTTTCGGTTGTTGTTTCACACTGTCTTTAAGTCTTTTATTGAAATTAAGATATTAAACACAAGTCTAAATAAAAATGTTTAAACCTGCTTTACATTTAGAAAACATCCAACCAAAACCACTGTACTATTTCCAAAATCCTCCTTCTTTTAGATGAAAAAAGGAAATTAGACCTAAGTTCTTAATTTAATAAAAGGCTTAAAAAAATCTGAAACGAAGTCACCTTTGGTAACAGCTCTCCAAAAGAAACTCATCAAAGCTGACCCAAACGCAGTACTGTCAGCCTCCCAAAATTAAACTTCTGGTTAATTCATTATTTCTCCTCTCTCTTTTTACCTATAATCCCGTTAAAATAAGGAATCTCAAAATTCACACTAGATGTACAAGAATGCAAGTACATTTCCTCCTTTCAGTGATAAAGGTAGTAACATTTAGAACTCTAATACAAATTTTCCCAGAGGTGAAGACAGACTTGGATCACAGAAAAGTGAACAGGAGATTTATTAGTACCAGTATATCCAGGAAAACCTCCTTCACATGAAGCAAAACTATTTCAGGTAACTTAGTTTTCCAGTTTGGTCAACTGATTGAATCAAACACACACACACAAAAAGCTTAAAACAGCCAAGTGAGCCAAAAGAATAGTAAAAGCTAAGCTTTGACATGTTTGGCTCCTGTTCCTGGTAAACAGGCAAAAAACAATAGATTCATGTCCCCTTTCACAAATTATTAACGCCATAAAAAGCTTCCAGGATAAGTCAGAGGACCAGCATCAAGGTTGTGGGCAACCTGAATCCCGAGTCTGCTACGCCAGAGATGCATCCTGGTCTGAATCCAGGACCTCAGTGTTGAGGCAATGTGCAGGGAAGAAAAGACTGTCTAGTTCAAGACATTTTGGATCAGAAGCAAGACAATAGGTAAGAGTTAAGACCAGAAGACAAGCAAGAACATAAAAAGGAAGAAAAAGGTTGTTTGCAAAGGAAAGGCCTTCCCATAGCTACCCCAAAGTACACTTACTTGGTATGCTCTTATCAAAGACTGCACAGCAAGGTGATCTTCAACAAGCTTTTCAGCTTTACCCGGTGTCTGGGCCAGGCCATGGCTCTGAAGAAATGATGCCTTTCTTTCCAACTGATCTGGTAGATGGGGGTCATATGCTTGGCCAGCGTTAGCATTTTGGAAAAACAAATCCCAGGACTGAACATGTATACAGAGAAGGAAAAAAAGAAGGAAAATTGATTACCTCAAACAGAAGTCTCAACCAAAAGCAGCTCCTTCAAGCTGCAAACGGTACCTCACTACATTAAAGCACTAAGTACCACTAATGGCCACCAAAATGAGAGTACTGATATGTCTTTATTTTGGTAGCAACAACTGTTTCTTTTACACAGAGCCCTTTTCACCTCATTTCTTACCCTGAGCTTGTTCAGTGGAAAACTCTCCAGCATGTAAGAGTGCAAAGCATCTTCGTACATTATTCATTCACACAGCTCTTTTTAATTGTGATGTTTATTCAGGCAACCAGTAATGGGTATGATATTATGCTGCTGGTAAAGAGTTATCAAGCTTATAAATCTGAAAACCTTAATAAATTAAATTAATCCATTCCTTTCATGATACTTAGGGAATTTATGATACTTCAAGACACTCACTGAATATGAATCAGAATCAGTCCTTAAGGGCCTTTCTTGAAGGATCTGTTTAAAAGCAATTACAGCTTTTCTGAGTGAGACTGTTGATCGAAGATCCCTTCCTCACTAGCTTAGGTTACCTTACTATGAAAGAAATTATGGACCTGGTTTCAGGTGCAAGTCATAACTTTAGATGAGTACACATTTCAGAAACTGAATCACAACAAACAAAAGATCTGTTTATTGCCATCTGCCCTTTTACACAACCCACTTCCTCCACATATGCCCAAATCTGGTTTTCCTAAACTGTTTCTATTCAGATGAGGTGGTCATTGTCCCAGGTTAGAATGGTATTAGATGTCAACAGACAGGAGCAGAACGGGAAAGCCTGCACTAGCAGGAGACTAATCAATACTTGTGCTTAGCTTACAGTTTCCATAAAAGGTAATGAAAGGTCATAAAATACTTTCCTCAGTTTGGCTAATTTAGGAAAGAAAGGAAGTTATTTCAAAACTTTAAAATCTTTGTGACTGGAATAGAAGAACTGTAAAAGCTAAATTTCGTTTTGTACAGTGCATGTTATTTACCCTGGCTGTGAGCTTGGAACTAACACATTTTAATGAACCAATGCCAGAAGAGACAAAACATAGCCCAAAGAGTTGATTTTTTAAAGAATATTACTTAATATATTCATTACAGAATACACAAAAGTAGTAAAATAATGTAATACCAACACTGCACAGCAGAAAAATATTTATAAAATTATGGCTTCATTAACAAAAAGTCTTCACATTGAAATTTCTACAAGCTTTAAGGTGTTCAGAAACACTATGAGAGGGGCAGCACACAAGAGCTAAACACTACCCAGCCTTCTGAGTTCAAGTTATAGAAGTGGAGGGACTCATTGAACCTGTGGACAGAAACCTCATCATTAACATGAAGCCTCTGCCCAAGAAACACTGCTTTAATGTATTTCTCTTACTTCTTTATTAATACAAAGCTGCTTTGATACAAATACAATAAACTTACTTAATTTAGCACCCTGCTCTAACACAGACTTCATTAAACACAGCCTAACTTTTATATGCCATTACAAATTAAGGCAGACAGATCATGCTTGTTGGTCAGTTCCAGGCACACTGATGAAGAATTCATTCCTCCTCCCTTCCCTCATTTATGCCCATTTCCTATATTCTTCTTACTGTGACACCTTGCTAGCCGCACTGAGATTAGAAGTCTGTATTTACACAATATCCTATAAATGGTCTACAAGAGTCTGTTAGTGTAACTGCATCTCCTCTGGTATTCCCTCTGTACACCTTCTCACTCTGCATTAAGAGCAGTATTGTTAGTCCACCCCTATACGGCACCCAGTCTGACAGTTTGCACCTTACAGACAGTGAATAATAGATACGATCCCTTCATGTTACAACTGCTTGACTGAAGGAATTATTTTGGCAACATGCAGTTATTAACTTTCATTAAATTAGGAAATTCCAAACACATTTGGATCCATGACTAATCTGACATTTGGTATTCATTCAAAGTTTTAATAAACAATATGCTTTGCTTATGTTAAGGTTCCTTCCTCACTTTTTCCAACACCATGATACACATACAATGAGGATAATAATATAACTATTCCTTTGTTGAGTCAAAAGCTTTTTATTTAGATGCAAAAGTTATCACAGCACAGTCCCGCAAACAATTGAGTATGTTTTTAGACAAGTTCTCTGCTGAGACAGTTGCTAAAAAAATCCAAATAGACTTGCCCAACCAGCTACCTGTTTAAGGAGAATAACTATAGGACCCTTTCTTCATTCAAACTCACAAATATAAAGAAATAGCTTCAAAACATTTACATCTGAAGATGCAGCCAGCTGGGACAGAAGGAACCCACACTATTTTTTCCTATCGCATTTCTGAACTTATTGATTTGTTGGGCAGGCTTGACATTTAATCAGAGGGGAGGGAAAATACATCATTTGGCTACAGAAAATTAGTTTTTTCTAGATACACATCCATCAAAGCCTTTACAAATTTCTACAGTGTCTTTCAAGATTGATACCAGATTATAGTCTTCAAGTCCTGTGTATCAATGTCAGTCTTTGGCAAGAGTATTTGCCATGTGACTGAACAGACAGAAGACCAGCTTGGTCTCACAGCAAACCTGCAGGTTCTCAACTAAACAAGTGAAGTTCTTTAAGAAAATAGTAGAGGAGACTTCTAACAGAAAAATACATCTGTAAAAAATAAATTACTATAGTGATACATGATACGTTCCTTTTTTTTTTCCCCTGCAAGCAAATCTATATTGTAGCTAACCATTATTTTCTCAAGTAATATAATATAATTCAAGTGATTCACTGACAACATTCTACTCTCATATAAACAGTGTTGCGCTTAGAATAACAAGTAACATATTAGTTATCTTGATGGTTTGGTTTTTTTCTAGTGATGTTACAGTATTTATCAATGGCAGTGAGGACAGTAAAGCCTTAGAAGACACACACTGAGCATCACTACATCATTTAAAGAAAAGAAAAAAAAAGATGAAGTCAAAACAAAACAAAACCCCCACACTTTTTCCAAGTACATAAACCAAGGAAGCAATTACACAAGCATGGCAGAGCAGCTGCATACAGGATAACATGGTAGGCATTATGTACTCAATATCCAACCATGCAGTTTTGTAATTAATCTTGTGATAGTAATAACTGAGCCTTGTCAAGCTTCTCCCTTATGATCTATGGCCCTGACACCATGCTTCAAGGAGAAATAATGATGCCTTTTTCAGAGCCCACGTCATTTTATTCTGATTGTTGTTTTGGCTACTTTAAGGATAGGAAATTCAAAAGACAAGGAGAAGTGGGAAGTCATCAGGAATGGATTTACACAAAGAATAAAAGCTCCCATGGATATAAATGCATACTCCTTGATATATAAGCCATTATATATATAGAAAGGAGTGATTTGTACAAAAACCGCTAGCACCACTGAATACGCTCATTGGAATGTGAGAGCCATATTTCAAACAGTTTTAAATAAGCGTACATGGGAAGACATGTCCAGGCAAGTCCTCAGAGACGGAAATAATTGGAGGAGCCTTGATTAATTGGTGTTTCTAGGTAAAAGTGAGCAGAGTACGATTTTTAAAGCCCAGGAAAAATAAAGCTTTTTCACCTCATCAAGTAGAAGAAGCACATCCCCTCTGATAAGGAGGAGATGTCCAAGAAGAAGAAACTTAAGGAAAAACAGGAAAAAAGAGGAAAGAGAATGTAGTGTCTAAACGTTTAGCACAAATTGGCTCTCTAAACCATGCTGGATGAATGCAATGAAATATGAGTGGCCTGCAGAGAGAGTCAAATGATTAGCAATACTATAACCAACACCACATAAGCCATTGGTGTCTCTTGACGTTATTTTCCAACACTTGCGTCACTGTCTGTTGCAGAATGACAAATTCACGATTACATTCATATGACATGCGTTCTTCCGTATTTTTAATAAAACAGGCTGAGTTCAATTCTCAACATTTTTAACCTGTTTTATTAAAGCCCAAATTTAACAAATTCTGTCAGCAAAAATATTGGGTAGGTATTTAAAGCTTTCAGGTGATGAAATGAGAGGGTTTTCTAGAAAACAAAAATTAATTTTGTTGATAAAACTACGTAAAATTAATTGGCATCATTCTCCTCCCCCTCTTTTTTCTAGGCTGTGAAAAACCTAATTATTTAGGCAAGAATAGCTGTAAAGTAATCCTTGATGTCCATCAATCATACTCTTTTAAGCCTCATAAACCAGGCACACAGTGAATTTACTTCAGTTCATTACTGTTGTAAGTATATTACATATAGTTAACCTGGAAGAGAATTCACACATTTTTAAAATGCATCTTGAATTACCTGGGGTATACTCCCTAGGCCAAACCCTACTCCACCAGTACATTTCTATTCCTCTGTCAGTTCACTTATGCTAATTTATTGGTCACTGTTAAACCTACAAACTGCATGACCTCATCAGGATCTTTTGCCCAACTGTGCCTGAACTGTCAGACGAATTGGATCGTCTTTCAGCAGGATTTTTAGCATTTCCGCCTACTCTCAAGTATCAGCAAAATAACGAGCAGGTCTAAATTTATCAGAAGCCTTTGCTCTTTGCTAGGGCCGTTGCGCCGTGAAAGCTTCCCACCCCCGCAGGGGACGAGGGTGGCCTTTAGGCGGCGCCTGACTCTGGGAATCGACCCGGCCGTTCAGCACCCTGGCCAGCTCTCGCCCGTTCAGCACCCTGGCCAGCTCCCGCCCGGCAGAATCAAAGAGAGACGGGACGAGAGGAGCCACCCCTGGAGAAGGGCTCTTCAGTTCCAAGTTAAGGCGTTACACAAAAGGCCTAGGATCTATCTGCTATGTGAACAACATTCAGTCTTCACAGTTGTCACTGTGACCTTCCAACAAGGCTAAATTCATATGCAACATCCAAAAAAAAATACAGCTATAAAACTGCTTTTATTGGTCCCCTTTTTCTTTTCCTCAACATGCATCATTTCCTCACACTCTAGATTACCAGACTTAGAGCAACAACTTCTAAGTGACATTTTTATATATGTGCCTCAAGAATAAGGGAATACACAAATAATTTGGTAAACATTTTGAGCACAATTCACATTACTTCTCTAGAAAATGACTTGTCTGTCTTAGAATTTATCAGACTTCTCATCAGCTTCTCAAGTTACTACACATGTATCACCATAAGAGAGCCTTCCTTGTCAGCAGAAAAGTTTGTTAAGTCTATGTATTTTTCCCACAAGAAAGGATTTGGGCAATAGATTTAAAGTTAATAAAAGTAAAAAAATGTCGCCTGGAGAGAGAGGGAGAGAGACAGAACAAAATACTTTTCAAGATGTTTAAGAAGGTTTTTCTGACAATTTCACATTCAGTTTAAAGGTTACAATTTCCACAGCTACCTAAAAGGAACTGAACATTCATCTTCTTCATAAAGTTTAGAAGTACCAAGATCAACACTGTCCTGGTTTGAGGTAAAACAGAACTAATTTTCTTTTCAGTAGTTTTACTTATCAGCTAAGCACCTTCTAACTACCTACCTCTCTGAAATTAACAGCGTATTTTTTAGATGGCATTGGCTTCTAGCAGATAAGGTCTGATGTTTATAGTTAATACCAAGGAATGGTACACAGAGAGGCTCCTGCTTATACTTACTGCTATAACAACCAAGGTGAGCTAACTTTGTTACGCACCAAGCTGAGGGTCAGAAGTGGAAAAGCATAGAGGGGTCACAACTGCGGGGAGGAATGGACAGGACAGGTGACCCAAAACTGACCAACAAGATATTTCACCCCATCTGCATCATGCTTAGTATAAAAGCTGAGGGACCAAAGGGGTCAGCCCTCTTTCTTTCTTCAACAGCCAGTGTCTGAGGAGGACTCTGTCTCTTCATCTGCCTTTGATCCTGAATCCAGTTCCTGAGTTCAGCTCCTGTCTGTTGCTGAGTCCAGTCTGGGACTTTCTCAGTGCCTGCCAATGACGTGATCATCATCCTGGATGCTCCATACTGGTTTTCTATATATTGTATACATATTTCATTATTTTCTTACTAATATTATCTTTTCTTTTTATTATTTTATTATTAAGATTTCATTAAAGTAGTTTAGTTTCATATCAACTCATAAGTGTCTGTCTCTCTCATTTTCTCTCATCTCCTGTGAGGGGAGATGCTCTCTCTGCTCTGAAGGGGAGAGAGGTTAAAGAGAGCATCTGCCATTCATTTTAGTGGCCAGCCCCGCCCAAACCATGACCAACATATACTATTTAAATATAACATATCTTCTGATATAACCTTATTACAATAAACAAAAAATTAAAAGTATTTTATTTCCTGGGTCTTCTTCCAGATGCAACTAATTACTTAACAAACTGCTAGAACAGCATTTCCATGGAGGAGTACTGGAAGTTTCTGAGCAGCTTACTATTTCTGGTCTGGACTTCTCATTCTTTCTGCTCAGCTCACCATGCCTGTGGCTCCTCTGTACTTTTTACTGCTGCAATATCACATCTTACAACAATCAATACGTGGGAAATTAGTTTCACTTTTTTTATTTCATACAAGACCTTTTTCCGGACTTTTTATAAAACAAGTCAAAAAAGAAAAAAAAAAAAATCGATTCCACTCTTAACCTAATATTATCGTTTACAGTCAAGTTTTAGACTTACCTTATGCACGCTTTTAGGGTTTTCAAGCCATGCATAATACATTTCCTCCACATAATTTGAATTACTCCCACTCAGGAATGGTGCTGAGGTTCCTGACGAAGCATACCGTTGGCCATGTAAAAGTACCCTTCTGGCTATATCTTGCTTTTCCAGAAGTTTAATGCCATGCCACTTCAGTGTAGCCGCAAACAACTTCAGATGACTCATGTTTGTTTATTAGACAGAAGATCCAAGTCTATTAATAAAGACAAAACAAACCTAATCAGAAAAAGAGCAAATGAATTGCAGACGTATTTCAGCCTCACATTGAAGACTGAGGTTTATGGATAGAGCGCTCTTCAACGAAGCTCAGGCCTAGGCATGAAGTTCTTTTCAGGAGAGAGGCCACTCCGTGACTGATGGTAGAGCTACTCTTAGAGCAGTGGAAGTGTCGCTGATGACCATGCCCACACCACAGCTTCTGTAACTGATAACATCATCGTGGTTCCTGAAGCAATCATGATACCACTTGTAACGCATGCCCCCTCAGCCTCGGTTCCCTGGGAACAAATGAGTCTGCTAATCATTGACTTCTCTGGAGCTCTTGACAACCGCAACTGCTGTGTTTCGTAGAAAGCTCCGGCCTTTTACCAAGTCAAACCGGGGTACATTCAATGAACCGTGTCAACCGCAAATGCAGCAGATGAAAAAAGCCTGCTTCCTCAAATGTATGCCATGGATAATGGAGCTGACAAATAATTAAAAGTGTTAGCTCAGTGTTCATTGACATTAGCCTCCAGTGTTACACTAAGAAAAGGCTCAGTTTAATTTGCTTTCCTAACTAGCAACATTTACCTTGTCCTTCCAAAAACATCTTATGACTTTTTTAACAAGGACAGCAGATTCTCTGTAATTTTGAACACAGTGAGAAAAACAGTAAGTGTTGAATCTTGGGAATGCTGAATAACATGAGTTCCAGTGCCAGCAAAGGGAATCACAGCTCACCTTCAGAATAAAAAGAACAAATGTAGCTAACAATTAGAACAAAAATAGTATAATCTTAATACTGAAGTTGCTAAAATTGCAAAGGGATAGCGATAATATGAAAAGAAATATTTGGAAAGGTACAAGAACATGAAGGGTAGGATGCTAATTAAGAGGAAGACAAATTCAGATTTAACTCTGAGGTGTCTCTCATTTGGTTTATTGTACAACTAGAGAAATAATTTATTTGGTCAGAGGGTAAAATCCAAGTTTTTTGTTGTTTAGTGTGACTAGTTGCTAAACAATTGCTAAAACCAAACAAAAGTATTGAGCTGCCAAATGAACTTTAAAGTGTTTTAAAAACAACACTGTCATTTTGAGTCATAGATCAAATTTTGTTACCTATTACATGTAAAGATTATTTTATCGCTAATTCAAGAAATAATAGATACCTTAAAAATTCTGTATAAACGTTTTCTGTATATAAATCCCATTAAATTATTTTCTCACTGTTTTTCCTCTTCCTCCTCCCACTCCAAAAAAAGGAAATACAAACTTAGGAATTTTATAACTGTGTAAGGGACAGGAAGAGCCGTATTTTTCATCATCCAATTTAAAAATGAACACTGGTCTTAAAAAAAAGGAAGAAGAAGAAAGAAACAGAAAAAGGAGGCTCCTACTAAATAAAACAGTATTACTGCATGCTTTTCTCTGGCATCACATTTTTAACCCAACATCTATTTTGAAAACAGCTGACTGGATCCCTTTCCTAGTCACTGACTTTAACTGTGTCATCCCAGCAGTGAACTCTCCTCCTTTATCACACCAAATTCCCTTGTCTCCTCTTCCAAGACTTCTACAGCCTTTTCGCTCTCATCCACTGGCAGATCTGATGCCTAGCTCATAACACCAGCTGCCATCATCCACTTACTGAATTTTCCAAACAAGCACTTGCTCACATTCTCCATGGTGCCTAGATACATGGAAAGTATTCTCCCAAGGCAGGATCACCAGAACTAGTATACAATCCTCCTTTAAACCTACAAAAACCCTAAAACCTCAAAACCACATGCTATTCTACCCTCACTTGGCATTTTCAGGAAATTGGCAATGGTTAGGCTACTAGTACACTGAATCGTCTATACATTAACATTATTTCCTATCTACCTATATTCACTTGTCATTTCCCATTTCACAGATTCAAAGCTTACACTGATTTCCTCCAGTGTCAACACCCTGCCTATGATTAGGGCTCCTAGGCAACTGTAGGAACATAAATACTATCGGCACCATTTTGAAAGCAGGTTAAGTCCTGCAAAAGCTCAGAAAAACTGGCACAACACTTAAAGATTTAATATATTGTCTGCATACATAATTCTCTTTAAGACACTATGGCACTAAAAACCACTATGCATCACATTATTCTGCACAACTTAGTACGATTTCAACACATTGTAACAGTAAGAACTGAGAGGTCACCATGACACCTAGGACTTTGTCTATGCCCATTCTGACAGAAATGATTATTCCACCTATCTTATTCCCTGCAAATCCCACCCTCTACTACAAAACTTCTGCACATACACCTGAGGGGTGGAAACACATTCCTAAAGGGTTACCTACCCTCATTTAAAGCGCTTAACAAAGAGCCGGAAGAGAAAGGAATGAGTGGAATGTTTTTCTCAGTTTATCATGCTACAGCGGCAAGCTTCTTAAGTACAGGTAATGTTACATTCATTCTTCCTCATATGTCTGCCTGGAGAATGTGTAGATCTTTCTTCTAGCAGTTAGCAAAGAACACATAGCAACATAAAAAGAATTTGTCAGGAAAATTTGAAAACGGATGCAAATGACATAACATATAACAGAAACAAAGAGCTTGTAAGTGGTACCAGCCACTTCCCTCCAGTTCCATTTAAATTTCAAAATGGGGTCAGAGCCATACTTCAAATTGTAACTACTGAATACACAATCTATAGGAGCGGATATGGGCTATGTCACTCCTGTGAAGATATAAAGATCACGGGTGAAGAAAACTTATCACAGATGTTATTCCCACCTCATGAAAAAGCAATGCCTTCATTTTTATGCAGGTGTGAACTAAAAATGGACAAAACCACCAATCTTGTAATTCCAGGCAGATTTCAACTACAGATTAATTTCACCCAACCAAACTGACTTCTTCCTAGTTCTTCCTTTCACACACACATACACCGCCCTTCAGCACAGATGTCAGCTGTCAGCAGCTAAACAAATTGGAGACCACCAGCATGATCATAGACCATTCCAGCCCACTCAGCCTTGAGACTGTCAGTCAAAAATCAGCACACAGGACAGCAGGCAGAAGTCAGAAATAGTTAGGATTGTTCCACTCCACTATGTTTCCTAAATCAAACCTGAAATAAAAAGAGTGACTGGCAAGGAATCAAGCTGAGCTAAGAGCAACCTAAAGGAAGATATTAATTAAATCTCTACCGGAGGTCAAAAATAAGAAAGAAGCAGTGAACCAAAAGAACAACATGATATTTAATGCACCAAAGCACGCTTAAAATGGTGAGAATAAATGAAAGCCCCTAAGCAGCTGAAAATTTCTGCAGCTGTTCTGCGGTATGGCACATATGTCTCAAGCTACAAGCTAGCTTTCACCTCAGCACTTTCAACTCTAGAAGTGACCTAATGTCATGGACAGTCTTCTGAATTATTCTACAGAGGCCTCTAGAGCCTGTGTATAAAAGCATATCAAAAAGAGACAGCACGACATTTCTGAGAGTGAAGTGTTTATCTAGATTATTCAAGATCACTTTAAACATAAATACATTGCACAGGTTAGCATCATATGAATCAATATTCTCCTGATATTGCCGGTACCCTTACTGGGCTTCTTAACACACATATGAAGTCTTGTTACCAATGCTAACAAATGTTCTTTATGCTCTGCAGAAGTAGTCAATAATACATCTGGTCCACATTTCACAAAAACACGCCTTCATCCACTATCATGGTCATTTTCTCCTATATTCCCCACACAAATCACTGCTAAAGCTCTTCTTAAGATTGAATAACTCTAATAAAACAAGGCTGACAGTGAAAAAAACAGCTGAAGATTAAATAAAGTATCTCCAAAAGCCTGTCATGGGTGGAGAGGCATGGAATATCCTTACCAAATAAGGCTACTTCAAGAATATATACCTCCACATGCTAAATGCTTCTTGTCCTTCCAGCACAGATGTGCCATACTGAATAAAGCAGCATAATTCCCCATCCAAAAAGTTGACCTGGAGGAAGCTTACAAGCCATGCATTCCCCGCATGCCGTACACTGTGTGTCTTGGGCAATGGTGGCATCTCCATGCAATAGAAGTACACAATATACCACTCTCCCCTCAAGAAAACCGCCCTCAGTGGGTACCAAGGGACATCATCACAGACTCTCGGCTACCAAAACGTTGTAGAAGAGCAGGAGGGACACATCTGGAAGAGGTCAGTTTTACTCTCCAGCCGCTACCCATAATGCAAGGACTCGTCCTCCCACGGCCACCCGGCAACACCGTGCCATGCCAGTGTCCTGGTCACCTTGTCCGCAATCACAGGCCGAAGCAGGCAAGGATGTCAAGGCGGTCGCAGCCACAGCGGTGCTGAGGTACCGTCGGAACCCGGCCCAGGAGGGCCCCGCCGTTCCCCCTCACCCCGGGCGGGGGCTCCCCGCCAGCAGGCCGCGCTCCGGGGCCCGGCCCGGCCCTGCGGCGCGACCCATCACAACCGCACGGCAAAGCAGCCCCCGCCGCCCTAGGGGCCTGCACGGGGAGACGGTCATCCCGGCCCCCAGGTAAGCTCACACGGGCCGGGCCGGGCCGGGCCGGGCCGGGCCTGGCCCAGTCACGCCGCCCACAGCCCTCCGAGCCGGGCCGGGACCATCCGCCACGCCCGCCGCCCCCCGCCCCTCGCCGACACTGACAGACCTGCGGGGGCGGGGAGGCTCCGGCCCCTCAGTGGACCCCGGCACCAGCACGGCCGCCGGCTCCGCCCGGGGCACGGGCCGCGCCGAGGGAGCAGCGGGGCGGGGGACCGTTACCTGTGTCACGTGAGGAGACGCGCGCCGTGCGCCCGGTGCGCGCGCTGAGGTCACGGCGGGGCGGGGCGGTGTCCGCAGCAACGCTGGTGGCAGGCGCGGCCGCCGCGCCCGCGCCCAAGGCCACGCCCTCTCCCATGGGACACGCCCCCCGCCCGAGGCCACGCCCCCCCCCCGGCCCCTCAGCGAGGGTCGGTCGCGGAGCCATCTTGGTGTTGGCGTCTGCCCGGCCGGGGGCAGTTGAGGGTTGTTGTGCTCCAGCGTTACCCGAGAAGCGGGGCCGTGTGGGCCTCATGAGGTTCAACAAGGCCAAAGGCAGGGCCCTGAGCCTGGTTCGGGGCAACCCCCTGGTATCGATACAGGCTGGGGGTGAAGGGATTGAGAGCAGCTCCGAGGAGAAGGGCTTGGGGCGGGTGCGAGCCAGCAATGTGCGCTCACAGCCCAGAAAGCCAGCCGCATCCTGGGCTGCATCAAAAGCAGTGTGGGCAGCAGGGTGAGGGAGGGGATTCTGCCCCTCTGCTCTGGTGAGACCCCACCTGGAGCACTGCGTCCGGCTCTGGAGCCCTCAGCACACAAAAAGACATGGACCTGTTGGAACGGGTCCAGAGTAAGGCCACAGAAACAATGAGAGGGCTGGAGCACCTCTGCTGTGAGGACAGGCTGAGAGAGTTGGGGTTGTTCAGCCTGGAGAAGAGAAGGCTGCAGAGAGACCTTATAGTGGCCCTCTAGTGCTTGAAGGAGGCCCACAGGAAAGATGAGGAGGGACTCTTTATCAAGGAGTGTAGCGATAGGACAAAGGCTGATGGCTTTAGACTAGAAGAGACTAGATTTACATTAGATATTGGGAAGGAATTTTTACACTGAGGGTAGCAAAACACAGGAACATGTTGCCCAGAGAGGTGGTAGATGCCCCATCCCTGCAAACATTCAAGGTCAGGTTGGACGGGGCTCTGAACAACCTGATCTAGTTCAAGATGTCCCTGCTCATTGCAGGGAAGGTTGGACTAGAGGACCTTTAAAGGTCCCTTCCAACCCAAACTATTCTGTGATTCCTGGAAGCCCCGTGGTTGCTCCAGTCACCTCTCCCGATACACAGTGAAAGCATTGCTGTGCTGGACACCACCCAGCTGGGATGTGTGACCCTCTGGTAGGGCCATGCACCATGGGGTGTCTACAACAGGAGATCTACCTGGCAGGAAGGAAAACAGGATAAAATGAACATCTATCTGCAAGATTTCTGGGTGATTGGCAAGAGAACTGGTGACAGAAGCGGACACCTTTGAAGCTGCACAGTGTGAGGTATGGTGGGGACATAAAAGAGTATCCTGGCCTTGAAGACAGTGTGCTACACCTTTCTCACGTCAGTCTTCAGGCCTGTAAAGATACCAGCGCAAAAAAGTGATTGCACTTGACATTAATGGCAGAGGACAGCATTAAACTTTATGCGTATGTAGAAAGTCCTTCAGTGATCCCTGCCCAACAGTTTTCATTAAAAATAGAATATAAGTATAAACAAAAGCAGTGATCAGATGAATAGCTGTGAAGGGAACACAGAAGGAAAACACATCTAAAGGACAAGTTGTTCACACAGCTCCTGTACAGGAATGACTGGAAGTTTCAGAAAAGAGATGTAAAGTGTTCGAAGGACCCTTATGCTTTTGCTCCAGAATTTGTACATAGAGTAGACTGAAAGTAGTAGATCTTGACAAAATGATTTGAATTAGTTTGAGGCATTTTTTTGAGTGAGTTATTGTCCCAGGTCATGTGGCCAAGTATAAAATGCAAGACAATACAATTTTAAGTGTTCCTTTGCTGGCAGAATTTTTGTTTATATATTCCAAGTTTTCTTCTGTCCTGGATGTCTTCAAATTACAAATGTCTATCCATTTTCTGTAATAATTCACAACATGACATATTTGTTATTTACCTGCTCTTAATCATGTTACATAGTATATGCAACCAAGGTCAATCATCTGTACAGATGCTAAAATTGATATTTCAGGTAAATATTGACACCACCACATAAATACCAATGTTTAATAATTTTCTGGGTAAATGATAAGATAGGAATAATGGGAAAACTGGGTATGCCTTAAAAGGAGGGAGGAAAGAAAAAGAGTTATGATTTGTTTTGTGCTAAGGGTATACTGCAAAAATGAGTTTATCAGGGTCAGGTGGGCAGAAATGGAAGGTAAAAACCTTAGGAAGGAACATGACAGGCTTCATCGCCTAATGGTCACACAGATTTTCATGAGGCTTATTGGTTATTACAATTGTTGATTAGGGTAAAATTAATTTCTTCTAGATAAAAAAAAGTCCTCACATAAATAAACAAAAAGCCTTATTATCATCTCAGCAGTTTTCCTAGCAGGTGTGCGTCTTCAAGAAATTGATAAACACTGCAAAAGCGAGAGCGTGAATGATTTTGTGTTAACATTTTTGCAATATAGCATTTAGTGCAGGGAGTTGATGGCGCAGAGAGGGGGACACTGGTTGCAGGGACGGTGCTGCCAGGGAGGGCGGCTGCCACGCTGGCCGGGGGAGCCCATCACCGCTGCAAAATGAAATGGGTGCTGAACCGGTTACTTGCCACTCGCCAGATGCTGGTCGAGCCTTCTGGCAAGTGCTGAAATATTGTTAGATGCTGCAGCTACTAATTGAGTTTTAACCTTATTATGAGCAGACAGAAGCCATCTTTAGAGCAATCAGGTTATGCTGACTGAACATAAATTCAATTAAAAATTATAGTGAGGACAAGCAGACCTCCCCTCTACTTCAGAGGGAAACCCACATGTCAAATCCGGCTTTGAATACCATTGCAGTGAACAGGGTAAATACGCTCAGATAGACACTAAGATACCACAGTATGTTTTAAGTGCTTGTGTTGTTCCCTGAAGCGTTTGCCCAATTTCACAACATTTATGTTCTTTTTCTTTTTTTTTTGTTTTTTGTTTTTTTTTTTTTTTTAAATCTTCACACAATGGGAAGTTCTGTGCTTGAAACAGCAAAATTCTTGTTTAATTGTGGTTTGGTGCAGCTCCTGAATTCTCTGGTATTTACTTTAACTGGATTTCCCTCCCACCTCTTCCACCCAGCTCTCGGTGCCTGCCCCACCAGCTCTTGTGTTGCTGGCTTCCCTTTGTTCGGTGTCACTTTGCCACCCTTCTGCACCTCCTGGGCCGTACCTTCTTACCATTCATCTGTCTGCTCTCCACTGAGCCCCTGTGATGGGCAGTCAGCTATTTTCTCACTCTTCTAGTTTTAAGTCTTAAAATTCCCAATCACAGTTCACATTCCACTGGTATACTTACGTCTCCCTCCCACCGCCCACAGGAGGATACATACACTGGCTTTGCTTCCTGCTAAACTATCATGCTTTGATATGGCTGGAATGAAAGTCCACTAGTGGAAGGAAAACTTAGAAAAATTGCAATTCGTAGCAGACACACAGCCAAGTTTGCCAGCTTGCTTAGCACTGTTCTCATGCCAGCTCCACACTGAAACAGTGTTATGTGTTAGAGAAATTTTGCATTGGATAAAATGTGTAACACAGGGTAGTCACGACCGTACCCTTGAAATGGAACTCAGATGTGAAATTGTCTGTTGAGTTGAAAGACACACTGCCTCACCACGATTTATTTTTCTATTTATCCTTATTTTCTGTAGCATGTCAATGTTAATCTGACATGCTTTCTTACTTATTTATGCCTCTTTTATGTCTTAACTCAGGCACGAGTTCACAAAACTAGAACCAACCTATTTGAACAAACCGAAGCACATCTTAACCAAACTAGAACCAAGCTGTTTTTGGAGACACACCGTCCTGCATACTGGGGGTACAGTGTGACCCATCGTTTGTTCCACGGTATGGCATTGCATGACTCTCTAATGCCTTGCCTCTGTCTTCCCTTGTTTTTGGTACATCGGTTTTCCTTGCCGGATCAGCAGCTACTTGCAATCAGCATTGCGGTTCCTGTGGTTAATTACTTCACACAACTCCCTCTCTAACACAGCAGGACTTCTCAGTAGGCTTGTTTCTTCAAAGGGTAATCTCATAGGAGGTGGTCTGGATACAGGATTACTCATAGAAGGACAATCTCATTAATAGCTTCCCCTCCTGAGATAGATATAGTTATGTATTTTTGGCAACTCTTGTTATTGGTAATGTAATTCCACTGGAGACAATGTTTACCAGAAGTTCTCTTAAGCCAAGCACAGAAACTCCATTTTACTTTGTTTCCCAATGTATTTTACTTTATTACCCAATGTGTTTATTACACATGAAGACTACAAACTATCAGAGATTCAAATCTAAAGTATCATCTCTTCTTAAAGCAAGACAATTTGGAATTGGTAAAACATCCTCTCACTTTGAGCCTAACGATAAAGGCAGTGAATATCCTGTGGGGCTCTGGTCATTAGACTTGTCTAATATTTAAATCTGAGATTTAAAATACTTAGACCATCCTAGACCAAACAGCTCCAATGAATGATTCAGTCTGTTTCCAGAGGTGGGGGGTTTGGGTTTTGCTGCTTATCCTAGGTAGATGTTTCAAATAAGTGCTACAAAACTTTTTAAATTCTTGCAGCAGAGTAATGGCACTCACTTTTCCAGTTGGGATTTGCACCAATTTTTTGTACAACATTTCTCCTCCTTTTCCGCAATGCTCTCGGTTGGAATATCCTGAAATTATCTTGCAGACATCTGCTCTGCTGGACACAGGAGCCTTTCCTGGGCAGGGTACATCACCTGGGGTGGTCGCAGCTGCTTTCACCCTTCTCCCCAGAAGTGCTCTGCATCTCAGGCAGCTCACACAGGAGGGTAGCCACGAATTCTTGCTTCAAGCCACACGCAGCACAGTGAAGACCTTTTTCCTTCCAGCCCTGACCCAGTGCTCTCCACTGTCATTGCATGCCACAGTCTCCCCATGCAGCATCCAGCGTCCTGCCTGCTGTTAAGCACCCTCCACTGTCAGTGCTTCACTTATGTCCATTAGTGTGAAAAGATATTAATTGAAAACATACTTTTCAGCCTGGAGTTCATACCACGTTTTCAGGAGGAACCAAATTACTTTTAGCAGGAACCAACAACTGCTGAGTGCTGCCAGGCAGTTCCTCTGGCGGATTTCTAATTCAAACTTCCCTGGGTTTGCTCCATGACTTTTGTTTTCATTCTAGCAGACATATCTGCATTGAGTGGGAAAATGTTTTTTGGTAGCACTAGTACAGATCTGCTTTGAGCTGCTGTGTAGCTAGAATAACAGCACTGTATTTTGTGGTGAACTTCTTACACTCCCTAAAATGGCACATGCTTAGGTTTGTTTGAAACAGCACAAAGCAGTGCTTCAGGCTGACCTGCGCAACAGTTGGCTCAAGTGGGTTCCAGCATCTGGGAATACCCTTCCCGGACACTTCCCTGTAGTAGCTGCACAGCCACGTTCAGCCCATTTTACTACTACAAAGTCAACAGGTGAAACCATGACCCTAATAAATCAGCAGCAAATTTCCATTTTCTTCAGTGCTTTCCCCCAGTCTCTTCTCTTCCTTTTTTTGCCATTTATCAGGCTCTTCTCCCTCCCCAGTCCTACACGGGAGAAGCATATTCATTACCTCTGCCACCTCCTGCAGTGAAGTTTATGTGGGAAATTTCACATGGGTTATTTCCATTCCTTTTGCTTGGAGAAACTTTGGCTTTGTGTGCCACAAACTTCAGTAATATCCCCGACTTCCCAGAATAAACTTCCCATGGTAAAGGAGACATGGGCTGCTGGCTGTCTGAGGGACAGAAATATCAGTCCCAATTTCTCGGTGTTTCTTGGGTAAGTTAAACGTGAGGCAGTGAGGAAGGGCAACAACACTCTGGGCTGTGCCAGCAGAAGCACAGCCAGTAGCAATTACTGCCCTTTCCTCAGCCATAGGGATAACCTGAGGGTGTCAGCGGGAAGACAGAGCCAGCAGAGCCAGGCTCTGCACAATTCTGCAAGCAGGAGGATGAGAGATGGTGAAACAGGGGTGGTTCAATCTAAGTACAAGGAAAACATTTTTCACTCAGAGGATAAAAAACAACAGGGAGGCAGAGGCATGGAGGATCCTCCATCTGTGGAGATTTCAAGACCCAACTGAACAAAGCCCTGAACAACCTGGTCCGACTCCAGTGTTGATTCTGCTTTGAGCAGGAGCTGCCCTGGGTGACCTCCAAGGTTCTTTCAAACCTGACTGAAGCATCTATGATTCGTACCAATTTCACAACAGAAGTCATGTCAGATCTAAGGTTAGGCATGCAATTGTTATTTGCTCAACAGAAAAACTTGTACTGATAGTTTTATATGGATAGCATCTATCTTGGTTTTAATTATTCTCTATTCTAAAATTCCAGGCTGTATTGCTCTAGCGAAAACAGCAGCTTAGAAGTACAGAGTGTTTTACTGGAAGACCAAGATCACCAAAGACTGCTTCTCAACTGATTCTGGCCAACAGGTTATTTTCAAGTTACTTTATTCTCCAAACATATTCCTGGGTAGAATCAATGCAGGACCCTAATCAGTCTGGCACTGATCCATTAGAGGGAGACAGTAGAGCCAAACGAAACTCAGTAAAATATAACTACCACCTGGCTGTTACACAAGACTGTGCTAATAAATTAGCCTACTACAACTACAAGAAAAAAAGCAACTGTTGCTGTAATTATTTCTCTGCTATCTCATGTATTATTGTTAAAATATCAGAGTAATCAAAGAACTACAGGGTATATAAAGCAGCAAGTGAGTCAATAAGAGGGTTAGGTTTGGGAGGAGCACTGGCATGCAACATTTATTTTAGCTGCCAAATAATGAATTCGTGTTGAATTTAGCAAGAACATTAAACTTAATTTGTCCTAGTATTTTAATGGGAAGTTAGTATGTTGGAAGGAGAAACAGCAGGAAGTCTTCCCACTAACTACAGGTGTAGATCACCACTGGCACTGCAAAATAGCCTGCCAGCATTTGGTGTGTTGACCATGAACAAAGCACTGCCCACTGCCTTCTCCTTAACAAAGAAAGAATTCAAAATACTATTTTTGCTATTTCACCAGTGAATTAGGAGAAAACTTCTATAAAATTGTTTTCAATATTTTCAGAGAGAATCATAAGAGAATGCTAACAAAAATAGAAACATTCTTTACTTCTGATAGCATTCTTTTAGCTACGTCTAAAACACACTGCATTTTTTTAGATTGTCCCTTTAGGTGAAAATAAAACATGAAGGTACCCTGACATCATTATGCTCAACCGGAAAATTATCCTCATCTCTTATTCCATACCACTGGCTGTGTTTTCTTGAGGAGGATCTATTTTGATTTTTAATGCTATTTATCCTGACGAGGGAATATGTAATTATCTTCCCACTTCTTTCATTTGGAAGAAAATAAATAAGGCAAGACAGTTCTCCATCAGTTAAAACTTCTGGGGTACCTGAGATTTGTAGCTCTCGCTGGGAGTAGGGTTTGCTAATGAAGCTTTCACAGTGGTGGTGTCTGATTGTAATTGCTGAAAGGTGATTCTTGAAGAGGTTTATTTGCACTCATCAACACCATGTTGTGCCTCAAAGCTAGAGTTCCCTTAGATGCACTGTCCCTACTGAGTTATTCTGCAATAACTAAACAGGCTTTTCTGTTTACTTCTGTTCTGGCACCGTATCTGTTGTGTTAATGGGATCCTTTGAAGCTGCTCTCCAAACCTGTTGTACAGTTAAAACTTCATAATTTCTTTCTAACACTTTCCTCCTGCAGCCCCCAACCCCTTCTCTAGTGCCTGAGCCAAAGGGACCTTCAGCAAAAGTGTTAATGTAAAAAACCCAAGCGCTCAAGGGTGGGCTGTAAATACCGACTCTATTACATGCAGAGTAACAATCATTTCTTATTTTCCTGATGGTGGCCATTTGGAAACATTACATTCACAGGGCTGGACACAGCAGAACAATATTAAGCGAGCGATTCCTGTTCACAGCTGAAACACCTCTATGCTTCTCTCAATTTTAGTTGCCTGTATTTTACTGTACAATTGTTCTCCAGTAAAGTAGAAAATAGTGTAAGCATCTCAGTTACCAAGGTGAGTTTACTCTTCATGCTTCACACGGAATGCCGATCCGTTAGCAGCTATCATATCACTGAATAGATTTTCAGAAAACTAACATTGGTGTTACAGGAGAAATGCAAGCGCTCACCCCAAACTTACCCCCAGCATGTTGTTTTCTCCTTGTTTTATCAACTCAGAATGGATTGTTCTAACTTTGCTCTAAATTCCTTTCAGACTAGATTGCTGTGCAGTTCAGGCTGTTACATTACACAGGTCCTCCTGCTTACGAAGTCTTCACCCATCGATGCTGAGTGCATTGAGTTGTAGTAATGCTTATGACCACAAGGCAGTTGCAGTGCTCGGGACAGGACACAGCACCATAACAGTGTCCAGCTCTCTAGTCTTCTCTGCAGGCCAGTTACCGTGGATGGTGGATTTCCAGATGATGCTTGTTTCACTAACGTGAAAGTAGTATTGCCACAGCTCCCTTTTGAGATGTATGAAATCCTAGTCCGATTAATCATATCACTTTCAGTGCACAGTAAACTACATGAAGACCAACATCATTAAGTGAAAGGCAGAACCCACAGTGAGATGAGTTTTAGATTGTAATGATGCTGAGTTTGGATTTTTAGGGCTATTGCTGTGGCAACCCAAGGCAATTACAGACGTTGCCTTAACGAACAGACCTTTCCTGCACAGACCCATTCCCCTCGATGTGCACAGTGCCTGCGGAAGGCTGTCACTGAAGCCAATTAAAGAAAAAAATGGAAAACTCCGTAAAGGTGTTTGGAAAGTGAGAAATAAATCCTACCTGTAATTTCTTACTCAAGCCAGCTAGCAAATTATGATCCTCACTCATTACCACCCTTGCCTGTTGTAGCAAGGGAAGGATCTACCTCTGAAGAGCAAGGATTGCATGTCACTTTGAGAACTGTGATTAGCCCAAGTCTTAAGTAAATGAGTTTGAAGCTGACAGTTCACTCAATACTCTAAAGCCACTAAGCGCAGCTGGCACACACTGTCACCACGGGTGCTCCGCGTGCAATAGGGGCTTAGTGGGAGCGAGCCGGGAGGCTGAATTATGATTCCTCTTGCAGACAGGGTGAACCTTTCGGGCCAAGGCTGAGATCATCGGCTAGACATGGCTGAGGAGCCGAGCGGCAGTGAAGCCATCAGACCAGAACAGAGATAGAAAGTGAGTACTGTGGTAAACAAAGAGACTTTTGCAAGGAATTAACATCTTCCCAAGCATGGGACAACACACACACAGGTTTCACCCACCAGGTTTGGTTTGTGGCACTTTTGTGTTTTACCTCTGTAAGGAAGAGGCGCTGCCTGTGTCCACTGGACACTGAGCAGGGGACCTGCGTGAGTCCCTCACCTCCTCCTGCCTCATTCTTTCCCTCAGCCCACTACAGAGAAGTGCCCCCACTTGGGGATATTCCAAATAGTAATTTTTGGAAATACTTGGAGATACAAACTACTAAATACAGCATTAGGATGCTTTGGCTGCTAGTTACTGCTGGTGGTATGTCTTAGCCCTAGAGAAATACTAAGAAGGCAGAGAATTCCTGGTGTTACTTCTTGTTTTGAGGTGCCCGTCGTGGTGACCCATGCATTCCTGTGCGCGCCACTCAATAAAACATCGGCCGAGTATTACCAGAGATCAGAATCTGAAGCCGGATATAACTCTCTTAGTCATAGCTCTGTGAGGTCATTGCCACATAAATTTTCAGAAGAGCAGAGCCTTCCCCTGTTCATTTATATAAATACATTCTTTTGGTTGTAGCCTAAACGTTTTTCATGGGTGCAGTTTTACACGGATCTGCGAGGAGATTTTACTGGACTGTAGCAGAAACCAATCTCGAAGTAATTTATTAACATTTTGAGTCTATCTGAAGGTCACATGTAATCAAGATTTGAGGCAAAGAGAGGGGGATGCTTGTTTAAATCAAACAGGAACTTGCTTAGCCTTGAAGCCCTTCAAACTACTGGGGCCAAAAGCTTTCCTAGCAGGCAAAGGAGGTTCCTGCTGTCAGTCAGGGTAGAAAAACCCTTCCAAAACTGACATGCACAAGGTGTAGGTTCATCTGAGTGTTTCCAGCTCTCGCATGCTGACGACTGACAAATGATTTTAAGACTTCAAAAACTTTAAAAAAAAAAAACCCAACCAAAAACAGTCAGTCAAAAGACTCAGAGCCGCAGATACTGAAGTTAGATGACTTTGGGAGGTACTTAGTTATCATTAAAAAAATCTAGTCTTCATGATTGCCTGCAATCAAACAGTCAAGTTTCAGATACAGGAGGGGGGAAAAAAAAAAAAAAAGAAAAAGCTCCGAATCTGTTGCATTTTAAATTTAATCTCCTGGGTTTGGCTGCTAGTTTCTGTCTACATGGAACTGGCGGAATGATGGAGGGATGGACTAAATCAATCAGTAGGTCTTTTTTTCATCATGAACACTCAGGGAATTGTCATCACCAACAGTAAAGTTTAAATGCCACTTAGCTGAGATTTACAATGTGGAAGAATTAGAAGCCTCCTTTCCTCAAAGTTACAGTACATTCAATCCTTGCCCACAAGACATTGACTATTTTTTTTTTACCTTTCTTCTCAAAACACAAAAGTTTTGATTTTCTACAGACTGTAGAATCAAACATCCCTCATTCCTGACCCACATTTGCCGCAGGTCAAGTAATTATGAATGAAAATGCCACTCTGTTTATATGAGTGCCATTTATGACAGAGATTAAGTTATGAAATTTGTACTCCTGGCATCTTATTAATACTGTTCTGCTGTAAAATTCCTCAGGCAATAGGCGAAATAATGACTTAAAACTGCAACAGGGTAATTACCTTACAATGCAGGCATTTTGAAGATAGAATTAGCTCTGGATTTGAAAATACAATTTTTTAGGACCTTATCCTCTATATAAAAGGGTGCAAAACACTTGCAATTACCTTAATTTATTTCCATGACATTTTGGTTTAGATCCAATCAATCCATAGTACATTAAGGAAAATCTTGTCATCATTTAATAACAGGATTTAGCTATTCAAAGCAATTTTCTTAACCTTTAATTTTGAAAAGGTAAGTCTTCAAATCTTAGCAGAATTAACTTCGTGCCATGGTGGAACGCTTTAATCTACGCAATATCTTTATTGCATCTGGTGTGCCAAGATGCTTTGATGAATGAAATAAATTAGCCAATTCAGCACTTCCCTTCAGCTTCCAGCTGAAAGCCCAGCGCACACGCTCAGAGGAGCGATGTCCTCGCTGACATCAGGCCATACATACAGGAAGGTTCTTCTGAAGCGTCTCTGAAGCAGATTAGATAAAATACGTCTAAATCTTAAGTGGATGCTCTTCAAAATGAATTGATTTGATTTAGCTTCCTTCACTTTCAAATGGAGGTAAACAAGGTTTCTTTCTGCATGGTGATAATCTACACTAACGTCACAGATCATGAACTTTCCTGACCGTCCCTTTGTAGGTAACACCAGATGTGGAAATAGCACAACAGATTAATTCAACAAATGAATTTCCTTTACAGGTGGAGCAGGTCAAACTCCTGCAATGGGAAAAGGCCTTTTTATTGTTTTTCATCCTTGTCAGTCCTGCAAAGCCAACACACGCCGGAGGGGACACCCTGCCCTCTCAATACATGTATTCAGTTTCTCACTTGCCCAGTTACTGAAGATTACAAAGGGGACAGCAGCTACTCAGGACCATTAACACGGGCACCTTGTTACTGATGAAGATGCACAAGCCCATGGAAATGTCTCACTGAAAAAAGAAACTTTCTGTTGTTCCAGCTACACAAAGCAAAACAACTTGACCTAATGAGGCAGCCTGGAGCAAGTTTTCCATAATTTCTTATTCCTATTTCTAAAGTTGCTACATTACGGTTGTGAAAGGTGCTGACACTTGTCGTTTCCCCACCGAGCTCCAAAACCAACTTGCCTTACTGGACATGGTCAGAACTCACATTTCTATTTTCAGAAAAACATCACCTTTTTTTTTTTTTTTTTCTTTCTCTTTTTTCCCTCTGCTGTAGGCGAAGCAAGTACTATCAGCATCCAGGCAGGACAGTCTTTCACAAATGCAAAACATTAATCAAACAGCCACCTAGGAAAAACCATACAGGTATTTCTTCTTGGGCACCAACACGTAGGAGACAGCAACCCAGCAAATGGGACCACAGAAACAAAAATCAATTGTCCACCTAAAGTGTTTTCTGCCCTCTTTGCAAAGGCCTGCAAACTTGGAAAGTAAAGGCTAAGTGGAAAAAAAGCCCCTACCCTGTAACTGGTCTTGATAATGATCGCTGGGAGAACTGAACTGAAGCATTATATTTGGAGAGCATGACTATAGCAGATTCCTGTAATAAATCTGAAAATGTTTTGAAGTTTTACCCTGATTCTGCCTTTGTTTTCATATTGGGGTTTTTTTTGGTTTGGTTTTTTTTTTTTTTTAAACAGATACTATTAGCAATTTCTGAGAATAAACGTAACTGTCTCCTGACAATCAAAGTAATTTGGGGTTGTTCAGCCTGGAGAAGAGAAGGCTCCGAGGAGACCTTATAGCAGCCTTCAGCACCTAAAGGGGGCCTACAGGAAGGATGGGGAGGGACTCTCTGTCGGGGGGTGTTATGATAGGAGACATGGGGTAACGGCCTCAAACTGAAAGAGGGTAGATTTAGATTGGATATCAGGAAGAAATTCTTTACTGTGAGGGTGGTGAGGCACTGGAACAGGTTGCCCAGAGAAGCTGTGGATGCCCCATCCCTGGAGATGTTCAAGGCCAGGCTGGATGAGGCTTTGAGCAGCCTGGTCTAGTGGGAGATGGCCCTGCCCAGGGCAGGGGGGTTGGAACTAGGTATCTTTAAGGTCCCTTCCAACCCAAACCATTCTGTGATTCTGTAATTTTCCATCTATCTCCATAAAGTGGGTGTAAAAGAAAGGTGACAGCACCGGCTTGGAGCAGTAAGATTGCAGCTTTCCCCTTTTGCCTCTTAACGTGCTCTTCCACCCTGAAGTGTCAGATGCTCCACAGCCATTACAGAGCACATCCAGCCAAGACTTAGAGAGGGTTAATTTCTCACACACTCCAGACTGTCGTTCCTAATGTAAATTGCAGTTTACACAAAAGCTAGCAAACATTGTACTTCAGACAAAAATACTATTAATGCCTTTAACCCTCAGCTAAGGTCAGACATATCAAAAAAGTGTCAACGTAAGGAGACATGAAAACAAGCAGTTTGCAATTTGTCATAACTGCCTTCCTAGAAGAATACCCTTCAGAATTGAAGTTCAACATCTGTGTAGGGAGAGTGATTAAATGCTAATGCACGCACGTGTCTTGCACCCAAACTGGTAGCGTCTTGTGTGGCACTACATTCTGTTTCTTGGTAACTTTAAACGTGGGCTTAAAAAATGTACCACCTGCTCCACTGGTTTTTCTTCCCTTCCCATTTAGCGAATGCAGTTTTTAGCTGCGGAGAATCTCACTTTGATAATATTAATTGCAAAAGGAAGCAGCTGTAAAATATATGTAAGAATTCCAAGCAGCTGTAGAAGGCATCTCTCTAAAAAACCAAAAAAAAAGCCATCACTGAACTGGGCCTTCCAAGCGAGTATAACTGAGGACAGGGTAGATGAAGTGCCTGTGGAAAGTCCTGGACAGGATAGGTAGGCCAATAGGTAGTTACCTGCGTGTTTCCTGAATTCTCCAAGAGGGGATTTACACAAACCAACGTTTACCACTTGGGGCAGAAAGAGGAGTTGGGGCTCTTCAGTAATCATTACCTAATCAGACAGGGTTTATCGTTCTATACGCAGCGAGGAAATCCCCTTGTCGTATTCCGTTGCTCTGAAAACTTGAACATCAAAGTGGTCCTCTTAGGTACTCAAAAAGGAAAAAAAAAAAAAAAAAGGGTGACAAATCTCCCATTTTTAATATCACCTGTTCAATTTACCATTAAAAAAAAAA
Organism: Fratercula arctica; assembly: GCA_947846985.1. Lineage (NCBI taxonomy): Eukaryota > Metazoa > Chordata > Aves > Charadriiformes > Alcidae > Fratercula > Fratercula arctica. The sequence continues at coordinate 30,504,465 of CANTUZ010000010.1, forward strand.
ACCCAACAAAACACAACCCTCTGTCTTTTTCCTGTTGTTGTTAGGCAGATAAGCTACGGAAAGGGTTTTTGGTGCAATCCCTTTTCCATCTGATCTGGAGAAGAGCTGAGTGTAAAGGCTGAGGCGTGTGAACTGTGGACACCAGCCAGCATGGTCGGACTGTGAAGACAGCGCCGTCTCTCTCTCTATTGTGCACGGGCTCCACTGCCCTCGGCTTGGTAGATTTACAGCTGATTGATTAACTACGTATTAATGATCGGCACTCCCTGTCGTTTGTGACAGCTTCTTTAAGCTTCTGCAATGTATGTGTCAAGCAGCCAGCAAGCAGAGCACAGTGGATGCGTATCCATAACAGCATGCCACAGTACCATCAAGAGGATTTGGAACATTTCAGTGCTTCCTTTAACCACGTGCCAAGTGCCACTTACCAGAACCGTGTAACGTAACCCCGGCTGACAGCTCAGTTTAAGCAGAAATTGATGGTGTTGCTGTAATGGAGTTATCAGTGACAGACACCTCCTATGCAGCTTCCAGGTCGCACTCACTTAAGCGATGATAAATGAGCATGAAACACTGTTAGCACAAAACAAGATCATAAATACTCAATTCTTAGTTAAACCCCCCCCCCCCCCCGACAACTTCAGACAGCTGTAGCATCTTGTAGTTGCCATGATTTTATGGATGTACTCAACTCTTGTCAAAAATGTACCACAAAATAGCGGAGACTTTTTGCAGATCTAATAAAAAGAAAGGAAAAAATCCCCAAACCCCAGTCATCCATCCAGAGCAAATACTGCATCACCCTACACTGGCTAATACATTGGTGAACCTTACCGAGTTCTTAAGGACTTTTGGTGTCCCAAGGTCTGACATCCATCTGTCCATCCTGTCCCAGAAAGCTGCTTAGGCCAAGAGGATGCAGACTGTTTGGAATGTAAACATCAAAAAGTTGTGAAATTCAGTTGTCTGGGGCTCCTCTACCTGAGTACTGACATAGGTGGGAAGCCAATGGTTTGCGATGGAGAAAAATGAGAAGAGTCCACAGGGAAGTAGGCCTTGCAACTGTGCTTTATCCCTACAGAGTTATGTCCACAGGCTCCAGTTGCTTTTAAGAATTACAAGGGACAACATGAAGACCATCAGCCCTTCTCTACCCAACCATCATCTCCAGATTACCCAATGCTCAGCCAAACACCTCTTATAGAGAATGATATCACTTTGGCCATTCACACGAGAAGAATTAAATCTAAAACCAGGAAGGCTGAACTGTGCTTGATGCTGAAGCGAGACCCGGCGTGTGGCAGCAGCACGGGGCACCGGGCTCAGCTACGGCCAAACTGCTCATTCCCGCTTCCGCAGACGTGCCGGCTGCTCAGCGTCTTCCTTACAGTTCCCCCTGTGCTACAGACTAAATCCTTTAGCATTAACACTGCAAACTTTAATGAGCTTGGCTACATCTAAAACCTCAGAAGAAATCAGAAATTGTATTTTATTGTAATTTTCTGTAATGCTAAAAAAAACGAGTTCCTGACCAGTTTAAAACAAGTTTTTTGAAAAACACTTCTAAATCTTTTCATTTAGGAGGATGTCAGTCCCGCTTTTACGAACCATACAAACATTCATGCAACATGTTCAGTACTTCTGTCTTTTTAGGGCTTTATTTGCTTTTATTTAGTTCTATTTCCTTCATGAAGTTTAAAGAATGGTCAAATGCTTACTTGCTTACCAAAAGCAAACTGGGAATTAACATCAGAATGCCTGCCTGTGGCCATACCCACGTCTGGAATCTCACGCTCATGCTAACGCTCTTCCAATTTACAGCAGTTACTTCCTTTTTACATCGCTACGCAGTGAGAGCAACCGCTACAATATTGTACAGTCAGAATAAGTTACCTAGCTGTATTTTGTGTGTCAAAATGCCCGAGTTATTAAATTTACTGCTAGAAGTACCTGTAGCATTGTGCCGTATACATTCAACTATGCTGGAATTTCTCTGTCCTGGAAAGTATATTACAAGACAAAGCACACAATATTGCTTCAGTCAGAATTTTTTTAATCATATTCCTACAAAAATCCTGTAAACATTAGCATACAGATCCAGAAAAATCAATGTAATATAATGGTGCATAAACTGTAAGTTTAGAAGAATGTCAGGAACACTTCAATAGTTTATAAATTAATATATACAGTAATGGGTACTCATCATTAGACAAGAACACCTCAGAACTGAGGAATTTAGGTGCAAGAGCTGTAAAACAAGAGAATTGCTCCAACACCAAACTTGACTATGAGGCAACATTGCAATCTACATGACTGCCTGTTGTTGTTTCATATTAAGTATTCAATTTAGCTGCTAAAAAGTATAAAACAAAAGTTTCGGTAGGAAGTTTATTTTTATTTGAAATCATATAGCAAACATCCCTAAAGTAATAAAAAAACCAAAAAAAACCCCAAAAAACCAGAATACTCCATAAACAGGTTTCTAGAAGAGTGAAACTGAAGCTTCCTAGGCTGCGCAAAGAGATCATCGGCATCTCCGTTCCATGCGACTTCAAACAGAGCACCAAAAGCCATCTCTAGCTAAAGAAAACGTCGCTGGCAGTTTATAAATGCAGAGCAGTGGGTGGAGGGAAAAAGAAAGAAAGATGCAGAGCACGTATTGGGGCCGATGCAAAATTCTTGCTTCCACATGCAGCATTCTGGGCAGTTTAGCTCTTTCTTGAATTAGAAAGTCATGGGAATGTAACACCGTTGCTAATTTGTTAACTCTGGGCTATTTTGCTTAAAAAAACCAACCCAAAACAACCAAGAAAAAGATGATCTTCAGCCTGTCTGTGATCAAAGTCATATTCAAAGTGTTTGTACAACATTGCCCTTGACAAGATCAGGGACACACAGTAGAATACAGGATATATAACTCTTATGCACATGACACATTAAACAGAAAATGAGTTCTTATTTTCCTTTTCTCCTGTCCGTACAACCATATTTCATGGCGGGGGGGAAGTGTGGTAAACAGATCCTAAAGAACGATCTCAAATAAAAGGCATTCTTCCCCATGTTAGAAAATTCTCAGATGAAAATACAGACTGCATAAAATGCCTGGGATTACCCTGGAAACACTCGATACTGCAAAAACTCTCTTAACTTGATACCCTATAATATGATCTTCAGAGAATCTTTCCAAAGTTAAATATATTTTCCTGTTTCTAGAGTTGAAATAGAATTTTATGCCATCTTATTTTGGTACATTTTTCATACCTGACAAATCCCATCCCCTCACAATGAAAATTAATATTGCACTAATAAAGATGTATTTATTTACAATAAAGGGGAGGTCATATCTAGCCACCTAAAGCTTTTTGCTATTTCTTCCAGTTGTTTAGGAATAAATTCTGTTCACCTTTTCTATAGGAAATCCTGAGTAGTAAGGTGAAGAAGGTTTGGCAGATAGCACCAATTTTCCATCACTTGTCTTAATTAACAGGGTACATTTATCATCGACAATGCATCTAGAAGCACTACCACAGCTGAACCTAAATGCCAAAATAAGAGCTTATCATAAAACACTGTTATTCCTATTGCCAGAATCGGAACCAACACTGAAACACCAGGAGCAGGAGAAAAGACTTCTGGCTAAACTCTGAGGATACAAGTTGCAAACACAGGAAAAGGCCTGAAATTCTAGCCCAAATCTTCTCCTTATAACGGATGGGGTGGAGAAAACTTCAGCTGGTGGAAGAATAGGAAGAAACCCTTGAACTGCTGCTTGTCTGTCACCCTCCAAGCAACGCGCTTCCACGCTTAGCATTAACGCAAAGGTGCAGCACTCTGGAGGTGTTTATAAATGACCCGAACTCTTTGCTATTGCTTCCACCAGAGCAGCCCAAGCAGCGAGTGCTTTACTGTAAGCCAGACTAATTACCATGTTGTGTTTCAGGCCTGGAGAGGATTTCTCTGACATTAACCAAAAGGCTTTGTTGATACTAGAGCCTTAGCTCACTACATTTCCTGCTACGGTTTTCACTTGTATTGCTAAACTGGGAATAGCTACCATGACAGACCAGAAAATCTAACACAGAAGAGGCTAAACTTAGCAATTTGGGCTTAAACTGGGTTTAATCTACTAATAGACAAACGTTTCATTGGATTGGCCCTGTACATAGACCTGGAAAAGTTTTATCACAGATGTGTCTGTAGTTTTGTGTAAACTATTAATGAACTCCAGCAATGCCAGTTTGGTATTCACAGAGATAGTAGTAGCACAGTTTTTACACATCTTTTACCCTCTCTCCATCGTTACCACTCCCATGCCTAAAAAGACACGGGAGCGAACTCCTAGCAAGACCTCGTGTTCTTATCTGTAGCCCGCAGACTTTCCTCCCACTGATATGCAAGTGATTTCTATTTCCTTACTCACACTATCCCCTGGGGATCTTACACTCAACATATATGCATATTGCAAGAAAGGAGAACTGATATGACAATATAAACACAACCAGCAGACCTTAATTCAAATCGTATCGCCAACAACAGTGAACCTTGAGAAACTTCAGCTATACTGCCGCCTGTAAGACCTTGTTCAATGTTGTGACATAGCACCAACAAAATGGTATTGAAGAGCTTCATGTGAAAATGTTTCCCTCTGCTTCCAACTTTGGTCACATTTCTCATTTTCCCCACCCTCCCGTACTTCTTTTTTTCCTCTGCTTCTTCATGCTAACTTTTGTCTGATTTGATAAAGACAATGCAGTTGTGAAATGCGCTGTAGCTCCTCCAGAATCTTTCTATTTTAACCATTTATTAAAAAATAGATTAAACCCAGGACATTTTAAATGAATGAAAAAGTTGGTAAGAACAGTAAAGGTACTGTGGCAGTCTTAAGGAGGTGATCAAATGATGACAGTTTTCAGTAAGACTGATCATTACAAGGCTTCTCTCTGAAATCGTCCCAGGAGTTACACAGCTGCCTGTACTCCAGCACTAAGCTTACATGAGAAATCTAGACAAGATCTCTGAAAAATAAAGGCAAAGGAGCACAGAGAAATCTTCTAAAGTCTTTCAGCAATCTCTTGACTGAAATAGAAATACGTACCAAAACATCCTGCTTAACAAGGTATAACACAAACCAGATTTACCAAGTCTTTTCTGTACATGCATGAACAAGGTTTTCACGTATGAAAACATCAAACAAAAAATCTTGTCTCTCAAAGCTGATTATTTTTGTTGTTTGGGTGTTATATGTAACTACCAATGCAGTCAATATATATTACGTTAAGCCAATTCATACACTATACCCAGTGATTCAAACAATATACCAGTGGGAGGAGGTAAACAATATTCTGATCAAATACATTTATTTTAATCCTCAAAGCACAACCCTTTTTCTTCGTCATCATCATCATCAGCAGAATGTGCATAGGACTCAATGGTGTTGTAAATGAAAGAGTACAGCTTCACATCTGGTCCTGAAGTAGAACAGCTTCTGCATTCTTCATTGTAGTATCTCAGTAACAGCCTATAAATGTCCCCTTAAAAATGAAAAGAAAGAATTTTTAAAAAAGTAAGATCATGCCATAAGAAGAACATATGACTGCAACTGAAGACTGGAAACACACACTCACACTGAGACAGCAGTGAGGAACATCTCTTTAAATCAGCAGGGAAAGAGGAGGTAGACAACTGCGTAAGGGGAACACAACTGTTTCCAAGTTTGTTCGGAACATGGGCTGGGCTCCCTGTCCTGGTTTTGGCTGGGAGAGTTAATTTTCTTCCTAGTAGCTGGTATAGTGCTGTGTTGTGGGTTTAATATGAGCATGCTGATAACACACTGATGTTTTCAGTTGTTGCTAAGGAATGCTTATACTAAGTCAAGGACTGTTCAGCTTCCGGTGCTCTACCAGTGAGGAGATGCACAAGAAGCTGGGGGGGGGCAGCGCCAGGACAGCTGACCCAGCCTGGCCAGAGGGTTATTCCATACCATATGACGCGATGCTCAGGATATAAACTGGGGGAATTTGCTGGGGGGCGGCGATCGCTGCTTGGGAACAGACTGGCATTAGTCAGCGGGTGGTGAGTGACTGCACTGCGGATATTGTTTTGTATATTTTTTTAATCATCATTATTATTTATTATTCTTACATAATAAATATAAAGAATTATATTATTATTATTATTTATTTATATATCTTCCTTCACTGTCCTATTACACTTTTTTTTTTTAAATCTCAAATTTTACTTTTCTTTTTCCTGATTCTCTCCCCTATCTCGCTGCAGGGGGCAGGGGGGGAGGGAAGGGGAGCGAGCGAGCAGCTGCCTGGTGTTTGGCTGCCTGCGGGGTTAAACCACGACAGCTCCCTCAGCTTTCTGCTGAGCTTTCAGCACAACCTCTCTGGACACTAGGCTTGCATACATGCTACGTACAAACACACTGCCAGTTACCCAGCTTTGTGCTTCTGTCGCAGAAATAAAGACATTTAACAACCACAGTGGGGCAACGGATACACTGCTTTTCTTGTATTGCAACTGGGTAACATCTGCCCAGTAACTCATCTCGCAGCATCAAGCCAGAACCACTATAAGACAAATCTAGATCAAGAATGCATAAGCAGATTTTCCCTTTTTAAAGCATTTTGAGTTATATTAAACACTTTTGCAAACCTTCTGTCTACCACAAGTATCCATGTTTTCCAAATTCTGGAACCTAACTCCCAAGTGAGTTACAAAAGGATTCTAGAAGTCTTTTAACAGATTAATACTGTGCAGTTGACCCTGAATCAGAAGAGTTCCATACTCTGGAAACAGGTGCAAATAAACCGAGACGCATTTGCTTGTGTTCAGGACCTGATGACAATAATTCTTACTGGACAGTTTCCACTGACAGAGATGGTTAAGTCTCTTTGCTGTGTGGAAAGATTTCTTTATGCTCACCAATAGTTTGGCCCTTCTCACAGAGAAAAGTGTGCATGCTGTAAATATCCCGCATCAGCTCCACATCTCCAAAGGTAAAATAAACAACATCACGTCCAGCCTCAGCAGCTGCCAATATCTGTATTAAGGCTGAAACAACAAAAAGAGATTACACACATGAATACAGGATAAAACAACTTGCTGAAGGGGACAAAAACACAGCCTAAGTTTACAGCAACTAATCATATGACGCATCTCCAGGTGAATGCTGCAAAGCAATTTGAACAATGAGTAGGTAAATATTACTTCCACTTTTAAAACAAAGTAAAGAATACCAGGCACTGCAGCTCAAGAGTGTTGAAGTATTCTGCTGGAGTCACTACTGACACCCACCCTGACTTTCCAGATAAACAATGTGCATTAAAAAAAAAAAATCAAAGGGGTTTTTTTTGGTCCGTGTCCACTCCCAAGCAGCATTCAGGCAGTAATTACCCAATAAACGTGTAAGATGACAGAGCACCATCTTACATCCTGGTTTAAGCTGCCTGCATTGAGTCACAAATAGTGGGGTAAACAGCATCCGTTAGCACATCCCAGTTTCCACTCTCTGCCACCCTTCCGAAGGAAGGGAGCCAACCCCTTCACAAAGCAGGAGCTGACCCAACTTTTACCTCCCAAGAGCAGATCTATGGTTCTGCAGCCTCTTACTGCGACATTTAAGGTGTCCATCTTACCTATAATAGAAGTACGCAGAATAAAATATGATGGCTCATTCTGACCTATAAAATTTGGGTGGTGATGCCAGGAACGCAATTCGGGTTATTTAATTTCCAGCTTTATGTCAAACTCGCTGGACCAAGCTGCGTCCCAAGTTCTGTCAATGGCTAACATTACAAAATAGACAGAATTTGTTTTTCTATGTGGAAAAGAAAGAAGAATGCTTCCTATCTTGGAAGCAGATTTTTGAAGATTCATCTTGAGAAATCCTCTGGGGATTGATCAGAATTGATCAGTGGTCCAGCTGAGCCAAGCTAACAACCCACTGCAATTGGAGAAAGTGGCTCCGGTCCAGCTACATTTTCTCTCTGCTCGCCCACCTCCTGACTTTTCTGCAGCTCTCAGGTGCTCACCAGACATCTTGCTGAGGCAATTCCATTCACCAACCTGGCAGAAAAGTTACACGGCAAAGGAATAAGAGCTAATTGTTTTCTGCTAGATTAGCAGTTGCGCTGGCTGAGTGAAGGGTTTGCTAAGAGCCAGAGGTGATGCCAGAGAGGGCACCAGACCAAACAGCCAAGAACAGGGAAGGGAAGAAGAAACACCAGAACCCTTTCAGGTAGCACCAAACTATTTACAAGAGCGAAGCTTCTTCACCAACCAGTACCGCCAGGCGGGAGTGTCACTGACACATACGATCAGTCACACGCTCGTCTCAGGTAATGTTGCAACAGTCCAAATAATGGACCCCCGCAACTATTTCATCTATTGCGGCTTATCTTATTTCTGAGCCTATGGGTGCGGTTCTGATAATCATTCTTTCCTTTTCTACCCAGTAAGCAGGCTTAATTAAAATGTGATTAATATTGTCTTTGTAAATATTAATTTTAAATAAAATAACATACGTGCTGCATTACCACCTGCTAGTGGAAACTAAACAGAAAGCTGTTCATAGCTCAAGAATCTCTCACATTTTTAAACAGAGACCTAATAAAATACTGCATTCTTTAATCAAAAAAAAAAAAAAACCTCTTGTAAACCCACAGCTAAAATTATAAATTACATGATTCACATGTGAAATTAATCTCAATCTGGGAATGATATTTTAATTAAACTACTGAACCAGCTGTGGATTTGGTAAAGCTTCAGTAGTTCAGCTTGTAAAGGCTCTAATTAACTAGCTTGCATAGGGGAACAGAACCTAATGAATCTTATTATTCATTCCAAACAAACAATGCAGCTTCACTTTACAGAAGATATTAAAAACATCCTACTGTTTATTTTGAATTGCTATAAATCTTATAAAACGAGGGTCAAACTTTCCGTCAAGAATCAGGCTTCACAATCTGATGGGCATTAATGATATACAACACCATGTGAAATTCCCATGCTACTGACGCAGAAAGGAGCATCACCGGGAGAGCAATAGAGGCTGCGGTACAGGGGACAGGAGGGATGGGGGCTCTCCTGCCCCTCGCACCCAGCCAATGTGATCCCATTTAACTCTTCTGGACTCGCACCTGAAGAAATGGCTGTGCTGACGTACCTTCTTCTATCACCCAGCAAGGGTGGCAGAAGCACAATACAAACCCCTGGGGACCCAGCTGTCCCCACAGGCCCTACATGTCAGTCCCTTTCACCCAGAGGAAAGGATGGTATCACCGGGGCTCCCCTACTGTGGTACCGCTGCATTCACGTGAGGCAAGGTGCATGAATTTCTCTCCTTCCACTGATCCTACCAGGTGCTTTCTAAAGCTGATGGCAGTCTTCCTGTTGAGCTTTATTGTCTCCGGCAAATAAGAACACCAAATCAGCTAAAGAGTACTTTCTCACAATTGTTAGAAGTTAAATTTGTGTATTTATGAGATGCCTCATCAGATCATCTCCTTTGCATTTTCAATAAAACAACACTTTTTCAATCTTTCGACAGTCGCATAGAGCCCCTGCAGCTAGTAACTGTTAAATTATCCTCTGGTTCGAAAAGCAAGACAAGATCTTCTAACTTTTCCCAGTTATACAAATATACGTTTTTCAGTATGGAAAGTCTTAAATTTATACTAAAATTTTGTGGAGATATCCCTAATTTAGCTGGAATCTGTCTTGTTTACATACCAGGTCTTTAATTTATAAAACCAGATTATTTTATTCCTCCCTTAAGAATACTTTAGTTTTGCATTATCTGTGACCTTGAGTGAAACCGTATTTTGTACCCAATCACGTTCCTTTAATTCATGGCAAAAAAAAAATCACAATAAAATATCATAAAGCATTATGGCGCTTATCCAGTTATATCCAATTACATCAAATGCTTTGGAGGTTCTGAAGCCTGTTACAGATCCAGATACTACTTCTGAAAGGACAAGGGTGTATATTTAAGAATGTTAAATGAAAAAGCAAGATTTTAAACTATGAAAACCATTTTGTAATTGTAATACACTGTCAAGCCTGTGTGGTCACCAAAAGCTATTTATTTGGGCTCAATAAAACCGTGATATTGATAATCTCAGAATTTTCTAAAACATATTTTGAAATGAAGAATTTATGACTCCTTATGAGGTGTAAAAGATTATTCTCCAGTGTGAGATATTTGCTTATAATGAAATGAAACCATTGAGAGGATTTGCAGTTCAGAATAACCCTACACAGCACCTGAACAAAAGGGAGAAACAATTTTAGCATTTATGACCGTGCAGGGACTATCTGTGAACTGGCAAAGACTTCATTTGGTTATCACACATCAAATGCAACTCTATTCTGACAAAAAACACACACGACAAACTACTGTAGTCTTTTCATAGCTCATAGTTTACCAAAAAAAAAAAAAAAATGAAGCCAAGTTTCTTGTTTCTAGTCAGCATCAGCTCAGAGAAAAACAGGACATACTAAACGACTAGCTCCATGCCCCATAACACATCCCTGTCGTTTAATTCTCTTTATTAAGTATTGATTTTTCAGAGTCAACTAAGAAATTAAGCTGAGTTTACAAAAAGAGTAACTTAAGTGCAAATTAAACCAAAGTCTTTCTTTGTAAGGGCTACCAAAAGAACAGGAGAAAACTTGAGAGTACACACATAGGTTTAGATGAATTTTTCTTAACAGCAGCAGCGCTGTAACTTGCTGCTAAGTGTTAATCCTCACAGGCTTTGGAAAAATTAATAAGGTTTATCCAAAACCAGAGGAAAAGTTACATAAACGAAAGTTCAAACTAAGATATTAAGTTAAAATGTAACTGAGAGAATGTTCAAGTCTTTCCATGCTCTTGTTCTGCCCTGAGTTCATATGCAAGTTACGAAGGGCCACATCTCATGGCTCATTTCTTTGCCTACATCAAAGACTTCTCCTGTGGGCTACCTCACCAAACGGACTCGGCTCTGGCAGTCTTTGTCACTACGCTTCAGTTCTGAGCTCCGAGTGATGGGGAGAGGAAGTAAAGCATTGCAGTGAGCAATCCCTAGTCTAAAAATCACATCCAATGTTGAACAAATAATGGCTTAGATCAGATGAGCCATATTTTTATCAGCAAACCGTACATTAAAAAAAAAATATATGTGGGATTTTACAGTTCAGATCTAAGAGGAGGCCTTATACAAATCAAAGCATTTATTAAACCTTCCAAACATAATCATAAATCAAGTATGATCAGATCCTGCAGTACATACTACTTCTGATATTGATGATCTGCACCTGACAGCCCGTTTTATCTCATGGAAATCAAAAACCAACTGTCAGGAAATCAATGACCATTGAGAAAAAAAAAAATAGATGCTCAATGAATACAACGCATTAGGAATGTGGTACCAGCCACAATGAGGCTGGTAGCCCAATGATTGTTTGTCTCAATGTAACTACCTAAAGCTCTTCAGAAAAGTAAATTTTAAATACTCTCCAAATGTTTGAAAACAACAAAAATGTAAATTTCTACTTAGAACTATATGAATCAGGATATCAACGTAAATGTCAGGATCCATCAGTTCTTGACTTGATGGGAAAAGCCTTAAATGAATGTAGGCATGTGATATCTGCCGCATTATGAATACTCTAATTAAAAATAAAAGAACATGAGAAAGTGAGTGATATAGCAGGCAAGTCTGGAAAGAAAGGAGCATGTCTGAGTGACTGGAAACCTCTCTGGCATACAGCAATATATTAAGGAGCAAAATGAAACATTAAGCATTGCCAGCAAATTTGTGAGACCTTGCAAATTACCAGGTACTTTAAACAGCTTTGCAGAGATACAAATTTTAGGCATAATCTAAAAAGACTGCTCCAGAAAGGTCAACTGATTTATACAACTGAGAACTGCAATTAATATATTCTTTTGTGAACTAACATTGCGTGTCTGTGTGCTTTTGAAGGTTTCGGTGCTACAGGTCCTCGTAAACTCAGCATTTCACCACCACGTACTTACCTCAAACTTTAAACTGAAAATAGCTTATAAAAGCAGCGTGCATTTTTAATGTTTAACGTTTAGGCCACATTACTCGTGGCCTAAAGATCAAAGCTAATGAACCAGTTCTACGGACAGCTGTGGAATAATTACTAAATTGGCTAAAAATACAAAAGTACAGCATTGTTCACATATTACGGAAAAGTATAAAATCAAGAGGCTTCTGAGGTAGAAAACAGCTGCAGCTGGCATGAAGAATACAACATCCGCGGTTCCCTGATAAGGATGCTTGTGAAGCTACATGAGGTATGGGGCAGAATGCAATTATTCTGCGGCTTTACCTCATGATGTATAGCAGATACGGGAATGGGACGATACCATGAAACAGATAAGCTGCCAATTAGCTGCCTGCTCAATACTCGGAGCCAACATTTTGTAAAATTTTGATGAAATGCTGTCCCTCTGTGCGACCTTTGCTCATTATAATGTCATTATAATACCAAAACACACCTCCATCCCAAAGGCTACCCGCCTCCAAGGTGCGACCACTCCTTGAGTCTGTGCCCTGAATTTCTCGTAAACTATACCTTTAAATGTGAAGCGAGAGAATTTTACACCAATCATAATTAAAGTATTTATGACTGAAGTCACTCAAACTCCACCTTGAAGGTAAAAAAATAGTATAAAAATAGCCCAAGAAAGGGGGGATACCCAGGGAAGACACCATCGCAAACAAGTCGAGGAGAACTCCATCACTGACTTCCGGGACCAGTCAATGGGCTGAGCCTTTCTTCCCCCCACATAGGGACGCTTTTGGGTAAGACTTAGATTATACCGAGTGTTTCCTTGGGGAACTTAGAAACGTCTCTAGAGAATCTCTATCCTACATTTATAGCCAGGCTGTATTGTTTATAACTTTGTTGCACGTTTTGTATACTTAACAATATCTTCATTTGCACGTGCTTTGCAGACAGTGTATTTGTCACCGGCAATCCTAAGAACCTACGTATCTGTTGTTTAAATAAACTGCACTGTTTAAGTAGCTAGTCGTTTCAGTTTCTCTCTGAATGCAACCAAAGACTCGAGAGCGGCTGTGCTAGTTCACGAGCACAACTATACTGAAGGTGCAGTCCACTATTAGTGTATCCAAATTGTAATAGTTTAATACATATTAAACGCAATTGGACTGATAGTGCTGAATTGGGCATCACTCAGAATTTAAACCTAGACGCACCTAGCCTCCCACCTCGGTGAGGAGTGTTAGAACACAAGGGGGTTTATCTTCTGCCAAAACCGCTTTGCCTTTTTCCACGCAACAACAGCTTAACTATTATTCCAATTCTTGGCTAAAATGTATTAATTCAAACAAAACCAAAAAATGTTCTTGAACAAAAAACAAATAAGGCCAAGAATCAAAATCTAAATTATTTGATTCATTTAGACATTAATGAATTGCTACAGTTTACCTTTTAATCGGGAGTCCCCTCCAAAGGCACCACATCCCCAGTTTCCTGTGGCTATTGCAGAGAGGTGTTGGGGTGGAACGTTGGGTCGAGAGAAGCCACAGTAGGCCTGCAGGCAGACAAGAGTCAGAAGAAGTTGAAGGCAATCTGTTGTGATATTTTCAAACAGTAAGATGATAAGAATAATCAGACTTATCTTCTAGCAATACCAAATTCAAAATACTTCAATACACCATTAGTCTTCCTTTAAATTTAAGGTCAATCACTAAAGAATTCAAGGCAAGAAGAATTTTGCCTTACTTGAATCCAACTTAAAAATTAGATACAGGTGCTGACTCCTAGGGATTTCACTGCAGCTATAGGAAACTTTTCAGGATAGCCAGAGAGTAACAGTAGATTGTATCATGTTTGTTGCTTTTCAGCCCATTTAGCACACAGGACAGCTGAACTGCTATGTCCAGTATGATGAAATTCCTCAAAACTGAACATAAAATACAAAGTGGCATCTTAGTATACAGGTCTAATGCAATAAATGAGGGTAGGAGGAGAAGGTGTGATATTCAACTAAGAAATCTTTAGTAAAGGCGGGTGCTTCCACGTACAGAAAAAAGGATAAGTCTTTTGGGGGGTTTTTCAATGGTACAAAAATGTATTGAATTGGAACTGTCTGGTAGAGACTGAAGTACCCTCGGTTTCACTCCAGTCTGATCCAAGCTGCAAATTCAGACTTCTGTTAGCTATAGTTTAGCAGGGTACCATGACGCAGAGTTTGCATAAGGAGCACTTACACATCGGCAGGCGCATGCAGCTATTGAGCTCTCTCAAGTCAGAGTTATTACTGTGTTTACTGCCCAAAGCGTGTTTGTATGGAACCAGGGGGCCAAGCAAGCTATTACTCTGGCTCTGTGGACAATAATTCTTCAATTTCCATCCTCCCAGTGAGGGAGATGGACTGGTGTTGCAACAGCATGCCATTTTCTTTCCAGCTTTTACTTAGCAAGCATGTATTTCTCAACTCGCCAGGACATGGAGAACAGAAACTGTCTTGTCAGACACAACAACGTCAGCAAATACGCAGAAGGACTTCAGCAGACATGAAGAAACACATCTAGGTAAGTGCTCCTCTATGATTTTTCATAGCAAACACAGGATAGAGATAAAACTAACGACTTTAAAAAAAAAAAAAAAGACAATGCACCGATATTTTAAATAGGTTTCACTTAGGAATACAGAAACATGAAAGCTTTCTGTGCAGTTTTAAAGCAGTTGCTTCCATATGGGAAGCAGAAGAGCTTTTAAGCAGAAGAGCTTTTGAACTACATAAATGAATCTGTTTTTAAGTTATACACAACTTCAAATATATGGCATCTCATCTTATTTAGAAGTTGTGTGATGTTTACAATTGGTTTGTTTTCATACAAAACTGTTACATGTAGTTCTCACAGTTAACACCATCTGAAACTTAACTGTTCTGCATACCGTAATTCTCAGGGAAACATTTCCTGCCAAAGATGAAGCTCTAGCTTTTTTTAATCAGAGACTATCAAAATAGGTTTAATGGCATTTATGAGTGGGATTGCAAGCCCAATTATAAGTCAGTTGTTCCTTGGGATTTGGAAAGTGCAACTTGCAATAAGAAAAAATTATTGCTAGTGAGAATCTTTATTAGGCAATAATTTAAGGGGCTAGTAAGGATGAAACAGTGACATCTCTTACACACACACCTATCTGCAAATCTTCATGCTGAAATCAGATACAATGATTTTTTTTTTTTTATTCTGAACAGCTGGCTTTAGACAAGATTAATCTTGTTTTCTGAGTATGGGTTAAACCAGGAACAAGGGTCAGCCTCAGACAACTACCTTCTGAGAAAACTAACCGAGTGAACATCTGGTTCTTTAAGACAAAGAAAAAAATCATATAGATTTATAAGAAAATAGAAGTTCTAAGAAGAACCACTTTAAGTTGTTTCAATCATTTCCGAATATCTAACAAAATAACAGACAAACAAAAGAACCTCTGGAAACAAATGGATGCTGAGCTGTGCCTACTAATAAATAATACACTTGTATTTCAAAGCCTGTGTGCATATACTGTGCTTACGGAGTCCTGCTTTATTAAATCGTAATAGAGTTGCAGCTTATTTCATCAACTTGTTTTCACCCACAGAAAAATCTTAAGGTTAATATTAATTTTAAATCAAACCGAAAAACACACCATAGTGCATTTAAATATTTGATTTGTTAAAATATTATAAAACCTACAATAAACTTAATGACATTTTTACTGTAGTAAACAGAATTAACTCAGGCTTAAAATTTTCTTTAAATGCCAATCAGTCCTCATCAAACAACATCAGCCAAACTGACACACTGCATAAAAGTTGCATGGATCTACCATAATTTATTTTAAAAATCCAAACCCAATCAATAATACTGAAAATTGTGGGCAGATCATAAATCCACTAGAGTAGGTAATTTCAATTTTGTACTAAGATACCACTGGAGTTAACAAAATTTATTTACTGTCTTTTTCAGGGCTAATTTCATTACCAACCATGAAGAAACAAGCTGATGAATGTTACTTTAGTCAAGATGCTAAGGTTTTACGATGAAATTAAATTATTCCTTCAGCACTGTACAATATTTTTGGGAAGGGAAAAAAAGATTAGCCTTCAGGTACATTTCCTTTCCCTTTCCAGCTGAGAATTAGGAACACACTGCCCTATGTTTGAATTTATTTAAAATGCATCCTATATTATTCTATACCCTCCTATAGTACAGAAAGCAGGAGACTTTAACAACGGTAGTGTTACGCCCTTATATTTAATAGCCTAGCTAAGCAGAGGCCCACTGCATGTATAAATGTAGAAGCAAACTAAGCAGACCTTGTCATTAGCAAGTTTTGAACCCAAATATAAGGACACTAATACAGTATAACTGCATAAGCATTCCTATACGCAACTGCCCAGTAAAAATAGCATTGCCATTGCTATAACAGGCCACAGATCTTTCACTACCTATGCCTTATACTAACCATGCAAGGCCCTCATTCTGGCTCATTAGCCTTCTTATTAACTTAGGAGAATTTGCTATATGAACTGGAGACTGATACCAGGCATCTCTTGTTAGGAGATGAAAATTCATGTGTGGGATAACAGCAGAGGCCTTGAAAACACTGGCTCAGGTCTTAGAACTATAAACAGCTCATTAATGGCAATTAACTAGTCACTGAAAAAGTACAATCTCAAGAGCTGGGAAAAGACTGCTTTAGCTTCAAGAATAGAAGCAGCAGCAAAGCAAGAAGAAAAACAAACAACATGAATATCTCAGCCACGAAACACGATAAAGCACCTGCCATGCCTTGGTTTCCCAAGCCACACTCTCAAACACGATGCAGCACATAGTCCAGGGCACAGAGCAAAGACTGGGAGCCATCTAGAAACTCAAATACCTTATTTAAGGACAAGATCCCAAATTACAGAGAACAGGGCAGAGAAAAAGATGCCCACTGCAGTTCCAGCTTCCCTGGTCAACGAGCTGTTCAACCTGGCAACCTTGATGACAATGACTATGAAGGACCATGGCCCTCAGAGATAACTATGCAATTTTGTACACACACAGCTAACGTGGGTAAGGCCAAGGACTGACTGCTTTGAATACATAGTAATAATGATTAATAATGCGTAAGAATTATTAGTAGGAAGCATGCTGTTTCTGAATGTCAATCTAAAAGTTTTGTTTAAAGCATTAAAACTGGTCTAATTTATCAGTCTTCTGAACGCCCCCACCACTGCAAGCTCTAACTGGCACGTATATACACATACTCATTTGCAACAGCCTGCACAGCTATTGTGCAAATAAAGATAGGAGATTTATGAACAGCTAGACCTGATCTCAAGAAGACATCAATACACAAAAAGATAAAGCTCTCGGGTAATACGGCAACGCTCCAAGAGGAAACAAGAAAGGTAGAAGAAAAGCAAGTGGCACTGTATTTATGAAATATCACCATGCTAAAACATGAGGCACCCCCTTTTCCACCTTTACTGGAGGGATGAATAGGGGAAGAGAACTTAAAATCATAATCATAGAATGGTTTGGGTTGGAAGGGACCTTAAAGATCATCTAGTTCCAACCCCCCTGCCCTGGGCAGGGACACCTCCCACTAGACCAGGCTGCTCAAAGCCCCATCCAGCCTGGCCTCGAACACTTCCAGGGATGGGGCATCCACAGCTTCTCTGGGCAACCTGTGCCAGCATCTCACTGCCCTCACAGTAAAGAATTTCTTCCTGAGATCTAATCTAAATCTGCCCTCTTTCAGTTTAAAACCGTTACCCCTTGTCCTATCACTACACTCCCTCAATAAAAAGTCCCTCCCCCCAAATAATTTAGGAGGACAGGGAAGAGTTAACAAAATGTACGTCGAAATTTCATTTATATTTTTGAAAGTTAAATAAAATACACCTTTGAATAGCATATCGAAGGATAAGAATGATTCCATTTGACAAGCTTCTGCTTTAACATTGGACAGCAAACCCCTGGAAAGTACACCTTTTATAAGAAACACAACTAAGCAAGAACTTCCTTAGCTGAAGATAATAATATAAAAACATTTGAACAAACAGGTACTATAAACATTAATGGAAGAGCCTTAGAGTGCAGGAGGTTGTAAGAAGTTACTAGCCTTATTGAGCTCTCTTCTAATTTTCTCCGGACCAAACTGATCAAGGAAGCGTCTGAAATGAAATGCATCTATAGCAACAATTTCAGTGTAGCGTCGCTGCCATTCATCCCTAAAATTGAAGGGAGGAGAAAAGTAGATGACATTAGTTGTTTAATATTGGCCATATAATTATGATCCAAAATGAGTAATTCTCTGCAGAGCTTTTCTGTTAGAAGCAGACAGAAATGTGAGCTCGTAACGGACAACGGAGCACTTTTTTCTTTGTGGGTTGGCAATGAAAACAGCATCAGAAATGAGACAGGTCTCCCTGTAAGCTTAGAAATACTCTGGCTAGACTTTGGGCATAAACGTGAAAAAATCTAATTACACAGCACTATTTGTTAAGAACGTAAGAATGGCGCAAGGTCAAAGAAAAGCAGTTTGGCTCTCTGTCTTCCTCCAACATTTAAATGAGAGTACATTGTGTATGTTTCTATACCAAATGGATAATTTTGTGTATGCACTATGATAACATTGTTGGAGAAATAAATTCAAGAGCTCAGAACTTTCTACTCAGATTAATGATATTAAATCTTATTTTGCCACACATCAGGTGTCATTGTCAAACATCTTGTGATATTACAATCCACGGTTCGGCCAGTATCTTAACAAAAATTTGGATTAAATACATATAACTGTAAGAGATGTTGGTTTAAGAACTGACATACTGGCAGGTACCATTTATTAGCATTAATATCTCATTATTAATATAAGGTAACTTTCTTAGCTTGTTGACTCTACTGAAGAGAGCAGGATCAAACAGTCAAATTCTCTGTTAAGGCAAATGCTAGCAAATACTTAAAACAACAAGTTTGCATATTTATAAATTTATTTATTCCTTCACTTGAAATATTTATGTGGAACTTTACCTTGGGGTCTTATCTTCATGGCTCCTTGCCCACCGGTAAGTTTCTGCATAGCCTGTGTACTCACTGTACTGCTCAGTACCTGAAACAGATCATTTTCTGTATTACATACAAAATACGTACATATTTTTTCACTTGGCAAATCTTTCATAGGAACCACTGCTTCTCCAAATGAACATGCAGCTCTCAGAAGCAATGGAAAATAGAGATTCCTATCTGCACCAAGAACACAAGATCTTCTGGAACCAGTAGAAGCTTCTTTTCCACAGATGATACGTAGCATCCCACCTCACAACATGACAAGTGCAGATCTACGTATGCTGTCCAGTATATAACAAGAAGATAGTTTTCAACTTTGCCACTCTCAAGTTCAATAGTTTCTCAAGAAAATGCCTGTCATCTTTAAAGTTTTACTGGCTAATATCTGGTTAATGAAGACTGCGAGCCTTCGCACCACCAGCATTTTGCTTTTCTTTTTTCAGGCTACTACCTGTAAACACGATGATAAAATAGTCACTCCACTATTGCAAACACGGCAGCCCTATTTCATCACAATTTAGCAAGTGTCTGGGCTGACAGTTTTGGAAACGTAAGACAAAAAAAATATGAAATTCAAAAGTGTATATGGTGGGCTATATGTTTATACGTTTATTTCTCTAACAAGTTTTATTCCTCTAACAAAATTAAAATCCATAAAGCCAAAGAAAACCCTGATGGTCAGAAACCAAGCAGATTTCCAACACGCCAGTGTGACCCAGTTTGTCACCCTACAGTCTCTTGAGGGCAACCTTACATAAGGCTAGGTAGGACTGTTCAGCTTCCTCCTCCCATTGCCCAATAAATCACCCCTTTCCCTTGTTACCCTTTTGTTTTGCATTTGTTCAGCGTGATTCCTGCACTACGGTTCCTGACACGCATTCTCAGGTACCACAGCAATTCCTGGCACTGAACGGCGCGAAAGGCCACTGCTCTCAGCTGCAAGAGTCGGTACCAAAAAGCTACTTCTGTAAAAGCTCAAGGACCCACAAAACCATGGTGTGGAACATAACTTGGCTGCTCTGTGAAGAAGTGCAGCAGGGTAACCTTGCAAGCTTTAAGGGCTTGTAAGAAAGTAACACATTAAGACCTCCGGTAATTTTAGCTTTTATGCTCTACCACGCAAACTTCTTTTCAAAAAGGTTTATCCCAAGACCAAGGAAAGCATTTTAACTGAGAGTAAGGGCCATAACCTTCCTAAAAGTCTGCCTTTCACCTCATTTTACCGAACTTCAGGATCTCGCTTAAAAATCTGGGGATGCACAAATGCTTCAAAGAAATAGTCCTAAAGTAGCGCCACAGCAAAATCACAACTTTTCCCCCTTTTGAGCTTGCGACAGCTGAATTTCAAAAGTAGGGGACTGAAAAGAATGCCTCATTTGGAAAATTTCAGCTCATACAGGTACAGCCTGGCACAAGTCATAAACAGTACGAGTAGGAAGAGAACTGTTAAGCAACCCCTTAATTACAAACAGTGACACCAGCTATGCCTATAAATATAACAGTAAAATAGGTTTTAGAAAGGCCTATAAGCTGACAGCACAAACCATCTGATTACTAAGACAACAGTAGTGCCTAACTATTGCAGAGATCGGAGATACTCGGAGAATACAAATGTTTCAATTCAATTTCAAAGTTTTTCAGTCTCTAAATAAATAAAAAAAAGTTAAACAATCAGAAACATAAAACTATTCACTTTTAACTTCATCTGACAAGGGAATTTGAATGCTTGCTTTCAGTAGTCTTAAGCATATGAAACATATGCTGTTAAGAATTGTTTTAAATGATGCATATACTTCAAGACATTTATTGTAACTGAAAAGACTTATCAGCGCTTCTTTAACTTATCTGTCCCTACTATCCACTCATCATTATTTGTCTAGATGATTAACCATACGGAGGGCAGACAAATTCCAGTCAAGGCTATTTTGAAAAGTTGCTATGTAAAATGAGTGGGATGGCAAAAGATTCCTCACCAAGAATTCACTTCCTGTTACAAAAATCACAGCCATCAAAATTGTGATGGCAGAATATGTCTATATATTCACACACATTCATGCTCTCGTACAAAGGACAACCGTGAGCAGCTTACGTATTCAGAAATCAGCCTTCTAATCGAACTGTAGGCTATCAGCCTTCACTAAGACTTTTCCTGATGTAGGAAAAATTCGTATTTACAGATATGCTTGGAAAAGCCATCTGAGCAAACAGTAAGACAAGACAGACAAGGGAAGCATGTGACACTTTTTGACAGCTCTCTTCAGGGGACAGCATAGCAGAACTTCCAACTTGAAAAGGAAGCATTCCCTTTGGTGTATAGCACATGGAAAGGAAAGACTGGGTTATTAAGATATTGTAACAGGACAGATTAAATGACAGTCGGAATATTAAGCTGACTTTTTCAAGGTTCGTTGTTTTCATTAATTTTTATGGAAGTGCAGTGTCTGATGATGAAAGCATGAGAAAACTAACAAACAAACAAGCAAATACATATATATATTGAAAAAAAATAAAATCAATAGCAGAGAAAGTCAAAGAAATCACAGGAACTCTAAACTCATATCCCAGAAACCCAAAATTAATGAAAATAAATGGGTTTTCAGAAGTGAAGCTCTGGAAATGTGTCAGACAAAAATGGTTATTCAACTGACAGCACTTTTGCCTGTGAACCACTGGGATACAAGCTGCTGTTGCTGGGAGAACAGAAGCAGTACAGGATAAATTGCATATGCTAATGTTTCTGGTGAATCTTCTTTCTCCCCATAAAAAAATAAAAGGGTAAAAAAAGCCAAGACACAAATACAGCAAAATAGCACAGTTCTATCAGAAATTTAAAAAACAAGCTACAAAATAAACTAAAAAAAGCCTACCTAAAGTCAAAAGAAAGTATATACAAGCGTCATTCAAAAACACATTCTTTGTGAAACTTGTAATAGCTACAGCATCAGATAAAACAGTGAAACTGCCAAGTGCTAGTACTTACAGGACCTCATTCATCTAGGAAGAGTTGCAATTATTACTAAAAATAAACATACCCCTTTCTCAGACTCCATAGTCTAGCTTTCCATTTGCTTGTGATCTCTATGGCATTATAAAGTTCACAGGGACTGGGAAAAACCCCACCATACTGTCCCTCTAGTGTTTCTTATGAGCTAGAAGTTATACCTCCGAAGAGGCAGTACCCCTAGCACTGCATAAAAAGGAGCACATGTGAAAAGTGCAAAACTGTAGTTTTGTAGTCACCAATATAACCAAGAGTGAGAGGGAAGGTCCTTCTCTCCCTTTCAATCAGTTCTTCTCACCCTTATCTTGTGCCACGGCTAGTCTTCTGGCTCTCCAGACAGTGGCACGGTCAGCCTGCTAAATCGAGCTGAAAAACAATTTTTCCTCTCCAAGTAAATTTTCAGCTGAACCAATTATCTGATCTTGTTTACTGCATGGGTAATGTGCTTAGAAGTCACTGAAAACGCATCGCTAAGATGCAGTCAGGAGCGGCCGTTGGTCAATCCGTAGATTTAAAGCAAACATGGAACAAAGCTTCATCTGCTCTTAATGCTGCCTGAGTATACATGAACTCAAAGAGGGGAAATAAAAAAAGAAAAAAAAAAAAACCCTGAATGAAAAACACTGCTACTTATTCACAGCTCCACCAGAAATGCAGCTGTGGGAATTTTTGGCACCACTGCTGACATTTCTGGAGGTAGATGTTTGTATTGAAGAACTTGACCGTTTGCATGACCAGCTCCATATTCATTACAGCAGTGATCTTAACCAGATACTGTGCAGTCACAACAAATTTAATTTCTCTCCAATTTCTCAGACTCTTCTGCAAATTTAAGCTACACAGCTATACCCATTAGGCCGCTGAGTCAAGATGCATCACAAAGAATGTAATTTATCAAGAGGATTGTGACACGCAGAGGAGACTTGGCCAAGAAGCGAGGTGGAAGCGCTCCAGGGATGAAATGAAAATGATGGAGTGGCCATTTCCATTAGAGAAGAACATCATATCACAAACACTAATTGCAAAACACTATAAAGTACTCAGGAAAACTAAAAGAATATTGCTGCAGTGAAAAAAACATCCTCACCTTTATTTGTTCATGCCAAATCACTAGTTATTGCAGGGGAACGGAAGAAGGTCTTTCAAAACATTCATTTAGTGTTTTCCCCCAATCAGTTATTACACAGACCGAGAGCTGCACTGTTTTCACCCTCCCTAGAAGAGCCTCACCCAGGGGACAGTACTGCAATAGGTTAATCTTGTTATAGTGTCATATCCAACAGAAATCAGCGATGGCCACAAATATTCTCTTTTTTTTTTTTTTTTTAGAAGGTAATCACAAAAGCCATTTTATGAAAGAGTTTTCACAGAAAAGGCATTAATTTTGGCAGGGTGGAAAACCAAAATAAAACACTGTCTTAAAAAGATTACCAAGCATAAGACTGAAAACAAAAGATGCTCTGCCCAGTATAATCGATAGCTCAGGACAGAGTAAGATTTGCAATAGCTAAGCTCCAATTTCTCCTGTGCATGCATGTGAGAGAAAGAAGTGCTTTGGAAGGACGTTTCCAAGAAACGTGTTCTAATACCTGTACAAATTCCTGACTGTTGAGGCAGCTCAGGTAACTAAACTCAACATTTTTACTATATCGGACTGAAAAACATAAACCATACATAACCTATTACAATATTTGCCCAGAGGATCTCCCTGATCAAATATTTTTTTCTTTCTAGCTGTTCTTTAGAGTAAATAAAAAAAATAATATAGCATTATTTTATTTTTCAGTCATGAAAAATGCTCATTATTTCCCATGTATATAACTGAGACATGTACAGCATGACTTGGGCCTTTCCAGTTCTCAATAGTGACATTAGCTGTTTGGATGCTGTTTTGAGCCAATGGATAATAAAACATTCCAAGTTCTCTGACAGAGGTGGATACAAAAGGAAAAACACTTTCAGCAAAGCACTGGACAGACAGTGCATCTCCATACGCAACCCTTCAACAACATACTGGAGAAGTATTTAGGTTTTGATGTAATTACGAACCCGTAAGTAACTTAAAAGTAACACAAACACATGTTCATAACTTACAAGATCAAAATCCTTAAGAGACATGTCCTGACTTTCTACCCTTTTTAATGGATGCGGATTTTCTCCTCTTCCACTTCCTCCCCTTTTTGGCAAGCAGAAGGCAGTTCCTCTTCTCACAGTTTTCAATCCCACTGATCACATCAAATATTACAAATTCCAGACAGGAACAAAAAAGCCCCTGCTCTAACATAACAGAAGCATTACCTGCTGGGACCAGCTAAGAGCTGGTAATTGTGGCTTTTATCTATATTGCCCAACAATATTCTTCAGCTAAGCCTAAAGACACCGAGTCCTCAAACACATTAATATAGGATAAAAAAAAGTTCTGTCTGCTTGCCATCACTTTTTTTTGTTTCCTTCAGAAAACATCTATTGGATCAGCAGTCCTATGGTCTTAAGAGGCGAGGTGAAGAAGGAAGCTCCTTGTCAAATGAGTATTGACTTTTTTTTTCCCCTTCTTTTTTTTAACCCCTACAGCATTTAAGCATACTAAACTTCAACTCAAACTATATTTTCTATATATAAAACCAGAATAAGATGTGAAACATTTTCTGCAAAGACTAACCTGTGATGATAAGACATTCATTGTGATCCAAGACTTCAGTGATGAGCCTTGATACAATCAGTTCTGGGTTGATTAAAAACCGAATTTCTTCTTGTACTAGTCCTGCCCCGGTCACACCGCCTCCAACAAAACGGTTTGCAAAATCAACCTAACAAAAGTATATTCAGGAGGATTATGAGACAAGTAAACAGAACGAAATCCTTTCATTTACCAAGGTAAATAAAGTCCTGTAAAAATGTCAATTCCGTTGAAATCTGATGCTGTCACTTAAAAATACAAGCAGCGGGACAGAACCTGATGAACAGCATGCCTTTCTCTTTTTCCTTTCTACTTCTCAGAAAACTTAAGACAAGTGAGATATCACACAGCAAAATAAAGTTCTGCATCCCAAGTGCTCCAAATCCAAGTTTGGTGGGTTGTATTTGAAGAGCACATATTTAAGAATGAAACATATTTCAGTAAATATGACAGATGAAAACAGCAAATTACAGTATTCTTTTTGCATTTTATGGACATTGAGGAATTATTAAGTTGTCCTTTAAAAAGCATTCTGCCCCCCAGCTGTCCACGCTGAAGCATTTTCAGCCCTGTACCAGTTGTTTTGTACCTAAAAGAATGTCTTATGAATTCTCCTTGAAATGTACTTGAACAAGAACAGTCATTTTGATCATTAATGTTTCTGCCTGAAACAGAGAAGCTCTGGACTCTAATTTCTGCTGCAATAACACATATTTTACATTTCTATATAGAAAACAGTTTTAAAAGCAATTGGTTAATTCAATAAAGTAATTACTATTCATGCAAATTAACTGCCCATATAAATTTATAGTTTAAAATGTCACTTCATCTTTCAAATGCTTTTAGCTTCTTACTGATTTTTATTTAGATAGTTGATGAGAGCACATTTACAGGAGGGGAACAAAAGTTGCTGGAGTGACATGAACACCTGTGTAGATTAACAACTGATTCCAGAGTCAGAGTCAAGTCTAAAGCATGGGGAAAGCCAGCCGCTGCAACAGCAAGCGTTCCTGAAATCCATCCGGGAAATACCAACACACTTCAGTCGTTTAAGATTTGCTGAACTTGACTATGATACAAAAGAGTAACATGAAAGCTACCCAAATGTTCAGTGTGTCAGGGTCCCAAATGCACTTTAACTGTGCTGAGTAGCCTCACCCTGGGCCCGATCCTCACCCCCCAGTACATGGCCCCTCTACAAACACGCCCTGGACCTCACCAGAGACATCAGATATGGACCCATGCCCAGCCCTGTCCTCTGCTGATGCCCTCTTGCTGACTGAACATCTAGGACTGACCTCGGGGACCTGACTCATCACCTTGCATTTGTCCAATAACCACCAGCCTGCTCTGCTTGTCCCAGCCAGTGGCCCTGCCAGCCTAGGCTGGGGTCACTGTGGACTCCTGGATGGTCTTGTCTTGGTCATCCTGCTCCCTCCGGGAGATTGCTCTTCCTCGGAGCAGATATTTTCTTTGATAAGACTTGAAATAGCCAGGAGGAAAAAGTATCACTCCCTAGGAGGTGCTTGAATTTAAGGAGTGTGATAGAAATTGAAACACTACACACAAAAAAAGCGTAATTCAACCTTTTCTCACCTCTAAGTTTATAGTATAGTTGAATACAGAGACAGCAGAAAAACGAATTTTGTTGAGCTGTTGCTGAGTTCATAATAATTCCAATGCACATTTTGAGAGCTTAAGTTTCATACAGTCATGAAACATTTTAGTTTGAGGAAAAAGCATTGCAGAACATCAGCCAGTAACCTACTTCAGCTACAGTCTCATAGATACATCGTATGGATTAATCGACTGTGCCCTTCAGTATTTCCTCTCTGCTCATGAGCAATTTTTGAGCTATGCTACCTGGATAGTAACTGTGATATTTAAGCAGCTAATTATTTTATGATTTTTCCTGCAGCAATTCCCTCAGAAAGCGAGCTACCTCCACTACCCCAAATGCTCCACAAGACCAAAAGCACAACAGATAGTTCCCTCCCTGAAAAATGTAACAGTCTAATTTTGGACAAAACAAAATAAATGCAACCAATTGCAGAGAGGAAAATCATTGCACATTAACTGTTTTGGCAGCGAATTTTGGCTTTCTGCTGTTCTCTAGCATCTGCTCTTTCCAGAGGAAGTCCTCCTATTCTCCTTCCTCCTCTTTACGCAAGAAGAAGTGGCGCAAAGGAAGTTCTCAACTTTTTTTGGTAACTGAACTCTAGAAGGCAGACTTTATTTCTCTTTTTTTTTTTTTTAACAACTTAATTTGAAAATTCAAATGTGTTCCTTGCTATAGATATGGACAGGACATCCTCCTTATGAATCTCTTTTAGCTGACTGGCTCCCAGAACGAAACAGCGACGCTGGCAGAGTCAAGAAGGTCTCCTGAACTACTGACCTGGTCACTGTCTGGGGCACAAGAATAATTTTTTAAAAATAAACTGAAACCCCTGACAATTCATCAAGATCACAGCCTGAAACTCATCTTGTCAATCTTTGATCTTGGTTTGAACCAAAAGACCTAAAGCTGTCCACGGCTTGTGATTTTCTGTCAGCTCTTTCTGTAACAGGTACATGTGCAAACCTAGATGAGACAGGGAATACTGACACCACTAAGACTGCCCAAGGAATTAATTTTGATGTTTTTTTTGCACTGCATAACATCTTGTCATTTAAGTCAATTGAGAATAAACAAATAACTTTAAGCTGGCAGACCATAAAAGTATGACAAAAACATGACATAAAGCCACATTTACTGTTATAGGCACTTACCTGTAGCATACCTTGTCCATTGCTTTCAATAGTGCCTTCATAGGTGACATGCAATCTAGACAGTTTTTTCTGAGATCTATCATTGAGGAAAAATATTGTACAGAAGGATGATTACAGAATCTCCACACAAAGACATCCATTTTAAAAGAAAACCCATCCAAACCCAAACTTCTTACACACTTTAAACATAAGGTGTTTTAAAAAAAAAAACCCAAACCCTGAGTGATTAAAGAAAATGCCTTTGCCTTTCAGAAACAATTTGTAAAGGTTTAACATTCAATTGTTCAGTTTCTCCACCTCTTTTACCATAAAACCCCAAATTTGAAATTGAAGTTCTATGTTTTTCACGCAAGTTTGTCCCACATTAACTTGCTAAACAGCGAGAAAGCCACAACGCTTGTGCTTTCATGCTGGCTCTCACCCATACTTCATTATATTTATGATAATTTCTGAAATCAAGTCATCTCTCTGTTTTTTCCCCACTCAAGCAACAGCACCAAAGATGTGCTACTGTTTTAAAAATTCACTTAAGACTTGGCTTCATGGGCAAACATACTCGAAAACTCAGGGCGCTCAAACTGCTTGTGGCAGTACACCCATTTCCTTCTGTACTTCTCTCCGTAGCAATCCACACCAAACATTGTTTTCTGCAGTACTTCCAGGCCTGAATCAATTCTGTACGAGTGGGATTCAGTTATCACTGTTTTAAGAAATTTCTCAGATTAACAGGATGTTTGACTTACCTTTCCCAGTCTGGAAACTCCTGGAGACACTGCCTTGTAAACGTCACCAATCCTGTAGGTTCTACAGGTAAACCAACCCCAGAGGAAAACATATTAACTGCTGAAGCTTTAGTCCTTAGATTGTTTTAAATGTTAAACTTTTAAAATTGCAACCAAACATCATTCTTGGCAGAAACACAAGAGCTTAACTTTCCTCAAGAGCAGCTTTCAATCCTCCCCTAACTGCCCATGCTCAAATTGGAAACAAGTACCACGAAGACCAAAATACCCACTTCTCCCTTTGAAGTTTGAGTATTTTTCTTTTTCCAGATCAAGGAAAAGCTATTTCTTAAGTGATTTTCACTTAAACACACTACTAGAAAGACTTGATAATTGAAGTTAAAGTCAAATGTGCTGCCACTTAGAAAAAAAAGAAGTTGTGAATCTTTAGAGGTGACCACTGTTCAGTGTCAGCAGGCAATTCACAGAGTACTCAGCCTATGGATGGATGAGCAGCAGCTCCTATTTCCAAGAAAGCCCTACTATGTCAATAAAGATGCAGCATTAGTGGATTCCAAATCAAGCTCTTTTCAGCCCTGCCAGCATACTAGTGAAATTCACTGTATTTCAACTGAGAAAAAGACTCCTGAGAAAACGAGGCGTCACTGCTCTTTGCAGGAAGGATGTACTATTATCTTCTCTCCTTATTTTACTCAAAAAAGTTCAGTTTTGCAACAGAAAGATAACCTATTAGGATGTCATCCTAATAAAAACATAAATTTGAGACTCATTTCTTTGCTCCAGTAAGTCTACTGTGCTGGCTTGTGAAAAAAATTCAAAACAGTATGTAAAGCACAAACATATCTTTCCAAAAGCCTTAAATAATCCTGTGTTTTTCTCCAAAATTATAGGGGCCTAGGGAAAAAAAAAAAGGGTTGCTGCTTCTTAAAAAAACCCAACCAAACAAACAACAAAACATGCACAGCTTTCAGTGCTTTTCCACAAGGGAACTCTGGTATCAGCGGTGATATTTTACAAGTTAAGCATTCACCTTTTGAGCATAAAGTTTTCAGCTTATATAGTCTCCACTGTGTTCTTTTACAAGGAATTCAATTACCAATTACAATAAAAAGAGTTGCAAAATTACTGCAGGAATTTATAGAGATAACTTACTTCAGTCTTATTAATTCCTTGAACAAAAAAAGAACAAGAAATGGGGTCTTTTAAAGGTATGATAAGAATTTTTAATTCAGAGCATTCAAGAATCTCATTAAATATTATTTAAATTTATAACATTAAGAAATCTAATACGGTAGTTTCATGAAGTTTGTTCCCAGCAAATTTCATACCCACAGGGGGTCAGAGACAGCTGCATGAATTTAGGATTTGGTTTGCATGAAAACATTATTACTCAAGTATAAAAAAAAGCTAGTGCACTATGTCTCTTCTCAGTCCCACACATAGATCACCATTTACTTTCTACCTCAGAGATTTAGTTGTATTGACATTGCTGAAAGTTTGAGAGCTGAAACAGGATGTAGCAGCATTTAATTTGTGGTGAATTAAAATGATGAACTGAAGACGGACTGAACCTAGCAAAGGGACTTCTTTATTTAATAGCTCAAAGCTGTCTTTCTTCTAAAACAATCCCTTCTGAGCGAATAAGAAGCAAACAGTGAAATACTGACATGTAAAGAAAGAGTCCTTTAAAAAGAACACTATAACAAAGATATTGCTGCTGTATGCAACTGCAGTAAAATCTCTTTCTCCCATACAATATATAAGCTCTGATATAGTTCTCACAAAAATAAATCTGTTTTTGAAAGCTTATGCAGATGTTCAAATTCACGGTAAGAACAGAAGATCTGACTACGCACACTAAGGAAAACATCACACTAACTTCTAAAAGAGTTGGGGATATCTCATGTCGTGCTATCACTTGTTTTCTTTGAACTGGGCAAACTTCACAACAGCTTTGCTTTGGGAGAAGAGATGGGAAAAACCTGAAATATCAACACGAGTAGGGGAAAATCCCTCACAACTACAAACATTATAATCAAAGGACTAAATGTGCATACTGCAGGAAATCTGAAGCTCGATTCAGAATCTTTAAGCCTGTGATCTTAATGATGACATCTGGTGCTAAATTCCTCTACGTTCTCACTCTGATGCGGTGCAGCAAGTAGTTGCATATATTCCAAACATTATATTTATGTATATTTATATATACACACATTTTATATATGTACATATGGGGGTGTGTGTGTGAAAATACTTTACACCCACCTCTGTATGTATCTCTCAGAAAACAGAATAAGCTCCGTGCAAAATTTTAATTGCATGCATCATCTATATGAGAAGTGACATTAATGTGAATATCAGTGTACTTCGCAAGCTGGCTTTTGTTATACACTTGCATCATAACGCTGCACAGCCATTTCTAAATTTAACGAGATTAAATTCTTCATTTATCTGCTTTATAGCTCAAAAAAAGAATAAAGGATATACTTTTTTCTGTGACTCTCCTAAAATAGCAGAAAAGGGTCTTAAGTTTCTCAGGCTTCCTTGGTGACCGTCCTTCAAACAACCTGAAAAACAAGAAATAAAAGTAATTAGATTTCAGGGACATAGTTCATAGTAATTAGGCCACTTTAATTGTGATCTGATTTTTTTAATTATTATGCACATATTTCAATCAGCCTTGCATTTAAATACTCTACTGTGGAATGAACTCTCTAGACAAACCCTCTGTAACACAGGTCCTTAAGGAGTGGCAAGTTTGTTCACTTACCAAATTTCTGATGAAGCTGCTAAGTGAATGCCTATCTCAATCATACCGGTTTTTTAATATCAAAAAGTACAATTTCAATATGAACATCCAGGAAAGCTACTAGTTTTATTTGCAACAGACTGGCTTGGATTAAAATAAGTGACTCAGGGGTGAAAACATGTGAGTTGAGTACTCCAAGATCCAAATGTCTCACCCTACTTTCAGCTCAGTGAGTTGCAGAGTAGAATATAATGCAGCCATATTGCTTTCAAGAGTTGCCGTGCACCAGCAGCATTTCTGAAGAAAAGAACCTACCCCCAACAGAAATGGCTTCACCCACTGGGCTACTACTGGCATTCTAAAATTCATTTGTAAAAACCTAAGCATTAAAAAGAAGCACCCTATTTTTAGCCATGAAGTGAATGTATTCTTTTTTTTTTTACTGCATCATCTATCTTCCAGCAGCTTGAACACACATTACTTAATTTCATTCCAAACAAAGTGACAAGGCATTGTTATTGGCAACACATAATGGAATTTATCTGGAAGGAAGAATAGCGGTGACTTCAGAAATAATATCCTTTGAGTAGGAAGCCCACTAAAAGACGTCTGATACAGTGAAAGCCCTGAGGATGCAAGATTTCCCCCCCCAGTAAACAGTCTAAGTAAAGGAATGACACAACATTATTCATTTGTTTCGATGTACTGGAATGACAACCTGCCTTTAAAAACCAGAATGCTGTCAGGCGAATTTAGCTTTTAGTAGTGAACTAGATTTTTTCAGCATTTAAAAAGTCTTAGGAAATGTACATGCTGAAGAGATCACTTTCATCCAAAAATCTATATTAAGACACAAAAGCTAATTTTAAAACGGTTTAAAAAGTTTTATGAAAACTTTTTTTCTTCTTTGAATGGCCAGTCAGGACTTTAAGAAGGCAAACTCCAGACATATGGTCTATTTTAAAATGGACCAATATGCAAGTTCTATCAAGTGGTTGTGCTTGCAACAAGGGGTTCATAAAAGAAAGAGCTGATGTGTGTGTGTATGTTCTTGCCTAATAGCATAAGTTTTCTGACCTTTTATCTGGAAGCCTCATTTGGTATGAATCCTTTGAACTGGTTAATTTATGCCCAATCATGCCTTTACTATTTTTTTTCCTCTTTACTTCAAATTGGAATCTTGCTTATGTTACAAACTCTCGGTAGAGAGTTCGTCATGTCACAAGGGCAACACGTGATCTGGCATAACCAGGAGACTCAGCAGAAATCCAGAACTGGAAAAACTATACTTGGAATAAGTCAGATCAAGCTAAAAGGCAATGGCAAGGAAGGTGAACTTGGTTTCATCCATTACAATTGCTCACCAAAATGCAGTCACTCTGTCAATTACAGCATTTCAACCAATTTTTTTTCTTTTTTTTTTGTCTGAAATGTTCAGCATTGGCCTGTCTTTTCTCTCGATAAAGGCTGCGATAACCACCTCTCTTCTTTCTCCCCTGGTATCAAAGGTAGAATAACTCTGATTTCCTTCCAAAAAATCTAATTTACATCAGATAAATATTCCCAAAACACCATCTATAATTACAATAATGAGAAGATATATCTGCATTTCTGTTCTAGCCCTATACCACTGGGTAAAAACCCCAGGGCAGCCCAAAAGAATCTGAAAAGCCCTGGGTTCTGGCACAGACATCCCTTACTGTAAAGGGATACTCCATACAGTGGGGATAGAAGAACAGTGTGGTGTTCAAAATTATCTGTATTGTGACCTAGCGGCAAATTTGGCTATCTCCAAACATGCTTTTTATTATATATATTTGCAATATACAAATCACTAGAATATTACTTGCATATTTCCAAATAATCAGATCAGAGAACTCTTGTCTTCAGTTATTTCAAGTGAAAGTTTTTTACAACATTAGGAATTCGTTTTAAAGGCCAATCAGGCCAATTGAAAAATCCCCACAGATTTTAGTGGGCTACAAATTAGCCTTAAACCCTCATAGAGTCTAATTATTTAAAGTCATTGATATTCACTCAGTTGAATTTGACTGCTTCATACGTTCTTTTAAATTTCCATCGAAATCGTATCACAATGACATCAGTGATTGAGAAGACTTCCAGCAAGCTATACTAAAGTCAGAAGAAAGAAAAGCACAAGAGAAAAGCCAACCCCCCCCCCCTCCTCAATATGCAGCGGCAGCTGAGCTTCTTAACCTTAAACCTTACTTCTGAAATCATCAATTAGGCAACATAAGGAAAAGTTTTATTTCTGAAGCAAATATCTCTTATCCTGAAGAACAAAGCCAGATGAGGGCATCAATAAGACATTAAATAAAATTCTTCTTCAAGCTCTGAGATGCAGATCCTACAAAAAAAAAAGCAACCACCCAAAAATACAAGTGGAAACCACATCATCAATTTCCTGATAGAAGAAACGAAGGCCAAAACCCATTAATTCCAATTAAAGAACTCATCCAAATGAAGTGCACCGTAAATCAAATGCAAAGCACTGCAAGCCCACTTTCAAAGGCATTGAAATATTACTGGCAACTGCATATGTAAGCTGTTTGGCTTTGTACAAGATGTTCCCCCTGCCGTGCAGCTAACTTCAATTTATCAGATACAGGAGCAAAGAAAACTTGCAGGGCTGATCACCAAACATTTATCCCTGGCTCTCCGGCTTCCAAGCCAGGTAGCAGCAATGTTAAATAAAAGACCTCTACAGAGATAAACTTAAGTATTCGAGGAACCAAGGTCAGAGATTTAGAAAGATAAGAAAGTAGATGTGTGAACAATGTCATAAACAAAGTAGATAGTTTTCATTTAGCCACAATGACTTTAACACTTCCCTAGCAAATATTCAGACACTTAATTCAATCCTGTATATGAAAAATAAAACATTAAAAATAATAAGAACTGATATTGGTGAAATGTAAAAAAAAAAAAAAAAATCAAAAATTACTTAACAACTGTCAGTTAACATAAAGTTACAAAGCACTAGTTTATACTATTTCAATAATGAATACAAACCCACTTTTTTTGCCTTTTTTGCATTAGCATTTTCCTAAAATTTTAGTGTAAAAAAAAAAAAAAGAAATTTAAAAGTCTAATCAATATTCTGGTGTTGGCAGTTTCATTGACTGCAAACTCAAAATTGTTTTATTTTCAACCAACATTTCCACCTTAGAAAGATGGAGCCAAAAGCTCTAAAGAATCTGCTCCCAAGCCCTTCAAGAGCTGAGGCGAGCAGTGAATGTGCGGGTACTTCAAAGGCTGCATTTCCAATGACGCAACAACAATGTGATTTAATAATGTTAAGAGCTACACAAAAGCAACCTTGGCACGCATATAGTTTACTGGGGAAAAGTTGAACAAGCTTAAGTAAACAGTTTCAAAATAGTTTGTTTCCAATTAAAGATATAATTAAAATGCAGTAGTTTACTTGTAAAATTTAATTTCCAAGGAGCTAAATTGATCCCTTGATGTTACTTGAAGAACTGGCTCCAGTAATCTTTACAAGCAGAAGGAACAATTGCAATCATGTGGTTTAACCTCCTAGTTAAATAATTTCGTATCCGTGTTTCCATCCCCAGCCTGTGTCTTCCCACCCCCAGCCTGGGCCACCTTTGAATGTTTCTTTTCAAAGAGTGTATTCGCATCTTTACATTGAAATCGGAACCTATGGTAAGACTCAGAAAGCTTGTCCACGTTGTAATAACATGCAAAAATTTGCAGTAAGGATCATACGTTAAATACTTCCCGTTCATAAATCCATGGCATTTCATATGTGCTGTTTGCAAAACTGTGGATACACAATTTTATGCTTATGGTCCCCACAATTAACCGCGTGTGCTTTTTCTTAAAACTACCACAAGCACTAAAAAGTGCCTTTTTCTTTACTACTACGGTTGAAAACACACTTGTATTGTTTCTTGTATTTTAGTGTGATCTCTCTAAGGATAACATAGCATCTAAGCAAGTGCACGACTTTTTACTAAAACCTCATTTTTCTCCTACAACTAAAAGTGGAAGGCGGCTTTAGAAGGAGGTAGCATGGACAGATGAGTTTCACCCACAGCCAGCTAAGGGGCTGAGCAGAGGGGAAGGATGGAAAGGTAAGGCAGAAACAAAAATACTGAATAGCCATTACCTTCTATCTCGAGAACAGAGCTTTAGTCTAATGTATAGAATGACAAAACACTTGGAAAAAAGAATAAAATAAGCACCTTGCTTTTTGTATCTTACTGCACTTCAAAGCCTAAACTTCTCTGATGTGTACAGGGAGGGGTGGAAATACCACGCTTACGTACATTACTGTCAAACTTGTATTACTCTCCATATGATTGAGGGCTATTTTCATTAAAAGGCTGAGCATTCTCAACTGCTAGCAATCTCAATGGGAACTACTGAAGTTTCATATTGATACACAGAACCCTAAAGGAAAAAACGAATATAATGTTGAATGACACAATAAACTCATAATTTAGGATTTCATCAGTTGCACTTCGGAGCACACAAGAAGCATCTCTTCCGTCTTTCTCCTGCAATTTCCCCCTGCCCCGGGGCGGGGGGAAAAGTGGAGTTCCAAGAACAGAAGAGAAAAGTAAAACAAAACTCATCCTTTTTCAAAAACAGTATAATTTTTGTAATGAATATTTTTTTAAGGTTCAATTTGCAACGCAAAGCACAGTTGATCAAAACACTTTGTTTCAGTAAGGGTTCTGTCACAACATTATTTGACATTTTTATTCAATTGTGCTCAAGATAACTTTAGTCACACGCTTATTAATATCAGATATCAGTGTATCTAGTGTCTGGAAATCTACATGCATGAATGTGCAGAGAGAGAGAGAATCCCATCGTGTAACTATTGGAACATGTATACAATTATGTGTGCTCACCACATGATTGCACAGGATACAGAACAATCTCTTTCTCTAAATATATAAAAGCAATTCAGACCACCATATAGGAATAACTGGAATTATATTAGTTACCTGTATCCTTTGCCTGAAGTACTTTTTGAGAAAGCTGTTTCAGTTGATTATGTATAGGGTGGGATGTCCGCCCGCCCCACCCTAAAATATTTATCTGCCTTTTAAACCAGACTGCTATATCGCTACAGCTTCACTTCAATGACAAATAATGGTAGTTCCAGTCAGGTACTGGTCAAGGACTTTTCATGAAGAATGGAGCTGCAAGAAGTGTTTCACTGCCACCATTTACATTCCCCTTACCAAGAGAAATGAATTACACGACGTTTCATTCCTGCTTACACACCTGTCTTTTGTGAATAGCAATACCCCAGGCCCACTCTGGTCTCCAAGGCACCCCGGCGGGGCGCAAGACAATCCACTAGGACCCAGGAAGAAATATATTTGTACAATTCATAAAATAAAAAAATATTTTTAAAATCGTGTTTATTTCATCTTTATCTCAGCCTTTTTAAATTTATTTTTTGTGTGTATTTCAGAATGTAATATATTAGTACACTAGCACATGCATGTAACTTTTAAGTAAGAAATATGCACATACTGGGGTTGCATGCTCAAAAGTTTTTTACTGATATGTATGTGCAATTAAAGAAGTTTGGGGACTACTGCCTTAGACAGCTTTAAATACTTAAACATCAATTACATAACGTAAGATGAGGAAACCTTAGCAAATTTAAAATGGGAAATTCTTATATTCAACATAAAATGTAAACCCTTACTAGAAAGTCCTGCAGCCACTGAAAATATTTTAAGTGAGAACTAAAAGTAAAGCTGTTGAGAACATCAAAACTTCAATTCATGAAACATGGACTTTAAATAAATCAAAGGCAGAATAATGCAGATGAGAAGTTCCTCCCAGAGAGATGAAAGGCAGACAAATTACCCAGCTCTCTGACAGCACAAAAGGAAACGCCACGGTCCAGATCTTGCACTTCCCGATAGGAAAAGGCAGCCCAACCTTACACTAAGTCAGCTACAGCAACCTCAGTTCTGCTTTGCTGGTGCCTAGTGTATGTCTCTGCCACTTAATAACATGAATTCCATCTTTATCTATTAAAACCACCTTCCTTTTCTCTGTTTATACAGGAAGTAATTTAGAGCTTTTGAATTCCCTTGGCGTCAAGTAGGAGAAAAACAAGACATTCAGTAACTCAGCCTCACAGGCAATTTCTTATTTACTGTTGTATGTCATCATCCTGTAAGAGCTGTCATCATCCCAAAGTTAAATTTAAGAACATCGTACTATTCAACACAAGTTATAACTTCATCTTTAGATTAAATAGTGACTTTTAAGATTTGTATAAACAAAAAACTGAGCAATGTAATTTTGTTTGTAATTTTGTTGGTAATCTAGAGGCAAAAACTATCTTTCTGTCTGAGACACTCACACATATCCACATCTCTATTCTCTGTGATTTTCATTTTGTACTTTTGTTTATTGTGGCAAGTAATTCGGAACACTATAAACCTGTTTTAAGAAAAAGTTTGGTGATTTAGGAGTCTTCAAATACATCACATTGATACCTGACATTGATGAAATGATAACTCCCAAGTACTCAACGCCAAGGAACAGCACGGTAAAATGTTTTATCCTGAGGATCTAAAACAAAAGTAAGGCCATAACATGGTACAATTAAGTCCTGGGCTAGATTACTATATTTACTAAGCTAACCAAAAATACTCAGATTGAGTACGGTTTTAGTCACTCTAGCAAAGTAATTACACCAGACTTGTTAAGAATGGCGTCCTTTTAAAATTCTCTATTTAAAGAGTATTTTATCATTTACCACACACAAATGTTGATTTTAGGTTTTTCAGAAAATTATACTCTAAAGTATTCCATCCAAGGCTAATTAGACGCAAACTTAAGGCAGGCATAACAGAATCACTTTTCTAGAACCAGCGTCTGTAACCTCAGAAAACCTAGAACCAAGGAGCAATGCATCTCTCAGCCCAAACATAGTTCTCTCAAAGTCACTAGATAACTAATTCCTCAGAGGATACTCATTAGTGTTGCAAAATTGATGTTGTTTATGAAGAGACAATTGCATTACTGGTAAATTAGATTTCAATTCTCCCGCATAAACGTACTATACAGTTTGCCCATTTCCTTTCATATATTATACATTCCATAAAAGACATATATATCTTAACTACTGGGCTTTTTCCCTCATTTCCAATCGCTTGAAATTACTTTAAAGGTTCGTTTGGTAAAGATGAAGAAATTCAGTCCTAGTGGAATACTGGTGGTTTCAGACCAGAGAATCCACAAATATATGTGCCAAAAGACCTACCAGACTTCTGGCATTACATGTATTACCTTCGATTATGAATTCAACCTCAACTGCTTTGATGGGAACTATGACAGATGTACAGTATCTCCAGTTTAATTACCGTACTTTTTTGAAAAAGAAAAATAGAGGAGTAATTGTAACTTGACACAACAGCTAAGAGCAAATCTGGAGCAGGTCAAAGACATAGCAAAAGCAAAGTGGGTTCCTGACAAACCTGTCTCCTTTTCAGTCATCCAGAACACTGACTCAAGATTGCAGAAGTTTTTTTTTTCCTTATACTTTGCTTTTACATATAATCAAATTAGGTAGCTTCCTAAATTACCAAATTCTATAGTGTTAAGACACAGGTCTGATAACTTGGTCAACAGGGGGGAAGAAAAAAATTTCCACGGCTCAAAGTCTTGTATGACAGTGGACTGTATCTGTTTGAGCATCTTATAAAAAATAAATGCAAGAAAACACAGTTCAGTCTTATCCTTAATATATTTCAAGAGGAATATATTTTTTTACGGAAGTGCTATGTTAAACAACAAACTATTCAGAAAGATTAATTATGAGCATCACTAATGCAATTCATGCGCTATGTTCAGCAGCATTCAACTTCCGTGGAAAATTTATCAGTAAGAGGAATAAAATGGCAAATGTAATTATTTCTTTCTTTTGTGATAGGATATTTTTGCATAAAGCTGCCCAATCTATTTCAATTGTATTATTATAAAAGTGTTTTTAAAAAGAAAAATTGACCTCTTTAAATTTAGCTTGCTATTTTGAACGGAAGCAGTATTTTAGGCTATTTAGGATGATCTAATGTTTGGCCACTGAATGGATGTCAATCTATCTAGCAGAATTCATAAATATTAAAGCTCTCAAAGTTAAACTACGAATTCCATTTTATTAACTACACTTGAAATGAATTATGTTATTAATGACTTCAGAATCATCATAGGCCCATCCTTGCCAAGTACAAAAGGGAAGAATTCAATTAAATTACTGAGTATTTCCTTATACACAGGTGACTTTCAGTCTGGAGCCTGATGAACAATCAAAACAGACAGCTGGTGTCACAACATACTATTAAACTAAGTGCTTCAGTGTCAGAAGAGGAATGCTCACTTTTCTCCTCTCCTCTGGCAAGACCAGCAGGCAGGAGAGGAGAGGTAAAGCATAGAAGACTCCCATTAATAATAACACATACAATGTGTTAGTATTCCTATACGTGGTACCCTCCAATCAGTTGCAGTTATTAGCACACGCATTCAAACAACTTGCCAGCATCACTGTAGTAACAGTGCCAAGCAACGGTGCACCAGAAAATACTTAACAGAGGGAGAAGAAAAGAAAGAAAGAAAGAAAAAAAAAAAAAGAGTAAATTCTCAATATCTTGCACTTACCATCTGCGGTTTTGTCAAACAGATTTGTGCTTTGGGGGGAGGAGGGGTGGGAGTCACAATATGCTAGTAAATACCACATAAAAACCTAAGGCAGGGAGTAGTCTGTGAGGGAAGATGGGACATGACAGCATTTAAATGTAGAAACTAACTTTTTTACAGTGTGTAAAAAGGTGCTACTGTTTAAGTCTGCATAAAGTGAATTGATAAATGATCGTGATGTAAAACTGAAAACACAAGAAAGTAAGAGTTTATACAGTTGTGTTTGTAACTTAAGGCACAAAGGAAAAAAAACAAACAACCCTCAAATGCTAGCATCCCCTTAGTAATTTTGCTTCGTTGGGAACCTTGGCACATTACTTTTTTGTACCCAAAGAACAAAGTCATTCATTCACAGTCATGGAGCAGATGAATTACGCTGAGGAAAGAACTGAGTCTGGAAAAAGCTTCAGACTCTAATACTGCGGGGAGAAAGGGTTGCTGCGTGGAACAATCCATTATGCCCATCCCTAAGCAGACAGAGCAAAGCAGCAGCCTCCAAAGCCTTTACATCAAAACATTGTTATAAAGAGGAAGAAAAAGTCACAAACATTTTAGCTTCAGTCATTGCCTAGTGCCTTTTGAGTATATCCAGCTTCATGAAAGGCTTTTTTGTAAAAGCTGAAGATACACACTGCAATGCACCAAACCTCGTCGCCTTTACAAGTCTGAAACAGCAGCTGAAAATATGACATTTTATTCTCTGTCCTTGCTACTAAAGAACTAACTTTTCAGGGCGAGAAAATACAGGGTTGACAGGAGGAAAAGAAATAGGATAACATCCATCCTCTTTTTTCCCCCCCTCATTTTAGATTTCAACAGAGTCAGGTTATATATAGTAGCACAATAGAAAACTGTAAATTCTTGTAGTACCCTTTCCACCACTCACTCTCTTCAATCTCCTTTTGCTTTTATCCTGCCAGTCCCCCTCTCACTGACACATTCCCTCTTATTTTATCCAGTCTGTCACATCTGGTATTCAACTTCACTAATCCGCTCATAAAGGGGGGGGGGGGGGGGGGGGGGGGGGCAATTTTGGTCCAACAAATGGTTAAGTAACAAAAGGACCAAAAAAAGGAAACTGTAATTATATATATATATATGTGTGTATATAAAAAAAATTATGTATTATATATACATACATATGTAATTATACAGATATATATTATATAGATATGTATACATATAGATATATACATAACTTGGCAAACGCTGAGGAAAAGCCACTTTTAATCCTCAAGAACCACAGGACATCAGCTTCCCTTCTTTTCTCCAGTTTGGCAACAATATTCTTGCACTTACATGAATACAAATGGCTTTCTGCCCTGTGTGACAAAGCTGAGCATTACCTCATCCGTAATGCAAGAGGAAGGCCTGAAGGTTGTCTGCTGCGTTACCCCCTTTAAATAACATTGTTGGAACTTACTATAAGTGATAGCACTAGGAAGCCAAGTCAGAAAACAAAGAAGGAATGACTGTGATAGGGCAAAAAATCCTGAATAGTTCATACTTTATACTGGTCATTCTTTAAGTCTATGGCAGGAAACCATTTACCTAATAATCTGCCAAGGCTTTTTTATTTAAAAGTAGTTCCAAATATTATGCCCCAAGTTACCCACTAGTATTACGCTGTACTACTGTGACTTCACATTGCTGTGCAATGTTCATAGGAGAGAATATAATTTTAATCCAGTGATTTAGCAACATTTTATTCTGTAGTTGGTAAGAATTTAACTGCTTGATCTAGAACATGCTTAAATTACAACAAAAACTGGTATCTTGAAGTCCTTTAAAAAAACCCAAAACACAAACCAACAAAATTCAGTTAGAAGTGTGTAGCTGGTGCAGTCAAACAGAATTCTTTCCAGAACTTTACTGTCCTTTTTAACTGCTCTGAACATAAATCTTTTTCAATACATGGATGGTACCTTTCATTTATTTGTTCTTATGAACTAATGGTGGAAAAATATGCTGAATTGTATGGCACATTAATGCCCACCCACATTTCTCTTCTGTAACCCACTGCACTTCTGGAATAAACAACAAGACAGTGACCCTGGTCTCTCTTCTGAAATACACAGTACGGAGAAACTTGTGCTAGCCCGTAAAGACAGCAACCACCAAACCCATTATTAGTACATCGGCACGTCTGACAATTTATCTGTGAAGTTCTAGTCTAATATAGCTCTTATGACACATGTATCCAAGTGTGATGGATCACAGGTAACAGCAGTATTTTTATATTTCATCTCAGTTTTCAGAGCATATACACAACACGTTAACTGTGAGGAATAAGAAAAACTCTAGATCAATAATCTATCCAAGCTCCAGCCTAATAAACTTAAGGTTGATTTATACAGGCTTATATGGAAGTGCCCAGGAGATGACAAACACTCATTTCCAATCTGCAAGTCCATGTGAGCCATAATATTCTGCAGCAGGAAATGTCTCCATCCTCTTCCCCCATTTAAAACCAAATAAGCATATTCTAAAAATAAAATATGTGAAGAAAAATGTCTAATCATATCTGCCTGTAAGCTAGTGTTGAAGAAAAAACAATATGGATTTGTTTAGAAATCAGAGTATCTTTAAATAAATTCTTATTGTGGTCTTCAAACCTTTTTAGGCTAACTCGTAGCAAAAAGGACAGGTTTAATTTACTATGCAGCTCTACAACTGCCTTAAAATAAGGTATTGTATGGATGCTGAAGAATCAAGTCCTATTGATCTGACTTAACGTGCAGATCACCACTGCTGACACAAAGGAGACAACAGAACCATGGCTGGGGAAACACTGACCTTTAATTGAAACACATATAGAACACCTGAAGCACAACTGAAATATACCATTCGCAGATGAATGGCTTATAAGAAGGCAGGGAATTGTATCAGCCTAATTATGCCAGAGCATAATTAGGTCATGTTTGTGCATGTGCATGTATGAAAAAAAGAAAAGTCTGGAATATTAAGCATATCTTCCTCTGCACAAGATCTTTTCTTACATAGTTACATAGTTTTCTTGTCCATAAAGGTAAACACAGAAGACAGAAAGGAAATTACTGAAACTGATGACAGAAACATGAAAGAAACGATGAGTTTCTCCCCTAAGTGACAACAATAATATTTTCATTGAAGGGTTATCAGCTTCATTTACCCCAGAGTGCCATACCTGTTGAAGTTAATGTCTGGATAAGTAGAATATTCAGACTTCATCTTCGCATTGCGACGTGGAAAAGTACAAAAGAAAGCATTGGCCAGAAAACTAGCAATCTGTTCCTGTGACATTGTGATGGAGTGATTCAT
The DNA here is from genome assembly GCA_947846985.1 of Fratercula arctica. NCBI lineage: Eukaryota > Metazoa > Chordata > Aves > Charadriiformes > Alcidae > Fratercula > Fratercula arctica. The sequence goes on from CANTUZ010000010.1 coordinate 30,547,534, forward strand.
CTTTTGTTTCAGTAGAGGTATTGGCTACCAACAAAAGAAGTGAGAGGGAGGCAGGGGCAGGAGAAAAGGGAGGGAAGGAGAGAGAAAAATAATTAGCTTACCCATTTCAAAAGAAAAAACAGGAGCACAAAATTACATTTATTAGATTAGAGCAAGAGTAATTTAGGTCATTGGCGAACCCTTTAATCAGCAGCACCATTAAAGTCAAGAGCAGTTTATTCAAGACAACTTGGAAAAAGCTTGCCTGACAAACTGCAGATTTGTAATCAATAATAAAAAGACAGACCAAGAAAACGCAACTTATCAAACAAAATCATGAGGAACGGAGGGGGGAAAAATAGATGGGATGCTGCAAATCCTGGGCAATCTTAAAAAATGAAGTAAAAACCCACTTTCAACAGCTGTATAGTTAAGAACCCTTAAGGAATGCTTTCAGCTATAATAACCATGCTTTATACTTTACAAAGAGACATGGAAGTCACACCACAGATCATCACTTTATGACTTGCTTTGAATTTTTTTTTCCATCCTGCTTGCAGAAATAACACTGATAATATTTGCAGAAAGTGCATGAGTCTCCAATTCTTTTACAATCAGAATGAAAAAAAAGCTCAGCTTCACTTTGGCCTTCAGTTTGGCATTTTATTTGACTCTAGTCAGGGTTTCTTTAATATAAAAAGAAACAAAGGGGTGGGGGAACAAAAAAAAAATCCTGAAGTGTCATACATTTTATCAGGCTTTAGCTTCCTGATTTGGAATTTTTGCTCACCACATTGATGGCATTTTATTTATTTTTTTAAATTATGTGATAACACTATGTGGGGGGAGAGGGGAGGATCAGTCTGACTGCTAAGAAGTCCAGTAACAATTATGATAAACCTACTTGTCAGGAGAAAGAGAACACAGTTTTCGCCTCTTCCAATATTCTCAGCCATCATTATTAGCCCAGCTCCAGGAAAGTTCAGCAGATACATTTTAATCCTTTTAGTTGCGAATACAGAAATTGCTACTAATTTAGACACATCCCTGTTTACTCCACAAAACAAACAAGTCTTCCTTCACTCTTATAACTACTACATTCACGTTCACTGAATCTCATTCTGTCTTCTGTCTATGTAATTAACAAGCTATATTATGGTGTCTGAAGTCACACAGCTAGAGGCAGACAAAAGCCTGAGAAGTTCTCTCCAATAAGTTCTACAAGCTCATTAAAAATAGCATATTTCGGACAGTATGTTTTATTGGAACAAATTTAGCTTTATGTCTAACCAAAAAAAAAATGAGTCTGAAAGTTTTTCACAATTTTCGCTGCCTAACAGTACAGCATTTTTATAAAAAAGCATTAACTATACAAACTTGCAAGTCTTGTGCTTGACTTTGTGTTCAGAAATTTAATTCTCAAAAGCTTCCCCCATCAAGTGACTAGTAAAAAAAATTTTAAGAAATATTCATACTGTTTGAAATTATATATCTACCGTAGGACCCCTGTGGCATCACAAAGTAGGGAGAAATCTTCCCTGCTTCTGTCCAATAAAATCAATTTAGAAAATTGTAACAAAGGAGCTTACAAATTGGAGTAGTTACCCTGCTAGAGTCGTTACTCTGCTAATGTGTTACCTATCATACTTCCTCATTTCCTTGATCAGTCCCATTCACTTTTAGCAGCTTTACTACCTACAGAACTATTCCCATAACAACAATAAAAGGATTAGTTATGGTTTGTGTGTGCGCAAGTATTGTGATGCTCTAACTAGATAAAATACGGTGCCAAGTAAGCAAAGGCTTAATGAAAATGGTAGGATTAAAAAAAAAGTTCTGAGGTAAAAAATTGGATGTTTTAAGATTACTGCTGTATTTCTGTTTATAAATGTGATTTTCAAATCTGAAAGTTTTCATGGTCATTTAATTTAAGAAAAGCAAGAAGCAACTCCAGCATACAGAAAGGGAAGCATTATTGAAGTTCAGGCTAAAAATATGACAGCGAGATATATTTTTTTACATTCTATTATATCATTATAGATGCACATTGCTCGTTCTGCTCCCTAGGCCTCAGCTACATTCAACACAAAACGTATAGCTTCTATTAAGAACATAACATGATACTGATATTTTGACCTTAGCCATTAGTTACAGTTCGCAGAAAAGAGGTCTGCCACGGAGCACTTAGCCAGCTGTGTTTACTTACCTGGGTGCAGATACTAGGGAGACAGAGCGCCAGCTTGACCATATCAGGAAGAATGGACTGGAACAAATGTTGAGCCTCTGCATCTTCAAGAATCTGTTAAAATGAACAAAAAAAAGGCTTTTTACCTCAGAAGTGATTTGATGAAAAGTTTGTGAAACAGGACCCATATAAAAGAAGTTAGAGGAAAAAAAAAACAGGTCTTACTAACTTCAGACAAATCTGCAGTATTTTTTATGGTGGTACCTCACTGCATTTTACCTTGCAATAATCACAGAATGGTAGGGTTGGAAGGGACCTCTGGAGATCATCCAGTCCAACTCCCCTGCCAGAGCAAGTTCCCCTAGAGCAGGTTACACAGGAACGCGTCCAGGCGGATTCTGAATGTCTCCGGAGAAGGAGACTCCACCACCTCTCCGGGCAGCCTGTTCCAGTGCTCTGCCACCCTCAAAGTAAAGAAGTTCCTTCTCATGTTTAGATGGAGCTATGTTCAAGTTTGTGCCCGTCACCCCTTGTCCTGTCACTGGGCACCACTGAAAAGAGCCTGGTCCCATCCTCCTGACACCCACCCTTTAAGTATTCATAAGCATTGATAAGATTCCCTCTCAGCCTTCTTTTTTCCAGACTGAAAAGACCCAAACCCCTCAGCCTTTCTTCATAAGAGAGGTGTTCCAGTCCCCTAATCATCTTTGTGTAATTGAATTGAAATACACTAATTGAAATACAAAAACAACTCTCAAGAGTTGCAGTTGAGAAAACATGTCACCAAACCCTACAAAGGAACCCTGAACAAGTTATCATTTGACTCTTTCTAACGCAATGAATCAAATTCTCAATTGGTAACAATCACAACCTAACCACAAAAGCACTGGAACGATTCACTTAACTTTCATATTCAGGTCACAGTCCAAGACAAGCACCTGTGACACTCTCCCGTGAAGGACATAAGAAAGGCACCGCTGGGTGAGATCAGTGGTCCTCAGCAGCAGCAACAGGAAATGCTATGTAAGAAGAGCACGCAGGCCCGGCCACTTTCTGCTGTCCATCCCCACCATGTTCTCTCAAGAACTACAGCCATTAGATTACGTGCGTTAATGGATGCAGCCTGCCTGGTCCCGGTTGTAATCTTTTCAGTCTCTCCCTGCAAGGCAGCTGATCCTATGACTATTTTAGCTGCTCCTCTCTACCTGCTCTAACATTCTTCCTGAGAAGGAGAGACCAGAATTGACAACACGCAAGAAGTTGGGTACGCCAATATTTCACAAGGCTTCTCAAAGCTTTTATACTCAAGATCGAGTCACATCAAACCCTTTTTGTCCTATTCTTAATTCCCTTCCTGACACTGTCTGGTCCACTGTTGACATGTTTGGCTGCCAAACCCAACATTTTCAGAGAAAGTCCAGGATCTCTCTTCGAAGATGCAACTGCCAGTTCTGAGGTCAACATCATACCCAGGCTTTAGATGAACCCACCCACACCCCCATTCATGTGTTAAACACCTAATTTTAAAGGTGCAAAAAGTTCTTTATGGTGGGCAATGCTCTTAGAAAAGCTAGGATAGGCACATGAATGGGAAGTTGTGAAACAAAAAAACAACACTAAGCAGTGCAGTCGCAATACACAAAATGTCACAAAAGCATATGAATGGGCTGAAGAAAGATCAAGGAGAGAAAAGCACGTTCTCCATTTTCCTGAGCAGCGATGCAGTTTTCCCCCTGATCTGGGGATGCAGGTACCAGCTGTGACTGGCTGCTAGGTTTGCGTGCTGCGTTTAAGGCAAAGAGCAGACAGAAGAGACCACACAACTTGCACTGCAGCTGGGGAACAGAAGACGAAGGTCACAGTTCAGCCTCCTGCCTCCCTCTTTCCCTTAATTCCAGGGAATCTGTATTTGAGACAACTACCTTATATAGGTTTCTAGCTTAAAATCATTAAAATTCTGAAACTGTGGCTTTAAAACTATAGAACATTATTTTTTAAGTAAAACTGTTAGAAAATTATTGGATTTACTATCAACTTTAGTCTCTGCAACACTTAAGACTAACTGTGATATCACAGAAAGTGATCTTTTTAGTCATATAATCAAAGCTTTGTAATTCACAGTTCAACGGGAAGTTTCACACAGACTTCAGAATGTAAGAAGATACTGGCAATTTTCTTTAGAAGAGGAAAAGTACGGTGCGTCCAATTCAAAGCATACTGTTCCCCATAAATGCCAAGCTGAAAATACTGTCTGAAGGCTAACAACTTCTGTTCTTCCAAGATCATTAAAATAACTATAGAAGTATCTCTGCTCTATTCCCTCCTGTTCCAAGTGATATAAAGGGGTAAGAGTACTCAGGAAGTTAAAAAACAAAACCACAAACAAATGCTCAAAGGGCAAACTTACGGTAGGGAAGCGGGGAAAATAAAACAACCTCAATACCTACACAGTTAGTTTCCACGCATTATGTATGCTGCTCAGAGACGTACGAACAAGGTTTTAATTTAAAGTTTTAAATTGAAAAAAGAACTTTCAAAGAACAGCAAGCCTAGGAAACACGAAAATCATTTGATATAATTGAGGAGGAATCCAAGTAATATACAAATTGTTGCTGAAAGTCAACTTTTTATTTTTTAAGGTTAAGAAATGAAAAAGATGCATCTCTTGCTCCTGTTGTTGGCTGCATATGCACCTACATATTTACACAGTATAAGTCAGATATTGCAAATCTTGACCTAACCTTTAACACCTTCTGCTCTTCCAGGAAACACTGTTCTTAGGCACAATGTTTTTAAGTGCCATAAAGTAACAAAATGAGCATTTAAAGGCTGGAATTCAGATCTCAATACATAAAATGAATATGTAAGTTAAATCTATTCAAAAGATGACATTTAACCTCAGATGTCTACCAGACTGTCAAATTCTGATATTCTCTCCCCTTCGGGTAACACTTCCTCTCTTTTAAAGTTGACATATAAATAGTGGCTGCTATGCTTTGCTGGCTGCCACAGACTATACAGTATCACTTATCTGGTGACACATTATGGCACTGGACTTTGTCGTAGCTGTCAAGATTTCAGCCTTTTCTTTGTGCTCCTTTGAAAACAATATAATAATAGTACGAGACAATTTCTTCACAAAACAGAAGCAGGGCTAGCAATTGCACAGCTCAGCTCTAATATGAAACGTGTAACTACAAAGTTCACTTCTTAAACTTTGAAATTCTACTTTTCCTTCTCCTTAACCTTCCTAATGTTGCACCAGAACACACTCTCCTCTCTACATTATTGCTATGCATGACTTTTATTAAACCTCCGCTAATGAAAACCTCAAAATTTGGAGCTGTTAGCAACCAGGAGTATTCTCATTGGACTTCACACAGGTTATTCTTACATGTAAATAACAAATAAGGTGGAGTTTTTTTTGTGAAAAGTACTCTTGTTTTGTGAAAAGTTACTGCATTTTCACAAAAGAAATCACTTAAAGAACCCCACAACTTTAAAAAGATGATCCCTGCGAGTTCTAAGTTCATAGACCTTGCCAAGAAATTCCTAACTGTGCATCGTTCTCTAATCAAACCACTAAGCAGCCTAAGCATCCCTGTTTTGAATACTCCCCTATTTAGGCAAAGGTCTCCTAGATATTGCAGGGATGCACATCAATAGTTTCAAGCTCAAACATAGTTTGTTTCTTCCCAGAAATGTTACAACTTCACAAAATAGCTGCTGCAGTGAGTAATCCAAGAACTCCATTGTCTAACTGCAGGTGCTGGTTTGTTGGGGTTTTTTTAATTAAAAAAAAAAAACCAAACAACAACAGAAAAAACAAACAAACAAAAGCTATTCTCCCTAATAAACTTTCTCCCTAAAAATAACTCCTTGGGGAGCTATTCAGTCCTGTGCTTCCCATTCACATCTTGAGGCTAACACCCATTATTGAACAGTGGCAGTAAGCCGGAAATACATACCCTTCCTTGTTTTACGTTTCTAAAAGAACTAAGTAACTTGAGTCATGGCCACATCCACGTAATCAAAACTTCCCCTTTCTGCCCAAAGACTGTTCCTGTACAGGTACCATTCCTATGAGGTTTCTATGAAAAAGAACAGCTGCAATCCCCTGGCTGCTTGGTCCTCATCCTCTTTTGACCACTAAACCAGCGTGCCACCACAGTTGCAGCTTTGTAGGCCAACCACTGTCACTGCAGATTCTCAGCTACGCTCAGTGCGACACAGAGCCTGGTTTTATCTGTGACAACCTTTTCAGACTGAAAGCAGCAAAAAAGAACACTCAGTCGTGGAAAGTAAAAGGCTTCCAGGACGTGGAGTGCTGACACCACAGCTACATCTGACAGACATCCCAGGATGCAAATGCCAGCTTGGGAGAACCTAGCAACCGCACAGAGAATACCTGGTTACAGAACTGAATGAAGATTTATTTGGAAAGAAACTCTCTTCAGGAAGCAGTGACTTGTACTGGTGTAAAATCCAGCATATTTAGAGTCACATTACATATTCTACTCATTTGCTGCTGCTGAGAGAGGGACGTGCCATTCTATCTCCCCAACACACGCCACATTTCACTAGTTCCCATGTTCATCTGATAACTTCGAGAGATCCTTCAGCTTGCTAACACTACAGGAAAATAACTTGAGGGGGACAGAGGGAAGGGAGGGTAGCCTTCCTCTGCATTAATGAGTCGAACCAGCCTCCCAAAAAGCTTTGTATTATTAGATGTTGTGCCGGGTGGGTGGCAGGTGAAACAGAACCAGTCACAGCCCTCATCCAAGGGCTACAAAGGCACATACCCATTGCAACTATTCTCACTGAAAAAGCAGCAATATTCTATTTAGTATGAAGCTGTTACAACAAGCACCTCACTTTGAAGTAAATCTCCTGGTAAAGGAATGCCTGTTTCGATTCAGTAATGTGCTTTTTAGCTGGGTGCAATCTTTTTCAAGGCTACAACTACGCAAAGATTGAGAGAAAGGATTGGATTTCCACTGTTAAAAAAATTACATTTGTTTTATAACTTAAGGAACTCTAAAATATGAAATGATTGCCAAACATTTTTGATAAAGGAAAACACATTAAGTATCACAGCAATTTTTTTTTTAAACATTTGATCATTTTCTCCTTTCCTTATTATGCATACATGTCCTTTGCATCTTCCTTCAGGATTTGAAATAAAAATATATTGTTGACTTTTTCATGGTTCTCCAATCATGCAAAAAATTATTCAGGAATGAAATAAAAGCAGGGGTTATACCCAAGGGAAAAGTACATGGAATCAGAGTTGCAAAGCATGACTTGTCTTTTGCCAAAGAAATCACTTGGCGATTCCATCAGTATTTACGCTGGAGTCGCTGATTAAATGAACATGACTTAGGGCTCCAATTCATAAGATGCAAATGGGTCAGTGAGCCGTAGCAGAGGTTAAGAGCTCTTGGCCAAACTTGCACTGCAATTTTGCAAAATGAACATCTATACTGCAGCAAAGAGGTCTGACTAAATGCCACCATAAGTAATGGCCTCTTGTCACTATAAACCAGTCCTCCGAAACGTAATGAACGAGTGTGCCTGACAGTCCTAATAAGAAGGATCTGAGGTAGCACGGGGTGATAGTGATGCTAGAGAGTTTAAATCTAAATCTGACAGCTCATCAAACCAAACAAAGTGTGCACACTGAACACAAATTCGGACAGCTCTATCACATGGGAAGGCAGAGTCATCACACCAACAGGCAACCAGCACGCTAAGACACCAATGGCCTAATGCTTTCAATTTGTTTGGGTTTATTTCCCCAGATTAACTTTTGTGGCAGGACAAAGACCAACTGAATCATGTTCTTAGGATGAAGGGGGAAAACAGAGCGCTTCCTTCAGACTTTGTCTTTTATTTCCTAAATTCTAATGGATTTTGACCTTCTGACTTTTTCCTTCCCAGCTGCCCTGATGTCCCATGCACTTCCTTAGAATTACTTTGTTTCAGTTTGAGTTTGAAGTGCTCTGTAGTATCAGCTACTGTACTGAACTGTCTTTCCAGTAACAGTCTCCTAACTAATTAGATAAACTGCATAACTTCTATGTACTCTCTTCATAGTAAGTTCATTCTGCGAGTTTCAGGAATAATTTTTTTCTTTTTCTTTCTTCACCATCTTCAATTTGTCTCAAAAAAAAGATCTCTGTATATTTTTACAGGGCATTAAGATCCACATGATAAATACTTCTTCCAAGCTGAAAAACTTGGTTGCAAATAGAGGTGTAGCAAATAAGGGCATATTATAGCCTACCTAGACATGACATCGTTATTAAACCTCCTTCAAGTCTGCAATTCAAAGAAAATAACAAAGAAAGATATGTGAACAAAGCACCGCTATTCACATTCTCACCAAGAGAAAGATTTGCTCAGTGCCGCATGCAAGGAATACACAGGTGGAACATGCCACGAACTCTAAGACAACTTGGAAGAGTCTCCTGAAAAAAAAAATCTGATCAACTTTTGTAATTTTGCAATTTTTGTGAGGATAACAGGGAAAGCAAAAAGCTGAAAAAAAGTAAAAAAATCTATTTGGGGAACAAGGACAACAGGAGCTTGTTTTTGAAGGCTTAATTTAAGACTGTTAACGGTCTTGTTCCACCCATAAGCATTTAAAATAGTGCTTTTTTTCATTCAATGCACAGACTGTACCTCCCCCCTTCCAAAGGCTCCCATTTCACTGTCAAATGAGATGTAAGAGTTCAGTTGTGCTCTTGCACTATTCTACAAGATATTGGGTCTTGTGCACTTTTGGAGAACAGTAACAATTTTGATTTCACACCTTTTTTTTTTTTTTTTTTTTTTAAAGTGTATTCCACAGAAGAAGCTCTCAGACATTCCAAAGTACCTCCCTCACTATTCCCCTCCAGCCAAGACCCTCCTTTGAGATGACGCTTATACAAAAACTTGAGCGTTCTTAAGCAATCACAACACGTGACTGCTCCTTTATTGCACTAAGCAATATTGTCTTCATGTTCTCTTCCTTCCAGAGCAGCCTGTACTTAATTACTTGTTCTCCTGTCTCATACAGAAGTTGCATGCTTCTTGTATGCTGTGTGTGTAACACTTAAAGATGGTGGCGTCTAGATCCATTAACTAGAACTCCTCAGTGTCAGTAAAACAACCAAGCCACGGTCTATGACATTTATGTCTTTCACCTGAAAGTAAACCAACCTCAGACTGCCAACCTGTACTCCCTTTCTTCCCTTAATCCTTATCGTAAGTGCTCTTAAACATTATAGAATCCTAAAAGCAGACTCCCTCAATCTGTTATTTGGAACAGCTGGAAAAAAAAACAACCAAAAAAGCCTAAACAAGTTCTTATTGGGTGACTTTAAAAACTAATATACTAACTTAATACAACCCCAAAAAGCCAAAACAAGCTTCACTAAGTCATACTCTCTACAAAGCCTTTTCTTCTGGACAGGGAGTAGATGAATTCTACTTAAACACACTGTGCCACAACTATCAGTGTATCTGATACCTAGACAGAGACACTAGGCTGCAGCCTGCTAACTTGTATGCCTACATAAAACAGATTCTTTGTCGTAACGTAAAATACTATACATATAAACAAGATTAAAACCTAGAAGAAAAGCGAGGGTCGGTGAGGCAGGGGCACAGACTTTAGTTCCCATTTTAAGTTAATGAAATTCCAGAACTGCAAGAGAGAATAAACTCTTATCTGCCTCCTTTCATTCCCTTACAAAACTAATTCAGTAGGAAACACACTTAGCTGTCAAATTCATCCCATTTCTTGAGCACTTGTCTTGATTAGAAACCAGAGGAAGGACGAAGTAATCTTTGGAGGGAAGAGGGGGGGAAAAGAACCCCGTAACACTGGATTATGCGGAGAAGAATCTTATTTAAGAAGAAGAATGCTTCTGACATTTATCAAAACCACAAACTGACACTTCAAAAGAAAAAAGGAAGACAGCTTACAAGGCAGAGGTTAATTCATTTTTGTTTAATTTTTTTTTTTTCTCCCTGAAGGCTCATTCGCATCTTCTGCCAATCCAACCCTGGAATGATCTCTCAGGTGTATCATCCCTAACAATGGCAGCTTTGTTCTCAAAGCTTTTCAATATTCTAAATAAAATCTGAGAGAAAAATGTATATTTATATTTCCATCTCCTCTAAACTGGGCTTTAGAAGCCCAGTTTACTTCTAAGGTACTGGAAATCTAACCACAATCATTTTCATTACCAATGAGTGAATTCGCTACGTGCCACCAACAGACTCTACCTGCACGTTCTTGCAGAGCAATTCTATTATTGCATAGAAGAATCACAAACATTTCTGAAGCGGCGCAGAGTCATGGGAAGGAAAGTCAAATACTGCTTTCTAAATACATTTGAGTTACTCTTGGGAAGAACAAAGTAGCAGAAAGGACAATGACCTTGTTTCTACAACAGGGCTGTAACATGAGGGGAAAAAAAAAAAAAAAGTATCTTTCCTCCAACTGACACAAGCTAAGGGTGAAAACAATCCATTTCCGTTCATTCAAAACTTTTACCTCTCTAAACACAGTACTTGGGGGGAAAAAAAAAAGATGTTTAATACTGCTGTGATTTTAAAAACATCTGCTAAAAAACATTATGTAGAACCATTCTAATGCTATCAGATATTTAACTAGAAATTTCTTCAACCACTTTTGAAACCAATATCCTTGGCACTAAAAGCTTCATGAGACAACATAGTTATTGCTCTTATGAAAACTGTATTTTCTTTAACATCACCAAAAAAGTCAAGCACAAACAGAAGGGGAAAAGAAGGATCAACTAAAGACAACACAACAGCATTGTAGATTTCAACAAATCCATAGACTATTTTTTGCTTAGTTGTCAGAATTATAAACTCAAAATTACCAATATCTTGACAAAAATAACCAGTAATTAAGATTATATTGGCCATATAAGACCCTCAGACCATCTCCAGAATACACATTCTGCCACCTTGCAAACCTGCTCTTTAAGGAATGCATGGCAACTAATAACAAACTCTGAAAGGAAGCAATATAAACCAATTCAGTGTTTCAGATGAAAAAGAGTGAGAAGAATTGGGAATATAGTAACAATACACTTCATTTATGGCTTCATAGTCATCCTAACAACGGCAATGCCTTTTTATCGCTTCCCTACTTCCAGGTACACTTTTTCAGAAAGCGTTTCTCTTGAAAGCTTTGACCATCATCAGGTTTGGGGTTTTTTTTATTTTAACTGCTCCAGATATTAAAAAAAAAAAAAATCTAAAAGCACAAAGCAGCTAAGGAAAGCCACCACAACCAAAAGAAACTTCTCTTAGTCCTTTGGGATAGATAGGTGAGCACAGATAAATGATAATTTACACATAATACAATGGAAGCAAAGAAATCTGTTCCTCAGCCCCCTGCTGCCAAAGCAAAACAAAAAAAGCAACTATCAGAATATAGCTTTTGAAACCAGAACATTTATATTTACTAGATTTTTTCTTTTCTCTTTTTTAAACAGGCGTGTTCTCAATACAATGAAAAACTATGGAAGAGATCCTCAGGATGTATCTTTACATTGTCTCAAAGCACTACATATCCACAAACACTTAAGACACAATATAATTAAAACTCTACACCTGGTATGCGTAGATATCCCTTCCCTGGTAATTCCGAGTCAACAGTCTGATGCAATAGTCATCGCAATGGTGCTTACAAAACACCACTTAAAACATCTTCAACTGTTTTGCTGAGAAAGTACAGAAAACTAAGAATAAGCCTGTAATTCAGCACTCGGTGCTATTTCCCCTCTACAATGCTTAGCTTCTAATGTTTTGAATGTGTACAAGATGCACATTCCCCCCACCCCAGAAAAGCTCACATTTTGTTCAATATGGGGACAAATTCCTTTCTGCTACTGTGAAAGGGAAACCCTTCATGGCAGACTCAAAAGACCTTTTCAGTTTAGACTCTAAAAAGGTAATTTGATGTAAAGAAAATTGTTTGAAAACATCTGGACTAAAATGAAATCCAGCAAGAAGCAACGAATAGGCTACTTTCAGCCTCGGGACATTTTGTTTCTTGCTTAAAAGCCTACATTTGTAGTGCCGACATCTCTGTACAAGGCTCACTTCTGTTAGTACTGTCCAGACAATTATAAAAATGATTTATCAAAAACCCAGTCACCAGAACAATTTGGTACTTTAAAATTCCTTCTATTCCAGTACCACTGATTACAGCAATCATTTTTTTCAAGCAGGTCATTCAAACAACAGAACATACAGGAAAGACTGACACGGTTCATAAGACCTGGCAGGAGACAAGAGTGGGTAAAACCTTATTAAAACATACAAATCTCTCAAGATATGCACGTACTTAACGGTAGCAGGTGTTCTTAAACAGTTTGGTCTTTTTCAAATGAGTGAAAATCCAGAGCTCAACCATAATTCAACTAGACTATACTACAGTCGCATCACCTTCAAATGTTGCATTTATAGCCTTTTTTCAGACAAAAACCCTGAAATAATGGGGAAAAAATGAAAGCATGATTTCCAAAATTGTCCAGCTAATTTCCAAAATTTCTTAAGGTTATTAAATTAAGGTTAAGATCACACACACTTAAAGGCTGTGTGGTTCTGTGGCTGTTTAAAATTTTGTAATTGGAGAATTTCATTGACAGGACAGTTCTTAATTTCATTCAAACCAGATCAGTGATCTCAAAACGCAATCAATCCTTCTTAGAGAGGAAGCAGACATACTGCCAATATTTGCACATCGGGTTTTTCTGCTCAGTTCTCAAACATTTAATATGCTCCATCTTAACTCAATTACTTCTATCTGACATTTCCTGAAAGTACCAAGTTCAGGCAAAATGTGCTGGTACGCTACATAGCAACATACATTCAAATGAGAAACTATAGTTTGGCCAAAAAACACACTAAGCACATTCTGTAGATATATCCCAGGTTTTACTAGGTTTACACCATAATTCAGCAATTCAATAATACACATTTGTTAGGTTTTTCAGTGAAATATAAGGGCTTTTCTTCTATTTATTTTAATTATTCCTAAGTACAAAGCATTGACTAACAGAAACAAGACTTATTGTAATAAGTAAGCTCCACCACTCCTCCTATATTCTGGAATCTGTACAGAACACCTGCTGTAGAAAAAAAAAAGTGCTACCTTAGAAAGTGTGTGCACATATCCGTATGAATATTGCTAGGCCAAAATTAAATAGTAAGGATTTGTGCAAATGAAAAATAATTTCTAGTACCATAATTAAATTTTATTTTTCAAGAAAAGTAAAACAGACTTTTGGAAAACATCTGTACTGTGGATGTGTGATATTAATGGAAAATAGAAAAAGTTGTATTTATAAATGAGTTTATTTACATATTTATCTTGCACCTTGTATATTAATAAGTTTATGTATTTGTAAATGACATTATAGAAAAATTTGAAAAAGTATTAAGTGAGGTTCTAGAAATTTACAGGTAGACACCTGCATGCAAAAGCAGGCAGTAACAAAGTTTCACATCCTGACTGTTCTGGACTTCTAAAAGGATCTGGCATCCAGAAGTATGATCGTCATGCAAGCTTTAATGGAAAGAAGCAGGGAGAAATGGGACTGCTTTTCTAATCCTGTTTCAAAGCTGTAATTGTAAGACAAACATTTTTAATAGCCCATATTCTATATCATGTAAAAGCATAACTAAAGGGTGAAGAAAAATAGCAATATATTCTTTCAGCTTGACAACTGACCTTGTTTTCTTGCTACATGGCTTTTTATCAGATTTTAGGATAAGCTGAGATTTGTGCCATAAAAAAAAACCCCAAACCTGCTAGCAGCCAGTTTTGAGGTTAAAACCAGTGAACTTATGCTTGACTGGGAAAGGAGAAAAAGGAGCACAGATAAAGTAGTCTGGTACGTTCTTCCTTTTCCTTCATGCTGAAGGTTCTTCTCTCCAATTAAGTATAGACGGGAGAAGAGACTGGGCTTTTTAAAAAGCGTTATCATGTTTCTTTCAACCTCATAGAAAAATCAAAGTGTAAAAGTTATACAGTTTCTTTCATAACAGAAAAGAATTTCCTGAATGCTGAATCTATATGGGGATCAACAGCAAACATGCAGGTCCTGGCCATTAAATAGATTGATTGGCTTCAATCAGCTTTCCCAAAAGACAAAAAGACCACACGACATCCACAAACAAGCACTGCAGAGACACACGTGCTTCTTCCTACGCTAAAAGCCAAATCTAACAGTATTATACAGTGGAGAACGAGTGTCCTTGTAAAGACAGTGATAGCACATCCCCTTTAAGTTCTTACTTGCATCAAGTAGGCACCAAGGGTTTAAAGTTCTGCAGAACTTTAAAGTTCCTGAAAAAAACAAATTTTAAAAGGCATAAATGCCTTCAAGTGAGGTTCATTTAAAATGTCAATTACCTGTATTATTTTGTCCTCCTAAAGGAGGCTAGTGTATAGATCCCCATGCCTTTCTGTCAGCAACATCTCATATTGGTACTACACCACAACGGGGCCTATGTGACGAGGCCACATCTGCCTCTCAACTTCAACCCAGAAAAGTTGTAAGAATATAAAAGTGGACAAAAGTTCATGAAAGCCCATCAACAAAAGATGCCTAGAAAAGTCTACTGGCAAGAAAAGCAAATAACCATCAGCACTTCCTCACAAAGCTCTTTACTTGCAGTAATCGGTTTCAGAAATTTCCAGAGTCCACCACGGTATCTGTGTAGATGTCAATGGGATCTTTCTACCAGAAATTTCTCCAAATCCATTCAAAGCCTGATGTAAAGACACAGCATCCTCTACATCCCCTGACAAGGAGTTCCACAGCCTTTTATTCAGTATCTAAATAAGTAATTACTTTTGTCTGGTTTTGAAACCCTTACCTGCTAGGAGCACTCATCTGGTGTCCCTTAACTGTTGTAGTAGAAGAATAAAGTCATTTCCTCTTCAGCCTCTCTTACATTTATTTTGGACACTACTGCTATACCCATTCCTCACTTCTCTCTTAAGTAAAAAGAAAAGATGAAACAGTCCTAGCTTATTTAGACATTCCTCATATGACAACTATTACATACCTTTACACCATTCCTGACTGCTCATTGTATGTTTTCCATTTCACAGATGCAAACTTTCCACCAAGATGATCAAGCTCAAAGAGTCCAGACAAACATAAAAATAATTATGGATACAATGTCAACATCTGCAAGACATACTGTGATCCATTTTTCAGATGACTCACAGAAGCTCAGAGACAATCACTGTCTACATCACACAAATTTACCTAAATTCCAATCTTCAGTCTATGCTTAAGAGATCAAACGTGTCTAAACTATTTGCAATTTCCAATACATGAGTCATCACCAGAGATGACAGTTTGTCTTTTAATGACATGCCTAAGTATGGGATTTAATCCTTTTCAGCCCTGCATAGTAGACAGACATTATTTCACAAAGTAACTTTTTAAACACAAATATTTGGGGAATCCTAACTGCTAACAGTCCTGCATACATAACATGAGTCCCTCTCCCTCTGCTTTGCACATACATAAAAGCAGCAAGAGTAGTTAAAAATCAGATGACTAAATTCGATTCTTTCCTTTTACTGAAACATATCAGGAACACCTCTAACTTGCATAACTTGCAAGAACTGAAAAGCATGTGAGAATTATTTCTTTGTTTTCTGACACTAAAATAATGTAAATGCTATAGTTCTCCAGGTTTCAAAGGAGTATAAAAGACTACTGAAATTAAACCATGTGAGCAGTACAGCACCCATTGTTGTTTTATTGTCTGCAGAGTTCCTTTTTGGCACTTTAAATGTCTGTCTTACATATTTTTTCAGTAGTTTTTTTATTAACTGAAGTATTGCTGGTGAGTCTCACAAGTTTTAGACTGGACCAAATAACTCAGTTTGATACAACTCTACTATAAAGGACAAAAACAAGCTGTGAGGCTGCCCACAGACTGGTTCACCTCAAAAGAGCCTGGATTTTAATGACGACAGAGGTTCTAAATCATGAAGGTTCCTGAAGCTTCAGAATGTTAAACCCTGCTGACTTAAGTTCGTGTATACTATGCAACTAAAACTGAGCTTAAAAAAAGGATCATCTTTAAAGAAAGTTATGCACTGCTTATACAATGTCATGTCATTTTCAGATTTAAACACTCCTCTGCTCCTGAAAGAGCAGGACAGATGCAAGAAATAAGAGGAAGAGTTCATGAAACAACATTAGCAAGAATTACACTTAAGCTCTAAGAGACTTTAAAGCAATACAATAAAAACAAAGCATGTCCGAAACAAGCAGGCCCTATCTACAGCAGCAGCCCACGTGATTGTCTTAAACGATAAAGCTCTACTTCTCCCTTTAAATAAAGTTGCTGTTGTTGGAGATTAGTCTAAGACATAAGCCTTGAATGACCTCACTAGACTTTTTATTTCATGCATTTGGGAAAAAGCAAAAGAATTTGGTCTTGCCTGGAAGTGGGAGAGGAAATCTACAAGAAAGAAAAATAAAATCTACTGCAGCACATAGAACTGCTCATCAAAAGCACGTAATAAATTCCCACCCTATCATCATTCACATAAACAAAGCTCATCTACAACGGACTGTGGGTCCTAGGACAGCTCCATCCACAGCCATTTCCTCATGTTTCCATTTCTGCTTCTTGTTTCCTCGTTCCTGTCTGGCTCCTAGGTAAGTTTTGGGAAAACAAAGATGACTTCCAAGTGACAAGAATTTTGCAAGTAAGGAGAAAAACGATAGCACTGATAATTTTCATCCACTAAGTAATAACTTGAGTAAATCCTAAGCCTGTTTGCCAATATTAACAAACAGATGGAAAAACAAATCAATACGATACTGTGGAAATTCCACAGAGGACAACAAAACTGTCAGATATCTGAAGCAAATAAGCTACCCAGAGCTTTACGTACATTACTGATGGGTGCTATGAACTTTTTAAAAGACACAAAAACAACCCAAGCTCCCAAATTTACTTCACTGTACAAATTTTACTGGCATCCAGAAGAATCTGTTGAAAATAGTGTGAGGGCTCCCTCTTCTGACAACGTTTTGGACAAACTGTAAAACTGGTCAGTCTGTACATATCAGGTTACATTGTTCTGGAAAAAAAATCCTGGCTCAAATACATGGTACTTATTTCCCATTACTTAAGAAAGCCAAAAGTGCTTTAATCTTAAAGGAAAATAAACTTAAGTCCAAGAAACTGGTAGTTATCGTTACAAGGAAATTTCTTTGAATCTTACAACCAGGATTTAAAAATAATGCATATTTTGATTGCGTAACTTAGAAGGAAACTACCTAAAATAGGAAACACAATGCAAGACTGAAACGAAAGCATTTAACAGATTAATAGATAAGGTGAGCTGTGTCCAGAATCAGAAGATAAAATAACAAATGATACTTTATAATTTAGCAAGCACAGACCTACTGAAGTAATATCTGAACACAGTGGCCTTTAATGAATCACTAAAATAGACACCATTAGATTTGTGGACCCAGCTCCCTTGCAAATCAGACCACAGAATTCTTGGTTAAGACCGTATTGGAAGTCAATAGTGCCCAAGAACATAAATAGAGATTCGAGGATAATAGACTCTGTTTTAATCTTTTAATATCTATCTGTGAGTATTTCTCCCTCTGTTGAGCTGCTGCTCCTCCCTTTGGGCTGAGTACTCAAGCCAGCTTTCCTCTCAACCAGCCCTCTCAAAATGTGACCTGAAACAGTTCCCCTGTTCCCTCAAAACCATAAGATAAACAAGAAAATACACATGCCAATGGTAAACCCTTAATCATTAACTCTCAAATACACTAACTTCAAAACCTATACTTCACTACTATACTTCACTAGTATATTTAGGTCATTTCCACAGAGGATCTCCAGTTTTTACTTAATAGCTGCTCACATAAGCAGACTCCAAACAGCCTTTGAAAGCAGATGCCTTGTTAATTTACAGAACTGGAAGAGTTCACACATCCCTTAAAACCAGCAAAGATTTAAACATGTCTCTACAAGATGTAACCCCTCCGCATGTTCTATTCACTAAATTCAATACATTCAATAAACAAAGCCAGGGTAAAAAATTTTGCTCCTGTAGTCTACAAGGAGCCACTGTCTTACACTGTTTCACTGTTCCTTAACATACTGCTGCACGCTCCACCTTGGTCTAAAATCCATGTTTTGAAACATCTCTCCTCCCTTCATCTGGGAACCTCACAAATAAATCATCGTTCCCATGTGACAGAAATTGCCTTTTCACCCTCAGCGAAAGATGGATGCCCGATACACAGTTCATTTCCCTATTGTTCCTCTCTTCTCTGGAGATAGCTGGTATTACTTACTCTCCCTGGCTGATGATCTCTGCATCTAATCATCCATAGTTTCCAAACTCCCAAATGCACAATATGAACACATTACAACAATGTCAGTTGCATTTGTAGCAATATGATGCTCATCTGGTACATTCCCAAGTCAGATTTTGAAATAACTAGTTTGCTTGTACTTTAAAACATTCTAATAATTTAAAAATGTATTCTTTAATAACACAAGATTGAACAGGCCAAGTTAATTTTGGTTAGTACGAGAGTCAACAGGAGCAAAAAAGTCAAATGTCCACAGCCTCTACCATCCAGCCATGACAGCCTGAAAAACAGAGCGACCCCACAGATGAGAGGAAGGAGCACTAGACTGGCAAGATAGGCAAGCACAGTAGCTCTCATGGTCAGCAAATATGATACCACCGGTATTTTCATAGGTATCTTCTGTCAGTAATAAAAATACTGTGTTGCATGCAAAACAAAACTCATTCTGTAAAACAGCAGTCTCTATACGCAAAGGAATAGGCATTAGAAAGACTAGTTCCTCTGATCACATGAACTAAGCAGATATCTATTTTAAACATACATAACTAACAAAATTAACTTCAAATCAAATTTAGTTTCCACTGAACCTTAACACAGCTTAGCAAGTCCCTCCCAAGAAAGCACACGTGTTTTAAAAACACTTCTGAGTTGCTGGAATGAAAATTACAACTTCTATTGCATCTCATTTAATCTCCCATACTGCTTTAATTAGCATAGTTTCTGACCGTCAGTCAAGATGTACATTAATAACAGTCCAACTTGCATTTGCCAGCTACTATGAATTTTTCTTTTCCATTCTCTTCCAGAAGGGTAACAAAGTCATAAAAACCACCCCAATCTTTCCAAGGCTCTAGTCTAAATTCATTATCTCAGCATACAGCAAGATTTTACTGCTACACCAGCAAAGCACAGCTTATATAAACACCACTGTAATGTAACATTAAAGTTCTTTAAAAAAAGGAACAAAAAAAGAGCAACACTTTTTAGAACAAGAAAACATTACACTGGAAATATTAATACAATTTATTCATAAAGCTGGTTACCATAAATCAGAGAAAAGGCACGTCTCACCTTCAATAACGTTAGCTGTCGCTGAAGCACCCAAATTACCTGCTTAAATTAATCCAGTTTATGAACTATAATTATCATTTGAAATGAAGTTTCCAGCCAAATAACTGTCCACATAGACAAAAACCTTTATTCTTGAAAGGGGAAACAAAGCCAAAAGCATTGAGATGTATAGACAAAGTAGTCATATTTTACTTTTCTTCCTATTTTAAATGAAGTTAGTTTACCTTCTCACAGAAGTCAGTAAGAGCAGTGAAGTCCCATTTCTTGGAATAAGCAACATTGTACCTCAGTATAGCCTCCTATGGAAAGAGCACAACAAAATAAACCTTAGAGATACTTATTAACAGAAGAAAAATTATTTTATGAAATGTCCTATTTGAAGGAACAGTACCATCTAGTGGCTAAAACCTGTTACAAAGCCTAACAAAAAATCCATAAAAATATATTAATATGATGCAAAACCACGATACAGAATCCTGTATTTTAGGTTTAGCAGTGAATAAGCTTTAGTCTACAAGTTTTTCCTCCTAGCACAAAACAACCCAAGGCATGGATCTGCCTACAACGCACAACATTCCCCACCCCATGCTTGCTTTCTTTAAAAATACCAAAGTGTCCCTCAGCAACATAGCAGAAGTTTTACCAGTTTAAGAACTTAAAATCAGAGCCACAACAAAATTAAATAAGCCCTTTACAACACCAGCCACCTTTAAAAAATTCTCACCAAAAAATGCCAAATAAAATAGAATTATCAAGGGAAGTTTCATTAGTTGCTGGGGAACGCTATTTATTCATTAAAAGTTTAACTGTAGTTTTTGCATCCTCCTCCTTCCCTGTCTTTCAGGTATAACCTAAATTACGTTATTCTTCACAAAAAAACCATAATAATTATTCTTCACAAAAAAACCATAATAATTATTCTTCACAAAAAAACCACAATAATTATTCTTCACAAAAAAACCACAATAATTATTCTTCACAAAAAAACCATAATAATTATTCTTCACAAAAAACCATAGTAATTATTCTTCACAAAAAAACATAATAGCAATTCTAAGCTGCTCCAAATCACAACACATTAAAAGCCAATGAGAACTACAACAGTTATCAACAGCGCATTAGTCTCCAAAATTTACAGATTTTTGTCAGCAGCTTGAATTGTTGCAATTTTAGGGGAGTATACTTGTGGGAACAGTCACTGTTTCAAACCCTCTCACCTGTGCCAGCATGCTACATTTACCACAAACTAGTAGATACTACTGGACAAACGCAATTTTGTATAGACATAGAAAAGACAATTCATTTTAATAATACCTAACAAATTCAGCAGTAACACTTAAGACTCCTTAATTAAGACCCTTAATTCATTAGGGAATCCCTCGAACAGCACAGATTTTTTAAAATTTATTTTTAGAAGTGATTAAACAAATAGGACCGAGCCAGAATCACTAACAGTACACGGGGAGCCCGAACATACTTATACGTATATAGACTTGACTTCAAATTGACAAGCTTACCTTCAAATCATGTGAGCAAGTAAATTTGTTAAGTAAGGCAGTTTGGATAAGTTCCCATCGACTTCCAGCAGTTCTATCTCCATTCTTTAAAACAAAAGCCCAAACCAAAGTCAGATTAAGTTATCTAAAACAGAAAGATATATTTACTAATAATTGTCTTCCTTGCCACATTTTTTTAAAATGAAGTTTGCTCTATTTGTGAAGTTCTTTAAAAATAAACTACATGGTTTGAGTAACTGTAAAGTACTTCTGAAACTTCTAGTCCCCTGCATTTTACTTCCTTAAGAGTTCCTTTTTAACTGAAGCATTCACAAAATTCATAAAGAGCTCTTTTTCACATATGCAGCACTCTTCCTCATGCCATCTCAAGAAGGACAAATAAGGTTCAGTCCATTCCTTGTGAAGACATTGGATTTTGTAGATAAAACATGACCACAGTTTATAAAATCCACAACTCAAAAATACAAACTGAAACAACTTCATAAAAATGTAATATTAAGAACAATAAGGGCACAGATTATAAAAGCATACTGCTGTGGCTGACACTTGCACCAACCCAAATTTACGACATCCTGTGATATTTTTCCTCAACAGAAAGTCTTATTGCCCATTGCAAGCAATAATGGTATCTCTTATGAGACTACCACAAGGGCAGAGACAATTCATCTTGCTCAACTGGCAACAAAGATCTTATCAACACTATCTCTGAAACATCAACTAAATTCATTTTATACTCTATCTGTAAAATTGATAAACGAAAAGACTGCATGTTTCCGAGAGGGTACAAAAATTCTCTGTTTCAGATTCAGATCAATAACCATTATTGATACTCATCTTCACTCCACATGAGCACGGACACACTTGCTCATTTTATTCACCACAGTCTAAAAGTATTTCAGCGGGTATGTTTAAGTAAGTCTCAAGCAGTGACAAGAAATACCAGACGAACAAACCACACAGGGCCAACTCTAATCTCTCTGCCATTGTTTTAGTGGAACAGCAGACAGATACACCTCAACCTATCGGCAACATCTAACAGATTATAATCAGAATGTGGTTACAAATTCAGTCACATCTGCTGGCACCCCAAATTGCTTCACAAAAAAAACCCCAAACCATATAAATATATAAGTATATAAATATATGACTTCTATGGAGTATAAGCTTAGACTTAAGTACAGAAATATATACACCATCAAATCAATTACTAGGAAAAAAAAAAAAATCTTCTGCTCACAACCCAGAATCCAGCTTTTCAGATCAGGTACGTTCCTCTATTTGATTTTCCAATTCCCTACACACAGTTTTCTAACTGAGCAAAAGCAGTAAACTCAAAACTCATCTATATGCAAACAAACTTATTTGATTACACAAGTGTAAGTACTCTATCTTACCTCATCCTCTACAGGGTACAAGTTTTGTTCTGAGCAGGGCATTTTAACGTGTTTGTTGTCCCACAAATCTTTGTAGTGAGTTGGAAAAGGTTTAGGCACCTCTCCTTCCCTTAGGAGATCTACCTGCAACACAGAAGGAGGGGGAAAAAAGCTCAGACTCTACTTTCAAGTTTTTAAATGGAAGAAATAAAAAGAAAGCAAAAACATAGTGAAAAAAAGTTCTCATCTACAGCTACCCTTTTTGGAAAGGGGAAAGTTACAAACTGACTACCTGATGGATAGTCAGTTACAAACAAAAAAAAAAATCCATCTGTTACTCTTACATTATACCTGCTGAAAAGAAAACCACCTTGTCATTTGACCTCTTGAAACACACTGAAATAAAGGCAATACATGCATTTATTTTATGCCCAATTATCAGCTAAATACTTCCTCATTTATGAATTCAAGTATCTAATCAGCTATAAGGCCTTCTGGCAACACTGATTCTCTCAGAACTTGCTTTTAAACTTAATGTGCTTTTCTTTCATTTGAGATTTATCCATGACCCCACAGGTTTCTGGTCACATGTTTTATTTCAACAATAATTTGACTGCATATTAATCCAAAGAATTAAAGGCAAATATATTAGATTTTATCTAAAATGCAGCGGTAAAATTGCTAGAAATTCCTTTTCATTCTTTGTCTTTTTCATATTTTGAGCCTTTTGTATATCTTGAACCCAAATCAGAATCATATTAAAATGAAAGTATAACATAAAAACATTGAAGTACAAATTTTACTTGCAGACATATTTAAATTCCCACACTTTACAACTCAGTCAAGGAAGTACACACACCTATGCAGAAGAGAAATACTTGTCCCTAACAAGCCAGAGGTAGTAAAATCATAATTACATTTCTTCTGGATCTTAATATCCTAATTTTGTGCATCAGAAAAGTCAATTTTCAGGAAAATCAGTTGCCCCAGTCTGCTCGCAAGGAACGGCAAAGAAAGATTTCCACAACCTGCTGATACTGTAAGACTAACATTTGGCATTTCATATTATTAAACATTTCAGTAAGAAATTTGATTTGGGGTAATACACTGAATTATCGTACTCTGACGGTGACAGTATGATTGGCTGAGGGTCGCAGATGAGGAAGACGGGCCGCACACATAGGCATTCGTCTCATCTCTTCAATCGGCGTCCCAAACCACTTCTTATTAGTTGGAAGAGGAGGTGGCATATATTTAGGAATCTTCCTTCCTGGCCTCTGGGGTTTGAATTCACACTTTTCTTTTCTGCTGTTAAAATAAAAAAAAAAAACGTTGAAACATTTTATTTCCACTGAAAAACCTGGTAGGCAAATACATGAACTTCTGGTCAAGGATGACATTTGTATCACAAGTCAGTTTATTCACTAGCCTTTGCTGTGGCCCCAGGCCAAAGCTTTGTTTGGGGAAAAGTCCCACCACCACCAACCTCCTCCTCCCAACACAGGCAAGTACATGGTGTCTACATGTACTTCTCTACAGGCTTACAAACACCTTCACGGAACTGCAATATGTTAACAAGGCAGGGTTCTCCTCTGCAGAGTCATGCTCTTTCCTAACAGGATCCGTTTATCCAGTGACAGCAGACTCACTCATTGGTTGCATTTGTCAGGATACCCTCTGTAGCCCCTTCCCAACTGTTAGAAGACAAACACATATGCATGCACAGATGCACATATTCCTTCTTCAAACTGAAAGATAACTTTCTTAATCACCCTTTCTCACTAGGGTTATATTTTTCATGCCAGACATACAATATTTGCAGTGGAAGTAGAAATTTAAAAGTAATCCAAAAAACACTTGCAAAATTCAAATACATGCAAAAGCAGAGGATCTAGTCCTCTTTAATGATCTGAGATATTTTGGGGAAGAAAAATCTGAACCTGCTGTGTATTTGATGTAACATACCAGACGTTTCTCATGCAAGAGAAAGTTCTCAGAGTAAAATGCAAAACAAGTTAAAAGCACACACTTTGAGGTACTGTTTAGACCTCTAAATTCCCCTTAGCGAACTTACTCCACCCTTGGATAAAGATGTTGTCCAACCTGTTCGCTGCGTCTATGCACATGCCAGGCACAGACAATGCCTTCAACCTGGCTGATCACGCGCAAACGGTGTAGCCACATCAGCACGATCCTGTGTATAGGCCCACTGTGCTCATCTGAGAGCCAAAGGATAATTCTGGCATAGCATTACTGATGACTGAAACCTGCTTGATAGACTACTGCTTCTTTCTCTGCAAGTTAGATCTGAGCCACTCTATTACCTGCTATAGACCTGGTCTAATGAAAACCAGGAGGAAAGTTTTTAAGGTTTTCTAATTGCCCTTCAAGCACTACAGACAATGCCACTATTTTGCCTGGCACTGCAGTTTATAACCTTCATATCATCGTGTTTAGGTCCCAAAAAGAAAAAAAAAAAAAAAAAAAAAATATCTACAGCCCCATACTCTACCTTACTAACTATTCTGCAAAGCACTGCTAGGATTCCCATCTAGCCACACAGCAAAACTTTTGCATGAATTTCCCTTATCAAATATGGATTTATTGTAACACACCATGCCCTATCACTGACAAACACAAGTCTCAACCTCTGCTGCTTTGCTACAATTCATTTAAATTAGTGAAAACAGTACTCCCTAAAACTCAACACTTTAAACTTTGTGACCCCCTTCTCCGTACTTTTTTTAGCAAATTCTTCATCTATCCATTTTTCCTAAGAACTGCCTTTTTTTTTGTTTTCCAAATCCACTCTCAGCCTACTCATCTCTTAAGATTTCTTAAATACAGGCTCCTGCCACTAATTACCCACCCTCCATCATCCTTTTCTTCAATTCCTTGAAAGGTATGGTTTGTGCTGCTTCTCACATCCAGAAAGGACCTCCCAGTAAAGATGGGCAAAACTACTTTCTCGCCTTACTTTAAAGATTTGAGTCTACTGAGATAATTGCTCATTACACCAACATACACAGTCCTCTTGGTTCTGCTTACTCCTCCGTTGTTTATTCACTTTCTCAGCTCCCACTGAAATCTAAGCTCTTCAGAGCAGAGATTATCCTTTTATCCTTACACAACATCTAGCATGCAGAGTCCTGGGTCATGCTCAGGGCTTCCACCTCCATTGCTGTAGTGTGTAATCACTAGTTTTTCTCTCTCCAAAATTACGAATAAAAACAAAAAAAAAAAAAAAAATCAAAAACCCCTCACACACCTCTACAACTGCTTTCAAAAGTGAAATTTTTCATATCTATTTCAATCAAAGCATCAGTAGCACCGATGCTTCAAATAGATTCAATATTTTTGACAGATGAAACTAAAAAAAACCCTAACAACCAAGAAACCACGAGTTTCCTCAAGTAGTCTGAATGAAATAAAGAACGCTAGAGCTACAGTCCATAAAGCACTCCCACACCACCATTCATTTTCAAGGATTAAAAATCCCATGGTCTTAAATCACTTCTTTGATAAACAACTTCCTACAGTGTCTTTAATTCCCAATTTTAGCAGATCCTCAATGATTTAAAAAAATTGCACTGGACAAACATATCCTTTAAAAAAACACAAGTAGTCACATTAAAAATAAGTTACTTCAAGCTTACAAAGTTTTCTTTGTGTCTTAACATACATTTTTCAAAACTCTTTATACAATCCAGCCTCCAAAGTGCTACCACCAAAGAGGAAAATTTTAGAGTGTGAAAAAACAGACGAAGAGGCAGACAGAACGCTACCTTTTCTCCTCAATCTTCGGTATCCTCATGAAGTGAGAAGTGATTTTGGAGTCTCTCTTCACACCCTGTTTTGCACCTTTGCATTCTGATGAGGGAGCAGGAGAGATCCCAGGCGACTTTGCATGCAGACTGTCCTCTTTAACAGAATTATCTATTTCCTCAAAGCTTTCACAGCCCTTGGCAGAAAAATGAGACTTTCTTGACTCCAGTTCAGCATCCCCATATTGAATTCTAAAAGATTTGTTTATGGATTTTGACATATTAACCTCCTCTCGCTCGTCAGGAAATGGACTCGTTTCTTCATCAGCCTCTGACCCATGACAGCTATTTTTAGAATTATCTACATCCATCGGTGACTCTGGCTCACTTTCTTTCTCAAAAGCAGGTGAATCCCCTGAACTGCTCTGGCATTTGCTCAGTTTCCCAGGACCTCCAAGATCAGATACACAAGCATCACAACCAGCATCTGAAAGCGGACTTTCTGGAACTACATCCCCCTCTTCTTGTTCACCCGTTAAACAGACAGAATTGCAACTCTTCAGCTTCTGTGAATTGCATGAAGCCACTTGTCCATCTGTCTCGGTGTCTTTTGAAGAAAGTTTTGTATTTCCCATTTTCAAAGACCGGGCTGCTGATACTTTCCTCTGAGTCCAGTTGTCACTGCTTTCTTCACAGCCTCTCGGAGTCTGGTTGCCAGTTTTGTGCATCTGATCGATGTTGGCATTTTTAAAGAGGTCTCCAGACTGTGTCCCCTTCACAGGCTCCGCGTCCAAGACTGGATCTTTGTCCTCAGCCTCCCAGTTACACATGCTGCCTGTCTGAGGCAAATTTACATGCTTTGTACTAACTTCCACAGATATTTTTGAATAATTTTGCTGACAAATATTCTCTAGCTTTTTCACATCATGCTCGCAAAAGTTCTCTTTCTTAATGGAAGTCATCTTGGGATTTGCTTCAGTATTATTAATTTTGCTGTTTAAGCTGTGAAAGAGAAGTAAGGCAATTTAATGTCTTATTTTCAAATGGAATTTCCATATTTTTTTTTTTAAAGGAATGATTATAAACATACAATAGAAACTACAGAATTTTACCCATTATATATTCATTTTTTACCCATTTTGTATTTATATTTGAGCACTACCAGGATCAACAAGTTTTACTGCACTGGGTAGCGTAGCTCAGTAACAACCTATTTCCATTTAGAGGCTCCAAAGGATGATGAATCAGTTTCTTGCTTTAGAAATCTATTCCAGCAGTTGATTATTCTTATTTTCAAATCTTAAGCTATTATTTAGGAGTTTTTTCCACAGATGAAAAAAAGTAAGAAGACATGATAAAATCCCCCTTAGCTTTAATCTTAATCAGTTAAATACAGTGAGCAAGGAAATCAATGGTTTTGTAGCCATTCCCTCAGAGCTACAAATTCATCTTTTAGAAGAGCAGGACACAGCAGTCCATAGTGTCAAAAACAACCTATTACTTCCTTACTTTTATAAGCAGCCCATGACTCTTCAAAAAAAAAAAATCACACTACAAAAGCATAAGAGTAAAATATACTTAGATCTGATAATAAAAACTAAGACACATTAAATCAATTATTATTTTTGAAGAGAAAAATAACCTAATTCATCCTGCGTGGTCTTACACAAAGAACAGAAAGAAACGTGTCCTAACAGTTACACAGGGAAATGAAGTGAGTTTTGTATGAGCAGATGAAACTTTTCAAGAAGACACTGGGAAGTAATTTCACACTTACGTACTGATTTTTGTGTCAGCGTATTAATAAAGAAAAATATTTCAACACCAAATGAATATTAAAAAAAACCTGACTAGTCTTGGTGAATATATCACTCTGAACAATACAAATAAATAAAGGATCTTGGCGCAACAGATGATAGCTCAGAACTTCACCCATAGGAAAATTGTTCAAAACCAGAAGTATTTTAGAGGGGCTTATGTTATAATTTAACACCCCACATCTTCACATTTGTTCCTGCACTGAAAATTTTGATGAACAAAAATGAAAGTTATGTTACAGCTGCCGTATCAATAAATGGCTCTTTAAAGATATTGACAACATCTGTTGTCAACTTAAGATAAGAAATCAAATCTAACACAAAGATAATGTTCAAATTCAGATAAATTAAAATTGTGATGCACGGGCACAATGTATAATAGATAGGCACGTGAAGTGCTTACATGACGAACCTACTGCTTAAAACTGGCTAGGTTGTAATCTGTCAGCAAGGCTGGAGGAGGGCATAGAAAAACAATACTCTAAAGAGAATCTTAAATAAAATAAAAGAATTAATTGACTCCTTCAGTATCCTCTTAACATCTTTGCTTTATTGCAACCTATGAGCCTGTAATTGAGCCCTATGTATTTCTGTATTAATCATTATCACAAGTCTTCCTAGCTATTTTAGCACTGCTATGGATTTCAATTTCTATTTATTAACAAATATCAATGAAGAGTAAACCAGCCCATTTACAATTGCAGTTATAGAAAACTAGTATCTGATATTCCTCCGCACTGGATAGTTAAACTCTTTTAAGAGTTTAATTTTAATGCTGCCTTACAAACACTGCTCCTGACAGACTACATTAGCAGGAAATACCAAACTTTACCTGGTGCCATTCAGCAGCAAAACTTTTATAAAATCTTTCACAAAATAACCTGAATGCACATTTGAGCAGCTGTAAATTATAGTCCAAATTAAATCAAGTTGCACGTGCTCATCCTGCAGTCAGTCTAGTGAGATGAACCAAAACAGACTTTTGTCCGTAAAGTAACAGAATTGTGAGTTGAGTGCAGGACTGTCAGCCAAAATCTGTCAACTGTTATTGCCCTGTGTTAAACAAAAATTAAAAGCAGAGCTGTTGACTAAGGACACGCTATGACAACTAACTTGGTCTAGTGGTTGGCTGCCGCAGAAAGCAGCAGTCCCACTTTGCCTTCCCTTGATGCAAGTTATTCATCTAAACAGTGAGGTGCTTCAAGAAGTAAATCAGCAAAAAAGTCTGCGTTTGGGGGGTTAAAGTGGAGTGGGGGGGAATGACACAACTAGTTAGGTTTTTGTAGTGAAAGTCTGTCAGTTATACTCAAGAGGATGTGCCAAGGTAAGGAAAGCAGCAGAAATGGGGTTGCATTTTTTTCAGCAGCCAGTGTACCAGCAACCTGCACTTTGAGCTCCCCACAGGCCCTCTCAAAGAACACAACTTCTGAATAAGTATGCTGGACATTTTACCTTTTGGACTCAGTTGTCTTGGGTCCTTTATGCTCCAACCAAGTGGTAATTGTCCGTTGTTTACAAACTGAAAAACCACAGTTCACCACATTATTACATGAAACAAGAAAAAACTTCAACACAATTGCATATGAATAAGATAACTTGCACTGGATCAAGATAAAAATACTTCAATTAAGTCCT
Source organism: Fratercula arctica (assembly GCA_947846985.1). NCBI lineage: Eukaryota > Metazoa > Chordata > Aves > Charadriiformes > Alcidae > Fratercula > Fratercula arctica. The sequence continues at coordinate 30,577,293 of CANTUZ010000010.1, forward strand.
CATTATCATTTCTACTACAGGGAGCATCCAGACACTAACACTATTAAAACTACATGTGATACAATATTTAGTTTGTATCAGTCAGCAGCTGTAGCTTCTGTAATAGTCTTTATAATGCCAGGCTTGGTGTGTGGTGGTTTTTGTTCATCCAAATTTTTTTTTTAGTATGATTAAAAACATACAGTAAATCTCTAGATTTTTTAAAAAAAAAAAAAAGGCAACTTGAACTTTCCAGCTCTGATTATCACCTTTAATGACCACCACAGTGAGCCCTGAAAGGCTTCTGCTGAATTTTGCAATGAAGAGGCAACGTGACATAGCTTAAAAAAAAAAAAACAAACACAAACAAAAAAATAACAACTAGGCATCTTCAAAGACCCGGACAAGAACCTTATTCATATGTAGCATACTGTGAAACATAAGGCTTAATATAAAGATTGTACACATTAGAAGTGACAAGTGCTGAAAAAAAGACTACTTCTTTTCCCTTCCGTCCATAAACAATTTGTAAAGTCTACCAACACTTACTCCCCTAAACAGCAACAAAATGTGAAGGACATTTTTTTTTAGATTTACTACCAATGACAACTCCAGGGAATGTGATCAGTCTTATCTCTGAGATGTTGCAGTTCAGACAAGCTTTCAATAGAACAGCAGCAACACGAACTAATTACATAGAAACTTGGGGGGGAATAGGGAGAAGAACCTCAAAGCAGTTATTTCACAATTGGAAAGTAATCTTCATTAGCATAAGAAGGGTTTTTCAATTTACTTTTGTTGTTGTTATTTAAAGATAATTTTGAAAATTTGGCAACTAGCTTTAGTTCCCTTCCTTCCCATTTGCCAAGACAAGTTATCTACCTGTCACTGCTACCTGTGCAAGGTGTTTGCTCACTGCTGTCAAATGGGTAAGCAAAATTTGTAGTTCCTCTATTGCAACAGTAGTTTTTCAGAACTTAAAAACCAGTACAGCATCTCTGTCTATTCTGATTAATAGTCACTACATAAAGACTCAGCATTTCACTGCAAATGGAGGTTGTGTAGCATAGGTAGCGTAGGCCACAGGTAACTTAAGAGACATTGTTTCATAAACACTTTCCCTAACATCCAAGGCATTGAACACTTTTCCACGGCTGGTGATCAAATATCCTCATCAAAAGTATACAATTCCTAGAATGCAAAAGTAATCTCCAGAAGATGTTTAAATCATTTTCAGTTCTTCTGGAACAGCCCAAACAATAGTGCAAAATTGCCACCATGTGACTAGGTCACCAGGGAGTAACGCCAAGCTGTACGTCGATTACAAGCACAAGGATATCTGTGCCATACTCAGACATTCCATCTTTCAGCAAATGCTCAGCTTCACCCCACTCAGGAAAAAAGTAGCAGCCTGACGAATTTTATGAACTAAAAGATTTTTATTTCTAAAGATTCACTAAAACTGAAGTATATTAGTTGTTCTGTTTACCAAAATCCATTTTCTTATATTTGAAGCGTTTAACCCAAATTGCCTACAGGAAAGGGGAAAGAAGCAGCCAGAAAAAACCTGAAGAGACATGTTAAAACATGGGGTGAATAAACCTCTTTGAAGGCAGCTGACTACCTCTTGAGGTATAAACTGGAGTTGAGGAAGGAATACCTCTTCACTATAACAGTAAGTAGAAATGATAGCAGCAGCATCAGAATAGAAAAAAATGGCTTTAGTCTGAACTTTCACATCCGACTAGTCATTTAAGCCCTACAACCAATATAACACATGTCATTTTCCTTTAATACTACTACTGTCTCTTTTTGCTACAGATAAGGTAATAAAAACATAAGAGGCAACAAAAAGATAACATATGCTTACATTCAGTGCAAACAATAAAACCAGACTTTGGTGTAATTTTTTTAAGCGGTCTCTAAATTTCTTAGTCAAGATTCCCCAAATCATTCTGCTAAAACAAACCATTCCTCAGAATCTACCACTGAGGGAAACTACCGAATTTTTAGAAGATTCTAATTCATCATTCTGTAGGAGTGCATACATACAAATTCAAACTATTATCTACTCAAAGTTGCCTCTTAGTCAGTGAGGTTTAACTCATCAATGGAAGACCACAGTAAATCTTTTTTGGTTTTTTGGTTTGGTTTTTTTTTTAATTTCCCTTCCCTATATTCCTTTCTATTCCCGAAATAGATACCTTATTGTACATTAAAATTTTATTTTGACACATTAGCTCCAAATAAAAATAACCTAAGGAAGCCACGTGGGAACTTTTTCTGTTGCGCAGCAGGAGGGGCGCCCCAGAGGGCCAGCAGCGCCCCGGGCCCGCAGCCACATGCCCATGTGGGTTCCTGTCATCACCCTTGGCTCTCCCTGCCGCGACGGCCTGCCACAACACCCCGCCGAACGTAATCTCTCTTGCAGCGAGTATTTGTCCTGGCACACAGGGAACGGGCTACCTTTAGCGGCGTTGGACGGTTGCGCTGTTACTGAAAGTTTGTAGAGAATCAGGCACGGAGCCAGAGTAACGATGCTGTACCCAAAGCCGTCTCCAACGTGCACTGCCCCCACCACCGGGCTCGGGTACCCGGGACACGCTGGATGCGGAAAGCCAAGTTGGGGACGATTCACGCCCGACAAGGCCAGCTCCGGGCAAGCAACGTGCCTCTCGCCGCTTACCGCTGCCCCCTGCAGCGCACCAGGCCGACAGAAGCGCAGCAGAGGTGCAATAAGGAGCACAGAGGGACACCGCGCCCCGGCGGAGCCCCCGGCCACCTCCTCCCGCCGAGCCCCGGGAGGGACCGCGGCTCCCGCGGGGCCGGCGAGCAGCGCTCCGGCCCGGTTTGGGCAATTTCAGCGCTGCCCAGGGCTTGCGGGCAGAACTGTCCCGTCCCCCAGCACCCCAGAGCCGACGACGAGGAGGGGAGGGACGGAGGAGAGGACAGACCCCCGGCGAGGCCCCTTCCGCGCCCGGCACCGGCGCACGCCTAGCCGCTCCCCCTGCCCCGGGGAGGCCGGTACAAACCTTTGTTCCCCACGGCGGTGGCGGGGCTGCCGCCGGCGAGGCTGCTGCCCCCGGGCCCCTCCTGGCGGGGACCGAGCGGCGGCCGCTCTCCCTGGGAGCCGCCGCCGGGGCTGGCGGTGCTCGGCCGGGCTCTCTTCCGAGGGGGGTCCCGCCCGCAGCCCGCACTCATCCTCGGCGGGCCCTCCTCCGCCCGCCCGGCCCGCCTCAGCCGCGCGGGCCCGCCAGCAGCCGCCGGGGCCAGGCGGCAGCCGCCCCCCGGGGACGGCGCGACGATGCGGCGGCGGCGGCGGCTCTGCTCCTCCGCATCCTCCGGCCCGCAGCGCTGGGCTCGTCCCGCCGGCCGCCCCCTGGGCGGGAGGAGCAGCGAGGCCGGGGCCGAGCCACGTCCAGCGAGGGGGACCGGGAGCTGCCTCCGCCGCTCGCAGCAAAATGGCTCCCCGCCCGCCTCACCCCTCTCACCATGGCGACCGCGCTCCTCCCCCGCCGGCCGCCGCCGCGCGGGCCGGAAAGCAGCGCGGCGCGCTTTACGGCGTCGCGCGGAGGTCGCCGTTACTGCGGCGGCTGAGGCGGGCGGCGGGCGCGGGGCCCGGCGGCGCCATGGAGGGCGGTGGTAACTCCAAGGGCACCGGCCTCGGCGGCCTGTTCGGTGCCGGCGGGGTAGGGTACTCCCACGCCGACCTGGCTGGGGTGCCGCGTGAGTACCGGCGCGCAGAGGCCACCGGCTGGGCCCGGGTGGCGGGGCAGGGCCGGGCCCAGGGGGTGGCGGCGGCGGCGCTCTCGCGAATCAATATGGCGCGGTGCGGCCGAGCCTGGCCCCTCCGGGGCCGCGGCGGCAGCGGGCTGGGGCTGTGCCGGCCGTCGGGAAGCCGAGGCACGGCGCTGCCCCCGCCGGCGGTGGGAGTGGGGAGCGAGGGAGGGAGGTGAGAAGCCTCTGCCACCGCCAGGCCCGCTGCGGCGGCACGTTAGAGGCGTCGCGTCCATGCCATCCGTACCGCTCGCGTCCCGCTTCCTGAAAACGCATGTGCTTGTCAGTGCGTGTTTTAATCACTTATGCAACTTAACGGTGAAATTTTCACTGCTTCCACGCACGAGGTCTGCCCCCTTTTTAACTTAGGGCACACGAAATTGTTACTAGAGAAATTGGTGTCAAAGTATTCGTTTCTTTTCCTTTCAGTTACCGGAATGAGCCCTTTGTCCCCGTATTTAAACTTGGACCCCAGGTATCTAGTACAGGTGAGAAAGCGGCTTGTTTTATTGTGTTGAATTCGATTCCAGTGTTTGTGTGGTCATATGCCATGACCTCAAAAATCCTGCAGTGCTGTGCAGTGTGTAACAAAGTCTTGAACTGATGAACAGTTGAAAGGAACGATTTTTTTCAGTATTCTTCATAACAAAAGCTTGCAGTGCCATGGCACCCGGGAGAAGAAAACCAGTTTTAATATAGAGAGTAAATAAGACTGTTGTGGCAACATAAGCCCACCGCCATTGAATAGAGGAGGTCTCCCTCCCTACTCTGAGACATACAGCCCCACACACCATTGCACAAGTTCTGGCACTTGTCACACCCTCCTCTGAGCCCCTTCAATCAGTAAGAGCAGCCAGAAACTCTCCAGTCTTTTGAAGGATTAGTTTTCTGTGCTGTGATGAGGTCGATCAGTTTACAGAGGTGTTCAGCCAAACCCCAGACCTGATACAGGCTCTGTCATCTCAGCAGCAGCAAATTTCACACCACTTTCCTTATGTGCTTTCCCACCTGGAGACCATCATGAAGTAGAACTTCCAATTTTATTCTACAGAATAATGTAACTATCGTATTCACACAGCTTTATATTAGTTAACATAACGTGATGGCCCATAGGCCACCGTAAGGAAAATAAAATAATTTAAAATCCTGTAATGTTTTCCTTTCTCAGCAATATTAGCTATAGCTGGAAAGGTTTAAGTTAATCCAATAAGGATGCATGTCTTAATGATTTTATTTACTTAGTTTAAGCCACATATATAAATATATAGAAAATATTATCTGAAAACATTAAATTTTGCAGAAGTAGCACTGAAGGTCAACAGTTGTATCTGCCAATCTGTGTGCCTTTTGTTTTATGGTATGCTAGGTGACTACTTTTGTAAGTGGAAAGCTCTGAATGCAGTTCTGGGGGCTGTTTTTTGTATTTCTTTTCCCCTAGAAGCTGTTGTAGTCAAGATCACAACGTAACATTCCCATAATGGTAGCAAACAGGGGATATGCCTCTGAAGTGGATTCACTAGCATGATTATCTTGCCTGCTGTTGGGTGGTCAAAAAAATCCTAAGTGATTATTTATACCTCTTCCGAAAATAGCCTCTAAAGTTGTCGTGTTTAGTTAGTACAGTATATCTGTACTAACTAAATGTTGGTGTTAAAAATGGTATAACAGATTTTTTGGAACAAAATGTGTGTATACTAATAGATTTAAAAAAAAAAAAGAAAAGAATTTTGCTTTAAAAGAAAAGAAGGTATTGGCATTAGCATCTTGAGTAACTTATAAAACAGTTCTAAAAATACCTATTGACGTGACACTAGACGCTCCAGTTTGGGTTGTAACACTTCCCTGCTCTTTATGTTTAGCACTCGCAAGTACACTGACATAAAAGGGAATTCCATTTAAATGCAAGGAAGTTTTTTTTTTTACTTGAACAAGTTGCCCAAACAAGCTGTGGGGCATCCTTGGAAATACGCAAAACCGGGGTACAGCCCTGAGCAACCAGCGCCAGCTGACCCTGCTTTGAGCAGGGGGGTTGCACTAAACAGTCTCTGCAGGTCCCTTGCAACCTTAACCATTCTGTGATTCTAAAAATTCAAAGAAAAAGACATAGCTAATATTTTTAAATACAACTTAAATTATTAGCCTTTAAAATTGGTTGGTCTGTGGAGGTGTGCATGGAGGGGTGAGGGTCTCCTGTGTTTAAAGACCATCCATTTGCTTTCAGAATGCAGAGGGAAAGTCAGCCTTATTGTCGAGAATCTTATATTTTGATCTTGGCCTTCCCGTAATAATATATGGTACTAAGGTACTCATAACTTTAAAACCCACTTTCTTTGTTGGTCCACTAATGCAGGCATAAAACACTGTGTTTTCTGCAATGCTTTTGTTACCTTCAGCAGGTATACATCATAAAATAGCATGCCAGCCTTTGCCAGAAACCAAGAGGATGGCGTTCCTAGGTTGTTGTCTCCGTAGAAACATAGAGTTTACATACAGACAATGACTGCTTCATCTTGACTTTTTGGACAAACTGTTAGAAACTGCTAACTAGTGTACACACTACATTTCTCCAAATATCTAGTAACAGGGAAGATAGGAACCATATTATAGGTTCAGTTTATCGATAAAGTATTCACAATTTTAGAAGCTGTATATTTTTTTCTCTATTGCCATCCACGTTTTGTGCCAAGTATGGACTAAGAAAACCCCTTAGAATGCAATTACTTGAGCCTGAAGTCGTTGCGGTCGTATATATCAATTAAATGGGGGTACTATGACTGGAAAGCACAGAAGCGTAAAGAGAGACCTTACTGCTTTAGTACCTTATCAACACGTGTGCATTGTGTCAGTGTCTCATTGAAAAAGTGCTTTGGCCTACCTTATCTCTACACATACGCAAGTTAACAGTCCATTTCTCTAGCTTTTTAGACCAATCTGATTTATGAGAACACAAGCCTGTCCCTGTAGGAGAAAGATGCACAAGTAAAAAACTACCAAGCTCGCATATTTCATGCCCGATCATCACTGGTTTTAAATGTATTCCTTGCTTTTTTCATGTCTTCAAAGTAGGTCACTTATTTCAGTGGAAGGAAATACTTCTTTTCATACAAAGCATTTTTTCTTTCGTGTCAGAGTAGTGGGAAACCTTAATGTGTTACTGCATCAGTGTAGGGTGCTCGATGAGGAAACACTGCTGTGTAATCAGACAACAGAAGGGTTTTTAGAGGGCAGTGAGTCTTGTATTGCCTCCTGCAAGATGTAATAAATAATTACGCAAATAGTCATTTAAAAACAAACAAATAACCACCCACACAATGCAAGTTCCTTGGCTGCCTGATGTAATTATAAAAAGTTAGGACAGCTATGAAAAAAAAAGTTCTCAGCTTATCTTTTTTAAGTCTTTTTTCATTCTTACTAAAGTATACGTGTAGTATATTCCATCTCTGTGCTAGCATAGACAACAGTTTTCCAGAAACAGTGTTTGTATCTGTCTTTCCTTTAGTTCATTGTGTGGATTAAAGAAAACATTTAATATGGCCTACACTTGGCACATACATTTGGAAAATATGTGTATGGCACATACACTTGGAAAATACAAAAGTGTTTGTTTTGCTTTGTTTTCCTTCAGGATACAGATGAGTTTATCTTGCCCACAGGAGCCAACAAAACTCGAGGCAGATTTGAGCTGGCCTTTTTTACCATTGGAGGATGTTGTATGACAGGTGGGTGGTTGTGTTTTTCACTTTTCCCAGCTGCCCAGGTAACACCTATGTACTACAGTAATTGAGGAGATTGTAAGTGTCTTGTTCTGCAATCTAGTCTTACTTAAACAGCTATTTGACTTCAGTCTATACGCTACAGTCTATTCTCAGCATTTGCTTCTAGTATTGTTCCTTTTTCTTCTTAAAAAGTAATAACTGATATTATGCTAACTAGGGGCAGCATTTGGTGCGCTGAATGGTTTACGACTTGGCTTGAAGGAGACGCAGAATATGGTGTGGTCAAAACCTAGAAATGTACAGTAAGTGTTTAATCTCAAAAAAAATTACACCTTAGTCACAGAGTTGTTTCCTCCAGCTTGTAGAACATTAGATCTGAATATACTGCAAACATAAATGTATTTTTGTATCTTTAGTGGGGACAAATGACAGCCAGTGTTTGTCTTCATCAACTTACAAAATGTTTTTAGTTATAACGATGTTCAGTTCCAGCTTCTAGCTTTTCATTTAGTATTGGTATGTCTTCTGACTGACCTTAAATATTTGAGAATAAATTACTGCTTTGATATTTACTAGTAATCTACTTCAAAGTCAAAACAGTGGTTTTCTATGTTGAAACATTCCCAGAAGCAGCACAGTTTACTTTGAGCTATTTGTTGCTTTCGCTTACCTGAGAGCGAGTTCTCTCTTCTTTCCCAAACTTTTCAAAACCAGGAAGAGATTAAAATGCAGGAGCTGGGCCTGCCTGGATTTGCATTGGGGATGACATTGGTGCGGGCTGCTGAGCAAGCGTCGCGTGGTGGAAGTCGTTCTGGATTACAGCATCCATGAACACCCCTGGCATTCCCATGTTTTCTCCTGACCCGATTGAAAGAACATAGTAAAAATAGGAACACTTTTTTCCTGCAGTATGCTTCTCTTTCTAGAATGACTGCTAGTTTAGACATAACTATTAGAAAACTTAAGTGCCTGTGAAGGAGACATAGGAAACTAGAGGAGTGGAATAACTGGGGGAAACCATGTGCACTCACACAATGCTTTGCAAGAAGGGAATTTTAGAGGAAACGAGTATTTCCTAATATGGTTTGTACTGGGTCTGCTCTTTTTAAAATTCTGTTTCTGTATTCTTCATCCCCTTCTTCACCATCTCTAGAGCTAGAACCAAAATATTCCCCACTATAATTATGACTCTTCCATAATGTTCTAGATGAACAGAATTCTATTTTACATATTCGGAATGAGCCAAGTCAGACAAAAACATTGTGTTAAGTGCAAACTTTGATGGGTCCAGCCCAGCAGGTGGCAGTCAGTGCACATGCTGCTGTTAGTCCATGCCCTTCAAGGGAAAAGGCCTGTTGAAGGTCATCACCTTGAAACAGTGTATCAGGTTCCATGTTTTCCTAATCAGATGCAGGGAAGAGACTTGCCTAGCTAGAATTTCCTTCAAATTTATCCTTAAAGTACACAGATATTATTTTTTTTATGAATTCTGCCGTTAATCCCCGTCATCAAATATTATGAATTTTTTCATCAATTCAGAATTGATGTAATGTTAACAAAATGGGGGTGAGGGTTGTAATTAGGGGGGACATCGTCAATACCCTCCCTTTAGGATTTTTTTCTCTTGTTTCAAAAGGAGATTTTCCATTATTGTTTAGTTCATATGCCTTACCATATTCAGTAATGGCCTGTGTCTCCTAATGAGAATAATAAAAAAGGAAAAATAGTGGAAAATGAAATCAAGTCAGAAGGAACACAATGTGTGACACTTCCATTGCTTTAAATGATAAGCTAAGTTCCAGTGGTAGTCAGCTGTCCAGAGCAGTACTGTGCCTGTGATAGTGTTACACTGCTGGGAGATAAAGATCAGTCATTTCTTCTGGCTGCTGTTGTCACCGTTCTGGAGACAGCTGATGCCAAAAAGAAGCGGCATTGTGCTTCCCTGAGAGCGCACTAAAGATTTGCTTTCCCTCTTTAGTGCTAGTCTGGAAGCATACAGACAGACATACTCAGGGAACTTTACCTTTTGTTGGGTGCTAAGTTTGACAAATGGAAGTGCAAAAGTTTACCTCTTTTCTTCCTGACTTGATTTAGTTCAGGCTTACTTTTAATACCCATGCCATTCATTCAGACGTCACCTTGCTGCCTGGCACATGGTCTCTGTGTTGCTCGCACCTTCTAGAAAAGCATTCTAGCTTTCTTGGAGGTCGTTTCCCCGGTTAAGTCCGCATAAGGGTATCAGTCATTCTCAGTAACTATGTGTAGTCACCACGTAAGGAACATTTATCAGCTAGGGTTAGACAGTCATTTGAAGGGAAGAGGTTGGATTCTTGGTAAGAGGCAAGTTTAACTTGAAAAGAGAGAAGGATTTTCTTAAGACTTGACAGGACTAAATATTTGCCTTCAGTATTGCCTGCGTTACTATTTGTAATACGTGACAGAGGAGATTATGTATTACCAGGCTGTGGCTTTTCCTTGCTGTTTTGTTTTGAAAGGCTTTTGGTTCATTATTCTAGTTTTATGAATCAAATATATAGTGTAAACACATTACCACCTACTGTCATAAACACTGCCTCAGGGTAAACACAGAGAGCTAAAGGTTTTAATACCTTTTGATCTCCTTTACAGAATTCTAAATATGGTGACAAGGCAAGGAGCATTATGGGCTAACACGCTGGGATCTCTGGGTAAGTAAACTCGTTATTTTGTAGGGAAAACAATTTAAAGATACAACTGTTTGATGGGAAAGCATATTCTCTAGATTTTCATTATGAAATCCATTAGGAAAAACTGCAGGGTTTTTTATTTGGGACACGAGGGCATTTCAGTAGACACTGAAAAGGAAATTAAAGGCTGAAATAGGATTTGAAGCATAAGTAGCCAAAAGCCTGTTAATTAAAACCCAAAATTTTAAATATATTACAAACAAGAACTCTAGCTCTGGAATAACAGGAATAACTGAATATTACAGATAATGCTTACTTGTTAATAAATAATAATAAATATAATTAAATACTTCTGAAATAACCAATGACCTAAGAATAGATTCGGTGGTCATGTGAGCAATTGCCTGATGTCTGTTTCCAGTTAAAGAGTCCAAAAAATGTTTATCTGTAGAAGAAATGTGATAGTGACTACACAGGTTTATCCTTCTATGATGGTAGTTTAGCTAGAAAAATCACATATGATACCACCCACTTTAAATCTAAATGTCGCTTGTAACTAATATGTGTTAGAAAAAAGAGAAAAGAAAATGATCAAAAGCCTGATGTGTGAGAAAAACTTCTGTGAAGCGAGGTTTGATGGGGGAGGAGGGCCAGGAAATAAGATCATATCAGTTGCCTCAGAAAAACAATTTCAGATGATTTCATAAAAGTCAGTGGAATAACTAATGCCCTAGAAAATACAAGCTCTTTGGCGTCTCCTCGCCCCCAATCTTAAAAGACCAAAGGATGCTCAGTTACTTTGAAAGGAGAAATCCAAAACTGATTAAATTATTTTGAAGAAGATTAATGATGGAACTCATTGCCCCACAAAGTGGTAATAGAAGAAGAATTAGCAATATTCAAATCAGAGATTACATCATGCTATAAAACCCAGTTTATATATATTTGAATTTTGAAAAATGCATCCAAGCATAAGCTAAGTTCCATTTATTACATTTTATTTCAGCCTTATTTCCAAAGAGTACATTAGCTTGCCATTTAATTCAAGACATCAGCTTTTAAGGCATAGAATCATTTAGGTTGGAAAACACCCTTGGGATCATCGAGTTCAACCATCAACCCCACTCTACAAAGTTCTGCCCTACACCATATCCCCTAACACCACATCTAAACAACTCTTAAACACATTCAGGGATGGTGACTCCACCACCTCCCTGGGCAGCCTATTCCAGTGTCTGACCATTCTTTCTGTGAAGAATTTTTTCCTAATGTCCAGTCTAAACCTACCCTGTTGCAGCTTGAAGCCATTGCCCCTTGTTCTATCGCATAATACAGAGGCCATGGTTAGAGATGGGATTCTGAACTGCAGTGAGAATGGCACTTTTCGTAAGAGATGCATGGTGCCTAGCGAGTTTTCTGGTGGGATGGGGTTTTTTGTTGTTTTGTGGTTTTTTTTCTCTTCTTATTTTCTATTCCGAATCTAATCAAAACGCGCATGAAAACTGAGATGCAGGCACACTGCAGTTCAAGGTTCCAGGTTAAGTGACACATTAACAGGTTTTTTCAGCTGTGTTTGAAGAAAGATTACTCAAGAAAATGTTTGTGCATTCCAGTTGCAAATTGTTATTTTTCTTATAAAATATGACCTCCCAAGTCACAGAGTTAAACAGAACCACTTATTTTGGGATTTGGTATAGCTCTGCCTTGTCCTAACTTCCAGAGAAGTTCCTTTCAAGGAGCAGAAGTATTTTTGCATCTTACTTTCCTTGTGCAGCATTTCTGTACCTCAAAGATTCCTTTTGTCACTACTGACAATTTTTGTCATTCTGTTCCTGAACAGAGGTAGCAACATCTGTGTTAAACTGTTTTTAAAAAATGTTGTTGAATTCAGCTCTTCCTTCCCCTCATTGTTAATACCACACGGTGCTAAAAACAAGGTAAAATACCGTTGTCTATACCGAATGGAGAACAATGCCACTGTTCAACTCATCGTCATTATTACGGTTGCTTATGAAAGAGTTTAAGAGTTTTTTAGCAGAAATAAAGATTTCAAATTCTTGGAGGACAAAGGACGAATTGAAGTGGCATGGTGTCTTTGTCCCTTTAAAATGGTAACATACTTTACTGTTCTTTGTCAGCATGAAATATAATTATATCATGAGGAGCAAGGATAGAGGCGCCTTCTCCCTTTATCAAAATGCATAGATTATATACACATCTATACTAAAACCCCATACATTTCTCTTTCTAATCCTTTCCAGGACAGTCCCCAAAGTTCTCCCAAAGCAAAAGGCCCTCCAGGGAGAAAGTTTTCATACGCAGGCAGAGGTGGAGCAGCTGTAAATGTCAAATCCCGAGCAATCTAATAGTCATTTATAAGGGAAACGTAGCCCATTGTACTCCAGCCCTTGATAACATGATCTGAATGCTAACTTGCATTTCATTTCAGTCGCATATGGGCAAGAATTTTCTCTAGTACCTAGAGAGTGTTTGATTAGTTTCATGCCATCCACAAAAGACAGGATAAAACCTGTCAGTACAAAGTTAAACCCTCAAAAGTTTTTTTTAACAGATTTGAATTAGCCAAATGGGCTTGAAGCTTCAGTCAGTGCTTTATATCACATATTTATCATGTCCTGAGGCAGTAGTAGATGTGATGAAGAATGCTACTTTGTAACCAAACTATAGCTAGAGAAAGAAAGAGTATCTATAAAATAGGAATAGGTCTGGAAAAAACCGCCAAGGATGGGATTTTGCAGAAGATTCCCCCCGTTTAAATAAAAAGAAAATCTGTGCTTTGGAAGTATAGCCTGAATAGTTACACCAAGCCTGGATTCTAAGCCTTGTGTCTCACAGAATGGCAGTTTTAACTTAAATTTTTTTTAATATGTTTCTTTCCCAGCTCTACTTTACAGTGCGTTCGGAGTCATCATTGAAAAAACACGAGGTGCAGAAGACGACCTGAACACCATAGCAGCTGGAACCTTGACAGGAATGCTGTACAAAAGCACTGGTAGAGTAGCAAAATATTTCTAGTTTTCCTTTTCTTGCGCTTTATCCTAGTTACTAGGTTTCTCATTACTTTTACTAATACTATCCTTCTCTGAAAATTGGCAGTGTAAAAACGGTGCACTAGGAGCTAAGACCTAACCCACACATAGTTTTTCCACACAATTAAGACTACTTAAGGAAAACCTGCACTCAAAAAAGAAAATCCTGCTGAATTAAATTGGATTGTTTCCAACTTGCACAGGAGTAACAGTAATCATGAGAGCCAAATTATGTCTGTTATACATATATACTGAATTAACACTCCAATGTTTACTCAGATTTATAGTGAGATTGTATAAAATACATACTCAGCTCATTCTTAACCATATTTTTCTGGTAGAGCCAGGAGTAAAACCAATAGTTTCTCAAGTCCGTGAGTGGATGCAGGCAAACAGGCACTGCCTTCCAAGTGAAAGGGGGCAGAGGAGGGGAGGAGTGCACAGAACACAGCTTGACGGCACCAAGATGAAAGTTATTACAAGTGATTAATGTGATAATTAGTGCCTGGAGCTGCAAAAAACCCCTAACTGCGTAGAGAAACTGATACATTTATAAAGTTATTACTTAGCTATTTGTGAAACTGTTATCCTGTGGTAGGACTCTAGTCTTTGCATAGTGGTCAAAACCAACAAACACTGTTACTTGAGAACAGCATGGATTTAAGGGCAGTTTGCTGATGCATACTGAATTGTTTGCGTAAGAGAGGGTCTGAGCTTCATCAGCAAAACACCTGTTAACACATATTCCAAGCTCAACAATTGGAGGGATCATCTTTTTTAGAGGACTGCTGGGTACCACAGATTGCCATTACCACAGGAAAGAAGTATAAGTTTTAAGTACCTCGATGAAGATTTGGCTATATGATTCACCTGTAATTTACTGAGGAGATAATTGTAGAATTTACCTATGTACTTTACATATCTAACTGGGCCTCGGTGACTTAGAGGTGTTCCTGAAGGCCAGCTTTATGCATGGGGCAAAACAGTTTGAGAAGTCTTATTTTCCTTTTAGCCTACACTAATCAAAATGAAAAATAATTGGCTTGAGCAGCCTTCATAAATACTAGCTTGTGCATTTAGCCTTGCAAGAGCACATAGCTCGTAATCAATTACTTATTTGGGATTCCATAAGTGGTATAACAGATTACCAACGGCAGCTGGATAGGGTAGCAGTGTAGAAGTCTAACGTTTTCTGTAGGAAGTTATTAAGAAGGAGAACTGCCATCTTACACTCCAGCAGAAGCTTCCCCCTTACCTTTCAGAAGTATAGAGCTGGAATTATGCGTAATCTTTTTTTGGCGCAGTGCAGCCATGGATAACTACTCCCGTCACATGCACAGTCATCTGACACTACAAAAAATTTTCTTACCAGAGCACAGTTCTGTTTTGTAACATAACATCTACTGAGCCAGTAGTAGCACTGATAAAGGTAAATGCAGTCTATAAATCTGTATGCATTACAGTATTGTGTTTCAAGTATGTGTCATGCATGTGAACTGTAATGCACAAAGTCTCAAAAGAAATACATTTTTCACCATAGGCAGGGAATTTGAGTGGCACAGTAGACCTTAAAGGTCAAGGATTAGTTCTGGAAGTGAAAAAGATGCTGTTCACATCTGTTTGAAGAATTTAATTCCAATCTTCTTTTCCTTTTTTTCCTGTCATGCTCTGTCCCTCTTGCTGCTTCTCCCATGCTTCCTCTCCTGTCACCTTATGCCAGAATGCCCTTCCTAATTCTGTATGGTAAAGCTTCCCTAACTTCCCCTCTAAAGCATGCCTTTACCCAGCATCAATATATATTTACCAAAAAAAACCCTTAAATATTTAAGCCATATGCAAACGATCAGTTCACATCTGTGAGGTATATCAAGATTGTAATAATTTGCTGTGCTGCACAGAGTGCCATGTTGCGTTGGCATTAAAAAAGAAAAATTTGAAAGCAGTCAGGGACATTTCTGTTCTAAATCCCCATATTCTAGTGTTGTCTGGAAACTCCCACGAACACGCCATTTCATATCGAGGATTTTCTGTAATCTGCAAAGGGTAGATACAAGAGTCGAAGACAGTGCTGTTCAAACACTCAGATTTCCCACTTCTGTCATCTCTGTTTTGTAAAGAGGTCAGGAACATATTTGAGAAGAAACTGTGTAAAGTATGTCAGTTTTTTATTAGGACTTCCTGGTTCATGTTTAAGCATAGCACTGATGGAAGAATCACATCAGCAGTCCTGCTGCACTGAAAAATACTCTTGTGCGCGCTACAAAGCCTAGATTGAATTTCTGAAACAAGTGATTAAGCCTTTGCTGAGGGGGATGAGTGCCCAGGGGGGAAAAAAATAAGTGGGAAGACTTTTTGAAGGCTGAGATTTGTTGCCCCAAGCTGGTCCCAGTTTTCACAGTTTGTCCTTGTAGAGGTGTTAATCATCACCAAAATGCCAGCAATCACAAAAAAGGCTTTCCAAAATACACGTTCTAAAGCCATTAGATTGTGAGCAGTTTTGTGCGAGGCTACTTAACACACAGCTTGTGTGTGAGAAGATAAAAGAGCATTAAAAAGTCTGCAGGGGAGAACTGTGGAAGTTCATCCCCCCTGTGTTCACTGGAAATGGTGTTAGTCACCAAAGGTTCCCCATTTCAAGTGACTAAAGCAGTGAAGTCCCCAGGACTTCTGATGGTCCTCCTTGGACTGAGTCAGATACTGTTAGCTCGCCATTATCAATCAAGTGTTGCTGGAATCTACGTCAGCATCCTGTATGGCTTACATGAACACGTATTGAATTGAGTTGGAAAGTAAAACTGCTTTGAGGAGCTTTGAAGCAGCACGCTAGTCACTCCCTTTGACCAAACTCATCTCTAGCTGTCACATTTATTTGAAATGAAATTTAATACCAAGATTACTTGCTAGATTTTAGCCCAAATGTAGTGCAGTGAGTGCAGTATTAACTTGTTACACCAGACTTGAAACTTTATGGAAGCTGCGTTTTGAGCTCACAGCTGACTGTTCTGGGTAAAAGTTGAGTGACAGATGAAAGAAAACCCTTTCTGTCCCTTTGCCAGTGGTGTATGTACTAGAAGTGTTGTTGCAACCCAGTCAGTCCTGTTTGAGTTCTGCTCAAAGGGAGTCTGATACCCTAAGTCCACAAGGATGGCTTTTCCTTTTAGTAAGATATTATTTTTTAGTCTTCAATTTCAAGCAAAGGTAGAAATTAAGATCTGTTATGCCAGGATTTCTCTAAGAAATGTTACAAAGCACAAATAGTACCAGATCTTAAAACAAACAGATCTTTAGCCCACTTGCATGTGTTTTCAACCTCTTTGCTAATTCATATGTCTTTATTTTCTTTTCTCGTAATTATATTAGTCACTGAAAGTAGGAAAAAAATCAAATAGATGATTGTCAGTGTGCACTGTGTCACTATTATTCCCTCCCACCATGAAAATGCACGTGGTTCCAGTCATCATGTCACAAAGGTTCAGCTGGCTGAGGATCTTGCGCTGCTCCTCAAGCATGCAGTGTTGATCACTCGGGAAAAAGATACTGAGCTGGGTGGGACTTTGGTCTGACCCAGTGTGACGGCCGTTAATTTCTCATTGACATTCCTGACAGAGACTTCAGTAAGCAAAAAAGTTAAACAACCTTTACCTCTTATCTGCAGGTTACACAGGTTATAGATGTTCTTTTTCTTAGATAATTTTTTTTTCCCTTTTGAGGTCAGGGAAAACAGGAACAAAAATAAAGTAATGCTTTGGACAAACTCAATTATTTTGTTTACTGTACTTCTGTAGGAACCCGATAAAGCATCTCGTGCCTTTTGCACAATAGATGTTACTTAATTTGGTACAAAATGGTATTCATCTGAAAAGAAGGGAATCGCAGGAATAGCTGAAGGGAGGAGTTGTCATTTTAAGACCTCAGAAGACAACCCTGAAAAGTCAATACATTGTGAATTATTTGAAGGGCTAAATGTTTTATTGCTAGCAGTAAAGTCTGGCCAGAGCTAAAGATCAGTTTTGTGACATTCAGTGTGTAGGAGTTCAGGGCAGTTGTGTTAGCCAACTACTTCTTGGGCTGTAAAATCCTCTTCCCTTTGGGCTCACTCTGTGTTTTTCTTCAGGCCACGCTGGGTTTTTTTCTTGTTTCTGTTTGGTGGGGAGAGGGAGGAGGAGCTTTTTGCAGACTGCTGCAGGTGTGGCCCTGCAATATCTTATTTTTCTGCATTATTTGGAGAAAAGCAAGTAAAGGATTTGCTTCCTAACTTTGAAGTTCAGGGCTGTCATGCATTTTAGAAATTAAGAACCTCTGTTAAAACCTGCTTTTAACATAACAAGTCTGTAGGACTATTAACCAAGTGGTGTTTAGTGAAAGGATTTTGGTTTGTGTCTGAAAGAAGGAAGAGATAAGGGCAAAGTACAAGCAGGCGCTACAGGTAATGGCTTGTTGAGGCTTGCTTTGTTACTTGAGGGCTAACGTCTAAGAGTACACACGGCCAGTGAGAGCAGTGCTGCCTCCTGCCCAGCTCTGCTGAGCAGAGACAGTGAGCTGAGTTCTCCGTGCTGCAGGGATTTGCAGGGTTCTTGCTGCCACTTACAGTGGCTGAAGTAGTCTCCTGTCAGTCGGGTGCTGCTGCTTTCACTCAGTGAGAAGACAGGGAATTTTAATCATGTTTGCAAAGGAGAATCATAGAATTGCCTAGGTTGGAAGGGACCTTTCAGATCATCTAGTCCAAGCATCAACCTAACCCTGACAAAAACCATCAGTAAACTATATCTCTAAGCACTACATCTACCCGTCTTTTAAATACCTCCAGGGATGGTGACTCAACCACTTCCCTGGGCAGCCTGTTCCAATGCTTAATAACCCTTTCAGTGTAAAATTTTTTCCTAATATCCAGTCTAAACCTCCCCTGGCACAACTTGAGGCCATTTCTTCTTGTCCTATTGCCTGTTACCTGGGAGAAGAGACTGACCCCCACCTGGCTACAGCCTCCTTTCAGGTAGTTGTAGAGAGCAAGAAGATCTCCCCTCAGCCTCCTTTTCTCCAGACTAAACAACCCCAGCTCCCTCAGCTGCTCCTCATAAGACCTGTGCTCCAGACCCCTCACCAGCTTCGTTGCCCTTCTATGGACCCGCTCCAGCACCTCAATGTCTTTCTTGTAGTGAGGGGCCCAAAACTGGGCATAGTACTTGAGTAATTTCAATAGCTTTAATACTTCTAAACTTGTAAATTAAATGGTAAATTCGTACTGTTTTTCTAATTTAGCCTTCACAGCACAGTAACTACAGAAAACATTCCCTGTTTCAAGCTTTGTTGCTTCTGTATTTTAACCGCAATACTGTCATATCTGCAGCAGTATGAAAGTGGAACATGCTTTTCTGGAATGTATCTTGTTTCCAAAAATAAGTTTATCGGTTTCCTCAGTAATTTCTGTACCCACCAACTTTGCCCACACTTACGAGATTTCATGAAACGACCCCCGTGGAGCAGCAGGAGGGAAACTGTTTGAATTTCCTACTGACATAGGACCACCCGCAGATGTTCAAACAAACATCTTCCTGATGGTGCAGAGGGTCTCGTTACTACCACTGTGCTTGGATTTGGAGTAAAACTGAGGTTGCCTTGTACATCTGGAAAGTCAAGCCCTTTAAACCATTTAAAAATATTTTTGTTCCTGGAAGCCCTGAAGGAAGAGCAGCTGTTTGCATTCTGAATATCTGAGAGAGAGACTGGAAGACAGAAAACTAATCACAACCTAACTATTACACTGCTTTTGTTTGGCATAAATATGTGCATCTGGGTTTTCAGTTAAGATGTTTCTGATGTTTGCTGCTGGATAGATCTTGCTTTAAACATGCCAGGAACTATCCCAGGATAGTGGAGTAACGTGCTGAAAACAGAGACAGTAAGGTCTCTAAGGAAGATTTTTGGCCTCATGTTATGCGATGCAGATAATGGCTTTACCTACTATACAAGTCAAATTGAGTGTTAGGAGCGGATCGTGCCACGGAGACATGCAAAGCTGTGCTGTTAGAATGCTGAGTGTCATTGCATAGTGTGCTCTGAAAGCTATTTTAATAGAGGACTATGGTGAAAGGATGCAGCAGCTAAAGGCAAACAGGGAACTAAATTCTCATTTAGACGGCATCAGATATATCTTTGGAAACCCACAGCAGCTTCTCAACTATTGTGCAAGTTGCCTGATCTCAAAATACCTGCTTTCAGAAATGTCTGTCAGCTGGAGCTTTAAGCTGTCTTCCTCAGACATGCAAGATTAGAGGCTCATGACCGTGTTTCTAGCAGGGTTTGTCAAGACAGACTTGGTATCAGGGGCTTGCAGGGAGTGATTGCAGAGGAGGGGTGGGAATATGTTCTATCATGCAAACACAGCTGGGATGGGAGTGGAGAATATTTTCTTTTTTTTTTTTTTTTAACCAAGGTAATCTTCTCAGCGGGCTTAACATTTCCTGCCCAGCAACTGGGCTGCGTTCTACAGTGCATTACTGTTTGAAGTCTGCCACAGACCTGGAGGTATTTACTCAAATGCAAATCTAACCAGTTAGGGAAAGGAAAGGTTTTTTCTTTACCTTTTTTTTTTTGTCATTCCTGTGGATAGTTCAGAAACCAGGTGCAACTGCCACAAAACAAATAACTGGTAAAATTTTGTAGCAGAGGCATAGGGAACCTGGCGAGAAACATTTCTGGCATGTTTTCTTCTTGGATTTGTTTCTGACTCGCTCGGTAATGCAGCTGTACCAACTGCACAAGCTTAGTTCCTGTTTGTGAAGCAGACTTCCACTGGAACATCTTCAGCAAAGTCCTTAATTTGCCTGCAAGACCTCCAGACTGCTTTAGGCCCGGTGGCTGACGCTTTGTAGGTGGATTCAGAGCTGCCATCCTCACCTGGCTGACCTCAGCTCATGAAAACGTTAACAACATTTTTTGCGTTAGGAGTACAACTTAGCAGCACTGCATGGGTGCTAGAAAGAGGCTCAGCTATCCAAATTAATGAAGATACCTTTTCTTGTACAGTCCTGGCTTCACAGAATCTGGAACCAGGCTCACTTAGCCTTCAATCTACCTTTTTTCCATAGGAACAACAGGGTTTTAAGGGAAAAGGGAGAGGAACTGGACCCAGGGACTGAGGGAAGAGTGTGCAGAACAGTCATAGCTCTGTGTTGCATTGCGTTCCGTGAGGATGTTCCACGCTTCATGCATTTCCCTGTGTGCTAGAATAGTTAGGAGCCCTCTTTGGGGGTTTCTTCTATGAGCAATTGCTTCCTAAAATGAACAGCAGAAAATCAGGCTCTAATGTTTTATTAATTTTCCCCCAAAGTAATGAGGGGTTAGCATTTTTACAGACTATCTCAAATATTTGTTTTGCACAAAGCATCCCTTACATTTCACCTGCGGCTTTTTGCCAGAAGCTGCTCGCACATGGTTAGCTCTGTGTACCCAGCTGCAACCCTTCATGTGAAAAGCTTTTTGTACCAAAAAACTCAGGATGAATTATCAAAAACAGAAGTCCTACATTCATATTCCTAAATCCTGATTTAGGCACGTAGGTGCATAAACCATATGGCTTTCCTTAGAGCTGTCAAGGGCTCAACAGGGCACTGAACTCAGACTTACATCCCAAAAGCCCCTTGTATCATCAGCGCTAGTCTGGCAATGAAATTTTTAGAAATTGTGGCTAGAAATGATCTCTAGTACAAAGTCCAACTTCTGCTATCACTTCTGCAGCTTCTTGGGTTCATTACGTGCCTGGGCAATGTGGGTAGGTTTAACAACTCCAACGGAATCCATTTGATGTTGCGGCACAGGTAACGCCGTCTCAGTCAGGCTGACACCAACAGCTTCTTGCCCCACCACAAGCCTAAATGCAATTCTGTGTGAAAACTTTATGACCCATAATGGAGGAAAAAAATAAATTACTGATTACTGAGATGCATTTAATTTCTCGTTTGAAGAACCTGAATTCCACTGTCAGTGTTACCAATAACGCGGGCAGGTTTTATCTGGCTGTAAGCTGAAGCTGGCCTTGTTCTATATACTGTACACATTATCTAACTTGCTTCAGCTGGGATTGATAAACATTGCAGAATCAAACGCAGGGAAGTTTTCCTAGCGTTGAGGGTCATACTTTCAGGTTTTCCTGTGCGTTTATAGTGCATTCTGGGAGCTTCACTAAGGCACTTTCTCCTATTGAGAAATAGAAACATTCTCCTGTTTAGTAAAAGCAACAGGAGTCTCTGCTTCTGCCCCCGCGCACCACAACCCTCCTGGGGGCGGAATGGGGTTGAGATGCCATCTGACTCCTGGCCCCAGCCAGGCGCTTTGATTGCTGGTAGGACCCAAACTTGCCCTGTATTTTTACCTTCACAACTTGCAGAAGCTTCAAGTTTTGAGTGACCAGTTAAAAAAAAATAATAATTATTTTTTTTAAATTGCCTGTTTGACTCAATTGTTGAGTGGTGTTGAGTTGTTCAGTGTATGTCCAAGTAAATTCTTGCCATACTTTTTGAATTTTTTTTCAAAAGGTTTTAAAATTCCAAAGACTCAAAAGCAGGTTTGAGGGGAGGGTAGAATTAACACAGGTACCCTTTCTGGAAAGTTACTAAAAAAGAAAAACTGTGTTTGACTGAGATGCCTCTGGATTTGAACAGCTTCTTGCAAGTTGCTGCAGCTGACCATTTCCCCTGATGCAGCTTTAATGGGTTTTAATCTGTTTCTCTTTTTCAGGTGGAGTGCGGGGGATAGCTCGAGGCGGTATTGCAGGTCTGACGCTCACCGGCCTCTACGCTCTCTATAACAACTGGGAGCACATGAAGGGCTCCGTAGCCCGGCAGTCCCTCTGAGGGGGCAGCCAGCGCCGGACAGAGGACACGCTTGCACAGTCACCAATCAAATCAGTTGCGAGATCTGTCTGGTGCCCTTTCCTATTTTATTTACTGTTAGTGTGAAACCGAAGGAAACTATCCGGGGAGGAACCTCTTGCCACCATGTGGCTGGACTGGCCCTTTCCTTCCTGCCAGCCAGTCGCTGGAGAGGCAGCAATATTTGTTGGACCCGCAAGTGAGCGGAACGGCCACCGAGATAGAATCTCCCTGACACGCTCACCAGCTAGCCCTGGGCCAGAGCTACGAGGCATGCTCACGTCCCCTAGCCATACCCGCCGTGCTGCCAGGTTGGTTTGGTTGGGTGTGCTGCAACAACAGCGCTGCCTAATAAAGTCTGTGTCCATAGAGCTGTGCGCTGCGGTCTTTCCACGTGCATCCCCCGGCTGGAGCCAGCGGGAGCCTTAGGTAGCAACCGGCACAGGGCAGGGCTTGTTAATCTGGCAGCGCAGGGTAAGCTATATAAAGGGACGTCATCATTAATAAAAAGGGCGGTATTTACGCAGTACGGTTTCAGTGCTTTGGTGTTCCTACTACTGATAAGGCAAAAATGTGCCGCATCCAGTGACTCCTATGTACGGTTTTGTTTTGAAGGATTGATGTGATAAAATCCTGGGGGTGAGTGGGAAATGCACTAACAGGACTAAGGTCTCCTGACGCGAGGTGGTGGCGAGGCACAGCAGGGGCTGACTCCGCTCCCTTATTTGCTCTCATAAATAAGGAACTGGTTGTTTCTGGGTGAGGTACAGTTGCTGTTGCAGAACAGCTGCCATTGGAGCATCAAAACACTTGAGTGCTCCAGGATCTCAGAACGCATTTAGCCAACAGTTAGAAAACAAGCAGTGTAAATACTCCTCTCTTTGCCTATTACAGGATTTTTAATTAGTGACAAGCCCCCCCGCTCCCCCACCAAGTGATGTTTGTATGCAATTAGCAGAATGAAGAGATGTGATGAACCTGCACTTTCTTCAGTGTTAAAATTAAACCACGTACCAAGCATTGTTTGCACATAAATTAAACAGAAGTTGTGAATTAGTTCAGTAATTAGAGTTACTGTACAACAGCTCATGCCTTCAGTTTTTAAATAATTAAACAAGTAAATAATTAAGCAGGTCTGAGACAGCAGGGCAAGGGAGAAACAAGAAAGTTACTGCTCAGTAGATATCTTAATGCAAACCAGAAGTTTACTTTGAATTCTCCCTGTTGAAACAGCTCTTAACAACTACACTGCACCCAGCACAATAAAAACAACAAAAAGGGCAGTAGGGGGGAGGCGGGAGCTCTTACCTGCCTCTGAGAAGAAGTGTGGATTTGTTAAGAAGCCTCTTTAGGAGGAGGTGACCTCTGAGACGAGCATTTTATAGAGCAAGTGCTGTAGCTAACGAGCCTTCACAGCTGAACTCAATTAGCTTTGCTTGGATACGGGGTCAAAGTGGATGCTTTACGCCAGCACCTGACCAGAGGTAGCACAGACCAAAGAACCGAGGCCTTTTCTCACCCCCTTTGTAAATGCTGCTTCTTGTCAAGCCTTACGTTCCGCTGTCTTAGTGGGATGGGTGTTACCGTTGTGGTCTTGGAGCTGGACCTTCAGGCAGGCAGTTTTCAAGGGCTGTGCCACCAAAGAAACTGTCCCCTACTGGCAGCCTGCAGAAAGGTGACAAAGGCACCAGCTGCGCAGTGCTGGCACATGGGACACCAGGAAGACTTTCTGTGTGCTTTCATCCCAAGCTGCTTTTTCTCTCCCCGTTGGCATCAGTGAGTTCCTCGGTGTCAGGAACTTTGCAATGTATCTTTTAGCTTTTCTAGAGCCTTTTTCAGGACTGGAATATGGCCCAGGAGCTCTCTGCCCCTAACTGAAGTGGGAAAGCTGTGAAGCTTAACAAATGTCTTCCCTCCTTTAGGCGCACCGGCGATAATGTAGAAACAAGCTTTTGTAAGTTCAGAGTTGCCACAACCGCAGGGCTAGGCCGACTCCTGAGACAACATAGTGTGTTACCTGGTCTGCAATAACCTCAGATTTCCTGGAATTGCTTGCTTCAGGGGCAGAGCCGAGTGCATTTTCCTGAAATAGCTGTGTTTCTAGGCCTGTTGAAAGCTTTGGTCCGTAACCTGCTTGTATACGGAGTGATCCATAGCTTGAGCTGTGAGATAGACCCAGCGTGGAGGCAGCAGTGAGGGAGGTGAATTGTGAGTGTGGAATATGGAGAACAACTTGATGATGTTCTGTGGCAAGACTTGCTGTGTTCACGATTTAATGGCGAATCATCAGTATAAAGTTGCTACTTAAAGCTCCAACCAAAAGTATATCCAAGTTCAGTAGGAATAAAAGGAAGTAAGATCGAGTTGCAGACAGGATTTGGCAAGCTGCTTACAGTCCTCCCATGTGGTATTACCTAAGTGTGGGCACGGCCGACCTCGGCCGTCCTGGAGCGCGGTGTTTGTCCTCTTGCAGTGCCAGACACGGCTTCTAGTTTTGCTGGTAGATCCGAGGCAGGTTTCCGTGCTGCGGCAGCAAGTGAGGCAGCCTGAGGTAGCAGGCACAACGAAAGCTTTTTGAATCTTGTAAAGCTGCTTTTCTGTAGTCTTGGGAACGGAGAAAGGCAATTTCACCAGCCCCTGTCGGCAGGGGACCGCTCTTGCAGTTGGGGGCATTTGTTGAAAAATCACTGGGCACGCGGTAGGAATCTCCAGCTTCCTCCGTGAAGCAGAAGCTGCTTCTGAGAAGCAGGAGGGAAATGTGTGCCAGGGCAGAAAAGCCATCCAGCGGTCATAGCTTGTGTCCTCTCACGTCATATGGGACTGAAAAAGGAGGAGGGAAAAATCCTTTTTTAATGCCTTTAACAGGTCACCCCTGCGCGTAATAAATTCTAGGTAGTAGGAAATGGGTATGTTTTAAGCGGAGCTTTGTGTAGTGCGTGAGTATTGGCCTGTGCTGTTGAACGCCAAGTGCCACAGTGACACCAAAGGCCACTACAGCCATTTTTGATACTTTCACAGCACCGTTAATGCCAGTCTTGTGTTCCCCGCGGGTGTCCCTTCCCCCTGCCCACTGAGACAGCCGCCAGGCTCGTGCCGCAGCAGGTCTGAGTCGCAGCCATCTGGTGCCCCAGGAGCCTGGGGCTGGGAAGGACCCTCCTGCCCCAGAGGTGACAGAGCTCTGCAGTAGCGTTGGCTCCCGCCTTTGGGAAGGGTTTTCCTGGTCTCAACATGTGCCCGATGGAGCACATGGCAGTTTTTTCCTCACTCAACCAGCCTGTACCGTGAGGAACTGCCTGCCAAGCGCCAGCCTTGCTCTCTGCCGTGTGTCTGCAGCCCAGGGCACCTTCCCCGGCTGCCCACGGCAGCTCTGGGCTTGTAAAGCCTCTAGCCGTAAAGCTCCATACTCTACCCATAAAGCTCCATACTTTCACCAGTACAGCCATTGTGTGACCACAAAGCACTGCAGTTATTTCGCACAGAAGCAAGTTGGGAGGATTCATTTGTTACAGAAACTCGGCTGAGGGAGAAACGGAGGTAACTGCTCCAGCTCCACAGGGAGGGAGAGAAGTGGAATTAAGCTTTCCTCAGTACAAGGCATTGATGTGATATCTCAGATTGTTCAAAGAAAGGTCTCCAACGGTTTGAGAAGCCACAGGTAGTGTTCTCTGCTCCTGCTACTCTGTCTTCCTTGTCTTTGGAACACCTTAAGTATTTTTTCCCCTGTCTTTGAAAGCTAAACATTCAGGATACGTGTTCAGGGGTTCTGCACGTGGCTGCTTCTAACAAAGAACCTCTAGTCCATTTACAAAAACTGTGTGTACACACACCCCCACGAGAAATTCAAGGTATTGTCCTTGAAAGGCTGCCAGGCCCAGCTGCTCTCGTGAGAATGTTCTCTTAATGCTACAATGCAGCCAGGAGTTTAAGAGTGGAAAAATCCTCAAAGGATGAACAAAACATGCAGGGAGCCCGATGTTCAAAAACCAGGACAGCAGAAGAGCTGGAGAGGAACTAACTTCCAGTTGCACAGCCAGACCAGAGATGTTCTACAGCCATGGGAGAAGACGACTGAAGGCCACTAAAGTCCATAAATCCTCCTTAAGTATTAAAGTGATAAGACACAAACACATCATTTTGTCTAAATCTGTATTTCTTACAGCAGACGGTAGCAGCAGGGTGACTGAGGCACAGCAGCCAAGTGTGGCGGGGCTGTTGCCGTGCAGTAACGGTGAGGAGCTTCCCCCGAGGCTGTACCTGGTGCCAGGGTTTCCTGCTTGGAGAGCGGTGTCTGCGCAGCCGTGGGGGGGTGAAATGCAGAGCCAAAACCTGCGACTCCAGCACGGGGATGGAGGCACAGCTGCAGCGGCATCCAAGCAGGAGTTAATGAGGCAAAGCACCACAGCACTTCTTGTTAACCATCTTGCAAAGGAGACATACCACACCTTTGGTTGCAATTATCTTTTAATGGAAAAGACTAATCAATGTTTTACATAAATATCAATTATGATAAGTCAGTTGAGTAAGTAAAGGAATACATACCCCCAAGTTTTAAAGGCGCATAATGAACTGACAAAGTAGCACACAATGACAACTACAAGGAATTATAAGAGGTGGGCTGCACGTCAGTCACCTTCCTGTAAGTTCAACTGCTAATCAAATGAGGCTGTTACTGGAGTTAGTCACCCTGCAGTCTTCCCATGCAGCAACAAGGACACCTTCCAAGGGGAAAGTGAACTTCAAAAATGTAAAGCCTCAACTATGGCAGTACGAAAGCTTCGAGTGGTCCGCTGACGTTAAGCCCTTTCAGGGTCTGATGTCAGTTGCACAGTGTCCCCCTCTCAGATAAAAACTTATTTTTAACCAAATGCACAGGTTCTGTCAGACAGGAATGTGTTCACACTGAGAAGTGAGACCAAGGTTGGATCTTGCTAATAATTTCTTTTCTACAGTGCTGTGAAGAACTGAAATCACTCTTACTGCCAGGCCGGCTGCAGGGATGGGGAGAAGGGGAGGCTGTTTTTCTAGTCACCAAGAGCAATTTGTTAAGTGAGTACAAGCTGCACCAGAAACTATGTAACTTCACAGTTTTTCATGCAATCTGACGGGCGCGATCCACATTTCCATCCAACATCTCCCCACTCCTTCCTATGCGCTCAAAATGCTAAACACCTAAAGAGGTACTGCTCATATTATGTCCACAGCTACAGACCCTGCTTTCATATGCAGAACAACATGGAAATCCACAGCTTAAATATCTTTAAAATGGATCAGTGGGAGCCACGCAGTTTGCCAAGTTAGTGTTTCCCAATTAAACAGCATGTCATCAATCTGATGAGAAGGCATCTAATTCCCCAGATAATTACCTTTAAATAGAATGTGGCTAAGATGCCTGCTTTCCAGTGGTTTAGTCAATAAAAGCCCATTATGAATTATCAAAACTAGCAAAAATGTACACATTTCATCTTACAGCTTTTTCAGTGAAATTCAAATAGTTACTAAATGCTGGGGACAGGGTAGGATCTCATCTACTGATGCACGAAAATTAACACCGTGCCCTGTTCTCTGAATGGCTCAAAAATTTGCCAGAGAAGTTTTCATTCAAAACTAAAGTTACCAATTCTCCTGTCACGTGTCAGGTCCCATAAATTCATGTTTTTTTCTAAACCTGCACTACACATGCGCAGCCGGGAGACGCATCAATACAAGATGCAAATGAAACCTTTAAAGTTAGCAACTGCTCAATAAAAGAAATTGCTTCCAAATACAGCCTAAGTGACCTTGCAACCCCAGTAAGCTGGAACCCAACGCATGACAAAGTTGTAGCAGCTAAAAGGA
This sequence comes from Fratercula arctica, assembly GCA_947846985.1. Classification (NCBI taxonomy): domain Eukaryota; kingdom Metazoa; phylum Chordata; class Aves; order Charadriiformes; family Alcidae; genus Fratercula; species Fratercula arctica. Next base: position 30,605,186 of record CANTUZ010000010.1, read on the forward strand.
AAGGCAACACTTCGGAACTCCCTGCCAAAGGCGGACATTTCACAGCCCCAGAGAGATTCTGCTTTGTACTTGCAGTGGCTTCAACAGACTTCAAGTAACAACCCATTGAAGAAGATTCACGTAGTCCCCATAACAGATACGAATTTACTAACACCTCTAGAGTATCAGATTGCTTATGCTCAGTGGGTTTACATTTCAGAATTAATCATGACAAAAAGGCATCTTCTGCACCGTAACTCTGTTATATGAGGAATCTTTCTTTTTGTTATAATTTTAGAAGAAAAAGCAGATGGCCAAACACAAACACAAGAATTCAGCTGGCTGCAGTCACTCAGCGTGATGTGCGATTGATCAGCAGGAAGGGGATGATTTTGATCCTTCCAGTTCTTCACATCTAAAAAAAATTAAAATTGGGTTATCCTCTTTAATAAACAGAAAGCAACACTTTTGGGGAAAAAAAGCATGTATAAGACACCCTGGGTAAAAAAAACATACTAAAATAATTCCTGGAACTGAGTATCTTGCCTTTCAGGGTTTGACGTCTGCCTGCTAAGAAGGACTTTTTTCATGAATTTCAAAAACCATGATAAAAGAGTTATCTCAGCAGAAAGGAAAAACACGTCATCAGCTGCAAATACATTACCGAGATAAGAAAGAAGCAGCCTGGAAATTTAGACATTAATTGCACGTTCTAGTTAGAACCGAAGTTAGCAAGATTTTACCAAGTATCAATCAGTAGAAGAGTGATTTACTTAAGAACATAAGTAATTCCCTCCCTGGCTCGTGATCAAAAGAGGAAGAATAATGAAAAAGTAGAACGGTCCAAGCTGTTAGAAAGGTGTATGGGGAGGAAATCACAACGCTGTTAAACATCACTTTTAGAGAACTCTGAAGACAACAGTTAGCTGCCAGCGTCTGTATTCTGTACCCCTGCGTTATGTTCACGCTCAGCTGTTCTAATGTGTTCTGTGCATCCTACCTGTAAAGGAGTCCGATACAGCCATTTTTCTTTATCTCCATTGAGTTTCATACATGCAAAAAGGTCACAAACTGTAGGAAGGCCAAAATCCTGAAAGAGAAGTCACCTCAATTACTGATCTATCTCCAAACATAAGCACATTCTGATGTATCTTCAAATTCCGTCAAGTGTTAAATAAGAAATAAAACTGAATTCTGAGTCTTTGAAATGAATACTTTCTTCATTTAGTAAAACATGTTAACTTCATTTGTGTTGAATGCTGGCCTCACCTACTCAAGTAACTAAGCAATAATCACTGAAAACATTAAAAGAGCTAAGAAACCCAAAAACTGTCAGTCAGTATTACCCATAAGAGCTATGAATTTGGAAGAGAAGGCAGGCATTACATGCAGTAAAACAATAAACCCGACACGCTGGCTTAAGACCCAGCAGTAACAAAAACTTAGGAACATGCTCACTTGTGCCTTCTTGCGTAGAAGCCATTTATCTTCCACTGGAGGTGGATTAGCATTTTCTAGGTTGTTTGAAGTCAACACCCAACTGTTTACGTTCAAGGGCAGGTGGAATGGAGCCAGGAGGTCTAGGAAAGGACTCTTGAAACTATTATCTGCTTTTTCCCTACTTGCCTTTTCTTCTGCACTCTCTGCTTTGTGCTCAGACTTGGCTAGCCAGCTTGTCAGGGGCCTTTCCAGCAATACTTTCAAGGGTTCTGCGATCTCTGCTGAATAATCCGCTTTCTCTGCACTAATGGGCTCCCCTGTGAGCTGCTGAGAGGAGTTAAGCCAGGAACTGGCAGCAGACTTGGTCTTCTCCTGCTCAGGGCTTGGTACGTCTTTCTGGCTGACTGGAACTCCATTTTTATCCTTCCCTTCTTTCTTCAGAAGCCATTTACACAGAGCCTCTTTTCCACAGTTTTCATCACACACGCACTCTGAAAAGCTGGCACACACCTCATTAGCTTTGCACACATCTTCCACCTTCAATGGGGCCTGGGGATGCTGAAGCAGCCAAGCATTGACAGCAGATGCAGTAGCTGATTTCTTTCCGTCAAGATGCTCATTCAGGCACTTCAGATTTCCCAGGTTCTCAATTTCCACACTTTTGATCTGGCTGCCACGACAACTGGTACATGTTTCAGCTTTGAGGAGCCAATCATTCAAATTGAATTCTTCCCTAAAAGGTTTGAATTCATACTTCCATTTCTCATCTGAAGAAGCACTACTTCCATTTTCTGTGTCAGGAGTAAGCAGCCAGTCACAAAGGTCCATCTCTTCTTGTCCAAGGGATTCCAGTTCCTCCACCTGTTCAAAAGCGGAAAAGGACGAGTTGAAAGTAGAGGTGGAGTCCTTGCGGCCTGGGGAGTCCGTCTTCCCAGAAGCATCACGCTGTTGATTCTGCAGGAGCCAGTTTTCCAAGTCTTTCAGATTTCCCCAGGCTTGCTCAAAATAACAGACTTTGGAAGAATTTAAATCCTAGTAAAGACATATTGAAATGCATCTATTAACACTAAAAGACAATGCTCAGTAACTGCACAGTGAGAGCTTGGAGAATTCTGACAGTAAGTGCAAAAGTAGAAGTTGAAAATGAGGCAGAGGGAAGAGAATTACAGAAGGTTTAATTCCCACCATATTCCACCTGCAATCGGATACGGTGGTTTCCCCTTTATTAAAAACTAGGTTAGTGCATAAAAGGCTTACCTGGCTGGGCTCTGACACACGTTTTTGCGTAACCCATTCTTCGAGATTGGTGCTGGGCACATATGGAGCCTGGCAAACACCCACAGGCCTGCTTCCAAGTAGCCAGTCCGCAAGCGAGGCGCTCACTGTCCCACACAACGTTTTCTGCTGAGAAAGAACGTTCTTGGTTATGAGAAAGCCTAATTGCTGAGGCAATCTACGGTGAGCATCACAACAGGCATTCAACATGCATCAGTATTTCTGAACTAAAAGAAAAAAATGTCCCTTCTAATTAAGAAAAAAGTAAATCTTCAATCGCCTGTATGGCTTTAAACCACTGCACCAGTAGTTTTGTGATCCCAGATTCTTCAGAGAGCAAATGGCAAGAAATGGAAGCAACGCCTTCTACAATACACAGTTCTGATAAATGTACCTGTGCTGGTTTTGGATGGAGTAGAGTTAATTTTCTTCACAGTGGTGGGTATGGTGCTATGTTTTGCATTTGTGCTGGAAACAGTGTTGATAACACAGGGATGTTTTCGTTATTGCTGAGCAGCGCTCACACAGCGTCAGGGGCTTTTCTGCTCCTCACCCCACCCCACCAGTGAGTGGGCTGGGGGGGCACAAAAAGTTGGGAGGGGACACAGCCGGGACAGCTGACCCCAGCTGACCACAGGGATATTCCATGCCATGTGACGCCACTCTCAGCATATAAAGCTGGGGAAGAAGGAAGGGGGGGGATGTCCAGATATATGGCGTTTTGTCTTCCCAAGTAACCATCACACACGTGATGGAGCCCTGCTTCCCTGGGGATGGCTGAACACCTGCCTGCCCACAGGAAGCAGTGAATGAGTTCCTTGTTTTGCTTTGCTTGCGTGCGCGGCTTTTGCTTTACCTACTAAACTGTCTTTAATCTCAACGCATGAGTTTTCTCACTTTTACTCTTCCAGTTCTCTCCCCCGTCCCACCAGGGAGGAGTGAGCAAGCAGCTGCGTGGTGCCTAGCTGCTGGCTGGGGTCAAACCACGACATAGACATAACCCTCCATAAACCAGCCAAAACCCTCCTTCTGACCACAATTCCCGTTACTGATTTGCTACCCTCCTTCACTGACACTGTTTCTGTGCAGACCCCAACATAAGATTAACCATTAATTTCTGCATTAAAAGGAATCAGATAGTTGCAAGTCCTGACTTGACAACATCAAGAAATATTAAATTAAAAAAATTCTGTCTGACAGTCACACTCCAAATTCATTTTCATACTATGTTGTTGCACGTCTGTTCTTGGAGCAGCCAGAACATCAGATCACTAATGCTGACCACAGCGACTGTTACCGGCTACTCAAACATCTTAACAAAGAAACAGAAGTCATTACTCAAGCAAGCTTACATACTGTGCTTGACTTCTCCTTTCCCTTTAATACAATTAAACGTTCACAGATACAAGTCTTAATCTTACCTGCTCACAGTTCATTAGGGCACAATTCTGCCCTGGGAACCAGGGAGAAGTATTCTCTCTCTCTGAGGTTTGCTGTAAAGAAAGAAAAGTTAATTTAAATCTCAATTTTGTCCAGTTTCTAGGATGAATTCTACAATAAAGCAGAAGTAAAGCAAAATAAAGCTAACGATTCTCTCAACATTTAGAAACAGAATGGAGAAATATTTACTATAAAAATACTACCTTCAGTCCACTTCCTTTAAGAGAATTATCTCTAATCGTACAGGAGATACGCTGCTTACATAAGAATCTCAAAATATTCGTATTGAAGACAGTCATCCACTATGCGTAACTTTTCTTTAGATATATAATATCTAAAGAAAACCATAACAAATTTTCAGTTGCTGGAGTGGAGTAAGAATACAATCATCATTCCCTCAAGCCTCTGCCAAAATATATTAAAATAACATGTATGTAACTAGATCTAAACTCAGTCAAAATCAGAACTACATGCAATAGTTAATAAACCACTGTGTATACATTATACAGCTAAAACTGTATGACTCACTCAAGATCCACTCAAGCTATAACTAAAAGTACAAATATCACTTGGAATACATTGCACTACTGCCTCAAGAAAAAATTTTTTTTGAGTATTCCAACCCAGGCAAGTCTTGGTGCTTACCATCGTTTTAATTGAACCAAATGAGGTAATAGCCTGGCGAAGGTAAGATGTGTCAGCCTCAAAATTCAGGACAGAAGACTCCTCTGGTTTAAGAGTCAGACTTCCCAGTCTGAAAAAGAAAGATGATAGTTAAGGGAAGGGGAAAAAAAAAAGAAATAAAACAACAATCTTCTTCATCTGTCATTTTTGGGAATGAGTGCATTATTCCATAAGAAGGCTTCCAAGCTGATTTAGCACTAATTTGGTAACAAAAAGACTTTTAATACTTGCATAGAGATTCTTATCCACATATCAAGAACAGAATAAATCACCAGCAAAACACAAGTTTCTCCTTCTTACTTCAATTGCCATTAACAACTAATATTTGAAATAATCTGCACAAGTGAGTACCTCCACTGCTCGTTATAGTCCTGTTTTTTCAATCTAGAGTAAAAAAGATGAGAGGAATCCTATCTCAGACTGCTTTAAAGATATTATTTGTAAGAACCATTAAAAACGTGGAAACAGTGAGTTAGATCTACTAGAATCAAAAATCAGGTTAAATTCATAAGTCAAAATAACTTGCATCATAAAATATATTTACCTCTCCAGGCAAACTGAAATCTGGTTTGCAAGTTCGTTACTATAGGAGCGTTCCAGCTGATGAATAAGGCAGTTGAATTGTCCCAAATACTGCATGGAAGACAAAACACATGATATTGTTTTGGCTTCTAAGATTAAAATTGAGAAAATACTTGCAAGGAGAAAGTTTACTTAAAAATGCCAGTGCAACAATCTGCAACCAGCTCTTACCCAATAGAGCTGCTGCGCCTGCTGCTGCAACGCCTCCTCTTTCAGCTGCTGAATAAGATCTACCTGCTCGAACAGCCAAACTTCACGACTGCGCAGGCATTCCAGGTGCCGGCTTATGTGGCTGTGAATCTTGGCTTTTACCTGTAAGGTAACATGTGCCATTTCTAGAACATCTGTCAAACAGTATGAACAAGCATATGCTGTGCTGATTATGAAACAGTATTTGTCACAGAGAAGTGGTATGTTTGGAGCAATTCCTTTCTCAAAAACTAACCACACTCACCCACCGCACCACATAAGTCAGTAAAAGTTCCAACGCTACCTTTAAAGAAGCATCAAAGAACAGTATCTCTCTCTTCTGATGTTTCAACCAACAGCTTTAGTAAATTCTGCATGCCTAAGCTAGTAATACCTTTATCAAAAGCATGACCAAACTACACAGCAAGACACTTGCAAGTCTTTAGGAAAATTTCAGACCATCATCATAATAGAAAGTACTCTGGAATAAAAAAAACTAGCATTAAAATCATGTTAGTTATGAAAACATTTTTAAAAATAATTTAGAATTACCTCCCGCCAGTTCTCTTTAATCTGTTGTTCAGCTTTGACAATTCCAGATATAGCTGTTTCCAAGTCCTTCTTTGCTTGAAGGCACTTCGCCAGAGGCTCACTGCTGCAGGAATTTCTACTTCTATCTTGTGGTGGACTCATTCTTGAAGTGTTCCTAAAACACAACGAAAAAAAATATTTCATAATAGTTTCTATTCCTCTTTAATGGAAGAGGAAGGGCATCATATGAAGAACCATCTGCTCCACTATAAAGGTGAACAAAAATACCCCTAAGACCCTACACCAACGCATGTTTTCTAAACATAGATAGAGCTTTCTCCAGGGGCGACAATGGTCTCTCAAATGCCTCGGCCCACGGATTTTGCACAATCACAGTAAAACCAACAGATATTTGACAACAGCTTCAACCGCAGCAGCTTAGGCAATCCTCCCCTGCCATCCACCTCCCTTTGGCTTTTATGTCTAGCCAGCAAACTCCAGCAGCCGAGGGCTGATTCAGACAAGGTTCAGCAGCTCTGCCGGGGCTAGGGGAGGATGGCCTCAAGGGGCAGGAACTGCTTCAGTCACACCTTTTTCAGCTGCAGGCAAACAAACTGGCTTGCATAAATGAGAAAATTCTAATACAATTTGATTGACTAAAAAATGAAGTGCTGATACACAGATTGCTCTTTACTAAGCTGTAAAGGCTGAAACTTTCAGCCACTGCCCATTATTTTTGTCCTAGTCACAACCACAGTAACTTACTCAACTTCAGTATATCCTCAAGTAAAAGAGCCTCAGATACAAAATTTCTGAAGTTACACTGGTAAGGATTCTGCAAGTAAGGGAAAAAAGCTAAATATAGATTTTTAGTAAAAATGGGAAGTGCCAATATAACCAGTTTTTCTAAACGGTGGGTACTTTGTTACTGAAGAGTTTCTATTCTCCTGTTAGTTTCATGGGATTCCTGAAGCACTAACTAAAGGTTCGTAGTAAACATTCAATTTAAAACAAGTCTTCATCAGTGACAGCTATGGAAATTCCCAGCAGAATTATTTAAAGTGTACGCATATACTAATTTAAATATTTCATCGATTTTACCACTCCTCTGGAGGGAACTGGAAAGAGCACTTTGAATATGACAAGACAACCATGGAGCTTGTGCAACTGAACAGCTATTTAGGCTGCAATTTCCAAGCCCCATGACCATATAAACTGCAACCCAAAAATCCTTCTGTAGATCTGCTGCCAAGACGCAGCAAATACATATAAGTCATGTATTTCAGAGAGCAGAGGGCTAGGAGTGGCTCGCAAGTGGAAGCTGACAGGAAAAGCCAGGTTTGCTGTGAGGCAGTGGCAGAGGCTGCATCTCCCTTGGATCCCTCCACACCACGTGCTCCCCAGAGCCCCCAGCCATGAGAAATGGAGCAGGCACAGCAGCCACAGCAAGTCCTTGCACCTAACTCAATCCCATCCTCGCCATAACATCTCATCTTCTAGGAAGCACAGAACACAACTACAAGAGAAGTGAACTTCAATTTCTGTTTTAAGTTTATGTTAATTCTACACCAAATTATAGACAGGGTGCAGAAGTCCAAAACGCATCATTCTCCATTCTGTGCTATGAATGCCAGTTTTGCCCTTGTATTCACATACTCTAATTCACTCACAGGTTCAGTTCTGTAAGGTTTCATGATCTTTGCCTTGCTAGTGATGTTCAATAAATGGGAAGCTTTCTATTCACAACACCCCTTAGATTTTATTTTGTTCATCAACTCTCACATACAACCTACAGTCAAAACGTAAGTGCAAGCCCTAGCTGTCAGATAATCTAAAAGTATTAATGCAATGGCAGAGATACACCCTGCCAAGAAAACAAGGATGTTAGATATATTAAAAGCTGTCATGCACTCAAAAGTAAACAAAAAATTCATATTGTTCTTTCTTATTTCATCTATCGTACTCTTACATAACCAATGATCAAAGTCTGAAAGGCTAAATGTAACTGCCATGTTTGCTTACACAGTAGATAATGTACTTATAAGAGTTTTGTGAAAAATACATTAAGCTGTGTATCTACAAATGCCAAGTCCAAATTATGCTGCATTGCCATTTTTGTGTTTTCTGACTTTATGCCCCTAGGGAATTGGGCTTAATGCCTGAAGAAATGCTACTTTTTCACACTTTGCATTAGCAACTTCATACTGGCACAGTCAAATTTAAGAAATTTACACATGCTCCTCGAATGACCTCTGAAAATACTTGCATTTATTGCTTTTCTGATTTTTCATTTGATTGCAAGAGTCCAAAATGCATACAGAGAGAATGAATGCTGCTCTCCTCCAGCCAGCCCGCTCTTGTAAAATGGCTGTCCTTAAGCTTTGTCAAAAATTAGCCAATAAAACTAACATTACAGTTGAGGATGAGAGCCAATCCATCCTTCTTTTCAATTTCCACAAGCCTCTAACAAAAACAAGCAGGGGTCATCACCCATTTCCTCACTCCCCAGTTATCACCAAATAGTGCGAGGCATTTTAAGACGTTTTCAGGTCCCATGCTCTGAAATACCCGAGATCATAGGCTTAGGCTCAACAGTAACAAAATACAATTACTCCTGCAACAGGATACATGGTTGCAGTCACCGTTTTTGGCCATTTCCACACCGTTGAACCGTTTCCATCTCCAGGACGGCAGCCCACCACGGGTATGGGTCACGGGACGCACTCCCCCCCGCCTCAAACCAGCTGAAATTGCACTTACTTTCCGTGGCGAAGGCAGCAATTTCGCAGCCCCTGCTTACAGAGCCCTTTCCATTGCAGGCGACCCGGTCACGGCGCGGGGGAAGAAGCCGGTGGTGACCGCCCCGGTGCCCCGTAGCCCCGCTCCTTATCGCGCCGGGCAGCCGGCCCCCGCCCGGCCCCGCCCCGCCGCCACAGCGCCCGGCCGCGCCCGCACGTCGGCAGCGGCCGGGGGAGGCGCTGGAGCCGCCCCGGGGGCGCGGGAGGGAGCGGGGGGCCCGGGCCGGGGCGGCCGCCGCACCGCTCCGCCAGCCCTTCTGCGGGGTGGGGAGCGACAGCGGCACCGGGCGCGTCCGTGCCAGCCTCCCCTGTCGAAAATACCCAGCGCCTGCTGCCTTCGCCGGCAGTTTAAACCGCAAAACCAGAGAGTTTTGCAACAAAACCACGGTTTCTTGCAACTTCAGAAGGCCAGCAACACGCCTTTTTCGTGCAATAAATGCAACACAGCGCAGGCGAGCGCTAAGGCGTCCGGCGCGCGTTCCGAGAGACACACAGCAGCAAAATCAAACCTTCCGTCCCTGGCCACGCACAGACCCCCTGCACCAAGAGGGTCCCCGGTCCAGCGCTGCACCTGCAAGTTCCAGAAATCCACCTGATAACAAACCGCTCGGACGCGGTTTGCTCCTGGCGGGACTGAGGTGACACCTACACACACAATTCTTATCATGTCTCCTCTTGCTTCCACAATTTCACACGCAGGGGAAAGCATGCGTAGGTACCTGCATGTAATCGGCAAAAAAGGTATAGCTATGAAACCAAAAGAACTGCCCAAACAAGACAGGAAGATAATACTATTGCTCTCAATTGCAAAATAACTACCAGTCCTTGCAGAGAGGTTTTTGGCTGTTTCTGTTGACACCCAAAAGGCTGGCTGGCAGGCTGTCGCTGCAAACACCCCACAGCCAAAACTTGTGCTCACAGCATCACTCCTCCCAGTGCTCCGTACCATCTCCAGCCTCCAAACTGTCTGCCCGCCACCACCCCCGTGGTACCACTTCCCATAGCCTTCTCTTGCTTCTATTACCAGAAGCTGCTGGACAAAAAAATCCTTTTTAAAATTTAGATTATAATTAAATATCAGTGGCTGGGAGCAGAGGAGGAGACGACAACCCTTCCTTGCCCAGCAATCTGCTAACAGGCCAGCAGAAAACTGGTTTTACCAGCTTTTCACTTTCAGCACAACCATCCCCGCTGCACCCAGGAAGATCATTGTTTTCCACCTCAAATGGGTGTTGAATAACACCAAAAAGATGGCTGCGCCAAGCCTCTGCTGGGGAAAAGCTTCTGAAGGGAACAAAAACGAACAGGCTCTATTTATAAATGTGGAACGATTTCTTTCAGCTGGCAGGACAAGGCTGTTCTAAAGGTCTCTGTGACCTGACTTCATGTGGTTTTAAACCAGCTGGCTTCTTTGAACTGAAATCCCTCTTCATTTCCATTTTATCCCACCAGAAAAACAGTAGTTCCTCTTAAGTAACTATCCCAAATTAGGTATGTGGGAGTTGTGGTCAGGGAGTGAAGTACTGTAAGTACATGAGCTGAATCTCGGACATTTCCATTTACATCCGAGCATAACAAGCATTTTATACAGTACAGCATCAACACCGCGACCCACTATCTGTGCAGAGCTTCTGCTGGGGGGAGATTACTTTAGTTCAAAACAATTGTGTGCCACTGTACTTCGTAAGTCACAAGCCACATGCAAAAAAAAGTACTGCTAACAGTTCTGAGTAAGTGAAATTAACATCTTAAGGAATAATAATAATTAAAAAAAAGTTTCAGGTGATACGTTTTCTAAAATTCAAATGTGTTTTACCTGCCTGCACCGGATTGGATCTGCGCCACAAACCTGAACACACAGATCTGCCTTTTCAGCCTGATTTTAGCCCTGGAAGAGCCCGGCCAAGTGCACAAAGCACTTGCACTGAGATGCCTTCACAAGAGCTGGGTTCCAAGGAGTCGCAAGTCACCAGTACGGTTGAGACAATATGTCTCATCGTCGTTTTATTCCATCGATCGTAAATGTATTTTTTAAATATAGAACAGCAGGCACACAAATAAAATCACAAAATATCTGAATATGATGGCCTGAAATCACTATGCCATAATTACCTACAATACCAAAGTAGATATCCCAGAACAGCAAAGACACGCTGTTATCTTAAACACAGATTTTACATTACAACACAACCATCTTTCAGACTTTTGCATTTAAATCCCTTTGGGAAACAACTGGCAAATTCCTTGCTCTGCTTGAAGCCTATGGCCCCAAAGACAGCATTGCCACACTCCATGTATATCCATCAATGCAACCTTATGCACTTGCAGAGTTATGAACAGTATTTTTTTAAATATCAGCTTTTTTCCCTCTCCTGTGACTGCATAACTCACCGAAAACCCCAGTGAAAGACAACCTTGTTCCTCTGTCAGCTTTTCCCTTTAATTCCAGTCACAAAAACCGATCTTAAAGCTGAAAGAATGACTAACAAAATCCCCGAAAGCTCAGGCTCAAACCCCTTACCCACTACCTAACATCAGTCGTTTTCCACTTCCCATACACACGGTGCACGCCAACTCCTGATCCTTTCTAACTCCGATTGTTATTGGTTACACAACCTTTGAAAACCGCAGTTATTCTGAGTATTCAATCGAGGAGTGAGATGACTTTAGGCGTGCTAGCAGCTTAACGTCTCACGGGCATAAAAAGAAAGCGAGATCGGGAAAAAAAAAAAAAAAACAATCCACGCCCTTCGCATTGGATCAATGTCAGGCCTCCACCACAGAACGACAGTTTCCTGCCCGGTCACGCCCGACCGAGCCCGGGCCGCCTGCACGACCTCCAGCCGGTGACTGCTGGGGGCAGACGAAGCGGGAGCCCGGGCCGCCGGACACCCACGTCCCCGGCCCCACCGAACCCGGCCTGCCCGGGCCGCGCTCCTCGCCCCGGCGCGGGGACACCCGGCCACCACCTCCCGGAGAACGGGGACGCGCATTTCTCTCAAACCAGCCCGAAGCGGGCGGCGAAACTGACAGAAATCCCTCAGAGGAATTAACGACACACCGCCACCCACCCCCGTCTCCGCCCGCGGCTGGGGAACGCGTGGCCGCCTGTGTCCCCACACACACACTGCTCGCAACCGCCCGCCCGGCGGGGGACCCCGGCCCTGTCACCGTTCCCCGTCCCGTCGCCCCCGAGGCGGGCCGTTCCCCCTCAGCTCACCGGCCTCCGCCGCGCCGCTGCCCCCTCAGCCTCGCGCCGCCACAGCCGCCCGGCACCCAACGGCAGATCTCGCGAGAACACGCCCCCGCCGCGCCGCGCCGCCCCGCAGCGCCCCCTGGCGGCCCGGCGGCGGGCGCGGGAGAGGGCTGTGAGGGAGCGGGGCCCGGTCGCCCGCCCCAGGCACCCTGACCCGGCTTTGCCCCGGGAGCAGCCCTGGACCTCTGGCGTCCCCCCCGCGTCCTCCCCTCTCCCCGGTGGCGGCGGGAAGGCCGCCCGCCTCCCTCAGCCGCAGGGCGCCGTTGGAGGCCACCAGCGGCAGCCTGGCCGCGCTTCAGAGGCTGGGACCACGCCGGGCCGCCCTCCGCCCCCGCCGCAAAGCCAGGCGGAGGGGAAGGATGAAGCACAGATGTCAGGGGATGCGGCAAACCGCCAGGGTTAGGTCGTTTTCGTGCCCACTGGAAAATTCCCCGCATGCGCTGCTTGGTCTGGGCTTACACAGTACTTTGTTTTCTGGTTTTGTCTTTCCCCAAGCGTGAAGCCCAGCAGAGCACTGCCTAATACCTGCCATCGCGGTTTTCAGTGGGCGAAAGGACGCAGTTACTGTCCTGGAGGGCAGCAAGAGAGGGACGCTTACTGAAAGTTTGGGAAACAAACACTGCTGCTGCCTGTGCTTTTAGCAATTGAAGGCAAGGAGGTCTCGAGCGCTGCAGGACCACCCAGCCAGCAGCCCTGAGAACCCCTGTCTGTGGAGCGCTGCCTGTCATAGGTGTTTGCACAGTACTTAAAACAGAGAAAGGGCTTCAAAGGGAACCCTAAGCAGCTGTGCAGCTCTGCATACACGCGGTAGCCAAGTCCTACATGTGGGAGCTCCTCTGGGCACGGACCAAGGAGCCGTTCTTTTGAACAGGATCTTACTCGAGGGTAGGGCTCACAGCTGCAGCCAGAGTACAAATAATTCAATGCTGACCTAAGAGAAAGTAGAAGTCAGGCACCTAATCCCAGCTGTGCTGTTACCCTAGGAACTTGCATTTCAGGTTTCTTCATCTAAGCACATAGGAGGCATAGGCTGTGCTATATAATTCTTCTCTGTGTATTTGGATTTAAGAGAAAATAATGCTGACCCTGTCTGACGTTGAAAACCAGCAGCGCACGTATACCTGTTGTGTCCCCCCATCCAGTGACCCAGCAGGACTGTCCTGGGTGAAGAGAGCAGCCCCTCCTGGGTGAAGAGAGCAGCCCCTCCTGGGTGAAGAGAGCAGCCCCTCCTGGGTGAAGAGAGCAGCCCCTCCTGGGCAGGCAGGCAGAGCGGGCAAAGTGGGGTCCTGTCAGGTCTTCCATAGGCTTGACCAAGGGAGTCTCATAATCCACATGGTTTGAGTGGTTTTCATGGAGCCACTCGTACTGGTCGATTTGCTTCATGCAATACACTCTCCGTGTGGATTCGTTGTGGCTAAGGTTGTGCTTTCCCAGGAGGACTTGCCAGTCGGACACATCTTCCGTCTCACCCCTAAAGGAATGTGAGAGTAAGGAACCACATGCATATTTTTAATGGGCTCTTTCCTCCCACCACTGGGAGCACACACCCCTCCTGCCTCTGCCATACCCTTAGCAGCACCAGACGTGCCTTTTTACCCAAACCTACGTAGCAGATAAAAAAAAATTAAATTTAAAATGGGATTAGCCCAAGCAAAGAACAAAGTGGTAGTCTGCTAAAATAGGGGCAAAAGGTTGGGTAGAGATGTGATTTTATAGAAAAAAATAAACAAGATGATCTCCCCATGTTCAAATGGTAGCAAAGATGAAGGCTTATGTGCTGTGTTGTTCCTCAGTGCTGGATAAAAATGTGGATCAGTATTGACAGTGAGCCTCCAACCAACGTATGTAGAGAAGCATTTTGGAGGTGTAAAAGGTGTCTACATACACATCAAAGATAGTTAATGAGAGTTAATGCATGCAACTTTTCCCTCCGGAAGTGTATGACACCGCATAATGTGCTGCTGTACCCGAAATTCAGTACTACTTCTTACCGAACAGGAATCACTCATACACAGAATCACAAAGAATGATGTAGTCCTGCACCATAAAGCCCCACCACCACTTGGCTTTGCCTTGATTTGGCAAAAGTGCTTAATGCCCCACTTTGTACACTCCAAGACTTCTTCCTTGCTCGGATGCAGTGTGAAAATAAAGGGCAGGGTGGGATCCATCCCTTCACACCCCCTTGAAACAGAAGCCTTGATAGAGCAGCCAAAGCTTTTCCTGCAGTTCTTAGGTACTGCCAAACTGTGCTACTTTGTGCCACCCAAAACACAAAGAACTTGAGGAACATTCTCTGCTGCAGTGATTTTATAGAGAATTTTATGAGGTTTATCCACATGTTCTTAAAGAATGGTTTTGGTTCCCCTTTAGACCATTCCTCTTTCAGTAACTGCAATAATTTAGTTGAAGAGAATCAGTTGCTTTAACTTCTATGTTTAACACACCGTAATGTAATTTCCCTTTTCTGTAGCTCTACCACACAGCAAAGCAGCACATTGCTGCCTTTTAAAAGGGAAATGAAGAAGCGCAGCACCCTGACAGCGGCACAGCACAGCACGCACAGCACAGCTAGAGGTGAAGCCAGATGCCAAGGCAGTCTAACAAGCTGACAGCAGCTCCTCTCAGAGACAGCAATGGTCCCTAAGTGGAGTATGAAATTCCAGAAGAGTCGTCATTGTCGGCATCAGGGCAATTCATGCAGCTCCTGGGGGAATCAGCAGATGCTTCGAGCCCTGCTGCTGGAAGCAGGCAGTTTTCTCTTTGTCCCTGCCAGCCCGGGCCCAGGTGCGCGTCCCTCCCTCCCTCATGTCCTCTCTGACGTCTGTCCTTGGTCCCCTTCCAGGCAGGCCGTGACCTGGCACTCACTCCCATGGCTGCACGCCAGATCCGTCCCCAGCCTTCCCCTAGTGCTCGCCCTGCCCATGGTCCAGACCGACCTCGCAGCCACCCACCCGCCCAAGGAGCCTAGCGGGGTGGCAGTCGGCTGTGCTTAAGTCCAAGGCTCTGCTTCCCTGCGGGGGATCTTCAAAGCTCTCTGCGCTGTATTTACTTGCCTCAAATCTTTGCTTAATTTGTCAAGCTACCTCAATGCCAGAGATAAAGTAAATATTTTTGAACTCCCAAACAAACGGTTTCATATATAGACTCTATGGAGATGTTTTAATAACCTTTTCCTGCACCCCGAACTCAGCCTTTTTCCTTCCTCTAGTTAATTTCTCATTTCTGCAAACTTTTTAAAATTGCTGTCTATTTGTCTACCCCACATGTAGTCTGTCCCACTTCCCATGAAACAGAAGCACAGAATACACCTAACTCCACACACATCTTTCATATATAGAGGTTCCTAGAAAGGTTTTCTCTAGCTTCTCCAGGAAGTCAAACACAAAGGCAGAACTTCTGGAAGCAACGGGCTGCAGTGAGGACCCAGCGTTTGAGAATAAGGGTCCCGCCACAGGCGTGAACAAATCTCTTACTTGTTGTGGTCCAAACCTATCAATGCAAAAAATAACAACAGATGTTATAGCCAAAGAAGCGTCATCCCTGAGTAGAGGGGCAGAGAAAAGGCACATATTTAATGCATGATAACAGAAATGCTCTCTCTTCTGCAGTAGGGGTTACTACCCATTGTAGAGGGAAATACCTTTATCTGCATACTACTTAATCATGTATGCAATGAAGGTGTTAGGCCCCCATACCCTATGCACAGACATGCTGTCCAGCACATACCCACACATCCAGGTGTTTGTCAACACAGCATCTTGGTGTGACAGATGCCTGGGCAAGTAGTTTTTCCTAAGGGTCCCAACATATTCTCTAAAACAAAACCACGGGTATGGCCATTTTAATCCTCACCCATTTATTCTGCCTTTTTTTTTTGTTATTCACGTCTCCCTTCTGAAACCCTCCAAAGCTTCAGCTGGTAGATGCATCTCAAACAGCAACCACTTCACGTACGTGTATCCTTTTGCAGAAACAGGAGATTCTTTGATGGCCGGAAATTAAATGTCTTCCCAGCTATCAAGGGGAAAGCACGCTCCGTTGAGGTATGGCAGGCAGGTACCGCAACTCACACGTGCTTTGCAAATGAGAGGAATGCCCGTGTATGTTTTGTGGGTTACGATAGCCTTGACCACAGCAGGACAGCAGGAATGGCCCAATAGCTACACAAAAACATGCCAACACAAAGTATTATTTGTCAGTAAGCGTGTTACTGACTTCATCAGCAACCTCTTCCAAGACATCAACCGAAAAATCGTCGTAAGGGCTGTGCATCCCTGTAATGAGACTTGCCAAGGCCAGAAGTGCAGCTTTGCTTCAGTGCCTGATATAATTCTGCCTGCGGTGTTTGGCTGAAAATACCCTCTGCCACAGTCCACAATATAGAGAGAAATACATTCCATAAGCAAAATCACATTGCAACAGGGGTTCGTTGATCCTAGACTTGGTGGCTCCTACAACTTGAAATATTGAGAAAGGAGATAAATATTAAACATAAATCCTTAGTCATGTTCGGCACACACCACACAGGCATGTTTTGACTAACTGCCTGGCACACCTGGGATGTTAAAAATGCTGTAAGTTTAAGAAATCAGAATGTCAGTGGAAAAGTCTCCCATGCAATTTGTAGGGCTCAATACTAAAATTTCAGAGACCTATAGTTTCCTGAAGAGCTGGGTTTTGGGGTTAAAACCCCCTGTGCCTCTGAGCCTGCAAGTGACTGGCTCTTAGGACGGGGCAGCTGCTTTGCGTTTGGCTGCTTGGAGAACAGCTCAGGTGCAGGCTAATGAAGAGCTGTTAATGTGCAATAACTCGGCATGAAACTAAATTTGAGTTAGTTTCAAAACATTATCTCTGAAAAATTATTTATTCCCAGGGACTCACTCTGCATTTTAATTAGAAAACAAACCAACACACAAAAAGCACTTAGTCCTGCACAATGTATTTCTCCAGATCATTCATTACCTCCTGCTTGTTACAGCAGGATTGAGGAGATAAGCTTAAACTAGGCAAGGTTATTCTTAATAATTTTTTTGCAAAAGGCGGTTGGCTTCTGCAATGCTAGGAAGGTGGGAAAGTGATACAGGAAAAAGCTGGTGTCTGGCACAGGGCAGGAGCCTCCAAATTTAATATCCCCAATAGAGAGAAGTACTTTATTTCGTCTAAAGGCATATAACACACAGATATCCCATTTTTCTATGAGAGAAATAACAAAAAGCTTAAATAAGAACCTAATGAGGAGAAAGGGCCCAGGGAAGGAGCAGACCTGGTGACCCAACTGGGGCTCTGGCCCCACCACAAACACCCGTATTCGCACATGAGGGAAGGGCCTGCAGGGAGGCGAAAGCAGAGGAGATGCACGTCCCCACTTCCCGCGTCCCCGGGCACGGCCTGGCGTCAGCGCTCCGGAATGGCACCGAAGGGCTCGCGCTGGGAGGCAGGCAGGCGTGGGACTTCAAACAATTTTAACTGACCTAAAACTGGTTTTACAAAGCTTCAACCTACTTCAGAAAACTTGTTCTGTCACAAACATAGATTCAGTCTGTAGTGAAAGAGCTGTGTGACTTTGGTCACTAAATATTGTGAACTTCGCCCTCCATATATATATATATGTATACACACACACACACTCCAGTCAAAATTGGAGCAAGAAAGGACTCTCAGTGCAGGCTTAAAGCACAAGGGCTGCTTTACCTG
The DNA here is from genome assembly GCA_947846985.1 of Fratercula arctica. Classification (NCBI taxonomy): domain Eukaryota; kingdom Metazoa; phylum Chordata; class Aves; order Charadriiformes; family Alcidae; genus Fratercula; species Fratercula arctica. The sequence continues at coordinate 30,623,057 of CANTUZ010000010.1, forward strand.
ACAACTATGCTGTGTCATGGCTCTAGGGATTGCTCTCATTTAAGTGGAGAAGTGGGTTGATGAACACACAATCAGAACAGGTCTCTTCTGCTTTCTCAGAAACACTTGTCATCTTTTTCCAAGATCCTATTCAAGAAAGCAGCTACTGCAGCGTGGCACTAACTTATCCTCTAATTCTACTGTTAGAGTGAGGTTGACGCTGAAAAAAAGGATAAAATTTATGAAAACAAGGAAAAAATTACAGCATAACCCATCACACCACGAATTCATATTAATACAGGCGTTCCTAAAATTGGATTCTCTGAGGCAATGGCATTTGTAGGGTTTTTCAGACAATGTGAACACAAGACAGCATTTAATTTACCTTCATGCAGGAACTTCTGCTCAGTCCCAATCCGGGGTGAAGCAGTTTGCACTACAGCCAGTGCCAGGGTAAGCAAATTACCTACGGCCATTGCAAAAAGCAATCAGAGGAGATGAAAGCACTGACTTTTTACGCATGCGTCATTACCGAGGGTGTTGTGTCTGTGGCAGGGGAAGGGGGAGAAACGCCAGCTCCTGCCATCGCTGTCAGGGCGGTGCAGTGCAGGTCCGACCGCGGCACCCAAGCCTGGATGGCTCTGTGTGATTCCTGCACTGCCAAGAGCTGCCCCCCAGCAGTTGTGCACTGGAAAGCACCAACAAAAGGGTCTTCGGCAAGGATTACTGTGCAGGGAGCTGTGACCCCATCTCTGCTTTACAGTCAAAATTGTAGGTGGTGAGCAGGGACCAGAAAAGGCAGGGAAGCAAGAGCGGTTCTGTACTGCCAGGCTGAGCGCGGCTGCTGAGCGCCAGGTGGAGCTCAGAGATGTAATCCTGGCCCACAGGAGTTCATGGAAGCGCTTGACCCAGATTCGTTATGTTACACTACCTTTAACACCATGGGGGGACAAAATCTCTCCTTCGTCACACCGCTGAGCCGCCCACCACACCAGGGATGCTGGAGTTGTCTTTTCTGCCTGTAGGCGAGCAGGAGGTGGCTGGAAGGGGCTGGAGGTCTGCAGTGTCGTTTCCTCCCTTGCATTTTCCCCCTTTGTTTTCTAAGCTTCCTTCACGTGTCGTCTGAGTGGCGTAGCCCGTAGTATATGGGAAGGCTGATAAGAAGGTAGATGACATCTGTTTAGGTCACACATTAGATAGGATTAATGCTTTTAAAGACTTACAAGCTACAGCTTAGTACTCTGCTATCTGAAAACGTTGGCCCTTGTACATGTGATGGCTGTCAGCTCAAGATCCAGCACTCTTCAGCTTGAGAAAGATGGAAGCTGGACATCCATGTGACCATGGCAAAGGATATGCACCATTGCTTTCACTGTCACAGACCGGCAGTAAAAGCCACAAGCGACTGTACTTTGTCTCGTGAAGGAGCTCTGGGAAGGAGAAATGACTCTGCAGCACTGGTTTAAGCGCAGGGCAGGGGTGCTGCCCCACGGAAAAGGCATACACTCATTCCAGAATGCAGAGGTGAAAAAGGGGCACACCCATTTTTGTATTGGGCAGATTTTCTGTCTGCAAGTTTCTTTTTGAGCGAGAAAAGGAACAAAATTCTCACTAACCCACACAGCTTACCCGTCTCTTCCCCTTTACAAAGCACATGGGGCAGGGCAGTGGGGTGCTGAGCAGAAGGCAGCAGATGCACTGTACTCACAGCCACATGCGGCCCATGGCTCCATGCACAGGCTCACAGGCATTAGGTTCTCCTGATTTGTGGAGGGTCAGCTAGATCTTGTGACCTGTGTAAATAGCAAGGCTTTGGAAAGAAGCATAATAGGCACATTGTGTTCTTAATTCCAGATCCATAGTTCTGAGCAGAGGGAAAAGAAAGAAAACAGAACCCAAAACTCACTTCACTCTTAGAGTCCTGAAGTCCCCTGAAAGGGGACAGTCACACAAGTGACTGACGCAGCCAGTCCCACCAAGTTATTTAACTGGTACCGCAGGAGTTGATTAGAATTATTTATTTCCAGCTCATAAACCCACATGCTGCCTTCTTCTCTCTTGCCAATTAACAGTATTACTTAGCACTAATAGACTGCTTTCATTTTCAAGGGGCTTAAGAAGACAAATTAATCACCTCAACATGTCTGAAAGGAACAGATGGTAATGAAGTATTAGTGTTGCAATTTCACAGTTGGAAAAGCTCCTGAGAGAGGGGGCTAGCAGTGTCTGGAGGGCACCTGGCCCCGCTCCCTGTGTGGAGCCGGGGTTCCTGGGTCTCATCTCCACTCCAAGATTCTGCTTTATCCCAACCTCCCCGCACATTGCTCTTCCTAAGCAAAACTATACCAGTTTTTTTATTCCATCTTTCACAGGGAGTAACATCCAGGAGGCCTCTCTTACCTCAGCACATCCTCAGATAGGTCATTACTGCTTTGGATTTAAAAGACTAAATGTCTATCCAATAATGCAATTAGTCCAGCTTGCCATTATTTCTTACTAGCTATAAGCAGAGAAGTGATCAGGAAGAAATACAAATTGACATTTTCAGGAGAAGACCAAACAAATAAATACAATGATTTTAAAACTGATATGACATTGACTAAGCAACTTCTTAGTTTGTTGGGGTTTTTTTTTGTTTGTTTTCTTTTTTTAAAGAATTGACTTAACTATGGAAGGTTTTTATTTATAACACTGAGAGAATATCCTCTATTCCATTATTTAACCCCACAGTCAAAGATTGAGATTCAAATTACAACTGTGCTGTAAAGTCAGTCAGTGTCAAATTCCTGACAGGTTTTGGCCTCTCCTCCAGGAACAGTAACAGTAAATATGGTGAAACATCTCCTTTGTTGCTAGAGCATGATAATAATTCAGAGTGAAATGAATTACTGTAACTCTCTTGCAGAGCTATTCCATCAGCATGCTGATATCAGTATCAATTCCCTTCGATCTGTGCTGAACCACTGACCTAAGCACCTCAGCCCGTTATCAATCCTGTAGCCATCAAGTAGCATAAACACCCGAGTCATTCCAGAGACATCAGTTAGCATCTAGGGATGACATAACATATTCAAAATACTGCATGACCAGGTGGCTGTTCCTATATTTCAAGGGAAAGAAGGAGCACTGAGGCAAATGGGTTAAGCTCCCAGTGTGCCCTCACCAAGGAGGATTCGTGCGAGAGGCAGCCCCGACTTGATGAGCTGTAAGCGGTACCTGAGCATTCAGGCTGGGGAGCAGAGGCAGCATGACACGATGCAAGCTGGATTTCAAATAGGCTCAAGAAAATAATACACCCTGATCTCACCCTAGCTTGACAAGCATCTCTGTTCAGCATTGAACCGTTCAGTTATAAATCTGATGTACGTTCTGCTTCTACTTTATTTATATTTAAAAGTAGGATGTAACGGATTTGCATTTTCCTGTTAGAAAACATTAAAAAATGGAGATAGAGTTCTCACATTTACAAGAATAACACTTGAACAGAGCTCTAATATGAAGCATACTCAATATACAACCTGACTATATTTAAACTAAAAAAAAAACCAAACCAAAACAAAACAAAAACCCAAATGCAAAGTGAAGTGAATCCAAACTCCCTTTTTTAAGAGGTATCCACCATAAAACGAAACAACTTATATTATCCCTGTAGTTAGTATTCAGATGAGTATTTTGTTTGGGGTTTTTCCTCTCCCCCAAATCTCTATTAATGTACCTTGTACTTTAATCCTTTCCAAAAGCATAGGAAATCCTCAAACACAAACAGTATTTTTGTTACCAACAGTGATTCCAATTAGTATCCTAAAGACTCACAATGCCTGTAATAAGTGAGCATCTGTTTTTCTTGATTAGCGAATCATTGGTGTCCTTTCCCCTTGTTTTTAATTTATTATTCTTATCCAGGAATGATAATCAGGGTTTAGCACTGTAGTAGCAAATCCATACCAATGCATAAACCATAGGTAATTCACATTAGACCTGTACAAAATCTAAGAGTTTTTCCAGGTTTTATAGTGTACAACAGCCAAAGCACTAGAGGGACTTTGCCATATTGTTCCAGTCCCTTCTGCAAACTATCACTTTCTGACCAGTTTCATATTGGTCCTATTTTATCATCTTCCAAGAGTTGGGGGAGTTTATTTTAATGTTTAATGTTTATTTTGGAGGAGTGCTTGGGATGGGAAGGAGAATCAAGATTATTCCAGATGTCAAATAGCCTAAAATTATGGATTATGATGGTCACGGGAGCAAAGTACAGTTGCTATTTTAAAGCTTTAGTTTAACTGTTCAAATCTTTCACTCTCCTGCACATCCGGGGACAAGCTAACAGACAACACAAAATTTTAGGCCGTTATAGTGCTTACAATTCTTCCAGTGTAATATTTGAAGAAAGGAAGAAATCAATGTTTGGTACTGCTTATGATACGCTGGCCCATAAAATAAGCCTGTATAGAAATTGTCTAGTTAAATGCTAAATAACAGCACAAGTGACTTTTTTTAGTTACTCGTTACTTCTTTACTTTTAGTAAAGCTTTAATAAAAGGAACTTTTAACATCTAGGATCATTATCACAACTTGGATGCTCACAGCTACGGAGGCATCCTGAGCAAGGCGTCATACTCCAGTGATTTCAGACTTGCTTTGTGTAAAAGTCATTTTGAGTTCAGACTTTATTGAGGCCAAAGTCCCAGGGCCTGAATGAAGCCTCCTGAACTCAAAGTGAGTTTCTCAGGACCCAGCTCTCTTTAATTCCACTTTGTCCAGGGATGAAAATTTGATCTTGAACTACTCTATGTTATTAAATTAATGCATCGCAGCACATTCCATCTAGCAGGTTCTATACTTAAGGATTTTCTAGCCAAATTTTAAAACTGTCCTAAGCACCAGGGACTCCTCTACATATACATGTCAGGTGAACATTACGTAGACAGCCCGCTAACATTGTTTTAGGAAGCTGGGACAAAAACCAAACCAAAAAAAGCACAACCACACACATTTAAAGAACAGATAGTTCCACAGCAGTAAGTTCTCTGACACTGCGAGTTTTCCTTTTGAGGCAGAAATGAATGTTCCTCCTCTGTCTTCATCAAAAAATATTGCATATTCCTAGTTTCCTGAAGAATCGTAGACATTGATCAAAGGCCACATACGAGACAAAAAATAAGTCTCAGCCTACTTGACAAACCTTTCACTTCCATCAGGCCCTGCACTACGGCTGCATTACAGTATCATAAAAGGTTTCGCGCTGGGAAATTGTTTGCCAAGTTGTTTTTGAGCGAAAAGAAATCTTTCAGCTGCCCATATGGCCAAGGCGCTCAGAACAAATAACCTCAGCGCTGTACTTTGGTGAAGACACAAAGTCTCACTTCCAGCAGACGCTTGACGTCAGACCGAGCAGGGAACACAAGAGGAGCAAAGGTTACATGCGAACTGTCACCTCTGGTTTATGCAACAACAAGATAACCACTGTTCAGGAGAGATGCATATCAAAAGAATCCACTGGAAATGACTTTTAATATAAGCAAAACAAAACTGCTCATGATTTGTAGGGTATGATAGTGTGACAGACTCATCTGAACAGCTTTTGTTTCATGTCTCTAATAAACAAGCATTCAAGAAGTAGTTCACATTACATAAGTCATCTTTGGTAATACTGTACATTTGTGTCAATCACTTGGTAAACACCAGTTCTGGATATTTAGAGTGTAATTCATTGTAACTACAAACTAATTGGAAAGTTGCAGGAGCATCCTCCAATTGTACATCAGCTTGCAAAGGGAAGAGTTCAGACTAGCAATATCAAAATTACTTCACAGAGTTATGTAGCAAAAGTTACAATTCTTTGTCAGATAGCATTACACTAGTTTGTGTCTACTGTTAAGGTGGGTTTATAGTCAGCATTATTATAAATTAACAGCAAAATAGCTCCCAAAACAATTTAAGGGAGTAGGACTGAAAGCTAAGAACTTTGATTAAAGTATCATTTTCTAACTTTGTTTTCTAACCCTAAATTATTAAAATACAGAAAAAAAAAAATCATCATTCTTTTAAAAAGATGCATCATTTAGAAAAGAAGTCTCATTCCTTACAATACGATTTAAAACTAACATAGAGGAATAAAACAGTGCTACATTAAATACAGTCAAGAGCATTCAGATGGCATGATGTAGGTACAACCTTATGTCCTCTGTTATTTGGCCCAGCCACGGGTTTTTCCTTGCGTTGATGTGTATTTGACGGTCACTGAACTTTTCCCACTTATCCTGAAGTGGATTGTCCGCATGTACTGTGTTAACATGTAACGGTTGGCGTTTATTTACACTTTAAAAGCAGCACAGCTGTCCGACAGCTGTGCTCACTCCACTGCAGTACTGGAACGAGCACAACAGCTCGGATATCTCAGGGAATGCATCATTGTTCTGAACGGCCTTTTTTTCCCCATTTTATCGGAAGATGGCTCCTCGTTGCTTTTCCCAGCCAGCTCAGCAGGCTCTGTCTGGAATTGTTCTATTTGAATCTCAAGATGTTTTTGAATGGCTAATCCAAGGACTTCCGGATCCACAGATGCCCCATACACTTCCCATGTCATTCCTTCGTCATCCCATCTCACTTCACGTACCGGAGATTTAGGGGCCTCCAAGTCTTGCTCCAGGTTCACCTCTGGGAACACATGCGAGTGGCCTTCTGCTGCAGCTGCTGGGCTTGTTGCCACAGATTTGCATTCCACGATTGGAAGAGTTTGTACCTCGGCATCTCTACGCTCAAGAGCTGGTTTCAGTCCTTTGGTTAAATCATTCATAGAGGTCATAGTCCACATATCCTTAGTTGTCATTACCGTGTCTGCACCTTGCTGGCTACTAAAGGCAACACAGGCAGCCTTTGTTTCTGGAGGAGCTCTCTCCTGCTGAGCAGAGTGTTGAGCATGTTGCAGTTGTTCTCCAGGAATGCTGCAGCACTTCAGGACTCTCTTGGCATCCAGGCCTGTTTCACTTACTGAAGACACCAGCTTAGGGTATGTCAGAATGTCTGAAGTAGAAAAGGAATGAAAATAGCCAGGTGCTGCCTGCTCTTTCCCCGTCTCGCTAACCGAGCATACCAACCGCGGAACAAGTTGTACAGATGGTATGGGCAAAGAATGGCAATAGGCAGGGATGGTGGCATCTACTTTCATACAAGGCTCCTGCCTTATATTACAGGGCCCTGCAGAATTGTTATGAACTGTCATCACCATGGGTGAGTATGCAGAGTTTGGAATATTGCCATAAATCAGACCACCATGAATAATCCCTGTGGCTTGAGTGAACATTGTCCTGTTTGAGAAACCATTTCCAGGCATGTGGGGTCCTAGAACAGCAGCATGAAATGTTCCAGGATCTGCGTAAACAGCAGTGTTGCATGGAATACCACCGCTGTCAAAGCTATTTGTGGGTACTTTTTGGTCTCTAGGTAGAACTGGAAGATGAGTCACAAGGTTTTGATAGTGAGATGTATTTTCATTTGTTTCTGATCCATATCTCTGTGTTTGGAAAGACATCCTAGCCTCTGGTGGACCATGCCTGCAGCTAGAAGAGCTTAGGCTGGAGTGAGTAGCACTGGTTTCTATGTGAGTGACATAAGTCTGCTGTCTGCAACTGCAATTTAGGTCTGAGTGGCTTCTCTGAAGGGCAGCTCCTGGTTCTTCCATTTCATGCATGTTTTGCTGGTGTACAATGCAGGCTGAAGAAACATTCTCAACAGTGCTGCTCCTTACACACATCTTCGTGTCCCCCACTTCCCAGGATGCTGGGGACTGTTCAGCAATAAGAAAATTGTTTGTAGTCTTGGTTCTGCTCTGTGAATTGTCATCAGCTGACTGATTGCTTATGGCTTGCACCACTGAGCCAAGTCCCATCATCCCAGACTGCGAGGACCATCCAGGACTCGGCATACTCCTGGCATCACTCTCATTTCCCAGGGTATGGCAGGTGGTGCTACTGTGGCTTTTCTTCAGATCCTGTTTGTTGCTTTGCCTTTCCTCTAAAGTTGATTGCCCAGTACAGGCCAGACTCGAGGAGCTCTTTGACAGGGGGTGGCTGTTGACATTCAAGAGACCGTGACAAGTAGAACTTAGTGCATCCTGGTAGGAATGAGTGTGGAGCTGGTGGCTGTCAGCTGACATGGCAAAGAAGAGATATCTGCAAGAAATGGTGGAGAAGAAAAAGAAGCAATTTAAGAAGGAAATATATGCACCGGAAACTATAATCTCTATTGACCTTCTGCCTGAGCTTCTTGCTTTTCACAGTTCACAAATACTTTTTTTTTTTAAAAAGCACTAGGCTGTAAGTCTCTGTGTACTCAGACTGGCCAGTTTCCATTTTCAGTTTCCACAATGGGATTTTCCCTGAATTAGATTCAGAATTTATTGAAATTCTGGGTTTTTTTTCCATTTCATAAAACACAAAGGGAAGAAAATTCTTCCTGGTTTCTACCTTTTAACAATAACAATCTCAACATTGCCAAGTGTCATCTCCCCTGAATTTACTGGAGGCATTTGTAGGACATCAGAGATGTCATATAACTTAAGAAAAGACAGAAGTATTTTTCAAACAACATAATGAACACCGTGGGAAAAAGCTAAGCCAATGATATTAACTCTATTGTCAAAACAAAAAATTGTTCAGTTTTTAGTCTTCTGGCATTGTAATTTCAGAAGTTATCCAATCACTGCTGGAGCTTTCAAACATTAACAAAGCCTCAAAAACTGAACAAGTTCTCCCTTTCCCCCCTACCCTCCCTAACAAGCTTCTTTGGATTTCGTTTCACAAGAAGATCACTGTTTTAGTCAGCTGTTTCTCCAGAGTCCACACAAGTGTACAGCAGATGTGGACAAAACTGTTGTGACCACCTGTGGCACAGGAGACAGGACATGAAACCCACGGAAATGAGCTCTGCCAGGCCTATGTGGAGTCAGTGCCAGTGCTCCCAGAACAAGTAATGCTGGGCAGCATGGGGCAAAGAGACCCAGCTGGCCCATGACAGGATCAGTGGGCTTTCTAGCTTGTGCTTACCACTGGCATGATAGGAGGTGGCAGCAAAGAGGGATCCAGTGAAAGGCTGGAGGTTAAACTCCCCTAGCAACCACTGAGCTGGATGGAAAGTCTGCACGTCAGCACAGAGTCTGTTAAGAGAACATGCTTCAGTGCACGGTTTGGACTTCTTGTGCCAGTCACCTTTGGAAATCCAGAAGTTCACACTGGCTGTGGAAGGTACATACTCACTGCACCAGAAGCAGGGTAAAAATAAAACAAGAAACTCTTTAACCAAAGTTTTGTGGTTCCTCTGTCCTTTTTCCAGTGCACTCAGTCACGCCTTATTGTTAGAAAACACTTGTTTCTACTGGTTGGTATAGTATCTTATAGGTTGTTAGCATTTGTGTTAGCATTTCCACATCTAAGAGAAGTTGTAATTGAAGAGTTTCAATCTAACCCGATTTAGTGATTCATTTTTGCTGATTGAATCAGATCTTCCACTGATTGACTATGCACATTCCCTTGGTGTCACAGAGGTCTTGCAACATTTGTATAAATAAGTTATTCTAATATGCTCATATATCTGTATCTATCTACAAACATAAATATATCTCTTTCCTAAAATAAACCATTCTGTTGAACAGACAAATCTAGAGCATTTATTCATTGCTTCCAGGTCATGTCCTACAGGGTCATTTGTTGTGCAGAAGGGTAGTGGAAGCTACAAGTTCTCATTTTAGAGAACTTTACCTCAGCTGCACTCTGTACACTCTGCCTCACTGGCAGGACTCCTAAAGAAACCTTCACAATTTCTTGTGAACTGTATCACCGAAATAAAAATGAATGCGTGGAACAAGAAAGGTATGTACACAGGGTGGACAAAAGCACTCTGTAAATGTATCAGGAAAGTTCACTCAAAACACCAAGAGACCCGTGGCTGCAAGGTCTCACATTCAAACCTCTCAGTGAGAGGCTTTTAATATGTGATCTTTTTAATATGATATCTACAGGCTCAGAGTCATCTGCCAACATAATTGATAAAGGGCACATCTTTTGCTCCATCCCCAAACCGAGAGCTCTACTGCCGATCCAGACAGCCATCAGTGCTTACGCTTGTAATTCCATTTTCATTGTTAAATTTGGCAAGCCAATAGTTCAGGTTGCAATTTTCCCATCACCTGAAATCCACTTGCGTTGTCTATTTTCCATAACGAAATTAAATTGAGCAAGACGACATTACAAAATAACAGTATTCGCAGTCACTTCTTTGAGAAGCTGTGGGCTTCGTAGTAGGGACTTGTGATTGGCAGCAATATCCTCTAGCATTACAGTTCACTCAAATTTGGACTGTATGCAGAGAAAAGGCAGTTTCCCCTCCTTCATACCTACTTGTTCAGTTGGAAGTTAAACTCCTTGCAGACTCCACCTGCACCAAGCCTGCTCTTTGTGCCATGCAGCCTCTCTGGCCTGTGGGACTCCACAGGCTGGTGGCATCTAAGGACAACACAAAAGCATCTTTTCTTCCAGGAATGGAATTTCAGATTCCTGGGTTAGAGGCACTGCTGAGTGCAGCTGCACTCAAAAGCAACCGCTTCTTGCCAGGCTGGCCATCAATATATTTCTGCATGTTTTTCAAATGCTCTCACAAAATCTCACTCAACACTTAGAAGCAGGAACTGGGAAAGTGACAGTTTTAAAACACTTCACTCATCTCCTCCAGCGTGTTATCTATCCTGCGGCCACTTACACATATGGGTATAGAGTTCAAAGGAGTCAATAGGATTAAACACCAGAGCATAGCTGTCTGCAAGGTGAAGACCTTACATTTAATCTCTTTAACAGATAGCACCTGCCAAGGCTCTCTCACACACTAGGATGAAACAACATTTACTAATGGAAATCCTCAGTCACAAATATTGAGTCTCGGGTGAAAGGAAGCTTCAAACGTATCCTGTTACAGATGATATAAAGCTGTGCAAACTTTGAAGAGTGCTCTCACAAAGTTTACAAAGTTCAAATATGTATATATACACAGATACCACGACCTGTTTGCTGTCTTTATGTAGCATTGCTGCAGAAACCTCTGTACCTGGAAGAAGTGATGCAATATGAGATCGATTTATCACCTGAATGTGAAGAAACACGTTCAGATGAATGAAACAGTCCAAATATATTGACATCACTGAAAACAACATCCAAGGTGATGTTTGCAATGAAACCTACAAAGAGAACCCTGAAGAGATTTACTTTTGCCACACCCACATAGACTCCAACCGCAGCTGAAATCGAGACCAAACACAGGTCAACGCTACACACATTACACATGTACAAATAAATATATAACATTATAACCAGCAACTATCAATAGCATTTGAACATCTTCACTCATATAGACCAGCGTTCCATGCTAGCACAACTGTATCAATTATCCTATGACTTTTGGACCTTACAAACAATGGGAACAATTACCAGTGAAGTAAAAGAGCATGTCACCTGATACTTTAGAAGAGGGGATGGAAAAAAAACCCAAACAAACCACAACAGTAAAAAAGTAAACAAAGCTCCATTCAAACAAGATGAATCAGCTTCCCTCAGAATAATGCACTTTCCCATTGTGTTGAAATCCAAAGATATGTTTTCTCAGACAGCCTGAACACTTCCCCATTTACATGCCTCCTATTGCTTTCTCCCTCCATTCCTTGCTCCTTTTCCTGATCTAGAAAGACCTATGAGCCCTTACACAACCAGCACATTTTGCCCACCTGGCAGAGGCAGGGCTCTGAGCCAGACTTGCGCACATGGAGCTCCGCATGGAGGGTGATGGCTGCAGAACAAATCAATGTCTGGTAGACCTGGCCTTTCCTCACCTCTGCTGCAGCCTAATGTCGTCACAGCATTTCACAGTAGCATAAGTGAGCATGCAGGTGTGCCACAAACCACATCAGCTTCCTGATGCTAATTTTTCTTTTTTTTTTTTTTTTTAAACTGATCATCAATCCAGTCACACCGATCACTAACACCAGCACAGGGAGGAAACAGAAGACCACTCCCCTCTGCAGAAACACAAACTTACTAGTGGCATAAACCCAGAGCAAACCTGCACATGCGGTGCCCTTCTTCCTAAGGCTTTGGAAATAGCATGTAATCCCATACTCACCTTCCCAAACTCTACATTTCACACGTGCAACGCCAGCACTGATTCCCCAGGGTACACAAAAAGTCTTACATGTAGGCGTACATCCCTCCAGAAGAGACACACACCAGAGGCGCTGTATTTCCCAGGTGCGCTCATGCAGACTGTGCCCAGCTGATGACTTCTGAGAAGGGGTAGAAAGACGACATGTCTGGGTGGTTACACCAACACTTATACCAGGATGGGGTGACAAACTTTTTAAAGAAACCAAACCAAACCAAAACAAACAAAAAAAACCACAACAAAAAAAACCCCAAACCAACCAAAACACGGATCCTCTCGATGATTTCAGTTGTGCAAATGCCATTGTATTTTGTGAATCAGCTCACCAGGAATGGATTACCCACATGAAACATGGATATAAACACAGCTGACCCGAAACAACTTTTCTGCGCATGTTGGGAGATGGGGACTACTTTGCTTAACTTTGCTTTCTAAAAAGTAAACACATAATTTATAGGAAAGTTTGTTTTATTCGAAAATACCTATTGTAGATTCTGAGTTAATCAGAGATTTTCATTTGGAAATTCAAAGGAAATCTGCACCTGAATACACAAACAAGAGAGCATGAACTTTGAGGCAGATACTCTGATATGAATATATAGAAAATTGTTAGACAAGCAGAGAAAGGATTAGGATAGAAATGGAATTAACATCCACTATTTTTGGCTTAGCTTCAGATAGCTTATGAGGGGATCTAGGCTGCTTTCACTAATTCCACTGAACTACTTTAAAGCAACAAATGTGTATTTTGCTATGACTTATGATTAAAGTTGCGACCTATTTAATGCACTAGTAAATTTAGTCTCAGAGTATTAAATATCATGAATGTTATCGATTGAAAGATATTCGCTGGTAAATTAACTATGATTCAAAAATTCTTCAATATTTTTATATTGCATGCATGTACTTTTCATTACAATTTTGACAACAAACACAGTGGATATAAAGTGGAATAATTCCTCACTATCATGTCAATATGTAGAGCAAGGTTTCATGTAATATATAATACCACATAATATTTCAGTATGATTGCATTTAGTTCCTGCATTATATATTTGCTAGTGATTGCTTTCTTCCCTGCAGTGGCAGGCTTCACAAGAGTGATACGATAAACAAGACATCCACAAAACAAATCATAGTTTTCATAACAAGGATAGTAACATGGGATATGGACATAAGAGGATGTGCTAATAATGAAAGAATTCCAGCTATGCTTGCATTTCCTCCAACAAGCAAAGAAAGAAACTACGAAAACGCCATAAAAGTAACTCAGCTGCTGAATCCTTTATCCCAGGAAAGGACTTTTTTTTCATTTTAAGTACTGTTTTGAGCACAAATCTGCACACTGACTATGCTCTCTCATAAGTACTGTTACCACAGTAACTAAATATATCGTGATGCGGTATGCATTGCTGCACAACTTAATACAAATTGCAGAATTTGGGACGAGACAAAGAGGAATTTCATTTAAAAATGTAATACTATTTACTAGAAAAATACATGCAATGCCAGAGAATGATTTCTCTAAGTTTCCCATAGTTTAATTTTGCTTTATATAACTGTGATGGTCAACCCAAAAATCAACAGGACTCGTAACAGTGATTGCAGGCTGTTTCACCCCCCTTCTTCACTTTGCAGATCATTCAATCAGAAAAAGAAAAATTTTTTTTTCTTCATATATTTAATTTTATACTTTCAAACCCAGCATCTGACTACAAAATAAGTAATAAATCAGAGCCGATTTCAGAGGTGAGAGCATTAATATGCAAGTGTGGAATTTGGAAGAGTTAGGTGATTTGATCCATACTAGAATTTTTCGATGATGGCTGTTAATTTCAGGTACTGACCGGGACCCTCAGGGGTGAATAGTAGCACCTTTCGAGAAGACAAGCAGCATTAGGGGATTGCAAGTCCAGAATTCGCTTCTTCATCTGCATCATTCTGGCCCTGCTGTGCATCAGCACTTCGTCATCTGTACAATAATCAGCTTCATAAGATAAAGAATTTCTGCAATAACACCAAACTCCAAGACGAATACATGTATGTTTTATGCAAGGAGAATAGTGTGATTTTAATTAACTTATGAGATTTACTTGAATAGAAGGCTGCTATATGTAGGTTCTTAACTCTATTTAGTCTTATTGCAGATACCATGGTTATAAATTTGAAAAGGCAAGAGCAGTTTATGGTTAAAATGGCAGAACTTTAATTACAAACTAAGGGGCAACTGTCACTTACCCATAAACACTGCTGACACCTGCCTGGGACACAAGACAGCGCACACAGAAATAACTAAATTTCTGCCTAAACAGCCAAGTTACCTTGGGTACCATATGCAATGCAACAAATACACACTGTGTTCTCTTCAGGCCTGGTATTTTAAGCAATGTGTCTTCCTTATTGGCATCTACAACTGAACTTCCAAGATAGATGTTTACCAGGGTAAAATGACAAAAAGGAGTATCTTCTAATATGACATTAATTTCTTTAAGAGCTGCATTCATTTTAAAGAGGCTTATACCACCAAAATTAAAAAAGGAATCGAGTATGGTCACATCTAAAAATTTGTCGCTGCTTGCCCACATTGAGAACTGCTGGTAACTTCCACAAGATAAGAAAGATGTTCTGCACTTACACAAAGACTGACATGCCAGTATTATGACACCTGACAGCCTTTCCCTAATTACAATCCCCTGAAAGAAACAGTCCATTAACATTAATCACTAACATCTACTGTTGGTCGGGGGGAGTCAAACCACTTGAAAGGCATCGGCAAAACAAGATTAGCCATGGTAAAAAGCTTAGAGATTCAAGTGTCTGGGATTAGTTTCTTATGGTTTTAATTGTTACTTTATTTTGTGAGGTGGGAAGGGAAGGGACAAAATAGAGGAGTTAAAATAAGGGATGAGGTATCACTCATCAGGGAACTTCAAGGACTTTCTCTAAATTTTGTAAGTACAACTATATCAATGCAACTAGATTAATATAGAATCAGGTTGAAACCCCAATTACTTAACCTTTAATCCATCGTCTTCCTTTAGGCTTTCCATTTTGCAATAGCATTATAAATTAACTATGCCTTGTTCAGTTCAATCTGCTAATGCCCTCTGGTAAATATTTTGGGCCATCTTATAATATTTACAAGTATCAGACAGATCTACAGGACAGACTGATCTGGGCACCTACAAATTCCATCAGATGCACACAACAGACAAGTGCATACAGAGTATGCGAATGAATGGGATCATTTTTTCAGTTCTGCAACACTAGAAGCACTGGTGACAGTGGTGCACGTGATCACCATAATTCACTTGTAGGAAGAGGAGTCCATTTGAGAGGCTAGAAACACAAGAGCAGAAGGGTTATGACACTCAGTGCTCAGCACAGCAAAAGCATGGCTCGTGTGTTTTACATACATATAACCTGACCAGTCACAGCTTTTCTTTCATTTCTGTTAATTACCACTTTGCCTATCAGGCTTGGCTTGATATCTCCAGCCCTGACTTTGTCTTTTCCCCATCTGAAGCTGAGCACGCTGGACAGACATCTCTCTGCATTGACTGGAGTTCTGCAAGATGAAAAGGAAAGAGTGCCCTTTTCACTGAGTATTAATGAACCTCAGGTATCTTCTTACTTAGGACCCAAGCAGAGATCTCTTCCCCCTAACACTGAAGTTACCATGGGCAGTCTCGTTACTGGTGACCTCACCAGGAGATAATAAAATAGTTGCCATATCAGAAAGTGAATGGATTCAAACATCTGCCAATACATTCACCTCAAAGCAGAATGACAAGGCCTTCACGTCCACAATTATCCAAATAGCATAAGAAAAGTCATGCAAGAGGATGAGCATTCGCTTTTAAGAAACAGCAGGAGCAGCCCACAGCCCCGGTAGAGTCTGAGCCAGGAGAGAAGAGCTGGTAACTCTAAATTCTAAAATGAAAAAGGCTAAAATGAGAGTGCCATGGGAGAAGAGCCTGAGAAGGATGAACCAAAGGAGAGTATTTTAATGACAACTTTAACAGAATTCCCAGGAAAGAGAATTCACACAGGGCTGTAAATAAATTATTTGGAAACCAGAGAGGGGTGCACTCTATCACAAGAGAGGCATGTGTTGGGATGTAGTCCTGACACCACCACATGATGCACTGTGCAACTACGCGTCCTCTTCATCACCCTTCCTTATTTAATCATCTGTCCCAGAAACAACTTCAAAGATCTCTTAGGATTTTGATCTTTTTATAGAAGAAATTTATAAGCAAAACATTATTCCCACCATGTCTCCATGTACATATAGACCTACCTCAGTGTACAAGCTGCCCTACAATACACGACAGAGCTAAAATAGGAGATAATGTACAGTCATATTTCATGCTCACTGTTAGTATTTGACAGCTCACCTCTTCAAAGCTTGTCTCCTCAGTCAGAAGACTTAAAACTTTTTCATTACAAATGAAATATGCTGATATGGTCATGTAATCAGCTGTTTTCAGCAGCTGGGGCCTTAAAAAAAAACCCCACCATCAAATATCATGACAGCAGGCAACCCTGACCTAGAATCATGCTAAGAGTGAACAGTGTGTGCCTACAGAAGTGGTACATTAATAAAATTGCCTTTCTGGTTTAAGCAGAACAGAATTATGCAAAATGAAGCTGTTAATTCATCTGCCAGATTTATGCTGTTAAGAATTGCTGGCTACTGATATCCACTGGCAGCACAAAAGTCTTGTGAGAAAAATGTTTCCTAATTTCTTTAGGAATTTATCTTTCATGCATGAAATTTGCACTGACCTACCTACATTTGGATTTATTTCAGAGACAGACACTAGGCGAACCTCTTCCTCTTCACGGCAGAGGATCAAACCCTATTCTGTCACACGTACCAATTTGGAGGGGACAGGGTCAGTCTGGTATTGAACGGCTCATCCTTCTCAGAGCTCCTTTTCTGGGTCCACTCTTCAGTCCTGAACAGACTGCCCCCACAGCAAACCCATTGATCTGGGTTCTGCAAAAACACATGGCCATAGCTTGCTCAGCAAGCCTCTACCCATCAGAGGCCCAAGCCTGCAAACTGGGGGAATCACAGTTGCCTGAGACGCATCATGATCTTAAAAATCATACAGAAAATCAAAAGCCTGCTTATGGCCTGCTTTCAAGGGAATACAGCTACATATTAATGCAATCTTCTGACAAGAGGCCAGCAGTTTGCATGTCCAACAAACTCCACCCAAACTGTCTAAGTGGCTAAAATACCTACTTGTAAATTCATGTGTTTTAGTAGGAAATATTCAAAGCATCATTTTTGCTGTTTGCTTGAAAGCCTAAGAGCAACAGTTAGAGGGAAGATATGAACTCAGCAAGCTCAAATCTGCCTTAAAAGTACTGACTAGATACAGCCACAAGTACAGCAGCTTTCATGTTCACATGTCATCCTTAATAGAAGGATGGCAATTCCTACAGCTAGTGACAAACAAAAGTAACAGTAATCAGAAGCTCTCCAAACATGTAC
The DNA here is from genome assembly GCA_947846985.1 of Fratercula arctica. NCBI lineage: Eukaryota > Metazoa > Chordata > Aves > Charadriiformes > Alcidae > Fratercula > Fratercula arctica. The sequence goes on from CANTUZ010000010.1 coordinate 30,640,749, forward strand.
GTTTGGGTAAAGGAAAACAATATTTACAGATCGAAAGATGCTCCACCAAAACAATCAAAGATGGCTCATTGTTCTTCTGTATGTAATAGTGAAATCTCTTTCCTGTCTAAAAAAAACCTGGCAACTTATCTAGCAAGACCTAGTAGTTTACCCTCATTTCTTGTTCCCTTATTTTTCCCTGTGAGTGAACACTACAGAAGGGCTACAAAAACCCCTTTAATTCTTTATTTAAATGACAGTGTTATGAACTGTACACAAAACATTGGAGAAGAGAAAGATTCAAAAAGGCTTTCCATCTACCTCCAGAATTTGCTATCAGCAGTGGTAGGGAAAAGACTGAGTTTTGGATTGTAGACTGACTTCTAGATTATAAAAAACAATTGGTCAGTAATTAGAAAGAGGAAACAATTCCCTACTAATTCTGTCTGCGCTCACTGACATATGGTATGACCTTGAGCAAGTCATTCACTTTGTGACTCAGTTTACTCATCTGTGACTCAGGGATTAGATGCAGAAGCCCCTGATGTAGGTATTTAAAGGCTTAATTCATGATTGCAGAGCATTCTGAAATCCCCAAATGAAAGATATTAAATATAAGACATCGAGAAGAATGTATTCTGGCCCTTCTTTTGTAATATTTCATTTGAAATAAATAAATAGAGCATCTCTATGTGAAATTCTTGTTGCACTTGCAGAAAACACATCATACCAGCAAAGTTCAGACACTATCCATGCTTCAGAAGCATCTGGTTAAAGCACCCCCTTCGCCAGCTTCCCAGCATCAGGTGAGGACGAGTAATCTTAAGGATTCCAAATACATAAAACTAGCATTAATAGAATTTCTCAAATTAGGTGTCATATGTATATCATATGATATAATACACACGCTAACAAGATGTATATTATATATGCATGGTATATTAAGTAGCAATGATTTATCATAAATAGATTCATTACACCTTTATAAGCAGAGCTGTCACAACTGCAGACCATGTTGTCCTGGATTCACTTAGAAGCTTTTATTTACTATGATGAACTTTTCACAGAAATCTTTCTGGCAGAGAGATTCTGTGACAAATTTAAGTCTTTGGTTCTCACTGCAAGCTGTCTTTTATATTTCTTTACGCTGGAAAAGAACTGGCAACCTCTGTCCAGAGGCATAAGTGGTGCTACACACATATAATTGAAAAGGACTAAAAAGAAGGCCATCTAAGCGTGTTTCATAGAGTTGCTAAAAGTTGCCTTTGTCTGACTGTAGTATAAGCTAGCTTTGAAACTATATAAACAAAGAATATGGGAGGGACTAGGAAGAATAAGTTTCCTTTTCAAACTTGATATTTTGCCATAAATAATGGTTATTATGTCCAAGTGTGGTGTCTCTTTCTCAAAAAAGCAACTCTCCCAGTTACTCTGTGGTCTAATCAGACCTATGCGGGCAACTATTGTCTATAGTTTTCAGAAAACATCTGAAAGGGAACATCAGGACCGAGAAGAAAAACATTAGAGCTTGGTTACAGGAGAGTCCATGCTCACAAGATACTATCAAAAACTTAAGGAGAGAAAAAACAAGACATGATAAAGCAGCAAGACTAAAGCTTGCAAATGTTTTGTCATATCTAAGTACACAAAGAACTTCCTCAAGAACTTATGTTTACGTCCTTCTTTATGTAAACAAGCAAGTTTCCCCTTTTCTTGGTTAATCTCAACCACAAAATGAGTTACAGAAGTCTCTACTTCCTTATTAACATTTAATGAAGTCAGAAACACAAAATATTGAGGTATAGATTTGGTTCCTGCCATCACCAGGGTAGAGGAAGATCCCACCGGTACAACATGGACAGCCAGCGGGATAACTCTTTAAGCATCTGCTGTTAACTTCTAGCAGCAAGATACTGATTATAAAGAATTAAGTCTCTGTTACAGGAATTCTTTGCTTTTCAAACACTGGTTTGAACATACCTAAACCCAAATGGACAAATGCTTACTGCAGGGGGGTTGGACTAGATAACCTTTAGAGGTCCCTTCCAACCCAACACATTCTATGATTCTATGAAAACCCTAAGAAATCTGATCTGACCTTACAGCTGTTGCTGCTTTGAGCAGGAGGTTGGAATAGATGGGTTCCTAAGGTCCCTTCCAAATGGAATGATTCAATGATATATTTTTTTATTGTTTTCATAATTTTGTGCTTTTATCTGTCATTGCCAATGAGAAGTTTTCGTATAGTTTCTCATCCTGAGACTCAAAAGAAGCTGGAATGTGCAACCATTTTGCAATATTAAACCCTTTGTTTGATTAATGGAACCTGTAGCTTTTACTGAAATGAGGTAAAACAGGAATAACTTTTGAAAGGAACCACAAAAGTGACCCCTGTATTCTACAGACAACGTGCTACATATGAAAGAGGCAATGAACTCCAAAAGTTTCTTTCTGATCTGTTAGCACCTTTCTTGTTACTAAATCAACAAAAGGACTCTACCCCTTCCACAGTTTAGAGTCTATTCAGAACCAAATAAAAAATGCCAAAACAAGATATATCTTTTTCCTTTACAACATTTCAAGAAGTATTTATCCATCCTGTTCAGTCATAAACACTGAAGTTTCCCAGCAGATTCTTTGCAGAAAGCAATAAAATAATTTTAAGTCTAAAAAAAAAATAAAATCCAGTTTAGAAGAGTTAGGGTGGCTTTATGCATTCATCACCTCTCCAATTCCGATGTCAGGTTTGCTTAGTTTGAGCTGAAAAGGAAGTCAGATATTTCATTTCAGGACAGATGAACTGGGTTCTGTCAGTCTTATGCACTGTTGCCTATGGTAAAGCTCTCCAAGTCAAATGAAGGTCTTACAACTGCTCAATCTCATTAACCTTCATTTACACACTCAGGGGTGCCCTTGCTAAAGCTTAACTAGCAAATATTCTGCAGATGGAGAAATACTCTTGCTCCTTTCTCTATTTTATATTAAATCCATACTGTGTAAGAGTTAAGCCATAATTTTGGAAGACATACTACTTTAAAGATACACAGAGGGACAGGCCAGTTTAAAGGTGATCTTGCTTACGATGCTCTTTTGGCACAGAATGATGTTTGGATATAGCTCATGTGCTTAATGTTCACACTCAACACCATGCTGGCAAAGACCTGGCTGATGTCAACTTAATTTAGTTAGCCTGTTCCTATTCCCATGCTCTGAGTGTATATATACTTAAGCAGCCCCAAAGTGATTTTTTGTGGTTCCTGCTGCTAAAGATAATTTCTCAGAGTGGAAGAAAGTTCTGAAGAACTTTAACAGCTTTTGTAAAGGAAAGAGACCACCTTCTTCCCCACCATCCACTAAAGAATCAGAGGCTACTCCTAAAGGACAGTTCTTAACATACATATGAATTATCAGCTGCATAGATTTAGATTAATTCAGTAGTTATAACGCATCCATAAAAAATATTGCATAAAATTATCTTAAGCAGAGAATGGCTCATTTAGTGTGTCTCAGTCCACTGCCTTCTCATTGTATCCCTCATGCAGATATTCCTGACAAAGGTACTCCAACATTTATTTTCATTGTTCCCCTCTTTTTGCTTTTACAGAAAAGTTCTCTCTCTCTTGCCACTGAAACACCCCCACCCCACCCTGAGATAAAAATAGACTATTAAGAGTTTGGATGATTTAGATCTTCCAGAATTTTAATATCTCAAAGAGAAGTGTTTTCACATATGATGCTGTATATGCACACAGCTTTACAGTTTACACCAGTTAAAAAAACCCTAATTACTTTCAATGAAACTGCAAGAATTTACCAAAAGGCCAGTGCCCACAAACCCTATGGTGCTGCTCATGGTCACAAAGGAAAAAAAAAAAAAAAGAGAAAAAAAAAAGAGTGCAAGGCTGACAAGAAAAGTAGGAAAGTAAAATGTAAGATCATTTGCAGCCTATGATTCATACTACACTGTTGTCCTTGGGCCAGAATGTTTTGGGACTACAAGCAATAAACATACAAACTTTTGTCTCTTCTAGGAAGCAAGAGAATTGCCCAATGACTTAAGGGTCACTTGCAACAATAAAACTATGACATATGGTAACAAAAATAGGATGTTTATTTTTTCTGATTCATTGAGAAAAATACTTATAGAACACAAAAGATTAATAAATTCCATTAACAGCACTTTGTCAGTTTCCTGAGCATTTGAAAGTATCTTTCCTAGGCTGCATTCCTTTGCAAATTGTATAACTGCTTGCAATATCCAAATATCAGTCAAGTACACTCCATCCTCATTTTAAAACATGAATTATAGGGGAAAGGAATGGAGAATTTAGCCTCTTTAATCTCCAGAAGAGTTGCTGAAGAAGGAAGAGCATTTTGCTGATGTTCCGCACAGAACTAACCAGCCTGCAGACAAGGTGTAACATTATCTCACTGGTCCAGCAAATACCTCTGCTAAGCTGGAGTGTTTTGAAGCTACCTCCAATTTACCCTTTGTCATTGCCCTTAATAGAAAGAAAATTAAAATACAGAAATATAATGATCATCAATAACAATTTTTGTCTGTTCCACCCTCCCTCATACACTCTTATTTTTCAAGTTTATTTTGAATGTGTATATTTTACTATGGAAGGAAAAATGTGGATTTGGTATGGTTATCTAATGGGGAATTACCACACTTGCTATTATAAACCATCTCAGACATCAGAAGGCTATATGCAGTTTACTGCTTTTGCTGTTTATGCAGCCCTAGATAACAGTCAGATAAACTAAACTGTAGCTGCAGCTCTCTCTAGAGTACAGCTAAGATAAAATGTCTGGATGGTTAACAACAACAAAATCCTACTAGAGAAGAGTGTTTTACAGAGTCACTGAGCTGTGACATGAAAACATGAAGCCCTCATCTAATCCACCCTCATAAATGAAACCTTCCTCAAGCCTAATTCTTTTACACAAAGACTCCATGCAGAGGTCTTTGAACTCAGATCTTACTGCAATCTAAGTCCTGCAAACATTCAGACATATGCTTAACCTTAAACATGCAAACAACGGTTAGCAAGCCTTAATCAACATCTTGGTGCAAGGAAATCATCGATATTTTTGTATCATATGATTACTTTGAAGTGTGAGCCACTGGAAAAGAGGTAGATTTTGATCTTGATACGGTCCATCTTATTTATGCACAAGCTCAACATCTTACAAAATATATTTATCCAATGGTTATCTTTCTAGTCACCTTTCATGCTTAGAGTTCTCTAAACAGAAATTTGTGCATCAGCACAAATTCTTACTTTTAATTACAGGAGGTTTTAGACTACAACATATGCACAAAACACTCTTCTACTATGGTTTCTGATTTAAAACATTTACTCTAGTGACAATAAAAAGTCAAAACAAATCAAACCTTTGGCTTTGGAAAAGACATGCTTTGGTTTAAAAGAAAATTTTATCTGTCATTCTAAATACTTATTGATCATTTATCTAGAAAAAAAGAGTGTAAAACAAAGCTGATATGCAGAAGGCACTGAAATATTCCTGAGTTTTTCCTCTTGTGTTGGATATTAACTTCTCAGGAAATTAAAAAACATGTGGTACACAGTGGAAAAAACAAGGGAAACCATTCTCTGGCAGATTAGTACTCAAAAGTAACAATTTAAAGCAATACAACTTACTCTTATTTTTTTTTAGTATCAAAACCTCAACATACACACAAGAGTTAATCAAAAAGCATCTCCATAAACTTGCATATGTGCAAAGGAATAAGATGAATGGGATTATGGGGGTTTTTCTCCCCCAGAGAAACAGTGACAACTATATTCTAGAAACACTTGCTGAAAGACAAATACACATCTAAGTGAAAGACACCAGCACAAAAAACCCCACCTTCTGCAGAACTACATTAAGTTCAATTAAAGCTCAGAGCCGTAGTTCCCATCATTTTAGTAAAAGAGAAAACTCCATTTTCCTGGGCTTTTCAGTCCAGCTAGCTATCCACCCTCTGCTGCCAACACAGCACTTACAGAAGCCTGGGTCTGTCTCTGTGCAGCTCCTCTCCCTTCCCCTCATCTGCTTTATTACTCTCAAAGACCTGCTGGCAAAACGGAGAGGACTCGGTGTCCTTACAGGAGACGAGAGAACGGGCAATGCACGACTCCCGTGGTCCTTACCTTCCCCCTATTCAGAGATTGCAGATCCAGCTTCCCTGTCCAAGTTACTTGGAGGGTATTTAAAATAGATGCTCAGAAATCTGAGGAGAATGAAAGCCAAAAGAGTTCAGATTTCCTTTAGAAACTGGGCTCCTTGATCCGCCTGATGCTGTTGACACTAAGGTGAGCATATGATAAGGGGAAGGAGGAGGGATTGTTAGAGAGCATCAAAGGCGGGAGACTGGGAGATGGGGTTTCCTCTGCCTAGACGTGACGCCCTTTCCTGCCTCCCCCCTTGGGTGGGGAGGAAATAAAATGGAGCCGGTGAGGGAGGGAGAGAGATAATCCTGCAGCTTCATCTGATTAGAGAAGCTGGGCCTGTGCAGAGCCGGCAATGCCGCCAGGGAAGCACAGGGAGGGGAGGCAAAGAGGGGCAGGAAGAGGAGGAGCAGAGAGGGAGGGATAGAAATGATAAGGGAAAAAGGAAAACTATAAAAGGTATACAAAGGAACTGGTGCCTGGGCCAAGCCACCCTGGATGTGTTCAATTTCTACCCTCATGTAAATGTGAAATCACCAGTAGGAAATACCCATTGCTTCTGGTAATCCAGAGCGATCGGAAAAAAAAAAACCAAACCCAAAACCCAGAATGCATCAGTTGTTTAGGCATGGACTGGAAACAGGGATGTCCCAATGGATTGAAAAGAGTGAGAGTCTTTGAGCTGAGTAGGAAGAAACGGAAAAAGCAGTATGCTACACAATTTAGAACAATTTTCTATTGCAAGTCATTTTGCAGAACCTGTTTCCGCTTACTAAAACAAGTCTTAGTTGAACCAAAGTGACTTTAAAAAAAGGCCATATCAGCACACGCATCTGGGTGTTTGCAGCTGTGGCCTTGGTTTCCCTCCCACAAGCCCCATGGCCCTGGCAGCTACACTCCCAGCTGTGGCCGCCTCCTTCCCACAGGCACTCGTGGGCTCACAGCTGCCCACCTATGTATGCCCACCTGTGCCATCATGCTACTGTGCCCCACAGGGGATCCCCAACTTACAGGAGGCTGCGGCCAGTATGGCCCCCCCTCACTGCCCACAGGTGTGAAGGCAGCATCATGCCCTCGCACTTGGCCTGACATAGGGGCTCACCCGAGGGCACTGGCAGGGTCCCAAGGCTGCTACTGCTGCTGAGCATCCTGTCACATCCTTCCCCAGCAGGGAAACCCTGCCTTGAGGACCCAGGCATCCAGGACCCTCCAAGCTGCCAAGTGTGACCCAGGGTGCATTGGGGAACGTTGAGGACAGATGTGGCCAGAGGACTCTTGCCCCCCCATCCATGGTGGCCCATTTCTGTAAAGAATCTCCTCTTTCACTCACCTTTATCAGCTGCTACACGCTGTCCTTTCCCAGGCACCACTCCTTGTCTCCACATTGTGAGCTTCTTTTATTTCCTTCTGGCTATTTACATCCATTTTTAAAGCTTCAACACAAGGCAGGCTGGTTGGATCTCCAATGGAGCAAAGAGAAGGATACCAAAACACCACAAAATAATCCTTTCAAGTTCTCTTTCTTTCTGTTCAGGAACGAGTAAATACCTTTCCTGTAAAACACAGCACATTCTCACTTTATTCCTAAGTCTTCACCTGGTACTGTCCCATCATGCCTAGCTCAGCTGGGAGAGGGGGACCAAGACACACCCCTCCTGCCCCTGATGCTTTTAGGAACACAAGATTGCTCTCCACATCTCCAAAATGGGCTGAAAAACCAGTCATTTTCTATGTGTTTCCAGGCTTTGTTCCTAAGACACACCCCCCCATGCACTCACCGAGTGATTACTCCCTTGGGCTACAGGTCAGGAAGCATTTCAGGGGTTAACAGGCATGCAGGGCTCAGCAGCAGCTTTCCGGATGCTTTATTTTACTTGCCACATTTATTATAGCAATGAAGCAGAGTAGTCAGTTGTTTGTGCTGACCTTGTGCATCCTTCTGGCAAGGCCAGAAACAGAAGTTCCTTGAACCCGTCCCTCCCAGAAGCACTCTTATTGGTGTTCCTGGTGGGCCTTATCGGTGTTCCTGGTGGGCCAGGATCATGCCCAGGCAACTCTTCCCACAGTGGTATAGGACTGCTTTGATGCTGCAGAGAGGGGACAACTCTACAGCATTTTGCTTCCTTTCTTATTCCAGCAAAAAACCTTTGGCTGGCATGATGAGAGACACCCCTGGCACTTGTAGCTACTCCAACATTGTTCCATGGGTGCCAGTGTCCAGCTGTGGAACAGCTCAGCATGTGATCCTTCCAGTCAAATGCATCTTCCAAATTTGTCCCAAGTTGCCCAAACGATGTCCCAAGAACATACAAAGGATACAATGTAAGGATAATACTGCATTTCTCTTTTTCTTAAAAATGTCTATGGGAGGAAGTTAGATAGCTCTCTTGTCCTGGATTTGGTATGTCTAGCAAGGTTGACTATTTTCATTACAAGTAGCAAAGTGAGCTTACTGAAAGATACCGGTGACCAACTTTTACCTCAACGGGTTATATATCTGGGCATCTATAATGATGCAACTGGCATATAGCTTTTTCATTACACATTTAATGAGAAAAGGTGCAAAGATACCTCAAATTTAAATTTGGAGAGTTTATTCTGTACCTTTCTTTAACAAAGTTGAGAGTTAAAGGAAACCGAGAAGTCAGTAGCCTACAGGTACATTAGGCTAAATCCAGACAATGTTGATGAATTTGCTTTGGGAAGAAGGGAAACATAGTTTTCCAACAGTATTTTTGCAGGACAGTTCTGCCACTGTTGCTCAGCCCGACGAGCGTTCATGTTTCCCTGAGAAATACACCCAGAGTTTAAACATGTGAGAATGTGTTTAATTTAATGAAATTAAAGTCCTATGCCCAGCCACGGAAAAAAGCTTTCAAAATTACTGTTTACTGATTTGGGTGCTTGAAGATCATAAGAAAGCAAGCCACCAGCCCCATGACTTTGAGTCACCTCATGTGAGGAAAGGCAGCCTGTTGAAGGAGGACAGCACCGGGCAGAGCTGTCAGACCTGCAGGCCAGTTTTTGTCACATCAGCCTCCATCCAGGCAATCAGGGCTTCCACATCCAAGAGAGAAGCAGCCTACTCCTAGCCCAGAAGCCCTTTGTCTAACCTAAAATTCATTAATCCCATTTTGGCCAGCTACCCCTCTTCAGATGAAGGTATGGGGTGGGGCAACCATCTTGATCTCTTGTTTCCTCTCTATGAAACCGAAGAAGGTGTACTGAAGCCCTCTGCTTGCCCCTTCCCATTTATAAGCCTACAGCCTTTTCTTGCACTGCCTGGACTGCTGTCTTTGTAGTAACTTTTTCATGCCAGGTGGGGCGATTTGGACCTGCCCAGACTGCGGTTGGTGAAGTCCTCCATCAGCCTTGAACCCCCCAAGCTCTGCTGGTGGCAGAACTGCTCTTTGAGGAGGCAGGTTCAAGTGTCCCTGGCGGGAGAGTGCCCTGCTGGAAGCGCCTTTCTGAGCTGACTCACAAAAACGCTCCTTGCCATTTGTTCATGTATCTCTGTCTGGGGGCTCTGGATGCAAACCCTGGAAGGCTGGTATTTGCTGTCTGTGGATTCAAAGCCACTTAAGCCAGTGAAACTGCACCTGCAACCAGGCTGATTTTAGCTTAATGCATTTCTGGAATACGTTCTGGTCTACAACAACAATGTAGCCCTCCAGGAACAACATGCTGTTTTGTGGGTAACACTGCTCATTTGCCTGAATGTCATCTGTCACAGTCAATTTGGATCAGGTCTTGGATATCTCCATTGTAAAGTGTTTTTGAGTGTTTCTGAAGAGTAACAGCACTTCAGCACAGTCTGAGAGCGCCTTCAAATAATATCTAATGCACCATAGCCAAACGTAACTTTTACTCTGCCTATAACCAGCCAGAAGCTCTCCACTGTAGGTACTTACTGAAATTACTTATTGAAATTACACCTGGGCATTGAAATGAATTGCTTATTGTAATTTCCATAATTCTGAAATCTGCATTTTGTATGCAGTGCCAGGTTTTCGGTTTTTGTTTATGTTCAGATACCCAAAATAATTCAAGTTAGTCCAATATAGGAGCTATCACAGCAAGTGTTTTCACGCATACTTGAGGCAAGTGAAATGCATCTGAGACTGTTTGAAAACATAAAACTGACCACCACGTTCTATTTGAAGAAGTACAATTATTTCTAACACAGAATTTGAGAGCAATTCTGTCAAATAAGCAATATCACAAAAACTTCAAATTAAAGTTTTAGATAAAACATGCAACAGCTGTAACTCAAAGATAATTTACAGATAGAGTCCATCTGATCACATTAATGTTCTACTTAAGAAAGCAATGCCGTATATATATAAAAATGTTTAACATTAAAAATATCTGTAACTATAGACCATCTTCTCATGTACAGGAGTTATTTAAGAAAATGAGCTCTTCTCAAATTCCCAGACTTCCCAGTACTGACTGACTAAGAACTAGACCCAGAAAGTAGTGTTTAGGTATCCACATCCAAATAATTGTCAGAATCACGACTTACCTCTACTGTCATTTCCTGAAAAAGTAAACCAGTCTTATTTCTGCATTCCTTCCCCTTCTACCACTCCTGGCACTCATCAGACTCCACAGGGAAACCCTTACACTGCAGGGTTAGATGAGCACTAGTGCTAAGGCAGAGTGTGAATACCTTTGGAGGGGTGTGGGGATATGTGTCTATAAAACCCCACCAACCTGGACTGGCCTCGACTGCTGCAGAACAATCTGCTTGGGCTACTGCACATGAATACTTTTAGCTGGCATAAGGCAACACTTGGCATTAGCAACTTGAAGATTCACTGACAATTAGGGGGGAAAGTGAGAATGACCATGGCAATCTTTTTTAGTGATTAGTCAATACGGGAAAAGCAGACTGGGGTTCAGTCTCTGTTCTAAGGTTTATTCATTTAATCCAATGAGCATTCTGTGTTTTAAAAACTGAGACTGAACTCTTTTCCTAAAGATCCTTATTGCTTGAGTTGCACCACAATGCATATGATAGCCTAATGAAAAGCCACTGTTAAAAAGCACTAACAGCCTTACTCTTTATGGACTCCACTATTATATGTCAAAGACACACAGGTCAATAGAAAAAAGCCATTTTTATACATATAATTAAAGATATGCCAGGTTAGGGGGCTGTATATGTATTTTTAGAAAAGAATAGCTGTCAGACACATTTAGAGTGTTTATATCTAGTGAGCTGCGTGATGACTTCTGCTTCTTCTGCCTGGGAGAAGATAACTGCTGGTTAGACAGCCCAATTGTAGCGAGTATGGTTTATGAATAAGCCCCTATCCTGCAATTTTATTTTTCTGTAAAAAGGAACATGATTTGTGTGGGTTTATCTCATCTGTTGGTTTCATAAAGTCTTTATGAAATCTGCCAGGTCATCTGCATTCATCTTTCTTGGGAATAATGCTGTAACATTACTGGCATGATTGTTTTCAAGGAGCAACATAGATGTAGTACTCTTCTTTGTGGGATTAATCTTTCTGAAAGCTGTCAGGGTATTTAGTACTGTGAAAACTGGTGGTTTTGAGCAGTGTCATCTCCTTTCTTTTTCATCTTGGATTTAAGAGCAGCTTTCTCAACAAAGCAGACCAGTTCTTTTTCTTTTATTTTGCCTTGGCAGTTTGCAAAAGGCAGCCTGCTGATATAAGCAATCTCATATATTTCAAAGACTTCGCAAATCTCTACACAGCACTATTTTTTTGTTTGTTTATCAAATGAATAGAACAACAGCTGATTATGGAGAATGCAAACAAGATCCCTCTTCTAAGCATGCCTTGTTATAAACCAAAGATTTCATGACGTGAAACCTTAAATCTCAAATCAAGGGACTATCACATGGGCACTCTGGTCGCACTTCTCCTTTTCCCAGATCTCATTTCCTTCCATGCAGAACCACCAGAATGTCTCCTCTGTCTCTACAGTTGCTTAATATCCAGCAGCAAAAAGCAATAAATAATCGCACAAAAAATAACCGTTAAAGCCAGTTTTGGGGTAACTTTAAGCTGCCTTTCATGCAATAAGGGCTTTGGTCTTTTTGAGAATTTAATCACATGTTTAGCTTCGCTCTGCATTTCATTGCTAGTCTTCCATCTGTTCTGTTACTCTCAAGTGGAAAGGAAGCAAGCCAGCACCACAGAAGCCGGCAGGGCTCCCCAGGCCTGCTCCTAGATAACAAACAGTATGAAAACATTACACTTTGAAAGGTCACCAATAATTCTGTCCTACATGACTTGTCCACCAAAACACTCTTGCAAATTTGGATCTGAACTCTTTTCAAAAACACATTCATGTATATACTAAACTTCTTTAGTTTACTTTTGCAAATGGTATGATTAAAAAAAAATGGTCTTTGGACAACACATAGAAACACCAGTATTGGAGTCTTTTCTAGATCTTAGGTGGTACCCAGGGCTGAGTGCTGTGAACAAAGCATGCTGTAGAGACAGTTAGCTGTAAAAATGGGAGTCAAGAATCTAAATAAAGGCTTGAACTTTGAGGCCTCAATTCCCAGATGTAAAACGAGGAAATGGTATTAGCGAGAAGCTGGGGAAAGCACGAAGGAAAACACCGTACAAGAAGAAAGTAGTGCAGCCTGGGAGCATAATTTCTGGCCCTGATACCCTTTGAAAAAACATAGCTCTGCAGCTCCAAGAAAGGCTTTGTTTTCCCATATGACCTGGAATATTCCCACACAATTTAGACCACAGCCATTATCATGTTAGCCCCCCAGCCTGCAGATTGACTCCAGCCCACTCAACACTCCTAATCCAGCCTCCCTTCCCTGGACAATATAGTGGGCAGTATATCTACCCATCCCCATTTCTGCCTCATGCAGCAGGAGCCTTCCTATGCTTGTCTCCCTGACTTCTCTCAAGTGAGCTGAGAGGCTCGTCCAGGATATGCTGGGGAAAGAGTATGATGGAAGGAAGAGAGACAGAGGGTTGAGGAAAGTTGGGGGAATTTGAAGAGGATTTGCATCTAGTCCCTGTGGCTGCCTATACTGGACCACCCTCGCAAGAGGCATGACGCTTTGTTAAATGAAACAGAGACAAAACTATTATGCAACCAATATACCAGTGTGACATTCCAAATTAGACACAAGATGAGAGCAAGAGCACTGTATACTAAATAAGGCTTGCACAAATAAGACTTATAAAGTAGTACACACAGATTAAGAGCAGCCCCACAGCAAGGGAATAATGCTATTTCAAGTGTATTCAGTGCCAGAGGCAGCCCAGCGAGATGGACTGTAAACTGCAGGCTAGCTCTGCCTGCAATAATCTGCAGGGTTGACTCTGTGATAGATTGCAATGCAGTAACAGTGTTTATGCAACTAAATCTTGTTCTAATCTATTAGTTTATGTAACCTTTGCTCATGGACATACTGACTCATAGGTCTCAGGAATCTAAAGAAAATCTCCTTTTTTAACTCTCTCCCATCCTTCAGCCCCAGGCTGGCAAATAAACAAATAGATTGTCAGAGATCTCATTCATTCTCTTTGAGGCAAAATTACATGGCGGGGGTGGGGGGGGAAGATATCAACTAAAGTCCTAAACCCCAGTGGACTTCTACATACGTATAACCCAAGTTATGTAAGAAGCTGGCTAATTGTAGTCAGGTGTCCTTCAGACTAGCATTTTCAAACACAGAACGTACCATTTGAGCCCCAGCCTGGGAATGGGACAGAAATTGTGTACTTAGCTCCTAGTGAAAAAATATTGCTTTGTAGCATTCAGACATTACCTTTCTGAGTAAAGCAAGGCAACAACATCTGTGGGAATGACACTGATTCTTCTTAATTTGAAAGATTTCCTGTCACCCTTCTTGTATTTCTTGTATTTCCTAGAACATTTTCACATATATTTTAAGTGAGAAGCTAACAACAGGAAGAGTGCAGTATTCTTGCTGCAGCAGTCATAGTTCTAGTGATTACTATGTGAAGTGTGCCTACATCAGCATATTCTGGCCCTTCCTAGCTAGGATCTAACCTAGATTTGCGAAAGGATTTGAGTTAAGATGAACCTTTTTTTGTTTTCTGGGTTTTTTTTGTTTTGTTTGTTTGTTTTGGTGTTTTGTTTTGTGTGTTTGTTGGGCTTTTTTGTTTGGCACTTTTTTTTCCTGCCAATTGAACAGTTCACATAGCTGCTGTGATGTTGCCCATGTGACATTTGTTATCTACACTACACCTGATTTAATTTATAGCCCTTTGTATTGAGGATTCAGACACAGGCCAAAGCCATTTGATATCACTTGGAATTAAATGTACATGTAGCCAAATCCTATTGTATTAGGTATATTTAGGAGAGATCATTATGTGTTTTTGATGCATACTAGACACTATCAGTACTAGACAAATATTCTGTAAATGGATCAGGTATTCCTTATTATTTGTGGCAAAAGCAGTATAAGAGCAGGCACAGTGCCTTTTTCTGCTAAGTCCCTTTATACATTAGGATGGTCTCCTAGCAGATTCTGTGACCACATCGAACCGTTTATTCTGGCAGAGCCAGAAATTGGGTGCGGATAATGTCAGTCATGTTTTAGCTCTGCCCTGTGTGGCAGTTTGCAAAGTAACGCCTGCAGAGGGTACCCAAGGATGGAGCCCACCTTGCAGCCTCCCGACTGCTTCGCAAAGAGAAAGGGATCACTTATGCAGATGAAATAAGGACTTAATTATATGAAAAGTTTATTCTTTATTCCTACACTCAGGATTTTAAAAATTACTTTCTTACATCCTTGACCCTCAAGATGTCACTACAGATTTGCCCAGGCTTTTGGGCACCTTTTTTTTTTTTTAAACACAAAAATATATAGGATGACATCTGTAAATCTGTTGTTGTTATACACAGCGCAGTCTTAGGTGCACGTGCCTGCAGAAACAACAGTGAGTTAAAACAAACAGTTCTTCAGCTTTCAGTATCTCGTTCCAGTTGTATATGCTCCCAAAAACAAACATCAAATTTTGCTCTGAGTTAAAAGTTTGCATCCCATAAGGCTGTACTAATTAGGGCTATATCACATATGGTATAACTGCTATACCATATATATGATTTTGTGCTTTCCTACACTTCATCCAAATCTTAAGATGCATTCCTGTCTACAGATTCATCTGTCTGCTCAGCAATCCCTCTCCATCTGTCCTAGAGTACTCATACCTTATTTACATTATGGCCTAAATCCATTATCTGTTTCAGAGAGAGTGAGAGAAAACATTGCGTGAAATAAAAACTAGTCTTGCCTTAGAGCAGCATTTGTTGCTCATCACTACAGTTGTGTGAACAGTTTATTTTGCATGTGTAGATAAGTAATCTTGCAAGGCCTTGTCAAAGTTACAAAGTTTAGATTACTATTACCAAGGCTAGGTGGTGTACAAAAGCAGAACAAAAAGCCAGATATTGCCCCCAAAAAGGTTTAAAGCCATGCCAGACAAAGCTTTGCAAGTAATTTTCTCTGCAAAAGTCTCTACAGGCCTTGTGCACATCATCTGTGAACTTAGAGCTTATTAATAAAAGCAATTTTAAAGGAACATTTTGTACTGTTTTTTCTTAAAACAGCAACAGCTGCTAACTTTCTTAATGCAATTTACACTAGCAAAAAAACCCCACAACCATGGGAATGTGTTCCAGTAAAAGCAAACTTGGTATTTATGAAATTCCTATTGTAAAACACAGGAAGGAAAAGTCAATTGAAAGGAGTAAAAGCTCAACATTTTCTGCATTCTGTTTCATACAGGGGAAAAAAAAAAAAAAAATCAATCACCTTTAAGAGAACTTTTTGGTTGGCTCTGTTGATTCAAACCAAAGCCCAACTTTGGACAGGAGGTGGTGCTATAGCTTGCATAAATTTTATTACTAGGCAACAGCAACAGTTAAACTGTACCAGAAACAAAAGGAAAAGGTAAAAAAAGAGAGAAAGCTTCTGAGTTCTGTAGAAGCGCTGATATGCAAACTTTACCTATGTATACTTTCATGTCAGCAGGTAAACTATAACACTGCTGAAAAGATTTGTAAGAAGGCCCTAAAGAGGAAGGAAATGCATTGTGTGTTCATGTCTGCCAGGGACTTCAGATATCTAGCAAAAGATGAGTATCAAAGCATGGGGAAAAAAAAAAAAAAAAAATCTGTCTTGCACAGCCTGCTCTGTGCAAGCTGTAGCAGCTTTTCACGTGCCCGAGGCTCCATTGACCAGTTCTGTGCCAGAAGGGACCTGATGGGACAGATACACTCTGGTGGAAGGTTTGCGCATGTCCAGAAGGCATTCTGCCTGCCCCTCCCTGAAGAATATCAAGGTTAGCTGCAGTGTCAGGGGTTTTACTGGGCTAAGATGAAATACCAAAGTAGGAATCCAAACCCCTTAACTAGGGTTAATGCTACCCCCCCCCTTTTCTTCTTTTGCTGTCTTTCTCCCTAGGCCCTTCTAGAGGCACCAAACATGACAGCTTGTGAAGATCTTTTTTTCCTGTTGGCCCTGTCTCTATCCCCATTTCATGCCTATAATTTTGCTGGGAGAGCTGTTCTGGATTGTAACCTAAAATGCTCAGAGTTAGAGTGCTTAAAGGCAACTACCATCAACAGCAAAGCTCAGAGAAAACAATTCTGGCAGACAGATTCTGGGTGCACTTACTTGCCCATTCCCATCTTTTCTTTTGAAAGGAAGCTAACAAATGACTCCCCAGAATGACTCCGTAGGATACTTTACGAAAGAGTACATCTTTCTTTCCCATTTTCTTTTCTGAAACAGTCAATTATCTGTAGCTTGCTAAAGCTAAGAACTAGGCCAACAGTAGATTGTGGGAGAAATTCTTATCTCAGTTACACAAGTATGAATCTGGAGGAACTCCAGTCATTAAACAATCTATAAAATAAGGATAACAATAACTATTATTTCAAAAAGCTTTTGTGATAGCTAACTACCAGTAATTAATGCTGGTGCAGAAATCGGGAGCCTGGGAATGAAAGGCACTATAGAAATTCTAAGTACTCATTATTTCTGCCATTCACAATTATATTTCTCCATGTAACCTATTTGTTGTAGTTAGGGTGCCCATCAATGCTCCGTGCAGATCCTGATTCACCAACCTCAATAAAAGTAGTCCCACTTTAATTGGAAAAAAAAAGGTCTGCCTCTTTCTAGATGCCATTCTAGCTGAAGGTACCAGCAATGTGAAAGTCAAAAATCCCAAATACAAGGAAGTGGGTGCGAAAGCAGAACAACTTGAATACATTTAGCTTAAAATGCCTGAATTTAAAGATCATTCTAGGGCTGCCGGATTGGATTACAATTTAAAAAAAAAAGAGAGGAAAATTTTAAAAATCCTTTCATTGAAAGGGATCTGTTGTAACTTTAGGATTATTAATAAATTAGACTTTAGAGGGAAACTGTCAACTGAATTATTCTAGAATTACCTATCAGAAGGATCTGCTGATGCTTGTGATTCTACTGCTATATCTTCCTTAAGTCTCTGTCCTCTGTCATGGGGTGTTCCTACAAACAGCATTAAGTAATTACATGTAGTCAACTTGATTGTAAACAGAATGATGTAAAAGGTCCTGAGCAAGTATTTCACAAAGATATCAAATTAAAAAAATAGATACATTTCAATTTCACCCGCTCTAGTGGAAATTATAGGAATATCATATGATAAATGACACAAATGTATTACTTAAGTTGGTGTCTCACAAGAAAGGTGACAACAGTATTTTTAAATTAACACATTTTAGAAAACTGTTTTGTGACAGAGTATTCTTCAGTTCGAGTGTTCTGACTTTTTAAATCAATTCCTTAAGAGACTCTAATCCATTTCCAACTTCTCTTTATATTTTTCAGAGTGTTTAAGAGCAACATTACAGAAGATTTTCAGGCTTACCTTTTCTACACATCTCTCCCAGTGACCACATCTGCCTTTTCAGCACCGGTTTCAGCTTTGCCAAAGCAAGAAGAAAGCCTCCACCTGAGCTGCCATAAAAAATGGTATCATCATTTCAGCGTTCAAAACAAGACTAATCACCACCAAAGCAAGAAAATCTCCGGTAAGGAAAGTGGTGTCAGACATACACAGTAAACACTACAGTATTTAGTATCTCCCCAGATGATGAGCTATACAATTTCATGAGAATGTATATTTCCAAAACCCTGATAGGAATGCACCACCAGAGTTAGAAAAACAGAACACCAAGGAAAAGATACTTAAGAAATATGTATTACTATTGGGGACTTCTTACTTTTGTTGCCAATACTACAAAAATCATTTAAAAAGTGGGAAGAATGCAGCATCCTTTGCCCTGTATTCTAAACTAGGACGTCTTGGTGATTATCCTGAAGTATGGTAAATACAGTTTTGTAGTTACAAATGGAATTTTTATGTGGGCTTTCAAAGGCCAAGTTTTTACTGTAAGAAGCGAGACCTGGATATACATATTGAAAAATGTATACGTTATGTTACAAAAAATGCACCATAAACTTAGAATATTTATAGTACAATACCTAGGTCCCCAAAACATTAAACTCTCGGCTTGCTCTCAGCAGTTCCAGAGATAAACTTTCTCTGAGAAAACAAAATTATTTTTCAAATGCAGCAGGTGAGAAACAAGTGAATAAATATTCATAGCATCAACTGAGAAGCAGAGAGTGTGAATCAATCCAGTTCAAGGCTGGAATATGCAGAATACGTATTTATTAAGGCGATACTACATACTTGAAATGAACAGAGTTGTTAAAATGCCCAAACTTAGGCAGTCTCTTAGGACATTTTTAGAATTCTCTCTAATGCAATAGTGAAGTTACAGTATGCGAACATGGGCAGATCAGTATTATCTTATATTTGAGCTTAGAGCTAGTCTTTTAAAACAATAAAGGAAATCATACCATCTTCTGGCTGGAAGCAGTCAAGACCATAATCAGGCACAGAGTGGATGCAGAAAAATATCCTTCATCTGTTGCTCCTGGGCTCTCCTAGACTACATGCTGGAAGCAGACACATTCAGACACATGCAGCAAGCAGTATTTATATGTTTGGTTTATATTAGTTACTTTTAGTTCCTTCAAGTGCTGTAATGTATAGGATAAAACAGGGAACCTGTAAAGAATTAGGGCTAGGACAGAGGTCAGTAATCAGGCATAAAGGAGGGTATAATTGTGCTCCTCACGTCCTGTATTTATTTTGATTTCCAACTGGTGCTAGAACTCAGCACAGGAAGACTGGAGAACAGGAAGTTTCAGAATTAAAGCTCCTTGCTTAGCAACTTCACCATTAATTCCTTCCACAGGAACTTGGAGAGGGTGAGATCTGCTCCTCCAAGCTCACCCCATCCCATCCACTGACTCCTTGAAACAAGAGCTGAATCAGCAGATGGTTATTGCTTCCCAGACACACACACTTCTCACCCCTCTACACAAGCACATCTTGTATGGGAGACACAGGAGACACTGCGTCTGGATAAGATCATTTTAACTGTTCAGTAGCATTCTGCAAAGCAGTCAGGTGTTTCAAGCAACTTTACCACTCCTCACACAGACATAAGAGTGAGCTCAAGCAAGAACACCGTAATAGAAAGCAGACAGTTGCTGGTCTCACCACACAACTCAAAACCTTCAGTTGTCTCAAACTTGCTTATAGACATTCCCCTGACAACCGCAGAACTGCTGAGCAAAAAGTCTGTACTTCAATATTACTACTAATTCAATACAGAAATAAGAATAGCAAAAGCATTGACTATGCAATATTTATTTAATAGCTAACTATATTAAAAGTTCAAAACTGAAATACACAGCTTTTTCTTTTTAGAGTAAAAATGATCTAAATACTTTGTTACTTATGGAGGACTCAACAATTAATAGAAAAAGCTAACCATGCTTACACCTACAGCAGGACATTTTAAATGCAATTAAAAGAATTCTAAGATTCCACAGAAACAGATGATATTTCATTAGAATCTTACTGGTTTAATTCCTACGCATCTCTTCGTCTTTTAGATTAAACAGCAGTGTGCAAATGTATGCAATAGTTGTGAATAGAACAAACACGTATAATACAAGTAGTCATTAAATTTAAGGTATAGATTCTTGTCATATTGGCTGAGAAAGAAGCATTATCAGGCAAGTGGTGAAGATGAATAATTTTGTTTCTGAACTATGCGTAAGTAATTTTGTTAGTTAAGATCTGTTTGGTTATATTTATTACTCACGCAAGAGATTCAAGATCATGACATTTCTCAGTACAAACAGGAAAAGCTTTGACTACAACTGTCTAAATATAGACTTGCTGTGTTCCTTTGTGTTTTTACATTTTGTCAAAAGTTTGAAACAAGTACAGGCCAATTTCTTGCCCACTGGAATTTTCTGAAATTAAGCTACCAATATCAAAATCTTTTTCTGAGCATAATTGTAGTTTTCGAAGTTATCTCACACAGCCAATGCTGCACAGGTCTTTCTTAGGGGCTGACAGAAGATTTATCTAGTACAATCGCTACTTCTCTGCATATTTCGACACCTCCTTGCCCAGCCATAACAGCTGAAGAGCTATTAAAAGTCGGCTCCTGGTGCTGGCAGCGCGGGCCGGCTCGGCAGGAAGAGCCGAGGTAAGGTTGGACCTTCTGCCGAAAACCTCCCTTTCCTTTTTCCTGATCGGCCTCGCAGATGTCTCTACTGTAACTCGCGTTTCCAGCCTCCCCCGCGCGGGATCCCAGCGGCCGCGGGGGCGGGCCGGGGAGAGGCTCCCGGCCCTTAAGTAGCAGGGGGGCGGCTGGCACACCGCCGGGCAGGGGAGGCGACGGGATTCAGGCCGTGACTGCGGGAGCCCGAGCACCCACATGCCCGGTAAGTGCCGGTGGGGCGCGGGGCAGCCCGGCCGGGGTCGGGCAGGAGGGAGGGCAGGGCAGGGCTCGGCTCCTCCCGCACCCCCGCTGGCCCCCTCGCTTTTGCCCTCCTCGGGAAATGGGCAGCCGTTCCCCTCCCCGCCACCGCGCTAGCGCTTCGGGAAAGTTTGGATGAGAAACCTGCCTCTCAACTTAAATGGCTGCAAACCGATCTGCTCTTCTGGAGCCGGCTGAGGAAAGAGCAGCCTGTATCCTGCAGGTCCTTGAGGCATCTCCAATCATTCCATGCCCGGAGTGCTTTGCTGTCAGAGGACAACCTGGCACTGAGACACAGACACAGCAAGCCCAAAGAGTTTGCCCCCCCACCTGAAATAATGTGATTTATACTGTACATATGCTTATACTGTAAGTGTTAACGAACCTGAGTATTTATATAGGGATTAAAGCTTTTGACCAGGCTAGATAGATAGATATAACAACACCTGCCTGGTCATAACTCCAAAAGGCTTACTGCAAAGTTTAAGAAAAGCTTACTAAAAGCATACCACCAGACAAAAAGGGACCTAATCCCAAAGGAGAGAGATGATGACCATCACCATTTCTCTGTGCTAGGATAAACCCGGCACTTACTAACAGTGGACAGTCTCGCAGCTAAGGCCACTTGGAGATGAAGTGGTCCAACAGGTCTCTTCCATCTCCAATCACCACGATCCTGTACCACAGCAAAATAAAATACATCAATTTCTTGTGATGCCAGGTAGTTATTTTAAAAGATACACATTTTCTCCCTGCACGCAATGGATTCAACTTATTTCAACTGGTTTATTTTGTGACTAGTGCTACATTGTGCCCTAAACTACTGGTTCTTTTGCTGATCTAATGAGATAAGATGGACTAGAATTGAGCCAAATTCTCCTTACCCTCATTAAATCATAGTTAGCTTTACTGAACTGGGTAAGACTTTACCTTATGCCTACCCCTGTGTAAAAATAAAAAAGCAGAATTTGAGCAAACAGCAGAGGGTGGGTCATAAATACTTAGCATAATTCTGCAGTGAACAAATTCAGTACATTAAACTCATTAACAAAGAAATTGGAACCTCATTCTCTTACCCCAAAATCAGTGCACAGCTGCTGTACTATATATTGCATTACATTACTATAATATGCATTACAGTGCACCTCAGTGTACTGTCCTTAATGGCAAATGGTGACAAACTGGTTATGGGGGAAACACAGGACCACTGCTGAGAGCATTAGAGCTTTGGGAATGGAGAAGGCAAGTTAAACAGAATCCTGTTGAGCTTGCTTGAAATGTTAACCTTTAAGATACTTATGTCAGACAGTAAAACCACTAGCCATATGAACATTTATATTGTTGATAGTACAGCTGTATGAAGCGAACCATTAATTTCTATTATGGTCATGGGCATTAAACTAAGGCATTTTTTCCTACGTCAGGCCTTCTAAGCTGCAATAAAATGGCAATCTGACTGAAGACATACTCAAGCATGCCCTACAAAACCGAGGAACACACACACGGAACTTCCATGCTCAGGACTACATTTATTACACATTTCCTCATGCTGTGCATTCTTATGAAAGAAAACCAATTTCCAGTGTAGCACAACCAGACTTGGCTCTGTATTAACATTACCCACACCAAACAGGTACTAGTTTCCTTCCTGTTCCTCAGAATAGGTCTTGTACTAATAGCCTGGCTAAATGCTGAAATGTATTCAGCCCACCTACTGGTTGCAAGGACAGCGGAGTGCCTGTTGCTGTGGTTGCTCCTTGGAGCTGGGAGACACAAGTGATTATATGACTCATGGGGAAGCAGCCAGCCAATTCCTGCAGAGAGCTAGGGCAACGCACCTGGAGGGGAGCTGCAAAAATAAGTTGGCTCCTATGACTGTACCAAAGGCAGGAAAATGAGATAGAATCAGATAAAGGCCTTTGAGGCACTATGGCCAGGTTAATTTTATAGCACAAGGTATTTACATAAGTGTTCTGCAGCTGAAGGACATTTCATATCACTTATTGCAACATGGCAACAGTGGAAAACATCAGTAACACGTATTGCAACTCACTTCCTATATTCTTTGCAGCTCTAACCACTAAACTAAGCTATCAAACTGTTTTGAATTCTTATTCAAAACTACTATTACTGTTGACTGAATATTTTGTGCTTGTATTGTCTTTATTTACTTATACCATCATATAGAGGTAGCTAACTGCAAGGTATCTACCAAGCACAGACAGATAAAAATGAGAAAGGAATAAAGCATAATCGGTTATCTCTACCTAAAAGCAGAGAAGAGGAAAAAAAGTCAACATCAGTTGTGAGAGAACACCAGGTCGCTTTGTTGCCAGTTCTTAGGGTATCCTCTGAAACTGAAGCAGTACACAGCACTCGGCTCATCCTGAGCTGCCTCCATGGCTGCAGAGTGGAAGGTAATTCTGCAGTTTGGGCTCATTTTCAGACAGAGGGTACTCTGGCAGGATCAGTTCTCAGTTGAGACCTAGTCACATCTCAATGCACCAGTACTGGTTTAGTGGCAGGCCAAGACAGGCTGGGTATGAGGTACAGTGCAGAAGTAATCTTTCCAGCCTTTCATTCTACCATACTCATCAAACATGAGAAAACAAGAAACTGAGCCTATTACTAATTGACTACCCTTGGTCTAGTGAGAAATTCTCACAACAGAATACCTCATATTCATATTAAAGGCATTATTCAGTTTTCAATTACATTAGTGGGGGGGGAGGGGGGGGGGAAACCACACCAAACCCCAAATTATACAAGATTTGGTCTCATCTGAAGTAATCAAGATTCAGGAAACTGTGTTTAATGGGTACTTAAGTTTAACTTTACAGATTAGGAAACACATGCATCCTTAGAACGAAAACAACCCAGAGCTTTGCTTTGTTCCTTTTTCCAGGATCTAATCTCAGTTCAACATAGATGAATAGTTGGACAAACAAACCAAACCAAAATAATGGTACCTTTTGTATTAGGTGCTCCTGGGTTTTCTTTTTCTTCTGTTATGAAAGCTCTAGCACTTCTGCCATGCTAAGGTAAATTCTTATGCTAATATAAAATAAGAGCCCAAACAACTCCTTGTGTTTTTTTCTGGCTATAGTCTCCTACATTGCAGTCATTGCCAGCATATCTGAACACTTTCTAATCTCTCACTGCCGATGAGAAACATCTTCAGGTATTGCACCACGCTATAACCAAAGACAAAAACGTGCAACGTGAGTGGAATGTTTCATTTAGAAATAATTTTGGAATGTAAATCAAATACATTTGTGGGCTTTGATATTCCTGTCTACCCACAAAACATACATAATTTTGGTCCTCCTGTGATGCTTTATGTGCCTCTATGTTTGAGCAGAACAAGCAGTTGCTGTTGCTGGAGGTATAATAGGAGGGATCCTTTTATTTGTTCTCATTGGAATAACTGCATACCTGCTCTGGAAGAAATTTTGCCACCTCCTTTCTTACGAAAAGCTCACCAGTCCTGTCAAAACAACAAATGCAAATCCCACTTTTCAGGATCAGTCAACTTCTGAAATTCAACTAAAAAGCACAAGGTACATATTTTTGTTTTGTTTTTAAAGCATACACTATTGGTAGTTTATTTCAGCTTGTCAAATCTCAAATGAGGAGGTGATCTAAATATATGCATGTACTGAAATAAATGAGATCCCTAAATTATATGAAAACAACAATCATGTTCTGTTTTGTTCTTTTAGGAAAATAGTACTTTCTGTAACTATAAATGCAATGATATTTGTGATTCATGTAAAAGAGGTAATAAATTCAAGTGTAATTAGCACATGGATAGCTTTACCTGTTACCTAGACAAATTAGGCCTATGTTCCAGAGCCATTCCTGGGGGGTCTCATAATGAAACACCTGAGAACCAAACAATAAGACTGCAGTGCAGAAAGGAGACTCTCTTAGAAAGTTAGTTACTGCAGGGTTTTGGGGCTCTAAAACAAGCAGCTGTAGTTAATTCTTCCTTTTCTTTGAAAGATCAATTCTGAAGGAGAAGAAAGGGAAAAAGTGAGGGATCTGTCTGAAGAATTAAGATCTGATGTACCTCACTGGATCTTTAGGCATTATACAAATAAAATCAATTGCAAAACAATGGGTATTTATCTTTTCTACCTATGCATCTCCACAGAATTTTTACAAAATTGTGAGAGAAGAACAGTAAACTTACTACTGTTACCAAGCTTAGTTTCCATATTTAAACCAGAAAAGGCAGTAGCTGTTGTTGTCTTGAGCAGATCCAGAAGCATTCCATTTATCATTCCACCAACACTGCATGGGCAAGACTGGATTAACCTGACAAACGAAGAACAAGTTCAGGAAGACAGTGACCCTTACATGATTCCTCAGGAGGGGCCACGGTCATCGTTTCATTCTTTGGGTATGGCATTGCAAAAACAGTACTCTTTTTAAGGTTAACTTTATTATGAAGCATGTTTATTAGCAGCACACTAAACGTAGCATTACACAGTACAAGCCCTAAACACTATATGTATATATAATTTCATATATGCGTGTGTGTGTATATATATATATATATATGAATTGGGACAGAATGTAGCCATTCTGGTCCCACTGCTGTGGGACCTTGCACATATGGCAGACAAAGCAATCTCTCCTTCCATGTTTTGTAAAGGCACAACATGAATGTAAGTCAGGAAATATCTGATTGTTGACCCTAGAAACAGCAGTGTGACCAGCTACAGACTGCAACAACGAATACCCCAAACTATTAAGGTACAGTCGTAGGAATAAGAGAAAGAAAAGTGGTGCAAGCCTACAATTACTCCCCCAAATTTGAGGGAAAAGGAATTAAAATACCAAGTTTATGCAAAAATGGATTGTTAATAGATTAATGTGATTTTCCTAATATAGCAGTTGTTGTAAAAATGCCTCCTACAGTCTTGAGACTAATCCGAGGGTGCTTGGTTTTTTTTTTTTTTTTTTCATGAAGCTGGAGCTTACGTTGTAGGGACAATTAACCCAGAGCTGTACAAGTTTCCTGAAGACAAGAGCGAGACGGATTTTCCTGAAGGCAACATTGGCCGCCTCTGGTTCTCCATAGAATATGAGCAAGAGTCAGAAAGGCTTCTTGTCTCCTTGATCAAAGTCAGAAAGCTGCAGCCTCCTGCTGACTCCTGTAGTCCATTTGTGAAAATCTACTTGCTGCCCGATGAAAGAAGCTACTTGCAGTCCAAAACAAAACGCAGAACTCTTAACCCACAGTTTGATGAAAACTTTGTTTTTCAGGTACTTTTCCTTTTGATGAAGCAGATTTTTGTTTCTAAATATTGACTTGTCAAACTACAGTACATGTTTTGTGAAAAGTAATTTTCTGCAAATTTCTACCAAGATACAAGCCGTTTCCACTGGGGATAGGATTTATTACTGGGGCTTCTGGAGATCCTGGGCTACTTAAGTCTCTGGCTTGAGAACTGATCTCACCAGTGGTCTGTTCCACAGTTGAGGATTCCAGAATTTGCCCTGGTGTCAAAACTCCAGTTTGAACTATGGCTGAGCAGTTCAGCCCAGCAGCTCTAGAAGTCCAGAAGGAATCCATACTGAAGTAATGTTTTCATAGCTTGTAGTTTCTTTGCTGTGGAAGTAGGCTAGAAACTAGAACTCATGAGATGCCTGGTATACTATTTGTATGTATAGTGCTGTAAAGCTAGGAGTTTGGCTCCCTATGCCAAGAGGCCTTCAGCAGGTGCCACAAGACAAAAGGTTTAAAATCAAAAAAGTTTGTTTCAGACAACTGAAAAATTAATGTTTACAGATTTCTGAACATTTGTGTCTGGAAGTGAATGCAACATATAACACTAGATCGATATGAGTTGAAAAACTGCCAGCTAACTTCACATTTTGCAAATGAACTCACTCTATTTTAGCTTGGCTCTTTAGACTCCTGCATAGCTAAAACTTTAGGCAAATTAAGAAAGTGAACTTCAAATAATCAAAGGAAATCTCCACCTACCTCTAACAGACTTTGAAAAGTTCTTCCTTTGAAGTCATGCTAGAGTAGAAAAGTCTCACATGTTTTACAATGATTAATATAGTCTTCCTTTTCCTGTACAGGTTTCCAGTAAGATGTTGCTCCAAAGGACTCTTAAGTTTTTGGTTTATCATGTTGATAAACAGAAAAAGCATCATCTCCTAGGCCAAGTTATCTTCCCACTGAAAAATGAAACATTAACTGGTGACAACAAACTAGTCATATGGAGAGATCTGGAGAAGGAAAACTTAGAGGTACGTGATACCAGGCTGCTTGGCGTTGTGGAACTTTTGTAATCTTACAAGTATTGAAGGGGTACAGCTGAAGCAGAAGTTTGTTGCACCAAATATATCAAATGCAAAAGGATCTGAAAAACAGTTGGAATCAAAATTCCCATCTTGCCAACCTGCAGATCCATAGCTGTTGTATAGGGATTATCCAACTGCCCAGAAATAGTCACATGAGTTAGGAGACAGTAACATAAGAAAGCACCTTCTGTTACTTGCTTCTGTTTTGAATTAGTAAGAGCAGAAAAAAAGCAGAAGCAGCAAGGAAATAAGCATCACCTGGAAGAATTCAAAGGTTCAAGAAAGCAGGTTAATTGGTTCTACCAAATTCACAACAGCATAAATAAAGCCATTACAATTTGCTCACATGCCTTGGTGTGGCAGAAACCACTACTATGAAGAACTGCCCCCCCTCCCCGGTTTGTCTGCGTGAAGAGAGTTTTTCAGATATATTTGACAAGTGTTCTTCTGCTTCCAAAGCCTCCTTCAGAGTATGGTGATATCCAGTTCTCCCTCAGCTACAATAACTACCTGGGCCGTCTCACTGTAGTGGTTCTGAGGGCAAGGGGATTAAAGCTCCAGGAGGAGAGCCATGCTGTCAGTAAGTGTGTTTCCTCTTTGCTATCAGCTCCAGAATTTGTTTTAATTTGCTCCTTCCTCATCTGTCCACCCAGGCTTGCGCTGAGTGACTCTGAAAAGAACAAATAAACATCCTGGTGATTTGAGTGGAAACAACATACTTTGTTACTGGGGTAATTAGATTTTGATAGCTCAGTTTGCTATGTTTTCGTTTCATAACAAACGGCTTGTCTCATGTAATCAGTAGCAGGTTTTTTTCTCCTGCTTTAATACAGTTAGCAACATCCCTTTGTTGCACTCCAATCCAGAGAAGGTAGTATGTCAGGAGATATTGACATTAATAGAGTTGCCTCAAGGCAAAAGCCCAGCGGTAACAGCTGCAGGACAACTGCTTAAGCTGAACACTTGTCCTGGGGAAAACCAAACTACAAAAAGATTCCCATTTGTAGGAAAGCCTGGCTGTTGTTCAAAGGATCAATTTTTCTCCCTTACTGCAGTGGGGGTTTTCCTGGTACATCATGCTTATGTGTCCTTGGCCTCAGAAATGTTGAGTGTCAATACTACCTCAAAATGCTGTTTAAAATGTAAACGCTCAAAGCAAAAATAGATGGAATAACCAAACTTGTGTTTGAATCCGTAGTGATTTTTTTGAAGGGCTTTGAAACTAAACAATATAAATGCAAAATACAGCCAGCAGTTAAAAAAAGAGGTTTAGTGCTCTATACACACACAAACATCAACTACAAAGTTTTTTTGAGGTTTGAGTGGACTGGTACCAGGATGTTCAACTTTAGAAAGGATGCACTCTAAATGAGTAAATCTGTATGCATAATATCAGAGATCAATTTGCTCTGCTTAGGGTAAAACTCATAAATGAAGTCATGCACAGTAAAATGACAAGAATATAGAGGTTTCCAACAAGCTGAATCATACCCTGTACACTTGTTGAAAGAACTATATTACAGAATGTATTAGTCTTAGAACACAAATAGCCAAGATAAGGATGGCCAGAAAGAATATGACTGGTTCCTGGCAGATGAACTAAGTATCATCATGAACCAAGAGTAAATGTTCTAATTTTGCATCATCTCAATAGCTTTAGAAGAACAGACTTCTTAATAGATCATGTCTCTGCCTGCAGGTTGTTGTGAAGTTCTGTAGCACAGAGTGTGTGAACTCCATGTGTTTCTTTCTACAAATCTAACATTAATCTGTCATGTTATTCTAGTGCTGGTATACTTGAGGTCATCACAGTAAGAGTCATGGGCACAGCTCTGGAAGGAAGAGCTGCCAGAAGGGGATTCTCCAGAATATATTACTAAATTAGAAAAAAAAAAAAAGGAAAATTAAATAAATTGGGTGTTATTTCCTTTGATAATGCCCTTCAGGTATGATTTAGGGTCCACAGATTCTCCTGAAGAAATCCTGGAGAAAGTGGAATAAAGAGTTCTCTATATTAACAGGGATTAGTGCAACACTAATCCTTGATGGAAGATATGCAGTATAGGACAGTAAGGAGACATTTATTTTTAGATGCAAATTACTGAATTAAATGTATTAAGAAGTAATAAGAAAGTAATAAACTTTGTGCTAGTAGTTTACATAGTAACTCCATACATAGCACTCAGGTAGCAGCTCTGTAAAAAAAAGAAAAGTCTGTTGTGGTAATCCTGCACCCTCTGAAACAGTAACGAGAGCCTACTGGACCTGCGGAAATGACAACAAGACATTAGGAGCCCATCAATGCTGTCTCAGTCCTGACATTTCTAATAATTTTTGCTGCACACATGAACCTCAATGAACTGAATAGCAGGGAGTAATAAACACAGTAGCAGCATGGGATCTATTACTGCTTCACTGGAAAAGAACAAATCTTTAGCCATCAATTAAGATGAAATTTCTACATGCTTGTCACTAAATTTTGTAGAAGGGGAAGGAAGAATGGAAGATTTCTGGCAGCTTTGGATCTCAATTGTCAAGGATCTGCTGAATAAGACCACAATGCAATACAGGTCCCCTTCAGGAAGCAAAGCAACATTTTTTTGTTCTTGTCCCCACAATCAGACAAATTTCTTTTCTAGAAGTGCAGAGATCATTGATTTTTTTCCTCAAGTCTTCTACAGAATCCCCTACCACTGGGAAGTCATTAGTAAAACCTTTTGTTTAAGGATTCTTCTTTGACTAGGAGAATCTGTTCCCCTGAAATGTAACCAATACAAGTGCAGGCTGCAGCTCTACAACACAGCTCCTCCCTCATGGCCTCCCTTGTTTGGATCAAACAATCATGTGATCAAATACATGAAATTAACTACTGACCCAATAAACTAAGCCTTCAAAAAAAGTCTCGATCAGATGAAGGGAAGGTACAAGAATATAAGATCAAGGATGCAGGGTAAGAATACGACTGCTCCTTTTAAGAGCTCTTAAATTAGGGTGCAGTTTTGCAGTGCATTTTTTAAGTACTTTGTGTGCTCCCTGCTTAATGTTATGCATTGCCATGCTGCCATGTATGTTTCATGAATCATTCATCATCTAATTTTATACTTAATATCAACACTTGAAAGCAAGATATTCCTTAAGCCTTCTCCCAACTGCCTCTGATGTATTTTCTGTTTGAATTTCTTTTTTCTCCAAGGTGTCTATGTCAAAGTCTCACTAATGAACCATAATAAATTCGTCAAAAGTAAAAAGACAGCAGCTGTTCTGGGATCTCCCAATCCAGTGTATAATGAAACCTTCAGTTTCAAGGCAGATCAGACAGATCTGGATACAGCAAGCCTGAGTCTATCTGTGCTCCAGAATATCAAGGGAGAAAGTAAGCTATATAAATTATTGCAGTTAAGATGTCC
The DNA here is from genome assembly GCA_947846985.1 of Fratercula arctica. Lineage (NCBI taxonomy): Eukaryota > Metazoa > Chordata > Aves > Charadriiformes > Alcidae > Fratercula > Fratercula arctica. The sequence goes on from CANTUZ010000010.1 coordinate 30,671,527, forward strand.
TAAGTCTCTTACATAGTGCAGAAATACTGAACCTTGGGAGGAATTATTCCTTTTCAGCAATAATCATAAAAGATACAAAACATTTGGGGTATTTCACAGGCTGTTTCTTTAAAAAGCAGAAAAATGTATTTGCTGTAATTGTGTGTCTCAGAGGTTAAGGATAAATTTAATGGAAGACATGAATTAAATAAGTGTAGGCTAGTCACTGTCAGTACAACGTGGTGTACTTTTGTTTCATTCTGGTATCCTAAGAAAACCAGCTTATGCAATTACATTCTGTGAACACTTGTGTATATAATCGGCAACCTCCAAAATTTTGAAGCCATTCACTGTTCCCTAACCAAATTTGAAAGAGGAATAGGAATTTTATTTATCACAGCAGTTCAAGCAGTGAGAAAGAAGACAGACTATAAACATTCCCATTCCCTATCAGAAAACCTGATGCTTGAGGTCACCTTTTACTAATTGTCAGAGAACCCATTAAGGAATTCTGCTTAGAGAAGCAAATCAGAATTCAATACTTCCACTGCTCACAAGAAAAACAATTTTCCTGCAGTGCAAATACGACCTCAATAATGAAACATTTAATACCCTGATTTGGATTCATACACTCCTAAAAAAATTCATTTAGGTGAGAGTTTAGGCAGGTGCTTTGGCTTTGAGGATTGATAAGAAATAGGATCAGTACTCGAGCCTTTCATCATTTTCCCTTGTGGACAGCCAAACACTTTAGAAACATTCTGAAGTTCATGTAAAGCAAGTTTGAATTATTTTCCCCATCCACAGATGAAAAGTTTCATGAAGAAACAATCTGCTCATTGGCAGAGGGCGGTCAGTGTCAACTCACATACTGCAACTCCAAGCTGTCTCAGTAACTAAATCTATTCTTTCCCAAGCCAAAGCATCTTATGAATCCTACTACAGTTGGTGATGCCCACAAGTAGGGCACACTCCCACAGTGTGATTAAATTGATTCTAGTTCAGAGTGCAGGCAATGGGTTAAGCCTGAATTGACTACATACACACCGATAGGTATTTAATACTGAATGGGTATTTAACACTGAATCTCAGCACATAGAAACTACAGAACTTGAAATCTAGAGTGAATACCTTGATGAAAATTTTAGTTTAAAAATAACTTTCAGAGCATGCATTACTTACAGAAATACAAGTCAATATTCCAATTTAGGTAAGGATTACAGGTGTTAATCACTAACTGCTTTCTTTTTTTCCCAGAAACACATCTGCTAGGACGTGTAGTAGTTGGGCCTTTCATGTACACCCGTGGCAAAGAACTAGAACACTGGAATGAAATGATCAGCAAGCCCAAGGAGTTGATTAAACGATGGCACACTCTCTGCCACAGCACATAAATAGCATGGATAAACAAACAACCTTAAAATGGAAAAGCTCTTGCTATCTTTCATAATCTAATGATAAAGAGTACAAAATCTTTGACCATTTTACACTCCTAAGTAAACAAGAATAAAATAAGTAAACTCTTTCCTTGCCCAAACACAAAGAGAAAACTTGGTCCCTGCTAGGCTGGAACTCTATCTTTCCTCTCTTCAAAATATATTTCCAATTTAGTTAATATGCAGAGTTAAGAAAAAACGGGATGACAAACACGATCTCCCAGTATTAGTTACTTTGACTAGTAAATTCCAATTCTTGGTATTGAGTTCTGGGCACAAACAATCATCTATCATGCGGATAGAACCCAAAATGACCTAAGAATTGTCAGTGATGATACCAGGCCTGACTGCCCACCTGCATTGCATCACCATAGACAGAGTAGCTTCACCAAAAGGGATGGAAGCCCAGTAAGCATGACAAAACAGACAAAGCCCAAAAGATGTTGACTGACTACTACCTTTACAATTTATTTAAAATAGCAGCATTATATTGAACTCTTCTTTTGAATATGAATGGTGGAAAGCACTGAGTGTTTATTGATCAAAAATTCTAGAAGCACCTGTTCACATCCCTCAGGACAGTGTATTTCTTGCAGTAATTCAGTTAGATGTTTTCAGCTGACCCCAGCATACAACACTTTGTGTTGACACTAAGGGTGAAGTATAAAAGAAGTCCCGACATCACAAAGGATTGGAGGCTTACAGAAGTACTGGAGTACTCTGAGAAAGTAATACAAGGGACTTGTCCTATCTTTATATTTCTCCCTAAACACATCTCTGCTGGAGACAGAGCATTGATTACAAGAACCTTGGGTTTGACCTAGTATGGCCATTCTTACATTGAAAATCCAAATAGCCTAAGCCCCCAGGACATATGTCTGTTTTAGTGGTAGAGTTTTCTTCACGAAGTAAATTACTGTTCTGTAAAATAATCCAGAACAATTATTTTTAATCAAAATAAACTAAAGAAGACATTTTTCTCTTCTTGATTGTTCGCTGGGGACCTGAACTCTGTACCATCATAAACCAGACACACAGACTATCGCAGCAAAACATTTTGTACAATTATGTTTCAATCTCTGCAGCTGAAATAAAGCCAGCTTCCTTTCAAACAGGATACAATATTAATTCAATATATTAAAACCCGAGATTTATCTGGGGAGATAAGAACACTTTCCATTTTGATAATATTGTTATTTTCTAAAGGAAATATTATGAATGAGAATATATCTGAGAAGAATTGCAAGATAACAGACCCCCCCTTCACCTGATCTCCCACTTGAAATGTTACATGTCCGTCTTGCTAGCTGCACCACTGGATAGAAGATGAGCCTAAACTCATTCAATTGAATTGGATTTTAGAAAATGTTCAACCCTCATTATATCTGTTAAATGAGTAATGCCAGATTATATCTGTTAAATGAGTAATGCCAGCACTCCCAACCCCAAAGAGCTCTTTTTCAAGTTTTACAAAACCACTGAAAATCAGTCTAATAGGCAACATGTTCAATCTGGGAAGGAAAACTATACACAAACTCTATGACAACCATATTACTACTATAAAGCAATTTTACCAAATACATTGTGTCCCTCTATGATTTAAATCATACCAATAAACATTAAAGTCCTTAAAGCAAACTGTTAAGAATGTTTCAGGCAGTTAGATTTACTGGCTTGCACAGGAAGATTCATGTAAGGTACAGTGTCTATCAACATAACTTCTAAAGTGGGAAGTCACCTGTCTGACCTGATGTACAGTATGGTCCAAGTAATAAAACAATGCATTGTACTAATGTGGTCTCTTTTCTTTGCACTTCTTATACATTACATTATACATACTTCTTATACATATACAAGTACCAACACTTCCAGTTTGTATGTTCAATAATTACAGTTAGAAACATGAAGAAACGTATTTAAATGCACTTACCAACGTACTTGACTTTGCTAAAGGTCATCCAAATGAAGTAAAGGAGAAAGGCCCTTTTTGATTCTTCCTGAAGAAGAGAATTACTCCAGTAAAGTGAGAAACATTATTAAATAAGGAGTTATAATACAGTGTTATCAATTGTCACACAACAGAGTAATTTTTTTTACCTACTGCCTTTTACAGATCATTCATCTGGTCTTGTGCTTGAGACTTACATCAAGATGAAGGAGAAGGAATAGTTACAAGACCTCACAGTGCCTAACAGTTCTTCTTTTCCTCTAAAAAAATTTAAAATTTTACCAAGATGCATAGCACAGAAAATCCCCACTCAAGAAGTACACAAGAAATAGATACATGATCATACAAATGTGACCCCTTCCTTGATACTTTCCATTACTATTGACAAATACAGGAATTTCTAAAGCTCCAAAATAAATGTACCATGTAACTGAATGAAAGTATAACCCCTTCAAATGACAGTGAGCAGCAATTTAGCACCATTTTAGAACAGACATGAATAATGGTTACATTCTTGCTCTAAAGAACAGGATCTTAGAGAAGACAACCTACTTAGAGTATTTCTATTCCTTTGTGGATCACTCTCTACCTTACCTTCTCTCCCAATTAGAATTATACCTATACTAATCCTTTAGGAAGCCTAATGACTGCAATCTGCACTACTCTCTCTTTCCTCCGAGGAAATGAGACCAAGCTAGACATTCTAGAAGCAGCAGCTTGATAAAACTGAAAGGGAGCAAGATGCATTACAGGTGATATAGGATCAGAAAGCTCCTTCAGAAGAAATTTCTATGCCAGATGGAGGCACAGAAAGTGAAATGGCTTCCTATTTGAAAGACAGGGAGTAAACACAAGGCAGCAGGAACTTGAAATTTTACATGAAATTACTAAAGTGAATAAAGGAACCAAAGAAACAATAGAATTTGGTAAATTTATTAAAGTTAACACTGAACTACAGTATCTGTCATGTTTGTAGCTTGGATTTCAAGACAGAATACTGTTAAATAAGAGTCAGAGTGGTGATCTGAAAAATCAAGAAGGGGAATGAGGCAGTCAGGTCCAAGCCAGCTGGAGAGTCCTAATCATAGTACATAGAACTTGGTGGTTAGCCACACAGAGCTCACCAATCCAGATAGCATGGCTTCCACCCAAAGCTATCAAATCATCCTAATGAGACACACATTGGCAGGATGTAAAACAATCTTTACGATTTCTCTCATGTAATCAATATCTGGTTTTCAAGAGTCTTACTAAACTCAGAATGCTTCTAGAATGTTTTCACTCATACGTTAGCATTGGTGCTAATACCTCGTTTAAATCCAAACACTGAAATTCCTCTTCCCTTCAACATTTTTCCCTGGCATTAAGAAATTCACATTCGAGAACCAGACACTTCTGAGAAAAGCATAGTTAGAATAAGGTATAAAAGGCACAGATGCTTAGGACTTTCCCCAGGGTGATGGATTAGGACAATGTCATCCTGGTTTTGCCAGTCACATGAAACTACAAAAAAAAAGTGCTTTTACAGTGAGGCGAAATTCAATCATTGCAAGTCTCTTGCATTCTCCTTTTACAAAGCTGTGATTTTCCATATTATCTTTGGCACAATTTATTAACAGTAGCAAAAGTAAGTTTTCATTCTGGATCATCAGATGAAGACGCTCATCTGAGGACACAATTAGTCTCTTCTATGACTGGTTCCTCCCTTGAGGAGGCTTGACATTGTGGAAATTATCATTCCTCTACAGAGTCTGCAGTGTTCCCTTTGTATAAGGGACTACCTAGTTTCTGGAGATTTTGTCACGCCATTTGCACCCAATTTGCACACCAGTGGTGCTAGTTTTGAGCATAGTTTTTGGTGTCACTGTGCTGTCTTTCTTGTACTAGTCTCAGGTATCCTGGCACAGCAGGAAATTGATTTTGCTGCTCTAAGATCAGCATTTCTATGCTTGCTGACAAAACTGTCAGAGACTGCTTCAGAGATAGACAAAAGTACTGGGGAATTATTTTATCACAAGATGGCTAGGGCTTAAACCAGAAGACTAAGTCTGCTGTGAGAAGCAGTGCTGCACAAACTTGTTTGATCAATAGAATCTGACCAAATTGATCAGTACACAAGTAGTTAAATACAGAAATAAGATTAGTGACCTTGCGAAACTTCATCTGAAAATTCATTTCTTCGGTCATCCAATAATCCTTTGGATTCCCTCTTGCCAACACACTGATCAAAAACATTACTACCTTCCCCCTTTATTGGTACACAAGAAAACACATGGCTTACACATAGCTCTAATCAACATCATTAAAAACCCAACAGACCCAAATTGGTTTCACATGAAATACAACAGAATCCAAACTAGCACCAAGAAACATCGTTATTCAATTGTAAGTAGCCACTTCCAAGAAACAACATATGAAAGCTGTTCAACAGTCATATCAATTGCATTATAATACATTTGACAACTTGATTTATCAAATTCAGTTTTGAGAACAGTTCTGTTTGAAGCCTGAGGACAGCTAAAACAGTGTATGTGGAAACACATTTTCTAAATGAGAACAGTGCAGGCGAAGATCTGCAAGGATCCAGCCAGAAAGCAAATATGATTCATACCCTATGGCTTCTACCAGGCTCAGTAAGAGGCACGATTTATGTTAGAGAAAGATACTTACATTAGAGAAAAATACTGATCTATATATTTAATCTCTTTCACAGAGTAATAGTTATGAGATTGTTACTTTATGAAGTCAGGTGCAGTCATAATTTACTCAGACTTTTACTGATAAAGATCACTATCAGAATACACTAAGACTTTAAAAAGATTTAAATTAATTTCTAAATCTGATCAAGTTTGGAGAAAATTTTGCAGACCAGTGTTAAACTGATTAAATTGGCTTAAGATAATTATTTGCCAGCTTATGCTGGATAAATACTACAACAATAAATGCTACAAAAATTATCTAAACAGTCCATGAAAGAACGCACCAGTTTAAGCTGTTTAAAACATCTTAATTTGGTGCAACAACTTCTAGATACGCAAAATTAGATTCAGTGAGGCAGTTCTGTTTTACAAGGGAAAACAATGACAGCAAAATTGCTGAGGGTAAGTGGCAAAAATTCTGCTGTTAAAAGAAGGTAAGCAACCACAACAGCAAAGCAAGCAAGTGCATAACCAAGTTACAGATAATGTATAGGATAAGACAAACAAAAATCTTATAACTAAAATAAATTACTGACTTATGGCTGTCTTCCTCTAAGCTGCTATATCTGAGAAAAACCTCGGTATCTCAAAACTAGTGAACTTTCCTGGGGAGGAAAGGAAAACAGATACCCAGTAAGAGTTTATTAAGATAAAAATATATGTATAAAAATATACTTTATGACAATTTATCAGTAGCACAGCAGCAGTATATACTATTAGCAGATATTCCATACCAGTCCTTTTGACATTTTTTGTATAAGTTAAATAAAATTCTTTCTTGTATTTTTAAAAATATTTGCTTCCTTGAGCTAATTCATTTTTCTTCTGTTGGCCATCTGTGTGTTCCCATAGTCTCTGTTACTCAGTTATAGCAGAGGTCAATGCTTCAAAGATCAGGATGAAAGTTTAGCAGATGGAAATCCTTTTGCAAAGGATAGCTGTTTTCATCTAGCACAAAATGGCTCCTAATCTCCAACAAATAGGATGCTTCCGTATCTGCTAGCAGCAAATGACACAGATCTGCTACTATTGTGCTGTAAGTTATATCTGAAGAGGGCACTGCAAGAGACAGAAAAATCCAATTTACTCTATTTTCATAATAGCACCTAACATTCAAGATCAACCTCCATGAAGACTACACTGAATTACTGGAAGGGTAGCTCAACATCCGAATATTTTAAATAATTTTTTAAAAATCATATGCTAAGACTCGCTCTCATTAAACTGTAACACCTGTGAGTCATGTAAACACCTCACTAGAAGTCAAACAGGGTTTATCAAGGGAAGCCTGTCTGAAACACCACTCAGTTATTTACATCATGAATGCACATCAGCTATTTCTAAAAACTGCTAAGAGATTTTATTTTACACATAAGAAACCCATTTAATATGATACATGTTCATACCATCTCACCTCTTGTTGCTACCTCAACTCTGAACTTCTGAGTTTGTCGGAAAGCAACTGAAGTGTTCTCTTTGAGGTTGGTGGTTGGTTTTTTTGTAAGTCTCATACAGTACGAGCAATCACATTTCCAGAACAATCTCATACCAATTTTAAATTGTCAATAATTAAAAATTTTATTTCCATTATGAACTTTACTGATTGTTTCTGTCAGAAGTAATTCATGAAACAGTACCTACTAATCTGTTCAGCCAGTCTGCAGGAATATTGAGGAAGATTTTTTCCATCAACTCAGACACCACATGAACACAAATTTCATATCCTCCATCTTCTACTGTCATCAAAGCAGGTCTAGATAAGAAAACAAAACACTCTTGAGAGTTACTTGCTATGATTTTTTGACTGAAGCAAAATTTCTAAATGATAGTAATACAATGTAATATCACCCCCCCAACATAACACCAAGAACTAGAAAAACTAGAAAACATGCACTCATCTGTCAAAACTGTAGAGTTGGAATGAGTTCGAGATATATGCTGAATTAACTACTCAATGTTAAAACAACTTCCTAAAACTATCAAGTAAGCCTTACTTTCAGACAACTGCAGAAACCGATGCTAAATAAATACTAAATGGAATAATAAATGTTAATGTGTAAGTATACATACCTACCTACAAGTATACATACCTATATACAAGTATACATACAAGGAATAAATAAAAATTTGAAATGCGAATTAGGGAAGACAGGCTTAGGTGTATCAGTTGGAATTGTATCATCTGTATCAACATCACGTAATATTGTCTGTCTTCATAGCCACTACGTAATACCAAGATAGTATCTCTTCTACTGTGACAAATACCAAATAGTTTCACGTACCGCTAAACAAGTAAAAATTTCTCCTCTTGCTGGAAACCATTTCCTACATAAGATATGGTCAATAGTATGCCTATTCGGTCTGAAATGAACCTGGTTAGGGACTACTGTCCTACAAGCACTGGTCTTTCCAAATTTTGCTGTTTCACATGGTTCAAAAGTGGTATTGGATGACAAGCAACTGGTAAGAAGTGATCTTTTTCTTAGTACAGGTATTCCCTGTACTTTCACTGTTTGTCTTCTTTCCAACCTGTCATTATTGATGCCATACCTTTTTTATTGTTCTCCCAAATAAGTTTTGTTTTTTGCTATACTTCTGTGAGATGCTACCTTACCAGTCCTCTATAGTAATGTTCAACAGGTAGTTTCTGCTTGCTTTCAAGTTTCTGAATGATTTTACTGAGCCTAATCATTTATACAGCTGATACTGCTTCTACCGAGCATATGCTCTTTGACTACCCTGAAACTATTGACAATTTGAACATCTGCACCATCACAATCCTCACACTTACTAGAAAATCTGCACTGCTCTGATCACAGCAGGATGCAATGCTCTATCCTGACCACCCCACAGAATAAACTAAAATAGTAAACATCAGGATATATCACAGTAATGTAAATCCTGGTTATAGCAATATTGGAAGAGTACCAAACCAGTATATGTTAAATAAGGTAATAAAACAGGGTACAATCACCTACAGTGCAGAACTTTTCAATGGGAGATGCTCCCAACTGAATAAAATGTGCTCACTGCAAAGATGGTAGAAACTAAGGGCAGGCAGTCACTTCAAGAGACTAGCAGACCTGCACTGCCAAAAAGGACTATCAGCCAGTACTTCAGTATATTGGCAATTGGAGAGTGTTATTAATAGATCAGTTTAGTTAGCATGATGCAGAATATTCCTAACAGCACTAATTTGAACGCCTGTGACGCATGAAGACAAATGACTGCAAATATGCCACTCTCCCAGTAGGCAAATCATTTGACTTGCCATCTGTTAATCTAAAAGCTAGTGCTAGATTTCATAATCTTAAGTGATCAAAAGAGATAAGAGAACTCCATATCTGATTATCCGTGGAATTATTCCAAATCTGTTGGTTTAGACAGAAACCAAGGCCCACACTGTCTGTAGTCATTAAAAACTGCTGGGTCCCTTCATGAAAGAAAGCTTAACAACAATACACTTATATGTTCAGCTTCCCAAATAATGGTGGGCAATTGCTATTTTCTGTGAAAAGATGTATTTTGGTTTAGACAATTTATGCTTAAGTCAATGAAAGTTCTTATTACTTCCAGAAATACTAAATTAACATTTTGGAAACAGTATCATTAACTTAAATATGTTTGCAGAGAATTGTACTAAGAAATGTTGCAAAATTTAAAGCTTTCAAAACCATAGGCAGATGTGGTCCACAGATGTAATTTGCAAACCAAGTGATGCATTAGGAAATGCATCACTTTTTTTTAGGTTTGCTTCATTCTTGGTTAGTATATGCTGACTACCTGCTTCTCCTTTCATACTCTGTTCTCAAGGTCATCTAAGTCTTCTTTCAGATAATCTTATTTACTTCAACAAGAGTGAACTGTCATGGTGAGAAAGAAAATTCAACACAGCCTTCAGAACAGAGCCTAGCACTGTTAATTTTCTTTCAGTAGCACCACAGAAAATGCAGTTTTGTGATTTACTTTATTCCTTAAATACCACTGTTTTTAATAGGGTGAATTTAAATCATTGTAAAACATTTACAGACATATTTAAGGATATAACCAAATTTCACTAAAGGCATACATAGTCCTACTAAAATATTCCTTAGAGGCTACTGAGTAAATAGTCCTTAGTACCTGTATACCAAGCTGGTGAAGCATGCCAGTCAAACAGGCTTTTCCACTAGTACAGAAGGGTTAGGTTCAATCCCTGTTGTGATAAGTATCTAGAAATCTCCTATCACATTGCTACTACTGTTTAAATGTTCATCTTTTTAAGTGACAAACACCCATTGGTATAGAGTGAAAAATGAGTTATCTGAAGGGAATGCTACCATCATACCAAATTCCAGGGAAAAGATGCTAGGAAACTGAAAGTTTGGGCGAAAACAAATATAAGAAACAAGGACTTATCTCTGATATCCTCCTATCTAGGAGGTGAACTCTGAAACACAAAATATTTTTCCTTCTATTAGTTTTCATGATTTCTTCTAGCTTGATATTCATATTGTCCTAGCTCAAAAGAATATGGAAATATTTACATACATTATATGACAGCATTTAAGTTTCTAGGATCTTCTGCCTCATTATTACTGCTACTGTTAAAATGTTCAGTATTCTGGGTAAAAGCTATCTAAACATATACTCATGCGTCTATCTTAAACTTGTGTCTTCAGTATCTGAAGGAAAAGACGGGCTTCATTACAATCACAGCAGATTAACAAAACTAGGCTCCTCCATTTCAAAAGAAAACAATGACAGAGGATAACTTCACTGACCTACAGTATTGAAACCCAAGATTTTAAGGCTAAGTTTCTTAAATACCAAGATCCCGACATATCTATTTTCCTATCATAGTGCCTATTTCATATCTTAAATAGTCACACTCTTAAAATAAAAGAAAGTCTATGTTAGGTTAATAAGTTGCTACGTTCCCTGAACTAAAGCAGCAAATCAAATTACAGACTAATCCTAGGTTTTAAGAAGTCTGCAGTATTTAGTATTATTACATTTACTCACACTAAGTAGAAAACAATATGGAGATTTTACTCCCAAGGAGATGCTGGTAGCATCGCACTGCTAGAAACAGAGCATACTCAACTTCCTACCTCCTCATGCTGAGGGATTAAAGGAGACGAACTAGCAAACTACAGAAAAAATAAGTAATTTTCTAATAGTTGTGCATACAATTTTTATAAACAAGACTACAACTAACCATTAACATATCAAGCTCTTGAGTAGTGCAATAATGCTAGGACAGCATATTTAGTCAATAAGCTAATTTCATTTTAACAAGGTATTCCTGTAGCAAGAGACAGATTTTTCTCCTGTTAAGATGTAAATGTACTAAATTATCCTACAATAAAAATTTGGAAATACTACCAAGGAGATGCATTCTTGCTAATCAGAGCAAAATTTCAGTGCAAAAATGACAGGCTTTCTTTGAAAAAGTTGTGCATTTAAGTTCCACATCAAGATGTGTTTACATGCTGAGAATACAAGCATTGGAAGTCCTTACCATTTTTCCTATCACCTTTTGCATGAGAGAGTAAATTGAGGTCCTTCAGGACTAACAGGAGACATCAGTCTCATAAAAGAGAGGGGGAACCTTCTCAGTTAAGAAAAAAACTCCTTGCACTTAAACCTCCCTCATAGGAAAATAATTAGCATGCAAGCTTAAAAGATGCGAGACTATTTTGCACAGAGGAAAAAGACTAAGTCACTATCTTGTTAGACAAATGGGAATCTAGTATTTCAATCAAAGCCAAGTGAGAAACTACTGAGTATGCAATGATTCATTAAACTCACTATGAAATAGTTTAGGAATAATTTTAGAAAGAATTTTGGTAGAAAATTTACATAATCTAGAATTCTATTATGTCTATGATTGTTTCAACTCTCTCTACTGACACATCTTGCAAGTTGCTATATTCACATTTCAAAAGCCCAAGATAAATTTAGGAATTGAACAATCAGTTAATAATGTTGTTCGTACTTCACCTGGATCTGTTTAGTTTTCATTTCTCCAAGTAAATGTGCATATACATCTTGTCTCACAGTGCCATCTGCTGATAACTTAGTATATCTGCTCACTATGAGAATGTTCACTGAAAATATTTGTTAATATTATTTCTGCAAGGCTAAAATTGATTAATCAGTTTAAAAATATGGTTGTGCATTCACACGATTTCAAACTTAGGCTGAAACAAAACACTTAAGGAGTCTTCCTTTGGTCCTCAAGCTTCTACTCCATCTTAGCTTACTGACAGTACTGGGTAAACCTTGTTACTGTATGGCGCAGTATTAAAAAAATTAAGTGTCAGATTTAAAAAAAATATTACTTATAAATAATGGCAATATAATACAGCAATTCAGGAACAGCTCCTTGAAAATTCATTAGAAAAATAGAAATTGCTAGCCACACCTTAAATATAGAATTTTATATGTGGGGGAACTTAAAATGAAGTTTACTTCTGTAATAGTACACATTATTTCAGTTTTATTTTGTTTACCTGTAGAATGCTTTTACTTTGTTGTATGGCAAGCATCTAATACATTGCTTGTAGATCATGTTCTTGTCTGCCTGTAGTTCCAAACCACATTTAGCACAACCTGAATATGTAATCATAGGTAGAGAAGCCAAAACACACTCTAGTGAAGTGTCAGCACGGAAGATGAGTTGCTTGTACTGACCAGTTGAAACAGTAAACTTCAGTTCTAAGATATGGGCTTTCACTTGAACCACTCCTACAAAAACAACAATTTCAATCAAATCTGCATTCAGTTTTATTTATAATTGAAAGCAAAATCAAGGGTTACAGCCAATTCAAAAGCAAAATCATTATCAGTAAAACTTTGAGGTTTTTTTTCCTTAAGTAGCACATGCTCATATTTTTAGAGACCATTTATGCAGTGAAAAATCATTGCCGTTAAATATTATTTTAAAATGTACAAAAATATTACATTTTTAGGTACTATTGTGGTAGACACCAACATAGAAGAGCCTGAACCAAGAGATTACAATTGTATAAATAATTTCCAAATGCTTTTCTTTCATGCTATTTCAGAGACACTGAAAAACATAGCTTTAACAAGTTAGCTTTCCACTATTTATACATAAGCTGGACTTAAATGCTGCAATACCAACTTTATTTAGTTACTTCTTAACATTTAACACCAGCCTTAGCAATCTTGGAAGAGGTGACTGTGTGTAAAATGTATTCTTTGTTCTTTTGTAGGACGTTTTCAATAGCAGTATCTATTTTACTCTTGCTTTAGAAAATTCTAGTTTTGGAGAAAAACTATTCAACAAACTTTCAGTGATTAATCACATCATTACTAGACTGGTTGGCATGAACAACAAAAGGCAGCATTTCTCCCTGTGTTCCAGAGCTACCATATACCACACCTATCTCACCTCTGAGCTCACTGAATGAAGGCTGCGTTCACAATTTTGCTGAAGCAGCAGCCTCCGGAATAAATTCAGATTCCCAAAACTGTGCTAACTTTAAAAAAAGCATTTTACTTGATCAACAGAGCACCTATTTTGCTTAGTTATGCACTGCACAACAGACATTACAGAACTATGGATAACAACTTTACCTGAGCATTTTTCCTCCAGATGTGCTGAGAGCTTTGTCACGTGCATGTGGGATGTTTTGCTCTTCTGAGACTTTTCTTTAAATACAATTGCCCTTTTGTCATCATCAAACAAGCACTCACAGGATGACCATGGAGTTGTGTGCAGTTCAAAGTCACCCGAGACAGAACTGTGTTGAACCAGAAGGTATTTAAAGTCCCATATGTGGTCTACAGACAAAAAAAAAAAAAGCAAAGAGAAGAGTTTACTTTCTATACCTTGGTTAATTTACAGAAAGCCAAGGTTGCTTACAAGATTGGGAAACAAATCAGCAAGACATTCTCATATGGTCAGCTCTGGCAATTTTATTTCAAGCCTGATTACACGTAGGATTTTTCATTTCCTTTCTCTATAAACTCTGCACAAGTCCTCCCATAACAGAATGATGCTTTCATTTCACTTGTACTGAATTCAGCTTTCAGGACAACTCAACTTTTTGAAAAATAAACCAGCTTTGAAATTTCTTCTCAGCTCTAATAAGGAAAAGGTGGCAATGTCTAGAAGAAAAAAAAAAAATCTTCATGTAAGTAATCAACTTCCATCTTTAATATGTCCCTATTTTTTCAGTCTTCTATCTCCATAATGCTCCAATTTAAAAATATTAATTTTCCATCTTCCAATTGACTCTGTAATAAGGAAAAATACTTAAAAATGGAGATTACAGAAGAATAATATATTTTGGGTTGTCCTTCACTTTGTTATAAGAATCCAGTACTCAGCTACTAATCAAGTCTGATAACCATTTAGCTGTTATTTTTTCCCCCCGTGTTTGCTCAAGCTGACAGTTGCAGCCAAAACAATCATTTTTGGAAAAAAGGTTAGGAAAATACAGATTTTTTTAAATTTACTCATGTGTCTGCATAAGCATTTTATTACCATGTTTCAGTATTTTCTTATGTTGGATTAGTCTGATTTTTTGGTGGTAGCTTGCTAAAATTGCAAGCTCATGAAAAATCTGCTGTCAGATGCAGAGTTTTACAGTAAAATACTCCAAAAAACCTTCTCCTCTGAGCATCAGTCCAGTTTCATGCACCTCTTATCTGAAGAGGTGCATGCTCCCCAGAACTGACTACGATCCAGTCCAAAGCAAGATTCAGGCAGCAACACTAGAGCAACACTGAGGGAAAATCTAAACAGGAAGAAACAAAGAAGCACTTGGCAAGAGGGGATATATGGAAGTAGAGGACATATTCTAACTAGGGTACAAGATTTGGTTGATACCTGAATTTAATCTATTATTCAGATCTTCAACATTCCCCTATTGATTAGAAAACTGATCACAAAACAGGAGTAAACTATAAGTAATCAAGTTTACAGAAATGTATTTAATGAGATAAATTTTTCTCTGGAGGTAACCTAAACCATATAAGTGTAAAGCATGAATTGAATGTCTGATGACTGTATACTGGCAGCTTGGACTGATTTTTAGCAAGAGGTGAAAGTAAATTTAACTCTTTCTGGCAATAATTTCTAGATGCTCTAAAACTGTGTAGTCTTATGCACTTTAAGTATGTAGATAATTTAAAAATTACAACTCTCCATACCTTTCTCTACAAGACTGAGGTTTCTATTCTGCTAGTACAACCAGTAAACACATACCACAACTGATCTCTGACTCCTAGCAAGGACAGACATTGTGCTCTTCTTGTAACCCACTCACGCACTATTTAGCTGTTGTGTTGTGTGTGCTTTAGTATCATGTGAATTTATCTTCTTGGCTATCTTACTGGGATCAAATGTTCATGGTTTGTCTGTGATTAAGTATTTGAACAGTTGAGAAACCACTCTTATCTTTAATTTCAGGTAATCCTTTAATCATTAAAATGCTAACTTCTAGATGCACAGAATACTAGCTGGAGAATAAGACAAAATTTAAATCAAAACTTAATACCACAGATATCTACATCTTACACTTTTCTGCTTTAAGTATCAGAGAATGATATATTATTGTGTCTTAGAAATTACCTTTTGTATTGTCTTTTAGTAGCTCCAAAAAAATTTAAAATTCTGTACTTTGGAAAGTGTAATATTCTAGCATACTAAATTCTTTAAGATTGCTAAGCATCTAACAAACAGTATATACCTGCTCACACTGAAGTATGCACAAAAATCAGAGCGATGTAGGTATTCTGTAGTAAAGTTAACTGGTTAATGCTTACATTGGACCATCCTCAAGTAGTTTAAGAGGTAGGTCTTGCAGTTAAATGATTTCTAGGAGTGGAGGTTACTTATAAATTGAAGTGCAATGGTCAGAATTCAGAATGACTACATTTGATAAGTAAAGATTCACCATGAGGTTGTTTAAACTTTCTGGGTTTTACTTTGTGCTATACAAAAACCAGACTTTTAGGCAGACATATTCAGCACTTCAAGTAATACAGCATTTACTTCCTAAGTGTATCCATTGATCAGAAATACAAACTGTTAAGTTATCAATTTAGCAAAAATCTAGTTTCACTTATTTTTTTTAAAAAAATCAAAACCAGGAATAAAACAAAATTTGGTAGAGTCACTGCTAAAACACAACCTATGTAATTTTTGCAAGAGATGCTTTTAGTTAGTTACAGCTAGACTTTATATCCTAATGGTCTTGCTATCAAGCCTGACACTGTAGCAAGGCAAAAGCAGAGAATGAAAATCAGAAGTAGAAAAAACCAGCAAGTCATGCTAAAGCAGACAACAGTAAGGAAGACCGATAACATAGTTAACGCTCAAGTTCTTTTTTTATAGTTATGTAACTAGGCACCAGTGCACCCTGTATCTAGATTCAAGTTTCTAAATACTCATGCTTTCTCAGTCTTCTGAAGCGAGTGCATTCAAATTATGTTGCTGATGGCACTGCTTCTAAACAGAGGAAACATTAAAATCGGTATCACATATGTTGCCCTTCTAAAGGGAGTATTTAAGGGTTGAGTGGAAAACGGTTAACAGCTGACCACTTTCAAGATATTAATAGCATCACAAAGCTACCTATAGGTACAAGGACTTTACCTTTTTTCCTTTGAAGTTGAGGGCACCAGGCAGCCCCTGCTCCCCACAGCACCATCCTATATTGTTGATCTCTGTTTTGTTCTACTGTTAGAATAATTTTTCTTTGGTTGCCACCTCTGTAGCTATACACAGATTCTGAAAAAGTTTGAAATTACGTGACTTCTATAGTAAAAAGCACATAAAAACACAAAACCCACATGCCTCTATTAAGATGAAATCATGCTGCTATTGTATTTTATGGTACTATTATAATCAAACAAGAATATAACTACAATTTCTTCAGGCTAGAATGAAAGCAAGCTTATTTCTTCAGCAACATGAATCTAGTTTGAAGGAATGCATAAAGTATATTACTTTATCTTTGTCCACCTAAATACTCAGCAACTGGGCACCTCCCTTTGAAACAGCAGATATCTAAGCATCTTTCAGTTTCCACTCATCCTGACTGGTATAAGTGGAAAGAAATTGTTCTCAACCTCTCGGCAACAGACTGTCATAATTGGCAGTTAAAGTTCCTGTATCTGCTGTGGAATGCACTGAAACGTTTCTCCAGAATTTCTCACATAGAAGAAAACTATAGTCATGTACAAGTAAACTAAGAGGATTAGTAACAGTATACATAAATTGAAAAAATTAAGATCTCTCCAGCATTCTTACCCAGGATACTACCTGTAAGTTTCAGTTCCACACTGACTAGAATATTTTTCATAACCAAGTATTTTTTAAACAAGAACTCTTGCTTTAAATACCTAACAGTGCTGAGAATTATGTACAATAATAAATTATCAAGATTTCTATCTTCAAAATTTTCCATTTATAATGAATAAACATAATACTGACAGTGTAGGTAAAAATTTGCATCTTACTAATACCGGATGACAGCACGATATGATCAAATTTATGTGCAAAGCTTGAAGTCAAGCACTGAGAAACGCTGATACTGTAAAGAAAAGATAATCAGAACAGTTATGCAGGGGAAAGAGAAGACAACTCCTTTCCCAGGTGGGAACAGCGGTCTTTAACTGCCCAAAGCATGTTAAAAAAACATGGTAAGACGCTGCATGAAATACTGAGAATGCCCCAGGATAATTTGGTTTTGTTCATTTCAAAAGGTGGCGAAGATGCTAGGAAGCAACCGTAAGGCCTAATTATGAAGAAATGGAAACAAATGATCAATTTTAGCATGGAAAATTGCTTCAGCAAAAGGAATCCTGCATTCACTATTAGAAGAAAAGTAATTTATGACAGAAGAACAAACTCAAAAAAATCAGTACATGGACTGTTGAATATGATGCTTTGCGGGAGAGATGTCTTTACAATAAACATATACAGGAAACTCAGATTTCCAAAATAAATTATATTAATAAGGTAGTTTTGTTGTACCTGTGTGAAAGAAATAGGAGTATCACAGTAAGATATCTTAATAGTTTCACACTGTGCATTTTCCAGTGTTGAAAAATCAAAGAGAACTTGTACAGAAAGGCACACAAGTAAGGATTATAAAGAAATATTGCATGTATTTAAGAAACCAGAAGTGCTTAGCTTTAAAAATCTATTCTAAGTAGGAAAAAATAGAAAGACATAAACAAGAAATGTTCTGAATAAAACATTAGAAAAGAGCAACACAGTTCCATTATAAAGTATGAAAGGCAAGCAAATCCTAGAACAGATTAAAATAATCAACAACTTATTTCATTCTGAAAAACACATGTTTTATAGTGCAATCATATTTTAATTACAGGATGCTTACATGGAAGGTAGTTGGCAGGCGAGCTTTGAATTAGTAAAGCTTGACTATTCCACATGACATTTTCATAAGCCACCCCCTTTCTCAAGCAGTGGGCTGCAGCAAGAATGTACCTCTTGAATTTCAAGAGCCATTAAAAAAACATATTTATGTTCCTCCACTGTAACTGCAGTATTCCCTCTTTTCAGCACTCCTGCTATACACAGCTATCTTCCCTGAAAAGGATTTCAAGCCCACATTCCACATATCTAAGATATTCCTGCTGCCAACACTATACTTCATACCTGCATCTCTCTTCAGTCCTCCATCTTATTGGAGATCAGGTCCACACTATTTGGAGCTGTGGAGACACTCAAGCCATCTCACTGACAAGTCAATACATTAGTAACTGCGGTCTGTGGCGAGTGCTCATTCCTTAGACAAAACACGCCAATCTCTCAGTGCTTATCAGTGCTCATTACCTGCATGCTTCTCCCACAGATGCATATGCTATTGATCAGTGCTAGTAACTAGTATGTAGTAACCTCCTTTCAGCAGCTGACAACAGTCAGTATTTCCTTCCTGTCTCTAACTCCATTTCTTTAACTGATGTGCCTCCCATGAGTGGATCATTATAAAGGTTTTCCTTGTGACTCTTATCTCAAACACTGGTGTATGGAATAGGAAACAACCAGAACTGCCTTGCAAAATTACTATTTAAGTTTCATCTGTTGTTGAAGTTCTGGAAGTTGAAGTCTAGTGCCTGAACTTACCTGTTAATACAGCAATATTGACAATTTTCAAGATCGAGTGAACCAATGTATTTGGCTGGAGCTGGTCTAGCTGCACATACTGAACACTATCCAGTCTCTGAACTTGCCTTCGAGGAATGTCTCCAAAGTGCGGAAATTCTGATGATATGTATGCCAATAAACCATGGAGAACACCACCATCCACTACAGGATAAACTTGTATGAAAAAAACCAAAGTTAAAGGGACATCATTTTTTTTAAGCTTAGAAGTTAAAAATTTATCAGTTGGTACATATTTACACTGACAAAACCAAAACCATTTCACAATAATTCTAAGGCAAGAAATTCTTGAGATGTGTAACACTTGATCCAAAAATCAAACTGTACTTGACCTGTCTCCTCTACTTCATCTGCCGCCTCCATAACATCTCAAAGTTAAGCTAACTACAATATGTTAAATTACACCAAAAATAGGAAAAAAATCTTCTATCATAGCTTGGTCAGAAGCACAGCTGTTCTTGATTATTTACCCCAGAACTTGCCTTAAATAGCTGGCAATAATGGACATCAGGAAGACCATAAGAACAGTGCAAGTTCATGGTGATACTTACACTGCATTTTCCCCTTAGTCTCCAGGCCTCCATGGCTCAGGTATCTT
Source organism: Fratercula arctica (assembly GCA_947846985.1). NCBI lineage: Eukaryota > Metazoa > Chordata > Aves > Charadriiformes > Alcidae > Fratercula > Fratercula arctica. Next base: position 30,691,340 of record CANTUZ010000010.1, read on the forward strand.
TAAAGACTTTGTGCTTAATAGCCTGCAGTGAATTACTTTCCTTGAAACTTAATCCTCATGTAATCTCAGACATCTTATGGTTGAGTCCTGGGATCACCGCTGTTTCTTAAACTAAGCTCAGAGAATTTAGGTTTTCAGAGTTTTGAATGGTAACCACACAACTTCACCACAAACTTCACACGCTTATCTAATGTCATCATGTCCACATCTTGTCCACAGGTGTTCCTGTCATACTTTCCTATAGTGTTTTGTACCTCTCAGTTGCTCACATTTCCATTTTATCCTATGTATGAGGCATTGCCAATAAAAAGAAGTACTTTAAATAGCTATTTTACTGTGATTTTTGTGGAAACTTATGCAGAATAATCTTACATTCTTCTGGATTAAGAACAGAGCAGTTCCCGAGATTCAGTAGCTGACTGGTAAATGTAGATTGCAGCATGATTTCTCCACACCAAAGATTCTCATACATTATTATATCTGCAAGAAAAAAGCAACCTTATCAACAGTATTGAAGTGTATTATACTTTCCTTGACTATAGAACCATCATACATATAGGTGTGAAACAGTGCTAAAGAGATCACTTGGAAACAAAGCAATTTTTTTTAATCTACCAACCCCATTTACAACAAGTTAATCAAATTTTCTCAACAGTTCGATGTAACTCTTCAAGTCAAAATATTTAATAGCCTCATAGCAGGTACTGTATAAGTGGGTGACTGTATTGGGTAAATTATTATAGTGCAACATTTCAGGATGAGTAGTAAAATACAAGGCTTTGTAGAAACACTTACAATGTATTTTGAGATAATAGTGTCCAAGAAGAAAAGAAAAAGCCCAGCTTATCGTCACTGCCTAAAATACCTACCTTTGCACCTACCTATAAGCACTTAAAGAACTCTTAACAAGAAATCAGCATCTTACTACCTGAAAGGAGGTTGGGTGTCAGTCTCTCCTCCCAAGTAACAAACAATAGGACAAGAAGAAATGGCCTCAAATTGCACCAGGGGAGGTTTAGATTGGATATTAGGAAAAATTTCTTCACCAAAAGGATTATCAAGCATTGGAACAGGCTGCCCAGGGAAGTGGTTGAATCACCATCCCTGAAGGTATTTAGAAGATAGGTCGATGTGTTGCTTAGGGACATGGTTTAGTGGTGGGTTCAGCAGTGTTAGGTTTACAGTTGGACTCAATGATTTTAAAGGTTCCTTCCAACTTAGACAATTCTATGATTCTGTAAGTAATTTTTTGCATATTGCAAAACCTAAATGGCCAGATCATTATCAAGTTCTGGTCAACTCCAGCCCTAAATTAGGTGCAATATCATTTTTATAGTACAGAATTCTCTTACACAACATGTGCATTTGCTCCTATTAAGTATTAAGGAGTACAAAGAATTTATCAGGAAGAATATTCTTTATTAGCTGACATGTTATGAAGAAAGTGAACTGCAAACAGCATTTTATATTTCTGCACTCTATGTCAGTTACTACACAAGCCATCTCAAGATGCTAGTGCTAAGCTGCAAAGTCCTTCCTACGAGGAAAAGTATTTCTCATCCTGACACTGAACAAAACAACACAATTTTCCAGTTCATCTACCAGTCCAACAGCAGAGAATTACAAAAAGTCTATAAATCAAATAACTAGTACATCTACTTTGTAGTAGCACTTTTACCTTTCATGAACAACTGTTTTGAAACAGAATATACCTGACTACCTATGGCACTGCTGTGCCTCAGACCAAAGACTATACATAAGAGATGGACAAACTTCTATGGGAAAGTCGATGTTCCACTGGCAGGATGACTGAGAATTCAAAATGATGTTGAGCAATGCAAGTGATGCAAGAAAGATACCTACAAACGCTTAGCCATAGTTCCAAATTGCTGGTTACATATTTTTCTATTTTAAACAGGCATTTTAAAGAACCACATTTTAGAAAGGCAAATAAAGGCATTCTCACCTGTAAGCAGTACAATATCCCCAGGAAACACAGTGAGCGACCAAAATGCAGCACCACGCCACAGCACCACCTTTCTCTCAATTTCCGACTGGTCAATAACTACAATTGTTGCTACAGGAACTTTACAGGAAGATTTTGGTCTAGTCTTCACCTGAATTTCTTTGATATGACAAGGATGTACTATTGTGACCAAAACATTGTACTTCTGATTTTTGCAGCAGCAGTTCTTAAGTGGTGATAGTTTCTTTTGAAGTTCCTTGAACTCTGTCACTCTCTCTTGATCCACTCTCATCCCAGTACCAGCTGGAGAAGAATTCAGTTTAGCTCTCTTTGATTTCAGCTGTGTTTTTAACACTGAGTGAAAAATATGAAAGGAATCTTCATGCTTGCAGGCTCTTTTAGAAGAGCTCTTATGAGAACTATCTACTTGAGAGCACAATATTCCTGAGCTCAGTGGTTCAATATGGATTTCATTTACAAATTGCTCAACAGGAACATTAAGTTCTTGAGACTTCTCTATATTTCCCTGAGCACTTGCTTCTTGTTTTACAGCTCCAAAGCAAACATTTTTCCCATCACCCTCAGAAGTGAAAAGTTCAAGGGAACTTGTATATTCTTCCTTATATTCATTTTCAGCCACATCAAGACACATACCAACATCAGAATCATATTGGAAGTGGTCATATTGACTTTCTTCAGGTCTTTTGCCTGCTTCTGTTTCCAAAAGTTTTATGATTCTTTTCTGCATCTCATTCCGATTCTGTGCAAAACCAGCCATCTGACTTGAAGTCATTATACTACGAAATTCAGTATCAGTTGACACTGCAAGGTCTGAACAATCACGTCGTTCTCCTTTCAGTTTTGACTCTTGATCTTTGGGGAAACACATATCCAGATATTGACTTAGATCTTCATGGCAATCACTTCTGTGATCCGATTGAACACCTTGTTCCACAGACCTTAGATGTATACTAATCTGCTTAGTACTGGCAACCAAATCAGAAATGTCAGAGCTGTTAACTCCTAAATGATTGGCTTTTCTTTCAGTGAGGTTTGAACAACAGTCATGTGATTGTTTATCCTGCCTATCTGACTCTGCAAATTTTTGAGGAAGGTGTTGATCTGCAGCTTGATTTACATTTGTGTGTGTGCATCTGTCTTTAGATATTTGACAATCAGAATAAATCAAGCTTTCAGTCTTTTTAAGTGTGCTGCTACAGATTACTGCCACAGGTACAAAAGATGTCAAATACTCTTTTGCTACCATTAATCTCCCCTGTTTAGACTGCTGAGAGCTGTCATCTGTAGGAACTGCTGTGGCTGTAGAACTTTCTGTCTGAAACACTACATGGTCAGCACCTTTGACTTTTTCAGAAAAAAGATTATGTATGTCACACGAATAGCGGAGTTCTCTCCATTTTTCAGCAGCAGGTGCTGAACTACTTTGCTCTGACACCTCCAGCAGGCTTGGAATACTGGGTGCTCCCACAAAAATATGAATTCGAGGTCTTTTTGACATTTTTGATCACTGTGTAAATTTGACTTTAAACAATATGGTTTATGCAATAAATACAACACTAAGTATTAGTAAATGCCAAAAATTATATTTGGCCTTTTCTTAACATTTTAAAAATACCTAAAATTCAAAGGACTACTTCATAATTTAACTGGTAAAAACAGCACTTTACCACTTAAAGCCTATAAAATGAAATGTACAAAATAAAAAAGTGAGTTATTTATTGTGTCAAACTTCCATAGAAAAAGAAATTATTTACAATAGCGCTTAATTTCTGATTCTGATACTTGGAAACATGTAGCAAATGCAGAATTATAGTGAAGTTCAATTTAAGTTTAATTATTTAGCAGGCTTATCTTCATTTTATTGCTAATTAAACAGCCAAATGTGAATTCACTATTCAGTACTTCATTTTAATTCATGTGAAATAAATGCCTGTGGGGAACTTTCACAGTATGTTTAGAAGATATTTCACCTCCCAGAAAATTACAATTTCAACTAAACGATTAAAAATACTAGAGCTATCTAAAATCAGTTTAAAAGTTGTCTAGAAATGCAGTATTTTACATGCTGGATTAGCATGAAAATACTGTATTAAGTGATTATTTCATGAAATTGAATGTTTCAGGATATTACTGATAAATTATAAATATTTAATAAGCACTAAGATGTCAGTGCAACCTGAGCAGATGATTTAGAATTAGCTTCAATACATTTACACGGTATCATACTAACCAAAAAGTTACTAGCTTTTTCTAGCTTATTAAAAATAAGCCCACCTTACAGAGCACAACACAAAAGATCCCTTTTTTTTGAAAAAAAAAAAAAGCTATACTGTAATTTTAAAATACTCAGCTACAGCTACAAGTGTTCATTAAAATGCAGACACCTAGCTACATATTTTGGGAATGTTGTTAATACAAGTTGCTGCAATAGGCAATTCTGCAGAGGTAGGAACACCAGAAACAAAATTCAGGAGCTAATCCAGCTGCAAATAGAAGAAAAAAGACCATTGAAACAAATACAGTATTAAAAAATATTTAGTTTTTTCATTTAGCACTTATTAAATTAACAGCCATTTTCCTAACAACCCACTAGGGGTCGATAAATCTTCACTGTCATAAAGCTCACAGTAACATGGAAAAACCATGAACATCCTGGAACACTGGGTATATTATAGGTGTAACTAGAAAACAATATACAAACACTAAAATTAGATATATCATGCCATAATACAAAGAAGCTACAAAATGCAGTAACTAGTATCACTCAGTTTTATGCCTATTGCAAAATGCACAATACTTAAAAGATTGGAGTACCAAAACTTCTGCAGTTGTTCATTGAAATTCAGGCTCATGAGAATGCAGCTTTTAAAGCACAATTCCCATACTTGCGAAAGTTTTAAGTTATATAATTAAAGAATGGTAATATACAAATAACCAAAAAGACAGAATTTACAGTTCAACACTAAAATAATGGATCAGGCAAAAAGGGAAAGACAAAGCGAAGTGATAGCGAGGTTGAATCCCTAAAGAAGTGATGTTAAAAGTAAGTTTTGTAGATAAAAGGCTGCCCAATATATGATGTAAAAACAACTTCAGTAACAGTTCCCCCATGACAAATAGAAAACATTACCACCACTTCAAACAAAGTTCAGAGGTGTAACCTAACTGATGAGATTAAATAATTTCTTCCATTTCAAAATGTGTAAGTCTACTGGTATTTTTTTTTTCATTTATTACCTTGGTTACAGCCATTACAGATGGGTAGCTTTCTTAATTAGGTACTCTATAGTATAACAATATAAATGGCTCTCAATAAGAAGGTTCAAGTGAATTACAAAACATTTCTTCCACACATATAGTACAGAAGAGGTTGAACAGCAGAATCCTGACACAAGTCTGGGCCACTTCTAAAGAACTTGCATACCACAGAAAGACTAATGAAATAATCAGTTATTTCCAAACTGGGCTTTGGTACAGTGAGCAGCTCTTTCACTTCAATCTTTACATTCTTCTACAAGGGCTGAATACTGACCTGTCACAGATATAAAATCATGTCTTATTCAAGTCTTAGTGTTTTGTTACATGTCTGTAACCTGGAAGAGATTTCAGAGGCTTTTCCTAATTCTGCAAAAATTCTCAAGCATTTGTACATTAAGCTTCAGGGAGATAGAAATCTTAAATTAAGTGAATTTAATTTAACCTTAATTTAAAATATGTTCAGGACAAAATAATTTGCTTACCTACTTTCTATACCCTCAGAGTAAGCTAATAAAAAACAGAGTTCTAAGTTTTATAATGAAAAACTGAGATTCAACAACACTGTAAATGATCCCATTGAATACCTCAGTTCTTGACTAGTTCTGAGAACACTAGAAGGGCAGTTTGGCTGCTAAATAGATGAGATTATTAGAACAGTATGCTTAGAGGCCAATTTGCAACCTGGAGTTGCAAGACCTTTCAGAGATTTTGTACTCATAGAAAGGTTGGTGCTTATGATGTCATAGTGTAAAGTACCCAACATTAAAATTAAAAAACTGTCAAGTGTACTAGACTACTTCATATAAATATAAGGCAGGGCCTCACATATCATACTAGAAGAATTTTTCGCACTTTATAGCTTAAAACCAGAAAGCAGTAACAAAGGAAAGCTTTTAGATAACTTTATATTTCATAGGTTAAACATACCTTCTCAATACTTGGAAGTTCAGTATAAAAGTTTAAGATCCTAGGAATGCAGTTGTATTTCACTCTACTTCCAGAGATATCCTGTTTCATATTTCAAGTGTATTCTTCCTATAATTAGGGTTGAACAATAAATTAATCGGTTAACACTTGAAGGAAAAATATCACTGAAGAATCATATTAAAGCATGCAGTTTGTTTGCAATTCTGTCCATTCCCCATATTAAAACCGTGGAAACTAGCTCTGTTTTTAATTCCCAAGCACTACTATATTATTTTTAATGAAAAGCTTTACTAATCTATGAAAACAACAAAATGTAAATCTAAAGGCATCCCAATAGTCCCAAACTTTCTTCTCAGTGTGTGTATATATATATATACACACACACACACACAAACTCTTTATGCAGAGTCTGAATTAGACACAGCTGTTATCTTGGCATACTTGTGGTCTTCATAAAATCTATTTACTATCTTTATTTTTGTCCTTGAGATTGAACTGGATGAATTCTTCTTACATTAAGATAGGATCCTTGTGGCAAAACAAGAGTTTTAGTTTAGACTTAAATAAGGGAAAAAGAAGATATAGGCAGATAAAGATTACAACAGAATTATGTTTAAGGATTTTCATTTGTTATGTATTAATTCGTTTTGTGGTTTGCTTTAAATAGTTTTGCTTGCACTACAATATTAAGTAGTATGTGTATGAGGATAAGAATACAGCAGGAAAGTAGTTATATACGTATCTCCAGTTAAGGAGGGGTTCATTGCAATATGAGGCAATTAATGAAAGAACAGACTATCAAAAATAAAGGAACAAATAATTGGAAGGTTTATGAGATAAGGTTATGAACAGGGAAGGTTGTATTCCAGAGTCTCAATGTAAGCCGCTCTTGGATCAGGAATGCATTTAGACTACATCCCACTACCCCTCATCCTCTACAAAGGTAAACTACCTACTTGGACATGCACTGAGATACTATAAATAGGACAGAAAGACAATTACTGTGCCCCTTCCACCTTTTTTGCCTTGAGGATTTCATTTTGTGGACCTGGAAGATCTTGGCAGTCTCACACTATACTCTAAAAAAGCTAATTCCTCTTGTAACTGCAATGTTTTGGACTCAAGCTACAGCAGGCATGACACTGCCAAATATAATTGAAAAATATTTGTTTTCTTCCAGAGTACCTCATCTTTTTACATCTACACTATAAATGCACATAAAAAAGTATTTTCGAAGTACTTCTTAATATTAGTCACCGATTTTATAGACAAGTACCTCAGTATTTGCTTTTATAAGCACACCTTACAGCCAGGTAGCTTTGACATGACAAACATGCATGAATAATAAATGGTGACTTATTTACTGCAGTACTAAAACCCCAGTGACAAAAATCTGTGAACTACTGATCACAAAAACTGAACACTACCAAGATCTACCACTGTATACATACAGGGACAGTTGATGTCATTAAGCAACTGAATTTCCCTGAAATAGATTAAATTGAATTTACAATAGGATGATGGCAATGCCAACTTCTAGTACAAAAGTGAGTTTAGTAAAAATGCCAGCCTCTGTACAAGTGTGTTCTGAATAAATATCTGGTATATAAGAACACACCTGAAATGGTATTGCATATAATACATGTGAAATCAGACTAACAGCACTAATTAAGATGACAACAATACTTTATTAGGAAAACACTTTTCAAAGCAAAAATAACTTCCATACCTTGGTAAACTTGCAGTTATATAGTACTTTATCAGCCTCTTATTTTAACTATCACATCTCTTTTGTTTTTTGTCATGTTTAAAGATTAATAAAAGTTACACATAAATTCAAAAAGTTTTCCTTAGCTTTCCAGTTCTGTAACTTCTCTAAACTTAGGATTTTCTTTCCTGATTCATAGTTTACAGTGCAAGTATATTACACCAAAGCAATTGAATCTTGATATTATTTAATGAATTTTTGCAACTAAAACATAATTTATATTTTCAAAACCTAAAATTTTGTTTTTTCTTAAGAGATTTAGAGCTTAGGAATGGTAAGTGACCTCTGCCTACTTCCTGGTTCACCTGAGTCCACTATCGAATGACATGCTTTGGCAATTTCTGAGTGACTTTTTAGGTCAAAGATACCAAACTCCATTACCAGGAATCATCAGTACTTATAACCATTTAAATCTGTAAATAGGAAAAAAATGAAAGTTCAGGTAAATTCTGCATATGCAAATTTGCTTAAAGAATCTTTGCTAGGATTCTTTAGAACAGTTTTATTACTTATTTAACGAGTTTTGTTAATGAAGTTCTGTTTTAAAGAAAAAGTCTGAAAGAACAGTTCTTAAAAAAATTAGCAAAAAACCCATTTATCACATTAGCAAAATGCCACTGCCACAAAACAAATCCATTTTTGTACTGCGGTTAAATTATCTGTGGGTAGACAGGGGGTTAACTAAACCAAAGATAACAGGAGCTAAAGCTCATAAAGATATAAATGAAACCCGAATGCACATATCCATTATACCTGTTAATTATTACACCATTTCTTAATATGTGGAAAGGTGCTCTAGTCATAATAGCCAATGAAATCCCAGCTTTTTATCTCTGAAATGGTCAGAGTCTGATTGACGGGTCAATGATCTATTCAAAACCAGCAACTATGTCAGCAAGTTTTACATTTCCAAGACACTGCAATTAAAGTTTAATATACCTATTACAAGAAATACATTATGGTACATAAGACAAGAATCCTAAATTTAAAGTTTTTAAAAATGAACAACTATGTCATTAACAGTTTCTTAATCTCCACTAATTTGCTACAGATAGGAAAAAATTAAAAATAGTTTTAGAAATTCTCTTTCAATGGTTAAATACTCTAGGAACATGTATACATGGCCTTAAGTTACCCTTAAAAAACCTTAGAAGTATTCATTACTTTTATTCCATATTTCACTAGTCATAATAGTATTCGCTCACCATGATAATCACTTAAGCATTAGGCGAAACTAATTTAAAGAGGGTGACACAGCTTCAGCTTCCTGTCACTCCTGAATATCAATGGTAGTAAGATGCCTAAATTCCTGTTTTTAAAAGTTACATCCAAATATAGTTTCATCTAGTCTACTTAAGTCCTATACACTGAAAGTAAACCACACTAATTCCACCTCCAGGTAATGGTTTCTTTCTTTGTTTCACACTACAGCTTCAAGCTATAAACAAAATTACAGACATAAAAGACAGCAATGCATCAGAAGACAAAGGATTAGAGCAATATAATGCAAAAGTTTAACTTCTTTTCCTCTCCAGAATTCTCATACACTCCCCAACACTGAGGATTTTGGGAGTAAAAACAGTATATTCTTTTAATCCCATCTTTACTCCCATATGATTGTAGAGTAGAAAAATCTACTAAGGCACCTGCCAACCAAAGAAAAAATAAAAATAAACCTCTGGATGCAGAACTCTGATCATACCACAGAAAACTCTTCTGGCACTTTTACCATGCTGCTCAAATCTTCCTCGAAAATTCAATTTTGTCTTGTAAAGCCAGGTACTGTAGCTGTATAATAACCTTGAAAAACTGAAGTAACAGCAAGCAGTGTAGTAAGTTTCACACACTTAGAATCTGAAACAACTCCAGGATGAAGTGATGAACACATTACATGTTTGCTTGCAACTTGTGCAAGAAACAAGAAGGATGATCTTTATTCCAACAACTCCTACTGGCACTGCAAGTGAAACAATATACTAGAAACAGCACCTTCCCACACCAAATCAACAAGAAGCTTGGCCCAAATATACATATATATACACATGTATTAAGAGGAACCCAACAGAAAATAAAAACTGACAGAATAAATCAAGCTAAGCAACTTGTAGTTGAAGCAATCTTATACTCTACATAAGAGTGAGGGATGTACCATATGGGCTTCAAAGAAGATTATACCTCTAAGTGAATGGCAGCTCAAGGAATCAAAGTGGATTGCTTTAGACTAGGCTAGTGAGACCTAACAAGAAATCAAGAGAACACGTGAAAGAAAGTATATGTGCATAAGGTCTTATTTTTGTCATGCTTTGTTTGGTGATGGCAGCAATCACCAATTATCTTTAATCTAAATTTTAAGACAAAGTTTCAGTCAAAGACTGTAGTCCTATCTATAACCGACCTTTTTAACCAAATGTAATTTTACTCAGAGATGGTTATTTGGCTCACATAATAAAGTCATGTTTCTGGAATACGGCACACAGAGGCAGCTGTTGACCAGACGCGGTGGTACAGCAAGAATCCTGCTACTCAGTATCTAAATTTACAAAAATCACAAGCTTTCATTTGCCTACAGCCGTACCTGTAACAATTAGTATGAAGTTACCTCTAAACGCTATCAGAATGTAGATTATTCTTGACCATAGAGTAATTTCTTTTAGTACTTATTATTTATGTTAAATTGCAGCTATACTAATTCCATTTAGTATTTAGCTCTTGTCACTGGCTGTTACCAGAGGACTACAAAACCATTTGACCTCAAGACAGGTACAGCTGGTCTACAAATACATAAAAGCTGTTTTCTGCAATATATATAGCCATAAAACAACATGCATCCAAACTTTTTTCCTACCTGCAGTGCTTTCAGTAACAAAATGCTTTTTTGAATATGAAATACCCGATTCAGGCATTGCAATAGAAATGTTCCTAAATACTCCTGCAGCATAAGCAGGGAGATCAGAGATTTAAACCAAAACCAGTGTTTTGAGAAGTTCCATACAGTCTGACACTTGTCAAAAGTTAAATCAAAATACTGACTAAAAGGCTAGAAACACTAAGTTGTTCTTCATAACAATTACTGAACTATTAAAATACATAACTAAGGCAAGCAACCAAATGGCATTGCTAACATTTAATGAGTACCAACTTGTCTGCAGGATCAAGGCCTGTAGTTTCTAGAACTGTGCTCTAAAAGGAAAATATTTTCCTTGATCTGAGACATTTATTCTGAAAATACAAGTTTGGATCATATGGAGGCATCTACTCAGCAGTTTCATCAGCCATTTTACTTTAAAAGGATTATTTTTTGGAACCAAATGATGCAACAATCTGAACACTGATAACACATTTTCAATTCGGCCACTGAGATGGTCTTCATTGTGTTTGAAAATTGGAGTAAAGGTAGTAGGCTTTTCTGATTAACTTGATAATTCTTTCCTCACTGCTTTTGTGCCTTGCGAGAGCTCCTTTTAAGTAAATGCTATTTATTGATTTTTGTTTTGCAATACATGAAAACACATAATTAAGGAGATATGAACATACAGAGGCTGTTACTAACAGAAGTAGTTAAAAGTTCTGAAGAACAGTGACCTTTTGAGTAGGAAGGAAAGATAAAGGTAAAAGGTCAGAGATACACAAAAGTTCTGTGCATGTTTTGTTGAAGAACACTCATTTCCCAAACCCTTATTTTTGATAACTATTTAAACTACTAAACTGCTATACCTTCTGTCAAGAAACGTATTCCAGATATTTCAGCATATTAAAAAAGCCTCACAATATTAGAATGACATCATCACAGCTTTTTTTTTTTTTTAGAAAAATGGTTAAGTCTACAGAAAATTATCCACAGGTATCATTAGCAATGAAAATCTATTTTAGGACTTAAATCTTCTGATAAACTGAGGTTGATAAAACAACACAGGACCTAAGATGCAAATGAGCCAACTGGTCAAAAACATGGTCATAAAAGTCCTATTTCCATCAGATTAACTGACTATAGATTTGTTTTATTAGGATTGGAAGATAAAAATCAAGATATCAGGCTTGCATGAGCTTTTGTTTTCTTCTTGTAAAAGTCTTTTCCATTTTCTTAAACAATTTTTTTTTACTAATAAGAAAATACTTTTTTTTTTCTAAACTGAGCAACAATTCTCTGGGTTTAGATTCAATGGATTTCTGTAAAATCTATTTCCAGAACAGCAAATACCTTTCAGCTTGACTTAGTAATACAAGTGGCAGAACATCACTATGATACTGTGCAACAGGCATTATAGTATTATCAATCAAGTACATCTTCCAGCACAAATTCATTGTATTTCTCAAAAAAAAAATTAAATTCTTATTTGGGCTCAAATCACATGAGCTGGTATTTCATATTATGAAAGTTACTGGAATCCATCTTCCACAGCAATTGCATACATCACTGGGATTAACTGGTTATAGCACACAGATAGCTGTAATCAAAGGCTGTTCTCTCAATTGCAGTTGCTTTAGTGGCTTGGGAAAGAGAATTTACTCCCTCACACTGAACGTGGCCTCCACGCTATGGCAGAAAAAAATTATTTGAAATACAAAGCCATCACTCTTATTTTCTCACCTTTACAAAAGTCTCACTCAAAAAAGATGAAGTTTTATAACAAGAAAAGTGGATGCTGACTGCTCATTCACAGACAAAAATGGGGTATGATCGTTTTGGACAACAACTGTAGGTAAGATTATCCTGTGCTTTTGTATTATGGGGGACAGGGGACTGAAGAGGTATCATTCATGAGTCTACTTAGCATTAGTAAAATGCCTTTTGCTCTTCACCACAAGTAGACATGTTAGCAGTAGCCTTTAACAAAAGCCGCACTTCCTCTTACATTTAATGCGAGTGGAGTATATCTGTCAGCATCATTAAATAATTCCAGTTAGATGTCTGTTAATGAAAATAAACTCAGCCACCCACTCAAAGAAGTCATACTAGGAGCACACAAGTCATCACTAGATCAAGACATGCTCCAAGGCTGTGCAAAACTAGAAACTACACAAGCAGCTCCAGAAGCAGCCAGATGGCATACAAGCACACAAAATCTCTTTAGACCAATAGCTCCATGAGGAGTTCATTTACCTCCTCAGTGTTTAAGCAGGATCTCTCCAGAAGAGCAAATATTTAACCTTCCTGTAAACAGAAACAACAGGAAGTATTTTTTGACAGGCCTGAACCTATGGCACCAGACCTTTTCTATTCTTTCCCCATGCTGAACCACATTCTGCACATTTTATCTGTTTCTGTAGTATGCAGCCTCATCCTTCATGTGGTATCATTGGTGTATTTTTGTGAGATTCAAAATAACTGCCAATCTGATATACTAAATAGCTGATCTCCCGAATATTTTCATATCTCAGGAAGATGAAAGCTGGCTTCATACAAAATTTCTATAAAACTAAAGTCTCAAAAAGGAAAGTTCATAGAACATGCTTTTGATGTGAGCACTGTATTTTAAATAAAACCTTGACAGATATCAACTACATGACAGTACTGATTTTTATAGCCAAATCATTATTTCTGTTCTTGAAAATGCAAAGAAATTTCCAGGTTATTTTAAAATCTTCCTGTTGCACACACTACACACACACCCCAAGAATACACTTCAGCATTAACAACTGGAAAAGATAGCTCTTCTATCTAGAAGTTAAAAAGGTTTAAGAGTTTTTCAGAAATAAAGCTCCCTTAAGGAAATACAACCTTCAGACTTGGACCAAGCTGTCTCTGTATAATAATGACTAGCACTACAAAGATCACAGATGGTTCACTACACACACTTGCTCCTTATTGTGGCTACAAAAGCAACATACCTACCAACTTCCTTATAGAACTGTAGGAATATCAGCCAAGGAAATACTCTTTCACAGGTATTATGGATAAGCAGTAAAGTTGTTAATTTACTAAAGCACTGCAGAAAAATAAAGATAAAAATTTTAGGGTATTTTAAGTTAGTGAAAACTACAGTCAAACTTCTGGAAACAGAAAGAAAGTTTTAAGTCCTTTAGCATTTACCTAGCAAAAAATTAAGATATGATGCATAAAGGAAATCAGCATTACCTTTTTAATATATAAGCCTTTACATTTCAATGGTTTAGATAGATGTTAGTTTAGCAAACTGGTTAAGCTTTAACAGAGAACAGGTGACACTGAGTAACTATCAACACAGCTGACTGAGCCAAAGGTGCCTTTTAGATGCAAATTTCCCTATTTCAAAGTAACTAATCTCTCAGACTTTGAGGCAGCAATGCACTTAGACTAGTTATTCAAAATAGCTTAATTGATTATGCTCAAAAAAATTGTAGATCACAATTTCTATCCTACTATGCACATAAAAGTTAAATGAAATCATCACAATTGAACAAAATCTGAATAAAATGCTTGAAAAATTGATTTATATGACCTGTACATATATCTACCCTTTTGCTCGGTAATTCAGCTGTCTGAAAACACTTCAAGCAAAATCAGAAAACTCAGGGTGTGGTGTTACAAGTCACCTTGGGTCTCCCTCTACTGTTGTAAGTCATCATGCATACCAGCATAACCACTGATAAAAAAAACTTATTGTACCCATCTATGTTCTAGGTAAAGATGCATAATTTTCTTCACTGTTTTTATGTTAGAGGCAATAACTCTATTTTCTGTACCATGCTAATGTGAGTATTGCTGTCTACCCTAATTTAGTTGTCCTTAATTCAACAACTCTTACAAATTGTTTTATTACTTGCAGTACTATATAGTCATCTTTTTTGATATATATTACACTAAGGGGTTCAGACTAGCCCCACCTGCCTAACTCACAGATAATCTGAAAAGTCTTCAATATCATTTATTTCCCCCTCATTTTGATACCTGGGAATATTCTGCCCACCCTAGCTTTTCCATCATGTGCTTTGGGAGAAAGTCCAGTCAAGTATATGCAGACTTAACACTTTCACATACACCAGCAACCCACTTAGAGGAAAGCACCGTTCTTCAGAGAGAAGTCGGTAGTCTAGATGATCAATCTTACCACCAGACTATGTTGACAAAACCAACAATACAACATGTGCTGGAACCATGAAATTTTAAGTTGTGTAAATTTCAAACCTCCTGAAGTATGAAGAGTTAAGGATGGAAGCTAAAGAGGTTTATTTATCCATTGTCTTCATGCAGAAGCTGCTTCAAGCTGAAGTAAAACTAAAAATTGCCTCTGAGTATAATTCAATATAATCAGGAAAGACTAGATGTAACAAATGCTCACCTCATAGTTTACTTAATACTTTGTGTACTGGAACTGCAATCCTGTTTGCAAATATTTTTTTTTTTCCTGTCTGACAAATGTTTGCAAATTCTATACTTGATCTTTACTAGGATAGAAACAGTATGACTGACAGTGTACACAAGGCCAATGTGTCTACTAGTGTAATTTTTATCCACACAACCATGTGAGCCACTACACGAAGCTAAAACCATGGTAGTCTCCAGAAAAATATTTTAAAAACTCTAGTAGGAAGTTTTCATGTAGAACAGAAATGGCATGGTCAACATTAAAAATGTATCTTTAAGAAGAGTTCTGTTTAATGCCCCAATACACAAATTAGTTTGGTAGTAAATTAGCTCTGAATATTCTTTTGTAAAATTAATTCTTTTGTAAAATTCCCACAAGTGAATTTTACCTTCTGTGAAGACCTGAAAGAGGAAAATTACAGGTAAAGTAAATTATGATTTATCAGGGAATACAGGGAACTTGTTATCCATTCCATATCAAACTATTTTATGTATTTCGCTAACAATTTGAATAACACCAGATTTTACCTGCTTGCATTAGGGAGCACACGGAATACAAATATCATCTATTGTAGTATTGAGCATGTAATAGGTAATGAGTAAATACACACTGGTTTTGTCCTTCCCCTAAATTTCACATTAAAACATGTTTATATGAGCTTACTTTAAAAGATTTTAAAATTAGCAGATAAGCTATTACATTAAACATATGACCTATTGTCTTTCTCCAAAGATTAGTAACCTTTAAAACTGACCAGAAAGGAATTAAAAAAGCAGTATAATTTGTTCTATCTTAGCTAACATCCTGAGTTAGCTGACATCTCATTGCAAGAACTATACTGATGTTTATATTACATATATATACATAAAGCTTTATCTTGCAGCTAAAACTAACTTACCATCCAAATTAATGGCAGTTAATGCTCAGAACAACAAATGTTAAATGAAATATGGCAACAGTTCATGGTAACCATTATGATACACTGGAGCAGAAGAAAAATCTGAGATAAGTAAAAATACATAAAACCAAAATGCTAAGCTATCACATTTGTCAGCATAAATCTAAAAAGCAAGAAATAGAGATTCAGTTTACAGTATGGAAATCAGATTAAAAAAATACTTGAAGGCATCTTCTCTAAAATAAAGACAGGATTCTTTCATTAAGTACAAGGTATTCAGTGACAAGCAAGAACCAAAATATTACCTTGCTAACTAAAAGATTTTCTCAACAGGAACTTGTATGACATTACAATATATTATACAATATATCATGAACTGCAGCTGCCAACAGAAAAAACATGCAGAAAACTGAACAGTCATATCACAGTGAGAAAAAATTAGTAAATGACAGGGATGGAAGCCTTTAATCTTCACAACATAAGCAAGTGTAAGTACTCGATTTGATGAAGCCAGGAAGAAAAACAGTCAAAGCAGTGTCCACCCTCATTTAAAAAGGCAAACATTGAAGAGGGAAGACATAACATCATAATGTATAAAAGAATTAAGAACTACACAATATGACTACACAGTTCTTAATTCTTTTTTACATTATGATGTTACTTTATGCTCCCTTTCCCAGTTTGGCAAAGTTTTACTCTACCAGCTCTTAAGTTAAAATTCTAATCCCAAATGGGAACCAACTGTCAAGTCCCTTTACCTATACCTATCGCTTTAACTTGGGAAACCCAGTGTTCAGAATACAAGTACTTACATTTTAAATCTAGGTAATTTTTAAGTCTGAAGCCCCGATCCTGAAACCTCCTTTATGCAGACACCATTCTCCAAGTAACCCACTAAACACTGTGTCATTTCAGGGTATCTCAGACTTTCACCAGGCATGTCAAAATGCAGAGAGAGGGGCTGCCCATCAGTAGTATCCTCCACTGCTGAGCAATGCAAAGCCACTGCACTGTACCGCTATATAGAATGGTGGTGTTACACAAAGCTTTTCCATCCCCAATGAGAGCCCAGCTGCTTAAGATTGTAAACATAAAATGAAAGACCATAAAAAAGTCTTGACTCAAACTTATCTTTCAAAAAAAAGAAAATTTCACTCTTGCAGATAACATTAGCATTTTAGGAAGGAACAGGGAAATCTTACCTGAGACACTGAAAGAATGGGTTTTGACCTATTGAACTGCTCATCTTGCATGAATCAAAATGCAGTTAAGCAGAGGCTGAAGCTGCTCCCATTTAAAAGTTTTCTAGGGTCCAGTCTGGTTCCAGGCTCCATGACAGAAATTTGCCACCATGCCTCATACTAGTAACAGTACTCATGATAATTCATGAGTAGTCTAACCCCATTATCCTAAGAAGGAAATACTGACTTCTTAGGTCAAGAACTAGATGTCAAGTGCAGTGCTACTGGAAGAAAGCTTGTCATTGATCTTTAGGATTACCAGTGCTTTACAAGTATTGATGCAATGAGAGGGTTTATCTTGACTGATCATCCTACTGTAGGAATGACCATCTCATGCCCAAGAAGTCAGAGCTCTGTCCACTGGGGTTACATTGCTGTACACGGGAAGAATGGGGAGTAGCTGAACTGCAATGTCCATACTCCCAATAGGTCAGTTAGAATTAGCAGTCCATGCAGTTGAAGATCTAATACAATCACCTTGATTTATCACATCTCCAGACTTTATATTCTATTAGGATCTAGAATGGGAAAACAAAACAGAAACAAGCAAATGCAGACAAAGCTCAAGGAATTATACGCTTTAAAGAAGTTGATCTGACATTCTCAGCAGAAAGGCACAATCGTATCTACACTGGCACATTCCCAAAGAACTCATGCCAATTCCAGTATCTATTTCTTTTGTTTGTTGAGTTATTTCACCTTAGTTAGCATTTTAGAAAGTTTTATAACCAAATATAGTCACAGGTCAAGTTATATTACCTTCTCTTCACCTGTCATCATCCAATCTGCTGGATGAACACCTGCCGAAAGACTGATTTTTTTTCAGACACATTAACCACATGGTGTGGAAATAATTGAAGTAAAGTCTACTGGAAAAACACGTATGCAATATATTTGACAATCACTCCTTTTATCCAAACTGACACTTCAGAGTAGCTTATGGAGGCAGCTACAGGTAGTATTTGATATTCCAACAGAATTTCTGCTTATTTCTCTAACACTGATTTCTATGGGTTTTTTTAATCCAACAGAACCTGGAAAATCCTACAGAACTTGTATTTTTCATTATCTTCAACATAAAGTGAATGAACTGTAGTTCCATTAGAGCTCACTGTTTCTGTTCCTAACAAGGAAAAAACCTGAGTAAATTTAATATGCTCTGATGAAGGATAAACATTCAAGACAAGAAGTATTTCACTTATCACTTAGAGGACAATCTAAGACTTTCCTGTATTTCTTGAGAAAACTTAAGTTTGACAGGAAAGAAAAACTGTATCAGTTTACTAGAAAACCAAGTTCCATTAGTTTCTCATTGAGAAGAAATACTGTCCATGCTCTGTAATTTCTGACCTATATTCTTTCACATATGAGGACCATACAAGTTTGCATAACCAACTCAGTTCCAAATGACACTTAATACATTTGACCTCCCTACACCTTTAAGTAGGGAATAAATTATCATCTGTTTTTCATGTGGGAACTGAGGCTAGGAAAGATTAAGTAATTTACTTTGTCTCACACAGTAACCTGAAACAACTGGAGAACTCACTCTGTGCGAATCTTCCATATCCATACTTTAAACATTGCACTATCATTCCCAAATGTGTAATCCTTTGCCTGTTTGATAAATCACAAAACTACCCATTTTATCTCAACTTTTCAGCTTATCTATTGAGATTTTAACATTCATCATCTCTGGTTACCCCATTTCTATATCTGTGATTTTTATCTCTTCCTGCAATAAAAAAAAATGTATTGTCCTCCTCAGTCAAATGCTTTTATTCCTTATCGAGGTCTCACGTGCTGACTTACACCACCATAAAATAATCAAATGATTCAAAGTCGGTATTAACACAGGGCACCCAGTGTTACTTTTTTTTGTTTAGCTCTTGGAGCATCATACGCTATTTGAAAGAGGTTTTCTCTTACCTTATGCGTTGCACAGAACCTACCCATACAACTAAGCCTTAATTTCAAGATGTTAAAAATTACTTTAAGATTTGTCTTGATATGACTTTAAGACTCATACTCTCTGGAAGAAAAAAAGGTGAGGGAGTACAGTGTTTTGCCAAATGAGATATCTTTTTTCTTTTAGTTAACAGGCCCATTAATTTCTTTGACTTAAAATAACCTTCACTGAATTAGCCATGTAATAAACAAGAATAAATTAAGCCTAAAACTAAATAACACTAATGGACTTGCACTACAAGTATGGGTTCACTGTTAGGTGAGGCGTAAAGTATACAGGGGAACAGAACAGTGAAGGAGATTGGCTTCTTTTTCCTTCCTTCTCCTCTGTTACCTTCATGAGATACTTGTCACATGAAGAAGCTGAATTTCTGCTTATATAGCCCAATGTTACATTTATTTATATAAATAACTGCCACAGTGCTAATGTAGACTCTAAATCTAAGATGAACATATAGGATACACTTGTGCAAGAAAGTTGATCTCTTAACAATAATTGAACAGTCTGAAAGCATAAATTAGATTGCCAGTTAGTTTTCCTTTACCAAAAGCAAACACCAGCTTATCCAAAAAACCGACAAAAGAAATCAAGATAAGCTTTTACAAATTCCATGATGATTTCAACTCATTGAGTCAGATGACAGCAACAGAATATTCCTTTTGAAATCAGGAAATCTGTTACCAATGATGTGCAGATGCTCTACCTTATAAGTATTTCAAAATAAGCTTACCTTCAACCTAGTGACTTTCAAAAGAAAAAACAGAAGAGATAAAGTAGAACAGATAAATTTGACATTATCTTGCCAACAGTGACAGTCTAGACAATAAATAATAATCAAGAAAAACTTAAACAGCACAAAATCTTCACCTTGTTAATGAAAATGAATGTTTATCTAAATCAAATTCTATGGCAGCAATTGCAGACTGTTCTCACGTCAACTGCCAGTATCTCTTCAATGCTTCTCACATCTCTGGACACCACTAGGTCCACCCACCCTTGCTCCTTCAGATGTCCACAGCTCCTACACCAGCACCAAGTGACAGCAACACCTCCAGAAGACACTCCAGGATACACAGATTTTATCTGTGCAGGTCTTGCCACAACTCCATAAACTGGCACTTATGTCTGGCCCTGCATATCTAGACATTGCACATGATTGCCATACGGGCATCTAAACATCATATATAACATGGGATTTTAATGAACTCCAGCATTTCCACTGAAGGATATTATTAATAAACCAGGTCATTTAACTAGAACACAGACCAAAAGGACTGGAAAAATATCTAACTTTTTCTTTAAAATACAGTGTTTTAAAATGTTTAAGTGTGCTCAAAATGGGACAATTTAATTACAACAGAAGTATTTCTTATTCTGATCTATTTTCACCCTTCTGAGATTTCTCTGGGGTGAGCTATATAGCAGCGACTCTTTGCACTGGATATACACACACAGTGGGCACCATGAACAACCTTGAGGTCTGTGAAAGATGACTAAGAAAAGGTATCACATACACATTTTTTGCATCCAGCATAAACAGTGATTTTTTTTTTTTTCAGGAAACACATAATGTGCTGAAAAATTCCAGCCAATGTCCTCCTGGACTTTTCTGATGAACAATACCAATTTCAACCGTACCAACAAACTTGAGAGGCAATTCTTAATTCCTCTGGATCTGAGCTTCATCAACCAACAACTTTCACAAAGGATGAAGCACTCAAATATATTTTACCAATATGGATTTCTATAAACAGTCTTCCAAAGTGAAAGAGGATAAAACTGATTTTGTTAACAGAAGTGCAAACAAAAGCACTACAGGAGACTACTATTCTCTACTTCATAAAAGCTTTAATGTTTGTTATTTAAACAATAGGCACTTAGTTTGCGTCAACAACTTCTGATTGTCAATTGAGTATTAAAGCAAGAAAAAACTGGTTTGCAGTCTCTGATGCTGTGATTCCAGGCTGTTAAGATCTCAGGTATAATTTTCAGCCAGCCAAGGACACAAAGAGTTGCAAAAAAACCAACAAAACCCACCAAACCAATTTAAATTGTAAATGTCACTTTCAAACAACTCTTAGTTCACTCCTGACAAACCATACTTTCTACTACCTGTTTTTTGCTGTGTTGACTAAAATAGAGAGCAATTCTCTACAAAACAATATAATTTCCAGGAAATTGACTAAAGTACTTAACTTTCCCTCCTAGCTGTATTTAAGGGAACAAAGCTCGAATGCTCACAGTGCATCTGTGAAGGCTTTATCCCTGCCTGTGTACCTGTCAGCTTTCCCATAATTAGTCTTTTACATCAGCTAATTTCAAACACATTCAACATGTAGATGGGAATCTCAAATATATTGAGTTTGATAACTGTATCACTCACTCTTCTGTCTTTTAAACTAGAAATGAGACAAAAACCAAGCAAAAGCTAAAGATTACTCCACAAAGACACAAAGCAGCTGCTTTAACAGATTCTCACCAACAGAGGAACTGAGAAAGGAAGAGCCTTCACATTGACCTGCAAAAGCCTCTATCACTTCATGTAGGGCCACGTTAACTGAAAGGTCATGGAAATCATATTAATTTGTTACTGACTTCAGTAAGCTTCAGATCAGATCTGCAGGTTCCAGAGAAAGTTACTTTTTGTCCTACACATCAGAAAACCAAAAGTAGCATTACAGGAAATATATAAAAAGCATATTTTATATTTCTCAGATACATTTTCTGGCAATGCCTAGTAGTACTATATTGATGGTAACAGCACCAAAACACGGCACAGAAAATTTTTACCTATCTATAAACTGTCTAAACAGGACATGAGAACATTATCTCCTGTATACATGAAGAGCTTTTTATATCTCTTCTGTCACAAAGCTGAAGTAACCAGTTGGCAACCTCAGCCATCATGCACAGCAACAATATAAACAGATGGAGACAGACAGTCTTCAAAGCTGATAAACATAAGCACCACCACTTTTCATGGCAATCAAAACTGTATTTACTCATGAGGTAGTTATCAGGATTCATTCAATATTTTCTGACTTCTGCAGCAGAATTATTAACATTTTAAAAGCTCAGAAAACTGCTCTCTGACACTTGCTCTGAAATGTTGGCAGATTAGTCCACTTACTGAAGGTTTTTCAAGGACCTTTCACTGAGAGAATTAAGAATTCCTGTCAAATTTACATTCTGGAAAACAGACTAATAATTCTATTGTCAGAACTGTAAAATAAGAACAGTATCTTGCAGAAAATCTGGGAAAGTAAAAAAGTCTTATGATTGCCTAAGCAATAAATTTAATCATTTTGCTCAGCTACGGGTTATTTTTATATCAGTACCTCAAATACAGAAAACAGGACTCTCACTTTAGACTAGCATTTCCTAAAGAAAGTCCCTACCAGGCTAAGCCTCTAAACTTCCCACTTTACTTGTACACTTATGAGTTTCACTCCCTACTTTTACAGTGCTACAGACAGGCAAAAAAGCTACTATTTATATATGAACAAGATGTTAGCAGCTTATACTTGAATTTAGCAATCATGAAAATACTTAAATTTAATGCAAAATACATAAAAATAATGTTAAATAGACTACAGGTACCTAGGCACCTCACTAAGAACACAAAATACTGGACACTTTAAAGTCTTTATCTCAACAGGAAATAATCCATATACCTCTTCTCCCACTCTGCGGCACTACAGAAAGCACATGTCAGATTTACAGCATATGTAAATCTAACTTCTGCAGCCTGCCTGGAAAACCACCAAATTCAGGTTCTTTTGTATCACAGCAAAGGCAGCAAAAAAAGAAAACCTGCCAGCCTGCTCTCCAGCTTTGGTATGGCTAAACACAGCTGAAGCTATTTATAAAGGAAAGAAAAAGTATCTTGGACCTCAATTAAGTGATTCATAGGTCTTTACCAGAATTTTAAATTCAGCTGGCTCCCCCTTAGTCTCCAAACTAATAGATCTAAGTATTGATACCTTATGCTACCAGGGAAATGCCTTTTTGTCAGCTTTAGTCTCTAATTGGTTATAAAGAGATGACTGAAATGAAGATTCCTAGTGAGGTGTTCATTTTATAGAACTGCTTATATAGGCAGGTCACAAATTAAAGTCATCTTCTGGGATTCAGCTAATTCATGTGTTGCCTGTAATAGCATTTTACAGAGCCAGCCCTCTAGCAACACTGTAAAGCTAGACAACTGCGCCACCCTTCTCATTTCATCTCTGTTATATCATGTATTGGCTTGGCATAAAAAGGGAAAAATATAACCAAGAAATGTGGCACAGGTTCAGATCTAAGTGACAAATGCATATAACAACTTATTCACAAATTTAGAATCAAAATTAGACTCAGAGTACATGAATAATTCCTTAGATTCTTTAAACCGTAGTGTATTTATTTTATAAAAATATGCATATTTAAAAGACCACATGCTTTATCAACATTTCCCCCGTTATTCTGAAGACTGAATGCTGGTACAACATTTTCCTGCAGATAAAGAAACAGCCATCTCTTCTCTACTTTCACATCCCATGCCAAAAATAATTATACATGAAGTTTTACTTTAAAGCAGTGTGAAGGTGGAAAATACAATCCATAAAACTTGAGAATATCTCAAGCTAAAGACCTGCAAAAGAAAACAGTATCGAATAGCGATCTAATTAACATACTTTGCCACAATATGCAGGCAGCTCCAATGCAGTACAATTACTGTGAAGCCCTACACACTTGCTGCCTACCTGCATACCCTCTATTTAACAGACATACAGGATTTCAACCGAGAGGAATATGAGTAGGATCACACTTAGTATTCCTGACAGATTCAGTCCCTCCCATTCTCCAAGTAACTATCATTCAACCATCCACAGGTCTGTTAACTCAGAGGCCAAACAGTTTTTCTTCAACATGAGTATGGCATAAGACAATAACCCCAGCTCTCAGCTGTTTAGTTACACTACCAAGGTCTACATAAAGCAATACGGCATAACACTTAAGTCCAAGAAAAGTATGCAATTTTTTTTTTTTTTGCAACTTCTGGTGAAATGAGGAAAGGAAACATAGTTGCTCATAGAGGCAATTCAAAGGGGAACAAGAACATGTTTCGGCTTGTATAATATTCTAAATTATCCCACTGGGCTAGAACCTCAGTTTTACAACTTGCCAAATTATTTCTGGAATCACTAGAAAAAAATGTCTTCATATGTAAGTGTTACCAATATTTGGAATTTATCTCAACCATATCTTTAAGCAAAGGTTAAGAACTGCCAAATGCTTCACATGATACAGCTGACAGCTTAAAATGAAGCTTGCTGAAGCAATTGTAATTCCATTTGTAGAGTATTTCAAAATCCATTCCTGTTCCCAGAAGAAAGTTTGTTTACCATAGAAAAGAATTAGTTTTCTGCCCACTGTACGAATCAACTTTCCACCTGTTGTCTAGTGGATGTTTAGACTCTGGAGCCCCTGAACTGGAGGCAATCCCAGGGTTACCCTAGATTCAAAGGGGCTTAGCCAGACAACAGGCAGTTAGTCAGAGCCTTGCGAGGATCCCCAATTTCCAGCTTCTCTGCTCACTCTCACCTACTTTGATGAGCTAGTAAGGAGCTAGACTTACTAGACATCTGAGCTAGTAAGGAGCCCAGATGCAAACTGGGCACAGCAATCCTAGCTTTTGAGAGAATCCAGTACCAGCACATCCTAGGAACGTTTTAGCCAAATTGACAAACTTTGGTGGACAACATTAAGCTAATTGATCTTTTAACTTTAATAAACAAATATTTTTCATTTACAACACCATTATTAATGATGTTAGTCACAGGAAAAAGGTTATCCTAGTCACCTACATATTCTGAAATAGCTAATACTTCAAATAATATCATGGATTAAAGCAGAAAGTACTGGATTCCTGTCTGAGACCACTTTTTTTCAATAAAACTTTAAGACTTGACACATAAATTTGACTCTACTTGCTATGAAATTGATAATTTACACCTTAAAACTGTGGATTGCTTCAGGAAGGCACAATACAGTTTTTATTATTGTTCTTATATATAGTAAAAATAATCTCTTAAAATTATATATAAAGGTATTTTAGAGGCAACTTAGGAATTAAATTAACTTGCTTGTCTCTCTCACCTATACCGCATAAATTTTAAATAAAAACTTATACCAATCTATTATGCATACACAATTAAATACAACATTGTTGCAGAGTCCATGAACCATACAGACAGCTCCTACCATACAGGTACTAAGTTTTCTTGGTGTATCTCTCTCTTCAGATGCAGGCCTAAGGCCAACATACAATATGAAACTAACAAAGTTAGTGAAACTTCTGTTGTGAAGACAAAAAGTTACTCTTTAATCCACCCAAGAGACTTTTTTTTCCACTGATGCTAGTCAAAAGTGAATCTTCTGATGGCACCCCAATGCTATACAAGAACAAAGATACAGTTAACCATTTATTATTGCAATTATCCCTTTCATACCTGCTAAAACTCATTCTAAAGCATGTGAATTCTAATTTCCTCTGACAAATAGATTTTGCTTCAGTTGCTCACAACTTACCATATAAGAATATTGGAATAGGCCATATAACTCCTGTTCTTATTTTTCTTGAATACCCTCAGGCAAAGTGGTTACTCTTGCCCCCACAAGGGATTTGAAGCAAACAAAAATACAGTATGGACTTGCTGAGGTTGGTAAAGTGCCTGTGAACTGTACACATTATTTCATTCATAAAAACTCGCAAACAAAAATCCCTAGCTATTTTTTCATTTACAATATTTTAAGACTAAGAAATTTAACACACTGATTTAGTTATTCTTAACATTCAGCACACAGCTTACTGAATATTTTGCTGAAATCCAGTCTCATTTAGAAAAGAGGGCAGCTATGGTGCTGCCATTATTCCAAATGGAGTTGTGTGACTGAACCCACAGAGAGATCCATTTTGTTCTCACGCTGTCATGTCCCATACTCAGTCTCAAATACATTCACAAACTGGCACTGCAAACACAGCCCGATATTGCAAGCAGCTGATAATTGAGTAAAGCTCATAAATTAGAGATGCCACAGCTAAAGGCTGGACAAGAGCTAAGCATGCTAACCTTATTTTGACCTAAGTACTTGCGCAAACTGGTTAATCATATTTTTCATGCAACCTTTGTGCCTGTGAAATACTAGTCTAAATAACCTACCAAACCAGGTGAAAATAATTATCTGATAAGGACAATATCTTTCACCACCTTCTTTCCTACACATTTACAAGAGTTAAAACCTGTATACAAGTTGAGCTGCTAATGAGAATCTGGAGATGATGGAAATCAAGTAGTAGCTCAAAACCATTAGAACCACTAAGAACACTGCAATTCTGTGAACTGAAAATGAACACCAAAATGGAAGTTGTCTATGAACCACCTAGGGCATGGACACAAAAACATAAATCAGTAAGTTTGTTTCTGAAGCCCTGTGGGAACATCCAAATAAGAAACTGACCTAAGCTCCTTCCTTGCTTTTGTTCCCATATCACATACTATCCATATCACAACCATATCAAGATTATGGTTATAAAATATCCTCACAACAGATAAGAGGCAACCATTCTCCTTATTACGGGTCCTTATGACAACTTCTCAAGAATCTTAAGACATAGAAACATGAAATCAAGGTAAAATTTGAGTATCAGTTGCCTGAAAAATTTATGCGTATTAAAAGTGTGTGTGACTAAACTTCCTGTTGACAAATACACACAAGTTATATTACTTTCCCACAAACCTTGCAGCAGTCGTATGTCCATAGTGGTTAGAGAGATTCCCACAGAGATAAAGCAACTTCCTAGTTATTCCTGCCCTAAGGGCATTGGTCTCCCACATGCCTAAACAGAAAAAACCCAAATCTGTATTTTCCAATTAGCAGCCCAACTCCCACAGAAAGTGAACAAATCGCTTATTCCTTCTGAAACAAACCTCGTAAAAATGCTGCAACACACTGTCTCGCAGGCCCCGAAAGCAGACCTTACACAGTTTAGAACATCATTGAGAGATGTACTCAGAAGTCTGAGCTACATAACAAAGAACTCCCTTTAACGGACCTGTTAGCAGATGACGCAGGTATTAACTTGAGGCCTCTGTCCCCATTTAACAGGACAATCAATTAAACACATGTGAATAAGCTGGGTTTGCCTAACAGGCTCCCTTCAAAAGGGGTCTTCACAGAAACTACATTTTCCCTGAAGAATTTTGCATGCTGCGCTGTGTGGAAGCACCCTTACTTGTATTTGCACCCGCGGTACGAGAGACTTTGCCCAGCCAGGCCTCCCTCCCCTCGCCCGGAGCCCTGCCGTACCCGCGCCGGGCACGGAGCAGGCCCGGGCAGCCGCCTCCCGGCTCACGCTTGCGCTTCAGGAAGGGCGGCTTGCCCCAGGTTCTTCATGGGCACCGGTGCCTTCCCCAGCGCAGGGCGGCGGAGCCAAGGCTGACGAGCGCCCCGCCAGCAGCGGCCGTTAACGGTCACCCGGACGCGAGAGGAAGGGGAAGCGTGGGGCGGGAGCGGCTTTGTAGGGCGGTGCGGGGGGCGCGCGCCGCCTCACACCCCTTCCCCCGCTCCCGCCCGCGCGCGCGCGCATGCCCGCCACACGCCCCTCCGTCCCGCCCATAGCGAGGCTGCCCGCGCGCCGCGCCCCCTTCCCCTCCGCCAATGCCGCCAGGGGCGGGGCGGAGCGCGGAGCTCGCGCAGGCGCAGTGGGCGGGCGCGGCGCGTTCCTCAGGCTGTGTGTCCCCCCCCCTTCCCAGGCCCTTCTGTCGTCCCCCCCTCGCACCCCCTTCCCCCCCCTCCCCGCCCCGGGTCCGTTTAAAGGCGGCGGCGGCGGCGCCTCGCGCCTCTGGCGGCAGCGGCAGCGCCGGGCTCCGCCACCGCCTCCCCGCTCCTCCCGTCCAGCGGAAGCGCCGGCGGCCGCCGCCATGTACCGCTACTTGGGGGAGCTGCTGGCGTCCCGCCTGGCCGCGGGGTCGGTGCTGGCGGGCGCGGATCCGGGTGGGCCGGCGGCGGCGGCGGCAGCCGGGGGAGCGGCGGCGGCATGGGGCGGGGGCCGGTGCCCGCGGCGGCACTACTGCGAGGCGGCGAAGAAGGAGGACGACCCCAACTTCTTCAAGATGGTGGAGGGGTTCTTCGATCGCGGCGCCAGCATCGTGGAGGACAAGCTGGTAGAGGGGCTGCGCACCCGGGAGAGCATGGAGGACCGGCGCCACCGCGTCCGCGGCATCCTCCGCATCATCAAGCCCTGCAACCATGTGCTCAGCGTCTCCTTCCCCATCAAGCGGGACAACGGCGAGTGGGAGGTGATCGAGGGCTACCGGGCGCAGCACAGCCAGCACCGCACCCCCTGCAAGGGAGGTGAGACCCGCCGCCCTGTCCCGTCGTCCCCCCCGCCCCGCCGCCCGGGCCCGGGGCGGCCATGCCCTGCCCGCCCTTCCCCGGCCCTCCTCCGCCGCCCTGAGGTACCGGGGGGGAGACGCTTGGCTCCTCGCCGTCTCCGAAGGGAAGGTGGGAGCGGTTCCTCCGTGGCCCTGCAGCTTGGGCTCCCCGGCAGTGACCTGCCGCTCAGCCGAGGTGCCGGGGGCTCCTCGCCCGCTGGCCCGGCGTCGGGCAAGGCGGGAGGGCAGCCCGCGGACGGCTCGGTGTGGGTCAGGCCTCTGGGTAGCTTGTGTGGGAAAACACACAGCTCCAGGTGTCCGCTCTTGAGCCGGCAGCTGGAGAAGCCATCCCTGCTGTGCTCGGGAAACCCGAGTGCTCTCCCAGAAAACCCCGAGCAGAGAAAAACGACAAGTTTTCCCAGTTAGCGGCGGGATACCCAGGAAGAGCCCAAAGTGCTTTTTCTAGGGAAAAGCTGACTTGGCACAGGTGAGGCCAACGGCGTGGCTGTGCAAAGGGACCGGCCAGGAGGGAGAATCCCGCTGGATCGCTTCGAGATCAGAGCTGAGCTAACGTGGGATCAGCTCCGATCCCGGAGGAATCGAGCTCCCTTTTAGTCCGGGGTAGATGGCATTTCCTTGAAAAACAAACACAGATGTCGTTCAGCATAACTTACTCAGGAGTTCTGGTCTTTGTGGACAGTTAAGTATTGGAGTCCTTTCCAGGACTGTGTCTCAAACCAGAGCTTCTGTAGTCTATAAATCAATTTTTTCGTAATTCAGCGTAGACCAACTTTGTGGTAAATCATGACGGTTGCAGGAAGCAAAGTTTTCTCTGTGATTTCTTATGGGTGAAGACCTCTTGACTCTTAGAATAGAGTAGGAAGGGTGTTCTTAGGTAAATGTGTTCTTGATAACCAGTCAGCTGGTGTGTATATACCACAAGGGAATTTTTCTCTTTGCAGCACTAATAGTCTGTCCTGTTAATGTGGTTCCTAACTTTCCAAAATCAAATATGTAGTGAGTGTCCTGTGGCATGTTTAATTCTTACCCAAAAGAGGCTGACTCAAAATAATTTCTTGGTGATTACTTGGAACAAGGGTTACTGGCATCAGACTTAGTTGTAGCTGAAGTTGGGTATGGCTGAAGCTTACTCTGTGTGGAGCTACTGTTTCTCTGCCATTTCTATTATTTCTTTTAAAAACTGATGGGTATTACACTTCTGTTTTTGTCTCTGCTTAGGTTAAGTTACTTTTTGCGGCCCCTTACAAGAAGTCCTTTTCTGTACAGCCTGTTACTCTTAAGATCCCCACTTGCATAACAAAATACAGCTCAGTGGCAAATGAAGTAACAAGATAGTGTTTAGCATATGATAACATCTAATATTTCACATTAGTATTGCTCAGAACTGAAAGCATTAATGTCTTCACAACAAAGAATTATAAAACACTCTGTACATGAACAAAAAACATCAGCTGGGTGATTGGATACTTTCTGTTCTGATACCTATATTTCTAAATCTTCACCAGAATATCTTGATTTTCAGTAGCATTTCTTATGCCTGCCAGCACTGACACTGGAGCAAACACTGGAAAATTTATGGAAAGTTACAACTGTAAATTTCAAGGCAGTTGGAAATGACAGCTAAAGAAAGTACTGCCTCTTAACAGTCTGTCCTTTTCTTCCTGTGCTGGTCGCCATCCCCCACGGGCTTAGGGAAGGAATTGCAAATGATATTTCCTTTCCACTCTTTTCAGCGTAGTGATCATAAATGGATTTCACCTTCTAATGCTCTCTAGGAATTTGCTCACTCTCAGATGACAGATCTGGCTTTGTAGTAAATTTAAATGGGACGTATGATAAATGTAGATCAACTGCTTGAAACCTGCTGTGAAAAAAGGTGGGAGGAAGTAGAACGTTTCTACTTAAACTGCAGAGAACAGGGGTGGTAAAGATATTTCTGCCTTTATGGTACACTTGATCTATTGGAAATGCACTAAAGAAAGTTATTTTTTTAAATTAAAGTCCTAGGAAATTTCACAGGGGAAAAAACTCAAAGCCCAGTGAAATGCAACTCAACCTCCATAGTAGTATGATACAGGAAAACTTGCTGAAGTGAGTGTTTCACACTCTGTGGAGTCCAGAGTCCAATGCAAGTAATTCACACCATCAAAAAACACTAAGGGACATAAGGCCACCTTTTAAAAGAAGGGGTGAGTTGGCATCTGGAAGGCTTGCAGAGCAGTAGGAGAAACACAGCTTCCAAATCTTTTCAGATGCAGAATCGTGAACTCTCTCTCTGCACTTACTGAAAAGTAAAGTTTGATAAAATAAGGTCCCCCATACTAGTTTTTTTTTTTTTTTAAGGATCTGTGGTTTTTACTGAGAAAGAGACAGCCTTTGGTTACTGCTACGTAACCGCTAGCAGGCAGGGATGCTTTGTCATCCCTGTCATTCTTTCAAGAAGCATTGTACTTTAAATGCGCATCTCTTGTATTTCTTGAGGTTTACATGTTATATCAATTGTAATAAAATTTGGCCTTACATCTTTAGGTACATTTGCAGAAAAAGTACACAGTATGCCCATTTATTACTTACTGGTAAGCTACAGGATAAGATGCTGTTTAAAGAATATTCAGTACTGTTCTGTATGCAGATTAGACAAATGATCAAAGTGCACTTTAAGATTCGAGTACGGAATGCAGGAAAACAAATGTTTTTAGGTCATTTAAAGGCTGTCTTCCTTTATAATTTTGTTCCTCGTTTCCTTTTATACACCCATACCAAAATGCTTCATTGGTGGTTGTATGTTACTTTTGTATACTGTTTTTGTTCATAAGGTCATATACAGATTTAACCATGAACTAATGAATAATTTATACTGTAAATCACTTTAAAAAAAAAAATCTCGATTTAAATGCTCTAAACCTGGAGACAACTCAATTACTTGATGAAACGGAGACTAAATAAACATTTGAATTATCTACACTTCAGCAGCATCTTCTGTTTCTACTTAATGTTTTTAGCTTAATGTTATAGCAGTTAGATTAAGTTCCTTCTGTCACAGACATCATCTTCAATTTCCTTGCCTGCTCATTCTCTTCTAGGGTGAAACCTCAACCCCTGCTTAGTAGTCTAGCCCAAATCTGGAAAGTGCCAAACTTCTTATGCAAGGTTGATCTTTATGAAGCAAGTTTAAAACTAACATGCACCTGCAGATGACACCTGCCACTAGAAATGCAGAAGTTCCTTGACTACTGCTCCTTCTGTACCTCCTCCTCTGCTGTCTTCTCTGTTGCCTGCAAGTAGAAATAACTCAGCAGAGTGAATGCCAGGAGAGACCTGACTGGATGGGTGACTGTGGCCTGATACAGAAATGGAATGGCAAACCACATGGGTTGGACTGGATGAGTGAAAATTCAAGATCCGTCTTACATTTCTTGCATAGGCAAACTTCTATACCTTGGTGGGTAACTTGACTGTCAGATTTCTGTTCAAGAAGGATGATGCTCTTAATACCCTAGTTCTAAGAATCTAAAGCATAGTTAATAAAAATAGGAAGTTATTTAATGGCTTATCCTTCTCTCCTCTCTCCCCCCAAAACAGGTGTAGAAACAAGTCAATTTGATTGTGTTGGACAAAGTTGTCGCTACATGGTAGTGCAGGTGATTCTTCATTGGGTCAAGAGAAGAGCTTTTCAGGAAAACAGCCACTAAGTATTGAAACATGCTTTCTTCTCCGTTTATAACTTGTGGGCTTTTTCCACCTCATTGCAAGAACCCAGAAATAACATTTATTGTTGCATCCTGTGGTGCTTACCTATTTAATTGTTGTAGAAATGAAACCTTTGCAACTCAAGAAGGTGGTGATTCTTTTTCTTTTGGTGTGCTTCTCTTCTGTGCTTTAGGAATCTTTACAAAACGGTCAGGCATATACCCATTTAAGTGGTAGGCCTTGCGGTATAACCAGCATGCAAGTACAAGTTTTAAAGACTTTGTTTTCTGCAATGTAACCATTTGCTGGAAAGGCAAATTAGTTAGAAGCTTCCTCATCCCATTGAGAACATGGAGATAAGCAGTTTTCTTGTCTGTTGGAACTCAAGTTGCTTATGATCCAAACTTAGTATTTGTATGACTGGACTGATGCTGCCTGGTAGCTGAAGTAATGCTGTGGGTCAGATCACTCTTTCCCTTGCTTACGCAGTGACTCGCGTGCTAGTGGCCAGCACTAACAGGAAACCACAGCTGCTCTTGTTCACTGCACTGACAGCTGCCTAAAGAACTAAAACAAACCAAATGGGGTACAGGAAATGAGATGGCTGAATACAGATGACTGTTGAAAAGTACTCTGGCCGTTCTTACTTAAAATAATGAATCTTTGTAAATGATTTTATCAGGTTCTATGAAAGGTATAAAACTGGTTACGCTGCTTTTTCATGTGGTTGCTGACGGCTGTTTTCATTAGTAGGTCAGTTTCAGAGAATGGATTGGTGAAAATAACCTATGTGCAAGTATGAATAAGCTTATTGAATTCCTACCTGCTTAGTAGTATGGAAGTGATGCCATGTTTGTTAGGCAGCATTTGCTGCAGGGGTAAAGCTATTAAGTGGTTTTAAAACTCTGTAAAGCCTTTTCATGTTAACTGACTGTCCAACAAGTCTGTTACCAATGAAACCAAATAAATCAGAGTTGGGAAACAGCCTAACCTTTTGTTTATGCTCACTCAAATTGCCTTAACCAAGTCTCAATGGCTTCCACAGTTCCAAAAAGCTTTAACACCATGTTTAGTTCCAGACTCGATTTAGGCTGACTTTCACTTACATAGGGATTTTGGAAAACTTTGTCATGCGTTACTTCAAAGTTCACTATCTGTATATAAAGATAGATGATTCTTACTTTATTTGCTCCGTTGACTTGGAGGTGAATGAATCTGATTTTCTGGGTGGTGCTGCTTTAACTGGTTAGCGGAAGGAACTGTTCTGCATTACAAAAGTTTCCTGTGTTCTGGTTTTGTCTGCTTTTCTTCTGCCTATCGGGATTTATCTTCCTCACCTGACTT
Source organism: Fratercula arctica (assembly GCA_947846985.1). Taxonomy (NCBI): domain Eukaryota; kingdom Metazoa; phylum Chordata; class Aves; order Charadriiformes; family Alcidae; genus Fratercula; species Fratercula arctica. Next base: position 30,725,148 of record CANTUZ010000010.1, read on the forward strand.
AATGATTTCATATTAATGAGCTTCTTTCTGCATAAGGTGACATTTTTTCATGCTATGCCTGCTGCAGTTTTCCAATTGCAGAGGCCTATCAATGCCCCGTCACCAAATAGCCTCTGTTGTACACATTACCTTCTCTAAAACTATAGATATACATCATGATGGTAACCTTACTTGCAAAAGAAGAAGGTTTACATGCAAGAGTTGGACCAGTGCAACTCCATGTGTTGTCTTGGCTACTGTAACATTGTTTATTCCCCTTTGTAACTAGGGGAAGTAAGAAGTAGTGCTGTAAGGTATCTTCACTTCAGGAGAGCTCTGTTTATTTTGGGGCTGTATTGGTAGCTTTGCTTTTTTAAGTCATGCATGGATGAAAGTTCTGAGGTCATGTCTTTGGCCCAGGGGTTTTAGAGGGCAAGACATGGAAATGTACCCTAGGGACCATGAAACAGATGGAACCATAACATAGACAATCTGTAACCTGAAATAAACCATGGAAACTGTTCTAACTACAAAGGAAAATGAGAGTTTTACAGAAAAAAAAGGTAATTAGCCTAACTGTGATAACACCATTTGCAGTGTTATAGCTAAAGTTTATATGAGTGCCTTATTTTCATAGATGTCTGTTTTCTTATTGTGGGGCATACCTAAATTTACAAATAGTACAACAGTGGATATATATTTAAATTGCAAATTGAAAAAACAGGACAAGGAACAGGCATCCCATGCTTTTGCTGTCCTTTAATAAACTAGTTGCAATTCTCAGTGAACCATAGCTGTTTTGTGTTTTTACCTTTGATATTCTTGCAGGAGGTTATCTGTGCCTTGCTCTTCTGGCTCTCAATCTTTTTGTATCAAAATCTTTTCAGTTTTTTCGTATAATCAGCTCATATTGTTTGTGCAGTAGCCAGCTTTGTCCTTGATCTTAAATAGTTGTTTTCCCTTGCTGCTGTTGGCTCCTTGTCTATTTATAGAGAGATCATACCTCTCTCAGCATTGGGCTTTCTGGATAAACACGTGTTGCAGAGAGTGAGGAGGGGAATCTCTTGTGTGATAGTCTCCCTCCTGTTCTCTGGGTCATCCTAGCAGGTATTCTTTGTTGCATGAATTAAAAACAGCTACATCTTGTTAGGAAACAAACTCATAGGCAAGCATGGAATTTGCTTGCTTCATGCCAGCACTATGGTGGCTTATTGTTTTGTGGCTTCTATGGCATTTGGACTAGTCAGGGCCAACTCGTGTGTTATTTCCACCCTCTGCACACACCCATGCGCGTGGTATTAATATATATATGGAAGTAGCGTTACTGCATCTCTCTGTATCAGTCCTTGTTATTACAGTGTGAGTGCAGTTCAACGAGCAACTTAATCCTTTAGGTAGGGTTGAGATAGTTCTATACGTGAGAGATTACTTCATAGCCGTATTGTAAGTGCATGAATTCAGGTAATATCTCCTTGCCTGGTGGTATACTAAATTTGTCATGTTTGCGTTAAAAACACAAGATCTTACTAATCCACCACTCTTCTTTAAATAGAGAATATTTTTGGCTTTTCTCTGCGTGGAATGAAATAAACATATATGTGTATGTGTTTGAGTATATTCCAAGTATAAGTACAAGTTATTGAAAGTATACAGAAGTGGTATACTGAAGTGTTCTGCCTGGTTGAGTACCTTAATGGTTGCTGACAGATAATTCTGGTTAAATCAGAATGGTGGGATGTGTCCACAGGGGAGTCTCTTTCCTGCCCTAGGGTATAGCTAGCTAATGCTGTGTGGGAAGAGATAAATATTTTTATCTCCTTTCTTGGCAGTTAGTGAATTGAATTTAGGAATGTTCTTGTTTTCCAGCACTGAATTACTCATCTTGCTTTGTTAGGTTTGTCTGGAATTTCTTAGTCTTCAGTAATTACAAATTTGTCATTGTGCTGTTTAACAGACTTTCCAAATGGTTAAATAAGGCTAAGCAGTTTCCTTATAGGGAAGGCTGGATTGTTTTTCTGGATTTAGAAAAATGTTGTTCTGAAAGAGCCTAAGGATTGGTTGGAACATCGATTCCTTGTGTGTTAGGTGTCAATGATTACGTAGAGTTTGATAGTAGTATAATCACAGTCTCACTTACTTACTTCCCAAACTTCATCTAAATGAAAATGTTATGCATGATCCAGAGTTGAAAAACATCAAGGAACTAAGGCATTACAATAAATGCTGGAGCTGATTTATGGAGTTTGGTTGGGGATTTTGCTGAATAGTTTGAACAAGGTGAGCATCTTTATTGAAGCTCCTTTAGGCGCTGGATGTAATGTCAGCTTTCGGGACAGGGTCAGGCAAGCTGTTAACCCAGAGAGCCTCTGCAGAATCCAGTGTTGCTAATTGGGAGATTAGTATGGCTGTAGTCAGTTCTAAGAAGTTTCAAATGAGATCTGTTTTGCTGAGTGCCGTATGGATAGTGTAGGATAGCTGCTGCCCTGAAATGCTTGTTCTGATGACCAAGCATTTTGCACACAGAGGTGAGCAAAACAAATGTACTGTCTTAACAAGAATTGCCGTCTGTAAAGGACCCAAATTAGTTTCAAAGATCAAAAGATGATCATAACTAGAAGAAAACACTGAAGTCAAACTAGGACAAAAGCCTTGGTTAGATATTAATAATTCAGGCTGAGATGCAAATCTGTTCCAGGTTGTGGGGAACTTGAGAGACTTGCTAAGTTTTGCAAGATATTTGGTGCAGGAGGAGTAGTATACCAAGTGTTTTGCTGTGAACTGTTACTATGGCAACTGTTTAGTTTTGAGACTTGTCTTTGAGTAGTTCACACTCGTTAGTGGTAAGGGCCTACGTAGATACTACCATTTAAGATCACTGCAATAGAAGGTCAGGAAATAATTACGCTAGCTTTTCTAAATGTAGATTTTCAGGCATAGTAGAAAGGCAGTAATCGTCCTTGAAAAGTTGGTGGTTCTGTACACCATGTTTTCAAAGGAAGCATAATAAACACACTGAACTCTGTACAATGTAAAATCTAGTAGGATGTATAGCCAGTTTTCTTTGAAATCAAGATCTTTGTTACATGCCTGCTAGTACAAACCTGGTGATTAAAATGGTAACTGACTGCTATTTTATAGAATCCAAAATACAGCCTTACAGATAGTTACTACTTTGACATTTATTTAAAAAACACTGTTTCAAGTGCTTTGTTACTTCCATTTGGAAAAGTGAAAATTAATCCATAGCATCTATCTAAGAAGCTAAGCTTAAATCATGAGAAAATTTTACTTTGGCCAAAACAACTACTGGGCTCAGTGCAAGAGGTAGCTGGGTGAAGTATAATATCTCCAAAATACAGATCATAAAAAAGAAGTTTTAAAAGCATAGACACTGCAATGTGATGATAAAGCCTTCTCTTTATACTGACCAGTAATAAAATTAAAATTAAAACATTTCCTATCTAGATGGCCTTGTGCGTTGAAAAACAAAGTCTCTCTTAGCATACTGTTTAACTTCTTGGGGTGTGGCAAGGGAAGAGAATTCTCAACTAGAACAAGAATTTGTATGTTTTCCAGTGAAAAGTATTTTCCATGGCAGTGAGTCATACTGTAACTTGAGGCTTTCTTCAAACTATTTTTTGTAGCTAGTTCGCTGTAAAAGTCGCAAGTTTCCAGAGACTTACTGCATGAGATTTACCAGGGCTTAAAAAAATTATAATCTTGCTGCATAGCGGTGACTTTCATTTGCTTGTGTATCAAGAATCTTTAAAAAAAACAACCCAGTACTTTATCTGTGTATATGGTCCATTTTTAGACTCAGGCTATTGAATGCATAGTAACACTGCCAAAAGAGCCATACAAATGCATGGCAATACTCGCCTCCTGCCAAGTTAGGAAGCTGTCAAACTAAATTTCGTTGATGTCCAAATAGAATAGAAATTAAGTCTTTTATCTTTGTGCATCCCCTTGCAGATGGAATGTACAGCATTCTCAGATGCCTGCTTCTCATCAGTCCTAACAGCTTAGCACAAATAACTTCCCTGTCAAGAGGTGGGCCTCCTGTAGAGTAATTACAATTCCTGGAAAATGGTAACTGGCCAATTTGTGAAAAGGAATGAAATGTTAGCGCATCTTAAATGTTATCCACTCATGCCACAGAAGGGAAAAAATAGTCACACCTGTCAGGGAGCCTGGAATCCACACCTTAAACTATGCCTGACACTGTAATGAAAGTTTTTAGCAGATAAACTGGAGCAAAGTGGCTAGTGAAGTCAGCACAACTCTCAGAATTGACAAAGATAAAGCCAACAGACAAGCCATTTCAATTAAAGTTGTTTAAAAGGCCAGAAAAGAAGCTATATCTTGCTCAAAAATATGAAGTTGACTAGAAAATGACAGTTTCAGCCTCAAGACTGAACGTTTTCCTTATTCTGGTATATTTACATGGGTGACAAATAGGCATCTCAGCTGAAAGCCTTTCAGTAGTTTGTTGGTCTTGGGGCTTTTTCCCTAGTGGCCTGGGTATGAAAGTTTAATATTTATTACAGTAAAGTTTATAGTAACCCTTGACTGTAATACAAGGAAACTGGAGATGTAACTGTTTTGCATGTGTTTGAGTCTTCTAGTTAAAGTGCAGCTTGTTCACCTTTTCAGATCCCACCTTCAATATGATGTGCAGAAAAGGCTGCTCTCTCCTTTTATGTTTTGTTTCCCTGGTAAAATTGTACAACATAACTATCCCTAACTATTTAGCCCACTGCTGCTTTCCATATATCAATAAACAGCATCTTGTGTGCCTGCAGGAGTATAGTTGTAGCAAAACTGCTTTGTATATGCAGCTTGAAGTTGAATAAATATCTGGGTTGAACAAATACACAGTGACCTATTTCAGCTGGGGGTGGCGGGGCAGAGTTCATTTCTGCCCGGCATAGACCAGGGCTTCAGACTTGGCTGGCTTGAGCAATGCTCAGATGAGACCAGTCCGCAGAGTACCTGCTCAGCCAAGAGGGAATAGTGTCCCCAGGCAGGACAGTCAGTGCCGAAGATGGTGTTTGTTCTTGCTCGGGGATTGACAGAAGGATGAACTCTTCTCTGGAGGATCGGAGTAAGAAGTGTTGAAAAACCCACATACATTGTAACTTTAACTGGTCTGTTGGGCTCTAATGGATTCCACTTAAATTTCAAATACCACTTCCTGTGAGAAGGTTCTTGAAAGCCCAGACATAAACACCTTACAGCTAGTTGGTTTGCTTTTGGAGACCACCCTTCCTCCATGCACACACTAAATTTAAATTCTGTTCTGCGGAGGCATGGTTCTTTCTTTTACTGATTGAACTTACGTAAGAAAGCAGCACTTGGCCCTGAACTTTATTTGAGTAGCACTCAGTTCCTTTGAAACTGGGATTGTTTCCAGAGCATTCAGGAATGGCTTTCATAGCAGCAGAGTGTTTTAGTTTGGATAATGTATGCTGGCCTTCTTTCACTCCCGAGGACCTGAATATGGTCTTCACTTTACATAATAGGAAATTTGTGATGCCTTGTACCTAGCATCTAAAGGACACTCTGTGCCTGCTACAAACCACCGTGCAACTTGACACAACCTACAGCCAAGGATTTTGGGGGGTAGAGGTGGGGAGAGTTAATTCTTCATGGCTCTGTTATATGCTTAGTGATGGAGGAGAAGCTTGGAAAAAAGCTAACATATAGCTGTAGGGGTTTATTTTTGCTGTGGCCACATGACTTTGGGCGCTATGTTGATCTTAAACGTCATGTCTAAGCTTCTGTAGTTCTGTATATTTGCCCTATCAGTTTGGTTAAATATTTTCTACTCTGCAACTGTCTCCAGAATACATGAGTTTTAACTTTGAGTTCAATCAATTTATTGGACGGCCACAACCTGTTTTTTAGAAGACTGGCAAGAGTCAGGCAGGTGACAGATTTCCCTACCTTTGTGTCATTGTTTTCCACTCAGTTTTGAACTGCCTTGATGGCTGGGATCACCCATTTTGCATCCGAGCCGCTATCAATTTGAATTTGCTTCTGGACCGTGTGTCAGCACACACTTGCAGTTCTGCTGAATGACTCAGAGCAGGGAATGCAGGTGTGGGCTGGCTCCCACATGGGTGCGGGATGGGTGGCCTCCTCACACAAGCTTGCTGGGGTAGAGTTATTCCATCAAAATGTTTTGAACAAATTTGAGTTTGTGGAGTGACTTGCTGCTTTCTGTTATGTGGCTGTGCCTAGTAGCCAGAGCTCTGAAGCTACATATGCTTTTGTTGGACCACAGCCAATGTGTTGGAAGGCTTATAACAGGAGCTTGCATTACTTGAGCAAAGAGATCTTGCTTATAACTTGTAGTGATAAGTTACGTTCAGGTACAATGAATGAAGCCCAAAGCTAAAGTTCTTATGGGATGCTGATGAGCTTTATCAGCCTCCTGAAACGTCTGCTCTGAGTTACCTATCAGCTTGGCTTATCTTCCTCCTGAGGAATATTCACTTTTGTTTCAAGGTTGAGTACTGATGTTAAACTACTTAATAGAGAACTGCTGATACTGAATTTCTGCTAACTGAAAGATAGATATTTAAGTAGGAGAATGGGGGATTGTTCTTTAAAGCCTTAGAGCAATTAAGTTGATAAATTACATACTTGCATGTTATAGATGGCTGGTCTAGAATTAACTTTCCCAATTGGTAAATACCTGTGAAGTTGTTCAGTGAATTCCTTTTTTTCTTGTGTGTCTTTTGCAGGTATTCGTTATAGTTTGGATGTTAGTGTGGATGAAGTGAAAGCCTTAGCATCTCTAATGACATACAAATGTGCTGTGGTTGGTAAGTGACAATTTTTCAAGCAAGGATACAACTGTTAATTCCAATCAGTACTGATGTAGTTTACAGGAAAGGCATCTAAAGGACTAAATTAAGTTTCAGACACTAATCTCTGATTAAAATCTGTACCAAGATGGGAAAAAACATAGTGACCAAAATAATAACAATAATAATAATAATAATACATATTCCTTCTGTTGTTACTGTAAATACTTTGAATAAAGTTACATTTTCATTTGAAAAGTCCAAATTCTGCTAGTTACCCCCTCCTGTAAAAGTACTGCTCTTGAACTCAAATCAAAGTATGACAAACTTGATTAGGAGGGGGCTAATTTTAGGGGAACAGGTGAAGGCTGTAAAAGATTCAGGTAGGGGAGCTGTGGAGAGAGAAGGATAAAATTCCTCTGTGGGTCATAAAGAAGTATAATGCATACATGGCTGCTAAGTTGTAGGGGAGTTTGGAGAGAATCTGCACATTATGTATAAGAAAACAAAATACCTATTAATGTATATAGAGACACTTCACTTGAGACTTCCAAAGTAAAATTTTTGAGCTAAACCAGTAAAATATAAACTGTAAAACTTACTGTTTCTACAAGTGCCAAGTACCAGAGCTTGAAGCATAGAAAATTTAAATCATGAATTTCAGAGTTTCAAGGCCATTTTCATACAGCCCTTGAGAGATTTCTCACTTTTATAGGAGTACCTAGATGAGATTATAGCTTACGCTTGTGAAGCCCTAAACGTGGCAAAAGCAAATTCACTGCTAAAATCAAAGTTATAATTCCTCACACATATTACTGATGCATTCTGCCTTTATTGCCTTGTTGAAAAAGTAAAATGATTTTCCTTTGCATTCTTGTAGATGTGCCATTTGGTGGGGCAAAGGCTGGTGTCAAGATCAATCCCAAGAACTACACAGTAAGCTTAATCATAGATAAAAATTCAGTTACCTGCAGCACTGAAGCCAGCCAGTTAAAAAAAGCTCTTCTAAGGACATTATTGACCACTTAAAACTTCCTGCCACTTCTGCCTCTGTAAAAGCTGAATTTAGCTTGTGCATGCAATAGGTAGGAAAAGAATTTTTAAAACATGCGTGGTTCAGAGGTGGAATACTTCAAACTATTTCATTTGTTACTTTTTTCCTTAAAGTCAGAAGACTACCCATAATTTGGAACCTGATTTTTTTGTAAGTTGATACTGTTAATAAAGGCTTAAATTAAATTACTCTTAGAAAAAAGTTAATATTTTTATTTTAACAAATAGTTTTATGCTCCATTAAACCTTTCTATGCAGTGTTCCAGTGTGAATAATAACTAACTTGGCTTATAAAAAGTTTACTGCAGGCTTGCCGTCTTGCCCTAATTAAAATAACTTGTACAGAAAGACATACTAGAATACGTCACAGATACCGTAAGCTGGAAACTCCTGTAAGGATTTGTGTGAAGTCGTTCTACTGTGTTGATTACACAACCGGCAGGCTGGCTACTGCTGTTGCTGGTTATAAATCTCTCACATAGGATATCAGATTTGTTTGCTGGAAATCTCTGCCACAAGCACAGGTGGTTCTTCCTGTGCCACACTCCTGACTTGTGGATCAGAATGTACGGAAAGAAAGCCGAATGTTTCCTTGTGCTGCCTGAGTACCAAGGGTCTGTTAGGGAGTGGCATATAAATATATGAATCATCCTTTCTTCTAAAAGAAAAGGGCGTTTGTTTCTGTTTGGGCATAAGTTCTAGCAAATATTCATAAACACTAATGATTTCTTGTGATATTTATTGCATTTTCTCTATAGGACAATGAATTGGAAAAGATCACAAGAAGGTTTACCATGGAGCTGGCAAAAAAGGGCTTTATTGGTATGTTGTGCAATTTTACTATTAAAATTTAGGAATCTGACTTACTGTGCACTGGCAGCGTCCACTAGTTAGTATCCTTAAATAACCATATTTTTGAGAGTTGTAAATAATTTGGGTATAGAACTTTCAGCAAAGAGCCACAAAGAATTGAGTCATTGCATCTTAGTGCGTTTTAAAGGGAACTGTGTCTTAACTTTTTTCTGGTGGCTGTTCTGCTATGAAGAGCCCCAAAAGCTGAGTTCATAAGATCCAAAATGAATCACATTTCTCTTTGAGGTAGAATATAAAATTGTGACCAAGTTTGTTGCAATTTTGACCTCTAATATCAAGCTCTTCACTGTTACTGTTTCCCGTAGTCTCAGTTGAGGCTTTTGGCAAATATCTGAGGAAACAGAGGAAGGAAATAGAAGATCCACCCCACAGAAAGTTGATGGCTTCACCCATGGCAACCACAGGCTGCAAAAGAAGCACAGGCAAGAAGCATAGATGCCTGTCGTAACAGAACCTCAGGTCTAATGTTAGTTGATGTTTCATTCAGACTCTCAATCCTGAGTTGTTCTGATAGCTTGCTGTCTGGAGTTGCTATCTGGAAGTCTTTTTTGGAGAAAGCTGAATATTACTAGCTCGACTTGTAATTAAATGGAGAATCTTTACCTGGAGGAGGTTCTTATTCAACTGAATAATAAGGCCTGTAACTAGTTAAAGATCTGTCATGTGTTCCTGATGTCTGAATACCCCTGGGAATGCACATCCATTTATCTGCATTTTCTTGCTCTTCAGCCAGTATGTTTGTGATCTGCTCTTTCAGCCAGAGCGTTTCTCATATAAATTAAGTTCTGTATAAACACATTTATTTATGTGACGTGACTAGGGGAGTACTATACACTATGCCAGCTATAGTGATGGTTAGTTCAGCGACAGTTAGAATGGTGTAATTAAATTTGTCTTCCTTTTTGGCTGTATGGTTGGTTCTATGCAGCTTTCACAAACCTTTTAAAAATAATTAGGAAAAAAAAATGAGTAGAGACAAAGTTGCATTCAAAATCTTGCTGAGCAAGTCCCTCTGATCTTAAATAGGTTGGGCAAATGCTATTTTTAGTTATCTATTAAAAACAGGCAGAATTTGCTTTTATTACAACAGATGTGAAAGTTCTTTTAAAGGTTTATTTCATCAAGAAAGATGTAATGTCTCTTTCTTGAAGTGATGTGTAAAATTGAATGTAATTGCTACAGTGCAATGACTAGGAACCACCTATATTTTCAATTTTTAAACTCACACAGAAACAAAGAGGAAATTCTAATGCAAAAAGCCCGTATTAACATCATGGTATATAGAAATCATACCTAGATAGCACCCTTCCTGTTGTTACAGCAATAGTTGACAAAAAAAAACCCTATAAATATGGTTTTGCTGCATTATCTTACTCTGACTTTTTTTTTTTTTTTGACAAACTGACGTTCATTTTACTGAATGGCTTGTGTGAAAGGTTGGAGGTCTCGACAGTATTGTATAAATGCATGATACAGCATCTAAAACTCAACTGAATCCAGAAGAATCTGTTGATTGCGTAATAAAGTGAGGATTAAACAGGAAAACAGTTCTTCTCTGCCAAGCCCTGCGCAGTTCCCAAGGGAATAATGGTTGAAGATAACTACTCATGTTTAATCCTTAAAAGCTGTTTTCACTGTTGCCAACAGGACCTGGTGTTGATGTGCCTGCTCCTGATATGAGCACAGGCGAGAGGGAGATGTCCTGGATTGCCGACACCTATGCCAGTACCATAGGACACTATGTAAGTTTCGAGCAGAGGCTTTCAAGTAGAAAAACTTTCTAGGTCTTTACAGAAACCCTTTTATCTAGAAATTTATTACCATGCTGCTTAACCATATAATTTTATTTAATTACGTGGATCTAAATATACTCTTGCAAACTGTAACAACTTAATCGGTGTGAGGTTTTTAGGGTGCAGTTAAGGAAAAATAGCCTTAAGGTTAATCTTTTTATACTAGGCTTAAATTAAGTTTGAGACAATACTGATTGCAAGTGCTCAGCAAAAAGAAAATACACTTTTTTTAAAGGTCTCATACTTAGTCTAAAATTTATTTCTATTTTTTTTTACCATTTCCCTCTGTTTTTCATTAGTACTATAATTCCTAATTTGAAGTTGTTAAACAATTAGTTCATAATAGTTGGTATAGCCTTAAGGTACCGGAATCTTTGTTTCAGACTACTGAATTTACAAGAGTTATTAAATAAATGCTCTGGTTTTGTGCATTCAAGACACCATGTAAATTAAGCTTGTACTATTGATATAACCTGTAGAAGTATTAAAGTTGTCTGGGGTCCCCTAAAAGTAGCAAGTAATCAGTGTAAACCAAATTCTCCAAAATGTAAAACTGATACAATTTATTGCCCAGAAGGCAATAAAAAAAATTAAGTTTTTAAAAATTAGTTTTTAATTATAGCCCTTAATTTGCACTTTGTTCTTATGTTGCTGGGGTTATTTGTACCTGTTTTGGCTCTACCGAAAACATGACTGTTGACCAAGCACTTCTGTTGTATACTTTTGACAGGTGACAGCTTGGACAAAAGAAAAATATATTACAGACAACTTATTTCTTAGGGCTCTACTGCCCATGCTACCCAAACTTTCTAGCTTCTCTTTCAGATGTTGTTTCTGCTACTCCAGCAAGGCATGCTTTGCTAAGGAATCTTGCCATAGCTTTGTATTAGTGTGTCGATACGCTAAGGTATCGCATGTTTGCCTATCCCGGCTCCTTTTGAATTGAAAAATTGACTGCACTCTCTGCATTCCCTTCCAATAGTTCCTGAGAAACAGAGCAGGGTGTGCGGTCCCAGTAATAAGGCATTAGAGCCAGCCAACATGTATTTCTCTCTGGCATGTCTGTTCAAGACGTGCCTGGCTTTCCTGAGACAGTCTTTTAGCAGAATACTTGTCTTGTGCTGTCCAATGCCTTTAAAAATAGGAGAGGATGGCACAGGTTCTTCTAGATCTGAAATACAGTCTAAGGTACCTTAGGGATGGGGAGGGGGAATGCTTGAGGAGTAGGCTATGGCATGCCAATTAGTTGACTTTAAATCACTTTTACACAGAGCTGTCTGTTAGATAGGGATATCAGTATAAAACATTACTTGCTTTTTGTTATTTGTGTATGTAAACACAAATATTTTATTTAAAACTATAAACCTGATAAAAACCCCAAAATTATGACTTCAAAAAGACATCAGCGTGCACAATGGCAACTTGTTCCCTCAGTCATAACTTAAAATGCCAACATTTAAGAAAACTACTGCCTCAAAACATTTTAAGTTATAACATTTAACTCATTGCACTAAAATGTGTATTTCTCAGTGGTACAACAGCATTGCTGTATTATGACTCACACAGAAGGCTCACAGCACATAACATGCTTTAAGATTTGCTGTATCTGTTAATAGTTCCCATACAGTTTTATACAGAAGCTTCAGGTTTTTTAATAGGTGGAAAACTAAACACTCATACAGGAAAAGATTTTTAAATGGCTGAATTACTCACTCTTTCCACTTTGTCATCTGAGCTTGTTGTATAGTCCTACACATACACATGCTTCAGTAACAAAAGAAAACAAACCAACAACTACTGAGGATAAAAATACAATTTGAATTACACTACAACAGCTTCTCTTATTCCTAGGCTCTCTCTGCACGGCAGTATCTTATTCTTAAAGAATAAAGAAAAAAACTGAGAGGATTTAGGTACATTTTTCTGAAAAGGGAATTAAAAAATTGAAATAAGGAAAACAAATCAGGTTACTTAATTTTGCTGGATTGCTTTGTTTTATGTGGAAGAGAGAATGGTAGCCGTATTGCAACTTAGGAGCTATGGTGGAGAATGACCAGGTGTGGAGAAGGAAGGGGCAACTCTGACGAGGCTGCAGAAAGTGGAATAACCTATCAAAACCAGTTTGTAGAGGAAGATGTTTCAGATAACTATCTATTTGATACACCAAGAACAAAAATAAAGGTGATAAGGAACCACCAGATATATAAAAGTGACCATGGGGTAAGGAGGGAAGGGAACTAAGAAAAGAAAATGACCACTGAACAAAACTAAAACTAAACCATAATTCAGAAAACAGATGGAAGCTATGCAAGGGACTATGTTCAATTGAGTGGAAAGATAACTCTTCGGTGAGAAATCTACAGACCTGATGAGTCAGTGTGGTTGCACACAGATGTGTTCAGGGAGCTTGAACTGGAAAGGAAAAGCCAAATAACAGATAAAAACAGATAGGGGAAACCTGCTTGAAACCTAACATAAAGAGCCAGGAAGCTGGAGAGACAAGGAGAATATTATTGCAGCGTGGAAAGGGGTTAAGAAACAAGCAAAAGTTCAGTGTCTGAACTTTGCCAGCTAAGTTCGTAGACTGTTATTACTAATATAGAAGTCTTTAATGCCATAAGCTATTTTACAAGCTTCTCATTAAAAGCCATAGTCTTTCTTTTTGTCGCAAGATGTGTTAAACGTTTTTTTGATAGACTTAAAACAAGAGTTTTTAGGACTTTGACACTGACTGTGGTTTGTATGTGTTTCAAAATGACCCGGACCTGCCCTTACCTCACGCTCTGTTTTCTTGCCAAACCATGCAAGTCTTTAATAACTACTGTGTTAACTGTTCCAGAAAATCCATCGTAAGTTGCTGGATCACTGAATTATATATGGCTAAAGTTTTTGATTAAATTAATCCTTTCTACTCTTCTGGACTTCCTGACACATCCAACTGACTTTTGAGACATGTGAAGGGACTTTAATAAATACATACTTAGGTACGGTGGGAGGCTGTATTTCTTTGGAAGTATTTATAAAACGTACTTCCTCCTTCATGAATGCATGAAGGCTATAATGTAGTTTCAGTCTGAAACAGAATGAAAACCTAAAAATACATCAAAATGCCGGGCCAAGTTGTTCCTAGCAAAACACCACCACAGATCTTGTTTATGGTCGATGCGCCACCAGAGGGAGCATACAGTTTAATGAGAGCAACGCAGCTACATTTTGGGAAACTGAAATAGGAATTTTGTGGCAAGCCCAACATCACTTTTATTGTTACTAAAGAGGGGTTTTCTTTTGCTTTCCGTAGTTAACTCACTATCATTTTCAAATAATAAATAGGTTTTGTTTCCATCGTGGCTCTAGTCATCTCCTGCCATTCTGCCTCCACTTACTTTTGTCTGCTCCTTTCCTTCCTCTCACCGAGCATCTTGTGCTCACGCCACAGGCATGCAAATGCATTTGGCACAAGTGATGGAAAGGAGGGAGCCTCCCAGTGAATTTGTGGTTGGTGGAACAGAAACCCATCCGGCTGCTGGCAGACTCATTTCAGTGGATTGCCTTTCATCCCTACTCTTTCACTTGTGTTGGATGCCAAGCCACTGTGTGACTGTTCCCAGGGTGTGGGAGCATGGGAACCAGTGGTGACAGAAGAGGGACACCCAAACAGTGTATAGTTTGCAAGAAGTTTTTTCAACTTATTAATTTCAATTTGAAAAACTAACTCTGGTTTTAAACGGTCTATTTTATCTTGGCTAGTGTCCTGCATATGGAAAATTTAATTTTACTGCCACCAAATTAACAACAGATTGATTGTATATATTGCCTGTCTGAATAAAAGTAGTAAATACTTACCTAACTTTTCCCATAATACCTTCTTACTATAGATTTTCCTCTGAGATCAACAACAGGAAGGTATTAGGCCTGTATTGTTGTTTCAAAATAATTGAATTTGGTATAAAGGAACACTAAACCCTGTTTAAAGATGATTAAAAACCAGTCCAAGGATACATCTTAAGCCCTTTAAAAGATTAAAACATCAAGAATAATGATGGAAATTATGGCTGTAATGGGAGATAATTTTGAGAAACATGTCCCTCAAAGCTTTGTGATTTGTTAAAGACCTGCTTGTTGCTAACAGTGCTACATGGATGTCACCATAATTAATTAACCGCAGACTGAAGTTAACATGTACACTTAAATACAACAAAAAATTACAGAGCGTATCCAATATTGCATTATGCAACTTTCCTGCCATCTACTAGAGTACTTCTGAGGTGTTCAGACAAACTCAGGAAGGAAATCATCTTTACAGACTAAATGTATATAAACTATATTGTGTTCTGACTCTTATGATTCCTGTTTTCCCTTATCTCTGAAATGTACAAAACTTCTTGTTCCAGCTGTTTGATTAATTCTATAGCTCACAAGTCCTTCACTGTTTTACAGGATATAAATGCACATGCATGTGTAACTGGTAAACCCATCAGCCAGGGTGGGATCCACGGACGTATATCTGCAACTGGTCGTGGTGTCTTCCATGGAATTGAAAATTTCATCAATGAAGCATCATATATGAGTATATTAGGAATGACTCCCGGATTTGGGGATAAAACATTTGCTGTTCAGGTAACTTTTTTCCTTTGACTGCAGGGAAAAAGTAGTAAACAAACTTCCAGTAGAGCTGTTTTTAAAAAGGGCTGTAGCAATAAATCCTGTTAGAGTTTTACGACTTCCAAGTTAACCTTTACTCTCAAACTTCAGAAACACTTCTCAAGCAACATAGGGTGCCCTTTATTTTGGACTGTTTTATAAAAACTGAACTTTCAGTTGCACTCTACAGGCACAGAGCCGCGTCTCCAGTCTTTATAAACATAGGCTGCAAACAAAAAAGTGAAATACTATCACAGGAGTTCTTTAAACTAAGGCATTGCACACTTTTCAGTGAGCTGTGACAATGTTTCTGCCTACACAAAATTCGTTGCACTGTTTTGTAACAAAAAAAATTTAGAGAGAGAAGGAGTTGGGGGTTATGTTCTTGTTCTGCTATGGAATGAGCAGTTGGAAAAGTTAAAACCAATACCTTATTCTAAATTTGTAGGGTTAAATGTACATTGTTGGTGTTCGTAAGACTTCAGGATTTATATCGTTGATTTTTGAAGGAGTTTGATATTCAGTAATATGCATTATCATTCCTAAAATTTCAAAGAAAGAACTTGTCTGTTCAGCTTTGAACAGTATGTTAACTTGAGGATTTGAGGGATTACTTTGTTTTGTCGGTTTTAGTACCGATGCACTGGTTGTTTGCAGTAGCAGAGTAATTGTAACCTCCAAGTTGTCCTCTAGTTAACCAGTGGGCTGAAACAAACATCTTTGCCCTGCACGGACCCAGCAGCACACTCTTCTCCCTGCACTTTGGCATTTTCATGCCTGGCAGAGGGCTAACCAACAGGCACTTAAGCATAACTTAGACTGAAAACACGGCTGTAAGAATAGCTGAAGATTTTTCTACAAAAATGAGGATACAGCATTGCAAAGAGACCTAATTCATGACAAACTACTGTATTGAAGTTTACTTCTAATATATAAACAAAAATCCTAAATATAATTGGAGCTGTTATACAGGAATTTAACATTCAGCTTTTTTCCAGCATATAATCTTACTATAAACTTTTGACATGGATCATGTGACCTTTTGGTCTACCACGTGTGTTCCTTTACTTCCAGAATGTTAAATAACGGCCTGGAATTAGGTTTTCTACTACACCAGTAAGGATGTAAAAGATTCTAATTAAATAAAAGATTAGCTAAATTTAAATTTAGGCAATCTGTTTTGTATAGGACCACTTCAGAAACGTATTAAAAATTACCTAGCTTCCTGTGAGGTTGTATGTTTTAATGTGAAGAATTAATGATATTCTTGTTTAATGCTTTCCATTGTAGGGTGGGTTTTACACTTGTAAGCCTCCCTTATCCAAATTAAATGAGAGTGTTTCTTGGCATGCAAATGTTAGTCAAACCTTTGAGTAGTCGTACAAAAATCCATGAATCCCTCTAAGACAGCGCCAGTGATAAAACAGATAAGCATAATATTCCTATGTTGATAAATATCGTAGTTTTGACACTTTCATAGTAGCATCTATGCTTCCCTTCTGTATTTCTAGTATGAAACATTTAGCACAACTGTACATTGCTGGCTACAATGCATGATTTCTACAATGGTATTCAGACTAGAACAGAACATGTAGATTTTTTCCGTCTTTCCTATACACATCATCTAATGCCAAGATATGCCAATAGATTAAGAACTATTTAAAGCTATTCAAATCTATGGAAGCCTTAGCAGTAATCATCATTTTCGCTTAAGGGTTAACTACGTTTCTCTTTCTCTTTCCACCTTCAGGGATTCGGTAATGTGGGCTTGCATTCTATGAGGTACTTGCATCGTTTTGGAGCAAAGTGCGTTGCTGTCGGAGAGTTTAATGGTTCTATCTGGAATCCCGATGGGATTGACCCAAAGGAACTAGAAGATTACAAACTGGTATGAAACTTAGCTCCTGAGCAGAAATAATTTAATTTTTGTCAGCTTTGCAAGCACGTAGGATGACTGTAGACTGGTGTTAATTTGTGATTTTTAAATCAGGCTGCAATTAGTACTTACAAAATGGCTTAGGAATGTTGATTCTTCTGGCTTTCTCCTTAGCCCCAGTATGAGTGCAGGTGGTTAGCACTAATTGATCTTGTGGCTTTGCTCTCTGGTTCATAACGTTGTTGTTCTTTTACCCTTTGACCTGACTCTCAGAAAAATGGCAAGGCTTGCATGTGTGCAGGCTAATTACTTTGGTTTCAGAATTGTATTTTGTATTTGTATTTTTGTATTTGTATTTTTGTATTTGTATTTTGCCTTTCTTATGACTAAACTAGGAAGGATGTATCAAGGAACCAGGGCAAGGAGGTTCCTAAAGGATTCCTGATGGAGAATCAGGAGCATACGGCATTTAAGACTTCAAAGTGCACTTTTGCTGCTTCTCACCAATGGGATGTTTCTGAAAAAATTAAAGCCTGTGTGGCAGCGTGACTTGAATATGTAGTTTATAATGAAAACTGGGTATGGTCTTTCAGTTTCCAAGTGAAGCGGTCTTGAGGGAACAGTTTGCAGGCACTAAAATACGATTTCCCACTTAGGGTTTTTAAGGGGCTTAATCGATGTGTCTTCTTTTGCAAAGGCAGCATTTGAATGTCACCATCACTCCTTTCTCAAAATAACTAAATACTCCAGAGCCCATATGGTTATCAGTGTCTTTGGCCAGGGAGAAGTTATGCCTCAATCATGGCAGCTTGGACTGTTATCCAAGCTTTGTAGCTTTCTTTTTATGCCTAAGCTAAGTAAAGATAGGAATTATGTTACGTGCTGTTTTTCTAGTACTGTTGCTGCTCCCTTCTTTCTTTTTTGAGAGTTAGAAGAGGGCAAGAAGTAAGCCAAACAAGTACACGCACACTAATAACCCCCTGGTTTGTTTTCTTCAAACAGCAACACGGGACAATCATGGGCTTCCCTAAAGCACAGACACTTGAGGGCAGCATTCTGGAAACAGACTGTGACATTCTCATCCCCGCTGCCAGCGAGAAGCAGTTGACTAAGGCCAATGCTCACAAGGTTAAAGCAAAAGTAAGTCGGAGAGCTCAAATGCAAATGAAAAGTGGAGAAGGCCTGCTTAAATACTGGTATTCAATAATTAGCATGGATGGAAACTAAAATATACCTCTGATTTACTCTGCTGTGATTCCTTTCAGATTATTGCTGAAGGCGCCAATGGGCCTACGACTCCTGAAGCTGACAAAATCTTCTTGGAGCGGAATATCATGGTTATCCCTGTAAGATTCTATTATGACCTTTGATTTTCAGTACAAGGGTAATATTTCTGTAAATTGTAGCGAGATGTTATTTATTGAAGGTTTTTATTAATAGGCGTTCATTTTCTTGAAGTGGTTTTTAACAACTGATATCTGGGAAATGGGTGTCAATGTTGCTTAAGATTGGTAGTAATTACACTGCAATTGTACATGACCAAAGATAACTATTACATGAAGGCTATCTATTCAGAAGAGAGAACAATGCGCAATTAGTTCTTAAATCTGTAGTTTTGCATTTCGGAGTGTTGGCTGACATTTGCTCAACTAAATAGCCCACTAAGCAAAGGAGGAAGGCAGAGTAAATACACTGGCCAATTTGTTTGTAAACAGTGTGTCTCTGGGTGATGCTCTGACAGAACTGTATATCGTAGATTGTATAGCACAAATATTGTCTACAGTGATAATTTGAGAGAGTAAGACGTATCCACATATAATGATATCCTTTTCCCAGAGAAAGGGTGCCCTGATCGAGTGATGCTGCTGAAAGAGCGGCTGATCTTCAGCCTTTACTCACTAAGATGGCCTAAGAATGTTTTAACTTCCTTGATTAAAAACTTGTACTAAAATAAAAAAAAGTGGTCAGTCAAGCACACCTGAACTTCACGTGTTCTAAAGTCAAGTCTTCTAAATCAGTAGAAGTTATCCCTGGGCTGCAAAAGAGGATAAGGACTGTCATGCAAGAATAACAGAACTGGATTGTCTTCTGTACTGCAGTTTAAACTAGTACTTTGTACATAACACTTGCGCCTGCTTTTCCTTAATACAATAGAGCTGTCTTCATCCCATGGTAACAATTCAATACATGTACTATTTCTGTGCAGGATCTTTACCTGAACGCTGGCGGTGTAACGGTGTCCTATTTTGAATGGCTGAAAAACTTGAACCACGTCAGCTATGGCCGCTTGACTTTTAAATATGAAAGGGATTCAAACTACCACTTGCTCAGTAAGTGCTCACTTCCACTTTCACTGTTTAATTGACAGATTGAACTAGCAAGCACCACCTGTGGGAGAAATGAATACAAAACTATTTTAAATTCACCTTAATTTCTCACAAGTCTATTATTGCTGCATACTGAAGAGCAGGAAAGATTTGCTAGGTTAATTGACTTGCAACTCTAGTGACTTAAGTTAAATGCATACTTTTTCAGTTATCTTTTAATTCATTAAGTGATGCTTTCCTCAGTCTTGCGAAAATACTAAACTCAAAGCACTTCTGTAAAATATTTATTACTTCTTAATAAATGTCTTTCAGCTGTACACTTGGTATTTGAGAAATATTCAAAGTTTGAGTGGGTAACACCGTTCCGTAGATAGAGGTTTTCTATAAAGGACAAGAATATAATTGGTACAGGTGCTGTAGAAATCTGCTTATGGCCTACAGCTCCAGGGACAGAATACCAATTACGTGGAGAGAGGAAGCTTAATGGAGAAGAACTGCAGGATATCACTCCATTTTAAACAATACTCTGCAGAAAACATGAGAGTTTCAGGACATAGGACTTGACAAAACATACATCTAAATGTTTTTTAATATAACATTTTCTCATAAATGATACCTTTCAAGGTGTTTCTAAAGTGGTTGAGGGCTATGGCAATTCTAATTTAAATCCCTTTCTTAACTTAAAGATTGTGTCATCTGAAATACTCTGTGATGTTGTTTAGGAAATCTTACTAATTAAATTACAAGAATTAAGGTGAAATAAGTATCAATTCCAAATACCAAAGCACTTCTCATGTCTTAAGGAAAAAAAATAAAATTCCACATTGTCCTTCTTTCGTAGAAAGTAGTGTGTATGCAAAGTGCAATTGGAGATAATTGATTGTTTTAACTTCAGGAAATATTTTGTCTAATGCTGTCTATCAAGTTAGGAGAGTTAATCCAGATTGCTCCATCAGCTTTATGAGTTTAGTGAAGTGGGATCAGTAAGTCCACAGTCGCTTGCCATGTGACTGTACTATAGCAATATTGCTGCTAATATTGGAGGGATTCACCTGTAAAAACAGATAAATCAACATTTTTCCCTTTTCTTAGAAAAAAAAAATAAGATGACTCACTTTGCCCCCAGCCTCTGTATTCTGCATTTCATGCCATTGAATGCTGGAAGTCCTGGAGTCATCTTCTTTGTTAGGGAGCACATTCCTTTCTTTGTCTGTTACCTTTCCTCTCTCTGCTTTTTTTTCCTCTCTAGTGTCTGTCCAGGAAAGCTTAGAAAGAAAATTTGGGAAACACGGTGGAACTATTCCAGTTGTGCCTACAGCAGAATTTCAAGATAGGATATCGGTAAGTTGTTGCTGTTGGGTTTCTTTTACTGTTACTGTACTCTGATATTATAACTGCAGTCTAAATTTTACCATTGTAGCTATTGCAGAAGTTTTTGCCCCAGGCAAGGCATTAGTCATAGTTAGCCTGATGGCCAAACAAATAAAGCTAGCAAATGATCTGAACTGCTTAAGAATACTGGAAGTAAGCTATTTTTTCTTTCTTTTACTTGAGCCCATGCAAAATCCCTCCAATATTGTTTAAAAGCTACAGTTTTAATACAGGTGCATTTTCTATTTGAAACTACTGTTAGATCGCATGTTGCTATTCAGAGTTTTTCAGAGCAACAGGTTATCTCCAATTGTTTAGGCAAACTGTGTGAGTTCTTTTTACTGGGGAGGGTGCAGTAAATTATTCTTTTTTTGCAGGCCAGTAAGGAAAACTTAAAAACCTGTGGTTTTTTCCCTTATGCTTTTGTTTGCTATGAAATACTTGATATTTCTGCTGGCTAACCTGATAAATACATAGATTCCATAATTTCTTTGATCCCTAGCTATCAAAGTCTACAGAGGTATTGTAGTGGGAAATCCTACCTCAAACATTACCAGAATTCGTTTTTGAGATCTTGTTGATACAGTTTGCCCAGATTTCCAAACAACTTTCAACAAGATCCCACACCACAAACAGTCTGGTATGCTGTTTCTGTAATATAGGCAAGAGTTGACTGAAAAATTGTAGAATGTTCTTTTAGGACTGAATTAATGAGCAAAGAAATGTCAGCTAAAACCCATTGTCTAATATGTGGCAATACACAGTGGGGAAATTTTCTTATAAAATTAAGGGTTATGAGCTCATCTATTTGCATTCAAATGGAAGATCTGGAGGGGATGACAAAACATAAGCTTAGAAATCCATAGAAATCGAAAAGCAAACTCGGCGTTAGAGATTGTTCTGAAGGGAAAAGAATAAGACTGACTAATGATGCCACAATATTAACCCAGAGTGCGTCTGCCTTCTGAAGGCTGCATGCAGATGAGCCCTCTGTATCTTAAAACATTGTAGATGTGAAGAAAGCTCAGAGAAAGATCACAAGAATAATCAAAGATGCAGAAGCTTCTCATACATGGAACAATGGCCTAACCTAGGTCTTACTGGCCTGAAATAGTCCTAGGGTAGAGACAGTAATCTATAGAATGAGCGGTGTGAAAATGGATGGGTAAGGATAGATTGTTCGCTGGAAGGAAGGGTGAAGGAGGTGCTGTCAAAACCAGCGGAGTGAGGAGCAGAATGAAGAACGGGGACAGTTCCTAGCACAGCAGACAGTTACAACGTGGAATACCCTGCCAAGGGATGTATAGGAGCTAAAAGGGTTGGTTGGTCTGCTTTTTAACACAAGTTCAGGGCGAGATGGGACAAATGACTGGGGGAAGCAATCCAGTGAGATGTGAAAAACATTAAACCATGCTTCCTCAGGAAGAGATTGGGGGAAATGCATGTAAACTTGGGCTACTGTCAGGTGATGGCAATAGACTTTAGTCTGATCCAGTATGATGCTAGCACTTTCATAAATGTTAGGCTGAATGAATAGCATGGTAGATAGGTTCTGTGGCTTAATGTGATTGCTGTGATCTCGTAAACACAATCTGTAGAAACTGGCCTAGTAATTTCTACATTCAGCCCAAATCGGTATTAGAGGAAAAGCATGTATTTTGTGAAGCCAGGTCTCAAATTGTTTGTCAGTTACAACAGTCAGCATGATGAAACATAGAAGCTGATAGCCTGAATTAGAATGACTGAGTATCTTCAATTATTTATTGTTCTCTGTATTTAAATTTTAATGGGAACAAAGTTATTGTGGAGTTGCTCAGGGCTAATACAGCGTTGAATATATGAACTGGGGATCCATGCCCTTCCTAAAACCTGATCATCTTCAAAACAATCGGAAGTAGTTTCTCTAGGTTATTAACTCTTGGGAGCTTTTTTGTTTAACATCTACTGTGTGTTTTGAAGGCTAAAAGCAGTAGTTACAACATCAATAAAGAAGGCTAGCATCATGCATGTAGAAGCTAGGCATATAAAAGACTCCAGTGCTTACGTCTGAGGTTTTAGAATTGAATTGACCATAATTAGCTCTTCAAGTAACACAGTAAAGGTGGTTTCTTACACTTGTTATTAGAAGAAAATGAGCAAGCAAACCTCAGCAATTACGTGAATCCAACATGTCATTGTCCCTAATATATGACTACCACCTTTTTGTGTTTTGAATTAAACTCTGATTTTTATTTCCTGTTGTTGCAGGGCGCATCCGAGAAAGACATTGTCCACTCTGGGCTGGCTTATACAATGGAGCGTTCTGCCCGGGTAAATACTGCAATAGTAAATGTACTTACAGGAAAAAACTTACGTGGTCTTGTGACAGTTTTTGAGTGTGTGGTACAGAATTTCTTTGCAATTAAAGGAGTAGATAAGCAGTTCATGATAATGGAAGTCACTGTGAGTATGAGGTATTTCTGCTCTGTGCAAGGTTGGCCAACTTTAGCCGAGTATAGTAAACATTAGAGACTCATACGTGAAATCAGGAAGTATTTTCTAGTAGAAGCTGTAGTAATTAGAAACTTTTTTAGTTGTCCCTTTGTACCTGACTAATCTGGGACACATACCTAAGAGTGTTTTACTTTGCCATCAGCAGTTTTAGATTAATCCCTTTATGCAGTATTTCTAATTAGTGGGGCAAAGACTAGTTGAGACATCTTGTCTCTCCCTGTATCTGAGGTACATGTGGATCCAAGACCTGAAAAGAGGCAATATAGTAACCTGGGAAAGAACCTTTCAGATCTCAGTTTTAAGGGCAATCAGGGAATTTTAGACTCGATCCTTAAAGGATCTGAGCTCTGATACCAATCTAGCAGCTCTTCTACTCCCAACCTAGATCCTTTAAGCAAAATCTAGTGTAGTTCCTATGGAGAAACTTGCAGAAATCACATGTAACCTTTTCCGTTTCAGCAAATCATGCGTACTGCCATGAAGTACAACCTGGGCCTGGACCTGAGAACAGCTGCCTATGTCAATGCAATTGAGAAAGTCTTCAAAGTGTACAATGAGGCTGGCCTGACCTTTACATAAATAGGCCATTACTGCTCCTTATTATATCCCATCCCTCTCGCCATTAATGTACCCTCCTCTTGAAAAAGCTTATCACAAGTTTACATGTAACCACAAAATTTTCTTTTCTTCTGACATTATAGTGGATTCTATTCTCAATTAGTTTCAGTCCAAACTAGTCTTTTTTACAATAAAAACCCATGGATTAGGAACTTGTATACAAGTATGTATCTGAAGATAACAGTTCATCTGCACTTGTGGGGGCCATTCTGGGTATTTCGCCTGCAAAACAAAATGGTACATTCTATGTATGAAAGAGTGGTCTTGCCACCTGAGCCACTTCTCGGACTTCAGATCAGATACTGTACTAAATGAGCACTTAGCTCATTATTACTTCATGCACTTTTGTTTAATGATGTAATTTTGGCTTTGGCACTTTCAGTAAGGCCTTATATGATCAATGCTGTGGCATTGTCAAAGGAAGAATGGGCCTCCAGCAGGGATTAACTTTGATAGAAGTCTAATTTTTATTTGTAGTAAAGCTTCAGGCCTGATTCTCTTTGGGCAATGTTTTTTCTTTAACTGTGCTGCTGTTATAGGACTGCCTTTTATTGCTTGTTCAAGCTAGCTTGACTATCACCGTGAAGTATGTAGAGGTGACAGACTAATATTTTTATAAGCTGAAACTATCGAGCAACTCTAGTTATGTTTTTAATCAAGTATCTACATAACTATTCTGACTATAGATTGTTTTCTTTTTTTTTTTCCAAAAAAAGGGATAGTCTGAATTGGGTAAGCAATCATACTTAGGTTTTTTTGGAATTCTTTTTTAGTCTTTTCCTTTCAGAGGCTTTCTGAAAATTAGATAGCGCCTCAGTGAACAACTAAAGTGAAAGTAAACCCAGAAATCATTGGCCAAACTGCAGAGGAGCTAGAATGCTGCTATGAACTTAATCCACTGTCTTAACACACACAGCCTCTTTTTTTTATCATCAGGAGGTCTTGAAAGTTTTGAACATACTGGAGGACAACAAAATGGACCTCAACACAATATTGGATCAAGCACAGTTTTTAAAGTGTAAGGCTTTTGTCCAGTGGAGTCCCCTTGAAGTGCCAGATGTTATTTATGTAATGAATATGAATGTTTTTTTTAAAAGACAACTAGTCCCTCCCAGAAACTCATGCTTTTTTTCTAACTACTTTGTAACTGCATGACATAACCTGGAGAGAAGAGCAGTTATTAAAAAAAGTTGACCTTTCCAAACCTATTATGCTGGTGTATTACTGTTTTCTATTTCATTCAATAGCTTTCTGTAGTTACAATCAGTCTGTGAATCTTCACAGCACACTTGTTTATTCATTACATGCCTACTGATGAGATGCCATCTCTGATTTATTTTAAGGGGCTCACTAATACAGATCTCTGTCTCTTGAACTTGCCTGTCAGCAAGACTTTCAAAGTTGGGTATATTTGGTAAATCATTTTGGGTCTTTACTGTGTCCTCTCAAATTTGTGTGAAGAACTATTCTAATAGTTAGCATGGAGCAATAAACCTGTGTGATGCATTTAATTAGTGGCTCACTCCATCATATATGCTGATATCTAGGGCTATAACAGTACTACAGATCACCTAAGTGCAATGTTTATATATACTGGCATTTATTTAAAAAAGAGAACCCTTTCAGCATGAAAGAATTACCGTGATCAGTGTGGATCTCGCCTTTAGAGATCTGTATCTTGGATCATACTTTTCACGGAAACATTTATTGGATAGTAAAATGAAACTAAGATTGTAACCTGCTTCCACCAAAACTTGGAGGCTAAAAAACATACTAATGAAGAGTTGTGTTATTGAAAAGAGAAAGAATCTTAAAAGCTGAGTTACATTATCTGGCAGCAAAGTTGAAAGCAAAGTGAAGTAGCTGTGAAGAAACTTGGCTAATTTACTGTTGTCCTCCCTCCCCCCAACATTTCCTCTCCAGCTAGTAAAGCACCTCGAGTTTAGCTGTGCAAACTTGAAACATCGACCCTTTCAACGTTGGAGCGTATAGGAAAGCTAACCGGGATATCTTCTACCTCCTACCCGCTTGGAAGGAAAAAGCCAAGAGCTGCACAATGCCTGAATTCCCCAGTTCATTAGAATCTTATACTTTTGTACATCCACACATCACCACTTCTTTTCCCAGGACATCTTGAAATAAAGCAGACCTACCGCCAGGTAGGATTTTATCAAACCCAGAGATGAGCCCTTAAGGTTGACTGGATTTCACCTCGGCCAACTTGATGGCAAATAGCAATAGTTACTGGCCTCTTGTTAACATTGTTAACAGAGTTAGTGTCGGAGAGCTGCATGGCGCAAATCTGAGCATATCCAAAGGCTAGCATAAGGAGAACTTGCGGTACTTTTGATCAAAGACCTAAGATCCTTGAGATTGATGCCTGGAGTTGATGGGCTGTAATCTGAGTTCAGGTTACAGCACATCAGCTCATTTGCCCTTTGGTTGTAGCCAAGAACCAAACTGCGTCAGCGAGTCCACACTTCTTGCAATGGATAGCCTGTTCTGAAATGGCCTTGTACATAAAAGCTACACCGGTGCTTGAGCTCAGTCCTAAGATCAGACAGTTAAAAAATAAATAAAATTTTGTAGCACATACCTCTCAATACCTGGCAACAGCAACAGCGAGAAGAAAGTGAGTTAATGTGGTTTTAGAAGCTTGGGTTTAAAGCAGCTCTGGCCTTTTCCTAGCCCCTAGCCACAGCTGAAGAAAGCACTCACTCTCTGGGATGCAGGTTATAAATAACTCTACTGGGTTTTTTTTACTGTAACTCCAGTTAGGTGTTAGACCAAATATCTTGGGGAATGCCCCTGTCCTTACAGAGACACACCAACACACAAGTTTTATCTTCCAGCTGAGAACATTGTCACTGCTTGTATTCACTCACGTGCCACTAGACATTCACCAAGAAGCTTGCTAGGATGTTTGGCAGGCAGGCAGTCAATACCCGAAGTTAGATTTAAGCACAGATTTGAACCTGCTCTGAAACACACCTACTACCTAGAAAAAAAACCCACACCCTTGCCATAGCAGGTGTTTGTAATCTCTCAGGCAGCATTAAGAGTAGCTGGTTATGTATTATGTAGCTGGTTTGTGGTGAATAGTGGCTCGGTAAGTACTCTGAAGCTGTGAGTAAATTTCATACGGATCACAACTACAACATTTGGGGTTACATGCCTCCTGCAAACTACTAAATACAAAAATATCTCTATTGTACAGAAGAGCAAGTAGAACGATCATTTTTCATACCAGCAAAGAACTCAGACCTACGTCGGTTTTCATTGATGGCGGCTGTCACCATCAGGAAGAAGCATCAGAGCAATGGTAATTCTTGCTGTGATTTCAAGATGCCAAGTAAGTGACCTTTAAATTACCATTAGTAATTGGTGAGCATGTGATATCAGGTCCCTTACTCATTGCAGGAGCAAGTAATTTCTTCCCTTCTTATGTGCATGCAGGATTTTTTGTTTTGGTTTTGTTTTTTCCCAGCCCAGACACGGTCAGTTCTTGTTTTTTCAGCTCCTGCTTGATTACAGTCTATCAGTAATGGTAATGACGCCAGTGCCGTGCTGTGTTACACAGCGATGCTGTGCAGAGCTGTTGAACTTATACCAACGATGCAGCTCGGGCAGCGTTAAGCAGTCCGGTGGTGAGGTACCTGCTCTGCTGGCAGTAACGCCTGGCTCTGCCATTAGCATTAGTTCGAGTATCACAGTGCTCTTTTACAGTGGTTACGCCTACCTTAAACCCTCTTGAGTCTTCATCAGCACCGTATCTAATTGCAGTTTTACAGCTAAGACCAGAAGTACGAGCACAGTCACAGAAGCGCGCAGGTACTTACCTTGTCTTGTAAGGGCTGTTTGGCTGCTCAGCTTGTGCGACACGCACACACGATGGGGACTGACTCAGTGACAAAATGGGGAGAGACACCAAATCTCAAGTCTCTGGCTTTACAGTGTGCCTAGTCCACACCATCCCTTAGCTCGTAAAAAAAAAAAACCAAACAGCGTTTGTCTGCATTAATAGCATAGCACGGCTTTAGCTGTCTGGTCGGTGACATAATCCATGCTGTCTAGACAAATGATTGTAAGTGTGTTTGGTTTGCTGGTTTTTGGTTTAGGCTTTGGGTTTTTGTTGGTTTTTTCTTTTTTTTAAAATATCTGTAAGCAAAGGATTCCTACGGAATACATGCAAGCCAGGTAGATTATAAGTATTTTCTTTATTTAAGAGTACATGTAGTAGAAACTTGTTTACAAAAGTTTCAGTGGTATTCCATTTTTGTCTTCATTGTCCGAAGCTTTTGCCCCAGGAAGTCGCTTGATTCGCTACATTTTTTACAGCTTTTTCACCAGTTTCAGCAGCTTTGTAGACTTCATCAAGAGCTTTTAAAACAGAAAAACAAAGGTAACTGTAGTATCACTGCGTGGGAAAGGGGCAAGGCAGGGTTGTGGGTCTATCTGGAATTTCACTGACGTGACATTATTGAAATAAACAGAAACATTACCGTACCTTTCTGACCAACATCCTTAGCCTGTTCCGTCGCTTGCTGCACCTTCTGGCCCACCGTGTTAACTGGAATTAGGAGAAAAAAACACATGTAAATCAAGCAGTCTTTACCCTTCCCCTAAACTCAGTAATCGCGTTTTAGAAGGGTTTGCTAACTATTCCAGGGCTAGAAGATGAACAATTATCCTGTGAGGATGGGCACCCTGGGCTAGTGGGAGAGAGATGCTGTTAGGGAGCTGGCTGTAGTTCCCCACCTTATCGTGTGTCTTGGTACAGATGAAGGTTATGTAAGTTACAGTCTGTGTCACCTACAGCGTCAGGAAACAAAACCTTCCTTTTACTGAGCCTGGCTAGGATCTGCAGAGAGCAGGCTTGGGCAGTTTGGTTGGTAAAGATTCTCCACCAACTGCATAAAGCTTGCTGCTTGCTGCCTGGAAGCGGCGTGCTGCGAGGGTGGCACATCAGAGTTTAGTGGGCAGTCTCATACTTCTCTTGTAGTTAGAGAAAACTGCATTCTGTAAGAGATCAGTCTAATTCTAAAGGCATGAAAACGTCCACTGGAGGAGACTTATTGAGACGTGAAGAGCAAGAGAGGGTGGTGCCTTAAAGTGGAGGAACTGCAGCCTACAAAATAGTGATAAATATTTATGTTATCAGCTGTGATCAGGAAAGTCTTGCTTACAAAAGTCAAATAAAAGTTTGGGGCAAGTGGCCTTCAGTTGAAGCTGGATTTGTTTTATTTCCCCAGCTCTAAATTCTACCTTTTAAAAAAAACGATGTCTTCTGCACAACAGAGTCTGACAGGGGGGCTGATGGAGCAAGCCAGATTCCCCGCGGACATCACATGAGGGAGAAGTGCTGAGGTGAGGAAGGACATTTAAGTGAACCGGGAGCGTCCAAAACTTCAAAGGTCTCCAAGCTCGGATTGACTGGCCCTCCAACAGTAGTTGTTTCATCAAATGTCTTGTAAAAACCAGTGGCCTATTTCCCCTTGGGTTTGTAGGGCACTTTCTAATGCTTAAAAGATGTGGTAATTATCATCATGCATCATCTGTTGCTGCAGTTTCCTAACTGGTGAATGGTGTATGCTGCTCCTAAGGTGCAGCTAAGAAAAATGCTTCCCATAGCAATCTTGGGTGACGGCCGAGTCTGTGGCTCCTCTCAGGAACCATGGGCTAGGTCCTAATTTTAGATACTTCCAAAGTCCAGTTGTGCCACCCTGCACTCAGCGATGTCTCATGGGACTGTGCCTTTGGGGCACATGCGGGCACAACAGAAGCAGTCCAGAGATGAAGTAAGTAATAGTTGTACAGCCACCAGTTGGACAGTCTTGTTCTAGTTAGACTAGCATAAAATCCCCCTTTGTTTTCATTTAAAAGGGGATTTGGAAGGTACCTCTGTCTACTGTACTGCCAGGAGCAGATGCAGTGCTGACACTGATGCGGCACAAGTTCAGCATCACATGCCATGTATTTACTGCCTGTCATCGAGGTACGAGCCGATGGCACAGAAGTAAGTGGCCAAAGTCAGGCCAGTGCTTGGGAGCTCCTGGTGTTCTTCCAGGATCCAACTCCAGCGGGAAGAGCTGTGCTGTGGCACAGGACTTGCTGGGAAGATGTGTGTGGGGTTCAGGCCCTTTGCCTTTTTTTCTTCAGATGCTGGTGGTGTCTGAAGAACTGGTTTTCAGCTCCAAATGCTTGGCATAGAAGGGGAAGGACTGCTGCTACTATTTAAAAGCTTTGGTCTTAGAGGTTGTTGACTCCTAAACACTTTGTTCAACCAGCTGAACATTAAGATTACTACGCAGCTCCTTCAAGATGACACATTCTAAACGTGTGTTGTCTAAAAGCTCCTTCAAGATGACATATTTTTAAAACATGCATATCAGTCTTCTAGCATAGGAAGCCATAGATGTTTCCAGAGTGTCAAAAAAACATAAGGAACATCAAAAAACCTCCAGAAATATGCATTTCTAGGGCTTCTGTGCAGCAAAAGTACAATGAAGAAATCCTCATTTGAAATCAAAAATTGATGGTTACTCCCCATTTGCCCACGACCTGGTGTTTCATGCTTCAGCATAAAAATAGTTGATTTAAGAGTCAGCTTTGTAAAAGAAAGCAGTGGGTCTGGGATTGGGCACCTTCCATCTTCCTAGCAAATTGAACCAAGGGTAGAGGATAAACAAGCATCAGGCTTTCCACTTGCTTCATTGGGCACATAACCTGCCAGTAATATTTCTACTGCACTTGAAGTCACAAGCAAAATATCCATTTGCCTAAATGTCACGTAAAGAAATACGAAACACTCTCCACTGCTTGTGTCTTATACACTAAACACAAACGTTTCAGGAATTGCACCAGTGCAGATCTCTCTGTGTTAAAGCTTCACTAACAGTGGCTCATATAAGGGGCACATTATTTAAATTCGCGGCCGATTTGGCAAGCCTCTCCATAGGAGTAACCTTGACTCGGGTGCCCTGAGCCCCCACGACTGCACCTGTGCTTTGTGCAGGGCGAGCGGCTGCGACACGGCCGAGCCGACTTAACTGCGTGTATTTGTGCAGCACCCAGCAGATCAAAGACCTCGCAGCTTCAGGAAACTAATCCACTGCACTGCTGCGAAACTCCTATTTATCATGGCTGTTCATGTTAGGAAACAAAGCCCTCAATAAGCAGCCTTGCCTCCCCTCTCGGCTTTCCGCTGTCCTCTCTTCGGTGCATCATCTAGACACCCACACAGTAAAAGCCAGCGTGGGAGAAGTTGTGGGAAAGCAGTAGTTAATATCGTTCCTTCACTTACGATTGCGTTAGAGGGTTTGGAGATGGCAGGATGTACTGACTGCACCCTTGAGGACAGCATCTATAGAGCTGATGCCTCGGAGGCAGATTTGCTCCCAGCTGCAGGGGTGGGGGCAGGGCACACACTTTAACACCTAAGGCACAGGAGGAGGGGAAGCAGCGATTTGTATTTACCTGCCACCTGTGCGGCGCTTTCCACTTGTTGCGTGGCTTCCTCAGCAAGCTTCTTCCCAATCCCAAACATGGCTGCGCTGGGTTCTCTCTCCCCGCAGAGGATGGGTGAGCAAATCCCTAAATTGGGTTCTGTTACAATGTTTGGCAAAGTTCAGCTTTTTATAGACAAAGCAGGACTCCTCCCAGTAGTTACAGGGCAAACGCAAACCGGAGCAGGGAAAGCCATGAGCCCTTGTCGGGTGATTAATATACGAGGCATAAAAGGGTGAAGAGACATTAGTGTTTATTATGTTTTCCTCCCCAGAGAGAGGGCGTGGATTAATCGGCAGAAGTTTTCCACGGCCCAGGAATGAGAGCTTTGTTTTTCCATGTTGAGGAGTTGGTAAACAGCGTGTGTGTGCGCCACAGCTGTCCCCACCAAAGGCTCCCCGGTCGGTGCCACGGGGGGAGATAGAGGCAGGCACAGCCCGCGTTCAACCGGGCAGAAAAACATTGCATCGCAAAACACGCCACTGGAGAATTGCTTAAATTAACTTCGGCATTTCAAAACCTTACATAGAAAAGCATCCAGTTTCAGATGATTCTTGCCCACGTTTTTTTTTTTCCCCCCCCTCCCCAGCAGGACTTAAAATTTGTGGTTATAAAAAGAAATGGGAGGAGCTAACCCCGCTTTTTAAAGTATCTGGTGAAATCTTTGTTGTGTTAGACGAAGCTAATAGTTTTGTGGTGTGTCATATTTAATACTTTAACCCCTTGTTTCCAGTGCCTGGCTCAGGAGAGTGGACAGGGGGCTTTGGGCCCTTCCCTGTCCCCACAGTGAACACCAGCAGGATCCAGCGCAGCCATGGGGCTGGTGGGGTGCAGCCCCCCCTGTCCCCTCGTACCCGGGGCCAGGCAGCGCTGAGCCCCGACACCAGCATCGCTCCACCTGGGCAGCGGGTGAAGAGCTGCTTCTGCCAAGAGCTTGTCCAGCTATTTCACCAAAACAGCACCAAAGTTACAGGTAGGGTTGTTTTCTAACAGTTAAGCACTCTACAAAAAAAAGTCATACTGCCACCTTGTTCCCCAGGCCAGGAACACCTCTCCTGATCCCAGACATGTTGCTTCATGCACAACAGTTTCTCTACAACGTCCCTTCCAGCATTACAGCAAAAGTTCTGATTTCTTCCAACCATTGCAGTTTCTTATCGACCACAAAGTCCCACTTTAAATAAGATGTGGAGGGGTTTCTGGGGGTGGGGAGGGGCTTCTCTGCATCATTTCGTCTTGTGACAGCAGGGAAAGGATCACTCACCATATCTGAAAGCGAATTCTACCAAAATATGCTCACGAAAAACAAAAGGAAAGTAATAATTTTGGTTTTAAATTAATGTCTTCCTTGACGTCAAGTCAAGGGGCGTTGACAAAGTTCAGAACCGACCTACAATGCAGAAAAAAAAGCCTGAAATATTTCAGATAACTCAGAGCAACATTAGACCCATGGAAATTCATCACACAGCAGCCAAGCAGTAAAATGCCCCCATTGTTCCCTGTAACATCCTCAATTACCACGGTTGGCCTTGCTTGCAGGAAACAGCAGTTTCCTAGTCCTGCCCGGCTGTTGCTCCAGCTACTGACAGGGAGAGATGTACGGAGACTGTGAGGCTCAGAGTCAGGCATGTCTGTTTGGCGAGGCCACTGTTTATGTTGCAAAGGGACATTAGAAATATCCCTCTGCATCCTATCCTAACTGCGAGGCAAGGGACGGTTCCTCCTCTCCCACACTCCGGTACTGCAAACACAACTCCTTTTTTTCAAAAGCCACATCACCACTAGCTCCCGAGCAACTTCCACGAGAGGAGATCGGTACAGCACCAGCACGGCTGCTTTGGCTTCCCAGTGAAGCTGAGCGCAGGAATAAAATTACAGATACAACCCTAATTATATTACACCGACGCACTGCAGGTACATATTGAATTATAATGCTAGAGAGAGTATGTGCCATTACAACACTCCCTACAAACAGGTGAGGGTGATGTTTGCCTCACAGGAGTAAAAATACACAGCACTAAAACATGCCACAGTTTTTAAATATAAAAAGGACCTGTTTTCTCTTACTGCACATAGACTAAAGACATAGAAGACCAGTGAAGAGGTGCAATTCTCTGCAGGCACCAGGATTTTCACCACATACGCATTTAAACCAATGTTTGGCTGCATTCAGCGCCGTAGCTCGTGCCATCCACCGGTACAGCCTCAGCAATGGCATCTTCCAGCCTCACCCCACACAGGTGGCACGGGCAGCCGGCACCAGGGCTCCCCACAACACCACCCACTGCTGCCCCTACTTCCCCCCCCCTCCACAGACACCCCCACCACAGGGACATGTCCCAGTGAACTTCGCTTATTAGCACACCAGAGCTAATGAGAGCAGGGCCTTGAGAGGTCCCCACGCCTCGCTCCCCTCCCCATGCCCAGGGCTGCTGCCCAGAGACAAGGATGGTGGCATGGCATGCTCAAAACACAGATTGAAGCTGCCAAGGCACAAGCAGATACACATCCTGAGCTCAGCCACCAGCCCACATGAGCAAACACAGCACAGGAGCAGAGACAAAACCCGGCCTCCTCCGCCACAAGCTGCGGGACGCTCAAGCCCCAGCATGGCTGAACACCAGCACCCCCCACCCGGGCTGTCTCAGCCTCTGCCACCCGGGGGGGCAACAGGAATCACAGCACCAGGGGTAAACCCACAGCAACCACATCACCCACACAACACACCACCAACATCCCTTCTCCCCACAAAGCGCCCAGCCACCTCACACAGCCCCACTCCTACCTGCCCACCACGTCCACAGCCAGGAGCCACCCAGGCCCCCCTCCCACAGCCATTTTAAAGCCTCCCCCAGCACAGCTGGGCAGCCCCGGCACAGGTGCCAGCAGGATTTGGGCTCTTCCAGCCCTCAGGTGCCAAACCTTGCAAGGTTTCAGGTGAAGGGGCAATCTATGCAATTGGAGGGGAGGAATTTAAAACATGAAAGGAA
Source organism: Fratercula arctica (assembly GCA_947846985.1). NCBI lineage: Eukaryota > Metazoa > Chordata > Aves > Charadriiformes > Alcidae > Fratercula > Fratercula arctica. The sequence continues at coordinate 30,759,480 of CANTUZ010000010.1, forward strand.
GGAAGGTTGCTTTTATCCTGTGGGCAACAAACCCCAGTGACCCTGCTGCCACCACGGGCTGGTGGTGTGCTGGCAGCTCCAAAAAGTATCTGGACAACGTGACAGACAGTAGATCCGTTCATGACCCAACACTCCAGGCTGGGATGTGCCCTCCAACATCACTAGTCCAGCAGCAATGGCTGCTTGGGAGTGTGAGGGGAACGGTGCAGAAAGTGGACATAACCCTGTCAAACATGTCCTGCAGGGGGTCCCCGCATCACCTGCCCCATTGCTCCATGGGCTGCTGCCACCCATCAGGAGGGGCAGGTGCTGGGGGTGGCATTGGGCATTTTTTTGGGTCATGGTGTAATGGCATAATGCAGTCAGAGCGTGCGGCCAGCATGGCAGCTTCACCCCCAGCACGTACCAGCGGCACACGGAGAGCAGCATCCAACGCAGCAACCACTTATCCGACTTTATGTTTAGTCGGGAAGGCGAGTTTGTTTCTGCGGACGTGCTGCCCCGTCTCGTGGTGAGTGGTCTCTCCATGGCATCCTCATGAAGCAGTGAGCCATTCCTGCACCTGTGCTCCGTGAGCCCTGGCACGGCCTCGGCTGCGGCTCCTGCCTGGTACCCGCTGGCCTCCTGCAGCATCGCCTGTGTCCTGCCCGTGTCCCATCACTCGGCCCCAGGGCCAGGGAAGCCCACCGTGGCAGCCCCCCAGCCCGCCGAGGGACAAGAGGAGCCTGTAGTGTCTGGGGACACGGGGTGTGCCATGGGGGGGGAAATGAGAACCCAATTAACTGCAAAAAAGGTGACTTGGGAGAAGAGGTGAAAAGGTGGAGGGTTAGTCCTCAAGGTGAAAGGAGGCTGAATGTCATAACAGCTGCCTAAGCTAGGCATGGGAAATGAAACGGCAGCTAAAGCCGCAAGGTGTGAGAGCGGGAGCTGGGGGAAACTGAGGCAGGGTGAGGTGACGCGGGCAGGCCCTGGGGGGCTGCTCCTGCCAAGGCCAACAGAAGAGCAGTGAGAAAGTGCTCAGCAGTTGTGTGCTCTGCTCCCCCAGCTTCTAAAATTAACCAGGAGGGCTGGAAATGCTGAAAGGGTGCTCCCAGTTGCCTGGGCTATGTCTGGGAATTGCAAAGAAAGGAATAAAAAAAATATGTATGTGAACTGTTACTAACTGGGAAGAAGTAGCTACTTATAAAACAGGTTTGGATGAAATTCCTGGTAATTTCCTATCTGAAGGCAAAAGGGAAACTAAACAAGCATCACTTGTGTGTGAGGGGGTGTGTGCATGCATACTGCTGCGGTACTGGCAGTGGCTGAGGGGCTGACATAAAGTAGGAAAAGCATCTATTAAGGCAGGGCTTATAAGCAAAGTGAAAATGGCTCATCTAAATCTTTCCGGAGGCTGTTGGCCCCAGTGGTATGGGGGTATGGAGCCCAGCCCAGCCCAGAGCCTGGCAGTGCTGGCAGGGAGGGGAGCTGGGTCCCAGGGCTGGGAACTGCATGGAAACCTGGGAAAGGGCACCGGGCTGAGAGAGAGACAACAGGGATTTACGAAAAAAAAAAAAATCATCTTTGCATTTTACCACATGACAGGAAACTACAGCCACAAAGACAGGTTTCAGAAAGGCTGGATTCTCGATAACCCATAGACCATTAATCAGAGCATTCACCTGAGATGAGGATTCATGTTTTCTCGGGCAAAGGAAGGAGCCGAAGGTGGATTTTGAGCAGTCTGGTAAAACCTGTGCTCTCTGAGCCCTGCCCTCCTGAGCTGCGAAGGGGAGATATCCCCCCCGGGAAGGTCTCCAGGGAGCTGGAGTGGGGCACGGGGCAGATGGTGCTCGCGCTGGGCAGCCTGTCCAGGCCAGAACATGAATCCCCTTCACTCAGCATTTCACGGCTCAGGCAGCTGTGGGCACACCCAGAAGCAAATTTTAAGAAATTTGGGAACTCAGGTGTTGGGTAACTTCATGTGTCTCTAGGCCTGATGGCACAAGAACTGGTAGGAGCTTCAAGGACATCCCATTTGCTTTTATGCAACCTCTGGAGCCTTCAGGTGGGGTTGGAAGGCACAGTCCTGGTTGGGACACGGCTCCCTGTGTGATGCACAAGGGAAGGTCAGCCCCAAATACTCTAAGGCCAAAGAGCACCGTGAATAAGGCAGTGACCTTATTTGTAGAGCAAAGCTCTAAAATTTAGACCCAGAACCACTTGCCAGCAAGTGACTCAGACTCACGGGTGCCTGTGGCACAGCACCCGCCCTCGGGACAAAAGAGATGAGAAATCCTCTCATCAGGCGCCTGGGATCGGTGCTGAAGTAGCAAAAGCACCCCTGCGCTGGGGACCAGGAGTCAGGAGCTGCCTCCTGGTGCTCCTTGGCCAGATGGAGAAAGGTGCTTCTCCTCTCTTGACCCAGCGGATGGCCTCCAGCAGTCTCTCCAGCTGGGCAGTCCAGCCCCTACCAGTGCTGCTGCCAACACTGGGCCAGAGCAGCGACAACCAGTGTAGCTACACTGAAGAGGTCACCTGTGAGTCCTCAGCACAAGAAGGACATGGACCTGTTGGAGAGGGTCCAGAGGAGGCCACAAAGATGATCCAAGGGCTGGAGCGCCTCTGCTGTGAGGACAGGTTGAGACAGTTGGGTCTGTTCAGCCTGGAGAAGAGAAGGGTCCAGGGAGACTTTACAGCAGTCTTTAATACCTGAAGGAGGCCTACAAGAAACCTGGAAAGGGACTTTTTACAAAGGCATGTAGTGATGGAAAGAGAGGTAATGGCTTCAAACTGGAAGAAGGTAGATTTAAATTAGATATCAGGAAGAAATTTTTCACTATGAGGGTGGTGAGACACTGGCCCAGGTTGCCCAGAGAAGTTGTGGAGGCCCCATCCCTAGAAATGTTCAAGGCCAGGCTGAATGGGGCTTTGAGCAACCTCGAAGTGGGAGCAGGGCTGGAACTAGATGATCTTTAAGGTCCCTTCCAACCTAAACCATTCTACGATTCTATGATAAAAGCCGCACACCAGGAGTCAGGGTTGCGTTCCCCACACACAAAGCAGCAGGAGTAGAACCAGTCATGTAAGGGGATAACAGGTATTACAGGCAAAAACCCCACAACTGTTCTTTTTTTTTTTTTTTTTTTTTTTTTTTTTTTTTGTAATATGAACTAAGAAGTGGTTCACAGAAAAAAAAAGGTGTGATGGAGACTGGTGTATGGACCACTGTCACCCACAAACGCAGCACTGGTGTCTGAAACGCCAAGCCTAAAGGGCTCATTCTCTGAAGATTTCACCATCAGGGAGGTAACCATGGAAAGTACTAAATAATTAAGTACTATTGAGGGTTGCCCAGTAACTGAGAGTGCAATGGTCTAATGCTTTTTCTGTGAGCTTGTACTTGGGTAAATATTTAGGCTTTTAAAGCTTTAAATGACAGTGGACATTGCATTGGGACACGCTGTGCAGAGCCCTGGACTATGTTTACCCGCAGATGGTCTATTACTTATAGGGTCCTCTAAAGGCTCTTCAGTCCGTGCAGTCCTTGCACAGATTGCAGTGGTCTTTGGGTTCAGTGGTGAGTCAGTCTCTCCTAGGACTGCATTCCCAAAGATCAGCTTCCAAAAACCCCTGGTCAACCACAGCTCTTGGTCAACAGGTGAGAGCCAGTGGTATCTCAAGCTGGCCTGGATTGCCCTATTTCCTTAAATCCAGATGCTTTTGGTTATTCTTTGGTTTTCTTTAGTGAGGCCCAGATTAGCTTTTTACTGAAATCAGGCTGGTAAGGCTTCAAACCAGGAGGAAAAAAAAAAAAAAAAAAACCAAAACCAACAAAACAGAAAGAAAGAAAAGAAAGAAAACATTGCCTAGCAATGAGAAAGACCCAGAGGCCAAGGCAAGAGCACTTACTGTGAATAAGCAGGTACGAGTGCCTTGTGTTGACAGAGGCAGCACTAAGTGGGCACCCTGTCTGGCTGCAGCAGCCTCTGATTGCCCAGCGAGCAGCAATCTAAAATAAATATTTCCATCTCCTAGGCGAGAAGATTGCCCACTTGCCTTTCTCACGCCAGCTCCAGTTGTTGTTAGCGTTAGTGCTGCAAGCGTGCATTGGGATAAAATCTCTTATTTCTTCCCTTGGGGGATTTAACAGGAGATGTGTTGTGGATAATACGAAATCTAGATGGGGAACAGACATAGGAGAGAAAGGACAAGGGGGTGGATGGCTTGCAGAGACCACGGGGCTCCTCTGCGGCGCGGGGCTGTTGGTTTCCATATGTCTGTCTGCCAACCTGCCAACCGATTCAGTATTCACCTCCCTGATAGGATGGTCACCGACCTCACTGGGCTTTGAATGAGAAAGGAAAAGAGATTGGCAAGACATCGTGCAATCCTTCACTGAAAGTCCAATTAAATAACAAGAGTACACAAAAAGGTGACGCACCTCTGGGTGGTGGAAATCTTACAATGCATTTTATTTATCTGAACCTGAAAATACAGCAAATGGGAACAAACGAAGAGCTGACATGAAATACAAGCCCAGCTTAGCTTTAGATTACTGGAAGAAAACTCGGTTTCATCACACAAGTGTTCTGGTGTCCTGGAGCATGAACGTTTTCACTGGTTTTGGAAATACACTCAGCAAATGTGGCAATAATCGTAGCGCTGTTGTAAGAGCAGGGCAATAGCATTGCTGAAGCCTTGTGAACCGTGTTGAAGATTGTGAACAGATGTTACAAGATGTGCTAAAAGATATATTTTTCCTATATGAAGGAGGGGCGGGGGGTATCTTCTGCCTTAAAATTTTATATTTGGAGACAGAGAAATGATCCAGATCTTAAACAGCTTTTTTTTTTTTTTTTTTTTTTCTCCACACAAAGCAGTAGGGAATTGCAGACCAAAGAGATTTTTTTTTTTTTTATATGCAATACTCTTTGCTTAAATTAGCATCATTTCTTAAACCCGCATTTTTTCCCAAGGCCAGACAATGCTTCTGCAGCTTGTCCGGTTGCTTTTTCTACCCCATCTTGCGCCGTCTTGGAAGTCTTGTCAATAGCTGCAAGAGAGGGAAAAAGATAAGCGAAAAGCTGGAAAAATGCCACATGGTTTAATGTTTACGATGGAAGGGGGAGGTGTGAAAATTACTATAAAATATAGGGATATATCTTTAAAAAAGAAAGGTTCTCCACAGGCAGTTGTAGTTGGGTTTGTGAGGATGTATTTAGGATGGGCTGTAAGGCATTGCTAAATCAGAGCGGTCACTCAGAAGTTTTGGGTTCTGAGCTGAAGCAGCATGAGATGAACGATGGGACAAAGCTGGAATAGATCGATTTTGGTGTACGTGCAGCCTGGCTGATGGAGGAGGGACTTTTGGGGTAAGAAGTACTGTGAATACCAGGGTGTTTGGGAAAGACAAATTGTATGAAGTGCTGGGGAAGGTCAAGGATGCTTTTCCCTCCATTCCCTTCTCCTCAGTATTTGAGGCACCGCCGGTGAGAGCTGTGCTCAGCTGTGGGCCATGGGCACAGGCTCACTCCTGCGTGGGACCCGACATCAGCCAGGATGGGAAACACCAGCAGGGTCTCACCAGGAGAGAGGAGACCCTCACAGATGGGGCACAGCTTCTCTCTTTTCTCTGGGATCTTGGCTATATTTTGGCAATTTTGCTGCCTCCTCAGTCTAACGTCAACAAGTGCCCAAGCCCTTCCTTCTCGTCACTTTCCTGAATGCACATTTCCAGCTGCGGGACTACTAATGTTGGACCCCAGTTGCTGCCTCAGCAGGTGCTGGGAGCTGGTGGAGGGGCTGGAGCTGGACAGACCCCTGATCTCCAGGCTGGGGAAGCAAGATGCATCACAGGGTTGCTCAATCCTCAGGAAAGAAGAGCAAAGGTTTTTTCTGTGCTGTTTCCGCAAGTTTTCTATAAAGGAAGCCAAAGTCTGGATGCTGTGCATGAGACTGGGTGGCTAGGGGGGTGTCAGCTGCCACGGTACGTCTGCCAGGAAGCGTATGGAGCTACTAAGAGACAAATCCTAAAATCTTTTCCCATGACATTTGTGAAAGGCCAAAAATTTGTCACTGAAACCAAGAACTTTCAGGCTGAGAAGGCCCACGGGACAGAGGGGGAATGTGCACAACTGGTTTGTGTTGAGCTGCCCCATCGCTTCTTGATTTGCACCTCATTGCTCCTACCTTTTTGGCTTGCATCTGTAATTTGGTTGACTGCATCCTGAGTAGCCTGTCCCAACGTGTTTGCTGTAATTAAGGACAAAAAAAACCCGTAAAATTAATTTCCAGCTGTTCGCACTGATGCTTATAGGAATTCCCTGTGTCAATCGGGTTTTCTGCCTGTCTGCAGAAGGTTATGCCCCTGGCAAGAGATAAGGCCGGTACGAAGCTGTGTGCTTCGCTCTGGGCACCCTGGGAACCGCGAGTGTTGCCGGAGCAGTTTGCTGTGAGATTAGCGTTCACCTAGTCCCTACGGTCAGCTGAGCAAATCGATGGCAGATAAGAAGATAAAATAAAGAGGAGATAAGAAGCAAAGATTAGCAGCGAGTTGGAATGATGACATTTAGCTGCAAGTTGCTTATTTTACACTACACTTGCTTTTATTGATTTTTCGAGCATATGCTGCTTGGAGAAGCTTGGCCATTTAGCATGCATTTTCTTTGCGGGCTCTTCGGGAGTAATGCCTTTTCCAAAATGGAAGCAAACACATTAAATGGGGCAGGATAGGAGAAGGGAGAATTTACAAATAAGATATAACTAGAGGAAGAAGAGGAGCAGAAGCTAGAAACATAACAGATCAACTCCAGGCTATATAGCATTAAAAAAGTGAGGTGCCGTGTAATTGTAAGATGTCTGATGGTTTATGAAAGAGCGATAGCCATCCTATCGCTTATGCTAGGAGAAGAAGTGGCCCCTCGATAGCATGAATACATTCAGGATGTAGCAAGGACTATTTTGTTTTTCAGAAAGGTGTTCTGTCATGTTTCTGGCTCTACTTTGCATTTGCTCCCAGGCGTATGGAAACTTACTGCAACTCCAAAGAAGTCGGTGAGGTTACTCACGTATTTCAGCCATACAACAAAGCGTTTGCAGGATCAGAATTCAGGACTGGTACAAATTATACCCTGCTAGGAGTGAGCTGCACGCAAACACTGTAAGGAATATGCTATAAAATGCTAGCATAAGCTATACACACACTGAAATTTTTAATTTAAAGAAAAAGCTGTTATATTTCGCATTGAAAAGCTGGTTACCAATACAGAGCACTAATAATAATGCAGAGCTTGGCCCTACAACATGGGCACAGCTATGGCGGAAATGTGTGCACAGATTTTATTTTTTTAAACCCTGCAAAGTCTGGTGATCACTGCTGGAGAAGAATACAACAACAAGAATAAAACTTGTACTACTTATTACAAACAGTCCATTGCAATCCATATAGTTATTACCAGAAGACACTGATAGTCAGGCCAAGTAGCAAATGTTTATCAAAGGTTAACTGCAACTTCTTAAAAGGAGAGCAGTTTAAAAACTTCTGCAGAGCATGAGAAAGGACCACCGTGAGCAACGTAAATGCTAGATGCACAGGGTTATTGCTACCAAGACAGGCTTCACTGCTCTAAAAACACTAAGTTTGGGGAGCGATAAGAGTTGGACGATGCCCAGCAGCCGCTGAGGGAGCCGTGGGTGGGTGGAGGTGGTTGCGCGTGCCGAGCCAAGAGCCATGGCCAGCCTGGGGCCTTCTCCAGGTGACGGCCAAAACAGCAATTGAAAGAAAAGGAAAAGCTATGTCCTGCTAGCACTGATGGAGCTAGTAGTTTAACTTCAGATTGTGGTTTCTGTAAGCAAAAGCAGCAGCTAAGCCCCCCACAACTATACAACAATATTTAATCTTTCTTACCAGCATCTTTTGCTGCACCTTCAGCCTGTTCCTTCAGTCCCTGCAAGTTTTTAGCGGACATCGTGGCTTCTGACACCTGTTAACGCTCCTTTCCTGCAATAAAACTAAGCACTGGGCGATGTATAGCACACCGTGTGAGGGGTGTCCTGACCTGTCCCGATTTTATACGTGCGCCAGGAGACCTGCTGATGCTTTTGGGGGTGATTGGTACAATGGGTGGAGTTTGAACATGAGGAATGAGAGCTGAAAATGCACACAGAAAAGCCACTTATTTACCCTCCCCAGTGAGAGGGTGTGCCCGGGTAGAGATTTCTGCTTCATCACACTGTCTTTGTTTATAAGTTTTGGGGTTTTTTTTAAAGAATCAAAACCACAAGAAAACCTGTTCCACCATCACAAACAGAGAAGAAAAACCACTGAACTGGGTTTTGTAAAGGGTGCTGGAAAACTACTGAGGTGGCGGTGTCTGGGCATGGCCAACTTTCGTCCCCGCCGGGCTGGCTTCTTCCTCCTTCCTTCATCCCCTAAGCTGAACCTCCTGAGAACAGAAACCAGTCCAAAGTTCTTTCAGTTTTTAGCAGTTTTAGTCACAATCCCCTTTTCTTGTCAGGCGGGATACTGTTAGATGGGGAGAGTTGTCATTTATGTGTATTTTTATAAGAAATTGCAAATCTGATCATGTTTCCAGGCGCCTGCTCAAGTCGGATTGCCAAAGCCCAGCATCGCTGAAGGCCTTGCCTGGGTCAGGCAGGTAACCAGTGCCAGCGCTGGCAGTTCTCAGGGGAAAGGAAAAAAAGAAGCCAAGTTAGCAAAACCACCTTTTCCTAGTGCAGCTTTGCATTATGGGTTTTGTTAGTACAGAAATAACGTTTAAAATCATTTCCTTACCTAGCATCATAATGTTACATAAAAGTTAATGAAAGTTTTGGACTTTAACCTCTGGCATTTCGCAGGTTGCCACTAGCCTTTAGAATTTATGTTTTCTGCCACCAATCCTCAGCACAAAGAAACTTTGTACAAATAAATTATGGGCAGGGTCGGGGGCCAAAGGGCTCGCTGGCTTTGTGGGGCTCGGGTTCCTCATCGCCACTTTCCAGGGTACAAAGCACCTTGGTTCGATGTTCACACTCATACCCATATTCGTCTTCCTTTTTTGTTGAGAAAAAGGAAAAAAGGAAAAAGGAAAGCTTTTTTGTTGAGAAATGGGCACAAGAACAAGATGCCGTGAATAAAGTAGGGTGGGAAGTGACAGTGCTCATAAGTTTAGTGCTTCATTAGTACCCAAGTGAGGACAGGCAGCAGAAAACAAGGTTAAATGCATTCCTCTGCGGCTCCTGTTCAGCCCATCATTTCAGAGAGCTCTTTTCAACTTTTGCACCCCTGGCACCGCTCATTTATTATTTCAAACCGCAATTCTCTTTCCCTCCTCGACGGGTCAATTAGTATTTTAATTATATATTCACATCAGGTATCTTTTTCAATTCCTTGCTGATTTCTTTTTCGGAATGATTCTCTTATTTGGATTTGCAAAAAAACTCAGATAAAAGACACCCAATACTGTGAGGCTCTGGCATTTTTTGGTCAAAACCACTATCACAGACCTACTTATCTTCCTTGCCCAAACCCGAGAACTCAGCAACAGCCAAGCCGTAACAAACAGGTGGATTCCAGCCGCCCTCAGCCCCCATAGCCAGATGGCTGCGGCCTCCGTTAACTTTGTGCCGAGTGTTTGTGAGAGCAAGGAGGAGGCTCTCTGGCACCCGCCAGGCAGCTCGTCACAGCCTGAGGGAGGATGTGCCCAGGCTCCAGCAGCAAATACCTTCCAGCTGCCCTCCCCGCTTTTCTCGGCTGATGGATTTTCAGCTCAGGGGCCCCGCTGGTGCCGGCTGGGGCACTCAGCCTGAAAGGGAGGACAGGAGTTTCGGGAGAACATTTAGAACTGATGCACACTTATACCAAGCATTAAACACACACCACGTAATAGCAATATTTTAGAGACTCTTGGGCAGTTCAGGTAAATATTGCTCTCTGATGCCTACCTAGGTTACCCCAGCTCCAACTATTATTCTTCCAAGTGGAAAACGTCGGCATTTTGGGCTCAATATGGGTGTCTGATCTGTGCCACTGCTTGCTTTACCTCCTGCTCAAAACATTAAGTACCACGAATTCGTGAGTAAAACCTACACCACTGTCAGCATAGCAGCATGACTCCTCACCTATTGTAACCTTATCCTTAGCGTTAATACCATTATCCTGGTTCCAGACCAAAAAAAAGGCAAAGAAAGCAAATTACACTTGGCCAGCAAATGGACGTCATCATTATAACGCAGCCCAGAGGAGAGGGAAAAGGGACCCTGGTATAGGATGTATTTATCCCATGAGATGGGACAAATGGTCTGTGCATCAGGTGGCTCACAGAGTTACAAAACCACATCAGAAAATGAATGGAATGTATTGCATCCTCTTTATTCACTTTGTGGGTTAACATTACTTTTTTAAAGCTAATGTGAAGTATTTTGAACTGATGTTAGATATAGATTAGAGCACTCAGATATAAAAACGATGGCTGACCTGAGCAAAACCAGGGATTTTAATTTCATCTGCTCAGAAATTTACAACAATTTATCCCTGAGTTTTCATTTTGTTCTGTTATGAATATTGAAATTGCTAATGTAGATCTATTCCTGGATTTTGTAAAAAACTATTTCTCAAAAGAATTTAACCTTCTCTTGGCCTCTAAAGAGAATAATATCACAAGAGAAACTGTTGAAAGCTTTTCCTGAGACAGACTGTTTAAGGAATAGTAAAAGTAAAATAGTAACTTATTTCTAATTATAGATCAATGTACTAAGCAAAATAACCATATGTCTTTAAATTCATTCCTGTCCTGGTCCAAGCTATAGGCCATCTGACTTACATTTCACTGTGTCTATCTCCTGACACTAGGTGTTCCTGATGGGCTTCCACGGGCCTCTTACAAGTGTCATGGGAAGTGTTTGAGCTCATGATGGGCTGGACGCCCCATCTGGGCATCAGCCTTTCCCGTGGCTTCAGCTGGAGTTCAACGCACGTGTGGCGTCCCCGGGAAATGAGTGGCTACGTTTTCAAGAAAGCCAGTTTTCAAATCCATGGTCTTCTGAAATGCTGTGTTTCCACTATCCTGAACATCTGGGTGAAAAAATGAGCTTTTTCAAGAACTGTTCCTCCTCATGAATCCCAGTCTTTGCTTTAACTCTTTTGTGTGCTTTCCAATAGTCTGTCACCACCGTCAGAGAGGATCTAACCATCACTTGATGGACCTGGCCAGCAAGTATTGTGGGGTTGTTCATTTCGCCATTGTCAGTTCCCAACTATTTTGTCTCGTGACAAGATAAGATAGGGGTGGGGCAGGAGATTATAAAGTATTTTGAAAGCTAAATGCCCAAACACTACAGCCTGTGTGCTCCATGTCTTCCGACATCTTATTATTTGGGTAATACTTTGGAGTAGTACCCAAAGCTCCAGCCTCTAAGTACATCTACAGTTTCTACCTCTGTTCCTCCCATGCATTACCTCTTTCCAAATGGGTTTCCTGGTCTTTGATTGCATCATTCGGTGTGTCCTAAGGTCAAATCAAACCGCCTACAGGTGGAAAATTAGTTTGGATTTTGCTCCGTTCAGGTCTGGGTATCTGCTGAGCCTGCAGACAGAAATCCTGGTTAACTCCAGCTGGGGTAGGTACCACACTGTGCAGGCAGAGCCACATGCCGAGGTGCCCCTGAAATTTCAGGCTATTCCAAAAGTTACTCCACCTGGTAACGCTGGAGCACATCACTGACATTGCTTGGCCAGAACCAAGACATGAATAAGCGTCACCACCCCCAGAAGCTCTGTCTGCTCACCTCCAGCAGGTAACTTGTCTCACTGACACCCTTCGCCTGTGCCTGGTTCCATGGGCCTTTTCTCCATATTCTGCACTTTCTCAGTCTGTTGTGCGTGACAAGCAGTTATTTGTATTTGGGGAAAAAAACCCCCAAAACTTCTTCCTTAAGTGCTAGGAGGGCTCCGTGACGCACGGCTCTGGAGCTAGCTGGCAACTCCAAGCATGCAGCCCAATAAGCTCTGAGTTAAATCTAAGGTGCTGCAGAGAAATTAGAAACTGTTCTGGTTTCGTTTCCTTTCCTTTCCCTCCTCTCCCATGGCATCTTAGAGCACCCTTTCACATATCAGTAACGTGAACACCTGATGCAGGTGAGAAGAAATTGATCAGAGCTAGAGCTCAAGTTTTGCACATGAAAATGGGCAAATGAGGTTAATTAAATGGGAAGTGTTGAAATTTATTCGTGTTTTGGTCAATTACAATGTCGCCAGGGTTGAGTTTCACAGATGGGTATGGTTCCCATCAGCAAGGTAAATGCAATGATGTGTCAGGGCTGAAAAGTGTCACACAGACCAATCCTGAAGTTAATGAAGTGAGCAGTGCTCAATATCCACAGCTGCTAAAAGAGCCTGATAGCAGCATGGAAGGGATGTGATGTTTACATTAAGAAACAGAATTGTTTTAAGAAACGGAATTGTTTGCTGATAAAAAGATATAATTATCAAAAGTCTGCATTTGCTGACTCATTTAAAGGATCGAACTAAAGCTGTTCTAATTAAGCTAAATTAGCCTTTCAGTTCAAATACTGAAATATTTTTATGGGAGAAAAGTAGGTCTAACTGATTCTTCGTTTACATGGGTGGTAACTTTCTCCAGAAATCATCAGCCAGCTCTGCTTCAAAGCATGAGATCAAAATAAGGCCAGTATATACGCACGTCTTTACCCTCTGGTTTCTGAGTCTTCAGGCAACGTCTAAGTGAAGTGTCCGGTTTCTGCCATCTTCTGGAGCACTGAAGACTAAAACATGATTAAATACTGGGATTTTGTGGAGTCTCATGGTATCCTGCAGCTTGAGTATTAGGAAAGGAAAAAAAAAAAAAAGTCTGGTCTTTAAATTATAAGGGGCAAAAAGATAAAGGCTCGACCACCACCTTAAGATCTGGCACAGGGCTACGGAAAGAGATAACTGGTTGTATCCCAGGGGTGGCTGGGAAAGCCGAGGATGTGAGCTGGGATGTAACCCGAGGCTATGGTCTCCGGGAGAGCTTTGTATATTTTTCTAGGCACACTGAGAGGAAGAAGCGCCTTGGCTCTACCCTCCCGGCCCACGGCCGCGCTGCCCACCCCACCTGGGGCTCAGGGGCAGAGGAAAGGCGGAGAAGCGGAGCTGCCGCGCTTGCTTCCCTCCCTGGCTGGAATCCACCCAAAAAAGTGGTGCCAGAGTTCAACAGAGAAACCTTGTGCTGCTAACAGACCTGTGCGAAGTCGTGCGGGCAGGGGATTATCTGACATCTAGAAAGCTGAGGTTTAATCTGGGTTTTTTTCTAATACCCTATTAAAAGTACGGAGGAGCTTCTTGTCATTCGGTAGGGTTGCAATGCCTTTATGAAACAGTTAAAATAAGCTACATTTCAATATGGAGAAAAAAAGTCTCAAAATGGTGAGAATATGTGACTGTACCTATTTTATGGAGAACGGTATTAAAAAAACCCAGCCCTTCAGCTTTTAATCAGGTGCTCTTTGAGTTCAGTTTTAGGACATGCATTATGCAGATGTGAAAATAGGACTTTCAGATGAAGTGAGATTTTAAGAAGGGTATTATTACCTGATTTGCATTTAAGTTAGTGGGATGCACATTGAGATACTCTGGAGAGAGCCACTGCTTTCCCTTCTGCATCCCAGGCAAACATCTTTGAACAATCAGGCCCTGCCTGCCCTTTAGCCCTTGGCCAAAACATATTTGAGGGGGGAGCTCTCAAAGCCTACGAACTGTGTCAGAACAAACCACTTAATAAAGCTTAACTGCAGTTTTACACGGTAAGTAAGTTTTGCTGTAACAAGGGGAAATAAAATCCACCATGATTTCCAGCTTTTTGTTGGTCATTTGTACGGTGAAGTTGAGGCAGTGTTTGGCAGCGGCTGTTCCTGGCTCGTTGGGTGGTGGAGGTCTGAGTGCGAGTGCCCGCGGTCACGCCATCGGGGACGGACTATGGCCCCGGCACACCTGGCACCGAGCGCTGAACTCGTCACAGGGGGATTAAATTAACAGCTTCTATGAGCGAGCTTTTACACAGACAACGTCCACCTAAATAAATCCCAGGGTGAGATGTGTAAAGCAAACTCTTGATCACCCAGACCATGACTTGTCAGCAAAAAATTATTTTGCTAGTGTTTGCCTTCATCAGCTTTTACCTGGGGTAGGGGATTCCCGGCATCTCCCCTGTGAAAGCGCCTTCTGCCGCGGGATGTTTCCTGGTGCGTCTCCTCCATCCTCCCACTTTTCAGTTTCCTTCTACCACCTCTCGTTACGCTTGTCAGAATACTCGTTAAAAGTACAGGCTTCTTTTCCATGCAGTGAACCAGACATAAAACAAAGTTTAATTGAGTAATTAATCTTTTGGCTCCTTTATGACAGACCCCTTCGACTTCAGGAGTGTTGACCTTCCTTACCTCTGCTCAGCCTGGCACCCCAGCTCTCCCTGGCTGGGTACTGGCCAGTCGGGGGAAGCGAGGGGAGGAATCATAGAATCATTTAGATTGGAAGGAACCTTTAAGGTCATTGAGTCCAACCATTAACCAAAGACTGCCAAGCCCACCACTAAACCATGTCTCTATGGAACAGGGAGGAACCTGAGGCTGACCGAGCCAGTCCCTGACGCAGGATGCTCACGTGGGAGGAAACCACATGGCCCCATTGCTGGCTTCACAGCTCGTGATTGCCCTGTGCAAGGTGCATAAATGCTCCTCCGGGCTCTGATGGCAGCAGAACTAGACCAGACCTGGGCAGGGGCCGTGGCAGGGAGGTGCTGAGCCCCCGTCCCGCCCGGGCACAGCACGGTGCTCAGTGAGCCGAGAAGCAAGCAAGCGCAGAGCCCGATTTTTAGGGAACATTCGGACACTTTTGGTGCCCATGTGTCAGGCAATAGTCAAGCAGTGGTTTTAGGCTCACGGTTCTAGATATAGGTGTGTAAATACCAGTTAAATCCCTCCCTCCCCACGGGTAGCCCAGCAGATCGATGTGGAGTGCTGCAGCCTCCCTCCTAAGCAGGTACGTAGCTCCACCGCAGAGCAGCATGCCTGAGCTCTTAGCTCAGCAATTGTAATTCTCTCCTGCTTTAAGTCCTTTTGAACCAGGGGTGAAGCCCGCTGGAGAGACGGGCATGTGGGGAGCCTCTCACTCCTGCTTTGAGCCACAGCCTGGCCCAGACGATGCCTGCCCCTGCCTCCCCCATGTGCTGCCACTAGCGACGGCGCCCGGCTCCTCTTTCCCTCTGGCTGGCAGAACATCTTGTTTGTATCCCCGTAAAGCGAAGCTCTGGAGCAGAGGGATTGTTCCCTGTCTCTCTCTAGTGAGCACTAAGAATTGGCTCCAGCCTCCTGCTGCTGGGCACAAGCATCACAGCCCTTTATGCCCTTTTACCTTGGCCTCAATTTTAGTCATTCTGTTTAATTGGCAAGTTCTGCAGATGTTTTGCAGGACATCAGAAAAGAGTATGCACATATTGGGTATAACTTCCTTTGAGGGACCTTGTTATCTCTGCTAGGACTCTTTTGTTCCCATTCCTTGTCGAGATCAAACATCCACTGGGATGGAAGTCCTGTGGTCTTGGCGAGGCAAAGCTTTACGTGCAGTGTCAGTGTGTGCGAGAGGCTGACATCAACGCTTGCTGGATCCTTCCGTGCTACAGCAGGTCTCTCCTGTAATACCTTCCATAGTCATCATCATTATGCAACTTAATGAAGAGTAATGGTCTGATTTTGAAGCAGCTTAACTCAGTTTATACCGGCTTCTCATGGATTTGTGGGTGCTCTGCCTGTAGGTGAACAGAAGACCCCATTTTTATATCCATACTTACTGAGGTGCTTTAAACCCTTTCTTCATTATTTAGGGCAATGGGCTCATAGCAACCTTTTCTGTTCTCTGTGTTTGCAAGGGCAGAAAGTCTCTCCTGCTCTCGCTCAGCACCTTCGCTGCAGACTGACCGGCTGGTGCAGCTGGTACCAGTAATTCTCCGTGTTCGCCTGGCACCAGTAATTCTCCCTTGGCACCTGTTATCAGACTCACCCATTTCGCAGGAATCCTGCCCGCCCCTGCCAGCACAGATCCAACAGGCCAGCGCCCATCATGTTTCTTTAATTACCTCCTAGCCAGAAGACGCCAGGATAGAGTTTCCAAGCTCTGCTGTAAGCAGAATAAACAGCAAAGAATAAATGCTAACTGAGCTTAGCATGACTTTCAGGTTCCTTTACAAAGCCTTCTATTTTCCTATTTCCCCCATGCACTGTCTCTTAAACATGGGGGAATATTTTAAAAGTGAAATCTGTTTTTCAGCCCTGAGAGACAGAAAGCTGGCCTACCTACACTACTGACTTCAGAAATACAGTTTTTCATTATTCCCCATCTTTTACATCACACTCTAAGGGCCTTAAAGTCCTGAGATCCTTGTATTTTAATACCATGCTTTTACAGGAAGAGTTCATCAGTTTGCAAGGATCAACATCTAAAATGTGCAAATAAAACTGACAAAACCAAAAAACTTGTTCAAACACCTTTTTATTCATTAAAAAAAAAAAAAAAAAAAAGTATTTCCACAATACCTAGAGATCCCAAGTGCCAGTGCAGATGGACGCGAGACACGCATCAGTGTGTCTGACCAAAAGAGGTGAAGCGTGTGGGTCGGGAAGCCAGGAGGGATGTGGGGAGAAAGACATGTGCCCTGGTACATGGCTGCACTTTACTTACAACCAGAGGAGTCTGAGTTACATATATTGTACGGGTGGCTTGTAGGGGAGGTGAAAGACTACAGAGCTGAGCGGAGTTAGTCTATGGAGAGCAGGGTGTTCCTGTTGTAGTGCCAGCTAATATTTCCATGTATGCTCTTGGAATGTTCTCTTTTGAGCTCAAAGCCCCTAAGTTGATTAATTGCCTTCATTTTCACCCTGTGAGAGAAGACAGACAGGAATATGGTTAATATTTCCAGTGGAAAACATATATAAATAAAATTAGGAGGAAAACCCATGCTGGCAGTCACCACATAAAAACCCAGTGTGGTGCAGAAAATAAATGAATTATCCCTTCCTTCTGGGTATCAGACGCGCTCCCGCTGTAACTCAGCCCCCTCTGGGGAAAGCTAGGTTGTGATTTCTCACATGGTGGAAGTTGAGCTCATGCGGGGCTGGGTTGCCACCGGCTGGAATGTCCTGATTTCTGCTGCCGCCTCAGCCTCCTGCCCTGGATCAGCCAGGTTCATTTTTGGGATGCGTGAGTGGTAGCCCTGGCACTGGGGGTGGGGGCGATGGCTGGTGGAGGGCAGTAGATGCAAGCTGTGGAGCTTCAAGCACGGAGAAAACAAGTTCGAGCTTCGGAGAGGCTGAAAACTGGGGACTGAGCATGCCTGCGGGGCTGGCAGCCAAAGGGCTGAGCACCCAAACTGTAAAGGGAATTCCGTGCTGGGCAGTAAGAGGTCATCCTCCCAGAGATGGATGTTTGGTCCAGGGCTTCAAAAGGACATCGCAAGCAGAATAGATCAAAAAGTAAAAGAACTAATTTAAGTATAGGAAAATCTATAGAAAAATCGAGCTTGTTATCTAAAAATCTATAGGAAAATCTGACTTGTTAGCTAAAGCTCTTCTAAAGCATGGCTGCAACCAGGAAAAAGCTAATCCATGTGATGATAAAAAACCACAGGATAACATTAACTATTGTATGTGTGTTTTCATGCCCAAATCAAGCAGCAGTTTGGTCTGCCCGATCTGTCACTCATGGCAAATTCTTGGTCCCGAAAAAGGAAGTGGCAAAAGCAAGAACCCATGGGCTCAGGTTGTGTCAAATAACTCCTGAAAATGGGAATACCGATGGGGCTCCATGTGCGGCGGATCTACAACCACAGAAAGCAAAGGGGAGCTTGTCCCGGAGAAAACCAGTAACCTGGAGAAAGCCCAGGTGCGGTGTCACCAGCTGGGGGACGTCGGGGCTGTGGCATCACCTCACCTCGCCGCCTCTGTCGGTGCTGGCCGCCGGGGCCCCCTCTCCCGCCGCCTCCGTCTGCTCGGGCGGCTGCGGCGCTGCCAGGTCCTCCTGCCAAGTCACAAGCAAGACGTTTGTCCTTGCCAGCACATGCAGAGTCACCCCCCCTCGTCCCAGACAGGCTATTCAAGCAGGCTGCGCAAAACGCGTGTGAGCATTGCACACACGAACAAAATACTGGGTTTAATAGTTGGCAAATATTGCTCGAAATCCGTTTTTTTTGTGCAGCTTGTTCGAGCAGATGTCTATGAAAAAGCAATTCAATTTCATACAGCCTCATTTAGTGTCTTTTTCATACAGAAAACCAGTTCTTTTCCTGAAGTTTTCTTTCCTGTCGCCAAAACCAAACAGAGTTTTGACTCCTTCAGCATGAAGAAATTTGGGAGCAACAAATAAATTTACCTGGAGTAAGACAGATTACGCCTAGCCTTTCCCTACATTACCTTACTTACGCTAAGCACTCATCGCATAGACTAATACTAATTTCAGATATTGTGGCGGCAGGCATTAGTGCCATGCCTCAGACAAAATGTCATTACCAAAGGATAAGCTTTCCTTTGTGTTTGAAGTCCAAGCATTTTCATAAGCACTTTGGGCTCTTTCAGCTACTTCCTCACATCTTTCAGCTACCTTCTTATTCAAAGAAGAAGGGAAAATGTTTTATTACCAGGTAATTACTTTAAACGTGATCTCGTCACATGGGAAGAGAAGACAAAAGTCCTGACCATACTGGGTGTGCCCAGGGGATGGACAGGTTGCAGAGATGAACCTTTGCGGAGTCAGTCAGCAAGAGCAGGGGGAAGCAGGAATAGCAGGACCTCTAGAGTCCAGCCCCAAATCAGCAGGGAACTCCACTAAAATTACAAAGCTTCTCTGTTCCTTTTGAGCACACGTGCCCAGCAGTTTCCCTGAATTTTTACTCCCTTTTCCCACACAAAGTCAGGGTCACCGTAGAAGGAACCTGGGACACGTATATTACATAAAGGGAAAGTCAACTTTGCACACAAGGAAGATATATCATTGGAATTTCAACATTTTGGAAACACGCGGCCACCACTTTCCCTGGTGCTGCTGTTGACGCAGCGCAAATCAAATGTCCCTGTCAAACCTACTGGAAACAGAACTTGATGCTCCGTGTGTTTTGGGGGACTCCACTCTTCATTTTCCTGCCCAGTAACAACTGTTCTCATCAGTAGGAGAACACTCCTGCTGCTCTTGGGACTGAATCAGGGAAGAAGAGGTGATGTGAGATAAAAAGGAAAAAATAGACATATTTCACAGAGTTGCATCTCATGAAAATTTAAGCTGGAAATGGGACTTCAGATCCATTTTTAGCAGGAACGGGAGCCGGGGAGATGGAACCATTGAAACCTGACTGTCCTGCTATAGGCTTCCTGCTCTCCATGCAAGCTACTGTGAGAGATTAATCCACCAAAGAAAGAAAATGGCCAAAATATGAGCCACAGCCCAATGCTGATGTCTGTCGCAGCCCCAGGCATTCCCTTCACCTCCCTGCCGAGGGTCAATTAGTTTGTTTACAGTGAGAGCCACGCATGGGGGTGTCTCCATATGAAAAGCACAGTGTGAATAAATTTTTTTTCCTAAGAAAAGTGCCCTTAATTTGCATCACATTGTTGGCCGAAATGCTTCTTGCTGGTACCAGCCTGGCCTGTGTTAAATAAGCCCTGGGTGACCTCATGACACCCATTTGTGCACATCACAGAGAGCAGTTTGTGGTCTCCGGCTGCCGGTGGGACAGGGACACCAGGCTGCTGGGGACAGGGCACCGCTCCGGTGGAGCCACAGCCCTTCCCACACGAGTGAGCTCTCCTCTTGTCAGCAAGCTGAGCTCAGTATTCTGAATTTATGGAGGTTCATCCAGCCTCAGGATCCCATTTGTAGCTTTAAAATGCCTTACATGAGTGTAGAGCTGTAAAAAAGGACTACACCTTATAACTCAAGAGTGCACATTAGGTCAAAGCAGGTAAAGAGCCTCAGACTGCATTTTGAAGGTTTACAAGCAGTTTTTTGGACTATTAGGGGGAAAGAAAAGAAACCTGCAGTGCAAGCCAATGACAACAGCTGCAACAGCAGTCGCTTCGTAGGCTTTTTTGCAGGTGGGGTTACCAGCTGCCTGCGAAATCATGAAGGTGAATCAAAGGCAACTGCTGAAGGCCCCGAGCTACATTGGGAAAACTGGGGAACGTAGGAACACAAGGACAAGTGCAGTACACCCCATCTTTCTACAGGGCATGACCACCTACTCTTCCTGTGGGCAGGGAGCTCAGCTCTGGTAGATGTGGAAACAGTCACGGAAAAGCAGATCCCTTCCTCAGGACCATCCTGAGGACACTGCATCCAAGGGCCCTGGGTGGGCTGAAGAATCCCCGTTCAGCTATTGTGCTGCTTATTATACCCCTTAAATCATGCTGCCTGCCAAGAGTCTGCTCCAGAAGGATAAAAGTGACACATCCATCTATTTTTAGAAAGGGAAGCAACCATGTTTCTGGAGTGCGTTTGTAAACTGTGGTGGAGGAACCAGCACAATCGCAGGATGAAGAGGTGTCAGGCCATGTTAGGGATGTCGCCTCACAGCCTTTTTCTCACACGGTTCCCACCCTGCCCAGAATAGCGAGCATGAGATGAGGAAGGGCTGCATTCTTCAGCTGGGCGTTAGCTGGCTGGGGAGATCAGGAAAATATAATATAGAGAGGAGGACCGTGTGATGTAAGGGTCTTCGCTTAGGATGGAGAGTCAGAAAGTCCTGGTACCAAACCCCAGCTGTAACAGTGACTCACAGGGTGATGCTGGGCAAGAAAGAAAGGGTGACAATCCAGCTTCTCTGGAGGACAGCGAGGACTTTGCCATTCCCTTCAGTGCTCATCTCCTCATTAAAAGGGATAAAATGTTCTAAGGGAAAGGCATGTTGCAACCATGAAGTAATTAGTAACGCTCCTCCTGCCCTTAAACGGCAAGCAGATTTCTTTTTCCCCCTCAGAAAGTACGTATTGTCTTAGAAAAAGCATTTAAAGTGAAAAAAACAGATTTAGTTTGTTATGGGCTGGTTTCTTCTTTTTTTTTTGGGGGGGGGGGGGGGGGTTGAATCTTTTTGGCTAGAGAATAGAGAAAAGCGAGTAGTTTAACATAATAATTAAGTGAAACACAAGACCTTAGAATTCATTACAGGAATGCTATACAAGTTTTTAAATATTTTATAGATATAAAAATATATTTGTACATAGAATATGCACACTATAGAAGATTTATATATATATAAAATACAATATTTCACTAAGGTTATGAAACATAGTTACATGTTCAGATATCACTAATGAAAAACTCAACAAATTAGGACCTGCTATTTATAAAAATATTCCCGCACAATGTTAAGAGGTCTTAAATAGAGCATGTTACAGGCTTCTGGGCTCCAATATTTTAATATGTTTTTTTAAAAACCTATTTTAAAAGTCCACAGATTTTGCAAAAGAAAAAGTTAATTACAATTTGATTCTTCAGATTTCTCTATTTCACGGGTTCTATGAAATTCCCTTTTCAGCTCAGCAACTGTGTTGTGTGTTCTGCTGGCTGAGTCCATACATTAAATGGAATTTATATTTTTATCCATATTATGCTATAGGCCAGTGAGGTTTTTTTGCCATCCCCAAAAACTCTGAGATAAACAAGCTTATCGGGGTTATCTTCCTTATCTAACAGAGAAAGCATGCAGAACCTAAATGTTTTAAGCTGGAACATTACTCATCAGAAACTCAACAAATTCAGTGGCAAGTAAGATTTCTGTTATTATTATTATTTCATTTTTATTTTATTTTTAGGCTGTAAAACCATAGAGGTTCACTGGCAACCTAATCGGCTACAAATTTAACAGCCCGCAATGGGATATCAATTGCATAAGGCGGAGAAAGGTTCAGCCTCCTGTAGCGCTCTTGACCTTGGGCGTTGGAGCAAAAGCAACGCTACTTGGCAGCATCCCCAAACTGCTCCCTTGCAAACCCTCAGGCAGCCTGACAGGTCTACGGACGGGCTGTCCTGGGATGGGTTTCGGGCTGAACGTGATCAGAGTGATGCTGACAGCTCTGACTAAGAGTCAACCCGTGATTAAAGTGAGTGGACCCACTGACAGGACAGGCAGACGGGCGCGCAGGATTCCTGTCTTACCCTGCAAATCCAGGTGGATTGTTGGGGTAGCTTTGTTTTCATCCAGCTCACAGCCAGACTCTCCTAGGGTTTCCTGGGGCTGCTTATACAAATAATACATATTTAATAATGTTTACATTATTGTCCTACAGGATTACTGGGGCACAGCCCTTAGCCATGAAGCACACACACAGTCTTGTAGACTTTAAGGCTTCACCACTGCCACTAACTCAGCTATTCTGCATGTGAAAAATGTAGGCCTGGACGCACTAATGAGACGGGGAGGGAAGCAGAGAAGAAGTGCCTGTGGGCAGAGTACCCCACGCTGCTTCTGCAGTCTCCCCTGCTCCATGGGATGCTGAAGGATACCATCAGGATGCATCACGGCATCAGTGAAGAACAATGAAGCTTGAATACAAAGGATGAAGCTTGAATACAAAGGGGAAGAGTTTAACTATTTATTCTACTTAATTGCAAGGCAGTTTGGCTGTTGATTTCCCTGCTCCTCCTGCTTAGCAGCTCTGTCCTCCGTGGCCTCTCAGATGCCCTTGGTTGTCCTCAAACCAGGACACTCTCTCCTAGTGGCACTTGCCCTGCCCAAACTAACTTCAACAGGGAGGTCACTCGTCAGTTTCTGCTTCTAATTCCTTCAGTGCGACTGTCTTAGTGTCAGTGGCATCACAGGGTTTAACTGAGCAGAATTAAGGCCATGAACGTCAACCGCTCTTACTCAAAATGTGCAGTGGTTATGAAAGCGGTAAGCCGCGGTGTGGGTGCGGTACACGTGCGCTAGATCAAGCGCAGAGAGAAACGATGTGATCCCACGGATGCGCCCAGCAGTTGCATGTAACTGACAACTGCTCGAATTAATTAATGGAGTGAAATAACAAAAAGATCAAACCCAATTCAAAATGACAGAGTCACAAACTGACAACTAAACCATATACAAACTGCCAGGGCAAATAGATCTAAAGGGAAGATCTCGGTGGAGGGCGTAGGGAAGCATCAGCTACGGGGGAAATTCCTCCAAGCCCCGAGGGGCATTTTGTGAGTGCGTGTACGTACACGCGCCTGTTCCCAGCCACGTGGTGTCTGCAATGCAGCAAACTTTGTGCTGTGTCATGCAGACAAAGAATGAACCCTCTTCAAGACAGGGCTATTAAGTGGGTGGTTACCTCAGCGAAATCCCTTAGTGCCCACCCCAGGGGCTGGGAGGGGAGCAGAGACACGGACAAAACACATCACTCATGGGTCTCATTCCTTTGCATATCAGAAAAAAATTGTGGAGGGTTTATAGTCTTTTAACTTACATATTTTTGTACTTAATACTTAGAAACTCCTCCAAAACAGTCAATACTTTCATGTACTCAGTACACAGTGACCAGGCCAGTGCCAAAGCCCTACTAGTGATGCCAGCGCCACTCGAGGTTGCTCTCGTCGGGCACTTGACACCCCTTGGCTCGCAGTTACCTCAGCCCCATTTCCTTCTGCCTGGCTCCGAGTGCTCCCACCGAGGACAGCAAGGAGCAGCGGGCTGCCAACTGCCCCATGTACGCCCACATTTCAGTGCCTGCCATGTTACACGAAGGGCTGGATTCTTCCCCATGGCCAACATCGCCATCTGATACACCCCCAGAGCTCAACCACTCCGCGGCTGCTGCCCTGAGCAAAACTTAATCCTTAGAGTTCCTCACTCCTTGCTAGTATGTGTCTGTCACCGATCCCAGCTGTCAAATGCACGGATTAACTGTCAACAAGCTCTCCATAATTGATATTAATACTGGGAATGCTGAGCTGGGGACATGCCTCCTAGGCCACTTGGCTCCCCAGATGCAAGTCATCCTGTAGCACTGCTCAGTGCTTACCATGCGTTCCCACAGATCCCCTGGCGCTTTGAACAACCCCTCTATAAAGTCAGCACAGAACAATACTGGAGATGATAGAGTTGAAAATAGAAATAAGGTATTGGCAACTGCTCTTTGCTATTAAAAAGGAGGAGGACAGGATGGACCATGAGCAAGTCTCAGGACTGGATACAACAGCCTTCTCAGACTTCAGGGCCTGGAACACCTGTGTATAATTTCAGGCTTACAGGATTTTCACAGTAGATATTTATTTTTTAAATATCTAACTGCTATACCTTATCACAGTGCATCTCCAGCGGGTGTCTCAAATGCATTACAGTGCCCGGCGCTGCTCTTGGCAGCCTCTGGCTCTATTTCCATTAGCAAATTGTGCAGCACAATAGGAGCAGGTCTGGAGAGAAAACAGCTGGTGCCCAGAACCCAGCACAACCCCTCCGCTCCTTTCAGGGCCCTCCCTCTGGAGCAGCCCTGGCCCCACGGCCGTTAACCATTAGCAGCTGGGATGCACTCAGAGCTCCCTCTTCTGTGTCATTACTACCCAAAAGGTGTCTAGTGGGTGCAACTGAAGTATTGTGAGTGACCATGACTAGAAGATTTGCACTCCTAATTTAAGCTGAAGTAAAAGGCTAGAGTAGATAATCCCTCTCTTTCACAGAAACAAACATTTTTCCTGAATTTATTTCTCCTGTAACTTCTTTTGCCTTTCTTTTCTCCTCCCTTTTTCATTCTGCTGCCCACCTCTACTCTTTGGCATGATACTGTGACACTGTATCCAAAGCAGTTTCCTGGCTCCCTCATTCAGTCTGCCCTTCGGCATGGGACACATCCCACTATTTTTTCTTCTTGATCAATCCCCACTTTACCTCTAAGCAGGTGGACATCACCAGAAGATGCCAGAATGACAGTTTAGACGCTTAAGGCTTTAACTCTCTGGAAAACTCTCGGCTTTTGCATATTGCCTGCAGTCTGCATAAACTTGAACCATTAGTAGGGTGAAGGAATCACTGATTTTCTAAGGGACTACCTGCTCAAAGATGGAAACAGATAACATTGACCCGTTTGAGCTGTGAAATTACCACCTGTAAGCTGTAGCTCATCAGTCTTTGAGGAGGGAGCTCTCATGTAGGACTACAGGGGAAGAGGATTGCTGCTGCTCAGTCCTTGCCAGAAGGGGAGACAGTTCGGTATCTGCAGGATGGATTCCTACCATCAGCAAACTCCCAGCTCTCCTGGGTCAAACACCCCATGCCCGGTCAGTCAAAAGGTACAAGGGGGTAGAGCCTGGCCCCATGGAATTAGGAATCACGGGTTGCACTCCTGCAGCCTAACTGCTGTTCCCTATGGGAATAGGGATTACTCTTATCCCAAGGGCTTAGCAGAACTTCTGTATCTGCCCTTTTCACATGCTTTCAGGAGGACATTTTGCGTCACTCATAGCTGCTGTTCTCCTCTTTTGTTAGGCTATTCTCTCAGGGTTTATATGGTGTGTAGAAGTTTTGTTTCACATCACAATGTGTTTACGTGCAGGTCAGGAAATTCATCAGCCAACTGTCTGAACAATTAAAACAATTTTGGCCAGCCTGGCTTCGCTTTGATTCTGGCTTTGGGTTTGTTGTGACTCATCTAGCTCATGTCGCTATCAACGCTATTGACCACAGCTCCCTCAAGAGGGGCCACGCATCTGGGCTCACCAAAGAGCTGCCAAGGATCACCCTCATGTTCTGTACAAATGGTTGCTGTTTGTTACCACCTGGTGAAAGCATCTTCTCTAATGATCAACTTTGCCTTCATCTAGGGAGCTGTTCTGCTCCTTCACATGCCCCCTTATCCCCTCACTTGAAGCAACCCAGTCCGTCAAATTAGGCTGGAGGACAGAAGACGCCTTGTCTGAATCTGGCTTAATCCGCACACAGTTTGGGTCACGCGGCCTTTACCGACAAGTGCTTGGTTGTTGACAAAATCAGCACGAAGCAGAGCAGGAGGGTCAGGCTCTCGGCTGGAACCGGGCTTTGCTGGAATTGCTGCTGCCCTTGGCTGCCTGCGGAGCTGCCGGGGCCGGGGCCAAGGCTGCGCGTTGTACAGGCACCGGCCAGGTGTGAGGGCAAGCGCTGAGCTCCTGCTCCTCCACACCCGACACGTCCCAGAGCTCTGACCCCGGCCAGGTGCTCACTGCAGCTTTCTGCTCAAGTCCCCGGACATAATGCTTTTCTACATTCATAAGAAAACGGGGAGCCGAACTCTTGCCAGCAGTGCCCACTGACGGGACAAGAGGCAACGGGCACAAATCAATTAACGTGTCCATCTGAACACAAGAAAACACTAATTTTTTTTTTCCAGTGAGGGCGGTCAAATGCTGGCACAGGTTGCCCAGAGAGGTTATGGAGTCTACATCCGTGGAGATGTTCAAAACCCAACTGGACATGGGCAACCTGCTCTCACTGACCTTAAGGGGGTTGGACTAGGTGATCTCAAGAGGTTCCTTCCAAATTAAACAATTCTGTAATTACATATTAAGCATTATACAATAATACTAAGCATTATATAAAAGTAGGTATTGCTGAAAGCCTCTCATTAAATAGGTAAAACCATCAACTCTAAATGTTTGCAGTATTTTAAGTGTAATCCAAAGATGACTATTCTGTCCTGCACATCACCGAAGAAACAAACATACCTTTTTTACAACTCCTGTAGTGGCCACGATGGTCTCTGCTCCTTCTACGGTCTTGGTTGCCACTGTGTTCACACTGGCTACTACTGCTTCTCCCACCACGTTGGCCTGCTCTTTGGTCTTCTCAGCAACTGTGATTTCAACAAAAGCAGAAAGTCAATGAGCCAAGCACCGCCAAAAGGCTGCCAAATTCACTGGAACCGATTGCAAATGATTACACCAAGGTATGAGAAGAAGTCGGCCCTGGTACAGTCCTTATTTGGATTTTTTAATATGAGATCATGTCTGATTTTAGATCACGTACGTGAGGGTTTTGTCTGACTCAAAATGCTGCTCAGAGAGCAGCACTGCAGCCTGTCAGTCTTTGTGGGCAATAGGAGAATGAAAAATTCACTGTAAGATGTTAAGAGACAGTTGTGCAAATAAGGTATTTCACATTGTAGACTGCATATGACCTCTCTCCAGGTACCTTCTGTTTGATTTAATACCCTTGGGTAGAAAAAAACAGAAGTAATTCAGTCATGAAATTCTCCAGGGAAAGGATCCATTAAACTCTCCTCAAGGCAGTCCAGACAGCTGCCCTGCCTTGGAGGCTGGGATACCTAGGAAGGGTCCCTTACGGTCCCTGACTCTGGGACTGCCAGACAGGAGTCTCCCAAAGGCCACAGTTTTGGCCCATCAGGACCCGATGCAAGTAAATCCTCTCTGCATGCTGGGCAGCACTCTAGGCATTGTGAAATGTCTAAATTGCTGTGAATTATCCGAGTCTGCCAAGTAACATTTGTTAGACTGTTTTTGACCTGCTCTACTGATTAAATATTTTCTCCCATCCACGCAGACTGCAAATGCCAGACGCTGACCCATCGCTCCTGGCAAGCATTCTCCATTCATCAAATGGAAGGTCACGCAGATCAGCGGTATCCCCCAGAGACATCCCGTTTGGCAGGAACGATGGCCTTATCAAGAGGCCCAGCAACACATCACAGATTTCCACATCTCTCTCGGGGCTGTGCTCTCACCTGAGGTCACGCTTTGCACTACGCCTTCCTTGGTTTTGGTACCTGTGAAAGGAAACACACAGTCCATCAGTGCTACCTGGCAAAGAACCCCCTCATTTCTGGACATGGACAGCTTTCTGTTGTTACTAGGTGCGGTGGGGACCCACGGGGCCAGCACCTCCTGCTAAGACATAAGCCATTTGTAGAGCCAGCAGAAGGAACCAGCTTCCTTCCCAATAAAGTCAATGAGTCCCTTTGTGTCAGGAGCTGGAGAACTTCAACAACAGTGTCTGGAGATGTCTAGACCTGAAAAATCATGCTGAAGTATGAAAAATTGCCCTGGAATATTTCCAAAAATGAAAAGAACAGTTGAGTGGAGCTAAATCAATGTTAAGCTAATTGTAAAAATGAATGTAACCTGGTAAAATCTCACCTACATCTGTGACCCTCTCCTGCCTTTGGTTGCAGTGGTCATTTAAAGCTTCATTCTATACCTCTAGTAAAGACTCTCGAGGCTGAATTTACAGAAAAACCACCCACCTATTACATACCTACTTACTAGATTCCCATTTTGGTGCCTACAGCCTAGGCTGTAAGTGCCTGCTCGCAGCGATACGCAGAATACAGATGTTTTTACCTCAAATTATGAAAGTACGCCATATGTATGCTTACATTGTAATTTATCTCACTGTTCTGAAAGCAGAAAAGCGAACAGGATGCGAGGACATTCAGTTCACAACACAAATAGCCCTTAAGGAATAATTAACCTCTGCAATTTTCCTCCAAGCTTGAAGTGACCGGCTACACATCCCTTCCACTTGTATACTGCAGCACGTATGTTAAATCATATCCTAGATGGGCAGCCCCCACAGAAACTAGATACTTTTTCACATTCCAAAAATAAAAGATCAAATTTGTCTCTGTTGGAAGTTAAATAAACGCGTGCCAAAAGGTTCCTCTAGTCCCACTTCACTGTATATTGTAAATCATCTGCACCTATAAGTTTCCCATATTGATAGAACAAAGGGATTTTTATGGCAAACCGTCCAAATGATAGAAATAGAGACCCAGGCAGATCTTTAACTCCAGAGGTACTGGAGCGTCCATGGGTGCGGTGGGAGAAATCAGCTACAAACCACCAGCTACATCACATTTTCATTAGCAGACTGAAAAGCAAAACAGGTGCAGCGCCCTGATAACCACAGATCCAGCCCAGCTCTGTTCTGCCTGATACACGCTATGTATTATTGAATGTAAGTCTCAATTGTTGATTTATTTTGGTGGTTGTAACGGTCGCCCGGGACAGAACAAAGCTTTTCTACTACAATATGCCCTCAACATTTCACTCCACCCTCCCAAACTGTGTTAAAACTGAAGAGATGAAATCTTTGTACTTTATACTTGTTTTTGCTGCAAACTGAAATGCCTAATGATGCATACGATACTTGTGCACTGCTGTAAACTGGATTTAATAACGATGCCGATGATACACAAATGTGTACAGAAGCACAGCAGTGAGCAGAGCAGATGCCAGTCTCGAGCCATCAAGGTGAGCTCCTGAACGGGCCAAACGCCCACAGCCCAGCTCAGCCCCCGTCCTGCTTCGCTTTCCCTCCCGGTGCCATTCCAATAACAGACTGCCACTGGATTGATGTGACATACAAGATCTTCTCACATCAGACATAGATGTTCAAGCTTAGCCCTCCTGTGCTATTTTTTTGGTCAAAGAGCAGATTTTAGCTAAGCAAAGTATATAATTTGCTGTACCAGCCTTGCCTATGTTTCAGTTTTGCAGTAAACATGCATAGTGAGGCAAGAGCTGTACCTCTGTGTATTTTTTTACCAGACTTTTGATTTAAGATTACTATCTGTGCTCAATTCTTTTGCAGGGAGAGGGGAGTGGGCGAGTGCCAAATTTTCTGCTGGAAAATAATTCCAGAAAGGGGGGATGCAAGTAGAAGAAAATTACCCGAATCCATTTGAGGACAGAGGCGATGGCGGTGGGAAGTGCCACCGCTGGGGAGAGGTGGCCTCATCTTCCTAACCGGGTCTCCTAACCACACCCCATGACTCAGGCTCAGCATCCATCATGCACCACACGGGATCTGACCTTCCGCCGCGTACCCTTGCCGGCAACCCGCATCTGTTGAATCAGAAAGCGATCACCTGATGCTCAATCTCATTTCGCTCATTAGTCCGTGCCTGCAGCTTGTGTACACAGAATTAAAAGTTCACGCATCCTCCCTTTTCTGAGAGCTGTGAGTCATCTGTAATAGCTTAAGCATCGCAAGGGTGCAACCAAGGTGGCAGAGCGCAGTGCAGTGGGAGAAGAGCTGTGGCAGGAAAGGACATTATGCTGTGCTATAAATCCTGCGGGAGTTCCTGCTGGAGTCACTTCGTTTAAGCAGAGCTTGGTGCATCGGGGCTTTCTGCGACATGCACGATTGAAGGCTGTTCTGGAAAACTAGAAGGGCATTCTTTGTTGAGGCTTCCTGAATTATAGTATTAAACAGTATTAATGACCTTATACTCAATACTCTGCTGCAGCTTTGCATTAACTTCATTAATTAACTTCAGCATCACTTATCCCCCTATTTAAACCACATAAAAAAGGCAGCCCATTGAATCAACTCCTGGATACACATTAACCGTGCACGAACCCACAGCCCCTTCGGTATACCCAGAGGCTCTTACAACTTGGAGAGCAGACTGTGATTTTACTGAGCGCAGAGGTGGCCCATGCTAGAGGATTTCTCTCTCTTTTCGTGCACCCTCTCCTCTGCCCTACACGTTCAGCAAGTGGGGCAGGAGCACCCCACGCTCGTGACTCCCCCGGCCATGGCAGCACCTGTAACCAGCCGGGCTGTGGCCCACATTGCAGCGCTAGCACGGGAGGGGGGCACCTTGGGCGCGGGTTGTGGGACCTGAACCTGCATGGCTTAGGGAGGAGGGATGAGGTGGCCACAGAGCCCCAATGACACCGTCTGCTCCAGGTGGATGTCTCTGCATCAGCATGTTTTTTCTCCTGGGGCGGCAGCAAGTGACTCACCAGATGTGGTGGTTGTGCCCAGACATCTGGAATCCTCCTCAGAGAGTCAGTGATGAGTTAGCACAAACATGAATAAAAGCCAGGGATCTACTTAATTCATCCTAGGCTTCGGGATCCCCCCTCGCCCTCCACCCCTCACTTTCCTGACTTTCTGAAAAGACCCTCAAAGCTTTTATGCTAGTATTATTTTCTCCTAGCATCCAAAAATTCAGGTTGCGTCACATAAGGCTCCAGCCCAAGCTGCTGGGATATGGCTCTGCAAAGGAAGGAGCAAGGAAAGAACAGTTCAGGTCTCTGATTAACCCTTCATGTGTCACAGAGCGAGAAAAGGTGGCACAGACAACATACTAATCAATCCAGTTTTAATTGATATCCCAGGCCTCCACCTTCTCTACTTAAAAATCAGTTCTCTGAGTTAATCAGCATCTGGCCTTTACTCTTCCTGCCTGTGAAAGACTGAATATTCCCCAAAAGGCTGAGCATCCCCCAGCACACAGCAGGAACTGAATCCCCCCCCAGGGCAAAGCACTATCCAGTGCATGACAGGGCAGGAATTGGTGCTATACCAAAAGACCCAATGAACCGAAACAAAAAAAAGAAAAGGAGAGAGCGCTTCATCTTCACCTTGATCCTTATTTAACCCTCATTCAGAGATTTAGTTTTAAGAATGTTTTTAGAAAACTTTATTGAAAAGGCTGGAGTCTCATGAGCAGACTTCTGTAGCTCATGGCTGTGCAGAAATGAAAACCAGTCACAGTATGGAGACGTATAATACGACTGAACAGAGACGTGAGGAATTATGTATAAAAGTTGGGAATAATCCTTTCTAACATCGCTCAAATCAGGAAGCAGCCGGAGCAGTAGGGATGCCACAACTTGGCACCTAGATGTGATGTTTCACAGGCTGGTGTTTCAGTTACTGTGGTTAGTTTAATTATTTACAGGGATGCTGTTTACCTTTTTTCTTGCGAATCAGCTTCAAATTGAAATGTGATCTGTTACATACGTTCACTCACAGCATGCCAATACTTGTGCGTTTAAAATTTCAGCATGAAGACATTACCAGATCTGCTGCACATAAAATTTGTATTTCCTTTGTAATTTACAAATATACATCAGTAACTACACAACTGTTTTAAACATAGTAGCTCCATCCAGCTGCAGATGTTGCAGCATGACAGCAGGAAGAGCCTGCACGTAAACTTTCCTACTAAAAAACCAACCCCTCACTCACACATCTAGCAAACATAAAAAGCTGTGCGAGCTGCAGTAATCAGCACCAAGGCAATCAGTCTTGGGAACCTAAGACTCCATAGATTTTAGAGTATCTGGAATATCTGACCATCCAGCCATATAATTATATGCGCTAGGTAGTGGAGATCCTGGATTTCGAGGGTGACCTTGAAGGGGGCGTTTCTGAAACAGCCACATTAGCTGTGAGGGATCTCTAGCGGAACAGCAGGCGGGCTGTTTTCTAGATCCTATCCTGTGGGCAAAACAAATTTGGGTGTCTCTTGTAAAGCACGATTAACCTGCGCATGGGGAACGAAACAGGTCAGTGAACAGGAGAAGGATTTCAGGTTAAAACAGTATGTTTGTGGGGAAACAGATGCATCCTGCAACCCCCACTTAATAACACTGCTGGCTCCTCTCAGAGACCTCCTCAGCGTGTCTCTCGCAGGGTGGAGGTGAGGTGGAGATGAGCAGTGCTTGGAGGCTTGGAGAGTGACTGACTCGCCCTGCAAACAATCAGTGAACAGTCATAACAAAAACCTTCCACCTGGGCATATGCTCCTTAACATTGCTTTAGTTCTGCCTCCCCTGAAGCAGTGGCTGTTTCTATGTCAAATTTGCAGTTGGGGAAACTGAGGCAGGGGGAGGTTGAGGAACCCCAGGCTTACACAGCCACTCTGTGACAGAGCTGAGGAGGATATCCAGACCTCCCCGCCATTCACTCCCAAGCTTTAGCCGCAATATAATTCCCCCAGACTTTCTTAGAGACAATCTACGCCGCAGTTCACGCTCAAATGTAGGTTGAAAATAGTTCTCTCTTACCTACATACATCACCCCTTCTTTAGTCTTCTCTGCAGCCTCCGTCACTCCCTGCTTGGTCTTTTCTGCAGCAGCCACCACACCTTCTTTAGCAATGGAGAAACCTTTCTTAAAGACATCCATTCCTGTTGCTTGCTAGGGTATTACCTGGACACTCCGAGTGAGGGACAGCAGCAGAAAGCACCTGCAGACTGGGACTGCAATGTGCAGCCTCCCCTCGGCTGGTTCTCGGTTTCCCTGCCAGTGTCTGCCTTTGCTCTTACTCCTCCGCTAGATGAAGGCAGTGTGGCAAACCTCACAGCCTTTGCCGGCTCTTATTGATGAAGTGCGCTGCAGTGTAGCCAATGCCTGTGAACAGCTGATACTGAAATATTAATGATATGGATCCGCTTGGGAAGATTTAAGAAGGGAGGGGGAGAGGAGGAGGAGGACATAGGTAGGTAAGGGACTGTCTGGAAAATTTCCAGACAGATAAAGCTTTTAAAATATGCTGCAATGCTTGCACTCAAGGATGCTCTCATGTGAAGAGAGAGACTTTTTATCTGAAGAGCTGAGTTCCTGAAAGGGCATCTCCCCGAGGCTGCAGCGGGAGGCAAACACAAGCTCTCCTGCGTTCCCGAGGCCAGAGAGCGTGTAAAAGCTGGTAGCATTTGTAGCAAACAAACAGGGTCGGGTTTCTTGGTCTGGCAGTTACCAGAACCCATCCTGCACAGAACCCCAAGAACATTATTTCTAGTAAATACTGCAAGAAAGCTAGAGCCTGGTGCTCCAGCAAAGGGAGCTGGAAGCCCCACTTGCCATATTTGTCAGGTCTGAAGTTGGCCCCTCAAGGCATTAAGTATAAATTACAGTTTTTGGTCAGCTGCACATCCCGTTACAATAGTTCATTTCTGAAAAATCAGATGCCTGTTGGGGGAAATCCTGTTTCCTATTTGTTTCTCTGAGCTGCTGTGGACAGAGTGCCGCCGCCGCAGAGCGAGATGCTGTTTTACACTGAAGCCACGGCTCACGTCAGACGTCGGTGCTGCAGAAGATCATCCGGCTGAGAACCGACTGGGGAAATCTTACAGTTTGCAGAGAGGATCCATTCAGCCTCAAGGCCTCACCAGCAAAAAAATACCAAAATGTATGATCGTTAATCACAGTGGGATATCTTAATGTGCTTAAAGTTAAACTCGAGATAATTGTTTTCTGAAGTAGATTCTGAGTGGCCCAAATCAGCTGTTCTCCCACTAGCACAAACCAAAATTCAACGCAAGCACCCATGAAAGCAATTACCGGTGCAACAAGGTGATTATTTATATTTATTATTGTTTACTGGTGCCACATCTGAAACTATGGAAGCCACGGAGCACTGGTCTGAGCACAAACCCTGGCCAGCTTTGGCTGCTTTTCCTTACCAGGCGAGCAAAGAGAACAGGAACTTCAGAGGTTTAACTGCGCTATGGGAGGGCAGCACGGCGTAACGTCACGAAGTGTGGTGGTCCATAAGCCACTGCTGCCACAAGTTACCAGTCTGGAAGGGTCAGATGGGGAATGACTACAGAGAAAAGACAAAAGTCCGAAGAAAAAATGACATGTCTGCACATACAAAATGACATGTACGCAAACATAGTTCTTCCTATGGAAGTAAGCTTATTTCTTTATTTTTTGGGAGCATTTTTTTAGTCCATACTGAAACAATTGAAAGACTGTTGGTCTGGAAAATAACATACGTATTTCTTAATCTTTTTCTCACAAATGGGTCCCCTTACTTATAAATTAAGAACAAATTTCCATTTGAATGTAGAGTAGCCAGACCTCTGACAGACTAATAAATGTATCAACTGTTAATTAAAAAAAGTGCAAGATTCAGAGGAAGGCCATCACGACATACCAATTATTATAAGAGCTCTCATTGTTCTAGACAGTTGCAGCAAGGGGTGAAAAAAGGTTTTTCTTACCATTCTTCAAAATTTCCTTTAGGTGGCTGATTGACCACTATCCAAGGTGCATGGCAGGGGTTCATTTCGGCTCCCAGTATATTCTTAAATTGAAGATATAGGTGTCGTATTGTATCATACTACCAGTGGTTTAAGCTCACTGCTCTCAGAGTCAGTCGCAAGACTCCCATTGATTTCATTAGGCACAGGGCAGGAGTCTTGTTTTTACTGCATTCGGTAAAAAGGGAATTTGCCATCTTCAGGATTGCTACCGGGCCCATTTCCTTTTGCACTTGGCTTTCAAAGAGCATTAAAGCAGAGCACAGCGCTTCCCAGGGTTGTGGGTTTTCAGGAGAACGCCTAGCCTGATAAGGCTGAGTGAGAAGCGTATTTTGATTTTGTTAAGTTCTCGTTCTGCATTGTGATTTATACAATTGAATCCTACATATTTTGCATTGCTATAAAAGGTAATAAATACATGAAATATCAAGCGATCCTGGGATGTGAAACGTGAATCACCACCAGATTGAATTAGCCAGTACTCGAGAGGGATACTCCTTTCCTGCCTTTTCCTCTCCTGATGACCTTCAGAAAGAGCTCACAAGAGGCATTTAAATGCCGTTGGATCACTCCCAAGGCAGCAGGCAGTTTGGACGGGCATTGTTTTACCTTGAAACCCTTTTAGGAATGCTCTGGACTCAGGACAACATCGTAGGTAATCTATATAGAGCAAGCATCAATAACAGCTCCTGAACGTTTGCCACCCCATGGCAACTGTGGTACCCTATTTCTATTCTAAGCAGAGGATTCAGTTCTGATTTGTTGCCAATCCTGCCTTGGACAGGAGTTAATGTAAGCAACCTCAGCTTTCAGATTTTGTGAGGATCTTAACTTTGTGCCCCAAAACCCAATATTTCCCTTATATTAGATAACACAATCAGCAGCTAAAGAGAAGCTCCTCCAGTGGGCAATTCAGAGAAACCAAGTTCCCATCTCTCCTGACAGCAACCTCTTTTTCTCTGTTATCTACCTTGGGACACTGGGGAGAAGTCAGTTTAACTAGACAATAAGTTCCCATTTTTTTTCCTATCGCGTTGCATCCATATCACTTCGTAAACAAATTTATATCTCACAAACATTTAGCTGATCTGCATAACACCAAAAGAAAGCCTCGTCTTAATTTGTGCAATGACAAACCATCCAACTGTTGTTCATTTAAAGTCTGAATTTTGGCTGCTTAGGCTTCTTCATTGAGTCTCTTGCTGCATAACACTGTAGTTTCTGGAGAGTCTAGAAAGTTGCGGTCCCCCACGTGCCTGTACCTCTCTTGGGTGTTGGTGGTTTATACCTGGAAGGAGGCCTGTGCAACGCTTGCCATTAATTCTGGAATATGGGCAAGACAAGTATAACTCAAGTCTACTTATTCCCAAAGCACAGACGCAAGGGAAAAAGAAAACAGCGCAAAGCAGAAATCAAGATTGCCTGTCCTCTACTGCCTGACTTGTCTCTGTGTCTGCAACAGATTAAAACAGGATCATACTTAATTTGCATCTCATCCCGCTTTAATTTTTCTAATTTCAACAAAAACTTAACCTCATCCTTTAATGGTGAGCTTACGCCAACAAAGGCATCTCCCCGGATGAAAGGAGTGGGATTCGGTCATATTCTATTGAAGTATTTAAATGGTGCCTGATGTTTGAAAGACAGGTAAGGAAACTAAAGACAGACTGCTTTTGTGGCTGATAAATATCCTCTGCTCAGGAAGTTTTTGTATGGAGAATAATATTAACATTAACGGGATCAAACCTTGCACTATATAAACAGAAATCCTCCCTCTCTCTCCATTTATGAAAACTTCAAAATGCCGAAAGGAGAACTGTCTCAGATTGTTCATTTCCATGCCCTAACAAAAACAAGCAGTTCTGTCTGACATCCTCTTGGCAAACAGTTTAGGACTTGCATCCCTGCATGTACGTTTGCATAGTTAATGAGTAATTTCCTCTGCCAAGGAACGAATAGCGTGAAGGCTGGCGGATGAGCCATTTCTAAGGCACACGTAAAGCGAGCAGAGTGCTGCCAGTACAGCACCCAGCAGTCTTTCGTGACTGATCTCCACTGCTGAGTGTTATTGATAGCTTTTGAACAAACTAATAAAAATACAGTCAACAAGAATTCATCTTCCTCCTCTGAAGGAGAGACCACTGAAAGGAACCCTTCCAAGCCCAGCAGCCCCTCTCCCAACATCCCTCTCCCCGTGCTCCCCTTCTTCACCGGAGCTGCCGCACAGGCGCGTGTGCGCATCGGCAGGCGGCAGGGAATGAGACAGCGTTTTCTGAAAACCAATGCCTAATGAGAAGTTATCCCTTGCTGTGCGGCTAGCAACAAAACTGTCCTATTCATCTGCCCAGACATAAAAACCTTTCAGCTATTCAGTCTGCTTCAGAGATTTGGAGCTGGGATACATGAATCTAAAGCAACGCGTGCTTATTAAAATAATGCCCATATGCTCACTAAAACAATTCCAGCTTTTCTTGGCTTTTAAAACATTTTTCCAAGGTTTTTTTTTTTTTCTGTCTTTTTCTTTTAAATACACAGATTCTGAATTTAAGTCTATGATTAAGAGCATTAAGGAGAAGGCAGTGAATTTGGGAAGATACGAAACAAAAAAAAAATCTGAATCTATTAATTGAAAATTTAATTTCTAAGGGCTCTTTCTCTAGTGAGACACCGACTGGAATGCCCAGTGCATTTGCTTTCCAAGTCCATACAAGCCATTTATCAAGTGTATTGTTTGGCACTGTTTACCCTGTGCTCACCCACCTCCTACCCATCTGCGTCTGCAGGGCTCTGGCTCCAAACAAACTGAAAGGGGCCAAGATGAGATTTTACATCTCACATAGATTATCCAAAACTTGATTATGGAATTGCAAATGGGACATTGAATCCTCAGGGCAGGCAACATTGGAGGGGGTTAAGAGCTGTGTTTAATGGAAATGGTTATAATTACAAGGCAAAACTAGTTTGAAGTCTGGACACTAGTTTGAAGAGATTGAATAAGTATTTCTCAAATACTTGGGGGAAAACTTTATTCATGAGTAAGGGGACAGGAAAAAAAAAAGCCACTAATGACTGGGGACCAAGAGTGAAGGAACAGTATCTGTCACCTCTCAAATTTGTTGCCAAAACAAAGAGCGAGTGGTGTGGGTTTTTTTGGCTAGCTGTTCTGAGAACTGCTAGAAACTTCTGAGAAGTATTTAGGCAGCTCCAAACATCTCCACACTGCTATTATCATGTCACTTACTAATACGGTTTCAAGTATACTTTTGGAGTAACACCTATTTCCAACTAATTTTCCAAACTATGTTTTAAATTTTATTTATCTCACCCATTTTTTCCATTCCAGCAATGGTACCCAGCTCCCTGAGGTACACCAAGCCTAAAGTAGGCAACTGAAAAGTGAATGGATCTCTATTGATGTTAGTTGGTCTTTCTCATCTAGAAGGTACTTCCTAGAAGAGATTGACCTCAGACAGCAATGAGCAAATCATTACAGCAAATAACCTTGTATGTCTATTTTCCCTGGTTCCATGCTGAGCCACCAGCTCAAAAAAAAAGAGGCAAAAGTTGTGGTGTATCTCACTCCTAAAAAGGTACATTCCTCATACCTGTTCCTCTACAGATGTTAAAGCAAGAAAATTTTCACATCAGTCTGCCACTAAATCTGATGTTATGAAGCAACAGTATAACCTGAATGTGTTACCAAATCAGAACAGCTATTAGACAGAAACTTTAACTAGTGCTTAGTAAGGAGGATCCTTTGAATAATTCCTGCCTTCCATGTATTCACGGCAGCACCCTACGCTATGCCCGTCACAAGGAAAGAGATGTCAGTCACAGCCATGCTCAATATTTTAACATCTTTCATAACTGCTACCAAAAAGTCATGCTAAATTATTAACTTGCAAATGGCTGAGCAATCTGTGCCTCCCGATTGCTGCGCTGGTCAACAGCATCACTGCAAAGGCACAGAGAGCGGGTTCTTGCACCTGAAGGAGCAGCAGATGTTCCAAGCCGGGAGAAACATCGCCCCATCTCTTGGGAGGTATCACATCCACGAAGAATAAAGGTTTAACGGATGAGTTAAGACTAAGTGGAAAGGTATATATTGAAAGAAAAGTCTGAAGGGTTTGGAAGTAGGTTACGAGTGGGACAACTTCAATACCCGTAGCACAAAAATCACTTTTCTGCAAGCCACGATCACACAGCAGTTCAGATTATAAACCTGTTTGTTTTGTCTCGTGTTTGTTTCAGTTCTTTCCCAATAATAGGTCCTATTAAGTAAACAAACATAATGCTTAGGTCACATCCAGTTACTTGAAAGAAAGGCACGTTTGAATGTGAAACACGGCACATAAAATATTCACACATTAACACGTTTTACAGCAGGATGCACACAATTCTGAAATAAAAGCAGCAGGAAGGAACAGAGGGAGGTTGCTTATTTCTTTCAGTCTTCAGTCCAGAACTTGTGATTTCATCTCCCTGGAGAAGTGATGACAACAGCAAGAGCAGGTTTTGCCCTTAAAATTATCAAAATCTCTCTCTGCTTTGCCCCACGTGCCACTGTCGCTGCCCTAGGGCTTAATTGCTCTTAGACAGTGGAGTCGGTACAGGCAATTCTGCAGTTTTCTCGGTTCTTCCACTAAGCGTAAAAGAGGGGCAATCAGAAGGAGAGGGGTCCAGATCCAACCAGGGATAAGGGGATGCAAATCCATGGCCTTTAATAACAAGGCCTTCCAAAATCCTAGAGAGATTTTCTCCTCTATTTTTCAGCTAGCATTGGAATGTCTCCAAAAAAGCTTTACATTTAATGCTCTGCAGGGTGCGCTCAACTTTGGGCTGTGCATCTCATCATTCAAACCGAGACACCATCTAGCAACCTTGCACCAGAATTCCCACCTGTTTCATCAGCAGAGCATCATCCTCCATCATTTTATTCTTAAAAATGCCAGGGCACATCACCCTGCAAGACAGCAAGAAAAGAAACACAGTTTATGACAGCAACAAAACTAAAAGCAGCACCACCAAGTAAAGCAAAACCAGTAAGAAAAGTACATCCAACCTCCTCAGCCTTTTTTTTTTTTTTATTCATTATTAGCATGAGGTGACAGATGTAGCTAATTCACAGCAGCTCTTGGCAAGTGTTTTTTGGTAACGCTAATTAAAAACGCACAAAAAAATTAGGCATGAGATACAAAGTTGACAACCCAAACAGATATTCTTAAAAATGCTTAATAACCCTGACCTCTCCAAAGGGCGAAACCATGAAAATCTTCCACTTTGATGGGAACAGAGTATGATTCCCAGAGCTGCTTTGCGAACGCCACACAAAAACGGATGTTTGTAAACTCTTTTTTGCTGTGCATTTACTCTGAATCCCTTAACACCCATAATTTGTTGTTGTCACAGATGGAAATATTTGGCACAGTTATGATTTAGCAGCAATTCAAAATTCATTCATGATTTGTGGTAAATTAAGAGGTTGAATTTTAGCAGCACTTAATCATTAAACTGATTTAAGCATTTACAAGATGATTTAACAAAATAATTGAGCGACTTGACTAGAGGTTTGAAAATGGCAAAATTCACACTAACTTACCACAAGGTATCCCAAATCAATACATACACATATGACCACAAGCACGCGCCACTCGAGGGGTCGCACACACCACCCCCCCCTTGGGGTTTTATCTGCTGGGACCAAAGGTCCTTTTGCAACGGGTGACTCCAATGAGCCCACGGGTGCCCCTTTTAACGTGCGCACAGACAAATACTTGGATCTAGTAAAATATGAGAATACCCGCACTCATAAGAGCTAACGCGTATATAGAGAGATGGTTAAAAGAGAGGCTATATAGCCTATAGTTTAAATTTCCCTCTTCGAGTTTGGAATAAATACACTGCATTGGCATTCCTCAACTGAGACTCGAGGCGGGATCAACTCACCTTGGCCTTTTGATCCTGGAGGGGTCTGAGACGTGTCCCAACTTAGGGGAGATGCTGGTCACAGCCCGCTGTGATCCAGAATAGAATCATAGAATGTGTTGGGTTGGAAGGGGCCTTTAAAGGTCATCTAGTCCAGCCTCCCTGCAGTAAGCAGGGACATCTTTAACTAGATCAGGTTGCTCAGAGCCTCATCAAGCCTGGCCTTGAATGTTTCCAGGGATGGGGCCTCCACCACCTCAACAGCTCCAAGGCTCTCGCTAGAATCGCTACTTATAGGGTCCGAGAAAATTGGCTTTCATCAGGCATTTTTCCACTCCAGCCCAACTCAGACAATGGAATACTCTGGCACTTTTCATCAGTTGCGCAAGCCCAGAACTTGCCAGATCTTGGAGTTCTGGTATCACCCCCTTCTTTGGGCACTGTCCATACATTGTCAGGAGTGATCGATTATTGTTATTGTTCCCAAGCTCCCATCGTACTCATGGGAGCCAGGTACACTAAGGGGTTGCCATAGCATTCTGGTCTGTTACTCTCCAGGCTTTTCTTTCGTTTATGTTAGACCATTATGTATCTCAGGTAACACTCTGGTCCATTGTATTGTTATGTGGTCCAGGTCAGGGGGGAAATTGCTCCAACCACCTGAGGGGGAGATGTGTGTTGCACCACCACAGTTGTACATACCATGAATATTCTGCTGCTAAAGCCAAGGTACTTCAGCCTTTAAACTGTAGGAAAAAAACCCATGTGCAGTCACCGGAGCAAGCAGGTCTGTGACATTTTCTGGCATGGTAATGAGAGTCTGTTACACTGCTCAGTATTTTCTTTCCTTTTTTTTCCCTTCCTTTCCTTTAAGCTAACATCCTTTTCCTGTGCCTGGGGGAGAAGGCAGTTGATAAAAGCCAAGTTCCTGTTCACAGATAAGTTTAGAAGGCAGCCAAGCTCAGAAGTTCCTTGAATAAGCTATATTCCTACCACCTTTTTTTTTCCCCTCTGTCAGAGACGCTTGAGCCCCACACAGGAACCAGGCTCACATTGTTCAATAGCCATGGACGTTTCCACAGTAGCTGGGAGGGTCGAAAGCTTTTTCCGCTCTTTGTTACAAATCTTTTTTTTTTTTTTTCTTCCTTCCTTCTTCCAATTTTCCAGTTAAAGAATATTGCCAGGGCATTCCTGAATTAATCCAGGCTGAGCTTCAGAGAAGAGAACACGAGACAGGTGTAACCGGGTGGGAAAAAGCCCACGATGCTAGTGAAGCTTTTGCTCATCTGTAATGCAATAGGGTTGGCAAAGCTGGTCAAACACTCAGACTATCACGGGTACCACGATGGTTCCGTGCACAAGCCACGAATTCATGAGACCTCTGCATACCCCCAGAGAACTCCTCTGTCACGCGAGGAAGATGCTTACTGGGAGGCAGAAGGGCTCAGGGAGGATACTCAAGATTACCCTTCAAGTATGATCTCCCCACATCAGGAAGAGAGAGAGGATTTAGAAGCTGCGAGCCCACAGTTCCGAAATGGGTAAGTACCCCAAAGTATCTGTCTTATAGGTAACGATAGTGCAGTCCTGTCTGATGCCTTTTTATCCTCTAGACCATTTTCAATAGAAGTTTCTCATTAAAATATATTAGATTCTAGGGACCAATCTGTATCCAAACAGGAGGGCTTTAAATGTTTTAACTACAGAAACAGAAAGCTGAATTGCTTGTGGAGGATGAAACCACAGGTGGGGACTGTCTCTTTGTCCTAGTCGCAGGAGGCAGAATGGGGTTAGGTGTCTGGACACAGCTGGCAGATGTGCAGCTTTCCAGTCCTGCTGTAGCACCATAAAACAAAATGCTATTTCTGTCAAAACCGAACTAGACGAAATTAAAATACTGACTTTTTCTCATCACAAACCAATGCTGATTATTTTTGCTGATCATGGCAACTTTTGCCCATCATCGGAATGTGCCTGGC
This sequence comes from Fratercula arctica, assembly GCA_947846985.1. Lineage (NCBI taxonomy): Eukaryota > Metazoa > Chordata > Aves > Charadriiformes > Alcidae > Fratercula > Fratercula arctica. The sequence continues at coordinate 30,802,149 of CANTUZ010000010.1, forward strand.
TGCAGACTTAGGCCTTGGAAATAGAGAAGGAAAGAGAATGGCAGGATGTTAGAAAAATAAAAATAGCAAGGAGTAACTATAACAAGGTAAGGAATAATAAATAAGCATGAAAATGACTACAGATTCAACCCCTCAAAAATGTTTTCATGACAGTGAAACGCTTCTCATGGTAACCTATAGCAGAAGAGTAGCCATGGAAAAGGCATGTACTTCACTAGAAAGATTTCCAAAACCTATGATTTTTGTAAGTTTTACAGGGCACGCAAGTAGGTCTCTAAATGTTTAAAATAGATGAAAATGAAGCAGGACAGTGAATGAATCTTTTATAGCCCTGACGGATGGGTACTGCACAGCCCTGTTTGGGAGAGCTGAAACAGCAGCGCAGCAAGTGCTGTTCACAGCTCATGCTGTTCACAGCTCAGCGCTTTAGGATGCCCTGCTATTTTTCCCTTTAAATGCTCCTGAGGAAAGGTAAAAAGGGAGATGGAAAGAGACTACAAAACCTTGCCTTTCACTCAAACTAAAGTATGCAATCTTGTTTCTGATCTCATCTACATGTAAAATTAAGGCCTGCATCCTGCATGGCGAGTGTATTCAAACCCTGTTGCCCTTCATACTACATCTTCCCACAAATCTGACCTCCCACCATTACCCTTAAGTCATTTTCTAAAGCCTGTAAGTGTTGACTTCCACTTTACTGATGGGTAGCGTTCAGTAATGACATGCTCTGTTAATTCACCAACTCCTGGTTAATGCATTTCAGACACTGTCAGAGGAAGGAAAACAAAGCCTAAGTGGTACTCTGGACTTGATTGCTGGCTGAAATGCTGAGAGCATTCTGAAAATTCAACGGTGTAAAAAGGTGCACGTACAGGTCAGCAAGATGCTGTAGTGTACTGTCCTCATACAGATTTCTTCCTTTGCGATGCAACTTGTTCAGCACCAGCTTGTGTAATTCAGTTCAGGACCAGCTATTACTCATCGTAATTTCCTCCCAAGAAGAGAAATACTTCCTCCTTTTATGGAGATAGTTGCATAATGAGTCAAATCATAATGTTCTTCCCAATTATAAAACTATGTTGATGACTACAGGCAACAAAAATCTAGCCTGGCAGTAGTTTTAAGGTATTTGTTCTTTTGTAGTGCACACAAGTCCAGGAAGCTGGTACATCCTATGAAAGAAATCTGAGACTTTGAGAAGAATTATGTCTAAAACTGAGGGGAGAGAGTGCGGATAAGAAGGGACAGCACGGCTCCCCTTGTAATTGCACTCCAGATTCCCAAAGTCATTGCAAATGGTTGAAGCAATGTACCTTCAGAGCCTGACATCCTCAAGTACTCATGGCCAGAGTACCCTGCTATGCACAGGCAAGAAGTTGTCATGAATCTGGTATCTCACATGTGTGACACGTGCCCTGGAAAAAACCCTGCGGAACTGAGCTTTATCTCTTAAAGGGGAGAGCAAGAAGAAAAGCATCAGGAGTTCATCAAGAATTGAGAGATACAGGGAGATAAAGACATGCCACAAAAAGGCCTGGGGTGGTGGAGAGTAACTTCCTACCAAAGCTATGTCCAGCTTCTAGTTTGCTTTTGAAATCAGCAAACACTTTCTTTTCAGAACTAGGAAATAAACACATGAACAAAACTATGGTAACTGTCTCTGAGGTAAAGTTTTGTCTCATCATTTTCTAACAAAAATGATGGGGTTTTCTGACCTTTTTCTCTTTTGCCTATGTATTAGAAATAGTGGTTGTTACAAAATAGTCTTACATTTAAAAAAAAAAAAATTTAGAGTGTTATTTTTCTCATTGCAGTTATTTGAATAATTGAGACCACCATGACTAATATGTCCGAGGTAATTAGTCAGACAGAATTCTCTGGTTTCTATTTCAGCATGTAAGGTGAAATGACTCCTTAGATCCCAGTCAAATGCTTGGATATGTTACTTTACTAATTAATTCCTCTTAGAATAACACAATTATTCTAATAAGACTTTTAAAATAAGACAATCAGTAAGATGTCACTGGCCTTTAGGTGACTTTTTTAAAACGAAATGTGTGGATAATAATCCTTGTTTCAACTATTCTTTATAGGAAGAACTAGGTAACAGTTTAGTATCTCAGCTGTTGCTTTTATCTGAGTGCACCAGAGAAGCTCTGCATGTTCAAAGTGTTTGCACATGTTAACTACAAAATCAAAATTATCAGAAAAGGCCAATTTTCCAAAGGAAATCACCTGTTTCTTTTTCCCCCCAGCAGCTGTGCCTCGTAGGAGCTTATCAGTTCGAGGTTAAACATTTTATTCTATGGCTGAGGTAAATGGATCCATGTGTACCCAAACTTCCAGCAGAATTAAAAAGGGAAATGAAAGCACCAGTATATGATGAGATCTGTACTGTGAAATTGCTGGACTGTATTAGCATTTGCTTTAGCAATGGAAGATGAAGAGTAAAGAACAGTAAAAACAAATTCTGGATTTCATAAATCCTCAATGCATAATAACTAAAAAAGGTAATAAATACATTTGCATTCTTCATTTCCCATATAAACAAGATGCCTAATGCAGAACCTCATAGGAACGCTGTGTTGTTGCCGGTGGCTTTCCTGCGTGTGGACACAGGCAGCCAAAATTAGGCTTGAAAATGTCATGACCAGATATGTGGAAGTTCTAAAAGTGACCCAATATCCAATAAGAGCCTTCAAGTTTGCATTAGCTCATCACCTACTCTGATACTTACCACTAGGTGTAACCAATTCAACTGCTGTCTAATCAAGTCATATTGAAAGGGACAATAAACATGTCAATGAGATAATACATCACTATTGTTATTCTGATAATTGCCACATGGATGACACACCTGATAGTTTGTGAAAATTGTCCTAAACTGACAAGCCACTTTGGAGATTTTTCTTTCTTTAGAGCCACTTCCATCAAATACTTGGTAATGACACGTGCCTGACATGGTGCTGAGCCGACCTCAGGGGAGCTGAAGGAGAGGGCCACATAAGTATACAGCTGTGTGCCCTTCCTCAGGCTGTAACATTCAGACCTGGGCAGACAAAACTGGAATACATGTCCTCCTGCATGTGGCTGTATGAGGGCCAGGAACGTGGTGACCCAACCTTTGAAAAGAAAGGTTCCCAGGCCCTGGGAAGAACGTGCCATCTTCTCTATACCCTTGCCATGGATTTATATCTGTTGCTCTGAGATCCATGGAAAGACCTCTACTGCAATTATACTTGGAAGGGCTTGTTTTCTCTCCCTACAAACAGATTATTTCTTACATCAAGCAATGCACTGAAGCACCACTAGTGGAGACTGTAGCCCAAAGCTCCTATCTTTTCACTGCATTGAGCAGAATCGCAGCCAGCTGGCTTTAATCCAAGTGCCCACAACAACAAGAACAGTCAGGCTGACACCTCAGATTTCATGCACTTAGTGTTCATATTTAAAAAAAAAAAAAAAAAAAAAAAAAAAGAAAGGATAAGTGAAGCATCTAAAAGGTACAATTCCACCACATGCTACCACAGCAAAGCCCAAAGCTGCCCGTACCCTCAGTTGATCTGACCTGTCTGGCAAGTAACACTGTAAACCAGATCACTTAAGTGTTCCAAGTTAAAAATAAACTTAGGAAAAAAGCAGAGGTTATTTTTAACTTTCTCCCTCAGTAACCACACTGACAGAGTTGGTCCCCAAATGGACGGCTCTCCCAGTAAGGGAGAAATGGACTGTGGTGATGAGACAGGAAGGAGCACAGCACCCAAAGCGGGTTTCCCCAGCTATGACAAAGTCTCAGAGACCTTCTCCTCTGTCTTTCCAAAAGTTAAATCGTTGCCAATTAGCTCCTGGTTTGGATTTACACTCTGGTTGGGCAGGTGGTTTAGTTCTCCGTCTTTCTCTTTAATCTGCAAACAAATGCTCAGTCTTGCACCTGCTGGGATTTTTCTTACAATTGCAACGTGTTTGCAAAAAATGAAAACAAACAAACAGACAAACAAACCAAAACCAAACTCCGCCACCTGAATTATAAATAGCAGAGGCAGGAATCTTCAGCATAAGTAAATCCTTAATTGCATTAACATATTCGGAGGTTTGAACACGTGATTCTATGAAGTCACCCTTGGTTACAGGAAGGCTTCCTGATGTCAACCAGGTGTGTTGTTATCTCAGGGAAACACACATCTCTTCCTTAATTCAGCCCTGAGACAGCCACAAAGAAGTAGGCCTCTTTTTCTGATTATACGAGGTGTCAAAATACAGAACAACTATCCTCTGAACTATAGACAAGCAGAGAAAACCCAAACCAGTTTATCTAGGGATAAACTTATTCTAGGGAAAGTCAGAACAATTCTCAATCTTAATAGCTTATTTTCTTTGTCTACTTTTACAGGAAAATATCCATTGATTTAATTAAGAGCAGTTTCACACCAACTCATCTATTTCTTCCAAATTAGACAGGGACTTTTCTTAGGAAGCTTACGTGATACTGAAATTTCCCAACAAAGGGGCATAGAACATACGCTTAAAATAAGACACATTTGGATGAAATGCAGCCAAATGTGATCTTCAGCCCCTGACATCCTGTGAACTAGTGGAATGGCCACTGAGTGCTCAACAATAGCTTCCACGGTGCCAAGTTCGTTAACAGAAGCAATGGTTTCCCATCAAAGTCAGGCACTTGGCTCCTTTCAGGACTTCAGGAAATTCTCCAGTTAAGCTTTTGCCTCAGACAGTGACTGCTGACCAAAGCCATCACTCGATATTTGGCTCTCCTGTTGAGCTGCACAGCTGCAGGTGGAATTGCTCCTCATTAGGGTATTTGATGCAAGTGATACAGTTTCATTGCATGTGACACAGGCGTTATCGAACCCTCTGTGCCCACAGGATTGTTTTATTTCCTTTGTTACACAGCTCGTTAGTGCAAGCTGCAGCCATTCATTCTTTCAGCAGATAGCAAGGGATCTCTTGTTTCAGCACAGCCACAGAACCACCATCAGCGCTATCACCACACGGATCCGATGTCTTCCTACTCCTGCGGGTCAATACCCCTTGAATGAGTGATTGGTGGCCAGCCCTGAACGAAATCACACCCATGGCCAAAACACAATCATGGCAAGCCTTGGGGCACCTTGTCTGCACCCTGGATGCATGCCCTCTGGGAAGCTTGTCTTCCCCCGCACCTTTGCCTCGCTGGCATCAGCACAGCTGTGATAGTAGGTGGCCACTGGCTGCCATTCCTGCTTCAAGACAAGGTGGGACGAAGGAGTGAGCGTGCTATACACGGGGTGAACTTAAGCCTGCAGGAATCAAAAGATGAAATCCAAGTGTAAAGCTGCCCTCTGGGCGGGCTGTAGAGCTTGTATTGTTGGGAGGATAATATAGATGAGGTAATGGCTGTGATGCTTTGTGAAGAGGAAAATCCTCTTGCATTTATTTCTCTGAAGTAGCTTGTAAAGCAGTGGGATTTGGCTCAAAACCAGCTCCCGGCCAAGCCTGCTTTCTCTAGGGCTTCTGCTCCCAGTGAGGCTCCAGGTTCAGGGCTGGATTTGCTCAGAAAGCCCTCACTGCACTAAGTCTTTAGGATATTCTGCAGGACAAGTCCCAGCTGATAACAGACTAACTGGCACTACTGTTGGAATAAAAGGGCATTCCACCAGCACTACTCAGGGCTCTGGAAGGCTTCCAGCACTGTGGAAATCCACGTTTCAAACTGTCACTGCCACTCTTTTCAGCCCAGCTTGTTAAGGTAAACCATAAATCCATCAGCCTGCTTAAACCCCAGGGAAAAACTGGGTGTTTCATGGGATGAGTCACAGGAAGATGCCAGACCCTGACTGAGAGAGAGGTCTACTCATCTTAAGGGAAAGGCAGAGAAATAGGAGAGTTTCTGCTGTTTGATTGTAACACAGTGCTGCTCGGGAAGAGATGGAGAATTCACTGACAGACACCAGCAATCACTCGCTGTCTGCTAATTAAAAGCCCAGTGGCACACTGTTCCCTCAGAGAGCCAGCGCCTTTTCCAACAGCTGAATGCCTTCTGCATTCCATAATGAATAAAAAAATACGTCTGACTTAAATCTGACTTGCAGAGTCCTAGTTTAGATGAATTTAAATGTGATATTTTACCTTTGTTTTATTGAGACTGCTTTTTCTTGTCGGTGAGAATTTTGCACTGAGGGAAAAACAGAACATAGATTATTCCATAGCTAATGCCTCATTCTTTTTTTTTTTTTTCTTTCCACTTCAGCTGGTATAAACCAGGAGTCATTCTGCACACGTTAGTGGAAAATCACTTAATTAAATTAGAAGAACATAGTCTTCTATTGTCATCTCGTAGCACACTTAAGCAGCAATAATTGCTTATCTGGTGCCTTTTGCATTGTATAGAAAAGGAGTGTCATGGACCTGAAAAGTTTTGTGCTCTGTCAGTGGTAGGCACAGGAATGGCTGGACAGGAGTTTTCCAAGTAATTATAGAAACTGGCTTCCTTGACCATAGAAACATGAGGAAACTGATGTGAAAGGCAATTTGGTTGTACAGCCAAAGGAATAACAAAACTTATGGAAAAACAACGTCCTGAAGTCCTGAAGCTTTTGTTCAGGCAAAAATTCCACTGACCTAGGAAGTGACTAAAATTATGCATTGCAGTGCCAATCACGAGAATATGTAACTAAGAAAAATAAAGCATGTAAGTACCTAGCTGAGCTGGGGGACAATATTCACACTATCATGCTGTGACTGTCAGTGTAGCAGTGTATGAAAAAAGCGATTCATTTGAGCAGTGATAAGTACTGCGGAGTAGCCATCTCACTTTATCTCCTGGTTCTGTGGGTTTTATTTTATTGGCCCAGCCAAATCCTAGAATCAGAGATAGAACTACTTGCATTTTGCAATGTTCCATTGAAAGCAAAAGTAGTATCCAACATAAGAAAAAAAAAAATCATTGCTCAGTTTATAGCTTAAAGACCTTAAAGGTTCAAACAAAAGTAGCTTGAGCTAACCTAAAGTTGCTGAATCTTATTTAAATACAGAACGCCTTGTCATCAGATGTATTTAACGTCAGACAAAAGAACACGCTTCAAAATAAGGCAAAAATGGATGACTCTATTCATATGAAGACTCTATTCAATAAGGAGATTAGAAGAAAGCCTAGAAAAAAACCACCTAGTCTAGTAAAGAAAATTATTCAGATCCTTTTTTCCTGGTTAAACAAAAAGGATTAATTTACTTGGAATGTAAAACAGGAAACGCAACTGAACAAATGAAACATCTGTAGCCCTGGATTTGCTGGGGTTCCCTTAAGTGTCGCTCTAACTTGTAGTATTGTTATAAACTTTACCGTTCCCCAGACTTCAGAGAAAGCTGCTCTGCTCTCCTCACATGAGCAACTTCTTTCTACTCCTCTCTCCTTGGCAGCAGAGCCTTGAATCAAAAGGAAACTGTATTAAAGAGAATGGAAGCAGAGGGTGTTAAGCTGGTTATATATTCAGTGAATGAAGCGACAGAATTACAAAGAGGGAGAAAAAACACAGAAGCAGAACACAAAGCTGCTGTGTTCCAGCTGAATAAAGGAAGCGCTACTTGTGAAAGAGCAGCTCTTTGAAACTTCAGAGCCTGATTCAGAGCCCACTGGTGCCAGCAGAAGTAGTCCTGCACGCCTCACTGAACTTTAGTTCAAGCCTTTATAAGTCTTTAAATTGTTCCACTTAACATTAAAGAATGACATATTTTCCCTCAAGGTTAATACAGCTAAGGAGTATTTTTAGTAAGAGATATCAAAGCTTCCTTGAAGGAAGCATTTGACTAGATGTGCAAAAAATACTGCAATAAAGTTTCACCTTTGGGCATACGTATCTATATTGCAGCTCATTACAGATGGGAAAAACAGGCCTTATTTACTTATTTGGCAAAAGAATAAATTTTGGTAAGCTTCATGGAACTCAAAACCACTGAAGGTTTTTATTATTAAAACCAAAACATGGTATTATGTAGCACTTCAGCTCCATGAATAAGCTTTTAAGATCAAGTGAGGGAGAACTAGTGACCAGATACTAAAGAGAAATGGACACAAAGAAATGTGACCAGCATTAAAGGAAGTTTTTGAGACTATCAAATTCCCTTTTTTTTCCATGCTATTCGTTCTGCATACTGCTAATAACTGTCCTAAGTAAGCATCAAGTTGGGATCAAACACTGATTCCATTTCTCATACAGTACAAGCCCTTTCTACAAGTGGGAAGCACAGCAGATAAGTCCAACTCATTAACAGGTTTGGAAAGGCAATCCTCATATTTTCTATTAAATTTGTGTGCACATTTACATGTGCAATATAGCAAAAGTAGTCACAGTCATACCGTGCCACGTTCTTGCTCACACACGTGTTGATGCACGTAAACACTTGGTTTAGATTTGTATGGCCTACATGACTCAAAGGACTTGTCTGGGAGCGGCGTATGGTGGGAAAAACAAATCAGCCCAGCTGATGATTCATAGGGTGGGGATTGTTTTCATTAGGAAGGAACAAAACACTAAAGCTAAAGAATCCTATTTTAAAAGGAGGTTTCCCCACTGAATGCAGACTCCTGCCTGGACCTGGTGGGCATCCTGCGGGCAAGACCCAAGATAGTGCACCTCGCAAGGATGCCAGTGCGCTCCAGCAGCAGCACCGGGTCGCTTTATTTCCCCAGAAAAAAAGGCAGAGAGGATTTGAGGGGGGAAAAGCCACTCCCAGCTATGGCTTGCCAGGCACACGTGAGAGGACAGCCTAACAGCAAACGCAAAGAGGGTCTCTGTTTCAGAACTTCTCATCTTACACCCACCGCTGAAAAGCAATGCAGCCTTATAAAGCCTGGGGGGCACGTGCACGGCTCAGAGGCAGACGCCAGCCAGAGCACATGTGCGGGTCTGCCGGCTTTAACTGAACCACCCGGTGACACAAACAGAGCGTTTGACTCTGGAAGAGTAATGATTTAATAAAAACTTGAGGATTTGTCTTCTGGTTCTGTCCCATAGGAAAAAAAGACTCCCATTGATAACAGCCAACAAAAATTTCCTCAGTCACTTGTAAAGGCCTTAAAACTCCAGCTCGCAAAACCAGCTGTTTTGGCTTGAAATCACAACACAGGCTGCAGCGGCCTGCTTTCCTGTTCTGCTTTCCCAGCACTGCAGGCTTTGCCACATTCCTGACCCTGCTTCTAGGAGATGAGGAGTTCTGCTTGCATGGGCGTTTGATGAAATCACAATCACATTTTGCTTAAGAAACGGGGGAGCAAGAAAGGCTGTCCATGTCCCAGCAAGCCTGGTGAACCATCCCCACAGCTAGCCCAGGCTGTCTGCCCTTTCCCTCCTGAGGTTTCCAGCTTCCTTGCAGCTTCCTCCCCTTCTCCTGGCTGCCCGGCTGCTGTGGCCGCAGCTTCTGCTTGTGTGTGGGACTCAGTTCCCCATTGTTTCTGCAACTCTCTCAGAGGGGCAAACTTTTTCCATATATGCTGATTATCAGAGATTTGATTGCTGTGTTCCCATTTAAAAATATACTGCCTAAAGTTCAGCTATTCTTTACCAGGCACAGCTCTCCCGCACACAATGCTCTGCTCCATTATAACACGAGCTGCAATAAATTCACAGAGTACAAGAACCCTCGATATCTCCAAATACCCCATCTGATGCTATCAGTACTGTAAAAGGTCTGATATTACTTTTGTTCTGAGAAACTAGTGGTGATTTCTTAAGGGAAAGGAACTCAATAGTATGCACAAAGGCATATACTGTGATTTCTAATTTTTCTCCAGGCTTCATTTAAGCAGATACGCTGTGTATATTGACACCAGCAAGCTCTAAGGCTCACAGTAATGGCTATGAGTAACCATACTAGAGGTAGAAAAGCAGACCCCTAGAGATGCCAGACAGAGGGAGGAAAAATCCCAAATCATGTGAAAATAGCACCTACTCACTCATCAAATTTACTCTTGGCCATCCAAACTTTCCAAATACTGAATTGCCAGTGGCCGTATCAGAAAGAACAATGTTAAAAAAAAAAATACCATAACAACAAGTTCTTGTCATCACTAATACATCTGTCACATAGACATCTAACGTAACAGAGTAGCTCACTTTTTGAGATCCAAGTAGTCTTCAACCAGGACAGCTAATTTCATGACAGTCAGCGAGCTGTTTCCTCTGCGGGTGCTTTACCCTGAGGGAGTGGTGAAGGCCTTAGACCCCTTTTGCAACTCATTTCATGCCAGTCTTCCCTTCTGGAAAACAAGACTGTGATTTAAACTGTGGAGTTTAGCTTTTTGGTTGAGAATAGTGAAGAGCCCCAACCCAGTGAGCATCAAGGGATGTTTAGAGGAGCCACAGGTTCTGTTGCAAGGGGAAGAGCTGGATTTCATGGGTCACTGGGAAGATGGAGTCCTCTGCAGCCTACCTGGTGCCCAGGCAGCACGGGCTGTGGAAGATCACCACTTCAGACCCCAAACCACAGAGGCTGAGCTGCCAGAGTCACCGTACCGCTCTGAGCCCCTTATCCCTCAAAAACTGCATCTTCATTCAAAAAGAGGAACTAAATGCAATGCCCGCTTCCATTTCCCAGACAGGAACCAGAAGGTTAACTGTGTTAACCTGGTAGCCTATTTGGACCTGTCTATATAGAGATGCCCCGGAAAGTTATGGTGAATTAGCTATAGCAGTGAGGGTTTAATTTCTCTCTCCCCACTACTCAACATCACCTTTTCACTAAGGAAGAGGTTTAGCACGTTTTAACATCAGTATGTTGTTAAGTGATATGTTGCAACTTCCTAAAGTGCCCCATGTGCACACAGTTTTAGAAATAACCATTGTAGGTGCTCTCCTACAACAGGCAGGACACGTAGCCAAACTCCTGTGAAACACAAGGCCCCAGACTGTCTTTAAGACAGTTTGTCTGTAAAATGCAGTTCTTGGTTCAGTGACCCTTCCTCTGAAGGTTTTGTAGCCAGAGTTAGAGAGTGAGAGAGCAGGGACCCCTTATTTCCTTAGAGCTCCTCTGGCCAAACAAAGCCATCATATCGCTTTTCTACTCATCGCTATCCATACAGAATGGCAGGATCCCTTGGTGCTTAACTGGTGAAGTTCTGTAAACACACTATCTGAAATAATGTGTTGAATACATGCATAGTTTATGAACAATAATTGCAATTACTAATTAAGCAGATGCTAATCATAACTATTTTTTTTTTCCATTTCCCATGATAGTTACTGCTCCTCGCTTATTGTCACTTCTCATCTTAGATTTTAACTACCAAACTTCAACCAACAGTACGCTTCCATGTCTTGACTTTAAACTCTTGAAAAGGAAGAGGCTCACCTACACTCTGGAATTAACAGATGCCTATATAATTCTGACTTGGAAAATTTACCAGACTAGTAAAACTCATTTGTCCTTGCTAGAAGCATAAAACTAAAACCCAAGAAAACAACCCTCATTTTTCCAATATTGTTTTCCTGCAGGTGATGGGAGAAATTATTTCAAAGCTAGTCTAACTAATAAAATCCAATCAGTTACTATATTATCTTGAAGAAGTAATACTTAGGAAGACAGTGATTATTAATGGAGTTTGTCGGATTAAGTTTTCAGAAGCCGCCTGCTTCAACCTGATGAGTCAGTCATCAGGCATCTGAAATGGCAACATGCCGAGAAAGGCAATTTGACATTTAAAGTGACATTAATCTGCAGGTTATCACGGGTTGGAAGTTTCTTCTGCTAAATGAAAGGACTGGAAATGGAACTAATGCATCAAAGTTCAGACAATCAACCCTTTTGTAACAAACTTAGATAAACATCCCAAATGAAAACAAATGCGCTAGGAGTGGAGGGAGAAGCTAGCAAGCACCTTCCACTTTCCTCATCATCCAGCTGGCAAAAAAGGAAAAAAAAAAAAAGGAAGAAAAAAACCCAGAAGGCCCTTCTGCATTTCACTCTTCCTTGGCACTGTTACAAGCAGAGACTTAAAAAGATATTTCAAATTCCTTTCCCATGTCTTTCTTCCACTAGGAACTGGTGTTCCTTCCTGCAGTCCCGGCTGGTAACACACATAGAAGCCTGCATGAAGGAGAAGTACATAGTCAATTCCCAACAGCCCTGTCTAAATGGAGCACCAGACTGCCAGAAGATCATGTAAGTATCCGAAATAAAATCACTGAAGAAAACAGAATTTTCTTTGAAGTACCTAAATGATATTTTCAGAAGTATTTAATGACACATTTTAAAAAGGCTTAAAGCATCAACTCAGTTTAATACCAAAGTGATGTAAGGTTCTGATTTATGTACCTCAGGTGATCAGGCATTTAAGTAACCTGGGAGAACAACTGCCTTTCCAAGCCATCAAGTACAGGACTGCAAGGTGATTAAGTGATTTTTCAAATCCTCCCACACATTTATTCAGAGAAAAGAAAACAGAGACCATACTTTTTCCACAATTTTCAGGTCATAATACACATGCAAAACTCAAAAAAAAATCTCTGCCTGTGGCCATCAGTGAGACTATTCACATGGCAGGAGTCAGAGGTGTGCAATTGCCCAAGCGCTTACTCTCCTTTCAGGACTGGCTGCCCAAAGGGTACTGCGGAAGCCCAATAGTGTACCTTAAGGCACCGGCACTGACTCATTTTTTAAGTTCGGATACCTTGAATCACAACACACCTTTGAAGTGAAATAATATTTAATACTCACATGTTTTCACATCTACGTAGTTACTTAATTGCAAAAATGCTTTTGCTATTTGTTAATACAATTTCTTTTTCTTTCTCTGAATAAGAGAAAAAAAAAAGTTTCACAATTATTTCTAGTGAAGTTTTTAACCAAAGTTGTATCTTCCTCAGTACCAGTGAAATTTTGGAATATTTATTTAAAAAAAAGCATGAGGCAGAGCACTGGAGCCCTGCTCACTGAATAGTAGCTATGTTTTGTCTGCACGTAAGAATTTGCACACATCTCCTGTTGCAGAAAATAGTCCTGAAAGGCAATTTTATGTAGGGGGAAAAACAATTGCTGTGGACTGCCCAAGTGTTTTACTAAGCAGCAGTCATACAGTTCATGATAAAGTTTCTTTACTGTGTTCTGCATTAGTCATCTAGGACACGCTTGGCACCAGACTGCTGCGAGAGTCAGCGAATTTACCCCAGGTGACACCAGCTGACAATAACTTGCAGTCTAATGCCCAGACCCTTACTCCCCAGGTACAGGACAGCCCTGAAGCCAGTCTATCAAGTGAAACAGAAGGTTTTGAAGTCTTTGCAGTGGAAATGCTGCCCTGGATTTATCGGCAAGGACTGTGAACAGCATGGTAAGGAAAGCTAGAGAAAAAGCATGAGAATTAATGACTAAATGCCAGTCATGGTGGCAAGAAATAAGTTTGCCTATTCATTTTCCCTTTTTTTGAGAATTAATGCCTTATTTTCTTTGGATTGCTATGTCCCAAATCACTGCTACCTTGAAACAAGGAGTAGTTATAATTAGCTGCAATTAGTAGCTAATAGCATTAGCTACTTATTCTTCTGGTAGAAGTGCCTTTGTAATCTTTACACACAGAGAAAGGTGCTCAGGCTGTTACTGCCACGGAAGCTCTAGCAATAGCCTTTACATACCATAAATGACTACAACCCTTTGCGCTGCTGAATAATGATGCACACATCTGCTAAGTAAAAGAGAGGGAAGACAGTGTGGTTTAAAAACCAGAGCACTTCATGGCATCGGCAGGATTTAGCAAATAATACACTAAAAGGAAAGAGAGAAATTAAACGGATAAAAGGTAATTCCCTCTAGAAATCAAGGCAACCATAACAAAAAAGGCAAACACCTGTGTGAAAATTTTCACACAATCTATGTCTAACTCACCTACAGACTCCACAGATAAAACAGGAGTGCCTTTTTTTTTTTATCTCTGTAGGTTTAGCTTCACAGATAGCTTTTATTCATAGACATATCTCTAGGTAGTGCCCCAGCCTGACCTTCATTTATAATGTTGTAAAGATATTACCAAATACAGTGCTTCTAGTTTAGTCTCTCCTGCGTTACACTCACTGACCAAAACCAGTTGCTCCACCTTTATCTCCTCATTTGTACAGCATCACTCACTGTAGATGGCGCCATCAGAAAGTTCAGGTAACTGTGGAACAAGGAAGAGGAATTTGCAGATCTTTTGATAGGAACCCCCAGAAAAAAAAGAAAAAAAAAAAAGCAGATATTTGCAATAGACTCATTTCTTAAGAGCAATAACTCAGCATCACCCCACCCCTACTGCACAGCATCACCATTTATGCAATACTGTATGCTAGTGCAGTACCATAAGCAAAGTAAATCCACCAGACAAGATGTTCTTTCCATAAGAAACCTGCAACGCAGAAGCCTGTCTCCACATCAGTCACACTATACATAAAATTGCCCTGCGATGCCTTGCTAAACTGTAGTAGTTTCTGCGTCTAAAACATTTTCACAGATGTGTTACATCTCAATTGCAGATCCCAATTTTATTCCAGTGCCAGGAAATCAAACTGAAGGACGGGAAGAGGAGGAGTTCTCAAACCACAGTATGTGCTTGAAGTCATTTTGCTTGCCGTTCTTTTACCTCTCAGTCACAGATCAGAAAAAAAATATGCATTTTTAGCTCCAATTTTAACAAGATAAGCTACGGACAATATCTCTAGTGAAAGTATTATTTGTGAAAGCTTTTACACAACTACATTTATTGGCATAAATGAGGGCTTTTGGTATAAGACTACATGAATACTCTAGACAAAGCATCCAAAAAAGTTTCAAAAGTTGTAAGCTGTCTGGCTATCAGCGATACCTGGTGAGAATGCCAGCTGGTACAGAGTGCTAAACCTTTCAATGGCAGGGATGTTCAACGCCTTGCTCTGCTAAGCGCATTCACAGGAAAGCACATGTCTTACCAGAAAAACAATCTATTCAAAATGCTGTTTTAGAGCAGCTACCCAGTAGCTTCCAGATTGTTATTATGAGGTATCGTAGATTCACATCTCATGCACTCTATCCTACCAAACTAAGCATCCAAGAAGGACCTTTCCTTACCCTCTGGGGAAGTGGTGTGGCTTGCGGTGCTATTAAGTATCTTCTAGCAATTGGCTTTAGGGTAGTATTGCAGCCCTGAAAGAGAGTCTTCTTTACATCATGCTCTCAGCACTAAATGAATAAGCAGTTGCTTTACAGAACTTACTGAAGTTTATAAAACCATTAGATTGAAATGTCAAAGGTAACCCTGGAGGGTAGGGGGCCCCCAGGGTGGCACAGTTGGGATACATCAGTTTCTGCAACTCTCAGTGTACACTTTGAAATCTACAGCTGAAATTAGCAGGTGTTTATTTAGAATAACATCAGTTAAAGGCCCCCTCAGCAAGAGTCAGCTATGACACTTACACCCTATGCTTCTGATTCCTTAGTGAAACACCTCAGTTGCTCTTTCATCCTCTCCTTTTATTCTGGGTTGTTAAACCTTGCTATGCTTTCAGTCAATTGGCTTGTAAGGAGTTATTACTCCAGAACATGTTATGGCATGGGGAGATTTTAAATGAAAAACATTTTACTGCCATCATGGCTAGCATGGCTACAGTTCTTCTGTTAATATTTAAATATATTAGGTTTTCATCACTGTTGAAAAAAATCTTTGCAAAGACACCGCGAGTCTAGGTGCTATAAATCAACAAACCCCCTTAAAAGTCAGTGCAAAAAGTACACAGGTGTCCTCAGAGGTCTTGTAGGAATACCTGTCGCCTGGTTGCTGCACTCCGTTGCATGACTTTGTTTTTTTAATCTTGTGATTAGTGTCAACACCTGTGGATTCAAGAGAAATGTTGGAAGTCATTCAAAATCATGAGGCTTTACTGGATGATCTTCAAAGTGATATTCATCAAGCAGTCAGCAACTTAGGTGACTTACAGAGACTATTTGAAAACAACGGTACAAGCATGGTGTTAGAAGTGAACCAGAGCAATTCAGGTGAGAGGTCTGATGCAGAATTATCAGCCTGCCAATAGGCCCTGTAAAACCATGCAGATCAGAAAGAAAAATTGAAATCAAAAATACCCTGATATCCCTTGGTCTGCTGGTTGTTTCTAAAGAGAGCAAAAATGGATGCAATTCCAATACACATGAATGAAGCAAAGTCAAGAGTAATTTGAAATGGGAAATGAGAGGAAAGGCAGATTCCTTCGTACTTTTCTGGAATTTCAGAATATGCCTTAAAAACAGAATAAAGAGGTTGCTTATACATAGAATTTGGTAGCTTACTTTTCTGCTTCAATGGCTTCTTCTCGTCTATGGTGATGCAGAGTTTAGGGCTGTTTTTTGTCCTTTTTTCATACTCATGCTATGTACTTCAAAGTGAGGAATATCAGACTGGTATATGTAAAACAAAAACCAGTAACATTCAACCCTTTTCTGGAACATTATTCCTGCCGTATATAGCAGTGGTGAAAAAAAAAGCTACTGAATTTGACCTAGTAATGTGAGCCACTGGCTCGCAGAAACGTATTCTAATGATACAGACTATTGTCCTCAGTGAACTTTAAGGCACTCAAGTTTGAACATTAAAGTTAGAAATCAAACCTTAGCATAATTCACAGCTAGTACAGATACTTCACAGATTTTTCAAGTTATTTTCTCCTGCCTGGAATATTCAGCTGTTAAGATGCTGTATAACTTTGTGAAGTAGAAGGTGCACTGTAGAAAGCATCAGAAAAACAACATGGTTATGAGACAGTCAAATAAGCAAGAGCCCACCAGATAAGAACTGTTGTGAAAACAGGCAGTTACAGACACTTACAAAACTGCTTGTCCAGGCATTTCAAAATGCAATATTTTTGTTAATTAAATAGAGCAGCCAATAGATAGTATCTAAGTTATCATCTGCAGACTCAAAGACACAATGTGCTTCACAGTAACTTTGATTTAAAATTAGGCTATTTTTGCAATTGTCAAAATTTATCACGTGGTCAAATTTTGGGGAGTAAGATGGCAGTTACTATAGAAAAATACACAGTTGAGTTACCCCGGTCAGATTAAGATGTGTTCCAAAAGCAGAATTTAAATTTAATTAATTTTTTAAAACTGTGTTACCAGATCTACAGGAAAGGCTTCTGCAGCAAGTTCTGTTTCCCCACGTGGAGAATTTTCTACGGAAGCATTTTACCCCAATGTGGGCAAGCTTCAACAGAAGCTTACAGAACCTCTCGAACATGGTAAGAAATCTGTCCCATGACGTGGAAGCCAACAAGAAAAGCATAGAAAGATTCCAAGAGAGCACTGTGCCCAAGAAGGAATTCCAGGAGTTGGGAACTAAGTTTGAATCAAAAGTTCAAGAAAACGTAGTGAAAGTTGATCAGGTAAAAAGAGATATTGAGAACCAACTGCAACTGCAGCAGGCTAATATTCACTATAATCTCACCATGATCAAGGCAGATACTGACACAAAGCTCAAGAAGTTTCATAAGATACAGCAGTCCCATTTCTTAGCTTTCAACAACAGCATAGCAAACATGAAACAAGAGCAAAACAATCTCGAAAATAAATTTGAGACTTTGAAAAAAAATTTAACAGAACTCTCCTCACATCGTGGTCCCAAAGATGAAAACGTCCAGTTAACCATCAGACAAATAAATGACATTCTAGCAGGGCATGCAAAGCAGCTTAAAGAACTTTACATGGAGTCAGATGTGGCCTTTCAGAATATTGCCGTTTTAGAGAGGTGGTTTAAGGAGTTAAAAAAAAATATCTCAAAGTATAGGCCAGAAGACCTTACAGTAACTTTAATGGAGAAATCACTTATTATGGAAGAAAACAAAGCAGCAATGGAACGGCAGATCTCAGAGCTCAACTATACTCTCTCAAATCTTCGTGAAAACTATTCAGATCTGTTGAGGTACATGGAGGAATGTAATTGCCAGAGAATATCTTCTGACACTGATGTACTGGAGGAAGATTTAAAGAATATCACTTATTCCCTTGAAGGCACACAATCAAACTTAAAGGACATGAAACACTTAGAGTCAGTTTTCAGAGATCTCTTGAGGAATGAAATTGAAGAGCTGTCCTCAGCTTTTCCATCTATCTATCAGTCCCTTAATCTCCGTCAAGAAGAAAACAGACAGCTTCAGTCGCAAGTTATGGCTTTTTCAGAAGACATAGGCTTCTTGAAGAAGAAAGATGAAGAAATTCATCGACACATTAAGTATCTCAACAGTTCTTTCACTTCTCTTTTGCAAGATGCCATGCGGCATGAAGGAGCACTGGAGGCTTTACTGGGAGAAGAATTTATGGAAATCTTGTTTGAAGAAGATCCTAGTATCCTAATATCATCAGTATTTCAGCTGCAAGAATCTCTCAGGCACATCTCAGATAAACTCCAAGAACAAAATGTGACTTTAGAGTCTCTTATGAAGAGATTTCATCTCTTGGAGAGAGGTCAACAGAATAATCATCATGCTCATACATCTCCTAAGCATCCCACAGAAGAAACACAGACATCCTCTACTCTAGATGAAGTTAGCAGTCAACGCAGCATCGTAGAACATATGGAACCTAACTACGAGGCTGCCAAAGATGACTCCTTGGATAGCTCAGCTTATAACGATATCATGACTCTGAAGAATGATATCAAACACCTGAGCCTGGCAATCAAGAGGCATGAATCCAGCTGCAATCGTACAATAGCAAATGTAATTGAGCCACTCAACATTTCTGTGGAAATTCTCTCAGCAGACTTAGCAACCATCAAGCGGAAGTTGGAGGAACATCTGCTGATTTTTAGAAAGCTATTCGGAAGCAATGAAGAATTAGTTGCCTCAAATATAAGTCTGGATGTTACAAAGATGCAGTCAATGCTGACCAGAAAAGGGAGAAGGCAACAGAAAGGTCAAGACAAGCAAAGAGACAAGAAAAAGCCTGAGAAGCACAGAGGAAATACACAAATGATAAGTGGAAGAAATACAGTGCAGACAGAACTTCTGGAGAAAGGTGGGTTCTTTCCTTTTACTTGCTCATGTGCAGGTCTAGCTTCTTTCTGGGCCCTGCTGTTAAGTTCCACACACAGAGCATGTTAGTTGTGAGACCTGTCAGTAACTTGTGGGATGCTGGAGGGAGAAATTCTGGCATCGTTTACATCTTCCCCCTCCATCAAAATAAACAGTTTGAGTGAGAACCAAGTTGATACACTGCTGCACTTTGCTTGAGGCCAATAAAATTACCCCCATTCTAGCCGCTGGGAAATTGGCCTCGAACTAATTCACCTTCAGATGTTTAGAACACAAATTTTGTTTGTGGATGCTCATGTTAATGTAGTAGCAGCTTTCTCTTTTGAAGCTGATGGGGAGTGCTAGGCTTCCTGGTCTTGCTTCTTTTTCCTCTGTTACATGAGTCTGGAAGGAGCGTACTCAAAGCACCATATCCTTCCAAGTGTGGACAGATACATTCAGTGACCTGCTATAATTTGCACAAGTGGAACAGGGAGGACTGACCAGAGAGCACATGCTCTTTCTTACGGCTAAGCTTCAGAGGCAAGTTTTCAGCTTATACCTCACTGCGGCTGGCCAGTTCCCTTTCCCTGTAAACATGTGGCCAAAAGCACCTCGCAATTACAACCACCACAGCTTTAGCACTGGCTTTTATGATTGTAGCTCCTGTTATAAACATATAACATAGAGCAAAAATCAGCCCTTTTAGGTATCCGCGCTGCAAAACTGTAGTTAGGACTAAATAAGCAGAGACTGTATTTCAAACTAATTTATTTTTAGGACAGAAAAAAAAAATGCCTTTTTTTTTTTTTCTGGGTGGTCTCAGCCTTATACTTTTCCAAGAGTAGTGGTTCAGATATTTTCAGGGAATCATTTGATCTCGTCCCAGGCACATACCCATTTCAAGCATTTAGCTCTACAACGGAGCATATAGAAATCAGGAGTGATAGGGCTTCACCCTATCTCCCACCCTGACGACCCCAGAGGAAGAAGAGTGCTCACTGCTAAAATCCTGTTCCTCTTTCTTTTTCAGACTCATTGGTGGCATTCCATGTAGGATTCCCAGGAGGACAGGATAAAGAAAAAACTCTGAGGTTTAATGAAACTTACCTCAATTATGGAAATGGCTATTTCCCTGAACATGGCTACTTTAAAGCACCGCATAAAGGTGTCTACCTGTTTGTCATCTCCGTGGAGTTTAGTTCAGGACCAGCATTAGGACAACTCTCCTTCAGCCGGGGGTACACAAGAACTCTCTCAAGTAGTCAGAGGAAAACACCAAATGGAAACACCATGACTACTTTTGCTATGGCAGAAATGGAGAAGGGGGAGAAAGTATGCTTTGAATTGCTGCAGGGCTCTGTAGTGAAACGGAGTCCACCTGGGACAACAATGGGTGGATTCCTAATATTTAAAACTTGAATAGTGACATTTTGTTTTACTGATATCTTTCCATAGATGCAATGGATCAATTCCCTATTGCTTCATCTGTGATGTATTCAATCCTACTGCATGTGTTTAAACATAGCACTACCCTAGATTTGTCTTCATGCTTCTTTTCTGGAAGTGTTTGGCTTTTGATTAGTTGCTTATGAGCAGCAATGGGATTTCCTTTCAAGTGATAAGCTAATGGTTTGGACTCCAAATGTATCAGCACACAACCTTCCCAAATCCTTCCGCTGTGAGAACTGTACCTCATTAGAAAATATGTTTTGTGGGACTTTCTTCACTTATAGCACAAATAATTTCTCCTTTCCCATGGCAAAAGAGTATTCTCCTATGGCAAAGACCCCCACCATTGGCCAGGAAAAAATTTTAGGAAGGACTGTATGTATCAACTCTCGTATTTTGTAAGTAGTAGCTTAAAACCAAAAAGCCAGGACAATTTTACCTATTAGTTCTCTGTGGACCACAGGCAGTCACAAACTGTCTTGGAAACTTCGCAACTCACTAACTCAATGTTTCAGTCTGTGCACAACATGAACACTAGAAGAGATCGATCAAACCCCGTAAGATGCACCCTATGCTAGTATTTGTAAGCAAGGATCTTAGAAATGGCCTGTTCTTTTTGGTTATGGACCTGTGTTGTACTCCAACTACAGTGCAAGAACTTAACAGTAATATAACATTGTTAAGATGAATTACACCTACATTTAGACATTAGGAAAATGTCAACAATATTCAAACATTTTTGGTGAAAATGCAGTTTATTTCTAAAGATAATTCTGAAGAATATTGTGAATTCAAGCCCACAGTTCAGCATTTAGTAAATAGTTTAAACCCAAGCAAGCAAGCAAAAAAAGACAAGCTCATTGGTCTGATGTCATTGTTGAATATAACAAATTTATAATTACAGTAAACTGAAGTGTAGAATTTCTGAACTGTGGAGTTTTTTTGAATTTCCAAAATCTCAAGATGACCATGTCTGGTCATGTCCTAAACTTTTCTTCTGTCAAATAAAATATCCCAAAGGCTTTCATTTTAAAGAAGTTCAATTATTGTGGTATTTTTCTTTGTCTATCCTATTGCCTTACACAACAGCATTAAAACAATTAAATTTGCCAAAATGAAATGCATTTAGAAATTCCCAGTATTTCTGATGAAAGAGGTAAATTCTTATTATGTATTTTATGCCTTTTTAAGGTAGCATTTTCTGACGGAAATCTATCCTGCTAAGGGGTTTTCTCCCCACCTAAGTGTATTCTAAGCAACACTAAATACAAAATTATTAAAACATGATCAGTACCAATACCACTGCACCTGACATCAGTTTGACAAGCAGACAACATGTACCTTTTGATAAAAAGCTACCAAGCAGTTTCAGCTGGTGACTTGCTGAGAAGATTGTTATTCTCCATCCTGAAAAATCCAACAAAGCAAACAACTAAAAATGATCTCCCATCTACTCCTAGCCAATGCTGATGTTCACACGAGATTAATGGGACAAGTCTCCCCATTTATCTAGCAGGGAGCCACATCTGGCACTGCTCCACGGCAGGCAGCACAAAGTGCCCGTAAGCTCAACGTCATCTTCAGTCCCACAGATCACTCAAATATTTGAGTGAGGAAGAAAAATTTGAAGAGGTGAAGTGTCAAAAAGGAAGAAAATCAACAAATTGTAAGATCGGATTCTTTCAGTACAAAGCTACTATGCTGCGGTGACCCAGATGTTCTTACCAGTGGTGCTCCGACTATAGGCTTTTGTGGTGGCAGTGTCCTGCAGGGCCAAGCCAAGTGTGCTGTCTAGGTCAGGGTAGCTCAAGGAACACCCCAATTGTGCAGCTACCAGGTAAGTTCCACAATTAAATACAGACATGGGATATATATACATTTAAAAACACTTTTCTTGTTTTTAAAACATTAACAAAAAGCGTCAACTAGAATGAAAGCCACACAGCTACCTGGAAAAGTAGGTAGTGGATAGGATAGCAGTTCATCCAGACAGGACTTCTAAGGGTTTGGCATCCTTGTGCTTACCAGAGTTTACTTTTGTTGAAGAATAAGCCAGGCAAGTTCAGAGATCATCCACTCCAGAGTGAACACAATGTTAATATAAAGATGTTTTCATATTTGTATTCTTCAACTATGTGCTTAAGTTAGCCACCTGCATATACAAAGAAGATACACTTGACTGGATCACTCTTAGACTATGAAGCAAAAAATTAACAAAAGATACTGGGTTAAAACATTCTATTGGCTGCATAAGCCAGGAAGCCTGGCTTGCTTCTCAAGCGACAAGAGAAAAATGATTAAGCTACTGGTTTGTGGTGTGGTTTTTTTTTTTTTTTTTTTAAATGAATACATCAGCTTTTTAATAAACTTCCATCTAAATCAGCTCTCAAATACAAGCAAACTATTTGACTACTGTTACAAATTTCTTTACGGCCACATCACCATGACCTGCATTTTTAGGTAACAAAGTAGAGGAAACCACTTTAATGAACAGACACCAGACTCCAGATTAGGACCTAAAGGAAATAAAAACTTGCCACAAAAATGGCAAAAGGACAATTAATTGATAATTTTTAAAAAAATTGGTTAGCTCAGTAGGTTAAGAATGGGGATTTTCAAACATGAAAAACAAACTGAAGCTGACCACAAGCATTAGGAAAAGAGTTGTCTGTGAGTAGACGAGTTGCTTCAGTTTATCTCATAGCAGACCAAGTAGACTAGCATGCCTGATGGCAGTTTCAGCCAAGCACCAATAGAAACACGTATGCTCACTCCAAGACAGATAGACAGATAGATATACACAAAATCAACCTGAGCTTCACATTTAAAAAAAGGCTTCCAACTTCTCTTTGAACTTCCCCAATATCCTGCAACTGCCAGAAAACACTGCCAATAGCTCAGGTCCCTGGATTTCCAGATCAAACCACTAAGCTTTATAAGAAGATAAACAAAGCTGGCTGTGCATCTTAATGACTTTGTGTAATTATTTTCTTACTGAAACTTTTACTGCTTTATGAATGTCAGTATCTTCTAATGCTATACATGTCAGAATTAAAGTCTCCTAATGTTTTTTTCTTTTCCATTACTAAGATGATCTCCTTCCATTACTCAAAATGCAAGTACCCATTGTATACCAACAATTTTACTCTCTATACATCCATCAGTGCCTGAATTCTGCAATCAGATTTTCATCTGAACCCATTTCAGATATCCACATCAAGGCAGTCTCTGAAGTCCATGGTGGTCACCACTCATGAACCAGGTTCATGAGGTGGTCAACCCACAGTAGTGGGTCCTCTCGTGACTCAGAGTCACAGCTGGTATTGACTTACTACATTAACATCAGTGAGAAAGACTGAAGTGGTAATTTGGGGGGAGGTGAAGATAAAGCTGCATAAGGGATTAATGAAATTAAATCTGATCCTTTATGAAATTAGTGATGCTTCTTCAATTTATTTAAAAGTTTGCAATTCAATTCACCAACTACTCAGTATGTTTTTTGGCTTGCACACAAAATAAACGTGGATTTTTTAGACATGTCACTGGATATGTCTCTTTCAGTTCTTAAAGACTGATGCAAGCTCATCGGTAACACGTTTTTAAATAAAGGTCAAAAATAATCATACATAAACATTTTGACATTTATTATTAGCAGGCAGTAGAATTTATTTTCATTTATCAAAACCCCTAAGTTTTTTTCAAAAGGATCTTCCTATCTTTACGCTATAGCACCATCCTGTGGTCACTTCAAGAAACTACATTAGTGGGGGGAAAAAATTAAGTGCTCGACAAAACAAAGACTAGTGCAAAAAGTTTCAGTTACCCACAGTATTTTCATTATGTCCTACTGTAATGCTAATGTAAAAATCCCAGTTTTCAATCTAACCATTATCAGTGTAATTAGTGAAGATATTCCACAAACTACACAATAGTTTCATTTCCTGGTATTGCGTATTGAGGGAAAAAAGGTTTAAAACTACACACAGTCTGGTCTTCAACTGTATTTTCCAGACTCTAATGCAAAATTTAATACTGGACTGTACAGAAAAGAAGTGTTATAATTATCTTTATAATGTACTGAGAACAGTTTACATGATGTTCACATATCAAAGCTTTCTAGCTACTGTAAATAAACCCATTTTTAAAGCTAAGATTATTCCTGAACAACAGCAAAAAGAGAACAGAAACTGATCTTACTTCTTCCTGCTTGCAAACTAAAAGTGAACTCTAACAAGAGTAGTAGCCGATACATTTCTGCAATGAGAAAACAAATTCTGAGATTTTATATAATTGTGTACTCACAGATGAGATATCCCCTTGATTGGTCTTCATTTGCTTGAATCGTAAAAGCCAGAGTGAATTTAGCAAGCTATACATAAGCACCTGTATAATTTTGTAACCAAGAGCACATAAGTATAACAGCTCGTATCTCTTAACTTGGATATCACTACACAAAAAGAATGTCGCATACAGAGGGAACAAATACCAATTACAGAATCCCCCCATCCCTTTATTTTTTTTCTTTTTACTTGAAGAGCTTGAAGCAAATATATATGGATAAAACCAATGTGTAGTGAACTAGTATATGCTCAAGTAAAAGAACTATTCAATTTTGACTTGCTTCTGGCTTTGCTATAAACCAGCGATGAAAATCAGGAGAAGGAAACATTGGTTTTACTGCTGTGCCCGAATTTTGTCCAAGCAATACAGAGCCTGAACTCATAGAGCACCAAATAATTCTGAACGCCACTAAACAATAAAAGTGATCATTAACAACTTATTCAAAGACTGTGGGAAAAAAAACATAAACGAGGTATTAAAAAGTAGGGAATTATTTAGTTACAGTATTACGATTTCCAAGTCATTACATTTTTAAGGCAGCATCTTATAGTAACAAAACACATAACTAATGTGTACTAAAATAAGGTTATTTACTTAAAAATGATACATTGGACATAATCTGTGTACAGAACAAGCAATTCATGGTAAACTCAATAAGGCACCTTCTAAAGCAGATGCTGTACAAAATACATTAGTGTGTTACATTTTTAAAGGAGTATTCTACACTTCTGGCATATAACACACACAAGAGTGTGACCATTTGTCTCGTTCCACTCTTCTTTCATATTTTATTTACATCTTCTCTAGGTTAACTACAATGTTATTTATTCTTCTTGTATACAATATAGTACATTTCATTTTGGGCACGGCATGTCAGAGCACAAACGTCACTACATGAGGTGGGCTTCTGTAATTGCATTCAAAGGCAAAATATTACAAAGCAACAAGTACATGAGAGGCGTTCAAAAATTAGAAGTAATGTGCACTCCACTTCTGCAATACCAACCAAGGCTAATACACCATGGCTCCATAAAGCACTGTATCGTGCGACATTGCCAGCCATTTTTAGACATCACCCCTATTTGCAAATAAAGATCGTGGGCACAGGAGAAAGACTTGACTCCAGAGGCACTGACAGAAGAATGAGGAAGTGCTAAATCATTCTTAACAGTTGAAGATGAGGAGCAGGTAACTTCCCTTTAAAAACATCTGCAGTAGCCAAAGAATGCTTTTTAACTCAGTATCTTTTCAAACATTTTAGACCATTAAAATACAGTCTGTGAAGACAGAGTAGATGAAATGTATCCAAATGATTTGTTTTATAAGCACATTCAAACGGTCATTTAGATCAAGATCTGAAATTTGATTCTAGACTACTATGGAGGTAACTTAAAATATTGATTTTATATTTTATTCAATACCTCAAAATAGACTAAGAAAATAATTGGGAAAAAGTGATGGAGATAGGGGAAAAATGTCAGTTTCTTGAGTAAAACTCAGGAAAAATTACATATTCGGTAAAACTTGGCATAAACTCAAAATGTAAGCCTACATTTTTCTGTAGGACTACCACATTTTTTGTGGAATTTACAAGGTAACCAGGAACACAGAAACTTTCCGTTCAGTTGCTGTAACAGTAAGAATTATATAAGCGACTCAAATTATTTTCCACTTAACTGAAATCACATGGAGCGGGTTAAATAAATAAATAAATAAACCCCCTCCATATGTGAGTGTTTAAGAACTTCCAAGGCACAATCTTGAGACTCCCCAAGATACTTTCTGCTCTTCTGATTTTTATATTTAAAAAAAAATAGAATGAAAACACATTTGCCAGTTTTGGGTGATAATTTTTTTGGATGACAAATGCTTAAAATTTTGACCAAAATGAGACTAATCACACTCCAACAGAAGAATCCTATTACCCCTCCCTGACCTTAAAGGCTTCCGAACTCCACAGTTCTGCATAAAGCAACAACTTAGCTTTAGAATCTGCACTAAGGATGCTTAATTATGTAAAAATTAATGGGCTAGCTTTAAGCAAAGATTTTTTTCTAGATGATTGCTAAAATATCAGTATAGACATACTTAGGCTCCAAAGAGTGAATGACTTTGCATGGAATGTAGATTCGTGCTCAAGTGCTTTATGCAACCAGGTCCTTTAGCGGTAACATTTTTGGGAATATCAGAGAATCAAAGAATGCTAAAGATCTAGCAGCTCCTGTTCAGGACCATGACAACTGCACATGCATGATATGTTTGAGTATGAATCTAGTAACTGAAATGCTGAAAAATTAAGGGATTCTTTTTTAAAGATCATCTTTGTAGCAGTCAGCTCACATCTGCGTTAAAGTGAATGTGTAAATCAATTCAGGTCTTAAGATGTCTACCAAAGATCACCATCCTATTGCCTTGCAAATGCCTAAACAATGGAGGAGAAACTGTGTGGATAATTAAAAACTATCAGAATTCACACTTCCAGCAATGGCTTCCTGAAGACTTGGGAAAAAATGAATTAAAATTTCAGAAAACAAGTTTACAGTTAATAATTTTGTGGCAACTTCTAAAAGAAATAAAAAAATATTCTAAACAGGAATGGGTTAATTTAAATAGACCTCCATGCTCTGAAAGTTTAAGCTAGCAGGGTATTTACACAAACATTTTTCCTTCTTATTGATAAAAATCCTAGAGAAGGGGAAAAAAAAAAAAGCTTAACTCTTACTTTTTTTGACTCATACCAAATATTTTCCAACTACCTGTGCAAAAATTATGTGCGAAGACATGAGTAACAATTTCAAACTCATCACATATTTCTTGGCAATGGACGGAGAAATATTCTTTTAAAAAGCCCTTTATCATGAGGATTGTGGCAAAATACCATATATCTCTTGCTGTTTTCAAATAAGTTAAAATCATGGCTGACACGCCTATGAGTTTTTCTGTGAGAATACATATTAATACTTAAAGGCATTACTGAACAAAAGTAATGACTTTATTTTTTTTTAAAAAAAAGAAATGTCCCTCGAAATAGCTAGTTTTCTATAAAATATGTAGAACTGTTAAATAAAGTCTGTACATCACAATAGAAAATAAAAATACTGCAATCTTTTGCCTGACCATTTACATTATGTGAACTACAGAATAAGAACAAAAGAATAACGTTAGAAAGTTGTAATTGTTCACAAATCACTTTAGTTCTGTATTACATTGTTTTCTATCAGTTGTATTTTCAAGGGAAATTTAAACACATATCAAAACAATCTCCATGTACATATTTTAAGACAACAAAAGATCTGGCATAAATCAATCTGAAGTTTTAACATTTTTTCATCATTTTTAATATTATTCCTAACTTTTTTCTTCAAATCTCAACTATGGCATATGTGTGTGTGTGCATGTATTTAATTGTACACATGTACCTAGGACTAAGGTTTTTTGTTTACTAAAGCACAAAACACACCATATAAATAACTTCCCTTTTTAAAGTTATCTAGAACAAGATTTACAGTACAAAGTTATAGGCACTTAAATTATCAAATAAGTTCAATGGTTCCAATACTGTGTGTTCATTCTTCTGATGATTCACGCGTTCGAAGCTTCAACTTGAGTTATGGTACTATTTTCTAACTTCAAAGTAGAAGTGCCAAAAGAGTTATAAATCAGTAATTCTGCCTTTACAGTAACCTAATGGAGGGGTTCTGGTTTTTAACCAACTTGTCTGGATCAGTGAAGAAAAGGAGGGAACTACAATTTCCTGTGCATGCCAAATAGTTGGCACAATAGGACTAAATTTTGCAATTATGTTGACTTACTTTATCTGCATGAATTATCTTTCAATGCCGTTCCTCTCAAATGTGCCTAACTAAAACTTAAAACACCCACTGATTTACCTCGTCTCAAATCTTGCGTTTTGCAGCTGTCCACTAAGTTGCCCACAGATGTAGCCTCCCACATGTACATCAGGACAAGCCAGCTCAAAATCTCCTGCATGTTGTGGATATTATCTTCGACAGTTCACATACTCAGTTCTCCTGGCCTTGACTTCGACTGCATTCTCTAATCTTCCAAGTGCCTGGCCTGCGTCTCCTGCCTTCCCTCTGTTGTGTCTGTAAACTAGACTTGTTCTCAAGCCTTTCAAAACTCATCTTCTGCCTGGTTTTGTCAGATGATGAAAAAGCATGCTCCTACAGCTGACTGATTCCTTCCTGTATGGAAAAAAGTTCAGAGCATGACACACCTACCAGTGAGTCCCAATAAAGTAGAAAGGCAAAACACGTCATCGATGGTCTTTCTGTTGAGATGTTAAGTATTCTACAGCAAAAACACTGGTTGTATGTAGTATTGTGAAAAATATGCCAAA
Organism: Fratercula arctica; assembly: GCA_947846985.1. NCBI lineage: Eukaryota > Metazoa > Chordata > Aves > Charadriiformes > Alcidae > Fratercula > Fratercula arctica. The sequence goes on from CANTUZ010000010.1 coordinate 30,831,303, forward strand.
TTTGCCAATTACGGAGCTGACTACACTGGAAGTGAGATGACCAAGGCAGTCTATACATCTAAAAAAGATTGTTTCAAGCTCTCTACAGACTCAGGTAGGCATTCCTTAACATGTTAATGGCTCACATTTTTACAGTTCTCCTTGTGACCAAATCAAGAATAGAAATAAAATTAAAACTGAGATTCTGGAAGATAACTTAATGGCAAGGAGTAAATTCTGTAGCAAATCTCTGATTGTGAAGCCACAAAATGCACAGAGCCCTGACGATAAAACTTTGTTCATTTAAATGGTTTCTTATCTATTCCAAATGACAGCAAAATAATCCTGGCACAGGCGTAAAGGCATAAGGAACTGTTAAACTGAGTAGTATCACAAACAGATTCATAACGTACAGGCTGTTTCACAAAATTGTATGGATTGACTAGGTTTTATCAGGTAGAAGGCAAAAAAAGCTTATATTCTCCATCTCTGTTGAATCCATATAGCTTGTTAGGCTTTCACAGAAAGCACTGTAATCTGAACATTCAATTCAGTACCCAGAGTTTTACTGGAGACTCACTAAGTATGACTGAAGTCTCAATGCAGCTCAAACAAAAACAAAACGTGTATTTTATCAAGGCTGTCCATATACGTAGCATGTAGCGTATAGATGCTCTCAGTATCACAGTCTATGAAGTACTGAAAGATTTGATTAGCAGCCTGTAGAAGTGTGCTGAGAAAATACACTGAATCTCAGTTATTTCCTCTTTCCACATAGGTCTCACCCATTTTTGAGTGAAAAGATCTAGGAGTCCACCTTTGCTCTCCCATGTCTGTTTACTACATCAAATCTTTACATCTTGTGATTCCACCATCTTGGCAAGTGTCTTCTTGATCCTCAAGGCAGTGAGCCGTGAGGCAGGATTATGAGCCCAGCATTCAGACATTAATTTCAATATTGCTCTTAAACACTGTAAAATAAGAAACAAAAGGAATAGTATTGTAACAAGTGACAGACCTGAGAGGTGTATAATTTTGGTTCGCTGTCAAGCCCAAATCACAGAACTCTGAAGTCCAAATGTGCAACTTCTACATTTTCTCCAAAATTGTGGATAGAGAACTATTATAAAAAGATCAACTGGAAAAAAAAACAAAACACCCCACCAACAACCATGTCCCAATACTTCCGTTTCCTCCCCTTCACTGCCTGGTATTACAGTAGCTGGAACTAACTGAAGCGTTTCTTTAGTTTCACAAAGAAGCATTACCAGAATTTATCATTACAACTCAAGAACAGCAGTACAAAACCGGTAGCAATAAGTAGGAGAATGTCCATATATATGTCAGAAAAACTGTAGAGAACTTTTTCCACTGAAAATGACGATACGACAAAAGTTCTTTCAGCAGTCAAAAAATAATATGGAAAAAATTGGGAAATCCTAAAAGAAATCAAGAATTTGGGGAAGAAAGGATATGGCATATCTAGCTTGCTATGTGAAATAGTTACATCTTAGTTACTGTATTCAAGCATGCTTAATATTTTAGTTACATCATAGTTGCCCGGGAACGTACAGTAAAAAAAGAAAAAAAAAAAGAGGAAATATACAAACACAAAGAAATCGCTTCATATTCCATGAAACACCTTAAGTGACAAGCCAATATGCTACATACATTAAGACTAATAAAATCCATTAATAACTCATTTAAGTTTTAGCTCCAATCAAAACTCTGAAAAATATTCTGCTGTCTAAAAAGAAGATCTCAGTTAGAGCAGTATTCATACACTTCAATGCTGCGTAAAGGTATAAACCCCTTAGATTACTGAAAAGATACATTAAAAAAAGACAGTATTTGAGTTGACTTCAAACATATCTTTCTCCTGTTGTTGCTGTGAGGTTTTCAAAACATCAGAATGGCTGAAGGTAGTCCCTATTTAACAATGTTTTAGTATTTATTAAACTAAAATACCCTTCCATACTAATGAACAAACTGAACTAATTTTTCCTTTCAGCATACTCACTTCATCACTATTCCATCTATTCGATACTACTGGACGTAGGCGTTTGACACACACCACTTCTCTCATGTCCTCATAGGATGGATCATTTGGCACCATGTCATAATATGGCAACTGATACTCTTCAACAATACCTGGAGATAATTGTGAAAGATCACGAACCATTAAAGAGAAAAAAAACCAAAACACCAAAAAACCCCCCTATATACTCTGAGATTTCCTTAGCCAGGAGCAAAAGTTAACTCAATTTTGTGTCAAGGCAAACCCAGCAGCGTTACATGTGATAAAAATCTGAAAATTTCACTATAACAATCAGACGTTTACCAGAAAAACTCCAATATTATGAATATTAAGTTTAATAGCTACAAGAATTCCTTGCAGTCCCTTTGACTTTGATACTCAATGTAGAGTTTGACATCTTCTAATCTACCACATCCTACAAAGACACAGAGGGAAAGTGTAAGATGGAAGAAGAGAATACAAGTAAAGACCTATAAGGTCACAAAACAAGAGTGAAAGAAAAGGAAGGACGAGTCACAAAAATATGTGTAAGGGGAAAACCGAATTACATCAGAAAGGCAAGAAAGTATAACAAAAGAATAATATCTTATCAATTACATTTTAAAAGTTTTATTAATAACAGAGAGTGAAATATATCTGCATCCCACTGTTTCTCCTAGACCAGTCACTCTGCTGTTTCAACGAGGAAAAAAAGCTTGAAATGCTTAATTGTAACAATCAAAAAGTTCAGTGATTTTTCAAGCTGTGCTCCGGACTGACTGTTACTACTGCATTTAAAGAACACAAGCCTGTTGATATAGCAGGCTTGTTATATTATTTCCTGGAGAAGTATTGTTAAAGTGAGACAAGGGCCTGGTAGATTTTATACAGAATATTTAAAAGTTCACCTCCTGTGACGCAGCGCCGAGCCATTTCCCAAATGATCAGCCCAAAACTGTAGATGTCAGCCATGATGTATGGTTGGAAATGGTTTTTATTCAGGCTTTCATCTAGGACCTCTGGAGCCATGTAACGTTTTGTTCCCACTCTAGTATTCAAGGGAACATCAACTTCATTTGTGTCACTATATGAAAACATAAAGAAGTTAGTGAAATGTGGACTATTGCAAAACACGGTATGAAATCCTGTATGATGCATTACACTGCAAAGCTCCCCTTTACAAATCAAATTCTTTCTTTTCTTTCCCTCTCAATACTACACTTAAGCGTATGTTTTCTTTCAGGCTCTATTGCAGCAAAAGACAATTCTCTGGCTCCATTGAACCTAAAAAAGTATTCAATAATACTATTGTAGTATTACTTTTTCAATGACGTTTCAACTCCCTTTACACTGTTCAGATTTTCTATGAGTTAATCTATAATGAAACTACATGATAGTAATTATTATGAAAGGCCAGTTTTGAGTGACAAATGAATTAGTCTACTCTTCCTTTCCTCTACAAAGCTACTTTTATTTTCCACAAGAAGAGTCTTTTCATTGTTCTCTTAACAACTTATTTTCATCTTGATGCTTACCAGCATTCAAAGGAAGAACAGCGTTTTACTCTCAAAACTGAAAAAAACCTGAAAGCACGCAATCAAATGACTTCACCTTCCTTACAAATTTGACATCTGGTGCATTAAAAAAACCAAAACAAAACACAAAAGTTTTCCCATTACAGAGGACTTGTTCATCTACCTGTTAAACTTGACTGCAAGACCCAAGTCAGCAATGCAGCAGGTTCCATTTTTCTTTATCAAGATGTTTTTACTCTTCAGGTCCCTGTGTGCAATAGCAGGCTTGCCTTGAGTCCCATAAATTTCTGTGTGTAGATGGCACAGGCCACATGCAGCAGAATACGCCAGTTTGAGGAGAGCCCTGTTGTCTAGCGTAGTGCATTTCAGAAAATCATACAATGACCCATTTTCATGGTAATCTGTAATCAAGTAAAGCTGTGTCCAGGAGCCAGTGCCTTTAATATCTGCAGCTATGAAACCTATGAAATATAAAAGCAAAGTTACAATTTATTTGTACATAATTTTTTTATGCAACAGATTAGTAAGAACTCCTAAAGCTATATTGTCTTGGTGTGTATCAAAAGATACCTCTGTTACCTTTACGAAAACTAATAAAGTAAAAGCTCAGATTTCAACTACGCATGAGGTTACCATTCCAGTCTTCCAGCAAAAAGATTGTGGGCACGTTTCCAACCAAGAGCAGCAAGATTCTACCCTTTTAGTAACATTTTATTAGCATACATTAAGGGACACCCATCTGATTATTCCACAGAAGCCACCACACACCCCTCAAGCCACCCACTAAGAACTCCTCCTCCTTCGTCTTCACACAAGCCCTCCAGTAGCCAAACAATGTGCTGCTTCCTTACCAAGGATGTTTTCATGACGCATTAAAACAGTTTGGTAAATCTCTGTTTCTCGGAACCAACTGGCTTCTTCTGTGGTGAAAAACACTTTCACTGCAACTTTTTCACCCCTCCATTTACCCATCCACACTTCACCATATCGTCCTTTTCCAACTTGCCTCACCATCTGAATTTGTTTGGCAATAGTGCGCTGAACCTAGGGAAGGAAAAAAAAAAAGAAAGAAAAAAAATGAGGAAGGTGGAGGAGGGAAACACAATAATTAACCAAAAGCACCTGGGCAAGCTAGTTCTCAAGCTTGGATTGCTTTGAATTTTGATCCCATTGTAAAATTTGTCTATATTATTTTCCATTATTCCCATTTCAAACTCATTATAGTTGCGCCAAGGAAGAATTGTATAACAAATCCCAAAAGGTTAAATCAGCTCAACTTATAATTCAGATGCATTCTCCTGCATTCTATTTGTTTCTATTTTATAAAGAATTACAGTCATCTGTCTTACTGGCTAATTTTTATGCAAGTATTATATAGGATGGTGAATCAAAAATTATGATTCAGCCAATAAAAAGCAAATCTATTTTATCAGACAGCAAATACTAAGAAAAAAAAGACCCTGGAATTCGCTCAATTTGATACTCGTATTATCCATTCATTGCATTTTTATCTTAATGTCCGTAGGCTCTAATGTTTCTTTAAATTTTGCTGATGCCAACAGATTTTCCAACATACAATCTAATTTTGCACTTCATTTTAGTTACGTGTAAGAAGGGCTTTTGTACATGTTTAGTTTGTACTGTGTCTTTCCCAGTAATTGTATATAAAATAATGAACATACTGTATGGATAAACTGCTTTGTTCTACGCAATAGGTACAAACCAAACTTTGTATTTGATGGAGAGAAGTTCAGTAAAGAAAAACCTTAGTTTCTGATTTACCAACAACGGTAGTCCTGATCCACTCCCAGAACTCTGTGACTGGTCAATAAGGTCTTTTAATGACTCCCCAGCTGGAATAAATGCTTCATCTTGTTCCAGGTCACGATTATAGCAGTGCCTCTTTGCCATTGACTTACAGTAATGCCTGCAAAAAACAACAGGAGAAGTTAAGCTGAACTCCAAAACACTCTTCAAAATATGTTGTAAATTAAGCTAGGCAATTTTTTTTTTTTTTTTACTGTACCATTTTTTTCAGAAATGTAACTTACATAGTTTTTTAGTATTAAGAAGTTGTTGTAATGCATGTAGAGGCACATCAGTTTATTATGAGTCAGGCAGAAACCCAGCATTTTTAATACACAGCTCACAGCCAGTGTTACTGGCATAACATCGCTGGTTTTGGTTTAAACTAACAAACCGAACCTTGGACCATGGCAGATGAGGCTGGCACATGCACACTTCTACCGAAATTGCTAGAACAACAATCATCTCCAGCACAGGACTGAAGCTGACAGAAGCAGGCATCGTCTCTTAAACTGCACCTGCATGAATTGCCATACCTCAGCTGTTTTGAAACACAGCAGAAAAAGCAAAAGTTATAAAACACATCCTTGTCGCTTTAGGTTTGCAAAAGCACTTCACAAAGTTAAATCTCAGACATACAGGGAATTTAACAATCAAAAGTGACTGAAGATCCAAAAACCATAAAAAGCGTTAAGATGATCCCATTTACTGGATGCTATAGCATCAAAGTTATATGTAGCTTAGAAAACTGTAAACACTTTGTAGCCAGAGGAAAGGATCAAATTCACTTAAAGTCTGTGCTGCAGAGATTTCATTTTACCTAGCAATGCAAACTGCTATCCACAGAAATGTGAAATTAAATTACAACAGTTTCACTTCCAGTATATTTTTGTCAGAAATACATATGATTAATTGAGTACATTTACAAAATAACTGTTCTGTTCACACTCTTTTGGGAAATTAAAAACGTTGCCAATAAAGAAAGTGCTTTCCTTACTTGTAACAAAAGCAGCTAAATAAGATGATCATGACAATTATGCAGACTGCCATAGAAATCAGCACTGCCATCCAACGAATGCTGCCATCAAAAAGTCCATCTGTTTAAAAAGAAAAAAAGTTAATTTTCCAAAGTCTATTAATTAAACATCTATTGAAAACAGCTTATTTAGGCATGATATTTTCATATACTGTGTATATGAATCTGCACAAACTGAAACACAGGAGGTTTTGTCTAAACATCAGGAAATACTTCTTTACTGTGAGGGTGATCAAGCACCGAAACAGGTTGCCCAAGGAGGCCATGGCATCTCCCTCCCTGAAGATATTCAAAAGCTCTCCAGAGATGGTCCTGTGTAACTGACTCTAGGTGGTCCTGCTTGAGCAGGGGGGCTGGACCAGATGATCTCCAGAGGTTCTGTCCAACCCTCAACCAGCGTGTGATTCTGCGACAGGATGTCTTGCAAAACGTCAGAAAGGAGAATGACAGCTGATGCACATAATGTATCAGTTCATAAGAAGTTACACAAAATTTATGGTATTTTAGTAAGTATTTACATCAGAAAAGTAGAGATAATGTCATTTATGCGACGACAAAAAAAAGGATTTAACTTGAGATTTTGGAGTTGTTGTGTTTGGTTGACTCTTGTTAGTTTGTTCTTAGAAATAGTAATGAAGGATTTACAGCAGTAAGATTCTGAGAAGGTATTAACCAACACTTAATCCAGTACAACTTGTTTAGTAATGAATACGTGCATGAAAATATAAACTCTTTTCACTGGGAACAACAGAAAGAAGAGAATGAACTTACAGTAGATAATAGTTAATAATGTCAGAATACTTAAGATACATTCATCATGGCAAAGGCAGAGCAGAGCTCAAGAAAATAATTTTAAAAAGAGAACAGGCTGTGGAAACAGAATAAAAACAGATCAAAAGATCTGTTGAGCATGTTGATCATGATGAGCAAACTGAGTATGAAAATAAAAATACCATGAGTGACTGATGGAGGAAAAGATTAACTTGGAAGTGGCAGAAAAGGAACACTGGAAACAGAGTATGACGTGTAGTACAGAGTTTCATATCAAAATTACTTAGTAAGGAAAAAACAGATCTGTGCAATACTGTAATTACGTTTTCTCCTTATTTTTATCTGTTCACCAGGAAGAAGAGAATCCAAGTAGCACTTATTAGTAGCAGTGTGAACATCTAGGAGCTGTTTACCTGTACTATCAAGCGGTGGTAATGTTGGTTGTAAATCCTGGTTGCAGAAATCAGTCCGACAGCACTCAATTGTTCGTCGCAATTGTGCTTTAGGTGAGTCCTGTTGAAGGAGAATTGAGTAAGCATTCAGATTTTGAAGTGATCAGCTAGGATGGGGACAGATGATGCTACTGATACAAAACAGCACAGACAAAAGTTTAAGCTATTTTATTAAAAAAAAAACCCAAAACAATTCAACCTCACCATTTAACGTAAGAGACAACTTCACAGTGGCAGACAAGCATCACCTAATGCATATGGTCTATGTTCACATTTTTTTTATTTTTTTTTCATGGAACGTTTTTACTTGGTGCACAGAAAGAGGTGGTTCCTACTTAAGTTGCTCTTTCACACACTGCAACATTTTTAAGCTTGGTCAAAAGCAGTCAATCATATGTTAAATAAATACTGCTCGTAAGACAAAAAAGCCCCAATCCCTTTCAAAGCTTTTCTCTTGCACTCATCATAGCAGCACTGTTTGCTTCAAAAACATCTTCAATACAACATATAAAAGATGGAAGGGCATGAAAATTAATCTGAAGGTAAGACACTAATATAAATACAAGAACAATTTCAGGAGGTCACCATGACACCTCAAGTCTGATTTGCAGTAACCCTAAACATTCACAGTTATAACTGAAGTCAACAGTGCTTCCCAAACCCAGTGCTACTGACAGCTACATTATATAGAAACTCAGGTCCTAGAGATTTTAAAATTGAGTATCCAAACCAGTGACAGCATATTGGAAAGGGGCGGGGGGGAAGCAGCAACCTAGCTGGTGATTACCTCTGAAAGCTTTGTTTAATGTAAGCAATGTGACAAAAAAAGGCAAATCCAGTCTCCAAGGCAATATTCATTTGCCCAGCTAGTGCTATATTCCTGTCTTCTAAACAAATCACTGCTTTATTAAGTGTGTTTTCAGTTCCAACTTTGGTAATAGATAAAGAAATTCTAAAGGCAGCAGCCTACTTAATTATACCTCTTTAAATTAAAAGCAAGTTATACTCGTACAATTGACAATACATAAATCTTGTAGAAAGGAAAAAAAGTTATATGTTGGACAGGAAAACACGCGGATGTGATAAACTATGTACATGTTCATGAAACTTTAAGGGAGTTCTTGTGTAATCTGTGAAGACAACTCCGTATGATTATGCTCATCTGTCAAATGAACTGAAGAAAACAGGAAATTCCAAATTAAAACAATCAAGAAATTCTGCATTGAAACAAACTATGCAGATCAATTAGATTGACTATAAAGTTGTCTCTTCAACTCAGGAACCAGCTGACAGAAGTGTAAGGTTGACGTCCTCTGCTCATTTTGTCAGTGGCTTACAGATACTTGCAGAGAACTCCAACAAGCTAAGATTCTATACAATCTTTGTTCAAACACCATTAAGTGTCCCTTCTGTCACTGATCACCCATGATTGTTCAAGTCCCATTCTCCTCAGTGGTAAGTGGCAACATGCAAAATTCTACGATTGCAGTTGTAAACGACAGAGATTTAAACTGCTTATACAGTTTCCCTACATAATCTCGACAGAGATCTAAATTTGTAATATCTCATTTTTTTACCTTGCACTGGAAGTCTGAACCTTCATACTTCATGCAGCCAGAAGCAAGTGTGGGTTCTCCATGTTCATCTTCCTCAATGATAGCAAAGCAATGCCCATTAGTTCTGGAATAAACATATCAATTGTGCTTTACCAGGATGTTTGTTTAATATGCTGCATTAGTTGACCACAAACCCATTAAGAATACCAGAATGACAACATCTAGATAAATTCCTCTTTAACATAGTGGTTACCATACAGTTTGAGAACAAAAGACCCCCATGGTATTTTCAACCAGAACACTGTAGGGATGTTTTCTCCCGAATATTCTGTCGTCTACTTCCTCATCCCCCTTCAGGATTGCTCATACCCAACCACACATACGCAGTTATTCAGAAACAACTGAGGGGCTGGAAGAGCCAAGATCTGACTAAAAAAAAAAAAAAAAAAAAAAGACTACGAGATTTGATGAAACTGACTAGAATTTTATAGCTTAAAAAAAAAATTAAAATTCACTTGTATCTGTTCTTGAAACTGCAATGATAAACTCTCAAAGAGAAGTCCCAGTATGTGAAAGGTGGCTATTCCAAGGTCAAAAACTCAGCTACGCTTTTCCCACATCAACTCTCTCAAATATTCAGGCTTTAGGGCAAAACAATCAAACCCCCAAACCCACTTTCTGAAGCTGACAACAACAAATAGATTACATTATTTAAAAAAAAACAATGGCACTTCAATTACCCATTATCTCTTTATACAAATGCTTTAGTTTCTATACTACATGAAATTGTCAACAATATTTGTAAGGAATGCCAAACTAATTCACAATGGTAAATCTGTGCTTTCAATACCTGAAAAATTCAGATTTTATTAAGTAAATCAAAATTCATTCATTCCCTCAACACAGATATTAAGGAAAACAAATCCAGAATATTTTTCTTTGCCAATTTTTTTTTTATTTAAATGAAGCTAATAAAAAGCAGATTTGGTAAGCATAATGCCCTAAAATACCCTGCAGATCAACACTGCATAAGTGTTATTAACTCTCTAACAGCTTTATCATCAGAATATCATCTATACAGCCGCTAGTTCAGAGGCAAAAAATTAGTAAGGCTAAAACTGACTACATACACTAGAGGGCGATAAAAAGCAAAAAATAAATACTAAAGGAACTGAAAGACAAAATACTGGATCCTAACTGAACATTTTCTAGGTGCAAAGCTATGTTTGCAAAATACTACTTGTGTTTACATTTTAAAAGGATAGTAGTGTTTATTCCATCTTCTTAGGTTCCACAAAAACTGCTTTATCTGTCAAGTGACAGCTTTAGAGAGGCTTAATATTACATGTTGAAGTGAAGACTAAAATTACAGTAGCAAGTAATATGTTTTCTATTCTGTATCTTTATATTAATTCTTAAGGAAGAAAACAGAAGGGCCTTAAAAATGGAACTGCAAATGAAGAGAAAAGAGGAAAAACAGGGACATTTCACAACATGAAAAAGTCATCTTAAGCACGCACATTATCAGTGCACGAGTCAGAATTCTTAAGCCTATCAAAGTTACAACAACCCTCCTGCCCTTACATGTTCAGAGGCTTTTCTTTTTTCCCCCTGCCTTTCTCTCATACTCTACAACTAATGAACACGTAACAAGAATTCTCAGTAAATGGCTATGTTGGTAACATTACCTTTTGACTACTAGGTGAAGAAACATTAGACTAAGCAAGCAGGTAGTCATATCAGAAGGTTTAGATTTGGGTCATTTAATACTCACCCAGTTATAAAATGCTATAGTTTACTTAAAACCTCAGTCCTTCAAAGCAGTTGCTGGGGGCAAAATGACTGCAAACGGTTCTAAGGTATGATGAAAACAGTATTGCTTACATACAGGTGATCATGGGGTTTAGTGCTCAGCTCTCCACAGAACCAGTGAGTTTCTAATAAATTAAGGTCAAATCACCTGACAGAACCTCAGCCAGCACTCTAGAGATCGTTTGCTCTCTCAGGAGCAAAACTGAGCCTCTTCAAAGAGCCTCTTCCATCCTGTATGCAATACTTACATGCATGTGTTATTAATAGCATCATCTGGACAATGTCCTGAGCAGTAGCACTTAAGAAAAGGTAAGGTGTCCTCTGGAGCAAGTGTTACTCCATTTGCTTGTTTCTTTTGGTCAGGATTTGTCTTCATTCCTGTGCCATGAAGCATGCTGGGTAGATTTTGACCTGGACATTTTAAAAAAAAAAAAAAAAAAAAAAATTGCATCTCTGGTAACTGTTCAAGAGCTTCACAGGCAAAACACAACAATAGAATAATTGTATGAACAAACAATTGAATCATACAAGACATAAGAACCTCCTCTCCCAAGATTATGGCAGAAATTTGAGCTAATCATTTTATTCTAGAAATACCTACCTCAAACATTTTGCATCTCAACAGCAGATCTTCCAACCATAATCAGTATAAACAGAAAGAGGATATTTTCCCTTTCTGAGGTGGGGCAGAAAATAGTGATGTAACTGGTAAGAATCTTCTGAAGAAAGGCTTTCTCATTCATGTGTTTAGGAAACCAAAATGCCGACCACTTGATAACCACAACAGTGTAATTTTATGCATGACTGAACATACTTAATATGCAATTTTCTCATTTTCTGAACTGAAGTAATTTTTTATGGATTCACGGTCTCATAGAAGAGCAGTAATAACTCCAACATCTCTTGGGTTTTTTGATCTCCGTATGCATTAGCAGTTCAAAACAGAACTAAAGTAAATCTTGTTTGCAAATTAAATTTCAGTAAATGACACGAACATCCACACAAACGAGCTTTCAGAGAATAAAAATAGGGCTAAATTACATTCCAAGTAGCCCTCAATTTCTCAACAGGAGGAGAGCTGAGCATCATTTGCTCTAGTTCGTATTACTAAAGTGCTTTTGTGAATGTAGGCATTCAGAAGAAAAATTCCATTTGTTTGCTTCTTAGCAAAGAGCATCCAGAAAAAAAAAAAAGGATTAGGAACATTATCTGCCTCATTTGAAATATGCTTTGTGACCACTGTATGAGGTGAGAACATCTTCATCCATCTCCTCCAGCTTTATATCATGCATAATTTTACCAACAGAAAATACCTTCCTGTCCATCATCTAACAGTATTGTTCGTTCTAAGTCCTCAAAGTGTGAATCAAATAAAGCTATAAGAATTGTGAACAGACTGTCACCTGCACTGTCACAATTTACAGCAGGTCCCTGTGGGAGGGTCAGTGTGCAAGATAACAGAACAGCCAGTTAGGATCGATAGCAACTTTTACAAATTCAGTTATGATTAAAAAAGTGGAGGTATCTCAAAATGATTTTAGTCACAACAAAAATATTGATAAGAATTGGGAAAAAAAAAAAAATTGACCAGGAAACTCAGTCTCTTTTAACAGATCTTTGCGGCTTCCTGTCAAATCCACTGAGCACTAACTGTGAAGTAATGAGAACATTACGCTCTTGTTGTACCTTGCTTGAAAGATGTGCAGAAAAAATTAAGACCCTGTGCAGATACCACCCTCTGTACCGCTCCACTGTAACATCCACTGCATCATTCAGCCAAATGTGCGATTAAGTATTTGTGAAATTTGATCTTATCATTCTGAAAAAAGGTTTCCCTATCCAATTAATACAGTACACCCAGTGTGTTGTCCCGATTCAGCCATTTCCCTGAAAGTAAGGACACCGTGCCTTTTTCAGACACAATTAAGAGTATATCCTAAGAAATACAGCACCATTTACCTAAACCCTCAAATCACTTAGCCATGTCTTATTTGAAATGTAGTTTTCAACAGTAGTACTTCAGTAACACCATTAAATGTTCCCAGTACTTACACTGTTAACAAGAAGGTTCAGTGCTAGTAACACAGTTTACCTGTGCAACACGTACTTCCAATTTAACCAAAAAAGGAGTTTTGCACATATGAAATAGCAGCACCTCCCATCTGTCCCCTCTCTCTTTCTACCATTTTTTTTCCCAGCAAAAACTGAAAGCTCATTTTAATACTGTGCTACAGATGCTACACAACAGTCTGTATTCACATTTAAGAGATCCTTACCTGCTCAGAGAACAGGTAATTCTACTTAACATTGAAAAGCCACTGCATATGTACAAATACTGTCTTTCCTTCTAATTTTGTTGAACTACTAAGGTATCTTTCCTAATTAACGTTATGAAATACCCTTTATCTTCAGGGACATTCCACATGTTAAAAGTCTGAATGTTTTATGATCTATGTCTCAGTCACTCATCCATCTTCCTACCCTAAGCACCGAATGCAGCATTTTTTCAGTTCGTTAGAAGAGAAATCAAGGAGCACTTAAAGCATGGCTTCTCCTAGCTCAGAAAAAAAGGAAGCAAGTTTCTATGCAGGTCTGTGATCTTTTAAAACAGTATTATTCTTTGTAAACTAACACTGATGCATGACTACAGGTATACCAACCTTTTATATTGAGATGAAATACATTTTTCCTCTTAATTTATTATGACGGATTGTCTAACAAGATTTATGAAGAATACATACCAAATAAAATCCAAAACAGCTAACTGTATTTTCAAAGAACCAGCATCTTTGCCTTTTGTACAGTTTATACAGGGAAAGATTTTTACTCAAAGCAAAAACAGACTACAATTTCATTATCTTTGTAACGTGAAAGAGAAACAATACTCCATGGTAGCCCGTTTTCATCTTACAGGTAATTGGACAAAGAATGGGGGGTTGTAAAGAAAAAAAAAAAGAACAAAAAAAAAAAATCACTTCCCTCTTGCATTTTTACTTTCTAAGACCATAACGAGAACTCTTACTAAACAAGAGTTTAATTAAGTATCCAGGGAAGGAAGTAAAAAGGAAAATACTGAGACTATTTGATATCACTTCAGAAGAAAGTTTTTAATAGCCCCCCATCTAGATATTATCCCTAACTGTATCCTTTACTGCAGTACTACAATTCACCCTCAGCATTTCACGAGAGATTAGCGTTTATCTTAAAGAGGCTAGGTATGGGGAAGGGAGCTGAATGTGGAAAATGAATTGGCTTCCATTCACCTGAGATATTAAGAGGGCAGATCAAGATCTGAATGGGGTCACAGCATGTTTCATTGCTGTTTTTCCTGGTTAATAGGTACTGGGTAAACAAACAAGAGTGAATGAAGGATATGCCTAAATGACATCTTGCTTCAGGAACCACCCGACCCTCTTGCACCAGTGCTCTCACTATCCCCCAGCCTCTGAGCTCCATCTCTCAAATATTCACGCACGCTGCTTTATCTTCCTTCTGGGAGCAGGACAGAGAAAGGGAGGACCACGTTTGAGGGATCTTGTGACACTACACTACTTGATGAGGTAATTAACGGCTTCTTTTCCATGACACATGCAGTTGTCAGCTCTGCGGTGCAGCCAAGAAACACACATACAACAATCCTACATAACCTTCAAAGGTGTAAGTGCTGTGCATTAATACAGCATCAAAAGAAAAATGTTTGCACTGAAATGCAGTACCCAGGGATTTCAGGCACAGCAAAGCTCCTTTTGCCATTATTTCCTACCCTCTGTCTCTAAACTGCACCAGGCTGGTGGGGCAAAATAACACACACTAGCAGCAAATAAACTGACACACTGGAGGACTTGTTCAAGATCCTGGACCAGTTTCAGCCTGTTTGTCCAGCCTTGAGAATGACAGTATCATATACCTTTACTATACAAACTGCTCTATAATGTATATTTTACAACATTTCCAAAAGAAAAAAACAAACCAACTTACAACATTCAATGAAATATCAAGAGTGATTGTGAGCTGCAACATTCTCCTCACGTAACCACAGAATAAGACAATAAAGAGAAATAGGCTGATGTGACTTCAAGTTACCCGTTTGTCATTTACTCTGCCCCATCACAACATTGTCTCATACACATTGCATTAATTTTAAATTTCTAGAAGTGTGAATAATTGCTACAGATAAGAAGGCATTACAATGGCTTTCTGTTTAAAAAATAAACCTTTTTTCAATAAAAAAGATCAACTCCTGCCAATGTATCATATCCAGACCATGATCGAAAATATAAATTATTCAAAGAACTACTTCTTCCAATCACAGAAAATTAGTTAAGACTATAAAAGGTATTTTAAAGACGTACAGCACTCACTATGTTACAAAAGTAAGTCTACTTGAACGCGTGGCTTCAAGTACTAATATGAACAATCTTTAAATGGTACTGCGTGTAACACTGAAGTGCTATTAACCACTAAAAACTGAGCTAACTTGGTTGCAACTCAACGCCAGGATACATATGTAATTTCATTAAGTCTTCCGATCTAAGAAAAGATTTGTACAACCCATAAAAAAACCCCAGCTCTATTAAGAAATGCAGAGACAGAGAACAGTAAGTGAAAGAAGACAAATACAAAAGCCAAATTATGCCTATGGTTTCTTACTTAACCGTCCCCCCTCTACCTCCACAAATAAAGCTGCAATGCTAGAACTAGTAGCCTACAGCATTCAAGTTTTTCAATACCTTTCTGAATTCATAATGGTATAATTAATATAGATGTTCCACATAAAAACATTTTTATTCCAGCCTACATTATCCTTAAAAGGGATTTATCCTAGCAGAACTACAGTACTCTCAGCATTTCTTTGTAGCTATTCTGATCCAAGCCTGGAAAACCCAACAAACCCAATATTTTTAATAAAAAGAATGTTTGTCAGAAGACTACCTTCATCTGCCTTCCTGCTGATGCTAAAACTGTTTGCTGGGGCCAACTAACGCTGAGGGCTTGACCATGCTGGGCTCTTTTCATAAAAGATAAAAATTGTACCAAAGATCTTTATGTTAGATAGGCCATCCTTATGAAAAACACTTACCTTGAAATCAAGTACTTTTGCTTCATAGCAGATACTGCAGAATCATCCACTCCAACAAGGACATTTCACCTTTCTACCTATCACAAGCTTTCATAATGATTTAACACGTACTGCTAAGTGAATTAAATCTCGGTACAACTGGCAACAGCTTGAGTAAAGTATTAGTACTTTTTCTTAAAACACAGAACAATTTTAAAGAAGTCAGAAAAAGCAGTTTCATGAGTGCAAAGAAAATAGCTTAAGTGCTTCTATGAGCTTCGTGTCTGGCATTTTAACCATAATTCTCCCCATAGTGCATTTTTATATATCAAGCCTGTGATCTCTGAGGACTAGGCATGTTAGACGTAGCTCCATCTAGCAGAACTGGTTCCTAAAAATCACAGCATGTTCCCAGACTACTTGTTTAAAATCTCTCTCTACCACCCTCCAGCTCTCCCAGGAGCTACACCAGTGCTCAACACAGACAGTCCCTATCTTCCCAACCAGCCTCTGCTCCCACTTCCCTTTCCCAAAAAAGTCACTTCTGAAGATGACTACTCTCTGTTTATATGTATTCAATACAAAAGCCAGAGACAAGAAAATTTTGCGTGTATTTTACTTTAAAAAGTACACTGCATTCTAATTTAAATGAAATGGACTTTTAAAGAAGTTACTTAAAACTAAATTTGACATTATAATAAAGAAATACATAACCTTTTAATAATCCATTAAAATAACTTTAATCAAACAAATATTTAACAATACATGTTTGCTGCCAATATTTTAAAGACATTTAAAGACAGATGCAGCCATTGGGGAAATCACTGGTAAACAGAACTACATTGTCCTCAAGCAATAGATCAGCTTCCAACCACTCTAAATTCCTTCTGCAGATTTTAGAGTATTTTCTTTATTTCAGAGTTCTTTATATGTTTAAATTCAGTAACTATTTCACATGAAATTCAGAAAGTGTATAAAGGTCAAAAAAAAAAGTAATATCCTTTTCTGCAACAAATCTTTGAATAAAAGCAAGTATGACAGTGAAATCTCTACAGATTTTTGTCAGTTCACTAACGGGCAATGACAACTTTAATAAGTTGTTTTAATATTGAATATTAACACTAATTATTTTAAAACTTAACTTTTAATGAACCCTTCTTCATACATATTGAATACTATTAATGCATTTTTAGTCATCTAGTTTACAAGGATTAAAATACTGGTCTTCTGTGGTGTCTCTGAAGAACACATAAAGGTGGGATGAACCACGTATCTAACATTACATCATATGGGAAACTGACAGTAATGAAGCACAAAATTGAGGAGAACATGTTTAAGTATACACTAAGTTCTTTAACTACACCATTACATATATTGATTAGTTATGATCATCGATACATTATAAAAAACAAAGAACGAACTCTACTTGGAAGTAAGACTGGTTATCTGAACTAAACCCCTGCGCTAGTGGGAAGACAAAAGCATATTTACCGCAGTCCTTGATTGCAACTGAAGCTGATAAACCCTTGCCTTAGATGAGCAAAAGTAGGTGGATGAAAACGCAGAGCAATTTACCGGTCTAAAGATACTTCAAAGGCCTTCCACAGCCAAAAAGGAAATAGAAAAATGGTTTTCTTAAAAAGGGTGCTATCAAATCTAGCCATCTGCTACCCAGGTTTATTTTCAATCATTTCCCAACATAAGTGAAAAAGTCCCATAAGCTATAAACAAGACACAATCCAAAGGGTAACCACTGTGTCCCCCTGCTCTGTAATAGCAACCTGAGAAAAAGCAGCTGTTCACCAATAATTCCATGGAATGACCTCTGTGTTCTGCTGTTCCTTAAGAATATTTTCACATTAATCAACACATGCAGTCACTTGCTTTTTTAAGTTGCCTATTAAGGAATCTAGTGCGTATATATACATGCATGTATACAGACACACTTGCCATTATTATTCTCTCAGGTCTTGGTAAGCCTGGAGATTCCTACTCTTTTGAAGAAGCCTCCAAAACAAGCAAGGGAGCAAACAATTACACTGGGTGCCAGTCACTGAAAGCACACATGCTGGGTGTCCTCTGCTTTTCCCTCCTCTTTCCGTAAATCACACAAATTCTCTTCAACTCCTCTCATGTCTTCTCCACCTCTACCGGTTCCTTTATGATGCATTTTTGTCACATCCTGCATATATTTTCCTTGTTGAAACTATTCTTTTCACTTTCAATTTCCACTTTTTAGACTTTTCACTTTGATCTCCTCTTTCCCATAAAAATTTCAAATACTTGATGACTGTCAACTTTATTCTTTCCTCCTCCCCCCAAACATAACTCCTCCATGAATCTGGGGACAAGCAGAGAGACTTGACTGTTTTTCTACTCACCACCTCTAGAAACCAAGCATATTTCATGTTTGAAGACAAGCCCTCAGGCAACTTGCATCAAAGAACCAACAACATTTCAGCAAGCTCAGCTTTCCCATGGCTTTCAGAACTCAGTCAGTATTGATTTGAAAGTCAGAAACATTCCTAAAACAAGGCAATTTCTTCTTTAGAAGCTGAAAAAAAGATTTTACAGGGTCTTTAAACCTTATTTAGCGATATTATTTGTTAGAAGGTATTTACTGAAGCATTATTAATAAATGTGATCATAGCAGGAGTTCATGCAATTTAAATTTTACCCACTATAAGAACTGTATATTTGTATTATTATTTCTATTTGTATCTAGAGAGAAAAAAATTGGTCCTTCAGTTGCTATTGCCTTTGAATAAAATGATGAATATTGACTAATGCAAAGGGGTAACCATGATTTCAGTAAAAACAAAGCATGTAATTCCCAGTCTCTTCAAGGGCAAGAGCCTGGTATCTTCTACAAGAGGCAGCAAAACTGCTTGAATACTAGTAGAACAAGCTCCACTGCAAATTGCTACACCTGAAAGTATTTCAGAGTGGAAGAGACCTCTAGAAGTCACCTGATATCACCACCTTGTCAAAGCAGGACCAACTTCTAAGCTAGACCAGGTTGGTCAAAGTCATTCTGGTCAAGTTTTGACTCTCCCTAAGAATGGATATTGCACAATCTCTCAAGGCAGCCTGTTCTAATGCTTAACCACATTCATAGCAAAAATTTCTTTCCTGATTTCTCACCACAATTTCCTTTGTTATGATATGTGCCCATTACCAACCTTATCGCCACAAAGCTACCTGTAAATATTTGTAAATCTGTACTATAAATCATAGAATCTTCATGGTTGGAAAGGACCTTTGAGATCGAGTCCAACCATACACACACAACCCCCCCGCCCCATACAATCTCTGTCACTAGAGCATGCCCTGAAGCACCAAATCTAGATGTTTCTTAAATACTTCTAGGGATGGTGACTCAACCACCTCCCTGGACAGGCTGTTCCAGTGCCTGACCACTCTCTCAGTAAAGTAATTCTTCCTAATAGCTAATCTAAACCTCCCCTTCGGCAACTTCAGACCATTTCCTCTGGTCCTGTCGTTATTCACCTGGGAGAAGAGGCTGACACCCACCTCTCTACACCCTCCTTTCAGGTAGCTGTAGAGGGCAATGAGGTCTCCCCTCACCCTCCTCTTCTCCAAACTAAATGTGCCGAGCTCCCTCAGCCTCTCCTCATATGGCTTGGTCTCCAGACCCCTCACCAGCTCGGTAGCTCTCCTCTGGACACGCTCCAGGACTTCAACGTCCCTCTTGTACAGAGGGGCCCAGAACTGAACACAGTACTCGAGGTGAGGCCTCACCAGTGCCGAGTACAGAGACACGATCGCTTCCCTACTCCTGCTGGCCACGCTATTCCTGATACAAGCCAGAACGCTGTTGGCCTTCTTGGCCACCTGGGCACACTGCTGGCTCATGTTAAGCTGGCTGTCCACCAGCACGCCCAGGTCCTTTTCTGCCGGGCAGCTTTCTAGCCACTCTTCCCCAAGCCTGTAGCATTGCTTGGGGCTGTTGTGACCGAAATGCAGGACCCAGCACTTGGCCTTATTAAACCTCATACAATTGGCCTTGGCCCATCGATCCAGCCTGTCCAGGCCCCTCTGTAGAGCCTTCCTACCCACAAGCAGATCAACACTCCCACCTAGTTTGGTGTCGTCTGCAAACTTTCTAAGGGTGCACTCAATCCCCTCATCCAGATCAGTGATAAAGATATTAAACAAAACTGGCCCCAAAACTGAGCCCTGAGGGACACCGCTGGTGACCGGCCGCCAAGAGGATTTCACCCTGTTAATCACAACTCTCTGGGCACGGCCATCCAGCCAGTTTTTAACCCAGTGAAGAGTACACTTGTCTATGCCACGATTCGCCAGCTTCTCCAGGAGAATGCTGTGGGGGACGGTGTCAAAGGCCTTACCAAAGTCCAGATAGACAACTTCCACAGCCTTCCCCACGTCCAGAAGGCGGGTCACATGGTCATAGAAAGAGATCAGGTTGATTAAGCAACTACTTAGCAATTACTTAAGAGATCAGGTTGGTTAAGCAATAACTTCAACTATATCCAAACTAGGCTATTTCTGCCTAAATAGATTGAACTATTTCTCAACAATTAAAAATTGTACGTCCGCAACAGGAAGAGGGACTGCTCTTGAGAATTTCCCTGTCCCAACTTAACTAATATAACGAAGATGGAAGAATCCTGGATTTATGTTCATTTGTTGCTTTCAACCTTGAAATCTTTGCTGCAATGGCAAAGGTTCAAACCAAGACCCATGCTCTTCCCCACTCCCGAAATACATGTGTGAACGCCTATGCACACACACAGACTGAAATCAGCCAAACATCAGTACTTAAAGCACATTCCTAGAAATTAGGCGACACTATTCTGAGCCCCCGCAGGCTAAAAAGATGAAAGCACTCAAGTAACTTGGCAATTGTACAGGAACACTTGTCCAGTTTTGGAAGAAAAGTGTTTACAATTCTGTAGGCTGTACTCAATGACACAGAAGCCTTCAGTGTGCTCATGGTAGCCTCCTGGACTGAATCCCACAGGGAAGCTGAAAGGAAGAGTGGCAGTTCTGAATATCTTTAACAAACTGCAGTTCTGCAGAGATCCAGAGAGAGGACTCCTGGTTCCATAAAAGCTTGGCTGTGAATGCATGTGTGGGATGGTACTTAAAAGAGTTTAAAGATGATCCTCCTTGTACTGAGGCACTATTCATTTCGTTCAGGTCTTAGTGTAGTTGGCAGCTCATCCCTGGTCAATTCCAGGTAAATATTTTCAGTGTCATTTATATTTACTGCTTAATAAAGGTTTGGGTTATGTTTAAGGGTACGGTCTTGTGCTTTAAGTGCTTCCCCCTACCCAGGTTAGAAGCTGCAGCAATTCCCAAATACATGTTGGCACTTGGTTACAAGAGGATAAATACCAGCACAGGGGAAGAGGCAGAATCAAGTGGCTTGGTAGCAGCAGGCCATTACACGCTTGATGCAAGTCTGCTCTTAAAATCAGTGTCAAGCTATGTATCAACCATAGTCTCAATAAGAGACAGTCCCGTTAAATCCTTTAATCTAGTATTGCAGGTACTCATCAGAAACAGAACAAAGACTGTCATTTGGGTACTTACAAGGTGTTCTCTCCCCATTTTAGTGGGTTCATTGAATTATTATTCTTGAAAGTAAATAGCTCAAAGAATATCTTAAAATAAAATCAAGCACTAAGCAGTAATTGATATAAGTATGAAAAGAGAATATGAAATTTTTTATATACAAGTATTAAAATGCCAGTACCAAATTAGTCTTGTCTATTTCCCACAGATGGAAAGCTCTGTGTACTCAAACATGTGATAGAAGCACAGCTGGGAGAACAAAAAAAAAAATCTTACCCAGAGACCAATCACGGATGTATACACTTGACGGACACGCAGAGCACTACTGTTCACATCCCAAATGTGAGAATATGATACCACTAACAGCTCAGATAGCATTCTGCTATGCTGACACTTCTCTGAACTACCAGCAATTACAGAACCAGATCTGCCAGGGACAGGTGCTAATAAGGAGTAAGGAAATAATAATAAAATGGATTTTCCCACAAACTAGTTACAATCTTTATACTTAAGCTTCAATTTCTGACAGAGCTTGCAAAAGGCAAATTGGTCAGTTCCCAGTACTTTTCTTTTTAATTCAACCCAATTTGACAGAGGAGTTAAGTCCTCATGATAACTGGATTTCCAGAAGTTTTTGATAACTGGTGGCTGGAAAGACAATAGATGTACAAACAAGTATTTTTGCTAACTGGAAAGCAGGCTATTGTGAACACCACAAATTAGTATCTTCACTAACTGAAAACCAGTCTATTGTGAACGTCACATAGCCTCACCTCGGCCCATCGAGTAGGCATAACAAGTTTAGTTAGATTAATTATGGCCCACTATCTCTTGGCTGCTGGGAGCATTAGAAGGCATGGGGAACTGCACAGTGCAATTTCTTCAGTGGGTCAAGTTTAAAGGGATCAAAGATGCACACACAGGAAACTGAAATTCAGAAAGCCAAACCTTCAATTCTGCTGCTCATATAACTTGCTTGAAAGTGTACTATGCTCTTCTGGTATTATCTCTATTTAAGAATTTGCTAAAATATACCTAATCTATAATCTATACTACAACAACACATAATGCCTGTAATGTCCTTCTTTTTAGGGAAGTGTCAATATGGCATGTCAGGCAGATAAGCCACCTGCCTGCAAAAGAACAAAAATACCCCACCCCAAACGAAACCCCAAACCAAAAAAAACCTACCCCAACCACTGGAATACATATGTCTCCATTACAGATGAAAAACAAGAACTTTTTCCAACTAGTATATATTTTACCTTGAACATGGAGAATGATAAGCAGGTAGGCTCCAAGGAATCGCTCATAAACTCTCAGTCGAGTCATTGTTCACTTTTAATCCTTCCTGTGCAAGGCAACTGGCCCCTCTGCTTGACAAATGTTAAGCTTAGTCTGTTCGGTGAAGCCTAATACAAGATTTGGTGCTTGACTGCAAAGATGATTTTGTAACTTTTCCAACTTCGTTTCCTGAAAGATAAAGCAAAACAAAGCGTTAAGAAACTCCTTGCATTTCTGAAGCAAGAAAAAAACACTGAAGATTTCTTATCACACTGATCATAACCATGCGGCTGCAAAAAAAAAAATTAAAAATGCATATGTTTATTAAGAAGGGAAATTATTATCCATATTTACTATCCAACTGAACAGTAGGGTTCTTCTGAAATACACATTTTTGGTAACAACCCACAGGAATGTTTTTACATTCCTACCAAAAATATTAGATATGTTAACGCACTAGTCACAGCCATATATTTTAGACTCACATAAAGCTATCATAGGTAATAAACAACGTATTAACATGTAAGGATAAATCTGTTTGAAAACTATTTTCTTAACGAAACTTAAAATACTATTTTTCTTAAAATGAAACTCAGCAGTGACTTCCAATAATACTGCGGGGGAAAAAGAGCAACACCATGTTGAGCCACCATCTGAAAAATGCTTGCAGAGAAGCCTTTATTGCAATAAAATTCCAGCCTCTCTGCTAGATGAAAGCTAAATTTGTATTAAAATAGTTGGTTTAGTTACCTGATTTACTTACAGTGTTACTTTTGTCTTATAGACTAGTACGTCTTTATAAAAAAAAAAAAAAAAACAAAACAAAAAACAACTACAACGCCATTTAACATTTGAATGAAGATATTAATTTCTCATTTATCATCAACTATACTCCAGTCCTCCTTCCTGTAGACTACCACGTTATATAGTGTTTTCTAGAGAAAAGAAAGTTAGCTCAGTTCACAACACCAACGAACATTTATTATTAATCTCTGTTAACTCCAATTCAAAATCCTGGTATCTTTCTGGATTTCCAAGTTTTGTGCAAATTAATCCCTCCTGAAAAATTATGCTACTGTATGCACATGTCATTTGCTCCAAAAATAAAATATAATCCTACTCATCCAGTGGATGAACACATAGCTAAGACAGCCAAATTGAATAAGAAGTTACTTTTTCAGACCGCAGTAGTTGCGGTCACATTCTGCTTAACGAATTTTCTACAGCGATTCACAAGGGAAGCATAATTGGGCCTCAAAGGACTAAAAAGCAGCTCGAACACCTAAATAGTTAATCGCAACAAAAGCGACGTTGCACAAAGGGGAACAGAGGAGTGATTTTGCCTTTCCTCGGCCTCTTGTTTCGGTGGGCTTGACCCCTCTGACCCCTGTCAGCCCGGCGCTGCTCATGAATGCCAGAACTGGCGTTCGCTCGGGGACGGGCTGCAATTACTGTTGGTGGCTGCTTCCACCATCAATAACTCAATCTGTCCGTCGGTGAGACCCAAGAACTTTTCATTTTAATTAGTGCTCCGGAGGCATTTAACATGGAGGCAAATTAGCGGCCGAGCCGGGAGGTGTCCGTCACTTCCAATTTCGGCGGGGCCGGGGCAGGCCGCCCCCGACCCCTGGCCTACTTTTCACACATCTCTGACTTCTCCCTAATGAAGCCACAAAGCGGGTCCGTGCCGGGGGAGGCTGGGGGCGAGCTGCCGGCCAGGCTGTGCTGCGCTCCCCAGTCCCTGCGGCCAGCCTCGCCACCACGCGCTTCGCCCACCTCCTCACGCTCCCAACTCCACCACACATCCTCCATCCTCAATAAAACACGTGGAAGATGAACACTGCCAGCAGCTCACATGTAGTGAAACAACAAAGGCTTTATTTACAGTATTATTTTTGCAGCCCGTCAAGGAAAAAAACCACGCCACTAGCAGTCTGTTTAAAGTATACTTGAAAATCATTTCTGTCTGTCTTCTCCATGCAAGTTTCAATAAGGACTACATGGTCTCACTCTTCCACATTTCAAGAGCAGGAGAGTTTTAAACTTTCAGAAAACTGGAGATCTCGCTCCCCAGTTCAGTAAGTAAGAAGGCACGCTGGCATGGGAATTTAACACGCAACGTGTATTTACCACTCTATTACACAGTACGTCATCAAAAAATGAAGAAGAAATGGGGAAAAAAGGAGAACCTTTTAATGCAGCCCACTTCCAATTTCAGGGCGATTTTTGTTCAGTGAGACAATCTAAGGCAGTTTTCAAAAATGTTGTCCAAACCTGTTCAAGAAAATAACACTCCCTGCTTAGAAACACTATTTTGTACCTGAATCTTCCTTTCACTAAAATTTCATTTTTCACAGATATGCATGTATTAAAGTGTAAATATATATAAAAACATGTAATAAAATGACACTGAGAACAAATTCTGTTATAATTCCCCATTTTACAATCATTCTGAGAACGCTTATCAGCATTTAAAAGAATACCTCAAAAATGGAAAGCAAAACGCAGCAGGGCTGCAATTCCCTTCTCTTCCCCCACAATGCGCATGATGCCATAATACTATTACTTGAGTTTTCTTTCTGTTGGTGCTTCTGCCAGTGTCAAGTTCACCAGAAGAGCCCCGCAGCTGGTGGCAAGGCTTGGGCAGACAAGCCCTCATGAGCCTTGCTTGTACCCACAGCACTAACGGGAACATTTCACTCATGGGCAGGTGGGATTAAGTCACTGATGTAAAAACAGTGATTTACCATAACATGCCCCAATATGAACTACGTGAACTGTAGCGTGGACACGTGTCCTATTCTACCACCCACACTACAGAAGCAAGACAGCTGCGTCAAAAACACGACATGGACGGATTGAAGCATTTTTTTCAGTCACCACGGCATAATTCAGCAGAGCTTTCCTGCCACAGCTATCCGAAGAGACTTCAGGCATTTTTTACCCATCCTTTCAACTGTCTTTCTTCTTCTCATGTAAGTTTCTGAGCTAAACAAACTAAGGCAATTAGTTCTTTAACAGCCTATGTTGCTCTTTCACAGAAACTGTTTGAAAACACTTTGTTCTTAAAATCACCTGGCACTCCAATATAGCTATATAGTTTAACAGCTTAAAAAAAAAAAAGTTTTAAAAAACTGACTAGTTGTTTTAGTGCTTCTGACAAATGCCACACCCCAGAATGATGCAGTTATGAATATAACCAAAATGAAAAACAAAACAAACCACAACAACAAAAACCACATTTGACAAAACTGAAGAGGCCACAGTGACACCTTTCTGAGCCCCTTCTGGATTCCCACTGAAGATGAAGACTTGTAGCCCTGCTAAGTCACACTACCTAAAATGAGCAACAGTTGGAATTTCTCCAAAACCTGCCTGATATTAACAGTGTAGAAGGACACAACTAAAAGACTACTTCAAATGTGTTAAAGCAGCAATTAACACCTGGAATGCTACCCTGCCAGAGCAATGCTGAAGAAATTCAAACCCATAAGCCAATCGGTTGATTTCAAAGCCCTCAATCTCTCTCTTTTTCCTATTGTAGCCATGAAGAAGTGTTTAACTATAATCCGTTAAAAAGGAATTTATTCATCAATTGTAATGCCCAACTTGTCTCCAGTGTAATTTATTATCCTTCCTAAAAATAGTTTATTGAAGAAAATACTTTTGTTATTAAAAACAGGGGAGGGGGAGTTTCTGAACTGGAACTCAGCTGTGAATTCATGGCACTATCACGGCAGCCTAGCCCTACACTCCGTATGACTCCGAATATATGAAGCTAAAGTATGCACGATTTGTCATATGGTCCAAAAAGATTCTGGAAGCAGGGAGTTCCGTAGTAACTGTTCTTTAGATGTGGCTCTGTAATATTTTTAACAGCATGATCCCCAAACCAAATCAGTTGCACTGTCCCAAATTTCAATAAAGAATGATAATGCTGAATGTAACCACAAAGACAGTATTGTAAAAGGGGAACACATGAAAAAAGAAACGTCAATCTCAGACTTCACAAGCATTATAACATTAAATCCATTTCAACACACAAGATGTTTCAAAACATTTGCAGCAGTACATACAATACCAAGTAAAAGTATTTGCCAAAGCAAAACCGAAAAATACTAAATGTCTCTCCTATGTGTAATGGGGACAAGAAGTGACTTAGGTAACTAAGCACATTATTACCTCAATCACATGTACAGTTTTGAACACAACTTTGAGGTGGAACAGAATGCCAGAGATGAACTGGACTGGCAATCTAAGCCAGTATGCAACAACAACTTTTCTATTAAGAGCTTAAAAAAACCTGATATGGTGCCACAAAGAAAATTATTAATTGGATGAAGAAAAGAGGGGTTATAAGAACAGTAAAGAATTCATTACAGGGCAGACGACACGTAGTTTCACGAACAGAGATTAGTAGTGTAGTTCAAATGACATTCAAGGACTTTGATTCTTGAATCAGCTTGATTCAAGAACACTTAACCCCTTTTCATTAATGAACTAAACACAAAAAGTAAAACTTTGATAAACCTTGCTGACAAACATGAATTGTCAGTTCAGCTGAGTGTTGGTTTTATGCAGGAAGATTTAGACCACATGAAGAACGGAAGTAACAGAAATGGAATTAAATACAACAGCATGAAATTGCTGAAGTTATGCACATGGGGAACTCTGAAGAGTTTCTGCATCACATGGACTAGGAGTTCACGCACAGCGAAGAGCTACCTCCGAGGACTCAAGTACACTAACCGATTACACAACATCAGACACATCCCTGGGATGCTGGTGGGAGAAAGAGACAAACACAACTCTAGGATTTCCTAGGGCAATTTCCCAGGGGAAACGTTAAAACATGAACAGCAGAGACAGTACAATTGATAAATTCAACATAAGCCTAGAAGGACTGATAATACTATCTGGAGAACAGGAAAGCCCTATGAATGGAGACAAAAAGACAGGAAAAAGATTAATACAGTGAAAGCTGGCAGGGAAATTATTACTCTTTGAAAATGTAACATGGGAATAAGTACAAGGAAAAACAGACACCTATTCAACCTGAAGAAAATTACTGGTTCAACAACTAGGTATGGATTGGCCATTAAAATTCACTTAGATCAGAAATTAGAAGACAATTCCTAACCACTGGTTAGAAGGTTCTAGGGCAGATTTTCAAACTAAAAGGAGTCCAAAAACTTAATTAGTCCTTAGTTTACAAAGGCCACCATCTCATGTAGCTGCAGGTGACAGGATGGAGCAGACTGATCCAGGAGAGCCCTTGCATCTCCATCCTGTTATTCTTAATACAAAAAGAACTACAGTTAACTTCAGCTTATTCAAAGTGAAATAGTCAAATTTAACCAATTCCATAACAAGAAGAAAGTTAAAATAAAAGTTTCAGATTCTGTACTGTGTAATTCTGTCAAATACTTGTACAAGAGTATTTTTTAAAGGTGTTTCTAATACTTTATTGCAAGGCATGCCTACACAAATTGTGTAAGTGTCATACTGAAACAGCTGAACTAGCTATGCTTAGGTGCTGTCAAGTATGTTAAGTTAAAAATGCAGGTAAATCCACCATCAAAATCTATGAAAAAAATCACAGAGTCGATAGAGAAGACTGCTGGCTATTGCAAGGTAGTTGGCTGCATGGCCATCAACAAAAACTACTTCAAATAAGGCCCTATTTGTTTAGGCACTAATCTGTGCAAGCTCACAAAAATAATTACATTAAACCACGGATTATATTAGAATTATTTAAAACTGTTAGTGACTGCATAAATTTAAAAGCCGAAAGACTGTGTAAGTTATTTCAATGTTTTCTCCCTCTACAAACTGCTACAAAATGTTAAATTAAGCACATGTGTGTGTGTATTATATACCTCTCAAAAGACTGAAATGAAAAAATATCTGAGTTCTATTTGTAGGACATTTATAACCACGTATTTATAATGCATGTACTGCAACGGTGGGTTCGTTCATTCAAAAAACCACAAGCCCCTAACAACTGCTTTCTGCAGCAAGAGAGTTCACAGTCTTAGAAAAGGACTTCTAATTTTGAACAGCTGGAAGAAGAGTCACCAAAATCCACCTAGGATACTGTAACAGACATCTAATAGAAAAAAAGGAATATTTCACACTGCTTGCAAATATCAAATATGTGTACATTATGGCAGAATTTAGAAGCCAAACTACTAAATTGTGATAGATCTGTCTGTTTCATAAACAAAGTTGTTAACCATGAAGAAATTAAAGCCTAGCTGCTTTTTACCATGCCCAGCACAATTAGGTAATTGGGGACGCCACTCATTGGACTCCTGAATGCCCATCTTACTGTTACTCTGGAATTCCAATTAACTAACTGCTAAAAAGTTTCTGCCATTAAATTAACAGTAATGAAATTCAGTAACATTGTTTTCCCAGTGCCATCAGGTATTCAGACATATCCTAGTGTGTTACAAACATGACACATTCTCTTATTTGAGTATATTCAAATAGGATTTTGCTACACAATTTTTATTCATCTTGACCCATTTCCCCTCTTCCAACTCCATCACTTTGGTGATTAGCTGGGTGAGAGCTTCTGCCCTTAAGACAACTGGCAAACGGATACCCGTGCTCCTTCTACTACAAATGACATCAACTGCTGCTATTCTACCCAGAAGCTATCATTCTTAAATGTGTTTATTATCTATTTATCATTTTTGCTAGTTACTTACTGTCATACCAGTCAATGTGATTGAGGAGAAAAGTCTCCGCATGTAATACATTCCATCTCTAAATCTAACAAATCCAAATTGAGAATGTAACTTAAACCTTTTACGTTTCGTTCACCAAGAAAATTATTTAAAGAATGCCTTTTGTTCACTAAACATAAGCAGCAAGAGAAAAAGTCATTAAAATTGTTACAAATTTCATGCATTGCTATTGAAAATATTATGGTCATATTATACCGCCTACAAGACCTATCGCATACTTTGGTTCAGAATTACAATTATTTTGTACAAACAATATACCTAGGCTGAGGAAGGGGAAAAGCTGGGCCTCAGTCCTGAATATATACTTACTTTTTAAAAAGTGAGCAATGGACCTTAAAGTCAGGGCCAGTGCCTTTAAAAGTACAAATGCTTCCATAGGACGGGCTTCTGAAGTGCAACATCCCTTTCAGCACTACGAAGACGACTAATGAATGTTTTCACAACCTTACAGTAATTTTTTCATAATTTAAGGACAATTGTTCATTAATCTATGCCAAAAAAATCCGCAGACCAAACACCTGACAGGGTAAGTTTTTATTATACTTAGATCCCATGCTCTTAGCTTGTTTCTGTTACACCTATAACCTTTGCCCAATCTAGAAAAAGAAATCCCCAACTACTTTTTGTCTCCAAAACGAAGGTGATTATGCAAATTCTGGGACTCATGAAGAGTTCTCCACAAACTGGGATTTTGTTTGGTGGTTACAGAGCATATTTTTCATTTCACAGTTCCTAAGTACAACAGCCTGTCTTTTTTTGGATACTGAACTTAATCAATAACAAAGCATGCTATACACAAACCCATGCTTTTCCCCCGATGTCACTGACATTGCTTTCTCCTCCAAGAGAAGGAGCAAGGAGTAGAAAACCAAAAGCCCCCCCACCGCCCTTAAGCCAGCCTGCAGCTCCAGCTTCCAGCACACTTTCCCATCCCAACATTTTGCCCACATGAGGGTAGTGTAAACTAATTTCTGAGGAGGGGCACGTTGCTAAAATCTACATCTCTCCCGCAGAACGCTGTTTAGAAAAAGTGGTTACTATTTCAAAAAAAAAAAAAAAAAAAAGCCACACACATTACTTGAATTTCAATTTTGGTACAAAGAAGAAAATAGCAGCAACAAAACTGAGGCAGCTGAATAGGGTTTGGGGAGGGGTTGGGTTTTTTAACATGAAAAATAGACTGCAACAGCTTCTCTCCCCTCTCCCCCTCGCTTCCACCCTTAATTCTTGTTTTCTAGGTAGTAAGATTTTTCCAAGTCTTATGGCCAGCTGCCAGCTCCATGAAGGCAGCCGGAGCGGAGCTCTCCCCTCTGCCCGGGCCCCTCCCTGCGCAGCCCTAGGCGCCCAGCCTGACATGCTTTTCCAGGCGTGCTAGACTGCAGAGCAGACTTTCTGGCTCCACTTCCATTGTTTGCACGGCTGCTTTGCTCCTTATCCAGAGCGCGGATTAGCATAAGAATACTGTCTTCCCCCTCTGCGAGCCAGCTCCCCTCTAGAAGACCTCTACCCCTTAAGAATAAACGTGGGGTTGGGTTTCTTCTTCTCAGATTTTCCTCTTTAAAGCCCCTTTTGCTATTCAAGACTTGTAAAAACCAATAAAATAAATAAAATGCTAAATAAGCAAGGCTGACAAGGCTCAGAAATACCCGATTGCATAGATTAGTAATTACCAAGGTCAGAAGAGTCAATTTGATAATGCTATTCATGGAGCCCTCACTCCTCACACTCATGTTGTGGTTATGATTTTAGTTATTAAAGGATACACTTTCCAAACAGAGCAGAGAATAAATAAGTTCTAGGAAAGAGTAACAGAAAGAAGACCTTAACCCCCCTGCCCCCCCCCCCCCCCCCTTTTTTTTTAATTTACCCCTGGGAAGAGGGAATTTCAAATTATTGAGGACAGAAAGCATTACTTATCAACACAACCCTCAGCCAAAAATACAAATAACCCCCCTCCAAACTGCTAACAGCGATACCTTAAACACAGGAATTGCTGCTGCCTACTTATAAAACTGCAAATCCTTTCCTCTGGTATCTGACCAAGACACTACAGTGTCCCTTGTAAAGCAAGTGACATGTGAAAAAAGGCCAAAAAAGGCATTAAAAAAGGCCAACAAGAAAAGCATTTCACAAGCAGCAAACTACTTGCCCTCAAAAAGCTTAAAACTGTCAACATGGACATAATTTTTTGTTCTGCTACACGTAAGATAACTGCTGCCCAAATTAATTCATACTTTGTTTTGTGAACAAGATAAAAGCACACTTGCAAATGTTACTTTATAAGCAAGATGCATAATTTTTAAATCATCAAATTCAGCACTCCTCATTGCAACTGGCAAGATAAAAGCTTTCTTTAACAGTGTTTGCTCAATACATACAAACAGCAGAGACAAGAGTGGCAAGTTCAATGTCATCACGATTTGCTAATACAAAACACTGCTTGGCAAGCCTTAATCCTCATTTTCCTCACCTGCTTGCCATGCCCATAGACGCACCAAATTCTGCTGACAGGATGAAGTCTCTGTCTACCTGTTCTCACAAATCACTGTAAATAACACACGGATATTCTCAAAGGAGTGATCTCCATCAGGCTTCCAAAGAGGCCTTTTCGTAGCTGGATAGACCAAATAAATGAAGTAGCAGATGCTGCTCCTTTACACTCCCCTAAACACAGATGTAGCAAGGGGAAATTATTCTTTAAAATGTTCTTACTACAGAAACAAAATTTTAGATATGTACTTTGCAAAGTACATTTAACTGTTAAGTTTGTTCTTCATGTTAGTTATATTGCCCTTCTAACTTTAAATTGCTCAAATGCGCCCTTTCAACCTCTCCTACAATTCTTTTGAATAATATGAATAGTCAGCTAACAGCTCTTCTGTCCTCAGTGAGCCTCGACACTCACCCTAAAAACTCGTGTTGGGATATTTTTACGAGGTTACAAGCTCCAGACACAAAACATGCGGAGGTTACCACCTCCACAGCAAGGGCAAGAGAAGTGAGCGAGTATTGTTGGTGCCAAGTCTAGCATAGCCTAAACCAGAATCAGTGGCAGTTTAAATTAATATGCTGGGCTCTGAACAGCTGTGGCTGATGAGCTGCTGCTTGCTTGATACTGCCACAGAGGCACTGACCTCCAGCAAAAGAGCAAGGTGGACAGCTGGGGGTAGTCACCTCACAAGCCACCTCACTAGGAACTCCCAGAGCTTGCAAGGAGAACCCTAATGCATACAAGTAGGTTAACAAAGCTTCAATAGGCCCAAGCAGAAAAGAGAAAAAAAAAAGAAAGAAAAAAAAAAACCAAGAAAGGAAAAAAGAATAAAACCCCAAATCCATCTAAGAGCACATACCTTGTAATTACAGTATTCATTACCTTACACAGAACCTGCAAAGTATTTGGTTATTCCCAGTTTTGTAGAGCGATAAATGCTTCTGTATAAAGCATGACGTGCTCACGCACAGAGTTATTTCACAAATACTGGAGATATTAAATTAGATGGCTATATTAAGAAAGTGCTTCCACAGTACAAATAATCTAAAATGAATTCTACACTGCATTCGGTTTCTACTTTCATCTGCAATACTTAATTTTTAATTGTGAAGTATGTAAGAAAGTATTATTGCTCTGGGAAAAATTTCCAGGCTCAGACACATACATCTAGAGTCCTATCTTACTGTGTTAGTATTCTGCAAGTTTTGTTGAGATGAAAATACATTTTAATGCAAACCAAAGTTAAACTCCATGCACACAAACTACTACTCCTAAGTTTAAACAATGTACTTTAATCAAATATAGCTTCAAAGACATTTCTAAATCCAAACACGGTAATCTTTCAATAAGTAGACAGAGTTCAAAGGTAATGTTTATACTTCAACAGTTATAGTCCCCTATTTCCCTGCACTGAAGTGCTAAAGCAATACTAGTCATTTTTATTTTTTTCACACAAAATTTTTTCACACACAAGAAGCACGACTAGAAAGCTCAATGAGATCAAAATATTTAAATTTAGAGTTTTGTAGTTTTATTAGTAGTATCTCTCCCATTAGTATTCAGGCAACTACACTACTTCTTTTCTTAGTGCAAAAAGGTTATTTTAAATACACTAAGAAAGAAAAGTTTTTCAACAACTTTTGCACATTAGAGCGAAGAAGAGCAAAACATCAACATGTAAGGTTGCAGTTTGGTTGGTTTTGTTTGTTTTGGTTGTAGATTAAACGAAACCACATTCAGCTAATAAAATCCTTACTTTTTCCATTCAAATCTTTGCTTTTCTCTCCATATTGTAAGAAAGCAACTGGACTAAGACCTACGGAAACTAAGAAGGTACAGAGATTATACTATATATTCCTTCTTCTATCTAACTTGCTTTCCAACTTCTTGTCTTTGACCCTTGTGGTATGTGACTTAAACTGCCCGTACTCAGTACTACAGGAACGATTTGGACATTTATTTTTTTTTTTAAATTGCAAATATTTCCCCCATTCCCCCATCATCCTTAAATTTGAAAGTATCTCCTCTGACATCTCAAGAGCTCCTTAAAGCTAAAAATCTTAAAAGTAAATCCATCTGCCTCCCAAGTCACTTCTTCATTAACTTTGGCAATTCAATTATTCCCCAATCATTCAAGATCACATTCCTATAACCATCTCATTCTGCCTTTTCTTGTGTTACTTCCGTGAAGTTATTATACCTAAAAGTCACTTATTCCTTCCACATCTCCACTATCAAAACCTCCTTTCTTTCATGACTCTTTAGCCTACACTAATCACCTCCAATAGGACAGAATTAAGGCTGATTCAAATTAAACCTGTGAAGGAAAAAATTGAGGGTTACAGGAAAACCACAGATTCCACAATGGGAAGAATTTTTTCTTGCAAGTTGAAGAGAATAAAGAATTACTTTAGGCAGAAAGGGGACAAAAAAGTCATTGTTATTGAACCTTCCATATCAAACGCCATACAGTATCTTGTAATGAGCAATTCTCTATCACTTCCCAAGTATTTTTTCCATTCCCTTTTCTCTTTGAGATTTTTCACACATATGACTTAAGAACTGTACTGAAACAAAACCAGCAGATGAAATACTGTCATGTAAACACAGCTCTACTAGAGAGGCAGATCGGCCCATCGTTACTATGCCCTGACTTTAAGAACAGTCAGAAGGAAGCGTTTAGGGCAAGAGTATAAAACCCAGAGAACAATTAGGATGTTCTTTGTCCGGATATCCCACTACAATCATTGCCTCTGCTGCAAAATTTATTCATATCACCAATACCCACAGAGGGATCTACTCACTATGAACGTACCCCATATACACCCTTTAAATCCATTTTAAATGTTGGTCTTTACAATATTTTGCAATAACTGAATGTCACGGTGTAGATCTGCCCTATGTTAAAAACAAAACAGCCCACAGACCTGGAAACCAATACATGAACACTGCTAACGCTTTCAAAAACTTCCGTGATAAGCTACCAATTGGCTGTCACAAGGTACATGAACATACTTTACCAAAATTCCAGTTTTACAAGAAAAATATAGAACTTCCTTCATAATCCTTAGAAGCATTTTGCTTCTCCCAGGACAGTGTGAAACATACAAGAAGATATTTTTGATTATCTATCTGAAGCACAGTTTTGATATTGTGGCACAGTGAAGTAGTACAGCAGACTCTAGACAATATATTTCTCCCAGATCACAAATCTATAAATGCTTTACATGTTCTAACTGCTCCCTTTTTAGTAACAGCAGCTTAAATCTCTAATTTAAGCATTTCTACATAAGTACACGATTAGTTTAAAAAAAAAAAACAAACAAACTTTCATTTTCAATTGTGAATTTTTTCCTCTTTCTTCAGTTACAATATGAGTTACATAATTCGCTTTTTTCTTTTTTGGGGTTGGACGGTCAAACTAAATACCTATTTGCCACTGAGATGAACATTTTAGTTTTCTGAGGAATTAATTTCAGCTTATCAATTTACCAACTGTAAAATCCTCAGATGCATTAGCACATTTCAAAGTAACGTTTACAAGAGCAAGGAATTAGGAGACTTAATTGCTTTCGAGTACACAGTACATTTCATATTGGATTTTGAATTCTATTAAACGCAATTGACAAAACCCAGCAAGTGCAGCCATTCTCACTGGTTCAAGTCTTCCAACAGATCTTTTCAGATGCTTTTTAGGTTTTTCTTCCCAGTCACAGGAACGGTGACAGTATGGTTTCTTTTCATGAGACTGTATGTCCACATAAGGATTCAGCTACTGCTCAGGCTCTGGCTGAGTAATAGGCAGCGGAGGGGGAAAGGTATCACCTACTAATGTATGGAGACAGTAAAAACCAACAGAATTGTTGATGCTAACTTTGTAAAACTGATAAAGAAATGTCTCCCTCCCTCCCCCAAGTTAAAAAAGCCTTGTTAATTCAAAGACTTGGGATATCACCAAACAACAAATCTACTAAGGGCAAAAACTGAGTAGATTACAAGTGTACATTTGCAAATTCTATGATAATTTAAAGTGCACAGAACTTCAAGACACCTGCATAAACATCCTTCTTCTCATCCACTGCCATCTCAAAGACTACAGGGAGTCTCCTATGTACAGGCAGACCCTTAATCACTATCATTCCATTGATAACCTAGGACCAAACTGTTTCTGTAAAAAAATTTCATATTTCACAATTGAAACAAATCACTGTTTTTGAACAACCGGCAACTTGAAGGAACACGTTTGAATGAGAGCAGGCATTTTAGATCTTGGGAGAAGAACAACAAAATGCGTTTGAAGCATGGTCAAGGGTAGCTGTCTGGGTCTCCTGCACTGTGGAAATTTACCTAACGGATGGGACTATGGACCCCTCCAGCATTACTCTAACAGATTCAGATTTTCTGTCACTAACTGTGATTAACTGCAAACATTTAAAGTCAGACTGCAAGATGACCTGTTTATATCAAAACATGGAATAATCAGTGCACAGAAACTTCCTCATTACTGTAAGCAAGCCACAGGTTCTAGTAAATTCACGTTAAAAATCAGGAACATGAGGCTGCTGTTTTCTTCAAAAGTTTGTATACAGCACAGACCAACGCAGGCATATGCATAACTTTTTTCCCATGCAACTTATGCATTTGATCATCCACATGATTATTCTTTTTTAATACATATTAAACAGTGTTCCAGACAAGTTTTCACTGAAAGGCAAGAACTCAGAGGACTATGTAAACCAAGTACTTAGTTCTAAATATGTTGTCTTTCCGATTTGTTCATTCACAGAATTGCAGAAGACAGGGGCATCCATTTCATTACCTTTATGCATGTAGTGCAGGTGCTAACAACTAGGTTCATGAGAACAGATGGGTAACACTCAGGTTCTAGCAGATCTCTGTTTACTGAGATGACAGTCTCTCACAGCTTTTCCGATACATGTTTCTAAAACTTCACAGTAACATCTACTCTCAATTTCTTATCTATTGTAATGTTTTAATTTTTTTACATCTGTCTGCCTTACTACTTTAACTAAATAAAGAACTGTCTACTGTGACAACACCAAAACCCTTGTTCTGGTGGAGACAGCAGCAAGGCTCCCCTTTCCTCCCCTAAAGCAAATATTTGACTACAGCTCATCCCACCTAAATAGTTACATTTTCCTTACCCTAAATTCATACTACAGTACTACTAAAGAAACTTTTGCTTTCATCATCCTTGCTTCTTCAGTCATTCTAGAGCTGTGTACTTCCTTTATTTTTCACTAAGCTATACTACCTTGCCTTTTTTCCTGTTAGCTTGCCCTGCAGTTTATTAGTAAATACAACTAAAGTATGACTACTTCTTGGCATATAGCTGCCTCACCTGTCTTTTTTTTTTTTAATTATTTTTTAAGTCATTCCATTGTGAAACCAGAATATTGTTATAATATTTTTCTTACTAATTTTCTAAGCAACTTCTGCTTATTTCTAACTGTAACTAGCAAACTTACTAGCAGCCTAAGACTTTAAAAGGTACATACATTTACAGACTTTCTGCACTTGCACATCATAGCTGAACCAGTGTTTTACATCTGTTCTTCCCTATATAAAGCACACCATCCTAATATTCAGATTATCTTACTAAAAACTAATACTGGCATTATCGCATCATGTCCGTTCATGACAAAGCACATGAAAGAAAAAGTACTGCTTTTTTTCCTCTAAAAAAAATAATTAACGTGTACATTCAAGAAGTTATCTTCCATTCTATAGTATGAAGAGATTTCCCTATTTTCCAAAAATGGCAAAATATTTAAATTAACTGGCATATGACTAAGCAAGTAATGAATATTTACTTCCCAATTATTCAGATTATTTTTCACCATAGGTATTTTAACAAAGAAAAGTTTCAGAACAGAATATTTAAGTTTTAAAGGATTCAAATTATTACTCAAGATCCTGAAATTCCTGTACCATGTTATAAATGCAAGACGTACATATTTTAAGGACATGATAAAATTATGCCTTCTTTACCTAGACTTGGCTGTGATACACATTTAAGTTTTCTACATAATATCACGTATCTGGAGTAGAAATAAAAGCGGCAAGTTTTTCTCACACTGTTTTTTATGAAGATTAAGGATACTGTACAAGGACCCTTTCCTAAATCAATCTTAAGATTTTGGTAAGTTAACAAGTAGCTCTTTATTATTTAAAATACATTTTAACTGGACACCTAGATTTATTTCCATGCAATTCTGTGTCAACTACAACACTTCAGAAATATTTCACCTAACATTTCATGAAACTTATCATAACATCATAACCTTGGAACCTCTAGAGAAGGATATTCTTGACTTTTAAATCTAGCTCAGAGGAACCTACTCCATAACTGACTTCTCAGGACTGTTTCAAAATAGTGCCATCAAAAAGAAAGGTTTATCTCCTTGGTTTTGATTCAAGGAAAAAAAAAAAAAGGAAAAGAAAAGCAATTCTTGAAAATGAAAACAATGCCTGTATTAATGGTTAGTAGATAACCACATTTTACCATTCTTAATCTAAACATTAAGTCAACAAATAAGCAAAAAAGAAAATCTGGTATGTTTCTAATTACATATCCACATTACAATAATCTGATTGTAAAATACATTCCTATCAATACAAACATCTTCAGACTGTACTGTGAATGCATTGCCTGTATACTTTTCTCACTGTAAGTTCTTGAATTAGTTCTTTATCCTACCCCATAAAATACCCATCTCCAGATATGGAAATAAGATATAAAATTTAGCCTCCTCTTATTACATAGGAACTTGTCTGGATTTTTTTTGAGATCTGTTACCTACTACACTTTTAACAGGAGCTTCTGAGCCAAACACAGCCAACATAAAGACCACAAAATGAAGGAATGCTTGGACAGCTTAACTCCACCTTCCTGAACCTGACAGTCTTGGCCTAGCAACAGGCTCTTGTTTTAGGCTGAGATTGAGACGGTCACACTACTGGAACCAACTGGGCAAAGCCAGGCCAAATGGAAGTAAGAAAAGCACTGCTAGGAAGATACTGGTCAAAGGCCCAGCAACACGTGTGACAACATGCCGCAGAACAGAGTGGCTCTGGAGTGGAATCACTGGCACTTCCTGTTTTGATCAACTGATTCAGAAGACAACATGGACTTCTGGTTACTCCACTTCTGGAAAATGCTTTGAGCACACTGACCTGCATTTCCCATTTGTGGTTTGAGCCTGAAGTGGCTCAGCCTGTTTGTTATGGAATTGAATCCTAGCAAATAGTTTGCCACCAAGGAAATTCAGTGGCAGCTAACCCAACCTTACAGAATAATTGCTTCCTAACTGAACAGAGCAGATCTTACGCAGTCTTGATGAGAAGTTCTTATGCAGTTCTTGATAAGAAAAACCATTGCAGGAACAGCATCTCATCACTGGCAGATTTCCTTCTGAAACACTTGGCATATGCTCCTGGCTACTGAACAAACAAGCTCCATCACATGAGAAAAGATGGTTCTACCACAGCCAGTGTGGGAGGAGACAGAAAGATGACAACTCTATAGACACTAGAAGCTGAAGTAGGAAGTTATTGCTAAACTGTCAACTAAAGTTATTGGTTCAATAGTTGTACATTAGAGGTTTTTAATCTCATTCTATTTGATGCCTTGCTGCAGGCAAGTCAAACTAAGGGAGTATTTTACATTTTAACGGGGGGCGGGGGGGGGGAAAGTCACCCAAGTCCAATTTTTGATACCCCAAAGAAAACAAAGTAATCTTTCAACCCAAATTTTTATATTAAATAAAGAGAAAAGATGATACAGGAGACCAGTTGCAGAAGGTAATTAAGCATATAGAATAGCCATACTGATTAGGTGTAATACACTAAGTTGTATTTCTCCAGCTACATCAAACTAGAAATGCTGAAGACTTGCACTAATTCACAGTTGCAATTAAAAGACAGGCATTTATCCTACTAAGTAAGATGTAAGAAAATTTTACGCTGTCTTAAAAAACTGGAGTAGAACTAACAAAAGTACAATGAAGGGCCATATTACAGAGAGATTCCATACTAAAGAAAGATTAAAATAACCATCTTGAGAACTGTCAAAGAGGTGTATGATACTCTTCATTGAGCCTAACATGGAGGAGATAACCAGAGAGATTTAATCAAAATTTCTCTCTGTACACCAACTAGGAACTAACAAATGACATTATCAGGCAGTAGTTTTAGATACAAACAAAATGCACATTTAAAACTAAAGCACTCCATTTCACAAAGTTTTGTGAGTGTCAAACATCATAAATGGGCTCAAAACCTACACCTGAAAGCAGGTCAGGCTATGAAATACATTACCACAAATCTCTCACTCAGGAAGCATGTAAAATGTCTGATCAACATGTGGGATGATGTACTCTGTCCACATCTGGTATTTATAGCTTTTCCCTCTTTTAGGCTTAGTAACCTTATTTTTTGTCTTTTTTCTTTGGTACCTTGCTACTGAAATTGAAGTATAAAGTTATGAAAACAGGAGTTAGAACATACATAGGAACAGAAATGATTAGCAAAAGGACTTGTTTTTATTTGGTTCCAATAAGCTCCCTTCTTCTT
Organism: Fratercula arctica; assembly: GCA_947846985.1. Taxonomy (NCBI): domain Eukaryota; kingdom Metazoa; phylum Chordata; class Aves; order Charadriiformes; family Alcidae; genus Fratercula; species Fratercula arctica. Next base: position 30,872,016 of record CANTUZ010000010.1, read on the forward strand.
CTTGACTTACAAGCCCATAAACCTCAGTAAAAACAGGACAAGCTGTGTCAAGATGGGGAAATTTTGTGGTGGAGTGGTGTTGCCATTTTATTTTTTGCCAGCTATTTACATTCGGGGAAAGCATTAAACAACCTCCCTCCCTCAATTGTTGCTAATACTACTACTATTTAAAAAGACAGTGGACAAAAAGCAAAAAAAAGAAATTTGCAAAGGTAGTCTGGGGGTGGTGGTGGGTTTGTTTTGTTTTTCCCTTTTTAAAATAATATTGCATCCAGAGTTTTCAACCCAAGTGCATATGCTCATGCCCTGCCACCCTCTGTGTAACAGAAGGGCATCCAGCCATTTGTCAGCTAATTTCAATTCAGGATAGCATCTGAAAGACATTTAAGAGGGAAATAAAGATAGTATCCTGAAGACATATTAATTAGCATTTACTGGTATTCTTTATTCATTATATGTGGTGCCTCCAACCATTACCCTTCCCTCAATTCTCTTATATGAAAGGAGTGAGATTTTTTCATTAATAAAGTTTATAGCACTACTACCGTAAATACTGCATCAGCTCTAAATGCTTTGAGAGGGGGATCACTGAGAACAGAGGGCAGAGTATCAAAGAACTGTTTTATGATGACCCATTCTCTACCCTCTACCATTCTCTAATCCTACAAAACCATGAGTTTTACCCAAACGCATATTATCCTTTCACTTTAGCATATTGATTGCTCTTCTAAATGGCTGATGTGGTTCTGGTGTCCATGGCAGACCATCTAGGTTAATGAAGCTATTTAATGCTACAACTAGCTATTAAAGTACAGAGTCTTCTATCAGTACGCACATGTTCCCCAAACACTTAATCTCCATTTTGAAATTTGCTTGTAATTACAAGCCTGAGAATAGAATCTGTTCTTCCTGGTAGACAAAAGAGCGATCTTTCAAGACAGTGCCTCATCTGCGAAGTCCTCTACTGATAAGCAATTTGAGAACTGTTATTTATCGTTCAACTGTCTGTCTCATTGGAGGAAAAATGATCTGCTCCCTTCCTCAGGGAGAAAAAGGGAGGAAATTAGTTCTTGGGTTTGTGTCAGTGCAAAGTCCATCATTTTCAGCACTGACTTCATGTCCTTCACTTTTGAGTAGTACACAAGTATGTTAAATCTATGATAGCTGTCGCTTTGTTTGCGAGATATGTAGTACAACTGGCCTTTGAATTATCCAGCATCTTTTTAGGAATATGTGATTGAAAGAGAAGAAATAGTACTTGCCTGTCTTCTTGGTCTTGTCAGTCATAAAATAACCTGAGTAAAGTAGGAAGGTGAAAGAAGCTAACATACATCAAGACAGGCATTCAGCATGTAGACCAGATTATGATCTTCCTCACCTGAAATGCTGTAGATTGACTACAAATTTTGCACTTGTCAATGTGAGCTCCAACTTTATAGCTTTGTGAATTTGCTTATGGTGTGCAGAAAGTTACAAGTTTTGAGCAATAAATCAGCTAAAGATAAAATATGTTAGCTGAATTCAATGCAGCTGTTTCTCTAAAATTTGACCTCTAAAACAGGATACGTGCTTCTCGCTGTCAAATGTATGAATGTCAAATGTATGTTAAGATTCCTTGGCTGATCTCCGTAAGTGAAAGAGGCATGGTCCTGTGGTAAGTAAAATTTCTGTTTTCCTGAAAAGGGGTTTAACATCAGTTTGTAACAGGGGCCCAAATCTGCAAGATAACATAATCGGAGATACCAACTTCCCTTGAGAATGAGCAGATAATGACTGGTGAAACCTGCTAGCCTAAGTCTTTGAAGCTGTCCCACCTGTTGCAGAGACCCCACTTCTACCCAAATGGGAAAAAGTGAGAAGGGTCAACAGCATCACAGCTTAAAAAACACTGTATGTAGCCATCGCCTCAGCTCCAGTTAAGCAAAATTGGAACAGTGAGAAGCTAGATAGATGAGGGCCAGTGCTCACTATCTGTTTGTTGTTGTGTTTGTTTTTTTTTTTTTTAAATATATTCAATATTGCAGAAGAGAATTATGAAATCTGTCAGAAATCTGACTTTTCAGGATTATTCTACTCAGCCTCTTAGTTACATAAAGGAAAAAAGCTTCAGACACCACAAAGCAGCAAACTATGAACCAAACACCCCCCACTACTCATAATCAATCACAGGAATGCCTTTAAGATATCAAGGCAGTGGAATTTTGTATGCAAAAAAACCCAACAGAACGTTTTATTAATAGCAGTAATAATAAAAAATCCAGTGTAATAACATTTTATACAAATCAAACACTGTGCCAGAAGACAAGATGCCCAGCAGGCATGCCACTTAGTTGTGTTACCAAGTCCTTTATTTCAACTAAAGCATTAGTAATAACCATGGCCAGACAGATTGTACCAAATAAAATTTGTCTGATATGGTAACTTGTCTCCAACGTATCTTTCTGCAACAGATGTCTGTGTAGTTGATGCTGTTTTGTCTTTTTTCATAACTGAAACATGGACAGAGAGTAGGTCAAAGAGCTGTTTCAGTATGGTATTAAAGGCCGTCACTAGCATAAAAACGAAGGCTCAGAAATTTTTGTAAGAAAGATATGGTGGCTGCATATCATATGCTTTTTATCCCTGAAATACTTGACATAAAATTTTGCATGCATTAACCTTACCTCAGAATTAGGAAACTGAATTAAACTGTATTGTACTTCAAGCTTCCTCCAGACTGTTTTCATCTGTACTTCCACTTCATTAGTTCAAAGGTGATATTATGGAAATGCATATTTCTATTAATCTGTAAAACAGGAAGAGAAGTTGACTTAAGAGATATCCAAAGAAATTGTATTGACAGTTTATAGTACATAATGTGAACTGCACATTGCAGATACTGGTATGTGGAATTATGGAAGCTATCTGCTATTATGAGCTATAAAGAATTTCCTAGACTCCTGCATTACTAATGGTTGCATGGTTACAGTATATTTGTAAAATAATGACACTAAAAAGCCGTTAAAATTCATTTTATATATATTAGAGCATCAAATCATTCACTCATATACTTTAAACAAAGATTTCTATCCTTTAGTTTAAATATAGGTTTGTCGTAGATGAACAGTGATGTCAGAAAGGAAGGGTGTTAAAAATCTCTGTAGTTTTCCTATGAAAATAAGCCATTCTGATCTCTCCCAATAAGTCTTGGATTCACCTGGTCGACACCAGCCCAACTTGCAAACCTCCAGATACGAGGTTTCTCCCATTTCTTATTTATTTTTTTCAAACAGTTAGCGGACTAGAGGAAGGACACGTTGTTGGTGACACCAATGGGAAAACCAAACAGACAATGCACAAGTCAATCTTTATAAACACCAGAGAATCTGTAAGACTGCAGCTTCACAACAAAAATCCACTGCTTTCACCCCATTAGTTCCAGTACATAACGAACTGCAATGTAGTGAGAAATAACCAATAGGCTTATTGTAGCTGCACATAGACATGATTACTCCCGAGAAGAAAAAGCAAGCCAAGAATTTGGAAAAAATTACTGGCAATAGGGTGGGTTTGATTTTTTTGTTTGTGTTTTGAACTGGCGTACATCCAAGCACTAGAGGAAAGTATGGCACAGGCTCCTACCTGGCACTCTAACAATTGTGAGCAAGCCTGACTTGTGTCAAGTCCCAAAGTTTTCAAATGCATTGTGGATAACTAAGCTGGGCTATCAGCTTTACTACTTAGATTCCACCTTGAGCGTATGCCACCTATTGCCAACTCTTCCCATTTTATAATGGCACTATTTTTGAATGTTTTCATCACCTGAAGCTTTCAAAAAGATCATGCAAGAATTTTATCATTTAGAAGTCCCAGTCTTATGACTGCAAACATAACCTTGGAAGTAACACAAAGGCTTAAATGCAGGTAATCCAGCTACACTGTTAAAAAAAATACAGCCTATCTTATAGTGTAGAGATGTAGCGACTTATTTTTGAATGCCAAGGCCAACGGTACTGGGAATAGGGATGGGCAAACCATGTGCCTGCATGATTTCCAGCAGAGGAAGTTTCAGCATCCACTTTACTTCTCCTTTCCTTTCTAAACACCATAAAGACCTCTACCATTACAAGGTCAGAATACTTCTGTCTCCATGCCCATTTATAAGCACTGTTCCTCACACGCTGAGGTTTAATAGTCTTGGTAATAAATAATAAATTTGTGTAAAATGGTAACCTGACACTATCCTGAATATCAGATAGCACCAGTTCTTAAAGACAACTGTCTCCACTGAGCAGACAGGCTGACACTTGACTGTTATTTCTTCCATGGTGAAACTGAAAAAAACATTCTTGCCATGCAAAAGTGTTTGTGGAAGTTGTTTTCCATTTTATTTTTTTTTTAAGTAAAGAATCTGCAAAATATATCCATCTCTCTATATATAACCAAGGAACCTGAGTTCATCTTCTGTTGGACTCCAAAAAGAACAGCTATAAACAGAAAAAGTTGGTGTGCTTTCTGTTTTTACAACAGCTCCAATCCCCCTGTATCTAGTGTCTGATTTATACAAAGGCCACTTTGTATTATTTAAAGAGGCCGCTTTACAAGGGTAAAGACATCTCTGAACAACACTTGCCTTCTGTTTTGTTTTTAAAATTATGTCCTCCTGATATTTTTTCCAAACTCTCAAATTGATGAAATTCTTAGTAACTGTTAATTTCTGTAAGCATTCATTGCATTTCCCAATCCCACTCGCATGTATTAGATATCCAAGCTGTCTTACCAAACAAAATTATTTTAGTGAACTTCCTGATCTGCACAACTGTAGGTACGCCTACATTAGCATTTTAATTCAAATCAGGATTGCACTTTTGAAATCCATCTCCCAAACAACTCTGTTCTCCTTGCTTTGCTTCACATTGCAAAGCAGTCTCCAAGTACGTGAACCAGATTTCTTTTGAATAAAACTAGATCAGAGAATGAGCTTCAGGTGTGCATTGTACATGCTCCAACCACTAACAGAAATCCAGCCACAGAATCAGATGAGGACCAGCTTGAAATAAAACCCTCACAACCTGTTCAGGGTGGATGCCAGGTTCTCAGCACCTGACAGATCTGATCCTATTACACCACACTGCTCGGTAATGTGGACACAGCCTCTTTTATGACTTACCAGATTTTTGTGTCAGTTCCAAATTCATCTCTCCCTTTTTTAAAAGGGGAACTACAAAACCACTGTCAGAGATGGGACTGAAGTTAATGATAATTACTAATTTATGCGAGTGACCTCACTGTGTTACTATTTCTTCCATTTCATGAGATGCTACTTAAGAACATACTTAATTTTATAAAATCAATTGACTTAAATATTTATTTTATACAGTTATTCAAAATGCTTAATAATTAATAGATTAGTTTTTCAAAATGTGTAGTGCCATTCTTGATGGCATCTTCCAGAGAAGTGCTATCAGGATCAAAATAAAACTATGAATAAATTATTTGCACAACTCCACCTCCACTGTATTAGAACTTGGTCTACTACAATGACTACAAGACACACAAACAAATTCAAAAGTACAGAGCCTCACGGTGCTTGTCACTAGTTACATATTAAATCCAGATTTACCTGGGATTTTTTTCTAAGTATTAGGATTAAATTCAGGATCTTCATATACTATTAACTCAGAAATATCAGCACCCAATCTGGGAAAAGAAAGATCTGAATTACGTGAATGCACTAATTACCTAGCTAACCCAGAGAACTCTAAGTTTTGTGCCACTGGCAGGTCCCAAGGAACAGTCAGAATATCTAAGCTGAGCGGATTTAAGCCTCATTCTGTGTGTACCTTGCTAGCACAGGGCAGAAACCAACAGCCATGAGCAGGACAGACAGACAGGAAGGACTCGCAGTAGCAAAGCTCAAGTCAGACTGACTCACCTCGAGGAGGAAACCGTACTCAGGCTGTGGATTCCTTTTTCTTGTCTTCCCACTTATCTCTAGATCCTGCTTCCCTTCTCAGTAGCTCCGGTTCCTCCAGCTCCAGGGCCACATCCAACTCATTCCCTCACCTGTCTTTTCTTTTGATGCTAAAGACTTTCCTGGCACTTGACTCTCCCTGCACACTGTTTGTCTGATTCATTCCCCCTTTGCCCTAACTGCCTCACCAGTTTTCAGCTGAATTACTTTATTCATCTTAAATTATATCTTCCTCCTCAAAGGACCTTGCTACTTGTTACAGTTGGGGAAATATGCCAAGATTTGAGAACTGCCCTTTATTTGGGGGATGGGGTGGGTGGGATATGCAACTCATTCCTTCAGTACGAATTAGAAATTTCACAGCAGAATACAACACCAGAAGTAGACGAAGTAGACGAAAGGCAATCCTGAGGTGGCTATACCCATCCAGTACCCTGACAAACCTATAGCTGAATAAGCACCACAGCTTTTAGCCCAGAAACGGACAAGAAAGGCTGGCACGTGGGAAATCTGCAATTGCAGGAAGACAGGATGCTCAGAAGGGCTTTACATTTATGAAAATTGACTTACCACAATTTTTAGAAACATAAGGGTGCAAATGGCAAATCTTTGTGCTATTAGACATCTCTAACTCAGGTGTGCATTTTAAATGCAAAATTATGTGTATTTAAGGAACATAAGTTTGGAAAGTAACTTTAATTGAAGTAACATAACAGTTAAAGTAATTCAATTGCAATTGAGTACACGATCATGCAAGGACTCATTGGTATGGACTATGGGTTAAATACTTCTTCATTTCACTCCAGCTTCCAGTTACATCTTTCCTGCTCTTTTACTTCCTCCAGCCACCGGTGCTTCACTTCTGCAGGGTTAACCATTCAGTTAATCAGACCTTTACCCCACTTTATGAAACAGAACTTGTTTTAAAGTTCCTGTAAATACAGATCATGTCACAGACACGGGCTAGGGTGGTAAGAGACAAACAGTTAAACCAGAAAAAAACCAGGGGCAATAGCCTTCAGCAGCTGATTTGGGGTGGGAGCAAAGGGGAGGAGAAAAGCAGGTTGTGCTAGCAACATATGTGTGTATGCAGTGTCAGAGAGTCCATGGCCAGCTGATGGCTCTGTTAACCATAGATGGGAGAGGTTTCAGAAGCAGAATTATTCATTTTTGGGTAAACTACAGTCCCAAACAAAAGGCTTTTTATGCACCCAAAAAATACACTACAGGCCCAGACAGCAACCTAGAAGATGCTTCAGTTAACAGTCTCATGACTGCCTGTCCTGGTTTAGCCAGAGTTGCTGGAAGCTAAAAAGTTTGAAAAATGCTTTTAGAAGTCTACTATAGCTGTGAAATTTGAGTGGAATTTTAAAGGGAAAGCAGCCATGCCAAATTTCCAAATCCTACTTCAAAGTTCATGTCCAAGGACATGAATTTCTCAAGGAAAACTTTTTCAACAAATTTACATGCGAGAAAAAAAACCCAGCACGCTGGAAAGAGCAAATATCATACTGCCTGTAGCACATTTGGGGCTTGGTAGTTTTGTCTGTGGAACAGTGAAGGTATATGAGCAAGAACATCCCATTGAACAAATGGCCCTTCCAAATTCAATGGGACTGTTACATGAAATAAAATGAACAGGCTGAGCAAGCATATCACTTTCCAGCTTCTGGTCACCAGGTTTTCCAGGTAGCAAGATGGGAAATAAGAACCTGAAATATGGTTCAACCACATTTATCCAATCCTCGAGGTAAGCTAGTTCAAAATTATTAAAAATCACCTAAGTAAAAATATATCTACATGGAAGCTAATTTTAAAAATTAATTTTATGACTACATTCCCTAAACTAATACAGAAAAGGATCAACTAGTTAATTTAAGTACTAATCTAACCTGTCTGGTTGTTTTTGCAGGTAAGTAGAACAACGAGTGATGTTGCCACTAGTCCAAAATCTCTCCATTGACCTTTAATTTCCAGTCTGACAGAAAATACAGGACAAATCTGTAAATTTAAAAAAAAAAAAAACAACTGCTTTTCTTTAAGTGAGGTCTCCCTCTTTTTAGGAAAATTTTCTTCTCTATCAGAGACATGCAACTTTCTTCTTACTGAGACGGAATTTTTATTTATTTCATGAACATTATTAGTCGGAAGTTAAATCAATGGGCTAGACCTAACACATTGACGTAATTTTTTTGCAAAACAGAGACAGATGCTCTTCCAGGTCCTTAAAGAACTCTTCTACTTGGGAGGTAGGTATCAGAGGACTCTCCACATGTCACATCGTTCAATCCCTTTACATAGAAGGAGAGAACCTGCACCCTAGAACAACCTGAGCTTTTTCTTCTGAGGCCTTACAACCATGCAAGCTGGCACAGACAGACAATACCCTGAACAGGTAATACCTGAAAAACTGACACACTGCTTCACAGCTAGGCACTCTCCCTGTCCTCACTACACATCTCTGTTTTCATCATCTGAGTTTCCTGCCAATATATAAAACAAAGTGTACTACACAATCAAGCTCCTGCAAATCATTGCCCCTGGGTATATCTAGAAGTATTAGAACACAAATTCCTGAGCAAGGCGGGACTGTGCAGTACCAGACAGATAGGATGCATTTTCCAGAATGACATGAATCTGCATAAATCACAATGCACTGTACTCTCCATGGCATCTACTGACACAAGGAATTCATCACTGGGGTCATGAGAATACAGACAAAAACATTCTTAGACCCATAATATCTAAGTCTGCCTTGGCTTTTACCTTATCCTGGCAGATGTAATTCCCTATAGTAGAAAGAGTTTAAGCCTCCTGATTTCTTAGAGGATATCTTGAATATTTTATTTTGGCACACCTAGCTACATCACCTGGAGTCATCTGAAGGACTTCATAGCCTGCTGTGCTGTCAGAGCAGGCTCTGCGCTCCCAGGGAAGCTGCAGTATTCCTCTCAGTTGTCATAAATGTTCTTTGTTCAATGAGCCAGCAGAAGCTGAAAAATCAGCTGACTCTCCATACTTTGGGAATAAAAGGAATCTGACAACAGCCCACTATTAAAACAAAGGTGGTTATATAGTAGGCCACCCTCAAAGGCAATCCCATCAGCCTGCAGCACTGATGATGCATCAAAGCCAGACAGTTCATGCAGCATGGAGAGATCAAGTCAGAATCTGACTTGCCGAGCTTTGTCAAAAAACAACTGGGCTAAAACCTTTGCTTTGCAACTCCTCCTTTCATCATATCCCACAGCTCTTTAAGTATCCAAAACAGTTCTCTAACATGTACTTTTGATTTTCAAGAGAGATCTAAAACTCAACTGTTTTACCTGAACTTTGGAGGTACCCAACCCAAAGCTCCTCCATTCACAATCTGAGCTTTCTGTCAGGATGCTGAAGACAGTGGCCCACAATTAAAAGTCTTCTGCTACATTCGACACCCCCTGAAAACGTAAGGCTAGCTGCGATACCATAGACTGCACAAGCCTTCCCAAATTTCAAGAATTTATCAAAAAATGCCTAGGCTCTATGCTGTTTAGGCATCAGGCATATTTCATAGTCAACTTCCCCAGCGTGCTTCAGACCCTCACTGGGTCCTGCTGGCCACCTGGCTAATAGGTTGCCTTGTGTGGATGGAAGCAAGAACAGAATTGGATCACTTGGCACACAGACCCAGAGGCATGCATTCTTATCATAATACTGATCCTGGGAATGCTGCCCAGGCTTCAATTTCTCTCTGACAAAAGAGCCAATGAAATCTAGCTTCTGCCTGTGCCGCAGGACATATTAGACCACATTTTGATAGGTGATCCTCTTCTCCCTCCCTCTAAGATTCCTGCAAAAGGTCAAGTATTTCTTCAATTTGTATTTTTATAGAGTAATTGAAATAGTGAGAAACATTTTCCCTTTGATTCAAAAAAAAAAAGTTCTGCCACAACTTTAAAATCCCGTGGTCTCAGGCACTATCAAAATACTATAGAACAAACAAGATCCCAAAACTGCACTAATGTTTTATCACATTGACTTATACCTCTGCATGCATGTGTAGGATTAACATTTGGTTTCTTTCATTTTTAAATTGAACCATAGTGTGGCGGATTGGCCCTGGCTGAACGCCAGGTGCCCACCAAAGCCTCTCAATCACTCCCCTCCTCACCTGGATAGGGCAGAGAAAATACAACAAAAGGCCTGTGGGTCAAGATAAGGACAGGGAGATCATTCACCAATTACCATCACAGGCAAACCAGACTCGATTTGGGGAAATTAGTTTAATTTATTCCCAATCCAATCAGAGGAAGATAATGAGAAATAAAAACTAAGTCTTAAAACACCTTCTCTCCACCCCTCCCTTCTTCCCGGGCTCAACTTCACTCCCCATTTCTCTACCTCCTCCCGCCCAGCGGCACAGGGGGACAGGGAATAGGAGTTGTGGTCAGTTCATCACACCTTTTTCTCTGCCACTCCTTCCTCCTCAGGGGGAGAATTCCTCATGCCCTTCCCCTGCTCCAGTGTGGGGTCCCTCCCACGGGAGACAGTCCTCCATGAACTTCTCCAACATGAGTCCTTCTCACACGCTGCAGTTCTTCACAAACTGCTCCAGAGCGGATCCCTTCCACGGGGTGCAGTCTTTCAGGAACAGACTGCTCCAGTGTGGGTCCCCCACAGGGTCACAAGTCCTGTCAGGGGCCTGCTCCAGTGTGGGCTTCCAACAGGGCCACAGCCTCCTTGGGACTTCCACCTGCTCTGGCATGGGGCCCTCTGTAGGCTGCAGGTGGATATCTGCTCCACCATTAACCTCCACGGGCTGCAGGGGGACAGCCTGTCTCGTCACGGTCTTCACCATGGGCTGCAGGGAAATCTCTGCTCCATCACCTGGAGCACCTCCTCCCCTCCTTCTTCACCGACCTTGGTGTTTACAGCGTTGTTGCTCTCTCATATTCTCTCTCCTCTCTCCCACTGCAGTTGCTGTTGCGCAGCAGCTTTTTTGCCATCTTAAATATGTTACCACAGAGGCACTACCACTGTCACTGATGGGCTTGGTCTTGGCCAGCAATGGGTCTGTCTTGGAAACAGTTGTCATTGGCTCTATTGGACACAGGGTAAGCTTCTAGCAGCTTCTCACAGAAGCCACCCCTGTAGCCTCCCACAACCCCCCCACCCGCTACCAAAACCTTGCCACACAAACCCAATACACATAGCCACACAGAATCGTATTAAACACAGCTTGTGGGGTTGGTAACTTCTGACAAGGAACATAGGTGACAGGAACACATAATTGGGAATAAGAAAACCTTTCGAAGGAGATCGCTGCCTTCAGCAAACCACTAAGTGAGAGCCATCATCTCAACAGCTCTGAACACATGGAAGCCTGACAGCGTCTTTAAGGAAATCAGGAGACACCTCAGACACCCACTTCCTCCCCCAAATGTTTAAAGGCCTTCACCATGAGCAGACTTATCAGGTACATAGGTTTTCCTGCAGAAAGTGACGTGGACTATACTCTAACATTCAGAAGAGTAAAATAACACTCCTGGGGGAACATGTGCTGGAGCTCAAAAAATTACTTTTTCATTCAGATATGAGAATACAAACATATCTAGACATTTTTGGCACTTTAAACAGACTTTAAGTACTAAGAGTCCTTACAATTAACATTCTTCTAAAAATCATAAAACCCACTTCTTTATTAGCTCAAAAGTGTTCTTCCCCAAAAGCAAAATAAACACCTATGTCTCTGTCATAACTCAGTCTTTCACAACAGAACACTCAAAGTATGAATGGTTTCCCCTATTGGATCTGACACACAGAAAACAGTTGGAGGTCAGTCACGATGCACGTTAGTTGTCAGCAATGAGAACTGTTTAGAAAGAATATGAAAAACTTAAGGTTCAGAAGTTAGTAGCTGGCACAGAGTTGAACATTTATTTTTTTTTCCCCTGGAGCTATAAAAATGCACATATTCTATTAAATGGCCTGTACTGAAAACAAAGTCGTATTGGCATTAGAGGCACAAAAGCACAGAATTCTTGCCTTGCTCAATGTTTAAGTCCTGCTAAAACATATAAAACTTAAAATTTGCATTTGTTTCTACCATTATAAAGTAAAATGAAAGAATCGGTCAACTATCGTTAAATCTTAAAATTGGCAGTGACTACAAAAGCAAAGGAAGTACGTTTAGATGAAATTCATACAGTGTGCATCATATCAAGAACATAGAGAGAGCGTTCACATTTATACACCAAACCCTAGATTTAGGCTCCTATTGATGTAATCCCTAGTGATAAAAAAACCACAATGCATACTTTATTTTCTATAACTGATTAGTCATACTTTAATCAACACTAGAATTTCATTAAAATGTATTGCAAAGTATTGTCCTTCAGACTAGTTATGACTTATCAATACTGCTTTGGGAAAAACTGACTACAATAAGGATGCTGAAATAGGAAGCAGATGGGGCGGCTCAGAATGTTGCAAAGGATCTGTGCATCCTTTGGAGATTCCAGCTGTTGACAATCATCTATAAAAAGATATATAAATATAAATATATAAAGCTTGGTTCCCAGTAGGCCTATCCAGATTCCCCAAAATACAACCTCATTTCTGTGAAACAGCGATATGACATTTGGAGAATAACCAAACTCCCCAAAAAAGTCTTTAAAGGAGACAACCAAGCACAGGAGCCTTTTGTAGACAACAGCTTTTAGATAAGGATAAAAGACATTACATGCAGTCTCCTGCTCTCTTTAAAGTCACTAACTATACAATATAGTATAACAGAAAAGAAAGGCATATAAAAACATTTCAAATTATTCTAGACAACTTCAGAATTCACTTGGTCCAAGTGTAGTAACTAAAATTTAGGTATTTCTGTGGTATATACTTTAGAACCTTTTGGATAAAACTTCAGAAAATCAGAATGTGATGTTCTTCGAATGCACAGTGTTCCACATGGTTATTTAACGGGATGTTTTAGCTTTCCACAATTCACTGATGTTACAGAAATAACTGTAAGTCTTTGGCAGAGAAGATACAGAACTATAAGTTGTACCATTTTTTGTAATTTAATGGTACAAAAAACCCCTTCTATATATAAGTCAAAGAGTACTTTATAATCCAGAAACCTGTATGAAATTACCTTGGTAGCGTTTAATTGTATCTGATCTCAAGCAGACTGAACCTTCCTTCATCTGTTTAAAAAAAAAAAACAAAACAACAGAGTACTACTCTTCCTCATACAATAAGACTGATTTTTTATTCAGACAACTATTAGTCCCATCATCAGAAAACACAAGTTGTCTTTTTCTGCAAAAGAGCTTACACATTAAAAAAAAAAAGGCAACTCAAAAGAAAGATATAATTATGAAATCAGAAGTCTTTTATTAAGAAGTTTGCACTGGGGACTTATCCCTGCATACTCTGTCTCTGGAACTTCTTCAAACATTGTTATTTCAGAAAAAAATTAATTAGGAGTATTAGAAGAAAAATCCCAAGTAGTAAAACAAACTGGATACTGCTAAAGTATCCTTTTATTCATTAGGATCTTAGAAGATATGACCGTAAAAAGAATTTCCATCCTTACCACTTGCGTGATGATACAAAACTCAATTTGCAAGTCTGAACTCAGGCCACCATGGCTCCAGCTGAGGTGAAGGGGTTGCAGTAAGGCATTGCTGCATCACGTAGGCAGTAATACACATGGGTAATTCAGTGTAGAGACTAAGCTGCTCAAAAATCCTCAGCCATTTCTGCTATTAAGTCTAACAATTATACATTCAGAATGCTAAAATATTATACTGCCTGCAGTTCTTTGGCCACTAAATCATGGACCCTTTCAACTTGACCTAAGATTTATAATGACAGATTTGTGAAAAAAATACTCCATACAGCATAGATCTGAGGCCCACAGCAAAACAGGGCAGGAAAACTCCTCAACACTGCGATCTTGGACATGCCATATAGTTACCTAAATATTTAATCTAATGCCTCTCGCATTTCCTCCCAATTTATATATCCAGAAGTAACGGTAAAGAATTCCAGTTCATCTCATCTCAAATTCTCTTCTCCAAATTCACAGGATTACTGGTGCCTTCTCTTTTTTTTTATTTTAATTTTTTTTTTTTTAAGAAAACACACAATGAAAAAAAATTGTGGTAAACACTGGTGACAGGCCACTTACAGAGAAAAATACAGATCTCTTAACTGCCTGGGAACAGGACCATTTTATATAGCAAAACCACCTTCTATGAACAAATACTGTAAAAGATGGGATATATCCAGAAAAAAAGGACTTTAAAAAGAATGGCTAAATTAAATCCATAGCTTCATCAGCCAGGGAGAGTTTTTTGTCAACAAAGTCCTACAGGCACCAGAGGTGTGGCTACCACCTGAGCTAAAAAGCACCCATCCGCTTAAGCCTGCTGAGAACTCTGACACACTTGGTATTCTGCACATACCTTTAACCACTCTGACACTGCTGATGTATGCTAACAAACTTAACTGACAGACGCTTTCATTCAGACGCATTTTAATATACTAATACAGAAGTTAAAGCACCATCCTGCAAGTTGTGGATGAACAGGGTGTTCCAAGATAGACCTGATGAGTACAAGTGATTGTTCTCTGCTGCGTTTGCTGAAGACATGTCACTTTACAGAGATGAACACAAGGCTCGTGGAAGAAGGGGCAAAAGGGAGAAAACCGGCATTAATTGTTTTTTAGCCAATCAAGCATACTTGCGGTGGGAGAAGACTCCTGAAATATGAACACATTTTAATGTATGCTTTACAGCAAAATACACTCCAAACAAAGTTATTTTATTATTGGGAGGTAGAGAAAGTAAGTTAGACTTCACTGTCTGTGTTCCAGAGTGGCATAAAGAATAATATAAAAGCTTTTCCACCACATTGAGACCATCAGGGAAATATGTACATTTGTGACAGTTACATTGTTCAAGAATGTTTTTGGAAATTTCGTGTTTATTTTCGTTCTGGAAAACTTGCCCTGCTGCAAGAAACTTCAGATATTTGACATTGTTGCTTTAATGTGACTTCTAACAAAAAAAAGGAAAAAAAAACCACCCAAACCCTCTGACACTAGCAGCTTTTTCTACTTAGTAAAGGCACAAGAGCCAGCAGCTGACATTTGAATCTCATCTAAATTCAAACAGGAAATACACTTTAAAGACTTATCAATTATAGACCGATTCACCCATGACTGCAGTGGATTCTCCACTGTGAGCAGTCTGCTAAAGGCATACTGGATATATTACAGGTAAGTGCATTTATGGCACACTGGGGTAGGCATTTATGTGGGTTTCCTTTTGCCCAGAAGTCCATGAACAGAGAACGATCTCAAGTAAAATTCCTCAAACCTGGAAACACCACGCATCACTCTGTTCAGACTAGCCAAGCAGAGCTCCTCATGTACAGAACGACTTTGAATTCAGTGGAGGCAAAGTTCCATTGCACAGAGCATGGACCATTACAGGAAGATCTTTAATCTTTCCAGCACTGTCCCGCTTGTTGCTAATTAATAATATTTAAATGTTTAAAAAAAAAAATCTTTGAAAAAAGATGGAAGTAGAGCTATTTCAGATGTATACATTATTACACCAGGTAATGTATATCTTTTAACAAAAAGCTAAAATAAATTTTACAGATACACTTTAGATTATTAATTACCCTAAGTAATTGCTGCTTCATTATTATTTTCTGGGATATTCAAGAGAAAGAAAAACAGAGCATCTTTACATGTTCCCTTAACTTAGGTATTTTATTTCCTACCCAAATGAGTGAATAAAGTTCTTATTTTAACCAAGAAAAAAATGCAAAAAGGACTTCAAATATAGAGGTAACCTCTGTCCCTCTCTACCCTGAGAATCATCTGGATTCTATTAAACTGTCAAGTAAGTACCAAGGTTTACGGAAAGAGAAATAAAAGAAACCGCAAAATGTTTAACATTGGTAGCTTCTTTATAGGCTACATGAAAGCTCTATATGAACCTCAGCTGATTTAACACTTCAAATGCACATCTATTTTATAAAATTATAGAGGGAAAACTGCAGCTAAATATTTTGACCTACTAGCCTAGCTGCCTACTCCTCCTAAGCAACTTAGAGAACTATTTATAAAACAGCAATCAATACTGTGAAATTTAGGGGAAGGCAACAAAGGCCAAAGGCTTCCACATAAAGCTGTCAGATTATCTTATCTTTTATGTTTCTGTGTTTTAATGTTCTATATCACAGAATACAGACTATACATAGCACTACTCAAAGATGCAGCGAGAAAAGGGCTCAGCTGCAGAAGAATTATCTCCTGGGCTCTAAAGAAATTCAGCCTCATCTAGGTGTGTGACAAACTTGCATATGACTTACAAACCCCACCAACAGGAGCACTCCTTGGAATACTTTCATACTTTAAATAGATAATAACAATGCAACTGAAGCATCAGTCTTCAGGTAGGCTTTTTCACCATAACATCATTCCCACCAAAGCAGAAAGCCACTGAATTTCCTAACTGCTTGCAGAAACAAATTTCAGCCCACTAATGACTGACTAGAACTTCAGCATTCTGTTTTGACTAGAATGCAAGACACTTGCAAGTGCTGATAGATTTCAACACTGGATAGTTTCCAAGAGTATTCATTGAAAATAGCAAAGAATCCCAGCTCAGGACAGCAGCCTCCTTATTAAGGTGAAGAAAGGTGAAAGGCTGTCCAAGAGCAAACTGAAAGTAAACAACAGAAAAGTCAGGTTTTCCTGAAGTGTTTTATAAAGGATTGGTTATTTACACTTTGCCTCTGTTTTCTTTTTAGAGCAAGGTACATCAATTAAAACTCTGATATGAATACCACATAATTAAACAAGATTACAAAAGGAAGAGATATACAGACACTACCATGACCACTTTTGCTTACTCAAATCTGAAATAAAATTGTTGGAACAAACAATTGTGGGGAAAAATGTACAGGTTATGGATTTAAAATTTGTAAGATGACATGTCTTAAAAAGGCAAGCAGGAACAAGTTTTATATTCCAATGTTTTTAAAATGTAAAAGAACATGTTATTTCTGTAGCCCCTTCCTTATAAACTACAGAATGTTAGGAAGGATGAAACAACCTTCCACCTTTTTACAAGGAACTTTTAAAACAACTAAAACTGACACAGAATTACACAGCCATGCAGAAGCTGGCTCTGTTTATAGTAGTATCTTTCATATTGCCCCGTAGAAGTATACAGCTTTCCTATCAGCCCTACCAACTCAACCCAAGGTCAAGACTGGGTTACTTTCCTTTGTGGAATCTTCCACCATTAACACAATGCCAAGAAAGTATGTACCCCAGATATGCCCCTGCATTTACTTCAAGTGATTTATTGAAGTATACAGGACTGCAAGTCAGGAAACAGCTTTCAAGCACATGAGGAAAGTTAGAAAGTCTGACTTGGTTCTGCTGGCTCTAGAAGAGTCACAAGAAATAAAAGTTACTGAAGTGAGCAGAAATAAATGAATATGCTTAAACAGAAGTTCTGCTGAATAGAAGCAGTACTCTTGCACATTCCTTCTCACATTAGTATATTCTCAAAACTAAAATAGAACAAATATTTGAGTATATTTAAACAGAACCACACAACAACTCAGTAACCAGTTTACAGCTCTTTATATTTAAAAAGAAAACAGAACTTGAAATATCTAAGCAATGCAACTACATTTTGATCAAAGCAGCATGCAATCATATGCTGGCAGTCACTAAAGCAGATGCCTGCCATTAGTGTAATATAAGCATCTCCATAACCTAACTCATTCTTATTCAGAGAGGAAAAGAATACCTTGGGAAAGAACTAAAAAAAAAAAAAAAAAAAAAAAAAAAAAATTGAAGTCACAGGAAACCCAGGAAAGGGTGAGCCCAAGATACTGTAATGTATTTTGTTTGTGCATTTATGCCTGGAAGTCAGGTGAGATCCAGACATTCTCAAGTTCTTTAAAATAGAGGATGTCTGTCTCTAATAAACCAGAATGTTACGGGATAATCCAGTGATCTGATTAAATAAGTTTTAGACTGTCAAACCACCAAAACCCCATGTAGACGAGACTATGTGGGTCTTGGCCTTTCCTTAAATTGGAGAAGGGAGCAGGGAACATAAGGAGGAACCAATGATGATATGGGACAGAGATACGCATGACCCAAAACAAAAACTCCCAATAGTGTCCTTGAACAGAACTGCTAACTCTTGCCAAGGGTTGCAAAGGCATTAAACAGCCTCAGGTTATTTTGTGTTTCCTGAGCCAACTTGGGAGGCAGAGGGGGCAACCCTCTTAATACATATTCTTAAAGATACAACTCAAAAAAGCTTAAAGATCGAAGCATTCAAGAATTCTTCTGATGAATGAGGAGCTTGTGGGCTTTCCTTGTCCACGCGCTCACTCAGGGGTAAGGTTTATCTCTTTGTCAACAGAACCTGATGTGCTGCAATTTGTACAATGACAGTATCAGTTCTTCTGTGCACAGTCCAGTAAACTGGTTTGGCGGAGGCGGGGGTCTTCTTGGCTGCTTGTGGGAGGGTGTTTTATTTTGTTAAATAAGCTGAGACCTGCCCATAGCTCCTCCTTATTAAAGGCAGCAAAATATTTATAATTTATCTCAAGAGGAACATTCTTAGATACTGAAAAATAGCAGCAGTTCAGATCCGTAATTCTTAGCACACTACTTGTAACTTGATCCTAGAATTGACAAACTGCACTACCTGCCTGGGGAGTGTGTGTCAAAAAAAAGACACCTGATCATTTGAAAACTACATGGTTCAAGATGCTCTTAAAGATACAGAATATGTTACGCCAAATACAGGAAAAACACTAGCAGGATGAAGCAATACCCTTCTGTTTGAGTTGATAGATGAGACTTTCAAAGGTGTATCAACACGAGTAGGAAAAACAAGATTTCACCCTCCATCAGGTTCAAAGGTCATAACAGGGAAAAGTTTATCAGCAATGTATATAGGAAGGTGTCTTAATTGAATAACTGAAAATATTTATACTTTGAATGGGATGAAGAGGAGGGAGACTGCTTAGGACAGTGAAAGAGGTAAGGAAAAGATGTGCAGAGAGAACAGCTTTGTTATAGCTACTGCTCCTCTCCAGACAGAAGTTAAAATACTCCAGAATTCAACCTAGTTGTACAGCAAGGGAAGTACCCACCCCAAAGCTCCTCGGCGCTGCCGTGCTGCTTCAGCTGCACTGATGCCATGGAGCGGCATCTGAAAAAGCAAATTGTCTACTGCATGTGAAGTAATAACAAACAACTTTTCCATTATTGCACAGTAATAGTACATTATTTTTCTACAGATCTTTCAGCACCTGGATTATCTTTAAAAATATTTTCCACATTTCAAAAAAATTCTATTTTTAGACTTTTACAACTCTTACACTCTTTAGTCAACTGCTCTTTCTTTCCTGTGGTCACGAACGTTAGAAGTTTTCACAGCTTAAGCTCTAACTTTACAGATAAAGTTGGATGTATTTTGATGTGCTACAAGGGCTTCTTTTTGCTAAAAAGCATGACAGGATACAACACTGAAAAACAGAAAAGCACATTTAATACTTCAGACTGTTCTGATGTTACTTTTTTAGGACAAATGATTGTGTGAAACACCAATTAAACAGCACCACCAGGATATGCAGCTACCACTGAAAAGCAGATAAAGAGCTCTCCAAGCCACTGTCAGCAACAGTGAAACTGAAATAATTTATGGAGAATCTAGAACTACTGAAATCATGATTTCTGCTACTGCAGTACTAAGAAACACTGCACAAGAATTATAATGGGATGTTGCCTATAATATGGTCTTATCTTTATTACATTTATCTTATTATCTTTATTTTGTCCTCCTTAAAAAGGCTTCCTCTGATGCTATTCAGTTTATGTGCTACTAAAAATAATCAAAAAAGCCACTTTTTATCTAAGAAAATTTTCAAATACAGTTGTTACAAAGAATATATCGGGGAAGAACAGTTTTCACTTCTTTCATTAGGCAATCCTCTGCAAGACCACCTCTACTTTTCTGACAGTAATGATATTTAAATCAATCATTCAAATTTAAATGATACACACAAAAAAACCCAACCCAAAAGACAAGGAAGAAAGACCTGAATTCCAAGGAAACGGAATGTTTTTTTAAATCCTGAGTTAATGCAAGACCAAAAGAAAAAAACAAAACCAAGAAAACAAAAAAAACCCCACTTACTACAAAAACATAGTTGTATTTGCCTGATGTTTTCTTGAGTTTTCTCTTTGATAAAACTACAGTCATATTTGAGAAAGCTTTCCAGTTCACAGATCCATTCTATTTCTTGTTGATGTTGCAGTACATTTTAATTAAAAACCGTAACAAAAAGGAAAACATCAAATGCACAGTTTTAAATAAAAGCCAAGAAAGATACTAAATGTTTATATTTCTACCTTCTGATGATGTCTGGGGGGAAAAAAACAAGCTACAGAAAAGAAGTAACAGTTGCACAATGGCTATCAACACACCATGTAAACAAATACAGGAATATTTTGGTTTTGGGCCTAACTCATATGCACCATCTTACAAGTAAACACGACTTGCAAGCTCACACTCGTCCTTCAAAGTTATCTTCATACATTTATACATACATGCAGTATAGAAATTGTCATTTTCAAACAGTCTAAATTGAAAGAAGTAGTAACAAGAGGATAGGCTAAGAGATGCTACTTAATGCCAGTCCACAGCTGATATTTGGAAAACATACAAAGAACAGGTGAAAAAGATTCTTGCTTTTAGTATCTGTGGAATTTTCTCTAGTTTAGTAATCCGCCTTAAGGTTTCTGGTCCTCCATCAAGTTCCAACATGGTTTCTTTAACAATCTGATTTAAAAACATTCAAAACAAAAAGAATTCTATGGAGTTGAGTGATAACATTCACATTTGGTAACGTAGCCAAGAAAAACCCAACTGGAAAAAGAACGTAATGATTTACTTGTGCAAGACCTGCAGATAGCCAGAACACCAATTCAAAACCTGCCAGAGTTTATTAAATATTATTACACAAATGATACCGTTGTCCTTTCTCGAGTTTGAAAACCTGATGTGTATAAACTTAAGCTGAAAAAATTTGCTGTCAGTTTTCAATTGCATCTATTTAAAAATAATTACTTAAAGGCCAACAATTCCACCTATAGCCATTTCATATCCTACCTCACAAAAGGAAGGAATAAAACTACTTTTACTTCACTTGGAAGTAAACTCACCCCTTCTAAGTCCTACAATAGGATTTTAACGTTTGCAGAAAAATCATGGGACAAGAAGTACATTAAGAGTTACTCCTTTCCTGGCAAATTGTTTCTTGTGTTTGTGAACCACTGCCAAATCTAACACTGACAGAAGAAACACTTCAGAACTTCAACATTTTTAAAAGTCTTTCCATTGTTTCAAATATGCACTTAGAAACAAACAACATTTTAACAACCATCGTATTATGTTCCCTTTCCCAGGTCACAAACACCCACAATTTTAAAAAACTTAAGTAGTAACTGCTGTAAGCACAAGACTATGTACAGTTACTTTTGCTAATACAGTCACTAAGATTTAAAATAAAATAGGAGCCCAAATAGATTTAGATAACTAAGTGGTCTGCCTAAAAAAAAAATATTTAAAAAAAATGCTAGGCATCCACCCAATAGCTCCCACTGACAAAATATTCAGATAGAGATTTTCAGATAGCCTGCAGCAGTAAACCATTTGGCAGCTCTCCTGCCTCAGTTCTCTGTATAAAGACAGACTTAAATCGGGGAATAGAAGACTACCACAAATGGGGGATAAACAGAAAAAATAATCTACGTAGTTTTTCATGCCCCAACCTAGATCTTTAGAAAGCGAGAACTCAGGCCATCTGAAATAAGCATACCTCAGTTACAAGTAACTAATTTTAGAAGTGAATTGAAAAAAAAATAAAATTCTGTGAAGTCTCCTTCTAAAGAAAGATCTACTAGAAAAGCCCACCAACCTGAACATAAAAAAAAAGGCCATCACTCAGTACCATATCTGTTAGCTGAGTTCTTCCCTCGACTGTGAAACAAAAGGAAGATGGTGGTACACTTGCAAACTATACACTAAAGTTTCAGTTTTCAGTTTAACTCTCTGACACACAATACAAATCAAGTCTAACCACTGCAGCTAGATAAACTAACACGGCTGCTGTTGAACAAGGTCAAGCAATTTTTGCTCTTGTCCTCCATTCACCCACGCATTCGAGTAAAATGATGCCAACTAAAAAGGACCAACCAAGCAATGTATTAGACTGGGTTAGAAATCAGATCAGACACAAACAGTCAGAGCTCCAGAGGAAGACAAGGTGACCACACAAACCGGCAACCCCATGCATTCAAGTTGCTGTCAGATAGAACCATCAACTCACAGAGGATGGAAGAGACTTCTGCAAGTCACTTAGTCCAACCTTCTGCCCAATACAAAGCAAAACTCAAAGTTAGGTTAAATTGCTCAAGACTTTGTCCAGTAATATCTTGAATATGCCCAAGACCAGCAGTTCTGCAGCCTCTCTCAGCAACATGCCCCAGTACCTCACTATTCTATTTTTTTTTTAATCTAGTAAGAAATCACCTTGCTGTAACTCGTAACCAGTAATTTATCATCCTTTCAACGTGCACTCCTGGGAAGACTCTAGCTCCACCTTCTCTAAAACAGCCATTGGGTAGCTGAGGACAACAAACAGATCATTCCTCAGCCTTCTGCAGGCAGAACAAACGCACCTGGTGGTTGACAGCCCCCCTGCTGCAGGCCAAGCCATTCCATCGGTCCCTCTCGTACTGGAGGACCCAGACTTGGAAGACCAAGCCTGCAGCCTGCTGGCTACAATTTCTGTTCTAATTCAGCAGAACAGTGAATCAAAACCAAAAGGCTTAGTCTTGATCCCGCTACCTTCCCCCCACTCGCAGACCAGAGCTGGTACCCCATGTAACCAAAGGATGAGGCTCCTCAAGTAACTGATGTGATGGGTTTGGTGTTGGGTGTTTTGGTTGTTTTGGTTTTGTTTTTTGATAGGTTGGATTTCTGACTGATCAGGACAATGAAATGACTTAACCTGGTCACCACAATTGCTAGATGGACTATAACAAAAGAAGTGAAATGCGCAGAACCACCCATTACCTCACTGCCCTACCAGATAGACAAATACCTGAGAGAGTTTTACTGAGAAAGCAACACTGGAAACATATAGCACATCCTCCATTTGCAAGCCTGTTAGCTCAAATACTGTGTTATTTTAGTGCCAAAATAATTTTGTTGCTTGCCACGGCAGATTAAGGGAAGTGTTTTTAATGAAGACCTATGCAAACATTTTGCAAGGTAAGCATGCGTGGGCAGAAGCAACGTAATTCAGATATGTTCGTTGCTAACTTACAGCGTGACTGCAGCAGCTACACTCTGTTTCAACTAAGGCAGGAGTGTTGGCAATACCATTTTACCCATTTAGCTCTGCATCTATTAATTCACCCTGGATCCCAGCACAGGGGCTTAACCATCACAGTTAGACTGCTTGAAGTTTCTGAACTGGCACAAGTACCTATGTAAAATACATTATGTATGCATTTATAGTCCTTTTTCCACTTCTAGGCATTATACACACTGAGATCTCAGCTTAAAAATCATGAAACTGTCCGAACTGCACTGAAATCCATTATAGATGTACACATTGGAACAGAAACAAAAAGGTGAAGGTTTTTTTATATCAGTTACCTTTTTATATCAGCTGCCTCTGCTGCATACTGCTTTTTTGGAATAAACATATTTTTTAACCAACACTAAACAGATTTTGAAATATAGCATGGGACACACTGAGTTGAGAAAACACTAAGAAGAATTTGGCTAAAGAGTAGATGAGGTGATCAAGTCATTTATTTTTACTGTATATGGTCTTACTAAAAAAAATGAGATAGTGTCCATTTTCATTTTAACTCTTAAGGTCAGATTTTCTTGACCTTAGGGGTAAACTCAATCTTCCCAAAAAGTTTATGTTGAGATTTTAAACTTGTGGAGAAGACAGTAACCAGTCAAGACTAGACTTCTCATGTTCAGACTGAGAAGAAAAATTCTCCAACCTGTCCCAGAGACACTTCTGCTGGGAGAGGTAAAAGACTCAAAAGACTCCCTGCAGTGAAACAGAAATAACCAGTCTGATCGCATTGATTTGGGGGAGCTCAGGGATAAAGCAGCAGCAACTCTTAGAAAGAATTTTCATCAGAACAAGATACTCTCTGCGAGTGCTTCACGCTAACTAAAACAACTGTAGAATTTTGACATAGGACTCCCCATTCTAGTGGGTAATTGCTTTTTTTCTGTGGGAGGAGGGAGGGGAATAAAAGGAATTCCTTTGACAAGAGAGCTGCACTGCTAACCACAACCAGGATCATTTTACCTCTTTTGCTACAAAGAGGTTACATGTCATGAAGAAAAATCCCATGATCTAACAGCTTCATATTATTTTACACATAATACAGCTCCAACCAGTTGCTATGTAAGATATTTTTGCAGTTGATTTGCTTTGTACATTTCACAGCACTTGATATACAGTAGTCATTGTTTAGCCTCCAATAAATGTGGTATCTCATGCCCTTGCTGTGTTCTCATGAATAAAGCTGTACTTGGCTCTTGAAGGAAATCTAGAGTCATTATTTACCCCATTTCTGTGATACAGAAAATATAAAAAAAAAAATAAAAATCAAGTTACAAACACCTGATTGGCAGAATGATTTAGAACCTGAATTAAAAAGGGGGATGGGGGGAAGGGAAGGAACACACCAAAACCCACAACACAACGTGGTCAGAGTTTCAAATTAAGATTTCCTCCTTAGTTTCTTTTACCTGAAAATATTTTTGCAGCCTCAGGAAAGTACACCAGACGTGGTAATGACCCTACAGGAAGAGTAGATATAAGCTGACGTTGCTGCATCTTTGCACTGTAACAACTACAATAAATATTCCACAGAGCATTCTGTTCTAAAGTCAACTTGAAACTTTAAATACAAACACAGTTCTATTATAAAAAGCCTTAATGATATTCTCCTGCTTTTTTTTTTTTTTTAATGGTGAAGGCTTTAAAAAGTGTGCACTAAGTACACAACCATTGTTCTGCCAAGGAACAACTAAGTACTGCTGCAGTGCAAACATTAAATGGAAATTATACTATCTCTAAAACACATTACTTCAAATTGCTATTTTGTATCCATGGGAAGAGATAGGAAAACAAGCAAAATACACAAACCTGTATCTCCATGAAAAACGTAAATATTTGCCTAGAATTTACATAAGACTGTAAATATAGGTAGCAACTTGAAAAATGAGAAGGAAATAAATGCAGCAGATAATTAACTTTCCAGCTCTCGAAAGAAATATTTTAAGCACAATAACCTGTTTCCAGAAAGTCCTTATAAACACTGCTACAGCTAAGCAGAACTAAACGAGGATTTCTGGCATCTAGAAATACTTCAAAACCGAGTTCTTTCCTAGTAAGTTCTTAGGCTTACTCGGAGCCAACCCAAAACCCCCGAAATCCTCGAGAAATGAAAGGCACTAGGCGAGCCGGTGTCTTTCTCGCATCCTGGGTGCCTGGGAGCGGCGCTGGAGGCGGGGAGCTGGGCTCCCCTTCCCCGGCCCCAGCCCGGAGAACCTCCCCGGGCCCGGCCCGGCCCTGCCGAGCGGGGCAGGGCCAGCGGGGAGCGCGACGGGGCCGGGCCCGGCGGCGGCGCTGGAATGCGGAGCCGGTAACCCGATCTCCTCCCGCCCCTCCTCCCGCCCCGCAGCCCTCAGAAAGTCATTTAACCTCTTAAAATGGCATCTCGGCGCTGGCGAGCAGGGCACGGAGCTGAAATAGGAAAGAAAACGATTTATTTGTTGCCGAGCGGCCGAGGAGCCGCGCCGCCGGCGGTGAGAGCCCAAAGCCCGCCGCCGGCCGGGGGACAGCTGCTGCGCACTCGGGACACCGCCGTACCACTTCAGTTCATCGTACCCGTACTCAAAGTTCACTTTCACTACCCTAACAAACGAAGAGATCTTACTCGGGAGCAAGGAGTTAGCAAGAACAGTTCTTCTTCACCCAGAGAGCTTTGCGTCTCAGAACCAAACCATTCATGGGCATCAAATATGACAGAAATTCATTCAGAATGCCACTACAGAAACCCAAATGAAAGGGGCAACTTTGCTATGAATTCACTTAATTTTTCAAACCATACACATATACTTTATTTAGGATACAACAACACTACAAGGTCTAAGTTTTCAGATCAGTTACATACATGCACAGAAATAACAAGAAGCACAATAAAGTTATCCCTCAAGAGAAAATAGGAGCTGATCTTACAGATATACAAACTGTCTCCATCTATTTTTTGTAAAAGATACTATTTCTGTAGCATTCCAAATTGCCACAGCCTTTTTTCAGAAGTATTTTGTGGTAAACAAAATTGCCAAGATTTTTACCATTCTGAACATACTGAAATTACTAAGATACCATTAACCTACTAGATAAGAGACAAAGACTTGGAAAAAAAAAAAAGTTATCATTCATTCTAGTGATAGCATAGTTATAAAAGAAAAAATAACTCAAAAAAACATTTTTCAAGCAGTAGTAATTTTACTCATTAAACAAAATACCAAATGTTATTCTGTCAGGAACAGAAAAAAACCCTCAAGGTATCTTGAGAGGGTGCAAACCTTTAGGGAATCACTGTGGCAGTGAGGAGCTTACGCTGATTTCCTCTTGTGTGATTTCCATAGGAGGTGGTTTATACTTTCGTTGGCTTAACTAAATATGACACTGCAAAACACCAGTAAGGGTGGCAATTTTTCTGCAACTCTACCAAGAAGAGACCTTTGGCCATCTGTAGAACCACTGTTCCTGTAAAAAACATCTCGCCAACAACAAAGGCTGCCAGAAACTCTTAACTGTCATCAAGCTTTGGGCCTAGATTTTTAAATGTGTTTAAGAAGTCAAAACCAGAAATTCAGAGCTGAGGGATCTTTAGATAGAGGATCCTTCACTCACAGCTTCTCCTGTATTGATTCCCAGCTACAAAATAGGAACAAATTCTGAATGTTAAGAGATGTTGACCTGAAACAGTGTTTTCACACTAAAACCCCAGAATCTAGTGAGGAATGTCAAATACAACTAATTATAGGGACTTCCAGAAGATTTTAAATCTGGCAAAAAAACTAGAGTAAGCATGATGATTAAAATAATCACCCCTATCAATATACTAATACATTTACAAAAAACCCCACTATGAACATTTCTTAACCTTGGTTATTGCAGGTCAAGGATCAGAAGCACTAACAGCTGGCTACTTTACCCTTACATTCTAGGCAAAGTAAATGCAGGGACTTTTTTTTTTTTTTTTTAATGTATTGTAACAAAAATCCTACTCAGATGCCTTTGTTACTTACAGAATATGAGCACTTTAAACAAATATTTTTATTTAGTGCAAATATTGACTTATATTTGCAAGACCTCTTATTATTTTACAGAAGGCAACATACAGTCATTTTGCTTGTATGCATTATATAAGATACATTTCATCTTTCAGATTATGCAAAACACTAAATCTTTTAAGTCTTTCCCTGATGGAACCTCTCTTATATGTTACTCATCTACAAAACTTATTTCTGGATCATTTATTGTGAATTTGTAATTTGTATTGGACAACCAAAATTCAAAGTAGGATCACGATTTCTAACTGACAATATTTTCTGTTTTACTCAGCATTTCTATATTAACCTCAAGGTAACAGAAAATGCTCCAAATATTCTAACACATCATCAGTTATTTTTCTTTTAAAATGTATTTAATAACACTTACTCAGTTGGAATAAAATTTATTCAAATGGTTGGTTAGAAGTGGAAGAGCAAGTATGTTTACACATTAAAACTGAAGCTCAAAACACCATAACATGATTACCTGACAGCCATTAAATGGCTTGCAAGAAGTTATTAGTGTTGATTCTCTTTCAGAAGGCCTATATAACAGTTCCACCCTTTGCACCCTCCCTGTAGTTGTTAACTTTGTTGTGTGCTTTTTTTAGCATAAACTTCCCCCTCACTCCCACAGGTCGTGTTTTGGTCTCCAGACCTATTATTGGGATATTTCACACAAGCACTATATATAAAGAAAATTAAGACAGCCCTAAAAATACAGAGTAATCCTGAAGGCTTCAACCCACTGCGCTAAAAATGAAAGAACGTATACATATTTTACTGAGGATTCTCTGCTAATGCAGTGTTTTCCAAAAGGTCAAAAGGAAAACATGACTGTGAAGTTTTATGAGGACATTCACAAATGCCTTTAGTACTTCAGTTCAGCACAAGTTTCATGCCAGCAAAGATTACAACCAGTCACTGGAGGGGGGGAAAAAACCCAACACCAAAGAACAACAAAAAAACTCCAAATCAAAACCAACCAAAAAAATCCAGTAACCCTAAACTCACATTGTCAGTGGAAACTAATTGTAACAAATGAAAAATAGTGTCAGGGAATATACTTGCTTATAAAAATGTTTTGGTTTTTTACAATCACAACCTTCTTTGAAAGCTACAGACTACATTATCACAGAAAAATACATACATGGTGAAACAACAGTTACCTGCAGAAGAGACACAAAACAGATTACATGAAGTACTGTTAAAAAGGAGTATTGTGGAAAATCTCCTCTAACTTCTTTTAACTGTACTACTCCTGGGTGCACGAGCAATACAGACCCTGACAAGTGTCATTCTAAAGGAACTGTCCTTTTGAACAGACTTTATTCTGTATGAGAAACGTGACTGTGAACATTACTGTTTTAGTAAGTGCCACTTCAGACACTGATCTCTAACATAACTGTGCCCAAGCCGTCCCACTGAGCTATAACTGAACTCTAGGTCTAGCCAAACAAAACTATGCCCATGTGTTACTGCTTTCAAAAGCAGAGAAACTATCTTCTGAAAGATGTATCAAAATTACTGTTTTAAATAAAGTTATTTTTGAAGTCTACTTTTAGAAACTTGCATTCTAAACTAAAATTAAAAACTGAACAATATGGTGAAATTTGTTTGAATGATGATAAAATATTTCCTAATATAACTTCCAAAAGCACAAGTTCTGGATGGTAATGCTTCCCACTGAAAAGAAAATTTGGTGCAAAAGGGTGGCATTAGGAAAATCCAGCATTTTAAAAAACAAGTGAATTTGCAACAAGCAGTTTACAGAGAATCTGTTTTCTGTTACAGTATAATGGGTTCAGTAGGTGGAGGAGTGTGGACTGCATACATACTAATGTATAAACATGTGGCTGCATCAGTACTCCTATGACCTTGTCAGACATTTCAACACTGTATTTTTAGATTATTCTCTCATACCAACTGCACTGTTAAGATGCATTTAATTCTACTATGACCACTGTCAAAAAGCTAGTCTTCTGCTTCAACTGCAGCAGTCCTTTGAAAAATACATTTTAAACAACTGCACTTAATTCTCAAATATATTTCCCCCATTCATAGCCATGAGCCAGCTTCATGTAATACACAGAAAGGAGCATCCACGTTTCACTTGATAGATGATATCTTAAGCTTGTTTTGACCACCTCTGTAAAACTCCTTGGATTTAGGAGCAGCATACACATTGTTCTATCTGTCCCTGCTATATAAAGATTTTATTGTGCCTTGTCTCTGTTCTACTAAAGCCTAGGTTACCCGAGGAAGACAGAAGAAAAAAAACTTAGTTGAATTGATCCCTTCTGCCCTGGCAGTGATGCCAAACAAACACCTATGGTATTTCTGGTTTTTATACCTCAAGTGATTCTTTCATCTCAAATTTTCCTCTTCATTCAAGGAGGGGTGGGGAAGAAGGGAGGGGGGGAGGAGAAGTCATCACACATCAAACAAATTGCACACTATGAGCAACAGACCTAGGAAGGCCTGGTTTCCTACAGATTTATGTTCTATTTTGGTCTGTATCTTTTCCCAATGTAATTGCCACAGCCCTCTCCCTATATCCTATATGATTTCACTCTCCCTGTCCTTTGCAATATATCCATTCCCCCACTCACACACATATTCCCCTAACCACAGTTCTCTCTCCCTTTCCCTCCCACGTCCTTTGGTGCCAAACAACGTGTCTCACTGGCTGGACAGTATGTGCGTATTGACTTCCCCCTTATCAGGCATAACAAGTTTACTGAACACTTCTGATCATAGCATTCTTCACCTCTGGGGACATTAACACAGCTCAAGACCTTTGAAACTGAAGCAGTGTGCCATCCACTCCCTAATCTTACCAGGCATCTAATCTTCAAGCTTGCTGATACATGCAGCTTGTCTTTGAAGTTTTAGGTATTAGGAATTTGCCAAAATCCAAAACTTTACATACTATATCAGAAACAGAAACATTTAACAAAACTACAAAACAAAGGACACAACTGCAAAAGGAGAAGAGCAAAGAGGAATGTGGGAAGGGGAAAGTAAATTTTTGCTTTGGGGAGGGGGGATATACTCAATACACACTAAGAAGTTACATGGGATCACTATTATTCAAGCTAATGAAAAAAAGTGTTCCAAAATGGGTAACGCTCCCAAATGACAGCCTTACCCACAAGCACACTACAACTAAACTGGATCTGGAAGGGGCACTCTTGTTGTGAACACCAACACTGGCGCGTGGTCTGCCCCCACAACCGCAGCTAGGCTGGCAAGAAGCGAAGCCTATGGAAGAAAAAAAAAATATGCAAAAAAGAAAAAGAAAAAAAAAAAAGGTAGTTGGCTTTCAAGCCAGTTTAAATTCTTACAGCATCGGGAGTGCCAGCCAGTGCTCCTGTAAAGGAAAAGGCAAGGACACACAAGGGTGGCGTTAACAGGGAGTAGAACTGGCCCTTCGAGTGTACCCGGCTGCTAGGCTTGCTTATCTGTAGCACAGAACTGCACTCTTCATCTCCTAGTTATTTATTCATCTAGCAGATTTTCATTGCAGACATCAATGAAAGTCTACCTGGCTGCACTGCTCCAGTCCTTAGGAAACTATATTATCAGTCTTTCCACACTAACCAAAATAAAGTAGCTGAACAGAAAACGTTCAGGATAAGGTAGACACTAAGAACATGTTACTTCATGTTTGATGGCAATATCATTAAACCAAAGCCAACGAATGTGTCAATGAAGGCAGCTAGATGCCAGTGCAATATATAAAAAAGCTGTAGGCGTTACAGACACTACTGAATGTAACAGCAGAGAAGCTGATGTGCCTGGGTGCGTGTGGGTGTGATAAAAGACACACGAATTAGCCTACTGCATGGCAGCAGATGTCTAGCCGAGCACTCTGTTTCTGGCACCACCAGCTATCAGACCAGTTGGGAAAGACGAAAGAACAGAGCCCTCCCTTGCTCCATCCAGAAGCCTGTGTAGTTCCTGATCTACAACTGGACACAAATGACTGTGCTATTGCCATCAATGGACACATCCTTCAACAAATACGTATGACTGCGAACTGCACAAGACTTTCATCCCCAGCCACATATTCTGGCAGCGACTTTTCAACTAAAGTACTTGCTGCGGGGAGAGAAAGAAACACCACATTTTACTGTGCTTGTATCCTGCCCTTCCCTCATACCATGGAGAGAAAAAAAAAAAAATGGTGAAAAATTATTCCCTATCAGTTTCTTAATTTCATTTAAGGGTTGATAGATCACCATCACCATTTCCCTCTCTGCTGTTTCTCCTTCCCCGACTCAAGAGGTCAAAGTCTATTTAGTACTGCATCCCATTTGTACTGCTAGGGGAAGAAAAAAACAAAACCAAAACAACAAAAAGAAATCACCTTCTAGTTTTAATCGGATCGTTGAAATTGTGTTACTAGAACTATAACACACACATGTCCATATATAATAAATGTGTACATCTGCATAATCACATTTTTAAAAAACTTGTAATTACTCTATAGAATGCTGCTTCGAACTGTGCTGACTGTAAGAAGGGAAGTGCTGCCACTCCTCTCCCCTTACTCCTCATGTGGTCTCACTGTGAGCTGGAACTACTGAAAACCCAGGGGTTTTTATAGGGTTAGTTTTCAGCCACATTAGCAAACAAATCCAACCTTCCACGTGGCCACAATTACACAAATAAAAAAGCGACAGTGGAAACACACAGACAAAGAAGAAAGAGAGGGGGAAAAAAAAAAAGCTGTAAACACCGTAAGCAGATAGACACAGTCTAAAGTTGGAGCTTCACAGCAAACAGCTGTTGGAAAACTATCGAAGATCTCCCCAAATCTTAATACCTTATTTAGAGCCTATTACTGTTTTTCTTCTGTCTGAATTAAATTACATTGCACTTACTGTACCTCATCTGATATTTTATCATCCAGGCGTTCAGTACTGCTACAGCCAGTTTACAACATCTCTATCAGCTACAAGTTTCACCACCTCACCATCCACTCCCCTTTCCACGCTATTTCCAAACACACAGAACAGAACAGGCCCTGTCATTTGCTTCCAGCGAGGCTGTTCGCACCTCTCTGCCACAGGGGTACCCCCCGATTCCTTACTGGGAACCCAGAACTGGCAAGGGCCTTCCAGATGTGTCTCACCAGTGCCGAGCTGAAGAGCATCATCACCTCCCTTAGCCCAGGAGGCCCTTTGCCGCAAGGGTGCGTTCCCTGGATCATGTTCAACTTGTTGTCCAGCATGACCCCCAGGTCCTTTTCTGCAAAGCTGCTTTGCAGGCTAGTCACTCCCCAGTCTGTACCAATCCATGGGGTTATTTCTCCCCAGGTGCAGAGCTTTGCATTTCCCTTCGTTGAGCTTCATGAGGTTCCTCTCTGCTCACTTCTCCAGTCCATCCAGGTCCCTCTGAGCGACTGCACAACGACCTGGCCTACCAAACACTCCTCCCAGTTCTGTATCACCTACAAGCTTGCTGAGGGTGTGCTCTGTCCCATCATCCAGGTCATATGAAGATGTCACATTGTACTGGAACCCAGCATCGACCCCTGGGGCACACTGCTAGTGACTGGTCTCCAGCTGGACTTCATGCTGCTGATCACAGCTCTTTGAAGTAGTCCTCTGGTAGTTCATCCAGTTCTCAATCTATCTCACTGTCCATTTGTCAAGTCTGTATTTCCATCAGTTTGGTGATGAGGATGTTACAAGAGACACTGTCAAAAGCCTTATGGAAGTCAAGATAAACAATATCCACTGCTCTCCAATCATTCACTGAGCTAGTAATTTCACTACAGAAGGCTATCAGATAGACATCCATCAACATCACCAGTGCTGACCTGCTGCTAATCCTGACCCATAAACTCTCAACTGACTCCTCATCCACCCAAAAAGCAGAGCTCCACACATTCCCATGGCACTCTCACAAAAAAAACCGACAACACCCTGCACCCCTTGCCATCCCAGCCCATCCTTCCTGGAGAGCCCATAATCAGCCCTCACAGCACTCCAGCCATTTCAGCTGTCCCACCACATCTCTGTGATCTCAAAAAGACTGCAGCCATGCAACTGCATGTAGACCTCCAATTTCTCCTGTTTGTGCCCAGTCTTTTCTACAACATATGGCAAACAGAGTCAAAACCAAATAAAAAAAAGTATTAAACTTTGTGCAGAGGGAAACTTCGTATTGGCTATACTTTAATAGCCTGACACCTCATTTCACACTATAACAAAGTCACAGACGCTAGAGGGAAAAATCAGAAGTGACAATGGAATAACTACTTGCGGAAAGGAAACCTTTGGATAGATATGGAAAGAGGTGCTATGCACAGAAGGGAGATACACAGTTCTGTCACTCTGACCCCCAGGTAAGAAATCCTGTTAGAGGGCGGCTCTGGTGAAGGACAAGTCCCACCTCTGCCCACATCGCCTTCCCCATTGTGCTGCAGGGCTCAAACCCAGCAAGCCTTCCTCATCACCCCGCTGCTCCTCTGCCCACGCTCCCTGTTACCTGAGCCACCCATGACCCGGCCCCAAGCCCCATTTCTGCTCTTTCAAATCCTCAGGAGACCCTACCATCTGTATTTGCAGCACACCCACAGCTTCTCTTCTCACTGAAAGTAACCTGAAGGAGAATTATTTTACCTTCAGTTGTTCCAAGTACATGTAGTAAAAACTATCTTCCTGTAAACAATTACTTGTTCCAAAAACAGATACACTTTGAAAATTATATTCAACATTTCTGAAAACCATGACATTTATAACCTCAAACTTTAAAATTTTGGCTAAAATTCTTTGAAGCAAGAGTCACCTTGGTTGATACCTTTTTACAGAGCAAAAATCATCATAGGCTCTTACACTAACTAAATCACCGTTTGCATCAGAACTCAAACCAACCCCTGCCCAAACACCTGCTCTAACATATATAAATCTCAGTACCAACAGTACAAAGAAAAAAACCACAAAGGAAAATACAAAATTACACATTTTTATGAACCTGCTTAATAGCTTATAGAGACCTTTTCTAACTAAAATGGTTTAACATTTTAAGATACTGTATAAAAACATGCTGTAGATATATACTGAAACGTATTTTATGTGCATTACAGTGTCAACTAGCTCCAGGTTATTGGGATGTAGGAAGAAGCTTCCACAGAGCAGTGTAATTCCATAGTTGTCTGCTACAGATTGTCTTGCGCTTTCCTCTGGAGCAATACTGCTGGCCATTGTTGGGAGCAAAACACTTGAGAATGGTTTCTTCATTTGTAACACTCTTTTGTCGCTAGTGCACCCTCATTTCATATACTTTTATTTGGCTGTTTTCCCTGTAACCAACCTCACCTCTGAAATTAAGTCAGCAGAAATTAAAAGATACTCATAAAGAACCACCAAGAGTGAAAATCACAGAATTCCATTGCAGTGAACAACCATACATGCTGCAGATGCTTGAGGACAAAGAAAGACATTCTTACATCAGGTCACCAGCTCTTCCCTCCACCTCTATTCTCCCCCCCATCCCAGGTTCCTAAGACTATTACCCAAAGTATTACAAAGAGATGTAAATATTATACAACAGCACTTGAAACTTTGAGAAAAAGTTGACTAATGCCATTTCTGCAGCAGAATCTCTGGCTAAGGAATGCACAGCTGCCAAGCAGATGTATAATTTCAGCATTTAGATTCCATTATTTCAAGGGTGATTTTTTTTTTTTACTAGATGTTTTCAGATTTTCTATTTCCATCTGTTTTTTGACCTCCCTCAGTTTAGCCCCCTCTTTTCTGTTTTAGTTCATTATGCCAAAATAATTTTCTAAATTAGAAACATCTCTACATTTAAAAACTTGTGAATTTGAAGAGAGGTGGGGGAGTGAAGCAGGGCCAGGGGCAGAACAAAAACAGACAGTTCAACAGAGGCTCAGGCTTGAATAAAAACTGTCCTGTCTGGGTCGGGTTTTATTTCGCAGTTCCTGGTTTAACCCAAATTGGCGAGTTTCTAACTGCATTCCTTCCATGAAATTTTAAGAGCAGGAAACTGAAGAATATCAGCTATATGGGAATGTTTCTACCCCCAGAGCCCTCTGCCCTAACTTCTGAGTAGGACAACGTTCCCCATTTTGATTCTTTCTTTAGAGTCAGAGAGTCATATTAAATTAATTATAGTCGTAAGACTAAAAAAAAAAAAAAAAACTCACCATATACCAAAAGAACTTTACAAAACACATAAACCAGTATCAGTGGTTGTCAATCCAGTAAAGAATCGATAAGTGCAAAAGTATTTTAAAAAAAATATTTTAAATGAAGTTAGCATTGTTTGAAAAAATTTCCATTAATCTATGCAAAGTAGAAGACTAGGGCATACAATACTGTCTGTCTTAAATGTCAGTCCACACTATGAGTTTTAAAGAATTATCACTACTTGGATCACTGGTTCAGCTCACCAAGTGTGACAGATTAGCTGCAAAACCTATTGATTTTTATTTTAATTTTAAGCTCACAATAGTAATTTGCCTGAGTGAGGAAGGACACAACCTTCAATCCTACTGAATGGCATACACTTCAGAACACTCCTACAGAAAAATTTCTACAGGATATTTCCACCAAAAAAAGATTAAATGGTTACAAACTAGTAAATATAGAAGACAAAATAAGAAAAATACATCAATACATAAAACCAAAAAAGTGCTTTTTCATTCTGAGATGTATTGTTTGCTTTGTCTCTGAGAAAGATGACCTTCAAAACAAGTTTTAAAAAATACTTCAAAGCCATAAAAATAAAATTCCTATTAACACTTCCTGTATTATCTATCATCCAGGATAATTCTATTTAACATTCAGTACCGCTACTGAATTTTTTTATTATTTCTAAAATCCCTTCAATAATGTGAACATAAGGTAGTCCATGCTTTGGGTGTTGAGTCTAAGAAGAATGGCTGCACCTTATTAGCTTTCAGGAGCAAAATACTAATTCTCTGCAGAAGTGAAATCTCTGACGACTTTGGTCCTCAAGAAGTCATTTGGGTTCTACCCACTATTTCCAGTCAGGTTTGGGATCAGGCTTGCGCAGAGGAAATCTGAAGGCCTATGAACATTTTTAGGCTTTTTTCAAATCAAGAAAAAGTTGTTAATAATTAATGCTATAAAGACAAGAGACTTAAGGAAAACCAAATTTAGACCATTTCAACAGCTGCAGCAATGAAAAGGAAATTGCTTCCATGAACCAGGTCTGTATCCTGGTACATATCTTCTGAGTCTTTCTTTGATATCTCTCTGACTTATCTCTGCTACATCTGCTTGTATTTTTATCAGCCAAAACACTTTGACACTTTTCTCTTTAAGATGGTGAACTGAGGGAATACAGACATGAAGAATTGCTAGTTGCTTCCATGTTTTGTGTTAATAAAGTTAACTGAAGCCACCACATAAAGCAATTATCTGAAGAGACACTGTAAAAAATGGAAGTGATTTCAAATTTTGTAAAGAACACTGCTGCTGTTATAACATATGATGCAAATTAAGCTACAGGACCGCAGAGCTGAGGTAGTAATACTGATTTTTTTTATTTTTTTTTCAAACGCACAGCCAACTTGTCACATACTAAAATTACATTTAAACCTATTACTGTTTTCCTCTCTATTTTGGGAAATTCTATTTTGGGGAGAAAATGAGTATCAGAGCATTCAGCCACATGCTGCAGGTACGCACCCTATGAACTACTACTGCACAGATTTTTGTCTTATCAGGACCTTTTAGAACACTTAAATAAAGTTCATACCCTTCATGCTACTCAGAACACCTTTCCCCCCAATGAGCCCAAGGACCAGTGAATTCAGTACAGGTATCAGACTCAGCTGATGACTCACAGGAGGAGCTCCATTTGTAACAATAGATGTCACTGCAGAAATTCTGAGGTGGTAACACCTTAAATAAGGCTTTGCTGTTGCTTCTCCTTTCATCACGTATATACAATCTTTGAATATTATCACAATCATGAACTAGAGTTTATTTTCCTACCTTAATACTTATTTTCAATTTTATTAACCAGATCATCATAAAATGGTAAACCTAACTGACACGCACAGAATTCAAATGAAATAGGAAGGCAACTTTAAGACACCCATTTGAAAAGTGTCAAGGAATAAAACTATCTGGATTATAAATCTGAAACCGAATGACCGTATTTCTCATACCATTTGTGTACAGCTGAAGCAATGGGGTCATAACCAGAAACTCATGCATCTTATTGCTACCACAACATGAATGAAGTTCAGTCTTTTCAATACTTCAAATATACTACAACCAAAAATACTTCAGTGTCATAAACCTACTACAATGAATTTCAAAAGCTGTATTGAAGATAAATTGAAGATTACTAGAATAATTGCTTTGTTTTGCTTTTGGGGGAGAGGGAGCATAAACTACACCTAATACGCTCTGTAAACACACCTGGTGAGGTGCTGGGAAGCCAGTTAACAACGAAGACCATTCTGGCAAGTTGGCAGCTTGTCCCCTAGTTGACTGCCTGGTCAGCGATGGGCCAGCTATTTGTTTCTATCAAACTAAGCCTCTTGAGGATCACATACCCAGAGTACAAAGTACTGAGCAGATATTTCTTGACTGAATCCCTCACAAAATGGCTATTCCATGTATCTTCTCAATAAGAGCATTCAGAATGCTAAAATGCTTTCTGTACAACGAAGACAAATGAGGTGACTAGTTCAACTTTTTGCCCAATTTCAAGCATCGCCTATTCCAGTCTCTATATTATTTTTAAAGGACACATAATATAGCAGGTTAAATTTTATGTTTGTTTTCAGTTTTATGTATTTTGAAAAATGTTTAAAACTAGTTTATGTCTGAGAATATCAGACCCTCAACAGACTTCACAGAAACTTCTAAGGGACTGCAAGAAAACCTGGCAGAAAGAAATTCCTTGCTTTCCCTTTAAAGCACTAACCATCATGGAAGGCACAGGAGACATCATTGCAACTG
The DNA here is from genome assembly GCA_947846985.1 of Fratercula arctica. Taxonomy (NCBI): domain Eukaryota; kingdom Metazoa; phylum Chordata; class Aves; order Charadriiformes; family Alcidae; genus Fratercula; species Fratercula arctica. The sequence goes on from CANTUZ010000010.1 coordinate 30,910,447, forward strand.
GGGACCATCAGCACAAGCGTGGTGGGGCGACTGCAGAGGGTTCTACAGATCTTGTCCAAGAAGGAAAAAGTGAAGCCACTAAATCAGCAGCAGTGAAAGGAAAAGTTTGCTGTCAGGCCACCAAGCACATGCACTCTGTGCCCCAGGTCCTGCATTTTGGGAATACTAGCAAGTGAAACAAGGGTCTAAGTATGCCATCTGCACATACATACAACTACTCTCATGTGATATATCTTTAAATTACTGAGTTGCTTCTGTCATTTATTTACAGATGACCATAAGGCAAGTGAAGAAAGTTACAGGCACTGAAGATATGTCCTCTTTTTACTGAGGAACCAAGAAATTCCAGACACTTTCCCAGATATCCAGATCGAAGGGACAGATCTTCAACTGATGCTTGACACAGTCAAGGGAGAAACATACACATTTGTAACACACTCCCTTGCCATGTACTGTCTGGTCTCATTCAGCCATCTACACTTTTCGGCAATTTACCAAAGAAATTACTGCAGCTCCCTGTGTCAGACCTTTATCTACTCTTGGAAAGAGATACTGTCCTCATCAGAAAAGTTACCAGTCACAACAACAAACAAGAAAAGAAAAGGAGGGGTGTTTCTTTTTCTTCGGTTTGTTTGCTTTTAAGGGCTTCGGAGAAGGTGGGTTTGTTTCTCTTGGAAAGTCTGGCTATACCAAAATTAGCGCAAGCACTAATACCTGGTCTTTGATCCCTTCTGTGAAGGGGATGTACTCAGATCCTCCTATCTACACGTTTGTGCCCTACTATGCCTTGGAAAGCTCTGGAGTTCTTAGTTACACTGACTGATGCACAATTTAAGAGGGATTCTACTAATTCAGAGTTACTTAATACCACTATTTTCAAAACACTTTTGTCTTTTAAAATATAAGTATAGCTTGCACCGATATCTCATTATAAAAACATGATTTAATGAATATTTGGCAAGTCCTTCCCTACATTTTTTGTTTTTAATATTCCATAGCCACAGAATCTTGTATACTGCTTCTTGGAGAACAAGTAAAACATTATCATGATTCCTAATTTTAAACCAAGAAAAAAATAACAATAAGATAATAACTTTTTTGTTTTTTTTTTTTTAAAATAATCAATTTATCGATAAATTGCTTGCCTTTCAGGACTCTAGGAAGTAGAAAAAGCTATTTATTCCTTCTTCAAAATCCTTTTCCCTTTGCAATGCAATACTCCATGACATTTCATAAAACAGTAATGCTCATCTTTGGCAAACACATGTCCATTCCAAAAGAAGTTAGCACGCTTACTGCACATCTGAACAAGCACCACATTCAATCCCAAACGTGATCAAAATTTTGTTAGCCCTGACTTGAAGTAGTTCAATAAATACACCAACTACTATAAAGTTAATTACTTTGGTTACATCACTTACACTTTAGATCCTCAATTCCTGAATGCTGGTATCCAGAAAAAGCATATATATCATTTACACACTCTACCACATTCAGTATTTTCAATTCTCATGACAAAGCACACAATTCTCACTGCGAGAACCTTGCTGAGCAGTATCAAAAACATTGGGATTTGGGTCCAATACACTGACTTTAAGAAACTCTATGTACTAGCTACATATTGTTTCAGTAAACACATATTTCATTGGTGAATTCCAAGTAACATGCTGTTTCACACTGGCAATATACTAACAGCTGTCTTCTCCAGTTCGAACCAGGGATGGACCAGATAACATCCAGAGGTCCCTTTCAAACCTAAGTTACTTCAAAACAAAAAAACAAACAAACAAACAAACAAATTAAAAAATCCAATCCAGCCACATATATTCACTGTCCCTGGAACAGAGCAGCCAGCAGCACATACTTAGGACTGGCAGCTGAATCTTGCAGCTGTGTGAGAAGATTCTCCACAAAATTTCAGACTAGAACTCAAAGCCTACCAGGCTGTATGTCTCTATAAAATACATATAAAACATAGACACACATAACAAACAAAACGTGGTGAATAACCTACAAAAAAGTTACAAGAGGAATAAAAGTACACAAACAAAAGACAAATACATTGCCACCATGAATTTTATCCAGCTACAAATGCCACAACATGGGGTATTTTTGGCTATGGACTTGATAAAGTATCTGAATATAAATTGCTCTCCTGTAACTTTTTCATTCAATAACTAGGTTCTACTACAAATTAGGCAGTTTTTTCAAACGAGTCTTCCTCATCTATAAAAGGAGCTTCTCTATTCCTACAGATAACAGGCCTGAACCATTCCTAGGACACTAACTTGATAAAAGAACTCCAAAATAATTACCTGTCCGCAGAAAACAAAAAAACGTAAATTAGAACCACAATCAATTTACACTGGGAAGAATCATCATCCAACCTTCGACACAAAGTGACAGGCGACTGCTGAATGGAAATACCACAACTTATTCCCCGCTGCTGAATTCACCCTTAATTTTATCCCCCTTCCAAAAAAAAATTAAAAAAAAAAAAAAAAATCAGAGGGTGGTTGATTGAAGGGTGGTAAAGAGCCATTCATGTTTTTAAACACTCTTCAGTAGGTTTTGTAATCTGTTACGAAAACATCGTACTTAATCGGTACTCAACAGTGCAATCTGCTGCTGCTGAGGTAGGTGCGACGATTTGGGTTTATTGTTCCTTCAGACAGAGTTTTTCTTCCACGGGCAGAGGCTGGGGAAGCCGGCGCACAGACAGCTTTGTTTAAAGCTCGCACAAAAGGAAGGCGAAGCACCTTATCCCTCGCACCCTTCCCACTACGGGCGCTGCCGCTCGCTCCGGCTGGGGCTGCTGGGCACCGAGCCCGGCATTACAACACCAGGGGCGCAGACGCGGGGGGAGGAAGGGAGGGAAGGAGGGAACGCACGGCAAGAGAAGGCGACGCGGGCTGCCAGGCGGCCCGGCCCCGCCAGCGCCGTGCCGGCGGCCCCCCGGCCCACGCAGGAAACCGCCGGCCCCGCCGAGCCCCTGCGCCGGCGCGGCGGCCGCCCGGCCTCTCCTGGGCCGCGGCCCGACCCCCGCCGGCTGCCCCGGACCGGCTCGGGGAGCGGCGGGGCAGCGCCCCCAGCGCCGCGGAGGCCGGGCGGTGGGCGCTTCCCGGCCCCCGGAGGAGAAAGGCCGGAGCGGGAGAACCGCCGAGCAGACGGGGAAGCCGCAACGGCTGTCCGTGCTCGACGGCGCTGCCCGGGAGCCGAGCCGCGGAGAGCGAGCGCGGAGGCGGGCGGGGGCGCAGACCCCGCCGGGGGAGGGACGCCCCGACGGCGGGGAGCGACAGCGCCATGGAGCGCCCCGCGCCCCCCGGCCGGGCGAGGGAGGGGTGCGGCGACGCTGCCCGGGGCGCCCCGACGCTCCTTAGCCGCACGCACGCAGGCACGGCCAGGGCCTCCGCAGCGCGGCGCAGCCCCGCACTCACCGGCGGTGGTGGCTCCTCATTCTCTGCGGCGGGAGGGAAGGCGAAGGGGGCCCGCTCCCCGCCGCGCTCCGCAGGCCGTTCCCGGGGCCCCCGACGGCTCCGGTGAGACGGGGGCGAAGGCGGGTGCGTGTCGGGCGGGGGGGAGGGAGGGGGGGGAGGAGGACGACGAGGGCGGGACGGCGCGGCCCGGCCTCGGCGCAGGCTCGGTCCCGGCAGGCGCTCCCGGCGCGGCGCGGCCCGTCCCTGCGGCGCGCGGGCGGGGCGGGGCGGGAACGAGCCGGATTCCAATCACTGCAGCCGGTGGCTGTGGGGGCGCGCGCGCGGCCGTTGCGGGAGGGGGGAGGCGCGCGGCCGTTGCCGGGGAGGGGCGTGCGGCCGGCCTTTGGGGGCGCGCGGCGGCCGTTAACGCTGAGGGGGGCCGTTGGGGCAGGAGCGGGCGCCCCTCAGAGCGGCCGGGCGGGGGACGCGGCCCGGGCTCCCCCCTCTCCTCTCTCTCCCGCCGGCACCCGCCTGCCTCCTCCGTCTTTCCATCAACACGTGCCGTGGGCGGGAGGGCTGGCGGGGCACCCCGGGAAAAAAAGTTGGCCGGGAGGAACTAGCCGGGCCTGCTTTTCCTCCCCCGTAGTCCCTCCTCGGGCGGGAGCGCAGGCCGCGGCCAGCCGTCGCCTGAGCGAGCTTGTCGCTAGGCTCCTTGCCCCGCTCGGGCATCCTCCTCCAGCCCCGGGACCGAGACGTTATCTTACCCCGCCGCCGAGAAGGGCTTTCCCAGTGAAGAGGGTGGGGGACCTCCTCTAGGAAAGGCCAGGAAGGCATGAGGGCAAAAAGTGGCCAAGTAGGTGTCATGGAGACGCTGCTGGCCAAGAAGAGGGAGCGAGATGTGAGAAGCAGCTAAGGCTGGATATGGCAGCCGGTCTGGGAAGCTCCATCCAGATGCTGGTGCAGTTGGCGCCATGGAAAATGGACAAGCTGCCAGGATTCACAGAGTAGGTGGGGTGGAGGATTACCATAGCAGCTTTGATGTGAATTAAAACGGGGCCTGTGCATGAGCTGGGGTGGGCAACAAGCAAGCAGTGGTGGCAGCAGCACAGGGAAAAATGAGGGCCTGAAACGGGCCTTTTAGCTGTGGGAAAAGTAGTTCCAGAAAGGTGGATGTTGCAGTGCCGTATGAGGGATAGAGTTCCATTGCAAATGACAGCGTTGTTTGTTTGCCTTTTTGCATTTCCTGTATCTCTAAATAAATAAGCTCAGTTAGTTAGATTGGAATACATTATAACTTCTGCAGCGAGCTTCTTTGCACACTGATAAGGTTGCTGAAGGCCATGATTTGCATTGCATTTCCAGGCTCCTCCTCATTAGGCAAAATTAGCAAAGTAATAATTTGTCTGTCTGTCTTCAAGTGAGGTCTCCGAGCAGTAGTGCAGATGGAGCTGTAACAACAGTATGTCATATGACGAGGAGAAGACTTCACAGTTCCCACCTGGGCCGCTGGTTTTGGTCCTTCACTCAACAAAGTGGCAGCAGTTGCGCTGCTGATCTGGTCTTGCCTTTCACTTGTCCTGTTACTGGGTTATTCTGCGTCAAGAACTTTGTACGCAAAGCCAACTGCAGGGGGAAGTGAAGATCATATGGATCATAGAAGCCTACTCAGTTTACCATTGCTGCAGACCAAAACGCCCTTTAGACCTTCAGGACACACCAGCAATTGCTAGTGTCAGGATGCCTGCCCAGATAAACTGTTTCTAGAGAATAACCAATTGGGAAGCAATCTCGCTTTATCAGTGCCGAATAGCCACATGTGCATATATTGTGGGAAACTCGGGCTTGCTTATTTTGTTGACCTCTCCACAGTCTAGCTCCATTTTTGTGTGGTAGTATCAGATAGGACTTGTAAATGTTGTGTACTCCACTCCAGAGTGATCACCTCTGAATGTAAGGTGGGAGTGCTGGCTCTGCAATATCATTCATGATACTCACGGATCATTAGGCAAGTGTTTAGCTTGCATACTATCCTATATGTCAAAACAAAAGTGCAAGGATAATTTCAAACCTGTCAACTTTACAGAATCCTTTAAAATGTAGGCAGCTAAAGGCACACCTAGTAAGTGTAGCTGGCCAGATACTGCGGTGATAGGCATTTAAAAATACAGGTCTTGTCTTACTAGACTTTTAGAAAAATTTTTTCCGATGACCATCATCCAGAAAAATCTGTCAGCATCCAAAACAAAGACAGCCTGCAAGAAAGACAAAATCACAGCTTTCATGCCAAGCAATACAGAACTTGTATGCTTATGTTTATAATTTCAAAGGAAAATATGAGTCTGCTGTTCTTCCACTCTGTCTACTATCAGATTATAGCAACAGAATAGACACTCAATATGGAAGAAGAATGCAACATGCGTGTGTGTGCTCCCAACCAGAACCAAAGCTGTTAGAGCTAGCATCTCTCTAAGTAATAATCTGCATGGTAATACAGTCCTATGCTTTTCAGATGTTGGATATTGATTTAAATCCAGTATGCATGAATTTAGCAAAAGCCACTAGCCTTGAAATTTATTTGATTCCTTGTGTGAAATGGATCAACTATTTTCATCCAACTCCTGGTGAGTGAATTTGCACACCGCAGAAATTGCCATCTCAGCTGGTACTTCGGGCACTGAAGATACCACAAGTGATAGTCCCTCTTGGGTCGGAAATAGCGTTGCTGAGGATGAAGTCTGCATTGGCATGGCCATTATGCCTATTCTCCGCATAAATGAACAGTGTAAATACTCGTCTTAATCACAGAATAAAGTCAGTAAAAGTAAACTATATTATAATAATATTAGGACTGCAGGAAACAGAACTGAATCTTGCTCTAAAATGATGGATCGTAACAACCTTAAAAAGTATTTAGATTGTGATGGATGTTTGATGAAACATCACATGGAAAGTACTGGTGTCTTTCAAAACAGTGCAGTACTTGCAATATGTTTTCAATTTCATACAGGTATAAACTTGTTTTTGAAACATATGGATTTACAACAAAAGTATGACAACAATGTGAGTAACTAAAATTCCTTATTTACAATCATACAGCAGTCTGTGTTTGAGAAGGGGATCGTTGATCAATCCTGACATGTGAGATGTTCAACCTGATGATGTGTTTTCTTTATGCGCCACCTGAAGAACCCAATTGTATTTCCCCAATTGAAAGTAACTGTGGAAATTTAACCTGAGATTTTTGTCAAGTAAACCACGAAGAATCAAACCTGATTTGTTTTGCTTTGTTTACCTTGCGGGATAGGTATAGCTGGATACCTACTTAAACCAGAAGATGGACACTTTGGGTGACAGGCATTCAGAGAGAGGGTTACAGTGAGCAAGTTTTCAGTAACAGACATCTCACCTGGTGAAGATTTTAGGAATCTGCAAAAACTCGGACACATCAGGTTTTGGTAACGAAGTATTTATTTTGTTAATTGAGCAACACTCAAAGACACTGTAGTCTGAAAATCTGAAAATAAACATACGTTCATTCAACATTTGGCCAGGATGGGATGTGGAAGCCTAACATGAAATATGGAAGAAGCAGTTCAAGACTGACTGTCATGATGAAGAGAGCTTTATTTAAAAAAAAAAATAAATCATGAACTGGATAGTCTTCCAGCTGCTTTCTTTGTCATTTCCTCTCCAGGAATTTCTTATTAGTTCTTGGAATCACTTGGGAACTGCAAATCTTAAATATCAAAAGATCTTTAAGAACAAAGAGGTATATATAGGGAGAAGGTCATCCATGTGATAGGACTTTATCTTTGTAGATCCTTCTTTCCTTCAGTCTCTGGAATTCATATGTCTTAAATCTGTGGTACAAATATATTTTTGAAAACTGTTTGCAATTAGATGAGTGCTTCTCTGTTACTGTTACCAAAATAAATATTCTATGTTACATATTAAAAGAATATTGCCTTTCAGCCAGGGACACAATTTTTTCACTTAAAATGACATGAATTTGGCTTTGTCTTTTTTCAGAATTATTTTACTTCAAAGCACATTCTTTTGATTATGAATTTATTCAGCTTTCTGTTACTTAGAAATGTCATGGGTTTTATTAAGTGTTTTAAATGTAAGCATAATTAATTCAATAAGACAGAATCAAATCTGTGAAGAAAGGTGTTTTTTAAAAATTTCTGCTAGTGAAGCACTGATAGTAAAAAGGCAAAAGTATTCATCAGCACTGCAAGCCCCGGCCAGCCTTCACTCCAACAAGCGTGATGTGGAACTGAGCACAGTGCGGCAGTGGAGAGCACTGTGGAGATACTCCAAAGAATAAACAGCTCAATGTGCAGAGTGCAGGCACAAGGAAACAGGAAACTCTTCCCGCAGCTTAAGCACTTGGTGTGTTTCAGGGTTACTTCTGGGCTTCTGCAGACCGGATTCTTCTTTAGCCTTGTGCTGGTGGGCAGAGAGGAAGGAGAACACAGTGGGTGTACCTGTCATGCGCCTTAGGCAGCTGCTGCAGGTTATGAACTGATTCCTTATTGAGCTGTGTAGGGAGCTCAATTGCATCTTGCAAAGGGCTGTAGCAATTGGAGCACTTTTTGCTTGATGTTACAAGTGCTCTAGGAGACATTTTGCCAGTCAAGAACCAAACTTTCTGTTGCTTTTCCTGTTTTTTCTTCCTATGCCTAATTGAGCTGTATGTTTCTGTTTTTATGGATTCCCATGTATAAAAACCATATTGCAGTCTTTTCACCAGGCCATAATAAACCCTGAGACAACTCTTCATATAAATACAACGAAACATTTCAAATTATTTTGGTTTTTTTTTAAAGCCAATGTTGGGTAGTAAGAACATTACAAGTCTTACACAGAAAAAGAAAACATTTGGAGGCTCAGCAGGGGCTTCACCTGGGCGCTTCACTCACATTAGCTTGTTTGGAGAATTAGTAATATGTTTTCCCCTAGATGCGTGCAAGTAAAATCTTGAAAGTCCTAGTTTCCTCTGAGAAGGTTAAGTATTTAGACTCTAGGGCTGATTTTAAATTTATATTCTGAATTAGCTATCAGTCTGCAATGCTGAATGATCTACAAGGAAGTTTTAATTATTAGCTTCTCTCTGAGAATGGATATATCTATGATACGTTTGTGTTCCTCCACCTTTTATTATAAGAGGTATTTGTTAGTTTCTTTTACAAGTTTGAATAATCCTTAGATCCAAAACCACATTGTATTAACATTTCTCCTCCTTATGCTGAGGCTTTATCCCCTCAAGCTTTTGTAACAAAAAAAATCACTTCTTGATAATGATCCTTTTCAGCAACAGAAACTGAACCAATGCTGAAAGACGAAATGTTTTTTAAACCTGCTGTTAAACGAGGAGAATTCTTTTCAATACAGAGAATTTCTGTCTTGGTGGATATAACAGCTTTGTCTTCAAGAGGCGTGAATTCAAGTGGAGGTGTTTCTGGCAGCTATAGCGGGTAGTGTAGAGATTTACAAAGATGGACATTTACGAGACTGAAAATGCTATGTTCTTCCAAGCCTTTTAGAATGAAACAGATCTGAATCCTGTATAAAACAAATTAACCAAATAATTTCAATTAATCAATCCTTATTTTTTTTCTCAGTCTCAACATATCTTTAACCATGAATGCATTGCTGTTAAATAAGAATAAAGGCAGCAAAATACTCTCATTCTCCTCTTTTTTCATATTCTAGAAAAACCAAAGTAATGTAGGTTACTAAATTAATAATAAGAAAAGGATGTGCTTGTATTTCAGTCACAGCAGTCAGCTAATGTGTCTGAAAATACGTAATGAAGTTAAAGGCATAGCAATAAAACTTTTATCCTGTAGTGTGTGAGATACTTGAATATGTACTAGAACTGAAACTTGAACAAATTAAAGAAACGCACACAACTAAAAGCAAATCCTGACAAATAGTCTATAACTTCCTTTGCTTCCAATGAGAAACTGGCCTGTGTCTGCAAATCTCCGGTTTTGGCAGCTATACCTAATTCAGTTTAAACTCCCACTGGCATCAGCAAAAAATTACCTGATTAGGGATGCAGGATTGGATCTAAGATAATAGCATATTAAAATTCCACTGTAAATTCAAAAGCTACTAATGGAAATTAAATCCCCAAAATATAAAATGTTCAAAGCAGTTGAACAGTTTTCAGTGTACATACTCAAAATGCTAAACAATAGTAGCTATTACATGTGTGACCATCAGGAAACACAGCTGTGCTTCTTTGTGTTACAATTAATTACTTCCGTTGTATATAAAATTGAAAGTATTGGTACTCTGGGGCGGAAAAAGGATATCCTGATACACTGCTCCTATTTCCTTACTGAGGCCTATTACTGGATGTTTCGCCATTAATTCAGTTACAATGAATTATCCTGCAATGAATAAAGGAAGGGTAGATTGGGTGGTTAATTGCTACGCTAAAAGCAACTTTTTCTCTGCATTTTTACTCTCCTATGTATTTATCTCTTTTTACTCCTTTCACATGTGCCCTCTTCGATGGCAATTGTTCACTTTTAAGCAGTTGCACTTAATAATGAAAGTCTAAAATAAACATTTACTTAACTATCCTTTGACTTAAAGGTTGTTGTAATAATTTTTTTGTGTGTTACGAGATCAGGGAAAGCAGAAAACTTTGTCACTGTCCTTTAAAGGAATGAGTAAAATCTTCTCAGCTTAAGTATTTGTGGACGGGTTCTCTGAAGCTGGCACACGGAGATGTAATTTATACCTTTCCATGCCAGTGAATTTCCCTAAGCTGGAGGGAGTTAGAGAGGTGTAGTAACAACCCAGCATTTCTCTGTTACGCGTTCTTAAATTTTTTTGGTGAGAATCGCATAGGAGCAAAAACTGTTTGGGGTTCTACTAAATAGTGCAAATCTGGACCTTAAGGATATACACTGCCCCCAGAATTTAATATCTACTTTTTAATAACACTCCCTCTTTCTTTTCAGTCAGAGAACTTCTGAACAGAGAGCAACTTCTGTGACTGCTCAGGAAATCAATCAAGTCTCAACAACCACTAGCCATGTAAGTCTATAAAAGTTGGATAATATGTTATGTATTTGCTACTAAGAATTTAATCTCTTGGGATGCTCCTAAAAGTCCGTAGTTCTGTGCATAGGTGTAATTAACACCACCAGACTGTTTCCAGTCCATTATAAGATGGGTAACACAAACCTGAGTATGAGACGGGAGAAATGTGGAATACTTCAATGTGAGCACAAATAAATTCTGCCAAATGAGCTGAAATCTTTGCAAGTTTGAATTCAGTCTAGTTGGTGTCACAACAAAGTAACAGAAGAATGGCAACTCAGAAAAGCTGCCATTCCAGAAACTGGTTTACATAATACAGATGGTCGACAGTCCTCATCCACATAAAATACAACTCTTATTATTCTTTTGCTGCAGCAGCTGGCACTGGGAATACAGTCTTAAAGGATAAGCATGCTCTGTCATTATTTCATAACAACACAGTTTAGATTCAGGTATGTTAAATTTGATGAAATAGCTAGAATCTGAATCTCCCTGGCTAGCACTATCACATTTCTTACAAGGGTTTTTTGGCCAGAAGTATGTGCAGCATAGCATAGATGCCGTGTGGCATATATGCAGTAAAGCAGAAACTTCCAATTAGTGTCATACATATTGTGTATCCACAATAAATCTCAGTAAATCTGGTATTTCCAGGATGCAGGAGGCTGACTGAATACACTCACACTAGCAGCACAGCACATTATATTACTTTCTGCCCCACATTGTTCCACAGCTTACAAGCATCTGAAACAGTAACTCTGGTCAGGCTTCCACATGTGCAGAAATCATAGGGAAATTTATGATGTCCTCAGAATCAATACAGGGAAAAATTTCCAGGAAAAAAGAGAAAATGGGTCAGGGAACATACAGGCCTAGCAGTGACATTGAGTACTGCAGAAAAACATTTGGTTGTGAAAGAATATATTTGGTCTTTGTTTATAATGCATAAATAAAATTTTTATTCCTGAATTCATATTATTTATATAAAGCCAGATTTTGGAAAGTGTTCCCTTCCTTCTGCTTCCATGTCTCCTATGCTATCAGAAGTCTAGAGATGTTACCCCATAAAGCACAAATACCAAACTGATAACAAAAACTTGGTCTCTACATGCAGACATTTTAAGGCATCATTATTACGCTATGTATAGTAAAGGGACTATATTACAATAATTTAGGCTCAAATACTGCAGGTATGATACGCATCCACTTAAAGGAAATCAGAGCCTCAGTACTGAGTGTTTTAATCCATATACATATTCCTTACATGCATATAGGAATGCCTGCATTCATCAAGATTTCTTTAAATCAAACTAAACCTTGATCCCAACATTATTTTCCAGTCTATGTATGATTAGATCTTAAAATAATTAAAATCCTGTAAATTATTCTTTTATTCTGAAATGAGATCCTTAATTATGGCTATAGATAGTTATTGAGCTTCCTGAAAATCCAAAACATCCTCTTTAATGCACCAGAAGAATAAAACATTCTAGAAGAATGGCAAGTTTCCTAGCTTTCTTGGAGCAAGCAGCGTTCATTCCACAAGCACTGGAAGGGCCATCACCTTTATTCAATTCAAAGTTGTATTTTTATCTATATCTTCTAATTAAAAGAAAAATAAATAATTAATTCAGTATAGACTTGTCAAGCTATTTTGCACCATGTCCTTTTCTAATGAACTTTGCTCTGTTCATTTTTTGCACCCTGTTAGCTGGCACAGTGCTATGCTTGTGCCTCTGCTGCTTCCACTTCCAACAGCTGAACTCTCCAGGCATCACAGTGCACAGTTTAGGAACCACCGTCTTGTGCAAAGGAACACTACACATAGTAAAACTAAGTGGTAGCAGAAGAATTTCCATAACATCTTCATCATAAATGAAAATAATCTGAATTCTGAAGTTGTAGAATTAGAAAATACTTTTGTAGTGGAAGCAGATTTATCAATGATACTTTCTTTATGCATACTAATTTATTATTCTGTAGCAGTTAAAATGTGGTAACTTTTAAAGAAAAATCATGTTTTGTTCAAAAGTTTAGCTTTGTTCGAAAAAAAAAAATCATTCTGCTTGTCCTTATTGCACAGAAAAGTCTTGTGACTCAGTCTGACAGTCCTTATTAGTACAACACACATTTGTTACTGTTTTCTTTTGATGTAATCTTCCTAAGAGGAGGAGGAACTATATTTTTAACAGCTATCTAAGGGTGTGTTTTATAGGCATACAGCACAGAATTTGTGCCTGAATATAATCTGAATCTCATCCATAACTCTCTGATTTGGCTGTGAGAACAAAGCATTTCATTGTGTATTCAATAATGGTTTCAGCAATCTTATTCACACATTCCTTCCTTTCTTAATCAACAGAAACTGGCTGAATTTAAGAATCAGGATTGGGGAGCGGGGGGAAAAATGCCAAAGCCTATAGTTTTGAAATCACTGTTTTCTTTAGAGCAAATCATAATCTCTCTTCTAGTACGAATCTCTTAATGCAAAACTTGTCAAGCTATTTTGCACCATGTCCTTTTCTAATGAACTTTGCTCTGTTCATTTTTTGCACCCTATTAGCTGGCACAGTGCTATGCTTGTGCCTCTGCTGCTTCCACTTCCAACAACTGAACTCGCCAGGGATCACAGTGCACAGTTTAGGAACCACTGTTTTGTGCAAAGGTTAAAGGTCAGATCGGACAGTCTGAAAAATGGCAGTTTTGAACAGACAGAAAATTTCTAATGTTCTATTCATTCTTTTGAATTGTGTTTTCCCTTATTGCACATTGTAAACAGAAATTAGGGCTGTAAAATAAAATCAAAGTGCACAAAGTTGTGATTCCTGATGGTGTACTTTGTAATGCCATCTAAAGCCAAGTCTGTCCATTTATCTTAACTTCTTAATTAGGTTTAATATAATTAGTTGTATCTTTAAAAATCCTGCATTCCTGAAGGGTGTGGATTAGGAATGCACAAAATGGCTGTTTTCATAAGCCACATTGTTATATGAAGATATCCTTTCATTTGGAAATATTTCTTGGCACTAGAGCTCAATGAGGACGTATAAAATGTTTTTAATATTATTTAAAGTCACTTCTGCTAAGAAATGGAAGAACACCCACCTGAACTTACGCAATCAAACTTTGTTCTCAGATGCACCAATGTAACCGAAGACAGAATTTACCCATTCCTTAGAAAGTTACTATAAACAGTATTTGTTGACACAATAAGGTCTGTGACTATACCAGTCTTGCTAAGTTACAACATGTACTGTTAGTACACTATGTCTTTTAAGCATACTAACATTTGTTTGTTTAAAACAGCGTTATTTGGTTAATAAAACATTCAAGATTGATATACAATAAAGTTGAAACCAATGCTTTTAATTTTTATTTTCAGGTCTGAAGTAGAGAGTACAAGCTTGTGTATGCTATCTTATCAGTATTACATGGCTGAAAGCTGTCAGCTGTTCACATGCCATATTAATAAATATGCCCAAATCATAAAGCATTAACTGTATTTGCACATTGCTTTTATTACTAAACTGTTTTACTCATGTTGGCACAGATAATCCATGCAAGGTAGTTACTCACACCTCATAAACCACACTACATTCTGTTTCTGAAATAACTAGGAACTTAGGAAAAAATATATATCTAAAAGCAAGAGCACTTGTGGCATCAGGTCAACATGTCAATATGTTATAAAACCTAGACTTCTAATATGATCACTGCAGGCAAGAAATCACTCAGTTTCAAATTCCAATGTTTATAAATACTAAACAAATTAATATTTGCTACCAGGAGACGAATATTGCAAACAAACATTAGCGTGCCCAGCATTAGACACTAATGAGTGTGTTCAGTGCTGTGGACATTCACATTATTAAGCATAAATACAAATAATCTTTAACAAAACATTTCACCCAAAGTACTGACCACTGAAGGACCAAAGCAAAATATTTTTCGTTGTTTTGAATTGATTTTAGAAATGTGTAATGCGTAAATCCAATATAGTAAAAGCTAACTGCTAAATAAAGAATTCATAAGAGTGATTTTTTTTCCAGATAATAAAAGCAGGTTTTTTTGGAAACATTTACCCTGTTCTGCAAAAAGAACAGAAAAAGAGAAAAAACAATAAGATCATTTTTGAAACCTTTGAAAAGTTATTGAATAATTAGATATTGAAGTTATTAATTAGATAAAAGGCTAGTCTTTTTATTTGATCATTCAGAGGTACAGTGTCTTTGTTTTATTATGTAAAACCCTGTGTTAATTAGAATGAAAAGAAATATTTAGAGGAACTTAGGACTTGTCCCAGGCATCTATTACAAGACATAAAACAAAGAAGTACACAGTATTCATCTTGCATATTTTTGTACAGCGTTTATGCTCAGTGATAGTTGAAAGGCCCTATTCTGAATTATACATCTATGCATCTTTCCCCCTTCCATGTCACAAAGGTGACATGTGGCAGAAGAGTATCAGCAGTTATGTGGTATTCTACCCCTGTGAAAATTAAAATACTACATTATTATTATTATTATTATTCACAAATTTCTGGTTCAGATATGTGCAAAAATTATATCTTAATATAGATATCAAGGGCGGGTAAGTGGATTCCCTATTTTTGGACCACATTACGAAGCAGCACAAGTCAAAACAGGAAATTTATTACATGAAAATCCTCAGGGTATCTCTGTTCTTCATTCAGAGATATCACTGTACCTCATATAGTGATATGTAAACTAGCTTTAATCTCACTTGCTCAGACACCAGCTGGAGTCAGGGCATGTGTTACAGTGCAGGTTATCTGTCCAAGGAAATTTTCAAGGCTCTCTCAAGTTAACATGGCTCCCACTGAAGTCTGTGCTGCTGTGTTTTCACTGTTGCCACTCCACAAGCTAGCTCAGCTATGCTTACGTACATTCCATTCACCTTTCTGCAGTACTGACTTCAAATTTACTAGATTGGATCCTATATACCCCTTGCTCACCCCTTCTATTCATACTCATATTATCTCTCTGGACTATTGTGAACTACTTGTACCCTCATTTCTTGCTTAAAGCCCTTTCCCTGACTGTAGTGAGTCACCCTGGCTATTCCCGCCTCTGCCCCACCCCAACTATCTAACATGTCAACTTAGTGAAACTGGCCTTACCTAGCTATTACCCCTCCTCCAACCCCAGCTTCAGTAAGGGCTTGCCATCTCCTCAATGCCTCATCTTTTCACACTCAACCAGAGGCCCCCAGAGCCCCTACATTTGGCTGCCACAGTTGCCCTCCTCTGATCCAGGCCTCGCTTCCCCTGCCCACACAACCCCTGTCCACCCCAGCAACTCACTGGCTGACCTGGGCCACTTCAGCTGGCAATCTGGGGTCCCCTGTGAACGTGAAGAAGAGACAGCCCCAGCTATCCACCACCCTCTCCTCACAGACTGTACCCCTCCCTAAGCTGCAGCCTTCCATCTCTGGCCATCTCCTAAAATGATTTATCCTTCGTGCTGCCACGGAGCTTTTAGGGACATTGAGGGGGAAGGTGGAGAGTGAGACACACACATATACACACATGCAGAGTAGAGGTGAAAGACCTCATGAAATTCTCTTGAGGCATCACAAGCCCTAGCAATTTGTGTCCTCCCAAGGAGTGACTCCCTGTTTTGATGTTGATGGTAAGAGACCAGTCCCAGTCGGTGGGTAGCACAGGAATCTGCCTAAAGAATATCTTCAATGCAGTCTTAGTATATAATACATTGATATGAATTCTCTTAAATAAAAGAGAATAATAAATATCATTTTGTTGAATGACATTCAAAAATTAAGAGGAAATCTAGAATTGTCTGTTATAAAAAGGTATTTAATGAAGTCAAATATTAGTGAAAAAATATTTAGCTTCCATGATTACAATTTATTCCTCTTGAGAATATTATGAGCTAGATCTTTGGATTTTGTAATCAATGGAACCATATTCACACCAGCCCAGCACCGACTGAAAACAGAAAATTTGTTTGCTATAGAAAAAAAAAAAAGGCTTTGCATATAATGTACTAGTATTTTAGAATAATTCATGCATACAAAAGGCTGGCCCTGTAGCACTCAGATCAGATGACTGCTTAGATCAGTGAGAACTAAGATACCCACTGGATAAATACAGGTCATACATGTCAAAACTGCCACAGGCAGTTCAGGTTGTTATTTTTGTCCAAGATGGGGACTGCCTGCAGCTAACATCTCTCATATTAGAACTCCAAATTTCTTTTACTCCTCCCCTGAGTTTTGGATGGTTTTTAATCCCTGAAAAGACACACCAATTTTCTTACAATGGGCATAACCCATAGAATGGAAATGGCTGACAATGCTATGTAATTTCTTGTTACCTAAAACATAAGGTAAAATAGGGTGCAGATGGCACCAGAATGTGGCCCACAGAATGCATCCTCAGCCTCAGAAACACTAATTCAAAACTTTCAGTACTGCAAGCTGTCAACACATGCATCATAATTCTCACTTAAACAAATAAATAAAACTTGAATAGTGATCAGACTTTCCATTTTAACTTTGTTTTCTATCAGACAGAACTGCTGTCACCAATACAAAAGTCACTGATATTTAAAATTAAAAATTCAAAAGTATTATCAGTGCTACAAGTATTGCTTTTTTTTGAAACAAAAACAAAAACAAACCCCAACATTTTATAAATAACTGTTTGAACAACTTGAAAGTTGTTTTTAAAATATTAAAAAAGATGACTGTATGGTTATCCTAATTGTCGGAGCCTACCAACTGTTCTACAATGGCAAATACTACTACAATTCAGATGTGTTGCATTTAAACTAACAAAAGTAATAATGAATATGTGCCTGTGGTGTGCCTGCCTTATGAATATTTAAATCAATGTTAATTTACTATAGATTCAAAAAAAAGATGCTCTTTTCCTAACTATGTGGGATAAAGCAGGGAACTTTTGCAAGCTATGTCCCACTTCCTAGCTGTGCTAGATGGATGCGTGTCTTCTGTGTTCATCAATGTGAAGATCCAGATGTAGATTCCTACCTCCCACTGATATCAATGGGAATTAGAAACCAAAGCACTTTGAGTGTATTTTTTTTCCACACGAGGAAAGGAAAACTGGTTTTGAATTAAAAGCTGGCCTTTCCAGCCAGCAATATTCCATTCAATGTAAGAGCAATTTGGAGAAACCAGTTGTCCTTTTCCATTATCATTTGAAAGTGAACTAATCTACTGTGCACATATAAACCAAGTGCACTAGCAAGGCTGACCCAATGTGCTTTTCTCAATCTTACTGGGCTATGGAAGGCATTACTCCGTTTCCACTTTATTTTCAAACTAAGTACAGATTGTCTCCTAGGCTTCCCAGCTACATATGGATTCAAGGCAGACTTCTTATTTGGAAAGAATCTAAAATATTTGATGCTATGAAGTAGCACCACAACATAATGGAATAGCACTCACTTTTCATAGAGGAAACCCTAATCTATTTATTTCCCTTTGAAAGCTACAGCCTTTGGTTCTACAGATTATTGTACACGTGGCACTTACTCATTCTTGTTATGAAAGAAAATGACTTATTACAAAAGGACTTTTCCAGTTGTTCTTAAACACTAGTGTGTGGTCTAAGCAGTAAAACTGCTGTGGATAGTTCATTTGAAACTGTAGTTGCGCATCACTTTTTATATTACAGTTTTTAGTTAATGTCAATATTTTCCCCAACTGTTGCTCTAAAAATGGACTAGTTCATTTTGTTTTGACTGTTCATTCAGTAGGTTTTTGTATGAACTTTGCAAAAGCATGTTCTTCATTTACAAAAGAGGTTAAACTTCAGAAGTATCAACTTTCTAGCGTTTACCAAGAGAAATGCTAGCCATGTTTATCAAGTTTATAATTGCCCAGTTAGTCATCTGCTTTTCCCCAGCATTACAGACTGTCAACTCTTCTTTTAAATATTGATGGCATGGGCATGCTTCTTGCACAGTGGCTTATCCTTCTTGGAGTAGAATGGCTGACCTTCCAAATTCACATGGCATACCTAGGATTAATAATAAATACAATAAGGAATCATTAAAAAATAAAAGAGAGAGAGAGAAAGACATGATTATCAATTTCAACTGTATTTATCTTGTGCCCACACATTTCTTTGGCAGAAGTGCATCTGATTTCCTGGATCAAAGTGCATTTCCTACTCCATGTTGAGGTTAGGCTCTGGTTTGCATCAGGTCTCCTCTAATTCACTAGTTCTAGTTTCTATTAAAATGAAGTCTGGGTACATGATCCCCATGGCAGCTTCGGCATGTCCCAGCAGTGCTTGCGTAGACCATCAAAGGATAGTGGCACACTCGAGTACATGCAGCTAGCTCAGACTTTAAGAGCTAGCTTCTGATCCTGTAACGTATGATTTCATAGAAGTTCTGGTTTAGGTGCTCTGGTCCCAGGGTACCATTAGATACTCATTCCTCTTATTACTTTGTCTTGGTACAGGTGCTTATGTGATCAAGGAATGAGTCATTCAGACAGCCAATATCATTGAAAACCAATTACTTATTCTTACCAGGTTATTCTTCAACGCTTAGAGTTCTCTGGCTGCATAAGTGCCGGTGTTGACATAACAAAGCACATGAGAATGCACAGCTGAGGCAGGGCAGCCCAGGTTTAGATCAGCTTAAACTGCCCTGGAATTGTACAGATACCTAACACAGGGTAGCACAACACCACTTGCAAGGTCAGAGTTGACTAGAACCACTTAGGGAAGTCAACACATCAGAATCTAGGAATAAGAATAAATGTTGTCCCTAATGCTTATGGCAGGCTTAAGACCAATGAGTGATAACAGCAGTGATGTGCTACTGCAAGTGGGAGGAAAATCACGTGAAAGGATATGCAGATAGCATATTAGAAGTTGAGTCATGTGTTTATATGCATTTGAGTTAACCCACTGAAAGAAATAAAGTTAGCTCCTAACAAAAAAATGCTGTGAGAACTGCATTAACAAAACTACCACCTCCACAGAAAATTGCGTTGCTAATTTAAATAAATATATAAGAATGCAGTTAAATGAACAAGCAAAAAAAGAACATGAAATATTCAGAGAAAGTGTCTTTTATAAGTGACTGATAGCTGTTAGTTTGTGAAGGAAACTCACTGTCTTAGTATTCCTTTCTGTTAGAATTTCAAAAAGACTTCAATTTTCACGGGATACTTTTGTGTCACTCAGTTCCACGTACCCTTGAAAGACCAGTAGCTAGTTTAGCTTTAGATATTTATAAACATTTCTATACTTTCTACTCTTCAACCTAAATTTTAGAGTTCAACCAACATTAGAAATTGTCACTGTCATTTTTGGTGTGGCCAACATACTATTTTTAGCTAATTAGAGGTTCTAGATATTATTACCTTAGCAATAGTATGTTGTAGAGCAGCACAGCTGTATTAGAAACATATGAAAAGTACTGTTTGTCATATGGATTTTACTACTTTGTGTGCAGAGTGTGGGAATATGGCTACACTATATAGCTGTACACACACCACAGATTGATGACTTTGACCAACTTCTATGCTAATTACTATTCATTCCCTCTAAACAGACTCCTTCTTGCAAGTTTCAACAAGCATTCTGCATGGAAATACAAGCTGCACTGCTTTGTAAGTAAGATTATGGCTATACTGTTCAGTATGGTGTTAATTTATTTTAAATCCTGCTTTATCTTTATTTGGTAAACATTGTAAAGAATAACAGCAATAGTGGTATGTATTACTGTATGTACTGTCTAAAACTGGATGCTTTATTAGAAAGCACCCACTTGTGATGGTTCAAATTTAATAATTCTAGTAAAAGTTTATGGAGAAGAAATGACTCTCCCATCCTTCTCCATCTGCAAGTAAAAAATGAAATTCAATCCCTCTGCATGTGTTAGTCATTCCTGCTTTCAGGTCTTCTGATGCTACCTCACAATTTATGAGTATAAAGAAACAAGAGAGTATTTGGTACAGAACGTACAGCACAAATGAAGCAGGTATCATGCCAAGTGTGTCCAAGCGCTTCAATGAATTTATCTCCAGCTTCAACAGGATAATCACAGCCATGGCATTTTGTGCTGAACAAAGCAATATAATCTAAAATAAAACAAAAAGCAAAAAGCAAACTTAGAACAAACTCTTAACGTAATTGTATTAAATCCAAGAGAAATACTCAGTTTCCAGAGGATGAATTTTTGCATTGTTTTTGCTCAGTTTCCTACTGCATTCACTGAAACACACTGGAATTTCCTTCTTTTCTTTCATTATTTAAATACAAACTTCGTGCAAAACTCCACGTCAGCACGACAGTTGTCATTACAAACATAGAAAACAAAAAATTAATGAAATTTGAAGTTTTATTTCTCACATTAGTTTTAAATTAGCTTTAATGTATCTAGAAGCTATTCATAAGGACAAATATGGCCATACAAAACACAATCTAATGGCCAGTGAGTGTTACTGTAAGGGTGGTATAAAAGCATAGTTTAAGTTTCCATGACTGGATTTACCTTCTGTCTGCATTAAGAGAGAGTATTATGGAAACTCCATACTGGCTGATTAATACATGTTTACTTTGATTATCAAGTGCAATTTGGAAAGACTTGACATTGAAAAAGCTTAGCAGAAATTATAAAGATATGGAAATCATGAGTCATTACGGGTTATGGCAAAACCTCCAATTTTAAAAGGTAGGTGCCAAGTCAGTCATGCTGTATGGTTTTCATTCTTCACTAAGATTCCTAGTGATTTTTCCTCTGATTTTTAAAATTTTATTTGTGCACCATAAGGAAGGAATCTCCAGAGAGAAGTAGGCCAGAAGCTCATTAAATGGATGAGGCAAGGCTTACAGAGGCAATACCACTTAAACCTTAACCTGCTTCCTGAGCATGTCAGGCAACTCATTTGCATGGCAAGCACCATTTATTAAACCATATTACCCTTCCCATAGTTTAGGAAAAGCTGGCCTTTTCCTTTCTTAGTTGGCAAGAAACAGTTCATTTGTTGCAGCACTCAGAAAACAAAATCTGCACTACTATGTGTTGCACATCTGAGCAGAACTATCTTTTCATATATGTTGGTTGATAAGTTTTAGGGTGAGGTAGCAGTATCAGAGATCATAATTCAAGCAACTGAGTAAAGAGAATGTGGGCAGCCACCCACACATACTGTATAAAAGCCCTACCAGAACGCTAGAAGAAGAATTTTTCACCCCATAACATGTAGATTTCTAGCGAGCAGAATCTACCAGGGAAGGGAGGGGGACAGGCAAAAAAAGCGTAGGGAGAGAAATGGAAGGTAAGTATTGTAATATGTAAGGGAGAGAAATGAGGTAAGGCATTCTGGGACATAGAGGCAAAAGACCAGCACTCTGCCAGTCGATCATATAAAGTGGAGAAAAATACAGAGAGGGAAACACTTGTATATGCGGAAAGTGGAAACAAAATCCATGCTGGATGGGTAACATTTCATTTTGTTCATCAGCTAGTTTATTCTTATTTTGCTTCCATACGACATGATTGCTGAGCAGAAATGTCCAGATTGCCATACCTTTCTCACAGTAAGGTTCCCCATCCTCCATGTGAAAGAGGCTATTCCCAAACGGCATCTTACAAGCAGCACAGACAAAGCAACTTGTGTGCCAAGTCTGTCTTAGGGCATGCATCACTTCCTGTAAAACAAACAAACAAACAAAAATCTCCAGCAGAATAGCATGCCCTGCAACTACCTCCTGGAGAAAAATATAAGGCAGAGATGCTCTATATTTTTCCCTTCTGTATCAGGCAATTCCCCTCCTCAGAAGAAAGAAATATGACAGAAATTGGGGTCCTTTGGAAAGAAAGAGGGAATAGGACTGCAAACTTTCTAGAACGGTGTATTTTGCCAAAATGAAACAACATAGTTCAGACAGCTGTTTGTATCAACACGCCCAGTTGCTGTTGCAGGAGAGATTCTGCACAAAGATTCTGATTATTTTTTCCTTTGTTTTGACATGACTGGTATGAACTCTTCAATGCAAGAGTATGATTTGTTAAATGCATTTCAAAGAGTGATTTTCTTTCTAAGACCAAGAAATGCATGCAGGGGATAAGTGATTTAAGTCCGATGTTTCAAAACAACTTAGATTATGTACTAATTTCTTTCAGCTTCTCACAAGAACACTTCATAAACTAATGTGAAAATAAAAAAAAAAAAAGGGTTCTTAGATTTTAACTTATATGATTAGCAAATGTGAGTCTGTGTGTCTGTTCCTAAGCTATGTATTCATCAAAAAAACCCCAAATTCTGTGCAACTGATGTTCTCTTGAACCGAGTATCCAGATTTTATCAGCTTCTTTCTTCTATCCAGTATGGAGCAATCTCTATTACTGCTTCATTGTTATCTTGTCATACAGAAGTCCTCCAAGTCCAAAAGCTGCTGTACTGAGCTCTGATGCATGGTTACCTGCTAATTTGTTAATCTTACTTGTGCCCAAGATGATGTTTGACAATGTATCTCTGTAAAACAGTCCAGATTTCAAAGGGCCAGCTGCATAACTGGTGGAAATTAATTTAACTTTGTTAACTTCAGTGCAACAGCAGTGATTTACACCAGTTGAGAATCTAGATCCTATTTTATGTTGCTTCCAATTATATATGTAGACTCTGATTCTCTTTTAAAGATTATTTTTAATCTCCACTGACTATGACAAAAGGGATTGAAGTCCTCATCCATCCTTTCAATCCAATGAATAGACAAAATAGTTTAATTTATGTTCGCCATATATCACATTAGAGAAGCACCATTTGAGATTCATTAACTTCTGTTACTGTTTGCAAAACAGCTATCAGTGATAAATAGGCTTGGATCCATTTTATGAACCTCACTGATCTAAGAAGCAAAAAACAGATCGAGAAATCTTATTGATATAAATAGAGGCAGCTGGCATCTTTGCTATTTTCCTGATGAAAATCCATAATGGGGAACTGATTTGTGCCAGCATTAATTAGGTAATTTAAGTCAGTACTCTGTTGTAAAATTACTGCTACTGCTGCAGTAGCAAACAAGACTTGGTTGGAGCCAGAGCTTCACCACAGATTTCTGATGCTGCCATCCCTAATTGGCAATTGCAGAGAAAACCATCTAGTCTGTCAATGCCATCATTTAGACAGAGGTATAAAGGTGACAGCTAAGCAGTGTGGTACTCCTTGCTTCCTCATTTAAGAGAATCATGTCATATATTCACTATAACTACATGCATAAATACACTGCTAAAATTATCTTACGGTATTCCAACCTCATCACCATCTAAAGTATATGTAGAACAAATTTACTTGTACCTAAGCATGAGTATATTAAGACAAAAGTGGCATCTATTTTTGCCTTTCTGTAATTCAGATCTTTGTATTTAATCTGTATTTTCTTAACTATAAGAAGCCAGCAGAATTCCTCTTGGCAGCTGTGTTGCTAGCTACCAGTGAGGTGCAGCAAGAGCAATGGGCTCTTCCCAAGATCAGTGACTTCTCCATTGAAATTTAGACTAAGTCCTGCATAAGAAAAAAACAACCCAGTTCAACCCATTCTTGGGTTGAAACAAAAAACAACCCATTCTTACTATGAATATAAGGACAAGGTAGATAAAAAGTAACATAGTGTGTATCAGATAATGAAGGACTATCCAGAAAGCGTTACTTATTTCACTTGCAGTGAGATGGTAATTGTATTACATATTCTGTCTATGAGTTGAATAAGGTACAGAAATATCCAAGATTTAGGATAGACAAAAATTATTATACAATAAAATGTTTCTCATTCGGAAATAATCAATAGGCTGGGAAATTATTATTTAAATGGGGGAAATAATTAAATATCTACATTCATTGCTTACAGTCTAAACTATTTCACTGTTTCAGTGAACCACACAGTTGGAGAAAGGGTTAAGCTTGTTGTCTTACCCCCATGATCTTAGTGTGGCATCTGGCACAGGTTGGTGCAAAGAACTGTTCATAACAGCGCTCACAGTACACACTATTCTGCTCTTCCACAAAGCACATATCAGCCAAGGATGTCTTGCAGTAAGCACAGTTGAATTCTTCTGGGTGCCAAGAGCGACCCATGGCTACCAGGAAAGGACCCCTGTAAATAATCATAATTATTTTATTTGTATTGCAAAAAGACTGAATGACCCTGATTACAAACCCACTTTGTTAGACACGACATACATGTATAACAAGCATTCTACTTGAACCATGAAGGTGCATATTAAAATAAGATCCAGAAGCCTGAAAAGAAATGGTCTTTTCAAGATCACTATTCAAACACTTTGCCAATTGGTTAAAATATTTCATTACTGTTTAGTCATATACATTGGATTTACAGACAACTGTTGGAAAAATCATCGTTTTCATATCTGCATAGCTATAAGTGATCTTTGTAAATGGCTGCAAAGACAACAGGAAAAGGCTAAGGCTTGTAACACAGAAGATAATGCTACTATTTGAAAGCATGAAAAAGCAGGCAAATTTCCAAACCTACACATCCACACCTCACAATAGCTCCTAAAGTCTCCTGCCTTCTCTTCATTTGAGAGAGCACTGCATGGGGCATGTTGCAGAAATGTCAGACTATCAGATGACAACTTGCTGTTTGATTATATGGAAGACACATTAAATTAGTTTTGGTGATTTACTCTTGATTGTAATTAGATATAGTGATTATTACTGGAGTCTTTCAGTTTCAGAGTATACAAAGGGCAATAATCAGCAGTTCCATATCACCAAACTAGCTCCTTCTAGTGGGGGAGACTGTCATTAAACATGGATTACTTAAAGTTGGTTAGCAGTCCACAGGGTAACAACGGGCACCGGTCCAGCAGAATGAATTGGGAGAGGCATGCTATGAATCACTGGTAATAGAGTGTAGGCATGATCTTTCTCCAGACACAAAAGCAACAATTAGATTTGGCTGCTGTTCCAAAATGATGTCTTGTTCCTTTTCTCTCCATAATCCTCCCCCCACTCCCCTAACTCTTCCAATAACGTTGTACATACCTCCTTCAAGGGGTACCTTAGGACCAGTGACTTGTTTAAAAAACAAACAGTGATTTTCCACAGCATCCAAGAAACAAACAATTAGCATGTATAACTTTGCAGTGATAAAAAGTGAACCACACAATAGCAAGATGAGCTCTGGAAATGTTAAATTAATGAAGCAGACAACAGACATCCCTGCTGGGTAATTTAACTGAGTCTTAGGCTCTGGTACTGTATATTAATGTGCAATAACCAGTCTCTCTGATATCTTTTTTCTGCTTCATCCCTCTTCAAAACCTCATGACCTTACCGAATTATGTTGTTACAGTGCCCACAGAGAGGAGTTCGGCTGCTAGCTGGAAAACGCTCAGCCCTCTGAACTGTTCCCCGGGCTATTGCAGGAGCCTGGGAAGAAGTTGAAACTGGAGATGGGTAAGCAGAAGTTGAGGCAGGAGATGGTACTGGAGTACCTCTTGGTAGGATGTTCTTTGTGACAGTGGTGGTGGTTTTTCCAGGTGCAAATTTCTGGGAAAAGGAGTCATCTGTTACCCAGGGAGGGCGACTTGCAGGCTCAGCGTTGGCAGGGGTGTAGGAATGAACTGGTGCTGTTGCTGTTTTAAGTATCCCAAAAGAAACCAAGAAGTATTTTAAAGTCTTTTCTTCTGATGGCAATACAGCAACACTTACCAAAGGGTACTCCATGACACACAAAAAATAAAAGCTTCAGATGACACTTAATTATGGTCTGTCCCATTATTGCTTATTAATTCTGGACTGAAGCCAAAGATATCAGCACAATCACTGACTTTTAATCCACATGCATTACAGAAGTCATTGCCTACTGGCTTTTACAGATTTTATGGAGACCATTTTCAAGGGCATCTCTTCATTTTCTAGTAGGAATGGATATGACAATTCTGTGATGATTTCAAAGACTGCCACATAATCTACTTAAGGTCAAAAATAGAAAGGCCAGATTCACGTAATAAAGCTCTAGATGGAATTCCCCATAATTTCAATAAGTTATGCTTAAATTTTGATCTCATTACATTCACTAAAATGCAGCATTTTCCACAAATGTCACTGTTACCTATCATTTGTAGGTTTTACTCCTAGGTTTCTGAAGAAAAACAGGCTCACACAGGGAACGCAGAGATAGAGAGCACTGGAAGCAATATTGAGGCAGCCAGTTCAGCTCACATGACCAGCAAGACAAAGCCAACAGCACTTAGAAGGCCAGGCTTGCGGTTATGAGTGATCTCAGTTCAGTTCTTGGCTCTGCCACAGACTTCCTGTATAACTTCCAGCAAAGTGTAGTATCTCTGTGCCTCAGTTCCCGTGTATAAAGTAGAAATATTATACTTCCGTTCTTCCATCCTTTGACTATCACATAAAATC
The DNA here is from genome assembly GCA_947846985.1 of Fratercula arctica. Taxonomy (NCBI): domain Eukaryota; kingdom Metazoa; phylum Chordata; class Aves; order Charadriiformes; family Alcidae; genus Fratercula; species Fratercula arctica. The sequence goes on from CANTUZ010000010.1 coordinate 30,937,350, forward strand.
TTCAGTGCGGACTGCCTCTGTGTTTGTATGCACCAGGCTCTAATCTTGGGTGGAGCTTTATCACATAGAAATAAGAAGAAGCTAGAGCCTGCACATACCAACAAGTTGCCCTGCTCTTTTCAAAACGTGAGATCTTGCATTGTATAGGACTGAAGTCACTGCCCAAGAAACTGCCTCGCTTTGCCAAGTACAGGAGCACTAATAGCAGTTTTTCCTTTGCAAGGAAAACAAAGTGAACGACTGTTGGTTTGTGTGAGGAGGAACAGAAGCTTGGAGAGTTGAAGTGCTTGGCCCAAATGAGAGCACAGATTTGGGAAGAGAAGTCAGTTCTGCAGTCTAGGTAAACACTCTGCATAGTAGGTTCCAGTGACCAAATACAACATTTACAGTTTTAAGGGGCTTGCAGGCAGAAAGGTATTTCAACCAAGAAGAGGGTTCCGTATCTTTCTGGATAATTAAGTGGTGAGAAGATTATGTTCTACTCAGCACTCCTCCCTTAGCCCACATGCTGCCACGTAGAATAGCATACACTGATTATTGGCAATTGCAGGTGCTTAAACTGCACATATATCAATCCACTGTGATCACTCTAGTGATCTCTGATTTGCTTCTTTTTATTGAGTTCAGAGTTGAATCTAATGCATCTTCTTGATAAAACTTTCTTATGCTACAGCATCAACAAAGTTTCTGCTTCATAAAACTGTATCCCACCTTAGCTTGAGGCTTCTTTTTCTTTTTCTTTTTTTTTTTTTTAAACTTGGGAATGGTAAACAGTGTTTAAAGATTTCAGAACAGAGAGTTTGTATGCAATCTCTTTAAACCCTGAGGCTGTTGCTATTTATGTATTACGGTATTAAGCTAGGCAAAATTAGAAGGCAATATTTCATCTCTAATTGGGAAGTTCAAAAGGCTCCCACCTATGAGGCTCTCTAATTAAATAAGGTGACTTCTAGCTCACTTAGTTTTGTAAAAGGATTCTCCCTCCCCCAAGAGCCAATTCTTGTTCATGCGAAGTACAGCAGTGTATCCCACAGAGGGCCTAACAAAATGGTCAGATATTCAAACCCAGAGTTCCAGAAGTAAAGAACAAATGCAGCCCAGGTACTATTTTTAGGATGTCTTTTTCTATGATTGTCTTTAGTAAATTCAGCTTACAATCTCTTAGTTTTTCACTTTTACAACTCTTAGTTTTTCACTTTTTCTTCCTTAATCTCACAATGTTGGTGTTTTATTTTTCCAGTTTGTCTATTCCAACCAATGTAGACAGCATATGATTTATCTAGGTTCAGATTAATCTAGACTCCTCTAAAGAATAGACACTAGGGAAGGGTCTCTGTCTTCCATTCTCTCTACCTTTTCTACTTGCCATGGTAAAATAAAGCAGCAAAATATATTTTTTTTCAGTTGCTGAAAGAAGATACCAGGGGAATTATTGCAAAATGACAAATGTTGGGTGTTTGCAACTGCTCTGAGTTCTCTTTTCAGCCATTATCATTTAATTTTACAGGCTGGATTTATTACAACATATTTTCCCCCTGTGAACAGGCTGGAATTACTATTGATTTAAAGTAGTGTCATTGCAATGTATTAGAAAGGTTTCACTGAGATTTTATCTATCGTTATTAAGAGGGAATTATTATCTTGTTATCTCATAGCTATATCCCTAAGCTTATATGAACAACTCTCTCGTCTTAGTAGCTACTATCTTACAAACAAGAAAGATACGGACGTGCTGGAATGTGTCCAGAGAAGGGCCATGAGGATGATCAGAGGGCTGGAGCACCTCTCCTATGAGGACAGACTGAGAGAGTTGGGGTTGTTCAGTCTGGAGAAAAGAAGGCTCTGAGGAGACCTTATAGTGGCCTACCAGTATCTTAAGGGGGCCTACAAGAAAGCTGGTGAGGGACTTTTTAGGATGTCGGGTAATGGTAGGACTAGAGGGAATGGATTAAAACTAGAGATGGGTCGATTCAGACTGGACGTTAGGAAGAAGTTCACCATGAGGGTGGTGAGACAGTGGAACAGGTTGCCCAGAGAGGTGCTGGAAGCCCCATCCCTGGAAGTTTTTAAGACCAGGCTGGATGGGGCTCTGAGCAACCTGATCTAGTGGGAGATGTCCCTGCCCATGGCAGGGGGTTGGAACTAGATGATCTTTAAGGTCCCTTCCAACCCTAACAATTCTATGATTCTGTGAAATTCACCTTGCATGTTTACATATTTCAAAGTCCTCCAACATACATGCAGCAGATAAAAGGTGCTGTTTGCTGGTAAAATACTAAGATTCAGTATATCGGAGAACAGATTCTCAAAATATCAGTATTGTAAGAACTGGCCCTTAACTGTTCAAAAATGAATGAATAACTCAGTAACTAACCCTCTATCACCTTGTTTCTCTCAGCCCTCAGACTCTCTTAAAGTAGGAGAGAAAGAATGGGACTATTGTTATCCTGAGAGAGTGGCAGGAGAAGAGGTCTCTCAACAGCCATAGGAACAAACCAGTTCCTTGCTTCTGGGAAATTTGGAATTCTCCCCATCAGCTCTTCATTTATGGTCAATGGATATTTTCCCTCCAGAGAAAAAAAGGCGTGTTATCAATATTCCTTTAGTAAAGTAAAGATTCATATAGTCTCAAATGCTTTAGTCTTACATACTAGCTCACACTGTGAAAACAATTTCCCTTTTTTCTTTTCCTTTGTTAGTAGAACACATAATTGTTATTCTTTGCAATATTTTTCCAGTAACAAATGTAATTGATAATCACAACTGATTTGGCTTGTTCTACACTTAGTGGCCACATCCTTGAAGCCCAAAATTTCCTGTGTACTGTTCCAGTATATAGTAGATGACAAACAGATTATCCTCCCCCTCTACTCTGCCCTGGTGAGGCTGCATCTGGAGTACTGTGTCCAGTTCTGGGCTCCCTGATTCAAGAAGGACAGGGAACTGCTGGAGAGGGCACAGCAAAGGGCTACAAAGACGATTAGGGGCCTGGAACACCTCTCTTATGAAGAAAGGCTGAGGGATTTGGGTCTCTTCAGTCTGGAAAAAAGACAACTGAGGGGGGATCTTATCAACACGTATAAATACTTAAAGGGTGGGTGTCAGGAGGATGGGGCCAGGCTCCTGTCAGCGGGGCCCCGCAACAGGACAAGAGGTGACGGGCACAAACTTGAGCATAGGAAGTTCCACCTAAACATGAGGAGGAGCTTCTTTCCTTTGAGGGTGACAGAGCACTGGCACAGGCTGCCCAGAGAGGTGGTGGAGTCTCCATCTCTGCAGACATTCAAAACCCGCCTGGATGCGTTCCTGTGCAACCTGCTCTAGGGGAACCTGCTCTGGCTGGGGGTTTGGACTAGATGATCTCTGGAGGTCCCTTCCAACCCCTATCATTCAGTTATTCTGTGACAAAGCAGATAATGCAATGAGTCCTTTATAAAAAGACGCTATTCTTCTTCAGAAGAATTTAAACTGAAAGGTGGTATGTAACCTGCTGTTTTAGTATTGAAGGTGCTTAGGATTCAGGAAAAAGTTCATTGAGATCTGTGGGCATTTTCACCAATTTCTAAAAGAGCAGTTCAGGCCTTTACACTTGAGCACTTTTACATACATGAGTAGTCCTATTTGGACTTACGGATATAACAGGGAAGATCTGCTTTTTTACTTTTAGGTATCATGTTATTTCATAGTATAAAACTGGTGTTTGAGTTGCTTGGAATATATGAAAGCACTATTGTAGTCTGGGAAAGCCTACAAGAAAGGAATACACAAGTATTTTCTGCCATCTAGTGGACCTTGTTCAGAAAAGTCTATGCTCCTTTTAAAAACGGATTATGAAATTAATGGGACAAAGAAGGGAAAAGATTTCAGAGTTCACAGCTTTCCCTATAGAAAGAAAACAAAGATTTTTAGCAGCAGAAAATTTCCACCAGAGTTAAGTTAGTCAAAGTAGTATTCTTTCTTTGCTTTAAAGTGTAGACTTACTGATTACTCCCGTCTGAGCCAGATACTCAACAATGCAGTTTCATTTTGAGATTGGTTTCAGTGTAAAAAAGGTTTGGCCCCATTATTTTTTTTAATCTAAGACAGATTAAAATAGTCTTGAAAACCATTTTAGTGACTGATTTGGCTGCATGGATATTGCATATACGAGGCTGTTGTGGGCCAGCAACTTCCAGATTAAAACACCCGCCATTTTTAGGGGAAGCAAGTCATCTCATTCCCATTAACACTGAGGGCTAGCATAAAGACATTCCTCTTCTAAATTCTACATTGCAAATCCTTATAGTGATCTCCACTACTTCAGCCTTTTCACACAGTGGATTTACAAAAATAGAAGTCTAAGAAATTATTTACTAAAGTGAGAGTGCAGTTGTTGAAAAAGCCTGAGGTTGCACTTAGATTAGAAGAAAAATTTGGATTTTGTGATCTCTTGTGTCATCATCTGAGAATAGCTGGTCCTCTCAGACTGAAGTTGCATTTTACACTGCAGGATGGAATTTATATGCATTGACAAAGTTGGATGAGGAAGTTTTCTAACTGTCTTCATGGTTTGTTTCAAAGTACTATTGATCTTTCCAATCTGTCACAGGAAATGCCATTTCCTCTATTTCTTCCCAAGAGACAATTTCCCATTTGCTCAGGACTGCAACTGTAACTGTCTCCAGGGCCACCTCATGTTCCCAAACCAGTATGAAGTGCTACTACATCAAATACATAAAATACATAAAAGGTTCCAAAACAAAACCCAGATATCTTCAATAAAATCTCTGTCTGTAATCTCTTTTGTACCTGAGTCACTTTGGGGTTCAATTATGAAGGTATTTTAGAATCCTTTATGGGATATTTCAAACTCCTGAACAATTCAAACAACATTTCTGTTTCTTTCTCTGCCAACTTTAATGCTGATTGAATTTTGTCTGCGTCATTTATCTGATTAGATATTATTCTGAATTTTCTCCTGTTCTCTACAGTACATTATATCCTTGCAGTGCCTGCAAAATAAGAATTTTCCACACGCAGGCAGACAATATATGCAGCTGAAGTAAGTTTGGTTTATACATAGTGACACAGAACATAGTTTCCATACTGTATATTTTAAGCCCTTATTGGGAGGCAATGGGGCTCAAACCCAGCAATACAAGGAATTACAAAGAAGATGCCCATCAGAGGAGAAAACAAAAGCATTGCCTCTTATTCGGAGTCTAATTCAACAGCCAGCTTTTTCTTTAACAGATACAGCTACTAATTGGATATAGCTACAGATTTATTTCTGTGGCAGGTTTGTATATTGAGAACTGGAGTTTATACTTCCTCCAAATGAGCATGGAGCATAGTATCAATCAGTGTATTTAGGAGATATTTTGACTTGCCACAGTTTGCTCTGTTTTGCATTATGGAAATAAATCCTCTGGCTTCATCTTTCCTTCTTTTGCAAGACAAAAATAACAACATTTGCCTTCAGTGAGAACATGGTATGTACTGACACACTTAACCAAAAGCAAATGAGGAGAAGCTGAAACCTTTATTTACTTTGAGACCCTTAGGTAGCTCATGATAGCTCTGAACTGACTTTTTCCACCTTTATAGCTCAAATATAAAGATCAATCAATTGATCTGTACGTCTGCTTTATGTCTAAGTAAAATTTCTGCATTGGTTTTATTTCAGTAGATCCAGAGATAGAGCATTACAAAAGACAGAGTTTAAGATTGTTAGAATTCTTGGCCTTTTCATGTTTACTTGACTATCAAGATATAAATCAACTTTTTAATTCTCTTGCTAAGATCAGAACAAGCTTAATTTGAAACAGAACTGCATTTAGACTTATATTGCTGCTTCATTTAATTTGTTCATTTTGAAGGTTCACATTTTGGTCATCAATGGTTTTAGAAGTTCACTCCATTTGTAACACATTAATACAAAGGGAATTTAAATAACATCAAGGAGCATATTTTCCACATGAATGAATAATCAAATATATTCCTTCAGTAATTGGATCTGTGGGAAATGGAAGCATAGCATTATGAAGTACTTTAATAGGTCATTCTTTATTTCAAATATAAGCCCAAGTTTGAGGAGTTCAATATATGGCCTTACCTATTTTGCAAATATATCCTAATCAAGCACCTTCACTTACTTTATCTCCTGAGTTGTGCATTCTTAAGCTATTTTATCAGTTCTGAAGTGTCATTGGGCTCCTAATTGGGCACGCTGGGTTATTTTCCAAATGTACTTCTTTCGAAAAATCAGGCTACATATTTTTTATTACAGACTTCTGCCTTGATTTTATTATTTTTCCTCCATTTGTTCCACATTTTCACTCGGAAGCAGAATACAAACACAACATAATCTTCAATCTTCAGATAATCTGAAGCAAAACTAGCAACTAGCAGCATTTGGTTCCCTGTATATAAATCTTTGCTACTATGTGTGTGTCATATTGCAAAATGTGCATTCTTTGCATTTTCTTTTTCTAAAAGAAATGCATGTGCCTTTGTGTTCTGAATACTTTGAGTACTTTAAAGTCATCTTACCTGGCTGGTAGACAGAGGGCTTTATGCTGGCAGTAGTAACAACTCTTGGTTTTGAAGTAGCAGAAGCAGCAGGACTTTCACCATAGCTTCCAGAAACTGGCATTGGTGTATATGGCTGGTTTGTGTTTCTAAAAGCAAAATGAAGGTATGAGAAACTTTATAAACAGCAAAAGTTACTGATTATGAAATAACAGATCTGGCAGCTTCCAAAGCACTCCAAGAGGAACTGTCCTTGAGAGCTACAGAGGGAACATTGTGAGATTTATTAGTCTCTATCATTGCTAAGAAAGGCTTGGACAATTCTTTAGAAAGAAAAATTAGCTGAATAAGGATTTTTAAATAATGCCAACTTGCTCTTGTCACAGAAAATAGCTTACTGAAGAAATATGACCAATTTATTACAGGAACTCTCAGTTTAAAGAAGGGCTCAGACTTCAGGAACGTGAATAGAAAGTTTGAGTTTTCTGTCTCTCTACAAACAGAGAGGCCTGTTCTTGTCTAAGATAAATTAATGAGGGATATCTTGTTGACTCAAAAAGATACTGGCTCAGCATAATTACTACTACCAAAAATACTAACTACTGTTTATAAGCATTGTACTCTTTTCAAAGATTGTAGTGACCTTTAAAAAGCATTTCTGAAACTAACTTTGTTCCCTATTTAGACTGAAACCACAATTTACATTAATTTTTCTAATGTTCAGATGCAGCTAACCCCAAAGCATCTGATATGCAATATTACGATGCGATTTCTGCATTCCTAGATTAAAAACATTTGCTCAGGGTTCCAAACATCAATAAGAAATAGTTTTTCTCTATTTTATGGCTTGGATGATGATTCTCAGTTTGATTATAGTAACTTTTTGAATTATATGCCTCTTCTATTTGCCTGTTACTTAGGATGATTCTATTCGTAGTGACTTTGCTTCAGAGACCACTAAAAGAGCATTACAAACAAAGCAACAGAGAATGAAGAAGTACAAGGAAGGGAAGCAATAGATACAGAGATGCATGCAGTAATAAAAACCATTTACTATTGAACATCATTCTTACTCACCCTGAAAACAGTTTTACTTTCTTTTTCAGTTTCACTGTCTGTATGAACCAGATGCCTATCCATTTGTGCTGACAATTTAGGAGTTATTTACATAGTGGCTTTTGTCTATAGGAAAACATTTGTCAGCATAAGAAAAAAAGCATCCAGCTGTGCCAGACCATCAGTCCATCTTGAGTTGTACTTTCTTTAACAGTGGAAATAGATGCCATCAGGACAGAATGTGTTATAATTTTTACATATGGCAAACCCAGCACATTCCTTCCAGTACAGGTAAATAACACTCTGACAAATTTAAACTTTCGATTTTTAATTTTGAACAAAATAAACCTATCCTTACAATATAGCATTTTGCTACTCTGACAGTGCTTATATTACAGATCTAGTTTGCATAGCATTGCTGCCTCAGGCTAATTTATTTTGTCTATTTAGTTTGACCTAGAAACATTGCTATAATGACTATAGCTCATTATTTCTGTACCTAGTCTAGGGCTTGGGGCTCCACTGTACCATGACTGAACAGGACCCAAGATAACCTATTTTAGTGAGTTTGTATTCACTGTAAATGCTGTTGTGAACTGTGCTCTCATTTTGTAACTGCCAAAGCTGTTCTAAGCACAGTAAGACTTTTACTTTCTTATCATCTATTTCCTATTGATACCTCCTCATCTGTAGTGCATAAGAACACACTGTACTCAGGGTCACTGGACAGAGGACCATTGCTCCTACCGTAGCAGAGATGGGAAGATGTAAGCCTCAGGTACACTGGCTTCACATACAGCTTTCAAAATGCCTTTAACTAAATACACACTGTCAAAAAACTTTTCCTTGATTCAAAAATCTACTATTTGAGGTAAACTAGACAGAAAACCAGTAAAACATACTTACCTTTACAGGATCAGTGATCAATGTTTACAATGTGGCTTAAAAGTTTTTAAATCATGTGCCTTAATCTGAAACTGGCATACACTCACGAAAGTCTAGTCCCAGATGTGCAGGTCCATTGGTAGAAAGATTCATTTGAAGCTCTCTTAACGCACAAAATACATAAAGAAGTTCTGAAGTAGATTAGTGATACTTAGACTGTCATGAAGAAAAACGGTTATTCAAAATTCAAGTGTTTCCCAAGGTTACTAGCATGATAAAACCGTGCCACTAGATTTCTTTGTATGTTCAGGAAATGAAGTTGAAAACCCCAAAAAACAACACACACACAAAAAATGTATTCATAGTACCAAAACCATGGCAAAATTAAAAGAAGTCAACTACTGAACTCTTTTATAAGTGTGTGATGCATATTAAATAAAAGGAAGATAAAAAGGCTTGTCAAAGAGAAATAGTGTTACGCTGCATCATTAAGTGTTTTAGTGAAGTTAAAAGATTTATCAGAATTTCTGCTGAAGAAAAGGAAACAGCATGTGATTAAAAGAAAGAAAAAAACCCAATAAATAAATAAATAAAGAAAGAAAGAATAAAAAGATGTACTAAGGATCAAAGATGCTTTAATGGAACAGGAAGCAATGGCATCTTGAAAAGCAGTGAAAGCACCCTAACTGAATTTATCTGTAGCAGCCAATGGCATGTGACAGGCAGCGAATTAAATACTGGCTCTGATAACTATTAGTTGTCAGAAAAAGAAAGAGTAAATATTTCTAAGCAGATCATTTTTATGTTAATACTTCACTAGATGCCTACTAGCAGCAATAAACGGATTTGTTAAGTGCTTTTAAGGTAGAGTAGCTGCACAAAACATTTTTATACCTCTTCTTTGACTGGTAGCTGATGGAGGTGGAAGAATGCCGGTTGAAACTAAAATGAAACAAAAGTTGTATTTGAAAAAAAAAATACCAAGAAAACTGGTATATCTTTTCCTACAGTGAATTTCCTTATGAATAAAAGGTGCTCTTAAGTCCTAAAGTAAACAACGTGTACATATTTATAATCACATAAGATCAGTATTACATTACATTTTGCTTATCGTATTTAAGCTAGGAATCATAGTGAAACCTGAATAATGATAACATAATTAAATGAGCTGAGAATATTGCTCCATAAATCACTTTAATCCAGTTTTGCTCATTCTTTAGTTGTGGAATTCTAATTCGACACTGGACTGTTGGCTTTGACATTCACCATTTATTTGTATTAGCACAGAAAAATGAGTTTCTTTTTGTCAGTATCATAAGCTTACATTGCATCAGATCTTAAAAGCAAACCTCAAATGAACCAAAGTCCAAAGATCACCTAAGTTCCCTAGCTTGTGAGGCAACTAGGACAACCTCACAGAAAGGAGAGGCTTGAAGTAGTTGAAGCAACAACATCAAGACATCAAGTTCATCTTTTCCCTTGCAATACCATTCTACTGTTCATTTACTAAACAGAGTCTTAGGTAGATTTTCTTTTTCTTGGGGAAACAGCATCATTTCAGAACATAAATGATTTATTTATGTAAGAACAGAAAGTACTTAAAAGCCTGGACAGTGTATGAGCTGGGAAACGAGGATTCAGAATGAACACAGCTCCCACCTAAATGCAGAGCAGTGCAGGACTACATGGCATCCCACAGGAGCACAGCCCACATTTGCCAGAATTACCAGAAGCTTGTCATATGCCAGTTATTTTCCTAGCTTCTGGAGAAGAGTTTTCCTTCCCTTTACCACAGACACAGTGCTTGAATTAAAATCCTAGGATCACAGAAGCCATACCTTCCTTTCAGAACATAATCACAACTCCTTGCATCGTTTCTCCTCTTTCTGTATTCCCAGAGTGCTGTCTCACTGGTTGCCCTGCTTTTACCCTCTAGATGGAATAGCCAATTGCATAAAGAGCTTCGTAGCTTATTTAAAACACTCCTGCTGTGCTTTCTTCTTTGCAAGTAAGATTGTAAGTGAAAAAGTAAGATAACATTGCAGATTTAAACGTAAGAGTAACACAATCAGTTAAGGATTAATGATTTCAAACATTCCTCTTCAGCAACATTATAAAGATTTTACTTGTGTTAGGTGTTATGTGCATGGCCTTGCTCACAAAGGCAAAATCACTACAGAACTGGATCTACCAAAGTTGAAAATCAGATTTAAATAGTTAAGGATATTGATCAAGAAATCCTCCTGCATTTTCTTGGTGGACCTTTTTAAGGCATCTAGAAGGAAAAAAAACCACCCCAACAAACACTGGAACAATGGTGGTAAAATCTCAGCCTCATTCTACCCGAGCATGTTTTACAGAATGGGGATATTGTTGTAACTAAGGTCATCCATATTTTATTTTGAACTAAAATTATATGAAATGCTGCAATGCTCCAATAGTATATGTCAAGTTGAAACTGGATTTTTAAGTCTGTATTTTGGCATGCTAATGCATTGCTCACTGTCTAAATGAAAACTATGATGCTCAAAAATTTGAATTATAAATTATTGTAGAAGCCAGTTTTAGTCCCTTATGTTTGAATACACTAGCTATAATACATGACAGTTTTTAAAACAAACATGGAAGTAGTGCACAAAGATAAAGAACCTATTTCAGTGGCATCACAGCCCTCCAAAACCAAACAGAGTTTGCTTCTTGTGCCTAATTATCAGAGAATCAATTTTTTGCAGGTCCTACAAGTTTCTGATTTATGTCCCAAGGCTTGCTGAATTACTGAACTTCTGAGAGAGATATTAGCTAAGAGAATAACATTTGCCTGATGATAGCTTGAAGCATATGTCAGCGTGATACCTGTGTCATCCATTGGAAAGTAAGATTTTAGGGCAGTACTGTATAAAGTTGATATGCTGTAGATCTTATATCTTTGTCTTAATAATTGCCAGGTACGAGCAATAGGTTTTAGTAGTCTGATTAAAGCAGTGCTTTCTGAAATGGACAGTTGTTTTTCATAGATTTTCAGGTTGAAAGAGACCTCAGGAGGTCTCTCATCTAACCTCCGCTCAAAGCAAGGCCAGCTCTGAGGTCAGACCAGGTTGCTCAGTGTTTTATCCAGTGGTGTCTTGAAAACCTTCAACAATGGAGACACATAGCCTCCCCAGAGAACCTGCTTCCTTTCAAAGAGGCAGGAAAGGGTAAAATGGTCCATGTCAAGCTAATGCAGGAGATAAAAGACATGTGAATTGGAGGTACGTTTTAATATCTCAAGGTGATCTTTTTATCCTCATTACTCATTAAAATTATGATTCACACCAATTAGTCCATACTGATGCATAATTACAAATGAATTTATAGTTTCGAGGCCTCACGCTGCTTCCCTTCTCCCTGTTAAAGGAATGTGAAATTAAAGTATAACAGATAAAGGCTCCATCAAGAGATACTATTATATTAGCTCCAAGATAGCCATGCAAGTAGTGCCAGCAAATAATGGCTATCTTTATACTAATTTATTATCTGTTTATATGTAAATTATACATAATTGTTGCTTAACTGTCATTTCCAAGACAGCAATGAAAACATAGCTCTTTTATGAAGAGTAGATTTATCCGAAAAGATAACAAAAGATACCTGCATCTAATTCTTATAGCAAAAGCTATGCCAGATGCCAGCAGTTTTCAGTCTGTCCCAAGTTATACTCCATTCCTGAACAACGTAGCTATGATAATTGAATATGAAGAATGCCTATTTTGGGATTCAGAAGGTCTATCCATAGCTCTGTGATTAATACAAATGAATTATGAGCTTCTTAAATGAATAGCCTTCAGTTAAAAAAAAGTGTGCATGCATTCACCATTATGTGAAAACATGCCTTCTGTCTACTCAGGCAGCCTTATTATGTTAAACTGTCTGTCTCCGAAAGGTTTCTAAAGATCTACCACTTTTATAACTCTGATTTAAAAGCTCACAATGCTACAGTTCACATGTTCCTAAGGGTTTCTGAAGTTTTTAGATGGCTCCGAGTACGGTCTTATAACTCAACATGGCCCCCCTGACTAGCAGCATTCTCAGTGTTCAAATCTGTGTCTGTCTTCATCTAGTCAGACAGCTTCACAGAATAATCAAAACAAAATCTACAGGAAATTTTATTTCTGAAATACAGCCATTTCTTAAAACTGGAAAATTTGTAGTTTTTACATTTTAAAAGCATGATGTGTTCTTTAGCCCTGCCCTTATATCCTCCTATTCAAGATACTAAGAAATTGTCAATGAGTAGCATTTTTTTCACTCAAGTGCAAAAATGCCTTTCTAATCTTGGATGGGCAATAAAATATATCTGATAAAGATTTTACCAATGGAGTCCTAAAAGTGATATATACAATGCATCTGTGATTTTATCTTTCTGCATTCCTCCAAAATTGTTCATGAAATTAAATTCTTTCATTATCTGATTGTTTTTCTTGAAGGGGAAAAACTAAGGCCTTTTGTGACATCAATGCTAATCTCAATAAAATATGCATATAATGCAGAAATAAGAAGTATTACACGCAGTACTACTACTACTACAGGCAGGCTTCAGAGACCTATTATTAGCTACTAGGAAATCTCTTATGCAGATATGTAAAAACGTACCTCTCATAGCAAGATTGATATGGGTCTTAAGATATAGACTGATGAAACATGAATAGATGTCCTCTGTCTGGCCAGAGTAGTCACCAAGGCTTCAATTTAATTTCATGTTCTGACTGATAGATACATTTCAGTCCTCAACTGAGAGAAACATTAAAACTGAGTCTTTTGTGTATCTCAGAAGAAATAAAAAGGTTTTACATGCCAGCATTTAATCAAGCTCAGATATGCAGAGTTACTGATGCTTAGGAAGCAAGGGACTTTCCCTGGTTATAAGAGGGTTTTAGCTGTCTCCTACAACAACTATGTAGGATGCTCTTCTCACAGAGATATGTGATCATTCCAACTGACTAAAAGAGATTTGTTAGTAGAACAAACAGTGGGTGAAATAGTACTGGTGACATTTAAGAGCTTAATTGTACCACAGGATCAAATGAAAAAGCAGTGTAAGAATTACTTCTGAGATGCACCGAGTACTCCCCCAAGAACAAGTGATAGGACAAGAGGAAATGGCCTTAAGTTGTGCCAGAGAAGGTTTAGATTGCATATTAGGAAAAGATTCTTCACCAAAAGGGTTGTCAAGCATTGGAACAGGCTGCCCAGGGAAGTGGTTGAGTTTGCCATCCCTGAAGGTGTTTAAAAGATGTGTAGATGTGGTGCTGAGGGACATGGTTTGGTGGTGGACTTGACAGTGCTAGCTTAATGGTTGGACTCAATGATCTTAAACGTCTTTTCCAACCTAAACGATTCTGTGATTCTCACAATGTGAAAATTAGGTCCTCTTAAGGTATTTTATGATGGATACCCAAAAATAATGAATGCCCTAAACTCATCACTTTGGAGTTTCGAAAGTTCATACATAAAGTGGCAGTAAATACCCTTCCATCTGTTCTTACCTTCTGTTCTTGGTAACATTCTGGTGACATTTGCCAAGTTCATAATTCAATTGGAACTAGTGTACTTCCACTCAAGTAAATAGAATTACATCAGTAGTTAATTTTATTTCTTACGTTTTATCAGCTTCATATGGGAATTGCATCCCCTATGTAATTCCCATGGCTGTAAACAGCCATGCTTACATCTTAAAATTCAGAACTCTTCTGATCTGTAGCTGTTTCATGTTTGCATTGGTTTCAGTGATGTGAAGCCAACCAAAATGGTTTCAAGTATGTACCTGTGCTTAACTGCTGTTCTCTATGATACTCTTGAGAAAGATCATTATACTTCTTGATGTGTAGCCTTCAAGCTCATGCATTTTGTTCATTTCAAACATCACCTTTGGGTGATTCCTAACTACCTTTTTATATCAAGATAAGAGAGACATGGATAATTGTAATCTCAAATGTATTGCTGATTCAGTTTTTCATTATTTATGAAGATTGTGTTCAGATGATGAATCTTAAAATCTACTGCTTTCTCCTCTGTTAGTTTTGACAAAGTGTTAATGAAAGCAATGAAAATGCTTAGCAGTGAGGCAGTACAGCAGCATTCTCTCTTTCTAGTGATAGATGCTACCTGTCCTTATCAGTGGTCATTCATTAGTCATGATTAAGAGCACAATAAAAGAAGGTCTGTGATTCCTGTGATCCTGTGTTTTCACCAAGGGAAAAAAAAAAAAAGTCTGTCATTCTCACCCAGTGTCACTAGATAAATATTTTCATTTTAAGATGGCAAAACCAGCACAAACCAACCAACTGAAATACCTTTGTTCCAAAAGGATCTTTTGGTCACATATCCTAAATCTAAAACTTAGGTGTTTCCTAGCTTGGTTTTAATGTGAAGGATAAGCAAGAAGGCTATTCTTTTAAACACATCATGCTCTTCAATAGTCTCTGCCAAGCCAATCTCTTAAGAAGCTGAAAACCTTAAATCAGAGAGAGTAATACAGAATAAAACCAAATTAAGTTAAAAGAAACAGAGCTTTACAGATATACCTAGACTGAGATGAGATAGCAGATGAAATGGTGGAAGCTGCTAAGGACATGTTCTTGGGCCCATGGAAAGGCTTAGGCTGTGAAAGAGAGCTGGGGGCTGCAAGGACTCTGCAGAAGACACATGAAAGCATGGACAAAATAATTTAACAGGGACAAAAATAGTGACATCAGAATCAAGCTTTGTCGGAGTTCATGTACAGGAGAACTCCTGGATAATTACTAGGAACAGGTTTTCTGTAGCGTACACCTGCAGACTGACAGAATTGCACAACCAAGCACATTCCTACAGAACACAAGACAAAATGTACACATTATGTAAAAATCTTAAAACCAGAGTCTACCAATAACTAAGAAAGACAATATTGCAGGACAGGACTTTTATCAATGATACGTGTTTTTATCTGCAAGATCTGAAGATGTTTGAGTCTGAATTCAAGCTAAGCTTTTTAATATGCAAGCAGTACCAGACAAAGATTCTCCTATTTAAAACACAAGTCATTGTCACGATTAGTTTAGTAGAGGCATTTATTTTTGAAGCATATATTAGATGATCCATTTTCTTCATGTTACAGTTTCAACTGAGAGATAAAAATTACTTAAACCATGTAATTATTTTATGTGAAAGTGCCTTACAGCACAGTTCTGAATTACAGAATAATACCTTATTCAAACCTCCTTTGCTGGCTGGATGATTGATTTTCTTGGACTGGAATAAAAACACTGGAGTTCGGTAGGTTGTGGTTAGGTAAAAACTGACTAAAGTGAGAAACTAAGCAGTTGGTACACGTAAATAACTTAAGTCAACTAGGAAAAATTAAACATGAAATAGAGCCAAGAGAACATTTCCAATTCCATTTACACAAATCTAAGATATGACAGACTACATCTTAGGTCTCAATTATTTGAAGTAGTTTGCATTACTGGAAGTGCGGTTTTCCTTGGATTTTTAAAGCATGCTAAAACATACATCTTTTAGGAATATTCATCAAAAATCAAAGAGAAAAGAATAATATGCACCAAAGGAATTCACTCTATCTCCAAAATTACTATAATGTAACTGACAACAGTATAAATCCCACACGTTTCTTCACAGACTGAAAACTTTTAATATACACACTAACTCCTACTGTACTACAAGTCTTATGAATGCATACCTCCCTGAAACAAAATTTAGGTCTATAGCTAAATCTCATTAGAGAAAAGGAAGTAGATAAATCTAGTAGAAATTAATTGACTTAATACCTTACAGAGCAAGTCAATCATCAGATGTGTGGTTTTATTGACATATTGCTCATTGTCCACCATGTTTCACTGACATCTGCTATGATATGGTAAGCTCAATCACGTGAGTAAATGACATTTTTTAATTTTCCATTTCATGTCATACTGCAGAAACACTATTAAAAGAGCCTTCATTCAACTACTGTAACTATTGTGAGGACTTGTTTTGGTTTTATTATAAATGGTGAAAAACATTTCTAGTTTTAATCCTGGACTTGCTTTCTGAACATGTAAGCTGTACTGCAGACTTAAAACTACATTTTTAGGGAAATTTTATTTTGCAAATTCGTTGCAAACATGAACAACATACTTCAAAATAAGAAACCACACCAAAATATATAAAAGCATCTAAAATAGGTTACAGCTTTTACATACTACATTCTTAAGTTAAGAATGTGTATGCAGCATTTCCAGAGCCATACCGGGGTGTATGTGCGAAAGGACAAAGCAAAGAAGCATTACCTTTGGAAAGAGGATGAGAAAGACTCTTGTGCTACTGAGGTGGTTGCTGGTGGTGTCATCAGACTGGCTGTATTTTGAGCAGCAGTAGCAGGCTGATGTGCTGAAGCATGTGGTGCAGGAGCGGAGGCAGAACTGGTAGACACCGGAGCATGCTCAACAGGGGCACTAATTAGAGTTAAATTAAATAAAACAAGAAGCATCTTAAGAAGGTGTGCATTTAAACATAGAGCATAAAACCTACTATGTTTGAACCTGAAGCTGCAAACATAGTAGCAGGCTGTGTTACTGAGGGAAAAGCACAATTATGCAAAGGAAAAAAAAAGACATTTGTTAGGCCTTTTCAGATGTGCAGTTAAGACTTTAACACAGTTTTGGTCCTGCTTGACTGAAATTTATCCCTCTCACTTAAGTCCTGCTCCCACTGGTAGGAAACGTGGCATGCGGTACTTAAATGGCTGCAAAGAGTCTGTCACAAACTCCTTGAGTTCGATTAAATTTCATCCAATATTTACTCCTGGAGCTGAAGTTTATGTTAGGAGCAAACTTTTTAATTAGATGAAGAAAAGCAATTTAAAGGATATTATCATAGTCTTGTGACAGCAGGTTTCCTGCAAGTTCTGATAGTCTAGAAATCCAATCAGCACAGTTTTGTGTTGGGTTTAATCAGTTTTTTGCAATAGAGGTAGTGGAGAAATGTTTAAAAGGAGTCCATTCATCTCTGACCTAAATTCACCTTACATTACACTGGCCAACCCATCAAACAATAAGATACATTTTTACACATAGAACAGTATGCAAAATACAAGAGGAAGATGTAGCATAAAATTTTACTACACCAGTTTTAAAACCACTTGGGTGATGAGCACAAGTTGTTATCCTTGTAGCCCTCTTGTGCTATTGTGCCACAGATAACATGGAGCAGAGCAATATTAAAATTTAATTCATTTTCTCTTTATTTGATTGCAAAATAGATTAAATGAAATAAATAAAAATAATAAAAAACTTGTCTCTCATCCTGTGGCCATTTTACTAACTCACTGAACTACTAGTATTTTTCATCCCCTGCTACTAGGCACTCAGTGCTCATTAACGTATTTCAGCCTTGCAGCCTCCCTCAAATTTGGCAAGTATTATTAATCATCTCTTGCAGATAGACAAATGGGGCACAGTTGTCTATTAGGCAGCTTTGCAAGACACTTTAGTCAAAGCCATCCACTGCTAAGAAATGACCCAGTCGTTTGGGAGGTGCAGTGTATTGTCTTCCACTAGCTCTTATATCGCATGGGAAAAAAACCAACCCAGCTCTCCCCAAAAAACCCCAATAAATGGACTTAAAGATTCAAGGTCTTTGCCGACTGTTTCAATGAACAAAACAATAATATCTACATTCGTTATTCACTTGTCAATAAACTTAACAAAAATCACTAGGTCATTTAAAATTAAAGGGCGGGGGGGAGAAGAGGAGAAACAAGAAAAGACAAAAGCTTAAATTTGTGTTTAGGCAGATTTACTGTGGATTTTATTAATTATTATCCACAGAACAAATAATCCACTGAAAAACAACTAATTGCAATTTGATTTTTCAGATTATTGTACTATTTTGGGGCACAAACTTCAGTGACAATATAAGCATATGTCCCCCAGACAGAAGGGACATTTCTCTTGATGCCATATTATTGTGCTGTAGGTTCATTTTCTTTAGTAGTTACCCTAATACATGTATTTTATTGTTTTTAAATCAGGGCATTACTGTACATGACATAGTTGTCTTGTCCACGAGCGGTGGTATAAGAACATAATGGATATATTTTGACTTCTTTTCACCTAAGTACATTGCCACATCTCTGGGTTCTTACAAATGACTCCTGTCAGGGTGATGGAATTCATCGATTCTCATGTGCAATGTACAAAGAATGCCCAAAATTTTATTTCCTGAGCACAGTAAGTATCCAATAACAAAAGAAAGCTTACAATTCCATGACTGTTTTTCAGCCAAACCTTAACTCTCAAACATTCTTTCTCTCAGCGTTTTTTTCCTATGCGAATTGGCCATTGTGCAAGTATTTTGTCTTTATTTCAGCCATTCTCTCTAATATTTTCTTTTGCTTCTCTCAGAACCACTGATTCAAGAAGTTATACTCCTCAGGACCCAGAATGAGTACTTGGAACTTCAGAATTCGTGATACTCATTACTCTTCAAGGGACTCTCCCATTTCCCCTGTCCTCCTCTTCTCCGCCTTCTTGTATGGTTTAGTAGTCTAAATCACGGTGTCTTATTTCAGCTGAATATTTTACTGTTTGATTAGCTGAAATGGAAGTATGGTTGTTATGCCCACCAATTTCAAAGTTGATTGCAACCCACAACAACAGCAGAAAATCAGTATTTCCTCCCTTACGAGTGTTTGCAATTATATACGTAACAAGTGAGCTCCTGAAAATACTCATCCTGTTTGTGATTCTGGTTTTCAAATCATTACACCGAAAGTTTTGCAACATATATAACATTGGCAAAAAATGCATAATATGCATTTGAAATTCAGATCACTTCTTCCATCTTGATGCATTTGCATTATGATGTAAATTCTTCCACTTAGCTAATACAGAGACTATTGCATAGACTATGCAGCAGAGTAGCTGTCTATTATACATCACAGCTATGGATCGTGGGCTCATCTGTTACTCACTTTTAATACTTGCAGGATTTTTTTCACCCTGTGCAACAGCGGCTACTGGAACTGTCACATTAAAAGGTGTTGAGTCAAAATTTAGTATTACACATCTTTGATTTGGCAAACAGGAAAGCACTGAACGAATACCACACAAAAATGGCACTTAATATACGTCCTAAAAGCAAATACAAACTAGGATTTCACCTATTTTCTCTTTGTATTTTCACTGATGTGAAAGGGAATTTGCTACAGATTCTAAAAGAATCAAGACTTCATACCTTGAATAGAAGAAAACAGTGAAGTTACTTAATTGTTGTAACGATCTCCAAAACGTTAACCAAAACACATACTCAGTGATATATATTTAAAAGAAAGAAAGAAAAAAGATAAGAATATGTGTGGACATGGACCTGTGTGGAGACAGATTTGAACTGGACAAACACATATAAAGAAAGTAAATGCAAATATACTGGAATACCTTAAAAAATTCAAAAGAAATACAAACAAGTTTTATCTTGCGTGCTGTTTGTAATAGTTCTTCTTATGTGATTAAAGTGTTAGAGGCTTGATCACCTTCCTGCAGAGTAGAATATATTAATTAACAGAACGAGGAATGGGAATAAACATAAATGAAGTAGATATAACCTTAAAATCAGGGTGATCTGGTTACATAAATTATATGCAGTTGGTAACTAATTCTCTAGCCAGTTTTATAGAAAGAACTCAGACTAACTTGACTGGTTTTAGTTTAAATGCTATAAATTTTAAATAATGTCAGTTAGATACTCAAATAAAATGATGTAATTTTTTTCCCCTCAAGATTGCCTCCTTTCTAGATTTTTCAACCTTTTTTTTTTTTTTAGTTCTTCAGGTGCAGAAGAATTTTAAGAACTGATAACTATGAATGCTGATTTATAAAACAGATCATCTATTATAACAGCTTCAATATTACGTATGTTAAAGAGTTTTTTGTTCTTGTTTTTTTTTAATACAGTTACCCTGCACAATTTTCATCTTTACAGTATTTTGCATTTTTAGGAAAATCAAAGGAAATGGATGTTCTCAAACATCTCCATATTTGTGGTAACAAATAAACATAAAATGCATTATGTGAGTAAATTACATGGATGATAACAAACACACATATCTCTTCTCAGCTGATTTTCACTCATGAACACGGATCAGTAGAGGTTAAGAGGATAATAATGGTTAACCACCACAATGAGAAAACACAGCAACAAACACACTCTAACATTAAAAAAATGAGTGCAGATTATACTTCTTTCTCTCAGTAAGGTCCTAAATTCTGAGACTTTCTGTCCAAATAACAATCAAGTGGACTATTAAAGCAGTACTTAGTCTCCTTTATGTAACGGATGAAGACCTTTTTGTTTCAAATCCTTCAACAGATCTCTTGTAAAGAATTGAAAACATAGGGAACAAAAATTAAAATTAATAGGCAAAAATTATATCTTTTTATAGCATTTGTAGAAAAAATTCCTGGAAAAGGTGTTTAGAGAAAGATATAACATGGAAGAGTTTTGCATTTGAATATGGGAATGTTTGTAGAAGTACAGTGAATAATATCGGCTGCTGCTTCCCCGCAGAAGGTGCTTAATGACCGTTGTCTCCATATTGTAGGTGAGATCCTTAAGAGGTGCTGCTTAAAACATAAAACCCACATGAACTAGAAGTTGCTGGAATTTGCAGAACTTGAACATCTGCCTTTTAGGCAATGGGCTCTTCTGTCTGAAGGAGTTAGAGGTTGTTATTGCCAAACCATTCCAAAGCTCCAAACCAGGTCAGTGATGCAGTTACACGTCACAGTGTACCTTTGATTACTGGATGAAGTGAGAGGGACTTTCTGGCCAGTAGTGATGAAACTGGCCTCCCTCTGACTTGTACCTGCTCCAAGCCTCACAGAGCCCTTGGAGGCCACTGGCTTAGCATTGTCAGTGTTGGCATCCGTGGTGAATGATTTAGGAGAATGCCAAATACTTGAGGTCGCATACTGTGGTGCATGTGTAGTAGCTGTAGGCCTGGGTAACAAAGATTACAAGGGCATTTGTAAATGAGGTATTTATTATGTCTCCAGTTTCCTACATAATAGCAGGTATTTGAGGGAGAGACAGAATTCCAGCCACAGAAGCAGCTGGTGGCTTAATAGAAAAAGGTTTGTTTGATTTTTTAGTTTTCAGAGATACATGGGCTTACTGTCTACCATACCAAATAGAGCAGCATTTTAGAATGCTAATACCTGTCCCTTTAAGATAGTGGTTATTATTTATATGCAGTAAAGCCTTCAGAAAAAATAACCAAAAAACCAAAACCAAAAGTAATGAACCTCATAACTGGAAAATCAAGTTAAGTCTAGGTTTAATAATGAAGGCTTTATCTTTCTGTCTTTTATTTTTCCTGGAAGAAGATTTATATCTGTA
The DNA here is from genome assembly GCA_947846985.1 of Fratercula arctica. NCBI lineage: Eukaryota > Metazoa > Chordata > Aves > Charadriiformes > Alcidae > Fratercula > Fratercula arctica. Next base: position 30,959,211 of record CANTUZ010000010.1, read on the forward strand.
AATATCCAGTGTCCTCTCTCTGTATCCCCAATTTCCTTATGCCATAGGAGATCATGATGATATTGCAGCTGAAATCATGACAAATCTCGACAGTTTATTTTTTTTACTATTGCTTTAAGACCAGGAAAGACTTTAAGAATTAAAAAAGGTACCTTGTGTTAAAACTGTAAACCATATTGCTAGGAATATCAAAATAAGACACATAGCAGAGCTGTGATGATAATGGAGATGGAGAAAAGCAATGGTATGACAAACCATGCAAGATTAAGGCAATGTAGTATGACAGTAACACCAGTCATACTTCAGAAATTGCTTCTGGTAAAATAAAATAAAATAAAAAATAAATTAAAAAAAGATATTTCAGTGTAGCAGCTGCATAATCCTGTAGATGATTTTACACAAATGAAACTGCTAGTGAAATGCTAACACGTGTTACTTGTATTTTCAATTTAATTTGCATACAGTAGTTATATAGGAATCAGTGGTTTTATTTCATTCTTTTGACATAATTAATTTAAAAATAAAAATCAGTTTTCCTTACTGTTCCAAGTGCCAGTTGCGATTGCTTGTGTCAATAATAACGATAATGCTTGCACTTGGATTGTAACTCTATGCAACCTTTGTTCTAATGTGAGCAGTCTTATAAAAAACAAAAATAAAAAGTGACTGCACATTGTTTAGGCAGGAATCAACAGGACAGAGAAAAGCAGAGAGAGAGGATTCTTTGCGTGACAAACTAACAAGAGGCATTTTTTTGCTCCCTTAAACATTTGGTCAGATTCACTCAAGAAATACCTGTGTTGCAGTACTTATGTATTTTAGTATATGAACTAATGGAAAACAATACATTTCTAGACATAACTGCAAAACACACCGAGATTCTTTGTGATAAAACAACTTTTGAAGTGAAAGAACTTACTTACAGAGTTACTATGTCTTCAACCTCATAATCCATCGAGGATCAACCAAGATATGCAAGAATTTGATACATATATGTTCTTAAAATACCAAAAAGATAATCTTATTTAGGCTTTAAAAAGATCTTGAACAACTAGACAAAGTTTAAAATGGAAATTGTTCTTAAAACTCCATCACAAAATTACAATATGCCATTTCAAGAACATTTGATAAAAGCTGGTTATTTTCAGGTTAATAGGTTCTGAGAAACATGATCCCTGCCTGCCTCATCTCACAGAGCTTTTTGAAGTCTACATGGGAAAGAAAAGTCTAACAAAGCCACTTTGTTGAAATCTCTACATTCATGATCTGCTCAAACAGCGTAGAAATTTCATGTTTTTGAGGTAAGAACAATATGAGGAAACCGGAGGTAAACTCTGAATAGAGGGAAGCCAAACACACACAGCAAACATTACCTGTTTTCTGATGCTGCTGCAACATTTTCCTTGTCTCTGTGAAAGGAGGGGATACAATATGAATAAAGTGAATGCAATAGCCAGTGGCGGCAAAAAAAAAAAAAACAGGGAGAAATAAGATGGGTTGATGTGAAATGTTTGGTTGCAAAAAGCATCCTAGAGTGGTTGCTCATAAATACAGTTGTGAGAAACCTTTTCAGCTCTCCAAGTGAAACCCACCAAATATGCAAGTTTATTGTATGCTTCTTCTCAGTTGCAAACAACTTTGTTTCAATATTAAAGTAAAATGAAGGAAAATTGAGAGTTATATACATACAATGTCTAATTTGTATTTTCAGGCATAGTTTTGACTTTAATAAGCTCCCTCTTAAAAGAAAATTTCGAGAATATTCCAGCAGACCGTATTCTGATGCCAACTCCAAGTGGTAAGAATAATCAGACTTGGACAGACCTCAAGGATCCTATATTTTGAAGTGATAAGCAGTTAAACCGTTAACGACGACTCATACAATATGGATTATTTATGTCTGGCATCACTTAAAAATTCTCTTTCCTACCCAGGTAAATACTAGTTTTCTCAATCTAAATTGGATTAGAAGCAAATGAAATCATTTCTTCACTGAGGTGAGGAGTAAGCCAGCCTCAGTTCCAGTGATAGAGAAGTAGGCTGTTACTCTGTAAACACACATACAAGTTTACAAAAATAACTGATCAGTTTAAGTGCAAGCAACTGTGTATCTGTGTAAGAAGTTACAACATAGATATTTTCATAAAGAATAGAATCCTTTAGCCTTAGACTCCTAAATTTGAAATCCAATTAAGTTAAGTAATTGAGATAATCTCAATATTTAGCAATTTGGTGGGTGGTTGCATCCTTTCCTATTTAAGGAACTGTGCTGGAATTTCAATACATTTAAAGTTGAAATATGCCAATTAGAACATTTTACTTAACTGGGATCTAAAATTACAAAACACAAAGCAAACATCCTCATTTACCCAACTGAACCTGCTTTCTGAAAAGTCTTTCAAAAAAAGGAATGCATCTATTTATTTACGTGGATTTGTTGGGCTCCAGTTATTGTCTTACATTATGTTTGGAAGGCTATTCTTAATATTTTTCCACATTATTAGTAGTATTTCATATATTTATCTCTGTGTTTACGTATGTATACATACATACATGCGTACAGTCATATACCCTTTCCTTAGTTTAACTCCAATAAAGTTATAAAAAACAATCCAGTTTACCTCAGCAAAGGTTTGGGCATAGGTGTTCTCTACCAATTTTTAAAACCTCTAATTAAAATGTAACCCCTAAAATATCTGAATTGAAGCCAGATTTTCAAACCCAGAAGTAGACCTGAAATGACCCTCAGATGTGGCTGGCTGGATAAGAATGTTATTATGGTCAGAATGGAAGAACTTCTCTTGAAAGTCAATACCCCAAGAAGATCAATTGGTTCACCACTCTAAAGCAATGAGAAACCAAACACTATCTTGATGGTAACCAAGCCAAGACTTCACTGGAACGTCAAGTATAGGACAGCCAAGATGAAACAAGGTAGAGGAGGATGGGTTAGAAACTGTGCGTGCGTTAGTATACCAAGAGCCATAATCATGCGAGAGTATTAAAAACCACAGTCACAGCTTGAAAAGAATAAAGCATTGTTTATTTCCATAGTTACCAAATATTCTATGAGAAATGGCATTCAAGACCAAAAGGCTGGCAGCTGGGGTCAGGCAGAAGCAACGTTAGGCCTCTGTTGTTAACTGTTAATCTGATCCAAACCTTTCTGCTCCACTATCTGTGGCTATACTGAAGAATGCAGAAAAATGTCACTTAACTTTGTGGTCAGGTTTTCACGAAAGCTTTTTCCATGAGCGTACAAACATAGGATAACGTTGAGGGACAATGGCAGGGGAGTTGTGAAGGTTAAAAAGAGAGAGAGAAGTATAGTAAACATACTTCCACAGAATAAAGCAAAGGAAAAGGCAGAGAGTAAAGGGAAAGATGAGCTCAAAGGCACACAATACTTCTTCATGATTTTGCTTGCAAGAGCTATTTCTCTTCCCAGTCAACAGGAGTAATTCCCATCTGGCTAATAGTGAGAAAGGCTCAAGATGAGATGTGTCTCTTATTGGCATTACTTGCCTTTTGAGGAACAGACTATTGGATTTCTAGCCTTTACAATCAAACACTTTTTGCTAACTAAATGCAGAATTAATTTTACTTTTGAGTCAAATACATCCCTGGGGCAGGCTTAGCAAAGTCAATACCTTCACAACATAAAAGAATTTGGCTCAGAATTACATGAGCAGTTTGTATCTCTGTGGCTACCTATGCAGGCAGCTCAAATAGTTCAAAACTACTATCCATGACTGCGCGCTATCTGGGAGAGATTTAATATTAATGGTTTTTTGTCTGCAGTCCTTTTAGTCTTCAGCTGAAATGGCTTTTGATAGAAGGGCCTTAGTCAATGACTGTTCTGAGACAACAGTGCAAATCCCACAGATTTTATTAAATATCGGACATGTATCTCAGACAAGGTTTATTTATGCAATATACTGTCCTCCCAAATATACAGTATATTATACAATGGAAATTATGAAATTTTTCCTTCTTGTAAGAATATGCTACATGATATGGTCATAAAGACAGGGTGACTGAAATGATAGAAATAGTCTTTCCCTCCGACACACTGGCAAGAATTATAATAGTTTGAGTAATGAAATGTAAAATTCTTTTGCAAGCCAAGCTTGTGTGTGCTACTGGATCCTAAAAAGAGCCTGAAGAAACTACAGAAAGTTTCCGATAAATTATTCTGTTGAATCCAAACTGTATGCACTGGACATGGAGATACTGTCCAGTATTCCGATATGTTATATTTTGGTTTTGGAAACCAAGTGTAAAAGATTCCTAAACAAACATCTACACATAACAGATGACCTGAGATGTGGCGCTTGTGCACCTTGCATCTACCTTCTCCTTAGAGAATAACAGATCTAGACTCTCTCTTGAATAGCTCCCCTCTGTTCCATTAAAATGTTGTAGAGACAGAATCATTTAATCTGTAACAAAGATCTGATGACATAAGGAACGTTAGGCATTCCGAGAGACCACATGGTCCTTCAACTCTTCTCTGTCTTTCAGTACTGAAGCAATTTGTGAATACTATAATTCATTTTTTTCTCCATGTTCTTATGGAGCGAGACTATTTTCTCATTTTACAAATGAGGAACTACAACTTCATAGAATTGCTCATGGTCAAATAGAAGGTCTACAGCAGGGCAAAGAACTGAAATAAGCTCTCCTGAATCCCAACTGAGTATTTAAAACATCAGCTCACCATCTTTAATAAGATATTATGGATTTTTAAATAAATATTACTGTTCAGTTTTCCAGTATTTTTCTGTATTGACCATCCAATAATCTTTTATAGAACCTGACAGATATATACTGACCGTTTTTCAAAGAGGAAATAATTATTAATGCTTACTGATTATTAGGGTCTATATCTATTGAAATTAAAAATTCGGTTTTTCTAGTAATATGTTGTGGATTTGGAGGACTTGTCCTTATTAGACTTAAAATAACATGTACTTATATTACATAAACATATTTGCCTACAAATAAAATTTCATTTAAGGAGTAGAAATCACAAAATAATTTTAAAAAAAATTCTAATAGGGTGTCTGGGACTAAAGTTGTATGAAAGCTATTTCATGATGGCCTTCCAAACATTTTTGTCTCAAAGGCATGAGATATTGACACTGAACCGGATTAACTGCTGTTCTGATCCAATAAGTTATTTCTACCTTTCTATGTTTGCAGCTGAGAATTTTTCCATTGTCAGATGACTAGAGCAATATTGAGATTGATTGTCTCTTTTTTTTTTTTTTCTCCCACCAAGCTATATTTTTGTTATCTTAACAAAGACACCATAAGACACATAAAGAAATTATAGGCAGTTAGCTGGAGAGGACAGAAGACAACTATCATGCTGGTTTAGTTAAAACTTCAGCTTGGGATCAGAAAAAAGGAGTAGAAGAGCTCATCTCTCTTTTTCAGCCACTGTAGTTAAGAATGTGAGCAGCCCACGCCAAAACAATTGCAATGTATCCTACTAGCATGTCTGCTTTCCAAAACAGGGAAATACATTTGTCCCAGCAGGTATCCTGGTTTGTGCAGACAATGCCACAGAGCAGGAAAAGCATTATCATATATTCAGCAGAAGGAAAAACAACCAGCACTCATTCTCAACAAGTAGTATGGAACTCAATCAAAGCAGCTCACTAAAGTCAAAGCAAATACCTCCTACGGATGCATTTTAGTGGTGTCTACTGGTATGCTGTTATATTTAACAGTCAAATAATAAATGCAGCTGGAAATACAGCAGCATTGGTATTGGTGAAAATTCAGATAACTCTTTTCCAAGATTTACATAGTGACATTTGGCATGCAAGTATATATATTCCAATTTATCTTATTGGTAAGCACATCACTTTTTAATACAGAACAAAGACTACAAAATTCTGAGTATGTGGAGCAATTTAAGCTGCGATATTTCAGATAATAATAATAATTCCCTTAATTATGCAATTGGGTTTATCTGAATTGTTCCCTCTAGCTTTTTATAGCCCCACTGGTAAAGTGCAGGTATCTGACACCAGGCACCTGAACACAGGATTTTCAGTTTGTATTTGTGACCATTTTAGACAAAACCACAGCACAAGTTTAGGTATTTAGACCAGGAAATTATTGCCTTTTCACTGAAGTGTTCCTTCTCATCATGACTTCACTTTTCTCCAGGGAAGCTGGAGAAAACAAGACCCATAGATCTCAATTTCAGCTGGTAGATTTTTAGTGCTACTTTTTAATTTGTGCACATGGATGATAAGAAAATTCATACTTTTTCTACATGGTATTATCCTAAGTTTGAAGCTGCATCTGAAATATACTAATGCATCTTTTCTATTCAGTTCCTGAACCAAATAAGTAAGTGCTATGAATTAGAACAGTTGTCATTCTTTCACAATGTGGATTACATTTGATTTCATAATTTCTCTTAAGGGTTTTGTTACCTTCCCTCTCTCTTATTTGTAATCATATAACATTCTGGGTCAACTATGACAAATGCTTACGTGGAAATGAACTATCAGGAAGTTATTAGTAATTAGGGTAATTTTGCTGACATTAATGCAATTTAGAAGCAGAATAAAAGGAAGCAGCGCCGGTGCTACGTTATCAGCCAGTTGTCCAGCTCACCCTAAACGAAGCTCTGTGAGCCAGTCTGATGATGCACAGACCACAGCTGAGCACCTCTGGGTTACACGTGCTTGTTGGAAAGCCTGCTACATGCAAGAACTGCTTTTCCCATGTTGGACTGAAGGCAATGCAGGGGAGGAGTCAGAGAGAAAGGTAGCATTGTGCACTGGTATCTATCGTGACTAGCCATCTACGTCGGTGGAAAGATGCATATGAGAATCTTAAAGGTTGCACAGTGTGACAGGAATGAAAGCGATGTTAACTTCTGCTCATGCAAAAGTTAACTGCTGGACAGGAACATGCAGAAAGCTGAGACAGTAAAGACAAGATGTTAAATACAGGTCAGTACACACACACCCCCACACAAAATTGAATCTTGAGCTTTAACAAGCTCTGTTAGCTTATGCATTATTTTCTCTATGAACTATTTCGAGAAAAGTTTCATGGTATTTGTTGATTTCATTTGGAGGCCTCATGCTTTCAATTTTAAGTGAATACATGGAAGTGGATACACCATACCTTACTGTCATCGTCTTTGATCAATTAGTTCTACAGAGAACTGGCTTGAAAACAAGGAATTTATGATCTGTGGGAAAAAAAATTCATTTTTCCCACAGAACTTTCAGCAGTATTTTGGGGAACAAAGACATTACATTTGATCAAGTTTCCCTTCTGGTTTCACTCAGAATTCCATAGAGACAATGAGTTATTTCACTATTCCTACATTTTTGTCACTCTTGAGGTGCTAAAAGGTAACTGGGGATGAGAATATATTAAACTGATGTGCTTGTTATTCTTTATTGCAGTTATGTTCCTTAAATGAGAAAGAAACCTATAGAAGTCTGCTTTATTTCATGGGCTGTTGTGGAAAAATAAGGTATACCTTTGAAAAGAACTTTGGTAATCTGATTAGCATAGAGATATGAAGTTTTTGGCATTCGGGCAGGTCAGCAATGCTAAGCATTGGAAATTCTGGCAAACGAAGGAAGGGGATCAGCCTTAGCTTGTCTTGGTGGTGTCAGATAGCTTTGATAAGGAGCAGTAGAACAAAGAATATTATTGGGCTTGAGAGCAAATTTTAGTCAATTCATTTTCGTGTATGTTGCAGAAAGCTGTTGATTAAAGGCTAACTGATTAAAGAAAGTAATTATCTAGTACTACCACATACTCTACCAAAATTCTATCTTTTTAACTCTGCAACCTAAAATCTGTGCAAGTATTCATGTATTTTCTGATAGATGTAATGATAATCCCAGTCTCTGAAACTCATGGTAGACACTGCTAAAAAGCTACAAAATCAAGTTAGTCCCGGTGAGAACCTGGGTGCATAAGTGAAAAATTCGTGTCACCTCCTCTGCCCCTGAAGAAGGCTTCAGACAGCTCTGATATGCAAGAGTTGGACTTTTCAAAAGTGATAAAGTAGTCCCTAAAATACTTGTTCCTTGCTACTGAAGATATACTCCACACAGTTGCGTTTAATGAGACAAACTGCAATGAAGAGAAAGCAACCTCTATATTTTTTACATAGCAAAAGCTTACTCTCCTTCCCATGCAGCAGGCGTGGAAGAAGGGAGGCAAGAGAAGGAGCCATAGAACCTTTCTCTTTTTGTAATTTTTTCATGCAGGAAAGGAAGAGAGGTCAAGTTCTCATGCCTGCTTTCCTAAAGTCACACTCTAGCCACGTTCCATCAGCATACACCGCATGCGGTCAGTGTTCCTGCTGCAAACTAAGCACTGTAAGAGGTGAGGAGGAGACCACTTGAGTAGAAGGCAAGGCAGCAGCATTCAGGAAATAGTTAGTTTAGATCAAACCGTCTTATACCACAGCAGAAAATGAACATTTCCCTGTGTCATAACCAGACAAGCAGATTTACCTGGAAGGCCTTTTGGTTTTGATTTCCTACTGGCATCAGCTTTACCGTATCTTCATTAAATGCTTATAACACTATGCTTTACCGGCAATATTGGGAAGGGCAGGGGGTTAATATCACTATCCACATCCTGCGTTTTACTTATTTTTGGCATGAAGGCTATTTAGAAGACAGTATTGTCACCGACCATTGTCACTGCTCAGCAGAACAGTCACCGTTCAAAATACAGCTACACTTGCCTATCATCAGTGCTATTTTAAAGAATTACATGACTCATCGAGTCTTCAGTCAGGAGCCTATTTTAAGCCTCACTGTCATTAACTGAGATCAACCTAGGCAAAACAGCAGACTTTTGCAAATGGTCAAGAAACACCACAACATGGGGTTGGTCAATCCGAAGCAATATACAGCGAGATACGCTCAGACACATTAAAACCAGCGCATAACCAGGCCAGACTTGACCTTTAGCTAGAACAAATCTAGTGGTTTCTTCAAGCTGTTAATGATTTCTCATCAGGCAAAGTCTGTTACAGTCTCTAGCAGTGAGATGTAGTAGAATAACAAATCCAGCCCGATTTCTCCACCTTACAGAAAAAGTCTGCCTCCTACTCAGGAGGGAAAAACAAGGCCTCTTAATAGTTATATAAGGAGAGATCTGTAACATTCATTTTCTGGGCTTGAAGATCGCCATGACAACATAAAGGCAGATTTTTGAGGAGTAAGAGTTAAGGAATTACTAGTCTAAACAAACAAAAAACTGAACAGAAAAATTTGACTGAAAGTCTAATTAACAAAGCCCACCACTTATAAGATTTTTTGAGAGAGACTGGGCTAAGAAGTAGAGTGTGCAGTAATAAACAATCTTGCCTTAGGGATTAACGACAGCACCTTCACAAAACGTCTTTATCATTGCAAAAGTTCCAAAAGTTACCAACTAGTGAAGATTTTTTTCTATTACTTTTTTTTTTTCTGTAATTACATAAAGAATTTAAATTCTACAAGCTTGGAGAGTGAGTAGATTCCATTTTGTAACCTCCAGGCAAAAGGATTACAACTGTTTCTCTGTCTGATTACGTGGTTTATATGGACTGAATTTTTATCATTAAATCCACTGAAGCAGAGCTGAGGGCAAGGGACTTCTTAATTACATCTGCATTAATTGCATACCTGATCAAGCTATGCTTTTCTGATTATTAAAAAATACCTTCAAAAATAACATTATGTGTAAACATTGAGATATAACCTAGACATTTTCTTTTCTGTTATAGTACATGCACTAGGACTATTTGAAACAAATAGTATTAGTATTAGGTTCATAACACATTAAGGATACAGTGTTTTCACTTATATAGGAATTGCATATTATTACTTATTCAGAAAAAACATTTAATTTGCTTGAAAATTAGAACTGGGAGATTTTTTACTTAGGTACATTTGATGTGTATGAAAAAGAGGTAATTGCCAATTGATATTTTAATTTCTATCAAAATTTCCCATATATAAATAAAATTCACCCACTCTGAACCAAAGTTTGATCTTAGCAGGAAAAGTTAAAATGTTGCTCTTATTTCATGCAGTTATGCTGATTTTCCACAGGCACTAATAAGATGGTACAATCAGAATCTGTTTGTGTTCCCATAAGGAAAATATAACTGAATGTTGTACATTAAATGGCATGCTTACTGAATTGCTATGGTACTTATTTAAGAAAGTGAGATGCATTCTAAAAGGAACTAGTGCTTATGTACTCTTAAATAATACTCAAAATTTACCTTTTTTTTTTTTTTTTTTAAGTATGATAGCTAGATTTTTTTTCCCTTTAAATACTCCAGTATTTGGTTGATTCATGCAAAATCCTCCATGAACAGTAGCTTTTCCTTCTTTCCATAATGCAGAAAAATAATGGGAGTTTGAATGAACTTTGTTCTTGTATGGACTGCTGATATAAATTCCAGATGTTTGGAGGCAGCAAGAAGTATAAGAGTTTCAATCTAATCTCATGTACTAATATCTTTGATCAGAATTACTTCTACCAGATAAAGGTACCTAATTTGCAACTTTTAGAAGTTAATGAAAAAAAATAAGTTTATTGAGGGCTGTATGCAGGGCTGCAAAGAAGCCAACCTTCAATTGCAGAGACCAGTGTTTTATCGCCAGAAACCTTTGCTTCAATCAATGCTAAGGACTCCTAATGCAGATTGTTGAGGGCTAATATCAACTGTTTCTATGGAAGCCACAAAGAGTTTGATTTAGTTGCATTTTTTGTTTCATTTAATCATCAGAGCATAAGCTAGAGAGGGAAGTGACACTGCTCTTGGTGTCCTACAAAAACAAAATAGAACTATTTGGGGGCCTTTGGTATAGGTTTGCCATATCTTGACTGACATAGCTTACAAGCAAAGCATTGTTAAAATGTTGAAACAAAAAGATCCCATTCTAAGCACCAGCCATGTCTCAAGTGCCTTCGACATGGGCACAAATTAATACCTTATTGCCAGAGAACACATATCATTCAAATGGAAATGCTAAATGGTATTATCAATAGGTTGTTATCTAACATCCATTAATTATTCTTTGTTTTCATTCACACCTAATACAATATTTTTTCATTTCTGTTGTTCTTTCAACTGCTTTGTCAGGTTTATTCTAATTCAGATACCTATAATTCTTACTGACCTTTAAGTTAACAGGGGAAAGCTTTTTGACCAAATTTTCTATTGTGGAAAGAAAAGTTCTCCTTCTTTCAATAATCAGTCAAAGCAGTTATTGTTTTAAAACAGAATGAAGTACTGTGTAAAACAGGCACATAATTATTTTAGTTTTAAAACCTTTTATTTCAGATAAAGCATGCTGCTATATACAGAAAAAAACGTGGGTCAAAGCAACAGCGATACAGAATGGGCAACATATTCCTTAAAACTTACAAGATGCTTTTAAAAACTTCAGTGCACCAGTAGTACTATATATTCTTCTCGCTCCTAAATCATCTCTAGCAAAATGTCATTTCCTCAGAAATACTGTGCAACCACAGCTATCTCTAGCTCTCATATAATGACAAATTCAGGTTTCCAATGAAAAAACCTACAGCAATCATTTCAGCAAATGACTTCTACCAGTATAACATATTGAAGAAATATAACTTCACATTGCTAATATCTTATTTCAGACAGCATCATTCAGCTATGCAAACTAAGTGTGTTGTACATTTAGCAAAGTCTAGGCCAGGCTCAGTCAGTTTTCCTTTTCATCTCTCTTTCTCCTACTTAATTATCTTTACAGCAGTAAAACTCAGTAAGAGTCTCATTCCTCTTCCTCCTAAAGAAATACTGTCAGTAACTTCCTTCTCTTTTTCTTCTAGAATTAAAGTCACGAGAGTACAATAGTGATGTTTTCCTGTATACTGAAGTTACACTTGATATAGTAAAGGACAAAAGCTAATCTACTTTATAATGAAGAACATGAACCGGGTTGTATCATTATTTTTACTTTTGGTGACAGTGAATGGATACCAGGCTAACAACAGACATCTACAGAAGACAGGCACTCAGAGAAAGGCCCTAGCTGTAATTCTTTCCTGTGGCTGTGACGCTCTTAGGCTCTAACTCAGGACAGAATTAATTTTTTACTGTAATTCTCTGTCTCATGTATTTGCCTGCTAAATGCGGGCCTTTAACTTTTAACATTAAGGATTTGCGCTGATAGGCCGTGATGCCAGTTGCGCAATTTGGCAAAGCGTGGGCTGTTACGTTCCGTTTCAAACCTTTCCCTGTGGTGTGAAGAAAGAGAGAGAAAGACAGAGACAGAGAGAGAGAGAGACACACACACAGAGAAGAAAGAAAGGAGGGAGAAAGAAAGGGGTTAGGGACCATGGCTACCACTTGCCTGCCTTATAACTAGGGCAATAGCAATTTATTTGGACTTTTTCCTCAGCTTTCAAATCAGCGCAAAAGTGGCTGGGTGATCCTTTTTGGACCATGTATGAAAGGTTTTGCAGTTGTTCATTTCTGAGAAGTAACTTGATAGAACTTCATATTCTTTGACTTGTGCGTGGTATTACAGGGCTGCTTTTGCTAGAAATGCAGTGTAATCCCATTGTTTTCCTGCCAACAGATTCTCTCGGCTTTTCCCTCCCTCCCCCCTCACTGAGCAGTCAGTGAAAGTTAAGTCCATACAAGAGCAAAATTAATGCAAACATTTTCCATTCTGTAATACCTAGGTCAGGCTATATATATCCTGCTGTCCTTCCTGTAAGGACTATCAGCCACAGGTTTCAGCAATACTTTTCTGTAACTTTTCTCAGCATAAGTGAGTATAAGCATTGACATCTGCATAAATACTTCTGGTCATTTGTGTCAAAAAGCAAAACAACATGGGATTTTCAAAGCACAGTCCTCTGAAGTACTGGCCACCTCCTGTGAACACCCCTAGCAACCTTTTACTGCAGACTGGGGCGCTCAAGCAATTTGTAAGCAATGCTCAACACCTCTCAGGATTTAATCTTTTCTAGACGTTCTATAGTTTAAATTCAGATTTTGTAAATAAAAAGGGGAAGGAGGAGGATGTGGGATGAGAGCACAGTCAAAGAGAAGTGTATCAAACAGAATGGAAAATAAAATGTTCGTGTTATTTGCAAATAACGTATTTGATTCATGGCAAACAAGGTAATTTTCCCCTCGTTATTTACACCCAAAATGCAACACAATTGTGTTAATGCAGCAGAACTTGAGAGTGAAACCAGCCAAACAGAAATAAACAGGCTGGGCTGGTTTTACTCCTCAGGCTGAAGCAAGCACAAAACAATAAACAGAGTAAATGCCAACAAATTCACTGATATTTCTAAATCTGCTGTTCCTAATAACACAGTACCATGCAAGTAACACTCCTAAAGAAGTCTTGATGTACAACTTCTCAAACTATCTTTTATGCTTTTAATTAAAGGATATAAAGTATTTCTAGCTGAAAAGTTGTGATGGCATTTTTTCAATTTACATTGGAGAATACTAGCTACAGTGGGTCTTATATGAAATTTAAGAATTTCCTTACTGCTTTAAAGATATACCCCTCCATTCAAGGAAAAGGTATTCAGAAACATCTGTTTGGCTTGAAATGGATACCATCTTTCTGGAAAATATTCTATAACAATCATCACAACAGCAATGGAAAGTTTTCATAGCAAGATATGATCTTCTATGTGCCTTCAAAATAGCAGTAGCATGAGCAAAGGACAGTCATTAATATTAACTAAAAGGAATATTCTGCCACTTGAAAATTCCCAAGCTGTGTGGGTTCTGTTCAGAGCATATGTCATGAAGTTAGAAGCAGCAATCTAGAAGTGACTATTTTTATGTAAAACAGTTCTGCCAAAAATAAGCTACATTTATTTTTCTTTCTTTTTTTCCCCTCCAAGTGTTTGTAAGAAACCTGATCACCATTTCATGCAGTTCTTGCTGACTGCACTGAAGAGCTGACACAAAGAGACAAGAGAAAGCACCAGCGAGAGATCGTTCACAGCATGTCCTGGGACCAAAAGTCCCCACACTGTAAAGCCTCTGGCAGTTTAAGTTTTGGAACATGAAGGATTTTTCCAGAATGCCAGCACAGCATGGGATTAATGCAACACTGAATCTGGCAAGACTCAGGTTCCACAGTTCCATGGAAACCTTTTGCTTTCAGGAGCCTAAGGATGTCTTCCAGGTGATCCCAAACTGTGGGCATGGAGAAAGGTGTGGTTGTACAGGCTGTCTGGAGTAGACACTGAAGAGGAGTTTCTACTCCATTATTGTGCTGGAAGAGTGGAGTTAAGGTACGGATTCTGTGCATCTGACATAGGTCATTCCATCCTTTACAAAATCAAAAGTGGCAGGGCCTTGCCAGAAGATTAAACAGAAGGGGTCCAATAGGCCCAAAAGAGTAGCATATGATGGATGCGTGCATAACCAGGGTTGTTGCTACCAAATCTGCAGTGGAGTGTGTAACATTTGAGGTAGGTACCAAGCCACCAAGATGGGGCAAGCACAATCCGTTAGGTAGGAGGGAGACCCCGTTTCATTCCTTGCACCAGAGCTCAAGCCAATTGCACTGCACCCGTATAACTGCCTAGGATATATTCCCTTCTGCCTCTCTGCAATGAATGCCCTTAAATCTCTTTAGGTAATACAGCTGTGCCTAAATATAACTGTCCTTGTGAAAAAAAGGATAACACAGTGATACATCAAAACTGCAGAAAACGTGCAAAGCACAGTGGATATAGTCATGTACTTTAAGTTAAACTGAACAGAATGTGCAATTTACACATGTTGATGTGTTACTAGATAATAATTTTCAACATATCTGATACCATGTTACATTTCCAATATCTAGTATTTTCCAAAGCCACAGACTATGGCTAGAAAGATGATTTCTTTAAAACAACATATTACTCTCAGATGTGTATGGGTGACTGTTAAGTTCAGCACAACGCTTTAAATCCCATCATAATAAGGATTTGGATGTGTGCTATTACATCAAAACAGATAATGCACACTACATTTAATAAGAATTAGGCTTGTACATTTGAGGGAAGAAATAATCCCTGAGGGATGTACCAGCAAGCCTGATGTTCAGGCACCTAGCCATGAACATCGGTGAACTGCAATGGAAGGTTTATAGCAAACATAAACTGAAAGTATACTTGTATTTTTGCAGGGAAGATGACAGACATCTTTCCCGCTGATTCAACATTTGTAACTTGCACTGTGATCAAAAGCTCAGAACTTTTATAGAAGCCACATGACAGTAAAAAAAAAAAAAAAAAAATTGAAAAAGAAGAGTAAGTGGCTCGAGTATCAAACACATCACAATCCCAGCCAGCGGCTTAGTGTAGCTAATGTGATACAGGGATTTGAAACATGCAAACAGAAAATCCGGCTTGCATGCAGGATGCTCTTATTCAACTGCAGTTTTTAAGCTCAACGTAAGAATCTTTAATAAATCTATTTCCTGGTTATGCAGGACAACATAAGATGATGATAAATCTTAATTCCTTATTATATCTCTGAACATACTCACTTTTTCAGCGTTTTTGGTAGATCATATGAAACAAATACATATATCCACTAGCAAAAGCAGTCCTGTGCTTCCATATTCTACAAATTTGGGTTGTATTTATTCCAAACAAAACACAAGCAAATGGTTTGGGATATGGATGGAAACAAGTCCTTTACTGTATCATTTCAGGAGACTCAAATGTCAACCACAGGGTCATCCAAATAAATTGCTCACAAATTTCAGTGCTATCACAACATTATATATTTTCATCCAGGTACACAACCAAGTAGTTACGCAGGGTTTGGTCTTAGGAACATATTGCATTCACACACCCGGTAAAGCACACAAAGGTTGCATGTGCAGAGAGCTTTCAGATTTGAATGCACGCTTCGGGAATTTTTCACTGTCTTTCCTAAAAACATGCTAATTTGTTATCCTTTTCATTCAAATGCCTCTCACTGATAGTATTTTAATTTTAGTGATTTTTAAGTAAATGTATTAGACTATTTTAAGACAAAAATAATAACATACATTCATATTAATGCTGTTTTAAAACATTATTTGGTTATCAGTAAGGAGAAAGCCATATTTTTCACAGGGAGTTGCCTACCTTGACCTCCTCAGGGCTTCTTCATCTGGATCTTGCACTGCAGGCAAAAAAAAATCTTTCAGGTAAAGAGAGAAAGAAAAGAATTGGCTTTATGATGAAATTATAAGTTCTTTAGAAACTTATCAAAAGCCTATCTAAAAGCACATTCATGCTGACTTTGCAGCAATGGATTCCGTAACAACAGCACGAAGAGGAGCAGCTCGCTAGAGACAGAAGAAGGACGTTAGTAGAAAATCAGCTATTACAGTTACTTTCTCATTCATTTATTAGCAATGTCCCACAGCTGCAGGCAGTGATTCTACAAAGAGGGCCTGCTGGTTTGTAGAAAAGCAGGAGAGGCCACAGCAGATTCCTATGAGGAAGAAACACTAAGTGGGGAAGGCCCCTGAACTTCCTTCTCTCTAGAGCAGAAACAAGCTCTGAGGTTAGTACCAGGTGGTCAGAAAAATATTTCCATGGGCAACAAGCAACGAAGTTCAAGCTCCCATGACATTCATAGCAGATCTAGGTTTAGATAACAGGGCTGACAGAACCATAGGTTCAATACAACTGGTGATCCATAATTTTTTTTACCTCCAGAAGTCAAAAGACTGTTATGAGAGACATAAGGTGATTATCTTTTTTTTTCTAATGAATGGACAGCTTTGTACATCCAGGCTGCTGGAAAATTAAAGATTACACTGCAGAGATTTGTCTTGTAAGTAAGAATAACTATGGGGTCCCAAATGCTCTTTTGCTATATAGTCTGTTATACTTTTATGGTGAGACCCCTGGCAAACCAAATAATTTTCTTCATAAAGCGAGATTGATCACTTTGATCTCCTAATTTACATCCAGGGTTCTCTGATCTTAGCCCTCACTGACAATGACTACAAGTTGGATGTGAGTCTTCCTTGAGTATCAGTTGCTAATACTGGGGTAAGGAAATAAAGACATGAATCTAAAATCAGGATGAGGGGGATGTTTTGTTATTCGACTTACTGTACTCCGTTCCAGTCATCTGGGCAAGGATGCGGAAAGACCTAGACTGCAAATTGGCAGAACGGCGACTCCAGTCTTCGGTTTCATCTTCAGGCTTGTTCTGAGTTTTAAGCACAGCCTGATACACTGGAGAGGCACTGTCTACGTGAGGATCTTTAAGAGGAAGGGCACTGCAATTCAGAAAGTGAAAGGTTGTGAAAGGGTACGTGGTAGCTTTCATCCCAGCCCCTCTCTGGTCTTACACCTTCTCATCCAGAATAACAGCAATCCAAAACATGGCTTTGAAAACAGCACTTTTTTAAAAAAAAGACAACAGATCAACGTAGTGTGAATTAAGAATGTTATGGCTCATTCTGTCTTTGAAATGGCCTGTTATCATTCAAATCTGCATATTCAAAACGGGAAAAATGCTTGGAAATGTCTGTTCATGATTCCTCAGCCAATGCAGCCACAAGCTTGCGGGGGTTAGAATAATGGGTGGTGATGAGGGACAATATCCCAGGCAAAAACATTTATTTCTCTGAGCATTCTTGTCCCATATTATTTCTTATAAAAACAGTTCATGTTGATACTGTTTTATGTTATATCTTATCACAGTTTTGGGCCAGTGTATTTTAAGATTGCAATTAGAAATAAAAAACTTAGTTCATTATAAAAATGTGATAGGCTTTTAGAGTTTTCTCTAGAGATTCTAGAGATTCTTTGCCAAACTCTGAATTAAACTTCCAGCTGCCATAACTCTGGATTCATTGTCTACTAAACACATGAAGCATAAGAAGTCTAGACTTGTACTCAAGACTTACATACATATTTTGTATCTGAAATCTTTACCAGCAGAATGTATCTCAGAGATCTCTAATCACCTTGCAAAGTGATATATCCAGGAAGAAACTTCCAATTTTGCACTCCTAAAGTCAAAGCTACAAAGCTTTGTACCACAAGTGAGGAAACCTCTCTTTGATTTATGATGCAAGCTAGAAACAGACATAGTAACTTAATAGCTTTTTTTCTCCTGTGAAAATAACTACTGCATAGCATACGGTTAAAATTAAATATTAACAGAGCTGCAGAAATGTATACTGAGGGGATGATGTGTGCTTGGAGTAGCTTGGCTCCATGACTTCTCTAAATACAAGGTCTATTTTTGAAGCAAGTGATTTATTGTAACAGCTTTAACATGCTATTCCATATAGAGCTTTGCAAGCAGCATGCTCAACTTCATGAAAATTGAGAAATGGCTCTGTTAAAACTTAAGGGCCATTTGGTCCAACAAAGCCACTGCTATAAAGTTCCGGGAGCAGTCACTTGCTATGTTTCTTCCATGGTTCAGGCTCAAAGATAGTGTTCTCTAAGATACCATTGTGCAGAGAAAATCTACAGAGAAGTTGGGTTTGTGATTTGAAAGCCTGTGAGGAACCATGAAAAAGCCAAGAAGCGTGTCTGATATCCTACATACAGTAGTAACATACACTGTAATAAAAAAATATTACCAGGTAGTGCCTTAAATATCAATATTTTCCAGCTGACACACTCCTCTTCTTCAGCACTGCATAATATACACTGTTTTAATGGATTTGCATGTAACGATAGCATGGGATGGGTTCTTCAAGTAAGACTGCAAGGGGCTCAGAAACATAATATATGCTTATGTATGCTATGGACCCCAAAAGCACCTCATCTCTTTAGGACTTTCTTTTTTATTAGAGCAGTATTTATATTCCTCATAACCCCCAGAGTATGCAAACTTCTCACTTTCTTAAGGATCCAGGAGGGTGAAAAACCCAGTAATTTATCTTTTATATGTTTCAGCACAATCACCTACATGATGGAGCATAGCTTAGAAAAAACCTGACTCTTCAGTTTAAGCTCTGCCACAAAACATTAAAGTTATGTAAAGACGTCTCGCAGTGTGGAAGATGCCCTGTAGGAAGAAGCAGCATTTTCCAGCTTCTTTTTCAGCTCACGTTTCCTAGGTGACTATCTTTACACTATCTAAACACTATCAGGTATGGAAGGCGTAATGTGGACTTGTTTATTTTGGGAAGGGTGTGCCATCAGTGGCTTCCACTAGTGTTGCTCCTGTGTGCACCAAGGGACAAATTAGTGCCAGTCTTCAGATGGAAGATGGAAGAGAGAGCAGTAGTCTTCCTCTTCTGGCCCTTCCTGGGCAGCAGAAGGGCTTGCTGAGGCAGGCAAGTACGTGCAGTAGGGAGTTCTACCTTCTGCTGACTTCATGCAGAAATAGTCTTTACATGGAAAAGAGATGCTCTGCAATAGCAAAAGTGAAGCCAGCAACCCCCCTCAAGACCATAATGCTGCCAATTCTCACTCTTGGCTACGCTGAAAAGTTGTGCCACTGTAAGGGGTCCAGTTAAAGTCCCCAAAAGGTGACCCAGTTTTCAAGTTCCCAGGGGCACTTCAGGCCTATGCCTTAGGAGTGACTAAGCACATGGTACCTTGCCCTGTGTTACTGTCATAGGTGACTGCCTGGGTTTGGCCAACAGTTAACTTCGTATCTCCAGACTTAGTTTTTAATCCTGCTGAAGCTTAAAAACCTGCTGTATGTGACAACAAATTTCACAGCTGCAGGCTGTTGTAGAGTGGATAATAAACCTCTGGATAGATAGTACTGCTGATTTCAACTGTGAACTACTATGGCAACGCGGTTTGCAAGTCATGGACAGTTCAAATTCCTTTGTTTAAATCCTCTAGCTGAAACGCTTTGTTCTTATATTATGACCAATATACAAAAAAAGCAGTTTAAAAGTGTATGTATAGATATGCCATTATCTCAAAGACAGTTAAAAAACACTAGAGGCTGGACCACAAATTTCACAGCAGCAATGTGTGGCATTAATATGACATATTAATATCCTTATGGTAGATGATTAAGGCAGGAAATGGAGCTTGGTGAATTAACCTTCCCTAGCAGAGTGAAACACGCTCATATAAATGGAACTAAATTAATGCAATGCATTGGAATATTTCCAACTCTGACTTTAATGCAACAGGCCTTTTTCTTTTTTTAAGATCATAATTATATTGCAGATGAATAACTAGGACATACAGGCCACTCAGCATGGAAGTGTAAAATAGAGAACATAGCTGATTACGAGCATTTCATAAACCTAAATGTGGCAGCTGATTCTTACAGACAGCCTAAGATGCACATAACCAGGTTAATACCTCTGTTATACCTCTTCTTAATTTAATTTTTTTCCATCTGGGTGTGTATGTGCAGAAATATCATGCATCTTTAAGCATATTACTTTAAATTTATGTTACTGAAAAAAATTCTTCCCCAATGGGTTAGAGCTTTTGAGGGTTTTTCATATTAGATCCTAAGGTATTTTAGTAGGATTCAATAAAAAATTGTCCCCTTTTTTCACATCATCATACAAGTCACACATTATTAACATTAAAACAAGCTTTAAAGACATTCAAACCTCTTTGAATCGGTATCAATATGATTTTTTTTTCCTTGGAGTTCATTATAAACTATGGTTTACCATGTGAACCACTCCCCGGAGTCATTATTCAGATTTAACTTAAGTAGATAATAAGTAAAAACTTTGCAACACTGCAGTGTTCTACCCTTGATGCAGACATACAATGAAATATTGTGATTTCGAATATTAGACTGATTCCAACTATTAAAAAAAAGCTCTAAGAGGTAAAAAAATACCAACACAACAAACAAATGGTTAATGCAGACAAGTTGACTTATTGTACAGGATACACGAGACTTTAGTTTGTACAATCACATTATTGATTCTGCTACTAGAACTGTTAGATCTTAATCCTGATAAAGTTGCTGGATTTATGTCTACTTACAGGATTTGAGAATTTGGCTAAAACTGTACAATGGAATTTAGAAGAGGTTTGAGAGAAATGTACTTGAAATACACTGACCACGTGGTTTTACTGCAGCCAACTCTTGGTTCTTGGTTATCAAAATCAATTAAAACAAAGCAACATAGAGTGAGAAAAGAGATAAAGTCAGGGCATTCAAATTTTTCTACCTTTAAGTTCCAGCATGAAGTCTGAATAACTGCAGTATAGATTAATTTCTATAATTTCTGTGCTTCCCTTTGTGTTTTCCATGGTGATCCAGTGCGTGTGGGTTATTTTCTAAGTGATGTGAGCCTGATTCTGATCTCACTGACTTAAGTTAAAACATCACTGATTTCAAATGGTCAAACGAGAACATGAATTCTTATCTTAAGCCCGTCTTATTCTTCATCACTGATAAAAGAAGCAAGCAGTGTTTCCAGCTATTGCCTGCCAAAAAGAACAGAAGCCCTTTAGATCTCCAGTCGGAGTGTGCTCACCATCTTCCATATACCTGGTGGCTTCAGGGCTTATCCCTAACATAAACTGAAAAGCCCAAAGAAGAGTAATGAAGTGCTGAGACCAAGTTATAGGCAGAGAATTGAGACAAAATGAATCAGTACACAATTTGGTCTGCTTTTGTATGACAAACTTCTCGTACAAATATTTCTGCATTAAGCATAATCTTACCTCAGACTTGATAAACTAAGCAAACTAAAGAACATCCTCAGTTTCCACTGCAAATTAAACTTCAGAATATCACAGAAGTGAAAGCAACACCTTAAGGAAATGAGTTACAGGTTTAATTGAACGAATATCAGCCAATGGGTAGGCCATTATTATATCAGCACAAGCCTTGCTCTTATATCTAGATTAAAAATGCTGTGTTAATTGTAATAAAACAATTTACTGAGAAAATTGTTTAGTCTCTGTTAAAAGTTAAACAAAAAGAAGTTACAAAACAGGCTGTAGCTCACAGCAGAGTAGATTTAGAGCGTGCCCTGCCCCTGACTGCACACAGGAGTAAAAACATCAGTTTCTTCTGGGCCCAGGTGAATGTTAGACTTAGGAGTCACATTCCAAACTGAAGGAGAAGCTTTAACAGTAGTTTATACAGTGGATCCTGCAGAAAAACTTTTTTTGCAACATTATGGGGGAGAACATAGTCATGGAGTTGTCTGCAAAGAATAATGTTCCACTAGAACTGTCTGATACAAAAGGATTAATGGAAATAATCATCTCATTTCAAAACCACCCATGCGATAGGTGGATTCCATGTTGAAAATGAGGAAAAAAAGTTAGAACAGAGCTTTTGCTCGTGGTGTTTAACACAGCTTTTGCTGCTACTGGTGCAACGACTTAACAGTCCATGGAAATCTATTTTTTATTTTTTATCTATGTATCCATTTATTTGTCTCTTTTCAAGATATACGTATATACAAATATAATTCATTACCACCATAAGGTAATTTATGGTTCAAGCCTCTCTAATTCTTTACTTGATTCTTTACTTGACAAATCTACATGTTAAGACAAATCCCTAACTCCCCTGGAAAGCGTGCTGATATTCCAGTTCTAGTTGCACTCTTTGGACTTCTCTCACCCTGTGGGGGATTTTCTAGAAAGGGCATTTTCCTCTCTGCACAACACAGTGTGTTTTCATCTCTTCCACAGGTGGGAAAAGACGATGTGTGTGTTCCAGTCCAGCAGAGCCACTCCCGTGACTGGAACTGCATTTGGGAGATTCTTTTAATGTCCTGTTTATAAAATGAAAAGGATCCACGTGTCCAGCAGTGAAACTTTATAATCATCTGATCATTTAAACAGGTAAAATTTTTAAACATTAGTATTCTCCTTACATAATGTCACAGCGTTTAGTAGAAAATGCTGATATATCATAATCCATGCCTGTGAAAGATGTGAACCATTATAAAGAACACAAATAGAATAAAGCTCTTTCATTGTACTTTGCTAATTGGAAATATAAGTCTACTTACACCTATGGAGATTCACTGAGACATGGTCAAAACCAACTAAAGGTATTGTTTGGGATCCATCATTAGGGAGAGTTGTGATGAACAACAGAATAATATTGGCGCAAAAAATTAGTGGGGGAAAAAAAAAGAATTAAATGAGAAAAAAAATGGCCAGTAAAAGGGAGCACAAGCAAATACATAAACGACCTACATTTTGAATGAGCCTGCAGCTAACATACTCAAAAGAAACTACGTTAAAGTGTGTTGCTACACCTGTATTTTGGTGTCACATGAAAAGAAGGTAAGTTCCATTTTGGGTAGAAAGACACCGAAAAAGAGAGAAACCTGGCTACATTCATCACACGTGTAATTTCAGTTAAGTCATAATTGTGGATAAGTTTATCAAATTACCAGAAACATGCACTGGAAAAGCAGAATTATTAAAGATCAATGGGTTTTGCCATAATCCAAAGGATATGCGTAAAACCAATGTACAATATGTAAACTAGGAATAGGGATAATACAGCACAACACTCCATTCTGAAGAATAAAATAGTAGCCAGTGCTAAATAAATATTTTGTATTCTTCATGTATCAATAAAATTTCCACCCCCCTTTCCTGTTCTTTCTGATTTATGCATATAATACAGTGGCTATTACAAAGCACGGTCATCATAAATGAAAAGCCATCCAGTGTCATATACAAAGCACTAGATATATTTCTGTAGGTTTACCAGTTCTAGGAAGAACACCAAAAGGGATATGTTACATTTTTTAAGTATCCATTCTTTTACCTTCAAAATGATGAAGTGCTTTCAAACACTATCTAGGATCGATTTGTATTTTTCACACATAAGAAACTCCAGAAAAAAGAGTCCAGGAACAGCTGCCATGTCATGCACACAGGGACTGTTAGAGGTATCATGCAGAGAAAGAGCATTCCACACAAAGAAATAACCTTACCCAGCAAATTCTCCACCCTGGGCTTGTGCCTGGCCTGCAATTGCATCCATGATAGCATCTTGGGAATACATGCTGATCGGGGTGTTATACTGGGCGTGAATGATAGTAGCCTTGCCGCCTAGGCCTTTCACCTCAATGGGTTTGTGTGTAGACAGGGCAGAGTCCTTCAGGACATTGGGGTTGAAACGCTCCGTGAACTCCGTGCTGGGTTACGCAAGAGTGAGGTTCGACAGGGAAGGGAGGGGAAGAAAGGAGAAAGGTGTGACAGTTAAGGGAGAGAAAAAGCACCGACAGAGGAGTGCGCAGGTCTGTTCATGGCATCTCACCACAAAAGCTTCTCTCAGAGGGTAAGAGACAACATAAGTAACAAGTAACAGCTAAAAGCTGGCTGCGCTCATGGATGGCACTTTTGTGTTGGCTCACAGATGCGTAAAGAGAAAAAAAGGTGAAACAGTTGTCATTGTATAAAAAATCATGACAAATCCCTAAGTATTTATGTGATACTTACACATATTAAAATTGTATTCTCCATGCATATATACATATAAGTGTATACAAACATATATACACACACATACATATATATGCATGCCCATGGGTGTACACACATAGTGCAGAGAATTCCCAGTTTATTCACTGCATCCATTCATTCTTTCAGAAGGGTCTTACAAAGCACTAGAAAGTGCAATGGGGTGAAGAGATGTCAGGTCCTCCGTTATTTAGAAAGTTCTGGTACTTTGTGTCTGGATTATTAATCATAGTGAAATGTAATACTTGAGTCTTTTAATCTTCAAAGCTTTTCTCACAAAGACTAAATTACTCTTCCCAAAATCTCTGTACAGCCAGCCATAAGTGTTGCTACAGCATCACAAATGCTCAGTCTCAGATCAAAATATCCTATGTTGCAATCAACGGGACAACTGCAGTTGGAAGAGTAGCCACCATGTTTTCCGGTGGCTCCATTTATGAGGAAGAAATTTTTTTATTTGAAAGATAGAGCCATAAGCAAGTTAACTGAAACTCCCATTGCAGCAGGACAAGTCAGTTTAATGTCAGACTTCAGCCAAAGAGCACCTGGCTTCCTTGTAGCGCCTACTTGTGCATTGTTCTAGTCCTAGAGTTAGGACTGAGCACGCTGAACCTCACCTGCCAGGCACTGAAGTAGCTGCTCTTCTCTAACCTATGGCAGATCAGATGAATCTCCAGTCTGCTGTTCCTGCCCTGCCAGCAGCAGGAGGATGTCAGCAGTATAGATTCCATGTGCTCACCAAACTGGGCAAAACTGAGTATTCTCTCCTTTGGGAAATAATGGGTATTTCACAAAGGTTTCATTTTGAACAGAGCCCAAAAGCTGGAAATGGGTACATCTCCCCCAAAAAAAGAAATTCTGAAAAACGTAATCCCATTTGATGGGAACAATTTTCCTTTTCAGGTTAAAACCATTACACCATAAGTTTATCGGCTAATATTAAGTCTTTCGCTGAATTTTTTCATGTGCCTAACAACAGCCTCTCTGGTTGGCAAGGGAACAATAGTGTGCCTGTCTACCCTGGGTGAGCTCCAGAGGCTGAGTGTTAAAACCAAACCCACAATCCAGCATGAAGGAAAAAGGAAAAAAGAAAATCAAGTAAAGCTGGGAGCCATATGACTTAATCTCCCAGAGACTACCAAAGGTGACGTGCTACCTCTGAACCCAGCCAGGGGACTCCACTGTGCCTTCAGCTTTTTGTTTGGTGGGATGCCCTGACTGAGGATGGACAGTAAGAGAGATACAGTCACACATCAGTCAAAATACTCGATAGAACATTGACAGTCACATGCGCAAGGAACACAGACGTAAATAAGCACGTGCTGTATTACAGCCATGCCTTCAGTTACACACATCAACAGTTTAAGGGAGGGAACCGGGAAGCTGTATTACGCATTCAAAAAGTGAAACAATCTTTTTACAAAGACATTTTCACATTTAAAATAGCTCTCCATTCATCCACTATGACAATATCATTATTATACTGACATCGGCTGTTGAAGGGTGATGTACAGAGAGGTGCAGGTTGTTAGGCTCTTGACTTTTCAGCATGCACATGCCTTACTTTAACAATGGTATCTCTTCTTTGTGATACCCTAAACAATCACACGATAATTACGAACACACAGGTCCTCCAGATCTTGAATTTAGTGTTCTCTTTTCCCCACACTGTTAGAATTATTGAAGAGATTCTAAACCCAAGATCCGAGAAGACTGTGTGAATGAAAAGACAGAGGTTAAATACCCTCCTTTTAAAGAATAAAGTTCAAAGCAACTGGTTTCCACAATCAATTACAAAAATAAAAGCTAGTAATCTTAGAACGGTGGAAACTTGCCTAACAGTAGCAGCAGCAGTGATTTACGCTTTCACTTGTGGTATTTAAACAGTTTCAGTGATGTCTTTCAAGAGGTTTTAGTCACATTACACACACCTAAGGCAAAACTTTCACTGAAGTTAACAGGATTCCCATAAAAATAAGAGAAAATGGTACAGATTTTCAACTGCAGAGTTTTCTTCATAACTCTGGAAGAAAACTGAAGATATTAGTGCTTGTAAGGGGTGCTGTGCCCTAGGACAAAGTGGCAGAGGTGAGACCCTAGAGACAGCTGAAGCACCTCTGCAAAATGAATGGGATTTTTCTACCAAGCTGGGAAAGGATCAGGAAAAATAAATCCCAAAGCAAGTAAGATTAAACACACCCCTATAATGTGACTTCTGGTTTCTAAGACAATTGTAACAGAATAATTATCAATGTAAATTGACCAGACTTTTGTCACTCCAAAGGAGTTACATCATTTGCATGATATCACACCCATACCTCATTAAAATCAACAGAGAATGCCAGGTCAGTGTAAATTATATGCATTAAATATTATTTCAACTTTATGTATCCTATTACTTCTAACCTTCTTTTGTCAGTTTGAATTTGACATTTAACTAATATAATTATTTATTTTTTTTTGTGAATTTAACGCAGTCTCCAGCAATTTCTGGACAGCATTCAGGTCAGAGACAGAAAGCAGGAATTTAAAGACAGTCCTCTGCCCTTAGAAAACTAAAGATCAGAGCTGAGGACTCTGTGAACTTTCCTAAATAAAGCAGACCAATCACATTTTCAAATCAATAGTTGCTTCTTGGTTGGGCAATATGTTTACTAAGAAAAATTACTTTTTTGATCTTTTCTATATCAGTATCTCATACCAACCTAAATTTGAATTTTAGTGGAGCGGGACTTTGGAAATTAATTTGATGTTGAGGCTAAAAATATATCACTAATACACCAAAAAAGGCTCAGGTAAGGTTCTCCAAATCCTGAAGACATGAAGACTACGTAAAGAGTTAGGAGGAATTAAACCTGGACTGTAGAGACAAAAAAACCTGAAAGCATTTGCAGGAACTGAGCAAGCTCAGGTGCTAACTCCATTTGCAGCATTAGAACATCAGCAAGAAATGCCGAACACGTGGTGGGAGCAGCACCACTGGGCACCAGTGGCAGTGCACAACGCTTGCCATACCAGTAAGATTTTTTTAAAAAATACTTCCACTTGCAAGCAGACACAGCAGAAGCACAAGGGATCATGCTACCCCAGAAAACAGATCTTCACACATACAGCGTAGCACAAATACTTGGCACTATATAGAAGTGATACTAACTTGGCAGCGGTGTTGGTTATGACCTAAAAGAAGAGAAAGAGAACAAACAACATCAAAACCAACCAAACAGAAAAAGTCAAGAGTGCAAAGGGCAAAAGGTATTTACAGAAGCTTACTAAAGCTTTGTTCAGACCATCTACAAATAAGAACAAAACGTAAATGTATGCCTGAAAACCCCAACATGATTAAGAAAGGAAAAAACGTAGGGATTATAGTTGATCCACTAGGACTTAGTAGGGTACCATGGCATTTTGGCTGACCCTTGAACATGATTTTATTGCTGTGCATCCCTGAAAGTACTATTATCAAAGTGTATGGGGGGAGGGAGTGGAGGGAAGAAAGAAGCATTTGCAGAGTATATCCTCGTCTGAAAATAGCAAATGAGTGGTAGAGATTATATTCTTCTCTCAGATAGTAAATATTCAGGGATGAAGTCTGTTCTCCTCAGGCTGCCCTCAGAGTTGGTATTGCAGGATTGATTTTTTTCATCTTTTACATGCTGGAGAATATCCAAAGAATATATTGGTAGATGTTTTAGATTTAAAACTAAGGAAAATGCCTTTGTATTTAACAAACTGTTGGCTTAAATCTGACTGTACCTACATTACACCAACAGTGGTGTAAGCCAGTTAATTTCAGAATAGTCACTCCTAATTTATTCCATATAAAATGAAGCAGGTCTGTGCATTATGTGGTTTTTTGGACATCTATACCAGGATATTTTATTCCATCTAGTATGTACAGAATATGAAAAAAACATATGTTCGTGCTACATCCTGCTTCGCTGCATAAACAAGAAGTGATGGCAGCTTACACAATAATTCCAAAGAAACACAATATAAAACTCAACGTAGGCCTCATGCGGACCAAAGCTGGGAGCAATGAGCAGATAGTGTGCTCAGACTGTAATATTATATTATTTGCTAATAACTCCTTCTGGTTGGTTGCATGAACAGCATTAATGGGCTATGACATTTATTTTAACTTAGTTTTTTCAAAGCTTAGAATACCCATATTTTGATCTTATATTCTTGGGACAAGAGTAATTCATCATATTTTGCGCAAAATAAAAAGGAAGAGAGTCCAGGATCAGTTAATAAACATTTCTTCTTATTTAGCTGCACAGAATGCTGTTGACAGAACTGGGCGCTGAACCGTCCAACTTGCTGTAATGTTGCTACTTGCTGCTGTTACGTGTCTACAAAATACTGGGCAGCAATGTCATACTGTTAGAGTGACATTCAAAGTGAATTTGTCTCCTGCTTTTGCCTCGCAGAACCTTTGATATTACTGCGTCTTTTTACACATGGTCCTTTTGCATTGGCTCATCCAGCTGCCTTTTTCCATGATCAAAAACACTCTGATGAGCCAAAGCTGCAGTAAAGGCTTTGCCTGTCTGCATTTCCATGGAAAAGCAATCACAGATCACCTTCTTCAGGCTCTCACATTTGAGAATATTCTTCTAGCTTCATAAACCCTACATTAAAGCCAAATATATCGGTCTGTTACAGGAACCAGTAGAGATATATTAGGAACAAGCTGTAGCCTGTAAGCACATCAGTGATCCTATATCCATTTTAGGCATGTGGAGGACAGCTGGGCACTCATTTGCAACAAAACATGGTGTAATAGTATCATTTTCTGAAGTGGACTCTGATGCCTGCTTTAATCTTCTCATCCAGGCCTCTGCTTTACACATAAAATAATATTTTAAGGGCAGAACTACTGGCCCTAAAATCCCTTAATTAGAGGAACCACTTGTTTGCATACAAAAATATGTTCAAAGATAAAAATCGTTATGTGCACACAGCAAGAACAGGTCAACAGCTACATCTCTCACTACAGACTTTGTAGATGTGAAGAGGCTACTACAGCTTCCTTCAAAAAGAGTAAATCTTTACTTCTCCTTCTGTTTAGTATGTGATGAGAAAAATCTCTCCAGTTCAGAGCCACACATTATTTTAGCTCAATTCTAAATGCAGACATGGATGAAACACCCAACTTGCTGCTCACAGAGGTCACAGTTTAAGAAGCCAGTAACCCAAGCCACCTGGCACGTACTTGTGGGACAGGTATTTACTGCCCTTGACCTACAATGTGAAAAATAACTTACACTGGAATGAAAAAGAACCACATGTTACAAGCTATGACTCACTCTTCGTATTTATTAATACTTCCCTTTCCAGAGCTTTCAGCACATGAAGTTCCACACTCTGAACAGGCCACGTCTATTTTTCACCCTGGGCCAGGGTGATAAAGCTTTAACGTAAAAGTGTATCAGAGAAACAGATGCTTTGTTATTCTTTCCAGATCAAGAAAATATCTCAAAATAAATTTTAGCTTTCTGATAGGATTTTCCAAAGGGTTTAGCTAAACCTCTAACAGTAACTCACACAATTAAGTTTAAATCATTTGGTGAAAAAGGACACCAAATCGAAATATGAAATATACCTTAAGATCAACCCCCAAACCTGAATTTTCTTACAGCTTTTGCCATACTGCTAAGTGCATGTTCATTAAAGCATAATAAATTCACAGTTTTGGAGCACCATAGCTTCACAATCTTTACGCAGCATCTCATGTTGTACAGGATGTCCACAACAAAGTCCAGAGCTGATTTTGCAGAGCACTTAGTAGCTCTGGGATCTTTCACCTATTCAAGTTGTTCCTGGGCTGCAGGATAAAGGCTGATTTTTTTTTAACAGAACATTTAGATGACTTCTAATAAGTTTTCTTGTTTGTTCCTCAGTGCTACAGATATTACAGGCGGATAGACGGCAATTCCCTAAAATTCTGTTCAAACTAAATAAAAAAAAAGTCATCTCAGGTGGTTGTTCTAAGGTAGAACCTTGCTTTGTAATTCAGTGCAGTGCCACAAGTGTGCACTAACATGCACACATATAAAGGAGACAGGAAACATGGAAAAGCAGGAGAGAGAAGACAGTGAGGTGTTTTCTGCAGGTACACCTTTTTCACACCCCAGCGATCACTGTCACATTACGTAGTCTCAGCACAATGCACTCTGGAATCAATCGAACGGTTCACACTGCCTTCGGTGAGAGATGGATGCAGCTGTGTTGTAATTTTGACACCAAAGAAAGAGTCGGAATGCTGAGCCATCCAAAATACAGCCCCTTCACCCTCACCCGTGCAGATGTTAAGGAGGGTTGTGAAGCTACTGGGAGCAAGGTAGTGAGATATACTCCCAGGAAACTCTGCATATTGAAATAAGACAAGGATTAGTTTTCCTCAAGAAGACTGTAAATTCAGAGAGAATCATTCTGACGTTTATTTTGCTCATCTTGCTTACTAACGGAAATTATTTTCTTTTAAACGCTAATTGCCTTTCTTAATTACCCACTATGAGGAGAGAGGATAGGATTTTTTGAGATAAGTTAATTAGGATTGTTATTGCCGAGTGCTCAAGAGAGTTACAATGAATCACCTAAACTGCTTGAATCATCTAGAATATGTATATATGCTCTTTTATAAGGATAAAATATCCTTACTTTGCTACAACTTAAAAACCCTTGGTTTAACTCTTGCAAAGAGCTTCTGCAATATAAAGGACTTGAAAATATAATTTGCTATCAGATCTCGAGTGGATTGTCTCAATTTTCTGTTTTTCCTCATATAGCCAAGTGCCTAGCGTCATAAGTACACTTTTTCCCATAGTCATAATGAGAATTTTATCTCCATTGTAAATAAACACACAAAAAAAAAACAAATTAGAGATTTGTTTGCAAATTAATACATGAAGGCAGAAAAATTAGGAAAACATGTTTGTCATTGTTTTTTCTCATGTATTGTAGCCCAAGCCCCTCACTTCACAAACCTACTAATAGAACAGTTGATCTGCAATCCAGTAACACTGAAAACCATGACAGCACAGGATCAAACTACCTGGGTAGTATCTAGAGATCATTCCTCGTTACATACAAGTTAAGAGCAAAGCTGACAGATGTGAGAAACAATGTTGAAAACAGAGGATTCAAAATACTGCAATTTTGACTCACTTTGCATAGGAAAGCCAATATGTTAAGGCAGGAATTATAGCGGGACGCTCCAGTAGACTGGCATGTCGGATTTGCTGGGCAAAGCAATTCCTCTTTAGGAAAGTACCAAAGATGAGATCTGCTTTATAGCAGCTTCTATAATGGCTGACAGCGATACTTGGTTGTATGAGACTACATGCGTTAGTTTAAACCGCTAAGTGCCGCAACCCTGAGATGATCACAGTTACTTCAGTTATCATGTTCCTCCTCATGCTCTGATGACTATTGCCAATCCATATTGCAATTCAGATACCAAGGACCAAGAGTTTTTCTGTAATGGTACTGTGTATGTGTGTTGGGGGGTACTGGAAAATTTCATGGTTGTTCCAGACCTTAGTCATGATTACCAGACAAGTGCACAATAGGGTAGGTACTACTACATGCATTTTTCAGCAAATTCATTTCTTATTGAAATATTAAATATGTTACCATGTTACCTACCCTCTAGGAAGTCCGCCTTCTGAAGCCCTTCGGTTGAGACTTAATTTATGCATCTCAGCCATTTCCCTTAGAGTCTCTGCTGAGTAAAGGCCAATGGGGTTGTTATACTGCCTTGCAGGGCTCAGCTGCTGTAAAGGGCTATTGCCATCAGTCAATACAGGGCTTACTTTGGAACCTAGGTTACTCTTTGCAGGTGAAATGTTGGGAGTCACAGACTGAGAGGACATGGAAGATCTAACTGTGGTAGTCTTTAAGTAGGAAGAGCTATTTGAAAAGCTGATCTCTTGCTTGTTGAGGTAGCCTGAAAACGTTCCATTGGTTTCTAAAATACTACTCATAGGCCCAGTCGCCGTGTTAGTTAGAGGACTGAAGGTTGTTCTGTTGCCATTGATTTCCCAAGCAGGTTCCTGTAGTAGCAAACATGCAGGCCAAGAAAAGAAAAAAAGAAAAGAGCAATCATAGAACACATGCAAAAATAACATATCTGCAATTTCTGCTTTCTAAACATATTGATAAACTTGCAATAAGTGGATTGGGGCCAAAGCATCCAACCTTTTGGGGAAGATTTTCAACAAAGAAATGCATTATTTCAAAATAAGGGAAGCAAAACATACTCAAGCATTTTTTTACTGAGTTTTAGTTGAAATCAAAAAATAAAGCTTAACATTAAAAGAGCATTTGCTACTAGTTAACTTCATAGCAATAATTTTACAAAGACAACACTGTCCGTTAACTTCTAGGATAATTAAGAAATCCTTTAAAAATGTCTTGAGGTCAGAATCATTTGAGAGAGTACACAAACATAAAAGTCAATGCCATTATTATAAAAACATAATGATTCTAAACCACACCATTCTATTTCCCATGAGTACACTTGAGGTTATTGAAGCCCACACATTGCATTGCTTCCACCGGCTCTGGTTCATGCTAATTAGGCCATGCAGAATAGTTAGCAGATAGACCAAGAGGAGTCGAGAACAGGTACTGCTCAACAGAGAGGATGCTTCTATTCTCATCATTTCCAGCATAATTTCCACTGGAAGGAATGTGTGCATGAGTATGTAGATGATGAGTGTATGATCTTACAGTCATGTCACAGGTAATGTTCGTAACTAGGACAGCACGAGGTATTGTCTTAGTCCAAATCGCAGCAATCTCTCCTACAATAGCTATACCCAGAGAAGTCTGTGCTGGTGCTCAAATTACAAACATTCTACCAAAACCTCATCCTGGAAAAAAGCAGAACTGTGCTTCAGTTTCATAAATTATTTGCTATTAATGTGGCTCAGTGAAACCAAAATAAAGGGTAATATCAAAAAAGAAAATTACTGATTTTTCAGCACCACAATGCAGGAAATTAGTTGTCACACAAGTTCTGAGGAAGTTTCATGTAAAACTTGTGTGCTCATGTTGCCTAAAGCACCCTATCACTGTTTCACGCTCATTCTGGTGCAACACCACCTAAATCCCTGGGACTGGAGGGCAGTCAGTGCTTTGCGGGAAGCACAGAGCACCCTTGGGGTTAAATTGCCTCTTTCCCTTCCAGCTACTGGCAGCGTGGAGCGCCTACAGCTCTGTACTTTTTGGAAGGCTGCCTACCTGCAGTCTGGACAATTTTATCAGAGGAATACAAATTTCACTTTCACAAGGGCATTTTATACCTTTACTCTCAGTTTTCTTATTCTTTAACTTCTAAAGGCTCAGTGATTGGAACACGAATAGCAAGATTCTAATACTGATTATTTTTAACATCTCTTTAATGTGTGCCTTTCACATCCTGAGTGCTGGAATTCATCAGCACATGTTTTAAAATAACAAATTATATAGTTTCAAAAGCTGTTTTATTCTTCACTTCTGTTTGTCTGTAATTATGTGCTTTGGATAAAAAAAAAAAAATCTATAGCCAAGGTACCCAACAAACTATTTGAATGTTTGGCAATTTAATGATTTCTCTACAGCCATAATATCAATTTGTAGCTTATCTCAGAAGCTCCTGGCTCCAGCTTAACTTAGGGTACATGGCTTTTGCTACAGGAGAAGGATCGCTTCAGCCTCTCCCTCTGGACCTAGATTCACTGCAGCCATAACCAGTACCCAGATGCCGTGATGCTCACAGTTAAGAGGCCCACCAGTAACGCTGGCAGCATGCTGCAGTCCAGCTCTGGGGGACAGGGACAGGCAGGGGACATTATCCTGAAGAAGGGATGGATCCCACAATCTGCCCTCAATGAAAGCCCATACAAGAGAAGGTGGTGGCCCGCAGTGACATTGTGCCTCATTTGGGCTGGCACTGCTTCAGTTGCCATCTTTAACATCTTACACGCATCTCTCCCGTAGCCTTGCATGAAACATAAGCCTGCGAATAATTTGACCTCTGATTTTCTACTTTTGCTAGTATTGGTTATCATTAATGTCATTTACTAAGGTTCACTAGAACGATAAATATTTCATACTCTCCTCTTGGATTTTTCTACATTGTATATTTAAGTTTAGGGAGATTACATTTGAAAAAATGAGATATTATAGCTTGACTAATTAAAATTAATTGCAAAAAAAAACCCTAAAGATTTAAGGATATAATTAATCATAACATTAAATACATTTAATACATTTTGAATAAAAAATGTAATGCAGATAAAATGAACTGAGGACATTTTTCTCAGTAGTAAACAGGAAGTGATTTTAACTGGCATTAATAGCTGCCTGAGGCTGTAGAAATAATCCTAAAAGCATTTTTCAGACTCTGCCTTTTTAAATAAATACATTTGAATTACATACTTCAGTCATAACATACCCTGACATAGAAAACAGCAAAGAACCAACCTTTAAGAGGCCGACTACAAGCTTCCAAGTACCATTAAATAAACAGAAAACAGGGATTCTCTCTAAAAATGTAAGAGGGGCACAAATGCACAAGGCCACGTTCCTAAATTATCACCACTTGTGCAAATGCATTTTACATGCTAGCAGAGAGGGACAAAACAAATATTTAAAAAAAAAAATACAGAGGCAATAGAGAAGAAAAAGAATATACCAGAGTTATATTTGTTGTCCTGAAAACTCTGTGGCTTTATATCTAAGTTAACTGTGGGTTTCCTTTCTAAACCCCATAATAAAAGGACATGCAAGGAGATCTGATTATAAAGTGTCAGTTGCAACTGCTAATGAGAGAATGCCAATATTGCCTTAATCCTAATGCATTTTCATAGTTTTGGTGTTACTGGACGCTAAGAGTAGAAAAAGGGAAAATTATAGGACCGCCATCAAAAATGATGGTTGATGATTTTGCTCACCTTTATGACATGAATGGAGTTTTGGTTGCAATCGGCAAACAATTTCTAGCTGGAATACCAGCATGCTGGTAACACAGCACTAGGATTCCCAGGACGCCAGCAGTGCCAGGTTAGCATTCTCCATTTTAAGTTAATATTTGTGGTAGTTTTAAGGTAGGTGCTTTCCCTATGTTTGTGGGGAAAAGGATGAAACAGGAAGTGTCTAAGAAAGCAGCTGTGTAACTTCTAAAGAATTACTGCCCAATAATCAGCTTATTTAGCTCTTTCCTTTTGTGATTGACAAAGAAACCCTCATTCAGTTCATTCCAGTACGATATTTTAGATTTTTTTTTTTTCCTCTGGTTCAGTGGGAAAACCAGATCAATGCAGCATTTCTGAAACCATTTCTGAATGTGAAGGTCAGATTTCTGAGACTGAGCAGCAGCACGGCTCTTAGCATTACATCACATGAAATGCAGCCAACAGTAACAAACGCTCCCCTGTTTCCCACCTCTCTCATCCCATTCTGCCTTACAGTCTCTGTGGCTGGAAAAGCAAGAAAATGTTTCAAACTACGCAAGTCTGATGCTACCCTTCAGCCGACCAGAAGAGGAGGCTCTGACACTGAGCAATGGGCTGCTTCCCTCCAGAAAGATGAGATCCTGCAACGATCCTGCAACAATCCTGCAACTACGAGGGGAAAATCACGTTTTAATTTCCCAGTGTACTGTCAGTGAATGAGCTTAAAGCTGATAAATGCAGAGGAGTCTCAAACATTGGGGAATAGAAGGAAGCTACAAATCAGCTCAATTTCCATTCTGAAATATTATTATTCTTTTCTTTATAAATATTCAATTTCTATGACAGGCAAATGCTCTTCCTTATGTATCAGAGAAGTGAAAAGCAAATCGTCTTTATTCACCTTCTGCACTTCTGGGAGAACAATTTCAACACTATACTAATGAATTTGACCTCCCAACATGCCCAAGAAGCAGCTGTTACTTTAAACTTTTTATAGAAAGAAGGAAGCGGAGGCACCACAGCATTAAATGACTCTGCTCAAAGATATCCAACAAACAGCTTTTTGCTCAGCCAGCTCTTCTATCCTATGCTTTACTTACGAAGTCAATCATTTCTTCATCTATTTTCTCTCAGCCACATATTTCCCAAATTTGACAGGAAACAAATCATAAGCATTATGATTTCCTCAGTGGGACTCTGAAATAAGTGTTCAGTACTGTTTCATAAACAGGACAACACATAGTCATATTATTAAAATTAAAGAGGCTGTCTTAATACCTTTATGCAAAGGGACAAATATTAAAGGTATGCTTAGTCTTAAAGCTTCAGCTTGAACGTTTTGAACTGCACTGAGCTGAATCTTCGCCTCTGTTGTGACCCTCCCGAAAAGCTTCAGGAACCCACCAACTGCTGATGGCTTAGTTTCAGTGCTTGGACTCAGGCTTACTCTTCTTGTCATTTGAATGCTTTCAGCATTAATTATGCCCTTTCTCCCAGATAGGCCACATCTGTCCAAATGCCTTGACTAAATCTTTTGACTAAATCAAAAAGATTCGACTAAACTAAATGAAAATTGTTTCAAGTTTGAGATTAATGTCAGATAAGGCAACAGTGAAACTGTAAATCACTGAAACTTTTATTTCCAATAATAGTCCTACAGCTCAGTTGATGCTATACTTATGGTTGCAGAACCTGTATCATCCATAACATTGATCAGCTCAAGAAAGTAAGCAGAGAATGTATGGTACTTGCGGAATGTAGAAAAATTTCTATCATGGTGAAGAACTCTGGCATTTTTACAACTTCTTTTGCAAAAGAATGTATGCTTATTTTTCTAAAACACAAAAAAACCATGACCATAGCAGTCAAAGAAGAAATACATGCTTGAAAATTAGTGGAAGCTGCAATCAGATCAGCAATAATGTAGAAGAGAATTTATGGTTTAAACTAGACGATGAACTTGCACATGCAGATTTTTTAGCTAACATTGCCATGCCTTAACCTTGACTCAGAGAAAGATGAGAAAAACTTCTCTCGATGTTTGAGGACATGTAGGTTTTGTAGGGTTTTTGCTGTTTTTTGAAACGCAATTGAATTCATTTCATGTGAACCATCAGATTCTAAACACTGTCAAGCAGTGATGTGGAGGTGACAGCTTCTGCCTATGTGTCATGGAATTCTTCATTTCTACAGTGATCCTGTTACTAGAAATAATAAAGGGACAAGCAAAGACACCTCGATTTTTAAAGTATATTTACTGTAACATACCTTATTGCAACATCCCCATACCACTGTTTGTATCAGTAAAGACTCTTTATTCTGGATTTTAAGGCTTCTCCAATGGTTCAATGCCTTCATTCCCTTCCAAACCTCAGAGAAGAATTTTTCATAGATTCATAGAATGGTTAGAGTTGGAAGAGACATTAAAGATCACCTAGTTCCAAGACCCGTGCCATGGGCAGGGACACCTTCCACCAGACCAGGTTGCTCAAAGCCCCATCCAGCCTGGCCTTTTTCACTTAAAAATTACTGTTGTCTACTAATGTATACTAGTGGCACAAATGTCACTCCTCTTGACCTGCAAAGGGTCTCCCACTCCAGCATTCTACTGCTACCTTCTTCCCCCTGGGCCAAAGACCCTACACCTGAGAAGACCTTGCTAAATACTGCTAGGTACCCTGTTTCCTACCATACCTTCTCCTAGTTGCCACCCTTTTCCTCCAGAAAGGCTCCAGTAAATCTCTTTTCCAGCTGCAAGTATTGCCTGCAGCCCATTCAGAATAGGCTGCCTCCAACAGCTCCTATAAACCTTTCCTAAGCACTGATGCACAGAATGCTTAAGTGTGAGACAACATGCTCCTGAAAAAGGGTTGAGTCCTTTGATCCTCATCTCTCTCTGAAGGGTTAATATAGGAAATGTAAAGGGACCTTATAGTTTTCATGCTAAAGGCACTTTTAGGACTTTTGACAAAAACCTACAGTGCGTGGAGTTGGCTTTCTATAGGGTAGATATTTAAGGGACAAAAATGTTTTGTGTGGTAAACAGCTTTGAATACCTATGGCAGCAATTTTAAAATTGACACTTGCAGGGAAGAAATGTACCTAATACAGTCATGAAAATAAAAGCTTTTATATGGTGGAAGTAGGCAAATTTGTCATACCTGCACGGGTGCTAATGAGGGTCCCAGAAGATAGTTATAAGACTTGTGTTGGTTAATTAACTCTGAAGAGACATAACTCTGAAGTCTACTTGCTGCCTTGAAATCTAACAGCATTCTGTGTAGTTCTTGAGGGAAAATAAGTACTCTCTCCTCCTTCCTGTCCCTATTACTTTGCTGGTGTAGTTGAACACCAGTCTAACAAGAAGAATGATCCATCATTTTTGTTCTAGGAATTTCAAAGTACTGTTTGGTGATTCTTCCAACAACTTTCTCCAAGATAACTTTTATAAAATCACGATATAAGCAGAGACAACTCTGAGCAAGATAAATTCTTAATTTCATCTTCCCTTGCCAAAAAGTTTACAAGATGCGGAGCAAAATAACATTATTTCTGTCTCAATTAATAAACGGCCAGACAAGTTGATTTCAAATTTGACAAAATAAAATGGAATCAAATTATTCTCTCCAAATGCATTGTCTTCTGTTAGTTCAAACATATTTGCAGCAGTTACAGGGATGATGTTTCCTTCTGAGCTCTGAATTTTGAAAGCATGTTGTTTATAAAAATTACTTAAAATTGATCTATGGAAGTCAGAACTGCCAAAACTAGTAGAATATGACCTAATTCCCCATGTATTTTGATCTTCAGTGTTTCTTATTTATACTCATGCTAGGGACGAAACTGGCACTCACAGAAGGGGTAAAGTTCCAGCAATGGAGATTTTACCTCCTCTCCATTTGTCTAATTAAATGCATCAGCAGTAGAAGTGTCCTACCCAGTGCTTGAGCCTAAGGATATATACCATCTTCAAGGTATCCTTGCTCCTCAGTGTCTCCAAAGATACAGGTGATGAGTTGCCAGGTACAGTCAATGAATACTCTTTATTCTAAGAGGAACAGTTATTTTATGGAATATGACGAGCTTTGACAACAGAAACCAAGCCATCCATTTCCTCTGCCACTTGCTGTTATCCTCTGCATTTTTTATTCTTATGTCTTTTGAATAATGTGACAAGAATGCAATATGATGCAAGCTTTCAAATGCCCTAATGTCCTCTTTCCAAATCAGCGTCTTTTCAGTTGTAGTCAGGATTTGGATACACTGAGGCACAGTCTAACGGTGCCTCTTGGGGAAACCCAAGAATCTACAAAAGCAAACGTATATTTTGAGAAGCTTTGGTGGCCTCTTGCAGCCTAGATGAAAACAAGCTGCTCAGAATGGGTTAGAGCAGATCACATCAGAGGACAGCTGGATGCTTTGGTTCTGCTAATCAGAAATTAGCAACATACAGATCATTAATACACTGTACTGTGGCAGTTTCACTGCTTGTGCATTCATTCAGTCTTTACTTATCTGGGGTGGGCAAAAGTTATTTCCTATAGTAGGTATTTACCTTCACTGTGGTAGATAAAAATGATATTAACTTTGGCTGAGGAGAAATATGTCACATACCTTCTGGTGAGGAATTACGGCCCTGGGAGAGTCAATTATAGGTGCTGTGGTTGAAACTGGTACTGGACGTTTAGATCTGGAGACCCCAAAAAAAAAAAGAGAAAAAAGATTAGCCATCTGGACTCCTATTTTTCAGCTTTAATTTCATGTAAAAAAGCTGCTTTAACAGGAGTAAAAGCCAAGCATTGCCTAGACTTTTTCTAGGGATCATCATGCTTTTTCTACATCCTCATTTACAAAGGCCTTAAATGTGAGAAAAAGTTTGATATAGTTTCTCCGAATGATGAAAAGACACCAGTTACGGAAGCAGCCTCTGACTTGGGAGATCATCTGTTTTCCAGTAGCTCATGACAAACTGCATTTTCACACATGACAATCAGCCACAACTGATAGATAAATTTGGGTTTGGGCAGCATGCTGGAAAAAGAGACTTAAAAGTGTCTTAAAATGCAGAGACTAAATCTCAGTACTGAAGCATCTCAAGATCAACTCCTGAAAAGATTATTATTTAATAGCCTAAGCCGTATAGCAACTGCCATAATTTAAACCTCTCTGCAGGAAGAAACACGGATTTCTTTTCAGACAATTTAGTTTCAAAAGGAGCAGATCACTATTGCATTAACCACACTTCACTCCAAATATCTGCTTTTCACCTGTATTTGACAAATATACATACGTGATTATTTAAAAAACAAAAATAAACCCCGCTAAAATGCTTTCAAAATACGCAGTTTGCCCTTTCCTTGGAACATAAGAAAGAAAGCACAGTAGTGACAAATGCTAACTGAAGCACTCCAGGATGCTCAGATAAGTGATGAGGTATTTGTGGGAGCTGTTGCGAGAACACCCCCCTGAAATCTTTCCAGTACACGTGGGATCATGAGAGAAAATGAAATGAAAAACGTAAAAATAGTCAAAACAATCAGAATTATACAAATAATATCCTATTGCCAACCTACAGATCAGGATTATGCCTGGAATTCTCATCTTTAAAAAGTACATTTCAAAAATTAGGGCAGGTACAAAAATGAAATAAAAATACTAAAAGGCACACCAATCAAGGAGGAGTGACTGAGACATTCGGAATTGTTTGCTTTAGACAAGAGATGAATAAGGGAAGACATTACAGAGGCTTAGAAAATAATGAATGGTAGAAAAAGGGAAATAAAGCCATGTTTCTGGACATTAAGTGAAATTGAAAAGACGATGCATAAAAAATTGATAAAGGCAAACATTTTTTCCTAGAGTACTTGATTAACCTGAAGTGAAACTCATTGTTACAAGACATCATGGAGCCTATGAGAATAGCAGGATATCAGGAAGGATTAGATATTTAGACTTACAACAAAAACCCCAAGAGCTGCTTTAGACTGGGTAAAAATAAGGAGCCATACAGAGTCTCATTTTTCATGGCACAACTGAAAAGACTGATAGCGGAAGACCTTCTGTGTTAGGTTTGTTATTTCCTTACGGAGGGCTGTGGTGCACTTTCCTCTGAAATACTTACCAGTGGCATCTATCAGAGACAGAAAGCTGAGCTAGACAAAAAGCGGGCTCATCCATAGGAACAATCCCTGCAGTAATACCTAGCTTCACATTGAGCTCTGTAAGTAGCTTTAATTGCTGCACATGAAATATTTCCATAAGCAAGAGCAAACAAACAAACAAAAAAAACTTAGGAAAAAGGAGTAATCCTTACAGGAACTGGAAGATTTCCATATAGAAGATATGGAAATTATGCTACTTTGAGAGCTGAAAAAAAAGATGATGTAATAGATGCCTACCTCACAACGAGATACTGTGAAAATGAGCACAGTTTGAGAAGACAATGAAAACTGGCATTTTGTTAAACAACAGGTAATTAACCTGTGAAATTCACTGACGAAGTATTCCTGAAACAAGAGGCTAGAAAATTGTAAAAGGCACTAACTTTGATACTCACAGTTGGAATATATCACAATATACTGCCTAAGACATAATTATCTGAGAAATATACACCTTCAAGTTCTAAGCACAAGAGCCAATCGCTAACTGCCTAGAACAAACTTTCCTCAGGTGAGTTACTAACTGATCTTCCCTCAGGAGTGAGTGCCGTACCCTTCCTCCAGCCGCTTCAGCTTGAAAAGAGAAACAATAAATCATATTCATGAGACATGCACATGTATCACGAAAGACAGCAAAGAAGAGTAAGAAAAAAATAAATCAGCTGCAGCCCAGAACACAGTCAGAGTTGCTGAAAATTGACTGTGACAATTTATGAACAGACAAAGATTTAGGGGGAGATTCTTATCCTCCTTCCATTGGTGTCATTTCTGGGTACACCCCATTCTTTCTGTGAAGTTATGTGGGGGGACCTGGGCAACCTCTAGACCGCAGCCGCCCAGAGCACGCACTGACTGTCCCTTCTGCTCTGCTCACTGAGCATGAATTTTAGTGCCAAAGCTGCTCAGCGCTGTAAACGCCACCTACAGGGGTATAGCAACCAACCCCATACTTACTGCATATTTGATGCATAACTGGAAAATATTTGTATTGCACCAAAGGAATTTATTTACCAGACTACTCCATCACTTCTGTTGTTTATTGTATGTCTTTTTTTCCTCACTCATTACCTGACCACAGAAGATGAAGTCAAAAAGCTGTATTTCTTCCATGTAACTGATAAGCTACATCTGTCATTCACAGTGCTATCCAACCATGATCTTTATTTCACACCGACTTTGAGGTTTCAAGATGTTACCTTAAAACAATTAGGTTCCTGCATAACTCTGCCCTGGATGTTTATAGCTCTGATATTTAATAACAGAATGATGAGGCTTGCGAGATTTAGCTGAGGCCTGCACCAGAGAAAAGGGCAGAAGAGGTGAAGCCAATCTGTGGAATGGAAGTGTATGCACTTACAGAATAAAGTGATTATTTACATAAGAAGCATTGCTCCTCCGGGAAAAAACATCTGCAAGTTCAGGACAATTTTTTTCCTCCCTGTCTTGCTAGATGAATCAAATCCTGCAGCAACATAAGTTTGCTTTTCAAGTGATGAACGTGCTGTTGTAAACGTGTGTGTCCAGGTTTACATTTTAATCCATTGATTGCAAAATTACTTTAATCCAAACACTCAGGCGTGTACTTGCTTAGTAAGGCTATGAAGAGGATGAAAGTCCAAATATCACAAATGACTGCGATTGTTTTAGATTCAATGTTGAAGTGTTCCATCAAGATTGTTTTTCCAAAGCAATTAATTTGATTTCAACTTTCAGACGTTTTCTTCTATATTTTCAAAGTTAAAAATGGAAACAAACCCCTCATTTCAAAATGAAAACTTGAAACAGTTTTCATGATGAACAAATCCATCATTCCGGTATTTTTTTAATTCTCCTCCCCTCTCCCTCAGTACTGGTTCTCTTTCTTTATGTTCAAACCCAAGATGGATGTAGTTTTGCAAAGCAGTTCAATTTTGATAGCACTGCTGATATGGCTGTCACAGTTTCTGCTTGTTCCCACCTACCTAAATATATCTTTAATTGAAGAGCAGTCGACTTCAATCCTGGCATCTTTGCACTCACAACAAAGGTTCATTAGGAGTCAGCTGCACTAAGAGGAGCTGCCTGCCTAAGTAAGGGCTGCAGAGAGTTCTGTAACCGGTTTAACCCACGTCCTCAGGGGAGCACAAACCTGAACGTGCAGAGAGGTGACATGATCTAAGAGATAATAGCTCTCTTTCATCTTCATGTGGCTTTTTTATATTTCGTATCTTCACCAGTCGGTGTCTACCTTCTCCTTTCTAATTCTCAGGACAGCTAAAATCAACATTTATTTTCTTACAGTAAGCTTCTGCTTTCATTTTATTATACATGAGCACTTATTTATACCTTGTTGAGCATCTTAATAATTGTACCTTAATATTTCAACCACTAGGAAATGAAAAGGGGTCAAGTGCATGGAAAGGTAATAAACCAGATTAGATTAGGATTAGAAATGGTAAGAAAATATTTTACATATTTACCACCTAATTGAAATGGAGTCATTCTGGAGTGGAGCGGGTGAGCACATAGCAAGATGCAAAACAATAGAGCATGTAGAATTGGGTTTCTGATATATATCTGTTA
Source organism: Fratercula arctica (assembly GCA_947846985.1). Lineage (NCBI taxonomy): Eukaryota > Metazoa > Chordata > Aves > Charadriiformes > Alcidae > Fratercula > Fratercula arctica. The sequence goes on from CANTUZ010000010.1 coordinate 31,003,300, forward strand.
TAATGCAATAATATTCCCGACAATTTGGCAGGGGTGGGAGGGGAAGAGACATAAAAGGGACAGACCAAACATTTCTAATGGTTATCAATTTGAGGTGTCCATTTAATAAATGCTTGGATCAGTAATGTGTCAGTTAAATCTTCAGCTAAACAGTGAATTAAGTAGCCAAACAGAAGCTGCTTCTTTTTGGCAAGTCTTGCACAGAAAATTTTGAGTCTCATGATACCATGGTTTAATTCTCTATGCCCTGCCTGGGACAGCAGCAAACATTGGTGACTCCAATGGGAATCACAAAGACAAAACCCTGAACGTTTCACAGTACTTCAAATATAACCACGATCACTTTGGAGCTGGGATGAGACCTACTTTCCCTCTCTCAGGATATCATCTGTGCCTGCAATAAAATTGAAAAGTATTTCCATCAGCAGTTTTGCTCTCTATATATCAGTGGCAACTGCAAATATTAGCATTTGGCTGGATGACTGATTTGTTAATTATTTCCCTGCATTGTGCTGCACTCGGACTACAAGACAGGCAATTATGCTTTCCAGACCTAATGTTCATACCCACAGCAATATATGGACAAAAACTTTTTAAGCATAAATGGCACCAACCTGAAGGGAATCTGCTATCCAAAAAAATCAATGAAAGAGAATTTGTTTGGAAGTATGTAAAACCCATTTTCCCGTAGAAGGGATCTGAGTCAGGGGCAGCCGCAAACATTATGTGTTAGAAAGGGAAAAGGAAAAGGGAAGAAGCCTTGGAGATTTTTGTGAAAGGAAGGAAAGGAAGGGAACTGGAGACAATATGCATAAAGCTGAGCTTTTTGAAAAGGAGTACGTATTAAAAAATGTTGCAGAAGCAAATTCTACTCTCCTGGTTTCTCTTTGACCCTTTCTGCTTCTGTGGCATCTGCACAGCACCTGTTGCATCTTCTTAACTCTTTCCTTCCCTCCTGCTAGGCAAAATCCTTTCCTTTTTGAACTGCCCCACATTCTGCCATCCAGCCTGTTCCCTCCTGAATGGAGCAACTGGCTACTGACGCCTCCATCTCCTCTTTAGTTGACTTCGTACCAACCCTAAAACTCCCCCATCCCAGCAGCTCCTATGGGCAAATGGGGAGGCTCTGCCAGTGTCCCTGCAGCTCTGCTCTGTGTGGGACAGTTCTCCAAAGACTACTAAGGATGCCTGCTGAGCACCTGCCTGCCACTCACCCAATGCCCACAGAAAGCTGTAAACAACCTCCGTGGAGCATGGACACCACCTTTTCAGGCAGGTTATTTTTCTTGCTGTTCTCTTCTTCCTGTCTTTGCACTATTTTTAAACCATTTCCAAACCTTTTCTCTCCTTATCACTACTGAAAACTCAGGCAAGCCATAAAGAAATGTGGGTTCATCCCCAGGAAATTCCATCCAGTTACAGAACTTGTTTATGCTGTCATGGATTGGAATTGTATGTAGAGGTGTATTGCCATCAACATTTTTGAAAAAATACATTACTTTCTATCAGATCCATAACTTTGTTTCTAAGTAATAAGTAGATTATAAGAATTTGAAAATGAGCTTGCTTTAATGCTGAATTACCAATAGATCACTCAGTTATACACTGATCTACTGTAGCTCACAAAACCTTGTTGACATCACTATATTATCATTCAAGTCTCTCACATAGCTAAGTTGCTTTGTTTTAAGCTCAAATATGATATTTTACTAGTTTTTCATCCATAGATTATGATCATGATGCTACTTCTCTGAATTTTTAATGTTAACCCAATCCAGATTCACATTTGACTTCAGATTTCATTACAGGAGTTTTGCACATCTTTTCTACTTATCCATGCTAACTCAATTTGCACAGCACAGGATTCACAGGTAAAATACATTTTAATTAGGTTGAAACAGGGATTCTATTGGAGGGAGGATATGTGTTCTTTTTGCTTTCTACTTCTCATTTACATGTTTTCTATGGCTATTACTGATCACATGAAAGCGTCAGATGTTCCTCTCAATGCTTGCTTTAAAATAACAGCAGAAACATTAACATGAATAGAAGCAGTACGTTCAGCACAGTACAGGCAAAACCATAGTACTTCAAATACTCAGAAATATTTAAACAGGAATTGATTATAAATAGGAAGCCACTATTCTCACCTCCATAATAAATTGGCTAAATGCAGAATTTGGATTGCCTAGCTATAGAGAATGGTGTTACAGAACCAAAAGCAAGAGGCTGAAATACAATCAAAATTATCAGAGAGGGATCAAGGCTTAATGGTATATAACCTTCAGCTATAGCATCTCACTTGAAATCTCTACGTTCAGCATAGTTATTTATTATTAATGATTTCATTATTATATTGATTATTTATAATTACTGAGAGATGTTAAAAAGAAATCTATTTCAGGTAAACATACAAACAATAAAATAATTTGTTAGTTCAGAAAGCAGAAAAACATATTTGGGTTACGAAAGAAGATAATAGTGTAGAGCAAAGAATTATCTATTATTAATAAAGAGCAGAAGAGGCACTGAATAAACACTTGGTGCTTGTCTGTAGCCTACTATACACCCTGGTCTTGAGATGTGACTCAGCTCTCTCCAGTAAACATTATAAATAAATCAAAAATTGAAGAATCAAGTGTCAAAATATTATTCTTTAGCTGAAAAATATCTGAAGTGAACCATGGTGATTTCCCCTGCCATGCAGGTAGCGTACCTGAGACTTAGACTCCCCCCATTTCAAGTATCATGAGGCTCCACCACAGTCCTGCAACTCTTGGCTTCTTAACAGCTTCCTTATGGGTGAAAGTCATTGAGGTACAGATTTCAGAGCAGCACTGGGGGCTGCTGTAAAGCATCACCCTAAAGAGCCAGCTCCAGAATCAGCGAATCACAGACGAACTTCAAAGATATGATGATTCACAAAAGAATAACATAAAGCTTTGTAACTTCCTTCTGTTCATACAGAAGAGTTCAAGTGTTGTCCAAATCCAAACAGATTTCTAATACTATGCAGAAGTCGTCTATTTTTCCCTTTGCCACTCAACATTTTCTAAAAGCAAAAGCCTAACTCAGGATACTTTGAGCATCCTGACCATAAATTACTTCCTTTAGTTTCCTGAAGCTGTTAATGAAGCATATTTACTTAACTGATTTTCCTGTAATTCCTCTTACTGGGAATGTGGACCTTACAGCGTGCCACATGGCTTTTAGAGCATTTCTAATTGACATATAAGGGAGAGAAAAATTAGTGAACATAATAATGGATAATTAGATCTTAACTACAGTCCGCCTCATTTAGGCCTTCACTTTATCTGTTTCCAAACTAAAACACTTCAATGAGCTTTCCATTAATGCCTGTACCTGAGAGACTTTGACTGGAAACGTAACTCCATGTCTTAAGACTGCCAAGTCAAGAAAGTTAGCCAGGACTTGTCAAAAGAATTTGTTTCCTTTTGAGGTGCTCAAGTACTGTTTGAAGTCGTTACAGTAATACAGAAATAGCACAGGGCCAGCCTGTACCCAGTGCTCAGTACTGCCACACTGCAACAGACACCAGACATGGGCCAGCACAGACACGAAGAGGTGGCCAACCCTGGAAGGTGCCTGAAAGCCAGGCAAAATGGACCTTGGTGTATCTCTGCTCTCACTGTAAGAAACAATAGGGCCAGCAATGATTTTTGTGAAAAAAGAATGAGGCTTGACAGTTTTTATAGTGTCTGGTGGGCAAGAAACACCACAGTAAAAAGGATCCAAAGGAAACTACAAACATCACATGCACAAATAACACATTACAAGATCAATCTAGTAACACCTTAGTATTTTACCTGATTGAACACTTCGTCATCCCCTTTCTTAAAATACTATATCATCCATTCCAATTAGCTTCAAGTGTGTAATTTCCATTTTGACATGACCATGCTTAAGCTAATTAATGTTAATCAATAGGAAAAGGTCCCATTGTGACCTTCCCATCTACTGTAACATTTTGGGTAACGTATCGACTTCCTCATTGCAGAATGCAACCAGTAACTGTTTGTCTGAAAGATTACAACTGTCATGTGTATTTAGTGCGCTGAGTCAGCCCATTGACTCTGGTGAGATGTGCCTGTGATGCCCATCCTGACCTTTCCATGGTGAGTGCAGTACAATATGTGAAAGGATGCACATGGAGATTATCTTTAGCTCATCCAGAGAATACTTCTCAGCCAAATAAAACGTTGATTTTTAACCTCACCTCTAAGCTGGTATTTGGGGGGCGGGGGGGGGAGGGGAAAGTGATGTGCACTCTGAGAACAGTTCTAATCCCTAAGTAGAATCTTGTTGTAATGAAAACTTCATTGCCCTTTAAAGCCTTGGCATATATCCACAGTTTCCAGGCTCTTTTCTAAAACTAACAAGGACACTTTATGCAGTGAGTGTAAATAGCAGTCCACTCAATTAAACTGCTCATGTACGGAATATATTTATTGCAGTGACTGACAGTGATATTTTATTTCATTTTCCATGGAAAAAGCTGTTCATTAATTTTAACCAGCATTAAATGTTACTACCCAAAGACAGTAACTTACAGCCCTGCCCAAGTGCTACCCTGACATCTATTAACAAATCCTACTCTCCTCTCATACCTGCATACAGAGACAACTGGGCAAGCGATGGGATTCACCTCTATTTCACAAGGAGTGAGGGAGGACCACCTCCCTCAGCTCACAGCAATACATGGTAGCTTCCTTAAATCCACTAGTAGGATATGTCTTTTCAAATGCTTTGAGCACACAGCATCATTGGAAGTTTGGGGAGGAGGCCTTGACTATTGGAGGCAGATGGCTCTCAAAAGTTCTAGAGTCACATATCTAAGCAAAAAAACCTAATTAGTATCATATGTCACATCCACTATTAGCGTTCTCTACTTTTTCTATTAATATGCTTAAAAATTTGAATTTATACACATTGTGGTTCAGTAAAGTATGTAAGCAGCTGTTTGACTGCTCTGCTTTTCTCACCTTTCCATAGATTTTGTGGTACCTCTCCTGAATGCAGGTCCATGCAGTTACCTACAGACTAAGGTGCTCACTGAGTGATGTGGGGAGGGCTCCAACACAGATTGTCCACATGGTCACACATCTCAGTACTTGGTACAGTCTAGATCATAATTATTCCAGCAAACGTCACATGGAATATCTAACATTGCATCAGCTTTAAATTTATTCCTTTCTGGTATTTAGCCAATATTTTCTTAATTTAACCTTTTGATCCTGCCGTGAATGATATTGGCATATTTATACATTCATATCCTTAATCCAGTCTGACATGGTCACAACCATCTCACTTCTGCAACCAGTAATTCAGAGATCCTTACTGGAGTCTTGATGTGGACCTTGTTCCCTGAATTTTTCAGTGCTGCTATGCTAGCTATTGTGTCCCAGGTGGGACTCCTGAGTGTAAAAGCATTGCTGCAGCCTCACACAAGGAACAGCCATTTGGTACCGGGCATTCAGTTTCCACAGTTTTAAGACTGCAGTCAGAAAGGCAGGAGCAACCAGGAAAAACTTAAGTCACTCCAAGAATGGATTTCAGGAGATATATTCACAATGCTGAACACGAATGCTAGCAAATTATTGCTAGCAGTAGTGTTCCTTTCCAAAAAAAAAAAAAAAAAAAAAAAAAGTCACGTTCATATGGGCTCAGATTCTACCTCTAGTATGTAAGCAGCCCCTGAATGAAAACATCATTAGTCTGATGAATGTAATGGAATCATTCAAATATGGGAAAAAAAATTCAAACCCATATTTTCATTTTCTGTTTGTTTTTACTAATCATCTCCTACAATGCTTTTAGGAAATGTTTCTATAGAATAGTCTGAGTACCACTATGTCAGACTGTGCTTTCATCAATATTGTTTATATAGTTTTAATTTACTCTTAAACTAGGATAGATACCCTCTTCTAATTCTTCTGAGCATAAACGCAGCCTAAATCTGGTTCTGATTGAAATCCTGCCCATCAGCAGACCTAAAACATGCACAGAATTGGTTACTATTCACAGCTTCAGACAAAAGAAAGCAGTTTACAATAACCACTGCATTCCCCTTGCTTGCAGTTTGCTGTCACCACATGCTTTATTTATAGTAGGCCTGAAATAAATACTGCAGGATCAGCCATCTTTTGGTGCTGCACAAAAAAGGAAAGCTATTAAATATTTACAATAAGTCTCTCATAGCTGTGCCTCTGACACTTTCCCTTTCACTAGACAAAAGGATTATTTACCTCAAGATTTTCCAGCAAAAGACAGTCAAATGTGACTGTCTGGAAGCAAATGGTAGCATCATTGTCATGCCCTAGGAGGGGGAGCTTGTGTCAACACACACCAGGCACAGAAAGTCTGCACCTCCCCTGCTCCTCTCCAGCAGCAGAGGGTGACGCCAAGGCAGGAGTCTGAGTGTGTCACAAGAATGTTTATGCCAGCAGAATGAGGCATGCTCATGTTACGGCAGTTTCCAAAACTAAGCCAGCACATTTGGTGAATCCTTTCCAAGGAGGCTGATTAGATTCCTTGAGTTAAGATCAAATGGATGTTGTGGATGCTCCAGTGAAACGTGTTGACAAATAATACTGCACTCTCGTGCATTGCATTTACTGTGAATTTAAAAAAGAAACCCTTTTGTATGAAATAAAAATAGGTTTTGCATGCATTTAGTTTTTCACCTGTGAAACGAATACTGTAGGACAGTAAGTTTACAGCCCAGTCTCTGTGGGACGGCCAGCCAGTTAAAGATGAACTTTGACTGGCCCAGAATTAAAATGCCTGGGTGCAGCTGTGTAGCTCAAGTAACCGATTAGAAACTGATACTGAAAAATGACTGAGGACTAAACTCCAGGAGGTCACAAAAAGATTAAAAGCAAAGCAATGTCTTTTTCCACCACAACCCAGGTCATTACAGAGTACGATTGTAGCCTTCCATAGCATTGTCTAGCAGAACTAGACTTCCTCTCAGTACGTGTAGAGTCACACAGGTTTCTAAGGAATGAGCTGCATCTACCTAAGTATTTAATGTTTTAGAATATCAGCTTTGTTCGCCTGAATACTGTCATGCCACATGGAGGTCTACTGGGTAATAGTGCACAGTGCCAAAGAAATTTCTTTCTCCCCTCACTGCTGCTCTCTTTTCTTCAGCAAAAGAGAATTCGCTTCCCCGATGTGTTTTGTCTTCTAAACTGAAGGAAGCAGAGCTGGTCTGGAGCGTCCCATACCTTTCCACACCACTGGATCACAGGTCTCTTTCTCTAGGAATGGTCCAAATACTTCAGCTCCCTGCCGCTTGCCTGTCTGCATCCTTTAGCTTCCCAAAAGCAGCACAGGGAGGCAGGCTCTGGAGCAGGAGGCAGCCAGACATTGAAAATGGGCAGTCAGAAAATGCGACGCTGCACTCAAGCCAGTAACAAGACAAGTTCTGGCTGCCTGATCAAACCTCTGGCATACTTGGCAAGACCTTCATGCTAATTTTGTGGTTTCATGTGAAAATATAGCATGGGTGAGGTGATAAGAACAAATTTAACAGGGAGTTTAGGGAAGGAAGCTGTCAGAAAAAAGCTTGACATCCACAAATTCCTGAACCCATAATAGGATATCTACATGACAAACATGGCGAATTCCACTCAGGCCAGCACTGTGCACTAAGCACTCACTGACGAGCGATGTCTGTGCACCTTGAACAGCGCAGATTGATGGTACTGAAGAAAAATTAAGTTTCTATAGCCAGAGAAGTGCAGACTCTCATTGTTTAGGCAAGCAAGTATGAATGGGCATTCTTAATGCTTCTCTTCTGCTACATTTGATGTCTTGCAATTTAACGTCCTGCTCAAGTGCTGACACCATGTACAGCTTTTCTTGACAGACAAATAAAAAATAACCAGTTCCCCACCCTGAAAGAGAAACCCCACAGGGAACTTAAGCGCGATAATAAAAGTGAGTAGTAGCAAACACTCTCTGAACTGTCAGGTTATAAACAATGCTCATGAAACCTTCCTGGCCAGGATCAATAAAAGGAAAGGCCATCGCTCTTGAGAGCCAACAGCCATTAGAAAAATAAAAAGCTTTCTGTCTCAGAGCATTTATGTCTAGATTTCACGTTCCACTGCTTCTTCCATGGCCTTATAGACTAAACAAGCGAGTTCACTTCTACTTCCAGTGCTGCAACAGCGAAACCAAGCCACAGATAGCCTGGTAAGGCATTCCATGACCTTGAAACATGCTTTGTGGAGCCATGTGACTACTGCACATAAATGTCCAAGATCATCAAAATTTAGGGCTTAAGTTTTCCTGTCACAACAGTCCATTTCCTAATGCACATATATGCCTTTTCCATTTGAAAGGATTTCCAATGTTTCCAAACTTTTATGCAAATTAGGTAACTGAGTGTACCCATCTCTATGATCTTTATGGAAACTAGCTTTGTTTTTCCATATTAGTAGAACACACCACTCTAGTTTCATTGCTGCAAGCCATGTCTAAAAAGCAAAAACGATCTCTTAGCACATTCATTTTCCTGGTAACCAAGTCCCAGGAGATTTTGCCTTTCTCCTGTTTTGTTTTTATTTGGTTGTATAGAGGTGGGTGTCGGCCTCTTCTCCCAGGTGAATAATGACAGGACCAGAGGAAATGGTCTGAAGTTGCAGTAGAGGAGGTTTAGATTAGATATTAGGAAGAATTACTTTACTGAGAGAGTGGTCAGGCACTGGAACAGCCTGCCCAGGGAGGTGGTTGAGTCACCATCCCTAGAGGTATTTAAGAAACGTCTAGATTGGGCACTTCAGGGCATGCTCTAGTGACAGAGATTGTAGGGGTTTTTTTGTGTGTGTGTATGGTTGGACTCGATGATCTCAAAGGTCCTTTCCAACCATGAAGATTCTATGATTCTACAAAATTACTATCACTAGAGACGGCTCCCATATTTTTCATGTTAACAGTTCTTCTCACCAATACAATCTTTGTAAAATTATTTTGGTTGAAAAAATGTATATTTCGTTGTAAATTTGAGGCAGGTGACTAAACTGACACAATCTTTTTGTACTTCGTTAAATTAGCCCATTTGTGCCTAGGAAAAGTGATTTTTCAAGGTGAGATTAATCTGACTTTCCAAATATTGTGGAGACACCTTTTGCTCAAGACTTTGGGATACTGGATCTTTAATAGGGTTCTATGCACACGTCAGTTGGCTGAGATCACATGCTGGTAGGGTTTAGCTTGTATAAATACTGAATTGTGCAAAGTTAAAACCAGCTTAATGTCTCTGAGCACAATTTTTTGTATAGCCCCTAATCATTTAAGAAGCAACACCCTAATTGAAAAAAAAAATAATCACTTTTCAGTCTTTGTCATTTGTTTTTCCCATATAACTCTAGTAAGGCTGAATGGGTCACCAATCAAACTAATACCTCATATCAAAAAGCGACTGTGACACTGAAGATGAGATTCTATGAACTGTATAAGTTTAGAGCAAAAGCACCATCTGTAAAAGTTCTCACTTGCTAAGAAAGAAGCTAACTTATTTGTGCTTAATAGTATTTCATATCACTTAAAGCTGTTTTCCTTGTTTTCAAAATGTATCTTAACTCATCTACATCTATTATCTATGCAAGCATATATCAGTCTGTGGAACACTCCATTCCTGCTTATTTTGGCTGTTCATTATCCACATCAGTTGATTATCTGAATCACATACTATTGTTTTGGAACCAAGAGACAAGGCAAGTTTTAAAAAAATAAAAGAAGCAATAGAGCAAGAAAGCAATAAATAATGATACTTCCACTAGAATTATGTGGAAAAAGAATAATGCATACCACAATAAATAAAGCTTTAGCAGTCTGAAAATACTTTAAGAAAAACTAAAAATGACTTCAATCATTAAACAATAAGCAAGCTGTCCAGGATGCTGTAAAACACTTTTTTTTTTTTTCCCCAGTGCTGTGGCCACTAGAGTTGCTGGTGGTGTAATTTAGAGGTCAGCAAGTACAAAAGCACAACAATTACTCACATGAACTATCCCTGCCTGATCCACTTGATCAAGATTACTGTTTTAAGTGACTTGCATCTGTGGTATGTATTACGATAATCTGTTTTTGTCAGTCAACAGATTTAGGAATCTTTCATCTGCGCGGAAGGAGAAGTGATGATTTAGAGTTTTAAATGCCAGGCCATAGAGGCAGCCACTGGACCACTTTTCAGGTCCAATATCCAGGAAAATTAACTCAAAATGTGCAACAAGCGAAAGCACAATAAGAAACATTTTCTCTCAATGTAAAAACACAAGGATCCAATAGAAAAGGAGACAGAAGTTCTAAAATACATTATCAGAGATAATTTTCCTTAACTTTCAAATACAAACAATGTAAATATTTTTTTAAAAGATATTATACATATATTCATAATATCACTAGCATTCATTAGAATGGAGCAAAAAGAAGCTGGAATGGGTCACAGGATGAGAATTCAAGTACGTGCATCAAGATAGTGCCCCATCTTCCCTCAACAACTTTGGAAGACCGTTTTCTTCTGCTTTTGATATAAAGCCCATTTCAGTACATTTCGGATTATGCTCCTATGCACATCATACGAGGTGACAGAAATTATTCCATGCATCTCCCTACCTCCCTTGCGTTCACTGAAACAGCTAGACTACACCCTTTGAGAAAAATCTGGAACAGCTGAAAATCTGAAAACTCTTTAATTTAAACTCTTTCCAGGAAATGTGTGTGACATTTCCAGGAAATACATAAGTCTACCCAGTGTTCTCAAAGAAGCTAACAAATAGGTTGCAATTTTGTTAGCATCTTTCTACTTTGTGTACTTATTTTATACATTATCTGGAATGCCCACTTAAAGATAAACTTGAGAATTATGAAGCCATGTGGGAAACTCAGCCATACGTTTTGCTTTAGAGTACTCTGTCTTGGAAACCTCAGCTAAAGATATTTTTCCCTTAGGTGTTAGTCTGTTCCTGATACTGCTTAGCTCTACTGTATAACCATGTATGAGATTTTCTGGTATGTTCTCAGAAATTGTACTTCCACATTACAACCTGCTTTCTGTACCTGTCACTGCCTAGCCTATGCAAAAATTACTTTCTCCACAATGCAATAAAAATAGTAGTTATTTTCCTTTATATAATTATGAAGCTTTACATATTAATGCAACTATTACAGAAAACCTCTGTGCAAGGTTATCTGACTTGAGAACAAGTTTCCTTGGAAGCAACATTAACTAGGAAAAGTTAAGAGACCTGTTATGTGAAGAGATTCTGCTTTCTCAATGGCAAGACGACTTTTATCACATCTCTATGAGAAAGTCTGCTCTTTCCATGTTCTACTGACTTCCTTTCCTGCACTCAGGCTACTCCTTTCTTATTCTGTCAGATGCAGGGAGGCCACTTTCAAACTCACAGGTGCCAAACCATTAATACAAATTCTCAGGCTGCTGTGATTATTCACCCTGTGAATGACAGGTTCTTCCCACACACTCATAACATTTGTTACTATGGTCATTTCTAGAATAGTTGTTCATAAATTAACCAAACAAAACCGTGTGTTGTCCACATGGGAATAAGAAACATCACTGTTGGATTTATTTTTTAACAGAGGCTTGAATGGATATGGGATTATACCCACATTCAATAGGCTAAATTCAACACAGATACACTCAACGTATCAACCATACTGATTTCTATGTGAATCCATCTTATTTCTACAAGAATCAGAGCAGGTTTTAGCTTTCCATCTCATATCTGCGCCATGAACACTTCTGAATCTAACAGACAGAGATAAAACACTTATATCCCTTAGTCATGAGTTTCAGAGGATGCCCTTAGCAATGTGAAGACTTTAACTTATATCAACATACTTCTGAAGAGTGAGGCTCAAGTTGTGGCTGGCTGACTTGATCTTGTTCTGGGCCTCTAAGTGGGTCATGCTGTCAGTGTTGACTCCATCAATGGCTACCACAAGGTCCCCTTGGTTCATCTGTGACTGTGCTGCCTTGCTGCCAGGAGTGATCTGTGTGGGAAAAGAAAAAAAAAAAAAAGAGTCATATCAGGCTAAGTCATTTTGTACACAAAGTACTTCTAGAGAACTTGCCCAGAAGTATAATGAGGAATAGATACAGCAATAAATACAGTAATAGATACAATACTATCTGTTATTGTATGGACGGAACAACAAAATTTATGGAAATTAAACAAACTCAAAATTAGCTCACATTTCTGCAAAGGTCCAGGACAACATCAACTTGTCATTACTTCCATTTTGAGAGGTTAAGCCCAGTGGTTCCCTTACCACATGTTATTTCCTCCTCAAGGGGATAATTACCACTATTTATATTGGAGTAGTATAGAGAGACATTACTCAGAGCGGAAAACTAATGAACCACTATTTACTGTATGATTTTATTGTATTTTTCCTCCAAGAAGCCATTTTTCCCAAATTAATTCATTATATTGAGTGGACAGAAAATGAATGCATGTGAGGGGCCTTGGACATGCTTTGCTTCTTTTATAGTGAGCTTTATAGGAAATCATTCTGCTTAACCTTACCCACGGACAAGTATAGCTCCATTACCAAGACATATTACTACATTATCAACCTGTTGGCCCTGACCCTCCAAAGACAGACCAGCGCTTTTAGAAATAAGAAGCCACAATGCTTCAACTACAAACCCAACTACAGAGACAACAGTTCAGAAATTCTGGTCGTTCACTATGGCATCACACTTTGTTAGCTCCAGATGCCTCGCGAACTGCATCTGCTCCAAATGGACAGACCCCAATTTTACACAGCCCTCTCAGCTTGCATCTGGATGACACTGATACAGCACAGCTACTTATGAAACTTGCCTCCATTAGGGAACTCCAACTAAAATAAAAGAGTCTTCATATACCATCAGGCAGACAAATTTTAGTGAGCACATCAGAGTTGTCCTCTGCTTTCGGCACTAAGTACTTAAAGGGAACAGACATAAGCTATAGTCTTTGCTCTTATTTTTAGGTGCTCCCTTACATTCTTCACTCATGAAAAACCCCAAGGATAATCTAAAATACTACAAGAAAGGCTGCTGTCAAAAACCCTGTTCTTTCAGCACAGTGAACATAAAAGAAAGATGTGTCTAATTATGAGCCAAAATTCCCCTGTGAATTCAGCCAGACTGAAACTGTGGAATTAAATTCCTAAGGAAACCAAAACCCAACACAAATCCAAACATTTTTCCTCATCAAGTATGAAGTGAAATTCCTTAACCTGCCTTGCCTAGTATGACCTCAAAACACTTCAAAATATGTACATACTCAAAACCCTTCCAAAACAATTGCCTAGGCTGCTTGTTTGTGCTCTTCCACTGGCAAAGACAAAGAAGAAAAAAGGAAAAAAACCAAACCCTTTCTTAACACCGCATTAAAGGTGCTTAGTATTGAGGCTGGCAGTCTAATTGCCAGCGTAGTCTGACAATTTATTTACTAGAACACAAGCTCCAGTATCAGGGTGCTAGAACACAGCACCCTGAATACTCGAACACTAAAAACAGAGATTACTTTGGAATTAGGCACTGTAAATAACATCCCAAAACTGATCTGACTGGAAGGGATCGCTTTCTATACCTTTCCATTAGAAAGAATATCAAGAAGAGTTCTATTTTCCGAGTGAAGGACAGACACAGATATAATGTTCTCATGCAAAGTAGAGTTGACTGATAATGGCAGTGCCATTCCCTGATGTATTTTTCTGTTAAGGAATTGAGGGGTGGGGGAAATACTTCGTGGAAGTTTCAACAATGGAGTTTTATTCTCTAGCTTAACACACCCTCATAGAAAGAGATTGGTAGAAACAAGAGATTCATATTACGAGCATAGTTTCCCTAACCTATTATACAAACATTAGCTTTTATGCATTTCATTGACTTGCATTGTGCTAAGTACACAGAATCTAGAAGCCTATAAAGAATATGGATTATTTGCATACCTACATGTACTTGTACAGTTACTGAAAGACCCTTTCCCACTCAGTCCCCCAAATATGTCAAGAAACAAAATCTGCAATAAAATAAGAGGTCAGGAAAAGGCAAAATGTGAACAAAAGCAAAATGCAGATAATCAGTCAGTCAGACATGAATTCATCAAGTAAGACACTTCAGTCTTTCTCAATTTACCTTTTTTCTCTATTAATATAAACTGTTTGCTAGTCCGGTGGACACCAATGCTTGAGACTTCTTGAAAAGATTTTTTAATAAATAATCTTCACACATCACTCGTCTAAGACACCACTTTTTACCTCCTCATGAAACATGCAAGTTTTTGCCACAAAACGTTAACTGTGTGATGCCGATACTTCCAGTCTCCAGGCAGCTGGTTCTGAATGCTGGGAACATCAACCCAGTTACTGAAAGTCAAATTTCTGTCCTAATTTGGGAATTCCTATTTAACACATACATCTCTCCTTCCATTCCCCAGTGATGCTTTAAACAAAATAAGCCCAGAGACACAGAGCTTCCACAGAAAGGATAAAGAAATGTAGATCTGGGACTAGTTTAAGATGCTGTAACATAACTTCCCTCTCAGTTTCTCTGATTTCTGCTTTTTGCAGCCCCAAATTTAAATGCTATATCTTAAAGTAAAGATACATCATGTAACTACAACTGTCCTAGAATTAGAGTCAAATTTAGAGGGAGGGGATGGTTATAACTAGTGACCTGATTTCACTTACTCTAGTATTTTCTGCCTAACGCTTTTAGGAAATACTAAAGTCCTGGGTAACTTTGAATTTGCAATACCCTTTCTGAGGCAAAGAGCTACAGGAGAACCATACCGTAAAAGATAAGGAAATGGTCTCAATCATGACTTACCAGCCACTGTTCCTTTATTTGAAAAGGAAATTAAAAGGATTTATAGTAATCTCTTCAGCTAAGTATAATGGTAACGAATTCTGGGCTGGATTCCTTATACAGTTCTACCTTTCTAATTCCCATTTCAGGGGCCAGCACTCCATTGATGTCTCTTTACCTCTAAAATTCAGTTTATCCTAGCTTCATAGACAGTAAGACTCACAAGTGTGAAAGATGGATCTAGATTAACGTACCTGTAATTCAGAAGCATAATAAGTATCAGGAAAGAATTACCTCTTCCCCCAGTCTTACGACTGGCTAAGAACATGCTATGTAGATTACTTGGTTCTGTAGAGCTTTATATAGGAGGCATTATCGAAGTCTGGATGTATAATCTATATAAATCAAAGTACAAAATTATACCTATTTTAGTTAGAGGCTAACAGGCTTCTCTGTGAGACTTTCAAGTGAACACACAGCATGCATTTACAGTAGACATTGAGAACAGTCAGTAATTGTTGGGGCCAAAATACCAGTGTACAGATGGAGATACAGGGCAGCCAGATCTGAAGTGTCAAGGCACATTCAAGACTATCTTGTTCCCATTTTTAAAGATCCAGCAGAAAGGAATGGAATGCAAAGTGTTTATCTGTTGGTATTTTCCTTTGAAAATTCATCTCTGATCTACTAAAAAATCACCAACAGAGAAGATCTCACTGTGTCTTTGTGAGATCTGTGGGGATTAGTTTCTATTTAAAAAGGTTTTAAAAAAACATTTTTAAATGAAGGGTGAATATTAATTAGCCCTTGGAATTAGACTGCAAATCCAGATCTGTCTACACAGTAAATTCTAGTTTGCTCTCATCTCAGCCTTTCTTCTATTAACAGAAGTAATAAAAGTAGAGAAATATAGTTCTGCCTAGGCCAAATATGCATTTTCCAATTTAACCACCAGTGTTTTTTTCTTAAAATATCTCTCGGCAAGATCTAGACAGAACTATTTCAGAAAACCTTTGTAAGAGTCTTAACTCACTTGCTCTGGATTACAACATACCTTTCAGATGCTAGGTGTTCCAAATGCCTTTATTTAAGGCTACAGTGAGATGTTCACCAGAGATGCACGGAATAGCTATCTCTGTCAATTGATTTACAAAATCCAAGCCAGGGTACCACTGACAGATCTAATTTTAATAGTATTTCTTTAGCATCTCAAGCCCAAGCACAGACTTCAGCTTGAAAAGCCAAGCATTTTTCCCCTCTCTCAGAAAAGCAGAGGAACACTTGCTGCTTCAGAGATGTGGATTTTCAGCCCTCACAAATTTCCTGCAAGGCAGACATCTGACTTCCAATATCCCCAGCTTAAAGCAAGTGGGCAGGCTGGAAGTATCACATGTTGCTTTCAACGCACTGCAGAGAATTCTTACTACGCTCTGTTGTGAGCAGATCTCTATACTGTGTGAATATATAGTACAACAGTGACAGCTGTGCCCTAAAAAATAAGTCTGCGCTGGGTTCAGAGTAAATACTACTTATCAGGAGCTCTGGGAGGCAGTGTACGAAGTGCAGCTGCTGCACCACCTTGAGAACAGCACGTGTTCCCAACCAAGTGCCCTCAGTTCCGCTCCAAATGGGGGAGAGAGAGGGATCAGGCAGCACTGGAGTGCCTGAGTGTTAAAATACTAATGAGAATGCTCATATAAACAGATGAATGGACACAGCTTTCCTACCCCAAGGAATTCCTGATTTACAAGGCAGACAAAAATACATGGGGAAGCCTATACAACTGAGAAGGTGTTAATATGGCAGCTTGCAGAATTTGCCAGGGCCTCTTCTTTTTGCTGGACTTGAGCTGTGCCTGACACCCTCCTGACCCCAACCCCAAAATCAACAAGTTACATTTTCCTCTTCTCATTTAAGAACAATGTGTCAGAGAATCAAGTATTCACTAGCATTAGAAATACACTAAAGCACTGGAAATGAATACCCTCTCGTCTTTAGGATCTTTGGGACAGAAGAAAATATTAAAAGAAAATGTTCCTTTCCACAGCCAGAAAGGCTAGAAATCGGACGCAGGACATAAACTATCAGTTACCAGAGATTGTAACATACTATTACAAGAACAGGAATGGATAGACACTAAGGATTACTAGAAAATAAAATGTGTTTCCTTTATGGAGAAAGTAGCATTTAAATATCTCTTTGTTAAATTTTTGCAATATACATTTTGCAAATATATAGATGCTTCCAACAAACCTTCATAGGCTTTCTAAGCACCGACGCTCACAACACCCGGAAGCGGCAGAAAAACTTCGCTATTTTGCACATAGGAACACAACCTACTGAAAGGAGAAGAGACAGACGTGATTTGAAATCCCACCACAGAACAGTTGCACTGAGCTGGTGAATGCCCATATGAATCCAGGTACCTATCTCTGGACTGGAGACATCAGTTCCTCTCCCCTTGTGAACAAGTTAATTGAGGAAATTTATATTATTGTTTCCTAAATGAGTCACTTTCCATCGCTTTTCCCACAATAAATATGTAACAGCTCCAAAGGGAAAATAGTGGGGTTTCTCAGAAAATAGAAGACAATTCTGGACAAGCAAGAACAGCAAAAAAAAAGGAATAGAACCCACTAGAATAAGTCATCAGGCAGAAATTCAGCATTTCATTCCACACATTGCTGGAAGGCATAAAACAGGAACAAAAAAAGAAAAAGCCTAGATAACCTATACCACAGAGCAAACATCCCACTATCTTTGATGCTGGCTTTTATACCTTTCAGTGTCAGGTGGGAGAGCTGAGCAAGACCGATTAAATGTGAAGACAGAGGACTGTAGAAAACTAGAAATGAAAGCCCTCGCACGTATCACTAACCAAACCTAAAGAAAATTCCCTTTTTGCAGCTACCATTTTCCTGAAGAAAATACTAGGCTTTACTTTTTTTTCCTTTCTGCTTTTTGTTTTTAATGAGACCTGTCTTAAACAAACACTCAGGGCATCTGCAAAATGTGCCACTGACACCTTGTAGAGCTTCCATTTATATCAAAGAGAACTGAGCTGGCAAGCTGCAGAGACGCTCTGAAGTGGCCTCTCAGGCTGTGCTTCATCTGTGGTTAGGAAGGGAGATTACAATACATGTGAGAACACCTAAAATAGCTTTAATCTACCTCTCTTGGGTACCAGGAGCCATGATGGCACAGCAGCATAGAGATTTTGTGGGTTGGCCAGCGAAGCACTTACAATTCAGGACACCCTGTGCTGAAATCTGTACTGCAAGAGCAGAAGAGCCATTGGCACTTAAACTCTCTGGCTTACCTCAGGCTCGGGTACGCCAGGCCACGCTGGAATGATAGCACCTCAATTAACACCAGAATTTTTCCTTCTGCTTAATGCCTTTACAAGGCTGCTGTTCAGGCACAATATATAGGCTCTTCAAGGAAGAAGACAGACAGCGAGGCCTTCTTGCCAAGCTAAATAGACCCAGGTGACGAAAATAAGCCAAATGTAAAAGATTTTCAGCTGGGAAATGAAAGCAAGCCTACAGGCAATACTTAGGGGATTGCCCTAGGCAAGGCTTTGGGGGATTTTTTTGAGTGTGAATGCTCCTGTCCCTGCTCGGAAGGAAGATCATTCTATTCCCTGCCTTGACTCCACGTTATCTGATTGAAAAATTTTCAATCCTTTGTTAAAAAATAAAAAAAAGTAAATACTTTGGAGTTTGCAGCTTAGCCCATTAGAAGCATGACTTGTCTACACCAACTATACAGATGACAGTTAAAATGTGGATGTGGCTTTTTAATAGGATGTGTTGGCATAGCTAGAAGACTATGCAGCTCTCTAAATCTTGTACGGTGTGACTAATAGTAACCTCTCTTCTCCCAATCTTCATCCAAAAATAGCTGTTAGATCTATTCAGTCTATTCTCAGTTAGCATCACGCACTGTGCCAAGATAGCGTGTGCTATCTATCTTGCAGAAATGAAATGGAAGCAGAGAGGTGAGTCATATAATAATAGACACTGATTGTCTTGTTACAACAACAGCTTTTAGGAATGAGTAACAACTTCTTTAGTATCAACCAGTTTAATAAACTTAATGCAAATCAAAACTGAGAATGTAACTGAGGTACTGATCCTTAGTATCCTGGCAGCCCCGTGTGGGTGAGCCGTTCTGTTGACTTCCACAGGACAACTCCCTGCAGCAAAGTTACACTCAGCTTGTAAGTGCCTGCAGGATTCAGAACTGCCAAGTTTCTTTAAAGGTTCCCCTTCCTTTTCCCTACTTCTCCTTTTCAAATCTTAATTCATTTTAAGGCAGTTCTATAAGGCAGGATGTTTCTTTGCGTCTCAAGTTGACAGATCTCAGTTATCAATATGGCCTTTCACATTTTCATAGCTATTGGCTTCTTGAATTCTACATTCTGTGCAGGTTTTTGACTTCCTCATGCAAACACAACTTGTCCTGTCTCCCCCTACAAGCATTAGCAATAAACTGAGGGGTTTATGTCTTTTGCTATTGGCCACTATGGTAGGATTTTATTATTTTTCAAGTTCATTCTGCTTAATGCATTTCATTGAATATAACTAAGACCACAATGCTTTATAACTTTGAAGGGCTTTTGATCGGTGGAACAACAACAAGCCTGATTGAAAGGGCATTTGAGACAATACCGGGAGTTTTAGTTTGGCAGTTAGTGGCCTGCAGCCCTTTCTGGTATTACGTAACTCAAAATAGCTTTGATTTAAGTCCTGAGGTTCCAGCACAGATTTGACTGATATATGTGACACTTCTGCTCCTGTGTGTTTGTAAATTAGGGTGCTTATTACATCCATGTAGGCTTATGGTTAACTTTTCTTTAAATGTGCATGTTTTTATTGCATTCTTTTTGTTTCTGGCCACCAGAATACCAGGGGAGTATTTCTCACTAAAACATGAGCTGCCAGTTGGACACAGCAAACAGCAGTCCTGTCTCTAGACCAGAAACATGTAGTATTCAACTCCATGCTTTGCCTACAGATGCTAGAATAGTATAGTATAGTACACACAGAAAGGCATCTGTATGAGAAGATGAAATGTAGCACACATCCACAGTGACAGAGGTGTTGAATCACAACTAAATTTGCGGGAACTACACTCGGTATCATGCCATTACTTTAGTGTCTAAGTTTTTAAGAGGCTATATTGCCCAATGTGAATCTGTTTCAACTGGATGTCCCAGCATTAACCATCAACTATATAGCATCACTTACTCATTAAACACTCTCCTTATCCACAAGAATAACTGTTTTGTACCTGTAGCATTCATCTGTGCTCTGGGAGAGAATAAACAAAAGCACAGGCTTCAAACTTCAGAGAGTGAAGGACTCCTTTCAAGATGCAAGTGAATAAAAAAGAACAGAAGCAAAGTTCCCCTGAGAAAGTGCAATGCAAATTTCTTCTGTAATATGCTGTATCATGCTTAGTACATAACATGACATCCTGCCAGGTATCCCAGCAGGATCCTTGGAAATTTAAAGATGTAGCAGGTAAAATACAGTCTTGACACATTGAACAGGTACGTAAACTGCTGGATGTTTCAGGAAGCAAGGGAAGTTGTAGAGACTGAGGACGTTTCTTTTACCTGTTAAAATGTAATAGCTTAAGATTTGTTCTCCTAGCTTTTAAATCAGAGATGCCCCTTCCCCCATGAAGCCACAGGAACCACATTTGTTTAATGGGGAATAATTAGAACATGATGATAAAATCTCAAATCTAAAAGGAAAACTTGCTATGTTGAAGACTGTGAAGAGAAAATGGACAAAATAATAATTAGAAGCAACACAATCTGAATTTTAAAAAAGGAAGCAGCTTGTTTTACCTCTTCTTTATCTTGACTAAGGAGGGATGTGGCTATTGCTGAGGATAAGGATTCAACTTTATTTATAGAATGACAATACCAATGCTGGGTTTGGGTGTTTTAACCCATTGTCGTGGTGGGCACAGCAATCTTGAAAAATTTCCCACTTAAAGTTTGCAGAGTATAATAAAACCCCCAGATTTTATTTGACAAAGTACAAGCCAGTGACATATATGGTTTTCTCAAGGTAAAAGCATCCCTTTAAGTGAATTTTACATCCATCAGCTTTATAATCCTCTATTGCATAAATGTAGCCAAGTACCTTCCCACGCATCTCATAGTGGCTTCAGGGCACATCACAGTATTAAACTGAAAAGTTTTCAAAATGAGCTTTTTTTCTTTTTTCTATATACTAAAGTATTCTCCACATACTCTACAAGAACCAATTTTTATGTGATTTTAGAATGGCTTCCTGTTTACAGACAAAATGAAATAACAGAAATGAAATGTTTTAACATACTAGTACTGTCTGTAGCTAAAGGCTATTTCAGACTCAAAAAAAAAAAAAAAAGAATAAGATGGAAAAAGTATAATTTACTGAGAAAGAGACAGTGATTTTTGTTCAACTACTAATGCAACATGGGTAGGTTCAGTGACCGTAAGTTTACCTACTTGACTTCTCTCCCCTACCCACCATGAAGCTTGTGATGAAACAGGAGGCCAAGTCAACAATGACAGAGTGGCCTCTTCATTAATCTAGGGCTCAAAAGCTTGTTTAATTTCTGGTCAGAAAGAAGTCATATCAGTCATATCAGAAGTCATATCAGCAGGTGTGCTACACACAAAGGTAACCTGGACTGATAAGTCTTCTTTCTCCACAGAGTACTGCTTCATCAGCTTCCCTTCCCAACCTGCCCCATTTCCTAGGGAGAATCTAAAGTAAAAATCTTTTACAAAACATTACACAAAAGACAAAGATCTTATGCTCTGAAAATTTACACAAAGTCTTCATTAAACATCAATATTGTTTATGAGCCACCACATCCTGAAAGGTACAACTGAAAATACTGCCAAGTTAAGAAAATGCAACATCAAGAAGGGTGCTCTGAAATAAGGTTTTAACAAGAATGTCTCATAAATTTAAGAAGTCATAAGCTGATTTAGAAGCAGGTTGTTTATAAAGAGCTTTAAGAAATGAATGACCTCAGATAATTAATATTAATTTGCATATGGTGAATGGCTCTTCATTTAAACTGACCTGTGTTTGAAGATCTGAACAATGCCACTCACCTTCATTGCATCATGCCTTCTATTTTTTTGCCCAACTTTTGGGCTGAAACTTTCTCAAAAATTCCCAACCATGACAAGGAAAGCTGTTCCTGGGGAATTTCCATCCCAGATAAAAGCAAGAGCCTATGATCTCATGATTCCTAATTCAGCAGAGTGCACAGTTCAAGCAGCCTCAATTATCTTCGGATAAGCTACTGTGTTTTTATTTTTTTTGCAGAGGAAAAATTATTTACTCAAACTCCCAGTCCCTCTAGAGTTCTCTAAAATGGTAAAGCATGTTTACTTGCCCATCCCACTCAGCAGCATATTCCCAATACTCACTGTTACAAAAATAGAACTACTTCCACAATAGGAAAACCAGAAACTTTTTGACATTCACAGAAGAACTTATTTAGTTATTGTTGTGATAAGGATGACATTTGGACCCCTCATCAGCAGTAATACCAGGTGTATTACCTTCTTTGTCAATATTCACCCACCAGTCTTTTATGTGCCCAGAGCCACACTCCCTTGTGGACTGGCTCATCTGTTGTCTCTGATGACAGGTTTTGAATTCCCCAAGGAGCTACCCAGCACATGCGTGTGTGTGGAGTGGGATTTCAGTGTGCAAAGACTATGACCAGTAACTGGAACTTGGGAGAAGGTACTAAGGCAGGAAGAGAAGCTTGATCGGTATTTCCTATCCCGCTGACATGCTACTGTGGACATCCTTTCACCTTCTGAGCTGCTTCCCTGGCCATCAACAGGTCAGGGTCAGAAAGCTTTCAGTTTGCACCAGGAATGCTAAGTAAGATGTATCCCATCTTCATAAATTCTTCAACTTTATTTTGTATTACATTCCAGAAGGTCCAATGAAAAATCTCCATTGTTTTAATTACAGGTAATGAAGCGGGCAACCATCAATTGTGAATTCTGTCTAACCAAAAGCACCCTGCAAAACACAGCCTGCAGATTTACCTGTGATACTGATATTGCTGGTTAGTGATACTTTGACCTGTTAACCTGGGAAGCAATGTTTCTGCCAATTCCTTTTTGGGCACTCTGCTTCTCTCCTGTTCTATCTCATCTAGATTTGGTGTTCGCCATTTACTGGCGTGAGCAGCACCAAGCTAAGGCAGGATTATTCTTCCAGAGCACACAGGTTTTAAAAGAGTGTTTCAGGTAGGGCCTTGAAGCATGTTGTCTACATATACTCCTCCAAATCTCATTCCTCTGTACAATCCTATTTCTTTCAGGTAATTATTTATACTTGGAAGGAAAGTAACAGTGAATCATAAAGATTTCTACCAGTTTGTCAGCATGATCAGTGGTTTAGGAGATTAGCATAGATTTTCAAGAATGGCTTACACATTCGTATCTAATAAACACTCTTAGGTAACAAAGGTTAGGTGCATAAATTATGAGTGAAAATCATCAATAGTCTGCTTGGTATATTCTGCTAGGCTTTATCTAGATGAATGTGGTTCTGATTGTTAGTTTCATTCATCCTGGATTCAGAGCACGGCTCCTCATGGATCATCAAGCTGTGTAACTTACGCATAGCTTGGGCATAACAGAATTATTCTGCAAGGTGCTTCACTTCCATTTCAAAGCTGTACTTTTATCTTCCATTCTTTCCTTGGTAACTGCAGACATTTTTTTCATAAGCACTGGAAGCAGAGGTTGTAATGAGCTACATACCTAGACACGACTTTCAAAATTCTGCATGTCCAAATTAGGACTTTTCCTCTCCTGGTCCAGAGTAAATACACTAATTACAATAATCTGATTGCATATTTTGTTATGGAGTAAATGTTCACAGGACATCTATTTAAGTCCATGGAAGGAATGCAATCAAGTTCAGAATTTGGCTTAACAGTGTTTTCCTTGTCTGCGTTAGACACTGTAACTTCTGCAGTGAAGCATGTCAAAATAATTAGTTTGGAAGAGGCAGCAGGAAAGCTGCTGTTTGACCAAGAAAGAATTTCAGAAAGTCTAAGGTGGTCTGCCTTTCTATGCCCAGTTTGTCTTTTTTCCTTCATCTGGCACCAAATGAATTGCTAAACAATGAATTGTGTAGATGACAAAATATGACAGTTACTTTAATAGGGATTCCTGCTGCTAGTAAAACCATTATTTGCCTGATACAAATGAGGAATGAAAGGAACGTAGAAAAAAGTTAACCCTCCACTTTGATCTCAAATGAGGACTTAGCTAAACTGCAGGACAATGAGCTTCATCACTCTATTTTGTCATCAAGCAAGAATTTGAATGGGTAAATTAAAGTGACATTTTGGGCTGCATAAAGCGGAGATGTCTTTAAAGAAGATTGATGTATTCCCTAATACCAACATGCAAATCTGAGATCCAGCCAATTATGACTGATGGAATTATGAAAGTTCTCTGTTCTAGGCAGAATTATATTTACAGCTATATTTTTCAGACCTGTACACCCACATGCAAACAAATTCTGTAAGCTTTTTGGAGTTTTAATATGTTGTCAGAGTTTGATCTTGGCCAAGTTTCTCTAAACCATCTTAAATCAGGATGCTACTTAGTGGATGACTGGCTCCTACCCTCCCTACTTATTATTTTTCATCTGTTTCCTTTTTTTTATGTCCTTCCTTCTCTCACAGCATCTTGTTCAATAACATTGCTTAGTCTCATGAATCATGTTTACAGAAAAAATATTTAAAAACTGTCAGTGATGGAACTTTGATGTGCTCCACATCAAGACTATGCCAACTGCAGTGGCAGCAGAAAACATTTCTCAAAGTGAATATGCACCTACTTAACAACAGGAGGCTTTTAGTTCAGATACTAAGAAGCGGAAATAAATTAAAATTAAGAATGCTTGGATGGTTATTGGGCAGCTGGGGAGATTCCTGGGGCAGACAGAAATGCCAAATGGAGCTGTATTAGTAATCTCTTTTTATCCTAGGATGGGTCTTCTATTTATAGAATTATACAGCTCTTTAAGAGACTGTAAGATTACATATGTATATGATATGGGAGCAACATATGCATTTTACACGTAGCTGCCTAATAAAGTCCGAAGATGCTCCCAAACTTTTGCTAGACATATCTTAAATAGTACCACAGATTATGTCCATCTGGTTCTCTCAGCTGGTGACAGGCATTTTCTTCTGAATGACCTTCCACTCTGCCTTTTTGTATCATTTCCAGGATTGAAAGAAATTCGTCCTCTGCCTTCTGCTTGCATTTCCTGTGTATGTACTACATAAAATCCTCAGAAAAGAGCTCCTTCACAATTCCAGATCATACCAGTGAGCCCAGCACACACTCAAGTAAAAGTAATTTCTATTCCACATGGGGACATTAACCTCCTATTCTACATCTAGAAAGCAACAATTTCATAATGATGCTATTCTTCAACAGCTATCCAAAGTCAGAACTTGAAAAAGACTCCTATTATTTGGTCTTAACATTGAGTCACTATTGGAAACAGCATTTTACCAGCAAAATTTTATTATGAAATTGGAAAGACTTCTGAGGCTGCAGAGGGAAATATTAAGCATAAACAATAGCTGATTTTAAAGCTGTATGTGTCAACCACACAGAGAAAATGTAAATGTAAGCTTAGATTAATCTGGCTATCTGTCTTCTCTGATTAAGAGACAGACCAGAAATTTGAGGAAATTCTCTGGTTTTAAACAGTGAGGCATTGACATCTCTGTTCCGTATGTACATTGCTTCATGTAATGGGGCCCAGACCTTCCCTGGCCCTGTACCTCAGGGTAATAGATGTATTGAAAATAAAGCATCAGCATGTTTCACAGAGTGACAAACAAGACATCCAGCAGTATTTTGGGCAAATGATACAGAAGACTGGTATAAAGAAATCATGCTGATATTAAAATGAGTTCCTAATAAAAATACAATAGAAAAAAGGCAAAACTGTAACGTAAGAAAAAGAGAAAACTTATTTCACAAAATTCTACCTCTGTCAGAGAACAAGACACTGCCTTCACTCTCCACTTCAAAACACCTAACATCATCTCATCTAACTGCTGCCCCCTGTGAATTCCAGAGACCAACAGAATTGACACAAAAGCATGGATTTCAAGCTCTATGCTACTCTGCCCTGTAGTCTAGTCAATAATTCTAGCATCTGTTGCAGCCTCTGTAAAGAGATTTGCAGTGATAGTGCAGAGGTAAAAAGCTCCACAGACAATAAGGTATCGGTCACGTCTCTTTGGAGGCCACTTATCCTTTTTTATCATGCGTGACCCTGTAAGAATGTGCAATGCGATAGTCCAAAGGGAAAAAGCACTAGGCTGTCAAGCTGAGCTTTTGCTGGCTGCAACTCAGATATGACACAGTCATGCCCATCTTATGTAAAGACTGATAAGAAGGCCGTGCACGGTTTATGCTTTATCAGTATGTAATTAGAAAGTCTTGTGCTTGTATTAGTAGGTACACTGATAATCAGCCCTCAGAAAAAAAAAACCCACCAGAATGGAGAACTGAAAGTCTGAATATCAAAAGTGGTTAAATCCTTCTAAAGACAGAAGTGCAAAGAACAGAACTGCTCTAAGATTTAACAGCTTTTGAAACAGCGTGATTATAAGTACCTTCCCCAAGTAAGGTGTGAATCAAGCTGTTGTGAAAGTTAGGGAGTTAAGGAGGAAAATGCAGGAAATTAATCGCATTGTGCATATTCCTCCTGTGACTCTATCCTGTTTGCTTGGAGGACCAGACAACTTCTGTCTCTTGGGATTTTATTTTTCTGTCCTGTCTGTCAACACATTAGAAATAAAGCCTTAGCACAGCAAAAATATTATGGTCTCAATTCCCCATTACTTAGCACGATGTTATTCTCTTCAGTGCAAATGCAAGTATTTCAGTTTTTCTGTTAACTGTTTTGTAGCTCCACAAATGACTGCAGAGCTGCCTGGCAGTGGTAAATCAGAGTTTGCATTTCACCTCAGGAAAAATATCAATGATTTCTTCTGAAATAGCATTTGGAAAAAAATACCTTTAATTTACAATATGGTTCTAAAAGCTCTTTTATTTCCCCTACAGTTTTATGTTAATGTTTGTTGGGTTTATGAGAATGGAAGTAAAACTAAGGATTGCAGGCAGCCTAGGGCTCATGTCTCCATTTTCCTTCTGTCCTGAAGAGCAACCTCCCTGCTCTTCTTATCAAAAGTAACAACTTTTAAGTCCATCTCACCTTCACATTTGAGAACCCCTCTCTAATGACTATGGCTAGGGCCACAGCAAACTCACTTCACGAAAGAGAGAGCTGGCAAGACTCACACATAACTTGCCATCTTGCAAAGTCAACGCGTAGCACAACTTCCTCTTTGTACCAGACAGTCCTTTTCTGCTCCAGTATGCGAACACTCAGAGAACACAATCTTTGCAATCTTTTGAATGACGTATAAGCCTAAATCACAGAAATTAAAGTTGGAAATGCCTGTGTTGGCAGAATGCAGACAACAAGCCCATGTTAGTGGCAGAAAGTCAGGAGAAGGGTCCACAGGATCAAAAGGATCCATCTGCATTTATCTGTAGTTCACTTAAACAACTCCTTATCGTGACAAACCTATGAAGTATGGAGATTCATTAAAAAAAATAAACAAATACATATAATGGATTTCTGAAAGCTTGGAATTCAGATTTCAGACTTGTACATTTATGTCAGTGGGAAGAAAGGATGACTACAGGAACTTCTGAGGTAAACATGAGTTACTACTAAGAAAGTAACTTTTTTTTCCACACTTAAAAAATATTTTGTTTCCCTTTCTAGCTTTACGAAATAGATGTAACAACCAACTGGGAAACACCATCCATGTGTAGATAGTGCACACTCTCAAATTCAGTCATAATATGTAACATGCCAAAGAGGTTGAGGGATCTGTATGTTTTTGCATAAGCCATAGACAAAGTATTTGTCAGTCCATAGCACAGGTATTTCCATAGTCGACAGTAATATTATAATACGGCATTTTGTTAACCCGTCATTTGAACTATGTTAATATTAGGAAAGGAAAAGTTTAATCTATTTTTGTTATAAACTTGTAATCTAAGCTATGACACTATTTTCAGTATTTAGTAATACAGAATGATGTTTCCTAAGCCTGACTTAAGAGTATTCAGTGCAATGTCACTTGCTAATATATTGTCTTAGGTGTTTTTTTTTAAATGGAGTTTATTTGTAACAGAAATTGATTCGCCTCGTTAAAAATGAAAGTACTCCTATTCCATATGAGGCCCACACTTACATACATGGCCCTGTTTCATGAAGGGCACTAATCCAAATTATTACAAGTACTAAATGCCAATTAATTCTCCCTTGTGAGTTATGATAAATGATTACTTTAGGGTGAAGCTATACATTTTCCAAAGGGTCTTTATCACAGCTATGTTGACAGGACTTTAAGTATGGTGGTATGCTTAGTACTACCCTAAAGTAGCTGAAGTATGTGCCACAGCAGGTGCCACAAGTAGAACATAGATTTGCTTTGACATTAGAACGTAGGGTATAGAGCGAGTGCAGGATCATTTGATGGATTTAAAAAGAGCATATGTTGTGAATGGTTTGGAAAAGTATAGCCTTTGGGGTATAGCATTAGAGTCAAAGCTAACTGAATTTGAAAAAATCCTGCCTTGTCATGGCAACAGTTGTTTGTACTTTATGATCATCAGGGTATCTGTCATTAAAGAAGCATTTTGCCACCTCTAAGGGAAAAGCTCACTGAAGTGTAACCTCTTGGTGAAAGTAAGACCAAAGTATTAAAACATGTTGTTCTGCCACAGAACTGTAAAAATTATATTTGCATCTATTTTGCAATATTTATTTTGCACCAACTCCCAGTGTCCCAGGATGTCAGTAATCAATATACTCTTAGTCCTTCAGGCACAAAGTAGCATCGAAGATGACAGCTTTTACCAACAAAGGATCTCTCTACATCTATGACTTTCTATGTCCCCAACCTAGCCTGATCAATTCACTCTAGCAAAGTAGGAGATGAAAAGCCCCTCCTTGTTAGCTTTACCTCCCTGCTGACACACATATACTTCTTGCATCCGTAAGCACGCATATATGCTCCTCCACTTCTCACAATGATGTGGAAACAGTTGATGTAGTTGTGATCTGGGCAACAAAGCTTCTCCTACAGGAAATTTTTTGCAGCTTCTAGTAGTCTTGGCCCAATCAACGTCTTTCTACAAAGACGCTGATTATTCCTTTCCTAATACCTGAGCAATGGGACAACAGTATCTAGTTTTCATTTTCACTAATTACTACTGACTTTTCTTGTTCTGTCTGCAAAATAAATTTATTGCTTTGTATATGAATGAAAGTCACAGATAACTTGTAAAAATTAAGTGAAACATCTAACCAGTCTCCTTGATAGTTTATCGACTTGAGACATGCCAAAACTGTAGCTAAAACTAAAGATCTGTGAAAAATAATGGAATTATCCCAAATGCCACTAGGAAAGCAGCCTAAGCAGAATATATGTTTCCTAGATTAACCCTAAAACATATACACAGACAGAAAACCTCAACCTCATTTCTGATTAAAAAAACCCTAGAGCTAGATTCTCAGATATTAGAAAAAATACCATATCCTACAGTGTTCAGCCTCCTTAATGCAGTTATGCTGGTTTACACCAGCTAAAAATATTACTCTTATCTTAGTGAGCATAGCATTTCTCTTACAGAAGGAATTTTAACTTTATGTTAAGTTATATTTTTTCCAATCTCCTTTTATACACAAGTGATTGAGAATAGCAGTATTATCCTTCAACTCATAAGGCTCTCTTGACAAATATATTTCCCCTGTAACTTCATAGAACTAGTGGAATTATACCAGGAATAAATCTGTTCCAGTATCTTCAGCTACTCTATTTGGAAACCAGTCATTTGCCTGACCTTCAGTGCAATGCTAAAAACAGAGTTTGTCTGTCATCAAGAGCCAGTGAGATTTCAGATAAAACAGAAGTCATGGCTCCTGCAATGAAATTCCAGGAGTGTCCATCAAAGGCTTGCCAACAATAGCATCTCACTCCGTCAATACTTTCATACTTTGATAAAACTAAGACAAAAAGAAAAAAAAAAAAAGAGGAGAATTGACATTTGGAACTGGGCATGTCACAGAGACTTAGTACTCAGTCTGAAGTATGGGAAACCAAAATAATTCTTTAATTACATTATACCTAAACTTTTATGACTTGAATAGCTTTGTTTCTTTAAAGGCCAAATCATTTCTCACACAACTGAGAATTTACTTTTTTTTTTGTCAGGTTGGGTTTTTTTTTCTTACCCCTAGCAGGGAGCATTCCTTCTTGCTATTCACATCAGGATGCATTTAAAATAACATATACATCAACACAAAATAAGTAATTTTTGTTCTAAACCCCAATGTAAATACTGTGAGCAAGCACTGAAGTGGAAGCAGGACTGTGTATTCTCCAAGCTTCCAACTTCCTTTTTTAAATTAAAATATATCAACTTTGTGTCATTAGAATAGGAGGATTGTTATAGAAGGATAGCTGCCAAGCAAGACTTCTAACTTCTTCCTTATGGTCCTATGCCAGTACATAGGCTTACAGTACAGGTGAAGGCTTTCAGACTTCACCCTGGCATTTCTCTTGACATTACTCAATCCAAACTTAAACATCAATATACTGTCCCAGTCCTAGCAGGATATTGCCAAATGCTTTGATAGTGAAAGATGGGAATGGCAAAAACCACCACTCATTTCCACATGCATCCCAAATATCCATTACTATATACATAGCTTGCTAACAACCTCACTATCTTGGAATATATGCTTACATTTCCAGTATTCATGCAGTTTGTCATGCATTCATGACTTCTAACTTGCGTTTCTACTTAAAGGATGTCAACAGCTATGTTTATGGTAAGACTAAGGATAAGAGTGGATTGGAGTAAAGCTAGCAAAAAGGATACCATGTCATCTTTAACAATGGACAATGTATATTTTAATCAAAAAATAAAGACCTGTCCTAGTCTCGCAATGAAAATTAGCCATAAAAAATCAGAAGATAGAGGGGTCAGAGGTAAGAATAGAAAGGAAAAAGACAATAAATTTCAAGACTGTGTCAGGCATTACAGGAAGTGAAAGCCGTATTTCAAAGCTCAGAAGACGTTAAGATTCATATGATCAATTTTTAAGTGCAGTTTATAGGCAGCTCTCCTTAAACATGAGGCCATGGCACTTTCTGTTATGTTATCTAATTAAATTGAGAATTGTCACAGTGCAACCTATTCGCAATACAAAGTGATAGAAATCACCAGAGGAAAAGAGGAAATTGCCAAGAGTCGCAGTCAAACCAATGGCTATTTGTCCTTGGTGTCACAGTAGTGCCCATAAGTTCAGTCAGAGATGCTGAGCCTGCTGGACAAGTTTTGCAAATTCATCTAAGAAGAAAACGTCCATGGCCATCAAAACTCTTGTCTAACTAGGCAAGGCATGTAAAAAGATTAAGAAATAAAGCACTTCTAGTTGGAAGAAAAATCCCAGTCTCCATGTTCTTGAACACTAAAGGAATGAAACTGGACAAAAAGTAAAAAGATACCACCAAAACAGCCTAGATTTTTACTTGTTCTGGTAGCAAAGCAAGATAAATTGAGCAAAATGTTCGTCATGGTGTGACAAATGACAGAGAAAGGATAGATATATTATTATACACATATCAAGAGTGCCTGTTCATCACAGGCATACAAAAAAAGAGCAGGAAAGATTTTTCTGCAGGCCGCTTGCATCCAGTGATAAATACACAGGTCACAGGTAGTATACATTCAGGACAGAAAATGCGGAGAACACTTCTTGCATACAAATCAAAAATGTAAAACTAAGCTCAACTAAAAACATAGCAAGGACATTGCAAGTCACCACTGCCTTCATTTATTCTCAGGATTTGATATCTTATCAAACAAGCATGCTTTTACTTGAATTCATATTTCCTTTCTTTCCTTTTTTTTTTTTTTAAACAGAAATAAATACAGGGATTTGGAGCTTTTAATATTATGGCTTATATATTAATATTATGGCTTTACTCAATAAATATATGAAAATATTCAAATAAATATTAAGAAGCAATTAGATGTTTCAACTTCACCTCTTCAAGGTGGCCACCATCAGCTCTTGTAGGGTGTTAGAATTTAGCCAGAAAAATGCTTTTCTCTTATGACACACTGAGGAAACTAATTTTTACTGAGTATCACATTAATCTAATTGCAGCAATGGTGAGAGGGTATGAACAGCTTCGGAAGACGGTGTGCACCCTCTCCTTTTTCCAGAGAGACTTTGGCAATTTGGGAAGTCTTCTTGCTAGTGAATCCTGATCCATATTTTGTTACTGTAAAATTGGGGCTTCTGCAGTGGAAAAAGATAATATTTTAGAGTATTTTCTACACACCTCTGTCTCCAGCATTAGGATACCCCAGGACAGTCTCATATTAGTGTGGATATATGGGCTAGATAGCCATTATTCTTAGACAGCACCCAGAGCAGATACTTTAGGGGAACATTAAAACTAAGGACTGCTGGCATCCAGGCCAGAACATTCACTGTAGATGTTCTAAAATTAAGTGCCAACAAGGAAAGTTTCTTCCTAAACCCTTCATCTTCATCTACACATTGAACAGAGGCTTAGCAATCAACTAATTACATGGCAAGAGCTCTTCCTTAGCCTCCTAGGCTTGGAGATGCGTTTAATATTGGGACACAACCCAATTTCTGCAAAACCCGTGGAGGAGGATCAAGACTTAAAGTACACAAAAAGTAATACTCTTTAAGTCCTTTTATAAATACTTTCCTCAGATATAACTAATAAAATGTCCAGTTAATAAGGCAAATAATTGTAAGTGTTACATTATACTAAAACCGCTCCTTTGTGCTGTTTCCTGGACTATAGTTTTATTAGAACAAAAAAAATTACAAATTAAGTAATTGAGCTAAACATTCAGAGCGGCAAAAGAAAAAGACATCTACCCATATCATCGAGTGGCACGAAACTCGGGTCCAGCTTTGAATTCCTTCCCCATGGGAAGGATCAGCATCTCACACCGTACTTATAAAGTACAATACTGTACAAGACTGTCCTGCCTCCTTTCCAGGTTGTCTTTAGGACACATGAACTCCAGGGAATCGTGGGTGGAATGTATAAAAGATCTTATTGCAGCTGCTTGTACTGCACCTGTTCAAGGGATAAATAAAGCATCTAAGTTCTAGTGTTGGTTTCATTCGCTGCCAATCCCTTGATGTGCAAAGAAATGATATACCACCTCCTCATCTTGTCAATCATATTGCAAATATGTCTTCGATATTGTGGAAGTGATGATCACTTCTCTTATTTTTTTTTGCAAGGAATGTTCCCACAAGCTGGGATAACCTCTGTGACAAGTCACACACACACTGGGAAAAAACAATGGCTCTTCGCTTCAGATTCTTCCAAGCAGCAACCCTGTTCATGCAAGTTATCAATCCTTAAATCTCTTCCCATTTTTACTAGGAAAGGAATTAGAATTGGGTCTAGATAAAACTGACCTGAAATTAAAAGTTAATTAATTCACAAATTCTCTAGAGCTTAAAGAAGGTTTATTCTGCTTTGGTTTTTCCCCCCACTTGATTCACCTCTGACTCCCAAAGCTAGAAACATGTTATCATATTGTATAAAAGAAATGCTAGATCTGTGTGAGTTGAAGATCCACGCCTTTTTGATGCAAGTCATTGAGGTTTTTCCATTGACATTTAGGACACACATGCACATCTCCACAGGGCACATTTTCCACAAAAATCTTGTTACTGTTACTCTGCAGGGCAGATTTTTTTTTTTTTATTAACTCTTTTACTCACTTGTCTATTTCTTTAGGCCACCTAAAGAATGTTCTCTAGAAATTCAATAAAGTAAATGATGCTAGCCTCAGAAGATACAACATGGGCTTAGAAAAGATGCACATATTCCCGTGCTTTGCCATGAAGAACTTACAGAAATGCTCACAAACAATATCTGCTTGTTTCTTGAGTGTTTGTGGTTGCTTTTTTTTTTAAAGAAGATTAATATGTCCTATCTATGCTCAGCATATTTTCTTCAGAGAAAACATTGGAGATTACAGTCTAAAATAGCATTTTGCAGGGTGAGGAAGTGAAGTTCTGCAGAAACTTAAGCACAGAAACGTAGAAAAAGGGAATTGCTCATGACCAGGACCAAAACATCATTTTGCGAGCCATAGAATGTTTTGGTTGTAAAGGGAGGAAAGTCTCTTCCAGGAATTCTCAGTGGATATATACTCTCTTCTCAACACAGAAATTATATTGGTGTAAGTTGCAGCTTGGGTTCCCCAAGTTAGGGTAAAAATGACTATTTAACACAGCAATGCATGTAATCAGAGAAAGAGGAAACCCCACAGCTATACACAGAGCAGCTGTGAACCTCCACAAGGTACCCTGTTCAGCCAAATCCTTCCTGCACCCTTACATCCTTCATATTCTTGCTGCCTTTCCCTTCACTGCTCTATGAGAAATTGTAACATCTTGTGGAAGTGTCTGTAATTTTCACGTTCCAAATGCAGTGTTCATCTCTCTGCTCTTCTACTCACAGTACACTTAATCTAAGCATCACTGAAAGCTGGGAGCAAAGAAAAGATGGTGGACTCAGATGAGGGAGAATGTGTGGGCTAAAGCACGGAAAAGCAGGCAGGGGAGGAAGCCCCCATCAGCATCTCAGGCATACGGAAAGAAGAGACAGCAGAGTACCATGCCACACAGAGCAAGGATGAATGCCAGGAGCCATCATTAGGGGTCTCCCACATGACCAGAGACCACAGCAATATCAGTACTTCTGCAGCCAACCACCACAACAACATATAGTTCTCAAGTGTGGGATAGTTCCTCCCTCAAAAGAGAGGGTAGTTTTGCTACGCCTCAGGGGTGAAACAGCTAAAAAATTTTGGCACCCTAGTAATCTGTTCACTCTTTCTGTCAGGGGCTTACCTCCAACAGCCTGCTACCCACAACTCCACACACTCATCCTGAACTACTGACAACTATATGCCAACATAGTACATAGTTTAATTTTAGAAATGTACTGCTTCTTTTACACTGAAAAGTAGCAGTACTGAGCAGTACTGAGTACAGGCAATTAAACTGAGAAGAGATTGCTGTTCAGATAGGTTTGGTTTGTTGTTGTTCAAACAAGCCATGACACTACAGACTTTTGACCACTTCTTGTCATCAAGAAAGCAAAGCAGACACATAATAGAAAGATCCTCATCTGCCCCACCCCATACAGTTGGCAAAAAGGTTTAATCTTGAATAGTTTGATAGGCAATTTAAGCAAACAAGTGAGACTAGAATCTTCTGGACAAGAAAGCAATTCTGACAGCAGGTCAGGAAGGTACTTGTATTTTGCAACTCCTGTAAAAAAATTAGCAAAAAGACTATCCATTTATTTCTTACAGTAGTTAATCTTAGCCAGCTCTGATGAAAGAGAACATCTTGTTTTGGCTGCCTATTTCTTTTTTAAACACCTGCCATAGTACCAACTGCCCTTGACCATTTTTGAACCAGCTATGACTAGGTAAGGAGAGAATGCTGACATTCTCAAATAGAGCAGAATGGTCCCAGTGACCCCCAGGATCAAGAAAAGGCAGCCCAAATTCACCCTAATACCAGAGCATTCTGATTTGGCACTATGTACCAGAATCTGGGGTTACATGTAGTATTTTTGGAGTTTTGGATACCATGTCCCATTCCAGAAGCTTGAGGTAAATGTAGCATTCATTCCAATTCAAAATAGCTTCCTAGGTTACAGGATGCTTTAAATATAGCATGAGAATCCCATAGAGGCTTCTGAAGAGTGTGCATGGCCCCCCAACCAGGTATAATAAGAACTACAATGCCTTACAGTTATTTTTATTCATGCCACAAAGACCAATTGTCACTAATGCTGACTTTAAACTGAAGAGCCATAAATTGTTTAAACTAAATGTGTGCCTTTAAGCCTATTACCTTTAATGAAAATAAGGGTTTGTGTGTATTAATAAGTATGGCTAACCAAGTGAGGGAGCCAAAATAGCGCAGCAGCTGGAATTTGGACTCTGAAGAAGGGAAAGGAGGGGATATGGTGCGAGAATATGAAAGGCTCAGTTCCTCCTAATCCTCAGCTGCCATTGCTACAAATCAAGTGTATTTGGAAAGATTTTGGGGAAAGGTTAACACCTATTTATGCACAGTGTTCAAGCACTGAACACCTGTGGCACAGATGATCACAACACCAGCTACATGTGTGGGAGGTGCAAAAAGTAACTCTACCCTTGCAAGGGGATTTGCATGCCTTTAAGACATTTGACCCATTATGTCTTCCTAAAAGGAGAGCAAGATCTCATTGACTTTCTGGAAAAATGGCTGCTAGCCACTGCTAACAAGAACAGAAGTCACCTTGTATGAAGCATGTTCAAGATGTCATCTGGAGCCATTTGTAAGCTGGAAATGAATTTTTTGTACCTAATTACAAAAAACCACAGAGTGCTTACACTCGAAGTCAGGGGGTGGAAAAAAGTTCTTCCTTCCCCCTGTAAGTAAGAGCTGGGTGCTTTTATTCCTGAAATCTCTCAGAACAACACAGAAACAGCTTCACATTTTGGGGTGGAAAAAAAATATACTCTTCAGAGACCTGAAAATGAAAGTTTTTAGGACTGTTCCCAAAGGATACCCAACAGTAGAGCTGGACTAAGCTTCAGGGACAGCTTCACATTGATGGCTCATATGATCAAGCTTTTATTTCACTTAGGCCCTTAACTTATGATAACAGCTAAGTAAAATACATCTTTTTTTTTTTTCCTCATCTATGCAGGACATTTTGACAGGTGATACCTATTTGCTTTTAAATGTATGATATTATGTAAATTATGGGTCAACACAATGTGACTGAACAGCAGACTTGTTAACATCCTTGTCCTCACTCTGCACCGTCAAGAATTAAATTTTTTATTAAGTGCCATTTATTAAGTATCATAACATACTTTTGTCAAATTAGGATTTAAACATTTAGACAATTGTAACAAAAAGCCTATTCTGAGATTTCGCTCTCAGGTAACCTTTTTGTTAAGGCTTAAATTACACTACTATGGAAGAAACAGCCCTTTAATGTGCTGTATAAGCCATCCTTTTTCAATTAGCATTATTCATTTCAAAGTATACCATAGCTGACATTGCCAAACATTATTTTAAATTAATTTATTTCCTCAAGACATGTAAGTGTCAATTTTTACCATGTTCAGCAAAAAATTCCCTCCTTCCTCTCCTCTTCCTCCTGATCTTTCACTGGGGATTAATAACTTACCTGCACATTGAGCATTGAGCTCTTCCTGTAACAAAACGCAGGGAAAAAAAAGCAGCATCTTATATAACATTAGACAGTATTTAATGCTATATTGTGCATTAAAATGGTGGCATCTCAGGTACCTATGTGCAGAAACTTCTAGTTACACACACAAAAAAAATTGACTATATCAAATTGTGTTCTCAGCTAGCTCCAGTCCACTATGAATGCTAGATTATAAAGATGACCATTGCATTTTGTATACCATTTTGATACTTTCAGAGTGCTACTGAAGGTTAGCTGTTTGGTTTTTTTTAAATACCCACATGTTATAGTCATAAAATAACATACTCTCTATGCTGCTAATTAGACAATAAGAGTGACCAGATGGGAACTGTTGTTGCTAGTATAGAAAGTTAATGTTAACGTATTTGCAGAGCTAATTTCCCTCTTTGTGTTCCACTTGCTGGAGAACATTTTGCAATAATGTGTTCAGAATGGAGCTAATAACAGGGCTATCTACTGTGTTATGAAGACAGCCATTTACTGAGTTCAGACATCAGAGACTAATAAAAAGTTCTACCTGAAAAAAAACTTATTGTGCATTTTAATTATAACAGTCAGCAGCTTTAAATTCATAATTTAATGGTTACCTCCTGCAGTGTTTACAAGTTCTAAAGGATGTTCAAAATTGTTAACTTTATGATAATTAAGTAAATTTGAGGCCTTCCTGAAATACTACATCAACTATATTCTCAACTAAATAAACTCTAAGTCAAAGTCTGAGCAGTTTGTCAGACCAGAATATCCAGTTGCCAGGGAACATTGTTAAAAATTAAAACAAGAAAAAAATTAACATAACTCGTTTGAGTTGTGGACCTGTTTCCTTAGGTTAAGAAACCTTCTCCTCCTCCTCCATGAAGTCACAGTAACTATGGTTATCCCCACTTGTGAACTTCTCAATTTCTCAGTCAACACTGCCTCCTGTTCAAGGGAAGGGTTACGTTACCCTCCCT
Organism: Fratercula arctica; assembly: GCA_947846985.1. NCBI lineage: Eukaryota > Metazoa > Chordata > Aves > Charadriiformes > Alcidae > Fratercula > Fratercula arctica. Next base: position 31,041,607 of record CANTUZ010000010.1, read on the forward strand.
TTTGCAGGAAAGCTGCAAAGTCACTATGGAGTGGGGGTTTTTGACATAAGTAGTAAAGCTATCACCAAGAAATACTGACAATATTTATAACTGAGTTGGTAGTTGCACAGATGCCATTCAGCCCAATTATTTCATATACTGAGCCCTTTTCACGAATAATGCCACATGAGCATTGATGATTCAGATACAATCACACCCCAAAGAGAAAAGCTATATTTAGCAGATGAAATAAAAGGCTTCAAACCCACTGGTTATGTATTATGTGTTGGAATAATCAGAGCAGCAGGTTTTATGATATAACATCATTTAAGCCAGTACCTCAGCTATTACAGTCCATTATTGATATTAATCTGGCCCAGATTCTAACAGGGCTAAATATTTCTCCTGAAATTCAAAACACGGACAGAATTGAGAAACAGAATCTTCAATAGAGCTATGTATGATGTCTGCACAGACACTGTGCAGAGTACATAATACTCCTTTATATACCTCTGGCCTTCAGTAGTGAGCTTAGTATTTAGTGATTATTTTAATTATACAAACAGATAAAAGGGGCTGCCTTTCAGTTCCAAGCGTGTACTTGAGAAGTAATTTGACCAAGGAGAAATAATTTGACCAAGAGCTGTAGCTAGCTCCATACCCTTCATGAAAGTTATTTGGTTGAGTACAGTACATGCATTCAAATCACATTGCATTATGATGCTAAGACTTAAAAATAATAATAAAGGACTCTTCCCCCCAAAATCCTTAGTTTAAAGATACAACCACAAGCTGCATGGATTTTTCAGAATGTTTTCTGTAAGGAAAGAAAATAAATGCTTCATATACCATGACTGTTTAACCAGAAAGGAAAAAGAGTACATATTGTGCTGGAACTGCTTTGTATTACAAAAACCAGGTATTTGTTGAACTCAAACCTTGTACTAAAGTGTTAGCAGCTTAGGTGAAACATCCATTCATATTACTCCTCAGACCTGATACAGTGTTTTTGATCAAGACAAGGAATGTTGCTTATCTCAGAATAACTAATGCCTTACCTCTTAGACCACCTGCATAGCCAAGTTTAAACCTGTTCTGCTTTATTCAGAGCAGAGACTTGAGTCATCCCCAGTATCCAGGAATGTTCTGATCCCCAGGCCCCAGAACCCATCTCTCTTCCTGGCCCAATAACAATTATTTTAAAAGAATGCAACTAGAGAATTTGCTCCTTCCCTCCTTATCCAACATACATGTGCCACTCGTGTTTAACAAGAGATGCAACCATATCATACAGTTCAATACATAGGCCGTTTGTAACTTATAGCGTAGATGCTGACTATTGGAACAGCTCAAATAAACAATACCAAAATCAAATACTCACAGGGTTCAGACTCACAGAAATGCAATTGTTTCTGATAACTGTGGCTGTAAGCATACCAGAATCAGCTTGCAAATTAGTTTGAAACCATGACAGATACCATCTAAAGTAACTAGCATTCTCTCATGATACTGACACATCCAGTACATATAACAAATGGCTGCATGTAATAAAATTCAGATTGCTATAACTTTGGATGGGGTGACTGTTGCTCAAGAAGTGATCTACAAATTAAGCAGATTATGGCTTCTAGTATTGTGAAGGACTTCACACTTGGAGATGAAAAAAAACCTCTCAGTTGCAGTTGTAGCTATAGGAGAACTACTCAGCAGTTCACTTCACCAGAGATGGATGCTAAACAGGTGATGTGGAATCAGCATTTCAAGGGAACTTAAGTTTCTTCAGTTCAGTCAATACAGGTACACTTCACTCTTCTGATTACAATTTATGTACAGCACCACATGGCCATCCAAATGACAGCTGCAGAATCATAATGCCTGACCCAGATAATCTGGGATTTCCCTGCCTTCAAGAACAGAAGAAAAGAAGCTAAGAGGGACCCCCTTCGCCCATCACTTGCCTGTTGTAAGGCATTGATATCCCATATGCAATAAGGCCAACAGGAAATGAATACTCTCACAGAGCTCCTCTAAAGGAAATAGAGTCACACTGAGAGACTAACATATGTATGCTAGGGATAGAGGAGAGACATGAAGTAATCAGGAAAAGATGCTGGTAAAGGAAAGAGTCCAACATATGCGAGAAAAGCCTTCCTGCTCCTCCAGAGACATGGACAGTGAAATGCTAGAATAGGGGGGCTTTTTTGCCCCCCAAAGAGCTGTTTCAGGCTGCTTGTATCAGAATAAGTATACAGATTCAGCTAATTTAATTTTTTTTCTTATTAGTGTCTGCCATTTCCCCTCACTGCACTTATGTCATCACCAGATTTCAACTTCTTCCTCACTTAATAGAATAAAGCCAAAATAGTTCTCTAGCACTTCTGTTTTGTTTAAACACTGTCTCCTTCAGCTTCAGGATCTGGTTTTTGATTTGGAACACAGGAAACATTAAAAAAACCTCTATTAGGAAATACAAAATGTATGGATAATCACAGAGTAAATATACCAGTCAAGTGTTACTGTGCTGTTCTGGATAATATTTACGCCATCTCAGATGATGATAATTTTTGCATACCTTTCAGCTCATTGCATCACCTGCAAGCCAGTCTGTCTCACTAGAAAAAGCTTGCTGTTCAGCAATAATCATTCACAAATATATGAAGAGGCTCTGCTATTGCGTCCACCCATGTACAATCATACCATCTTAGGTAACATGGCAACACAGCACTTAGATAATTAACTATGCCTAAAAGCCTTCTTTACAGAGGATTAGGTCTATAAAATTAATGAATTCTGCTTGCTTCCAGACAGCTCATGCAAGCAGTAGGAGAAAATAACCTGCTTTGCTGCCCACGTCAATTCAGAAAGACCAGATTTATGCATATGATCACACCACTGGTAACAGCTCTTAGCACTGCCAACAACCTGCAAATCTCATTCATTTCTGTAGGACTGACAGATGCTCAGCTTTACTAACAGTCTGTCAATACTGTTTTCCTACCTCTGCTACCCACCCATGGCGTCTCATGACAGAATTTGTTCTGGAGGGTAGGATGGTCTGCAGGGTGGGGACTCAAAAGATATTTTTAAAATCTTTCCAGATTATTTTCTAATGCCATTGTTAGAGTGGGAAAGCTATAGAGTGACCTTAACTCTTCTCCACTTGTTTTTGTCTCCTCTTTTCCTGTCCCTACCCCCCTATGTTAGTCAGGCACTTATTTTTAGATAAAGAACAGATAGGCAGAACAATCCATTTCAGGGGAACACCTATCACCCAGCTGACTGACTGTGACTCTTGTGTCATATGCTGTTGACTATTCAGCAGTGAGCTGGTCACCTAGACATACCTGAAGGGAAGAAAATAAGTCTCAGACAGCATTTTAAAGACTACTTTAAAACTGAACTGTTGTGCCCAAGAGCTCTGACTTAATTCCCTTTCTTGCTCGTTGTTTTAAGAGCATTTTCCTGAATAGAAGCATTAGCAATGCCACAATCTTGCATTGTGCTTTTGTCAGTAGGCTTCAAAGTCCTTCAGGTTTTCCCCCCTGTTTCTCAGATGGAGAAGTGCAAGCTGAGTGGCAATTGCATGGGGCTGGCTGACAGAGTGCAGGTCAGCAGACAGCTAACCCACAGCTCTAGTTCTTAAGTTTAGGGTGCCCACTTTATGTCTAGGTATGGGCTAGCTTCATACTGGCACAATACCGGCTTCCCCTTTTCAGAAAGGTCCTTGGAAATATGCAGGCATAAGACTATAGATGGGATGAACAATCCCGGCGTGTTAGACTGTTGACGTCATCTTTCTCAGGAGCTCAGAGGCAACTCTCTCATGGCATGACCTGCAGCATGACAGAAGAGCACAGAGCCTCCAAGAAAAAGGAGGAATCTTTTGTTCTCTCACAAGCAGTCTTATTGCTTGGGGGCAGTTTGAGCATAATGAGCATGTCTGCATGTAAACCCTATCTGCCTGCAGAGAGGGATACTACACATATCTAGGCAAAAGGGCCACAGAGCATCTGGTGTTAAAAGCAATTATAAGACCCTCTAAATTGAAGTGTTTGGGGTTTAGGCCTCCTCTTGCACATAGGTCTAATCCCACCTCAGGGCAGCTATGGATCAAAACCAGTCCATAGATAAGTGCATGGCATCCACTGGCAACATTTAGAGCTGTGTGCCCTTCACAAGAAGGGGATTTTCCTCACAGTTATCTTCCCTCCCCCACTCCCCACCAAGGATATGTTGGAAATATAAGTACAGCTTTCCTTTTCCCCCATGGTAAGGTCGCAATTATGGTTAAGTTCACGGCTCAACTTACTTATGACTGCAAATTGCCGATTAAGGGAAATATCTGATCTGTTTGGAGATATGTGAAAGATGCTAAAGAAAAAATAGACTTTAAGAACATTATCATCAAAAGACACATATTACACTGTGTTCCAATTAAAAAAATATCACAACCAGTAGGCATTCCTACTCCAGCTCCCCCTGAAAGAGGCTACATTCATTTCTGCATACCTGCTTTTCCCCTATAAGGCAGGCTACAAAATCCAACCCTATCCCAAAGCAATGCTCCCAAGTGAAAGCTGGGCCTCACTGGGGAAGAGTTCAAAACACTTAACAGTGCTTACTGACACTTCTACTGCTGGAAATGCAGCCAGCTGTGTGAAGAGGTAATTCCTCCACACCTCTGGGAATCCAGCCATTGCAGATTCACTCCTGCTCATCATATGGTCTCTAAAGCCCCATGAGAATCATACAGCCTTTGGGCATATTGAGTATACTTTAAGAGATTATAATCTCTTAAAGTTCTTTGGGAAACAACTGGTTTTTCATTTCCGATTGTGACATAAACAATGGAAGTGCCACAGCCCCAGCCCTTGACTGACAGCCTCCAGGTATGATGGAATTACTTATAAAAAAAAATAATCAACACCATACAGTGCAGGCTGCAAAGTGTCATGAAAATGCCTACAGAAATATGTTGGCACCTCTGTACTTACCTTGGGTGGAATAAGGAAAGAAATATCAAAACTATTTACCATAGTGAAATTAGTACAAATTTATGAAGTGAATTTATTTTTGTGGGCAGAAGTGGTGGTTTTGTTATTTTTTGCATTTTCTTTTTTAATAACACTGACAGAACAGCTACCTTTGCAATTATTATGCTGCTTCTGCAAAAGGGGTTATGAAAAGTTCCTCTCATCATCACAGGACTTAGTATTACAGTAAATAATGCTTTATCTTCAGTGAAAGGAATATTGTGCATACAAATAAGGGAGATCAAATAATACAGAGCTTTACAGTATGAATATGAAATAGCATAGTTAAGATTTCAGAAGCTCACTGGTGACTTTGAATCATGATTGTTGCAGGGATATCAATTTGGTACCCACAAGTTAACAGATCATATTTTTTCATTACAAAAAAACCAACCAGTTTTTAAAATAGTTTAGGTGGCTTTGTTTTGCAGTGGAACAGACCTATTGTTTGCATATTATTTGTTTGTCTGATTAAATCAGGGTGGTATTCCTTTTAAACACTGTTATATAAGTAACCTCTCTTGTCATCGCACTGCAAAATAAGCTTTCTGCAGGTGATTGGTGGAACCAAGAGGTCTCCGAAAAGATCTGAACATTCTGGAACAGATTTGAGACTGTCAGAAAGAAAAAAAAAAAGGGGGGGGGGAACCCACAAAAAAGGAGGGGAGAGCTTCAAGAGGTAGTAGAAAGCAGAGTTCCCAAACCAGAAGTTACATGGAACCATCTACCTTGTTAAGAGAAGGGTAGGAAAGGGAAACACAAATTTCCTGAAAACAATACAATGTTAAAAACGTTTAAGAAACTAAGTTAATTTAGGTAATAAGAGCATTCTACTGCAACACCTTAAAATATTGCTTTTAGGAAAAAAACCTCAAAAAGATGGCTAGGAAATAAATGGGCTAATCTGTAATTGACAGATACACCAGGTAATTAATTATTAAATCACATGCTGTTTCTCAGTTGCAAATGGAAAGCTTCTGCATAATTTAAGACCATATTTTAAGCACTATTGAGTCTTCTGCTCGACATGTTTAATTTTCATCCCATTATTGCTCCCCCCCAAAAGAGGGGACATGTATCCCTACCTTTGTCCAGTTTTAACACCTAAACTTCATGAACTTACAAGCATTTACATGTTTATTTTCTAGAAACATAATTTTATATTCCCATTCATAGTTGTTCTACTCCCTTCCTCCAAACAGATAGTACCAGTGAGGTCCCTATCAGCAGAAAGAGAGACAACACTGTACAAAATAGAAGTGGAAGCTTATTTAAGAGAGACAGTATTGTCATTCTTAAAAAGATACTAACAAGAACTGTCTTCCTAAGGCATCATCCATGCCAGGTTGTACCTTGAACTGGTATATTTAAAGTCCACATTACATTCTCTTTTTTCAGACCTACCTGCAAAGATCCTCTATTTTGCTAGGCCAAGTCAGAGCGTACATATGACTGGTTTACTGCTATTTTCCAACGTAAACAAGCTCAACAAAGTTTTTTTGCTCACTTACTCTGGAGATGGTCAAGGGCATGTTGAAGTCCTTGCCCCCTTGCAGTCGGAAACCCCATGGTCCGGGTCCATTCAGAGTCACGCTGTAAGCCATTTTGTATCTCTTTCACAAAGCAACAAGGTGGCACTACAGAACAGAAGGATGGGGTAGACAGACAAAGTGTGAAAAAACAGAATGAGAAGAGGGAAGAATTTTATATAATGAAAGCAATTCTCTTTCTGCCTTGCCTGTTCAGTCCTGCTGGGATATCACCTAAGAATAGATGGGAGCTATAATGCAGATGCTGATATCCCAGCTGAGTGGGGCCCATAAAAGGTTTGCAACCAGACACCTACTATGCAAAGACTTCATGACTCAGAGGTCTAATATAGCCCCCAGGGAAGGGGACAGATCTTTCCAGGCTTCTCAAGCGCCTCTTCATGCTTGGTTACTTTATGGGCAAAACACATTTTTTAATAAAACAAGCAAACAAAATCCCATGCTAAAATCCCAAACACCCAAATCTCTTTACTAACCTGTTAACAACTGCACAGCCATTTGTAACTTCTGCTGCAGAACATCCATTTATTGCACTGTGATATATAATCTACTACAAACAAGTTCTTCTTACATAGATCTTTCCATATGTAGCAGGAAAGGCTCCAAAAAAAGAGCGTTTACCTTCTTGTGCACTGGTTTGTTAAACTGAAAAAAGTATATACTACATGCGTTTAGCATCACAAAAACCCCCTACAACTTCATGTTTGGCTGTGGGTTCCATAGCCCTTGCTTTCTCAAGGGAAAATTAAAATTTATTCTCTTCGAATGCAGATAAAGGTATTATGGGTTATTTATGTCCGTGGCAAAAGCACAGTTACACTACATACCTGTCTCATTATTTCCATACAGGTCTTCTAAAGGCATGACACTTAAGTAGAAGGTTAAGAATACAAATACCTAGCTAACTGCTTCCTTAATTCATTCCTTGATTTTTCATAGCTTATATTCCAGTTGTTAGGCATTCCATAAAACTTTATAACCCTTGTTCAGTAACACTGGAGAGCATTTCTGCCTTAGATTGGGAATAGGTAAAATACAGAGAACAAGAGGGAAAGGGAGAAGCTGTTAGCAGAACTACAGACATAAACAAAAAGCTTCTGCTCTCAGGACAGAGCTATAAACATTAAATAATGCTCACCACTTTCAAGTCATTCATATGTGCAGGACCTCCAGAAGCACTCTACTGTATCTCCACAGCATCCCTACCTTTACCCACCAGTTACAAAGAAATTTCCATTATGTTAACGTGAAAAAAACCCAAAACATCAGTTTTACCCTGATAACCAAAAAGACAACCCAAACCACAAAATGCACTAGAGTGATGTAGCTGAGTTTTAACGCTGATAATAGGTTGCTCTGACCACACACGTACCATAAAACATGACAGAAAAACTGGTGGTGAATCACCAGAGAGCAAACACTACCAGGGCCCCAGTCTTTTTCTGAGGAGACGGTCAATAATTTTTCAAAACCATGAGGCAACAGAAGTGTTTGTTTAGTATTCACAGTGGCAAAAAAACCAGTTGTACAAGGGAATAATTATGCTCCACATTGACACTAGGCTAAACCACATAACTGTATTTTTAGTCAGAGGTCCAAATTAAGCCACGGAAATTCACAGGAGTGAAAGTTGCACTCAGCCAGTAGAACTGTCCCAAAGCAAAAATCAATGCAGATAGCAACACACAGCTTGAAAAGAAAACACGTTTCTGATGTCTCACAAATACCTTGAGGACACACTTACATTAACAGCATTTGGAACCTAGCCTGTATGAGGCCACAACCAGTGGTGTTTGGATGATTACTTTGAGGGGAGACAAAACTAACTTGTTGCACTTCAAACAGCAGAGTTTTCAGGCCTGCCAGTTTATCCAGTAGTTCTCTTTCCAAAGGCTGCTACTGGATATTTTTATTTATTTATTTTTAAAAATGCAGACACAAAAGATTGAAGGTAAATTCCCATTGCACTATTCCTTTCCTTTTTCTAGGAATTCGCCATTGTTTTTTAATGCCCTTTCTTGGCTCCATTTCAAGGGTTCAGGAGAATGGAATAAAATCAGGAGTAAGATAAACATGGCAAATCATTGCTTCACTAGTAGAGACAGTATCACAGAAAAAAGTATTAGAAGAGAGGTCATGTTTTTATGGACTGTGAATTCTGTACATGTTACCTTCCTATATTTAAATCTTCAGTCATTTGTTAAAAAAGAAAAAAAAGGCAGGGGGTGGGTGGGTGGAGGGAAACAAAACCCAGAACAGAATAAAACTACACAGTCATCAAGCTGAACAGAGCTAAGCATTAAGAAACAGGGATACTCCTAGGCTGCTTAATCAAGCACTATGTGCTTCTATCCTGCTTTCACATGTGTAACATGCCATTTGCTTATCAGTTTAGGACATCTGAAAGTGTCTGTGAGATCTTTTGAGGCTGAGTGGTGCACTAGGAAACTAAAGTGGTAATCTCATTAGGGGCACTGTCATTTGAATAAAATGTTAAACTGAGGTCACTTGTTCCTACTCCTTTGGTTTCTGTCTGGGTCTGCATGAACGTTCAGCATAGCTTACCACTTTTAAAAAGAAAGTGTAGAGGTTATGCCAGCGTCCTGGCCAACATTCCCCTTAAACACAACAGGACAACAGCTCTTTTGTGTGCTTGCACTATCACTACCAGGTGCATTTTGGAGTAAAAATATTCCACAGTTTTCTTCTTCCAGGCGTCCCTAAGTCCTTTCCCTCCTGTGCTTGTTCCCCGCTCCACCCCACCTCGCTCCACCCCACCTGCCTGTAGGAAGCTCTGTGCCTGATAACGAAGTGCAAAGAGTAAAGAAGCTCATTCTGTAGTCACAGCTTCATTTGCCAGGGATGGTAAGAGCACAGGTTTTGCTTGTCTTCTACAGACTTTTAATACAAGCAGCCTCTAAAAAAGAAAGCTAGTGATCCACCCAGATGACTATTTCAACCCTGTCGTATTTTCAAAGGTGAGAGGCATGGGTGTTGTCACCATGTCAAAAATCTGGAGCAAACCCAGGAATCGGACTGGTAAGCAGGTACGGTGCCATCATGGCTACCACCACAAACCTCAGCAAAAACTTCTGGGAAACCTGAGGATGAAAAACTCTGTGTACATAATAGACTATCTCCCTGTTTTCAGAAGCTTGTGATGTTCAGATTAGGTTCTAGTTGCATTACATAACTGCCTGTTAGACTGTTCCAAAAATAATTTTTTTTGGTTTGCTCAAATAACAGTATTTTGTTTCTCTTGGAGTACCTTCTTCCCTACAGTCTCCAGCTATGTCAAAATCTATGCCTTGCTTAGAGTTCCCCCCTCCCTTCAGACAGAAGCTATGCTGAGTCAGGTGAGGTCACTGATGTAAGGAGTGACATTTAAAGGAAAAAAAAAAAACATATTTCAGGAGCAGGGTGACATTTTCTCTACAGATATCATAACAGAGCTGTCCAGAGCTCACCAGGTCCCCCCCCAGAGATGTCCCCAGCTGACTGATGGGAACAGTTGTGAGGAAGCTGGATGGGTACCAGGCTCTACAGCAGAGGAGAGTGCTGCCACCTCCAGCAAATGCCTTGGAGCCTGAGCTGAGCCGTCCTTCCACAGCTACGTCAGAGACATTACACTAGCAGAAACAATTCACATATGCTAGGAGACCATGTGAACCGACTTTAGAAAAGCTACAACTGCATGCTTGGGAGTGCATAGCCATTAAGTGAATGAAAGAAAAACCACTAGTATCATTGCTAAATTAAGGTGGAAGGAAACAAGTAATGGAAATTCCAATTGTTCAAGTTGCTACTACTTCATTAAGCTGGCCACATTACTCACTGGTTATATTTTAGCTGCATTGGTAGATGTGCTCATAGAAGAGCATTGCATTATTGTTTACTGCAGCAACAAGATTGTATCATTTGTATCACCAAGCATTTCACAAATAGATTGCTTGAGAGTTTGACTTCTGATCTGCAATAGACTACGCATCTTTGACATACAAAAAGACATATGCAAGGTCATGGTTTCAACAACCTTTTATGTTTTTCTTTAGGTGAGTGAAGGACTTGCCCTGCAGAGGAATAAATTATCATTTCTTCTTTGATAAAAAGATCGTCAACAAACTGGATGGACATTCCTTTAAAAAGCAATCAGATAAAAATACTGGCTGCCTTTGTTTAAGTTTCCTTCATCTGAGGGTGTACTGATGTACAGGAAAGGAGCATTCAGCTTTATGACAAACATGTCCTTTTTGTCTCATGGATTCATGCACTGTCCCCGGTAAGATTATCTACACCTTTCTGAAGAGTGGAGCAGTGAGGAGAATGGGTCAGGAGCGTGTGAAGAAACTACTCACCTAAACAATTGCATGAAAAGCCTCAAGCTTTGTACCAGATGTCTGATATATGCAATCCTGGAGTTTTCCAAAATTTTTAATTAACCCAATGTTGATTATATTCCACATGGAACGATGAGGAAACAACAGCTATATTTGGGGACTGATCTTCATCGCAATACACAGGGCAAAATAGCATATATTTACTATATATTGGCTAATCAGTGCAACTGACACATTAGCAATGTAAAAGGTTTTTAGCTCTTAATTCCTATCTTGCCAATGTCAAATTGAATATAAGAGTAATTACCAAGAGCAAAGATTTTCCTACAAGTTCAATATTCCTTCGAAAGCAAGACTATTCTACAATGCAAAAGAGCTCATTGATATCTCCTTTCCTTCACTGCTGAGCTCTGAACTAAGTTGAGCTAATCCTACTTGTACTTCCATGTACAGCTTTGTTTCACCCGTTTAATCAAAATCCTTCAGTTCTCACAGAACACTGTATTCCTGAGTTCCTCTTAGTCCTTTTATCAAGTTGTCCTAAGTCCAGTATTTTGATCTTTCTTAAGAAGCTATATTTTCTACCACATTTGGCCTCAAACTCTGCTTTGTCAGCAACTTACTAGTAACGTGGTTTGTTGATCCCAACAGAATATAGTATACCTGGGGAGGTATGCTAGAGCAATATAATGGTGGAATATTATCTCCCTGCTCTGTAATGCAGTGCCTTCAGAAATGCAACTCAAACTGTTCTCTGTTTGGCTGTTTGCTGCTGCCAGTGTCACCTTACCGATTAATCAAATTTGCTGTTTACCCTCACCTCTAGATCCTTTGCCATGACTACTTTCACCATTACAGAAAAATGACATTTCATGCTTTTTTCCCTGATAGGTGGCCTTTTTTTTCCTGACGTGACCTCTTTTCACTAACAGAAAAGACTGGAAATACACCATAGTGTAGTCAGACTTGATCTTTAAAAGATTTGAAGATTTTTGGTAATTATGTTAAACTGGAAACCATACCTGTGGAGAGACAGGCTACCAAGGGAAGGGCTGGAAACCACACCTGTGGAGAAACAGGCTACTGAGGGAAGGGAAGAGGAAAAGGTGCCTGTCCAGACTGTTTACAAAGACTTTTTTTCCCCTGTATTACAAAAAGACTTAAGTGCATGTTACTAAGTTCTCACCGTACCAGCATTTCAGTCATTGTTTTTAAAGGCACCCACTACAGCACGTAATATTAACACTCCTATGGCACCTACCCTGCCAAGATATCATATTTCTTTTTCAAGGTAAAGAACATCTAAACACCTGTTGTTGTTACCATCTCCTTTTTACATATGTAGCCATAGCACTTAAGTTACTAGCTTTAGGCCACAAAATGAGTCAACGGCAGCAACTGGATTAAAATGCGGGGCTCAGTTTCTAAGACAGGTACCCAAACCAGAAATAGAAGGCTGCAAAATGTGTTGCTGTTCTGTTTTTATCATTCTTTTCTGACTCTGGGCTGAAACTAGGAAAGTTTATAGCAACCCTGTCACTACTGTTAATTTGTGCCTTGCTGCAGGTGATCCTAATTGACTGTTTTGGCTTACAGGGGAAAACACCAAGAGAAAAAAACCCAAACACACATGAGAAAACGGCTAAAGAGGTTATGTGCAGATCATCACTAGGTCCACACAGACCAGGGAATGAGCTGTGTCATCGCTGTCACAGGACCTCGAGGGTGTTGGCTTGCCTCCAGAGAGCCTGGGGCTTGGCACAGCACAATGAACATACAGCGAGGCTTAGAAGAGGGGCCCTGTGCCATCAGTGTAGTTTCTCGGTTGCACGGATCCCTCAAGGATCCCTACACCACCACGCTGAGGTAGCACTGTGCCCCAACCCATATGCATACAAAGATGCAAGGTTTAATCTTAAATTGAGCAGACTCCCAGAAGTTAGAGTTCAGCCAAACGACTCACCCACTTGTTTCTGCTTTCCCAGTAAAGGCTTTACTGGGCAACGCTGTCCACTAGAGAAACTCTTTGGAGCTGCAGGGAGACTTTTAAAGACAGCAAGCGGCTCTCGCCCTACAGCCGCCTTCGGCTAGCACGGCGCCTGCCCGTTAGCCTCCCTGCTGACGCGCTAACCGCCCCCCGCCTGCTGCTCCCTCTACGCGGCCGCTGGAGGCTGCGGGACCGGAGCGGCCCCCGCCGACCCCGGCCCGGCTCTCTCCGCCTGACAGGCCTCATCCCCTCGCTGGGCGCCGGCGCCGCTCCTTCCCTCAGCGCCACCCACCTTGCCCACTCGCCACCGCTACCTCCGGCCACGCTTTACCGTGTCGCGCCGCGGCGGGTGGGTGTCGCTAGGCGTGGGGCGGCCGCTCCGCCGCGGCCAAGCCCCCGAGCGGACCGAGGTCCCGGTCCCCGCCCCCGCCGGAGCCGCAGCTGCCCTCAGCGGGCGGCGCTTGCGGTCACACGCACCCACGGACATCGCCGCCGCCCCCGGGGGAGGGAAGCTGAGGGGAGCAGGAGAGGCGGCAGCTCCGAGGTGGAGCTTTTAAAGCGTCCGGGGCCCTTCCCGCCGCCTCCGCCGGGCCCGGGGCGCCGGTGCCCACCGGGCGCCGCGCTGAGGGGACGCCGCCGGGCAGCGGGGCCGCCGCGAGGGGGCGCTGTGCGGGCGAGGAGGAGCGCGAGGGGCTTCGCCGCCGCGGGCGGTTGCGGCGCGAGCGCTGAGAAACCGTTTAACTGCCGTGCCTCGACACTTTTAAAAAAAAAAAAAAAAAATCCGTTTTTTTTTTTTGAGCGTAAGTCGCCTCTCGGCCTTGGTGGCAGAGCAGGAAGGGGACACAAAGCTGTGGGGAGCGGTTCGGCTGAGCGCCGGGGGAACAGGTACCCGGGGGGAGGGGGGGGGCGGCGGGGCCTGACGCGTGTGAGAGCTTTGAGGGCCGCGGCGAGGGGAGACATGGCGGGGGCGGCGGGGGACACGGAAGGTTCTGGAAGGCGGCACTGCCCGCAAGGGGCACTGGGCTCCTCGTCTGGCAGCGGCCCCGAGGGGCAGGCGGGAAACCGGCGTCCGGCCCGAGCTCAGCCAAAGCTCTTAAGCAGTGAGCTTTAGTGCTTTGACAGCCTGTAGCCTGCACCGCCCCCCGCCGTTTACTCACTGCTGGAACAGGTGTGAAATTGGTGATTTCCCCTCAGGACAAGTAGAAGTGAAGGTTTTCCCCTCACACCCTGGTGGTTCACTGGCATTGGTAGGTAATGGTCACTTTAATTGAGTGGGAAAGTTAAAACGAGAGCCCGAGCAGAGACAAAGGGCTTGGAAGACAATTTTAAAATAATATGGAATGAAGATGTAATTGCCCACCTGAATTTCAGGTATTTAGCCTTCTGGTAACTTCATATGACTGCTGAGTTTTGTCACGATCCAAGCTACCTGCTACATGCATTCAGCAGTGCTGTGTGAAGTTTTTGTAGCCTGCTCCCAAAAGTATCTTCCAGAAAGGCAGCTGTTTTCTCAGTGTAATGACTGAGACACTGCTTTATGAGTTTGTTTAAAAAAAAAATAAAATCCTGTTCCCAAGCATTGAAACCCTTAAGCCTGTGAGGTGCCACACCTGAGACACCTAGGATTTGCACAGGAGTGAGGGATCTGGACAGGCTGGATCGATGGGCCGAGGCCAGTGGTATTGAGGTTCAACAAAGCCAACCCTGCCGGGTCCTGCACTCGGGTCACAGCAATCCCATGCAGCACTACAGGCTTGGGGAAGAGTGGCTGGAGAGCTGCCTGGTGGAAGAGGACCTGGGGGTGTTGGTTGACAGCTGGCTGAATATGAGCCAGCAGTGTGCCCAGGTGGCCAAGAAGGCCAGCAGCATCCTGGCCTGTATCAGGAACAGTGTGGTAAGTAGGACTAGGAAAGTGATCGTCCCCCTATACTCAGCACTGGTGAGGCCACACCTCGAGTACTGTATCAAGTTTTGGGCCCCTCACTCCAAGAAAGACATTGAGGTGCTGGAGCGGGTCCATAGAAGGGCAACGAAGCTGGTGAGGGGTCTGGAGCACAGGTCTTATGAGGAGCAGCTGAGGGAGCTGGGGTTGTGTAGCCTGGAGAAAAGGAGGCTGAGGGGAGACCTTATCGTTCTCTACAACTACCTGAAAGGAGATTGTAGCCAGGTGGGGGTCAGTCTCTTCTCCCAAATAACAGGCGACAGGACCAGAGGAAACGGCCTCAAGTTGTGCCAGGGGAGGTTTATATTGCATATTAGGAAAAATTTCTTCACTGAAAGCTTTGTCAGTGTTGGAGCAGGCTGCCCAGGGAAGTGGTTGAGGTATTTAAAAGTCATGTAGATGTGGTGCTGAGGGTCACGGTTTAGTGGTGACTTGGCAGTGTTAGGTTAATGGTTGGACTTGATGATCTTAAAGGTCTTTTCCAACCGTAACGATTCCATGATTCTAAGCCCCCGGCCGCGGCGGGAGCTGGTCTGAGCTCGGCTCCTTCTCCGGGCGAAGGGGGTCTGCGGCGGGTCCGGGCGGTGTGCGGCGCCGTGCGTGGGGCTGCCCGGCGGGCCCGTCCCAGCGGCCGGCGCGGCGGCCCGGTCAGCACCAGGGACAGGCGCCGGGGCGTCGCGGGGCGGCTCCCGACACCTCTGCGGGGGGCGGAGGCGGGACCGACACCCCCCCACCTCGTCCGCGGGATCTGGAATGGCAGGGGTTAACAAAACTCGAGAATGAAAGCGCCCGAAAGTGTCTCAGGGGTCGTGCGCGGGAATAAATCCATCAATGGCACCGCTGAAGTACACAACAACCATTTTGAATACGGTGTCAGCGCAGCTCTAGGTGGCTTAAAAGGATTGCAGTTGGGGTTTCGTGTTTCTTGTCATATGTGCACCGTGCCTGAGTACTGACTGTGATGCACATTAAGTGGAGTCCTTTGGTCCAATATACAGGCCGCACAGACCAGGCCAGGAAATCGTGATCTAAATTATTCCTGTATTTATATTTGGCCAAAGTTCATATTCATGTGGATTGTGACTTAATGGTAGTTGCAGAAGTGTTCCACTGACAAGTCAGCTTATGTCCTCAAAGGAAACATTTTGCATCTTGTCAAATGCCTGAATGCATTACTTTTCACGGAGGATTAAAGTTATCAATAATTACCACAAGACAATGCAGTTTGTATGAAAGGTTTGTCAGATCTAGGGCAACGTGCAAATAGAGCAGATCAGTTTTACCATGGATTATAAACCCAAAATCTTTGCAATTTTTTTTTTCCAGAAAAAAAAAAAAAGATAATATAGAAAATAAAGGAATGGTTGCTGTGGAAGGAAGAAAAGGATACCATAGCATTGTGCACTGTCAATTTTATAGATCACTTAATTTTCAACAGCATATTAGGTATCACTTTTTCCAAAATTCATTCAGAGCTAAAATTATACATCTCATTAGGGAAAAACATGTTGATGCTGACAGCAGTATACTCAATTTGTCTTTTAATAAAGAAAGCAATTAGAAAATTGATTTTTAAATGGCTGTGGCTACTGATGCCTCGAGCCATGGAAATACCAAAGTAGTTTTTTAGAATTGCTTTTTATTACACAGTTATCAGAACTATGAACCATTGGCTGTTAGTACTGAGGCAGCAGTGAAATTGTATGGTAAAATGTAAGAAATTTACTAAAATCAATTTATTTAAACTTAGTGTGTCTTTATTTACAAATGGTGATGTTAACCAACTCGGATGATGATAGGTACTTCAATATCTACCAATTAATGAAAATAATGGATATTTGCAGGGGGTAACCATGCAATGAGATGCTTTTCAAGTAAGTGATTATTTGATCCTGAAGTTGATATAACAAAAGACCTAAATATCTTTTCGTCTTCTGCTAGAAAGTTTCAGAACTTTAAGATACTTCATTTTTTTAGCTTTAATGCTTTTATCATGCTGTAAGCCTCCGTCTTGTGCAAGTTCATACCCTGTTTGCATCAAGGCTATTTGATTCTCTTTAGGAAGATTAGGTGGGAATAAATGAGGGCAGAATCTGATTTGACTTTCTGTGGCATGTGGCTAGGCACTTCTGCGTGCTCTGTACTAGTTTCATCTTATGGTATATGCAAGTGCATTTTAAACACTCCTCAGACACTCAGTAGTGTGTTTAAGGGGTAGGAGTTTTGATTGTCAGAAGCTTTTTGTGGTGGGACCTGTGTTAGCAAATCTTAGGATGAAAATACATGCTTTATTTTCCTTGAAGTTAGCTGTAGCTCTTTGTCATCCTTTGAATTCCTCATCAACTCTGCTGTCTCTTAGAAGCCCTCTATAAATAACAAAAGCTGCAAAATGGCCACAGGAAGTTCTCCTGCAGATGATCAAGCCTCTTAAAGTAGCATAATTGATGACTTGGGCTGGAAAACATAACCCAGATGCAGGGAAATTAGATCTATTTTATTATTAATAGGGTGATGATCTGTTAGATTATTCCGTTCTACATATGATAGAAAAAAATCATATTTAGATTTAAGGGCTTATTCCTGAACCTTTACAAGGCCTTTATTCTGCTCCCTGGTAAACACATCAGCAAGGATGACTGCAAATTAGTCCATAATCCTGTTCTGATAAGTGGCAGATCAGTTTTGCTTCAGAATTTGTTTTTGTTTGAAACAGGATGGTACCTGCTAGCTTTTGTGTTGCTCATTAAGTCACTCAAGGCTAGGGAATTTGAAAGTATGGGAGCTCTGCCAGCTCAGCAGTCCCTAAAAGAGCCTACAAACTTGTTCCCAGAAACTTGTGCTTGTGTTTTGGAGGGGCAAAATTCTCTGTTCTCTTTTTCTAGCAAGCACCAGTGACAGTATTAAACTTGCATTTTAAATAATATTTCAAAAATACATTGCTGACCTACCAATGGCCTTGGAACAGTTCTGTGAAACGCCTTCAGGATCACCACTTAGTACAGAAAGCTCTGGCCAGGCCATCCTGTGCAAACAATCCTATTTGCTTTCTGGAAAGTAGCTTACTAGTAGATTTAGCTGTCCCTTTTTCTCTGTGACTTGCTTCTGACCCATGAGTTTCATTCCAGCCTGGGCAATTTCCTTTCTTGGGAAATTCGGATAGTTCTGTCAAGGACTAATTCTGTGTTTTCCACAAGTCCTTCTCCAAGTCTTTTGTCCTTTCTACTAATCACAATCTGATCTCCCCAACTGTTGCATTAGCTGTTCAGCCTCAGATTAGTCACAGAAAGATTGTTTTTGTCATAAATAACCCCCTCATTTTTCATAAATTTCTGCAATATGATTTCATTAGGGGTATGAGGCATTTTGGAAAGCTGTCTGCACATTTTAGTTGCAGTAACTGTAAACTGAAGGTACAGTCATCATGGATGGAATGGTTGTTGGTAAAACCATGGTAAAATAAGTGTTGCTGCTGAACAAGGCTGGCCTCCTCAGCTACTGAGGGGTTCCTCACCAATGATGATGTTAGGAAAATTGACATGTAAAGTAAATATACTGCAGCACAAAATACAGGTGTGCTTTCTTCCGGGCTTGATATCTGATCTCATTCCCTGCCCAGATGAAGGGGTTACAGTTCTGAGTTCAGAAATAAACTAGTGCTAAGTGTGGCTTTCTGGGAGCCTCTACTCGATTACGACCAATTACAAGATATTCCTTTGGTTTTGATGGGCTGTGTAGGTGTTATTTCTCTGTGGTGACTTTGATGTGACTGTTCAAACAGAAGTGCTGACTTTTAGAGGATCTGGGGTGCATTTGCAGTGTGTTTACCCAAACTATAACAGCTCCAGTAAATGAGCCCTTTCCATTTGTGATTGGTTATTGCTTAGCAGTTCTGACTTTCACTGTCCTTTGTATGTGCTGTGTAAGGGGGCAGGAGATTTGGTGATCTGTTCCTTCTGTCATTAGTGAATGAATGAGCAATTTGCAAAACAGCTCACAATTTTCACTTGCCTTCTGATAAAAGACTGGAAGGAATTTCTTTAAAATTAGGACTATAGATATGTCCAATTAACAGTCTGATTCACATGGGATTGTAACTTAATTTCTGGCATTGGCAAAAAAAACTGCCAAAGGAATCTAATATTTCAGATCTTCAAAATTATTTTATTTTGCAGAACTTCTACAGAAAATCCTAGGAAAATATAGCAGCACAGCTCAGATGAGAATCATATTTTCAGAGTGATACTGCTTTGGTAATTTTACCCTTGTAAGACAGGCATTCATCATTCCCATTTTCAGTCTTATCTTACCAGTTTTGCAAAGCTCCTAATGTTGCCCACACACAAGAGCAAACAAAACAATCAAAACCTCAAGCTGTTACATAGAGTTCAATAAAACGTTGTGAATTGCAACTCTAGAGTGTTGCTGAAACGTAAAAAAGGCGGCTGTCAAAGGTAACCTCCTTGGACTGTTCCTGTCATTTCCCTGAGCTGCATTATTAGCATAACATTCCTAGTACAGGGTAGAAACAGAGTTATGACAGTAGGTAATTCAAGATGGACTGTCAGCAGAATGAACCCCAGCAACGCAGCTTGATTCATAACCCAGGCTGCTTTCATACTTGGGGCCAGTCCAACCTCAAAATGTCAGTGTTGACTACACAATATCCACAAATCTTGTGCTCTGATTTTAGAGAGAAAGAAAAGCTGGAATTCCCTTTAAGTTTAAACATGATCTATTTTCAGTTAGTTTGTCTAAATAAATGTTGGCTCTTTAATTCTAGCTCACTGTTCAACTGCAAGTATTCAGTTGCAAATGCATGCTATTTGTATGAAAGGAAAGGTACTGTGAATCTCTTCCCACCTGTTTCACTCGATATCTCTGTGCCTCTCTCAGTTGAAGGCTGATTAATCCATCATTGCATCTTTCTTAAAACTGTCACTGTTAATCGTCTGTTTGAGTATGGGTTACAGTTTGCAGCCTTTATGCAAAACCTTCATAATTTTGCCTTGCAGCACTCCAAGAGTAAATGATATGCCCATTTACAGATAAACTTGGGCACTGCATTATTAGCATAACATTCCTAGTACAGGGTAGAAACAGAGTTATGGCAGTAGGTAATTCAAGATGGACTGTCAGCAGAATGAACCCCAGCAACGCAGCTTGATTCATAACTCAATTGTCAAGGTCACAGAGGGAGTTAATGCCATACTCTGGCCCAGAACTGATTATCTTTGATACTTACCACAAAGTAGCATCAGCTAAGTATCTGTCTTGTTCAGTTTGATTACTTGGTGCCTTGATCTGATGATTTGTTCAGTCGAGCCTATTGATTTATTGAAACAATTTTAATTGTGACATCTGAAGACTAGGATAAACTTAGCTGAGAATACTGTGTGCTACTTGGGTCTTCCAAATAAGGGCTTGACTCAAGCACTACTTTTCCTTGAGCACTAAAAAATTGTTTGAGCATTAAAATGACAGAAAAAGCATTCCCAGAGCCTTTTAAAAGAGGCATTTACAAAGGGATATATGACCTCTAGATTATCCAAATGAAGAAAGACTGCCCAGCTCACCTACTTTAACAAACCAGAATTAACAGATATTTTGCTCTGCTGATGATACATTCACTGTATCAAAGCAGTAAAGGAGGAGCAAAATGACCCACACTTTTCTGAGAATTTTTCATTTAACTGTCAATAGAACATGTGATCTGGCTCAGCAGCTTTTCTCACAGTGGCCTACAACTAACACTTTGGCCACTTCGTAGTTGCCGGTAAAGATAATGATTGCAGGTAATGATAAAGATAATAAACTTGGCATCCACTGGAGAATACCTGCTGGTGTGTGTTTTTTTTCTAAGGGTAGCATCTCAGTTCCCAAACTTTCAACATCCTACAGAACTTTTCCTGGCTCTTCGATCATAAAGTAAATTTGTTTAACACCATCACCTGAACAGATAATCTGGAGTAAGCTATTATTGTAGCAGTATGTCTGTTAAAAAGGAAATAGAACAAACTAGACTGAAACCTAAGCACAACAGTTTTCATTTCATACATGTATGCTAAGAGTCTGTCCTGCCAGTTACGTAAATCTACACAAGAGAATATGTGCAAAAGCAAACATTCACTACTCAACATCCGTCAGGAGACTGTAGCCAAATGCTCCAACAAAATACAGTGACAGAACTGCTTCAGATGAGGACTTGGCTATTTAATAATGGTTTAACCGAAGTTGTTTCTGTTTTCATTCACACATTCTTCCATTCCTTTCTTAGTGTTTTTGGTTCTGCTGGGAATAAGGGAGGAACTGTAACATGTAACATGAGTGCGCTAGCTGACTTAGCTTGATTCTCCCAAGTGGTAATTTTTTTCTTATTTGAAAGGTGTGTAGGAATATTGTTTCTCAGTTGAGAGGAAGGAAGATCAGGAATATCTTGATGGTCAGATGTGAAATGTACGACTCATATAAGATGGGAACTGACAAAACAGCTATGTAATTTGCACTTGCACAAAGTTTTCATGCAGTAAGCAGAATGAAGAACTGATAGAGAAAGGCACGCCATGTCAAAACATGTTCTTGTCTACCTCTGTTCAATCACAATAAATAAAATAAACAAATGAATTTAATATGTAGCTTTATTGGCAATTTCAGTAATAAAAAGTTTGTTTAGGGTCAGCCAAGCTTTCCAAGTGAGTTTCAGTGGCCTAGGGGAGGACAAGTGAGATAAAAATTCAGGATCCTGTTATGTGAGTAACCTGATCCAATTCCCCCATGTTTAGAGTAATGCGCAAGTTAACAAGAACAGAGCTCCAAGACAAGACAACAGGAATGTCTTATTCCTTATTCCATTTATTTTATTTTGTTCCTCAGCCCTTTCCTTTACAAGCTGGATATTAGTTGTAGAGGGACTGGAATGAAAGTTCCAGTGAAATGTGTGCTCTGTGATGAGCTTTTTTCTTTTGATGAGATCTTGCAAATTGAGATCAAGTAAAATAACAGTCAAATTATAACTGAAGTCAAACAAATCTGCTGGAACCAATGTTTCTTAAGTAGAACCAAGGCACTTGCTCTTGGAGGGAGGAAGCAGAGAAAGACAGGTTTTATCTTTTTCACATGTTGAAAAGAAACATTATGGTGTCCTCTTGACTTGTCAAATCAATTGATATTTTGAGTAATTTGCACTGCATATGTAATAGCTGGGATGGTTGCATTAGTACTTAGGCTGGCATTTCCAAAGAGTTTTAGTTGCTGAAGTTCAATTGAATATCCTTTTCATAAGCAGGATCCTTTTTCAGATCTCTGTCCCCAGTCCTGAGATATCCAAAACTGGGCAAGAAATGCTAGTATTGTGAAAATCTCAAGCAAGTAGGAAACTAATCACTAAGACAGGATGTGCTTAGTAGGGGATTTCGCTTTATTGCTATGGGACTTTTTGTTTTGTTTTGTTTTAACATTTTTGACTGATAAATTTAGAACTGATTTGAGATCTGTGTGGAGTGGTTTAACTGCCGTGATTTTCTGTTCAGAGAATCCTCCTTAAACAGTGGATGAGAAATACATCTCTCTGAAACCCAGTTTGCATTAGGATCCACCTCATGTGGCTGAAGCACTATGCTGTAAGTCCTTACTGGTATCATGCCATTCCTATCTGTATGGCTGTTCTGGTAAGGCATGTGGCCCTGGCCTTCTTTCGGCAAAAGAAATGCACTGATCTTATCTACACCCCAAATCCTAGGTTTCCCAGAAATGGCTTCCGATGATGTTGGAGAGTCATCTGTGTTATTTTGAAAACTCCTGCAGTAATTTTATTTTTAAAAGCTGGAATTCAGGCAGCTCACACTATAGCCATGTTCATGACCTGCTCTAATAAGCAATTGCCTTTGTGCTGTGACTCAGTAAAAATGGAGCAGGTTCAGCTGTGATGGGGATTCTTTCCATTTCAGGAAACAGCACAATGAAGGGAGGCTGCAAGATGTAGCTCTCTAACGCATGCTGTGGCCTCCTTAGCCCTGTGTCTGAAATCACTATGGTCTAGCTCCTACATGTGAGAAAAAATCAGGGAGGGTTGAGTCACTGAAAGAAGCAAGGAGAAATCTGACACCATAAGTTCCTTTTCTGATAGTGGCCCACAACAGGAAAGAGAAGAGTCATGTTTCATATGAAGTTTCTGTGTTTTGCAACCCTTCAGGATTCCCTAGCTTATTTACGGTCACTTTCTTTTGATGCAGTGCTAATGGGTATCCTGAATTGTGTTTTCTTTTTTGCTTCCTTTGCCTTTGTCCATCCTCTACTGTGACAATTTGGGCTAAAGCAAAAATTAAAGTGGGTGTGATTTATTGAAATGGAGTTCCACATGATGTTTCACGGAGTTTTCATGCTTTTAATTCCTTCAGTCGAAATAAATGGTCTTTGCAGTGCTCAAAGAGAACAGCTTTTACTGCATGAAACTTATTTCTCATCTGACTGACCATAATGATCCAGGACCTTAAAGATTGGTGTGTTTTATTCTTTTTCAGAGGAATGATTTTCAGAAGGAATCTGTGCAGTGAATATGACCAACCACTGAGCTGCCTGATGCTA
Source organism: Fratercula arctica (assembly GCA_947846985.1). NCBI lineage: Eukaryota > Metazoa > Chordata > Aves > Charadriiformes > Alcidae > Fratercula > Fratercula arctica. Next base: position 31,065,015 of record CANTUZ010000010.1, read on the forward strand.
CTACCTCGACTCTGTCTTTCAGCAGATTAAGTTCTCTTCTTACTTCACTGAGCAGCAGCAGAAAGTGAGTTTTAACCAGTGCATCTGGAAAGCAGCCCTTCGAATAAGATGTATCAATACACATTAAGGGTTCTGACATGTGCTTCTGTTACTCAGAGACTTCAGCTGAGGACAGCAGCATCAAAAGGATTCATATTTTTAAATAACAGTTGGAGGATTATTATAAACCCAGATGCCATCTGTTTACATGCTAAGGTGGAAGCATACATGGTTTCTTTAAAAGACAGGAGGGGGCTCTGTTTAGTTAATGCTGGCTTTGGCACCCGAGGGCAGTGGGGACTGCTTGGAAAGGGGTACTAGAAGCGTGAACTAGTGAGAATTAGAAGAAGACGGTGATACTGCTAGGATGCAAGACCCTGGAGGACTTGAAGGCTGGACTGCTCCAGGACTGTCTCTGGGGTGAGTGACAAGGAATACTTGACCGCAGGATCTACCTGGTAGAAGGGAGCCAAGACCTGAGTTTACAGGTACTGAAGAGATCAGGGTTACGAAGAGAAGTGAGGTTAGAAACAGCTATTTCCTGCCAGGTCCTTGGAAAGGGTAAGCGAAGGCCTGTTCTCTGGCCCTGTGGATTAGCTAGCAAAGAGCTGACTGGTCACTCTCTGCTGGGACTAGGGAAAATGAGAAGAATCTCTAGGAGATGTGGACTGAGCTGAGCAGGCTCTCTACATTCTGCACAACAGGATTGTGAGTGGTGGCATTGGGAAAGAATTTCTAAATTCACATCTGAAACTTTTGATTAAAGAAGAGAAAAAACATTTTTTTCTTGGTTTCTTTTTAAGCCTTTTTTATTTTCTTTTTTTAAGTGAATTTGCATAGCATGTCAAATTTAGAAAACTAAAGGGAGAGGTGTTACCCAAAACATTAAGGTATATTCTATTCTTTGGTTATGTGTTTACAACTGTGACCAGTCTAGCGTATATTAATACTAGTTGCAGTCTGATGGAGAACAGCTCAAAGTCACAGCTCAGTACTGGGCAGTTACTAGCACTCTGTGATAGTAGCCACATGCTCTAGGCACTAGAAATGCCTCTATAAGGTTTTAAGAATACAGTCTTATTCTTTCCTTTACTCCTTCCTTTTATGGCTGAGCCTCACTGTATTCTTAAGACTTGTTGCAGTTCAAACTTTGATGAATTGCCCTACTTTAAATCCTTTGACTTCAATGGAGCTCTTTTGTGCATGAAAGTAGAAGTTGGCCTTGAAAAGGGTAGCTTATGTCTGGACAACTATCTGATATTCAGAGCAGGCTGCACTACGTAGTTTTCTCTGATTTTCATTCTGGGCAATGTCCAGGGAAGGTTGTGGAAATCTTATTGGTTTGTTTTTGTAGTGCTTCATCCTGCCCTTGTTGCCCTTGTTTCCTGAATGACACTGCTGGTCAATGACTCACTTTTCCATTGACAATTTTTGTCCCACTAATGGAGCAGAAAACCCTAAAAAGATTCTACTATCTGTTTGACTTTGTCCCCTGACTTCAAGGGACAAATCTCACCTATGGGGCCTCAGCCCCCATCCTCTTTCAAGGATCTCTCTCTTAAATCATCTCCTGTTAATTAGTTGCTTCTCCCCATAGATCTGTTTCAGCACCTTCTCCACAGATAATTTTCCTTTTTGCTTATGTATCATAGAGAAAAATTTGATCCAGCGATTTTAATATTCAGCTTCCTCAAGGGAATACATTATTACATATCGGGCTCTTTGATCAAAGAACGTACACAACTACATGATACATATTTTTGTGAGTTACATTTTACCATTAAAAAGCTTGATTCTACTTGACTCATGTTACAAAGTAAAATATACCTGTAAATGATAACGGAAGTCAGCTTGGTGGGCGTCTGTAAATTACTTCTGTTGAGTAATTCCTGTTGAGAAAATTAATTACTATGCATCCTTTACCCACTTCAGTAACAATCTCTGCCTTTCATATGTAATAGTATAATTTAGACTTTTTGATAACTGTACAGTAAAGGAAGAAACTGTGAACAGTGGAAAAAAGAAATTATATTTCCAGTTGTGAATCTTGGAACAAAGTGCAAAAACTAGTTGAGAGTAGCCTCATGATGATGAAGAGCATATTATCTCTATTGTACAGGTAGAAATACTGAGATATTAAAAGATTAAATAATTTTCCCAAGGTCACACAGAAAACATGGAAAAAAACAAAAATAGAATCTTGAACTTCCGATTCCAAATTCTGTGCATTTTCTCAGGTCTGTTCTTCCTCTTCTTTGTAAGGTTTGCTGTACCAAAGTACTGCTTTCTACATCAAATCACAGTAGGGCTAATAACAATACAGTTTGCAGCCCAGCTCATCTATCAGTATTAACCTTGGCTTTAAAAAGTGTGAAACAGAGATTTATTAATGTACAGTTCTGTGGAGCTAGCAGCAAATACTAGACTGGAAAAATATTTTTAAAATTCAGTAACTTTTCGTACTGACCTAACATACTTTTAACTCCTTCATTTCAGTTGTGTGTCCTGAGGGATTGTGTAAATTTTTATGCACATGATTAACTTCAGACATCTGAAAAACTTTATAAAAATCAATTCTACCAATCCAAAGGGTGCATCTGGGCATATGTAATACGTTTTTAAAGTACTGGGGCTTTTGAAGGAAATGCTGTTACAATAGGGGTACAGTCACTTTCTGTGTGACCCTTTAGGCATGGCACTGTGAGGAAGGGTATGGATTTTCCATTCTATTTTTCCAGTCAGTGGAAAACATATAGCAATTGCAAGTATGCCTGTTAAGTGTGCCTACAGCCTATCCAGGACATGTCCTTTATGAAACTTTACATAGGAGAGCTTGTGCTATCCAATGATGTAGTCTCAGATTTTTGTGTCTGTTTCTGAACCATCTTCTGGTACACATGTGGAAGTTACAGTGAAGTCTAGACATTGAGGGAAATGAATAATGGCTTTGTTTTTACATTGTGGGTAAAACATGGTTTGCAAAAATTCCCCTTTGCAAGTTTTTTACATGCCCTGAAGAGCTGTAGAAACACCCAAAAAGCACTGGAGGTGCCTTTGTTTTTTCTGAATGTCAAGCTTGCTGTTGATTTTGCATATGACTGCAAGAAAAATACTCTTTGTCACTCTGTCTTACCTGAGAATGTGTGAAAATTTACTCAATGTCACATGCTATGATGACACCTTTTAGTCCAGTGGTGGATGCAAAACAGTTTCCAGAAGTATGGAAAATGAGGCTGTAACCTGCAAAACACAGGGACTAAGATCCCTGGCAGTATGTGAAAATTGGAGAGATTGGCAACTTGTGACTGCTGCCTTATACAGTAATTCAGTCTTGACCTGCAACAGCCTTTTATTACACTGGCTCATGGCACGTTCTTTGCAGGACCACCAATAGCGACCAATTGCTCATCAGTTTTGCAAAATTGCTTGGATGATCACATCAAACATTTTCACTTGTGACCCAAGCCTGAATTTGAGCTTGAGCCTGTGTAGGTGAAGAGCTTGCCTGTTAACTCACAGCCCTGCTTGCTATTGCCTTTGCCAGCGGACTGCTCTATCAACAGCTGCTGTAGCACAAAAGGCCAAAGGGAAGTGCCTCAGTTTTGCCCTAGTCCTTTCACACCTCCAAGTCACTGGAACATACCCAAATGCATGGTAAGCTACAGGCGGTCTCTCCAGTGCAGAACAGGCTGTACAGTTGACTTGGAACTGAAACATGAATCATCTCAGTCCTAAATTATTTTAATCCAATCAGTCATCTGTGTTAAAGGGTGTAAAAAGACAGCAAAGCAGAAAGAATGGCTGCCAAGTAGAGGATACAGGACACAAATAAAGCTGCTAAGATGAGGTGAAATATGAACTAATAATGATTTATTCCAAATGCCACTGGGGTTGCGGTGTGAATCACTTAGAGAGATATTCAGGTGAAATGAATTTTGTAGGCTTTCCCCTGAATGATTTTTATAGTCTCAGTAGAGGTGAAGGGAAGGCAAAGCTGTTAGTTACACAGGGAGTACACACAAAAGTTTTGAAGTGCTCCCAAACAAATTCTCCCTAATTAATATGTGGTTTTCAAGCCTCTTGTAAGTAGACAAGCACAAACAGCTGTAGTTCTTTTTATAGATACAAACTAATCTCTAGTTCATGTTGGAGTTGAAGGATATTGAGAACAACATGCTGTGGATTCGTAAGGTTTTTCTAGCCATGGAAGTATTCTTTTTATACTCTCTAAAAGTGGAAGGGAATGCAGAAGAGTGCAGAGTGTAATCTTCTAGGATACTACTTGGGAACAAAATCATGGCAGGAGCAAAGGGTCTAGCTCTTAAGGACACATACCATGCACTTCTTATTAACGTATGAAACAGCACATGTGAGTTTTGACCTATTTTCTTGACAGGTTCAGCCTTTTGTGACCCATATGAAATGGGCAGCATTCATTAGCATTTGTTCCCTGTTTTCACTAGTGTGAATGGCCTTCATGTCAAAGGATGGGAAGAATTACATGCTTCATGTTTTAAAATAATTTTAAAAGCCTAAGCAATAAGTCATAATAAAATTCCCTAGACTTGATTAATATCTTTGAAGATACTTCCTGTTTGAAGATTATATGTTTTCTCCCTTCTTTCTCCTTATTGCTAGCTGTATATGTTATCAGTTTAATATTGTCCTCTGCCTGGAGACAATATCCGGTTGTGGTAGGTGAAGGGAGGAACTGTAATAGCTCCTTTCCATCTCCTTTCTATTAAAATGCTAAAGTGGGGATGGTGTGGATTTCACGCATCTCTAGAACAACTATTGTTGGAGAACGAACCCTTCTACTCACACAAGATTTACTTTAGAAAAGCACATCTAAAGGTAAACCACTTTGAAGTATTAGAAGGCAGATGTGTATTAGTATTAGAAGGAAGATGACTTACCCATAACACATTTCAGTATAAACATTGCTTTGAATTCTGCATTCTTCTCATGAAATCTGCTAAAGGAAACTTGCAAGGAGTTTCCTAATACTTTCCTATAGCTCTGGGGAGTTTAGCTGAGAGTGGGTTAAACTGGTCTCTTAAGTGACAGTTGAAAAAAGAAGCTAAGTATGGAAAGGACCTTAGCCTTGTCCTTAGTGTTATTCCTTTCTCTTGCCCCAGAATCTCAGAAATTAAAATAAAGATCTGAGACTTCAAATTTCTGCTCAAGTGCATTGCCTTTCAATTGGATTGTAGAAGAAAATGAGGGAAAATGTGTCATTAATGAGAGAAGGGAGCACTAACTCTGTGATTTAAGTTTTCATTTGACTGAGGAAGTTCACAATGATGAAGAAACCATCTTCAGGAAGTAATGTACGTTTTTCCCCAAATCTCTCAGCTTTAGGTTTGTAATAGCTTTGGAGTTAAACTACACTAAGTGAACAAAGGCCAGTTTTGAATGTCGTACTTCCCTTTCCTCTCATGTTAATCCTAGGAGGCTCATAGGTAAGATCCATGCAGTGGTGGAATATACCTGAGCAGAGTAAAATCCAAATGGAAGAAATTGTTTCATGAGCTGCATAAAGAAGAGATAATGAAATTACAATGTGACTGAGATCAAGAAGAGAACAACTGGAGAGAGTTCTCATGCTGAAAAGCTTACTCCCCTTGCTTTTATCCTTGCTTGTCTTGTGTTGTGTCTTTGTAGGAGCATTTCAGAACAATGTAGGAAGGTATTCTGAATTCAGCTGGTCCATAGTTGTTCCAGAGGTATTGACTAAGGTGACATTCTGGCTTGCCCCACTCACTTAGCCATTGGACTTCTTGTTATGCTTGTGGCTGTTGATCTTAGGGTACAGGAAACCAGAGTTGTATCCAGAAGGCAGCTTTACTCCTTGGACATTGCTGTATGTTATTGTAATGCTGGGTATCTGGGCTGCAGATGGTCTGTGGTGAGACTGTTCTTTTCTTTGTCCAATACCATTCAGGCTCTCACCTCTCTAAAGGATGCAAGGATTTAAAAGAAATGGAAAACCCAAACATCTACAAGAAGATCAGATTGCATCATCTATGAAAAAGCAGGATATATTTAGATAAGCACTTTGCTGATCCCCACAACTAACTCAAAACCAAACTTGATTGACCATCGAGGAAAAAGTAGATCTGAATATTTTTCAATGTTTTATGGGTAACTTATGAGAAAAAAAACACCTGTTAAGCTAAAGTACTGAAGCACGGACTTTGCATTTGCTACTTAGGAGCTGGTTGACTTTGGTGAAAGTCCAGGCTAATGGCAGCACATTTGACTATGAATAAAAGTGCTGTGAATATGCTCAGTCTATGAATTCAATGAAGTAAGGAGTCCCCCCATAACGAGGGACTATTTAGGTTCACTGGGGCTAGAGATAATGTAAAATGTAGTGATAACAGCATGTGTAGTTTGAAGGGGGAAGCAAACTAGAGAATGAAGTGAAAACTGGAATTGAGGAAAAAATTAATTAGCATTTTTTGACAATAGCAATGTTAACTGTCACTTGCACAGGACCAAAAAATGAGCGTTAGGATGAGGCTAGCAATAGCTCGTAAAGATTGCTATGAACAATAAAGAGATAATTTAAGATGTTTACATTACGTTGGGGTTAATACTGCAAGGATAAAACTGGCTTGTTTTCACCTGTCAACTTTTTTGTCTTATTTCCCTGTCTGTCCAGAATTAAGGCAAGTTGATTCACTTGTGGCAGATGTAAAAAAAAAAATTATCAGTATGTCATAGCTTTGTTACATGGAAGAAGAAATAGGCACACAACATCTTACTGAATAGGTGATATGGCACCTTTCAAAAACTTACCTTGATTTCCTCCAAGTTGCATTTTTTAGATGTTGGGTGCTACCCAAAACAGAGAACATTAAATAGTTAACAGTGTCACTTTGCACAGAAGTACTTGCCACTAGACTATAGCTGTCTCATAGGTACAGCCATCGGAATGGCTGTCTCAGCTTACTGTGTACATTATTCATATAAAGATGGCACAAAATTAATGCTTCCATGCTCCACTAAGGAAATCACAGACCTCATTAGGGGACCTACTGAATTCAAGAAAAATATTCAAGTTTCTTGAAGAAGTTGGACTTAAGGAGAACCCTGTAGTACATGTCTTCTCCTTCTGCTTAGTTTCAGCAATGATCTACCCATTGTGGTCATGTTTTCTGTATTCTGCTGGGAGTATTGTGTGGTTTTTGCATCTCAAAAAATGACTTAATTTGTGCTCAGAGACTGAGATTATCATTAGTTTTTATTCCCTTGGTTAGTTAGATCCACACCAAATATTAAAATAATAATTCTTACAGTAGGTGTAGCAGTGTACTCTATGACATTCAATTCCACCATGGATATGTCATCAGCATCTACAGGTGTCTGAAAAATGAACAAAGGTAAGAAAGACATAAATGACATATAGGTATGTCCCAATATTTTATATACGTGAAATGCAAAGTATAGTAAAAAGAAAAAAAGGGAGACAGCAGAGGACTGACTGAAAACTAGTGATATGCTAAAGGTAGCCGTGTTTTATACCTCTCACCATATGTGTTCATTTGATAGCAAATGGCAAGACAACAGAAAGATTGACCAAGTAATTTGGACAGCGAAACACAAATATTACTGAATACATAGTTAAAACCAAACATAAAACAACATACCATTCGGATGCTAAGTTCACTAAAACATCATCATTGCTTGTCAGAAATGCAACAAAGACAGCTGAGTAATGAACCAGGGTGAAAATAAAAAGCTGATGACCTTTTATAGCCTCTAAGTCATTACTCATTGTGTTAACTCATAGGTTAACCCCATCATCTTGGCAGGAACTTTCATGATTAATTATGGTAAAATGTGCAGATTTGTTAACCTACCAGCTGTCAGAGAATTTAGATATTATGCAGTCTGTTACCTTCTCAGAAATCCCAGAATCATGGCTCTTCCCTTTAGGTTTGGCTCTTATGTCACTAGTTTGAGTTGTGTCTTTACCCGTTTCATAGGAAATCTGTCTGCTAGCAAGTCTGGAGAACATAGTGGGGGTATCAGTTTCTGTGTCAGTACAGCCCTAAAATGAATGTAACAAAAACAATCACTTTAGCTTCCTTAGATTTCCATCCAGTTTGATCCATGAGAAGCAGTTTTACCTAGACAGAAATTGTGAGAGAGACATTGTATAAAAGACATTTCAAAAAAGTTATGCCATGTATGACTTCATAAAATCTTTGCTTATAAGAGGTACAATCAAAACTATCAAGTCTGTTGAGCCTAAAATTCGGCTTACCTTTTTTTTTCTCCACAGGATGCACTGCAAAATTTCAAGCAAAATAGTGTTTGTTTATAGTCTATTGTTGAAACTTCTCTGATACACCTCATAGCTCTGAGGAGACAGTATTTCCATAGTAGCACCCAATTAGGAAGCACAGGTGTTTGGAGGAATTAGGGCCAAATTTTCCAAAATTAGGGCCAAAGTTTCCAAACTTTGGGCTTGGGTGGAAGGGGAAATAAAGAAGGAAATGTCTGGAGACTGCAGAATCAGTGCTTTAGAAACATTTTGTTCCATGAAGGAGCCCTCATTTTATACACTTTGTTCCAATTAATGGGAAAACAAAAAAAATAAAAAGACAAAACTCCCTAACCCACCAGAATTTCCTAGAAGTCAAAAATTCTGTTCCTGTTCCTGACTGGCAGTCTTTTCACTGCAATGATGAGGAATCACAGAATTCCATAAGTCATAATAAAACAATGAAACAGCTAATGGGGTTGTGATGAGCAGCTCATGGGAAACCAGCCCATTCTCTGTTTGACAGTGTGCTTTGCCTTAAAATTGGGGAACATAACAGTACGATATACTTTCTTAATTTTTTTTTCATACAGCAAGGGGTTTTCATAAGCAATCTATGTGCTTTGGGTGTTTTGATAAACTTTACCCAGGGAAGAAAATAAAAATAAGAGGTGTAGAAAACATGAACTTTGGTGGAACTGGAGAAATTGGCCTGATGGGTCTGTTACTATTGAGAGAGAATCCCAACTGGTGATGCTATAGCAGAATTTTAATACAGAACAGATTGATTGTTCTAAGGAGGATGAGGATCATTTTTCCTGTGTAACTGTGGGAGAGGATAAGGGGAACACAGAAGATGGTTAAGAAAAAATTAATTTAAGTTGGAACTGTGACAATCAAGATTGTATTTTCAGAAGCAGCTTTCTAACTGTTGGGAAAGCAATGATGAAGATGAGTGAAGTGTCTCCAGACTGAAACGTCTCCATGGAAGATTTTTTTAGAAGAGCTTAACAAAATATCCAGGAGGACAATCTAAGCATATGTTTTCCTGCTGAAGCACAATAGGTTGGGCTAAGCTATTTTCTGGATCCCAACATTTTAAAAAACGTGTACTGTGCTTCCCATTCCATGCATAGAATGTATTAGCACTTACAGTCCCATTTGATTGAATTTTAAAATGGAAGTGACTTTATTTTCTGAGCATCTGTTATGGAGATTGGCTCCTTTTCATTGCAAAGAATTGACTGGAAATTGTTTCTTTAGGATTTTCCAAGGTGCAGAATGTCTTTGCATCCACAGGAGTACAAAAAAAATGCATAAAGATAATTTATCAGCTTACAGTTTGATGACCAGCCTTGACATAAAATACACGGCAGCATATGTACTGCCTTTTTGCATTGTGAGTTTATGTCTAGAATTCTTATAGCTGAATTGAGACACATATGGTGCAACAAACCCCAAAATAAATTATCAGCAAGCATTGAAGCAAGTTTGTTTGCTTTAAACTTGAGCCCTTCTTTCTGCTCTGTACTTCAGTTAAACTGATATTACTTACTAATAAATCATACTTTCTACGGTCAAATCAAATAGTTAATGGAAACATATTCTTGTCAGAAAATTTTGAATCTGTCATTGTTCTGAACAAGATCCAGACTTACTCAAGGCTTATAGAAAATTCCAGACTGAAGCATGCCAGTTGCTTGGAATTTTTTACTTTGGCTAATTTTCTTTCTCTATGCCACTGTTTTACCTCGAGTACTAAGATTTGCTGTCCTAAGCAAAAAGCATTGTTGAATTGTTTATATGGTTCCCCTTCCCCAGCACTGATAGTAGTACAAGAACACACAGTGTTACTGAGTCTTGTGTTTTTAAGAATTGGGATTTGCAGCCTATGAGATTTAATATAAAAATGTTTCTTTTTTTATTAGCCAATTTTAAAACATTCCACCTGAATGGTGGCTCCTAGCCAGAAAAAATTAATTTTGATTGGACCAAGAAGTCAAAAGAATATAGAGTGCAAAGAAATTGAAATATCGCTGTTAAAAACAACTGCCAAAATTCAGCACTTGACTGGATTAGATGATCTTGACTATGAAAAAGAATCACTGAGAAAATTATGGCTTTTCATTTATTCGGAAATTTCATTTAAAACAATTGCAAAGAACTAACTAATGTGCTTAATTACTTAGTGATGTAACTTTGGGTTGCAAGAGAGTGCCTGGGATGCCAAATATTTGCCCTGTTTCCAGCTGCTGTGCAAAACATTTGGCTTCGCTTAGACTGGCAGCAGCAAGCTGTTGAGGTCTGCTGTGAGAATGATTCGGTAATGGATTTACTGATTTGTCTAAATCTGATGATTAATGTTTCCAAATACAGCCCATTTCACTTTCAGAAAGCATTATCTGTTTCATTACAACCTTGCTTTCACTAGAGAACTATTTAGTGACCAGAAGTTTCCGGGCACTCTGGTCACCCTTCCATCAGTGTCACAAACCATGAAGAATACAAAGATCGACATTCTGCTTTTACACTTCAGCCAGACAGGATGTCTTCTATTTCACTATGTCTCTCTGTTTCCTTTGGAACTCTTGTAATGAGCACCATAATGCCGTTCAGCTAAAGAATCTACCACTTTGAAGGAATCTAAATGAAAATGAATTACTTTGCAATTAAAAATGGATATATGGGAAGTGTCTCCCTTACTGATTCACTGTCAGAGAGAGAAGTCAGTCGCCTTTTTCCTTTCTGCAGCCCACTTATCTCAGAAGACTGGCTGGTTATAGTCGCTCGTCTGGAGGAGGCATAACTGCTGAAAGACCGTGAGTCTTTAGGAGAAACTCTCAGCAGGGATCCAAGGCAAGGAACATATGTTGCAATGGCTGTTCTAGTGGATGAGAGGTAGCACCAGTCAGATTTTTTCTGTTAGCACAAAAACTCAGTCATCATAAACAATGCATTTATTCAGAGAGATGAACTTATGCCGCATGGACTGGAAAATTACAGGGTAAAAAAAGAGTTTTCCAGATATCCAATATCTCATACACAATCACCCTGCAAGATCACTTATTCACAGTGTTCTGCAGAACTCAAATTTATTGCTTGGCAAGGATAAGGGCATTAAAGTATAACTCTTCGAACTGAAGGTAGCTATTAAAATGAAGTTTTATCTGCTTTCAGCTTAATCAGGGCAAAAATAAAATTCTGTCCCTTTAAACTGAACCTTGCAGAAGTACCACATAATGAATTATTTTAATCTTCTCCTAAGCAGCTATTCTAGCTTCCTCTTACACATCTGTCTGCTGGCTATCTGTAGAGTTGTACAAAAAGTGTAGTTATTTTACAGTATTTCTTTTCTCATATGCAACATAATGAAACACTTTTACCTAGCTCTCCTCTTCCTCCCGGCCTTCCCCACTTAGATGTTCATGCCCACCTCTTCTCTATCCAGTTCCCCAGCAGGTCTTTGTAAAGGATGAAACAGCAGCATATATATGGCTCTGCTGCCATCCATTAGATCTCACAGCCTGCATCTGAACTTGATATGGTAATGACCCTACATGTTACAACTCAGAAAAAATACTATCTGAAATATAAAAGCCTGAAGAAAGGTGGAAAAGATGCACAAAATGGGAAAGAGGTGGATTGACCTACTGAATTGCATCTCTCACTGGCCTGGTTAATTTAACTAACTGCTATTGGCGATGCTGACAAATGTCTGCATCTCTCATGAAGACAGTTAAATTTACGGTGCTTTCCTTTGAGGTGGGAAGGTCTCTATCTTTTATCATGTAGTTTGTAAGTACAGATCAGTATCCATAAACATCTCTAACTCCCATCTGCACAGTAATTTGTTCCAAGTACAAATTCCACTGACATTTATGTGTCATTGGGAAGTTTTCTTGGGGAGGGCGAGGCTGTCTTGCAGAGGTAAAATGAACAGATGAAGCAGAGTTCAGGTACTAGTCCTAAAAGTGACAGTTACTGTCTGATTTTCTTTGCTATATTAAATGTATTTTATAGAAGTGAACTTACCTGTATTTTGGGTGACTAATAGCATAAATGATGGGGTTATGGATGACAGAAGCTTTGGCAATCACAGCTGGTATGGAGTTCATGTAGGGTGTTAGGACGTGGGAATACCTAGAGTAATGCAAATGCATTCCATATTTAGTATTGAGTCCTATGTAGTCTATGCAGTTATACACTGACAACACAATGCTTTATTAGTGCTTCAGAGAGAGTAAAAGGGGAAGTTCTGTACCCAAACAATGAGAGAACAAATTTTACATCCTTTGACTGTAAAGATCAACATCCACCTAATTTCATTTCTGAGAAACATGTTTTTCTTGGGGCTTCTCTTGCAGCACTTCACTGCTGTGACTCAGGATGGTGGTAATTCCCATGTTGTTTACCCTAGGGACAAAGTCAGCCTTCAATAAGTGAATATGCATTCATCAGAGTATCTGTCTGTTCCAAACTCAGCAGATACACTTGCTGAGTAATATGTCATCAAATAGGTGTGCAGAATGAGGCATTTTCCAATTCAAACTTTATTTTTTGCCTGATCTGAACTAAAAAGTGAAGGGGAAGTATTTTCAAGTGTCATTTGCCATGCACATATGTTACTGTGACCATGCATATATGCAGGTGATGTGACTCTAAAGGATAAAAGAAGTATGATTGATGTCTACCTGCCATGCTGCTATCAGCCAGTTAATTTTTGAAGATAGCTTGAAGTAGCCCATAAGGTCTTGGTCAGAAGAAATTCAATAGAACAGCTCAGACCAAAATAACAATAACATTTCATAGGCAGTTTCTACCAGGCAGATTCTCCATAGACCTGCTTAGAGGCTACGAAGACCTCTTCCTGCATTGGTAGAAAGACTTCTAAGTGAAACGGCCCAGAAAATCAGTCTTTCCTCCTGAGGATAACATCCTTTCTTTATCAGTACTCTTCTTCATGAGAAGACAGTCTAAGCTCCATCTTTCAATTAGTCTTGTATTCCTGTAATATTATGGGAGAAAACAGATTTTCCTCTCAATCCTCTCTCAAAAGAAGGTCTCTCATATGAGTGCTGCAAACAAACAATGAAGAGAATTGTGTAAATAGGTGGCAGCTCATCTTCCTGGTGAAGAAATTTTTCATCAAACTATGGGAATATTTATGCTCTGTGATGAGGTGGAAATGGTTTGCCAATGGTAATACAGGAATCATTTTGTCAGATGCCTGAATGTTGAGATGCCATTTCACCTCTAATTTAAAGCTTTTCTCCAATAAGAATTGTCCAAGTAGCATGTTCTCCATATACAATTTTTGACATGTTTTTTCCTAATCATACTTTTAAAGCATTGGTTAGAAGTGTAATTCTTCAGAGAGCCTGGAGAACACATAACAGTATGGCCTAGCTGGAATAGGGTTTTTGTCCCTGAGATGAGAGAGATAGTGCTTTGATAAGACTGAAGGAGAGTTCAGCTAACGAAAACAAAGAGTGACAAAGGCTTTTGTTTAAGCTAACCACTCCCAGAAAATACAACCTGTAGACCAGCAATGTTAGTGAGCATAACTGTGTGCTAGCTTAGTATTGCCCATTCAAAATATTTTCTAAAGGAATTAAGGTTCTTCCTTCATTTTGTGTATGTTATTGCTTCGTCAGATGAGTTGTCTTTAGTCCAAGACTATAGCCACACGTGGTTGTGGTGATTGGCATGTGGTGATTTTGGCTGAGTTCATTGTAAAAAAGTTCACAGAAGGCCTCCAGGCTTGGTCTATTAATCTCTGAAAAATCCCAGAAGGATTGCCTAAAAGGCATAGTTCAGAAATGGAGAAAAAGCTAAATGAAGCTGTGTTGTTCACCACATGTCTTCATAAGCAAAATTTGCAAAAGCTCATCTGTCACATATGGTAGAGTTATAAAACTGTCCATTTGTTTTTTCAGTGTGAGACATGGGCTAGAAGCCAAGTTAAGTTCCTGAAGTAGATGCTGACTCGTATGGGACAGCCTGACAGCCCTACGTAGCTACAATGCTTAGCTTAAAGCATCTCCTCATTTATTTTTTTTGAGGTATCTTAGAGCAAGTAGTTCTGCGAGGTAGCTGTGATGCATTTCTTTTTCTTCTTGCTCTTCCTCTGCCTCTGGCTGGTCACGTATCACCAGTGGTGGATGCCCAGTACCTAAGTCCCCCTGTGACAGGAAACGGGACACTGGGACACATGCTAAGGATTCACGTTTCTGAGTGAGGAACCTATTTACCTTCATGAAGAAAATGTTTGCTGTTGCTTGAAATTGCCCCTCTGGATACAAGGGGAGAGAATCCTCTTCTCTTAGCATTTTTTCTTCTTAAGCATAAGAAAATATGCCTTCCTAAGCTATGTTTGAGAAGAGGCCCTGCAGTGGCCTCTTCCTTAGGTGTGTAACAAAAATCACCCCTGCCTCCCAGAATACTCCATTGTAAGTAAATTTATCCTGTGTGTTAATTTTAGGAAGACCTACTTTATATTTCTGACTTGAAAAATACAAATAGAAGTGTTTTGTATTGTCATAGGAGTCTTCCACTTGAGGATTTGCAGCTGACTTTGTAAAGCAGATAGTCACACCCATTTTACAAAGGCTAAACTGAAGCACAGGAAGATTCATATGTTAACATGGCAGAAATATCCACATAGAGCCAAGGCATCCAGACTCCCAGTCCATTACTTGTACCTGGTTTGTATTAACTATTGTCTGGTGTCAAGCCATGTACAGATACTGTATTAATAGCATCATGCTTTTGCTGAAATTACTGTATAAACAGCTGACAATTAAATAGATCAAGAACATGCTTAGATGATTTATATTTATGATCTTTTATATCCAGCATCAAAAAGATCCCCAATGCAATTATGTACTGATTTTGAACTTGCTTATACATGCAAGGAATTGTAGCATTTTGATGTAGCACAAGAAAATGAATAGACTTTTATAAATAAAAGAAGTGGAGAAAGAAAAGAGAATTAACCCCTGGATGGATCTTTTTGGGCCCCTTATGTAGCATTTTGGTGCTAAATAAAGTTCAGATAGTTCTAGTATCCTAGTACTTGACAGGTAGCTTTGAGTTTCATCTGTCTTGTACAATTTCACACCTTTTGGTTTCACTGAATATTCCTTTGCTGATACATTCATAATTACCCAGCAAAAGCTACCAGAGCAACAACAGAGTATGGTGACCAGGAAATGACATAAAGCAAGATGACAATCAGTGCAATTTTGGCCATCTTCCACTCATTTTTCATCCTCTGATACTGTTTCTGGAACTCTTTATTTCCATGTTTGCTTCCAAACATCTGAATAGACCTAGGGGAAATAAACATACAACAGCAAAAACGGAGATAGGGAATTCAGCAAATAGCTTCATAAAATGGAGCAACAATTACTCTTATGCTAGTTTATGCTGAAAGTCATGCACTTTTAACGTGTGTCAATGTATGTATGTGACTGGGCCTTCAGAATACAATGCACTTTTGTTGCACAAATCAGTGGCAAAATTCACATGTTCTTCAGTGAACAAAATAATCCTGTACCAGAAGAATTTCCACCTAAATCAGGTATTCAAGCCTATTGAACAATGTTACATTAAATATAGTTAAGTCTTTGCTTCCCTAGGTCTGATTTTGCCACCTTACTCTCACTCTGTGCTTCTGAACTATGTGACTAGATATGCTGGTATCTTTACCTCTTTTTCACCTTTTGTCAAACGTGGAATTTGTGGTTCAATTCCATCTATTTTTCTGGAGAACAGTTGTCGGTACACTGTTGTTAGGTGTCTCTGAAGTCCCTTTAGTGTTTCTTTTGGTTGGTTAATTTCTGTAGTCCTTTCTCATCTTTCAGATTTCTACTGTTGCTATTCATACTCCTTTCCACACTATTAGACAATATACTGAACAGCTCTGGCTTAAATTCAGGAATGGCCCTTCTAAGGATCATACTTCTTACCATGTTGGCTATTGACAGAATTCTTGTTTGGTTTCCTGTCTCAGTTGTGCATACAAATTAGAAGTGAAAAACTTACCAATTTTCTTCTGTTAGTCTTTGTTTGAAGAAAATAAGCAGTCACTTAAACAGAAGGATAAAAACTCAAGACTGTTGGCTACTTACTTGTTGGCCTTCTTGATAGCTTCAAATATAAAGACATAGCTGTATATGATAGCAAGCAAAGGAATGAAAAAGACAAAGCAGAAAAGCAACATCGTGTAGGCACGGACTGATGGTGTGGATGTCATGTAGTCCCAGGAACAGGAAGTCAGCAGACCCTCGGGAACATATGCACCTAGAAAGAAAGGCAGGAGAAGGCATAAGCCCTGAAGTCATTCTTATTCTGAGTGCAGGAGTTAGAAAAAGATACTCAGAATAACATGGGATTTAGTCCTATTCTATTAGGGGGGAAAAGATTTTTAAAGGATGCATGATTCTTTGTTGAAAGCACCTCTTTTTTCTTTTTTTTTTTCTTTTACTGTGTTACCCTATTGTATTTATGTCTAGTGGTCTAAGGCTTCATATTGGAAAACTGAATAATTTTGTTTCAGTTCTTGAATATTGTTTAAAGCTCAACGTAGTCAAAGAGTGTCTCTCCAAATACTTCAGTGGGTCTTGGATCAGACTCATATTGTTTTTAAATATCTCCATTTCCTGTCAAATTGCTGTCTTCCCAAGGAGTGAAATGAAACTGATTACTGTGGCTACCACTTTAAGTTTGTGCAGATAAGAGAAATTTTCTCTGCAAAGGAGAGAGATTTATTGTGCAGATCAAATTAATTTTGTCGTGAAGTAGAGTACAAGTTAAAAAAAAAATCATACATACATAATATTTTGCCTGACATAAAATATAATCTCCTTAAAGGAACTGTGTCGAACTGTTAAGAAATTGCCAACAGCAATGTCTTATGTTTATATTTTAATTTTAACTGTTTACAGTGATATTTTCTGTTGAACTCTTAAAAATATTGCACTAGATGTGCTCAGATGCATCTAATTACCGTATGAGAGTTAGTAATGTGGATACTATTAGAATCTAATTACAAGATAACAACACCCTTCAAGCAATTATTCTGCCTTCTCCAATTAAGAATCTAGAATGTAAGACTATATTGTCATTTTATTTTTCTAACAGCTCCTCATTCAACCAAAGGCTGCTTCTCCCACTATTGCAGTTTTCCTGCTTAAACACGCTTCATGTTTTTGGGGACCAGGATGACAATAACAAGACAATAATAAAAATCTGCTTAAATTCTACTCAGTAGCTGAGTTGGTTGCAGCATCCTTTGGGAAAATGAAACATTGCTATATTCTCACCTCAGCTGAGCTGACACATTCTCTTCTGGAATTAGGAAGCACAATAATGGACTGGGGTTTTGAATGATGAGTTCATTCTAACTTATGACTGAAACTGGTGACTCATAGGAATCAAATTAATGGTAGTGAGGCAGATTCTGTTACAGAAACTCTCTTTGTTACAAGTTGCAAGGATCAAGATGCTGTATGTGTTTTCCAATTTGCAGGCATAAAATTCACATTTACAAAAGCAAATTAGTTAGTTATTACTAAATGCCATCCTTATTGGAAGCCTTAGTGAAAATACCAATAGCTGACTGGAGAATGTGACCCACGCCTAGTGCAATTTGCCCATGTAGAACACAGTCAAGACTTACTGAAGATGCACTTGCTCAAAATACTCAGACTGTATTCCTTTCTTACATGAATAAGAAAAAATTAGATTGACATGACTATCTTACACAGCCCCTTCGGGGAGGAAAAAAGTGATCAGAAAAGAGAAAAATATATTTATTTCACTTTTATATTGTTGAATTTGGCTCAAGCGAAGTAGGTATGGGATAATAAGCAGGCACATCCTTCATAAATTTTGGCCTTGATTTTATCTACTGTTCTTTATTCAGTAAGTAATGAGCTTATGGAAAAGGGCCATTGTTGTGTAATATGCTGTAACACTCACTGAATTTTTTTTTCTTTTGAATAGAGATCTTCAGTTTCAGTATGTATTTTATCAGTTTTCTTCAAATAGATTTATTCGAGCCTAATATGCAAGCCATTAATTCAACCCTCTTCTATACCTGTAACCGGTCTTTAATCCAATGCTATGAGGGAAAAAACTTTTATTCCATTTCACTTACTCCATCCAAAGAAGGGCGGGAGGCTCCAAGCCAAAGAGTACAGCCAGACTCCTACCAGGATTATTAGGGCCTTCTTCTTAGACGTCACTCCAACAGAAGCCAGAGGTTTTGTGATGACAAAATATCTGTCCAAGGCAATCACCATCAAAGTGATCATAGATGTAATGCCAAAAAGAGCTCCGCAGAAGGCATACAGCTCACAGCCTTTCAATGAAGATGACAGAAGTAGCAGTGAAATTAATCTACCCATGCTAATTAATTTCTGGGAGAGTTCAAGTCTGTGTTTCTTGTGGACTAATGTCTTCTGGAATTTGTAAAGCAATGGAACTTCAGTTTTCCTGCAGTTGAAATGCTATTTCAAAGCTGCTGTCTGTCTTGCTAATTACATTATCCATGGAGAAAAACTTCAAAGATTTTGTTTGCTTGAATTGTTGGAGACAGTGATACTAAACGTATTTTCACTCATTGATTTCTCATGTTTCTAGTGGAATCGTTTCAGCAGTCCATTAATATCTTGTTTAACTCCAGATTTACTGCAGCTTCCGTAGAAACAGATATTTTGCTAAACAAAAAGTAGTAGCTACTTAGTAGCTCCTTTGATATCATGGAAACATTTATATCTCAAGGTCAGCATAGCTGAAGTAAATATGCAGACTATGAATATATTAATGAGTGATTTTAATTATTCAAACAACCTAATGATTAAAAGCAGGGGTTTGGATTTTTTTTTTGGTTATGGTTTGGTTTGGTTTTGGTTTTATTTTATCTTAACATGTATGCCATTGAACACTAAAAAAAAGTGAGTTTAAGTCATCAGAAATCAAAATAGCAACATTACTGCTCTGACCTTCCTCTATGTCAACACCTAAGACTAGTCTTACTACAGTTATATAGCAAGGATGAAAGCACCTTTATTCCACATTTTCTTACTGCACAGGAAATGTTCAGTTAATATGTCTGTTGTGAAAACTCACTTTTCCCAGGCTTTCTTGCCTCACTTTGCCAGGTGCAAGTACCAGAGCAGGTTATTTAGAAGAGCTTTTAAGTTGATGTGTTGAGGTGTGGTGCTTCTTTGTCGCAGGACTCTGCCAGTAAGTTAAGATGATTTGGGAAGAATGCTGGCAAGACTAGTCCTATGCCAATGTCACCTTTGTATCTATCTCACAGTATGTAATTTTCTTCTCCATAGTGGGAATGTGTTTATTGCACACAGACAAAAATGTTCAGAGAAACATTTGTGTTAACATTGAAACAATGTTGAGAAATGTTCTCAACATTGCAAGTGTACCTGAGGATAAGGAAATAGTAGATTAACTGCCACTACCGTAAGAACACACTTAGCAATATCTTAGAAAGAATATATACAAACCTTTCTCACCAAAAATCCAGCGTTTGTGGAGGCTGTTGGTGAAAAAAACTGGAGACTGCGTAATGGACATCAGGAAGTCACTAATAGCTAGATTGATGATGAATATGTTGGCTGGAGTCTGAAGGCTCCTACTCCTACAAAGATCAGAAGGAATGTTGCTAAACACTGCTGCACTGTTAATTATGTTGTTACTCTTTCCGGTGAGCTGTGCAGCTTCACAAATACTAAGGCACGCTACATAGCAAGCTGAAGCAGAGAGCTTCTCATTTCCCTCATGAGAGAACATAAGCAAGGCTCAGTTTTACACTCATATCCTGTGCACTTCAGAGGATTGTTTGGATAACCAGCTCAGTGATGGGGATAAATCATATTGTTCTTTAAATATTCTGACCCAGTGCACTGCATGTCCATGATTAACAGGAAATTAAAGTTGATGTACTCTATGGATTTGCTGGATCTGGGTCATGTTAAGCAGGGGGAGGGCAGTGCATTTTCCAATGCTGATAAGATCAACAGTGACTTCCAAATACAGGGATTAAGCGAACTCACTATATACCACATCAAGCATTTTGTTTTACATCAATTCTTGTCTATGACACTCATTTCACTGGCCCAGACACTGACTTTAAAGAGAGCAATAGCCAGCCTCCAGTGTATTCTGCCTGTATATGTTATTCATAGTATTATAGTACACTGTTTTAAAGGGTACACATAAAAGCTGAAGCAAGAGCTCCTCAGTTTGGGGCTCAGTGTAATTTTTTAGCTCCTTTCTCAAATTTTGAGTCTTAGACACAATTGAAAAATACAAGAATAAACAATGCATTCTTTGCACTGATCCAGAATCTATCACTAGGACTACTGTGCCCTGTCAATTTAGGAGCAGGGAGATATTATTGGTAGATGCTAATGGGCTGCTTGTATTTGTTCAGTAGTCTACAAAGTTACTGAACATACTTCTGTTTCAGGGAACTGGCTGCCTTACAGTTTACCATTACTTGAGACTACTTTTTAGGCAGCTGGTGTGTTCTCTGAACTTCTGATATACTTGTTACTTTGCTATCAGTACCCCTTTCTGTCTTCATAACATCTTCAAGTGAAGAAAAGCTGTGTCCACCAGTGGAACTGCAACTGCCATGGCCGTATTTAGAATCACAGAATCATAGAATTGCCTAGGTTGGAAGGGACCTTTCAGATCATCTAGTCCAAGCATTAACCTAACACTGACAAAAACCAGCACTAAACCATATCGCTAAGCACTACACCCACCTGTCTTTTAAATACCTTCAGGGATGATGCCTCAACCACTTCCCTGGGCAGCCTGATCCAATGCTTTATAACCCCTTCAGTGTAAAAATTTTTCCTAATATCCAATCTAAACCTCCCCTGGTTTCCTGTATGGGACCAGGCAAAGAGCTAAGCTAGCTCACATACTTCATCCTCATGCATCTGGTCTGCGTGCCAACACCTTCTGTGTTCTTAAGGCCATGTCATTCACACTTAAGTGTTGGTATCTAGTCCGAATGCACATGCTGAAACCTACCATTTAACGTGCCACATAAATACAGGTGCAAGATCCAGACTACTATCATCCACGCTCCAGAGATTTGAGTTAACACGGATAAATTTTCATATGGTTGCTATTATTTTGGTTTATTACATTAGTGCCTGAAGACCAATCATGAAGTACAAGCTCACTGGCCTGAACACCATGCCAATGCTGTGCCCCAGCATGACAAAACAGAAACAGTATGAGTGAACAAAAATGGTGAAAATATCACATTGTTGTCAGAGATCCAGTTTCCTTCAGATAGAAAAGTTGGAATGTGGCTTTAGTTAAAAGGAAATAAGCCAAGTGCTAGAAAATGTGAAAACAAGAGACATGGCCAGTAAGGAACAGAGAGGAAAAAGAAACTGAGTAGTAAGCAGCAGGAAACATCTGAAATAGAAAAGATACATGGGAGACACAGGTGCAAAACATCCCATCAGTCCAGTGCAGACACAATTCAGCCAGTAGAAAAAAATCACTGGAAGGTTTCTCCTTTGGGTGCTTCTCTATTGCTTGGCATATCTGGGTGATTCTTTGCTATTTTGCTAATAATTTTGCTATGGCTATGGTTCATGGGAGAAAGTCAGAAGGAAATGGCGGGCTGCTACAATTTTTCCTACAGGAATGTCTCTTGGTGTGTTTAACTATGTCTCCATAGTAATCTGATAGCATGCCTGTGCTGCATTTGCAGAGCACAGTCAAGGTACTGTTAAAGTTCATAAATTTGAGTATTTAAAAAAAAAACACCCAAAAGAAAGATACCTGCAGAAAGCATAGATGACCAGGAAATTACCCAGAGTTCCTGTGATCCCCACTATAAGAATGACTGCTCCAATTGTATAATGGGCATGGTCTGGGACATCCACAGTAGGAAAGGCACCAGGCACATCTTGCACTGTCATCTTCTGTGGAGTAAACAAGAGGTCATAGGCATATTGTCAGACTTTACTGAATAAGCTGGCATGTGCTTCTCTAGAAGTGGAAATGGTCAAGAATGCAGAAAGATAGCAAGCAAAAGAAGTCAAAATAAGCTAATTGCTTTCAAATTACACTTACTGTTGATCATCTTCAGGGAATAAATGTGTCATCAGCAGTGCAAAGGTCAAAGGTCGGTTTATGTGTTTACCATTGATTTAGAATTTGGGTGAAGAAAAGCAATCTGTTCTCTCCCAGAAGAGACATCTGACATGAAATAATGCAGTACTTAACAAGTAAGTTTTCTGTAGTTTTCATTTCAGGAAAGTTTCTGTACCTGTGAGGTAGGATTTCTGTTGTCATCTGACATCAGTAGCTAGACTTCTCTAAGTAGAAGTGATCTTCTATGGATAAACATGTATTTATTCCTTTAGTAGTATGGCTATTTCATTTCTCGCACTAAATAACACTGAATTGGGAGCTGCCCTCAAGACTTGGTTACCAAAAGCCTAGCAGTGTTGAACAAGAGTCTTTTGGAAACTAAATTATGAATCCGAAAAACTGGAACACAAATCCCTTATATCTAATGCCCGGTTTCCATACCAGTTCTCTTTTCACTCTGCACTGAATTAAGGTATTTTGCTCTCTGTGAAGTATGTGATAAAGCACTTGATGAAAGCATTTGTGTCTTAATCAACTAATAACTCATAGTAAAATTCAGTAGACAAGTCTGGAGACTATAGCATTTTAAGTAATAATTTTAAAACATTTTTTAGTTAAGCATCAGGAGCCACAAATACATTTTAGACTAACTGACCCCAGATTAGTAATGAAGCAAACAATTAGGCTGCACCCAGGAAACAGGATGACCTGATAGAAATTGAAGAGGAGAGAAGAACAGCTGTCCATCACTATTCTGCTGCCTTTTGATAGAAGGTCAGGCAAGGAGACTTAAACACTCACCTCTGTGCAGCTGCCACTGTCCTAAATGTGTCTTGGCATCGGCTCAAACCAGCTAATGGAGTCATGAAAAATACCAAGCCCCATCCTTATTCATCTGCATGGACAGATCCTCTCTCTTCTTCATAGCCAGGCTTTTCTCATCAACGGTGGCACTCACTCTGGAATGGCATGCCATGACCACTGTCCATAGCTCAAGCCTGCATGCTGCAGCTAATGGCATTCCTCAGCTACTGAGCTATGAGAATCACACCAGGGTTGAGAAAAGCCCAGGAAATATTTTAAATCATTTGTAGGCTGCCTATGGTGAATACCATCAACTAAGATCCAATACAAGGAATTGCCTGTACCAAGGTCTGTGCCTGTACCAAGCTTAAACAGTGCTATGAGGTTAGGTATGTTCTTTCCAATCACAAGTACTGTCAGGCGGTGGTACAGCTGTCATATGCAGTCATTTCTTCACAGGAAAAGGAAAGTTTCTGGTAGGAAAGGAAGAAAGCGCACAGAAGTAGATATCAAGTTCTCCCTTTTATGCTACAGTTGAGTCAGTAGTTGGTATTCACCATTAGAATGCAACTCAGAAACGCCTTTGATGACACCCCAGTTATCAAAGGAAATGGGCATTTTCAGACAGTAGGAGCAGACATTACTTCTGAATACATCTGTGAGATTGGACTGAAGTTATTAGAGACAGCGTGTATTTAAAACCAATGTGCCAGTAGCAATAGGTGAACCCCAGGAGTGTCTGGAATTCTGGTAGAGATTGTCTTTGCTTGTGTGCTGAAGATCTGCCTGCAGCAATCTTCAACAACTACAGTGCACTCCCTGGGTTTCTACATTAACAGCAATGAAATGCTGGACAAATAATCTGATCTTAGAGAGAGAGAATGTAGCTCTGTCTGTTATCGTAATTGGAGCAAAATGTTAAGGTTGATACACTAACTGAATGACAGTATCATGGCATTTATTGTTCAGGTTCCTGCAGCAAAGTGTAAGTTGACGTCACATCATCAATAGGCATCTTGCCAGGTAGAAATTGCTGTGCTTAACACAATGCCCATAAAATAACCAAAAAAATCCAATCCTAATAGCAAGCGGAAAGGGAGAGTCTGAGATAAAACTGTTTTAAATAAATAAGATCAGGTGTTCTTTGATTGGTTTGGTTTTTTTCCTTAGCCTTGTGGTTAGAGCATTTTTTAGCTGCTGTTCTACAGAAAGTTAATGATGATTGTTAATGGAATTAAGATTTCTGATGTTTTTCCCTGTAGCTATCCATTTAATCAGAACTAGATAAAGGTAACAGAAATGAAGCAACTGAAGGACCTTGTTTTGGCTACAAAGAGCAGATTAAAATGGCTTTAATTTGAATTAAATTTGTGGAGGACTAAGGACAAGGAAAAATTTAGAAGATAAATATAAATACACAGAGAAATCACAAGAGATGAAAGGTTGGTTAAGGGTTTAAATTACTTATTCAGGCATGAAGCAAGTTCAGACTCAATAAGAACGTCAAACGTGAAAAAAATAAAGGAGCAGTGATAGGACATAATACTAAGTATAGGGGCAAAAAAAAAAAGGTCTGCAGCAAAGAGGAATAAATTCACATTTTAGTGTGGACTTCCTGTAGCTCTGGGATTTTTACCACAGGGTCCAACTCTGTCTGTTCTCTAAGAGGAAAAAGTCAATTATTAAAAGAAGTAATTTCACTGTTTTTATTGGAAATACACATCTGATTGAAAGCTTTTTTAAGTCAAAGAAAGGTACTAGTTGACCGATCAGGCCTAAGCGCTTCAAATTCATCACTAAGTTGCATACATACAGCTTCCTTACTAGAAGATGAAAACATATGCCTGTATCAAATTCAGCTCTAGATCTTCTATGGGAACTGTATATAAAAAGAAAGGACAGAGAGAAAAAGACAGTGCTGAGGAAATCAGGTCAGCAGGATAACCAAGAAATCAGACAATTCCCAAAGCTTTTCTCTATTCAGTTTCTCCAGTCTTGTTTAGTATCTGTCTTCTGTTGTCACCCCACAGTATGAGTACTTGGTTGGCAAGGGAGAATAAAAATCCCGCTGTTGCAATCCCCATCGTAGCAATTGTCCTTTGAGAATACTCTGAAAAACTGTTCCAACTGCGTTGGCAATACAGAGCCTTGTTGCCTTGCATGTTTTTCTGTTTAGCCGCCTTTCTATAAACACCTTGTAATGAAGATAAGAAAAATGAACAGGCTAAACCAACACTTCATTATTTCTCTTCCAAGTGATAGTTTGTGATATCACTTCCAAGTGATAAAAGACAACAGGTTATTTAATGTAACATGGTTCAAAACATCACCAAATGCACAAAGAATCTGAACTGGAAGCTAAGGGGTTGGACATTTTCCAGTGGATAGACAATAGACTACAGCTTTCCTGAGTCAACAAGTAAAAGAGGCTTGCACCTGAGGCTCTGGACCACTGGCTGCCAGTGTACCCAGAGACCAACTGTGCTGTGGGTGGCTTAGATTGGTATTAATTCTGGAGGAAACAACTCATTAGGAAGCACCAACTTCCTGACGGTCAATATAAATATTGCACATTTCTCAAGCAAGCAAACAAAATGGTCATGGAAGCTGTGGAAGACACCAGGGTAGTAACTGTAATGTAACAAAATTTCTTCACAGTAAGTTCTGAGAGTCAGTTGGAGAACATACCACTAGCCAAGGATGGCATTTCGACCAATCTTAAAAGCAGGGTTTATAATATTGTTTGGGTGTATGTGAAAACTGGCCTTTTGCTAGAACTGTAAAAGAATTTGTGTTTTTTATCTCTGATAGGCATGTCATTATTTATTATTTATTTATGCTATAGTTTTGCAAAATCGGATAATTCTGGTGTGGTAAGGAACTTGGGAAGTGCCAGGCTGATTCAGACCAGCATTCCTGATAAAACACTAGCCTGCCTTTAGCCATGACTGGGTGTTTCACAAAACTGCAAAATATGCATAATGAACAATGATGTGGGAATTTCATTTTCAGTATAGTCTTAGCAGCTGGTTTGCACCCTAAAACAGGGTTATTATCCCTTTGAAAGGATAATCTTAGTGGAAGATATTTTTATTCTCCATATATAGGTGTAGTCCTTTTCTAAACTCTACTCTGTCATTTGCCTCAATAGACTCAGTGTCAAGAAGTTAAGAAGTTGCTCTCCGTTAGCGTATTTCCTTCCAGCAGGTTTAAATGTGTCCTTGTAGAAACACTAGAATAGAGGGAAGCAGCTAGGTTTAATGCAGTCTGCCTTCTTAAAATGCTCATTGTTCTCCCTAAAGGAATACTTGTCTACTGCCTACAACAAAACAGCTAAAACAGAACTGACCATGTTTTTGGTTATCATTCAGTAAACTTGACTGAGACTTACAGACTTACAAAAACTTGTGATGCTTTTGGGGAGTTTGGAGAAAAGGAAGTGTTTGATAGATAAATATGTCTAAATCTTTGCTGTTCTGGCCTTATGGAGGCTGCAGCACCACATGGGGCCTTGTTATTTCACCATGTAGTTTGTCAAGACACTGGTCTGAAGAGGGTTAAAAGGGTAAAGGAATTCCTTTGCAGTCCAAGACAAAACCACGATTCCTAAGTGATTTGCGCAGGTTAGAAGGAAGTCTAGATCAGATACAAAAAACAGGAATATTTGATGCCTGCAACTATTATGTCTTAGGAATCTATTTACTATACACATTTTCCTGAAGAGAAGGTTTTCTAAATAGTTATTTCCTAATTGACTTAAAAAAGAAACAACCAAACCAACCTAACCAGCTCACCTCTGAATAACTTTTAGTAGAAGACATACCAATTTTGAAAGTCCAACCCTCTTCCCCCCCCAACCCATAGCATGAGAAAAATATTTGTGTATAAGTGAAAAAAGGGCAACATGCAAAGAGTACAGTTCAACAATTATTGGGAAAAAAAAAAATTGTCTTTTTCAGAGTAAGAAAAAAATCATATCACTTAATCAGTGTTCACTTGGAGACATTGATTACTGAAGTCCTACTAAAGCTTACAGTGATGATGGTAAGAGCAAGGCCATACATGTAAATACTTGTACTGAATATAACTCATATTTGATATAGCCCACTCCTCACATTCTCCCAATGGCAAGAGTATACAGCAAGATTTAGTTTATACTTATAAGGAAAGAAGAAATCCCCATAAAGTTATTTGGGGATTTGAACATATTTCAATGCTGGTTCTGATTGATTGATTTGCATGACATTATTTTGAAAGCCAGGAACAGAAAAGACTATGACAAGGACATTTTTCAGCTACTTCTGCCTGGACATCATATGGATTGTATCTAATTTGGTGTAAACCAAGACAAAACAAGAAAGGGAAATAGGGACTGCTATGTTGTTGCTTTTATGAATTCATCTGGCTTCAAAATGTAGGCATTGACTTTGCAGAATGCATGTTTTAATGGAACAGAGCCCAGTTCCAAAACATTGCCAGTTTTGACAGTCCCACGTTGACTTTGGCAATGTATCAGGTTTCCTTGTTCTTAATTTGCCTACAAATACAGGTAATGAAGCTACTTATTTACACAGTAGGACTCACACAACCAATGGCAGCGTTAGGCCTTTTACATTACAACAAATGATATATTTTAGAAAAATTACAGAACAGAAACACTGTAATTTCCTAGTGTTTCTAGGTGCAGTGATTGTACTGCCTACCTACAAGAGGCCTCAAACAACTGATAGCACTTATTTTTCTTCACAGTCCTTGCTCTGATTTCTGAGCTTGCCTCTGTAGGCACTTGCTCGGTGGTGACAGACAGCACAAAGAGGAGTGTAATCCCACCTCAATTATGGTTTCAGCAGGGTAACGCCAACTGCTAAGCCCTCTTTCCAGTAGACAGCAGGGCTTCCCATAGATGATGTTTGTCCTGTTGAGCAATTTGGGTAGCAGATTTTGTATCCTATCTTCCGGATTTAATCTCAACCACAAGCAGGACATATTGCTTTGAGTCCTGAAACTCTCTTAAACCAATCTTAGTGTCAAATTAAAATGCAAAAGTTTGAAAATACAGTCACTTGACCTAGGGAGAGGAAACGAACAGCTAATTACCTCTTTGAGCAGAGTAAGGAAAAAATCCATTTTTAATTTTCCAATGTAAATCACACTGTCCCCAAATTCCTTTTCCCTTTTGCCATGCTCTCTGCAGTCCCTCTTCTCCCTCCCTGCTGTGTTCAGCTATCCTTTTTCATATGTTATCCATCTAATTTAGTTTGTAAGCGCCTTGGCTGAGGACACTTCTCTGTTTATTTTTCTGTAACACACTGCATACATCTAGGTTTTATTAAAAAAATAAACAAACAGATTGCATTATTACTATACAAACAATAAAATACTTACTGATCCTTCATTATAAATTAGAATCAAACTGAAACACCCAATCCAACATCCTATATGCATAAAAACTTTTGGAGTCTTTGAAACTTGGACACAGTTTTTAAGTGCCCGCTGTGTTACGTGGGCCATGCCAAAATACCTGGTTGTGACCACATCAAGATTTTAAGTTCAGATTTTAAAAAATTTAAAAATTAGCTTGGGTCATTTTTTTATTCTTTACTTTTAAACAGACTTTTATATAAACAGCAGGCAAACAAAGCTTTCTAATCCTAATAGTATGATGAGATACACAACCAGGAAGAGGACTTATGAACTCCTTTGGTTCGGGCTTGTGAGGTGGGATAGAGAATATTTTTATCGAGCCTAAAGAAATTCCATCCTGAAGTGTCATCACAACAGATTCTCACCTTCACACTTCTAAAGAAATTTTCTTTCTGTTTAGTATTTAACAACTGAGAAAGAGCTTTGATAGAACTTACCTGGGAAAACCTTCTGAACAGTTATCTTGGGTAACTGCAAGTAACAGCTCTTTAACATTTGCATAAGCGCTACACCGCACTTACAGACTATGACAGAAATGATAGGGATTTCCATCTTGAATAATAACACAACAGCGCATTGTGTTTGAACTGATGAACAGCTGTTTAATGCATATGAACATGTTGCTTTGATAGTTTGCAACATATTTGGTGTACTTTGCCATTAAGACATTCCTCCCTGTCTTCTGCCCATGTAACTCTGCTGAACAACACTGCTTCTACAGTCCTTTCTGCAGTAAATAAATAGTTAAAGGAATAAAAACATTGTAAAGTTTTCACTGTGTTGTTCATTATTGCATTACAGCACTAAATGTGTACATGCACCTTAAATGTCCATTTACAGTTCTATAAATGCCAGCTTTGACAGCAGAACTATTTGCTACAGCTTTTAGTGACAGAAAACACTTACTGTTGGGGCTCTAAGAGGCAGGTCCATCAGTGTGTAGGCATTGGCTTCTGAGTCATTCCATACATTGAAGGACTCCACAGTTTTGGTGCCGTTGGGGTCCTCAGAGGGACAAGAGCCCTTTTGAATGGGCTGATTATTCAGGTGAACAAAATCTAAGCAAAAACAAAGAAAGAAAAGCTCACCTCTGAATTTAAGTCAGCCAGTTTACCTTTTTGTGTGTGTGTAAAGAAGATTGTTAGATTCTCTGGAATAATGTGAGATCCAGTGCAGAGTTTCTCACTAGAGCTTCAGATTGCTTCACTCCAGCTTAGCAAAGGGCAGCAGCAGCGACTTCCATTTAAATACAGGAGATGGCAGGGTCCGCACATGCCCAGTTTGAAGCTTGTTCCATCCAGATTCCAGCTTCACTTTAATGACAGTATAAAACTGATGCTTACTTAAAGGTGCTGTTATCT
Source organism: Fratercula arctica (assembly GCA_947846985.1). NCBI lineage: Eukaryota > Metazoa > Chordata > Aves > Charadriiformes > Alcidae > Fratercula > Fratercula arctica. Next base: position 31,095,072 of record CANTUZ010000010.1, read on the forward strand.
TTTTTGCCTTTGACAGATTTATGTCTGAATTTTAATGCTACATCCACATTATCCCTGTAGGAAGACAAAGAAGTTAAAAGGTTGACTTCACTATCTGTCTTAAATATTAGACCTTACTGTTCATTTTCACTGTGTTGGTGAATTAGTTTTTTGTAGTCTGCTTTTAAAGAAGATGTATGTGTACAGTTCTGCTGAAATTGTCTGAACTCAAATAGATTGTGATATTTAACAATGTGCTTGCGTGCACTTCTGTCTTGTAGAATTTAGGTCATGGTTATTTGTTGGTTGACTTCTAAAAATAAACAAAAAATAGGGATAAAACCCACTGACATCATCCTTTTCTGCTCTTCACTTTAAAAAAAAAAAAAAGCACACAAATACCTTAGGCAGAGAACAGCAAATAACCACTTGTTTCAAGTGTTGTCTCCTTCCTTTTTCAGTTGTGTTTAGTTAGGGTGTACATGACCAGATTCTTATTCACACAAATCTTCCTTTACATTGCACTGTGCAGAGATATGAATTGCTGTATTCCCAGTTGAAGGCTGGTTTTCACTGTGGTAAAGTGAAGTTTAATTGCAATAGAGAATTAGGCACAGAGTGTGAAAAAGCTGTTCTAGCAGATACCACAGCCTGAATATCACAGAGTTTAGGCCTTCCACCCACCATCAAAATTACCCTAATGCAAGCTATTAGTTTCATAGCAGTTGGTAATAAAAATAGACGGTGTGAACCATTTCTGGAAAGTCTTTGTGAGAAGGCTGTGATAGTAATGGTGGGAACTGTATTCCTTCAGCTCAGTGCAGATTACCCTTCTCATGTATCATTTCTTCAATTAGCCCTTATGGTACCTAACCTTAGATTGAGGGAAAAGGGATTGCATTTCTTTGCATGAACAGGAGCTGTGCCTCTATATCAAAAGCACTCACCTATAGTGCTGCAGATTCCCTTTCCTTGATGATAGTCATCTAAGGAAGGTAGCGTTTACCTTGTGTCACCAGGCCACTGAACGTTAACCAGCAGAGACACTTCTTAGACTCTACAGGCTCTCAAACTGTGAGACCTTACAAATAATTATTACCGGAACTGTTATGAAAGGCAGAGAGATTTCATAGAGAGATTCACCCTTGCCCTGCAGTGTTAGGTAGACACAACCAAGCCAGATTTAAACTAGCTGTGGCAGAACTGAGCTGAGATGGCTAATCACCTGACAATTTTTAACTTTGTCAATGTCTTAGATTCTATGGTCATTTTCTAGGGCGCGCTCTTCCCTTCTTCTCTATGTGTAACATCAGATACATAAATATCAGGGCAATGGTGGACGTGGCATTAATGGTACAAACTTCAAAAGACATTAATATGAAGTCCAAACCCATCACTCTGCTCCTGCGTACACAGTGCTTGCATGCAGCACACTGCAGGTATGAGGCAACAAACCATGGTGTTGGACGGACAGAACCTTTTTGGAAGATAATTTTACATTTTACTACTGAAAAGGCAGGAAGTGTCATGTCCAATGGAAATGTTCTCTTATGATTAAAATTGTCTGATCCTGTATTATAGCCAATTGCTAGAGGCGATTCAGATGACCTATTTTATATGTGATGGCTCAGCTTCCATGGAAGGAGAAGAGTCATGTCCTAGAATTGCAAAAGGTGTGAAGGATGAGGCATTGCATTCTGTGTACCTAGGGCTTGGGAAGTCAAAGACATATGATAGCAAATCATTCATGAAACTTTTTCTCTCAGATTTGCTTCTGTTTTATATGCAGTATTAAACCAGAGAGAACAATTCAAAGTATTTTACAGAGCAATAGCTAGTTTTCTTCATAGGTAGGGCTTAAAGTTAGACTTACAGATCTGGAGGGAAATTTGCCCTCTGTCTCTCCCTTGTTTATTCTCCACCAAAAGCTCATCTCTGTTGTATCCCTGGGAAATTAATGGAGAAAATGTATCAGCTCATGACCCCAGGTACTTTCTAAAGCCATCCAGCTCACCCTAAAGTTTTCAAACATTTCTGCCACAGTTTTGTGTGTGAAACACTCCGGAAGCCCACCTGGCTTATGGCCCAGGTCTGAATTGCCCTCCAGTCACTTCTAGAGAAAAGAAAACCTGTCCAGAATTCATTTCTCTGAATTCTGCCACGTTGAGGTATGGTGAAAAACATCCTTCCCAGTTTTAGAGTCCTGACTTTCACCTGCATCTCTTACTCTTGGTAATTAACTTCTGTTCTTAGCTTTTTATAAACTACAGACAAAAATAGCAGAAAGACCATGGACTCTCTGGGGCCCTTCCATGAAACTGAGCAAATTGTCTGACAGGACAAGGGAAAGATAATGCATGGTTAAAATTTAATTAAAGTCCAAATGAGCATAGGAGTTCTTTCAACATGCATGAAAGGGAACAGTGTCCTCTTCTTTGACTGGGAGCTCTGTGTGGAATTAGGCTTTAGCTCGTCTGCAGGAATACAGAGGGACCTGCAAGAACAGGTAATCTGTTGCTTAGAAGATAAAGACTGCTGTTGGGAAATGCCAGGGGAGTTGGAAGACCAGCGGTATGGTCAGCCAGGCATTAATGTCCCTAAGACATATTTATGAAAGCTCACCTGGACTTCCTTAAACTTTACAAAAGACCACCTAGGTTTTCAAAGCCAATATGAGGAGAGAGGAATAGACTGCTTAGTAATGGAAAACGTAAACTCTCACTCTTCTTTGAGTGCAGATACAGTTCTGGTATTTGAGTTACCACAAATGAGGAATGCACAAAACAAGGAAGTTGGGTGATTTTTTTACCCTGTTATGATGGGGAAAATGGTAGTGATAACCCCTGTAAAACACCTTGAAGATAACAATGCTACCCTCAAAATATGCTCTGCTTGTCTTCTAAACATGCTAGTTCTTTCTGTAAGTGCTGGGATAGAGGGAGGAATTACTGATTTTTCACTTGAAGCCTATCCATTTTCAGTATCTGCCTTTCAAAAGGCAATACCACACTATAAAATCTTAATTCTACAGCAGCCTTCCTTACACAGTCCCTCCTGTATAGGAGTTGTGAGCCCTGGGTGTTAGGTATTGCTGTGGCTGTAACATCTGAGAACACATTTCTCTCAAAAGCATTTTCAGAGGCCTGCTTTTGTACTGGTACCTGCAACAAACTTATCTGCTTAGATATGCAGGTGAAAACTAGTTGCTCATTTTATGCAAAAATCTGGTTTCAACCATCTGTGTTCTTTTTGCCTTTTAACAGCTAAGATGCGTCAGGTGGGAACTCTCCCACTTCCTAACTGTTCCCAGACAGCGTATTGCAATTTTGGCACCCCAAATAACAAAGCAGGGAGAGAGCTGTGTAGCATCTCTCTTCTTTGTGCTCTGTTAATCATAGAAATTAAATTTTATTCTTCATGCCTGGAGTAACTTGGCAAGGCGACGTGGAGGCAAGAACACCCTTTGTAAATAAAATTGTTAAACTGAGTATAAAGTTCTGTATGGCCTTTTATGGGAGCAAACTGTTAAGACTACCCAAAAATCAATAGACAAAATGGAAAACAGTAAATCAAATCAACGTGGTTTCTGATTAGGTGTAGAAGTGAGTAATTCACCTCACAGGTAGTTCTAATTGTATAGGGTAGCCAAGTTCTATGGTGAACAGCAAAAGCACAAACCATTGGGTGCAGCCAGCAAGCGTGTAACATTGCGGAGCTGTTTAGCCCCGCAGCAGGGCAGTGAGAATCCCAGGGCTGGACTGAGTACAGAAGGGCCAGACCAGAAACAATGATTTAGAAAAGCCCATTCAAACACAAGGTCATTTCCACTGAGATGAAAAGATTATAGGAGTGATCTCTTCAACAGTATAAATTTAGCTCTGTAATATGGCATTAGACTGCCACTCTATGGCAAGACACAATCCAGCAGGTGGTCTGCCTTAGTTTCCCCAGTAGCATTTCCAGCTTAGTCTAGTGGTTTATGGCTTGCTTCAAGGCCGCGTAGCTTGAAAAGGTCAACCCACCTCTCTCCCTCTTGCCCTTCCTCACAGAGTCTGAAGACAAAGCAGTGACACAAAGGGCTCTCCAGACCACCCAAGTTGGATTTGCAGTACCTCCAAAAAAAGCTTGTTGCCTTGTTTTGTGGACTGAGCTCTCAGATTCATCCTCCTCTGTCTCCTACAACTTAATCTCTGTGCAAAACCTACCCTTCTCCAGGGAACTCTAGTTAACCAAACACTTCTCAAATAATTTCAGCTGGAAGCTTCCCTGCTTCCAGTTCCCAGATAAGAGCTCTCACCTTCCCAGCCCTTCTCACATGTGTGAAATAAGGCTGATTATGCTGGTGCAGTTTAGTGCCTACTGTAGGGACAAATCATATTTTAAAAATGATAGAAAAGTTGCTGTATCATTGCAGAACGAACAACCTCCCCACATTTCAGGCAATCATTAGGTCAAAACTTAAAGGGAACCTCCCTTGCTATTCTCTTGCCCATAATAAATCAGGTCTGTGCCCCAGGCAACGCAGTCTGCAGTGGGCTGAAAGGTGGGGGCAGCACATGGTGGTCTCCAAGCTGCCTTGTAATCTTTGCTGGAAGCAGATATTATGAAAGATTTGCTTATGCAGAGATACAGCAGAATAGGGTGTTTCCCAGCTAGGGCAGGACTCAGATAAAAAAAGGATTATTGGTAGAGAAGGGGTGAGGAATAAAATTGCAGGGAAATTCTACTTAGCAAGCATTTTCCCCCAGTCAAGTACTGAGTGCCATTAGAGGTGTACACAGTGGCCAGGTTTGGGTCAGCTTGAATAGAGAGTTTGTACAGCTGACAGGAAGAACAATTGGTACCATTTGGTTTTTGATTGTTTTTTAATCCAATCCACTTATGTGGTAGTTACTTCTGGAATAAAAAGAACTTGGTGACTAGAGCCTATCAGTGGGTGGGGCTGTATTAATATCTTGATAGCTAAGATAGAGGACAGTAATGGAGACAGCCAGGTCTCTGATGAAAAGGGTAAGGGAAGAGGAACAATAAGAAACAATTTGTACCCACACACAGCAATCGAAATGAAAACCCTGGGGTTTGAGAAATAATAGTTCATGATAACCAGAGGTAAACAAAGTGTGGTCTCATTTGATATTACAGAATTACCATATTTCTCCTTAGATAATAGCACTATTGTCTTCAAACGATCCGCAGAGAATACATATTCTGCCCTGATGGTTATACAACTATTTTTCCTGGCACATACTGTCTTGTCTTACACCACCCCTGTGAAATAAATCCTATGCTTTCTAGAAATAACATCAGTGATTCTGAAAATAATAAAATAAAATATGTGATTGTCAGCCTACTGGTGGGAAAAAATTGTGTTACTGCACTAATAAGCAGACAGCTTTATCACTGCCTGCAGCTTAAGTCTCAGCAGCTCACAGCTATTGCAAGTGCCCTGTGCTTTGCTTTTCTAACCTGCACTGTGCCCAGTGCTTCCAGGAATTTGGGCAGGACAGGGAGGGAGAAACTCACTAACATCACTGAATTTTCAAAATCTCGTATTTGAATTGTTTCTGAGAACAGTCTGAAGAGTGAGTGCAAATTAAATATACCAGAGGATATTTTAGATGGGTCTGTAGGAGATTTCAGTGACAAGTGTCTTGCTCCAGACAAATCAGCCAGCAGCAGCTGAAGCAGGATTTGGCTGAGATTACAACAGTGTTCAAGATTTCACACAAAGTCCAAAATCAAACAGACCTAATGCTTAAGCTAAAGAGAATCCACCACAGTTCTATAATCAGAGTTTCTCAAGGTACAGAAGCATAAAGCCATATGCCCGTTTCTTTATAAACTCTTCTGCTAGTGCTATCATCCTGCCTATCATCACCTTGGACTCTGATTTCCTAAGTGTTCACATGAGGCCTCTAAATGAACAGATTCTTCTTTGGTTAACTCTACAGTGTGGCCTTTATTAATACCTACTCTGCTAAATGCCTCTTCTGGATCCTCACTGACTTCTGTTTCAGTTGCTATGACATCCTTTTTCTCCGATCTTAATTAATGGAATGTACAGGGCAATTATCACAAGGCTGCAGACAGGATGCAAGCGTGCCAGTGCGGCTACGTCCAGCTTAGTCTGAGCCCTTTTCATCTTGATCCTGTCCTCTTCCAGCCCATTGCTTTGACTGTTATTGCCATGCATCCCTTTCTTTGACTCTCCCTTTTCTATTAAATCAGGTATATAATGCTCGTCTTCACTTCCAAGGGCCTTGATGGATTATCTATCTCCAGCTTACCTATCATCTTTCAGACAGCATTGGCTTGCCAGCTCTCACATTCTGTCAGCCAGTGATGCTCATTTCCATCATTCACTGAACACAGTTTCCAACATGCATGATTTGCTTGTCTTCATGCAGTTCCTTATGCTGGTGTCAGTGGCAACAAGAGGCACTGACAGTAGCTATGCTGCAAGCACACAGGGCCTGCTGGCCATATGGTCAGCACTGACCTATATTGTCTTATTGTTACCAGCTACTTTCCTGCCAGTATGCCTCCATTTCTTGTCTCCCTATACTTTGATAACAAGCTCTTTGGAGCAGAGACTTTTTATTCTGTGCTGATATAATGCTTTAACTTGCCTAACATTTCTAGGCATGAGAATAATGAAAACATGGTGGGCTTCTATTCTCTGGTAGTGTCATGAATTTCCTTAACAGATATACTCTGCTTAATTTTTCGGTGATGAATTGGTACATAGTTTAGTGTGGTTACAATAAAAAGTCAATTGAAGCTCAGGCTTTTGTTTTAATAAAAATGTGTAGTTTGTTTGAAGATTGTTTTCAGAGATTAAAAAGCAAAACAGAAAGCCTTCTGAATAAACAAACATCTCAAAAGCAAACCTATATGAACTAAAATGACAAAAAACACTGGCACTGATCCAGGCAAACACTGGCAAGCATCCAGGAAATTATAGGCCCATCAGTCTTACTTCTGTCCCTGGGAAAGTTATGGAACAAATCCTCCTGGGGGCTATCACAAGTCAAATGAAGCACGTGATTGGGAAAAGCCAGCACAGATTCACTGAGGGCAAATAGTGCTTGGCAAACCTGATTGCTTTCTACGACAATATAATCTGCTCAGTTGATGTGGGACGAGCAGTGGACGTTGTCTACCTGGATTTCTCCAAGGCTTTTGATACGGTTCCCCACAGCCTCTCCTTGGAGAAACTGATGCCTTACAGTGGAGACCAGTGGTCTGTGCAGTGGGTGGGGAACTGGCTGGCAGGTTGCACCCAGAGGGTGTTGGTGGTAAATAGCACCTTTTCAAACTGGCAGCCTGTCACAAGTGGGATCCCCTAGGGATCCATATTGGGCCCAATGCTATTTAGTATCTTTGTAAGTGATCTGGATGATGGGATCCAGTGTACTCTGGCGAAGTTTGGTGATGACACCAAACTGAGTGGGGGAGTAGACACTCAGAAGGGAGAGCCACCCTGCACGAAGAGATGGATAGGCTGGAAGAGTGGGCTAACAAGAACCTTATGAAGTTCAACAAGGACAAGTGTAAGTAAGGTCTTGCACCCAGAAAAACATAATCCAGCAGTGCAGCACAGACTGGAGTCTACCCATCTGAGGAGCAGCTCTGTGGAAATGGATGCAGGCTTCCTGGTGGACAAGCTCAATATGAGTGAACAGTGGGCTGCTGCGGCAAAGAAGGCCAACAGGATGCTAGGTTGTATCTACAAGTGGATCACCAGCAGACATAAAGAAGTCATTATCCCACTCTACTCAGCATTGGCCAGGCCACACCTGGAATACTATGTTCAGTTTTGGTCCCCACTATGCAAAAAAGATGTGGACAGGCTGAAGAGGGTCCAGAGAAGGGCCACAAAGATGATCAAAGGACTGGGGAGCCTGCCGTATGAGGAAAGGCTGAGAGAACTGGGTTTGTTCAGCCGTGAGAAAAGAAGGCTTAGGGAGAACCTTATCACCACATTCCAGTGTGGCTACAAAGAAGATGGAGACTCCCTTTTTAGAAGGAGACACATGGAAAAAGCAAGGGGTAATGGGTACAAGTTACTCCTGGGGAGATTCTGACTGGACACAAGAGGAAAAATTTTCACAATGAGAACAATCAGCCACTGGAATAATGTCCCAAACACTGGACACTTAAGATCCAGCTGGACAGGGTGCTGGGCCATCTTGTCTAGACCGTGCTTTCGCAAAGAAAGATTGGACTAGATAATCCCTAAAATCCCTTCCAATCTGATATTCTATGATCCTCAGAAAGCCAAACTATTATTTCTCCTTTACTCTTTCTTTTGAAATTCTGCCTGCTCCCTACAGAACTGGCATTCCTGGTCATGACTTGCAGATGATGCTGCAAATCATGAAAACATAGTTGGGTAGTAATTTTGCAGCACAGCAGACAAACATAGACAAGCATGGCATATGTGTGATCAGGAAAGCTAGACCTGTATTCTTTACACTCTTCCTAGACATCTACAAATATGCTTGAAACACCAAAACACATTAAAAACATGCATCCTTGAACGTGGACTTAATTTCTGGGCCTGACTCCCCAAAGCAGTTGAGCTATTTTGCACACCACCATAAAGTTTCCTTCTTGTACAAACTGAAACTTAAGAATGTCACCAGTAGGAAGTGACCGACCTCTCCCTGTATAATAAACAAGTGGATCCCATGATGAGGGACATCAGATTTAGATAAGCCTTATCTCACTTCTGATTGAATGATTCAGCTACTTCTTTTCCTAGTGAGAAAAATCAATGTGCTCTTTTCTAAGTAGAGCTTCAGTAATGGGACTTAAGACCACAGAACACCTTGATAAAGAATGGACATTTAGAGGCATTTTTTCCTGATTATAAAAACATTTTCTTCATGTGTTTTTACCCCTTTTTGCAGAATTTAGTAACAAAATGTAATTTACTAGTAGAAAAATTTTTGTCCTCTCCTTGCTCCCCCAAGAAAGAACTCTACCCAGCCAAAAAGTTAAGACTTTGCCTTTACTACATAAAGAATATTTTACTCAACAAATGCATTGCTGCTGCCTTTGACATGAGAAGTGAAAACACTACATTTTTTCAGTGTTTATTTATAGTAACTCATTGACAGGGAGAAGAGGCAATGAGAAATACAGTCACTTCTGTCTTCACAAATCTTCAAAAAGTGAAGATAAATTCAAAAATCCTAGCCACGCAATCAGTACAAACTGTTGGTATTGTATTGCTGACTATGGACATACTTAACAGTCTACTCAGTCTTTTTGTTTTGTAATTCATTGACTTGTGGTAGAGTTACTTTCTTGGACTTTTTAGACTGAGAGAACAGGGCTGTTTATTTTGCAGTTCACAGAGAAGTGTCCTTGTGCAGGAATCGGAACTAGTTACCATCATCAAACAACTGCAGCAATCAGTGTGCTCTAGTGTCTTGCAGACAGCAAGTCAACAACAATCATGTTGGTTACTCAGTAAAAACAATAGAAAAATAATCTTGTGGCAGCAGTCTGAAGTTAGATACCAAAAGAAACTCAAACCTGTTTTCTGAGCATAAACATTTCACAATTAAGGAATAGCATACCTGTTAGGAGTCAACTTTATAGTGCACCAAAATAGATATTCCACAGAACATACAATAAGCTTCCAGGTCTAATTACCTTTACTGAATTAAGTAGTTTTGTACTTTTATCATGGATCTACTCCTCAGATCACATGAGTCGACACAGCTCTACTATCTCAGCTCTTATCACCCGAGGATCTGAGCTTCCCATTACAAAGCAACTGCAAAGCTAGTATAAATTGCCCAAGATTCTGCCACAGAAAGTTTCCAAAGCATGTTCCCCTCCTTGCAATGCTTGTTACCTGACAGAATCCAGTTTCTGGACAAGCCCTCCAGAGCTGCTTTACAGTGGGAAAACAAGGGAGGGTTTTTTTCCATTCACTCTGCTGATTTGAACACTACAGGACCTCATTCTCCGCAGGAACTTATTGATGGTTTTAACAAGTGACTTTGTTCTACTGCAACTTCAGTTCAATACCTGTTGAGCAAAAAGAATAGCATTTCTTTTTCCTGGGGATGTTCTAAGATGATCAAACAGTCCAGTGTCCAAACACTAAAGCAAACAAACAGAAATTTAACTAATAATAAAGACGAGCAAGAATTTAAAATTAGGACATATATGTTTTGCTGTGTAGGAGAACAGCAAAGGCCATCTGCCCTACAGAGGCCAGGAAGCAGAGGACAATAATAAACCAGGAGCCTCACCAGCCAGAGCACCATCTCAGAGCATATGAGTCAGGTGAGCCAGGCAGACCCAGGGATGGTAGTCAGGATTAGCTGGGAGCCTAGGCCATCAGGCAAGTCCATGCCAGTGAGGTAGGTCCGAGGCAAAGCTGGGAGCAAAAGCCAGCAAGTCGGGGTTAGTGACAGTACCCAGGGCCAGATCAGTGAGTTCCATGGCTAGGTACAGGCATAGCTGTGAAAGGCTAAGGAAGGGAGCACAGGGCCAAGCCTAAGCTTAAATGCAGCCCCTGGCCCCATGGGTAAAGGGGGTGGATGAAGGTGTCAGGTGAGGCTGGTCAGGGCAATTAAGACCTATTAGTGCACTCAGGCCCTTGACAGACCCTGAGTCTCAAATTCTTACTAAATTCTTTGTGCTAAATTAAATTCTTAATAAATGAGCACATTTTCACAAATACAGAGTCTTACTACCTTGCACTGATGTCACCCTAAATACCTATTTACCATCTGGCCATTTATTTAGGATCTTGAAGTTTGGATTTGGAATATTCTGACATTTGGGGAGTTAAGAGCAAGTGATCTCATGAGGCATTATTTATTTATTTATTATTTTAAATCATCTGTTGCATTAGAGAAAGATGTTGGTATTTAATAAGTATCTCTAAGAACAGAAGACTATGAGAATAACCATTCAGGGTCAGTCCAGTCTCATCTAACATCCAGTAGCTAAAAGCAGCATGCCAGGAATGAGTGCAAGAACATGTCGAGATTTCCCTAGGATATGCTTTTCAGCCTCCAACTATATGCAGCTCAGCAAATCTGTGCCTCTCAAATCATATTTCAGTGATCTAAATCAAACATTGATGGGCCTTTTGTGGGTTTGTAAGAGGATTTGGTATGTAAGTTAGAATGTAGTTTCAAGTTACCAACATAAAAGTCAGGGAAAAGAATGGCTGTGGTCTGAACCATGGAGTTATTTTGGTCCATGTCAAATTGCTCTTTCGCTTGAGCACAAGCACAGAAATCTAAAAACTAACACAGCCTCTCTTGGAAAGCTTTGTATTATTTAAAACACATTCATACTACAAAACCAGTTTTCATCTCAGCTCAGCACCTCTCTTCATGGTATGCAAGTACCTTTCAAAAAAGTTGCCAGAACAAACGAGCTGAGATACAAGCTCCCTTTCCCTCATAATGATTGGAAGAGAAACCATTCCTCTTAAAATGAATTTTTGGTTCACAGATTTTAATGCAACATCTTTAAAAAAAAAAAAAAAGATCCTAAATAGCCTTATTAAAAGCTCTGATTTTCAAGGTTTGATGATCAGAATTCTGAGATTTGCATTCCAGAGAAGTGCCTGCAACTGAAGCACCCAGAATGACTAGCTGAAGATTTAGTAACATGGGTTTTGTATAGGAATAAGGCTTTAAGAACTGAGAGGCTCAATAAAACCAGAAATCTAACAGAGTAATGCAACATTTAAATTTGCTATGTTGGGAATAGTTTTTAATCATTGCTATTTCTCAGGCTTTTCCTGCAGTACTTTGATGGTGCTTCTACTGAATTTCTTACCTCCACTCATTAGACGTTACTGCAGTAAAAAGCTCTTCACGATTCACTGAGTGCAGAAAAATAACAGAGGGGAGCCTTTAAAAAGAACAACTGTTGTGCATTCTCTAACCATTCCACTGGGGCTGAGTTTTTAATTTTTGGTAACCAGTAGAGTTATGAATATATATGCTCCCAAATTGGAAGTAATGATCAGTATTGAGAGGTCATGTTAGAGATCATTCTATGAGAAATATTCACCCACAGGGAGCTGGGTATTTTAGTCCTTTAATGATGACCTGTGTGAGTGCATTTTGGAGCACTGGTTCTGGACTTTCACCTGTGTACTTCTTGTGAGATCACTTGATCCACTTTTCTGAAAGCCCATGTGTAGAACTCAAAGATGCTGATGGCCTTTTGTACAGAGTACTTAGCTAACTAAACTCTGAGGAATTCTTTGCCGTTTGTTTTTAGTTTTGAAAGCTACTGCTTTTACCTGCCCTGCCAACTTGTGAGCACACATTGTGTGTCTGAAAACTGCCTAATGTTTCCAATTATGCCAGTTCATCTAATGAAAGATTAACCTAAAGAGCTTGCACAGCCTGTCTTTACACCAAAATGGTTACAGCAAAAACCAGAAATAATGGCACGATTTCCTGACTTGATACCATCCCTCCCCAAAATTCATGAAACTACATCAGAAACATAAAACAGAGGAGTACCATCGTTAAAAACAAAGTGTGTGTCATATAGAGAAACAAAGGAGAGGGGCAGCTGTAATCTAGCCCACGGATATCATTTGCAGATGATTTTCCAGTGTCATAATGAATTGTTTCTCCATTGAACTTAGGTCCGCTTCTGTGGAGGGACATTAAATACAATAATAGGCAATGTATGCAACAAACAGGGTAAAGTACAAGCCATTGGGCCCTCTATGAGAGTAACGGTTTGTGTTTCAACAAGAGAATTAGGAACTGGAAAGCAGTGCTTTAGGGGACTTGAGCAAAAATTTTGAAAAAGGAAAATTCCAGTTTTACTATGGAATGGCAGATACTCCATATCCCAGTGATGGTGCGGTTTGCTGTCTGACATAATTTTTAGTAGTACTTCATCTCAGTTGAGTCTTACAAATTATATCTGGAATTCAGCACCGGAGCTGTATTAGTTAAGGTTTAATTAATTATTATTTACATGTAATTATTTATTTAATTATTTAAGAGAAGAGAGAATTTTTTTCTACCATTTCACCAGGAATAACAGTTTTCAGTCACCTGTAGCTAGCAACTTTTATGATGATGTATGAGCCAAGACGAAACTCAGCAGTTTTCCATGATAATGCTGGCTCTGTACTGTTAAAAGGACTTCAAATATCAGTACTCCAGAAATGTAACAATAACTGTGGCATAAAAATGCTCTTTTAAGAGTTTGTGGGCTTTTTTTTAAATTTTTCCTAGCTATAAATATGTTCGGAAAATAAGTGTTGTAAAAGATCTTCCATATGACATACTAGTGACTAGGCAGGACTGAATACCAAAAAAGTCTGTAGCTCATTTCTTGCTACTGGTGGAAGTCAAAGGAACAGACACTTCTTAACATATGTCTGAATAAGCGTGCTATTTTCCATACAAGATTTCACCTGAATATTTTTGTTGATAGCCACATTATAACTATACTAGGCTAATGCTTCTGAAGAACTAGATTTAAATTAGTTGAAGGCATTTGATTTAGTGCAGCTGTTATTGAGATAAAGTCTGTATCAGAACAAACTTTGTACAAGGAAAATCTTGTTTCAGATTTTTGCTTTAATAAGAATGACATAGACAAGGAAAAGAGGCAAAGGACACAAATTTAAAATCAGTAATTTCCATCTTAACACAAGAAAACACTTTTTTACTGTGGAGGTGGTCAGACATTGAGACAGGTGGCCTAGAGAGGTTATGGAATCTCCATCTTTAGAGCTATTCAAGAGCCAACTGGACACAGTCTTGAGCAACCTGCAATAGCTGACCTTGCTTGACCAGGGTGGGTGGACTAGATGATCTAAAGCAGCATTGTCAAACCTCAGCTATTCTGTGACTGTCTGACTGTAGAGAGGAAAGTGAATTCTTCCTTGTTGACTGGGGTCTATTTGCCAGAGCGGTAAGAACGTATCAGGGCTCAAGAAGTCTAACATGCATATAATATGAAAACAACAGCTCCAGGCTGATGAGCTCAGAATGCAGCTTCAGGGAAAAAAAAACCCCATATCTTAGTGATATGAAAATCTGAAAAACATCTCTCTCCTATCACAAAGGACCTAACCCAAAAGTGAATGCTGACATGAGGAATTAGCCATGTGGATACTCATGCAATACTTCTGGAATAATATAATTTAGAATTTGATAAGGTTTGGTTATAATTTTTTTACTTTGTAGACATGAGCAAATGTTAACCAAAGTATATTTTTCCCAGAATATTCACATATACAAATAATTCCCTTGTTGAAATAAAAATATACTAAAAATTAATTAAATAGTTTATCTTCGTCCACCCATTTGCAAGTTGTTTTCCTGTTCTGGTACTTGAGAAATCACAATGGAAGCACTTCTCCCCCCCAGCCCTTAATTTTAAATTCAATTTTGTCTGTCTGACAGAAGATTTCAATAGTTAAAAATAAATGCTCGTTGATAAAATTAATATTCTGAGTTATAGGTAGTGTCTTTATTGATATTCTATGGTCAATAGCAATTCCTCTCCTCTATAGAAAAAAAATATATGCAAGTATTTTTATAGTTTTTATTACAAAGCAGTTCTACTAGAAATTCATTTGGTTGATGTTAGCAAAAACGTATGTGATTATTTTGGCTGTTCCCTGATCCGAGTTCCCTTTTTGTCTTCCTTTCTTCAGGAAACAGTCACAGGTCTTCAATTACACAATAGTCCAACTGTTTAGAGACTTTTCTGCATTGGAGGTAGAAACCTTTCTTCAGGCTGGACTGCAGCATCTAGAATTCTACCAAAGAGTTTTTTGTTTACAACAGATGCTTGCCATGTTTTGCCAGAGGCTTGAGCATTTTACAGCTTTTCCTAAACATCAATTGCTAGTACAAAACCCACACATTTCGTCCATCCGTTTTCAAGAAATTGGAGTAAAGAACATTATTTGTCAGCTATAACGTGAACTTGTCATTTCCCCTGTACTGAATTTCAGAAGAAAGTGCTGTGTTGAAACTGAAGTGGTCTCCCGGTAAAGTATCTTTTGAGAAAATGGTGGCGCTCTAAATACAAATGAGCTCTCAGGCCAAAAGAATCTGTATCCACATTAGGGAAAAAATTACAAATGTTTAGACATCTCCTAAGGCTCCTGCAACATCTTCCTGGCATTGTAAAAAGAATTACAGCCACAAGGGATTAAATTATTTTGATTGACCAGAAAATTTTTATGCAGATACAGACCGTAGAAAAGTGGGTGTTCATCTTAAATAGTCTCGGCCATTGAAAACTTAGCTGTCTCTTCTGAACTAGCTGTGTACCCTCTTTAAATGCCTCCCTCCCAACTCATTCCATTCTGCAGTAAGCGTCTAAGATAGCCAGAATAAGCCACCTTCTAGGGCTGCCTGTCTGTCTCCACACTGCTACAGAGAGGGCATCGATGACAAGCAGAAACAAGTTGTAAAACTTGCTGAGGTTAGCTGAGTTGAATCCACCCTCAGGGCATAGCTATGGGAGAAATGCAGCACATGGGAAAAAATTTCATTATGCTGAGGTCTGCCTTTTTTTTTTTTTTTTTTTAAAACTACTTTACTTTTTCTGTCCCACTAGTACTAGCCGACCCAAGAAATATGACTTTGAATTAGTCTTGAGCTTTCCATTATTATTGGAACTACTTCACATACTACTTCAGAAGTAGCCTCTATTACTTAAATGTCATATTCAAAACATACAGGAGACTGCTCTGTGTATTGAAAGAGATTCCTTTTTAGGAAATAGCATATTAGAATGGTATGTTGAAAAACAAATCTCTCCTTAAATACCGGAAAATCTCAAAGTCTTCATGATGGGTCAGTGCCAGCAAAAATAAATGGTAAGGGACTTACCACTGCAGTGATAGATAATGCAGAAAAATTACTGCATCTGTTACTAAGGAAATCTTAAAGAATCTTCATGTCTGCAAGAAAACCTAGTAAAAATCAGCAGTGCTGGAGCTAGTGAAGTAATTTCCAAACGGTTCCAGTAAATAACAGTATTAATGCAAATACAGAGGCATTGCACTGTGTCATTTGGAGTTCTTTGCTTTCACTGCTCTGTTTTTGTGTTCTATGATGACTTATTTCAATTTATCTATAGGAATGTGGTGTTACTGAGTCTAAAACCAAGAGCTTCTACTGTTGGAGAGTGAGGGGTTAAGCAGGCTGGGTATGAGGGAGAGACAAAACAACCTGTGTCATAACTGACAGTGCAGTTCTGTCATGGTGCATGTTATTAGTAAACAAATGTGCAACAAACAGATCATTTGCCACAGAAGCCCTTAAAGTGCCATAGGTACTCCTAGTTTTTAACCGTTTCTCTATCTCCCACTCATGATCCAAATCAGTCTATCTTTAGCATGAGACAGGGACAACAATTTCATACTTGAGCTTCCCAGAGGTCAGCAGAGGCACTGGGGTGCAGCTTTCCTGCTGTGGAAAAGGACAGTTCACCATGTGCTCTTCAAGACAGCACCACAACCCAACAATTGAAATCTGAATTTGCCTGAAGGTCTGACTTTCATTTATGGTGACACTGTCCTGTCATACAAGGGACAAACCGGGTTTGAATGGAAACAGATCGTTTTATTCTGACCATACTACAGAACCCTTCTGCTTGACCAAGGAGGAGTACAGTGTGACTGTGAGAAAAATCAGAAACTATTTCAAGTGGCATTTTCTTTGTGGTTACTAGGAGAGTGCCAGAAGGAAATAGGATTTTTGACTATTCTCTTTAGCTTGCTAGTAAGTTAGCAGCTAGAAATCCTAAAGCTTAGGGCATACATTTTCCTATATCTATTTGCACCAAGGTAAATACTTCCAAGTTAATATTGCTTATATATTCATATTAATATAAATTAATAACACCTGTATTTCTCTTGAAATCTTGTTCTTATAGGTCTGGGGGATGGAGTTCAAAAGACTTTGCACTGATTATCCCCAACTTCATGAATTAGGCTAAGCAAAGGAAAGCAAGAAAGAAGGAAAAAATATTCATGAAGGAAAATACTTGTAGTATTTTAAGATTGTTGGAGTCCTGAGGTCCAAAATATCTTGGGCAAATGACAGTTGTATTTCTAACCATGCACCAAGCAATATATTTCTTTGCAACCATATAGCTCTGTTAGTACATGCTACGTAGCTTGTGTACTTAAGGAGACAAAGTAGTTTTAGATTAGTCTCTCATGGGTTGCCACTTATATGAGAACAGGGTGCCTAAATGTCCTCCTGTGTATTCTGAAATCTCTTGGAAGGTCCAGAAGCTGGGAAAATAACCAACAAGGGGAAAAAGTTAATGCTAACAGAAGTGAGTTAATAACCACACTCCCTCTTCTGTTATGTAATGTGATTAGTGAAAAGAGAAGGTATTAGTGCAAAGGAAAGAATTAATTAGCATGGTATGAGGCAGGAGCCTGACACTGTTTAAAGTCAGGATACAACTTTACACTGATTTATTTACCAAAAGTAGATACTGGGGAGTTGATTTAATTTCAATCTTCTTCCTTCACAGACATTACCAGAAAACCTTTTTAACAACCTGTCCCCACCTGAGGGCCTTTCTGCTCCACTTCATACAGAATGCTTGGCTCTGGATCTCCTTGCAGAAAAGTCACAGCTATTAGGTGACAAGGTCTAACAGGAAAACACCACACAGACATGTGGAATCAGGTACATTTAAAACTTCCATTCTGTAACTCTTCTTTTACGACCACCTGCACTATCTGTTATATCGAGGTACCAAGCCTTGATTTACATAGGCATGTGGTTTCTATTGCTCTGTCCCACAGCTGATGGCACATTGTCTTTTTTGGGAATTAATTTAGGTGACTAAATCTTACAGACATTTGATAATCTGGCATTAAGTAAGATTTTCCTCAAAATTTCATTTAAGTATTTAACAAAACTGGCCTTGAAATATGGTGTAGATTATCAGTGCTGACAGCCTAATATGAAGTCTAATTATTACAGCTGTGCAACAAAAATGAGGGACTTAAAAGTGCAGGTGATGAGTTAATATATTGAGCAAGATGTCTGCAGCCTACCAAAGACATCAGCTATCAGACACCTGTAGAATAGCATGCAGAAAATAGCCAAAATATATAATCTGTACTGAACAGAGGTGCTAGTGACTACAGTGTATGTATTCAACATATAAAGTAATTCCAAAGCACAAAGTAGGAGGTGATAGCCAAAGATAAAAGGAGCTGGAGTTTGTAGCCTCTGAATTCAAGAAATTGAAGAGCTGGATCTGGTTGTATAGGGCTTGATAACAAACCCAGAGTGCACTGTACTGCCCTTAATGAAACACGAGAAATCCAGTATAAGTAAACCCACATACCTGGGTACTGCAAAGTATCTAGAACCTGGAGGTGGTGGGATGAGGAGCTGTTGCAGTGACTGAGGAGCCTCCATAGTGCCAGCAGCAGACTGTGGGCCCTGGAGAGCAGTAGCAGCCAGGGACAGAGCAGCTCATGGCCAGCAGCAGAGTCATGCTCTACAAGGAGCAATAAATGTGAAACACCACCCTGTTAACTTTGAAAACACTGCTGCACATGCATGAGTTTTCCATTTTTGCACTACCTTGTATGTTCCAAAGTTTAGTGGAAATTCCTCTTACATAGAAGGTGGATGAAAAACAGAAAAACATAGTAAAGGGGAGAACAGTACAGTGGCACAGGACAGACCAGAGCAGAGGAAGGGAAGGAGACATAGCAAGGAACTGACTAAAGGACGCAGTAACATACCATTCATCTAACAACAGTAACAAGAGGTGCCAGTCCCTTACCCTCTAGGAGCAGAAATAAGTCTACTTACAGCATTAATCAGTAATGCCTGAAATCAATAATACATAACAGACTAAGAGATCTGAAAAGTCATGAGTGGTGTGTAGGAAGCTTACTTCCTAAAAGTAATCTGCATGAACATTAACAATAGAGCTAGTCAGAGAATGGATAATCTTGCCTGTGGAAAACCTGATATTATATCTTCAAGTGATATGAAAAGCATAAATTCAGGAGGTTTGCATGAAAAGAAGTGTCAAAATAAGTCTCTTGATAGGTCCCTTTCAATATTTTCGCATTAAGCTTCTAAACTAAAAATATGTTTATTTCAAAAATGTGAAAGATGCAGATATTCAAGGTTGGGGTTTTTTCATTTTTCATCAGTAAAACTACTGGAAAAATATCTATTTGAACTGTCTTTTGCTCAGGGACAACTATTTAGAATTTTTTTAGTAAAGCTGTAACTAGCACCAGAAGTTAATGATGTGGGAAACAACAAAATACAGTGACTATGCCATCTTGCTACCTTTCCCTTCAGCTAGATAAAAAGCCAAGTAATTTTATCTATTGTAGCTAGACAATAAAAGGCTGTTCCATTACAGGAATGCTTTGTTGCAGGTTTTTTCTTATTCTTTAGACAGAAGGGAAAAAGCTGGAAGGCCGGTGATAAAACTAGTAAGTCTAATCAAATGTATTTTTTTTAAGGAATATCTACTGACACCAAATATATTCATCTTGCTAATAGTTCTGGCATAACATTTATGTGAGAGCATTACAAATTTGTAAAGCAAGTCTGTCACATCAATCACCTGTTCAAAGAAGGGACTCCTCTGGAAGAGCTGCTGTACTTAAACAAGAATGGCCTTTGAATGTCCAAAGCAGATGAAAAAGGTCCCTTCCAGGCTCTGCTCCCCAAAAGACAAATATCCCTATTAAAGAGTAGCATAGGAACAGCATGGGAGGAGGTATCTTTCTCATTTCCACCACCCATGAAGGGGGAAAAACTTTTAAGATAGTTTTCAGGAAAAAAATCTGAAATTCTGCATGAAATATTTTTAAAGGCAACCAGCAGATATTTGAGACCTCCAAAAGTTAACAGAAATGCTGATAATATTACTTCCTTCTCACTCTGAAGGAGATTTAGTAACTTCAGGCCCCACTACTAGTTTGCTTTCCTTTGGTTTTTCCCTTTGGGCCCTTTCTTTTTTTGACTAGAAGTTGCCATTTCCTTGAAAAGCAGGTTAAAAACAGAGTGTGAGCTGTAACTGGAAATAGCAAATGAGGTTAAATTCATTTCTACAGCAAATCCTATTAGTCAAACTGGTTTCTGAAAACTGGGCAAGTTTCCAGAAGTGTTTATAGATAAAAAGGTATAAAATAAGATTGCAGGTCTGTAAGAACCAGTGTGATAACTTAATATATTTGGTATCACTTAACCTCTATCAAACCTACTAAGGACATGAAGCTTATGGTAACTAAAACTAAAGCATATGCTAAGTCATATTGATTTTAATGTTGTTTATGTGTGTGGTATATTAAAGCATAGTTAGCTTTAACAGCTCCTTTCCAGTTAGGAAAGTACGGATATGGCCATTTCACTGACATAGATCCTTGCTAAACAAGTGAATAATTTACTGCGCTCAAACCCTAGAGGTCTGGCTACCATCCACTGAACTGGACTAAAGCAAACTCTGGTAAAAGCAAAAACTCTCAGGTGAGTTCTCGGTAGTAAGAGCTACAGCCACCCCTGAACAGACACATGTTAAATCCCATAATGGCAGGCATTGGAAGGGGGTTGTGTTCCTTCAGGAGTTACATGAAGGGAAGAATCACTTTATATAGTGTTACACGTACCAACCTACCAGTTCAGAAGATGTCATCCTAAGGGTTGAAGTCCTGTTGAAAAGAAATTGTGACTATAACTGGAAGAAATTAACAGTAGGAAGGCCTCAAAAAATTGCACTCAGATGAAGTAGTGTTCTGTGAAAGCTTGAGTGTTCAAGCAACAGTTCATTTACCCAACTTATGCCGTTCTTGTTGCGCTAGAGATATTGTCTTAGTGAAGTAATTTCTTTTCTCACTTTTTTCACCTTATTCAGTTTCTCATCCCCACCCAATTTACTGTTCTTTCATTTTCCTCCTACCCTTCATTTCTCCCTTCCTTTTTCCTCCAAGTTGTATCTCTCATTCATTCCTCTGTTACTTATCTTTTCTTCATTTTAATATCTTTTTGTCTCTGTGGAAGAATAAATACTTAGTTTTGTAGGAAATTGGAAAAACACATAAGCAAGTTATTCTTCTTAAGAGGGAAGTGGTGGACCATATCAGCAGCAAACTAATCTCTGGGAGTCTAACAGTAATTGCTTGGAATAATTCAGAGTTTCATATCTGCCAGTCCCACTCTAATTTTGTGTTCAAGAATTCTTTGCACAACCAGCAAGCTAGCAAGTACACAGACTTTGTAACAAGACCTTTAAAAAGATTTCACTGCAGTATTTGGCACAAACTTAGGGACTTTTTGTTAGCTAATGAAGGAAACTTCCATTGTAGAGGATAACATTACTTGATGGTAAAACAAAAACAAGGAAACAATTTTCCCCTACAGAGTAAAGGCGTATTACTGCATCTTGCTGCATATAATGCAGTAGTTATATTACAAACATTTAGAAAAGCCTACACTTACTCTGAAAAATAACAGTTTAAAAAGGTCCACACCCAGTGCTAGAAGAATGTAACTATATAGAAGCTATTTCAAAGATACAGCTGTTTTGTTAAATAGATATTGACATGGTTATTTGCAAGTTAGTCCTAAAATAGCATCATTCTGGTTTTAGGAGCTAGATAAGTAGAATGGAGGTATTTTCTTTTAACAAATAGCACTAAGTTAAGGGGAGCTTTGGTGATAGTTAGTGAACTACTAGAGAATCTGTTTTACAGTCTATTGAACACTGCATAATGAAACTGGATTTGTGCACATTGTTCCTTCATTTGATTACATTGTTCAAACAAATACAATCGCAGCAAGATTAACTACCTTCTGAGATAAGACACAGCTCAGCCAGAGGCAACTGTTAAAGTTCCGTATCTTTCACAAGCAATTAACTATTTTCAAGTAAGCAGTATCTTATAAGGAAGGAATGGGGGATAACTTGCTCTGCATGAAATAAGGAGGCAAATTCTGACTTCTTCGAATACAGTTTCATTTGAATAGCTATTCATTTTTAATTTGAAAGCATTGACAAGGCACAATACCTGTACTTACAACCTATTTTATCACATGACAGAACTGCAGTACCTTGTCTCCATCTCTTCTGCAGAAGGATATCCAGTGTAAATTTGTTATATTATACATTACATATACTATAAAAGCATCTTTTTTTAAGCAAAATGATAGCTCCAACTAAGAAAGACTTTTGATACTGTACAGCAAGTATTTTAGCAGAGAGTCCAAGTCTTTAGAAAGACTTCTTGACCACTCCTTTTGTTCTAGATCTCACCTTCTGCAGTCACTTCTCTCCTTTCTTTGTTATCAGCTGTGATGAAAGACATACAAAAACCTTCTGTGTCTATAGAAAAGGATTGTTCTCCTGTTGGAGGTCCACATTTCTCAGACTTCTCTCCATTGCTCCTACTTTGGAAATAACGTTTGATACAATCTCAGGTGTATACCTCTCTATTCCCCTACTATCACTTGGTTGGAGCAATTCTCAGCACTTGAAAAGCAAGTTACACCATGACTTACCTAACATTCTCTTATACAATTAGATTATATTATCTGTTAAATTATGATTAATCACTAAGTAGATCTCTAGAAAATTTAATTTTAAGAGAAATACATACTATTTCTGTTACTTCTCCAAGCCACTTGCTCTAGTGCAGCTGGAAATGGTTCAGCCTTTACAAAACAGTATCATATGATCACTTATGTTTTTCCTAGCCAGCTGATCAGTTTGATTATAGCAAAAGGAGGAAATAGCAGCAAAATATTTTCTTAAGTGTTAGAGAAAAGATTGAATATTCTGACAGTACTGATCAGGAGAGCTGGGACATGAAAAATATCTGAAACATGAACTACCAGTAAGGAACACCATCTCATAATCACTCCCCCTTTAAGGAAGTTCCTCAGCTGGGTGTTGCAGCAAGATTCGTAACACCTTTATGGACAGTCTGGTTCAGCAGAGAAAGGCTGAGAACCATTGCTGTAATCCACAGTAAGCATCAACAATTGTTTCTAGTCCTTCTCATAATATACTACAGTATTGTCCAAATTAAATTGTAAATTTTAATTAATAAAGAGAGCACCAGTTAGTCTGTCTGTCAAGGATCCTGGGACACTGTCACAAGAGCTATAATAAGAGAGACCAATTCATGAAAAATTAAGTTTGAACATGAATAGACTTTCCTAAACAGGGCTTTATTGCCAGGGCTCTGACTTTAGCTCAGACAGTGGATGTAATTCTCAGTTACATTTGCCAGAAGCAATTTTTAGATGCAATAAATCAGCACAGGATAACATACATCAGTGGTTCCTGCTCCATATTTGTCACTTAAGATTACAAGATGAGAACAATTGTATACACTTAGTGAGCCCTGTTACCGTCACCTGAACGCTGAAATTCAAGGCCAGCAACTAACTGAAAGACATGGACTCAATGATCTCAAAGGTCCTTTCCAATCACAAAGATTCTATTATAGCTTGCTTCTTCCAGCCTTTGAAAGCCTAAGGATCACAGGGGATACTGTGGTGTCTATAACAGGCTAGATGGAATTGTTTATTTACTCATCACTTAATAGTGGATACCATCACTTTAAGTTACTGCAGAATTAAAGTTTTATATGTAGGAAAATGATTTACACCAATTTGAGTTTCATATATGAATCAAATGCAGCTTATACAACAATAGTATCTAATGTGAATAAGAACTTCATAGATACAAAGAGAGGAATGCTTTGTTAGTGTATTATTAACAGAATTGTATATAAGGCTTTAAATGAAGGTGGAGTTAGCATTTTTAACAAAACTGACTGCAATAGTCTGAATTAGACTTCAAAGACTCTAGAAAAATAATGGAAGTGATAAGGATCAAGCTTTTGCTTTTCACATAGAATGTTTTTAGGTATGGTTCACCAGCAGAAGTTTTACTGAACTAAGCCCATTCATAATAATCTTATCCAATTAATGCCATTCATTAACAAACGTGAGAGAACAGGAGAAATACTTAACTCAAAGTATAATTTTCAGCAAGTGAAATTGGTGCAAAAAGCTTTGTGCCAAGAAACAGCAAGGCACAGCAGCTCCTCAAGGGACTGGAAACCAGACACAGCAGCTCAGCCAGGAGAGCTAGGACCTCCATCAGCCAGGATCCAGCCCCGCTGTACCTGAGAAAAAGCATATAGGACAGGCTGAGAGAGAGCAATTAGGAGCCTAGATCCTCATGCATACCCCTGAAGATAACAAGGCAGATCTGAAGTCAAGAAACCATATCAGAATCAGACCTACTAAGAACAATCAGTTCAATGCACCTCAATGAATAGGTCTAGAGCTAAGGCAACAAACCAGAGCTAAGACCAAAAAGTCATAAACATAGCAGAGCTAGAACTTCAGACTAGCAACATACCTACAGATAAACTCAAACAGGAAACAAGGCTCCAGGGCTGAGCTTAAATAGAGCTCCTGGGCAGAAAGAGTAGGTGGAGGTAACAGCTGACGCTGGTCAGGGCGATTAAGGCCTGTTAGTTCACTCAAGGCTCTAGCAGTTTGAAAATGCTGTTGCTTCCCCTAAGAGCAGCTGATTTACTAATATCTACATAGCCATTCTTTTGTTTTTTCTTGCCAGACTTGCCAAGGTAAAAAGTTAAAAAGAAAGCATTTCTTTCAAAATTGCATTTGATCACACAAGTTTGAATTACATCCCCAAACATTCCTCATGTTGCATTTAAGTTCACCATGGTTTCTCTTCAAGTTCCTGAAGTGAATGATATTTAAGTGATTTTCAGCTTCTCTTTTATTCTCCATAAGTTGGACTTTAACGAGCTGTCAGATCAAATACACATGAGGCTGTTCATAGTTCCACTCATTTTTATCAACAGAGCAAGAGTACTCTGAATCAGGGAGAGAACAGAGGGCATGTCAGCACCATACAATAAGCACCAAGCAGAGATGCTAGTTTGGATTGTGGAAGCAGAATGGAGACATCGGTACAACACTTCTTCCCAGCCAATTACTCCTGCTGAGAACTGAGTTTCAGTAATGCAAACTATTCTAACCATAGTGCTGTAGTAACTTTGTTCTGTAACTTCTTTTGCTACTACTAGCTTCTCTGCACAGTGCAGTAGCACATGGTATAGGCACACTAAAAATAAAAAGAATAAAATAAAATAGATGGGGATAATAATCAAGAACCTGCACCACCTTGTGCTCTCAGATATCCCTATGTTGGATACATAAAAATCCCTGATATGGAGAAGATATATGTGTAGCAAGTTCTGCAAGGCACTTTGGGATATTCTTTACAATAGCAGTTGGAGGGAAAGAGAGCTGTCCACATTGATTCAAGGCACATACTGCGGGGCTCCTGCCATTTTCCAAACAGTAAACCCAATGGCTGCAAGTGAGTACAGGCAGGGAAAAATGTTTTGAGCTGTCACAAGGCTGTGAGGAATGTGATCACCTGCTGTGCAGGCACAAGTCATGTCCAGAGCCAGCCGTGCCAATAATCACTTCAAAATTAAATTGTAAGAGCAATGAGGCCTGTGTAATCCTGTGATACCTGTTTGAGACAGTACAATTCTTCCAAAATATCCTTGGCTTGTGCAAATACAGTATTTGTGTAGCTGTGGGTTCTCTGAAGAATGAAGAATTGTGTTGCTTTTTTTTTTTTTCCTTAAGATAAATGAATTAAATGTGTCAGGGCCCTGAGTGACTAGGCCTTAATGGCACTAACCAACCTCATCTGGGACTCCCACCCACACCCGCTGCCCATGGGCCCAGGAGCTCTACTTAAACTCAGGTCTGAGCCTTCAGTATCTAAGCTGTGTAGTAGAAGTGGTGGTTTTATCTGGCTGTTGAGCCTAACTGTGACCTACAGGCTGTCTTTCTAACTTCACCTCAGGTTTGTCTTGTTTTTGGAGGGGGTCTGCTGGGTAGTTAATGGTTGCTTTTACTAGACCAGACCTGTTCTGTAGATCAATTTTTCTGGTTTCATCTCAGACCTGTACCATTGCTACAACTTGTTGGATAACATGGATACTTGATAAGTGCCTGGCTCAGGTACTGTGTGCACTACTAGCCTTGTTATTGGGTCTGGCCCTGTATCCGTTAAGGAACAGCTGCTCCTTGCTGCATCCTGACAAAATGAAGCTTAGCAGCTAAAGAATTGATTTGTATGGCTTTCAGGTATCTTCAATGACTGCATTTCTATTCAATATAAACTTTCTTCTTAATGCTACTGTTAGCAATGCCTAACAATTCACAGAAATCCCTCTGCTTATTGTCCTCAAGTGCCCTTCAGGCTGTTCTTGCAGTTTGTCATTTATGTAATGTATCTTCATATTGCTTCCTAAAGGCATGGTTCTTCCTTCCTTTGAAATGAGCTAGTTCAGAGAACTGAAAACAAAGTGCAGCAGAAGTGAGTACAGAAAGCTGGTGGAGGCTGAGCATGAGGGATGATATAGCTGTAGTCTGACTTCTTTAGATGTACCTATTAAATTACTTGCAGTCTTTTTCCTAGCTGTGCAGGAGTCAGAGGGTTGTTTTTACTACTTCTGAAAGCAGTTACAGGGCAGTTGTTTTAGTGAATACTTCTACCTTATTTGGTGCTTGAGGTAGCTGTTGTCAAATCCCGCGTGTAAAGTAATGATAGGACAATCCATATGGTACTAGATTACTATGTGAGCATTTTGACTATGTCCTGTCTTAAAAACGTGAGAAGGCTGTTTGTTGTGGAGTACCATGGGCCAAACTGCAACTCAAATGTGACTACTCCTGTTGTATCAGTCAGGTCCTACCAGACTTTACAAGGGAGGCCTGCCAGGCCAGATGTTGTTCTCATAAAGCAGGCTATGGAGGAAAGGGAAGTAATAACATTCCCTTCTCCCCAGTGCAACATTTCTCACCACAGAATGAACTCTTTTTAGTGAGAAGCTGTAAAAGACTGCAAGGGTCAGCAGGCTTGCATTCTAAGAGCGTCAAAAAAAAAAAAAGAGCTCCTCACACCCAAAACCATACAGAAGAAAGACAAAAAAAGGCAGGAGGGCAAAAGTAGTATCTTCATCTTGTATTTCAGAAATGGGACATGAAGTGAGTAAGAGAGTTGTGTAAAGCCATTCAGGAAAGCCATAGGAGAAGTACAGGCTGCCTGAGTTCCAGCCTCATTTAGAAGACCTGTGTGTCCTTGCTTGCACAGAAGGCTATGTTCCTCTCGAAAGAAAAAAAAAAAAATAAAATATTTCTGCCTCAGGGTTACTAACAGAGAGGATGTAGGCTGTTCAGTAGTCTGTGTACAGTCTGTATTTGTGGGTGTGAACTTGCTGACGTATGAAAAACTGAAGGCAGAACTGAAGCTGCTGGTTATAACTGCCTGGAAGTGGTCTGATGTGGTAGCAGGTACAGCCCAGTCAGTGGAGACTATGGCAGCAGAAACTACCTCAGCAGCATAACTATGTGAAACAGGCCAGATGCTGTTTACAGCATGTGGAAATTATTTACTAACATTCAGAGATACTAATGATGATCATCTTAGGTGCTATTACAGGAAATACTTAAAGTGATTTAATCAACCTTGACTGACTTTACAAGATACTCTAGCAAGGGCAAGAAAGGAAAATTATATCCTATTCTTGCCTTATGGAGATACAAGAATCTGTTTTCAGTGTAGGACTTATGTATCAAGTAAGCTTCTTCCGCATCAGTGTAGAGGAGGATCCTGTCATTAGGCAGGAAAACTACTTTCTTCCTTTACTTCTGCAGTTCTCGCAGCCTTAACATTCTTCCACCTTCATCCTTTTAGAGGCTGTCAGCATTTGGTTGTTAAATCACTTTTGCCCCACAAGGAACTGCTTTTTTCACATTGTTCTGTATAGTATTTACATGACAAGTAATTTGTCATGGAACCATGGTCATAAGAATTAATGTTCAACCTAAGTCACTGGTCTTTCTAGTGTCAGGCTACTGTATCTCAAAGGATACTGCCTTGTGCTTAGCCTTCATGCTGTTATCTAGCTTCCTTAGAGCCTTTCTTCAACCCTTGCATCCTTTTTTAAAGGGAAGGGCCCCCAGGGCACCAGTGGCCCTTGATGCTTGCCTTAGGGAGGTAGTGCCACAGTCTGTAAATGTTCTGTTCACCTGCTGTCAGAAAGCTTTAAAGTTGTTGCCTTTGTGGGAAGCACTTTTCTGATCCCTTCTACTACAATGCCAACAGTCCTTGGCAGAGCAGGGCCCTGACTTCTCATGCTTTAGGCCCCAATGGCCTCTGCATGGGGTTCAGAGGTAAACACAGGGTGTGAAAACTCTAAATGGTGCATGGACATGACACAGCCTTGTGAAGCTTTATGTGGAAATAGGAGTTGAGGCAGGAGGCACTGTAGTGAGACAGCTATCAGGCCTTGCGATAGCATGCTCCAGTCCACCAAATTAATGTACATAGCTCTGTCATAACAGTATCAGAAGGAACAGTCCTGCACTGACAGAGAAAAATAGTACATATAGAAGAGATGCAACTTTTTTATCTTGTAGAATGTTAGGTTACAGATTGCCATATTGAGTTTTTTCTGAGGAGGAGTGACAAGACTATAAAAAAACAATAAAATACCTGTTAAGGAATGACAAGTTGGGTGTTAACTTTGGCTAGTAGCTTTTATTTAAAAAGTGTGTAAGAAAACCTAAGCTAAAAACATGTTATTTTGTCTTCACAGCTATTTTAATCTGAATTAAGAACATTTCTCTTTTTTCTAGTGTAGAAAAACTATAGATTCATGTGTATCTTAAATGCTCCTTAATTACTGGTATATTGTGAGCTATCAAGTAAATATTAAATATACACATGGTTTTATATAAGGGCAGACATTTGCAAACCATGGAAGCAGTAATATTCTGGTATGTCAAGGCCTATTTACAGAGTGACTCTTAGGTACGCTTGTTTAACAAACAGAGCCATTCAAACCTAGTGAATAGAAGTAATTCCCACTGATGTTTTATGTCAGGACCTACATGGACATTTTCTGAGCCACAAATTATATAACTGAAGAGATTTACATATTTAAAGTTATCATGGCACAATCCACTGTTTATAAGGAGATGACTGTAAATGCAGTTCTGTATTGACAATCAAGAGGATTGACTGTGCTCCATTTTGTAACATAATTACTTTAGTTAACTCCTCTCCTGAAAGAGACATCAAATGTTTGTGGGAGTCTTTCGGTGGTGAAAAAAGAAAGTTTTTGATTAACATAAACCCTATTATTATAAAAGGTATATATTTTTTTAAAGTATAAAGTAATGTTTGATTAAGTTGCAGTTGTCTAGTGATGAATGCCTTCCCTGAGGGCCGTTGGTGGGAAGATGTAAGCTTGATTTGTTATTGGCTTGTATGAAGCCAAGCAATGCTGTGGTGGTGTGGTGTGTGGCAGTGTGCACTGGGATAGTCTTTTGCTGCTGGGGATTTGCCTTGTAAGGAGGGAGCAAAACTCTTAGGCTAGTTTAGTTATTAACTTTGTTGCGCATCCTTCCTTTTAAAATAACTGAACTTCAGTGCCTTAGAAAAACCTAAACTGTTTCTACTGGTTTAGCCAAAAAGCACAGTTGTATCTAGCTGGATGGAAGCTAAATACGGTGATGGAGAAATAGCATAGTTGCATTATTATGCCATCCTCTCTAGGTCCATCCTTTCTCATCTTAAACGTGTCAGAGAAGCCAAGGTAGAAAACACAGGAGAAATAGGAAAGGAAGAGAAGGAATGTGGTAAGGAGAGGTGGACGTGGATGTGAAATGCCAGAGGAACAGCGAGCAGGTGAAACAGACTGAATGAGGAATGATGATGGGAAAGACTGCATGCTTTCTTTTTGCCTAAGAGTAGCAAAGTGTCTGGTTTGCTAGTTTTCACTCCCTGTCTCCACAATGATTACAGCTATGACTGTGCAGAAGGACTGATGTTCTGCAAGATGCTGTATGACCTGTCTTCTGTAGCTACTCCTCGGCAAAGATACATATGTTTGTCTGTTCTAGGAGCCTGTAGACCATGTCTGTATTTGCTGTATTTGATAACTGTTTGATGCTCTTGAACCTGTGTAACTGCAGATGGATTTTTGTCATGCAGTCTGAGGAATGTCTGTGTCAGCTGTACTCTGAAGTGTCAACTGAGACTACCTAATGTCTCTGAGTGGCTATCCTACTCCAGCACAAGTTCCCAGAGTCCCTGTTTGCTAGGTTCAAATTACATCTTTTGTAGCAAGTGACAGGCTATTAGACAGCCAGGTTTGACACATGGAGAAGTAGATCCCTTTTTGTTAAAGAACAGCATCTGCAGAATTTCCTCAAGTAGGCAAAATCAGGAGTATGTCATACGCAGTTCTTTGCAGGACTACATCACCTTTGTGATAAAATCTTCAGAGTTTTGAAAAGATAAACTGTTGCACAGTAAAAGGTGAGCATAGGTGGCCAATCATCACATGTTGCTCTGGACTTGCTGCTTTTACTGCTTTTCCTGTCTCTGGTAGTCCTTTTGCTCTGTGTGAGAGCTATGAGTTAACTGAATGTCATGTTGTATTGTATCATGTGGTGTGTTGGCAAACTCTACAGTGGAGTGGGACCAATGGTGCCAATACAGCAGTTCCCAGTGAAGTTCTATTTGCATTCCTTGTGAAGTGCTACTGCTGCCTCTGCAGGATTCAATTTCCTTTCTATTTTTATATCATTTTCCAAGTCTGTAGTTAATATTAACTGACAGGGACAGCTGAGAATATTGGGATTTCCTATTACAGATAATTAAGGAAAATACTAATTCATGTACAGACAGATGCCTTGTGGTAAATTGCACTGCATGAATATCATTGCCTTCACTGCTAATTCTGTTTCCTACTGTTTACTGAATCTGTCTTCTAGTTCGTCTAGTATAAGGTGCTAGAGGCAAAGAACAGGTTTTGCAGCAAGTAGACGTGTAAAAAAAGCTGCAGAGAAGCTCTTATTCTTAATTATTTCTCAAGTGCGGCTTTTAAGGGCCAGTTGTCCTAAACTGTTCTGTACCTAGAATATATGAGAGTTTGCATTTTATGCTTTCTTAATGGAGCTTAGAGAAGGACCTGGGAGGGGAATTTGCATTCATCTGTTGTGGTTTGGGCTTTTCCAGTTCACCTTGGTTATTACCAAATTGGTATATGGTTCCATATTATATTAGAATTGAGCTTCCTGTTTTGCTCAAAAGAGATACTGCCATCAGTGAGCAGCAGGAGTGGGCTGCTCTGCAAGGTAGGCAAGCCAGGAGCTGAGGATGAGAGCAAGGCAGGTGGAGGAAGTGGCCTCACCAATCCCACAAGACTTGTGCAGTAAGAGCAGGGAAGGGCCAGTGGCAGTTACCAGAGGTGGTCACAGTCATTGCTAGACAAGACACTAGCAATGAGGCACGTCTGAGGTCTAATGAGAAAGCTGAGTCAGGGTCTGGATCAGCAAAG
The DNA here is from genome assembly GCA_947846985.1 of Fratercula arctica. Classification (NCBI taxonomy): domain Eukaryota; kingdom Metazoa; phylum Chordata; class Aves; order Charadriiformes; family Alcidae; genus Fratercula; species Fratercula arctica. The sequence goes on from CANTUZ010000010.1 coordinate 31,126,519, forward strand.
CACATCTACAACATAGTTTAGGATTAGAGGCTACGCTTCAGACCTGCTCAGCCAGACTAATGTGAGGGTCTGAACTTAAACACAGCTTGAAGTGGAGGAAGCCCTGATGAGGCTTCTCACAGCTCTTGCACACGAGCCTGACCCAGTGTTGCAGCTGCATTGTATCTGAGCTATCCTTGGGTAGAGGACACTTGGAGGTAGGGGTGGCAGTTTGCAGAGCCTGTTGGTACACTCATGCAGCAGTTGTAAACTACTACATGCTCACCCTGGTCTTGAGCGGTTTCCTAGACAGGAGGCAGGATACTGGATTAGATGGATCTACAATCTGATGTTACAGTAATGTGTTAAACCTTTCTGGCCTTGGAATAATCTTAGCTTAGACATAGAAGAACAGGACTTCAAAATTCAACTGAATGAACTGCCTCAGGCTGAGCACGTCTGAAGTGTAATACTTTTGTAAAATAGTGTTTCCTTATTAGTTGTCAGCATAAACATATAACCAGGTATTTGAATAGCTGTGATCAGAAGTACAAAGCTGGCCTCTAACATCTTGTGGAATAGATCTGTTTCCTGGGAGATTGTCTGTTTATCTTGTCAGGTAAAAGAGCTGATAATTTAATCCCTGTTCTCTAGGAAGGAATGTGCTGTAGTCTCCTGACTCATAACTTATCAACAGGCAAATGGGTAAATGTTGATTGTAACATGTGTGAGTACAATGAAACATGAGCAGAGAGGAAGGAGATCTGTGCTTGCCTTTCGCCTTCTCAAGTGTCTCCTGCAGAGGGATATGAGAGCAGATTCACTAGAGGCACACCAGTTGGCTCTCATTTGCCCACACTGGGTGTGAGCAGCAGGGATGCTATGGCAGGTCTTGCTTTTACAGTCCTCTACCTGATGAAGATCTAGTTAGTGTGCAGACTCAGACCATCGACTGCCTGCAGTACAGGTGTGGCCTTCAACTAAGTCATAGAGTTGCTACTTTGGGGGGAAGGAATACTTTCCAATTGTAAACAGATCAAACTTAACCTGGAATCAAGGAAACATACAAGTATGGCCTGAAGCAGATCAGACATTATGCTTTAAACCTGCTTAACCAGAGACTGTTAATTCAGTTGAATCTTGAAGTCCTGTTCCTTAATGTCCAAGTTACCAATTTGAAGGCACTTTATATGAATCAAAGCTACTAGGGGGCATGCTTAACACTCACTTCCTTGTGCTGTAAAGTACAGACTAGTTTCCTGGAGTTTAGCATTAAAGATGGGAAATAATACAAATAAACAGGACATAAGTTTTATATAGCATGACCGTACTTGTTTGAGGTTGCTGAGTGCCCTTTAAGACAAGGATATGTTGAAGCTCTGTAACTGGATTTTGGCAGGTTCTATTGCAACAGCTTGCTTTTCTAGCCCTGTTGTGCCTCTGATTTTATCTAATTTTATAAGTTCATATCTCAGCATGGTTAACCCTGCTTACAGTCATTCTGATATCTATTAAATGAACTGCTTTTTACCAAGCTTTGTTTCTAAGACCCTTAAAAAAAAAAAAACCCAAACACTAGGGTATGCTATTAAGTAGTGGCAGAACAAAGACAATCCATCCACCTCCAGATTGCTACTATTTCTCTCTCTCCTCTCCCTTGGAATACTGCAAAAACAATGTCTAACCACACATACTTTTTCTATTGATCTGAATAACCCAGTGAGTGCTGAGACATGAATAGGAATTCATGTACTGCAGCCATCCTAACCTACAGTGTTGGTCTTACAGAGAAAGAGGTATTCTGTGGGCTGTAATTTAAGTGGCTAGTATTATAGAGAGCTGAAGTTAATATATTGGAGTGTGTATGTGTGATGCCATTGTCAAAAAGCATAAGGATCACTTGGCACTTACTTGGATGTATAGTTTATCATAGAATCACAAAATAGTCCTGGTGAGAAGGGACATCAGGACGTGTCTCATCTAAGCTCCTGCTCAAAGCAGGGTCAGTTCTCAGGTCAGGCCAGATTGCTCAGGACTTTATCCAGTTAGGCCTTGAAAACCTTCAAGAATGGGAACTGCACAGCCTCTCTGGGCAACTTGTTCCCCTGCCCACAGTTGGAATTTCTCTTGTTATTACAGCTAAATCCATATTGTAAAACAACTGCATTGAATTGTAGTTCAGCTGTTTAATTGGGAGCAATGTCAGATACAGAACACAACACTGGGAACTTCTGTGGGCCACAGGTGAAGTGCTGCTGACAGGGACAGAGGCTGATGTCTGTAAAATCTATGCTCCAGTAGTGATACAGGAGCCGATGTGGCTCGTAATTACACATGGAGCTTGATGTTTGTAATTCTGTTGGAGTAGGGGCTGTTACAGAAGCAGTGCCATGACACCAAAAGTACCCCGAAGTAAAAGATGTATTTGTAAAAGTTGTACTGAATCTTCCATACCTTGTTTTCGTAACAAGTTTTACACATTTTCCTCCCCTGCAATTTAGGCATGATTTGTGTCTGTGTCTGCTGCTGCTCATATCTTTGTAGAGCAGCAAAACCAGCATGAAATTGATGTGATCTTCTTTCACTGCTGCCCAAAAGGTTCTGAATAGCAGCCCTGGAACAGAGCGGGCTTGTTGACTTCATTCTGCAGCTGCATGACAAATCTGCCTCTAAGCCTGCAGCTTCAAGAAGACAGCACAGCATCTGTTCACATAAAAGATAGCTTTTGGCTTGTCTTTTTTGAAATAATGAGAAATTTAAACTACTGAGTTTAAATGGAAACTTAGAAACAGGTGATTTGGGCTTCCTTCATTTGCCAAGAAAAGCTTCCCACTTATCTTTGACAGAGGACTGGATGGATTATCCTTAATTTCAATTAAATATTTTCACTCCACATGTGGAGAAATTAGCATCTAATTTACAAGAAGCTTTAATCCTGGTATAATAATTATATTCTATTATGTGAATCTCTGTTTAGTCAAGGTATGACTACAAAGCCTCTTTGATTTTTATGTGCTGGTCCTTTCTATATACATCTCTTTCTATATGCATTTGCTTGTCACCATGACAACTTCCTATCAGTTTGTCTGACACTGTACTTCAGAGAAGTTACAGTTAACCCAGGACCTGAATGCAGAGTACCAGGGAGTAACATCTGAGCATCTGATTTCCATGGGGTCATGCATAGTTCTGCTCTGCTGAAGTCTGATGCATCCATGCATGCGAGTTTAAGAATGAAGAACTATATTCTTTTACCAGGTCTTCAAGCTGCAACACAGTGCAACTTCTCCAGTATCTTTTAATTCTAATTAGGTACACAGGTTTGTAAAGCCAAATTTATGGACATGTTTGTAAAATCAATGTTTAACTATCACTTTACAGTTTTATAGCCTGATTTATAAAAATGTCTCCACATTTCCTTTAGAAATTAATCAGTTCATAGTCAAGCTTAGAAGTTTTTATTGAGTACTAGAATCAGCATTTAATTGGTGAGTATTCTACCATAGAACTAAGCTGCCTTACACCTGTCTATATGCTTTTCAGTAACCTAGAAAAATATTCCTGCCTGTGTAAATCTGTCTGATCTGCTCTGTCAGGAGCTATTTTTCAACTTAAACTTTGGTGCTCAAAGAGATCTGCGCATTCTTTGTTCTGAGATGCGTGGGCTGATACTTTGTGAGGTGTGCTGATTCATGGTGCTGGTTGGTGCTCATTGCCATGCTTTCTCACCACTCCATACAGCATTTTTGTTGTCTTGGGAGAGTTTGCTCTGGAGACTGGCAGACTTTACCAAAACAGGCTTTTGGACAGGAAGCTTCAGTTCCTTGAAGGAAGGATTTGCAGGACAAAGAGTTGAATGGCTTATTTGGAGCATCTGGCTTTGCTCAGCCATATCTGAAAGTGCCTCAATGTTAGAGGTGGAACTGAGACAACTCTAAGCCTGCCAGAGGTAGTAAGGGCAAAGTTTCCTCACGAAATGTGAATGGCTTGACCTGTATCAGTGATGTTTATTGCCAATTGTTTGGTGAGACTGGTTTAAAAAATTTGCATATGTTATTTCCCTGTCAATCTCAGAAGAAAACCCTTGATCACAAATTATCTTAAACAAAAATATTCATGTCCATACAGTGAACTAGCTTAGTAGTGGAGCCTAATGGTAGGTGGAGGTATTAGTCTGCTGCATAGAGCAGTAGTACCGCTTCTGCGTATTGCATTGATTCTGCATGTTCCACCTGGCAGCTGCTGTGTCTCTGAATGCACATCATGCATATTTCCTCTATTTTTGGTGTGTAAAGCCTTGCATCATGTTTGGGTTTTTTTGAAGAGTTGTAGTGGATAACTTGAAAGATGCACAGGAATATTCTCTTTTCCTAAACAAAATATCTCAAGTATCTGAAAAGGAAATTGGTTACCCTTGGATGCATTATCTGATCAGAAAGGCATGTAGAAATGTGACAAGCTACAAAAGAGCCGCTTGTTCCAGTTTTTGCTAAAAGGCCACTGGAAATACCTTATTTGAATCACGGTCCTGGAGATGGGCTATTCCCTCTGTTTTGACATGGATATAAAGCCTTCCAGAAGGAGTTCTCTAGACCTCATCATTATAAAATCTCACAGCAGGAGGATAAGAAAGTTGAGTTTTGTATTGCCTAACAGAAAAAGAAAGCACAAAACACTTAATGTGAACGTGGGGGGGGGGGAACGAACATGACTCCCAACGGTCTTTTAGGAAGTTTATTGGTAATTATTCTTTTAAAAGTGGCTGAAGATTTGTTCAGAAATACCTGTATGACCTACAAGACTAATACAGCTGTGACAAACTAGTTCAGCACTACAAACAGCAGGGATTTGTCAGAAGGAAAACCATGATCTCAGCTGGTTGTGCTACTGATGAGATTTTAACTTTGGGAATCCATGCTAAAATGCATGCAATTGAAAGCAAATGAAGATGTATTAAATTATTTACTTTTTGACTATAGTTATATTAATGAAATGACTAAGGAAATTGTTGGAGACATGTCCCAGTGTACGCTAAGCCAAAAATCCACTGGACTATTTTAATGTACTGCTGCCAGTAGCAAAATGTATGACTTGACAATATCTTTAGAGTGATAAAAATGCAGTTCCAAGTAGTTAATAAGCAGATGGAGTCAAAATTCTATTTTGAAAATAAACACAAAATGTTTCATTAACTGTAAAACCAAATCATAGCATAGTTCTTAGTCTGAGCTACCAAAAAAAAAATGTATTAGTGATCCTAAGGGCAGGTGCATAAATTAATGGTTCTGCATTTTCAAGAAATGTTTGGTAACTTCTTTATTTACCAGTAGATGTCACTGGAGTCCAGCAGAGAGCTATTATTACTTTAAAACATCTTTTCTGCTTAATTGAACTTTTTATTTCATAGAGAAATGTTTGGTATTTGTACATATTGATGTACATCCAGTAAAAATGAAGAACTGCAATCAATGCTGTTTCAAATATGCTTTTTTCCTGTCTCAGCTACTGATAACTGTTGGTGGATAATTCAGTAAATTGAGAAAAAATTCAGAATTTTTTTCTTCTGCAATATGCCTGAATCTGGTCCAAGCTGATAATGACCAAAGTGGTTATTCAGTGCACAGGTGAAGCCAGTTAGCAGTGCCTGTATGATTACTCAGCCTTTGCCCAATCTTCCATTTTGGGGGTGGGGGAAGAAGATGGAAAGTCAACCCAAAAGACCTAAATCTTCAAAGTTTTTTGGCACCTGTGCTGAAAATTACAGAGAGTTTGGGAACTGAATGGGACAGGAAGGACCCATCAGCCACAGAGCAGCTCTCTGCAAGACTGAGAAAGCATTTGGGGAGGAAAAGTAGTGGAAGCTCCACTTCTGGTGTCTGTAGGTACCTAACTCCGGAAATAAGCAGTATGGTCATACTGATGTCAGATGTGTTTTTCTTTCAGTCTTAAATGTAAATTACTTCCAAAGAATACAAAGAATATATGTAATCACGTCATTAGTTTTATGCACTTGTACTTTATTACATGGATGTTTTTCTGAAGATATGGATCTTGCTTGCTACACCTTGCATTAGAAGACACAGCACTGTGCTGAGCAAAACTGCTTAGGACTGAGCTGAAGTAGAGCATGGAATGATTTTTTTTCTGTTTTAATGAACTGTAGTTCTTGTCTGCTGTGTTTGCTAGACAGGTGATCAGCAAAGGTATTTTGATTGAAATGCGCTTTCAGGTATGCTCAGGTGTTTGCTATCTGAAAGGCACAAAAAAAGCACCAAGTAGACATCTGTGGTTACCACAATGTTCAAGCCACTTGATATCATACATCAAAAGATAAAAGGGGAGTTAAGTTTTATTTTTTCCCTAGGTATGGTAAAAGACTTTTTCTTTATGAAAACCACAAGGGAGACATTTTGAGTTATTTGAAGCAGTCTTAGATTGAGCCTAAGCTCTTGCATCAATACATTCCTCCAATCTCTTTCAAATGTTTACCAAGAAATGACTGTGCTACACAGTAAACTTTTATCTTGGAAATTCAAGGTCGCACATCCAGTAGCATATCACTGTCGCATAAGGAGGCTGCTGCAGGCCAATCTATTTTTAGGATAATAATGTTCTTTCGGACAGTAAATGCACTGCCTGTTCTGTTGGCTTTACATGTGGTTAGATCCAGGAATGGGTCATTTGTTTGATATGTCTAAAGAACCAGTCAATACACAGGTTGTTTTTAGCCTTTTGTTATCTTCTTTAAATAAATTTCTGAAGTACTCTGCCACCACTCACTCATTAACAGGCGCTCTATTGCATGCTGTAGGATGATCTTTGACCACTTCACAGAACATGGGTACGTTGTATGCAGTGAACCCTGTTAAGTGTGGACAGGATTGCAGAACTGGCATGATTTATGGCCCTGGATGTACCAGGGTCTTGTGCAACAGGCAGAAGACGTTGCAGCTTTTTTTGTGGTGATGCATTGTAATTTGAATAAAGGTGAAAGTAATTTGTTCAGGGCTGTATTCTGGCAAGAAAATAGTGAAGTCACTAACTGAGAAGTTGTTGCCTCCTACCTTCCCACCTTCATTTAATTATTTTTTTAATTTTCATTTTATCAGCTTAATTTGCTAGATAGTTCATTTATTCTGGCATGACTTTCAGGGACATGTCCATCCAGTCCTCCTTAGTCGTGCAAGTTGTAATTCTCTGTGGTTTCTCTTTTCCAGTTGTAGTTTATGTTGCTGTTCTTGGTATTGTAACATACAACCCTCGAAGACCACACATACTGGTCTCAGTGTAGCAGCTTAGTAGTTTGACCTGATATTGCTATGGTTTAATGTTTTGTAACTGCTGAGTTAGAAGTGCTTAATTACTGGCCAAGTTCTACTCTTTCTAAAAAGTACAAACAACTACTTGGGAAATACAAAGGTGAAAACAAAAATCTTGTAGATAAAAACTCGGAAGGGAACCGAGTGATTATAGCATCTGCATATAAGAGCCACACACAAACCTAGTAATCAAAACTACGAGGACAAAGGAACATAAGGCATAAGTGTTGGTCATGTACATGGCCTTTTAAACTGGTGAGGGAAGCAAATTAGCAAAATAGGCAACAGAAATGGCTGCTACCCTGTTGCTGGAGGAGGAATAGAATAGGATAATGAGAGTCCCACCAATGAACTCTTTATAAGAACAACTTAAAACACCAGTTGCTTGTTGCATTCCCATGTTTGCCCTTCCCCAACAAGCACTATGCTGTTGCATTTTGGTAGTTTTCCTTCAGGGCTGCTACCATGAAGACAGACATAAATTCAACAATGCGAGACAATAAGTTCTTAAAAGAAGAATTAAAAAAAACTTCAGGGACACAATAAGGTTGGTATTGAATCTGGTCCTCCTATAAGGCTGCAACAGATCTCTGGCATTTGAGAGAGTCAGCCCCCTTTTATTTCATAACAACACAATAGAAACTTTACCTGACCAAAGAACCTAGACTTTCTGTGCTGCTTTTAAAGTTAGGCTGAATCCTCATTGCAAATGAGGGGGGGGGGGGTTTCCTGAAACACCTTGGCATATTGTAAAACCTTCATGGGAAACAGCACAGGTGGTTACTTTCTCAGCAGAGCTTGCTGAGATAAACTGCGTGGCAGAATAAAGTTCTGACCTTGACAATTATAACAAGGTGAAAGCTACTTTGTGCTTTTCCCACTAATATTTCACCACAGGTTTTTCCAGTAGACTTGCAGGCTGATCACCTAGGGAAAAAACCTGCACAGAACAACCACTGAGAATTTAGCCGTAGGTGAATGACTGCTGTTGGTTCATCAAGTAAAACTAGTCTTTCCAGAGGCTGTTACATTGCAGAGAGGATGCTGCCTCTCTCATGATTGCAACAGATGGGTGTGCGGGCTGGAGAGAAGGTGGAGTAGCGCAACTTTTTCTTCTAGCTGCCTGGGTCTGATATGTTAGTGCCACAATCCAGGGAAGTCTCTTTTTTTATCACAGAGAACTGGCCCTTTGCTGCTCTGTCCAGTGATGCTTGTTTTAACCTTTCAGTTACTCAACTTAATGCCTTGGTTTGACCACCTCATATGAGAAGACAGCTACAATATGATGCAAATACTGAAAAATATGATCTGAAATTGTATAAAGATCCCCTATTTGAATGCCTTTCAGTCTTACTTCTCAGGGTGCAGTCAGAAATAAGCAGTTTACTACCCATTGGAAATACCTCACTAAGAAAAGCTATATTCTTGACAGAAAATCATACTTTCCTGTACACTGGGTTGCAGATCTCCCCTTCCCTCCCCACCCCTGTGCTTTATGGTCTGCTCTGATCGGGCCCTGCAGCTCTCAGTGCAACCCAGCTGTTCTCGCCCACTCCCATGCTGCCACTGGTGCTGAACTTCCTCCAGCACACATTAGTAGTGATACTAAAGTATAAATGACTATTTTCAGAGCTGGTTCAGGGAGGTTGACTAAAGCATGGTAATTAGTTACTTAATGTGTCTCTTTACCCTCCCTTCATCTTTGCTATGCAAATAGCAAGGGGGAAATTTTAGCCCCAGTGAAGCAAAATGGCAAAGCCCTGAGTGTTCTCACCCTTGTGTGCTGCGTGACGCTTGAAGGACAGGAACAGGAGGAGACTGACGTTTTGCAAAGAAAAAGCAAAACGTACTGAAATGTTTAGCATTTTAAGTGGCACTAATTGGGACATGAAAGCACTGCAGCAGCTGTGAATGCAGCAAGAGCAGCAGGACATCCTCTTCTCCCCCATCCCTTCCCACCTGGACAAGAGGGAAGGAAGGAAGTACTAAAGGAAGCTGGAGAGAACTTGGGAGGCAAATAGTGACTGGGCTGAGACCCATAAGAATGGGGAAGAGGTGAAGGAGAAGATGCTGAGTGGACTGAGGGGAGTGGTCTGGGCATGAGGAGAATGGGGAGACCCTTCCTGTGAGTTACTATTTACTGCCTGGGTGGTGATTCACAAGGAAGCAGGGCAATGGGCAAAAGAATATTGAGCTTATTCTCCTTTTGGGGGGGAAAGGAATGGAGCGAGGATGCATTATGCTGTTAATTCATGTACTTGATATGAAGTGCTATGGTTCTTTTAAAGTCTGTTTGTAGTCTGACTTTTAGTTGATGTTACTGTCAAATGCTCATTTTTTGTCCACGAGGCAGCACTGAGAAACCTTCATGATGGCTTCTGGAAGGTTATGACTGTCTTCATCTCCCCCCAGAGTATCCGCTGCATGGGAAACCTTCCATTTTCCTACTGCATTGCCTCACTTTTCTTTTGAAAGAAACTCAAATTTTCAAATGTTTCAATGGCTGCCTCAAGACTGAATTATGCGAAAGGCTCCTTACCAGGCTACAGCTCATTTAGAAAAGTCTGTGTTGTTCTCCCCGCAGAGATCTCAGCACAGAACCTCAAAAAGAGAACTGGGAGGGTTCTAGAGTCTATTAAGATGTGATGTATCCAAATAACTGTTCTGTCCTTACATGTTCCTTCCACTGTGACACTTTTATCTCTTATCTCCAGCTTTGATCTATTTGAACTGTGTTTGTCAGTGCTTTCTGACCTTATTATAAATAGCAAAGATGCTAGTTTCTCTTGCTGGGGGGAGTAATGGAATGCAATAGGAAGCCGTAGGCTTTCCCAGAGAAGTTTTTAAGATGGAAAAGCTAAAGTTGTAAGATGGCTGCTTCCCTCCCACTGCTGTTCTTATGGAGGCAAATGCCAAACTGGAGTGTTTTGTACGCTGCTTTTTTGTGAAGGGTTTTGTGTGGATGGGTTTTGTTTTGTTTGTGAAGGGAGATGGCAACTATCAATAATAGAATTCCACAAAAAGCCTAAGATGCCTGTTGAATTCCCTCCTCTTTGAGAATTAAATTTACCTACTGCCAAACGTAGATGGGATTTGGCTTTTATTTGCCCTGTCTTGGTACTTGCATATTTGAGGTAAGCCAGATGAAAATGGAAATAGCAAAGCCTAGCGTGTTAGTTGCCAAGCTTATTAAGTCACAAGGTGTGAAGTATCTAAAGTCAGGTGCAGAAAAATTGGCCAGTCTCTGCTGGTTTTGAACATAACAATGTTTGTTTTCCATCGTCATCTACGTAAAAGGTTTTATTAGACTTATAGACTTCTGCTGATACCCAAGACAGGATAGGCAGCACATATATTAGTTTAATTTTTCCTCTGTTAGTCATGTGAAATTCTGTCATGACCATGAATCTGAAGTGTTCTAGATTACTCTGAATGGAGATTCTACAAAGACTGAAAATACGGTTGGAAATAGGAAGCCCAGGGGGCATAGGGTGTGTGAGAGCCTTCAAGTGACATCCAGTTACAATCACTATAGTGCAAAATTCTCTAAATTACTGTTTCAGTGACCTATGTAGTCCAGGCTTTAAGTTAAAAACGTATTTAATTTAATTTCAACTCTTAACTTTATATCCAAATGGAAACTATTTCCAAATAGTTTCTTGGTGTCACTTCCTTACTCTGGCCATATTCTTCAATTTTTCTGGTCCTCAGGACAAGCTTTTTTTTATGTTGTAAGGAACTCCACAGAGCCTTAAAGTATTCTGAGCTCTCACAGGCTTTTGGGTTTTTTCCTGTTTGTCTAACATATCAGTCACCACATTAGACTTTTAGACCCACGCAACAGTATGCAAATCTCAAACTGGCTTAGCTATCCATTCTACTCTTGAAGTTTGAACAAACTAATTAGTAGCTCTGATACAAGAATACTCTCAGGAAAAAAAGATCTTCTCACTTTTTGTATTCAATTTATGTATTCTAAAATTTGTAACCTGTTTTCAGTAGCTCTTCGATAACTGAGTTGGGTAGTTAGGTATAGATAGACTTGTAAGCTGCCTTTGAAGCACAACACAAACCTCAACTCTTATCTCAAATCAAGCTTGTACATCTCATCACAAGGCCCACTGTTTTATCTTCACTTTCTCTAGCACCAGTTGTATACTGGCTTTAGAAAGCACATTCAGAGTGTGTTTGTTCTTCAGAACTGATTCCTAAAAGCTATCCACACATCAATATGTACCAGGTTAAGGCCAAAATTCAATTTACTTACAGAGTCACTAAACAAAACCATAGTTTTGCATCTCTTCAGTGAAAGCCAGTAATTTTGCATTCAGTAAAGGTAAAATTAAGAAAAAAAAGTAATGTTTCTTAAATAGAAATATCGAAACAACTCTAACCTCTTCTATGCAGTGAAATTAGGCTCTTTAAAGTATTTTTTTTTGGCATTTGGGACCCGTATTTTAAAATCTTTCCTCAAATGATAGATGGCAAGTATGTTCACGTGTGTTGTGAAACCATTTTAGGTTCCAAGGTTGTAGAGGGCTGGGTTTTTTGTTTTGGGGTTTTTTTTTTTTCTTCTCTAAGCTTATCACTCCTCTTAAAAATTTCCAAACTACATCTGTGAGTATGACATTCTTTTTTAATGCATTGCTTTTCCAGTAGCGCATCCCTAGTTTTCTGTTCCACAAGCATTTTACGAAGTACTGCTTACAGAATGTAAAACAGTGAATTTGGTGATTGTTTGATGCCTATACGTATGTGCTGTGTGACACAATCTCTATGGAGTCTTTTTTGACTCTACACAGAGTGTATTGTTAATTAAAGTCTCAAAGGTGTGCATAAATATAATCTACGTGGGTGGATGTAACTGGTTTGTATAAGCTGGCGCTTGTGGAAGTAGGAGCATGTGAAAGCCTCTACTTTGCAGCCTGCACTCTCTTCCTTCCATGGGACTTCTCTGCAGAGCACGTTCGCCCCCCGGAGCGGGTGTAAAGGCCGGGGACAGTGCAACCACTGTGAGTACGGATAAGTACTGCCCGGAGCGGACGGGGCTCCTTTCCCGGGGGGCGGCTGCCGCTGCTTGGCCTAACAAACTTTTCATGGAGTCGCTACTAGGCTGGTTGGGTGCTCGCCGCCTCCCCGGACTCCCACGGAGGGTTTCGACCTGAGCTCTGCCCGCCCCGGCTCCCTCTTGCCGCCAGGCCGGGGCTGCTCTGCCCCGAGAGACCCCCTCCCCGACCCGCGGCCTGGTGGGGCTGCCGCCGGCAGGCCCCGCTGCCCCCGCCTTCAGCGGCGGCCGTGGCGGGTTCCGGCAGGCCGTGCCGTCGCGCCCGCCTCAGGCCAGCGGGCCCCAGGCGGCGCGGCCCCGGCCAGCGGCTCCCTGGGGCCTGGCGAGCCCCGGTGCCGGGAGGGGCGGACCCCGCTCGCCCCCGGCCCGCGCCGGGCTGCGAACTACAGCTCCCGGCAGGCGCCGCGCGGGGCGGGCCGGCGGCGGCGGGGAGGGGCGCATGCGCGGCGGCGGCGCCGTCGGTTGAGTAAGGCGGGGTGCGATTGGCTGGGCGGCGGCGGCCGGGCGTGGGACGCGCAGTGACGGAAGGAGCGGGGCAAATGGCGGAGAGATGGTCCCGGGCCCCGTCCCGAGAGCGGCGATAATCCCGGCGCGGAGGAAGCGGCGCCGGAGGAGGCGGCGCCGGGGGCCCTAGCGCCCGCGCCACCCCGGGAGAAGGGTGCTGCTGCCGCCGGCGGCGGCGGTGTCCCGTCGGCGAGCGGCTTTCGCAGGCGGCAGATCGGCGGCTAGAAACCGCGGCGAGAGCCACATCCGCGGCGCCGCCCGGAACGCGCCGGGCCCGTGCCCGGTACCGTCCGCCCGCCCGCCTCTGCCGCCACAACCGACGCCGAGGTACGTGCCGGGCGAAGGGGTGGCCGGGGGCGGCCGCCAGGCCCCCGAGGCCTGTGCGGGCCGCGGAGCAGGCCCCGGGGGGCAGAAGCCCGGCCGCTGCCCCCTTCGCTGCTCCCCGCTTCCGGGGCGGTGGTGGCGGCCTCGCGGGGCGTGGGGGGAGCAGCCGCGGCCGCCCCCGGCCCGCCGGGAAGTTTTCGGGGCGTGAGCGGTAGGACTTTGCTCGGGGGTGAAGTGCGGGCGGGGGCGGAGGTGGGGGGTGCGGCCTGCGAGGCCGGCGGCTGGCGGCGGGCTGTGCCGCTCGCTCCGGGCCGCGGGGCTGCTCGGCGGTCCGCGGACTTGTGTAATGGGGGTTGGTTTTCCTGCGGGGCGGGGGGAGGGGGCCGGGGAGGAAGGGAAATGACATCAGAAATCGCCGGGCGTGCACGGTGGGGTGACCCGGTTCCGCTAGCAGTCCCCCCTGCCCCCCCCTCCCCCCCCCTCCCTCGCCCTCCCCGCCGCTGGGGGAGGGAGGAAAAAAGAAACTGTCACCGTGGGATTTCATCAGCTTTTTCTGCCTCCGTGCATTTAACCTATTTTTCTTTCCTTTGATTATGTAAGAGGAACGGTGTAGAGAGGAGGGATGAGTCGGGATGGGCTGATGGTCTTTCTGGGGAATTAATCGGGTTTTTGATGTCTGGCTGGTCTGCCGAGTTCGCTTTGGGAAATGCGGGAGAATTACGTTTTGGGTTTTTGCTTGTGTTTACGTTTCTTGCACTGCTCCAAATATCGCAGCATAATGCAGGAGAGACAGGCAGGGAGTGGAAACAGAGTGAAATTGGCCAAGTTTTTTAATTTCATGATGAGTGAAAAGCAAGGGAGTATTGTAAGTAAAGATTAAAATCCTGTTCTGGTGATGTTCTCGTGTAAAGGAGGTACATGCGCATTTTGTTGTCTTTAATCTCAGTCTAAGATACGAGTTTATAGCATAGTGTATATTTTCCTAATACTCATCCTTTAACCCGTTTACATCATTTTTTTGAGTTTTGACATTTTGATTCAAAACTTCTTATGAGACTATCGTAATTTTTAAACTTATAGATTGGAAAATAAAGGTTGAGGAGCTCTACTTGCTGAAAATGAAGTCGTCTTGTCTATGAGAATCTTCTTAAAACTGCAAGCCACAAGCCAGAGCTTAACTCTGCCATTACTTTTGCAGGCGCTGGAAATGTAGCGTTGGAAAATAGTTAGTTGAGACAGGGTTTTGGGGAGTAAAATGTGCTAATGAAGTGATTTCATTTTTTTTCTGTAAGAATTATAGAGGAACGGAGATTTTAATAAATATTTCACTTCAGTTTCTATAGCTGTAAAAACTGTCCTTTCTGGTATAAAACGTTTTGGTTACTGTTATAAGTATTTTCAAGCATCAGCAAAATGAAACTACTAAGATGGATTTGTTTTGCTGTTCATTTTCTAAAGGATGCGGGGAGGTTCCAGTTTTGCTCTGGAAAATAGGAAAATAGAGCTACTTACAGTGGAGCAAAAAAGAAAAAGTAGTTTGGCAACGATGTGTTTAGAGCAGCATAGAGTAGGCTGATGACACTGTGGGGGGAAAAAGAGGATGGAGGTGGGGTTAAAGAGTAATATCTACTAGAAGCAACCAGAAGCAGTTTGCAGAATGGTGTTTCACAGCAGAATTCTGGGTGGTAGATAAGCACATGCCTTCACCATCCATCTGCTAAACTGCTGGGGCGAAGAGTGTTTTCCAAAGTGGTTGTTCCTGTATCTCTTCTGCATTGCAACACCATTTGTCTGGTAAACTTCTGAAGTTCAAATTTGATACTTTTAATTCAATTAAAATTTGCACAAACATAGACCCGATGAATTGCTCAGTTCATGTGATAAGTGAAGGTTGGCCTGGTCTGATAAAGGGAGACTATTATTAGTGAGACAATCTTGCTAGAGTGAAGTGGTAGAATGACGTTTCTGGAAACCAGTCTGGCGATTTTGACAGAAGCTAGTGTAGCACTTCAGGTTGAGAAACTGTGAGTGTTGAGACGAAAACTAAAATACGGAAGAAAGGTAGTGTGCCACATATTCAGGGGGATAATAATAAAAACAGTTGCCTTGAACAAATGGATCATGTGATAAGTTTATTAATGATGATTTTAAGCGCTATTTTTCATATACTTTCCTATATATCAAGGCAGTTGACAGTTTAAAAGTTGGATTTCTTTGATTCTGTAGCTTAAATAAATGCCCCCCCTGTTTTTAACAGACTTTCCTCCAGCATGGGGAGTAATTTCACAGAGAAAGGTGGACTTGACTAGATTCAGACTGACTATAAAGAATTCCAATTTCCCATTCGTGTTTGGAACAAAAAAAAAAAAAAGAGAAGTGCTGGTTTACAAAATAGATATGGTTACTTTGTTTTTATGTTGTCATTTATCCAGTAGTTGAAGTATTTGTTTTGGGAAAAAGAAACAAAGTGGTCTGTCTTCCTTCTTGAATTAAACAAAAGTAGGAATACAACACATGCAGGGAACTGTTTAAATGTGTTCCTGTTTAATCTGTTCATATTTAAACTTTATTCTTCTGAGAGACCAAACTGAATTGGGCTAGAGTTGTAACAGCCAGTAAGCAGTCGTGGTTTATGCTGGTCTGCATAAGGTGTCCTCCATGTTCTTAGAAATGGGTTGAGAAGTGTCTCTTTTTCCCTGTCCCTTGATCAATCAGATTTACTCATGGGGGATTGCCATGCACCAGTCTCAACCATGACTGTGCAGATGGCGTAAACTGCATCGCATTACCAAATAATATGCTTGCTAAGTAAGTCTGAGCGTGCAAGAAGAACATGGGGTGAAGTTGTCATCAATATTTGTGATTAATTAGTATTTAAAATATCTATAGCAACTTGAAATGTTCTGACAGGTTGTTTTTATTGAACCACAAAGAGTCTTTTTCAATCCATTCTGTGTTATTGGACTCTAGCAGAGAGCTGCATGTTCAGATGTGGTGAAAATATTGTTTGGTTTGCTGCTGATGTTTCATGAAAACAGTGCCATGTATACTTGAAAATATAAAATTAGAGCAAAGCAATACCAAAAATAATGCATTCATAGCAGATTATTCTTAGGGATCCATTGTGCCATTGTTGTATAAATCTGCAAGTAGCTGAATTTTGAGTTAAGCTGGTAGATATATTACTTATTGTAGAAACTTTTGACATAATAACATTCACATGCAAATGAGTTAGTCTATAGAAAGAAGCAGATGATGTGATGTATCTGTTGCTCATGTGAAATGTACATGCTTGTAGGCCCAATAAAGGATGAAAGTACAATTGTTTGTACAAAAGAGTTGGTGAACTTATGTTTCTTCTTTCTTTTTCAACAGAGAATATGAAACAGGAGCCAAAATGACATCCAGATTTGGAAAGACCTACAGCCGGAAAGGGGGAAACGGCAGTTCCAAATTTGACGAAGTATTTTCCAACAAACGGACCACCCTTAGTACAAAATGGGGAGAAACCACCTTCATGGCCAAATTAGGACAGAAGAGGCCCAGTGTCAAACCAGATATTTCCGAAGTTCCTAAAAAACCCAAAGTTGAAGATGAGGTAACAGAGGACCCATTTGGATTTGACAGTGATGAAGAATCTCTTCCTGTGTCTTCAAAGAATGTGTCACAGGCTAAAAGCTCCTCTCAGCTGGAACCCGGTGAAGCTGCTCAGCCTGAGGACTTCTCTCCTCTACTTGAAGCTAACAGCAGAATTAATCAGCCAGACAGTGGAGAAAACGTTGCATCCAGCAAGTGCATATCTCTTGACAATACTGTTCCTCTCTTAAAAGAAAAGAGCACAAGCAAAAACGTGGAAGATGGAGAATGCAAAGGCAGCAGTGCTAAACTTCTAACTGCAGGTGCGTTTACTCATCTCTCCCGATAGTTCTGTTATCCTCTGATTTTTGCTAATCTACACTTAGACTTTGTGTTTTCAGGGGTTGGTTAAGTGTTCTAATAAAACCGTGGGGCAATTAATTCTTAATTGTAAGAAATTGTAAAGGACATGCTATTTAACTGAAAACAGCGGGAAGCATTCTGTGTTTTACACATCGGCCTGAGATCATTGGCACTCTAATCTTTATGTCTGCAAATTGAGATACAATGCTTTAGATTCAACGTAGTGTGTAAGTCTGCCTGGAAAAGACTGGAATAATAATCTTCCTTTTCTAAAATTTGTTCTGAGCTCAGTGCATTTGTGGTTTTTTTAACATGCAGTATTTTGAAGAGCGAGTTGGTAATAATAGAATGCTTTATTCTTAAGTTGATGGCTTTAATTTAGTGCGGGTACGCGATAACCACCATACAGGTGCAGATACAGCTTATAACCTGCCATATTTAATTATCTGGATGTAAAAAGTAGTTTTCTGAACTTCAGTTGCCCAAAGGTATATATTTTTTTTTTTTAATTAGTACATCTTTATCAATGTGTACATAAAAAGCTTCAGACCTATGAAACAATTCTGTCAAACGTCTTTTAGGGGCTGTTTTCTTAATACTTTTGAGAGGGAGTTCACAAATTCCATGGAGCTGAACATTGCTGTAATTTCATTCAAATCGTTCTTAGACAAGATCAGATATTATTATATCTCATTAGAAATTTTCATATAATGGGCTGATTAAACTGCAGCTTCTAAAATTGGGCAGAAGAGCACATTAGATGAACCTTGATGAAGATGACACCTACTGACTTTCTCTGGATTATCGTGTTCCACTTTAATGAGAAGAATTTATGTAGCTTTGAATTCTCAGCTGTAGTTAACTTAACCCTAGGATCAGAAATTTGAGTGGACTTGTTCAGTTGTAAGACAGTGGACAAGAATATACTGAATAGTGGAAGATACACATAGCTCGGTTATTTGCAAGATAATTTTATTAGTGATATAATACAAGAAAAAACCAAGAAATGTTGATTTGAACTGAGTTTGACAGACATGTTGGTGAGACGTAGTTGTCTTTTGATCTTAGTCTTACTTTTGCTGCTGAAATATTTCTCATTTTCATATGGTTTTCTGCAGTTTATTTATCCATAAGTATGATGCACCTTCAGTCTGGAAATACAATTTATGTTTTGCTAACTTTGCTAAGTTTTCATAAGAGATTGAATAGATTTATCCCCTAATATTTACAAGGAGAAAAAATGGTAATGAGTTTCCTTGGTTGTTAATGAGAGATTGTAGCAGAGCAGGTTTTACAGTGAAATTGTTTCCATGTAGAAAAACTTTGTTAGAACAGTATTTTTCAGGTTGGAAAAGAAAATGAGAGCGCTGTGCAGAGAGAATGTGATAGAGCTCTGAAATTCATAGTGCGTGAAAGGCCAGGAGGAGCAGACTTCAGCACTTCTGTTGGTGCTTCCTGGTTCCAGTATTGTGGAAAATAATAAAATAGAATATTTAGGGAATAAAAACTTTTTAATTGGATGCTTATTTAAATTCTAGAACCCCTTGTTAGACAATAGTATAGATACCATAAATATATACAGCTCTAAAATGAAGGAAGCTGATGAATCTTGGTGGATAAGTCCATCAGTGACTGTGGAGGGTGGTGCTAGTTTGGATGCAGAGGGGGAGGTTACTTAAAGCAACGGTTTACTGAAGGAATTCTGTTCTCACATGCTTTTCTGAAGCATTTTTTACTGACTGCAATTCAGCCAGTAGGGAGGGACAAGATGGTTCTTGATCTGATGATACTGTTCTTTCAGAATCTATTACATTCTGTTTACAGAATCACAGAATGGTTTGGGTTGGAAGGGACCTTAAAGATCATCTAGTTCCAACCCCCCTGCCCTGGGCAGGGACACCTCCCACTAGACCAGGCTGCTCAAAGCCCCATCCAGCCTGGCCTTGAACGCCTCCAGGGATGGGGCATCAACAACTTCCCTGGGCAATCTGTTCCACTGCCTCACCACCCTTACCATAAAGAATTTCTTCCTGATATCCAATCTAAATCTACCAGCTTTCAGTTTGAAGCCATTACCCCGTGTCCTATTGTAACACTCCCTGACAAAGAGTCCCTCCCCATCCTTCCTGTAGGCCCCCTTTAGGTACTGGAAGGCTGCTATAAGGTCTCCTCGGAGCCTTCTCTTCTCCAGGCTGAACAACCCCAACTCTCTCAGCCTGTCCTTATAGGAGAGGTGCTCCAGCCCTTTGATCATCCTTGTGGTCCTCTGCTGGACCCATTCCAACAGGTCCATGTCCTTCTTGTGCTGAGGACTCCAGAGCTGGATGCAGTGCTCCAGGTGGGGTCTCACCGGAGCAGAGGGGCAGAATCACCTCCCTCGCCTTGCTGGCCACGCTTCTTTTGATGCAGCCCAGGATGCGGTTGGCTTTCTGGGCTGCAAGTGCGCATTGCCTGCTCATGTTGAGCTTCTCATCCACCAGCACCACCAAGTCCTCTCCTCAGGGCTGCTCTCAACCCATTTACACCCAGTCAAATGAAGATAAAAACCCATTTCATAGCTTTCTTCAGAAATTAAATTCAACTGAGAATGAGTCTTTGCAAAACATCCTAAGAAGGTGTTTAAATAAGGGTAAGGAAACCAAGGCTGTAGTTTTGGTGATAGTGTTTATTTTGGACAGTTATTGTAAATGAAACTCAGACGGTTTAGGCAGCTATTATGCTTGTGTGTAGACTGATGCAAAATAAACAAAAATTGTCTCTGAGTACGTCACTCAGAACATTGAGCAATTGGAGATAGTGGTATAGTTAGCCAGTGTAAATGTAGGTACTTCAAAGGCTTCTTTGTTATATTGACTATTAAGTGAAGTTTGATGGTATAAGGCTGTCTTTCAGAACTGGAGAGTTAATTCTATTGATTTGGGGATGGGGTTATGGGGGGAGAGGGAACTTGGGGGGCAAAAAATGAGTTACAATAAAAAGGATGTTTCTTGTTGTGTAGTCTCCTAAGGTATAGTGTATGTACATCTACTGCTTCTGTGTCCTCACCCTCCCCATAATCATTTTCCCCTTCCTGGTGACTCTTGAATTCCACCAGGTTCAACCAGATTGTTCAAAGGGCTTATGGATCCTTGAGACAGCAACCTCTACTATTCCTGAAGAGCAAGGAAGGAAAGAAAGAAAAGCACCCAGATAGAACAATATTAATATTCCCAGTGTGAGAGAGACTGCAATGTGAGCTCAACCTTAACCCACATACAATGGTGTAGGAAACTAGGCTATATTGGTACTGATGTTCATGAAAGTGCTTGTTAATTTATTTCAAGTGCAATTTGCTAGTCCGTGCCCTGATACTGACTAGACAGTGCATGAATTAAGGTCTCAAGACTTCCTGATAGAAAATGTGCCATCATTGTATCTTAATTCTTAACCTAGGTGAAATAAGTTTAAGAATTAGAATAAGGTGAAAACTGTGACTTAATGTGGCTGTGGGGCAGCTGAGAGCTACAGTTTAGCCTGCTAATTCTGCTCCAAATATATTATCCTGCCTCAACGTCCATTTCTTTGGATGTTAAAATGAAGGTGATGCAATGTCAGTTAATTTTAACTAATGTTTGGTATTAAAAAGCTGTCCGTTTTCTGGATTGTTTTAATAGTTGTGCAACCGTGTAACACAGTTGAGGATCTGTATCTTTTCTGTAAGACGGTATGACTTCCTGGTCTCTTTCTTTTTTTTTAATAGCCTTCAGCTAGTGCTTGTAACAATCTCATTTTAAAGGCTTTGAGAAGCTCTTAATGTGGAAAGCTTCTCATAATCTTACCCTAACGTTGCTTGATCAAGACTTAATACTGTTGGAAGAATGTTCATGAGTAATCCTGTACGTAACAGGTAATTTACAGATATGAAGAGTTCAGGTAAACTAGAAATACCGAAAGAGTATCCAGTATTAATAGGTACTATTAGGTCACTTTTGTTAAGGTAGGAGGACTTGGTAGCGAGAAAGTAAGTCACGTCACTGGAAAAATATTACACTGGTAATTCATATCAAGCGAAAATGCAACAACTTTATAGTTAGAAGGTGAGCTTTTTTTATGGGAGAGCCTTACAGTAGGATAAGGGGAAAACACACAAAGCAGTACTTATTTGGATTTCTGAAACACCTTGGTGGGGTTTTGTTTCTTTGTTTTTTAAACTGTTAAGCTTATTCTGTGAGGCATAAACCCAAACAGCATTTCATGCTAACTTTACCTACACACAAGCTTTAACATAAAACCACTTACAACCTTGGAGAGCAAATTGTCAGGTGCTAGTTTTAACAAAATTTCTAATAATTTTGTTCTTAGGATATTTATGTTAGCTTGTGTGTTGAAATGAACGTAGTACAATTTTTCAGATGAAAAGTAAAGCTTGATGAATTTTAAAAGATGGTATGACATTTCATAATTATATTAGTGTATGAATATGTTTCAAATTGAATAACTACTTTCCCTACTCCGGCTAGTTCAGTTTAGGGAAATGCTACTTCTGGCATTCTTGTGTGTGAGTTTGGTTTTGACTTTGGACTATGAAATAATACTACTTATTTACGTAAATTCTAAGTTAAAGTATTAGGCATTTAATTATGCTTTTAGCCCAGAAGTGTTTTAATTTGGCGTGGATTAAGTCTGATTTGTTTTAAAGCCTGTAAGTTTATTTTTTGAAAATTTTTTTTGCTTGCTGTGGAGAAATAGAAAATTGAATGGCTTAATATGTGTTTTCAGAATACAGAGCAGCATAGGAATAGCATCCCTTTCTGCTGTGTTCTGATGCTAAGTACAGATTTTGTGGTTATTGGCTTGGCAGTGCCCTTTGAGGCTTTTTAAGATTAAAAAGACAAAGTATTGCATTTAAAGTATTTGTGATACTTGGATTATTTTTTTTTTTTCCTTAACATTTAGAGTAATTACGAAAATATCTATTCTGCATCTTGTCATTTGTTACTATGTACTGGTAATCAAACAAGTCTTTGGTCTGGAAGTAGTTTTGCTCATGGTGCTCTAAGGAAACATTTGCCTGTTGTCTGCTATTAAGTTCTTTTGTGTTTGTAGGTAGTTCTTAATGCCCTTATTTTTCACTTAGGGCTCATGCACGTATCGGTAGCAAATCAAAATGGCAAATGTAATCCTTTTTAATAACTTGCGCTTATGCAATGTGGGAGTGAAGGGATACAACTGTGCTTTACCCCTTCGTGACCCAATATGCAGAATCTAGTTGCATTTAGTTGCTTGAAAAGCACACTGAGTGACTAGAGTAATTGGCAGAAAATGGTTGCCCTGAAAAGAAGACAGTTCAAGTCATGGGGTCTGTTCTTGACGGACTATCCTGATAGTACCTTGGTGAATGTGTCTGCAAAGCCTCTGCATCCTGATTATGTGGGTGGGGGAGCCCTATCTTTAGAGTTAAGGTTCAACTTCTCAAATGCAAGTTTGTTACCTAATTACATTTGACAAGATTTGCCAGGGTATTCCTTTCAAATTGTTTTAGAGCTTCTATTGTGTATTTACGGTGACATGGACATTTAAGATAGTAGTTAGGTCTGAGTAATCTTATCTTTCTTCCTCTGCAGAGTTGAGTGCAATTTATTTACCTCTTGAGGAAGAATTTGAGTTTAGTCATTTTCTGTCCAAAAATGGAGCAAAAAGTTGGGGTAAAGTGAATGAGGTCTGAGCATTTGGTGGTCTTAGAAGACAGCTGGCGGCACCCATGATTAAAAAGAACTGCAGCTGTGCTCTGGCTGGCTCAAAGCATTAAGAAACTGATAGCAGGGAAGGGCAAAGGTCTATCAGAAACTATGAATGCCCGTAGAATTTCAGTGTTATGAGATTTTTTTAGATGGCAGTAGTTATGCTGGGTATATAGATAGCTGCAAGTCCTCTCTTCTTCAGTTGTTTTTGTTATGTGTCCTCCTTTTTAAGATAGCCTGTACATGCAGAATTTTCTTCCTGTGTTGGTAGCCCAAGTTCAAACTAGCGTGATAATTGTTATCAATTTGTTTTGCTTTGGTATTACTCTGATACTTCTTTGAAGGTTGGGTTGTGTGTTTTGTTTTGATATTTTTAAAAAGTCTGGAAGGACTGAAATTCTGTTTAAATTTTAGTATTTATACTGATTTGCTAAAATAGCAATACAGGAAAAAAACCTTGTATTTAGGAAGGAATCTTCTGATTTCTCCAACATACTTTACCTAACCACAGGGAAATGCACACTACGTATGTCCATGGGCAGAGCACATGAAACTTTTTTCCCCCGACCTATAACTCCCCTTTCCCAAACAATGGTGAGATTCTCAATTCCTTTTTTGGATACCATACTTTCAAAATCATTATTTCTTTATGGGCTTGCGTAATGAACAGTTAGTTTTTAACAGGTCAAACCTTTGACTGCTTCTTAACTTCTTTTGTGTTTAAAAAGTTGAAATAGCTTTGCATTCAAAACAATTGGTCAGTGCTTGTAGAAGGAAAAAAACCTGTTAATGTGCATACCTCTTCAGTGGCCCAAAGCATGCAGGAAAGCAGAAAACGGTTGGTAAGGAAGCCATTTTGGGTTCAAACTGACGAGATCTTACTAACCGTATGGAAAATGTTTTTCAAGTTCAAACTTAGCTCATATTTTCTTTTAGGAAACTGCCACTGTGTTTAGTAAAGGGTTTCAACATATTTATGAGTAGTGTCTGAATTCAGACTGACTTAGCCTAAGGATACATTTGCTTCGACAGTTACTAGAGCTGCTATGTCATAATACGCTTTAATACATTTTTCATAAGGGCTCACACTTCAAAAGTCGGTGAAAACAAGCTTTTTTGGCATGCGCCAGCCCCTTGTGTTGCCCATAACACTTTGTCTTGTTTTCCCTGCAAGGGAGAAGTAGTTAGCTTCCTGGATCAGCTTGCTCCTGTTGCTCTGAGCAGATGATGCCCTTCTGAGCTACCAGTAAGGAAGAATGTGTCTGTTCCACTGGACTTTGCATCAGCGGTCAACACATGATACAGCTAGTTCAGGCTCTGACAATTCTTGTAATACAGAGTGTAGCAGGTCTTCTGACCATTGGATCTGATGTTGCACAATTTCTTGTCTCTCCAGACCATTTTATTTTTAGATTTCTAGCCAAGTGGTCTTGCTTGCAGTGTTGTAGAGTCCTTCAAAGCTTAATTCTTTGCTGGAAGACAAAAAATAGTTTTCTTTCTTTCTGTAGGAAGGGGTTTTAGCATTGGTTACCTAAAAACTGCGATTTGTCCTTCATATGAGAGAGTTGTGGACTTTGCATGCAAGTTGGGTATGGGCATTGATAACACACTGCATGGTATGTTGGGTTTTTACATAGTATCAGGGTCTGTAGAGTCACATTATAATTTATATTGTTATGAGTGTAGATAGATAAAGATGTGAGGCAATGTTTAAAAAAAAAAAAAAGTCACGTTTGTCCCGTAACTATATAGTCACGGAAGGAAAACAGAGTTTAAATGAGGTTTTCAGAATGTTGTAGAAGAGTTTTAAGCAAGACTAGAAAAAAAGAATGAAGGAGGAATGATAGTTTTTCCAGCTGTGAAAGACAAGGTCCAAGACACATAGGTGCAACCTGGACAAAAATACTTACCTCGGAAAACAAAACGGGTCGAAGTGTAAGGGAAGTTAGAGGGCTTTAATTTGATAGAAACTGAGAGGCTGGATATAGCTGATGACAAGTAACCTAGATTAATTTTTAGCTGTATTTTCATTGGAGGTGGCAATGGCTTTAGTAATGAAGGAGTAAGTTAGTAATTTTGAGGTTTGGTGGTTTTACTCCCGAATGTTTGCAAGGAAGGCTGAACACGGCACTGTGCCTGGTTTGGCCAGGTACGTGTGCATAGATTGGAATGAAGATGGTACTGAGATAGGCAGTGACTTAAGATACAATGAAAGATCGGTGATCAGGCAGAATATCTAATGATTGCTAGCTGAAGAAGTAGAAGAAGGGAAAAGCAGATAGATTGTTACTTCAAAAAACAATGTCTTCCCATACCATTGAAAATTGTGCCTGAGATAAAGGCAAGTGATTAGCTCTGTGAATATTTTCTGCACGAGAGGGAAGGTGGTAGTGTCAGCCTGCACCTCTGTGAAAGCCTTCCATTTCCATTGAAATACAAGGATTTAAAAAAAAAATAACTGTACACTGGCTAACAGGAGGTACCATTTTTGCACCAGCGTTAAGACAACCTTTCAGAACACCTGCTGGTACTGTGTTTTCCTGGTGGAAAAAAGTCTACAAGGAATTACTTCTTATGGCTTAAACAGGGGTCTAAGGTGAGAAGTAGTAACGTGGTGGTTAGGGTTCAGCTTTTCACAGGTTGGAGCCACAGCATGGTGGGTTGTTGTGCTAACAGCAGCAGCAGAACAGTTCACGTTGTGAACTGTTAGGTTCATGGAATGAAAATAACGGGTTATTAGAGATGCTGAATACTGTGTTACCAAACTGAAAGGCTGCATCTATGTGATTTGAGAGACGAAAAGGTGTATTCTGTCTCACAAGCTATACACTTAGAAGAATAACTAATCTTAACTGAAATGATGTGATGTGATGGAGAACTTGTTTCGTAGATAGTCTTAATAAATAATACATTTAAACTTTTCATATAAATTGCCTTAGAATTTTGATATTCAGGGTGCTGGAAAGGAAACAAGAAGAGCAAACTGTTCTTAAGGAAAATAGTTCATAGAATCATAGAATCATAGAACCATAGGGTTGGAAGGGACCTCTGGAGATCATCTAGTCCAACCCCCCTGCCAGAGCAGGGTCACCTAGAGCAGGTTACACAGGAACACGTCCAGGCGGGTTTTGAATGTCTCCAGAGATGGAGACTCCACCACCTCTCTGGGCAGCCTGTTCCAGTGCTCTGCCACCCTCAGAGTAAAGAAGTTCCTCCTCATGTTTAGGCGGAACTTCTTGTGCTCAAGTTTGTGCCCATTGCCTCTTGTCCTGTCCCCGGGCACTACTGAAAAGAGCCAGGTCCCATCCTCCTGACACCCACCCTTTAAGTATTTATAAGTGTTGATAAGATCCCCCCTCAGCCGTCTTTTTTCCAGACTGAAGAGACCCAAATCCCTCAGCCTTTCCTCATAAGAGAGGTGTTCCAGTCCCCTAATCATCTTGGTAGCCCTCTGCTGCACCCTTTCCAGCAGTTCCCTGTCCTTCTGGAACCGGGGAGCCCAGAACTGGACACAGTACTCCAGGTGTGGCCTCCCCAAGGCAGAGCAGAGGGGGAGGATGACCTCCCTCGACCTGCTGGCCACACTCTTTTTGATGCACCCCAGGATGCCATTGGCCTTCTTGGCCACAAGGGCACATTGCTGGCTCATGGACATCCTGTTGTCCACCAGGACTCCCAGATCTCTTTCCACAGAGCTGCTCTCCAGCAGGTCAGCCCCCAACCTGTACTGGTGCATGGGGTTGTTCCTCCCCAGGTGCAGCACCCTACACTTGCCCTTGTTGAATTTCATAAGGTTTCTCTCTGCCCAGATCTCCAACCTGTCCAGGTCTCTCTGTATGGCAGCACAGCCCTCCGGTGTGTCAGCCGCCCCCCCCAGCTTTGTGTCATCAGCAAACTTGCTGAGGGTGCACTCTATCCCCTCATCCAGGTCATTGATGAATATATTGAAGAGGACTGGACCCAGTACTGACCCCTGGGGAACACCACTCGTCACTGGTCTCCAACTAGATTCTGTGCCCCTAATGACAACCCTCTGAGCTCTATCTTTCAACCAGTTTTCTATCCACCTTACTGTCCGTTCATCTAACCCACACTTCCTAAGCTTCCCTATGAGGATGCTGTGGGAGACCGTGTCAAACGCTTTGCTTAAGTCAAGATAGACCACATCTACCGCCCTCCCCTCATCTATCCATCCAGTCATGCCATCGTAGAAGGCTATCAGATTAGTTAGACATGATTTCCCCTTGGTGAATCCATGCTGAGTACTTCTGATAGCTTTCTTTTCCTCCACGTGCCTTGAGATGACGCCCAGAACAAGCTGTTCCATCATCTTTCCAGGGATGGAGGTGAGGCTGACCGGCCTGTAGTTCCCTGGCTCCTCCTTCTTGCCTTTTTTGAAGACTGGAGTGACATTGGCTTTCCTCCAGTCCTCAGGCACCTCACCTGTTCTCCAGGACCTTTCAAAGATGATGGAGAGCGGCCCAGCAATGACTTCTGCCAGCTCCCTCAGCACTCTCGGGTGCATCCCATCGGGGCCCATGGACTTGTGAATATCTAAATGATCTAATTGATCCCTCACTCGCTCCTCCTCAACCCAAGGGAAGTCTTCTTCTTTCCCTGTTACTTTATTCAATGCCTGGGACTTCTGAGGGTTGGGCCAAGCAGAAAAGACCGAAGCAAAGAAGGCATTCAGTAACTCTGCCTTCTCCGCATCCTCCGTCACCATGACTCCTGTCTCATTCAACAGTGGGCCCACAACTTCTCTGGTCTTCCTTTTGCTTCCAATATACTTGTAGAAGCTCTTTTTGTTGTGCTTAACATCCCTAGCCAGGTCTAATTCCAAGGCGGCCTTGGCTTTCCTTGTTTCATCCCTGCACGCTCTGGTGGCATTCTTGTAATCCTCCCAAGGGGTCAGTCCCTTCTTCCACTTATTATAAACTTCCTTCTTCCACTTGAGCTTTTTCTGAAGCTCCCTGCTTAACCATGCAGGTCTCCTGCGTCCCTTGGCCGATTTCTTTCTCTTCGGGATGCACCGATCCTGAGCTTGGAGGAAGTGATCTTTGAATATCAACCAGCTTTCTTGAGCCCCTTTGCCTTCCATGGCCCTAGCCCACGGGATCTCTCCAAGCAGTTTCTTGAAGAGGCCAAAGTTAGCCCTCCTGAAATCCAAGGTTGTAATTTTACTTCTTGTTGTTTTGTGGATAGTGCCCATGATCCTGAACTCAATCATTTCATGATCACTACAACCTAGGGTGCCCCCAACCTTAATGTCCTCCACCAATCCCTCTGTGTTTGTCAGTACCAGGTCTAGAAGTGCTCCTCTCCTTGTTGGCTCCTGTACCACCTGTGTCAAAAAGTTGTCATCAATGCACTGGAGGAGCCTCCTGGACTGCCCATGCCTGGCTGTGTGGTCTTCCCAGCAGATATCAGGGTGATTGAAGTCCCCCATGAGAACCAGGGCCTGCGATTGCGAGGCTACCTTCAGTTGTTTGTAAAAAGCCTCATCAGTTTCCCCATCCTGATCAGGTGGCCTGTAATAAGTTCTGTGATGGCAGTAAATTAAAACTTGTCACTTTAGGGTTTTCTGTGGAATTCTTGTGCAAAAGACACCACTAAAAACATCTGCAAAGAGGCAAGCAGTGTCTATCCAACCTGCATGCAAACTGGTTGGGAACTCATTTTGATTCAACAAAAGTAAAGAACCAGAATTACTTAAGAATTCGTAATCATAGCTATGGATGTGTTGGTTCTATAATTTTAGCTATTTTAGTGATTATTAGCCATGAAACTGGCCTTTAGAGTCAGCTTCTGAGGCTCTTACACTTCTTATCTTCTGTTTATGCCTGCTGACAGGCACTGCTTTCTGAGATCTTGTGGTCAATGACGATCTAAGTAAATTTTGCCCTTTTCTTAGAATTGTGTATTTTATATCCAAAAGCTTTTTTGTGTTTCCCATCTGTTCAATCATAGGCAGAAAATGGATCAAAGGAGTTTAGACTGTAACCTTTTCTCCTTACCAACCAAACCATTTCATTTCCAATGCAGAGCAGAAGACAGAAACTGTAATGAAATCCGTTTTCTTATTTGGAGAAGAGCGTGGCTTCTCTGCAGTTGCTGGTTTTCTGTCTGAACCAGAGAAGACACTGAGTGTGTGTCTCATTTGGGCTCTCTTCCCAGAAATGAGGAAGCACCTGGTAAAGATTCGTCTTTTCCTTTAGCTTGGTCAGCTTCAAGTTGTAAAGTGATGTAGCTTTATGCTTGGGGACATCGGTGGTGGTGTAATGGAGCCATAATGAATGTTGTCGAGGTTTGGGAACATCAGGCAGAGCTGTAGCTCATAATGAGCTTAACAAACTGTTTCCTACATCCTGTGTCAGTGGTCTGTTCCTGAGCTGTAGCCTGTTAATATTTGTGCCCTCAGTAGCTGGAGGGATCTGAGGGCCCTGGATACACTTTTTTTTTTAAATTTTATTTTAAAATCTTACTGTCGTCTTTTCCTTGAGGTTTCATGTTCTTGTTTTTACATCTGTCTTGGTAGTCAGATGTCTATTTGAAGAGAAATAAAGAGGGATATAAAATTGGCATCATGCCACCTGCCTGCCTTTTTAAAGATTTTGTTGCTTCTGACTAATACTATCTATACATTTGCAATGAATTCTGTGAATGTGTGGCTAATACTAAAAGAAACCTACTTGAAGTTCATAGATTTGTTTCCTGTGTATAGTAATTCAATCATGCTCCTTTCAGTATTAAAATGAAGGCTTCTACAGCTAGTTACGCAGCAATAAAGGGGCATAAGGTTTCATAGTACAAAAGCTCTAGAAGGCAATATATCTTTTTTTGTAGCTTGGAGGATGCTTTGGTTAGCATTCATAAAGAATTGCTGGAAATGAGAGAAAACTAACCTGGAGTTCAAATTAGTAGGGCTAAGATTTAATGTTGGCAACTCTTCCGTGAGTAAATAGAAGTAGTAAGCATTTATTTTGCATATGTGGCCATATTTTGACATCATAGCACACTTTCTTAGCATACCAAGGTTAATATTGACTGTCCTTTTGTTTTCTTAAATTTCCTAATAACATTTGTACTTGCTAACCAGTTTTGATGAAGCTTTGAGCGGTAAGGGGAGATTTCAAAGTGTCATGAAAAATGGTGGAGTGAAAAACTGAATTGATTCATCTGTTCCCTTCCCTCTGTCTTGTCTGCATGCTGGGAAGGAAAATGCGGTTATAAGTGGGTCCCTAATCCATTAGAAAGGCTGCAGCAAGCTGGCTAGCCAGCACATGTTGCTGCACGTGATCTGCAGTGTGTGCTGTCTCCTGCCCAGTCTAACAGGTTGGTGTTGAGGAGGTTGTGGGGGGTGGTGGTTGAGTTATGGAGCAACGAGTTTTGTTTGTTCTGTGAGCCCTGAATCTGTTCGGGATAGAAACTTACATTAAGAGACACTGTTCTCACAGCCTGAGAGGCTGCTCTGTGCTCCAAGTAACTTAAAAATAGCAAATAAGGTTTTGTAGCTTTATCACTGAATTGTTAACAAAAGCATCTAGTGTTTGACTTTAGGCAGTTAGTGTTATACTGTTAATGATGATTTGATTTTTATGGAGCTGAAAATGATGTTTTCAGACTTAGAGCCAGGCAACTTAGTCTTCTAAGTTAAATGGAAATTAAATGAAATTGAAATGAGAACTAGGCTGGAGGATACATTTCTTGATGGTTGGTTTGGATTATGGTTTTTTTGTTTGTTTGTTTCCAAAAGGATTTTTTCCCTTCACTTTGTTTTGGATTCCATCTTGGTATATGTTGTATCAGGGTATGAAATTGTTAACTCGTACAGCTTTGGTAGTTGATGGAGAGATTGTTATCTTTTCTCCAAACTTCAGTGTTTCCTCTTCAAGTAAGAAGGCTCTGTCGAACTTCTAATCTCCTGTGAGAAATGATAAGAATTGTGTTTATGGCTTCCCCTTCTCTGCGTTACCCTGCTCACTGCTTTTAGGCCCTGTCTGGAGCAGGTTTTGACCCAGTTTGAGTTAATGCAATGGTAAATGCCATTATGGTGAACCTTGAGCAGGAATGAGAATGGTTCTTGCTATATGTACCCAAATGCTAAAAGTGTAACACTTGGTGATCAGTCAATCATATCAACGTAGTTTCATTACTGTAAATTTTCTAGTATGTCATCAGTGATGGTATGAGAAGATACCAGTTTGAGCTGTCTAAAAAATTCTCTGAGGAATCTGTGAAGCTGTCCAGGTAAAAAGATAAGTAGCTCCAGTTTGACAAAACAGAGCAACTCTGGCAAGATGTATAACAAATCCTGGAAAAAACACTTCAGGCTCCTGGGACCGCTTGTACAACCTTTTAAGCTCCTGTCTTCCCCCAGACACTTACTTTCTTCTCCCTTCTCCCCAGGTACTTTCAGGCAGTTTCTAGTGTTCTCTACCTGTATCTCCTTTCAAAATCACTGTGTTAATTACTCATTCTTTCTCATGCTAGGCATCTTTTCCTGGCCTCTCTGGGTGCTGCTGGCCAGTTGCAGCTATAGGTAATACAGCTCGTGTTTGCCTGTTCCTCTTGGTCTCTTGATGCTTATTTCTAGGTCTTGGGATCATGCTCACTTGTTTCACAGAGAGCTGCCTTGTACTTACGGATGATGTTGGTCAGTGGCTTTCACAGCGCTCTGTTGCTTGTACCAGTAACTTCCCCTTATGTTTATTTGTCATTATCAGAGAAAGATGTAATGAATGTGTTCCATGCAACTCCAAGCAGTGGGGGACAGTCAAAGGTCAGGTTTAGAATTAATCATATTTTTGCGTTCTTAAAACCTTTATGCACTTGTCTCTATGTTTCTTTGCTGTTTTCTATACAATATAAAGTAACTGGAATCACTTAGCCAATTGTGAAGATAAATTGCCATACGGTCTCTTCATTGGTTCTTCTAGCATCTTCTTTTTCTTATTTCATCATCAATCCAGAAGTGAAGTTTTTCAGCCAGGTGAACAGAGGATTCCTTAGAGTCCCCTTTTTATGTTCGCTGTCTGTGCTAGAAGGTGTCTTGAATTGGTGCCAGAGGTCCTGCTCAGCTGGTCTAGTGTGGCTTTTGCTCTGGAAAAACTATTGGCCTTCTCTTTTTTGTTCTTTAAGACAATATATATAGCTAAACATTGAGGGTAAGAAGTGTATTGGAAGCTGTCTTTCTATCTTCAGCTAGTAACTTACCTTGTTTTCTTTGTAACTTTCAGTTGAAAACATTTTATGGATGGAATACAATTTTAAAAAAAAGGTGATTCTTTTCACTCTGGCAGTTTCTGAAAGCCTCGCAATTTTTTTAGACCTTTCACCATCTCAACAAGTCTGTAATTATATCATGTCTTTTTATTATTACTGTGATCGAACTAAAGGTTTTGTGGGTAGGGAGATAGATATTCCTTCCTTTTCTCATATAATACAATGAAGAAATAGTAATGCTTCTGAGGGCTGTTTGGAAGCATGTTTTCAGGGAGACATTAGTTTCTTAAGAAGAAAAATCTTTTAAAATAAGGGTGAGGTGTGGGTACTTGATGAAAATATAAAGTTGAAATCTGAGACATCTTAATGTCAAAATTATCAGAGATGTCCAACTGAAGGATATAGATGTCTTATCCCTAAAGGAAATGCATTTCTATTAAAAAAAAAAAAAAAAAGTCTTAAAAAAACTAAGTCTAGAATTTAATTCTTTGTTTTGTATAAGGTATTAAAAATGAAGAGGCAAGAGGTGATCCCACTATGGCCGTTCATGGTAGCCACAAGGCATTTTCGTTTTTATTGGATATATAGAATAGCATTTGTTCCATCTAATAAGTGAGTGCTTATATTAAATATGTACTTTTTTAAAAGATATGAACAGAATATTATCTTTATATCCATCTGGTCTAAATGATATAAGAAGTCTTCATGGACATTTCTGTCATGTTTAAAGGTCTATTACTGAAAAAGCAAAGGTATATTATTGAAAAAGCAATAGGATTTTGAGAACTTGGTTACATTCCCATTGTTTAACCACTTTCATATTATATTTAGAGAGGTATAAACTATTACCTTATATAAATTGAATATCTTGCAGTGTATGAACTTGAATTTTTGTCTTTAATAGTCATCTTACAAAGGTTACTTGGGACAATAATCATCAAAATCACATAAATAGAGCTTTGTGAAGTTAGGTTGTGTGCATCTCTGTGTATGAAAACATCTCTGTGTTTGGTGGGAAAGAGTTGAAGTTTCACTTTTTTTTTTTTTTTTTTTTTAAATCATCAGCAATAATTAAGACATCCCTATCTTGCTAGTGACATAAACTAGAGCATAAAATAAAGCAAGAGTTATCTAGAAATTTGTGGGTGTTTATCAGTTAATGCTTAATTTAGACCTGCCAGTCATTTAGATCGGTTCTCTCATACTCTGGTAAGTAAGTTCTGGAGATTTAAACAGAAAACAAATCATGATAACTACCAAAGACTGTTACGGTGCTTAGGAATATATGTGCTACTACCGGGGTGGTGAAAACTCTCTGGTGGATTATATAGTTATATGCTATTGCTGATCTGAAATTACTTGGGAGATTTATTCTGGTATTTGAGACCCCGAAAGAGCCTAATTGCAGTTAAAATTGGGAGGAGAAATTGCATGCCTCTTTTGAACTACAGAATATCTAATAATTCAAAATAATTTCATTTTCTCATATTTTCTCTGTGCTTTCTATATCTGTAAATAAAATTATATGTTATGTTTCCTAGAGCCATGCTAGCTTTTGCTGTAATAGTTACTACAGATAACCTTGATTTTAAAAATTACTATATTTATCAGAATTGCTGGTAGTGTACACCTTTGGGCAATTAGCAAGTGATTTGCACTAATTTCTGGTATAGGAGCTTCAGTCTGACAGCTGTTGACCTACTGATGAGATGAATACAGTGACTTGACAGAGTATCCTTTGAGGAAGTATTCCTCTCTCACTGCTTAGTTTTCCACTAAAGCATTATGATGATCCGGTTTTAAAGCCAAACTTTCTATCTGGTGTACAGTAAATGGTTTACTGGTCACATTTTCCGTCACCCTTGCTTTTTATTGGAGATGGAAAAACCTCCCTGCTGCAGTAATTAAAGACTTCTGAAGTTCTGGGTGATTTTAAAATTTTGGTGTCTGATAAGCGTAAAATGAAGGGGGAGGTTAACTGCCACTTTTTTGCTATTTAAAAGTAACTTTATATGCTGTATAAAATTACTAGCTGAGAGTGAAAAAGTAGATGTAACATTTTGTTGATACTTGTGCAGTCTCTTCAGAGACAGCTCAAAATTTTAACTTGGTTATGCACATACTTAAAACGATGCATGTAGCTTAGTTAAAGGCAACAGAAGTCCCGCTGCAGGTACAGAAAGAGCTGTTAATGATCAGTGCTTAGCTTTTGAGATCATTCCTTGGAAGCGTAGTAAACCAGGCATCAATAAAGCTGTTTGACTGGGATAGGATGGATTTGTTATTTATTAGTCAGTTGAACTGACTGCGGAAAGTGATTTTTACTCACATTTACAGATGAAGAGAAACAAGGACTTCAAGGCTGGAAGGACTAGACGCGTGGTGCTACTGCCTTAACCCAGTCTGATCAAATTTTATTAATATGCAGGTATATTAATGCCTTGAAGTACCTGTGCATTTTTGGTGGTGGAGACTGGCATTGAGGCCTTAATAGCTAGCTCAGTTTCCTCAGCTTTGTACTTGGGACTGTTGGGAAGGAGGACAAGGAGAAGAGCAGGCAGGCTGGCTAAGTGTGAAATTGGAGATGACAATAGGAGCCACTCTCCGAAGAAAAAATTTAACAATCTCAGTGCAGTGAGTACAGAAAAAAATGAAATGGAGAAAATAGATGGGAAGGAGGATTGTTCTTGTCATGATGCATCTCTCAACTGATGCTTCAGTTTGTCCAAATGAGGCTGCTACAACAAGAGAATAGAAAGTTTTGTTCCCTTAATAGGTCACAGACAAGTAGATGGGACTGTGTTGCTTGCTCAGAGTTATTAGGCTAATTTTAGCGTGTTCTAAAATATTCTAGAACAATTTGTAGAATAGTTTTTCAGTGTATGTATTACATCATCAAAATTAATATTTTCATTAAGAGTGAAATTAGTTATCTGTTTGGATCTATTATTGCTTGGTGAAATACCTAAGACATGTTAGAGAAACTTTTTAAAATATAAACAGCACTGTAGTTGATACAAGTGTCACAAGGATCATCTTTCTTGCAAAGACCTAGTAGATGATGGCTTTAGCTCTTGGTTACTGAGAGAATAACTTCCTGGCAAGGGACTGAAAAAGTAAAGTGGTTTCAACTGCTAAACACTGCTTCCGAACTGATGAATGAACAGAGGAGTTCAGGAAGTATGTTACAGATGAAGTGATCTTAAGTGAAAGACTTAAATGTGGACTCCCTGAATATCTTTGTTTTTCGTGTATTAAAAGTCTGGAGTTTTAAGAGAACATGTGTGAAAGTATATGTTATAGGGTAGTCATTATTTTTCTGATGGCCTCCTAGCAAAGTGTTAAAAAACCAAACCAAACCAAAAACCAAAAAAAAACCCACCCACCAACCAAACCAACAACAAAAAAAAAAACAAAACAAAAACCCAGCCAAACACAAAAAAAACCAAACAAGCCAAAAAACCCCAACCTTTTTCAGAATACTTGATTAACGTTTCTTTGGAGACAGCTTCCTTGGTAATTTTTTCCATTAATTTCCTGTCAATGCCACTGATGTGTATGAGCTGTATATATTTGTATATATCTTTGGTCTGTTTTCCAGGCTTGATGTGTTGATCGTCTTTTCTGCTTGGGAGTACAAACTGAATTCACTTTTGCATTTCATGTTTTCTGTGAAGAGCTTGTTTATTTCTAGCTGAGTATGTAAACTTTTGTGACAGATCTCAGTTGTACTCCCAGAAAACTTAGATGCAGTAAGAGAGATATTACTTGTCCTGTCTGCCTGAGGCATTTTAGCTAGGATTAAACCAACTTCCTGCAAAACTTGACTTGGTAGTAATTTCTTTTGTTGGAATTTGCTGCTTGCACCTTAAAGTTCTTTTATAAACCATACGTGCAAGGATGGCATTTAGATGATGCTGGTTTAATTTGAAAACAGATGAACAAAAGTCCCTGGAACAGTACCAGTGCTCACTTTCCTCATCTGGAAGGTTGAAATCTTTCGGTCAGTGCTATGAAACGTCTGTGCCACTTGGGTAAATGGTAGCTGATGAAGTTTAATGCAGTCAGGACTAGTGCTAAAGGATGTCATAGCCTTTGTTTTACTGATGAGTTTATGAAGCATTTGGTAATTAACAAGTTTGAAGCTTAGGGGTTGCGTTCTGGCGGTGGAGCCTGTGTTATTACTGAAGCATTCTGTGCCTGTGTCTTCTAAGCATGTTGTTCTCTTCTAGGATCTTATTTTTCTACTTGTCCCTGTCCCGGTTGCTTCTGTTCCTCCAGTTTATCTCATCATGTGCTATTCTTCTGTGCGGCAGGGTCTTCTGCATTCTAGTCAGACTTCTTATCTTCCTTCTCCTGGCCCAGGCAGCCAGTACAGCGAGTGTTGATAGTAACGGTAGACACCTTGGTTCCTGTGTTTGGTTGTACTGTCTCAGAAATTTCAAAGAAATTTCTGCTCGTCTTGTTTCCAGGAAATAACACGTTTGTATTTCTGGGTATCTTTGTGTGTGTGTGTGTGTGTGTGTGTGAGGTGCAACAACAGGGTATGCAGTCTAAATGGAACTCTGGTACTAAATCCACTGAACTTTTGTTGCTATTCAGGGAAGCCAAAGGGAATGGTTTCCCTACCAGTGGAGGGGACAAGAGGCTTAGGACTGTCTTTCCTGGCATTACTATTGCATGGATGTTGGTCAGCTGTGAACAATTCTTACAAGAACCGATTTCTTACAGTGGGGTTTGTTCTCTTTGACAGCATAAGATGTGAGTGTGGCTGTGGGAGAAGTGCAAGTCTAACTTTTGGCAGCAGCTGCTCTTCAGAGCTGTAGAAGTTCGTTGTAAAAACCTGCATTTCAGAAGTGATTTAATATAAAATTGTGATGAGAATTGCCTCTTCTGTATTTCTTTCTGGAAGTCCAACCATTTTAATTTGAAGCAGCAAAATAACAGTTGCTGAAGTTGTGTGCCCTTCTGTTCAGGGTACATTGATCAAAACTTATGATGCAGTTTGTAACAGGGACTGTAGTGTTTTTAGTACAGATAATGTTGGTAGATTTCTTTCACTGGTTTTAGTAGCTCCACCGTTACTGGGTTAGGCGTGAATTACAGGATAATTTTAAGAAAATTTACTTAACTTCATCGGTAGGTTCTGTGGCTCATGCTGATTTTCATTTCTACTGTGATGATGCCTCACTGCTGTCTAGTTCTTAGACCAGTAATGTCTGCAGGAGCAGCTGTAACCTGCCCATCCGTCCCCTTTCCTGACTACAGCAGGTTGTTACAATGCATCTGGTAGTATTAAAAATGAATATGTGCAAACTTAGCTGATTTATTGATTTATATGTATGTTGTGTTTCCAGTGATATTACCTGTTCAAGTTCTATGCAAAGTAAAAAGTACTTAAAAGTAGGGCATCTTAAGTAAAAATACAACGCTCTTATAACCTATGTACAGGAAGGAAATTTTTTCTTATATAATTAGAAAATGCTTTGTAACCACTCTTTATCTCTTATTATTCACTGTAAATCGCTTGCGTGTGCATCATTGAATGGTGATTGACTTCACTGGAAATTTCATTGTGGACTTTCTTCTTTTTTGTGTAGGTTGTATAGACAAATAAGTGGTTGTACTTAGGGTTTACAATTGTTTTTTCATGATGCACATGTTTTCAAAGTGACGTTTATTTCAAGTTATTGTGTATTTTTGCTAGAAATGGTGAGAAGGTTTTATTATAGCAAAAATGTTAAACTGAGAGGCTTAAAAAGTATAAACCAGGAGGATAAGGACCTCTTTAATGTTTTTTGTCATTGAACACTGAATAATTACTGTTATATTATGTCTTTTCAAAGTTGCCTGCAAGGGTGATTTTTTTTCATAATGTTTTTTAGTAATAAATTTATCTTTTCTTGTAGATAAAATACAGAATTTGAATGAAGATAATGAGAAGAACAGTCATTTCACCTGTGAGAATGCTGAAGACAGTAACAAAACCAATGCTGAAACTACAGACACTTCAGGATACAACATTGAAGCCAAGGTCTTGCCTGATTCTTGGGACTCCCACATTGGAAAAACAGCAGGCTCTCCATCAGAAACATCTCAGACGAAGGGGCCATTAAGAACTCACTTGTATGAATGGGAGGATGAAACTGAAGACACCAGAACTGGAGAGTATATATTAGATTTTGACAATGAACATCTCTCAGAGGTGAAGAGCAAGGATGAGGAGTGTGATAAAGAAGATGCTGAAAATCCAAAGGAAGCCATTAGTGAAGAACTTGTGCAAACTATTCCTAGGCCAAGCAACTGTAGGACATATTGTCGATCCAACAAAGCAAAATCGCAGGGGGCAACAAATTTTGACAAGCTAATGGATGGCACTAGTCAGTCTTTATCCAAAGCAAACAATGAGTCAAATAATGACGGTCTGAACCCAGCAAGAAAAGTTTCTTTAAGTAGTGGGACCAGTTTTAGAGGGACGGTTGGACGGACTAGAGACTACACTGTTCTACATCCATCTTGCTTGTCAGTTTGTAATGTTACTATACAGGATACCATGGAACGAATCGATGAATTTACCACAGCAGCCCCTACTGACCTGGGAGAAGCTGGACGCTTAAGAAAAAAAGCGGACATTGCTACCACAAAAACTACAACCAGGTTTCGACCAAGCAATACCAAATCCAAAAAGGATGTCAAATTAGAGTTTTTTGGGTTTGATGATCAAGATGAGGGAGGGGGAGATGAAGGCGCCTCTAGAAGTTGTGGGAGTTCCAATTACAAAATCAAGTACTTTGGGTTTGATGACTTGAGTGAAAGCGAGGATGAAGATGAAGAGTGGCAGGTAGCAGAAAGGAAAGCTAACAAAAAACGAAGTAGAACTGCACCATCTTCTTCCCTACAGTCGACCTCTGACAGCAATGAAAACTGTTCCCAGGATAGCCAGCTCAGTACTAATGCAGGTAAGCAGAACTCTTCTGGAATGCATACTTAACATTTAAATTTAGTTCACCTTTATATTTTGTTCTTTTTGCAGCATAGCTAGGAGTTTATTGAACACTACTACTGATTTGGAAATGTAAAAGTTAAATTTGCTTATTTCTGCTGTGATCCTGTCTGGTGTTTCGTAGCTGTCTTGAAGTATGCTTTATACCCCTTGATCTTTTGCCAGAGGTAGAGTTTTCTTTTTGAACAGAAGAGTCTTACCTTTTTGGTGTGTTGAGCATACACTACCTCTGCCTGGAAGGCACACATCTTCCCACAGAAGCTCCACATCAACCCAGAATTACAGACCTGATTGCAAAAATTTAAGTGTCTCTTAGAGATATGAAATATCTTTTTCCTTTTTGTGCTTTTGAATGCATTGGAACAGTTTGGAACTTTCTCAAGTTCCATCTTATCTGAGGATGCACAGCTCAAGGGAGAGGCTGTGGGGACCCATGGAATGCCATGGGTGGCAGATGACTGGCTTTGGGTGTGCCTCTGCGTATTGAAGTATTTCTTCTTTTGCTTCCAGTTTTCAGGTATCTCCATCTTCTGCATAGGTGGTGTGTGTATGTGTACATATCACACATATGCAAGTAAAACTGTTCACACAGAATTTGCTGAGCAAGTTCTGGTGTTTGAGTGCCTTTGAAAAATTAGACTTGCTTGGTGGTCGGCTGGGTCCCATGTAATGACTTTGATCAAGGTTGAGGTGTGTTGGTGAAGAAGGAAAGGAATAACTCTGGTGAAAGGTTTCTTTCTGAAAAGGTCTAACGCCAAGGAATCATGCATGTTGGAATAAGTATTTCAAAACACTGCCACTGTTGTAGGGAACTTAGATGGTCCTTAGTTTTGGAGCATGAAGCATGAGAAGTTTTTATCCATTCACTGAAGTTGCTACATTTTTAAGACTTTGGCAAAATGGATTTCATTGTGGGGAGAGAGGAGGACTCAAGTCTAGCCTTGCAAATGTTGGAAAAGCTGCTTTTTCCTACAAATAGCTTTTACTAATATAATCCAGAAATAAGATTTCATAAGAAAATAACATTCATTTCTCTGTTCTAATTATAGTGGTCTCTAAAACCAGAATTGTCTGTAAGCCTTTTAATCAAAGGTAAATATAACTGCTAAGTTCCTTTGTAAATTGTAAAAAGGCCAAATTGATACTGATGTTATATGAGAAGATTGTGTTTTCAAACAAAAAACCCCCTTGATTTGTTTTTATGAAATTTAATTATGATGAGACACTTGCATTCAAGCCTCTTTGGAAAATGGGTTTAACTTAAAGGGCCGCTCATGAAATACTCCATCTGAGTCCCTTTCTCTGATGAGTCTTTGTTCAGCCATTTATTGCAGGGAAAAAAAATGGCTTATACAGTTACTGCAGCTGAGATGCTGACCCATCAAATAATCCTTTCAGCTGCTGTCCTCTGGGGTCTCAAAATATCTGCAGTTTGCATTCAGCACTTCATTTACCAAGGAGGCTCTTATACTCCAAGGCATCACAGATTATTTCTCTGGAATATTTTCCTAAGAGATTTCCATGGCACAGGTAGATGTAAATTTGTGTTTTGTTTGTTTCTTAATACACTTCTCCACTTCTCAGGTAAGAGTTATCTCTCAGTGCCTCTGCTGAGAGATGCTTCCCCTTTATTTTTGACCTCCTTTGCTCACTTGATTCCTATTTTGTGCTGCTGTAGCCAGGTGAGATTTGACTTGCATTTTTTCTTCTGATAATTGAAAGGGTGATGTGAAGTTATTTCCCTAAGTTGCACCATTTTCCCTGGTTCAGTCCTGTACTACAGATTATAAAAATAGGGAGTCTGATATTGCCCTAAAATTTGTGAGACTCCTTGATGTGTTTCATGCTGACTTCTCTCAGACCTTTGAAACTTTTGAGCATCACAGTCACTCAAAACAGCCATATTAAGGCCCTTAAATATAGTGATGATGAGCTTGAGAATTTATCAAGGACTTCTGGATCTAAGCCCGAAGTTGTGGTAAAATACGTGACATTGCTGTGAGGTATCATCTTTACATGCTGAAAAAAGTGACTTCTGCGTCCACGGAAAATGCCAGTTTTGAATCCAAGCCTCAGAAAAAGCTTTCAGAACATCTTGTACAATAAAACTCTTTCCTGAAGTTACAAACAGTACTGAGAGGTGCTAATGCTACCTGAGTTCTGTGTGTGCTGTACTTTTTTGTACTAATGAATAAATCCAC
This sequence comes from Fratercula arctica, assembly GCA_947846985.1. Taxonomy (NCBI): domain Eukaryota; kingdom Metazoa; phylum Chordata; class Aves; order Charadriiformes; family Alcidae; genus Fratercula; species Fratercula arctica. Next base: position 31,167,798 of record CANTUZ010000010.1, read on the forward strand.
GGATAAAAATCCAATGTTCCTGTTCCAGGTTGACAGGTAAGATGCCGGATAGCCTCTCTGAGTTCCAGCCCTGGAAATTCCTAAGACTGATTTTGACGTTCTGTGCATAAAGAATGTTATGTGGCATAGTCAGTTTTTCAAGAGATTTGGTGCTTTCTATTACAGTGTTACAAAATTTTTGCCATAAAACTGGTTTGGTTACTTACTGTAATCTAGGCCTATTTTTGTGAAACATATTTTAGAATCTTAGTATAAAATATCATGCAAAGATTTTCTAACTGAACTGGAAATGGACTACTCCTTTCAGTCTAGTAGCTCACAGTTGAGGGAAAGTGATACATATTTAAATGTTTCTGCAAATAAAATTTAAGGAAACACTAAGGACTAGATGGACAATATTGTTGGTGTAGGAAAAAAAATACAGGGCAGATTCAATTCTAGTTAGACTGTCTTTCACTGAAATGTCTTCTGTTGTTCACTTGTATGATAGTCTTGCCTGCTGAAATGGTTAAAAGAAAAAAAACAAAACCAAAAAAAAAACAAAAACACCAAACAGCAAAACAAATAAAAACCAAAAAAAACCCCAAAACCATGAGATGCTCTGGCTTTTAAATTCCTAGATGCTGTTCACAGACATTTCTTTTTAATGAAAGTACTTCATAACTGTATGAGCCTGAGATTTTTGGTGAAGCTTTGAGTTCTAGTTGAAGTTGTTGGTTTTTTTGCCATTGCAATCTAAAATTCTCTCATATTAGCCAGTATAGCAGCCCAATGAAGTAAAAGCCCCTTTCACTCGTGAGCATCCCAGCTGTAGTCTGCCAGAATGTCAAGGGCTAAAAGTACTGATGAGACTTTACTAGATCTGAAACAGTACCTGTATCGTTTCACTAGCCAGAATACAGGATGGCTTTAGTAAAGAGAAGCTTTTAATACCAGAGGAAAATGACTTAATTACTTGATCATATTAATCAATAGGGAATTGTATCCAAGAGAAATCTGAACTAATGATAAAGAATCACGGAGTGGTAGGGGTTGGAAGGGACCTTTAGAGATCACCTCATCCAACCCCTCTGCCAGAGCAGGGTCACCTGGAGCAGGTTGCACAGGAACGTGTCTAGGCAAGTTTTGAATATCTCCAGAGAAAGAGACTCCACAACCTCTCTGGGCAGCCTGTTCCAGTGTTCTGTCACCTTCAAAGTAAAGAAGTGTTTCCTCATGTTTAGGTGGAATTTCCTGTGTTCCGGCTTGTGCCTGTTGCCCCTTGTCCTGTCGCTGGGCACCACTGACAAGAGTCTGGCTCCATCATCTCAACACCCGCCCTTTAGATATTTGTAAGCATTGATGAGATCCCCTCTCAGTCTTCTCTTCTCCAGGCTAAACAGACACAGGTCTCTCACCTTTCCTCATGAGAGAGATGCTCCAGTCCCTTGATCATTTTTGTAGCTCTCTGCTGGACTCTCTCCAGCAGTCCCTGTCCTCCTTGAAGCGGGGAGCCCAGAACTGGACACAGTACTCCAGGTGTGGCCTCCCCAAGGCAGAGCAGAGGGGGAGGATGACCACCCTCAGCCTGCTGGCCACACTATTCTTGATGCACCCCAGGAGACCATTGGCCTTCTTGGCCACAAGGGCACATTGCTGGCTCATGGTGAACTTGTGGTCCACCAGGACTCCCAGGTCCTTCTCCACAGAGCTGCTCTCCAGCAGGTCAACCTCTAGCCTGTACTGGTGCATGGGGTTATTCCTTCCCATGTGCAGCACCCTACACTTGCCCTTGTTGAACTTCATTAGGTTCTCTCCACTCAGCTCTCCAGCCTGTCCAGGTCTCGCTGAATGGCAGCACAGCCTTCTGGTGTGTCAGCCACTTCTCTCAGTTTTGTATCATCATCAAACTTGCTGAGAGTACACTCTGTCCCCTCATCCAGGTCATTGATGATTATATTGAACAAGACCGGAGCCAGTACTGACCCCTGGGGAACACCGTTAGTTACAGGCCTCCTGCTGGACTCTGCACTGCTGATCACCACCCTCTGAGCTCTGCCATTCAGACAGTTCTCAATCCACCTCGCTGCCTACTCATCTAACCCACACTTCCTAAGCTTACTTATGAGGATGTTATGGGAGATAGTGTCAAAAGCCTTGCTGAAGTTGAGGTAGACAATCTCCACTGCTCTCCTGTCATCAACCCGGCCAGTCATGCCACCACAGAAGGCTATCAGATCAGTCAAGCGTGATTTCCCCTTGGTGAATCCATGTTGACCACTCCCGGTAACCTTCTTTTCCTCCACATGCTTAGAGATGACATCCAGGATGAGCTGTTCCGTCACCATTCCAGGGATGGAGGTGAGGATGACTGGTCTGTAGTTTCCCGGGTCCTTCTTCTTGCCTTTTTTGAAAACTGGAGTGATGTTGACTTTCCTCCAGTCCTCAGGCACTTCTCCTGTTCTCCAGGACCTTTCAAAGATGATGGAGAGCAGCTTAATGGTACCATCTACCAGCTCCCTCAGCACTTTTGGGTGCATCCCGTCAGGGCCCATGGATTGGTGAGTGTTGAGTTTGCCTAAACAATCTCTCGCCCAATCTGCCTCAACCAAGGGAAAGTCTTCCTTTCTCCAGACTTTTTCTCTGATGTCCAGGGGCTTGTCTTAGCAGTAAAGACTGAAGCAAAGATGGCATTTAGTAACTCCACCTTCTCTGTGTCCTCCATCACCAGGGCACCCACCTCATTCAGCAGCGGGTCCACATTTTCCCTAGTCTTCCTTTTTCTACTGATGTACATGAAGAAGCCCTTGTTGTTGTCCTTGATATCCCTTGCCAGATTTAATTCCAAGTGGGCCTTAGCCTTCCTTGTTGTATCCCTGCATACTATGACAGCGTTCCTATATTCATCACAAGTGGCCATGCCCTTTTTCCACTTTCTGTAAACGTCTTTCTTCCATTTGAATTTTTCCAGAAGCTCCTTGCTCATCCATGCAGATATCCTGCCTCCTTTGCCTGATGTCTTATTCATAGGGATGCACTGAAGAAAAGTAATGCTTAACCAAAAATAACTTTAAGCTTCAGTTTTGAAGAGCAAACCTGTATCTTAGGGACGGTGTTATACTTCTGGAAATAACTGTGCTATCAGTTTGTTTCTTTTTTCTAAAGATCCTGCCATGGTTGTCAGTGGTTTGGGTGGTCACTAAGATTTCTAATATATTTAACTTCTCAACTTGTAGTCTCAAAATGCTTTTATTTCCCACCTGGGAACACCTAGGACTATGTTAATGCTTGTTTTACTACATTTCATTTTGGCCAATGACAGTAGAATTATTACAGAAAATGACAGGTATAAAAAAAAAAAAAAAGAAAAAAAGAAAAATTGTTGACTAAAATTAAACATTTCCATACCTCTATGTAGATTGACATAACCAGGATAGAGTAGTTGCCCTGAAACCTGCTGCTAAAGGAAGGTATGAAGATGTGTCCTCTCTAACATGCTTATTTTTATTTGGTTCACCACCTCCTTCACGATATATCTCATGAGCAGTATAGTAATGATGATTTAAATTATAGTAGTATAGTAGTATATATATAGTAGTATAGAATATATAGTATTCTTGATTTAAATTATAGTAGCGGTTGTCCTGATATTGTAGTGTTAAGTATTGCAGCTTAGCCTTTTGCTTTGTAAATCAGTTGTAATATACAACTTAGCCTGTGTCATGCATTCATTTTTCTTTCAGTGATCAAGGTGAGATCCCTATAATCTTTTTGTATAATAAAATACCTTTTGTATATCAGCATCTAGCACTCAGTTCATTTCTGGTGAGCAAACTTGCCCTATTTTTTTTTTTCTTCCTTTGCATCTCATCAAAAACTGAATCACGTTAATTGGGTAAATATTTTTAGCCAGTTAAGAGTACATCAAAGTCCTCAAAGGCAGAATCCTGTTTGGACTTCAAAATCTTCTACAGAATTACCCTTGGGCACTAAAACAAAACTGGGTTGTTTTTCCCCAGGAAATTTACTGCGGTGTTGCCTTCTAGTTGGTCTTTGAACATCTTTCCAATTTTAGCCGAGACAGGCAAATTATTGCAAAGATTATAAATGCCTTGAAAATGGTAGGATAGAAGAGAAAAGGCCTTCCATACTCCCATAGTGAGGAAAAGGTCAATATGCTCATCTTTGCTGTGAGCGGGGGAAAAACATCCATATGAGAGAGAGCCAGTGGAAAACAAGCTTCATTAGTGTCACTGCTTACCACACTACTCGTGTCTTTGCGGGGCTCAGTTAATGTTAACGAAAGACATCTCCCACACACCCTATCTAGTTTAGATTTGAGAATCTGGTAAGGTAAGTGTGCAGAGTGCTTTTAGGATGCCTAGAAGGCCTCAAAGAGCGTTGCTCAAATAAAAGCATTCCAGATAATCTTAGGAAACTTACCATGAAAGTGTGTGATATGCTAGCAACATCAAAAAATGCAAAATTATCCGATTGTAAGTGGGAGTTGAAATGTCTTTATCAAGAAGTTTATTTGAATTTAAAATTACCTAATTTAAATGGGATAGTTGAGGATCGCATCAGTGTAGAACTCAAACTTATATGATTTTAAAATTGTGGCTTAGTTGATATAGAGCACTATTAATTATTATTAACCTCTGTATCAGCTACAAGTCTTAGTGCAAGGCACAAATTATGCTGATTTGGTGGGTGAAAACACATCTTGCTTTTCTAGGTGACTTCCATGTTTGTAATTACTGTATTCAAATGAGTTACTTCTTAGCTTTTAATCTGCGATAGGAGGTCCAGTTCTGTTGGTTTGACTTCGGGAATTGCATTCAGGGCCTGGCTTCTCCAAAAGTATTTCAGGATTTGTAAGGATACGTATCAAAGTAATTTGATTTTAATGCTTTAATTGGTAAGTTCTCACAAAGAACTGAGTTGATGTATATATGTATTTGGAAGTAGTTTTGCTTTATTTGGATTAATGGGAATTGGTCTGTAATACTTTTCCTCTGTTAGACTGATTTTATCAAAACATCTTTTAAAGTCCGTTATTTTCAGAGGGATTGCTCACATTGTGTTCTTAAGCTTCTGTGCTGACATTGTACAACTAAACTGAACACCAGTGGGCTGGGATGCGAGAGACTGGTTCTAGTAGGTGCCTTGCGGTGGGCATCCTGCCTGCCCTGGTGCTGCCAAGTCCATTAGAATTTACTGCAATTTAAGAAAATTTTATACTTATATCCCCCAGACTAGATACATTTTGTGTCCTTGCAAATGCCGTTAGAAATTTGCTTGCCTGATTTGCTTTTGATTTCCTCCTTACCTAGGCGCTTGGCCGGTCCTGTTTACTGGATGTGAGTGCTCTTGGGATTAGAGTAACTGATGCAACCTGCTTGCACTTTTGCAGCGCAGTTTTCAAATAGCGGCAGCTTCTCTGGAATAGATTGTTTTTTTAAACTGTTTATCAGATGAAACAGTGCTTATCTGTGCCTGTCTTTATTTCCGTCTCAAAATTTATGGTAACTTCTGGTTTGTGCCAAGTAAAAGAACATAAGCTGGTCTCCAAGGGATAGTCTTCAAATACAACACAAGTTTAAAGAAAAAAAATAGGACAAGTATTTAATTAGATCAGTGAATTAGGATTTACAATCCAAAACTGAGTACTGGAACTATTGATAAGGCAAGTATTGAATATATTGGAAGGCCATTTGAGCGGTTCCTTCCAGCTGACTCCTTTCTGAGATGATCACCATATTTTTTTAATACTGTTTATAACAGAATAAGCAACTACAAATAGGCTACCTTCATGAAAAGTGAAGTAGGATCAATTCTTTGGTCCTGTAACTGTAGTGGGAAATATTCTTCTTCTGAGTCTCTTGATCTCACACTTTTGAAGAACCCCATCTAATGTTTAATTCATGTGCTGCTCAGAGTTGTAGCAGTAAGCCATAAGTAAGCATGTGTAGAAGGTGACCTGGGATTCACAGGAGTGTAAAATGGGAAATAACAACTTGAACCTTACACAACGGGCAAGAGGTGCTATAACAACAGTCCAGTCAGTGAACCTGAGCTCTGTCTCTGTTTGGCTTTAAAGGTGGTTTTTCTGATGAAGACGGTTTATTATATGATTTCAGAAGCTATAAATGTGGAAACGTCAGATGCAAGAAATGCTCTAGCAGTTCAACAGCTTTCAATACGGTTGTTTCATGTCTATATTTACCTTTTACAGATCTTCTGGAGTTTTCAGAGGATGCATCTGGTGTTCCTGAAGGCAATAAGAAGTCCACAAATAAACAAGGTGATAAATCTAAGGAAAACACCAGGAAGATTTTTAGTGGGCCAAAGCGGGTGAGTAATAATACTGAGACCAAGACAAAGTTCTTATTTTAATTAACTCTTCAGTATTGACGGTTTTTTCTTTAAATGTAACAGAGCTTTTGTCCCAGTTTATCTCTGCACTTGAGAGAATTTGTTGGCTTTTAAGGTTATATCTGGAAAAGTAAAACCTTTAAGTGCAAAATTTTTGTTGTGATTACTGGGAATTTCACTTTTCAGATGCAGGTCTGGGGCTGCACAATGGTAACATGCAACCTAGATGCATTCCCTTCTAGATGATGGTTAAAGCAAAACACCATCAAATGCTGTGTGGGTTGGTTTTTCTTTTATCTTTCTTCTTTCTTCACTCTCCCAAGAAATAGCTATCATATTATAGGGTTGAACCTTTCTGAAAGCTTCAAGTTTGGCATTGGTATGGTATTTATAAGCCCAAGTGCCTTTATACCATGTGGAAAAGTGAGATTTTCTTTTAGTTCAGAAAAGTAACCCCTGATCCCGCCCCCGTATACCTGAACTATCTAGTATTCAGTATGTATTTGCCCTTTCACAGTATGTGAATGGAGCTTACTCATTTTGTTGATGCTAGGTGTGGTTTATCTTACCTCTTGTTATAGGTTACTCAGTATTTTGAGGCTTTTAAAAACATGCATAAGCAAAAATTGTGTTCAATTATGAGGTGAAAGTTTGCAATACTGGGATCCATGTAATCGCCATTAAATGAAGTTTTTGTGACTTGATTGCCCAGGATAACCATTCCTAATGCTTTCATATGCTTTTTCATATGCTTTTTGCATAATGTGTTCCCGTTGTCTGGTGAAGAGAGTAGCTCTCTCACCATTGTTGCAATCTAGAACTGGTGTAATAAGGGAAAGAGGGAACTGGAGAGGAAAATGCAGTTGTATTTCTCCTCTCCCATTGAGTTCCATAAGTTGTACAAAACCCAGCAGTTGCATGTTATAATGGAAACTCTTTTATGGGTGTTCAAAATGGGTTCAGCAGTCTGACAGTTCTGTGATTTCTTTTTTAAATTATTTTCCTTATTATTTTTCCTAAAGAATTCTAATAATTAAATCACACACTAAAATTTCTCATAAAGGTCACTAATTACTTGATGTTGTATGATAGTTTCACTTGAAGTAATTTTTAAGGGGTTTTTTTTTGGTCTTCCAGAACCAGAAGATTTCTTTTCTCCCCAGCTGCGTTGATATATAATCATTTTCCATTTAAAAATGTGGGTTTGTGGGTGGAGGAAGGAGGACAAATTTATTTTATTTCTCAAAACGTGCAGGGGAATATTTTCATTTGTGAGAACATGTGACCAATAAGTACTGTCAGTTGTAATGCCCTTTTGAAAAGAAGTATTGCTGCTTCTTGCTTGGTGGCGTTGGGAGGAATGGGGAGCTCTTAGCTGCTAACTCTTGCCTCCAGAGTTTGAAGTTGGGCTACCGATAAGTGAGGAGGGTCTTTTCAGAACTGAAGTAGTATTTCTTGAAGACGAGAGTTCCTCAGCTTCTGATTAAATAACTATTTTTTTAAAAGTCAGCTTCCTGTCAGTGAACATGTTACAGTAGACTGAGAAACAGAAGTACAGGGTATGTAAATTTAACGGTACTTTTTTTGCTGTATTTTTAAGCAGCATAAACCAGCTGTGGGTGTTCTGGTAAATATGGAATTTTTTTTTTCATGGTTAAATGTTTATATGCTTTAAATACTATTCTATAATAGCATTTTATGTACTTCTTGCTTTTTATTCTTTCAGTACTTGAGGGTTCGTATGAAAACTTTTAATTAACTTTGTATATATCATGAAATTATGCAGGAAAAACCTTACAGCAATATCATACTGTATGAGACAATATGGTTTCAACTTTAGAAAATTCTCGGGAATAAACTCAATTCAAGTGGGAAAGGTGAGAATTAAACAGCCTTTTTGACCCTGTAGTGATATAATGCGTGTAGAAGTAGAAATTGCTGTAATTGCAAATCAGATTTTAAACTTTAATGTTCTCTAGTCATACGGCTATTACATGGAGTTACTAAAAAAGCTTGTAAAGCTTGCTCTGATGGTAATTAGAGACACTATAATTATCTTCCTAAACTATAGATATAGACTCTTAATCCCAGTTGCATCTTAAGGGAATTTTCATTCTGGGAATAAAAAAAACTGAAAAGTATTAACCTGACCATAACTAAATGATCTAAAGAAATTATAATAAAAAAATATCTCTGAAACTTCTTCAGTGTCTCATCACCATTTTTTTTTCTCTTGTAAAAACTAGCAGATGCAGTATTAATTATATTCTGCAAGGTGATGATGTTAGAGGTGTGGCACTTGGCATCACGCTGCCCTGAAAAGCAAACAGCTCTGTTACTCGGGAAGCAACAGGTGCTATTGTTAAACTTCAGTACATCCAAAAAGCTGAAATATTTTTTCCAGTTCATAGTCAGCAGGACTCTGGCCCATGTTTGTGCTTTTGAAACCTGACCATTGTACTCTAAGGTTAAAGTCCAGTTCTTGAAGCTTCGAACACATGTGTAATACAGGATTACAGGCATTGACTTAGTGAATAACAGTGTTTCTAAAAACTGCTTTTAACATAAGGAGTCCCACTGAAATCACTGGCTATTCACACACATAATAATGAGCATAAAAGTTGCAGTAGCATGTACATTATGATAGGTATGTAAAGTCTCAACCAGAATTCTGCTTTTAAGTGAATTAAGTCTCTTTATCCTGAGCCTGAGTTACAGGGGGAATATTATGTTCCATAGCAACATAATTATGTGTTTACAGTACATAAATATTGGCATTACTTGGCTTGCAAATTATGGGTGTGAAGCATACATGAGTAACATCTGCAAAAGTTTGTTTGCAGCTGTTTTACAATTTTAATTCAACTGGTTTGGTAACTCATGCTCTAGCACGTAAGTTTGGGAACTCTATGGGGCTGTGATGTGCCCACCTGCTTGGTTTGAGCCTAGTTCCCCTTCTGCAGATGAAACTAATTCTAAATCATCAGGCAGAAAACATTAAGGTATACAAGAAATTTTTTGTTGCTATGGTCCGAATCTACTCAGGCTGAAGGCTTGAAAATAGGGACCACAAAAATTATTTCCTGAGATTTCTTGGTCCTGCCTGTCTCACCACAGATTTGGGCTAGAGTCAGTGAGTGAGGACAATCAGATTTTGTAGGATTACTCTGGAACAGTTCACAGTGGTCTTATGCGAACTACACGTGCCTCTAAATAGGAACCTGCAAAAAAAGCCCAACTTAGAAATGTAAGATAAAGAGAACTAGTCTGTCCCCAAACTTCATCTTTTGATTGATCAGTCCTAGAAGTCGATGGCTGTGCCTGGTGTTTTGTGCCAGATCTATACTGTCAGTTCAACATTTCTGTTATCCAGCATGTCATTAAGGACCACTAGATCCTCTGAACTGCAAATTATCGGGGGTGGCCCTCTGCTCTAAAGCTCAAAGTGTATTGTAAAGAGCGACCTGCAACTCTGTGCTGATCCTAGTTCTGCCTGTGGCCACAGGAAGCCAACCTAGACAAGGTGAATACTGATTACCTTTGAATACTGCAAGGGAAGAACGCAAATAGAGCTGCAAATTGTAATTAAAAGGTATGGGAGCCTTTCAGCTCTAAGGGGCCAGGGAGAGGGGGAAGACTATAACCCTTCTGTTAGTGCTCTTCAGTGCTGCTGAGACACGTATGGGAAGACTTAACTGTGTCACTTGAAGTGGGACAAAGGAGGTATAACAGAAAAAAGCACTGACTCTTTCAAGTAGACATACACAAAAGCAGTCTGTATGTTCTGTTTTCTCAATGTATTATAAAATTTCAAGGTATTAGACGAGTGCTGTATCAGGATTATTATTTTTTTCTGTGCCTTAGAATAGGTGAACTTTAGAAATGAGTCTTTTGGAATTAATTTTTTAGATGTTGATGTTTTTTGTGCTGAGTATATTTCATAAAAACTTCCATGGTAGTATTGACAGAATGCAATTTAGCACCTGTAAAAGACTGACATTTTCTTGAGAGGCTAAAACATATACTCCTTATGATTGGTAACATGAGGAAGAAAGTACTCACTGCATGGACAGCCTACATTGGTGATTTCGTGGACTATTGTTCAAACTAAAAAGGAACCTGAATGCTAGTCCATTGCTTAGTGACTTCTGACTTCAGTTAAAACTTGTGCATTTCCCTTAACTACTCACTTTTGCAATGAAAATTAAATGTTTATGAACAAATTTAAACTACCTTAAATATTTTTTTTTCTTCTTTTCTTGTCTTGCTATGCCTGGAGAAGTTTGTCTAAACTCACTTGTTGAGGTCTTAGCTCTACAAAACCTGTCTGTTTTGTGACTCTATACTTTCCCCACGTGTACACAGTGAATGGGAAGAAGAACCTCTTTGCCACACTCAAGTACTGGAGCATGGAGTTTCCCATGCAAAGCACTTTATTTTTAACAGTGGCATTGCTTGAAAGTTATTTCACTATTGTGGAATGTATTTGTCAGGAAAAGATGAGATCTTCTTATATTATGCATTAAAAAAAAACAACAAGAAACCCCAACCTGCTGTAAGGACTGGTTTTGCATGAAAAAAAACCCAAAAAAATCCTGACAGAGTATTTGGTGAATCTGCCCTTTGCTCTCCTTTTGCTCCACCTGCTCACTCCAGTTTCCTCGCTCCTTCAGTTTCCCAAGGCTGTGTATTGAACTAAATTGAGGAGACCATCTGTCTTTAAAAGAAATTAACCCACTAAAAGGAAACGTTTAACATAAATCTCAGTCCCATTCACTGGGAGACTGTAAACAATTGTATCCACTCAGTTGAGGGAACCCAAGAAGAGAGATTAAGTCCTCTTAACCTGGTTAAGTCAACATTGCAACTGAGAAATGCTCACTAAACACAGCCGGCGTTAGCAGGATTACATGCATTACTTTGATCAAGTGACATTAATAGAGTTAGTCATGACAGTAGTGTTGAATACATGAGTGAAATCATTGCTGAATTCAGATGTGGCTTAGCCAACAGCCTGCTTCTGAACTCTGTATCAAAGTTAAAAACTTGATCCAGTCATAACCTTCTAACTACTTACTGCTTTTCATGGTTTTTTAAAGTTTCATGAATAACTGCTGTGTTTTGTGCCCAACAAGGTACAGAAATGTGTGCAAGATTTCAAACGGTGAGTTTTGGACAGATCAATTACTACTGTGTGAAGCACTAATTTCCAGTATCAAGTGCTGAACCAGCAAAAAAAAAAAAAAATTTGTTTCTTCTGTGTGACGTCAGTTTGATCTGCAACTAGTCCATAGTTCATTATTTAATTGCATCTTTCTTGTCCTGTAGGTAGGTGTTTTCTCCATGAGTAGGTTGTTTTCACTGAGTTGCCATATTGCTGTTATAAATTTCAGGCACTGTGAGAAACTGTCAATCCTTGAAAATAAAGCTCACGTATCATCCTGTTGTTCCTAATAGGATTTCTGTAACACGAGTTTAAGGGTATAACCTATGAGATCTTTTACAGGTTGATGTGAGCTTTTTCCACTGGTGCTTCGTGCTGACTGGAAGAAACTATAAATAGCAGCTTGAAACAAATGCTGCGTCTAAGTTTACTTGAAGTCCAAGATGAAATACTTGTACCTGATCTTTAGAAGTGTTTTGAAATTGAAGAAGTACAAAACCATGCATGGCTCTTGGTTTGACTGAGTAATCTTATGGCTAATATGACAATGATGTGTGCGTAGGAGGGGAAAGAAACTAGGCTGCACCGTGATCTGTAGTTTTCCACTTCGCTTGCATTATACTTTACAGTAGATGTTTATCAAAGACATCCTGCAAATAACATTTCTTTTCTTCTTGCCTGCAGATGAATCTGCATCTCCCCAAATTAAATTTTGAAATTTATTATTTTATTTTTTTAAGATTTAATGTAGGTGAAGATTAATCTATTGTCAGTGCACAGCCTCTGGCAGTTTTGGTTAATTATTTTTCCATAGCTTACTTTAAGTAAATAGTCTTGGAAAAGCAACAGTCAAAGCATGATTCTGAAGTTTTACTCTATCAGTTGTAGCCCTTTCCATACATTTAATGGTAGGATCAGAGTAGACTGGTCAGAACTAATTTTAAAAAGAACTGCTTGTCTTTTATCTTGCATAACCTTTAGGACAAGAGTGTCCTACCAAAGAGTGGCAGTTATAACAAAGCATTTTTTTCGGTAATATGAAACTGCTGATACTGCACACATTCAGTTGCTATTTGCATCTTAATTTAGGATGTCAAAATTGCATATTTTTTTTTTTTATTAGTTGACATTTGCTATTTTGACTGTGTTGAGGAGTGAGCTGAATTTTGACAATCAAAATATTCTGTGAAATCTCTGGCTCGTATTGGTTTAGTGCTAATCCAGCAGTCTGTTTCATCAGCACTTTGACAAACAGTGGTGGTCGGATCCGACAACCTGTGACAGCATGTTGCTGCTTCTGCAGTACATCCCTTTCATGTGCTGGTTGGTGCTTCTGGCAGATGGTCTCCCCAGTCCTGAACTGAAGTCGGTTTTGTGGGTTTTTTTCTGTCCAAAAACTATTTGCTGGAATGATGTACAAGAGATGAGCCGTTCTAAGTGCTAACCAATTATAAGCAGCATGTATATTTTAAGCAACTTCCGTATTGCTGGAATAAAAATGAATTTAAAAAAAAGATAAAAGATAAAGGGTAAGACTAAGTCTGTTTCTTAAATAGTTGATTTGTTAAAAAACAGAGCTTCATATTGATACGATTATTTCCCTTAACCTTTGCAAACTCAGATTCTTGGGTAAGCATATTTATTTAATACTTCCTAGTACTAAATACTAGGATTAAATTCCTAGTATTAAATACTAGGATACTAAATAATATTACTCAATAATAGAATACTAGGCTTCCTAGTGCTTACCGTTTAGCAATATTTTCTTCTTCTGTTATTACTGTGAATAGACCAAAACCAATTCTTAATTTTTCAGTTAGTAAACAGGATACTAATCAGGACTGGCAGGTTTTTAGATTAGTCACCTAATTTGAAGTAGCCATTGTAATTTTACTGAATTGAATTGGGGCATAACACTTTGAAGCCATCTCAGAGTGAAAGCAAATGCCAAGAGTTGGTCTGTTAACTGCAAGATAATAGTTTGATGCTGATCAAGATTATTTTGTTCCCACTCCTTGCTATGAAACCCTGGTGAAGAAGGGTGTGTTCTGGTACATGCTGAGCTGAGATCCTTCCGCTGGACAAAACTGCTTCCGTCTGTGCTCCATATGCAACTGTTAGGTAGAACTGTGGTGGCAAAATTATTGGAAGTGCCATTTCTTCTCCTGTGCGGTGTCAAGAAAGATGTTACCAGTTGAGCCAGAGCTTTGCTCTGAGAAAGGTAGGGATGCCAACTGCAACCTGAGGGGAACAGGCCAAGTCCTCATAGAGGCAAGAGGAACAAATGAAAAATAAGCATGGGAATCCTTCTCCCCTTGTGTGTACTTAAGCTTTTCAGGAAGTAGAGAAATCCAGTTGAATGGAAAATGTTTAATGTCACGGTGGAAAATGTGTTTTATACTTCCAGCTCCTACTGGTATTAACTCACAGGTTAAAAGCAAAGATGCACTGAAACATTTTTGAAACCAGATTCTGTCTTGCATCTTCGCATTCCCCCTCTCCCGCCCATCAGTTGTGTAGTTCCCAGTAATTAACTCACTGTTTTAGTAATTAGGCAATGCAGGATAACTGTGTAGGATAAAAGTTACATTGCACAAGGCCTCAGTCCTGTATAAAGTTCTAAAACAGGAAAAACACTCAAAGAGATTAAAATATACCAGCCGGTAGGAGCTTAATTTAGATGTAGATTGATATGCAAAATTGTCTTCACAGCTCCCATGTACTGTATGAGCGGCGCTGGTTCCCTCCAGTCTGTCTTTGACTTTCTGTGCGTTAGATCGTGGTGCACGAGCACGTCTTGAGAGTGGAGCAGTTGGTGTTGAGAGCCCAGTGTCCCCATTATATACATCCAGAGGGTTTTACTTTGAATTAGCTTTATTCTGATCTGCTTTAGGGAATGCCCAGTCACAGCTGGCGTGAGGTAGGTGCTTGCTGGAAGAGCATCTCCAAGTTTAGTTTCATCAGAACGAAATGAGGTGAGCGTACTCGGGGACTCGGTGGTGCCAGCCACGGTGATGTAACTGAGGACACTGGGGAGATTTCTTTGAAAAACGTTTTACTGATCCAGATGGAAACGCTTACATGGGTGTGCACGCACACACACTCCAACCATATGACCTTTGGAATTTCATTGCTGTTGCAATTTCGTAAGGCTTTCTTGTTAGTAGATTGATACACTTTGAGTAGATTAGGATTAATGGGGGGCGATGTGTGTGTGCGTGCGTGTGTCTGTCTCTCTGCCTTTATGTAGCAACAAAGAGGGCAGGAATTTAGTCTAACAATTTTTACTGGGATGTGTTTGTGCCAGTACAGTTACGTGCAGGCAGATGCAGGTTTACCCCTTCTCTTGATTGAAGTGGTAAGTTTCCAGTATTGTGGTGCTATAAATTATTGTACCCTGTCCCTTTTAATTAGACTTAAGATAGGTTGCAGGCCAAATTAGTAGCCATAACCATATGGCTTCTGCTTCTGAGCTGACCAGTTTTGAGTACATTTGGTGTAAGCAGCATACAGAACACCTTTGGCTAGTTCTGTTAAAGAACGAATCTCATGCTTATCAAACTGTCCTGTTTCTTCAAGGTAAATTTTCATCCTTCACTTGGATGTTTGACCATCGTCTTGTTCTGCCCTGTCGGCCTCCTTTTGAGCTTTGAGGAAGAAAAAATGTTTTGCAGTTCTTCAGAAGTCTGATGCAAGAAAAGCTTCAGTGACATTTTTTTTGCCCCCTCCTCATCATGTTGCCTGCTGCTGATAGTCTTCAACCTTGTCTGACTAACAACTTGTAGTTATCTAGCTATGTGCATGCATAATGTTTTTTGAGTACTGCATTAAATGGTATAGCAGCCCACGATTAAGTGGTCTGTGGCACCCAGAGGTGATTTATTGGCACAAATCTACTACTGTGATCCAAATAATGGAGATTCAGTTCATATTTTGAACACGGAATAAATGACTTCTGTTTGCTTCTGTTTTTTTTTAACTGCTTTTGAAAACTGGTCTCTTACTTGGAGTCCAAATTAACCTTTTTTTTTAATATACACATGGCTCAGCTTGTGCTGAATTGATATTCCGTCTTCTGTTTTGAAGCGTAATTTCTTTTTCTTTGCCATGAATGGATGTTCATTCCTTTCCCTTTTCAAGAGAAACAGTCCATTATGACTAGTTCTGTGCTGCATAGCATACTTGCTATCTTTTTCCCATTCAAACTGAGAGATGCAGGACAGAGTAGTACTCTTAATGATTATGAATACTGAGTGGTAAATAATCATACATTTTGGTTCATTGGGGTTTTTTTGGAACTTGTAGTTTTGACAAGCATC
The DNA here is from genome assembly GCA_947846985.1 of Fratercula arctica. Lineage (NCBI taxonomy): Eukaryota > Metazoa > Chordata > Aves > Charadriiformes > Alcidae > Fratercula > Fratercula arctica. The sequence continues at coordinate 31,183,635 of CANTUZ010000010.1, forward strand.
TGGCGTACGGTCTTACTGAATGCCCTTCAGATACAAATAATGCATTTATCAGGATAGCTGGTAAAAATGGCTTTGGGTTTTCTTTTGCCATTGTCTTCTACCTTGGAAAGCGTTCTTGCCTGCAAATAGCTGCTGTCTTTCTTGTTTTGCTAGTATTTTCAGCATGACTCATGTCCCTGGCTCTTATTTTCTGCTATTCTTGTATCTACGAATGGCAGGCAGTGCCGCATCAGTGTGTGCGGAGTGCCAGCTCTTAAAAATTTCAGCTTTGAGGCTTTCAGGGATGGGAGGTTAAGCATGACCCATGGTTTATGCCATTTGGAGATGATCTTATAAAACTGACAGCCCTGTGCATTTTATAAAATTCCTGGCATTCGTTCTGGGTTTACATCTCAGCTCACCCCTTAGAGCCACATGCGGAGTCCCACAGTACAATATGCTTTATACCCTCACTGGAATATTTGCGCTCTTTCAGACATCTGTCTGTGTGTAAACAGCTGTCAGTTCTATACATGTGAGAAAAGGGAGATTCTTCTGCTATTCAGCAGAAACTCTTACAGCTGATTAATATTGCAGAACTTATTTGCCTTAAGAACGCAGAATTCAAAGGAGTGATATACTTTCACTTGCATCTATTCTAAGTTAATCTTGAGAGGAAGAATTCCTGAAGAAAAGTCTGCATTATTTGAATAATTGCAAGGTTGTCTTGTCTTTAAGAGAAAGTAAGCCAGTTTCTTAAATTACTGCTGCTTAAATACCAGCATTGCTGCTTCACCGAAGCTTGTTATCACAAGCATTTGAGTTGCCTTAAAAAAACCCACCAAAACCACCCAAACAAACAAACCCACTTGCTTTTGTGATCAAGCCCGTCTGAAAAGTCTTTGTTCACTGGCATTCATTTGATCTTTGAGACACTTCCTGCCTTCAGTTCTGTCACGCAGTAATCTAAAGCAAGTCTATGTGCTGCTTACTCATTGATCAGTATTGGTGCAGTTTCTTTGCAGTTGTTTTGGAAATTCGTCTTTGTTTTGTGTGACAAGGGAAAATGTGAAGGTTGTTTTAAAAGGTTGTAAGAGGGATGTATTTGCCATGTCCATGTCCGTGTGAGAGTTGAGAGAGGCTCCAAAGTCTCTGCATAATGTGGTAGAACTGGTTAGATCGTGTTTCATTGGAAAGCAGCGTTGGATTTTTGCAGGTGTGTTTGGTGGTTGAGCTGTGTGACACCAGTGTGAGACAGGATACTGGACCAGACAGTAGGGATGCTGGGGAGCAGTGTCTACTGCCTAAGGAAATATTCCTGGGAAGGCATGGAATCCCAGGTGAAATTACTTTGATCGAAAAATGGAAGATATTACAAGGGATAGTAGCTAAAACTAACCTTCCATAGGTATTTGAGGTTTTCAGTAATTACCATTTCCAGTTACAGTTTAGGTTCTGTTACAAGAGAGCTATTAAATGAAGACGTTTTCACTTCTCAAAACAGACATGTATTGGTGGCATGACTTGATTTCTTACATAAAATGCGGCTTTCTTTTATATTGCATTGGTAGCACCTAAGCAAGCTGTAAAGTGCCTTGTCACAAAACACTTCGGGATTCCCTAACTTTTGATTTAGTAAGGGATTAAGGAAAACCAGGGAAGAAAAGCCCATTTTTTGACTTGTTAACTAAAAAGGATGCCATCTCTGACTGGGGAAGCCTCTGAGCACTGAGTATTTAATCTTAACGCCCAGGTGGGGCACAGGCAGGGGCTTTATGTAGCGGGGCAGCCAGTATGGCGTGCTCTTCCCTTGAACTTGATAAACAGGGGGGTGCTGCAGCGTGAGCAGAGCCTGCCTTGCTCTGTGCCCGCGTTGTTCCCAGCTCAGAGAAGGCATGAATCTAGGCTCCTGCCGTGTGGGTTGCAGCTCCCCACGGGGTGCGCTGAGCCCCACACCACTGTTACGGAGACCTGAAAAGCTTCTGTGCAGCGTGGAGCTCCCAGACCGGAAATTCAGGAATATTTCTATATTTCTATCCTTTAAGCAGGGATAGAATTCTATGGGAGACTGTAACTGAGATTTGGGGTCGTTAATAAAGAATATCCCCTGTTAATGGCACGTCTGGCAGCAGTAATGCAGTACGCTGCTGTCACAATTGCAGTGGTTAAGCTTCCCTGCAAGGTTTAGAAGAATTATGCATCAGCTGAAGCTGATACTAAATATATGCTGTACTTTCATGCTGGTTACTCTATAGGGCGTGTTATTTTCTTGAATTATCCTGTGTACCAGGATATGGCACCCAGAAATTTATACCTTCTCTTCCCAGTCGTAAGTATGCACTGAGGTAATCTGTGGAACAGTTGTGAGTAATTCAAGGAAAAAAATTGAGCATCTAGAAAATGCTCGGTGGTTCTTTGCCATTGCAGGCATTTGTGAAACATTGTATCTTTCATGATTAAAAAAGCATCTTTGTTACTAAGTTGCCCATCCTTTGTTCATCACAAACCCTGAGTCACATACTGGTTAAGAATTTGCTACTCATAAATGTATAGGAGAAAAGAGAGTTAACTTTTTCACCATTTTGTCAGCAATTAAATTTTTTCAAATAGGGTTCTATATGACATGATCTTCCGATTTGTGGACAGAGATGTCTTCTCGTAACTGTAGCAGCATGAACTTAAAACTGATTTCTCAGTCTAACTTTTTGACCTTGGTGAGATTGTCAGGAAATTGGGCAAGTTAGTGCTTCTGTTACTTGGGAAAGTTAAAAATTGAAATTATCAAAAACCTTATTTTGGTATTCCTGTGTGCGGCCATGGTGGCCACGTGTGGCTGCTGAAGGACTTTGTGTGTCTGTCACCTAAAAATGTATTGTTTCAAAGAGCTTCCTTGGAAAACGGATAAAACTGTTAAGACGATGGCCATTGCATACTTGTTGCTGAATGGTAGGTGAGCACTGCTTTAAAAAAATAATTAAAAAATCCAACTAAGTTAAGTTTCTTACGACCACATCAAAGGTCGCTGTAGGAGAGAAAGAGGCTTTTCTCTTGTCTGGAAACTGAAATGATTTAGTGCTTGAGGGGTCTTTTGGGCTCTGAAAACATAGCTGAGGCTTTCATTCTGCTAATGTTCTTTGAAGTTTTGTTAGTCAGGTCTTTCCCTTCTTGTAAAGAATGTAAGGAGGCAGCACAGTAGAGTTTTAACAGTAATACAGAAACTCTTGAATTACAAAATCTACTTTCCAGCTTTTGAGATGCCAAAACCTTGTAACGCTCCACAGAATGGTATTCAGTCCATAGCTGGTACTGCTGGTGTGCTGCGCATCGCCCCTCTGTGGGCTGTACTTCCGCCACTACCTGTTTGTTTTAAACAGTTGATATGTTATATTTTGACAAAAAATTATTTTTAATGCCCAACTTCTTTTTCTTCTTTTTTTTTAATATATATATATTTTTTTTTTCCACGTTTAAAATGCTGTAGAATTGTGTGTGAGGAGGTATCTAGTTACACAGTTTACACAATATATGTTATGTTGGAAAACTAATGGTACATTAGTCTGAAATATTACTATGCAATTAGATTGGTAAACTTGGTCTTTGCTTCCTCTAAGAATTACATTGTATTTCCCAAAAATTCAAGGACAGTAAATCTTGATGCATTTTGATTTGCCCTCACACGTTTTTCAGCAGGAAGGAAAAAAAAAAAGGCTTCTTAATTTATTAATACAGATTAAGGCATTTGGTTTGAGTGTTTTCTATTCCTCCAAGCATAAAAGTCTGTATCAGTGCTACATTTTGATTCTAAACTGGTCATATTTTGTACTGACGTGGTGTTTGCTAACATACTAGGGTTTTTTTCCATAGCTGTGTGGTTTTCTCTATAGGCGGGTTGCAGACCTTTTGTGTTTGAATAAATTTAAAAAGTAGAAAAACTGAAAAATTCTTCAAATACATGTATATCATGTCTTTTGCCATTTGAATGGGTCCGTATGTCTTTAAAACCATCAGATGCTTCAAAGTCTTTCAGATTTTCTAATTTATACGATACTGAGAACTGGTGTTGCTGGGAAGACAGAACGGGGGAAAATGAAGCTCATTTTACTTGTTTAGCTACATTATTGGTGCAGTGATTTTTGAACTATATAGTGACTACTGGTAAATTTGCTCAAAAAATAACTTTTATTTTTATCTCTTAGTCTCCCACAAAAGCTGTATATAATGCTAGACACTGGAACCAGCCAGAATCAGAGGCTCTGCCAGCACCACCGGCTTTGAAAACTCCCAGTGTCCCAGTAAGTAGACAGTTCGTTTCTTCTCAAGTTTAGTAAATCTCCTTTTAAGATCCACAGATATTTTTTTAAAAACACAAGTTCTTGATATCTGGTAATGTCACAGTAATTCAGAATGAAATCCACTTTGTGATGTGAGCCATTGGGTATTTGATAGGAAAGAAATTGTCAGTGGAAATACTCTAGAAGGGGATCTTCCATATCATTTCAATGTACAGATACAAAAACCACTTCAGTCAAGTTATGTTCCCTAATCTGCTGAAGTTAAGCTTTCTAACAATGGGCTCCATTTCATCGTCTGTGAGAACTCCTAGGATTAACTTCCTAATACCCATAGAAGTCAGCAAGTTGCAGGTCAAAAAGGAAAAACTTAAAAAGAGATATTTCATTTCTTTTTCCTTTCTAATGGAGTAAAGTATTGTGAATTGCTGACTTGAGTTTTTAGACATTATGAAAGAAACAAAATTTTCTGTATACAGCCAGAAATGCTAATATGAACATACTGGATATAAATGTCTCTGCAAAAAGTAGACAAGAGGTGAAAACAGCTCTTGAAGTAACTTGTTTTTTCAAAAATCAGTGATTGTTCCAAGGCCTAAGGTAATTGTTTAAGTTTTTTGAGACCCTGAGAATCCAGTGTCTTGGGCTTATATATGTGTAAAAGTTGTTAGTGATTATGCTAAGAGAGCCTTGTACATTGTCAGTAAACTTCATTTTGTTTGGTACCTTGCTTAGACTGCATGCCTGAGAACAGAAAATCAGTTTGCAGTGATAGGTCTTCAGCTTTTGTTGTCACCAGTTTTAGGGGGTTTTCTCGGTTGGTTTGTTGTTGTGTTGTTTTTTAATTCCACCTACATGTGTGTTGTGATACTAGCTCCTCTTTCATTTATGGTTGGTTTTGATGGCATCCTCACAGTACTCTGAACAGCCTGCCTTCACGTTTAACTGCATTGCCTGGAAAATGCAGGTGACAGAATAACCATTACCACTAGTGTTTGAGGAGAGAGCAGAAATTTCAGTCCTGGATTGCTCCTAATCCCCTTTCTCAATTTAAATTACGTGCATTTGTACTGAAGCTTTTGTTGCTTACTGAATCTTTGTATTGATACTGATTTTCGTGAAGTACTCTGATAGCTGACTTAAAGGCAGATTTTGTCTGAGTCGTCTCAGACACACTTTGAATATATCCTCTTCAGGCTAGGAAAATGTCTGGGTCATTCATATTCAGACAAACCATTTTGTCTTCTGCCAGACTTCCTACTTTGAACTGGAACCATCAAAATATTAATTCAGGAATATGGCAGAGGTTTGGCTGAACAAACCGGTTAGGGGAATTTGTATCTGCTCCTCTTGTTATGATGTACAGCTGAAGTTACTTCAGTCTCTTTTTTTAACCTTGATTTATGTGTGTATGATTAAGAGTTAAAAGATACATGAGCCTCGATCCAAATGTTCAGTGTAATCCCTGCACAGGTGATCCTGCCTCTTTAATTTCGGTAGAAATTTGTTACCTGAAGATCTGGATAAATTTGTCTTAGATTTACGGTGAGAAACACATAGCATGTGAACTGCTTATGCCAAGTACTCTTTCTTCTGGCCTCTCCAAGATCCCTTGGAATTTGCTTTGAAGGGGAAGCCATTAACCAGGGCTTGGGTGAGATACTTCAGTGGATCTCCTGTGTTCACAGACTGATAAGATCAGAGTCCTGCAGTATGTGCTCTAAACCAGCTCGTCAGGGTGGTTTATTGGCATTTTGCCACTGGAGCCTAAGTGAGCAAATACTGAAGTGCTGCACACTGATAGAGGCAGCGTGTAAAGAATAATCCGTTAATATAGCAGGTTCTTTTGGTTTATATTTTGACTGTCAGTGTACAATGCACAAGAAGGCTCTCTCAAAGTGTCCCCTGGAGTGAGTTACAATTAATGCATCCTCTATGCCTGCATATTAATTCTGGTTTTTTTCAGTCGTGCTTTAAAAAAATTCTCATTTTTCTATGTAAGGAAACTAAGTACATGATGTTACTTAGAGATTGAGGGTGAGTAAATGACCACTGGCATTGGCCTTATACACTTAGAATTTGGCATTTGGAGGTCTCTTGCCTATATGCCTTACTTTGTGTAGTTTGTCTTCACATCTGAATTTGTGCCAAAGAAGTAATCTGAAGATAAGCTGACACTTAAGCTTATAGTAGCCTCAAACGAATACAGAGGAGTAGGTTGAGGAGAAACCTGTAATACTTGCCTGAGATGGCTGGAAACTTGTCAGTAGTTATTCTATATTTAATATCAAATTCTCTGCTACCTGTTGTAAGTTCAGAATAAGTTTTGCTGTATTTTGTGCTACAGTATGTTGTTCCTGAAATATTAACAATGCAAATACGAATAAGGCCAGTGTATGAAGAATACCATGAATTGGTAAGAGCATACTCTGCCTGTTTGAGGCACGCACCATGCCTCTGTTACTTCTCTGAGTGGCAGTTTTTTACGGTGCTACAAAATTTATATTGGTAGTCTTCTACCTACAGGCAGAAACCAGTTAGGAGTATCAGGTTGGCGAGGTGGGTTCTCTGAGAGCTACAGCCTGAGTACAGTAGCTGTGGAGCCTCCAGTAGAGGTGGGAGTTTTTCAGTTCGGGCTGTGTTGAGACAGTGGCTGCTCAATGCTGTGCCCGTATCCAGACCAGTACTTAATGATGGATCAGTGTAGCAACCAACTCAGTCAATCCTGGAAGCTCCAGTGTAAAGGGGTAAGATACTTGTAAGTATCAACAAATCATTGTTTTTAAACACTGAACTGGGTTGGTTTACTTACCCTAAAGCTTAAGGAACCAGTGTAAAGGACTTTTTTTTTCCCCTTTTTTTAGTTTTGGAATTCCACTGGAGCTTTCCTGACTACTTAGAACTGGGTTTTGTATTTAAAAATGCATATAATTTCTGACATCTTATTTTTTTTTCAAGAGTAGGTACTTTATCACACAGCTTAGGTACCTCTTGGTAGAGTGAGGCAAGGACTAAAGAGTCCCAAAATGTGAGTTTGACAATTGCACACCTGTACTGTTTCCTGATGTATTTAGTGTATGTTTACATGCTCAAAACATCTGCCCATTTTAGCACTTTCTTATTAATAGGTAAGGCTATCTTCAAAGGAGGCAATTCATAAAGATGATGGAGTTTTTAAGGCTCCTGCACCACCTCCCAAAGTGATAAAAACTGTGACAATACCTACTCAGCCCTATCAAGAGATAGTAACTGCATTGAAATGTAGGAAAGAAGACAAAGAAGTAAGTATTCTTAACAAATTTTTAAGATAAAGAATTATTGGTAATCCTAAATACTGAAGGAACAGTGTCAAAATGAGATCTGGCTTTCCTATTAAATATAATATTTTTATCTAAATAGTTGAATGGCCTTTGTTAACTTCTTAATGTTTCCTTGCACTCAAAACTGAGTAGTTTTTAAACTGTACTTGTTAAGGTTGTGATCAATCCCAAGAGCAACTTACCTAGGTCAAAATATTTGTCTCTTCCAGTTATACACTGTTGTTCAGCATGTAAAGCACTTCAATGATGTAGTGGAATTTGGTGAAAATCAAGAGTTCACAGATGATATTGAGTACTTGCTAAGTGGATTGAAGAGCAATCAGCCCCTAAACACACGTTGCCTTAGGTAAGATACCGTAATATAAACCACTGAACTTACGTTTAAAAGAGATACTGAATTAAATATTCATCAGTGAAGTGCCCATGCTTTAAATCGTTGTTTGGGTAGTTACCTGGCACTTCTGCTATAAGGAATAACATTTGAAAATAATCACCAAGGTGATATATTGTGAACAATCAAAAGTAGTGTGTCTAGGAAGGTGAAATAAAAAATTGTACAGTAAGAGGCATCTTCAACACACTTGTCTTCCTTGCTATAAGTTAAAAAAAAAGATAAATAACTTTTTTTTGTTTAGTGCAATCTGATGTGCAATGTCTGTTCTGTTTTTAATGCAAAATTCAATTCTAAAATAAAACCCCTAAGACTGGAAAACTTGCTGGCTATAATCTAGAACTAATGCGATATTGAGATACTGTTTAACTCCAGCCACCTGTTGAGAAATAACCTAGCTAGCATCCACTGGGAGTATTGTGGCCTCGATATTAATTGGAAGGTTCCGCGAGTTGTCTTGAACTACTCGTTGCACTCTTATTAAGTTACACATTATTGCAAAGTTAGTATCAAAAATGTTAGTCTTGGTTTGAAAAAGTTTATGACTTAATATTGGTGTCCATTCCCTGGACGTAAAAGTAATTAGAATGATGTTCTGTAGCCATGTAATAATTATTTTTTTTAATACTTTTAAATTTTCCTTTCTGTTTAGCAAAACTAAAATGGTAGAGAAGGAAAAATCTGAATCCACAGAGACAGGTGATGAGCACGCTTTGCTTGAGAAAAAGCTTTATATGCTTTTAAGAGAGCTATTTTAAAAATTTATTCTTCGTGTTCCTCAAAAACTAGCAATGCATATTGTTGCTGAAGTATAAACACAAGAAATCTATTATCCAGTTTGTACATGCATCATGATAAGAATAAATGAATACCATAATGACAGTTTAGGAGTGTTTTTCATATTGAGTACGGTTAATTTGCTCCTATGGCAAGCTTCCGAAGAGCTTAAACTGACTTTTTTACTTTCCAAATTTATATCATGGAATGTAACTTGTATAAACACCATAAAAATTTTTTCTTTCAGTTAACAAATTAAAAGAAAAGTATTTTTCCAAAGGAAATCAATGTGTAAGGATAGGAATAGACGTAAAGGAATCAGAAACTGGTAGGTAAGCTCTAGCTGGTGCTGCTGTGACTGGAGACAGAAAGACCACTTGTACTTTAAATGCCGTACCATATGAATCTTTTATAATAAGAATCCTCACTAGTCATGGAAGACTTGATTGCAGAATTGCTCATACATTACTCCACATTTAAAAGCAATATATTTTTAATAGTCGACACGTTGGGCTGTGCTAGAAATGGCAGACAGCTTGCTAATAAAACCTCAGGGAAGACTTCTGGTTTTAAAATAGAACTGTTATGCTGATCACTGATGAGATTAATATATTTGTCAGATTTTTCCTGAACTCTGTAGTGTTTCCATCAACCATAAATGCAGCAATAAATATTAAAAATGTTTGGTTTTTTGTAAAAGTATTGTCAGACATAAGCGGGACTAATCAGTCAATTAGATAGATAACTGTTCGATAGCAATGGAAGCTCACATTATAATTTCTGATAATGCCTTGATCCATAACAAGCTCTCCTGTGCCCCTGAATCAGAGCTTCGTGCTTAATCCGTCAACATTTGCGTTTCAATTTAACTATTTGAAATTATTTCAACTTTTGTTGGAAAGAAGCAAGTTCAGGGTACCATTTCAAATCATGTCTTTAGCCGACCTTAAAATAAAGCAAGACATAGTTTGGTGCTGGTAAGCAACTGTTGAGTAACATACTGCTCTGTTCACCAATTACAAACTTGCCTTATACAAATTTTAGAAGAAACAGCCCAACAGAGTTTGTCAGAGCCTGAAGTATATGGTCAGTGATGTTTTGTAGACTTGATTATCTGCCTTTTTTGTAAGTGTGTTCATTTTAGTTCTAACCCAGGATTAATTTTCTCTAGTGTAATCAGCTTGGCGACAAAGTGCGCCATGCCCAGCTTCCGAATGCATCTGAGAGCACATGGGATGGTAGCCATGGTTTTCAAAACACTGGATGATTCCCAACACCATCAGGTATGGATACATTGTGGATTTCATTAAAGCTTGATGGTACCTGTCTACTTTGTATGAGTCTTGTGCACATGGAATTTAAGGCCAACCATCCTGATCTGAGAGCAGTGGTTCCATTTTAGAAATCTGGAGTGAAAACAAGAATAAGAGCACCTGCGTTCCAATGACAAATTCCATTTCCACTGTTCATGTGCTTCTGGGTTTGGAAATTCTTTTTAAAAATCATTCAAGCTTTTTAAAAAAACTGCTTGTGCTTTGGATTGCTGTTTTATATCTACTCTTAGGCTTTTTTAATAGCTTTATTGTTGTATTTATAAATCCTTTCTCCTTGTAATTAAAGATGAGTCTAAGTGCTCATCTCCAGACTTGCTTGTATGTGAATTATCACCTTTTCTGTAGCTGTTGTGGGGCATTTTTCATGTCCTGCACTTGTCTCCTTGAGCAGTGCTGTAGTTGCAGCCGTAGGATGCCTCGAGTGTGTGCAGTGTGCTATGATAAATCTAGGAAAGGTGAATTTTAACTACTTACGGTAACATGACCCAAGAGTTAAAAACTGGAACAGTTTGGGTTTTCCGTATCAACTTTACAAGTTCAGTGCAGCCATAATAGAAAACGCTTCTTGCAGGTGATACTATTTTCCCAGTGGCTGGAAATGGTGGCTCTGTGGGGTGTCCCTTCAGGTGTTGTTACAAAAGCTGAACACAGGAAACGTTACTTGAAGTGGGTCGTAGATACATATATCCAGTCAGGTTTATTACTTTTATTTAATAGCTCTAGAAGAACAACAGACAATGCAGAAGGAAACTTTGCATCCACAGAAATAGACATTTAAGAGGTTGTATTTGACGTTTTACCATGGGTGGGGGGAAAAAGCTGTAGAGCTTTAGGTAACTAATTTAGAATCATAGCTTATTTTCCATCTCCCTCAAAAATTAGCAATGGCTAACTGTAAAATAAAACATAGGAATCGGGGACAACTACAGTTCCCTGGAAAGCCTACAAGCTTGCTGGGTGTATTTTTGGCTGTCTTTTAACAGTTACCAGTATTCCTCCGTTTTCAAAAGAACTAGCACATACAGTTCAAAAGGAAATTGCATGCTATTATTAGCCTGCAGTAACAAAAAGCATTGATTATATTCACTATTTTCAGTATATTTGATGAAACGATCCCTTTTGTCAGAGAAGGAAAAAAAAAAAAGGTAGTTAATGTTTTAATATAGTTACAGTGCATTCTTGGTACAGGTTATATAGTATTATAAAATTCCTGATTTATCAAACTACTATTAATAAATGCTAAAATATATGCTTTAATTACTGACAGTATACGCTCCAACAGTGACCTTCTCTGTATAAGCTTCCTGGCTTTATATGCTACCCTTTCATTCGCTAATTATTTCACTAAAATTTGAACTTGTTCAAAATGAATAGAATTTTCTCCACAAAAACTCAGTGCAAAGTAACTCAAGAATAATAAATCACACTAGGCTTTGCTTGAATGGCTCACATCCATTTAAGATGAAGAAGGACTGGGGAAAAAAAAATACAATTATTTTGTTAATATTCTTTTTAAAGTATTTTGGTGATGGGAAAACTGCCACAATGACATTGCTAATGGAAACAAACGTGAGCATAAACTGCATTCGTTGTAGTGGTACAATGGAATAGACTGAGAAAGTAGGGGATTTTTACATTTCCATAAGAATATAAAACAGCAGTTGCAGAGATTTTTTTTTAGCCAGCAAGGAAAACAAAATAACCAGTTATCTTACTGAGCTCTGCCCCAAAATATTTACCTGAAAATTTCTTGTCCCACTGAATTTTTCTTGCAGATTAGTCTTTAAGCTTCAGTTTCAGTTTTTAACTGATTTTTGTCTCCTCAGCTATGCTCTAAAGGTTTGGGAATATTAATTTTTAAAATAAAAACTATATTTTCAATATAGCTGTCAGTAGTTAAGCACAGAAATGTGGTTTTGTAATGTCTTCAGCATGTGAATAATTAAAAAAAAAAAAAAAAGTGCATTAAATGTAGTGTTGAACCCTAGAAAATCACCATCTGTTCCCACAAGCTGGGGAATAAATAGAACAAGCAAGGGAAGACAAGGATGAGAGTGGGTGTAAATGGTCTCCGTTTTTGGAGTGTATGTTCAACTGGGATGTTTCCCTGAATTCTGTGGAAGTATGGAGTGCAACTCCATAGTTAGATATGCCATACAATTTCTGTCTAGAGCAAATTCTATTTATTTTACTTTTTTCTCCTCTCCACGTTTGTTTGTAAGCAGAATGTATTTGAAGCATCTTGAGGGACAAAACAGGGGGAAAAAAGCCCACTCCAAAACCCAGCTTTGCCACTGCAATCCATAAGGGTGGGATTTTGTGTGTTTGATTGGCTTCTTTGGTTGGTGTTTTTTTGGGGTTGGTGTTTGGTTTTTTTTTTTTTTTTTAGGGTATTTATCAAAAATGAGTTGTAGTAACAATTTTTCCCTCATTCTCAGCGCAGGATTCTGTGTATGGTAGGGCATGAGAGAGCTTTCAGACAACATTGCTAACTGGGTTTTAATGCTTACAGAAGATCAGAGCAAAATGTAGAGTTGTTATATTCAAGATTAAAGCCATTTGCCTATAGGGATGAAGAAGAATGTGTTTTAGAAAACCCCTATCACTGGCATGTAGCTGAAGCAGGTTTGTTCTACATTGTAAGCACCATTCACATTTGGGATCCTTACTTTTGCAGCATCGGTATTTTTGTGTTGCACATTTGGAGGCGTATTGGCCTGATTGCCTTCTGTGTACATGCTGGTGCAGGAACCTGGTTCTTGTTACACAGGCCTGCTCCCCTCCTTTTTGCTTTTCCGGCACTCCTCCTGCAGCCCAAAACCTTCTTTACAATGTCGCAGTCCCCTGCTTGGGTTCCTTCTGATCACATTTAAGTATCATAAAACCTGGGTGGAAGGTCTGAAGAGAAGTGTTGGTAGAGCTGATGGGGAGGGAGAGCCATTACTCTCTGCGTAATGGGAAGCTGGTTGGATCGCAAAGAAGGGAGCCTGGGACAGGCACGGGCTTGGTACAGGGGTTTACAAAGTGAATGTGATTGCACTTAACAGACTTTGGAGTATCTGTAAAGCATTTTTGAGTAGGGATTTAAGAACAGTCTCTGACTTTCTGAAATGCCTTCGTGTTGGCAGCAGAGATTATAAATTCAACTGTTTCCCTCTATTAACTGCAGCGTTATTTCTAGTTGATAGAGACTCCTTTGGGCGTTAAGCATTTTATTTTTTTTTTACCAGGAAGCTCACTTAGATAAAGCTGGTCACTAGAAAATAGTTCTTCATAGACATTGCTTTATTTAGTCCCACGTTGTCTGAACCAATGAGTGGCGAACGTTTGGTTTCTCCAGAATGCAGGTGCTCCTGTGTCCTGTTTTAATAACTGCAATTCTGAAGGAACAGAGTCTTCTTCCAAGGACCTGAAATTTCTTACAGTTTAAACCAGTTGCAAGTAAATCCAGAGTAAACAATTTCTATAATTACAAAGATAAAATTGCAAGGTTTATTGGAGAAAGTTAATTGAAATTAAGGGAAAACAATGTATATACCCTGTCTATATAGACAAGCCACGTAGATTGCTTTCTGCCTTACATCTGGCAAGGCTGGAGTAGTGATAGTCACAGCTAAGATTTTTTAATTTTATTTTTTTTAACCAAGCCTGTGTCTCAAGGTTGCTTTCATGAAAAGAGATGTGGATTTGGAAACTCTTGCTTCCTTCCTTCAGTATTCCAAGTGCGTCTTTGGTAGTTAGTCAAATTAAAGCCTTTATTCACCTGAGGGTTTCCTTGGCTCAGACAGGAGGGAGTTTAACACAGCTTTTGATAGGCTGTCAGCTGCCTAATCCTGTTTTGGAAATGCTGATGCTGCTTAGTATGACCAGGTACGATTATTACTTGGGTCTAAAATAAAGAGAAGCAGCTGATTGCTTTGGTGGTTGGCTGAACTCTAAACAAGATGTTAATCTGCTATGACACAGAAATTCTGCTCTTTCCTGTTGGGCTGTGCAACATTCACATCTCGGAATTAGTTTGTCTCCATTTTTAATTTACTCTATACCGAAAAAATTGGAATAGATGCATGGAGCATGTTGACTCTTGAGAGTTGAACTCAGTAAGACAGACGCATACCCCACACACCCCCAGCTCTTCTTTCCTCCATGTATCATCAAAGGTTTCTGAAAGTATTGTGTGCAGCACAACTCGTTCTCCGTGAACGTTTCTCTTCTTTACCATAGCTTGGAGCTCACCTGGACGGATGGGTCTCTCTTGGTGCACGTTGCTGTATTTACCAGCACAAGGGAGAGATAGCTTTGCTCTGATCTCTTCACTGTCATTTGTCCTTTCCTGACAGTCACCTTCTGCCTTTGCTTTTCTGGATCTTCCTGAAGATTAAATTTAATTCCTTCTTGAAGAAGGATTAAGTATTCTTTTGCCAGTCAGAGGTCGCTATGCACCAATTCTGTGTAAGATAGGGCTGTTCAAGATAATAACATTTGCTTGGTAGGGATTGATGGGCGTGAGGCAGGGGGGAAGCTGGTTTGTGCTCTGGCTGCTTCCAAAAAGCAGAATTGCCCATGAAATTAAATGTGTTTATGCTGGAAATGTTTGGGTAAACTATTGACTGAGAGACCTGCTTGGCAGAATCGGAATGTATCTCTTTTTTTTTTATTTTTTATTTTTAATTTTAATTTTTTTTGCCCTTCACATGCAAACACACTCCCCATGATCTCTGTATTTTCTGGTGCTGTCACCAGCTTATCCCATCAAACCAGAATGTTCACCTATCTTGCCGTGTACCCTGTGCTTTTTCACTTTGTTTCCCTGCCATCTATCTCTTCTATAATACAGTGTTACTGGAGTTACCGTTTCTTATTCTGTCTGCAGCAGCGAGTCCCTTAAAAGTAGAAAACCCTGCTTTTCTACTAGGGCTTTGTAAATGTGTTATGTGATTTATGTCTCAGTTGTATTGGTTAGGAGAATGCAGCAGTAACTGGCCAGAAGTAATTGAGGTACAACAGGAAGTGCTCATGCGAGTAGATTGGGACTTGCCAGGCTTTTCCTTTTGTAAATATTCAGCTTGTTTATTAAAAATTGTAAAAGGTCTGCCTTAACAGGGTTACTAAAAATAACTCGTTTCTTTCTCTCCTCTCCCAACCCAAGAATTTGTCCCTTTGTACAGCAGCTCTAATGTACATCCTGAGTAGAGATCGTTTGAACATGGATTTAGACAGAGCTAGTCTAGATCTGATGATACGGCTTTTGGAATTGGAACAAGATGCTTCTTCTGCCAAGCTGCTGAATGAAAAAGACATGAATAAAATTAAAGAAAAAATTCGGAGACTGTGTGAAACTGTTCACAACAAACACCTTGATCTTGAAAACATCACGGTGGGTATCACGCTTTTATTTGAAAGCCTTGGCAGTAGTGTTACGCTTAGTAAAATGGAACTTGTAAGCATCATTCTTAATCTCATATCTTCCAGCTAAGGATCATGACATTTTGTCTGCCTTCTATGTATGTATTACTTTTCTGCAAGTATTTTCTTCTTTAAGTTTGAAGTTCGCTTTCTAAAAGTCGGTTAGTGTGATAAAAGTTATGTTCATCAGCTGTTTGATTCACCATTTGCTCCTGCTAAGGGCAGCAGTTAAAAACAAGTAATGCTTTAAATAACCATGTGTTTAAAGACCATGTTTAGATTATTTGACTCTGTTTCTTTGCCTAAATTTTAACCAATATAGATTCACAAACAATAAGGGTTCTTACATGGGAATAAGAGTATTGTGTGTTAAATTGACAATGTGGTGCCGGTTCTCTCATTAAAAAAAAAAATAAAAAACTGTCCTACAGAAACCGGTGTCTCTCTGCCCAAAGTGTGGTGGCAGATCTGTTGACTACCACAAATGTGGATGAATTGTTTTTCCTTCCTTTCTCAAACGTACTTGTTTTTTATGAATGTATCTTCAGCTGCAACAGAGTGAACTGGTTTTGTTTAAAAATAAATTTGGCCATGGTTTGATGCTAGCATCAAGCTAGCTTGAAAAATAAAGGGTAAGTTGCAAGTCTTCCTAAAAGAGTGTATTTAAAGAATTGATGACAGATTGACTAGATGAGTGGTCATAGATGGCAAAAATTAGTAACGTGTTTTTGCTTTCACCATATTTCAGTATAACAGATGTGAGTATGATCTTAATTTTTTTAACATCTTGTAATACATTCTTTTAATGTTTCAAAAGTCCTTATTTGGTTTTTGCCATTTTTCATGTAATACTTGTGCCCAACAGAAGCAGCTTCTGATTTATTGTTTATGAAGTGAGCCTTTTAGAGCTTTATCTCTGCAAGGAATGTTTCAACTCCTGCCAGTACCTGAAGACTGTATTCCGTCTCAGGTTAGATTAAAAGATTACATGCCTTCTTGAGCTGGTATTTTCTTTTGCAGTTTTTGTGACACTTTTGTTGGTTTAGGAAGGGTTTGGTCTGGTTTTTTTTCCCCAAAATTGTAGCTATGGCACAGATAGCTGAATTGGTATGAAAAGTCAGTATCATGTAGCAGTAGAAAGAGTTGAATTTGGGGCGAGGAAGATAATATTGATGACATTCTTAACCTTAGTAATCAGTTTGTGGTGACAAAGGAGAATTGTTTCAGACTTTCAGTTTTAGGCTTGTTTCCTACAGCCCTACGAAACGTGCAGGCAGGGGGCTCATTTTAATTTTCTGGCCTTTGAAATCTACAAAGGGAGAATGAATTTGAGATTACTTTCTCCGCTTTCAGCTTACTCTCTGAATTCACATGATACAATCTCAAGATACGAAGACAGAATGAAATTAGTTCTCTAGGTGGTGATCAGCTAGGAATTGGTATAATCAGTGTCTTATTTCAGTGCTGTTTTGGCAGCGAAGGCAGCTGACGTAGCTCCCAGTCTGTCAGTGCCAGGCTATCTTTTGCACTATAAAATGTAAGACAGCTCCCTTTATTAAGTGTGGAACAGCCGGTACAGGTTCCTCATTGCTGAAGCATCCAGCCACGCAGACCACTGTCTCCTATTTGAGCTTTTCTCATATTCATAAACTGAGCTGGCCTGGTGCTTTTTTATGAACGGTAATTCTGTTCTAGTGTTTTCTTAGGCACGGGTTTTAAAGGGAGAGGATATATTAAAAGGGACTCTGTCTTACGAGGAAGTTCTCCATCATCAGTAAAGAGTAACGTTATCTCAGGCCATCAGTTTCAGCTGGTTGTTCTTATTTTCCTGAGGTGTCTCTATTTTTTAAAAAGATGTCCAGCTGTTGTTGTGAATGTGTGGAATACTGCACTACCTCACAGATGGAAACTGGTTCCCTCACAGCTGTACCATCCAGAAGCAGAGACTACATAGTGTTTAGAGAATATAGGCAAGCCAAATGAGATGATTAGGTTCTCTTCCAATTTATGATAGTAGCAATGGTAAGTTGAGATAATAACAAACTTCACATGTGGGAGGTAAAGTTGCTTTCACATAGGTCTCTGTCATGAGATGTAATAAGTAATCCCTGGTTTGTACCAGGTGACAGGCAGAAAATGCTAACAAAAGTGCAAATCTTCTGGGAGCAAAGAAAAAAATCTGTGCTTTTTTCAGACTCAGACATACCCCCTGAGAAACAGAAGGATTGCAGCAGATGTTTCGATAACTTGAGCTTGTGCCTAACCAGTTACGCCTTTGGTTTTTTGAATCTTACACGGATCAAACGAAGATGATCAGTAGTGCCTGTCTTTCCATAGACAATGTTGTTTGTGTCACTGTCTAGAAGTTAGATCGGACTAATTTTTGAGTACTCAAACAGGTATCAAAGGGTTCTATTTTCTAGACTGCTATAAAAATGAAAAATACAAACCCAGAAACTGAAAAGGAGCTCTCTGTGGGTTGAATTTGTTCCAGGTTTTTTTGCTGGTTTAGAAGAAGATAAAACCTGAAGAACTTTAGCCTTCATGTTAGCAATTAGCCCTGGCCTGTCAGGTGGCAGAGCCCTCTGTGGCTGACGCTTGCAGCTCGCTCCTCTCTGTCGCACCATAACGAAAACCTTCAGAAGTGACTTCTCTCTTCAGTTGGTGAAAGAGGTTATTCTGGTTTTCACTCTCAGCATAAGGCTAAAAGCTTAAGGGAACCGTGCTTTGAACCTTTGATGTTAAAATTTCATAGTAATTGACATAAAAATTGGATAGAATGGATTACTTTCCTCAAAAGCAAAGGGTTACAAGGTTTGATTCATTTTATTAAAAAAAAAAAATATTGAAAATTGTGTTCTTATGCCTAGTAGTATATATATCAAATTATATTCTCCTGGAGTTTTTTGAAGTTCCATTAACCTTTGGCAGAAAACTAAGCACCATATTTTAAATATTGTGCGGCCTCAGAGCTTTCGTGATGAAGGTATTTAGGAAATTACCTAAATCTTTTGTAGCCCTTAAGATCTCCAAGGAGAGTTTTTAATCAGCTTCTATCAATCTGGTTGAGGTGATGAGTGATTTCAGATATCCACGTTACAATATTTTCAAGCTCAACCTATAAAAGTGAAAGGAATCATCTGGAGAGGATAACTGGGAACTTCCGAGAGCTAGGGGACTGTCAAACTGCTGTCTTCGGGTTCTCCCCTCCTCCCTCAAAACACTTTCTCATTTGGTTGGCCTCAGAAGGGAAGTTCTCCATCCATTGCTTAAAATACTCGCATCTCCTTTAGCATTATGTTTTTAACTTACAGTTTTGTAAAATGTGAGGTTTTAGATCATGTGGCTCCCAGTGCTGAGATGAGAACGCTCTGTAACCAAGCGTGCTTAGTTTCTCTCCTGTGGGAAGACTGGATGAGCTGTTGGCAATTAAAGGTAGTTGGCAGTGTCCCGGGCGGTGAAACAGTTGCAGGAGTAATTGCAGCTTTGTCTTTGTTTCCTCTGTGATGGGGAATTGAGATGCTGCTGATGCGGGGAGGAATGGCCTATTGTAGATTTGCTGCTGCTCGTGTTCTCTTGTCCCCCACAACACTGTCATGACCCGAGGACATTGCTGTTTATATTGGGAAAAATGTCGTTACTAACTCTGTGCTCATGAGTGACAGCGTGCTGCAGAGCTTTCTCCTGAAAAACCAGAAATAACTAACCTTGGGTGGTGGCTCTTCTTTATTCAAGACTAATCTTTAACTTTCTTTTCCTCCTTGGAAATCAGTATTTTGAAAACAAGGAAAGCAGCTGAAGATGGTGGGGAGAGGGGGACAGGGAGCACGTACAATTTATAATTTGGTTTTCCAAGAGAATGGGGTGTTTACTGAAGCCCGATGAGTACTGGTATACCCAGGAGATCCTGAGGATTGAACTGGTATCCTGGAACAGCTCAGGATAAGCACAGTTCTCCCTGAAGCGTTACGAACCAACTGTGTCAGGGAGGGAAGAGTGGTTAAATTTAGTTGGCTTTAATGAGATTTTACGGCTTTTTCTCTGGCGTTTCATTGTTGCACTTACGTACCAAATATGAAATCATTACGCTTATAGTAGTCCAGATTTGCCTGTGCATTTTCCAGCTGTTACGGAAGTCTATGCTGGTCACTTTTGTGTAGGTGTAAATTTATACATATGTATATGTTTTATTATTAACATTTGCTTTTTATTTGAGGCCTTTGAAAAAAACAAGTTATATCCTTGACTTTATAAATGGTGGTAGTTTTGTTTAAAAACATTGCAGGGGATTAACTAAAATAATCCCCTAAAATCTCTTCAGCTTCCATTTGCAGGGAGTAAACTTAGCTTTGCTGTTGTTGAACATTGAACATCTTAAAAATGTTGTTGAACATTTTAAAAAAAGCAGTAAATCAGTAAACATAGTAAGATTTTCTTCAGTGTTTTTAGTTTAATTGCTATCTTCTGGAAGTTTAAAATTAAAACCACAAAATGCCTACGTTAGAATGAAATGTATTCTGCAAGCGGCAGAGGCAGCGTACGTGGGAGACAGAGCAGCGGTGTGCGCTAGGGCTTTCCTTGGCTTTGTTCCTGCCTGGCTGATTTGTCCATTTCCTTCCTCCACTTCTTTCTTTTGATAACAAGAGAAACAGATGAAAGGAGGCTGCTTAGGTTTTCTAAGCTATTAATAAAATTAAGAAAAAGTTGAAAATGCACAGTACCTTTTTGTCGGTACCAAGTCATTTTTTAAAAGATAGGCATATTTTTCAACCTATTCTTGCTCCCTCTGGTGGTTCTTCTACTCAGAGCCTATAACTTTGTTTTCATGGTTTTTATATGACGTGGATTTGTATGATTTGATATATTTGCTGCAGCTGCATGTGACGATTTCACTAATTCTGGAACCTGACTCTTTCAGACCGGGCATTTGGCGATGGAGACGTTACTGTCTCTCACCTCAAAACGAGCTGGGGACTGGTTTAAAGAAGAACTGCGACTTCTGGGTGGTCTCGATCATATTGTAGATAAAGGTATAATGGAGATGCTGCTTTGACAATGTGAAAAATTAGTCAATCTTACTAAGCTGTTTGCTGTTCTTAATGTTCATTTTCTGTGGTTAAAAATTTCTCAGCAATGTTAAAAATAAAGTACACAATATTGAGTAAGTGGGAAATGTCAGTGACTTTAATCTGTTGCATGTGGGCTTGAAAGAAGTTTTAAGGTTAAACAGAATGTGTATAACGTTGCATATAATGTGTGAGATTAAAAGTGGTTTACTCTTAGACAGAATACAGATTACTGTGCTGTGATCTGTACAGCACGCAAATATAGCACACTTACTCTGGAGTAAAATCTCCTTTACATTCTTCTAGAATTATTTTCAGGCCTGATATGTTTTAACTAGACATCCCAGAGGAAGTCAGCCCTTCAAGAAGAAATGGGTTGGGTTTTTCTGTTCCTGTATTATTTTTTTTTTTTTAAAGATATGTCTTGGTTAGGTTTTTAGGATCAGCATCTCACAGATGGGAAAAGGGACATTTCTAAAATGAATTCTTGAGCTGAGTAAAGGTTGGTCTCAAGTAAGCAGAGAGGTGGGCAAAGGCGGGATTGAAGAGATGAAAGTGTTCAACTTCCACACAGTTTCAGACGTGGAAGTGTGGGGAGAGTGCACCTGCTGTAGCTTTTTTTTCCTCTTCTACAAAACAGCGCATTGCAGGTAAAGAACATAGGCACACGCTGTACAGTCTCTTCATTGTCAGGAGAAAATAAAATATGCAGATAGATAATTTGTGGCAACAATCACAAACTTCTAAAGCCAAAATTGTAAGGTTGGGGTTTTTTTAATTTACTTGGCAAAATGAAAAATTTTGGATGCTGGTCATGCCTTCCTGATTGTTTCCTAGTAGCAGAGTTTTGTAAAGTGTAAACCAAGGTTGGCAGCAGCTCTCCAAGTAGCTAGTTAGTTTGTACACTTGGCTTTTGAAGACTCTTACTGATAGTGGAAAACAACTTCTTTTTGTTGTTTAGTTAAAGAATGTGTGGATCACCTAAGCAGCGATGAAGATGAAGAGAAATTGGTTGCTTCGCTATGGGGTGCAGAAAGATGTTTACGGGTCTTAGAAAGTGTGAGTATGAGCAGATGCGTTGCATTTCTGAAAGCCCAACCTTTTCATTGTTACATTCTTCCCAATATATAGTTTCATAATAACAGTATAATATTGATTATTTTTTGTAGACGATACTAACTTTCTGATGTTTATCAATGTTCCTGGAATGTTTGTTTGAAAATTTCATTTACCATTCTGTACGTATGTACAGCACTGCAAGTTTTTGGTAAGAGTAACTGAATGTAACATGATGCTTTTTCTTAAGTCCCTACAAAAGGCTGGTGTTTATGGATGCTGTTTTCGAAGCATGAGTTTGACTCTCTAGTGTGTGTCTAGTAATAATGCATCATTAGAGAAGCAGTGTTTTCGTAGAAGCAATAAATTGATGTATATTTTTAGAATTGCTACTTTCAAACATCAGCTGCCTAAGTACTGAAAGAGAAAACTGCCCTGAAAGTCAAACTAGTCCTGTAATCAGTTGAGCCTGCACATTGAGCTGCTAAATATTTTTTGATGAGAACTTTGAACAGAATTAAAACACGTGCTACTTTTTTAGAGCTTAATTGACAAGAATTGTGAGCATATGCTTCTCTATGATGCCTTGTTTTGCTGAGTTTCATATTTGTTATTAGCGTTACCCTCATATTGTGATACGGTGAGCAAGCAGAAGAGTCTTGTGATGCTTTAGCAATACAGCTCCACGCATCAGAAAGCGACATTCGGGTTCAGAGTACAGGTCAATGAATCTTAATGAACACCTTAAACCCAAGTCAGAGGGCAAATAGCTACAGCGGTAACTTGTTTTCTTCACTAAAATAGAAGGACAGACTCAAAGATAGTGTAAAAGTTAGCTAAAACCTGAGAAAGATGAATGACTGCTGAAGTACTAATTCAAGGGTGCCTACTTACAAACTAATGGCACCTGGCTCTTCACCTGCCTTCTGAACAGCGAGGGGAAAATTCCATATCCAGTTTCTGCTTTTGTATTTGGTAGATGGAATTGCCAAGCAACAGCCTTGTTTAGTGGTGAAATATTCAAATTTGAACGTAAGGGTGGTTTAGGATGTAGGTGAGACCCGTAGGAACTTGGGAGAGATGACAAAAATCAACACAGCAAATCATGCAAATTTAAGAGAAGAACATTTATTGTCTCTGAAAATTGATCCTGAATTTCAATCAAGGGAATCAAGGAAAACCTTGATTTTTTATGGTTGGATGCATAATAAGCTCTCAGAAGTAGAGTTGATGTCAAATCCTAAAAATAACATTACGTATGTAATTCTATTCTGTGTTATATTTTTATATATATTTACATCCACGTATGTACGTACACACTTGGGACACTGTAGTCCTAGAATATAGGTTCATGATTCTGCTGTGGCAAAACATTTTGCCATGTGGTTTCTGTACTTACAGTTTCAGGGAAGATGGTTTTATCTTCAGTGCCGCGATTTTGTGTGAATAATTACAAGGTGAAAACTCCAAGAAAATATTGGACAATGATAAGTGAAAGTTTGCACTGGATAATAACCAAGAAATGCGGAACTGAATAAAGTGGGGTGTGAAAATAAAGTGGGAAGGGAATGCTTCTCTTTCAAGGGAAAAAAAAGTCCCATTCTTAATATCACTTTCTCCTCCCTTTTTTAGGTAACTGTGCATAATCCAGAAAATCAGAGCTATCTGATCGCATACAAAGACTCACAACTCATAGTCTCCTCAGCTAAGTAAGTTATAACAAAAAGACACTTTTGCAGACCGCTGTGTGTGGTAGGGGAAAAAAAGAAATTTTTTCTACCAGAAGATTCTAGGGGGGAAACACCCCGTGCTTTCCACTGCTGCTTTTCATGAAGTAATGCTAAACCTCATTTAGATGAGGCTGTGGGTAACTACCTGAGTACTAGGTGGCTTCAGCTCTTCCTGTACTGAGTTAATGTGAACACAGAAGAGGGCAGCTGGGAAGCTACATTTATTTATTGTGTTTTCATTATGCTTAAGTGTTTACTGAAATGGAGCATAACAGAATTGACAGTGTAACTGAGAATTAGAATAGCAAAATTCTGTTCTTAGCTGTTCTCCCTGGCAAAGTTGCTTGTACAAACACCTCTAACCCGTTTATCAATCTGGGTGAGGTCTCAGTTGACTGGCAAAGATTGCATCCCTCTTGTACTGCTCTTCGTAAGAGAGCAAATTAAGCTGAAAATTTGACTCTGCAGACCTCATTGGAAACATGGTGTCATGGTTGTAGATTAGTATGAGTATTTCTTTAAATTAAAGAAAAAACAACAAACCCCCACAGTTTACTATGCTATTTAGACAGATAGAAATTTTTGAGCTTTTTCAGTTTTGTTTGTAATTTAAATCAGTGGTGTTGGTTTAACATCAAACTAATGTCATGCAGTGGAACCATGCCTGTGGTCCAGTAGTGTTAGGAGGTGAGGATTTTGCTGCTAGGAAGTCACGCGTCATTTATTTATTTCTCACAGAATGGAAATAGCTGTGAGGACAGAACAAGAGAACACATAGATAATGCTGTCAGAATAACACTGTGCCTTCACGGTCAGAGGATATGAGAGGCTGGGTTTGTAGGGAGAAAAGGTATCTTTTGTAAGAGCATGTGATGCAGTTGGAAAGAAGAACTAACTTTTGCTCTTGAAATCTCAAGCTGATAAAGCTCTAAGCCACAAAGTCTTCCTGGTTTTTGTTTTCACAATTTCAGTTGAGCTCGTAAATTATTTTATAGGTGATAAGTTTATTATCTCTCCCTACAGACTGGGCATCTGGGCATTGGAATAATTCTGCATAAACTCTGTATTTGAGGTTTTTTTTCCTGGTAAAATGAATATAAGGGTGGAATGTCCTGAATGTTGTCAGGGTAATTTTGTTCTGCATCTTCTCCCTGCAGAGCACTGCAGCATTGTGAAGAGTTAATCCAGCGATATAATCGTGCTGAAGACAGTATCTGTTTACCAGACAATAAGTCTCTGCCTCACCAGAATGTAACTAACCATGTGGGTAAAGCAGTGGAAGACTGTATGAGGGCCATCATTGGCGTCTTGCTCAACCTAACAAATGATAATGGTAAAACAAACAAAAAAATTTTGCGTATTCTGTGTTAAAGCATCAAATAATATAATACACTAACAGAAACCCTTTTCTCTTAACTGCTTATGTTTTTTCCATGTACAACGCAATAAAGCAGTTATGTATGGTAGATGCTGGCTTTACAGTACTCGATAATTTGACTTTGCAGATTGGATGAGTAATTGCAAGCATTAAGTGTTAAGGTGTGTGCGTTGGCTAAGAGCGTTCTGTTTATCTTTAGGGCCAAAAGGTTTTTATCAATGCGCTTATGGTTATGAAAATGAGTATTTTCAAAACTGAGCTTCTAAACTCTTTTTGTTTACAGAATGGGGTAGTACAAAAACAGGTGAACAAGATGGTCTGATAGGCACAGCTATGAATTGTGTGCTTCAGGTTCCAAAGTTCCTACCTCAAGAACAGAGATTTGATATTCGGGTGCTGGTAAGCTCTTGTACTTGTTACACTCACATCAAGGGATTTGCCCCCTCCTTGTGTGTTTAACTACTCTGGTTCCAAATTAATGAGCAGCCTCTACAGTTTTCATTGACCATATGCATACCTAGTGAGGTATTTAAAGGATTTCCATAATGGTTTGGTGGTTTTGAGCTGTAAGTGTTTTCCCACCTGTGTTCAGGGGGGCAAAGTGCACTGCTAGATGAACAAAGAAATTTAGCTAAATAAGTCTGTGAATTATCTAATTTTCAAGTGTCTTTTTAACTTTAGAAATATGGTGGATGTTATTGTTTGGGATAAGGGCTTTGTCAGTTTTACCTCAGCTTATGTATAATGAGTCTGTGTGGCCTAAATAGCAACAGTGAAATTGTGCATGTGAAGGGTCTTTTAAAAATGTGAGCTGAAGGTTGGGCACCTGAATCCCTAATCTCTAAATGAAATCTCAGCTTTAAAAATGTTTTTGTGCTCAGAATTGGAAAAATGGAGATTCCCCCATCCAAGTTCTAGTATACAGGGATCTCAAGTTTGCCTCGTGTTTATTTAAATCCTGATCCCTCTGTCTACCAAACTGTTTCATAAAGTTGTATTAGTAAGTTATATAGCCTCAGAAAGATGAGACATCTATCTGGATTTTTTTTTTTTTTTGCTAAATTATCCTTTTTTAATGTGTGTAATCCTCTTTGACTCTCCAATTCTTGCAGGGATTGGGTCTGTTGATCAATTTAGTAGAATACAGTGCTCGGAATAGGCACTGTCTTGTCAATATGGAAACATCCTGTTCTTTTGACTCATTCTGTACGGGAGAAGGAGATGACAGCCTAAAGATAACTGGACAGATTGACGCTGTTCAGGCTTTAGTGCAGGTAAGAAATGTGGTTTTCCTGTAATAGTTACCATTTCTCATTATCAGACTGTCAAGGGGGAAGGGAGAACTCAGCAATGAAGATTTGTCAATTTTATTTTTCTGTTTAGTATTTTGAGTAATTCAGCATAGCGAGGGAAGAGGGGTGCTGCTCACAACTTGTACTGTCCATTGCAGAAGCAGCTTTCCTGGTAAAAGACAGTGGTGTCATTATTGCAGACATCCAAATGCTGCTCTCCTGCTCCGTAAAGCTTTCTTGTTCCTATACAGTTTATTTCTAAGCTACTCTGGTCTTACAGACTTTGCTTCCGTAGATCTATTTTTTTTGAAGTACTGTTTTTATGGGAGCTTGCAACAAACAAAAAAATTAAAATTGTGTGTTATAAGAGCAGTAAAATATAAATGTAATGAATATGGGTGTGAAACGGCATTCTTAAATGCTGTATTGACTAACTTGTTAAAAAAAAAAAAATCCAGCAATAATTTTGGTGAACGACTTCCACCATGCAAACTAAAATAAAAGAATTGAAGGGATTTTTAAGTACAACCTTTTTATTTCAATTGAGATAATTTTATGGACGCTTTTAGCAGTTCTTCTATTTAACTGTATGAAATAACTGTCCAGCAGCAAAAAAAAAAAAAAAAAAAAATCAATTAATATACATTAAGATGTATATCTTAATATACAGCTCTGCAAAGCAGTATTTAAAACTGGTGGTTGTATGGTTTGGAAAATAATTCGCAAGATACAAGTGCATGATCTGAGATTGCTGGTTCAGTCACATCCTAGTTAAGTCATTTCAAATTACTTTTGCAAATTTTTGCTTTTTGCATATCAAGGGAAAAGCGAAGAGGGGGCTAGCTAGCATGAAAAGAAAATGAGGATTGGGAGAGAACAAAAACGGACAGGAAAACACGGCAACTTTTAGTCTTCAAGTTGTATCTCAAAGAAAACGATTAAACATTTATGATGCCCAAGAGGAGGCTGCCAACTGGTTTAGCACTGGGGAGGGAGGGAGGGAGGGAGGCCTTTCCTGTAGAGCACAGCGTTAGTGTTGGGATAAATTCTGTTTCCCTTTGAAGAAGTATTGAAGACTGTATTCAGGGGTGAGTTGCGACAGGGAAGTAAACTTTCAAGTATTAATTCAGTGTGTTTAGGGTTTAATTTATAATAGAAACTCTCCTGAAATTTTCCCCATTAGCTATTTCTTGAGCGTGAGCGAGCGGCGCAGCTGGCCGAGAGCCAGACAGATGAGTTGATTAAAGAAGCTCCTACTGCTCAGCATGATAAGAGTGGGGAATGGCAAGAGACAAGTGGGGAGATCCAGTGGGTCTCCACAGAGAAGTCAGATAGTACTGAAGAGAAAGATAAGAAGGAAGAAGATGATGAAGAACTTGATCTCAATAAAGGTATGTTGTCTGGTTGTGATGAGTTCAGAAAAGGCAAAGAGCTCTGTGACTGCATAAATTCCCACCTTGTCCTCTGCTTCCTTATCTACACGTGGTCTCTGGGGCTGAGATTTCCTCCACATATCCCCCAGTGGAAACTGTTGCAGATCATAAGTAGGAGCAGTTCAGAGCTGAAGCATGAGAAGTAGAAGTAGTTACGCTACTTTTTATTTTCTCAATAGTACCTTCTATAAGTTCCTTCTTAAAAGGAAAAAAACAAAAAAAACAAAAAAAAAAAAAAACAAAAAAACAAAACCAAAAAAAAAAACCAGAAAACCCCAAACCTTTTTTAGGGATATTCTGTGTAAGAAATATTTGGAAAAGGATGGCTTTTGTGGCCTTTATCTTGTTCTTCTGAAACAGGCCTTTAAAGTTATCTGCCTTAATTTGTCTTCCAGGGTATCATGACCCCTTCTTGTTTCATGCTACTTTTAGATTATTATTACTTGTTCCTCCCCTTCCTATTTGCACATGTGCTGGTTCTGTCCCTGTCGTCTTCATGTCTGAGGAGTTCTGACTCCATGGGTGGTATCTCAGGTTCCTGTGTAATGACTTGATGTGCTGCATCTTTGGTAGTTTGTTCCAAGAATTTGAGTACCTCTAAGCTGAGTTAGGTAAATGGAAAATGTATCAAGTCTGAAACATCAGTCCTTCTTGTTCAATCTTCTAATAGCAGGTGCGGTATATTACTTTCTCCAACCTTGCTTTATATCCTTCCTCCTTTTTGTAGCTCCATCAACTGGTGTCTGCAGCTATTTGTGCTTTGCCAAAAAATGCAGAGTCATTAGCAAAAAGTGTGTATCTGTTATCCTTAATTCAATAAACTTCTTTTGGTGGAAGACTTACTGGCCTATAGTATCATATGAAACATTTATCTCTGTATTTTGGTGTGTTAAGCATGCAGTTTGCACACTGAAATGACAATTAATAAAATACTGTAAAACGTAATGAGTTGAAAGCGAATGAACTGTGTTTTTCTACTCAAGAACATGCTGCTGAGTAAGTACAGAGTTTGTCTGATTCTTGCTTCTGAAGTCTCAGGCCAAAAGCTCAGTTTTTTTGAGAAAAAGGAATTCTGGAAAGTGATAATGGAAGATTGTATTTGAAGCAGTAAAAGATACCAGCTGCTTAGAGAATACAATACACTGGGTTGTCTCTCTTCACAGCTCTCCAGCATGCCGGGAAGCACATGGAAGACTGCATTGTGGCCTCCTACACAGCACTGCTTCTAGGCTGTCTCTGCCAAGAGAGTCCAGTAAGGGAATAAGTCAATAACTTGCTCTTAAATCTAGTACAATTTTTAGTAAAGTAATAATTTACAGCACTGAAATGCGTTTATTAAATTAGGGTTCAATGTGAGCTATTACATTGATGAAGCTACATTTTTATATATATGTGTGTGTGTGTGTGTGTGTGTATATATATATATTTCTATGGCAAGTTGCCAGAGGTATTCCATCCCAAACAAATTTTCTGAACATCAGTATGTTTATGAAAAACAGTTGGAATTGAATATTTAACCTCTTCTGCCTCTCTCCCCTTTGCTGTTAGTCTTAGCCAACAAATGAACTTACTTCAGAAAGGCAAAGGAAAATTGGCTTGCTATAATTATAAATGCTTGCTTTATTTTTCCATAGTTTCGATAAGCAAGTTAACATCAGACTTGTTTTATTATTTTTTATGTCTGCTTTATTTTTTCCTCCATTGAAACCACATGAAATTGTATGTGTCTGTATTAGTTGAAGATGATTGCCTCAGATTGGAAATGCATAATAGAAAGCTGAAATTAAAAATATGGAACTCTTAACAGCTGAGAACTTCATAAACTCTCCTGTCAAATATATGCTCAAATGAAAATGAGGTTCAGACCCGCCTTCAGGCTTGTCTTAATTTACTGTGATGGCAGAAATGGTCTTTAACATGCCGTTCTGTACCTGTTGTCTGATTAGCTTCTGTGCAATTGTAGTGTTTGGAGTGATGCTGACAATAAGCTCAACAATTCTCAACCCTTTACGATTCTAAAGGGAGATTCTCTCCCTGTCAGGAGAGTAATCTGGTGGGGTTTTCAGTTCTTGATAGTCTTGTAGCTCGTGGAGGGGGTCAGATGCTGGTAATGATCTTTAAAGAAAAAACAAACAACAACAACAAGATTTTAGCAGTTGTTTCCTAGAAACATAAACACCATAAACGTGAGTATTGCTTCAGAGAGACTTGAATCATAGAGATGACGGCAACAGCCATCTTAATAATGCTGTGAATTTGCTTGTCGTACTGCATTTCACCTGCAGAGTAACATAGTTCTGTGTCAGAAAAATATTTCCTAAATTAAAATAGCTTGTTTTATTTCGTAGATCAATGTGACTACTGTGAGGGAGTACTTACCTGAAGGAGACTTCTCGATAATGACTGAAATGCTCAAAAAATTTCTCAGTTTTATGAATCTTACTGTAAGTAATATATATTTTCATTTGATGTAGGTAGTTGTTTTTGTAATTGTGTTTTCTGTTAATAGTCCATAAATTTTTAGAAGCTTTTACCATTTTTCAGTTGTGTCTTCATAAGAACACTGGATGATTTTCTGTTTTTAAATACTGAAGACCCATTTGTCTGTCATTATTTTGGTAGTAAATGGAGCAAAGCCACTTTTGTTCCGTTTGATTGTTGCTGGTCAGGAAAATATTTTTGAACCCTGTGCTTGAATCTAATTGCTTTTATTGCTACCTAATTGTACATACTAAAATTCCAAAATGAGCATAGCTCTCAAGTATTTTGAAGAGGTCTTACAACTGCTTGTTTGTTACTTGTGTTTTCTGTTCCCTTTTGCAGTGTGCTGTTGGAACAACAGGCCAGAAATCTATCTCTAGGGTGATTGAATACTTGGAACACTGCTAGATACTTAACTTCCGCTGCAGGCACTGTAATGCTGGAGCTACCCTTAGACAAAAGAAGTCGTCATGAAAGAACTCCTTGAAGGATATACCAAGAGCATTCATCTGTGTCATTCGTGTTCGGATTTTTAAGGCTACCTGGTCTCTTAACCATGCATTCAGCATTTTCTAAAAGACAGTTACTACATCAATCTGCAACTATCAAAAATGAGGGGGAAAAGGTTCTGAGGAAAATAAATAAAGAAACCATGCTGTTTATGATGCAGTGCAGTATTTAAATATTTTTGGCAGGGTTTACCCTCCCTATCTTTTTTTCTTGCTTTGTTCGTGACAAGTTTCAAGGGGAAAAACTTGCTGCTGATAGTGCAACTGCTGTTTACTGTTGAGCCACTGTTTCATGCCAGCCAGGTGCAAAGGCAGCTTAGCTACTGAGGTATCAAACAAATGTTCTAATAAAGAAGTTCTGGACAGCAGCACCGCTCCTATTTGACTTTAATTTGCTCTTGCTTTTTTATTACTAGATTATTCCAAAATCATAAAAATATAAATTTTTAAATACTTTTGTGATTTTAACTACTGTCTATATTTAAAATTTGTTGGAATCCAAAGAGGCGAGGATTGGATAGTTTATTTTTTATACTGTTTTGATTGAAATTAGGTTGTTGAACTATTTCTCAGTTCTAAAACTGTCGCGGCCCGTGTACTGTAAACCGATAGACCATAACACTTTGTAGTTCAAGAAGCATGCAAACCCATAAACACAGAAAGCCATTTGAGGGTATGTTATCCACAAAAGAAATAGGAACTGTAAAAAGTTGTGCCCTGTTTAAAAAAAGAAAGAAAGAAAAGAAAAAAAAAAAAAAAGAGATTCAATCCCAGGGTAGTTTACACTTCTAATAAGCAAAAACTTTGAAATGCTGTTTTAATTTGTTTCAAGGAAGCACTCAAGATGTATTTTGTAATGCTCAATACAAAGAATTTGGTTTTTTTAGGGGGAAGAATTTTAAAGAAGCTAAAACACCAATGGGGATTAATGTTTCCAGCTGACATAATCTTTCATTTTCATTCTGCTGTAGTATGACAGAGTTTAAATGCATACAACACAAAGCCTTAAATTGCTGATATAGCTAAGATTTTGTTCAGTCTGAGGTCTAGTTCGCAGCAAAGCATTGTGTTTGAAGACTTAAGTGGAACAAGGAATCCCAGAAAGTACATGAATTTTTTAAACCTTTTTTTTTCTTGCACTCATTATTCAGACCAACAGAATTGGTAATTATTTTTATTAAGGTGGTCTTGAATATTTGCAGACTGTTCTGAGATCTGCTTCATCGACATTTTTAAATACCTGTATAGGTAGTTACATCATGTTATTCCATTGAATTTGTAAAACTTGAAGCCATAAAAATATTAGTTCTATGTATAATGAGGGGGAAATAACAGGAAATCTAACCTGCTTTTAGATCTTGTGTTATCTCCATGTATAAAGTTAAGAACTCGTGCTTTTGTATCAGTGCCAGCTGTAAATTTTTTACATACAGTGGCTGCCTTCTATGTCTTCCTATTTTTGATAATGCAGATTGTTGGGAATTCTGTAAGGAAGTAACTGATTAGTGGCAAAAATCCTATGTTGGTCATACTTTTTTGCGTTTTCTCTCATCACCTTCTAAAACTTAGCCTATCAGTGTAACTTAGAAAAGTTTTTGAGGTTGTATTCCCCTTTGTTGGAAAAAAAAAATCAGTATTGAGAGAGAGAGAAGCTTTATGTAAATGAACTACATCAGGAGGGAAATTATTGAATACTTTGCCCATCTAGTTTTCTGATTTTAGAGAATTTTAATGGGATTTCAAATTGATTATGTAGTTTTCTGCGGAGAGATGGCAAGAGAAAATAAAATGCAGATGCAATGATGGGGGAAAGCAGGGACAACTACCTTTCTTTGTTACACTGGTAATTGTTTGGGAATTGATTTACCTCAGTGTTTAACAGTTTTTTTTCAATGTAACTAATTGTCAAGCACTGACAAATGCAGATTTTTTTTTTGAGGGTGGGGGGAGAAATCACCCTGTGAACTGCAGTGCATTTTTGTGTGTTAGACCCTCAAATAACTCTGCATTAAAGGGTACTTGAGGCCAACTTGCAAATTAAAGTTTTAAAGTAACTTTTTTTCCATTGTAAATATTTGTGTAAATACTCTCAATTGGAAATTAGAACAGTAGAGTACTTTTCTGAATCCAATCCTATTTTTATTTTATACAGTATTTCTCAGCTGTGATCTTTGGAGCAAAAGCCAACGGCAGGAAAAATAGTTTGTACCAGTTTCATGAAGTATGTCTTTGGGTTTTTGTAAATAATTTTAACTCAAATAAAATTGCTACTTTCAATACATATCTTGTCTTTTAACATGTAATAAAACACTCCTTTGAGTGATTGCAGAAAGAAGGCAGTGTCAGGTAAATTATTAAAAGGAAAAAAAGAAAAGAGAGGAGGGAAGCAAAGAATGGAGGAGCATCCTGAAGGTAGCGCACTGTTTCTCACTGGTGTGTTGGGACAACAACATTCAGTGCCTGGAGCTGAGGCTGGGCTCAGTCAAACCAGCTGAGGCTTGACATTTTCTGGAGATGATGGACTCAATGTCTTGATGCGTTTCTGGAGTTCTCCACACAAGTTGCTATTGATCGTGCAGCTGAAGGGGCCCTAACAACTCTGAAGAGCTGTAGTTAGAATAACAAAAATAAGCTAAAGCACAGGGGAAATGGGGCAGTTCTTGTTATGCTGATACTTTTCACATGGGGAGGTGTGTGTGTGTTAGTGGCTTCTTTCTTCAGTGAAAAGAGACAATTACCATGAGCATTGCTCTGTTTCTCTATTAATATGAATGATACTTTAATTTCATGATAGATTTTTTTTTTTCCCCATGGATTTTTCTCTTGATTGATACAACTAGGTACAGGTACGATATGCAGTAATTCATGAGCTGTAAAGCGAGTTGAATGTGATGTGTCATCTCTATTGGCACTTCAGCAAGCATCAGCAAAATGTAAGTTTATTTCTGTACTGTAAAGGAATGTTACTGGAGTTTGAAATACGGAGCAGTATGTTATTAGTATGTGGCGCTGCAGGAGGAAAATACAGCTTTGTGTAAGGAAATATTTTCCAAAAAAAAAAAAAATCGTAAGATCCAGAAAAGTATTTCCTCTTGGTTATTTTGTCGGTAGATATGTAATGGAGGCATTATGTGTGGATGCTTTGAGATGACATCAGCATTTTCAGATTAACAGGACAATTGTGAAGCTTTTGTAGAAGATTTGGGAGTCATAGCCTTTCACATAGATTATTTCACTTCCAGAATGTTTTGAAATGCATGATTTGCATAATAACAAACTGATCTGACATGATCTGTACAGCAGTGATTTATCAGAAGCTTAATGTAAAAGCAGGTACCAGTGCTGGAGATGGCTTCTCGAGCTGGTCTAATGGAGTAGTTGTGCTGTCAGCAGATGGAGTCTCTCTGGGCAGAGACTGGTCAGTGATCCCAAAGGTATAAAAGCTTCGTTTTCCCCCTGGCCCGAGCCCCTGTGCCAAGCCTGCAGCTGGAACAGTGCGGTTCTGCTGGGGAACTGAATAATCACAGCATGGCCACTTCTGGGTGTAATTCTCCTACTGTTTTTAGGGTATTATATTTTTTTTAACTTCTTCTGTAACAGAATATTCTAACAGGAGTTCTTGCTTTCAACCGTATTTTCAGACTGAAGTACCTCACTGAATTGATAAAGATGTTTGTGGTGTCAGATGCACTAGCAAGTATTCTGTCTTCCCTCATTTTTCCTTTCTGGACATGATTAATTCCTCCATTGAGTAAGCAGAAGTCAAAGCACACTTGGTTAGCTGGGCTATCGCCAGGCAAGCCCCACATGGCTTTTTCAGGAAAGCTTTTTTTCATTAATGTGGTACTCTCCTTGTTTAAATGGCAAGGAAACCAAAAATGGGTATTTGACTTCAAAAGATAAAGAGGAGTTAAGTAGTTGCCATTCATCTGTATCAAGCCCTTCCTATAAGGATGGCTCGTTAATTGGGTTTTTGAAGAGGTTGGAATTTGCCCTGAATCCTGCTAGCCGAGTGTTTTCAAAACCAGGCCAATGTAATTCTTGATGCTGCTGCTCCTCCTCCTTCTCTGTGTAATATGTTAACTTGTCTTTAGGTAAAGGACACTAGTGGATTATTTTAGCTACATGGAACAGAAGCCATTCATACATATTCTTTTTTTTTTTTTTTACCTGCCCTAACAGTCCCCTATCTAAGGGACTTTAATTTGTTACCACATTTGCAGCATCCATAGGTGCGGATAGTCTTACTGTAAATAACAGTGAAACCATTCTAAATAATGCAGCTGCTTGAAGCCCTCATCCGAGGGCAGACTGATTTACTAATTCCACAAGGATCTTCATTCCAGCTGTGAAAATTGAACTCAATTTGCAGCTATAGGTTAAGCCTCAGGTTGCCATGCTTGGTATGGTGTGTCTGTGCGTGACAACAGGCACTCACCGGTGATGCAGAGGATGTTGTAAGGAGCCCTGGGAAAAGTCCTCATTGGGAGGAAAGTGAACTACGCTAGAGACATTGGCAGACATGTTCATGCCTTTCACCTGTCTGCCAAACTGTGTCTCTTAAGTTTCCTAACCCCCAGCTTCTGCTACTATGTGTTGGACTTCCATTTCATCAGCTTAGAGGAGTAAAGGCCAATTTCTTGATGTGTGGAAAGCTTGATTACTAAATAATCAAAAGAGTTCTTCAGACAGTAATACCTATTTCCTTCTATGCCCATGGTGTAGACCCCAAATTCTCATCTGTGGTGAGGTGGTCCAAAGTTACATAGAGGAAAGTTCATTGTTGGATAAATGTTAATAGTAGGATAAACATTTGCAGGGTAAAATTAGGTGATACAGAAAAGAGGACTCTATTTGGAGTAAAGGAAAGAATAATGGGAATTTTATTTGGATTCACTGTTTAGTGTGGGAATGCTTTGTTTGCTGTATTACGACAGAAGATCTAGTTATGTCTCTGCATTTAATTTTTTAAAAGTGGGGAGGAAGGGTGTTAACCTGGAGCACAGAGTGGATTAAGTGGTTTTCATTCCACCTGTAAAGCTGAGCCTGTGACTGTGTCCTAGAAGAAGAGTGCAGTGTTGGTCA
The DNA here is from genome assembly GCA_947846985.1 of Fratercula arctica. NCBI lineage: Eukaryota > Metazoa > Chordata > Aves > Charadriiformes > Alcidae > Fratercula > Fratercula arctica. The sequence continues at coordinate 31,219,161 of CANTUZ010000010.1, forward strand.
GGTGAGTGAGTAATAATAGTTTGTGTCTGTGCTGCTCTTTTCCCTGAACTTTCTAGCTTTGTCACTTCACCCGCTTAAGAGGATTAAATGTATTCTCACCACTGAAAATAAGGAATAAAGACACTGAAAAGAGAATGTTCTACCAGGTGTGCCAAAGAGTTTACGTTTAATTGTGGAGATTAAGATTTACCACCTGGATTAATACATCTGTTAAAGACCCAAACCAGACCTCTTGAAAAGGTTCTTAACTTGCATTGTTTTCTCCTTCAAATTCACTGATGTTTAATCAATAAGAACCAAAACTTGAGAAAAGTTACAAGGGCTACAATTTGGTGGAAATAAATAAATAAATTTAAAAAAAAAAAAAAACAAAAAAAAAAAACAAAAAAACCCCAACAAACAGCTACTAGAAATAATTTTACTTTTTTCCATACGAAAAAAAAATATATTTAACTAGCCTGTCTGATGGGAGAAGGACTTGTGAATGTGATATATGTCCTAGTGCCAGTTGCTGCTGTTTGGTTTCCTTCTGTGTTACAATATTCTTCTACTTGATGGAAAGCAAACGTTGATGGAAAATACATGGGAATGGATGTGTGCATGTGCACACAGATGTAGATACCTGTATATATATAGCCATTTTGTTTCTCTGCTGTTCCTAGTACCTAATGCATGAAAATCAAGGTGAAGGGCATTGCTGGAGAAGTTTGAATTAGAAAGGAAAGGAAGGAGTTGCTTTTGCATCAAATGAGGCCATTCAGGAGCTCCCCACACACCTTACTGCCTCTGGGAATGATCCCAAAGTTGTGACACTTCGTGTTTTTTTCATGGATGCGTGTGTTTGTTGTTGGCCTCTTACCCCAAACCGTGGCTCTTGAAAGCCTTCTGAGGCAAAAAGTTTTAAAATGTCTGGCCTATGTTGTTTTCTGCTCTGATGTTTAATTTATAGTCTTTTTTGAATGCAATTTAACTACAAACCGTAAGGAAAACTTGCAGGAAGATCACTTTGTGTCACAGCTTTACTCTGAGGCGTGAATTTAGGTTTGAAAGGTTGATATTCAGGTTACCGAGCCTCAAAAATTAGTTTAGAAATGTGTTATATAAACTGCTGTGTAACATTTGGTGTCACTTTGCTGCCTTCAATTTTTGTCTTCATTCAACAAGGAATTTTAAGGCAAAGCTTATCCAAATTAAAAACACCATTGTGTTTGTCTAGGTTAAAGTGCTATAATGAAATTATACTTTAGCGGCAGAAATGGAGCACTGTAAATTAAATAGAAGTGATGCAATTATTGTTTGTAGTCTCCTTTGCCCTAACTATTTTTAAAACCTGGCAATGATTTTTTAATATGAAAAATTTAATCTTCCTAATGGAAAAATCCAATTGGAAATTGTGTGCTGAGTATATTCATGCATATCACACATCCAGTTCTAAAATGGAGCTTCATCTTGCAAAACAACATTTTTTATTTGTGATACCTTAGATTACAGTGAGAATCTTATTGAGGATTTTGCAAGAACAAATTTTGTAGCTATTTTATTCCAGATAATCATAAAATGTCCTCCTTCCTTATTTGGTGTAGGTTATAATGGTTCTTCAAGTATAATTTCAAGTGTGAGAAAAAATTCAAATGTCATTAATATATTCCTGTAGAACATCAATTAAAGTTGCTGGTACAAACCAGTACTCTAGAACAATATGCTGGTCTATTATACATCCAGTCTAAGACTGTAAATAAAAAAAAATAAAAATAATTCTGTTACGCAAACTAAATCAATTTATATGTTCCTCACAAAAAGATATAAATATATGGCTATCCTAGTGTTGTCGTACAGTGTTAAGAGGTTTATACAAAGATGAAATGCCCTGCAACTGTAATTTTATTTAACACTTGTGATTAGCATTCAGAAGTTTTCAGGAGAGCTGGTTTGTGCTGTTTGATTAATGTACGTAATGTAGCTTCAACTTTTTTAAATCTTCTGAAAATCACTAAGAGTCTGCTTTGGTTTTTGAACTTTGATAGCAGGGACCAAATGAAGTGGCTCTTGAACCACAGCTGTCTACATAATCCTACCCTTCTCTGTGAGGATTTTTACTGGTCACAGTTTTCAAAATGCTGAATTCAAAGCCTGAAGTTGTTAACCTTAGGCTGTCCTGCATTATGCTGCTGTTCTTTAAAGCTGAGCTCAGTCTATATACCTTTTTCTGTGAGAAACCCTCAGGCAGTGCTCAGTTTGTGCCTAGGTCTCAGCAGGAACAAAAGTCCTGCTAAGTCAGTGTGAACATAAGGTCAGACCTAGAGGAGGTTGGCTTGTGGAGGCCCATGCACTTATCATGTGAAATCCACTGAGCAGAGGCATGACACCAAATACATCTGAAGAAGTTGGCATGTTTATAGGGGCTTTGCTGAGGTCACCAGAAGTGGCTGTCTCAGGCTCTGGCCCAGGAGCTCAAGCTGTTCACAGAGGAAAACTATATGATGAAGTTGGGGAGGGGACCTGCTCGGGCTGTTTCTGCTGAACACCGGGTTTTGCTGATACTGGAACCCCCACTGTGTGTTTCCTCGGCCCAGATTCAAAACACCCCTGGTTGCTAAGCCATTGCTAGCAACATTCCAGTGAGAGGAGCACGCGGCACCATTGGAATGTACTTTCTCTCCTGAGTCTAGCAAAAAAACCATTGCACTAAGATGCTGGAAATGACACAACCAAAAGATCAAAAGGAGTTCTATGAACACAGATTTCACTAACTACATACATGAAATTCTACTTAGACTTTGTGAGTATGCGGTTTGACTTCCCAAACAGGAGACGTGCTCTCAGAGAGGTGGAGATCATATCCCTTTCAAACATGATTTTAGGCACATGTAAGACAAGGATATCCAGAAGAGCAGGATTGTTCTGCACAGCCTTAGTCATTGTCTTAATTGATGATGTTTCCTCAACACCAGTAAATGTCAGATTATTTCAGGAGCATGTGGAATTATTGATATCCTGTAAATAAGAAATCTAGAGATTCAGACTTGTGAAAGAAAATAATATTTGTTAGCATGCTAGTGCTGAAACTTGTCATCCATCCATGACCAATGGTGGGGACAGAGAATACCCTTAGTTAACAAGCTTTCCCTGGAGATGAAATCAGAGACGCGGAGGTCTGACAGGGTGAAGAAGACCCAGCGTGCAAGTTATGACATATCAGAAACTGGATCAACATCTGGGCCTGGCATGTGGATGCACAGCACTTCCTGTTCTGAAGTGTCAAGTGTTTCTTGTGAGAATAAGATCCCACTGAGGACTTTGAGGGACTCCAAAGCGGTTAGCAATTAGCCCGCAAGTACCTTTCACTTCCCAAATGAGATTCCAGTAGTACCACATGCCATCTAGGATTAGGTTGCTATTTCCCAGCATATTGCAAAACGTATCACCTACAAACAGTTGCCACGAAGACTGCATACACTACTGCACCATAAGCAACTTGGTTGCAACACTGGGACCTTATCAAGATACAGCTAAGGTCAGTATTCTGCCTTAAATTTGGTGGTACACAGCGTAACATCTGCAAATGTGATGGTGGGCTTCAGAACCACAGTGGCAATAGGCTGCCAAGAGATGCTTTGCTCTCTTCCACTGAATGCAGTTGAAAATTGCAGTACACACCTGAGAAATCTCTTTACATCATCCCCTCTACATCTTCCCCCATCTCTCTTCAATAACACCACTGAAAAAAATTTTAAAGGGAAAAGTCCTTCTGGAGCAGAAGTACCCAAGAGTTGTTCTTCAGCACTAGGAAGAAACTTTTATTCTATTCTCTTCTTGTTCTAGGGAGAAAAAAACAAATTCATCCTGATCTACTGAAAAGACTCTTTCAAAATGGCTGCTGTTTCAGGATGCTGAGGTTTGCTTCCACCAGTATAAGATCCAGGCTGCTTCATGACACTGGATTTATGGCCCAGCTTTCCAGTGCCAGTTCCACAGTAACACTAAGCTGACATGAAGTTATCAATCCTGAATTTTTCACATCACAGTAAGGGCCAGCACTGACTGGTCTGCAGGGCACCACACAGTAGTGGTAGAAAATAGGAGGTGGTTTACTCAGAAGTGAACTCACCAGCCATGATGTCGAATTGTAAGAACAGATATTTACTAGAGTATAACTAGTTACTCAAGATGCTGTGAAAAGTGTGAAACCCATAATCTCTTGCTCTCAGTGTTTCAGAATAACCATTGTTGTAAGCGTCAAACTGCAAAGGAACAAAAGGAAGACTGCAGGTCTTTTGCTCTTTTTACTCTCATAAGGAGAGAACCAGGAGTCCCACAAACATTCACAACCCAGCTTTGAATACAGCTTGCCAAAACAAGCTCCTCAAGATCCTGAGCTCAAGAACGACAAGTATTCCTCTAGCAGGTTTCATGCTGACTCCTTTATCTCTGTAGAAATACAGTAACTGTTGGAGGCATGTTGTGACGCTGCCTCCTCTGATCTCCCTGGCAGCTGGCAATAGCCCCAAGGAATTCTCTTGCTGAGTTTCTGTGGCTCTCCAGAGCACTTGAAGGGTTGTTGAAGTTTTGTCCCAAATCCTGGCTCTGTGATGCTGTACCCCGTGGTGGTGGGGGAGATCTGAGATCTGCCCTGCTATGCATATGAGCAAAGGAGGTAAGTGTGTGTGTACACTTGGTTCCAGAACACCTCATTTCTGCAAGGAGCTCTGTAAACATGCTTGGAGCCTTCTGTGCGGGACAGCACAGGGAGAGCAAGAGTAGTTCATTGCTACTCGGAAGCTGTCGTACTGGTTTATGCTGTTCTTGTCACGCTGGCTGGGAACTGCTCATGTTACTGCATAACAGGTACTGTGCTCCGGTCAGACTGCAAAAGTGTTCAAAGGAGATCTTCTGAACATACAGATTGCTGGTAATAATGTGAAATTTGGGATGGGAATATAAGACTTTATGAAAGGCAAGTGAAAATAAGGTATTAGATTGCATCCTGCATAGGGTTAGACGGATTATGAAACATGAGAACAGCCACCACACCTGCTGGAGTCCACAGATGACTTTATGAAAGAGATTTTGCATGAATGTAGGATGTCTTTAGTTAGCTTCCTTGCAGCACTTCTGCTTAAACACATGATTAACTAAAGAGACATCACTGCAAGCATTCTGGCAGACGCACAATGCTCTAGTCTCTTACTGTTTGTCACTATTTGCAAAAGATTTGAAGACAGCATATTGATTAAAAATTGACTTCTTGGAAACTTGGTGGAGGGAAAAGTGTCAAGTAGGTGCCAATGTCAAAGCGTGAACCGTATAGGAATGACAAGAGCTGATTATCAATGACTATCAGGTCCAACTGGTGTGGATCAAGAGCCCTAAAGCAATTCAGCAAATGGCTGCGGTTTATAACATGTCACTTACAGTTGGAACTAGAGGAAAGACTGTGACCACAAGCTTTCAAAAGAGCTTCAGAAATGATCCTACTAACCGCAGGCTAGGCTAGCAAGTTTAACTTCATTCCAAAAGAAATTGCTAGAAGTTACACGCTATAATAAAGCAGAGGCTGGTGATGAGGTACTTGGCTAAATATTGGAGGAACCAGCTGCTCTAATATTAAGAGAAACCGCAAGTAAGGATTGCTCATGAAACTCTTACGGAGCTCCTAAGTAAGCAGACAGGCATGACACAGTTAATATAAAACCATGCAAATATTGGTTGAAAGGAATGTGGGAGATCATGTAGCCCAGACTTGGGCTCAAAGTGAGATGGGTGACCAAGCTACTTCAAGTCAGCCCTGGCTTTGTCTAGTCCAGTTTTGAAAACCTCTAAGGATGGCGATTTCACAGCCTCTCTAAGTAAACCACACCAGTGCTGTACTGCTCTCCTAGTGGAAAAAAATAAGGTGTGCTTGTCAAATTTAAAAAATGTTTAAAAAAATTTCAAAAAGTATTCACTAAAGCCTCCTAGAGACCCTAAGCTACACATAGAGAGAAAAGTCCTCTATTGGACTGATAACCTTCAATCCAAGAGTTTAAAAGAGAAGAGCTGAGAAGAAATAACAACCCCATCCCTGCAGGAATGGAGGACACTGCTGAGTTACCAAGGGATGTCAGCTGAGTGCTGCAGTGCTGCATGGGTTTGTGATTGACTTGACAAGGGGAGTGTGGTGGGTGGGAAGGGTGATGGACTGCAGGTGTTTGGCAGCCTGCGGGTATTTGGTTATTCATGATAGTCAAATACATTAAGTTAGAGTACAAATTAATTGTCACCACCAGAAAAAAAAAAAAAAAAGTCTGACTAGTCAGTTTCAGCAGAGGGCAGAAAGACAATTATAACATTAGGCTTTATTAGGAAACAAATAGACAAATAAAACAGGAACCATTGTCATATCACAGGATGTATCCATGATGTTGCCTTGTTTTGAATACAGCATGGATTTTAGGAGATAGCAAGACAGAGGCAGATACAAAACTCAGCCTCTTTATCTTCCTTTCTTCTGCTTTATACCCGAATAACCAGCAATATGGAATAGCCAGAAGAAGTTAATAGCCCAGAATTCTTCAGCTTGACGAAGAAATAACGACTGGCAACAAAAAACTCAAATACAATGTGGAAAACATAAATAGGAAATGACTGATTCTCCCAGAGTTCTCCTTCATTCCTACAAGAGGAAGCCCAGTGCAATTACCAGGTAACAGAATTTAAAATAAGCAAAAGAAAGTACATTTTAACACAGCACAGAATTAAACTGTGGAACGTGCTGCCTCACAATACTGGGAACTGTTCACTCTGAACATTTTGCTGCTAAGCATTAACCTTGGCATACAAGGCAGCTAAAATTCACAGCAATGCATGAGGGAGTAGTGGCAGGTCCCTCTGGTGTTGGTCTCCCCTTTCAAATTTCACATCAGTCCCCCCACTCCTTACTGTGCCATTTGTGGCAGCACATACATTCTGCAGTGTGTACATGCAGCAGGAGCAGCTTTACTTGGAGCCTAATTCCTCGCTTAGCCAGCAGTGCCCCAGACACCACTATGCTTCAGGATTAGCTGGGTTTAAAGAGTCGTGTCCCTGACTGACAATCCTAGAGTGGCAGACTGGCCAGACCCTGGCTCCCCCGTGGGGCAAGGAGGTTTCCAGCCCCACTGCTAAAACACTCTCCTTTCTACAGAAGGATGTCCTTGCATCTGCTTGGATGGTAGCACGGGTCTATTGCCATTTCTTCCATAATTTTCATATATATTTTCCAGAGCTCACTGTACACCCATTTATCCCCTTCTTGCTTCTCTAATTTCCCTTCACCTCCCTGCTTTCTCCCAGACTCCATATGCCTTCCAACCCCCATATAAATAATTTGTATTCTTTTCAAAAATAGTTTGAGTCCCCTCTGAATAATGTGCTACACTCAGATTGCATTTCCAAAAATACTAAATAAATACCACAGTCAGACAGACGTGCCATGGCAGCAGATCTTGCTCACATTTTGACCCTGGGTAGAGTTCCAGTTTCTGATGGCTTGAGATGGCTTCAGTTCAGTTGTCATACGTATCCCCTTGAGCTGTTCAGGTCACATGAAACCAGGCTGGTGAGAAACTTCCTTAGCCAGACTTTCTGCTGCTCACTGCTTGGCACATTGCACATGCCTTTCAGGGGAGCTCAGCTCTTTCTTTAATGCTGTTTTCCCTGTGGCTTCCTCAGAGTGACAGGGAGGGAGCTGTGAGATGGATGTCCAGCCACAGAGATCAGTAAGGGGGCAGCCAGAGCTGCGGCCACACTCCCACGCACCCTATGGAATGCTGGTCTCAGGGCAGTCTGTATGCTGAGAACAGCAGTTCATATCCCCATGAAGTGGCAACACTGAGCTCAACCCCTGCACTGTCACACACTGATTGTTCTGAGTCCATCCAAGGACTCAGCATAGTTAGGAAAGTCAGCCTTCAAACCGGACTCTCTAAACTTAATTGCATACGGAAGTGACACAAATTCAAGGAGCAGCTTGCAGAAATGTACACTGCTCTGCTGTAAGTCCAGCTCTGTCTTAATTATTAAGGAGTGGTATCTTTAGTCGTCATTTGCAATAGATTCCACACGTCTGAAACCTTGCTTCCATGAAAGTTCATCACAATGTCAAGTATTTAATTAATTATAAGCTTTATTTTAAAGGTGTTACTGCCATTAGTAGAAATGTTTGTAGAAACCTATTATTTGATTCCTTTCCTGTCACCTCCCCACTGCAAATGCTAAACAATCGTATGAGTTTTAGACATGTTTTCTAACATCACAGAGTGCCAAGTTTGCCTAGGATATAAATATAAATCCAGAGGAGGAGGAGGCAGGAAGAGTTGGTTTACAAGAATACGGAGATTCTTTCAAAGAAATATATAAATGTCTTAAGCTAAATTCAACAAGTAATCTGCTATTCTGCCAGTAAGAAATGTATACTTTTAAAACAAGTAAAGTAAAAAAAAATTGCAACACTTGCAATCTTTCTTACAAAAAAAATAATCCTGAAACAGTTGGCAGCTCTCAGTATCATTTGCCTAAATTCATAGACTAATTTACATTTAAGAGCACATTACCATGACAACTTTTAAATCTTGCTACATTCTCTTCTTACTACTTGATTTTTTTTTTGCTGTACTTTCTTCAAGAACAGCAACCTGTAGTCTGGAACCTCCTCCATGTGCAAGGACCTTCATCCTGCACCTTTAACTCTGAGTGTTCTTTGAATACTACTGCGACAATATAGAGTAGGCTTAAAGCATGTTACCTTCAAAATCTTTTTTATGAAGAAAGAGAAAGCATATCATATATAGAAAGCCAAGTATTTATGTTAGTATAATTGAAATAGTAAGTCTAATCAAAGAATCATTATTAGTCCAGATCTAATTATTATGGAAAAATAAAAAACACTTTACTACAGAAAAAGTTGCAATAATAATAAAATTAACAATACAGTTAAAATTGTTATACTCACACTTCCTAGCTTCTTCCCCCTTTCCTGGTGTTTCCTGCCACTGCTTCTTGGGATCTGCAGGTTAGTGGCTTCAGTCTGGTGGTAGGGGTGCTAAGGCTGGTCACCAGCACATAGGGTCTTTTGCTGGGAGGAATGTGATGCTGATGGCTGCATCTTTCTCACTCTGGGATCCACTTGGGGTCTTTATGTTTGGCAACAGGCTTTCACACCTTGTTGTTTCATCACTGGTTTGCAACTCCACACGATATCCAAATTTACCATAAGTGATATATCTTGCATGGACTAGAAACTTGTTCTTTGTTCCATTATTCATAAAAACATGGTTTTGTCTAACTCTAGGTCTGTGTTTCTTTTTAATGGAAAATAATGGTTGATCAGTTTATAGCTCTGGGGTCTCCAGTGGCAAGGCTGTGCCTCACAGTTTGTCATCTTGTGCCTGTACTCCTCCCCACTGCATCCTGTTATCTCCACTTCTTAAGGCCTCCGCTATCATCCCAGGCCTGTATTTCTCCCTGCTACATCATTATGTTGGTTGTATCTTGTTCTGCACAGAACAACTACTTGTTACTCCTGTCTGTACACAACTATGGTGGTACCATACAAGGATAAGCAAAAGTGAAAACAGATCTATAACCACCTGGTCAGTAGAAAAAATGCTGTTACAGCTAAGCCAAGTTAAAAAAAAACTTGCAGGCAGGTCAGCAAATGTTCAGCTGAAGGAAGCCTAGCATGACTCAGTGTGAAGCCTTGCAAACTCAGTTCAAAGCACGTGGTCTATTACTAACAGTGGCAATGTCTGATACAGGGCTACAAGCAGGCAACCGTCACATCAGCAGGATGCAGTAAGCAATGCAGTAAGTAATGCTGCTGTGTTACATTCCAGCTGCAGTTACAGCAGTGCCTGCCCTGCTGACAAAAATAAGGCTGTACAGGTGCAGAGCAGCAACATCTGGGATCTTAATTACTGCTCATACAATAAAAGAATCCAGCCTGCCTTTACGGTCTCACTCCAAGTTGGCTGGGCAGATGCTTGAGTGGAAAAATAGCTTACTGGTGAGATCAGCCTGTTCAATCCAGGGAAGTGAGAAGAGCAGCTCGTTATTAAAATAGAAGGCAAAATGAGGCAATTCCTCTGCCTGTCAAATAACTGGGTAAATCTTTTCAGAGTCTTTGCTCCACGTGCTTTGTTAGATTTGATTCCCTCTGTCCTATGAGAGTAAAAAAATCTTGGCAGGGGAAATGCTGCTTTCACAAGTACCAAGCTTTTAAAAATTAATACTTTGTTTTTATAAAAAAAGGTTGTTGAAAGAGCTCAAGGTTCAGACACATTTTAAATAATACTTTGCATATTTTCAGGAACACCATCTGGTTTTCACTGGAAGAACAATAAGGCTACAGATGAGTCTGTTCCCTGTAACCAGGGAAGGGAAGCAGTAGTCCCTGCTGTGCCAGGAGGCCTAGCAGTTGGGAGACAGTGGCTTGTGGTTGTCCAGAAGCCTCTGAAGTGACTTTGACCAAATGTCCTTTGAAGTTCCCCAGCCTGGGGCACTCCAGAAAGTTCATCCAAGTTAATGAGCGGCAGGCCACACCAGCTAAAACTTCATTAAACCTGCAGAACGGATGCTAAACCCATGCTTTAGTTTAATTCACAAATGGGATTGAGCAAAGCGTTTACCAGCTCTCCCTGACCCAAATCCCCAAAGGCTCGCTGTGTTCACTCACGAGCTTAAGATGTCTCTGCCCTCCTGCTTCTAGGCTAGGCTGTAAAAGGAGGATGTGCATGTTTCCTCCTCGCAGTGACCGGGCCCACAACGCCACGCAAAGGGCGTCCAGGTGGCAGCCCGTCTACGCGGGCAGGCACCGGCTCCGCATCCGCCTGCTCCTCTCAGCGCGGCGGCCATCTGCGGGGCCGGGCCCTAGGCTGTTATCCCGCCCTGCGCGGCGCTGCTCCGGCCGGTAACGCCGCCGAGAGCCGCGTCCCCCCGTCCCTCTAGCCGCGGGGCCGCAGCAGCCGTTGGCGGCCGTTAGCGACCGTTAGCGGCCGTTGGCGGCGCGAGGTGGAGGCGGGGCGGGCGCGCGGGGCCCTCCCTCAGCGCTCAAAGGAAGGGCCCCTCCCGCCGCGCCTCAGCTCCTCAGGGAGCGGTGGGAGGAAGCGTGTCGAATACATCCGTTCAGTTCGGGTTAGTTACTCGCTGCTGCTCCCCGCGGGTGCGACGCCGGGAGGTGGGGGGCTGTCACCCCATAGCTGGAGGGGCTTTCACCAGCTGTAGCCTCCCCTCATCCCAAAATCCATCCCGGATGGCTGCCTTCAGAGTTCCTCTGCCAGTCCAGGCTGCCATGCAGGTGTGAAAACCCAGATGTGCCAGATGCCTCAGATGTCTGAGCACCTGCTCACCTGCAGGGATGGAGGCTGTGGCCCTGGCATGGTGCTGAGGGATGGGGTGGGGGCCATGCTACCCAGAGAAGTTGACGGCCAGCCGTGCACCATGACAGCATAGTGCCAAGTCTCGCCAACAGCCCTCAGGGCCATGCCCGCAGTCCTGCGTGGACCTGTGACTCCCCAGTGGCAGCAGGAGTTGGAGGCTTCCAGAAAGTTCCTCAGGCAGGTGAGCAGGCAGGGCCCTTGCTGGCCCCACCTCAGCTGGTGCTGGCCAGTGGTTCCTTACCTGGTTTTGGGGAGAGGTGACAGCTCTATGCCAGCAAGAAAGGAGGAAGCAACTTCGTGCCACCATGCATGTGCACCTTGCAAGGACACATGGCCACTCCCCGTGTGGTCACCACTGGGTGCCAGAACACCCCTTGGCCTCAAAGGCCTAAAAAAGCCCAGCTGTTTCACTGCTTTTATTTGCTTTTAGTAACCACCAGAGGGTGACCTGCTGAAATTTGAATTTTGTAACTACGGAAGTGAGGCATTAAATTCTTCACAGGTCAGAACTCATAGTAAAATTCTGCAGGTAAAGAAGGTGTTTTCTCTTGTGAACTTTTGATGAGACAGCCATTCCTCTGCTGCTCTCTAGGGCTGTGTTTGAGGCATAGAACTAGTTGTGAATTTCCTGTAGAAACCTTTTCCCTTATATAAAAGGTTATAGTGATTTGTTATAGTTGAAACTGTAGGAAAATAATAGTGAATTCTTGGTTTTCTGATGTGAAGAAAAAAAATGTGAATTCATTTGAATATAGTTGATGTATCCAGTTTCATTAATGTTTACAGGAATATGTTTATTTAACTTACTCTTCAGTTTGGAAATTTACATTCTCCTTTTTCATTAGGAGACCAGACAAAGTGAGTAAAACATGGTTCTAAATGTTAAGATCCACATTCTGAAGGTGTGTTGTGTCTCCTCTGCCCCAGAGGGAGAGTGTGGTCTTCATGCTGCTGTGTCCTGCATCTCCCTTCAACCCTGCCTTCCGAGTCATTATCTCCCCCATGGCAGCAGTGTTTGATGCCGCACGATTTACTTCTCCCCACCATGCACTACACAGTCCTTTCATCCCCATTGCTGTCCTGTATGCCAGCTCATGATCTGCTTTCATTCTATGCAAAGGCTGAGGGTTATGTGTATGCAGGAATAGTCCGTGGTGGGACCCGTATGACTGTGGAAAAGCTAAATGGGGAAAGTCAAGCGTGAACAGTACTGATGGTTTGCTCTATGGTGGAAATTGCTGTAATTTACAGATGTATGGGTGGTGCCGATGTGCAACAGATCATATTTTGAGTGACCAATGTTGAAGGCTCATATTTCTGTAGAAATTAGAAAAGGACTTCTGCAATCATTTTGGGCCTAATTGGCTACCCATAGTAGATGGTTACGAAAGCTACTTGCTGCTGCTTGTTACTTGGGTGCTTACCAGCAAGTGGATCTGTGCTTAATGACACGATTCATTCAGTTGCAGTTACTTCAATATTGAACACTTGTTCCTGTAGATGTGAATTCTGTGTGAAAGGACGTAAGTGTCAAACTGCAAACAAAACATGAAATAGACCCTGGCCCCTAGGGATGCACCAATGCTGAGGCAGGCACACTCTTCACGTAGACGAAAAGAAAGCAATACAATGAAGGTTGAAATGTTACTGTTTGGGCGTTTAAGAAAAATTCTTTTTCACATATGTGCAGGTGAAATGATGGAATACTCACAACCCCCCCCAACCTATTAGTAAGTGGCTTTGACTAGTGATCAACATGCTTATACCATTAAAGATCTTTGCATAAAACAGAAAATGGCCTAATTTAACACTGCAGGAACTAAGCAGGTGATGGCTGGAGCTTAAGCAATTAATAATTAAGAAGCAGGAGGTAGAAGATACTACCTAAGAAAACATGCTGTGTAATGTAGAAGAGACTGAAGTGCGTAAACAGTGAAGATGTGACTTGGATACTTTATTCCTGGGCAGCGTTTTGTCAAAATACCACTGTGTTGCAGATTTAAGACTCCAGTGGAATATAGATTAATTAATAGAAAGGGATCACTCTTGCAACTGTATTACTACTTACTCAGTTTTGGAAGCTTAGGAGGTTTTTGACTTCTTAAGGAGTTTCACTGCCAAAAGCACTTTCTAATTTCTATGGTTAGACAACAACTTAGATAGAATACATACCTTGTTTTGTGTTTTTTTTCCTGATCCTGACCATTACATAGGGAGTGAAAAGGGCTGTAAGTGGTTCCTTGCTAAAATCCAGGCATGCAGTTCCTATTTTAAAACTTGAGTGTATGTTTTTATGCCACAATACTGCTGACTTAGCTCTAGCTATACATAGTTCCTTGCCCTCTGTCCAAGCCATTTTTAACTTCACTGTTCTGTTTTAAAGAAAACTGAATTGGAGAGGAAACATGTTTCTAAGTCAGTCTTTTTTTTAACCTCAGTGGAGATGAAAATTGAAGTTGCTCTTGAGGGAAGAGTAATAGATGGACCAGAACTGTTTAATATCAGAGTCATAATTCATACTGCTCACATCCCATTACAGAAGTACAAATTGTACTGTTCTTGAAATTTCAATTTTTTTTTTTTTTTCATTTAAAACAGGGATTCGATCTCTTCATTTTCTATAAAGATTTTGGTGTCTTCATTGACTTCACAGTACAAAATCTTCAAGCAAAACCTGGCTTCTCTGAGGACTATGAGGTAAACATTGGCTTGATAATGATAACTAAAAGCAGAAGTTTTCTTTCTGCTGAATCACTTATTTTCTTATCCATACATTTCTAGGTAATACACGGCTTGTTACTAACTTTTTATATGTACTTACAAGTATAGGAAGGTTGTGAGTAGGCTGCATTTGAGAAAATCAGTTGCAGCTGAGCCAAGTTCCTAATGATTATATTTAATTGTTATGATCATGGACCCATCCCAGTTGCTGTGAATTTTAGATAGACCCTACCCAGTGGCAGAACTTCAGTAGCCTAGTGAATTCAGTAAGAGTTTCTCTCCTAGCGAAAATAATGACGGGAAAAAGAGGAGGAGGTCATTCTGTTGTGGATCCATGTGTGCCAATTGTATTACTTCCAATCATTCATCATTGCTCCCTGGCTATACTTTCTTGCCTTCACAGCTTGTTATCCATTGACAGACAACTGAGGAGTCCCTGTACAACTCTAGTTCTGCCTCAGAAAAAAGTATGTCAGATTCACTGTGACCTCAACAAGGTCAACAGCTGATTTTGTCAACTGGTCATCATAGCTAAGATGCTGGAGCTGCGTTCTTCTCCCTGTTTTTAACTGACGTAATTATGCTGTCAAAATGTTGTGTAAACCAAGCTGCAGTGTGTTTGCAACATTAGCACTAGTGTGGCTGGCCTAACACTTCCTTCTAATTACAATTTGCATACTGGAATTCTTTAAGCTGAAGAGAATCAGTAGGGTAAGTAGAGTTGCTCCTGTATTGGAGCTAAAGGCCATGGCTTCACCTTCCACCCAGCTCCAGAGCTGTCTTAGAGGCTTTCTTCAGGGTAGAAGAGCATACAAGAGCCTTGTTAGGGTAGTGACTGTCAGCCTGGATGGATGTGTATGTGGTTAGCAAGAGGGTGATGGTGGTGGAGACTGTAGTTGGCAGAAGAATTGACGCGATGTGGACCCCTGTGGTAGAGGTAGTACAGTTTCTTAGCCGCTTTCTAACATGCCTGCAAAGATCCCCCAAAAACTAAAAAGGCCTCTAGACTAGATTATATTAATGACTGTGTTCTGAGATCTGTACTTCAGCGCTTCCTGAAAAATTGATGCAGTACAATACATGAAGCAAAAACTTTTATCAGGCTTATAGCAATCATCAAAGAGATTCCTTAGGAGTGGTAGGGAAGGGAAGAGGTAAATACTTGCCCAGACAAGCTTTACAATTTTGTTTGTGACATGTAGAGCACAGCAGAAAGAGAAATCAGACATTTTTCTGTGATAACCATAGATTCTGAAATGAGAAACAGCAGGCAGGAAAATTCAGCCAATAAAAAATGGGAATATCGCCTCACTGTAGCAAGCTTTTAAGCCTTTCAGTGCTATGTCTTCATAACTGAAGAGTTACCATGCATAGATGTTGTTTAGTAGAGATGTAACTCAAAGAATTTTTCACTTTGATGATCCAGACTGATGTTCTGCAACAGAGAGCGCTGGAGTAGGGACCATCGACTTTGATTCCCTTCTGCTTAGCTCAAAAATCTGCAAAAGTTTTATGTTGTTAAGTGACTCTCAAAAATGTGAGCATCTATTAGTATTAGGTTCTATAGCAGACTTGTTTCTCCTTTCCTGAACCCCTCTAAATTTGCATTGCATATTTTGTCTAAATCCTTGGTCTAGACCCTTATCAAAACTTACTTGGGGAACAATAGTGATTTTTACTTGCTTTGCTACGTGACCATCAACTGCACCTCTAAATGCAGTTATTCTGTTGAAAACAAATACCTCAGTCCTTCCACCCTACCCCCATCCCAAAAAGGCGATATCCAGCTTTTATGATTAAAATAAATGACAATGTCCTTCTTCAGAGCAAAGTCGCTGAGAACTATTTGCAACACACATTTCCTTAAGCATAAATACACTGTGGCCTACAACTCACAGAGCAGTGATAGCTGCCCACTTGTGAGTCCTCAAGGGCTGGGCAGCTTCTCGCTAGCTCACTTTGCTTCTCACCTTTCCCATACAGATCTGCTACAGGGGAACTCTGGCAGATGTTGCCTAATGACATCTATCGGAACAAGAATGAAGATAATGCAGGTGTATTTTTGTGTGTCTCTCCCTCTCCTACTTTTCATCTCTTCTCTCTGAATTGCCAGCTCCAGAGCATAAAAACAAGTGATTGTTTTTATAGGAAAACAAGATACAGAAATTATGCTAAATGAGCAAGCTCATTGGTAACCCGTTTGTTTGGAGCAGACATTGCAAGACTAATTGGCAAAGAAGCATGAAGCAGAACTGGCTGGCAGGGAGCCCCATAATGCCCTGCACCATAGCCCTTTCTGCCTTGCTTGGAAGAAAACATGGTAACTCACATCCACAGCCTTCAAAGTAATCCTATTAGACACTCTTCTGAAAAAAAAAAACCAAGAGGCATGCAGCTTTCCACTTCGATTAATCCAGTGCGAATCTATTGTAAAGACAGCCCCTCCTGTTGTGCCTCACATTTCCACATGCTCTTGAATAGAAATGAGCTCAAGACTTGGGAGCTTCAACTGTTTCAGAAATCTAGGAAGACAGGCAGAGGCTGTGACAGCTTGGTCTGCTTTGCTTATTCAATTAACACACCATCCAAGGAATGGAAAAGTTATGAGAGAGCAAAAAAGGAGCTGTCACCGTCCTCAGAGTCCTCTGGTGGCTTTCAGGTTTTTACAAGAACAAACCATTTACTCCAGGGGTGAGGGAAAATGACCATTTTCCACAACTGAAACACCCCAACTACTGTTTGTCCAAGCCTGCCATCCTCTTCCTCAGACCCTTCCTGAGCAGGTGGATATTTATGGGGATCTCTTCTCTATGGAAGTGTCATTACCACTCTGCAAGATGGATACCAGTCTTGCAGTGATTTACATTTCTTCTCTGCATTAAAACAGAAAAGCAAAGTGTGAAGTGAAAAACTTTGGTGCCACTCAATGGACTGGGAAGGCGCGGAGCTTTTCTTAGTGAACTTCCTGGTATTAATGGTGTTAGCTTGAGGAAATGAGGTGTGTGCTATTGCACTGTCTGTCTGCTCAATTCTTCTCTAATACCATATGAACCCATTAATCACATTTAACTGAATTATCTCAAAGACAGAATTTCTGTAAATGCCATGGAAGCTGGTGGCTGAATAAAGGGGAGAAATACCCCAAGGGGTTCTCCCACGGAGGCGATACTGACAGATTTCAGGTTGTCTGTGTTCTCTTTGGCGTCAGCCAACTGTGCAGGAAGCACAGGCTTAGTCCTACGCTGGCTGTCCCTTCCTGTGGAGTTATCACAAAGAAAGATGGAGCTGGTGCTAAGAATGAGGATAGCGGTGGTGGCCTCAAGCCCATAGGAAACAACATTTTGTTGATTCCACTATTATTCTTCTTTATAAGGGGGCAATAACCTATTTTGAGCTACTTGATTTGAGAACTCAAAGTACCTTTACATCAGCCATGCTAACAACTTGAATGTTCTCACTGTCTAACTCTCCAACACTTAGAGCCTTTGGAAATTTTAGTTAGTTTGTTTTTTTTTCCCCAATTACTTTGTTTTGTTTGAGAATAACATGAGTGAAAAAAAGGCACCTTTGAAACACACTCCTAAGTTAGCGAAATCCCTGCAACAGGAGAAAATACTAAAGAGTAAAAGGAAAATAATCAGATTAGGAGGGGAAATGTTGCTTCAGTGTGACTGCACTCAATATTAGTAGTGAGATTTGCAGAATCTATGTTTCATTGAAAAATAGCATTTTTTTTAAGGCAGAATTGCAGCAATGCCATAGACAAATTCCACGTTTGCAACAAAGTGAGAAAAATTATTTCAGATTGAGGAAAAGGATCACAGACCCTGCTATATCTGGGAGGTTTTCTGGCAGCAGAAAAATGGAGATTCTTTTACTTCATTTATTCAGCAGAAGTGATTAGAAGTGTGTGTATCTGCTGGATTTCAGTCCATCCTTATTAGCTCTGCTCCCATTACAGTCCCAGAAATGTAGAGGTTGGGAAGAGGCAGCGTTTGTGTTTCCTATTGCCCTCTACAGGGTCTCAGAATTAAAACACCAGCTTAAAAATACGGAAATATGCTGTATTAAACATTAAGTAACAGCAATTTGAACGCTATAAGGAAGAAAGATGTTAATAGGAATTATTTAGCTCTGAACAATACACTGCTGGAAAACTGCATATGTAAGTAACTTATTGATTAAAACAGCTTTTAAATAACGACAAGATTCCAGTGATCTTCGCTACCTTCTGTTATCACTGGATGTGATGCAAACCGAGTGATATTCTGTGTTTTGTGAGGCTGGAACAGGCTGAGATTGCTAACATTCCCCTCTCTCCCCTGGCCTGAAAAGAGTTCTTGTTTTCATAACATTGTCATTTGAATCTACACAATTTCATGAGCATATTCCTAACTGTCAAACAGTGCTTTTTGGTGTGAATTTAACTCCACTTCTGAAGAGCCAATAACATTTGAATGCATTCCAATTTCCATTGTAATTCATGCTTAGAAGGTTAGTCAGGCTGGAAATCTGCAGAATAGCTTGGGTTACATGAAAACAAACATTACAGCCCTGAGCGGGAGTCCCTTAAAATCAAGGGGGGACTTTTTCTATTCACTTCGGTAGGTCTTGAGTCTGACTGTTACTTACTCTCTCTTTGGACAAAAGGTTTCAGGCAACTACTTACACGTTCACATTTGTGTAATGTTCAATATGTCCCTGATGGGCAGTTATAAAGACAGGGCATGACTCAGCTCTGCCTTAGCATTCTTGTAGACTAGATATTTTTCCCAATATATGTAGGTCTGATATTACTTGGTATTACTTAAACTGATTTCTGTTACAAGAGATCTGTTTAGTGGTTTATAGCTCAAATAAAACATTTGGTCTGAAATTTTTCATACTGGTGATACTTTTTTCCTGGAATAAAAACATATGTAGATTTTTGGGTTTTTTTTTTTTGGTAATAATCTCTTATTTTGAAACAGAGACTTATACAGTAGGAATGATGCTTCATATCAGGGAAAACTTTTTTACTCTGTACACAACTTTGAATGAATTTTGAATTACCAAAACACCGGCGTTTATACGTGTTTCAGCAAAGACTGGCTAGAGCTTAACAGCTAAAATTTCTACCCACATCAAGACTTAGTTTGTGAAGTAGCTAGTGAGCAATAAATTCACACCCACCTCATTTTGTATTAATGTCCTGTGCAATCAAGCCCTGAATCTGCTGTAAATCATGTTGCTTATGAAAAGAGAGGTCATAAAATAAAAGCGTATTTGAAAAATAAACAAATGGGAAGCTCTAAGCAGTATGATGAAATGTGTCTGTTAGTACAGAACATTTTATTGCTCGATATTGCTGTAACATCAGAAGACTGTTGCAAATCAACGCTGAAATCAGATCTGATTCCTACCTAGATGTTCTCTTATTTTTTGGGCTTGAATAATATCTGGCCATTGAAAGTTGGTTGGTTGGTGATTTTCTTAAGGCAGAGTTTTCCTTTCTCACATAGATGAATAATTAAGTTTGTAAGTGCTTGTTTTTACAACTTTCTGAGCAACTGTGTAATATTTTTTGTGTTTTGACGAAAGCTATTCTTGGCAAACAGGAAAAAAGGAATAGTACCCATCAAAATAACTATATCTGTCATGTTGCATCATTAAGAGAAAACGCTGATCAAATGTGTCGGTCTTATACCAGACAGTTATGTAGATAAATTGCTGTTGACATTCTATGACTTTCAGTGATCTGTCCTTCTTTTAGGAAAGTGGGTAGGTGCAATTTCTCTTTCAAGAAAGATTTGTTGTCACGTAGATGAGGGGTAGGGAAAATGTGAACCAGTCTGTTGCTGTTTATTCCCTGGCCAATTTCAATCCTTTGGCCACTATATATTGGCTTTGTTTTACCTGTTTCTGCCAGATATTCATCATAGGATTTATTTTTCCATTGCAGTCTTCCTGAAACTGTGATAACGAGTTAATTTTGCTATCTTAATGTCTTCAGAACACAAAAGTTTAGAACTTGCAAGTATGTAATTCAGGAGGTTTCAGAAGATAAATTAAATTTGCAAGTGTATTTTAGAAGACAGGATCATTGTGTATCTTTTTCTTGTATTGTAGTAAGTAAATTTGTGACACAAATCTTCATTTCTATGTCATAACTGTATTGAGAGTGACACTGGAGATACCATTCGATCAAAAGTAGTCTGTAATGTTGCAGTTCAAATTTTAGATGTCAGCTATGATGTCAGACTCCTAGCATTACTTTGGGTGATAAACTAACCTGTAGATTGAATTCCAAAATCTACCCTAACTTTGTCTTTTAATGGTAGAATTGTCTATAGCTGCTAAACCATTATTTCTATGGAATAAGTGACTCTGCAAGTTCTGTTACTTTTTGTTCCTTTTATTGACAAACTAGTTACTGAAGCTGGCATATAGTGAGAGCCACGCTCAGCTCCTGCCCTCATCTATAATCAGGAAGATAATAAGGTGCCTTTAAATGCTTTTCTTTCTTTCCCCCTCTTACAAGATGAAAGTGGATGAATAGAGAATTCTGTAGCAAGCCGGCCTGGTTTTGTAATCATAATGGCTACCAGTTGAAACAGGTAAAATTAATTCACTCCAATTGCTTATCTGTTGTGGTTATTTTTAAGAATTCTGCTTCACAAAATGTCCCTTCACATTAATACATTTTAAAGGAAGTACCACAAAGCATTTTTAGCATAAAATGGGTTTCTTTGGCATGCGGGTGACAGCTGAATGCCATAATGAAACATTCAATAATTGCACACAACTGGGGAAACCCTGGTGGCCCCACTGGGATCAATTACCAAGTTTGGGTCATTTGCAGATGAGTGGCTGAGTAAGTAGTTAATCAGGCATGTATACTAATAATAGGAGACCTCTGTCTCCTATAGGAGAGTGAGGACCTATAGTGGGCCTTGTCCCACTTGAATAGTTCTTCCATTAAAATGACTTTATTACCAATTAGATTTCTCTAAGCTTGTTTTCTTTTACATCAATATCCATTGTGTTTCTCTTGTCTTTCAATGACCTTACAATTGATCCATTTTCTCTTTGATCATGGTTAGTTGACGAGGAGGAAAAGGGAGGGGGGCAATCAGTGTTCCATTGCAGTCACCTACTTGTTGTTTTTGCTTGCTGATAACTTCCTTAGATTCATTGTTACTAATTTTCATGGATTTATTTTAAGTTAGGAGATCAGAAACAGAGTTCAATGTTAAATCTTTACCAGTAATTAGGAGGAGGATGGAAAAAGAAAATTCAGGTTGAGCTCATATGAGCTGTAAAAGGCAAAAGACAAGCTGTGACCCTAAAGTAAGATGGGATTTTATTTTTAAAAGGCTTACCAACACAAGTTGACATTTCAGGCTTTGTATTAGTTTTGATGCTGCCAGATGAATTTGTTTCCCAGACTACTCAGAGATGCTGAACTACTTCTGTTTAGCCTAAAAAAAATTTAGACTTTAAGAGAAAGTTACCAATCTGATCATCCAGTTAATCATTCCAACAGGTAGGTAATGATGTAGCTATTCAGTGTGTATTCATGGTGATTCACTTTGTAATTACAGGCTCCTTAGGCTGAGGTACTGGAATATTTTTTTACCTGCAGCCTTTTGTCATCTTTGCTTCCTTCACCTATCCTGTGTACAATTTTGACTGACATAGGGCATAATAATTCTTGAACAAAAAACCTGTTAAAATCATTGCTTGAAAACTAACTTACTTTAAGTTTGCATACTGTTCTATTGCATAAAATAGCATTGGAGAGGGTCAATGGGAGTTGTTTGCAATAGCGGAATAGCTTGCTGAGTTGTGATTTTTCTAGGCTCGAATGACTGTTGCTTCAGCAGATATATTTCTGTAACACATTTTTTTTATTGTAACCCTGGTGAGTTAAATTAACAATTTAGTTCATTCAATTTTTTTCTAATAAGTGACTTTCAGACATTCACAAATGTACAGACTGTGCTAGAGGATGTTGCTTTGTCAGAGAAAAACACAATTATGTCTCAAGGGGGAGAAAAATTTTATTCCTTATAGACATAGTCATGAGCCTGGATGTACCAGTCTAACTGAGTTCAGTGAGCCTGGGCTGAACTCTGTCAATCAATTTGATTTTTAAACTTGAGACATAAAGGAATGAAAGGGTTCTTCATGTTCCACAGTGGGTGGTCTGTGTGGATGATCCCACTTGAGATCTTTCAGGTTTTCAACCTCATCATACCTGGTCACCATTTAGCCTTGTGCACTGATGCCACAGCCTTACTTGGTGAGCACTGTAATGTAGGAAAACTGAAACGTAAGCACAATGATTTGGCCTTTTCCGATCTTTTATGATTCACCTCCCCTGCCTCCTCTGTATTACTATTCTGAACAGTAGAGCTGATGAATTCTGTGTGTTCAGTAGGGTAAATTTGATCTGAAATACTGCCCTGCTCTGTGTCAGGGAATAAATTGAATGTGGCTAATACTCTATTCCAAACAGTTCACAGTTTCCTCTGATTTATAAGTGAGGATTTAAAACTGTCCAATGAAACATTTCTCCCACTCACTCTTGGCTTCTGCTGATCCTTCAAAGTCAGTTTCCTGAATTCTGATGTACTTACCTGTGAGTTGGGGCAGCATAAGATACATAAACATTCTGTTGTGAGTGCTTATGATTACCTTACGGAAGACAATGAATTTTAAACATATTCTCCAGGGTTCCTTAAAATGTGCTGATCAGCAAATATGCATGCCTATAAGCCAGTTCAGTAGAACAATTGTGAAATAAAAACACAATAGAACACAAAGGAGACTTATTAAAGGACTGGGGTTTAAGAGTTTTCAAAAGCATCTGGAGAATTTTGGAAAACAAATCCCACTGAGAGTCAAAGGGATTTGTATGGTTAAATCCTTCAGTCGTTTTGGAAAAACTTCTCCTAAGTGAATAAATACAGGGAAACAGTACAATAAATCAGTGTATCACTCCCAAAGGAAGAAAACAAGTTCAGGAAATATATAGACTTTACATGACAGCAAGCAAAGCAACCTGAAAAATTGCAGATGATGGAAGAAAAAAAACCAACTACTCCCAAGTTCTTTTTTATTTAAAAGAAATATATATTTTTGCTGTTTGTTTTCTTTTTCTTTCTTTCTTTGTTTTTAAGAATACGTGTCCTAACTGATGGCTAAAGGCTGGATTGATCTTAAGTATAACTGCTGTGACTTCAGAGGTTCAAATTTCACTCCTGATGTTTTAGGGAAATAGATTTGGGACTGGATAGAGTATATAAATCTCCATTATCCTGCAGTGGATGTTGTCTCCTTCACTGCTGCCTTTCATGTAAAGACTATATAACACTGTTATATCCAGCACAACCATATAAATTGCTTACTTGGGAAGATGATGTTTGCATAGGCTGGTGTTTGCCTGCAATTTGTCAAGTGGGGTGTAAGTCAGATCATTTGTAGTCTGAAACGTACATACCTTAAATCCAAGTGTATAGGATGGAGCCGTAAAGCCCCGCAGAAGCCCAGTCAAATTCAGTTTGCAGTATGCACAAGGTATATTTCTCAAAAGTATTTTCTGTTTCTGTTACTGTGTTCACTGCTGAAGAAACTGTATGCTCATCACTCAGTTCAAATGCTGATGGCACTGTAGGTATGGACATCTATCCTTTATATATTACCACAGTGCTGGTATGTGGTTTTGAGTGAGAGAGACAGACTAGGAGTGGGGAAGGATATTTTACTCTCTGTAGCTCAAAGGGCTAATTTCACCCTGAGTGAATGAGGGATCAAAGGGAGGGCATGAGAGTTTGAGAGATTGGTTATGAACTTCTAGAAAGCAGAGACAAGAGGAACAGAAATACACAGCTGGGAAAAGAGCTTCCCTTGTGACTGGGAGAAACAATACAGTAGTTTGTGTGCTAACTCAGAAGAGATGGAATTTGTAGTTTGGGAAAAATGAAAACTGGTCAGTGATTAAAGCCACAGGACTGAGCCACTTGACTGTCACAGAAGTACCTCTGTATGTGCTCCACAATTTTTATTCTGCCTGAATTTTTACTATGCAGGAAAAAAGTTTCTTTAGGACCTGCAGAAGTATGAGTCTGTGAAGTCTCACTTTCCTCCACTGAGACACTTAACAAGAGCAAGGAGACCAAGGGAAATGACTGATTTTGACATTACTTGGGACAGATATAGCTGAGGAGCAAAATTCTGCATGTGCATGTGGCTGCCTAACTGCGTTGTAGTACAAATATAAAATACAGTTTTCACTGAGAAGATGGACAACTTTTAAATCGTGAGAGGAAAAGGCTTAAAAATGTGTTCTGGAGAATTAATTTGATGGCATTGTATCTTGAAATGAGACGTTTAGGCATGTGAGAGAGACAGCAGAGGCATTAGCAGTACAAACTGCCCTGCCGGCATCTGCCAGTATGTCCTTACATTACTGTAGAAAGTGAGAACCTCTTTGGAGGCACGAATGCAGTGAATCTTGAGTTCACTCTGCCATTGGCAGCCTGTCTGAGACTGCCAGAAAGATGCTAACTGGTGCCAACTGTTAGTCCTGAGAGGCTCTTCAGATCAGGCACCCTACAGCCAACATAAGGGGACTGCTTTATTTTCACAGTAGTAGTTGTCAATATATTTTCATTCATGCAGAGGGGGTAAAACTTCAAGAAAAAAAGGTGCAAGGGGTTATTTATCTAAAATTCAAAGGGAAGATTATCTGAATTACCGTCTGATAATGGAGGCACACAAAATTGAAGACAAAGGTACATGCCTGTGTATGTGAGACCTTTGACTTTCTAATCCTGCCCAATTGCTGCAGTCAGGATCATAGAGATTATTTTTGTGAGCTATTGCTCAGAAAAAGCAAAACAGATCAACCATAGTTTGTGGAATTAGATCAGCCCTGTCCTGCGGCATCAAGAACAAATACAAAGCTTCTGGCAAAACTATAGAGAAATATAACCAGCTTGTCCTCCTTAAATCTTAGTAAGGAAAGTGCATCTGGTGTGGCCATAAAATAAGAAATGACTTGCTTTAAAAGGGAAAAAAAGCATCAATTTGTCATTCTGGAGCTATGTTTTTTGCAGTGCAGAATTGCTGTAGGGATCACAGCAGTCAGGGATAGAGAAAGACTATTAATTGAGTCCATTCCCCTGCACTCGTGGACATAATCCTCTGATGCAAATTCATGGTTTATTAAGGTTGCAGTGTACTTGCTATGGGAATCAGACCTCTAATAACATCATCCCTGGGGCCCTGGAGGAATAATGCTTCTTCTCTTTAGAAGTGTGCTGTGGATGGTTGTGCATCAGTGCTATACACTGGTAAAAGGCATAGACCACAGAAGTGAGCGCAGAGCAGTAAGAAAGGCAGTTTGAAAGAAACCATGAATGTTCAGGTTATCTGCAGGCATTAAGTGTTTTTTGGATAGGTCAGTATTTGATGAGAAGTCTGAGATATGTTGGCTTGAGACATACTTAAATTCTCCCAGCGATCTTGAATTTCAGGTCCCATCCTAGTACACTTCAGCGTAGCGGAGAAAGCTGTGTTGAATGCTGCAGAAAGTCTGAAGGACAAGTGTGAGAAAATAAAAAATTCTGGTGCTATTGGAACCTCCATCAAATAGCTAAATAACAGACCAAAAGAATAGTTCTAGCAGCCCAGACTGAATTCAAGGAAGAGACTTACAGAGCCGGGTAGCTTTATTGTATTTATTATGGGACATAATTCAGTAAAGACTTTTGCTGAGTTCTCTGTCCTCTCTTCTCTGTGGGATGTGGCTTTTGGTCTACAGCTTAGCTGCTAACAGCAGAGTTGGAAACACAGCCGTGTTGTACAGATGTCTGTGGTTGTATCTGGCCCTCCTCCTCCAAGCTTTTTCAGCTGCTGTGACTGCCTCATCTATACTAGTAGACACAATGGTAGGAGCACTAGAATACATAAAGTGGTAGGTTTAAGCCACTGTGTTTGTATATTTCAGTGCACATTGAGGGCCTAAGCTCTGAAACCTGGAGTCAGCACAATTGCCTAAATAACTTGCATAGCAAAAGCGAGCTTGTGATACATGCCTCATTTTTAACAGAGCTGATGTTTTTTATCGTAAGAGATTCAGTTCATCACAATAAAATTCATTCATCCTTCACTTGCCTGCCGGATCAGGGCTGCTTCGCTTTTTTTCTATTGTAGGAGACGATGTCTTTGCAAAGGCACATGAGATGCAGCTGATAAGAGTATTTTTGTTTACTACCTGTTGCTTTAGAAGCTTAATGTAGCATAGGACAATATAGAAGGGAAGCCCTGAAATTGAAGCTATTGGTTTTCCTAGGATTTTAGTTGAGGTTTCTGGAAGTTGTAACTCTGTGTTTCAGTTTGACTTGCTGCCTGGGTCCATAATCCAGGGAAGAAAGCCCTAACCCTCAGAAAATAGCTCCTGGTGAGGATGTTAAGTTGGTCATTCAAAAATCAAGACACTTAATCGCTAATGTTTTTTTTTTTTTTAAATCAGTCTTTGGTTTAAAGCCTGCTGCTAATTGCTCACTCATGCATACACACAGAGTGATAAAATTTTTGGATCTGAAATAGTATCACTTTAAAGCTTTGATGTTCACCTTTTAGAAAGCTAGTCACAGTCATTTTTCCCCTTCCCAAAATAAATGTGAAAGGAAACATCAAATTAGTTATAGATACAAAGACTGCCTGTAGCGAGGTAACTCATTAAGCTTCCTTTTTCCAAGTTTTGTGTTTTCTTTCAGAATTTAAATTTCTGTAGTTTTGGTTGTTTGTTTGTTTTTTTTTGGTTGGAGTGTGTGTAGTATTCTGTAACAATGAAATGCTTTGCTGGGTTGTTTATCATTCTTTTCCTTGAGGAAAGTCTATATAATTATCTTTGTGCTTGTGTTACACACTGAAGTTTTATAATCCAGGTGTCTGCAGGCTTCTGGAATTTGCGCAGTAGAAGATGCACATTAGAGAAAATGCATCATTGCTTCTTAAAGCCCATCCTTTGAAGTTACATAGTTACATCCCCTTGCACAAAGTAAACTGTTTATTTTCCATTGCTGTTCTCTGGCTTATAGCACCACCTACAAGTTACTTTCAAATTGCAGATGCAGGCTGATGATCTTTGGATGTTTGTGTACCCTCTTCCTTGATGTAGCTGCAATTGCCCAGTCTTCTGCAGACACGTGAGAGCATCAGTGACTTCAGACATAGCAATTTGCTGCTGTTAAGGATGCTGTGTCTTGGGAACCACTGAACTTCATCCAGTCCCGAAGGTCAATACGAATCTCTGCATCCCATTTATTCCTCAGGTCTGGATTTTAATTAATGAGGGAGGAGGAGGAGCCATGGAAGGGAGTCTGTGTTGTCACCAAGGATGGTCCATATGCCAAAACTTGGTAAACTGGTGTAAAAGGCAGCGATGGAACATCAGGTCCAAAGATAGTCAATACGGGAAACCAAAAGCAAGCTTATTGTTCCTTCATCAGCTTCATGCTATACCAGTGGGGTTTTTTACTTCCACCTCAAACTCTTGTCAAATGAACAAATTAGATTACTTAGGTTTTGAGAGAGTGAAATTAGTTGCACTCTGACAGAGAGATATGCCCCAAATATCAGTAAATTATTGCAATGGCTGTAGTGGGTTTGGTGGAGTTTTTTTCTTCTCTGTCTTTCTTAGAGTGAAATATTCCTCATGTAGTTTCACGGCACTATGTGCAGTTCAGGAAATGTTTATCTGTAGCTCTGCTGTCAGTTAATCCCTGTCCCTGATGTAGCTGACAACCTTTTACTCTGGTGGAAATTGTGATGACACCCTTTATTCTTTCATTTCTGTTAAAAAAAAAAAAAAAAAAAAAAGGATGTTATTTGTACTCACAAAAATAAAAGGCACTTACCAATATGGATGCACTCTACAGCTATCAGAACAGCTCACACGCTGCTATTGCAGCTGCTGTAACAATAGAAAATGAAGCCTGGGTTCATACAGGTTCTTCTTGCTGTTGTTAAGCAGAAGAGGGAGGAGATTATTCTGTTCTATTTGAGGAAAATATTGTTTAAATTGAAAAACAACCAGTATGCCCCTTAGTTATACTTACATTTACTAATTTATCCAATCAGAGTGCTTATTATGGCTTTGTAATTATTAATGTATGTTTGTCTAAAACTTCTTCCACAGTATCTGTAATGCCATCCCGTTCAAATTCCCACTGGTTTGATTTGGGTGACAAGGCTGTGAGACAAAGAAAATACTTGATGTAAATATTCTCAGAGAAGCACAGGCAAAATAAATAATAATAATAAAGTATTCCTAGCAAGAATAAACTTTCAATGTAAAAGGAACCATTAAATTCCTGAGTATATTACTATTAGCAGTGGGTAGCTTATCAAAAGGATTTTTCTGCCTGGGACTAGTTCTACTTCATCACACAGACATGAACTTCCTGACAGAGTTACTGACTTCTGCTGGTAAACTTTGAAAAGTATATTGTTGAGCTGCAATTATGCAGACACTTTTATTTTATTTCTCCTTCCCTCACTTCATTTTTTCATCGCCAAATACTTTTGCATGAGGATTCAGTATTTGAGAATTCATAGGCTCCTGCTGCTGCTTCTCTGAGTGAAGTTATAATCAACTTGTGGCATCAGAGATGGCTGTTGTGGAGATGGTTATCCCATAAGAATGTGGTTTCAGATGGGGAGAATAAGCAGTAGGAGTAGAAGAAATGTCAAGTAATTATACAGGTTTCATATTAGCTACTGTAGTAATATAACCAAAAAACACATCTCCTCATCCCAGCAAAGAAGCAAAATTGTTTCTAAACTGAGAATAACTCAAAAGTTTTGCATATCATGTCAGGTGCTCTTTTGGATTCTGTCAATTTGGCAACCAGATTACTAACTAGTAGACAAAAAAAAGATATTTGTTTCAGTAGTGTGCATTGTGGATTTTACTGAGCTTTTATTATATGTTACATATAAGAGAGAGGTAGATTTTTGCAAAATAGTAACAGATGACAACTCTAGTACAATAATTTTAACAAAATCTATTACCTGAGAACAGAGCTTTAGATGTCTGTGGGAACTGCTGTAACAATTATTTAGTTCTTTCTTTTAGCAGGATACCTTGGTATCATGCGGAAAAGAGGGAAGGCCAAATGATAGCAGAATACTAGATGTGGAAGCTTTAGTTACAAGGAAATCAAATGAGGGCTTTAATTTGGGGGTTTAAGATGCTGGCAAAGCTTTCTACAAAGCCTCTGCTGAGTCAGTCACATCAGGAGGAAGTCTTGTGCTGTCCTTGCATACATGACAGTTTGCTTGAACAGAACATGTTTTTCTGCCAAGACACCCTCCTTTCCTCCACCCTCTTCATTTCACGAAGAACGATGGACGTAATACTCTGAGGCCTTAATTAGTCCAGCATCTTCTCTGTCCAATTAGCAAATATCCTGCATCACTGACTTCAAGAATTAATGTGACCATAGTCCTCTAACTAGTTACAACATCTCGCTTCCATCTTGAACAGTATTAATTTTGAGTTAGCAGGGAATAACATAGGGAAATGCTGACAAGAAAGGTTTGCCTGCACTCTTGTCCAACTGCTTGTTAAATGAGGGCTCAGTGTTGCAGGTTTTGTCTCACCTGACCCCTGTCTTATTGTTGATATTGATCTACTCATATTGCTTAAACTGAATTACTGCTTGTGCACCTTGCATGGACATTGTGTTCCCAGCAAAGTTCTTGCATTGGTTCCTTAACCTGAGTTTGGGTACATAGACCTGATCGTAGCAGCTGGCAGCCTTTGTTTGCAAGGAAGTCCACTTAACCTGGCTCCTAACTCAGCCACCAAGCACCTCTCCCCTTGAGGGACTGATGTACTCTGCTCCATGTCTCAGTTTTCCCTCTGTAAAATGAGGATAGAACAAATCCACCTGTACAGCGAGGAGTGAAAAGTTAATAAATACTTTGGTAGATAGGAACAGCATCCACTGAAGCCTCTGTTCTTGATTTCCTTTGTTCTCTGGAAAGAGTTAAGCTTGCAGGGAAGGTGGACTTCTGAATCTTGTCAGTCACTGACCTCATGTCTATGTCACTCCACTGGCTCTTATGCTACTTCCTACAAATCTTCTGATAAATCCGTCCTTCCAGTTGTTTTTTTGTGTACTCTTCTAGAGAAGCAATACATACCAATTACAAATACCCTCTCCTAATATTTCCTTTTTTTCTTGTCTTAACATAACAAAAGTTTAGCCCATTGGGAACTCAGAGTAATATCCAACTTTACCACCTGATACAGTGGTCAGCATCAGACCATTGATCCTGACTTCACAGTCCCCCTAAGTACGTTACGAGGACGCTTACCTTTTTTTTTTAATGTAGCAGCACGTAACTCTAGTGATGGGTGTTTGACAGAATGCTGTGTTCACAGGCTGTCCGCTTAGTGATCCCACCTGCACTACAAGGTCTTCAGTTCTGTTGCTTTTATTCCTACCATTTTTGGTCTTTGGATATCATCATTAAACATGGGATGGTCTTCCCTATTATATGTAGTAAGAGTAATCTCATAAGTTTCTTGCAGTTAAGATAAGAGTTATTATCCTGCTAGAATAGATAAAATGTCCTGGGTACTAGGGGCTAGGAAGGTTGTACCATAACTTTATTTTATTCCTGTATTTGAAATGGACAAATTATTTTATTTTTGTTTATTCTTGCTCTCCAATTTAATCCAAGCATTTGAAAAACTAGGGAGACTTTTTTTTAAAGTATTTGGTATCTTCACTTTTGATTTCAAGAAATAGTTCCTGCTGTATGTTTCTGGTTTATGCGAGTAATTTTTAAAAAGTATGAATAAATTATCCATTTGAGTATCACCCTCCTGTAGGTATCTGTGCCTTTTCCTTCCCTGGAGTTATGGGCTCTTTCATTTATTTGTGTTACCTTTTTTTCTCTGTATCTGTGCTGTAATTTCTCAACATCACTTGATAGATTGACACCTTCGTCTATTTGAGTGCATTACTGCTCCAATGGTGAGATCACCACTAAGTTGCCTCCATGCAAAAAAAACAAATGAGGTGCAGATAAAAATTCCCAATTTCAAATATACTTAAACAAAAAGCCCAAACAAACACACCTTTAGTGAGCCTATGAAAAGTCTTGGACTGCTTGCTTTCCTGCAGAGAGCAATGTGGTTTGCAAAATAATATATATTTCACTATTTCTACTCTGCAGACCATGTGTGGAATGCAGGCAAAATCTGAGAATCACTGAACTCTCTATGCACACAAAATCTGCAATCAAATCGGCTATCATCATGCCATCAGGCTCTCTTCTGTGGTCATGGCTGACTCAAATGGATACTAAATGCTAGCTTTGCAGCTGACTTCTCAATCACAAAAATACTGCTGTCCTTGCATCTAATCGTTCTCACATAACATGGGTTCCCTCCTCCCAGAACTCAATTTCACTGCCACTGAACTGGTGATAAAACCTGAGCACTGACAGCACGAACAATTGCCATTTTAAAGGTAAACATGAAGCCTTATCACTTGGCTGCTGCTGCTGCAGATTGCAACAGCGAGATGAGTGCTGGGTAGTGACAAATCAGGATGAGAGATTGCAACAAAGGGGGAAAGAAAAGTCTCTGTACTGGTAATGAAACTACTTAGTAGTTCTGACATACATAACTTTGAGCAAGTTATCTCCCAATCAAATTGTTGCAATTAAATACCTTTCCAAACTGCTCAAACAACTTAAGAACTAACAATAATTTTCCTTTTCATCATATGTTAGCTTGGATATGTTTACCTAATGGGTATAAATGCTGTGAATTTGACAAGAACAGGATGGACAAGAATTCTAAATGATAGCGTCTGAAGGGGTTATGGTGGTGAACTCTTCCAGGTGTTTCCCTTGCTTAGCAGGTTGCAGATGCTAAAACTTGAGTATTTGACTGCAAGTTACCTTGCTTTCTAATGAGTTTGGCCTATCCTTTACTCCTTGGTTTTTGTTCGTAGTTTCTCCAGCCCTAGAGAATATATAATATTGATGATCAGATTTGAGGCATACAGGCCGTGCTCGCTATGATGTTAGGTATTTTTTCTGTTTACCAATATACTGTATTTTAGCCTCTACAGGCACGTGTATTTGTGCTCTCCATAGAGCTAATTATCTCAAGTACAAATTCGCTCCTGTGCAATTCTGTTTCTAGTTTCACATTTAGCCAATAGGACTCCTCATCTCCCTCCACCACAAAATCTGTGCTCAGCTGCTGCTTAATCCTGTTTCTGCTTATGTTTCAGAGCCATTTGCAGCTCTGAGCTGTGCCACCCATGAGCTGCATTAGAATTTAAAAGTGAAGATTCTCTGTACCTCTTGCCTGGATCGCTGATCTGACAGGCATGCCTGAACTCTACTGGAGTCTTCCCTTCTGTGTTCAAATTTGTGGTATGAGTCAAAGCAAAGAGAAGGAGCAGGGACATTCCTTTATTTGTGTAGGTGAGTGGTATTTTAGCCATATGGGATAGGGATGTCAGAGTCATTCCCACTCTCTGGTTTACTGAATGATTGAATACCTTTATGGAATGGGCCAGCTTCTGTATGAGAAATTGAGAAGGTATGTCAGCCCACGGCAAAGTAGAGTTTTAGGATACAGCAGGTATGGGCTCAATGTAAACAAAGGAAACATCTTAATTCAGCTGAATGGAGGTGAGGCATCTAATTTCTTTCCAGTATTCCTAGCGGTTAACACCCTAAAACCTCCAAAATGTTTCTTTTGGTACCCACTTCCTGTGCAGTCACTGTAAAGGCATTTGGTAACTTGTGAATTCCAGTCGAGCCAAGATTATCTAAAAGTTAATTTTTGTCTTTTGTTGAATCTATGCTTAGTCTTTAACTTGTAAGGGAGAAGGAAAAAAAGTAAAGAGTAGGTGTGAATGCAAACCAACACAGAGAAGTAAATAACCCCTCCATATACAGTGGGAGCTCATAATCTAATTAGCTGACAAGGTCCCCTAAAATTCTCACTGGTACAGAATTAAATATCCTGTCCAGTGACAGAGGAAGGAGATCACAGCTGTCTTCTAATAGGGCTGCCATTCCCTATGGGACCTGCAGTGGGTAATCTTATCAAAGAGGGTAATTCAGACTTGCACTGTCTTCCAGATTTTACATTATGAAGCTGTTTATCGTGAAGACCATTTATTTCCTGGCCAAGCAAGGGTCAGGTTGGGTAAATGATTGGACATATCTACATATCCAGAGCTTAAAAATATCTTGGTGAATCTGGAAAAAGGCAGAGATACTCCTCAAGAGGGAAGGGAGAAAGAGTGCTAACTGCATTCATCACTTCAGGAGTGTGAGTTGTTGATAAGGTGTTGATAGCTAAGATAACAAGCTGCATCCCCACGTAGCATCCAATTTCTACTTGTTGCCTTGTTTCCTAAAGCATTTTTACAGTGTGTCCCTGAAGCGAGGTTTCTTTCCTGACCTGATGTTTATTTGTATGAAAAAGCTAAGGGCAAGTATGGCATAAAAGCTGTTTCCTCCACTTTAATAAAAGATCAAGTTTGTGTCAAGGGCAGTATCATCATTAGCACAAGCTGTATCCTAGGCTTGTTTTGCCATTGTTTGGGATGTCTGATGCCAGGATGTGCCCCATGTGGGATCTCTTAGAGCAGAGTTGCTGTATTTGAGCCCCCTCATGAGATATAACTCAGTCTTCCTTTGAAACATCTCAATATTGTCCTTACTGTGAGTGACTCCTGCTGTTGTTAATTAATGTGGGTAAGCCCTATTGTTTGCCAAGTAGAGACAGCAGTGTGAAGAAGTCTTGCTGCAGGAATTGCTAGGTAATGCACTTCTGTTTTATTGCTGCTGTTTGAGGGCAAAGGGACTTCTGACCTGCTCCCCTAAGAAAGGAAATAGTGTTCTAAGCTTGAAATTGTAGAGGCTTATTTAGTGTTCACCTTTAACCTATGCCAGCCTCCTGCATAGAGGGCCCTGGATCTTACTTTGAGGAATGTTTTACCTTGTAAAAAAAGTCCAGCATTGACCAAAACTTCAGGTGAGTTTCAGTTACAATCTTTTGTTAATTGTACTCAGTCTGGGAGGATGGGACAGTTGGTATTGCTGTCCAGGGTTGAAAATTCAGAAGAGGATTTCTTAAACTAGTCCAGGAAAATCTGTAACGGTTCCTTATTTTGGAATGGGATCCAGTACATAAAGGATCGCTGTGCTTCTTTAGTTAAATTCTTAAAAGGCTTGTTTACATTGATAAAGATATTTTTTGGGTAATAACTGGCTAACTCACACCTGGAATATTGGGGCATGCATTTTCTCTCTGATTCTGTTTTTTATGCCTGCTATATTAAAAAAGCACTATGTTATACCAATGTGAAATAAGCTTTTCACTGCATGGATTACAAGGTGCTAATGAGTGAATGCATAGTCTGATTCTGCCCTTTTGAATGTTCTTTATGGTAGTCTTCAGGTTCATAATTATGTTATATTAAATAACTTTTTTGACTGATTAGAAGAATTATGCTTTCCTGTAAAGAGTATGGCAGCAGAACAGACAATGAAAAAGAACAGACTTTTTTTTTCATGTTCAGCTCTCCCTTTCATGATGTATTTGTGTGCCTATCTGTACAAGCTTAATAATGCCTTAACCTAGTTTTTAGCATTCACTATGAAATAAGGTTCATAGAGGCTCATGATAGTAACCTCTATTTTGAATTAGAGGGGGAGGGGAACGTGCACCTTGAAAATAGTGCTTTAGACAGTCACATGCTAGATTCTCTGGAGTTATATGGACAAACCCTGTTTAGCTCTTCCAAATGTGTGTGGTTATTTCAGCGTAAACAACATTTAAAATAATCACTGACTATTTGAGACACCTGACCAGATTAAAATAACTTCGAAGTTGCATTGTCACATTGTAAGCACAGTTGAAAACTTAAGTGTGGTAGGGAGAGGAGACCTGGAATGCAAGTTCAAGTCAGAATTCTTTGGTGACATGTATTTCTTCATGTCAGGAACAAGAGGTCTAGTTTTGAACTTTAGAAATAGAGTGCATGAGGACCTTGAGGAAGGTAAAAATGTAGTGCCTTCATAGCTGGCAGATCTGCTTTTGTGAGAGGTGGTGAATACAGACGTTTGAGTTCTGTAGTACAGACAGTAGGAACAAATGGCTGTTGGAGAGCAAAAAAGGTTCTCCTTGGCTCTCTGCACAATCAAGGGTCCATTATCAGAGGCCCCATTGCCATAAGATTGCCTGGAGAATGGTATGTACTGTAAGGAACTGCAGGGAGCCACGTCTGCAGATAATCAATTAGAATGAAGGAGTATAGCTTAATTTTTGAGACTTTGGGTGAAATTTGCAGGGCCACAGCTAAGAAAAAAAGCTTTTTTTTGCTTATAAGCAAGAGAAACCTGATCATTAAAACAGTGAGACAGAATAAATGTGTAATCTCACAATGTTTTACTGAGTCACTTTTCAGAGCAGAACACCACTTGGCGCTCGCTTTTGACATTTGTCTGTCTCTGAGGGACTCTACAAAGATTGAGAGAATAAAAATAAATAAATAAATAAATAAATAAAACCCCCTCAAAAAAGTCTCCAAGATCTCTCAGGTGAGGTAATTTTCCTCAAGATTACAGAAAAAAGAACAGAAATTGACCTCCAGGTGTTCAAAAGCAGTAGTCAAAGCTGGTTTACTTAAGCAGTAGAGTTTGTTAAAGTTAACTGTTGTATGGTTTTGTCACAGATTGGTTTTGTCAGAGTGCTAATGTGACACTTAGACCGTTGAAAAACTGCTGTCAACAGAATGCAAGCTCATTCTGAGCCTATTTTTCTATCATAGTATGGTTGAATTTGTACCCTAGGTGAATAGTAACATACTCAAATGTCTGAAATTAATAAAATAGCTCCTAAGAGCACAATTCTTCTCCTTCAGTCTTCATGCAGGTTATTGGGATAAACTGAGCAGCTGCTCTTCACGTGAGCACCTATATCTATCTCTATTGCTTTTTTTGCCTCTTTTCCCGAATGCAGACGATGATGAAAACCCCTTCTGAGCAGGCAATATGTATGGCAAAAGCGTTGCTGAGTTAAGTCTTCAAATGAGTTCCAAGTATGCCATGAATGTCTAAACATTTTGTTGATTTCATGTTTTCTCTTGTCAAAGTCTCACTGAAAAAGTGCACCTCTGGAATAAGAAATTTGGGACAGCTTAGAAAAGTATAAATTTGCAATAATTGTTGGTCCCCTTATTCCTTCCTCCCATCACTAAAAAGAGCTGCAACCTAGAAAAAGTAATTAGGTACTGAATATCAATGAACATAAAGTAGTGACTGGAAAATGGCTCTCTATACTTATGATGTACAAAGGACAGCCAGAAGGATACTATGCTGAATGCTGGTACAGACCTAGTCTCTCAGGAGGTTAATTTAATAAATGCCTTAAAACTTTATTTTTTTAGTAAGTTTGAGATAATTGCTAATCAGGCTTTAAAATGTGCAGTAATGAAAAAGTAAGCTAGATTTTATTTCCTTCCCCCTCCTTTTTCCTTGAGGGAGGAAAGAAGTCTTCCTTATTTCAGAAGCTGCTAAAAACACTAATTCAGGATTTGTACCTGTAGACTCTGGGAAGTACGTGTGAATTGTTAAATTTTCATCCTCTAAAAGGTTGATTGAGAATAATTTTCTCATCTCCTGAGCATTGGCTGCAACAGAGGACAGATTGGTCAGATATTATGCAGTGCTTTGTGTGGATATTCTCAATTCTGAGACCTGACACGCTGATGAAAATATCTTGAAGAGATGCACTGTCCTGAAGCAAGTGTTCTATGTAGGCCAAATGCCATCCCAATTAAGATGGCTAACTTAGTCACAGAATTACCTGGATTTGAGGTTTTTCTTGAACTGGGAATATGAATCATGCTTGATTATTTGAGCGTTTTTCTGCTTGAATTATGGAGGATTGACATATGGAATAGGATCTGAAGAAAGGACAATGGCATTTTTGCATGTAATGTGAAGATTATTTCATCTCCTGGCTCAGAAGAGTAGTCTGATGAAGTAACTGGTAGTACCACAAAAGCCTACCACTGTTACGAATATTTACACGAGAAGACCCATAGGCACCTAGGCTGTCATACTTGAAATCCACTGTTACGGTTTCTCACCCCCCAGCTGCAGCAAACTTTTTTTTTTTTTTTCCTGGATCCCTCTTTCAGGGGGTGGATCCCTCTTTCATGTCATGAGACATGAGATGTTTTTAAATGAAACCCAAAAGTTGTATTTTTCATTGTGAATTACACTCAGCATTGTGAATTACACTCAGCAAAATTTTTTTGGTTGTTTAAATAAAATTGGATCTTCTGTATGATTTCCTTCCAAGTTCAGAAGTCCTTGCTCTGATGTTCTTTTCTTCTCTTTTCTTCTTTCTCCCTCCTCTACAATCTTTAACATTTCCTACGCCCCATTTCAGTTTATCTCCTTGACTGGATTACGAGCAACATTGGTTTTGAAATTGACTGGAGAGCTTGTGAATATGGTGGCTGTGAGGAGGTTTTTCCACCTGTCCATTGAGGGCGGAGGCTTTTGGTGTTTTGGGATGACAATATTGCTCACACATTGCTCTAGTCTTTGGCTCGGGTTGGTGTTCATCGCTGTATCATCAGTTTCTCAGGGAAGTCATCCCTAAATTACTGACGAGCTGACTACTGGTAGTGAGTTCTGTCTGATGGAGATCAATTATCCACTGTGCAGATGGGCACTAGATTTCGAAGTCTTATCTCCTAGCACAGCGATTCCTATTCTGTCTTTCACCTAGGATGTCTCCTCTTCTGTGATCTGGGATGTCTCTTCTTCTGGGATGTCGTCATCTTCTGTTTCGATGCAAGAAACAAAAGGCAGCTGGGAGAACTGAAGTATTTATGTGGACTCTTAAGTGGGATTACCTGTGATTGGCCTATGATCATGGGGAATTTTCCTAGATTTTAGACAAGCAATGGTGTCCCAGGTAGCACAGAACAAATCTGCTTCTCCTGGCTGCTTCTAGACCTTCTTCTTCACCTTCATTCTCCACTTTTGGATTTGCAGAGGACTGAGAGTGAATAGGGCTTTTCTTGTTCTGTTTTCATTGGTTTTTGTTTGTTCCCCCCCCTCCACCCCCTGCATTCCTAAACTCCTTTTGCATCCATACCCTGAATAACACTGAGAATTAAGTCCAAACAGCCAGTTGATCTTCTGATGTTATGAACAGAAGTGTTTGAAAACATTTCTTGTGTATGCATGGGACTTGTGCTACACTTAAGTTACTTTTTGCCCCAAAGAAAGATAAAATTAAAGTTTGAAATTAAACTTTTCTGTTTTGCTAAATGGCAATTCAGGTTTTGCACTCACTGTCTAGTTAGTTAAGACCTTAGGAAA
Organism: Fratercula arctica; assembly: GCA_947846985.1. Lineage (NCBI taxonomy): Eukaryota > Metazoa > Chordata > Aves > Charadriiformes > Alcidae > Fratercula > Fratercula arctica. Next base: position 31,257,722 of record CANTUZ010000010.1, read on the forward strand.
TTATGCCATTCTCACTAATGGATTGTTTATTTTGAATAATTCTGAAAGGCACTCCAGCATTGTTGGATAGAAATGTTCTGTGTCGTCGTACATTTTGTGTAAAATACTTGACATTTTAAAATTTGCTTGGGAAGGTAAATGGATTAAAATGTTAATTTGTTACAATGAGTTTCCATGATGAAAAATTCAAAAGGTCTCCTGCTCACATTTTCAGGTCAGGAGGGAGTTTGACTTTTACAAGTCAAAATAAGAGAGATCTCTACATAATGCATGAATGATGTATAACTTTAAAGGGAACTTTCCTGGAGCAAAGTTTCAGTCTGTTCTTGCCTAACTTCTTTTTACTGGAGGGTGTAGGAGATAAGGGAATAGGCACACTGGGTTGCTTGAAGGATTAGTAAAATATTAAAAAGACTTTCGCTTCCATAATAGATCATCAGTTTGAATCCAGCAGAACTCATCACTACTGACCAGCTGTTCAGTGCTCTTTTGCTGATTGCTAGTCATCTTTACTAAGACGGTGATGACGCTGCAGTGAACATCAACTTGACCTCGAGACAATGAAAAACTGAAGTCAGTTTGCAAAACTTCTTGATCTGAAGACCTAGTGAGGTTCTGATATATAACCTGTGGAGGGAAATATGTTTTTTGGACAGTGAGACTGAAGAGGCTGTTGAATTTTAGCAGCTGTGTAATACAGTCCTTGCAATAAACTGCAATAAAAATATCCATTTTTTAGAATAAGTTAGGCTGGGCCTTTGCCCCTTCTGCTCCTGTTGGAAGGCTGCCGCAGGTTTCTGTAATGGTCTTCTTTCCAGTCTGCTCTGAGCTAACTTTCCTGCTCTAGACCAAGGAGCATCTTGTCCTGCAGGGCAGACCTGGGATACGGGCACAACAGTTTGCTATACTGTGTTTGAATAGATAAATCCAGCATTGGTAGCAAATATTGTGGTCACTGAAAGACATTGAACAGACTATTGACTCTGTGTGCATAAAAATAATCTATATGTGGTTCCAATACCTGGAGTTCTCTTCTGCTTTAGGAAAGCGAGAGGAAAAAATGCATGCTTTCTTGGTTGGTTGGTTGGTTTTTAAAATGTGATGCCTTTGTAATAGGTGTGACCAAGTAATTGGTTCTGAGTTGTTTGACCTCTGTTTAAATTTGAAATTAGAATCTGGACATGTCTCAAAACCTAAACCCAACCAACCAACAAAGAACACCTTTAAGAAACCAGAAACCAGTTAAGAAATCATTTGATGGATCTTAAATTTTACTTTTCTCCTTTGATAGCTATTGTGTTAGTGATCATTCCAACTCTGTTTAAAAGAAATTTGGTTCTAAAGAATAGTTGTAAGATAGCTGCATGCTTCCCAGGGACCAGGAATCGTGCATGTAATTTTTCAAATTAATAACAAGAGTTGGATGGAGTGTGTACTCTTAGAACAAAACTGTCTTGTTAAAAAGCACTGTGTTTAGACAGCTTGCAGCAAAAGGAGATTAAATTGCAGCATTTTATATGGCTTGACTGATGAGAAAACTATGCTGCAGTATTTATTGTTTATCAAAGGCCATTCAGCCAGTGGCATTAACAAAAACTAATATTTATTGTATGCAAGATTAAAAAATGATATTGCAGAAATGTGTGACTAGTTTCAGTAAAGATTCCTATGTCTCTGTAGGGGCAAAAAGTTAAGATGTGCTGAAACAGTAATGAGAGGCGCTGTGCAATGTAACCAGGGAGACATCATCCTTCATAGAAAAGAGGTTCTTGTTAGTGATCTGTTACTGAAGGACATTGCAGGAATAACCTGCATGTGTTTATAAAAAACAACTGCTTTCTACAATTGCCTTATTTTCTCCCCTCTACTCCTTTCAAACGTAAACAACCTCAGTCCCTGATGGATGTCCTTTTATTGGCACTCTTCAGATGTAGCTTTCTCTGTGATGGGTTACGCATGTGCATTACAATTTATATCTACGTAGCTACAGTGCTTTTATCCACAGGTGGGAATGGGAGCTTAGCCGTAAGATTATCTGGTTTAGGCATCATATATATTGTTTTGATTAGGGCGGTGTTGTGAGCTATGTTATCAGAATGAGCGAGAACCTGAAAAGTGGATTATCATGATGTTAACCATTTAGAGAAAAAAAAATTAGTTGCCATATCATGACAAGTGCATTGTGGATATATTTGATCTACTGTCTTTCCTCCCTATTTGTAGAATTCGATTTAGCAAATACTGGCTTTTCAGGAATTTTGTGTGTGTGCAGTAAGAACAAACTTGGGATCCCGTTTCCTCTGTAATTGCATGCTACGAATAATAAACAGGTATTACCTGTTCATTTGCAGGGGATCCTGCGTGTGTTTGTTTTTTTGGTTTTGTGTTTGTTTTTTTTAACATGCTTATGTAAATATGGTGTTTGTGAAAATGAGTCTCATATTAGCTCTAGGTTAATGTAATGTGAAAGAAATGCTGGGCAAACATCCTCTAGCCAGTCTGTTTGGAAACAGCTATGATCTGTGGAAACAGCTATGATCTGTGAAATGTTATCTTGGCTAGTTTACATCATTCCCCAGTGAGTCAGTCTGAACTCTTTTCTTTTATTGCATTATTACTTTTTGAAAGGTAATTCTCAATACATTTGTATTCATGAGGCAGTGGACAGTAGGTAATTTAACACCTGCTCTCTATGATCTCTGTCAGCAAATGGCCTTTTCCTAGTGGGATTTATAGTTACTTCATGTCTCAAAGGCGGAGAATTCAAATCCGGTTTAGTTTGCTGAGCAAAATTACGATATGTGCCTTCTTTCCCACCACCACCTTTTAGTCTGGTTTTAAACTAACACTGCTTCTTTTATTACAAAACAGAGAAAGGCTAAAACTTGGAGGAGGTTAACGATTGTTTCATCCTGTCTTCTACCTCTCTAAGATAGGAAAAGGTGGGAGGTGGGGGCAAGAAAACTAGGGAAAAATTAACCTAGTCCCATCTTATTTACTGTGAATATTTTGGAGGCTTATTGTCTTAGTCTTTGCGTTGTGTTCTCTTATTGATTTTTGAGGAGGAAGTGTCTGCATAGGTATGGGGCAAAACTGAGGACTGTGTATTTGTGTCTGCATAGTTCCTGTTGGGAGGTCTGACTTAAGGTCCTTTGCATACCCCTTCAGCTCTGTTTCAACTTCCAGTTCTGGTTTAATTAAAAAAGTGCAGAGAAAGCGTAAAATGGGAGGAGAGAAGGAAATTATAAGAGATACTAGTATATCTCTTACACCTTTCATTTGAAATAAGGTAATGCAATGTTTGCAACTGTTTTTTTATTTTTTGGTTTTTTTTTTTTTTGCAATATGTAGTCTGTAGAAAGAGAGCATATGCTATATCCACCCTACTGCAAAAGCCCTGTGTTTAGGAGATCATTCATATCAGCAGTGGTTGCTCTAATGTTAATCAGTAGGATTAAACTAAACTATACTACATAGATTCAAAATGAGAAAACTGCCTTTTGGTTAAAAAGTCACCAGCATCGCCTGACAGATAATAAGACAACTATTGCCTTCTCACAGCAAAACTCTGCATAGAAATGTTCACTCTAGCTGGCTGAGAGACCATTAAACTAGATTGAGTATTCTCTGGTATCTTGGCCCACATGATTAACAATCTATTGTTGATTTCAGTCACTTGCTTAAGATGAATTTTATCTCTTCAGAGAAAGGAAAAATGTTTGGGGAGGAGAGGTACCTCTCTTTCCCCCTTCCCCAAGAGACTGTGATTATTTACAGTGCTTATCAGCCTTTCAAAGCTGTGTAGATGGAGTATGTTATAAAGCAAACTCTCCCTCTTCTGACTCTGCATCCTGTTTCCTTTTTTCAATCTGGACAGAGGAAACTGTCTGTGCTCTTTTTAGCGTTAGAGTAAAAGCAGCCTTTGCAATCTCACCCTAGATTTCCATCCACCTCACTAGCCTGTGACTGAGCTGAGCTGAAGAATGGAAAGCCCGTGCTTCTGGCTGCGTGTCCCAAATTCAACAGGGACATATTTTAGACGCAAATGGCAGAGACTATGCAAAATAGACACTTAAAAGAGCCGTTCCAGAAACACTTTGGAAAAGCAGAGAAGGATGCTCTTTAAGACCAGGCTTTCTGCTTGAAAAGTACTGGAGAGAGTGTGAGTTTGTCAAAGAGCATGCTGAGGATGAGAGAGGGTTGCTAGCTACCTAAGGAGTAACAGTTGTGCACAGTGCCTTGGTCAAACACGGACCATATAGGAAGATTGCTAGTGTTGGGGTGTTTCATACAGAAGCTGTAGATAACCTTGGAGACTGGGAAGAATAGCTGCTTCTGCAGGAGAAAGCCCGTAGCCTCACAGAAGCAGGAGGATGAAGCAGTTGAGGTGGTTGGACCGAGCTGTGGAGTCAGGCAAACTTGATGAGGTGTTACTGAAGAGCAGGGTGGCGCAGACAGGCCCACAACTAGACAGGTCTGCATTGTTGGCAGGTGTAGTGGAACAAAGAATCTGAAAGACCTTGCAGGGAGCTGAATCTCAGAGAGATCACGCAGCCAGCCCGTGGGTACACTAGAAAAGCTTGATTTGGATGCTGGAGTACCACATCCCTTTTAGCTGTGTTCCTTTGGTAAGGTAGGCCACGTCAGAGAGCTAGTGTTACTTCTGTCCAGATGAAGGCTGTCTCACAAATGAGAAGGACGTTGGTTTGGGACACGTCAGTCTAAAACTTCTGCAGTGCAGTAAAGCACACCTCCAAAAGGTAAAAACAAACCAAAAATGATATATAAAACAGAGCTCCAGGTCTGCTTTACCTTTACAGAAGCAAATATACTTTATGGCTAGTGAAGTAGGGGCTTTCTGTTACCATCTGTTAAATCTTGCAATTACTCTTCCCTCATGCTCTAGCATCTGTGAGTCTCAGTAGCAGAATTGTTGCTTGGAAACTCAATTGTCTTTTTGCATTTACTGGTAGAAAAGAGTGCTCAATTTCAGTAACTTGATTATCACAACTTCTGCATAGATCTAAAACTCCTTAGCAAAGGCAGTTCCTTAAGTGACAGGCTAAATGCTGCAGATATACAAGAAGTGTTTAAAATTGTTTTCAGTAGGGGTAGAGTTGTTCTGATATGAACATTTGTTGGTATCATAATTGAGGCTTAAAATAAGTTGCGTGGAAATGAACCTATTGTATATATGCTGGTGTTGATGTGCCATTTCTACTTCTTTTTTTTTTTTCCTGTGGAGTAGAAAACCACCTATGAGTATTCAGGTTGCCATCATCTGACTGTGGGTAAATTTGGGTGGGTTGTTTATTTTTTTTAAATTTTTTGTTTGTTAAACTTTAGTTCTGCAGTGTACCCTGACGATTTATTTTATGTCTTCTGGAGAAGTCAAACTTCTAATACCTACCAACTTGTGGCAGAGATTCCGTCACAACATGTTTCTCTGGTGTTAGAAGACAACACAATGGTGTATTGAATCTTTTTGTACAGATAGACTATTCGGAGTTAAGTTTGAAAGAAAGAGTAAGTGTGTTTTGTGACTCATTGCATCCAATCTCTTGATTTTGACTGTTGAGGAAGCAGACACTCCCTCCTATTTGTTGAGATTCATATTCCTAAATCAAAACACTGATGTCAGGAGGCTCGCTCTAGGATAGATTCACAAATAGTATGTTTGATGCTGACAACTGCCTCCCCCCCCATGTTGATTTAAATAGGTGTGTAAGTGCCTTGCTGAGTGTTTGCCTTAAAGGATTCCTATGGCACAAGAAGGATTTTGATTTGAGGAGAGTTTAGGAAGCAGTCATAATATCAGGAAGACTGACACACACCCACACCCACATACCCCCCTTTTTAACTTTAAAAGTGGTCACTGTGACTTTATCTCATATTTTGGGTGAGCAGGTAGAGAGGAGAGATTCTGAATTTCTTCATAACACTCTTGATTAAATTAATCTTCTGCCTTCTGTTTGAACGCATTCTTTCTCCAGGGTCCTTGTTTCTCCCTTCCCCCCTGTCCTTCAGGAGCTTCTTTGACTGTATTATGGATAGACATTCACAGCTTGGTGAGAAGATTTTTGCGGGGATTTTTGGTTTGATGGAACACTTCTTGAGTTTAGTTTCTCCAGGACTATTCATTTTGAGGGTTTGGTTTGAAGGGAGGGAGAAGGAAACCATGATCATTACCTTGTTTTCTGTGTTGTTTGGTTGTGGGGTGGGCTTGGTTTTGTTTTTTCCCCCCTCTCTGTTGACTAAAGTAACATGAATTTCACAAAGCTTGCAGAATCAGTACTTAAAATGCATACTAATGTTTTTTGGGCTTGGGTTTGTTTTTTTTTTTTTTTTGATAACTACAGAGGATAGGTGTAGAGAGAACACGGAGTGACTCTGTTCGTAGTGTGGTTTGAGAAAAAAATAACAGAGCTGCACTTGTCATCTGCAGTTACACTCAGGACTCCCAGGATCTGAAGACAGCTTAAGAGGGCTTTTGTTTTTATTGCCATGTAAGTTTAAATATTGGTTCCTATGTTGTGTGCTTTAAAGTCATAGCAAAGAGATATTCTTCGCTCAGTTTTCAGGAGGTATCACAAAGACTGAAAACTGAGCTAAATGCCAGAGTAGGTTGTATGAAGTGCTAGATCAATACTTGAAACTGGCACATGTAATGACAGCTTTGAAACTGATGTACATATGAGCGTGATTGATAATTGCATTGAGAGCTTCTTAAGAGAAGCTTGGGGATTCATTCTGTTTAAAATGGAAGGAAAACAGTATCTACACAACATTATGTACTACACTTCATGGTAAGTGTTACACATGAAGGCTTCAAAGGGTATTTAAGTGCTTTATGCTATTCATTATCCTCAAGAGTAGTACTAAAATCAGCGTTTTGGGTTACAGAGCTTGTGGGATGTGCCTTCCCTTAGGAAGGAGAGGGATGGCAGCCTTCGTGGTTTGGCTAGTGCTTGGTTTCTTTTTTTTTCCCCTATCTGTGGGGGACTTTCATTAGCAATTATATGTATCTGGACTTAAGAAGCATCTATTTAACATGACATTAACATAGATTCGAATTCATACATTTGTGGTGTGTACTTCTTTTAAAGGTGGGGTAGGCAGTAGCAAGTGTCACCACTTGATCAGTATTTCCACACCAATACTCTTGTAAAGTTTAGTAGCTTTGACTTTATTCTGTGGACCATACAGAGGTCTGAAAGTACCAAGTTATTTAATTACCCCTGTTGTTCCAGTGCAGTCAGGAGCCCAGGCTGTTTGCACCCCTGAGAAAGTGATATGGCATTGAACCGGGATTGTAAAGAGTAAAAGGAGAGCAATGTGCTGCTTCAGTACTTTGCCATGAAGGGCTATTGTTTTCTTGCAGAATATAACCACTGAAAAAGACTTATAGCTGCCCAGTTAGGGACAGCCCCCACTTGGGGGTTAGGTTATTGTGTTCCATTTGTGGCTTGGATGATTTCAGCCAAGAAGAGAGCAACCTCCTTTTTTATTTCCAGGATTTGGGGATCTTCAGTATTAGACCCTTAGGCTCTTTTACTGCCAGCTGAAGTTATTTATTATTTGGTACGAGGTAGAACAACAGTTGTTCATGTAGAAGGCTCTTGCTAGACTTTGCTCTTAAAATTGACTTGCTAGAAAAGATTTTGTAAAGGACGTGTGTTCCCAAGCACTTTTCTCTATGGAAACTGTTGTTCTAACTTCCCACTGATCACTTGGAAATTAATTCTTATGATTTAGCGTTGTGTTTGTTGTCTATAGATCTTTTGTTTTTCTGAAACACCACTGAAGTAGTGGGCTGAAAGTTTGCTTTGGCGTGACATAAAAATGAAGATGACCTACCATTTTCTGAAGCAGTTATTGCTGGAGGCATTAATTCTGGTGTGGTTTTTAATGACACCTGTTGTTTGAATCTGCTTAGCAGTCTGACTTTTTAATGTTTGAGCGTGTAGCTATGTTGAAATTGGCCTAAATGAGGTTAACTGGAAAGAAGAGAGCTGCTGTTGGCCTGAAAGAGAGCCTGCAGAGAGGTGAGTCAGCAGAGACTTAAAGCAAAACCATGACTTGATGAGAAGTGCAAGCAGCAAACTATGAAGTATGTTAATTAAATGCTAGTAGAGAGTAGGTGGGGGAGATTTCATGTAACAGGGAGTTGTGTAGGGTTTTTTAAAAAAAAATTCTAAACAAAACATTAGGAAATAAATTAGTTGCTTTTTTTCATCTTAGTTCCCTTGCCTAATTGTAATCAAATTTAAAATAATAATAATAAAAAAAATCTAAAAAATCTTTCCCTCCAATCCAGAGGGCTTTTAGGCTGATCTGGAATCTCCTAAATTTAAAGCAGCCCCAGACGACTCCTCTTGGCATAAGATGGGGAATGACAATGCTGCTGGCCAAGGCAGAAAGGTCATGCTTGGAAGCCTGTCTGAAACAGCATAAGCACAGATGTAACTCAGTGCTAATATCTTTAGTGATACAAAATGGAGGTTCTTGGAAACGTGATATTTTTCAGGATCTGTAAATATTTCCAGCTGGGGCCAACAGACACCAGACTTGAAATGTTGCAATGTTATGGGTTAACAAAAGGTTTTGGATGCTGGGTGGGGATGGTTGCATTTTTCCTTCTACCTTTTTATACTGTACATTCATGTCTAGAGAATGTGTGTTTAAATCCTTGACCTTTCATATAAAGCTTTGAAAGATCCTGTGGCACTTTACCTGTGAGTAATATGACTGCTGTGAGGGGTTGGTGTTTGCTAATTGAATCTGAATTGACTTATTCTGTGATGCACTTTTAAAAATTCTTTGTAGAGACTTTCCAGTAGCAGAGAACACGCATTTTGCTCTTCTTGTCTCTCTGTCTCTCTGTCTCTCTGTCTCTCTGTCTCTCTGTCTCTCTGTCTCTCTGTCTCTCTGTCTCTCTGTCTCTCTGTCTCTCTGTCTCTCTGTCTCTCTGTCTCTCTGTCTCTCTGTCTCTCTGTCTCTCTGTCTCTCTGTCTCTCTGTCTCTCTGTCTCTCTGTCTGTCTTTATTTCATGCTGCTAGTAGATTCTCTGGTAAGAGCTCCTATTTTCTGTTTTCTGGAACAGAATCTGTGACTGCTAGCACGATACCAGTATTTTAAAGATGAAACAGAGAGGCACATGATATACTCATAGGATATTTCACTCTTCCTTCTTGCTGGTTTCATCTTGACGTCTTTTGAAGGCGAAGTTCTCTGCCAGCAAGATTGCTTTAGCTTTGAAGAGAACTGGGTTAAAGTAGACCTTGTTCTACCCAGTGCAAAAATAACAGTATTCTACCCAGAATCAACTGAGTGTGGAAATGGTTTGGCCATATAAAATTCATATGAATGTTTCTTTGGGAAATACTTTTCTTCACTTTTTGAATAGCAGCAATGAATATATAACAGGGGATCTGCTGGAAGAGGTTCTGTGTTTTACTTTTCTCTTCTGAAACATTTCTCCAGTTTGCTAAGGTGATGGCATTCTTTAGGGTTTGGTTTTTGGTGTGTGGTTTGGGGTTTTTTTTTTGTTTGTGTTTTGTTGGGGTTTGGGGTTTTTTTTTTTGTTTGTTTGTTTTTCCAAGTGGTGTCATGTACATTAAATTAACCATAGAAGATGTCAAAGAAGAATTTTTGTGATCCTGGATCCAAATGTCACTTTTGTACAACCCCTGTTGGAGGTTCTGTTTCTAGGGAGTAAAAAATCAGTTGCTTTGGAAAAAGTTGTTTCAATGTATTCTGATTGGACAGAGATAAAGGCCTTCCATGCCTTTGCCAGCTTCTAGGGTAATTTATTTAGGCACACCATGACTCACAATATTGAACTAAGAAAAATTGTAATTCTGTGTGGGCCTCAATTTTGTATTTTCTTCAATGAAGATGATGATTAGGCTGCTTGTTCAGAAATGAAAAAGTAATGACCTTTTGTAAGGGGGGCGGGAAACTCTTATTCCATATCTCAAAAAATGGTCTCTCTTCTGTGTAATAACCACCAAGTATGAATATTCGACAAAGGAACCCCACATGAAGAAGAAAGCCTCAGAACTAACCAGGTAATTCTGTTAACCTGGTGGAAATAGTTTGCTGCTTCTTGGGTCTAGGACATAGCATGGGCTTCATCTTGTTCCTCGGTTTTATCCTGTAGCTTGGGCTCCCTAAGTCAATTTCCTATGTTAGAGACAAAATCTCTGTATTTTGTTAGTATAAGGTAAACAAGTCTTCCTACAAATTCAGTCTAGGAGTAGGGTTGCTCAGAAGCATGACATGAAATTTGGTAGAAGTGTTAAGACTACTTTTTTCCTAGCATAATCCTACTCCAAGATTATATCTAAGAGGGGGCTTAACAAGACAGTATCTTCTTCAAAGTGTGGATGTAATTTCTCTAATAAAATGAGCATTTTCAATAGCAGCATGTGGTAACTCCTGTAGCGATATTTCCTCATTAAATTATAACTGATGAACCTGCCTCTTTGAGATAGGTGGCATAACTAATTCTCGGTCATATCAGTTTGTCTGTAGTTTTCTTGCTTGTGTAGACTCGTCATTGATTTCTGTTTATTTGGATAGGCTGATCTTAAATTCTTGATAGTCTGAGACTTTCCACAGAGCCACTTGTTACAGAGAGCTTTTACAGTTGTTTTAAATCAGTTGTTAGCTTAAGATAGTTAACTCAAGGTAATAGCAAAATGTTTGAGGAGGAAGAGATCACATCAACCTTCACAAAAGGTAGAGATGACCAGTTATATCTAAGGTAAAATTAACTATTACATGCTAACTGGCAATTTATTAATTTTAGAGGTTAGATTTGGTTTTGTTTTGTCTTCCCCCCCACCCCTGCCTTCTTTTGTGGAAGGGCTCTAGCAGTTAGTTTTGATTATAATAACCTGTTCACAACAAAGTGGAAGCTGACTTGCTCAGGGCAAGCTCAGATATTAGATAGATATCAGATCCTACTTCTAATATAGATAGTATTCAAATAAAATATTTCAGGCTTATGAAAATAAGAAATAAAATATTTCAGGCAATGTCTGTCATTTTTATCACATCCCCATGGAGTTGCTTTATGAGCTTTGAGCTAATACCAGCTGCAGATTGAAACTGGAGCATTAATAGCAAGTTGAACCTGGCATGCTGTCTGGTTATCTAGAAAATCGTTTTACTACAAGGACCCATAACCACAAAGAAGAAAGCTGAGGTTTCATGAAATTATTCTAGGGACAGCGGTGAATGAAGAGTAAGGCTTCTTTTCTGCTTTTCTTGGTATGGTTTTTTTGCTATTGCCCTGAAGAAACATGAAAAGGACGTGTGCAACCTGGCTTGGCAGGGATGACCAGGCCCCAGTGAAGTCCTATGACTGGTCCCCTCAAGGAGGGGTAGTGTGGGTGTAGATAAGCCAAGGGAGAAGCAGGTAAGTGACATTTCATTTATTCCTAATGAAGCAAGGGAATTCTAGGGCAGCAGCGTAAGAACTGCAAAATCTGCAGTTATGTTGCAGGAGCAGCTTCCCAAGAGACTAATTGAGAGAGGCAAAACTTTGAACTCCAGTGATTTAAAAGGCTGTAGTTCCCTGTACTTGTTCAGTGGAAGTGGCCATAATAAAGATGATATGAAAAACACAACAAAACAGACTTGCAGCTGCTTTAAAGATGGTTTTGAACTCTGTTGTTCGAAACAGCGTAATTGGGGTAAACAACCTTTGAGATCTAAGATTTAACATTCCCTTAAAGTAATCACGTGGTAGTCTGTACTAGAGGACCGATAGCATGTAAGAGAGAAAAGACTTCTCTCTCTTTAGAAGGTAGGCCTGTGCTTGGTTTGCAGGACTGATTTAGTATTATACTGGAAGAAGTGGATATTGGAGGAGGTTATGCAAATGGCTCTGGCTTTACTTGCACTTGAGATATGTTTAGGAAATAGACACTAATAGTGCAATATACTGGTTGTGTGGTGTGGGTAATTTTGGGGGGTTTTTTTGGTTTGTTTTCCTTTTTCTCTTTGCAAATACGGATATCAGCGTAGGAATTTTTTTTAAATTTTAATTTTATTTTTTTTTAATCTTCAGAGAAGGAGACATTTGTAGATGGCACGTAAGTTGTTCCTAGCTCCAGTGAAGAATGGTCAGCTTGAATTTCTACTGCCAAGTGCAGGGAATTGGTAACTGTGCATGACTAATTTCACGGTCAGCTTGTTGCTTAATTACAGTTTCTTCTTGTTCTTGTCCTATTACTGTGGAAAGGATGAAAGTTAGCACCTAAAATAGACAAAAAAGAAGGGATCAGAACAAATGTGTCTTGCCTGTGCCCTTAACCCATGGAAGTCCCTCTGGGAGTCCTATAAATGAAAAATACTAATTGTGTATGCAACAGCCTCCAAAATTCTGGAGAGAAATACCTTTAAGCATACCTCTGACTGCTTACTCCTAAATTTCTTCAGACTCCTGGTTTGTGTTGCAATGTTCCATTCTAATTCAGTTTTTAGACTATGTATGTTCAGCTGTGAGGTGTTATAGCTGGTACAGTGCTTGGACAGGAGTGGATGCGCAAAGCAGTAGTATAGATGAACAGATTTTCTTCAGGGTTTTCTAGAAGTGTGTGGGAATTTCCTCCCTTCTGCTCTACTACAAAAGATGCAAATTGCTTTCCCTCCCCCAGACTGCATGCTGGATAATACCCTGAAGACTGAGTTTAAATGTAAAATTTGTGGAACCTCTTGCAATTTATTTTGACACAAAGTTGATGGTGCTGGTTAGGAAGGAACTTCTTTCAGAACTGAGGTTGTACAGTGAAATTCCCCAGCAGGATTACTATGATGCAGTGCACATGGCACTTATGTTGCCGTTCTCCGGTAACCTTCCATTGAGTTGCAGCAGGCACTGGTGGAGCGTTTTAGTCCTTGGCTTTCTGAGAGAGACAATGATTTTTGCAGACAGGGGATGGCACTGTTGCACTGTATCTCCTCAGCCTTCCATCCAAAATGTCTCTATTTATAAAAAGGGCTTGGTATTTACCAGGAAGGGAGCAGATAAACCAGATGCATCATTGCAAGATTTTCTTGGAATAGTTCTGCATAAAATATCAAATCTGGGTTACTGGGAATTTTATATTTTGATAAAACCCCCAAAAGAATGCGTTAGCATGCACCTAAATTGGATGTTACCAGTAGACAAAGTTTAAGGCATCCTTTTCTATTTTAGATTTAAAATGAAACACCTGTGTGATGCTCCGAGAAATCATTAATAATACAAAAAACTCTCAGCACCATGGCAGTAATCATTTCCACAAGAATTCAACCAGCAAGCATTTAAAGAAACTTCTTTCTACCTTTCTCTTATTCTGGAAAATGCAAGCTTCCGTTCTCCAAAGCCTGAATAATATATTGTTGTCTTCTGCAGTTCAGCCAGAAATTCCCTAGGGCAAGAGGCCAGTTCTGAAGGATGCCCTGTCTGCATGGGCAGGCACATGTGTGGGTGTGGAAGGGGCATTCAGCTTGCTCGTCTTGGCTCACCACAGTCCTAGGAACATGGTAGATGGATCCAAATTTTTTCTTTTGAAGGATGGGCTTTGGCTGTGTAGGGCAGTATAGTTTAGTGCAGTCAGAGCTGTTACTTGAGCACTGACATGAGCACATGGCAGTGAAATATCTACTCTGCTTCAGTCATCCGATGATTCTCAGGTGAAGTCCCATCTGGGATGTGCTCTTAACATCCTCAGTCTTGAGGTGATGAAAGTGTAGGTAACAATGGGAAAGTCTGCATTTAAAATACAGGTTATAGGAGAAGCTGACCAGGCTGTTGCTGTAATGTGATGGCTGAAATTAACTAACTGATTAAGTTCCTTTTCTTTGGAGGAGCACAGCTACCTCTGGTTCTCTTCTACTAGTCCACTGTGACTTAGTTTTACCTGAAAGGTGGCTGTCTCATTTTCACCTCCGTCTTTATTTCAGCAAGGCATGAACACTGGTCCTGAGCTGTACTGTGCAAGTCAGACGAGGTAAAGTTGACATGAGTCGGTAAACAAAAAACACTGGCATTTTTGTTTCTTGTCTAGGCCCCTTCTCACTCACCAGCCACTTCAAACTGGTGTTGTGAAACCTTTAGTGGGGAAAAAAAAGAAGCCCATGTCCATAACTGTCAGCAGAAACGTCTGAAGTGAAAAGAATGAAACCTCTCAAAAGAAAAGTTAAACTGCACCAAAGTCTTTATCTCTGTGACTCTCCTTTTTCTTTTTTTTTTTTAAATTTCCCTTCCCCTGAAAATGTGTGACTGAGTCAAGCAAAAACAATCTGTGTGATTCATGTAGGTTTTTTGTGAGTTGGGAGGGAAAAGACACAGATAATTTTGGTCAGACCATTTCATTTGGCACTGCACTTTAAAAAAAAAATAATTGTTTTAACATGGCATTTAGTTTCAAAAGTACATATAAAATGTTCACTATGCTTAGTTCTGGGACAAAAAATATTTTATTCAACTTGGACTCACCTCTTCTCATCCTTCCTGCCAGCTGTGGGAAAAAAGGACAAAGTGAGCTGCTTTACTGGAGCTCGATTTCTCACTTGAAGGGCAGGACCTATTGCTGCCTGCTGAGGTGTGTAGGTGACTCAGCTCTGAGGCCTTTCTACTTTAAGGAAGTCAATTTATTTTCTGGACAAGGTAAATCAGATTAGAGATAACCTGTATGCTTCTGTGACAGTATCAAAGGCAGCTAATCAAGCTAATAATAGCAGAATTATTATGAGGCATCTGATTCTCATCCATCACTAGAAAGAGATAATTAACTGAGAAGTCCTTTGGTTTATTCTAAGTCCATACCTAGATTACAAGGGCCAAGTACATGGAAGGTATATATATGCTAAGAGCAGTCTCACAGTCTGCCTCAGAAAGAGGAGATGAAATGTTGGTTAGCTATTTTAGGATACTCTGGTTATGACTTCTGGAGTCTGCGTCTTTCAAAACTGTATTCAACCTGTCTTTCCTGAGTTGCTGATGATCCTTGCTGGCCAGGAGTTTGATAGCTGTCCTTAGGACTCCTTCAGAAAGAGGTGGCCTAGTGGAAAAGGTGCTAAACTTTTTTTTTTCTCTCTCTCTTTTTTTTTTTTTTTTTTTTTCCCCTTTCCCCCCTCCTCCCCGGCACTCCTTGAATTTTAGTGAGCCAGTAACTAGCTGGAACAAGCTAAGGGCCAGCAGAATAGTCAGGGAGCTGTCTCAGAAGATTCCTCATCTACCTACTGGCCATGCAGTGCCACCACAGTCATGTTCATGATAGCCTGGAAATAGCATCAACAGAAATACACTAGAAATGTCCTAGCTTTGTTTCATTTGGGGGCTTGCATAGTAAAGGTAATATTCTTTCAGGTGATGCTTTGGACAGAGTAATTTTCCTTCTGTTTCTTGTTTTGGTTTGGGTTTTGAATTTAGAAGAACATTCCTCAAAAAATGTGTTGGAGCAAAGTGAATTTTTCACCTTTAAGCTTCGCCTGATCGTATGTGTTTGTGTAGTTATGTGATGACTCCTTCCTGGGAACTAGGAATAGAAAAAGTGAACCTCTAAAGACAGAAACACTGTTGGAAAATTATTTCACTTGATGTAAACAGCTGGTCATCAATGATGATGATTTAACTTGAAATAGGAAAAGCTAGACTGGAAAAATCATACAATTATATTGTAAACCTAATTACACCGCAGTAGTATAGGAATAAAGTGGAAGAGTTTAGAGGACAAAACAGTTATCTGTATTTGTAATGGCAAGCACACTTTGATAGGTATTAACATGATTGAAAATAGAGGTATCATTATTCCTGTTTCAGAAATGGGAAATGAATGTACATATGCTGAAGGACTTGTTCATGTCTACTCATTGCATTCCTATCAAGACTATTTTAGGACATAATATTACCTCAGGGAGTTAAAGAAGAGCTAAACTTTTTCACTTTTAAAATATTATCTTAACTTAGAATTCAAACTGACCATACATTGTTAGGAAGCATTCTATGAAATGTCATGCAAAACTCCTAATGTTCTCCATTAAGAACAGGCCAAGGCACTTCATCATGGTGTTCCTCCTGCACTTTTTTTTTTCTTTTTCTTTTCCTGGAACATCCTACCTGAGCCCCAGTTGTCTTCAGCAAAGTTCTGCCTACCATTCATGATAAGGAATGTACACGTGAAACTAATCTAGCATATGTGGCACTTAGACATTTAGTGCTACTGAAGTTGGACTGTGAGTCAAAATGTTGATGACCTACCATGCATTGAAATGAGGCTGATGATGCGTAAAGTGGTGAAATATTTATTTCAATACTTAGCTGATGATGCACTATTTATTTTAAGACTATTGAACTGTGTAGTTGTAATAAGGTTTTGAAAGGCAGTTATGAAATGTCCTCATTGTATATCTGCCACAGCTAAAGATGAATCTGAATTCTGGAGGCAAATACTGCTGGATTCCAGTTGTTCAGTATCTAAATTTGGTTCTGAATTGTTATAGCTTAGACATATCTGTTATTACATGGAGGTATGTATCTAATTACATAGAATATTCCTTTATGAAGCAACCTGGTTTGGACTGCAAGATGTAAACTTTTGCAAAGCTCTATTTGGATAGGGGTCTTGGACATAGACCTCATAAAGTCACTGCTGGAAGGTTAACTCTGACTTATTTATTCCTTTCCAGAGGAAGTATTCACACCAACAAGATTAGGTTGTGGATTTATGGATAAGTATTCAGAATTTTCCTTCCCCCCATCCTTGTGTTAGTGTAGCCTCATCCATTTAAACTACAGGCCTGAAATCTTAATATCTTTTTCCTCCTCTAGAAGTAAATTCCTTTAAATTACATAGCATTTCTAAGCAAGAAAACAAAATAAAGGAATGTCTTTCTTGGAAGACATTAGGTTTTTGAGGTCTGTATCTGTGACTATGAAACCCACCTTTTCATAGTTTCTCTAGGACTTCACAGATCCCTTAGTGCAGAACTGATGTTTCTGTGGGGAATGCAAGGCTTCCCTGGAGAAGTCCATTCTAGCTTTCTGCCTAGTGGGTAGTCCAGCACATGGGGTGGGTAAAGTTATGCCTTTCTTTAAAGCATGTATTTGCTACATACATCAGAAATCTGAGGATAGGTTTTTTTAATGATGTTCATTGAATAACAGAGTTTAAACTGTACTTGCTAAAGAGTTTAAAAAAAGACAAGTGAAAATCTACTGACACTGAGTGCATAAGGAGCAGGACCAGTTTTGGATGTGCTTTATGACTAGAAATAGTTATTTGAGGATATAACATACTTTTATTTTACTATGAGGAAACAATCTATCAGTTGCCCTCTTTTTAATTAGGAAAGTTTTTGCTTTGTCTTCTGAAAACTTTTTTTTTTTTTTTTTTTTTTTTTTTTTATTGTGCCAGCTATATGATATGAAATTAGGGAATGAGTTTAGGAATTCCCTGATGTGCTTTGTGAACTGTTTCACAGTGGAGTCTAGTGTGGCCAAACTTATGGCGTCTGGATTTAAGAGCCATATAAAAGTTCTCTCTGTTTCCTAGGATTTCTTTGACCACTGTTATGGAAGTTGTGCTTCATAACCTGTTAAAGAATTGTGTTGGTGCCTAAAGTATCTAACAGCATAAGGTATTTTACTTGTTAAAGTCGGTATCACAAATGAGAGATCTATTTCAAGGAACTGGTTGAGTGATCTTGTTTCCTTCTCCCGTTTGGTGACTTTGTATGCCACGTTGTCTGAAGGCACCAACAGAAACAAATGTCTCCCTGTGCAACTGTGATTTAAACTTGTGAAAATAAAGTGTGAGTGATGGCCACATTAGTACTGGATTTCAGGAAGACATTTTTTTGTAAAACTGTTACAACTCGCAAATAAATAAGGGCTTTCTTTAAGCCATTTTACTACGATCACTCATGTTTTGAAAATAAGACATGCATTTTTCACTTCTTAGGATCGGAAGTAAGGGCTTTAATTATCTTTTCATTCACCTTAGACTGTTTGATCTGCAGTTAATATTCCTTACAGTAAAAGAAGAGAAGGACTTGACTTGTGCATTAAAGGTCATCGAGTTATAGAGGCCCATAATGAAACTGTCTTTGCGGATGATTAAAGATGCCAAGCAATAGTGGCTGTCAGAGCTGCTTGGGCTGCTAGATCCTTGCATCATTTCTGTTTAGAGCAACTGATCAAAGGGAAAATTTACAGCCAAGTCACGTTTTTCAAGCTGAGAGGTCTAAGGGATGGCAGGTTCCAAAGTGTAACATGCAGGGGCTGAGGGAAAAGGATGTGTGGGAAGGAAGTGTGTTAACCAGATGGCTCTGCTTTACTGTTTTTGGGAGCCCTTGAAGGGAATGAGGGAGAGATCAAGGCAGCAAGTTTCTGCCTGAGCAGAATTTCAGCCAAAAGGAGCTCTGTGTGTGCTCTTCACCTCGCTGGTTCAACTCGACAAGGCTCAAGGTGTAACCTGTAAATAAACTTGTACTTGACTTTTCATCTTTCCAAGCATGCTACTGTTGAATTGGACACTCTGTATGGTACTAAGGGGGATCCTCTTTCTTTATGGACATGTACAAGCCCGTTTGCCTTTCCATTCAGATCAATTAAAAAAAATCCAATTTTTGTAACTGTTTAATTACAGGACTCCTGCTCATTAGAAGTTCCAGGCAGTGGGAACCACTCAGTATTTGGCTCATTGACGTCTAATGCCCCTTGGTGACCTTTAGAACAATTTAATTAAAATGACCCAAAATACCTTCAGAGAACTGCCTCTCCCAGCTAAGCATGGATAGTATTGTCCTCTAGGGCTGCATTTAGAGAGCTCTGTGTCTTTTTAAAGGTAAAGCATATGGGGATTCTAGGCTACTGCAAAAGCACAAAGCAAAATATAGGAATGAAAAAATGTTGCATAACCTGTAACATTGCTCTAACAAACATACCACTAGTTACTACTGAAATATTCTGTGGTAAATGATAAAAGAGCAGCCTTTAATCTAACATATGAGAGGAGGGGAAAAAGAGAAAGAGATATTATTAGCAAGCATAAGCTGAATCATGACTATATATTCTCCAAAGAGGTGAAAACAACATCTATTTGTGTTTCCACTTAAGGCAGATTTCAACATGAGGGTACACTGATTATTTATTTGCTGCATCTAGAGATAACCACCATTCATTTAAATGAGTTTGAACAAACTTTAAGTAGTGGCATTTAAGTAAATTACAGGCAATGTTTTTCAATTTTTATTTTAGAATTATTTGTGCAACCTGAAAGCATTTTAATTCCTCATCTCAGCTCTTATTGGTGGTATTCATTGTTCCTCTGCTTATTACTGCATCACGTTTCATAAACTGAGGTTGCTGTGATTTGCGCTGACGTGGTTTACTGAATGGCCCTTATCTTCTGCTAAACTTGGCTGCCATTAGCTTAACACTGAGTTTTCTAAGAATACCTCACTGACAGTGGGTTGCCTAGAAAAACAATATGGTTTCCTTCATAAGGCAACTGTAGGACACAAATAGGAACTTTTCCATATCCACCCCAAAAAGCTGCAGTCAGTTTGCACTTGGTCTTGAGCTTCTGGCCAAAATCCAGCATTTCCAGTAAACTGTGTCTCTGAGAGAAGGGAGAACACCAGTTTGCTTTTTGGTTGCATCACTCAAAGGATCAATATTGGAGGTTTTCTGGTTGCCCTTTCATGAAACAGCTTTTTTTTTTTTTTTTTTTAAGACTGATTGAGTCCAGGCTATAAGCAGCACGTGTTGCTCTTTGTTTATCAAAAATTCAAATGCAAAGTTATTGTCAAAACTTTTCAATTTCCCTCCAATACTTATGTCAGCCTGTCTTAACACTGAGAGCTGTGAGCAGTGAAACAGCAACCTGATTTTTGGTAGAAATGCTGTGATTCCTACCATTTATCTAACCTCCAAGAGGGAAGCAAATCCTGTATTCTGGGATGGAAGGCATTATAATCCTGTTGGTTCAGACATCAGGCTGCTTTGTTGTAGTGCTGTAGAGAAATAGCAAAGACGACAGCTCCTGTCCTGGGCAGCTGACGCTTCCAGTTATCTGACAGGCTCTGAGAGACGAGCACAATGAAGAACTGTGGCAAAGCAGGGGTGGAAGACTGAGGCAACAGCAGAGGCTGCAGCTGAGGTGAAAGCAATTGAAAGTGGAAACTGAAATTGCATGTTGATATCCCTAAGAAACTGTCAAAGTATAAATTGTTCCTGACAGTGCTTTGCTATTTCTTCCTGTGTTTGCTTGCCCTATGAGCAGCTTAGTGTTTATGGTTCCCGTTGCAGTTAGTAGTCCTAATTAGACCTTTAGCCAGTGATATAACCCCCTTCAAATTTATGCTGATATGAATATACAGTCACCCATTTAAAAAAATAAATCAATCACAATGTCATTAATTGCATGAAAAGCAGCAGTTTATGCTTAAGGGAAAACTAAGCTCTGGTTATTTGGGCCATTTGGTGTAGAAGTCAGTAACAGTCAAACTTACTACAGTTGAAACACTCCAATATTAACCTTCATTATGAGTGCTTTATTTTCATGGTTAATATGTAAGAAAAATGGTACTGACAAATTTAATGCAGATATATCTGATTCTACCTCTTTGTGCTTTAAGAAAGATTTTTTTTATGCCTGTGTTTTTGTTTTGTTTTTATTTTTAGAGAAAAAGAGTAGTTGCTGTTTTGCCTGTAGTAGTTTTAGATCTCTGTGAGCTTCTCTCATGAGACACCTTCTCTTGTGGAGATCAAAGAACAAAATCACTTCTATCACATTTGTGGATCATTGCAATGTATCATTTTGTGTGTGTTATGCTATTTGAATGACTGATCAAAATCAATTACCTGAAAGTGAAAATTGCTTTTTAAATAGATCAGAATAAGAAGACAGGAGATATACTATTCATGGTATCTATCAAACCTGCTTCTTGCTGCTTAATGGCTCAAGGTCTCATAACCAAAGGCTTTAGCATTACATATTGTAGCATTACCAACATGCTGAACTGCAGCTCCTGAAGTCAGAAATCCTATACATTAAAAAGAAACCAACAGATGGCATTTTATAAACCCCATGTTTCGTTGCCCTATAAATAGAGATTATCAAATGCATAACAAGCACCCAGCAAGAAAAATATTCCTTCTCTGTTAACTACTTTATTAATCATAAGCAAGTAAATAATACCTTTTTTGCCTCTTGCTGGTAATTCTGTTTGTAATATACTTGATGTTATTATCGTAAGGCTATGCTCATCTGTGAGTTAACGTTTCAAGCTAGACATTGAGAACACGTGGCACCCACTTTTTTTTGTCTTCTGCTAATCATATTCCTATAATGTGCATATACTAACATTATGATTGTATTGTAGTTTACAATAAGGATGAATTTCAAACGGTTGGAAATCAGATTTTCTTGTTCTAGAAGGGAGGGTGGTAACTGGCAATTAGGTTCAACGTAAGTCTTAGTTGAAAGGAGGTGAAAGAAATTGCTTTTAAAATAATAATACTGTCAGGTAGACAGAGATGCTTATGGATGGTGTAACCAGCTGTGCAGGAGAAATGTCAAAAGATGGTTATGGGAGCATTTGGAATGTAGAAAAATCAATCTAAAAGGGTGTTATGTAAACCCTATACATTTTATTATGATGTTGCTTTAAGACTATTATCCTGTATCCTGTCATTATGAGATTCTTTCTGTTGTAAAGTTACTCTACCTTCTCTCATATAACTCCCTTAATGTTATTTATTGTCTTTTGTAGAAGGAAAGCAATGTGCTGCTTTTAGTCATGTAAGAAGTAATGAACTAAATCATCTTGTTAAAAGAAAATAGATCAGCAAATCAAAAGTGTGCTTTGGAACAGAGAAGGTACTAAAGAGAAAGAAGCCTTGTTATTTGGTACATCTCCTTTGTTTGTGCATTCAAAGTCCTGTCAGCTTATTTAAGGCCTTGTTGATGCTACATCCGTGTAAAGGTTTTGATCTTGCATCAGCAGTTCCTAGTGATTCCTTGGCAAGGATTCATCTCTCCCAAGGTAACAGGTCATCTGAGATTTCCTCAGCGCTCAAGAAGGAAGATGGTTCCTACCAGCATTTCTTTTGGTTTGTGGCATTCTGGGGTTGATTTTTTACACATAGAGTGGTACTTATTTTGGAAGTTGCTGTATTTTTATTCCAGGAAAAAAAAAGTAAGGAAAATTTATTGCAAAAATAGAAACAGAAGCTTTGTTCTTTTGTGAATTGTTTTGCACTGTTTGTCAGCAGATAATGTCATGAAAGGAATAAAACTGCCTCTTTATCTTAATGAGGAGTAAGACTAGTAGCCTGGTAATAGCTTCATTAATAGCTATTTGTCTATTAGTCAAAATGCATAAAGAATAATTATAGAAGTGTGATTTGGACCTGTGGCCGTGAATGGCTGTTTATGAGTGGAACTTGAGCTTCTGCTACAGATTTTGTGGTGCAGCTGCTCTGCTGCAATAGGCTGGCCCTGAGAGCTGCCTTGGCTTCTCTGGATCCCTTCTAAGAGCCAGAGGTTGTGCTGTAGTTGTGGAGCAGGACTGCATTAATCCAGCCAGAGTAGTGGTGGTAGGAAATACAGTCCAAACCCCAGTGTCATGGTTTCGGCTGGGAGGAAGTTGACTTTCTTGCTGGCAGCTGGTACAGTGCTATGTTTTGGGTTTGGGATGAGAATAGTGTGATAGCACACTGGTGTATTTAATTGCTGCTAAGCAGTCAAGGCCTTTTCTGCTCCTCGCACTGCCCTGCCAGCAAGTAGGCTAGAAGGGCACAAAAGGTTTGGATGTGACACAGCGGAACAGCTGACCCCAACTGACCGATGGGATATTACCTAATATGTGACGTCATGCTCAGTATGTACAGCTGGGGGAAGAAGAAGGAAGGGGTTGAAGGGGTTGGTGTTTGGAGTTATGGCGTTTGTCTTCCCAAGTACCTATTACATGTGATGGAGCCCTGCTTCCTTGGAGATGGCTGAACACCTGCCTGCTCATGGGAAGTGGTGAATGAATTCCTTGTTTTGCTTTGCTTGTGTGCATGGCTTTTGCTTTACTCATTAAGCTGTCTTTATCTCAACCCATGAGTTTTCCTTATTTTTTCCAGTTCTTCTCCCCATCCCACTGGGGAGGGGGAGAAGTGAATGAGCAGCTGCATGGTCCTAGTTGCCAGCTGGGGTTAAATCATGACAGCTGGGCTTAAAACTGTCCCTGGGATGAGCCCACAGACTCAGTACTCATGCACTTAACCAGTTTGTTGCCCTTGTCTGTCAGGGTGATCATTAAATCGTAAAGAAGGGATTGGTTTTTATGTTCCCATTGTCTTTTTAGAGCAATGAGGTATAGAAGGCTGGATTCTGTTCTAACTTACACATGATTATCAAAGTATTAGAGGCAGAGACACTTTCTGCAAGAGTATTCCTGATAAACTTTGCACTGGTGGGAAAATGAAAAAGAAATGGAGAGGTGAAAATTTGAGCTACTGCTAAGAAGTCAGCCTAGAAGAACTTCACGCATTTCAAACTGGCCAAGATTTTTCTGGCTACTGTGTGAGCAAGAGACCAGGAAATAAGGCATTAGAAAGGTGAGCTCTAAATTTTTATCTCTTGTTTCTAAATGGAGACCTCTACATTTTACTTATCTGCCTAGTTTTGTAAAAAGTGGGAAAAACTTGGGTGATTGCAGTATATGCGTGTGTTTCAGACACTTTCCCCCCTCTTCTTCAAGAATTTAATATATAAAACCAAAATCCAACCAAAACCTAAATTCCATGACAATGGACATGCAGGTAGATAAAAGAGGCCAAAATGAATGATCCTGCTGACAGAAGGTTATACTGTAAATTTATAAAACAGTGTGTACAGAACCACGTGTTGCCTTAGTGAGTGTGTGGACAGACCACCTCAAAAAAATTCCTAAGAGGAAATGTAAACGCATTGGTGAATTAGTAGATTTTGAGGACTAAGCAGTAAAGCTGAAAAGCTACTGTTAAAGGTCATCTTTCGGTTACTGTAAAAGAAGAATTAACACTGTGTAGTAGTACATGATAGCAATGACGGATAAGTGGGAAGTGACATTGCTGTGAAGTCCAGTAAGTGCAGCCTCACTGGCCAAGAATCAGGGGATACCACCCCAGTGTTAGGAAACTTCTCTTGGCTTCAGTTTGAGGTCACACCTGCTGCTGGCCACTTGGCTTTGTTTCCTTACCTGTATTTTATTGTCTCTTGAAATCTGAAACAGTATACTGAGTGGTTGCCTGTGCTCCTCACCAGCATGGTTTTGAACTACATACAAGCTAGTGCTGGCTGTGGCCTTGTGTTGAAAGGCAGCTGCCTCTTCCTTTAAATCCTCTCTGTATAGCATTAATCCAAAGGAATTCATTCTT
This sequence comes from Fratercula arctica, assembly GCA_947846985.1. NCBI lineage: Eukaryota > Metazoa > Chordata > Aves > Charadriiformes > Alcidae > Fratercula > Fratercula arctica. The sequence continues at coordinate 31,282,134 of CANTUZ010000010.1, forward strand.
TTTCCTGTGAGCTAGAAAGCTTATTCTTCTTGTGAGCAGATTTGGTTATCTGTTTCTGTATTAATTTAGTGATCTGATCCTTTGAACTTGTTGATTTAATTGTAACTGTTCACTCAATTTTGTTCATTGTATTATTCCATCTTTAATTAGTTTAGTAAAACTGTATAGTGAATCAGCTTAGTACAACTATAGTTATTTAAATGTTGGTTTTTTTCTTGTTCAGCCTTGAAATGAAATCCATAAATGCACAGAACAGATTTATTCCACTACATTGCAACAAGATGAGCTCAAGGTTACAGAAAACAACAGACGAGAAATTTGGTTGCCTCTTGGTTTTGTTTCCTAACCAGTGATCAAGAGCCCTTTTTAGGCTCAGACAGTATCCTGAATCTGTTTCCCCTCTATTAGCAGTATAAAGTTCGATTGTGTGCTAATGGAAAATCGTTTGAGCTGGTGTGTTGCCACCTTCATCAATAGAAGGGTGTTTTCATTCTGTGCACAGAAAATCACATGATTCACTCCTAACTGCAGATAGTAAGAACTTCCGCTCCAGCATTTAGAAGTCTAAATAGAAGAAATCATTCACTGTGTGTTTAAAATGCATCCTCTCAGGCCGTACTGGCCAAAGCACAATAAAATACGGTGGCAATCACTGATGGAATTGAACAGATGGGATACTGCACTGAAATTGAGAGAAGCTGAGGATTTGTGTCCATGTACCTGGGTAGCAGGTGTCATGCAGGAACCACAAACACAGATTAACCTCCATAGGCAGCGGAGTGGCTTGTGCTTTCCATCTCTTTAACGCCGCTAGGCAAATTTCTAGGGTTGTTCTCCATCTAGTGGCAGTTGGGCCTGTAGATGGCCTACATAGCCAGGGTATGTATCCACATAATGGAAACGTCTGATCTTGTGATTTTTTTGGTAGTAATGATCTATATAAATATAATATTGAGTGCATGATCGGGTGATGATCTGTGACTTTGGAGGTCCAGATAGATTTTATTTCTGCTCATGTGGTTTTGTAGTCAGGCAACAGCGTGGGTGGGTGGGCAAAAATAAAAGGACTGATGTCACTGGTAGAGGGCTTCAGCTTCTGGGGCCAGAAATGCTGCTGCTGAAAACAATACTGAGCCCAGATTATAATGAAAAGTTACTCATCCCAGGTTACTACACAAAATCCATGTATCCATATCTACTTTCACTTTGAACGGGGAAGAGAAAAAGTCTTCGTTGCTACCATATATCAGGCATTGCTGAAAACTTGTTGAACTGGGTGTCTTGTGCATGCTGGGGTGAAAAGAAAAAAACTTGTGGGAAAAAATATGTCTGTTAAATTAAGTACTGCACCTAATAATTACATATGCGTGTCAGGTTTTAAGAAAACAAAGTTGTAATGTTTGTTTGGTTGGATTTTTTAAATGGATGAGAGGATATAACTATGAATTGATAAAGTGTACCAAGAAGCATGGTTATGCAGGGATATGTATTGTTATAGTTGTTCCTTACTATAATAGCATTTCTCTTCAATGTGGAATTAGAGGGAGGTAGAAGTTCACTAAAACGTGCCTGTAATGTAGTTATTAAGAGGCTTCTTTTATGTGTATAATGCAAAGGTGGTCGGTAGCTAGTTTACAGTAAAAAGAACTTCTGAGCTTTCAAAGGAAGTCCGAGTAGGTGGCAACAGAACAGTGGGAGAAGATTGAGTGGCTGAGCCAAAACTGTCCAGCAGTACTCCATGGTGTAATAGTGCTGAGAGCAATTGCGTTCCTCTGGGTAGTGAAAGGCTCTGAACAACAATGGCAGTGAAATGAGGGACCTGTGCAGAATTGACAATTTCACTGTGGTGATCCTCAGCCACTCTGACTTTCTTCTCTTATTGTATGGAAATTTTGGTTTTGCCCTATGCTGAGGGGAGGGCAAGTCATTCTGGTGGTCTGTTCCTAAATCAAATGTAGAAGCTTTTCAGGGTTCAGGAGGACTATGGCACTTGCTGCTGGTCCTCTTGTGCTCCTCCCTGTAAACCATGTTAATTAATTTTACATAGATGAAGGTGGTGGAGCAGCTATGGCTTTTATTCATTTCTTAGGACTGGTTTTCCCTTAATTAAGGGGAAATCCACTAATGCAGGTTGGAAAGAGAGGCTTGGAGTAAACAATAGGGCTTAAGAGTGGCAAATGCTTCCATGTCACCTATCTCTCCTAAATGTATTTTACTTGGTAAATTATAGGAACTATGTGGAGTGATTGAATAATGGGTGCATCTTCAATTAGTGTTTCTACTGTATTTCTTAGGAGACTGACTGTACATCTGACCCTTGAAAGAGAAAGCTGTCTTTCTTCATAAGCCTGAGTCAGGTGGTAGAGTCAAAGCTCTGAACAAAACACTGCGGAAAGTAAAAGTATAATTTATCCATAATGGTAAGTCCATCAAAAGCATAAGCGACTAATAACAATTCAGAGGTAATGCTCCAAACAAGCCTCAGAAACAGAAGCTTGCTTTATTGTAACACATGACATACGGGTCACTGCGTACTTCAGGTTTTTATATTTCTGGTGTTTATAAGTCCTGAGAGTAGAACAAGGAGTTTGTGGTTAGAAGGGTGAAGCCTGACTATTCTTGGGAGCATACTGTGTGAGGAAAAGGGTGTTTAGCTACTTGGGTAACAGGTTTTGTGGATCTGCAGATAGACCAGCACAGGTGAAACCACTGATGCACTCAGTGGCCTTCCTGGCAGGAAGAAGCCAGAAGTGAAAAAGAATGGTCCTTGTGTGTTATTGCAAGACATCCACTTAACAAATTGGGATTAAGCTGGCAAAGCAGTAAGATAAGTAGGAGATTTTTACGAGTTTAGGAGCCATTGAGGATATGAGAACAAAAGTACAATCTGCACAGAAATCTTGGAGAGGTATTTAAAAGTTATTTTTGGAATGGAGTAAGCAGCACCCCAGGGAAACTGGTCAAGTAATGATATGGTGGTGATAAATCTGAAAGACTGCTTGGGAGCATGAAAACTCTGTAATGATTTTGTACCCTCAAATATGTCACTTGAAATGTAGGTGCAACGATATGCTTTGGGTTTGAGCTTGATATTTTTTTTCCCTCCCCAACCTTCCTCTCCATGTAAAATTTATTTAATGTAAAGTGTTACTCCACGAGTGGTTTGCTATACTTGCTTGTAGACTCTTGCATGACTCAGAGCAGTATGTGAAGAATCTGTGTTTCCAGGGAGCAGAAATCCCTACCTAAGTATGCTCTAAAAGGTCAAATTCAATTTAATAAATTAATTTCTCAGGAAAACAAGCATCTTTCTTGGCTAGTGGGGGGGGGGGGGGGAGGGAAGGTTTTGCATTTAAAAAAACCTCTAAAGCATATTATAGTTGTGTAAGTGTGAAGTGCTAAAAGCTCATATTACTGAAACCATACTGGTGTAAATCCTCAATACGTGTTGAAGTCAGTAGCATTACTCGTAATTCTATTATATAGTCTCTGTAAAGAAAGGAGAGCTTCTGGGAAATGCAATTCAAATTTGGTCTTGAAGTACTTATCTAAGGGCTGTATCCTGCCAGCATTTTTAAAATAAGAGTTGTAATCAATGCCATTGCTTAAAAATCAATGTTGCCTGGTATAGTCATGTGTGATAATACAGCACTGCAGCAGACAAAGCTATTTCAACTGCAGACTTGCATTCAACTGGATAGTATATAGCTGTAGTATAATATATTGCTCTATAATGCAGCACAGCTTAGATTGGAAGCATGACAGAGTGTATTAAATGATATCACGAAGATACTGGAGAACTTGGGATCTTCAGAAACCTTTGGTCAGTGAAGTTTCACAAGGGTGCTGTGACAGGGACTGCGACTCATGGAGGGCTGGATGCTTAAAGTGGCTCTTGTTTTTTATCCTCCCTGCCCTTTGCATAAACCCTTTACTGCAATATTTCTGAGTTGCAGAAGACCAGAAAAAATGTTTGGGTCTCTTTATATTCTTTCTCTCAGAACTGGTGTGTCAGATGTGTAAAGTAATAGTCTTAAGTTCGTTTCTAATAGGAATCAATAAAAAGAGGTCATTGTTTCCAGTGCTTTCAGGTGTTGTGTACCAGGAACTGAAGTCTTTTGGAGCTCTTAAACTAATTTGTATTTTTTCTGTGGCATAAATGTATTTACTATAGCAATAACACTCAAGCAGTGCTATGTGGAATGCTACAAAGCCATGGGGTCCTGGGTTGCCTATTTCCTCTGGCCACACTATAAAAACTACTGCAAACCTATCTGTGATATACACTTATGTTTTCAACACAAGCTTTATACTGGGGCGGTGTAAATGGGAATGGATAGGTGGTGAAGGGATGAGGCACCACTAAGATGTGGCTTGTGTGACTTAAACCATTGGAAAGGTTGTGAATGCCTGGATGTGTTCATAGGCAGGAGTGTTCATGGAAATAGCTACTTTTCAGGCAGCAGCATAAAATACCCACAGAAAATCAACCTGGCATGAACAAACTTGTTGACGCGGAGAAACCTACCTGGGTTAGAAAGCTACTACTCTGATCGTACACAAAAACACCCTCTACAGCCTAGAAGTAGGAAGGAAGTGATGTGCTTTTCTTTTTCTCTTCTCTCCCCCTTTCTCACCAGGCCATATGGAAATACTTCAAGGTGGTTCGTGTTTGGTTTGTTGTTTTTTTTTTTCTCTCTCTTTCTCAAGAGGTGTGTGTTCTTCCCCCGCTCCTTCCCCAACACCTAGTCATCAGGACACCCCTTTCTCAGGTGGGAGACCTAGTTCAGGTGCCTGCTCTAGCGGAATTGAAGTGACCTGAATGTAACCAAGAGGTGAGTATAACCAGCTTGTAGTTCTGGGTAGGCTTGTCTCTAGAGCTCTTCCTATCCTTCCCAATATAGGGCGTTGTCCCCCGATTAAAAAATTGAAAGAAAAAAATCATAAGACAGCTGAAGTCTTGTCACTCATATCAGCAATGGAGCTTGGATACTGAATGTTTGCGTCCAGACTCAGCTACATGGAATGGGCTGGTTCCAAGGAAGGACCACATGAAGCGTTTTCTGTTTGAAATTACTCTAAATATGAGAAAACTTTTTATAGTCTCTGTATGATTTACAAACTTGAAATTACTTAGAATTACCTGTTTGACCAGCCAAAAATAAACCTACCGTGTTTCCCCTACACCTCCTAGAGAAGTAGGACAGCTGAATGAGTGCAGTAACTGAGGAAAGGAACTTGATGTTCTTGTTCACCCTTAAATTGAGAACTGAATACAATGTTCATGCAACAGTTCACTCAATTAGTCATGAAATGAATTGGTGACTGTGGTGGGAATGGAGCCCAGGAATTGTGGTCCCTCTGCTCCAACGGCTGGATTGCACTGCCCTTTAAAAGAGATCCCCTTTTTTGAGTAGGAAATTTAAGAAATACCATGACAGTTTACCATACTGGTTGGCCTGATGGTTTTTTTTGTCCTTTTTGTTTTGTTTTGTTTTCTTTCTTTCTTCTAAGAGACAGAAATACAATAAGCAAAGGATTTGCTAGGATAAATTTTGAAGTCAGGCATACAATGAGAGTCAAGCTGGTATTTCTGCTATAAAAACTTCATGTCATTCCTTCCTGGAAACATTGGTATGAATTATGAACTCCATGACTGGCAACCATTTCCTGAAGAGAATGTAGATCCCTGGGAGAATATACTCTCTCCTCCTCTGTGTGTGTGACTGCCGTTAATGCTAATGGAGTTACCGAAAAGGCAAATATGCCCTTGTTTGTACAAATGGCTGCAAAGTAGATGTTGCAAAAACACGCTGGGAAAAAAATATTCCATGACACAGCACTGCAAGTGAAAAGAGAGACCTTACCAATGGGAGAAGTGGCCCGTTGTGAGACAGTCATTAAATATAATATGGTTTAGAATGGACTGTTGAGAAAGATCGGGGTTTCTTAAAGGTAATATTACTTTCCACTTAGAGTACTTTCCATTGTGAGGCTTTTAAGGGACTCTGCACATACAAACTGCATCAGTATTTAGTGATAGCAAAAGACTGAGTTAGTGCAATTGAAAAGGTCCCTATTCTTTGCCTGAGATGCAGCAAAGGGCAGTGTTCAAGTTCCTGGCTTGTAGCAAAATCTTTCTGCTTACATCACTCCTCAATGGAGTTTGCAGTGAAGTAGGAACAAACACAAGATCAGTTACTGTGCCTTGGCTGGAGGGCAGAACTTTTCAAATGTACGTATTAAGACTTTTCTGGCTATCTGCTTCACCACGCAGCAGTTATCTACTTTACTGGTTTTGTTACTGTCTAGATGGGTAAAATGAGAAGTAGCAAGAATACAACTTTTCCAGAGTCTTCAGCCAACTGAAGTGAACTGCAGGATAACTTCTAGTAACTTGCTTTTTCTTCTGGCTGGTGTACCCACCCTGCGGTTTCAGTCGATTCTAACAAAACAAGGGTATATTCTTACAGTCAAGTATTGATAAGTCTTTGATAGTGGGAGTACTGGGAAATGTATTCACAATGAAGTATCTATACAACATAGGTATGATTCTTGGCTTTTTATTACCAGAGAAAGTGTAAGGTCGGTCAGTATATATTTATGGTGGTTACACAAGTAATGAGATCTGGGGGTTTTCTTGTTTTGGTTTTTCTTTTCACATTTGCCTGTCTCTCTTGGTTACTGCAATGGCAGAGGACAGCTGTCTAGCAATGTCTCATCATCTATAATAGGTGGCTCATTGAACAGGTCATGGGACTGGACAGTGTGTACAATATGGACGGATCAATAAGAGGCATGCAAGATGTTTTTTAATAACTAGTAACCAGTTGGACAACGGATGCAGTATCATTTCTACTCTCTTGTCTGCTTTAACATCTGGGAGCGGGAGAAAGGATTTTATCTGTTTGGTGGAGAATCTTGTAAAAATTTGTTTCCCCTCATCTGAGTGCCAGTGAAGCCAGTTCATGTCTTGATATGGCTACTATTATGAGTAATTAAAATACATTTTTACTTGGGGAGCTCACATTCTTATGTATGTAACAAAGAAGGCAACCATACCTACTTTGCTCCTTTTCTCAAAAAAAAAAAAAAAAAAAGTTCCCTGCTTAGGAAAACAAGCTTACAGCATTTAGGCTTTTCCAGTCAGTGTCCAGTGGATATAATGCCAAGGAACTTGCTTAGCAGTGAAGGAGAAAGGTGTGGTTTTTTTTTTCCTGTGAGTGAGTTACCCCCCTCTTCCTGAATGGTAATGATAAAGGATTCTTTGGCCACCTGTGTGTTAGAACTCTCCACAAAATACGTATTTGTGATATTAAAATGTTGTGAATAAACAGATTCCTTTTGAGTTTCTCCTGAATCAAAGTGTTTATTAAATACAAGTGCAAGATAGAGATTAAATTTACCAACACTGATACGTCTTGCCTTCAACTACATTAAGAGTGCATCTATACAACTACGAAAATGTGGGAGGCTGGAAAAGCCTATAAAGGCCCTCACCTATTGTAAAGAAAATGCCCATTAAAGAAAAATAGGGCATGAAAAGGAACAGTTGGAAGAGAGCAGTAGGGAAGTAAATATGAATCTTATCAAGATGCAACAGATATTGATCTGGTGGAATTAAGCAAACATAAGTATGAATTAAATCAAATCTAGGCTGTGTGTACTCTGCTGAATTAAATCAGGTAAAAATCTGGAAAAAATAGTGCTTTGCCTTCTTTACAGCATCTTAAAAGGCATGTCAATCCAAATAAAGTGTTGACAGCAGCAAAGTTTCAGATTGTTAGTAGGCACACAACAAATTAATCAAGAATGTCAACCGTCCCGCAAAGAACTCTTTAATTCAACAGCCTCTTCTTGCAGAGAGACTCTAGTCCATTACTGCTGGAAGATTATCATACTATGTTATCAACCATGAAAAGAGAAAAGAAGTTTTCAATAAGCTAAAGGAAGCTTCAATAAAGCAACTGAAACCTCAGGCTGTCACCACAGGAGAATGACAATCAAATGACTTTTTAAACATAAACATCCACAGAGTTAGGAAGATATAGTAGGTTTGAGTTTTTGTATTATTATTTCCAAATAGAGACAGAGCTGTTAAATTTCTTACTCTAAAATGCAAGGAAATTCGACTTGCGCGTGTGTGTGAACTGTAGATGTCTTGGCTATTGGGAAGGAGGGAGAGTGTTAGCATGTTGTGTATTACAATCTTTTGAATATTTTTTGTTTTCATTCTTCCAACTGCATAGACTGAGCAGTTAACAACTGGAGATATTTGCTGCATCTTTATACCTGTATAATTGACATAGAGGAGGAGTTCCATTCACTTTCAGAGGGAATAATAGTCATTGCTACACGTACACACATAGTAGATATATAGGCACATATTTTAGGGGCTAGCTCTTACCTTAGCTAGGTGTAAATGCATGGACCATTATGAATTTGTGCTGTCAGGGGGACTGTAGAATCACCCCCTCCTCCTGCTAGAGATAAAGATTATTGAGAAAACTCTAGGGCTAGCTTTGGAGAAGATTATTTCCCCTGTCTAAACTACCTAGACTATGAGTTGTCTTTTTCTTCTTCCCCTTCCCAAACAAGAACCATAATTTCCCTCCAATGCTTCTTCCACTGTTTTAAGCACTAAACATTGTTCCAATTTTGTGTGGGGAAGCCTCATCTTAGCTATAGTAAACGGGTAGAAGTTTGGAGAAGACAGGAAAAATGCTGAATCTTAAAGGCACTCCATTTATTCTGAGCATAGGCTATGATACGATAAGAGACTCAATGTTCTGGTCTTGCAGAGCTCCTGCTTATGAAGCAGCTTTGTAAATGCTCAGTAAATGTGAGGGGCTTTCCAGATCCAGGCATATCCTGCAGCCGTAGTTCTAGTGATGTCTTTCAAAATGTGTCTCGTTCCTCTTGTGGCAGCATAGAGAGACAGAGCCCTGGGCGCAAGGCTCTGAGCATGGCACTGCACAAGCCTTTCAGTTCACCTTTCTAGGATATTCTATGTTTCTAACTGCAATGTAGTTTTCAGAACCTTACTCAAGCCATTCTCTTGTGGTAGCAAAACCCATTTGGTAGAGGTTTCATACCACATTTGTTCTGACAACAGAAATAAGCACAGCAGTAGCTCATGATAGGTTAGCTTAAAATCACTGCAGTGGCTTGCAAAGGTAATAGAGCTGTTAGAGATGTGCATAGAATTTCATCTGTTGCCACGGAGTTGAACTTTGAATAGTGACTGTCACTCAAGTTGGGCATTTACCTTGCATATTTCTAATGAGATATCATTCTTCTGTTAGTACTGTAAATCCAGTGGTACCTTAAGTAATAAGGTGTAATGAGTTGTCCCCTACACAATGATGATGGAATATCATGGAGACTTATAACATTCTTAATATGCAAAATGTTGGCAAATGGGCTAGCCTTTTAGTGCCGACTGCTACATCTAAACAATGTACACCCACCGCAAAATGTCAGCGCTCTTCCGATTGCAAACGATGAATGGCAGAATTGAAATGAGCTCTCTCATTTATACTGGGCTTAGAAATGCAACATCAATAGCTTTTTTGGAAGGAGGGAAATAATAGGGGAAGGAGTGGTAAGTGTTGTAAAAAACATAATCCAAGCCAAAGGTAAAAAAAAAAAAAAAACAACCAAAAAAACCCAAACAAAAAACAAGTGGAGGGGGAAGACAAAGAAAAGGTAATGGATATAATGGGGAAGAAAAAGGTAATGCAGCCTGACTTAAATCAAATTTTAAACCAGACATCATGAAGTTTAGATGCTGCAACTCTCCATCTTGCAGAGTTGCAGTTCTTTTTGGTGTGGTGGATCCATTTAAGTCGTCTTGTACTTTGCATGTTACAAATCAGGTTTTATGGCATTTGAGATTTCTTCTAGGCATTTTCCTTGTTTGTTGTTGTCCTCTGACTGTGACAAATAGCCTTCTGCCCCTTTTTTGGGGCCTGCTTCAGTTGGTCTGTTTTATAGTATTCTGGGCTCCTGTACTCCTCCCCACCCTCACCCCCGGGCAGGGACTGGATCCTTTTCTGTGTACAGAATGTTTGCTTATGGATTTCACAGGAAATTTTCTAACTTGTCCAGTTCACTGGGTTTAGACTTTTAATATTTTATATTACTATTTTACTAATATTAAAATAGCAGCCAGAGGCATCCCAGCTGAGGTCAAGACCTTGCTGTACAAACTTAAGTAAGGGGCAAGCCTGCTCCCCAGCGCTTGGAGAGTAACCGACTGGTGTCTGGATGCCTGCATAAATCGCGGGGTTAATAGCTGCACATTTCTACAGGTTTCAGGCTAGGATGCCAAAGCACTTTTCAAACACAAATAAATTTAACCTCCTTTCCTCTATGGAAGTCAGAGATTAGTTCTGTGGTAACACCTCCTCCTCCTGTAATTCCCACACATGTACTTGTTACTGACATATATATGACTGTGGTCAATATAGGTGCTTAACTTTTTAAAGAGACTGTGTAAGTCACTAAGTGCATATTGATTTGAAGCAAATGTAAATTAGAATTAATTTTGACTCGCTAACATAGTCAAATAAGGAACATTTCTATTGATCTTTGTCCCAGAAGCCAATTATCTGGATTAAGTGTTTTTATTACATGAAATACAGCACGTAGTATATATCATTCTGCATTGATCAGTGTGAAATTGCATATTTAATACAAGGATTGTAAGTAAGAGTAGTTAACAAGTGATTTATTTTAAAAAGTATACCTTGTTTTATTTACCCCCTGCTTTTCCGCGTTCAAAAGCTGTGCTTGTAACTACCACTGAATAGGAGGTTGTTGATGCATGTGGATCAACGGGGATTCTTGTTCGTATCATTTCCATTTCGGCTTCCTTCCCTTTCACTCTGCTCCATCTATACTGTGTTCCCTCCCCCTTCTCCCTCCCCAGCCACTGTAAAGCTTATCTGTATTTCCTACTCCTTGGCATTAAGTGGTTTTTGCCATACTGTGCTCTGCAAGAAAAAACGTTTTCTATATTAAATAAATACATTGCAGCAATCTCTCATGCACGCAAGCGGTGCTGAGTATCTGGAGAATTTAGTAGCGCATGTACAGGTGATGGTTATAAAAAGTATGCAGATTTTACATGGCAGTGCGGGTGTAATGACAGGGGGAGCGGCCCGTTGGCCCCTCTGTGTTCAGACCCGCGGGGGTAAGCAGACGGTGGCCCCGTCCTTCCCCCGCCGAGTCCCCGAGCTCTGGCGCTGCCTCCCCGGGAGCAGGATCCGGCCACCGGCGCTGTGTTTCTAGACTTGGCGCTTAAAAGACGGTGACCTCCAGGAATCGCTCTGCCTCCTGTTACCCAAACGCTGACATTATCTGTATGTATCGCTATAGCGGTCCGTGCCTCAGCCCCACAGCAACTTAATAATCTCGGTAACATCCTGCTCTCGACTCATTTTCTTGGCAGTAGTTTTAATTACGTTTCAGGCTCCTGAATGAATTTGTTTTCTCTGGATCCTTGGCATATTGAGACGCTTGTCACGTTTGGGGGCCTGCAATCACTGATGCGTTTGTTTTAGGGGATGAATTAGTCTTCTGAGCCTGAGCATGTCCAATTTATGAATTAGATTTCATTGAAAGCTAGAACAAAACAAAACAAGAAACCGTTTTGCTGTACCGCTTTTCTCCCCCACCCCCTCGCCCTCGGCGCGGGGGTAAAAATCTCGGATTTCCATTTCGCTTGTCCAACGCGGATCATGTCCTGGCCCGAGCGTGTGGAAGGAGGAAGGGGCACCCCACCACCACCACCTCGGCTCGGTGCCCCCGCGCCGCCCTCGCCCGCCGAAGTTGGCCGAGCGGCGGCGGGCGCAGCCCCGCGACCCCCCCTCCGCGCCCTTACCTCCGGGGGCGTCCCGCTGCGCCGCGTACTGCCGGGCCGCGCCGCGCCGCAGCTGCGGGAGGCCGCGCAATGCGGGGGCGCTGGGCGCTCTCCGGGCGGGGGCTGCAGCCCCGCGGGAGAGCCGAGGAGCTGCGGAGCCGCCTCGCCCCCTCCCCTCGGCTCCCTGCGCTTAAAGCATCGGCCCCCTACCCCTCTCCCCCCTGGGAGATATACACACATTGTATCTATATATTTGGATATATCTATATATATTTAATTGCAATTATTTTCCCTGTTCTTGCACAGCCATCCCACTTCCTCGCGGAGCCGCGAACTCCCCTCCGTGCCGCCCGGGCACCCCACTGCCCGCGACCCGCCGCGCCGTGCCCCGGCGGCACCGAGCGCCGAGGCTCCGCAGTCACGTGGCGCGGGGGGCGGGCAGCGGCGGCGGCGGCGGAGGGGGGGGGCCGCTCCGCAGTTCGCGGTCTGCCGGCGCCCCGGCACACGCCGAGCGCTGGAGGCTCCGCCGCGCCGCCTGCCAACCCGGGATCTACCTCTGTGCTTTTTGAGCCTCGGCTTTCCCCCCCCCCCCCTCCATCGCCCTTTTTTTCAATCTTGGAAAATTCTTGGGGTGCTGAGGGAATTTGGGATTTTTTTTTTTTCCGGGGGGGGGGGCGTCTGGGTATCTCCCCCCCACGCCCGCTGCCTCGCTCCACCTGCCCTTGCGCCTTTTTTCTTCTTTTCTGCTGTCTGTCTCTCCACCAAACCCGGGCTGATGTGCTGTGCGAGAGGCTGGAAATGGAAGTGTTGATGCTCTGGCTTTTCCCCTGGATATTTCAGTGCGTTTCGGTGCGGGCGGACTCCATCATCCACATTGGTAAGAGAGAGAGCGGGGGGGTTGGAGAGGGACGCGGTAGATAAATAAATAAATGAAGGGAGCGTCTCGTTTAACCGTGGTAATGTCACAGGCAGCGGTTGAACCCAACTCCGCGGAGAGACAGGAGGAGGGAGGGGAGAAAGGCAGATGAATTCCCCCCCGGTCCCCCCGACTATAAAGTTAGGGGCGAAACGCTGTCTGTGCGCCGGGCCGAGCCGGGCTGCGGGGCCGGGAGCGGGCGCGGGGTCGGGGTACCCGCAGGGGCCGCCGCTGCGGTCTCCCATGTGGCTGGGGAGCCTGTGCTTGGACCTGTTTGCGTGGAAACGCTTTCTTCCACCCCCCCCACCCCCCCCCACCCCGCCATCCCCTCCTCGCCACCGAACACAAACAATCGCCCGCAACACCCGAGCAGGAGAAAGGCATAATCTGAACGTGCTCGTAGGGAAAACTTTCGGGAAGATAATGCCCTGGTTTCCATTCCCTGTCTAGCAGGTGTCAGCCGAGCCGGAATGCGTGGGGGGGGGAACTTGGCTGGGAACGGGTTAGAAAGGCGAGATTTGCAGTGGCTGTGTGTGTGCCTCTGCGCGCAACTGTTGTGGTTTGAATAAGATCTCATTAAAACCCCTGGGCAGCAAGAAGGCTGGATCAGTAGTGGAAGGAAAAGAGGGATGAATAAGAGGCAAAGGAAAGGCTGATTTGAACTTTTGTGGCTTCTGGGAGCAAGGCACGGTGATGTCCGCGGGAAGCCTGGCAAGCAAAAGCCAGGCTCTGCAGTCACCTTTTGGCTGGTGTTGAAAGGTAGCAGCAAGAAGGAAAATGAGGATGTTTAGGGGCGGAGAGGGGGGTGAGAATCACTTGTGGAGGATGATAGAGGAGGAGACGGGAGTACGGCCGGGAAATGGAAAGCCGTAATTCTCACCAGCCTTTTGGGGAGGATGGGAGATCAAAAAAAGGAGGGGGCCGGGGCGGAAGCGATCCTGGCCAGGGGAGGCTGCGTGGAGACGGCAGGAAAGTCCCGTGTCGAGCCGGAGCGGGGAAGGGGAGCGGGGGACCAGCCCTGTAACAAGTTTCCCAGCAAGGGGAGGCAGCAGCGGCTCCGCGGCTGGCGGAGGCGGCTCCGGCCCGCGCCGCTCGCCTCCGGAGCCTGGGGGCGCAGCCAAGGCAGACAGCATTGCGGAGCCATTAAGGAGACGGGGTCAGCCCTGACCGCAGCGGGGAACTCCGGCCCAGGGGCGCTCCCCAGGGCTGGGCAGAGCCCGGCGGCAGCGGGGCCAGCCCCGCGGGGAGGCAGGGAGGCGGTGGGGCCTCCTTGGGGAAGTGCCCGGGCCGGGGGCTTAACAACTTCCGCAGCTCTCCCCCTCGGCCCCTCGCTTCTCCTGCGGGTGGACGGTGTCACCTCGGCTTCTCCTCGCACGAACTTCAGCCCGAGTGGTGTTTGCTAACTAACTTAACTCCTCGCAGAAATAGCGGTCCGGTGGGCAGGAGAGGAGAGCTGCTGTGTGCAGAACTGTGATTTCACACGGGCTACAGCCACAGGCACACACGGTGTGAATCAGCAGGACTTTTCCAGGCTGGGGGATAACGTTTTTATCGTTTTTTTGGGGGGGCTTTTTTTTTTTTTTTTTGGCTGTTTTGCTGCCAGCACAGAAGTTCCCCCAGCGCGGCGCCGCACAGGGCGGTAAGCCTGGTGCGGGGACACAGGCGCTCTGCTCCGTAGGGAGGGGATCTTATGTAACGCACATCGCCAGATGTTTTCACGTTAACTGCATGAACAGGGCACTGAAATTAAAGCTTCCAGGTTACTGGACACAAATCCTGGCTTTCACGTTCCTGTGTGCATGCGAGCCTGAATAAAACCGCTGCCTGAAAGGCAGCAGCCCAGGGAGCGGCGAAGCAGTGAGGAAAAAGTTGGTCAAATTCCCAAGCCTGCTCCCTTTCCCGTCCCTGGCGAAGCGAGTCCCTCACTCCGGCGTGGCTCCCGGCCCCACAGGAGCCCGCTGCCCCGCCTGGCACCGTGTGAGGCGGCCTGGGCATTGCACGGCCCCGGGGGGAGGGGGGGTTCTGGGGCGGCGAGGAGTGGGCCCGAGCCCTCCTCACCCTCTGCCGCCTTCTTCCCCGCAGGTGCCATTTTCGAAGGCAATGCTGCCAAGGACGACGAGGTGTTCAAGCAGGCTGTGTCGGATCTGAACCTCAATGACGACATCCTCCAGAGCGAGAAAATCACTTACTCCATCAAGCTCATAGAGGCCAACAACCCCTTCCATGCGGTGCAGGAAGGTGAGAGCCCCGGGGCGGCACCCACGGGGCGGCACCCACGGGGCGGGTGGGCTGGGCGCCAGGACGGAGCTGGGAGCGGACCGTCCCCGGCCCGTTGGCGGGGAGCAGGTTTCAGCGCCGGTGACAGCCCGGACCTGTCCTGGCGCTCGGCTGGAAACTTTTCTTCGGTCGGGGGTTGGCGCTGTCTTACAAGGAAAGGGGAGGGACGGGCGCGGTGCGGTGCGGCGGCTGCGGCGCCGTGCCCAGCCCATCCGTGCCCAGCCGCGCAGCGCAGGGCGGCCCACGCTGGGGGCGGCACCCGCGGGAGAGCCGGCAGGGCAGGGGGGGCTGCAGGTCGGTCCTGGGTCGGCAAGCGCCCCCCCCTCACCGTCCCTGGGGAGGGAAGGCCAGGCCTCACCCCGCCCTCTTCCTCCCAGCAGGGCCTACGCGTGGACGCGGCAGGGCAGACGAGGAGGTCCCATCCGGAGGGGGGGGGGTTCGTGCAGCGCCGAGGGGCCGGGCAGGAGGACTCGATGCTTGCGGGAGGGGCTGCGGGGGTTGATGGGGCACAAACAGGCACCACTACCTGCGCACCTGCCCCCGCGCCCCGCAAGGGGAAGGAGGGCTGGGGCGGCTGGCGGCGACAGTGTGGCCCTCCGTGTGAGAGAAGCTCCCTCCCGGGTGGCGGGGGAGAGGGCAAGGTGGCCGAGTCGCCAAGGAAAACCTTCCCAGAGTTTACAAGCTCTGACAAGTAGCTACATAGGTAAATAATTTCAATTAGATTTTTGCAAAGGGAAACGTTTAAATTAATCAGCTTGCCTTTACAAATAAGACTTTAAAAAGATATTATTTGGGCTTTAATGAAGCCAAGGTTAATTACGGCCTAGGTTATTTCAGAAGCTGTGTTTTTCAGTAGTAATTATTCTAGAAATGGAGAGCTATTTATATACCCAGACTAGAATATTTAAAAAAAATGATTCATCACCAGCCTTACCCTTAGTTCTACAGAGCACAGAGTGAATCTTTTCCCTGTATGAAAATTTGCATTAATCCATATGTATTTATGTCTAAGTTGTGTACATGCAAATTATGGCTACAAAATTACACCGAATGTTAATTTTCATGAACTCTGAACAATTTCTTCTGCTATCTTTTTTCCTCAGAGTAGGTGCTAGTTAATATCATGCACATTCAGAAGAAACAGCAATATATACCTTTTCAAGGACCTGATCCCATTAACAATAGGATTCTTCCTGCTGCTCTGAAAGCTTAGCAAGGCTGTATGAAAAAATATTTATGAAAATGGGAAGAAGGGGACTTTAAAACAAAACTCCACCCACATAGACACCAGAGAAAAATAAAAATCTCTAAGTAATGGCGGGTTGATTTATTGGCAAAGATTAACTCTGAACAATTGGATCTTACATTTGCAAAAGCTCAGTGTCCTATATTGGAGCTTATTCATATTCATGGAAGTGACGGTAGTTGGCTAGCTGAACAATTGCTTTCAACAGTGTCTCTTCTCAGAAGTAAAACTTTATGAAACTATTCTGTGTGCCCTGGGATCTGAGCTGACAGTCTTGTGGACACAGTCCCTTTGCTCAGTTTTGTTGGAAGCAGAAAAGCACGACCAACTGGAGAATTCTTCTTCATCTAGTAGAGTTTTTATTTTTTTTTTAATTGGTTTATTTGCTAACCTTGGAGATTAGTTTGCATGTATGAAGACTACTATGAAAACAAAGTATCTCTGTTGAAAATCCATGCTGAAGCCACAGAAAAGACTCTGGTCAGATTTTTAATATCTTTGATGCAGAGTCTTTGTGCTACCTGAATATATGTAAATAAAGATGTTTCCTCCTATCCCTTCCAGGATGCTCTTTCAGGGTTCATGTGTCCATTGCAACTAGAATTGCTCTTTGATCTCACACTGATCCCACACTGGAGAATTAAGGAAGTGGTTGATGAATGTTCACAATTCCAAAGAGAAATTGTTCTCTGTCACTACGTCATTAAGGCATATCAATGTGTCTTCTTTTGTGAAGGCTGTGAAATGATCCTATCTGCAAGTAAAACCTTGCCACAGAGCGAGAGCTAAGAGAAGAGCATCAGACTTCGCTCAATTTCCTGGCTTGTTTTGTTGGTTCAGGTCAGGTCTTTTTCTATTTAAGATTTAATTTCCTACTTTTGAAACTGTTATACAACATGCTGACAGAATGATCCACGGGACATACAAGATGCTGGGCTATTCTTACTGAGCAGTGTCTCTTTGCCCAGTGTTACTTGGTGTCATTCTGACTATTCAAAATTTCATTGTATTTCACTGTACGGATGTCCTGCTCATTTTGGTAGAATATTGTGTATAGTAGTCAAAATAACCTGGAGCAAATCCGCTGCCCAAACTGCTCGCAGAATCTTGCTGCTGCTACATAAAATGCCTTGACACCCACATTATTCTTCTGCAGTGTCTTTCTAAGCAGCGCCATGGAAATCAATGTTGCAAGCATTGGTTTCATAGCAATGTAACTTTTTACAGTAAAAACCAATCATCTGGAATAAAATTAGAACATTGCAATACTACTGCCAGAATAGTTCATGCAATCAAACCCATCACAAATATTGGTTTTATTTGAAGCGTCTTTTGCACAATCTTGTGAGATGATGTTGTAAGTTAAGGAATTCCTTAAGTGCTTTTTAAAGAGTGCTGCAAGCAAGGACGTTCATTTCAATGATACTGTGCTGTTAAAATTATGGAAAGTCATTCCTACATGTAACAATGTCTATTACACAGCAACAAGACTTTAATTACTGATGGAGATAGTTTTTAACATGGGTTTGACCTGGCATTTATTGTGCAGTTAGAGAACTTTTGCATGGGTAGGAAGCACAGAAGAGTAGTAACTGTAGGGTTTTCTCAGTAGGAGTAGTGCATTTGCAGAACTAAAGGCCAAACAGAAGATACCCTGTCTTTCATAAATGGAGTAGTTTTCAATGCTGGAAGGTGCTGAGAAGTGTCATAAAATTTTGAAGAAAAGCTTTAGGGACTTTGCTTTAGAGAGAGAAGGGGCACTACTGTGATAGTTTCTGGTGACTGATGCAGGTAAATAAAACTCAGAGATCCTTTTCCTTCAAAGACTTGGTGAATGCTCCTGTTAATGGTTGTGGTGGGTGCCAGAGAATAGTAATTAACAAAAAGTGTAAATTCTGTTCCATCTTTGTCTTCCATTTTTAATATATGTTGCAGAAACAAGATCCTGTTGTGCTGATAAGCAAAGAGATTGTTTTGGCCCCATCAAACTCATATTCTATGATGAAGTGTGGCAAGTAGGTAGAAGGAATTCCAGTGGCAAGGGATGTAACGGTAAAGAATAAACAGACCCTGGTGTATGCATATAATAGGACTTTGTTGTCTCTTTGCGCCTGCAAGCAATCATCGCATTTTGTAGAATGTTGCTTTTCTTTTATGTATGTGGCAATTACTTGAGGGAAAAATTGTTTTTTCACTGACTGTCACGGGAGGAAAATACACATGTGGAATCATTGTTCTTTTCATATTATTTTAAGGAAATGAGCGCAAATCGCAAACATGATGTTAAATTATATCCTTGCTTCCAAAAGAGCTATGTGCTCGGTTTCTTTTAAGCGATTGAGATGTGAGATCATAAGTGCTTGTTTATGTGTCGTGTGTATTTAGGTTAGTACTGTGGTAACCTTTTTGTGATTCAAGGATTCAAAAAAGCTCAAAGGTATGAGAAATGCTTTCAAGCTTTCAGTTCAAATTGGGATTTTTGAGCCTGCCATTGGTGTTGAAAAGGGACTTTGTGTATGACATATGGGTGGCAAAAAAGTTTCCACCTGGGCTTGAAAACATGATGGCATGTTTAAACTAAAACCCAGGCAAAACTAACATGTAAGTTTTAAAAATGTTGTGTTTGGAGGGGGAATAGTTAGCTGTAGGTCAAAACTGGGGCATAGGAAAGCCAATACTTAACTTCTGTAGTGCTCTTCGGAGAAGGGATCCAAAGGAGATAGTTGTTGCTCAGAAACTGCAAAACTTTAAAACCCTGTCTCTCAGTGGATGATGCTTGCACATCTATGGAGCTTTCCTGGAGCTGAAACTTGCTGTTCTCTCTGCATAGCACTTTCAAATGAATTGTTTCTAATTTGAGCAGCCTTGTATGTGTGCTTGTTGATGTTAAAATGCTGTCAGCCCTGGAAACCAGAACAAATTTGGAAAATCAGGATGTGATTTGAGAGCAAGAATTGTGTTCCATAAATGGGTTTATTGTCAGTCCCACGTATGCTGCCGTGGTTTCAGGACAACTCTGAGCTGCTGATTTTTTGGATGTCTGTGTTGTATACCGTTGAGTGAATCTGATCTCTTACCATGGTCTGTAGGACTTGGTAATGATACATACTTGGCATAGTTCTTGAACTATCTTGCCTCAGCACATATATTTCGAGTTACTACCACACTTGCTTTCTAACAGTTTTATTTGTTGAGAAGGTATAAGCTGATCAATGTGTAGATAACTAAGATGAAATACAGACCTGGATAACGGAACTCAGTGGCTCCATTGCTATTCTGGCATTTATTTGCCTGGCCAAAATCCCAAGTAGAATTGTACTTGTTGTATGTGCATTGCCCAGTGGCAGGGAATTGTGGAGGAGCGGAGTGACTTTATCCTCTGGGACTTTATTTTGAGGCAGCGCAAGTGTCCCTTACTAGAAACCCACAGGTGGGCCAGAAGCTGCATCCTGGTGTTGTCAAAATGCTTCAGGTAAAGGACTGTTTTCTCTGTTGGGAAAAATTTAAACTTAGGCGGCTATTAAATATAGAAGAGGAAGACCTAACAACAACCGTGAAAAGATATCCCTGCGTCATGGTAATAACTCTTTCGTTGGTATTGGGTAAGCCCAGATCCAGCACCATATAAAGCTACATCAAACGTGTTTGTGTAAATACAGAGTAAGACATTTTGTTTTGTTGAGCCCCAGAAATGGAGGTGGTTGTTTCTAGAGTTAGGATGTTTTAATACTAGAATGGAAGAGTAGAGAGAAAGGAAAGGGAATATAACAAGTGCAAACAAACAAACAACAAAAAGAAAATTTATAAAATACAACATATACAGATTATTGGTTTTTATAAAAAACAAAGCTTTATTGATTTAACTGCATTGGATTGGAGAATTTGGGGCCTACCTAGAAATCACAGACTGTACCTAGATTTTTAATGCAAAACATAAAAATTAAAAAATTCTTATCTGCCAGAATTGCAAAGGATTGTTTTATATCAGTAAAGCATCAATTAATTTTTCTCAAGTACTTCTCTTGAGTCTTTCTTTGTCGTGTAACTTTACCTCTATCTGCTCTTCTTCCACGGCTTTCTTGAACACAGATTTCACGCTGTTTTCATCAGGATATAGGGTCTTGTTGGAAGTTTTTGACAGGTGAACTCTGAGCTCTCCAGAAAGAACATATTGTTACATATTTTTTTTTTCACCCTAGTTTTAATCTGAGTGTTCAACACATTTTTAAAAAACAACCAGAAAGAGTGTAGGTAGGGGTTCCCTCCCGTGGTCAGAGAGGTCTTGCTGTGCAACGACATGTTTTTTCTACTAGTCTGATGCAGTTAAAAGCTGTTACTCAGTGGGGTGAATGTGCTTAACAGTTTTACCTCCTTGTGCCCTCTGAGACCAGACCAAGACTTGTTAAGGACTGCCACAGTGAAGACATCTGTGACACTGTCATCTCCTTGTGCTTGTGTTTTTATGCTGTGTAGTTGCGTGGCTCAATGGATTATAAACCAGAGCATTTTGCAGAGCTGAAGAAAACAGCAAATTAAAACGTCCATCTCTTCCCCTTCTTGCAGTTTTGTTATGCTGAAAGAAGGGACCTGCAGATGTCTTCAGTAAGAAGGAAAGGAGTCAGTAGCCTATAGACAAGCTCCTTTGGTGCTGAGGTTGGGAGGCAGGTTACAGATTGTAGGCAAACATGGCTTGTTTTGTTGCTTCATTCCACTGGCGATCGTTACTTTGTAGCCGCAACTGTTTGGGTTCTGGTCACTGTTTAACTGCAGGTGCAAAATATTCTGTACTTTTCGGAGGTGGTCCCTCTGAAACACATCCCTGCTATGGTTTGGGATTTTTCCCAGGCTGTACTGGGGTTAGTTCCACCCTGGCCACATTCGCTCCTTTTGCAGAGGCTCCCATCATTTCAGGCTGGGGCTGAGCTGCCTGGGGAGCCAGCTCCAGACAGTGGAGCAGGTAGTGAGGAGTTGAGGGAAGAAGGAGGTGCTGCTGTGGGCTCCCACCTTAGCATCCCAGGGTAGAAGGGTTTTTTTTTGTGGCAACGCTGACAGCATGGATGGGACCTGTCTGGAGTGGAGGCTGCTTGGTGGAGGCTGGTGATGGGGAGGTGGCATGCTGAGTCTGCCATAGGAGGTGTCTCAGCCCCTGCTTGCTGTGGGATGATAGGGAATCCCCTGTTATTTTCATGCTTTGCAGTTAAAAGGGTTTTATTTTGTCTGAAAGATTTTTTTTCACTCCCTCCATCTGCGTAACAGGTTAAGCTCATTTCTTCTCTCTCTTCTAATATGCAGACTCGCTAATGCCTTTATTTCCATGTTGGGTGCGGGCCACCCATCTATTTTAAGGATCTCACACAGAATAGTAGCTGCAGGTTAGGCTACAGTTCTTTTTCAGTACCTAATGGTCTTCCCTACTGATCCTGATGCCAATCCTGCTCATTTATCAAGGAGCTGCAGTTGGGTTTCTTATTCTAGGATTCCATTATAGAAAATATGCTACATCATTAACTAGCATGCTAGAAATTATCCCAAAAGATCAGAAATAAGCAGTGTTCACAAAAATATTAGCTAATGTGTTTCAGGGTTAAAGATTTTCTTTCTGTTTCTCTTTTTATTTTTTTTTCTCGAAGAAAATAATTTTCTGAGTACTTTGTTTGTCTGTGGCTGCTTTTCTCAGTCATTACTGTGGAGGAGGATCTGTAAATGTGAAATGAGTATACAAAACCACCTCAGCCTGATCTAGTTAAAATCATGGCTAAAGAAAATGGTCCTAAACGTGAAATACAATCTGTGTATGCGCATATATGTATACAGGCATGCCCATATACCCTGTACAAATAATTTAATTGCTAGACTTTCTGTAATGTGTCCAGCAGGGAGTATGCCTTGAGCCTTTCTGCGTTCAGAATCTTCCAGCTACAGATGATTAGAGGTTTGACTGTCTAAGTAGTACATTTTAAATTACATCTTCATACTTGCAGAATGAGATGAATTTAATATTTTGATGTGATTTATCATGCTATGGCTGAGCCATACAGTAAAAGAAGTTAAAACTACACATTCTTTCAATGGAGGGGATGTCATCATGTTTATAAAACTGTTCATGACTTACTGTAGTTATTCACTGGAAGGAAGTCAAAACAAAACCTAGTTATACAACTACAATAGTGCCTGACCGTAAGACTATAGAATGCTAAGACTGTGGATGAAATAGTTACTTCAGATTTAACTTTTTGCCATTTCAGAGGAATCATAGTCAAACTCTTATTTGTTTTTTAGGCAAAGATCAAAATGTTTTTCATACTTTTATTCATAATAAATTCCCTCTGAGGGGAATTCCTGCTGTGTCTTTATTTGTCTCTGTCATCTCACACTTAGAGGTGTTTTTTCAATTTGCCCCTCAGAAAAAATTTACTTAGCGTGCATTGTTGGGACTCATACTGCTGTGTGAGTCTTATAATTATATGAAATTAAACCTTTTTTTTTTTTTTAGCAGATGTCTTTTTCATCTGAAAGTGCTCTGTTAGAATGGAAATGGCCCACAGAGCTATTGCTTTTCTTGCAAGAGATTTTTCCATAATTTACAGATATTTGAGTTGATGATTTTGAAAAATGGGTTCAATGTTCCAATTTTGCATTTTGACAGGTTTTTCTGATGTAATAGAACTTGCAGTGATTTTTGTTACATACAGAAATGTTGTGTGGTTCTTTCCATTTGGAAATTTGTTGAAAGAGGCCAAATTTCAGACCAGGGAATGAAACATTTTATGCACAGGGCACGTACAAGTTATGCAGACTACCTTACACAAAAATGTGTCTGCTCTGAAGTTGAAATCTAGGTGCCATCCCGATAATCCTTTCCATTTCAGTCTTCACTGAGGAAAGGGGCCAGCTGATGCTCATCCTTAGTGTAGCTCTTTGGTTATTAGGATTCTTGTCCATGAGAAGATTGAAGTGAGACTGTTAAATAGTGTGTAACATTTTGAGAACCTCATTTTATATCATATGTGGATCTGTAATCATTTCAAAGGCAGATAATAATGATATGCTAATACACCAAGATTTCTTTCATTTACGTAACTTTAAGGCAATAACTATCTGAAATGAGAAACATGTTGAAAAGGTTTCTTTTATGTTTTTCCTAATAGCTTGCATTTAATTATAATTTGGAGACCTGATTGCTGTGCTTGAAACTGCGTTTGGGTTTGTGGCTTTGGAGTGCACTTTATAGCCTGAAAGATTTGTCTTATCGAAAGAGACTGTCTGTACTAGCCCTGTTTCTGTGAAGTTCCATTCCTTTGACTCTGTTGTGGCATCTTGGTGCCTGTCTGTTTTTTTCCTTTTGCCTATTGTATTTATATTCAGATATGCAGTAAGAATTGATGCTGGAAAGCACTAAGAGCCAGTGCTTAGACATAAAAAGAACTGAGAGGCATTAATTTCAAGTGGTGTTTGGCTGCATTAAAACACACAGCAGGGTTTCCACTGCTTGACCTTACTGAGAACCATTCCCTTAGCAACCTTTCATAGAGGGAGTAAAAGGACAGTAAGAAAACATTTTTTTCCCCTCTATATTCAACAGAATAATATCTAGGAAATGAATTTCTCCCTTCAAAAATACCACAAGCTCAAACCAAAAAACTCCCAATGGGTCCAAGCTCTCATTATGTATCCTGTGTCTCAGTCTAGTTATTTAATCCTCTGCTTTTTAACTTCTTTATCCGAGTTTTTGAGATTTTAACTAATAGCATTGCTGATGGAATACTTTCAATATCCTCAAAATCTCATTGACAATCTGGTTTCTTCTTATTTAGAAAGTGAATAAAAGGATTTTCCATATAAGCAAATGTTTGTAAAGTTAATGAGAATTGTCTTTGTCAGCGTGTAGATGACTCTGTTTTATATCATTACTGTATGTTTAGGAAATACCAGTTGTTTGCTGCTTGGTAATACTTTCAGTGGAGAAACTATAAGGATCTAGAGCAGGATTTCCATAGTTCTTTGTTTTCTTAACCTCTCTGCTCCTGGATAAAGGTGAAACTTGGGATGGCAGATGGAGGAGTTGGTTTATGGGAGACAGAGCCTCTCAGTGTCTTTTCTGGGTGATCGAAAACCCTTGACTTAATTTTATGTTTATTTAAAAAAATGCTTCAGAACTCCAAGGAAAACTCTTGTATAAATTGAGCATCGTCTTGTGTGGAATATTAGCTGCATTTTAATCTAAAGGACTAATGTTTTGTCCATTTTCTATCCTACCTGAGGATATTTTTTGAATGAGAATAGTTACCTGAGAGGCTCAGAGAAAAGGAACTTAGGATGTGATGTCTGCAAGGGTCAAAACACAGAGGGCTAGGATGTTGAAGTGCACAAAAAATAAAGCGGAACAACCCAATTATCTGCTTTAAGTTTATTTTTACTGAAAATTTTATTTCAGCTTGCTTTTGTCCTGAAATACTTCAGTTACTGTGGAAGTAATAGTGTTTTGATATAGGTAGGACTTAGTGACCCAAACAGAAACAGAAAAAGCCTGTGCTTCCTCTGGCCTGAGAGAGATGGTTGCACAGTATGGGGCTGGATTGTTAAAGAGGCTCGAGAAGGGCCAGAGTGTCACAGCATTAGCAAGTAATCAGTCTGCAAATAATCAGCCCGTGGCAGGCATTTCCCTTCCGAGAGAAGAAAAGGCATTTCCAAAGTGTGCTCACAGGACAAGATGGGGAAAGATATGGTCTAGCAGAAGTTGAGCTTGCCTCTGCTTGTAGAAAGTCACTTGTCCAGGGCAGCTTGAAATGAGAGTACCTATATCTGGATTAAAGTGTTGTATAGTCCACATGAAAAGTAATTTCACGTTTCAGTACTGCCTAGCTTTTTTTTTTTTTTTTTTTTTCTTCTTCAAAATACCCCCAACAAATTGTAAGGGAGCCGATGGTTTATGTCTGGTAACTGTTAGGGAACACTTGGGAGGAAGATCTTACAGCAAGGTTCTAGGCAAGCAATATCCTTAGCCACGAGGTAGCGCACCCATTAAATATGTTACAATGCTTTGGCAGCCAGTGGGGTTTTGCCTTGCTAGGTGCTCACAAAGTCAGCTGTGCAGGCAAGCAGAAGTGCTGTTGTCAAGCATGATTACAACCAGCCTTCTTAAAGCAGGTGGCTGGAGTAATCTTTCCCTCCCTTCTCTGCCTGTGGCAGTGGCATTGGTGTGGCAAAATTGGTTCACAGATGGGTTTCTAAAGGCTTAATGCCTTGTCATTTGTTGAGGGTGGTTTACATTTTTGTGGCCATGTTGTGTCCTCTTTGCTTTTACACAATTTCTTAAAAATAAAACATAATGTCAGCTAAAACTCAGAGTCATCTGAGCAATTCAATAACTAGTGATGCCTGATTCTTTTTGAATCACATCTGCAATCCTAGTTCTCAAAAGGCATTTTGCTGTCTTTCATTATATTTTTTTGCAGTAACCTAATATTTACCTCAGGAAGGGCTTCCTTCTGTTTTCCTTTTGGTTTATTCTTAGTGTCTTATTGCCAAGTCAGAGACCACATTATTGTAGCTGGTATCTTTATGCCTGGGGTCTTCACCAGAACTCCAGTTTCTCAAAGGCATCTAGTTGGTGAAACATATACTTTTCTGTCTGTTGTTGTCATTTTCAGAGCCACCTTCTCACTTCTAGCCATACCCTATTTTACATGGACAGCAGATTCATCATTCCACTTCCTAATGAGGTTTGTAAATATAAACTATTTCTCCAAATTCTCAGGTCTTTTTTTACCTGCCTTCTCTTCCTTTTTCCCTGGCACTGCTCAAGTCAATATATTTTATGAACATGCTTTTTGTGATTTGCTGGATTATTCTATTTCCATTGCACTTTAATCATCATGATGACAACATCTGTTGGCAGCAGTATACAGATGTTTTTCAGAGCATATTCTAAGGTTTGTAAATGGTTAGTATATCTACATGAGAAAGCTAAGGTTTTGTCTTTTCCATTTACATTAAAAGAAGCAGAACTGCATTATGAAAATGAAATGTGTGTCTCTGGGAGACTTACCGCCTTTCAGTGACCACCAGGGGAAACCTTTAAGTTTCACACAGCTTCCTCTGTGTTACCTGCTGTGGTGAGCCTGGGGTTTGTATTACTGAGTTAAGTCTCTCATTCTGCTTCCACTGATGTGACAGGTAATCTTCCTCTCTTTTTTATTTTATTTTAGATTTTAACCTTTAAAGCTGTGTGTCTCTGACATCATAAGGAAGCCGAGAACACACATGGACAAGAGGCCAGAGGTGCTCCTTGAGAGCATCACAGTAGCTCTAAAGAATGGCAAAGTACCAGGAATGTGAAAAAAAAATTACAACAGTGGTCAGTTATATTTGCTATAGGGCACTCTGGCAGTTAAGTGCATTCAGACTAAAATGGTAATTTGGTCAAAAAATACTTCATAACATGTCCATGAACTAGAAGGTAGATTATCTATCATCATAATTTTGATGCCTTTTTATTTTCTTTCTTGTGCTAACTATCTTCAAAGAGACATTGTCCTTTAGGCGACTCAACTTGCAGAAAAGCACCTGATGGGTATGCAAGAAATAGAATGTTGATCAAGGATGGGAGTTCATGTTCTGCACTCATGGCAGCAGTTGGGTTCTGAACTGGATTTTGCTAATCTTGCTAACTAGTCTTTTATTGTTGCTGGCCTGTAGGGAGATTATTTGTAAACTGGAGTCTTGACTTTTGCCCCGAGAACTTATAAATGGTTGTGTTGAGTCAGTGGAAGTAGCAAAGCTCCAAAAGGAAGCTGTAAGAGGAACACTTGGAGCAGGATCTGTGTGATGTTTTGGCTCTGAAATGTTTTTTCTCCAAAAAATAAATGAATAAACTGTTGTGTGGGGTAATTAATAGGGAAATATATTATTTTGGATCTCTCTTGTGTTTGTCAAAAGAGAAAATGTGCTTTAATATGTTGATGTTCTTTTGGGCTAGCACGGGAGAAAAGCTTACAGTCCGTAACTTGTGACAGACTTATAAAGTTGGAGGTTTTTTGGTTTGGATGTTTTTTTCCCTAGAAATAGCACTGCTAGTTGCCCAAGGGTGTAGTTTACCTCTATACATAACCTGTGCATGGACTGTAAGTTAATTGTAAAATTTGTACACTGTAAAATGCAACGCATGAGACCAGAGAACCACTGTACAAGGCCTTAGAGAAAAATATGTATCATACATACATGCCACACTTTACCTACTTAAATTCAAGTTAAACTCAGTCTCAAGATGATCAAGGCAGAAAAGGCGTGAGCCTGCATCACTCAGTTCACTTCCTGGGACAGTTCTGTGAATTAATAAGGTAAGATTGTTCTCTCTGAGGTTAAAGAAGAAATAGGAGGAGTTTCTTTGAATGTAGAACAGCATAGTGACAGCTGGAAAGGCTGTGTTGGTTCCAGTGCCCCTTTCCAGTGCCTTAAGGCAAGATGAAGGCTTGTGTCAATTTGTTGTTTAAATCTGTTCCCAGCTACTTTGTTGGTGAGGTGCACTGGTCTTAGGAAATACAAATAAATACATAGATATGGAGAGTTCTCTCTTTTAAAAATATATCTCCGTCTCTTCAGGGTTACTTTGAATGTATGACTTGCAAATAGCTTGACAGGTCATTAGATTAACTGGGAAATAGTCATAAGTCCTAGGACCTTTGGAAAATGTGCTTGGAAGCTGAGAATTTTAAGTGGGATCTTCAAGATTTAGCATGTTACTACAATGTTAATGAATAGCTTGAGAATTGATAGAAAAACTTACGATGCAGTTGATATAGTGCAAACCAGCTGAGGAAGCTTGGTCTAAAGCTCAAATAAGCATGCATGAGGGAAAATGAAATCCCTTCTGAAAAATGTCTGTTTATATGGGAACTTTGCAACTCTTATTTCTTTTAATATTTCTGGTGATGCTATATGGATGTTTTAAAAAAAAATATTACTTAAAATTATTTTAGCTTATGGCCAGAAGTTTTCTAACAGATATGACAAAATCATTATCTTCATGAATCCATAGAGACAAGTGCAGATGTACTTTGGTCTTGTCTCATAAATCTAACTTAAAAAAATGTCCTTTGAGTTTCTTAATGAGAGGTTGTTAGTATGAAGTGTGTCTGTGTTCTTTCCAAACGATTAACAGTTACCTTTTTTCCAGGGTATCCATATTTGCAAATAATGGCTCACATGGGAAAAGAGTGGCCATCAATGTAATAGAGTGTTCATAGTGCTTCAAAAAAGTGTGCCTGCAATGCATTCATCTGGAATAATATTGAGATTTAAGCTGAAGATGGGAAATATTTGCTGACAGGGCTGGCCTCAAGGCGTTCTTTTTCCTTCCTAAATGCTGATAAAATTGCTTGAAATGTTCTGAAGTATATTGAAGGTTGTCTCAAGATGGATATATTGGCTTAAAAAAGAATTATTCCATTCTCCCCGTAATTATATTCTCTTTGAGATTTTACAAGAAACTTATTTTATCTCTTTTTCTATAGAAAAAAATATTAATACAGGAAGTAAGCTTGTTGAGAGTATTAGTTATCTTGGTACAGAGAAAGGTCAATTGATTTTCTGGATGCTGGTCCTGGATTAAGTTTTAAATTGTGGAAGTTTGACTCTAACCCTGGTTTCTGGTGAATGAGAATTTCTAGCTGAAGAGAAATGGGGCTCCCAGTGCAGTTTCTCATATGCTTGCCAAGCTCTGCTCTATATAGCAGAATAAAGAGGACAAAATTTGTGACCTCTGTAGGTGTCCTTGTGATTGGAGTTCCTCTTCCCAGTGCTCATGTACTGTTATCACATACTTCATGCCCCCTTCTGACCTGTCTGTAGGGCCAAGGAAGGCATCTAGCTCTTGAAACATAGTTTAAGGTGTATGGTAGTCTTTTGCTTCATCCCTTATTTCCTTCCCTCCCTTCTCTTCACTCTCCTCCTTTGATCACTCAAAGTACCCGACTGGCCAAAGGAAGCGATGGGATATTTGGTACATTAGGCTGGTACACCTATTGATTAATTCTGTTACTGCTAAACTGCATTTGCTTAAATCAGAAGTGGATTAAGCTAGACTTGTGAAGGAATTTATCTCCCTGGTGAGATAAGTGGGGACCTGCTGCTTACTTCATTTGTATTCTTATGTTGCGTGGGTTGTGATCCATTTCTTAGGATTGTTTGAGCTATTTGACATAACACGTTTCGTGATATTGTTTGGGCCAGCATGACGGCTTGAATTTCTTCTGCTTTCTGCTTGAGTTGCATTGTAGTTCTGGCCTTTGGCCTCTTACTGTAGACTTTAGGGTGGCTGTAGGGTAGTTGTTTTCAAGTTTTTTTTCAATTTCTGTACCTCTGGAAGAGTTCCTGAGAGGTGTGATAATTTAAATCTACTGACAACAAACTTTTTTTTTTTCTTATTAATTGCCTACATTGGTCTGTGAAGCACAAGTTGAAACAGTGGTATAAGATTTAGGAAATAATCCTTGGTGTTCACAGGACTGATGTGTTTTTGACCCCTTGATTGTATTTTCCTGTGATTGCAGAGAATTGGAGTCAGTGACCCAGATGATCTTTCCAGCTTTGTCCCCCAGACGCAGAGCCTAAGTATGCTCAGTCATTAACTTTGTGCTGTTTAGTTCCTTAAAATGGTGTGTTAAATCTTTATTTTTAAATACCAAGGGTTTGTCTTATCATTAACCAACTACAAAGAACAGAAAAATTGACTGACGTTCGTGAATGACAGGCCATTATCTAAGTGCTGACAAGCAGATGAACAACCCCATTGAATTTGCAGGTCTCAGTTGTTTTCTGTAGGGAAATACATTGTGAAGGAGGAACGCCCTACATCTGTGGAGGTATAAGCCCCAGAGATAAAAAATGAACATGGGAATTTGGGATGTCTGACAACCATAAGCTCAAATATTGGCCTGTTTGCCAAGCATGACGGTGCCACTGTCATAATGCAGACTAGAAATCTTTAATAGCTGTACTTCAGTGCTTGTAAACTAGTGAGTGATTATTTCATCTTCTGTTTATACCATTCATCAAAGCAGTTGGGGCTGACAAGGCCTGGAAAATTCTCAAGGATTTTGCTGCTGTTAATGCAGCGTGCTACAATGGGACCTCTCTTGTACAACAATGTCGCTGAGTACATCTAATATCGTAGTCTATATTGGCACTAACTCTTGAGTTGTAGGAGCTGCATATTCCTACCTGTCTGCCTTATTTGAACTGATTGAAGCAAATTTCTTGGAAGTTCTTCCTTCTGTATATTGCATGTGAACTTTTGAAGTTGAGTATGTTTGTTGCCATTGGTAGCACACGGTAGCTATTTGATGATTTTGTAAAAACTCAGGCCATTTACTTAAAATATAGAAAGGATTATTTATGTGAGGGTTTTGAGGAACATTTTTTTTTTTAGAAATATGAATAAATCTCTCCAAGAAATCACTGTATGCAGTAATGGTTTACTACTCAAATTTATTAAATTTATTAAATACTTCTGCAGTGCTGTTCAATTCATAGAAGCCTAGTTGAGGACCACAACCTGCTTTCTTTCTGTTCAGAGAGATCTGAAAGCATAACCTTATAATCATCAACAACCATGTGAACTTTTGCCTGGCTTGATCCTCAGACTCATTCTGGCTGAGGCTCTGGACCACACATAACCCCGCAGCAACTCTGATTCTAAACAGTGCAAATTACAGTTCTTTTTTACAAGCAGGCTGAGGATTTGTGCACAGAAAAGCTTTCCAGGCTCACATGCATTTAGACCTGGCCTGTGAGCAATACAGTGTTAAGTACTGTGAAAATGAACCAGATACAGTCCTAGGGATTACCTGTAGGTACAGGATGCAAGCTTTATCTCCTCTACCCTGCTCCGTGTAGCAGAGCTTGGCATACACGTGAGAATCTACTTTGGGATGCTTTTCTTTTCCAATTTCCTTCCAAGTTAGCTTGGCTCTTCAGCCTCAATGGGTGGGCATCTTCTACAACAAAGCAATTAAGTTGGTATATTTCTTATGCTTGTTGCAGCCACTTGAAATCTTTTGAAGGTATTTCTGAAATATGATACTTGATCCTTCCATAGGCAGATCCTGCACATGGGAGGAACTTCCCACATGCATGGGCTTAAAGGCAGGATGGCTCGAGGCACATGCAAAGGAGGCAGCTCCGTGACAAGTGCCTGCAAAGTGTGGCATCAGCTTTAGTTCTAGCGATGAATTTGGTTGCTCTGTGAAGCTTGCCAACTGTTGCTGCTGCCCTGTGAGAAGGGCTGGGATGTGGGAAAGGCTGTTGCTCGGGGCAGGGAAGGAGCACCCCTTCTCGTATGATCCATTCTCTCTCTCCTGACATCAGGAATAATAGGCTCTGCTCACCTGAGTGCCCCAGTGGGACTTCACCAGTGGTTTGCACCTTCATGTTTCTTTCCTATGGAAGAAGCAGCCAGGACTTGGCCAGAAACAACCTTTGTGGCATAAAAACTCAGTTCTGCCTAAACTGCTAAGATGATGTGAGCTGTCTCTGTTTAACTATCCATATGATAACATTGTCTGCTTTGCCTGTGTGGGAACTGAGTCCCTATTTTCAAAAGGCACAGCCAATGGGAAAATAATTGCAAAGATGGAGCTCCACCATGAACAGAATTGAAGGAATGCTGAGTGTTCTCAAAGTTACACATACACAGGTGATGTTCTCACAGGTGATGGTATGCTCAGCTGGCTAGGGAAAGTCAAACAGGACTGTATCACTGCAGTGACTGCTTCCAGCTAAGTCATGAGCTGCAGCTGACTTGACTGATCTGCAAAGACTTGAAGTGATTAATTCCTAAGAGAAAGAACTGCAGTCTGATATATGCTATTCAATATAGGCACAAAAATAAAGACCATACTGGAGGTAGTTATTTGTTGAAAATTATTCAGTCGCCTCTAGAAGAAATAGGCAATAAATCTGCTTGACTGTCTTCATTAAACCCAAAAGCATCTGTTGCAACACTTGTTATGGTAACTGAAGTAGGTATTAAGTCTGACTGTAAAAGTTACAGAAAATATAGCTTTAAAAATTCATTGCCTGTTTTACTAGTGATTGGCAAATAATTCCTAAAAAGAGGCTTTAAAAAGGGCCTGATCTGTGGAGCTGACAGTTCTTAAAGCCTTGTTTTGGGTTTGAGAGTATCTAGCTCTTTCAAGGAGAGTCTGCTTGCAGATTTACGATCAGTATCAGATGTTTTTCTAAGCTCGTAGCTGACTATTACACAGAAGTGAGCAAGAGCTAACCAAGTATGAACGATGGGGAAATGAAAACAGACAATTCCCTAAAAGGGTCTTTCAGACCTTAGTGCCAGCCATGCAAATAGAGCTTGGTATCCCTTCTTAGAAGTATCCTTAAACTGTAACAAGAGAAAGGGTCTACTTCAAAAGCCAGGCTGCATTTACTAATTTACTGTGGCTTCAGAAAGTGAATCTAGAAACGGATACGGCAAGAGATATGCTAGAGCAGTAGTTCTGGATAGTACAAAACATACAGAAGATAAGAGTTCTGAGCCTATAATTTTTTAATACACAAAAAAGGCTACATGTAGCACAGAATGTATTCCACAGTGGATTAGAGATCCATCATTAGTTTTTAAGCACTTTCAGCGGCAAAATATGAGAACAGTGCTTTGAAAAGGCATGTAGGCATCTTTGCTCCTTTATCATCCTTCTGAGAAAATGTAAGACAGAAAATGCAAACAAAATTAAATTCCTAACTGTTTTTTTAAGAATTCATTCCATGAGATTTGAAATAGCAGTTGGAAAAATCCTTTTTTATCTCTGGTTGGTTTGCCTTTTTTTTTTTTTTTTTTTGAAAGCTGAATAGAATGCAGTTTTTCTGTTACAGGCTTTTTATTAAAAAAAAAAAAATATTCCTGCCTCAGAATGTATAATTTTTCGTGGTGGTGATCTTTTCTGTTACCTCTACCCACTCTCCCAAATAACGTCCAAGGAAACTCATACTGTCACTGCAGATTCTTCTTGTGGTAAGAGAATATTTTTGGTCTGAAAACTAAGGTTAGCTAATAAGGCTTGGGCAGTGGCAGTCCATAGAGAGCACTGCTCCTTTTTTTTACCTGCCATAGTTCCCTTTGTTTCTTATCTTGAAAATATTTGGTAGAAGCCCCTAACTAAAGTAACCTCCAGGGAACTGTTACACTTTTAGTGTAGCTGAATAACTGACAACAAAGCCTCATTGTATTTTAGAAGACAATGGAAAATATGTGACTTTTGTCTAAAAGCTTTAGTGGGCTTTGCCTTCCTTATAGGCAATCTGACCTAGTTAAAGACGTCCCTGCTTACTGCAGGGGAGTTGGACTAGATGACCTTTAAAGGTCCTTTCCAACCCAACACCTTCTATGATGCTATGATTCCATGGTTGCTAGGTCCAGGGGCTCAATGAGGCACACCCAGTGGTGTCTCACCACTGCAGAACTGCCTTACACCCAGCTGGTGTCCCTGCTTCTGTGCAGGCATTCCTTATGGGAAGGAAGCAGGAGAAATGCTGCAGCTGGCTTTGCTGAGGCTTGCAGACAGGCAGTCATCGGGGACTCCGGTCTGACTCTGTGGGCCAGTCACAAAAGGTACCCAACAACCTGTCCGTGGGGCTTTTTTGTCTAATGAGGGAGCAGGATATTTTGGGTTGTTCACTACTGATCATCTGGTCTCTTTCTCAAGACTTAGTACTGAAGTCTGTGTCTGTGGCTAAAATTTCCGTTTAACTTCAGCAAGGAAGGTACCAACTGAGGCAAGAAAAGTCCCAAAAAGCTGGAACTTGAAGAAATCAATTGGTCTATATTTATCCCACTTCTGTGAAATTCTTTTAAATACGTATATCACAATATACATATATAAATATATATATATAAACAGCTGCTCACCATTAGACAGATTGTGTACACGTTAGGTGATACTTCTCTTTCTTTCTGGGAGTCTTTTTCTGTCATTGCCAGCTGTGGTAAGCAATACACAGAGAAGGTTGTTATGATAGAATCACTGTTCTTAGCACTAGTCTTTATTTTCTACTGTCTCTTATGAGATTTAAGCTTCTTGTTTTCATGCAATTTTCTGATTTTCAGTAAGAGTTTCCTAAAATATATGTCTTGTTTTATGCTAAACACATCCTTCACAGGAATTTCTTCATTAAATCCTTGCAGTTAGGACAGGCCGATTGCAGCCGCTGCAGGGCATTGAATGGGAGTTTCTTGACTGCTTTTCCCAGCAGGCCCAGCCTCTGCCAGGGTTAGCTCCGGAGGCACAAGGTGCCTGCAGTGCTTGCTGATACATAAACTTGTGTTTGTGTTGGCACTGGAACTCTTCCATCAGGTACTTAAATGACCATCTCAGTGTCTTTATTTCTCAAAGAATATTGAACTCTTTATTTAATACCTCCTTTCATGAGGAAGGACTCTACGCAAGCTTTAACACTACTTGAATCCCATTAAGAATTGCTGTGATGCCTAACAATGTATATCTTGTAACTTGCTATAAAGACAGTTCCTGTTGATTTGGTGCCACAGAAAGAAGCCATATTTCCACTGAAAATACTTTTCCTATTGCCATTTATTCAGCCAAATGCTTCAAAAATAGCTATGGTGCTTGGGTTTACCTTTGCAAGCCTCATATTTTTAATACTGAACGCTTCCTGTTCAGAAATGACTAATTAGCTAGATACTCAGAATAAAATAAGGAGACGTCAAATATGGTAAGGATATGTAGGGAGGTTGCTGTGTACCAGCACTGTGTGTTTGATTAGGGAGCACTTTTTCAAGCACAGAAAACAGAAGCTGTAATTCTTACCTCTAAGGGGGTGCCTCAGAGATGGAGCTGTTAACTGCTCTAGAGAGAGCGCCGTGGATTTCCCTTTTGAAATAGTCTTGAGAAGATATAATGCTGCTTCACCCAGATCCCTGGTGACAGGAAGGGCTCAGGAGTGTGTGTCTGCCTTACAGCCCCTCAAATCCTTCTTATCCCGGGAAAAGCTTCACAGGAGCCTCCATAAAGATATTTGAAAAGAACAGGAGATCGCTACTTGCACAGGGTAGCGATCTCACAAAAAGGATAAGCTTTTCAGAGCAGAGGATTATTTTTTTCTTCATATAGCTGCTAATGACTGAAATTAGTAAAACCCGAAACTATAGCTTCTTACACAGCAAAGAAGGAGGATTTGGGTTAGGCAAAGTTATTAGCTTGATATAGCCTTCCTTGTGGTTTGGATAACAACTGTGTGTCGCGGTGAAGGACGCTAAAAGGGCTTTTATCAAGAGGGATTTAGATGAACGCTGAAAGGCAAGGTGATACTAGTGCTTCCTTGTTTGTCATTTTAGCAATGTCGAAGTTTCTTAGGGCCTGTATGTTTCAAAGAGGCAGATAAGTACATGTAAATGCATTGATTGTTCAGGATGGTTGTAAGTTTCAGGCTTGTCTAGCACAGTTTAAAAATCTCAGTCTTTATTCGAAGTAAGAAAAAAAGGCAGTCACTTTCTAGTAAATCTGTATTTTCTTAAACAGAAATATTTTAGCTATTCTAGGCGATTTTACTGTCTGTCACTGTATAGATACTGATATGGTTGCTCTGTAATAATATAATCTTTCTGCTCTACCTACTTGTGAGGAACATTGTGAGAATTAATTAACAAGTCCTGATAAGAATATTCAGCATGCTCTTAAGTATTTTATTCAGAGATACCTAGCCTTCGCTACAAGAACTTGAAGGGCTTTTCTTTTCTCCATTTGCATTAGAATAAAAGGTCAGGAAAGAGCGTTTCAGCGTTTGACCTGAGGGATATGTGTTCAGATAGTGGGGATAGTGGTGGCTGCACCACCTAAGTGAGAGAGACTCTCTGAAATTGCTGTGTTGATTGCCTTTCAATGGGTTTGCAGCAAGTTTTCTTGAGCGTGCTGTCCCTTCCCTACTGGTGTCAGATTTTGAATCTGAAAGAGAAGTTGATAG
This sequence comes from Fratercula arctica, assembly GCA_947846985.1. Classification (NCBI taxonomy): domain Eukaryota; kingdom Metazoa; phylum Chordata; class Aves; order Charadriiformes; family Alcidae; genus Fratercula; species Fratercula arctica. Next base: position 31,318,431 of record CANTUZ010000010.1, read on the forward strand.
CAGGTCTTCTGAGTGACCCAATTTAATAGACAACTAGCAAGGTCCTGTTGAAGCTGCAACCACTTGGCTGCATAGTGGTATCTATTTTGAGGATGTTTTCAACTCTGAGGTTTTTTTTGCAGAGCAATCAGTCATACTTAATTAGTTGATTAATCAAAAAAAATAACAGGACTCTCAGCTTTCCTATTAACTATCCTTGGTCTTACAATTTTTTTTCCTGGCTTTTCTTCAGTTCCCTGTCATCAGCTACAATGTTTAGAAGGTCTTTTTTCATTGGAAAACTTACTGAGTGGCAGAGGAGGCGGGCTCTTGGCACGGAAGGAATTTATATGATATTGATAAAGGTCTGTTATTTTGTAAATCTTGAGAGTGGCAGTATCCTGTCATTTGATGAAAGCTCCCTGGCCAAGCCCATCAAGCCTTTCAGTTCTTTTCTATCACTTTTCCCAGTCTTTCCTGTTGGCCCTTTGTTCTACACATTTGTCCTCAGAGAGCTATGCCAAGGCATGGTTTGGCCCTTGGCATCTGCCTGTAATTTCCTAAAGGAAAATAAACGAAGACTGCACCATTTCTGTTTACCTTTTAGACTGATCTTCATTTGCTACATATCTTTGATAGCTGCCAGAATGCATTTCTAGCTTCCTTGAAAGTTGAGTGAATCTCCCTTCAGATCTCATTATATTCTGTAGCTTTACTGCCCTAGGAAGCAAATATATATATTTCTTCATCATGTTATCTTTTTTTTTTCCATTTACAAACACCATCTCTTTTATTTTCTCCCTTTTCTGAGTGTGTGGATAGCAGCAGTTTTCTAGAACACTTGCTTTGTATTCTGTAAATCACTGCACCACAAACAAGTTCCCTTTTTGGATGTATTGACGTCTCTTTGGCCCCTTTTAATCTTGTCATCGCACATTCCTGCATCATGAAGTGCTTTCTTCAGGCTCATCTATTTCGTTCCCTACCACTCCGGACTTTACTATTTTTTTTCTTATCTGTCCCTTTCTTTTTCCTTATCTGCCTTTACTTTTAGACCTCCCTTCTCTTCTAATTCTTCTACCAGTGTAACCACAGTTATCAAATGTTTGTGATGTAGGATGTCTGTTGCCTTAGTACTTTCATGAAGCTTATGTGAAAAGCTTTTATGTGGAAAAGAACAAGGAAGCAAAACTGCACACTGTTTAGAGGTGAGAGAGGCCAAAGTGCAAGGGGTCCTTGCGCCAGAAGAAAATCTTTGTGTTCCTCACTCAGGAGAAATCTGCGGACTTCACCAAAGTGGAATTATTTTCTCCACACCTTATTGTTTGCCCATGTTTGTCTCAGACTTGGTGTACATAAATGTGGTTATGTGGCAAGTCAAAGCAGGAGCGATTTAAACTGACTTGGATCATCCAGGTCTCAAAAGCATCATGTGTGCGTCTTTCATACAGCATCCAGATTTTATGTACCCTGGAATGTGTATTTTCTCCCCCTCTCTCTCTGGGCTGTATTTCCTATTTACAATGGAAGAATTGATACATCTCATCCTTTAAGATTTCCCTCCCCCTCCCCTTCTGTGCATCAGCACAGCTGGAACTGTAAAGGGTACACTTGAAATGAACGCTGAATTCTTATGTTGTTTGCAGCAACAAACACTACAGTTACAAAAAGACTTCCATTATAGTCTCTAGCTTGGCTATTGCCTCCCACCAGTGCCATGGATTCCCCTTTCATTTCTACTATTCATCTTCAAACAGCATGTGTTATCTGCAGTCACAATGGAGAGACAAGCTCTTCAGAAATGTATGTAATAATAATCCATTCTGCATGTTATTCAGTGTGAGGTGGTGGGTGCTTTGGAAGCTATCCTTCTGCAGCAACATAGTGGCGTTTCAAATTAATTTTTTGGAGAAGTAAGGTAGGGCAGTGCCCCGTTTTCCAAAAGAGTAAGGGACGTACTTCATGTTAACCTGGCTCTGTGGATTTTATAAGTAAACATCAAATGCCTAGTTACTCTTCTGGATCGAGATGACTTGAATCTAGTATGTTGAATCAGAAAGAATGACAAGTATTTGTTTTTATCTGGGGTGTACAGTGGCAAATATCAAACCAGCACAGTGCTGTAGGTTAAAAATCTGCCAGTCTCCAGTTTGCTCATGAACATGGCTCTTGAGCAGGATAGGGAGATAAGGGATTCTGCTCTTCCTGAGATGAGTTCCCCTTTTCTAGCAAGCGTGGGGATTTCACGCACTGTAGAAGGTGCGTTTTGGGCAGTGATCAGAAAGTGAAAGGAAACTTCTGTGTATGTTGGTAGGGAAAGGAGGAAAGCTTTAGTTTCAGTTTTTGTTCCTTCCATTTGTTTGTGCCCATTTTGTTAAGTAGGATGAGTGTCCTTAGATGGGAGACCAAAGTACGCACAAATGCTCTTTTCTTAACCGTGCACTTAGTAGTTGCTTCTTGATGAATTGGCTATGAAATTTGGATGTTCACAGTAGACTGTGCTTCAGCTTGCCTAACCCAAAGGCTTCTGTTCTCTGTATGTGTGAGACAAGTTTCCGGCTTTATTTATTCCAGTGACTTCAAGACAGCTGATTTGGAGTCTTTTTAGTCAAAATTCATGTTTAAAGGAATCTGCAGATTAATGTTTTCAGTTTGGTTGAAGCTCTGGAGTCAACGTTTGTTGCCATTAGATGAGGGCTGTTTGCAAGGTCTGAAAAATAAGTCCAGACCCATGCAGTCATTGTCATTTAGCTGCGTTATGATATGTGAAATTTATACTGTGGTTTCCAGTTTTCTGAAGACTTGTGTTGTTTCTGCAGGGAAACAACAATACTTGTCGTATCCAGTAGGTAGATAAGATCTGTGGGAAATTAAAATAATTAAAAGAGTCTGTGTCCCTCCCTTCTCTGGTTTGATTCTCCCTAGTTTTCTGTCTGAGAGGGAAAATGTGTCCTCCATTGCCATGACTGTAAAATAATTCCTGCTGCTAAACTGTGCAAGTTTGGTGTGACACAGTAAGTACTAGGATGATTATGATCTTTATCATATTCTTCCTGAGCATGCTTCTTTGTATGTCCTCCTTGTCAGGTTTTGTTTTGTTTTGTTTTTTTTTTTTTTTTTTTTTTAATTTTAATGTCTTCTGTTTCTAGTCTTTCTAGCAAAAAGAATTTATTCTCATGCTTTTTGATGAAGGCAGAGATAGGATGGACATGATGGAAGTTTGTTTTCAAATAATTTTAATAGGTAATGATCTCTAGCCTTTTACTTTTTACAATTTAACTGAGACTTAAGATTACTGAAATAATATTAAAAAAGTCTTCGTGGCACTAGTAGTAAGAAGCATAGTCATCTCCTTTAACCAACTCTTGCCATGCTATTGAGTACCTCCTTTGGGTTTCCATCACAGGTTCAAGATTTGGGACTCTGGGACAAAATACTCACAGCTTCTGACGTTGTGGCTTTTCGAAATACAGGCCTTAAATGGCTCTGTATTCACTGGGTTTCTTGTAGGGTGTACAGGAAATCCCACGTGCTAAACTTGCCTCTTCAATTTAATTTTTTTTCCATTCTCATAATTAGAAATATGGAAATGCATAAAAATTCCATGTAATGTGAGAGTACATGGGTATCAAAAACCAGCTTGTGCTATTCATGTGATATTTCTAATTAGATCCTGGTAGATTTTGTACTTGCCAAAACTGGAGGTTTTTTGAGGAAGGAGGACATAGACAAATTTAGGGTGAAATGCAAGAAATTTTTAACAGAAAGAAATTGAATTAAAAAGGTATTGCAACATTTCTTGCAGTGTCTTCACATAAAATATTTTGACTTTTTGCTTTTGGAAATGATGTAGCTCAGGGATGAATCCTGACTGTTGTTTATGTAAAGCCGGGCTGGGGAAGTTTCTATGCCTTTTGCCAACTTTTTTATATCTCCAGATATTACCAACCGATCTATACCAATTTTTGGCTGTAAAAATTCTCTAAATTAAAAGGAAATACTGTTGAAAGGATAAAAATGTCAGATATGCCTTTCATTAAGCATTAGGTCTTTTAAGAAAAGAAAAATCTGCTTCAAAGAAGCATCCATTTTTTCCCAGTGTTTTGGTCCTGTAGCAGATTTTTTTTTTTTTTTTTTTTTTTTTTGTTAAACCTAGCTCCAGCTATAATTCTAAAAGCTGTAAGTGGTAAATAATCATGGGTAAATGAAATATCTCAGCGTATTTCTGTACATGCAGACAACTTGGCATTTTAATATTCCCTTCAGGGAGGGAATACGTTGTGAGAAATCAAGTCTGCAAATTATCTGTAGTAAAAATGCATTATTTCTGGCAAAGATACAAATGGAGTGCCTGTGTTGATGCATGCCCACAGTGTCATTAACCATGTTCCTTAATAACTATTAATTAGTTTCACTGGAGCTCTGGTAGTCCAGATTAATTGCAGTGGGAGGGCCAAGGGGGACTAAAACACTCCTTTATTTCAGTTCTGCTAAGAGTTGACTGCATATGTTGATAGGAGGCTGCCTTTGGTCATTCTGTAACTGTTTGAGTGATGTTAGTTTCCTTGGATCTTTTTACCTGTCCTGACTGAAATAACACCTGTTAACAGTATCCACAGTTACGATTGGGAAGAACAGCACTCTCCTTCTCCTTTGCATGCCAGTGTGCAGCTTCCAGGACTGCACAAAGATAATGTGCAGGTGGCGTTGTGGGATTGTCCTTCATTCAAGTACTTTTTCATGCAGTACCCTTTGTTGCAAACTTTGCAAACAAAATGAGGACAGAAGAGCAATGTGGTATTGGCCAATGCCCCGATGAACACAAAACAAGAATTGCAGCAGGACAAGTGATAAAAATCTTTTCCTTTGCTCTCTGAACAAGTTTATCCTCCCGTGAATCATAAGGGAGCTCCCATTACCAATCAATCTGCTCAAGGGCAACTGTTTTGGTACAGAATTGAATCTTCTTCATTTTATCAGTTTTAGGACCTAGAAGTTTATGATTTTTTTTTTTTTTAGTTGTTCTTCAACATCTGTATCACAGGATCATTTCTGTTGACCCAACTCAAAGTAGTACACCAGATGAATTGGGCATAATTATTGTTTATATGCAGTTTTGGTTTGAGAAAATACTGAATTTTTCCAACTTTATCTATCTCCAGTTATTACCAAGCAGTTTCTCCATACAGGAAGTAGCCATCTTAAAAGTTAACCCATATTTTAAAGTTATGGCTGAAGAGCAGTCTTTTTTCTGTCATTTTGGAGTATTTAATTCTTTTTTCCATTTCTGAACGGTTATTTTTGGTAACTTCGTTCTCCAAATTTCGAGTGCTGTTAAAACACATACAGAAGACTTACCTCTTGTTGTGCAATCACTGATGTCTCCCATGTAAATGGCGTGAGTGTCTTGAAGAGGATGTCACAGCATCTCAGCAGAAGAGAGACTTGCCTGTGACTCCTTACTTATCTACTGTGTTTTCCAAATACTTTTTTTGATTTTATATTTTAATTGAACTTTGTATAAAATACAGTTTAGGCTCTTTTATTTCCACTCCCTATGAACCTCTTACGTCTGTTCTATGAACAAGCATTTCCATGACCGTTGGCTCTTCATCAAACACTCCATTGTTGATACACTGACATGTTTTAAACAGACATTTATTAATTACTGATTGTTTTCTTAATTCTAGTTCTGTTTTTCTCTGATACAGTAGCATTGATTTGGCAAGAACACAACAGTTATAGCTTGTTTCTTGAGAAAAGCAATTTTATGTATTTTTTCAGTGTTAAAGTGCTTGTACTAGTTTTAATTCTAACTTCCACATCACCTTAAATATATTGAAAATGCATTGTAAAGTTTGACGGTTTGTGTTGTTTACAGGTGGGGTTTTTTTGTTTTTTGTTTTTTTTTTTTTTTTTTAATCGATTTGAAAGGGATAGAGCAGATCTGGTTCATCTTGTAATTTATACAGTAATACTGGAAGTGAGTTACAAATACAGGTTTAGAACTGTCAGGCACGTTGGTTTAAATAAAGAAAGTAAGTACCATTTAATCTTAGACTACTGCAGATAAGAAGGAAATACTGTGTCATTTGGGTCGCTTTCTAATTAGGGAGCAGGTTGGTTGGACTTGGTGCAAATTGCAGGCTTCCAGCTGTCATAAAGAGCTCCACAGCTTTTAACCCAGGGATTTCTGATTCAGGTTTTTATATGACTTAAAATCCATATGCTTGAAGAATTTTCGAGCTGTTATTAAGGAGACTAAATAAATGAAACTTGGAGAAATCCAAAGGGAATAGGAGCTCCAGAATTGCAACAGTCTGTTTTTAATGGCATTTGCTGGTTGCCTTTTGAAATTATTGCTGTTTTCTGTGGCGTTTTGTTCTCTGCAGATTTTGTGTATTGACTGATCTTTTCAGAGGAACCTGCTGGGAAGTGGAAAACTGCCAATTGTTTTAATGTATTGACTGAGATCTTTAGAGGTGGTTCAGAGTGGAAGTGGAGGAGGGAAGGGGATGTGGAGTGTGTTAATAAAATCAACTGCACTTATATTCCTTCAGAATATGTCCTCCCTATACAAGAAGAATTAAAGGATACCAGCTGTCTGTGACAGTGTGATGTGTTACCTCATAAAGTCAGTGGGCTTATTCATTGTGTTTTGGGATACTGATACTACTGATAGTTGAAGTAAATGTGAAGCCTTCTATATAAGTAGCTAGAAAATTAGCAACTATGGTCATCATTAGAAAATTGATTGTCCCCGACAGCAGCACAGTAGTATTTGTAAGGCTTCTGTATTTAATTTGAAGGATGCTGAACTTGTTTTCTACTGTCTGTATAAGGATAAAAGCAAATATAAGAATAGTTCTCTATTCATATTGCGTTTCTTCTAGTTATATTAAAAAATAGTACATCTTTTGTTCTAATGCAAAGCACTGTTATTACCTACTTTTCCTTGTCATGAAATAAGGCAGGTAATAGTGTATTCTAATAAATTGGATAAAAATTTTTATTCTGTTTCTGTGAGCAACAGGGCTCACTTTGTATTGTGAGACTTAGGTTGCACCCTTCATTTATGTGTGACTTGCTCTTTCTAGACTTTATTTAATGGTAGATTGATGAAATTTCAGCCCAATATGCAATAGAACTGTGTGTTGACATTTTGGTTTTATTATAATAATATTGGTCTTGTTCTTTCTCACATTGAGTTTTTATTTATTTTTTCCCTGGTATCTGAAAGAGTGCTGTAGTCATTCTATTAATACCAATCTATACATGTAACAAATGCAGGGTCGGTCCACTCTTGCAGCTAGGTTTTGTAAGCTAATAAGGAGTGAATGGTCTTTGTTGGGACTACAACCTCTCTGTCTGTGTGGATGTGAAGCCAATTTAAAATCTTATTTCTGAATAGTTGCTCTTTATGATTTAAAAAATCAGAGTTGAAAACATTTATTTGGTAAAGAAGATACAAAGCCATCTGTTCGATTAATGTATTCGCATTGCCTAATACTTATGTGAAGTTAAATAAACCAAAAACTCAGGCCTCAATTTTCCATTATTATAAAGGAAGAGTTATCACAGTGTCTTACTAGCAGATTGTCTCTACATGTAAGATTCAGAACCATTCTACTGCACCTTTTAGCTCAGATAGGATAAGACCTATTTTGTTCTCATTAAATTTATAATCCCAGAATTACTTTCATCACAGATTGCTTAATGGAACGAAATTATGCCTACATTAGATAATATAGTAGATTTTTATAAAATTGAAGATGTGAATATGACCAAACTTGAATATATATCACTCAGACTTTTAAATTATCAATTAACTCTTGGCTTCAGTAATATAAAACGGATATTAAAATGTAGTTTAGTGATTAATCCGTGAGCTTTTCTCTCTTCTTATACAAGGTTTTTTTAGTAAAGTTGCAGTCCTAATTCTTTGTAAAAAAACATTGTACATCTGTTGCTCAGAGTAGGCAGGGTATTGAAATTCCAAATAGATAAATTTCTTCAGCCGTATGATAGACATTTAAACACTTTTGGTTGTAATGCGTGGGTATTATATGGTGTTAATATTTACCATCTTATTTTATGAGGTACTTAGTACGATATTGCAATTTCTTTAAATACTGACAATTTCTTTAAAAACTGGAGAGGTGAAGCCTACCTTGGGTGTGTTACCCAACTGCAAGGATGTTTGAGAGGACAGTTTTCTGCATGCAGATTTGTGGTTCTCGGTTTGTGTCTGTGTCACTCTGTTACTGCTGTAGGTCAGCATTAAAAAGGAGAAAGAGGCAAAGGTGAAAATTCTCTTCTACAGTGGAAATACAATTGTGTGGTGGCCTTGTCTGGTTCTATGTGTTATTCTGTGCAACTATTAGGAACGGAGGTACATAATAGTATGCTAATGTGGAAGAGACCTATTTTTTGCTCCAATGGCACATGATGTCTCTAGGATGTCATTTAATCCCAGCTGTTCCCAGTCTGCAATTCCGTTGCAGCCACGATTAGGGGAGAAAAAGCTACTTGGTATACGGTGGTCTTACTGGGCAGCAACAATATATGACCTATGGGAAGAACAGCTTGCAGGTGTATTGCTGTGAGAAAACAGAATTGCTTCATGGCAGAAGAAAAGCAGAAATAATATATGTCTATTTGGGTTATGCTTCAGTGTGGTGCATGAAACTGTGTTACTTTGTCACTTGGAGGCTGAGTCTCAGTGAGAGAACAGATGAAATTCAATATGTACTGGCTTTTAACCAAATTTTAAAAATACCATAGAAAGTTGTAATTTTAACATTTTATTATACTTAATGTTGCAGGAAAACTCCATCTATGTAGTCTTGCTAGTTCACTGATACATGTTGCGTAGCTGGTAGTAACTTTATCTTGAGGCATACCAATAAAGTCTACAGAGGTCCTAACGAACATTTGACCTGATCCTCAAAGCCATGTGTAACCTAGTGCTTAAAATTGATGTTGAGGTAATATGGGGTTTTTTGCTGATTGACTTGGCATAGATTTTCATATTCTAGAAAGTGAGTTTTTTATCTTATCCAGGGTATTACTGGGAGATGGAATATGGATTTGGTGATGAGATTCATTAATAACTTGCTATCTATACGATTAGGCTTAGTGTTGCTTGTATGTTATAGGACTCTTATGTTTATGTTTACATGTATGTTTACGTTTACAGTATGTTTAACAATGCTCTTATGTTTAGTGTTGTTGGGAGTATGTGTGAGTCCAAAGGCATCATTTTGCACACAATGCTTCCTCCATACTGGGAACATTTGTGCTGTGTTCAGACTTCACATGTTCTTGTTGAAGGTGAGTGGTCTTCAAACAAGAGTTTGTCTTTTCTCCAAAGTGTATGGGTGTAGTGATTTTTAAAATGGGAAGCAAAATCCTGGGATCTTTCCCATTTTGCAGTCTTTGTGTGAAATATTTGACATCTTCCTTGAATTATTTGCATTGGTGAAAAGCCTGTGTCACAACTGAAGGATGCAGCCAGATAAGGAGGGAGAGTGAGAGTTGTTGGCACTGTTGTGATTCTTGGAGGTCTGTGGTATTACGCTTTTAAGGCTTGTCATAGGCCAAACTGTTTTGTCTGGCACTGTTTAGATATGTACAAATCACTTTTCAGAATGCAATATCTGAAGAATATTTAACCTTTCTTCTTTTATACCGTTCACAGGAGTAAGCCTGCTGGAAGATCTCACGCGAATGTCGTGTAAAGCTTTATGACTGTAGCTGTAGTGCGATTACCTTTATAAAAGAGGAATTACAAGCCTCTAAGTTCTACTGAATTCCCTTGTTAACAGCCCCCATATAGTACAAAGCTTATTATACCTAAGGGAAAACTAATATAAATGATATTGTAGTTTGCCATTAACAAGAGGGTGACAGTTTTACTTGCACTATTAGTTTCAGGTTAAAATCCTGGAGAGCGAAATATTTCATGTGCAATTGACTATAATTAACCCCTTATGTCTTTCCCCCATAGTCATGTCATTTAACAAAGCTTTGTTTGCAGTGGCTCAGTTACACAGCATGTGCTATGTAAAGACCACTTTAGTGATTCCCTTCTGCTAGAGGCTGCTTATACTGTAGGGCAACTTGCAGGATTAATTAGTCACTCTCTGAGTTTCTTACTGCTGTTGCAAATTTTAAACACTAAGACAGTAGGCAATTCTGCATTCCCAGAGTCTGTTACTACCTTCTGCTTTGAATTCTGTTTTTATGTAAATACTTATCGCTGGTTGCTTGTTTTGTTCAGTATAACATGGGCACATGCAGGACAGTAAATGCTGTTTTTTCAGGAGAAAGAGTGTTGGTAAAGTTGGATGAAACTGAACATTAGTCACATTATAATTGGCATAGAGTTTGTGTGCTGTTTATGTCTTATATCCACAGCACTTAGCAGTAGCATCAAACTGCACTGGCGTCCTGCACTGGTCTAATGTTGAGAAGGAGCGTATGCCCCTTCATTCTTCAGTCAACTTGAATTCTTCAATCCTCACCTTGTACTGGTGATGCGCTGCAGAAAGGTAACCCTACACAGGTGGTCCTGTCAACGCCAGTGCTTAAGAGAGGCATGTGGCTGGAGACTTTGCCGAGTTTCCACCAGGCTGTTTTTCTGACATGGTAAAACAAAGGTCCTGGCTGGATCTAACATGTTGCTCGCTGTTACCATTAGCAAGGAGAGTCTGAAATCTAGAATGGTAGCTATTTTTACTGTATTTATGGCAAAGGGAGAATAAAGACTTGTGACTCAGCACCTTGCAGCTTATGTTGTTGGAAGTGTAATTGCTTGAATAATCTTTTAACTGCAGATCAATTGCCTAGCTCAAATGATGGCTGCCTGCATGGTGACTGTTACACTACTAACAAACGTGTTGTAAGTCTCAGTGCATTGCAAAATATACTAGATTGTAAGTCAAAGTCAGTCAGTGTTAAGAAAGCTAAGATTATCGAATTGGAAGGGGGAAACAAATTAGAATAAGTGAATTAGATAAATAAGAAACAAGTCTTACTGTTCTTTCCAATTTACTTCACAGAAGTATAAAATGTGTGATTGTATTACCATGCACACTGGTAAAATACTTCCCTCAGTGCTCCCTTTGCATGTTTTTCTTGCGTGTTGTGTAGCATCCTGTAGATTAGATATATAAGTAAATTTGTTTTCTTTAAGTTTTGCATTTGCTATAAACTTGTGCATGATATTTGCTGAATGGGATCTGTAGTAGACATGGATGAATGGAACAGCAGACTACCAGAGATACACAAAAATCACAATGATGTTTTGAGAAATTTATTTCTATGTTGTTTTCCAGTGTTGGAAACTTGCATGTCACATGCATTTGAACTGGGAAGGCAAAATATTACTTCATGGTTGCATTAAAAAATTAAGGAAGGAACAGGGCATAGTAAGAATAATTCAAATTATTTCTACTTAAGGTGGTTTTTTTTTTATTGTATAAGAAACTGTATCCACTATGAAAACTAGTTGCATCTGCATGTGTTTTTTCCTATTGATTTCAATATTAGTTTGGAGAGAACTCTACTTCATTTTGAAATTAAGGGAAATGGCTGAAATAAACAAATACTCAGAAATCAGAGCTACCGTTGAGGGAGCTGGTAAAGTACAGCAGGACACTGGAACCATATTTACTTGTCAGTTTTTCAGATTCTCCTGGTCAGCAGGATCTAGAAAAAAATATAAAACTATTTTGTGACTAGTCTGTCTAGACCAAATGAGATACTAACCCTCCCTTCTGCAGCAGCAGTAGTACGATAAATATGCGTGGGATTTTCCAGGACATGTAATCTTTTTTCAGTCTAAAAGATTAAATTCTGTGTGGGGAATGGTGTACTTTATTTAAAGAGCTATTATTACAGCCTCTGCCATCTACTTTAGTCAAAAAGAATAATTGATTCCTTTTCTCCTGGTGTGACTCTTGCTATTCAGAATGATATTTTCAGAATTTTTATAATACAAATTCTGAATTGCTTCATCGTCAAGCTTAAAAGATGATAACTGCACCTCGGCTGTCTAAGAAAGGTCACAGAGACTTGGATCACAAATTTCTTTTCATTTCTCTTCCCCAGTCGATTTATAAAACCACCTCCTGCCCAACAGAGTACTAAATAAGATGACTGCAGCACGCATCCTTGCCGCAATGAGAGACATGGCCATGTTTCAAAATGCAGGTTTTTGATCATCTCCACCCTGACGAATATTTACATCTCATAAACATTGAAGACTGTAAACACTAGGTACCAATGACTTATTCAGGCCTTGTATGTGAAGAACCTCATCTCTTACTGCTTGTGCAGTATTTATCCATGAGAATAGATTTGCCTCTTTAAAAAAAAATTGCTGATGCTGTATGACCTCTGAATTGGAATGAACATTTAAAAGTGCATAAAAAAATCAGGGCAAAACAAACTTGTGAAATAGACATTCTTTTTGTATGCTGTGAATTGTTGCATGGTTGATGTTGCTGTAAGGACGTAATGATGTGAGGTGGGACTTCCCTGTTTTGCTGGTGATGTGTTCTTGTGCATTGCATAACTGTATTTTCATTGTGTTTGTGCTCCTGTTTTATTTTAGGTGATATGATGGTCACTTTTCTCAAGTTATATGAAAAAAAACTAAGTAAATGCTCTTAGAATAAATTTTAAAGATAGTATGAAATTCGAATTAATATCTTGCAAGTTTGTACTGGAGAGGAGTGATGAAAGTATAATTGTCTCTCTCTAGGTGGTCACTTTAAATACAGAGGTGTAGAGGAATTTGTAACAGAACCAGATTCCCATTAAGTTCAGATTAACATTTCTGCACAGCTTCAATGCCACAAATACTTTTTTTTTTTACTACTCCAATATTTAATACGAAATATTTACATTTAATTTTTTGTTTGATTTTAATAAAGGCAGTTATAGTTAGTGTATAATTGAATAAATCACCACTTCCATTTGTGTACCTTTCTACTTGTTCAGCAGACTGTTCTAAAATACTGTCTGTGGTTTTTTTCTAAAGAGCAGCAGTTCTTAGTTTTCTTCTTGTAATTCTACTTTTACTGCTAGCATCATTGTCTGTGCAACTTAACTATAGGTACCTGTAATCACCTGCCATGAAACAGAAGAAGTCTTTAAAACCGGAAGATCAAATTTGGCTCACAAAGTGTTCATATGAGTCACAAACCTAGTGGTGCTTCTGGTGCTCTCTGGATTTCTCAGAGGGAAGTGAGAAATGTTTCTACCACTGCTGCTGACTGGTGCAGTAGTCTCCATCTCTCTGCTTCTGTTACCACAGTGAGAAGAATGTTTCAAGTAAAGCCTTGGCTAACCAAACCTGTGTTAGGAGGTGGGTGTTCCCTTTCAAGTGAGTTTCTCTTTTTCTTTTGGTTGTTTTCTGATAAGTTATAGGAGATTAGTTTACCTTCAGAAAGGTCCACAATGTGTACTGTCACATCAGTAAAAAGCCACAAATTCTACTACTGACTTTGGTGAAGCATGTTGAACAATTTGAAGAAAACAAGCATTTTGTGCAAAGTAAAGGATATCTTATCAGGCGATTTTCTTCTGAACTTAGCTGGAAATCAAAAATGCCAGCTTCTGGCTGTGGTCTGTTGACACAGCAGGTTAGGAAGGTTCTTAACCCTGTTCGTGTGCAAACAAGTGGGAATGCTTTCATTATGACTTACAAGATTATAATAGGAAAATCTTTCTATTTCTTATAAATAAAAAGAGTAGAAGAGTATTTTGCAAGGTAAGATTTACAACAACTAAAGGATTAGTTTGGTCAACACCCAAGAATACTGGCATGTTGGAAGAATCCGAGTGGTGTGGTATGTTCACGAAACATGAACAGTGTTTTTGTACTCCTCTGATTAACAAGAGTGACAGGTGCAGTATGTTCTAATTGCTCAGAATTACACTATTTGAGGTTCTCTGTCTTGTTTTATGATTGTCAGATGTCAAGCCTCTAAATGCATTCATGCATCCAGTGACAATAAAACATGAGAATGTCTGTTTGTTTTTTTACATGTATGTGCATCATATTGTCTTTGATTGCAGTAAGACTCAAAGACAGCCAAGTACTGTCTGGTCATTTGTGAATTAGATGCATTATGCAATATAACAGTTCTGGAAATAAGCATTGCATATATGCAAAACGTGTATTTTTTCCTGACATGATATTTACTGTGAAAGTTTAAAGCATTTGTCCCTTTCCTTTTTTTGTTCCCCCAACTTTTTTTGGGGGGGAAACATCTAAAAATAACTTATTGCAGGGCTTATTTTAGCTTTTACAGATACTGAATCATTATTAGATACATTTAAGTGACAAATACAGTTTTAACTTCCACTAAGCTTCTCATGGTTTTTCATCAGCACTGTCCATTATCTTCTGAACGGAGAGGTGTCTGGATTACAGAAGAATTATCAAGCACTGTTATAAAAAGGGAGAAGTGCTGCCTGTGACACTATTAGGTGCCGTAATGAACAGTCCACGGTATTTTTACTGGCATCTGATTGTTCAGTTACAATAATAGTTTTCATGTCTGCTGCAGTATAGTGCCAAGTCTTGTAGAAGATCTGCATTGAAAGTGGTTTTTTGATACACTAAATAAGCTCTCAGAATCCATACTCCCTAAGCCTGGATTCCATTAAATGAAATGTTCAGTTTATTCAAGACTACTTTCTTTATGCTTTGGAGAGTCTGAAAACATGAAAAAAAAAAAATCTGCTAGGATTTCCCATGTTCACTGTCGTGGGGGTGGAGGGAGTCCCTCTAAATGAACTCAAAGTTCTTCAGAACAGCACATTGTTAATGATCAGAACTGTGTAAGATTAAGCCTGCAAAAGATTGTCTTTATGTAATAAAAAGGTGTCAAGCTACTTAGCTGGAGCTAAGAGAATGAAATTAATTAAAGGCAGTGAAATCAGGTCTCCAGTGAGTACAAGCATCCACTGATCAATATAGCATGTTGGAAAGTACCGGGTAAGGATCTGTTCAGCATGCTAACGGTGTGCAGCCCATTAAAACAACTGCCATCTGGGGAGCTGGTTCATGCTTCTTCCTGCGCCTGGTGCATCTCATGGACACACAGTCAAGGGCCTGAACCTCTTTTAACTGCTACTAAACTGTCTGGAGGAAGTAGCATAATGGTGGCAATACGTTAGTCCTGAGTTCATGTTTGCAGTAAGGCCCTTTTCCAAGTGGGAAAATGCCTTTGTCTAAGTGAGACTTGGAGAATTTTGTTTCTATGGCCTCAGTCAGTTGTCAGGTCCAATTGTCTTAAGTAGTCAGCTATTGCTGTCAGCTGAAAGAACCAAGGCTTATACCAGGTCTTTATAGTTTTACATTTAATTTATAAAAGCTTTCAGGAATAATTTACTAACAAAAACTTTCTTGACTGCTTAGTCTAAGACTGTCTGAAGCCTGATAGCCTGTGTGTGATAGGGAGATATGTGTGACAGTTGAATTATGCAGCTGGAGATTTTCTGTTGTTTTCATACAGTGCAGTAGAGTCTGATTATTAAACTGATTATGCAAAATGCTGTGACTACTGAGCAGCCCCTTGCAGTGACAATTGTGAAAGCAATACCCCAATTTATGAAGTGAATCAAAACCCTCAAAAGGGGCATGGAGTAAACTAAGGGAATGATCCTGTAGGAAGTTCTTGCCTGAAAAAGATCTGTCTTAGCCATGAGCCTTGCACCAAACTGTCAGCCACAATACAGAAGTCTACAATTAGAGAGAACGATGTTAATTGTGGAAGTTAGAGACAACAAGAATTACGTAGTTTTTTATTGTGTATGTAGTGAACAGGTTTAGAGGCTTCAGTATCATCAGAAAGCTTTATATGCCAATTAACTGCTCAATTATAATGATTTTAAGTAAATTAAGAAATAAAATGACAATGGAACTGACAATACACCTGAAAATCCAAGCAGAGATAAGCAACAGCAAGATTTTGTATTTGGGATTTTTGTGTTGGAGCAACTGGCAGGTTGTTTGTTATTCTTGCCCAAGGTAGGTGGGAGGGGGAACAAGATTTTTTTGCCTGGGTGCTGACTGCCCTGGTTCCTAAAGAGCCCAAGGTTCACATCGGAGTTCAATTGTTCTGAACAAATATGAATTAAAGAATTATCATCCCTGTACTTTTATTGTTCTTGTAGTTAGAGATGACTACAGTAGTCTCTCTTTTAGATCAGTCAGCTGTACAGAATGGTGCTTGTTTTAAATTGCTCAAGTTCAGGGACTCTTCAGAAGTGTGTAGGTACTTGCTCTCTAAATATTTCAACATTTCTCATTTTGTACTTACATGTGAAGTCATTTTTAAAGAACTTGCCAGTGTCTTTCAGGGTGCAATCAGAAAAATAATAGTGAAGAATTACTAGAAGTATTATTTAAATGCAGGTCTGGGAGGCAGAAACTTGTGACATTTAATCCCAGTACTAAAACTAATCCTTCTCTGGCATTTACTTCTCCTAGGATTCTCCTAATCTTATTACTACAAAATTATTTTTATTACTAACTGTCAGACACCTATCTTCAGGCTTTAGCAGTTAATCCCCGTGCCTCATTGCACCCATTGTACAGACGACGGTGCTACTTTTCTGCATTCCACCATGAACATGTTGTGATAGTTATGACTCAGATTCAGGAAAAACCCCAAAGTCTTTGGTCCATTGTGTTTATGACTTGAGCTAAACACACACAGACGTTAACTTTAACTGTATGCACGTGTTTTGTCCTGGGTAAGGATTATTTGGGAGGAGAATGGAAGGGCTAAATCCAACTTACTTTAAGTTCAGTGCCAACCAAATGTTAGTTCTAATATATCCTCACAGTAATCAACAAAGGGTTATCCCGAGATTTATTCTTATAAAACTATCTGTGAGGTTAAATGACCAGTTGGTTCAAGAGACTGGTTGCCTTTATCAGACTATTCCTTAGGAATGGACTGTTGAGATAAATGCTGTTAATTAAATACAAATCCTTTTCTCGATTGTGCAGAAATAGCCTCGCCACTGGTCCCACTTCTAATCTTGTTATAACAGTCCCCTGATAGGTCTCATTAGATTGTCTTGTTAGCTGATACAGAGTTTATTTTGCAGCCGAACAGGCAGAAAAGTTAATCTTAGTCAGTTGTAATGTGTCTCAACTGCTAAAGGGTTTTTTCCTTTTACTTTGTTCACGTTTGTTTGCTCTCATCATCTAGTTTCTTTTGTTCTGTTGCCCCAAACAATAGACATGTGTGAAACCAGTAATTTATTTACTGATTAGTTTTTATTTAATCTGTCACGGTTTATTGAATTTAATTACTTTTAAATCAATAACTTAAACCGAACGGCATGAGGGGGGAGAGAAGAGCTCTGAGTATCTTGTACAGTGCAAATGGGACATGCCTTTAGCTAGTTCCTGATTTGCCACACTAAAGGAACTTCTTTGGACATAGAGCTTTAATCAAGGATGCCTTCTGTTTTGTCAGGAGAATTTATGGAAATATTTTCACTTAAAATTGCACGTGTGGGATCTTCTCAGTTTCCTCTTCTGTGACTCAGTCTCAGAAAGTCAGCTGCAGAGCTGACTCTCAGTTACTTTGGAGATCCAGAAGACCAAGGCCTCTTAAAAAATGGCTCTTTGTAAGAATGAACACTTGTATAAAGTAATTTCAATATTTGAAGTTGCCCGTGATTGTGCTGAGTTCACTTGGGTGGCCTGTGGAAGGTGAATTTAAGTAAAAGTAGTACACTTCGTATGGCAGTGTTAACAGGAGACTTATGAATTCCTAGCCATCAAGAACTCAAGTTTAATTCTCTGGTACCTATCAAACTCTTTAGATTAGTTGCTGAACTGTTGCTTATACAATGCTATTTGTGTGTGGTATTTCTTTAAATTCTTTAAAGTCTTGGCGTGAATGGCCACCAAGACTTTAGATTAGCAGATATGATGAGGTGCAAAATTGGAGAAGAAACTAATACTGAGGCTAATGATTTGGATTTTTTTCCTTTTTTTTAGGTCCTTGATTGTTGAAATTAAGGCCTTATTGCAAATGCTTACCTTCACTTTTTGTGAAGGATATCTTCAGTATTGTCTGCTTACTGTCCTGCTGGAGACCAATAGTTTGGATTTTGACATTTTAGAGTGATTCCATCACCCTTCAGATAATAAGGACCTCACATTCTCATGTTTCTCAAAAATCATGGTAGCAAAGGTACTGCTGCTGCAGAGCTTTTTTCTCTCTGGTACTAACTCTCCGCTTTTCCTTCTTCTGGTGTGTCCCTTTGCTTTTGAGCCTTAACTTGGTTAAAAATTCTGAGGAGCAGGGTCTGGGGATTTTCCTCTTCCTTCTCAGAAATCTTTTGATGAAGCGAATGTATCCTAAGAAGCTGATGTCAAGCTAAATTGATCTTCTCCACAAAAGACAGATACCAATGTGGAGTGCAGCATCAGGTGCATAACCCATCTGTCCTGGCTTTCAAATTTCCTTTCTTTTTCACATGTAATTTTAGTCTCCTGTCTTTCGTGCTCCGTATCTTGTATGTGACAAATCCCCAGCTAGAACTGGCTCTCTGAGGAGGAATATTGGTGGAAAAAGTGATGGCACTCTTTAGGCAACACTGCATGTTCACATTTATTATTAATTCTTGCATGGACACAGTTTTATTCCATTTGGAGCTGCTGCTCTAAGCTTTCTACTACGGCATTTGTAAATACATACGTGATACTGGCTCGCTGTTCAAAGAGGGAAGATGAGAGTATCCTTGGAGAAGAGTGTTGAGAGTCTTTGCCAAGTAGCTGTATTTTTTAAGGAGCAAAGGATGGTTGCTTGGCAGATGAAAAGTGGGTGGGCTGATTCAAGTGCTGGCATGAAAGAAGAAATAAAACTGAGAATAAGTACAGGAAACAAGTGTGCAGGTAGGAGGGATAAGGGAACTGTTTATTCAGCAACCTCATAGCCTTTTAAACTCCAGCATAACAGAATCACAATGATCTTCGTGATTTTAGCTTAACTGGTCAACAGCCACAAGTTTACTGCCCAAGCCTTTTTAAAATTTAAAATATATATGGGTTTGATGAAATCTGTGGCATGTTAAAAGCCATATCTGGTTACACTGGATCAAGTTGTGGCTTTTAGCATGAATTGTCATGTACAGTTTAATTTGAATTAAGAGTGTTTATAGAAGTTTTTGTGGGTATGACTAAGTGGTCAACTATTCTTATTTCTGTTAAGTCTAAGTTCAGACCAGGTCTAAATATCAGCTGGGTTCTAGAATATGCGGTTATGTTTTATCTTCTAGCACGTTTATTTTTTTTCTGGATAAAGATTTTTTTTTGGTTTGGTTTGGTTTTTTTTGTTTTTGTTTTTGGTTTTTTTTTTGTTTGTTTGTTTTTGGTTTTTTTTTGTTCAGGCTTTGTGCATGAGTAAAAGGAATGGTAAATACTTCCTTGGGGCAAATACACTTGCTCTTTTTAGCATACCTGGTTTTCAGAGACTCAAATTCAGCAATATATTGTACAAAAGAGCACCTGAGGAAATGTGCTTGAACAATAGAGAGCTGCTAAAGCTGTTTTTTGTGTGTAGTGTAATAAGAACAAAAGGCATGATTACTTATTTTTTGTCCTGAAAGACGAAAGTCTGTGAGTCTTCAAAGACATCAGGATACACTTGAACAACAGCCATTCCAGGTTCTGCCTTGTTTAATGTGGGTAGTATGGGCTTGTAGTATGAAAATGGCTCCCATTTTCTTGGTGAGCAGAGCACTGTGGATATGAGCATATGATGAATTATTCTATGGGAAATAACAAACGTTTTCCTCAAGCCCATATTGGATTTTTAACGTGCATCTGCTACTTTACCAACAGCTTCCCACGTGCTGCCACAAAATCATAACTTGCATATTTTGGTCTTGGAAGCAAATGTTTCCTATAGGCCTTGACTTCTACCTCAAGGGCCCCAAGGATGGTTATAAAATGTTTGCATAATTGATTTTTTTATGGGATACAGCTTTTTTTTATTTAAATGATACTGAATGCAATAATATCCAGGTGTCTGAAACTCCTACCAATGGTAACAACGGAGAATTCACCAGTATTATAGGCTGAATCCTCCAGAAAAGACTGTCACTTGCAGGAATAAGTGAGCAGCCCCTGCTGCTACTGAAACTACTTGCATGAAGACTAAGCATCTGACCACCTGTGGCTCCTGAGAGCTGGAGAGTGTTTGGCATCTCTTGTAGACACGGGCAGGAAAAAATCCTTCATCTCACCTTGCAAAAGTTCAGTCATTAAATCAAATGGTACTTTCACAGTTAGCTAAGCCCCCATAAAATGTGAGTGGCTAAGCTTTTAAAAAACTGTTCTTTCCATTTTTAAGACCTGTAGGCTAGGAGCAGAAGAACAGAGCCATAGGTTTAAACCCCATATTTTAAACAAGAAACACTTGAAAATCTATTCCCTCTGCTTGCCTAAGTGCGTGTTGAGTTCTGCACCTTACCCTGTCATTGTAACTGAAGTCAGCAACGAAAGAAGAGACAAAAACTGTTTATGCTTTCCAGTCATTGCCAGAGACATTAAAGAGCAACTGCAAATTTCTTTTGCAAGCTTGTGATCACAGTGGTGAAGTACTAAATGATGCAGTGCAGAGCCAGCACCTTCCAGTGACTCCTAGACCAGATTTCATGTCTGGACCTGACCTAACTCCATCTGAATACAATGGAGTGACTCCTAATATCCATCTAATTTTGTGGGAGTTTTTTGTATTATTTGCCAATTAAAGGAGGAGTTGTTGTCTCAGTGTCTGTTGTGTGAAGCCAGACAACTACATTGGCTTCCACAGTTACCCCAAACCTAAATGATTACAGCAAAGATAGGAGCCTGGCTGTACAATCCGCAGTGCAGTAAAAGAGGTTAAGTATAACTGCTAAAGGAGAAATGTATTGGTTCTTCAGCTATCAGTGATGAATAAGTCCAGAGACTTTTATTGCCTGGTTAATAAAAATGCTTCCATTTGGGGAAGGAGAGGGATTCATATTCCAAATGCCTTAAATCTAAGGGCTGGTAAGTTGTCTGATCTCGTCCTATTCTTGCAAGCATTTTAAAAAGTAAAACAAAAACATATGCTAAAGAACATGAAATTTCAGAGAGAGGTAAGAAGAGATATTTACATAAGTGGACAGGTTTTTTTTTTTTTACTTTATAGTTTCTTTTTTTGGTTGAGCTTACCCCATAGATCTGTTTAAATCTTTTTCTTGTGATTTTATTTTTTTCTTGGTTGCTTTTCTGTACATTTTAATTTTTAGTGTTAT
The DNA here is from genome assembly GCA_947846985.1 of Fratercula arctica. NCBI lineage: Eukaryota > Metazoa > Chordata > Aves > Charadriiformes > Alcidae > Fratercula > Fratercula arctica. The sequence continues at coordinate 31,339,740 of CANTUZ010000010.1, forward strand.
ATTTACATAATGAGCATCATTACATCTAATTATATGTCATCTCCCCACTGAAACTTGTAATTACAGAATTATGATGTATAATGCCATCCATGTTAAATTTAGTGGGGGAAGATATGAAGGGGCACCATAGCAAATTGATTTAAAAAATGAAATTATATTGAAATAAATAAACCCCCTACAAACAGAAATAATTGAATTCAACCAGTTGAATCTTTACTACTTGGACAAGTTCTTATTTCAGTAGTATTCACCTTTATTTTTTTCTGGGAAAATTTTGTTCAGTTTCTTTTTCAGATAGTACTTTACTTTCACAGATTCAGAGACTAAATTGTAGCATTTTTCCCTGGCCAATAGTTTTGTCTAAGCATTTCACTTACGGTGCGCAATTAGGTTAAGCCAGAGAATTAAAAAGCTGCAAACTGTGTGAGGAGTACAGAAATAGATACAGATTAAAGGAGAAGATCTTTTGTATCTTAAAAATCTTCTATATTTAAAGGAGAAGTAGGGCTTTAGCAGTAGTAGATATTTAATCAACAAACCCAGACTTCTCTTAAAAAACAGAAATTCCTGCCTTCGTTACCCAATTGGAAGAAAGCTGTAACCAAAGGCACCGCCAGTAATTTTGGCAGTTGATTTTAGTGTTGTGAACGCATCATTAATTTTATAACTGAGAACCCACTAAAAGATACAGAATTTTCTAGTCCTGCTGTAGATGGGATAGCTGCTAGATACATCGATGTGTAGCAGCTGTGAGCCTTGATCGGGATGTTTGAAGGTACTTCTTTGTTTCTAGGCACTGTGTGATTTTTCATCTCAAGAAGGTGAAGGACAGAACCAGGTGACTCACTGAGTTACTTTGTGCTGACAGCTGAATGTCTGGCTGAAATGAACATCTCTTAGTGGGTTTATAGTCTCTCAGGCATCATGTGGGATACCGAAGTACTTGTGCAGCGACAGAGGCCTTTGGAAGGGGCACCATACAAAACTTTTCACCTGTCCATCTATGGAGAATCGAGAACCTATGTTGCTTTGGGACTTCAAATAAACTTAGTAAGGAAACTTAGTAAGGTTGGCAGTCTATGAAGAGGAATGAGGTAGCCTTTTCCGGTTCATCTTGGGCACTCTCTGAATACTTAATGGATGATCCCTAAATTATTCTGGTGCCTCATATTTACAGTGTTATAATTGATTTACACTTGGTACAAGTGAGAAGGGATACAGGCCTTTTTATAATAGAAAATATTCAGAGCAGGCTTTCCCGAGGCCTTGAGAACAAAGTGCAGTAGGTAAAAGATGGGAAAATCCTGACTTTTGGCACATCAGGGTGAAAACCCCAAAAGGTTCTAACTGTCCTGTGTTGGTAGCTAATCCTTTCAGAAAGCAACGACAGTTGCTTGCAGTCTTCTAAAGGAAGCTGATCTGGCCCAATTCCACCTTCAAACAACTCCTCTTCTATTGCCTCCTGAGAGCCTCTTTTGCCTCATCAGTGCAAGGTCAACGTTTGACCTTGCAGTGAGTAATCTTGTGACAGATAATTCTGTTCACAGTGTATTCTTTCTGCAGTACAGCCTTGTCAATAGCCTCCTCTCTGAAAAAATGCTTCCCGGGATTCATTTTGCAATCGCCACCCCCTTTATAAATGGGCTTTTTCAGGCAGATGATGGCTGAACTGAATTCCATCACAGTCAAACCACATCACTTGTAACATGAAAGGGACGTTACGTTCCTCGATAGGCTGGATTTCTGGACTTGTTTATTAAAACACAAGAATTAAATGCTGTATTTCACTTCCCCTCGCAATTTCTTTATGCCCTTCCCCTCTTCTCCATTTCAGTCATTCACCATAGCAAACTCCTTTACGTAACTGCCAGCAGCGCACTTTTTCCAATTGGTCAAATTAAATGAAACCACTGAGCATAGCTGAACCAGAGGCACGATTACATGTATTGTAAACTACCAAGAATAGGAGGAACATGCTATGAAGGCATCATCTATCAAAACATATGTGGGGGGAAGGAATCTATCAACTTATTCTATGTTAATGCCATGATAAATTGGTACTTACATGTGTGTGTGTGTATAGCTGTTTAGTCTCAATTTCTTTGTAAATAGATGGGAGAAGAGCTAAAGGCCTGTGAAGACCTCTCAAGCTATTGCTCTGAAGTTAGCAAATTCTTGGCTCAAAGTAGCTTTCTTGCAAATGAAGTCTGAAAGCTGTTTACGTTTGACTGAAATACCATAATGGAGAACAAATGAATGACACGTTTAATTACATCTATGGAATTAAATAAAACACACTGCTAGAACATATGCGTAAGGGTAGCAGCAGAGAGTTTTATTTTCTGAGAAATTAATTGGTTTATTTATTATTCATAAACTAAAATCACACAAAATGGTATTTGATGTATCTAGGCTCTTTCTCTTTAGCATATTTTCATTTTCTTTGAAACAAGATTTGTTGAAAGAGCTTTTGTCTGTTGATGTTTCCAGGAGATACTTTCAGAGCAGCCCTTAGATATTTGATAGTGGCTCTTATTTTTTCACTTCTTAAGTTTTTGTTAAAAAAAAACCCAACAAAAAATAACATATTTTAATATAATGTGTTCATGTGTGTGCTATTTAGCAAAAAGTTATTTCATGCAAGAAATGGAAAAATTTATCATAGTTTGCTGCAACTGGTGTGTGATCTAGTTGAGTGGTGCACAGAATAGGTAGGGATCTGCCACTGAGTGCATGTATGCACAGTTAAAACATCTGTTTTGTAGTATCCCTGTACCTTGTCCATTATAAGCACGGGATCTGGCGTCAGTCTCCTTACCTCCATCTCAAAACACTGAGCAGGAGTACGATAGGAAAGCCAAAGTAGTAAGACAGCAATTTATTGTTTGTGATGTTTTGTCTATGCAGTGACCCATGCAGCAACCCTGCACCTAACGACTAGCAGCAGTTGGGTCTGCCCAGGTTCTCTCATAAGCAAGTAGGTGAGGTGTAGAAGATGACATCCCTCTCCCAGGGGATATTTGGGGTTTTCTCTCACTAGCTGTTAGTTTCTGTACTCCCATGTAGCATTACAGTGTTTCCCAGAACTGAGTGTCTACTGTTTCATTGCAGATGACTTTTGTTTAGTCATCCAGGTGTCAGGCAACAGTATAAAGCCACCTTGTATATATTTGGTGATGAGTATGTGGGCAGCAGGCTATACTGTTGATACATGTTACTTGAATCTAGGTGGGCTGTTAATTGAGAAACAGTAAGTCAAACATGGTGAAATTCTAGTCAGAAAAGAGCTAAAGGTAATTCTGGGAAAAAAGCAGCCAGGAAGGCAAACATCAGTGCTTCTGTGAATACTGGGAAGGGAAGAAGGGAAGTCCCTTTGAAAGAGGAGGAAAAAAAGGATGAGGTTGCACCCAGATGTGTTCCTTTTTGAAACTAGCTGTGTGAAGAGCTCAAGCTGTGTCTGAGCCACTGAGAAGCAAGCAGACCTTGAGAGGTGTAGCAGAGTAAAAACCTTAAGGCAATTGTAAAATCCTAGGCTGTCATTTTCACTGAACCCCAGGTTCCCTGAGACGATGCAGTGTGGACCTTCCGCTTCCCTATCACAGTAGGAGTGGGAACTGTGGTCTTGGAAAGTCACAAGGAAGGATCATTGTTGGCTGCAGGAATACAAACAATGTTTTCTGCTCTTTTAGTTCCAAAGCTGCCTATCTGAGGAAGGAGGAAGCAGAGGAGGAAAATACCCAGGCTGAGTCCTTTCTCCTGTCTTCTTTTCTTCCCCTCTCTTCCTGTAATCCGCTGTATCCTAGCAGCCAGACTGCAGGTGAAACAAGCAGAGATACAGCTCCAGAGGGAGCAGTAAGATATGTCTGTTTAAATACCAGGGATGTGCTCTAGTTAGTAATGCTTTGTTAGGTGGTAGAAATAATATCAGTGAGTAAGCTGTTGCTGATATGATATTAGCCACCACTCCCAATGGATGAATTTATCCATATTGCCTGTTTTAGGACAGTGCATCTCAGCCAGTCTACAAGTGGAAAAGCAAATATTTTTGAACCCGTGTTATCAGTTCCATTATGAACTCCCAAATAATGCGTGTAAAGCTAATTCCTTTATACTTCTCATTATTAAAGCTGAGTTTGTCACATAATATTTTTTTTTTTCATTTGTAACAAAACAAGGTTTTACTGTAGGGCTTAGCATGATGAAGGGTTTCTCTGATAACTACAAAAAAATATTTCACATGTCAAGATCAACATGGTGCTGATACTATCTAGGAGAAAATCCAAAGTACATTTAAGTCGATGATGGAGTTTTCAATATGCTCACTGACTGCTGGGACCCTGACAGATATATTTTCTTTGGCTGATATTCAGAAATAGTTAATTAATGTTATTAGTGGAATTTGATGTTACCTATGTTGCCTTTGAATGAAAGCTGATCTGAAATTTGAGAGGAGTGAAATATCATGAATTAGTTACATAAAGACCAGGAACTAATAAAAATGGAATGTCCGGTACACAGTTCATGTGGTTGATCAAAAGGGAATTAAAAATCTATGAAAACTGAAAATGCAAGTTGAAATAGGAGGAATGAACAGAAAATCAGTGAGACCAGATGGAAATTTTTCATGCATATCTGTGAATTTAAATTAGGAATAAATGCTTTTAGAATAAAATCTTATGATTTCTCCACCACTTACCCCAAAACTGGCAGTTTAAATTTTAGGTCTAGAGCAAGGGAATGTTTTCTTCATACCTGTCCGCCATATGACTACAGTTACGTGTTCTGTTTTTAATGTCAACTACCTCAAAAAGGTTGGCTTATTCTCTTTGGGTATTTTGCCAGACAATATTTATTTATGTAGAAACAAACTAGAAAACATTTAAATTCTTTAAGTAAAAGTCACTAAGTACGTATCCATTTTAAAAATCAATTTTCTTTCATTCTGGGTTTCTTGTACTCTAGACAATTGCTTTTTTTTGTCATGGTGGCTTGGGGTGACTTAAGGCTAACAAGTCTTTCAAAATGACAGGGTGCACTTGGTGCTCTGAGGACATAAAATGAGTTCTGTCTGTCAGGGTCTTTAGAGAATTATATATATGGTGGAAGTCGTGTCAGAATTTATCTCGGTCAAAGCTAATATTAAAATCACTGTCAGTTTCCAGGCACCTCTGCTCTATTGGAAAGTGTTGCAATTGGTTAACATAGCCATGTTTACTGATGTCAACTTTTGATGGATTATGTGAGTAAACTGAGGAAGAAAAATATTTAATATCTATTGTACCAGACAACCACATTTCAGTGAACTATGAAAAAATACCTATGGGTAAAGTGTGTTATCTCTTAAAGTGTTGCTATTCACAGCACTGTATATGAAATATAAATGTTCTTTTTGCACCGTAATACTTGCAGTGAGTTTCCCTGGAGGAAAAAATAAGTGTATAGCCATAAACCAGAAAATAGTTTTCTTGTTTGATAGATGTATCAAGTTCCATCTGGTAATGAAGACAAGAGTGGATGTGAATAGCAAACTTTCGTGATCCATGCATGTTCCAGCATAAATTTGATGTAGCCACAGTTGTCAGAGAAGTCACCTCATGTGTCACCTCATTTAACCTGTGTGGAATGAGGGCCCCTGAATACGGTTCCAGTACTGACTTGTGCCTGATGAGAGTAAGAATCAAAGGCGGCAGGGAAAAAGAGGTGCTTGAAGGAAGTTCACAAGAGGCAGAATGAGGATCAGAGCTCTGTTTCATTGGCTGCGAGAGATCAGTTCAGACTAGAAGATGAAAACATGGAAACTGCTTCTCAGCTGATTAAAGAGAATGAATGAGTTTGACTTTCCAGTGTCCATGAAAAAGCAGTTTCAATATGAGAATCTCTTACACATGCACAAGTATTGCTCTGGTAGCTCATGCATCACTGCGATTATGGCTGTAGTACCTGGATTTACAATTCTTTCTTTATGCAATTCTTACTTATGTCAACTGGCTAAATCTGTTACATGCCAGCAAGGAAGAAACTTATTTATATTATCATATATCGTATGTTGTTTTGGAGAGATCCCTTTTTTGTATACATTAAAATGAATTAAGGTCATATAGAAGTTAGAATCCATATTCACAACAATTACATTCTCAATGTCAATTACCTCTGTCAACACTGAAGTAGGTTCAATTACAGAAGAAATATATTTCAAGCAATACTTGAAGCCCATTTTATGGGGCTTCAGTATGTATATAGGAGTATATGCATGTATACAAAATGTATATAGGAGTAGGATGTTGCATTTGGCAACTGTGTTTGATTTCAATATAGGAGATAACTAAAGGGACATTAATGCAGTAAGAGTGTGTTTTTACTGTGAAAAGGTTTCACTGTATTCATCCCCGCTGACTTTATAGGGGCACCCATACAGCACTGGTGGAAGGAATGTTTCAGGCTGTTGTGACTGCTGGATGCTAAACTGTTTGATTTTCAACAAACAGGAGTCCTTGAAACTCAGTACCTATCAGAGCTGGGAATGGCACAGTGAATCTCCTGCATCCATTTTAAAAAGAGAGAACAGCCTTCACTGTGGTGAAGTACCAGTGAGACACTCCAAAATACGTACCTCTGGTCACAAGAGAGGAGCACAGGCCCGCATCTAGGTATAGTCATACTTCAGGAAGATTTTGAGAAATAGTAAACAATACAGATGAGAAGAATTTCTTCTACATTGAGAGTCGTTTTAAACAAAACTGTCAGAGTGACAGGCACGTGAACAGCAGCGTTGCATTTTGTGGAAAGGATACGTGAGGTTTCGGAGAATGCTTTCTGTACTGAAGTTAAGTGCTTGAGTTAAGTGCAGGACATGAATTCAAGTACCGCATGAGCTGGTTTTGCACTTTTTTCCCAGCACATCCTGAGCAGTCCAGTCCTAGACTTCTTAGGTGAAGAAGCTGCACCTTTGTTCAAAAGGAAACAGGAGAGCGCTTTTCCCCGTCTACTTTTACTGAAACTTTTACTTCCTCTTTTTTTCTCTCTTTCTTTTCTTATTGGGAAAATGAGTAAGAGTCTCAGCAAAGCCCACCAGAGGTGATCCTACCCAAACTTATGTTCAAGAGAGCCCTGTCTAGATACTTGTAATCCTGCATAGTTTCCTGCAACAATCTTGTGCTTGCGATAGTTTTCTTCATTTTCAGGATGCAGTTTCTTAATGTTTCTAAGCTCTTTCTAGCTCCTGTGTTTCAAATATAACATGAGTTTCTAACTTTACAACTTGTACCAACTGGCAGAGGTGAAAGCATTAAAACGTTCCTCATTCTGAGGTTGCTCCATTTCCTTTGCAATATAGAAGTGTTGTTGGCTCCACATGTGGCTTCCTGACAATGCTGCTCTTGTCATCATGTTCATGACCCTTTCTTTGCTAGGAAGATAAATTTTATTTTTCATTAAAAAAATATATTCAGAGATTTGGCTCTTTTTAAAATCTGCATATGTATTAGTTTGCTGATTTGAGATCTTACTATCAACTTTTTTAAAAGGCATTTTGTCGCTCACAGAGAGCAGAATTAGAACTTAAAATGTATTAATTCTAAAATAATTTGAAAATACCTACTTGTTTTTTAGGGGACAATTTAGTATACCTTTTTGTCCTGCATTTTTGAGTTGGCTGTCTTGAAGTTGTCTTTAATGTTTTAACACTCCTTCTATAAAAGCCATCATAATCCAATTTGTATAACGAGTTAATTGCTAATTACTAGTAATTCTTACTAAAAAAAAAAAAAAAAGTCTGATAATTACCCTGTAGTAAGAACTCTCTACAAAGAGCAGAGTCCCATTCTTGCTTAGCTCCATCATTCACGTGTTCATCTTGGAAAGCATGGTCCTCTCTTTCATGGGAGAAGTCTCCTTTCTTTCTCTCTTTTTGATGGGAAGGTATGTCAACATGATCTGTCATGAAGAGAGACATGTTCCAGGAGAGCACGTGGCTCCAGAGCGAGTCCTGTGGTTTTGCTGTTTTATAAATGTACATTCTCAAATGTTGAGATGTGTATTGCCTTAAATTAGTGTGAAATTGATCTGGTCTTAGAATGGGTCAGGAAGAAAAATAAATGAGCACAGAAATACATTATCAGTGAACTCGGGAGTCTTAATTGGTAAACAATAGAGCTGTAACTATTTTATTTTGATTATATTCACTAACAGAGTAATTATCATTTTAATTGATATGTATGAACAGGTGCTTACACTGAAAGCAGTTTCAAACTGGGATGCGTTATGTTTGAAAAGTAGCCTGGGTGATTGTTCTCATTAGCCAAACAGATGGCTGGACGTTTGCTTGCCATTTTATGGAGAGAGAATTATAATCTGACAATATTTTACATAGTGTGAAGTATTTATAAATCAATAAAAGATGAAATTTATGCTCAGTATTAGTAGAGAGTAAATGCAACTCATGCTGGGGAATGGCATCTCCATGATAAATATCAAGCTACTGTTCTAATTAACTCTTTTGGAGGGTTTACTTTCAAGTGCAATGAGGCTAGAGCATTGACATGCTCAAGAGTATGTGGAAGCAGACCTTATATTAAATGATGGATTTTAGTGCCCTTCTCTGGAAACCATGCATCTATCTGTTTCATTCCTATCTGTTGTCTGGTTTTTAAAACTTTAGGGCTTCTTAGGAGGAGCCTAAGAACATACCTAACCTACATACAGGAGCCTAACCTACATATGGGTATGTATCTCTGAATGTTAATTGGGCACAGTCTAAATGTTGGCTTGTATATTTTAGCCTTATTGAAAATGTTGTGTTGGGTTGTGTGTGGATTCCCAAATTTTTAATCTAAATTTACTTTTAGATTTGAGAATCCTCTTCCATTATCCTCTGTATGGTGTAGGATAGTTCTTTGTAATCTGTGGAATAATTGTGATGGGTATATTGTGCTCCCTTGTCTGGATAGTACTGTAGTTTTGATAGTGTTTGCTCCAGTAAAATTTGAACTTTCTCTCAGTTTGTACTTGGCCCTGCAATAGTGTCTGATTTTGAAAACTTTTATGTCAAAATCAGTGTTGTTGTGGGCCTTTTGCTCCAAAAATTAAGAAAGAAGATATACTCTGTAAACAAGTGAAGGCAGCCACTCCTAATTAAGGAGTTACAGAACAGAAACATTTGCATTCTTTCCATATTCCCATGAGTTACATAGACAATGGGCTAATTAATATTCTTTGGTGTATGTCTTTTCTAATCTTGATTCTGGATCCAAAAGTTCTTTTCCAGTGAGGCTCACTAAAACTTGTAAAGTTTCCTGAGAAGTCTGGCTTCCAACCAAAACCTATCAACACCTAAAATAATAAATCCCGGAAATCTGCATCAGAGACTTCTTAACAGAGTTTGCTTGCGACTTTGTATTTTTTACAGTTAGGAGGTATTTTAGGTACAGCTGGTTTGGTGGTGGCCAAGCACCTGTTAAGTCTTTTAGGTATCATCTCCTGCTATGAAATTCTGCACCAGAACGAATCTTCTTTGCTTGGCACAGTAATACTTTCCAGAATGTTGACTGCAATATCTGAAAGAGAAACAGATGACCAGCTTGAGGGATCAGCAATAGCTCTTCACAAACTTAAGAATTCTTGATGATTGCATTGGTTTAATACAATGTTTCTGTTAATAAATGTCAAAGAAAAAAGAATTATGATACTGTAGCATAAATAGAAAAATTAGAAAAAATAATTTGTATTATGCAAAATATTCTAAAGTGCTGGTAACATTTTTTTACATTCAAATGCCATAAAAGCTCAGATATTAAATTTCCAATTATGGCTTCAAACCTGCAAATGGATTTGGGGGAGGTGGGACGGCTTTCGCTTAGCACTGGCACCAAAACAAAGTTGTAGCTACCTGTCCTTTTTACCTCCCCCTTCTTTTCATGCCTCCATAGTGACATGATGAGACTCTTTACGTTAGGCTTTATTTCAGCCTTGGGATCCAGATGATCCTGCAGCCGCACAAAGAATCATCCTGGCACAAAGGCGTAGAGTGTCATGGACTAGGTGGAAAATTTGGGACTAGAGGAAAGCAGGACTTCTCTTGGTAACAGCAATTGCTTTTACTGCCTTAAAATATTTAAACTCCTGCCATCCCTGGAGTCCTTTGTGTACCAGGCCTGGTACTGCCCCAGCTGGGGAGCCCTTCTCTGCAGCACACACTATGTGATCAGAGGAATGGCAGTGTGCCGTCCTGTTGCACCAGGTGTTACTCTGTTAAATAAGCAGCTGTGAATGTCAGATGGTATTAAGTTGAATAAAAATGATTTTTAGCACTTCCTTGTTTTCCCTCCTGTATGGGGTAATGTCCCAGCTTCCAATGATTATTCGTAGACTTGTACAATCTGTATTTTGGCTAAGCACTTGAAGCTGAGATGCAGAATCTTTCACTCCAGACAGACCGTAATGCACAGTGCATCTAAAGTAAGTTGTCTCCTCCTTGGTCCTATGGGGCCAAGTGGTAAGGCATTTCGTGCTAACCACTGAGGACATTTTTGGTGCTGAAAAGCATTCCTCTTCGTTTGTTAGCGCCAGGGGCTTCAGAACAATAAATAACATCAACAGATTTTCTCATGTTTTAGCCATATTGTTCTGCAGTCCAAAGACAAGGCAGAAGACAAAGCTTAAAAAGAGTTGTTTCAGTCAAAATATGATGAACAGCACACTTTTCTGAAACTCAGTTACAAATCATTCTGTCAACAAACTGAAATCCCTTGGCCTTCCAAAGGGGGCGGTCACCATAGTAACAAAATATACCAGATACTTCATTTTCCCCAAACCTTTATTCATGTCATAAATGGAGTGGGAGCCCATCCTTCTTCTACTGAGGGAACAGAAGAAATATTTTCATTGGTGCTTGTTATCTGCTGAAAGATCCTCATCAACTTGCACATTACTGGGAAACGTTTGCCAGGGCAGGTGTTCCTGCAGAGCATGTGTAGGTTCAGAGAGACTCACTTGAGTAAAGCATTGAAATGGTCCATAATGGCTGATGAATTGCCAGGGGAGGTGAGAGGAGGAGGAGAGAGGGAGAAGGGAATGTTTGGTACTACTTGTATACGAGTGCTGGAAGATAAAAGCAAACTTTCTCCAAAGTTAGTTACCTTTATTTCCCATGGTGAATTTATCATATTTCAAGGGCCCAGAGCTCATAAACACACACCTGGCTCTTGAGTTGCAATTTGTGTATTGAAGCCTCTTGTTGTGAGACTGCTGCACTAGAATAGGTAAAGTTGTTTTACTATTATTGTAGATGCAGGCAGTTCTTTCTTAATTTAATTTTATAAGCATCTCCATGTATTTTGTCTGCAGCTCTGGTAGGCCATCTGGAGCAGTCTTGTTTTGCTTCTTTTACCTTTATTGGTTCCACACTGAATAGTAGCCCTTTTAGCTCAATTATCCTAGAGAATGTAAGGAACCAGAATGAGTCAGTTTAAACTGAAAATGGATCTTGAGCAAAGTTCCACATCCAAGACCATGCCTGAGGAAAAAGAACAGGTTTGAGCACTGATTTTGCATGAAATACTTTCACTGGACTAGGGCACAAAACTGGAGTAAATATTGATGAAAAATTCAGTTGCCTCTTTTTTCTTCCATTTCTCCCCCATTGTTCTTCTCTGTTACTGCCTTACAGGAAGGCTTCCTTTCTCAAAGCTATTTTGTAAACCTGTTCTTTGCTTGGCCCCAAGCAAAAGCTGGAAACAGTCCCTGATGGAGTTGTTCTATTATGCTATATGTATGTATTTTGTGGAACTATTATATTGCCAGAAGAACTTTGATTAAGACAACAAGTTTTCTTAAAACATCCGAAGAGTTGACCTTCCCACCTTTCACTAGCTGTTGTCTTTATGGAGAGAGTCTATTATTTAGGCTCAGAAATTTGTATAAACAACTATTTTAATTCCCAAATTCAGAGATAGTTTTGAAAAGCAGCATTGTTTCAAAGTTAGTTTTGGAGCTTTTTTCCTCCTAAATCCATCGTATGTGCAATGTTTTGACTGAAACCAATAGATTCACTACAAAAATAAACCTGAGGTCGTCTTCTATAATGTAATCTTCATTATAGATCCTGTCTTTATTTTTCTTAGTGAGATGTAATGGGATTTTCTTTCTTTTTGTTCTTTTTCTTCTGATTCTATGATGAAACATTGATCTTGAGGTTTCTTGTTTGCAGTCCTTAATTACAATTTAGACTTTAAATTGAGAGTATGATATTTCAGGTTAAAAAAGAAAATAAGAATGCAGATACATAATCACCTGTAAATGAGCTTCAGTTTTAAGAAGAAAAACTAAATGCTAACCAGGAGAAATTTTTATCGAGCAAAAGGAAAATGTTGGCATGGTAAACTTGATAACTTAAAAAGGAATTTCAAGTAATTCCATTCCAATATTCAGCTGAACGACAAAACTCAGTGTTCTGAATGTATTAGGAGGGGAGGTGTCCCAACTCTTGTCTGTCATTCCTACGCTTTGCCTTCCCTGGTGGTATATTGCTACTACCATTTCTAATGAAAATGTTGTAAAGTTTAGGAAACTGCTCATTTGAGGTCCTGCTCAGGGCATTTGGGATGCTTTCAACTATATGCCTGATTCCTGTAGTCTGTTTTGTATAATCAACAAGTAGGCCCGCATGACAATATTCAAAATTATAAAACAGCCTCATTGTTTGTCCATAAAAGTCTGAGAATGAGAACAGTTTTCATATCCTTAATTTTGAGCTGTGAACTGAAACTTTGAACTGGAATTATTCCTGCATGTATGTAAGTATCCACATCTAGTGAAGATATCATTTAGGAGTTTACTTTCTGTTTCTAGACAGTATCAATCCAGATACAGCATCCACAAACTGATTCATCATTTGAGTAATCAAGTAAAGTTCCTGATGAATGTTGTTGTTTTCTTTTTGTATTCTGAAATTGCACTCTCACAATTATTTTCATTTGAATATGTACTTTCTGCTAATGAGGTAATATTTCTAGTGGAATTACTGTTTTAATTTATTAAGATCCCAACCATTTGCTTTATTCCATGTGTCATTCTAATTAAAAGTATGCAGTCAAAATTCTTTGTGGAAAACACACAATGAAATCTGAATATGTTTAAAAAAAGTATAGGAAAATATTTTCCTGGCTTTTTTATTGCTAGCAGGTGATAGTATTTAATGTATATGACAGTGAGACTGTGATATGCAGTACGGCGTAGCAATATGTACCCAATACAAAGCAGTATGTCAAAACTTCAAACTTTCCATGGTGCAACTGTTACCAGTATGTCATAGATTCCTCCCCCCACCCCCTTCCCCCCCTCTTCACATAATAAGTATGCACTAAGGCTTTTACTCAGACTGGGAAAAAAATAGATCAAATGTCATGTCAGACTGCAGTGTTTGGTCATGTACAGTAAGCTTTGAACTATGTAATTCCTCAAGGTGAGAAATAGTTGATGGAAACCTTAATTTGCATCAAAGAAAATTTTAATACCTGTAAAATTACTGGCCAGATAGAGTGGTTAGGTCTGTGGGTGTGAAAGAATGACACACATGATATCATGATATCAATGACACAAGCATTTGATTGAAGAGATTTCAGTTTAATATACCTTTTTTTTTTTTTTTTCTTCCCCTTGGGGAGTGCGGGAAAACTCAGTGCATGATTATGTGTCTACAGGAAGTATTTCAGGTTATAATATTTATCACCAGGAAAATTTGGGGTTTTTAAACACAGGTGGATTTAGGCACTGGGCAAGGGTGGTATAGGATCTTTGGCTGGCTTAGGGAAATAGCTTTAAACAAAGGGCAAAGGACAACATGAGCAAAATACCAGCAACTTGGACAAATTTATCAAGATTAAAAGCCATAATCCCACTGTGCAAAAAAAAAAGCTTTTCATTTTGTAATTTACAAAAGATGATGAAATCAGGAATCTGGTGAGGTGGTTTTTAATGAATGATTTTATAATGACACAGAACATAAGATCTGGTAGACTGTGAAGTTTAAATAAGGAGGCATTATGGAGAGCAAAAATATTGGTGGATGCTCAGCAAAGTCTTTGAATTCATCAGGTTGATTAACTGATAAGTATTTGTTTATTGATTTATTGTTGATAGGTGCAGTGCAAAAATAGAAATTGTTAAACAACTTTCAATGTGATCTAGAAAAGTCCAGTTCTGAGGAAGGTAGGTTGAGTGAGAATTGCTAGAGGGACAGAGAGGAGAAGGTTTTAAGAAGGCAGGTCTCCTGGGGGACAGTCTAAGGAAAACAGAAAGTAAGGTGACCTGCTTTCAAATAGATGACATTAACAGCATAATTCAAAATTATCCATGTGCAGGATGGCAGAGGAAGATTATTAAAGACTAACTTGGCTAAATAATGAACTCCCCACTGGCTCTATGTAGAAAAGAAAATTATTTAGTTTGCTAAGAACAGATATAAAAGAGAAACACTGATTTATATTCTTAGAAGCTATGCTAAGGCACATGGAGGACAGGGAGGTGATTTCAGACAGCCAGCATGGGTTCACCAGGGGCAGGTCCTCCCTGACCAACCTAGTGGCTTTCTATAATGCAGTGACTATACTAGCAGACAACGGAAGAGCTAAGGGTGTCATCTACACGGTTCCCCACAACATCCTTCTGTCTAAATTGGAGAGAGATGGATTTGATGGGTGGACTGTTCGGTGGATGCAGAATTGGTTGGATGGTTGTATCCAAAGGGTAGTGGTAAATGGCTCAGTGTCCAGATGGAGACTGGTGACAAGCAGTGTCTGTCAGGGGGTCCGTACTGGGACCAGTACTGTTTCATATCTTCATCAATGACAGAGACAGTGGGATCAATTGCACTCTCAGCAAGTTTGCAGATGACAGCAAGCTGAGTGGTATGCTTGACACACCTGAGGGATGGGATGCCATCCAGAGGGACATGGACAAGCTCGAGAAGTGGGCCTGTGTGAACCTCATGAGGTTCAACAAGGCCCGGCACCTGGGTTGGGGCAACCCCCAGTATCAATATAGGCTGGGAGATGAAGGGATTGAGAGCAGCCCTGCAGAGAAGGACTTTGGTGGATGAAAAGCTGGACATGAGTCAGCAATGTGTGCTCGTAGCCCAGAAAGCCAACCGCACCCTGGGCTGTATCAAAAGAAGCTCCTTTGGGAGCTTGTGGAGGGTGACTAAAGTTGAAAGAAGACACTGGTCTGTCCGTCTTTAAAAGAGGCCAAGGAGGAAAAGAGAAAAGAATTATTAATTTGGGCAGTTTGGTTCCTACATACATTTCTAAAATGCACAAGCTATTTGTAAACACCTGTGATTTGAGGAGAAAATAAGTAGCTGTCAATCAGGTCAAACAAGTCTGATTTTCTTCTATGCTAGGAAGATAAGGTATTGTATGCAGGGGAGAAGGAGTGGGTGCTTTTGCCACAGTCTTATACGTCCCATTTCACTTGTAAGCTAGATAAATGGTCTTGGTAGAGCACCTAAGTGGGTCACTGCAAAGATCAGAAAACTAAAATGAAGATTTCATCAATAAATACTGTGTGTGCATATTGGTTAATTTGTCATGCCTTCAATATCTGTATTTTTCCTGAAGGAGGAGACCAACACAAATATATTTGTATATGTTTCTGATAACATCACTTGCTATTTTCTTCCCACCTTCTTTCATCCTTGTGATTGAAGAATTTGAATAGAATATCCCTAGAGTGATAAGGTACACTGTGTCCTGGGCATGCTCCTTCTCATTTCAGCTTGCTGGTCAAAATGTTGTAATGAGTAAAAGAGTGGTGTCCAAAGAAAATCCATGCAAGGCGTGCCCAAAAGAACTATGATAACGTGTGGATATTTGTGAAATGCAAGCTTCATTGGTAACTTCAAGGTGCATCCCAGAATTTTGACTTGTCAAATTTATAGTCGCTTGCACTATAGACACTTGAAGTTACCACTTTTATGTTACAGTTAATTTATATATTTATTTTATATCTTAACAGAACTTGAACATGTTTCTTTGTGTTGGAAAAAATCGTGGTTGCATTGGTTACTTGAATGGATGATGTTTCTCACCAAATGCTTTTTAGGAATCTTTCTGGTAAAGTCAGTGATAAAAAACAATTCCTTTTTGGAAATTAATTTTTAAAATCAATTATTCAATTTTTTTTATACAATAGCATCATATAAAGATGTCAGTACTAGCCTGTTAGATGAAATAATGACAAATCATTTGAAATAACAATTGAAAATAATTTTTGGGGCAAATTTACAAACTTAGTCTTGCTAAACTTTAGAAATAAACAGTCTTACTCCAAATCAGAATGAAAAGAAAAGATTACCTTTGCACAATGAAATGGTACCTCTCTACTAGAGTGCCTTGTTCAATATTGGTTTTTACATTAGATGTATACTTACATATGACTTTCATCTTTCAATATTTACTTCATTTTTTATGATTACATTTTTTGTTGAGATTATTTTACACTTGGATAGCTCTCACCAGCTTAACTAGCTGATGTGTTACGAAAATATGTCTTCAACACTTCAGAGGAAATTTTTTGCGCTCAGAAAGGTGCTATGCTCTTCCTCACGTTTTGCCATCCCTTTTCGTCCTCCATCACTGTCAGTAATTTTGTTTAGCAGCTCTTGCCTGGTTTCTAATTGTGGCTTACTGGAGCAAACACCTAACCTTGCATTTCTTTTTTCTGTGGTTTCATACCTTACTGGGAATCATGCACCATTCATTATGGTACTCATCCCTCAAAAAGTCTGTAATTTGCCAAGAAACATTCTTTTATACTCTTCAGATACACTTCATCCTTCTGTCGAGATTCTGTCTTTATCTTTTGATCTGTTAGTTGAAATAGTGGACAGCAAACAAGCAAGAAACAAACCTATTTACAAAGAGGTCCCAGACAGCCTTTTGTTCTGTTTATGTCACTGTGTTTGCCCATATAACATAGGACTGGGAAGCAAATTTGTCAGTGGCCTTGAGGAATTTCTTACCTTCAGCTCAATAAAAGAGGTAATGAATTTTAACCGACAGTTAATAGAATAAAAAACTGTGGTTTTTTGGCCGTGTTTTTGTTTTTGTTTTTTCCCAAACACTTTAACATAGAGTCCTTAAAATAGAGGTTAGTTTTCTTTTAACAGTTGGAAGAAATGATTGATTTGTCAGAATCAAAAGGACCACTGACTCTGAAGTAAAGGTCACTGTTTTACTTTAAGAAGTTACAAAGAGCAATGCAGCAAGAAATAGAGGTCTCAAAACAGGCCTTGCAAAATCTGATGACAAATGTGTACTTGATAGGATAAAATACTTGTGACTGTAATGTTTTTATTTTCTTTCTGCCCTCCACCTTCCATGAAAATATAGAGAAATGATCATGAAGCACTTAAAAATTACTTCTCTGTGAAATGAGTGCAAGGCTCTGTTATGCCTATGCTACATGGGGGGATGAGAAAGAGCACTAGTTAATTTTTCATGGTGAAAGTGGGTATAACAACTGCAGTTGATAGCAAATGTTTGCTGACTGATAATACAGGCTAGAGGAGGTGTGACACTCAACGTATACTCTGTATGCAATACTATTTTAAAAAAACCAAAACTTCACAATGAATTCCATCAAATTCTCTATCAGCCCTAATAGCTCTACTTCAGCAGCTTTGGAGATGCAGAGGAAAAGCTTGTAAGGGAGATAAATATCCTTTTGTCTTTCTATTTAATTCTATTCTCATTGTGTTGTAAACTTAGGCCATAATCAGACTTGTGTTGCGTAGAAAATTCTAGGTGAAGTGAGCATGAATATGCTCAACAGGATACTTGACCTATGAGGCCATGGAAAGATCCACGTAGCCTCTACCTCTCCTTTCTCTTTCCTCAGGATTTTCATAATTATTCAGGAAAGGGAGAAGAATGGTTCAAAAAGTCTCTTCTCTGCACCATTTCCTAAGGTCTCATGGTGCCTTGTGACATGGAAGCATCACGTGTGTTTTGTGGCCAAAATACAGATGTCTTGCCTTCTGAGACCAAAGAGGCAATTTTGTCATAAAGTAGGCAATTTTACTGTCACCTGTTGACAAATGAGAGGCCCAGACGATCCTGTGAATGAGGATATGATATGGTGAAGACATTCGTATATAAAACATGAGTGATTTTAGACTCAATTATGCTTAAACCCAGCTGAGGTTGCTAGTGGCTAATCCATCCTCTAGAGTCCATCCTCTAGAAGCTTCTGCCAAGCGGTGCTGCATTTCGGGCCGTGCAAGCCCAGATCACAGATCCTTTTTGGAAAAATAAGGAAACAACTTTACAGAACACAACTTGCTGGCTTTTTCATTGTTATTTTTAATGGTAATTTCTGTAAAATTCAGCAGTCAGAACTAAAACACTGAGAGATTTATGGTTTGGTGATAGTCATTTAGATGGTTCTGCCAGGTTGTTTTCTTAAACTTTTGAATTACGTGATAGGACCCATACTTCCTTATATGCTCAATGGGATACATGGAAGGTTGGTTGACAGCAGCATTTGAACTTAGTTACTTCTATTTTAAGAAACAGAAAAATAAAGTACATGTATTTTAAACATTAACTACTAGTCAATGTTAACTTTTTAATGACAATACATGCAGTATAGTTAGTTGTCACTAAATTAAACTGCGTAACTGGGTAGAAGTAGGTATTTAATTTGGATTTAATAGTATAGTAATCACTTGCAAAATTAATCAGTTAGGACGTATGTATTATATATTAATCATTGCATGAGATGTAAATGTCTTATAACTGTTTAATGTTTAATATTTATGTATCATTAACATACGGTGATTAACATACTATTAAATCCTAAAGGATAACAAATTGAATTAGTTAAGCTGCACTCCCTTTCTTTCCCCTCATCACTGCAGCCCTATGCTGTAACTGGTTAGCATTTGTTATCTATACAATAAATGTTTCTAGCCGCCTTTCTCATATAGTATCTCTGTGCTGTTTCCCTCCATGTGGCCTTGGTTTTCACTCCATATACGTGCTTAGGCTGCAAAAAGCAGTTTTGCAAATGCCTGTCAAGTGTTGCGTGCATGTGCTAACTCTTACCTGCTGACTGATTACTAAATGTGCACGTTGCGCATTCACAGCTTTATATTGGACTTCCCAGTAAATTGGAGTTACTGATTTCATAGGTTAGAGGAGGATTGCTAATTGAGATATATCCCCTTAGAAAGCCAGTAGTTGAAAGTACAGTAAGGGATAAAAAGGAGAAAAAAAGGTGGAGATTAACCAATAAGACTGTATTTGTTAGATCAATAGAATCTCCGAGTCTTTTTACTCTGCAAGAGGTAAGAGCCTGCTGACAGAAGCTAATTGGCTTTATCTTATTTCAGTAAAAGGTAACATACCCTGTCTCTACTGACTCAGGAGCTGGGAGCTCAAAG
Source organism: Fratercula arctica (assembly GCA_947846985.1). Classification (NCBI taxonomy): domain Eukaryota; kingdom Metazoa; phylum Chordata; class Aves; order Charadriiformes; family Alcidae; genus Fratercula; species Fratercula arctica. Next base: position 31,359,175 of record CANTUZ010000010.1, read on the forward strand.
TGTCTGTCTCGAGTGGCTCTGTCAGGCTGAGGCACAGCTATATGAGCTCTGTGACCCTGCTGAAGTGACAGGTAGAGCAGGAGACATGCGGTCGTGTCTTCTCTGATACCTCCAGGTCAGCATGGGGCCTCTGCTCTGTTGTGCTTCTTGCTTGTACTTCCCACTAATACCCTGGCAGTGGCAGTGACAGGGGAGCGGGGCACCTTTGAGAGCAGTCGCAGTGGCCCTGAGGAATAGGCCATATGCTTTGCTGGTGGGCTGCAGTCCCGGCTGCCTGCAGGGTACTGCGTGATTTACGGGTGTGAAAGTGGCTGGCTTAGATTGTTTTAACGTGTGTGAAAATACAGACCATCAGACAGTGTGGTGAGAGCCTTAACCCGTGCTGTGTGGCCGCTTTGCTCTGAAGACAGTGGCTTATTTGTAGTCAGACCTCAGATTAGAAAAAGATGCAATGAGGAGGACGGGAAGACAGTGATGACTGATGCCTGAAGAAATTGCCTACTCCAGATGGCAATCCGGGAGCTGAGCAGAAGTGTGGAGATGAAGCCTCCGGTTACCGTAAAGAAGGAAAGTGGACAGTGAGGAGGAGTTTAGGGAGAGCTTCCTCCCAGGCAGAGTGGGAGTCGTGGCTGGTTGTTCCTGGGTGGCTGTGGCTGTCCTGTTGCTGTGTCCCAGGGATGGATGCTGGTTTGGGGCATTGCATACCATCCCCTCAGGGACTCTGCTTAGGACCTGTGTTGCAATATATAATATACATGGATGGCATGCAGTCCCTTTCATTATCGCCGCCTTTGCAAAGTTTTGATGTTTGGTTTATTTTTCCTGCCCCCTATTATCCCTGAAACATGAATAGATAATTTTGTTTCTCTAACTACTGTCAATGGTGAGTGACTTACTATTTTTTTTCCTCTCTGCCTTTCATTCTGTCATCATCCAGCTACAAGAAATCTATATCCTTTATCTCTCTTTTTTCTTTACATTCCTGCATGAAAATAAATAAATCATAGCAGATTTGAAAATGTACATAGTACACATATTTAACTTCTCTGTATTTGGGATGACCAGTCAATAAAATGAGCTGGTGATTATGTTCTACAGTTACAGTTACATACTATTGTTAGATGTGTAGTTGAGTTCAGAGTTACATTTGTAATTTTAGATTATCACATTTGTCGTATCAACAAAGAGACTACTCACCTGTTCTTACGGTACAGTAACACAAATATTAATTGGTGTGTTTTGCATTAGTGCTGAAGAGAAGAGAGCAAGTTCTTTCCGTTCTTCTGTCAAGGCAAGATAGCTTCCAACTTGCTGTCTTGTCAAATTACCTTAATTTTACCCACATACAGGAACATTCATTTATCCTATTTTATGGGGCACACAAAAATTGTTATTTGGGGGGGGGTGGTGGTGTAGGAAAAGTAATTCTCATTGTTAATACTATAGTGTAAAAGATACAACAATCATTTAACTTCCCATTATCCATTTGGCAGGTAAATTGTTTTGTTGTTGTTGAGTTAAGGTGGTGTTTCTAACCCATTTTGTCTGACTGAAGAAATGGTGGTGTCATACTAACTCATATTTAAAAATTGATAAAACAAGGCGTGACCCTTTAGGGTGGAACTTAAACTTTGAGCTATGGCTAAAGGAAAATCAAGTGCCTAATTTTTTAGTTTAATTTTACCAACAGCAGTTTTTATGTTCCTTTAAAACAGGGCACTGACATGAAAAACTACACAAACAGGCTTTTATTAACTCAGCATAGGGGTGGCTTTGCTCTTGTCTCTTTGATTTCTGAAGTTGTTGGCTGGCAGTTTGTCTTATCCTGGGACATTTTTTTGATTTATAGGAGTGAATGTTTTCATTGTCTCTTAGAATCAGAAACTTGTATATGCTGGACTGTTACTGCCAACAGAATTAATGTGGTTAAGATATGGAACTTTTCATTTCTTTGGAGACAAAGATAGAGCTTCAGCATGTTTTATAGTGTATTGTAGATTTTATAACAGTAACAGAAGAACAACTCCAACCAGAAATAGCGTATGGCATAATGAATAAAGTTGACTAAAATATGACTTACCTTTTTGCCAGGATCTTAGGTCATTCTTTTTAGTAGCTAGGTGGGAGCAATATCTACAAAGGGGGAGGAATGACATCTGTTTTATAGATGCTAGAATAAATATGCCACAGAGGATTAAGACCGTCTTTGCCCAAGGTCATGAAATAATTTAGTCAAACAAGTTGTGAGTAAATATGATATCTACTACTCATGTGTTGAAATGTGACAAACCATTCCCTATTTTTTTACATTCATTATTATTAGGCCTTTCTCCTGTCATTTCAAATCCTTTCTCCATCCTTAACGCTGTCTTTCCTTTAGGCTATTTCTCTTATGACAATTTTATGTCCACTTTATTCCATATACATTTGTTACTGTGGTGTCTGAACATCAAATACATGGATAAATACAGTTGGTCCAGAAAAACACAAAGAGAAAAACAATTCCCATGTTTGTGAAATTCTAGAAGCTTAATAAAGTTAACAAAGATAAATTTTGAAAAGAAAAGATATTATTAATATTCTCCAAGAAAGCCAAAATATACTCTCAAGAATTCTTTGCTGTCACTTTAAAAAAAAAAGTGTAATAAACTATAAGTAAAAGTATTAAAATTAACGTTCCCATTTAGAAATTAGAAATTGGTTCTCCCATAAAACCTTTAGATTTTAAGAGCGCAGCAATTTCAGATGAAACAAATGCTGGAGAATTTGTAGTAGGTAAACTATCATTCTCCTTGCCTCTTCCATCAGCCTGTCTTGCCATGCTAATTTATAGCAATAGTGCCAAAGCATGGAAGAAAGAAACCTGTCCTTCATGAGGTTAAAGGCTGTTGAATCCTTGATACATAACCAGAAGTAACAGGTTCCTGTAAAGTGGGCTGCTGTTCCTGCTGTATCACTGTCTGGTTTCTTTTTTTTTCCGTTTCACTTTCTTGAATAGATTATCATCTTTGACAGAGAGAAATAAATGTCTCTTGTTTTGTACTCTGTTCTGAAGTGTTTTGTTCTATCAATTTCTACTTTGTGACACTGGCTGCACCAATGATCCTATTTTGTCTCTACCTGCATTTTGTTATTGTTGACTGGTTATTTTTGGGAAATCCATTGAAGTCTTTATATTTGTCCTTGTACTGAGATAGTTTTGTGGGACAAGATCACTGTTTGCATATGACATACAATTTTTGCTCAGCACCTTGTTTTGATGGCATAGTCATACAGAGACTGCGTTGACTTCTATGCTTTGCAAAGGTTGTACATTATTGTATTTTCAAGTTAGATTTGCAGCGCAGACGATTAAAATCTTTGTTAACACACTGTTTGATGTGTCTGTCTTTGTTTTGGTTTTCGTTTTTTTTTTGTTTTTTTTTTCTTTCAATGCAGAAGTTTGGTAAGCAGCTGTGTTCTTTTACTGTAATTAAATGTTAAAGATTTATTTTCATATTTTTTTATATTGGTTTTGTGCTATTTTATCCATGTGGAAAAAAATCTTTCAGACTTGGCAATTTGTATTTATTTAATGATTAATTTACAAACTAAAGTAAAATGAAAGAGTTTCATTCTCTTTGGAATGACCTCGAAATTTCAGTTCATATATGTGCATTTACAACAATATACAAATTGAGTTTTCAATTTGTACTGCATGCCTGTACTGCATTTTGTCATGTCTTAAGTGCCTGTAACATCTTCCAAATGAGATGATCCTTGTTACACCCTCAGCATCGAGAAGTTTTACAGGGTTTGGTGTATTGTGTTGTTTTTAACTTGTTTGTACTTTCAGAGGCAGGCCCTCTTAGGAAAGTATGCCGGTTGGGACACTGTCTTCACTTTTGGTATGCTTTTCTGTAATTTGTTCTGCAGTACTTAATTCCAAATCAATGTGACAAGGTGCTCTAGAGGAACCGACTAAGACTCTTCCAGGGCAAGCACTCAAGGACAAGCTGCAGAAGATACGTTGCATGTTCCTAAGGAGGTCAGAGCACTGCTGATACACTGAGGAGCGCTCTGCTTACCAGTGCTTTCCTTTGGAGACTTACAAACTGAAAAGAAATTGATAGGAAGGAATGGGTGTTGCTGAAAGGTAGTGATTAGTAGATAATCCCTTAAGAAACTGCAACGTGATGGCTATATGGGTCTAATTTTCCCCTTTGTGCACACACAAAATTCCCACTTCCATTAATGAGAATTACATGTAAGTGTCAAGGGAAGAACAAACCCCGTCTGTAAACTGTTGGAATGAGCCTCTTATTTCTACGCAGGAGTAGAGAGGGTAAGACTAACTCTCTGCTTTACTGGGGTTAGTTTTGCCAAATTAAAAATCACCATTGGCAATATATGTCAATTTTATAGCAAAACATTACAAGCTTTTATACAGGTTTAGGCCTCTCCTTGCAATCAAATTCCTGCCCGAATGTAAGGCAACAACCTGTCTCCTGGATCTTGGAAAAGGGAGGGTACTTTTTTTTCCAAAGCATTCTCTTTTATATCCCCTCAGTCAAGGTAGTGATGGCATCTTGCAATGATTGCCTTTTCCCTTATCCTGTATGCCACTTCTATGCTCAAGTGCCAACACACTCATCAGCTCTGTTGTATCATTAGAACAGCTATGTGACAGCGACAAAATCATGTAGTTTGTGCTGTAAACCCATATAATCAAAGAAGTTGGGAGGTTTGACACAGACCCAAACATTTGAAGCCTTTTCCAGCAAAATGCATTACACTCTTCATGCACTGTAGGGGAGAGTTCTAGTGATCCTATGGTGACAAAACACCTGTGAGCTCCTAAGTGAAAGTGGGAATTTTGCAAGACCAGCAAGGTTATAGTGTTGTGCAACGTACTGGTTTCTCATGACACTGAGTGGCTTCTCAGAGTTTGATAACTACAAAACAATGAGAGGAGCCCGTGTTTTGGCAAAGGGTACCTCTCTTTCATGGTATTTTTTTGCAAGTAGATGGGGAGGGAAAATGTAAGGGAGGAAAAATATTTTGGTTGTATTTGCTGATAGATTCAAATGATTAGCAACCTAATGATGCTGTTGGTCTCTTAGTCGCAATTCCTGTGGGTAGCACGAGTGTGTGTGGGGTGAGCTTAGAGCAACAGAACCCAGGAAAAGTGCCTGTTTGCTGCTTTCTTGATTAGGAGGAAAGTTCAACAGTGCTGCTGTGTTACAGCTGAGTAAGTTGCATTCTGGTTTGCTTCTTTTGGTGAAGCCAAGGAACATATTTGTGCTCTGAAAAGTAATTTAATGTTTATGAGAGATGCAGGGGTTGGGTGGCAGCATACTTTATGGTCTCCTTTTAATCTGTTTTCAGAGAGGATTACTCCTTCCATCTATTGTTCTTTCATTGTAGTTCTGTACGGCTAGAAGTTCTCAGACATACGTGTATTTGGGACTCAATACATCAGAAGCCATAGTAGAATCTTGAATAAATGTGTCTATAACTACTAATTTGAGAAGCATTTGTATTGAAGCAACAAAATGTCTTCCTTTTATTCCCTTCTACACTTGAAATCTTGCTTGCCAATAATTGTCCCAAATCTGGCTCCAAATAGCCAGATTTTTCTATAAAATACCTGAAGTGCTAAACAATACCAAGGATAGTCCACCTCCTTCCCCTATCTCAACTGCTTGCCTTTGGCTTAAATTACAGGGATTAGTTTAACGCTGTACTTAAAATTGTATTTGCAGAGAAAATGGGAGTCCTGTAAGCAAAATTACTGTGAAATGCACTCCTTCCAGTTTTCTCTCCCCATACCTCTCCTGCCATGTCCAGTAGCCTTAAGCTTTGAACTGTTGCGGTGGAAAAATGTTGTAACAAAGACATTTTGCCCCAGAATATACTGCCTATCTTTGCAGTTAACATGAAAGCTCTCCATGGCATGACATGAAAATTTTTATGTTGACTGAATGCTTTTTGATGTACCATACATTTATGCAACTTAGAAAATAAAAATGTGGGGATGATAGTTGCAAAGACTGACAGGACTGGCTCACTCATGAGGGATGCATTACTTGCAAGTGGTTATGGTATAATTGTGTTGTATGGCCACAACTGCAGAATCACTAAGTTCTTCCAAAAAATGAGGAGTTTAGTTTTCAGTGAATCCATAAATACTCAGGCAAACGTAACAAGTTATGTGCTTTCAAGAAAACATTGGTTGTTAGGTTCTAGCTCTTTCTCTCTTTGTCTTAGTCACGGTAGTTTTGCCCAGTGATGCTGTGCTGGGCCAGTTCTGTTCTGGTATGGGAGACCTTTATGGAGGTATTTTTGTGCTGGAGGGGAGTCTAATGATTATGCACCATTACTTGGACTCGTAATGTTCCAGTTCTTTTAACTTTTCTCTGGCGGTGCTCTTTTCTGGGTAGTAAAGAAAATAGATAACTACAGCTACTTTATGGTATTAAAAATCTCATAACACATAGTGAGAGCACTGGTGGTTGCCACTTACTTTTAGTGCAACTTCCCCATTTGCAAGGCTATTTCATCATCTTTCAGTGTTTTCATTATAAGGAATGTGTTAGAATACAATTATCTGAGTCTTGTTTTAATGATTATGATAGGCCTCCTCATTTCCTGTCCTAAAATTGCTGTAATTACATAGCTTATCTGCATCTCAGAACTGGCTGAAAATCAGAGACTAGTGATATGATTGCCAGTCTTTACATGTCAGTGGTGTGAGAGCATTTTGAGTTGCTGGTGCCCTTGTATTGTCCACAGTGAAATATAGATGCTGGCTAATTCTTGTGCTATAGAGAAAAATCTTACATTCAGCTAAGAAAACTGAACTTGTTAAATTCTCTGCTGTTATGATTTCCCCACTGGCCTGAGAGACGAGAGTTCTGAAGGTCACAAGCCTACTCCTCAGTTCTTTTGCAACGTGGGTTTATATTCAGCTGGTTGCATTTCAGTGTCACTTTTCACTAAAAATCCACAGAGAAAGGAAAAAAAATAGAATAAAGTAATTGTTCCGTCAAGGCTAATAATCTTCATTAAAATCTAATCTGTTTAGTGCCTATTTTTCAGTTTTTAAAAAGGCTGTTAGAAATCAGATTATCAATAGTGTGTTATACAAGTCTTTTATTAATGCTGTCAGTTCATCTTTTCATAGAAGACTACATAGCAGTCTGGCTATTTCTCCATCTTTTTACGGACTAGTGCTACGTTTCAATGGAAAGCCAAATAGTTTGCAGAAATTGTAGTTCCGTGCATTGCCTTCATATCACTGTTTTAAGCTGATGAGTTACTTTTCTTTATTTGGTCTGATTAGTATGTGGTTTGATGGTGAGAATTTTTAAACGCTTCGTTGCCCTAATTTTGATTTATTTATTCTGAAAGAAGAAACCATGCAGTCAACCTTGAGACAATATAACACAAGATGAAATCTGTATTATGTTCATCCCAAATAAACTAATCTTTGGAAGCGTTCATCTGATTGCTTTTGTCACACTTGACCCTCCTTGATATCATTGATATGTGGCAAGTCCCAGAGAGAAAAATTAATAAAGCAATAAAAGCAGACGAGTTTGCTGTGTGAAAGGAACTATCAGAATGTCAAATTCTGAACAAATTCCTTTATTTCAAGAATACTGAAAATACAGCTCATAGTAGTTGAACAGTCCCAGAGTTGTACACTGTAAACAGTCAACATATGGATGGTGGATTAAACCAGTCCTGTTTTGATTTTTTTGTGTTGTAAGGCAAATATTTTGGAAAGGAAAACAGAGGCGTACTCTAGTTTCCTTTTCTGTTAGTTTCCTTTCTATCACTTTGTATTTATATGTAGTTTCTGTGGAGCAAAAATCTGTACAATAGAATGACCTTGAACTGAGAAGAACTTGTGATTTTTACTGAGTTTTTCTGTGAATATATAGGTCAATTTTTAGCTTCCTGCCCAACTTGGGAACAATGGTGGTTGGTGTTTACCCAGTCATGAGTTGAGACTTGTCACATTATGTAGGTGATGTTGGCTCACTCTGTCTTTGGAACCAGTCACCTTATGCCTGGGATGAAAGAATAAGCAGTTACAGTAGAGTATAGTAAAATTCTAGTAAAATCATAGGGTTTCTTTAATTAAAAGTTTAGCTCACGTAATGCATGCAACCAAGTGGTACATGTTCAGATCAGTAGTGGCGTTGTATGTTATCTAGCCAGTGCCTTTATTGTTATTTGAATGGCAATCATATTTCTTAGGTATCCTTGGGAATACCACCTCCTCCTCTTCTGAAAACCTTCACCATTCCTGCAAATAACTAACAGTCTGGATTTGACACAGCAGCAAACGTGTAATACCCGGGCCCTGGCCACTCACAAAAACTGTACTGTGAAAATTTGACTTGATAACGTACCTGATCTTAAATAAGGAAGTATATGTACTTTAACTAACTAAAGAACTAATAAACAATATATTAACACAAAAATAATTACACTTAGATCTCTTTGTTGTTGTATAGTTATTGCTATTGAGAGGTACTCACCAGTTCTTCAGATATTGTGCTCTTCCTTCTTCTTCACTTCCCTCCTGAAGATAAGGTGTGCAGTTTCTGCAGCTTCATGTAGGTCATCGGTTGCAATAAAGAGATTAAACAATGGTTGGAAGTTATGGAAAGATTTAGCAACACATACACGATGCTCCCCTAAGCTGCATTCATACTTAAGAATTAGCTATCCTAGCTACGGTTTTTATCTAACCCTCCTGGAAGTACACAGGTTGTCAGGGTATCAGGGACATTCACTTATAATTCCTCATTTAGGTGCACAGATGTTCTGATTCCAGATGTTTTTGTTGTCACTGTGTCTTTATAAAACCCCCCAAAATATCAAAAGAGGATATAGAACTTTTCAAAGGTACTTCAGGGGAAGTTCCTATTCCAGGTTATTGCTTTTTCAGTTGAAGATTGTATAAAAGTTGCAGAAAGAGGTTTGTTTTGGAGAAAGATAGAAATATGAGTAAATAGACATTCTGTTTGAATGTGAATTCCCTCCTTTAAATTCAAGTAAAAATGGTATTTCAGTCTTTAAAGCAGGTTTGGATCATCCAATAATTTTTAAGTTGTTACTCTATTTTGTCAATACGGAACTCAGAGAAGATATTTTGGTCAAATAGATGTGCATGCTCTGCAGAGATACTCTAACAGAATGACAGTGCAAGGCTGTACAAGATGCTTGATTAACATTTAGCATTATTTCCGCTAAGTGTTTTTTTCAGTAATTGAAGGTTTTATCACCATGTCAGCAGCTCTCTGTTATCAGACTCTCCTCACATTCCTCCTCAGTTCCATTGCCTCCCTCCCCCATTCTCTTCCAGCTCTGGACTCTTTCCTAACACACTCTTCCTCTCTCAATATGCTGCTATTCAAAACACGTAGTTACACTATTTCCACAAGTGTGCAGCTCCCTCTGTCCAGGACAGTGCTGTCTTACGTGTCTGTACAGTGCCATCTCTGTAATTGCACTCAGTAATAATATAGCATCTTCCCTCCAATGATATTTCCTACACCTGAAAAATATGTTAAGTGAATATTTGACCTTATCTCCTACTGCAGGAATTAGAAGTGTTAAGATACATTCACTGGGTTCGTGGCCACCTGTGAAAGATTTCTGTTCATTTAGATATAATTAATGTACTTTTGACCTATTAGGGCATCAAGAGCTGCAGAACCAATTAATTAGGAAATCATTTTTGTGTGCATACAGGTGCACTCATTTAAATGTCACTGATTTCATTTAGTAACGCACTGTGAGTTTGGACATGCTGCCAATTTGGTAGAGTTGTTTGTTTCTTTAATTTATACTTAGTAAGATCCTTTGCTATTTTTTTGGAATCTCGGAAGAGTTCAGATGATAAATACTTTTTTTCCCCAAACAAAAAGAAAGTTAGTTGGTTCTTTAAGTTGTTGATGAGACATTTTAAAACAGTAGCAATTTTTTAGAAATAAATCAGTTTCAGTATTTGGACAAGAAGAAGAGAAAGAGAACTGCATCTTTCTCAGGACCAGTGCTTCATAAAGGAAATGTTTGCTTTTTAGAATGTCTTAATAAAGACTTAATAGATGTTAGTAGGTGAGTTTACATTTCTTGGAAGCATCTATGTAATTACTCATTTTTATTTTTTTTCCAAGGAATTTTTTTTCCTATTTTTTTGGGGAAACCATTCATTGTACTGATGGAAAAATAATATTGCAGTCTGTTGCCTATCTAGACTAGTCATCTGGAACCTGATCTTAAGGCAAAGTATTCCCTGCCATTCTTTCCCTGTCGCGGCACAGTTCCCCAGGCCTGGCTTAGTCTGAACAACCGCCTGGCAAACTGTGTAAAATCATGATCGCTGGAACGAATGCCACTGGGTGTGCTGCAGGGCTGAAGGACCCGGAGGTTGTGTTTCATTCCTGTCCTGAAGAAATCAAACCTTACTCATTGGAAGGAATGAAAAATTACTTCTTGTTCTGTGTGCACAAGACCGACATTACAAAGGCTAAAAAAGTTCTGAGATAAAGTTTTAAGACAAAAATATAGTCAGTGTTCTTCACTTATATATTTTGTTGATTTATTGATATTGTTGCTAGCTTTCTTAGAAGTCAGTTCTGGAGGGTTTAGGGCTTTTAAATTGTTCAGAGGATTAATGCAATGCTCTTAACGTCTGAACTAAACACAGTTCAGTTAAGCCATTAATTTGCACAGAAAGATAAAGTGCTTCTCCTTCCAATCAAATTGCACTGAGCTGAATTTCTAGCTGTCTTTCTTAGCAAAGGATTTTATTGCCTACCCGCTTCACAGAGAGCACAATCTCTATTACACTGTGATCTTCACCATCTTAAGTTTCAAAGCTTACACGCTGTAAGAAATATCAGCCAGTGCAATGACACTTATTCATACGAGGGAACAGTCCTTGATATTATCAGGGAAGAAAATCTGGGGTGTGGAGGGAAGAAAATCTCGCCAAAGACCTTTCTCACATTACCAGAAAACTGAGGTTTTTCAAAAAGTGTTTTAACAATGCTGTTCAAGAATCAAAGCACCTTTTTTCCCTTCTTGAAAGGTATTGGAAGTGCAAATCAGGATAAAATATGTTCAGTTTTGTAATTCAAATATACTATCTTTATTATGTCTTCCTGAAAGAAAGTCTCTCAATTTCTTCAGTATCTGCTTAGTCAAATCTGTATCTGAAATCCCTACTGAAAATAGCTAGGAGCTATTCAGTTAAGGCACAAATCCTGTCTCTTGTACAGGGCGCGGGTGTCCATGTGCTGTTAATGCAACTCCAATGGGCCTGGCAGGAGGATGGCTGAAACTGGAAGATTCTTGCCTTGCTCTGGACTGCAAAATGTCATTACAGCCCTTCCCTCAATACTAACTTAGAATTCACGGCTTAATTATCTGCAACAGCATCAGTGCTCAACCTTCTAACCATCAGGGAAGAGCTATCTAATGAAGTCACTAACTCTGAACTATTCCCAGATGGATGGCTTAGTCCAAATTCCATTGGCATTTTCTACTGTCACGGTGCTTGTCAAGCCGGAATCACTTTGTTTCTTCCCAGTGATCCTTATACACTCTTAGCACAGCCATTTTTCCAAGTTTCTCCTTTCCAATGCTACTCAAGTTGGGAATTATTTGTTTCCCTGATCCATTGGTTGTTCTCTTTTCCCAGCGCTTATTTTTGTGCTTATTTCATGTCTCTCTGATAGTTTGTTTGTTTTTTAAAATATTTTCCTACCTTCCTCACTCCTGTTCATTGCACATTCCCATTTACCAATGAATGTCCTTAACCTTTTTTTCATCCAGTCTTATATCAGATATTAAGTGATGAGATCTAAACCGAGTTCTTTTATTATCCCACGTGCTTTCCTCCTTACAACTACTTAATTTTTTTACATATTTTAAAATGTTTTTCATCAATGTTTTTCATTAATTTTGAACACAAGTAAGAAAATTCCCGCTTTCTAAGGAAGTATTTATGTAAATGAGTAACTAAGCTCAGAGTCAAAATGCTTCCGGAACAACATCCTTTAAATAAAACCCGAAACTTCAGGAGGGAATTTATCAAGTTATTGCTGTCAAATTATACATATGTTTTGTATTCTTTTTATCTTAGCTTATATCAGATATTGCATGATACTGTCTTTATGACCACCTGCTACTCATCAGTCTCAGTTTCATTATACTCAGCTGAAACTTTTCATTAGTAATTGTTCTGTTACTTTAATTACAATGACAATACCAGCTACCTTTATTTCATATTCTGAACATTTACTCAACATTTTTACTGCATTTTCTATTTATATAATATTTTGTCATTACTTAGAATAATGGCAGGAGTCACAAAGACATTCTGTAAAAACCCTAGCATGTAGATCCATTCAATTTATAAACACTAGTATTTTCCAAGAACTTGGAAACTTAGAACAACTTATCAGCTCTTCATGGATGACTATTTCTAGACTGTTTGTCATACAGCTAAATTGCCACTTTTTTGTTTATATCAGGTATTTAAAGGTTATAAAAGTATATGTGTAATTATTTACTATGAATTTTCCCACAATTTAGTATGATTAAGCTCTGATGAACTTAAGGAATGAAAAATGAGTTTACGGAATATTTGATTAAGTGACTTCATAGGTGATGGTTACTATAATTCAATATTCCTAGTGAGAGAAAATAGTATCCATGAAACTTTCCTTCCCCACTTCCTTGCATTTTAGATTTACATGTAACACTGTGTCATCTTTATTTTTGTTTCTTTCCAACAGTGAGTTAGCGCTGTTGAAATAAGCAGGAATTTTATCTGTGAAACGAGGCAGGACCTTAATGGTCCCACCTGTTGTCAACTTCAAGTTTTGATACAGTTTGTTGCAGTCTAGTCTTCATGTTGCTGCCAGGGCATGGTATCCAAAGCCTCCTCCTTGACTTTGGTAGTTTTTTCAGTGTTGTCCGGGAGGCTATGAGGTTGGGCTGTGAATTTTGTACTGAGTGAGGCATGCTGCTCTTAGTCTCAGTTGAGGTAAAAAAACTGGATTATTTTGTAAAGTGCTTCTTATGGAGTTTCTCTTCAAGAAGTTCCTATTTTTCATTATCCTATGTTCTCATAGTAAAATAATAAGAATTTCTTAAAGTATATAGAAAACCCTCAAATCATCTGGAGTGTTCTGAGAAAGTTTGGGGGGGGGGGGAAGCACTGTGAAAAAGTTTACTGTGTATAGTCTGAGAGCTTGTTTCATATCAGCATTTGAAAATATATATGCTATTTGAAGATAGAATTGAGCAAAACGAAATTTGAAATTAAAAAAAGAGCATGAGAATTTTGCATACTGGAATAGGCTCCAGTGGTGGTAACAGCCCCATTGCTTCTGATGTTATAAAAGGGGAGAGGACACAACTGTCAAATTTGTTACAAGAATTGGCTTATGTTAGCTTTGTAAAACATTGCCCACTCTGAAACACGCTTTCCGTCTGCTGCAATTTTTAATGTGGTTTTATATAAGGATGTGACTCACTTAAAATGATAAGCGCTTAATAAATCTAAACTAATAAATACGCCTGTGGTGGCTGGTAGTAAGACTTTGATGCTTCTATCATGTCAGACAGAGGGCAAAGCACTAACGAAAATTTTGGTGCTCAAATAAGTGATATGTATTTCCAAAAACTTGATCTCTTCTAAATTGCTTACTAACTGAGTGTCTGCTTACTTTTGGAATATCTTGACTGATGTAATAAATAAAAGTCTCCATTGCCGAGCTGTGGAGAATATGGGGTTATATTTTTGCCCATACCTCTCATGGGTTATTCAAGGTTCTGGAGGAGAGTGCATCAGTTCTTATTGATCAAAAGTTTCTTCCAGGAAAACAAAGTGAAAGTTCCCTTCATGTGAGTAATAAGTGAAAGCTCAAAAATCATCTTTTGATACACTTAAACATATACTGCCCTATCACAAATGTTTTCCTTTACTGTGGAATTTTTTGATAACTCTAAGGCAACTCTCATGTGATGTTACTTGGAAGCCTCAGATTTCCTTTGCCTTTTTCAGGCTGGCTTAGGCCTCCCTCTGTATGTTAAATGCTATTTAAGTTCTCATGTTGTTATTGATTTCTTCTGGTTGATGGACTAATGCCAGATGTCTATATTGATTATTTAAACCTGTTAGCAATCTGCAATATTATTGACCATCCAGGAGTATTTGTGTATTTTTAGGACCTCATGTGGATATTTGGGATCATGCTTGAGTAGCTCCATTCCTTTTTTTATCAAGGAAGAATTCCTGAGTATTGTATTAGGCAGATTTATTATGCACAGGAGCTTTGTGGTCTCAAGTGCCACAGGCATATGCCATCACCCTTCTTGCTCAGATCCATTTGTGTTTGAGATCACTATTGGCAACCATGGAGTATTTTGGATTGCATTGCCATAAGAAAGTAGATTATGTGCTCCTCCTCCCTCTCTGTTTGTCATCCGGTGAGTGCTACAACTTTTACCTAATCATCCAGAGTTTTACAGTGAAGAAATAAATGTAATTGGTGCTATGTACATCAGGAACTTTTAAAAGTTTAAAACTAAACTGTTTCCTGTAGTGATAGTTCTAAGGCAGTGGACTACCACATGTTGTATTTTATGTAAGAAAATTTGTTCAGAAGCCAGCTGCATAAACAGCTTTTTAAAGCGAGACATTTCAGGATCAAAATATTATCTGTAAACATTGTGTTGCTGACTTCAGTATTTGAATGTAAAGATCCGTCTCCCAAGAGCTATGCTTTGCTGATGGTCATCCTTAACCAGTTACAATGGAACGCTATTTCTTCCTTCATGTTAGGAATTCAGTACTACAGGAAAGTAATTGAGTTGTTTTAAAAGAAGTAAATGTCAAAGTTTACTTTCTGTAATGCAACAGTGTCTGAATTCCCTGTGGTTCAAGTTGGCCTGCTTGAGCCATTGGTGATGACAGTTACTGAATGAGAACACGCACAGTATTTTTTTTTTTTTTAAATGGTGTTTGGGCTATAAATGCTTGTTCTGTGATTTCTGAAAAGCTCCAGGGTTGTGGTTAGATTTCTCCTCTGATGTGCTTCCTGTAACATGCCTTCATAACAATGCATCCCTGAAGGAGAGGTTATGACCCTCTAACCATTGGGTAGTCCGATAACTGCTTGCTTTCCTTCAAAAATCCATCAGTGAATTTGTTGCTTCGGTACCAGCGACATTGACTGGAGTCAGTTGCTGTCTGGGCAAGTTTCAGATGATGCTCTGTGCAAGCTTCCCCTCAAAATTTTGCTCACGTGTCTCAGGCTTGCCTGCACTGCTAGCAGCTATTCTGCAAGAGGCCAAGTCTTCAGCAGAAACTGTGAATGGTATTGCATCAGGAGATGGTATTGTGAAATGCTGTCCCTTCATCCAGTCATTTCAGAGTATGGATTTGTTCCCTAGGAGTGAAAAGTCCTCAGCATCTCACTCCACCAACTGAGATACTAAGTGAGTCCATGTAGTTGTACAGTGAAACCCTACTAGTCTGTTTTAGAAGAGAAATGTAGTTTATTGAAAGCCTCACCTCTGGCTCATCTACCATTCTTTCTTTTGGAGCATTCAAAACAAATTAGAAATAACTTCAAAAGGGTAAACGCTAATAATGAGTCACTTTAATTCAATAGCCTCCGCTGTCAGAAAATTACAAAAGTGTTTTAGTTCTTTGCATAGGCAGGGTGCTTTCATTGTCAGTCATGAGCTTGTGTCCAAGGGCAAGCTCTGTGAACATTTATAGCAAGATTTCATAGGCATTTCATGCCTACCACAACTCATTTTAATTATCTTGTTTTAAAGAAATAGTTTAGCTTGCAATAAATGCCATGCTGGGTGTGAATACTAATGTTTTATAATTTAGTTCTTAAAATGTAGTACAGAATACAGATAAGATGCCATAGACTGAGGGCTTAAGAAGCCCAATTCCTGTTCTAAAATAACTTAATCTTCTTTTCTGTTCTCCCCTTCTCCTTTTCCCCTTCTGCCTCAAAAAGCAAACAATAGAAACCACCACCTTTATTTGGAAAAGGCGAACTGACTTCACCTGCCATAGAAAAGAGGAAAAGGAAAGAGATTCCTTTCAAAGTCTGGTGGGGATACCGGCCCATGTTGTTATTACCTTTTTGTTGTATTACAAATAATACCAATGTGGTGTTGCTAAAAACCACCAAAATGCAATACCAATACTCAGATACACTGTTAGCATGCAGTAAACTGTGAAGCTGACCAGATTCTCTGATGTGTTTGCTTTATTGAAGAGGCGTTTCATTATATGGTGCATTTTTTATTTATTTAAAAGAAATCCTAACCACTAATTATAGTAAGCCATTTAATATATACCATGTGTTTAACACAGGTGTGACTCTCCCCTTGCTTTTGTGAGCTCTGTGCTAATGCAGTGCTATTTCTGACTCTGGTTGACATGAAGTTCTATAAATGGAGATAATTTGTTTTGCCTACTGAGACACTAAGTTGTCTGAGCTAGGACTGTCTCCTACTATAAACAGTACTTAAAATGAGGTGACTGTAACCTCAGCTAGTGTTTCTGGGTACTCTTGCATACTAATGCATGTTATATACATCAACTGCCAAAATGAAGGATTTTCTTTAACTTTAAGGTTCCTTCCTCTCTTGGTTTTCTCTCCCCTGTATATTCCCAAGCCCATTTGTGATTTCATCTCCTTTCTTCACATGATTTTGAAAGTCCAGACCTAATATATTCAGTAGTAAAAAGCCCAAGGCGCCAGTGTTGCATAGGCAATCAAATATTCATGCTCTTTTCAAATATTTATTTGTATAGTGTTAATAAATTAGAAGACAGGAATGTGACCTTTTCCTCTCTGTGAGTGAGGGCAGCTATCCGACATTGCAACACACCTATAATAGGTCTCAAAAGTGTAATTACATGGATCTAACACTTAGTTGTCTGTTACTGATTTCTTTGTCAGTGGTCATTCTAGTAGAGGACTCTGAGATTTTCAAACAAGACTTCCGTGTATCAGGGTTTCTCTTATGTGTGAGGATTTTGATAATTTAAGTTTTAGGTGAGCTTCTAACTTTTCGGCAATGCGCTACAAGTTTTCAAGTGCAGGAATTACATTTTTATATTTCCACGTATATTTTCATCTTGGATCTTGTCAAAGGGTACTTTTTCATGTTTAAATCTGTACTGTTAAGATGCTGTTGTGAAGGCAGAGATTGACTTGATGTAGGGTTGCTTGTAGGATTGTCAGAAGAAATCAAGCAACTCATGGGCATATGCAGCTGCGTAGTAAAATTTGTATGTGTAATATTTATCTTGGCTCACAGAGCAACAGGAGAATTTTCTTTTCGAATCTGTAAAGTAAGTATTGCCAGCTGGAGCTATTTAGGTAAGTATAGACCTCAGGGACTTAAGTTGGACGTTCGTTTGTGAGGGAAAAGCAGGGTGCTAGGGTTGAAATATGTCATGGTCAGAGATATTTAATAAGTCTGTCCTTTGTGCTGAATATAAAGTACAACAAGGTTAGTTCTGGTTCTCCATGGAATATTTGTATGCTATCACAGTTCAAATACTACTTGCAAACAGATTATTCCAAAAGCAATTGACGTTGATGGAAAGACACTATATTTCAAACTGTTTTGCCGAAGAACTTCAGTAAATTAAAAACATCTATGAACAAAATCATAATAGGCAGGTTAATGTAATGGAAAAAAGAAAACACCCTGCTAACTTCTCCCCGCCCCCACCCCCCACCCCATTGAGTCTTCCTGGTTACCCAAAGAGTCCCTTACATAAGCAATTTCTAGTACTTGTAAGTTTACTGAAATATGACTGTAGAAATTAACTCAGTTCCTGGATTCAGATTGTTTGCTTTTTTCTTAAGCTTATTATGCTCAGTTGTTTCTTGTATTTATGTTCCTCTTCCAAATTAGAAAAGTGGGAATTTGAATTTGATTCTCCTGGGAGCTGTGGCTGAGCACGTGAACGTCTTCCTTGGGATACAGTATAACCTTCAGAACCTTCACTTGTTTTCAAATTATTTTTTATTTCATCAAGGGCTTCAGTTTAATGGAGCCTTACTGGATATTGTGGAAATTACAAAATTGTGCAAGACTGGAGCATGTATTCAGTGATCTTTCAGGGCTTTTTCTTAACCTAGTAAGTGTATACAGCCATAAACAGTAATTTGTCTAACAGTGTATTCATTACTTAGATGCCAAGTCTAAAAAAGATATTTTCATCCAAAAAGTTGGAATATTTGAAGTTTTGTGAGTTGTTGAGAGAACAAAATTAGAGCTATACAGAGGTTAAGTTCTGTTCTCTCTTCCTTTTTTGAACTCTCTGCAAAACTGAAATAAGGTCACACAAGGGACAGAAAATGGGGTATACAAGGACTGTTCCCTTCCTCCCTCCTTCACTTCCTCCTTCCCTCCTTCCCTGTTGATTTTGGGGAGAATTTTAGCAGTTGTCAAATTTCTGGAGTACGCTCTCAAATTTTGCAGAGACGGTTTAGATGTACCAGCACCCTGGAGTGCCAAGTGAGATAGGTGAAGACTGATGCGCATTCTTCCGTTGCAAGTTTCAGTGGCATTGCTATTTTCTTGTGAAAGATTCTGATTCAGCCACATTAGCTTTTTCTTAGCAAAAAGTTTTCAGTTTTGGTCAGTTCCCTCTCCTCATCTTTTCATTTGCCTGGTTTGTTTTCTGAGCACCAGTGTACTAGGCAAGCGTGTTTTCAAAGCAGCTTTTCACAACTGACTTACGCTTTCGTTTTTCATTTGAATAGTCCTTAGCATGACTGAAACTTCAGGGTTCCGTCAAGGCTCATTCAGAAGCACAGCAGTGTCGGTGAACAAACCTTGGGGCAACGCTGCCAAATACAATTTGCATTGCTGCAGTCTCTGTATGTTTACAAAGTATTATTGTTTTGACAGTGTCTTACAGGATATGTTTTTGTTGTAAGGATTATGACCAGGTAGCCCCAATTTACATCCAGATGGTCATATGTCTGCCCTCCATATTAACTTTTTATTGACAACTACATTTTCCTGTGTACTTTCAGGTAAAGGATAAATGTCTGTGTGACGAAAGTGCAGTCTAAATTGTCAAAGGAACTGTTTGTAGAGCAACTCAGAGTAAAGCCATCAAAACCCTTTGAAAAACTATTTTGAGATATATTCAGCGCTTTAAATCTATCAAATGTATCTAACAAAGAATTTGCCTTTTGAATGTTGATAGTGTATTCATGCAGCTTGAACATAAATAAAAATCTTTGGATATCATTTTTCCAGGCATCCTTGAAAAAGGTTTAGTGTAGCTTGACAGGAAAAAATTCTTGGGCATGTGGGCTTTTACTTGTTTGTTTGTTTTCTTTGGTTTTGTTTAAACAGTATTTTTTTGTTTCATAACAATACTATGCCTTTTTTTCTGCCCTTCCCTCAAGTGTGTCATCGGTATCTTATAAAATGAAGCATTGTATACACACTAGAAAAATGCAGATTTATGCAGAGTCACACTGCTTTAAAAACCAAAACTAACAATAGCTTTTCCTGAGTAGAGAGTGTTCCCCATTCCTTCAGGATTGCTCAGGGGTGCTGTTTTCCCATGTTCATGGCAAAAAATCAAACACATTTTTTAAATAGCAGTGAAGATCTCCTTTTTGTGTGTCAGCTCCCGGCAGTTTCATGGGTCATTACTCTTCATCTGTCCCTCATCCCATTTTGTAAAAAAATTGCTTTTTTTTAATTTAAAAAAAAAAAAAAATTAAGAGGAGGTAAAAGATGGGTTTTAACGTGGTTTAGTGTATGTTTCTTCTCCTGATTGGAACAGGCATCTGCTCTGTGTGTATGTTACTGTCCTGGAAAAGAAGTAAGCTTTCAATACAGCTCTGGTGGTAGTGCTGCTCTTCTGCTCGGACTCCGAACACCAGGCTCTTCCCTAGAGGCAAAGTGACCAGCAGTGCGCCTCCAGAGAGTCCTGCTTTCAGACAGTGAGCGCCTGCTCTCTGAACACAGCAGTGCATCTGTTGTCAGTTTACATACTTTCATACCAAAAGTAGTAGCTGACCTACTTTTTGCCTTTGATTTAAATCTGTTCCTTTCCCCAACAACTCTTTTTCTTTTATCAGTAGTTACTATAAGTTCATCTGGCAAGTCAGTGCAGATGTGATCCCAACTCTTTCTTTGTCTTTGGATTACATTTATGTTGTACTGAATCTGGTAATTTGCACTGAAATTTAAGCTTTATTTTCAGGTAGTATATTTTTTACTTTCCTTGCTTCTGCAGAATTCTTGACAGGGAACAAATGAAAAAAATGAACTAAAATTAATAGAATGTATCAGAAAACACTAAAGCTTCTAGAGAGAGTAACTATAATTTTATAGCATATGTCCTCTCAAATGACATCATGGGTTTTGTCTAAAATATGCTAAGATTATAAAATAAGTTAGAGAAAATTTAAGGTTCTGTAAGAAAATTAATGTTTCACTTTCAAGATGATTGTCCAAACCTTTATTCCTTTTTCCTCAATGATTTTTTTGAGAGGCAAGCCCACCCTGAATATACTGTGTCTCAGCGATGGGATACAAACCCGGGAAATGGAAGATTCAGGTAAAAAGGTGGATCTGGTCTGTATGTGTGTGCCTATGTGTGTGCATGTGTGTGTCCTGAGAAGATGGAGGAGGATGCTGAGCTTCCTATGACCCAGCAAAGTGCTATAATCATTATCGTTTCTAGAGAAAGGGCACCTCTGTTTCTAGATGTCTCATAAACCTTCCAAACCACCAAACTATTTTTCAAGCCGACGGTATTGGTTGAATTTCCCAATTTCACTTCCACTCTCCGCCCCCCCCCCCCCCCCCCCCCCCCCCAAATTATTCTAAAAATCAAAACCGGGAAGTAGCTCTTCCAACCTCCTAATGTGTGTCATTCACAGATATGTACATATGTACATACACAAAACTATTTAGTTTCAGAAAACAAATGAATTCTGGGGAACAGTTTATGGCCACTAAATTGTGAATGTGTTATTTCCTAGTATTTCTTTGTTTGAATAGGAAGGCTTTGTCATTGTTATATTTGTTACTGCATTTTATGAGCAAGATTTACAAACTTAACATGGTAGAAATGCTGTTCTGTCATAGGAAGAAAACAAAGTCTCTCTTTGTATACTTATTTAATTCAAATACCAACTCCGTTTGTGCCTGAGAATCTTATATTTAAACTTGATTTTTATGCCAGTAAATAAATTTTTGCTATGCGTTTCAATATATAGTAATGAAAATAATTCAGTATCTTGTCACCACTGAGCAAGTTGCTCTTAGGAATTTCATTGTCATTTAATTTTCCCTAATGATAATTTACCTAAAAAATAGTTGACAATATTTATAGTAGTAGCAGAGGCTTTTCTACACTCAGTCCTTGCTTATTTATTGTTGAAAAATAGATTGTATGATGATGATAATGAGAAAAGAAATAGAAACAAGACTGGGTTGTGTTTCTGCTTTTAAAGAATGGACAATTAACTCTCACCATTCGCTGGAGAACACGTGCAGTGCAAGGAGTGATGTGATTTCTTTTATGCATGGCTCCTTTAGACTGAGCACATTCTCATGCCTTCATATCAGCTGCATTGCAGTGATCCTGTCTAGCACCACTGAACAAACTGTATGCAAGGCTTAAATATGACATCGTTAGAGGTGGAAGAGACTACTGAAATGTTGCAAATTGCAGACACAGCGAAGAAGAGACTTTGATTTATAGGCTTGTTGTTCTTTCAGCAGAGAGACATGAATGCTTCATTTGACTGACTTCTGTTTCAGATTATGCAAGTTGTGAGGGAGATAGGTGGCTTAAGAGACGAGGCATTGACGTTTTTAACCTCCAGGTCTCCATTTCAGGTTCTGCATGAGTCAGAATGATTGTGAGACCTTGCTACCAGACTGCTGTTCAGCCAGCAGTCCGGTTTTGGGTGTGTTTTTCATCCGTGTTACTGGCTTGTCTCTAATAATTAATATGCAGGTTTGCAATTTGAGCAATGACAAAAGCCACTGTAAATATGGAATCTCCTTTTTCAAACATAAAGATACCTTTCTAAGTTGACAACAGTGCAAAATTGGCACTGCAGGAAGCTTGTGCTTCTGCTGTCTTCTGGGCACAAGAGTTTATTATCCAGAGTTGTTAGGCTGGAATCTTCTATTAGTTTCTTGCGATAAATAATTAGTGAAATCTTGACTATGTGAAATTGGGTGGATTTATGTTAAAGTCCATTAGCTTCTATTTTCTTCAGTAATTTAAAACCATTTGTCTTGACCCACTGCATTTCTCAAAGGGATACGTGTCTGTATTCTACTTCTCCTCATAGCTGAAGAACATGTGAATTGACTTACAGCAAAGCCTACATAAAAAAAGCCTTTCACAATGAGAATGGGCCAACTCTGAACACTCTGGCTTCCTCTGAAGCGACCATGTTTGGTTTTGTGTGTAGAAAAGATGAAAAGAAAGATGTTTCAGAGAGTCAGATGCTTTCTTGCTAAAGATGTCACTTTAGAAGTTTCCATCATGATAATGTGAGATGTGGAGACGCAGCAAGTCCAGGCTGTACCAGATGGAACACTTTGCTAATTGGTTAATTCTGCTTTAGTGCCTGGCCACCACTTGGCACCATGGCACAGAGAATTTTACATAGATCCAGCAGGGAAGCTTCTGCTTTTCATTATTCTGAAATAAGGAAATGGCTTTGATGAAGTGAATCTTTTTAGTGAGATTTTCTTAAATTTTAGCATGTTCTAAGATCCCCCTCTTTAACCCTGCTTGTGTATTAAGTTGAAGTTGAAATTAAAACTGCGTCTTTTTTTTTCAGTAGGATCTTTTTTTTTCAGTAGATTGTGGCTAGTGATTCTAAAAGTGAAAAACTGCATTTCAGTAAATGTGCTAATAATAGATTTTGCTTATGGCCTGTCATAACTACTGACTAATGGATCTGTGGACAGGATGAGAGCATTCAATTCTACTAATTCAATAAAGCCAAGTACCTTTCTGGATAGTGGGACAAATTTATTCTTGGAATTACTCCATACATTTAAATGCACTTACAGCTGAGTTGAATTTGCCCCCTAAGGTCCTATTTGGAGAATGATATTCATCATTTGTTCAGTTACGATTACAGAGGCATCTTTTTATTTTTATTATTGTACCTAAAGACACCAAGAAGTTCATAGTAACATAGTAATTCCAAGCTCTGCAGATCCTACAATGCGAACTTGATAGTGGGAAAGAAGGGAGTATCCACCTTCTGCAGATGCAAGCTTGCAGCACAGCGTTTATGATAGAGATGAGAGTTACTTAACTAGTTCTTTCCTTAACTTGACCCTTCATTCTGAGCTTTGGGAATGTATGTTTTCATTATTTAAAATGAAGACACAGGCTTCCCAAAGGCTTTGTTAGGAAAGATTTGAGACTGGGAATGAACAATTTTAGAAGAAAACTTTTCTGGAAGAGTAGTGTACTTCTCAGCTACTCAGTATACTTGTGATAGGCTCATAACCCTATCTGTTATATGAGTATTGCTAGAAAATTAAAATAAAAATAATTAGAAAATTGAAAATGGAAGCATATAGGAACGTGGGCGAGGTTAGCTTTGTCCATAACATGGAGCTCGAGATTTGAACTGGATGAGTGCTTATATCCCACTCTACTCAGCGTTTGTCAGGCCACACCTGGAATACTGTGTTCAATTTTGGTGCCCGCTATGCAAAAAAGATGTGGACAGGCTGAAGAGGGTCCAGGGAAGGGCCACAAAGATGATCAAAGGACTGGGAAGCCTGCCATATGAGGAAAGACTGAGAGAACTGGGTTTGTTCAGCCGTGAGAAAAGAAGGCTTAGAGGATACTTTATCACCATGTTCCAGTATTAGAAGTGTGGCTACAAAGAAGATGGAGACTCCCTTTTTACAAGGATTCATATGGAAAAGACGAGGGGTAATAGGTACAAGTTACTCCTGGGGAGATTCCGACTGGACAAAAGAAGAAAATTTTTCACATTGAGAACAATCAGCCACTGGAATAATCTCCCCAAGGAAATGGTTGATTCCCCAACATTGGACACTTTTAAAGATTCAGCTGGACAGGGTGCTGGGCCATCCTGTCCACACTGTGCTTTTGCCAAGAAAGGTTGGACCAAATGATCCTTGAGGTGCCTTCCAACCTGGTATTCTACGATTCCATGACTGGTTCTTTGATTTCAGTGCCATTTACAACACTGCATTCAACAGTCTCAGAATCATGGAATAGCTTGTGCTGGAAGGGGCCTTTAAAGGTCATCTAGTCCAATCCCCCTGCAATGAGCAGGGACATCTTCAACTAGATCAGGTTGTTCAGAGCCCAGTCCAACCTCACCTTGAATGTTTCCAGGGATGGGGCATCTCCCACCTCTCTGGCCAACCTGTGCCATTGTTTCACCACACTCAGTGTAAAAAATGTCTTCCTTCTATCTAGTCTAAATCTACCTTCTTTTAGGTTAAAACCATTACCCCTTGTGCTATCGCAACAGGCCCTGCTAAAATGTCTGTCCCCATCTTTCTTACAAGCCCCCTTTAAGTACTGGAAGGCTGCTATAAGGTCTCCCTGGATCCTTCTTTTCTCCAGGCTGAAAAACCCCAACTCTCCCAGCCTTTTCTCATAGCAGAGGTGCTCCAGCCCTCTGATCATTTTTGTGGCCTCCTCTGGACCCGTTCCAACAGGTCCATGTCCTTCTTGTGCTGAGGGCTCCAGAGCTGGATGCAGTGCTCCAGGTGGGGTCTCACCAGAGCAGAGTTAGAGGGGCAGAATCTCCTCCCTTGCCCTGCTGGACACACTTCTTTTGATGCAGCCCAGGCTGCAGTTGGCTTTCTGGGCTGCGAGCGCACATTGTCAGCTCATGTCCAGCTTTTCATTCACCAGCACCCCACAATACCTTTGTCTTCTGTACTTCAGCAATGACTGAAGAGATATTGTAGTTATCCAGCAAAATTTGCTATGAGGAGAGCTACAGGAGGCTTTGAAAAAAACTCAGAGAACCTTTAGTGTGCCCAAGTATGTAGTTTGTTTGGGATAATTTTAAAAGAAATAACATCAAACATTCGTGAACTTTTTGTGGACAAACATGTATTGCGTTTCACATTAGGTGTTTTTTTTTTCCTCTCAGGCTGTCAGTTGCCATACTAGTAGATGATTCACCTACAGTGTATTTACATTTTCTAAAGGCGTTCCCATTCTCGGTTCCTTGCAAATATTTTTCTGTTGTGATGGTGGTGGGAGGAAGCAAAGAACCTCTAGTCCTGTAGTGAAGTCAGTTTAAAGATTTAAATAGCAAATTCAAATCAGAAATGAGACACTTAAAGCAACCTTTCAACAAGAATTGCTTTCTCCAGAAAGATATATTTGTGTTTGCGTAGGTATGTATATGTACACATTTATACTTCATTTATATTAGGAAGCATTAAAAAAAAAGCATACATCAACTATTAAGAGCAGGCTTTGGCTTGCCTGTCCAGAAATTTCAAAGTGCTCCATATTGTCATGTTAGCCTAGCCAAAACCATCTCGGCATATCGTTCCCTGATCACTGACTGAGAGCTCGTTTCATTTTCTGGCATTTAGGAATCCTCTTTGTGAATCTTGTTGCCAAAGAAGGCAGTCATGACAGTAACTTTATGGGGACCATAAAACTCATTGGAAATAGGTCATCAAGCATGTATTAAGATAAAATGCCTAATGCTTTTGCCTAATACGAACTGGGTTCTAATCAGCTGTCTAGGAGGTAAACAAAGTACATTTTCTTGTCCCAGTCTGCCAATTTATCTGTTTTTCTACTGGAGAGTTGTGCTTATGTTATCTAGAAACACTTAATTTTTAATTTGTTTTGTTTTGTCAGGTGGTGAAATAGAATGGCATCTTGTCTTCTCTCCATGACACTAGCACATTGTGAATCAATTTAGATGAATTTAGAGAAGTCTCCTTGCTTGAGAAAAGAGATAGCTGCAAAAGAATGTGATAGAAGTCTATAAAATCTTGACTGACATAGAGAGGGATCTACTGCTCACTGTTTCTTCCAATGCAAGCATAGGGTTCACAGGGTGAATCCAGTAGGTGAAAAGTTTGGAACACATAAAAGAAAGTGTCTATTCTTGTTACATATTGGTGTGGGGGTCAAATTTTACATTGGTACAGGGAAGTCTGGAAAAGTTAATGAGAGAGAAATGCGCTGGGAGTAATTAAATGCATAGAAACTATATCCAGGTCCCTAGTCTGAAAACTTGGCTTCCTGAGCCGCGAGTATTAGGTTGAAGTAAGGAACAAGTTTACCCTGCTCCTATTTTCTTCTGAAGGAATCCTTTCATGACCCCTGGTGTGGAGAAAGTGCAGATAGTTTAGAGTTCTTGGGCTTAATATACCCATGTTTTCATTCATTCCTTTTTCAGGAAAAATACAAGATACAAAGCATGCTTTTGCCCATCAGTAATTAAATGCTTTGCTATCTATACCTTCTATACCTGTTTCTGTAGAAAAAAGTAATGGTGGATTGAACTAGCTGGAAAATGTCACAAAGCAAATGATGTTCTAAACTGTTTAGGCCAAAGTATTGCCAGACTGGAAGAGGATTTTGGTTGAGTGGTGTTGGTGAGATGGTGGACATCTGAGTGTTTTAGAGGAGAGCTTTAGAATAGATTGAGCGTTGGAATATGAATTAGGATGTGTATTTGGCTAATTCTTTGGAATGTTAAGCACATATTTCAATAGTTAAAATACACAACAATGCTCAGGAAAAGTGTAGTAGAGAACATAGTTCTGTCTATTTTTGGTTTCTATCTTGGTTTTAAGTATTGTTTCAACATGAAGGAAAGCACAAATACAAACAGACAATTTACAATCATGTTTCTTCCAATCCCAGTAAATGGAGCTGAGATTCCAGTGTAGCACTTGGAAGCCTCTCTGAATGATGTCCTGACAGAGCCTGCCACACATACTGCTACTTCTGTTTATGTTGTTGCCTAATTTGCTGAAATGTGCTATCCCGTTCATATATTTTTTTAATGTGTCCTTCCTTCTGTAACTTAAGGAATCTTAAGAGACATCTGGAGGTCTTTTCCATGCTCAAGAAAGAATGAGGAAGGTCTCTGCCGCAAGAAATTAAATTGCTGGTGCAGAAAGTAATTGAACACCACAAGGTGCTGCACAGGGCCTGAAGAAGTAGTACAAAACAAACATGCCCTGAATAGGACCCTGTCAAAGTGCTTGTCTCGGGTAAGGTTGTGAAAGAATTCAAATACCGGAGGGAAGAAAGCTTTGAAGAGTAGCTGTTTATCACACGTGCTCCTCCTTGCTCCTATTTAGAGATGCTTGCAGCTAAAGCCATACAAGATGCATAAAGAGAAGCAGATTGCTTACAGGCTGGTAGCATAATGCTTTTTTTAGCACAGAGAGCACTGTATTAGCTCCCTTTTAATGCTGTGCATGTCAGTACCTTGCCCAGCTAATACTGCCAACTTGTTTTCCCTGGAAAGCTTTAAACAATATGAAAAAGCACTTTGGGAAAGCTTGTAAAATTCAGTCAATTTGTCACAATGTTTTATAGTTTTATCACCTTAGTCGGTGGAGACTGAGTGCTGTATATCAAACCAAAAAGTAACAAACTGGAACCATCGCTGCTTTTACATGTTCTAAATAGTCTCTGACATGCAAAGACCATGTTAAAGGGCTGCCTATAATTGACCATGGTAATAGATTCATCAAAGACTACATGGCAGGTATGCCACCTGGACAGCAAATTAAGTATCTGGAGGTAATTGCTCTTATTTTTCCTTGTTTTTGATAGCCAAGATTATTATTACTTAGGTGAGTCGAGCTTCTTTTAAAGGTAAGCAAAACAAGTTAAGTAAAACAAAAACTGCAATGGATTGCTTTAAATGCATGCACAAACAAATAAGGTGAGATAATGCAACGCTACAGGCTTGGGGAAGAGTGGCTGGAGAGCTGCCTGGCAGAAAAGGACTTGGTTGACAGCTGGTTGAATATGAGCCGTCAGTGTGCCCAGATGGCATCCTGGCTTGCATTAGGAATAGTGTGGTGAGTAGGACTAGGGAAGCGATTGTGCCCCTGTATTTGCACTGTTGAGGCCACACCTCGAGTACTGTGTTCAGTTTTGGGCCCCTCACTCCAAGAAAGACATTGAGGTGCTGGAGCGGGTCCATAGAAGGGCAACGAAGCTGGTGAGGGGTCTGGAGCACAAGTCTTATGAGGAGCAGCTGAGGGAGCTGGGGTTGTGTAGCCTGGAGAAAAGGAGGCTGAGGGGAGACCTTATCGCTCTTTACAACTACCTGAAAGGAGGTTGCAGCGAGGTGGGGGTCAGTCTCTTCTCCCAAATAACAGGCGACAGGACCAGAGGAAATGGCCTCAAGTTGTGCCAGGGGAGGTTTATATTGCATATTAGGAAAAATTTCTTCACCAAAAGGGTTGTCAACACTGGAACAGGCTGTCCGGGGAAGCAGTGGATTCACCATCCCTGGAGGTATTTAAGAGATGTAGATGTTGTGCTTAGGGACATGCTTTAGTGGTGGACTTGGCCCTGTTAGGTTAACAGTTTGAGTCAATGATCTTAAAGGTCTTTTCCAACCTAAATGATTATATGATTTTATAATGTAGGTCTAAGCAAATTATTTGTGATAACTCGTAAGTAAAATAGATAACATGAAAATTTTGTAAACTTGGTGCCTTTTCTTTTAATGCTGTTTGGCAAGACAGGCTCCTGTAGCTAAGAAGGATGTGGAAAATGGAATTCCTGGTTATAAGGGCTTCTAGGATTTATTTTTTTTTAAGATGAGTGTGGTTTGTATGTATTTATACAAAAGTAGCATCACTTTTGATAGCCTAACAGAAGCTACAGACACGAACCAAGTGCCATAGTAATTCTCATCTAGAAGAAACAGTTTTGAGGGAACACGGTCTGGCTGTTTTTTTCCTGTTCTGAATCAACATTTTCAAGTAGTATTTGGTTGAATCTGAGTCTCAAATGGGCTGTCCCTTCTCATGCTCCATAGTTCCATAAGAGCCTAGTGGGAAGCAGCTCTTACTGAAAGTAAAGAGGATAAAAAGGAAGGTGCTATTTTGGGAGTTTATTTAGATGAGACAGCAAGTTGAA
The DNA here is from genome assembly GCA_947846985.1 of Fratercula arctica. Taxonomy (NCBI): domain Eukaryota; kingdom Metazoa; phylum Chordata; class Aves; order Charadriiformes; family Alcidae; genus Fratercula; species Fratercula arctica. Next base: position 31,388,390 of record CANTUZ010000010.1, read on the forward strand.
GCAATGCCCAAAGAACACCCTGAGCATGTAGCAGAATTATCCAAGGATAGACTTAAAAATTCAGGATCTTGTTTTTGAAACCATCATGCTTCTTAGCCTTTGCCTTAGCTGTTCAGGAAACACTCCAAACAACTTTTCCTTTATTTTTCCCCAGTAGTACTCATTTTAAAGGAATGTATCGCATCAGTTGGTCACAGTATGTTGTACTCAAATTTTGCTGCTGTTGTGGAGCAGCTAGTCTCCTATAGCTGTATTCTGACGTCCTCTTGCTGTACTTGTCGCATCAGACCTGACTTTTCATTTCTTTCTTTCTTTGTTCTCATACAGACAACAGCTCCAAGATATTGTGCAAAAGAAGAATGTGCAGACCTTCCCTGACCTTGACACAGTGATGTGTCAATCTTGCTGTTCAGGCAGTGCTTGGGTTGCACTTGCTCTGCAACTGGTATTCCACTTGCTGTTAACAGCACTTTGTCCTCTCCCCTGGTTTTTAGTCTTTTTAGCGAGAAAGCAACACCTCTGTATTATCCTTTGCAATTTCACTCAGAAACTGAAATTGTATTTCACGGCATGAAATGTCTGCATATATGGTAAAACAGTGTATAGAGGGGTTCATGGCCACAGAGCAGTCTGTTCCCCAGTCAGCTGCCCTCTGGGGGTATGCCACATAAGCTGTATGAAATATGGTTGTCAGTCAGTAATTGATTTACTGATTAATGTTTTTACAAATGACAGTACTTTTCCTTTTGTTGTTTTTGTTACAGTTTTGTTAATAACCTTAGCTAGAAGTCAAAGTGGCATTCAGCACAGAAACGAGAATTTCTGAGGGTGGGGAAGGATGGAGCAACTACAGAAATTTAAAATGAATTGCAGAGGTGGCAGTTCTGTTTCACTTCAAATGTTGCTTGTACTTTATTCTGAATTTAGTGTCTGTGTAGCAATTGTCATGGAGAGAAAAAACCAAAGTGGAGTAATAATGATTATCAGGGTTTTAAATTTTTTTTTCCATCTGATTATTGTCGGTGTTTACAACATGAAAATTAACAGCTCTAAAAAGAAATAATTGATAGACACTGTCAGTATAATGATATTATTGTTTGAAGCTCAGTGTGGAATAAGTAAGTATGACTTGAAATTCACTTGGAACGAGAGATGAATATGTCAATGGGAAGAAAAAAAATGTAACAATGTGATTTACTAAGTTAAATATTTGTTAGCATTGTATTCCACATGCAGACTCAAAATGCAAGGATACCAAATCTGAACGCTTGCAACATTTCAGCATATTTAGTATGTAGTGTATATATATATAAAACTATATAACATATATAGTATAATGATTACTGTTGTTACTTAGCATAATGACTAAAATAGTTGCACAAAGTACTTTATTTATAGCAACATTTGTAATTAGGTACTTGAACATTTGTTATGTCAAACAGGAATGTCCTGTAGAGCTAACCCATGTGAAATGAATTCTCCAATTAGTGAATTTACATATCATGCTTGTTTCTGTGAAGAGTAAAAAGAATTTTCTTTTCCTTGGCAATTTTTGTACTATTAATTTTGTTTTTAAGGAAACAGTATAACATAACTCTCCTTTGCTGTGTTTAATTCTTAAACTCAGTGATTGTATCCTCAGTGAACAAATATCACAATTATTTTCCAGTTGGAACTCCCCAAATGTTATTATTTCATGGGGATTACTTGATATTCTTGTGATCATGAAGATGCTTTTTATTCTTGTAGCTCTTCTCTTTCGCCTTCATCCCTCCCCCTGAAAGAAAAACCCAACAATCCCTAGCATAAAAAAACCGGGTGTGAAATATTCCTCAAAATGAATCAAGTTCATTCGTTGCAAATTAAATATTATCAAGTCCCTTAGTAAGTTTTCTCTTTCTTTTAGCAATGTTAAATTAATGTCAATTGGCAAATTAGACATGATTGTGCCTGGTGCACAAGGCACAGTATGATGAAGACTATTCAAATGCAGCAGTCTAGAGGTTTCCCACTTCCCAAGGGCTGTTGTGATCACTGATCCGTTGAGTTAAAAGGGATCATTCCTGGCCTCCTTTCTTCTTTTTCATGTGACCTAGCTGAGATACTCTGCAGATTTAGTTCATACCTGTACTCTCGACAAGTCCCATAGCTTTTGTGATTTGCATATGTGCATACTCAAGCTCCTCTTGCAGTCTGGGGAATCTGGGTGCTGATCACAGGGCTCTGGGTTCCTTGTGGTGAAGGGACAAGTTTGACACTCTGACGGCTATGTCCCTGGGGGGAGATATCTTCATTCTAATAGGAAGGCTCAGTTCACCCTTGGTGCAACAGAATATCAGATTTGAAAACTATACTGTGGGTGATAAATGTCTTGCTGATTTAAATGTAATTTACTACTTTGTATTGGTTCAGAGGGGGGTGACTGCCAAGGAAGAACAACACTATTTCAAGCCTTCCTCTCAAGCTCCAAAACACCTCAAGAGAAATAGAGAAGTTGCAAAACAGTGTAGGCAGTACCACCTGAACTCCCATTTCCAAATCATTTTGCCTGAAGTGAAGGAATGAAGAATTTGTCATACGATTCTGGGCTCTGATCTGTTGGACTGGCTGATGGGTTAAGTCAGTGAAACACTGGTAGTGTTCTAGGTTTTAGATTAGGTTTAGTAGATTAGTAGATTTTTAGTAATAATGACAACAATGCATCAGTGTCCCTTATGGCAGTTTGTTTGCTTGCCTTTAAGGGTGGTAGTGATGCAAGCCAAATTAGGAAAGAAAATAGTATCTGGATAAACTCAGTTTCTACTATGGAAACAAATCCTTTGTGGCCATTAGCACTGATATTAGGTTGCAAAGAGGTGTGTTTGACCTTCTGTCATATACTGTTAAATACTAATATATGTTTCTGTTTCCCAAGATGCTTTATTCCTTTGTAAGAAATTCTTGTTGCTCTTATTTTCCTGAAGAAGCAGAAGAGGTGGCTTTGTACAGCAGTTCACACTTTGCTGGGAAGCAGGAAAACAGAAGCTGTTCAAGTCCTGTGTGTCTTACGCTCAAGCAGCTGGAGTGTTTTTGTAGACCCTTAAAAACATGAGTAAAATAATTGCTTTTGATCAGAAAATACCGATTTGTTGAAATGGTACCATCAGGAATAGATACCCAGGCCCCTAACAGAATTTCTTGAGAAGGAGACCGATTCTGATTTCAGACAAATTGATAGCCTGCTAGTTGTGTCTAATCATTGGAGGAACACAGGGCTAGTTTGTTTGCTGTTTTACTGAACACAAGATTTGAAGTCAGGCTGTTTCTGTTCAAGATATTTGACTGTTTGGCATTGAACAGCTACACAAAGGCTTGACATCCGTTGGGCAGGGCACTTGCTGGGATAGGAGACCCTGGTGTTCTAAATTGGTCAGAATAAAGCTAATATGTAGATAGGATTTGAATGCTGTTGTCACCAGGCTACCAGCTGATCTCTGCATGCCTCTCTCTGTCTTGTAGTTGATGAAGGTTTTCCCCCCAAAGAACAAAATTCCAAAAGTACTTGGAATATAGCACATAGATTTCTTATCCTATTTTATTAATCTGTGAAAGGCTAAAAGCCTATGGATATTTCTTCATGACAATCTCGCATCTCTTGCATTTTGACCTTTCAATGACACACCAAAGGCAGTGTCATGGTAAGGGGACTATGGTAAGGGGACTATGGTAAAGATTTTTGCCTGGCCTGTATGTGCCCATTCTGTTAAGTCCAAGGCCTGCCTGTCAATTCAGAATAGTTTAAAGCCCTCCTTTTTTTTAAGCTATACCTTAACAGCCTATTTAAAGGCTGTATTTTGGAGAAGCAACACTATATCCATAATGTGATGTTTTAGTAGGCATTTATAATGTAAAGTATGAACTCTGTGAAATATTCTTTTAGCTTACAGAATGAATAAAAAAAGGTAATATTTCACATCCATTCCCTTTTGTTTTCCGTGCTTTTCCCGTGACTTTCTAATGTGCCTAAATGTTAATCTAGAACATACACTCTGATTTCTAAGAAAATACATTTTATTAAAAATTATTTCACATTTCTAAGAAGTGTCATTTTCTTTTAGAGCACAGCTTATCACAGTATGATTGCTTTTGAAACATTATAACAAAACACAAATGTGGTGCCAGGTAACATGAGTAATTCAACACAGTCTGATGTGTAATTAATGTAACACTTCACAATATCAATGCTTTTTATAAGAAATAAAAATGCAAGTACAATTTTGTAAGATAATTAACAAGTAAAATAACTTGAAAAGGATGTCATTTAACTGTTGGAGCAAACAATGTCTGTTCAAAACTTGGTAATGTATATCTCACTTGCAGACTATGCAGTCAGTGCTGTGGATAAAGGTAGTGAAGGAATTGATGGCAAAACTGAAAAAAAAAAGGATGATAAATTTCTTTGGTTTGGAGAATACAATTGGGCATTGTTTGAAGATAGCAAAAGAAAAGAAGTTTTGCTGGAATTGTTATTTATAGCTAAGCATCTCCAGTATGCTGAGATTTATTTGGAATGTCGGGTAAATAGAAAACCATTTATGCTTTTACCTAGTCTTTGGAACTTGGCAGGTGATTTTGAAAAAGATCTTGTAAAAAGTAAAAAAAAAAAAAACAACTTGAAATCAGTTTTATATAGGGGAAAAAAGGAGTTCCGTGTTCAGAATACAGCATCTTGTTAGCTAGGTGTTGTAAATTATGCTCAATCTTCTGGTAAGAGGGATTATGTCAATTCTCAACAACAGTAAATTTGGCATTTCACTGAAAAAATTCCCAAACTTAAAAAAATTCTCTGAATTTCAACCTCTGCAAAGATGAAGGTCAAAACAGCCCAAGAGAAAAGCTGTGACTGGTGAGGAGAGGTTGGGGAAAGGCATTATGTACAGTTCCTGGAAATGATAAAGCCTCTGATCAGATTGGATATTCTTTACTTCTTCCTCATATTCGTTACATATGATGTGAAATATGGATGAGACTTGGAAAGGCCTCCGGAAGGGAAAATGCCCACAGTCTTTCTCAAGCCCTGCAGGCCTTGCCTAAAAAAAGCTGTTCAGCTCCTTACACCGTCACTGATCTTGTAGACTTTGTGTCTGTGGGACTACTGTGGGAAGAAAAGAATCAGGAATGGGCACCGTGCTGATACCGTGCTAACACTGTGCACTTCACCTCAGGCTTGAGACCTATTTTTATCCTAAATCTTGACATGCAAATGTTCTTCTCAGTCATTGCCTAGTACCATAAGGCATCCACTTTCAGGGCAGACTTCTGTTCTTATGGCTTACTTCCATGTCTAAAAAGTGCAATTCTTCAAATATTGGTAAACAGGAGCATCACATGCGGATTTGAATAGCTGGTGTGTCACATTGCAGATCAAACTTACCTTCTAATAGTGCCAACAGACTGCTTTGAAGTGCTGAAGGAAATTCAGAGAGAAGGTTGTCTTCTCTATTTTAAACTCAAGCTGTTTCCAAAAAAAGCATCCCAAGTGTGTGAGAACATTGGGTAATCCTTAAAACTGCAGAAATGGTAGTAAATTTAAAAATGGAGTGCACCTACCAGGTAATGATGCTAATATAGCAAAACAAGGCCTGTGATGGGAGGGATACTCTGGCTATGGTTGTCTCAAAAGACTATGCCCAGCTAATTAGTGTTTAGTAATCAGTTATTCAGACATATTAAAAAGGCTGGGCTCTGAAGCTAACATAGGATTATACTGGCTCTGCAAGTTCATCAAGAGACATGTAAACTGGTCAAGAAAAGAATGCAAATATGTTTCCGCGTTTGTGTTTGCGTGTATGAGTCCCTAAATGTGTGCTGGGAAGCAGGGATTCTTCTCCCTTTCCCAAGGACTCCTGACTTGTTTCTGTTTGGCAGTCAAGCAGCTACAGTCATTTGCAAAGAAATTTCTCCTCTGCTACAGGCCTTAGGTCAGCAAAGCCCAGAGTTCAACTGAAATTAGTAAGGCTTAGAGATACAACTAAATGAAACATTCTCCTGGGTGTTTTGCCGACTATGCTGCATTTTCATCCTTTGCCGTGTCTATATGCCACATTCCCGTTTTACACGCTACACACCAGTATCTTCTTTTGTTTGTTTCTCTGAGTGTACCTGCATCGCTGCAAGGGTCCTGCTGTACCACCCTCACTCATATTGCCCTGCTGCGGGAGAGAACGGGGCTCGAAATATGGTGGGCTCTCATTACAGGTGCCAAAGCAGGTTGTTTTACTCTGCAGCTGGCTGAATACACAAGTATTTCAGGAAGCCAGGAGTGCGTGGCCATGTAATAGCACTTGGCTGGACAGCAACTACATAAATAGTAACATGAAAGAAGGATTCATAGTCTGACCCTCTTAGAGGCTGTGTGGTCCTCCATTTCACCAAGGGTTCTCCTTGCTGTCCAGACGGTGCTATCCAGGTGCTTTCCAGCTGTAGAAATCCATATGGTTGTTGTCCGCTTTTTGTTCTGTGAATAAATTAACAATCACAATTACTTATATACTTATTCTGGCATCTTCAATACATGAACATGCAGGGTGAGATTTTGCGTGTGTGTATGTAGTCAGGAGAAAAATAGCTCTGAAGTGAGAGATGTTATTTTGGTGAAACATCTGTCTTTTTGTATTAGCATTTATACTGAATAGCAAACTTTAGAAAATCATTTAACTACCTTTAACTCTATATTTTCATAGTTAGCAAAGGATGCAACATCTGATTTTTGCTTTATACCATTCATCCCTCCTGTGTCTTGTGTAGAATTTAAATGCACCTCATTACTGTTCTCAGTTATTTTCTAGAATGTCTTAATTTATTTCCCATCCATTCTCCCTTGTGGCCTCCAAAGAAAAGAAAATAGGGGGGGGCAGTCAAATTGGAAAGTAGGAAAATACTCTGTGTCAGCTTTTCTGATTGTGTCAGGTGCACTGCAGAAAAAAATAATCTACTTCATTACCTCCTTGTTCAAGTGGAATACTAATCAATATCAAGGACTGAAAGAACAGCGTTTGAGAAGTACAGGATGCTACTGACAGTTCACTTCTTAAAGTGATCATTCTTTTTTAAGAGCAACTTGTGGTCAACTATTGTTTTAAATGGGTTTTAAATGGTTAAGTCTTTAAGAGTTCTATGTTACCACTTATGCCCTTGAAAAGGAGACATTCACTCAAGTGTCCTTTTAGCCTCTTCTATCCACCCTCAAGAAAAAAAACAAAATGCCTTAAAATATCTTTTCAGGATCAGACAGAGCAAATAAAGTCTTTCTCATGTAGCTTGTTCATTTAAAGAACGATCACAAGAAGTTCTGTTATTCTAACGGCTCTTCTTTCTTATGCTATATTTTCCTTTCTGGAACAAGTTTTTCATATGTTTGTATTCATTAGTACATTATAAGTAGAAAATGCAGTAGTACTAATGCAATTTACATAGCACGAATTAGGCAAACTCAAAAATAAAAGACAGTTCAGATATCATTAGGAGTGTTTTCTGCTTATGATTGTTTTTTACCCTATGAAGAACATTAACTCTCACTCTGCCCTCAAATCTTCATGTCTAGAAAAAGTAATGTATACCACCTCATGGCTTTTTGATATGTCTAAGTGTGAACTCAAGAGCTCTGTCTTTCCCATTTATCTCTTCTGTTTTCTTCAGCAAGGTTATAATAGGAGTAGCCTTGGTTGGATCAGGAGATTTAAGCAGGTGAGAATCCACCTTCTTAGATATATTCTAATTTTAAATTTAGTCTCTTATTTTCAGTACTCAGGGATGAAGATCTCGGACAACTCTTTAAGGCACGTTACCGAGCAGCAACGTTTTCAGAGAGCTTAGTACCTAGCATCTGATACTGTGACAGTGGAAGTCACATAATTAGTGTTGAAGAACTCCTTTGAGCTTTCTTTTAAAAAAAAAAAAACAAAAAACACAGCCCTGCCTTCTTTATCCACTATTGGGAAAGAAGACTTGAACCCAATTTTTAAAAATTCTGATCACACTTTTTCTGTAACCTGGTATCACGTGGCGGTTAAATGGAACACCTGTATATTTTCCATGGGGCAATGGTGTGTAATTGAATTTGCTAGGGTAGTATTTTTGTGTGATAGACAGTGACTGTGTCTAAATGGTTTCTGTAGACAGCAGACAGAGCAAAAGCCATGCAATTATAGACAGTATTAGAAATCATCTTGATGCTCAGGGTTGAAGCATGTATCTTTTTGCATGGAGGTTTATATTCCTTCTCTGCTGGCACACCTGTGATAGCAATCACAGGTGGCTATGGTGTTTGGTCTTGCTGTTCCTTTATGGATCATTGCTCAGCTGTAGAAGAACTATGTGCTCCAGAACAACCTTACAAAGGGGAAAAAAAGATTTGAGTGGTGCTCTTACTGGGTTTGTGTGTCTGTCTGAGCCTGCTTTCCACTTAACAGAGTGGGCAGGCAGCTTTTGATGCCCCAGCCAAAGATCCTCTGTCAGTGACCCTCTGGGGATGTGCAGCCTTGGCTCCAGAGCCCATGTGCCCTTAGTAGTGTCATAGGGACCAGGCTGGAGCTGCCAGGTCTTGTTTATGGATGGGAGTTAAGACAGAGCCCCATGTTTCTTCGGTGAAGGTGCCAGCTGCTTCAAGAAAACATGAAGTAGTGTTTTTAGTCTTTAATGCACTTGATTACTTTTTTGGAGGGAAGGAGAGAGGGGTTTAGGAGAAAGAGAAGATGTTGAAACTCTCCTCCTGTTTTATCTGTTCAGTTACACTTCACATCATTGCTTTGTGTTCTTCACCAAAAAAGGAGTTATTAAAAAGCAGTCAGTGGAGCCTCAGGGTGGTCCATTTACCACGTATAATCCATGTTTAAATCTAGTGCTTATTGTTCTACAGATGATGATGATGATGCTGCTGCTGATGATGATAATCATGTAAGTTACTTTATTACATAATGCCCCCGTTTATGGGCTGAGATCCTATTCTGACTTTGCTTTAAAAATTGCCTAAAATTTACATCCTTCTGCATTTTGTCTAGTACAAGTTGCAGCCATGAAGGTAAAACTCTTCAGGTGTCTTCCTGAACTCTTGAAGAGGTCTTTATATAAGATCACTTGACAAAACAAGCATTTATTTCTTAGGAAATATTCCTACCTATATCTACCCTAGAAGAAAAGATGTCTACCTCCATCTCAAGGTATACCTTGCCACACTAAGAGGTGTTTACTTTCTCTACTTTAATACCAGCTTCACATGGCTTAATCCTTACTAATGACTGCAGCTTGGCTCTGTGCCATGAATCTACCTATGTCTGTATACTTCAAAAAAAAAACAAACTGGGAAGAATATTGGAAATCTAGCCAGAAAAACCCTCTTCAACTTCTTTGGCAGAGCGCCTGGAAAGGAAGAGAGAACACAGAATCAAAATAAATTACAGGATTCAGAGGTGCATTAAATTAGCCCTAAGAAATTGCTTTCTCCTTGTATTAGTGACTAGTGATAATTTGAAACACTTCAGCCCTGGTCACTTTGTTATTTTAAAAGAAATGGAAATAGAGATTTAAGAACAGAAAGCTTGAGTAATAGGGCCAATGGTTAAATTTTAAAGTAGTAACTTAAATCGAAATGTTTTGGTTAAGAGGAGACACCCAGTGAAGAGTTAATTTTAAAAGGAGTAAGAAGAATCATAGGACAATTTAGTCTTAAAGGAATTTCTGGAGGTCTTCTTGTCAGTCCCCTTCCTCAGAGCAGGGCCTGTGGAGACAAGGTTGCTCAAGACTTTCTCAATTAAATTCTGAGTATTTCCAAGGCTGCAAATTCCACAACACAGGTGAGTTTTAGAGGATGAGGTGCACATTTCTCAGCACATCTCTCAGATCTGAGAGAGAAGAGTTTTGAACCACAGATTGCTCACACTCTTTATTAGGTACCTTCCTAAACAGGTTTTTATAACAGGAGTGCATTTGGTTGGTTGTTTTGGCTTCTCCTCCTGCCCCCAGTTAATAAATAGTGTAGATCTGTCTCTATGAAGAAAGAGAAGTTCAAATTGCAGATGTTCATTGTTTAAATCAATATTGTTTGGCCATTGCTCAGATGGTCCTATCATGTTATTTTTCTGCTCTGAATATTAGAAATTGCCCCAAAGGGGTTATGTAGGTTCAATATAAAGTGAACACTAATAGTCAGTGTATGTGAACTGACTCATCCATGCAAATCTGATCAGGTTATTTGGCTGCAGTGCTAATCAACTTCAAAAATAATTACAGCTAGGAGTTTGAAGCTTGCCTAGTACAAGCACACAAAGCTGTTACAGAGCGCTTCTGGATGCAAAGATCTTTCCGCTATGTTAGACTGCAAATTCACTTTTTGTTCAAAAAGTTGACCATCTCTATGAAGTAGGAAAAATCAGAAAGGACAAGAATTACTGTATTTTTCTCCATGGCTCAGTAGGAAATAAGACTATTAACAATAAAGAATAATTTATAGAGTATGCAGCATAAAGAGGATCTCCTTATTTCCTGTAGGTGAAGATTATTCTTTATTTATTGTGCAAATGTATAATCCCAAAGGTAAGGATTTGCTGCAGAAAGTGAAATATTCACCTCAAAGCAATAAATGAAAGGATCATCACTTCTCACAGTTTTTATGCAATCATTAATCTTGGATTCATTTATGACTACCAGAGTCAACTTCTTTCTGTTTATGCTTTACTTGTCAGTAAATGCTTAAATGAAGAGAATTTCTAAGGATGTACAATAAAGGCTTTATAAATGTGATATTAAAACTTTTATCCCATTGGAACCTGGTAAAGTCCAAGGGGAACAGATTTGAAAAGGACTTTCTTTGGTTCTTGCCTGCTGTGCTGAGTATCTGAATTAATTTTTATTATTTAATTATTTATTTGTTGTGTCCTATACATATTTCACTGGCTGTGTCCTTCAGAGGTGTCCTTCAGGATTTGTTTTCCAACATCTACCTCTTTGTCTTCATTGATGGCTTTATTATAAAGAAGATGCAATCTGTTTTCCAGGAGATGTCTGGGTCAGCATCCTGTTGTCTTAGAAGTTGGAAATGTACTGAGTAATGAATGCAGTGACACAGTGGAAGAGGCAGATGACTAGAGGTTATAACTTTTCTTTGAGCAGAAAGGAATAGTGTAGACATGCCTGTTAGTACTAGGCATTAGAAATGAGTCTCTAGAGAGTAATTCAAAGGAAGTCTTTGAAAAGAAAGGTGGCACATTCCCCTATAGTTCATAGGAAGCAAAAAGAGTATAATTGATACACTGTCACATCAGAGAGGACAAGTAAATGGTGAGACCTTACTTCAGGAAGGTCACAGGCTGAGGGATCCCTAGTTATTTATCGAGGATATCACTTTGGTAAAACTATGAATTAGAATTATTATAGTTATTATAGGACAGTTCTTCTACCCTATAGGTTTTTGCTATAATAGACACTATAATTTATTTTATTTTGCTTTTTGGGGGTTGTTTTCCATAGAACTTTGCTGGCAATTTCTGCAGCTTCCTAGCCTTTGTAGCTAAGGAGTATTAGTATATGACAATGTAACCTACAAACAAGTAACTTGAGAGAAGAAAGGATTTTAAGTTTGTTTTTATGAAAAATAAATGAGAGTTTATTTGCAAAGAGAGATCCAACATAATTCTAATTGAATATATTTGCATTTGGTATACAGGAGATTAATAACTGTAAATTTAAGAATTTAGTGTGCAGTGGTAAGCTGTCTTTCAATAAGAATAATGTGTTGGAGAGATTTCTGGAAAAAGAAAGTCTACAAAGATGTTTTCTAATATTTCTCTGGGATGACCACAATGCTTCCTGAGTTTTTATGATCTTTTATGATAGTTTGGCTCAGAACAAACTTCTGAGGCAGAAAAGTGCTATCCTTGTTTTAAAGCTGGGGAACTGAAACACAAGATAGACTGTGGCTTTCCTAAGGTGCAGGAAGATGTGTGAAGCAGAGCAGAAAGTGACAACTCAGTTTCCCATGTCCCAAGCTGGAATGCTAACTCCCAAATACGTCAGCATTTGAGATTGTAAAAGAATCTGGTTGGTTGGGTTTAAACAAGCTGACTTAGACACTGGTAACCATTCCTATGGCAGAATGAATTTCAGTGCAGTCCGGGTTACTCTGCCTCTCATCTCTGTACGTTATATCCAAGACTACTGAGCTTTATGAAAACTTGCTTTCACGTTCCTAGTGTAGCTAATGTAAAAGCAGTTTTAGAGTCTCCTCACTACACTGAAGTGTGTTGTACAAGCATACCCTATTGTAAGCAGACCCTGTTCTGTAGAGTGAGAAAGCATGCTTTTGTAGGTTAAATCTTCTTAACTTACTGAGTTGAGTTCAGGGGCTTGATAGTTCAACCAGAATCTCCCAGTTCTGTGGCAGATATGCAGATGTGTAATGTTGGTAAGGTTACTTGTTCACTGTGCCCTGCAATTTTGCTTCTGTAATCTGGAGGCAGTGTTTCCTTGCCTCTGGACAGTGCCACAAGAATAAATCTGTGCCTGTTAAATGCCAGGAGCCGGGGGAAGACAGTCATAAAAATACACATTTGTGTACCTTAGACCATTGAGACTTTGCAGCTTTGTAACAGCCCAGACTGCTTTATTGCTCTTAAATAGAAAATGAATATTGTACAATGTCTACATCCTGTCATTGTCTAGGAATGCATTCTGGGAGAGAGCAAGGAAGGATGAAAGTTTGATAATTCTCTCATTTATTGTTTTGAAACAGAAAAAAAATAGATTTGTTATTATTGCTTTAAAAGTAATCTCAATTACTGACTTCTTCAGTAAGGTTGCAGCCTGCTTTATGCCTGTCACTGATGTTATTTTGCAGAGGTTAAGAAAAAATGTTGTCAAATAAATGTATCGATGAGTTTTCTACCTTTCATTAAATCTTTATCATTATACTTTGTTGCCTAAAATTCTTTGTTTCTTCTGCTGCCATAAAAGGAGCCACAAAAGTTTGGAGTGAGTACAATGCCGTCTTAATGTAATCATCTGAATGTGGGTTGGCCAGAAGGCTGTATGCGTGTGCTGACACATACACACACCAATAGACAGGTACACAAGTGTCTGAGGAACAAGAGTGTTAATCGAGGAATACTCTGCAGCCAGGAGCTAAGGTTATGTGACATTTAATGCCTGTCTGACTTGAAATAACTTAAAATTGAAACAATTTTGAAACGCCCTTCTCTGTACCTCAGTTAGCTCAAGGCTCCGTGAATCAGGATTTGCAGACCACCTTGCTTTAGAATAGAGTAAACAATCATTTTAAAGGATTAGAGCACAGACGGATTTTCTTCCCCTTAGATGTTGTTATGGATAGTCTTTCTGGAGTCCAAAACCCTTACAGAAGTGATGGAAAAAATGATCTGTAACTGGATGGCTGAAATGATTGATGAGAATATAGGATATTTCATGTTTCTGTCATTTTTTAATACAGAGCAGGTAAAAGGCAATTGCTGAACAGTCTGTGCAAAATAAAGCAGTGCATGTTTTACAAAATCTAGAACCTTTGTGTAAAGTTTAGATTATGTTTTAGAGCTATTTAGTAATACAAATATTTACTGTAACATCAATGAGAGAGGGAAATTCTTAAGGTCAGACTTTTAGAATTAAAAAATATTAGTCTGAAATTGGAAAGGAACTGCTAGCATACCTTATGAAAAAATACTTATACAATTTCTAACAACAAAGACTTAATAAACTAAAGAACTTGGAGAAGAGTTAAAAATAAGACAGGCCTTCTTATGTTTTATGAGGAAGCATTTTCTCACTCTCCCAAGAGACTGAGTTAGTTCATTCAGGAAGCTTTTTCATGCTTCATCACCAGATCTGTGACACTCGTTTTGTTATCGGCTTTGTGTTTTTCTCAGCTCCACTGAGAAGGAGAATGTTACATCTGAAAGCTCATCATCTTTCGTTACAATTTTTGTGCATTATCCTATGTAATACATTCATTAGCCCATAATGCAAGATGCAAATTAATAAACTAGCCCATCACAGAACACAAAAATAACAGATCTCTGTCTTCTAAGCCTAGTATTTGTAAATTCTGCCAGCATAGACGCTCACATCATATTTCTGTGCTGAGTTGTAATGAATTTCCAAGTAGTTGTATAATTAAGCAGAGTCAGCAGTAAAGTTCAGATTGTGGTTTGTTTGCTTTAATTATTTTTCCTTAGTTACTAAGGCCAGGGTGAAAAAAGCTTGTGAGAAGATGTGATATGTTTTGCCCTAGAGGTATTCTTTGAAATTGCCCACTGTTTGCCTTTTCCATATGTTTCCTACCTGACCAAGGAGGTGTAGTTTGGGACACTTCCTCAGAAAATCACCCTGCAGTGTTTTGGGTTTTTCTTCCCCCTTGAATGGTATCGGGGAACTTTAAATCTTGGACTCTTACAGACTGATGCAAGTATATTTTGCATTTCTACGCCTCTTGCCTTGATGTCAATGCTTGAAAGCAAGAAAAAACTCTATTAGCTTAATAAGTTTGAGAATGAAAAATGCCCCAAAACAGATATCTGAACTGGAGTTGAAAGCCTTCTAATTAGCCAGGCAAGAGCAGAAATTATGCTTCGTGAATCATTCAGAAGAAGCATGCATATAATCTGCTTCTTGATTATACTTTTCAGTTGATAGGCTGGAAACACCCTCCTTCCTCAGTTCAGTTTATTGGTGATGAGTTTGCTGCCAGAACTAGAGTGGAGCTGCTCCTTCCTTCCTGGCTCTGAAAAGTTCATCTTTATTGGTTTGATTCTTTAATCATGGCCAATCTGCAGGTTTTTTTAATGGGAAGGAAACGTCATCTTAGATGTTAAAGTGACGCATGAATATATCGCTATTGATTTTCTGTGAGCAAACTCTTTAATTTAGCATATTTATATTTATATGAAGTGAATTTGAACTTTTGCTCTACTTAATTTGGTGGTGGCCTAATTACACAGTTCAATACAATCTAATAATAGAGGACAGTAGAAGATTTTTCTTTGTGATTTAGCTGGCAGCAAACAGTAATCTTTGTGGTTGTTATCAGAGAAAGACATCTGAATCTATAGCAGTATTTGTCTTTTCCTGGCACTCAATTCCTGCTTTCTCTGTGTGTCAGAGTTTGGTTTATCGTTTCCGCTTGTTCTGGGCTCCTAACATTCATCTTCATTTCGGTGGTTTTTTCCTTCCCTCTGTGACTCACAGCAATAACTTATTTTCCTCTTAGGTCGGTAAACAACATACTGATGTATATTCTGAATCTGATGCAAGACATTTCTGTTAGATGAGAAGCAGTGACTCAGCTTTCTTTAGCCAGCAAGTGGCCAGTTGCTGAGTCACTTTGGCAAGTGTCTGTTTTACGGTGAATGGTGATGAACCTGACAGTATTTAAGGAACTCCTGAATAAAATTACTGCTCGCTTTGAAAGCTTTAAGGGCTGATGCAGGCACAACTGGAGGGAGAAAAAGTATGTTTAAACAGTGACCTTGATCATTTAAGAGCATATTCTGTGATATAAGAAAAACTTGGTTGCCATTCATTGTGAGAAGATATCTGATAAAATGAATTCATCCTTGGCATAGCTGCTGAATAAGTAAATCAGTAATAAAATGATCTTGCTTTGCTTTGTTACTGTACTTCATATATCTATATAAAAATTTATGGAAAAATTCCTCACTTGTTTTGCATGTGTCCATATTTTCTTGATTTGTGGTATAGAATGCTATTTTAGACTGCATAATAAATGCATCCTTTACTAATAAACCTGGACTGCTAATTACTGCAATACAATCTCCCCCCATTCCTCCTTTCTTTGTTTAGTGACTAAAAAGTGATGAATCCAAGTCATTAGTCATCATAGCAAAAACCTGTTACGGTATCATTTTATATTTCTGTTCTGCTGTTTCTGCTGATATGCTTTAGATGAAGGCCTTAATAAGAATAGAAATTAAAATAAGGGGAATCACAGTGACTTCTAGAGACAGATGGTGTTAATTGATTTCATTTTTCCCCTTCACTTGCTTTCTTAAACAGGAAGACAATAATCCTTCCTTATCAGAACAGAATTTTGCTTGTCACTGATATTTAGAGAGGTTAGTCTCAAAGCCCTGTATGTTTTAAGATTGTAAATAGGCTAATGCTGTAAGCATACAACCTTAATACATGAAGATTGGCAGGACTAATCAGATAAGTAAGAATGTGTTTTTTATGCATTTACAATTTCCACTTGCTTTTCTGCTCTTTTTTTTTTTTTTTTTTTTTTTTACTGTAGGGGCCTATGCTATTATCAGCTGAAAGTAATTTATTTATAGTTAGTCAGATTTTGTGGTAAAAGTAACCTGCTAGAGATGACAAACAAATTTAAATAGAGGAAGGACTATTTTTTCATTTAAAATTAGGTTTTTTATTAAACAAGAATTGAATGTTATGCTTGGATTCAGGTTACAAGAACTGGTAGAGTCAATCTAAGCAAGCCAAAGTTGTGCCATGATCCTGACTTTTTCCTAAATCTTTTTTTTTTTCTTCATTAAACAAAGTAAATATTTCAAAAAGGGAAAATGTAAATTTATACTTGGATATGTTTCTAAATCTGTGGCTAGATTATGTGGTCTGCCATATGAAGTATTTGGTCTTTCTTTCCTTGCAAATGGGTATTGGAAAGGAAGCGTCATCTAATGTAGATAACGTTAGATATGCAGCAAACAGTTTCCACTGACATCTGTTCCTCTTGGAAGAGCTTTTTATTTAAAGGGAGAAAGCTCATCTGCCCTCATCCTTTAGAAGATGTGTTGAAAAGCACCTTGGGAAAACTTTGGTATATCACACCATTTCTGAAGCCTTTTCTGAAATACTGTTCATTCCTGAAAGATTTGCAGAACACTTCACAGAGATTTGCCGTTCACACTTCACAGACATTTACCCTTCTGGCTAACTCAGTAACTGCTTTCTTCATTTTCATACCTCTACAATGACACCCCCACTGAAAAAAACTGAAAGAAATGAAAAAGTGGGGGGAAAAAAAAAAAAGGTGAAGGTAACGAAGCACATCTGTTTGAGTGAGTAAGGGCAGCAAGGATCACCTAATAAACTACAAAATAGCCCCAGAGCAGTGGAAGTGTCAAGGAGCATCTTCTGATGTCCTCTTCTAAAGTATGTGTCTATGAAATCCCAACAACAGAAAGCTGTTATAGGTATAAGGAGTATTCTGTTGCAATGAGATACTATGAAGTAAATAAACATAGCAGTGGCCTAGTGAATTGCAGAAATCTCCAGTCTTCAGATTTAGATTTTCAGAACTACCCGTAACTTTTCTGGGTATGTATTTTATCTATTCTTAATCTCATAGAAGTGAATGAGTACATAAAATAAAAGCAGCATCGCTTGACTGAGAGATAGTGAATACATATATTTTGGGGAAGTTAAAAAGCACCAACCAATTTAATCTTCAATTTAAAATAGTTACGTAGATAATCTGTAATTTCCTTACTGGTTTCCTTCCGCCTTTCTGCTTTCTGTTTGTTCATCTTAAACAGTTGTTTCATTTTGTCTTTCATGTATTTACTGTCTCTTACACCTTGTGAATTATCTTTGCCAGGAATTGTCATTTATTTTATGTCTGTGCAGGGTCTAGCACAAAGAGGACCCAACCTTGTCAAATCTCTGGTTGCAAACAGGAATATTAATAATTAAAAATGGCACGGGAAAATTAGATTGAGACTCGAGTTTGTATGAAACGTAATATTGAATGTAATAAAAGCAAGTCTTTAACATATAAATGGGTTTGAGAAGATACAGAGTAATCAAATTCAACTGCATTTTTTTAGTACTTTTCATGTCATGTCTCCCAAGGTGCTTTACAGCACAATAATCATGATTAACTCTGGATTTAATCAGTGAACTAGTGCAGTAATCCACAAAGTGGGACAATGAGGCAGAAGAGCTTGATGTTGGTGAGGACCCTAGTGGCCATGTTATAATTTGTGAAGAGATATCAGTGAAACCCACGAAGTCCAGGTGTGGCAGGGTACATGGGTAATCAATTCAGTATTTTAGGGAAACAGTTGGAACAAAAGTCCACAACCATTTCTTAGATAATGTAATGATCTGAGGATAGGAGGTTTGGGATGTGTGCTTTGTTTTAGGATGATAATGACAAATCATAAGTGGAATTTATATCACATTTTCTGATTTGTTCCAGTTTTGCTTTCATAAATGTTTGTAAGTGCAAATATCTCTCAAACGTGAACTCTGTGAATTGCAAGTACTGGTTTCTTGGCAACCACATCAGGACTTCGCTATTTGCAGCTAGAAAGGAGGGTGCATTTTCAAACGGACTGTGAATTTAGAGGTTTTGATGGCATTGATGATAATGGAGGTTTATGGTTTATGTTTTAATTTTTTTTAATCTTGCATACTCATTCCTTAGGCCCCTAAATGCCATACACCATCAAGGTGGTGAGTACCAAAGTAATGTTGAATTACCTAGGTAGTAAAAACCTGGGTAGTTTTTCCTGGTTATTAGAAGACAATTTGTGAAATACAAACCTTCCTTTTAAGGATGTTTCTCACCAGGTGAATTAAAAAATCTACTTTTATAGTGTGTTTCAGATGGATAACGATGGAGACTCGCTCTCCATGTTACTAAGAGATTATGATGATAGGAGCTGAAGAGACAGTGTTCCTGTGCATGTGCCTTGGGAGAGGGGTAAGAGGTTGTTCAGGTATGGAAGGGAAGAGCCTGGAAGGGGTAAAGGGTATTTGATGCAGTGGTATGACCCAAGAAATTTCAGGGATAGTTTTCGTCATCTTCCTGCATCCCTCCTTCAGCTCACTGCCTCAAATTCACTATCTTGGATCTCTGTAAAGTATGGAGAAACTGATGGATGTCAGACAGAGCAGGCAATAATCCAGTTGCTAGGGTCCAGGCGCCTGATATGCAAGCAGTACAAGTTCAAGTCTTGAATGTATTTTTCTCTGCCATTCTATATGGTTTATGTAAATTGGTGTTAAAAAGTAGTAGTGTGGATGAAGAACTCCTTTTAGGTCTTTTATTATGGTGAGGAATTATGATTTATGTTAAGATTTTATTGCTTTCTGAGCAAATGAAATCTGTCATTATGAGAATTGTTTCTGATTTTGTAAGATATTGATTCTACTGCAGCTCAGGCGAAGAAAAGAGAAAGGTCAGTGAAAGGAGAAAAATTAGACATTTCCATTATTTTTTGTGGATGTTGGCGCAGGCTCTAGAATGCATGTTCTAAATGTGTGTTGGATCAAGGTTTTAGACTGTGGATTCTTAAGATTAGAGAGAGTTTTTAAATTATGCCATGAGGGATTTATACCGTACTTTGGATAAATGCTGGCTAGTACTAATAAAACACCATAATTGTCATGACTGCATCAAGGTTTATTATAAAGCTTCTCATTTTGTTGCACTGCAATCTAAATGCACTGGCACATTTAACAAATGTAAATGAATTGACCTTCCCATGCCTTCGGAGAACAGATGATTTTCCTATGGATAAGGAGCTCGCAATAGGAGTTTCTAAAGGAGTTGCCAGGTTATTGTGGAGTCACAGCTAGGAACCAGATCTCATTCTTCAGTGCCTTGACCAGCCTTTCCTCTCTCTACCCCCCCCCCCCTTGCTCTCCTTTAGCCCTTTCTTTGGTGTTAGGCCCCTTTGATGTTAGGCCCCTAGGTCTGTTATTTTGATGGCAGTGGTTGGCCCTTTTGTTGTTGTCTTTTTTTAGAATCTTAATCTTTTCAATCTTAATTTTTTTCTTCTGTGAAATGGAGTGAGCAGTGCTTATATAACCATCAAGGGGTTTAGTAGTGTTGGCTGGTTCAAAGATGAAGAACTTCTTGAGCCAGGGAACTGGGACTTTACTTATATATCCACACTGGGGAGAAGAAATTAATACCCCCTTCATACCTGGAACTTGTAATGTCTCCCTGGACTACTGATGGATGCAGCCAATGCATCATGTCTTTCTCAAGCTCACTCTGCATGAAGTCACATCTACCCATATATTTATTATTTATTAAATGAAATATTTATTATTTTACTTGCTATTATTTTCAGAATATCTTGACACAATTATTGAATTATGTATGCTTATGGGTATGTTAGTTTGTGCAAAGATGAAGACAGCACAGTGTAGGTTTCAATTTTTAGAGTTCTACCTACATATGAAGTATCTATTGTGCTAAAGCAAATGGTCTTACTTTTTACTACTTCCCCCTGGAAAAGGGCCACATTTTTGAGATGAAATCCAGCATCTCAAATGAATGTTTTATATTACTTGCATGTAGCAGGATTCATTTTCTCCATCATCTAATGGATTGTGTTTATTGAATGTGACAAACTCGAGAAACTGAGCTTTCAGATGTGGAGGGCAAACGACTGCCTGCATTTGTTTGGCATCATCGATTTACCAAGACTTTCATCTTGCGCATACAATTATAGGTTGAGTTTCCATCCCTTCGTGAAAAGTTCCATTATCTTTCTTAAATCTTTAAAACCTAGTGTTGAGTTAAAAATGATGTTTAGGAAAACTACCGGAAATATTTTATAGAAAATTTATAGGAATGCTATAGAGTAAATGAGTGGTTATTACCTTTTTGTTCATTATTTTGATTCAGTGGAGAGGGAGAATATGACTTCTTGAAGGAAAAAATAGTCTTGATCCTGCTTTTAGCAAGGTCAGTAGCAAAACTTCTGCAGTTCTGCCTCTCAAAGTTATGGATACTCAGCTGTTTGGACTAAAGAAAGATATTTTCTTCTGTTGAGAAGAGATTTTGCATCTGCTGCAGTTCATCTGGTTGAACTGTCTGCCTGGTAGTGAAAAGACTGATTGCTACTGTCACTGTGGGACAGAAACCTGCATCTTTTCTCCTGATGGTCTCCTTTCTGAATGCTGTTGAATATCACAGCTCCCCAGCAGGAAACTGACCTTGTTGCATTGAAATCTATGGGGAGAGTTACCACTGACTTCACCAGGAGCAGGGTCAAGCCTAGAGTTCGGCAATCCTTTTAGCAGATACCTTGAATCCACCACTGTTTTGGTTTATGATTTTTGTCAGCTTTACACACGCCATATCTATGGAGAGCAGTTATGGAATGTGTTTAAAGGCCAGCAGACGACTTTAGGTAGAGAGGGTAGAGGTGGGCAGGTGAGGGTTTGCTGAGTAGCAAGGGAAGGCAGCTGTGAAGAGCCTTGTAAAGGGAATTTGCAACACCTGGGTGGGGGTGGCCTTGCTGGGAGCAGGAAACTGGGTGTGCTCTAGAGACGTGGTGGTGTGCTGAAGGTCTGCCTTTGAACAACAGCTCTCAGTCAGGGTTTCTACATTTTAGAAGTTGATATGGCTCATCTGTACAGGTAAGAAAGGAAGGCTTATTTGTTTGCTTTTTGGAGTCAGTTTTGTTTATTGTGAGCATACGTGTTTGTATGTGTTTGGAAGTCTGTTTTATGTTTGTGAGCTAGGCAAGGCATAAATCCTTTCCAAGACTACCCTAGAGCGAGAAGATCAATGTGTACTTGGGGGTACAAAAAGTCAAACATAAGCTAAAAAACTTAGAAAAGTCTGTTTGTGGTTCAGATGTAGCAACCCCTTTGGGCAGGGAGCTATTGGATTGCTACTTATCTGTTATTTAGGTGTGTTGGGTGCCTGGGAGTCATGGACAGATAACTCTTATGCCTGCAAAAGGCAGCTTTATTGCACATTCAGTGATTGTATATATTTTAAGGTATATTTCACTAGGTTTGCATACTGCAGCTTGGCTTTTGTATTGGCACTTCGTTGTTAGTAAACTAGAATGAGATTAAGATTTTTGTGTGTTACATTCAGGAATTCAAATGAACAGTACAGATGGTGAAGGATGTATACCAGGAATTACTTTAAATTTGCTTATCTGTTTTTATGCTGGGTGGAAGATATTGCACCCTGTACTCCATGGATTGATTCTCTCCTGCTTGTTTTATGAAACTCTTCTCACCTGTGAAAAAAGGCAAGCAGCAAAATCGTATTCTTAATGGTGCTGTGGAAGTAAGAAACAATACAAGTTGTAAGACAATACATTGGTATGCATGGTTCTCTTTTCCCCTTTAGAAAACCAGAGGACATACAGTTAGGAGGGTGACTGGAAAAACTTGACTATGCAATTGCTAAGCTCTAGTACTAGGACAGCTAAGACCAAATTTCTTCAAGCACCAGCTGAATCCTATTGTGGTTTATAATTAGGTATACATCTCTCACATTTTAACAGACACTTCGTTTTTATTCTTCCTCTCCTAGATACCTTAATCATACAAATTACAGGAGTTCGAAATGAATCAAGGTGTACACTCCGGGGCCTTAATTGCTGTTAGTAAACAGAAGGTTTTTGCCTTAACTTATTGCAAAGGCTGCTGAGTATCTGTTCTGTGGTACAGTTAGCTCTTGTTTGGGGGAACTATTTCACCTTTTGTGAATGCTAATGGCACACTTTGAATTACAAGGATTTATTTCAGAGGCTGCAAAAACTGTGAGACATCTATCAGCTGGAAGGAAGCTTAGTGTTCTTAAACTACCAGTGTGTAAATGAACTCTTAGACTGTATTCTTTGAGCTCTGTGAAGTGCTGTAGTGTGCGTGTTTCCAGCTGTGAAGGATTACTGTTGATCTCACTAGCTCATCTAGAGAGAGGTTTTTATTTTAACTCACACTTTGAATGACTGATTCATGTCTCAATGGTGTACATACATAAACGTAACCCATTGATTACTTTATTTCCTACTATTCATAGGTACTGCTTATACAATGCTTTATAAACCATAAAGTTTCATCACTGTCATTGCTGAAAGCTCTTATCTGGAGCGCTGCTAATAATGAGAAAGCTTATACCGTTGTTAGCTGTCTCTGGTGTGGTAGAATGGGTTGCTTTACCTCTCAAAAATACATCTGGGAGGCGAAAAAGGGGAAATAACTTAATGAAATGGTAATGTCTACAAGCTGCCCTTGGGAACTGCAGCCAAGCTTTCAGCTCCTGATAAACTGAACCCATTCCTACTTCAGACCCAGAGCAGAAATTGAGGTAGCTCCTCTAGCCTAAAATAAGGAAAAAGAGACTCAATTAGTTGAAAAGCACTCAGAGCCAGAGGTTGCTTCTTACTACTTCAAGTACGAATGTGGAAAGGATGCGTTTATTCAGATGTTGTAAGGTATGTTAGAGATTTCTGCTTTCTCTCTACACTTTTGAATTCTATGACTTACATGTTCACTGGCAGATATATGCAGAATTTCAAGGTTAAGCATCAGCTGTCACTGAGGCATACCAGAGTCCAACTAGGGCAGTATATTAACAGTGGATTATTGGATATATGCCAGCACAAGAGGTCAGAGCTACCAGAAGCTGTGTCCTGGCCAGAACTTGTGGCATGACATGCTTGGATGCTTGTATAAACAAATATTTTGTTTTTCCCACATGCTATGTCAAATAACTTTAAAATTAATTTTTTTTAAATTAAAATTCAAAGTTAAATGATATTTTTAATGTTAAGTGTCAAAAGGCCTGATGAATTTACAGTCAATTTACAAGTCAGTCAAAACTTGTATTCGGTGATGAGCTGTATTCTGAACTGACAGATACCTAAAAATATAATTGATTTCCACCGTGGAGCTATGATTTCTCAAGGTTTTCTTGTAACTGCATTATGCATGAGGGAAAAATAATGAAGAGCTCCCTTTACTTTCTTGAAAAAACAAAACCAATAGTCAACTCACTATATTCCAAAGAATGTAGAAGTACATTCTGAAGTCTAAATGTTTTAACTGAAAAAATAAATATTTTGTATATAGAAACTCTTGCTGATTTTTTTTAAAGGTATAACAGTCTTAGTACATTTAAGTCTCAGAATACTTAGCAATTTTAGTTTTAGTACGCTTACGCATATGCTTGTTTCAGCCTTTTAGCTAAAAAAAGAACCAACATTTTCATTGATTTTTTTTTTTTAAATTAGTTTGCGTTGGTTACTGACTTTTTGTAGAGAACTTAGAAGCAGCGGCCTACACATGGAAGATGATGTTTACGAGGCAAAGATTGATAGCAATTTACCTCATAAGAAGTTTAAGCTTTTGACATAATAGCTTTTTCAAGTTAATCTTGGAGTGATTTTATGCTTTAGAAGGTGAGAAATAGATCATGCAGTGAAAAGCCAGGTGTAGTGTGTGTAGGGGCTGTAAAAGCAGCACCTGTGTTTTACCTGCCTTTGGACCAGCTGGGACTGAGCCTCTCCTCTGTACTTCTCTGCACAGGTGAGGGCTGTGAGAATATTTCGTTTCATGTACAAGTGAAGATGGAGACATCGGGCACGTTTTCTTGGGTGACCTTCACAAAAAAATTGAAATTACTACTTGGATTTAAGTGTGTCTATGTGACCTTGAATCACTAGGTTAATTTTGAACCTGGTCTCTGCCCCAGTTACTGCCTTTTGGTTTGTGTCATGAGGCAATTTTAGACTGCACGAACTAGGCTTTTTCAGCTGAAATTAAATTGGAAGATGCTCTCCAGGAGCACACCTAATGCTTCTAAGGGACAGTTGACCCACAGCACTGGGTGAGTGCTAGTCCCAAGTAAAACCCTGTAATTCTATTCTGTGAGTGCTTGGTCATCAGCACCAGCTGGTTCATTGCTTATGGTGTGGGATCTCCTGTTACTTGCTAATTTAGATAAAGCATGGGAATGAATTTATTTTTATTTTTTTGTGCAGTTAAAAAGGAAAGGGTCATTTGGGACTGAAGTTGAGGGATGGAGAAGTGTGAAGTATCTATTGAAGTGAATTCAAAGCATCAGGGTAGAAGTGCTTCTCATCTGAATAAAACTATTTATACTTGGACTTTTATTATTTTAATGAGGATAAATGAAAATCTTGCCTTTCCCACTGTTCATAAAGGACAAGGGATGATTATGACAGCACTGCTCCATCAGACAATAGTCAGTGAAACATGTAGGGTGCTTCCCTGAGACAGGGGAGAAACATCTTTTAATCTCTCCTTTGATGAGACTTAGACATCTCTCAACTCTTCCAGGAGCAAGCTAAATGCCAGCTTTGTCAGTGATTACAGGAGAGTTTATTTTGCTTTCAGTATTTCCCGTGGAGGAGTTCCACTTTGCATATGTATGTTTGCTAGACTAAGGAAGTGAGGGAGAATGGCTCAAGATGTCGATAATCAGCCCCCAGGTCCCAGTCCCTGCTCTGATCTTACAGTGCAAAATGGGGCAGCTTTAGCAATTTGCGTGGTGTGTGTGTCATGTTCTTAACAAGGAAGATTGAGTGCCAGTTTCAGGACTGTGATTATAAGAAGATTTAAAGAAAATTATGCTTTGAATTCCCCAAGATTAAGCAAATGCAGATGGGGAGAACGGGGGATGGGACAAGGTGAGGCCAGATGTAAACTCAGTAATTAAGGTTATGTCAATGTATCACTTTCATCTTCTCTTCTACTGTTCCAATTTTCCTCTTCATCACATTTTATAGATTCTTTTTAATCTGCCTCCTGGGTGATATATTTTTTTCTGAGAGCTTGTTGTGCCATTGTGACTGTGGGGGACAGTGTGCCATTTCTCCTTTCCTGACACTATTTATCCACAAAGATTAACTGTGATTTTTTTGTACGTTGTTTCTAGTTTGAGAGCATGCCAAACCTTTTTATCGTTTGATGTACTGGTATCCTTTTGCTGTGGGGCTGGAATATACCTTTGGCAGTGCCAAAAGGCTATTTTCCTTAGGGGAAACAGGAATCCAACATACAGAAAAAATCATATACACCCATATTATTACCATTTTTTGTAGGTGTTTTGTAAGAGCTTTCAATCTCAAAGTAACATGAAAACTGTGAAGGGACTTCTAGATAAACGTACCGTCAATCAAAATGTAAAACTATGTATCCTCACTAGAAGTTACAATAATGTATTTTCATGAATGATGCATTTTTGGTGCAGGACTCAATTTTTCTTCTTTGGTCTCGTAACATAGGATGTTACCAATTATTAAGGAAGTAAAGTATGAAGTAGTGATTCCTGGACAAAGTAATTAAATCTCAGTTCCTTTCTTTAAAAGGGTTCCTTTTGTATTTATTTTTCTGATTAGCATTTTTTCTTACATGAGACTTCTGGATAACTCAAAGTGTTTCCAGGCTTATGTTTTTTCAGAGGTGAAATAATTCTGAATAGCTAAAAGGGGGAATAGTATACCTCATTTTACCTTTTGTATGTGCGTATAATCTAAGACATTTATGTTTGAATGTATATATACATACACACACACTTATTTATATAAATGTGAAGTTTAAGACGATTTTGATGAGAACTTGTAGCATACACAACTAGTGTATGTCTCTGCTTTATAATTACACTATGCTCTATGCTAATTACTGGCTAAGAGAAACCTTTCCTATTATGTTTAGCATTTTCTCTTGTTTTCCAAAGGAAACTCGTTTGTGCTTGCATGTCTGTTTCCTCTTCCCCTGTAGTTTCTAGTCTTGTTTAATTTTAGCTGAACTTGTCAGGAGGGCAAAATCAAGGAGGTGGTGGCTGTTTTGGGGAGATGCTATTAGCATTCCCTGCTGCGAAGGAGCCCCCGCACCTGGAGAAGGTGCTCCCTTGTTTTTACCGCAACAGAAGTTCTAGTCAGGCAGGCAGTCTTGTATGCTGCTTAGCCACGGAAGCTGTTGTATTTGCTGAGACAGTTCATACTTTAGATTCTAAAATCAGCTACTGTCAGGACACAAATCCATGGGAAATGGCACTTGACTAGTTCTGCTGCTTAAAGAAATACTTCTTATACTTCCTCACCCCTGTGAAATTGCCATAGAACAGCAGTGACTTAATGCTTTCAGAAAAGTAAATATTAGAAAGTGTGTTCTGTTAAAGCAGTAAGGGGACTGCAACATCTGATTTGTACAGACAGCATATCTTTGGTTCATTAATCTCTTTGGTTGATCATCCTGCTAAATTATTTAATTTCAGAACAATTGGACAACATTACTTGAAGCAATAAAAGCAAATGTGCTAAATATTGCTCTACTTTGAAAGTTTT
The DNA here is from genome assembly GCA_947846985.1 of Fratercula arctica. Lineage (NCBI taxonomy): Eukaryota > Metazoa > Chordata > Aves > Charadriiformes > Alcidae > Fratercula > Fratercula arctica. The sequence continues at coordinate 31,415,488 of CANTUZ010000010.1, forward strand.
CTAGGATACTTCAAAGTCATCCATTGTTGATGTCAACTTCTTACAGCTGTTCTGTGTTTGAACTGTGTGACAGTTTGTCATGGAACTAGATGGAGGGGGTAGAAGCCTTTTTTTGGTATTTGAATGACATTAGTAAACTATAACCAAAACAAGTTTTGTTCTTTGGAAGGGAAATGTAGCTGGAGAAATAGTCTGCATTTATAATTGAGATGATTTGCTACTATTTTGTAGTGGACTGGGTTGAAGGGAATGAAGTTTTTAACTTTTTGGAAGCTGCTCAAGGAACAAGTGTTTCTGTAGTACTGATGTATTATTCAAGCCAGAGAAAGGCTAACCTTCTCATAAAGCAGTAGGGGAGATACTGAGCTTCATATCATCTCATGGAACAGTGTATGAGGCAGATTACGAATGTTTCAGCGTGCTAGAGTCTTGGATGACGAATTGTTTGATAAAGTACTCATGAGTTTAACAGAGCCTTGAATGTAAAACATCCAGCTGTTACATGCTGTGAACTGGCATGTTCTAAGTACTTGCAAGCTATATTTAGAGTTAGTGCTTTGTGTGCAACACATTAAGTCTTGGATGCAATATTGGAAGCTGAATTGTAATGTTCTGCATAATTCCTCTGTTCTAGGGGAGTGAATATTGAGAAATAGATAATTCAACTATGATAGGTCTCTGACAGTAATTGTGGAAAGGAGCTAACCAAATACTAATGTTTGCTGTGTGGTCTGGTCTGAAGGAGCCAAGGGGTTTTTTTGGGTGCTACCAGAATTGTGTGTTTATATTTATGTGGTCCCTCAGCAGTCTCCATAGAAGATCCTGGCTTTGCAAAGAGTTAAGCACTTAAACACTTTTTGGAACTGTAAGCTACCATGCTTCAGACGGAGCCTACCGATATCTGACTGAGCGCATGATTATGTGCAGTTATATCACTGTCTCTTGATAAGGAGGTGAATAACCGTAACGTGGTTGTCATCTTTGTTCAAGGCATATAAATAATGCAAATTTAACTGGGCCTTTTAGGTAATGAATTTATAGGCTTATGTGCTTAAAAATTGTTTCTGTTCTTTAAACTGCATGAGATATGTTTTGGTAGATTGAAGACCTTATGCACAGTGCCCTCCAGGATAGTCCATGTGGTATTTGTCCAGTCGTTGAGCAGGCATGCAAATCATGACCTTGTGTGGAGTCAACAGGAGCCTCACATCTCTGAGCTTGATGTTTGTCCAGCTATCTTTCTGAAGCTTTCCTGAGGAAAGGAGCCACAAGTGGAAGGATGATAAATGAAGATGGGGAAATGAGCAATTACTACTGGAGTTTTGCATCCAAAAATGCAATTCTGAACTTTGCTCCAAACTTGACTTAAAAGTGAGCCCTATCTTCCTCCCTATCTTTTATTAGAGGTTTGACTTCTGCTTTCCTTAATTTTTTTTTTTAAAATATCTCTGGAAATATTTTCTTTAATAGCTTGCAGTAAGTGACTGCTCTTCTAGCAGTATGTTTGCTTCTATGAAAGTTGGTCCAGCTTCCTGCTCTTGTGATTGTCACAAAACTCCATTTGTGTGAATGTTACTGGCCTATTTTTGATATAAAGAATGTAATTGCATTTAAATATAGCGTAGTTCTTTTTTTTTTTTTTTCCCAAATGTTGAGTCTCTTTTCTTTTGGGAAAATCTATCCTTTAAAACTACTGTGCTTGATTAGAGATGTGTGACATGGGTTAAGCTATTCAATTTAATTTGAAAATATTCCTCCTGAGAATTGTCTGCAACTTACTGAAAAATGGTTCTTAAGTTCTTTGTCTGAAAGATAAATATAAGGGTAAGGTACTAGAGCTTTTTTTTTTAATGGTAATAATTACAGTAATTGCTCGTCTATTTAAAAACAAGACACTTTTAGTATCTTTACACTTCTTGAATTTTCTCTTAAAAGATAGAGATGAATGCTGTAAAAGATAGAGGTGAATGCTACCTTAGTAAAATAAGGTAGCTAGAATTTTAAAACCAAGGAAGTTAATAAGATAACATAACTTTCAACTACAAAGATTCATTCTTCAAGATAAAGTAAGTATCTTAAACTGATCTAGAGACTATGTGTTATTAATAGTAAAATTTTTATTAAAAAATTGTAAAGCCCTCTGAGGAAAATGTATGATTAAGTCAAAGATGCTAATCTATCAGTGTAGCTTAGAGCTGGTTTGATCAAATTTGAATCCAGTAGTGGTACTTTATTCTTATTAAGCTGTATAGAGTATATTTATTTGAAGCAGAGTAGTTCTTCATTGGTATCTGTCCTCCCTCCCCCATAAATAACCGTAGCCACTTAGTTCAAGTATTTTAAATACCAAAGCAAGAGTTGTAGTTCCATTCTAAATATTGGAACAAAGATATTTTGGGGTTGTGTGTGCGATTTTTTTATTACTAAGTACAAATTTTCTGCTGCATAACAGGTATAATGTGCAGTACTTTATGGCATTAAAAAGCTTAAATCTTATCTGTAATGTTAGGGGTTCAACTTTTTTGTTAAATTTCTAATTCTCCAGAAACTTCTGCTTACCAATTAAAACCTGTTTGTTAAACAAAATTTTTGTTCAAAAGCTGTTTCTAATTTGAACTATATACTTAGAAAGAATTTGAGCATTGATATATCATATAACACAGACTTTACGTGGATTCAGAAGTGTTCAAAGGTATCTTGAATAATTAAATATAGTGTCATACCACACTAATGTATTCCTTATAAACAGCCTCTTTTATAGAATGAAGGAGTTGAAATATTCTACAGGTTTTTTGTTTGTTTTCAGTCCGGTCATTTTCTTGTTCCCTGCTACCTATAAAGCCTCTCTTCCTTAATAACTGGACTCCAAGGGAGGGGAAAATGAAAACTTATAAATTTTAAAACATCTCATAAAAGCAATCTAAACCAGCCTCATGATCTATAAAAATGTTACAGATTGTAAATCATGCATCTGGGGACCTTACAGAGCTAGATGCAAGTGTTGCTGCTTATTGGGCAATTCCCATTTCTAATTGCGTGGGGGTTTATGATGCTAAAGCTGTAACCTGTAAGTGGAGCAAAACTGAATGTGGTCTTTTTGGAGCTGAGAACAGTATGTATTTATTTTAAAATCTGGGGCTGGAGCAATGGATAAGAATTATACATTGGGACAAACAAACATTGTAAAAAATCTGTTAATCTTTTCAGGGATTAGGAGTGTTAGATGTTATTATGAACATTGCCTCCATTGGATGGCATATATGCAGAAATAAGTGTTATGAATGTTAACAGCAACTTAAATGTTTCAGCTCCATCAGATTTAGGATTCTTGCCTTTTGCCTTCCTCCGTTGGTTTAACGGAAACTCCTGCTCTTACTTGCAACAATAGAATCTGATGTTTTCTTTGCAATTATTTGGTCCACTAGCCCTATTTCCTTTTACTTATAAGTTGTTACTTCTTAATTTCTTGGTTTATTAGTTTTTATTGCATTAACTTTTGTCTTCTGTAAAAAGGTCTTGATTAACCACAGGGAAAATCGTAACCTGTGAAGCAGATACAGGTATAATATCAAAGTTCTGTTGATGAGCTGCCTCAGTCCCTGGGGAATTGCTGCAGGAGAGATGAAGTCACTTACTCACTGGAGCCACTCAGTCTTTAGTTGCTCTCTGGAGAGCTGGATATAAAGGTGACAGATACAATAAGGGGCCTTTTCTATGGATTTGTGCTTAGAGCAGTTAAGTGCAATCACCCACCCCTTCCAGACATATCAGAGTAGCCTCTAGAGATCGAAGGTGGTGAGATCCTGCTAACTGTCAGAGTTTGAGATCATTTAGCACCTCACGAGATCAGGCATCAGATGGTAACAACCTTTGTGCGGTGTTGACTTAGACAAAATTCAAACTCGTGACCTACAACAAGAAAAAAAAATTTTTTTTTTTTTTTTTTTGGTAGAGTCTGTACTGCCAAGCTTTTCTCTTTAAAGCTTGGCAATCCTGCTGCCACTATTTGTTTGTGCACTGCAGGCACAGCATCACTCTTCCCCTCGCGTGTGTGATGCAGGAAGGGAACAGGGCATGCAAGATGAGTGGCTGTGCTCTCCAGGACAACATCACTGTCTCTTTTTGGATGGGAAAACCAAAGCTTGAGATGACTAGAGATTACATGCAGTTAAAATCAGTCAATTCTTTGTTAGTTTGAAAAGATCTTGTATTTTTCAGAAGTCTGCATCTGTGTAAATTGCTAGGGATTCCTGATCACTAATCAATGGAGACTTTATGGTGATGGAGAAGAAATTTTCATTTTGACAGGCTTTAATATGACAAATTGCAAAAGATTGTCACTCTGGGGCATGGTGTGGGAAAAGGGGTGGGAGTGAAAGAGGGAGGAGTCTGGATGTATGTGAAATCCTATGGTTCTCACCACTGGGTGCACTTACAATATCATTGTTATCTAAGATAAAAGGGATGCTAAAGAAAAAAGGACTCTTCTCAGTTGTGCACTCTGAAAATACCCATAGGAGGTTCTAGTTCCATGTCAGTACAATAGGAATTGGGTTTAAGATTATTTAGACAAGTGAATTTCAGTTCAGTAGTTAGAACATTTTTAGTCTTTGCTTGTTAGAGGACTGGAGGGCTGTGTGGAATTCACAGGTCTATCTTTGACTTTCTTTTCCAAGAAGAGAACTGTTTCTGTAATAGCAAGTTCTTGGCCTTAACTCGCAATTGCTAATTATTCCAACCAACTCTACTGTCCTGCTCCTTTGGCTGAATGTCCAAGGGATCACTCATCCAGCTGTGGATGGGCCTCCCCAGCCTGTGTACTGAAGATGATGCTGACCCCAAGTAACTAGCTCAGAAATTCTTTGGCTGTTTGTGGTGTTGGTCTTTCCACCTCGAGCTGTGGTTATGCAATAGATGGTACTCTCAGAACACTCCTGTGACACAAGACAAGTTTGTTGCTTTTCTTTTTAAAATTATTTTTAGCTAGAACGAGAGTTGGCCATATATAAGAAAGGTAGTTTATACTGAAATTCTTATTGAAAGTAGTCTTCTGTTGACATCATGGGAAAATGAAATGCAAGGGTGGTAATCTAAAGGACTATACAACAGGATCATATCTTGATATTATGCTCAGAAAAATGCAGAATGTTGGGTTTTTCCCTCCTATGATTTAAGCAATAGCGGTCTCACTTGGTTTTCATTGCAAGTCTGTTCTTGAATGATAGTCTTCATCAGATTTCCACCCAAAACTCCCTTTGGCTTTTGGTGATCTAATCTATTCCTGCAGTGAATCAGGGAGTTAGATTTAAAAAATTCAGGGGATTGGTTGGATAAAAAGCTGAGCTCCCCATTTCCAAACATATTATTTCCTCATATAGAGAACATTGGCTCAAAAATGGCTATTGCAACACACTTTTCATTGATACACATCTGTACCAGTTGCTCAAATGTGACACAAAAGCTCTTCATGTAATAAAGAATTCATTTTTTTTGATGGATTTTGCCTTTTAGAAATAGCCTCTCTATTCTCACATCTATGCTGGTGATGGTTCAGGACAGGAATATGCTTTATTTTCATCTCCTAGAGAACACTGAAGAATACTGAGCTGATGGAAGTCCTGGTAACTGTATCAGTTATTTTTTTCATTGATGTGACAAAGCTGCATGCCCAGTTGCAAGCACAGGGAGACAGACGAGCCAAAAAAGTTAATTACTTCTCATTTTCTTGCCCTTATGTTTATTTCAAATGCTCATCTCTCTTAGTGCCTGAAGATGGCCAATTAATCTTATGTACTTCTGTTTCTACCAAAAGAATGGTTGTGGTGCATCTCGCTGTTCTTTACAAGGGTGTGAGAAATTCTGTACTGAGGAAGAACACCAAAAAGAATATAAAACCATGTTGCTTTCAGAAGCCTTTTTGAGGAGCTGTTTAAAGCTAAAACTTGTAGTGAACTTGGCGTGAAAGTTCTTCTGTCAGGAATATTCTGATTTATGCTTGGAGAGAACCAGGGTCTCTACCTTTCTTCAAAGTAGTCATTTAATTCCCTACAAGTTGTATGCAGAGGTAAGGCTTTCAAATAGAAACCCAACACCGGGGAGCCAAGCCATCTCCCTTAGTACAGTGTCTGTACTTCCCAGCTGCTCTGTTGTTAAATGATTTGCAGCACAGTGGATTTGTCATTGCAGGCTCTGACTCTTCCCTTCCCTGCCTGTACGGAACAGGTGATGGAGCTCTGCCTGCTTTTGCACTACTTTTCATAGCTCTGTAAAAATAGGATAAATCAGTGCGAGTTTCACCGGTGGTGCCCTTAAATCTAAAGCAAGCCACATGTTTGCTTTTTATGCTTATTGCCCTCTCTTGTATTTTCTCTCATTTCAAAATATTTTTCTTTGAGAAGCTATGTGGATACAAAAAATTGCAATTCTTTCTGATTTCTGCAGTCATTGTTAGCGATTATTTCACATGTACTACATCAGAAACAAAAATAACTTATTAAAACAAGTGTAAGAAAATCTTTTTTTTTAATATAAATTCCTCATCCTCCAAATGTATTTATTTATTTTACAAATTTCCTGCTGCAGAGTAGTGTTAGAGTTGCTTAATATTTAGTTTCACTGTCTGAAAGTTGCCTCTTGGCTGTCAAAGAATTGGTAATATATCAAGAAAATTATGTTGAAAGGATGTCAGCATGAAGTCACCATGTAGAAAGTAGAATCATAAGTCCAGGAAGTTGAATTATTAGAAATGGTGCCTGGCAGATAAAGGCAAAGAACTCTAGAGATGGACCTAAAGACTTGTGAAAAGGGATCTCCCTCTGATCTTCATCATAAAGCAATCAGATTTTAAAATATTTTAAGAATTCTTCCTTTTTTTTTTTTTTTAATTGGAGACCTCTTTTTTTTTTTCTTGTTCTTCTATCTTTTCCTTTGCAGTTAAGAAGTGTTGTGTTCAGAGCCACTGATGATGCCTCATTTAGGACATCTCCACATCCTAAAAGGTGTAAAGGCTAAAAGGCATAGCTGTAACAATACTTCACAGTGCTTTGTAAGCTGTGCCAGTGATGTGGCGTTGAAAAGAAAAACGGAAGAGAAGCAAAATAATAAAATGAATTTTTGATGCAGCTGCATTGCCTTTAACAGGTAATCTAACCAGTCCTCTCAATATATCTTACAGTTTACCTTAAATTCATTGAAGGGAACTCCCCAACTAACTGGTTACTCATGGAAAGCATTTTTGGTTAACTGCTACAAAGAAATTTTGGTAAACGAGGGGTTTTGTGAAGCTCTGAGTGATTCTGGCGAAGCCTCCTTGGATTCGTAGACCTATTCCTAAATCTGCTAATTGACATTGCATCATTTACTTTCGTACTGGGAAGGAGTGATTTCATGTGAGGCAATGCTGAATTGCTAACATGCAAGTATCTGGAAAATGTGGCTTACTCTCCTTTGAATAAGATGGAAGTCTGTATCTTCAAAATTGAGAAACATACTGTATGGCTACTCGCCTTGCAAGATGGAGGATATGTTTGTAGGCTTTTTTTTTTTTAATGTTTATCCTGAAGGATATAGGATATGGTTCTAGCATGACTGTATTGGGCACAGGTGGTTTTCAGTAGTTCTCAAATAAGCTTTGTGCTGGTAGGTGGGGGGCTTTGGAAGGCTTTTTGTAAAATATGTATGGTGTAAAAAGCTATTTATTTTCAAGCATAATATGGACTAGAAAAAAAGCAGACTATTTCCAAGTACAGTTCTGCTAGGCTTTGCTTCTTACCTCACTTTTGGAAAGCATTTGTTCCTCTCATGCTGTGATGCACTATACCATAGAACAAGAGACTTGGAATAGAGGCTGTTTACTCCATTCTTTTACAATGTTTGGTTTGATATGTATTTCTTCTTTGTTATTGCACTCTGACAGTTTACTCTGTTAAACCCTTCCATTAATAAATACCATTTATCGGTAGTGAGAAGTGGTTGGGGTACTTCAGCAAGTAGAATACCAGACATGGACTCAGGAGATCTCTTCAGCTTTCTCCTTGCTTCTTTCACTCTTCAGGGCATGTCTGGTTTGCTTCACCATTGTTCAGTTTCTTCCTCTTCAGAGCAGTGTTGTTAATACTGTTTTAAAGTGCTTTGAGATCTGTTTGTATAATCTCATACAACAAGGTTTCTTTTTTAAAATTGATTTCCTCTTGAAGTTGCAGTTCCAATGGCTCTTTCTATCTTGTCGTGTTAAAAAAAGACGGGAGTTGTTACAACTCTTTTGATTGCTTTACCTTTCCAGCCAGGTCATTTCCCTGGACCTGAATTTGATCCATGGCCTGGAAGAAACTTGAATAAGCAATGCTAAGAAGTAATGATTTCTCTACTTAGCAAGTTGTAATGAATGCCCTTCCTTGCAAGGCTTGAAAAATACATAGTTTTAAAAATAATTCTCCTTGGATATTTTTGTGCTTATTCTCATTCTGCAATAGAAGTTAAGATTTGAAAAGCAAGCCTTGTCATACCCTTTCTTCCTGCAGACCTCTGGTTGTTGAAGTACAGGGTTGGTCTTTACTGGACAGGATTTAGATTGGATGTAATGAAGCTCATGGTGAGTGGTGAACAATTTCTGTAGAAAATAGCAAAAGGAGAGATGCAAGCATCAGCCTCACTGGTAAAGGAGGTCACTAGCCAAATGAAGAATGGGAACTACATCAAATCTTGTAAATGAAGTTTATGAAAAAGAGGAACGACAATTTACTAAAGCCTCCTAAAGTTGACAATGTGCACATTGCCATTTGAAGCCTGTTACAATTGTGCATGAATTAGCATGCAGAAGTCAGTATGTATTTATTGTATAGCTCTTCAACTCCAGTACTTTTTAAATTGCTGTTTAACACACAATAATTATCATATTCAGTTTTAATTAAATGTAAAGTCATGCATATTGGAAACATGTTGTACACATTTTTCAGAGTGTAATGATTACAAAATTATTTTTCTGGGCATTTAAAATATTAGTTATGAAAGTAAGATTCAGTATAATTGTTTTGCTTTTTATAAGAACTGGTTCTAGTCTGGCTCTCTTGATCCATCAGTCCTCTCTGTCTTCCCTACCATACAGTAGGATTCATAAGTCTGAAAAGCCAAGATTGAATTGTTAAGTTCCACTGCTCTGAAACCCTGCCAGCCTGTATTTAGTAATCCCAGAAGAATTAAGAAAAAAGGGGATGGACTGTGTGACATTCATTCACATCATCTTAGCTTGTCATTGGGTCACAGGCTAAAGGGAACAATTGTGTAACTGCTAAGTAGAGAGACAGGCACTGTGGAACTGTGACTCAAACAGGCTGCTCCAGTACGTATGTGTGCAGCCCTTGAGACGATGCTAATCACGAAGATCTCTGTATGTTAAAGGTCAAAATTGTGGAATCTGTGTGCTCTGAAGTCACCACGCTGCCACATTATTTTTTTTTTTTTGCCCCTAATTCTACTTTAATGGAGGCGGAAGGGAAATCCTTAAATATAGACACTGATGTGAAACATCAGCAGCACTGTGTAGGTTGAAAATCTGCTCTGCAGTGATGAAGCAATGCCACTCCTGTTGAAGATCCTCTTATGTCTCCTTTACTCCATGAAGCATGACCCTAACCCTGTGCTCTCTTACCTGCTTACCTACTGTACATGTCAGTTCCCAAAACTTGAGCCTGCATCCTCATCTGGAAAGCATGGCTTGATACCTGGATGCTGTTGAAGGGTGGGAAACACGGAAGAAGAGTTTGGTCTTGTGCATTATGAGGTTTCATATACCTTCTGGCCATGCTGATGTGCAGACAAGAAGCCATTCAATGCAATTGTGAACTCTGCTCAAGCTAGATCAGCTGCGGCCTTGTAATGGAGCGGCAGGAGGGTGGACTTTGCTCTAGGGGCAAAGATGCCTCACAAGCCTCGGACTGCTAGTTGTCAGGGTTGGCCTTGCCTGTTGCATTCATTCACAAGCTTTCAGGTGTCTAACTGAATTAGTTAGAAGAAACAAAACTCTGGAGACCCCCTGGGAGAAAGGGAGGGGATTCTCATTGCAACTCTGAACTCTAATTATTTGCATACTGTGAACTTCCAGATGGTATGTTGCTCTGTTTTTTTCCAGTGCAATGCACCCTTTGGGGAATTTTCCTAAGGAAGAATGAAACATATTTGAATCTGCGTTCCATCCTAGTGCCCTGCGAATGCCTTGTAAGCAAGACTCCCTTGCCTAGAAAAAAGCGTCTGTGAATTAAGAGCAACTTGGGTTAGGAGTCCACATGCCAAATTAACTTAGTTTCATTCAGCAGCCCCAGCAGATTTTATTTAGCAGGCAGTCTGTTCCACATTTGGATGATCTGCTGACATCATGTGCTTCCTTTCTCTAAATCATCCATGATGAAAACTGGGATTTTATCATGCATTGAACACATACATGCATTTACTCTTTCTAACCTAGTAATGCAGGATGGAACTCGGCTCTTTTAGCTAAACCAGTTCTTGACATGCATACACACAGTTGCTCATCATAAATACTTTCTTTGAAGAGTCCAAGACATAGAACATAGTATCATGGAATGGTTTGGGTTGGAAGGGACCTTAAAGATCATCTAGTTCCAACCCCCTTGCCATGGGCAGGGACACCTCCCACTAGACCAGGCTGCTCAAAGCCCCATCCAGCCTGGCCTTGAACGCCTCCAGGGATGGGGCATCCACAGCTTCTCTGGGCAACCTGTTCCACCACCTCACCACCCTCAAAGTAAATTCGTATTTATAAACCTTCAGGCTCTTACTTTAAAATGTTATATTTTATGGAACAAGTCTCCTGCTATTTCAAATATTTTCAGTTGTGATTTCCTTGGTTTTAGCTTCCTTTCCGCTCACCTTTCTACTTGCTTTAGTTTTTCTTCCTTTAAGCTTTCCAGATGCCTTTTGTGCTTATATCCCCATATAAAGACATAATCTGCTCTACATGGTATCACAACTGGTGGTGAAGCTGTAGCTGATTGTGGTCTTATAAATAGGACATTTTGATTTTTAAAATTATTTTTTTAATGGAAAAGGAGCAACTAGAACATAAATACTTTAGTAACGAATAGCCTGTTTTCATCTGTCATATATTAAAAGAAAATGGAAAAGTATGGGAAATAGTGGCAGCTCTTATCTGTAAGCATGTCTCCATCAATTGCTTTTTGGTTTATGATTTGAAACAGCAAGCTCTATAAGAATTTTCATCCCAAGAAAAACACACCTACAACATCTGCACTCTGTAGATGAAACCTTTCATCTCCAGGTACGGCTGGTTGCTATCACACTGCAGTAGGGTTGGTTTCACAGCCATAAAGTGCTTTCTTTTGAACAGAGGCAGTTAAGGTTGGTATAGTTGTGCACACTCTAACTTCCTCTGATGTGCTCTCCTGTCTGCTTACAGTAGCTGCAGTGATGCTTGGTTGAAAATTTGAGAGAATAATTTATTTCATGTCAATGTAGTTTTTAGTTTCGTCTGCTGGAGTTGGTTCCCTGCTTTAAAAGGGCTCAGAGACCAATATGTTTGTTTCATAACAATGCTTGAGGAAGAGAAGTCACCTTTTTGTGAGAGAGGATTTCCGACCCATGTAGTGCCTGGGCAATGGAATTACAAAATAGGAATTATTGTCTGACTAGCAAAGGGATAAGTCCAATTTAAAATAGGGGATTTGTGCTTGTCCAGCTGTGCGTGTACTTTAGGACTATCAGTTACTCTGTCAAGTAGCAAGCTTCTTAATGATATGAGAGAGATGTTTTCATGGTAGGAATTGCACTCTCTAACTGTCCTATTTTTCAATACAGACAGGCAACTTACCATTTAGATCTTTATTTACACAATGCAGATAACTTCCATTTAAAACAAACAAACCCCCTGTCACTTTTCAAGGTACCTTGAAGATGGAAAAACCCTCTGTTGGTGTGAAGTTACTTCGAATGATGCTGGAAGAGAATTGTAAGAATATAATAATTCTTGCTTTCACTCCCAATCCCTTTGAGTTTTAACAGACATACAATACCTTCAAAAATCAGCCAAGCCCCTGAAGTTCAGGACCACCTCTTGAGTGACCTAACTTATTAGAGTAAAATCTAATGCTTATATGTTGCTTGAATCGTGTGCACTATAATGTGGGAACTATAGGTGAGAGGTTGAAGTTCAGTTCTGTTTTCACTTGGGACCAAATAAAAATTCCAGAGAGCTTTCTTCTTTCCTGGACTGGGAAAAAGCAGAAAAAGTGTGCTATATTAGCAGCAGGTGAGAGTGTAAAACATCCTCATTACTGTTGAGATGGACATAGTCTCCCAGAGGGGATGTATAATAAAATTCTTGTATGTAGGATGCAGTAGGTACACAAAGATTTGTCTTTGCTGAAAGCGTCTGCTGAGAAATGCATGTGGAAGAAGGAAAAAAAGACCAAATGCTGTTCTGTCTCATCTTCCTCTGTTTTGTGTAGGAAGGCTGAACAACCGTACCTTTGGGAAAGGGGTAATGTTTCCACAGGTCAGCCTTTCAGTTACTGGGTCAGCCTGTCGTGCACTGGGGACGTGGCTTTACGCACTTATGACACCTGTGTTTGTCCTCTGGTTCTGATCTGCCGTAGGGAAGGGCTAGAGAAGTCCTAGCTCAGGAAGTTGAAACCGCATGGTAGCGATTGCCTTCTACATAGAAGTAGACCAGAAGGGAAGGGACAAATATCTTCTCTGTACATATTTCCCATCTCCTGCTCTACCTTTCTCCCTCCCCCCCACCTTTTTTTTTTTATTTTTACAGAAGCAGTTGAACTCCGGCCTCATGCCAGCAGGTACTGAATAAAATGAAAACCCTCAAATGTGTTTGCAAATATATAGGTGAAGATTGGATGATGCTTTGCTCTCTCTGTGACTTTTATTGGCACCCACGAGGTTTGATCTGGTTAGGTGGCTTGGTCTATTTTTATTTTACGCGTTTTTGTCTGTGGGTTTTGTGACCAACTGCTAAACATTAATTTAAAGGAAGTCTTACAACCAGCTATGTGTATTTTTTCAAGTTATAATTGAAATAGAGGATGAATGATTAGAAGTAATATCTGCTACCAAAAAGTTGCTCTTACTAGTTCCTTACGCACTAAGCTATGGTAGAAATGCAAGAAGCTGGAAGACTCTTGCCCCGTCTCACTTGATGAACAGTAGTGAGACACAGCTCTAGGTGTGGCCAGCCATTTCCTTCAATCCCAGCTAGACCCAGCAGCGGTTCATGTTCTCACTGGTGGAGTCAGGAGCAGTGAGGCTTTCTCCATGATTGTCAGCTGTCATAGCAGTATACTGTAAAACTACTTCTTTTTTATTTTTTACCTGCTAACATCTGGTGACTGTGTGTTTTTTCCACATGTAACTTTCACACAAAATTGTGTGCCACTCTGGGGATAAACGTCTTTGGTTTTGAGACGCTTCCTGGGAATGAGTAGATCTTGCAGTTTTCATTTTATATAGATCATGGAAACCAGACTTACAGGTGCATTTCCAGACTTCAGAACCAAGCCAGCAGGTTTGCTGCAGTCTCTGCATTCTATAGACTTTCTGCACTGTCTGTGAAGCACCGAGGGCACCTGTGGCACTGCATGCAGAACAAATGTGGCATAGAAAGCACTTTGTAAATGAAATTACATGCCTCTTCCAGTTGCTTGTACTGAGGAAGAATTTGGGATAGCTAACTAGGAAAGAAAAATTGTTCCTTGTTTGATTTGTATGCCATTCCAAGAAGGGTTCTGCATATAAACAAGCATTACTGCATAATTACAAGATAAAATGCATGAAAAGGTTGAAAATATATAATGCTGTTCTTTATTGGATCAAAGTACTAGCATTTTTTTTAATGGGAATGTTACTTTTGCCATCATTCATACAGAATGTTTTAATCAACTTTTGTTAAGTTTTATGCATAGTCCAAGGAAGAAATCTGCTTAAAAACTGCCTGCAGTTATCAATACTCATCCATTTTATTTTGGCTGTTGCAGCTAACACTTTTGCTTACTTGTCTATAAAGCGCTTAAAGAAAGGCCACAGTTCTTAATCAAGATTCTAAGTCTCATCTCAATATACTTAATTCAGTAATTATTAAAATAGTTTCCTTCCTGCCTCATCTATTTGTTACTGTAATTCACACTTAATAGTTTAAGAGGTTGAGAGCTGTTAGCAGAAAGTCAGTGTTTATGTGTGTTAATTCACTGGTTTATTATTGATGTTCTGTGAATTGCAGTAGTCAATTCTGCCCCTTCTATCATGGATTTATAATGAAAATATCAAAATTAATACCTAGTTACAGAAATAAATATTCAAGAAATCAATGAGATGATAGTATCAGGATACCAACCGTCTGACTACAAGGCTATTGAAGGACTGAAGTATTATGGGAGAGGCTGTTGAAGTAGTAAGCCAAGTCCTTACAAATAACATTATTTTGCATGAAAAGAGGTGGATGTTTTTAATGCCGGATATATTGTTTGAACCTCCAGCTTCTGGTTCCATTGACCATGGGAAAGGGAGAATGTATTGGCTCAACTCTCTTGACCACTATACAGTCATGTGTCATCCCTCCCCCGCTTTAATTTCAAACTGAAGCATCCTCATTGAGCTTAGTGTAGATGAGGTTTTCTTTTGCTTTTTGCTCTAGGAGGCAGGGCACTGCTGGAATAATTGTGTGTTGAATGTGTGGATCATAGAGCGTAGACCATGTCCCTTTTAAAACTTACAGTAGCCTTCTGTCACCTGTGTAGCTCGCGTGTTTTTCCATTACTGTTGCTATGCTCAGCTATACCTGCAACAAATAGCAGAATTGAGACTAGCATGAATCCCTTGCCCATATGAATAAAAAAAAATTGTCCTGTGTAAAATTTGGAAAAAAACCTCACCCTGTCGTCTCCCCTCCTCCCCCCATACTTTAAACCACAAGCCAAGCCCCCTCAGGTTTGACTTGGAAGTATTTTAACTCTGTCTGGCTACAGAGGTCATGTCTCAGGGTTGGAACAGGCTGAATCCTTTAATTTGGAAACTGCTACTTAAAGGTATTTAAAACGAAAATCAAATACAAATGCTGCACTGTAGTTGTCATCCTGTGTTGTAATTGGCGTGATGAACCTTTTGAAAATTGCATATTATTTGCAAAATTGCATTATTTTGGTGGTTATTTTGGAGGCTTTTTTTAAACACCATGAGGTCAACAGTTAGAAATCCTAGGGTCCTGCTTATGAATCCAGAACTGTAGAAATAGCTAAAATCAGAAAAGGAGGCTATGGAACAGTGAGTCGTTTTGCGAAGTGCAGCAGTGTAATGTCCGGTTTCCATAAGGTCACGTCATTTTCACAGAGGTACAGCTGCTGTGTAGAAATGATCTGCAGGAAGGCAATGTGGTGACAAAGTTCCACATACTAGACATTTCCTCAAACTCTGAAACTCGTGCATGCATTTGTTTGTGATAATGGCAGCTTGAAAATCCTACCTGCCACCTGTTAAAATTTCTCTGAGCATTTCAGTTGTGTTTTCTGAAGCTAGCTAAAGGTTACAGAGAAGAAACTAATTTATGTGCCATTAATTAGCAGCACAGGAATAATAGCCAACATTTCTTTGAGGTCTGAACCTTGGGATTATTTATAAAAGCTGCAGAATTAGTCAAAACTCAGGAGGATATCCTCCCAAGCATTCCCCAGGATTGCCTTAAAATGGGTGACTTGAGGGTAGGTGCTCGGATTGTCATGACTTGTTGGCATTCAGTTGTGGGGCTGTTTTTGCAGGATGGGCAGGGACATAGTGATGCTTATACTGTAAAGTTTTTTGTTTAAATAATGCAAAGTAAAGCTCTTTTATTTCTGTTTGCATTTTCAAAACAAGACTGCAAAACTGCGTTTTGAGTATCTGTATTTTAAATTGAGTCTTTTTGGTAAAAAAAGAATAAAAGCAGTTTGGTTATCATAGAGATCCAGTCCATTGTGTTCAGTTTGTTCCATACCCTGAGGCATGCAAAACTTATGCCTGGACCACTCTTGCAAAGCAACAGGTTTTAGTTCCCTTCCTGCTTGCTGTCCTCGCAATCCAGCAGCAATCCAATTGTTTTGAGGTGGAGCTTTCCTTTTTCCCTTTCTCCTTTTGGTGCCCAGTCCTTCTCCATTGTCCCTAGGGACTATTGCTTCCCCTGAGAAAACTCCTAGCTCAGGTTAAAGAAAGAAGGTGAACTGCCACTGTGGAAATATGCAAAGACATTAGAATACAGAAAGGGACTTAGTGTTGAAATGTGAGTGCAGTACAGAGGCTTGTTTGGCTCTAACAAACAAGGCACAGAAAGAGGAGAGTGATCAGAATACAAGCAAAAGTCATGGTATCATCTTGTGTTTTCTCCCTTTGTCATGCTGTTTAACAACCAGTATCATGCCAGTGCATTAAATAATGGCAATTTTAAGATCAACTCTGGGAAATACGTTTGTTTGCATGCAGAGGACCATGTGCACTTAACTGTTTGGTATAGAGAACAATCCTTTTCTGCTTCAGGGCTGTGACTCACCGAGAACGTTATTAGGTGCTTTGTAGGTATGGAATGGGAAGCCGGTTTCCATAAATCCGTAATGACGTTAGCCTAGGCTTTGAATTCTCATGCTCTGGAAGAGTTAATCCAAAACCGTGTGAAGTAAATGAGAAGTCCCTAGTGGCTTCTCAGAACTTTGCATCAAGCTGTTGAGCTGAAGAGCCTATATGCTTTTCTACTGACAGTCCTCCAAGAGATGGTGCGTGAGGGCTTCTTTCCTGTCTTGGTTCCACAATTGCTCTCTGTGTTGCTTCAAAAACAAAATGACAACAAAAACCACCTCATCAAGCAAACACCAGAGAATGCATTTGCTGCTTATGTCCATTTTTACACTAACTAGCGAGGCTTAATAAGACAAGAAAAATACAGTTTCATCTAGTTCTAGTGTGGATGATAGATACTGAGGAGTACGTCAGAGAAAATCCTGAGCAAAATTTGGCATGGTAAGACAAATACTTACATGGAAAGATTTTTAGAATGACAGATTTACACCATATTGTATGGTGTGTCTTGGACCTCTCTTGAATAGACCTGTTGTAAGGCCATAAGTATTTGTTCTAAAAGGTATTCACTGAAGAGTTACCAAAAACATTTAATTTCTTTGATAGTTTGCTTGAATTGCCTTTCTGTAGTTCATTGTAATTTCAGGTTAATTGTATACAATTTGATGACAATGTGCTGTGTCTACCAAATGCAAATTCTGCAAAGTCTTCAAGCAGCATTTAATCTTAATGAAAATGCCATTTGGAAGGGAGAAAGGTTGCTTAAAAGCAGAGGTCAATTTTGGCAGCTAATGAGTTGGTGTAAATGAACAGAAATGTCTTCCTGAAGGACTTTTTTTTTTTTTTTTTTTTTTTCAAATGGGAAAACATGGTTTTTCTCAGACAGCTCTTGCAGTGACTTAGGAAGGTAAGATCTTTTTCTTATGGCAGTTTCTGAGAAAAAGTATTTTGGCAAGGCCTGGCCTGTTCCTGCTACAGATGAAAATTGCCCCTTTTCTTACAGCCGAGTATGTTGTTGGCCAGAGACATGGGGGAGGAGATGGAAGCAGCAAAGTAAGCAGAATGGAAGCTCATGTGAGTGAGACTGGGTAATTATGTATGACTTCTAATGAGATGAAGATGTTGATGTAGGTAATAGAATTTTTCTGAGGCAAGAAGAAAACTGATGCTCAACAGACTAAGAAAATGTAATGTGGAACTGTAGTTCAGTGATAGCTTTGTTAAAAACATAAATTGCTAAGTTGAAAACACAACTTATTCACATGTCAAGGAAAAACAGTATCGACTGAGAGGGCGGTGATTTCCAATTTATCTGTGGGAAATTACCTTGCTTTCCCCTTTGCTGGATGCTTTCCCCTCTTAAAAGGGGAAAAAAAAGTCCCTTTTATTCTACATGGTCCTTCATCCTGTGCTGTTCATTTGACATTGGCCAGGAAGCAATAGGATTTGAACATTGACTCAGCCTAGACATAGGGGACAACTGGTTTTTAATTACCCAAACAGAGGGGAAAAGTTTGTATCCCATTAGCAATCCTCAAAGACTAAAGCACCATAAAGTGTAATCACTTAGCAATGTGTGTCTATAGTATTAAGCACATTTGAATGAATGCCAATGAATGACTTATAAATTGTAACCAATTATGAAAGTCTTGGGGCATATCTGAACAGTGTTTGTTTTAAATTTCAGAAACAAACATCAAATAAATCCCAATGAAAATGGATTTGTATGGTTAGTCTTCTCTCGAATGGAATGTAATTTCCTCTTTTGAAGGAAATCTTGTACCATAAGCAGCACATTCAGTGAATACCAATGATATTTAATTGGTAAACCTGTTCAGGAAGAGATTTTCTCTTTTTTTTTTTTTTTAAGTGAAAATTCTTTTGTAAGAACACTTGGTATAATGCCCTTTTTTTCTATCTAGCTGAAACAGTGGGGTCTGTTAGCAGGAATGCTAGCATCAGAATACAGATTTTTCTCAAAGAGAACCTTTGGCAAATGATTGAGCTGTGACAGGGAGATTTTTTCAAATGCCAAATGGGAATTAGGTGCTCAGTTCTCATGACTTTCAACATGTAACTGCCATTTGTTCTTTTGTTAATCTCTCTTTTTGATCTGAAGTAATTGGCTTCTGCCTGTGTATCTTTATCTCCTTGTGTGAGGCTTGTGTGAGAACGCACGTGTTGTAGGGAGATTCGGACTGCTCATCAAAAAGAGCATCATCTGTGTGCTGGCAGTTAGTTCAATGTGACAGCATGCTGAATGTGGATTGCAGACCTGCAGAGTGGAAGAGGATGAGAGCAAGATTCACCTTCTGGTGACCTTATTATGCCAGCAACCAAAATGAGTCACTGAAATATGTAATAACCAGGTAGAGGCTGGATTCAGTGGATTCGCTGCGTGCTATGTATTGATTGTCAAGGAATGGCTGTGCCGGCCGATAACCTCGCTATCCTGCTTCTGGTATCGGCAAGCTTCTTGACTTAGATACAAGATAAGAGGTGTCAATTTTGTTGCTCTTTCAAAACTTAAAACAGCTTTTTGCTGCTTCAGAATGGTGGGAAAAAACCCAACCCAAAACGAACAACCCCTCCCCCCAAAAAAGACCCACAAAGGTGTCTTGAGAGCCTTTGAGTTTGAATGGGGCAATATTAGTGCGCTCACTTGAAGTTAGAATCTTTTGTATTGAAGTTTCAAAAAGACAAAAGGTAAGTGTGTATGAAGTATTTTTAGTGCATTTGTTACAAAATCCCAACGTAAATGCTAAGCAAACTGCCTAAATCAAACTTTCTGTAGGTTGCTAATTTTGAACCGGGTAATCAACATTTTGTATGTTTGTATGTATGTCGTCCCACACGTAGAATGGATGCAATGAGTGAAACCTATTTTTTCTAGCACTTGGATGCTTAATAAAATTAACACCATAGAAAAATCCTTGTGAACACTTGTGTTCAAAGATGAAACTATGAAAAATATGAGGGTGGTCATAGAGGGTATTTTTCTTTGTTTTTCAGTCTGCTTATTGAGTTCCAATTTTTTTTTTTGGTGTATTGGATAGCCTGGGAGGAAGGCTTATGGTGGGGGGAAGTAGGCCCACGTAATTAACAATTGTATAACAATGCAAACAAGGGTGAACCGATTCTGGTTAGCCACCCTGTGCTGTGTAGCTAACTTTTTATTGTAGGGGTGTTTGTGGAGGTGTGTGCAATTCTATTGCAAAGCAAATAACAGAGGGTAGTTTATCAACAGTAATTAAGCCCTGTGGTGTGTTTATAAGTGAATATTGTTCAATAGCTAGGAATCAGTTACGCGTTATTTTTTTTCAAAGGGCATTTAGTGACACAAGTCACACACAGAGAAACTCCCTCAATTTTTGACACATAGCCTTAACTGCAAGACAGTAGTTCTAAGTAGTAACTAAGAAGTGTTCTGCTATTTTAAGCAAGGAAAGTTGTATTAGGTTTCCCTGGAATTTCTACGTAATGGGTTTTGAGCACTGTATTATATAGTTTTATATAATATAATTGTACAATTGATTTAATAAAATATATTGAAATATATACATTAAATTATACAGGTTATGCAATAATTTGTATTATTTTAAATTTTCTATAATTTTATAGATCTTGCTGTATAAGCTCAAAATACTTTGTTTTAAAACTGAAGTTTTAACTGCTTGACATCATTGGTGATAAAGAACAGGGTGGGGTGCCCAGAGCCCTGTAGGAATACCACACAGTACATTAAGTGAATCCCTTTGCCAACTGGCTGGTTCTGGCATGCAGGATTCTTACTTCTATCAAGCCCACTTAAAGACTATAGGAGGTACTTACATGTGAAAAGAACCAACAACCCAACAAATAGTATTTTAGGTCTACACTGGGTATTTAAAGTTGACAATTCTGTGTAGAAATCCCTCCTTTACAAAAACATAGTGGTATAGAAAATGTATGATTGTTGCACTTTTTTTTTTTTCTTATTACTACGAGCTAACTTCTGCAATTCTGAGAATGGGGGAAGAAATCACTTTGGGTTGACAAAACATGAAAATACTTATTTAGTGATTTGAAACGGGAGAAAAGATATTTGGGGTTGAATGAAACATTTTGTTTGGCCCAAATGATAGTTTTGTTATATTGATGTATATGTCAACAAATGTAATGCATTGCGGGTGGAGCTTTTATTGCTTTAAAATCAGTTTGATGTATAGCTAAAAATCAATGAAAGGGCTAAAAAAAAAAATGGATGTGCAAAAGGCTAAAATCATTGAAAAATTGAAATGCTTTGTCAGAAAGTATCAACAAAACTTTGTCTTTAAACACATGCAAACAATTTTATTTTATGGAGACAAGTCTCTTAAAATTTCTTACATTGCCATGTTACCAAATCCTGGTGTTACTCTTATGTTCTTTTGGTTGTCTGAGTTGAGAGGAAAACCTGGACTGAGAGACTTTACTTAGCCTCAGCTTTGTATCCTCTTGAAGTAAGCTGCTATTGTAAGATAAAATGCTGTTCTGAGTCTTAAAAGTTCCAGAGAATCTACTTTTGCCTTTGTTAAAATGGTCTTGGGGTTGATAGGCCTTTTGCAGCTACCTAAGTGTGCACGACAGCCTTTCTCCTTTAGCTGCTTGTACTTGATTTTACTGTTCCAAAAGAAAAGTTATTTTCAGGTTGCGCCTTACTCCACAGCTCCATCCACTGTTTGGCTCACTTGGCTGCTGTAGCTTCAGAGAGGCTGGGAGTGCAATAACAGGATAAGCAGGTTGGGACCGACCTGTGGCATGGGGAGGGCTCTGTGGGAAAGCCAGCTCAGAGCCTGTCCAGGAGCTTGACACAAAGCACTCTGCTACTCGCTTGTGTTTTGGAAGTGTCGCTTGACTCTCTTCAGAAAATCAAAAACTCCAATAGATACTGATCTCCTAAAATACTGTACAGTCTAACAAGTTATGTACTATGCCCAAGAAATAACAGGCTCATAAAGTGTATCTGTGTATTTGAAGGCACTGAAAAACTGACTGGGGATAAAGTGTCCAATATTGCCAGGAGGATAGCTATGGTTTAGAAAAAAGGTAAAATGTGCACTAGACCTGTAGTACTTGACTCTATTGCACAAAAGAGACTTTCAAGCCTTTAAGTTACTTGTTTAAGGGCTCTATTTGGTATCTGATGTGCTGTAATGCCTGAATGTCAACTCCGACAAAAGTGGTATAAATACTGTCAGAATAAAGCTCACTTTGCTGAGATCTAGGACAGGAAGCTCCTGCTGTGCAAAAACCACAATAAGGAAAGTCTGTTGCTAGCGATGAGAAAGCTGAGTAGGAGCCCACTTAACTCAGATTAAGGAATTACTCCTCTGCCGAACTGGATCCAGGCTAAAAAGTTTGTACCTATAACTTATTTGAAAGTTCTTATACTTGTGAGGGGAAGAACCCCTTTGGTATTGGGAATAGGATGTAGTTCTCTGGGACTTTCTGTAGCATCAATCTAACCTATTCTGATGATTTTTGTTGTGATTTAATGTCTGTCTTGCTCCACAATTGTCTGCCATTCCCTCTAGTGACCCTCGCCTCTGAGGCAAACACAACAGAGTGTATGCTGACTTGTGGAGGGCTTTAGGCATTATGAAAGTTTAGCTAGAAAAAAAAATAAGGACAAAGAACTGCATTGAGGTTCGATTCCTTGATTCAGTTTCAAAACTTGGGTTAATCGGTATTCTTGTGGTGGGGGGAAACAAGGAAGAAATTATCTTGGCATGGGAAACTATCTAGAACTGGAAGTGAATGGCTGTAAAAGCTCAAGAACTGTTTGCGATTCTCTGGACTACTTCTAATTCAGGACCCTGATCCTGTAGCCACTTATGCCAGTGAGTAATATTTACTGTAATTAGTTTGGGGAGGATAGGTAAAGTTTCTGTGAGTAAAGGTTTCTCAAATCTGGATCTGTACTGTGGCCCATGCCTGCTCAAAACTCCCCCTTTAAAGCTATTTGCATGTTTTAGCAGAGTAAAAATTGGTAAAGTAGAAATCCTAAGTGGGAGCTCTGTCACCAATCTTTATATTACTTTCCCCTCTGTTCCTTCCAAAAATGGTTGGACCATGGGAGGGTGTGGTGAAGCATCCCTGCGTTTCCTGTCCTTATGGGATTCTGCAGCCCAGGATGGTCCCTGGGTGCTCTGGGACCTGCCACAGCTCTGCTGCTGGGCTTCCGATGCCAGCTCAGTCAGCTCTGCGTGGCATTGCTGATGGGTTATTGGCTTATGGCTGAGAGTGACTCTGTGGCCAGTATACCAAGGTCCTTGCCCTAATCTGAGTCTTATAATATCATATTAACAGATAAATATGACTCCTGACCGATTTATTTTCAGAACAATTTGGGAAGCACTGTGGGTTGTGTGATGTACAAATCTAAGATTTAGAGGATTATAAGAGAACATTAAATTGTTGTGGTTGGATCACATTCAGTCTAAGAATAAAGATTTTTTTTTTTTTTTTCTCTGAAAGTTGAAACAATGTAATTTTATTCTTAGTCATCACAAGCTGTTTGTTTGGTGTTTTTTTTTCAATATTTGGTTTCTTTGCAGAAGCCAATAAACTAGACAATTTCTGTCAGCTTAAAAATCACAAAGATCCAAGGGTTCATGAAAATCTAATTCCTATTGAAGACAAAAGCTTTTGTTCCCCGTCTGGTGAGCATCATCAGATCCTGTATAACTGGGATGAAGAGGGGTGCACGGGAATAGCTTCTTAACATGGCACAGTTCCTTCCACTGTGCTTTGAGGAGGCCATTGGAGAAGTGGGCACGTACCCACTACATTAATGCAAGTAGCAGCTGGAGGCATAGTTGTGCTGAGACTTTAACTCTGACTACTGCTGAGCTTGATCACGTTAGCAAAGTAAACATTTCCCCAGCATAGATGGCACAGATGTCTTTAAAGTGAGTAAGGTTTAATGCGTAGTGGATAACAAAACTATCCAAATAATGCCTCGCTTTCTAGGTCAGTCCTTTCTTTTAAAGTGCAGGTTCTGTTCTAAAAGGCAATCAGTACAAACGGTCTGCTGGGCTCTGTATTACGTTGGTGTCATGTTTACACTTATTCTGTATGTTATAGTGTTATATATGATATTTTATCTGTAAAAGCTGTGCTACAAAAGCTGTCAAGCTTCAGATAACAAAGTGTGCTCATCCCTCAGGAGATACCATTCTAATTTTAGACTTTTGAAAACAGGATGTAACAAAAGTAAAACTGGGGGGAAAAAGGTGAGAACTGGGTGTATTAGATCAGTAAACATTCTGAATTTACTCAGTAAAAGTTGGAGCGCATAGAAAGAAAGGTACATAAAAGAAGGAATGACCTTTGTTAGCTCATCTTTAGAGTTGTCAGCATAAGAGGGGCTCTGGAGGAGATGTGAATCAGGAGAGTAGAGCAGATGGGTATATTGAGGGTACCCTGGAGCCGAAGAGTGAAACTGGGAACAAGAAGCAGATTTTTTTTTTGAGAGAAACGGGTGCTCTATGGAGTCTGATGTGCCAAATCTGAAGTCTCTGAATATTTGATCATGTTTACCTGTGGATCTGGATTAAAGAGAGAAAATGTACATAAATATACAGATAAGCCGAGGAGCTTAAAGCTAAAAACCAGACTTTCTCTTGTGTGAGGAAAAGAGAATTAATAGAGACTTAACATTAGTGAAAGAACCAAGTAGCTGTATTTCGTTGGGTGTGTGTCCTTGTGTCTTGTGTGTGCAAAATGAGAAGGTTTTCCTAATAAAATCTGTGTGAAGAGGGCCTGGATGAGAGTTTTAACTGTCAGAGCTAAAAGAAAAGGTCACTTCCTAGACACTGTGGTCTTTGTCCTTTTAGTTTTGCTCTTAGGGAAAGCTCTAAATGAGGTAGTGCAGGATGAATATGTGGCCCATGAAGGGTTTACAGTGGAGAACAAACTGTATTAAATTGAAATATGCATAAAAACTAAATTAGACTAGCTTATAAAGTGAAGTTGAAGCCAATTATGGAAATTAAGCATGATGTAATAGTTAATGAAACCAGTGTAGCAAGCACAGTGAAGCTATGCTGATTGCCAAGAACATCTTGCTTTTACAGTACTTACGTAACCGTCACGAAAAGCCTCAGAGTATTTTTAATAACAATGAGCCTTTTTAATAACATTTCTTTTCCCTTCTTTTTTGCTTTTTTTCCCTGTTTTGTGCTGCAGGTGGAATATGGGGGGGAAGTAAAAAAACCAATTTGTAACTTTCCCAAGCAGTATTCCAGGTTATATGTGTATTTTTATTGCCATTGTGAGTGTCTGTGAATCGCATGTGTGTACTTCATTAACAAGAAAAATTCCATCTCCTGAGGACTTTTATTGCCCTTACAAGTTGAATGGAAGATTTGTGTGGTTGTCTGCCTTGATTTGCTTCTGTTTTCAGCAGTCCAAATTTAATTTCATTAGAGGAAAGACATACCAAACACAACACAATGTAATGCAATGTAACATTGCGTGGCTTGTGTCATCATAGCTGTTCTCAAAACTTTTGTGCTCTTAAAAAATGGCATAATGTGGATCTAGAACTTGACTTGTTACTTCTCTGAATTTCTCAGTCTTATTCCCTCAACAGAAAACTAGATTTCACTTCAGAAATTCTTGTCTGACTAAAGTCATAATAAAATAAGCCTAATGGATAGGAGTCTCCATTTTAAAATAGAGATTTGTTCTAGTATAGGCTGATAATAAAAATTTACCAGTTACAGATCACCTTTTCTTCGGCATCAAGCAGGTTTTAAATTTATTCTGTGATATACAGATATATATACACACACACATACACACACATATATATATATATATATAGTTGCTGGACTGAAAGCTGAGAGATCATCTTTTCAATGAGCTTCTTAGAAGATATTGGGTAATTTAGGTTATGCATACCTCGCTTTCCTATGTACAAGATAAACGTTAGAAACAGAGAGGTTAGCAGGTTTAAAAATGTTTTCTGAATTGTCAAAGCCAAATCCTTATAGAAATGCCAGCATTTGACAAAATTTTACCTAACAGGAGCAACGGTGGAGTAGGACACATACTTGGGAACTGGAAACTAAGGTGCTGGGCCCTGCTCTGCCTACATCTTCAGCCTAAACCTTGTTACTGGCAACAGAAGGGAGGCTTTACTGCAATTTTGAATCGTAATTAAATGATATAGTGTGGTGCTTATTTTCAGAATACCCAAAGCATTCATGCTTTTTTCACGTTTAGCTTTTTTTACACTTGTAACAAAGATCCTCTGTTTGCTTTAGTCAGTATCCAGAGATTGTTACTGTGGTTATTACCTCTTCTGCTTCCCTGATTTAGGAAGGCTTAAGGAGAACATATTCATTCTTTCTTTGCATAGTGTCATCTTCTGGCTTCTCCTGCAGCCGACTATCTGGTTCATCCTGTATTTTCCTGAATTAGCCCAATTTTGATGGGTGTTAATGGCTGGAAAACAGATCATCAGAACTAAACTACTGAGTGGAGCAAGGGACTTTCCAGATAGCAAAGAGAGTATATTTAAGTAGTCCATTCCGCTGGAATCCTTGTTTGCCTCAACAGGGCACCGTGTACTATATGTTACTGTTAGTTCTGTGAGAGATTCTCTATATCATCCATGAATTAAAGAACCAGGCTGTTAGCCTTAACCTGAGAGGTTTGATTCAAAGCTCCTATCAGTGAGTTTTCAGTGAATTTCTGAGAAATGCAAAGTGGATTAAGTAAAAGTTTTTGTGCCTGACCCACTCTTGTTTATTTACAAAACATCATTTCTTAGTTGGAAAGTGACCTGAAATTTTGAAAAAATAACAGAAGGAAATCATCCATTCTCCTGGGCATCTGTAATTGCTCAGTACCTGGAATGTCTACAGAGGGTTTTTAAGAGTTTTCCATCGTTAAACAGACCATAATCTAAACTTGTGTTAATATCATGCAATGAAGAGAAACTGTTACTAAGTACTTAAAAGTTCTCCTTTCTAAGTTACGCACATGATAGCGAGATACATCAGGTAACCAGTATTTTTATCATACCTAAGACAAATATATTGAGATGGAATCCAACCCTGGTTTTGGATTACTAGTGTTTAAGTGAAGCAATACAGGTACAAAATAATCAGCAGAAAATTTATGGGTAAGGCTATACTCCAAAGAAGTCCAAGCTTTTAAAAGTGAAGTCACAGAGTTAAATCTTTGCTGCTCTTGGAATTATGTGGTAGGTTTTTGATAATGGTACTGCTGTGTTTGTCATCCCAGGATAGCTTTGATTTTAAAAAATGAATTAGATATTTTTCTTCTTTTCTCCTCCCTCTGCTTCGGGAGTTGCCAAAGCAAGTTTGAGTTATTTTGCAAATAATTTCTGAGCTTGAGAGCAGTACCTCCATTAGACATGAAATATTGGAAACAATGCAACAGCTCATTGCATTGTGTATGTATCTTTCCCTTGTCATCTATTCTACCTCATAAATCAAAAATACCCCAAAAAGAATAAAAAAAGAGAAAGCATGAAAGGAAAGGGGAGTAAGACTAGAATAGGAAAGAAAGAAGAAAACAGATTAATATTTTTCTTTTCTTTCAGAGAAATTTATTGTAAATGAGAGACAAACAAGTTTCTAAAACCCTGAATATTACTTTCTTTCCCATATTGACCAAACACAATAGTATTTTGTATCTGCACAGAATCATCACATACGAAGAATTTGATGTTGCTTGTTTCTATAGCTACAGTAAGTGTAATTACTAAATAGTATCTTTTGCAGATTCCATTGTAACTTCAGGTAACTAATGATGCTTTTTTTTTTTTTTTGTAAACTGTCTGGGGCAAAATGCTCATTTTGAATTTAACACAAGTAATACCATTTTGTATCTTAGTTAAGCGTTTTGTCACAAGACTTATCTCTGCAGAGTCCGGGGTTCTGTCTGTAAGAATATTACAAATGTTATTGCTACTTATTTTCTGGAAGGAAGATAAAGTACTGCGTGTGTCCAGAGAAGCTCCTCTTCCATTTTTACTGTTTGCTACATACCACTGCAAATTCAGCATGAAATCACTGCAGAGATAATTCATACTATTCTCCGCTATCTTGCATTAAACCAGAGGCACCTCAGAGACCGTAACGTTATCTCTGGGAATACAAACTATGTAAATATAGACTTGTGATGCAGGGTTATGTTAGACCGTGTAATTTTCTTAACAACACAAAAGAAACCAGGTAAAGAGTGTTCATTTTTCTTTTGTCCATGAGAACCAGTTTTTCAGGTAACTGCCTCTTAATTATTCTGTGGGAGGAAGGAGACTTTTTTTTTCTTTTTTAGGAGAGGTTCTTGATGAAAAATGATAAATTCAGTGAAGCACAATTCAGGCTGAACAAACATTTAAATTGTGGAATGTGAGGCACTTAAAGGATATGCATATGAGGGGATTTTGTTCTGAATACATGAAGGACACAATAGCAGAAAATATATATCTGAATTTATCTTAGTGTGAAAAATAGTCTGGAAAATTGTATAACCTCTGTTGTTTGCTCATAAGAGCTCTAGTATATTTTGATTACACTAAAATTAAGGAATAACTTTTCTCATGACTACATACAGGCTCAAACCATCATCAGGTCAGAGATTTTCAAGGTAATGGGTAAATTAAGAGTTCAATTTACTGGACTGAAACAAAATTAATCTGTTTAAGGAAGTTCTTTTTATTTGACCTGAACTTCTTGACTTTGTTCATCTCTTACATTGTGCAACGTGTTGAATTTGAAAATAATATATACCAAAAGGATTAAAAAAAAAATCCATTGCTAGTCCATATAAAGTTTTCTAGGATACCAAAAGCTGTGAGAGAGAGAGTAACAGGTCTGCACAGGCTGCCATTTTGTCCCTCCAGAAGAACCAGCTTGCTTTGGTGTCCGTCTTTCTTGTGTGCATGAAGTGCATCTCCAAATTTTTGTTTGTTTTTTATATATGTGTATATATAAATATTAAAACCCCTTTTTACGTTGCTATATGTGTGCATGCATTTGGATGTGTATATATATTTAGTGCTCCTACATTAAATCAGAAGAAAATATTTTGGATTCTAGTACAGACTTATCCTTGTTGACTATCTTGAATGGACTTGCTGGTCTTGATTTTCATTGAGTCAGTTATTGGAGTTTCTCTTGGAAATTAAACTGTTTACAAAGACACAAGTTTATTGGCTTGATAGTTGAAATTTTATTCCACTACCATCTTTGTTCATGGCAGTATTTATACTTGCCAGATATTTGCCATTTTGTTCTACTTGTCCACAGATTTGGAAACCTCACGTGAAATTATTGAGCCTAACTGGGCCAGTATGGAGCGTGGCCTAAACTATTTAAAATGAATGGAGTGACGATGGCAATGAATTGCATGGCCTGACCGTGGCCGGCTTTCCTAGCCGTGTTTTAAATGGCATTGTGGCCAACAGTCACAAGACATGGATCAGATGCCTTGTCAAGCTGGAAGACGGGAGTGTTTCAGAAGAGTTTCACAGGCAGAACCTGATAGCGGTTCCTCCAGACTTTCAGGATGGAGTTACTAGTGAATGCGGCTTAGCAGTTCCCTGTCAGTTGGCTTTTTTTCCGTAGCTGGCAGCTGGCTAATGTGAAAGCAGCTATGCCAGGAAAGTCCTGATGCTGATTCTGTGATTTGTCCTTGCATATAAATAAGAGCTAGTGCTTGACCATCTCACATTGCATAGTAAGAAAAAACAAGGAAATTACAGGATTGAAGCATTCAGCGGGCAGGGGTTGCTTGCCTGCAGTTCTTTGGGCATCAAAAGGCATAGAACCAAGTTGACAGATTGTTAATTCCACTTCTTACACATAGCACCCGTTATAAAAATAGAAGAGGAAGGAGGAGGTTTGGCCTTATTCCAGGCAAGGATCCCAGTTCCCTCCATTTGGTACATGGGTGGTGTTTCCTCTTCTGGCACTCAGGGATTTGATTGTTTACACAGGTTTGCTTAGCGAGTGCACAATTTAAAAAATGATTTGGCAGAAAAACAGACTTGCCTGTGTGTGTGCACAGGCACTTGGAAATTTATATGTTCTGTGTGAATGCATGGCATAGACAAGAAAGAGCGTGTTCCTTTTGACAGGAGAGCGGTTGGGTGAGGTGGAAGCACTGGGGAAACCTGCCCCGTCCTCAGCCTTTCTCCAGCAGCCCTTTAGTGTGTGGCACCCTCCTTGCTATCTTATGTTTGCTGGGTTGAGCAGGGAGGTGGATGTGACTGACACGGTGGCTAGAGAAGGGGACCCAAGAGCCAGCGCAGAAGGATAAAGTTATTCTTCACAACCATCAGTTATTACTTCTTGCTGTAGGTACTTGGTTTTGTAGGACTGAATGTCTACTGGGGGTATATAAAAGGAAGACAAAGCTGAGTGGGTAACAAAGTCACTGTGGCTCACTGAGCTGTGTGTATGCATTTATTTTCATGCTAGCAATAGTGATGTGTGTACACATGGCATCTATATTGCACATGATGCAACAGCTGTACTACCTGTAGTTTTATTGTTGATTACAATGTAGATAGTTTAGAAAAAACTTAGAAATGCAGAACATGCTGAAAATATTTGGATATTTGGGAGGATCTTCAATTTAAGTTCATCAGGACACTCAATATTGCCCATACACGTTGATGAAGATCTCTCTTCTCTTCTGGTTTTATTGAATACTTAAACTGTACTATTTGAGTGATTTGCATTGTTTTAATGACAGTTCTTTTAAATGAAATTAAATCTGAAGAGAGAGAGAGAAGCTGAATTTCTTATAGTCACATAGTTAATCTTATGGTTGCTTAGCTTGTATTTATTTCTTCACAACAATTCCTGACAAAAGGAAACACTCAGTTCAAATTTTCAAGTTCAATATTAAGATGTAATGCAAGAAGAGGAGTACATTAAAGAGTTGTAATTGAGGCAAGTCTTTTCAAAGCCTGCATAAAGTCTAATGTTATTAACAGTATCACAGTCTTACATAACAGATTGTAAAATCTTTAGGTGTCACCTGAACCGCTGTCTTAAAATTAACTGGTTGGCCTGTGTAGTCATCCTGTTGTGTTATGTGAATTGTAGACTGAGTGAAAGAAAAGAAAGGTATTACAATATTTCATGACGGCTTTTTCAGTGATTCCAAATGAATCGGGTTAGCACTTTCAGTCGTCTTTTTCTCAATTCACATTACTCCTTGGCAACACTGAAGAATATAAAAGGTGGGATGAAGGATGAAATGACAATCATACAAAATCTTAGAACAACTTTTTCTTCCTTCTCAGTCCAGTGGGAGCCAATATTGTGCTCATACCATTTTGCACTACAAGGATGAGGTAATCAGGTTAAGTAAAAGTAGTGGAGGTTTTATCAGCAGTAGGGAAGCAGAGAATAAGTCTTTCTGGGTCCTCCTGTTTCCAGGGATGAACATGCCACCTTTTGCCATTTGAATTCTGTTTCAACAAAGTTGGACCATACACACTTGTTCGTTCTTGTACCCGCTACGCTTTTCTTCCCATTTTACCTTTGCTGCCAGCCACGCATTTCCTGCCCACTGGGTGCTCTACTCTCTTCTGTCTTCCTGATTTCTTTCTACGTCTCTGCCTTTCTCTCTCCCACTTACTGCCACTAATTAGCACTCTTCTGGAAGTTATATAGATAAGAAATCCCTAAAACTGATCTGTGTTGATTATGCAGCCAACAAACAATGGCAGAGCCAGGGCTGTCACCAAGCCCTGGTGTCAGCATTGCTAGTCAGTGTTGTAGCAGCCAAGAACTGGCTGGTTACAGGGGAATATTTTTCTCTCTAGTTTTTCAGAACTGAAAAATATTTCTGTGCAGCCTGAAAGAGCCTGGTTTTGATTCATTGTTGGTTGGTTGTTTGGTTGGTTTTTTTAACAAAGTTGAATCACTGGAACTTTCTTTAAGACTGAGCAGAGCAATGCGGTGTAGTTAGATTGCAATTGCAGGATCTGGTTTAACTTTTGAAAAATAACTTTTTAACTGACAAACCCCCCTTAAAATAATGCTGTTGGACTCAAAAGGATAAATCTTGGGCAAACCCATCAAGGCAAAAGTTCTTTCAGATTTCTGAGACAGGCAAAAGACTGTTTTATACGAGGGTGTCATTTTTGTGTTGTACGAATGATAAATGACAACCAGTGATTAGGAAATGCTTTTGTAGAGTTATTAAAGAGGCATTTAATAAGCAAGAAAAGTAGTTTAGAAAATGCCAACGTACACTGAGGATATGGTTTTAGAAGAGATGACAGCATTTTCTGTGACCAATAATCTGTCTAGTGTTGAGAATTCATTTGAAATGCAAAGTATAGGACAGGTCAACTAAACTGGCCATAGCATATCTGGAAAAAAATATGTGGCTTATTGCAAAACTAGCTATGTAAAATGATAAAAGAAAAAAATACATCTTGATATCAAACTAGCTCATGCATTTCTTTGCCTGGAATGAGTGTTGGGCTGTGTTGTGCAGTCAATTTGGTCCAGCTGAGTAAAACCGGCTTCCAAATCATAGCCATTTCCTGAGCTGGCTGCTCAATAATGCTTTCACCAAGCTGTGCTCCCTGTTATTGCTGGCCCTTCTCCTGGGAGCTGCGCTTCCCATACTTAATTAGATGGGGGGGGGGGAAAAAAAAAAAAGGATGAGCTGTTCCTCTCTTTCTCCATTAGGCTTCTGTCGGGACAGTCCTGATTCCAGTGCTCAGTAGCATGGCTCACTGACCTGGCTGCTAACCTGAGAGCCCCCTTTCAGTGAGGGGTTTTGCTTTGCCTTTTCAGCTTGAGAAGAGAGTAAATTCCAATTAAAATTGCTCCTGTGTTAATATCAATCCCAGTGTGACTGTTGTTTGGGGGAAAGAGAAAGTGTGAAGTTCCCGATACCTTTATCATTTTGGGTATCTTCATAGCTGCGATTTAAAATCTTTCATTCCTACTCTGTTATGTCAGTATGTGGAAAATGTTATCATCTTCTCTAATTAACAGCAAATACAGCCCTCCACCTACCAAGCAGCCAGAAATGGTTCAAATACCAGGTGACATCAAGCTTGTCTGGAAAAGCCAGCTCTAATAGGAGCTAAGCTGGATCAGCTGAGTTTGGCTTCTCTAACATGATGTGAAAAGAGTACCAATTAGTACCATCTCAGCAGGCCTATGTTTGAGAATCTTCAGTAAATCACCAGTGATGATACTCAGTAGTAACCTTTGCACCAGTCTTGTTCAGTAAGGGTGAAGATTCAGAGGTTGTAAGGAGATGGTATTAAATGGGTCATCTGCATTTGGTGCCCTCAGCCCCACACAGCTGGGAGATGGGGAGAGAAAGCAAAACTGTACATCTGCTGTGGCCACTGTTTTTCTCTAATTAAGGCCTTCGCTCTGCCTGTTAACGGTGTCCACCTTCTCATTAGAATGAATCTATTGGGGTTACTAGTATTTAAATGCAAGGGACGTAGTGAAATACAAGCTTAGGGGCTAGAATTTCTCTGGAGTGAACCTAAGCATGCCATTTTCCCTACTGCTGTGAGTGACCCTGGGTACTTCTACAGCCGTGGGGACACCTCCTTCCCTGCTGGGAAGTAACATGGGAGCAATGAGGCTGCCCTTTCTCTACCCACCCTCTTCTCCCCTCCCGCTAATCCACCTTCACTACTATCTATATGTAGTTTTGTCTTTTATAGCAGAATAATCTCAAATTAAAAGGATATTAACGTGCACACACACGAGCAATTAGTAACAGGAGATAATTACTCATCTTTGTTTAGAAAAATAGGTATTGTAAGGACCACTTCCTTTTCTAAGGAGGATGCAGTGAATAGTTTACTGCAAGCAGTGAGAACAGGACCATGTCTTCTTACACATTTTGAATTTAGTAAAATATCGGGGGAGAACGTGGGGGGGGATCAGCCTCATTTGTTGCAGTATTTGAAACCTTCAGCCGTTCCCAGATGGTTACAGTCAGTCCTCTGAAAAGCTGTCGTTGCAGGATTCAGACAAAGTTCCATCGTTCCGGTGTCAGAAAGGTCAGATGCTAGAATTCAGAAAAATTATTTACCTCAGATGCCAAATGCAGACTATCTGAAAATAGCCATATGCCAGTTTGTTATGGTGATGTGCACATGCTTGAGCTAGTATGTTGCTTTTGCCAAATGTTTCTCTCAATGAGATGAGTAGAAGCAGAGTGTCAATGCAGCGAGTGTAATCCATTCTAATATTAGAATGTGGGGCTGGATCCTGTGAGCCGGCTCCCCTGAACAGCCCAATGGTTGCAACTGCAGCTGAGGGTGCCAAGGACCTCGATGCTTTGTGCAAACAGCATTCACTGCTTCTAATTATTTTCTTTCTTTTTTGAAGAAGTATGAGTAAAGGACATCTAGCCCTCTTGCAAAATATAGTTGCAGTAGAAAATATGGTCGAATGGAAGTGTAAAAGTACTGTGTTGCATTTTTATTTATCTCAGTTAATGTCCTTCTAGCTTGATGGAGAACCCTATCCATAGTCATCCTATCTAGAAACAGAGTTTGCAAGTGTCAAAAGTAATACCATAAAAAAGAAACAAACCCCCCCAAACCTCCGGCTTTAACTTAGGGCCTTCTCTGGATTTGAATGCAAAGGTCAAGGACTTCTGAAAGTGATATTGTATGTGGCAGTGGCTGAGAGTTGGGGGATAGGTGGGTAGGTGAGTGAGAAGTGTTACTTCTCGGGCTGTAGCTTGCTTTGTTATGAGGAAGGGAGTTTTTCAGAACCATAATGGCAGGTGGGTATCTGTATCCCACCCCAATCCCTTAGGAAGACCCTTCCCCAGAGTCCTGTCTTGACTTTGAAATGGCAAATTGGGTAAGGCTTATAGGAAGTGAACTGTTCAGAGCTGATTGCTGCCACCTTTAGGCCAGCTGGAAATCATCTCCCCATGGAGTTATGTATGTCCTCTGAACTACCAGTTGCAAATATAATTCCAAATTCCCCTAACCTCTAGAGATTTGGAGCATTGATCTAGTCCAAAACTCACCTTCATTGCAGGCCCATGTATTGTACTTGAGCTAACCTTAAAAACAATATTGTATCTATGTCACAATAGGTATTGTAATAAAATTATAAAGAATGAGTTCTTATGTTAGTTGATATTAAAATTCACTGTCTCTTGCCTTTGTTTTATTTCAGTTGATATTAACTTCTAATAAATACGTTCGTGTTGATGTTTAATTCAGTAATGT
Organism: Fratercula arctica; assembly: GCA_947846985.1. Lineage (NCBI taxonomy): Eukaryota > Metazoa > Chordata > Aves > Charadriiformes > Alcidae > Fratercula > Fratercula arctica. The sequence continues at coordinate 31,450,322 of CANTUZ010000010.1, forward strand.
ATTTGCTTAATACTCACATGTTAAAGCATAAAAAAAATAATGGAGAATCTTTTTCTTTGCAATCCCTTTGTACTTAGCACTTCCCACCTGTCAAATCTGTCTATTTGAATGGTATTTTGGTCTGTTTTAAAAGCATTAGAGGAGGATAAAGATAGTTCTGTAGTTCATTACAAGAGGACAGTTCTGAACATAATTGGAAAAATAAAGATATGTTGCCAAAAATGTGTGTTGCTGTGTGTCTGACTATGGTACTTATAGGAAACCCATCACCATAGTAACTAAGTCTCTGCTAAATAATTACCAACAGATTTGTTCTTTTTTTTTCCTTCTCTTCTAACTTGTATGACATGTTTAGTCTTGACTATAGTTTTAAATGTAAGAATTGTGTATGTATGTATGTTTATGCGCTGCATTTGGAAGGTAAGCTGAAGGACTCACCATATATGATCCCAATTCTTGCAGAACTGACTTATGCATTCTAGGTGTCTGTGGCTGCTATTTTCTCACAAATGAAAGAACAGTGCAGAAGAGTTTTAATAACAGCAGTTTTAGTGGTACAGTAAGATGTAGCTATCATGGAAAGCCAGACATCAGGAAAAAGCAAGTGTTTTCTACAAAGCCAAAGCAATTTCTTGAAAGACATTAGATTTGTATTTAATAAGTAGCCACTTCAAATAATGGAGTGGAATTCCCTGCCTTGGCTGTCCCTCCCTCTCCATCAGCAGCACTTGGGCAGTCCCTTAGTCCCTTACTCAGCAGCAGATCAGTGGTGTTGCGTTTCACCTGTCTCTCTCTTTTTTTTTTTTTTCACTGTATTGTGCAAAACAACTGTACAAACTTGGTTTGGGGGACTTACTGTGCTGCAGGCCATAATCTGTGTGAACATTGAGCAGAGAAGCCAGCTGCAGACCGATGAGTTTCAGCATCTTCATTCACTTTTTCAGTTGCTGATGACCATTTCTCTGGACTCTTCTCCTCATGTAGAGTCACCTCCACATTAGCTTCAGGAGCATTCTGGAGAATGCTGGAGGGTTTTGTGAAGTCTGTGGCTTCTTATGGGGAAAGTGGCCCGCTTCTCCCTTTTTTTGTTCCCCAGAAATGCTGTTGCATGGACACATTCTGTTTGTAACCTTATTCTTTTGGGAGAAATCTGCTTAGCCTTTCATTCTACTCTTAGCAGTGAGATAAACAACTTCACAGGGTTTCCTCTGTGTCATAGATTCCTAGTTCTTAAAATGTGCTCAACTTGATCAGTCTGAAGAGATCTAGTGACATAGCCATGCCTTGAACATGCTCTTGCAAAGCGTTGCGTTTGTGCTTCCGGCTGAGCTCAGTTTCATTTTGCTGGGAAATCAAATGGATTTGTTTGCTCTAGGAGCTAATGCAGCTTGGTACTTCAAAGAGCCGGCAAGCAAATGATCTCTGACTTCTAGGGTCTCCTTTGTCAGAGGGTTGTTACTCATATTAAAAAGGCCATGAACCATTTAGGACCAGACTTCTGAAGCCAATAAATGAATTTCTGTGTACCAGTGTTCACAACAATTAATTGAGGTGAGGGGACAGATAAACCCAAGTTTGTAGAATTGATCGTTCACCTTCAATTATTTGCATTAAAACTCATCTCTTTCTCTTCTGGTGAGGAACAGCCTCCAGATATCTCACCAAGGCAAACATTCACCTTGTCTTTTTTCTTTTTTTTTTTTTTTTTTTTTTTTTGTGGGGTGTGATAATGTAAGTGCCAACTTCTTTCTTGACTTTTTCTTGTGAAATTCTGGCACGACTTATAACAGGCTGTGGGATGAGAGACTGTTGTAGTAGAGATTGGGGGTTTTTTTTGTTTGTTTTTTAACACTACTGTGTGAGTTGGAGTTAGCCCATAGCACATTAAATATTCATCTGTTTGAGGTACAGGCATGAGGTCTCTAAAGACACTATCTGCACTGTATGGGCTTGAGCAGAACATGGGTTACCCTAGAAACAGTGATAGCAGCAAGACTAGTAGCACGGAGGACCCTGTCCTGTGGTGTTTTGAAATTACCACAGGTAGCAGCAGTAACTTTGGAACTGTGTTGTACACACCTTTCATCATTAAAAAAGCCATTTGTTGCAGTCGAACGTATTTAAAATTGGATTTTTCTAAATATGGTCTTTATAATATTTGTGTAACTGTCCAAACATATGTATGAAATGGGTTAGGAGACGAAAAAATGTTCAGAGCAGTTCTTGTTCTCATGCATATTGTATAGGAGCATGTGCAGACCTGCAGTTTAAAAATTGAGCTAAATCAATGAGATGGACCTAATTAAACTCAAATTGTTTTCCAAGGAATCAACTTGCAATTTTCAGCACTAGCACTCCTTTGAAATCTATAAACTTAAATATGTTCCTGAACTGGATGTGGAACATCTCTGCAAATGAGAGTGTACATCCATTGAATGTGTTATGAAATTTGTTGAACTTTGGTTCAGCAGGGCATAAAATGTACATACATAGATGTCATTAGCTCAACCCATGTAACTTATAGCTGTGATAAGTATTATCTCAATTGGATATCTAACAATAATGTTCTAAAAGGCAGTATGTTCAAATTCCAAATACCTTTATCGGTACAATAAGTGAAAAGAACTTTTCTACTTCCGCAGATGATTCATTTTGGGGAAATGCCCTTGAAAAAATCTCCTTGTATGCTAGCTAAGGACATGCATATTACGTCTAATCTGCAGTTTTAAGTTCTGTTGAAGATAAAGATCTATAGTCAAGGTTGGACTAAACTATGGCAATATGATCTTGGTTAGTATAACAGCAAAGTATCTAAGTGAATTTTAAGCTACAGAAAGTACTATTTCTTGTTCACAGTATCTATCCCATTTAATCTGTATCGGAGAAGTCATGGATATAGCGTCTCAGTCATTATTGCTCTTACCAGACAATTACTCTTCTACTGACTCATGTCCCCTGACATACGGTTTGTTGCTTTTTAAGCTACTTCCAGACTGTTAAATAGCCACATGTCCCATTTGGAGTAAGTGTGTGGACTTTGAATTGCAGCTTGTGTTTATGCATTTGACTGTTTTGTCAGTGTCTCTCATTACTTACTTTGGCTTGTATATCCTAGTTTCTTTCCTTTTAATGTCTATCAGTGACACCCCAAAAATGTGAATGGATTAATTTTTTTAAATTTATTACTGATCTGAATTGGTTTGTGGGATATGATTATTACGATAGACCAATTTGCTATTACATACTGAGCTATGTTTCCACGAATTAAATCTTACCCAGCAACAGTTCTGTATGCTAGTAGCTGCTAAATAGCAGTAAGTAGTTTAAGAAAATAATTTTTCCATTTTCATCTTCAAAGTTTTGGGGTTTTTTAGTGTGTTTAGTTGGTCATTTGATTCTATGTATTATCAGTTAGATACTTGGGAACTTGCATAAAATTATTAGATATAATCCTGTCTATCATAACTGAACTGAGAGAGAATTTAATCTACATATGCCTCGCAGTTTCAGATTTCAATGTAATTTCCATTTATCTTCCACCAAAGTAAAATTAACATGGAGTCTAGGTTTCATTCAGCTTATTCTCTGACGTTTGTGCAGTGTAAAACATGAGGTACATAAGGATTATGTAGGTCTGGTTTGTTTTGAAAATGGAATTATGCCATGTATGCTAAATGACAGTCTGTTGGGGAACCCCACTGATTAGGAAAACCTAATCTATCTGGATTTTGGCAGTGAATTGTGTAACAATTGATGTGAGTGAGTAGCTATTGAAAAATGTGTTTTTTAATAAAAATATGTAGTGTTTATCTTGCGTAATATCTAACAAGGAAAGCTTAAGAATTTGGCGGAGATGAAAGCAGCAACATAGTACAGAATTTTCTCTGAAGAGTTAGACAATTAAATCAAGTGATTATTGCTTTGTCCTAAATTGAGGCACTTTGTCCTGAAGAGCGGTTTTCATGGCAACTGCTGAATTCTGTGGAAAAGTTGTTCTCCTCTAATGGTCCTGGGCAGCCCGCTGTTGGTGACCCTGCCTGATAGGGGTTGGGAAGGTGATTCACCTTCCAGCCTCAGCTGGCCTGTCACACTGTGGAATTAAGTGGACTTTGCCATAAGAGCTAACTTGACAGGATTGGATTTTTCCCATAATCTTTCTTTCACAGTGCAAAGAGGTAAATTGAGCTGCCTTTTGTTTAGGATGGCCATGAAATTTTGTGGAGTCAATTTTGGCCTTTGAGTAACAACATGAATGGAACAGAGGTGGCTGTTGTTTGCTTCTGTGCTTTGGAAGTCGAGTTAGAGGAGTCCTTGCTCCTTGAGAAGGAGGTACCAGGGAACTCTGAAATGAACGGCACACCTTGATGCTGATGAATGAAAATGCTGATTTGCATTATGCTTAGAAAATAAAACTGCATATAAAAAACAAAACTCATGTAGTTGTCAGCTGAATGCAGTAATTTGTCGGTATGATTTAAGGTTTCTAAAAACTGCTTTCGGTGGTGATTATATCAGTCTGCACAATGTGAAAATTTCTAGTAGATTTCTGAAGAGAAGGTTGCAGCAATATAGCTAGAAAAACTTGTAAAAACATTTTTCCCTTAATTACTAGAATCTTTAGACTTGAAAAATTCAGATGACTTTGCCATTGAACATTGAGTGCCATAAGGGACCTTTGATATTTTTCAGTTTAACAGCCCTTTATTGTAGCAGTCTTTGTCACAAAGAATTGATCAACATTTTAAAAACTGGAGCCTTTGTGAGTTTATAGTGAATTTTAAAATTTCCCCTTTTTCACATGGAAATAATAGGATTCATTTTGTGTTAAATTTTATTACTTATGGCCTGATTGAAATACTATGTGTCTCTATCAGGGTGATCTATGTGCCTGTTCTCTACCAGCTATTCACTGCAAAACCACTAAAATGTATCTTGGTTTAAATTACGGGAGAGGTAAATGTCATGGCAGAACACAGCACACTACATTTGTTGCCAATTGAAGCTGATTCCAAATCCAAGCTCCTGACTTCCTTTACATGCTTATTAAAACTATAAATTTCAGTCAGTTATCTGAACCTCTTACTCTGAGTGCTCAGTTATTCCTTCCCTGCCTTCACCTTGTTTTGTATAAATCCCTTATATACACCAGCAGCTTTCCTGTGTCCGTATTATTGTTATTTTCAAGAGCTACAGCAATAACGTTGTGTTTTCTCTTGTTGAAACAGATAACATGAAAAAGATTCAGAAACTAGTGTCATGGGTATTTCCAAGGGCATAACAGTGCTAATGTACCAAAGAACAAATAATAAAATTCACCACAGAGGGATTTCAAGGCTGTAAAACAAATAACTTGTATGAATATGATAATAGACCGATTTGGTACGGAAGTGATTTGCATTGGTACAGCTACAGGTCTTATTTTGAAAAATGTAGCTGAATATCGATTTGAATATTTTCATGATCTGAAAACATCACTGTCAACTTCTTTCTATTCAGAAGTTCTTATGCAGGAATTGCAAGAAAGCTGTGCTCATACAGATAGTTTAGAAATAAAGACAGCGTAAAAGAGGCTACATAGCTGAATATAAACATCTGAAAAGTGGAAAGTAAATTACTGTTTTTCTTTTAATAGTTGGAATTTTTAGCAGGAGAGTTCAAGCTCGACATAAAGATAATGCCACGTGATGTGCCATTCGTTAAAGTCTTGTATTAGGCCTTGTACAATTTTTACATTAGTAAAAAGGTGGAGGGATGTAAAGCATGAACGCTTTGAATTGTTAGCTTTTCGTGTGCTGTTGCGTGAACAAGATGAAGCAGCAGCCTGCAGGGCGGTGGAAGGTCAGAGCCTCAGGTTGGCTTCACACGTACTGGGATGAAATATGCTGATGCTTGGCCCCTTCCTTGCCCACGCTCTCCCTTTCCAGTAAGCGACCATGTGTGTAGGCAGATGTCTCAGATATCCCTCTGGTAGAGTGGGATGTCCTTGCTACTGCAGCAAGAATTGTAGAGTATTGGAGCCCTGATCTCCTGCAGGTTGGAGGCCAGCAGTGCTAGTTACCCCAGCTGGTGATGAAACCTGAGGACATAAAGCTTCAACCCCCCTGTAACAGTATGTGTGTGTGTTTGTTATATACATATTTTAAAACATGAGTGTAATTATTTTTAACACTATGAGATTGTTACTGATTATACTTATGTAAATGAGAGCAGATTATGGTCTCCTTTCTGCTTATGCGCCTGTAGCTAGGTCAGATTATGTGCCTACAGCGTATATCCAGAGTTGGGCACTTCTTCTGCATGTGCAGTCACTTAGTGAAGGCATGTGATGGGAGTGTATATATTATATTAAATTTATGAAATGAGATTTCAACCTGTGATTAAAGCAGGCACAAAATAATTAAACTTGTTTTTCAGGGATGAATCCAATCCATAATAGAACAAATCAAACAAAAACAACGGAGAAACATTAATAAGAATAATCTCCCAAAGGGGGAAAAAAACAATAAAAGCTTTGAAGTCAGCCTGAATCATGCCTGCTATAACACAAATACTTAAGACAAAGACAATAGTTATTCTTCAGTTTTAGTTCGTTTTTCAGCTTGAAAACAAGCCTGTATCCTAAAGATACGGGTTCATATTTTCATTGCATTACTTGCTTCTGCAGAGTCTTAAACTAGTTACTTAATCTATATTTTACAGCTTTTAATCAGTAAAATATTTTGGCAATATGCTTTTCTCTTACTCTGTCATGTCTAAAACTTATTGTGCTTGTCTAACAGAACTCCCACCACTGGCTTGACCTTGTTTTGTTTGCAGGTACAGCTGCTTTGCAATCTACTAATTCAACCATATTTCAGGCTAACTGAATTCTTATTATTCAAGAATTAGCCCATTATGAAACTTAATTGCTTCAACAAAAATATATTCCTATAATATGGAACAATTCAGCAATAGAGTTAACACCTCATTCACACCTCAAAGAATTTAAATGCTGACTTAAGGAATTTAATGTGCTGAATTTAAATGCGATCTTCTAGCATCATAGATTTTGAAACTCGTAAAAAAAAAAAATCAGTTTAAGGGAATCTTGGCTCCTCTTGTTTCCTATCTAACAGAACGTAGATACAGATCATATTATCTATTCAATGTGATATACCTGTACAAAACCACAAAGGACAAACACAGCCAGGAAGAACGCCTTGGAGGGACTAGATCAGCTGTATAGTACACAATCATGAGCAAAATCAGAGGCAGAAGGTAACTGAGAAGGTCAAGTACTCTATACCGTTTCAGGATTATGCTATCAATGTAAATTAGCTGGAAGGTGCCTTTATTTTATGAATGTTGTGTATGTGTCTGATTTGAGTGTTGTGCTATTTTCTGTGTGGATTCAGGAGCTTCTGGCAAAAAAAAAAAAGGCATAAGAGGAGTCTAAAAAAATACTAGCAAGTACCTTACTGACTTTCGTATTGCAGTGTCACTTTACTGACACACGTGCGCTTTTACAGTACTTCTGCCTCTGATGCTAAACCTGTATTTGATGTCCGAGGTTTTACAGGTGTTCTGGGGGAAAAAATAGTATGGTAGAGTAAATGGAAGTCTGAATTTAGAAGACAGCGGTTTGCAGAACTGGTAGTGACCCTAATCCCACACTTGGGGAATTACACACTTGGGGTTAGTCTGCCTAACCTGATGTAAGCATGGGACAAATCTGCTGGGCATGTGCTTGTACTGTTCCCTTTGAATGAGGTATTTGATACAGGACCTGCCCGCTGGTCACAACTGCTGATATGTAGTGGCCTATAAATGTAAAACCTCTTTGCCTTGTTAAGAGTCGTAGTTGGCTGCAGACCAGTGATCAACTCCCTGAGTGGGTGAGGAGTACAGGCTGCTAGCGAAGAAAGAAGATGCTTCTGTCTGTAGCTGTGCAAGAGTAACAGAGCGGATGAAGAGTTTGGAGATGCAGCTGATGAATATAAAGACAAAGTAAACCTGGTTCTTCTAGGGAAATTTTGCAGTGGAGTATAGGATAGGAACGATAAGCAGGGAAAGCAACTCCTCTTTTGAGAAAACTGGTTGAGGAACTGAACCTTTTTAGACCATCATTGGCAACTCAGATACTTAGAGGGCTGAGGGGAATTTGATTTAGCTTCATTAAAAGTTCATGGTGGCAAGGGAAAAGATTGAAACAGCTTCTTTTCCAAGCTATCATAGAGAAAATCCCTGAAAACTGCCTTCATGAATGTAATCATCTGATCAGGCTGGTGCAAAGAGGGTGAGTGCCATAAATGTACTCGTTTTTGTGAGAGTTACATGGATTGAGATTCCTTTATGGTGAATTGGTTCTTTAACTCCAGCTGCAGCATGGTCTGGCAGAGCAAACGACACAAGATAATGTCTATCACAGATATATTAGTTGTGCCTTGCCACAGTGGGAGAATTCAGGAACGTTCCCAGGACTTACTCAGGTGGTCTCTGAAAAAATGTCAGCTCCCACATAGTGAGTTTATTTGCCTCTAGGTGCACACAATGAAGGTACCAGTGTTACTGTGTGCTAGGAAGCAGTGCAAAATGAACCACTCCATGGAATGCAGCGTTAAGGATGGGTAAGCTATAAGGAATGCAGTTATCTCTCAGGTAGCCACAGGGGCCAGCCTGCCTCATGTGGTGCTCGCTGCCAGGCTCATCATTTTCTTTTTCTAGTTTACAGGTGCTAACCTGGTAAGCACTACATGGGACAATGGCAGGAGATGGTTGTGTATTTTTTTAGATCCCCAAAGTGTCCTCAAGCTCTGTCTGAAATGAAGAGCTAAGTAGTAGCAGTGCACTGGTCACAGCAGATCCCAGCAGCTATTAAATGGTTAGCAATAGCTAAAGCTATGGCTACTGGTATCATTTTATTGAGAGAGGCTGTGTTGGCCAGTACATAATGATTAATTCCCTCTATGCGTTTTGAAAAGAATCGTGGGATCCTTAATTTCTCTTTAAAAATCACTAGACGTAAACAAAAGAGACCTTGTTTTAAGTACTGACCTGAAAGCCAGTACTTCTATCAGCACAGCAGAAGCTGTGCAACTTCCCCATGCTGCGTCGCGCATCAGTGGGAGTACTTTAAGTGCAGGTTTTAGTGAGGATTTCCACATGTGATTCCCTTCTAGTTCAGCCAGACTGCTGACACCTCTGAGCTGATGATGTTGAAGTGCTTAATATATTCTGTAGCCGCACTGCTGGTGCTGCTGGGTTCCTAATCTTGAAGAAGTGTAGGTAAAAGGAAGCTGGCTTGAAAGACGCTCTTTCTCTGAAAAACTTCTTTGTAACGTACATATAGTTTTTTGGAATAACAGTACTTGTAGGCTTCACTTACACACAGTTCATTCTGCCAATTCAGTGCTCAGAATATGATACTGAAAGGATGTTCAGTCTGCATTAGCAACAGCAAAACTGCCAAAATCTTTGCATGAAAGAAATGACAACGTACTGTGAGGTTTTAAACCCTGTTGGTTTTGCACAAAGAAAGCTTAAGGCAGAGATGTTACGCGTGTTCAGAATACAAAGGGTTGAATACTTGCTGAATGACCGGATTGTGCTTTTGGAAAATGCCATATATGATGGGAGTGTGTGTGCGTACTTGTCAAGTGTTTGCTTAGGGGTTTTAAGAAGGTTGGGGTTTTGGGGGAGGGGGTTAAGGCATCTAAATCAGTAAAGTTGCATTGCTCTGCATGGAGGTATGTTGTTTTATATTAAAGATACTTTGCTAGGAACTTCGCATGGGCCTGATAATGGCAGGGTTACTTCTGAAATCAAAGACTGAAAACAGCTGGGCAGAGTGCTTTTGAATCACACATCATTTAGAAACTGCCAGGATTTGACACTATTATTAATGCCTACTATCTTCCTAGGCCCTTCAAGGTGAAAAAATTCTTCCTATTAACTCTTCCCAACATGTCATTAAATCTCCTTGAAAGCTGGTTGAACAGGCAATATTTGACAAATACGGTTTGTGATTCAGTTATTACTGATTATTTTATTAATTTTTGAGTTGTTGCGTGTATAAGCATATTACTCCGAGTAGGTAATTTGCAGCTTAAAGAGACCCTGAAGCATTGGGTCAGTGTTGATATTGAAAAGAATTTTTCTTCAGACAGCAGCAGGTGTCAGATGCTGATCTTAGGTGTAAATACTGGAAGGAAGATGTATCACTGGAAGGTGATTTTTGTCCTTAAATATTAGAGGCTTATGTTCTGAAAATATGTGTTAGAATTCTGAAGCTCTGGTCTGTTTAGGAGCTGTGCTTTTCATCTGGATCAACGTATTCTGAGAAATAGTGCCTAAGTGCTTTTTCATTTCACAAGGAAAAAAAAATCTTTTAATGAAAATCCTCTTAGTAACAACTATATAGCAAATAACAGCTGTTCACATTTGCCGGTAAACTCTGTCTACAAAAGAGAACTTGCAATCCAGCAGCAGTAACAACAGAGCTCCTTTACTTGAATAAGAAAACGAAGCTTCCAACCTACTAATGCTCTTCGCTCCGCTCAGTGGGCACTTGTTATCTCAGTGGTGACTGAAATTTATGGTAAAGATAGACTGTTTTTCTTTATTGTGAGCCATACTTTTTGTGAGCTCTACTGTGTGCTTTGCTCCCTTTCATGCTGCAGAACTGCAAGAATGAAATGGTACCCCACTACGGCACGCTTGACAGCTTGTAGTGGGCTTGAGAGAGTTGCTTAAAATATAGTCTAAATAGGAAATGGTTGTGTAAAGTGAGAAATAGCCTTAATTGTCAAAAGGATTTAGGGAACCCTCTTCTTGCTAGTAACTACTGCCCTATGTCATGTGCTGCAGAAACCTGTTAACTCAATTTGGAAGAGGAATTAGAAAGTGAATTTGCAGTTTTTTGTGTCTTTTTTTAAAGCTGCAAACAAATACATTCTGCTTTCGTGGAAAGAAGAAATGTGCTGGGAGGTGGGAGGGGTATAGGTTAGTCGAGCTCAGTCAGTTTTGAGCCTTATAGCAGAGGACAAACAATGAGCTCAGTGTAATTGTTAATTGCAGAGAAAAGTAATTTCCATATGTGCAAATGCTTCTTAATGTGGTGTGAAGAAAATTGTTTAATTTTACTTGTTGATTTAATGTTGTTAGACTTGATGCTTTGTCATTGCTCATCCATTTTTAGCAGGCAGAGACTTCAGTTTTCAGTCCAGGGATAAAACAAATGGAGGATTTGGGAGGACATGCACCAACATAGTTTGCGCCGGTGACTCTTAAGGCAAATTTTAGACTCTGATACCCTTCTACATTTGTAGAAGATGGAGTCCAGTTCCCTGCTCCATTTAGCCTTAGTTTCAAAAGAATTACCAAAAAAGAAAAGGTGAGGTTTTACTATCACTAAATTCTAATGGATGTCAAAGAGAGACAAGTCCTTGGTACTTGGTTCTCCACTCTGGATAGTCCGTGGAAAGAAGCAGCGCGTAGGAAGGGAGAATATAAAGAGCTATGTCTGGATGTGCAGTAAAAATAAAAGGATGACATCTAAAACTAGGAGGGTAGTTTTTGCTTTCTAGATGAAGAGATACAAGCTTTCTGGAGCAGGGGGAACTGTGCTACAGTGTTCTCGACTCCTTTCTGCAGTTCTGAAAGCATAGGAATGTAACAAGGTAATTTTTAAGGCAATTTCAGTAGTGGAGACAAGACGAAATTAAGGCTTCTAGCAGAAGCGGGGAGCAAGGTAGAGGTGAATTTTGGCAACTTTGCTGCTGCTGCTCTTTCACTAGTAGTGGTTACTTATGCTTAGCACCTCTCTTTGATGGGATTGGCGAATGATTGCTTCTACATCTGGTGTGTCTGACGGATCTGGCCAGCTGGCAGAGAAATACATCTTCACGGACTGAATGACCCTGTCCCCTGGGAGACTGAATGTGGGTGCTGCATCTGCTGACCAAGGGAGCAGGGAGCATTCTGTTAATCTCCTCTCAAGCTTGCATTTCTCCTGGCTGGAGCAGTGGGAAGGCTCGCCATGCTATTGCTTGCTACTGCTTTGGCAAGAGTGGTCTTGTAAAATCCTTTCTTTGAAGTCTAAGGAGCTTGGGGTGTTGCAGAATGGGGGAATATAGATGGTAAAAAGTCATGTCCCTGGGCCTTGACTGTGCTTATATCAAAGGATGCCTTTAAAGTTGTTGGTAATCTGTCAGGCACCATGATGAGATGCAGAGTAAACCAGAATCTCTTTGATTTCTTCACTGGTAAGGTTATCTGTATGCACGCTAGTCTTCTTTTTCTGTTCTTAGCCCTGGGCTTTATACAGCTATTGATTTTTTTGCTGGTTGTTACAACATTAATGCTTATTCAGGTAAAGATATTTGTTATTTTCCCAACACAGCCTCACAATTCATTAAGAATGTGATGGGTTCCTGTGTGCTTGTAATGACTGCTTTAATTCCTGCAACCAGGATGCCTTACAAACAGCAGGTTAGATATTCACAGCTAGTTCCATGGTCTGTTACAGCCATTTCTTTTTCTTCTTCACTACAGCTAGCATTAGTATTCAAAAGCTGAAAGCATGCTGGTGGAAAGCTACCTAAGTGTCTGTGGACTATTGCTAGGGTCGGAGTAACAAGGGCAGCAAGTGAAATTAAAGATTTACACCATGAAACAAACCAACTTATCAATCGCTCTTTGCAAAAAGTTGCTTATACTGGTTAAAGAAGAGATTTTTCTCAGAAGGTTTTTTAAAAATGGATTTCAGCATGAAATTTTGATCTGTAGTTTCACTTTAATGTCTGTGTTATTTCTTCCAACAAGGTGAACGAGTGGAGAAGATGTTGCACAACTGACAAAGCGTGTTGTTCCATGGCTTAATTTCATAAGAATAGTACTTTATCTGAGTATATCAAAGTCTTACCAAACTTTCGGGTCAGAAATACCATTGTGTGAGAAGTAATGTGAAGGGAGAAACTGAGATGCAGCAACCTCAGAAAATTTGTATGCTGAGTCAGACTTAAGGACAGAAACCAGGACTTGGGTAGACTTTGCATTTAAACTTTGCAGTCAAACCTCAGGCCGGACAAGGAAGCTCGCTGTGCTGAGCAGTGAACAAGCTGAGAATGTTTTATGTTTTTTTCTGGAGGGGTATAAGAACCTGTATAACTTGGCATCTGCATTGAATGAGAAATGACGCTCTTCTTGTTTCGTAGAAGCATGACAGAACATACATTTGAAATGGAAACTGCCTTGCTTATTCAAATGAAAACCTCTGAGCGTAGAAGCCCTGCTTTCATTATTTTGGTTAGAAGCTAAGTCTTTTGCAGTAGCAAGCAGGTAGGAAAAAAGCCAAGTTGGAGGGGAATTTTCCTTCAAAATGACTTTTTTTTGTTGCTTTGGGACATGCGTAAATTCATAAAACGAAAATAAAACATGATTTTTTTTGTTTTGTTTTGTTCTGAGATAAATTTAAGTGACTATCTAGCAAGGCCTCCATAAGGTGACAGCACAATGTGAATAAATACATACATCACCTAGAGAAAATGACCTAAATTGTAAGTGGCTTTAATAAGCAGCATGTCAGCTTTTTCTTTTGGATTTTAGCTAAGGATTGCATAAAACAAAGCCCCAGGAACTGACTTAACATTAATGCATTTTCTAGTTTTCTTTCAAAGTAACGTTAAGTATTTAAACAGAATAAGATGGGCTATTTTATTTCAGTAGAATAATGATAAATTAAAAAAAAAATACATTTGTGTAAAGAGTGCACACGTGTAGGATATCCTTTGGTTTGGCTAGGAAAATTCTAAGGTAGATCAGAAGCTGTTAAGAACCACGTAATCTTCCAGTTAAATATTGAAATACCAATTATTTGCCCTAAATAGCACATATGTGTACTAATGTCAGTACAGTCGCGTTGTTTGGAATCAGCATTTGCATTTTGCAAATGAAACTGGTTTCTCTTGATGACTCACTAGAGTGAAGTTGTGTTGATAATCACCCAAAAGAGATTTTGGATATGCTTGGAGAAGATACGTGCTTGTTTCTACTACTGGAGTGCCTGAACCTTAGCATTTGTAAATATTTTTGTTTGCTGGTAATTTGTAGTTCTCTTGCTTTCCACGGTAATAAGACCTCAATGAAAGTGAAAGAAAAAAGAAACCTAAAAATGGCATGAAGTGATTTGCATTCTTATTATATAAGGCCAAAGGTTTCACAGAGAGGATCTGGAATTTTTTGTCTCTAGATGGTGTTGTTGCTGTTGTGTCCTGTCCCGTTGTCCTCCTGCCCCCTGCCCTGGGGAACAAAGTATCTCCAAGGATGGGGAGCTGCTGGAGAGGGTACAGCAAAGGGCTACAAAGATGATTAGGGGCCTGGAACACTTCTCTTATGAAGAAAGGCTGAGGGATTTGGGTCGCTTCAGTCTGGAAAAAAGACATCTGAGAGGGGACCTTATCAACACTTATAAATACTTAAAGGGTGGGTGTCAGGAGGATGGGACCAGGCTCTTTTCAGCGGGGCCCTGCAACCGGACAAGAGGTAACAGGCACAAACTTGAGCATAGGAAGTTCCACCTAAACATGAGGAGGAGCTTCTTTGCTTTGAGGGTGGCAGAGCCCTGGCACAGGCTGCCCAGAGAGGTGGTGGAGTCTCCATCTCTGCGGACATTCAAAACCTGCCTGGATGCGTTCCTGTGCAACCTGCTCTAGGGGAACCTGCTCTGGCAGGGGGGTTGGACTAGATGATTTCCAGAGGTCCCTTCCAACCCTATGGTTCTATGATTCTATGATCTGCAATTTTACTGAAATCTGCAACAGCTTTAGGTTCAGCGTTGCCCAAAAATCACATCAGTGATGAGGGCTATAATTCAGAAAAGTTAACTTTGTGTATTTTCCAGTATTGCTAACTGCACTGTAATATAAACTGTAATATTTTGCTTAGAATCACAGCAATTCAGAGCCTGGATATTTCAATCACATCAACAGGGCCACAAAACAAAGAAATTAATATCTTTAGAGATTTAGCTTTTGCTGATTCTTAGCCTGAAAAGAATCTTGATCTGAAGAATAGTTTTATTGCCTAGTCATTAAAGAAAGCTCTGATATGTAGGTACTCCATTCTCCTTGTTGTGGCTTATTAATATTGGGCTGACGGTATGTATGCTGTGTGGCCAGTGTGGAAATTCCAAGAACTTCACCAGCTTCGGAGCATCCCCCCTTCTTTAGCATTCATAGACATGCCTGTCTAAACGTAGAGTCTTTCTTCTGTATTTTACTTAAACTGTATAATCTTTTCCCTAATGAGAAGGAAGGTGCACACAGCCACAGATGCCCGAGTGAAATATTCCTCTTGCTGCCCTGTGAAAAAATCTGAAAAGTCCCCATCAGTTAAGAATTTTAGATGAAGATATTTACCACTAAGGATTGTTAATAATAAATGTTCATGATTTTTTTACTAAAGGTTGAACTTGTGATATGTGGTTCCCTCAACTTTTGAACCCTGTGCAATATCTAATTGAAAATGTCTTTGTTTCTTCCACCCAAGATGAAAGATATCTAATGCTTCGCAGCTATTTATTTTGATTAGAGGAATTAGTTTGTTTTCCCTGTGAAATAGATACTTCCTCCAGAACTTGTCTTTCCCTCGCTCTCCGTTTACCAGCTACAGTCCTGCAAGTCTCTCTTAGCTGAGGAGATGCTGACAGCATCAGTGAAATGTTTCAGTGCAAAGCACAAGTTATGCAGCAGCTTGAACTAGGTCTGAAGAATGGCTGCAGGGAGTTAGACACTGAATTACCTTGTGGCACCCACCACCCTGAGTGATGCAAAGGCACATTGCAGAAAGATGAAGTTTTATGCATTAGTGTACTTCATGCAGGACCCTAAATGCAGAATCTTGGTTTTTAAAAAATAATTTGAGGAAAAAAATAATTCCTGATGGTGACAGGGGGAGTTAGGTATGTTGTAGCTCCACAGCACAGAATACTGATTCTGAGTAGCACTCTGTCTAGAAAGATGCATGTGGATGTGGACTGGATTTTACTTGCTTCATTTTTTAATATGAGTAAGTGCACACTAGAATACAGTGCTTCACGTATTTCAAAATAATGTATGCATACCCCCTGTTTGCCTGTCCGTTTTCCACGGTATGGGCTGTGGGATGAGCTGTACCTTTCACACTTCTGTCAGTCATCTTGGACAAACTCTTTGTGTATGAAAGACTCCTGAGGATTTTTCCTGCTGTTGTACAGGGTTCCTAGGTCTCAGAAATCGCCTTCGAAGTCAAAGGGCACTCTTCAGCAGTGGATTCCCGGTACTGTGGGTAGTGCGTTATACACATACATTCTGATACTTGAATTAGCTGTTGTCAGAAGAGATACTTTCCGAAGATGTACGTAACAAATCTTGCCTATGTGGAAGCTGTATCTATATCTACTTTTATTTAAGCAGCCTTGGAAGAATTCTGGTTGGTTCCGTGTACGATAAACTAAATACAATTTTTGTTCCATTCCCATTCTCAGGTTTCATTTATTGTGAAAATAAATGTCTGACCTACCTGACCTGGTAGATTGAGGGTGAGAGAAAATGAAGATATATTGAATGTCTTGATATGATACTTGGGAATACACAATCTTTCTCTGTCAGCATGATTTTGGTTTCCATATTGTGTTTGTATTTTCCTTAGCTTCCTCATAGAGAGGTAGTCAGTCACCAGACAAAATGGTTTTAACATGGAAGTGAAATTCTTACGTGGTGTTGTCTACTTAGGGTAGTTTTAAACAGTACATGAACAAAGCGTTATCTGCTATTTGCACTATGTAGGATAGCTCCCATGGCTTCACAAAGTTGGTGGGGGCTTTCCCATGGGGAACTGCAGCATGGACAAAGCCTCTGAGTACGGATATTTTTCTCCGGAGTTGAAGGCAAACGAAATGTGTGCAAGACCAGCCTAGCTAATCAAACTGCGTTTGCCAGCAAATGCAGCCTACCAATCAGGAAGACAACAGCAGAGATGGATGGCTTCCTGTCTGCCAACAGGGAGCCTGGCTGTAAGCAGCGCCTCCAATAACTCTTCAGGAGTTGTCCCTCAGAGTGGCATTTGAGAAGCTCAGCCCCACGAGGTGCACAGTTGCCCTGGTCTCTGTGCTACATTACTGCTGTGGTTGATTTCCATACTGGCTTATTGAAAGAGAAGAAGCTAGAGGCATCATCTCCTGGGGATGTGATTTGCATTCTGTGTTTAATTAAAGCATGACAGTTTATGCCAGAGGGTGTTAAAATGTGAAATGGAACGCTCTTTGCCAAATATTGGGATTTTACAGAGACTTGGAAACTCATTAGTAGAGAATTTTATTCATAATAAGTGTTCAGCCTGTTTTGCAGGGCCCATTGAGTTTGGCCTTGTTTTCTTTTGGGTTTCTCCCTCACTGAGTTGTTATTTCAGCCTCACATAATGTTGATGGAAATACCCTGCTCAGTGACAAAACTATTTGAGAAACAGGGCGCTAAGCAAAACGTTTCTCTACTAAGGAGCTGCTCCAGGGGACTGTTAATGAGATAGAGAACCTCCTCTGTGCTAGGTTGTAGGTTTCAATTTGATCACATGGGTCAAATTTTAACCACTGATAAGCTGTTAAGTGGCCTGTAAGAAATGTGGTAGGTATTTTATATACTGCTTGTTAGTTTTGTACAGGACACCTGTAAACAAACCTTGCAGCCCTGACAACTTGATTAGTAATCTCAGAAGAGAAGTCAAGTATTAAATAGGAATGATCATGTGGATAACTGTGCATAAATACTTTGTACAGTGGGTCAACAATTTGTAACAAGACACAAATATTTATCACGTCACTTTGTGAATTAGATCACAAACTTACAGCTTTGAAATCAGCTATTAGCTAATGAATTCAGTCAAAGTATCTGTGAGTTTTAATTAAGCATGAAAAGTAATATTATTTTTATGAATGCTTAAGATGTCAGACCACCTGAAATTTAAATGACTTGGTTTTTTGTACAAAGGTTCACCAGGAGCCTGATAGAATTTACCATTTTCTTAATTATGAGGCAAGGTCACCAAGGTGGGGCTGACTTTGCCCTCTTTTCTGGTTGTGTTGTGAAAAAACAGCTAACCGCGTTCCAGCAGTGTACTGCAGAGCTTCGCTTTGAAGACAGGCGCGGTTGGTCAGTCAGCCCTGTCCATGAGTTATTAATGTGTAGATTCAGAGTTGTTAGAATTATTCAAAATCCTATTCTTTCATCAAAAATTGAGCTGTAAACCATGGTAAGAAGTGACATTTTCATATGTGTGAATTGAACCTCCTTGAAAGTCCGTTCTTGATATTGTCAGATAACCTGCACAAAGTCAGAAGAGGCAACAGAATTTACTACTGGGGGTGAGGGAGCTGGCAATGAGGGTTGGAGATTGGGAAATTATTAGTGATGTGTTTGTGTGATAGACATCTTTCATAATTACCCACAGACATCCAAAACATTACTTGATTTGCAAGGGGTTGGGTTTTTTTCATATAACTCTGGGTTTTATATGTAATTATGTTAATAATGCTCTCTACTGCCTACCTAATGATGTTGAAGAGTTTACCTTGGAAACATAGAAGGGAAACAAGTTCCCACTCTGCAGACTTTCTGGATTAGACTAATTTATGCTAGAGTCTATGCAGTCCTAGGCAAGACACGAAAGGCTGGAAGTCAGAGCAGCCTGGATCATATTAGGTTCCTGTTCGGTTTCAGATAATTAGCAGTGGATTCCACTGTGAGATTCATCCTTGAGTTGTTGAATCAAGGAAGTTTGAGTTAACAATCCCTAGTACGTCTTATGGTCTTGCTTTACTTTGTATGTGTTTACAGTTTATGATTTTCAGTCTTTTTCGGTTTAGTGTTAAATTGTACCTATTTGATGAAGCTTGTTTTGCTGCACAAGGAATAAGATCTCCTAAAGATGCCCCTCAAGGTGACTTTTTTTTCTGCAGCGCTGGGAGAAGCTAGATTGGACCGGTTTAAGGAACAAAGGGGAAGGCCACAGAGAGAGAGGCTGCTGAAGTTAACTTGTTCTCTTGTACTTTTCCCATAGCTATTAATATGGAAGAATTGTAAAGTAAATGATGTGTTTTGAGTGAATGTTTTCAGTTCTGACATGCATACCTGGTGTTTCGGTAGCACATCTGTTCAGGGCTGTGATATTCATCTTCTTTTGGAAGAAGACAGTGGTTTTGCAACTCTGGGCTTTGGTAGCTTTCTCCTATATGTGTAGCTTCTATTTGGAGTTTGTGATTTCAGAAGGCCTTCGGAAATAACAGATACAGCAAAAGGCTAGGTTTTCTTTGTTATCACTCCTTGTAGTGAGGGCTCACTCCTTCCTCATCCTTCTAATTCATAGGCAGTCTCCTACCATGTCTCAGCAGAGCATGGATGAGGCCCTTGCTCCACTCCTTCTGGCTGTGCTGCTCGCTGGCATTTTGTGTTCCACAGCCAGCGTGACTGTGGGAGTTCCCGAAACTGAAGCAGGGACTGCAAAAGCCTGTAGTAGAAAACTAATTTCTATTTACTTATTTCATACAAAAGAGCCGCAATAGCATTTAAGAGATGCTTTAGTAGGAAGCTGAGATGTCCCATCATAGAAGTTTATTCTACTCCTAAATGCAGATGACTCAAGTGAAGTTTAACTTGGAATTCTTTATTTTTTGACCTAAGGCCTGAAATGGGGGGAGTTATGGTTTTACCTATCATAAGTAGCAAATATTCATGCTTTTAAGTGAATCTCAGATTCTACCAAGGTAATTTCCTTTGTAATTAATAACACCAGTATAGCTGATTTCTTATTTCGTTCCTATACTGGAGTTGTCATGTAGTAAATCATACTGGACTGTGATTTCCTGTTGATGCTGAAATATTGTAATGTAATGGCCTACTGTGCTCATTCATGGACATCCAGAAATAAATAAATCAAAGGGAACAGTCTGTTAAAATGCAGTTTCAGCATAATTGCTAACACTTTATATGAACTACTTTGTGCTATTTCTTGTAATCAAAAGATATGAAAGATGTGGATTTTAATCGGTTGCTGTGGGAGAGGCTTATTAAAAAGGTCTTCAGGGATTAAAGAAGCAGAGCAGAAGAGATTATACTTGTTTTAGTGAATCATCTTTTACGAAAAAATTCTTCGTTTTTTTTATCAAATGTATAGTGTAATCTATGGACACATGATGACAGAACAAACAGCATCCAGAGAATATCCTTTGCAGTGCTGTATACCTAGGATAAGACCTTATTCTTTGTGTTGCATCCAGTTGTATTACATATTACTATGTTATATCACAGCCTATTGTGTAACCTAAAGCCCCAACAGTGAGAGAAGGGGTGGGGAACTGAGCAGAAGTGTCTAATCTGACAGAAATACGACTGCAAGAATTCAGCAGCTCAGATAGTTTTGTGTGTAACTGCAAACGGTCAGAAAAGCAGGCAGATTTAGCAGACTTTGCAGCTGCAGTACTAGAAATTTTCAACGATTGAGCAGAATTGCAAATGAGATATTTAGAAAATTGTTGTATGGGCTTTTTAATAGACAATACTCATAGCATGTATTCAACTAAATTTGAATATAGAAAATAAAATTAGATTCAGATTGTAGTTAGTATTTTTCTGAAATTACATTTTGAAATCATAGATTCTGTATTACAGCTTTCTTTTTTTTACAGAGTCAGTGGAATTTCTGTAGTACCAGTTGTTCTAAATTGCCTTTTTTTTTTTAACTACTGTAGTCTTGTACTTCTGGTTCATCATTTAAAATCTGTTGCCATTTTTATTTATATGTTTAGGTAAGGATGTGTCAAATACTTCTCACAAAAATAATTCTGGGGTCTGATCCTGTAGGAGGTGAACTGCCAGCATATGTACTCTGTAGCTTCATTGAATAAGCGTTAATGCCATAACCCAGATTGATGGAATCAGAGCTGTGACCTGGCCAAGGACAGCTGGCCATCCCAGAGATCCGGTGTATGTGGTTATAGGATATATGCTTGCTGCTTTATTGTGCCATTTAGGTGACAGTCGTTCAGTGTGAATTAATACTAAACAGACAGCACTCTGTAGTAACTGTTGTATTAAAAAATGGTGTTTGTGTGTCTTATGAGTTGGCCACTACCAAGATGTTCTTGTTTACATTGCTACTACCTTCACTGACAAACTTTTCATAATCATTGCAAATAACTTGCAAAGCTTTTCCTTTTTCTTTAAATCTTTCATCAAATCTGTATTCTGGCTAGCAACTCATTCATGTCTGTAAGAGATGTTGAATTCTATTAATAATACCTAAAAAGGTCAAACTGTATACCAGCTTGCTCCAGAGACTCGCTGTGTGACTTGAGGTCCAGAACACTCTAATTAAAATTCCACGAGACAGGCAAGCTCTGAAAATCTTTTAGGCTTCGTTCCTTAACTGGAAATCCACGTGGCTGTTCTGTTGTTATCAGAGCTTCAAGATTGAGTTTGGTCATTTTCTCTGTGGTCTGTTATGCTTCAGTCTGTGTGAAAGAAGCCAGAAGGCTTCAGTGAGTCATGAAGCAGCTTATGTTACCCAATAGCTTGTTCTGATTCTAACTCAAGGGTCATTTATAGCCCAGCCTGTAGACTCCTCTGTGTAAAGGAACATCATTAGACTACACAAAGTACCTGCATGCCTGAGAGTGTTTGGGGAACTGGTAGGAAGCCATTACATGGCCTCTTGGTCATTTGAAGCAGGGTACTTAATTCTGATGTGCCTCTGACTCGAATAGGCTTGATATAGTCACAAGTGAATAAAATCTCTAAAAAGAGCCTAAAATGCTATTTTGCATTGAGGCTTTTCTCAGAGAGGCCCAGTTTGCTATAGCTAGGAAGCAGTATAAAAGTTGAATTCTGCAATGAAGTAATAAAATTAAGAGTTGGTTTTCACACAAAATAAATGCCCATTGATAATTATTTTAGTTTGGTTTCAATCAAGCAGAAGGTTGTGCCTACAAACTTCCAGGATACCTTGTTGTTCAAATCAACAGCCAGGAAATACGGGTTGCAAGTGGGAAGTTGTGGATTTGAAGTTCTTGCTATGGAATATTTGTAAATATCATGCCCAGTACTCTAAAAGGGGAGCATTAAGACATAGGCACCAGAAACCAAAATCAATGTTCGTATGTGCAAAGCCCTATTAGCTGAGGTGGTTAAGTGTATCATGATAAGGTCGAATTTGGCCAAGGTGAAGGACAATCATCTTGAATGTGTAGTGACTGTGGTGTTACGGGTGGCTTAGAGTACCCTGAAATCTGGATAGTACCTTGAAGCTTTTCAAAACTGCACAGTGCCTTCCTGCCTGCAAAACAGTAGTAGAAGATAAATGCAGTTTTGGTAAAAATCCATTGTGGGAATGTTTGTATTTTGATGAAAAAACGTTCCCATTTTTGTTCTGACAATAGCTAATTCTTTTGATTAATGTTACACTGTTTTTTTTTATTTTTATTACAAAATGTGTTTTTGAAACTAATTTAGCTAATATTTCATGTTTTAGATTTTGATTTACTATTTTATGTTGTGCAATGCTATGAAGTGAATGTGACTTAGCAGCCTTAGAGTTTTAGTCTTTTGTTCTGATTTAGAAAAAATGATCTGAAATGTCAGAATTTCCTACAGAATGAAAAATGTATTTTCAGTTCTTGTTATTTATAATTCGCTTGTAACTGCAAAACCGGGGAGTATCATTTAACATAAGTTGGAGGAGGAACAGAATTCCAGGGGAAGACTATCTGTCTTGAATTTCTTAAAGGTTTAACTTGAACTCTCATTGGAGTCTTGGGTGATTGCTAATTGTTTGAGCTGTGTTTCTCTGAGAAAAAGCAAAATTTCAGATTACTGCGTGTGAAGGTGGAGCAGAATTGCCTTTTTGAGGAGAGGAAATAAGTGAGGATCTGGCCAGCTTGAGTGAGTTAGGGAGCAAATATTGAAGGAGAGAGTGGGTGAAAGAAGATGATCAAACCCCCATATTGCCGAGGTGAAGACAGCAGAGGATGGTGGGGAAGAGGAGTGGGGTGGGATGGGAAGATGAGTGGGAAAGTTTTTGGTGGGAAGGGTTGCCCAATGAGCAGTGGAAGGAGCTGGTGCTTGGTTTTTAACTATCTTGCCAGTTACGTTGGTAGCAGACTCCCATGTGTATGCTGAGCAAGGCTTAGGTTTGGATACATCTCTCCATTAGCTCTACTCGCAGCCCTCTGAGAAGGCAAATGCCCCCGTATTCCCCCAAGTAGCCTAGCAATGCCTTCCACTGTGCCGGGGGCAAGGTGGCAGTTCTGAGTGTGTCACTTAGAGTTGCTGGGAGGGTGTCAGAGGCATGCGGGGCTGTGCTGGTTGTGGGGAACTGCCCATGGCATGGACATGGTGCTGTTGGGCTGTGCCTGGGCTGGAGGGGCCCATGGGATGGCAACTGAAGCATTCTGCTATGGGAAACAAGGTGTGATACTTCAGACATCTGAACAAGGTCTGTAACATTACAGTCAGTATGAAAGCTAGCATTAAGAGACAATTGATTGTGTCATTTCTCCTTCTGGAACAGAATACATGCCAACTTCTTAATTTCTTACTGTTTATTGTCTCATTATTTTTGTGTCAAAGCTGTGTAGTATTTTATTACCTGCTTTTGCCAATACTTGCTAAAAACACCTACTGAAGCTTCATATTAAAGTAGTCTCACTGTTGGCATTCCAGACTAGATTTCTCAATTCAGATTTGCCATAAAATGTGGTTTGTGAGATAATTACATGAGAGAACTGCACTCTGCAAAATGCTTTAAAAGCTGGATTATAATTAATTATAAAGTGACCTCTTAAAGAGAGTAGATTTATTTCTTTAGTATGAATTAATTTCCTGATAGAGATTTTGGATTGCCATCAAAACAGAATTGAATCTGTCAGTGTCTGTGTCACTATTACCACATCTAGCAGTATTTACCAACTGTGATGTGATGGGAACTCCTCTGTGGGAGAAAGGGCTGCTTGGAGGCCAGAGCTTTTCAACCCTTAACTTCCTTTCCGAGTGTCACAGTAGCACTGATAACTATTGATGTGTCTACTATAATTTACTACAAACTGTAATGAGATCAACAGCTCCATTGATGGCAATGGCCGCATGCCAGCAAGGAGGTGTCAGCTGGTTCAGTCTAACTTCTACCAAACTCTGATTAAGACCGAGATGATGGAGGTTTGTACTTCTTTGCTACTGCACTGCTGGGGACCATAGCACTGATCAGCATTCCATTGTTTTTGTCTTTTTAACTATCTGTGCTGTATCTCTGCAAGTCCTTCAGTGGATAAGCCTTGTTTTTCCTTTGCTGATTTATTAAAAACACAGCTTTTGTATATAAGCTAGCCAGACAACAGTTTGATTTAGATATGCTCTCAATATCTCTCTGTAGCTGCTGATGGTTCTGACTTAAGCTGTATTCAGCTCCATCCCCCTGTTGAGTACTGAACCTTTCGGAAGTGCTTGGCAGTAGCCGGCTGATGTGGATCGCCCTGTGCAGAGGCTGGTGCTGGTTATACCAATTGGTTAGAAACTCTGATGCGAGGCTAAACACATCTCCTTCTGATTCATGGGTCTGAGTGGTGACTGCAGCCACAAGGTAAGCAAACTAGAGAGATGAAAAAAAAATAGAGAGGAAATACCTCACTGGAATTCAGCCTCTTTGGAAATGTATACAATAACTGAAGGACATCTAGAAGGCACTTTGTTTTTCACCAGAAGCAACAGGTGGCTTACGCAGTGATATAGTAGAACAGCTTTAGTGAGAGAGAGTAGGAGCAGGTTTTGAAACTCTTCATATTTTTAGTAGTTTTAGGTTAACCGAGGCAAAGGAAGCTAATGAGCGAAACCTATTACAAAAATCTGGAAAACAAGACATAAGAATTAAAGGCAAAAAATGGTCTAAAAATTTGAGTTCTGAGATTTTCCATCAATGCATCCTCAAGAAGAAACTGGGTTGTGGTTCAAATGTGCAACATTATAGTACTGGGGTTGTGGAAAACCTGGAATTAGTGTTTCACAATGTGTTAAAATTTAGCCAACCAGAAGCAGCTGCCCAGTCCAGAATGAAGCATGGGCAGTACACTGATCCTAGGGATAGAATAGAAAATTGTAAACATTTAAAGGAAACTTGAAGCAGAAAGGCATTTAAAGCTGAAAGTCAGGTCAAGTGTCAGCCTGGCATTTGAAGAAAGAGGAAAAATTGCAGTGCGTAACACGAATTTGCAAGGACCAATAAATATGTCCAGATGACAAGGTACTGATCTTAAAAGTACTCCTTTTAAGAAGCAAAGGATGAAAGGGTACAATAGAAAAAG
The DNA here is from genome assembly GCA_947846985.1 of Fratercula arctica. Classification (NCBI taxonomy): domain Eukaryota; kingdom Metazoa; phylum Chordata; class Aves; order Charadriiformes; family Alcidae; genus Fratercula; species Fratercula arctica. Next base: position 31,475,676 of record CANTUZ010000010.1, read on the forward strand.
AGTGGGACATTTATGAAGTAAATGGGACTTCTGCTGACTTTAGGGTAAATGTATCAGCGCAGTACCAGGAAAACCGGTATTACCTAAAGGAAAAAAGCATATGGATGAAAATGAGGCTTAGCAGCAGTCTTTTCATCCTTCCTGTAGAAGTAAAGACAGGGTCTATGTAAGAAATAAGAACAGCAGCGATTTTTTTTTGTTGTTGTTATTGTACTGGGGGAGGAATACCCTTTACTGGAAGAGGACAGAGAATCCACTCGTTAGCCTACTCATAATTGGCTTGAACTCAGTCCCCATTATCCTTAATTTAACATGATGACAGAAAACAAGTATGGTAGGAAATAATAAGATGCATCCTAAGATAAGTACCTGTAGAACTGATCGTAGAGCTACAGTAATTAAACATCAGTGGTCACCCTCTGCCGACTTGTTCAGTGGGAGAAATGAAAATGAGACCACTTCCCACGAGGTGGAAACTAATGATGGAGACGTTGAAAATTTTACATACATCTAAAGAGACAGACAAGAAAGGTAGAAAAACACTTCAGTGTTATTTAGGGTCCCACGTGCTGCTATACTACTTAAGAAAATGGTTTCTGTTTTTTCCCAGATGAGATACAACTGCCAAATTATCACGAGTCATAACTGCGTGGCCATGTGCCATTTCAGTGTTGAGCCGCAATGTGAGGTTACCTTATGTGGAGCATTGTTTAAAAAAAAAAAAAACAAAACAAAACAAAAAAAATTGAAACAGCTCCCAAACCTTGCATTTGTCTGGGTCCACCTTATGCTCTAGACTCCTCTCAGTTCTTTCATCATCTATGGGGAATTATTTCTTGTGACATTTTTGTCTGTGCTTGCAATGCTAACTGTGGCATTGCGCATCAGGCACGTGAGCATGTGTTTGTGGGAGAACATGCACTGAAGGAACACAAATCTATCCGTTGGGCCCTGGCACAGCCATGCTCTCATTTTCTTTTTGTTGTTTGGTCAGGACATTCGTCCGCTTTTTACCATCTATCAGCATTGTGTATGTATTTTGCTTCCTCTTTCTCCTCAAGTTTGTATCTCTACTTAAATTCCCATACGCAGAATTAGATGTCGCTCAGTCTATCTACGCTTGGGGAATTTGTTTGCATTAGCACAGTAAATTTTTATGTTATTCCTGTGGATAACGGCTTTCTGTTAGCTCCATCACCCCGGATGCCATAGACGTAATACAAACATTGTACTATAAAGTGGTGTTACAGTGTGGAACGGGAGAGATAATCAGAAGTGTTAAATTCAGAAGTGATGCTATTGGCATAACTCCTATGCTGAAGTTGGAGCTGAACTGACAAAGGAAAACATCCCAATGACATTGTTTGCAACACAATGAATATCTACAGACCCCTAAGAGGGGATGGGGGAACAGTGATGTACCCTATTAGCCTGGGGAGCTGCTATCTATCAGAGAGGAGGATTTTCTTGCAGTCTTTCTTCCAAGATTTTGGTACCAATGAAATCGGGGGCTGGGGTTGTGTGGATCATTTTTTTTCCCCTCTAGGAGGTCAGTAATTTTTGTGCCATCCATGTCATTTGGAGTAGGATATACTCCCTAGAATTTACTCCTTTGAAGTCTGGGTTAGTGTGGTGAGTAATAGTGTTTTAATAGTCTATAACACATTGAGTAACAGACTACAAGTGAAATCTCATTAGAATTCAAATATCTGGTATGAAAATGGCTTCATGTTGTAGCAGTAAGAGCTGGGAAGCAGTTCTGAGTAAGGAGTAAGACACTTCCAGGAACAAGGGCTGGGTAGCTAAGGACCTTCAGGGACATTGGCAGATAATACAAGAGCATTTATGGAGCACTGAACCGAAATATACCTGACTTTGTGGCATAGCTATCCTTCCGCTTCTGTATCCATAAAAATAAATGTCTAAACAGAGAGTATCTGTATTTACTGACTACTCTGATTTTGGCAGGATGCTTTATTTGTGTGCTGATCATGTTTGCGACATCTTATGTGGTTTGTCTGAATAAGAGACATAAAACCTTAAAGATTTTCCTGTAGTTCATTTTCTAGCGATTTCAGGATTAAAGGAGGTATCTTAAAAAAAAAAAAAAAAATTTTTTTTTCTTTTGTCAGTAGAGAGCTAAAGCCTTTTCAAATAATAATTGTTTTGAGTTTATATTTAATAGGAATTCTCATAGTGATTTAAACTGTATTCCTTATAAGTCCCTTAATCGTAATATTACTAATCCTGCTGAATACAACCCTTGCATCATTTGTAAATGTTTGGTGTTTTTTTTCGTGACTGGCAGTATGTTTACAAAGATTTTCTACTCCTAGATTTGCATCTCTGCTCAACCCTGATACCAATGCCAAGTATATGAAATATGTTTTGTCGTTTTCTTACTCTTTTGTACTTCTCAGCTTACAGGTATTGCCAGTGAGTGTTTTAAAAGCAGAAGAAATGGAATTATATCCTTGAGACAAATCATGGTGTTTCTAGTTTGAAAAGTGGTTTTGTGTGTTTGTTTTGGAGTAGTCAATTGAAACCCCTTTTTGAATGCCAGGAGCGAGCTCCCTTGTGCTGCACCCTGGTGCGTGAGAGGCACAGAGGGTAACGTGTACTGTGTTGGCACTGTCAAAGAAAATTGCTAGCAGTGATGTCAAATTTAGCCCATCGCTGCGAGGACTAAGGAAACCTGACATCATGATTTGGAGCCTGCCACCTATGCTCAAGTGGAATAGTATCTGATTGCATGAAGGCTTGCACTGAGTGGAGTGTGGTGACTAGGAAGCCATAATCAGAGCGAGGAAGAGCAGCAGCACTTGCTGCATGAGAACGTTACTGCTCCAGGCTCTGTCCCAGCCACGCAGCCCAGTGCGCCACAAAGAGTGGCTCACCTCTTTCTGTGCCAGTGGCTCTTCGGAGAGGACAAATGACTCCCACCTAGCAGCGTGGTAGGAGAAATTGTCACTGAAAGAGTGACAGCAGCAAAGGCAAAAGAAAATGCTGTAGTAGGTTCCTGTCTTGGTGTGTTTGTGTCCTAGTTGTGTTGCGGTTGAGCAAGGCTCACTGTTTATACTTTAGGAGTAACCTATATCAAATTAAAGGCCAACGGGCATGTTAGTCTTGTTTTCTGTTTTGTTGTTTTGGTTTGGGTTTTTTTTGGTGTAATTCTAATTCTGCTGCAGGGAGCATCATGATGTACTTTGCACATCTTAGTGTGAACTTGTGATTCGCACAAGGGAGATACATCCCACTGGTGGCTCTGAGGTGATTCTCTCGCTAAGGACATGTGAGTATAGAGATCACAAAGAAAGCAGCAGAGTGGGACAGAGAACTCACAGTGCTCTAGAAGTTGAGAGGGAACTGTATTCTCATAGATAATTTTGCTTTATTTTTATTGAAAACCATAGCATGAAGGGCCAGTAGTCTGTACCCAGTAATCTACCCAGTCACCCCACCTGGGGATCTGCCTCTCACTTGGTGGGACTTGAAGCCCAATTTGCTTTGCTCATGCGGAAGGTTGGTTGCTTTCTGGAAGCAGCTAGCTTTGACTTGTACTCTTTATGCAACTCCCTTTTATTTTTTTTTTTTAAGATAAGATGGTCTATACTGGTGTAGCTGGGAAGTGGGGATGTATTGATGAAGGTCCTGCATACCAGCAGCCAGTCTTTGCCTTCGCCTGGCAGCTGTAGCCTGTTGCTTTCACAGAGCAAAATACGTGCTGCAAAATAAATGTGTATATCTCTATATTTGAATCAAAGCAGGAGCCTCCAGGTGCAAGCTGAGTGAGAGCTATTCCCTAACCATCATAACATGCATTTCAGAGCCAAGAATGAGAGAGGCCAGCAGATGAGAACAGCCATCCGTAATTTGTGTCTTGCATCCACTGTTTTCACAGCTTGACCTCAGAAGCAGCCATGATGTCTGGCTTTGGGAGGAAATAATGTAGCTGGTGTGTGTTTGTTCATTAAAGGACACACTTGTTGTCTAGAATTAACAGAATGCAGAGCCAAGTGGGTATTGAAGTTGATTGCATACAGCTCTGTGATTTGGATTTTGGAGCTATACACAATTGTACAAATTGTATCAAAGGCAGCTTAATCATCCTAGATTTATTTGTGTTTATGCTGAATCACAAGGAGAGTTCAGGTAGCTTATGTGGAAATGCTCACACAGTGAAGGTTCCTCCACCTCTGGGACCACAAAAGTATTTCTTTTCAGCTTTGCATGTACAGTGGTTCTGCATTTTGCAAGTACAGTGTGATGAATATGTTTTGGCTAGAAAATGTGAAACTTAAAAGTATGGCGTGAAAGGCATATTGAACTTGATTACCTTTCTGATAGAATTACAAATCTGGTGAATGAAGGGAATGCAGTAAATGTAATATGTTTGGACTTCAGTAAAGCATTTGATACTCTGTTTCGTGAAATCTTACTTGAAAAATTGATTCAAATTGACTGTGATGGAGAGGCTGCCATATGATCTAAGACTTGGCAGGGCAACTGTAAACAAAGAATAATGCTAAATGGATCAGGCTAGAGCTTTGGGAAAAGCTTAACCAGGGAATAATGCTATATGTGTTCTAATGTTTAATATCTTTGTTAATAGCACAGACAATGAAGAATATAAACTAAATTCTGTGGAGGTACTGAACCGTGATAGCTCCAATACAGTGGAAAATAGTTAAATAACACAAAAGAGCATTGAGAGTTATTAGAAATGTGGATGAAAAATAGGGAGAGAAGATGGATGTTGAGAAGCATAATCTTGAATCATGGCTGAAGGGAAGAATAATGCATAACAGAAAATGCAGAACAGGCTCACAGCAAAACTTAGGAAATAGATTTTTTTTTTTTTTTTTTTTTCCCCTTTTCTAATTAACTCAAATTAATTGAAAATTGAAAAAGCTTTTCTTTGGGGCTTCTCTCTGTTAGGCACAAAGACAGTAAATGCTCTTAAAAAAAACCCAAACCAAATCACAAACAAACAAAACCCAAACCCACCAAAAACCTAAGAACACACACCCAACTCCCCCCACCTCAAAACCCCAGCTAAAAGATCAAACCAAACCAACCTTCTTCTCCTCACCTGACCAGTGCTTGAATTGAAATATACTCATTGCACGTACTGAATTGCTAAATGCAGAAATTGATGGCTACCTGGAAGTTTAAGTACGTTCCCCCTGTGGCTGGTCCTGAAAGTGAGCCTCTTATTTAGGATGTGAATGCTTGCTTTGTGTTTGGCTTTTGTTGGATTTGGGGCCATTTCAATGCAAGTCACATGCTATTCAGGTAGTGAAATGCTTAAAAAAAAAAAATCCCCAAAAACAAACAAAAAAACCCCAAAAACAAACCCAAAAAAACCACCCACAAAACAAAAAACCCAACCCCCAAAACCATACAAAACCCAATCCTTTAAAAAAAGCTTTAAAGGTACGAAGTCATTACTTCCTTAAAGCTGGTGCTGGTGCTACCTTCTGGTATTATTGATAAAATACATATGTATATCCAAATCTACAGCCATTTCATTTTCTTCAAGAAATATCAGAAGCCTCTTTACATTTCTCTTGAGAAAATAGAAAAGGACACTTTTCAAAACCACCCTTTCTATTTTCTGTTCTGTTAGCGAGCTCAGTAGTTGCTGATACTTCTGTATGAGAGAGGCTGCACTTGAATGTTACGCACTTCAGTACTACAATTCTTAGGAGTGCTGATCTTTTCCAGGAAAACGCTCCCATTCTCAATTGTACTCCCATGCGTGAGGAAAGGGGCAGTCAGCCCCACTGAACTACGCTGCCTAGGAGAAGTGTAGTTAAACTCTCTAAAGAGTTTGCCCAAGAGCTCTTGCAAGATTTATCACTTAGCAGACTACTGTTTGGAAGATGCTATTTGTAAATCTTTTTTAAAAAAAAAAAACAAAAAAAAAACCCCACCCTAAAATGGTTTGTAACTTTGAAGCCTGTCAGTGAAAAAAGAAACATGCAAACTGTTATCAAAGCCAAACAACTACGCCCCCCTGCCCATCAATTAAAAAAAACCCAACCCCAAACCTCGGCACACCCAAAGGGAGGGAGGCATGGAGTCAGCCTTCTAATCTCGTTGTTAATATATGTTTTGTTCCCATTTAATAAAGAAAACTTTCCTTTCAGTACAAGGACTCTGTGGTGGCCCACCCCTAAATCACTACCTGGCCCTGTCATCTGCTGGTGGTGAAATGTCTCCTCTCCAAAAGAGTTTTGGGAAGGCCTGCTTGTTGCCTGAGGGAGTTGTATCATGGAGCTCAAACATGGGTGGATGTCGCATAAAGTCCCCCAGACTCTGTGTTTGGGACCCTGGAGTGCTGCTCCCAAGGGCAGATGTGAGTGAGTTTGCCAGCCCGGCCCCGTGGCACCCAGGAGTATGAACTACGCAGAGAAGTTCCAGCCAGCACGGAGTAGGCTGCTGTATAGTTAGCTATGAGGAATAAAAGTGCAAGGACAACTGTTCACTTGGAATTTTTTTTTTTAATATTATGGTTGAACAACACTGAAAAATATACAGTCAGTAGGAAACAGAAGTAATAGAATAACAAAAAAACAGGAAAAAAGCCACCCATGCCGCCTTTAACATACAACTCAATTTTTTAAGTTTTTGGTCTGAGTAGATGCATTTTGGGATTAACGCTTTTTCTGCAAGAGATGTTTGACAAAGCAGATGTGAATAAAATGCAGTACACGAAGTCTTCCTCTGTCAGCGTACATGTAATCAAATCAAAGAAAACGGCAAGGTCACTGCGTATTAATTCTCTTTGTATTTCATGAGGTTGACCTTCTCCTGTGTTGTATCCTAATTGGTATATGCAGGCCAGCTGAGTTGTGGCTAGAAATTCTAGGAACGTGCAGCCTTACCTCTGAGGTTTTGGAGGTCTTTGATCATCCTATAGATTAGAGTTTCTGTTCACATTCCTTCTGAACTATGGACAAAGTGAGTTTGGCATTTCTCTCACTTACACACTTTCCCTCTGACTGATGGATGCTGGTGTACCCGAAAGATGAAGCTAATCAGTATTTGAAGTCTGAATATGCATAAATCTAGCTGTAGAGTGGGGAAAATAGTGACTTATGTGTTCAGTAATTCAGACGCCTACCTGTACGTTACACCCTGCTTAGAATTTTTATCTTGGGAGAGTACCAACCAGCTTCAGTTTCATTGGATGTGGTTAATTTTTAATATATCAGTAAAGATGGGGAGAAATCATTAAGTAAAATTATAACAAATTGGTTAAGAATGTGAGAGTTTGCTGTAGTCTTGTGTTCTCCGCTCATCTAAATGGAGTGGCATCTGACACCAGTGAGTTACTTGTGTGCCTAATAACAAGTTCTCCATAGCTCGGTATGGATGACATCAACAAGATTAAAATAATTACTGGGATTTGATAGAAGAAATTTATTAACTTTAAAATTTACTAAGAATTAATTAACTGTCATTTATATATTTCTTATTATTGACTATTATCATTCTACGTTATACATGAAATTTCAACATCTACAGAGAAGTTATTTTCAGATAAACTACATGGGGAATTTCTACAAATATGCTAACTAAAGATTTGGAACTTGGGCTGATATGTAGCTATATCTTCCTGGTTTGCAAAGAACATTTCTGTCCTGTGATCACATTAAGTCTTGTGAGCTGATATTTCTAGGAATGTAGGATGTGTAGCGTACTTGTGTGACATAGGAATGTATTTTTGAGGACTTGCGATTTATTAAACAAATATAGGTCATTACCCTCTGTGACTTCTAAATATAAGCTCTTAGAGCTCTCGTAGCAGCTATGAGAGCAGAATATTGAATAACAGAAGTACGACCACTGTGTTACTGTAAACAGTCTTAAAATTCTATGTGGCTCAGTTGTGTGGGCTTTATAAAGGATATGGGCAAGTCACTATGTTCAGTAAAGAACTACAAGGTTGATTTGACGCCTGTTTCTCTTGTTCTAAGAAATTAGAAAAGGTTCACTTAGCTCAGAAAATAAAAGTTTGACAATCTTTCTTTAATGACTTTGAGACAGTATTTCTGGTAGTAAGGAGCTCCATATCCTTGTAGGAAAAAGCTTTTACAAAACCTGAAGTTAGGAAGAATTGAGGCTGGAACAAAAGAGACTTTCTGAAATAGTAAGAGTGATAAAATACTGGATCAGTGAAGCCGAGCATGTGGTGAATCCTAGAAGCTCTAGACTTGGTGGGAGAGTCATTTGATAACGTTTCATAGCAATATGATGCAGCAGCTCAAGCTAGATGACCATAATGATATCATCCTGGCCTTAAAAAATATGGATATTTATGATTGTAATTTCTGGTTAGTGAAATGAAGATGTCAGGTTTTTAGAATTATTATTGTTTTTATATTATTATTGTCTATATTAGATTTTACTAAGTGATCAGTGACAGCTATATATTGACATGGTGGTTAATTTAATGTAGCTCACGTTAGGTTATATAAATACTACTGACTTCAAGATTTCTTTTGTGGAGCCTGGAAGGGAATACCACGATCTTCTTGTTATAATACCATCAGTGTCTTGCTAGCCATCTCCTCTGACCACTTGTATATAACAGCCAGAAATTCGTGCCCCCCACCCAAGTGTAATTTTTAAAATTTTTTTGGTCATGTATTTGATATGAGAACAATGGCATGTGCCCTTTCCCCAGATCTGCTGGAATTTTTGACTGTTAATCACGGCTAAAAGTTGCATCTTTGGTTGGAAAAGAGGTAGGCAGAACATAGAAATGTGCCGTCACTGTGGAAACAGCAGGAAGCAGGGACATGATTGTGCCGCCTCTGCACTGATAAACAGCCCAGTCTAGCTCTTGGGTTGTACGTGGTGGTCCATGGTAACTGCCTCTGCCTAGAGTATTCCTCTGGGGGCATTTGCAAACTGCTGTGAGCTAGAATTTCTCCAGAGGCCTTTAGTGCACCTGCCTGTAAGACTGTCACTTCCAGATCTCATGTGGAAAAATCTCATCTTAAAAATGTGCAGATGACCTCCTGTCTGAACATCAGCTGCTTTTTATGGTGGCTTTAATTGCACTCCTAAAGCTACAAGTTTTTGAAAGAGGTTGAGTTCTGGAAATGTTGCTGTAAATTTTTATTTGCACAGGTATGCGTTTATGGATTTTGCTGCTTTTGCTTTGATAACTAGATGATTTCTGCTCAGCTATAGGCAGTGGACTGTTGCAACTGAAATGACTCATAATCAAGAAGCAGTGATTCTGCAAGAATTATTACATCCTCATTTTACTTTTTTTGGTTTAAAATATGCTGGTGTGCCTAGTAGCAGAAGGATAATGACTCTTATGGGGGGAAAACCAAAACAAACCAAATCCTACTCCCCCCCTCCCAACTTTATCATAACTATTTTAAAGCCATAATTTTTAAATAATAATTTGTAAATGTTGTTAAATATTGCTTATGATGTGTAACAGCAAAAAGCTCATTTAAAAATATATTTTAAATATTATTAATGCAAGAGTTATTCTAAATATTACAAACTTTTGAATACTGAAATGAAAGGTTTTCTAAGCCAAATCAGTTTACTCTGGATTTCAAAGTGTTTCTTGTTTCATTCTGATATATTCTTTTTCTACTCCTGTTCATGGTAGGCCCCTTAGCAGCGCATTCATCTTGCAGTTGTTTCCCTGAACTAAAATAATGCCTTGCACCACTAATTTTTAATCAACTGTTCACCGGCCTTTGGGTGGCCCAGGGTGACTGCTCAGCCTTTCAGAAAAGGTGGCGAAATGAGCCCAAGTGACATTGGCTGTGCTACCGTGTGTGAAATTTCCAGTGTCCCATCCATCCACTGGGAAACCTTCTTGCAAAGATGGAAAACTACCGACTAAGATTAATGTGATCAAGACTTAAAAATGAATGATTTTTATGAATAAACCTTCTAAATACTGACATGAGACAGATTGCTGCAAGTGTCCAAAGACACATAGGCAGTTAGTTAAAAGTGTAACTGTGTCAGTTTGCTTGAATGAGGCACACAGAGCTGTGAATGACTGTGTTTTATTGCACAGCATCTGGAACCTGCATGAGCCCCTGTGCCCTTTGAGCATCATCTATACAGTCCTCATCCCTGCCTGGATAGGAGCCGTCATTCAGCCTGTCTCTGTTTACCCTCGCGCTCCTCCAGGTAGTGCTTTTTCATTCAGTTGCATCTGTAACCCTGTAGGCAACTATCAGCTGTGAGCAATCGAGCTATAAAGCCTGACTAACTTTTCAGCCTGTTGTTTATGGCTCTGACAAATGAAGCTCCTGAAAGACAAAGGCTGTTTTCTTTCTCCTTGCCATCTTTTCCTTCTTGAAGTAGCATTGAAATAAGTACAGGGTGATGTGAATCGGGCTGATCCCTGATGAGCAACACATGAGTTGAACTGAGTGCTCTTGAGATGCTATTTCAATAAGGAAAACCAAACACACGTACAGATCGTGTTGTTCAGAGAGAGAATTTGGCTTTCCTGAACTTTGAATGTGGAGCAATTCAGGCTTTTGAAACAAATGAAGAGGTGTTTAAAAAAGATTTTAAACTCCTTGAAACAAGAGTGATATGTGGTTAAGGTTAAAAGGTTGGCTGGAGGTAAGTACCTGCCAGGCCTCCAGCTATGTTTGTTAGAGTATGAATTTTTGTGCTGCTTGGAAAGCATGTAAGATGTACAAAACAGATGTAGGGAAGTGTAAGAAGTTAATGTTATGGAAAAAACCTGAAATTTTATGTTCTTGACTCTAAAACACTTTTTCCATTATCTGTTTACAGCACAAGACATGCTTCTTCTGATAGTATCCACTTTGAGGATTAAATTAACTTCTTGGCATTTTTTGAACTAGGGAGTATATAAAGGCCATTTAATAGGAATGCTTCAACTGATGAGCAGAAATTGAAGACAAGATTACATATAGCCCATTCCTTAGATCCTGCTAGGACTGTGTATCTTTCTGATGTTAAAACAAGCTCTGTAGTTGTTTGCTGCTGCAGTGTAATTTTTCACTTATTTGAAACAACATGAAGTGTCCCCCTATTCTTTTCTCTCCTTTAAATTAAGCGTGGCCAGAGATCGAGAGAGGTGATTCTCCCCCTCCACTCTGCTCTTGTGAGACCCCACCTGGAGTCCTGTGTCCAGCTCTGGAGCCCTCAGCACAAGAAGGACATGGACCTGCTGGAACGGGTCCAGAGGGGGGACACGAGGATGATCAGAGGGCTGGAGGACCTCTGCTGTGAGGACAGGCTGAGAGAGTTGGGGTTGTTCAGCCTGGAGAAGAGGAGGCTCCAGGGAGACCTCATAGCGGCCTTCCAGTACCTGAAGGGGGCCTACAAGAAAGCTGGGGAGGGGCTGTTGGCAAGGGCATGTAGCGATAGGACGAGGGGCAATGGTTTTAAACTAGAGCAGAGTAGGTTTAGATTAGACATTAGGAAGAAGTTCTTTACAATGAGGGTGGTGAGACACTGGAACAGGTTGCCCAGAGAGGTGGTGGAGGCCCCATCCCTGGAGACATTCAAGGCCAGGCTTGATGAGGCTCTGAGCAACCCGATCTAGTTCAAGATGTCCCTGCTTACTGCAGGGGGGTTGGACTAGGTGACCTTTAAAGGTCCCTTCTAACCCAATACATTCTATGAAACTAACTGTGTATAATGGAGGGTTTATACTGCAAGTAGAGATTATAAAACAGGTTAAGGGAATATTTTTCCAAGATGGTTGTAAGATAAGCTTTCTTGGTTTCCTGTGGTTTATATGGTGGTGTGTGGTTCTCCTTGAGCACTCGAGTTCATTAGTTCCTGTTTGTGGTTGTGCCATTCCTTTCCACTGTTTGCCCCAGCATTGCCGAGTGTGTTGCTGGAGCAAGTCTTAAGGAGAGGAGAGCTAATGTAAAGAGAAATCAGTCTCCATTTGTGCAAATAATTTTCAGTGGCAAGTTTGTTAAATTGAATGAAGTAGCAAAACAGGACGATAGATGCTAGGAGATGGAATCACCAACTGGAAAACAAAAAAGTTATTGCAACAGATGAGCAGGTCAGTACAAAAGAACTGGTGATGTGGCAGTGCTCAATTGGGTGCAAATGAAAAAACACCCAGATAATCAGAAAACACAAATGGAAACCCTGGCAAGGAAATAGCTTCTGGTGCCTCATAATATGCTGTTTGATTTCACTGAGACAGGTAAAAATGTTCACTGTGTTTTCTGAAAAATATGAATTTAAATGTAGCACAGAAGGATTCTTTTTTTTAAAGGAACATAGTACTGTGTATTTGCAGTTACTAGAGTCTGAAAGAATTTAGTTGTCCTGCCTTTCTACAGAATATATTTTATCTTCCCATGTTTCCAAGAAATACATTCATGCATGCTCTCTCTAGTGTATCTATCAACTGTTTGTTAATGCCCGCGTTCATCCCTGTTGTCATGTGTGCTACTGTTATCTTGTGGGTTTAGATGGATGTATTAACGATACCTGTGAAGATAACAAAAAAACAGTTCTACAGGCTGGATGCAGAAGCCTCCAGTCAGAGCATGGCTATGTGCACACCCACATATTGACACGCAGCGTGCTGACCAAGGGATCTGTACGACAACCTTCACCCAACTTTTTCTTATACTGCACTGAAAGGGCCTGAAGCTCAAAATCTCAGGTGCAACGACTTCCAGTGATGTTGGGGTACTCTGGATCAGGCTGTAAATTGGCCTTGCAGTCCCTACTCCCTGTGGGCTTCATAATAGCTGACAAAACAATTTATTTACCTCTTTGAGCTGAGGTGCTGTTTGAGCAGTCTGAGAGCGGTGACAGACTCCTGGCTCCGCGAACAGCCACCTGCAACACACGTGATATGTGGTGGGGAAAAGCATTTGATGGTGACTGGCCTATTAGCTGGTGAGGACATACTGTGTTTGACTTCTTTTTGGATGCTGGCCAAACACCAAATGTGCAAATGTGTGTCCTCCTGGTTTTAGACTGTCAAAAGCAGGAAGGAGTTCCCTCTGTGTGCTTTTATGAATAATCATCGGTTTTGGGGGAAGAGACATGGGGATGGGTTAGAAGCATATAGTTCAGTTGTTATTTTGATCCGGTATGACAGATTGATGTGGATTTTTTTCCTGGGCATTGTGTTTTCGTAGCATTGGGGGGTTCTCAAGAAACATTTCCTGTTGCAATATGCTTTGTGCGTGTTTCCACACAGAATATATATGTGCTTGTGTACGCAGTAGTAAATTCTAAAGTTGTTATTACCACTCAGGAAAGAGATGTTGCATCTATTGTGGGTATTTCTCAGAAAACACTAGTTGAATACTTGATGGCAGTAAGAAAAGACAAATAAATCTTTGGGATTCTTAGGAAGGGAATGGGGAACAAAACAACCTCATTTTTCAAGTGTACTTCTGCATTCCAAATTCTGTGTGGAGATCTGATGATCCTGTCTCTCAAAGGTCACAGTAAAACTGATAAAATCTAGAAGAAGGACAAGAAGAATGGTTAAAGGTACAGGAACTGCCTGTAAGGGAGGAGAAACACAGTAGATTAGGATTGCTGCATAAAAAGATATCATAATAGTATAACAGTAGTATATAAAAATACAGATGGTACAGAAATATGATTGAAAGTGGATTGAAAGCCAGCTTTAAGTCAGATTAATTCTGTTGAACTGCTGGAACCACTGTCAGTATACAGACAGGAGGGTCACACAATACACACTCTGCTTTATAGAGCCTTTCTGTAAGTATGAGCTGCTGAGTGTTGTTTATTTTAAAAGGGGGAAAAGAAAAAAGAGGAAGATAGTGTTGGGCTTGGTGGCTCCTTATTCCCTTTCAGTATAGTCATTTCTGGCTCTTCTGTGGTGCATGGCTTTTAGTATTTAGTTGTCATAAGATCATCAGGTATTATTTTATTTTTCTAATTTAAAAAATAGTGTAAAAGTGGTGCCGTTTAGATGTCACTTTCTAAACTACTGTTTAATGCATACAGTTTGTCTTCTAAATCTTTGCTATGGAGTTGCAGGCTGGGAGAACAGGAGGTTTCCTAGAAGGTGAATTGACTTTTTTGTACCTCTTCTCAGAGACATTTTTTTCAAAGCAATGGCAGGATACCTAATGAAGAGAAAAGCAACTGTCAACACTGCAAAAAATATTTACTGGATATTCTCAATTTTTTACCTAGTGATACCAGCAAAGCAGTATATATGAGGCATATTTACTATGAATGGCATACTAGGCCTGCTTTCTCATTTCTACATTACAGCCAGATATTTTAAACACAACGTCTAAGATTAGGTATTGTTAGATGTTGCTACTGTTTCAACAAAGTATCTCAGGATAGTGCTTTTTCCTGTTTTAACCAAAATTGAATGTAATCAATTGAATTTCAGTATTTGCTTTAGGTTTAAGAAAAACTGTGAAGGTTGAACAGGGGATGGATTTTATCATGCAGCCAAGTGTTATTCTAATCGGTTTTCTGAATCATTGCTTAATTTTCTAGAATCTGTATTTTTCATTCAAGTTCCTCTATAATAAGAAGAAAGTACTTTACACTCAAGTATCTCGCATTCTCTGAAGTGATCTAAATTGTTAAGCCATAAAGAAGTGGGCACATTCATTAGCCCTTTTTTTTTCTTTTGCTGTTACGTTTAAATCTGGGACTTGTCCATTTTGGTGTAGCCAAGTTTTTGAACTGTGACCAAATATTTCAGTTCTGGGAAGCTGAGGGAGGAAGGCAGGTAGCAAGGGTGGGGAAAGATGGGGGTTTTTTTTGTTTTCCTTTCTCTTAAAAAAAAAAAAAATTCAGGCCATCATTTACATCTGTAGGAGATAAGAGGTAAAAGAACTGACATGTGATGACTTCTTCCCAACTCAAACACCATAATTTTCTCAGTGATTTCAGGAGCGTTTGAATATCAGATTTAGTGTTCTTTGGTTTTGAAGTAGAGCCTTCTACTGACCACAAGAATCTGAAGCAGTCAGCAATAGTTATTTCGGCATAGTCATAAGAAACTAAGCGTTAATAGAAGCTGTAGTTTACTGAAGAACATACTGTCTAATGTATTTTCTACATTTGTCTTAAACCATTGGTCTGTCCCAAGCAAAGACTGTAAAGCCTCTTGTCCTCTTGGCTACTTGCTGTGCATGCATTAAAGGACTACCTGATATTTCTTCTGTGTCAAAAAGGGAGCAGCAGGATTCTTTGGAGTTAGTTTAGTTTCTTTGTAGTTGTTGACAGTGCCACTGTTTCTCCTGGATGCTTATAGTTGGATTGTGGCTGAGTGCACAGCCCACGAATAGCCAGTGAATTACTACAGATCATAGAAGAGCATTGTCGGTTGACTTTAAAATGTACATGTGTACACACACACATATATAAAAAACTACTTTAATATAAAGTCCTGGTTTTATTCCTGTCCCCACTGCCTCTTATCCAGCTCTGAATAGTATGTCTGTCTTGACTGCTGTTAGATAAATTAGGTCTGAATTTCTATTCTGTGTTCTTAGAGCTTCTGAAATGGAGGGGGCATTATGACAGTCCAGCAAAAATAATGCAAATAGAAAAGTGTTTTGTCAGGGGTAAACGAATACTTTTGTGCAAGATATAATTGGTAGATCAAACACAGCAAAATCAGCACTGAAAACTTTGAGGTGCTCCTCTTCAAAGGCAAGAATTCTTGATGCTGTGGCAAGGTTCTATTTCCATTATTTGCTTGTTGCTTTATCTGATGGTGTACATGAGCCCAGTGATTTTAATTGGTGGTTATTGAGGCAGTAAAATGAAAACTCTGCCATGATTCTGCTCTTTGGTTCAGAAAAACAACTTTGATTTTTTTTGTTTTTAATCTCCTCAAAGTTCATTCTTAAAAGTGCAGTTTAAGTAGTTAGTATTCTTCAGTAATACATTGGGATAAAATGGTAAGGTATGTGACATGCATATATCTCCACGCACTTCACAGAACTACAACAAATATTCTGAATAGAAAATTCGGTGCAGTCACAATCCCAGTGAAATGTAAGATAAAACTTCCTCTAAAACCAGTAGCAGCACTGTAAAAGTTCATGATGGCATAATAAATCATTCACCATGTTAAAAGGGTTATCTGTATGTCCTGAAATTGCGTTTCCATTTGAAGTGTCTTATGAGGGTAAAAGAGTCATAAGGATTCTGATGCTGACAATAAGCAGTAATTTCTTGTATCTCAGCCGTGAGAGGGAACCCTCATTTCCAGTTTTAAGTGGTAAATCCTTTGTGTGACATGCATAGAGAGAGATTTGTACTGGGGGGAATAACATCCCTTTCCATCTCAGCTGAATAATGGGGTGAAAACCTTGTTAAAAAGTTCTGTACAGAATTATGAAACATTTCTAAGACGTTTTTAGCCCGTGCCTTCAGCCCATGAATTCCAGAGCAAGGGTAACAGCAAACTAGAACCAGTTCAATACTGAATCATTCCTATTTTTGTGATATCATTTTCCCAGGAAATTATGTAGGTTTCTAAAGTGGATTCTGTATCTTTGTTGAATCTTGAATTCCATCGTGTTTTGCGAGATTTGTTGATGGAGGAAACCAATGCGGTATAACTACTGCATTGACTCTGCATCAGAAATATGTGAGACTTAACGAGAAGGTCAGACCTCCTGCCTTACTTTGCATTTGTGAGACATGTGCCACTTCGGAGCTTGCCTGCTCTGCTCAGTGCACTGTAGCACAGGAAAATGCAAGGGACTTCAGAATGACCTACCTCACATTCCAGAAGCTGATGCAGCTGTAAACTGCACAGTGTAAACAAAATGTGAAGTCCTTTTACAGGTTTATATCAGTTCTGCTTTTCATGTCTTTCCAGAGGTGGTGAGATTTGGCACTACTAAATCTTTAAAAAAGTAGAATTAGCTTTATAATCAGCTCACTATTCTTTTGGTTTTGTTTGTCATCTTCTCAAGGAATGGGAATGACATGTTTTGCTGCAACATCACAAATGCAACTTCATTAAAATCAGACTGCTGCGATGCCTTTCAGATCTTATGAGAAAGCTTGTGGCTTTTGCTGAAACCACAAGACAATTTCCCAAAGCAATACCCAATTGAACACGTGGTTATAAAACAACATGAACTTCACCAAAGGGAGAAACATTGGCTCTAAGGTATAGATATTTTTTCAGAATGTTCAGACAATGCTATTATAGGTCAATGGGTTACCATATGGAAAAATTGTGCTCTGGCAAATGCTCTCAGAAGCCAGCAGCAAATCTAAGCTGTTTTGGAGAAAGGGCGAATGGAGGTGAGAAGCAGTCTTAATTAGGGAGCTGTCTATGAAAGTATGTGAAACAGGAATGGTCAGCAGAGCAAAAACCTAATGCTGGGAATCCCCACAAGTTCTGTACTAGAAACAGTGTTTCATATTCTCATCTCTAATTTGGAATTGGGAAGACCAATTATGTATGGGTGACATTCAGACTAGAGGCGGCAGTGACTCCTAACAAGAGTAGGTGAATGGGTTGCATAATGGCAGGTGAAACTCACTGCTGAGACTTGTCAAGTTGTGCTCATGGAACAATAATGAATTTCACGGCTGTATTGCAGTTTATGGAAAAAAAAAAAAAGGGCCCAAGTATCACAGGAGAGAGAGGTCAATGTAAGCGTGTTAGGAATGTCATGTTTTTCCTCCTTCCTTTCTGTTGGTTGTGTTTTGTGAAGACACACATGGTGCAGGCTTAAGTATTCAAAGGGAAGTGAAAGCTGATTAAAGATGTGGAAAACAGCAGAATCTTGGAGCTGTTATGCAAAGAGGATTCATAATTAAAGGGGGGGAAAATGGTGATGGAAAGAGAAAGCAAGTGGCATTTTATTATTTTAACTCCATAGGAGGCAGAGTCAAGGCTTAAAAACAGCAAGAATTTTCTGATCTCATGAAGTTAACATATTGAATACTTAGGATTTTAGTAGGATTTATTTATTTATTTATTTATTTTGAGGATTAGACTCTATACAGATAATTAGAAAATGCACAACTATATTTGATAGGATTAGGACAGCATAAAGAATTTAAATCCTCATGCTTCAGCACAAAAGCCAATGAATATGACAATATTCTGGAGAATATTCTCTTACGGGAGTTTGGTTTCATACATGTCTGCTAAAGATTTTGCAATCTTTAGCAAGAGTCATGTGGTATTGGTGACAGACAGGGAAAAGACATGGTCTAGACTGGCCTAGACAAAGGTAGCTAGCTATATGATAGATTCAACATTGTATTTATCTTCTGTGAAGGTGTTGCTTACACAAGGAGTGCGAAATTGGACCCTAACAGAGGAACAATTAGAGGACAACAAAAGTCCCGAAAAGGTCTGCAAAAGTTTTGCCTCAAAAGAAACTTCATCCTTAAGTTATCTTTCAGTAGAACTGCAACAGATGACTGCAAAAACATATCGTATCATATTTTGTAACAGTAGAGAGCAGATCCTGGACTGCACAAGAAATAAATGGACAGTTATTTAAATTAAAAATAGTTTATAGGAATTTAGATTTCTGGTTATTTGCTTTTTTATAGCATCTGCACTGTTCTGCTTTCAGTAGCCCAAAATAATATTACATGTGATTCTGCTGTGCAGGGCCTGAAATGTCGTGACAAGTACAGATTTCTCTTCATGCTGTATTAACCACTCAAACAGAATGCCGTTGCACGCTTCACGCAAGTACTCCAGGAAAATACAAGGAAAAGAAATAAATAGAAATGACTACACAAAGGAAATTAGACATTGCTGTCATTCATTTCTCTGCATAAATTATCTGTGTGACTGCTTTGTGTCTATATGCAGAAATCAGAAATAAATTTTCCCATCTAAATCCAATTGACCCTGTAGGTAACAAAAATTTAGTCTGTCCTGACTTGTGTAAGTGGCTTAAAGTGCTGTGCTTGTTGTGGCACTTGCTGCACTCTAAACAAACATTGGCGTTCTTGGTGAAGTAGAAAGCCTGTCATTTTTGGATAGGGTTTCTGAGCAACAGAGACTGGGAACTGTGTTTGACAGATTCAGTCATGATTTTTAGCTGGCAGGTACCCAAAGCGAAGGGAGCCAGGCAATGCTTTATGCTGGAGGCTTTGTATAGCTTGCCCTTGAGATCTCAGGCTCTTCATAGTGAAGAACTGAAGCAAGTGGTTGCCAGCTGATGCTCACCCCAAACTGAATTTATAGAGGCCAGCCAGTTGCCAAAATTTTTTAGTTTGCAAACCCTTGAGAAAAGTGACTGTCTTGTGGGCTGAAGTAGCACATGGGCTGTATGAAGTGTCAGGTGTGGGTACTGGTTATTTAACAGTAGCTGAGACACACAGGATCTCCTGGCTGCTCAGGGATGACATCAAGTGTGGGTCAGTGACCAGAGGGCTCAACCTGAGTCCTGCCTGAGTCATGAAGTGGCGAAGGGAGGAATGGGAAAGCTTGGTGGTGATAGGAGATGGACCAAAAGTGTTCTGGCCTGGTGAACTCACCTAGCACCTTGGCAAGGATTGTCAGGGCCTCTGATGGCCCCTGGCTGACACACCGAGCACCTGCACCCCTGTCTGTGGCACTCCAGGGAGACAGTCAACCTGAACATCAGCCCACAAGGAGTATAAAGTGCTCTGTGAGAAGTGGACCTGTTCCGGAATTTATGGCAGAGTTTAGTCTACTGTATAGGTATGTTAAAAACTGGTCCACAGGGAATTTACTTCTTACTGCATCAACAGATGCTATATGCGTATGTTAGATGGAAAAAGCACTGTATGTGCACTTGTGGGTTAGTGTTGTCCCAAATACACCTATGAGAAACCTTGTGGGTGAGTGCAAGAGAGGTGTTCATCAATACTGATTTCTTCTGGAAAGACGGGAAGTGTGTTGTGTGGACATGGTTGTATCCATATACAGGCATCACCGCAAATCAATACCATGTTTGCACAAACTCTTTTCCTTAAGGGCTTCCAATAGAACAGGAGGCACTGAGCTACTGTTACTCATTTTTTTGTTTGTGCTGCCCAGTGATGATCCGTGGGAGTGGACTGCTGGGATGGACAGGTACTAAAGAGATCTCAGCTGTAGCATCATACTATCAGCTGAGAGGGCAAGTTCCAGCTGGTGCGGTATACTTCAGATGAGTCCTGCTGGTTTTCAGTTTCAGAATTGAAACAAAATTTATGCATTTGTGTTTGCTTTTTGCAAGTATTTAGGTTGGAAAATAAATTAAAAAAAAAGAGGCGTTACCTGTATCAAAATTTAAAGGTTAGATTTAAAATAATTTTTTTAAACTTTGTTTATAGAAAGTTTCATATGTTCTTCCTATGAAACTTCTCGTAGTTGATCTTTTGCTTTGTAGAGCTTTATATTTAAATGACTTCAGCAAGAGTCAATGAGCGAGAAACTTGTCACTTCAAAATACTTGTTCTTTTGGGGCCATATTTGCTTTCCAGTGCATTAGCATGTTGTGGGGCACAAATCAACTATTTAGCTGCTTATCTCATATGGGGCTCTGCGTGCACCCCAGCTGCTGGTTGTCACTAGAAGCCAGTGTTGGCTCCTGGGGCTTGGTGCAATCCAGCTGATTGGACTCTTGAGTATCTAGTCCCAAATGTTGAAAAGGGTGTCTTTGCAGAATGTGAAAGTTGTCCTCTAATTAACGCAAAGCAGAGACAAGGCTATCTGAGAGCATTGGCAGGAAACGTTGCCTTTCTTTTCACTATGCATTTCTCTGTGTTCTAAAGTCAGTCCATAAATTGAGTGTTACCTATATAAATAGCTCATCGGTTGTTCATGTATCTGAAGCGTTATTCTAATATTATTTTAATGAGTCTTCGTTATTCAGAATGCATCTTTTCAGGTAAAAGATGGATGTGATGCAAGTTGCATGTGGTTTTCTCTATCACAAGTGACCTGGTTGATCAGTTTGAAATCTTCAGACTTCTTGAACATAAGATTTTTAAATTTTTTTTTTTTTTTTTTGAGAGCCTAATTTTCAGCTTCTACCAATTTCCTACTCGGCCACCAATCCAAACAAATGACCAATGGATGTTGAAAAATGTTTAGCCCAAAGTATGGTAAGTAGTTGTCATTCTTAAGAGGGAGCTAAAAAAGACCCTGCATTCAGGACTCTACACGTACTTTTATCTAATTTGTACAGTCTTTCTGTTTTATAGTCTTTCTGACAGTTGATGTATTTGGTTGCTCACAAACCCCTTTTCATCCTGTTTTGATGTTCAAAGAAGCTTAATTCCTAAAAGTTATCTGAAAAGTTGTGGTCAACGCAGTTACTTGAGTGAATAGTTAATCTGGAAAAAAAATTATAGTCACTCCTCACATTTAGAACTCCTTTTTTCCCCCCACTTAAACAAGTATACCACAACAGTCTCCTGCATACACAGAAATCCAAGGAGGTTAGGAAAATTTTAAGCGAGAAAAGAAAATGTTGCGTTTCATTACATTGCACAGAAATGTCTCTTAGACTGGAAAGGACTTTGAGTGGAAGGGAGGAAAAATGGTTTTTCCCTAGTTGTCCAGGTTCCCTGTCATGAAGTAGGTTCAAATGCACTTGATGATCCTTCTCCTGCTGGCAGGATCCGGTTGTGCAGCTACCTGTAACATCTTGCCACGCTTTGTTGTAGCCACCAGGCCAAGGAACAGAGAAAGCAATGTGTCTTTACAGTAGATGTTGGCCATGTTCTCCAGAGTGTCTGGTATGTGGCAGCCACCCTGGACTAGGAGAGGGCTGTGAGGAAGGACCATCCATATTATGCATCTGTTACGCCTAGATGTAATGTGTAAAAAGTACCAAGAAGGAGCTAAATTTCCTTCAAACTTTAAGCTTGCTTCAGGCTGGGGCTTTATTAACACCCTCCATTGGTACTGTGGCCGATGATAATGTATTATGCCTTGGTCTGTACAGCTTGGGAACCCTGTTATCACTGGAAAAAAATCACTTTTCTCTTGTAGAACTGACAAATACTTGTCAGTCTAAATATATATATATATATATATATATATATACACACACACATAAAATAAGACTGATCTCTATGGAATTTCAAAGAGTAATAAATGTGCAAGGTCATTGTCTGCCAGACAGACAGTGTCAAGATGTAGATTTGGACTATATCAAAATATTCTTATCGTGAAAAGATGGAGAGAATCTCTGACAAAAAGTCCCCTGAGAAATCAGCTGACGTGTCTTATCCAGGGGGTAGTTTTCCTGGTTGCACAAAATAGATTCAGCCTGGGGAGGGAATAAATACCATTTGATTTCAAAGGAGTTGCTTATTCAGATGAGTTGGGTCCGAAACACAAGAGGTTAGTACTGTATGTATAATAAATACTGTAGAAAATGCTCAGGATCTCTCTAGACCTCACTTTAGGGGATGTGGGGGGGTGTGGGTAAGTATGTGCTTTCTAAAATGTGTTTTAGCATAACCGTGCACTTGCGTTGCTGAAGAACCTGTCTGTCTATCAAAATTTTAGGAACTTTCTAAGGCAAGGCACTAGACAGATGTAGCTAAAAATTCAATTGTCCTGTCCTAGCTTTAAAATGTAATTTGAGAGAAGATAAGTGAACTGCGACAAAGGTTGAAAGGGACAACAATAATAGGAAGGCATTTAGATAGACTGCTAATGTGCAAGCCTATCTTGGTGATTCAGATCTGTGATGAGAAGAGCCTGAAACACCGTTTCTGGTATGAGAGAGAAAGAGTTTTCTGGCTGCATTAACCAATGTAAGCCTTTAAGATACCTGATAAGAGAAAAAAAGAAAGGGAAAAACAAAGCGCAGCTCTTTCCTGAAGGTGATGGAGCACTGTAGCGATGAATGATTTACCTCATGGGGAATGGGGAAAATGCATCTGCTGTGCTATTAAGTTCATGTGAAAAATGTTTTGTGATGTGTGAATCATTTTATTTTGAAACTTTCTTTAGAATTGGCTTATTTATAATGCATGATTTATTTCTAAGATCGTGAACTCTAAAGGAAGACATAGAGCAGCTGAAAGGCCACTTTAAAAATGGATATTCTCCTTTTTTTTTGTCTCTTATTTTTACAGAAAATTTTAATGATAGTGTAAAAGTAGCAATGGAAAGATCCACAAACCACCTGTGATTGTGGAAGGCACTTGAAGCAAGGGTTTGTTACTGTTTAGGGAAAAATCAGTTTATAAAGACCAAACTCTAAGGGAAGAAGCTAAATTCTTAGTGTGGACTCCAGCGACCCGATGACCAAAGGGTTCTGCAGAAATTTGACTGTATTATAAAACTATAAAAGCATCATAATAGACTATAAAAGCATGGTCTTTAACCGCTCATTTTAAAGAGGGAGAGATGATAAAAGATTACATGTGGGGAAAAATGGGTCAGGAGTGTGCCTGGGTCCAGGCAAGAAACAGAGGGAAAGAGAGGGGGACAGACAAGTCTTCTGTCTGAAGACATCACATAAATCAGGAAGAGTCATCCAGATGAGGCTAATGTGTTGAGGAGACTGGAAATGGGATGTTAGTATTTTTACACTATTTCTTGTGTTAGCAACTACTTCAAAAGGTATGTTACGCATTTTGACTGTCAAAGATCCTTGAATGAAAAATTGTAGCCTAGTCTAGTGCTCATGAAATTGGATCTTTGGGAAAGGGTTATTTTAAGTAAATTGGGAAGCTTGGAGAGTTAATAGTAACCATTGAGCCTGCAGAACCAGAATACAATGTCTGAGCTCTCAGAAACTGCACCTTCATGATGTGTCTAGAGAGCAAGCCTCAGAAGGCAATGCCTCACTTCTGGAGAGATTTGGGAAACTTTAAAAGCCCACAGTGCCAATTTTGTAGGTTATTAGAAATCAGACGAGTAAAATCCTAGATGGGAAAGTACCATCAGGCCTGGGTATTGATTCCTCACGCCACTCCCCATATAGTCAAGTTACTTTATGAACACAACTCAGTGATTATGAGAAAAGAATAAAAGGTATAAAGAACGTGACAGTTTAGCTGGTGTATGTAGCATATGTTCAAAACGTGACAGTGATTTTATAAAGATGCTGTACAACAAAAGAAAAAAATCTGAGAGACTATAACAATCATACAATGATAAATGAAAAAAACCCCAACTTAACCCTGCAGGGAATCTAACTTAATTATTCTCAGTGTGTCCAGGCCCTAAAGCTGACATTTTGTTGTCTACGGTCCCTTGCTGTAACTTGATTTTTAACAGCTCTAGCATTTGAGTGCTTCTCTCACAGTAAAATTCCCTAGTGCTTGGGAGAGCGTGGGGATTGTAAGAAGGCTGTAGCTGCTGTGGCTTTCTAACATTTGGCTTCTCATTTTTTTTTTTTTTTTACTTGGATTATGACTTAAGCATGTGACTATAATACATATTCTCAGAAAATCTGTGATACCCCATAATTAATACACACCTAGAGATGTAGTAAAAGCCTTTAGTGAGAAGCTGGTGACCTATGAATAAACAAACAAAAATCCTACTTTTGATTAGAAATTAACTTTTGTAATAAACCATTTATTCTTTTGTGACTGGTAAAAAGAGAATTGATATTTGAAAGCAGGATCCTTTTCTGACCTACTCGTTCTGCCTCTGTGTTTGAGGTGCATCTTTTTGATTTCTTGAACCAATCCCTTTGCGTGCCCCAAGGCAAGGGGTTGGAATTTGATGCAGACCTTTGGTATGACGTCTGTCTTGTCAGTTTAAGCATTTTCCTTCCATCTGTGTTTAACTCTCCGTACAAGCAATGATTACTGGTGTTACAATGCCCTGTAGAAACAGGTTAGTGAAGATGCAATATTGGGATTCTGTATTGAGTGTTACTTGTCCCATCACATGTGATAATGTCTTAGTCACTGTTTGTCCTTAGGATCAGTTCCTCTGACCATAGCACACCAGTGGCTCCCTTGGTCTGCTGTAGGATTCGTTCAAATCCTGTCGTAGGAGAACAGGGGAAAATTATTTTGGTTTTAGTCTGTGACTAAGAAAGTTACATGGATGTTTTATATAATGAGATTTTTATGAGCACAAACATAACAGCCAGTTAAGCTTTATTAGTAACATACCCTAAGCAGCACCTAGTCAGAAGTGTAGTAACATATTTATGTATAGATAGTGTCGTGGGGCTCAAGTTCTCCTCTGTTATCCACTTTGACAATTTTCTGTTAGGCAGTTACTGCAATCAGATGAAGTTGGAGGAATTGTATAACAGCTGAGAGCAGAGCCTTTAAGTGAAACAATCTCTTTCAGTGGAAGGTGAGGAATTCTAATAGCAGATCCTTTTGTATGTGGTTCCTTCTGGATTAGTCACTTTAGGCTTGCTTACTGACGAAATATTTGTCTTTTGGATCTCTCTTCCATTGTGCGGTCTGTAGTCTTTTTTTAATAATCTAATTTAATAATTAGTTTCATATATATGACTCTATCTTATTTGCCTCAAATTATTCAATAGAATGTGTAAGAATTGCAATTAATTACAGGTCTTTGAAAATATGATGCTTTGGAATAATTTAGCAGTGGCATCAATTGTCTTATTACTAATAAAACATTTTAATTGTTAGCACAGTACTTTATCCATAGAAACCTAATTACAAGAAGTACTCTGTGTAATTGTAATGAGAGTGAAGAAGGAAGAAATACAGAGGACAGAAAGCTCAAAGGGAAAGTGAGATGGGCTAATCAGTGACAGACACCAATTAAAGCAGAATAGGAGACTAGTGGAATAAAATACAAATACATATTTATTTTTGGTCAATGAAGTACTGTATAAAGATGATTATTTTTTCTGTATGAATGTAATAAACCTGTCTCCTACTTCTGGGTCACTTTAGCAAGTAATTTTAATGCTTACATAAAAAAAATAAATAAAATTTTCTCTGAATAGCTCACTGAAACTTGAATTACATTACCAGACTCCTTCACTATGATTCAGCTGTGATTCAGGTGCTTTTAAAAAACAATAATTTAGAGAGTTCCTAGAACCCAGCCACTAGCTGAACAATGGAGCAGTAAAACTCTTCTATTAAAAAAATAAAAATAAAAAAACCATTGCAGTCACTGCAGCACTCCAGCCCTGGGAGAGATCCCACCACATTTCTGTGGGATTGTAGCCCTGTGACTGCACCAACCCTTGCTGATTTCTCAAGGGGGTGTGAGAGGATCCCCCATCATGCTCTCTCTGTATTTGTGTGCGTATACTTGGCATGGCCCCTTTCTGTCCTGTTCTGCTGTTTTCAAGGTCTCTCTTGTGCACATGAGCGTGTGCCCTCGCTCATCAAACTAGTTCCCCACTTTCTCACTTGATTGTTGGCTGCCATTTCCCTTCCCTGTTGCTCCTAGTTTAAAGGTCTCTTCACGGGTTTGGCCAGCCTGGTGGCAAAGATGCTTATACACCCCTGTCTCTTCCCAGAAGTCCTTGGTCTTGAAAGAGGTTTCCATGGTTGTAAAAGCTCTGTTGACACTGGCTGTGCAACTGGTGCAAACCTCGGACTATCCACTCCTCTGCGACCCCTTTTTCTTCCCTAGCAAGGCTGAGGAGTAAAACACTGGTGTTCTGCTCTTGGCTGTTGCTCTCTGAGCCATATCGGCATGCTTGATGTGCTCCAGGTCTCCCTGGCACTGTCATGGGCGGCCACATGGAAGAGCAGTAAGGGCGTACTGCTGTGTGGCCTTTGTGTGCTGGGAAGATGTGTGCCATCGAAGGGAGAGGGAGGATAACCTTCAGAAACTCTGTATTGCTGTTTGATAGGAACATGAAAAGAAAACGTACCCACAAAGAGAGAGGCTTGACCGCCGCTGAATGACTCTTTTGATTTGCCTTTTGGTGTGACTTTGAATTTTCCACCTTCACAGTAGATGTAGCTGAAAAAGCACTCGCCTCTATCAAACAGGTCCACCGCTCCGGGATACCTTGTTAGTTTTCAAATTAGTGTCTTCCCTAGAGTGACTTTCATGCGTAGAGAAACCTTAGGTGCAAGGTTTAATTATGCCAATTTTTAAACAATTTTGAATAATATGAGATTAAAGAAATATTCTGCATCTGTGCTGGCATGAGGTAAGCCTGGTTATGCATAGTGTAATAATATCTGGTTATGCACAGAAATGGAAGTTGAGTTGGTTAAAAACATAAATTTAAAAGTAAAAAAAAATATTAAATGTGCAGTCCAAAATGGGAGCAACTTTCAAGAGGTCAGGTCTCATTTAAACATTAAAAGAAGTAGCCTGCTCTTCAAGCAGCCTCTGGGTAAGAGGTGCATAAATGTTGAGACTTTTTGAAAATCTGTCCTAAGGTTCACAGTGGGAACTATCAGGTGTTAAACACGTTTGAACAACTGGCTAATTTCATGTATTCAGATGAGAATTTGTGAAAATTTGTGGGTTTTGATGTTTTTCCCTGATTTGATTCATGCAGAGCTGAAGGGGAGAGAGAAATTCAGAGTAATACTCCATTAACTTAGAGTAGCTTTATTAGGTGTTTAAAAAGTTCTGTGTGGTGTCTGAAGTTACTCTAGGGCGACTACTATAAGGAAAACTGGAGAAAGCAGATTTGCCGAATTTTAATACTGCCCATCTTGTAGCACTGGATGGTCACAGGGGTTTGAGATCTGTAAGCAAAGTGGGTTTTATGTAAAGAATACTGGTGCTGAGTGAGGACAGGATCTTTTTTTTAGTACTGAGCAAAAATAATTTTGGCATTCATTATGTGAATGGGTGAGGAAAGAAGAAAGTGTTCCTTTTAAAGTTGATTTTAGAAAATCAAATAGCAGCTTTAGACTGTTGCTAGGCTTGGGATATTTGCATAATCCTTGAATGCAGTTGTAAGTATGTGATACGTTGCAGGGAACTTTCAATAGATCAACCCCTAAAACTTGTCAATAAATATATGCTATAAATATGTACTGAGTCACAGCTAGATTCATAAACACTACAAGACTTTCGTCAGTTGGCATAAATAAATGAATGTTGTTTGGATAAGTTAGCTCCTTCACCGTGGGCTTCCTTCCCGGAGATGTGAATTGATTTTTGGTGTCTCATCTGCCTTACATAATATTGCTGTCCACTTCGCTGGCAGAAGTAACGGCTATTGGAGGGGGGAGATCATAGAGAGGATGAGAAGGATAAGTTTTAGGGCTGTGCGTTTCTTGAGCTGGTTGTCAGAGTATGGAACTTGCTGTCTGTGCATGAGGCAATGGTCACTTTTAGATATTTACCTTGAGTCTCGTAACATTTAGCTTCTCATAACGCAGCAGCCCTAATAGTATTATATATACCCCGGAGGCTCCCTTCTAAGTCTCCTGCTTAATGTTTAGGTCAGAGGACGTGAAATGCTGCTTTGGAATGATGTTTGCAGTTGTTTGAATTTGTTGTTTTCAAGTGGGCATTTTATGGAGGCACAATGGCAGATTGGTTATGGAAAAGAGATCACGCGTCAGTGTTTTGGTTTCCTTAAAATCTCTAGGTGAGTGGGAGTGTGCAGCGAGTGGCACGTGCTTCTAATGTGCTGGGGAAACAACAGACTAGAGAAATCTTTTGTAGTTAGTTCAGAAGCAATGTCGTGATGCTTAGACTGATGTTCATCCCTCCTGCTTTCAGCATAAGGCATGAGAGAACAATTTAAGGGAGGGGGAGGCCCCCCACCAAATTTCTGTTGGCACTCTTTGTGCATATGTATCATTGCTGCTAATTAGACAGACAAGCAGGGCTAACATGTTCCTTGCTTGCCAATACTGCTCAGAATCCAAATGAGTTTCTCGGTACCAAAGAACCGGGAGATTTTATCAGCTTGTCTAGAGCTGCTACGTTTGACTGCTTTTTGTAAATGGCAGGAGAGTGTTTTCCTTTTGTGCACGCCAGAACTGAGCCTGAGCCATGCTGCCGTTAAAATAATACTCAGCATGTACATGTAAAATAGTCCTAAAGAAGGCGGCAAAGTCAAGCATCCCTGCAGAATGCTAATGAAGGTGTGAAAAAATACTTTTCTATGGTTATGATTTGTAATGAAAGGCAGGTGAAAGAAGCAGAGGGTGAGGAAGTGCAGTTTATTCTGTGCTGAAGGGCAAAAGAAAACATAATTATGGAAGAACTTGCAAAGAATGGAAATCAAATTCAGAAAAGGTGGTGTTTGTCCCATGAATAATTGGGATGATTTGCAGTTAATTCTACCTCAGAACTAGCGTTGAAGGGGGAAAAGGAAAAAACACAATTCAAAGCTGGTTCAGTTCTACCTAGTGCCTTACAATAGTATCGGTGCCATTGTGATTAATGAGTAGCGCTGTAAAACCTTGCTCTATTCAAAAGTACCAGAAATGCTTAGTCACATTTTTAAACATCATGGCAAGCTATGATTCTGTGAGAAAACCATTACTAATGGAATGATATTTTGTTGAGAAAACAGAAGTACGGTTATTCTGGAGAATTTCTGTACTGCCAAGGTACTACTTAGCTGCTTTAGGGATTTATTTTTTTAAATTATTATTAATTCGGAGAAAACGAGAAAACATTTAAATTCTGTGATGTTTCACATCCTTAACTACTCACATTGCTAAATTGTTATCTGATTTTTAAAAATTATTTATTTGTTTTTTTAATACGTAGCTTATGCAGTTTTTCCTGATTTGGTCTTCCAAATCCACCCAACTGCAAAGCCAAAAGCAAAACTCATCTATAAAGCAGTTTATTAACTAAAGCTATTTCTGTTCTCAGAGACTCTTACCTTCTTTGGAGGAGCTAGAGAGCAGTATCAGATCTGTCTTTGTGAAAACAAGGCCATCTCTTATCTGTCACTAGTGCTCTCAATTAATGCACTTTTATCAGTGAAGTATGTCTTATACTGATTTTATGGTGGTAGCTTTTACCGTGCAAAATGTAGCCTGTTCAATGAAGATTAACCCAAAAACCTTACTTGGAAAACAACTGGTGCATTTGTTGACCGCTTGATGGCATCACTCAGTTGTATGGAAACGAAACTGCTTTGCCAGTAGAGCAGTTTTAGTTGTGTGCTTGGTGTGAGAGCACTTTCATGTTTTATTTTCGACTATTAAAGACTGAAGAGAGCTATTAATATGCTCCCATAAATTAAATGAAAGCCCCAGCTCTAGTTTTGATGTTTTCCTTCTCTATGGTATATTACTTACCATTTTGAAATAATTTCTTTATCTGCATAAATATTAACAGAAGAGCGCTCTAGACTGCTCCTCTTCCTGCTCCTGGTTGACTTTTCAAGCATGGCAGCTACTGGTTTAGTGGATTGATACGGACACAAAGAATGTTGTCATGCATCGAAAAGTCTTTTCGGCTTGCTTTGCCAGGGAAATTGCTTAAAACCTCCAATTGTTGCAGTCAATATGCTTTCTAGGGAACGGATTTAAGCAATTTTGTGTGTTCAGTATAGGTCCTATAAAATAAGTGTTTCGCAGCCTTCATACCAAAACTAGGTGATGTGTCTGTGTGTGTACAAGCCAACAATGACGGTTTACTGAAAATGCAGAACCAAGGGGGTATGATGGAGGAAACAAGGCACAGTGACTATTATTTAGAGGTAAAGGACAGTTCTGGTAATGTCAGGGGAGCTCTGACAGTTTATACATGCTGAGAATTGGCCCACAAGACATCAGGTAGTAAAGCATGCAGTTGAAAGTGAGTTGAAGATCTAAATACTGCTTCTCCTATGCAGCCAGTGTCAACGAGCAGTAAGGAGGCACCCCATTCGTGCTGTGAGCAGTGACACAGAGGGGATGGAGCCAGCTTCTGACCCCAGGAGAGGTAAACAGGCAGTGTGGGCAAAGCGGCACAAGGAAGGCAGTAGCACC
Source organism: Fratercula arctica (assembly GCA_947846985.1). Taxonomy (NCBI): domain Eukaryota; kingdom Metazoa; phylum Chordata; class Aves; order Charadriiformes; family Alcidae; genus Fratercula; species Fratercula arctica. The sequence continues at coordinate 31,506,483 of CANTUZ010000010.1, forward strand.
AGTGTGCCTCTGTTCTGCAAGTAACCGTTAGCCTGTTTCTGGAGGAAAACACCATATAGAAACCTGTTCTTTTTTTTTTTTTTGTCCTTCTCCTGTTCTTCCTCCTTGTTCAGCTTAAACTGCTGAATGCTGACAAAACAATGAAAAGGCAGCGCAAGAATGGTGGGAGAATCTTTAATAACACTTTTTCTGAAATTTTTTTTGGTAAACACTTCAAAATCTCATGCTTTCCTTGGCTTTTGAGGTGTTTTTAGATGCTGCTTTGTCAGGGATGTTCTGATATCCTGATTACACGTGCACTCAAATGTGCACCCTAATATATGTAAGTATGGGTTCTCTTGAATGTATGTACTGGCTTTCTGGAATATTTTCCTCATAACTGATGGCCTACTGAAATAATCATCATTATATTAGAAAATGTAAGCGGTGATGCATATCTAATTCTTGGATCACAAAGTGCTTTGAGCTGGCCTGTTGAGAATTTTATTTAAGTTGGAGACTGAAGTGTCCAGCTATAGGACTTTACTCATCCAATTTATGATAAGTTTTTCTAAAAGAAAAAAAGGAAATATTTATCAACTGACTGGCCAGTCTTATTCCCATTGCTATGATTCAGTTGATAAGAAAAACACCTAAGATTCCCTTATCTCGTGTTTTCTAAGGAAAAAAAAAAAAAAAGAGCTAATGAAGGATGGAGAAAGAATTCTAAAACAGGCTAAATGGTAATTATTCTGTTTTTTCAATATATTATCTAGTGGAATGGTTTTGGTTGGCAGTTATTAGGAGGCTAAGTAGCAGAAAAACACCAAGGATGGCTCACAATGACAAATACCAGTTTTTCTCCATAGTTGCCCGAAAATGAAAAATTCGAGCCTGCCACAGGTCAGCAATGAGCTTCTCTAATTTTCATGGAGTTAATGGTACTTTGTGCCTCTTTGGCAGTGTCTTGACTGTGTGTAGATGCTAATGATCCTGCTACAGGTTGGCTTATTTGTTTTTTAGCTTTGGTGCTGTAGGTCTGTGATTTTAGGGACCGTGGCCCCAAGTTTTATTGCTGTTGCAAATTACTTAAGGACATTACACCATACATATTTACACAATGGAAAGCATCAGCATCTTGTCCAGAGATGATCTGGCAATATGGGGGTGTGTGTCAGATTTTGTAGTTCTTCCTGAGCTTGTGAGCTGGCAGGAGAAGGTGTACTTGACTTCCTGCAACTGGAGAGAGCCCTGCACTGATCTATTGTGAATTCTTCCCAGTGTGGGTTTCATGGCTTTGGAAAAAGGACATATGTAGGGAGGTTGGTTTGATGTGAGACTCTAGAAAATTGGGGTTTTGAGGAGGCAAACTTTAGAGTTTGCTTTGTGTTGGGTACATGGTTCTTTTAGTTTATGTTTACATTGTGTTTCTGCAAAGTCCAGAAAGAGTGTTATCTATCTGAAAAAACTTCAGGCATCATCGGTCGTCTTTGTTTCTCAGACTGGTTATTTATTTATTTATTTTTGTTTATTGTAAGAGTCTCCGCAGTATTCGTCAGTGGTTGCATTTGTGTTTTGAAGGCCAAGCTCTGCGAGGTCCTTCTCACAATGGATTATCATACATGGGGAATACCTTCATGATTTGAAATTTTCATCTCTGGTGGAAGACTTGGCACCGTGTTTGAGCTCTGAATGCTAGCAAGCCAGGAACACAAGTGCCATCAGGACCTATGGTGAGGCTATGTCAGACTTTCCTGTGGCTTTCAAAATGTCACATCAAGGACTGTGGGACCTAAGAATGCCTGTATCCTGGTCCCAGATGCAGACGAAGAGCCGTTTAAATGAAAGGGAGGAAATATTTCTTGTTCTCAAATGTTATATGCAAACCCCATACATACCTAAGTTGGGGTAGTTAGGGGTTTTGGTTGGTTTGATTTTTGCATCAAACCCCAGTGGACTAATTGTGAAATTGCTTTGTTGTTTTAAGATGCATTTTGTTTCGATTGAAGGTCTTTGTAATGGAGTAAGAAATACTCATCCTCACTACATATAAGGTGATAAAGCAATAGAAGTGCTACATAAAAGATTTTTGCTGTCTACATTTCTTATCTTTTCTCTGTATTAACAGTTATTCTATGACAAGTAACTATAGCTTTGTGTAGGGTTTTCATAATAAAAATAATAAAATCTTATTTATTTGAAGAAACATAGTGTAAGTGCAGAACATAAAGGTGAGTAAAAGCTTACAGAAATGGAACAAAGAAGAATACATTTATTGCTGAGTATCCAAAGGAAGGACAACTGCATAGCATGACATTAGGTGCCAATGATGCAAATTCATTATGAATTGTCTTTCTCAGTTAATGAAGGAGCTGAAGAGTAAGCAAACATCATAAAATGTAAAGTAAGGAGAAAAATATTCTTTGGGGAAACCCCATTTAGTGAAGGATCAGGTTGAGCTAGTGCTTAGATGATCAATTTTGATGTTGTCCTTAATTCACCAATAGTAGGAGTTGCCCTGGTTGTGGGGGGCATAGGGTTAATTTTCCCAGTCGTCTTCCTTCTATTGTCATCCTTTCTATCTCATCTGGGTGCTCCAGACAAACCTCCTGGAAGGACTTTTCCCATTTAATTTAAGAATACCTCTATGGATGCGCTTCCCACAGACCTTACATCTTGATGAAAGATACAGCTTATCAGCTTTCTGAACCGATATATTTTTAGCTCCTAATTCTTGGCTATCCTAGTGTTTCACCCAAAACTTCTGTAATGTGTATCTGTTTATATATAAATTGACTAATGAACCAAATTGCTGATTAAATTTTGTACACATGAATAATACAATAGGTAGTTCCTTGTGTGTTTTTTTTTTTTTGTGTACACAAGATGATACTCTGCATCTGTGTGCTCGTCTGGTTGGTGGATTTGCTAACTATGCACTTTCAGCAGAATAAATTATAGGCCTTGATAATCTCATGGAATGTTAGGATTTGTATTCCTGAAATAGATGCCCCCCCCCCCCATTTTGCTGTGTTTTCTGGAATTTGATGTTTTAATGATAAAATGATTTTTTTCCCTACTGGTTTTCAAAGATAAACAATGTGAAAAATTAGCTTTCTGGCAGATTGACTGAGGCAATAGCGTGAAGGCAAGGATGAGCTCCCTCATCTCAGCAGGATGGTAGCTTTGAAACCTAATTACAAACACTTAAGTGCCAACTTTGTTAATCATTTCATTGCAGAGTACTACACCAGAAATATCAGGTATATGCAGTGTGGCTGGATTTCCATTCTCTTGCCAGGTCTGAAGTTCTCTTCCTTCATTTGAAAATCTTTCTGAGCAAAAAAGCTGCAACCTCTCAATTTTCAAACAGTGAAATTTTTTAAAATGCAAGTTATTTGTGATTAGGATGATTCTCCATTTGCAGTGCAGTAAAGAGCTCCTAAGGGTTAGTCAAACTGAAAAAGAATAATTAATTTCAAGTAAAAATAAAAAATGGTTCAGAGAGGACGTATCAGATATGATCAGATGGTGTCCAAAGTGGGTAGGACCAGCTATAGCGATACACAGAAGTGAGAGACAGAAAGGCATTGAAGTTTGAAGAGGCACTGTGAGTGCCAGTAGGTGGATATATTGTTAGATCCGAAATTACAGTGGCAGCTGGTCTATTGATAATTGTGGAAACAAAGGAACAAGTTTCTACCCTTTTCTGAATAATAGGAAACCACTGAAAGGGAGACTGAAAGATGGTCATATTGTCATGTTGCCAGGAGCAAGATAACAGTTTCTCTTGGAGTATTTTGATTCCCTGCAGTTTGGAGAGAGAGGGATTTAATTACAGAGAGATCTGAGCTAAAGCTCTTAACGCAAATATCCCTATGAAGATGGTGCCAAATCAGGACTTTGCCATCTGCACCTGTCTTCAGAAATAGGATGGCAATACACAAGGCAATGGTAGAAGAGCCAGACCTTAAACATGATTGTAGCAAAGCAGGCTCCTTGCATCATCTCGTGTGCCATGAGGAGTCCCACTGCTAAAAAAAGTTCATATGGATAAGGTGCAGTCTGAAAAATAATAGCTGCTCTTCTAGGCTTAAGCATGGTCTTAATGGGATATGACTGAGGTTAGAGATGTCAGTCACAGAATGAGAGAAACTTTCAGTATGTATTGCTATGATGTAAAAGTTGAGTTAGACAAATGGATGTTAGAAGATGTCCAAAATATATTAACCTGTGTTACTTCTGCCAACATCATGGGAGAGATAACACGGAGAAGCTAAATGGAAAAAGCCAAGGCAATAGATGGAGAAGAGAGCAGTCAGTGTCTTGTGAAACTCTGTAATGCAAATAACAGTTCAAGATGTAAAATATTAAGCAGGTATGGAAGGGGGAGTTCCTGAAAACAGACTTCAAAAGAATAGGTTAAGAGAGGTGCTTCACTGAAACAACTGAAAACTGGATTAACCAATAATTTGGGAAATACACAAGCTTGAGAGATGGTCTGTTGATGGAGTCCACACTAATGAACAACTATCGTGACGTAGTTTAAGCTACTCAAATAGATGAATGTAGATTTATTCTTTAGGCATGGTCATGTTCATGTTTTAATTATGTTGAAGTGTACATTTCATACTGTATGGCTTGTAGGATGTTGGTATCTTCTTAAAGTGAAGCCTGATGGTGATGAAGGCATTCAGTAGAGTAATAACTACTGCTATACAAATAGCAGTGAAATCTGGGGGCAGGATTGCTAGAACGTTGTGTCTTTATCTGTGGAACAAATACTTTAACAGCATTATTTCTTGAAACTCATCTATGTAAATCTGTCTACAGCATAAATAAATATGAAAGCATCTTAGTTATAACAACATTGAATTGTTACAACTATAGTAATTAAAGATCACTAAAGATCTCAGGATGTTTTGATCCCCCTTTTCCTTACGTTAGTGGGTTGACATGAACCAAGGTACTTGAAATCTCTGTCTTTCAGCTTTAAGGAAATCAAGATGAGGTTTATGAAATTCATGTGCAAAAATTGCAGGTTCTTTTGAGTGCTTATGAAGTTGCAACTGACATACAGAATTAGTGATTTGCTGAGTCACAGAGTCAAGAATGCTTGATTGTTGCTGAAAATCCATAGCTAGTATGAAGTAAAATAGAAAATTACACATCTTTTCTCATGTCACAAAGTTGGTTTTTTTTTTAATGCAAGAAAGCACGGGCGTATGGGGGGAAGTCCTAGAAAAATGTCACCAGAGTTTTCTTTTGGTATTGAATAATCCTTGAACGTTCTCTTGCTCAGTAATTTCAAGATGTCTTAAGAGTTAATGAGTTTTTTAATGAATTGGAGTCTGCTCTGTAGTTGTTCCCCATTCCGTTACTCATGTAGAAAGTAATACTTTTTTTCCTTTATGTGCTAAAAGCTTATTCTCACCCTTCAGTGTAACAAGTGTGGAGAGGTTGAACTTCTTGGAATCCATTGTATTTTTATATAGTGGAAGTCTTCTATTAGATATATGACAGGTTCTATTTCACGTTCTGTAATTTGACTAAAGCAAGCAATTCAGAAAATATGAAACCTTTTTTCCTTAGTCATTCCCGTTTTTATTGCCTACTGTACTATCTCAAAACAGAGAGGCAAGAGGAGATAACACTTACTGTGTAGCACATGCTTTCAGGCAGAACATAATCAATTGACAAAATATCAGAATGTAGAAACGTATTGACTAATTCTTCATTGTAACCCATTGACACAAATTGCAAAACACTGCGAAAATGCCTCACCCAAACCAGTCTTTGCCGAGATATTTCAGCTGTGTTCGGTGGGCTGTGCTGGGAGATAAGGGGACCCATTTGCTGTGGGCTGTTCTATCTCTGGCCTTTTTGCTGCTAATAAGTGAGCAGCTTTTGATTAGTGCCAACCACCGAATGAAGTTCTCTCTTGTTATACAACTGGCCATCAGCTCTATATTCCACAAATAAGTGACTCTCTGAATGCAGCCTCCTGTCAGAAAGGGCTTTGTTTTTTCTCTCCTCCTGTCTGCTTTGCAAGTAAATTGTTCCTCCTACAGACCCATGTGGCTTGCTTCTCTCACCCTTGGTGACAGCAAAGCTCGCTGGTTGGTGATCTCTGCAGGGGTTTGTAGCTCAGCTCTGCTGTTCTCTCCCTCTGTTCCCACTTCTCTGTTCCCTCCCCTACTGTGACTAAATAAATTACCTGTATGACATGTTCAGTTCTCTCTGGCAAGAAGCCTGGGAAATCAAATCTGTTCCCGAACCTGGGTCTCCCATTTGGCAAATGTAATGCCTCCCTGCTGTTAAATCAGGTCAGCTCTCAGAAAAAACAAAGAACAATTTCATATAACTATAATCAACACAGAGTAAATTTAGATAATGCAGCTGACATATGTTTATTGTAAAGACCATCAAGGAAATAATTTTAAAAGCACTTCATCTTTCTCCGTTGCGTTAGGATACATGTTGACTACTCTGTGCATAGAGAAGATCAAACGTTTTCCTTCTATTATCCCATATCAAAGTGAAATATATTTATTTTCTGTCTGGTCGAAGATGATATTTGGTGAGGCGGTTCATTGGTTGCATTAGAAACAGTTTAATGTATTTAATTACTGTAGCTTTGTGTAATTAATATTAATTGATAATTAACTGTTAATTACTATTAATTATTAATAACCTGTCTATTGCCTTTGGCTTTTTGGCCTGTGAAAGTGGAGATATACTTAGAAGTGTTTAGAGGAGGAAAAATAAATCTTTTTAATACGTTGTGTTCGCTTTCCTACCTTTCTGCTCAGTCCGTGTCCCCCGGTGGACTGTGGACAGTCAGTAGCAGGGTGGCAGCGTGTCCCTTCTGCGTGAGCGCACTGGATGCATGCCCCAGCCATCCCACAGCACATGCTACTGGGAAGCACCAGCGCATGCAGCCTCCCCTCTCCAGCTGGAAGCCAAATTTCCCGCTCAGCTACTCTGCATGGCCTACAGGGGCTCTGAATTGCACCCGGAGGCTCTTTTGTTTATTCGCTGTTAGTAAGCTCAGGGAGGCTGCAGTTGAGCTGTGGAGCATCTCTGGTCACCTCCTGTCTGGCTTTGTGATGGTGGGCCTCTGTCCTGGCGAAGCAGACTTTCCTTTGGGCAGGCTCTGCTTGTGCAGGTGGTTACTCGGGGACTGAAACACTTACTGAAACCCTGAGCTCGCCCCCAGCCCTCCTCAAAGGAGGAGAGGGTGTCCCTGGGGGACCCTTGGGGCTGGTACAGCGCTCACCTATGAGTGCTCGCTGTGCTGAGCTCCCAGGGGCCAATTTAGCTGCTGCTTGTTCAAGAAGGTTAGTGAAAACGGGCATCAGCCTTGTAGTCTTACACAGTCTTACCACCACCGCTGACAGAAGAGCTGCTGAGTTATAACTGGGGGCCTTGGCTGGAAACATTTTTCCAACACCAGCTGAACATCAGGTTGTCTTAACGTGGAGGAGTCTTGGGAAGAGTGAGCTGTGTGAGAGGCTGCCCCGTGTCCGGAGCAGCAGAGCAAGGCTGCCCAGCGCTGCCCAATCTGCATGGCCTGTGTCTCAAACTTACCTAACGCTTCATTCTCAAAAGCAGATGGGCTCAAATGTATATGCTGTGTTTTTAAATGTTATGTGCTTTTCCAGATCTTTTTAAAGACAGCTAGAGTGTTATTAATAATTGTTTAGTCATCCACGAGTTGTCTTTGTTCTAACGAGTGCCTTTGTTGTTTCTTCATTGCTCTGAGACACACAGTGAATGTTTTTTCGTCAATTTAATAATCCTTCAAAAGTCTATTGTATAAGACAAATCCTTGAAACTGAAATTGCTCTTTATTGTCCAAAGTCTTCATCCAGTGTGCACAGCAACGATTAAGAGGTGAAAGCGCTGAAGTAGGTTTTAAAAGATGCAAGTTAAGTTCCTGTTTCCACCAGTAATGACCTGAAGGAAGGGTCATAATCTCCAATTGCATTGGCTCCTGTTTGAAGAAATGACAGGAGTAATGTTATCTGTCCTCAACTTTGTTGTATTGGTACAGATTGCAGATACTGTCTCCTACTGTAAAGGTACAGGACCTATCTCTAAAGGCTTCAGCTGATACTGTAATAGAAATCTGTGTTAATAGCAAGGGCAAAGCCTGTCTTGTTCCCTTCTTAGCATCTAGGTTGGTCAAAGGAATTGTTGGGCTTGTTCTAACCCTGCTTTATTTATTTCTTGTCTTCTCCAGCCTGTGACCTGATGACCCTGGGGATCTTAGCCTTAGTGACGTCCACTGGTTGTGCCTCGGCAAACGCCCTGCAGTCCCTGACGGATGCCATGCACATCCCACACCTTTTTGTCCAGCGCAACACGGGAGGCTCCCCGCGCACCGCCTGCCACCTGAACCCCAGCCTGGAGGAGGAGGAGTACACGCTGGCCGCCCGGCCGCCTGTCCGCCTCAATGATGTTATGCTGAAACTGGTCACTGAGCTGCGGTGGCAGAAATTCATAGTATTTTATGACAGTGATTATGGTAAGTAAAATGGAGAATTTCAGACACTATTAAATTTATTTCTTTCAAGTGGGAAATGGAGAGCAAAATATAAAGGGAGGGGTGGAATATAACTTGCTGGGTTCTCCATTGATAAAGGGGAAAGTGTTTCAAGTGGATGCGGGTCTTTGGTTTGAAGGAAAGGTTGCTGTGAAAACTAGTTCTCAGACAAGCAGCAAAGTTGCTTAGCAACGCCTACCAAGACAGCCAAAGTTTGAATCATCTCGCACTTTTTCAGTAAAATATTAATAAAGTGTTGACATTGATTGGCAGGGGTCACATAGCTGTGCAAGGAAGTTCAACGTGGCCTCTACCCATTCCCAGAAAATGCTTTCTATCAAAGCTGAGTACTGTTCTCTTTAAAAATTAATTTTCACAATAACTATTACCATATCTTTTTTTCACATGCTTCCTCACACTGTTCTCCATTTGGACTAAATTTCATACTGATATACTTCCTGGCATTAAACCAAAAAGTAGACTTAGCATTTTCACTACATCTGATGCATTTCCTTCAGAAAAACTTTTACTTTGGGCTGAAACTTGAGCAGAAAGAGTCTCTGGACAAGAAGATTTAGTACCTTATGATGGGTGTAAAGAAGCAATGAAAAATAAATCTCTCATTGTGCCAAGCTCTCAGAGTGAAAGGGAACTGTGTGCATAATTTTTTTTTAATCCCCCCCCCCCCCAGCTGATATGAGCACTGTTCCATATGTTTAACTTGTGGTATTTTCAGCACTCTTGTCTTAGCATATATGATCTGTAATGGGGAAAATAAATTTTCTATAGTATGTTTTAAAACCCTGCAAACACATTTGGTGTAAAATGTGATGCATATACTTTTGGTGTGGTGATGTACTATGAACAGAATACAAAGAAAAGAAATTAAGGTTAAACTGCAGTTGGAAGATACACCTTATATGTAACTGCGCATATAGTTTACATTTTATACATAGTCTTCCACAACTGCAAAACAGATCTTTATTTGCGTTTTCTCTATACAATGACAGATTCTCAATGGTGAATCAAAGAGAAATAGCATCTCTTGTTTTGAAGCTGGGGTACTCTTGGTTTAAAAGAGAAAAAAAAAAAAAAAAAAGAGGCGGGGGGGGCTGATGAAAGGGACCTGAGCTCGAATGAGTTCTGAAAGCCTTGGGTGCTGCTTTCTGTTCTCAGTTGTTAGAGATGTCACTTGGTGTTTCTTTAACAGGCAGACTGAAGATGATGAGAGTGGTTTTAAGTGGGAAATCAACTGAGGCTATAACATCCTTTTAATTATATAGACTTATTTAAGCATGAGAAGGATGCCTTGATGCTTGTACAGTTAATCTGTAGTCTCAAAAATGTAGCAACCCCACAAATAAACCACCATGTAATTCCTGTCCTGTGTAATGCTTGACCAGGGAATACTTTGAAAGCATCTGGTAGTGATGAGAAGGTTGTTCTGTAGAAGAGGATTGGGCTTAAAAAGTTAGCATTATTCTAGCAGTTAGTTCCAAGCATGAAAAAAAAAAAAAAAAATTCTTCAGAGGATGTCTTGCAAATGTCCTTTGATATAGTTACTCATGTTTCTTTCCTGATGATTTGTAGCTTTAACCTTTCAAAACTGCTTGAGTTGGGGACCTTTCAGCCACTGGGAATCCTGGCCCTGGTAGCACCCCAGATGCTCTATGCACAAACTGCTGTCACCCGTTTTCCCTGGTAGCAAGCCTGGTTACTGAACGATGGTATCACTTACTCTAGTAGTATATCTGTGTTTCTTTGCCTCTTTCTGCAAAGGGTTAACATCTTTGTACCAAATCCCGAAACCCTTAATTCACATGCTCTGTAAATTCAGTTATGATCAAATTTATCTTTTCCATTTATCACAGACTGACCTTCAATTTGTACCAGTAAGACAGACACTAAAAGGAGGTGGAAAATTGCCACAGGCATTCTGCTCTTTCCAGTGGAGAGTGTGTTGCGTATTGCAGCTGTTTCCTTTCCTCTTCCTCTCAGATGCAACAACCCTCTTATACTAATTCCATTAGAAGGATTTTTTTCATGAGAATTTGGTGGGAGGAGTTGCCGGAAAGAAGCCAACTGACCCTTGCCAGCTCTGGGCAGGCATTGGTGAATAGGGGACAAATAACCTCATTCCCGGGATATTGCGCGCTGAGCTGAAGAACAGCAGCCTGGCTCCCAGGGCATGCCTACTGCCCTCATTAGTTACCTTCAGCAGAGCCGTGCTTGCGCGTCGCCAGCAGCACTTCCCCACTCAACGTGCAGGAGCTGACCGCTGCCCGTGAGGAGTGAGGTCACTTGAAGAACATGTGTTTATGATTACAGAGAGTTTCACGTACTGAGCTTTTGTGGTTTACTGTAATCTATGGTCTTTCTCTACCTGCTCTCTGGAAGTTATACTATCCCCTTGAGTAATGTTTTAATTTGTCCATCTGCGGATCTTTAAAAATCGGCCAATCCCTTGGTGTCCTCCTTGTGGAAACAGTTAGGTTTTCTAAAGGTAAAATAACATCGCACAATTTAAAGAAGTCCCATGTTTATAGTAATGCTGCGCTGGAGATGAAAATTATTTACCTCATGAATTACTTGTCCCTTATCAGACATACATTTTGGATTATAATTTCTGCGCTCGCTAAGTTAAGGAAAAGTAACAGGCTTGGCAATTAGAAATACAGACTAGTCACTGAACAGCCTAACAACCCTTAATATTGTTGTGCTTACAATAAAATATGCCTTGTTTTACGCTGAAGCTACAGATAGCAATCTGTATGCACAATAATATATGAAATAATGTGGCCCTTTCCAGTAAAATGCCTTAAATTCTGTAATAAGAAATAAAGAGATTTCATAGGAAAGATGAAAAGAAAAAGATTGCTAAAAAGCAAGGCACAAACTATGGTATTCCACCTAACTGAAGCCAGCTTTTAGATTTCATCACTTGTGGTGAAGAAATGGATAATAGCAAGAAATGGGTAATAGCTTGGTTCTTGAGAAGTGACCTTTCAAAGACCACAGACTTGACAGTCGCAGCATTCAAACTCTTCTCGATGATACACTATTCTCCTACTGAGCAGTACCAATGGGGGAAAGGTCAGTTGGTACATATCCATACAGTTCTCCTGTATTTGTACGAGGAAAGATCAAGGTTCACATAGATACTGCATCTTCATGACTCAGCCCTTGTTTTTCCACTTCTCTCCTTTATGGTTTGTGCATCATTTCAGAAGATGCATGGAAATCTACTCCCCGTTGATCGCAATGGGAGCTTCCTGCTGATGAGGCTGCTGCCTGATATGATAATGATGGCTAGGCACTGTATTAAGTCAAGTAAGTTATAGCTAAGATGACAAGTCTCCTCTCTTGCTAATGTGTTGTAGAGCTGTTGGAGCTCAAGGCCAGAATGAGACAGACTGAGCCCACTCTCTGTTCCTGCTGTTCTTTGCCATGTCATCTTGAGAAGGCTTTCTGGCCCCTGTATGCTTCCTTTTCCCATCTGTGAAATGGAAAGAAAATCCTTCCTCCCAGCGTAACTCTAGTGGTGTTTGAAATTTCTTTAGAAATTCTTTAGGCAACAGAATTAAATGGCATGTTCAGGAATAAGGCAATTCCAGTAAGATCTCAAGGGACCAGGGTCATGTTAAATACACTATTTTACTTTAAATGTCTTTGTGGAAATTCTGTGCTAAATCATGGTATTTGGCATGAATGTTCTGGGGGAAGAAAAGCATTTGACCCTGAGGTTATCAATGGCTGTCAGGCGATGCTCTGTGGAAATTGGTCTACCCACCTGTTAAAGAACCTGCAACAGAAGCCAGATCTGTTGTGTCACCCTAGAAAGCTTCAGCTGCACTGATGTGTTTTGACCTGTTCTTTTCCTCTATAGGAGAGCTTTTGTGCCTCTGCGTACATTGTATCAGTGTGTAAAGGCCTGCTGGGAAGTTGAACGTTTTATTGTGCTGACCTCCTGGATGTAGAAGCATCAGTAATCAAATTTTCTGACACAAAAATGGGTAGCGTGGCAAGTTTCATAAAGAATCTTACCAAGCTCTAAAATGACTATAGGTTAAAAGCAGTGGGTGCTGCCCCCACAGTAGGATGAGGTTGGGTAATAAACATTGAAAGTGTGCTTCTAGGGTGAGCAAATAAAAAGATGTATGGTTAGAGGAAGAACTTGAGAAGGGTTTTGGAAGCTGCATGTGAAAATGAAAACAATGAGGAATACCGAGTCATATTTCTGAAGAGAAACGTGAGTAATAGCTATGTTTTCACTAGATTAATCTTACTGTTGAAAAACACTTTTTCGCTGTGGTTATATTAAGTCTCTCTGCTTTCCTGAATACATGTGCACATACCCAGATCACAAAATGTAAGATAAAACAGGTTTTTTTTGATTACTCCATTTTGTCAATGAAAATGGTATTAGACCTGTGAAAGGGAGCTATTTTATTCTTAACTTTTGGTGTCAAGAAGTGAGTGTTGTGTGGTTAAGAAAAGTGTTGTACAAAAGTTTTACAGAAGAAACTTTTGAAGAATTTTGGACCTTTCAAATCCATCTATGGAACTTTGTTCCTACGGGGGGAAAAAAGAAAACCCACAATTTATCGATTTATAAATTATTTTCATTTTTTTCTTCTAAAAATTAGAGAGTTTGTTTTGTTTTTTTTTTTTTTTTTTTAATTATGATCCTTGATGTCCCACTAATTTTGAATGCTTCTGGATGAATCTTGCTATGTAGAAAGCACTTGGTTTTCAATGTGATGAGTTTCCTGGGAAGTTTGGTTTCCTACAGCAATTACATGGCAGCTTTATTTGAGTCCTGCCTGTCAAGGGCCTCACCCTGGATTGGAAGTTACAGCAATGATGCTATCAATAGTTTTACAACTAGCTATTGATCCAGGGATGGTCTCTCCTTTGTAAAGGTCCCTTTGTGCAGGCCATTACTCTTGCAGTTATTTAACTTGCAAATGAATATGGTAATGAAAATTGAGAAATGCATGCTATTACAGAATCCATGTGCAAATTGGTTGTGATGCAAAGCATTGGCTGTCGCAACAAAAGCAAAATAGAACATTTGCACATAAGTTGCTTTCATCTTACCGTCTCTACTTTTGTCTTTAAGATTTCTTTTATTCTTGTCAGTGTGGCATAAGTTGTCTTCTGCTTCCTGCATCATTATCTCAGCTGCCAGACAACCACTTCTGCATCATCGCTGGGGCTGCCATATCTCTCTACAGGCTTTTCCAGCGAGCATGCCTTGTTTAATGCAAATACAGGGAATCTGGCGCTTGAGAAGTGTTGAACCAACTGCACGTGTTGGTATGTGCCTGTTCAGCAAATCTGACACTACCAGAAAGTGTTACACTTTTTCTGCATGTGCTGCGTGGTTGAGTTTGTGTGTGTTTTTCAGTTGGTTGGGGCATCCCAGCTGGAACTGTTGCACAGAAGATTGAATTGCGATTGCTATGTTTGATTAGTAAAATGTATAGAATTTAAGCAGCCAGCCACAGAAAAACGTAACTTGTTCATGGTCATCAGTCTGCAACAGCAATGACTTAGGGAGGGAATCCTGGGACATCTGTCCTTGATGCTGCTGTGTAAGATAATAAAGGGAGGAACAGACTGGGCCTAAGTGCCTTTTCATCCAACAAGGAACAGAATCCTCTGAGCATTTATTCTACACAAATTCTGCTCTATCTAGTTATTCACACATAACCAGGGATGCTGGATGTTGAGACTCCAGACTAATATAAAATCTTCAGTTTCTACCTAGAAAACATGAAAGCTTTCCTGTGAAAAGAGCGTGTCTCATAACAGTGTATAATCATCATTGCTGCTGCAGAGAATGCCAGGAAAGAAAGAATTCAGCCAAGTTTTCCAAGTCCCGTGGGGAGTTTGTGATGCCATGGGGTAGAGGGGAAAAAAACCTGACCCTTTGATTTTTACATTGAATTTGATCTGGAAGCTATTGAAGAAATGGCATTGTGTGTTCCCATATTTATCCTTGAATCACTTTTCTGACTGTAGCAGCACTTAAGGTAATTGGCCTACTTAAGCATGGATTTTTGTCATTTTTGATAGTATTTTTTTATTTAGTAATGCATCACAGTATATAACAGTAAATGTAATTAAAGAAAGTCAATTTCACTTCAAATTATTACTTATAAATTAATTTTAGTACTTTGATTTTTAAGGTATATGAGTAAGTGTGCTAATTGCAGAGGTAAGACCTCCCCCTCTCTAACCCCTCCTAATTCCTCGCAGGGTATGGGAGCAGTGGACAGAGGTTGTTTCCCATAAAAGCTATTCACTAAATACTTTTGGGGCAATGCCTGATACGATATACAAATGATCTTAAAGTTATGGTAAAGCCTTTATTCTGAATGAGTGCTAGCATAACCTACCTGGAAGGTCAATGGCAGTAGAAGCCAGTCAGAGATCTTTAGACAGTAAGTTTCAGGCAACTTGTCTCACTCATGAATTCAAGGCAACTTAAGGAAATAATTTTGACCTTTCAAATAGTTCGAAAATGTTTTGCAAAGAGAGGATGCAATACCATGGAGTGGCACTCTGAAAACAGAAGTCTTGCACTCGTTATTCAAAACAGTTAGTTTTAAAATCAGTTTGTATTTTAAAAGACTTCAGAAGTGTATTTCTGGGGGGAAACTTATGAAAAAATTAAAGGCTTTATTAGAAGCAGTTTTCTACCAGTTTTTCAGCTCAGTCATCCGGTCAAAAGTGATTATTAATCTAGTCCTGAAGGCATTCATTGTGCATTCTTTACTGTCTCTTTTTCAACTCATTGTAACAGTCTCCAGGCTCAACTTTGCAGAAGCTAGTGGCTATTGGTGACTCTGTTTTTTCCCCTTTATATTCTGAAACAGAGAAATGTTTCATAATACAGCTCACACTGTCTAAAGACAGTGCAAAGCTCAGCAGCCTGGAACTGGAGGGTGCAAATTAATTCATTTTGAACAGAGAGGTCTTTGAAAATTGTAGATGTCATCTCTAGAAGGTCCTAAGTTCTTGGACTTTCTTTCCCTGACTGATGGTAGTTTGAATCTCTTGACTTTTCAAGATGTGGCATAAGGCTAAACTCTTTGTTCAGGCATCTGCAAATGACAAGGAGAAATGTAAGGGTGATTTGGTGTACTTGAGCAGGGAATCTGAGGAACTAATTCCAGAAGGGAGTCGCTTTAGTTCCCATTTGTTAGAGAGTGAATGTTTATACATCCATTTAGAAATTGTTCAATAAATGCATAGCTGGAGATTGAACAGCAGAAGGATAGAAGTCTGTCTGGGAGATTGTATGCAGGGCTTAAGGCAGTAGTAGTATCATTCTGAGAAAATATATTCACATATCTCGATATGCAATGAATTTTGGTGAATAAGTTCCCAGTCTCTGTTGTCTTTCATGGAAAGTGGTGGGGGAGAGGGAGAGATTACACATATATGGACACACATGTATATGTATGTATGGATTTCAAGGAAAGTGGTATAGGAGTGTGTGTATGTTTGTGAGTAAATGTATATGTGAGCTCGTATGTGGAAGCAAGGGAATGTATTACCTCTGCTCCCTTCCTGCCTTTGCCTGATCACTCCTAGTAATCTTTCTGGTGCCATCCTGGGCAGGACTTTGGCTTTCCTCCTGGATGGAAATGGTTCTTTTTTGTTACACCCATCACTGCTCTGTCTTCCTTATTGAGACAGAAATCCCATTCTTTCTCCTCCCCTTATTTCTTGTATTTAGATACTGTGTTTTATTTCTTTATTTTTCTTATGGCTAAGCTTTTTGGTGGGTTTGCTGGCTTTCTTCAGCACCCATAGGCTGGGGCTTGCGCTTTGGTCAGGACTATTCCTTTTCTCTGCTGATTGATAATGAACAGCGACTGAATGTACTCTGAAGCTTTATTTTTGTTTCTGCTCTGCTTGTAAAGCATGCTGGCTGAGTATATTACAGAAGAGATAACATTATTAGTCATTGTCTTTATAGAAGGGATTAATCTTGAGGACCACAATGAATGTAAAACTCCTGAAAGCTTTTTAAAGGAAAAGTATGGCAGGGAATGTAATTTTGAGAGAGCCCTGAGGGTCAAAATGGTTTTCTACATATTGTGTGTCTATCAATAAATATGTGCTGTTACCACTCCTGCACAGTATTCATATGCTTGTGATATATTCATGTATTTGTAAAGTGGTACGCTACTGCATTTGTGTATACATAATGTAGGAAAATTATAAGACAGAGCCAGCCTTTTGTTCAGCACCCAGGAACTGGAAAGATCTGATCCGTGCAATCCAAGATTGCATTTAAATGTGAAGCCACAATTTCTTTTTCCTTCTTCTTTTTTTTTTTTTTTTTTTTTTCTGAAAAGACAAGTTCAGACTGTAAACAGTCTGTACTGCAGTGATCTTCGTGGAATATGAAATAAGTATCATTCATACTGTGAATTAAAACAAACACAAGAGCCGTTCTCTGAGCCCTCATGGAAATGCAAGATAATGTTAATTTGTAACAGCAAGCAGGAAAGGAAGATACTTTTCCATAGCTGAAACAAGACAGGGGCAATGATCAAGATGGATAAGCAAAGCTTGACGGATTTTTTTTCAGGTGGAGATAGATGCAAAGATAAGTTCTGTAGTCTGCCTAGGAGGTTATTAAATCAGGAAACTTTAGAAAATGAAGAAATATGACTTTCTGTCAGTGAAAGACTCTTGGGATTTCTATTGTACAAGTTTCCATCTCAGTACTCCCTCTCTTAAGAAGTAGTCGGTGTGAAACTGCGGAGACCCCCTCACCTGTGTGGATCTCAAAGCACTTGGAGTTGTCTGGGCTCGGAGCAGAACCCCAGGTTGTACACTCAGCCAAGACTGAAGTTATCTGTGTTTTACGCTACCTTTATGACTTTACATTAAACTATCCATTTAGTGAGGTTCTTTTATCACAGCAGCTGAGCAATTTCCAGTTTAATGCATCATCCGAGAAGATGAGGCGGCTGTGCTTGTTCCGTTGTATAAACATTGCAGAGACATGGGCACTGTTGGACCACTAAGATATTTGCGTGACTATAAACTAGGCATCTTGCTTTGATTTCAGTAAGGTTCTGAAACTTGTTTTTAATGTCTAGCTAGCTGTCCACAGCTATGCAAGGTTCCCTTCCTGGCCAGAGGCATGCGTAGGTAGCAGAGTTTTGCTCTTCCTTTAATTGTGCTGCAAAGGACTTTTGTGCCTTCTGCGTTTATGTCCTGGTGTATTTAACGTTTAGATCTGTTGCTTCGGGAGTTATTTTAAGAGTTACTTCAATCATTTTAGAAGCAAATGCATCATTAGACTGTGAAGAATTAAATAAAAAGCGGAGGAAAAAAGGCTTCGCAATTTGGATTTTTCAGAGTCAGAGCCCATTAGGAATGTAATCTGGATGTCTGGGTTCCATTGGAGAGTGATTTAATATTCATCATGTTATTATAGCATTTGTTTAAATGGAAATAATGCATTATTTTTTGTGTACAAATTGAATAAATAGGATTAGTCTCATTACTGGGGAACAGTGAGTCCTACAGAGATCCTTTTAATACTGGATATTTTGTTTTCATATCTCTCACTTTAGTAATCAAGACCCAAATAGGCTATTTCTAACAAACATATGGGAGACTCGTGGAGGGCTTCAAGAAAGAGAGGAAAATTGAGTGGGGATATCCCTTGCAATAATTTCATTGATGGTTCCCTGAGATGGGAGAGCTATGAATGGAAATATAGCTGCTGTTACACTGTTTGGAGGCAGTAGTTTAGTTCATCATTGGAAGGCCTTATGAGGTCAGGAACTACTGATGGTCCCCATTTCCCAGCAGCTTATCTCATCTATCAGTAAGAATCGAAGCCTTGGCTGGATAAATCTTAACTGTCACATAGCAGACTTGGAAGGGAGCTCAGGATAGTAATTCAGCTCTGGTATATATTATGGCTGGCTTGAATTTCATTTCCAATGGGATCATGATTTCCTCTGGTTTGCCTCTAGCCACTATTTGCTTACATCATCAGCAAAATATCTTTGTGGCAAAGCACCCATGCAGAGTGAGGAAAATAGAGAAACTATGCCGTGGAAGGAAAATAGAGAAACTATGCCGTGGAAGAATGATTGTTATGCTTATACCAAAAAGACCCAGAGATATTCAGTCCCTGAAATACCAAATGTCTTCCTTGCATTACGGACCATAACCCAGAGATCTCATTTGTCCTAATGCAACTCCTCAGTGATTTTGAAAGTCATTTCGCTTTGACCCACTGATATTAAAATATTTGACATTGCCATTAACAGGAATTAAGATATATCGTGTCTTCCAAAAGCCATATTATAACATCAAGGAGACTTTGTTAAGAAAGGAATAATCCATTAACTAGAACCAACACTTCTCTGTAATCACCTTTATCCTTCAAATGACTGAATCTTTACAGGAAGGAACTGTCTGTCTGCCATTTATTTTTTAAAGTAGGAATATGAATCCCCCTTGCTGTGGAAGAATAATTAAAGGTCAAATTCTGGCATTGTATTCGTAAGTCAGCGCAGCCTGAGCACCAACACCTAGCTGGATACCCCACAAGGCACTTGTGGTGTAGTAGAAATCCTGTTGGCTGAAGGAACAGCAGTGTGCTTTAATTTTGAGTGAAAATCTTCCCTATTGCTCTGCATGAAGGATGCTGTGTTATGATTACCTTCTACGGAAGTATATAAAAGCTCATCAAATTTTAAAATAAATAAATAAAAAATAGCATGGACTGCAGATGATAGTTCTGGTGCCCAAGGCACATTCTCTCTCCCTTTAGCAAGCAATATTTGGTGATATACTTTTTCCCTGCTGTACAAAGTAGTATCTGTGGGAGTCTTTGTGGTGGTTTATATCTTTTATTCTCTCCCATCTTGTGCAGTCACCAAAGTCTGGACAAGCTGCAATTAAGTGAAACAATATATTATGGTACTAAAAAAGGAATAACAAGGGCAGCCATGCACCAAGAAGGGTGGGAGGCAAAGAAAGAGGGAGACTTTAAACGTTGGATTATTGGCCAATTAATGGGGTTGACTGAGTACTGGTGACAGATTTATTTAAGTATTCTTTCTCTCAAATCCGACTTGCACCGTTGGAAAGGAACAAAATTACAAAATGTGGTAACAGAAGGGGTTGGAACCCCAGAGGCAGGTGAGTTTGGCAAGTACAGAATCCTCTCAGTAACCACAAACTGGCCACAGGAAGGTGTTACGCTACTATAATTGTAGTAATGTCATTAGGTGACAGAAGCGTTTTTTTGGTGGAATCTCAGACTGTCCAGTTCCCTCCCAAGCTCATAGCAGTGCCCCTTTTGGCACCATTCTCCCTTTCTTCAGTACTTCTGTGTTTTCTGTCCCTCTCTGTATGCAGAACTGAAGCAGACCTTGTATTTGTAGGCTTTTACGGAGTATCCAGTAACACTCTCTGTTTGGATTACTATAATTTAGCCAGTTCACTTTGGATCCGGTTTCATAACTCCTGCTGTGCAACAGTAACAGACAGAAAATTAGCTAATTAGCAATAACAGAAATGTTGAATGTTTGTGGTTTTGTCAGAGAACAATAAGACATTTAGGGCCTCTTCAGACAGCTGCATCAGAAAATCATTTGATGGTTTATAACATGATGTGATTGAAAAAATTCTTACTAGACTTAAGCGACAAGAGTGAAAACTACAAAATTAGTGAGATTTGGCTGCTTCCCTTTATGGGCTTAGCTTGTGTAGTGACAGTGGTAGAAGGGCTTAATTTCACTGGCTCAGCAACTTCATTGCAGTACATTTAAAAAAATACAGCTTAAAACTTCACTAAAAACTTCATTTAGGGGGGAAAGGAGAGAAGGAAGTTTGTTTTGTAGACTGAGTTTTGTTTTCTTGTTTACGTTAGAGAATCTGGATTGGGTTGGTTTAAATAATAAAGATGAAAACTTCATTACTTTCTTTTTCAGTGAAAGGACATGTACGTGATTCTCTAATTATGCAAGAACTGAGGTACCAGTGTAAATTTAAATGAGTGCATAGTCATCTTGAAATTCAGATACAAATAAGTAATCACAGGAATGGAACCGGAGAATTTATAGCCTATCTAAAATACTCAGAATGACTCCTGAGTTCGAATCCTGGGGCACAAAGGTCTGCCTGATGTGAGGAAACACCTGTATGAGGCACTTCTAAGCAACGGGGCCCGATACCGTCCGTGCCACAACAGTGTCAGCTCCTATCCTGCAAAATGCACGTGTGTGCCGAGTGCTCTATCTTTAGACTGAATAGAGGAACCGTAAAGGCTAAATATAACCTCAAATTGAAACGCATACAACTGTTTGCAGAACGGGCTGTCTACGTGTATGCAAGGACTGGATTGCTCAGTTTGTGTTAAATTTTACTTCATTCCTGAAAAAAAATATGGCTTCTGCGATTACACTCTGCACATGTGAGATTATCTGTCTGGCTGCTTGTGTCCTGAATAATTTTGATATTGTTCACCGTTTTCAAACCAATCTAATTGAGGCCTTGAGACTTTTCTGTAAATTTCGAAAAAAATAGGTGGTCAACACAAGGGAGTGGTCCAAATTCCTGCTGTGCAAAAGGTTGCCCTGAGAACTCAATGGCAATCTATTAGCACAGAATCAGCCCAACAGCAGCAGGTGCTCCCTTGGGTTTGACAGTCAGGGAATCCCAAAAGAAAAAGGTCTTACAGAAGATTCAAGGGTGCTAAAAGTTTTAATTAGACATGATTAAATATAAGGCAATGCAACCATCAAAAACAAAACCACAGGACTCATGACTGCCATTACTCAGGAAAAGGGTTTGTTGCTGAAGTTCCAGTGTTTAATCCCTTTTGTGTGTTCATGAACCTTCTGTGTTTTATCTTGCTGATGTCAGGAGGACTCACTGTTATTAGAATGAATAATGGATTGGGATGGAGTAAACCATCTCTAAAATAGTTTTTAAAAACCTTGATCTACAGTAGCCACTGTGCTTTCTTAAGATCTGCCAAAAAAATTTGAATTTTGCCATGGCTAATGCAACACGTGCCTTTCTCTTGTTCGCTTTTAAAAAATTCCTCTGAAGTTGGCCTTTACCTTTGCTTGGGACTTCATGAAATTTATTCTTCGGTGCACTGTGGCTATTAATCACTTTATAGTAAAACCAGACAAATTTGAGACCCTTGTGCTGCAGAAGGGCTGGCAGTGCCACCTGAGGGAAAGGAAAATCCTTACAAAACTAATAATCATCTGGGGCGGGGGGGGAGTATTTGAGAAGCTCTGACCCTTTGCAGGAGAGGAGTGCGTTTTCATTGCAGGCTTTTAATACTCATGTAGGAAGAAAGATTACCCTTGCTATCTTGCAAAACAATAGCTAATTAGATCTTTGCTTCTTAATAACGATGAAAGCTTAAGTGTTAGAACATCAGGAGAACCATCTGGGGATTCTGAATGATTGTTTAGAAAAGCAAAAGCCTAGTCGAATTTCCTCTTATTTGTGGTCACTGCTGTTTTTCAAATATTGCTCCAGCAGAATCTATAGGGATGGTTTTTTTGTCATGGATTTATTAGAAAATTAGGAGGTAAGAATACCTACGGCTTTTGTGTGTAAATGTCAGTGATTTTGGAGATGTTTAGATCAATGTGTTCTTGAATGTTCTTATTTATATTACCCACCTAACTGAAAAAAAAAAAACCAAAAAAAATCACCTGTTTGAA
Source organism: Fratercula arctica (assembly GCA_947846985.1). NCBI lineage: Eukaryota > Metazoa > Chordata > Aves > Charadriiformes > Alcidae > Fratercula > Fratercula arctica. The sequence continues at coordinate 31,528,752 of CANTUZ010000010.1, forward strand.
ATGCTGCTATGAGGAATTGATATTGAGTATTCTCTTTAGCAAAACATGCTAAGAAAAATTAGCAGCTAAATGCTTTTTTTTTTTTTCCTTAATAATGATTTAAAGACTGGAAATTGGCAAGCAAAAGGAGACCTGTGGGGCTATATGCAAATAACTTTCTTTCCCATATGTCTTGGGTGGGAGGATGGCTGCTTTTTATTTAGCTAATTCTTTATGTACTAAAGAGATCTTTTGTTAGGGGAAAATAGCTTTTCTTTTTTTATTTTATTTTTTAGGGAAAAAGGAAAGACTCTGGTGATAATGATCTGAAAGAAGGATTTTAAACATTTAGTGTTTATTGCTGTTAATTACTGTAGTAATTATATAGAAATGGCAATGTGTGGTGTTAATTTGTAGTTTGTTTATTTGAAACATGTAAATGCATCCACAAACAAGTTTTTCATTAGAAAATCTTGTGTAGGATGTAGCCATGTTTTCAGACACCAGAATCTCCCTACAGCCTGTCTTATTGTGGGGTGTCTCTCACAGAACTTGACCTGTTGATATGAAATATCATGTCTTTAAAACAAAATAAAGCCAAAATAATTCTTAAACTTAAAGACCACAGAAGCTGGCAAGATGCTTTGAACTTTATTTAATTTCCAAGGAGAAGTTTTTGGAGGTCTAATGTCAGGCAGATGACCAAGTTCCACTGGTTTTTAATGTGATCTAAGTGCTTGGTCGAGTGGCTATTTTGCCATTTGGATACATGTTTACAGTTTTAAAAAATGTGGCAAAACTGAATTTTACTGGAATTTAATGGAATCTTCCATATTTCAGTCTAATATCTCAGGAGACTGCAGATCCTCATGGAGAAGGATTTATATATACTCTACCAACCACGTTTGCATGTAGATGTCCTCATCAATCATATGAATCCTGGCACAAATCAGTCAATCAGACTTTAATGCACCTTGTTTGTATGAATCAGAGTAGTTTGCACGTGGCCTTCATCAGTCAGGTTTACATGCATTGGCCCACAACCTTCCAGTTATCCCATGGATTGCAGTAGTCCTAAATATAATACTAAGACCAAGGATTGTTCACGTCTGTCTTGCTGTGACTTTTCCACAGCTTTTCTCAAATGTTTATGTCTCAGGTACAGGCCAGGGTGGTGGTGGTGTTAGATTTGTTTGCTCTTTTAAAAGGGATAAATATTTATCACAAAGGAAGTTGATGGCTATGGTGAGCTGAAGTTCCTCCCCTAGCACTTCTTAGTAAAATGGTAGTAACAGAAGCCAACCTAGAGTCTAGTTGTTCATACATCTCAAACAAACCTCTTGTGAATTTTTACTTTTAGAGAAAAGGTGGTTTGGTCCTACTTTATCATTAATTTTGAAAAGAAACTTTGACCATTACTTCATAATAGGGGTTGTATTTGTTAAGTATTCTTGTTGGAGAAGGCTCTTCCTCCTCTCTTTGACACTTTGACCCAAAGCGCTTAATAAGGTAAGGGATTATTGAACCATTGGTTCTTTTTTTCTGAAGTACGAACTTCAGGAGGGACCTCAGTGTGCTCACAGGCAGTTTTGTTCCCTTTATTTTAAGGGTGAGGAAGTTAGATCAGTATTTATTAAGTCTGAAGCGGCTTCTGTGTTCATTTGTGGTTCATCTGACAGCCATGCACTTTGCAGTTATTGTGTCTATTTAAGGTACAGTCTTTGTCTCTCTACTCACTTCATACAGCAATGGGGAATGGAGCCGCCCCTATTAGAAGTAATTGGTGAGAAGCCATAACCGCTGTCACACTATGCAGCGAGGCTTATATCTCACTTTGGTTGCTAAGGCTGCATGTCAGAGCCTTCAAAATGATCTGCCTTTCTCCCTTTGTGATCACACATTGCTTCAGAGGCTTGACTCGAATGTAAATCTTGTGGCCTATGTTACGGTTCTGTCCTTCCTCTGCTTGCGAGCTTTCCCTCCCGACATGAAAAGCCGTGGAGTCAGTTGGGTAACATTAATCAGGGGGCTAATCAGGAGCCGGTTGTAGTCCTTTCCCTGCAGTCTTCACAATTAGGGACATGCCTCTTTGATAGCGGCTGCTTGTACTGTGCCACAGCAGCTAACAAAGCAGAGCCAGCTTTTTGAGAAAGTGCTGTTTATTTTGCATGCCTCTCCTTAAGGCCAGCCACCTGTTGCTGAGACTAATTGGCAATGTTGGAGGATCGGTAAGGGATAGGAGAATAATGGGATAAACCCATATGCACGCAACACCCATGCACATATGTCCTTAGACTTATTTCAAAGGGTGTGTTTTTGTGTTTGTATTCATGTCCTCAAGCTGCCTGGAAGTGTGTAATGCATGCATGCATTACTTACCTGCACACACACATACAGAGCAATAGGCATACAAACGTCTCTGCATCTGTGTAAACAAAGAGCAAAGGCAGTTTGTGCTTACCCTGGTGAACGTCAGTTACCTGGAGTCTGTAATTAGAAAGTCTGCTTTAAGTACAGAGGTAGCATAGAAAAAGCTTGTAGGAATAGGAGTTTGGTTTGGTATCATTAAATGGAGTTTGGTTTGGTATCACGTTAAAAAAAAAAACAAGTGAATCTTTTGGGGAAAAAAATGCAAATTTCTTTTTTTTTTTTTTGCAAATCACATCTAGGTTTCCAGGCTCCCAAATGAGTCAGCGTTACGAAGTTGGAGCGTAAGAACTAATGCATGACATTCAGGCTTCATAGGAACATAACTTCATTGAAACCATGTACAATTGTGCTAGATCCTCTGTGTGCACACAGGACAAATGTTAGCTATGTATACTGCCTTTGCAAGTAAACATAGGAGAAAAAAGCCCGACACAAAACCCCCTGGAGATGACTAGTGCCTGTTTTTGTTAGAGCTATAAAGCTTTTCAAGTTATAACTTTATTTCCATGTAGCCCTGGTAGCTTTCTTTACCATTCTGCTTTCCAGATTAAATTTGTTGTGTTTGGTCTGTCCTAGGGAGTGATTTTTTTTTAATTTTTTTTTTTTTTTTGGTCACGGTCAGGCTATGTAGGTAAGGTGATGCTGATTTGTGAACATAAAGTATCTGGCAAACCCAGAGGAGATTGTGTGTTTAAGTATTGTCAGCCGACTACCTTCTAGAATTTTCTCATATTCTTGCTTTTTCCCCCTCTGTCTCTCTGGTATATCAAATGGAAAATCTATGATTTCCAGCATATACCATAGTGTATGCCCAGCACGCGGTTATCAGGGGCTTCCCAAGGTAAGACAGCCCTGGTACTGCTGTCTTCACCATGCAATGAAGTTTCTTCTCCCTGACTTCTCCTCGTTCAGCCAGCATTCCATTATTAATGCATGATATAAAATGAGTAGCACAAGGAAGTCCATGTTACCCTAGTTAGCATTCATGCTTGGACTTTGCTGAGAGCTTCTGAGAACTTAATCTGATAGATGTGGTATCTGAAATTAGCTCCATGCTTATTATAATTAAAGTCGGACAAGCTGATAAATACTGGAAATGGTTGGCTGTAAATCCTGATGATAGTCAAGGTAAAATATGTTGTAACCTATAGGATACTGAAGTAAAATTAACTGAAGGACTTGTCTCAAGGTCAAATTCAGCTTCTTTTCAGAGATTAACATATGTCCTACATAAAATTGAAAGATAAAAATTAAATGTGATGGTAAGATGTTTGAAAGTTGTGAGATAGAGGAATATTTTAGTGTGTATTTAATCGGACTTTGAAGGACTTCCACCTGAATGTCTGTATATTAGAAGAATGAGTGCTTGGGAGACAATCCACCGATGAAGAGACATTGCCTTGCTGTGCTTGTCTTCCCTTTTAAACAGTTTTGTTTACTGTTGGGAAGTTTAAAAAAAAAAAAGATACTAAAGCCTCCCCCCAGTTTTCTTTCTGTAACGTGCAATGTTTTCACATCACTATTAAGGCAGTTGACAGAGGTATACAGGCCAGCAGACGTATGAAGCGTAATACAGCAGAATGAAGATGCCTAAGCTAGTTCCCACCCCCAAAGACATTTTGATAATTGAGAGCTTGTTTCTTCTACCCAACGTGCATTAAAAGGGAAATAATTACAGAATCTCAGTCCTATCATGCTGTATTAATTTTGAGTTCCCACTGTATTGGTCTCTGTTTCTTTGTACTCGGACACTTACATGGCAAACGTTACGACTAGAAGGTAATTCTGTTTCAGATAATACTCTTTTTCTCTAATGTCCTTGTATACTGATGATTGAAAGTTTAATATGTTTACACAGAGAGGTTTCCTGCATAAAAATGATTATGTTTTCTTTTGAGAGTAGGACTTGTTTAGATAGCAAGTATCTAATTAATCTTCCTCTTTTCGTCTTCTGATTGAAGATTTTTTTTAATGGAAGGTGTCTATTAGTGAAGGGGAGGAAGAAGGACAGGAGAGCAGGGGTTTTAGATTTTGGGTTTCGTTTTAATATTAAGAGTGTATCAGGGTAGGAATTGTTTCATAATGCTTTGAAGGATAACTTGTTTATTAGAATCTTTTGAACAACATTATGCCTGGACAGTGGGGGATGTGTCTGTCCCTGTGTTTGTCCTGGAGAAAGGGTTTGGTGTCAGGAGGGGTTTGGTTTTGGGCGATATGAGAAGGCTCCAGAAGGAGTGCTGGCAAACCCAAACGCTAGAGACCAGGTCATGGGCAAAATGACTCTAGATCATGGCAAAAAAAGGTGTCTTTCTCACAGCTCTCGTCTGTCATAGATCATTATGAGTTACATGGATTCAACACAAATTGACCACACAAAGTCTCTTTCCAGTTTCACAGCGGTAGCCCTGGAGAAGGGCTGGGTTTTGGTATTTACATGGGACAGTTCTCTGCATCTGCTAATGGTTTCTTGCGAGTGAGGGCTGATGAGAAAACAGCTACAACGTATTTCAGAATAATTGAGATCTCACTCATTTCTAGGCTGCAAAATGCTCTAAAAACTGTTAACATTTTTCTTTCACAAAAGTGAGAAGTAGTTTTTGCTAGTAATTCTTGTTCACCAGAAATACAGAGACAATAGGATCTCCAGACATTAGCAAGGAGCGGAAGCTCCAGAAATGCTGGTTTTGTTGTGACAAGACAGACCTGCTGCCAGTAAACATTTGTCTCAGCTGGGCCTGTTCGCTCCATGGGGAAAAAAAAAAATTAACACCTTGATCATGAGTTCAAAATATAAAACTACTTTATATTACTTCTTATTTTCTTTTGGGACGTTTTGAATTAGTTTGTAAGTGCTTCAGTATACTTTTTTTTTTGTCTTATATATTTCATCTGTAGAGGTAAATATTATTCCTCTTGCATATGTGTCTTTATGGAAAACACTTAAGAGAAAAGGGCCAAATTAATTTCAGGTGCAGATGTTTTTTTGCATGTTGACCTTCCAAGAACAGCAATAATGACCAGTGATGTTTTGAAGGCAGGCATCTCACTTTTATCTCCAGAGCTTTTCTGTGGTTTTTAAAGACATTAAATAAATTGAAAAGTAATGGGAAATGTTTATTTTTCATCTCTGGAATTATTTTCCCCTAGTTTTCTGTTTGTTGACAGGCAGGCACTTTGTGTTTCATTACTGCACGGCTTCAGTCAACACATTGATCTTTATATTAAATAGGCACTTAGTGCAAACTTTACCAACATTTGACATCTTTTTCATTGCTTGTTTCCTATTAACCCTTGTATTTATTGAAGAGCCCTTTCAGTACATCAGACCCTACAGCCTTATTATATTTTGCAAGTTCTATGGTACTAATAAAATGGAAATAATCTCCAGTCGTAGAAACACAACGCTGTTGATAAGCTTTTTAGGGGGCTTAGTTCAGCTAGACTACTCAATCAAGAGCTCATTGCTGACTTACTCTATTTTATTTTCTTACGTGTAAATTGCTCTTCAAATTGTTATGTATAACGAAGTATTAATGAAAGATGATGTTAAACTTAAGCAGTCTTCTCTTTCTACAGATTTGTCAGTGTATTTCTGCTTCGTTTGCCACATTTGCTACTTTAAAGAAAAAAAAATTAAAATAATGAAAATGTGTTTTCTTCACATGATTTCAAGTTTTTGTCTCCAGTTTGGACATCCCAGTTTCATTTGTCGGAATCAGTAATGAACACTGACTAAAAATTAGCAAAAAGTATTGACTACAAAGGATTATTTGTTTTATCCTTTGTGCTTTCCAACCTTCAAAAGTATTTTAAAAGTGTTTTTGTTCAAAAATGGTCCCAGTTTTTCCATACCTTTACAGAACCAATTCTTTTAATTTTTCATTTTTTTTCAATTAGTTGTAAATCCCATTGAAGTTAAGTAGTCACATGGACGTCCTTTAAAAGTGTGTTTGAGGAGTGCTTGATTATTTGTGTATCTGCATATGTTTGTGAATGTATTTATAAGTAACATGATTTGACATGTATGTTAAACTCATTCTCACATGTTTATATTTATCAGAAACTATAGGTCTTTATACAGTATTAGGAAAAGCTTGGATGGGACCTGCGTTTTCCACAGTGGTTACATTTGTGTGCTCTGTGGAAACCAATAATTACAGTTAAAAGAGCAGCTTCAGAAGTATTGGGAGAGATTTTTTTATCTATATCCTCAACACAGAATCCAAAGTTTTGGACTGAGTCTTTCGACTCCTGTGCTTATGCCTATAACAGAGCACACTATTGAGGCTAGTCGTCATCTGCCCATCAGTCTTCGTTGTTAACCTGTTGTCGATGAGAGCGTTCAGCAATGGATTCCTTGACAGGTCCTAAATTATGGAGTAAAGAGACATAACATATTGCCAGAGAGAGAATGAGAGATCACCTAATATTTTCTCTCTCTAGAGGGTCGCGTCTAGAGGGTCAGTATGTTACTGCATTTGCTTTTGAAACCAATGTGTGTTTCAGTGTATTATCTGCCACATCATTTCAGATCAGATTTGCAGGGCTGTTTTTCACCATGTCGGGTTGCACCATGTTCTCCTTCAAGCTGACAGTATGTAGCGTTACGGGACTTAACGTGACCTGACATAACAGAAATTCCGATTCAGATAGAGATAGCCTACTGCAGTCTTCATGGGGTGATTCAAGAGGCCAAGGAGCTATTGGTTCTGTAAGCTGCTTTGCTCACAAAGTAAATTCTGCAGGTTGGGCTGGAAAATGGATGCCCTTGTTTCTGGTTGCCTCCTCTAAAATAATTTACCGAGATATGAAAATACAGTTATTGTAGTGTCAGATACCTGTTGGATTTGAAAATGCTTGGAAACTGTCTCCACTTGCCTTGGCAACAGTAATCAAGTGTAATCAGCAAAGACTCAGGATTGGTACGTGAAACTGCAATAATGCCTAATCCTTTTAATAAGTTCACCCCAGTATTAAAAGCAACAACAAAAAGACCCAAACGTAATAAGCGTAGAGAAAGTATTAAAGTAAGTACGGCAGGATTTTGAAATGAGTAGGCCAAAGAGCTGCCTGTAGATGTTGCCTGCACTTATGAGATAGAATTATTATTGCCATACCATAGAGCTGTGTTACTTAAAGTCTGTGGTTTCTTAAAACTGTTTGGAACTGAATTCTGTGCTAAACTGATAGTTAGAAGAGGGAAGCATTTGATGAAAAAAAGAAAATAGGTAACACTGATGTGAGGACTTAGTCTGTAGACTATAACATTATAAGAATCCATGTAAATGGACTATTTCTTGCCTGTGCCACCTGTTGTGTCATATTCTACGATCTGTCTGCTTTGGAGCATTAAAATTTTCTGTCACAGCTAGGCTGCCAGTACTGTGAAAACTGAATCAAATCAGTTGAGACTTCTAGCAATAATGCAATACAAAGAGTTTTAATAATTCTGTGGAGCCCTCTATGTGTGTTGTGATTTCTGCACTGAGGTAGTGAGTTGCTTTAAGAGCCATGCTATTTGAGAGAAGCCACAGGAAATCCCAACTTTTCACTCCGTTTGTATCTATATATTCATTTTCAAATGAGGTTCTGGACCTGAGTAGAATCATAGAATGGTTAGAGTTGTAATGGTTAAAGGGAACAAGGCATCACTGAAAGATGTAGGTCTTTCAGAGAAGAGCCCAAAGAGAGGGGCAGAAAGGGGGAAAGTTCCTCTAAATTAGTGTAAAGATATAATGAAAGAAAATATAAAAAATAAACTTGCCCTTCTTGCCCACTCATTTGTTACGGTGCAGGAGAAAATGGAGTCAACCTGGGGTCTTGTACAAAGTTAGTTTTTTGGACAGCCCGTAGTCAAAAATTATTTCATTGGAAAATGTGTGTTTTAAAATGGTAATTACTAGTCACTTGCTGAGACTGATTATACTGTAAAGGAGCAGTCTAAAGGCCCAAGGGGAAATCTATGAATCAGAAGGAAAAAGTTGTCAGCCACCCATGCAATCACCAGAAATAGAGAAAATTTTTACACAATAACAGGTACAATTGTGGGGTAAGGAGCCAGAAGCCGAGGAACTGTCAGCCTGAAAGGCAGCAGGAAAGCATGCTGTGAGGAGCTACTCCTGGCAAATCACTCTCCGTCTCTGCTTCAATGAAGATGTGGATCAGCTGAAGACCCCCTCAGAAATTAAACAGAGCATTAAAACCAGCTGATGCTCGGATGATTTTAAATTTTTTTTTTTAATTTCTTTTTTTTTTAAGCCTCACTGGAAGAACTAGTTTGAATCATAGTATAGTTTTTTGAATGGCTGGGGAAGGCTCTATGTTTCTAGAAATACAATTTAGAATAGGATTTGATTGCACCACAGCTTTTGAAGGCATGTCTAATTTTTTTGTGTGATTAGTTCAGATACCAAGAAGAACAAAAACTTATGAGGTCTAAGTGCCCTACTTCTTAAGTGCGATTTTCTCGTGCTGATCTGTCTTGGTCACAGCACTATCGGTATTTGAGGTTGTCACTTGAAAGCTGGGTTATGTGTGTCTAGGAAAGCTGCAACCCCACCTTTAACTGTGCAGCGCAGACTAACTAAGATACAGCCACTGCAGATGCAGCTGCTTGTTGTCATTCACTATCACACAGTATTCCTATAAGGGGAAAGGAGATCTGCTAAGTTTGTTCTGGCCAGTTTCCAGCTCCCAGGATTGCTTTCTGTCAGTTTAGATCTTCTCAGCAGCTTTAATTGTGCAAGGAAGAAACTTCCCAAAACTGTTCTCACTGACTAACTTGAGGAGTTCCATACAACACCCAGAAAATGCTTGAAATATGAGAGAGAGAAATTGGTCCTGTGTGTGGCTTGAATATTTGTTTATTTATGAAAGCAAGGTTCAAGGCACTGATGTTTCTCATGCTAGAAGACATTTCCCAGAATAAAACTTTGAATCTCAAAGCTGCTGAGTAGATGTAAGGTGGTCTCTAATGGAGAAGCTTAGGAAGAGACAGTTAAGCAGTGCTCCTCAATGAATGAACTTCAGCTCTCTGTGATTTCTAAATTAAAGAACCAAGCCTTAAATGTTTCAGTGGGAAGCATTATTCCTGAAGTTAATGTGTGGGATGTTTTTCTTACTGCTTGATAGATGAATTTTGTTCCAGTTGGCATCATCAGTGGAGTGAAATAACCATTTATTTCAATTCTCAGAAAACCTGGTTCAGAACTAGAATTTAAATTAGAGTTTTAGTGTGAGACTGTGTAACTGTTTCCTCTCTATGTGTTTGTGGGGGCCCTAGGGGCAGGTATGTTCTCCCTCAGGCCTGATCTGTAGATGGTGAGAGCCCCTTGCTGCCCAGTTAGGCATTATTGAGTTTTTAGCTAAAGCTAGAGGAGTTTGTTAGTTCTTCAAGCCTCGGGTTTAATCGACAGTACGTGAAGGAAGCAGCTGTTTGCCTAAGTCACCTCAAGAAATGATGGAAAAAAAGACTCAATATATACATCGTTATGTGTATATAATTAAAAAAAAACAAGGCATGAGTTTGAGTATGGTAGTTTGGACTAGCCGTCAGCTAAGATGAATAATACAACTAATTTAATCCTGCTTTCATAGATGTTAAATTAATTCCAAAGAGCAGCAGAAGTGCCAGGATAGAAAGCAACTATTTTCTCTTATTCAGGGCTTTCATTGCTCATTTTTAAAAATTTTAGTTCTTAGTTGTGTCACTAGAATCAGTAAGGAAGAAACATCATCTGTTTTCTGTGACTGTGGGGGTTAGATATGCTCCAGTGCAGTAACAGTCCACTCAAAGCATCAAGTGGGATGCACCCCCAGTGTAGAGATTAATGCTCAGGAAAGAACACTGACACTTTTTTTTTCTTACTGTTTTAAGCGTCTTTTGTCACTCTGTTGACCTGGAGGAAGAGAAAGGTACTGCCTTTCCTTTTAGTCTTTCTTAAGAAACTATAAGAGTAGGAGAAAGACGGCAAAATGCTTTGCTCATCAGCCTAAGTTTGAGATGTCTCTGTGGTTTGGTTTTTTGTTTCAGCTTGCTTGTCCAGTTTCCATCCAACATCATCTGGGTGCTCCTTCATGCACCCAGACAATGCATCAGATCCTCCCACGTGCAGAAACTCACGTTGGTCTTTTTGAATGCAGAAGACCATAGAAGCACTTCTCACTGAAGTAAAAAAGATTAATCCTGGGCCATTCTTTGTCACATTGGTTTGAAAAATGTAGATGGTCTGAATCAGCCTGTGGTTTTTTTTTGTTTGTACAAAGCAGGATTGAGAGCCCATTTTAGTTACAACAGATGTTGGCCGGTGAAGACTTGCAAGCATTGAAGTCCTGTAGTGTTTTCTGGATTTACTTTTCATAAAAACTGTGAATAAAGCATGGGTTTAACCATGTCCTCTCCATCAAACCTGGGCATGTCACAAGCCCTGTGTACCTTCAGTTGTGAAGACCTCAAAGCCTGACTTTCTACATCACCTATGTTCTTTGTTTTCCTTTTAACTGTCACATTAAAAAGATTATTGGCCACATTTATTGCACCCTTCTATCCACAGGGGCTCAGATCGGTATTTTCAACTTCAAAGGTTAAGTGCCAGATTTTACAGTTGGGATAGCTTGGACAGAATGCTAATCAGCAGCTCTAGAAGCTCTGTGAAGCGCCTGTTACAGTCCACTTGAGGACTTTTTCATTGTGAATAGCTTTCTCATGAAAAGATTAATTACCAGAAAGTCATTTTCTACTTTGTAACAATCACCTCCCACTTCCTGGTGAGACTACAGACAATTTCAAAGCTACTTTCTTTGTAGCACACATCATAGAAATATGGACACTGAATTAGGCTTCCAAGTGAGACATCCACAACCTGGAGTGAGTTGCGCTCTTACATTCCTAAAAGTTCTTGGTATTTAAAGGAATTCTTCCAGCCAAAGATCTCACAACTGTTCATATGTGTGGATTAATGTGGCTGTGACTTTCATTCCTGAAAGATTGAGCCTTGTCCAAACAGAAAAGCAGTACCGGAACATGGGATGTTGTATTTCCCACCGCGTTCTTTTCTTCCTGCAATTCTTCCTCCTCTTTGTTTTCCAAAGTCTGTTTAGATGCAGCATGTGCTAACTGCCTGTTTTGGTTCGTATGGCATGTGAATCTACGTGACATCTAAATATCCATCCAAACAGCTATGATGTTTGTCCACTCTGTTCATACAATGGGAGCACCTTATATTTAGCCAGCCGGAGTTGCTTCTTGGCTGAATGTGGCAATGTAACTTTTGCTAGGATGGAAACACTTACTGCTGGCCTACGTTACTTCTCCCTTAAATCGTAAGGTCAGTTTCCAGAGCTTGTCAGCCATGGTAAACCTATTTTCTTTCTGATCTTCCTCTCCATTCATAAATTATTTCTATCTCTAGCTACTGAGTATTTTTCTTAAAAAAAAAAAAAAAAAAAAAAAAAAAAAAAAAAAGTAAATCTTTAAGTTCAATCCTTTAGTTCTCTCTGTGGAAGACTATTCTTATTCTTCTATTCTTTAAGCAGATAGGATGCGCTACTGGAGTAATTTCCAGTATAATTATTGAAAACCCTTGAAGCCATTGGCGATCTAATCAAGACAACAATAAGAAAGTCATACCGTGAGGAGACTGGACAACACACAAAGTAACTTGTGGTGTGTTGTGTGAAGAAATAATGAAGGGTAATTTTAATATTTACACTAAATAATAAAAAACCCCTAATAATAATGAAGGGTAATTTTAATATTTACACTAAAAGCTGTGGAGACTCAGGCACACCCCCCCACGCACCCCCCCCCCACACACACACCCCCTGAACGACTGAATATTTCATTGCCTTCAGCAAAACTCTCTGGGACTGTTAATCAGTTTAAGAAGCAGCTGAAAAGGCTGTGAGTTTTCTATTTTATTTATGTGTTTAAAAAGTGACTGGTAGGTATCAGATAATCCTTGAAAAGTCCTTGAGAAGATTAACATTGACTTTCCGCTGAAGGGATAATTATCTTACAGTATCACATCTGAATTCGTATAGAGTGGGTGGGCTTTTAGGTGTGTGTGACAAAGAACTAATGTAATAGCTTCAGGCAGAATGCTTTGTAATTGAATGCAAGAGAGTTCAAATGTACTGCAGACCATTAATGTGTGTCTAACTTCTCTGCTACCTCTCCTGGGTAATGAGGTGGAAATTGAGAGAGATCACTCTGAAAAGTCAGTTGCTAAAGACGTTGTTGTTTATTGAAGGCTTTGCTTCAACTGTTGCTTGGGTTGGGGTTTTTTTTGGTGGTGGTTTTTTTTTTTTGTTGTTGTTGTTGCTTTAGTTTGGTTTTTGTTTGTATGATGGAGAAGTGTGAACTTCTGATGGTGGCTTCTTTCTCTCTTTCTTAGCTCTTTCCCCACCTGTTCTTCCTTTCTTTGCTTGTTTACGTCATTTAAATGTGGCTGGTTCTTTTCTTTATTTGTATGAGGTGTCTTAGATATCAATGGATTTGAGGAGCCATGTCTGTGAGAGAGGCTTACAAGAGACTGTGCAGGTAGAAGATCGAATCCCAAGTAGATTGCTGTAAAATGAAACGTGTCTTACACAGGCTCGCACACCTGACTTCTTCACATTATTATCATGCTTCTGCCCACAAGGAGGCAAGCACAGAGAGAAAGGGGCAGGATCTGTGAAGCAGGGCAGAATGTATAGAGCAGCTGGCTCAATTCACACCAAAGACGGTGGGGAATTTTTTCAGTGGCTTTCTTTGTATTATCCTGCAAATTGATGGAAAGGTTCATGTGCTGTGACTTTCCGAGCAAAACAAGCTCTTACACAGTTTTGCTTCTCAGGAGCAGATATTTGGAGCCTTTATAATATCCTGTTGCTTTTCATTCTAGTTGGGAATACAGTGTTGGTACTGTAATGGGGTTCTGATCTCTGACCTCCCACCACAGGGAATACTTTATGGGAAGGAGCGACGCTGGATTTGTGGGCAAAGAAAACCTCCACTGATTTGGTGTATAAAGAATCCCGTACAAAAAGCGAGGAGAGATTTCTCTGGACAGTCAAGACAGGTGCCTGCACTGTGCTTTGTTTTCTCCCACAAATTATTATTCTTTTCTTCCAAGCACAGTTCCAGCAAAGAATCAGTTCTGTTCTCTCCTGCTGAGAGGATATACAGCTAGCTAACAAACCGATTCTACTTTGCCACTGCCAGAAAGCAAAACGCCTACTGACTTAAATTTTTAAAAAAACCAAACCACCAGAAAAACAAAAACACCTTGAGGTGGTATCTCATTGTGCTCCTTTCCTCCTTGGTCTCCTAAGGCCCCATGACACTGTTTTGTTGGTTTTCTTCTGAAGACAATGACTTCATCTCGCTTTTATTATTACTTTTCTTTAGAAACAAAAGGGAGACAGGCAATAAATAGCCTATTTGCTGATGACAATCTGATCCCCTCGCATTCCACCAGAAAAGTGCTTAATTGATGCAATACTGATGAACTCAGCATCTTGGTCTCTTTACCTTTCGGGATCTTTTTTTGCAAAGGGTTAGATAAGGTTTCCCATTATCTACAATAATATCAAGGTACTAAATTTGAATTTTTTTTTTTTTTTTTTTTAATTTTTAACTTGGCTAGTTAGGTCTCTGCTAGTTTTTACCCCATATACAAAGACAGTATCTTCCACTGCATGACAAAAAGATTGCGCAATGGGACATATTTTTAAAGCTTATCACATTAAGAGATCCTTGATCTAGATTTAAAAATTATTAGTTAAATAACTCCTAGTCTTCAAGCGAAAACAGAACTGCTATCTCAAAGTCCCATACAGCACTCCAAAAAGAAAATCTGTAGCCCTGTAAAATTTGGAAACAAATGGAAAAAAAAAAAGTTTTCTTTTGCTATTGTTTAAATATAAAGAGGAAATAGAAGTAGTAATATTGGGCGACAAATTAAACAGCATAGCAGAGGTGTTGTGCAAAGAAAGAAAGGTCTTGTCAATAAAGGACTGTGCAGTGAATAAGTCTTTGCTTCCTTTTTGGTGCATAGCTAAGGAAGTCCAAAAGGAACATGATAGAGAAGTTTGCAAATATATACTAAGATCAGCTTTCATGGGAATGGGAATTAACCTTTAAGACTTCTTTATAGCTAGGTTCTTAAAAAAAAATAATTATTTTTATCCTAAAATGAAGTAGCAATTCAATTTTACCCGAATATCACCTGTTTATTTCTTCAGTGTTTGTGGTGTTTAGCTTGGAAATGAACTGTGAATTTGGTATGCTGTTTCAGCAGTTAAAGCACGGATGGGAAATGTCTATTGTCCCCGAGTTTAAGGTAATGAAAAAGAGCAAATAATTAGCTTTCTTTTTATGAGATTTACTCTAGTGTCGTAGTGTATAAAACTGCTATTATGCAAGTTTGCTCTTTGTGCTTTCTGCAATGGTTTAATTAGCTGCATTTCACATATTTACAAACTTATGTGGTGGGGTTGATGAAGAAGAGCCTCTCTGACTGCATATAAAGAGAGTTTATGGAATTATTTTTTTTCCTATGTTTTTTAAAGTCCAGTGTTAATCTAACTATTGTCCCAAAATGATGGGATGGTAGTGAGGTTTCAAAATTAACAAAAAGCACCAAATCAAGTCACTAGAGCAGGAAACGATATCCAGGGTTGTCAGTATCTGGTTTAAAAAATTATGCGACAACCACAGGTTCGGAGCCAAAAGACGGTAGTTTGCATTCTGTCTTGCAAGATATATTACTGTAAATAGAAAAGTAGGCTTGAGTGTCATTGGCATAACAGTGATACGATTACAGTGATAAATTACAGACGTGCAGAATCACTGAGAAGTGCCAAGGAGTTTTAGTTATCTATTTTTTTTATGCCTGTAATTTTTTTTTAGCCACAGTGATTACTAATATTAGATTACATTATAATATAATTTGGAGGATATTGCACATCTTTGCAAAATGTGTTAACAGTGTTTATGGAAGGTAGGAGCTAGTGCTTGAACTTGAAGTCTTTTTTTCCACCTATGTTAGCACCAGCATGTGTCATATTTTAGCCTTAGGACTCTTTGAAAATCAACAGGCAGAGTATGTTTTTTACATAGAAACATAGGGCAGATGAAACCCACCTTGTTCCTTTCCACTTCTGATATAAATTAGAATTTGCATCAATTCTAATGAACCTCACTGAACTTCCTGTAGCAGCAGGGTCTTTTGGTCTATAAATGTTGAAGAAACTGTAAATCAACTGTTGTAGTTCCGTGTTTTGATTACCTGAATATAGGTGGGTAATACTGTGGGCAGTGCTGTGGGCCAGGAACCAGAAATTCATATACTGGCAAACCTGCATTCTCTGTTCATAGCTACCTCTGGGAATTAGCAGAGGTAGCCATTTGCTACCATTTGCTAGCCATTTGTTTTCCTTCTCTAGGCTTAGCTGTCATGAAGGCTCCCTCCTTCACCCTTTTCAGCACCTTCCCCCTCCTTCATGACTTCTGCTTAGGAAAGATACTTTAACACAAACCTTGAAGGGTGGTATGTACAAGGGGATATAACATCCTTTCATGGATGGATTTGCAGAACTGGGGCTGAAAATATTTTTAGAGCTTTTCCCCTCTCCTCCACCACTCCTGATTAACCACAATTTAAGAAAACTTTTGCCTGTCACACTTGTTTCTCTCTTTGGTGAGAAAGAAACTAGAATTGATATTTTGTAAGGCTGTGTTGAGAAAGACATCAGATTAAAAATATTTGTCTGGGCAGGAAGAAGTATAAGTAACTCAGTATGGCAATGGTTTGGGCTTTTATTCTTGGGTCCTCTGTTGGCCTGTTGCTGACTTTTCTCTGTCTGGTTGTGCTTTAGCTTTTCCTGCTTCAGCTTTTCTGACTGAAGGCTGGGACCTTATTTTTCTGTTACGTATTCTGGGATCTGTTGAGGAAGAGTTTGGTGTCAATGTTTGGGAAATAAAAATGTTTTCTAGTCAGTTACTCTGCATTTCATGTTTGAGATCTTTGCTTTCATGTTGCTAATTTAAAAAGAAAATGAACATACAAACTGAAAGAAGATCAAGTCCTTCAGTACCCAGCTCCTGCCTTTTTTGGCTTCCTTCCTCATCTGAAAGGATTTCAGTTTTTCAGTGTGGGTGTTTTGTTAAGTGTGGAAATAATAGCTTGTTTGTGTGTTTGAATGCACACGATACCCTGGCTTTAGTGACTGTAGCAGCTTGAGATCCAAATAATTTGCCACCTATATTGTGATCGACTACAACAAAGTCTTTTACTCCACCAAGACTGAATTCTTGTCCAGAATGCACAATTCATTTATGAATACAGAACTCCAGAGGAATCATTTATAAAGTAAAAAAAACCCAAAGGCAAACAAACAAAATCAACCTCCTCCCAGTTCTCCTCCCCAAATATTACTCTGAAACTAGTATTTTTGTGACTGTCAGGGAAAAAGGTTGAGTAAATATATTCATGATTTTTTTTCATGCTAAACTGTCATCATTAGATGATCTAGATAAAGTAGAAGTTCACTTTCTAAGGTACCATGCCTTTCTCAGCTGTGTATAACTTCCTTAGATCCGTTTTTAGAGAGATTGTACATAATGAGATAAAAGATGAAACAATATCAATTTGGACAGTGTGGATCAGGGTGAATTTTTTTTTTTTACATAAACGTGAAAATAGTTCTGAAGTGCTTCAATAACATTTCCCCTTCCAGTTATTGAATTAAAGATAGATCAAAAACGATGTGTGCTCAAAATATAAATATGGGCTTACATCTGCAAATGTATTAAGACCAGAAGACATGTCCCTGTAGGTTCCATCTTTTAATAAGTTGGAATAACAATAGCGAGCCTTGGTCAGCTCAGCAGAGAAAGCGTCAAGCTGAAAATTAGAGATGATGTTCAGCATACTAAAATTCCAGTGTCTTCTATTGTACTCTTAACGATCTTGCGTGTAATAAGTGTATTGTGTTAGCTCTTAATATTTTCAGATTGATCTTGCAATTCACTAAGTGCACTCAACTTTTTGCTGACCATATGTGGCGTCCTCAGTATCTATTGTGTGTGTAGGATAGGCTTTTAAACATAATACTGTTTAGTTCTTGGCCAATGAATTGTGTTTTGAAGAAAGTCCTGGAAAAGCCATATTCCACACGCACCCCACACCCTTAAGTGTGTGTGAAAGCAGTGCACCTCCTTCAAGGACTGAGGCTAAAACCTTAGAGTGAAGGTACCATATTACTAGTAGTACTTTAATCATTTTGTTTGTATTCGTTTTTTTATGATTACATTTTTACAGTAATTTACATTACTCCCATTTCCTGCAATTCCTTTGTGTATGTTTACTTAACATCTTTTTTCTGTCTTCAAGTGAATGATTTTCATCTCTGTCAATATGAGAAGAATGGTAGATACTGATAGATCTAAAGGAGTATTTAGCAGTGAAAAGAGGAGCCAAAAGAATAGGATGCTCAGCTGTGACTACGAATGCTATGGGGACTGACTTTAAGGGCAATACATCGGCGTTGAATCAGCATCAGATTTGATTGTAACTTTACTCCAATAATGCAAATTTAATTCACAACTTCCTTCAGCTTGGTCAGTGCAGCAGAGAGCAGACCTACCCCAAACAAGGTGCAAAGTGCCCCAGGCTTGAATCTGTTGCCTCAAGGCCAAAGTGAGTGTTTGTGGTGAAATCTGACATGGTGATTTTTTAACATGCTCGGATGCTGACTGATCTGGTGAACTTCACACCAAATACATTTCAGCTTCTGGTTTTAACTCATGTTGTGGCTGCTGCAATGATATGCCCTTATTCAGAGCACTCACTTGCGTGATCAGTCTCCTCGTTATTGAGGTGTTCAGGTGGGGAGGAACATTATTTATTAGTTACCTTATGTGTGGAAATACAAGTTAGAAAATGTTAAATGTTCTAACATCCCCACTTTCTGTTTCAGTCTGCTCCCACTAACCCTGATAGCAAAGTCTGGCTTCCGACTTGCCAAACGCTAGTTGGTATTATTTGGAACTGTCTGGGCAATTAGATGTTTCGGGCAGCTATTGAGACCTGGGTGGCAGCAAAAGTCAGCTGGCTACAACCTGCCTCGAGACAATCGCCCATCTTTCAAGTACTGGGTTCCTAAATTCCAGTTCTAGCTGATGACATAGTCTTGGAAAACTTCAAGCTGCTTTCTCTGCAGTTCGCTTTCACCTGTGTGATGGGACTGAGCCTGAAGGGCTTTTGTGCAGAGCAGTGCTGTGAGTACAGGTATGGCTTCTGCAAGGAACCTGGGAAGTCAGGTTCTCGACATCTGTTTCATGTTGCATGAATTTCCAAATATATTATTTATTGAGCTACTCTTGTGTGCCGCTCTTATCATAACGGTAAATTGTTTAGAAAATGATTGTATTTCAATCTGGTGCTACTTGCCTCACCGTCATTTGGGCTGTACTAGCATAGTCTTTGAGAGAAAATGCATTTATATTGGGTTTTTGCTTTACTGGACATACTTTACTAGACTCCAGATAATATTTTCCTTAAATTCCTTTGCTACGTCTTTCAGCAACTTAAGATATTAAAAAAACCTTCTATCTCACTGTGGCCATAATATTTAATGAAGAAAAGTCCATTTTGCAAATAAGGAAACTCAACTGTTTAAAATGTTTCGTTGCTTAGTGCCTAACTTTCAGCACACCGATGTTGGGCTGAGGGGCTCCAAATAGAAATGGCAACAGAAACGTGGAATAACAACACCCACGGCTTTCTTGGGAGTTCTGTGTGTTGAAGTGAGCTCAAATGATGCAGTTGCCTATTGAAAATGTAAGAATATTATTGTGTACTAACTACTTTATTCTGTGGCTTTGTTCTTTGTCTTTTGTTTGAGTAACTGGGTGTTGTACATTTAACTAAATGTGCAGTTCGTCAAATCTCAGTCACATATTCAGTGTTTGTATCAGAATGCCTATATTCCTGCCAGTACGTGTTTTTTTCTCGTTTTGTTTTGTCTCCCTACTTTATTAAAGGAAACATCAAGCAAGGAATCTCAGTGTCAAAAAGGGAGGAAAAATTAAAATTATGATTCCTAAAATAGCTGCAGTATATTTTCACAAGAGATATATATTCAGACATAAATTTAAACTCACACAAACTGTGAAACATGAAATATTCTGGGGCAACTTTCAATGACAGTAATAACTATTTTATTGCTATTTTGTGTGCTTGAAGTCTCTGCCACTGAGTTCTGTCTTTGTATCTTAAATTTTCTGTCACAAAAACTGTAATCTTTTGTGCAATGGACTTTCAAGCAAAATAGCTGTGTAATTGCAAACCTGGACTGGAAAATTCCTCTGTCATAAGAATACCTGCTAATTTTGAGAATACGAAATGTCTGAATCATTCTTCTTGGAAATTGTGTTTGATTGGAGTTGTTTGTCTTCTCTACTAGTTTTACAAGAAGAAAGAATATTCTTGAATGTTAAGAAATGATCGGTTGTAAATAGTAAATACTTAGAAAGTTTATGCCGTGCTCTGTTTTTGAAACCTGCCAGGTACTATTTAATAAACTGTGGAATATCTTCTTTCATGGAAAGTTGCATCCTAAATTTCTTAGGTTTTTGTTTGTTTGTTTTTTAATTAAAGCAATATAAATAATTGTATTTATTCAGGGTCTTGGAAAGAAAATAGTATTGCAGAGTACATATCTATATGAAAATGAGAATTATGCCCATAAAAATTCCTAGTATGGGTACACATTTGTTTTGAAGCTTGAAAACTGTCAGAATTTGTTACTCTTTTTGACATATGTTACATCATTCTTTGTTTGCCCTTAGTATCCTGTAACCTCTGCTCGCTTCCTTCCTTATCTAAGCCTTTTACAAATTCATGTATTTTAAGGCCAGAGAAGATTATCTTATCTGATCTATCTTGAATATCACTTATGCAGTGGACTGATTGAGTTATAGCATATTGCTTGGAGAGCTATTCACCTTGAACAAAGGACCTCAAAGGAAGGAGAATCTGCCATTTGCCTCAAGTAGATGGTGCCACTGGTCTGATTCTCACTTCTTTTTTCTGTCTTGCCATTTTAGGCATTGCACTTAACCATCTTTTGAGAAAAAGAAAAAACCAAACAAACGGGTCTTTTCTCACCTATTCCTTTCCTTCTGTCTGTCTTTTTCTGTTAACCCTGCTACACATCTTTCATCCTTACTTGGTGATGGATACGTTTTTTAGCTTCCTTGTTCCAATGATGAGGAGGAATTGCTAGATATTCTTCTTGGACCTTTCCTTTCTGATCTTCTCTTGCTCTTTGATGTTCAGGTCCATGTGCGTTGGCCAAGACAGGGGCAGCTGCATGCCTGTTAATATTTCCAGGATGGCATTGTTGAAAACAGTGTTTTCATTGAATCATTTCTGTGTTAATGTGTTTTGATCTGAATGTGGGAGCACTGCACACGGAGAAACAGGCTACTGCATGGCAGGAACTTGCAGCTAAAATAAAATGAAAGTGGCATTGGCAGGAACATTATTGTAAAACTCATCACAATGTGACAGGCTTCAAAAAAATGAGTTTGGAAATGTTCTACAAGAAACATTAATGGTGGTTCTTCTACTGCATGTAAAAGCAAATGAATTATGCAACAGTCACAAAAGAACATTTTTGGTTCTTAGGCTTATTGCCGACATTATTGCTGAAAATTCAGAGAGTTGTCTTCATCTTGGTCTTCGGAATTTGTATGCTATTATGAATCATTCTGTTCAGACGGTCCTGTCTTGTGTTATGCACTGTTCCTTTCATGGTGCTTTTACGATCACATAAATTCTTTATGAAACTAATGAAAAGTCCTTTCCTGCATTGCACAAACTATGCTGAGAGATGTTCACATGCAGAAAGATTTATTAGCAGAGTCTGTAGCTGATGTCATACCTTTATTGTAATGATGAAGATTACTTTGGGGAAAAATAAGAACGAAAGAAATGTGTCAGGAAAGGGTGCTGGATGGCTGAATTAATATTTGTAAATGTTTAGCTGTCTTCCAGTAAAGGTGCACTAGAAGGCACCCAAGTATAAAATGTATAAAATATATATGTAAATACTGAGCTAGTGTAGGACTTAGCGCCCCCAAATTAAGTGACTTGTATTGCATGGGAAAAATCTGTTGTCTTTTCTTATATCTTCTTTAACATTTTTATTTCTCCTTCTGTCTGCTCTCTTTCCATTACTATGTTTCAGGGTTGGGGGTTTTTTTCTTCTTTTTTTTTTTCCTGTCCTGATTTCTCTTTTCCTGCATCAGATCAAACGGAGCAGCTGCTGAGGAATTGCAGCAGAAGCGACAGTTGTGTGCACAAGTGCTGTACTGTATGGATTTCTCTAGCTAGTCTGCAGCTGGCTATTTATATAAAATGCTTCTTTTTCTCAATATTGCTACTTCTGCTGATACTCCCCGCTTCTTATCTTCCAAAATGCTACGTGTGGAAAGTTGCTTATCAAGAGATCTGGTGGTTGTATCTGTGTGTGGGGAGAAAGGTATGATGGAGAAAAAACACTTTTGAGAAAACACTGCAGCTTTGCTACTCAAGAACAGAGGTGTAATCAAAGATACCAGTTTCCAAGTTCAGCTGGGATAATGAAGTTGCTTTGTTCACTAAACACATTCTTTTTCTGAAGTGTCTTGCTCTAGAGAGACCTGTAAAATGTGCACTGCAATGGCACAGTTAGAGACTCTCATTCCAGCTGACTGCTGCGTTAGATCTGCTGTGGTACCGTTTTCCAGCGAGAGCATTCCACTTTGTAGCAATAATGCTCCTAGTATTTGGCAAATGGTATTTTATGTCTTGATGCCTTCTTCGAGTTATTTAGTTTCAACTTTGAAAGTCTTCCCAGCTTGCTAAGAGGAGTGGCAGTAGAGAAACTATATTCTTCCAGTCTGCATGCTGGAAAATGTGAGCAGGGTTGAAAATGTGTGGGCTAAATTGTGAGCACCTCTATGAAATATGATTGCCATGTAGACGTCTGATAACTGTCAGTGGTGATCTCCTAGACTGCTGATGTACTGATGTAGCTGAGACCAAGGTAAGTGTTGTACTCAGAAGTTATGTTGCTGTGCACTGAACTGCACAGAATGAAGGAACTACGCTTTTGAAAGGATAAATGGCTATTACTTTTTCCTAAATATCTTATCATTTATGTCTGCACAAGGTAAAGCATGAGTCAAGAATAGTTTGGTTAGATATTAAGCATTAGGCTGCTGTGTCTGTATGCTGCTTTTTAGAAAGTGTTTGTTTGCTTCAGTTATCAAAAGGAGTGCACGGAGACTAGATTATGGTCATTTACCTGTAACTTCAAATACAGACCATGCACTTACACAGGACTTACTTGATGCTTTTGTAATTAATTAGTTCAGAGTAATTCTATACCTCAGGGCAGTAGAAAAGCTAAGCAAATGTTTGTTTAGAAGGAAGTACAATAGAAGCGCTGAATCTAGTTGGAGGATGGGGGGAGAGTTTTTTTTCTTTTCTTCCTCCTGTTTGAGAACGTTTCCATCATCTGATTTGTCAGTTTGCACTTTCAGTGAACACCCTGAAAACCCTCTGATCCTTTTTGTTATGAATGAGAGTCAGAGAAACCCTAGTTTGACTACTGTAAAATGTTTCTTTAAAACCTAGGTTAATAAATAGCATGCATAGAAAGTCTGGAAGTTTTGTTTTGAAAGCATTTCGCCGCAGAGCCAACATAGCAGGAGGTAGGTCCCTGAATTTCTCTCAAGAACAAAGAGCCAACACTGTGAGTGATGTATTTCAGTCTCTTTTAATATGCGATTGCATATAATGGAACTATCAAAGGAAGAAATGCAGAACTAGCTTTGACCATGTTTTGATTCAGCACAAAACTCTCGTTTGAATTCACGCTGAAGGCATCACTGCCCAAAGAAGGAAACTGAAGCTTGAGGTCCTCTGTTAAAGCACAGAAATTGAGGTATGTCTTATGCTGAGCATCACTGCCCAGCCTGTTGCTCTAATTGCGTTAGTACCTTTATGTGATCTGCTAGTGGCCAGAGTCACAGAAAAGAAGCCAGCTGCACCTTCCCTAGAATAGCATCACTATTTCTGGCACGGCCGGCTGAAGCCCAGGGCACAACGTTAACTGGTGATTGGCCCTGAGCCCAGAGCTTACACAATGTGTTAGGATCACCAGTCTCCTCCTGAAGTTTTCTCTGATCTTCACATTTCCTTTACTTTAAAACAAGATACAGTCTCTTCCTCCTGTCTGTTCTTATCTTTCCCTTTTTTTCTTTTTTTTTCTTTTTTTTTTTTTTTTTTTTTTTTTTTTTTTTTTTTTTTTTTTTTTTTTTTTTTTTTTTTTTTTCTTTTTTTTTTTTTCTTTTTTTTTTCTTTTTTTTTCTTTTTTTTTCTTTTTTTTTTCTTTTTTTTCTTTTTTTTCTTTTTTTTTCTTTTTTTTTTCTTTTTTTTTCTTTTTTTTTTCTTTTTTTTTTCTTTTTTTTTCTTTTTTTTTCTTTTTTTTTTTGTATCAAGAGCAAGAGGATAGAGCATTTGGATCTCTGAGGTCCATCCAAATGGAGAGGAGACAGTAGTTCAAAATGTGTGGGATGATTTATCTCAAGAAAGATGTTATTTACAGGTCCCCTGAATCAACAAAATACTATTGCAGGTTTTCTTCTAGTAATAGGAAATCTATTAGAAAGGAATTTGGTAAAGGAAGAAGCTTGGACGTGAAGAGAATAAGTTAACTGATTTTAAATTAAGTGGAAAGACAAAAATTGGTCTATATCTGAAGCTTCTGATTTTGAAGGTGAAATTCTGAGAAAGTGAAGGAGGTAACTCTCAAATTCTGCTGAACCAAAGAGCTCAAGAACTTGAACGTAGAGAGTGTGACGATTCTTTAAAACAACGCTCACACCCTCCTCCTTCCCTCATTCACCTGGATGAATGATCACCTCAAAGAACAAGCAAAGAAGGAAAAGATTATGAGTGAAGTATATTACATCTTAGAGGCCAGGTATTTTAGAGCTGTATGAGAATCAGTTCATTCAAGCTGAGTTAATACTTATAAATAAAAGGTTCTCTGGCCAAATAAACAAATAACAAGCAATGAGAAATGTGAAAAAGAAAAAAGATGATCTAGCTAGGCTCGCAAATCTCAGTAAATCAGTTTGTATTGTGATTTCAGTAAGATTGATGAATATTGACCACTCTGGCAAAATGAGAATGGCTAATCAAAGGGAGGCTAAGGCAACGGACAGCAGCACAAGCAAAGCTAAAATACTGTCTGAAGTGTGTGGTGTAGTTGTACAGAAGAGAACTGCTAACCTCTCAGCTGGAATTTGTAAAGAACTGGCTTATGATAATACAGAAATAAATTTCTGATGATTGTGCCCACTGAGTGGTATTACTGTGTGATTGATGAGTAGCAACCATAATAGTATATTCAGGAATTGTACTTACGAAGTTCGTGTGGTGGAGGGGCAGAGGAGAGAGAGAACTAGTAATCCAGAGAACCAACAGACTTCGTAAGTCTACCTTGAATAGACAATAAAAATTTAGAGGAGGGGGAGATGTGTTTTGGTTTTATTTTTTAAATGGGTGAAGGTAAATGGGATAAAACCAGTTGACATTTCTAAAGGCAAAGTATACTAAACTAATGTGATATCTTTCTTTGGTAAGTCCACAGATTGCTTAGGCACAATAGATTCAGTGGTTCTTATATGTCTGGGTTTCAGCAAAGTTTTCTGTGCAACGCCATGTGGAAAGTTGTTGGTTTCAACCAAAGAATGCTAGCAATGGCTGAAGACGAAGGGCTAACTTGTGCTGAAAGTGGTAGGGATGGGTCAGAGGGATAGTATGAGCTAAGGGTTCATTTTGGAACCAGTTTTATTTTCATCACTGGCTTTTTTCTGATAGGTGACACAGTGTGCTTTTATAAATGCAGAGTTACGTTGGTTAGTGGGTATCTGAACAGGCCCTAAATGCTTACACTGCCTGTTTAATGGGGTCATCTTTGCATTCTTCCTGGTGTTTGCATGTTCTGCTGCTGTGACGGTTCACAATGTGGCAGTGTCATGCCAACGTGCTGTCCGTGAACTAAGTCTTTTGGGCTCACTTTGCAATACCTACTCCTTCTGCCACAAAAACTCCTTCTGCCCCTGCCCAGACCCTGAAACAGGCAACTCACCTCCTTCCAGGGGCTTCTGAGCTTCCTCCTGCTCTGACTCACTTGTAATTCACTGTGATCTTTGCCGTGGTCTCTACAGAAGAGCTGAATGGGGCCAGGATGGCAAGTGTAGAGCTGACATTTCTAACAAAAGTGTGTGGGAGGATCCTGATGAACTTTTCTTCATCAGCTGGGGTTTTTTTTGTGTGATGTCTAGAAATAGGCCTTCCATTGTTTCCTGTGTTGGGATGTACGTATTATAGAGTAAGGAACCAAGTACTCAAATATATTTTGAAAACAGGTCTATTAATCTCTAATCTTCCTTAAAGGGATATGTAACAGCTGGTATGCTGATGACAATGGAAAGATAAAAATAAACCAGGCTTTGTTAACAAAAAAAAAAAAAAAAAAAAAAAAAGCTGACTTACTTTCTTTTGAGGGATTGTATCTAACAGGTAAGTTTTTCTTTTCCACATAGGAGGATTGTTGCAGGTGCTGCTTGCACAAAATGTGACAGCTATTATTAGTGTAAAGGAGGCTTTTATGTGGTAGAGTTCATAAAGAATGTAGATTGATGCCATCTTTCTCTCAGGAAGTTTATAATCAAAAGTGTAATCTCAACCCATGGGATTTTTCCTTCTCTATGCTGCTGATAAGCTCCTGTCTTGAAGATGTTATCATGGGAGATTTAGATGACTGCTCTGTGCTTTATAAGTGGTGGAATGGACAGGAAGGCATCATTGCAATAAATTTTAATACGTTTTAAAAAGTGGGTATTCGGGATGGAGTGTTGAGGATTCGGTAAAATTCAGGTTGTTATCATCAAAGGGATTGTTTTGGTCTTTTCAAAGTCTCCTGTCTTGTCAGCAGTGTATTGTCAATTTCTGTGAATTCATCAAGAGTATTGTGCTATTTGGTTTCTTCCCTTCCCATCCCAGCTCCAGGAGTTATGACAGAATGCGATTGTTATAACTCTTATTTGCTTATTTGTTTATTTAACATGTCTCCTATGCCTGATTTTTAGGGAGGGAAAAAAATAAATGCTTGGAATTCTAACTGTGATATAAGGTAAAGGAAAAAAAAAAATTGCATATCTTACCTAGCTATCTGCATCTTTAAAGTAAGAATTACTGGTTTAGGAGTCCTTATTTTTGGATGGTTGAGACCAGCAATACTGACATTATGAAGTCATAAAGCTTAAAAGAATATTATGAAACACGATAAGAAAAAATGCCCTGCGGTTACTCACAGGCATGGGAGATCCCTGGGGTAATGTGACATCATAGGCATGAGGTGATGCAGCCGCGTCTCGGTGCCCTCTGTTCCGTGAGGAGGGAGGAGAGCAAGCAACAGGCACATTGCTGCGTCCGTGGTTAGAAGCTGCAAGGCAGGGCCATGTCCAAGAACCAGTGAACGACAGAGCTATGCAATGTTTCTGTAGGTCTCTACGTTTTTATTAGGTATATGCTTTGGAAGAATGTTCCCCAATGTAAATATTGACTGCAACATTTCTGCTTGTCAGTACTCAATCCACTCTTTAGGTTCTGCAAAACCCACTGGACAGTTCTGCTGTCTCTTCCCTTTGAGAAACTCTGGTGTTGCTGGCCACATCAAAAATGCATTCATAGATGTGTGGGAAAGAGGAGAAGCAGATGGTGGACTCACATAGGTTTTACTTAGACAACAGTCTGGTCTCTAGTGCTATTAGCTCCTGCTTTCTTGATGAAACATAAAAATCCCAGTGTTTCCTTGGAGTTACTGGTGCTAATCATTTGTTTATGGGTCACGCTAGCCCAGCCCTGTAGATAGTAGCCTGTAGGTAATGCTAGTGATGCATCTTGATGCTAAGTGGTTATTCGCACTTTGGCTAACCAAGTACACGTTCCAGTCCAGGCTCCTTACAGCAGGCATCAAAATGAATTAGAGCTGAGATGCTGACCGTTGCGGGGCAGAGGGCAACAAAAGCATGTGATCGCTATATGCCTTTGCAGATTTCTCCAAGAAGATCATCTGCACTGGAAACTACTACTTGTTAAGGCTGATGTGTATTTCATTTGTAATACTCGGTGGAAATGCACATGATTAACCCATCCCTCCCTGCCGAGCTCCTATGGAGAGGTTCAGCAATGATTACTCACCATTACATCAAAGTGATTTTATCAGTTCCACAGTTGCTCAGCTGTTAATGCTAATTTTACGGTTCTGTTCATAATCTGCACAATTGATGCCATTGATTGGCACTGAAACTGAGTCATCTGAATATGAGATGTGGAATAGACTTAGAAATACCCGAAATTATTCAGGTAGCAGCCAGCTCTGAGGGGTGAATATGAGAGGATTATGTGTAGACAATTTCAAAGTGGTAAACTTGGGATAAAACTGTTGTCAGAACAGTCTGGACTGTGGCTGCCTCACTGGTGATCTTTGAGGCAGATATTAAAATCTTGAAACAAGCAATGTGTCTATTTTCTTTGGGATTTTTTGTTTCTCCAGTTTTCATAGTAGAGAAAGAAAATGTAACAACTGTGTGTTAGCAAATAAAGATTATACAGGCAGAGACAATTCAGGTGTTAGTTTGTATAGAAAAATTTGTTGTAATATGATTTAAGTCTATGAAGCACAAAAATTTTATGTAAGCCTCAGACAGCCTTTTTGTTTCCTCTCTGTAAAGAGCAGGACAGTCTACTCTAAGATGTTATTTTATGTTGAAAATAAGGAAAGGATATGGCAAGGATGGTACGGTGTAGTTTACAATATTTTTCTACATCAATTTACCATAATTTTTAAAAAATTCTCTTTGCATGGCTATGACTCTATTTTCCTATATGGGAGACTAATGCTACAGAAATTTCTGCTTTATTTCTCTTTGTGGAATAGTTGTAATGTGGGTTACAATGCAGCTAGAGTTGATTTTTAGCTTTGGGGTCTCAGGTAGTAAAACCTGAGTGGAACTGAGCACCCCGTCAGTATAAGCGAGCGTGAGCAGTTTGTGGGAACGAGCCATCATCTCCACCGTTGTTTTCAGTCCTCATGTCACAGCCCATGCTAATATCCCCAAAAGCACGCCTAAGCCACCATGACGGAGGAGGAAATGCATGCCACGTGTAAGAGCAGATTAGGTGGGTTTGTGATGAAAATGCAATATTTAACTATACGCTGGTGCAATCTCAAGCAGGCATTTCAAGTGATAACAGGCTTGTGAATGCCCAGAGGCAGATGAGAGCCTGCTGCACCTACTGTGATCATTGGATTTCTTGGTTGCCTGGGCTCTGAGAGTCTGCGGACATTTCATAAAGTAATAGTAAAACTGCTGAATTCATTAAGAGTAAGAAGAGGGTTCTCCTTATGTATCAATGAAATTAAATTTAGAAAAGAGTGTTTAAAAAGTGATAATAGATTTTAACAGTCCCATAATCTGGTAGGAGGCACAGAGCATGACACCATTGCACAGCAAGACCACTGACATTTTTGTTGTATGTTCAGATCATTTCTGTACTTACTGTAATTGGGTTTCCTTCATGCTTCATTTGCTTTAAAGAACTATATATTTTTGAAGTGAACACTAATTGTTGCCCTGAAATTTCATGGAGCAGACATCCCTGGTCATAGCGGACTATGGACTGCCTTCCCCAGATGTGTCCTTTCTTATTTCCTGAACGTTGTGCTTCTAACACGCTTCACAGCACTCACAGGTTTCTTTAGAAAGCCTA
Organism: Fratercula arctica; assembly: GCA_947846985.1. Classification (NCBI taxonomy): domain Eukaryota; kingdom Metazoa; phylum Chordata; class Aves; order Charadriiformes; family Alcidae; genus Fratercula; species Fratercula arctica. The sequence continues at coordinate 31,558,049 of CANTUZ010000010.1, forward strand.
ATACAAAGGATGTAGACGGGTGTATTTTTCTTGCAAGCTCGCTTTTTTTCATTGCCTGGCTAAAAAGCCCTAGCTAGCCTGTTTCTGTACATTATGTATTCTTCCTCTCTGCTTAATTAAGTATCTGTTGATTGAAAAAGCAGCTGCTCCAACTGAACACCCTGTACAACCTCTCTGTCTTCTCCAGGAAGGACTGACATCATTCACAAAGCTCCAGTTAAGCTCATAACAGAGCCAATGAAGCAGATAAATAAAGTTCCAGCCTTAAATTCCAGTGGTTTTTGAATATTTTTAAAGCCTGAGTAGAAACCCCTTGAGAGGATGGAGTCAACACAGCATAGTAGTTGCTGTTTCAGAAATACACAGCTGAAAGCTTCCTGTATTTTTGCTGGTTTTCCAGGTACAAAATGTTTCCTTCCTGCTTATGCCCAGAAGTGTTCCTGTCTTCGCAGAACTGGGCATCTTGGGCCCTTGTCAACTTATGTTTGTTCTGGGGATCCCAAACCAAAGCTTTTTGAAAGGCACAGCCCCGCCACGTCCTTGGCTGCAGGGCCAGCCAGTGCTGCCACTTCGGGCACCGCAGTGTTCGCCATCACCCAAAGGAATGGGGCATACTTGTGACTGAGGGCTTGCGGCTACTGTCCTGCCCTGGGAAGGAGGAAACTGAGGGCGTTTTGTACTTGTAACCGCTCACCCTTTTTCTCAAAACAGAGCTTTGCATCCTCATGGGTTAAAATTACTGTTTGTGCTTCGTCTCTTTGGCTTGATGCATCTTGCCTGCTTTTCACTGCAGTGGAACAGCTTTGGCAGAAGGGACGGGGAGGGGTTGACCTAAAGCAATAAAGATGAAGCTTGTCAGAGGGGCAAGCAGGCTGAGAAGACTGTTAGTTGCTTGTCCCCCTGCTGAGATATGTAGGTGTCTCAGTGACTGGACAGTGGAGTAGACAAATTTATTATTACTGTAAAGCATCGGTCACTGCCCTTTGCAGAAGGCATACAGAAAATAGGACATTTACTCAAGAATATAATTACTTAAAGGCCTAATCTGATACCTGTTGAGGGCAATAAGAAAGTTTCAGGTAAATATGATGGATAGGTCTTTGCACCCAGCAGTGCACACCAGCTCTATGCTGTTCGGCAGCCAAGGGAGGAGAGCGAGCACGTGGCTTCATCAGTGTTGTACATTAATGAGATGGATTATAGGAATGGGATTGGGCAAGTATTAAATTTAGACACATACAAAAAATGATACAGCTTTTAGATTGTCTGACTGATGGTAATGCAGACTACAATTTTTTCCACCCTCTGTAAAAATTACATAAATGTGGGCAGCCTCTGCCTGAGCACCGCAGAGAAGGTGGGTGGCGTCGTGGCTGAGCCACTTGCTGGCACCCTCCTTTGCAACCTGCGTCCTGCATGGAAATGAAGAGGGCTGCATGCAGTTACCTGTTCACCAAAGAGAGGGCACCATTTACCACGTTAATAATTTATTATTTCCATGGCAACTAGCAATCAGTATCACTTTCAGAATATTTCCCCAGTACAAACTTTGTGTTTTGTCTACCACCTGAATCAGAGTAAGGGAAAGAAATTTGCCTAAGAAATACAGTTAGATTCTTATTAGACTGTGATATATCATGTTGAAATCAGCGAAAGATCTTCTCCAGTCTGTGCATAGATTACTGGGTTCCATTATTTTATCTGCCAATGACATTTATACTGTAAAGGTCAGCAAAAAAAGAAATCGATGCATTTTAAAGGACAAAACTCAGTGTTAAAAAAAAACCAAACAACCCACTGAATTGAAAATCATACTTGAAGAAGCAGGTATTCCTACTAGCGCGTTTGCTGAAAAGCTTCTACTGGTTTTTAAAGGCAGAGTGCTTTTCTTTAGAAGGAAAGGACTTTCTCTAGTGAAGTGTATGGAGAGAAAATCCAGTAACATTGACTTTGAAGACAAATGGGTGGAGCAGGGTTGTGAAATTTGAACATCACAAGAAGATGTGCTGCCATTTTAATAATGTTTTAGTCTGTGTGACTTGATTTGTGATAATCTGTTTATATGTGTTCAGAATGTATACATTCTGAATTGCAAATTAGGGAGGATTTGCTCATACTGTGGATTTTTCCTTATGTACTCACTTTATGCTAAAATGCAGTGGTAGTAATTAAAGTGCATTGTTGGCATGTACGTGCAAAATGGCTGGACAGAAAGTTAGTTTTCTGGTGAACAGCTGTCCAGACAATGTCATGAAAAGTCAGAAAGAGTTGGGTTGTCTGGGATTTGGAAAACACAAGTTGATGTGAATTACTCGCATATCGCCTTTGAGTGTAAGTAAGGCAGCGTGCCTTCTACACCCATTAACATGTTGGGTTAAAATCTGCTGGGCTATTTACATAGTGGCTAATACCTTTCAAATCCTGGTTTAGAGAAACCAGGATGTGGCATTAGAGGAAACTAATCTTTTGTTCCAGAAATAAGCTTATCTGAAAAAAAATGAGGCGGTCTTTGTGCTCTTTCAGCTGCAATTGCCCTGCCAGTGTCTGTCCCCATTTGCAAAATGTTGACATCACTGTCAATCAAACATCTTCCTTCTGTCCCAGATTTGCTTAAAATTTGTCATGAATTTACATGCAAGTCACCCCAAGAGAACTGGAGGCCTGGGATGCTGGAATTTTTAAGGTCAGAATTAGAGTATATTGGCAATATTAGAATCATAGAATAATTTAGGTTGGCAAAGACCTTTAAGATCGAGTCCAACCGTGAGGAGGACCTCTTTTCAATATGCTGCCCTTTAGACAGCTCTGCCACTGTCACACAGGATGGCTCTGAGTTTAGCCTGGCAGCAGTTCATCCCATATTATCCACAGATTTTCTGAGCTGACATGTGACTTGTCTTGTGGAATGAATATCGAGAATTATGTATTTCTTGTTCTGAAAACAATTTCAAAAGGCAAAGTTTAGCTCATTAGATTAGAAAAATGAACCAGCTGAAAATAGTAAAACATGAATAATGCCAAGTTCTCAGTGTATTTGAATTACTCTAAAAGTATCTGCTCAGACTATCAAAAAGCTTGGGGGAGAAGTGCTGCTTTTTTGTCTCTATGATCTCTTTGCTCTCTGACCAGCAGGATTAAACCAGCAGGCTCAGGGCTAGGCATTGTTACTATTTTCATATATTTACTGCCCTCAGTTTGCGCAGATAGGCAGATGAAGCTGTTACAGTTACCTCTCCATCAGAAATGAGTGCCACAGAGGTACGAGAAGGGAGTAAACAGAGCAACAGTTGTTCTTTTCAAGTCAGGTTTGAATCATTACAAAAGTAGTCATCAAAGTGTGCAAATGAGAAATGACTCTGCTGGGGAGGAAAAACAACCCTTAATTTTTGATTCCAAGCGGCTGTTTTCAATAAAATAAAAAGATTAGCAAAGGACTGCAGCTAGTGTTGGATTAAGTTCTGAATGTTCAGACTGGGGATTCAGAAGGTCTGCATAGCTTCAAGAAAATTTAGCATTTCTTTTTCTTTAGTTAAGTCATTGTCCAGTCTAGAATATGCTCCTTTCCTCTCCTTCACTGAAAAAGAACATGTTCTTCCTTTAGGAAGAACTAGGCGTTTTAGCTCTATGCTATGTAGTGAGAAAATGAGAGGAAAAAGATGTGTCTGTATAGGTGGAAACTGCATGATATGTGTGGTACTTAGCCTACTTGGAATTTTTTTCCAACTTTTTTTCTTCGCCTTCCAGTACTTTTTCTGCCGTTAAAGGGCAGCGAATCTTAGAATGGCAACTTTGCCGTACTTCCCTGTGTCATGGGAGAAATGTTTTCTGCTTTGGAATCTAATGAAACTCTGAAAGTTTGAACATTTGAGAAACTTGGTCTTTTCCAGTGAGGAAGCAAGTGGGGATGGGCTCTTTGTAACTTACAAATTTCACATACAGTTGGTTCATTTTGAGGCAAAAATGTCAATTTGTATTTTGCCAATAATTTATTTTCTGAGTATATTTAGAAAACTATTCTGTTATTCTTAAAGTAAATGAAGAACACTAACTATACCTTATCTTCCATTATTAGTTGACAGTATGTTTTCTCCATAGAACCATAGGGTTGGAAGGAACCTCATCATCTAGTCCAACCCCCAGCCAGAGCAGGTTCTCCTAGAGCAGGTTACACAGGAACGCGTCCAGGCGGGTTTTGAATGTCTCCAGAGATGGAGACACCACCACCTCTCTGGGCAGCCTGTGCCAGTGCTCTGTCACCCTCAAAGGAAAGAAGTTCCTCCTCATGTTTAGGTGGAACTTCCTATGCTCAAGTTTGTGCCTGTTACCTCTTGTCCTGTCGCTGGGCACCACTGACCAGAGCCTGGCCCCATCCTCCTGACACCCACCCTTTAAGTATTTATAAGTGTTGATAAGGTCCCCTCTCAGATGTCTTTTTTCCAGACTGAAGAGACCCAAATCCCTCAGCCTTCCTTCATGAGAGAAGTGTTCCAGTCCCCTAATCATCTTTGTAGCCCTTTTGCTGTACCTTCTCCAGCAGTTCCCTGTCCTTCTTGAATCAGGGAGCCCAGAACTGGACACAGTACTCCAGGTGTGGCCTCCCCAAGGCAGAGTAGAGGGGGAGGATGACCTCCCTCCACCTGCTGGCCACACTCTTTTTGATGCACCCCAGGATGCCATTGGCCTTCTTGGCCACAAGGGCACCTTGCTGGCTCATGGGCATCCTGTTGTCCACCAGGACTCCCAGGTCTCTTTCCACAGAGCTGCTCTCCAGCAGGTCAGCCCCCAACCTGTACTGGTGCATGGGGTTGTTCCTCCCCAGGTGCAGCACCCTACACTTGCCCTTGTTGAATTTCATAAGGTCCTCTCTGCCCAAATCTCCAACCTGTCTAGGTCTCTCTGTATGGCGGCACAGCCTTCTGGTGTGTCAGCCACCATCTTAATTCTGATTTCCACATACCCTTTAATTAGAGAGTACTTCAAGTGCATGATTAATATTACTGTTTAATCAGGCTGTGACATGTAGAGTGGAGTTTGGTCGTTTGTGGCTCTGTGAACTGAGGTTCTGTTGAACTCAGAATTCTTAACTTGTTGTGAATTTGACACAAATAATGTGTCTTGAACTGGAGGCATGATCTATATGTGGCGATTTGGATACGGTTTCATTTCAGGGTGTGTTCCCTGTAATTCATTTCTCATTAAGTCACTGAGAGTGTCTCTTTCTGCCTTTGCACCAAGTGGTTGTAGTTCCTAAAGGGTTACTTTGACATGAGAGCACATTGAGATTGTTCACAATATGAAGACAAGTTCACAATTGCAACAACAATTACTGGCCCTATTTTTCTTAATTTTTCTTTTTGCCTTTTGCCTCTCTCTGCCCAGAACTAGAATCTAGTATTTTAGATCCAAATATTGAATAGTTTCAGATCTGCATTGGAAAGTGCTGTCTTCTGCCTGTTGCTGAAGCTTGGTGAAATACTGGGTAAGAAATTGCACTTTGCTACTCACATCATAGCATGATGAAGAAGTCACAACAATTCACTCTCCACCTGTCCCATGTGAAAAACCATTTCTATACTATGTTAAAAAATTATTACCCATCTCTAGAGGGCTCACAGCTAGGGTACCTTTACATTTGTGCTTCTGCTCACCTGAATCACAAATTTCCTCCTCGTGATTATGAAGCTTATCGGTACTTTTGAATTTCCAAGAATAAATTTGAATATGAATTTCCAAATATATTAAAGATTTACAGTAGCTTCATTTGATTATTTAACAGCTTTCAAATATTTGTACCAAGTAAAAAGACAAGACACACTGGTGTGATTGTGCCAAAAGCATCTTTCAAGTTTGAATGGATGGTTGTGGGAAATCATGTCATCTCATATTTCACATATAAAAAGTTTAGCCTCTGAGAAATGAATTCGTTTTTTGACAATTCTTAGTTACCATGTTCATGTAATCACATTGGAGTGATTTTTTCTCTCACTTTAGAAGATGTCAAGGGTATTATGAGTGCCTGGCATTACTATTTTATCACTTTTTGGGTATGAGCAAAGAAAAGTAAGCAAAGTAAGCTTTTTACTCTTGTTGCATACATGTAAATCCATTTAACATTAGCAAGTAATGCACGTACTTTGGCAGAAAGGAATAATATATTTTGTATAGCCTATGAAAATATGGACGTAGTGAGTCTGTACCTAAAAATAGCTGGTTAATGCTATTATAGGTGCCTGGGGTATCTACATTATCTTCCATTAGGCCACTATAAAACAGGTAGGCATCACTTGCAGGCCCTGTGTTGTATCTCAAATGTCATGACACACCTGTTTGCAGGTGTTTGAATTGCTCCCAGTGTGTCTGACAACCAAAAGCTTCGGTTAAAGATGGGTAACAGATGGGGATATTTAATTAGGTTTCATTTTACTGAGGTTTTTTTTGTGGGCATTCATTTTAAAGGCTACAGAAAATACTGAGTGAGATGCATAAGTTAAAAGGTCCAAGTAATAACCCTATTCAGTTCTTAAATGAGATAAAAATGTATTATTTCTTTGTTGTTTGAGGTGCTCTGGATTTTTCCAGAACACTTAAATGAATGTCTAAGTATCTTCAGAACATTGTTTGAATTCTGAACTCTGAGCGAATACAATTTTTTTGTCTTTACTCCTGATAGAACTGGTGGTGTTTATGCTTCAGAGAAGATGATGTCAGCCATGATTTTTTTCTGTGCCTCTTCTGGTGATGGATGTGCAAGTGGAAGCTAGTGTCCTGTGGCAATACTAAAGAAGAAAGGCGGGGGGTGAAGGGCTAATCCTGACATTGTGTGTAATAATGGTTCTCATTAAATCAAGTTCCGATGATCATAGTCATAAGTTTTTATGTGTACAATTAGTGATGCTTTTGTTTTCACTCTCAGCCATGCATGAATGTCCCTTGTAAGCTCTAAATCCTACATCAGAAGCTTTTGTGAGGGATTTTATAGCATACTGATGAGGGTAGCTAGCCTAAAAATAACTGACAAATTTATCAAAAATAGTAGTTCCGTGAAAGTAGGTTACATCATACCTGTTTTAAACTAATTTAAGTGTCTGGATCAGTTTTCGATATAAGAAGACCTTAGTTTTGCTTTATTACGAGGTTGGATCCCATGAAAAATTAGTATAAATTATTGCATGATTTGACGGGAAAGAACACAGAGTATATTGTATTCACCCTGGACAGCATAATCAATCTGGTACTAACCTCTCTCCACAGAACTTTTTGCAGCTACTTACACTATATGCCTTTGGTAGGCAGGGGAGAGGGTGGAGTTTGTGTAGTTCCGGCCAGTGCATTGGGGCACGTAGAGCGTTTTGGGGCTCTAAGTGAAAGCAAATGATGCCAGTTGTCAATGTGACTTCCACTGTGGAAATTTAGTCGCCTTGACCATGAAGAGCATCAGGATATAAGAGGATTCTTTAAAACAACAAAAGACAAACGCCAAATATTTCTAGCTACAGAACGTTAAATAACAAGTGGTTTCTTGTGGCCATTCCAATTAGAAAATGGCAAAACCATCAGATAACAGATTAGCTTGTGTAGGTTTTTTTGGGTTGGTTTGTTCTGGTTTTTTTTTTTAGGAAAATGCGATATCCTTGCACTGATCTCTTTTCTGTTCAGAATCCCTAGTGCATAGAGCTGCTGGCTGGTTCCCTACCTTGTTCAGTCTCAGGGAAAGAAATACTGAGAAAACACCCTTCCAAGTCCTTGTGACAAAAATGAAAGATGTGTTTGAAAATAACAGTTCAAACTAGGAAGGCTTTTGAAACTTTTCCAACTTAATGACACTGCTACAAAGTCAGTCATTTTATAGATCACTTGCAGACCATAATTCGTTTAAATCAAAATGTTACCCAGCTACTGGAAACAAAAAGATTAATCTTGACCATCAACTGTTGTGTATTCACTGGTATGATTTTGAATGAGGCTGAACAGGTATCTTGTAAAAATCTGGAGGGGAATAAAAGCCTGACAAAATGTTTATCCCCAGGCAAGGACATTTTATTGCAAGATTTTTACCATACAGACCAATAAGCTTTTATTTTATTTGGAATTCTTATTATAAGCAAGATTGTAAGCTGTGAAACAAAGAAAGAAGAGATAACACACCCAAATGCTGCTTTTCTAATAACAATCAAGGAAGGAGAAAATGTGGAGGTAAAAAAAAAAAAAAAGCTATTAGAAGCACATGAAAAAAACCAAAACAAAACCAAAAAACCCATCCAACTAATTTTTTTCATCATGTGTTAAGTAAAAAAGAGGGTGAGATGAACTCTGTTTTGGTTTTATTTAGAAAGGTGAGTACGGTCAGTATTATTTCATGCATCCTTTCATAGCGAGGGTAGACTATGTTAGAGCTTTCTGTTGCTATCATTACATTTGTGGTAATGGCATGTGTATAAAATGGACACAAGTATAAATAACTGTACTGAAAAGTGGCATATGCTTGCCTGGATGGCAAAATAGGAATATTTTGCTCTTTGCAAGATTTACATTCCTTTATGTGAAGAGACATTAAAGGCCTTTGGAGATGTTTTACCACATATGTTAAGGGAAGGCTTAGTGCTGCGTGGACCACAGTAAAGCAGGGTGGTGTGTGAGTTTCGTGTACGCTTTCTACAGTGCAACTCAGTCTTCACTCAAAGCTCTTTTCCCTTCGTGTTTTAAACTTAAGTTTTCTGAGCAGATTGTAGGGACCAGTTGACTTGGTGAAGAGCTGTAGGCCAAAAGCCACCCACTGTTTTCCAGAGCTCTGGGGTGTCTTCAAATGGCTTGGCAGTTTCTGGAGAAAGGCAGCGTTGGGCTAACGGAGATCTATGCCTCTTCTCTGCCTTTGAGGCTGAGTTGCATCAGAGAAGGTGGTGATATAAATTACTGTTGTAGGCCATCTATGGATGCTTTCAAGGTCAGATATCACATAAAGAAATAGCACACCGCTTTCTGCCATGCCCTGTTCATTAGTGAAATACATTTTAAAAAAATCTTATCCAACGTGTTAAGCCAGATGTCCAATTTTGACACCTCTAAAGAATGGAGCAGTGGATATTCCTCAGGCATTTGAATCTTACCACAGTTTGCAGGGCTCCATCGCAGCTATATGGCTAGAAACTTTTTTGTGACTGAAAAGCTGGAATTCTGAATTGTAGGGTAGGAGCGTGGAAAGTAGAAGTCTTACCTCAACAAGCCACGGCCACCTGTCTGGAGACATTCAAAACCTGCCTGGACGCGTTCCTGTGCAACCTGCTCTGGGTGACCCTGCTCTGGCAGGGGGTTTGGAATAGATGATCTCCAGAGGTCCCTTCCAGCCCCTACCATTCTGTGACTCTGTGATTCCCTTTGGAACACAGCAGGTATTTGCTGTTGTATCTGAACAGGGAAGAAGTGTGCTGTGGAACGAGGCTAGTTTGTTAAAATTGCGTTTAGTTTTATGTGCATATTTTTATGATCGCTGCAGAGATCCTCACGCTGTTAGTCCTGTCGCTGTCTCAGTGCTTGCTGTTTCCTCGATGGTGTCTGATGCAGTCAACTCTCTTGCTCTGACATCCATCTTGGTTGCCTGTAAGGCACCATGCACACCTGGGGTATGATCCGGGTAATAAATAATGGTAATAACTGTGATTAGAAGCTGTTATTATGAAATCACAAACCCACTGAATAGAGCCCAAGCTTCCATTTAAGCATTTGCATACGCGGGTACAGAAGTCAGCGTGTGCAAACACAGATAATCTAATTGATGTATACTTGGTAGGATGTGAAGGGGAACACATTAGTTTGAATAAAGAAAAATGAAATTTATGACCAGTATTGTTTGTTTAAGCACTCCAAACACTAGTTTCACAAAAATTGACTTTTGTGTTGTTCACACATGCTAAATATTTATATACTGCTTTCCTAAATACTAAACCATGGAATCATAAAGACTATGTAGAGATCTAATTTGATGTGGAATGTATGCCTCTATCAAGAAAGATGATGGTTCGTATTGTAAGATTTTTTCCAAACACAGAAGGTGATTTTATTTGTTTGTTCATCTGTTTGTTTAGCTGTGGGTCCAGGTCTTACAGCTGGGACAAAATTCTTACCTTTGGTTTGACTTTGAAGCAATTAAACTAAACAGACCAGTAACACGTAGAGATCTAGTCCACAATGCAGTGCTGTGCAAGTGACGCAATAAAGTCTTTCGGTATTTTGCTTGTGTCTAAGAAGTTAAAACCCTTTTCAATTTACTTTCAGCACTGTTTGGTTTTAATATTAAAAATACCTGAGGCTCTGTAAATACATGCAGTTATGTTTGAATTGTTGCTGCTGTTGATTTCTAAGTGGGTTTTTGATTATTGTTTTTTTTTTTCTTTTTCCTCATTTTCATTGGTTTCAGTTGTTTACATTCAACTTATTAATAGATACTGACTCTGTTTTATGGCACTACAAAAAACTTGGGTTAAGCATTTACTCTGTCTTGGATTCATACAAATAGTGTACAGGAATGTTCTGATAATTAGGCAAGTTTAGAACAGTTTATGCCTTTGTTTATGTCAGTTTTTACAAGTGAGGTGGGTTGCTGAGTCTGCCAACTCCGACTCCTTTAAAGAGGTGGTGTGAATTAGAAAATTCCATAGTCTTCAAATGTCCAAGTATCTGGTCTGAGTACTTATGTTATTTTTAGAAATAAGATACAGACTCTTAGTTGTAGGAATGCTTTTTAAATTTTCACTTGCAGCACTAAACATACTATTATGTATTGGCAAGCTTCTTGTCCTTACCATGGCAGTGATTAACACTGATATTTGAAGTACGTGACACAAGCTTAATTATACATATGTGAGTTTTGCTTTTGGTAAAAATACTCATACTAGGAATTAACCCGAAACTAAGTATAGGTTTGACCCTTATCTGAGCTGAATAAACAAACACTGTACTGACCTGCTAAATGATCCTCGTGGGTCAAACCTGAGGCCTGGAGAACAGCACAGTAGCAGCTTGTGTTAGAGCTTTTTGTGCTGTATTTATTCATGGAGTAAGTGGAAATCCTTAATCTTTAAATGCTGTTGTTTGGGTTTTTCTTAGCCGAGATTTGAGGAGTACCGATCGAAGTCATGACTTTTAAAACAGTCAATTGAAACTGGGTAGTTTCCTCTAGTCTTGGGCTGCAGTGGAGCACAACGCAACAGTCGCATTTTGACACAGTGGGTTAATGTGAAACTCAGGATCAAGATCAAGACTAAGTGGGTTGAAGCATTAAAATGGGTTGAAATGTAAAAGAAAATTATTTCTCTAACCCTTTTCCAAAGTTTTGTGCTGACATAATGAGTGGCTGCTGTTATGTATTCCTCACCTGGAGTCATAGACATCACTTAGTGGCATCATTGATTAGAGCTAAAATAATGACTGTGTCAAAATACGGGAGTGTAACTACAGGGGAGGGAATCAGCAGTAGCAGAAGATTACAGCTTGCCTCTTAAATCAGATAAAATTGTTGTGCAAATGTCCTTTGCAAGATTAATAATTTAAGAGGCGAACTGTGGTTAAATGCTTGGAGAATGTTAGAGCTCTTAAATATCATTTTAGGTTAAATTGTTTGTTATTTATGTTTCCCTTGAACTGTCAGTAGTCTCTAATATATATATGCTGGTTTGTTTCCCAGCCTGCCAAGTGGAAGAGGCGTTTTGATAAGCTCAGTGAGGCTTTGGTCCTTTGAACTGGAGGAGAATGCTGTGTAATGGAGTTGATGGGTTTTGTTTTCTGAGGGGAGAGTTTTGGCTGCTTCACGCTGCAGCCCTTCAGACTAGACAGTCAAATGCCATTCTCTGTTAAACAGCCGGTCAATCACGACCTGCCCGGCCTCGGAGCTGGAGAGCTGCAGCTGGTAACGGAGACTCCCATTTTGTACAGCGCAAAAAGGATTTTTTCAACTTCTGTTTTTAGTCCAAGTGCACACTGAAAAACTGCTGCATCGTGTGCTCGGGAAAGTGGGTGACTTGTGTGACCTCATAGACAAGATACTTTGAATACAGTTGTTTAAGAGCTTTTAATATAAGACAACATATACACGATCGTGTCAAAACACAGGGGCTTTTCCTCTTACTGCTTGAAGTGTATTCTGTAGGGGGCCGTCAGTTAACTTCAAAGGGGGATTGGCACACTTGCATAAGAAGAGATCAGAGCAGAGCTTACAAAACTATGTATATCCTTTATAGCTGTCAAATGGTACCTGCTTGTCTCCTCCTTCTGTTTGAAGTCAGCATTGTTCTTGCATCTTGTACTGCCCAAAATCTAAATGCTGTCAAACAGTTACAAATTTAATCTAATGTATATGAAATTAAATACCAGTGGGCTACCTACTAAACCTACAAAATTAAACTGTGGAAGTTTGGAGCTGGATAGGGGCTTCATGTCTGGTTTTGATATGATCTATCGTGCTGATCATGCTAACGCAACCAGTTTCTTTCCTTGAAAGGCAAGTTCATCTTACGCTGAGATAATAGTACCTATTTTAGTTCTCTGTTTTGGCTTGGGAGTCGTGATGGGCTGTGGGACAGAGGTGGGTTGGGACATGAGTGAGAGTGGAAATATAAACTGAGGTGGGTGGGACAGGAATCGAGGCAAGGACAGGGGTCACCAAAGAGAGCAGAGGCTGTGCTGGTGGGGGCTGGAGATAGCTTCAGAACCTGAAGTGCATGATGTAAAACTGTGTTTATCTCTACAGTTTGGTCTTTACCAGCAGATTTCTATGCTAGTTCATCACTGATGAAGAAAAATGTTGCCCTTCTTTGTGTAGCACACCCCCCTGCCTCGAGACAGGAAGACACGAGCACTTATGAGACAACTGCAAAATTACAAGCACATTATTTTGGTGCTCTGGTGTATCTGTCCTCTGCCTTCCTTTGAGAAATAATCTTCACGGTTCTCTGTCCATATTTCTGTCTGTCTTAGTTTGTTCAGAGGTTGATGCCTAAGCCTCTCATCTAAACTGTTTGATGTGAAAGACTTGCTGCAAGCAACTTCTCCCCCTGCTTCTTCCCAGTCTGGGAAGATCCACCACAAGGCATGCTCCTTCTAGGGTTGAGGGAACTAGAAAATAAAATCACTTGCTTTTTCCCCTTTCACAGTGTATTTTGCTAGTTTCTTCTGGTAGTTCTCCACACTACAATTCCCATGGCATGTTATGGAGGCTAGTGCTTACCCATAGGCATAATTAGTTTGTATACAATAGACCAGAACAAATTGTTGTATTTAAGCAAGCTAGGAAACTGGAAAGGTTGTTTTGTATCTGGAGCCAGGCTCCTCAAATCAAGTTTATTTCCAACAGCAAATACTATGCAAATACCCTCTGTAATTTCTTTTTTTAAGGTTCACAGCTCCTCTCTTACCCAGAGGGTCCTCAGCTGCAAGGTTGCATTATGGACTCGTGTGTTTGTTCTCCGCTGTTGCATTTGGAAGAGAATGATCTGGAAGCAAGTGTTAGGCAGAGTTTAGAAGCAGAGGTCAGACTGACCTTTCCCTGTGTCTGAGAGCTATCCTTGCTCCAGTGTACTGTTAGAGCAGTAATTGAATGGATCTCACAGTGAATAATAGGAAATGAATCATGCTTGTTAATTTTTTTTTTTTAAACTCTTCACCAGCCTAAAAAGAAATTAATCTGGCAGAAGTTGCATATATTGCCTTTTTTCCTTTCTCCTGCATTTCTGCCTTCCCTGATTACCATGAGAGGGCATAAAAATAATAAAGATGAAGGAATACTTCTGAGCTCCTGCTCTGCATGCCACGCGTTGGAAGCACGGCAGTCCCACCCACGGCAGGAGCGTGTCCGTGCAGTTGTGTGCGGAGGTGTGCCGGGACAGGTGACTGTGTAACACTATCTCCCTGTTCTTGAAATGATATTGCCCATTCCAAAGGCACCGCAGAGTAATTCGCGTACTGTAGATAGTGCAAAACTGGTATTTTTCTATTACGTCTGACCTGATTTTAGAGAAAGAGACAGGGAGAAAGAGAAGATTGATTTAGTCTCTGTGCGTTTGCCATATGCTGAGGGAGCATTAGTTTGCACCTGCAAGGTGGCAGAGCTTGAAGGATGTGGAGCCTGAGCTGGTTGAATGATGGGGAGGAAAGGACAGAGGCTGTAAAACAATTTCTTTAGGAAGCCCATGCAACATGTTGTACTGAGGGGTTGGTATAATTTTATCCATGTTACTGTTGTTCACTAAATCCTTTAGGATGGTCATATTTATCTTTATGACTATGTACTTTAGAGTGGGTGTTCCTAGAATTATTGAGAAATCGTTACGTGCTTAATGGCTGTTTTGCAGTCAGCAGTAAGAGCTGATGTGGTCAGACATGTGATGTTAGCCCTGAATTTTCAAACCTCTGCCTACATTTTTGAATGTACAATTCTCATTAAAATCAGTGGAAACTGTAGAGCTAAGTGCTTGCAAGCTAGTGTTGAAATCTTCAGGATGATATGTTTTAGCTTGGATGCTGGACCAGTATGCTTGAAATAAGCAAAGTAGGAAGGAATTATCAGAGTTTGCACTGGATACCATGGTGACAAGGATGGTATAAATGCTTCAGTTCAAATCATTCGCTAGTTGAAGAGTTCCTGGACTGTTCAAGGCTTTTCCATATTAATAAAGCTTTTAAGGAGAAATAGTTTAAAAAACAGCTGCTATGGGGCCTTATTAAAAAGTATTTCAGCTTTAATTATTGTGATTGCTATTGCCCTTAAACATAGCCACATCAGTGGTGAACTCTGAATATTAACCCATACGTTTGTTCTTAAAATATTAAATGCCTAAATGAAACATGGAAGCGCGTGTGTCAGTAGCAACTTTCCTGGACTAGGATTGCCAATAGATTAATATTTGATTCTAGAAGATTCTAGAAGAAAGGAGCTGGTTACTTGGGGAGGTTGAGGTCGTTGTGGACTGTGGCTGCCTACAGAGCAACCCCTGAGAAGCAGCGCAGCTCGGTGTTAGTTGTATCTACACTGATTATACTGCTGTTAGGGGAAAGATTTCCTTCCAGCAGTTTGTCGACATTGGGCCACTTACAGGAACAACCCACTTGAAATTGCAGAGTGAGCTGGAGTCAGTAAGGTAAAAAGCAGACAATAGTTAGGCCTTTCAAGTGGTCCAGTTTACCCTTCATTTTTCCTGTTCCATCTAAAATAGGAAAGACAATGAAAGAACCCATGGTATCTGACTGAGGGGAGGTTACAGGTCTTAGTTTTTTCCCTTAGCAGAGAGATATCTTTTTGATACTGAACAGCGTAGTTTTCAAAATGAGGACTTTATTTTTCATATTGCTGTGTTATTTTCAAAGTAGGTATGTGTAAGCTTTGAAAAGCTGGGATCTCACAGAATCACTTCACTCGGTGGTTTTAAGGCAGCTTTGATTAATTAAATAAGCTTTGTGCGACCTTCACACAAGCTTCACTGTCTTAGGAGTAGATGCGCTCTTGAGTGTGCCATTACTGAGTTTACACCTTGCTGAGGGCAGGTCTAAACACCGCGGTGCAAAACCGTTTTGAGTTTTGCGCTGCCAAGAATGGTAAAAGCTAAGGGGAATGCGCTGGGCTATTTCTGGGGTCCAAGATAGTTCAGGTATGTTTTTGTTCAGTGCTACATGTAGGAAGGGAAATGGTACCCCTTGATAATAGCTGAAATCTGACTCATTATGCATTAGGTGCAACCGTGGCTTTTGTTCATCTCAAATTTCTGCCAAGTTCCCAGACATTTAGCAACTGCTGTCAGACTGCCTTTCGAACTTTTTAAAGAAATGTGGGGAGACAGCATGCGTGCGCATAGATATAAAAAAATGAAATACATGAGAATGTATTCTTTTTCTTGTTTCATGTGCACCTGCCTCTGTAATTAAAGATGGCATTTCCCATAGGCTTCATGGTGGATGCTGGCTTTTTTCTAAGCAAGACTCATGTCAGAAAAGTGTTGTAGCCTGATGGGATAAAATTCTAGTTGAAGTTCTTGAAAGTGCAGCAAAAGGTACAGGTGGGTAGATGTTAGGAACTTGCAAGTTGGTGGATAGAACTGATGGTTTTGGTGAAGCACGCTCAGGGTGCCATGTAATCTGTAGAGTGGAAAATGGTGAGGGAACAGCGCGAGGAAGAACAGTTGTGCTGTTGAAAGTTTTCTCACAAGGGTGATACAGTCTAAACATGGGAGCAGGAAGATGACCAGCACTTTGTGCAAACTGGAAAAGGTGCAGTGGCTCTTAGGAAAGTTCAAAAGAGCACGTATTCGACATCGAGAATAAGAGACCTATATCACAGTGGTGACAGGATGTAAAGGAAACAGCAGACAGTGAAAACATTACAAAGAAAGGAGCAACAATTTTTTGACTGACCCAGTGTATAGATATTGAAGTATCTGGGAAGGAGAATGGCAGTCTGCTTCTGCTGTTCAGCCAGAGAAGAGGGGATGAAGTAAAGACCACATGGGAAAGATACTGGAGGACAGATTAACGTTAGGGCAGGTCAAAATGTTAACGCTTGTCTGAAGTAAAATGTCTTATTAGAACATGCCAATTTGCTTAAAGTAATTTTTTGAGCACATATCACTTTGGATAACAAGTTTTCTTACAGTCATATTCTAGTAAAAATGACAAGCACAGTTTTTCCAGGACAGCCCTTCCCAAGATGATGGAAGGCCCAGGCTCAAGTCGTTGTTTTGTTGGATTCCTTGAACTCCTGTTAATATTAATGCTTATTGTGTGCAGTAATTGGAGACAGACTTGAAATGACATTTAGCATTCTCGTTATGTTTAACTGTGTATTTTGTCTGTGCTCAAATGTCTCATTTTGCATTAGAAAAGGAAAAGGTAGGATGACCTTTATGTAGACAGAAGGTTTGCAATTCCTTTCTACCTTAAAATACAGTAGTGCTCCTCACTGATATTTATACTTGGAATTTGAAGAAAGAAAATGTAGAACAA
Source organism: Fratercula arctica (assembly GCA_947846985.1). Taxonomy (NCBI): domain Eukaryota; kingdom Metazoa; phylum Chordata; class Aves; order Charadriiformes; family Alcidae; genus Fratercula; species Fratercula arctica. Next base: position 31,575,029 of record CANTUZ010000010.1, read on the forward strand.
GTAGAATGGCACCATAATTATCACTGATCTATAGTTTATGAAGGAAAGCAGTAAAACTGAAATGGGAATTTTAGAACTCCTTTAAAGACTTTGACACCTTACTCTGCCTAGTGAGCTACTGCCAAATAAATACACAATTGAATCTCTTTTATTCTAGATGACAAGATCTGAAATGAAATAATCATATTTCACTCCTAACTGAATTTTAGTGCTACTTCAGAAGGGAAGGATTAATTTTAAATGCTTTTCTGGATATTCATTTCCTTTAAACTGGAAATTGCTATAATCAAAATGAAAACTCTTGACAGTGAATTTAAATGTTCGTCTTCTGTTTCTCACCATAACTTTGTTTAATAGACATCTGCAGTTTACTGGAGAAAAGCCATTCTAATTCCTCACAGGAAATGAAAGCAATTTCTGTATTAAAATTTCAGCCTGGATGGTGAATGAAGGCGATACTACATACTACTTTGCTCTGAAACGGTGCTTCACAATTTGTTTCTCGCAATTTATTGCATGGAAGTATAAGAGTTCAGATAGATTGCATGAAGTATATAAGCAGGCTGTGAAGAAGATGTATTCCAATTATTCGATTTAGATTTATTTTTTGAGAGTGCAAGTATAAAATCATCCATCCTGGTAAAGTCTTTGCAGAAGGTATTTGACTGAAGCAACTTGTCTTTGGTAGCTAGCCAATAAGAAGTAAAAGGTTGATGACTTCTTACAGCAGCTAAGACTGTCAGAATGCTTTCTGGTAGCAAGGTACATGGCTGTAGATATGCAAATATTGATAAAAAAAAGTCTCGTGTCTGGAATAGCTTAGCAAATTATCTAATGTGATGTTGCACACTTATACTTTTGGATTTCTTTGGTCATCCATAATGTGATTTTCTTCTGGGACAGGCTTTTCTTAGACTAAAACTGTATTATAGACCTGATGTGGACTGATTTTTTTAACTGAATTCTTGATTGTAAGTACGAGTAGCCCAGAGTGGATCTTTCTTACAAATTGAAAATGGGCAAATATCTTGATTCCTGTATAAATTCCGTCCCCAGAATCCTTACTTTCTGAGGGTCCTGCAAAACAGCCCCCAGTTATGTTCTGGTAATTGGTCATTTTTCTATCTAAATAACTCTTTCACAGCTTAAACTTCTTCCAAGGTCATTTACTTCCTCTGATAGAGTGACATACAACATCTCTTTTGAGTAAGCTTTTAATTTCCAATGTGTAAATAATCACTCTCTCCCGTGCACCGTAGGCGATGTAGCTTTGCTTCAACTGAATCTCTGTGGTGGTTTTCTGTCTTTTTTGGTTTGCTTGCTTTAATTAGTTGTTGTATAAGGTTTTATTAGTCCTGTGCATTCAGTCTCAGCTTTTTGTTTGCCATTTACTAACACGGTCTATCATGTGTAATCTAAAATGCATGTATCGGCTGTGGCAGTACCGTTCCCACCATTTGCTCTCACACGATTGATTGTAACCACTGAATCATAGCTTTGATTTATTGTAAGTCTGGGCAGTGATTGTGGGTGATGGATCATGACGGTCATGATATTTCAGAAGTAAAGTTCAAATTATAGTTTAAAGAATTTTCCCCTCCTTGGAAGCATTGCATTTGTAATCTTCCCATAGAGTTTATGGCAGCAGATGATTATAGTGATTGATTCTTCCAGGATCCTATTAGACTAGCTTTATTTTGCCAGTATAGCTTTTTAATTAGTGTTTTTTTGAAATGATTAGCATGAATTGATTTTTAAAAAGAATCACTGGTAGTATTTTTAATAAGTCACTCACTATAGATGCTCAATTCCTTCATGCTGGCAGTAAACAATGTAAGGGAATAGATTTTATCACAGAGTGCAAATGGTTTTAATCTATCCAGTCACGGGATATTAAAGATTTTGATATTGTTTGATTTTAAGTTAGTAACTGAAATCTAGCTAGTATCTGGTTTTAAAATTGAGTTGCTGTTGCTATTTTGATTGTCTCTTAGTACTGTGGGATTGCAGATCCATCCCTGGGTAAAATTCTGGGACTACTCCACGACAGGGCAGAGAGTGAAATGGCACCAAGCAATGCCAGAAGGGAAATGCAGTGGATGACTTGGGCAGCTGTATGAGCCTGGCTGGGATGGAGTTCACTTTCTTCACAGCAGCCCGTGTAGTGCTGTACAATAGCTTATGGTAATGTTTCCTGATGTTGCAGATTGGGTCTGGAATAGGGAACTTTCTGGAAGGGAAAATAATGCTTTCAGTCAACTTTAGAACATCTGCAAGTACAGCACGTTGCCCCAGCACAAGAATAGCATAGGTACAGCTGAAACATTATGTAAAGTGCATCATTGTACAAAAGAAGAAACATATCCAACTTTTAAATGGGCTATGTAGAGATACAGTTCATAGATAAGACAGAGAGCACAAAACTATGTATGCACATGCTTTTTCCCTTACGTGGTTTTCTTCTGTTAGAGAAGGCTGTGGCAACATCCTAAACATATTGAGATTTTTGCTCTTTTGGGCCTCCTCTCTTCTGAATCCCAAAGAAAGAGAGTCAGTGTCTGTCCTCCTGCCAGAGCTACTTACATAGACAGACTTTGAATACTCCTTTCAATATCTAAAAGTGAATAACCGTGTAACACCCCTTTCACATCTTTAATGGTCCCGGGTAGGTCTGGTATTTCTAGATCTGACTAATAAGCATAATCTCAAGTCTCCATCCAGTAACCTGGGAAAATAAACACAAAATGTTTAAGTCATGTTCACTAATGACCCTTCCTTGCTCCTAAATGAAGACCCAAACAACTTTGTGAAAACTATTTTTTTATTTTTTTTTTTTTTATTCCCCCTTACATGCTTCCATGTGCAAATCTCCTTCCCAACTGCTGCTTTTTCTTAAGCCTTTCCCACCAAGCAGCAGCTTCCTGCGAAGCTGTTTGCACTTACAAATCCCCCTTCTTGCTTGGGGAGGGGAAGAGAGCAGGAGACAAGCAAACACGCCAGAGCTATCAGTCACTTGGATTAAGTCAGTCTCAGATGTTTGGAACTTAATGAAGATAGAATGTAAGGAGTTTCTGAGCCTTTGGATGTGTTTCTTAATGATTTATTTAAAGTAAGAGAGTATTGCTTCTGTTCATGTAGAATCTGGATAATTTACCCACTTTAAAGTGTTTTGTCCTTGCAATATCCATGTGAAAAAATACTCGTAATGATTTGGATGGGGAATGGGGGCACAGACGTCTAGAATTAGATTATTATTTTCTCTTAGAAAAGCGTTAAAAGTATCTAGTTGTCTAACAGTTTTATTGGGGAATAGACTCGAAAGTTCTGAAATTGTCACGAGGCATGTCTTTGCAACATTAGACCTTTAATTACACCAAAGAATATGATCCTGTAAGACTTGCAAGATGCCAGAGGTGGAACAGAGACCTGAAGTATTGGATTTCTAATGTGACTCTGAAGGCATTAAATAATTTTTCCCTGACTTTTTCTTTCCTCAGCTTCCCTCTCTGTTTGGATTTGTAATTCCTCAGAGGAGGAATCCTCTCTCAGGAAGTGCTAACAGTACCTATCGCTGGGTAGATGACATACATGCAAGTTAGGCCTCCGTGTGCTGTTATTCCCCAATGAAGTAAACACAGAATGATTTGCTAATGAGAAAATGTGAAAAGCCTTGGCAATATATTTATTCACATGTGTCTTGCATATTAGAAAATTGTTTAAGATAAAGCCAATCTAGATTGTTGAAAAGATTGATTTTTCTTCCAGTTAATAGTTGGGAATTACATATCTAAAATCAAAGTTACAGATATCATTACTTTGTATCACTTAGGCATTTTTTGATGTCTAAATGGAGTCTGGACATCTTCCCTCTTGTTTTCTGGCTCCTGTCCTTCAGGAGCTGTTTTTTTTTTTAATTAATATAATAATCACAAGCCCACTTACATTGGTAATAAAGATATGGAATTCAACTTTCTAGTGCTACAGTTATTAAAACTGATTAAAATTAATCACTGCCAATGCTATAAATCACTTTTAAATACAGTTTATGTTTTTGCATTGCCAGGCATGCTGTAGCTGGTGGCCAAAATATTCAACTCTCTCTACTTGTACCTTTACCTGTATGTGATGAACAGACACAGTGTTCTTACAATTTAAATCATGGGTCTATTCATTTGAGTAGCCCAGTACTTTCAAAAATTTTTACCGAGGATTATTTTATCTCTTTCACCATAGTGCAAGCATTTGGTAAGGTTAATATCAGAACTTGAATATTTATATGCATGATAATACAGTTCCTTAGATGTGTAATAAAAATATGTGTATTTATACAGTGTACCAGATTTAATAAGCATTATCATGAGCAAAATCTGCTAGTATGAAAAGACTTCTTGCCAGTGCTTTCTTAATATTATTGCCTTTCCAAAATAGTTGGATGATGTTTGCTGGAATGGCCACCTGCAGAGAAGGGCATGTCAGCCTGGCAAGCACAGACCGATGAACACAGTTCGCTACAGATTATTCAGGATAAAGGCAGCAGGAACCCATGGAAAAAAATTAAATATGCTCCTGTATGGAGAGCTGGCTTTTCTCTCTATATAAACTCAACATCCCACCTCTATGCAAATGGACTGATTTTGCCCATTTCTTTCTCTGTCTGGAAATGGTAGACCAAGCTGTCTTTTCTGATCTTGGTCTCTGTCAGGCAAAAGGAGGGGAAGCAGTGGGGGGAGGAATATTGCACTACGAACTTGCACACACTGAGCCTTAGAGTCCAAGTGAGAGGCAGGGGGCACCATGCCACTCACGTGTGATGGGGGAATTTGGGGGTGTGCTGTGGAATGTCACCTTCTTAACTGCAGCAGTATATAAAAAGAAAACTGTCAAACTAAAAAAAAAAACCTCTTTAGAACTAATTCCTTCTTGTAGGGGAATAATTCTAGCCTGATCCTAATGAGTTTCTAACCTTTTTCATGAGTTTGATATTGCTGAAATGTCACAGTGGATCTTCAGGAGCTGACCATTCACTTTCTGAATTACAGCCAGGTCCTAGCTTACACGGCAACGGTTCTCCAAAACACCTCGCCCAGCCCTGGTTTCTCCTCCCCACTCTTGTGGCTCTCATGCCCTCTTCTCCACCCTGCCATTCCCTGCTGCAGCAGCTATGGGAAATGTGGGAAAAGTGACACTTGTGGAGTTGACGGGCACTGCAGAGAGTCATGTTTGGAGATGCAGGGAAGGATCCTGGCATCACTGTTAGTGAAATGTATGTTACAGTGTCACCTGTAGCAAGGGAACTTTTGGGGTAAGCCAGTCTGCAAGAGTGAGAACATATGAATTAGGAAAGGCTTTTGGGACTCCAGCTCCTTGCTTGGCTAAGTCCTTTACAGGCCAGTGGCCACCGTGGCTGACTTGCAGTGCTTGGGAGAGCTCTGCCTGCCATTTTACTGAATCCCTAAGGGGACCACACTGTTTTAGATATGCTTCAAAATGGGGGCAGAGCCCTTTTAGGGGGAAGGGGAGAAGGTGATAGACCATGAATGGACAGACCATACATGGGAGGAGTGACTGGTAGGTGAGGATGGGGTGAAAGTGAGGGTGCTCCTGTGTAGAGGTGAGTAGATGGGGTCAGAGTCAGGTCCAGAGAATTACACAGAAGAAACAGGGATGCTAAAGATTTTATAACTGCTGCTACGAAGAATGATAAATTCTAATTTTATTAAATCTCCATTAGTTAGATGCACATACTGAAAGCAAAAGTACAGAGTTATCACTTTCCATGTAGAGTAATCCCTAAAAATTGTATCAGATAAATTTAATGAACCTGCAGATATAATAATTTTAATTTTCAGTCTAACATGACTTTCAGCTGCTTTTAGTAGAGGTTAAAAAGAAATTGGACAAATTTAAGGGGAGCTTGACCATTTTGTTTGTAACGGTAATCAGATTCTGTGAAATCTATTAATTAGAGAACTAATAATAGACATTCACATTAGTTGAAGTGCAGGCTGCAACAGAAATAGGCGCTGGATGTCTGATGAGTATGAGACACTTGAGTGTATATAGACCTTTGGAAAGTCTTTAGGAGGAAGAAAGAAGTGGTATCTGTCTAAAATCAGAATGATATTCAACCCCGTTTTTTAAACCTTCATCATATAACTCATCCTTTTAACTGTCCAGTTCTATTATTTATGTAGAAAACTGCAACAAATGGCTGCTTATATCTTTAAAGGCTGTATTTGCAGCTTATTTTCATCTTTCCACTGACAATGTCACAATAAAATTGTAAACATAATTACAAATAGAAAAAAAGGAAAGTTCAAACTCATCTTAGGAAAAAAAAAATCTATAAAATGTGAACTTCCATTTAGTTTTTCTATTTTGTATTTTCTTTTCTAAATATATATATATAATCCTGTTCAGTTGGCTGAAGAGTATTGTAAATCAAAGTGACTATTTATTGCAATGGGAATAAGGGATAGGTTGGGTAAAAAAAAAAAAGGGGGGAAGAAACTAAGATACAAAACATCAAAGACAGTGTAAGATAAACATCACAAAAAATCATTGCCAGTAGTGAATTATAAAATTGGAAACAAGGAGAAGTTTTTGAACAGTTATTCTGTAAACTTACTTTCATTGTAATATGTGTAAAGTGCAAATTTTGATGATGATATAAAGTGGTTTTGGTACGATTTCGGTAATTCAAACCATGTAATGTGGTTTTCGTGGGATATTGTCTGAATACCAATGTAGATATTTCTTTTAAACGTTTTTAACTTGGTGTTTTCAGAGTATCTGAGTTTTTCTAGTAGTTATTTTAAAAAAAAATATTGTTTTCAATATTAGTAAAGGCAGATTTCACAGTGAGGGAGGAATTAAGACAATAAGCCTATACAACTTCATTTTCTTTCCTTAGGATAGATCCTTTCTGGAGTCATGGTATTGTCTAATCCTACAGAACGTGATACAAAGGCAACTGATAGTTCCGTTTGCTTTGTTCTCAGTTTTTGGTTATTCAGCATATGTCCTTTCTTTTTTTAACTTCTGTGGTCAAGCTGTATGAACCTCTCCTGCAGATGAGATGGAAATTTCCATGAAACCTTGTGTGTACTTCCCCCCACTCATGCAGTCACCTCCTCACAATGATGCAGCACTGCTGAGAAGGTACTTGGTTTCTGCTCAGGTTTATTTTCAGGTTTATGTTGTTGCTTTGTTACCTTTGCAAATATGTTTTCAAAACCACACAAATGTTGATCAAATTCAAAGACCCAAAGATTTAAGGCCAGAATATTCTGACTCATTATGTAACACAAGCCATAGAACATCACATTTTAGTTTTCAAATTAAGCTCAGGAGTTCTTTCAGCTATTGCATATTTTCTGGAAAACTCTCACTTGGGGACTGGTAAACATTTAATCTGAATCATCACATCCCAAAGGAAATTGCTCTAATAAGTCCAGTTGTTTTCACTAGTTTAAGAAATGCATTTTATGTGTTTTCTGATTGTTTGGGTTTAGATTCTGCCTGACAGACCTCCCTCTGCTGTTTTTCTGTTCACTGAAGGAGTTTTCTATCAGAAGTTTTATCCTTGTTTAAATTTTCATTAGACTTAACCTTCTGTTCTATAGACAAAGTAGATGGAAGCTCTTCGGTCTCTCACTATAAAGCGTGCTTCCCAGACTCAGTCATTCTGTAGCTCTGCCCAGGGTTTTTAACATTTCCTTCGAAGAGTGGGCGCTGGAACTGCACAGCGGTGTTGAAGTGGCTGCTTCCCGTATGCCAGCGGCTGAAGCGATACCGCAGCTCTGAGCCTGCTTGATATTACCTGCTTATGCCTCTGCTGAAGGAATGAAGGCCTCAGCAGCACGCGAGTCTGTTTCTCCATCAAAATTAATACAATGCAGTAAAGATTGGCCAAAACAGTAACCACAGAAATCCTTTTCAATTCGAAGATTTCAAACATGATTTAGGAAGAATTCTTTACCTTTATTTTAGAATGATGATTTACTGGAAGCACCCTCCATAGCAACCTCTTTTATTTTCCCAGCTGTTTTTTTGGAAGACAAGGATTCTCAGCGTAAGAAAGCAGTGGCATTCACAGAGGATGAGAGTTGCACTCTATTTAGTGTCCCCTCTTTGGGAGCACATACGTGATTCACAGATATAGCATGGATAGGCACAGTGAGAAGGGGACCTCTGGCCTTGTGCGGAATGGCAGAGAGGAGGAGGAAGAGGAGGAGCTGGCATCCATGTGGAATCAGGGAGGTGGCAGCACAGGGGGCAGAGTTTGAAGGTGGAATTTAACAGGTTTTGTGATATTCATCCATGTTGATGGGCGCTTGTCCTGGATAACTGCCCATTGTCTGAAATCTTGCACAGTGCAGCTGGTGCTTGATTTCTGAGTGAAAGTTTAAAGCAATATGTACCTTTGGTTTTTTTTTTTTTTTTTTCTTTGTTTGCCTCCGAGAGAAGGAATCCAACTGTTTGAATACGGAACGGACATTATCATGGAGGTTCATTTGGACTCTTCTCAATTCGCGTTGGTTTGTGGATTTTATTTGGTTTGTTTGGTTTTGGTTTTTTTTTTTTTTTTTTTAGAACCAGGTCAAAAATGTAAATGAAGTAACAGGCTTGAGGATACACTTCAGTTTGTGTTGGTTTCTTTTCCTTTCTATTCTTCAGTAGTTGCTAAAAGAATTTGCCACAGTGTTCCCATGACACTCTTCAGTGTCCAGTTCTTTCATTTTCACAGTCAACCTTAGTATCTCTCTTCACATCTCTTTAGCCCATGGGACTATGCCCTTCACTAAATCCATTGCAAATTTCAGATGATTCATTCTCCTCTCTTCTAAGTAGGTTTCTTACTCACTGCCTCTTCAAATTGTCATCAGCATACTGCAAAGTTCAAGAATTTTTTTTTTTCCTGGTATGTTTATCTTCAATTAACTAGTTTATATTCATTCTAATATTTCTCCTTTGGCTTCTGCACTTAAATTGTACCATGTTTGCTCAAGGGAAGTATTTTTATTGGTTGTTATTTACCGCTATAGCAATGGAGTCCTATTACCCCTACCTGCCTCTCATACTACAGAGATTTAAACAGAGACTCGTGTTTTTGATAGGACTTTTCCTAGTTGGGGCTGGGAAAGAGTCCTTACATAAGCATAGGTAAACCTCTCAACATTGTAGAATAAATAAATTGGTCATTGATCACTTCAGATGGAAATGAATGACTGCTCTGTAAGTAGGGACTTATTCCACTCTTTAAAGTAAATTTAATTTGTATGTTTTAATCAGTGAAATATCAAATAGAAAAATTGAGATTATATAAATTCGTGTATCATTCATATGATCCCATTTTATTTGTATGAAATAAAAGAGGATGTGGGAGTTACCACATTGGAAGTGAATGTTAGCACGCAAATCAGAGATACATGAGCAGAAAGAACAGGAAAATGTTGTCTTTTTTTTTACTTCAAACTTGGAAGACCTGGTAATAGGGAGTGAAAGAAAGCATAAATCAGGACACCATTATAATATAGACAGAAACTGATATTTTCAGTATTAAACTATTTCTACATAAAAAATGAGGGGGGGGAAATTAGATCCTGCTCTATAAAGAATTTAATCAGTGACCTCCTAACTCTCAAAAGCATAACTTCCAGCTCTCTCTCTTCCTGGTGTTAAAGCACATTTTGCTGGTCATTCATTCCACTCTTTTGAGCAAAAGAGCTGTGTTCATACAAACACTGAATGCTTGTTTCCAGGGGAAAAAACCGATTCTTTTTCATGCAAACAGTAGAGAGTGTAATAGAGCCTCGGAGGTGGCTGGGATGTGAGGTTTCAAATACTGTCACTAGATACGCACAACAGTGGTTCTGGGGACATGTCAAAAGAAATGAAGTGTGAAACTGTATCTGCAACCTCTTGCCAGAAGGTTTGGAAATAAGGGTGTTTCCAGCAGTTTACATGGCTGTCTCATTCCCTGAAGTTTACAGCTATATTGTCTGCACTGCTGTAGAAGTCGTTGTAGTTATATGTCAGAAGATGCCTCTAAATAAACATTCAGGGCGAGAAGGAAGAAGGTGCAGATGAAATCTCGTAATGTACTCAGTGATCAAGAGCAACCTCATGATAGCGAGAGGAATGATTATATGAGTGAATGAAGAGATTTGAAGAAATACCTGAACTGGAATGAACCTCACTTTTGTTAAAATGAGGAGATTGAGATGATAAAATAACAAAGATGTCTAAGATAAAGAAAATCACTCGGTGTTATTTTGCATTCCAGAAATTTCCATCTGGCATTCTTAAGTGGTCTCTTAGAGATCTGGGTCACATTCTCCTGACAAGAAGTCTCTCACCCCATACCCCCCAAATACTTATTAATCATATTAACCAAATATATTTCAAAGATACAGAAGTGCTAGAACATATTTTGGAGTATCAAAGCACTGTGATTATCAGGATGATTAAACTTAAACCTTAAAACAACTACAAGAGGCATAAGCTGTACTCGGTGCATGAATGAGATAGTAGAATGAGAAATGTTAGTCTTTATGTGGTCATTTTATGATTAATTGCAGTACGTGGAAGTTATTTTAAAGCTATTAAGAGACAGAGCTTGATGTGTTGTTCCCCAGGAATAAAAACCTGGGATTCCATCTGAAGTGAGGAGCAGAATGAAAGATAAAGATAAAAACTCCGTATGTTAATCTCGAAAACCTGCAGCTGGTTCATCTAGAGTTCAAAATAGACTTCCCAGGCCTTTATACTCAAATACCACATGGCCAAATTGTTCTCATGAACTCAGCAGATTTATTTTTTTTTTCAGGAATTGAAATATGTAGAAGTAATGTGAATTTACTAGTTATATTTTCAATCTTTTAGATTTTGTTTTTGCTGAATTGTAGTAATGTAATCTTTTCTTAAGGAGAGGGTTCTGTTTTCCCCTCTCCAGCTATTCCACAAGAATAGAAAAATGAGAAGTCAGTAATTACGTTAAAATCTTGTCTTTAATGATTGATGGATTTTTGGTTGGCCGGCAGTAACATGTTATCCTATCCTTTCTGGCACGACATCTTGTCCTCTTCCAAGCCATTGCTTTATTTAAAGTAACTGAAATTAGCACAGTGTCAGCTTCTGTGAACTACATTAAGGTGTGCAGATTTGCCAGCACCCATGAAAGATATGGGTGCCTGCACAGTGCTGCTCAGCCAGAGATGTTCTTCACAGCCTTTTCTAATGATAAAATTTTTCCCAGTGACATTCTGAATTGCCTAATTCCTTTCCAGTAAATTAGAAGACATTTGCTGAGGAATTAAGTTAATTGGGGGGGGGGGGAGGGAATAGACCTCTTCATTCTAATGTTAACCTTAGGGTATATTGGACTTCCTAACTGGCCTTCATATTAATGGCTGTAATGAGTAGGTAGAAGATTGTCAGATTTTGGGGGGGTTGCACTGAAGCTTTGTCTCAAGGAGTCTCACAATCAAATCTCAGTTTAAATTTATTGAGGCATATAGCTCTCATTTCATTTAGACATATATTTATGTAAAGTAGATGCTATAATAACACCCAATTTTATAAATATGCAAATAAAGCCCCTTAGTGTCAACAAAGTAAACCGAGAACTCTGAATACTTCTTGCTTTTGAATATGAAGTTTGTTTCCCTTGTCCGAGCACTTAGGTATTTCTGAGTGCAGATTTCAAAATAACTTTCTAGTTACTTGTGACTGGAATTTTTTGGAGACTTACTCTGCTGCTAAACGGGATGGCTGTGACTAGTAAACAAAGGATTCTCTTACTGTACTTGACTGCATTTATTCCCATTTTCCCATTATCCTTTTCTGTAGCTGAATAATGAGGAGATGCTATTTTCCTAAGCCTGTAAATATCTCTGTGCTGTTGCTCTACAGAAATATGGTAAAGAGAAGAAGAAAAGCTATTGTTACAGATGGTTGTTAATTTTCAAATGGAGTGCTTCAGTGAAACCTGGGTAATTGCTCTTGCGTCTGGGCATGCATGAAGCAAATCACAGGTATGCTTGTCAAGAGCTAGTTTACCGTGCCTTCACAAAGCCCATGTATTCAGGCATGGGCACAAGCTGTTAAAATATCAGGGTTGTAGTTTGGAGAGGAGGGTTGTGCAGGAGGATCGGTTAAAAAGGAGTGAAACTTTTTGCTTGTCTTTCATTGCTGTTTTAAGAAAGAAGGACTTCAAATCTAGGAAGGTAGGAATGCGTTCAACATGTTTCAAGTGTTTATGTTGGTTATCATCATAGGAATAAATCACAGTGTGTAGTAGCTATCTGAACACTTATTTATGTGTTGAAAGATTTCGTACGTGGGAGGAGACTTGGCTTGAGCTTCCTCACACAAAGCTAAATACACACTTGAATGTCTGTAGGACTAAGGCCTAAAACATCTCATTTTTCAGTCTGTTAAAATGTGTTACTTTTCTTTACAATATGATGAGTGGGGAATCTTTTGGCACCAATCTTGGTACAGTGTACCACCTCAGTGTTACCAGTTGTCTTTTCACTAATCATTACTTGTTGTTTTCCAAAAGCATGGAGCTACCAGAGGGATGCCTGAGGAGGTTTTAGCTGATGACAAAGTATAACCAGATTCATATTTTCATTTTCTAGCATGTTGTTTGTTTGTGGTTTGGGTTTTTTCCTCCTCTGGGATCAGAGTCATGTTGTTAGAGAATGGAGTACTTGTATTTGTCATCGTACTAAAAGTAGTTGTCATAATGCAAATGAATAATTAGCAATTGATTTTTTTTTTCCCTGTTTGTTTGTTATTGGCATATTCTTACAAGAGGAACTAATTGATGGTCATTATATGTGACATGAACTTAGTTTTTGTTCTCAACACCCTCCTGCTCCCACCAAGAGGTTTGTTAGCTCAGTAGGGATGGTTCTCATCTTGCTTTTAACAGAAAACACTGAAGAACAGATGAGTCTATAATTGATTTTTGTATCCTTTTGCATTTTTGCGCGGAGTTTTATGGAGGCTTCATGCCAAAAATGGGCTTTAAAAAAGTGGGAAATTAAAGAGGGATAGATAATTTTTCTAACTTTCTGAATTCAGTGTCTATATGAAAATGCACTGAGTCAAACAGCTAGCTGAAATGTGAAATTAAACTTCATGTACCACCATCCTCATTTCAGCCTGATGGACATCATTTAAGTAACATAAAGATTGGCCAGAGGGTGGTTCTACCTGGGTTCTGAGCTCAAAATATACACGTGGTTGTCCTTAGCTTGCCAGGTAGTCCAGGATGGACTCGCCAGGGCAGGTGAGCTCTGTGCAGCTCAGGCTCCACGTGAGCTGGCGTCCACATGATGCACGTGGTGTGGTGACACAGAGCCTTACTGGTAATTGCAGCCTGGTGCTGACTTGATCAGAAAGTGCTGTACCTAACGGTGATAAGGCTCAAGACAAGGCACAGATTCAGTGCCCCTGTACCACCTTGTACTGACTGCTCTGAAAAGTGAGCAATGGAGCAGAACTGGCATCTGCCAAAGTGACTTCTAGATTTCTCAATGTAGGAGATCGGGGATAGTATGAAACTAACAGAATTTGTTGTCCAAATTCTGAGGCTGGTTGAGAAATAGCAACCTTAAAGAGAATTCCAGTTTCCTCGGTGAAGAGGACTCCATCCCTAGATGGTGCCAACAACATGAGAGCTGGCAGCTCTGACAGCCTTTCTGCTACTTGTGTGCCCAGGGCACCTGGCTTTTACCTGAACCCACAGAAATACTCCAATGGTAGAAAGTTTCTCCAACAGAGAGATTAATTATTATTTGTTGACATGTAGTTAAGTAGGTATAACAGCAACTAGCTCCTGTAATGTTTATTTATAGTGTATACTTTATTATACTGTACAGGTGTTTATAAGGTACATTGAGATCCTTAGCTGAAAGGTGTTGCAAGCAATAATTATTGTTACCCATATAAAAGAATAAGGTCTTCCTGCCAGTAGCCTTTCCTCAAGGGGGAATTTAATTTCTTTATCTGCAGTAATTTTATTGCGGTCTCTCTAGAGATTGGAATGTGCAGTATTTAAAGTTGATTTAAACAAGAGGGAGACTCACTCTGCAATCCATTAAATCCAAAGGGATGTGCTTCTGCCTTCTCTTTGCTGGACGCTTAGCTATACACACAGACAGAATGAATCTCGTTGAAATTCTCAGGTGACTTCTGGTGTTCTCTGAATGAGAAGAGATACCTTCTTGCCTCTCTATTTAAGGCATTCCCTTCGCACGTTTGGTGTGTTTCAGGATGCACTTATTTACATTTGCTTATCCCTAGTTTAGGGTTGCCAGTCTTATTTATGAACAATATACTTCATGTGTCAAAGTGTGTGATAACCAAACTTACAGTACAGTAATAGCACTTGTGTTAAAGCAGACAGCCTTACAGTCCCAAAATACTAAACGGACACTATTAATGCAGATGTTCATGTAAAATAATACGGCTTCAGGAAGGTGCATCTCAGCCCTCCAAAAGAAGAAAGTTATATTTTCCTTATATTCTGGTGGGTGGATCTTTAGAATTGCTTATACTCAGCCATAACAAACATTAGGCTCAGTAATTTAATAATTAAAATTAATTTAGGTTTAATTTAATTTATTAATTAATAATTAATTTAAAACAAAAAAATTGTTTAAACTTATATGTCAGCAAAAGCGTAATTTCTGTCAATACATCTATTTTTGTCTCATAAGAAGAGACAGCAATAACACTGCATAGTGCCTTTAAAATTTTTTTTAATGTATTAACAGTAATAGTGAGATGAGAAGCTGTTACAGCTCATTCAAGTGGTTTACCATTGGGCAAACAGTTGGCAATTATTGCACTTGGAAGAATTAAATGGATGATTGGAATGGAAATGCTAGTTCTTCAGTGAATTCCCTTTTTACATCAATTGTAGCATATGTCTGCATTTTTTCTAACAGTAATGAATTTCCTGAGGTGGTTTCCCCTTGTGCTTTTGAATGCTAAGTGTTAAAATCCAGCAGGAGAGATCTGTAGTTGACCTTCATGCTAAATGCGAAAGGGCTGTTGTAGCCTTTAAAAGGCTTTTGTGCTCCTGGGAAGCTCCAGTTACCTTCAGAGTGGATCAGCTGTTCCAGGTATGAAGCATCACTTGTGCAGAGTAACTTTTTAATAGTTTTTTTTTTAATAGTGATGTCTGCCTTCTATGATAAGTTGAATCTCAAAACATCTGTTTGTGCAGGCAACACATCTGGCTTTGTAGTGTGTTCTGTCCCTTTCCCATCTGTTCAGGAGTGGAAATCACCAATACCTGTGATTTGTCTCGAATTGAAGTCCTTTTCATATTTAAAAGCCTGATAATAAAATCAATGTAGGCAGTATAACTGCCCAATAAAAAACTTCAGCCTTTGATATCACAAGGGGTTCTGAGCAGACCTATGCATTTGATTAATCCTGATGCCTGTATCAAAACACATGTGGTAAGATTTTCAGTTTCTACGGGGAGGTGGTCAAATGTCAGACTGTGATCTAGATTTAAATGGCAAATCAGTGTTCCCTCTATTTTTCAAAGATTACATTTCTGATAGCCTGTTTTATTCTTTCCAGAAACCTCTGATTTCTTGCTTTTCTCTCATCTCTTTGAGAAGAGGCTCTGCAGCTTCTAGGTCCGAATGGCATTGTGTAGTGCCTGGTTGGTCTGGCAGCGCAGGTGTTGGCGCGTTGCTTTGCGTTTGATCGATGTTAGTAGAACTATGCAGGAGAAAAAGGTGTAAAAAGGGGCGAAAGGAGAGTCAAATGGGATCCTGAAAATTCCCAGGTTAAAATGCTGAAGGTGCACTGATCTGGATGCTCGTGGTGTACATGGGCTTAAAGGGAAAGTGTGCTGTTCTATGGAGGAGAAAGCCATCGAGGGTTATAATGCAGAAACACGCCTGTGTAGTGCATAGACATACATAGAGAGCACACCTGCCTGAGGAATCCCCTGCGCTGCAAACTGTGAATTGTTGGGAGAATGTTAGAGGGAAGTACCGCTCCACGACTGCTGCTGTTTTACACTCTGTTTATCAGAGACGGGTTATGGAGCTCGGCAGAACTTCTGGTACAGCTGTTCTCATATAAGCTGAACAATTAAAAAATCCCATTTAATTCATGGATTTATTGTGCTTGCTATTATATGCACTTGCTATAATAACTGTTACCTAGTTACTGCTTCCTTATTTTCTTAAAAAAAAAAAAAAAAGGTAGGGTATAATTGAAAAAGTGTTATGTTGAGCTCTCGTGTATCTAAAAGCATGTAAGAAGGCAAAGATTTTTTGGTTTTTTTTTTTTTTTATGGCAGAAAGTTTTTGAAGTGAAACTTCCTTAGGAATGGGGTGACTAAATCACAGACATTGCTTTGAAATTGTGAGTTCTAACATTTGTAGAAAAATTATCTGGCTGATGGCCATTATCTTTGCAGTGTTTGTGGGAATATGGCAGGCAGAGACACAGGAGGAAATGTGGTAGGGGGAGAGAGTTGTTACATGATTGGAGAGAGATTGTAAGAACAGAGAAAAAAATATTAATAAATAAGAACAGAGAAAAAAAACACTAGAAAATATACCTTACTAATATAATTTCACATTTGCACTGAGATCCAATAAGCATTTACATTCAGATATTAATATAGTCATATCTATTGTAACAGACTTTGTTATTTTACTTTCTGGTCTAATCACTCTATTTGAACAGTTAAAATCATATTGTGAGTATTTTAGGTTGAAAATTTCAGTACCTGCTCAAAGTCTAATTTTTTTCTAGATTATTTGGGCAAAATAATTCCCTTTTTGAAGCATAAATAGCAATCTTCCCTTTATTGTTTGAAGGAAGAGAATTTTGTTATTTATTAACTTAAGAATAGGAGCTACTTCTGAAGTATGTCCACTTCCAGTTTTCTAAAATACTGGAGTATATTCAAATCCTTCAAGTAGGTTATTATCTGTAGCAAGGACCTAAAGAGAATATTCAAATCATTTGTTCAGAAAGCTTACAGTGCCGCAGGAGTCTAATCAGGATGTGCTTCTCTGTTTCTTACACCACTCTTATTATCCCTTATTTCTTATGTTAAACAATTTGCAGTTGCAAAAATGAGGGACAACAGCCATTGCAAAATAAAATGAATGAAAGCCATGAAACAGAAGTGGTTTAGGAAACCTGTGTCAGAGTGCTCATAGGTTGTCTTCCAAATCAGTGAATCCTGGAATGTGTATTTATTCGGTCTTAAGAACTGAAATAATAAGCAGGAAGTATTCTGTCCAATTTGCAGTCTAGAGAGACAAACCTGCAATAAAGTGGAGTGCCTTTGCATTAGATGTAAGCAGTAGTCATTTTTGTCTTCTCTTGGAGCTTAAGTATAAGGAAAAATGCCTTGATATTGTTCCTAAAGTGCTGGAAAAGCTGAATGTGTTTTTTACAAGTTTAAAAATACTAAAATAATGAAACTGTCCAAGTCTCCTTGACTTTTCTCTCACTACCTTGACATTTCTCTCACTACCTTAAATATATCACAATAACGCTCAAATAAAACTAAACCTGAGGGGGGAAAAAAAAAGTTTGAAGCCTACAATCGGCAAATGAGAAAACTCAAAAGCTGAGAGTTTCCTGCGTGATCTCATTGCTTTTCACACTTATTTACTTTCCCCTCTTACAAATGTACAAGTGAAAGGGTTGATTTGAAAACAGAGCTTGGTGACAATACTCCAGTCCTCACAGACTTTGCTTGGTGATGGATAAGAGTGAAAGAGTGTGAAATTATTTCTTGGTGCTTCTTTAGCCTTGCCTTTGGCTCCGGCTTCGTACTTCAGTTTGCTTCCAGCTTTTTTCTACCCAAAATAAAATGTTTCCTGGCCATGTGCTGCTTCTATTTCTGTCAAGTGGGGTTAGCAACTGGTGTTGAAAAGACAACATAATGTTCTCTACCTCCTGGAAGTTTCTTTCTACAATGAGCCATCCTTAAAGGCCAGCTGTGCTCAGCCACACAGCTGTTTCACACAGAAATAATAGCTTAAAGCTGCTTGTGTCAAGGCCAGGAATTAGATCCTGTAAATTTATGAAAGATGAATGCTATGGTAGACTCTGCAAACTTTTTCTATATAAACAAGATTATAGATAATATAATAAAAAAGAAATTACTTGTAGATGACAATAAGCTTTGCGTATAGGTAGCTAATTCCACATTTAGTACTATTCGTTTATGTTTATGTTCCAGTCAACCAGCACAGTGACCAGCCTCACCTCCAGCAGGAAATGATACATTTCATTATTCCTTATAGTACAATAAAGCCCTTTATTTATGGCAAGCATTAGTTTTGCAGTCACAGTGACAGAATTCGTATCTTAGCAGTGCATCAAGGCTTTCCTTCCCTCCTTGTAACGGTTATCCCTGAAATTGTCTCGTTCTTCTGTTGTCAGACCTGAACATATGGTATAACTGTCAGAGTGAGGAAGAAGACTCAGCCACAGAGATTCTCCCTCCAGCCAGATGTAACAGAAGAGACACAAAGTTCATAGGAAGTTGGCTTTTCTTTGAAGCTCTAGTGAGTTAGTTCCAATTCCAACCTGCTAATTTCACGCAATTGTGGTTGACACTAGAGTATTGTAGGCATATCCAATTATTATATGGTTTTACAGATGACTTTAAGAGAAATGCTCCCCTGAGTGCGTTTTGTATAGTGTCATTTTCCTTCTGGAGCGAGTGCAGATCACCATCCTCAAGCAACTAAAGAGAAATTTTCAAATATTATCTCTGAAATTCTTCACGTTGACCGTGTGCAAATCAGGTGGGCAGTTAGGTTATTAAAGTAGTACTATGTGATTTTTATGGTTCAATGTAGGCCATACCCTGAGCAAAAGTAACTAATCGGAAAACTTAAGACAGAGATAGCTGTAGATTGTGTAGTTACAGCAAACTGGTCTTTTGTTTGTCAGATGCTCTAGACAGAAGTGTTTGACTGTGATTGAGTTTGGATTGCTGTACTTTTCCTATAAAGTATGAAATAAATGGGCAAAAGGAATTATTTTACTAGTAATAGCTCAGGATAACCCTCTAATGTTAGAATCTGAACTCTTTAATAAAAAGTCACTGATAAGGCTACAAGAGAGAAAAGCATTTATAGAATCCTTTATTAAATTCTATGTGAATTTTGTAAGACTCCTTTTAGTCTTGAAGAAAATGAAGGATTAACTGTCCTAAATTATGACAAGTGGAAAGAAATTCATAACCGTTTCTGTGAATATTTCTGTTTGAGCTGCCATGGAATAAAGCTCAGGTTTTCTTTTATGTTGCATGGATTTGTGATCTACTAAATGGAGGGAAAAAAAAAAAGAGGGCATCAAACTCACTTTCATATGTGATATGTCAGATAAAATAAAACTGAGCCTAATTCATTATGATTTATAAACAGATGCTCCTGCATATGTGCATGTGTTTGTGTATTTATGTACTGATAGATTTTAAGGAACGATTGCCCTCTTGGTAGTGATTGCAAATAGTTATCTGTGAAAAAAGATCCCATTATGTAGGCACCACCTAAAATTGTTAGTCACCTCCGAAAACACTGCTCTTCAGTTCCCACTTCCACCTCTGAATTCCCACCAAACCTTCTCCTCCTCTCCAGTGTCACGTAGGAACAGGCATGTCAGTCTTCAGGAAGATACAGTCATGCAGTTCTTCCTAATTGCCAACACCGAGTAAATTCACATTCACTTGTATCTGTGAAAAACTGACAGATTGTGCTTATACGTTTGAGCTTGGCCAATCTCTTCCATCTTAAATATTGCTTTGTTCTCAAGCTGGCAGAAGTCTGAATCTGTTCCGTTTTTCAAACTGGGAAATAGCCTGTTTTCCTTGGGGGGAAAAATTTGTAAGGGAATGCAAAATGCTCTTCCAAGTCCAAATCGCCTTACCATGGGCATCAAGTATTTTGCACTGGTCTACAACAATATTTCTAACCTGTAGTTCAGCAGGTCAGCTGAAAACATAAAGGAAGAAAACCTAGAGCAATATCAGCACAGTTAATCTTTTGTAACCAGCTGTCCTTTGTGCAGTGACAACTTTAGATGCTCACACAACAAGACAAGTCATTACTAAACTATAAAAAAGGGAATTTTCTTACTGCTTGTCAAGCACTGTGGTAATTTTGAAGGACTAAACATTGTTAAAAGAAAAATCTTTGTGCTTCACGTAGCATAAAGCGAGCATAGGTATAGTAATGAATGCTAGTTTACTGAATTTAAATTAGGAAAATCCAAACTTAGCCTGACAACTTTAATAAAATACTTTAACCTGTAAACAATAGTTGTTTGTCACCGTCATTATTTCAACATACTTGCAATATTTAGCAGTTACACAAGTGCTTAAGTCTTCTGGCATTTTCCGGAACTGCCTGCAATAACCATAAACCCCTTCCTTTCCTCAGTGACTCAGGGCTTCAGACAGTAAGCAAGTCTAGCAGGCCTTTGACAGTCTGATAAAACTGCTGTAGACTTGCCTAAGCCAGCAGCAAAACCCTTATGAGTGCATCTTTCCTGATGGTGGGGTTGGCTGGAGCGATGATCTTATCAACTAAATCCAAGTTAAAAAGGCAGTAAAGAGTCTGCTGTGGTTGGCGCATTCCTAGCTTAATTTCTGTTCCTTTCTGATGTATCTCAGTAATTCAGCTGTTTTCTGAAGCTGAATTAATCACATTAACAAGCATTTCCATGTTTGGATAAAAGTGCAAAGCTACTCAAGGTAATATTCAGTGCTTTTCTTTTGCTAGTTACCTTGTGGACAGTAATACACTGCACTTGTACCTGAGCTAAATTCTTTAACTGTTGTATCCTTGCAAGATGTTACTTGTGTCAGGTTTCATACAGTGTTTTTTAGGGGGAGAAAAAAGAAGTTCTTGTGTATATTCTATGGCCATGCAACACCAAGGTTGGTGGTGGTCTGAGAGCCCACCCAGATGAGGCACTTGAATCAGACTGGTTTTCAGTCCCCTGACTGGAGCAATGTCTGTGGTGTTGACACTCAGAATTTCATCAGAAGTTGGTTATTTCCAGGATTAAGAAAAAACCAAAAAACAACAAAACAAAACAAAAACCAAAACAAAAACCCCAAACCAAAACAACCACCAGCTGTTACAGTCTAGTTTATAGAGCTCATTAGAGTTACAGTAAAGTTTTCTGAGGAACAGGTTTTATTGTGGGAACAATAAATGTACTCTTAACTTACACCATTCAGCTTCACCCACGAGCTGAAATTTGATGATGAAAGTGTGAGAAACGAATGTGAGAAAAGAAAGTTAAATACTTTCTTATTTAAGAGAAGTGATATGTGTTTTAGATAGGAATAAAGGGTCCTAATGACATGGTACAGTTGTGATCAGGTCACTGGTAATTCTGAGAGCAACCTGGTTCAGTGTAAGCTCTGACCTTTTTCTGCTCTAAATTTCACTAGAAAATAAAAACTCAGACATCTATTATAGAAAAATGCTGAGAGTCATGAAGAGAGAGTGCAGTTTGAACAAGCAGATTCATCATGAATATAATATGTGTGTTCTTCCATGTTAATGTCCTAACAAACATGGTGAGGAAAATAGATTTTTATTTATTTTTTGTCTTTTTTCAGTCAGCCTGAAGTTGAGGCACAGAGATCAAAGGAAGAGGTTTTAAAGGGGCTTGTTTGCATGATTTCCTCTTCTGAAAGCCAATTTTTTTACACTGTAATATATCCTAGTAGTTTGGGGCTTTGTGTACTGTGTCATAGGATTACAGGTTAATGGTAAAGCTCTCGTTAGGCAGGTTATTTATAGGAGGGGAAGAGGAAGAAAAAAAGGGGGGGGGTGTCAAAAGAAAGGCTGTGTATGTTCTGGTTACTGTAATTATTTCAAGCAGACATGATCTTATGTAAGATGGGTTGTGGTAAAAGGAGCGCAGTGTAGGGGTAAGTGATTTATCCCCCTGCTTATTCATCTGGTCCTGGATTTGTGCGTTTGGACTCCGATATTGTTGGTGTGGGAGTCTCTTTTTGTTGGTGTGGTGTTAAGCCCTGTGGCCTTGAGCTTCTGGGGAGGTATCCACAGCCGCCCAAATGCATGTACTGGCTCTTCCGAAGAGCTATTCGGAGACCTCCAGGGAAAAGTAAATGATGGAATTTCCCTGTTGGCATTGGCTATGAAAGGGATCTGTGGAAGACGGCTGTATGGAATACTCTATTCTTCTGACAGCACTGCAGGAAATAAAAGTCTTTTTCCACCTAATTAGTGATGCTTGCCTAATTGGCGAAGGTTGATGCAGTGGTTTTTTTTCTTTTCTTTCTTTTTTTTTTTTTCCTCCTGTGTTACAGATATACGTGGACTGCAGGGATTTCTCGATCAGGCCTCAAGACTGGGACTTGATGTATCATTACAAAAAGTGGACAGAAACATCAGCAGAGTCTTTGCCAACCTTTTCACTACCATGAAAACAGAAGAGCTGAACCGCTATCGGGACACGTTGCGAAGGGCTATCCTACTCCTAAGCCCACGGGGAGCCCAGACTTTTATTAATGAGGTCAGTGCACAGTTGTTTTTATTGTTAACATTTCAGGAATGTATATGATGACTTATGTGATGCCTTGCCTTGTTTTCTGAAGTGGTAAATTTTGACAGTGCTGGTTGGTCAATGTCAAATAAGATCGTCAGACTCTAGTGTTGAAGAATTGAAATATCAGGTACTCCATATAATGCATACTTTGTGGGTGATGCAGGTGGGGCAGCATGGGCCCCATGGGCATTTTCAATATAATATTCAGCTCTTCTTTTCTGGTTGTCTTCCATACCAATATATTTGACCTGAATTTCAACCACTCTCAACAAGTGACCAGAAAATCTACTATAGTCTATTAGAAATGAAACATAACTTGCCTGAGAGAGTTGTCTTTACTGTGGAAATCTCCAAATTCCTGTTAAAAGGGCACGTTATTGATGTTGGAAAGCTGAATCACAGAGGTTTTTATCAAGTATGAAGTAGGAATTATGTTTATCTCTTTTTCTTAATGGTTTCTTGAAATCAACGAGGCTAATTAGGACAGGGAGGTAGCTGTTGGGCAAACTTGTAATTGATGTTGTGCTCTGGGCTAATTTTTGGCATTAATTAGTTTTATCCAGCTTTTTTAATATTAAATAATGAATTATTTTACAGTGCTCTATGTGTCAGAGTTGAGAATGAGAGTTGGATCCTTAGTAAGTTTACATGTATTCATTAGCTAAGAATTTGGCAATGAAGTAGGTTTTTTCTAAATCTTTTTTTTTTTTTTTTAACTAACCAGGGATAAGACTGAACGAAGAAATTAAAATGTGGATAAGACCTGTTTCCAATTATCAGTTTTGCTGCATCAAAGTCTGCTAAATTAAAAAAAAAAATCAATTTAAATTAGCTCATTAAGTTTTTTTTTTTTTATCAGATCAGCATAAGTAAATTTTCCACATTTATGTTCACTGGTGATTTTTAAATCAATAGAGTAAATTGCATCATAAATAAATGAGGCAAACGGGAAGCTTGGGAAAGACTTAGCGCAGGGACAAATTCTACTCGTGTTGGTGCATACACAGGGATTTTCAGTAGAGGAACAAGGCAGTACTTGCCCTCAAAGTGTAGTAAGCTATACACAGCTCAGTCAGGGGTTTTATTTGCTTCGTAGTAGGCCTCCAGCGAAAATACACATTGCTGAGTTTTCCAGTGAGCCCTAACTGAGTATCCAAACCAGGTATTAAAAAGAAATCAACACGTGTGTTTTATTCAGACCCACGCTGGTAGCAAGTCTGTCCCCCTTCAGTGTACAAGGCTCCAGAAGTGTTTGTAAGAGTTACGTGCAAGCACCGTCAGGACCCGGCAGGTCTCTCGAGTGTAGGGGCTAATGTATTAAACTGTTTTACTACTCACTTCACCTTAAAGCAGTGTGTATTATAGACATTAAGGCTAATGATCTTGATATATTTCCAGATCCCTGCAGGAGTTTAACTGTGGGCAGAAATGAAAAGTAATTTATTTGGCAATCTTCCTATATTGAATCTTTATTGATTCAGAAAAGCTTTATAAAAGAAAATTTAAATCTTAGAAAGGAACTCTCAAAAGGCTTGAGTTGCAAGGTGCGTCGTGTAGGGAAGAATCCTTTGCTAGCGGAGACTGGGCTGAGTTTTGTGGAGAGTTACGGTAACTGTGATTCCTCAGTATCTCAGTCGGTAGATGCAACTGGTTATCTGTAGCACAATTTGAGACAGTCTAGAATAACAGCTTTCCACTTCAATGAAATATGTATACTTAGATAATTTACAGAAATACATCATTTACAATGTGCAGCAGTAAGTGCCTTTGGGTTTACATGTTCCATGCTATAGGTACTCTATAGCTATATAGGGACTAGTGGTGTTACCAGTCCAGCTCTGCATCTTGGAAGCTGAGGTTATGAAACAATGTCCCTTTTCAGATTTTGGGGGAAAAAAAAATCTAGATCTCTAAAAAAAAAAATATAAGTAGTAATCTGAGAAGGAGATTCAAAGACTTTATTTTAAAATTTGGGGTATGTTTTCTTTTCGTCTTTTCTATTTTATCTCAAGTTACAAATAAGAACTTAAGAACAAAGAGAAGAAATTGGATTTAAAGCTTTGTTTCCATAAATTTCTGCAAATGGAAAATTCCATGTGAAAAAGAGGTTCCTTATTAAGATTTTGAATTTTGCTGAGTTGATATTTTGTAGCAGGGAAAAAAAAAGTCTGAAAAAACTTCAACTAGATCTTATTAAAGCCTAGTGGTTAATAAAATATCTTCATAAAAACTAGGTGTTGCACACAAACCCTCCTGTGGAATGCAGGACAAAAATACGAGACTTTTTTGGACAGTGTCTGGATTATGAACACTGATATGAATGATCTTAAGAAATTTTTCGTGGCACAAATCATAGACATCAGCCATTGGAAGCTGGTACAACACTTATTTTGTCTTTTTCAATATTGCAAGTGATGCATTTTTCCTTCTAAAACTATGGATCCAGATTTCAGCCTCACTTACCGTCTCTCGGATGGGCCAGAAAGATCTCATTTGATTTTGGATGCACAGAGTTAGGGGACTTTGACATCTCATATGTGAAAAACTGTATAAATCCTAGAAGAACTCAATTTTAGGATTATTTCTTTAATTTTTGTTTAGGCATCATTTTCACTTTACTGCCTTAGCATCCTCAGTGCCTGGTCTGTCATGTGTCACATTTACTGCAGCAGAAATTACTGACGTTTTTGTAAGTTTTCAAGGTTTATCACTTGACTGTAAGAATAAAGAGAAGGAGGGAGAAAAATCTTTTCAATGGTATAGGTATAAACATAGAATCAGCCTTTATTCAGAAAACAGAAGGTAAATGCATTTATAAAATGCTACCCTAGGTTTTGCATTAAAAGGTCACTTTGGGATTAAAGCAAACCTAATCTAAAGAAAGTGTGTCCCTCCTTAATCGCTTTGAGAACAATGTTCCCTGCTCCACCTGCAAAAATCCTTGATATGTTTGGCCTGGTGCCATTGTTCAGTGTATATGCAAAACCAGTCTCAACTGTAACAGGTAGGCATGTAATAGCAAAAATGATTTTTATATTTTGAAGACTATGTGATCTCCTTGCAAGGCAATACATAGAAAGAAAAGAAGAAAAACCAATAATTGAGAAATGGGAAGAGGATTTATTACTTTCAGCTCTTCTGTTAGATTCTTTGTCCCAGACCCAGGATCTGAGACTCAGAAGGCTCCCTCTTCACCTCCTGCCTGTAGAGACAGCCAGATTTCACCTGCCCCTTCCACTTACCAATGGATGCGTTTCGTTTATTGCAAGCAGAGGTATATTTGTATGGGTTGCTTTTATCATTAAGGGCTCTACACTACATAGTGACATGAATGCATGGAAAACAGTACAAAGAGAGGTGACATGAATGATAAAAGGGTAGGAGAGCATGACCCATGAAAGCAGGTCTCAGGAACACGCTATATACAGCCTGCCTAAGTGAATGTAACTGACAAATACTTGAGAAGAAACATGAGAGGAGAGGGAGGAGGAATCATTTAAGGTGATGATGGGTGGTCTAACAGGAAGTAATGACCTGAAGCTAAACAGGGAACGCTTTCTAACAGGGAGGTCAATTAGACAATGTGAACGCTGGGCGAGAGAGGTCAGCAAGGCATCGTTCTTCAGGGTGTTCAAGAGCTCACTAGATAAAACACTTGGGTAACTGAGTCTAGCTGTCTTTCCTGAACTAGTTTGAAGGATGTTCTAGGTGACCCAGGGTCCTTCTGAAGGCATATCAGGAAGCATTTGTTGTGTGAATGAATTCAGACTTGTACATTTTGTATATGACATATTTGAAGAGGAGGAAGAGAACTTGTAGTTTAGCGTTTCTCAAATTTTCTATTGCAAATGTACAGCAACTGTTAGCTGTGGAGGGTTTGGCTTTTTCTTCTTCACAGCACACATAAGATTTGTTTGGGATATGTGTTTTAATGAGATTTTTCTTTGAAACTGTAGGTGGTATCAGTTGCTTTATAGACTTCAATCATCCTGCTTTCCAGTATTCCTACCTTTACTTTTGAAAACCAGTAAAATGGGAGCTACAACAGAGTTGCATGTGGTTATTGATTTGAAAAGAGAAGGAATTGTTCGCTGTACAAAACCTTTAACTCAGCATGACTCGGTTTTTGGCAGCTTCACTGAAGTGAAAAATATTTCTGTTTAGGTGCATCTTTGAAAATGCTGTCATTACTTGTGACTATCTTGCCTGTAAGCTGGTAAACTTACTGCAATAAGGATGCTAGAATATATGCATATCACTGCAGCATGCCAGCTGAAAGCAGAACTCTTTGCATGCCTAGTGGAGTAAACAAGTTAAACAACATTTAATAATAAAAGAGAACAGATTAATTGCATTAAAAATTAATACTGAAGCCCTGTGTCACTGCAGCGTTGTTCTCTGAATCACTGCAATCCCGACTTGAGCTGAAGCTATAAACTTCCAGATAATAATAAACTTCCAGAAAATAATACTAAGTTTGTTAAAAAGTTGTAACTCATCTCAGTCCTGTTTATGTAGGCACCTCTGTGTCCTCACTGGAAAGCAAAGACTGCTCTCTGTTTCTCTTTTACCCTAGTTCATGTCAAAGGTTCTGACGGGTTCTTTTAAAAAATACGGATATTCTGCTTTTGCTTTAGGCTTTTGGGATCATTTCATGGTGATTCGTGGCCGTCTTTCGTTCCTGGTCATTGAGAATGCTGAGTACCTTACTGCCCATTGACACTTGTTTGTGAACAATGCTCCAGACTCTCTCCTTCTCTTCTGCAGTTGGTGACGTGCTGTTACTTGACCAGAGCTGCAGGAATTATTTATGGCATCTTGAACAGTCCGCACCGACAAGGAATTGTATGAAATGTTTTTTCATAGGAAGCAAAGACCTTTACTTTTCAGAATTTAATAGGAAAAAAAGTTTATTACTAATTTTCTGGCACTTGGCATTTCATATTGGCATACATCTCTCTTTTATTTATGTTGCAAATGTTTGGCATATTAGTCTGTATCTCTGTTTTATATACAGTATATAAACATATTGAAATATTGATACATAATTTTGGGAAAAAAATATTATGCCTCTTCTGGTTTTAGAAGGCAATTTCTTTGTTTAAAGAGACGGTAGTGATTTGTGAGTGCTGGTAATAGAACTGTAGAAATAATACGTTCTTCTTTCAATAGTTCAAGTTAAATTATACCCGCCTTATTTTTTCCTAAATCCTCCTCTGTTTTTCTATTTCTTTCTCCAAGCTAAAATCTTGTCTGCTATTGTTGACACTTGCAATACAGTAAGACTCGTTGTGCTTAAAGAGAATAATAATTATAATTAAAACCCAAGCAAGCCTCATTAAACTGCTGAAACCTAACTGAAAACAAAGCCTCCCATTTCAGGATAAATTGGCTTAGAAGCAGGTTTCTTTTCAATGGGCCAACAAAACCCCAAAACAGGAACCCTCCCACATTTTATTTCACTGTGATTAATCCAAGCTATGGAATCACTGAGAATATGTTTGGAACAATCATTTACACATGTTGTTATAGATTTGTAGGCACTGTAGAGGGGAAAAATAATTTGATGAATAAATACCTTTATGAATTGCTTACCTAGCTTCATGTAAATGGCGTTCCTTTCACTACTGCAGGTATGTTTAAGTGACAATAATTTTAGAAATCTTCTTTGTTTGACTCCACTAGTAATGTTGCACCAGATTTTCAATCTCTGTGTTGAAATCATGCAAAACATGAAGTTGCATCCGATTTTGTGCATCTCTAACAATAACCGATAGCAGTTTTCTGAGGCTTTGTGGGTCAACGGAGAAAAAAATTATGGAAATTGAATGCATTGGCAAGAGTTACACAAAGTCCTTATGAGTCTAGAAACTGCTTTACTAGCATTCTTACTAAGTCCCTCAGTGTCGGTAATAATGCGTCTGGTCTGAAGTAACTAGATTTTTTTGCTCATATGTTGAATTAGATGACTGGGCACTTATGCATAGGGGATCATTTACTTGTAAATGTCATTAAATCTATATATACAGGAACTGAGCATTCTTCTTGCTCCAAATGCTTAATCCTCAGTGTGCTGTTGGGTCCTTGTTTCATTGCAGCTGTTCAGTTGCTAAAACATGACTCAATTCCCAAAAATTTTGTTACTGTCCGCAAGTAATGACATTAAGTCTAAAGGAAACTGTGCCAGGTATCTGACGGACCAAATTTTTGAAATAATTTAAAATTTGCTTGTGTGTCATTCATTAAGTTTCTTTTTTGTTGTTGTTATTTTTCATTTGTTAATTTTCCTTTTTTCCTGCTCTTTGTTACTTTTCTCATCCATTATATCTCGCCTTTCCTCAGTCTCGCTGTTAAATGTGGAAGCTGAACAGCACAGTGTAAGGTAAGGCTGTTCACGTGGGAGGGCCCTGAAAAAGCTGACATGTCCGTGCAGTGGAAGGCAATGGGATGTGGAGACTGACATTCATCTCCTGGAAGCAGGAGCTGGTGTTACTGTAGCACCGTGTTGGGGTTCATGGGTTTCTCCTTCCGGGGTAGCCCCACATTAGCATAGTTCCAGAAGTAGCTCTCTGCACAGATTTTACCGAGAGTTCTAACTGTCAGGTGGGTTTGTATTTTCTGGGGGCAGGGGGGCGAGAGTTGAAGGAAGAGGAAGTATTAATGACTTAAAAACACAGAAACGTTGTATTGGGCTACGTGCAATTCAACCTCTTTAGTACTGTCTTTAAGAGCATCCAGTATCAGCTTTTGCAAGAGCTGAAGCAGGACAACTCTCCAGTGAGCACTAAAAAACCAAGGCTACCAAAAAGTTAACCCCGTCTTCATCTCCTTCTTCGTGGCTGCTTTTTCCAAATTATTTTACGTCAAATTGTTCAACTGACTCCTGGAATACTGTGCAATTTAAGGATAAGGATGGTGTGTGTGTGTGTGTGTATATATATATATATATACACACACACACGTATTTTTAATGTAGTGGAAAGTTAAATACCCTGACATATCTGTGGTCATTATAATACATAAATATATGCAAAATGTTTCTCTAAAATACCGCAAATCTGCAGATGACTTTATCATTCCCAGCAAGGATAATTTTCTGCAATTTAGGTATAATTTACCAGAAAGTAGAGATTACTAATTAATTATGGATGATTAATTTTAAAATAAGCTCCTGCATTTGCATTCCATTGCTATACCAGTGTTTGCCTATTGTAAGACACTAGTTAGAAGCAGTACAGGTACATGAGAAAACCTGTTCGCCTTATAAAAATCAGAAAACAGTAATGGTCCTACAAAAGCGGCTTGCTATCTTCCAGCTTTACTTTTTCATACAGATTCAGGGAATTGCTCAGCTTAACGTGCTAGGGAGACTTGACTTTGAAGATTATAAAACACATGCTTCAATTATTATATATTCATTTTTTGCACCTTCAAAATCAGTGTGTACACACCATAGCTACAAGTTGACAAGTTTTCCTGGACACATCTGTGAGCGTCTCTAAGCACGAGGATTGACTTGGAGTACAGGGTTTTGCACAGTCAGTCAATCATCTCTCCCCTAAAATGCTTTTCTAGACCTGATGTTCTGGATTAAGAAAATGTCGGAATAATTTCATTAGTTGTTTCAGAGGTTATAGAGGAAGGCCATTTATCCTTAGAAGGGAGGAGTAATAATTGCTAATAATAATTTGCACCTGCTTTGCATCTTTTCACAGGAGGTTTTTAATCACTTTTAGTAGGTGAAATAATATGATATTTACCCAAGACTTATTTTTAGTTTCAAACTAATTTGGAAAATGATTTAAGCCTTCATTAATTGCTTGGAGCATATAGCATAGTGCTGTCTATGTGTGAGATAAAAGCTTGGGCAAGATTTATCTTGGTTTGGGAAGATTAATCCCAAGCAAGGTGTCCTAGGACGGATGCTCTGTGTCTATGTCAGGCAGGCAGTGCGCAGCTTAGGGGAGAGAGTTAGTGTTGGTGATGCAGCACTGCCCAGTGTGTAGGAGACAATACTAGATGCTATGCCCATTTCTTCACAGATCAAAGTGTAGACCTGCGGGGGGAAAAAAAAAAAAAATCCAAAACAGAGGCTCATGGAAGCTCTCCGGAAATGTAAGGGAAGAAATATTTGGGAACCTTGTTCATCAAGGACGAGCAGTTAGATGTGATTACATTAAGCTTATAACTTGAGACAGTGTGGTAACCGTGCAATAAGACTGTCTTTTCCTCAGGCAAAGAGTGTTCTGTGTCAAACGAATAGAGCAGTATATCATCAGCGTAAAGCATGATGTGTCAGTTCCTTCATTTACCTTTGTACCTTGGAGGGTGGTGAATACCTTAAAAATTAGCAAGGATTTAAGAATTGTTTTGAAAAGAGAGTATAGTCCAATGCTAATAATTATTTTTCCTACTGGTGCTGTTAGTACTGGTGCTATTATAACTAGTATGCTTGTTAGACCAACTGTCTGGTTGTGAATCGGGATGCTGTTTTACTAGGTGCTGTATGAATATGTGCCCCCAAAGAATTTACAGTGTGCAAGAGGTGATGGATAGAGGTATCTGGGGAGTAAAAGGGATTGATGATGAATGTTGACAGAAATAGTGTCTTCATACCAGGATCTTAGAAATCAACATTTTGAAAAAAAGATATAAGGGATTTTAAGAAATTTGTGGAAATTTTTTTATAAATGGGGGTAGGTGAAGAAGGTTGATACCAAGGCCGATATCTTGATGATGAATTAGAAGCAACCTGAAAGATTGGAATAAAAAGTATATGATGTTGGAAATGAAGGTTGTTAGCATATCTTTGATGGGACAGATAACAAGGAAGCTATTGAAGCAATTTGAAGAGATGGGTGAAATGATCAAAGCGAGGGGTTATAGATCTTCTTTGTAGCAGAAGTTTCAGTGAGATATGAGATGAACTTGCAATTCTTAAGGTCAGAAAGATGAACTTCGTAGTAATCAATATGTAATGATATCAGAGCTGGGAAAGGAGTTTTAACATTACAGATGGGTAAAAAGAACTGTTTATTAGAAAGGTTATGTCTAATGAATCTGCGAGATTTTGGGCTTATCCTGGATGAGAGGCTTTGAGAGAAGTAAGAGTCAAAGATGACACTGGGATTGCAGTCCAAATTGGCAGGTCTGATGTTCTGGCTGTCCATTTTGACTGAGAAAAAAGGATTTCCTTTCCCTGAAGGCAGAAAGTTGAGAAATCTCATTATCTACATGAAGCTTATGAGGGTATCGAGAAACCAGGCTAACAATTTAGACTGAACAGAGTACGAAAAATGCATCACAGAGAGGTAGATCAAGACTCAGCATGTGAGAATGGCAGTGGATTTTTCACTTTTTTGCTTGCTGGATGAAGTTAGTGTAAGGAGAGGATAGTACAGAGTGAGTGGGACCCTCCTCGGGATCTTGAAGAATATAAAAAAGCATCCCTTGGAGAGGCTGTGCTGAAGGAGTGGCATAGGAGGAAACCCAGGAGAGAAGTGGTGGGAAGATAAGATTTATCAAGAACAAACATCTGGTAAGTCAAAGAGAAGAGAGTAACAGTTTTAGAGTTTGGCTTAGAAAAGTGAATTATGTCAGTAGGAATAATTTCAGTCAAGTGCAGAAGATAGAAACCAGAATGAAGAAGTTCTAGACTGAGATCAGAAGAAGGTTCAAGCAGGTGTAAGGGAAAGGGAGAAGGGGGTGATGGGTGTAGAGCCCTGAGGCCAGAAAGTATTTTAGACCCCTCCCTTATCTCAAGTTGGAAGGGATCATCGAGTCCAGCTCCCTGCTCCTCATAGGACTACCTAAAGCTAAATCATATAACTAAGAGTGTCATCCAGGTGCTCCTTGAACTCTGACAGGGTTGGTGCTGTGACCACTTCCCTGGGAAGCCTGTTCCAGTGACTGATCGCCCTCTCAGTGAAGAACCTTTTCTAACGTCCAGTCTGAACTTCCCCTGACACAGCTTCATTCCAGTTCCTCGTGTCCTCTCACTGGTCCCCACAGAGAGGAGATCAGCACCTACCCCTCCACTGCTCCCCTTGAAGAAGTTGTAGGCTGCAATGAGGTCACCCCTCAGCCTTCTCTTCTGCAAGCTTAACAAGCCAAGTGACCTCAGCCGCTCCTTGTAAGTCTTGCCCTCAAGACCTTTCACCATCTTGAGTGCTCCCCTCTGGACACACTGTAATAGTTTGATGTTCTTATATTGAGGTGCCCAAAACTGCACACCGAACTTGAGGTGGGGCCGTGCCAATGCAGTGTAGAGTGGGACAGTCACCTCCCTTGACCAGCTAGCTATGCTGTGTTTGATGCACCCCAGGACACGGTTAGCCCTTTTTGCTGCCAGAGCACACTGTTGACTCATATTCAATTTGCCATCAACCCAAACCCTCAGATCTTTCTGCAGTACTGCTCTCCAGCTTCTCGTTCCCATCCCAGGTGGAGATTCTTGCACTTGCTCTTGTTATATTTCATACAGTTGGTGATTGCCCAGCTCTCTAGTCTATGCAAATCTCTCATAAGGTCTCTCTTGAGGGAGTTCTCAGCTCCTCCTAGTTCAGTATCATTGTCAAACTTAATGTACGTTCAATTCCTGCATCCAGGTCATTTGTAAAAACATTAAAGAACACTGGTGCCTAAAACTGAGCCCTCGGCAACCCCACTGGTGACTGGCTACCAGCTTGATGTAACCCCATTTACTATACCTCTTTGAGCATGACCTGTCAGCCAATTGCTCGCCCAAAGTATTATGGACTAGCTGTATGCCTGACATTTTGACCGGAAGGATACTGTGACAGATAGTGTCAAAAGCTTTGCTAAAATCCAAACCCACCACATCTACTGGCTTCGCTTGTTCAACTAGGTGGGTGACCATGTCATAAAAAGAAATGAAGTTGGTTAAGCAGGGCTTTCCCGTTGTGAACCTGTGCTGACTGTGATCAATGACTGCATTGTCTCTCAAGTGGTTTTCAATAGCTCCCAGAATAACCTTCTCCATAATTTTACCAAGCACTGAACTGAGACTGACAGGCCTGTAATTACCAGGGTCTTTCTTCTTACACTTCTTGAAAACTGGGACAATACCAGCTGCTTTAAAGGAATATAAGATGATCTTGTAATTCTTATAACGGCAACGGTGTGGAAGATATCTTCAAAGGTACCAGGAACTGGAAGGCATTGCACATGAGGAGTGGAAAGGCAGGCTGGCGGTGGCAGCACTTTGCTGTGGGCTGGGGCTTGTGTCGTCTTTTCAGATGGGTCGTGTGTGCTCTCCAGGATGACAAATTAGGAGTCTGACCCCATTTATCTTTGCAGTTCTTATCAGATATGCAGTTTGCTTGGTGTGTTGTTCTCCAACTGTTGGAAAGCTGTATATCAGTAGGCAGTAGAGTTTTTACTCCCTGGGTGTTTTGGGTTTTTGTTGTGTTTTTTCTTGTTGTTGTTTTGGTGTTTGGTTGTTTGTTTTTGTTTTTTTTTTTTTATGAAGCAAAGGGCAATGTACAGAATTCGTTTCTTTTAGTCTTACTGAGAAAAGAGACAGTTCTGCAGGTTTTTGAATCTTTTCCTTTGCAGTGTGAGTGCGAAGGGAATAAAAGCAGCTCTGACAGCATCCTCTGTGGGGCAGGATGTAAACTCAGTCATAAGGACAATTTCTGATAGAGTTTTAGTTTTTAGTAATGTCTTTTTACTGGAAAAATCTTCATGTTGAAATTTTAATAGAAGGCAATATAATCAGGCTTCTGTACACGGTTTTGCTGGTTTTGCCATTGTTTTTGTTCACTGCTTGTTCAGGGTTTCGTTCAGATACATTTTCATAACTCTTTTTTTTTTTTTTTCAAGGATCACTTTTCAAGGTTGGTCTCTTCCTGCTGAGGCAGGTACCTAATGATTATCCCTACAGCACATAAAATGTGGAGCTAAAGGATTATTAGTCCCCTTTTTTTTTCAGCTGGGGCATGGGGGTACAGAGAAAGTAGGCAATTTACTGAGTTGCCTTGAAATCGGGACCGAACTTTTAAATGTCAATCCAAGAACTTGCCCAAAAGGTCATCCTTTCATTTGATACTGCCAGGTATGTCTTTGCCACCATTGACCCCTAGTTATTTCATTTGACAGAACTGATCGTCCTGTCACTCCAGTGATCCTTTTGTCAGATGTGCAGCCTTTAACCCATACACGTTGTGTCAAATATTAAAACTCTCTTCAGCTAGTGCATGTTAGCTTTAGTTTCAGGTAAATAATGCAGCTTGCACATACAGTCCTACAGAGCATTTAAAGAGCTGCTCATGCGGCTTTAAAAATCTGTATTTTATTTATTGAGTTGAGCCCTTTCATTGTAATGGAGTTATAGTTTGCTATAGACCATGCTCTGTGTATGAGATCAATTTGTTTGGCACTGACCCATCCATTCAACTTGAAGCAATCAGATTTAAAAGCTTTGCACTATATTAATGTGTGTGCAAATAGCAATTGGATTCCAAGGACACTCTTTAGGAAAGCACCTTGAGTGATTGGTCTTGCTATGTAATTCATATTTTGCTTCCAACTTTCCAAAGGAAAAAAATCTTGTTAAAGTTATTTTTAGGTAATATTGAAAAGGGAAAAAAACGCAAGCCTTGAAGTGTGACAATGACTTTGTGTATTTAATGAAAGTATACGGACTTCAAAATATTACAAGTTCCCCAAAATGTTTTCCCATAAAATTATTAAATAATATTGAGGATATTTTGATATCAGTACATTAAAAAAACAAACAAACAAAAACCATAACACCATAGTGTTCATTTTCTAAACTGTACTAACATTCAAGGTATTTTAAAAATCGATGTCAGTTCTGAATGCATCTTGATTTAAAGTCAGAACAATCTAGCAAATACAGCACTTCAGCCTGGGTGCAGTTATGAATACTTAATAAAAGTATGCAGTTCAAGTCAGACTCATCCCTGGTAGCTCATATAACCAAGAGACATCCTAAAACTGGAAATGCCGCCGTGTAGATAAGATGGTTACATCATCCAGGCCAAATAAGCAGTGGAAGTGTCTGATTTGGAAAATGTCTTGCATGAAGGAGTGTTTAAAAAAAAAGTACCAAAGAGACAAAATGGTGATAAAGAGATGACCTCGGGGCTTGATGCCAAGCCAAATTAAATCTTTGGGAATGTGTGGCTGGGATTGTCGCTGCCTGGGTTCCCTCATTAAGAGTCCAAAATGTGAAATATTGCTGCCAACAGCTCAATTGAGCTCTAGGTAGTTGTCATGCGTAAAGGTTTTTAGGATCCTGTACATCGGGATACCTCCTCTGTCGGCAATCAGACCATCCTCCATCTTCCTTTGGGAAAATTTTTGTGTTGTGTAGTATAGAATAGAATTGTATACAATAGAATATCGATTTTTTTTTCCTGTGTTTCTCTAAAAAGGTTAATAAAAAAGCTTGCATAGAATTCTTCAAAAGGGTTCAGACAGCCCAAACCACTGGAGAACCACGTGAATCTCATGTTTAGGGTCCTGATTTGGATACTCATAACATCAGTTTATATTTACATCTTCAACTTTTTCTGTCTTTCTCACTATGTTTGAATATGCTTTATACTTTTTTGTTAATGTATGTCTGGATTTCAATAGGGATGCTATTCCGCTTGGATAGGGATTAAAAGCCTTTAAAACAATATTACCCATATAGTTTTTTAAAACAAGTGTCTGTCCAAAGGTCATCTAATTTTCACCCAAGTAGTTTTTATTATATATCCATAGAAAAATAATGAATAGCTAATTAGTAATAAAGCTAGTTAATAACAATTGTATGTAACACTAAACATGTTTGACTAAAATATATATGCTTCTGTAATATATATAAAATTTGTTTATATTGTATTTATTATACAATATTATTATATATCGCAACATGCATACTATATGATACCCAGGTCAGTCACTTAAGGAGGAATTTGTATGTGTAGAAATATGGAAGACAAAAGAGTAAATGTTTGTGTTCTGTGCAGCTGGAAAAAGGAAATAAAGATACTGGAGCAGAAATGAACCAGAGTGTGCAAGCTCCTCAGCGTTGCTCTGTTTCAGCTCATTGAGAATATTCACGTTTCTGATGTGCTCTACTGATATTCGCAAACAGTGTCAACATCTTTCAGTGTAAACTAGGCGGAGAACTGTATCTTTAAAAGCCTGTTGGAATTGGGTATTATTTCACACAGGGGACTTGCAACACTGATCAAATGGAACAAAGACAGTGTAGAAAACCCACCGCGCTCAGGCTCATTGGCACTGAATTTTACGTGAACAGTGAAGGCACAAAGAGTAAAATGAATAAAGGTTAAAGCCTGAATTTGAGAGTGAGCAGGGAGAAGTTTCCCCGGTGCTGGCATCCTTGCAAAATGCAGAGGCCTCTTGGGGAACACGAGGAGTGCTTCAGTGCAAGCGATAAAGTGAGCCGGCCTTTCGTCCCAAAACACTCCGTAGTTTAATGGTAACTTGTGCAGAAGCTGTTATTTGTGGTTTTTAATTGAAGTTTGTGGAACGCTGCAATCACAGTTGAAAAGGAAAACAAACCTGAACGAAATGTCTGAGTTGGAAGTGCCAAAGCATCAACAAATTTGTGAATAACCTGGGACTGAAGAGTCAGTTTTGCCATTTCGAGGCTTGTCCTCTTCATGTCTGCAGAAGAAAGGCCCAGTTGGCTGCTTGTATTTAGTGGTTAATAAGAGTGAAAAGCAGTCGCAAGGTCTGTAGACTTAAGTAGAAAAGCTACGAGCGTATTTACATCAACCTGGCTATACTGGACAGCTTGCATTGGTGATAGCGACTGTGTTATATGTCAGGAGTATAACAGTCAGGTTCTCACAACAGGGTGTGTGTAATCTTTATCTCTGCTCTGGGTTTTGCTGCTTTGAAAAATGAAATTCAGCTTTTTCTAGCCAGAGAATTTATGTCTTTCCCTTGTTCTCTTTATTTCACTCCCCTTTCAAATGTTTCCCTTTGTGATAAATTTAACTCACTGCTTGTGATAAATTGATTAAGAGTTTTAAGAGATCCTAACAGTAAATAATGGCGGTTCTGATGTTAAAATGAGCTATATAGGCACTTAATGAGATATGTTTGCATTGTTGCAATTGCTAATCTAAAATTAGAATTAAGACTTGCCATGATTTAACCCCAGCCAGCAACTAAACACCACACAGCTGCTTGCTCACTCCTGACTGGGAGACAATCGGAAGAGTTAGAAGTGAGAAAACTCATGGGTTGAGATGAAGACAGTTTAATAGGTAGAGCAAAAGCTATGCGCAAGCAAAGCAAAACAAGGAATTCATTCACCACTTCCCATGGGCAGGCAGGTGTTCAGCCATCCCCAGGAAAGCAGGGCTCCATCATGTCTAATGGTTACTTGGGAAGACAAATGTCATCACTTTGAACATCCCTCCCCTTCTTTCTTCTTCCCTCAGCTTTATAGGCTGAGGGTGGCATCACATGGCATGGAATATCCCTTTGGTCAGCTGGGGTCAGCTGTCCTGGCTGTGTCCTCTCCCCACTTCTTGTGTTCCCCCAGCCCACTCGCTGGTGGGGTGAGGGGCACAAAAAGCCCTGACGCTGTGTGAGCGCTGCTCAGCAATAACAAAAACATCCCTGTGTTGTCAACACTGTTTCCAGCACAAATGCAAAACAGCCCCATGCCAGCTCCTATGAAGAAAATTAACTCTACCCCAGCGAAGGCCGGCACAAGAGTACAGATCAATCTTTACAGGGAGGTAATGACCCAGTTAAACAATTGCTGTATTAAGGTGCTTTGCTTATGTATAAAACTGAAGTCAATTCTTTTCACCCTGGCCAAAAATTTATCCAAAAAAAAATCTCTCCAAACTACTGAAGCTTTGATCCTGACTGTTATAATTAAAAGTGAATGCTTAGGTCCCATTTATTTTACCACATCGCTGGAGCTGTGAACACTGTCAGTGGCCGTAGGTGAACAGATAAATCAAGAGGCTAGTGGGCTGCTCTAGAGCATAATGGCACCCCCCAATTTCCCACTCAGCTCACTGATATTGATTTGCAAATGAATCTGCCTGTTTGTTTATTGGAATCGAGTCATTACTTCAGCAAAGTGTTCCAGCCAAGATGCAGCAGCTTTCCAAGGGCTCTGGATTTCATTGTTTATCACTGTCACTTGCTTGTGAAAGGATCAGGAAAACTAGCAATGGGGACTTGTAATAACAAAAAAAACCCCAACCAACCAAAAAAACGTGTGAGTTAGAAAAGTACTTTGGTACTGACATTTTTAAAGCAACTAAATGAAGCTTAAAGAAAGAGAATGCAGCAACGCTTCAACTGTGTTTTAATAAAGACAAGTGTAGCGTGGGAAATCATAGCATGTATGACACTGCTTTTGTTAATGCTTATTATTTACTTGTTAATATAAGCAGTCCTAAGACAGATGCTTATCTTCTAGATCACAACTGAGGAGATGGAGATTCTATTTGCAGTAAACGTAATTATATGCATATTTCAGGGATAACTTCTTCCTATCACAGGAAAAATGTGAGGATTAAAATCCACTAACAGTCATCAGACACCAGATAGCAAAGTAAGGAGAACAAGACAGACTAAGTGGATGGGTAGTTTAGATGACTGGACAACTCAGGTATTTGTTGAAGAAGAGTCACGTCAGAGTCTTGACTTTGAACTATTCATATAATTAATGATTGAAAGTGCTTTGAAAACCTTTTTTGTTAATCAACAAATTCTTCAGTAATCAAGAATGACTGATTTCTGTACAATGTGTTAACATTCAGAGGACAATGATTCTGAAGCTACCTATTTGTTACTGTGCATGTTTTCCCCCAATCTTGTGCTGTTTTTCCTTGGTTCTGCATAAGAATGAAGAAAAGGGAATAGGGTTTGTCTTCTAAAAAGCTGGGTAAACTAACATCATCTGTATGTGAGACGAGAGAGAGAGAATGGAATAGAGGAGTGCCACGTTTGCCTTGCCTTCATTCAAGTAGGGACATTTCCGCTCATCAGCTGAATCTTCTAAAGAATGTCAAAATGTTATTGAAGAAAACCCCATGCAAACTCCCTCCAGCTCTTTGTTGCTTTTGACAAGAGGACATGAAGTCCTCTTATGTGCAGGAGAACTATATCAAAATGGCTGGTTTTGTGCATTTCCTGCCGCTATTTATTGGCAGGATGGCTTCTGGAAAGGTTAAAGTAGAGTCTATTCATCCAGAATTCTGGCAGCAAAGGTAGCCAGAGATTTGGTGCCAGTCCCCTTGTTTGAGCTTGACCTTGCTTTCCTCTTGGTGCTCCCTGCATACACTGCCTCTGTAAAACTCCACTGTTCCAAAGCTAGAAATATTTTTGGTGAGAATCCTGGGTTCAGCTGAGTTTGCGTGAGGGCTCAGCCACCCCTCTGCATTTCTGTGCTTAACCTTTTGAGATTATATACTGCTGGAGGAGACATATATGATTCCTTTTCCTTCTTGGTGGTGGGGTCCTAGAATGGGTGGTGTTCCAGGCCAGAATTAAGTTTTTGGTTTCAAATACATTGAGTTTGTAGGTTATTAAAGAATAATCTCTTGTTCTTTCTTGACTGCAAGAAATGACTGGCTCCTGAGAAAGATTAAATGCTTCTACTATATTTTCACTAATCAGTCTCAAAAACCATTTATTGTGAATATACAGCAGAATAACACAGACTATCATTATTTCACAGTAATTGTCCAACAGGCAAAACCAGTTGCAGATTTTCTGTGAAAATCTGGAAAAGCTTCAGTTGTTCTTTTCTGATTTTTGAGTCATGTCATAATGGCATAAACCCAAATGAATACATCTGTTGGAATTAAGAAATTTAAATAAGGGTATTTTACACTTTTGACACAATGTAACTTGATCTATTGATTTGAGACAATGAGCAATATTAGATTCTGCCTCCCGCCCCCGTGTTGTAACTGTGCAATATATAATGAAATCCTGTCATGTGTTGTTATAGGGACATCCTTCTTTTGATCGTTATTGTTTTATATTGAATGATCATAGACTTCAGATCTGTTTTGCATAGAAAAAGCTTTTAAATGTCAACGAGGGTCAGCCGGCTTACCACTGAGCAGAATTTTTCCACTGTGTGCTGTAATATTCTTCGCCTTCAATTAAGAAGCTCTTATAAAAGGTATGAACTCTCACTCTTACTTGAAGCTTCAAATCATTTGCTCCTACAGCTGATGCTTGGTAGGACGTGTTACTGACCAATACAAGCGCAAGGTTCTGACACATGGATGCTGGTGGAAATGGCTTTTGGTCGATAGGTTGAGTTGTTCATAGCAATGTTCTATTAGAGCCACGTTCTCGTAATTGCATCTTTTGTATTGCAGTAGTGGGGGTGTGTGTGTATATATATTAAAACAAATAATTATTTGAAATAACTATTATTTCTTTGAATAATTTTATTCTTTGAATAAAAATGGTGACTTGGTGGTGGTCAGACAACGGACAGTTGCTTCTATTGCCTGTTTGCTGAATTGCCAGCCATTTTCTTCGCAGGTATTTCAAGTATCTGGAGGTGCCTGTGCCCTCTGTTCATCTCTTAGGCTCTTACATTAGTGCTCAGACTACAGGTCCTCCCGTTCAATGCCTTTGCCTGAGTGAAGAAGCCCACAGGGTACCTGTCCCCAAGACGAAGTTCAGTCCCCCTATGTTCATAATGCAGCATAAGCAATTCCTATTCCAAACAAAAGCGAGTTTTCAATTTTACAAAGAAATTTTTTAAAGGGCACAGTTTGATGGATGAAAATGAATATGGGCACCTGTTTAAAACCAAAACAGAAAACCACCTGTCTTCTCTCTTTTAAATAAGCAACACGAGAGGTTTTCAAAACTTGTGATAAGATGGATATTTTCCTGTAGTGTTGTGTCCCTGCTGAGAGTCTCTGGCAGTGCATGTGTGTTCAGAAAAGCAGGCTCCACCGTGGCGTGTCACAAGGCTCCTTGTGTTAAGTGCCTCAGTTAGGCTAAACAAGATGCGGACTGGCAGTGAATTTTGCAGTGTGTCTATGGAAAGTGGAAATTGCCACTTTTCCACCTGGTCTTTATTAGGCTTTTGAAGTGCTCTCCATTGCTCTCTTTTCTGAGTGCGTTACTGTTATTCAATGGCAAAACACGATCTCTATAGACTGGGGTGCAGGTGAGGGCTGTCTTCGTCTTTTCCTTCTCCAATTAGAAGAAAGTCTAGTCAAAGGGAACTCTTAGACATCTATGTAAAGAGCCTTCTGGTTGTCTATTTATTGCATTTTTCTTCAAAATGAGCAGCTTTTTTACTGAGAGCAAAAAAGGAGCTGTTTTTCCTTTTATTCTGCTGACGCATTCCCAAACCATTTGGGAGGAAATACTTGAAAAAATTTGACTGTGCATCAAAGAGAAAATCATATTTCATGGGGTGGTAGAAAAAGAGAAAGTATAGAGTAAAAATAAGAATTCAGGTTGTGCTGCTGAGTGTGTTTGGTGATGCTCGAAGACTAAGTTGAAAGCAGGCTGAGGAGCATCAAGAAAGGCTTGCAGGGTTACAGGATTTTGTTAGAATTAGGGGAAATGCCTTTTGAGATCAAGAAACACTGTCTGCAGATTCACAAAGCTAACATTCATGTTATATCTCATCTCTGTTGAGGAGGCCAGCAGGATTAAATGAGAGGCTAACGGCCTAATCAAGGGTGAATTTCACCCTCGAGACTTTAGAGCTCAATAAAAGTCCTAAAACGTTGAGACTGAAAATTGAGTGATACCTGTTTTGCATAGAGGAAAGTGACACTAGTACAGGTAAGGGAATGTTTGGTAATATGCATTGATGTTTAAGGACAAGCGTGTCACGGAGGGAGAGGGTTCAGCAAACGTCTTGAATTTTCCTAGCCTCTGCTTGTCCCATATATTTGAATGTTCCTTGCACTATTGTTCTGCGTTTTTTATTTATTGATTTATTTATTTTCAATTTAAAGCAGTGAGAAGGAATACTTACGATGAAAAGGGAATGCGAAGTTTGGAGAG
The DNA here is from genome assembly GCA_947846985.1 of Fratercula arctica. NCBI lineage: Eukaryota > Metazoa > Chordata > Aves > Charadriiformes > Alcidae > Fratercula > Fratercula arctica. Next base: position 31,617,677 of record CANTUZ010000010.1, read on the forward strand.
AGCATGCAGGGACTTGTATTTGTTTTTTTGGGAGTCTTTTGACTTGCCTTGCAAGAATTCCGTTTGTATTTAATTTAAATATTTATGAACAAATAATGAATTTTAAATGGCATTTAGTGAGAAGGGTTTGAGTTAGCAGCTCTTTCTGCTAGTAAATAGTAAATTCCCTTTAAGATTACCAAATGAAGTATGATATAAGCTATTAAAAATACTACCAATAGAAATCTAGTTCATTAGCTACGTTGCTAAGGCTACATATGAGTTTTCTCAAATCCACACATGTGGCTATAACTGGATATAATAACGGTAATGTATATTGACTTCATTGTAGTTAAATAGTATGAGTATTGCTACATAGTATGAATTTATATGCGTAGACTATAATGGGCTATAATATTTTGAATGTATAATTACAACTGGGCTCATAAATTAGGTCTTGGACGTGTAACTACCCTCTTTGTATCCAAATAGTTTACTGTGCCTTTAGATAGTTTATCAGTGTTGGTAGAAAGCTGTACGAACAGCGATGTATACTATTTTTAATGTGATTTAAAAGAAAGCCTCTATTTTTGTGTTTTGGGTAAAATGCCTACTGTTAGCAAATAAGCCACACTTCCAGACATCTTCAATGCATGGCATCTTGAATGTCAAACTGAAAAGGCACAAGCCCACCTTCCTATGTGCCAAAATCTGGGTTTGCAAGGGATAAGGTGGAAGAGGGGAGTAGTGGCTGAGAAAGGTAACGGCTTTACTGCATGATTTACCTGGAGGTATATCTGTTATTACGTATCTGTGATGGTCCCAGATTTCCTTGGTCTTTGTCTAGGGACCTCATTATTTGTTTTCTTGATTTAATTTTCTTTGCATTACCCAACATGGAGACTTCCCAAGCTCATCTCTCACTGCTTGCATTTTCTTACTGTGCTTTGATTTTTCTATGCAAGCAGAGTTTTAAGAAAATCTTTTACTTTAGAATTTTGATAGAGAAATCAAAAAACGCAGGCAGTAAAGCATTATGTCCACTAAAATATATGAGTTTTGGCAATGGCACTATTTTATTTTATTTTCCTCTGAAATTTGGATTCTACTTCACCTTGTTTAGTCTACAGTTATAGCCTCTTTGAAGTGATCGCAATGTTCATCCTCATTTCCCCAGCTGTGCAGTTCTCAGTAGTTCTTGCTTTGGAATAATACATTAACAGAGTATAACAGAGATTTCCATGTTTTGCTTGTTCGATTGCATCTCAAAATTGGTTGGACGATCCTTATTTATAGGATCAAAAATGGTTTTAGGCATGCAACTGCTACTTTTGAGATAAGTAGACAACTGAAGAATGTTAGGAGCTCTACTTAATGGCATGCCTCTCTTATAGAAAATTGATAATAAGAATTTAAGTTGATATTAATTTATGTTTGACTTAGGTCATACGTAGGATCATATCGTATTTTTTGCCCGTAGATGTCAAAAAACCCAAACAGCCAACATAAAGTTGTCATATCTGTATTGAGCTACCTGCAGAATGTGTGCAGGGTGCTAGAGACATTTGACAGATTTTATTTTACTGTTTTACTTTGGTGTTTTAGTGTAGACTGTTTTTTCTTAATGAGAAAGTTGATAGCTAGATTATACTAAACTAAACTGATCTCTGATTTAACCTTATGGCTTGTTATTTCAGCTTCTTCCATGACTCATTAGTTGTCCTGCCTGCCTGCCTGCTCGGCTAGGTCTCGGGAGGAACAGATCAATAGAAAATACTTAGATGCACGATCATTTACAGATACAGCTGACTCACATACATGTAACTTTGAACATTAGTGTCTTTTGGGCCTTTCTATTGCTTGCTTGATTTGTAGCAGTGCTATCATTATTTCATATTCTTTCAACAATAAAGTGCAATTCAGATGCTTTATCTGTCAGTGAATGTCACAGGCTTTCCACTGTTTTTACTGTTGCTTTGGAGAAATCAAGGAGCTGGACTATTGACTTAAGTCAAGGCGACTGACTGGGTTACAACCAGCACCCCTATTGGAACTATCAGCTAGCAATGGGTTTGTTTTGTAATGCAAAGCCACGTGGTTATTGTGTAATAGAAATCAGGTGAGAAGGGGCCCTGTATTAATGAAGCAGAAGACTATGAAACATCTCCTTCAGTTTGACTACCTTCTTGTATTGAATTGTTTTTTAGTGCATTCTAGTAGATGCCTAGTTCATAGGTCAGTTAACAGACTGGTTATAGCTGCTTCCGGGGCATTTAAAATCATCTCTGTCAATCAGAGATAAATGCCATTGGAATAAAATTCAAGGAAATCTTAGAGAAGGAGAAATTCAGACACAGGATGACACTGGAATCTTGTATAACAGAACATCACAAAGATCTTCTTTCTGTTGTGTAGAAAAGAAATCTGGTTGTGAGGCTGTGTATGGATGGACCTCCTAGCACTTACTCTGGAGCAGCATATGTTCTTAAGTAATGCTACTAATTTCTGTGATAAACAAAGTTTTTCCTCTGCTGATACTAATGCATACTAATGCGTCGAGGACTGTAGGTTCTAAAAATGTATTTCCAGAAAGGGCCCAGGGGAGTTCCCAGTGCCACATTACGCTTTCAGGCTGACTGCAGGCTCATGGGAGAGTGTTGTATCATCTCTTACCCTTGGGTCACATACTGAAAGCTTGTTTTTTGTTCTCACTGGTAGAGCTTAAAATTTACTTCAACTGTAACACAGGGTTGGATTCCCTTTGGCCTTCTGACCCTGGACATTTCAAGACTTAGGGGTTTCTGCTTCTATCAGGCCACAGGAAATTCTGCTCCTCCAATCTCAGGTCTGTATCCTCACATCTATATTAGCTCAGATCTGAGAGAGACTCCACACCTTTTGTTGTGTCAGACTGCATTCATTTCCCAAAGCTAAGCTTTCATTCCTAAAAAAGGAGGTCAAATTAGAGGCCGTCAAAATTGTCCTCTTAACTTTTTCCTTCTCATGACTGCTCCTAGGCTTCCTTGCTGGTGGTCTTGGTTACTTCAGAAAGCAAATTCCCAGCAACAGTGTGGCAGAGGCAGTGTCCCTTCCATAACAATGAGCAAACAAGGTAATTACTTTTTTGCAGTGTGCTGTTTTTAGGCAAACACTTTCCAGACTGCTGCAAATAAGTCGGTATTGACCAAAAGTAATTACCTCTTGAGAGATGTTCAGTGTGGCAGGCTGCTCATATAGCTGAAATCACCCTTGCATTCCCTGGAGAGCATACAACAATTGCTGAGACCCAAGAAATGAATCATTATGATCTCAGCCATCCCTTCCTGATGGCCTCAGATGTCCTAGGGTGGATGAATTGACACTTTTGGCTCTGAAGTCATTGCAGTGTAGCAATAGCCTGGCCATACCAGATCTCGGAGATGAGTAATATGAAATCAAGCTCTGTTAATGCCCAGCACCACATGGGTTGAAGGAAACATGAAAGTTCTGGACTGGGTAAACCCACGTGCTAAAGTTGCTGATACTCTTTGAGAGAGGTCCCATAAAATAAGATTTGCAATTGGTTCTAAAATATTTATTATCATTAATTTTCTTAATTCTACATATCTTTTATGTCCATTTTAGTGTCAGTTGTTTTTGAAGCTTGCTGAATTCTTGATTTCCGTGATTTCTGTAACAAAATTTTAGTTTACTTAATGTCATCTGAGTGAAATGTTCTTTGTTTTACTGTGCTATGAGGCAAACAACAGCTCAAAGGCTGCTTTCTCTAGATCATTTGTTGCTCAGTGTATTTTTATTACGTCTCCTTTTATTCATCATCTTACTAAATGCAATTTCATCATTTAAATTCTCCTTACTAGTAATTTTCCCTGGCTTTTGGGAATTCTTGTCACTTTGAGTTCTTCAAGTTCTTCTACCTAATATAGAAGTATCATGTGTTTCTGTCTGTGTTGTCCTGCAAACGGACACCATTGGTGATCTCTAGGAAAGCCATTTTTTAAATACACCAAGAAATTGAATAAAGGAAGTATCAAGCATATATGCACCATAAGGTGAGGAAGCAAAGTGGGCAACAATACAAAAGAACATCACTGGATGCAAATTATCAGATGGAAAGTGATGTAGCACAGAAACGACCTCAGATGAACTTTCTTAAGCTGCCATCTGATTTGAACTGGGAACAGAATGCATTAACCAACTGAAGACAAATTCAAACTTTTATTACATACTGTGGCATTGTTTTAAATAACTCTGTAAAGACTGATGGATTCATTCAGATGTACTATTTGTCTTTGGGGCTTCTATTAATGAATCAATGTCCTTTATTTGACTGGCTGACACGTATTTAATTTGGTGTAATATATGATACATGGAAAATGCCTTTTGGTTTGAAACATTAATGACTGATAGTTGCCATCATTCAAGTTCTGCCTGTTAGAATTCAGGTTTTTTCTCTACTCATCAAGTTTACTAATAATGATTAAAGATTTTCTTAGTTACATTGTCTTTGACAGCACTGATGATTAAAGACACAGGCAACTTTGTAGTATGGAACAGTTCGCTTGTGTTCATCATTGATCTTCCTTTCCATATTATCTGCCAGTTAGACCTAAGCAGAAGTATAGAAGAGCAAGGTTATTCAGCACATTTTAATGAGTTATTGACGAGTAGACATCAGTTAACCTAATAAAATATATATTTTAAACCTGATAATCAAGGGAATGATATTTCATGCTTATGAGAAGATTGGCATTACACTGGAAATTAGATACTTGCAATTAAGACGAATAATGTATTACATTGTAATATAAAATACAATGATAGTACAAGGGTTTCAAATAATTTAAACTGCAAATGAAGTTTTAAACTCTGTTGTTAATTCCCTGTCTTGTTACATGGAAATCCCGACTTCTTATATGTTTTTTGGGGGAAGAAATGCTACCGTTCCTTGAATATAAAGACCTGAAAAATAAAATCAGTACATAAGAAAAAAACCAGGATGTTGAAGATGTAACACATGACTGATCTGGAGTTTTACTTACCAAGGGCATGCAGTGTGGAAGTGTTTTCCTGGCTTAGATGATAGCACATGACTAGACTGAGCTATGTTGGTTTCAGTTCCCAGCTTTGTCTCTCACTGCCTGGCTGACCTTGGACCTTGGCAAGCCATTACTGTGCTGTGTGCCTTAGTTTCCACATTGTAAGAATGAGCTTAATGACACTGACCTCCTCTTTAAAACACATTGAAGATCAAACATATTCTTATAAACAAGCATAAGCAACTGTTGGTCTTTTCACCTCCATTTAAAAGGAGACTATACTTATTCATCCTCACATGAGAAGAGTTTTCCAGCCAGTCACTGATACAGAAATCAGTGCTTTCTGTTCCAGGCTGTGACAGAAGGTACAACTTCAGGAAATTACTTTGTCTTGCTTCTGTTTCTTCTATTCCCATCTGTCAAATAGGGATCATCACCTTCTTTTTAAAGTGGTTTTGAAACTATAGGAAAAAAAAAATGCTATAAAAAAGATAAAATTTACTTGTGCTATGTTTTAAATTTTGTGCCCTAAACGGTCCCAGTATACCAATATTTGAGGAGGCTTCATTAAAAGTTTCAGTTGTAAAGAAGTAATTTGGATACAAATATTAATTCTTAACGTGTAAATGAACTTCTGTCATACACCATTTCCCCCCATTTTTTTGTGACTCTGTAATGATAAGTTACAAAATCCTCCACCAATTTCACATCTACTCCAGCATTAATACGTCCAGTTCAGTAGTTTCAGACTGAGAAGTGTGGCTTTCCAGTTAATGATTTCTGTCCAGCTTCATGTCTTCAAAACCTATCTTATTTTTGTAAATATGCTTTCTGGCAAAATTGAGTAATCAGAATAATTTCAGAATTATTTATCTTAAGTTAAAACGTGCTTAATGCACTTGGATATAATCTTTTGTATTTTCTTATAGATAGTTTAACACTGTTTTTGCACGTGATTAGTGATTGAGATATGTATATGAAAAATACTGTTTAATGTATTATATTTTTAAATGTAGTATTTTCTTATTAAATATACATAATGCACATATTATACATTCTATAGGATATAATATATTTAAATGTGTCTTTGTCCTTGCACTTACTTATTGAATGACATAAATATGTTTAGAAGAGCCCTCACCATGCAGACTTTAGATTCTTGTGATGGAAATAGGTAAAGATTAGCAATTATACCTGTGTATTACTGTTTTAGGCATACTTTCATGGTAATTATTCTGCAGTCTTTGTTCCTTCTATTTAAATTGACTTGAACAAGAGTGAGATCTTAAGTCATAGTACAAGGACATGGGTGCATTCTGTGAGTGACTGCATTCATCAGACATGCGTATCTTCTGGCTGAGGATGTAGAGCTATTCTCTTTGCCTTGAGTAGATCTTCAAGCTTGAATTCAGAAATTCACTCTGGCCTCTTCCTAGGAATTCACCAGATCTTACTAAATTGTAAAGTAGAATATAGGATGATGTCTTCATTTTCTGTCATTGCTGTCTGGTTCCTTCATCTTGTGTGCGTGGGTCTGTCACGTAAGGCTGAATACAAATCAGTCTGTTTTCAGAGTATTCCCCTCTTGAGTAGCTACTGAATGCTAGGCTACGTCTTGTGTTACCTGTTGACTTGCATACTTCAGCTGCAGTTCTGACTTTGACTACCTAAGACTTCAAATGATATGTAGATATTTCAGCTGTTTTTTTAAACCCATGGAATCGTGGCTGGCTTAATGCTTGCTTCTTGCCTAGGGCATAAGAGTAGAAATTAACTGAGGTGCAATGATATGTGTTCTCTTCGCATGCATTGAAGTAGCCCCAACCATAAATAATTCTAACTTTAATTTTCTTTTATCTGCAGTCCTCCACATGGTTTGTCACAGCATTGTACAGTCAGGTAGAAGAGTGCTGCTTTAGCAGCAAACATGGCCTTTACGCAGAAGCAGCAAAATGGCTCATCAAGATAAGATAGAACAGCAAAATGAATCTGAAGTATTTATAATTAAGAAAGAAGGTATTGTGTAGACTAGAAAGGAAAGTTTTACCATAACTGAGAAGAAAAGCTGCAGATAGTGATAAAGTCAGGGTAAGGCAAATGACCGAGCTCGAAAATGGGTTTTCAGAAAAATAGCAATAACTTAAATTCCCTGCTGGGTCAGACTAACATTCCCAGCATTCTGCCTCTGATGGTAGCAGCAGGAGATGCTAGTTAGGGACAGGAGGCAAGCCTGGCCACCCTCTGCTGCCCGTCATCTCCCCAGCATCCACACCTGTTGGATTAGGAATATTAAAGAGAATTGGCAGGGTTGTATTCTCTAGTGTATTTTTTTTAACCTGTTATCTATTAATTTGAATCTATTGGAAAGGTTTGCCTCCACAGGCTTCTGTAGCAACAAATTCTAGTTCATGACCCAAGAGTTAAAGGTCCTATGGGAAAGAAAAGGTATGCTTAAAAACATATGGATATATCATCTAAGCTGTCTGATCCTAGTGCCATAACACCTACTAGAAGAACCTAAGTCAGGTTTTTTGGACACGCATGAATTGGAAATATTAAGGGGAGTGTCATCCTGCAGGGACAGAGTTGTTTGGGTTTTGGGAATAAGTTGGATTTGCAAAATGAAGAATGAAGTCCTGGCACAGGTTAGTGATGCAGAGGTAGAATGGATTGCAGCAAAGATTTTCTGTCAAACTTTGAATGTTCCGCTGTGAAGATTCAATGAGTTTGCCTGTATTTTGGAATAAACTACACTATGTGTTTTGTGAAGACCAAGACACGTGCTCCTGTCTGTGCTCAGCTACAGCTTTTAAAAGTGTACAATTTACTCAAGATAATGAAAGATAGAGAGACTGATGGGTAAAGGAAGAGTTCAGCTTTTGGGATTTTGCTCTCTGTAGGGAGATTTTGAAATGACAACTATTTTGATGAACGGAGCTGCAAATTATCACCCCCATCTAAGATAATTAACAAAGCTCTTTGAGAAAATAGTGCCCCCACTTGATCATTGATTACATGACCAATCTCAAAACAACTATTTTATTGATTATAGGAAGAAAGCAGATTGCCCAGAATCAGTCTTAGATTCACTCAGCTTTGTGTGTTGGTTCAGAAGGCAATTCTTAGGAAGGAGAGGTTCACAGCAGGCACCTCTTTTGTCATGCTACACAAGTAAATAATCCTTATTGCACAGCTCAGCCTTCTGCCATGAGTAGACGGCAGGGCATTCCCGCTTTAATCCTCGATTTGTCATTACTAGCCTTTTCATGGTGGTCTTTCTGTGTAGTTTAATTCTTTGTTGTTACCGGATTTTTAGTTGTTGACACTTTTGAGGCATGTAATTTTTGTGAAACGGGATGATGCATGTCAGCTAATTAGGCTAGCAATACCCTTATGAAGAAAAAAGGAGAACAAAGGGAGTGTAGCTGGAGACTCCTTCCATTGCTATTAACAGGCTTGGAGGAAAACAGATGTTCATTTGAAGATTTTAGAAGAAAAATACAAATGTTTTGAATTGAGCTTTAAAATGGGAATAATATTTAGCCAAATTAATATGAAGTGATAAAGAACAAATTTGTTTTCTGAAATGAAGGCAATAATTTCATTATATTCAAGCGCATCTCCCTGCACTAGTAAGGCATTTAGATAATTTGCTCTAACTGCTAGTTTTTCTTATACACGATGCTTAGAATTTAACAATGTGGATTTCTTTCAAATCTGTTTCCTTCTAAATTCACGCTCTCTCCAGCAAACTCTTGAAATAAGAACAACGAAGCCAACAGCAGTTCATAACCGTCTCACACTTTGCAGATAAACACATTTCAGGATTGGGATCTTAACAGGTCCCAGCTGTGTTTCAGCTATAACTAACTGCTTGTCTGCCAACATTTAACTCATTGGTCTGTAAAGTGCTTTTAGATACCTTAAGTAGGATTGTCTGTATGGAAAAGAAAAATTTCCATCTTCCTCTGTCTAAATAATGGACAAAAGATTTACTCTTACTGAGATATTTCTAAGTGCTGTGTGCTAGTAAAGATGAGGTACAGAGGTAAGATTATATGGTGTAATAATTAAATGGAGTTAAGTGCTTTCTTCTATTCCACTGATGTTACTTCTATGTAAAGTTCTCCTGAAAAATATATCAAGTTTGATGCCTCTAGTGCAGAGACCGTCTAGAGCCCTTATTCTTTCCCAAATGAACAAGCCTATTCATCATTTTAGCTTTTTGTAGAATAAATGCAGTTGGGAAGGGACTGATAATTCACTGAAGTACTGGGATGGATTATTTTTTTGTAAGGACACAATAATGGGGTTCTTCATCAGTAAGGGGCATTGTTTGGGAGTTTATCTACAGCAGCAATGAAACAAAAAGGCACATTATTTTTCAGGCCGTAAACCTCCTTATTGCTGCTTTTACGTTTCGGTGGCAGGTTCTGCGCTGAACAGTGTAAAAAGGAACACTTGGGCTTTTGCATCCCAAGCCTCATGAAAAATTGTAAATCTCTTTGCTCAGGTATAGGGGAGAATGCAATACTCAAAACACAGTTGTTATATTGTGTAGTCTTGTCAGGGCATTTCAAATCTGGGTCTGTAACACTGATGCAGCGTGGTATGAATTCAGTGCAGCTAGATACAAATGGGCAGCCTGGGGTGTGCAGGTAGTTTTCTAGTTGTCAGCACTGGTTTTAGCGCGGGTTTCAGCTGGGCCTGCAAAGCGCTCAGCCAAGTTTTAGGTGGGTGTGTGTGTATGAAAAGTATCATAGAATATCAAGTATGTATATAAAAATATACATGCATATTTATGATATTTTAGGTGATGATGATCAATGCTTCCTCCTTGATTAGCTCTTCTTTTGGAAGAACATTTGATGTCAGCACCTTCACAATGACCACGTTCTATTTTTCCAAACAGACCTTTTTCCTTGGTCATATGTTTCTACTCCAGAATGGAAGTTTTAGTGTGGCTGGAAGGATTTGAGGATAAATGCTGTTCAAAAGCCACAGGAACTCATGGAGAGACACAGGCCTGTTTCTCAAACTGTCATTATTAGCTTTATTCCCTCTGTTCCAGGAAAATTAGAGGGGAGTGCAGAGAGTTGCCCAAGGCCATTCGCTTGATCAGTGGCAGAGTCAGCCACTGAATCAGCTCTCAGCTGTTTCATCTCAGTCCAGTGCAGTAACTGCTAGATTGCCTTGCCTTGTCAAAGAAACCCTTGCTAATTATTTTAGGGCTTTTGGCAGACTTCAAGGATTTGACAACAAGGATTTGTTGACTCTTTCCTAGAAGTGGTTACCATGGCTTTCAGTGGGTTTGTTTCTTTTCCTGACAGGTCATGAAAGCTACTAGTAAGGTACTATACTGCAGGCACCAATCTGTGCTCTTTTAAGTCCTGTTGTTGATGCGGATAACTGAATAATCATCTCTGTTATAACTATCCTCTGAAAAACTATCCTGTTCCCAGGAGATTCTTGTCAATGGAATTCTACATTTGCCTGCTGGAAAGTAAACAAGCAAACAGGCGGGATGAAAGATATGGAGATCTAGAAAACATTAAATACCTCAGTAACTCCAGATCCTGTAAGATTGAAGTTTATGTGCTGGGGAGAATTCCAACAGTTAAATACTGTGCTTTTCTGCAGGCTCTGCACAGGCATAGGAACTTTAATGGTATTTCACTGTGACAGGCCACTGTCTCACCATGCAATGTATATGTGGGTGTTTTCATTATGGAAACTCATGGAGCTGTTTGTGTTCATTTTTGGCTTTATTGCAAGGCTTAAGGTTTCATGGAGTTTGCTCAAAGACTGAAATGAATAAATGGGGAAAATAGTAAATATAGTTCAGTTTTTGCAACGTAAAATTGCCACGGGACTTCAGCTGAAAGCCCTTGCTCCAGCAAAATATAATGTATGGGTCCTTGCTTTTAACATCAATTATTTGTCTGATGCACACTGAGCTTTTGAGAGACTGCCTTTGATGTTCAGTGGTAGCTGTGTCTAGTGTGACCCTTGATGCTTCTTCATGATCGGAGAAAAACTCGATTGTTAAAACATGGACAGAATCCCATTTAAGCTCATTATGTCTCTATTGAATTTTATGTTGTCCTTCTGCACATGGTCATTTGTCTTATAAGAACAACAACACAAGAAAGCTGAACATATTTGCATTTCTTTCTTCCTTTTGTGAACTCTCGACTCTTTTGCTTTGGTTTAGTCTCCTCGTTACACTCCGGCAGCAGCTTTATGAGGCTTCATCAATTAATAAACTGCCTTTAAAGGTTTGGGGACTTCACAGATTTTAAGAATTGATTTTGTATCATTGAAGTAAATTTGCGTTTTGCATTGACCTCAGTAGATGAATATTCCCAGCTGAAGACAGCAATGTTTGGGACATGGCATAAAGCCCCACATGAGGAAATGGAAACTAGTTTCCATCCGTCTGCCTTGCTATTAGATTAATAATTTTAAATGAAGCTATAAATTAAACAGTTACCAGTATTAAAGTTTTCTGGGTAATAAATCTGTGTCGAAGCATGCTGAACAATGCTGACACTGGCGCAGTATGTTCTACAAACACAGCATTACAAATAGTCGCAATTTCGGCCTTGTAATGAGGTAGCCACAGGCAGCAAAAGCCCCCCCTCCTTCTATTTCAATATGTCATTGTAAAAATTATTTTCTCGTGATAAAATGCAAACTTCCAAAGCTCAGTGTGAGTGGCCATCCTTTTAATTCCATAGGATTTACATAGTTTTAGTGAATGTACATGTAATTGCTTCCCATCGTTTCAGACAGTAGCAGGGGGAATAAAATTATCTGCAAATAACACATACAAAGAAGCTGAATGGAAAAAAAAGATACTAAGCAGTTTTATGGCATTTAATTTATATCATGGATTTGTAGAAGAAAAGCAGAAAACCACCAGTGGACGATAGGGTATGAATTCCCTTTTATATTTAAAGGTTGACAGGCCCATCTCACAGCATTCACAAGCTGTATTTTGGAATGTTGAAAATAGAAAATAAACTTCTTAACTTCAGATCTGGACATCTTTAGGAACTCAGTACCTGACTGAGTCTGTCGGGAGCAAGACATTGGGCGAACACCTGTCGAGTTCACTTAAAACCTCTTTGCAGTTTCTTCGACCTGGTTGAGTTGAGTTTACTGTTATTTGCAAGCTTTTATGTGTAGTGCCCATCACTGCAAAGGTTGGGTTACAGGACAGTTTAGCTAAAGATTTTTTTTTTTTTAATGGCCAATTTATTGTCCTCAGGCTTGAAATTATATATTTTTATAAATGCACATGCCATCTTTAAAGATTCTTTTCTTCCTCCTAGATTGAGTTGAGGTTGTGGGGACGTAGTAAAATTGGTTCGATGCCACAGGTGCGTCAGTCACAAGCAGCGATGTGGGAACTGGCTCCCTTGCCTCCCGCTGTACTTCAGTAAGGAATTAGTTTGCAGCCAGCCCTACAGACTGTGAATTTTGGTATTTATTTGGATGGAACTTCACCAGTGAGAACTCGGGTGCTGTTAGGTAGCCAAATGCAACAGATGTCAATGGGACAGACAGGAGACCTGCTGCCCTGGCACGTCTGATGTATTAGGTGAGATTTTTTGTGTGGCATTTCCCACAAATGTTAAGACTTCAGACATAGATACGCTGGCTCCCTTGCAGCGAGGAACCCTTCAGCCCTAGCACTATTCCTTCTAGCGTTAATTTGAGTTTGTTTTTGTCCTGGTTGCGCGCGGGATAGGGTTAATTGTCCCCAGGCTCTGTCAGGGACACAGGAATTCCATCCCACGAGGGCCGTGCCCAGCCCGTGGCCGGGAGGGGGCGGGAAGTGGCCGCTTGGAGCGGGCCGGGGCTCCCGGGTGCGGTGGGTGAGCGGGGGTGCAGGGATCGTGTTTGTACATTCTTCTCTCAGTGTTACAGGTGGTGTTTGCCCGTTCCCTTTGCCGTTCTGCCTTTGCCACTTTGCTGGTTTTGCCTTTTTCTTCCAATTCTTCCCGCGGCCGCGGGGGGGCGAGAGAGCGGCTGCTGATTCCTTGTTGCCCGCCGAGGCCAAACCACCAGCGTCCTCATCAGACTGCTCTCCTCAGCAATTGTTCGGTTGTATGAAAGTCTCCTGGAATACAAAAGCTCCAGAGAATATTAATTCCTCTGTCACAGGAATGAGCTGTTGAACTGATGTTTGTAAACGTTACTGTCCCGCAGAGGGGGGCTGTCATGGTGTCCTGTGGTGCTGCGGCAGCAGCCGGGAGCACCTGGGCAGGCCCAGGCCTTCACCAGTGAAGACAAGTGCACTGCTGAAGACAAGCACTTCTCAGCAAAAGTTCAGAGGAAAGTGAGACTACCTGCAAAATACCATGCCAAGAGACAAAGAGGAGCGGGCTCGTCGCAACTGTGAACTCTCTAGGGAAATTTGGCTAATCTACCTGCTTAATCCATCTAGTCTGAGCCCAGTGCAGGGCACAAATGTGAGGTGTACATGAGATACGAATTTCAACAAAGGATTTGAAAATCTGAAGGATTTAAAGATGCCCCTGTTACCTTTCCTAGTTTGGATCAGTTAGTTTAGACATTTTTACTCAGGTGCAGAGAGGATACACTTGACTCAGATACCCTCCAGTGTAGGCACAGCTGCTTCTGCAACAGAATTACCTCTACGTATAATAAGTATCTTCACGTACATTTTAAGGTTTTCCATCCTCAGTTTGGGAACCAGGAGCATGGGATAAGAGCTCTACCAGAGGACTGATTTTTAGTGAGAAAAAGACAAAAAAGTACATGCATTGAAAAGGCAATAAATAGTTCCAGAGCAACACACTGTCGTGTAGGCTTGAGATGTCGTCGAATAGAGGTAAGTACAGAGCTTAGTAACTGTTGGCTTTTATTGAAAGTGAGTCTCTGATAAATGTTTTCTTGTTGCTTTTTCTGAACAGGTCATACCATGTTTATTATAAGCACGGTGAGGTGAAAAGGTTACATGTATTCTGTTATGCAACTGATTTTTGTGTACACTGGACTGTATTTGAGTGTGTGAAAAAGTGTGTGTGTGTGTTTACATTTATATGTGAAGCTTACCTAGGACATAAGCTTTTTGCAAAAGAAAGCATTCCTAAACTGACATTTATTTCTTCGTATTAATTGGAAAGAAACTTGTGTATAACATGATGCCAGATGTTCGCTACCATTACAAATCACTGCAGAAGAAAAAAAATGCAGGCATAATTATCTAAGGAAATAATGAAGCTAGAAGTTTGGGGGAGTAATTTGTCAGGTAAATGAATTCAACATGAACAGTACGAGCATGGGATGACACCTTATTTGTCAGAAAGCTGTTACCTATTGGGGAGGACAACTGCTTCATTGCTCTGTTTTTCTTTGCTTCTCTTTCTGTCTTTCCCTTATGCTCTTCATTACCCAAAACACCCATCTTGAAGGAAACAGTAAAACTCTGAGCATCCAAAGTGACAGGTATAAAAAACTTTGGAGCTCAGTGGAATAAATACTAATGAAGGAGGAAACTCAGACCCTTGCAGCGTTACAAAGTCTCTGCTTATAAGTGTTGAAGAGAACAATGTGGCCTAAGCATATTGCTTCTATTTTCTTATTTTTTCTGAAATATTACTCATTAGTAGATCTTTAAAAATGCCAGACCTCACCTAAAAATGTTGTTTGCAGCTTTATTTCAGATTCAATGTGCAGTTGAACAAATAAAGGGGGGGAATTCTTGATCTGGAGCCTGGAACAGTCAGATACAGAATCAGTTTAGATTGAACAAAAACATTTTTTCTTGGTGGTGGTTTTTTTTTTTTTTTTTTTTTTAAAGAAAAAGATCAGTCCAAATAATTATGTTTTTCCCAAAATAAAATGTTTTCATCTGAGGTAATTACACCCTTGTTTGTGACATTTTAAACAAAAAATGCCATGTTTTTTGAAATGCTAAACGATCAAAAGGAAATGAGATTATGTGATGATAGCGTGTGTGATTTGTCCAGAAATTCACACTTGTTGACCTATTTTAGCCAGATTTGCTGTGGAAGTAGAAACCTCAGAGTTACTACTTTCCAATGTATCGAGGGAGGGAGCAGGGGCACAGTAGTGTTGTTAGACCTGGCTCTTTGCTTCCAAAGTTAAAGCTGGAACAAATGTATAACTTAAAAAATATTATTTGCCTTTTAGAATAAATGAACAAACCAATCCACTGATGAGGCTATAGAAACATCGTGCACATCCTCTAAACAGAGCACCGAATAAAATTAATCAAAATCTTCATCTAGGATGAATCAAATTATGTTGGCTTAAAAATGTAAATTGTTCATTTGTGACAACCTCCTGGTTTCCAGGAATTCAGACTCCATGAATAACATCAACATGTCAGTTAAGCTGCTCAGAAACTGGCTTATTTGAGTTTTAAGTGACTTCCTGTTATTATTTGCCTCTTATGTGAGTTATTATGCACATAGAAAAAGGTTATTTTAATATACTCGAGAACTATGCCATTCATGTCCGTGCGTGCATGCGCACACATGTGCAAGCCATGTTCTTGGGTCCAGCTTCCTTGAACACTGGGTTCAGCAAGTGCTGTGGAGGGGTGTTGCTGCTTCTAAGATCTTGCTAGGGTTTTTTTCCACACTGTTGTGCGGTGGCTTCTTAGTGTATAATTTCATGCTGTTGTATCTCAATCAATTTCTTTCAAGCAAAACAAAGGTTGCCCATGTTGAATTCCTAATTGTGGACACTGCTGCTGCTCTGCTTGTAAACGGCAATCACATTTTCCTTTGATTTCCCTAATAATAGCATGAATGTGTCCATATGGACATGCTTTTGAAAGAATAAAGATGTGGATTTGAAATAAAAGAGGCTGGGATGAGTATTTAGATCTGGGGGTCCAGATATTTTGTAATTAAAAAGGATATTAAAAAGGCTGAGGGGAGACCTTATCACTCTCTACAACTACCTGAAAGGAGGTTGTAGTGAGGTCGGGGTTGGTCTCTTCTCCCAAGTAACAAGTGATAGAGCAAGAGGAAACGGCCTCAAGTTGTGCCAGGGGAGGTTGAGATTGGATATTAGGAAATACTTCTTAATGGAGAAGGTTGTCAATCATTGGAACAGGCTGCCAAGTGGTTGAGTCACCATCCCTGGAGGTATTTAAAAGACGTGTAGATGTGGTGCTGAGGGACATGGTTTAGTGGTGGACTTGACAGCATTAGGTTAACAGTTGGACTCGATGATCCTAAAGGTCTTTTCCAATGTAAATGATTCTATGATGTATACATCATTTCTCACTTTCTGCAAACCTCGGAAGTCATTGGAGCAAGTCTTAGGAAAGAGTGGCAGGCATGAATGTAGTGGAGCAGGAATGGTGTGTGGAGAGAGGGGTACAGCACCCCTTCTTTTGGAGATTGCCGAGAACAGAAGATTTTTGTAAAATAAAAAAATGTAATTTTGGCAAATAAGAGTATAATGGATGGTATTTTGTATTATATGATACCCATTACTGGAAACAGCGTTTACAATTTTTCTTTTTAACTTCCATAAATACATTTGTTAAGATCAAATGGTGGTATTGAACGAGAATGAGAGCAAAATGATGCGTGCAGTTGCATTTATAACGTGTTTATTACCTGTTAAATAAATGTAATATTGATGGTAAGATACTCTAAATAATGTCATGAGTCATACTATGGGTGTAACTTCTTTTGATAGTCTATAGACAGTCATCACCAAGAAGAATGAAAGGCACTAGTGACCAAACCTCACAGCATTAATAGAAATAACAAACTAAATATTTGGATAAGATCGTTCCTTAAAAAAACGTGAGTCAGGGAGGAATCGGAATTGGGAAAAGAGAACAAAAGTTTTCAGAATGATACTGTTAATTAGTAGGACTTGGAGCTCTAGCAGAATGAGGATGGCAAGAAGGACAGAATCCACTTTAAAAAAAAAAAAAAAAAGAAGAAAGAAAAAGGGATCAAGCTGTTGCAAAAGCAAAAAAGATGGGATGAACTCACCTGGGGACCCAAATATTTTGAAACTTAAAAGGATTTCTTTTCTTTTGACGTTCACTCAAAACAGTTTCCAGTGCATTATAAAACCACATTGCTAATTGTTTCTCCCACAATGTGTGACAATCAAACAGACTTTTAAATACTCTATCCAATTACTGCCACAAAACCCTTTTTATTGTATCAGTAGAATGAAGCAGTTTTTGCTGCAGCTTGCTGTGGTGTAGCAAATAACGTATACTGCATTTTCTGCTTTACTGTATTCTACCATTGAGGCACCCCAGGTCATTTACTGAAGTAATGTTTTATTAAGCTGAGAACCTGCCTCGGTGACTTGGTGGCACAGTCCTGCAGTGGTTGTAGGAAGATACCGGTAAAGCCAGTATAGCTGCCATCTCTTGGGGTATGGGGGAAAAGGATGAGCACGTGTTTGGGTACTCTCTTTCCGCTCTCCCCTCATGTGAAGGCATGAGTATTTCAGGCACAATGTAGGTCTGACCGTAAGCCATCACAGTTGCTGTCCTCGAACTACCTCTCTTTGAAGTGGAGCTGTGCCATTATAAGCGTTCTGGGAAATTGCTTGCCTGGCCATCCTGGGCGAGCTCCCTGTGCCGTGCTGGGTTAGTGCTGCAGGGACCCACCGGGCAAGCACAGTCAAAAGACGTAAACCGATCCCTGTTTCAGATCTTTCTTAATTTAGTGTTGTGACAATGTGATGAGGACCGCAAAAATGGAAGAAAGAAATGAATGATAGTATAGTAAAATAATTGAGGCTCATTCGTTTGTGTGGTCCCAGGAGAAGAGCATGAAGCCTACTGGTCAACAGTGAAATTTAATCATTGCTTTGTTCAAAAATAAAGAAATCTAATTTTTTTTTTTTTTTTGTCCTCTGCTACGTCCGGGACAGCCCAGGAATTGGTGTTCATGGAGGATATTGATTAGATTTTGATTTAGCTTACACTTTACTCTTCTGTTGGTTAGGGAGGGTAAGAGCAGCTGTCAAGTTCAGACTTCCTATCTGATTTTATCATCAGTTTATTGCAAAGGCATCTGATAGTGCTGGGTATTCTTTTACAGTTTTTTTTGGTTACTGCAAGAAATGATTCAAATACAGGATTAAATGAAACACAGAGCACTTTTGAGTGGGCACCTTGAGCCTTAGAGAGGCTCGTGAGTTGGTGTATAAAAGCAACAGGAGTCTCTTCTTTGCTTACCAAGAAAGGTGGGAGGGAAAAATGACCATCCTGAAACTAAAAAGGCATGTGAGCACAGAAAATATGAAATGCCCAAGATGATGCAGGGTGCTCTAAATAGTTCTAAAAGCATACAAAGCTGGTTCCTTGTACTTGCCGACCCTCTTCTTTCATATTATATTAGCAAGTGCTATTTTTAGCTGGTAAAAGTATAATCCAGTGGAATAATGTGCAAGATGTCATGCAAGGGATATCTGTTGTTTCTCTAGTACATGCTAACATCTGTTTATCCATATGGAAAGCTTTAGAGCAGTCTGTATAGAAACAATTCTGCTAACCGAACATATTTTGTTTCTCCTGACTCATTATTTATTTTAAGAACTCCTGTTTGGTATAGCAGCTTTTTCTTTCTCAAGAGCTTCTTCCCTTATTATAATTAATATTTGTCTATTTACTTTCGTTTGTGAGCTATTCTTGTTCCTACAAAAGTTTTAACAGCGATGTGCTGGAGAATGGCAGCTTCAGGTAAGAAGCACACAATGAAAATAGTTGCGCATCTGATCATGAATGGCTCATGGCATGGAGCCCTTCCAGAGGGTGGTGTGGAGGCTGACCGTGCAGGGAATGTAAGAGATGTTGTGGATTTGTTTACTCTGTACTGCCGGTCTCAGCACTGTGCTTGGCTGTGATGTCAATAAGCATGTTGTAAAACTTGGTCAGTGCTGCTAGACTTTGCTTATTGGAAATTTTCACCCCTAACAAGGTCTTACATTTAAAGCGGCGGGATAGTAGAAGTATAATAGCACAGAGAAGATTTCATTCCAAGCCTGACTGTGTTTTGTGTTAGACATTTGTCTATGTGAAGAGTAAACAGATACAAAAGCCTACCAGAACTGCCAGAAAACAAGAGAGGAGTTCCCAGCAGGTCCCTGACCCGCGATGCTCTGTTCAGGCACATGACACCCCATTTGCTGTGTCTCAAACCATCTGCCGTGGCAGGTTTGGCCGCCTGCTGCACGCCTCGGTCGAGGGCCCTGCAGCCCATCTCAGCCGCTACTTACTCTGCAGGCTCAGGGTCGTACGAGGCCAGGGCTCCTCGCAGGCTGCGTTGACTGTGCCCAGGGTGTTCCAGGTGTCCTGGGGACACGTGGGCGCTGCCACCTGCGAGGACCTTGCTCTCGCCATCACTGCTGTGCTGCTGAGAAGGGTGGTTTGTGTTTATGGAGAGGCATTGCCTCCTTCACTCAGTCCCAGCACTTTTGGTTTTTTGTATCTCCACATCGACACACGATGTCCGTTAGCTCTCCTGTAGTAGTTTTCCATGTGCTCATCCAGCTGAATGCTTGACTATATCATTTATAGTTCCTTTTCCAAGCTCCTTTTCTGTACATTTTCATGCAGGAGCAAACTCTCTAAGAAGAAGTTCTATGACTCCATTGAATGTCTTATTTCTTCATTTAAAAAAGAATAACAAAATACATTTTTCTTTGGAAAGCCAACTTCTGTGAGCCATTGCCTCTCAGTTATAGCATACAGCTTCTACTTATGTGTAGGTGATCCTCTTGTAATCTCTGATAGTTTTGCGTAAGCGTTAGAAAATGCTGACATCAAAATGGTGACTGCTGTATTTATAAATGCAAAAAAGATTGCTTTAATAAAAAGATTAGAAAAAGATTTTATTTTTTTTTTTGTGGAGTGTTAGTCTCAAAAAAATCTCATCCCACCAACACTCTATAAAAATGCAAATACTGTTCTTTCAAGCCTTGTTAATTAATAAACTAATTTGCATGATTAAAAAACATAACTGGAACAAAATATATAAAATATAAAACATTCCAGGTAAAAGCTAGGTGTTCTGTAATGAAGAGTCAATTGAAAGTCTTTTATCAGTTTAGTTTATTGTTTACATTTTAAGTTGCTCCCTAATAGAGTATCCTTTTTGTAAGAATAATTTAAGATGTAAACAATCGTATCTTAAACCTTTAGCTGAGTAATTATGTATATTTTCATTTTAGCTCTGGGGAAGTTTTAGGACTGCTCTTTGGCAAATACTTTCTTTGCTAATTGGCTGCCTGGAAATATTATTATGTGAACCACAAAACAATAGAAAACAAGAAGAAGATTTTTTTTAATTGAGGTGAATTTGCATCAATTCTATGTGATATAAATGGAAATTACTTTCGCGTGAGTCATAGGTGGGAGGGTACTGCGAAGAACGAATAGGAGAGCTGTAGTTTTGTGTGACCTCAGGAGGAACAAACTCAAGGAGGACATTTGTAGCAGGGGTGCACACTAGAGGGTGCTAGTATTTCGCATCGTTGCCATAATTTTTATTCTTTTGCTATTAGGAAATAATCAGAGGAAATAATCCTACACAGCATGGGACCGAACTTGAAATTTCTGCCCCGTGTTTGCTATGTTATTCTCATGGTATGTTTGCATTTTGGAGTTCAGTGAAGTTTTTCAAGTAACATTTATCAAGTATTTGTGACATGATTTGTTCAAGGCCCTTCACTTGATTGGAGTGATAGACTTTGCTTGCATTTCAGTAAAATTGGAATCAACCCTCAAGAATTGTAATAGATTACTTGTGTATTTCTGATATTTGTCCCCCCAACCTCTCTGTTAAACTTTGGTTTTTAATAAGGTTTGTGCCTTCTAGCTTTTATTGCCCAGCCTATGAAAAGCATAATTTAGAAAACCTGAGGGTTAAAATGTGTTTGCCTCAGTGTTAAGAGTATGGAGCTAACAGCACAGAATTTCCTCTTTGCTCTCTGCCCTTCTCTGCGTCTGCTCTTTCTTTTCTGATTCTTTTTTCTCATTTCATCTGTGAGCTTACTCACCTAGTCTGACACCTTATCTCAGGACCTAATTTATCTGTCTTTAACTCCTACCTTTGAAGGCTGCCCTGATCAATCTATAATATCAGAGGATGTTCTCAGCACCTCTGGCCAGAAGTGTTTTGCTTTGGGGAAATATCAGAATGCCAGCCCAGGGAAAAGTGGTAGCCTACCTTCTGGTGGAGTTTGAACACATTTGCATTTGTCTGTAGATCAAAGACCTTTTTTTTGTGGCAACAAGTAATGTCCTTCACCGTAACGATAGTTCTACTTTAATTCATGCCATAGGTGGAAGACAGAAGATGTGGAACAAATTGAACAAGTGTTCACATGCAGATCTGCCTTTGGGGGATTTTGCTGTTGCTGGTCTGGTCTGGGGGAAGGAGCCCCTCACGGGCAGCACAGCAAAGGGGACAGACCTGCCTTGGTGCATATTGCACGGGGGTGACTAAAGGGTGGAAGAGGGGTGCACAGGACCCTTGTGGAAGAAGAGAAGAGATCGTTCTCATAGACAAGCCTTGGAAGGGAAGGGGTGGCACAAGGAAGATAGGCATAAATACAGAAACCCCTTGAAAGGGGTAGTTAGACATTATTAGATAGAATCATAGAATTGTCTAGGTTGGAAGGGACCTTTCAGATCATCTTGTCCAACCATCACTCTAACAAAAACCATCACTAAACCATCTCTCTAAGCACTATGTCTACCCATCTTTTAAATACCTCTAGGGATGGTACCTCAACCACTTCCCTGGGCAGCCTGTTCCAACGCTTAATAACCCTTTCAGGTAGTTGTAGAGAGCAATAAGGTCTCCCCTCAGCCTCCTCCAGGACTCCAAGCTTGCACAGGATCCTATAGAATTGAGAGGAAAGGGACATGGCAGGTTCTGCTGAGGGATGTTGAAACAAACCTTGTTTTTGAAGGAAGGTTGGCTGATAGCGGTGGAAAGTAAAGGATCAGTGTAAGACCTGTGATTACAGGGAGCAGGGAAAGGAGAAACAGAGATCACACACAGTCTGGACACTCTCTCTATGGGATGTTGGAGGGCACCCCTGCCAGAGAAGGGGCAGACAGATGCTAGAGGGGACAGTGGGATGGGAAGTGTGATGCGTGACAGATCTGGTCTGTGACACAGAACGCAGCCTCATTTGTTCTTTATTGTGTTTTCCCTGCCTTCGTCTTGCTTCACACTTCCCTCCATATTTCCCAATACTTGCGCTGTCCCGCAAGGTTCACCTTGCACATTTGGCTGCTGGTGGGTTGCTGACCTCTGTCTCTAGAGCAACCCTTGCTCTTGTATCTCTTTGTAAATCACGCGTGTCCGTTGCAGGGCAGCACAGCAGAGGCTGGCCTGGAAGCTCAGTGCTAAATAGTCTCTGTGATAAAGCTGCAGGTGGGTGAGGTAGCTGCCTTTTTTTCTTCTTTCCATTTGGCCTCAATCACTTGCTATCTAATTACTGAGCACCTTGTGTAGTGAACCATACAACTGGCCTTTTCAATGATCTTGTAATTCAGTCACTGAATCATACTGACCCTCCTTTTAATCCTTTTCCTGATGTATTTATAAACTTGCTATGCTATGCCTGAGATAGCAAAAGGTATAAAATAATTTGAACTTCAAAGATGATGAGAAATTTCAATTCTCATTGATTTTCTTGTATTCTCTGCAAAAATAAAGCTCATCTTGTAATTCCACTTTCTTCTACAATAGTATTGCACGTGAACTGAAAGGAGGACCAAACTTGTTTAATATTCTCCTGATTTAAGGCAGAGCTGAACTTTAAAATTTGCTGTGTATGTGAAGATATAAGAAAGTGTATTGTACAGGGAAGTGGTATAGCAAAGCAGCACCTGTAATCATTTAGCTTGCAGGTGTACGTGCCAGCTTTTGATGTTAGGTGCCATGCAATGCGAGATCCATAAGCTCAGCAGCATAGGTGCTAAATCCAGGAGCACCAGGTAAAACGCTCAACTTCAGAACAACACTGCTTTTTGTCAGGGTGTCGCCTAAATATGTG
This sequence comes from Fratercula arctica, assembly GCA_947846985.1. Taxonomy (NCBI): domain Eukaryota; kingdom Metazoa; phylum Chordata; class Aves; order Charadriiformes; family Alcidae; genus Fratercula; species Fratercula arctica. The sequence goes on from CANTUZ010000010.1 coordinate 31,640,758, forward strand.
ACATCTCCTCATTGTGGGTGCTACGTATAAATGTTTTTCTCCTGCCTATCAGACCTTGGAATTGCTCATTCACAGTTTCCCCTCCTGTGCCTCTCTGCCTGTCACTGATGAACTTCATGGGCAATTGAAAAGCTCTGTCCATTTGAAAGTCTTTTCCACCTAATTACAAGGACAAATAATATAGTGCTTAAAAATCCATCTATTTTACTCAATCCAGCAGTCAAAGAGTTAGAGCTTGTCTCAATGAAGAACATTCGGAATATATTTAAAACTACACTTAAGGTGTTCTCACTCACCTGTTGCTACTGACCTTCAGCTTCTAATGGGAACAGACTTTTTTAGGGCATTGCCAATTTTTGTCTGCATCAGCTTGCTCCTCTATGTAACCATTGTAAAAATACTTCTAATCTGCTTCTTTTGATGCGTTTGCCCTGTTAGAAGATTAAGTGCAATTTTGTGCTGTAGTGACTAGAGGGGTATGTATTATAAATAATACCCAGTATTGTCAGCCTTTCACTTAAAACATAGGTTTTTAGTTGCACGGAAGCAAGGCAGATTAAAATAAAGACTTGGGGAGGTTTCTGGTGAATTGTGAAACATCACATAGATATTCCTGTGTTTCAGAATATCTCACAAAATAGGCATCCCTGAGATGAGGGAGAGGGAGGAATGCTTCAATTAACAGATATTTTGTAACTGCAAAATTGTATCCTCAGAAAAGTATCAGCAAATGCATAGTAAATAACTTGGAGTCCAAAATGCTCCACTCATTCATTAACTTATGATTATTGTTTTCCTTCTAACAATGGTTTTCCCCATCATTTGTGTTTTCTTCTTCAGTCCCATTAGCCTGTGATTAAATTGATTATACTCTTCTTCCTTGAGCTCTGACAACAAAAAAATTCTCTCACCAAAGTATTCAGCAGTGCAAGTTTGGGCACTTCATTAGTTTGTCTCTAGTAGTTGATCACAAAGTGTTGTGGTTTGGGTTTGGGGTTTTTTTTTTTTTTTGTTTGCTTTTTTTTTTTAAGAAAACAGAAGAACTTCTAATATGTTAAAGTGAATGTACTCAGAAATGAAATGCGTAACATTATTGTACTAATGGCATCTGCTGTGGCTTGGACTCTGCAGGAGAAAAATGAGAGGAAGTCACAGTCCCACATCAGATGATTCTCTCTACCCTTTTATTACAGCATCGATCCTTCCTCCCATAGACATCTGCTACTCCCACCTACACAGTGTTTTCCCCTTTGGAGGACAAGCACAGCAATCTGTTCTGGTCTAGAAAACGCACAATGCTGATGTGTTTCTAGTTCAAGTGCCAGGAGCTGCATGTACTTATTGCTTCTAAGCAATGCCATGATTTTCCTTAGCTGCCTTAAGCATCTCTATGTGTCTTCTTTCTCTGTCCTCTAAAGATGATGCTGAGCAGGGATCCTTTTCGCTTTTTGATTTTAATGTGATCTCATCCTTCTCCTTTCTCTGATACAATTTCAGACCCTTTTGGAATAAATGTGTGTGCTCCAGTCCACACTGCAAGCACTGCTGTTATCACGTATCTGTTGTAGGATGCAAGGAAAGGGTTTGTTGGTGTTAGCTGTAAACTGTGAGGCTTATAAGCATGATTTTTATAGCTTACAGTGATAATTCAAGATTCAAGACTCTCAAGATAATTCAAGAATCTCTCTAGAGCAAGGAGTCAGAGTATCTCCCACTGTCATTAAGGCCTAAGAGCACAAATTAGTTTGACTTTTCCATGAGCAGAGAGGGGTGGTAATAGCATCTATCTGCCCTTCTGATTTCTGGACGTAAAAGTAGGAGCCAAGATGATACCAACTTTTCCAGTTCATTTCCAGGCTGCTGGTGACTTTACTACCTGTACTGGGGTTTGCAGCCTGGTCAAAAGGTACTTGGAAGGAAACTGAAGTGCATCTAGATTAAGCAATATCGAGGTCTTCGTGGCCCTTTGTGTCTTTGAGTTTTTCATTTTCTTCATTCTTGTACCTGCTTTGACCATTTTTGGGGTTGAAGGGTTGAATTGAAGGGTTTTCTGTCTCAAGTTCTGCCATCGTCCTGTGGAATTTGTTGATGCCCATAAAAACATCTGGAGGCAGCTGTTTGGCAGTCAGATGCTCTTGTAGTAACACCTGAAGAGCAGAGGGAATAGTGAAGCGTGGGTCCTCCTTCACATGAGGACGTGAAAATGGCTGTGCTAGCGCGCACCAGAGGCTTACAAGGATGAGCTGCTGTCCAGTCACTGGGAGCAAATGGGAAGAACAATCTAATAGCAGGCAAGGTGCTAGTCCCTGAACACATAAACACAAATTTTGGGTTGTATGAAGAGGTTTACAAGCATGGAGAGTCCATAATAATCACACCTGACAGTTTCACTAATTCCCTTCCTGGATCTGGCACAGTGTAGCAACAGAGATGAGGTGTTTTAGCATTACACTTAGAGAAAACTGTGAGTGTTGCTGGATGTCACCCACTGTCCCTCCAGCTATTTTGATGACAGATATATATCAAAAACTTTTTCTTTACAAAATACTCTGTAAAATATAATAAAAATAAATAGAATGCTTTGAAGGCATAAAATACTTTTTTTTTTTAATTTCCAGGTTTTATATTATGAATCATTTGATTTATATCCTAATTTATACCCATTTATTTATTACTTTTGTTTATGTATAATCTGATGTCTGATCCTGGTTATCTTCTTTTAGGGCTAAGTGAGGATAATAAAGTTGTGATGCAAAACCACACAAATGCTTAATACTTCAAAGTCACCATTTTTCATGCATTGCAATGAATATAGTAGATTAATGCAGTAAATTATGCGTGACAAAACGGCTGTAATTTTTTGCTTTTCATTTAATCCTAAGAATTACAATATTCTCAGCTTATTTAATATCTTCCATTAAAAGGGAGATTTTTCCATATGAAGCCATACTGACCTCTTCAGAGAGGAAACACTAATAATAGTCAAGTGATAATTAATAATGTTCACACTCTAAGCGTTTTCAAATTACTCATTTCTTACACTACTTCTGGGAGATGTGTGGGTACGTATAGCAGGTATATATAATTATTATGAAATGCCATTAAGTGGAGCTGAATAAATGAAAAAAGTTCAGTTTTCTACTAAATTTTTTAATTTGTAAAAGCTGAAATTTAAAAACATACCATGTGTCAGCAAATAATATATATATATATCTTCAACAGAACATTTCCTTCAATCCCAACTCTAGTTTTTAAACTGTATTTTAAGCAAACTGTTTTCTTTTTGGTTTCATGCAATTCTGGAGTCAATACAAATGAGGTAAAATAGCACATCACCAGCCTAGCGATCAAGGGACAGTAATGCTGATTCAAGTGGGCATGCTGGTATCGAGACATACTAAGTTATTGCATGTAAAAAGCTACCTAGACATCTCAGAATTCACTTGGAAATATTTTCTGTCTAATTTTTATGAATTGGTATTTTTAATGGTAGTTTGTATAAATGATAGAAAGATTTTATGATCTTCCTAAACAAGGAGTCTACCAAAATAATTTTCATCTGCCACCCCGTTAGAATCTTCATGTGAGTAAGACAGCCAAGAAAATGAACAAAGAGGCTCACATCTCACTTCACAGAAAGATTCACTGCATGAAATATTGCGTGGAATACTTAAATTTGATCTAGCTTACAGCAAAGCGTTAGCACAAGCTGTCTTCACTGATGCAGACAGGATACAAGGTGCTGAGGACCATTTGCTTGGCAAATTACAATGTCCTGACTTTGATTTCTGAAAGAAGAATCAAATTAATATCCAGTCTTTATAATCCAAGCATACATTTTCTCCACGTATTTTCAAAATTTAGTTGGAAATGCTTAATCCTAGGAATTGTGCACATACCAAATGTTTTCTGAGTGCGATCTTTCTATCTTTAGATTTCCTCCTTTTCTTCTTTTCTTTAAACTGGGCAACCTGATTAACCAAATCTTTGGCAGAACATTGACAGAAGATTATAATTGCCTGCATGTAATTCATGGCAGAAGGAACATCTGAGTTCTTGCACTATATTGCTGCTAGGGTTTTTTTGTGTGTGTTGGGTTTTTTTGTTTGTTTGTTTGTTGGTTTTGGTTTTTTTTTTAGGAAAGGAGGATTGTGGCAGGATGTATGTAGAGAGGAGCTAAGTTGTCTCAGAAGTAAGAGGTTAATGAAGTAGCAGGACATCAGAGGAACCCCCATGGACCTTCCAGGGTCCTGGCTGGGACATTGAGAACCCTTTTTCTTTACAGTCACTTGGCTCCATGCAGCAGAAGGCGCTCTCCTACACAAAAATCAGAACTATGGCAAGAAACCCTTTTCTTGTCTTCCCTTATGACTGGTTGCAGAAACACCTCCTGTAAATAAATAAAGAAAGAAAGAAAGAAAGGAAAAAAAAATCAACCTTTGAAAGAATCTTTATGGAGCTGAGAGTGTTGTAGGTTATCTTTGAGAGAGGACAGGCAGCAGGTACATTTGCACTCCATAGTGTCAAGATAGCTGTCATGCATTTCAAGCCAAATTGTTGTGGTTTTATTTTTTCTTTGCCACTTCTAATGTGTGTATTTGCACATATTGCTGACCAGGTGCCTTCAAGTTGGAAACAAACTCCCTTTTATATTTCTGTAGAGGAAGGAAATTTGAGGCTGTACAACAAATTGGTTTATAAGAGATTTTTGTATGAAGTTAGGTGTATAGGGATGGAATAGATTTTAAATAAAGTGGAGTGGAGCCCTTGGAGTAGGATATTCCAGCATACCTCTTCTCTGACTTGAACATTTGGCCTCTAAGAGTCTTCACACAACTGGTATCAAATCAGCCGATGCACCTCACTTGTGGCCAAGTCCCTTTAGTGTGGAGAAGCATCCTTCCTCAATGGGAAGATTTTTCAGCAGGAAGCCCAAGTGATGAATTGTCAGTTATATTGAATTATCTTCCCACTCCAAGAAGTGACTGTGCTTTATCATTGTGGAGTAATACTGAGAGGGAAGTAAAAAGGGAAGGAAGGGGGGGGAAAAGTGAGAGGAGACATTTTGTATTAGTGTTATCATCAGTACTATAAAATTACTGATGGTATTGAGGGTTCTTCCATTCACATTACCTTTATAAATACCAAATTCACTTTAAGTTGTGCGAGTGTTCCCTCACTGAGCCGTTACGTGCTGAGTTTCTGCTCAGAGCACATCTTTATGATTTTTATAAGTCCTTAATAAAAAAAGTTTCTGAAAGGAATGCTGTCAGAGATTTAACTAGAACATCATGAGTAGAGTTGTGAAGGTTAGTGTGCTGTATAGAAAGTCAACACTACAAAGCTTGTGTCATGTGGAGTAATTCCCTCAATATTCCTACAGTAAAAAAAAACAAAACAAAACCAAAACCAATTAAAAATCAGTGCCTCGTTTAAAAAAAAATAAGACATGTGGTCTGCTGGACAGCTGGAAGAGACAAAGGTGTGTTGGTGCTAATTATATTTCTCTCAGCCCCCATAATCTGTATAGTTCATAAGCTTTTAGCAACAGCCACATCCTGCTTAGGATTCAGTTCACATTCCTCTGCCACATTCTGCAGCCATCGCATTATCTGCAGAGGCAGGAGTGACTACAAATAGTACAGAATGGAGCAGCCCAACGACTGACCTGGGAGATGACAGCTGTTTGCTGAAATGATTAAAAGAAAAAAGTGCTCACAACCCCCCCGACACATCCCTAAGAAATATACATATTTGGCAGGTTTCTGTCCCCTTCCACAGGAAAGCATCATCGCAAATCAAGAATAGAGGGAAGTGTGGGGAGATGGTCTGTTTGTTTTGTGTATGTATACGTGTCTGTTGCTTTTATGTTCTTTTCCTGACTTTTACTGTGAAAGCTCCTGTTCTGGATTCATAAGGTCTAGCCTCTGCTTCTGTTACTTACCTGCTGCATGATGTTGGACAAATAATCTTTGTTTTAGTTCCTCTCCCACCCATTTTGCTGCCTTGGTTTCTTTCTAATGAGAACCTTGCCAAGTTTGATTAAGTTTATGTATCATTGTTTTCTTCCTTGCTGTTGTTACAGGCCACTGCAACGGTTTTGCAGGACTTCTTGTGTTAACTTCTGTAATGGTTTTGGCATGTCCCACATACCTCTGTCAATCACCACATTGCTGCTTCTCACTCATCAGTGAAGATCCGCTTCTCTCAGCTCTGCCACACTGCTGTCACCCAATATTCAGCTCATGTGTGGAAAGAGCTAAAAATAATTCCTTTTTTTGTGTGCAGAACTTTTTATCTGTAGATGTAGTGGTGTTTTAAGAGTTCGCATCTCCTTTTCCCAGTGTCATTACAGAGATGCAGAGAACACAGACTGACTTCCCAGGGTCACATAGCCAAGTTAAGGGCAGAATAAAAGGCTAGAAGCAATCACATGGCTTGTCCTGCTCGTGAAAAGTCTGTGTACAGGCAGGTACCTTGATGTTTTACATAGCTCGTGTTCCCTAGGATGAACAAGGCTATTTAATAAGAATGCATTTACTTCTGTCTTTGCATGTATAGCATCATTGAAAAGTATTTTGCTAATATTTTCTGCCTGACACATCTGTGCCTATTTAGGAATTTATCCCTTCTACAGCAAAATAGCTGTTGTTGAGTCAGCAGTTCCCTAATACGGTGTAATAACAAATAATGTAGTAGATTTTGGCAAAAGAATTTGCTTGGTGTACACTGTTTTATGATTAGAGGTGGCACCTGGGCTTTCAGGTAAAGTGTTTGAAGAATTTAGATAATAAAATATTGTATTTGATGCACTTTTGGCTCCTAAAAAGTGACATATAGTTGTTAGAATAGAGATCTTAAACAACTACAGATTGCTTTGGCCTGGTGAACTCTGGGGAAAAAAATAGGGAGATTCTGTCTGTTGCCCTTTATTACTTACCATTGCTCACTCCGGTGAGCAGACTCAAACATTGCACTTTTTGCATTTCATTTACCAACATTGCTATCTGTAAAAAATGCAACAAGATACATAATAAGACAGCCATAATCGGAATTTGCTAAGGTTTATTAACACCTTATCAGGACTTTGGAAGGCTCAACAGATATGCACTCTTCATTTGCATTATCTAACTTCATGAAATTTGAAAACAGCCTAAGCTGAGATGTTCTCCATGGCTCATTAGCTCCTCAGAGCTTTGACAGAGGGTCATTGGTCAGATAAATCAACGATGTGTAACGTAAAAAAATGTTGAGATTTACTTTTTAATTACATAACTGTATTCAGGACTGGACGCAAAAGCAGCGTCATGGCTGCAGAGGCAATCTATGTTTATAGAATTATCTCTGGGTAAGGGCAATTACTGTGTGGAGACTAAAGAACTATATTATTTCCAGTGAAGTCAAGCTATGAAGAAACAAAATGCCATGTATTACTTTGTAGTAATTATTGAGACTGAATGGTATGTTAACCACTGTTTGAAATCTGGTTCTTAAAAGACTACAGCAGATATAGCTTGGTTTAACTGAAAACAGTTATGGTGGTAACAGGTGAAATACCATGTAATTTATGACAATTTCTATTGGTAGAAGAGTTCTGGTACATACAGAAAAAAGACCAAATGAGTTAAGGCTATGGGACAGCATTGTCTTACATTACCTTCTTGGGCTATGCTAGATGAGTGTGCTTCTAATGGAAATGCCAACATCCCAGAAAGTGAGCGTGGCCTTTGGGTATCACAGGCTGTGAATTGTTACCTACTTGGCATTTGGGGTGAGTGGGAAGAGTGGATTTGGGTTTGGATCTCTTGCAACTGAACCATTCTAATGTTTTGTTTTCAGATTAAATCCCAACCCAGACTGGCCTGCTCTCCCATGATGACGTACCTACATTTCTGGGAAACTTTATTTCTCTATTACATTTGAGTCATTTTAGACATACTATCTAGTCAACCTCTACCTTGACCTGGCAGCAGGCCACGCTGTGTGCCTACTGTGGAAGGCACTATAAACGTCCTCAAGTGGCTTCTTGGAACAGTTTTGGGCTGGAAGCATTGCAATTGCACCCTCCATGTGGGATTATTCTTATATTACTGAGCTGGGGTCTCTGACTGTGTTAGCTTGGAGCTCCCTGCTCTGCTCTCCACTACGCAGCACGGGCTTGCCCTTGATTCCCTTCTTGCAAGGTAGGATTCTCGCTTGGTATTGAAAACACCACAGAAACTTCCCAATGATTTTCATCTATTACAAAAAATCAATTCAATCAATTTGCCCTAATACAAGCATTCCTTATTTTAATTGTTGCTTCTAATGCCTGCCCTTACCTAGCAGTCACCGGCGAGAGCTGCTGGCAGTTTTAGTATTACAGTGTGCCCCTTGCTCCCCCCCAGCCACTGCTTGGCTGCTCTTCAATCTGAGTTCAGCTGTCTTTGGAAAATGGATCAGTCAATATTGCCCAGAAACAAGGATCAGTGCAATGCTGATTTTGTCACAGAGGGTTCATTATTCAGTATACCATTCTGGGTGCTATGGCTAACCAGTGCCCAGTGCTGTCCCACCCCATAGCTGCCTAAATCCAAAGAAAACAACTTGCAACTTCTTTAATTTCTGTAGTTCTGTACTGTGTACCAATGCAAATTACCCATTCTTCAGAGGCTTTTTATTTGAGCAATCACTTTCTCCATGTCCTAAGCACACATAGAAGAACAGCAATGTTTCGTTCATGATGCCATTGAGGATCATCTTTAGATATTGCCCCATCTACACATCCTTCTTTCCACAGGTGTTTTTTAGTCTTTTATGGATGGCAGACATACAACTTATAATTTTGTATCTAGCTCTCATCTTTCACACTCTGAAACTGCCTTGTATTTGTGTTATACAGCTACAGCAATTAACTTAAATATTTTTAGGCCTAAAAATATTTAATGTATGCCGTGTGCTCTTGGCCCTTCTTCAAGACTTGCAACACCCCTTTTGCCTTCTGTAGAGTTTTTTCCTTTCCTGTATAATTTCCCAGGAGTCAACTTTTCCTTCCTATCAGAGAAAACCTGAGGTTTTGGTTCAAGACATAGGGAGTATGCTTTACAGGTGAACCCGTATTCTAGTGTGTATTCTCAGGCTGCCTTTTTAGTCTCTATAGAGTGTTTTCCTCTGGAAGTCCTGATTTTGAGCAACAGGAGACGTTTGTTTACCCTTTCACTTGTTCTTTGCTCTTACCCTTGACTATGACTCCTATATGTGCTTATAGTATGACTTTGCCTCATCACTCCAAGGCAGATGCTGGGCCTGTATTCCTTGTAATATCTTAATGTTACCCTGTGACATTACCTAGATCCTGTAAGAACTGCCACTCAGATTTTTTTGTAGGCTTGACGGTAGCTTCAGCTGTGCATTATACCTGAAACTAAGAACAGACATTTACCTTATTTGAATGTAATGCTGACAGCTTAGCATATCTGTGGCCAGTCTTGAGAGGGGAATATCAATATAAATGATTTTGTATTATTAAACCAGTGGGCAGGGATTAAGTCAGTAATACTGAAGTGTTGATATTAGCTGTAATCATTGATAGTCAAATTATAATTGCTCTTTGCCTTCCAGTCTTGTAGCTTTTTATTTCAAAGTATGATAGTTTTCCAAAATTATGGTTTGAGAGTGAAGTGAAACTTGACATTACATTTAATAAAGTGCATTGACTTTGCAGAAGTAAACACAGTCCAGCCTCAATAGGTCTGCACAGCTCCATGGCTACCACTGTGCTGCGTGACACAGAACACATTTGATGCTTCACAAAGCACCTGATGGAGAAAGAGGAGCCAGAGCAGAAGCTGACACCTTCATCCACATCTTAAAATGTAATAGATTTAATTAATAGATTTTCAGATATGTTGCTTCACATCTGAAAGTGGATCCTTCCTAATTAGGTAACCCAAATTCCATGTGTGCTTTTGCCTTGTAACCCCTGGCCCTTTATTACTGTATTGAGAGTCTCTTGATCTTCTTTGGCCTGCACATAATGATTGTACTGACTTAGCTGTTCAGCCTGTCACCCACTATCAACCCAGGGTCCTTTTCAGGAGAGGTACTACCCAGCCAGTCCTGGCCTGTACCATCCTATGAAGAACTTTGCACTTCCCTTTTACCTTGCTCTGCCAGGCATTGTGTCAGGTTCTCCCTTTACTGTGGTGCCACCTGCAAATCTGCTGAGGGTGCTGCTGTGTCGTCATCCAGGTTGATGATGAAGATAATGGGATAAGAGTTCTGGAACCAGCCTCTAGGATACTTTGCCCACTACGAGCCATAGTCAACAACCAGTGGTGAACTGTCAATTGCTGCCTTCTGAACAGCCCGTTTCCAGCTTATCAAACTGCCTGTTCATCCAGGCCATGCTTCTCCACCTGCCACGTGAGCCTGCCGTGTGATAGTCCCAGAGACCTGGTAGAGATAGAAGTTTCGGATCTCATAAGTTCTGCTTTTTCGGTATATGTTTAGTTTCAAAATGTGTCAAACCTCAACTTTTCAAAGACATTTCAGAACATCAGAGTGCTGTTTCAGAAATACTAATTTTTCATGAAGTTGAAATATTATAATGAAGTACAATACGAAAAGTATATCTTCCTGATATTTTAGATTAATAGTCTGAATCATATGAGAAAGGGAACCTGGTAGTTGTTAAATAATCATTAAAGTTGAAACATTTCACTACAGTAGCATCTTCTGATGGAAAATAACTTTGGCAAGGACTGACCAGTTTAATACATGCATAATCCAGTGCAGCTAAATGTGTATATTTTCCTGTATGCGCTAATACTTTTAGTCTGAAGTTTTATTCAAGGAATTGCACAATTTCATGCTTTTCAAAATGTTCTGTCAATCAGAAGATGTTGTCAGTTGAAAAGATTGCGGAAGAAAAATCTACATTACTTCTCTAGCACTAGAGCAATATGAACTAAAGAAATGAAATTAACTTGTATTGTTTAGATTGAATTTTACTAATCGGAACCCCAGTGTAACATACATGGTTTGAATAATACCTCCTATTTAGGTAACGGTTCTAAAAGGTTTCAAGCATGTTTGACAGACTTGACTGAACAAAAGTAAATCAAAAGGATACATCAACTTAATAATCATTTATATAATGGAACAACTTATTTTGCAGTTTGCTAGGGATGGAATGGCTTCCAGTTGTGGAAATTGGTAGATATTTCTTTGTGACAGCTGGAGGAGACTAGCTTTGTTGCGTAGCTTGTGATGAACTCCCATCAGATCTGACATCTGATATCAGCATTGTGTCAGAGGGAAGACACAACCTAGTCTGCCACCAAATACCCCAAAAGTTGTGTCCGTTCCATCATATTTGTGTAGTGTAATGAAAGTGCCTTCAACTGGACTGTGCAGCTGAGGATACAACCCCTCTCGTTATAGATGGCTTTGTTCGTCATTCTGTAACATTTTGGGAATTGCTGGGTTTGGGTGTTTGGTGCATTCTCTTTTTCGCTTCCATTACTGTTAAATTAATGTTAAATAATTCTGACAAGAAAATAATGGAAGAAAATTAATCTCTTCTTCCATTCCCTTTTCTCCTTCATCTGAAGTAAAAGCAAGTTTCTTCCATGTTTTGATGACTGTGACTGAGTGCATTTTCTGCAAACTTTTAAAACAAATTTTACCTGTAAGCAACCAGAGTAACCAAGCAAAAAGATACACAGCATAAATTCTATCTGGGGACTAAAATACTATAATAAGCTTTCATACATAGGCTTTTCTGAAGAAAATTGCTTTCTAACAATTAGTCTAATGCTATGATTAACTTTGAGGAGTTCAGTAAAATTAGAAGGTTTTGGCTGGGTTTTTGGGGTTTTCTTTAACATGGTTACTTAACACTAAAATAACCTTTTGCTTGTTACTGCTTTTTAAATTTTGTATCTATATTTGTCTTACAGAAAAGAAAAAGGATTTAGCTTGTTAGTAATACAAATTCAGGTGTTCATCGTCTGCATTTAACACTATTCAGAAAATGTTAAAGGGCTGGCATCTTGCTGAAGATAGTATAGAAAAAATACAGGGGTGGGAAGATTCTGTGATATTTTCAGCTTTGAGTGCTTTCCTCTGCCTTCTCCCATGCTGAGCTTAAGTGCTTTCAAAGACGAGCTTCTCTGTTGTGCCTCCATCCATTTCTGCACAGTCTTTAAAGAGGCTGAGCCAGTAGTTGAATATAGTGCTGACTTTCACAAATAACGATTGATCCAGCCTTCCTTTTTGTAAGTCTTAAGTGGTGCCGTTACATAATCTTTAATATATTACTTATGTAAACTTATGGTGCCAAAGGCAGCATATAACAAGTCGATGGTTAAAGGGACAGTGTGCATAGAGCACTAATGGTTATATAAAAAGTAAATATTTTGTATGTGCAATAATTCTGCATTAACATAGAAGACATCCCTTTTCCTTACATTGGGCTTGTAGAATTATTTGTATTCATTTACATATAGCGCAGACTGTTGAATTTGAAATGCAATTTAGAGTTTTTTTGCCCTAAGACTTACCACAGCTTTTGTGTTTGGTAGGTAGAAGAAAAGGTAATAGGGAAAGCTTGTGAAGAGTGAGAGCTAGCAGACTGTAGAATAAATAGTGAAGTCTATTAGGCTGAAAAATAAATTATGGAAGTCATGCCAGCAAGACTGGAAAAACCTGTAGTCACTAGCAAAGGGAGAATTTAGAAACCTACATGATACTTTCTGTCTAATTTTCATAATTTTTTAAAGTTTGAGTGTTTGAAGATTGGGAGGGCGGGTTTGAGGTGATTGAAAAATTTTAAATTACAATAATTTTTAATTAATGTGGGTTAGTCAATTTATTACTTGTAATTTACTTTGTAACAATAGAAATATTGGAAAACTGATGAGAATGGGATTTAGAAAGGTAATGAAACCATTCACTAAGAGTCTTAATTAACCACTAGACTGTATGCACTGCCCTTTAGTAGCAAGTCTTTTTAACTTCATTCTTCAAAAGAAGTAATTGCACCATTTCTCAGGGCTGCTGCAATACTGTAGCAAAGGGCCAAAATCATTAATCATCATAATGCAGCATAAGTGATTTCAAGCTTGTGTTTTTTATGATCTGTGCTTAGCTCACTGAATATCTACCTTCCACTTCACTTATTCCTGTATGTTTGTGTGCTAATCTATCTGCATGTTGGTTTAGATTTGCTGACTTTAATGTGTCTAGGTACAGTGATGGCAGTTATCCATTTTCTAGAGCTCTTTACATTTCAGTGTGTTTATCTGCACCCAGGACATTCTTTATTTGATAAATCAGTTTTGGATGTTTCTGCTCCAATGTTCCTATGTATTTCACGGAGATAAGTTGATGTTGGGAATAAACAGGTGCAGTCATTCACTTGTTCTGAAGTTGAAACAGTTGGATTCCAAATTTGAGTTAATGTGACTGTAGATTATCCGAAGAGTGGCTGATCATACAGCCAGAGAATTACTCATAGGTCTAATATTTAGTCCAAATTTAGGAACATTTGTAGCTAATTTGTTTTCAGACAAATATTTGCACTGTATTTCCAGAAACAGAAAATGAAGTTCCAAATACCCTAAAAGAAGCTTGTGTAAAGACAGTAGACTTTCTTTACAAAAGCTTGTTTATGATTATTCACGGAATCATAGAATTGCCTAGGTTGGAAGGGACCTTTCATATCTAAAACTGTATTAAAAAAAAAAAAGTTAATTAAGCAGCCTGTTGGATTTTTCATCTAAGTGCATGAGCAAATGCAATTTGAGTGTTGTACAGATTCCCTCCCTGCGATGTGAATATGAAAGTCTCAAGTGCAGTTGCAATATATTTTTACCGTTATGTTTTTTTCTAATGTTGTCTCTTTTTACTTCACGTTTGTTGCTTAACTTTCAATGTTGATTAAATGGCAACACTGTCTTTACTGTAATCAAATTATGCAATAAGTCCTGCTAAAAGGAATAAAAAATATTTAAAATAAAAAGCTAAAACAGTTTTGCTATAAAAGTGAATTAATGAATAATGAAATAAATAATGGCATGTTTTTGTGTGAACACTGTGGAACAGAACTTGCAAAATTGCAGTCCAGTATTTTATATGTATTTATAAATAAGTGTGAATAAGAATATTCTATGCAACTGGTCAAAGAAATGCAGAGATTATATTATTTCTTTGTATAATTTTTATCCTCGTGGATAGCTAGTGAATGTAAGCAGATAGTAATCTCTGGTTAAGGAATCATTATCTCTCTTTTACAAAGGGAATTGAAGCAGAAATTAAATCATTTGTCCAGTGTTTTATATGGATTCTGTTGTACTGATGGAATTAAGTAAATTCATTACTGTCTTTAGATGTAAAAAATGGATTTCACTCTTCAAGGCTAAATACAAAAGCATTTTTTTCTCTTTATATACTTGAACTATATCTGTGCTGGTGAATTGATCTTTAATAGTGCAAGCTTTTTTTCCCCCCAGCTAGCTTTGTTCCATTACCTCATTTTGTTGCATATACCAAGGTATTTTGTGCCAGTCTCTTAGTGTAATGTTTAAATGTAAGCCCATACTGAGCTGTGTTAAGGTCAGGGAGCTATTCCCATAGGATGAAAACAAGCAAAACTGTATGGCAAAAAAACTTTATGGCTGAGATATATTAGGTTGTGAAGTAGTCATTTTAGGGAAATATTAGAAACACATTCGCTTGAGACTTTTATAACTAGAATTGACAAAACACTAGAAAATGGTCTGTAAAGTTGTGCAGTGCACAGCTATATGAAATAGGTTAATGGAGCTTTCCAATCTTGAAATTCGATGATTTTGAGATAGTGAGCTAAATCACATCTGTGGCATACACTACAGACTTCCATTTGTTATCAACACATATCTAAAAATTGACCTATATAGACACTGAATATCTAACTTGCTTTTCTTGTTCTCCCTTGATAGCTAGCTTTAAAGAAATAGTTTGGCTAATGGTAACCTACTCCATTTCCAACAAATATCGTGCACTACTCATGTGGTGGTGCATTAAAGAAAGATTTGCAAAAAGTATCCTTGAAACAATCATAGTATTAATAGACTTCAGGGTTTTATTGTCCTCTTTTTTTATTTGTATTTTTACTTTTTACAGTACTGTTAAAGTGCCTATTGCAGTTCTCTTTCTTGAAGTCTGGTTTTATGTCCAAGTATGACAACCTGTTCATTTTCTGTTCATTTCTGGAATGACTCAACCTTAATGAACTACAAAGCTTTGTAGTTGTATTTCCCTTACAACATCATGTTACACCATTAGATTTTTGACATTCCCCAATAATCTTTTGTCAGCAGAATTTCCTATAGTTATTTCATCTGTAGGAAAACGTAAGATCATGGCCATTCATAAAAAAGAAATGCTTACTCATGCAGTGACTTTCAAAAATTATTCAGATAATTTCTGTGGTGTTTGGTTGGTTTTTTTTTATTTTTTGTTTGTTTGTTTAAAAAACAGAAGAAATGGGGATTGTTCAGAAACTCACAGTTTCATCTGTCTTTAGAGCCGCTTCAGTGGTGATCAAAAGTTATTGCAGTCTGCATGAATTTGATGGATTTGCTGCTAAATTTACACAAAAGTTTTAGGAAACAGTTCTAGAAGTTGTGAAGTTGCCTTAAACTAGGGCTTGAGATATAAATGCTATTGAGGCACTTAAAGTTAACTTGACATGCAATATAAATGTTATTTGTCTTTAAAAAAACTTTAAAAAGATTGTTCTGAAAGAATCATAGAATAATTTGGGTTGGAAGGGACCTCTAGAAGTCGTCTAGTCCAACGTCCTTACAATGAGCAGGGACATCTTCAGCTAGATCAGGTTGCTCAGAGCCCCGTCCAACCTCACCTTGAATGTTTCCAGGGATGGGGCATCTACCACCTCTCTGGCCAACCTGTGCCAGCGTTTCACCACACTCAGTGTAAAAAATGTCTTCCTTCTATCTAGTCTAAATCTACCTTCTTTTAGGTTAAAACTATTACCCCTTGTGCTATTGCAACAGGCCCTGCTAAAATGTCTGTCCCCATCTTTCTTACAGGCCCCCTTTAAGTACTGGAAGGCTGCTATAAGGTCTCCCTGGATCCTTCTTTTCTCCAGGCTGAAAAACCCCAACTCTCCCAGCCTTTTCTCATAGCAGAGGTGCTCCAGCCCTCTGATCACTTTTGTGGCCTCCTCTGGACCCGTTCCAACAGGTCCATGTCCTTCTTGTGCTGAGGGCTCCAGAGCTGGATGCAGTGCTCCAGGTGGGGTCTCACCAGAGCAGAGTTAGAGGGGCAGAATCTCCTCCCTTGCCCTGCTGGACACACTTCTTTTGATGCAGCCCAGGCTGCAGTTGGCTTTCTGGGCTGCGAGCACACATTGTCGGCTCACGTCCAGCTTCTTACCCACCAGTACCCCCAAGTCCTTCTTGGCAGGGCTGATCTCAATCCCTTTATGTCCCACCCTGTATTGATACTGTGAGTTGCCCAAACCCAGGTGCAGGACCTTGCACTTGGTCTTGTTGAACCTCATGAGGTTCACACAGGCCCACTTCTCGAGCTTGTCCAAGTCCCTCTGGATGGCATCCCATCCCTCAGGTGTGTCAGCCATACCACTCAGCTTGCTGTCGTCTGCAAACTTGCTGAGGGTGCACTTGATGCCACTGTCTGTGTTGTTGATGAAGCTCTGTTTGATGAAGATAAAGAAGCTCTGTCTAGTTGTGCTTTAGTCTTTAAGGTCACTTTAAGAAAAATCTAATTTAGAACATTTGTGTGCTGACACTATTTTGGTACAAAAGCCATGGAATTTTGCCTTAAGTTAAAAATTACAAAAAAGTACTCATTTGATTGTTTGTTCTACTTATGTTTTCTTTTGATCCCTACAGACTTTTCTTGTGCAGAACTTCCATTTGCTGCATTTATCTTTATGTAGTTGAGATACGGGGTCAAGTTCTAATACTATACATCCAGAAATAATAGTAAAGTCCAAGCTAAGGTTATTCTGGTGATACTTGGATGAGTCTGCAAACTTGGGAGGTGAAAGTGCTTCTCCGTTTAAAGTCAATGAGATTTCAAGTGGTAGAGGTGCTGGTTAAATCAGAACTGAATGGATTGTGGCTAAATTCCCAGTGTTCCTCTGAAACATATACCTTCATATTGGAAAAGCAGATTATTTTCAGAATCAGACATATTTTATGTGTTGGTTTAGAAACTAAATCAGGGCTAAAGTCTGGATTTGTGTTCCTGCCTGGTGATAGAAATCTCCCACAATGCTGGGAGACTTTTTCTGTTTAAGATCATGGAAATTGCATCTGAATGTGGTCTGGGAAACAATGCTTTTCTACTGTGGTTGTGCGCTGGAGCAGGATTGGATTTAATATTTGGGAATGCTTTTCCAAACCAAGAGAGATTTTGAAGAAAACTTACTTTGGTATGTTAACATGTCCATGTTAAAACTCCTCAAAGAGGATGTAACCAAAAATAAGCTGTTATGTCAAGGTGGTTTCCCCTCTCCCATCCACGCTTTGGAGAATTTTCATTTTTTATTAGCTACTAGTATTTAAATGAAGACTTTGAAAGTTCATTGTAGAAGATCAATAATTTACACGAACAACAATTCACAAGATGAGTTCAATTAAAAGTTTCCAAAGGACCTTAATAGTGATGACTTTTTACATTGGAAGGAGAAAACAGTGTTTTGGTAACTGAGCTGCTGTTTGTTGTTCCCTGGCCCTATTAGATCTGAACTTTGTGTGAATCAGCATGAGCTGCTGCTACTTCTGTATCCACTTCGGTGTGCTCTAATCTCTCCTTAATATTCTGCAGTCATTTTCATTCTTTGTCTGCTTCAGAAATTTTGCCTGATGTGATTCTGGGGTAAGAACAACAACGAAGTCCTGAATTGCATTGTACATCCTGTCTGTATTGTTCACTTTAGGAATGCTTCTCACAGGAAAATATTCTCTCAAAGCAAAATACTGTAGGTACTGTTTCTCAGATGGCACTCCATAATAATATGAATTACTTCATCAGTTGTAAAATGTAATTTGTTACATGCGTTCCGGTAGAAAAGAGTATGCATAACAATATTATTTTGTTTCCTGAATGCAGTGCTAAGCTAATTGCGCCTTGTGAGCGTGGTGGTTAATGGGAAATGATTTGTAAAAGGACCACACTCCTGTTGTCAGAACAGTGGTTTACATGTAGGTGTGCGTGTGTGTACATACAAGTCGTGACAATTTGTAATTTCGTATTGATCTTTTCACCATCAGAGACTCTAAATCTTACAGTTATAATGTGGAATTGACAGCTTTGAAAGTTAGGCTGTCAGATATAAAGATTTCAAATGATGCCCTTGTTTCAATCACGTCCAGAACATTTTTCCAGAACTCATTCTGCTGCAGGAGATTTTGAAATGGTAAGGTTTTTCTCCTGTTAAAATGCTTGTACAGTTCCACTGAAGTTAATTACTTGGCTCCACCAAATTAGTGAAACAGAGAGATACCTTTTGGATTCCTATATAGTTCATTGTCTTCATTATTTGCCTTACAGCACATCGATGAATAATGTAGTTGATACTAAACTGGAGGAAGCTGAAGCCTTTGAGATTTATTTAATCGGTTATGTAAATCTCTGCCAGATATCAAGTACCTTTTGAGAACGAGCACCCTGTTGATAAAGATTTGAATATTTGTAAATTGGGAGAGCAGAACTAAGACTGCACTGGCAGCATTTTGCATCTGTTCACAACTTTTGAAAGCAGCAGTTAAAAATGTGCCATCTGTAATCACCAACTGCTTAAAAAGATGATAACGAATGTTTGCTATTAGCTATTAATATGGATCAAGACATTTAAAAGATCTTGTGAGCCAAGCTATGTGACATTTCTTCATGTAGTACTCTATTCCTGTGGAGTGGGAATGAGCTGTAGGTATAGAACTGCATCACCAGTCCCACGTGCTGAGTCCTCTCTCTCCCTATAGCATAAATCCAGTAACATATAATCTTTTCTTTGTTTTGAATGATCTGAGACCCTGCTGGATGAATTAATGCTCATGCTCCCATTTTTTGTCACCTCCCCCTGCGTTTCTGGCTGGGACGCGTATTCTCCCAATGGCTTTACCCAAGGCGGTTGTGCATTCTCTGCCTGTCTGACCTCTTTTCTGATCGCCGAGCAGCAACTCTGTCTTTGAACATATTCTGCTTCTGGTGGTGTTAAATTGCTGTGGTACCTGCACTGTTGGAAAGCACACCAAAACAATTTCTCCATAACAGCAAATAAGGCTAATAATGTAAAAAATGTGATCCTTAGCTGAAAGTTTCTCTAGAGGCTTAAATTTCTGTAATCAAGGAAGATCTCCTGAGTTTTCTGGTGATGGAGGTTTGTGAACGTCAGTATTACTACGTGTCAGACCTCAGCTGCTAAAGGAATGTTTAGGTCTCCAAGTCACCTTCATGACTTTAGCACTAAGTATTTAATTTTTGCAGAATAAACAAATGTAAAAAAGCAGCAGCTTCCCACTGGGATACACAGTAGCTTTCTCCAATAAACTATTTTAGTTGCCTGCATTTTAATGAAAGGACATTCCGTGATGGAGATTTTAAAAATTAACAAACTGTTAAATGATCGGTGAAGTTACAGCAGTGGTGGGAAATTATCATTTTGACTTAATAGAGGCAGGATACCTTTTAAATTTCACTGCCATGTATAAGCCTGTATCCTCAAAAATTTCATTTATATGCAAATATTTTGGGATGTGATGCATACATGGCCTGTCTGTGGCAAAATATATATTAATCTTGTGGCCAGTGTGGATATTTTTTCATAACTTTAATTGCTACAGGAATTCATAGTAGGTTAGGGAAGAAATAAACTTAAGCTGAAATAGGGCATGACGGGCAGGTCAAAATAGAAAGAATTTATTAGGAATGTCTTCAAGGAGATGAGTATTTACATAGTTTCCATTATAAATCTACAAAAATCACTCACATACCGGAAGATGTGGCTTACACATGAAGATTTATATCACAGAAATACTAGGGCTTAAAAATAAATGCATAAAACTTGTTTTTGTTAGAAGATAATGTTTACAGGTATTTGGCGGGTGCGTGGTTGTACAGTGTACATACGGGAGGTGCCTTTTTCTCTAGATTAATGCCAATTACGTAAAACATTCATGTGTGCAGCACAGTACTGCAGCCTGGCAGTCAGTAATAGATGCAGTGTATGTATGTAAGTAAAATTGGATTTATACACCAAGATTAAACAAAGTGAAAAAGTTATGCTATAAAGAAATCAGGTAAATTTTAAAGGGAATTTTGAAAGGAATGCCAGGGTAATAATATGAGGCTTTTAAATGACTAGGAGAAGCCTGGAAAAACAGATTTTAGATTTCCTGGACTTTTCCCGGAGAGTCTGAGCAGCATAATGCAGTGCTGTGATTGCCTGTCTCTGCATTTTGTTACTCTTTTTTTGGTTTAGGATTTTTTTTTAGGGGTAGGGAATATTAATAACAGAAAAGTCCTGCAGAAAATCAACACTTGTAAATATCTAGTGGAGGGTGGTTTGCAGTGACTGCTGAGGGAACATGCATCAGATGAGAAAGTATATATTAAAAATCTGGCATGTTCCACCTGGCTATTTTTAACACACTGCAGAAAATGTGACTGATTCCCCTATCTGCTCACACTTTTCTCTTTGAGCACTGGCTGTCATATTTCTGTCGCATGCACCACATTTTTCAATAGGTTGTCTCTTTTTCACCCTATGCCTCCTCTTACTACTCCATTATGAAGATTATAAATATATGAAATTGATCTCAAAATAGAACTACTCAGTCCTATTAACTTTGCTGACTAAGAGTGGCATGTGAAGCTTTTTACTTTCATCTTGTAATTTTGAATTTGATTCTGTATTTGTAGTTGTGGGGTTTTTTTTTAGTTTTGGTTTGAGGTTTTTTGTTTGTTTTTGATTTGTTTTCTTTTTCTTTTTTTATGTTGAGACTAGTTCTGACTCAGAACACTTTCTGGTGAAAAATATTGACAAGCACAGAAACAAACTGGGTTAGACTTGTCTTTACCTTTTCATTATGGAGAAAATATTTCCACTTTTCTAGACTAACTCAGAGACTTAGTCTTTAATCAAGGGATGGTGTTTTGGTTTGTGGTGGGTGTTTTTTTTCCACGGGAGTAATTTGGCAAATCATTTATGCACTAGGCATTTGGACAAACAACAACCATTGTTATAAATAAAAGTTATGTGGTTCTGTTTATTACTGGTTGTGGAAAATAGAAAATGTTTGCTTATGTTATGAGTAATAAGTTCAAGTGTCCATTGGATAGCTTCTTCTATTTAGACAAAAACATCTTTAATAGCTTCATTCATCATCATATGTGGAATGACAATAATATCTGTGCTTTTTCAATTCCATCTCAATATTTACAAAGCTTGAAGCAGGTTTGGTTTTTTTCCAGACTGGTTTTGGTTTTTTTTGTTTTTGTATAAATGGTAGCAAGAGAAGAACTGTTTCTCCTTCTCTAAGGTAAACTTGACTCTTTTCGCTATACTAATTAGCTGGTATTGATTAGTACAGCATACTGAAAATATATAACGTGTCAAAATCTGAGCAAGTCTCATTTATCTATACAAACACTGCTATTTCTTTAATCTTCATCACAATTCAGTTTCACTTGAGAAACGTTATTATCTGGCTTTAACTATGATAGTCTATGTCTGCAAATATTTTTAAAGCATGTGATACAAACTCATTAATGTCGGTGGTATGGACTTTTCTGATGGCTTTAACAACATTTACTTTAGGTACAGAATATACTGAAAATACTGAAAAATGTCTCATTATACCAAGATACTGAACTAGGTTGTGACCCGATTGTGTTTTGAAAATACAAAAATGCTGCTCTACCTGGAATGAAGTACCACTGCAGCAGAGATGCTGATTCTACGTCAATGACCATCTCCTTATCCAAGGCTGTGGTTTGAGAGGAGGAATGGCTGCAGGCCAGCCTGTGTCAGGCAGAGTAGCCCCTTTATGGCTATTAATATACAGGACACTTGAAGCTACTCTTAGAATTTTAAAATTAGATTTTATCTTTAAATGACCAATAATACCATAATAATAATAATATCTCTGCAGTGTTTCATTTGTCCTCCATTGTTTTCCGTTATTCACTAGTAGAGAGTTAAAAGCTTTGTTCACTAAAAAGAGTGCTACTTCTTTGTATTGTCTGAATATTTTACCATCAAAAAGAATTTACAGTAGCAGTATTCTGAGTTGATTATTGACCATTGCTATTCTCTGGGGAAGGCAGGTTCCGTAGAAAATAACCTATATAATGCTTGTGTTGTTATGAAATACTTTTAAAATAAGCATAATCTATAAAGAATACAGAGCATGAGATTATTGTGTGTGTCAGCAATTCTTAACAATTATTTGAAGGAAAAATATTATACATCCACCAGCTGAAGTAAGCAGGGACCCCTATTAGTTTAATGTGTATCAGCAACTCAGAAATATTTACTCATTTTAGAAAACCTGACTGGAGGCCAATCCTCTTCTGCTGGGTAATGTTACTTGAATCAGAAATAAGGTACTACGTACTCCTGTTTCCTTTCAATTCAAATTCAATTAGACAATGATGCTTGAAAGCAATCAAGATTCAAGTAATCATCCAGTGGAATTAATATGGTCACGTTTAAATGAAATCACTGTTTTGATTTCAGATCTATCTTAGGCTGCAAATGAAAAAACTGCAAGTCCAAAAAGATTCATGTTGAAGTCAAAGAAAAAGGGGAATGCTGTCAGTAATGGGACCTCTGAGAAAAGAAGGCTGGATGGCGGGGGGTGATGGCTTGCATCAACTGGATTTTAAAATATATGGGAGAAGGAGACTCTTTCCTTTTGAGGTCTCATTTGCTCCCAGGTCAATAAAGTTGTGATTGCAGTGCTTGTGTTCAGGCGGTAGCCATTTAAACAAGCAAGAAACCCAAAATGAAAACAACCATATTGAGGCATGTAACTATTCCCCCTCACATCTGTAACAGTTTTTGTAGAGGTAAATCTTACCTACATACAGATGCCATTGGAAAGATCCTCTTTATCTGGATACTCTCTGGGGAAATACTTGTGAGGAGTGGGCTTCTGTGGTGCTCACTGTGGACCCACTTTCTCCAGGAACGGTAGAGCTGAAGGCTTAAGTTGACTATAGCATTTCAACATCCCATTCATTTTGATGGAACTAAGCGTTTGAGTTACTTGGGCAGCTTTGACATCCTTGGCTAAAAAGTTCAGAATTCTTCTGTTCTCCCAACTCCCATACAGTTAAAACCCAGATGACAAGCAGCACCATGGCACCACTGAGAGATAACTCATTTCTAATTCCAGATACTTCCCAGTCTGGTCTTTAAGCATATACTAGAGATGTAATTCAGGCTGACTTGGACCATCCTGGATCAATCCTCAGGTGTGGACAGCGGAAGATGCATATGTCCTGGTCCTTTCCTGCTCACCCACAGTCATACCCTACCCATTTTTCAGGTTTGGGTGATGGCAGGGAGTTTTGAGGAGTTGGCTGAGACAGAGGAAGCTGGTCGCTGGCCTCAAGCTATTAATGTGTCTGCACTTCACGATCACCATGGCATGCCAGGAGCAAGGCCTGCAATGTGGATGGCAGTAGGACTGGGCAGGCCTCGGTGGGAGCAGTCTAATGGAGTAGTCTGTAAGTGACTGAGGAGGCTGAGAAGATCATAACTTCCCCTATTATTATTTTTTTTTCCCCTAAAGATTCAAGGCTTAGAAACATTCCATAAAACAACAAATTATTGTGATAGTCTGGAGATTCTTAGGATAACAGCGACTCTTAAAACACATTATTTTTCCCAGAGCTGCGTATTTTCTTACAATCAATCTGCTGATTGGAGAGACATACCTACCATCACGTATTTGTGTCAGACCCTGAAAGAGAAGTATCTTTTGTCAAAGTTATAAATGGAAAACAAGAAGCAAATGATTATTTTCCAGGTATGCAAAACTGGAGAGTAAATCTTTCATTTCAGTATGTGTGGCAGATCGATTAAAAATATTCATATCTTGAACTCAGGTACTCATCAGGAAGAAATGTCTTTTTAGTTGCTCAGTTCTTACTGTAAATGACAGACTCAGATTCTGTGATATATTTCAACAAATGCCTTAGTTACATACATGTTTTTATCTTGTGCAGTTTGTTATTTTTAATTGACTACTGCCTCAAAACCTTGATTGATCGTCCTTACTCTTTAATTTAAAACCATTTTAATGAGTATTTTATAACATTTTGAATTTATTTTTTTTTAAATAACTAAGCTTAACATAATTCCAGTGGGGAAAAAATCTATCTAATCATTACATGGTAGAAAAAAGGGGAATGTGGTCAAGGGACTTCAGAAGATTCGGATCTAGGGTGTATTTCTGTATAGGAAGCAGAAACTCCTGAGGGCACCTGGTTTCTGTGGGTGGATTTTAAGAGGAGAAGGTCATCAGTCCTGGTCAGATGTATTTTTGCTAACAGGGAGCTTTGTGTGGATGAAAGCTCTGGGGCTGCTGATGCAGAGACAGGAGTTGAGAAAACTGGGCTTCCTAATTCGGGGGGTGGGGGGAAGACCCTGATGAACAGAGTTGGGGCTATTTCTATGACGTTAAGACAAATATAAGGTGTCTTTCTCTTTTGAACTGTTTCTTCATATTTCTCTGAAGATGCCGCTACCGACACCATCTCTTTATTGCTCAAGTTCATTTGTTGAATAAAATTCTGTTATTTAACAGCTCTGTACTAGGCAAATTTTATTAGGGATTATCAAGTGAGGTTCAGCTTTTAAGGGAGAGATTCCTTTTAGAAATCCTATAGTTTGATGGCAATGTTAACTTTTCATTGTGCATGTTGTTTTCTGGTACATCTTTATCCTTAGCTCTAGGAGAATGGATGCATAAATAAAAATCCACTGTTCCTCTGCTGCTCTGCTGCCATTTAAATCCCTATTTATCTCACTCTAGGATGCCAGAGAGGAAATTTAATGTTGAGTATTGGTTCAATAAATGTCAGGGAGGGCAGGCAGTTTATATCCTCTTTTGCAATAAATATTTAATTCTCATGACAAAGCATCAGAATATCGGGGCGGGGGGGGTGGAAGCTGGTCTAGTGGCCTCTGCCTTTCTCAGCAGCTGAAAACACGGAGTGGTAACGGTGACCATGCACACGAAGCTGAATCTCTGGAAGTGGCTGATATGCCGTCAGGCATTCCAGTGCTTTTCTGATAAAAGTAAGCGTTCCCTCTTCAGGAAGTTGAACTACGTGAGACTTGGTCCTTCAAACTGTCAGTGAAATTTTCCTCTCATTTGTAAGTTTTGTATAGGGTTAAACTTTTCACGAACATGGTCTCTTTGCTCATGTTATTTTTTGTATGGTTTGTTTGCGTTACAATACAAGACAATTACATCTCTTACCCATCAAGTTAATGAATGGCATGAGACTTATTGAGCTAAACTTGCTTGTATTACAATCCAGGGTGTGTGTTAGTTAGGAAAAGACAGAAGTAGAGATTTAGAATACTGCAACATGCAAGCTACTAAGTGTTGTTACTGTGTCAGTTTAGAAGACAGGTTAAAGAACTTAATATACAATTAGGTTTTTTTTATGCATAGGTAATATATCTCTTGTGCATTTTACAGTGAGGAAATTAAGGCCCAAATGGAAATGAAGGAATTTTTTTTCTAAAATGAGATGTTTATCAGTTAGAGGTACTGAAGTTAAATCTCTTGAGTACCAGGTAATTGCCATACCTATCAAGATGGTCTTTCAGGAGACTTTGCAATAACTATTTTTTGGAGTAATTTCCAAGGGAGCTTCACTAAGGAGGTAAGTGGTGCCACGAACAGATATAAAGACATCTGAGCAAAACTAGGTTAAGATTTAAAGATAAGTCTGTATGCCTGTAGGCCTTCCTCGATACACTGACCAAAGTTTGGTGAGAAGCAGTATTTTAGAATTGCTCATTTGGTATAAAATGCATAATGGTTTGCAAAGGCTTACAGCATTGAATGTGTCATATGTTGAAAAGGGTAAGTTCTGTGATAGTTGGAATAATGTAACAGTAATAGGTTTGTAACATTTTTAAGAATCCACTATTATGTCACATAATAAATATAAAATATAATATACAATAATATATACATATACATTGTATATGCACGGTATGTGCATAATTTCCTATACATACATTTTATATAATGATACCTTATTTTGTTCTTTGCTAGTACCAGAGATCCTTACCAATTAGCTTTTTAAATATGTGTAATTAAAAATTCTCCTCAGTCTTCAAATCTAATATTTCTCATCTTCGCATATCCCCATGACTCTGATATATTTAAGAGTCTCTCTGTTTCTTTCTGAGCTTTTCTTATTACCTTTCTGCTTTTGCTTTAAGCTTGTGTTTTAAAAATGGAGGTAAAAACCTCAAAATGAAGCCTGCAATTTGAATAAAGAATAGAATTAGAAATACACTTTAGAGACAGACTTTCATCCCTAAGTGTGGTGAGTCCTTTATGCTCAAGCTCTTCTGTTTCAAGGTGTGTTTCAGCTACTTGTTAATCAAACTAAAACCACCTTAGCCAAGTAAGAATTTCAGTCCTTTTGTCCTTGATAAAATGCACAAGTGTAAGCAGATGGTTAACATGACTAAAAATGTTGACAAAACATGTCTTTCAGCCTAGAAGAAGAGCAGAGAAAATTTACAAAACCTTTCTCTTTAAACTTTTCCCGGGCATGGCACTTCAGGTGGGATGAAATCCCCAACCATCAATTTATTTTTTTGACCTTGGCGAATACCAAGGCACTGGAGAGCTGAGGCCTGGGATATGTAGGGCTGGTACCTCTCAATCAGCTTGTGCCTGTACTTCAAAAGGAAAAAAAAGTATTGAGAGCAACTGGCTATAGAGATAACGGTCCAGCGGGAAGGGATCTGATGCTCGTAGTGTATCACAAGCTGAAACGTGCAATTGCAAGAGCAGCAAGTGTTATGCTGGGAATTACAGACAGCAGTATCACTTGCAAGAAGAGAAGACTTGGTGAGCAGCTCCTCTGTGCTGCCCAGCACCAGTGACACGTCTAAGCTGCTAGAGAAAGGGGAGAGGAGTAGTGTGACCATGCATTGACATAAAGCCAAGCACGGCCACAACGCTGGCTGGAGAGTCCCTCTTGGGCTGTGTTAAGCAGGGTGAGTGCCTGGCAGACTTATGCAGGCAAGCTACTGCTTTCTGGACCTGGGTTTGGCTGAGGCAGGAACGGCACATCAAAATTGTCCTGAACAGATGCAGAATTTCCAAGCACAGGGAAGCATGAAGGCTGCAGAGTGCGGCTGCTGAGTGTCCTGGGCTGCCACGCGGTCGGAGTCAGGCAGCAGCAGGACTGTGCCTGCAGGCTGCGGTGCCTGTCGTCTGTCTCTGCCGTGCTCTGTATTCATTGTGTGTGCTTGGATCCGGCCCCAAGCTTTCAGTCAACAGCGGCCATATTCTAGAAGTAACAATCCTGTTAAATAACTATCATGCCAGCGTGTCATTCAGGCTGTCAAGAACACGGAGGCCAAGCATGGTTGTTTCTTCTCCCCTTCCTCTTTCCCAATTAAAAAGCTTGTTACGTCTTTCTGATAGTTTAATCACTGAAAATTGTGGCCGTCAATCTTGACGATATGCAAATCAGGGATGCCATCTGTTGATCAATGCTGCAAACTCCCCAGGCTCTGCGCTGCGTGGTGAGCCGGCGCTAGGTGTGCTTCCCTTATTTCCCTTGCACATGTGAACAGTCACAGAGGGAATCTGATGCAGAGACTTGGAATGAGACGTCCTCTCCTCACCCTCACAAGGAGTTTATTTCAAGCAGCAGAAGGACAAGTTTCTTTACAGACACCCACTTTACCATAGTCCAAAGACAAATAGACACATAAGGTTACTGCCCATTCTTCATTCCTGTAACTAGCTCAGCTGCAGGTCCTCCCTCTGGCTGTCCAGACAGGGCCCTGGTGGAGCACACCAGCCCGTTTCCCCCTCTCCTGCCCAGCTCAGCGCACAGGTATCCTTTCAAAGGGATGTAGACACCTTAATTAAAAATGTAACATCTGCTATTCTGAGTCAGAGCAGTGGCCCGTCTAGTTCTCTGTGTAAAAGCGCCCAGTCATAGATGCTTGACAGCAAAGGCAGTGGGCGCGGGAAGAGGTGTGCTCTCGGCATCTGGTGTTTCACAGTTTCAGTGCTCCTGGAGCCAGGAGCTGCATGAGAGGTGGAGGTAACCTTTGTGAATGTGCCTCCTCCTTTCGTAAAGGCAGATCTTCTTTTGATTTCTACTCGTTCTTTGGAGGTGAGTTGCATACTTTAATGTGCTTTGAGTGGAGGAGTGCTTTTTTTAAACTACGATCTGATAGTACCATTTGGCTCTGTCTAGTTCTTGAATTGTGAATAATCATTTCCTATTCACCTTTTCCAGGCTATTTAAAATTTTAGAGCTACTATTTTACATCCCCTCAGTCATATCTTTTTCCATCTGAAAAGCTGTAGTCTATTTAGTCTCTTCTCGTGTGGAGGAGTCATTTGACTGACATGGCCAACTTGTTTCAACTTTCTTCACTGAAAAACCATTGTACTGGAACCATTTTAGGTCATTAAGGAACTAAGAGAGAGTCATGTTTTATTTGAAATTACTTGCAATATTGTACTGTACCACCAAAAATGTAGCAAAAATGGTATGAAATTCTGAAATGCAGCTTTCCCCCTGCCTCAGCGCTCCCCAAAAACCCAAACCCAAGGAAAGACTTATGTATAGTAATTCATAAGGAAGTTTTATGTATAGGAATTCACTCTGAGGATGTCTGTTCCTTCCAGGACAGATTCATATAACACGTATTGACATTTAGCAGAAGTTGTTGCTGCAGGTTGAAGCAGAATAGAACACCCCAATTTCAGAACAAATTGTTTATGGCTGAAGCAAGGTTAATGTCTTCTATAGTCTATCAGAATAGGACCACTAAAACATCAATTATCTTAACACCATATAATAGATAATTGATGTTTTAATGTTTCTATTCTGGTCCAATCCCAGGCGCAGAACAGGGTTGACTTGGAAATCAGCTCTGAACCTGAAAGCTGGGTAAGCTTTCTCAGGGCACTGGCACACTGGTGCATTGACTGCCTTTTATTTTGGGTTGTACTTGCTATTTTGATGTTTAAAAAAAAAGGGGGGTTTTCTCTGCTTGAATAATAACATATTTACAGTCTGTGTTTTCTTTTAAGTGCATTTATATATATCAGTGCCCAGAGGGCTACTTTAGATTAAATTCTTAACTTTTTAAAAGGCTTTAATACACATTTCTTTTTTTAATACCTAGACTGCTCAACACCATTGGTTCAAATCTTAAGAGCAGCAACACAGTCGTCACATGTTTGAGCTTATAGGGGCACTTGGGATTTATTGTGCGAGTCTTCTCAGCAAAGACATTTCAGGTAGATTCATTTCTGCTCTGCCTTTACTGCCTACATTGGGGAGAATTTTTGTCCGACTTTTAAAAACTAATAACCTCATTGCTCCTGTTTTCTGCATTTTCTTCTGGTGTGAAAATGAAGAAAGGGAAACCTAGCTGTACTGTTTTCCTGAGCTGAAGAGCCAAAAGGTTCATTCCCCCACCTTTCTGTTACAGTGGACTCTTATTAGGTCTGGCTCCAAGGCTCTGCCATGCTTTGCTAACAGCTAATCATCACTGCAGAATTTGATTCCCTGTGTCTACAGCAGAATTTGTTTTGAAGCTTTCAGAGCAATGAAACTGCTGTGTACGCTAGCATGCATTTTTTATTTGGTGCGTCCTCTTTTATGACCTCCCTGACAATTTGTTTCTCTTGTGCATGCATGAGACTGGTGAGATACCATGTCAAATCGTTTTCTGTCTGGACTGAGAACTGAGCAGGCGGAATTTAGTCTATTAACTAGCACCTTTTGGTTTTTTAGAAGCTGGATTTTCACGGCGTCTCACATGGGAAAAGGTTCTTACACCTACATTTACTACAGTAGACACAGGGCACAAAGTGCAGATCCTGCTGATGACAAATGGGGGATTCATTCTGTGAGGACTGAGTTGTCCTTTGTTACTGTTTTTCAGTTAAAATAAATACATTTCGCTTACAGTGTAGAATATGACCAACTATAATTTAAATTGCTCATTGGAAAAACACTAAATTGAACATGGTTTCTGATTTATAATTTTCATAATCTGGTCTCACATAGCTTCTAAGTGTCTTGTAAAATAGGTTTTCTTTGCAGAATGGCTGTTATTTGTGTTCCTTTGGAAGCTGAAATTCTACTGATATTAAATGCACATGGTTAATAATGGCTTATAAAGATGTCAGAACCTTGCCATCAAAAGGACCAGCTGTATTTGAAATACTTACACTAAATGCAACTTATGAGCTTATATAGCCTACCTTTTCTTTTCCTCCTATTTTGATAAATTGGCTTTGCTGTCAGTTAGACTGTGTGAAAATTTGGACAAGGGAGTTACTTGAATTCATTAACTTTAAAAAAAAAAAAAGGCATTTTTAAAAGAATTGAAGTTAGTTTATGGAACAGAAGTCACCTGCAAAACAACAGATGCACAATGACAAAGCATCAGAGATTTTAGTGGGTTTTTTTTTATGTGTAGTGCGATAGTGAATCTCTCTAAGATATGTCCAGACTGATGAGACAGACGTTACGGCTATTTTGCTCTGAACATTGATACCAGAAAGATTCTTTCCCCCTCAGCATACAATAAATAAGCAGTAAATTAATGAAATTGGATGTAAAGTGATGTAAAAGTTGGTCTCAATAAGCATCTTCAAGTTTTGCTGTTTATCTGGATCTCTGGTTTGTTTTTCTTGGAGGAATACCAGTATTTTCCTTTGACTGAAATATAGCATTAAAGTCTACCATTCCAGCATTGTTCCACTTTTAGTCTTCTACCTAAACTTAACTCTTTACCCCAAAAAGGTACATTGCTTTACCAAAGGTAAAGCCTCATTCTGCCACTTACGCATTACTTCTTATCTTTCATAAATTGACTTTTTCACTCCAAATTTGTCGCATGAATGATAGTGTGCTGGCATACTTCTGATATTGCGCTGATAGTCAAGTTTTTTAGTATTTAAGTCTGTACAATACAAAATAGACAAACAAAGTTTATAGACTTTGATTATGCAATATTTACCCAGAATATTCAGCTAAGCACAATACCAGGTGCTTGAAGGAATTGTTTCTAATGACATAGAGGTGAGAGACGGCCTGCTACAGTGTAAGTAGGCTTCAATTCATTCAATGTGACATCATTCCCCAGATAGTTGTGTTTCTATAAATGCAGAATACGCTTTTTGTTAATAAAACTGGAGACAGTAAAAATAACTAATAACGTGTCAACAGGTGGCCAATGCTGTATGCTTTGGATAGCTGAAAATTTTTGAAAAAACAAAGGTGAATAGAAATGTGCTGTGCTTTTTTTGCTTAATTTTAAATTGAAACAGTTTGTTTTTAAACAAATCGATATCCCTGCATTCTTTGCAGTGCAGCACAACATTAGAGAAAACCAAACAGAACATAAACATGCCTAATGTGATTCATTTTCTTTGTCAGATACAAGAGCAAGATACAAGGTAAACTAACAGTAGTTCATAGAATGGCATTTATTTCTTCACAGTGTGACTTTTAAATGTCACTATTCTTCTAAATTCAGTTGAAATCAAAGAATCAATTTACTTTTTCATTATTATTTTTGCATTAGGCTCTGAGAATTTACGGCTTGTTTATTCTCTTGGTCCCCTCAGTTTCTCAGTCTCTGAATTATGTTAGAGCTGTTCAGATTGTAAAATGTTCCAGGCAGACACAGTTGGTTTTGTACAACGTATTTTCTGTATTTCTCCTTAGTCTTGATGTAATTACCAGGGAAATTTCCATGAAATGGGATTTTATTTTATAAGAATTTACCCACTTGTGCTACTAAATCCCATTATGGTGAGAGCATACATAAGAATTGTCAAGGGGATAAGTAGCAGGAGGAGATGAAATCTTATGAAAAAAGCATTCCATTTAAAATGAAACGAAATATATGTCAGACGGATTTGTGAATTGTCTGCACAGGTGAAATATTGTACCCTTACATCTAAAAAGTTTTCAGTCTCCTTCAGGAGCCTTCACAACAAGGAGTTTTTGTTCTCTTTTACTAATACGTTTTACGAGGAAACAAAATGTTCATAAAATAGTTATTACAATATTAGAATGAACCCATTAATTCTTATCTTTATTTGTTCAGTATGTAATTTCCACAGAAAATTATTTTATTAAAATTTATATGAGCTCCAAGAGAGCATATTTCTACCTCACTTCTAAAGTTGCAAGTCATCATTCTGTTGTGACCGTGTAGGATAAAAAATGGAAAAAAGGAAATTCATTGGGTAAATAATGTGAAAATCTGTGAACTTTTTATGTCCCTTTGTGATTTGCATCTTTGTCTTTTACCATGGTTCATAAAGACCTCTAAATTCTGTCTGTCACATTTATCCTCGTATACTGGGCTACCACTGTGAGGGTATTCTTATGCCAACATAACGCTGGGCTGATTGGTAGATATTCTCTTGGCTAACTTGAAACCACATTTTTATGTCATGGCTGTGAAGTCAGTGGGTAAGAACCATTTATATAGAGGTTCGGAATGCCTTTGCATACTTTTTTAGAGAGCTGTCAGGACTTGAGAGAAAAATGACATTTATATAACGTTCGCACCTTCTTAGACTTTGGGTATAGTGCAGAGTTTTAAAAGTGACATAAATAGTGATAGGGGATGTGTTGCTCTTACTCGCTTAAACAATAGCTTGCAGCTTAGTAGAAATCAACAATGAGAATGTTTTAGTAAGCCAATGTGTTGCTGCTTAGTATTATTTCTATTTATTAGATTTAATATTGTATTCTGGTTTTCCCTTCTCACCTTTACTTTTGTAAATCTTACTTTTAAGCGTCCAAAAGTGCTTGGAAGTTTTTCTGGAAAGCTATAACGTAGTAGACATAAACAAATGCAGAGGTCAGAGATTTTACTCTTCGATGTGTTGGCTATCTCATAATTAAGGTTGACTATTACAATTAATTACAAGGTTCCAATTAGGATCACTTGTTGCTATGGTTATCTTAGTGCTCTAATCTGCTGGTATCCACTGCTTTGCTTCACATTGCTCGGAGTGACTGAGAAGTCCTCCTGGGGTGATATTTTGCAAAAATCACAGTTACTTAAACAGGATGGGGAAAAGTATTATTTATACCTTTAAAATAGGAGACTCTGCAAAGTGGAAGTGGTTTAGAAAGAAACAGCATATCGTGTACTACTGCCGAAGAATTCTATATTCTCTACTTAAAGTATCTGTCCATTAAAATAAATCTGTGCACCCTCCTTGCCACAGGGTCTGAGTTCCTCACAACTTTTTATACTCTTAACTTCACTGCCTGACAGCGATGCCTGCCCTTTCAATGAGGAAGTAGGGGACAGAGACGGTAAATGACTTAGGCAAAACGAATCACGTAGAGCACATCTGTAGTTTATGGATTTGGGCTGCCTTTCCAATCCCTGACCAGCATTTCTTCCAAGCACAGAGAGGCTTGTGGTCACTTATAAACAGGATTTTCACAGGACTGCCATATGCTACGGAGTTCTTCCTGCACTGAAGTACTCAGCATCTTCAGAACTGAGTACGTTTATAAAATCATTAATACATTCCGAGACTCTTATCATGCTACTTATCTTCCATCTGAGAAGTGGTAGAGAGAAAAATTGCTATTTCTATTTTTAGAGTACTTTTAGAGTGTGCTTACACTAAAAAGATCACCTGTGTATTCCTGTAGCGCCTTGTGCCAGGGAATAGGGTCTCTAGGCACTACCATGAAAACAAATAGTATTTCCTAATTATAACAGAAACCAGGGATTGTTGGAGGTGGAGTATGAGTCATAAGTCTCCAAAGCAAAGTGAATGTTATTTAACATTTACTTTGCAAAAGCACTCGGAAACGTTTGTAAGATTGGGCTGTTCACTAGACTAGACACTTTGCAGAATTTGAGTGAATGATTGTCCTATTTCACTTTATTAAACTCAATGAAAAAAAAATAATCAGAGCTCTCTATGCCCTCCGCACAGCATAGGTCCATTATAGTTCCATTTATCAAGGACATATTTACAGCCTGTTTGTACCCATTTTCTTTCTTGAATGTGTTTTAACTGTATTAGGGTGTTTTCCAGTGGTAGCCGTGATGATGTATGTGGTGCTGCTGACATGTTTGTCCATGTTCCAGATGCTGTGCTAGCAGGGGCATCAGCCAAGCAGCTTTTTAATAATCTCTCTTCTCATCTGTAGCTGCAATATTAGCAGATCGTGTTGAAGAACGATGTCCATTCTAGCAGGAACTAGCTGCTGCTTCAATTTACTTTTAAAATCACTAGATCCCTGCGGTGCCATTTTTTTTTCTCTGTGTGTTTTTTAATTTGCTAGGCTTATGTTTGTTGTTTGTGTTTGTAACGTGATCGTGTTCAATCTGGACTGGTGTCTCACTAGCCTGAAATTACTCTGAGTTGTTTAATCATAAAAGAATCTCAAATTAGTATGGGGGTGTGTGAAAGCATTAGTAGGTGGTGGTGTTGATTTGTATTCTCCAGAGATACAATTTACACCAGTTTGTTGCATCATGCTGTTCCTGGTGGTGTGGCTTTCTCAGCATCTCCATTTCAAATGCCCTTCTTTAGAGTCAAGTGTTAAAGTATCATCTTTCTCACATACATGTTTTTTGTTGCCTCACTTTCTTTGCAGTCCAGAAAGGTGTGTGTAACAAGAAATATTCCAGACTTCATGTTCATATAGGTAACGTGCAGATAAAAGAATTACTTTCAAAAAAAGCTTCTTTTATTATTTTTTTTTTTTCCTGAATGGAGAGATCAGAATTGTCTTCCTGTGACCTGGATCTGTTGTTAGAGTGAGAGTCATTTTTGTTTGGCGGCATGATGTTTCTCACAGTGATGAGCAAGAAGCGAAACCTCTTTTGACAGAAGAGGAGATGCTTCTTTGTGAGCAGCTTTATCACTATTGATAATGCAGTGCTATAATCTCTACAGATTGAAAAAGAATATATATATTCTTTATTTTTGTTATTTGCCTGCTCTTGTGGGAATCAGTAGTTATCACATTTGTGATCGGCCTAAATCATACCCTCACTGAGTAGTTAAGTTGAATTATATCCATTTGGATGAGAGCAGCAGCACAACAAAATGACTCTTGCTCTTCTAAGAGTGACTGCCTTTGTACTTGAAGAGTTACCTAATTTGGGCTGTTGCCTGTATGAATATTCATCTGGAGATAAAAGTCATATCCTGGAAAAGCGTGATATAAAGCAAACTCTGGTCCTTAAGACTTTTCCTTACAAAAGGCTGTTGCTCTGTGCCCCCTCATGAGGAATGGCTTCTGGCTACTCAGAACTCACATAAAGTGCTTTTCATAGGGTATAGAGGAAACTAGACAACTTGAGTGTCTATTTGTTCTCATCACAAATAGGGCCTTAAAGATCTTAATGAGTCTTCTGCTTGCGACCAAAATCTCTTGCTATGTGTATATGCGTGTCTCGGGGGAGAGGGGCTTCACTGATGTGCGTTCGTGCATCTGTATTTGTCTATGCCTGCTAAGACAAGTAGTTCATCCCATACTGTGCGCAAAATAATGTACTTGGCACGGAGACAGAGGTTTTCAACAACACATCTCAAAGCTTTGAATCTCAAAGATTTCAAGCATTAAAAAACTTTCAAGAGCAACCTACAGGGAATTAGCAGCACTGTGTGTAACACTAGAGATGGAGGACAATATTCTGATGTCAACTTTCATCAAGCTGTGTCATTAAATTAAAGCCAAAACTCTTTGCCAGGGTCTATTTTTGAAGAATGTCATGCTGGAAAAATAATCAAACAAGATGTTTTAAGATTTGCTAAATAAAGCCTCTTATTATTTAAAATTAGTTGTTACCTTTTTTAGAAAAATAATACTTTTACAAAACTTAAGAAATGGGGGGAAAATTTGAAATTAAATTTTCATGTCAGATAGGAAAGTAACTTAAGGCTCTAGGGTATACATAGCATCCTTGTGATTTAAAAGTAATGCCTGGAACGTATATTTTGCGAACAGATTCTGTATATATATATATAATGTATGTAACTGCACAATTGTTTTATAGTAACAAAAAAATAAAAATTGTCACTTTCTGATCTGGTGCTTAAGCAAAACTAAAAGAAAACTGCAAATTCAAGCCTGTGCAGTTTGGTGCATGTGGTGCACAGTAAAAAGCCCTCCTAACACACCCTCTTAAAAAATTACTCCATGAATAATGCCAAATCCTTTCATTAATTTTATATTTGCTGCAGTAAAGTAGTAAAGCATTAAGGTGTGTCGCTCAACTCTGTGAAGGGTAATTTTAGATAAACATAACTTTTGGTGGAAAATATGGGTAGTAAAATTTTACTGGCACTTATGTATCAGTAGGAATCTTTCCTTGCAAGAATTTGGTAAGGAACTTGACAACTAATAGAGAGCCTCCAGCAGTAAAAGCAGTCATTTTTGAACTTGCAGCATAGTAGAGCTTAGCTTCAAGTTAAAGAACACATCTCCTCTTTCTGCTGGTACCCTGTGTGTCCTATATAGGATGTTATCCTTTTTAAGTATACCTGATGTTTATAAGCATAAGAGGACATCCTTAACCCAATAGAGTGGAAAGAATCTTTGCCTTTCTCTTTTATTGTATCCTTACGCTTTTTCTTCTACTTGCTTTCTCTTACTTTTGACAGCTATTGTCTTGGCTATCACATCTTTGAGCAAAGAAACCTGAACTACATTCAGAACCTCCTAAATATTACTAGTCACTGTTTTTATGTCATGTGGATGCTTTTAGTCCACATAGACATGAGATTAGTAAAGCCTGGGCAGAAAAGGAAAAAGTCCAATGTTGCTAAAGTGTTTGAGTTTCCTCTGTTATAGGAACGATGCTAGGAATCCATCACCTGAAGGAAAAGACATTATCAAAGTAGATAATTTTTGTAATATACATTACAAAGTCATAGCTTCAGCTTTAGTCGTGCAGTTTTGTAAATTTTTTTGATTCTCACATTTCAGGTACAATAAAAGTGCTAAATATTAATTTAAAATCTATATATGTTAATAGGTACCACAAAATCTTTGTCTCCTTCAGCGACAAACAGGGCTTTTTGTTTATTGGTGGGCAAAATGTAATATTTTCTCTTTAGCAGATCTACCTTTTAAAAGGTTTGGTTTCGTTTGTCATGAGCTTGAGTCAAAATTTGTAGTAACACTTGGGGAAGGGAAATGTTTCACAGCAGTTTAAAACCTCATTGGAAGAAACAACAGAGATCTGGTCATTTTTGCGGTGTGCATGTTCTTGAAGTCCTCAGGTTATAAACAAGGTGGTATTGGATAGTGAAATTTGATTCCTGGAAATTGTTAAAGCGTGAGCACTGGTGGAATATAAGGCAAAACTGTCAAACAGCAAATATTTACTTGCTATTTCTTTTTAACTGTTATTCTGGGGTTCTTAAATGAAACCCAGCAGGTGAGAACATCTTACATGGAGTTTAAAAATTGTGCATTATTTTATAGTTTCATTAAGGAGTTGTATAGGAGTAAAGATCTATAGCGGTAATAAGGAGAAAGTTCTAGTAAGCTTTTCTCCAAAAGAAGCATCGACTTTTACTACGCAGCCAACAGTAGTGAAACCTGTTCTTTCTTCCTCCAGGATTGTTGATGATATATTATTACAGTTTTCTGTCATAAATATGGGTCAAAAAAGCTGTATTTTTTTCTCTTACAATCCGTTTTTTCTCCTTGAAGTTCTTACAGCCTAATGAGGTATCAGCACTGGAAATTCAAATCTGGCAAGAGATGCTAAATAAACATACACATAAATAACAAGGAACAGATGAAAAAGAGGACATAAAGAAAAGAAAATTAACAGTAATTTGTGCCAAAGCAAATGACTGGAATACCAGTGCAAAAAGAACAAGGATACAGGGATGAAATCCTGTCCCAGTTCATGTTTTTTATGGAGAATTTACTGTCCCTCTTTATCCAGTTGTGGCCTGGCCAGGTTTTTGCCATCTAGTTCTTACGTCTTCAGTTATCATATTTTTAGTTTTCAGCTTCTTGAATAAGAATTTATATGGTTATGCAGTTTATGTTAAGTCCAAAAGTTTTGCTATGGAAGATTTCTCTCAATTATCACCTACCCCAAAGTTTCAAGGGCTGAATGCTGTATATGAAACCCAATACAAGGTACTTTTCAAAAGCTTTTCTCACGGTATCTCATGAAACTGTATATTAAGCCTTGAAATATCCACGCTGCTGCAGTGTCACATCTGATTCTCTAAGCCTCCTACTCTCCCCCTAGTGAGACTCTCTGTGCTCTGCTGGAGTGATACAAGGTATGGCCAAACCTACTTGTTAAAGAATTCGCAACGTATGCAACATATTGAATAAACACGCTGAGCCCAGTAACACTGGCATCAATTAAAATCACTTTCAGAGACAAGACTGCATGCTAATACGCTCAGGAAAGTTACTACTTAGTTGTATTTAGATCAGTGCCCTACAAAAATGACATGCCTATCGGAGGTTCTCAGCTGTGGCAAAAGACATGTAACTTGTAGTTCTGGGGCTAAAAGGTTGTGCAAAAAATCCCTTAACTTTACTGATAGAATTTCAACAAAAACCTCTTGGGAGTTAGCAGAAGCTATTGCAGTGTACTGCAATGAAGAAATATAAAACATATTTATTACGATGTCTCCCCTCTTTCCTAATGCAGTTAGTACTCCAGTATTATCCTGTGGCTAACCTCAGAACGAAGGGAGATGGGAAAGGAATAGAAGGGGTTTATCTCACTTTCCAAAGCCCTGTTGTAAGCTGCTTGGTGGACCTTTGTAGTGATTTTAATTTATGCGTTAGTTGTAGCTAAGTCAAAGACAGAACTGCACTGAAATGCAGCACTTTGACTTCTCTCTCATTTGAAAACAACATTTTGTTAAAAAAAGAAAAGCGGCTACATTTTAGGACAGAAACAAAAGGTTTTGGTTTGACTGACTTCTGTCATTTCACCTAAAATTGAATTTCTCATTATTTTTAAAATGTTTTTGTCAGAAAAACTTTTCTTAAGAAAAGACTGTTTCCATTCAGTTGAAAGTGTGTTTTACACATTTTTTAAAACTTGTCTGCCAAAGCAAAAAAAGCCATTATTAATTGAGCTCTAATCAAAAGTATTTAAACACAGGAAATTATAGCAGCGTATAATTTGCCTTGCAAGTAGCTTTATAAGGCATATATGTTCATGTATAAAGAACAGATTTTTACATCAATCACAAAAAGTGGGGGGTTTTTTATGAAAGGACAAAGCATTTTAATGTGGCAGATAAGGAAAACATTTTATGGTCCTAATCATATTTAACACAACCCCTCTCTGCCTTCCTCAGCAAAATCTTTTCTGAAAATAAAGGTGTTCTTTAACTTGTATGAAGGAAGAATTCTACTGTTAAATTATACTTGGAATAAACTGGGTAGCTTTTTTCTTTTATGATTATTCTTGAAATAGAAAAGAGTTTTAGAAAAAAAATAAGAACAACAAAAAAACCAAACCTCCTGAGTTTTCATATGAAAGATTTATTGCTTGTAAAAATTTCCTATATAACAGTGTCCTGGAGTAGAAGCATCAATGTATTCAAATGGTGCATTAACCTCTATAGTTTTTATTTTATGGACATATTACATGAAAAAAAGGGATTGTATTAAAGATATGTCATGAGTCCTGGTCAAAGATGCTCTTTTTCTCAAAGTTGTAGCATATAGGTTATGGAATCCTCAAATATTTACTTTCTTCTTGGCAGAAAGAGATACTGTAAGCAAGCTGTTAATGGTATGAGAGAAATTGCACTGTCATATAGCATCTTTAATCTGGTTTTGCAAGGTGATATTTTCTTTTGAGGCTTACATGGTATCTTATTACCATGTAGGTATTAAATTTTAAGAACTCCATTACCTATGTATGTGAATCACTTTCATTTGTTGTCTAACAGGATAAAAAAACCCCACTCTTATCCAAATAGACCTTTGGAAGCATCTATTTTGAAATCCTTCTGCCTTTGCGGAGATGGTCAAGGAAAGCAGGGAAACTGCAGAAAGGTTAAAATGTGAAAGGGAAAGACATGTTGATCTTGAGGGACGAAGAAGAAATGAAGTTTCATGGTTCCCGTCATACTATTTCTTCTGTGGCCCCTTTTAGTGGAATTTTAATGTTGGAGCCTTTTTTTTATAACACTAAAATCTTTGTTCCCTAGTTCCGATTAATACATAGTTTGCTTTATTTACAATATTATTTATTTCTTTTCGTCTAGACCATTGCATTTTTTGTAGCTGTTTAATTTTATATTCTTAAGTGGATGTATTTTAAGTCAGCAAGTATAGAGCCTTTGAATTAAACAATATGGTACTTTTAAATTCAAGTCAGTATTTAATAAGCAGTTTATGTTTTAAAATGTTTATAATTTGTGCTTTCAGATTATACGTATTTTTGCATTTTCTGCTGTACTAACACATAAATACATAAAACCAGGAATTTCAATCAAAATATGGATTCTAGTTCAGGAAGCTACCTAAGTGTGTATTGAGTTAAAAACGAACAGAGACATTTTTGGAAACAAGACTAACTCACTCAGAATTAATCATGATTAATTAAGAGCGTTACTGGATCAAGAGCATGGCTGGCAGTTCTGGTGTGGTTCAGGCAGAGGGGGATTCATTTCTTCTGTGTGCTTTATAGTGCAGACAGTCAAGAGAAGTGAGTTACACTGAGATTTCCATTGTATGACTCATACCGCAGTTGTTTCTTGATAGTGTGATTCACACCCACGAAAACATTGTGTAATGAAAAGCTGTCCACTTTGTGAAATTGCGAAGTGGACAGCTTTTCTTTGTGGGTTGCTTTGTTGTTTGTTTTTTGGTTTTTTTTTTCTTTTCTTTTTTACTGTCTCTTCACTTGTTGAAGTGAACCAACTCTCAGTGTCAGAAGATTACTCACAGATTTTTCTACTGTGCGTTACAAAAGTACACAAATATCTGTTCTAAATGGTCTTCACATTTTGTTGCTGATTTTAAGAGACCATTTGGCCCCTTTATTACAAGTCCCTCTAGAAAGTCCCTGGTGTTTGGCTTCTGCTTCCCTTCTGTTAACACTGCTCCCGTGGTCTTCACTGGGTCTGCAACCTATGGACTGGGATGTAGACCCCAGAGGTTCTGCTATTAAAAATGGAAGAAGGGAAAACAGCCATAAAGGAAAGAGTTTGGGAGAACTATGCTTATTGCTTCTACTGCCATCAGAAAAGCTGGCAGTTTTTCAGCTGCTGTTTACGAGAGTAGCATATTCCCTCCAAGTCCTTCTATTGCCCCTCCATGACTACAGCGACCATGAAAAGGTTGATTTGACATAGGGCAAAGCAGGCTTTGGCATCCCTGACACTTTGCTGCTGTGGGCACTCTGCCATTTTCCTCACCGGTGCTCATGGACATGGCTGAGGAGCTGAACTCTCTGCACCGCTCCACCAGTTAGTTGTTGGACTGGTCCTGGCTTGCTGACTTGCCAATCTTGGTTGGAGCATCTCAGAGCTATAATAAACAAGGACTGGAAAACTAAGGAAAATCTGTAGTACTGTGGCCTTCTCTAAGCTTATCATCTAGGTTTCTGCCGTAATCAAAAGAGAGACACCTTCAAAGGGTGATTCATTAGACCTGTCTTGAATAGGATAAATTGCTCTGGAGCTGTATATCTATTTCTATTGACTTGGCCTTCTAGTGAGCTGCTTGGATTAGGCACCTAATTTTACATACCTAAAGTTAGCTGAGATAAGTTTCTTCGAAGTGCACGGGAAGGAAAGACTTTAATGTTTCTAATGCTGGAAAAAAATTGTTGTTGAAAATAAAATGTTGCTCGTTATCACATTTAGCTTTATTACCTAAATGAAAAGTCATTAAGTGGTGCTGAGTGCAGTACAGATCTCTATAAGGGACTGCAACTTAACCACCTAATGACATGGGGTATTCAGGTTGACAATAATGATCGTTTTGTGAAAATTGCTTATAAAAAGCAAAGTTTGGGAATCATAGTATCTTAGACACTAAACAGGACTGCATGAAATGCATTAAAAAGCTAATTGCGCTTCAAGAAAATATCCTTGGCTTTAGAAGAGGTTTAATAGTATGAGTCATTAGTAATATTTTCCTGACTATTTTTTTGAAAAGTTCCCCCTTGCTGTTCAAGTGAAAGGACATTATTTTCTGCAAACTAAAGAACAGAGCAGTTAAAACTGAAAGGCATTTACATTGTCATTCAAACTGAACGTCATGTGTTTTTTAAAGCAAATATTTATGGGTCAGAAATTGGCACTTTGAAATAACTATTTTTAGGGCCTTTTGGGAGGAGTGATGAAAATTTTTAGAAAGGAAACGAAACAAAACAAACAAAAACCAACTTAAAAAACCCCAAACTGCTCCATTAGTAGATAGAGCTATTATTCATCATGTGTCCCACACTGACTGTTTCTGACCTTGGAAACATACTCCATCTCCCCTGCCTTTGCCAGTTTCCGTGGCTCCATTGTTACTGCTCTGAATTTCATAGCACGCTGCAGGAATGTAGAACCATTTCAGGACGCCCACAAAACACCGTATGTCTATCAAGAAACTGTTGATCTCACTTCAGAAAGGGACAGCACAAGAGTTTTGAAGCTGTGTCATCCCATAGCATAAACTTCCCCCCTGTCTCAAAGACTTCAACTTGCTTTCCAAAATACTCCGCCACCACCAGTAGAGTTTGGCACTCCTGGTACAATGACATTAATGAGAGATGACCTGCAGCAACACTGTGGCAATGGAACTAGAAGATTATTCAGTTTTGGCATTGCCTTTTACTTCCTCAGCATTGACTGGGCAGAGTGGAATAACCGTGAGACAGAGTGTTTGAAGTCATTTAAACATACATTGTGCCTTTTGAAATCAATGAGCTTGGTTCAGCTGTATTTGTGAACTGAAATGATCCCAAGTACCAGAGCACTGAGATGCAGTGCTGGAGGGTCACAGAAATTGCTATACAAAGATTACTGTAGACTGGATTTCATTTTTATCCATAAAACAGGTAATCCACAGGTCCCATCTAGTCCTGCCAAGAAGCCTTCATACCTGGACTATACTTAGTTTTTCCTTGTTATGGGACTTCCAAATATGTTAAAATGTAGCCATTTATCCTCAGGAACTGACTTTATATAATTTCAGAGAGCTAAAATCTCATCATTACTAGATGTGTGATAAATGATCAGTATTGACCTAGACTGGATTTGATCCAGGGTCAGATGTGGGGAGGTCCATACGTTACAGGAATTTTATCACGCTATTTTCCTGAGCCTATTTTCACAAGTGAAATGAAGTCGCATTTTGTCAAAATATTAAAGGCATATAGTATATTCATGTAATTTGTTCTTCCTTTTTTATCCAAAGGAAAATTGTATTCTGTGAGACACATTAATTTCTTAGAAGGATTTTCTGCCAAAAATCCTGCTGGAGGATTTCTTTATTAACGATAAATACAAATAGGTTATAGATTTGGAGAATAGCAAGAACTCACACTTACAGGAACATTTTAATATAAAAATATTAATGTTATACTACAGAGAACAACTTTCTGATCTAGTAAAATAGTAAATGCTTGCCTTTTATTGTTTATGGGATAATATTGATAATTTTAATTTTCTCATGTCATCCTCAAGATGCTCTTCCCCCCGCCTTTCCTCTGATAATGTGAGTGGCACGCTGTTATATCCCTCAGCAGGTAGCACCTTTTTTCTTCTCTCTCTCTCTAATCTCTAAATGAGGTAAGAGACTATGCTGCAGAAACAGCTTTTCAGTTTGAGGTTTGGTTTTATCTTTCCCTATATCCTCTTAAAGTGAAAGAAGAGGAAAGTCTTCTCTTGCCACACCAATTAGCAGAAAGTAATAGAGCTCTTAAATGTTAAACAGAGCACTTCATATACACTGTTACACAGAAACATCAGAGTGTTGCTGTTCATTCCTGCCACTAATACAGGCTTCCAGATACTACCCTACAGTGTTTATGTGTTTAGTTGCAAATTTGTTATAATTGTGTAATGGAGTAAAAGCCAAAACCAGGGATATTCTAATAACAAAGAGGAACTGAAGAATCTTTAGAGAATCTGAAAAAAAAAAAGCAAATACCTTAATAATATT
Organism: Fratercula arctica; assembly: GCA_947846985.1. Classification (NCBI taxonomy): domain Eukaryota; kingdom Metazoa; phylum Chordata; class Aves; order Charadriiformes; family Alcidae; genus Fratercula; species Fratercula arctica. Next base: position 31,685,197 of record CANTUZ010000010.1, read on the forward strand.
AGAATATAATTTGGGACGTATTTTTGTCTCTTGAAGGCACAATGTTCACTGTAAATTTTGTGTTGCTCTCCACCAAAGCTTTCAGAGAGTAAGAAAATGTGTATATGCACAAACACATTAATCTATATATATATAAACAGATAATATCTATATTCATTTATACTTCTGAGCAATCAAGCACCAAGTTTTCCATGGTCTTGCAATTGTAATATTGCCTCAGTTTCAGAGTAGCAGCATAGAGGTGTAAGTATTAAAACTCTGGTAAGGTATAAACATTCATAGACCTGTTCAAAAGGTGCTCAGCCACAGGCCACCATGTCCAAGTGCTTACTTGAACAGAGAAAGTGTCATGTAATTTTTGTCCACTTCCAGATGATGCATCCAAACAGAAAAGTTTTGCAGATTATCAGCACTACTTTTTTTTTTTCTTTCCCTTTTTTTTTTCCTCCAGATCTTTTCCAAAATTAAGCTGTTGGTGATCCTAGCAAGTTCTGCCTTTATATACTGTATCAAAACTTCCTGCCTGTTCTGTCACTTTTAGATACTAGGTATTGCCTTTATGTACACACTTGATTGTGGGATGCTCGATTTTTCTTTAAAGCACATTGGCAAGTGCTGGAATGAATGTGAGCTTTGGATCAGCCCTGGAGTCAGTCAAGTGTGAATTGGCTATGGATATATGCTGCCAAGTCTGCAGGGGAATACAAAAGGTCTGTTTTCATTTCCTGCCATGAGTAAATTCTCGGCGAATTTTTGCATTCCTATTGGCGAAGAACAACTTGTTCAGATTGTATTTCAATACTTATCAGTCCATCTCCAGAAGATTTTTCAGATGTTCTTTATTTTTCTATGAAACCTTTCTTTTTCAGTAATCCTTATGAGCAACCTTTTTACTAGAATAATATTTTAGCACTGCATTGGAGCACATACGTTTTGAATGTGTTGGATTTTTGAAAGATCTTTTATTACACATATCAGCTTTCATCCTTCTGAAAATCTCTTTGTACATCTATAGATTTAAATGAATGCTCTTAAAGGAGCTGCTATTGGAACACCTCGAGCAGAAAGCACACCAATCCCACTATAAAAAGACTGTAAATCCATTTCTGAATACAAACTTTGTAGCTGAGGAAGCTCAGAAGAAGAGTTCATTCTGAAAGTCTGATTGATAATTTAGCCTTCTTTCAAAATGGAGTGCAGCAGTTGGGTGAATGCTGAGAAGAATTTTGGAAGGGGTTAAGGAGGGGGTAAAGAAACAATACTTCCAGCCCTTAACAGGTTTTTTCACCTGTTGTCACCTGTAGTTGCAAATGTGATGGGTTGAATTGGCTGCTTTGTTAAAAGCAAGATATTTTATGAAACATAATGGATTTGACAAAGCTGTTATTAGGAATGTGCTTTAGATGCAGGATGGAAGTTCTGATCTGGGAAAGGTAGAGCAACTCTCTCTTTCATGTCAAAACTGGTAGTTCTCAGAGCTGTGGTGAAAGATGGAGTTGTCTTGCCGTTGGTTATTCTGAGGTGCTAGAGACACATGCTTCATGAAAACAAGTTAGACACATTTAATTTTCTTTCAATGTGAAATGGAAACAAATTCTGAAGCATATTTTCTGTGAGGAGTTGTTGTTTTACACCAGTTCTACTAGCGTTTTGATGCTTTTCATCCTTAGTTTGTGCCTAGATGGTCTTGGCTGGTTTAGGCAGCGTTTATACGCAGCCTCTCTACGTCCAAGGTTGTAGGCTTCAGAGGCGGACCTTGTCTATGCTTGCCAGTTCGTACCCTGACACTCGCTTTCCTTGTGCAGGATCTGAGTTACCATCAGCTTCCCTGTATAGCTAAGTCATAGTCTCAGAGTTTTACCAAGATACAGACTCACCGGTAATCCGGAAGTGCCTCCTGAATTTTGCAAGAAAGTAACCCCCCAAAATTTTAAATGGATTTCTAAATACATTACCCTTCAGAAATCATATGCGGCTGCCTCCAGATGATCTGTGTCCACAAGCAGTTAGGCTTCATGTATTGTCATGATTCAGGATCCTCTTTTCTTTAGTCCGGTCTTGCTTTTTGTTGTAGTGAGCATGCTGCTCAGAAGGGACCTTGGTGGTTCTATGGCTTTCCAGTCTTCCGTGTCTCGTGACTCTTCTGAACAACCTTCAGGTGCTATAAGATCACCAATTTCTGTTAGTGATGGATGATGCCCTCCTTGTACCAAGGTACAATTATATGGAGAATTTATAAGACAAATCATAACAGGAGTTAAACACTTTTAAGTTGTGAAAGTCAAAGATTTTTTTTTTGAATGGTGAGTTTGATTTAGAGTTTCTGTATTTACATTTAAAATGAGAACTTTGTACCCCAAAATATGCATCTGTATTTGTGTACTTTTCTGGGTCTTGCCCTGATAGTTTCTGAGCCTTTAGAAACAATAAATTTTTCACACACAGCAGCTTTATGAGCTAAGGAAGCATTAATATCCTCTTTTATTCTGGGCAACAAAGTATTTGGATATTGAATCACTTGCTCAAGGTTAAAAATGAAATCTGGGAAGGTCAAGGAGTTTAAAATAGTATGTATTAATCTTAGGGCAGTTGCTTATTTTTATAAGGATGTATATTGCTTGAATAAGCAAACATTCACAGTAAAAATACTTCAAGTTACTGCCTTTATAGTCCTGATTGTTAGGGGCTTTTTTTTGGTAGAAGAGAGAGATGAATTCTGACACACTGTGTGTAGAAAGTAAATCAGAGAGTACTAGTTAGGTTTCATTTTTTTCTGATGAATGCACCACACTTTGAAATGGAGCTTCAATTTTCAGTTAGTATTTTTAAGCACGTTTTTTGAATGCGCAAACTTACTTTTTCTCAAATGCGTAATGGTTGAACTGAGTTCCTTCCCTGTAACCTGCAGCCTTCATGTGCCGCCCAGGGCTGTCAGAGACATGGATTGCTCTGGTGAGCAAAATCCATGTTTTTTGTAAGTGCAAATGGCAAGAAGTGTCTTAGTAAATGCTGCTTTAAGAGTATGCTGCAACTGGTGTGAATCCAGTAACACCCTTATGCTGGACAGGCAAATGCTAAGGGTTCTGTGGGTTGAAGTATTTCTGTCTATCTCTGAATTTGCTTCAATGCTTTACAATTTCGCAACATGTAATATTAAAAGGTACCAAAAGATAATCTGGCCTTTTTGGTTATTGCAGGCTGTATAACTTATTCCAAACTTCTTATCAGAGTTAACATAGTGATAGGGCAAGGGGAGTTAACCATTTACTAGTCCATCCACTGTTTGTTCTTCTAAATCCATATAAAATCTCTATTAAAAGATTAAACGTTGTATAGTACTAAGTTGAATTACTTGAAGAATTTGTATGGTTAATTTCTTATTCTGAATCTTACCAGTAAGCTTGTTAAAGAAAAACAAACACTCACACCCCCAAACCCTCAAATGTAGAAATTCTTAAATATCTAATTATTGATTGACCAGTCATAGATAAATTATTTTATTTTATTACCTGAGAACATCAGGATCCATGTTGTGTGACTCTGTACGTCACCTCTTAATCTTTTTATATTTTGGAACTATTAATACGTTGCATTTTCCTGGGCCTTTTGAGATTTGTTAGAAATTAAAATTACTGGTTTTGAACTGCACTTAACTCTTTCAAGATTCTGTTTTGTCTTTTGTTATTTATTCATAATACTGAAATATTTTTCATTATCTATATTTTCTGAGCTGCTGTCATGTAGTAGATGAAGATTCTTCATTTTTATCTATTAGGATTCCTGAGGAAAGATTACTTGGAGCACATTGCCAAACAAACGCATCCTGTCCAGCTTTAGTGGGGTAATATGTATATATTGTATTTGAATTACAGAAGATTTAGATGCGCTGCCAGAAAAGAAATGAAATAGTAGTTTTGAAAACCAGTTTTTGAAAGGGTGTATTTGTTATATCAAGTAGACAGAGTAGATATTCAGTTTATTTGAGCAAGCAAATGAATAAAGGGGGAGAGAGAGAATTATTTGAATTATCACACAGAATTACAGAATGGTAGGGGTTGTAAGGGACCTCTGGAGATCATCTAGTCCAGCCCCCCTGCCAGAGCAGGGTCACCTAGATATGAATCATTTGGTATCTTGTGAAAACTTTTCTTCGTGGATCTCACTGTGTCTGTCTGTCAATCAGAGTCAGTTTGCTTAAGGACCCGAAAGAGGCTTGAGTTTGCATTGTGTTTGCAAAGAGTACAATTGCCTTTCCGCAGTATTGGTTGTCCTATGTAATTTGCCTGTGTATTGAACAGGCATCTTCTCTGACCAAAGCAAAAGATTGTTTTACTGATTTAGACTGTATACGTTCCTTAGCAGAAGTGTGCAAGTAAGGATAAATACGGAAGAAACCATGTTTACTGCTCAGACTGTTACACCTGCTAATAATACCTCAGGTAGTAGCCCAGACCTTGCATAAGGATCTCCAAGTCTGGTAGGAAGTAAACCTGGTTTCTGTGAGATAATTCAATGAACTATTACCAATCTCTTTGGAAAAAAATGATCCATCCATTGTTAGCAGTTGATCCAGATTTTCACTAACAATGGAAAACAATTCCAACCTTAGTAGTTGTAAAGGCAAGAATTGTGTAGTGATAGGTTGACCTTAGCTGGAAAGAACCTGAAACTCTGGGCAAAACAGGAAAGGCTCTACTTGAAGCAGAAGTGTTGCCACAGCCTCTTGTTGCCACCGTAGGTTTTTTTTAAGGAAAAATATTTATCCTGTTCTACCAACCACTGCCTGGGAGGAAGGAAAAGCAAAACAGAAATAAGAAGAGCTACTGTGTGTGACAATGCACCAGAAATCTCAGATTGTCTTAATCCAGTTTGGGGGAGAAGGTGATGAGAAATGTCAAAGGATATTCTCAATTTATTGCTTGAATTATCACCACCATATGTGTGCAACGAGAGTATGTGAATACATGAATACTTGTGTGGTGGCTTTTGTCCTTCTGTAGCATCCAGACATATTGAAGAATCATTGTGTTAACTGCTTCATTGGAAAACCGTTCTTTCCCCCAAGGAATCTAAGAAGGCTTGACAAATTTGTGTAAAAATACAGCATGTATGAGGGAGAAAACAACAAATATTAGAACTAGTTAGAAAAAAATTAGACATATTTAATGGCAGTCTGCTGAAGTTCCCACTGACTGGAAAAGGGGAAACATAACACCCATTTTCAAAAACAGGAAAAAGGAAGACACGAGGGATTACAGGCCGGTCAGTCTCACCTCTGTGCCCAGCAAGATCATGGAGCAGATCCTCCTGAAAACTCTGCTGAGGCATGTGGAATATTAAGAGGTCGTTGCTAACAGCCAATATGACTTCACCAAGGGCAAGTCATGCCTGACAAATTTGGTGGCTTTCTATGATGGGGTTACAGTGTTGGTGGATAAGTGGAGAGCAGTTGATGTCATCTACCTGGACTTATGCAAAGTGTTTGACACCGTCTCGCATGACATCCTGGTCTCTAAATTGGAGAGACATGGATTTGATGGATGGACCACTTGGTGGATAAGGAACTGGCTGGATGGTTGCAGCCAAAGAGTTGTGGTCAACAGCTCAATGTCCAAGTAGAAACCAGTGACAAGTGGCATTCCCCAGGGATTGGTACTGGGACCAGTGCTGTTCAGAATCTTTGTTGGTGACATGGACAGTGGGATTGAGTGTGCCCTTATCAAGTTTGCTGACAACACCAAGTTGTGTGGTGCCATTGGCATGCTGGAGGGAAGGGATGCCATCCAGAGGGACCTTGACAGCTTGAGAGGTGGGCCCATTCCAACCTCATGAAGTTCCACCAGGCCAAGTGGCACCTGGGTCGAGGCAATCCCAAGCCCAAATTCAGGCTGGGTGGAGAATGGATTGAGAGCAGCAGACCTGCCAAGAAGGACTTCAGGGCGTTGGTTGATGAGAAACTCTACATGAGGCAGCAATGTGTGTTTGCAACCCAGAAGGCCAACCATCTCGTGTGCTACATCAAAAGAAGTATGGCCAACAGGTCGAGGGAGGTGATTCTCCCCCTGTACTCTGCTCTGGTGAGACCCTACCTGGAGTACTGCATCCAGCTTTGGAGTCCTCATCAGAAGAATGACTTGGACCTGTTGGAGCAGGTCTAGGGGAGGACCATGAAGATGATCCGAGGGCTGGAGCACCTCTCCTATGAGGACAGGCTGAGAGAGTTGGGGTTGTTCAGTCTGGAGAAGAGAAGACTCTGGGGAGATGTTACAGCGGCCTTCCAGTATCTGAAGGATAGATGGAGAGGGACTTTTTACAAGGGCATGTAGTGATGGAAAGAGAGGTAATGGCTTCAAACTGGAAGAGGGTAGATTTAGATTAGATCTCAGGAGGAGATTTTTCACTCTGAGGGTGGTGAGACACTGGCACAGGTTGCTCAGAGAAGCTGAGGGGGCCCCATCCCTGGAAGCGTTCAAGACCTGGTTGGATGGTGCTTTGAGTAACGTGGTGTGGTGGAAGGTGTCCCTGCCCATGGCAGGGGGGTTGAACTAGGTGATCTTCAAGTTCTCTTCCAACATAAACCATTCTATGATTCTATGAATGCTTCAAAATAAAGAATTGTATTTTGAAAAAAAAACCCAAACAACAGTCCCAGCTGTTGTGGCTCTTGCACACCTCTCCCTCTCTACTTCCTTTCCCTCTTGTTTTTTCAGGGTAAAGGTGGGGAAGGGATGATAAAGCAAAACTTAGGAAAGTGATATTTTTCCTACTTGAAAGGAAATACTTGAATGTGAGGGGTTTGAGTTACAACTTCAACCTTTCATAGAATTTTGTAGATAAACAATATATTTGAAGAAAAATGTGAGCTGTATTTTGCCATTTAAGATAATACCATCTTTATTTCAACTGATACATACATCTGCAAAGGACGAGTAAGCAAAACAAATGTCAGCCTCCCTGTTACTGGTTTTTTGTTGGCAGTTTGTCATGGGTATCATGATAGAAGCGTTAGAAGGGATTTGAAGGATGATGAGATCTTGGTTTTACCTTTACAAAATATACGTGTGTCACACATTTATATGCAAATGAGAAAGTTCTGCTGTGTGACAAAGAGAAAATTGTGTTGGTGCTTTCTATTTCGAAGAGGCATTTGATGATTTATCATATTTACTGCAGTGTATTGTTTCAGCTAATACCATACCTACTTAAAAAGGTATAAAGTCCTTTCAAATTTCTTCATAATGCTTGTGGTCAGCCTTGCATGAAAAGGCCATTTGTTCTTCCCATATTAAAGCTTGTGCTTTCATGTAGTTCTGAGAATTTCCTATTACTGTAAATTAATTTCACTTCATTAAGTGCTTGGGTCACAGGCAAAGGAATAATAGCAGTCAGAGACACAGGAGATTACTAGTTTGAATAATTGTAAATTGGCACCCACCCGCTTTCTCTCTAATATTGGGAAGAAGCTGCTGGCTGTCAAAGCCATTTCGTTAATCAAAAAAGCCTGTGAACGTGAACTTTAAAGCTGGACAAGACAAAATTATTATCTACATGAACAATATTTTACAGTGTGGAACAATGGATCCTAAGTCCCTATGGGAGACAGTGACGCGATGGTAGAGAGTCAGTTTTCTCTGTTACTTTGCTGTTATTTCAGGTCACTTGTGATTATTCAAAATCATCCGCTCAGCAGTGGTACATTATGCGTATAGGGCTCAGTTGTGAAGAGATGACTCCAGACCATGGAGAGTTTATTATTTAGATATTAATTTGTCCTCTCATGTAAATTATTATTTCTTCTGCCAAGATATTCATTAAAGCTGTTGCAGTAGTTTTCTCCCAGAGGAAAAAATGATAAGGTCTAATGAAAATGTTTTAATGAAAACAGATAACTGGTGTTTATTTCATATTCTTCCTGTTTGTTAAGCCTGGGCCTATGCTTGTTGAAAACAACTGAAGAGAGTCCGACTAATTTCAGTAGATTTCTGATCAATGCACTAATCTCTAAAGAAAGTTGAGGGGAGTCATTTATTCAGGATCCACCTCCCATTATAGAAATAGAATAGAAAGAATGAAGTAGCATGAAAGGCCCTGAAAAGCATCCTCAGTGCAGGTGTTTCAAAGTGGGCTGTAAAACTACCATTTGAGGAGCAAACTGGAAACTACATGGTCAGAGAGGCTGCAGATAGGGTGTTGCAGCTGCAGGGAACTGCCAACAAATTTGCCAGGCCCCGGGAGCTATTTTTATTGTGGTATATTTGAATGTGGGATAGTCCTCTAGCATTTTCTCTGAAACCTGACACAGGGCATAACAGTGGCATGGGGGGCATTCCTGCTGCTCTCTTCTTAGCCCTCCCCACTGCCACTTCTCCATCCAAACAAGGGTGACAATTTCAGTTATTGCTCTTTCTGCACCAAAGGCACCTCCTGATATCAAGTCTGTCTCCTCAGCTTGGAGGTGTTTTTCAGAATCACAGGCCTGGCTGGAAGAGAGAGGGAAGGCGTATTTCTATGACGGGTCTTCTGGAAGCACTTTGGTGGCAGCAACACATTGTCAGCTCTGTCAGAGGTGCAGGCTGGGGAAAAGCTGCCAGGGCTTGCCTTGCTGTGAAAATACTGCATGGCATTAACCGTGTGCCTTTGATACATTCAGATGGAAGGAGTGGTGATGCTTTGTTCTGAATTTCTCCTTGCTACCCATGCTTGTCATTAGATTACTCAATGAGAAAAGCTTGTTGTAGATCAATCAGTAATTTATCATTGTTTCTATCTTATCTGTACCATATATGATATAGATCGTGTAACTAAGGGTGGCAAAATTACTTAGATAAAGGATAATTCTGCAAACATTTACATATGTAAATTCAAAAGGGGGATTTGTATGAGCCTAATTAGTCATACATTTTAATCCTATTTATTTAAAAAGTATGTTACTGAAAATTTACACCCATTTTTGAATTGCTGTCACTTTACTTAAAACTTTGAAGGAACTTTGATTTTTGCATCAGACAGATGTTTCTGACATCTTTCTTTCCAAGGCTCCTCATTTTCTGTGGTAGTAGTTCCAACAGTGATAAAAAGACATCTTAGTTTATAAACTTTCAGTTATTACCACAGTTATTCATCTGAGACATGTTTTTGAGCCTTCCCTGCAATAGGATGGAATAGCAAAGCTTAGGATTGTATATACTGGTTTCCCAAGCTGCACAGGCATGTAACTCAAGAGCAGGACTTGAGCAGCAATCATGTATATTGAGGAATTAATTATCAGTTATTAAATGAAAGAGAAAGTTCAAGTTTGGTAAATTAATTATGCTCGGTAGTCACAGAGAAGGATTCAGGCCCTTGTGAAGCCTGGGAAAGCTGTATGATATCCTAGTTGGTTTTGAATTATGTGAATAAAACTGTTTAAAATCCATCCTGGGGTTATGCTTTTTGGTTGCTCTTAATCCATCATGGGTTGTCGTAGGGGAATTTCAAATGAGAACAGTGTAAGAATGCCAGATAGTTGTTTTGGGTGTTTTTTTGTTGTTATTGTTTTGGTTTTTTGAGCAAGTATAATTTTTCTGATGAATTCATGGCACCTTGGGTTGGATGGCAATGGTACCCTGTGGTAGAGGGTATTTGTAGGGTTATGTATGCACATATGCGTAGCTTTCGGACAAATAAATCTATGTGTCTGTAGTTACGGTAAATGAGAATTGAGGATCAAAAAGGCTACTTACTCCTGTTTACTGAGACCAAGAAAAAATATCCCCCCTATTTTATAACCAAATGGGCAGATGGGGTAGAAAACAATTTTTCTTGGCTTTTGAAAGCTGGTGAAGACTTATTTTGCATGTCTGTTCCTCACAGCACAATTTCAGGTGGTGCAGGGTCACATCCCTGAAGAACAGAGAGGGTGAGAGTTGGTGAATCCTGTCATTAGCTCCATCCCAAGTATAGAGGCAGAGGTCTCTGAGCAAAGAAGGCCCAAGTACCAGGAGAAAAGGTGTTGGAGTAACCAAAACCGAGTAAAAAAAAAAAAAAGTTAGGGTTGGAAATGAAACTATTTTTGAATATCCCTTATTAAGCCTAATATAACTTATTTAGCCAACACCCAGAAAACAAGAGAGACGTGTAACTCAAAATACCAGGTTCTGTCTGTCATTTTTAAAAGAGCGGGAAAGTCAATGGTGTAGGTTTTTTGGACAGCTGTTTCAGACTCTTCAGTCTGTCTGGGGAGGCTAGAGAAAAATGGTGGTACAGAGAGAGAGGAAGAGTTTTACGTTTGTAGTTTTAGGTACAGATGGGGGCAAACTGCTCCATCTGTCCCCAGGTTTGGAATGGAGGAAGTAGCTAGTGAGGGTTCCAGAATTACGACTGGTCATGTACTTGTAATTAATTTGGGAAATAAATCTTTCTCTGAAATAGGGAGCATGGAGTAGCTAAGGGAAAGCAAAATAATAGCATAGGAGGGTGCTGCAGTCTTCTCACTTGACTGACAGTTTTTCTGTTTCAGCTGTGCAGCACAGATAGGTGAGTAATGTCTTGTGCTTGTTGAAAGGGGCAGGAAGAAGTCAGCTGACAGAGAGACAGCCAAGACACAGGTTTTAGAGGGAATTACTGAATAGACTTAATGAAAAGAAACAGGGAACAATGGGAGGTTAGCAAAGGTGATGTTTGAGCATGGTACGTAGGCTGGTGTGAGAGGCAATTTGCAGAGAGCTCAGCCATGTGGTGTCTCATCTGACACAGCCAACTGTAGCGGTGAAATGCGCTCTCAACCGCAAGGCAATAGTAAATCTAGTGGGGGAAATGGCTTGTTGCCACTTGTCCCAGAAGTTTTGCCCTGGGTGGAAAGGCATCGTTCTCCCAGAAGCCAACAAATGATGACAGAAAAATGTACATATGCAAATCATTTCAAAAGGACCACCCTCCTCTGTTTTCTTATTCCTAAAGGCACAGAAGGGAGTGAATAAATGACATATAGGCAGAAGAGAAACAAACTGTGTGGTGTATTGATTTATATTGATTTCCAGGTAAGGGTATAATTTGACCAATAAATCCTATTTAGATATAGCCAAACTTAAAAATCAATGGCCAAAACATATGCAAACAATTTTTACTTGTTAGCTACTAATACTTGCATAGCTACTAATACAGTTCTGTTCTAGATGATGCAGGTCCCTGGAACAGTTCCACCAATGGTTTGCCTACCTGTCTTAGATTTGCAACACTGTATGCATGTATATTTATGTGTGCATCTATCTAAATGCACAGACGTAATACAGAGTTAGTTTTTCCTGTACATCAAACTTGAGATTTGCTCATATTTTTCCAGGAATTTTATGATAAATCCAGGAGTCAGTTTTTCTGAGTCCCCATTCAGTTTGGTGAGAACACAACTTTGTTTAAAATACCGTTTATGCTTGGAGCTGGATGTTCTGGATGTTACTGCTGGCCTGGTTTTCTTCCCTCCATTTTCCTTTTTCTGTTTATGTGCCTGACCCCAAACATCTGTGTGGGTATACATATATGTGGGAGTGTATCCACACAAATGTGCACATACGAAAACACACGCGAATAGCTATCCAGGAAAGGGCAGTCTGATTCTGGGTTGTGGCTGGACAATTCTGACTATCAGCTTCAGATTCATGAAGGAGAAATACTTCTACCACCTTCCATCGTTCAATTGAGAACAATCAAACTCCAGGCTTAAGAGTAGCTGGAGGGGTGACCCAATAGGATATAATTTGCAAGTGCAAACTTGCAGTGATGTTCTTGTAAGTTAAGGTTTTGTTTTCAATTTGAATGCTGTAATGGAGAAATCCATAAAAGGCAACGATTTATGTGCGTAGCCAAGAGTGCACATCTCTAAAGTACTCTTCAAGCGGAGATACCAAATGGGACAATGGTCAGAATGCATTTGTGGTGAAGGGCCTCTGGGATGCTGATGGAGGATCTCCAAGCGTGTGTTGTCTTTTCCCTCTTCTGGAGCAGAAAGCAGCAGGTTCAGCCCATCCTTTGTTGTGATGAATCCTTCTAATGCTACTGAAGGCAAGAAAGGATCCAGATTTTTAAAGCAAGGATTACTGTTGAAGGCCTTGAACAAGGACGAGTGACTTGAGCTCCTTGTTCTTTCATGTGCTGTGTGTGACGTTTGTCATGCACTTGATCTCTCTGTCTTAATTTCCAACTGCAAAAAAAAAGTCTAATAGTACTGCATTATTATCTTTTTCTTCTTCATTCTATCGAAAACTCTTTTTGTATCATCTTGGTGCTCACCAGTTTGGGACTGGTACCAGCCTGATTTGCACACCACACATAGTAGAAGGTGTGTGGGTTTTTCCCCTTCCCAGAACTCTGTCATACCTACTTTCATCAAGAAAACAAAGCCTGAGATTTCTTTGCTTATGTTTGGTGTGTATTTGTTTGTAATCGATAGTCTTTTGTAAGGACCTGTTCGTAGAATCATAGAATGTGTTGGGTTGGAAGGGACCTTTTAAAGGTCATCTAGTCCAACCCCCCTGCAGTAAGCAGGGACATCTTGAACTAGATCGGGTTGCTCAGAGCCTCATCAAGCCTGGCCTTGAATGTCTCCAGGGATGGGGCCTCCACCACCTCTCTGGGCAACCTGTTCCAGTGTCTCACCACCCTCATTGTAAAGAAGTTCTTCCTAATGTCTAATCTAAACCTACCCTGCTCTAGTTTAAAACCACTGCCCCTCGTCCTATCGCTACATGCCCTTGCCAACAGCCCCTCCCCAGCTTTCTTGTAGGCCCCCTTCAGGTACTGGAAGGCCGCTATAAGGTCTCCCTGGAGCCTCCTCTTCTCCAGGCTGAACAACCCCAACTCTCTCAGCCTGTCCTCACAGCAGAGGTGCTTCAGCCCTCGGATCATCCTCGTGTCCCCCCTCTGGACCCGTTCCAGCAGGTCCATGTCCTTCTTGTGCTGAGGGCTCCAGAGCTGGACACAGGACTCCAGGTGGGGTCTCACGAGAGCAGAGTAGAAGGGGAGAATCACCTCTCTGGATCTGCTGGCCATGCTTCTTTTGATGCAGCCCAGGATGCAATTGGCCTTCTGGGCTGCAAGCACACATTGTTGGCTCATGTCCAGCTTTTCATCCACGAGTCCTTTTCTGCAGGGCTGCTCTCTATCACATCATCCCCCAGCCTGTATTGATAACGAGTGTTGTCCCAACCCAAGTGTAGGACCTTGCACTTGGCCTTGTTGAACTTCATAAGGTTTGCTTGGGCCCAGCTCTCTAGCTTGTCCAGGTCCCTCTGGATGACATCCCGTCCCTCTGGCCTGTCAACTGCACCACTCAGCACCCTCAGCAAGTCTGCTGATGACACTAAGCTGAGTGGTGCAGTTGACAGGCCAGAGGGACAGGATGTCATCCAGAGGGACCTGGTAACTGAGTTACTTTACTAAATCATGTGGACTAACTGGCTGTTAACATAATCTTTGGAGGATTTGAAGCAGTATTTGAGAGACAGAAGACTCCTGTGAATGAAATCTCATTCCCCTTGACTTGAACAGGGCTAATATTCATCCCTTATTACATAATTAATTCTTGAATCATGTGGTTTCCATGGAATACCATCATTTTTTTTAACTGAGTTCTTCAGAGCTGAAGTAATCTGTCTTCTTTTCTCAGCCCTAAATTCAGAATATAGCAACTCAGCTACCTAAAGAGACTTTGAAAAATTAGTTCCTTTTCTTTGACAGTCAAGCTTTAGTAAATAATAAAGGTTATGGTTGACAATCCTTATCACGATGGTAAAGGATTACTGCTTTTGTACTTCACTGCTTAAAAAAATTAGAACACCTTAGTCTTTTAAAAACAATTCAGTTTTGGAAAAACAAATTGCATTGAAGCTGACAAGATGTTTGCCAGGTTCCAGGAGATGCAATTTGGAACGTCTGAGATAGTAAACCTTGAATGCCTCAGTTCCTAATAGAAACAGGGACTCAATATTAACTCCTTCAGTTCTGCTGTAGTCTATAATGTATAAAGTGCGTATTTTTCTGTCTTTCTCATGAAACCCAGGAGGCTGCTGCTGGATTTCTGTACTGTCTCAGGGGTACAAGATGAGAAATGAACTCCTGGCTTACTGGCTCCTGTCCCCTGAGAATAGAGGCCACCATAATACATACATATATATATTCCATAATCACTTCCATAAGCTGATCATGCACTCTCTTGAAATTGAACTGTGTGTATTTTGACCTGCTGCTGCTGTTGTGAGATGAATTCAAGAATCTCACCATAATACTTAGAAACCTTTGTATTCTCAGCCAGAATATAGCTGTGATCCTACTTGTATCTGTCTTTGTGCTAGCATGGCTGTGTGAGTTTAGCAATTGGGATGCTTTGTTTTTAATCCTCCTGAGGTACTTAAAATAGTACTTGAAGTACAGCAAGCACATTGTATTACTGTTCTGCTACTAAACTATTCAAACTTAAACTCTATTCTCAACCTGTGACTCCAGGAGTCTCTCTCTGTTAGTATTAATACTTTCTTACTCCATTAGCAGCATTCTAGCTCATACATCTTAGGGTCTAATTGTTCATGGGTGCACAAATTGCTAGATCGCAGACAGTAAGCTCTAATAAGCCTCCACTGGTTTCTCGAACTGATGAAGTCTCAAATAATAGCAAAATTTTTTATTGTTCTGAGTGCATGACCTTATTTTTCATAGTAGTGAATTTCAACATAATTATGTTATCTGGTTTCAGAAGTCATCATCTTTTTAAATGCTCTCTAAATACCTCTGTATTTATCATACTTCCTAGTTTTCCTATTGTAGTTAATTCCTTTAATCGTATTTGTCAGGATTGTTACTGATAGTATTAAATAACGAACTAAAGCTCTCTGGTTCAAATGGAGTAACTGCTGAGAAAATAGGATAACTGAAAAGCTCAAAATCTAAAGGTAGCAGATGAAATTTAGACTTTCTTTAAGGTCCTCTATTGTGAAGCAAGGAACCTTGTCTGTATTTAGCCTCATTTACTCGTGATTGTGATATCCAACAAAATCAATTATTTATTTTTTTTTCTGACTTTAAGATTTTAAAATCTATTAAATGCACACCACCCCCGCAGAACTTTTTAGTAGGTGTTATTCTTCTATATTCAGCTTTGACTGTAGGGCTCCTGTCCCCGGAAGTCTTTCTTTCCTTTATTATATTTCCCCCACATTACATAGATTCAGTCTGTTTTACCATGATGTCCCTATTATTTCTTTGTTCTCTGTCATCTTGCTATAAATATAGTTCCATTTCCGACTCTAATGTCATCATACTTGCATTCTTCTTATTGCTATTTTTACATCTTGCACTACCCTCTCTGTTTGGATGTATCTGTTAGTATAGGCCTTATTAATGTATTTTTTTATAGTTTCACAAATTAAAAGTAGTTTTAGAGACTGTGAGCCCTGTGTGCTCTTTAATATTTAATTTTCTTCTAGTAGTTTCAGACTTAAGGCCCTCAAGGCCAGCACTGAAAGCCTTCTCTGAAAGGATCACCTAAGAATGCTCCATTTTAATGAGAATACTTTTCAGTGGTTACACTTACTGTTTCTTTTTACCGTAAGTCTCTTTTTTTCTGTCTGTTCATCCTCATTAGCTACATCCTCCTTTGATTTGCACTGTGCATCTCTCACCTGTGTATAAATATTACTTTATCCAGCAGTAACCTTATGATGACCATTGACCTAAGCGAACAAAGATTATTTTTTTTTATTATTCTTTCGTATTTCTTTTCTGCCTCAAGGCCGTGTCTCTTGTCATAGCTTGCTGACCTCTTCCTTCTGTGCTCTCTGATGACAGGCCAGTCAATTTGTCCCGTATGCAATTCATCAGTTCCTGGGATTGTGTGAATCTCTCGTCTTCTCAATTTTATTTTTTCTTCATCTGGTTTGTTCTTACTTCCTACCTCCCCTGTCCCCTTTCCCTTCTCCTTCATTTATGTTTTTTAATCTTCTGTATGTTGTTCTCACCACCCATAACCCATAGGTCTCAGCCCTTGGATTTTATCTTCCTCTGTGCTTGGGGGTTCATCTGGTCTCTTTTTTCCTTGTCTGTTTGTTCTATGCAGCATTTCTGTTTCTCTGTGCAGCTATCTTGCCCTGTTACCAACACTTTCTCTTGACATATTTGATTACTCCTCTGTCTTGTCTTTGTGCTCACATGCTCCAAGTCTTTCTGTTTGCCGGTATTTATAACTCATATCATGTCAAATTAATATTTTCACTTCTTTCCTCTCTGTTCACTTAAAAAATTTTCTGAATTTCTCTCCTGTCTCCAGATGCATCTCTAGTCCTTAGTTATTCACTTCCACAATTTCTGTCAGGTGATAGCATTATGTTCCCATCAGGTAACCACTGAAGGATGTGTCTTTATTCATTTTTTTGAGCTAGTGATATTTATTTTCACATTCTTTTGAGAATCCTATCAAGCCAGATGTAAACCTTATATAAATATACAGTCCATTCCCATGTCATCTTTTTCCCTCCTCTCTTTATCATTACATTTAACTCTCACAAACTTCCCATTTTGACACTTTCTGCTTATTGACTTTCTAAGACACTTTCTTAAATTTTCCGTAGGTAAAAATCTTTTTTTTTTTTTTTTTTTTTTTAAAAGTTTTGCAGTGAAACTGCTCATCAACCATAGCTGTAGATACCTGCAATATGCTCTCAAGTACACGGCCTTTGTCTCACTCAGAAGTTCTGTGTGCCCAAGTAGATTCTGCAGACTGGGAAATTTGATCACCCCACAGACTTTATGAACAAAGCTATTATCAACTAATAGACTTGGTTCCTGTTTCCATCTGCCATAGATTTTCCCTCAAGGAGGACAAATTTTGTGCCAGATTCCCTGTTCAGCACTATTTGTTGTATTGTTACACAACATGTTACTTTCATTTTGTCTTCAGAAAAATAAATTAACGTTTGTCGGATGCTTTTCATCTATTAGTCTGAAATCTGAATCCCCATTCATGGGACATACATTGAAACAATATTTGTTTTCTAGTCATAGTTTGTCACAAACACAGTGGCTAATTTAGAAACTGTGCTCATCCCATAATATTTGGGAACTGTTGGGTTTTTTTTTTCCTCTCAGCTGGTCATGAGAGGCTTAAAACATAGACTCCTGGTCCTCTATGTAAATCATTCTGCCTAAAGGATATACCATATAGTGTACTTCCCTTCACAAGGGAAGTTTCCCTTGTGAATCCTTTCATACCTGCATGGATGGAATAATAGAAATCGGTGCTAAGGATAGTATATCACAAGTCACAGGCTCAGATTTTAAAATGAAAAACCTATTAGTTTCCCTATTTTCTTCCTCTGGATTTGTATGGAAGTTCGGGTACATGGAAATTCTAATACAAATCTGTTTTTTGTCTAAATTCTACCTCAGAAACAATGGGAAGAAAATTACAGTAGTTAAAATGCTAAAAATGATTTGGTTTCAAGAACAGCATCGAGACATAATCTGTAATGAATGCTGGTTTCCCTGGAGTCAGAAGATAAGCTGTTGCTCCAGACAATGTAGAAAGGTTCATTCTCAAAAACCCATTTGTCTATAACTTTGCAAACACTGTGTGAGCTTGTGTTAGTTAGATGAAGTGGAAATTGTTTGAAAGGATGAAATATGTATTTTTAAATTAATAACTTTGCCACGCTCCTCTGAATAACTGTATGCAAGCATTTAGGAAAAGTAAATATGTTTTCCAGTCAAATCTGCTCATGCCCCATTACTGTAATGTATATTTTTAGTATCATTCTTTCTGCCAAAGATAAAGCTGATAAAGTCTGGCAGTAATGAGATAACCACGGGGGCTCCAGTGCATCTCTGCAAGCTTTGAGGAAGTGTGGATGCAAGACGTCATAGGTTTTGATCCAAATGGTGAATATTGGAACACCTACTTGGATGAAAAATCTGTAAACAAAAAGTGAACTTCCCTGTGCCTGTTTCTCATGGGTGTGTGCTGTGTATGTACTCGGTGCTAGGTGGCTGCTGCCTTTGCCTACCTCTGCGTAGCCTGTACAGCTTTGCATAAAGTCATTAAGACTGTGGACATGCAAAGGGAGAGTTGGCCCTTCCATCACCACCATTACTGCTCCCCAAGGTTTCTTTCCTCCTGGAGCAGCCTGAAAGAGTTATGAAGTAGGGTTTGATATATTAGAGCTGTAAACTAATTGAAGT
Organism: Fratercula arctica; assembly: GCA_947846985.1. Taxonomy (NCBI): domain Eukaryota; kingdom Metazoa; phylum Chordata; class Aves; order Charadriiformes; family Alcidae; genus Fratercula; species Fratercula arctica. Next base: position 31,703,395 of record CANTUZ010000010.1, read on the forward strand.
AGGAGCTTAATTTAGGAGACTGGGTGCTTTAAGGCTGTACAAAGAGCAGATGCAACAGTTGTAGTACTAAATGTCAGAACTTCCATTTTTTTAAGAAAGAATGCTTTAGGACAATATAACCTTGTAGTAGAAGCTTATCTCTCAAAACAAGGGGCCCAGGATTACTGAGGAATGCAGAGACTAGTCAAAGCTAACACTTTTGATGTGCCAGCAAGAATAAAGGAGTAGAGGCCTGCAGTTCACCCAGAAGTCACAATGATGAAGAGGACCGGAGGAAGTAAACGACCACCAGATGTCTCTGAAGACCACCGAGAGACTCTAGTGCGCATGCGGGGGCGGGCAGTAACCTGTAATAATGAGTTAATGAATAGGTAATCATTTCTTGGAAAACTAGTGAATATGCATACGTAGTATGTATTTAAACTGTACATCTAAATCGGTCAGTGCACACATTAGGTGGACCAATCCCCTGTGCGCCTGGTGCTGCAATAAAGAGTACCTGCTTAATAGTCACCAAGGCTATTGAGTCTTAACTTCGGCATTTCACTGCATCAGTTATCACTTGACAAGTACACAGAAGCCAAGTGTCCTCCTGCAGTGTAAAGAAAAGCAAATGTTCTTTCCTCTTGGCAGAGCTGATGAGGAAGGAAGAGCCTTCTGGTTTGAGGTGGTTAAGGTGATCTTTAAGGTGTGCTTTAGTGCTTACAGCCTGTGGCACTGTTTGGGCATGTAAAATGCACTGCCACTGAGAGGAAGGTCCTCAGACTTGTAAGATTTTTGCTTTATTTATGTATTTATTTTGCAATTTAAAATAAGCGTGCTGTAGGCAGAAAAGGACTGGTTTGAAAGTGATTATGTTTGAGACTGAGGCAGGAGTAGTGTAGTCTTTTTTCCTTTAAAACCAGACAGGATTTTTTAAGGAATTTAAGAGAAGAGATGTGAACAGATTAAAAGATGGATAAAGGACAGGGTAACCTTTGATGTGGCTATACTTTTCCAAGTTCATAGATTTAAAAAACCCATAACCTATGTAAAATAACAGCCTTGCAATGTGATGGGCAACTTTGTGCCAGGGGCAATGAATCCGCGTTACAACCGTAAGTTCAGGAAAATCAAAAAGTGGTCTCTTCACCTTATAGCTGTTTCTTTCAGTTCAGAGTTTATGTGATACATGATTCTGGAAGCTACAGCTATCATACTGTCAAGACACAGCGCACCTCTTTTAAAAGAGGAAGTTAGGAATGTGTAAACTGTGTTTTCACTGTTTGGTGTTGTGTGCATGGTAGAAAGCTAAGAAGTTTGCGTCTTTCTTTAATGATATAGTTATCATCTGCGGTTTGTACTTACAAAAAGATCAAACTCTGGAAAAAATTGTGCAAACTCTATACAGTTATATTGAACTTCCAGCGCAAACTGAAATTGGAGCTTAAGCTATTTTTTCTGAGTAGAGCTGAGAAAGCACAGTGTATGAGAGTGGTGGTATATACTGAAACGTGTTATAACCCGCCTGTGGAACGGCTGTTCGTTATGACAATAGAAAGCAATCATCCATGCTGAAAATAGGTTTAAAAGGCGTTTTCAACCTTCATACTTAATGTCTAGCCAACCCCATGTAGGCATTCCAAACAAACAGAAAACTTAAACTGCTAAATTCTTTTAGTGGTGATTTCTTCTCTTAATGGGAGGCAGGAGGAGAACCAAAGCAAACCAACCAAAAAAACCCAAGCTCCAAATGCTGACCAGTTCCGATGAATTTTAGTTTGTTTCCGGAGAACGGTTCTTAACAAAGCATTACAAAATTGTCTCTAAAAAGCTGAAACTTTTTAGTAGAATATAGATGTACAAAGCTGTTATCTTCAAAAAGAAATTCAATGTCTAAGTGAGCAAAACTTAGTTAATTCTTTTCAAAGATTTCATTGGGTCTTCAAAGTCAACTCAGCATGTGGCTTTGGTAAAATTTTAAGTACCAGATTTCTCAGAGGTTATGTCTTTTAGTCAACGTTAGATTTATGTCTTTATGGAAATGTTGCTTTCTGACAGCTGTGCAATTACCTGCTGTCACCAGTGTGCCATGTAGTTAAATGGTCAACAGTTCCCACGTTTATAAATAGTATGTGACATTTGAGCTTTGAAAAGTAAATTCTTACTGAATGCCTTTGGAAGAGTTCCATACATAGTACTTCACTTTTATGTATCATTCAGTGGAATATGCATTAAATGGAATGACAACAGAGATTGAATATAATAAGCATTACCTATAAAATGGGAATAAGATTAAACAGAGATCCCAAGGCATTACATTGAAATGATTAATGCTAAAACAACAGGCAATGTCACATATATTACAGTAGATACTCAAGAACATTACAGCCGTGTGGCCACAAGTTGCAGTGTATAGTTAGTTTCTCTTCTCCCGATCTTCCTTATAGTTTTCTTCATTGTCAGTATTTCTCTTGATTAATATTAAACTTTTGTGTAGGTCTTCTTCAGTGTAGGTTTTTTTTCTGATCACCTATGAACTGAGTAACAGGAAACTAGTACAGTAAAAACTTTAAATTGTGTTATTAGTATATTTCAGTTTGGGTTATTATCAAATCATATCATGCAAAATGTCACGTACACCTTCTAATTAGCATTCATCAACTGTAGGGGTGTGTGCTAAAAGCTGGAGAAGGTTTGGGTCATATTTAGTCCCGTATACCTGAAATGTCTTATTAGCAAATGAAAACGGAACTCAGTTGTTGATGGTATTTGGAGATTTGCTGGGGGATGTTTTTTTCTTTTTCCTCTTTTTCTTTTTCTCTTCCTCTTTTTTTCCCCCCCTCTTTTTTTTTTCCTTTTTTTTTTTTTTCGTTTATTAGGTTGAGATTTTTAGCCTGTGGAAAAATTGATAGAGATGGTCAAGAAAGGACCGTGTCATATCTTTTGGACAGCGACCATAAATGAAATATTACAGAGTCTGTGGGGAACACGAACACTGGATAGCTATCCAAGACTAATGACCAGACATCCGAGTGGGAGAGTGTAGAGATCTATGAGACTCCCATCTTTTATGGGAGATTCGAGCTGAATATGCCAGGTTTATACACTTATACTACTGCAGAAACCCAGAATCATTAAAATACCATCCAAACTCCTGATAGCCTTTCAGTAATTACTTGTGCTTTGTCAGTACCACTGAGGGAAGAATACCTTTTCTTAGCAATGCAGTTCTGCAGAAGAGTAATAAGGAAATACCAGGCTTCATGTTTTAATGTAACAGTGAATGCTAACTTGAAAAAAACTGTTCCTGCTGAGTGAGGTTTTCTTAGTAATGTTTATATAGTGTAGACCAAGAATGAAGTAATACGCACGCTGAATTATCAAGAAATGTGGTTGTTAAAAGCATGTTATGCTGGTGGTTCATTAATCACTTGTAGGAAGCTAATATATAGTGAGATTCTGAATTGACAGCTTCCGTTGTAAGTGGAGAGAAATTAACTGTATCATTGACATGAGGTAGTGATCACTGAAAGATAAGGATTCAGTGAGCCTGCTACGTGTTTTTTATTAAAAAGTGTGTATGTGCACATTTCTAGGTAAATGTTCAGAAAAGGGAAGAGTACAGAATTTCTGGCAAAACCTTTTTTACTAAAAGTACAAATTCTCCATGAAGAATGATGTTCACTAAGAAAGGGTCAGGTTCAGTGAATTTTCTGATCTGAAAGAGTATGGCATGGAACCTCTTTAAATTCCCATTTTACCATTTAGAGAAGGAAAAACTTAATATTTCACTTTAAAGTGACATTTAGAAATTTTAATTAACCTGTATTAAATTAGAAAAGTAAACTTACAGTCCTGATCCAGTTTACTGCAACTGAATTTTTCCTCTTCAAGATTCTTAGTCCAAAATGGCTTAGTTTTATGACTTTTCATCTAGAGTTGGGATGTTGTACTGTGGTCTGGAAAATTCTGTTTTAATCCTTGTACTAACGGTACCCTTACCAATTAAGCTTTAGAAACAGTAACAGTTTGCACTATTCTGTAGTACGCTATAAGTATTATAAGGAGATTAGACCAAGACTGTCTTTTTTAAAAATTATTTGTATAAATACTTTATTTATTGTGGCTAGAAATGCTGATTTCTTTATTTTTAATCTATTAAACGCTATAGGATTTATGCTGCTTTGGAGATACTGAGCCAAGAGGTTTGTTTGGTGGGTTTTGGTGTTGTTTTTGTTTTTGTTTTTTTTTTTAAGTGCAAAGGAAAGAAAAGTTCTAATGAATTGCAAGAATCTCAGGAACTGGTACAGAGAATTTGTTTTTCTGTGAAGTTCTATTACCTATGCAGGTCAGTCCTGGACATAAACTGCGCTATTTCAATTGAAGGAGTTTCTAAGTATAAATCGGGTATCTAGGCATATAGATTGAACCCATCTGCTCTACCAGAATTGACTTTTTCATATCTTCTATCTTAACTTATTTGTATCCAAGACATATACAAAGCTTCTCAGATAAACAGGTGCACTTTGATACTATCCAATTAATTACTGTCAGATGTATTGCATTGGAAACTTCTACTGTATCTCTTCTTTGGGATCTAAACCCGTTCCCTGGTTCCTAGGATGTTTTCCTGGACACTTAAATCAAGAGCAAAGCCATTTCGAAAAATATAAGTCCATCTCCTGCAATGAAAGTCAGAAGCTGGAGCTAGGTTTGGTTCAGGCTTACAAAGTGTTGTAAAGAAGGTACTGACTTTTTTCCCGTTGCTGTTTTCCTAGAATAGATCTTAAAATGGTTCTGAATTTTTTTTCTTATTTTTTTTGTGGGGGTGAGAAAAGACAGTAATTAAATAATTTCTCCAAGGATGTGAAGGGGGAAAAAAAAGCTGTTTTGGGAAGCAGGTCACTGGCTTGAACCTTGCTTGGGACAATAGGAGCTGGAAACAGTTTTCTTCTGAAACCTGTCCGGTGGCAAGTGTAAAGTGAGCAGGTAATGAATTGTAAGGGCTCTGACTGATTCCTTACAAAAGATTTGTAAAGAGCTGAGATTTAGACATGATTACTTCCCCAAACCCTTCTTTACTTACGCCTTCATTATGAATAATAAAAAAAAGAAGAAAAAAAGAGGTTTATCTGTCATTATCATGCTGGTCGCTTTAGAAATATGAAGCGAAAGAAGAACCAGAGATTTGTGATATTTGCCTGTGATGAAGGCATATCTATTTTGTTTTTTTTTTACTTATTCCATAGTAGTAAAGCTGACCTTGAGTATGTCCTAATATCGTTCCCCACCATGCTGGTCTCTGAAAGGACTCGGGTCTCCAGCAGGCTTTTTCTTCAGACCCTCTCTGGCTAGCGCTCTCTGTGCCTGGTTTTCGGCTGTAAGCGTCCTGGGGGCTGGCCCTTGGCAGTCTGTCTGGTTGGCAGGGGTCTGTGGTGACAAGGTGGAAGACAGCTGCATAGGAGGAGCTTTGTAACGGGGCCTGGTTCCCGGAGCTGTGGTCTCGAGATGGTCAGGTGTGTCTGCCGGGGCCTCCACAGAGCACTCACCACCTTGCAGGTGTATCTCCTTTCTGCTGCCAGCTGTAATTAGTCATGGGTTGGCAACAACTTTGGTTTTGTGTTCTTTCAGTATCTCTTAGGACACTCTCTCCAAATTATTTTCTAACTGCCGACTCCCCAGTTTACCCTCTTACTCATTTTTTTTTCTGGAAAGCTATGATGCTCTTTATCCTCACCATTACGGTAAAGGATGTGCAAGTAATAGCCTTTACTACTTTGATATCCCTCCTAGCAAAACACTCTGGTGGCTCTTTCATATCGTGGATTTCAGAGTGGCAGCCCTTGTTTCCAAAAATGTAGATGCAACAGGACCATCTGTGCTTGCCATCTGCAAGACGTTTCCTTCTAGGATCCCGGGGCTGAATATGGAGCTTCCAGACATTCCTACTGCCTGTCCCCCTGGGTACACAGTAAGGAGACAACAGGTTTGTAACCGTAACACAGATGTGTGTAAGCCTAAACTCTTCAGCACACCCTGCTGTCACTGGAATGCAGTCTGCCTGTGTCTGTCTGAACGGCCACCAGCTTCTCTCCAAGCTGTGTCCAGCTGCTCATCCCTACATTCCTTTCCGCACAGCCTGCCTTTTGCTGTTAATAACAAGGTGCTGACCCTGGCAAAGCAGCCAGGTATTGTGGAAAAGAACCTTCCCTATTACTAGCCAGCCTTTATACACTTGGAAACGTTTTCAGTTTCAGATTTTTTGAGAAGGTCAGGAAAGGATTGTTTCTGTTCTTTTTTTTTTTTTTTTTCCTGCAGAATTGCTTTATTTCTGAACATAGCACTTTTTATTGCTTACTTTTCTAACTTCTCCTTTTAATCCTGCAACTGCCATTAGATAAAATAATGAACCAAGTTACTTATTCATAAAGGCATGTAAGTATTTGTTCTCCACTGTACTCCAATAAAATAACGTTGTCGTGGATTATTGTCAGTAAATTTTTTTAAGTTACACATTTATAAGTAAACAAAGTAATCCATATACATGAAAATACCTTTGATCATTTCTCATGAAGCATCTTTTCTTTTATCATTGTTGGTATGAGATCTGAAATCTTAGTGCTCGTATTTTGAAGTTCAGTGTCTCCCTATTTCATTTCTATTGCAAATGCTTTCTACTGAGACATGATAAACAGTTTTCTACATTCACTGCTCCCCTTCCCCTCGTCCCAGTCTGGCCCAATTCGGATAATATCATTTATATGTTGTCATTAATAGTGGTCCACTGGGTGAATTGTATTTGTCTTGTTTGGGTTCTGCATTTTAACATTTGGCTGTTGAAATGTAGCTGTGGAGGAAGTAAGGGCATACAGTCTCAAAAAAACCCTCTTTTTTTCCAAATTTGCAAAAGCTATTTGCTGGTCTAAGAGAAAATAAAGGAATGACAGATGCTCTTTAATTTCCAGTATCTCAAAAGCAGATTTTCTATTTGATAGAAATGTTGTGAGGCATTACTCCCAAGTGTCAACTAGACCCTATATACATATAGAGTACATAAAGAACTAGGATATTTTGCACATATATTAATATATTTTTCCACAAATAAACGTAACCCTAACATATTTTAGCACTTGAATCCTGCTGTAGATGGCAGAACTTTTCCTCAGCCACAGTGATCACACAAATTCCTGACTACTTTTCTTTAATATAGAATGCATTTATGAAACAGACCATAATAGATCCTTCAGGATGTTTCATAGACCTTTTTTTTTTTTTCATGGGTGGAGGCACAAGCTTAAACAAATGGCAAGATCTTGAGCAGCTTGAATAATTAAAAATAGGCGACCATAATCTCCCAAGTGCTCCTCTTTAAAGAAACTCCATAATTTACAAATGTATCTAATTTATTTCTTATTCTGAGAATTTGTTTATGATATCACAAGGTCTTCAGGACCTTGCTCTTCACACTGTTTAACTTCCATGTGCCTCTGGCAATACACCCCCGAGACACCGATGCCATCAGAAAGTGATGTGACTTTCAGTAGTTCCTTTGAGGATTCTTTAGGACAGAAAGCTTGTAAATCTGGTGCAAAACCTGGTGCACAGCACGCAAGAAGTTGCTCTCAACATACATAGGTTTAGAACAAAGCTTCATGCTATGTGTTGCAGCCCTAAACAGAATAGATATTTAAACTTGGCTACCTACGGTTGTGTTTTTAAATACATTTTAGGCTTTTAGAGTGCAGAGCCATTGACTGCTGTGGGAGGTGCTGAATGGTCTAGCACTCCGATGACTAAAGATAAACTCATAGCAACCTAAATTTAGGTACCTCATTTTAAAAACTTTGGCCCAGATACGTGAACCCAGAAGAATGAGTTACAATAATTCATTTCAAATTCCCTGGCTCTTGCGGCTCGCCAGACTTAGCATTTATTCATACAAATTGCTCGCTGTTGCAGATAAATCACAAAATGTAGCCAATGCAGTAACTCTGCACCTGAGCGTTATTTAGTTCTGCTTTGCTAATGTTGGCAGCACTTTGCTTTTGCTCTATATGTTACAGCACCTGGCTATTTTGGCTTTGTCTGAATGTGTTAGAAGGGTGAAGAGGGAGAAAATCTACAAGTTTTTGCCCTCCCTTTCATTACTGCTAGCTTTCCAAATAGCTGAGGTTGCGCAATTAGGTGGTCAGTTTCATTTTCCTGCCAGCTTAAAAAGAAATTCAAGGGAGACAATTACCAAGGGAAACAATTTTTCACTGTGTGCTTAGGAGAGGATTAACTTGTCAGAAGTGTTGTCTCTAGTGGTTCTCATCTGCTTTGACACCAGGGATAGTTAATTTTCCGTAATGCTGTTTCTGATGATGATGAGGAATACTGTGCCCTGTCTGCGTTGATTTTTCTCTTTTGACTTCTTTGCGGCTTCTCTTTTGGGATTTTTGTCTCTTTAAAGGAGTGCTTCACCTTGTGGACGTGAGAAATGGTTTGAGGTATGTGTGTTGCCCACAATTTTCTCTTAGGTTTATGCTGGCTGCACAAATGAGTAAAGTTTTAAAGCACAGTTACTTAGGCAAGTAATTTCTACTTCTTTTCCTTCTTTTCTTTTTTTTTTTTTTTTTTTTTTTTTAACACAGCGTAATGTGTTAGCATACTAAGAGTAATGTTAAAAATATTGGTGTTGGCTACTTAGACAGTTTTTGGGTTGTTTATTGCTAGGATCAGGTAACAGCACTCCCTTTGCCTATATTAAGGATGGATAGCGTGTCATTTCACTGCAGCTTTATAAGTCGTGGGCGTTTATTCTAAGCCAGTCATCTGTAGTCAGTGTCATGGAAGAAGGTGATTCATCCCATCTGACGCTAAATATCTGAGAGGCTTATTATGCAAATGTGTTCTGGAGAGGAAGGTGGTTGATGATGTTCCTGCCCAGCTCAGTGCCGCAGTCTACAGAGCCTCTCTGTAGTGGTGCAGTGCTTCTTGAGGCCACACGCAATGAACAGAGTGACAAAATTTTCCAAGTAGAAAAACAGTAACTAGAAGGATTTTGTTCATCTGTATTTGCTTTTTTAAGCAGGTTCATTTCAGTGATTCATAGGGCCATTTATAACACAGCAATAAGAAGATCAGTGCAATAAATGTCATATTGGCACAGAAGAAATAAGTGGTTGAAGGCAGGGACATTCAAAACTTAGTGTAATGAACTGCCTCCTGAAATACATGTGTGTTCTGGGACTGTCCTGTTTTATTAGGGGCGATGAATCCACAGTGGTTGTTTAACTGTGTGTTAAGCAGGACATTAGCAGTATCTTATCACTGTAGTGTACACCTCTGGATGCTTGATGTTGCTTTATTAGACTATAAAATACCTTGAAGTGAGCTTATCTATGTCAAACAAAGGGGGCAGTTGGAAACTTCTTTGTATATTGCCAAATCCTTCCAGTGAGGTCCTCAGTACTAGTAGGGCTGTTTGTGCTTGCAGTCCTTCCCAATTTTTGTGTCTTACTGAAGCATGAGGGTTATATGAGTACAGATAAATACGCTGTCCGATGAGATGGGCTATTTCTTTATCATACACAATGATTATCCAAGTTCGCACCAGGAAGCCAGAAAGTGTCCATGCAAATCATAACTTTCTCTTGGGTCTTATGTAAATCTGAAGAGAGGATGATTCATATGAACTTCACTGGAGTGTTGTAGAGTGGTGTTTTTCATTAAATAGGTTACTAACAGTTAACCTATCAGAGTTGTAATGAGGCACAGGCAGTATATTTTGAGAGGCGTATTGAAAAGAAATCTAGCCTGCTGGGATGCATTATCATACAGAAGTTAAATCTCATGAACTGCATCTTCTGTGTGCAGTTGTTCATCATAGGATCCCTTATCACGTTGAGGTACCACCCTGCTCCAATATGCTTTTGTGGTGCCTCTAGGGAATATCTTCATGTTACTGTAGTTTAGACAGAGAAATGTGACTACCACCGATAAGATACCATTCCATGAAGCAGCAGCGGAAGAGATGAAAAGAACTGTATTGAAACAATGCCAATAGCAATGAAAGCAATCAAAATGAGCTTTATAGTACCTTTTAATGTAAATTCTCTCTGGAATATGTTTCACATGTTTTATTTATTTTTATTATTATATTTCTTTTTATTTTTGTAGGCTGTGGAAACCAACCTTGCATCAAAGGATAGTCACTGGGTCTATGTAAATGAGGTAAGAAAGTCAAAAGAGACAATATAGCTTGGTACATTCTCTCATCACTGTCTTTTGTTTCATAAGTTTTGACACATCAAACGGAGCATACACTTAGCATTTTTGCTTTTTGAATGGTACAAGATGCAAACTCTGTGGTGTCGTTGCTTTTGTCTTTCAATTGAATTGGCTTAGGTTGAATACCAAAGGTCAAAATAAAGCTTCCGATGTACCCCACAGCAGCTGGGAGACTTTAACTTTACCTTCATGTTGACCTTACTTCTTGGCTATTTAGGAGGCAGAGAATATCTCAGAAGAAACCTCGAGTACACACATCTATATCTGCTAGAATCTCACCTTTCAGTGCTCTGAAAGCCTGCACTCAGATACCAGGAGGGGAAAGAGTTCTGAGGCTAGTTGCAGGCTGAGCTCGTTCGAATATGGGTTTACATGATACGCGGGTTTTCTCTAGTGCAGAATTGTGTTGGTATTTTGGCCAAGATCCAGGATAGCATAGTTTTAAAATGTGATATTTCCTCTCTGCAGCAAATGGTATCCTGTCCTATGGTTATTTATTTTACCTTAGTACCATGATGCCCGAATGGGAATCAGTGCAGACACGTATTTAAAAAGCAATGGAAAGCTTAAAATATGTTGTACTGTATATAATAATTTATAAATCACTGATTGCTCAGGATAAATGGCACCATTTTATATATTTCTAGTTTTAATGATGATTCATTAAAAGATAGTGAAATATTTAAGTTAAAAAGAATCGTGTTCACTGTTTTATTTTTATATTATAAATGCATAGCCTCAAATTTAATAACCAGTTCCTTTGTTAATTTCTCATTCCTTTCTCTGCACCTAGCTAATAATTTTGGATAGGCTACTTTTAATAGTAACTATAAATTGTATTGTGTGGCATTAGAAAGGCCCTGTAATTAAATAGGGGTTATGGAAAGCGAGTGAAATCTCTGCTTATAAAAGCTTTATAAATTCTTTCTAGTCCTTGTTACATTTAAGTACCTGCTGATTTGTCAGCTGCAATAATGACCCACTACAAAATATCAACAAGATGCCCAGAGAGTCAATGTTTATATTCGCATAAAGATAATACAGTGCATATTTCCCTAAACATTTATAGAGAGGGAATGTTTTTGAATTTGTTAATGCCGCTGTTATTGTTCAGATGTTAAAACTCGCTTCATGAAGCCTGAATCTGTAACACCACAAATAAAACCCTTCAGCACTTGTGGACAAACATGTGCATACATACACGTACGCAGCACACGGGATGTCAATTCTACTTGTACTTTGGGAGTTTTATTTTTTCTCTTTTATGGCTAGAGACTGGGTAGGGAAGCTGTGACAGCAAAATGTAAATCTAAAGTATAACATTTTAGTGAAAAATATTAGTACATGAACATAAATATCTCAAAATGCAATTAAATTCAAACAGTTACAGAAACTTTTCAAATTCATGGAACTTTGGAGAACTCTTTGCAGGCAAAATGAGGAGGAAATGTCTTGATTATCCTTTTTCTAATAGAAAAGTGTTGGTCTTTGTGTGCTTAAAGCTACTGTGAGAAGAAGATAGGTTAAGCATCTACATGGATATATTTGTAGAAAGATGGATGTTCCTTAGGGCTTGCTTCCTATTTAATAGTGTGCCTGCCCCCGTGCTAGCAAGAGGAGAGACTGATTATGCTTTCCATGTCTGTGTTTCCAGTTGGTATCAGTGAGAACTGCATGGGTACTTGAGGGAAAATATCTTATTCTTTGACTGGGCATTGATTGGTGCTGTGACTTGCAGAATGGAATTAACTTCTAATTCCCAACAGTCAAGTCATCTCTTTTTGATGTAATTCCCCATAGTAGCAAGCCAGATGCAGTCCATTCTGTAAATGGACCAAATACTTAGCCAGTCCTTCTTTTCCTGACAGGCAGATTGAGGATCCTGTGCTTTTTTGTTCACCCTGTGGTCTATGTGACCTAATGATCCCATTTGCAAGGAAACAGAGGTACAGGGATAACTGACCTGAAGGGGCAGTAGTAGGAAGACAACACAGTAACAATTGTTTCCATTGAGGTTCCTTGCATGAAGAACGTTGGATTGTAAACAGGCTCTTTAGGCCTTTCTCGATTCAGGGAACCATTTAAGGGCCTGGTACAGGTTAGACTACTGATGTCTGCTGATCGTGAGCACTTTCTCACAGTCTGTCCTGTCTCCTGCCTCTCATCTAGCCAAGGAGGATCTGAAACTTGGACTTAACTTGCTATAGTGAGAGTGACTGTATAGCACAGTATTATTTCAATAAAAGATTTTATTATTGTCTTGCTTGAATTAGATCTACTTTACTCTCTCTGTGTTGACAATCCAATAAACATTTGGGGTTGGGTTTTTTTTCCCTTGTGCTTCTGTCCCATGCAGCAGGATGTTAAGTTTTGGAGTTTGAACATATTTTATCACTTTAAATTTTTTTGGTAAGCAAATGCCACCAAGCTTGTGATGAACTAACTTAAAACTGTATGGATGGTAAGCTTATTGCACAGCAAATGAACAAATGTGGAATATACGAGTTGGTCTCAAATTACAGAGCTGTACTGTCAAGGTTCTGCATTTGTTAGTTTCCAATAACGCAAGTCTCTGTGCTGAGGTATTTATTCAGTTTGGATGCCATTGGGGGTGCAAAAGAACTGTCATCTTTATAAAAAGGCTTGTGAGTTGGGAGTTGGATTCATTGCATGGGGTTGGCAGGCTGAAACGTTACAAGATAAGTCTTCCAGGATAAGAGAATACACAGGGTTAGGTCTTCACAGGCAATATCATGCCCTTATAATGTCCTCTTTGAAGCCAAAGTCATAAAAACCTTACTGTTTTAAAAATACATATTTGTAAGTATGTCTGCTTTTCTCATTTCAGACATTTTATGTTTCAAACTTGCAGAGCTGCCGAAAGTAGTGGAGATTTGAGGGGAAAAAAAGAAATGTATTTCTAACCACCCTTCCCTTTTTAGATTTATATTTAATCCTCTTCACTTTTATTCATCTAGAAATACTAAATCATTCCTTGCAGTCATTTAGGTAGTGATTCTATCTGAATTCTGTGTTAAACATGCCACATAGCTTTTTAAAACCAAGAATATCTGTGATTTCTGTATAAATGCTTGCAAAAGCAAACAGCTCTTCAGAACAATGGCCAGTCCATGCTTAGCTTTGTCTCAGAATAGTCCTAGTCCAAAACATTATATTACAATTGACTGTGTTGGAAGTTGTCATGACCAGCATTTTTGACCCTAAAGAAGATCTGTTAGAATATATCTGGTGTTCTGCTTGTACCTTTGCTGTTTATGCCTTCAAGTTTTGATGAAGTGACCTTCCAGCTTTGATAGATGTGTGCTGTTTCTTCTTCTGCTGTGACTGGCACAGTTGTAGATGCCCCCACTTTTTTGGTGTTTATTATTTCCTCTCTTTTTTTCCTGTTTTTCTTTCTTATGTTTAGTTTTCTCTTACATTTCTTCCTCTGTGGTGCCCAGCATCAAGCATCTCCATCGTTTCCTCCTGACGTTTTTTGTTCTCCCTTTCTCTTTTTCTGTCTGTTCAGAGAAAATGCTGTGCGTTGCCCAGGGCATGTGTCTGTGGGAGACGCCCAAGAGCAATACTTGAAACTGAATTTGTACGTGGTTGTACTAGGAGCAATGCTCCAGCAGTCTGTGTCTGCTTTTTTGTTAGTAGCAGCTACGGGTATAGGTCTAGGGGTATAAATAGCGCTAGAAACCACATTTCCCATTTTGTGGGACATTTCATGGGTTTGAAATTTTCTCCATTCGAAGTGGAGAGAAAAGATAAAAGAAATTGTTCTGCAAAACTGGAATTTGGATCAAAAAAAAAATTCAAATGAAACACAGTATTATATTCCCTTATATCAGTATATGTAATTCTAATTCCAAGTTTCTAAACATTCATTATTTTAACGTGTAAATCAGTAAAGTACATAAAGCAATTGGCTACTCTTCATGGAAACGGAATGGGTACTGAATGTGACTGATAACTCAAATGAGTTGTTTCACAGTTATCACATCCTTCCTTTAATTTCTTTTTCAACAAACTTTCATCACTATTCAGAAGTTTAACTGAAAGTTGTAGGACATGGTAGGACAAACCACAAGGCTATTGGTTCCAATAGGAGATAATTTTTCATGAAGGACAGGTAGGCTTGAAGAGAGGACAATGTAGCATTGCATGTCCAAACCATTCATAGTTGCTCTGAAGCTGAGGAGAGGTGAGGGACACACTTGTTGAATAGCTGCATGGAAATACATGAAAGACATAACACCGAGGAAGACTTTTTTTTGAAAAAGTGTTTTTGACAGAAATGCCCCGAAGACAAGAAATGGAAATGATGCAGGATTTTTATTTCCTTGGGAGTTGAAAAAGCAATGTTGGGACACAGACAAGATGTCACAATTTCCTGTGATTGACAATGTTATCCCCACACGTTTGAAAAGTTAAGGCAGCCGTCAGTTCAGATTTTATTATGGCTGAGGAAGCATGGGGTAAGGAAGTCAGAAGATAATTGGTGTGAGAGTGATTGTGAGATGGTAGCATGCTCTGTTTGAAGAGGAAGAAGTGAGAAAAGGAGAATAGAGATAATGGACATCAATAAAAAGATTCTCCAACTTCACAAGTTTAGGAAACTAGTAGTGCTTTTGGAAAGATAACATGGTGAGTAAAGGATGGCAAAAGAACTGTGGAGTTCTGTGAAGATGAGGGCATAATAAGGTATCATTATGGTTCCAACATGTTATCTCTACAGATCTTGAAATAACAGAGAAATTCTGATGAAGTGGTGAAAAAAAGGGTTAAGGAGGAGTGTAAAGCTGTAATGAAGTAAATGATTATAAAATGAGGCTGAGGTGCAAAATGACTCATACCAGGGGCCATAAAAAGCGACAAGAAAAGTTAGATAGAGCGGATGATAAAGGACAGTGTAAGGTGATTACTTAGTGGAAAAAAGAGGTTTTAATGTTTACTGACTCACTTGATGCTGGCTTCATAGAAACTATGACTTGTAACCAGACTTGTTATTACTTGTAACCAGACTATTAAAGTTCCAGTTTATTTAAATAAATCAGAGGCATTCCATCTGATGAGATTCAGTATAGAGAAGTGCTGAGTAGTTCGGGTGTGGCTACGAAATGAGGTGTAGCTGGAGAGCATCTGCAGGAGCAACTTAGAATCCTTGTGGATAACAAACAGAATCTGAATCAATACTGTTGTGGTGTTGCAGAACAAGCAAATCTAGTCCTCGGATATGTTACTGGCAACATCCTTTGTAAGATAAGGGGAACGATTATTTTGCTGTGCTTGACATCAACTTGGCCTTGTTGGAACAGTATCACAAGTTTTGGGCAAGACACTTTAAAACCAAACAAGAGAATGCAGAATAATTTTGAAAATCCAGAGGAGAGCACCTAGTCTGATGAAAGCTCAGTAAAATATGACCCATGAGGAAAAGTTGAAATAATTATGTTTGTCTCCTATGAAACTCAGAAGATGGAGGAAGGGGGGTGTAGCAGTAGAACAGATATAATTAAAAGAAGAATATGATCACATGTTTACTCTCGAAAGATAAAGAAAATGCAATTTAGTAATCTGCAGTAAAAATTAGATGGAGTATTGGGAAATGGTTTATGATCTAAATATGATAGTGAATAGGAGCACCTTCCTTTGTTACTTTCTTCCATCTCATCATCTCTGTCTTCACACCTGGTTCTGATATTGTTTTTTTATCTTTGTTTTTCAGCATCCTACTCACATTATTAAGTCTGCTAAATATTTTCAGATCTCAATTTGGAAAGACAAATACAACTGTATTATGAACATCATTGGGTGTTTTCTGATCTGCACCTTCTATTCTTCCACATAACTTTTTTTCAACATGGATATGGCAGTGACAGTTTATACAAATAGTCACTGCATATACTTCTGATCAAATCATTCATTCAATACTTTAGTTGACAAACATGAAATTAATGGGACCTGTGACTCATATTTGATTTCCAATCAGTATGGAACTCCATCCTTCTCTGTCTACTGCTGAGCAAGCTAGAGTTATTGTTTTTTATTAGATTCTGTCAGCTAAATCCACTCTTGGGGTGGCCCCAGTGATATGACTTAGCCAGGGATGAACGTACCATCATATTTCTTGATATCAGTCATTTAAAACAGAAGACTATATTGTAATTGTATGTAGTTTTGATAGAAAGATGCCTAGTAATGAATTCCTTGCACTTTCAGTGCTTTAAAAATAGATTTAATTGTAAGATATAAAAAATAAGTCTGAAAACTGAAGGTTAGAGCTTCTATTTGACTACAGTTTTCATTTATTTCTTTTCCATTGAATTGATTCTCATTGATTCAGATTAACCCTCATCAGATCAGATACCAAGAGGTATTTGTTATTAAAAAATTTCCTTTCCCCTTTCAGAGCATTCACTCAAACCACGTTTCCGCTAATCCTTTTCTGGACTTCAGCTCAGTTCTTTTATTTCTGCTGTTTTCATAGGTCTCTCTTCATCTCTCCACCCGCCTCCTACTGTCTATAGGAGGCAGTTCGTTATATGAGGGATGAGAAAGTCTGCCATCATCTCTCTCCTGGTGTGACGTATTTCTTACTTTCCATTTCTATCCTGCAGCTCCATTGCTTCTGACAGTTGTTGTTTCCTTTCCTTTCACCACGTCAGACATGCCCATTATATCCATAGTTACTCATCCTCTTGATTTGAGAATCAAATGGCTTCTCAGCTATCATCTGGGCACTTCTTTCTTATTTTCCTCTAGAGAATATTTTTTAAATGTTGAGAAGAATGTGCAGAAAATAGAATAGTAATTATCAGATAAAGTGTATCTCAGCAAACTACTTTTTCCCCAAGGGTAGCATGTAGGAAGGTGTTAGATAATGCATGATGAACAGGGTTTTCCTAGTGCAGGGCTTGTAGAGTAATCTTGAGGAAAATTGCAACTTTGGAAGATGTTCCCTTATGAATGCAGTGCTTGTTGTTCACTTTTGTTTGGAAAATATTCTTCTTTTTTCTGTAGAAATTCCTGTCTTATATGCACTTTGGGTGATCAACAGTCAGACCCAGAAGCACGTGCAAATTGTTATGGCTTCGTTTTTAGTTGGATAGAACCAGGACTGTCTCTTAGACTGGAATTCTGGTCAGTCCTTCTCTACATATGGAAGTGTCAAAGATTTATTATTTTTTTTAAAGCATCAGTCTGCGTAAGGATGCTTGTGTTTACTGTGATAGCAAGTTAATACATCTTTTGTGCTTCCCCATGCCTTATTTTTTCTTGAAAAAAAGCGGACTTTTTAATGGTAATTTATGAATCCAAGTAGGGCAAGCATTCTAAGATCTTTTCAAATTATACAAAAATGCACAGAGAAAAAAAAGTCAAAAGATTGAATAGAAATACAAGGAACACACTGTGGAAAATTTCTTAAGATTTAGCAATTGACACATTTCAATGCAAAACGTAACAATTTACAATTACAATTTATTTTATTCCAGGTAATCTATATTTATTACTTGCCCCCAAAATGGCTACTATCTTAGACACTGCAGATTTTGTATTTATTTATTTATGTTCCCAAAAATGTATAATTTTCTTCTATATGCTTGCAAGGTATACTTAGGCATGAAACTGTACTGCATGTGTACCTGCATCCTGCTCAAAGGAATTCGTAGCGTTCAGAATTGACATAATTCTAATGTTGTTGAATTACACAGAAACAGTCATAGTCAGCTGGGAGCAAGGTTAGATGAGCTTTGATGAGTTGTTTTACCAGTGAAATCCACATTAAAATCAGTGGTGGTTTTTTTGTTGTGTTCAGCTTTTGAGAACTATCATTTTATGTGCTTTTCTTTTTCTTCTTCCCTTTTTTTTTTTTTTTTTAAATCCCCTGAGATAATTACTTTTTAGTATGGAATAATATTTTGTTAAGTCAGAGGATCTTTTACTATATAGGCACTTGCTACAATGTGAGAAGGACTTCTGGACACCCAGTGCAGAATCCTTATATCTAGAAATAGAGTTAAATCAGTTAAATTATAATTACATCTCTGTAGAGATTTTTACGAGCGTCGAGTAAAAGGAAGAGAA
The DNA here is from genome assembly GCA_947846985.1 of Fratercula arctica. Classification (NCBI taxonomy): domain Eukaryota; kingdom Metazoa; phylum Chordata; class Aves; order Charadriiformes; family Alcidae; genus Fratercula; species Fratercula arctica. The sequence continues at coordinate 31,721,740 of CANTUZ010000010.1, forward strand.
GTGAGGTAGTGTTGGGTGTGTGGGAGGACAAAGGATGGGAGTTGGACAGGTGGTCATGCAGCCTTGTATCAGAATGTTTTCTGTGCTACGCAAAATGGATTGTGCCCTTGCCTTAAAGGATTAACCTTTATATATATGGGTGTGTGTGTCTGTTCATGTGGGATGCATAATGTTAAAGTTGAATAAATCCATCCGCATGGTAAACTGTTGCGAACGTTTTAAAAAACAGCTTATTGAAGGATGTTGTCTGGATTTTCCACAAGTGAACAAGTGTCCTTTTATAGATGTATGTAGTGCATTGACGGGAATTAGAATAGCCCAACAAACCGTATCGATCCTAATGCAAAAATTCCACATAAATCTGTAGCTTGTCTCCGTGAGCGTTCTTGTCCTCATTGCCATTCAGTTTAATCCTCCAGTTTTCTCAGGGATGTGCTTTCTGGAAATCTCTTTTGGCTCTTTAAATTATTAATGTCATTAAAATTTATAATATTCTGTCATTACCTCTAGGAAAATAGAGATTGTAATGTGAAACATAATTGTCTCATTTTGCAATTTGTGTTGTGATAGTTGAGCGCAACTAGAGCAGATTTAAATATTCCCCTGAGCAATGTGGCTAGGTATTAGAAACTAACTGGAGTTCTTTGTGTGCAGATAAATAAATAGATAAATGAATTCCCCAAATGACCAATATTTGTGTGCAAATAAATAGATAAATGAACACCACAAATTCTTGAAGAGTAAACTTTGCCATTAATATGCCACGTTAACAGAAAATAGTATTTAAAGGAATATCCTTTCACTGTTGAGTTGGGTGGTGAGAACTACTACTAGCCTGGGTGAATAGTCAGTCTTACACTTATGCCTGTCTGTGGAAATATTTAAGTGCTCCCTGAAATATTGGCAATATCCAAATTCTTTCCCTTAGTAATGGAAAAATCCGGGATAAGAGAACATCTTTTATCCCTGAGTAAAGTGCTTGGAAGACTGGAAATTTGGGATATATTTGTTTGAAAAAAAAAACCCCAACCCTATAGCAGCAAATTCAGTTATTTGCTTGGTTGTCAATTTCACAGCGTAAGGAAAATTTTCGTATCAGTACAGGAAAAGAAAACACATTACTTTAAAAAAAAATTAATAGATTTTAATTGTATGATCAATGTGAAACATTTTTTCCCCTGTGATTCTAAGGATTAGATCTATTTTTTTGGATATATGCTGTTATTCTGATGGGTGTAAAAGTAAGAGCCAACTTCATAGAATCATAGAATACCAGGTTGGACAGGACCTCAAGGATCATCTGGTCCAACCTTTTTATATATATATATATATGTGTGTGTGTGTATATATATAATTTTTTTTTTTAATAATTAAATACATATATTTATATATAACCAACTTCACATAAACCTATTTTTCCTTTTTTGGCTTGTTTTTTTCCCTTGAGGTTTTTTGTCCCCCCTCCCCCCCCAGTATTTATCACAGTTGGAATGCAGGTGACCTTTCTGTTTGTGACATTTAAGGTTTCACGTGCTGCTGAGCCAGGACCGTGAGCTTTCTGGAAGCGAGTCTGCAGGGCCTGCCTGTGCCAGGCAAGAGGAAAGGGTGCACTCCCGTGGCCAGGGAAGCCACAGCCGGTCGCACCGGTGTGGGATGGTGGTGACCTGCTCTCCTCTGCAGTCCAGGCACTCAGCCACGCTGTCCTGCTCCTGGACCTGCCCGAGGTGCCCTGCGATGCCCTGTGGCCATACTGCCCTGTGGACTGGCCACATAGTGGAACTATGTGAAAAGGCCCATAGTTACCTTTGAACTTCTAGAGCACCAGCTCAAAAATGCGGACGTAGACCTTTTGTTCCCAGCTCTTCCAACAACTTCTTTTTTTTTCCTATGCTTTTACATTTCTAAAAATGAACACAGTTTCTAAAAGGAATGGATCATTTGCTGGTACGAATGTCCATCAGCTGAAAAAGATACAGTAGCTTTTTCCCCTTGGTGTTGTACTGAACTGAGACGTTGAAGGGTTTAGCTACTGTTAGCTGTGCGCATAGAAAAAGGTGGCACTTCAGAGTCAGATTTAGACCAATTTATGTTCTGAATTTCCCAGAGGCTCCCATTTTTCCTCTTTGGCTGTACAGTGACTAGGCTTTTACGTTCAGGACTCACTTGGTGCCTATAGTTAAGTGGGAAGAACATGGGTTAATGTGTCTAACATCATTATAGAATCATAGAATCTTCATGGTTGGGAAGGACCTTTGAGATCATTGAGTCCAACCATACACACACACACAAAAAACCCTACAATCTCTGTCACTGTTATCTCTGCTGCTACCTTACTTCTGGAAATCCCATGGAGGGAAGCAGTTCTGGTCTGCTACGTGTAGGCTTATGTGTCTCAGGTCAAGCATTTTAACACAGGTTATGAGACATCTTTGAAAGGCTTTTGGGGAAGACACAAGATGTGTGTGGTGTAAACTGAAGGTTTGGCTGATTCGTGATCTTTTTTTTTTTTTCCATTTCCAGCCACTCAGTCAGCGTTAGCCTGCCAAGGGTTGCGGCCTAGGGGGTTATGAGTTAAAGGTATCCCATAAAATTGTCTCTCCCTCAGACCGCAGCTTAGACACGTTGTGTGGCTTTAACACCCCTCAGCCCCACAGAAGAGAAATCCAAGGCAGCAGTCTGGAGGGATCTGTAGAGCTTGTGGTTCTCCTTTGGAGTTTCCCTGCGAGGCTACGGGTGCCGCCCAGTATTTTCTATTAAACCTCAAAATCTTTGGCTTCTGTAAGAATATATTTATTTTCTGATTTTCTGTTTTCACGCCACACCAGTTGGTCTGTCGTTAATGCAATGAATTTCACCTTCTGCAAAGCTAAAAATTCATGTTCCAAAAAAATGATGGGAAATCGGCAAAGAACAACTAAATTGAGCCAAAGCTACAGTACTAGTCAACCGTAACAAGTAATTATAATAACCCCATGGTCATTTCGCTCACAGCTTGACAGAGAAAATGGCAAGAAAACAAATCTTTTTTTTATCTTGAATGTTAAATTACAGGGCCAGGTTCGCTTCTGCTGATGACACATGGCAAGGTGTGGGCCCTGTTGACTGAACAAGTAGAGCAAGATGAATTCTTTGCATCCCCTTACCCTGCAAGGGGCCCTTTGCAGGCTGGGCAGTGGGTTGGCCCATCTGTGCAGCCAACGTGTGCTGGAGATGGGCTGATGTGACACGCAGAGGCTGCTGGTGGTAGCGGTAAGGAGCTGTGGAGTGGTAAGAGAGTAAAGATGCTCCCTGCGGAGGAGACGCCTGGGGGAAGGAATGCAGTCAGTTGTGCTGCCTGTCCTTCCTCACAGCGAACTCCTGGCAGGAAATAACCATCGCAAGCTGTACCACTGCTGTGATTTCAGGATCAGCTAAGCCCGTGATTTTCAGACTATTTATCGTGTGGTAAAAAAGGAGGTTGTTGTTTTGTGATTTTCTTTAAATACAAAATACATAAAGCATGTAGTTGACTTGGCTTCAGATGCAATATAAGGGCAGTAGATGCAGGCTCTGTCCCAGGATGGGTTAGGAGGCAGGGACATGACAAGGTCTGCAGAGAAGCTTTAGAAAGTGCAAAGCCTGGAAAGAAGAGCAGCCTGTCCTTGAGATCTCCTTATATCTTTTTCCACATTATCCTGCATGCAGAAACTTGCATTCCTAAATGTGTCAATCTCTTCCATGAAGTTGCTTCTATTTTTTATTTCCTAATACAGATAGCATCAAAAGACTTCCTTAAGTCATTATCAGGATTACTCTGCAGAAATGATTTATTGTTCTTATGGGAAAAGTACTTTCTTGTAACGTTTTTCTTAGGTTTAAGGGGCATATTTCCTAAAGATGGTTACGTTTTCCATTTGTTGTTTTGTTCTGAGGATGCAGTGAGGTTCTATTCTGTTAAACCAAAACTCTGTCTATATAAATTTGGGTTGAAGGCTCTTGTTTTTTACTTAGAAACCTATTGAGACCATCTTGGTGCTTTTCTTTGATGAACTACCTCTGAAGTACGTTAGTATTGCCGAGACAGATGGTATCGGGTTAAGCTGTTTTCTTTTTGTTTCAGATGATGCATGAAAAAATACCGTTGTTGTTATTAAACAAAAAATAAGAATGTTTGGCCTGGACTAAGCATGTGCATCAGTAATTTTTTTCTTCTATTGTCTGTTTAAAAGCATTTATCAAATAATGAAAGGAATATATAAAATATCTAGACAAATACATGTTTTTAAAAGACTATGTCTCCATTCACAGGAAATCACTGATAATGAAATATTAGAGTTGGTACATAGTGCTCTGGGGAGGATGACAGTTATCCGGCAAATTTTCCCTCTCTCAAGGGACAACAATCAGAGATGCATGAGGAACAATCACCGAATATCGTCACTGCTGTGCGACCCACAAGAAGGCTATCTTCAGATGCTGCAGGTCAGTAGCTGTGTCCAGCAGAAAAGTCCATCTTAGGAATTTGACATGAGATAGTTTTCCGTGACTGTATTACCTCAGAGGAAGAATAAAATTATTATAGGTAAATCTAAGCGTGTAACCTTTGGTCAACTTTTCTTGATTTAATTATTTATTTTCTTTCCCAGGACTGAGTGCTTTAGATGTGATGTTATACCCATATACCCATACTAGCAAGTGGTTGCACTAACTCAGAGCTGATTTGGGATATTTGGTTCTCTTAAGAATCTTCTTCTATTTGAAAAAGGAAAAAGTTGTGCCATTATAGTCTTGTGGTGTTACTGCTTATTGTTATGCCTATTAGACGTCCGTTGTGAAAGAGTTAATCTGGGAGGAGAACAGAGCTCTGATGGCTATTGGGCTGTGGAGCATTTCATATTTAGTTAAATGGACTGAATCCAGCTGATGTATTCAATCTGTCCCATTTCAATAGTCTCAGAAGTCTCTCGCAGCTGATAATTGTCTGAGCGTGTGAAATATGCACTACTAGTTCAAGTTCCAGATTTTGGTAACAAATTTGACTCTAGTGTAAGCAACATGTCAAGATTTCTTGGCAATTTATCCCAGATATCAGAATTTTTCTTGCAGTAATTTAAATATAATTTTAGGTGCTATTTCCAAGGGTAGTGCAATAATTTAGAAACACGGGTCTTGGGCTTTCAGTGGGGCTCCATGTGTTTCCTGTTTCCTTCAGACACCCTGAAGAATCGCATTTTTAGCGCTATTGAAGCTGTTGGATAAAACTGAAAACTTGAGTGACACTGAGTATATAAGCTTGATTAGAACATTTTTATTGCAAATTCAGTCTTAACCTGAGATGGATTGAGCGAGGACACAGTGGTTGAGCCTGTGAGTCGGCAAGCACGTGTATTGTGTGTTAGTGTGAATCTAGACAGGGCTTGTTTAGACTGGGGAGGGGGCTGCTGGCAGCTGGGGCTGCTGCAGCCTGGTCAGGAAGGTGGTGTCCAGTCCTTCCCAGAGTATAACTTGGGCTGGCTTGGAAGAGCTTCTGCAGAGCAAGAAACGAGGCTTATGGGAAACCAGGAGAGGTAGGGAGATTCTCAGGAAGAGAAGTGGGTAGGTCAAGATTTTCCAAGGAACATGGATGGGGATGTTTTGTTTTACTTCTTTGCACGCTACTAAAATGTTGTAGCTGCAGAGACTGAAATCCTTTGAGGGGAGATACGGACGTTTCCTCCTTGAAGCGAACCTCTGCCAACTCAGGTTCTCTCATAGCGGTGGCAAAGTTTGGGAAATGCCGATCATACGCACAGCAGTTCTGAGCACTGGTCTCTTCTTTCTGCACAGGGGAAAGTCTGTGCCTATTTTGACTTAGAAGGAAAAGACACTTTTGATCTTTGTTAGTAACTCTGAGGTATGCTGTAATAAGAACAAAGGCAACTCATTTCAGAGGATCAAAGCAATTTCCAGTATGTTGAAAAAATTATCTATCCTGCACCAACAAATCACTCATTGTGGAACAATCTCACATTACAGCAAGATTTAGAGTATTGCTGTCTATGCTGGTTTATGCACAGTCTAATTCAGAGACTCATCTGAAGGGCTCTGGCAGACCTCTCGGAGCAAGTTCTTATCTGCTAAAACAGTAACTGGTTTGCTAGCATGAATAGCCTCATGCCCCATTACTAAACTTCACTGACAAGGACCCTTTAGGAAGGACCCTCTTCCTGTTGCTTCCCAAATGTGGGTTTTGAGAAGCATAGCATTCTGAGTTTCTATCTTTGAGAAATAATGCACCACCTTAGAAACTGTCCTGAAGAGAATGGAACAGTAATGTTATTCTTTGCCCATCAGTTCCTTCTCTATGAACTTAGAAACAAGAAAGAGATACAAAGAAGTGTGGAGGCATGAAGTTCACCTTTTGGAAGTTGATTCCATAGCTGTCGTGTCCAGCCACACTGGAATGAAACATCATGAAAGGTGAAGGGTGCACGTGAGGTCTCTCAAATTAGCTGCCCCCAGTATATCTTGTGTTATCTCTAAGTTTCTACAGATTGAATATAGGAAGCTTTAGCATGTGCAGTTACATCTGAAGAGTTCTGTGGCTGCGTTTTTTTCCATAGACTTTGCCAAAACTTCTTACCTAACACCTTGTGGGCATACAGCTCATATTAATTTCCAAGTATGACTGACATGTTATTAATGGTCCTGCAATTCAGGTACTTCCAATCTTCTGTTTCCTTTTTCTTGCTTAAAAAATAGTTTTGACCTTTTGCTGTTCAGAAATACATCACTAAATTACCCCTGTTACCAGAGGCTGCAGTAGCTCCCAGCTCCATGTCAGGCTGCATGAATCCACCAGAGGCAGTGACCGCCTGCCAGCACCGAGTCCTTGCGTTGCTTTGAAGTAGTTTGATTAACACCACAGTTTGGAAATCCCTGCCTCATTCTCCCCTGGGCAATCTCATATTAATAATTCTTTGTTGTCAAGGTAACTTACCAGCTATTGTTGGTTAATTATTTATTTAATGACTTTGAAGAAGAATAAGCTAATCTCTGTCAGCCTCTTGCAGTAAGGTTTTTATAGGGGAGAATTTAGCGGTTTTAACAAGCTAGTAAAGAAATAAACATTTACGTCATGGATTATTAACTTTGTTCCGGCTATATTAATTAAAATATTGTTGGAACTAATTTTGTTCTCAGTGTCTTTAGTACCATATCCTGGAAAGTTGTTTTTCAGTGGGTGATCATCCCAGTTTGGCACTCTGACAAGGCTTTTAAAGATCAGACTGTTCTGCAAGCTCATACAAAAACTCATCTGTTCTGAATGCTTTGTGGAAATCCAATCTTATTCCATCAACCCATTTGTCAAAATTTTGCTAATGCCCTTATTTCTTGCACATATAATATACCCAGCTGGGTTTCTGCTTCAACTGGAGAAAAAGCTTTGTAAAGTTCCCTGTCTTGGTCATTTTATTTGACTTCAGAGGGCTACATTTGTCTCTTTTTTATTCTTCATATATGATTTTCTGTCTCCAACTCTCTTACTTTTTTTATAAGTGGAAAAGAGACAGATTAGAACTTGCTGTCTACCATTGGCGATGAGTATCCTGTGATTTGGGCCATCAGTGTTGTCAGGGTTGCCTCACCTGGAGAGAGAATACTGACGCATTTCAAGATTTATAGTTAAATCTAGTTAGTCCTAAATAGGCCTAGTATGTGTCCCTGCGTCGCATTTGAATGGTGGGATTACTGCTTTTAAACTGTTTAGATTGTTTCAGACATAGTTTTACAGATTCAATTTGAGGAAATTTTAATGCATAATCTGCTTCTTTCCAAAATCTTCCCCTTTAAATATTTGTTTTGAAGCCTGTCCACAAACTTGATTTTTGAAGATCTTTTTTCTTTCATCAGGTTGTTGACAATGTGTTCATAAACTCAAAATCAATTTTTTTCTGTTCCTGTTTTTGCAGAAAGATTTATCTTTAGAAAAGTAATTCACTTTACAGTTTGTTTCTTCCCATAGTTACCATTTATACAGTTAATAAGTTCAATCTATGTGAGATTCTATTTCTATTAAAACATATCACAGGGACACAGTGTGTGTCTGAAATCATACAGCATGGTCCAAAATATATAGCAAGATTAAAAAGGCAAAAAGAAAACTCCAGCAAACTGTGTCACAAAATGACTGAGGTTATTCCTCACAGGATTGAGAGTCCAGCCTCCCTACTGAAGAACTGTTCCAGGCATTGCTTTGGCATATTTGAAGAGAAAATGTTGAGAAGTGTGGGAGGGTATTCTTTAAAACAGCTGCTCTTCTCCCTGTGTAAAAATTTCGTTCTTCAAAGACTTGACTGTCAGACATCTTTGTAGGTATCTCTTAGCAGTTGCTCCTACAGAACTGCATTTTTATTTATTAACTGTCTTCTCTTCAGGAATGACTGCAATTTAACTACTGTAAGTTGAGTTATTTTTTGGAGATGTGTGTGGCTGCTTAAACTTCAGGGCCTGATCCTGCAGTAATGTCCAAATAAATGGCCTTACTCTCATTTGACCTCTTTACGCTGCTGTTATTACACAGCTGTTAAGGGCTACTGGGGGCAGTAAATATTGATTAAGCCCTGTTAAAGCATTTGCTTGCTTCCATAAAGGATTGATGAGCCACATTTTTCTTTTCCTTTCATTACAAACCCGTATTTGCATGTCTCTCTAGCAAAGTTTAATTTGGACTTTTGGCCAGATGTTCAATTACAGTGAAACTGTTCCTGAGTACCACATGAAAGAAAAGCACCCCTGAACTGACTTTACTGCCCATTGCACGGCATAATCTCTCCCTGAAGCCCTACGGCATGTGTTTTATACAAGGTGCGTTAGCAGAAGAATTGATTAAAAGTGCCCAACAACCGCGGGTGTCCTCTGGCCACGTGGGATTTTGTGAGCACTCTGGAGGCTAGAACCCCGGGTACGTTCTGGAGCAAGCTTTCCCCCTCTGCTCAGACTGCCTCTTCTGACTGCTGAAGTTCTCCATTTGCGTAATTATTTCACTGAATTTTGTTCAGTGCTCTATCAGGGAGCAGGCAACAGTTGGCTGGAAGGAAGGATCAGTACCTGCGTTTTTCATTTTTTTTTATTGCCTCTGAAACATAATTTGCACCCATATTTATTGATAAATGAGGTAGGGTAAAATGATAATCTTACACTCTGTTTTGCAATTCCAATATTACCTCTTGTCCTCCTGTCTGACTCTTAGTTGTGTTCAGTTTTCTTCATCACATGTCTCCTGCTAGACTTGCCCTGGACAGTTAGTGCTAGCTGTGCCAAATTCGTGAGACGTTTAGCGAGCGAAGCCAATGCCTGCAGCTAACAAGCTCGAGCATTACAGGGTGATGCAGGGCTTGTATTGTTGTTAACATATTGTTAGAAAACGTACTGAGTAAGAAAACATTCATAATAATGATAAATACTCATAACAAATAGCTGAAGGACAATGAGCATTCAGAGAATAGCAACTGTAGATAGGGAAAAGTGGTGTGAGATGTGTAACTCGGTAGAAAGGGGAGGAAATTAAAAAGGGAAGAAAAGTTGCTTATTAATAAAAATAAAAAAAAGATTCTGAGAGTGCAGTCTTCCAAAGAAATCTTTGGAAGTCCCATTGTTTGAGACACTTAAACTAGAATGGGCAAAGCGCTAAATAATACACTGGTTAGATTCTCAACTGCCAGAAGGCTTGAATAAATATTCAACAGAGGTCTGTTTTTCTGTGGTTTTAGGAAAATTTTATTCAGGCTTTCATTTGCCTCAGTGATAATAAATAGCCCTTTGGAAGTTTGAAGCTGACGTTTGAGTCTTTAATGAATGCTTGCTTTTTAACTCTGGTTTTCTCGTGAATGCCAGACTGCTGGCTGGGATTTTGTTCTCCATGAGCAGCAAAGTATGTATTTAAAACATAGGCATCCACACAAAGTCTCACAATGGCCTCTGCAAACTAATTTAAGAAAATAAAATAATTCAAATTTTCAGTCTCTCCACCCTAACAATATCCTTGGAAGCATGCCATTATACCATAAATGAACCATCCATCGGTCTTCACTGCTCCTAGTAAGATGCATCCTGTCATTAGAGACACGAGTGCATAACTGTTTGGCAGTACTTGAACTTTGAAAGTTGAAGCACGGTTTTAGGGCATGCTGGTGTGTGCATACGCAGACACAATGATATCACTCCCCAGGCAGCAAGTGTTTCTGCTGCTGGCAGGCTGCGCCTGGTCTGAGCCCCTCTTCCATCTGCTTCATCCTTGGAGCTGACTGCTGTGGCCACTCACAGGGTGATTTTGGCAGCAGCAGGGTACAGATGCCCAGCTTGGGAATGAGTTTTTGAAGCAGTGGCATCTGGGTGTCAGCTTGTCTTCCCAGCTGGTCTCTTCAGCAGCCTTGTCTGGCTAGACTTCTGGCTCTGCTGGCAACTCAGAAGTTGGGGTCAATCTTTGTGGCTTGCTGGCCTTCCCAGAAGAGCACTTGTCTATGATTAGTGCCTCTGAAGGAGCTAAAAGCTATCTTCATGTGTAACTTCAAAAGTGAAATCACTCTGGCAAATCTTATGAAATTCACATAAAGCCCTCTATAAAATGACAGTTGATAATGTGATAGGGAGAGATTTCCATTCTTGCTGAAAATTTCTGCTCTATTCTACTAGTGTATGGTGGATTTTTTCTTCATTACAAAATAAAGATTCATAAAGTCTGGAATAATTATCAGAAGATATAGCAGAACATGCCTAAGATTACTCGTGTACAGGGCAAACTCTTTAATATATTGGTGACACAGTCACTATTGTTCTTGTAGCAGATAGATCAAAAAGCATTTCAGTCACACCACCTCCTTACAGCTCTCAGCTGTGAAGTGAAAGAGGAACTTAAAATTAGAGTTTCTTTCTACAAACAGGACAGAAATTAAACACTTTGTTCTAATCTAGAAAATTCTGTTGTATGAAGGGGAATCCCTGCAGGCAGACATATTTGCCCAGGGAAGTTGTGGATGCCCCATCCCTGGAAGTGTTCAAGGCCAGGCTGGATGGGGCTTTGAGCAGCCTGGTCTAGTGGGAGGTGTCCCTGCCCAGGGCAGGGGGGCTGGAACTAGATGATCTTTAAGGTCCCTTCCAACCCAAACCATTCTGTGATTCTGTGTCCTTCCCTCCTCTGTTCCCCCTGTGAATATATAAATAGGGGAAATAAGAAATGCTCCAGAGCTTGGAAAACCTAAAATAGCCATGGTCATTGCCTTATTTTTTCTTCTTCCTTGCTTTGCTACCAATTCTGAATGCTACCTGAAGACTAATTTTTAAATTTACTATTTTCTCGTACCTCTGACAGCACTGGCGGAAACAGAGCATAGCTGATCCCTCGGGTATCTCACGAATTCCCTTTCAGGGGTCATTTCTGTATTCAGAGGGAGTTCCATAGTTAGCTGAACATTAGAATATATGTGCAGTTGCAGTAACAAGGGTATACAGGCTTTGTCTGCTGAACCCTTTTTCTTTTCACAGCACCACTATTCCAGAGGTTACAGCAAACTTGTGTTGCGAATACAATCTGGTACATATGCAGAGATTTTGCTGCATTAAAAGGAATATAATAGAAAAAAAAAAAAAGGAAATTATTATAGGCCTGGATTTACTGTGAGATCAGGCCAGAACTTCTGAGTCTTGTTTTAAGTAACTTTTTTCTACAAGAAAATGCATACGTAGTAATAAATTCAGGTAGAAAGTGAATATTATTTTGAGACGAGGAGCATATTTGAGGTGTTTGAGTATTCTTATTTTTCTACCTTATAAAGGAATTAGGAAAAAAAGAAGATAAAAATATACCCCAGTAATTTAATTTGTATTGAAGTATTGAAGGAATCACAGCTACACTCACACAACAGTACTCAGGCATCAGATTAGACCTGATTCTGTAATTCTGTCTTCCATCATAAAGCTAGTTCCCATTTGGGATTAGGCAAATACATTCAGTCTATACTGCTGTGGATGTTCAGAAGCCGGGTTTTGCTCTGCACACTGTGAAGGATCAAAAGGACATTATTTTCTAAGATACTAGGATATTTTTGGTTGTTCTTCATTATTTTTTGCACTTCAAAGAAGTGGCCCTTGACCTAGAGTACTACCAAAACAATACAATCGTGAACATCCTGCCTTCTTTTGTTTTAAATAAATAAATTGTTTACACACTGAATTTTGATCACTGTGCAAAATCAGATGTTTTGAGTCATAAGCTTTAAAGGGTTCTGACCTTAATAGGATGGACTTCTACACTTTGTTTTAATTTATGACTTAACTATCAGACTGAACAAATACAATATAAAAGAAAAGAAAATTGTTGTGGTTTTTTTTTTTTTTTAATATTAGAACTTCGGCCTTGGTTGTGGAGGTTTTGCTGTTGTGTTTTGGGGTTTTTTCCTAGCTTGCGTATTTTCTGTTCTAAAAAAGAAAAGTTGATGGTGTGGATAAAATTCAACTTCCTCTTCCATAGGATATTGACTATTCAGTGAGTAGGGGGTAAAAAAGGAGTAAATTGTAGTAATGTATATATATAATTTTTACTGGAGTAAATACTGGAGTAAATACATGTAGTAATGCAAGTATATCATTTTTACCGGAGTATGATTATATGAGAAAAAGGAATTTTGCTCATTAAAAAGTACCATATACTCATTTCTTGGAAGAGACTTGCAGTAGAAGACATCTGGAGTGGCAAAATTCCAGTGGATAAGTGTGTACGACAGACTGTGCGGAATAGTCTTTTCATAGCAAAAAGTAACTTGCTGTGTCCACTGCAACATTTTTTTCTGCCTTGGTACCTATCTTCAGATACATGACAGAAAGACCTAAGTAGTGGGAAACTCCCTTTCTTGCTGTCACTCAGTTTATATCGCTCTTTCAAAAGAAAATAATGAAACAATATCGATACAGAATCCATTATAGGTCTAACTAAAATATGTTGATTAGGTTGGTAAATAAGGGATTGTTTCATTTTGCTCTACAGCATCGGGTAATTTGAGTTGGATGCCTGGTCACGTAGGCTAAGATCCTCAAAAGTAGTTTTCTCAAGCTTTCAGTCCATTATACATGCAGAACTGTGGCTGCTTCTCCAAAAGCATAAAAAGCAGAAAGGGAAGGAAAGCGGTGTACCCAAGTATATCTTATATTTTGCCCTAGAGCTCTCTGCTAGCAAATCAAGCAAACTCTTTTTGGGAATAAGGCTGCCGTTTTCCAGAACTGAAAAAGAACAGTGACAAACTGAGAAAGTACAAAGCATTTCTGATTTGTGGCTGTTCCAAGGCAACAGACAATGAGTTGTCAGTTAAAAGTGAGGGTGTAGAATCAAATTCAGTGGGGAGCAAAGAGGATCTTGATGGCACATAAGAAATGGCATTTTTTCCTTATACAGGTAAAATCTACTTCTAAGCAAGTGGGTTTTGTGGTTTAGGGTGGTTTATTTTGTGCGTTTGGGCTTTTGTTTTGATTTTTTTCTTTTGTGGAGAGTAGCTTAACACAGAGGAGGAGAAATGCCCTGTTGAATAATAAGGATTTGATTGCTTGCTTTATTTGAAAGTTGTTTGGAAAATATCTGCAGAAATGGAGACAAATGTAACTGAATAGAAGAGCCTTAGTTGCTGGGACTCTTATTAACTCTTTAACTACTTAATTTTCTTTAAAAGAGAGGAAATCTAGAAAGTAGCTGCTTTGGAAACTCTTTTAAAAGGAAAAGGATTAAGTGGATAAGATAGCAAATATAGGGAATGTGGACTGCTTGTTCAGGAAGGCTGGAAAGAAAAGGAGGGAAGAACATGGCAACGCCAGATGGGAGAGATTCTCAGTGGTAGTATCTCATGTTTTTTGCATGATTTTCGCATTAAGATCCCTTTTTATGTTTAGTCACTTAAATAAGTGGGTATCCTTAACCTGTTTTTTGTGTATTTTCTTCCTATTTTGAGTCTTTCAAAATGAATTTTTGTTTACATATCTTTTGTTCAGATTTACTTACACTAGAAGATTTTCTAAGTGCCTAGATTCTCAGTTGATGTCAAATTACAAATTATGGAACATATGAAGCATTTTGTTTCTGAAGATTAGGATTTTAAGATGATACCAGAAGTTTACTTGGAGCAAGTGATCCAAGAGTAGTATATGTTTAAGCTTTCGCAGCTGAGTGGCATTTTTATAGAAAGTCTGCAGCTGCATTAACTTCCATATGTAGCCCTTTCCTGGTCTCTAGGCACCATCTTCTATAGTGAATTAGAGAAATCCGAAAGATAAATGGCTAATTTATGGATTTTTTTTTTTTTTTTTTTAATCACTTCTCTTGACCAACTACCACTGCTAAAATTTTACACATTGTGGTCAGTACTGCTGCGTGTTAAAGATCTGATCTTGTATTGCTGGCCAGGTCTTGGTTTGAAAAATGAAATACGTAGTTGAGCTTTAGTAGTGTGGTGTTCTTAATAGAGCCTTTGCCGTCAATTATTGCTCTTGTTATCTCCTGTGTAAATTGAAGAATAAGGAGACTAAAATCAATAGCTCAAGAGAAAGCAGAATAGTAACCAGTCTCCTGTATATTTGGTGGAGCGAGATGATAAGACCAAAATAATACTGTCAGTTCTCCTCCTGCTGTTCTAAAGAGTTGCATTAGTATTATATTTTGTTGTGCCAGAAATTACCAAGGAGATTGCTCAAAGGAACAAAAAGAACAAGAGCTTAATTTCATTCTGTCTTTTTCTCCTTGCTGAAAGGACTGATGAAGTAGCAATCCTTGTCTTTCATTGATAGATAGCTGTACTCCCCTCCATAGCTTGAGCTTACATTTGAACTGTGATCTCTTACGTCTTCACAGCGCTGCATTGCAGTGGTGTAGGTAATGCACAGGCGATGCAAGTGTGCCAGAGTCCCTTGGCCAGAAGGGCCCAGGTGCCAAGCAGGAAAGAAGGTGGGAATGAGCACTGGAATTTGTCTGAATTGTCTTGACTGCTGAACACATCAAACGTACCCAGATTTATTTTTTACTTATGTCTTCGTTTTGTTTGTTTGCTGGTTTTTGAAGTTTCTTTGAAAGGATGCTCAAATAAACAAAGAGGCTCATTTTTATTATTGTTTGCAGGTTTCCAACCTGTACCTGTATGACAGTGTGCTCATGCTGGCCAATGCTTTCCACAGAAAACTGGAGGACAGGAAATGGCACAGCATGGCAAGTCTGAACTGCATGAGGAAATCCACCAAACCTTGGAATGGAGGACGATCCATGCTAGAGACTATTAAGAAGGTGAGACTAGACAAACTACAATTGTGTGAGCAATTGAAAGAGTCACTTCATTTCCACTTGAGATTAGCTTTTGAAGAGGTTTTTGACCTCTATTCAACTTCTGTTTGATTTATTACAAGCAAGTGATTTACAACTACCAGAAATGATCTACAGCTATTAAACAAGCGAATGATTTATTACGAAAAAATAACGCACATGGCAGTGGTGTGTGTTCTACTTCTGTTGTTCTCATTGCTTCCTTCTGTGGAGGTAGTGTGATTAGGAATAGTCATACAAATTGATGTGTGCATGCATCATAATAATTTCCCCAAGGGAAGAACTCAGGGAGCTCAAGAGGGGCCGACCAATGATAAGGTTTAAGACTTATGTTCCATTTACTGCAGCTGAACTGGCTCCGTAAGTTGGCTGAGCATTGGTAAGTATCTGTGTACTGTAGCCCAGAGGAAAAGGGACGTGATTCAGCTAAGTTGTCACTAACAGTTACGCGGTCTTGTAGCATGTTGAATTACTTTAATATGGACAGTACTGTGGCTTTGCAGATGCATGGTAACTTCTTGTAAGTAAGTTATTTGATCACAAATGCTAGTGGAAAAAAATACTCATTTTTTACTGTATACCAACTTTAGCAAGTATTTGGGAAAAAACCCCTTGTTTTATGTATATATATATATTGATGAAATCATTTTCCTCTAGTGAAATGATGCGAGTTGATCAAGTGTTATTTTAGGCTCCAACCGGTCCTAATGACACCGTCCTTTGTTGCAAAATTATTTCAAAGTTTAGTGTCATCTCAAGCTTCTTTGCTAGAAACGCCAAATCAAACTTGGTGATACTTTTACAGAGAGGTTTTAATAAAAATTTTATCTTTTCTTCATGCCTCTCTTGTCTGGCGCTATGCTTGAGCTATTGAAGAGGATGCGATGGCCACATTTAAGTTCACTGTAAACACTTTCAAAGCAGATTTGGCATACCTTTAATGAAAAGGAGTGTTTATAAAGGCAGATTTGTTCTATTCTAAAATTTCTGAAACTTATTTCCTCAGGGCCACATAACTGGGCTTACTGGTGTTATGGAGTTCAGAGAAGATGGCGCCAACCCCTATGTTCAATTCGAAATACTGGGCACTAGCTACAGCGAAACATTTGGCAAAGATGTGCGGAGGGTAAAGATATGCTGCTTCTTTCTGTCTTTGGTTTTCCTCTAAATAATACACATTCTGCTTCACAGGAGAAAGCGGTGTTCTCTAAGAATGTGCTACACTGCAGAAGAAATTTACCATATTAGAAATATTTTCTAATATCTTAAACGCTTAAATCTTGAAAGCTAATTTTATATAGGTAGGCAGGAGCCCTGCAACTTGTTTCCACATGTGCAGTAATGATGCGATGCCATAACAATACTGTGAACATAATAGTGAATACTGCACAATTCGGCTCACGTATTTTGTTGTTAATTAAGATATAATCGATGTTACTGGCACTTATCTTGCTAGGGAAGCTAAGAATGTAAATTGCCTAAACACAGAAGGATGTTTCAAAGTATCGCTGCTGCCAGAATTTGAGATAAATAAATAAAAAAACTCTAGAGAAGATAATTTCCAAAATAGTTGACGCTATATCATGTAAAGGATGACCTATCGATGGTAGGTGGTGGGAAAAAAGAATAATGGGGATTAGAAGGCAGTTAGAGTGCTTCCATGGGGTTACTAACATAAATTGTCACGGGCTGAAAAGCCGGCCTTGAACATGTCCGTGCAGAGGGGATGCTCCAAAAATACCTGAAACTCTCAATTGAACAGTGAGTTCTGATTGGAATCCAAGCTACAAAATGTCCCCAAACTGGTCAACTGGTTGAAATACAGACGTTACCACTGTATGGTCAATGGTTTCTACATTAATCACAGATGAACAAAGAGGATTCCGAGTAGAATTAAAATTTATGACATTTTCTATTTTCATTTCACGATTGGTTTCTGTGTTTTGTTTTGATTCACCTGAATTACATGAGTCTAAATGGAAAAACAAGCAAAGAACTTGTGTTTACATTATCATCTTAAACAGCTAGATCTGAGATTCTTTCAGTCATTTGGCACAAGGATTCTGGACATGGAGCCAAAGGTTTGCAATACCTATTAGAAATTCAACAGAAGGAAGAGTAGTATTTGAAATGCATAAAACTCCAGGAGATATAATTGAAAAACTTCCGTTGCCAAAAAATGTCTCTGAAGATTTCAGGTTGGCTGGGCACCCTCCTGTATTGTAATGACCAGAAAAGGCTATTTCTCAGTTCACTTTCACTTCTAGAAGATTTCTACTGCAAATGAGGAAGTCTTAAGTTCCGAACACGAGCTGAATGATAAAAAATTATCTTCATTTTGGAAACAGTGTTGCCTGTTTAATAAAACAGAGTTGGCTTAGGATGTCTAGGAAGCAATTCCAGTTCGTAAACAGAAGTATGTACCTCACTTTGTATGAAAACCAGTAGTACCCGGTGCCATGTGAGATGCTGTGGAGTATCCTACTGTGTTTCCAGCTGCCACTGCAGAAAGCCACAAGCGTTCTGTCGGTACTGCGCTACCCCTAGCAGATATCTTGGATGCCATGGGGTATTGGAGTTTGGTTTCATTTTGTTACATGTTTCCCAAGTGACTTACTCCAAGTCACATAATCACTT
The DNA here is from genome assembly GCA_947846985.1 of Fratercula arctica. Taxonomy (NCBI): domain Eukaryota; kingdom Metazoa; phylum Chordata; class Aves; order Charadriiformes; family Alcidae; genus Fratercula; species Fratercula arctica. The sequence goes on from CANTUZ010000010.1 coordinate 31,739,687, forward strand.
TATACTTCAATTTAACCTTTCGGTAAAATTGGTATGATTACCTCTCAAAACAGGTTTGAGGTCTTAAAGGGAAATTATGATGTGTGAGCATACATTATAACTTTTTTATCTGCTGCGCATTTCAAATATAACACATATACAAAAGCTCGCACTTCAGTATGTGTAGCACACTGAACAAATTGAGGTATAATCCGGGTGTCTGAAGTAGACATAGCTGAAATATCACTCAAAAGGGACCACAAGGCAAAGAAATGGGTAAAATGACTAAATGGGAAAATGACTAAAATGGCTAAACTGATATACTACTGATTACTTTTGATCCCCAATTTGCTACTTTGGGATTAGGTGGTTAACATAGGAAGACTTAACTCTTTGGATGTTAAATGCAGAACATTATACAGGTCCCAGAATGAAAGGGAGCATAATTCTAAATGGGTAAAAAGCTACTGACTGTGGAATACTACTCTGAAAATGATCCTTTTAGCCTAATATATAGAGAGTGAGAAGTCAGCAATATGCTAGAGAAGTCTCCAGAAGAACTTGGAAGAGATGATATTTCTTAGAGTAAAACTACCATGGAACTGCTGGTATTCAATTATATAGACAGCCTGACTTTTTATTATTGCAGCAAAAATATGTTACAGCTCAGAAGTACTTTTAAAAGCTCAGAAAGTCATGCTTGTCTTGTTTATATTACTTGAGCGAGAGATCAATTCTGATTTATTGTCAGTTGTTTCCATATCAGCCTCTCCTCAGATTTAGCTGTGGAGAAACACGTTTTTGGTGAAAACCAGGGGGTTCTTTCTGCATGGTTTTCTTTTCCTCTGGAGAGCAGCTGTATCTATTCATCCCTGCCCTGACCCTACAAAAAACCTTTGGACTAGGATCTGTGACAGGGTAGAGCAAAAAAATGTAATATTCAGTGTTGAGCATTAGAGGGAATACAGTCAAAAGCTAGTCTCAACATCCCTTAGAAAGTCTCTCGGGGATCATTTCCACCAGAAGGACTCCTGGGACGATGTCCAAGACAGTAACCCAAATCTGGCAGGAATTTTCAGGGCCTTTCTATACAGGCATCTTGACTCATCCCTTTTGCCCTGAGATCTGATCTTTCTGCAGACAGTAGTTCCTTCCACTAGCTGTGATTGAGTTATGAGTGCAAATCAATACATGTATTTGCTTGCTTAGTGTACCTTCTCCTGTATTGAGTGAGTCTAACTCCATATTTTTGTGGTAAAGGCTGATAGTGGCTTCTGTGTATTTTGTGTGCGTGTGTTTTCTTTTTCCTTTGTTTGGGCGTACTTTAGTGAAAGGGAAACTTCAGAAAGTGCTCTAATTTCTTTGGTTTAAACACAAAAGAAGACAGTATTTCCCTTAAGGTATACCACCTTGCTTCACAAAAGGCTCAGGTGATTGCCTGCTATTCACTGTGTGCATGCGGAGGCTGAGAAAGCATAGTGTATTCATGCTTAAAAAAGAGATCAATGTGGTGACTTATCAGGGCATTTGGAAGTTGAAGGATAAGATTGTCAGCGAAACTGAAAAGGCTTAAATGTCTAGTGCTTGACAACTGCCAGTATGATTTATGTTCCTAATGTCTGTAAACACCTTTAAAAATAGCAACCTGAGTATCTGTATTTTTAAAAAAGAAAAAGAACTGGATATAAAGAGATAAGGGAACTGTAAGAAGTATTAAAACATAACAAAATCAATCAAAAAGAAAAAATAAAGAAAATTTCATAGCTGATGCCACGCTAATGTTTTAAATTGAATGAAATTTGAGTAAAAGAAAGAATGAAAGACACACAGAGGAAGTATAACTTGGAAAAGCAGGAAAAAGTGGTATAAAATGTTCAGGTGAAGAACGTGGAGCAGCTGGAATGAGTCTCATAGTCCGTTATGTTCAAAACCCTTTGAGACTTTGGGGATTCTGGAGTACTGTGTCCAGTTCTGGGCTCCCCGGTTCAAGAAGGACAGGGAACTGCTGGACAAGGTACAGCAAAGGGCTACAAAGATGATTAGGGGACTGGAACACTTCTCTTATGAAGAAAGGCTGAGGGATTTGGGTCTCTTCAGTCTGGAAAAAAGACATCTGAGAGGGGACCTTATCAACACTTATAAATACTTAAAGGGTGGGTGTCAGGAGGATGGGGCCAGGCTCTTTTCAGCGGGGCCCCGCAACAGGACAAGAGGTAACGGGCACAAACTTGAGCATAGGAAGTTCCACCTAAACATGAGGAGGAGCTTCTTTCCTTTGAGGGTGACAGAGCACTGGCACAGGCTGCCCAGAGAGGTGGTGGTGTCTCCGTCTCTGGAGACATTCAAAACCCGCCTGGACGCGTTCCTGTGCAACCTGCTCTAGGGGAACCTGCTCTGGCAGGGGGTTGGACTAGATGATCTCTGGAGGTCCCTTCCAGCCCCTACCATTCTGTGATTCTGTGATTTGCATTTATAGCAGATAAAAAAACCCTTTCTTCTCATTTCACCTCTCATGTCCACCTCCCACGCTAAGAGCGTATGCATCAAATACGACAGGAATGGTCTTGCTCTGAATTTATAGTTACCAACACGACCCTTTTTTTTACTCATTTAAATTCTTATTTATTTGGCCTTTATTAATTTATTTTTTTTACCCACATGGATGCATAAAGCCTCTCTTGTATGTTTACATTTTTATGTCTTCTACCTTAAGCTCCCCGAGCCTTTGCTTTATTCCCAGCACTGGCAATGGCTGGGGGTAATCGTTAAGTCATTTTGCTTCATTGGCTCACTGTCCCCATCTGTAGCGTGGAGTTGAGGGTATGTGCCTGCTTTGTACAAAGTTTTGAAGTGTGCTAGAAAAAAAAGGACTATTAACAAAGACATCAAGAAATTGAATGAATCGTAGTATTAAAAAATGTATATTCCTAATTGTATGAGAGACCGTCCCTTCAGAGCTTGTTTGGAATTGTCAATGGAGAACTATGTCCCACTTCCACAGTACAAGGGACATGAAATGGGAAAGGAGGTCAGGACTAGATTAATTCCCTCCCTAGTGACCATCTATATTATTAGTTTTTATTAATGAAAGCCTTGGTGTAACTTTCAGAACAGCTGGGCTGGTTCATATTTCTTATGTTTCTGCACTTGGGTGAATTCCACACAATATAATAGTTTAATGATGGAGCTCTGGGAGCAAAAATAAGGGAGTGAGGACTCCAGGGTGGTATTCCTAGGTACTCACTAACTCACAGTGAGCTCTTGGGGTGTAAACCTGTTTGTTCTTATTTGACCATGTATTCAGAGAGTACCATAACAACTAACTACTCTTCTAGGGATGTGATTAGGCTTAGTTAGGTAATGCCTGTAAGAAGCTTTAATATTATTGTTGTCTTCATCCTTGGCAGGAAGATCTTCTGTAAGTGTGAAATGATATTGTTGTTTAGTTTATTTTATGACAGGGATAATATTTTTTGTAAAGCAATCTGCAGTTTTTTCCAGAGCTGGCTCTAAGAAAAGCAGAATTAATGATTTACACACATGCTGTATTTCGTAAGAAACATTCTGTTCAAAATGATAACGTTTACCATTGGTTATTCGTTTCTGTCAGTTGGTACGTTTTCATTTTTTTAAATTTGATTTTCTCAAAATGTCATCTGCTTCACAAACAGTTATACTTGTTTCCTCCAGTACTTCTGAGGCTGATTGCAGAAGTCACTGTAAGTAGTTTCGTGATATGTTTCACAGTTCTCGAAGCCCCATTTTTGAAGTCTGATAAAGTGCTTTAATTGTGATTGTTACTTTTAAACAGAATCTCATCATTGTTATGATGAGAAATCCTATGCTTATTCATTGCAAAATGGAACTGTATTTTTAGGGGTCTGCAGTATTAAGTGTTTTCACCTGCAAGAATATTGCCAAGTCACATTATACATTGCTAAAAGATATATACTGAAGAGAATTATCTTAGGTGGTTACTACTGTAATTGGATCGGTTTTACTCATATGGAAAAAAACACAACTAAATTGCCTGAATTTAGACATAGAACAGATGCCTGCCTCCTCTTTGAGCATTTCATAAACACGCACTTGGGTATAGTAATTCGGTTTAATCTGTGTTGCCAAGGTATCTTTCAGCTGAAGTGTAAGACTGAACTCTTGTCTGCTTGTGATCACTGAAAATCCCCGTTACCTTGCAAAGGGAAGGGCTAATAGTCCTCTCATTCTGGGTAAAATACAATTTCCAGATATTTATATTTGGTTTAATTTTCCCTTTGTGCTTGAGTTGATTGAGTGCCATGGTAGAATAATTTGGAAAAAGAGTATTCCTATTCATCCTATAAATATATCGTGTCAAACTGAAGAAAAATTGGGAGTATTTTACTCAAAATAATAAACATCCTTCATTTTTTAGTTGTAATTTTCTGTACAAGATGGATTTGAGGAGTAAAAATAAATGCATTCATTGCATATTCCACAAGTTGAATTATTCATAGTGAAAAATACAGCTGAACATACAGGAAATGGCAATAACAATTTTTAAACTATGGAAGAATGCTAGGGAAGAAACATGATGAACCTGAGTGTTTTTTCTGAAATTAAGTGGGGTCCCTGTTTGCCCAAGTTCTGCAAATTGGGGTTTTTTTTTGGTAATTAAAATATTTTATGTTCCTTATGATGTCGTTGTAGAATTCCAGCTGAATTATTACACTCACTAACTGAAAAGTATGTAAACACGTATTTAGAAATATGTGTTACATAATTCTTTTTAATTTATTTTATTTTATGTTATGTTTTTGGAAAGCATTGCCAATGGGATCCATGCTTTTGCATAAACTGTTATTTGTATTTGCAAACACAAAATGCTGTATGTATTTGCAAATTATACCAGTGTCAACCCCGAGTAAAAGGGATGTCTTGCAAATTTTGGTTGGAATTCCTCCAAGCATAAGATCATGCTGGTCTTCTCCTTTGGAAGGCTGTTCGGCTGTTTATAGGACATTTTCACAGCATGAAGCTTGAGGCTAGGTTTTAAAAAGCAGCCATATCTGAGTTATGAGCGGGGCCAGGATACCTACAGCAATTAGGACGCTGATGAAGTTTCCTCAGCCCACAGATGCCACTGCCTGTATGTTTAGAAATTCTGTTTAATTCATAAGTCACGTATTAAGTCATACTTGCCAGCTTATAATGAATCTTGGGTATAACATTCTCCTTTTTTAAAACCTATGCAACATTATATAAAATATAGGAGTGTTAAAATCAGCCTTCTAAAAACAGTTACATCTTTAATTATGGAGTTTTCATCAAAAGCTCCTATAATGTATAGATGGATCCTAGGAGAGTATCCTGACTGGGCTGAAGAGAAAGCCCCTTTCGGTAGCTCAGCTCGTGAAGAATTCTGTGCTCGAGTGTGTCCATTATGAAGAAGGTCAAGATTTTCTGACCTTAACACCAAAGAAAATAGGAAGTATTTGAAAAAAGGTTTCACAAATTCTTTTTCCTTTTTGGAAATCCAAAGACAGAGATTATTTGCTATTCTCATTTGCACAGCATCAATCTTAAACAAAGGCAATAAGCCCACTACTCCAGAAAAGAGGGAAAGTCTGTCTTTTTTTTTTTTTTTTCTGCCCTAAGAAATATCTTTGAATCATGACTGTTGTTTAAAAATCACGCCAAAACCAGAAGAACTTTCTGTTGAGTATCAGACTAGCTTTTTTAGCATAGTGTCTGTTTAGCAAAATCGCTTTGAGAAATATTGACGATAATGGCAAAATACAAGCTCAGTTTTTTTACCTAACAAGTCAAATAGATGTCATCTTGCCTTTCTTAAGTCCATGAACTAAGGAGATCTAACATCTCCGCATTTGTAGCATGATTTCAGTGTCAAGGACAGCTGCAAGGACTGTATGTTGAGGGAGACCATGCACAGTTTCCTTTCTGTAGTGTTTGAAACGCATTTAATTCTTAATTAGAAGAATTAAGGCAACAATAAATTCTTGTCTTATATCATTTGGTAAACTGCAAATACATGTAGGTGCCGAGCATAGTTTATGAAGTAGTTTATTTCAACAGTAATTTTAAAATCCAGGATAATTACATTGTTTTCATCTGTATATTCCTCTGATATATTCAATATGTCAAAAAGCGGATGTTTGAATACAGGTAGTTAAGCTATTTGGTCATGCTACATCATAGTTTTGTCAAGAAAGATGACAACACTTTATGGTTTCTGTTTAGTCCTATTAAAATAAACAATAGAAATATAAGTTATTTAAAATTCCCCTTCTGTTTTTGCTTTTATTTCTGCCATTTTGTGCCAGATTATATTACTGTATACCAGTAAACACTTTGACATGAAGGTTTTTGAAAGAAAAGTTACCTTAGATGTCTTAGTGGTCAGCCCAAGTGTAGGATATGAGGAACTTCTGTGCCACAAAGTGCCCCAAACTATATGACTTTCTTTGGCGTGGTTCCCTAATTTCATTTTACTTAAAAAAAAAAAAAAAAGAATAACCTTAATTCCTCAGCTTACTCTTTTGGAAAGATACATAATGCAAAAGGGCATCAGAGTTCTGACACCTCTTTGTCTGTATTGGCTGATTCACTGAAACAACGGTAGTTGGCCGAGATTGCCTGCTGCTGTTCCAATGCCTGGCAGAACTGCCTTTGAATTGAGGACTTTCTGTTTTCAGATCCCACAGAAAACACTCGGTTTTACCTTAAAATAGGTACAATCTATAATCAATGTGAGCCTGTGTTAAGGAAAGAATTCTAAAATATGCCTGGTCCAGTACCACAATGTCTCTTGCTATAGGGGTGAATAAATTTATATACTTGGGTAAAATACACAGACGTCACAAAATAAAACTTGTTTTCTATTTTGAGACAATGTGCTTTTACTGGAATGGAGACAGTATGAGGCATAGATAATAACTTTCAAAAGAGAGTATTCTTCCTAACGACAACATCTATGTGACAGGCTATAGTATGTTTGTATTTTTAATATGATAATGAGTCTGATGTACGAATATATAATAGAGCTCTCCCACAATGTGATTGCTAACCGGACCCATTTTTAAGCTGTATGTTGGCAACAAAATATTTTTCTCAAAGCAATATATAGTAATATAGGCATATGTTTTAAGTATTTGGTTACAATGCTATGAGAAAAGTGAGTGTGTTATAAAATAGTTGAGATGGTACCGTCTGGGGATGGTATCTGGCTGATACCAGTTCTTGGGTGTTTGTTCTGTTTTTAAGTAAGGACTGTTATCTAAATGTACGCAAGGTTGACAGCATGCAAAAATAGGTATTCTTTCACAAAGCAGGCTAAAGCTTTCCAAATACAGTGCTTGGGCAGATAGGCGACTGAAGGTACCACAGCATTTAGTCCCTGGAGCCTTACCAGAAAGTAGTCCTAGACAAGCACAAGAATTGGCAATTGCTTACATGGAAAAAAAAAAAAAGCTAATAACCAGTAACTAGGAGCATGGGTGATATTTAATACTATGCAAACATTTCAGTTTGAGTAGTTCTAGCACCACCTATAATTTTCTTAAAGCTTTATGTGCAATTTATTCAGCCATAAGATTAATAATACAGTAAGGCATGAGTTAGTAGGTGCTTTGCAAGATTGCCATCTGAGCTGCGTTGAATCTGAGCTGAGCTCTCATTCTCTCTGCTCTCATTCAAGATCCCATTCAATACCAATCTACAAGGCTACTGTAGCTATTTACATTTCGGTAGCACCCGGAGGCTATGGTTTTTTTATACCAAGAGTTGCCCAGATAGTTAGCTATATTATTTTGTAATACATAAACCATGTGGTTGTGCTATTGTAGTTTTGCCATCCTGACAGAGAAATGCTATCAAAATCTAAGTTTTAAAAACATTCAGTATTGGGGACTTCTCCTGGCTGTTTGCTTAAGATAGGGATGAATAGTTTTGTGGATCCGGTGTGTTTTTCAGGCTGGGTATAACAAAAACTGCTGCTCATGGTTCAAACTCGAGGAGGAGGGAGCAGCTCACTTCTGGAGTTGAATCTGAAGTTTTGTCTGCTTCTTTTCCTTCCTAAGTTCTAAAATAAATAATTGGTAATTTCACCAGAAATAGTAAAGAGAAATAAGTGTTACGCCATGTTTTTATAAGACCAAGTGAGGGCAAAAGATAGCACAAAATTTTTACTTTATGGGCATGAGGGAAGAGCACTGAGATTTTGTTGTTATTTTTCATTAACTCTGATTGGTTTCTGAGTGTTCAGAGGAGGACTTTTCCTCGGTAGACTCACTGAAAGGACATTCAGCATCAAGAGCTTTTTTTCATTTGAACACAAATAGGAACACAGTAACCAGCGAAGCATAAAACATAGATTTGCTGTCTGAGCTGGCTTAAAATGAAAGAGTGAATCTGAATCTAGGGTACAGACCACAGAGTCTGCTACTCTACAGTGGCTCTCACTACAGGACATTTTAGTGACTTTCGTAATTAAAACAAAATGTCCAATCTTCTCTGTGTCTCAAGATGACTCTCTTAGAGCTTGCTGTCTGAGTTTGCTTCTTTTTCTCTCGTGCATCCCTCAGTTTCATCCCCAGCTACATGGTCCTTACTTGTGCATTGCGTTGTGCACCCTGGAAGCTTCTCTTTGTCGAGGACGATCATTTGCCTCCACAGAAGCCATGATCTCCCCTATTCCTGCAAGCAATTCAGTCTGACCTTGTGTGCGCTTTGGCTCTGAAAGATCAGTACCTTCCTCTGTGCTGCCAAAGCACAACGCTTAATGGAACACAACATATAGTTGTGAACTGAGAAATTAAATAGATGCCATCCATTCCACAAATCAATATGACAGAGTAGAATTCAAATCAATATTGGTTTCTTCTCTGCTTCTGCTTTGAATCTCAATGGTGGATTTAGGCTAGATGGGCGAATTGTTCCAAGATCTATAACTATGTTATTTTAACTATGGTTTGATTTAATATAAAAGTAAGGAAAAGAAATGTAAAGAAATGCCTAGTGCAAAATCTCAGAAGAAGAAAGGGAGAAGTTTTCATATATGTTTTCATTATTTATGTAGTGTATTTCTGTAGATTTGGCCTATGGGTATTACAAAACTTCTGTGCATTATCAATTCTATGGCTATGTCAGCCATGACTTACCATCTTCATAACACTTCATCCAAGCTGACTTCTTGTTTAACGTTGTTGTTGAATCTTTTTAATTATCCGTATGCCATGATCTCTCTCTATTTCTTCCGTTTCCAAGATGCCGTGCAAAACAGTCATTTGTTGTAGCCAGTGAAGAAGAACAAGAAATGGAAAATAAGGATTGGATTGCCTTTTGTTAATATATTCAGCTTTTGGCGAGAGTCAGATTTCATAAGGAAAGGAGTTCGATTAGACCAGTGAGGCTTTTTTCACAATTAATGAAAATTTTAAGGCATTAAGTAGTTTTGGCTTTAGAACAATTATTGCAATTACATTTGTTTTTTCAGTATAGTTTATTATGATTTCTCAGGTTCATAAGAGAGAGCTTATCGCAACGCTAGTGCTCTGTTTGAACAAGCACACTGCAGGCAAAACATCTCTGTAGCAACCTCCTTTGTGCTTCGAGGTGGTACAGTTACTGAACCAGCCTTGGGGGCAGGGACACTCAGCATCTCAGCAAAGCACACGGTTTCCCCATTGCTGATTTGGTGTGATCGTTAAGGTGGATTTGTTGAGTATAACATAGTTCAATACTGGACAATCTGATGAGAATATGAGAGTAATTATTATCCCACAGCTGAGTTGTCAGCCACTGCTTTCTGCTTTGGAAAATAAATAACTTTCATCTTAAGGGGCGCTTTCTAGTTGGAAAGGGTCACTGGTGGTGGAGAGAATGAGGTTGGACATTCCTCTCTGTCTCTCTCTGACATACGTGAAGCACATTAAATTGAAGTCTGCTGGCGCTGCCTAGCACGAAGCCGCAATCTTCTGTTTCTTACTTGCATTAATTGCATGCTTGTGATGTTGTCTAATTGCTTTTTGTCTCATTCAAGAAACAATGCGTTGTCTGCAAATTTATTTTATTCTATATGCTCTTTATAGCACAGGCTGACTATAAAATGTCATAGGAGTTCATTGCATTTATAGGTTGAACTATAGCTACCCTTATAGTATTTTATCCTAATAAAACCAGGAAACAAATTTCCTTGCTTAAAATACATCAGTTGCCCTCACTGTACATATCCTCTGGCTTCAGTTGAGGAGAACAAGTACAGCCTGGTCTTGACCATTTGAAGCATTCCAGAGAGGATCTTGAGCTGTGCGCTGCTCCTGCCGCCTGCCAGATTATCCTTCTCTGTTCTCACAGATTTTGAGCAAAATGTACTTTAAGAACCTGTACTAGTTTTGCTGGTGTCTCTACAGGAGGATTTACAGTAGGTGTTTTGAGTATTGTTGCTGGATTTTGAAGGTAAGTTGCCCGGTTTTCTCACTGTTTATGAAGCAAAGAAAGAGTCAGTGGGATCTCCTGGAAGGACAGGAGGAGTTGGAGCAGCAAGGATCCCTTCAGCTCCCTTCTCTCCTGTGTCTCCCAACGCAGCCTGCCCACATTAATAATCCTCATTGCTCCATGGTAGTTAGCCAGGCTGCAGCAAAGCTTAAATATCCTTTCCTGTAGCTGAATTAACATTCTAGGTGTGGGTGGTATAAAATAGATACCTCAATGTACCTACTGCCTCTCTGGTTTTATTTCAGAAATCCTGTCTCTTCTGAGTTCATACTGTTAGTCTTTCCCAGACTTGGAAGTTCAGGATCAGACCAGCAGCAAGGCTCTGTAGAAGCAGACCTTCTCGTTGAAGTGAGGTGTTATAATCCTGATCTTGAAACACCTCTCCCAGATATCTTGCTTCTCTAGCTCTGACTTGCTTTGGTAAGATAGTATATGGACAGAAGGATAGTAAATGGATCAATGGTGCTCCAGATCAATGGATCAATTATTTCCTCCTTCCTCTCCATTAGAAATTAACACACCTTAAACCCAAAACCATTTGCGTGCAGCCATGACCCTGCCCGCTGTCACCACTTCAAACCTTGCGGTGTTCCCCATGCTTCCTATCACCAAAAATAAACATTAGCAGTGGATTCCAGGATAGAAATTGGGATGTCTGCTAGTTTGATCTGTCTTAGTTCCAGAATTTATTTAGTTTCCGTAGGCATCTCTAAATGCCTGATGACAAATTAACTGGGGCATAGACCCAGGCAGCAGAACTCTGCAGAACTCTGTGGGGGAGTGCACCAAGAGTACAGGCAGCTAATTTGAGTAATCCAGAAACCTGGGGATGCAGTGATTAATGAGGAAGGGATTTCCAGCTGGCCTTGTAACTTAAGCAAGCTGACAAAATCTGTTGAATTAAATACTCATTTGATTGACAGCAACTCCACTGAAATCCACATCAGGCCTAGTTCTGTTGCCTTCCTGATGTATATTTATTCTGAATTATGCCTGGTCTTGGGTATCTCAGACTTTTTATGTCTCAATATGCTGAATTGCAAATCTAGATGTTCTCCTTTTGTTTGTTGCTGTAAACCATTTACATAGAAATGCTGAGTCTTTAAATTGTGGGGAAGATTATAAAATATGCAAACTCATATACATGCATATATAGATTTCACTCTATCTTAATTTCATCTGTGGCGTATTAGAATCTGCTTTTCTTGTCAGTTGCTTAAAATACCACAAGTCAAGAAAAAGTGATTTTTCTGGGGGCATTCTGAGGGCTTTATATGGGCACTTTTAGAGATAGAAAAAACATAGCAGTAAGAGTCATTATTTTACTTTGATGTGATGACTAATGCTGTCAAAAATACAGGTTTTGAGAAACAAAACACACCCAGTGGAAATACAGGGGTGTGAGAAAACCAGAAAAAAATTAGGGATAATAATCGTCAATAAACTTGACAGACGATATCAGTACTTTCTTTAGCTGACTACAAGCTAGAAATACAATTACGTTTTCCAGACTGTACGTTAGGACTTAACATTGACATTGCTGTGAGGAAAAGCCTTTCCTTATTTTCTGTACATAACATTGTGAAGGCAGTAATGCCAGCTCCCTTCTAGTGCTCTGGATGGTGCTCAGCTCTCGCCCTTCCTCTCCGCAGAGGATCTGAGCTCCAGCACCCATCAAGGTGGCACGTCTGGGTGACCCCCGGTCTGGTAACTGCACAGGGAGAGCAGCCTCACATCTGCTCAAAGGATGGGCAACGTGCCACAAACGTGCTGGGAAATACTATAAAGGTGGTGACATCTGGGATGCTTCGCTTTAGTGTGTGAAATTGGAAGTTACTGTATCACTTAGCAACTGATGAGTGTTTGAGGGATATTTTGGGGCAATGACAAAAAATTGGTAACAGGTTTTCTGGTAACAGTTCAGATAGAGAGAGGGCAAATTTGGATATAAATAAAATGGAAGGTAGTTTAGCACATGAAGAAATATTTCTTGTTTTATTTAAATCAGATGTAATTTTTTTCAAAACAATACAAGTTTATCGTAGACTAAGAGATAGTGTACAGTCTAGATCATGTTTTCTCTCAGTTTTTCAGAAAGGTGTAAGAAATATTTTTACTATCAGCTTTAACATTTTGATTTTCGATTTGGTGCGTTAATTCCATGTAGGGATTTTATTTTATTTTTTTTGTATGTACGTATATATATACATTAGCTGGTTTCCTGTAAAAGATGAGGAACTCAGTCTTGAAAGCCTAACTAAATGTTACCGCAGTGTCACAGGTAATAAGCAATTACTCCTTCCACTGCAACTGACAGGCAGCGAGTACAACCAGTGCAAGCGCGGCTTCTGTTTGGAGAAGGGGACCACATGTAAGGTAATCTGGCTAAACATGCAAAACATGTAATGGTCCTCTGTCTCATTTTTCTCTGCTTATTGCCTCTCTTTGCAGCCACTCTAAATACCTTTGATTTGGCTGTGTGTCATTACTAGGCATATATATGCCTCAGTTGAGAGATTATTAAAGGCTTGTATTTTCTATTCACGAGTGTGTCTGTGATTCTAATTTATAAAGCTTACTTTATTAAAATTTACTCTCATTTGGCATTTATTTTAATTATCTGAAACAGATTGCTCAAACTCTTTTTTTTTCCTTTTTACTTTGCCTTTGTAAAGACTAAAATATTGATTTCTAGCTAGCTGGATTTTGTTGTCTTTCTTGCTACTGCTACTGTTTTGTCTCCATAGAAATACCGTCTCCCTGGTGTTACCTTCATATGGAGACCTTTGTACATCTGCAGATCTTTATTTTTCCTTTAGAGGAAATGAGGCTGTCTTGGAAATGGGTTTTGAATGGATTTTAAATTCTCCGACGGTCAAAGACAATGAGCTAATTTGCAATGAAAAGAAGAATACCCGATTATGAGCGTTTCATACATAGGTTTTTCAAAACTATTGTGTTCTGTTAGTTACAGCACGTGATAGGACTCCACAACACTATTTATTGCCAGTCACGACTTTTCTGAAAGGATACATGTTGGAGGTTGTTAGCACAGGTATCCTGAACAACCAGGGAATAACCTTACTTGGGCAGTAAAGTTATTGGCTGTGTGCAGTTTTTTGATGCTGCATAAGCAGCGCCATCAAAGTTAGCGCGGTAGGGTGTTCTTCAAGGTTCAAACGCAATTATGCAGACTGTGACCCAGCTGTGTGTCATAGCTGTGGGTAGCTCTCTTACCTAGTGAGGATGCTGCCGGTGATTGACTGACTGATGCCTGCAGAAAAGCAATAAACAGTTATGTCAAATTGTTCAAACAGAATTCACTAATAATACAAAAAGTTTCATTTTCTGAACCAGCCTTGTGTATAATGTGAATATGAATTTCCTTCCTGAAGAGCAAGATGGAGAACAAGGTGCATAGTCACACTGATGTCAGATATGCTTTAGGACCCAAACCACTCCAACTGCCTCCAAATGGCAATAGGTATTGGGCACCACCGGTATCAATTCATCACTTTTTAAAAAAAAAAAAAAATCTCTTACTGTTTAGAGTAACGTGCTTTTAAAAGACATCCAGTTCTTTGCGATTACAGAAGATGTGATCTGCTTGAACATCTTCCAGATTGATAGTTTCTGCCTCTTAATATGCATATTTGGAAGATAGTGACTTATATATTTTAACTTATTTAATTTAAATTATTAATTAAATATAGGGGACCAGGATACAAGTGCACAGAAACTGCCTTATTTATCCAAATGCTCAAATTTGGATAAATCAGCTTCTAATCAGTCTCGATAGTGCATATGATTTTGTACGCCTGTTTTAAGAGATATATCTGGAGAATATGGGGTGGGGGGGAAAGGACACCCAAGAAGAGCAGCTGCCTGGCATCTTGTGTAAATCAGGTGCCTTTGAGGTGACCGATGCGAAATGAATGAAGTCCAAATGAATTTGGATCTGATCGCAGCATGAGTGACCCTGTGGGTCTGTCCCTTGTGCCCAGCCTGGTGTGTGCCACCGGAGGACGTTGCCAGGTTGTTGCCTTGTTGAAAGATTGGACCTGTCCCAAGGCGAGGGCTCACACCGCTGTGCTGTGTGCATGTACTCTCTAAGTCAGGGCATTATCCTTTCTGCACTGTCTCTTTCCTATGCTAGCCAATGTTTCCTTTACGTGTATAATATTGGGCCTAACCTTTTTCTTAACTTACTTGTATTACAGTGCAAAAATTAGCCCATTTGTGCTTGGCTAGTTTCTCCTTGAAGTTTATTTTCAGCTGTGTTGTTTTTCTGTGTTTGAAGCAGATTTTTAGCTATATTAGTTAATGCATGACATGAATTGACTTCTATTGAGATAAATATAAGCTGCTAGTGTCCGTCCCCCTGAAAACTCCCTTGACTTTCTCCCCTTCTCTGACTTTTGTGTACTTTGAAATGATTTACCTGGCATGTCTTAAGCTGTTGACATTATGAAACAGTTGTTACATTTCACCACAGAAATGACTGAATACATGTGAAAAAAGATCCAGGGCCCTTTAGGATGAAAATCGCTGTAGCACAATGATTATTCTGACTGATGAAATTCTAAACTGCATGTGGTTCGTTCTTTCTTCTACACAAGAAAAAATAAAAACTGTTAAAACATTCAGACATGTTATAAACTTCAGATGTGTTTTTTTGAAATAAAATAGCAGACATCTACCTCAATAAGGTTTTAAACAGTCTTTCAACTTCAGGACTTCGCTACATTATGCCCTCAGGAACCTATTCTTATTATAATTATGATCCAGAGGAAATATTCTTGAACAGTAACACTTTTCTCTGGTAATAGCACAGTAGATGTTATACTGAATTGATGATTGTTTAAAAGCTTTTTGCCAGTATGAGGTAGAACGGTACAACGTGCTTGAAACAAGATACTAACTTTGGGTTAAATCAAGAGCTGTAATAAAGGAGAAATATGTTCTTAGGAAATGCGTTAAAAATTAGTAGGTTGAAGATGAAAAGACTGAAATTATTAATAAGAGTTTTTCTTTCATTGCACAAGAATAGCTGCCATTTGTGCTGTTGGAAGTTTTGTGGTTAAAATTAAAGGATCTGTGTTCTCTCATCGCTGCCCTCCTGTCACCTGTTACTTTAATGACGATGAAAAGGTATCATGGGGTCAGTTTCATAAGCAGGAAATGAATAGGGTTTTGTTAATGTTTAGGGTAGTTTGATGAATATTATCAACACCACAACCATAATAATTATTCTATATTCTAGAATTTATATTGGAGCCCAGAACAGTGGTGCTTCCTGATTTGGGAAGATAAGATCGTATGAGTTACGTGGTTAGTTACTGCTGTAGGTGACTACTGTGGGTACGAGTATTGTCAGTACCTTTGGAGTCTTCTCTCTGATCTAGAAAAGAATCAAGGCAGTTGAAGGCATGTTCCATGCTATCAAGCTAGCTTTGATAGATGGCCTTCATGTCCTTTTATTTTACTGTTTCTATACTTTAAAGTTCCATTTTGTGTCAAAACATATGGAAATCAAGTTTTTGTCATGTTTTCCAGCAAGTATTGAAAAACCTGGCAGAACACTCTCATCTTATTTACTCTGTAGGCTAATTTTAAAAGTGGTTTGCATAATTCTGTTAGTGTTTAATCTGGTTAATATCCTGTTTGATATCAGAAGTGTCTATTTTGTGGTTTTCATCTATTTCTGACTAAAATGAGGAAAACCCCTCAAACCAAATCTATAAGCTGCAAACCTCTTCCAGCTTTTTCTTGCTATGTTTGAGGGTTTTGTGTGTTTGTTTCTTTGCTTTTCTCCACTTTTGGAGAGGAACAAAGTGTATGAGTCACTTTTCATTATTTTAACATGAGGATAACTAAAGTTGAATAACTTATTTGCACACATGTGGAATATCGCTGAGTTCATTTTTCAGGCCAAAGTTAGATGTCTAATAGACATACTGTCATTTTAATAGAGGCTACAGGCCTAAGTGTTTGTCTTCAATCCTTGTAGTACAGGAATCCAAAGTGGGGTAGTCATAGCGATCTCTTCTGGCCTTAAAATCAAGGCTAATAGCTCCAAAACCTGATAATGGAACTGACTTTCATGATTGGTCTCCACCATGGGGGGAAAAACCCAATGTTTCGGATTTCAGTTGCCTGTGATTTCCCTTGCCTTGGGATTCTTATTTTTTATCTGAGAGTCTGGTTCAAACCTAGCAATACAGGGAAGTACCCATTGATATCCAAATGCATTTATTTGTCTGATATTTTTCACCTTACTGGTGGATGAATTTCTGAAGAAGAGTTGGCTCAAAATTATGCTTGGAGCTTGGGTTTAGTAGAAGTGTTGTTTACATTTTTGGTTTTAATTCGGAATGTTGGAATCATTTTCTTTTTTTCCTTTTTGTTGTGACAGAGCAATCTGAAACAAAATAGTAAGAGTGCCTAATATCTGTACCTAAATAGTGAAAAAAAAAATGTGACTTTGCCAAGACTTCTTATTCCTCACACTTGATATATGTGTCTAATTCCATGTTTTAGAATGTATATGTAATATTGAGATGCAAGAAGTGAAAAGCTGGTGCATAACCTTGGTGGTGTTTCATACACTCTTTCAAAACTTTGCATTGTTTTATTTATTTTGAGCTACAGTCATTTTTCTCTGTGCTTTATCTGCTCTGAATATCTTGCTTTCTAAGCATACATACAGAAGTCAGGTTGTAATATGCCTGGTGGTATGTGCTTTAGATGTAACTGTTCAAAAAGTAAACTTACTTGACAACAGGAGCACAACAGAAGTTGTATTTAAATACGGAGTAAATAGCCTGATAAAGTAACTTGGGGAATAATAGGAAAGCAGTGCGGAGGAAGATACAGAAGTGACTGAGAAGGGGAGAACAGAGTTTGGAATAACTTAAAGTTAGAAAACAAAGGATAAGTGGCAAATAATTGTATTTTCGTATCAAAAACTGGCCATTGTTTGTAATAATTATGAGAGTTAATTGAAGCGGTGGCTAAAGAAAAAAAAATAAACCTGGAGAAGAAAAAAAGAAAAAGATGCCAGCCATAGCTGTAATAATTACTAGAATATCGCTTTGATAGACAGGTTGAAAATTAAAGTTTCTCTCATTTATTTAGGTTGTAATAGAATGTTTGTCCCACGTCTGTTATAAGAGATTAGGAGACATTATTGACTGTCCTTCCACAAGAGAACTGGTAGCAACAATCGCCTGCAAGGGGAAGTTAGACTCCTTTAAACCAGGTGATTAACCTTGTCATAATTCTGCTGTAGCGGATAACATTGTCAGATGTTTTTGAAGCTCTTTCCATATTCAACATGTTTTAATTAATTGAGAAAAGAAAGGAGATCAGTGTAGAATGGCAAGGCAAAGAAGACCACTAACTTGTTCTTATTTTCTTGTAAGCCTACAGTACGTCTTGAGCAATATACACAGATAAATAAGTATTGCATTTAACACCATATTTGTAAACATTATTTTTCCTTTCATTTACAAACCTTTGGAAAACCTCTAGTTTTGTAAAATTAAACATAGTTTTGTTTTGTGCTGTAGTTCCAAAGTGTAGTTTTCTTATAAATGGAATGGCTTGCTCACCAGTTCATTACATTAAAACAATTTAAGGCTTCTACTGTACTTTAGGAGGTGTAAAGAGACTGGTTTGCCATTCACTTGTATTAGTGGTAAGTTAAGAATGACCAAATCAAGCCAATAAAAAGTTGGCAAAAATAAAAAGCTGTAAATAAGGTTATCTAAGATACCAATTTCACAGAGATCTCTCTGTGATCATTTGGTGATATAGTCTATGACGTGGATGTCCGCAATATTGTAGTATAGAAAGCAGAGATCTAAGTGAAAGTGTCCTGGAGTGGATGTTCCTGAAATATTCCCATTAATGCAGAGAGAAAATCACTAGGAGCACTTACCAAAGATATCACTGGGAAGGAATCAGCTGGAACCTCAGTTGGTGTATGTAAGTGCAGTCAATTCAAGGGATCTTGATCAGATTTTTCCAATAGGATTAAAACATCTATTTGCTCTGCAGTCTGTGTAATAACAGTTCACCTAGCTGTATCTAACCTAGCTTTAAATTAGCTAATTTAGGTATTGCTAGTTTTATTTCCACAGCAACATGGAATTCACACACAGACTGCAAAACCCATTTTTGTTTATGCTAAAAAGCTTGCAAGTACAGTCACACGGATGCAGTAAAAGCAATGCAAATTACTGTAAACAGGCCTGCTATATTAACTGCTTATATTCATCCCATTATATGTGCTAATAAATGGTGGATAAATAGGAGAGTATCAGTGTTCTAAAATACTTCATTGTCTAAACTGCATTATGTTCCCTCTGAAGAACTTGTAATTGTTTCTTAACAAGTGATTTCTCATAACTGGATCCATCCTGTCTTGAAATGTTCATTGATGTAAAAAATTTGAATGCTGCTGATATCCTGTAACTCTCTTTTAATGTGCTTGAGCAGAGCGTTTGAATGCAGCGTATATCTGCTAGATAGGTTACAGTGCCTGATTCTGATACGAAATCAAGAATAAATTGGAATTACGTTAGTGGGAGAAAAGACTGGTTGGCTGTCCTGCTCCTTGTCTCAGAAAGGACTTAATTCTATACCAAACAAGAACCCGACCGAGTCTGAAAACCTGCCTTCTAACCCTTACTTAAATGAGTGGCTGGATATGTTGAATTAGTTCCTCTGGGGTTCTTGAATATGGATTTCAGGATCAGAATCTTTATCTGATGTGTCCAGGTGTAGAAGATGATTAATGGTTCGTTGAATAGCGGATGATCTTGCAGCCTATCTTGAAAGGGACATTTTTGAAATGTTTCTGCTTCCTTGCAGTTTATCTCACCATTTGCATACAATAAAGGGACCCTGGAGTGGGTGGGAAGTGCTGCTGGAGGTGAGGGCAGCTGCAGGGATGGTCCACCTGTACAGCTATGTAGCCTTTACCATGTCATGGAGTGATGGGATTTGTCTGTCTTACACCTCTCGTGGTAAATTCAAGACTGAGGGGGGCTTTGAAGACTAGAAGATTTTGATCTGGCATTATTTTAGGCCTCTCGTGTTCACACTGTACCTTAATCATGGCCCCACTTACAAAGCATAGAAAGCAGTGGCGTACCAAATTAAGTGTGGTGGGGTTTCTTTCCAGATAGTTTTATATTGCTCACAAGATTCTGGCTACCCAAAGCCAGGTTTATTTTGTGGTGTTTGTTTTTGTGAGATTTCTCTGAGCACCAGAGGAATTATCTAGACAGCTCATGAGAGAGGCTGATAATCCTATTTATTTGTTATGATGTTTTAAATTTCAAGGAAGGGTTCCTGATGCAGCAAGGCCTTTAACCTGAGTCTAATCCAAAATTCAGAGTGGCTGTTGGCACGTTTAAATTCTTTCCTGGACTGAGGCCGAAACTTTGCCCGTTATTAATGTACACAGTTCTTGTCGTCTGCAGTGAGAGCCTCATACTTGTGTCTAAGGGCAAGTTGGCTGGTGGTGCATAAATTGCATCCCATAGAAGAAATCTGGAGTGAGTGTGTCAATCTACAATGTTCTAATTATCTTGCAAGCTCCCTTTATCACATATTGTCATCTCTTCAAAATAGTTAGTGTGTGAACATGAGCAAATTTACTCTTACTCTTACACTTGTTTATTGTACCATGGATTAAATTATGTCAGTGCTAGTGTTACAGTTAGTAAGTAATTTAGACGTATTCAAAACTGTCTAACATCTCCAAATTCTAAGAAATTAATGAAAGACAGAAAACGAACAGAAGTAGCAAAACCGTAACGTATCTGCCTTTTTCCTTTGTATATTTATTCTGCAAGAATAAACTGAGATTGTATGATGTAAATCATAAGCATACTTGCAGATGTTAATGCTTGATATTTTATCATTTGGAGTTCTGCTAACTCTGCTATAGAGAAATGTTTATGTTAGAATACAGCGGCTTTATCAAGTAATTTGAGGTTATCACATTATGGTATCTGCAGAATGGTAGAAGAAGACTTGAAGAGGTCTTGGTTAGATAGCTCGTCAGAGCACAACTAATATTTTGCCGTGACATCAGCGGGTGTTCTGGAAGGAACAAATGTTCCTCTCTTTCTAAAGGATGCTATTTGGCTAATATGCTGATCAGCCTGTCAGGTGGATTAGCAGTAAGTGATGCTTCTGGTGACTGCAGTCAAGGAAAATAAGCAGCATGTCCCTGCTTGCTTGTTACCTCTCCTGTGCCGTGGCATTCTTTCTGCTCAGTCCTTAGTGCCTCTCCCTCTGTCTGTCTTTCTCCCGCGTCCTGGCCTTCTTGCTCATGTTTTTCCGGGGCATTCCCTCCTCCTACTCTCACCCTCTGTCCCACTGCTCTTTGAGTTTTAAACTGTGTCCATGCAAACATGCATATTCTCTCTTTTATGTCCATCACCCACATAGTATCATCGAGTGTATCAAGTCCCCACAGACTTCCTGTCACCCTTCTTTTCTGGCTGTTTTTGTTTTAAAAGCTATGTTGTTTTCCATTGTTGTTTCTATAGTAAACTGATATTAAGATTTTGTCGGTGTCCTTTTCAAAGAAATTGGGTTTTCATGTTTTCAGATTTTATTTTTTTTTTTTTTTATTTTACTCCTCACCTGGGAAGTTTTGTCTTATAGCTCAGTTCTCTTGATGAGGAATGTTTGATGTCCGCTTCTGGGAAGTGACCCAGGTCTAGTGATCTGCACTGTCTTAGAAGAATGCCTCTATGATGTTGGTTTATAGATCAAAATATAGTTGAAATTTTACACTGTGATTGATTTCAATATGAAGAATACTCAAAATGAATATTTTAATATGAGGCTTTGAAATTATCATGGAAGATTGACAGGGAACCTGCAGGAGGAAGGCACATAGTGTGCAACTGAGATTTAACCCGAAGAGCAGATGTTTTTTGTACAAGCTGAAGTTTTCACATCTTTTCATTCTCTGCATTTAGTCTTGTTTATAAGAGCTTTTTCTAATTTATGGATTGCTGTGGCCAGATCTTTATTGAGGGGAAAGCTGATAAACCAGATAGTGTTATTAAGTTCAGCAAGAAGTCAGATAGTATCCTACAGATTTTGCAGCCAAGTTGGCTACTGTTAGGCCCTTCTGCTTCCTCCTATAATTTTGGTCATTTTCCTGTTTTCATTATTGTACACTTTACATTAGAGAAGAGAGTAAGCTGAACTCTGCACAAAAATCCTGTTTTGCATGCCATTACTTAAAACTTTCTTTTTCTCCCAGCAAACGTCTTTACTTTCCAACAGATATTTCCCTTCATATCTCTATGCAGAAAGAAACACAGGAAGATAATTTTTGATCAACTTGATTGCTTTAAGCAAAATTATAAAGGTTTTTTAATTTGCCCAGGTGTGTGTACATTTCACTTTAATGTCATCAATCTCTTTTTCTTTAGCCATAAAGGCTAGAGATTTACACTTTAAAATTAGAGATATGATGGCCTTATAATCACATGACTGCAGCATCTGGAGACTTCAAAGCTTTTAATCAGACTTGTTGGCAACATTGCAGTTAATGTTCACAAACTAATTCGTAAAGCAGCTAACCTTATACGTGATGTGTTAACAGAATGACTGCCAGTGCTTGGCACCAAATCTTCTGCTTTATTTTGCTAAATTGCTTCCACCAATAAAAAAGAATTGATATGTTTTCTAAACAAATTCATGTTCTACCTATTAGATGGCAGACGTGAAATATGCAGATTTCATCAGACTTTGCCTAAAATGTGTTCTGCTGTGACTTTTGATTCAGTTTCAATATCACGTATTATTGAGTGCTCATCATCTTAACGGTGAAGTTTCCCTGGAATCTCACCTCGGAAGCTTGGTGGCCAGCATCCTCGGTTGCACAGATGAACCTTGCTGACATTAAAAATGATTGAGCTTTGATAGCTCAGAAAACTTAATTAATCATGTAGACTGAATGAAAGCTTTTTAACATAGTATTTAGAAAAATCACACCAATAAAAATCATCTGTAGCGATAGCTGGTTGGCAGTTTTTCATTGGAATGATTTTCTGGTGGATAAATTTGCACAAGAAAGAATTTAGTTTGGTAGAAACCTATTAAATTGAAATTTAGAATTTTATAAGTGGCCTTAGGAGTTTAATTGTGACAAGATAATAAAAAACCACCCCAGTATCAAACTATTTTAATATCTTCTGTCTTGTATCGTGGGTCAGGTTCTCTTATGTATTTCCTGTACGTGATGATCCTACGGGACTGGAGTGCATTGTAGGAATTTATTCAGTGGGATACATAATACATTTTAGCCACTGGTCCACATGAAGAAACTGAGGACTAGGATTGCACTGAATAGAAAATAGGGAAATGTGTTTTAATACTGGAACAGATGAGATCTGCAAAGGATTTTTCCAAGGATTCCACTTTGTCAAAACATTTTACTTGAATTGAAAATGTCTAAACAAAACGTTTTGACACTGCCCAACTTAGATTTCTCAGAGTTTCTCTCTGTGGAAAAGCTCAGCTCTACATCCCATTTCAGGAAGAAATCAAACTGCCTGGTTTCTCCTATGATAGCAGTTCCAGTTTTCTCTCGAGTCTAATCGTCATGCCTCCTTTAAATATGTACCTCAATTAGTGTGATGTTTCAGATGAGAGAATTCTTGGTCTGCTTCTGGAAAGGCAGACATTCTCCTAGAGGGAGAATGATGCTGAAATAGTAGAATGGATTCTGAAAGGATTCTGCAGCATCCATGTTTTGGGAGGGAGGCAGAAGGAGAAAGCATCAAAGTAGATTTTGTTAAGCATTCCTGCTGGGTTTCTTTCCCTTTCGAGTGGTCCCGTGTAGCGTAGGTAACTCGTTACACTGGGAATGTTCTAATTCAGGAGCATTTTACTAGTGAACTGCTATAACAAAGGAAGGCTATATTAAAATGTGCATTTGGGATTATGGTTATTATAAATTACATTCTTTGAAATCTCATTTAGAACCAGGAACTAAAATGATGTTGGAAGGCTCAGAGGATTAATTCTTCCTGAACAATAGACTGTCACTGATCACTCTGTAAAGTAATTATGCCAAATTTAATTATAATACAAGCACATTGTATGATAGTCATAGTGTGCCCAAAAGAGATTTTGAAAAGGTGCCTCACAAGCGTATGGACCAGCTCTGGGAGCACAGTGGGAAATTACGCATGTTGTAATTGAGTACAACTTAATATCAGGCTTTGTTAATTAAAGGTTTGGGGTTGTGTGGGGTGGATTCTGGCTGGCACACTTTGCTTTTCAATACTATCAGCATAATGGAACAAACGAACTCTTCCCTCCCCATTTTATAGATCCTGCCAAACCCCCTTATGACTTCCCGTAGCATTAATGTATTTATATCAATTCCAGTATCACTGTAGTGATAAAACCAGGAGTAATCAAATTGTTACAGGGATGGAAAAATAACTGTCCCTCCTTCTGATACTTCAGCTGCAGAAACGGCACTGTCATATGTTGCTGGCCTTTCAGTATAATCCACCCATGCAAACCTAAGGCTCCAACCTTGACGTTTCAGTCTTCTCTCCTCAGTTTTCCATCCATCTTTGTGTTGGATTTGGACTAGTTATGGAAATACCATTGACCTTTTAACGATAAAATCAAACACTGATCCTGTCTGTCTGCAGTTTCACCCCTGTGTCAGGCTGGAACCTAAGACAGTCGCTAAAGTGAGGGAGCCGCCAGGATCACAGCCTTACCAAAGCCAGTCCAAATTTAGGTGCTTGGCCAAAACCTTTTCGTGGGAAAAACAAAAGCTGTGTGAGTCATACATAAACAAATGAAATGGCTGCCCGTGCTTGGGGAAGCGGTTCCACAGCTGGAATGACATGGTGCAGTACGCCTGAGCTGAACTTTTGTGCTTATGTTACTTTAGGGTAAGTATCTTGGGAGAAAGCTAATGAGATCTAGAGTATGTGTGTCAGGAGTAATGAAGCCGGAATGGTGGCGGTGAGAGGTAGACGCCTTTGGTTTGTATCGCAATGCGGAGAGTTTACTGTAAAGCAACAGAAATGGGTAGGACCACAGGTCAGAACTAGCAAAATGAGTGCAGATCTGCTGAGGTTAACGGGTTTGTACTCACAGCAGGCTTCAATTTGGATTTACATCTCAATGAAAAAAGTTAAAAATAGAAAATCTGTGAAGAGCAGGAAAGCTTGATCTAGTATGCCTCCTTTTTTTCCTTCTTTTACCTTATTTCTTTCATATGCGACTGCTTTGTTACATAAGAAATCTGGTCAAAATACGAGTCTGGTGTTAGTCTTTCTACATCTGGCAGAGGGGCTGCTAACACCCTGAGTCGCGAGTGCTTCCATATAGCATAACTTCTAGTTACGCAGGGGATGGTGCTGGCACACGCTCTGCACTTTGCTTCCCCCGTTCCTCCCTCTCCCAAAATGCCTCCATTGAAAACTGTTGTTCAATAGAACTAGTGAAACTATTTAAAGAGAAAAGTAGAGGAAGATGTTTTCTCTGCTTTCCTCCGGTGTAGAACATTTTATTTTCCAGGTCATCTTTACAGCAGTATTATATTTTAAGGGAAAGTGCAGGGGAAAAAAAAAAAAAATCAAAACCCCTATGCGTATTTTGGTTATTTTGCTTAAAAATGTGACAATATATATTTTCCTGGAACATGTTAATAGCCAGCCTTCCGTAGTACTTTACACCATCATTGAAATGTTTATCAGATGCTAAGCCATACCTGCCGTAGATGGAAAGAGTGTATGTTTGTTTTATTGAAGAATATTGAGCGTGAAATCATGCATGAGTTGTAATGTCAGCAATTTTCACACCATCCACTAGGTGACATTTAACGTGTCTGTGAAGAAATCTGTGTTGGTGTGGTGGGCTGTGACCTTCTAGTGACTGCCATTGTTTGATGTGCTTGCTGGTCTTTTAGTCTTGTGAGATTCCTTGACCGAAAGTTTGTGACATATTCCTATGCAGTCCGTTACACAAATAAGCCTTAGTTCTCTTTGAATTTCTATGTATACATCCGGCCTCTGTAACGTTGCCAGTCTAATGCAGACTGAAGTCCTGATGAAAGTAATTGACTTAAAATGGATTTATTCATACTAACAGCAAACTCCTGCTTGTTGAGAGGTCCAATATTCTTTCCCCTAACTGATATGGTACCACTTCAAGACCAGAAGACTTGGTATAAGCAGATAGAAGTGTCCCAGAAGAAGAACAAGTAACTAGGTTAAAAAACTATGAAAACTAGTTAAGAATATTGAGGAATTTTTTTTTTTTTTCATTTCTGTAAGTTTCTTTAAGTTGTAGCTCTCCACAGTGACATTTAGTACTGAAAGGCAATTTAAACTTAGCCACATTCTTACGAGGGATAACTGCACAGGCTTCTTTATGCATACATATATACCTGTCTATATAGGCAATGTATATCATATATTTATATATTTAATGCCAGCTGCGTGTTACCTAAAGGTAAGAGACGCCATTTTTATGACAGCTCTAGGTGAACGTAGGGAGGGATATATTTTTAAAGGAGAACATTTTAGCTAATTCAGTTATTATCTTAGATGATTAAGTCTATGTTACTTGGCAGGGTGAAGGCAAAGTCCTTCACTGGAGGAGCTGTCTCTAATCAGGGTCTGCCTTTTGAAGGACCACCTGAAGAGTTGCATCTTGTCACTCTTGGCATACAGTGCCTCTGAGCTGGGTACCCAAAGCATCCAGCTGCCCAGGCTTTTCAGTAAGTTCTGGGTGAGAAAGAGACACAGCTTTTTCCCTTCCTGGACTCCATAAGTGAGTGCTTGTGCTGGTTCCGGACTGACAGCCTTCAGTGTAGGAGCCTTCATTCTGCCTCCGAGCAGTGAACAGACATAGCTTTCAGTCTGAGCTGCCAACTCTGAAAGGACCTCAACTACTGGAGTTTCTTCTCCGTCTCTGACTGTGTCCACTTTGTCTGCCTATCTGAGCACAGGTTGTTGGCTAGCTGTGACCCAGGGAGCGTTAATTAGCAGCATTTTAGGAGCATCACCTGGGCTGATGTGATGATGATATTTGTCACCTATTCATTCATCCCTCCCTGTAGTTGCTACAGTGTGAAATCTGTCACGGACCTTTCTATTTCAGTAATGGGCAAGTTTTCACTCAAGTATCACGAGCTTCTAAGTTGATGGACAGCCAGCAGATTGTAGGGCCTTTCAGCCATCAGTGCTTGTCCTAAGCCTGCTCCAAAGCAGCTGGGAATGTTGTACCATGGAGATGTGGACAATGACACTTAATTATTAACACTCTGTTAATTTCATTTCCTTTAATTAATCTGATTTGTGAGCAAAGTCTGTAGCCTTCAGACATTCTGGGACCTGCAAGGCACTTCTGTGAATTACCAAAAAAAAAATCCATGTTGGCTGGAACATTTGTAGATGGCTGATGTGCTTTATGCAGGCAGAAGAACAGTCTACAGAAATGCTGAAAGTTCAGCAGTTGCTGCAAATTCCCCTTAGCATTATGAAGAGTTGCTGCAGGCAGCCAATACCAACAAACAATTTATTTCAGTCTGAGCCTAGTGAGAGGAGGGAGATTATTGTTAGCTCAGAGCTTTCCACTTCGTGTGTGCCACCTTTTGCTTATGCAAGGGAAGGGTTTTAGGAAGAGTTCCCAACTAATACAATGGAGGGTGTTATCATTTTTTCTGCTGAATGAAAGTTTCTTTTTCCAAGAAAAAGAAAAAATTAAGTAATTCTGCGTCTTACTGTGCATGTA
Source organism: Fratercula arctica (assembly GCA_947846985.1). NCBI lineage: Eukaryota > Metazoa > Chordata > Aves > Charadriiformes > Alcidae > Fratercula > Fratercula arctica. The sequence goes on from CANTUZ010000010.1 coordinate 31,766,969, forward strand.
GTAGGTAAGCATTTATTTTCCATTTTCGAAGTGTATCTTCTCTAAATATATTCAATTTCTATTGGCAAGTGACATTTGCTTTCCACTTTCCTTGTTCATCTGTGTCTGCATTTTAATACTGTAATGCTGTGTTGAACGAAAAAGTAGTTTTTTTAAGGCAACTCTTCTAAGATCATTTTAAAATAAAGGTTTAATACTGAATGAGAAAGTTGGCTTTCCAAAGCCAGTTTTCCAATTTTCCACGGGCTGATTTTTGGCCAGTCTCTATTATTTGGGTAGGGTTGGATTTTTATGTGAGGTGGTGTGTTTTTGTTTTTTTTTTTTTTTTTCTCTCTGAAAAATATATGGAAGAACTAGAAGAGATACAGAGAAAGAAAAATGGTGATTGGAGATACCAGATTGCTTCTATATGAAGAGACTATAGAGAACATAATTCTTTAGCTCAGGAAGCAGACAAAAGAGAGGGGACTGTGGCTATGTGTTTATGAAACACAGACGAAATGGGAACAATTATTCATTTTTTCTCATAACAGAAACCTGGAGGATACTTAATAAAATGAACAGGTAGCCAGATTCCAACTAATAAAAGAAAGCACATTTTCAGAGACTGTATGCTTATATTTTGAAATTCATTGCCACAGAATGTGTGGAAGAAAGAAGTTTAAATGGACTCAGAAGACCTTAGGAAAATGAATGCCTGATGGGTCAACTGAGGAAATAGTCTTTCTATTGCATTAAGGAGATATTTCTCACACTTAGAATTTCATGAGAGGGAATACTGATTTTTTCTTTAAATGTATAAATGGCTGGATAACAATCACCATAGCAACGAAAAGAATATCAGGTTAAAGCAGTAAGGAAGGGATTTAATGAAGGTAACGTGGTTTTTTTGCTACTCGGATATGTCTGTGGTAATTCTTCGCCATATTTCTGCATACATATTCCTCTGAAAGCATTGCCCATTTTAGCCCTAATGCTGTGTACAAATATTCTGCTCTTTGTTGATGAAAGGCTACTTGCCCCGCAGTGACCAAGAGGCGTTTACACTGTAGGAATAAATTTTGTAATGTTTTAAGCTAGGGCGGTCTGCAAATGGGATCTGACCGGTGGGCCATTCCCAGAGGGCTCCTGCCTTTCCCCCAGCAGAGGCCTAAAGAGCGTGTCTCCTCCCACTAAGTTTGGACCACACATCAATCATGTCTTGTTTTCTAATTTGATCAGGTTTGACCTGTCTAAAAGCTTTTCTCAACACTTTGGGAACATCGTGAATCAAAGCATCAAGTGCAGTATTTAATGAGCTTTGTAGTAATTACATAAACTTACTAAATTTTTCTATCCTTCCAAACACGTTGTAGGGCTCTCTGATAAAGCTTCTTGGAGATCAGTGTTTATTTTTAAAGCTATAGTAGGGAATCTGAAAGGTGAGTTTTTAAGCGTTACAGATAGTGCAGGCTACCTTTCTTACCTGCATTAATTTCTTACGTTTGACTACTTTGCTGAAATTACCACATCCTTTCTAGTGATGGAGTTATGCTGGTACATATTAGTTTGTGGAGCTGGGGAAAAGTATTTATTACTGTAATCTTGCTTATATACCCTACGTGCACTGTCTGTCAGTGCGTAAAATTGCTCAGAACTTCTGGACTTCCAGTATTTTTTTAAAAAGCTAAAAAATCTCCGCAATGTTGATTTGAAGTGGGGAAAAACAAAGGAGGGCAAAAACTTTGTAAGCAAAAGGTTTGTAAACAGTAACATGGAAAAGTATTTTCCATGCTTACGCATGGTTTCTTTAAGAAGAATGGTCAAAGATTAGCTAAGTGTATTGCTATATTCCTTGTGAATACTTAGCAACTGGTATATAATTTATAGAAATGATAGTATCTTTGGATATATTTGTATATTCTCTGATAATTGGCTTTCTGAGCAAGCAGATTTTATTTGCCTTACAAAATCTGCTCTATGTATGTAACAAAGCCAAAGGGATAAATATATTTTTGAAAGCTGTCTCAATATAGCTTGTTGTTAATTAAAGGCATTAAATGTATATTATTACACAGAAGAAAATTCATATTTTCTTTAATACTATCTACAGTTCTGTTTCTTGGAGAGGTAATTCTCTGTTACCAAATACCGAGTTATGGGTTTTTCCACTCAGTTGTTTTCTTTGTTGTTGAGGACAAAAATGTCTGCAAATTGTTGAAGACGTTCTGTCTCACATTCTGTGAGAAGCAAGGATAAAGAGGAAGTCATATTGTAAAGATCAAAATAAGGGAAAGTTCATTAAAAACTGAACTTTTAAATTTATTATAGGAATTTCCAGTGTTCCATAGATACAAATCTAGATTCCAGTGCTGATAACCAGAGCCGGTCAAAATTAACTTCAAACCTTCAGCAGGGAAACTTTGGCATTTAGGTTTGTTACTTATGTCACCAGAGGATATTAACTTCTCTTGACTGCAATTCTGATAAAATATTGTTTTTTAAAACGTTCATTTTAAAGTATCAGCATTTAATTTAAGACTTTGACCTCTTTGTGTTAAGGTTTTAAATTTGTTCTATAAATTATATTTATAAATCCACAACTTCTGAGTTCAAATGTGAATAGGATATCTTTTCCTCTAGAACACTGCCACCAAACCAGCATGAGGTAATTAGAGAATAGCAATGGTAGGAAAATGAAATAAAATAATAAATGTATCCAAATTTAATGGAAAATGTAAGAAGACACTGAACCTCAGAGCCTTGCAATTGAAAATTTTAGTAAGAATTTTATTTTTAAAATATTTTTTTACAAGAAAATACTCTTGAAGTTGAGGAGCTTTTCAAAAGTATATGGAGTTTGAGAGAGGAGCGTTTTTCAATACAGAATTGAGCACTAGCTCGACAGGCGATACCAAAGAGTGGGCTGAACTTTGCTTTCATTCTTAGATGACTCAGGGCCATCAACCAGAATCAGAAAGTGAATTCATGGTGGCCAAGCTTCAGAAGGTCCACAGCTGGTGAAATCACACCGTGGTTCCTTTCTACCATGAGCGCAGAATGGGGGAGGCTATGAAAAGTTCAGTTGCTAGAACTGTTGATGCGTACAGGATTCTTGAATGTGTAGTGAGAAGTAAAAAGCATTCAGCTCAGATAATATCCAAGGAATCCAGTAAAGAATTGCGGAAAAAAAGAACAGATATTTTGGCATAGCCAGCTGATTGTAGCATGCCAGTTAGTTGCGTTAAGTGCAGAACTCTCATGTAGAACGACTGGAAAAGATGTAGTTTTCCAGTTGCACAATCCTCTGTTGGTCTCCCACCCCAGTAAAATTCTCAGAACATCACTGCGGGGTTGTATTTGGTTATTACACTGCAAAGAGAAGGACAGGAACCTATATAAAATCCATATGAATTTGTATTTGTTGTTAGATCCAACTTTTCAATATTTTTTTTTGTCTACAGAATAGTCTGTTGAGTTCACTATTGCATTAGATAACTACAGGTAGTTCTACTCTCAAAAGCTAGTGATTTCCCACCAAAAAGCATTTGGAAGCTTTGAAAAGAATCTGTTCTCTGTGAAGTGGATTCATTTCCATTTTACCCACGCATAATGAGTAACGTCAGGGGGAATCGGTTCAGTTTTGCCCACAAGCAGCTACTCTTGAACTACGCGACTTTCAGTATTTAACAGCAGCATTCAGAGCATCCTTGGAGTCCAGCACCCAGCATCTCTCACTGGGCAGCAATTTTGTTTGTTTTTAAAACTGCAGAAGATGAGGGGCTTGTTTGTCTTCCAAACAGGTAAGTCAGTGGCAAGGAGTTCATGCTCTGTGGTTTTTCAGCCAGTCACTCGTGACATCTGTTGCGGACTTTATATTTGGATTGGAGTAACTTTTATGAATACTCGTCAGTTTTAATTTTATGCTTAGAGGCCTGTTCATTCCTATCAGCTGGTAATTTACAATGCCCCTGGGAAGTACTTGATTCAGCCGTGTCTTAGATACTCACAATTAGTTTTTTCAACCCTTAGAAGGGTTGTGATGCTGCACATACTTCTTTTGCTATAGCAACACTGCCGTCTGATTCAACAACAGTGTTGCTATGTTATAGCGTCTTGTTCATGTCTTAAAGCCTTGAAAAGTGGCAAAACTGCCCATGGACAGGGCTGGAGGTTAGCTGCCTGCTTGACAAGAGAAAAGCCTATGAGATCCTAGGAGAAAATAGCTCCAATTTATTCTCAACACTGTTTTTGCCGCATTTTGATTTTATGTTAGGGAAATGAAATGCAAAAATTTGGGGACAGGGTAATACTTGCCTGCACTTTATAGAGAAGCCATCAGAGGATAATATTCTTGTTCATATTGTTTTCATTGCTCTTATGATTGCTTCATTTAATACTACATCTTTTCCAGTGCCTGTGTTGCTGCAGCGTCCCCCACTAATAACATCAGCATGTTGCAGTCGCTGCTCCTTCAAAGACTCGTATTAATTGAAGCGATTTATTCTACCAGAGCTGAAGATGGCCTATTTATACTTTTATATAATGAATATTAACAGGTTGCATTTATCTTGTCATGTCCTGTCAGCTGCTTTTTCTGCTTTGTGCAGATTTGCTGCCCTGTACACGCTTTGCTGAGGCTCGGCACAGTAGAACAGAGGTGTTTCTCTGTCTTGCATAGGAGATCAGAGATGCTCACCAGCTATCATAATATGGAAAGAGAAGTAATCCTGAATTGGCTATCGTTGCTCCTTCATTGACTTGCTGGCAAAATAATGTCTCGTTCTGCCAATTAATGGAGCAATATCTTATTTCAGCAAAAAGATAATATTCATAATTTATGTCCTTCAACATAATATTAAATGTGATGTATATGCAATATAAAATATAAAGTATACGATGCGGATCCATTTCCAAGGGGTATGAGAAGTCTTACACTGTGTCAATAAAAGGTGCAGGGTTACAGAAGATTACTGCTTCAATTCTGCATGAAATTCCTCAATCATAGTACTGCAGAAAGCTTCTGTATACACAAATGCATGTACAAGAATATCTTAGCTTCCTCAATATTAGTAGTGTAAGGCATAATGTGTCTAATCTTCCTTTATGTGGTAGAGCTCTACTATATGTAAAATAGTTGGCTTTTAATAATATGGCCATTACATTTAATTCAGCTGATCTTTGGCTAATGAAAACCATAAAGGTAAACCACTTCCTCTCACATCAAAATATTTGATATCCTCTGCAATGAAGAACCGTAAAGATAGTGGAGGAAGATACTGCTGAGTTATCCTAGGTAAGGTCAAAATTGTTGATTGCAGTGAACAGCAGGATTTGTAGAGCAAGAGCTGAATAAATACACAGCCTTCTAGAGAATGAAGGATATTAATGCTGAAATACCTCTACCAGAACCTCTGTTTGTAATTGTCTGTCCTCCTAAACTGCCCCCATAGTTCTGGGTTAGGTGTTATAGTTTTTCCCCTGTAGATTTTCCCTATCTATTTTGTAGAAATTATTGTAAATGATACGGAGAGAAAGACTCTATATCCTAGACTCTAATTACTCTCTGGATGACAGTGGTTTAATACTGTAATTGATCTTACATGGACAAAACATGTTTCTGATACTAGTTTGCATTTTGTTTTAATGTAATTTTTATCACTTTTCATTGGGTTTGAGCCCTTTGAATTATTTTGATGTTCGTTCTAATTTGTATAAATTTTCTGCTTGTTACTCTACAGCTTCTTGTCAAAGTACATTTTCTTTGTGGAATTGGAGATTTGTGATTTCTTAAATCTTAAATAAGAATTTCACGGGACTATCCATGTGATAGTGCCTCAGTTAGTGCCTCTTCTCTCTTAATTGTGAGCCATCTCCCTTACATGGTTTGAAGGGCATTATGCTATTTCAAGGGCAGTCTTCATGTGGCATCTTAATCCTAGACATTTGCCGTTTATCTCTCTGTGCTTCTCAGAAGTGCAGTGGTGTATATCTGTTTCCTTAGATATGTCAGTTCAGGTCAATTGCTCTTTCCTACTCAAATCCCCCCTTCAGTGTTCGTGAACTTTCTTTATTTTCTATTCTAGGTCTATGCTCAGTTAACCTTGTATAAGTGTAACTCTTCGGGATTTAACGGCGTTATGTACGTTTGCTAAGTTAAAGCACAATTGTAAGTGATTGTAGGCTGGGACCTTAAATTGCTCCTGTGCACTTTTCTACAGAGTTTCTTCCTGGCTGAGTTCTAGGAATGGCTTCATTTCAGCAGTGGGGAATGGATTTTTCTGTTGGAAATGAAAATATTTGAGGTTTTCAAGTCTTCAGGAATTATGCCATTCATCATAAAGACTAAACAAATACCTTTGAGAATGATAACGTGCCCCCATACTAGCCTTAAAGATGGTGGTTAATCCACTCACCTGAAATGTAGTAAACTGGTGAGAATCACAGGCTAAACCGTACGCTCTGGGACTTGAATGAAGTTGTTCCACATACGAGAAGAGTATCCCAGTCACCTTTGGCTGGGATCCAGCATCGTGTGAAACACCATCTCAGACCTGATATCTCTGCTGAATTCAGGAGCCACCGGGTTGTCAGGCTTTTCTTTTATTTCCTCATATCCTGGATGTGCCAAACCTTTCCTGTGAAAAATTGTTTTGTTTAGAAATACTCAGAAAAGCTCTGCCCTTTTATCTGTTTCTCATTTCACAGTCTGCATTGAGAATGAACAAATGTTTCTAGGAAGTGGATTGTATTTCATGTGAAAGGGTCTCTGTAGATTATCAGAAGTCAGCAGCAGTGGTTCTGTTGTCTTATATCTAGCTTTGTTTCTAATTTTCCCATTTCTTAGTCATCATTACTTTATATATATATATGGTTATTTCTTTCACTCTTCTTGTACAAACTGACTCCTCTACCCCAGTAGTTGTTCTGTTCTCCCTGGGTTTTTTTCCAGCATGCCTAAATCTTATTCCGTCAGATGCTAAACGTGGTATTAAGACTGTATATTCTTCTCAGCTGTGTTGTGACTGCTCTCTGTGCAGCCTGTGCCACAGGACCTGTGGAGTCCAAAATCACACTGGTACTTGTGCAGCCATACTGTATTACGAGCTCATCACCCACTTGCGGCTCACTTTCACCCTGCACAATTTTTTAACGTTCATTTCCATGTTTGTTTCTTCAACTGAAGTGTATCTATTTCGTATTTTTCCTTTTCATAAGTGTTTGCTTCTAGTTATGCAAGATGCATATTATTATTTCATGTCTGGGTTCTTACCTCTCCCATTAATTTTTCTCACTGTTCTAGTCTGAAGTATTTGCAGCGCTTCCCCATTTTGAGATATCTTTGCATCTTAAGACATTTTAATTTTAGTAATTTGCTATTTCCTGTTCCAAATCATTAAAAAAGCTATTAAGTAAATAAGATTTTAACATTGACTTGCTCTAAGCTACCTCAGAACTTCCCTCCTTGTCTTGATACATCATTCGTCGTTCTTGCTTAGAAGTTAGCCTGTAAATCATGTGATGTATTCAGGAAATGAATTCAAATTGTCCTAGGTGAGGTTTCACAAGACCCTGTATGAAACAGAACTAAAAGTCAGGTACAAGTATATTGTCATCTTATTTCAGTTACCTATTTATTCTGCAGTACTGTTTAAAAAGCAGTCAAGTTTGTCCAGAACGGCTTGTTCATTATAAGGTCGTGCTGCCTAATGCTCATCTTCCTGTGATTCTCCAGAGATGTTTTATTATCATTTATATAGCACCATAAATTTGCAAAACACAAAAATTAGAATAAGCTGCGTTCTCCTACCTGAAGATCTCACATTCTTAAAGGCCCATTAAAGCAGCAACAGTCACATCAATGCGCTTCACTGTCCTGCGCAGAAAACCAGGGTCCTGTTGGACAGACAACAGTGGCACGGTAGCCCCAGAGGAGGCAGCCCTTCCCTAGTTCTCAATCTTTTATTTATATTGGCGTAGTCATTGCCTTTAAAAGGGCTTAATGTCCCAGGAGATGGATGATGCTGTTTGCTGAAGCATTGGGAATGGGAACAGCTTTCTGTGATCTGCGTGCCCTTCTCTGAACTTTTACCATGCAGATGCAATCCTTGTGTGGCCCTGTAATGGCAAACTGAGCATTGTGAGCATTGAACAGGATGTGATTAAATTTTGACCCAAAAGACTGAGAGTTTCTCTACTACTTAAGACTTGGTTCACAATCCTCTGTTTCATGGTTTTAGTATATTTTGGAGCTCTTGGTAGCTCTGTGGCTATGGGTGCATAGGTAGTCCAAACCCACTGTGGATGTTCAGGAGCAAGCTACGTCTTTAATACAAACAAATGCAGAATATCGGAATAGAATAAGCATCTGGACACAGGTATTTCACTGCAAACAAGGTTGAGTTATGCTGGATCACATAATATACCTTAAATGAGTTCAGCTGGTGATCTTCTCCAGTATCTTACCCCTGATAAGCTTATGCTTCAGAGTAGAAATGTTAGAACATTCCTGGTAATTATGGAATGGAAATATGGTACGGAAATAAATTGTATCAGTGTTTGGATTTGCTTGCAAGTATGAGAATTGATACTTTTATATTTTCCTAATCCTGTTTTAGGTAATTATGGATTATACTAATACAGGGTCCGAATTTTTGTTTGTTTGGTTTTTTGTTTTTGGTTTGGTTTTGTTTTGTTTTTTTTGTTTGGGTTTTTTTGTTGTTTTGTTTTGTTTTAATTTTTCTTTGTTACGATCCCATATTTCAAATGAAAAGATTTTGGTGTGTTTAAGGCAACTCCAGTCGTAAAAAGGGAAATGACGTTTCAGGGAATCCTGTCAGTTCCTTAAGAATGACACATAATCCAATGTGTGAATCCTACTAATACCTTGCTGTGAATTATATTGAATGACAGCAGATTCCCTAGATTACTGACATCCTGCATTTAAAAAAAAAGAATCCTGGGTTTAAATGTAAGCGTTTGCTTTATGTACTATTTCAATGGAGTTCCTTTTGTTCCTTAGAACTGCAACACAGCAGTGTCCAACTTGCTCCATTTATTTAATGGGCCACTGCCTTATTTCATATTTGTCTCTTGTAAGCATTAATTTTCTTGTTTACATTTTGTTTATTTGAGGGTTTTTTGATTATCATGTTTACTTAAAATCTGCTTGGATAGTGTCAAATGTCGCAGTGATTTTTGTAGCCATATTGCAGGCCTGGCAAAGGGAGTCAGAAGCCCCAACATGCAATATATGCGTACGTGGTACAAGGACATCATATTTGATATACACTATGTGGACTTCAAATTTAAGAAACAGGTTGTCATCCAAGTGAAATCCATTTCAGTTCAACTTTAATCTAAAAGCATTATCAGATTGTGAGTGGCACAGATTAATTTATTTAACTTCGTGCACAGATCAGCTTTCATATTTACAGAACACGCGCTCTGGGTTGATACAGGTGTCCCTGTCTCACGGCATGAGAACGGCCTGCTTCACACTCTCGCTTTTGCTTTCTCTGTTAGAAGTTCTTCAGGTTTCAATGCAGGGGTTCCCAAATTTAATTTCTTTGGATGGTGTAACCTTAGCTCCAAAGGAGTCACCAGACAAAAATTTTCAGGTTTTTGGTGAGATAGAAGATGCATGCTCTGGATGGATTGTAGCCCTTTCAAACATTACTCTGCATCTGCTGAAAATTATCTTGTTTTATTTCTTACGGGAATCACAGTATCGCTGAGAAGTAGATCATGTTTAGGATGGTGTCATACTTTAAATGGTGTTAGACAGCAGTGACATGCGTTATTTGGACGGGAGCTACTGCATCGTAAACTATAATAATTTAGATGATCTTATTCACTGTTGTGATACAAACATTAAATATTCACTTTTAATGCTAATGTCAGTTTTCAACTGTATTTACTAGTAGTTTGGGATAATTTTTGTCTCCGTTTGTTTGGGCTGGAGACAGACATCTGCTGTAGTCCAGTGGTGTGAGCGTTCACAGCAAAGTTAGGAAAACTAAATTCAAGTTCCTGATTCAAAGAATAGGTAATTATCGTGTAGTAGAGCAGCATGAACATCCAGACCTTGCAGACAAACAGATGCGTGACAAATAACTGAGTTTATCATCAATTTTATCTCCTAAAGGAAAGTGGCAAGAGGTAGTAAATCTTGCAAATCAGGGTTGAATGCATGCAGCCATGATTTATTTGAGAAGAGGGGTTGTCTGCCTCATTGTGCTGATGAGGGTCTTCACACTTCTGTGGAGTTGTTTCTGATGTTCTCTGGTGTGAGTTTACCGTGGCATCTCAATATGATTTTCTCTGGGAAACTAATCGCTCAAGTAAGTGTCAGGCAGCCAGCATCAACATCATTAACAAAGTCATGAAACTCCTTTGTAGCATTTGGCTTCTAATTTATCGATGGGAACTCAGGAGCTCGAAAGTTACAGTGGCATCAAATTTTCTTTGGAGGTCCTGACAGATATCACTAACTTTCAGGTCAAAATCCTGAACAGCAGGTTCATGTGTCATACTTTGGATGACATCCATTATCATTTGGCATTCCCAGGTTGTCTAGCCATGTAGTTGTTTTGCTTTTGTGTTGAGTATGTGTGTTTGAAGCTATACATTGCGTGTGGATGTTGAAAATAGTGTTAAAATGGTGACTTTCTCCCAGTTTTTTCTTGCAGTTCTGGTTGAAAGTGCAGTAAATATTGATAAAGGTCAGAATCGTGTCCTGAGTCAGAATTTTCCAACAAATTTCCTTTTTTTTCTGAGTTTCACAGTTGTCCTCTGGTTTGTCTTTACTGGATGATTGAGTTTCTGATGTATGTCTAGAACTATAGGATTCCCAGTGATACGGCTATTTCAGAAAGAGAAGCTAGGAAGAAGGTTTAAGTTGAAAAGCTTTATTAAAGTAGCTGTTTTCAAAACTTGAATTGCCATAACCCAGTAACTTGGAAATCAAAAAAAACCCACCCAGACTGCCATTAAATATATGTTCCAGAGACTATTGTTTTTTTAAATACGTCCTACAAGTGCTGGTTCTGCTAGCAGTTGTTTGCCATAATCAGATCTAAAAGCCCTTCACCTCCTATCAGCCGATGGTTGTGCTATAACCTTTGGCTTCAGACTTCTGGTAGAAACACGGTACATGTTTCTACAAAGAATGAAACTCTAACGGCCTTATCAAATAACAGCAGTACTCATTGTGTTTAACAGTGCTGGAAATCAGTTTCTCGGGCACTGATCTTGACAGGTCAGCTGTCACAAATTGCTAGACGTATCTGTAAATACATCGGTCCTAAAAACAAAATTCTGTCTGCAAGAAGTGGAAGTTAAAATTGCCACACTTCTCAACAGATGAAATGTTCTGAAGCGCAAGGATGCACAGGGGAAAGTCCCTTGTAGAAAAGGTTTTCCTCATGCTCCGTTTATTAAATTTATCTGCATAGCTTGCTTTTTAGAGACTGAAAAGTTTGTACCTCCACAGAGAACACTATAGAGTTCTGTGCTGAAATAAAATATGCTCCTCCTCGCACCTACCACTACTGTGTAAAATAAGAATTTTTGTCTCTCTCCCTTTGAATAAAAGGAATAAATTTATGTTTTTGCACTGGCGTGTCTCCAGCTCCTTTTAGGAATTCTTAGTGTTAACACCGAATACGAAACGTAGGGTATTCAAAAAGTCTTAAGGCCTTGATATGAAACCAAATGGAGTTTTTGAAGGGAAAAGGAGTGGGAGAAGGAGTTGAAATGTGAGTGTACCATAGACGAAGTAATAAATGAATGTATTGCCTTTCCCATTTTTTAATAAATATTTAATCATCATCTGTAGATTGTGCAAGCCATTTTGGCCAAAACTTTCCATGTATCTTTATTATATACTTACTGCATAGGACAACTGAAGAAGGCTTAGAGAGTTTTTTACAGATTTGAGACACAATATATACCACACCCACCTATACTGGTCCTTGAAGTCTGTTGAAGCATATTGATTTGTATCATCTGACAAATTGGTCAATTTGGTGTGGTGATAGCAAAAGCTAAGGAACATCTGGACATATTTCAGAGCAAGCATCTAAATTCAAATTTGAAAGACACGGTGCCTATAGGTATCTACCTGTATTGCTGCAGACACCTTTATGTGCAGAAGGTCATTTGTCACTCCAAACTGCAATCACAGGAGGAGGGTTTTCAATTTGAGATACTTTAGCTTTCAGGAGTGACGTTAGAAAGCTGAATATTATTCAGTCATTCCCCTCCATCCTCCAAGTCATCTGGTTAAAGGAGGTGTAGCCTAATTCTTTCCTCTCCTGTGTCTTAACTTCGAGGATTTAATGACTATAGAATAATTTTCATCATTTATGCTTGTATGATAGTTACGGTGGCTGAATATTCACTGAATGTCCTGTTCTTTTCTAGTTCTCTGTTTATCAGTTTAGTACAACAAAACAAAAATAAAACTATACAGATCTCTCCCATCACATTTTATCTGTTGGTTTGATTTTTGAGGCTTTAGGATAAAACTGAAGTCATAAAAATAAATTGTGTAGGACATCTAGCCATAGGCATTTTCAGTGAAATAAGTTCTTTCCAAGAAGGTTTTGACTTGTTACATGAAATTTAGCTTCTGGCAGGAAGAAGCCACATTTTGCAGATCTTGGACTATGTTTAATTTCTACGGGGCATGCCTTCAGCTAACAACACTGCTTCCACATATGTGAGCATAGTATTGGTGTTTAAGAGTAGAGCTGAAAAAGAAGGAAGCGCTTTCTACTTGATACTATTTATGACTCTTATGAACAAAATGACACCATGGATTGTGTTTGAAGGCAAATGGAGCATCTGACTGCTACTGCTGAAGAGCGTATTTAGTTTGAATAATCCAAAAGTCACTTAAGATTGACTTTTCTATTGAACCTACTGTATTGAATTTTACTGCATTTCTCTTCAGAAAATGCAGTAAAATTGATTTTTAAAGCGATGCATTTAATTGAAAAATAAAATATTTAGATGTAATGTTCCATGGAGATATCCTGAAATGTGTATCTGGGTACATCCAGATGCATGTGGTACTGGTAGAGGTTATGAGATATTTGAGCATCAAGAGCCTGGGAACTTGAGAGGCTCTCATTGTTTTACTGATGAGGTAGAAGTAGGGCAAGAAGAGAGAAAATAGGACTTAAGGTAGGATCCGAAGAAAGTCCAAGTGTCTGTGTCAGGAATATATGACCATCAGTGAGAGAGAACTTGCACAGCAGGAGGAAAGGTTGCTCTCTGATTAGCAGCAGGGAATGATTTGAAAAGTAGGAGGGGATCTGAGCAGAGAGGGAAATGTGGGATAGTGGGACCACAGGTAAGCTTGAGAACTGTCAGGCAATATAAACTTACTGGAAAAAAATGTCCTATCGGAGTGATCTAAGTGAAATAATATGACAAATACTACCGATAATAGAGCAGTTATGTTACAGGCATTGATGAAAATGCATTCAGGCAAGGGACTTTTTATCTCTGTCCAGAATCTCACTAATTCTGATTCTGCATTAAAAAACACACACTTCTCGTATCCTCTCTGTATCAGTTCTGGATGTGGTCAAGCTACTGTTAAATGTTTATGTAAATACTGAAAGATTTCTGCCTAACAGTCCTTCAGATTCACTGTACTTTCTGTTCTAGTTGGCAACGTGGGACTCTGAGAAAGGACTGAACGGCAGTCTACAGGAACGACGTCTGGGCAATGACTTACAAGGACTGACACTCAAAGTGGTGACTGTCTTGGTATGATCTTATTTGAGTTCAGGAAACAAACGCTGAAAATAGAAAGGATCTGACTGAGTATTTTGGGCACTTCCCTCAGTATTTTTCCCTATCATTTTCAGTTCTGTATTTTTGGATGATCAGTTACGTAAGCAAGGAAGATAGATGATGGCCTTTTATTATTTTATGTGAAGCTGTGCACTGTCAGAGATACAGAGCATTTGTTTGTTTGCTTGCTTATGCTCTTTTTCTGCATTATAATTCCTACTGGGCATGGAACCAGCACAGGGCCTGAGTGCACAGGGGTGCATTCCAGATACAGTACTCTAGCTCGGCTATGCAGTTTCCAGCATTTCATGGATTTTAAGATCAGATGGGCCAATTATGATAATCTAATCTTGGCTCTTGTACACTGCAGGCCGTAAAATTTAATCAAGTGTTTCCTCCATCAAGCTCATAAATTCCTGTTGAGATAAACTATATCTTTTACAAAGGCGTAGTCTTTCCAAAAAATCACTATGCTTTTGGGACTACTGTTTGTTAGTATCTGGAGTGATAGCAGAGCTCCTGTCAGCTAAGTGCTAAATTAGGGGCAAATTAGGGCTTGAATGCATTCCTGCCTAAAATACTGTAGTTTGCAGCTTGCAGAATGTGCTGCTTTTTGTGATTTTTATTTCTCTTTTTCTGAATCATAGTACAAATAGGAAGTATCATATAAGATCATTCAGGCACTCTTTCCAGCTCCCAGTTTTCTTTCCTCTAACTGGTGACAGGCAAGGTTCGGCTGTAGCTTACGTGGGAGGTGAGCAGATCCCTTCCACAGGAATGGAAGGTACTGGGTTGCAGTACCAGGTTGCAAAAGGCACCCAACTGTGGTGGCTCTGCCACCAACAGCCCTGGCGATCCCCCGTGGGAGAGCAGGACACCCATGCCTGACAGAAAACACACTACAAAATGCTGCATTTCCATGGTCCCAAAATGTATGTTAATATAAAATACTGTAGGAACCAGTACCCATGAAGGTTATTGTTTGATTTTTCAAAATTTTAAATATTCACGAAATGTAGCATTTTTAGCTCTTGTTTCAATATGTCTCCTGGATAAAAGATTAATCACTGGCTTTCTAAATCTGATACGCTCTGAGATAGATGGACAGTAGTAATGTTCCTATCTAGGACTCATGTGCTTAATTTAATATCTGTACTCTAGACAGCTAGTTAGGACGCTATGGTAGGTGTCTGTGCCCTCTATATAGCCAGTGATAAGAGACAGGTACTTCAGAGAGCAGTTCATCCTGTGGGCACCAGGGAGCTGCTAGAGGGGGTTGAATTGTCCTGTGGATTCTCTGCCTCTTCTCAAGAACTGTGGAAAACCCAAGGCCATGGACAGAACTCAGGTGCTAAAGCCCTGGTGTTTGCTTGGGATGCCTCAAGTATCTCACATGGCCTACAGTTTTTGCCTCAGAAGGTTATAAGTGTCTCAAAATCCATGCCAGGTTGTCCAGAATTAACTCAGGAAACATACTTTTGATAAGAGAAGCAAACTAAAAAACTTGTTTCAAGTATCAGTTAAGATATTGTTTTGTTCTCAGGAAGAACCTTTTGTGATGGTGGCGGAGAACATACTTGGGCAACCAAAGCGATATAAAGGATTTTCCATTGATGTCTTGGATGCACTTGCCAAGAATCTGGGCTTCAAATATGACATATATCAAGCTCCTGATGGCAAATACGGACAGCAGCTCCAAAACAGCTCCTGGAATGGCATGATTGGGGAGCTCATTAATAAGGTACACAGAGAAGAAGCTGTATTTTTTAAAATAAATCAATAAATAAATAAATGAAAAGACTGTTTGGAGTATGTAAGGGGGTCGTTTAAATTCTCCCCTTCCTCCATTCCAAATCAAGAGAATGGATTAGGATGAAAACCAGTGCGGAACGCTTCTGAGCTACGGGTAGTTTGAGTGTGGTGTAAATTGTGCAATTTAAGACCCTGTATACAGGATAAAACTAGAGAGTCTGCTGTTCTGTTTACTCCCAGCTGTTCTCAACGTAAATTATAGCAGTGTAAACCTCTGTGTTTACATAGCTGTAAGAATAAGAAGAGAGGATACATGTGTGTGTGAGTGAATGACTACAGAAAATAGAAAAAAGTAATTTATTGCATTTGGTAATG
The DNA here is from genome assembly GCA_947846985.1 of Fratercula arctica. Lineage (NCBI taxonomy): Eukaryota > Metazoa > Chordata > Aves > Charadriiformes > Alcidae > Fratercula > Fratercula arctica. The sequence goes on from CANTUZ010000010.1 coordinate 31,782,884, forward strand.
ATCAACTGTTTTGGTTCCAAAACAGGAAAAGCTTCCCTAGTAATATGCAATAAAGGAGTGTTTTGAAGGACCATAATTTAAACTGATCTGAAGATTACTTGTTCATTTAAAACAGAGAGGACCAAAGTTCTTCTCTTAATTACAGTCTTGCAAATCAGGAATAAGTTAATTGAACTCCAATGAAGTAAATGGGAAAAGTCCATAGCTTAGAATCTCCCGGAGAATGAAATGAGTGTGTTTTGTTCGTGTTCTCACTATCTGACATGGGACAAATGTTAATCAAGAAGGAGAATCAAAGGAATTAATATTCCATGTTGCTGCCCTTTGTAGAAAAGGTTACTGTTCGGCAGTGGAGTTATTACTGAAAGTGAAAGCTTTCTCATTATCTAGTAAGTAGGCAGCTCAGTACCTGGTAAGTAGGTGTTTAGGAAGAAATAGAAGCAATTAAAGCAATAACAGACGTGTGTATGATAATGGGATATTCTTGGTCGATGCTAGGAAACATAAAGAATTTTTTACTTACTTTGCATTGACATAAGCTGTTTGACTTTTATTGACTTGAAAATGTGGTAAGAAATCCTGTTAAATTTATTCGGAAATTGCTTTCTTTGAAGCAATCTATTATGGTATTTTTTTTTAATGATATTTCTGCTACTAGTTTTTCCACTGACTCCAAAGGATTTCAAAGCAGATCTCCCTCACCTAACATTTTCTTTACTTTCCTAACAAAATGTAGAGATAGGAAACCAAAAGTACATTCTGTTTTTTGAAGAGAACTGTTTTTATTAAGGTGGAAAAATATTCAAAATCTAATTGCAGCTCTTCAAAAGCTTTGGGAATCTTACTTATTAACTCCTGTTTTATCTTTCATTGAGTCTGCATACTCTGTAAGGACCCTCTATGTGTAAAACCTGCTTGCTTTAAATGTTGAGGTCAAAGCAGTTTCAGGAGCTAAATTGCCTTTGGTGCATTATTCCAGTTACTAGTTTTTGCAGTCACTTTATTCATTGTAAAAAACAAAGAAAGTCTCCCCAGTTGTCATATGAAATCCCTTCATGAATATGGGCAGCTGGCAACTCTGCAGGGAGAACAACAAACGTTAGCTCTTCGCACCTTGCTATCAAATACGCAAGCTAAATAAATGGTGTTTCTTTCGTATTGCTTGTGGTGCACCAGGTTAATATGGTTTGGAGTTTTAGGTATCCTTTGGAAAACAAGTGAGGGATAAATGTTAAATCAATTGCACTCATTCCAGAGAGGAGTCAGGGTGACACTTTTTATTGTAGAATACTTTGACAGGTTATGTTTCACTATTTTGCTTTAGACTAGTGCAATTAATTAGTGTTCAAATGATGAAACTAATTTGGGTTTTATTTTTAGACAATTTATTTTAATTTGTCTAAACCTGTTAAATTATAGAAAGAAATACGGGAAGTCCCTTCGTTCTTAAAAAGCTTCTCGTTAAAGCTCACACTAGCGGAATTCATGGCAAAAGGAAGAGATCTGATCTGTTGTGTTTGTCTCGCAGAGAGCAGACCTGGCCATCTCAGCCATCACTATAACACCAGAACGAGAGAGCGTTGTGGACTTCAGCAAGCGGTACATGGACTATTCCGTGGGGATCTTAATCAAAAAGCCCGAAGAGAAAATCAATATCTTCTCTCTCTTTGCTCCTTTCGACTTTGCGGTGTGGGCTTGCATTGCTGCAGCCATCCCTATAGTTGGTGTCTTGATATTTGTCTTGAACCGCATCCAGGCAGTCAGGGCGCAGAACGCTTCCCAGCCGAGCCCTTCTGCTTCCTCCACCCTCCACAGTGCCATCTGGGTCGTGTACGGCGCCTTTGTTCAGCAAGGTATTTACTCTCTTATAAACACTGCTGATGGGTGTTCAGAAATGTTCTGCCTTGGATAAAGCAGGTCAGGACATGTTGGTCTTGGCCAGAACGGTCTAAAGGTGAAAGAGAAGGCTCGTACAGGGAGGTAATGTGTTTTATTAGACCAGCTGATGAAAAGTGGGATGAGGTAGGTAAGTTTGGGGGGTTTTATGTTCTGCTTTTCTGTCTCAGTAAGTTCAGAAAAAACACACCATGCAGGCTTTTCCACTTCAGGAAAATCATCGCGTGATAAATAAACTACAGAGCTGCTTGCTGCGGAATTGCAACATTTCTCCAACTCTGAAACTGGCACCTATTCTAATTGTTTAAATTTAATTTTAGAAATGTATATGTTTTTGAGCTAATGTGAGAGTTTATCCTTTGGTTCTTTGAACTGAATAGGAAAATGATTTGTAGTCAGGTAAGTAACTTCATGCTCAGGAATCTCTAGGCATAAGACTAATCCTATTGAATTCAGTAGGATTGCTACCAATAACAAAGTTACTTTTGTAAATAATTGTTGGCAGAATCTGCCCACACAGTTTTTGTCCCATATCTGTAATGTTAGTTCTATTCTTGGAAGGCAGGTTTTGTTGAATGCTAACATATGGCTATGTCGTTAACATTTTTCTGCATTTTTTTCCATTGTGATTGCAAGCTTATAAAGCTTCAGCTGGAAAATCCTTACTGTTGCTATGGCACTTGGTCCCTCGTCTCATTAAGGTGGCATCCCTCATGGGTTTAAGTACAGTAAGATACAGTCAGCGCAAACATACGCTGAAGTGACTAGCACCAGCTGTATGGTAAGGTTTGGCCTTCAACAATGTTCAGGCATAACTGGGCTTGAAGCCTCCTAGAAAGAGAACTTCACGTTGTTTGAAATGTTGTAAAGAGTAACGAGTAATGACACTAATGCTTCAGTCTTCGCAGATTTAAATACAGCACAGATAGCACACAAGCCACTGGAGTTTTGTGGGTTTTCTCCAAATCTGAAATGGTCATTGGATATTACTGTATTCTGAACACTAATGATTTTATTCCTGACTATTAGTCATGCTTCACCATTAAACTTTATTTATTTAGAATATTTTTCATGTTCTGTAGGTTGGCTTCTCAATAATTCCCAAAGGAAATAGCTTGAAAGATGATTTTCTAGAACAGTATCCAGGGCAAGAGGCTGACTTGAGAAGATGTTTGTAAATTATCAGTCTTAACGGAAGCAGTGATTTTCTCACGGTGAAAGGACAATCTGGAGGCGAAGTAGAAATGCAGAGGGGTAGCTCCAACAAAATTTAATATAACGGGGCACACAGAGGGTGATGGTAAATGGAAGCTGCTGAGAGATCCTCATTTTCTCTGCTTATATGTAGGGGGCGAATCTACTGTCAATTCTGTGGCTATGCGCATTGTAATGGGAAGCTGGTGGCTCTTCACCCTTATTGTGTGCTCTTCCTACACAGCCAACTTAGCAGCATTTCTCACAGTATCAAGAATGGATAATCCTATAAGGTAAGAGCCTCTTCTTAACATGAAGCTGGAAACCTGGATTTCACAGAAAGGTATTATCCATTTGAGCACTCATTCTTGCAAGAAGGCGATAACTCTCTAATAAAATACTCTGCTTATTTGCAGTGGCTGCTTTTCTCTTCTCAGCCCCCCGTCTCCTTCACTCCTACAACCCCCAAGCAGTTTTGACAGTTGCACGGAGGGGACAATGGCACTTTAATTGTGTATTTTTCCAGAAGAGATGTCTTTCATGTTTGTATGCATTTTGCTTAACTAGAGCTCTCACTGCTTCAGCTGTCTTTATTTCTTTGTTGAATATCAGAGGGAACTGTCACCTCTAGGGAACTATATAACATTCCACTTCTCGCCTTCAATGTGTAATTTTATGTTCTCAACATTTTGATATACATTGGGTTTTATGCTATTATTTGCATGTAAGGTAATATAGGGAGTCTTTTAAAATATAAATGACCAAAATATAAACGGCCAGATTCAGTGACATTATTTGCAGAAAAAGCTTCTTCGCAAGGAGGAAAAGATAACTGAACCTGACTCCAGGATAATAGATGTAATATAGCAGTTGTTTTATTAAATTTATGTATAATTCTTTACAGTTGTGTTGGCAATATTGTGATGATAAATTACAGCTTCTGTAACAAACCCAATTTATCTTGCCCCTTTGACTTCTTTCCCCTGATGTTTGGCTACTAATCCATACCCAATGAGAATATTTTCCATACACCAGACCTCTGAGCAGTTCCAGAGAGCTGCTTCTTGTTTGGTGGCAATTTGTGTGTGCGTGTGTGTAATTTTTTCTTTGGAAGATTTAAAGGCTAAGGAATTCTTTCATTTTTTCTGTCAAAACAAGGACGGAATTTCCAACTGCACACTGTCATGAAGTACTGGGAGGGCCATTGATCTTCTGTCGTCAGTGTCAACAGGATTAGAGCCTGGTATCTCATGTTTGGTCTGATGGTGATAGAGAGGTGGCCAGAGGATGATGAGCAGTGTGACACAGAAAATGCTGAGCCAAGGATTTTAGGTGCTAGAGAGCGACATGTTTACTCTGTTGGTCTTACTTGGGAGTTTCACTGGGAAGACTGGGACTGTAGTCTCTGTGCTAGGCTCCTGAAACAGAGGCATTGCACTTAGGTGAGGCTGGCACTTAAAAAAGCTGCTTTTGCCTTCTCTGTGGTATCTGCACAGAAGGACATAGATAAGTGCATTTCTCATAAACATGAGTTCAACAGTATTTCCAGTTTTTAACTTGCCATTGTGTACTTGCAGGTAATGTAATGCTTTCTATGGATATAGTGTTCTAACAATAATAATAATAAATACTAATAATAATAACCAGCCCACAACCATAAGAAGTTTTGTTTTTAAATTAATTTTCTCTTTGTTTGGCCAAAATAAGTGGGTTTTAACAGTAATAGAAATAAGAACTGGAAGTAATTTCTGGAAATAAAATGAGAAACAAAACAGAATAAAACTACTGCAGAGTATCTGCAAGGCCTGGCTGAAATTGGAATAAAGTTAAGCTCAATGAATAAATTGCTCTTGAAACCCGAGACGGAAATAGTTATCCATACGGTTTAAGTAATGATCTTCTCAAAAATTTATGAAAGTTCTAGTTCCTTCATGGCAGAAGAAATCGGCTGTTTGGTCTACTGAGCACCTCCCAAAACTCAGCAAAGTTCACCAGACAAAAGTTGGGGTGAAATGCAGTGAGGAATCTGCAAAGAGAGATGGGTTTAAGAGCAGAACTCTGAATTATTAGAGGAGGCCTTTGAGGCTGAGCTTTTATATTTACAAGGGGTTTTGATTCCCCTTCTTATTAAATGAAAGGGCATTGCTAGTAATCTTGAGGGAGGGGGAGAAGATTTTTGGGTAAAGGCGTTGTTTTGTGACTTTAAAGCCCAGATGCCCTTCTCCTGTTAGAGATGGCAGCTGAAGAGTTATAATTAAATGTGTTTCTATACCTAATGGGAGCTGCCACTTTTCAGGTTCCCGATACCACATCCCCTTGTACGAGGTGAGGATACAAAAGGAAGAAAGCACTCCAGTGCTGCAAACACCAGCAGAGTCATTCAGGTGCCAAACCAGAAATGTGTAAAGTAATTCGAGTTGCCATAAGGTTCACTGCCTGTGCTCCAGCTACTTGGCTATAAGGGCAGAGGTCTCTATTAGGTGTTGTCAGCCGCAGTGTGGAGTATTCATATTGCCTGGGGTGTCTAAAGTGATCTTGGATGCTTCAGCTTAGGCACCCAAATCATACCCCAAATAATCTGAAATGGTAGCTGTTGGAAAACTCTTTGATTTACTGACTGGTTGGCATAACTGAGCCAATTAAGGGACTTGCTTGGCTTGGCTTGCCTATGGCTATTTCACAAATTTTGCAGAATCTCCCTGAGATCCTGCTACTCTGAGAGAGAGACAGATCTAGACTAAACCTTCTCATCGAAAACTGCTAGTCCCTTAGGAGAGAAAGGATGGGGTAAAGGAATAGGTTCTCTGGAAACTCTGTTGAGCCTTCATCCATTTCTAAGCTCTGATGAAGATATTTTCATGTCCTCGCTCTTTAGGAGAAACATCTTACAAAATTTTGGGTCAGATTTAGAATAAATATTTTTCCTGAGGAAGTAAGTTACTGCTGTACACGAATGCATTGTGGCCTGGTGTCTCAGCTCCCCGAACTACTTAGCTTCAGCATTGTATGATGTGGAGTGACTATTTTTGCCTTTCTAAATTTGCCGCTCAGCTTGCCTGTATTATATCTTTCATAGACCCATAAAGGAATACTTACTTGAAATCCATTTTTCCCACCCAAAGAGGCACAACGAGTTATAGCTGAAAATTTGCTCACCAGCTGAGAACTACCAAATCCATCTGTGTATACTTCCATTGTTAAGAAACTAGCCCCCCTATCCTCTCTGTAAATGTGTGCTGTTATCCCTCTCTCCATAGGAAAGTCCTCTGCTGTTCAGTATGGCTGCTGCTAAATTGCCAGCAGGAGAGAAAATAGCATTATGGTGCTGCAATAGCTGCAACGTAGTTAAGATTTTCATTACAAGACTGATTTTCTCCTCAAGCCCCCTCCAGAATGCCTTATGAAAGTTGTTCCAGCATCAAATTTGACATGTGTGGTCTGTGACTAGCGGAATAGGAGTGCGTTTGATTGAATAACTAGGTGTCAATCAACCCAGTGATCCTTACCTCCACAATTTCACTGCAAAACAAGTGTGTCATAGAAATCATAAATGATATTTATTAGAAGGGGCTCGGTGAGACTTTCACTGAAGCAAAGTTGAACTGTTGGAAGGCAAATTTTTAGAATTAGCATGTCAGATGAAAGCCTGCTGATGAGGGATTTTTTTTTTTTTTTGAGTGTGGTATTGGCAAGACTCACAAGGCTTTTCCACCCTGCCATGAGCTTCAGGGACTGCCTGTGGCTCACAGAGAGGTGAAATACCTAGAGCAGGAGGCACAGCAGAGAGCAGCTTTGATACGCTGCCTATATTTCTGTATTTCCTGACAGAGACTTCCTAAATCTCAAATGGGTTCCCAAGTGCTGTGCTGTCCTGGTGCCTGCATCCCATGTAAGAAATGTGCTTGTCTTGGAAAGAACAAAAATTTTCTTGGGTTATCCCAAACCCTCAAGGACTTCATCACAAGCCTGGTAACAGGGAGAGGCACTGGCTTTGTGGTCTAGTGTGGCTGCTCATGCTGCCTTGCTCTTCATGTGTCCTGAGTGCCCATCATGTCCTGCTGTGACAGGGCAGTAGGGGAGGGTCAGAACGTGGAGTTTGAGACCCACATCAAAACCTCTCACCCTTCAGGAGATCAAAGACAGCAGAAAATAGTATGAACCTTCCCCAGCTATCCTCCATTTTCCAGTTGCTAGAGGCTGGTTCTTCTGCACTCCTTTGCTCTTCTAATACTGTTTCTCTGAGCTCTCTGTCCAAATTACCTCTTGTGCTCTTCTCATCTTCTCTCTGCCCCAATGTCACATCAAGGGAACAAAGGCAATGTAGTCGTTACCTCAGGAGTTCCACGTTCGTGGAGATTCGCAGGCAGGACAGTGAACCATCAAGCAGATTTCCCAACCGTGCGTGGGCAGAGGAGCGAGGTGTTGTAAAGGAGAAGGCATTTTCTGCGAATGTGCTGGTGGCAACCACTTTGGAGCTCAGGCTAGGAGGCCGCAATCCATGTTCTAGCTTTTTAAATGATTAATTCTTAATTTTTGTTTTTAAATAGAAATCTAGGTAGTGTTTAGAGTCTGTGCTAATCTTTGACAAACTTGTTTAAACCCAAATGCTTTGCATTTATTATTCTAATATTTGCCTTCAGAACTGTATGCAGATGAGAAGTCTTCTAATGGGTCAGTCTGCCAAGTAAGGGCTGAATTATTACATGAGAGTTTGTTCTTTCTTTTGTCTTATTACATTTTCAAACAGCCCTTGGATCTGCTGTCTGACCTTCCATTTGTAATTATGAGTTTAATTAGCACTGACTTAACTTCCAGCTTCATTTCTTGTTAACAAGCAGACTACATGCAGTTCAGTAGCTGCACAGATACTCTGAAGCTCAGGTTTAGGACAGCTTGCCTGACAAGAGGTTAAGAATCATGCAGGAAAAACAGGACATAAAAAAGTAGGCTATTTGCAAATTCAAAAGGGTTTAAAATTAAGATTTTAACAAATTGATCGTTAACGTTTGCACATGCTATGGTATTTTGAAAGGCATCTATAGATATGCATTTGTGGACTGCTTACAAACGCATGTTATATCTGCTTTCAAGTTCACAGCTGCTGTTTCATGATTTGGGATTTCCTTATTGGCGTTTTAATCCCCAAATTTCATGTGTTTTGGTGACAGCTGAAGGTTTACTGCAGCTTAGTTGGGGTCATAGTCTGGCACTTGGAAGACTTGAGTGCAGATTCTGTTTCTACCACAGGCTTTGTTTGATCTTGGCAAGCTTAGCCTCCTCTCTGCCTCAGTTCCCTTTCTATACAAGAGAGCAAACATTTTTTAATATCTTATACGGCACATTGTCAGTTTAGCTGCTTTAAAGATGATGGCCAGAAATGACCATATTATAATAGCTCTGCGGGTATCAAAAAAGAGAGATTTTCTGGGTTGCATACAAACCAGAAACAATCTCAATATATTTTAAAAGAAAATGAGGAAAATATTTTGAAGATGCCAGCTAGAGGGAAACGAACAAAGGTTTCATCTGCTGTAGTTAAGTGGATTTGATAGGGTTGGTAGCAAGAACCCTCGCAGGAATCCTTCTGTATTTGTAGTGATTTTGCCTTGAAATTCCTTGTGTGTGAAAACAGCCTTTCTGTTGTTAATATCATACATGGTTTTCTAAATATTTCATTGGATTTACTTTTTTTATGTTTGATTTTGTTATGTTCAATTTGTACTATGTTTTGCAGTGTCTGCGCAGCACCTCAGGCACGTTGGCAGGAGGCATGTATGAATGAGCATGATAAAAAATAATTATCGTGATTATTATTTAAGGCCTGTGAGCAAAAGCTTCAATCATTAAATAACTAGATTAAGTTCATCCATGAAAACGAAGGCTAAAAAAGAGTGTAAGAAAGATGCAAGTGAACGAGCAAAGACAAAAAACTCCAAACTTTTATTTTCTTTCTAGAAAATTCCCTGTTTAGACCTCATGGAGGAGATGTCATGGGCGACGCGCTGTAGCCTGTGCAGCAGGGCAGCAGCGCCCAAGGGCAGAGCTTGCCAGGCGCTTGCCTTCAGGCACTGTTCAGGACAAGGCACTGTGGCGTTGCCAGCGCTGGAACCCCCCCGTCGTCTATCTTTTCATTTCACTTTCATTGATGGTGTTGCCCAGTGGGTGCTTCTGGCAAACCCAGGGCTTCACAAAGTCTGGAGCCTTTTGAAAAGCTTTCTGAATGTTGGCATATGCCGTTCAACCGTGGTTTAAAATGGATCCTAATTACTCCTGTAATTGAGCAAGCAGGCAAGCATATAAGTGCAAATATTTCCCAAGGACATTTTTCTGGGGAAAAAGGAGAATGCACAGCTGAAAATCAAGCTTGCATTCCATCTCTCCAGCTGTGATTATAAAAATGTGGCATATATTGGACATTAATGGAAAACTAAGAGATTTGTGATTCTACACCCTTGTCAACTTTACTTTTATGACAGCTATGTTGTAACATCTCTTCATTTGTTCTTGTTACTGGGAAGTTCTGTGACTTAAGTGGGTTGAGGCATTGACATTCAGATGCACGTACAGTTTAGAGAAGAAAATGATTTGGATATGACGTTAGCAAAATCTACCATCTGTGCAGCTAATAAAATGATTTTTTTTTTTATTTTTTTTTTTTTTTTTTGCTTTGGAAGGGTGAAAATCTAGCAAGAGCAGCAACCCTCGTGACAGCTCATCAAAACGTACCTGGATTGGTTCAAATCTGAGATTTGATACGCAGTCTCTTCTCAGCTCAGATTGAGTCACCTTTTAAGTCAGATTTTCTCATGTTAATACCGGTTATTCACTGGCTGTCCATAGAATAGAGTAGCTGTACGCTTTCTGCATACATGAGATCTCGTTGGCCTCTGACTTCAACATTCTTTGCTGTAGTATGTGGTTTCTTTGTATTTCGAGGATAGTACCTATGGCTTGTTTTGTTGGGTTTTACTTTCTATTTGGCTCCTAAGGGATAAGCAATACAAAATGCAGTAATAGAAGATTTTTGGCCAATAGGATATTTATATTTCTGTTGCTTTTCTCTAAAGAAGCTGATTTAATGTCTTATATGAACTGATAATGAAATTTAATGTAACAGGATATTAAAAAGGCAAAATAATGATTACTACAGCAATTCAAACAGGGATGGCCTTAAAGCTTCAGGCGTCTCTTAACTGCAAAGACTACCTCAGCCCACCAGTTTTTAAGGACAAAAACAGGAGTAGGAAGACAAACTTCATGGTGAACTCTGTTTTGGAAACAGATTCTGGGTGCGGAACAGCTGTTAAAGCAGGCTGGCCAGTGTGCTCAAATATTTGAGTTTCGCTCCTGTAAAAGCACTAATATTTTTTTCCACTATATCAGATAGATATTTATTTGATCTGCAATGCAAAATTACCTAACTGCTTTATGCATGTTAATATACTGTTCCATGCGTTTGCCTGCTGGCCACATTTGCCATTCTTCTGGACAGACGGATACTGTTACATGTCCCTGTGGTATATATCTCTGTCAGAAGAGTATTTGAACAAAGACCCTCAAAGTGGGAAGCCAGGTAGAACATGAAAAAAAAGATAAGTATCTTCATGACACTTGCTAGTGAAACAGCTGGCTGGAAAAAACAGAACACCTGTAAAATTGTGTGTATTTTATACTATTTATCTGTGCTGGTTGGATTCATTAGTGTAACAGTGGGCTGTATGATTAGTAGTAAGCATTTTGTCACAGTGAGTTACTCCCTGTGAAACGATGAGGTGAAGTTGAAAGTAGGTGTACCTACTTGTAAGAAGGGAAAGCTGTACCTGTTTGCTTACTTGCTGTCAGCTCAGACAGGACACACGTGAGCTTCCAACTCTGTTAATCTGTTGCATCTTTAGGAAAATGCTTCATTTGTTCATGTAAAAAAAAAAAAAAAAAAAGGAAAAAAAAAGAAAAAAGGAAAAAAGAAGTCTTCTCATCTTGCACAGTTCCTCACCAACATCTCCATGCGAGTAGCAGTTCTGTCATTCTTGTACCATGGTTGTTCAGCACCAGAATTTCCCACCCTCCTGGCAGGAAAGTAATTTTCCCACCTTCTGCTCATTGTCACATATTCAGTGTCAGCAGGGTGACTGTGAGTATAAGGAACATGCACTGAATTGTTTATTTCTTTAGATTATTTTGGATGGAGGGAGAAGAGGGTAAAGAAGGGAACTTGCCAGCAGGAGCAGAGGAAGAGTGCTCGCCCAGCCATCCTCCCAGAGTAGTGGTTGGTTGGTTAACACTGACCAGTGTCACCGTGCTATGGCCAGTCCTGTGCTCCACTTAGGTGATTCGTCTTTTACATTGCAAGGTTTGAATTAATAGCCTGCAATAAAAATTAAGTAATGATCGTATAGGCTAAAAGATTGATTCATACAGTCAATTCAAAAGCTGATCTCTTGGAGCAAAGTTCAGCAGCCATTCCTTCAGAGACTAAAGACTGAGCACGGCTACGCTGTATGTTGTGAGGTTCAGAGTTTCAGTTTTGGTGAGCTCAGTGCACTGTCATCTCTTTCATCTTGTGCTGATGAAATCAGCCATAAATTAAGAAATTTAACTTTGTACGAGATAGCTGGGGTACAGGCATGTGTCTTTTTGTCAGCCCTGCTGTGGACACAGGAGCTTCAGTCGAGGCATGATGCAAACAGCTTTGTGCAGTAATGTCTTAAATCATACAAGCTGGATTCATTGGTGTTGTGGGGAGGATTTATTTTTGATTCTCTGTTGTTTTTTTTTCCTCCCGTGCATTTGTACGACATATGCATATTGACTCAAATGGTTGCATTACTCTCTTATAATTACTTAGGAAAAAATTTTTTTTATTTTCAAGGTCCTGAAAGAGCTCTTGCTGTGTAGCAGTTTCTTATAATTTCTTCTTATAGTTCCTCACATTAAGATAGTTTGCATCTGTGTCTTTGATACAGTCTCTTTGAGGAATTGCCAGCCCTTCTGTAGTCCTTCATCCTCTAAATCAGCTTCCCAAGAGACTTCATCCTCCAGTTCCTTAAGTCTGTTGAGGTCTGGTCTTTTGAAATCCATTATTTTTATGCTGTTACTCCTGCTTTTTTTCTTTTTTTTTTTTTTCCCCCCTCAGGATGGTGAGCTCCATCATCTTGCAAACACTTTTAATCTGATTACTTTTCTCTGCCATTTTCATCCAAATCTAAAGTAGCCATTCCACTTATAAATGCCTCCATGATAGAAGATCATTCTTTCTCACACCTTAAGCTCTTAACGCCTTAAATGATGTATAGGATGGTATTTTGTCTTCTGAAATAAAAGTTGTTCCAATAGATTCTAAAATGTTTACAGACCATCTTGCAATAAGGTGGAAAACTTGCCATTTAAAGAAAAGACTTTAAAAATTTAATTTCCTTATGAGGAGATTTTGAAACTATTCCTGATGGTGTAAAAAAAAAAAAAAAAAAGAAAAGTAAAAAACCCCAGCAAACTCACTTTCAATAGATGCACGTTATGTGTGTTTGGGGAGGAAAGGAGCCGAGGGTTCTTATTTTCCCTGGAAACTAAGATGCTACTGTTTATTACCATAAGTGCTTTCCTATTAGTTCCTGTGTTGCAAAAGATTTTCTAGAGGGAAAGAAAACTTTTCTGGAAGTAATACTGTGTTGCTAAGGGAAGGATTGGGATTGCATGTGTTCTTTCCATGTCCTGGGCTCCTCTGCCGTACTGAGCAATGTTTTCTTCTGCACGTGTGCCCCCCTATAATGTAACACAGGAGCGTTTCCAGACTCATCTGGAGATGAGGGAGAGAATGGTGTTGCCTTAGAAAAGCTATTTTGATACAGCTGCCAAAGTTCCATTAAAAGAAATGTAATCACATGTGCTGAAGTTGTTTGCCTTCTAAACCATTAAAACCAGCCTAGGAGAATAAGCCACTGATTTAATTTAATTGATTTGTGAATAGTCATATCTATCTAAAAAAGAGCAGAAAACCATCAGTCAGAATGGGGTGGATGTTAACTACTATGTTTCTTTCGCATGGCAGTAATGCAATTTCCAAGCTCATATTTCAAGGTATGTAATTAGGCTACCCAATAAACTAATTGATCTCAATATAAGCAACCGCTAGTTGTTCTGATGCAGTGCTGTCAGTGTTTCTAGTAGGAGATTCGGTATCCAGGCGAGACTTGTGTTCAGGGTGAGGAGAGAGAGGCAAAAGGGTAAGGTCTCTTCTTCTGTTTGCCTCCTCGTACATCAGGATGAGGTGGGAAGCACACCATATACCCAGCACTTGTAGTTTGGGTCCTCTGAGAAACAGGCAAGTGGGCCTCCAGACTTTAAAATATGCATATGTAATGCATGCACTTTAGACATCAATAATAACTGATGAATGCTATATCTGCTTTCAGTATTAATGAAGAGCCCTGTGTTTTGATTTCCCAGGAGTACCCAGCACATGTTCTAGCAATCAGGATGCCTCTTCAGAGCCCTTCTGTTTTCTTCTCTTCTTTCTGTCAACATCGATAGCTTCTGCTTTACTCCCTGTGGTAAGGGAAGGGTGTGAAGCTGTTTTCCAGCATCACTTTGTACCTCTGACAGGTCTGAGCCGTGTGAATTCATCCAGCCCCTGCACGCTGGCTATGAGACTGCTGACACTGGTGCAGGCAGCAGCCCAGAGCTTTCCACACTGAGATCCTCGTTCTCGCAGTGTGCGACAGCTCCTGATAAATCAAAAATTAATAAAGAGTTGAGTAGGACCTTATCCCACGCTGGGATTTCATGGACTTTAATGGAACTACTCACAGTATAATGATATCCTAACAGTCATGGTATAAAGTACCACTCGCCCTGAGTAAGGACTTTATAAGCCAGCACCAAGATCCAAGCTTATCTGTTCCCCACTCTATTTAATTAAAAAGCTACTCTGTGTCATCTGAGTGCAAAACAGAACGGCGGTGGTAGCAGTACTTATAACACTAGTTGAGAAGGAAGAAAGCAATTTCTTCCCTCTCGATCTTAATCATTAATCTTCATTAGGATTTTTAGCTTCCGAATGTGAGTGATAGAAGACATCAGCGTAGCAAACAATTTAAAGTGCATCTGCATAAATAATAGAGGTAGTTTGTTATTTTCATTATAGGTAAAAGCGTGTGGCAGTCGCCAGATGTGTTTGATTCAGACAATATGATCTTCATGCCAACTTTATGATATGTTTGATTTAGGTGAAGTGACTAAAACCTGCTGTTGGGACCGAGTTGCTGTTAAACACCAGCTGCAGTTTTTATTTTAATTAATAATTTAAGGCGTAGTATACCTTGCTTTAATTAACATGTTAACCCTTCAGGGTACTCAGAGAAAGGTCACAATGGCAAAGTGCTTTAAAAGTAAAGCAAAAAAATATGTGAAGGTAGTCCAGATAATGTATTTCTTTCCCCCAAACATGCCACAAGTTCTTGAGATGTTTGCGTTTTAATTTCCTCCTCACCGTTGAATGGAATATGGAGTGTGGGTAAAGGACCCATCTTAAAAAAATCTTAAAAAAACTCTAATGTGATTACTCTAAATTTCTCTTTGTCAGTCTATTTCTTTCCATTGTTTAATTGTGAACATGGTGGCCAAACTGGGTAATATTTCAAGGGTATTTGTTAGAAATATGGAAAAACAGGGTGGTGAAGACGGGTCCTGTAAATGCCCCTTGTAAATATCAAGTAAAGGCTGCCTTCAGACTTCACTCCCTCAATTAGACGCGATCATAAATGCCCAGCCAAGAGAGAAGCTTCATCCAGACATCACAAACTATTAGGCGCCAGTGGATCCAGCTTTGAGATGCGAATCCTCGGAAACTAGCGTCCGTCGCTACCACTGGTAATGGAGTTACTTGTTATGCTATTGTTTGTTTTTAAAAATATTTTTAAGCAAAGTAATCGTAACTTCTACTGTAAGGACCATCACGGTTTCTTTCCTGTATGGTAACAATGCAGAAAATACAGGACATCCGGAAAGAAAAGATTTATTACAAATAAGCAACAAAAAAACCCCGACCTAGTTAATGGAAAAATCGGCAGTCTAAGTGACTTCTGCTCTTATTGCCTGGAGGAGGTTTGGAGGAGAGGAGGGTTGGAAGTATAGTTCGAGGCATTGGACTGGCAATCAGGAGATGTTTAGCTGATTTCTAGCTGTTTAACAGATTTCTTTATGTGCAGCGCCGGAGCAGAGCCAGCGTCAGCTCTAGGCAAAATGAACTTCTGTGATCCAGCGACAAGTCCAGTCACACTTGTGCAGATCACTGCAGATGACTGGAGTTGCCATGGTGGTCCTGAGGGCACCGTTTAGAAATAGCAATGGATAGGAATAACCAGAGGTCTAATTTTGTTTACAGAAGAACCTGTTTTACTGACAATGATGAGAATCCGGTTTGATTTTTGGATCCAAAGTTGAATCTCGCAGCCAGAAAAACTATTAAATCTTTTTTTTGAAAATGGGTGTGTTTGCTAAATAAATCCCTGGAAGATATTACGAAGTTCAGTGAGCAATGGGACACAGCCTAGGTGTATGGATTTTTGTCCTACATTCCCCACACTTCTTTGACTTTAGCAAAAATACTACAGATTGTTCTGAGATCAGTAAAGCAAAAGTGAGCTTTCAAGTGATGGTAATAGAGCATATTCCTGCTGCTTCTCAGACTCTTAGAAAAAATACACAAAGCCTACAAATGTTTTGCGAATACAATGTGTGGCGAGTAATTAATTACTATTAAAATCATAAACATGTTCATGTATCATTTATTAATAGCTGGACTGTCTTTGCATTTCAGTGGGTGTAAATAGAGTTTGTTCCCTTCTTAGAAAACTTAATCATGGAGTAGCTCTGCAGGAACAGAGTCCCAGTCTGCACTGAAAGCGTTGCTGTGTTGGGAATTTAGAAGACAGTTTAGTGTTCTTGTCTTTCCCTTTGCATGTTGGAAGGGAGGCTGGTGGAAGTCGTTTTAAAGAAATAAAATCATTGTAGAAGCTATATAAGTTCTGCACTTGCAGTACTTTGTGTACGTATTATTTGGCCATTTTGTTTTGCCTTTAGCTTAGTTTTTACACTTTTTTCTCTTACCCTGGAAACCCTCGAGTGTGTGCTTTTGTGTGCACGAGTAGTTTCACTGATCTCAGCAGTACTGGTCTACCTGTTAGGTATGCTGGGTACCCTAAAAAAGAAATTTCTTTGGACCAGCAGGAGAGGGAGGGTCCTTTTCCTGCGCTGGAAGGGTGACAGAACTGTTGCCATCACATGTGGCACAGGGGGCATGTAGCAAACCCCTTCCTCCTGTGGCAGAAATAAAGCTGGCTTTAGCTTCTTTCCCCTAGTAAATCCATAACTGAATGTTAGATTTTGCTTTTGGTTGCACCTAATACAGGGAGTTGAGTCCCAGTCCAGACACAGGCTCATAGATGCTGCCACACTGGCAGTAAAGACCATGAAAACAGCTGCTATGATAAGCAGCTGCTGTAGTGCCATTACCTGCTGAGGAGTTCAACCACTGTTTGTTTTAGCTATGGTAAAAGTATGTAGTTGGCATGGCAACGTGTTCTGCGACACATGCCAATTGATTGGTTTTTCCACTGGAGGAAAGTCCCTGCTTCTTTTGAAATCTTGGGTAGCAGCTGTTCCTGCTCCACTGATGATGACAAGCGCATACATAGCCATAACTGCCTGCGCTGTTTGTCTCCTCCCGTGATTTGGAAGCGTTTAGTCCTGGTGTGAAGGGCTGCAAATCCATTGATTCAGTGTAGTTTAATCTGTCAGTGCTTATGGCTTCC
The DNA here is from genome assembly GCA_947846985.1 of Fratercula arctica. Classification (NCBI taxonomy): domain Eukaryota; kingdom Metazoa; phylum Chordata; class Aves; order Charadriiformes; family Alcidae; genus Fratercula; species Fratercula arctica. The sequence continues at coordinate 31,799,782 of CANTUZ010000010.1, forward strand.
CTTGTAGAAACTCCCGTGAGGCTTTTTTTCTGTGAAGGCTTTTGTTTAGAATAAAGTGGATGGCATTTTTCATGCACAGCTGATGAAATGAGTTTTATATGAACTATAGAATGATATATTTGCTGGTAAAGGACTTGATCCTGCAAAGTGTATACTAAGCATGCAAGTACTGCTGCCGATTTCTACTGGACTAACTCTATCGGTAAAGTGAAGATTTTACTTAGTGTATTTGTTGAAGAAACCCGTTGCTCTGCATAACACTGCACTGAGGCAGAATTAAGACCGTTTAAAGTGACTTGATTTGCAGTAAAATGGAACAACGCAGAATTTGATCATGTCACTATAGAGAAGTTGGCAATTTAGTGATTGATTTAAGAGCTCAGCTTTATTACTCATAATTTCAAAGAAAGGCAAAGAGATGCACAAATTAAAACCATGGATCTAATTCTTCTGAAGTCTAAGGTTATTAGATGCGGAGATAAACTTGCTTTCATTTTAATATTCTCTGTGGCTACTGCCATTCTAACAATACTTTGAACAATTTTATTGGCCTCACTAAAAATCATCTTTAAAATTGCCCATCTTTTAGTTTATGTATCATACATCCAGTTTAACATGTCCTGGTAACATTCCTATTTGGACCTGGGACAAATGTTGGAAATTTATAGAAATATGTCACAATACTTTTTTTTTTGATAGGTTTTTACTTTTGAGGTTTGCAGATGCTAAAGATAGATCAATTCTAATGTTATCTCATTATTCAGCTAATACATTGCCCTTTCCAGTATAGTTGAAGACTTATTAAGTATTGGCTGCACTAATATTTAGAGGGACTAACTGCTATTCTTTCTTCCATTTTCAAATGGGCTTATGCTTTTGTAACTTGGGTTCAGTAAGACGCTGAAACTTTTCACGTAAGTCTTGGAGTCAATGAGACTATCATCACCTAGTGGCAATTTATATCCATAACAGATGATTTCTTTTTTTTTTCCTGGTCTTCAGCCAATTAAACTATTCAACTTTGGGTAGACTAGCTCTAGAGAATGTTTTTATGTGGAAGTTTGAACTCATTTTCAGATGTCTTAAGACATGATATACTCATTCATAAATCTTACTTAAAAATGGAGATCCAAAGTCCAAAGATTGTTCATCTGTGAGTAATGGACTAAAACTCAAATCCGTTGCCTTGTTGCTTCACAAATGGATATAGAAAATACACAGGACTCAGGTTCTGGACGGAAGGATCTTCTGCTCATGCAGAAATTATCCATTCCACCACACTACCACCCACAACTTTGATTCAGCTTTGCAGACTGTTCCCTCGCTGGAGACCCGTACAAATGAGAAGCTGATCCTGCAAAGCCTGCCTGGCGTCCAGCTCTGTCTCTCAGTGGGTGGACTGATGTGGTCACCAGCAATAAACATTATTTTCTCATTTGTTCTTGTTGTCTTGGCAAATACATCCATGGAGGGTATAGTTGTGAGCAATTTTATGTCTCAAAATGTGAACATTTTTCTGAAGTTCACAGTAGGCAGAACTCTCTTTCAATTCATTGCTTTCCACTGGTGATAACTTTATCAAATAAATCTCTTTTCAGATAGGATTTTATATTCTAGGTTTCAGCTCATGGGTGTTTCTTGGGCTTATACTGGTGGTGTGACGTTGTCAGATCAATTCAGCTACTTTTATTTTTACTTAGATGTTCAGTGGGATTACTTTTTTCCCAATGTGTAAAGCATGTATTTCCCTCCCATATATCCTGTTGAGAAAACAGCTATAGTTAGGAACTCCATGTACATTTAATGCTGTAGATGTCATAAATTCCTAGCTTTAAAAAAAAAAAAAAGTTTAAAAGAAAATGAAGTAGCTTCAAGGTGTTTAAAAATAGAAATCTAGGACTTGTGCCATACGTTTTATATATGCATTTCTAAGGCTTCATTTCAGTAGAGCAGCTTAAAAAGTCTCATCATCTCTGGGACACTTTATCTTGATGGCAGCCATCACCTAAAACCTTATGCTGCATCGAGCAAAAAAAATCTCAGGGTACTGGCTTCCTTAGGTAAAAGAAGAACAGAACTTTTCTGCCAAATATGGAAAAAGCAGTAATTTTTTTTTTACTGCCTGTATATGACTTAGGGATTAATATTAATTTAGAAAATGAAGTCATTTTAGTTGAGAGGAATTATTCATGTTGTATTGTTTGACAAAACATACATAGTGCTGTGAAGGGAGAGGTTACTCTGAAGTGTACTCACAATATGGAAGAACGAGGGTAGAGAGCTGATCACCACTTCCATGTCTAACCTTAAGCTTTATTATTCCTAATAAATATTCCCGTGTCCAGTTCTGGGCTCCCCAGTTCAAGAAGGACAGGGAACTGCTGGAGAAGGTACAGCAAAGGGCTACAAAGACGATTAGGGGACTGGAACACCTCTCTCATGAAGAAAGGCTGAGGGATTTGGGTCTCTTCAGTCTGGAAAAAAGACATCTGAGAGGGGACCTTATCAACACTTATAAATACTTAAAGGGTGGGTATCGGAAGGATGGGGCCAGGCTCTTTTCAGCGGGGCCCCGCAACAGGACAAGAGGTAACGGGCACAAACTTGAGCATAGGAAGTTCCACCTAAACATGAGGAGGAACTTCTTTCCTTTGAGGGTGGCAGAGCCCTGGCACAGGCTGCCCAGAGAGGTGGTGGAGTCTCCATCTCTGCAGACATTCAGAATCCACCTGGACGTGTTCCTGTGCATCCTGCTCTAGGGGAACCTGCTCTGGCAGGGGGGTTGGACTATAGATGATCTCCAGAGGTCCCTTCCAGCCCCTACCATTCTGTGATTCTGTAATTGTATATGCGCAGGCAAACGAACAGGAGCTAAGTATGAAAAATCTTGCATCATTTTTAAATAATACTGTGGATTCAGAAACTGCTGAAATATTTTTTTGCCATAAGTAATAGCAGACTGGAAAAATCCCTAGTTTTACAGTGTCAGAACACAGGCAGTTGTGAATGCTAATGAGAAACTACCTCTAAATCAAGGAGCTGTCAGGATTTTCCCATTATGGTTTTTCTAAGGCTGAAGTTAAGATAAAATGCTACGGTTATTACTGTAATGTAAAAGATCAGTGCTGCATGACACCGCGATGCCAGCTGATTGACTTCTTTGTAGTCAGACTTTACACACAGGAGTCCAGGTGTGCAGCTTGCTGCAAACTTAAAAAAATCAATGGTAAGGATGAGGAAAAACTTAATAAGTATTTTTTGCCTGTTTTCCTTGTTCTTTTGTTTAAAGACCTTATTTATATTAAAAAAAAAAAAAAAGAAGTTGCTATGAAAAGAAAGAAAATACCATTTTTTTTTTTAAACTTAGAAATGACAGGAGCCTGTCTAGGTTTTTTTTTGGTTTGGTTTGGTTTGGTTTTTTAATACTTTGATCACATATGATGATCCTGATGACTCCAGTTGAGTAAATTGATCTGCGGTTACTTCAAAGCACTTAGTGACAGGTTTAGTCTGCACTTAGACAAGATGTGTTCATATTATTCATCCAGAAAGTCTTGGGTTTATAGCAGTTCTAGAGTAAAACAAATCTATACTGGTAGCACATTTTTAGGCTAGATATCTACAGCTACATGAATCTTTTACCAGTAAGAAAACATCTCCAAAAGTGTAACGTAACCAGTATTGTTATTCTGGCAATTATTTCTAGAGATCTAATTATAAATGCTAGTACAGCTATTGCCTGACTGTTTATTCTGCAGCATATGGTTTATGTCAATATGTTTCTAAAAAATAAAACAAGCAGAAAGTCCAGTTTTCAACTGACTCTACATGAAGTAATTGCAGCTCCACTGGAAATTATGTCTCTCTCTGTTGCATTTATCTAGCAGGCATAACTTCACGTGGTAAGTATTTTGGCTGGTAATGCAGTTTTAAAAGACACCATTTTTGTTTAGATTGACCACAGATACATTTACTTCAATCAATTGGTTTACATGTACTTGCCTATTATAGCAACCACACAGTGGATGTGTTTATCTGCAAATTGAAGTTCGGCTCCTGTAACTGTAAGCGAGGAACATTGGCTTTTTCTGCTTTACTAAGCTTTATCTTTAATCACAGTTACAGAGAGTCCTTAATGGGTTGTGAGATGCAATAATTGAGGTGGTAAGGTTAATGGGGCATCTTGTTATGCTACACATTTTTGTTGCAAATAATTTTATATATTAAATGCTTGAAATCTTTGCCAGTGAGACAAAAATTTGAGTAGCTGCTGAAGGTGGGCCCAGCTAATGGCTGGTTGCAAAAATAAAGTCTAGTAACAGTGAGAGCAGCTGCCTTTAGAGAATGACACAATTGTAAGATACAACCAGTATCCGAAATGTGGCAGTGAATGATTTTGTCTAGCAATGGCAGATCTGAGGGAGTTAAAATACCAATAGTTAAAACCTGCATTTGTGATTATCTTAATCCATCTTGTAAAAGCCAGGAGATACTAATCTCCATTCGGTGTCTTTTATGTATGTCACCATACCCGCCATGCCCAGATCTTTCGATCACTTCCCTGGCCATGGAGATGCTAAGCATTGCCTCCACTTTCAGCACAGAAAGACAGTACAGAGACGTTTTTTATACCGAGTAGGAGCTGTGGTCTAGAGCATTCCCTGTCAGGATAATTTCTGAGGGACTTTTTTGGCTAAGTGGTCCATTTGGTAAAGGCATAAGGTTATTTTCTCACTCAAAAGTCACCATCCTTCTGAATTTATGCTAAAGGAACTGATGGTAAGCTTGGTTACCTGCTGTGACCCTCACTCTGCCCTTCGGTGATCATCTGTCTCTCTCACAAGGTATTTCCAATGGTGCCACAGTACGGAGAATTTCCTGTGGCAGTGGCTTTTCATATAATACATCAAAGAGGGCACCACAAGAAAGGCACATGCAATCCTTAGGGCATGCAATACTCCATATTATCTTTTCTAAGGAAATTCTGCCAGGGAAAGGGGCAGTAGTTGTCTTGCTCACAACACCCAAGCAAAGGCTGTGCTTCCCTCGCTGCCACCAGTACTGATTATCTGTTTATTGGACCAGCAAAGCACTTGATTTAAACCCCAAATTTGCTCACTTTTCCCTGCGATGTTTAGAGAATTGAAGAATAAGTGCTGCTTGGAAAGCAGGATGTGCTGTGCTTTTGTATACTACTGATTGTCGATAAAATGTAATTTAGCTAAAACAAAAGTACTGATTGTCAATAAAGTACAATTTAGCTAAAACAAAAGGCATATTTCTGACAAAAAGCTTCCACAGCAGTAAAGGCAGTAGAAGTGATCCAGAAAATACTGACATTGTTAAAATTGCAGGCTTAATTTCTTTTTTTTTTTTTTTTTTTTAAAATATCCAAACTCTCGTATTCAAACTTTCAAACGGAAGAGCAGCATGAGCGGTAGGCACTTGTAAAGTTGTTATCAGCTGAAAGCTGTGTAAAGGAACATTAGCTAAACATGTTTCTGCTACTGTGCTCCTACCACACATGCACTCCTACACGCGCTGAAATCCGTACGCCAAACCGGCTCTGAAAAAGATTGCCACAGAAACCCTCCTGTGTGTATTGAGTACCTACCTTTGTCATTTGTGCATAGAATAGACAGAAATGTGTCTTTTAATGGCCGGATCATCCATCCCAAGGATGGAAGCAATTCCATGGAATATGTTGTAACTTATTATAAAAAATAAAGAAGGAACTAAATGTAGCATGTGATTATTTAGATCAAGACTGGAGGAAAAATGGTCCTGTTCACTGAAACGTAGACCAGAGTGTAACTTTTGGGATTGCTAAACATAGAAGGCAAACCAACACGAATTCCTTAATTTTTCATTAGAATTTTGAATTTCCAGCAATCTCCGGGGTGTTCATTTTGTACTTTACCAAAGTGCCATATACAGAACTAGGGAAATAACAGGAGGTTTGGGGTTCGATGCAACTCCCAGAGTTAGCCCAAATCCACAAGTGTGCAATGTATAATGAGAAAAACTGTTCACACAGTCTTACTTAAAGCTGCTTAGCAGCTTAAAATGATAAAAAGTCCTTAACACAATTTAAGAACTTAAACCACTTAAACTGTTTGAAGCAGCCTTGTGAGTTTGAAGAGTTTTGGCGGGGATGGGAGAGGCATCCCTGCTGAGCTGCGGCTCTGGGGACAGGGCTGGCAGGCTCCCACGTGGGGTGTCCAGGCAAAGGGGCCCTTTTGGAGCCAAACTTGAGAGGCCAGGAGGTGACGTGATGGAGAAGATCATAGAATCACAGAATGGTTTGGGTTGGAAGGGACCTTAAAGATCATCTAGTTCCGACCCCCTGCCATGGGCAGGAACACCTCCCACTAGATCAGGCTGCTCAAAGCCCCATCCAGCCTGGCCTTGAACACCTCCAGGGATGGGGCATCTACAGCTTCTCTGGGCAACCTGTTCCAGTATCTCACCATCCCTTACCAGTAAAGAATTTCTTCCTGATACCCGATCTAAATCTACCCTCTTTCAGTTTGAGGCCGTTACCCCATGTCCTATCATTACAATCCCTGATGAAGAGTCCCCCCCCATCCTTCCTGTAGGCCCCCATTAGGTACTGAAGGCTGCTCTAAGGTCTCCCCAGAGCCTTCTCTTCTCCAGGCTGAACAACCCCAACTCTCTCAGCCTGTATGGCTGGAAGATGGAAGAGTTTTCTGCATAGTTTTATGTAGCATTGTGGTTTTGCCCAGATTGCTTTGCTTTAAATTGCATTGCAGGGAATCTTACAGGGATGTGAGGTGTAAGCAGTGGCATCCCCCCAGTGGAAACAGGGAAGAAGGTGGCAGAAAAATATTGTCGATGGAGAGTCTTCAGCTGTGGAAAACAGCTTCAGGGCCAAGGGAAGGTTCTTCAGGAGCATTGTGAAGAAATCTGCAAGAGCTGCAAGGCAAAATGTTTTGCTCTCATGGCTCCAGGAGCTGGAGGCAGGTGGGAGGTGGCATGAGTGGGGTTTTCGCGTGTTTTGAGGAGGACTTTTCTTTTTCTGAAAGACTGTTTTTGGGAAAAAGAAACGGAGGGAGGCAGGGGAGGGTTGCTTCAGTTTGACTGATCTCAAAACAGCTGGTCAGTTGGTCACATCAGAAGCATGTCATTGTTACGTCAAGTTATGCACTTATAAAACATAAAATAAACCATTATTTATGGGGTCCAGTTTGGTCCCTGCTGCAGCACATGGTGGTCAGTGGTTGAACGTGTGTTTGTGTGTGTGTATGTGCAGATGAAAAAAATGGTGGCACTGCACTGAAGCGATACTTGAGGACAAAGGAAGGAGTCACAGGAATGGGGACAAATGTCTGAAGGTGGAAAACAGCTAGGCTTCTTCTTCTGAGGGCAGTGATGCCACCTTAAGTGTTTTGAAGCTTGGCCTGGTTTTCATTGATGCAGGCAGTGATTTACACCTTTCTCTGCAGAAAAGGCTGTAAAACAGGAGTGAATTACATTCTGTGCAATTTGAAAATAAATGGTGCATTCACAGCCACTCACATTGAGGCCCATTTACACTTCTAGAGCGGTATGATGAGTAAATGAAAGGTAGGCCCATGTGTGAATGAAAAATGCCTGTTTTACCAGAGGCTGTGAAAAGAGAGAGAGAGAGACTTAGTGGAAATTGGAAGGGAGACTTTTATTTGTTTGTTTAAAACAGTCTTATCGATTTGGAGTCAGCTGGAGTATTGGTGTAACTGCAAACTAATTCCACTGAATTCTGCAAAGTATTTCTCGTGATGCTGATGGGGCTGGAAGTTCATATTTATAATCTGAGTTTTTCCTGTGCTCGAGTAAGTCTTTATTGCACTATATTCTTGTGCAAACTTGGCATCGTAATATTTAATATGAATGTTATCTGTCAAAAAAAAAAAAATCTTTACTGGGGTGAAAAATTGCTCGGGTATAGTTAAATTCATAGGATCTCAATACAATTAAATTACTCCTTGGTTTTCTTCTATGACGAAGAAAGAGATACGCAAATGTTACTTGGTGAGGATAAGTGCTTTCTGACTAATGACAGACATACAAAGAAACCTTTTAATGAATGAAATCTTGGTAATGTACTGTGTAATACTAATATCTCAATATCACTTGAATTTCAGAACATTTCAAGATCTGTCCAAACAAATGGATATATCTTACGGTACAGTCAGGGATTCAGCAGTGTATGAATACTTTAAAGCAAAAGGGACAAACCCTTTGGAGCAGGATAACACATTCGCTGAACTGTGGAGGACTATCAGCAAGAATAATGGGGCAGATAATTGTGTATCGAACCCTTCTGAAGGCATCAGGAAGGTAAGACTTAATCACAGGGGGTTTTATTTAATTTTTCTGCTGTATCAATATTGTTTGCATGGAGTAACAATGTTAAGTCACAGGAAAGCAATTACATAGTCATTAAAAAACCCCACCCCTATCCAAAGTTCCTTTTAGTAACTCGATGACAAATCAGAATCATATTTTGGGGTCATTGTTTTGAATTTAACTGCCTAAGTCTTCAGTATGTAAGTCCTTCTTTGGATCTGGCCATAAGGTTTCTAATTATTTTGGGAGTTCCGATAATACCAGTTTGAATGTCATTCATTATATTATCCAGGTACTGACTCTTGTCCTTTGCTCATTTTGAGGGAGTTTTTTTCCTGAGCTGATGGATTGAACTTCTTGGAAACATGAGTAAGAATCAAGGGATTCACTGAACGTATACTAATTTCTCTTAGAACAGAAATTTAATGCAAGATTTTCTTTGTTTATTCCAAACTTAAAACACATATACTCCTTCACATGTCACCATGCTTTCATGTAACTTTTTCACCATTTTTATGTCAGTGGATGCTCTTTAGCCGTGAGATTGTAAATACTCTTATTCTGTAAGCCCACTGCATGCTGCCATTTACGATAGCTAGATTTGCCTAAGCCAGAAGCGTAACTGTAAATTGGCAGGCTGTTTAGAATACCAATTACGTTGTCTGTATGGAGCTGGCAGCTTCATCCTATCTATGTGATAATAACTTTTCATATTAAGTTTGATTTCAGTATTGTAGGGTGATTTTTATATAACTTGATCAGCTCATTCAATTAACATTAACAATAACCGAATTTACTTCAGTGCCCAAAGCTGACCAAGGCTGCTATTTGATTAGACACCTACATAAATTGGGCTTAATATTTAATAACATTGTCAACTGAAGTGTTGTGTTTATAGTTTAAATATCGCTCTTCCTAGCTCATTGAGCTCTTTGAATAAACAGACAAGTTTTCCGTGTCAAGTATTAGAGATAGAAATTCTATTTTTCTAAAGGAGAATTGATGTCAGCCAAGGAAATGGGACTTCCCATCCATAAACATGTACTGCTGCATGAAGGAGATGTAAATGTGCCTTAAAAATGTGTTTGATAGGAAATGGGAAATCTAAAGCTCCCTAGCATAAAAAGATCCCTAACACATTTTTCTGAATGAGGACTTGCCCAGCACAATGCAAAGAAAAAAAATAAAAATAAAAAAAATCCCTACTACCCTTTCTCCCCTCCTTCTCCTTTCCATTTTCTTCAGACAGCATCACAGTTCAGCTGCAGGTACACACAGAGCAATGCCGCTTCAATGCAAAACAGGAGAGTGCTGCTTATTTATGGTACAGGCAGGTATTTCAGATGTTTGTCTCTATTCCGTTTACCTCTCGCCATTTCCCAGAGATTTTCCTACTCCCTTTGACTGGCTAAAAACAAAAGGATAATAGTGGAAGAAAGTCCTGAAAGCTTTTGTGGCGTTTGGTTGCCATGGCAGAGGTCTCTTTTCAGACACAGCACAGTCCCTGTAGCCACAGTGACCATCTCCCATTGTCAAGGCACAGCTTTTGCAACGCTGGAAGAGCCACGGAAAGGGCATTAATGCACTGCAAAGTCACGTAAGCAACAGAAGGGCGTTTCAGAGCTGGGGGGGCAAGTTTGTTGTCTCCCAAGGCAATTGAAAGTGATCATTGCAGATGGAAAACGTCCTCCTATTCACAAATGTCTCTGCATAGCCTAAGAGGAGGTTACCAGACAAATCACCAGTCCATACAAAGCGCTGCTTTGCCACTTGAGTTTTCTGGTACTGTAACAGATGAGGGTTGACTAACGCTGTCGTGTGGAAAGTACAGCCAGGATGCCCAAGAAGCACGTAGCAGGTAGCTCCTGCCCTCTCATCCCAGGTGGACATTGGTATTGGAATCGCACACGTTTCTAAGCCTTTGTAAACCTCGCAGAGTGTTTGCATAATTCCCGGTGGCAGTCAGTTCTTCAGGGTGATTATTAGTTACCACAACATAGGTAATAACCTGTGGCCTTTTTCATTGTGGGCAGCCATTTTTGCTTTGAGCGAATGAAGTAGTATGATCGCTGTGTATTCCTATATGTATATATGTCTCTTTCCTATCGATACATAGGAGAATTAAACTGTTACTGTATTTAAAAATTGTATTTGAAAAATACAAACTGTATTTTTTAACTGCCTTACTGTGGTGGAGACTGTTCCACTCTGCAATCAATTTGGTGCCAAAATGACTCTGAATCCTTCCTTTTTTCCTCTGTGTCACTTTTGATGAAGTGATCAAAACCAAGCACAGTAAATAATGTGACTGTATCATTCATTTAAGCAATGGCACAGTAAGAGTCTATTCCTTCCCTTTTTTGCTTCCTTTAACAAGTTTCTCTCCCTTAATGAACACTAAACATTAAATCAGAGCATTTCTTGTTTGAACAGTTACCTCTGTTAATTTTTATTTTGAGAGCAAATGTAATTTAAAAGTTCAATGAATAGAATTTTTTAGAACTATTTTTTCTAGTAATTTATTGTCCACAATGAATTTTATATTGTGAATTGTGCTTGCTCGTCCGTGTGTTTTCATGGGTCCTCATAAATTGCTCCATTCTCGACCCATCAGCCTTTGGAGTAAAAGAAAACGCTTCCTTAAAGCCTGAATATATTACATCCTTTAGTGACTCCTTAATTATACTAATTTTTAAATCATTTGAACAGGATTAAATGGCATGTTTTCTCTTTATTAGAACTGTGTTGCTTCTCTTAAAGCACTTTTTTATAGATAATAAATGTTATCCAGGCATGTTTTCGAACTATTCCACTAATGCCAACGTAAAGGTCACTTTTTGATATTTCTGTAGTACCAGACATGTAATGGGATCAGCTGCAGTGACACTCCGTTCTGGCAGTAAATTAGTGATGAATGTTGCATTATTCTTGCACTTTTGTCTTTAGTATGGTAGTTTCTTCATAAGGTTCAGATAAATCACAGACAATCAGTGGTTAATCTGAAATTCATCTTTTTTCAAGTTGTTGTCATTTCTTACCATGCTTTCTTTGAAAAACCATCGTTTTACCATCAGTAAGCCAGGATCCTTTGAACAATATTCTTCCATCTCCCTCCATGTTGAAGAGTGACACTATGAGGCTGCTTACTGCTTTTCTGAAGTGTTACTATTCTCTTTGTGGTCCTTCTTATATCTAGGAGGCAATCTTCCCTGGCCTTTTAATTTTTTATGGTTGTGAAGAAGAAATATTTTTGATATAAGTTTTTCCTAGGGGCTTCATTTTTTCTTAAATCATTTTTCTTAAACCTCTTCAACCAAAGATGTATCTAGTGTCTTTGGTGTAAACCACCATAGTAGTTCCACCTGCATGGAATAAATGAGTGCTGCTTTGGCTGAATTTCTGTTAAAGAGGTTTTTTGAAAATTTACCTGAACCGTTTTTGTTTTGTTCTGCGATATGCCTGCATGCTGAAAGTTGCAATAAGGCCATAGCAAAGGAGCAAAATATGAAAGCCAATTAAAAGTCTAAAGTATAAATTCTAGCTTATTATCCTGTGTTTCATTTCAGTCACTCTTTATTCAAGCTGTCTTACCTATTCTCATCTGGCATTTGCCACATTTCCTTTTGCCATCTCAATCTATATATAATCTTTGCAATGATGTCTGATCGCTAGAAGATTTTTATTCTATTTTGGGCCCTAAAAACATACAATGCAGGCTTTAGGTGGCTGAGCTGTGAATGCAAGAGCCGGAGGATACGGATCTTTGCTGTATTGTGATCAGGACTCGGTTGCGTGGGTAGGTACATCTGTGTCATGTGCAACTAGGGAGCCTTGATACGCTTCCTGCTCGTACATCCCATGGGTCAGTGCCAGGTCTTTCCTGTAGTTCTTAGTCTTCCTGCCTCCAGTACCACTCGGGCCTGGAAGCTGAGGGGTGTGCACGTGTGCATGCACACATTCTTTCACGTGATGAAAATGAAATGTGTAAACTACTTTTAAAAAGTTTTTGGTTTGATTTTTACTTGAAAATAACTGTCAATTTGATTTTATTTGGCTTTTACTGCTTGCCTAGTGAAGGTATATAAAAAGTAAACATATCTCAAACACGTGTGTGTGTTTGTAGTTGTGTGTTTTGTACACATGTTTTTCAAAGTTTGTAATTTTTTCTTTAAATTGAGCAAATGATACTGCTCAGCTGTCACAACAGACATGAAGGATGCTGAATTTAGACAGCAATAAAACATTTGGTCATAAGGAAACTTTCCATGCAATGAACACGCTAATAGTACGAGGTCTCCACTCTTCAGAGAAGAAAATTATGCAAGTGGAATAAGTTTCGGAAGAGACAAGTCTTCCCTTAGGAAAAAGGGATCTTTGGAGATTCTGGTTTTGGCAATCAGAGAGGGGAAACAGCCTTACATCCATTATTTCAGGGAGTTGAGAAGTATGCATAACTAAGAGTTTAAAACTCAGATTCCTGTTTATGCTAAAATGATCAGACTGTCAGAGATACAGTGCTCTACAGATGTAGTGGTACTGGATAGAATGATTTATGTCATAAAAAATATAAAATTGATATGAAGAGACCTGGTGGACTTACAGTTGTATGACATAACTTGGGATAGCAGCATTGCAAATGCAAGAGAAGTAGACCTTGTCAAAAGATCAGCTGTCTAACATTGAAAGTCAGTGTACAAAGCTTTTTTATAAAAAAAATAACCTACAGAAAACTTGGGCTTGAAAAGTAGAATCAATAATGTGATTTTGCTGTAGACATTGCCTTATAATTGAAATCGAATATATGAGGAAGACTGTGTTCCTCACGTATTACTAAGAAAAAGATGAGGAATGTATGGCATGTTGTCAGTGTTCTTCTTCTGTAAATTGTAAATTTGAAAAGATGATTTAAAGAGTAATTCTGAAACAACTAAAATATACAGCTATTTAAAACAAACAAACATACAAAAAAAACCAACCAGAAAACTGCAAGACACGTTTTGGCATAGTGATTTAGGCCAGATCTTTTCTGGGTCTCCTCTTTCTGTACATCCATCAGGCAAGTTTTTGTTCTTTAATAACACAGATTTTGAATAAATTCTGTGTACAGTAACAAATGCTGCTGTGTTTGGTCCCATGAGTACATATTTTTAATGCGCTTGAACTTGGACAGTTTTCTATCATAGATAGCAAAAGCCTGTGTATTATTTACCATAGAACACAACCTGCCTGGGATGTGCTAAAACAGGGCTTTTGATGGTCCTGCCTTGCCAGGAACACCAGTGGGACTGGTGCCCATTGCCAGCTGTCCCTAAGCAGGTAGGAGGCCCATCAGCACCATCACTGATGTGAAAACAAAATGTGAATCATTAAAGCCCAGCACAGGAAGAGCAGAGGGTGGGGTACAGAGAGTCGCTGCTAACAACCCAGTGAGTTATGGGTACATGATCATTCCGAGAATACCTTTGAAGAGCACATTTTAGGCTTCCAAGAATGTAGGTTGCTGGCTGAATTATAGGCTTAAATGCCTTGAGGAATCACTCCCTTGCCATTATTAATTTTTTACGCATTCCTGTGTTGATAGGTTATGAAGCCTTTTCTGGCTGTCACGTATAGTAGAGAGTGATTTGTTTTTTTCCTTTCCTCCTTTGCGCTACCATTGCCGGTTTAGGTAGGCAGCCAGGGCTAGTATCACAATGCAGATGTGGAAGTCTTGCTCTGGTGTGGTTTCATATAGTGGCATTTAAGTGCGAGATATTTTTATGAACATGCTAGATTAATAAGTTATGTCACCTAAATCAATGTATGATTTTAACAGTAGAGTTCTGGGGCTTGTATTAGAATAACTCCAGTAAGGCCCATACTGTAGTTTAGATTTTAATGATGTTTTGTACTCGTATAATAATATTTGTCTGAGGCTATACGCATTGATAACTGACCAGGGAGGTGGCAACGGAGAAACTGGGGAAAACCCCATAATGGTGGCACACCCTTAACAAAAAATATTTTCCAAATGGTCAGTACAGGCTCATTTAAATCTTAGCGAAGAGGAAGGATATCACGTCTCTACTCTGGTTTAACTCAGAAGCAAATGAATTTGGGGATCTTTGATTGCCTTGATGCAGATAAAAGGGAAGGGCGGGGGGGGGGAAGAGGTGGATTGTGGCAAGTAGCTTACAGAAAATCCAAACAACATACTTTTAATCTTTGTTTCGCTAGATCCTACCCACTAGAGGATAACTCACCCGTTTGATTTATTGTCATGTTTAAACAATTGTCAGGGACTTCAGAAAGCTATGGTTTGTATCAAAGCACGGTGAAGTAAAATTAGCTTAATTGCTCAACTGAGGAATCCAATATAATAAAAGAACTAAGGGAGGCTTACAGGTGAATTCAAAACTGAGCTTACACAAAAATGGAAAATATGGGGAAGGATAAGCTAATTTCATGTCAGAGCTGCAGCCATTTGATAGGGGAGCTTGGTGATTTAGTTCCCATAAAGAAATATATGCAGGACTTCAGCTCCCAGCCTTGCTTTGTTCTGACCTAAAGAAAGATCTGAAATCATCCAAAGTTTAAAAAAAAAACAAACAAAAAAAAAAGGAAAAAAAAAAAAAAGCCTTGTAAGTCTACATTCATTTGCATTAGATGTTCCAGCCCATCTGTTCCGTTGTGCTCTGTAAGTTCACTAGAGACTTAAAAACATACTACTTAAATATATTAGGAAACCAATGATTACTTTAACCAAACAAAATGATGACTTTTTTTCTTTACTGAATCCCTATCCAGAGGTGTTTCTTACATCTTATGTTACGTAAGATGATTTACGTTCATCGTATGCACTGCGTGCAGGCATTGCTTTGAATCCCAGTTAACGCTGACATTTAAGGACATCTGCGTGGGTGTGTGATAAAATAAAACAATATTTGTCCCAAAACCTGAGATAATAGGAGATGCTGGTGACTCTTCTTACCTGTGAAAAAAAAAGAGGAACTCTTTATGTTCAGAGCATGCCTTTTGTTACAGGACTAACATAGCTCTTGGAAGGGATTTTGTTTATTTACATGTTTATATGAGGAAAGCTGTAAAGTTACCATTTTGTTAACTGTGATGACTTGGAAGCACTACTTAGTGCTCATACTGTACCTGTCTAGTTCCATGAATGTGTGGAACTGGTCACACTTCTGCTAACCCATGTCTCCTACAAAACATAACATCAGATTTCATCAACTAAGGCAATAGCTTTCATTTATAAATAATTACCTGCTATGTGAGCCTTGCCTACACTTACAGTTGGCTGTGTTATCCTATGTATTCCTATTAAAATTGGAAGACATTTTAGCAAGGTTTGAAGTAGATGAGGTCCTGCTGGGAGAGAAGAGTGTTAGAAAAGCATTAAGATGTTGGAGGTCTACAGATAAACTGTGACCCGATGAAATACTACCATGGAGTAATTACAAGCTGAGGGTTTGTTTGCTTGCTTGGGTTTTGCCCTACCTAGAACTGTAGCTTAGTTTAGATTTTTGTGTTCATGGTGTATTCGCAGGCGAAGAAAGGAAACTATGCTTTCCTGTGGGATGTGACGGTGGTGGAATATGCTGCGCTGACGGATGATGAATGCTCTGTGACAGTCATTGGAAACAGCATCAGCAGCAAAGGCTACGGGATAGCACTCCAGCATGGGAGCCCCTACAGAGATCTTTTCTCTCAGAGGTAAACTGAAACAAAGCTTGTGTTATAGGATTCCTCTCCACAACCAGTAAGGCATCGCATATGTGGTTTGCATTAATTTTGGCCATTACTGAATAAATGACAGTGAGTAAGTGACGGCAGAGAGGTTATGAGTTCAGGCTTCAGCAAAGCTGCTACTTCGGCACCAC
Organism: Fratercula arctica; assembly: GCA_947846985.1. Lineage (NCBI taxonomy): Eukaryota > Metazoa > Chordata > Aves > Charadriiformes > Alcidae > Fratercula > Fratercula arctica. Next base: position 31,816,008 of record CANTUZ010000010.1, read on the forward strand.
GTGCAGCTGCTTAGGGAGGAGGGGACTGGCGTTGTGTGTGGCAGCACTGCCTCTGGCAGAAGAAGGGCTGATGTCCCCAGAGCCGTGGGTGAGCTAGGGGAGAGGCTGAAGAGAGATCTTTGATTCATGCTGCGTTTTGCAGGCTATGAAACAATGCGTTGCTCCCTACAGTAAGAAAAGAATAATTCCTAAAGGATAAACCAGGGATGGAGAGACAGGTCGAAGCCTCACAACAGTACAGGAAAACAAGAATTGCTGAGTGTTGCGTGGGGTTGCCAAGACTATGGGACTATAAAACTATGCCATTTAGTGATCTCTGAGCTATCAGCTAGGAATAGCTTTTTCATGGGAATGCGTACACTGAAATGAAGACATGCAGTTGTGCAGGCATGTGTGGCCTTAGCAGAAGGCGAGCGGGTGCTCTGCTCCAGGCAGGGAGCTGAAGCATCGTTTCCTCATCTCGCTCCTTCTTTATAAAGAGGGGTAAAACTCCAGCTGCATAACCAGAGACAAAGCTGCCTCAAGAGAAAAGATTGTTAGTAAACAGCTAAAACAGTTATCAAGCCAAATCCGAAATGAATCATTCACAGAGAGAAGGGACACTTCACAAGAGGCAAAACAATGATTAATTAGCAACCGTTAACACAGTAATTCAGGCGTGAAGTAACAGCATTGAAGTAAAACCCTTTTGAATAAACTACATTTGCTGAAGTAAATGAGTTGGTTGCTGCTTCAACAGATTTGCATGAAGTGGCGCACAAATAGTAGCATGTTTAGTCTCGCATGATTTTGAAATTGTTGCGGGAGAGCAGCAGTGGAGTGGGTTGAGCATTTTGCCTGCGGGACCAGCTGTTGCAGCTGAATGTAGCCAGACCAGCCATGACTAACTGGAATATGGTGATTTCCCTTGGAAACGCTTCTTGCATTGCAGTGGAATGTTTGACAGTCTCTTCTTTTTCTGAAGTCACCCAGTGGAATTTACCTGCTGCTGTGAGTAGGAAGAAATCCTGGTATAACGGAGTTTCAGATGAAGAATGATGCATGGTGGTGGTGATGGGATGGAGTTTTCAATTGTGGGACGGAAAAGACCAAAAAACAGTGGAAAAGTATCATTGCAAATAACACCTGTGTTTTGAAATTTCTGCAGGATCTTAGAGTTGCAAGAAAGCGGAGATTTGGATGTTCTTAAGCAGAAATGGTGGCCACGGATGGGACGTTGTGACCTGAATAGCCATACCAATGCACAGACAGATGGGAAGGCACTCAAGCTTCACAGTTTTGCAGGCGTTTTCTGCATTTTAGCAATAGGCCTTCTTCTTGCATGCTTGGTGGCAGCATTGGAGTTGTGGTGGAACAGCAACCGTTGTCATCAAGAAACACCGAAAGAGGTCCATAACTTTTATTCTTATCACAATTAAAAGTAGAAAACACAAAAGAAAGAGGGAGCGAGTGGAAGTTGTGGGATTTTAGGTGCTCTCATACAATAAATTTGATTTATTTTGATTCGCCATACTAAGCTTTGCATATAACTTTTTGGGTGGTTGTTTCTAAACAAATTAAAAAAAACAAACCATGTCTTTTGTGCACATGGAAGGTGCCAAATTGACAGCCCTGGAGACTAAAGTCCTCTATTTATTTATAGAGCAGATACAGCACGGGCAGCAGCAGTGCAAACTTCCCCACATTGCCCCACCAATGTGCCTCAACCCTGACCTGGAGAGACCACCTTTAGGGGTAAGAGAGTAGTTCAGAAACACACCCTCGGCCTCTCTGCTGTGAGTGACGGGGAGGCCAGTCACGGGCACCCAGCTGTGCCATGCGTGGTAATGTTTTCTCTGATCTGAGACCCCCATCCATCGGCTGCGAGAACCATGTCCATCCTGCGCAGGCTGTGCGGCTGCCAGCCAGCTGGGTAGCTGTTTTCCTTCATGGCTGACCTAGGCTGAGTTTGATGAGGTACACGAGCAATTAAAAATAAACCAGCTAGTTAATAATTGAGTAAGCCATATTGCCATGACACTGTTTAAATGCTTCCTTTCTTTTGAAACCGGTTTTGTTTCTAAAAGTAGGAGCCTCTGAGTAAACTGACCTTCACAGGATGTATTTTACCTAGGAAAACATATCTGCGAATTTCTTGGGTTTGAAGTTTTTGTGCGCAGCAGCGAGTAATAGTTAGCAATGCTATGATAGAATAATTAGTCCATACCCAGATCTCTCTTGCATGAAGCCTGTGTTTGTTTACATAGATTAAATGTTTAACAAACTAACCTCTTGTAATTTTGGAGACACTGAGGCATTTGTAGGTGCTTTCATCTTGGAACAGATGTTTTTGACAAGCAAATAATAGCAGTGAGCTGCGTTACAGCTGGAAAATAGTACATAGCCCATCAATTCCAATCTATGTTTCTCAGGTTGCCAGGAGTACTACACTAATTGACATACCTATTACCTGTAAGCAGTTCTGGCAAAGGGGATCTGAAGATATATGTTGCAGTCTGTAATGTTGTGAAATATTTATCAATAAGATTCCACTCTTCTGAGCTCCTGCTTCTCGCATTTGAATTCATACATCAAGTGCTTGGTGATAAACATCTGTACCATGTTTGTGGGACAAAGCTGCAAAGTCACTTGCCTGTGGCTCCGCAACGTTTAATAGCAAAAGGGACATTTTGGTGAAAGGAAGCATGTCTCCACTTTGCATAATGCAGCACTCCAAAAGCAGGCACAGGGAGAGCACAAGTAGGTACTCTTGCTTTTAAAGAAGCTCCCACATGAACAGAAGTGCATATTTTAATTGCTCTCTGGTTAAATACTGTAGCATTTTACCCTGCTGCCTTGTAGAAGTCACTCCTGCTGTCAGGTAACCCCAAAGCCCCCCCTCCCTCCCCGTTAGAGTTGCTACGGGCTAAACCCCAGCAGTAGACGGTTCACTGTCCACTGTGAAAGCCTGGCAGGGCAAGGGGCCAGGACGCTGTTTGCAGTGTCCTCATGCTGCGTGTGCCACAAGCATTCGTCTTGCCATGCTCCACAGTGTGTTCCCCTCTCTACCCTCAGGGACTCGTCTTTGTGCATCTTTGTAGAGCAAGATGAGGATATGTCCCAAAGGCAGTTTCATATTGGGGTAAAGTGAAATAATTCACTCTTTTATTGCAAGAAGTTTTAAATACTCAGTTTCCATCTTCCTGACTTTCAATATTTTATTTTTGCCCACCTCCTTTATTTCTCTTCCTATATCTGTGAGGATTATTACAGATCCCTGCCTACCCCATCCCGTCCCTCTGCACCTCCTCCCCTTTCCCTCCCGTGCATTCTCAGTTAGAGTGGCTCTGTACATCCTCTTTTGCAGTTTCTGTGATAAACAATAGGATACTGTTAAGCTTCTGTTTTTTTGAGGTACACTAAAGTTACCCACACGGTAAAGCCATACTTGGGAAGATCCACCTGTGCGTGGGGCTGGGTCTGCCCTTAGCGCGCAGCCAGTCTGGGTTTTGGGAAGCGAAATAAACTGAGGCACAGGAACAGGCTCAGAAAGGGTGAGTGGTGTGGGTGCTGCGGAGAGCGGGGGAACAGTCAGTGGGAGCCCTGGCACAAGTAGGTGTTAAGGTTGAATGAGAAAGTGCGTGTTCCCGGGGAGAGGGCACGGGGATGAGGGCTCACAGGCCGAGCCGGCCAAGAGGAAAGTGTAAGAGGGGCACCTGGGGCAGGTGGGATGGAACATCATGAGGGGTCCCTGAGCAGCAGAGCTGGGTGCAATGACAGGCAGGTGGCTAGTAGCACCTCTGGATCGGGTCGGAGCAGACGGAGGGAGGGGTGGCTGCTGCCCAGTGCCATGGGCTGGCAGGGTCTTCAGGGATCCTTGGCTGGACCATGGCACAGCCATGTTGTTGGTACAATCTAAGCTTCATTTCCACCCAGAGCCCCTGCAGATCGGGTCGTGTAACACATTAACCGTACCCTGAGCTCCTAGCGCATACCCAAGGCTGGTTGTGTCCCCAGATGGGGGTCCCAGCCCCACAGCCGCAGCAGCTCTGGCCCCTCTCCCGGACCTCTGGGACCCCTGTAAAGCAGAAGTGGGTACGTGACCAGCTCGCCACGGCTAATGGCCACCTGCCCCAGGAGATGGCACAGCAGGGGCTGGGAGCAGGGCGCTCCGATCACAGTGGCCACAACATCCATTCAGATAAATTAGCAAACAAATGTAGCACGTATTTCTTGGTAGATTAGTGGACAGAGATATTTTATGTACCACTAGTGAGGAGGAATTGAAGTGGGATTGCTGATGGCTCCGGTAATTAAGATAGGAAACCAAGTTTCAGAAGAGATGGTATAGATTGGTTGAAGATTTTCAATGTATTTAGGAGACTGAAGTTTCAAAACTTTGGAAAGGACAACATCCAGGGGTGAGGGGAGCATCGAGTCCTGGGGACGCCTCTGCTTCAGTCAGGAACAGTGGCTGAGTATTGCTTAGGGGGCCAAAAGAAAAAAGATTTGCTCTCCGGGAGGGAGTGTATTTGGGATATCTCATTTCTGTCACTGTATATTATCCAGCATTTCTACAGCAATAGCCATAACAACAGAGCTGCATATGCATAGCATATACAGAACATGGAAATCTGCCTCTTAGCTGGATCCCATACTCCAGCCAACTCATTAGTACAGTAACAGCTGCAAACTTAAGTCATGCTGCTGATTTTCTTCTACTTTTGGGAAGGCTTTGGCAAAACACGGGTGTTGTGATATCACCTAAAAATTGTGGGAACTGGATTGTCTCCCAGCCATTTTCTTCTGTGAAGTGCAGAGCTTGAGGAGGGTCACGAAAAGGGCTGATTTTCTTGCAGGCTAAGATTAGACTTTGCTGTCACCTCATGCAGAATTCACCTTATGAGGCGAAGGACAAGGAGGCAGTGTTTGGTTTCTGTGACCCTTACCCTGTTAGGAGCTTTATAAATCCATTGTAGAAAATTACAGTGGATTCAGGATTGAACGAGGAGTTGTTATAACTTGCAGAGCCCTTGTGTAACGTTCTCTCTTTGGCTTGACCCACTTGGTAGGCTGTATCATGCCAACAAGTGCCAACTCAAAAGACAGAGAGATGTTGGGAAGACGGATGCATGACTGCTCTGGCAGATTTATGACAGGGTTGGGCGGCCGTGCAGCTTGCTGGAGGGAGAGAGAGAAAGGATTTTTTTTAGAGACTGTCATTTTTTATGGCGAGGGTCTGTGAAGTCTGCGGCTGGAAGAATGTGCACAGCCTTCATTAGCATTGGAGAAATGTTTTCAGCTGACATTAAGGTGTTGATATTTGCCAGTTCGTTGTGTTTTCCTCTTCTGCTTTGTAGTCCTTTGGCTTTTGTGGAGGTTAGCCTGAGCCAGTGTATTGAGTTCAAGGACTCAGATGTCTGTGTGGTATAAATCACAACTCTTAATTACAATGAGCATGAAAAATATAGTGTTAACTCTGTAACTGGGAGGACCAGGAAGCCTACCTTTTGAAACCTGACAGCCTAACTTGGACTTTGATATTAATCTGATCTACATTTGTAGAGACTTTATAGGAAGAGTTATGTCAGATGGAGACTACTTCCAATTGGAATATTTTTTACAGTGTTTGTATATGAAGAAAATCTGCCCCACCCAATTAAAAAAAATATTGTTTCTACCCATTAAGTCAATTCATTAAGATAAATCTCCAGGAAAGATGGACTTCCTTTACTTTCCCACAACTACAGTTGCCATTGGTTCACAATTCTGTCATGCAAGGAATAGCTAAATGTCTTGCTAGAAGAGTGGAGGCTGGGTTGATTTTCTTTTTCAGGGTGTTGATACAAGATATTTTCATTCTATTTGAAGCAGATTTGTAAAAATGTTTCTAATGAGTTCTACTGTAAAAATCTTTTAATTCTTCATTTAATCCTTATCAAATCAGATTAACAGAAGAAAGATTAGCGCCAACATCAGGAAAAAATGTATACCTGCAACACCGTGCCATGATCTTCTATCAGGGCTCAAGTTCGTAATCTCTTAAAGTTGGAAAGATGTCTAGTAATGTTTATGTTTAAATGCCCTTATTATTTTCTAATTCAGAAAAAACTACATTTGGTCATCTTTTTGACATCGGATTTACTAGAATTTATAATCATCCTCTCCTAATTATAGTTATTAGTCAGCCATCCTATACCCACATTCATATTTAGCCAGCTCATACATATATCTCTGTTAAAATCCTGGATTTACACAGCTGCTACTCAGCCTGCAATACTCATACCTGATCTTTTGACTTTGATAAAAGTCGGGAATTTGGGGAGTTGTAAAATAAAAAATGAAACTTAATATTTGTTCTGGAATCTCTGTTCAGTCACTCTATATCCATTCTGAATAACTGAGCAATCAGATAAAGTTATTGAAACCTGGTACCGTAGAAATGTCGAGCTTTCAATAACTATCTCTGATTTTCTATATGTTTTGCTATGAGTCCTATGCATTTATTTCATGATATCAGTAAGCTATAATATAACTTGGATCATTTAACTGCCGAGGGCTTCGCCACATCATCACGTTGGTGGTAGCATTTATTCCCTTTAACACACTGAAAGACAGTTTTCAAATCTTCATTGTCATGATCAGGTGTAGCTGCTTACTGCAATGGACTCCCCAGCATCCTCTGTGCTTTATCAGCTGTGGCTAACTGTGGTGTACGATTCTTCTTGAAGATTATTACTTCTGAGATCTCTTCAGAACTATTAAGAAAGCACTCCTAGTTCTTCCACATACTATACTCCAAAACAATGAAAACTTAGAAGCAAAGATAAAATATCATATTATTCATGGAAAGAAAGTTGAATTCCTGTATTTTTCACTGTGCACAAGTTGTATTCACAAAAAACAAGTTAACAGGCAGCCCCACATCAAAGAACATTAGTTAGTTAGAATGATTTTTCTGCTGGGAACTGATATTTGTTGCATCTACTGTAAAAGGTGATATTGATTCATGTATTGTTAGTATAGGTCTTGAAAGACAATGTTAGGACGATCTCAAGAAATTCTTGGTTTGATTCTTTCTTAGCTCAGATAACATACATTATAAATCAGAAATGTATTTTCTCCAAACTGGCTGTGCTGCTCCTAGCAACGTGAGTGTTTCAGAAACTTTAACCAGTGTGTTTGTGATTTTGTAGTGCATGGAGGTCTGGGGGGTTTTCTTTTTAAGGAATAGCGTAATTTTCCACCTCCTGAGTTGCTACTAGTCATTGCCTCATAACTTGTGTCAAATTTATAATTCGTTAACAATCACAGTCTTCATAGCTTAGTTTGTGATTTCTTAACTTTCTCATGCTTCTGCAAAATCATTTCTATTCAACAAACTCTTTTCAATTTCTGTTCTCACTTTGTATTTTTAAATAATTAAAAGGGGCAGCAATTCATGTACTGTCCAGAGCGGGAACAGACTTGTGTACTAGTAACAGCATCTTATCATTCCTCTTTCCTGCTACTCCCAGCTTAATATTTTAAATGTTATTGAATCTCAAAAGGTCTAGACTCTGCAATACTCTCCAGCTCTATAGGATAGTGAGAAGTAGCAAAATTACTCTAAAAATTGTCACAAATATCTTGGCAGTATGCAGCATGAAAGAAAGAAAACCTGTATCTCTGGCCAGGGCAGCCTTGTATCATCTGCCTTAAGTTCCCTGGTTTCCATGTTCGATGATATGCAAATTCCAGCCTACCTCAAAAATCCGTATTTCCAGCTTTAGCAGTCATGCAAGTTACCCACTAGGACTCTCCTCTGGTATTAGAAGACTATGAGGCTCAGTGTACCTTAGAAGTGGAAATATGAGCTAGCAGATGCGAGTCCGATGGATCATAATTTGTCACTGCTAAGAATTGTGGTTTGCACCGTGTTCATCTCACTTTAGTTCTCCAGCCAGGTATTACTCCATGGCAATCGAGGCTTCCGTACTTTCAGCATGGTGTCAGCAGTGTTGTTTTTGATTATTAAAGAGTCTTATGCTTTCACCATTATTTTCACTTTCCTTGTCTTTTTCTTTGTCACTTCATTTGCCTTGTCTCCTCTGTGGTGTTATCTTTTTATCTGACAATTTGATTTCCCCCGGGATGATTCCTTTTGAAAGTGAAAGGAAACATAAGATCATCAAACTGATATTTTATTTTCCCTTCATTGCATGTCCTCTATATTTTATCTTGTTTTTATTTTAAATTATTTTTTTCTGTATTTTTATGACATGTCTGAAATCTTTGTACATTTTTTGCTCAGTTGCATATAAATGATCATTTGTTTGTACCACTGTATTGTATTCTACTTTTCTAAGATTAAATAAAGTTTTTTGGGGAAAATAAATCATGCAAACACTGGCAAAATAATGCATTTTAATGCCGTGTAGAAATTCAGTTCCAGACTAGCTTGGAATATAATAAGCTGGGAAACTTCATTTAACTAGCATTTTTAAATCAGCAAAGTGGTGTTAGGAATCGGTCATCCCAGAATGCAAAGTTTAATGTTTAATGATGAAGTATACGCTGGAAGACTCAGTTGGGGAAAAAAAAAAAAAGAAAGGAGGATAGAATATATAAATTGCCTTGTACAGGAACTGGTAGTAGCTGGAAGGGCATCTTAACTAACTCAGTGTTGGCTTCTTACATGAGTGAAGAAACAAGATTTTCTCCTTAGAGATCCCTAGCAGTGAAGCAGATACGCTGAAATATCTGGTCACAGACGGTGTGCTCATCCAGAATCCAATGAAATCAGTCAACTCTTGCTATTGATCACCGTAGATGTAGGTCAAGGCTGTAATGGTTTTAAAAGTGCCATGTCATCCCCATGATTAATAACACCGGGCCCAGGCTTCTGCTACCCAAAGCGGCGTTGAAGCATTCAGGTTTGGTTCTGGCATATTTCCCTAGCTGGAAGGAAGGGATTTTTGTGTTTGTTTTAATTTTTCTCTCACTCATGTAAGAAAACCCCGCTAAGAGGATTCTTAGGGATATAATGTGGATTTACACGGCATGAATCTTAGAGGGGGGTGGGGGGGGGCGGGAATTGAACAGAAATAAACTTAAAAAAATGAACGTTGCCATGCAGGGAAGTCAAAAAGAAACAACCTGTTTAAAGTTCCAGTTTGGTAATGAAATTAAGTACTTGCTTAAGTTGCATTACATCACCTACCCCAGAGAACTTCTGTGGCTACTCATGTGCTTGGCATGAGCTTATGTATTTTACTGAATTGGAGCCTTAATGTGTCAGATTCTCTTAGATTCTTCACACAATGTTTACAGAGCTAATGTTTGTATATTTTATCTCAGCCTACAGTGGTATTTTAAAGGTGACGTTCTGAGCGGGGGTTGAATGTTCAGTAATAACAAAAATCAGTAAAAGTTTAAAATAAAAAACATAAAATGTGACTGTTTTCTCAATATTTTTTTTTCATTTTTGTGGTTTGTATAAATGCCTTAGGTCTTGATCCAACTAAGCATATAAATGTATGTAAAATTAAATGAGAGTTTGATCCTGGTCTCACCCAAATCACCAAAACGCTTCCATTCATTTTAGTGGTATAGAAATCAAACTTGAGTTGCTTTGAAACCAACACGTATAAAACATAAACTGGAAGTTACATGTGCATTGAAGTGATTTGCTGAAGGTTGAACTAACCGTACAATAATATTAACAAGCAAATAATAAATATCTATTGAATTTAAATAATATTATACCTGAAATAACCTGTGCTCAATATTAGCAAAATATTAAGGAATCGCAGGTACTGATATTGTGGAAAATATATATTTATTTTTTTAAAAAAACCTTGATGGTTTGGTTATGATTTTCAGTAAGTTCAGAACCGCATTTATGAGCACATGTATAGAAAAGACTTACCTGGACTTACTCACCATAAGAAGTACTATTTCTTCAGAAGTAGTCAGTATCCCAGATTTCTCTTTTGGGAAACTGGTGGCCAGATTTTTGTTACACTGAGCTATTTTAATGATTTGGCTGGCCATGTCTTTTCTCACGTCAAAATAGGAGCTTGGGCAGTTTCCAAGATAAAGCCCCGAATGAGGGTGGGGAAACCTTTTCAAAATTAATTTTTGAATTAAAACATTTGTGGCTAACAGTCAAGAGCAGGGGTTTTCTAAGGCTTTCAGATGGCTGGAGTAGAGAGGAGAGGCTTTGCAGGGCAACTGTCACTGGGCATCAAACAGGTTGTAGAAGCAACTCCTTGCATCTCCTGTGCCAACTCTCTCTTGTACTCCTGGCATAATAGGAAAAATGGGAGTTTTTGAGATTTGAATTTGACTAGGCTGGAATGGTGAAGAAGGATGATGATAGAGCAATCTGTTATGCCTGATGCTCCAGTAGAGTAAATCAGACTGTTATGGCGTAGCATTGCTTTGCTTTGGGCTCAGTAGAGTGAAAAATTACATCCCTTGTGGACTAGATAATAATTTAGGATTTAAAAGCTGTGTAAAGCGATGTAAAGAATCCATTAATTTTGAGTGAGCTTTGGAACAGAACCTTCATTAATTTAATCTTTTCTTTGTAAAAGAATAATCTGTCACCTCACAGGGTCGTTTTAGATGTAGTTGGATTCTGAAAACGCCACCCTCTTCAGGGCCATCCTTTTCGGTTGCAGTGGCTAGAATTTGCTATTTCAAACCAGAAGTATAAGAAGTAATAAGAATATGTTTGCTAATAAGAGTGAAATATTAATCACATTATTAGCCTCACTATCTTGATCCTTTTTTTTTCTCCCCACGTCTTCCTTTCCCTTTCTATCTGGAGATGGCCAATGATGTGATGTTGGGCCTCAGAAGCATGGTGAGAATTTATAATAAACATACAGATAATTGGTTTGTTGTTGAAAATGCCTGCCCAGATGAACCCTTGCAAGTTTTCTCCTCATCTTTACCTCTCCCTGGAACTCCCCTTGAACCTAACGGTCGTGTTGTTGGAAATGCCTATAACTACAAGATATGCGGTGTGTGCACAGTAAAGGTTTCCCTATGTGCAAGTTCTCCTTTCTCCTGAAAGAGTTCCTTTGCGGAGACATTGGCATGCTCACCAACCGGCACTCATTCAGTACTGCATTTTGCTGCTCGTGTTGAAAAATGTTTCTTTGCATTCTCTTACTATCCTGTTTATTTTTAACCTCATGAACACTGTGACAACATCTGTGTAATGTGAATCAGTCATTCATTTTCTTTGTAGTTGAGCTACCAGCTTCTAATGCTTGTGAACCAAGGTTGGTAAGGATTTTAAAGCTTGAATACCTCAGCATGAGGCTGAATATCCCCTTTCTTTTTGAGTAACAAATGAGGATGCTATCACAGCCTCTTGCCTTCCGGGTTTGAGTCTGCTGTTGGTTGTGAGGACTAGCCAGTGTTTCTCTGCGATTGCGCTGAGTTCATGGATTGTGATGAATGTGGGAGCAGATCACTGCAAGAGACTGTGGGGCTACCTGCTGTCACCTAATGCGCGATGCTTGTCCCATTGGTACTGTGCCCTGCATATTTATTCTCACATTGCCATAGCATGCGGATGCAGTTGAAGAGAAAAAAAGAAAACAAAGACAGATGTTTAGCTGGTTTAAATTGGTGTGCATCATGAGCTTCAGCGTCTTGGTGGGGAGCTGCTTGTCCGGTGCATTTCTGGAGAAGCCTCACAGGCACGGACTATGGGACGGTCACAGCCAACATCAGAATTAGTTCCCTGGCTAGATGTGATTTCAGGTTAGATAAATCCAACCTGGATAAGGGGGGGGCAACATGAGTGTGGGAAGAGATGGACTGCTTCATGAAGCTGCTTCGTGAAGCTAACAAGTCACTGTTACTTGATTGATCTCTAGGTTTTTAGTAATAGTTCTTACTCTCACCAATTATAGATATTTTCTGGCTGTGGGTAGGTGGGAACAAACTTTGGCAATTTATTTAAAACAATTTTCTATTACATTAATATCATCTTTGCAGCATTCTGTTATTTCTCACTTTTTTTCAGGTTTACTTAGAAGGGAAAAGAATATTACTGTCTCTTCATAAAGGAATTTCTGCTCTCTGGTGAAGGAGAGCACCTCCTAGTGAATAAGGTGGCCTCTTGTACATAATTTTTTATGAAGTTTTCTTTCTTTGAAGATGATTATGCGTTGAATGAAATTAATATATTGCAAAACTCTTTTGTTTCTTTTATCCTTTCATTTGGATAACAGTCTACTGGACCTCAACTGATGTCAGTCTCGATGCATTCTTCTAGCAGCTGTTTTATGCATGATAGCTTAGTTAATTGCTAATTTAAAATACATGGTATAGTTTCCACTTACAAGAGCAGAAGCTTGATTGTAGAGTTGGGCCTATTTATAAAAGTAGTTTTTCAAGTAGACTCCTGAGGTGCATCTGTACTTATTTCCCATAAGATACTGTCATGGTTAAACCGGCATCTAGCGGAGTACACTCAGAAACCACTCCGCAAATTTTATGTAACTTTATGTAAGTGCTATTTGACTAGGTCAGTTGCCTGTGTTAAATTAATGGCAGCAAACATACCTCATCGCTGCATCTGTTTACACGTCTGTCTGCAATTCACTGCATTGCCGACTGTGGAATCGCTGGAATAATGAGTGTGGCAAACTGAGTCGTATTACAAAGGGGTTATTTGTATTAATATAACACCATACTGTGTTGTCATTGTTTTGCAGCACGTCTATTACATATATCTTCCTGAGCAAGCCACTTATGTCTGGTTTTGCCACTCTGTCAGAGCCTCCTGGAATAAATTAAAATTACAGCTTTACATATGCAGTAGCTGCAGCTGAAAGTAATGATAATGACCCTGGGTGAATACAGAATTTCAAAATAATCTTAAACAAACGTACATATGCAGAGCTGCTGCTGCTGCTTCATTTCTCCTTAATAAGCTAAATGTTTGAGTCCATGATGTCTGAAACCCCACGGACAGGAGCTGGTGGCTGGGTGGAGCTGTGGGTTTTGACGCTGAGCTAAGAAGAGAATAGCCTGTGGGTACCTGAGCGCGGAAACCTCACTATTCCAGTTTTATTTCTCTGCTTTGTTTTTCAGTTACGCGGTATGTCTGTCTGTGCATGCGAGTGCCTCAGAGACTTCCCTTCTGCCTAGCTGGGTGCACGTGTGCCTTCCATCATCTGTGTCTCATGACTGCTGATACTTGTGGCTTTTAACATATGGGTATGGGTTAAGAGGTGTTTCGTATGGATGGTAGAGGGACTGGCATGTAACCTGGTCAAAGCCAGAAGAAGAACTATCTGTCTGAGGCTGGGGCTTGACTCAGATTTTGAACTCCAGTCCTAATCACAAAATTGCCTTGTTTTTTTTAAATAGTTCTTTCACAGAAGGAAAATGTGATATTAACATTTATGTCTTGGTTTCATTCTCTCACCAAAAGATAATCCTTCATATTGTTACCCAAGACGTAAACAAACAAACCAACCAACCAGAAATGCACCATGATTGATGATTAAGACTATATTACTTTAAAAGCATTATTTTCTGCCTATCTCCTGAGGCTTATTAAGAACTGCGTTAACAGGCTTTTCATACTTGGCACAGTTATCAACATCTGACCGGGAGGTATCGGCACGTTCACGGTAGTCCCTGGGTGTATGTGCCTGTCTGCCCATGTTGGCTACGTTTCTGAATTTTCAGTGCTTGATATTTAGGGTCAGGACCATCAGCCTTTTTCTTCTCTAGTCTAGTGTGGTTTTATTTGCATGTGTGGGATGCAGATGCAACTCATCACAGTTTTGGCATAGTTTTAGCATCACATTTCTGCAGATATTCAGCCTTCCTTTTGGGGCATTTGTCTCCCTTTTTGGCCTCACTGAAACTGCTTAATCAGCTTGCAATGGTTTTTATCAATTTGAGAGGCTCCTCTTGAACTTTGTGACAAGATTAGAGAAGTCACAAGTAACACCAAGAAGCCACATTAGTGTCATTTAAAAAAAATATTTTTCTGAAAAATCTCCCCTTTGGAAAATGCCAACTGTTGCAAGCCTGGCAGCTGAACGGTATTACCTTTGTATTAATTGTGTTTAGAGTGATGTAGGCAATTTCTTGACAACATCAGCCAGTAAGCTCCTTTCCAACACTCAGTGAGATGACACTCACATTGATAATGTTGACTGACTCCAAACTTCCCAGGTAGTTTCATATTCTCTCAATCTGACTGTCCATGTGCTTTTATTAGAGCCCACTGACAAAAGTCACAGAAAATAAGCTAGAAATAAATATTGATTACTCTGTAAATCATCCTGTCTGCATTTATATCTTGCTATAATTTCTCTCCACTTGATAAGGCCAAACTTGGTTAGTCCTGAAAGGGATTAATAGTTTCTTGCAGGTGCGGTCATGCAGTGTTAGTTATTCCCAGGGAATTCTGGTGAGCATCTTTCACGTCCATGTCAACGGTAGCCACGGTGGGCTCCTGCTGTCAGTCATAGGCCATTGAACCTGTCGCTCATGATCAGGTGCTTGGGACGTATCAGAAACATGCCCTTCATTCGCCCTTCCAGAACTCAAACTCCTTGGGGAAGAATGACATTTAAATTGGTATTTATGAATAAGATAATTTCCTGACCAGCAGCAGTGTTTGGTTTGCTGTTTTCCTTAAGTTTGAGGAGGCTAAGCCTGTGTTTATAATTCATTTTCCTGACACATGATATTTTTTCTTCCCTTCACTGATTGATTTCTTCAAGTGATCTATTTGGAGTACAATACTAATATTGAAAATAGAATTATGAAGGTAGCAAAGGAAAGCTATTTGATCTCCTTCTGGCAACACAAGTGTATACATTTATCCAATATAGCTATATATGAAAAGTGAAGTTGAATTGGCATGAAATGTCTGCGATGTGACATGTTTAAAATATTAACTGTTTTGCATATTAAGTAAAAAAAAAAAAAAAAAAAGAATAAACCTTTGGTAACACGTCTGTCACAGACAGTGAAGTATTAAGTTTGGAGCTCATTCATTCAGCTCTCGAAGAGACCTACGTGGAGCTGAAGCCAGAAACCTTTTGAAGAGAAGCAGCCAGGGCTCCGCGGGGGGCTCTGCTCTGGGCAAGGCAAGTCTCTGTGCTAGAAAGCTGGCACCCCAGCCTCCACTACGGCTCCTGGTTTCTCTATCCAGATGCCAGGTCTGGTGCCTCTGCCATTCCCTAGCTCCAAGCCTCAATTTATTAATTTATAGTAATTTATTTAATTTAATTCATTATTTTTTGTCGTAGAGAAAAGCAAAAACAGAGAGCAGTTACAGCATCAGGCGGCTTGAAAATGTTTTGCCATGCTACATTACCATTTCACAATTAAGGTGACAAAGCCTCAGGAAATGAAAAAAATGCAAGCTAAGTGCTTAAAAATTATAACAAATGGCTCATATTTAATGAGAATTATAGAACTAAAAATAAAGGAGAACACTGAGCTGACAAGGGAGAAAACATCATAACTTTTAAGGTATTTTTTTCTGGCTTTATTACCATTTAACCCTTTTTCCATTCACCTTACTAATTTTCAGTAACTGAATTTTCCAGGAGAACAATAAAGGAAAAGAAAGATGAGGTTTACAGAATTTACAAATTCTGAAAGCTTGGCTTGTCAAATGAAGCTATCCCAAAATCTTCAGTTCTGGAAATCTTGGGATTCAAGGCAGAATTCTAGTATGTAATGACAAAATAATCTTTTCAAGGGTTTCTGATTTTTATCTTAGGGGTTTTTTAAAGCATTTGAAAAATCATTCATTCAACATTAAGATAGTTTCATACAAAGCTTGACATTTAGTTATGTAGCTGCTTTTCATCTAATAAGACAAAGAAAAGGGAAGAACCTTTAAAAACGTGATTTTATTATTCCTCAGAGACTGAGTTGTTTTCCTTAACCTTTACAAACATTTTATTTTAACAGCGAAAAGAAGGAATAATGTGAACTTCTGGGCTCTTGGAAGCCTTTAGAAAGTTTTCTTTGATTGTAATAAGGCCAGAAAGTTGTCCTTAATGCTGAAAAAAGAGTTAGAAGTAGGCAAATGAAATCCCCACCCCTACCTCCTAAAACAAAAATCCCAAGCATTTACTTCTCTACTTACTTCATCTTCTGCTGTAGATAACATGTGATGTCTGCGTGCAGAAATTGTGTTTCTTTTCCTTGATACTTTAACCTTCCTTAACTTAACTTTAACTTTCCTTGAAAGTTTAGCAGAGTGAAACATGAGTTTATATTGTGAAACATAAGCCACTGCAAATCCACCATTTTCTGAGGAATGCAGTCCCAGGGCTGGACTGCGTGTAGTAGAAGAGGGCAATCCTGCTAGGCCAGCGGAGGGACACGCTCCAAATGATGTGGTCCTTAGTAACCCTCTGGTCTGGACCAGGAGGTGTCTCTTAAGAGCATCCCATCTGTGGCCCTTCATGTTTACATCTTAAAAGAGCTAAGCTAAATATATAACCAGGATTAATTCCTCCTTTGAATTTTATAACCTTTTGTGCACAAATGCTCCAAAGGAAGAGCCCGCTTCGTTCACAGATGCATTTTTCCTCTGCAAACAGTTAGTGTTGCAAATATCGAACCTCTGCCTTTCCCTCTGGCTTGGCTAGTTATCCCAGTCACGTGGTATTTGTTCCCGTAGCAAAGCGGGATGGAATGCACTGAGGATGTGCTTGCAATCAAAAAATACAAATAAAATGTTGATGTATATATTCACTTGAAATGATCCGAAGAAAGCATTAGTGTTTGGCAAAAGCTCAGAAAGGTGCAAATGAGTCATGAGCATTTCTCTAAAGTCTTATTTAGGAAAATTTGTTCTAGCATTTGCTCAGTTCTAACCTGAGTTCTTTACTTTTTTCTTATTTTGTAGTAAAGGCTTAGCAAGCATATGGGTCCCAGATAACCAGAATGCCAACCTAGGAGTCTGAATCAAAGCTAGCAGCGTTTTTGAGAAAGGAAATAGTACAGGGTACCTAAAGAAATATTGTATAGGCTTCTAGGATTTAGCTTCCTCAGGTACATTTATCATCCTATGTGGTGGCAGTTTGTGGCGCAGCAGAACTTTGCAGCAAGCTCTCATTGGCAGACGGCTGAGGAAAACCCAGCAGCGCACAGCCGACGTCTGTGCAAAAGGAACCCACCCGTAGAGGTCGAGCCCTTACCCGCAACGGGGGATAATATAAGCAGCACTTCTCACAGTCCACAAGAACTAGAAATAAATAAAATTATGAATTAAATCCATGTAATCCTCTGGCCTGTTACACCCCAAATCCTTAATTTACCTAGCTACAGAGTTTATGAAAGAGCCTCAGTGTTACCATCAGCTTCATGCATCGTCTGCTTCGCTGAATGAAGATCTTTAAAGGTCAGGTACGGCAGTTGGCAAGAAGGACTTAACGCAGCTGCAGGGGTTATCTGGTCCAGTATTGTGCGGTCCCTTCCTGCCACAATAGTTTATTTTTTTACTTATTGTCCATTGATTTCCTCTAACTCAAAATTATCTGATTAGAGGATGCGGATGAAAAATCAGTGTTTTTTTAAAAAAATAGTTTGTTTCTCTGGTGAGGAAGGTGTCATCCCCCAGGTTTCTGGGGGCTTCATTGAGAGCTTGGTGGATTTGTGATGTAAATGAAATAGGAATTCATTTTCTACCAATTAGCAAAGGAGGTACAACAAGCAGCTCAGCCCTGTAATTGTTGAACAGTTGTACTCCAGTTGAAATCAACAGGGATTTAGCCTAAGCTAGGGACACAGGTTTGGGTTCGTCATCACGTAACACTAATTCATTTCCAAATCCATGCAGAGATCAGCAAATCCAACAGTTCTTGACTAATGTAGAAGTGGTGTTAAATCAGAAGGCTAGGATCAAATCTGTTGTTGACACTAACTGGAATCAAGGGCTTTGGCATTCGTTGACTTGTCAATTTAGAGGTGAAAGCCAAGTTGCACAGCAGTGGATACCACTGGAATAATAGTGTAATTCTCTGTGCTCCACCTGCACACCAGTGGCAAAAGATCAGGAGGAGTGGGTGGCAGTGGCAGGCACCTTATACTCCTCTGTTCCCAGAGCTTCCTTTTTAGCATGAATCGTAGCATCTGAAAGGCTGCTGGAGTTGGGTTTGACCAATGTTTAAGCACACATTGATCTGCGGGCAGTCAGGGATTACTGGAACACAAAAATTTCAGGTAGTCCCACTTCTTAGGCTGGAATCTTGCAGGCTGCCTAATGCAATTACAGGTTTCTGTCAGACCAGGGAATTTCTCCAGTTCCAGGATTGTTGGGTTTTTCTAGGTGCTTTGCTGCTAGTCTGCTGTGTGTTACACTTGCACCAAATAACTACGACTGCAGATCATAGCTGTGCTTTATGAAATATAGAGAAATGATATAATATAATACCTTATTAGTGGCAGTACAATGCTCGCTATTAGAATTCAGTCATACAGCATCCCAGGTGGCTGACTTTACCCTGCCAGTTTTGTTGCTTTCCAATTTGAGCATCTGGAATGGCACGCTGGGGTGATAAACAGCCCATTGTAGGTCTTTGCTGCTTCAGGTTTTAAACACAACCTCTTCTCCTGTATTTCCTCATGGAAGCTAAAGCACGCTGATTAAGTTGGCCCAAAAGTCCTTTGAAGAAACCACTCTGGGAGCCTTAGGCAACGCCTTCTCAGAAGATGGTGATGCATTTTCTAAAGACCAGCGTTACTTTCCCAAGCTCTGACCACAGAGAGACTTTTAGCAGATGACGTGTCAAGATGACAGGCAGCTTATAGTTGGTCACACAACTGTTCAGAACACAAGTGAGTGGTCCCCTGCCCAGGGCTCACAGAGTAGGTCTGAGTGCTGTTCCAGTAGGTCTATAGTCTGTGCCACGTAGGTGACCCAGGGCCTCCTGCTGGGAAGGGAAGACTTCCTCACCACCACAACCCCTGGCCAGTAGATTTTGGCACTTGAAGCAACTACCCTGGAGTCAACTAGGCTGTGCACGGTGTTTTACTGGCAGCTTCCTTAGAAAATGCACTGCAGCTGGCTGAGACAGTGGCGAGCTGTCTTCTGGTTACAAAGTGGTGAGCTGCTCCCTGGAATTTGGAGTCCGAACTCGCTTGTTCGCCTGCCATATGCTTTTTCTTCTGGGCTTGTGCAAGGTGAGCTAAGGGCTTGTGGGAGGTGCTGGTCCCTGGTGCCAGCTCCTGTTAGCTGAACCAGAGCCATCGGTTTACCCCCAAGGAAGATGAGATTGACAGCATCAGGGGCTTTTGCAGGCTGAGACTGAGCTGCTGTTTTCTTCAGCATGTGTTGCTCGGCTGGAGGTGTTGGGCAGACCTTGAGGTTTTGCATAGTCACAGAAGAAATCGAAGTGATATAATGAGTGAACAGCAACTCCTGTCACACGGAGGAACTGGAGTGGGGCCGGACGGGATTGGAGATTGCGTTTGAACTGATTGTTCTGGTTTCTTCCTCCCTAGGACAAAGAAGTGAACCTGGAGCAGGTCCACAGACGCATGAACAGTTTAATTGATGAAGACATAGCCCACAAGCAGATCTCTCCGGCGTCCATTGAAATCTCAGCCCTGGAGATCGGTGGCATGCAGCCAACTCAGACCCTGGAGCCGGTACGCGAATACCAGAACACGCAACTTTCTGTCACCACCTTTTTACCAGAACAGACAACTCATGGTGCCAGCAGGACACTCACAGCTGCCTCCGGCAGCAACCTGCCGCTGCCCCTGAGCAGCTCAGCCACCATGCCCTCCATACAGTGTAAACACAGGTCGCCAAACGGAGGACTATTTCGTCAGAGTCCCGTGAAAACCCCCATCCCAATGTCATTTCAGTCTGTGCCGGGGGGAGTCATTCCAGAAGCAATGGAGCCCTCGCATGGAACATCCATATGATGAAAACAAACAGTAAAACAACCAGCAGAGCTTTTTAATACAAAATTTAAAAGAAACAAAAAAAACCACAAAACAAAAACAACAACAAAAAAAAACACAAAACAAACTCTTACATTTTTCTTGTATATACCTGTAAATAATGAAAGAATGAAGTGGGGTAAAAGTGTATTTTGAATATTCCCAATTTTCGAAGTCAGTAAAAAACAAAACAAAAACAAACAAAAATGTATGAATGACTTTGTAAATTTTGTTCTATATGAATAAAAAGGCAAACTACTTGTGATCGTTCTCAAGTGCCAAAGAAGACCAGTTACTGGGACTGAGGGCCGTACATTTTTTTTTTCCATGGATTTCAACATTTATTCCCTTACTGTTGTTTTTTTCTTTTAAGAGAAAAAAATATTTCCCGTTTCTTGCTAGAAAAGTTTACCATGCTCAGATCTCTCCTTTCCCCAGAACCCTATTTTATAGTTAAAATGGCAATTCACCCGGAGAATTTAACAGCTGGTATTAGCAGAGCAGTAACAAATGTTTAAAATGTGAATTACAACTAAAATCCAACGAACAATAAACAGAAAAAAAAAAAAGAGAACTTTTTCCTTCTAACAACGATTTAAACTTCCACACAGTTTCTGAGTTTAAACACAGGCTTATTGAAGTGTGTTTTCACGTCTGCTGTGCTGTGTGGCGCTTTTTATTTAACTTTCTGTGTTTTGTTATATATATAATATATATTATATATATATTATGTATATGACGTATATATATTATATATATATAAATGCTTTGATAAACAACAGGTTTCATGTTCAGGGGAAAGCTTTTAAGAAAAACTGATCAGCTCTTTTTTTGTGTGTCTTCTGGACACGAATGAAAATGGGGGGGAACCCAGGGCTGAAAGGAGTGAGGCAAGGGATAGCTTCAACGGGCAGGAGATAATGGCATTGCAGTGACTGTGCCCGCTGGTGCCATCTCTTTCTTTAAGATTTCAAGGAATTTGCTGCATAATGGATGCAACGCTCTCTGGAGAAGTCATATCCCTGAATGACAAGGCCAAGCTCATGACTATAAGCACAGCTTTGCTTTTTTTTCCCCCATTGATTTTGTAAAAGGAAACATTCTAATGGCCATGTTTATAGTCTTGGTAGAAATAGCTGTAAAACAACTTTTTTTTTTTTTTTTTTTTTTATGTCTGTGAAACACAATCAGAGGACAAAGATAGACACATATTGTGAATTTAATGTCTCATTCTGCAAATATTATCAGTGCAATTTCATGTGACAAAAAAAAATCAAAACAAAACCAAAACACAGTTTCCTTCCCAAATAGTAGTTCGAATGCCCAATATAACTGATCCCAGCCCCCCACCGCCCACTATTGCTAATGGACCATCACTATCTTTCAAAATTGGGATAATTTAGTGTCTTCTCGAATGTATCCTTATAGGCAGCTTGTAATTTCCCTTTGTAGCTGGATTTCTCCACTTCATTAGAACACTGCTATTTGGGAAAGGCTGTAGATCTCAGTGCCGCAAAATCACTGCCTGCATTAAGGTGAAAAATTGTGTTTGAACAGAGGTAAAAATGCATTCACATCCTGAGACGGTCAGCAGGCAATCTGGGTCAGGCTTTTGGATAAATAAACATTTCATTGACTGCTCCAAATTTGATTTGCATAATCACACAACAGGTATATTTACGGGATGATAAAAGTTCCCAAATTTTCACATTTCTAGTTAAAGCAGTAGGGGAGAAAAGTCAAACTGTGATGCAAAACCAGCCTAACGGAAGAGCGTACTCAGCGTACCACTTTTTAAATGAGGACTATTGATGGTGAGCTTACAGAAGGAGTGCTCTTGCAGGGATTAATTTGTCTCTGTTGTCAAGCTGGTTCCTCATGAAGACAGTGTGATTTTGCAGCTTGGCACAAATTGCACTATTTGCTTCAAACTAATTAAAAATGAATAATGCTGTAATCAGCTGACTAGATTTATCCTATTTAGAGACTTGGCTTTTTTTTTCTTGGGATTTTTTTCTCTCTTCTTTTGTCATACTTTTTCTTATCATTATCTTAACAAACCTATGGCCACAGGAAAAAAACCAGAGATTTCTCCCCCTGGTTTTTCTCCACCTTCCGTGACTACACTGATTCGTTTTGGCAGAAATAGCTGCGCAGAAGGACTATGCACACCTAGGTATCTGTAAAGATGCTTAGGAGAAAGCATGCAGTTATTTGCATTGGAAAAAATCCCTCATTTTTAGTACCAATTTAAGATTTTAGCAGTCGCAGAGGAACGTGCTCCAGAAGAGGTGCAAGGAGATGCTTGCGTAGCTAGAAGGGTACAATTTGGAAACTAGGGCTTGGATGGAGTTGGTGCTCCCTCCCTGGCAGTACTGGAGTGGGGAGTCCATCGTCCTGAGCATCCTCCGGAGCACGGATCAGGGAGCAGCTCACTGGGCCACCTCGGCAGCACAAGGCAGTTGCCCAGCCGCGTCCTGCACCGATGGCCTAGCAAAGCAGCTTGTCCGAGGTTGCCTGAGCTGTTCCCTTGCCATTTCCCCATAAAGCACTTTATTTATTTGCTGCAGCAAAGCTCAGAGCAGGGGATTGAAGCCCTCCTTTACTGAGGTGTCGTTGTTTTCACACAACATATTAGGTCTTTTTCTTATTATAGTCTAAGCCACTGTACTGAATAATTTGAACTGCCTTTGTACAATAAGTTGTGAATACGGTATATTTTGGGGATTAACTTTAACATTCAGTGTTCTTCTCCTGGCTTAGTCTTGCCCCGGGCTATAAAGTTTGGAAGCGTGGTTTAACTTGTAAACAACTTTGGATCTCACTGATCCTTACACATAGAATATGACTCGCCTGTTCGAGTGCTCTGCAGGATTACATCTAAGATGATCAAGACCTTGAAGAATCAAACCACGCGGTCCTCCCTCTGAAAAGTATTTAAGCATGTGTGTCAACCCTATAGAAAGCAGCTGCATTATGCACAGGTTGAAGTGCTTTGCTGATTAATGATGGAGTCAAAATGCACGTCTCTAAATATATGGCTAATTTTAAGCAGGTGAGTGAGCTCACCAAACTCCCTGGGACTATTCAGTTGCTTAAAGTTAACCATCTTGAGTGCTTTGCTGCACCAGGGTCTATACTGTAAAAGTACGAATCCACAATGGATATGTCACGGTCTAGTAATTATTTGTTTATATAAAAGTTAGCAAGTCATAGCTTGAGCCTGTCAACCATGACAGGAAGCTGTTAAATCTTTCATGTGATGGTGGTTTGGTTTTAGATTATTTAAGCAAATCACCGGGTTCTCCTTGAACATAAACAATGTTTCCTTCCCCATAACTTTCCGTTTTCAAAGTAAATGCAGAATGTATGATTTCCATATTCTGTCTCCTGTTTTATATTTATGTCTTCATTTTGACAGATCAAAGCATTCACTTTCTATATAATATGTATTTGCCACACACTCATGCATCTATATATACATGCGCGGTTACTCACAGAAGAAGTGAGAAATATAATTTCCACGTGAAGTAAATGAGCACAAGCTCAGAGCTCTCTCAGAGTTGTGCTTATTTACACCGTCTGCAGATTTGACCCTTCACTTTTAATATCTGGCAAGTTGAAGTAGGAAAACTGCAGAAATTCCTGAAAACTTTGAAGACCAAGCTGTGCCCTTGATTTTTCCATGGAACTTCCCCCAAGTGTGCTTAAAAAAACGGAATAATGTGTGATCCCAAATACTCCAGCTCCTCCAGGATGTTTACGTTGCAAAGGTGGTTGTACGTGAAATGGAAAACGAGTGCCTATGCCTTTCTTTTATCGTGCTCTTTTGCTGAGGAACTTTTGCAAAAATTACATCTGTGGCACAACACTTGTAGTGCATCTTGTTCTATTGATCCATTAGTTTAGAAATGACTTTATTTTCATACAAAAATGTGATGCCGTTTCTCCTGTTTGCTTGCAATCCACAGGCAATCTGCTTGCAATCTGAAGAATGCATTGCTCTTATTTCTTAGTATGTTATGTTTTCCTATTGCAATGGAAAAAAGAGTAATTGTGCTTTTTTTATTTCAGAGTTGATAGAACGTTTTTACGCTGAGTTACAACTACACATGTGCAATATTTGTCTTGCAAAGTGAAATTCCCAATATCTGCCTTGCTTTGATAACCATTGCTGCACTGTAGATGAAGTCTCAGCAAAACAACTCACTTTCTCTTAGTCTGCTGATAGAATAAAACACTTAAACCTGGGTTCTCACCTGTGTAAATCAGCATCCTTCCAGTAAAAGGGTCAGCCATACCGAATTCTAGTTGGTGAGGATTTGGCGCTTAATACTGGGCTTGAGAGCACTGCTTCCCATAAACTTGTATTCAACAACAGCTCCGAAAAGGAAAATGTTTTGAGAGTCTCAAAAATGAAACAGAAAGGGGAACATTTGTTATTATTTTGAGCACCTGGCATGGATTTGAGTTTAAACTGTATGCTGAAATAATGGAGAGAACAATTTTTCTCTTAAAATCTGTTCAAATTTAGGCGTATCTCTCCTCTAAGAAAGGTTAAAAGCTGTTGGCTTGGCAGCAAGCGGAGCATTCTTTTCAGAGAAAATCACGTTACTGGGCAGTACGGCAAGCACAGTTCCTCAGACCTTTCTATTTTATTTTATTTTGCTTTGCTGACTTGAACTTATGTCGTGAGCAGCTAAAGAATAACATAGATCTAAATACAACACATTTAGGGGACCCTGCTGGAAATCTCCCAAAGAATCCACATCCTTTGGCAACCCTGGGAAAGGCAAGGAGAAAGTTAGAAGAAAACTCTGAGGAGAAGCAAAATTAAAGGTAAAAATGAACATGTGTGAAGGGGAGGGGGGGAGAAAAGGGTGATTACAATTCATAGTCCAGCAAAGCTGTATTACTTGAATGAGAAGCCTAGATTCCATCATACGAGCAGTGGCCTCAGTTAATTATTATTTTTCTTAATTTTTAGGAAACAAATAAAAACAGCATTTGTTTTACCAGAAACAGTTGTTATATTATTTGTTTGGCGATGCCAGGGTTTTTTTTTTTTTTGGCTTGATTCTCACTCAGCTGGGGAAAATTGGCTTCAATCAGTGATTTGCACCTACAGCAGCTGTGGGGCTGCTTGCTGGCTAACCCTCCCAAAGGCCCTTCAGGTCCACAGCTGGGACAAATCAGCCTCACTCAGCTGCCCATAAACCTCTAACTGCTCTGGTTTGGGGTAAGAGTCAAGATTTAGTGGTGTCAGCTGCATGTGTTTCTGGATTCTTGGATGAGGATGTTACTTTGCTGGTGTTCATATTGGAGGGAAGCGGCAGAGAAGTGTTGTCTCTCCAAGCTTACAAGGTAATTAGGAGCAAGTAATGTGGAATGCTTCAGTCTCTCACTGGGTTTTATTTTCTGTGAAGTTTACCGCTAGGCTTATTAGAGGGAGGTTTTTTTAAATGTATTTTTTTAACTGCCTACTTACAGCGTGTTACTTAAACTACTTTTTTTCCACCATTTCAATTGATATCAGATAGCTTGCTTAGAGATCGATGAGTGCTGGTAGCAGCTTCATGTCATGTTGTAATGGAGCACCACCTCAAGGAAGTTGTTCTATTTTTATTCCTTTTCTTCTAAGTCTCATTAGAAGATGTCTTGTCTCTCAGTAACTGCTCAGTTCTTTTGTTACAGTTATAAAGCTCTGTAGTTTTGAGGGTATCAACGTTTCTATCTGTTTTGGCCCCTATATAACATAAGAGGGGAAAAAATAAGTCCTTACAATTGTAGATAGACACAGATTTGTAAAGTAGCTGGATAGGGATAAAACTTGGGGGGGGGGGGGGAAATATACTTGCACATCTTGCCAAAGCTTCAACTGCTTGAAGAACTGGCTGGGACAGAAAATGATTTCTGAACAGGTTACATGTGATTGACTGTACTGTAGAAATCGTCTGAAATGTTTCCAGGTAGGAAACCATAAATCACAGCTCAGATGCCCCCCGGTTGCTTTTTTTTTTTTTTTGTTATTAATTGTTTTGTTATAATGTCATAACTGAAGCTGGATGTGAAGGGATGTGGAACCAGAGGGTTTAAAACAGCTGTAGTTAATTATCAGACTACTTTTAGACTCCGATTCTAACAAGTCACTCATTCATTAAAGGAAATATCTTTGAGATATTCTGTATTTCAGTTTCTTCTTGATTTCTTTCCCTCTTGTGAAATGTACGTGTTTGTTTTCTGATGGAATTATTTTCAAAGTGGTTAAGTATAGCACAAAGGAGCCCAGCACTTCAGGGTAGCATTGCAGCTGAAAGACCATGCAGCCAGAACAAGGAACCGTGAAGAAGAGAGATCCCAGACTTATGTATTTTTTTCTATATACCAGCAGAAAAGAAGTTGACTTCTGTTTAATGTACTTTTTATATGATTTATATTGGATCGATACCATCAGATTAAATACTTACCAGAAGTAAAATATTCTGGCCCACCAAAGTGCTGAAATGCATATTTGCAAATAAATCTAAGCAGACACTGGAAATGTTTCCCTGTCTTATATAGAAAGCATCATTTTGATCTGCTGCAGTGGGTATACTTATTGGCTAAAATCTAAAGGACATAACTCAAGCATTTGGTAGCGCTGCCCTGCTACTGGGCTCATTGCACCAAGTGCTCCTGACGTGGTGTAGCGTCCCACAGCCATCAGCAGCCACACCAGCAGCACAGGGAAATGGTGACGAGCTTAAATTTGGGAACTACTTCTTCACCCCAAGACAGAGAGTTCTCACCCATGAATAAATCTGGGATGACAGTGGGTGGAAATCTTTACCTGCAGTTGCAGACTCTTTTCCATCTTGGTACATTAGTACGGATCCCAGAGGACCGAGGTCGGCCTTGGTTGCTGCCCATCGCCCCCAGCTGAAGGACAGCAGAAGGGACACCTCCTCTGGGTGAAGGAGAGGGATGTGTCCATGTGTCCATCAGGGTGCTGCTTTCCCGTGTCACCATGTTGCTGCTGCTGGGTGGATAATGTGTATAAGAGAAACCCTCCTGAGCAGCATTGGGTGTAGGCAGATACAGCATTTACAAGGTGTTGAAAATGAGTAGTTCCTGCATTTCAGCTGCCATTTAAGAGCTGGCCAGGAAAATATGTTGCAATTTTTTTCTTGATTCTAAAGCTAGCTTGAATAATTATGGGGAGAACCAATTTTTGGGAGGGTGCTTTGGTCATGGGAGCTTTCAGCTTGCAGAACCAGCGTGCCCGCAGCTCGGCACGCATCCTTGGGGGGGACCCCGAGATGATGGCAAAGCGAATGTGGAGTGGGGCATCTGTCAGCGTTTTGCTGTGAGCTGCCCGGAGAGCTTGTACCTGCTGTGTTGGTAGTGGAGGAGAGCCCCAGAACGTCAGTGGGAGGGGGATCTGCTGGGGAAGGGGGATGTGGGCACACCCCGGAGAGCAGGGGTAGCAGCTGGGGGGGGCGAGGGTTTCCAGAGAGGAGTCCTGATGGTGTAGACAAGGTACTGGGGTAGGAATTGCCCCTCAGCAAGGGTTGGTAAGGCATGGAAGTAAGATGGGGAAAATGCTGTGTCAGAGGATGAATACCCACCAGGATATGAACCGCAGACACAGAAGTTGCTGGATGCCACCATCGTCATTTGCATAAAAGCTTCCTAAAATCCACGTGATGGTAAATGGGGAAACTTGGGTCAGGCTGATCCTGGCGCATGGAGAGAGCAAATAGCGATGGTGTCGGGCTGTGAGCTGCCGTTTCAGGTCTGTGCGGTTTGATTTCCCCCTGTTCTGTGTCGGTAGATGGGCTCGCTCCTCTCTTCCAGGCTGTGATTAGTTGTGCAACATTTATCCAACTCTTTGACAGGGGGAATGTGCTTTTTACAGCACAAGAACAGTTTCCTCTTGTGTATTTGCATTCCTGGCTTTGTCTTGTCATTCATGTCAAAATGTCAAGCAGAGAAACATATGCTTTCAAATGGAGTTTCTGCAAACCATTTGGATCAATGAGGACTGTCTGTCTGCATATTTGTAACATCTGCCACGGAGGAATATGAAGCTCTATCAATTCAGTGACTTGGTATAACATATTTTACTCCAGCCTGTAGCTTGTTTACATTCAGTGACAGGAAAAAAATCGGTGCTCTGGGCACTGCAGAGGTCTGTGGTAAAGCAAGCCCTGCTTTTTGGAAAGTAGATGTTTCATCTTTTGCATGCAGCAAATACAGGCCATCCGGACGCGCTGGGGTATCAGTCCTGTCACTCTCAGCTCCTGACGGCTTCGTGCAGCTGCTGATCATCCCTGCTCTGCTCCGAAGGCTGGTGCAGGGGATAACTTTGATTATTCTGAGACAGCACCTGAAAAGCTGCCGGGGTGTCAGGAGGGGAAACCACCCGCCATGGACAGCAAGAGGGGTGTGGGGTGGGGGGAGTGTCTGGCCACAGTCTGTGGGGGCAACGAAGGTGGAGGCCCCCCCATGCTCTGCCTGGTGGCATTTGGAGGATGAGGTACGCCTCTAAGGGCTGAAGCGTCACCACCAGAAAATGCTGGTGGAGCGGAGTGATGGGAGAGAGATCTCAAAAACAGGGAGAGACAGCATGGCAGCGTGGGGCGGGCTAACAGCTTCCTTGGCCCCAGAGCAAAGCTCCTGAAGTGGTGTAGGCACATTGACCTGAGAGACCATGAGGTTGTGAAAGAAGCATCCTACAGCACCGGCCTGGATGTTAAACAGCTGCCGGGCAGGTCCCGGGCCTCTAATTGTAGAGCCTGCTTAGTTCCATGGCATTAATTGCCGTGAAAAGTGTATTAAACCTCTTATGAAAAACTCAAACAGCTGACAGTGAAAGCACGCAAAATGTGAAGTGTTAAATTAGACCATCAATGTAATTATTCTTTATCAATCCCTTTACCTGCATGGCTTGTGAAAAGCCGTTCAGGGAGGAATCGCGGGAGGTGGCAGCAGCCCCTTGGGATGGAAGGAGAGGAATCGGGGAAAGCTGTCGCGCCTGGGTGGAGGCAGCTTCTGTTTGGGAGAGGCAGAGTCCAGCTTCAGCAGGATTAGTGGATAAGCAGGGAGTCAGAGGAGGGAGGGATGGAGGAGACGGGCTTGGTCGGGGGTGCGCTGAGCCTGAGTTGTAAATCCAGGGCGGGTGGAAGGAGGCACAAGGTGCGTGGTGCCAGCAGCCAGAAATCGCCCTGCTTTTCAACTGACTGACATCTTGGGTTTTAGTTTAGTTTTTCCTGAGGGTGGGGAATGGGAAGTAGTTCTGCTACGCCAGGGCTGTGTCGATAGCACCCATGGGGGCGGCTGGTGCCTCAAGCGGCACCGCTGCCGGGGTGGGCTCAAGATGAGACGCTTCGGGGCTGGCAGTGGGGTCACTTCACCAGCTGTGACTTTGTCTTTCTGGCTTGACCTTAAACTGTTATAAACAACCATTAAGAAGAGGATATAGAGTTTAAAAAAAAAAAAAAAGTTATATTTCAGTAAAGCCTAAGGGAAAATTCTAGCTTTTTCCTCACCAATAAAGTGCTTATTTTCTCAAAGACAAAAGCTTCGGTATGTGTGGGATTTGATGAGCAGATAAGATAATAATGAATTAAGAAAAAAAAAATAATAGAAAAACATCTTGCTCTGAAGTTTCTCATGCTCCTGGAGTTCTTTTGCATTGGAATATATTCAAAATTTTCTTGAGTTGAATTTTGATCAAAGCTTACATTGGAACTGAGGGTCTGTAATTCATCTAGTTGGGAAATGCGTAGAATTCGGTGTTCAAATTAGCTAGTCAGCATTACACAAATACCACAAAGGTCAAAATGACTACTCGGTGAGTTGCAAAATAAAAGTATTCATAGTTATTAAAGACAGAAACATTAAAATTTCATTTTGCTTTTGTTTTTAAAAGAAGTAATTAATTGGAAATAATTAGCATTAAATTACTCACCTGGTTTTAGTTATGATGGGTTTATTAAGTCGTTATTGAGAGATTGAATGATGGCACATGTTGATTATGTTCAGATGTCACTCGTCTTTGTTTTTTCAAGCACTAGAGAGAAATAGCTCCAGTCTTCTGACAGCCAAAAAAAAAAAAAGTAAAAATTGATGCTATGATTGAGTCGAAGACATTTAAAGTCTCCAAACTATTAAACTTTAGTGAGACTTATAAGCTTAACTCCACAGAACCCCTTTGATAGTCCCTGATCAAAGCAGAAGTCAGCTCACCATGATTTTGTGCGTGTCATGTCAGATGCGTGGATTGCGATTGCAAAGCTGTTTCACTATTTTGGATAATTAATTCAAACCCCTACCCCAATATTTGTGGAAGGGTTTTGTTGTTTGTTTTTTTTTTCTTTGTTTTGTGCTTTTTTGTTTTGTTTGGTTGTTTTGTTTTTTTTTTACTTTGATCAGTTTTGAAACTTTCATTATTTTGGAATATGTTTCGATCTTAATAATTGAAAAACTTCAGACGACAAGTGTTGGGTTCTTCTGCCAGGAGAGCAGAATGCTGAGAAGAGGGACTTTAAATTGCGGTTCTTAACTGAGACACCCAAAGCACCTGCCGCTTTCTTCTGCCTCTGGGCAGAGCCTTATACTGTGGGGTCTTTGGTCATCTGCTGGGATCCTCTCTGTTGCGGCCCCGCAGATAATGTAGAAACAGATGCGTCCTTGTGGAATTCTGAGAATGGAGAAACGTTTCAGATTCATCAAATCTTCAAATACTTAATATTTATTAGACATCTTATATTAAATATATTTATATTTATTAGATATCCTGTATAACCCACCTCTGTGGGTCATATAGACTTTTAAGTCCCATGAGAAGATCCAACTGTTCAAAAATAAAAGCAATACAGGAGTCTTTCAGCACTGTAAGCAGATATGACTTCACTCCTAATGTTGTACAGAGAGAGAAAGTACATTTCAAGGACTATTAATGCAGAGACTATTAAATAAACTGCAAGTAAATTTTGCTTATATTCTATTCATGCTGTTTGTATTTTTCAGATTTTTTTGGTTAATTTAGTTCAGTAATTCATGCAGTATCTGCTGTCATATATTTTTTTAAAAGAGATGATATTTCTTAGCTTGTAAACAGAAAGGCAGTGTTATCTCTTGCAATGGGAGTAGGACGGAATATTTATTTTTACCTGTATTTACTGTATTACGGCTCTCATTCAAAGTGCAATTATTCTAAAAGCTCGAAGAATTATCTTGTGAAAGTGAATCAATCTGGCTGAAAAACTGAAAGTGTTTTTGAGGAACTGGGCACAAAATAGGGTCCTTCTTCCTGCCTGAAAACCTTGAAATTAAAACATTTTGCTATTCTCTTCAGGTAGATTTTTATTTTTGCTGCAAAGTGCGTTTGAAATATCTTTTTTTTTTGTTCTTCTCAGAGGGGAAGAGATAAAATGTGGAATGTTTCTCTGGGTTCCCTTTGCGCGTTTACCTCTAAGGTTGCAGTAAAACATGTGGTATGTAGGGTTTTTTTTTGGGGGGTGGGCATGTGTTTGTATGGGTTGGGGTTTTTCATTGTTTTTTTTTTATGGGCTGTGTGGGGTTTTTTGTTGACGAGACGACGAAGAATAATGTCCAAAAGAAAGAGTTCGCAAGGTCGCAGCCTCAACACCAGGGCGTTACTTGCTGTCTAGCAGAATCTTGTATTCCTAGCTGTCGTCCTCCTGGCTGAATCATAATCTGTTCTTTTAATTCCAGCTTCCAGGAGAACCAAAAATTTTCATCTATTGCTGCGGCTGGCATAAAGAAGGCTAACTTTCTGTGAAACGTCATCTATTGCACAGTGCCTAATTATGTCGCCTCGAGGTCTGACCCCCCCTTTGCTGTGACAGGCACACTTAGGAATTTTCTCAGATTGCCAAACTAGAATAATAATAATAATAAAAAAAAGTGATCTGGTTATAACTGAAGGAAAAGGAAAGGAGTGGGAAAGAGAAGCATTCAGCTCGTCCCGCTGCGGCGGTGTAACCGTATTCCTACACGCCAGGCGTGACGCCTTACCGAGGCGGCAAGCGTATAATGACTTTTTTGTAAGTAAGATTTGCTGGAGCTGAAAGTCTGTCTTGTTGCCTCAGGAAGAGGAGATTTTTAACTAGGCTTTTTCTTTTGTCCATTCCCACGTGCTTCAACAGTCCTAACTGCAGATATCTTATCAATGCTTTCTAATTGCTCCTGCTTTTGGGACTTGTCTATGTGAAAACGCTTTTCCTTCCTGAAGGAGTGGTTCACTCTACGTTTGACATGGCTCACAAATGATATTTCCTCCGCTGGACTCACCTATTTTTTTTTTTTTTTTTCATGGAGTAACTTGTGAACTTAGGAATAACTATCTTCTTGCTGGCTCTTGTAGGTTTGTGCAGCTGAGGGAGAGGGAAGCGGTGGTGGGGCGGGAATCAGCAGTCAATGAAAAGTAAAATCCTTCCAAAATCTGAATTCCTGTATCTGACGTTAATTCTGTTTAGCTAGTAAAGGTTTAAAACGTTGTCCCTCGAATGCAATATATCAGCAGATTTACGTTAAAATAATCACCAGTGTGAGCAAGAAGATTTCTCAGCTTGGCCTATATTTATCCTTGAGGCCGGCTTCGTTACCCGCTGCACCGACTGCTTTTCTGTATTTCCCTGGTGCCTCTCGCTGGAGCCTGCTCAGCGGCAGAGCACAGATCTGCCCCCACGCATCGCATGGGGTCAGCGGTGGACGACGTGTTAAGCTAAGTTAGTTGTCAGGCTTCAAGACGCAGCTATTGCTGCTGTATTTTCTTTTCTTTCACTTTTTTTTCCTGTTAGAAGTTGGGTTTTTTTTCCTCTTAGTAAGTTATCTTCGCAGCCATCACACGGTACCCTTTATTTTGAAGGCCACCACTGGCAAGCTGAGTCCATGGCTGGGAACGTGGGGGCGCCTGAGCCGAGGCTTGGCCCCAGCTGGAACTCTGCGGGACCGGCTCGTGCCTGGGGGCTCGCCAGCCACTGCCCCAGGCAGACACGCGCCTCCCCAGCCCCGCGAGAGAAGCGTTCGTGGTCTGACTTCCACCGAGCCTCCATGTTTCATGGTCCTTGCAGCCTCTCCTTTGGGCACTATGAGCCCATTTTTGGCCCCGCGGATGCGGAGGAGATTACAATTGTGTTGGGGCATCCAAAATTGATCCCATCTGTGAACACTTTAATATTCAGCCTGCTACAGAGGATGGGCAGTCAGCTCCCATCATCTTCTGAGGAGAGAAGGATGGTGTGAATCTTCATCTACCGTCCATAACCAAACTCCTCTAATTTTCTTCTGCTTTTTAGATTTTATTGTAGGTAATTAGAAGACGTGAATAAAGCCGCAGGTCGGGTACAGGTCTCTGTGTTAGCACTGTAACTCAGGCTTGTTTGCACATGTGGGTTTGTTCTATACCGGGTAGCTCAATTTGCATGTACGAAATGCCTAAATCTTGGTCGTGCGACTTTTTTTAATTGTCTGGCTTTTACGTGTAAATTGGTTCTGTGTCAGCCAAATACTACCTTAATTGGAAAACAAAATATGCATCCTGGCGCCTAACTTTTCCATTAGCTTGTTTAAATAGTCTGCAGATTTGGAGTTGGGCCAGATTGTTTATTCAGAGTGTATTTTTAATTGGATTATTGGTACGTAATAATTGATATATCACTGATCCATTATTAAAGTATAGACGTGTTTGGAAGTGTTCTGACACATCCCAGAGGAGTTTAATTGAAATGTTTACTCCTGTACAGCAGTATAGGCCTTTCTTCTTTCCATGCTAAATAATGAAAACCAAATGGTTTGATGGTATATTTAATATATACCTTGTCTGTCAAAAATAGATTCATCTTTTGTTCCTATTTGAGGTGTATCTATGAGGGTTTTGTTTTTTTTTTTTTTTTCACATATAAAGCAAGCCATTGTTTTCCTCTAAACCTTCAGAACGGATATCCTCATTTTTGAAGTAGGAAACTGAAATAAGGACACCTTTTGGTCAGAAAGCTAGGAAATATTTTTTTCTTGGAGTGCGCTTCCTTTGAAAACTGACAAATTGTTTCCACTTTTGTGGGTTTTTTTATCTTTTAGTCAAGTGTAAAGAGAGAAGCTGCTAAAAGATAAATCCATTCTCAGTCCAAGAAACGATCTCTTGGTATCGCTTAACACCCCAAGTAGCGCTAAGAAGCACTTTTGAGGAACAGCTTCAAATGATTCTTGAAAATGCACCTTTATTATGCCAACTGGATCATCCTTCGTGACCCTTTCAAAAGGAGAATAGATTTAAGAAGCCTGGCTTTCCCCTTCTGAAAAGGCACAGCGTGGGGTTAGTGTGGGGTCTTTTTGCCTGCCCCCCTGCCCACCACCCCCCCTACGCAGGCTTGTTCTTGTACAAACCCTGCTGCATGGGCTCTACCTGCTAATTTGGGAGGAGGGCACTGGAAAAAGAGCGAGACCTGAGCGTTGCCCTGCTCACCTATGGCATCCCCGGCAGCTTGTGGGGGAGCTGCCTCCGAGGCGGCTCGGTGCCTGCCGAGCTGCAGGGCCGAGAGCGCGGGGAGCTGCCGGATCCGCTCCGGCCCCAGCAGAGCCCAGTCCTGTGGGAGCTGCGCCAGCTCATGTCCACCCCTGTCGTCATGTTACGTGCTCCTGGACATGCCCGTCTCTGGTCGACATTAAGGCATAACTCGCGGGCCTGAAGTCTATGCAGAAAGTTGCTGGTGAAGAATAAATGAATAACATACAGAAATATATAGGATGGGACCCTCCTCTCCTTACTCAATGCAGTCGTACATTGCTGTGAGGCCATGGCTTTATTCTCAGCCTTTTCCTGGCTGTAGGTGTCTCCCACCCCATAAAGCTTCTGCCTATGTTCAGTTACCATCCTTTGAACCAGCTGTCTTAGCAGATCCTTTGGAACTTTCTGGTCCAAAGGAGTTGCCAGCTCAGACCCGAGCTGGTCTCTCTGGGAGAGGCGGCTTCTTTCTCAAATCCCTTTTCTCTGTGTTCTTGTCTGGAAGGATGTAATCATGCCCTGTCACTCAGAGCTGCTCTGTGCTTTGGAGAGAATAATGACATTTCTCCACACTTCTCTCCTCAAGTGATGTGCTGAATACTTTTTTTTTTTTTTCAGTAAAGTTCATGATAAAGCTAAAACTGTTTTAAGCAGGCATTGGTTTCCAGTAGCTGTTACTTGCCCAGCCAGAATCAGATGGGTGTGTCGTGGTGGTGTTACTGTTTTGTGGGGTTTCTTTGTTTTTGGGGGGTTTTTTTGTTTTTTTTTGTTTGTTTCTTTTTTTGTTTTCCTTTTTTTTTTTTTTTTTTTTTTTTTTTTTTTTTTTTTTTTGTAAGCAACTGTATAAATGTG
Organism: Fratercula arctica; assembly: GCA_947846985.1. Lineage (NCBI taxonomy): Eukaryota > Metazoa > Chordata > Aves > Charadriiformes > Alcidae > Fratercula > Fratercula arctica. Next base: position 31,851,298 of record CANTUZ010000010.1, read on the forward strand.
TCAGCCCAGTTAAAGTCCCTACAGCAGACTTTGGTAGCTCCTCTCCCAAAGCGATGAGGTGAACGTGTGCTGAGGACTGGAGCCCAAGGGAACAGCAGTGTTGCATGTTCTTCCCCAGAGCAGCATTTAAACCCCAAACCAACGTCTGGAAGTTAGAGCTGCACAACTTTGAGCTAAAGATCAGCCTGTGTAACCGGGGAGAAAATGGATTTGTTTTGCATGACTTCAGTGACTGTTACGTTGATGTTTATCTGTATGCTTTTAAAAAGAAAAGGGAAAAGGACAAAAAAAAAGAAAAAGGAACATGCTCTCTTACTGCTACATGTAGGTCCCCCTCAGGAGCATGGAAGGGTAATGATCCTTCTGTGTTCCTGTGAGTTTCCAGCTGGGATCTGCACCGCACCTCCCTTTGCACTGCTGAGTCAAGAGTGACCAAGGGTACTGAGGCAGAGAAAATGGCATGCAGCCCGTCTGTCCCTCGCCGCCCTCTTGTGGAAGGAATTTTTGTCAGATGCTGTTGAAAATTTGAGAAGGCTAGAAAGTGGTTTTGTCCTTTTAAACTTCTTCCCCTTCCTGCCTCGCATATCTGGCAAGCTTTTTAGCTATTGACACCAACTGCGTGTCCAGATCCTTTCGTCATTTTCTTTGTTAATTTGAAATCTTAAATAATTTGTGGGTTTAGGGTAAACCCTTTGTTTCCAGTTCCTGTGAAAAATGTTTTTGTTTGTACAAGTATCTAATCAGAGGAATGAAACCTCTGTTCTTTAATGACACCTATTGCTGAAGACTCACTGCCCCTGCCCGTAGAGCAGTGTTTATGATGGACAGAAGACGAAACATTTTTAGTCAAATATAATGACAAGTTCATTCCAGAATAGCAGAAATTCCCCTCTGCAGTATCGCCTCCCTTGCTTACCAAAGTCACCAGATTCTTCTGGTTTGAGGCGTGTCCAAAACGCCTACCCTGCTGTAAAGGTTAATTATGGAGGAGCTGGAGCTGGGGACCATCTCCCACTCAGAATAAAAGACCAAAATGCCACCTCCATAGCTTCTTAACTCCTGTAACCCCCCTCTCCGGGCCACGATAAGCTTTGACTCAAGTTTCCTTCAGCTAGAAATAGTTGATAGCTGTTGCCTTCTCTATCCCGGTGCAGCTCTCTGACAGCGGGAGCCGCCTGTGGGTACACTGAGCACCTGTGGGTACCAACTCTTCAGGGTACCTTCCCCGTTCGAGATGACAGGTCAACCGCTGCCACTGTGGTTCTTGCAGTCGCAACAATCAGTATGGGCATCACAATTAGAATACAGCAAAGGTGACCTTCCTGGTCTCTACTAAGTCATCATGGAAGCTGACTGTTAGTGGAGAGAGACAAAGATATATACATGTTATTTTTTTCTTTTAAATATATATTTTCAGAGTGATCTTGCTGAACAGATTTTGAGGTTGACTGTGAAATACGGGCTTTTATAGCATTCACAGCCACAACTGGGGTACTTCCACAGGGTGGGAACTGTAAGAACATACAGCCATCCCAGGCATACAGATAACCATTACAGTTTTATGAGTTATCAAGGTTCTCAAGCATGGAAAAAAACCCACCCAATTTCTGTGTAGAAGGAGCAAAAATACCCTGGAGGATTGTACGAATAGAAGTTTCAGCTCTTACCTCAGAAGCTGAAAGAATGAAAATGTATCTGAGGTAGCTTTTGTTCATGTATGGCATGGATTCGCTTACTCTTTTATCTGTTATAGTGCCAGCTTGAATCCTGGGTTGTTTAAGAATAGGCAAAGCCTCAGCAGCAACATCTCTAATTCAACTTGGTATTTCTGGAAGGAACTATCTTTTTTGCAAGAAGCTTGCTTCCTGGAGAAGGGAGCAATTAATACCTAGTACTCTACTTAGGCATCCAGATGTTAGTATTCTTATTATAACATTGCATGAGCAATTTAGGATTTAAAAAAAGAAAAATCACACCAGGATGATGCAGAAGAACAGATACAGTCAATAGTGAGAGTAAGGCCACAGGAATGTTTTGGAAATGTAGGGACAAAAGACAGAATGGTATTCTTTCCTGCAGAAAAATTTACCAACTCTCTGCCTTTATCAATCACTTATTTCCTCCAGAAGAAAAGAGACTCCCAACAGGCCCTCTGGAAGCCTCTGTGCCTCTCCTTCATCCAGGATTTACAGTCCTTGGTAGATTACCAGCACCAGTGTGCTGTTTCTTAAATGAATCTTAAAGGGCTCATTTCCTTAGTTATATTCCCATTTTATTTAATTACACTTCCTGAAGAGAAGCCATTCTGTTTTATGTCTAACCCTGCTGCCTGCATGGGAAGTGAGAGGTAGGATAGAGCTAGTAAAAATCTATTGCAATTAAGCCTTTTGTGACAGTAATGAAGCTGTGACCATACCACCATGATATCTGGAAAATACGTTTCTCCAGCATTGTTTTATTTGCTTTTGTTCCTTGAAGACTTCAAGCAAAGCGTTTTATAAAAAATATTTATTTAAAATTTTAGTTTTAGAAAGTAATGCTTTTTTTTTTTTTTTTTTTTTTTAAGGTTTTACTTGCTGCAAAATTTCCTCTGGTTCTAACTCCTTTGTCTGGAAAGCTTGAAATTAGTACTGTTTAATGGAAAGAAATCTTTCCCTGGATCTGAAGGGGGAATTTAGTGTTTACTCCGAGAGAGACTGCTTTTAACCTTTTATTGGAAGTAAGCAGGCAGGCTAGGGGGAAGCTAACTGATCTTTTAGGTGCGTCACCTCCAGGTTCCCACGATACAGACCCCCTCTGTCTGAAAGGGTAAGGGAAAGAGGAATTTTTTCCTGGTATTTCTGCAATGCCCGTTATGAATTTTGTAACCGTTTTGTCCTTCCTTAAGGCGGTAGCGTGGCCCTCTCTGTGCACGTTAGGAGAATTACTGCTTCCCTCGTTTCTTAAGTGTGTCTCAGCTGGGATACAAAGCCAAGCTTAGTGCAATAAGCCTGTTAGGGTTTCATCTTTTTAGCCAGGTCAAAGGACTGATGTATAGACCATCGCTATGCGTTGCTGCTGTCACACGTAGAAGTGGTTGAGAACTAGAGGTAAAAAGATGAAATTGGTTGCATAGCTGTAGCAGTCGATATCAAAAAGTAAAAGACAAGAGAAATTATGAAACCATGGTCTTTACCAGTCTGATAGCTTCTCTGCAGCCTCCCCACCAGCGCATGCTCTTGCTTAATCTCAGCCCTAACAGATATCGACCAACAAAATTACTTTTCAAGGTCATCGCTCCGGACAGAGCCTTGCACCGGAGATAAGCGGCACGCGCTCCGCAGGTGGAGCGATGCCCAAGGTAGCCTGTGAGGACGGCTCCTCCAGCAGCCGTGGAGGCTGTGACCTGCCTTGAGGATGCCGGGGGCTCCTGAGGGTTGTTGGGATCGCCCAAACGCTGCCTGAGAGCAGTGCGACCCTGTGGCTTTGTTAATTTGAGCTGCATGGAGTAACCCAAGTTTGTCTGAATTTAAAGGGACAATTTTGACCTTTTTTTCTGAGGGTTTTTTTTTGTGTGTGTCGGTGTTTATTTTTAATGTGAGATTCTGAGGGTGGTTGTTTCTTACTGTACATGAACTACTTGATCTTTCAGTTCATAGTCAAAAGGCTTTAATTTTAAAGTTTTCCAAGTTTAGCAAAGAATCTTTAAAATGAATGGTGCCTCTGCAAAGTTTGTCTGGGGATAAACTGAGTGAGTTTAATCGCTACTGGAAGACTTCCCCCCCCAGTTAAAATAGGGGGTGAATCTAATTTTCTTGGAATGTGAAGTATTGGGAAAATTATTACAAAAGATGCTAGTTTGTTCTTGTATTGAGAGTTAACAATGGGACTGAAAAAAACCCAAACCCAACTTTGGTGAAATACTTTCTGTCCAGTAAATATTACTTGATTCCTTCCAAATGACAAAATGCCTTCATCATTGAGGACAGCTGAACTGCATGGGAACAGACACTGGAGTGATTTTTGGCTACAACAGATTGAAAAGCTGCTTCCTTGAATAATGGTAGCAAAAACCTCAGAACTTAGTTACAAAAGGTTAAGGTTTGGGAGTCACCCAAGCACGCTATTTTGGGATGCTGTAAAATTTGGAGCGTAAAGTAATTCTTGTTTTCCCTGGAAAACCACAGTGATGTCCCCAACCTTTGCACTGAAAACATTCTGAAGTGAGGCCAAGCTGCTTAAGTTGCCCTCTGTTGGGTGAGCTGGGCGTATAATGAAAATCTCAGGTTAGTTATTAAAAAAGGAAAAAGACAAGGAAGTAACCCGATGGAGAGCATCTTCTGTAAACTCCCATTGCTTCATTTTGCAGTGAGAGACCAACTGCCCAATAAATGCCAGGGTTTATTCATTCAGTGTTATCATGTTATTTTTGGTGCAAAAGGATGGCAAAAAATGAAGGCGTGCCAAGTTCAACCTCTTACAGAAACCATCGTATTCGCTTTTTGGGTTGGATTTGGGCTTAATGCGCAAGTAGTGTCTTAAGCCATTTGACAGGCCTATCTCTGGACAGTAACCTGTTTTCTGGAGTAAGCTGGTGCATTTCCAGTGATGCTGTAATTTGTATTCTCCTATACTGGGGAATAGCAATAGCAAATGGAGTTCTTGGGGCCTTCCCAGTGTCCCCAGAACAGCTTATTTTCCTTCTGTGTGCCTGCCCTGTGAAGATCAGGGCAAGAGCTGGCAGGCTTGAGTAGATCTTATAAGCACACCTCCAGTTGTGTGTGACAAAAAATCAGCTGACACATAATCAATTTATTTCTCTGGTGCAAAGAAATAATAGGTTGCAACTGGTTACCGTTTCCTAATGATCTCTGTGCATTGAAAGAGTCATCAGCTCTGTTCCGTGTAATTGCATTCTTTAAATGTGGCTATTTGTGGTAGATTATAGCTTGCAAGTACAAACGCGTTTGAGTAGACAGCAGATGAAGTCCACTGGTTCTCCTTTTAGCCTTACCCAAGCAGCTTCCTTGGTTTTAGTGCAGTGACAGCTGGCTTACCTCCATGGGGGAAGGAGGTAAAAGCGATGTCGGAGGTGCACTTCAATTCCACAAAAAATATCCTTGGCTTGATTCTTCTACTGCTTGAGTTATGTATCAATATAACTACAGAAACTTCATCTTCCACTGCTGTGAAATATTCCTCAGAAAAGTGCAGAATTAGCAATACAAACTATTCGGGCATCCTTTCATTATGTACTGCATGTTTTCTAGAACATTTAAAATAGAAAACACACACCAAAAACCCCCCAGATCTCCTGTATTAGTATAGAGAGTTGGGGAAGGTCTTTGCTGCCTTCACTATAGGCTGTGTCATTCTAAAGTCAATACTGATCCTGTCTTCAGTGCATCAAGTAACATATGAACCCAAAGAGCAGAAGTTGCCATTTTTAACCTTTAGTTCTTACGGAGTAATATAGGCTAGTTAGCTATTTTTTCCAATTTATCATAAGACTCGAGTGGTAATTCAGTCTTCATGCCAGCTTAATCTTCAGCTCAGCGACTGCCAATTACTAAGAGAAACACACTGATGCCGCTTTAGCAATTATGATCTCAAGGTCAAACAGAAATGAGAAGTGACCGCTCTTGTTTCAAGGTGCCCAGGCCTGAGACACACAGGACTCATTTCCGAACACTGATCTTACCTCATTGAAAAAGAGTCGTACCCTTCAAACTTTCCCAAAATCTTAAAGGCTTTCCATCTCTTCTGCTCTACCTCTCCAATACTTGATTAACCTGTATTTTTAGTTTGAATGCTTTTAATGTACTAATAACTATCACCCGTGCGTCTGAAAACATGCTAGGTGGATGCCTCTGGATGGAGAACAAGGGGCTGACTCTCACTGGGCTCACAGTGAAGCTCTCCCTCCAGGAAACCAGCGCGGTCTTTCTTTTTACCTGTGTGGGTGACTGTCTGTGTGTACACACACACAGATTAAAAACATGGGGAACGCGGTTATTCTTTATGTAAATTGAAGGAGTTTTTTCTCACTTTAAAGGAGCTCCTTTAAAAAAAGTGTTGGGCAGGGGGATGCTTCCCGTGTGTTGTCGTGTTAACTAGCAGTTACGTTTCTGACCCAGGAACAGCGCTGGTTAAATGTGAGCTCCAGAATGCGTTCCCACCCATATCCCTGTGCAGTAAGAGTCAACTGATACACCTCATTTGAAAGAAGAATTGGGCGTCCATCACCTTTTGCACAAAAAGGGTCCTCTCTGCTCCTCACTGAAAAGTAGAGGAGATGACAAATCAAATCGCCATGTATTTATTTTCACATGCCAAGGGGTGTTTACTGCCTGAAAGCAGGCATCTCTCCACAGGTCCTGCGGCTAGTTCTCTGCTAAGCGATGACCTTGGCTTACAGCCAGAAGAGTTACCTTTACTCAGAAGGGGAGCTCTGGACTCTCTTCTCCAGCCCTAAAGCAGCGCTCCACTGAAAATCATCCCTATGTTTTTGTGGAGGAGAACTAGTGTCTCCGAAGGGCAAACTACTTGAGAATCCAGAGGAAACTATATGAGTGTCATCAAAAAGGAGAAACTTGAGGCCTGTACCTAAGGAGCTTCCAAATGTCAGACCCGTGTACAGGCAAGGTGATAAACCTAAAGAATGTGCTCCTCTGAGGCCATGCTCAGTAACACATCGTGCACAGTCCTAGCACTCAGGAACCACAAATCCTGTCCCTTGAAACCGCAAGCCCTGGCTTCATTTCTTACCTTCAATTTGCTGCCAACATATGCAAACATAGATAGCAAATGAGGTTTGGTTTTCGTGTGATTGTGCTAATAGTTTGCATGGAAGAAGATGCCACTTGCAGCACGTATAGGCAATTTAAGAACTTTTACAGTGAAATACCATTAGCAGATGGCAGAGGAATGTTATGAGTTGCATGAAGTCCAGGTGCAGTAGCTAAGCAACTGCCTTGCATACTTCTTGCCTTTTGGGGACAGGATTCATGCAGGGGGGAGAACAGCAGCTCACATTAGTGTCAGAGCTAATTTGTCTGAGTTCCCCATCCAGCTGCTTCCCTTATTTTACCCTCTTACAGGTACCTTTTATTTTACCTTTCCCAGTTCCTCGTGGCTGTTCAGAAGTGGCTGTTCAGAAGTACTCCCTCTGTGCCCAAATGCTGTTGGGGGGAAACACCTTGTGTCCTGGCTGGAGCTGTGCAGCCCTGTGCTGGCATGGGTGGCTGTGGCCCTCGGGGCCGTCCCCTGCCCACCCACCCCTCCCTGTGCAGTGGTATCCGTGTTTGTGCAAGAGAGCTTGTCTTGGTAGTTCATACTTTCTAATATTTGGTCTATCTTAGTTGAAGTTATAGCAAGAAAAAAGCAAGTGAAATAATTTCTATTTCTGCCGCTCGATTTCCTAATCCTCCCTAACCCTCAGTGCGCTAACGGGCCTGGATCTGTATCTCACGTTTCATGAGAGGGATGTAGGTGCTTTTGAGGAACTTGACTTTAGTCAATTGTTAACAATTTTTCAGTGGGAAGTGACACAGTGGGATCTCTGTCTGGGTCCTGTCCATCTGCCAAGCCTGCTGTCATGGGTGCTGCTATCATCGTTTTCTGGGAGGCCTCAGGTGAAAAAACTAAATTCTCATGCGCCAAACCCAAAGATCCTTGAGGGAGGTTTCAAGGCTGTCCCTCTGATGTGTTCGAAGGACAGTAGAGGAGCAGGAACTAAGATAAAAATAAGTGGTGTGGGAAACCTTATTTGCTAACTTTCTTGTGTCAGTCCAATGCCTCTGAGGTCATCCCAGCCATGGCTGCGTGCCCCTGTCCTGTCAGTGCTCCTCAAGGGGGCTGTGCCCATGCCCTTCCCACCCCTTTTGTCACTCCGCAGATGACCGGCTTTCAAGCCAGCAGATGTTTGGGAAGCCTCTTTTATTCGTGCAGCTTCTGGTGCTTGTGCATGACTTAGCCTCTTCAGCCACAGTCGCGTGTCCGCGCTAGGGCAGCTTGCTCACCCACCTCCGTGCCTGCAGGCTTCCAGCGCCCTGAAGGAGGGTGGCAGGTACGAGGAGGGACCACAAGAGTTTAGAGCCTCAAGCAAACGTGCCATACCAGACTGAGCAGCACCGGGAAAACAGGGGAAAAGGGAAAATGGAGGAGGAAAAGGGAACACCTAAGCAGAAAGAAGGTTGTTCCCTCTGCCCTAGGCTCGGAGGTGGCCCTGCTGCCTGCAGGATGAGCAGGCAGTAAAGAGGAGGAAGGTGTCACCTCAGCCCTGATGTGGGGCCAGCTACAACTCACTGCTGCAGCACTGGTAGCAACTTTTGTTATTTGGCCTTTCCTAGTCAAAAAAGAGGGGTTTGGAACAACTAAAGTCAAGTAAAAGTGAGTGCAGAAATGACAGCGAGCAGATATCTGTAGCAGCTGGGAAGAGGGGAAGGAAGCAGGAGGTGTCTGAAGTGGCTTACCCCCTCAAAACCTCATCGTTACCCCATCTCTTTTGCTCTTTCTCTATTTTTTTTCTTCTTTTTCTAATCATTGTTGTTTTCCTTGGACATTGCTCCTTTTGTTGAAGGCAGGTTTTCTGGTCAGGAACAAAGGCCTTGATATCAGATTTTATGGAACATGTTGCACAGCTGGTGTGCTGGACATCACCTGCTAGAAGGGGTATCTACTCCAGAAGCTTCCAAAACCACCACGAATATTATGGCATCTAATGTTTTCGAAGGTGGTGCTGTGTCAGGAGCTTTGTGTATGACTACAGAGGTATCCCTTGTGGGTTGTTATTCAGTAGTAGTCTTGGAATAGTGAGGTATGGTAGAGGTTTGGTGATTTAGAGGAATTTTGAGACTTGTCGTGTTTTTAAAAACTATAGGAAAAAAAAAAGCCCCACAACTTTTTATGGTTTCCCTGAGAAAGCAAAATGTATACAGACAGCCAGCATCTTGGAAAATCCACAGCAAACCTCACAGAGGGAATTCAGTGACGACTTTTTCTCTGAAAATATCCATGGTGAATCACATTATGTGGCTATCAAATTTGACACCATTCCTTTTTAGTAAGTGGCTAAAGAGACAAAATTAACTTAGCTTGTAAAATCCAAAATTATTAGGGGAAAAAAAAATCCTCAAAAAACTACTCCAAAAAGGTACATACAGCAGAAATAAGTTTCAAAAATGAAGCCACCTGTTTCCATGCAAGTTGTCTTGTAATCTTGCGGTACTAAATCCTTGGTGAAAAGCTTGTACTCATCCTTAGTGCAGGAAAGGAAGATTGGAGACATTTCTAGCCCGAGTTAAACATCGCTATTTCTTTTCATATTGTTAAATGCTGGCCATAAATACTGCATATTGCTTCTAATTATCCATGTTTCGCATCAGCTTTGAAATCAATGAAACTGTTCTCATATATAATTAAGGAAGAAAGGCTATGGTGTCCCAGGAAGGTACCTCACAGTGCCACTGTCTGCCTTTCCTAGCAAAAAGCGTGAAGTAGAGCCGCCCCTGACAGACAGGAGCGTATCAAGATAGATTGCCAAACATTTACAAAATAGATCAAGCAGAACAAGATACTTTGTTTGAGAAATGTTATATTAATGCCTGGCTAGACAGACCTCACTACCGTAGAATATTAATAGATGAGGCATTATTTGTTAAATAAAGGGTTGATGGGCGTGGATGTGTGTGTCTATACCCATATATTATAGAAGAGCATTTATTCTGTATCATTTTATAGAAGATAAACCTCTCTAGCTTTCAGAGCAGGGGGCTCTTTGTAACTGACTACAATCACTTGCTACAGAGATACCCAGAGTCCCCCCAGATACTCTATGAGATGTTTAACTGTGTTAATGTGTTTAAGATTGTAATGGATTGGAAAAAATCTTTCAAGTTCTCCAGGTAAAAACCAAACAAACCAAAATAAAAAAAAAAAATCCTAGACAAATAAACCCCCAAATGAAATCTTTTTAGTTCGGAACTACCCTCCAGTGCTGGTAGCTGCCTCTGGTATTTCCTCTCCATCGTAGAGAGGGATGCTCCTGTGGTTTGGAGCACAAAGCAGTCAATTGCCAAGCGATGGCACGGGAGTCTCCAACCCACAGGCTCTTTCAGAGAGCACAGACTAGGTGCAGAAGACTGCTGTAAGTCTTTCCTAAGTGAGCAGGCCTTCAGTGTTTTGGAGGGCTACCAGGAATAACGTAAGGTGTTCGAGGCTTCACTTGAAAGAGACCCACGTGCTGCCATCGGTTTGCCAGCTGCAGCGCTGAGCCGGGCCCGGCGGTGACTGACCTCGTGATGCTATTCACAGACCTGCGCCATTTCCAATATTTTCCTTTTGGCAAGCAGGAGGAAGGAGCAGGTATCAAAACCTTTTTCATGCGTACCTTTGACGCTTCATAGTGAGTGTATTTGTTCATCAAGTGTGCGTGATTTATAGGTACCGTGCATTTGTGATGTGCTGCACTCGCTGTATACGAGGGATTGCCTGTAATGTTGGCATCAGCAAAGCAGCCTGTGGCTAATCCTGGTAATCCCCCTGACTTGTTTATGTTGTACATATTTATCTGCTGTAAATATACGTTTGATAGGCCAGGAGTTCAGCGAAAACGAATTTGTGTCTAACCTTGTAATACCATAGCTGCTGCCAAATGAGCTCTCGGGAGCAGAGGTCTCTGCAGCCTTAAACGCTGCTGGGAGTGCTGCTTACGCAGCCCCGCTAGCGCTTAAATAAGCCTCCTCCGTGCAAACAACCCTTCCTTACGGGACGCAGGGTAGATAATTTGTGGTTATGTGTTGGCAGTAAAGCCCAGGAGCTGGTGTGCACCTTGGGACGATGGCCTGGTGTTACGTACAGCTTCAGCTCAGCCTACATCCCAGGCTGGCAGCAAACTATATTATCTAAGTTGGCTCAGGCCGCCTTTATACCCATTACTGAGATTTACGGCAAACTTGTGCTCCACGGAACCGAGGCAGGGTTTTATTGAAGACTTTGCAAGTTCCTGTTAGCCACAATAAGGGTATTATTGCTGCTGGTCCCATTATCGTCAGATGAATTACTAACGTGTTGCTCAGCGCACGCGCCTGCAGCTGCAAATGGGACAGAGATGGCTGGAGGCATCTGAAAGCCTCTGCGGGAGGCAGGTAAATGGCAGAAGTTTAGAGCCAGGCTTGGCTTGGAAACAAATTTCCACTGAACCAAAAGAAACACACGGACTTTTCAACACTTGTTCGTTTGACTTCACTGCAATTAAAACTGGGCATGTGAATGCTCAGGGGCCCGAGGGTGGGAGGTCTCCAGAAATAGCACAGGAATTTAGAGCATCCCAGGGACAGGGATGCCACATGACTAGCAGGTGCCTTTTTGGCAAACAAGTTGGGGTTTGAGTCATGTTTCCACTCAGCTGTGTGCCCTGGTTCTTTTTTTTTGGGGGGGGGGGTCAGCACTGGTCTTCATTTAGAAATGCTGTCCTAAGAAACACTTTGTTCTCCAACTGATATTCTCTCATAGAAAGCTTCTGCTTTAGTAAGTCCACAGTTTGAAAAGGGAAAGAACAGCCACTTCTCTTTTTTTTTTTTTTTTTTTTTTGTGTGTGTGTGTGGAAGGTTTCTGACCCACTCTGTTTCAAAGGATGTGCTACTGTGAAGGCTTGGATATCACAGAAGTAAAGCTCCTGCTATTACTTCTCACCAGAGATCCTAAATCCTTTAGCGCTTGAGAGCCAAATCAAAGCTCAATTCAAGTGAGAGTCTGCAGCTTTTGCTACTGTGGGATGTAATGTTTCCAAGGCACCTGGCTGTATGTGGGGAAGCCACAGGTAAGCTGTGATGGCTGGAATTAAAGGTCTGCTCCAAAGTCCCGAGACTTCAATGGGTCCCCAATTAGCCCTTATGGTGTGCTTTTCTCTTGGTGGGAAGCTGGCAAGAAGGTCATAAATAAACCCAGCTCAGCCTCAGGGAGCTGCTTTGGATTTCGTTCATGCACGGGTGAGTGCTTTCACTCTTCCAGCCTGCTTTCTCCTCTCATAATGTATATAGGATGACCAAAATCTGGGTGCCACACTTATGAGAAGGTGATGCGGGAAGGTCTCTTGTGGACAGGTTGGTAAGTTGGGCCCCGTGCCTGGTCTGTTCCGTGAGCTGCAGATCCTTTTATGTGTTACCTGTGGCCCTGAGGGAGAGGAGAGTTTATTTACAAGTTATGATGAAATGAAAGCTGGAGAAACAAGTTGGCTAAAAAGGCTGCGACAGGGATGGTCATGGAGCTTGGAGGAGTCAGGCGGGTTACACAGAGTGACAGAATGGTAGGGGTTGGAAGGGACCTCTGGAGATCATCTAGTCCAACCCCCCTGCCAGAGCAGCTTCCCCTAGAGCAGGTTGCACAGGAACGCATCCAGGTGGGTTTTGAATCGCTCCAGAGACAGAGACACCACCACCTCTCTGGGCAGCCTGTGCCAGTGCTCTGCCACCCTCAAAGGAAAGAAGCTCCTCCTCATGTTTAGGTGGAACTTCCTATGCTCAAATTGCAGTGTAACCAGCCACTGTATAGTGGTGTTAGCTGCTAAGGGATTAAGCACGTTTGGGTAGGTTGATGCAGAAAGGTGACGAAAATCTGAAACCTCCTGTGGGGCTGGAGCTTCCCAGCACCTCCTGGATTTGATTGCAACACGTACGTGGTTCCTCTGCACAATCAGCTGTGCAGCTGATTCTGCTGCTTTGTTATTTACTTGCGAAGTGCAGTAATGCAACATAAGCCTTAAGGTTCACTAAGTTCCCTGTGCTCTCACAGGAAGGTACAACTTGCGCGTGCACTGAATTGCTATCTGGGGAAAAAAAAAAAAAGGCATCAGAACCTGACGAAATAGAATAATGGGAAAGATATATGGTTATTTAGACTTTTGGTTAACTCTTCATAGAATCATATAATGGTTTGGGTTGGAAGGGACCTTAAAGATCATCTAGTTCCAACCCCCCTGCCGTGGGCAGGGACACCTCCCACTAGACCAGGCTGCTCAAAGCCCCATCCAGCCTGGCCTTGAACACTTCCAGGGATGGGGCATCCACAGCTTCTCTGGGCAACCTGGGCCAGTGTCTCACCACCCTCGCAGTAAAGAATTTCTTCCTAATATCTCATCTAAATTTATCCTCTTTCAGTTTCCGTAGTGTTCAGTAACAATAAGGTGGTGCTTTGGGGCTGAGGTAGGTGTGTGTCTCTTCTACCAAAAGGAGGAGGGAAAAAAAAAAAAAGAATAAAATCCTCGTGCATTGGTAGCTGGCTCAGGTGAGGAAATAGTCAACATCCCACTAATTTGCCACCGCAGCAGAAATGTCAGGAAGGATTGTGAAAATGCACTGATGGTAGCAATTATATTGATAACCTACCATTCCCAGAAGCAAAGAAATCAATCTCACACTGACAAGACTCTTGACAAATTTCTATGAAAATCAGAAAGGAATCAATATTCGTGGTGTGATAGAAATGGCTGTGAGGACTTGTTTTTCACGGTTTTCCCCCTTTCTTTATTTTTTTTTCCTTCTTCCACCAAAGAGCAAGATTGAAAACACTGTAAATGAGAGAAGTAAGAGAAACATTAAAAGACAAGTGTCACTAGATATGTAGAGTGGTCACCTGACTAACCTGGCTTTCTTATACTTAGCTGTATGTAGTATTGTAATAGTGTTGACATTTAGGAAGAGTGCTCTCCGCGAGTCCCTCGTTCTGAGCTGGGGAGTGGGGGGGGTTGCATTACTGATATTGAGTTTTACACTTTTTCTTTTCCTCTGACAGCTCTGCATCAGAGCATTAGAAACAATTTACCTTTTGTCCTGGCATTAGTCAACGAGATGAGTTCATTTCTCTGTTAAAGGGCCACGCTCTTACAGCTTCACCTCCCTGGCCGATCCTTTACTCACAGCTGTGTGCCAGGTAATAATTTTATTTGGTAGTGAATGAGAAGTTTTGATGCTCCACAAACTTGTCTTACTTCCCCTTCTTCTTTGCAGAGATGCGACAAAACCTTCTACCAGCTCGCAATCTTCTCAGGCGCTGGTTTCCAGCCCTTTGGTGTGTCACCAACCATACACTTTGCACTGCATTTCATTTTGGTTTTCACACTGTTGTGGATTTTATTTTAGTTCTAACACATATGGAAAGGGAGCATTTGGACCTCAAGAGAGCTTTCCATTTTGAAATATAAGTGAATTTGTGATTGGGAAGCTGAAATAAAAACAAAGTGGTTTGAACGCACTGAATTTTATTTTTTTTTTTTCCTTCAGATTTTCAGTTTGCTCCTTTGAGATGTTTCTTTTTTAACCCAGTTTGGAGTGGGGAGAACTGTAGAAATGTTCTGACACCTGTGAGCTGAAATGGGTTGTGCAAACTTACAGCGATGGAAATAAGGGAATAAAGTCCGCTGTCCCATCTGCATTCTGTTGCTTCCTTGATCCTCGCTATGCTGAGAAGAATGCATAATATTTGGCAAAAAGAGGTAAAACTAACGTGAAGCCATCTGAATCCTACCAGATTATAAAGGACTGCAAAGGATATGAAGGAGATGGTTAAAAGTTCATGAGCTGAAAAGAAATCGCGTACCATTAGTTGAGAATTCACCCCTTTCAGCAGGATGTGCAGGAAAACCAGAGGCTTTGGAATATATTAGATTGGGAGCATTAAGTTTAACTAGAAATTGCTAAATGAAATGTTTAATAAAATCTCAGTAAGAAAAGAAAGAACGCTTTGCTCCTCAAAGCCATATCTCCTAGGAAATGTATATGAACCCAACCATCTGGGCAGAGCATTGACCGTGTATCGCAAATTTGTGTGATAGAGATACGTAATGGGAGTCGGAACCACCTAGAGAGCCAAACCTGCAAAGGTCCAGGCAGGACCAATTCATTCTTGCCATGAATAATAACCAGGCCAAAGTCGTGTACTGTGTGAAGTGCTGCATTTCTGCAAAGAGCAGCGAGGGCTGGAGGGTGAGAGAAAGTTTGCTTTTTCATAAGAAGGAAATAATGTAAACACGTGTAATCGTAGAGGCCTACAAAGGTGTTTGAGGAACACCAAGGGATGACACTACCTACTCCCTCTCTCGTTGTGCCCTTGTGAGATGGCATTCAAAAGGCCAGTGAAAGGCCCAGATTGAGCTCTTGCAGGCGTCTCTCATGGCTGGAGCAGGGGAATTGAGGGTAAGAGGAAAGCGCTCCAGCATCCTGGGAGCATCTGTGGTTTGGAGGACGCCTGTAACGGGGGCGGTAGCTTTGTGTGTAGTTGCAAGAACACTTTTTCCAGGAGAAGGGGTTGTTAAGATTATCCTGATGTGCAGTATCTGCTGCCCTCTCTAATTCTTTCTCCTGTCCTTCTAACAGTTGAGATTTTTAAATAATTTCAACGTGGGGAAGTAATAGTGTACTGCTGTGAACGTAGTGTCAAAAATCTGGATAACAAAGCCCACTTTGTTCTTCAGTAAATGGATTTAAGGGACATGTACTTGCTGTACTTAAAATATTGCAACAGTCTTTGCAAGTCTTAATTAGCACCACCAAATTAACTCAAAGAAAACTGTAATGCCAGCACCTAACAAGCTCCTTGAGTCAAAGGAAGCTAGTCCCAAATTACTCACAAATGACTCGCACACTGAACATAGAGTAGGGGAAGGGACTCCTTAAAGTAAAAGCAATTCTTCCACTGGAAACAGCATGAAATGAGTTGAATTTGCTATGCAGAAGCTCATGCATCAGAATTGCTTGTCGGGTTCACAGGCTGGCCTGACTCTGAAAGATTTTGAACAGAACCAGTCCCATTGGCAAAATGAATCCCATAATGTAAAAAAAAATTTGAAATGAGACTATTTATTTTTCTGGATGTCGGATTAACATGAGCAGCCTGGCTCGGAAATTTTCTTTAGTCTAGAATGCCCAACAGTCATGTAAATCAAGTTCATTTACAGCATTTCATTTCTAGCTTCTTTAATCCTAAATTAACCTACCTTCTGAAACAAAAAAGATGTTCTCCTTCATCATCAAAAGGAGCTGTATTTAGCAGTGTCATAATACCCCACTCTTTCAACTTTGATATTTTTTTAAAAGAGAACTTGCTGTAAATGACTCTTCCCATGAGTAGTGGAGCTTTAACAAAGTGTCGTTTTCTGGTGGAGAAATGTGTCTTTGTAAAATTCCCAAGAGTTTTTGCAGCGAATGATGCTCCATAGGAACTAATGCATTGTGGTTTGTCATCCTGGTGCATTTTTAATGCTTTCAGCGAAGCAAAATGCATGTTGAACCGGTCATGCCTGGAATATTCTGTGTCATGTGAATGTTCCTTTTTTGTAGAACAATAACTTTTGTGTTTTTCTTGTTGTAGATATTCCAGTATGCTTTGGCACTCTTTCTTTCTTGTTGAGTGCATGCCAAAACATAATTCTTTGTAACTTTAAGTTCAGAAGCTGGGGTTTTTCTGTCTGTCTTCCAAGGCAGGCCAATGCTGCTGTCTATAGCAGCAAAGCCATCCTGGCAGCTGGCAGTGACTGGGAATAGCACTGGAAACACAACAGCAGCACAGTCAGTTTATTTGCTAGAAAAAGCTGGGCTCTAAACTTAAGGACTACTGATTGGCCAAGCAGGTTGCAGACCCTTTTTATAGAAGTCCTTGTATCTGGCAGAAAAATGACAAATATGCTTTCGGTGTCTCCATGAGACGCACGTATTTCAGCACAGAGAACTTCTCCATAGAGTGAAATGGGTCTCTGGATTTGCTCAGAGCAGTGGGATTCTTTGCATTCTTTCATGCTTCATTCTTTTGTGCATCTCTCTTGTCCAGATATTACTGCTCATCTTTCTATTTTTAACCATGGCTGTTTAAATTCTGGGAAAGCAGTCCTTATATTTGGTAGTGCCAACTCCTGACATAGGCAGCCAACTGAGTATCTTATATGTGAAGAACATCTCTTATTCTATGTCCGCATAAAAACCTAGCATTAGATTTTTTTTTTGAGACTAATAAATTATTCTACTACCAAAAAAATCCTGCGTTTATTTTACTCTTCTCTTTCCTAATACAGACAGTAAAGTTCACTGATGCCCGTGCTCATCAAATTGTTAAATGAGTTTGTCCATCAAATATAGGGAGCTTTAGTTTCAAAGACATATGTTGCATGTAATAAATAATAATAACCTCTTTAGGTTTATTACACTATCTCATAAAGGTAAGTTTGCCCTTTCTTGACTTCCAAAGCAGTGATAAGTAATCAAAATAATGTTGAAAAAACATAGGGTTTTTTCTTTAATTGTTTTTGTTTTGTTTTGTTTTTTTAAAAACTTGGATTGTATATCTTGTTCTTGTGCACAGAAGCTCTGAAATTCTTGATTGAAGAATAGAAGGTTGTCGAATACAGAGATATTGGTCTGGTTCAAGGCCAAGGATGAGGCATCTTTCATCTTTCTTTTGCTAACTCTTTTGCTATTTGGTTACAAATGATGTGTGGCTTCTGTTAACTCTCCATCAAAGAGAATTTTTTGGTTTGTGCTGACAGCTTTGTGCTGTTGCTGAAGCACTATTTTAGCACTTTACAGACATTTGAATTCTGGTAACCCAAAAAAAGGGAAAATTCAGAACCCATTGTCTAATCCAACCTCCTGCAGATTCAAATCTGAGTTATAAACTTCACTCTTCTCAAAATGAAATTTCTCCAGGCTTTCGTGTTAGACCTTGGCTGCCTCTTAAAGAACCCTCCTCTAGTTTTGCTAGATAATCTCCATGTAACTTTTGGAGCACACGTAAGAAAGCCACTTGGTAAGCACTTGCCCATCTGTTGACACTGACTGCTTCTGGGCTTGTGTAGTATGGGTAGAGTAGTAGCACCCTTGGAGGACCCACAGCATATGGTCTCTCAAGTGTTAATCCTGAAGCAGACATAGAGCAATTCTTCACATTTTGTGCATTTTTATATAGCCTTACGATGAAGTCTTCCTGCCCAGAATTGGACTAAAGGTTCTTAAATATCTCTTGTTTCAGTTTTAAGAAACGGTCATTTACTTTTCTTTCTGAAATGGCTTTTGGAAAAGTCAACCATATGCCTCATTGCTCATAAGAATAATAAATACCTCTGGGCTTTGGCAAATCCGTAGCTAAATGACTCCAGGGTCAATTTTCTCTAATAGATGTAGTCACTTGATGCGTGCTAATTTCTGAAGGAAAAAGAACAAATGTTGAAGCCTGACTTTATAGTGGATTTAGTGGGAGTGAAACATCTCACCGTACATCCAGAGAAGGGGCTCTGAGCCCCATTTGACCTGCCTTTGCCTGACCCTTCTTAAAAAGGGTTCCTGGAAGTATGGCAGATGGTGGCGAATTAAATGCAAATGGGCACTAACCAGGTTGCTCCTCGTTGGTGCGCAGGAGACAAGTGCCCACCACAGGCTGTTACCAATTTCATCATTTTTTCAGCCCAGGCGTTGAGGCAAATCAGACTAAGTTCACCCCAGGTGCCTCACCTGTACCTGAGAGTAGGCTCTGAGCTCAGTGTTACCCTTCCCTGTGCCCCTCCTGCCTTAGGAGGTTGCCGAGCCTTGCACTTACCCTTTGGCCAAGGCAAATAAGCAAGTGTTTCAGCTGGTTGTGTCTCAGTTATTCCTGCTTTTCTTGACCTGATTAACTCAGTTAAGCCTTGCACTTGCAACTTCTCTTTGAAAGGGAAGAAAAAAAGCAAAATGCTTGCTGTTTTGGCTGATGAGCTGATCATAAGAAGAGCAGTGACAAATGGTCGCATTTACTGCGAAAGCTTTCATACTTTGCATTTGATGGTGGTGTCAGAGGTTTTGTCAAGAACAACTTAGAGTTTCAAAAGTGCTCGGAGCACTGATGGTCAGCAGTTGTCAAATAAAATGGAATGGCAGCGAGTGAGGCAACATTTCAAAGTTGTCTTTCTTGGACACAGACAGATGAGACTCCAGTTGAGGTGCTCCAGAGGTCCTTCAGCTCTGACCTTGTAAGATAATCGGTGATAAAGGATTCAGGATCTTTCCTTTGTGTTCAAGCTTTTGTTTCTCTGCCTAAAGGGATACCTCTAGTGAACAGAAACCTAAAACAGGCATTGGGACTTGAAGGAAGGTTTTTATTTATTTTTTTTAAGCAGCATTGTAGAGGTAACAGAGGTCTTGCAGAGGCTGGTGGCAGTGGGTCAGTGTTTTTGATGCCCGAGTGTCATTAGACCTAGTTCAAAATCCTCTGGTGCAACAAGGGTATATCAGAGTGTGCAGATTCATTGGGATAGTGTTGTCCCAGGAAGACTATCTGGACTGATGAGAGACTGAGAGTCCTCTCTGGCCTGTTGCCACTTTGCTTTGCTGCATTAGGACCCCAAGATAATGAAAAGACAACTCCTCTGAGGTGCCAGCTCCAAAACTTCCCAGTCAGCTGTCTGTCTGGGTCCTCCCACTCCATTGGTGGGTTGAGAAGGAGACAAATATCTAAAAACTCTGAAAAACAGCATGTCTAGGGCTCTGGGCTACCGGACCATTGGAGGTTATGAACTTTTCCAAACTGGAATAAAGTGAAATGCTGAAACTCCCTAACTCTCTGGGAATTATCATTCTCTGCACAGTTCCCAGATATATTTAGAAAATTAATTTCAGGCTCTTCTGGTTTCAGCTTTTTCCTCTTTCTTCTTTAAAAGGCCCCAGAGCTGAATTAACTTCCAGGATCTTCAGCGTGAATTCAGCCCCTACTGCCGCTGTAATCGCCAGATGAGCACGGTGTGAAATGGACCCCTGGTCTCACTTCTCATAACAATAGCCATTGTCTCACCTGGTGCAGATTGGCTTTTTTGGCTGAAGTCTCATTAGGGAGCTATGAATAACGAATGAGTCTGGGAGATGAATTGTCCTTTCCTCCCTATTACAGGATAAGGCCAGGTAGGAACCAAATGCCTTCAATAGGGCAGCAAGGTCTGCTCTCTAAATAAATAAATAATTTCAGCTTTGAGAGGTGTCAAACCAGAGCTTACGACCAGCACAGAATTCAAATAGAACCTTTGCATAGGTACAAACGTAAAATAAACTGAGGGGGGACAGTGCTGAGCAGTGCAAAAAGCATGAGGAAACTTGCAAGTTCTCACACTGTGGTCTGTGCCCAGCAAAGCGCTTCTTCCTCTTCCTCCCGTCTCTGAGCTGGGGTTGACCGTGTTATGTCTCATAATGGTATTGTAAAGGAGGAACCACTCAAGCATGGAATGATATGACAGGACTCTAAACTAAACAGAAAATTATAACAATAGATAAAACATCTGAGAACTTGTTTGTTTTAATAAAAGGCAGTATTTTATTTCCCTGACGAATTTCCCTGGTGTTTCTGAATTTATC
Organism: Fratercula arctica; assembly: GCA_947846985.1. Taxonomy (NCBI): domain Eukaryota; kingdom Metazoa; phylum Chordata; class Aves; order Charadriiformes; family Alcidae; genus Fratercula; species Fratercula arctica. The sequence continues at coordinate 31,871,637 of CANTUZ010000010.1, forward strand.
CCCGGTAGGGCCAGTTGCGTCAGAAAAAAAGAGCTAGATTCTGCTCCTGCTTTCCTGTAACATGTCATGTGTAAGCAAAGAGCATTTTCTTGAAGGTTTTTAGAGGGAAGACACTGGCGTGACAGCTTTAGATAGGATCAAAAAATACGTGGGTTTATTCTGTCATCATTGAACTGTGGTGCCCTGAATAGTCTCTGAGTTGCCTACTTGCCTAGGTACCTGGTTTGGCAATTACACACAGGACGTTGCCTCTGACACAGTGAAGAGACCCTAAGCTACGTTATAGCAGTATTGGTGTGGTATATGATGGACCAATTTTGGTCACTCTCTTTGGTTAAGGTACTGCTGTCATAGAGAGGTAGAATGTATTTGTGGTTATTTCCTATTATTAAGGACAGGTCGTGTGCTACCTGATTGGTATCTCAGCCATCCCAAGCTGTGGAAGAAGAAGCAAAGAACTACGGTATCTGGGGAGAGGCAGCAGATGACGTTGCTTTGGTGAATCTCCTGCTCAGGTGAACAGGGAGAGCTTTTTCCTCTCTCTGTCTCTCTTTTTTTCTTCTTTTTTCTTTTTTTTTTTTTTTCTTTCTTATGCTGTTGTGGCGTCTGTGTGAATTTCAACTTGTAAATCCTTCACCAGCCACAAAAATTATGGAGATGGTTGAGGAGATAAGGAAAAGGTCTAAACAGTGCTTTGAGCTGTAAGTGGAAGCTACCAGAGCTAATAAAAATGAAGATGAATATAAATGTTTGTGGGCTGGTGGTACAGGGGTATCAGGGGGGTGAGGTAAGCAAAAGTGAAGATAAAATGACAGCAGCTACCCAGTCTGTATGGAAAGACCTTAAATCTAAATTAATATATAGAAACAGTGTTAAGATTCTTCAACTAGTCTAAAAAATGTAGAGGAAACAGGGAAATTCAAGGGTTAAAGCTGGAATGCAAGGATTCCTTAAATAAAAAGCTGAGCCTTTTCTAAGTCAAGAAAAACTCCGTACGCTCAAAAGAGATGCTTATAAAAGGATGCACAGCAAACCTAGGCACACTGTACAAAATAAACTCTAAAGTACCACTGACCACAGTAATAATTGAAGCAGTGTGGTTCAAAGAAGCAAAAAGCTAGGGAAGCCAAAGCTCAGCTTGAACTGCTAAAATAAAGGGAAGAAGAATCAATTTATAGGAAAGTGCAAGGCAAAACAAGGAAGATTATGCTTGCTGAACTTGACAAAGAGTATGTTAGTAATTGGCACGGTGCAATGCGGTGCCGTGGCAGAGCTCCCAGTCTGCTCCCAGTGAGCTGGTACCCCAGCGCCCACCGGCTCAGGGACGGCAGCTCGGGGCTGGGCGGTGGTGCCTGGGCGAAGGAGAGTCCCTCTGCATGGGCTGCGTCCAGCACAGATGCAGTTCAAGAACTTAAAAATGCCCTAAAGGATAAACAGGAATATTTCTGTGAGAATGGCAGCTGGTGAGTTTCATCCCAGGGTGGGCAGAATTTTGTTGGTGATTGCGAGCAATACGGAGAGCCCACCGGTTGACCTCGGAAACCGCTTGCCTTGCGCGTGACCCAACACTCGCAACATCAAGCAAGGTGGGATCGATCAGAGTTCCCACTCATTCAGGATCTAGGCAAATATTTATTTGCCTCAAGAGCAGAAAAACAGGCTTTCTCTTCCTGACTCTGCTCCAAAATTAACAGGGGCAAATGGCTCCAGATGTTGTCTGTGCTGGAAGGAGCTTTGATGTTCCTCTACGTTTTAGGAAAGCAAGGCATCATGTTGGCAGGTAATATCAGCAGTGAAGCTTCCCAGCCTCTTAGGCTACATCTTGTAGAGGATGTTACTCATGTCTTGGCTAATAGATGAGCGTTTCTCAGGCATTGTAATGCTGGGGGGCACCTGCAGCAGAGGAACAAAATTTTTCCTCATTATTGCGCTTATGGCAAGGCACAGACAGTGTGGCCTGTGCACAGGTGTAAAGGAAGATTTCTGTCTTTCTTGTTTGGACGGGCTGTTATTTCTTGATTGCGTTTAATTTTTATGGGGTTTTGAAACTCGTTGTGGGCTGTGTTTCATTCTTCTTGACAAGATGCCCCAGGCTACGTTATTCCTTGTGATACATGCGTTGCTCACCAAGACCGCGACAGTGTGTTTTGATCACTCGCTTTGCTCACGGTTGTGCCGCGCTCCCTTGCAGAGGCAGCAGGATGAGACAGGGCATGGGGGACTGCTTTTAACTCCGGGCACCTGGGCATCTTCTGGGCATGTGTGGGACGAGAAAAGGAAAGATCCTGGGGATGGGAGGCACACGGTGCAGAGCTGGGTGGTTTAACTTTTCCTGAAGATCACGTAATGAGGAGGAGAGGGCAGCCAGGACAGCGGCTTCAGAAGTGATAGCAAGACTTTATTAGGGTCCAAAGTGCACTGTGCTACATCTAGTGATTCAGAAATTTATTGAACAAATAAAACCAAGTAATGAATTTGCCTGAAAAGACAAAGCAGGTGGGAGGACAGCTGGTCAAGTTGTCTTTTTTTTTTTTTTCCTTCTTTTTCTTTTTTTCCCTTCTTTTTTTTTTTTTCTTGGTCTACCTCGCCTTGAGCTGTATGCATTTCAGAAGTTAATTATTTTAGCTTTTTTGCAAAGCTCAGCGAAAGGTGTTTATAATCGTATCCATTTCAAACCTTCAGCCAACTCAGGGCCACGGTAAATACATACGTTACTAAAAGCAGTCACTCTTTTCAGATGCTTAAAAAGTTTATTTGGAACTAACTGTAATATTAAATGTAGCTATGGCAACGCTCAATAGTGCTTGACTACTAGAAATGTAAAGTAAGCCGGGAATGAGAAATGAAAGAAGAAACATGCCAAGCGGTAATACCAAGCAGAACAATATGTGAAGAAATCAATATCCCCGCTTGTGCAGCTCCCACACAGGGAAGGAGCGCCAGTGATTTTCTCAGTTATTGTGAAAAGCACAACAATAATAGTTGCTGCAGTAAGGAAAGTATTTAAAAGAAGTATTGGGGGAAATTCGCGAGGATGGAAAAAAGCAGGCTTCAGGTTGCTCATTTCAGCTCCACAGGTGATCTGTAGCTAGAATACGCTGGAAAAGAGACTGCCATGCTACTTGTTCATCCTACAGGTCCCTGACTTGGTCTCCAACTGAGTCCAAGCTCATTTCTTTCTTATGATTACATGATCAAAGCATGAACTATTTTAGCAAGTTTAATGTAGTAATAAGAGAACATTTGCCACCACAGGAATCGGGTATGTGGCATTCCCAGTGAATTTCGAGGATGTTAGTAACAGGGACTCTACAGCAGTTAAAAATCAAGAAGGTTTGGGGGCTTTGATAAATTATATCCTCCTGGATTTCAGTCATAAATTAGTAGAATACAGAATCTGTATACTTAAAAGAACTTTTAAGAAAGCACTTGGCACAAAAGTATTCTCTTAGAAAGAATAACAAAACAGTCTTGTAGAAATCACTGATAGAGCTTCAGTACAATGGGTGGTCACAGGTATTAGCAGATGAGCTGCAATCAGAAGATGGCAAACAATCTAGTCATCTTTGCAAGCCAGTACATCTTAGAACATGCATATAAGACAGACAGAAACATGCTTTTCCATGACGCCTGGCTTAGAGCCTTTATGTTATGGAAAGCTGAAAGGAATATGGGCATTTAGCATTCCAGATCACCTTTGCAAATCTTAATTTTTGTTAAAATACAGCAGAGGGGAGGGTAAGCAATTGGAATAAGTCACCTCATTTATAGCTTGTTGATCACACAGTGAAAATATTTGATGGCAGATGTATGAATGACTGAGAGGAATGCAGCAAGAACATATATTAAACTTCTGTGGCTTGTTCTGCTTTTGCATTTTTGTCTGACAGAAAAAGATGGAAGCTTGCCTAGTCATATCTTCCTTCAAATCCAGAAATTCCTGAAGACGCTGATTGAGTCATGCAAACCGTGAGGAAAAAAATATGCTCAGGTGCAGATTTATTAAAGTTTGCTCAGCGAATGAAGAAAACAGGGATATGAGAGTTGTAGAAAGCATTTTGTCCCTGCCGTGCTGCCTTTGGCTTTTGCAGATTCCCGAGTATATAGGAACCTTCTGCAAAGACTGCAATAAATAGTATACCATTTTTGCAGTTTAAATTGTTTCTTGTTAGACTAGAAAAAAAGTATTGAACATCTGTCCTTAGCCACCTTTGCAACATGAAAAGCATTACTAAAGTGTTTACTTCCTCAGAAGAATTGCACAAACTATTCAAGCCGTACTTGGGGCTTAAAAAAAACACAAAAAGAAAAAATTGAACGCTATTGTAATGGAAATTAGTTTATTTTTTTCTTTTGCTCCAGGAAGGGTTGTTTGAAAGCACAGCAATCTTGTACCGACATTCTTGTCAGAGATAGGGGTGGCTAAAGAAACCAACTTCTTGCGTCCTAAACCGTACTGAAGTAACACTGATAGTCTCTATGAGTGAATGGTTCTTTTAAGAGTCTATTTAGTATTTAAAAAAAGTGATTAACTTTGTTAACAGAAGACCTTACTACTTTTATGACAAACAGGAGTGTGCGGAAAGGGATGCTCTGAGCAGGAGAGAAGAAAGCCTGTTGCGCTTAAAGACAGCGCTCTGCCTGCCCTTGCAGGCATCTCTTGTAACGTGCTTCCAACGACCCTGGATGGGAGCAGAGCTACTGCACGCGTCACTGCGGTCTGCTCTTAAAATAACCACGGAACTGGTGGCAGGGATAAAGGTGCCATTAATTTTCCTTTCAACTGGAGTATGTCTTTTTGCACCTTTTGCATGGAAGCAGAATACGCAGACTCACGTTGGCTTTGTCAAGTACAGAAATGCAATGTCGATCCTACGCTCTTGCCTAGGGCTGTTTATGCACAGTCACAAGCTTCAGTAGTCCCAGTGCTGGGCTAATTTCTGCCAAAATGAAGGCATTCTGATCTGCATGCACACAATGAAGCCAAATTAGGCCCACTGTGCTTTTCTGCATGCGTTCTGGATGTAACCCTCAGTAACAGCTTTTTTTTTTTTTTTCTGGTCAACCATGTACCAGTGTCAAATTTCTGGAAAAGAGTTATTAGTATAAAACCAACCACATTCATGTAGTTGCAGAAGATGCACAGGTTACCCAGTGTATCCCTCAAAGTAATAAATAGGGTAATTAAGGAGGGCAGCCTCAGAAAGAAGCTGTAGGAAAGGACTCGTCCCTGGGAACATGTCTCCAAAGCTCTCTGCGGGCTTGGAGGGCTTTGACTGGCTGCCATTTCCCCTCCTCTGCCATTCGGTTAAACGCTAACACCACCCAAGAGGGTGTTTGGGCTGTTTCTGCAAAGAGCGGGCTCCTAACGCGTGGGAAAGTGGTCGTGCTGAGGCCCGGCCCCGACCCAGAGAGTGGAAGTGTTGCAGGTGGGAGTTTCTGGCAGATGACCCCTTGGTCTGGCCTTTCTGCTCTCAGCACCGCAGTGTCACGGTTCTGTTGCTATGACATCATCTAGAGATTAAAGCTGAGTTGTGCCAAGACTTGCAAAAATACGTGTTGGGGAACAGCCTCACAAAGAACTTGATTCTAAATAAGAAAAACTGGTGAAGTGTAAGAAAGGACACAGAGGGACAAAGCCTCGCAAAAGATCTCACAGCAGGGTCGGTGGCAGAGCTGGCAATTAGAGCCGGTCAGAGAAGTCAATCTTTTTCCCAGCAAATGTTGTCCTTGAAGGCAAAAAGTGAAATTAAAAGAGCTTTCAAGGAGCTTGCTGGAAGCTCAATAGCCTGACTCTTTGCCTTCTCAGCTCTCTGTGGTCTCTCAGCTGTTGGAGAGGTATCCAAACCTTGATTAGCATCAAAACATCCCAGTCTGTTACTTAAAGTTGTAGCTAAAAGCATATGGCGGGAACGCTTAGAGCATCTCTATTTATCAGGCAAATCTCTTCACAGATGTCAAGAGTACTCACTGGATACTCAATGCATTGACCGCTGTGTTTAGTAAATCATCTATGTTAGCTGGCTAAATGCGTATTTTATTATTGATGAGGAAGTATCTTAAGTCATCTTGCTGGGAACTGACTGGCTGTAAGGCAAGTGAGATCTCATTTCTAGGGGTTTCTGTTGAAGGTCTTCAGCACAACCAGAGTTGGCACCACCCAGAAATGTAAAAAATAAACTAACAGCATAGAGTGACATCAGAGCCAAGGACTTCCCTATCTGATGCTCATCAATTCACTCAGAACAGTTAGAACAGAAGCACTGCAGAGTGGTGGAGCAAGAAAATGCACTAAAATCCAGGAAAGGTGCCTTCACGTTAGGTGAGCAGAGTCCACCCACCTGAGCTGCATTGCCTGAGACCCTTGGCCTGGGGCTTTTCCCCGTGGCTCTGCCTGCCTAAGGACCTTGCTGGGGCTGGGAGAATCCCACCGCTGCACAGACTGCTCTCCCGCTCTAAGCCATATGCTGTTTCCAGCATTTCTGCCACCTTACCCCAGCTGAATTTACCCCAGCTGACCTGCAGGAAGGCTTGTTGTGTGAGTTCTTGCCTTAGCTCTCCCCTTTCGGCACCCTTGCTTCAGCCACCCACCGCTGCTTCGTTACCCCAGACCTTGTCCAACCACCCACCTCGCTTGTAGCTGACCCACTAGCCGGCCCTTTTGGCCAGTGTATTGCTGCCAGTTCCTGACTTGTGGCCCACAGAAGCTCTTCTTGCAGCCCTGCCTGCTGCTGTTGCTTCAGTTGGTTTAGGAATCAGCTTCAGTCCCCGCTACAGACCTGAGGTGCTGCTGGATGGCACTTGTCACTTCCCCTCAGCTTCCCAGAGCTGCTGCAATAAGTGCATCCCTTCTGCGCAGGGGACTCTCTCCTGCAGAGGTTTTTAGGAGTCACTCTTCTCTGCTGTGTTACCCAAGGTGTTAACTGACTTCCCCAGGTTGTCCTAGGCTAACATCTGCCTACATTAAACAATTATTTAACTTTATACTTTGCTCAGGCATATAGAAACATAACCCTATAAAAAAAAGTACAGTGCTTCTATCAGAGGCATCTTTCAGCTTTTTGTCTTCTTCTTTTATCTTGCATTTTGTCTTCTGAGAAAGCCATTAAAAATCAATAGTTCTGCGTTAAATTTAAGCTTTGAAAAGTGTCTAGTTTTGTTGATGCAGTGTTTGAGATATTTCTGCTAAGAAAGTCAGTAAAAATGTTCTTCAGGATGATGTTTCAGGCAAATCTTTCAAGCATTATGTTGCACCTTATGCTAGGCCATAAAATGATTTTGAATGGAAAACATATTCTGAGTGGCAAAAAGTATACTTTTTTTTTTTTCTTTTGCTTGCCTTTTCTCTTGAACACACTTTGCTGCAGAGTCTGTTCACCATTCCGGTCACTCCGTAAAACTGTATGCCCACTTTTCAAGAAGTTTGTAACAGTTTTTATTGGAGAGCAGAAGAGTTTGCATGCTATCTTTGGTTCTTAGGAAGACCAAGCAGTAACTTACCTCTTCGCTGAGGAAGAAGTCCTTGGGAATTTTTATTTTCCTTCTGGTTTCATCCTTGTTTCTCAGAGTGTTTCATGGACAGCTGTTCTCGGCCATCTGTTGCACAGTCTGGGGTGCTGTTTAAGCACATATGGATTAAGATATGGTAGTCGGGATTTGGTGGTTTGAGTGTGAGTCTGGTGCTGAGCTCATGAATTGCCTCCAGCTGAGCCGTAAGTACGTGGCTGGTGGTTCAGAGCTGGGAGCGAAACATGATGCAGCCATCAAAGACAACGTGCCTTATCTGGACTAATTCAATGGGCTTTCTGGACTTGAGGCAAACACTTGATTTAGCCAAGATTTCTTTCTACCACATGTATGTGTGTGTGTGTATATATATATGTATATATGCTCTGTCACAGAAGAACTACCACATGCCTTGTGGTAGCATGACCAGAGTGTCACGAGACCTAGATTTCTAGGCTGAGATTTGCACTGTGTTTGGAGGAATGAATAAACTGCCCCGGATTCAGAGCAGTAGCAAGCAGAGGTTAGTTGCTTGTCTCAAGAAGGATCGGGCAGAGCTGCTGCCTACTGTGCCTGTCTCACGTGTCCCTCTCTGCCCCAGGGGGTGGAAAAAGCTTCCTGTGGTCTAAACTGCTGCCCTAGATAGGGGATGCATCACGTGTGTTTTCAGTATTTGCCTCACTTTCAGTCCCCTGTAAGGACAATTTGCACTTCCCTGAGTTGCTTATGCTTTGGCAAGGGTTGCAGGGATCCCTGAAGAAGGGCTGTCTTTCCTAAAACACTTTGGTTGCTCTGAACTGACCACAGACTCTGATCGCAAGCTGGGTCAGGTTAATCTGGCTGAGCTCTTCTCAGTATATTGCCTTCAGGGCAAGGAGGTGATTCCCCTTTATCCTTAGATCTTTGATTTTTGTTATTGAATTCTGGTACCTCAGTAGCTTGCCCTGACGAGCAAAGCAGTGTCTGCCACTGCTGACAGACAGGACTGTCTTGGATTTTAGAAAAGTTCAGGGAAGTGCTAAAGTTATGAAGAATTATTTTAAAATCAATGAGTCGGGCAGAATAATTGGCATAAATACAGCCAGTGTTTACAGCCACATTTATATGTAGAAGTGATTTGGGGTCACTGTGGTATAAATAACAATGGTATAACTCAAATGTTAACATTCTTTCTGTGTTCTCCAACTCATTTTCTGTCTTGATGGCTACACTTCAGATCAGGGCAAGTAAAGCCGGAAGGGGAAAAACAGACGACAGTGTTTTAAGCCTGAGAAACACAATGCAAATATCTAGGGTGCAGGCTACGAGGTAGTTTAGCTTTGAACTTTGAGCCCAGGGTAAACCAGCTGGCGCTGAGCTTCCTGCTTTGGTGTCTTCGTTAGTGCCTGGGTTTGCACCAGATCTATTAGATGGGGCTGGGCATTTCTAAACTACAGGGCAGATAGGGATGGCTCACTTTGCTACCCTTCCGCATCTGAAGGGGCGCACAAATAGCAGCTGGAAAGGGATGGGGCTGCAGTACAAAGTCAGCACACAAAAGAAGAAAATTGCATGTCCTTTCAGTTTTCTTACCTCTGGGCACCCCCATTTAAATAACACTGATTCAGCCGTGGGAACCGGAATGTGTCACGGCCAGGCCAATTACTGCACCTTCTGAGTTATAATGGAAAGGTGTGATGTTCAAGCCCCTGCTCCAAGCATGCTCGGGGACTTTATTACTCAGCTTACAGTAAGATCCTGAGATACTGGATGAGCTGCGTTTTATTGTGACTACTGAAGAGGCTAGTAAAACTAAACAGAAAGAAAAAGCCCTGTTCAACCTGGCTATGATCTCTTGAAATTCCTTTTGCAAATTCCCAGACCTAGGGGTAGCTGGAGGCCAGTCTGACCTTCTGCAGGCATTACAGCAGCCTCCAGGCTGCCCTGCGTCCTGCTGCTGCTGGGGACCACTGCAGCACAGTGGTACCTGGCCTCCGCTCGGATGCTAGTCCAGCCTATTTTCTCCCTACCATGAGAGACTGGCCGGTTGCATTTCTTTTTTGTGTGTTGTTGAAGTGAGTGGGCTCAGGACCCAGGGAATAGGACACTGTTTCAAATATCAATAAAGTTTTGGAGATAATGCCTAATGTTTAGGCTGTCCAGATATTCTCAAGCCACATCGCACAGTTAGTATAGAATCTGCTACTGGGTTTTTTAACTTAAATTGGTGGTGTGCACTTAAAAAAACCAACCAAACAAAAAAAACCCCAAACCAAAAAAACCCCACAACCAAAGAACCCCCCCCCTTTTTTATTTGTTTCCCAGCTAGCATAAATTTTCTTTCCCTCAGTTCTCTAATTCCCTACTGTTCTTCCCTTCCCACTAATAACTTTTGTACCTTCTGCTTTAACTTCTGTTAAAACCCTGCAACTTGGACGTGTTTCCTGTTGCTTTTCTTCCCCCTGTTTCCCAAGGAGTTTAGATGCAAGTATGTAAATTGTGGATGATGAGAGGTTGCTGTGACAGGTGCTTGAATGAACCCTCTTTCCAGGTGGTTTCCAGCTTTTGCCATACAGCACCATCAGGGCTCTGCTCTGTTCTCCTGTTGTGCAGTTCCCTATTGTTTCACTTCAGCTGGAAGTAAAAAAAAAAATAAAAAAATTCCTAAAGTAGTCAGCCAGCTTCACTGTGTGGTGTAGTGTGGCCATCTCAATCGACAGGTGATGGAGGTCAAGAGGCGAAGCATGGGATAGAGAAGGCAGGTTGGAAGAAAAAGCCCAGGATTAGAGATCACATTTTCGGAAGAGGCTGGGGGAGTAGCCTGCATGAAAATAATGGGAATTACTCCACACGCTCATGGCTTGGATGCTGCGTTGCCCTCGTGTGTTAATCCCAAACTGCCTCCTATTGCTGACGTAAAGGACGCACGTTGGATGTAAATGGTGGTCAGCCAAGGTTCATCAGAGCATATGAATGATCGACCAGTAGGGTTCAATCCATGCCGATATGCCACAGATTGCAGCCACATTTAGTTCTTCATAGCAAACTAGATCCTGCTGTAAAACTTCCCATCCTCATGTGTACCTGCTGTCCGGTGCTTTGAACCGAATGTTTCCTGCTCTGGATGGAAGGAGGATGTTATCGGCTGGCTCTTTAGCCAGCAGCTCAGTTTTTCTAGGACTTAATTGCCTTGGCTGCCTGGCTAGGCTGTCTGACTGTCAGCCTGGGCAGAGGGAGTGCTTTACCAGGTCTTTTATTTATTTAGCTGTTGGATGCATCGTGCTCTTCTTTTATTACCTGTCACATCTTGCTCCTTCTTGCTTTATGAGGAGCCCATTCCACAGCAGGACCCTAGGCTCTCCGGCAGGAAGATGGAGGTTTCGCTCTGTACGGCAGTCAGGAGAACAGTAGGAGTGTGGTGCATGTTTGGCATTTCTTTCTTTTCCCCTCACTGGCTGCATACATTATATCTTGAAAATCACTGGGCAAGAGCACAAGAGCCCAGTTAAGCAGCTCAGTGATTTGAAAAGGTAGTAAGGCGCAACACGAGTACTTACATCTTAAGTAAATTGTGCCTGTAAACTTCTTGAGGAAGAATGGCACTGGGGACACAGAATTAACAATCAGCAAGGAGTGCTGATGTCTACACCCTCGCTCCTTGATTCATGGATATTTTGACAACAGCGGTAAATCTCTTCAGAAAACAACACAGGAGAGCAAAGGGTATTTCAGTTCTACAACTGATAATTGGGGAAAAAAAAATCACCAGGTAATATCTTTATGTATCTGGCAAGTATGTCAAAATGTGGTCCAAACTGCAGACCCAGCATCAGCAGAAGCCACGTCATTGATTGGAGTGCTGCTCTCACTAGAAAGAAAATGCTGGACAAATTAACTGCTGACATGCACTCTGCGGAGTCACTGACCTAGCAGAGCATGAATTGAAAATGTTACCAAGTTAAAAAGGTCTTTGATGACTAATTTTGCATGTGTGTAAGTGGCTGTGCGTGGAGCGAACCAGTGGAGAAGCTGGCAGCCGGCATGAGACTCGGTGGGTTGGGTTCATCTCTGCCTGCAAAGGCCAGAAGGGCAGGTGGAACTGAGGGAGCCACCGTTGCTGTGGGAAAGAAAGCACTGCCGGAGCTCAAATTGTTTGCTTAAAACTAGTCTATTTGGGGTTCCGATTAAGTGCATTTTTCCTTTTTTTTTTTTTTTTATTTTTTTTATTTCTTCAGGAAGGAATAAAAGTATGTAGACAACCCATTTAGGTGGAGAAACCTGTATTTAGACAAATGAATCTCACCCCCTTTGTGCCTGCAGCTCCCCCGAAAACAATGCCAGTTACCAGCTCCTGGGGATTTGAGCCTTTGTCAGGCTTTGTGTGAGGAAAAAAATACCTGCAAGTGTTTAACTCTGAGAATAATGTTGGACAAATTAATGTATCAAGAAACATCCTTGCTATCACAATTTGTCTAACTAAAAGTGGACTGTTTTGTAATTCTTTTTTTTTTTTTTTTAAAGTGTGTGTGTGTGCACACACTTATCCTCTTTGCCCTTCTTCCCCTGTCGTTGCCTTACAGTTGTGAGATAAATTAAAATTGAGCAGGGATCGATAGCTTCCTCATTGACACTCTACTGACTCAGCTTCTTGGGATTTGATTTTTTAAGTATCTTCAGAAAGTTGGTATTTTTCTGAGAAAGCCAACTTAACCATAACATATCCTTCTTTTCCTTTTGGAACCTTCATTCTCTTAGAAGACTGTAATGATTCATGACCATATTTGATCCTGGATTATTGATAAACCTAAGATTTCTAACTATGTGACCATCCAGAATTGTACCTAGAAGTTTTTCACCTTTGGGAAAAGAGAAGCTGTAATTTTCCAGGGGGACAGCACATTTTTTCAAGCTCTGGTGGGTCATGAGTTCTGAGAAAGTAGAAGCTACAGCAATAAGTTTGAGAGATATTTTAACTTTTCTATACCTCTGAGCGCAGTACAGCATGGCTTATTTTAATTAAAGTCTGGTTTGCAGTTGGAAGGATAGAAGAAATGGTCCCGATAAAATTTTTTAAGACTCTCTAAAAGTGTCTTATGTAGAGTTTTTTCCTTCCTGTAAGATAAGTTGCATATGTAGAATATATGGCAATCTTGTATAAAAAGGTTTTATTGGCACTTGTTGTAATGACTTTCATAACTTATTCATGAGTTCACTGCTCATGAGTAATTTGGTCATCCAAAATACAGGCCAATAAAACTCTTACCTCACACCATACTGTCATGTCTTCTACACTCTGGGTGGGCAGAGCTATACCAGAAGCATGTTGTAGATCCTTTAAAGGAAGAATTAAAATAGAATATAAGTTCAGCTGTCATGAAACGAAAAGTGATTAGATGAAGAGAAGCTGAGAAAAACCACCAAGACCAAAGCAAATGTATTCTAGTTTTGACCTGATAAAATTGACATCTCTTTTTAAAGTGCCTAGGGTTGTATGTATGTACTTATGGATCACAAGCTGGTGCTCGTGATGTTTGCTGCTTATTTTTGCAGGTTTCCCTTCTTTCTACCTTTTTTCTTTTTTTTTTTTTCAGCTGAGGGAGTGGCAGTGGGAGAGTTATTCTTGTATACCTAAAGCTGTAGTACACTGGACTTTTTTATGGCCTCTGAAGGTGTTCAGGAGGGAACACTTTCATGCAGTTGGAGCAGCATAGATGGGATGTAAATCTAAAAGCAGGCTGTCTGCACACAGAGAAAGCAATCTCATAAATCTAGTTTGACACGATTCCCTATTTTTAGCTTTGTGGTACAGGATCATATGACTAAGTGCCCCGAGGGTATCCACTGCTCCCACAAAAGAGGAGAACTCCCACCTCCAGAAGGCAGGCTCATATCTGTTGTGCTACTCAAGAAATGTAATGAACTCCTGACTAACATGACATTTTATAACCAACAGAACTTTTAGGTACCTGAGCTTGGAGATAACATACTGATTACCACTTAACTTCATTTTTCTACCACTTTAAATCAGTGGCATTGAATTTATCATCTTTGGGCCTGTTTTTCTGTCAGATTACATATGTTATATATGCTATATATATATTTCTTGCAGCGTATGAAGATCTATGCTTCTGAACTCTTTAACTTTTTTAAAAAGACCGTATCCGGTGCGTATTCTCCTACCCAGAGCAGGGTGGATGTCTTCCCTGCCTGCCAGCCCCTACCCGTCTTTTAGGCAGAGGCCGTTCCTTCTGATGTGGGGGACATGACCATGCGCCTGGTGCATTTGTAATAAGAATATTGACCCTTTAAGGGGCTTGGCAAAAAGCTAGCTCTGTCCCATAGAAACGCAGTACCAGGGAGCATGGTACTTGCTGACTTCCATAAATAAGGCTGGAAAAGGGTGCGAAGGGGAAGGGCTTGCTTTGCCCGAAGTGGCACAAAGAGGGCTGGTTGTAGGGGTACTTTTGCAAGATGGGAAGGTCTTCCTTCCCAGTTAAATGAAGGAAATTTTTCAGCCTGAGTAAAAGGGAGAGAATTTTTGCTTAATGAGCTGGATGGCACTGCCTCTTTTATTTCTGTTGAGCAAAACCTGACCTGAAGCCGTTCTCTTGGAGTGACTGGTATTCACCATCCTGTGTATGTTGGAAGCAAGGCCAGGCTGTAGAGGGAATAACAAATGAGGTGTGAGGGGGTGGAAATGTGTAGCTGTAAGGACCTAATGCAGTAAGCGAGACTGGTTCACGGATTTTCTGGTAATTATGAGAAGAGGGTAGCTTTAGGGTCACCTAGCCTGACAAGACTGCGGTTCTTGAGTGAAGACAAGCCTTGCAGTGAATATGCCCTCCATTAACAAAAATATTAACGATATTTGCCAACTCAAATACTTTAATGCTACTTTAGTAACCCAGGAAGGTCACAGAAAATGCCTGACTCAGTAAAGCAGGTGCTAAGCCTTTGTAAGGCTCTCCCAGTCTTCAGACTAGCAGTTCCAACTGCTAACACAGCGTTGTCCATTGAGCCCCAGGTGCACACGTGATAGTTGGAGAGGTTTGTAGGTTAGGCCTGTTTTCTGGGTGTTCTAGGTGTTGAAAATGCTGTGTGGTATTACAGTCCTGTTATATTGGGTTCATTTTATTTGAATGATTTTTTTAGCAAAGGACACCTTGTCATCTATGGTTCCTTGAACTGTTATACAAATATGCACATACGTCTACTGTTCCTATTCTGTTTTTTCCCCACAGATCTACCATTGACTTTTGTCATTTACAGTGGTTCTAGCAGAAACTGTGTATGTCATGTCCCAATCTTTCTGCAATCTGAAACACGAGATAAAATTGCACACCAGACAGTTTGCGTGCACACCACCACATCCTGTGAGTTAAAACCCAGAGAGACATAGGTATTACTGTTAACTATCCCTTAAGATAGGATTTTAAGGGACTGTTTAATTTATGTTATTTGCTTTTGTTTCTCTCTGCTGAAGAAATGTGTGTATCCCCCATGCCTGCGTGCAGTTACAGCTAGTGCCACTGCACTTAACAAGGTAGGAGGTCCCATCAATTACATTTTTCAATGCATCCGCACGAATGCGGCAGCACTCAGACTTTACACCCTGCTGCTAGCATGGGAAGTTGATTGTCAGTCCCCCAAATGTACAAGTGTCATTTGCAGGTTAAAATGACTATAAATTAATTATGTCTTTCTGGAAGACGGGAGGAGTGGATAGAAATGCCTTATCGCATAACTTGTGACAGCTCTCCGCTGTCTGCAAGGAGGGTTATTAATTTTCACCTCCTTGCCTTTCCTCCCTACCTCTTCTAAAGGTCAGTAACGAGGGTACTACTTACAACAGCAAAGTGGCCGTTCTCTTCATTTTGTTGCGTACGTGGGGTTGGTTTTTTTTTTTTTGCTTTGATCTTCTGAATATTTTAGATTTTTATTAATGGTGGAGGGAAATATCATTTGAATGATGTTTTTTTAATTTGCGGCTCTCTAGGACTGAAGGATGGGGAAGGTGAGTTTCCTTGGAATCTCCTGGTGTCCTGGGCAGAGACCACACAGAGGTTTACCCCCAAGCAAACCTCATCCTTCATTTCCCACTGCTTTGCCCTCCTTACTGGCAAGAAAACACTTCTCTAGATAATGTAAAGATTAGATCCACAAACAGAAGATGCCTTGTCTAGGTGACAAAGCCTAACACATAACAACCATAACTTATTCTTCTGCACCGAACTCTGGACTACTTTAAATTGTGTTGGTGTCCATGGTTTTCTTAGCAAAACTCCCTCATTATTCACTTTTTTGCTTCGAGGTATACTTAGAAAAGCCCTACAGGCTAGGCAGCTGGAGCATAAGAACTACCAAGATCTATAAACCCCACAAAACTATTTACTTCACCTTCAGATCCTGCTCTGAGAAATTCCAAACTATGTTTACAGAACCAGATCCTGTACAAAATAAAGGACTTCTGTGCGGTGGCTCACACAAGCCATGAGAAACTTCCATGGAGAGCCCTCCTCTGTCGGAGGCAATCCTGGGCTGCTGCTTCCCTGCCCACGTGTAAACTCTCCTACCATTCAGCTCTGTAAAAATCTGCACTGAAGCTGCCTCAAATTTGTCTGTTGAAGCTGTTTCATTTTGTGTGATGGTAGTGGAAATTACGTAGGTTGGGCATATAAAAGTGTGAGCATCACCATATAGACTAGTATTTGTTTCATGGCATTCAATAAGTAGTTCCTCTGCTGGTGGGATATATAGGGGAGGACATTTCAGCATCCACCAGCACTAAATGCTTAGAGAAATTCGGTATTAGTAAATTGTTTTTCTGAAAGCAGGCCCGTTAGCTGAGGAATGCCTAGTCCTTTCTGAAAATCAGGCCTAGCTCACTACCTAAATCATTGCTGAAAAGGAGTATTTGCTATTTTAAAACACAACTTTATGAAAAAGATGCACTGAGACCTATTAAGATACTGGAAAAAATAACGAGATAGTTTATATTGTCACTCTCTCGGTAAGTTATTGAGCGTACTTCCGTGCTGTAAGGAGACTAGTTCTTTCATCGTCTGATATAAAGCATATTTATTTGTTATCATCCGCATCTGCGAAGAGAACGGTATCCTCCTGCTTTATGCGTATGGCTATGTTTGGCTGTAGCCTGCGCACTGTGAATCATGGATGTGGCAGTAATAAAGTTTATTATCAACAACTTATCATGGAATTGAAGTTTCTCTTCCAGAAGTACTGCAAGTTTATGCATACTCTTCAGCTGGTGTGTAAATCATGGATAAAAGTGACGACTGGAAAATGGGGAACTTTCTGTAAGAACTTTAGCTGAAAATAGTTTTTGTTTTCAGCTGCAAATCAAAACCTGACGTATTGCAGTTGCAAATGAAAAAATATTTTAATTCTGAATTACCACTGTGTTTCCTCTGGGGACGTGATTTAGGTGTCTCGTGTTTGTCTGCGCCATTCTCAGGTTCTATCTTCAGCGATGCGTCATGAGTTTTCTCTTGCGATGGGACTTGGTGGAGTGTGGTGCTAGGTGTGCGAATGTAATGTCATGGCAGAGAAAGAAGAGAAAGGAGGAAGAGACACATTCATTTTCTGTGAAGTACTGATATTTTTTTCCAGATTGAGATATTTGCCTATTTGTTATTTTGATAAGAAAGTGAACTTTACCAAAGCAAGCAACACCTTATCGTTTAAAAAAAAAAAAAAAAAAAAAATCAATTAAAAACTCACTCTAAAAAAAATTTTTGACCTATCATAGCAAACAAGAACACTGAGCTGTAAAACTACTGTTAGTATGCAGAACATGTCTTTTGGTCGTAATACATATGTATGAGAAAATTATCCTGTGAGAGGCATATACTGAAGAAATCTTGATTGCTTTCTGGTGTTATTTATGTATTTAAATTAGATGGGATTTTAAAATTAGTATATGCAGAAAACAAAGGGGATATTTAGGACATATCAAAATGTTACGATAATACCCTTATTACTAATAATTACTGTGCTGCAAATCTGATACCACTCAATAAAAGTCACTTAATTTATACCAGTATGAAAAAGATGAGAAAAAAGACAATTTTTTTTTTTTTTTTTAACACTTTTGATACAATGAAGAGGTCACCTCTTAAATCTAATTGGATTGGATAGAAATGTTGCTACAGCAGGCTGGAAAAAAAAAAGATCTTTGGTCTGCTGTCAATTTGTACCGTTGGCTCCAAGGTGTTGAATAGAGAGAAGTCGTTTGGTGCTGTCTATCTTTCCCATCAATGGAAAGAAAAGGCATGGGCGCAATGGCTGTTAGGGAGGGATCCAAAATGGACCCTGTGTCTCCAGGCCAAGAGTCCTTCTACGAAAAGGGAGTTGTGCAAGAATGGAGGTACATGGAGACAACATTCTGAGAGGAAATCCTTTATCATCCCTATTTATTAGAGAACGGTAGCTACAGTGATGTGATCTTATTTTTCCTAGTGTACGTTTGATATTGCTACTCGTTTAACTCTTTCTTATGCTGCACTTTCTCCTCTCACTCATATGAATTTAGTCACTTCAGGAGGGTTTTTTTGGAAATCTTTAATCATAATTAAGTGAATTGATTTATACATAGTACTTGTAATCATATTCAAGCGGATGCAAGAAGGGCTTAGAGAGGACTTTTAAAGTGCCAATTAACTATAGGATATAGACACTGGATGATGACTTATGCAATGCTGAATAAATCAGTCTGCAACAGTATAAAATCAATTTTGCTTCATGTTCAAAAAACAATTAATATAAACAATCTGACTTCAGAACTATAAAATCAATTGTGGCTCACGTTGTTTCATAAAGCAATTAATACAAACCATTGGACTTCAAACGTCTGCTGTCATATCTGGATCACTAGCCTTAAAAATGCCGACAAATCTCTGGCAATTTAAACTGAATTGCCATGCGAGGTAGCCCAAGAGATGGCGTTTCAGTTATCGGTGTTTTTATAGGCTAATGAAAGGACGTAGCAAAAATGACGGTCGCGATCAAAGTGAGCTCCATCGCTTCTGCTCCACCTGCCCCTGCCAAATTGGAGCCAGTCGCCTCCGCGGAGGGCGACGTCTCTGCGGCGCTGCAGGCACCCGCACGGCTCCCGGCTCCAAGCCAAAGCTTTCCCCGAGAGTCTCTGCCTTGGGAGCTGTAGCTTGAAGCCCTCCTTGGAGATTCAGCTCATAATTTCTTATTTCTGTACAACCTAGACACTGTTCAAATAGTTTCTTTAGGCTGTGTTAGCAGAGGTAATATTTGAGGAAAGAAAGTGCCCTTGCTTTAAGAGAGTTAAATGGACACAAATCAGGAAAAGTAACTCGGAAGAATTTGTGGGCGCAGAATAGAAATGCTCACAGAAGGCTAAGATGGTGGTAAAAAAACCGAATGAAATATTTAATTTCATACAGATCTAATTTTTGTCTTTCTCAATCAGCAGTGACCCATTAACAGATATTTTCTGTAGGAGGGTAACATGTAGGACATACATCTAACAGACTGTAAATGGAAAATTCATGGAGGCAGAGGGCTGAATGAAACTTTTTGCATGAAACTTCTCATCAAAATATCCAAATTTGACAACAGTAAAATGTTTTGCTAATACGTGTTGACCTCAGTAACTTTTTTTCCATTTCTGAAGGATTCAAAACTCCAGTTTGAGCACTTAAAAGTATGTATTGATTTACAGGTTATATATGACTTTATATTAGACAGTATTTTAAAATACACAAAGTAAAAGAGTAATAGAATAGAAAAAACAATATGATATGATATTTTATTTTCTGCAGATATAAATTTGGCACAGATATAAAAAATAATCTTTTCACTGTGTTTATGTCACATTTGGTAGGTGCCTACAGACTCTGCCAAATTATATTTGTTACTCCAGGAACCAATACAACAGTAATAATTAACCATACAAATGGAAAAATAAAGTCTCCATGGGAAATGCTGAAAGGAAAACAATACCATGCCTGATCTTGCAGAGTGCATGTTGGTACGATGTCGTAACAAATCTCATCAATGAGTAAAAATCATCGGTAAGCGGGTATATCTCCTAATTGTGGTACTTAAGTGCTGTAGATGTCACTGCTGGTTCTGCTGATGTCAGCAGAGGAGCAGGGATGGCACAGGGTGGCAGGAGCGGTTAGAAAGTGTTTTGGCTGCTAACTTTGCCTAAAGCAATTACATTAATGTTGGTTTTCTAAGCATTTCGCATGGTGTCAGTAAGTCTGTGCTTACTGCCTTGCAGCTGGTCAGGGTACCCAGGAGCCTCCGTCTTTCTAACAGATTCTTCGTTCTTTCCTTCCCCCTGGAGAAAGAAAAAGAAAAAAAAAAAAAAAAAGCGATAAAGCAGATCTGGCACCGAAAGCATGGGACATACTCCAAAGGCTATTTAGGCATGATGACAGATGTGGCAATGCATTTCTGCAGCCCATGGAAAATCCTCAGACGCTGCCGTGGACCTGCTGAGGCTGCTTTTGCTAGCTCCAGGCGAGGAAATGGGGAGCTCACCAGCTGGAAAGCTGGAGAAAAGGAGAAGGGGGGAAAAAATTGCCCAAACTTGAGCGTGCTTTGTCAGGCGGGGCTGAAACACCTGGCAGGTCAGTGCTGTTTTTGCCAAAGGACTGGACGTTAAAGGGGAATTTTAGTGGAACTTAAGTGCTTAAACGGCTTTTAAAAACCTGTGCCCAGTGCGGATGCAGGTGGATCTGGCGGTCTCAGGTGGGTTTCTAGCAGAGAAGTGAGGAGAGGCGGGAGCCTGGCTGCTGACACCGGTGGCTGGGGGGTCAGTCCGGGACCCCGGAGAGCTGGGGAACCCCATCCTGCACGAACCCCGTTACTGCCACCTCGAAAGAAAGGTCTGCACAGAAAGCTTTATTGTTTGTCAAAGCAGGTCAGCGGGTTGGCTCATCATAACCGTAGGCAATACACAGATTTGCTGCTTTCTTGTATTAAGGGAAACATATATTTCTACTTACATTAGCCAATCCACATCTGGTTTGTAGATTCATAGCGTGATCTCCCATTGACTGCTGTTCTGGGTATATTTATAGCACAAATTTCCCAGTTAAATATAAATTAATTATCATTTATATTACAATATTATCCTTGGGCCCCCAAGGCTGCTAGTTCTGCACAAATTTATACTGTAAAAAATGCTTCGTTCTCAAAGACGTTACTATTATTATATGTAAATCTGTAGGACACAGAATGTCTAAAGAGGCATTATCACCTCCATTATTTTCTCATCCTTGTTTCAGATAGGAAACCTGAAATAGATTAAAGTTTCTTTTTTTTTTTTTTTTCCATGGGTCTTGGAGAATTTCATATAGGAGACTGGGAATTCAGCCAAAAAGGTCTTAGATTTCAGACCGTGTCCATAAACAATCAGTTATACCAAGGGTCCACATAGGTATGGATATTGAATGTGTGTAAATATGTATAAATGATAATAGAGCAGTGCAGTAACTGATGCTAGAGTAAGGAGATTACATCGTTTTAATCTGGAAGTCTAGAATCTAAAATGTGCTTTCTGCTATTTTACAATTACTAAAGTTCAAGTTAAAAGTTCAGGTTGTATTTCCTGGGTGGAGATTTGTGTTAATGAACACGTGCTACCTGAAGCTAAAGCCTGAGCCTTGTAGAAATAGATTGCATTCCTAAATTTAGCAGAATCTTTCAAACTCTTGATGTATATGCACAGTAGATAGGCTTACCTGAAAGCATTGATACTGGCAGGTGATGTTAAAAACTTCATTTTCAGATGCCGCCGTCATTTGACTAATTATTATTAAGTGCGTTGGAGGTAATTTTTGTTTTGTCCTGGCTCTGGGATAGTCTGCCGTCTGGACGAGGGACCGCAGTCCTTCCTTTCCCTGCAGGGGAAGCCGGGCTCAGCTCAGCATTCGGGGAGCAGGGAAGTCCCGGTCCCGAGTGCTTCACCCCAGGTGGCCAGTGAGAGGGCCCCCAGGTGGGTCCCCCCTACAGGGCTCCACATACCTGGGGACCTTCAGTTAGAGGTAAACAATATTTTTCCTACCTACTTTCAGTAGCCATAGGAAAACTTAGAAGCCCCAGGTTTCAGTCTAATCAGAGCAATATCTGTAAAGAAGAATGGGAACAGCCCATACGACGGAAACCTTGGATCTCGGTCTGTTTTTTATACCACAAATCAGCGGCTTGCTCATAGCTGAGCTGATTAAACTTTACCCATCTATTTTAATAGATCCTCAGTAACGGTTTCACTGAAATCAGCGTGAGTAATATATTTCAGGTATGACTCAGGTGGAGATGTGCGTGTTTCTGTGGGAAGAGGCAAGCAAACTTCTGGCTTAAAAAAATTCTTAAAGCAATTTCAAATGTGAACTGGGAGAGCAAGGCTGATAAAGACCTGCTCCAGGTTTCAGTTTAATGAATTCCCGATTGAAGAATATCTTGGTATGACGCAAAATGAGAAGATGCAGTAAGGCCCTCTGTTGTGGTTTCTGGCATGCCGGCAACATTTAATTTCAAATTATGCAATCTATGTCACTCATATGCAGTAGTTATCTTTTCACTTTGGGGTTTTTCCTGAGCACATATGAAGGAAGTTGTTATTATTATTGAGGTCTCTGTTAACAGAAGATAAGTTAGGATTTGTGGGGGAAAAAATTGTACTAATGAATTGTCACATTCCTGCGGTCTGGGAGAAATCTCTCCAGTTCCTAATACCAGATAGAAAATAGATGAGGTCATACAACCTACAGCCCTGTCGAACAGAAACATTTCTTTTGGTTAATTTTCCCAAACAAAGGTTTAAATCTGGAGGGCTTTAACATAATCCATTTCTGAGTAGTGAGTCGGTTTCCAACTTTGAAAATTTGTTAATGAGAAACAGGAGAACCACCAGGAAGGCACTCGGTGGGGTTAAAAGTCACGCGTACTGAAAAGTGAGTATCTCAAGTCCTCAGAGCCTTCCTAGCTCTGACTTGCTGGTGTTGGTGAACTGGTGACGTGAATGTCCTCCCCAGAGCTGAGATGCAGACGCAGCTCTCTGCGTTTGCTGGAGCGCAGGCAACCAGCAGCTGGTTTCCAGGAGGTCCCTCGCACTGCTTTCCAGCCCTTTGGAAAGGACTGCCATCCCCGCTGTTAGAGACTCGGTTAGGGCTAATTTTAGGAGTTTGATGAACCGTGGTTTGCTTTCCATTTGTTCACAGGGGTTGTAAATTGCTAACGATCTGCAGCAGAAATTAATTATTGCTAATTATTCCCTTTCAACCACAGCTCAAACCTTCTTGCAGCACAGCGCGTGGATGCAGGTTCCATGAAGTCCAAAACTCGTTCCCTGTTCTGCCCTTGAAGGGAACAGCAGATCCTGCTCACTTTTTGCATGCAGACTGGCTCCTGCAGGACTGCAGGGAGGGGGTTGCTCCTCGTGTTTTCAGAGGCAGAGAGGATGCCTGTACTTACAGCCTAAAATGGGATTAGGGCCTTTCCTTTGGCACAGGTTCACTCTTTCCTCTGGGGCATTAAGTAGGACGAGGTGAGAACTGAGATCTCTTCCAAATAAATATATTGAGAGAGATTCTATTTATGAGGAGAGCAATGCCTCTGACTTCATGTAAATGAAGGTCACGATAATACTCCACGTACACTGCGTAAAATGGTGCTATTTTCTATTCAGTTTGCAAATAAGCAGTTATGTTGTTATTGAAAAGTATAACTTGCAAAATTTAAAAGATGGAAACTAACTATATGAAGTGGATAACTGATGTTGAACTAGTAAGGCAAACTAACTGAAATGTCACCTGGTTCGTGGTTACGTTTCCTAAAAGGGACGTTTGGCTTTGATCAACACAGGGGATGCGCTGAAGCCGTGTGTTCCCACTGCCTCTGTCAGCTGAGTCTGGAGGTGGACAGAGAAATCTGAAAACACCTACCAGCAAATCACAGTGTTTTCAGGGGACAAAGATAAGTCAAAGCATGGGGTGGGATTTTTTTCCCACTTGGCCTTGTGGCGAACCATCTTTAATGAGGCTAGTGTGTGCTTGCTGGCGGGGTGATGCTCTCCTGTGTCTAACCCTGGAAAAGCGTCGGCTCTAAAGGCACCCATGAAAGTTTGCTGGCAGAAAAGCAAGTGCCTCAATTTCTGCATTTCATCACATGCGTAATTGCCCGAATATTGAGGTATGCGCTTGTACGTAGGGGCAGAGCCCTCTCAGCAGTGAACATGGCACTTTCTAGGGCAGGACAACACAAGGTGGTTCCTTCATCCAAAGCAGCCCTGAGCTCCTCTCCTTTCATTTAACAGCTCAGTGTATAAAGGGCTCCTGGAGTTTGCAAAGGTGTTTTGAATCTCATCTCTCTCTGACTCAGAGCTGTGATTTCAGCTAAAATAAGGTAATGATCTTCGAGACGGGAAGAGCGCAGGTGGTTTTCTTAGTCTGTGGTAGAAGTAGTACGTGACTCAGGGAGTACTTCTGCGGAGGAAAGCCAGGGCCACCAAAAGCCCTGGTTTTAGGTGCTGTCATTTTGAGATAAAATCCCCGCAGTGAATGTAGCTTCCTGTTGATGTTGAACCATCAAATGCAAAGCTGCTTCTGCTTCTTTCACCTGTACCTGGCAAGTCCTCACCCAGCTCATTTGATGTCAATCATTCACCGGTGGGAACTGCGGTAATCTTGTCTTCTGTTGTGTTTGAAGTTGCGGGTTAAAAAATCTCTCCAGCAAATCGCATCCTTTTGACACCAACTACATAGCTAGAATATTCATTTATTGAAAGGGACAGCGTTATTATCTGAATGGTGACGGTGTGAGCTGTTAATTCCCACACGCTTCTTAGTGACACAAATTCGCTGTAAAGAGCGGTTTTGTTTGTGTGGAGGCAGCTCTCCTTTGCCTTACCGTATATCTCTATTATAAAACACAAAGAAAATGTAGCATGCATTGGTTCTCAGCATCGTTTATTGTAGTGTGGAAAGTGCAAGTACCAATCTCTTCCTCAGAGGGCTGCTGGGGAGAGCAGCGGGCTTTCCACCACCCTGCATGGCAGGAGGTACAGGCCCAGGCTGGTGACAATTAGTCGTATGCTGAGATGTCTCCTCAGCTCCCTCCAGCACCTGCTGCTCCTCCGTAAGAAACCTAAACGATGGCCCTCCTACTGAGGTGTGCTCAAGAGAGTGTCTGTACGTAACTGTGTACCTTCAGAGCTCAGCTGCCGTCTTTATTACAACAATTACTAAGGATCATTTGACTGTAAATGCTGGCGCTCTCTTGCTATGAATCAATCCGTCATTAACCTTAGCAGTATCGACGTGTTCTCACTATGCATTTCAAGCAGATTAATAAACAAGAGAAGAGTTAAGAGCCCATTCTGCGTGCTGCAATGTATTCCTGGGTTGCTGGATCTGGGTAAACACGGTGACACCTCATTGTACTGTGAGAGATTTATGAAGGAGCTACAGTGTGGGAGAGAAGGGGAAGAGAGAGACTTGGGCTGAGATGTGCTGATAAAGAAGCAAAGCTAGACAGAGAAATGGGAGCAACGTGCACAAATGTGCGCAGCCGAAAAGCAGGCATCTGACAATGAGCTGACACATGCTAGGTAGGAATCGCTTTCAATTTCTTCTGTCATGTCACTGTGATTCTCGACGACTTTGAATCATTCTGGGAACAATTGACATCAGTATGCTGAAGGGAAAGGAGGAAAAGAAAGAAGAAGAAAACAAAAAACAACCAACCCTGCATGAAAGTAGCTCTTTTAGATGTGTCGTTTTAGGTGACCGTAGTTAAAAGCATATGCTTGTGTCTTGCCAAAGTGTAGTCCTGTGTATTATGAGGTCCTTGACTATTCTAAGACATTACTTCATAATTTAAAAAAAAAAAAAAAAGGGAAACAACTGAGTCATTCAGAAATTTCTGACAGTGTATAAAATCATAGATTTTCTGACAGTGTATAAAATTATAGATCTCCCTCCTCCCCCCCCCCCAAAAAAAAAGATCTTGAATATCTTTTTTTTATTTTTCTTGGCCAGCATTTCCCAACCAGTGGTACCAGCCAACATGATGCTCACGAGGGTCTTAGATATTTGCTGGAACAATATTCCCGTAAACAGTCCAAGTTGAGGCAATATGATGTTACATGCAGAGCTGTGGTTGCTCGAGATTTCTGCTTGCAAGGTTGGGCATCGCAGCCCAGCGGGCGGCTGCGGTGAGGATGACGTGGGGTCCCTGGGAGCAGGGGCAGCGTTGGCCATTGCGGGTCAGTGCCGCTCACCATCTGACTTTCCCAGCAACGCTGGCACCACCGAGTCCTGTGGTGGCAGCCAGGAATTTGGGAGGGCTGAGGGCAGCCTGCTTTTCATTACCTGACTTCTCCTGAGTAAATAAGGAAAGAGAGGTGACAAGCACAGCAGATGACACTGGGCTCCTCCGCTCTGGGTACTGCAGCTGCCTGTAGGAGCAGCCAAAGTTTCCAGCTTTAATTGACAGCGAACAGGCACTAACTCTGTAGCTGTCTAAAACAGGAGGTCTGGAAAATAATATCCTTTCTAGGAAATGTGAAGCACTTCACTGAGCCTCCTGCTTAAGTGGTAGGACCTGAATCTGCAAGTCCCCAACCTGGAGCAGCCTTTGTGAGTGAACTACCTCCACCGAGTAGCCTCGGAGAGAGAG
Organism: Fratercula arctica; assembly: GCA_947846985.1. Lineage (NCBI taxonomy): Eukaryota > Metazoa > Chordata > Aves > Charadriiformes > Alcidae > Fratercula > Fratercula arctica. The sequence goes on from CANTUZ010000010.1 coordinate 31,897,803, forward strand.
GTGCCCAGATGGCGTCTGGAAAACCTGCCCGTTTCAGTGCCCATGCACCAAGTGTCCTGGAGCTTGACAAGTCACCAGAGGGCTCACAGCTTAATTTTTTGTAATTCCTAACATATGTAGAACTTCAGCTGCGACACAATTAATTCAAGCCATTAGCAAGAGCTGGATCTGGGCCTTTGCAGAAACTGAATGGCCTACCTTTTTTTGTGTGTTTTAGGAATGAAACTGCTTCTGCTTCTTCTGAATGGGGGTTACAAGGGACTAATCCACCTTTGGGTGTATTTCTTCAGCCGACTTTAAGTAGGCCTGCTGCTGGGTGAGGTACCCCACATCCTCGTGACTTTGAGTGCATGAAGGTCTTGGGGACACCCAGTAGCTGGCTCAGGAGTCAGCAGTTTGCAGGCACAAACCCTGTGATAAATTTCAGATAGAGAGTTATTTCCAAGCAGAATGGTCCAAAGCTCATTGCTTTGTCTCCTTTATTTTTATTCACGTTTTTAAGCTTGGTCATTCAGGTCCCAGGTAAGACCTTTTTAATGACCTCCTGTTAGAATCCCTTTTACGAATACGAATATCTTTGTGCAAAGTTTTGCACATTCAGCTTCATAAAAACAAAGCCTTTAAAATCAGCGGCCGGCATCTGGAAGCTTTGAACAATCTTCATGTATACTAAAGAATTTCAGTTAACTTTTAAAGTTCTCAAATAATATTTTATATTCTAAATTAGTATGTATAAATAATTTTTGAGGTATATCCTCCCGAGTTTTAGACCTTCTAGCCAATTTTATTCTACTGTCTCAGACTATACAAATATATACATTAAATGTATTTATAGAATAAGTAGCTATTATAGCTGAGTACTTAAGTCAAAATGAGTAATTTATACAGATTTTCTATTTTAGAAAATCTTACCTTTTTTTTTTTATCACTTCAGTGTCTTGTATAACTTTTATGTAACTATACAGATTGATTTGGAAAACAAAAAAAAGAAAAGGAAAAAAAAACCCACAACAAAACCCCTCTGTGAGTATCTGTGAGTTTTTAATCAATCTACACTGATTAGTTGTGTTTGGTCAGATGCGTAATATGACATTGTTCTTCTGCTGCGACTGGATGGATGCACAGATAATCGTGATATGAATCATTACATTTGCAAAGCAAAATCCATTTTCTACCAGTTCACTTCCCACGAGCATTTTTTATAAAGATGAATTGCTGATAGGCAATATTTTTTGAATATGTTGGCAGTTTTTAGGTGTCTCCCTTGAGCAGCTGTAGAAATTATTTGCACCTGATTTTAAAAGGGGCAAGGAGGTAGTGCTCTGACTAGGACTCCTGCAGGTGTTACGCGGCTCCATCGTTGGAGTTGAAGGTGATTAAGACGGAGGAGGAGGGGGCCAACCTGGCGTGCCCCATCCCATCCGCTCCTATGTCCTGGGGACTGACCAGCTTGGGAAGGGCTCCCCAAAATGTTTGCAGGAGGCTGGAAGTGTTGCTCAGTGTGGGTATGATGATGATAAGCAGAAACACACTTCATTGAGTGATTACCTACTGACTTCCTCATGGAGGGGAGCTCTGGGAGTGAATAATTTCTATTTCATCAGTGTTTTCTGACTGAACTGTCCTCAATTTAGAGGCCTTTTGTCATAGTTTTTTGGGCATGTGCTTTTCCCTGTAAGTTTACCTTGGCAAATAGCTACGCTCACAGGCTGAGCAAGCTTATCTCGAACAAGTTTGCACATGGAGATGTAAGAATGGGAGTGGTAGATGGTCTCGTAGTTACCGCAGCTCACGAGGAGCAGGCCCATTTCAGATGCTGTCTCTGGTTTCTCGTGTTACACTGGCCGTGTTGGGTATTAGTGCTTTCCTTCTCTCAGCCTGCCTGGTCTGTCGAGGTTGTCAGATGCGCACAGCTAATAGGAATTATTTAGGTAGAGCATCTGGTACAACTTGGGACCCAATATCGCAGGGTGTCACTAGACGCGATATTCATGTATGCCATGGCAAAAACAAAGTACCAGAGCAGGTTAGTGCAGAGAGAAAGAGACGCACATAAAATTATAGTGCCAATAGCCCTGTGTTGATAAAGATTAATATCTCATAGACCTCCTTGAATTTCTCTCCGCTTTCTAACTCTTGTAAATTATTTGCAATGATGATAGTATCTTATTGCTGTCTTTTAAAAAAAAAAAAAAAAAGAGAATTTCCCAGGTAGCATTGAGGTTCCCTGGTGCCTGGAGGAAAGAGGTGAGAGAGCGTTTGGCTGTGAGTACACACAATGGTGAAATTGTCACCTCATGGTACTTCCCGAAGAACAACTTCAGGAAACCAAGCTAATGGTTGGTTAATACTGAGTTAATGCTACAGAAGTGGCATAAGGCTTTTAAAGACCTTCCTTAACCTCCTACGGATTTAACCCCAAGCAAAGTGTTTGCAGGTTTAAAAAAAAAAAAACCAAAACAAAACAAAGCAAGCCTGCTCTGATGAGGCACCCAGAGGGACGGCGCGCAGTGAGAGCTCTCCTCTGGGCAGCCCAAGCACATGCTCTGCAGAAACCGAGCAGCGAGCGCAGGGGCAGAGCTTCTCCGGGCAGAGAAAGTCCTGGCTGAGGACAGACCAGCATGAAGGAGTTCAGGGCACTGATTAGGAGGTTCTTATTCTGCCTTTCATGGAGAACAGCAAAAGGAAAAAATAATTTTAAACCGTCAAGAACTAGAGGAAGCAAATTAAATTACTGTATGAAAAGAATAATCGCTGGTAGAAGTGTGAAGTGTTGATCTTATGTATTTTTTGCACATTGTAGAGATCCTTGAAGGCTGTCAGCATTTTAATTAAATATGACAGCTTGACAAAAGGAGCAGCTAGGTGTGAAACGCATATACTGCTGGAGGGAGGCTTTCTGCACAACAGTGACCTGAAATCGGGAAGTCGCCGGCTGTGACCTTCGCTGTGCTTTGCGGAGCAGCCAGGGCTGCAGGCGGGGTTGTCAACTGTGCAGTCCCCAAAACTGACACGCCACATTCATTACTGCATGAGTCAGGCACGGCGAGAGCACCACTGCTGCCTCTTGCTGCTCCTCATGCTTGCCGTGCACGAGTAGAGGGAAGAGCCGACCCTCCCCTTTGACATGGAAGCTTGGTTTCTTGTTGGTGCAATGGACCTCGCCTGAAAAAGTGCTGAGAAACTGCGTTTTTCCAGCCTTCTTTCTGTTGGGGGAGGGGGAAAAATAATCTTAGTTGTAGGATTCTGACACTTAATCTTATTATTATCAGAGACCAGCCGTGACAGTGGCCTGTAACTAAGTTCTTTCTACTATTACGTGGCTTTTCCATTAAATACTCCCTCCAGTGTAAGACGTCCTAGCTCAGTAACACTTTGCTGCATTTCAGGCGTCTCTATTATTAATTAATTTGCTATTCATTGTAATAAACCCCATCACAATGAATTTATTCAGCACAATGTAGATATTTTATGTCTTCTGATTATGATTCCTTGACTGTTTCCTGCTGTCAAGATACCCTCTGACATCCTGATGCAGCAGATCCTGACCTGTACTCTATCAACAGCAGCTGACTGTAATAAGACTTGAAACCCCCTCCAGAAACAGACCTGAAAAATGCTTAAAAATCTTCAGTCCCATTTCAGATTTTTTAGGGCTTGGGTATGTCAGGATTTTCAAGACGAGGGCCAAGTCTGTCTGTTTTTCTTTGAGGGCCAAGTCTCTGCTTTGAGAGCATCCCTGCAGAGAAGGACTCGGGGTACTGGTGGATGAGAAGCTGGACATGAGCAAACGATGTGTGCTCGCAGTCCAGAAGGCCAACCATCTCCTGGGCTGCATCAAAAGCAGTGTGGCCAGCTGGTTGAGGGAAGTGATTCTGCCCCTCTACTCCTCTCTGGTGAGACCCTACCTGTGGCACTGTGTCCAGCTCTGGGGCCCCCAGCATGAGAAGGACATGGACCTGTTGGAGCAGGTCCAGAGGATGGCCACGAAGATGATCAGAGGGCTGGAGGACCTCTGCTGTGAGGACAGGCTGAGAGAGCTGGGGTTGTTCAGCCCGGAGAAAAGAAGGCTCTGGGGAGACCTTATTGCACTTTTCAATACTTAAAGGGGGCTTATAAGAAAGATGGGGATGGACTTTTTAGTAGGACCTGTTGCAACAGGACAAGAGGTAATGGCTTTAAACTAAAAGAGGGTGGATTTAGACTAGATAGAAGGAAGACATTTTTTACAATGAGGGTGGTGAGACGCTGGCACAGATTGCCCAGAGAGGTGGTAGGTGCCCCATCCCTGGAAACATTCAAGGTGAGGTTGGACGGGGCTCTGAGTAACCTGATCTAGCTGAAGATGTCTCTGCTCATTGCAGGGGGGTTCGACTAGGTGACATTTAAATGTCCCTTCCAACCCAACACATTCTATGATTTCCTGTAATTCTTGGCAAGCTGCAAAAACCCCAGCCAGGCAGACCTTGGCAGAGCTGAGCGTACTCTGCCTCGTGAAACTCCGATGCTCTCCTGCGTTGAGATCCTAAGAACCACTGATGTAACTTTCATGAGCAGTACTGTTGACATTAAATCTCCTTCCATGATATATTACATTGTAGAAATGTTTTCTTCCATGTAATTTATGAAGTGAAACAGGTTTCCGATTTAGAAAAAAATCTGGATTGCTTGAGTAGTAGGTTGTACATCAACTTTAGCTCAGCTTGGTCACTACTGTGAAAATTAATTTAGATAAGAAGATATATTCAGAGGGGACTGCATGTTCATTAACGTCCCGAAAAGGGGTGAGAGGGAATTTCTGTACAGGAAAATGTAGTAGTTGTTGTACTTAGGTGAACATAATTGAGCTCTGCTTCCATGGGGCAGAAATAAAATCTCCCATGCCTCGAAGCAGTTGAAGATTTCAGCTAATTCCTCACAACCACATAATAATTTATCATTCATTATCATTCCAGGGGATTTCTAACACTCATTCTGCTGTAATTTGTCTCCCTCATATCCTCAAGCATAAGCAGTCATTGGTGTACAAAGACTTGAAACAACCATCCTTTGAAAAGAGCAAGTTAAACATTTCATATCAGTAACATATGATTCAGTGATACTTGTTACGGAGCAGTAAGTACATTGTTTATTTCCTTACATCAACATTTAACAAGGTGATTAATGACAAAGTCAAATGTTCCCATTCTATTCATACGCTAATAATCATACCTAGAGCAGCATATGATTTGTTGCTAAAACTCAAAAAAAAAAAAAAAAAAAAGAAAAAAAAGGCATGCAACAGAGACGAGTCCAGCTGTGACGTTGGTGCTGCGGAGATGAGCTGGATGGGGCTGGGAAACGCAGTGGGAGCTTTGCCAGAGGAGTTTGTGGTGAACCGCGGTAGATGTGGAGACCCCTTCATCTCGGAGGGGCTGGGCCAGTGCCACTGAAAACAGCAGAAGTATTAATTCAGTGCCTGGTAACTGTCGATCTGGCCCACACGTCCCTGTAGCCATTTCAGAAACTTGTACAGAGAAGTGAATAGCACTGTGCAGCCCAGCATGGGCAAAATCAAAACAAAATGTGTGTTCAGCAGGACGATCAATAAATGTGTTGCAAGGGGGCTTGACAACTTAGCTGGTCGTTTTCTGCCTTCCTGCTGTTGAGAGAATTCTTTGGGGAAAAAAAAACCCAAACAAACCTCCCCCCCCTTTTCTAAAACTGTAAGTAGAGTCAGATTTGTAGTAAAACACCTGTGCTGTTTCAACCATATCAGCTTTCAGTTTCAGGTTATGAATTTGCCACGTTCTTTTCATTTGTCAGCATTTTTGTTACTCGTTTTTATAGACTTACAGGATGAAGGACTTTTTCATGGTCTCTCCTCCATCCTGGAGAAGATGGCCTCTTATTAGGGCTCATCTCATCTTTCTGCTTCCACACTGGTCCGTTTAAAGCAAGGAATCTTTTATAGTATATAGGTGATTTTGATGCATACTACGTTCTAAAGCATTTGTGTAATGTCGCTGTGCAATTGAACAGCCAGCCATTATCTAGTAGTGTTAGGGTATGTAAAATAAACACTTATTCTACCTATCTCTTCAGCTTTTGTCATGAGCACAGGTGTACATTTTGAGTTACGATCCTTGTCCCCTTTGGAAAAAAGGAACTCAGAAATCACAGGCTGTCATTAGCCTGATGTGAACTCCAAAAGTGATAAAACCAGGTTTTAGATTGCGCGCGCCCCCCCCCCCCCCCAATTTTTGTTTTACTCTTCTTCATGCTCTGTGCATGAGGTTAAGCACGCTTAGCCATGCTACTTGGCATGGTTTCCTCTCAGTGAGGGGAGAGGAGAAATGAGAGAAAGAGTTGAGGTTCACCAGAGCAGCATGGATATCACCATATTTGCAACCGCAGACTGCCACATTTGAGAAGACGCTACGTGTTTAACTGTGCTGAATAGCCCAAGGAATGTGCCCTATTTCTTTGGACATTTCTTTGGCAAGGATTTCTCTGGATCTGTGAGGGAATGTGGCCTTATGGGTTAAGCAGAGTGTTGGTAATGATCTTCTCTATGTACAGACCCAATCTTACTTCCCTGGTTCAGAGGGCAGGGCTCTGTAGTTATGAAGGTCGTGCAGATATTTTTCCTCGATTGCTTGTGCCTGGCTGGATTGATCTGGTGTACAAAGGAGGAAAGAACTGTTATCACCGACAGCTGATGGAAATTGCCTGTTGTATATGTGGGGAGGGAGTGGTGGGACTCAGGTGAGAGCTCCAGTACCCGAGTCCTACCTCACCCTTCCTCTGGCTGCAGAGGAGCGTGCCTGTGAGCCTACAGCTGCTATACGCTTAGTTAGCTGCTGTGTTACTGTACTTACAGCCTCATCCAGTTCTCCTGGAAGAACTAGGTTTTGCTTTGGATCCCTTCCTTAGGCACTGGTGGTTTGCTCAGACTGAAACTTCACACCTAACTTTCAACTTCTAAAGGTCATTTCTGTTCATGCCTGCTGTTGAAACACAGCTGAGCCTTTTAGAAAAACAGGAGTTTTTATAGTATTAGAACAATGTTATTGGAACAATAATGTTTGACAATAAACTCTATCCACTTTATTAGAAATCGAAACAGCTTCTAAAAAGCTTAACATGTACATATAGACATCTGAATATATTATGCTTCTGTTTTCTGCTGTCTTCTTAGATAATGTTAAATGGTGCAAAAGAACTCCGTATGATATTTTGGAAAGAAGAACACTTCTGTTTCTTCTGATGTATTTAAAAGCTACCATCGTGGCGTGTTTTGAGTGTGGGTTCTGACCCTGGTCACAACGGATAAAACAAATGGGAGAGCTGCAGTACCTGTCACAGTCTTTACCCCAGAAATTTTTGTGATAACCCATCCTTCTCACCTCCAAAATCTCTCCCTTCTAGGTTTTCATTTAACTGGAAAGCCCCCAAAATCTATTTCTAGACGAACCCTATCAGTAAAGGTCAGACTAGAAAGAAACCCAATCATCTTTTTTGGTTTAGAAAGGTATTTTAAAACAATGGCTGAGACAGAATTTGCATCACTTGCAAACTATTTCATACTGCTTGAGATGGTAATTTGTTTACCTATTTGTAATTGAACTATTTTTTGTCAATAAAAAAAGTCAGACTTTTTTTTTCTTTTTTTTTTCCCCAAGATTCAAAGAGGGAGAATGTGTTGAATTAAAGAGAAATTTGATGAGGAAATTTTGGTGGGATTTTTTTTATTCCTCGTTTCATTTCAGTGAACCCAAACTGGCTTGCACCTTCTCTTCATTGGTCTAATTAATTCTGGGGTTTTTTTGATACCTACAGCGTATTTGCTTCCTTTTCTATGTCTTCCTGAGACACGATTTACCTTCCCAAATGACCCCATCTTCCATTGCTCTGAAGTTAAATCATTAAATAAAGATCATAAAGAATAAAAGTAACTCCCTTGATTCCCTCATTAGCAGTGTCCTCTGGCTTCCCCAAATCGCTTTCGGTGCGTGAAACCGGAGGGAGTGAGACAGCACTACAGCCCTGAGGAAGGGTAGGGGGAAAGAAAACGGTGTCTTGCATCTCCGTACCAGCCCCTTTTTGTACCTTCACCTTGTAGCTCTGCAGGAAGGATGGAAATGCACGTAAGAAGCCACAGCCCGTGGCTAGAAGCAGCCCAAGGGTGATGGATTACCGTCGCCGGCACAGCGTATCCTCGGCAAGAACCGCAGCAACTTCGTACTTGTTGCTGCTGCTCTGGGCCCTGGAAGCCAGCCAGGAAAATATCATCTTGAAGTGATTTGCATGCCCCGGTAGAGCGCTACGTAGAGGAAAAACTGTTGGCTCCCATCCTGATCTTGCGTGAAGCCTCTGCGCGCAGCTCGGTATGAGCAAGGTGTTTTCAGGAGGCTGAGCAGAGTCATACTAATTTTCAAGGCCAAGGAGGGAAAAATAACAGATCTGTATGCTCTTGGTGAACCCACCTTTGTGTGATTTGAATTCGAATTCTTCCTTGGTGAGACTAGAAGCGGTGATCTTTTAAAAGTATCAGTTAAAGTCTTGGGGGAAAGATGGGTCTAAGAACCCACCTCCATCCTTGGCCCCTGAATTCTGGGGAGTGTATCTGTGTGGCAGCGTAACTCCTCCTGATCTTGATTGCAAGCCCTGAGCACCCCTCTATAGCTGGGGACAGCTTCTGGTTTGTCCCCAGGGTGACAAACTTGGGACAGTTTATCTCCTTCTGGAGAGGAACTTGGAGGCCTGATCACTCCCCTTTCTTCCTATCTTCTGGTCTCTGTGAACTCGGGGATTTGGGTGGTTCTGAACTTTTATGGTTCTAATCTCAATTTATCCTAAAGCCATGTAATTCACACCAGACTACAGGAAAACATTTTTTTTTTTTTAAATATTGAGCTATCTGGGGAGTGGGTTGCTTTGCTTTTGCTGGCAGAAGCGTTTTTTGAAGTTAACTTCTGATGGTTGGTTTGAATTTTTTATATATTTTTTTTTAGTACTAGCTAATTAAAGGTGTTTGGCAGCTGGAGCTGTTTCTATGCACATTTGTCTGAATACAGCCCTCCCAACTCTTCAAGCAAACCTGGACGGTTTAACAATAATTATATTTAGGGGGAAAAAAAAAAAAAAAAAAAGCCTTTATCTGCTGCACAAAGGTTAAGTACTTGGGGAATATGATCCCCTCCCACCGCTGCTTCAGTGGTAACTCCTCTCCCGTGGCTGTGCCCGGTGCCTGCTCTGTGTGGCTTCCATCCTTCCCCTTCGCTCACCATCCTGCGAGTGCTTTCCCCCCGCAGCCGAGCCTGCCCTTACGTGCTGCCGAGTGAGTCTCGCTGCAGCATCCTTGAGGTACATTGCAGGATTTATCTGCGGAGCTCCTCCCTGCCCCCTTCTTCTTCCCACGTGCAGCGGAATAATTACATCCTAGCACCAAAAAAATGAACGGAACCAGAGCTTTTGTCCTTATCTCTTCCTGCCTCCCTGCTTGTTCTCTTCCTATTCAGTCGTGTTTGAAACAGGAGTTTTCCCTTAAACATTTCAGAAACCTCCCCATCTCCTCCCCTCATTTTTAATCTTTTTCCTTAAACACTACTTTAAAAGAATTCCCCACAAATTGATTGTATTTTTTCCCCCAGAAAGATCTCCAAATTTGAAAGGGAGGTCCATTTTGAAGAAAGGCAAAAAGAAACCCTCAGGTGTTTGAAATTTCTGTTCAGATCATCTTCTGGTGCCTACAGGGTTCTTCCAAGAGTCAGGGCAACATTTACCCCTGAGGTACCAATTAAAGAGGGAAACTTGAAGTGGAATTAAGCTCGGTACCCAGGGAAAGTCTGATTCTTTTCTTTGACTAATTCCCCATGTTATTGGACAAATCATTTCACAAAACCCATTAATCGGTATTGTTTTTTACACGGGTTGCGTGGCTTTTTGCCGAATTCACCACGATATTGCTCATTCAACATTCACGAGGATTTTTCGTTCTCGAAAAAGCAACTTCCCAGCAGGTGATCTGAAAATGCTTCTGATACCTCAGTCACTTTATAAACTGAAAATAAGAGTCAATTATTCGCTAAGAAGAAACCTGGGATTGTCTTGAAACTCATGGCAGGCTGTTTAAAAATATGGCATTGACACAGGTTCTGGAGGAGGTAACACTAACTGAGGGACAGATTAAAGTTGATAATTTGAGGGACACAAACGAAATAAAGCATAAAGCATATTCTCTGTGTGTTGTGCTTACGTCATTTACCTTTCAGTGATTCTGTTAGTAATGTTCTTGTTAAGGATTACTAGAAAAATCTGGCAGATTCTGCTGGGATTAGCCCGGCTGGAGTCGTCAGATGTTGTGCACTGTACACTGTAGAGCAGAGCCAGCATTTTGCTTAGTTCCCAAAGATGCCCCAAAGTATTTGAGATTTAAAGTCCACGGATGTCAGAGGAGGAAAAAAAAAGGAGGGGAAAAAAAAAAAAGAAGGAAAGACAGAAAAAGCCCCTCCCATAGATGGTAAAAACCTAGCAAGGACTTCGTGCGATAGCGCTAAATAAGGGCACACGCTCGTGCCGAGGCAGGTGGGGGCTGTTGGGAACGTGATGCAGATGTCAGCGTCTGTGCTGTGCCACAGTGCTTTCTGCGTGGATTCAGACGGCTCCCTTTTCGTTCATTTCAGCCCCTGTCCAGGCAATGGAATAGTTTGTATCACTGATTTTTCCCCCACAGACTTTGGAATAATTTTCAAAGTCTTTCCATCATTTCTAGGCTATCATTCCTTCTCAACCCCTTAATGTATTTCTTCTTCAGGCTTAGCCTAAAATGCTGAGGACAGAGTTTTTATGAAGAACACTGCAGTTCTGAGTTTTGCTTTGTTTCTTTTCATCACTACACTTCTTTAAATCGTACATGTACTGAATAGAAATGTCATCTTCTAGCAGGCTTTGAGCAGAGACAAAACTTTAGTGCAGTATGCTTAGGTTTGCTTTCAGCTGAGTGAGTTAAATAAAAAGTAATCTGAATTTATATCTGACTGCTGCTCCAAACCTAAAGCAAGCCTTTCAGGGGCGTCAGAGTCGTCTGGTGAAAGCCGAGAGGCGCTCTGTGTTCTCTGGTTCTGCGAACATCTCAATTTTCTGAAATGGAAATATCAAAAGAGCATGTCTCTCCTTACGCAAATTCTGACCTGTCTAAAATCAGCAGCTTGAGCTTCAACGACTGGACAGCTTGTGATACCATCTGTATCCGTACATACAGCCCTCTGCTTTCCAGAGAAAAGGGGGCTGGGTGAGCTTGATAACTATCCAGAGTTTTAGATGTTTATCCGAGAAGAAGCCTTTGAAATTCATCAGCTGCTATTTGGGATACGATAGAGGTTCCTGCTCTGTAAAATATGATGCCACACATTCCGATTTAAAAGCTTTCTTAAAAATCAAATGCCAGAAACTTAGAAACTCCGGGAGGAAAAAAGGAAACCTGGGTGGAAGTATCTTTTACATCTTTAATTGCATCCCCTGCAAGGATCTATTTCTATAATAGAGGGCATATGATAATTAGCATAAAGAGGCAAACTACAAGCAAAAAGTCAATGGAATCGTGTTAAAGAGGGATATAAGTTTTCTTTATACTCAGTTGGAAAGTCCTTTTTTGAAGTGTTTATTGTAAAGTTGTAAAAAATAATCCATAAAGGAAAGCAATTTTGCCAGGAAAAGGATGTTTTAAAAGCTGTTTTCCACTTTATAGTGCATTGCTTCTCTTTTGTCGTGATAAAAATGCTCGGCGTATTTTGGGGTCCATACTTATTTATCCCTTTTCCTACTCAGGAAATGTCAATAATCCTCAGAACGTGATGGAAATGTCGGCAGTGCTGTTCTTAGCAGGGATTACACATTTCAATAAGTAATAATTTTTGATATCTTATCGTAGAGACAAACTGGTATCTGAAACCCTGCAAACAACCCGAGGCAGGTTTTTACAGCCACCAATGCCAAAATTCGAACAACAAGCAAACAAAAAAACTTACTCAATTTTTGACCGCTGATTATAATTAAATCCCGTCTTTCCCTTTTTTTTCCAAACAGATGGGGAAAATCAAAATGTTAAGTAGCTTCATTTTCACCACAGGGCTCTTTCAAAGGCTTTAAACTTCTGGATGGCAGCCAGGTTTTCGGTTGGGCTTTTCTCCTTGTGTTTCGTCCCTGCAGCTCCGAAGGCACGAGGAAGGAACTGCGTGCAACTCCCTTCAGCATGCCCTGCTTGCTTTCTCTGCTGCTCAGTTAGCAAACTTTACTCAAAGGAGGTTAATGTTTCCCATGCACAGCAGGCTCCAAAACCAAAGCTTGATTTTTACCTTTTGTTTTGTTTTGTTTTGTTTTTTTAAAGCTGTCAGCACTCATTCATTCAAGGGTCTATTCTTTCTCTGTTTACCTACCACATGACATTTTAAAATTAAAGTCTCAAAGACCTAGGCACCATTTTTAGAATTCAGAGGGATTGCTTTAAAGGTAATCAGCCATTTTGCTTTTCTGCAGTGACAATTGTGATTTATCTCATTGCTATATAAGGCTTTACTTGTGAGAATTTGCATGGGGAGTCCTCCAAGAAAAACAGGAGGCAGTGGGACTTTGTATCGGAAGGCAGGTGTATTTTTGGGAAGTTTTTGTTTAGCATCTCCCCCTCACCACTACGCTTGCCCAAACTTTTCAGGCTCTGAAGACTTTGGACCTGGGCTCTGGACCAAGACTCTGCTGTGACGGGGATGAAGGCGGGCTTGAGGCTCTTTGTGGCAAAGAGAAAGGGATGCAGCATGGAGGATGCCATCAGTGTGTGTGTGTGTATATATATATACACTTTATATATCCTTTTCTTCTTTCCTTTGAAGTCAGAGATATTTAATGCCCCCTTTCCTTTCCCTACTTAAAAGCGACTGGTGCAGGCAGGTTCCCTGGCACTGAGGTGCCAAGGGGTGCGTTGCCTGAAAATTTGTGTATGTTTTGTTGCATTTGCTTTCTTTTACGTGCCAAACCCACGTGTGTCCTTGGCAAGAGTTTGTGGTGTTTAGGATTCTTTAGGGAGCACGTATGGAAACTAATAACTGGTTTTGGGGAGGACAGGACTGCGTCTCAGACTTATCTGGGTCCGTTTGTCAAAAATGGGAGGAAACAACCAGTGCAAAGTGCTCACCGCAGTGTGTCAGGAGCTAGAAACTGAAAACTACTAATGCAAGCATGTGGCCTGGAGGAATAAATATGTTAGGTGATATCCTAATGGATGTTTTTAACTTCGCCTTTTAACTTTGGGGTGTGGGGGGGGAGAAGGTCGTTTATATTGCTTACCTTACCTTGCTCTGAGTTATTTGCCTGACATAGGTGATAAGTTTTTCTCTTCCTGTGTTGCTGTAGTGAAGAATCACAGGAAGTTTCTTCGTCGGGGATAGGGAGAGACTTGATGATTCACATTTTAATATCTCTGCACTTATGAAATATGTTACAACTTGGGTACTGCTGAGAAGCCCTAAAAAGCAGCAGAAGTGGTTTCAAAGGCAGGAGGAGAGTTAAAAGTACCAGTGTTAAAAAAATCAATCGGTGTAAACTGTTTTACAACTTAAGAGTTATGCAAAGCCATATCTTACCGTGGCCTCATGCCCCAAATGGCATGTCTGTAAAGCACTGTAACCCTGCCTTGACATATTTTATAGTATAATTCAGCTGTGAGGAAAATAAACTAGTTGTTAAAATGCTTCTGCATGTCCCAGGGCCCGTCCCATCAGCCTATGGACAGGTGGACCTATGAGACTGTCTCATGTGTATGTAGGATGAGAAGTCTTGGGGGCTTGTGTGCCTTGATGGTGTTTGAACTATGAGTGGGGTGCACTTATTGTTTCCAGTTGTGATTATGTACAGCTGTACAGTAAACGTGTTTCCCTCTACCCGTGATGGAGTTATCCAGTTGATTCCACGTAACTGGCGTCTCATCATAAGTAGCAATAGCTGTATCATAAAAACTGCATCTTAACCTTGCAACAAATGAGATTGTCAGCTTCTAGAAAGTAAAAGAGAATCTGAATTGTAATTCATGTGAATAATAATTCATAACTGATCTTCCACATGCTGCGTAGTTTGTGTTGTCTTAGTTTTGAGTGCCTAAATCAGAACTCCTTCAGTGGTTATATACATTATATGTATACATTATACATGTGCCATATTTTGTAGCATAGAAAAAGCTTGCAGGAGAACCCAACCGGTGCAGAACCCTGAAGCTCTGGCAGGAGACCGGCAACAAACCATGCCGAGCACGACCATCTGCAGCCATTCCCCTAAAACTGCCCTGAGACACGGTGTCCTGCCCACTGTCCTCAGGGATCTGCAGGTGGGAACCTCCCACAGCACTTCTGCGCTTTTACGTCTGATCCCAGATGGATCCCACCTTGCAGGAGGAGGAGGGAAAACGGCAAGCTAATGAGCAGAGGGCCTCAAACGCAAACAGCTTTTTATCTATAAAAGGGCTTGATCCTCATTGCACTGACATGTTTCTTGAAGTGCAAAGGAGGAACTGATGTGTGAATTAGAGCAATTTATGCACATTTAAAGAACTTTATCGTTCTGTAATTAGATGGGCATCTCTACAGAAAGTACTTGTCAGCAGCCTAAATAGGAGAGATGAGAAAACTGATATATTTTATGTTGTTCCCTCTCTATCTCTTTTAGATCCAGTGCACAGTCCAAATAAATATTTCTCTAGATTTTGTTCCCTATGACAGCGTCCTATTAAGAGGGCCTTTTTATTATTATTTTGAGGGTGTTTGTGTGCGCTGGGATAATGCCACTCTATAAATAGAACACTTTTTGCTTTGTTTTTAAAATAGTTTTCTGCTTTTAATGAAATAGTTTTTAAATAGTTTCTGGCTTTCAAAAGAGCAAAATACAGCTGCTACTGGCATCTGATTAATGCTTGCTATTTCATGACAACTGTAATTAAATTCAGCTAATTCTCCACTGCAATATTTATGGAAAACAAGGGCCAGAAGCTGTAGCTCAACATTTGTGCTGGAGAGTACAAGAGCACAGGGAATAACTATGAAAAGCTGCAGGGCAGGGGCTTGGGGTGGCCTGCGGGGAGCCCTGAGCTTTCCCTTTGCGTCGTACTGGGTGATGTGGAGCCAGTAGGTGCACACCCTCCCTCATAACGTCGTCTTCTTGCCTCCGCTTCTTTTCTTCTGCTCTGAAGGATGTGTCAGCAGAGAAAAGCAGTCCTGGGGCTGTGTTACAGAAAGGGCCGCTTTGAACCGCACCTCAGCCTTCGCTGCTGTGGAGGTGCCCCCCTGACTGGCCAACCATCAGGGGGATTTACAGCCACCTTTGTCTGCCTTCAGTTTAAGATTTAAGGGAAGAACAGAGAAACATCATTTCCCAGGAGACTCCTCTCTGCTGACAGCTTCTGAGATACCCAAGCTCTGGCAAACGGATGCGATGGCAGTTCATGGACATGTTAGTGGTTACAGTAATGCCACTGCTATCAGCTCATCACACGGACATGAAGTGATGACAAGAATGTCTCCAAAACTGTTTGTTTTTTTTTTCCCCTATGTGGCTGTGCCTGTCCAAACTGATCATAGGAATTCCTGCAACCAGCTTTCCAAATCATTACTGACCCCCTACTGTTTTACTCCTTGGTAGGCAGCTGTTCTGTTCAAACCAAGTTCTCACTTTATGTGCCCCCAAATGCTGGCGTGGTCTGCACAATGGCAGGCAGGTAGAATCCTCCACAGCTAGCGCGGCTGGAGGAACGTAGCCTGGGAGAGGCTGACTGCAGGCAGAAGGTGAAAAGTGGTTGTACGGCACGACTGACTCCCCTTGGTTTTACGAACCTGTTTTTTGGGACTGAACACCGAGTACATGTAGCAACACTGTGTGTCTCGAGCACCAAGAAAAGGTTGTTGCCCAGAGAACGAATATCGCAATAGACTATTGGGACGGGAAAATGGAGCATTAACCTTGCAAACACCCATGGGGTAAATTTAAACAATGCCCTCTCCCTCCCATCAACTGTTGTGCTTTACCAGTAGTGATACATTTCCCAAGCTCAGAGCGCCAGGGAGTGATATGTGAGCCAGCCTTTGACCTCATCTCACCCAAAACACAAGTTTTTTCTGTTGTATGAACAATGGATGCACGTCTGTGTTTGAAACGGGAGAGCACATACATTTTGAGGCATAGGCCAGAGAGCTGCCTATCCTAAAACTTCATCCAGAGTGTGACCACAAGTATACAGAGGAACACATCATTCCGGTTACATAGTAGGTGAATGTCTTGTCATGCAGCAGGAGAGATGCCAGGGTGTGTGGAGCTTCAGTGTTTCCATAAGAGGTGATAGAGGCCGCGTGGTCTGAAAAGGCTGCCGAAGCAGCCTGTATGGTCGCTGTCTTCCAGCTACCAATCCTTTCTCAGTTCTCCAGTGAAGATGGTTCAGTGGTTCCAGCATGACTTCAGCCTTGGCACATCTTGGTTAAATTTCAGCCTTACAGTAGATGGGTGGGTACCGATTATCCGAGTGTAACGTGGGGATTAAAGTAAATATATTAAAAATCTTTCACTAGGCTATTTCATTATCCAGACAAAAACATCCTTTTTGGAGGGGGAGAACAAATATTTTTGATAAGTCTGACAGGTTTAGAATAGAGTATTTCAATTTTTAGTTTCAGTTACTAGGTGCTTTTTTTCAGTGCCCTACTTTCTCTGGCTTTTTTATAATGTTATTGTGTGTGGCTAAGAGAGAAGAGCTTGCTTGTCTTCCTCAGGTTTATTTAGAGCTTTTCATTGACTAATGCCTTTTGTCACAAGTGACAGTGAAGGACCTGTTTGGTAATAGAGATCAATGGAGATGAAGGTGACATTTCAGAGTAGTGTTTTAAAACTAATGCATTGCTATTTATCTGACCGCGGCACCTAGGAACACTGACTTGCAGTCTAAGAGCAACGTGACCCTGTAAATTCTGTCCCTGCCCTCCTCCTCCTCAAATGCACATTTCCCTTTTCTGTCACTCTTCTCCAACCCAGTACTTTTCAAATTATTTTTTGCCTATTCTAGAAAACTCTTTGTCAGTCTGTAGTCCTATGAATTTGTTACCAACAGACTTCTCACGCTGCCACAGAATCACAGAGTCACAGAATGGTAGGGGCTGGAAGGGACCTCTGGAGATCACCTAGTCCAATACCCCCTGCCAGAGCAGGGTCACCTTAGAGCAGGTTGCACAGGAACGCGTCCAGGTCCGGTGGGGTTAAGTGCCTGCTGGCCAAAGTGGGGGCTTTATCAGCAACTGATTGGTGACTTGCTTCCCCTGGGTAACCTCACCTTTTGATTTTGCAGGGACAGACAGAGCCTTCAGTGGCGGTGAGGTCCCAGGGCATGCAGGGTGTCACTTCCTTTTATTCCGTACTGAGAAAAGCATGGTGTTGGCATTGAGAAAATTAAGGAAGTGTGATTTCATGCTCCAGCTCTCTCTACAAAATTCAAATGCACTAAAGATACTTGTGAAAAGTGCTAAAGTGATAGACAGTGAAGAACTTAAGGCCTCTTTTCACTTGGAGAAGAGGTACAGCAGAAGCTAATTGTCGTCCTACATTATACACTGGAGCAATCAGCTTTGACTGTACAGTACAGTTCAATTCCCAGACACATTTAGGATTTAATCCATATCTTCTTTGCTAAGAAATCCAGGAAAGGTGGCAGCTTTCAGCTCCGCAGTGATCTGAGACCACCATATACTCAAATAAGTTTCAAAGCAGCTGTCAAATTAAAGCACTGCCAATGTTGACTGGATTTGAGTAAATATTTACTGCCTTGCATGCAATTACTCCTCTCTCTCTACACGTACGCTTTGCCATCTGTGTCCAGAAGTATTGGCTTTCGTTGTCTGTTTGCTTGACATCCTCCGCACTTAATTCTAGAATAAGACGGTCTATTCAGATAATGCATAATGCAATTACACATAAAACACGATCTCAGTAACTTCTGTACCTAAATGAAATGAAAACATATTAATAACCTACCACACGTTCTGCCCGGCTGTCTTGCACGATGTCACGGCAATGCGTTCAGCACAGACCAAGCAAAAGAAAGACGGATTGCTTTCCCAGAATTTGCTTGGTTAATGGAGAAAAATCCAGCCTGATCTAAGCTAGCTCCAGCAGTTTCTCAGAAATATTAACGTCTCAAGCTCTCATGCCTTTAATAAAGTAAAATATAATGTATTTCAACGGAAAACAAATTCTCCATTTCTCCTCTTCTGGCATTTGGTGCAGCTGATAGCTACAGTAGTGGTTTCAAGCAGAGCATGCTGAGCTAATTATATTTCTTCTAAACACTGTTGATTTCTTGATTGCTAATGTGGTATTTGAGAGTCAGTGATTCTTAAATGTCAGCTTAAAAATCCATCTTTACCAGTCTGAATCCCCTAAATGCAGGTCTTGTTTTACCAATATTCCCAGTAAAGAATTACTCTCCCGACTGCTTGTCTGGCAAGTGAGACAAATAACAATTTCTGTATTTTTTTCTGCACCACATTTAATTGGTAGGAGCACGGAGACACAGAAACATTTTCATTAATGCTTCGTTATTAATCAGTGAAAGATGGATGCAGCACTTGAGGGAACCACTGAATGGTGAATTCCCTGAACAATTGACTGTAGCTTCCTTCAAAGAAGCAGCTCTTTGAAAAGATGGACACCCCTATTAGTGCGGATGTTGCAACAGCGCAATGACAATGAGCTCCCCTTTTAACGTGCTCTTTATGGAAAGGGAAAAAATCCCCATAACTGGGTAACTCTAAACTGTTTGATAAACAAATGCAAATGTGTTTGTTTTTTTTTTCTTTCTTATTTTTGCTACGGTTCTGCAGGCACAGTATTCATACAGTTTTTGGATGATGAGACACATAAATATTGCCTTCATATTTTTAGTAAGTTTCTACTTATTCTTCTTGCTTGTTATAACACTTTATCTGCTACTTCTTTTTACATGTTACAATATTACAACACAATAGCAATGAAACCTGTTTTTTGATTTAGATAGAGACATCTCCAGATGTCATGCAGTGCGGGTCTACCATCACCGACCCTCCCTGGGAGGAGGAGAGCCTCACCGACCGCTGCTCGGAAAAACAGCGGCTCTTCTTCCTAAACTTGCTCCGGGCGTGCAGCTGAGCAGCGTGCAAGGTCCCTCGAGCAACAACAGCAGGGACCGCGAGGTGCAGAGCCCTGTTTACATGGGAAAAGGAGAGTGAAAACAGTTCCCTGATTGCTGGCGTGAACGTACGTGAAAAAAGTTTTGAGAAGAAATCTAGATACGTACATTGTTCTCCAGGCCTTACTATAAATCTGCTTATTTGTGAGTCTGCAAGGACCAGTCATGGGAACGGTGTGTGAATCTGGTTGCTCTTGCAAGCAGAACTCTTGATTTTTAGAAACTTTCCAGAAAATACCTTGATTACGTAGAAATCTTTTCTCACTGCGAGGAAAGACCCTCTGTGCTACTGCCAGCAGTAATGCAGAGGCTTGGCATCCTTTTTTTACTGCCTTAGTTACATTGGCACCACTAGGCGATAACAGCCTGATGGGATGTGACGGATGGGCTGTCACAAAACAGTAAACGATGGGGGTGTTGCTCCTTGTGGTCCCGATGTATGCCAAATCCCTCTGCTCTGCTCGCCCGATACCCAGCTAGCAGCGTAGCTCCGCAGTTTGGGAGACAGTCACAGTCTACTGGGGCCAGACAGGCTGAGCTCTGCCTTTTTGCAGGAGGTCGTGGCCTGAGTTAGGGTTCTCTTGGCATCACCAGTGCAGGCGATGGCCAAGACAGCTCTCCAGCATCTGGGACACATTACCAGATGCTGAAGATGGAAGAATCTACTCTTCAGTCTCAGTTTATCTCCATGCAGTTTCCTGAAACCTTTAGCTTGTCTCCTGCTTGAGTTAAGTCTCTCAAACACTGCTGTCCTCCTGATTTGTTTGATGCTGCATCTCCTACGCTTGTGTATCTCTGGCTGGGTGCTATCTGACTGGCTTTATTTCTTCTCAACCAATGCCTGTAAGCTTTTTGATTTCCTTGGGAGCATTAGTTCATACCGAGACATGACACGGGGGAAGTATCCTATTATCCTATAGCTCAATCAAGTAATGTTCAGGCATGAAATGCTAACATCTGCTGATTTGTAACCATTTGGATGAAAACATTCGGGAGTGGAGAAACTAAGGAACGCAGTTAAATTGAAAATATGGGACAGTATATTCTCATCCAACATGGAAGAACATGACTTTGACTAAATGAAAAGAAAATAGAAGATCTTTTTGCCTAGTTTTCTTTCTCATAGGATTTACTTTCTCAGCAATGCAAATTGAATCCGATACATTCGTGAGACTATTTACTGCTTTCAACTCAAATTGGAAGGCAGCAGGTAAGAATTGGTATATTTATTTTCTGATAACTCTCAGGAGCGAGTCACAAACCTGGGACCTATCATGATTGACATAGCAAGTCATTAGATCATTACATGGAAACCCCTTTTATTGAAACATCTGTGTTAAAATGTGCATGCTAAACAGAATTTTAATAGGCTATGAGTCGAACTCCCTAAGCTTTAATTTGGTAGCAGAGAAACTTCAAGCACTTTCAGCATTATTTCAAAACCACTTTAAACAGATCCCATTGTAAGAGTTTTCGGAGAGAGACATTATTTTGCTTTGGCATCAAAGCGAATGTTTGATAAAATGCTTGTTACGACATAAAGCATATTCGCAATTTCAAGCTAGAATGTCTGTGAGTTCTCTTCAGTTTCAGCTTTCCCCTCCAGTTCCCTCTTCACCTTTCTGCCAGGTCACCAGCTCTTTCTTCTCACTCTGGTTCCTCTACTATAGTTTATTTATTTCCACTGGCTGAAGAGGGATCAAGCCCCTGTGTTGTTATTTCGATGCTTCACCAGGCATTACCCTTCCAGGTTTCTTAGCGAAGTCGCAGCCTGCAGAACCTTGGGTCTTCTCCCTGTCCGTGTATCCCAAGAAGTCCTGGTCTCTTGGGCTATGCTGACATTAACAAATGAGTACAGACCAAAGGAGAAGATCTGCAGAGGACAGTGCTTTGTGTGCAGCTGGTGGTTGACATCCACCCTCTACATGTTTTAGGAGATTTTGCTTTGGATAAGTTCTTGTCTGGTCCTGGGGTGACCGGCTGGAGAACACCTTTCAGTTTAATTTCATCTGAAAGGAGCCCACTTTGGATGTCCTCAGACTGCTTGCTGATGGAAACTGAAACACGGGGGTTTGCAGAGGTGGAAGAGCAATCTGAGCTAAAACATTAAGATAGGTGCCCCCTGACTCTTCCCTGGCTTTGCATTTCAATCTCTGTCCTTTCCATTATCCCTTTGTCTGGTCAAGGGCGGCTTTTTCTATCTCCCAGGTCCTGTTTATTTGTGCTTAATGAGCGTGTCCCTTCCTGACGTGAACTTTCCTGGCTTACCCTTCCTTCTACCCACTTGAGTTGCCACAGGAAGAGGAGGAGATGCTTTTCCAGCTTGGCAATTTTCCAGGAAAGCCCAATAAACCAAACCCTGGAGCACCTGACAGCATATAGATAATCTCTTCCCATGCAGAAGTCTAGGTACAGAACTGCATTTCTATTTCTTCTTCAAAATAATGAAGGATATCAAAACTCTCAATAAAGTAGTTATTAAAAAAAAATTAGTTGTGAGAAATAATATTGTTTCCTTAATCTTAAATTTAGCCTGATTTTTTTTTTTTTTTTTTTTTTTTTTTATTTATTTAGCCTAAATAAGGAAAAATTCATCTTGAACTGCAGGAGTTCAGCCATAGTATGAGCCCTGAACATACAATCTTGTGATAGGAAATAGCAGACATCCCTAAATTTAGATATCACTATTCTTCTTCTTTTTTGTGATACGGCACCCCAGGAATTCTCCACATGGCAGAGATGTAGAGCTGCGAATGATCATATGTTTATTAATGTTTATGCAGCAATATAAATATGTTGTTGTGTGTTTGTTTTTTTTCCAGCAACTCAACACAGACAACCTTCTCTCTGTTGTAAATCTGTCAAAAGTCCTCAGGAGACCTCGAATCACAAGGCTTCAAGTCTAAGGTGCTGGCAGTAAAAGCTGCTTCATGAAAATGACTTGAGTGACTAACTCTACCGATATCTGTGGAATTTCTTCTCCAAGAATATTAGAATGTTTTCATACACTGGTAACTGATGTAAGTGACTGTATGAAGTATCTTTATCTATTAACTTCCCTTTCTTGTTTTCTTTTTCTCTTTCTATCTGTTTTTCCCCCCCCAAAGGAGTACATAAAGTTTTCCAAGGCTATAAATCTAGGATTTATTTTTTTCTCCTCTCACTTTGAAACAAATGCACGATGAAATGTTGCCTCTGCTAGCGTTTGCCCACTAGAGTAAAACTTCCTATGAGGGCATTCTTCTAGCCAGGATCCAAACACATCTTTTACACGTGTACAAGCATGTATAATAGTGTACAAGCACCCCATAATATCTATTTATTTTTTTGCATCTTAGATGTAAATAGCAACAGATGGAGAGTGTAATAGCAGCATGAAAATAGGGGAAAAAAAGGTATAAAATGTTTACATGTGGCAAGAAGAGTCAAGGATCTTTGGAAATTGCATCTTGTGTGAAAGTTACAGCATCATCATTCTTTCTGGGTGACAGTTGCATTCAGTTATTTTGCTTTTCAGAACAACTGTTGAAATCTTTTGATGCATTCCATAAAACAATTTTGTTTCTATTTCTTTGACTTTAGTTTCCTGGCCACATGCCGTACATTCTTGAAATAAAACTCTCAGGCCTTGAAACCCTTTCTTTTGATTCTGCTTGTGGGAATGGAAGATTTATATGCATTGAAGAAACACACTCTGAAACAGCCATTAAATAAAATTCACAAAGCGGCATCACTATTTAAAACCCGTATGTATTATATTTAATGGACTAGCCAATAGCCAAAAAAAATGAAGGGACAAATAATAAGGAAACCCTTTTAGATGGAATCTGCTTCTAAATAATACCTTTGACATGAATTTTCTGAATCATCGCTTTCATACAGAGATGCAACCATGAGGCACTGGTACAAACCCACAAATTAAAACAGCCCTCTGTATATAACAGAAACCAATTAGAAATATTAAAACTTATCAGGCCTATATTAGCCGTGAGACAATGACAATCAAGATGACAGTCATAGCCAAGAAAAATCAAACACCATCTTCTTATTAATAAGATTTTCTTTAAAACTGTATTGATTTTATGTAGGTACATTATTTTCTCTGTGGCCGAACAGGCAATGAGAAATAGAAAGACAGACTTGATCCTCATCTGAAGGAGTCTTCCACTGTGGGTGCGAGGTCCTACAGTGGCTTACACACAGGACTAAAATATCAGGTTGAGTTGCTTGCTGTGTAAATGAGTTATTCCTCCCCAAGGGAAACCTCTGGGACAGGAAGGATGCCCTGGATGCACCTAGCAGGGGCCACACACAGCCTGGCAGTGCCGCTGCCCCCCTGCCCATGGCCACCGCCCCAGAGCAGGAGGGAGGAAGGTGGTGCCTTATGCCATCTCTCCTATTGCAGGGGAACCGCCACCTCTACTCCGTTTTAATGCTATCCAGGCTGAGTTATCTTTCCCACTGTCCTCTCACGTTGCCAGGTTCAGCATCTCAGACACCAAAGTGTCTGTGGAAAGAAAGCGCCAAGTCTGGTCCACTGCTGCTTGGGCACTGGCTTGTGGAAACATTTTATTTTATCTTGTCTGGCGGTAGGGGCAGTGCTGGCCATAGCCAGGCTCATCTGAAACCAAACCATTTCAGAGTTACCTAATGCCTCGGTGCTGCTGCTTTGTTCAATGAAGCCTTAAAAAAAAATTTAAAACATTATCGCTCCATATGCTTGTCCATTATAAATGTTGTCCCTGGGTAATTCTCCAGGACAAAAATTGGTTGTGCCTAAGTAGTTTACTCTAGTGAAGTTTTCATCAAAAACTATTAGGAATATGTGAAGTGAGTATGGAAAGATGCAGTGGTCCAAGCTGCTCGTTCCCTTGGTATCCCTGTTGGGCCCAGGCTGGCTGCGTCTCTGCAGATATTTTCCTCTGCACGCTCAGACAATATAAAATCAAGCAGGGCTTGGGTCTAAAGTACCTTTATTAGTGTTAAATTGGATCATTTAAACTGTTAGCCTAACACACTTAATTTGGCATTTCTGTTTTCCTAAGAGCATGGGTTTGGTTTAATTTGTTTCATTTTAGCCCATACCCAGCTGTCTGTAATTTTACTATCAATTTCTATACTTTTATGGTGACTTAGATAAATATTACTAAATTATGGAGATTTTATAAAAGCCAAACAGGTAATACTGTTAACCTCAGCCAGTCAAAAATAATCCTATTAATTTCCAGCCAAATTGCCACATGATGAATGTGCAAACTCACAAAAATTAACCGTTTCAGTGCAGTTAATCACGTACTGAGTGTTTTTCTTCATCCATTGCTATAACTGCATGTCACCACAGAGCTGTCAACAGCCAGCGGATGGTGATACATCCATGCTCTGGTCTGAGGTCCAGCTTGAGGATGCTGGTGGTTTTAGATACCAGCAACTACCTGCATAAATACATGGTCATATTTGCACTGTGAAGTAACCTGGCTTGGCTCTGGCCATGGGAATGGCTTCTCCAAAGACCTCAAAGTCCAATGAAATCAAAATCGAATTTTTTTTTCCGCTGTTATATTTGCCTCAGTGGACAAATGTTTTTTTTTCTACACTTTGCATCATTTCTGTCCTGAAAAACACAAGACTTACCTTTATCAAGCTATACCTGCTCTTCTCAAGACTCTAGTAAAGCTATTGGATTAGGAACTGGAATCAGCACAAAGAATATCCATATGGAGGTTTCTATTAATAGCTTTGCATTTTTATTAATGTGGGATAATTCTTAAAGCCTCAGAAATATTGATGAGCCGAAGAGCTGAAAGAGAAGTTGGTTCATTGGCAATTTCTGCTTTGTAGGGGTTTTCTCGGGGCTTGATTCATTCTCTGGCTCAATTCTGATGGATTAATCCTGGATCATGGGAGCTGCACTATACAACGGCTGGATCCAACTAGCGCCTGTCAGGGCTTCTGAATGATAGAGTCCCCTACAAATTTGGCAAGTTTTGTTTCTTTAAGGCTCTCTTGGGGCTTAGCATTTCTTAGCATAATTGGGAAGAATCACAGCTGATATTCATAACAGAGCAATTGTCACTCCAAGCCCCCAAATCCCTGGATGATAGCTCAATGCATCAAGTGACCTTCATCTCTGGATGAAAAATGTGAAATAATTAGCCTGAAGAGAGGTATGTCTGAAAAATGTTCCGAATGCTCCAAATTCCCAACCTGCGCAACTAGTGCCTCTTTTTATCAGGATCCCGCTCCTGGGTAGTTCCCAATTTATGTCTGTGAAAAGCTCTCAGATCTAGGTCTGGATCTCAGTGTGGGCTTCTCACATCCTTCCCCCCTCTCACATCCTCCCCCCCTCTCAGTGAACTCTCCTCTCCTCCTCACCCCAGGACACGTTCCCGCAGAAGCAGCTGATACAGAAGGGGTGAGAGGCTGAGATTTCAGGCAGCTGTTCCTGCTCTCTTCAGCTTTTTTTTTTTTTTTGTTTTCCCTTCACTCTGTTCCCAGCAATAAGCAGTTCAGCACTGAGTTATACCAGGACTGTTTGCATCTCCGGCATCTCTGAAGAAATACCGGAGGGGGGAAAATACCTGGCAAAATTGATATAATCGGGAAGGGAACAAGAGAATTACCAGCAAGAAAATAGATGTACAAGGGAGGAGATGAAGGAAGAGGAATGAAAGCACGAGAGAGGGTGAAAACAGACATAGAGAAGAAAGAAAAAAAGAAGAGGGGAAAAACAGACAGGAGGAGAAACAGAAGCCTGTGCTGGGAGGGGTATGAGCCACCCTGGATTTTTTTATTACACTACTAAGGGACTTCAGCACAGAAAAAACTGTGGGAAATACTGACTCAGGACTCTTTTCTCCCCTAAGCAGTTTATGACATGGATTATCAACACCCAGATTTTTTCCTACAATCTTTGCTAGCAAGAATATATTTTTCTTGTATTTTTCTTTTGTCTGTATCTTATAAGTCTTCTACTATTATTCTTGTGGTATTGTTAGTTGAAGCCACTGCTACGTTTTCCTTATGAATGTGGTTTTTGTCTCCCTCTGATTCCTATTAAATAAGCCAAAGTGGAGAAATGTGGCACTTGGTTAACAGCAGTAAAGCAGCAAAAAGTGAAGCAGTTGTGCATGCAGAATGAACACATAAGGCCTCTAAAATGTCTGTCCAGGATAGGAATTACAAGGAATAAAGCATAGTTTCAATACATTTAAGCAGACAAGGATAGCACAGTACTTTCAAGGTACAATACTACCCATTTATAGTATAACAACCAGCCTGTTAAATAAATCCTTTCTTTTAGTACACAGAGCTAAAGGTACAAAACTCTGCAAAACCTCTTCTCTTCTCACAACATATAAATCACGTGCAATATCTCTGCATTATATAGCTTCCATCATGCCCACAATCATGTTATTGGAGCCTAGGCTCAGTGTAATCATTACCCAGCATCCATCTTAGCTTTCACTGTGCTGGAAAAAAAACCCCACACGTAAACTCAGAAATGATTTTATCCATAGAGAAATGAGTAGCTCCAAGAAATGTCACTGTTCCTCGCCATTCTTCTTGCATTTAGCCTACACAGTCCTTCCTTTTCTGGGGGGTATAAAATACTTGTTTTTCTTGCAGCAGATATGAGGCAAAAATAAATCTCAACATGCTTTGTTGGTTCAGCTGGGAAAACCCTGGCGCTCAGGATAGGCTACACCTACTCGCTGAGGTCACCTTTTGTCGCCATCCTCTGCTGATTCATTTTGGAGATGTCATAGCGCAACGGCTGAGCCCATGCCTTCGCCTGCTGGGCTGGTGTGCCCGACTGCCAAGGCAGAGACCTCTCCCAGGCGACCCAGCAGACGGTAGGATCTTCCAAGATTATCCCCTCAGTGCACTTTCCCAAAGGTTTGTCCTCAGCCTGTACGATCCCGGGCATCTGGCCGTATCGGAATGCACATCCCCATCTGACAATGCGGTCCCACGTTGCCTGTCATTCACTGAATTTGTCTCCCTGTTGCCCTGGTTTCCAAACAGCTGCGTTCTCTCTCCAGTCCTGCATGGTGGCCCTAAAATGAGTTTCCAGTTTTCTTTCATCTTTTCCTTTCCATCTTTCCAAAAGCTTTTTGGTTTGGGGGATATAGTTTCACTTGAGGTTACCTATATTTTGCTATTTCTGTTGATATATTTATGGTATATGGCTAATGAATGGGGGAAGTGTATGTTAAATCTGTTACTATCTTATCTGGACTCTAGAGATTCATACTCTGTTGAACCCTTGCCAAAAATTACGTCATATATAAACATGGCTGAGTAAGGAACTGATGGACCTCTAAAAGTGAGAAATAGATTTATTCATAACATGCAAAGGTAATGGGGAGGAGACACAAACAGGTTCTTAAGCTGTCAAATGGCAAAAATCCCCACCGTTTCACTGCTTTCTGGTTTTCATAGATGTTCAGAATCTTACCTTTGACTTCATTTCAAGAATCACGTAAGCATTTTGGTTTACACGTTTTTCTGCTTCACTTAATTTAACCTCAATAAACATTTTGGCTATTGCAAGTTCCTAGTTTTACGCATAGAATATGTGTACTTCACTCCTTGCAGATTTGTGTACTTTGAAATACACCTATTTAAACAAGAGAACAAAATGTGTTTGTTATCTGTCTAATGCCATGGGAACTGCCAGTGGCTTAATTAAATCTTAGGGCTCCTGATGCAACTGTGGAAAAGCATAAGAGCCTAACTCCATGCAGGAGTTCTCAGCAAACGAGAGCTGACTCAGGGAGAGTGCGAGCATCAGAAAGGGATGGCACACCATCGTGTCTCACTGCTGCTAGGACTGAGCTCATTTATGCCTGCTTTATGTACTGTTGTTTTTTGCTTTTGCTATATATATTTTCAGGCTCCTTGCCTGACTTCAGGCTTCCCGTTGCTCCAAGCCCCAAGCAAACCTCCAGGCATACGCGCCTAATCTGAAGAGACAAGGTTGGAAAGAATCGCTATTGCACCCAAGTTGGAAATGCTAGGCAAGAGTAAGTAAATCTGTTGTTTAAGGTATTATTTGGCTCTTTGTTTTACCTGAGGTGATATATGAAATATAGGGCAGAGAAGGGAGATGAACCTTAACCTCCCATTCAAGTGCATTTAAGCATAAAACTGTCATTTGTCATAGCATGCATGATGAATGCACAAGTACAACCACTTTCCACATTGCTCCTTGTGGAGGATTTTACAGTCATGACACTGTACAGAGATCAACTGGCTTGATTTAGTTCCCTACATCTGCTGTACAGCCTCCTCAACACCGTGAGGAACCAGCCCTCAAGGCTGACATACCTCTTCTGAGACATCGTAAAAATGCACATATTTGTGTTTGGAAAGCTTTGTGGTGGGAGGATGCCAGGCCATGGAGATAGCTAAAGATTTTTAAACAGCTTTCTGAAAGCTGCTTCTGGGAAATCTTTCTTTGCAGTATTCAAAAGCTCTCTTAAGAAGTTATACAACCAACAGTGGCTGAAATTAAGAAATTAAATTAAAGCATATGCAATAGTAAAAAAGCAAAGCCCAAAACCAAAACAGTTGCCTAAAGAGTTGTGCCTCTAAGCTTTGTGTGTTTCAGATAGACTGGATATAACTCATACCAAACGTCTCAAAATAGTTGGACCCTCAAGGGATCAGTGGACTTTAACAAGTATCTATGCCATAGTATTCCTGTAACCGACATCCTTCTTTCCTTTATCCCAGTACTTATGTGACATTCTGAGCTTCTTGGAGTCAATCAAAAAATTTTCACTAACTTCAGTGGGCCAATAGCTGAGTTCCTGATGCATATCCTCATTTGTCTTACATGTCCACTATTTAGATGTAGGCTGCTCCACAGAGGGCTCATTCCAGGATCCTGCCTGTGCTGTGCAATTGAGCCCATGTAGCATCCCTCCTCGTTGCTGACTGCGCTTGCTATGAAATGAGGAGGGAGCCACGTTGCCTGTCCTGTGCCTGGGCCAGTTGGCCTCAGGGGCTGGGGCATGGGGGGGATGGGGAGATCTGATGGCTGAGGAGCACTGCCAGGAGAAAGAAACCATAGACGAGTCAGATCTTGAGTTATCAGCTCTGTAAGGATTTGCTTTACCCCATAGATATAGACACAGTTACCCCTAAAGTGTCACCAGTGATTGCTGTCCTTATGACTGCAAGTGATGCGGTGTGATGTATGCAATGCTAATACTTTTGCAGCATTAAAAATAATATTGGAAATCTTTTTTTTAATTTTTTTTTTTCCAAGAGCATAGAGAACATCCAGGAGTGCCGCGTAAAATTGTTAAAACATTCCAAGAAACCGTAATTAAAGGAGCAAACGTCCAGTCTACGCTTCACTTGAGATTGGTACCACATGGGCATTTTGGCTTTCATTGTGTTTAGTTCTACTGACCTATTTCTTGTATGTTCAACGGCATTTTTCTTTCAGATGCTATAGTTTATCACCTTACCACTTCACATTATGTGGTATTCAAAGCTTTTTACATTATCTTATTGTAACGTCAAAAAGGGCAAATTATTCAGTATGTCAAAGGAAATAGCTTTCATGCACTGCAACCTTGGGCTGAAAGCAAAGGTTTGTAATCTGTCCTCAACTTTATTAAAAAACATAAGGCATCAGCCTTCATGTAGCTCAAATACATTTCCTTACATAGTGACATACCATGTCTGCTATCGTGGAATGAACTTGATATGAATTTCTATTCAGTGCACTCAGCATCCTGAATATTATTTAATTTTCCAACACGGTGTGATTGAACGCACTCATCACGGAAACAGAAGAGTTGCTCAGCCTTGCACAGCCTTGCACTGCTTTCCTTTGCTCTCTCTTGGGTTTGGGGTGGTTTTTATTTCCTTCCCACGTCTGAGGATTGAGCACGGCCCTCTCCCTTCCCATGACTAAGAAGAATTTAATTCCCGTGTCCTATCCTGGGTGCCAGGATCGCACCGCCCTGCCTTGGCGAGAGCCCAGCAGCTCCCTCATCCTATGCAGCAGCCACCCCTCTCTCGCTGTACGTACACACTTACACACATATATATATGTGTAGACAGAAAAGTTAGAAAAATTAATAGTTTTAACCCGCCTGAGGTCTCTAGTTTGGGCTGTCCCCAAGGGACTTCTGTGGCCGTAGCATGAGGGCTCTTGTGTCATTGCTTGGTCCGGGGTCTCAGTGGCACCTATGACTTGGTGACAGCCAAGTCTCATCTATCGGCTCTCAGCAGCATACGACTTGCTACTCTTGATATCATTAAGTTTTTGGTATGAAGGACACAGGGCTAGAAACTGGGAAAACCTGTGCCTAGACACTTAGAACACGTACCCAAGAATTAGGAAAACCAAATTATTTTGTGTAATTGGCATAGAAGCTGGTAACAAGGCTATGGGAAATAGTGTTTTCTGCTCAAGCACAAAGCTCTTCTTTCTCAAACGAACCCAAGCAATCAGCTGTTCTGCAGAAAACCTCCAACTGTGTGCCTCTGTTTCTAAGACAATCTCTGTGCCTGGCGGTATTGGTTTTAGCAGCTACAGCTGGCCTAGGGGAACGTGGGAAACAGACAGTTTGCAGAGTATCAATGCCCACGTCTCCTTCAGGTGCTGTGATTGGAAAGTTGTATTGTATTACAGAGGATAAAATTTCTGCATTCTCTGTCACGTCTTCCATAGATTAAAATAAAGATAACCTGTCCAATCACCATTATATGCTCAAAAGCATAGATGGAAAAATCCATGCGTATCAGCTCTGTAAGTCTCAAGGAAATTTGCAGGGAAAACAAATGACCCGGAGCAAAAATGGGTAATACTTTACAAAATTGGTACCTGGGAGCCATGTGGCTAAACTAGCAGTAAAAATGACCCATTCTTTTCAACATGAAATTAGTTCTCTGCTGAAGTATAGAAAAGAGATTTTTAGGCTGTTTTACCACCTGCTCCTCATCCCTGGGATCTGTGTATTCAGTTGTGATTTATGAGGGAAAGTGGGGGGGGAATCAGATGAATTTTAAATGGCATATATCAAGATCATAGTGGCTCGGTCTTTTCTTCCAGGCTATATATTTTTTTAATCCTATTTTTGTACAACAGCAAAATTTTAACTGCTTGCAAAGCCAGAGAATAGTCACTGCTCTGCTGTCAAGCAACTCTTTTGCTAAAGGGTAGAAGTGAGCTGTCTGATATGCAGCGAGGTTAGCCAACAGATGATCTGAACACAGGTCAGATTAACTGCTCCTTTTTTTTTCCTTATTTTTGTTAATAACTCGTAGGTATGAGTACATATGTGCATATGGGCGTATTGAATACTCTCAGAAATCTAACTCCCTCGTCATCAGACACGCTGCGCAGCAGTGGCATAATTTTGCTGTTGGTCTTCAATATGTGAAACAGAGTCTGCTGGACATGTTTTAAGGCCATTCTAAAAGATAACTATATTGGCAAGGTAAAAAAAAAAAATAAATTGTCTCACCCTCATGGAAAGCCAGGAACCTAGGCGTGCAATTTGCCCTCCAAATTTCTACCTAATATCTAAATATCTCAGAGTTGAGCGTCTGTTAGCTTAGAGATAGTATAAATAAAAAGGACAAATAACTTGCCTGTTAATAATCCTTACCTGTATTTCTAGCTCAGCTTTAATTTAACCCTAGTAAAACTTTCCTTCTGTTGTACCGCAAGGAAAAAAAGCCATCGTGGTCCTACAAAAGTAATACTGTGTTGACAATTTGTATTGACAAAAGAAGCATGGCCAACAGGTCGAGGGAGGTGATTCTGCTCCTCTACTCTGCTCTGGTGAGACCCTACCTGGAGTACTGCGTCCAGCTCTGGAGTCCTCAGCACAAGAAGGACATGGACCTGTTTGAATGGGTCCAGCAGAGGGCCACGAGGATGATCAGAGGGCTGGAGGACCTCTGCTGTGAGGACAGGCTGAGAGAGTTGGGGTTGTTCAGCCTGGAGGAGAGAAGGCTCTGAGGACACCTTATAGCAGCCTTCCAGTACCTAAAGGGGACCCACAGGAGAGATGGGGAGGGACTCTTTGTCAGGGAGTGTAGTGATAGGACACGGGGTAATGTTTTCAAACTGAAGGAGGGTAGATATTGGATATTAGGAAGAAATTCTTTACTGTGAGGGTGGTGAGACATTGGAACAGGTTGCCCAGAGAAGCTGTGCATGTCCCATCCCTGGAAGTGTTCAAGTCCAAGCTGGATGGGGCTTTGAGCAGCCTGGTCTAGTGGGAGGTGTCCCTGCCCAGGGCAGGGGGGTTGGAACTAGATGGTCTTTAAGGTCCCTTCCAACCCAAACCATTCTGTGATTCTATAATTAATTATACAATTGACTCCAGTTAGGTCAGTGTATTGCACGCTTCAGGGGCTGTGGACCAAGGGTATCAAAGTCTATTTGACAGTGTCTGCCAGGAGACAAAAGTAGGAGGAGCCTGGAGTCAAAGCATTTGCAAGTGGGGCCAGTCTCTCCATAAAGGGAAAAAAAATGCAGAGTTACGTGCATTGTGAGTATACTTTCCTCTTTATAGCTGAGAAATTACACGCACACTTTTTAAAGAGAGTCCTTACACCTTCTGGACCCAAACATTGAGAAGGATAAAAACGGAGATGAAAAATGGAATGGAAAGCAACAGAAAACACTGTTTCTATGGATTTAATTAAATTAGCTGACATCAAATTATGCAACTGATTTTTTTTAGTCAGTCTGGTAAATTTGGCTATAATTAATATCAGTAATCAACCAGTGGTAAACACTACTGGTCTTTGGAGATAAAATTAGGTGCAACTTCTGTACAGAAAAATTTGGGAAAAAATTACTATTGAAAATTCTCCTGAAATATTTTGTTTCTTCTATATTTTTTTCTCTTTCTGTTTGTTACTAAATCTTTCTTGTTCCATGCTCTTGATTACAAGTTTATCTTTTCGATTTTTAACTCAAACTGTGTGTCAGGATAAATATAATTCTTTAGGACTTGTGAATACAGATGTTTAATGAATCAGATTTCGTTTTAGAACTAGTTTTAAATATGATATCATTGCATGTTTTTCAAAAAACTAATTTTTCTCACAGTAATTTTGTTTTTCATGTTTCTCATTAAAAACATCCTGATGGCTAAAAATTACACTCCCAGTCAAGAGGTCAGGAAACTGAGAGAGGAAGACTGAAAAGCTCCTGCCCTGAAGCTACCTCTGTAGGTATTAAAAATATGTCAGTCCTCTGGGGTATTTTGTGACAAATATCTGCTTTTGAACCTTCTCATTTAAATGTCTTGTGTAACTCCAAACTAAATGTTATTTGAAACTGTAAAAAAATTCTATTTTTAAGAGACGTTGTTTTGACTTTTCATCTTTTCATAGCAAGAGAATGTCAACTGCATGACAGAAATGCAAGTCCAGGGTGGAGAAATATATAAAATTGCTAGAGAAGTCTTTTCTGGAGAACATTGCCCTTTGTGTTACTCTTTTTTTACTTTGTGAGAATTGTGATATAGACAAAGTGTTTAAGAGGCTCCCTTTGCTAGTCAGTAATTCTATCGTGGACTTTTATCTTTAAAAAGGGAAAAGCCTTAAAATCATCCAATTCTAAAATTCTATCTTTGAACAAGTTTAGAATTCTACCCATCTTTGAATCTTTAAATAAACAATGTCAGTCTTCTCTCTTTTTAGGTTTTTAATATATGTGAGTCCTAAATATATATGCTATTCTTTCACTCTCTCTAAAATAAATGTATGATGTATTTTGCATATATCTTAAAGCAAAATTATTATGGAGACTGACCTTTGCACTCTTCCTCTGTTGTCTGAGGATGTCTGAGTCTGAAATTATTGTTATTTAATTACTGTAGAGAGAAATGTTTTACTTGAAAAATGGCTAAATACCAGAATGTTAAACTATGTTCTAAAAGAATAAATTTTGTTTAGTCGGTTTGTTTAGACAGTTATGATTCTGGATGCATTCTTGGCATGGGTAGGGGGTTTAGCTAGGTGTGAGTTATTGCCCAAGAAGTGTGGATTTTGATCTTGTAGGTCTGGATATGCTCCAAATGTTAATGTGTGTGATCAGAGGAATGAGCTATTACTGCTAGGGGAGCGCTAAGTGTAGAGAAGTTTCAGGATTAACGAGATATACTCACCTATTTCATGGGTGCATAGCTCCTGAATATCATCTGAGAGAAAAAATGAGTTTATACAATAAAACAGAGCTATTCGGATTTTCACAATTACAGCAAAGGACTCTCTTGTAGTCTTTTCACAAGCAGTTGGGTTTAGTCCTGGCACAGCCCTGCTTGCTGGCTTGCAAAGATCTTGTCCTTGTGGAGTTCGTTCCACACTTCAACATTTTTTGTTGATGGTCCTGGTCCCCCACACCCTGTTGTTCTCTTGGGTTTCCGCTTTTCCGAAGGATCCAGTGCTCGCTGTTTCCCGTGTACTAGCATTGGCCATAGAAATAGGGCAATGCTTGCAGTTGGTGCCCTCAGTTTGACTCGGAGCTTCTCATTCATGCAAACGGCCTGTTCCAGCTTCCCCAGACCGATACAGGAGTTAGCTAAGTAAGACCAAAGTCCCATAGATCCATTTCAGGACCTGAATCAAATCTAATTTACTCTTTTATTGATCTTTATTGGGCATAGTTATCTTTAAAAGTCAGGTCCCATTTTTTGGATATAAAAACCTCATCCTTCATAGCTTTTCCATCTTTGCTTCTGCTTCTTTCTCACCATTTATCTTTATCAGTTTCTATGGCATTAGGTCCAGAACAGTGCACGACAGAGGAACACGTACAGTCAGAGGGTGTGAATAAGATCATGCACGGATGCATAAATATAGCAATTTACAAAATAATTTCTTCACTCTTGGCATTTCTCACTTTTAATGTAATATTGTCTTTTAAATTGTTATTCTGAACTTCAGAAACATAGTGTTTTCTCTAATAAGGTGAACATATCTTTTTTTTAAAGGATACAATGTACAAGATCCATACTCTATATATACTTGTCAGTGCAGTGCTTTTTTTGGTTCTTTTGGTTTTTTGGTTTCCTTTTTTTTTAATGTAAACTATATTGGATACTGAAATATTCACCAGAATGAGAAGAGTGATGCTGCACATGGAAAGTGCTATACTTCTACAAGCAGGATGTTTGTTTGCGCTGGCCTGTTGCCATTAACATTATGGTGTGCTTTAAGTGCTAATGAATGAGAACTGGAATTTCTAATTGTGATGAGACTTCCATAAAACAATAGGTAAATAGTGAATATTAAAGGAAAAAACAACTGAGAGACAATGTTACATTGCACCTCAAGGCTCCTAAAGGGACAGGTCACTGTTATTATTGGGCACATTATTTAGTTCTCATCATCTATCCAGCCACCAGTTTTCTTTTTCTCAAATGAAAAAAACCAACCCTACTTCCTTCAAAAGATGAAGAAAAGACTTCTAGGGGGCCGTGAATGTGTAAATGCAAAAGAGATAAAAGACTCAGCATTTTGTATAGCATAGGAAACTCTTCACAGGTACGTTTTCTTGAACAGAAGAAATAATATGATCAGATGAATTCATCTGAGGATGATCTTCACTGATCCCTCTAAGTGTTTTCATTAGGGCCTAAATTCAGATTCACACTATGTAACTACGCAAGAAATAAATTATATCCCCTTAAATCTTTGCGCAGACTACCCGAGATAGGGTTCATTACAGTTAGGTATGCAGGGCGGCACGGATGTACTTTCAACATATAGAGCTAAACAAACGGAATGGAATTTGGAGGAATACAACAAAGTCATGGTGCTACTTGACTACCAACTCAGCATGACTGGGTGACTTTAAATTTATTACTCATAAAACAGGTAGGAAACTACCAAGCTGCTGTATGAAATCAGGACCAGGAGGGCGAAAGCAAGGGATTTGCACACTTTTGCTTTTGTGCATCTCTACACCACTTCTGTCTTAATGCCATTTAAGTGATTTAAAAGCAGCTGAGTGTAGCTCCTGTGCTGCCCTGTACCGAAGGCTGGGTCTCGGCCAGCTCCGGCTGATGATCAGGGTAGAGTGAAGCCCTTAAAAGGGCTGACAAGCGAAGAGGTTAATCTGCAGCTCTAGAACAAAAATTGTGTCTTCTAAGTGTCCAGTGCTGGAGTCCTGCAAAAGACCTGTTAGGACTTCTCACTTTTGAATATCTTTTCTGTTTTTTTTTTCTCAGGAGGTGGTGGGGGTTTTTTGTTGTGTTTTTGTTTGGGTGGTTTTTTTTTTTGTGGTTTTTTTTTGTTTTTTTTTTTTTAGGTGGAGTGACATTTTCCTCAGGTTTTTTTGGACCTTGCATTAGCCGTGAGCCCGGTCTGCAGCCGAACTGGGAGTATGATTGCATGCCCTATTTCATCCAGACCATCCATTGAACAAGTTTGCACTAAATTTGATGACATTAGGATAAAGAAACACAGTTTAGCAGAAACACATGCATGATAATTTTAAAGAGAAATCCCGGATGGTCAAATAGAATTGAAATTGAGTTTTAGAGCATCCAGGAATTAGATGCCTGATTTTTTACTATTAATAGGTCTATCAGATTTTCAGACACTCGGATTAAGCACCAGTGCTAATTGATAGCTGTGTGCTGAAAGAGTAAGAATTTATTCCAGCTCCTCAGCCAGAGGCATTAGCAGTCTGTGACAGAAACAGGAAAACTTTTATTTTTAAGGGCAGGATTGTGAAGGAAGGTGGTGTATGTCTAGCGTAGAGGGACCAGTCCTGTGTAGGGCTGAGGGTAAGCTGGGACGAAGGTTCAAGCAAGAACCTCAGCGACAGATGGGGGTGGATTCTCAGCCATTAAGACTAAGGCAGAAGCAGGAGACGGGGTTATGGTATAGACAGCGAATATTTAACTACCAGGGTGAGCAAATAGGCTTGATGCTGGGGCTAAGAGGGAAGAGTTATACACAGCACTCAGGCCACAGCAGCATCACTGCTTTAGTACGGCACGTGGTGCCAGATCTCCAGCCGGCACACAGGGCTGCAACAAGGAACCCGCCGGCACAGCGCCGCTCTGCTCTTCACATCTGCACTCGCTCGTTACGCTTGGAACTGCTAATCAACAACCAAAGGTTGGAACTGCTAATCAACAACCAAAGGTCCCAAAAGACAAATACCACCACTATAACGTGCATCAGCTAGCAGAGTCCCTGCATAACGCTCTCTGTGCTGCAGCTGAGAGGACAGAAGAATGCATTTCAAGAGCATTTATTGGGCAACTTCATGGTTTCTTCTCCTGGGGTAGTGACATATTTAGCGAAATTCAGCAGATTATATTTACACACTGAAAGGGCTTTTTGATATAAAGCAGTCATGGTAGCATGAACTAAGCATTCAATTTTTTTGGGGGGGGGGCAGTTTAAGCTGAAAGTCAAATATTTAAGACACAGAATGCTTTGTTTTTAATTGTGCAACCAAATTAGGTGGTTACATTATCATAATACATTGGCTAACAAAACCTCATATGATGAAATGTACAGAGGTCAGAATGAGTTAAATTACTGCCTGCGTTCATTGAGGCAATAGCTGCCGTAAATGCTGCAGTGCTGTAGGTATTATTTGTCATTTTGGGGAAATTAAGTCTCGAGAGCAAAAGCTCAAAGCTCATGTTGTGTTGGTAAGTGCCTGCTGGAGGGCACTGAGAAAGAAAAAAAGGGAAGAAAAAATAAATCTTTTTATTCATGAAGGGTCCAAGAAATTGAAAGAGTTAATGACCGGGTCTACTGTCCTTGGAGTCACTGGGACATTTTCTGTTGATCCGAGTGAGCCGGAGTCAGGCCCTGCGTGACTTCACACAAGATACCCAATGGGCCCACGACTGCCCAAAATCGATTCTTGCACTACTGCTTCCCTTTCGCCGTCAGG
Source organism: Fratercula arctica (assembly GCA_947846985.1). NCBI lineage: Eukaryota > Metazoa > Chordata > Aves > Charadriiformes > Alcidae > Fratercula > Fratercula arctica. Next base: position 31,935,941 of record CANTUZ010000010.1, read on the forward strand.
GTAAAGGGCTGGCTCGTTTCTAACCTAATTGCCCTACTTCACAGCCTGCTCACAGTCATCTCTAGAAGGCCTGCTTCCCTTGGTTTGCTGCCCTGTGCTGCAAATCTAACGATGTACAATGTTAAAAATTACAGCCTCTGTGTATCACGTTGCCGATGTCACTATATTAGTCTAATCAGCAAGGTACCGGTCACTGAAAGCTGACAGAAGTATCGGGTTATTGAGGTTCTGCTTTGGCTTTGTTTATGGATGACTTAATGTAGGAAGAAATCAGGTTAGGGAAAGCTCTGAATATGTATTTTCCAGGGGGAACAAAAAAAGTTTTTTCTCGCCTCCTCTCACTGCCTCTCAGTCGTCGAGAGAGAGAGAGAAATGATGAAAATGACACATGAGCTGCTGCAAAGCCTAAAAATAAGGCAGCTTTTATTTTATATTTGGAAAAGGAGATTAATTTGTTCTGTGGCTATTTTTCTTTTCATTTTTTTTTATCTTTAAACAAGATGGCATTTAAAGTGGACAGTCACCATGCCGAAAAAAGCAAGCAAACTCATTGCTGGGGAGGTGGATAATGGGAAAAGAAAAGACACGTGGGGGAGAGGGAGGAAGGTGAGGGCACTTACAGGAAAATGCATTTGTGTGGGTTGGCTTTAGCAGTTTGAGACAGGGAAGCAGTCAAATCTCTTGACATTTACACCCAGAAATGAAGAATAGCCTTTCTCTTAATTACCTATGAGCCACCCTTGAAGCGAGCATCAGGTAGGCAGGACTGAGGATGCTGCTGGCAGGAGGATAAATGTGGAAGTCTTAACTGTGGCCAGACCAAATGTGCAACTTTCCAGTTCAGCTAAAATAAAGGTCCTGAGGTTAAAAAAAAAGAGGACAACCGAATGCTAAGGGTTTTTTTTGTTGCTGTTGTTGTTTTTTCCTAAACTATCGCTATAAAATTAGTCCTGCTTCTTAACAAAGAGTTTTGACATTGGTCTCAGACATAAACTGCAGCAATAAAAAAAAATAAAAGCCACCGAGTTCATGCTTTGAAGTTCACTAGGATTAGCCACACAAGAGCAAACTCCAGAAAGAGAAGGTAATGAAAATGCAGACAAGCAATTAGATCTGCGTATTAAGTATGAAAATACACAGTGCTGGGTTGCATATTAAGCTAGTGCAGTAACCTTCTGCTTCCGGAGCCGCTCGATGAGGTTACTGTGCAAAGGAGCTCAGAGGACTCACCTCCGGAGGGGCAAATTGCTTTCCTTCGGCTGTAATCATCATTGATGATGATCAGCAAGTGGGGGCTGGGGACAGCGGGCAGCAGGGAGCCCTGCCGGGGCTGGGGGAAGCCCAGTGACGTGTGGTGGCCATCGGGCAGGGCTGTGGGAGCCGTGGGTGCTGCCAACCAGCCGCCAGATACCCAAGCGATGGGGCACGGGGAGTTTTGCAGGGCAGCTGCCCACACCACGCTTGACTCTACAGCTCTGAGTCTCTCACTTTCCGACTCATTAAATTCACTTCGGGAAAAAGAAGAGCAGCAGCCTGGGGATTTTTTTTTTTTTTTTTTTATCGTTATTATCGTAGTGGGATTTTACTGCAGTGGAAGAGGCCTGTTCTAATTTTGGAAACCAATGCTGCTGGAACAAACTACATTTTATCTGTAATTATTATTATTAGCTTTTTTCCTTCTCTCTTTAAAATTGAGGACTGGGATATTCAAATGCTCGTGTGGACGTGTTAGGCTCTCCCCGTTCCTCACTGGCAGTGACTGCATAACTGGAGAAAGGTTTGGCCTGTTTCCATCCAAGTGTCTTGTTGTTCCTCATTGCCAGCACAGTTCATGAGCTTCTAAGGTTAGAGTTACCTTACTTGTAAAGTTTTAGCATAGACCTGCAGCACTGTGCCCACCTCCTGTCCCTGATTGTCTGTGCGCACTCAGTAACAGCCAAATGTCAATAAAACCCACATTAAAGGCATAGACACATTTGCTCACCCGGGATCCTAAATGATTCTGTTAGCTAGGACCCAAGAAAAAAGAAAAAAAAAAAAAAGACGAAAAAAGGAAAAAGAGATAGTTGCCTATTCTGTTTTGAGACTGGCTAGAGTGTCCAGAGGATCCAAAGGCAAGCCGTGAACTCCTGGCTAGTTGGCCAAGTAATTGCTTTCTAAACTCCATTGGTCAGCTTCATGTAGAGGATAATTGGGTGCTTCCAAGGGAGATTTATCCTTGCCCCACCAAGATCCCTGGCTTTTAGTGAGAAATATGACCACAACACAAGTTTGAGATCATTTGACAGTTTATGTGACATGGCATATATGAAATAAAATAAATGCCACTCTGTCTTTCTGTCCGAGTCCTTAATTTCTCTGTGTACCTCTGAGCCTTCCATTTATAAAAGTCTGTTGATGGGGAGCTACTCACTCATTCAAAGCTTTTTTTTTTTCTTTTCCTTTTTTCTTAAGAGCTTGATCTTGTGGGAGGGAAAGAAAGTAATAAGGAAAGGGTGGGAAGAATGATCACCTCTAAGGAAAGCAGCTTACTAATTCAGGAGCCAGGCAAAATCATATTGGGTGAGCATCAAACATACAACACAGTCAAAATGTTTTATTTTTATCTTTTTTCCCCCTCTAAAACAGCACGTTTGACAAAGCTGTCCCTTTAAATCTACTCATAACTTTCTCACTTCACCAAGTTTGAATTTGCTGTATTTCTCAGCCCTGAGTGGTGGTGTGGGTGTCAGAAATACGCAGGTGATGTCATTTTTCATTCCCTAACCCAGGGTTTAATTGACACCACCATTCCACACCTCTCCTCCCACCTCTTCAGTTTAAACCCTGTTCTTCCAGGCCTTTTGGGTCAACAAGCTTCAAAAATGTGTTACCTTCATCATTTAAAGTCTTCTCTAAGAAAGGGAAGCTTCGTGACTCCTTTTCATTTTTACATCCCAGTTGATATGAAGATGAAAAATATGTCCAATATGGTTTTACTTTAATAATCCTATCCAGCGATAATCTCTTTGGCATGCAAAGGGGAGAGATGACACAGTATCAGTGGTGAAGTGCAGATTGGCTAGCAGTATACTTTGAATTATGAAGATGTTTTGCCTTAATTTTATTTTTTAATAAACAAACATATGCCTTATAAATTATCTCTTCTGCATAAAATTTGTTGTTGGAATATCATTTTTTTATATACCTATATTAAATAAACTATGACAATAAGGCCTTGGGTGAGGTATTTTGTCATACCTATAATAAACTCAGCAAAGATTTCAGGGTAAACAGTAAAAGTTTTGCCTTTTTTCCCTCTGGTCTTATATGTCATTATTAGAGGAAATGCAAGTTTAGAAAAGAGGTGGCTGGGAGCCATGTAAAAGGAAAAGGCAAGAACTTCTTTCTACTGACGGAGAAAAGGTCTCAGTAGCCTGGATCCTCACTTCTTCAAAGGATCTTCCTGCTTCTAGTACCCTAGGGGCTCTTCTGAAAAAGGACTGCATAGGCCTAAGACCAGAGTGATACATGGACTGCTCCATAAACTAGTGTCCTTGGGGCGGTACTGAGAACCAAAAGCCAACCTGTGAGGCAAAGCTCTTCCTCTGCTTTGTGTTCACCCAAGTGATGCATTCAGTTCTCATTTCTTGTCCCTGGAGTCATCCGACTCATAAATGTAGACACAAACAAAAACTGTCCGCTCATTTCAATGAAGCTGTGACTGTCGTGCTGGCAGGGAGGGTAACAGGTAACATCTAAACCACTGGAGTGACTCAGGACCATATGCCAGCCCTTTCAAATGCTGAGCGTTCAGGCTACTGAAACTGTTAGGTAAAGCCACAGCCTGGCCTGTAGCCTTTTAGCTTAGTTACTAGATCTCCCTCATTACGATTACATTACAGGTAGTTGTCTGTGATTACTTACTGAGTCAATTAATGAGATGATAAAGTCAAAATGTGAGTGCGAGCATATTGGGCAATTCAAAGGTTGAAAGGCTACATTGGAACAGATCTGGTCATAACTAAGATTAACTGTACAAATTCATCTGGCCAAACATAATTACTTGCAACTAAACATATCTCAGCGTAGCTGATTGACATGTATAGTACATAGCCATCACAAGCAAGGGCCAAGATTTAGGTGACTTGCAGGAAAAAGTAAAGAACATGCTTCTGGGAATGAAGGGGAAGAAAAAAAAAAAGGGAAAAAAATATTGCTGCCAATTAACTTCAGACAGAGCTTAAGAATCCTTTTTTAAAAATGTATTTCCAATACTAGAGCAAGGTTTTCTTTTACTTTCTTCTGGACTTTCTTCTGTCAGGTTAAATGCAGGTATAATACATACTTACAGTGATTATGGGTTTGTCCTTTATTGTGATCAGCTAATGCTTTGAAGGGAAAGAGTTGCAGAAAAGAGGAAGGAAAATGGTGTTTTTAATGTGTGCATGACAGGAATCATATGTCTGATGGTATATGCTGCAGTTGGTGATTTGCCAGAGCTAAGCCGATATTGAAGCTCATTAGTTCTTGTCTAGAAGTGGTACCTCCATGTCCTGCTGCACAAGAGAAGGCTTCTCCAAAAGACAAAAAAAAAAAAAAAAAAAAAATTTGAAATGTGAGTTGAATAATGTTTGTAACCACTACTACTTTCATCATCTTAACTCGCCATCTGCAGAACTACTACTCCAGTAAGCATTACAGTTGTGCCGTCGTATGTTTGTGGGTGTCAGGGACAAAGAAACTGGAAGCCTTGCTCCAGAATTCATCCGAAGGCATTGGAGAGGGGAAAGTCTTAAGTGAAAATTGCTTTTCACTATATTTTTTTTTTTTTTTTTCTTGCCAGGAAAAGCTGACTTAACACAGATGCCATACTTCACCATGGGCTCTGCAAGAATGCCAGTTTTACTGAAAATTCAGTCTCTTTACAATAGAAGCCCAGCTGAGCTGCTATCATAGCAGCACTCAACTAACGCAATGCAAATGTTGTGTGATTCATTTATTATTGTCTGATATTACAAATGAACTTTCACTTATAAATTTGAAAAAAATTAGAGAGAGACAAAACTCACTGCAAGTGCAGCTGAGCAGATTCAGTTGTAATGATGAGAAAAAGGAATAATTACAACTCTAAGTTGTACTGAGAAACACCTGGGCCTACGCTGTTTTTTTCTGTGTTGTTGTTTTTTTTTTTCTTAAATATTATTTAGACTCCTGCAATTTTGTTTACAGCACATCTCAACATAAGGTGCCATATGGCAGTAGATGAGTGGGTGCTAATGTGAGCACATATGAGACAACTGTGTCTCTGGGTACCCCTTTCCCAGGCACCCTGGGAGCACTCCAAGTTGAGGGTTTAGCCTGGAGACAAGTGAAGTTTGCTGTAGACTTTCCCTGGTATCACCCCAGGTGTTTGGCTGCCCATCTGGCACATGAATAAATTAATGAACATGAAGACTATTCCAAGCCTGTGTCTTTCAGGAGGATGTATCACCAGGCTGCTTTGTGATACTGTTAATTACTGCAGAGGACTTGGAGGTTTTGGATCTCCACCTGTCCCTGCAGGTGATGGTGCAGGTCTGACTGCACTCAGTTCCTCACCGGCACATAAGCCGCACAGCCAACGCGCAGCCGTGGGACTGGGCTCCCAGCTGGAGCCGCCCCGGAAAGGCAGCTGAGCGTGGGGAAAGGCTGGGGCGCTCTGTCCCCGTCCCTCCCCGCATTCTCCAGCAACAGCCAGGCTGCAACCGCCAGCGCGGGCCTTCGCGTTCGTTTCGCTTCATTTCCCTGTCTTAGACCTCTTGCTCGTCAGCCGTGCCCTGTGCCTTGGTTGGGGATTGTGCTAAATGCACCACCTTTTTTTCTTTTTCTTTTTTTGTATTCCTCACAGCCTTCCAGATGCGTTGCCCAGATCTCACACATGGATGTATCTGAGACATCAGTCTGAGAAAGAAGAACCCTGTGGCCTCTGCTGTAGCCAGGGCTTGAAAGCACCATTTAATAATGCTGATCCATTTGGAAGTTTACCGCACAGACACTATTTCATCATTTTCAAGGAAGGAAGAGTCTAAAATGGAGATAAATCAATATCCAATGGGATGAATATTGATTCCTTTCCTCACCTTTGGAATGAATACCTTCTCCTCAGTAACCAGCTACGGAGGGGAAGCCATTGTTCATCTCAAACAAACAAGGCTCAATAAATCTTAATCCTGCTAAAAGATAATTCTGAGAAGCACAGAGATTCTAGTTTAGCATCCCTGCAACCAAACATGACATTGCCTTTCTCTTTCACTATTAGGTCTACTGCTTGGGCTGTATTTTTTAACATATTGTTTAAATGTGGGACTGAAGTCTCATTTTATTAGCAAAACTTTTTTATACTCTTCCTTGTGCTGTACTTAATTCAGGGCAATTCCACATTTATTTCATTAAACTTCTGACTTTGACCTATCACAGCACTTCACTTAAGTCATTCTTGACATTCATGTCATTCTATGACATTGACTCTAAGAGCTTCCAGCAGAATATCTCCATGAGGCTGGACCAGAGGTCCATATGGCCTGGTACAGTTGCGTACCGCAAAGTACAGAACAAGGATATGGGTATTTGTTCTTCATAGTCTCCCCTCCTCTGACCATTTTCAGCTCAGGGGGCTGCCTGAGTCAGTTTGTGGATGCAGAAACCCTCAAAAAGGAGCTCCTTTCTGTCAGTCCTGTCTCGTCTCTGACTCCTGCAAGCTTCTTGAGACTGCTGAGTGCAGATGCAAACTGTTTAAGAATATAACTTGGTATTGAATGCAAACCAAAGCAAAAAACCCAAGGACAATGGGAAGTATATTTGAAATTTTAAGTTAGGTGGATCTCATTAACTCAGAAAAAAAAAAAATCCCAGATGAAACGCAGAGGGATTTGTCTCTTTGTGTTTTCCTAACCTCTTCTGTCTCAGCTGGGGGGAGAAGAGGACTTCTGTCAGCTAAAGCTGCATATCCATGGCTTCAGGCAGTGACAGCCACCGGAGCCCTGCCAGCCCAGAGAGCCGCTGCGCCAGCGTGCTGAGAGAGGAGGCGTCCGGCTCCGCGGAGCTGCGGTGGCTACAGCCTTAGAGAGGACACTGGGACCAGTGTTTTTCCAGTGCTGGAGTTGTGTGACCCTGCAAAGCAGCGGTGCAGCCCGTCAATAGATCAGCTACACAGGCATTGAAATAACAAGCCCACTTCCATGTTTCAGCTCAGCCCTGACGACCCAAGTCCTCAGCTTTGGGTCTCAGCCTTCACCTATCTGAGCTGCCCGAGACCTAGACCTGTCTCAGGAATTCGAGGATCTGCAATCCAACCACCGTCAAGTACTTAAAGCTGGAGAAATGTGTCAGTAATTTCCAGACTTGGGCTCCTACTCTAAGTTGATGCTAGAAATATTTCTTATGAATATTGTACAACTCTTAAAATGTATTCATTTTGGCACAAATACCTTTTGTATTTGCTGCCCATGAATATTTATGCAGCTGCCTTTTGCTGTGCAAAATCTGCATGGAAAGGTGTTTTAAATCGCTCTCTGGGCTCCTCACGCTGGCGTGACCTTCACCCGCTGCCCATCACTGAGCAGAAATGGCTGGAGGCGCCTTTTGGGATCAGCTGCTGCCCACTGTCGAGCTGGGAGCCTCGTCAGGGAGCAGCGATTTCTTCTCAAATGCACATTAATGTTCTTATTACCTCCCCATTCCCAGGAAATTAGCATCCGAGTCTACCTTTCTGGCTAGTGCATCAGCTGCTACAGCAGCAGAGGAACAGCATTCAAAACAATTGCAGCTGGACATACCTTGGGTTTCGCGGTTGGGTGTGTTAGGAGCTGCCTGCAAAAGGCTCTTGTGTGAAGCCTCCTTTTGTACCTGCTTTCAGAGATTTGCAATGTGACACCATTTAAATTATATATCAGCTTGACACAGGGATATATCTGTGTCCAGTAATTCACAGTAATTTTTTTCCTGCCGCTACTCAGTCTTTGTTATTCTGGCAATGTACTTATGAGTGGGCAATTATGGAATGACGTGTGTGTGGCAGAAATTACTTTTTATCCAAAATAATTATCAATCAATATACCCATAGAATATGATGACATCTCCCTTATTCTGTATACATCTTCTTATTTTTATGGGGGGGTGTGTGTATATATATATATATATATATGTATGTATGTTTTATAAATAGCTAAGAATAATTAATAACATACTTTATTTGTGTTTATATTTTTATTTTAAAGATATGTATTCTAGACATATAGTTCAACATCTGTAGTCTATAAAAATGTATTTACTCATATAATTTAAAATTATATAGAGATTATGTAATTATATTTAAAATACTCAGGGATTTTCTTCTTATCCACCTAAACTGCCTTTCTTTTATTTCCTCATAAGTCTTTGTTACTTGTGACTGTATGTGGCCAAAAATATTTGTGGTTAACATATTAAGTCTGTGTTTGACTATATTTTTAATTTTTTATATATATACATACACATATAACATTATATGTTATATGCGTATATATTGTATATACTATACATAATATAATGTATTATATTGTATAATGTAATGTACATTATAATATGCATATGTGTATAATATACATATATATGTAATGTGTGGTGTAATATAATACATTAGAATATAATATGAAATATGTCATAAAATGTAAAATAACTTATATGACATAATATAGAAGATATGTGTAACGTGACATGCGACACATAGCAGGCAACATGTAATATAATGTACAATGTATGATATATAATGTATAGTCAGTGTAAGCTTTACAATTGCTGTTGCCACCATAATTAAATTCTGCTTTGTTTTTTAAAATCTCATTAAAAAAATAACTCTCTGAGCACAAGCAGGCCATTAATTATTTTGTCTAACAGGAGCTTATTCTGTCTGATTTATCTCATCCATGGTAAACGGGTACTGTCATTTCACGTTCTCTCCCTATGAAAGTTTTTCTGTGACACCAATCATTTCATCGCCATTCTCTGAAGACCTGTTTCTGCCATTCACATCTTTGAGACGCAGCCGGCAGAACACGCTATTCAAGACGAAGGAGCACTGATTTATAAAATGGCATTCTGCTGCTTTTTTTCTATTATTCCGTACTCCATTTTTAGCTGCGTTAAAGTTCTGGTTGCCGTCTGACCCCTGTTGTACACTGAGCAAAGTTGTTTATGAGTACAGGTCCCCTCAGTGATCACATTAATTCAGACTCCAAACAGGAGACAGATGCTTAAGTGTTTCCTGGCTGGTGTTGCTTAGTACAAAGCACCGAATATCAGCTTGCCCAGTACACTGGGGTTGAATTTATTTATTCTTTAAGTGTTCAATTCAGTCTGCGTAAGTGGCAACTGATTTGAAATAAAGATTTCTTTTTAATCGGCATATTTCACGATTTTTGTGGGGTTTCCTGTTTTCTAACTAGATCAAGTAACAGCAGCTTTAATAAAAGACTCCCGTCTCTCTCTCTCTTTCTGTGGGTTCCCCATCAGGGTCTACGTGTAAGAAATGCTCTTCCACGCTACAACGCCAGCTTGTTCCTCCGCTACAAAGAGGTGCCAAGACCACTTCTGATGCAGGAGGGATGGACCCCACGGGTCTCTGGCCCCGAGGCACCGAGAGGTTTCCCTCAGCAGCTCCCAGGCAGCGGCCACGAGAGACCACAGCGCCTGAATTTCGTGTTAATGGCGCACAGAAGGCCAAGGAAGCAATGGCAATATCTCCATGGTTTGCTAACCAGGACAACAAAATGGAACAAAATGGAAATAGTGAAGCTAATACCTCAATAACTCTGTCACATACCATATTGCTTCAGGAAACAGACCTCAGGGTTGCCCCCGTACCTCGCAGTTGATGCCGGAAAACACCTCCCTGTGTCAGCAGTGCCAGGGACAGGCTTTACCGAGCCAGTATCTGCTCATATACCGGCCTACTGACACGGTGTTTGCATAAAGGAAAGCTGCTCCTATGGTTTACTTGTCCACTTTAGTCTCACAACATCTCGCTTTGGCTGCGTTGATTCCACGAGGCGTCCCTCTGGGTTGAGGGAGATTGCTCTGCAAATGGGGTGTTATGCGTATCTACGTCTATAGGCTGTGAAGGGAAAAGAAATTAAAGTAATGGTTAAAAAAAAAAAAAAAAAAGGGGAAAAGGGGGGGGGAATATTCAATCAAGCACGTGCCATTATAGACACATTTACATACCACAGTGATGCACGGCAGGAAAGTTGCGTATGGTTTGAATCTAAAAGCTCTTGCAAAACATCACACACACACACGATTCTGACACCGCTTTTTTGCTTCCATGATTTTTAGGCAGAGCAAATGTTTTTGACATTCAGTGCTGAACGGAAGCCAAGCGACGCTTTCAAACCAGGGTAAGTGTCTTAAATGACCCACCGCCTCCTTACACAGCGCGACCCCAGGTTCAGATCACCTACTGGGGAACACCGGTGGGTAGAAACAAACTTCCATTTTCTGCACTTCAGGCTTGCAGACTTTCTGTTGTTACTCATTTTAGAGAAGGGGTTTGTTTGTTTTTTTTTTTTTCTGTGGCATGGCAGTGGCTTTTTTTGTTTTGTTTTGTTTTGTTTTTTGTTTTTCTTTTTGCAGAGTGCACGTTGCTGTCAGTTGGAATACTAATGGACATCAACATAAACATCATCTCCGGGGCTGTTCAATGAAACTATCTAAGGCTGATTGTCTTGAAATTAGCTTGACTCATATCTGAACATTGCCAGTGATTAGCTGATTATGGTCTGAATTGAACTCAGATTGCTACAAAAAGCTACAAAAAGTCATCCTCAGATATATTCTAGTAAATGATGCCTCAGTTGCTGCCAGCGCTTGCATTAGGGATGAAGGTCTATTACCACATCACACTGACGGCAGTCTTTTTAAAATATATATTGTGCCTGGGGAGAATCTATCTCCTGGGGAAAATTCTTTTTATGCTTTAACCTACTCACTAGGTGAAAAAAAAAATAAAATTGAGACATCACAAACAGCAGAACAGATTAAAATATCCTCCCTATGAGAGAAATTTGTTTCCCCTCTGTAAATACAATTATTATAATTACAGAGTGGTTCAATTCCTATGAGGAATCATCCCTTCTATACTGATAGTATGTGACATTTAAAATAATTTTAAATAAATCAAAGGCCCAGTGCTAACAATGCTGATGGATCTCAGGTTTATTTAAAAAAAAAAAAAAAAAAAAAAAAGCAGCATTATTTTGTCATAATTATAAAGTTCTGGGAACACGAAGTCCTGTGGATTTAAGGACTTTGATACAAACCTCCTTATCAATTTCCCTGTCCAAAACTACAAAGACATACATTTGTCTCATATGTGCTTGTATTTCTTAGAGTTGAAAGAAATACAGTTCAGCCTCCTGAAAATAAGCAAGTCCCTTGTTTCAAAACTGGTCGCTTCTGAGCCATGTCTCTGCATGGCTGACAGCCTGCTCTGCTCTCAAGTGCCTCATTTTTTTTTCACCCCAGAGAAAAGTCCCTTACAGTCTTTAAATGCGAAAATGTATCTGAGCTCCAGCCCTTCTTGCATTACCAAGCGTAGTACACAGGCAGATATTCAAAAGGTGTCTGCAAGTCTGGAGTCGTATTTTATTCATATAAAAGTGGATACTGCCATGCCATTTTTTTACAGGAATTCTATTCAGAATACTCACAATCAGTACTTCTTCTTTTTGGGTCTGTATTTGTCTTCCCACAACAAAAAGTACTGCTACCTGGTATCTCTGGTGATGTGAGAAGATGCTAACGAGAGTCCTGCGCTGGGACCACCCACATCTCTGATTCTATGATTTGGGTCGTAAGTTTTGGGGTAGGGATTAGGGAAACAATGAAGACATTGTCGGACACGTTAGTGGTAAAAGCCATTATGGGACAAACAGATGAACGCTAATTGCCAGGAGCGGGTGGCACACCTCGGTTGGACACCTCAGTTGGAAGGGACCCCAAGAGCCCCCCGCACACTCCAAAGCCTGCCCTGTGCCCGGCAGCAACGATGACAGACCAGGTTGTTCAGGGGTTGTCACCCACTGCAGGAACCCACGGACAGGGTGTCTGCGCACCTGGCTGCCATGTGCAATACACAGCTTAACTCTGTCCCTGGAAAATGGCAGGCTTCATGGCAATCTGGAGTTTTACCATTTCCAGGCAAGAGCCTGAAGAATAGGGTCCAGGATGACACATGTGAGTGTCACTTTTCACAGTCGAGACGAGGGATACAGGGGTGGTTTCAGGGACCAGTGCAGGTATGCACTGTCACAAATGACTGGAAACGTGGCTAATAGGGAGGGGATGACATCTGCTCATGATAGTAAATGCGGTTCTTAAAGGAGAGGGGCACATCTTCAGGTCCACAGAAAGAACCGCCGAGACTTAATGACTCTTAAATGACTAAAAGGAAATTATTTTTAAGAGATAAAAAAATAGCAGAGGAAACTCAGTGCCAGAAATGAACATGGGAGACCCTTCCCACCCCCCCTGCAGCTTTTTGTATGAAATGATTGTTCCTGTACCATCTCTAACCACCAAGAGATGCCATACCCATAAGCTAGCATTAAGGCAGCATCAGCACAGTGCTAACAGTCAAACAACAACGAGAAGAAAGGAAATCTGATATTAGGAATCCTAAGCCAGATACAGAGCCCCCCAAAAGGCCATCATTAGACATTATATAAATCTCTGTTTTGCCTACATCACGGTTACTGCTTGTGGTGCCGCTTTCTTCCCTCTTCTCCATCTCATGAAAGGGTGTAGAGAAACTAAAGGTGGGACTAAGGATGATCAAGTACCAACCAGCTTCTCCCGGAAGGACTAAGTAAACAAGAGCACTCCAAAGTGTAATGTGTCTAAGTAAGGCTTTGTAGAGGATGATAAAATCTGGGCAACAGGCATGGGTGTGTGTCAGGAACAGTCATAGTTATCTCTAATACAATGATTAGGAACAATCGAAGGAAATAAGCAGATGGCTGCTAGTTTCAAAACAAACATAAGGAAGTGTTTCTTCTCTTGGTATGAATTTATGCTGAGAAAAAGCTCTGCTTTAGGCTCCAGAGAATTGAAACAAGAAGACACAGCCATGGAAGAAAAAAAATCCAGTGAGGATAAAGAAATTAAAAGATGGTATGTGTGGCTCAGAAAATAGCTGCCATAGAAATTCTTGATGGGTGACAGAGTACTCTGGGGACATCAGTCTGCACTTGCCGTGTTCCTGAGCTCATACCCAGGTGTATACTGGAGATTTAATAAGGGGCACATTGAACTACTGCAACCTGGCCAGTCTCATGTTCTCCTTCAGGCCCTCGCCGTGCCATAACCAACACATGAAAGGGCTTAAGAATGTTAAGGTTGCTAAAACTATTAACTTCTACTTGCATGGAATCAGTGCTTGATCATAGAAGATTTGAGAAGAAATATGTGATGTCTGTGCGGTTAAAAGCACAAGGTGGACCTCTTAAAAGGCACATTTTACAAATGTGTTCATGCTATTTAACACCTAAAACTGAGTTCTGACCTTAGTTATTTAGTATATATTCTTTGTCTGTCCACTTGCAAATTAACTAGAGCGACTCATTATTTAGGTTTTATGAATAATTTAAATAACCATTAGAATCTCTCCCATTACATTAAAGAAAATGGGACTGTCCCTTACTCTTCATATTTAAAAAAATAATTTAAAAAATATTTACACCTACATGCCCTCAAAAGTTTCAAAGTCCATGCAAAAACGAAAGACGAAAACATGTAGCTGGAATTTTAACATCTGCCTTTTAAGAAAACCCAAACATTTTTTGTGCTAATTAACACCTAAACAAAAGGCTTGCAACAAAGGTGAATCAGTCATTCCCAGGCCTTTCTGTTCAGCACACCGATGGGAACAAACTAATATTTTATTTTATTGCTTCTTCATTTCAAATTAAGGTTTTTGAGTACAGGGTAACCTTAGTGTCTTAGGACTTTGAAATGGTCTACAAAAAGAAACCTACAATTAGAATAGCAGATAGATGCATAAAATCCATGCCTAGATCCATAAAAATCAAATAAAGATCACAATACTAATTAGACTCTCTTCCCCTGGTGACTTTCTTCCATTATCTTATTAAACAGAAGAAAAGTTAAAGATAGAAACTGAGAAACCTCAGGCAACCTGGAAAAATTATTGATTTTTATGACGACTCAAATGACCAGCTATTTTTCTCCCTGATTGAATTCTGACTCCTTTTTCACCAGGAAGGGTGATGGTCCCCTGAGCAGGTCTGATGCTTCATCTCAAGGGCTTGGGGAAAGTCTGCAGTGGGCACTCAAAAGCCCCATCTCCTGCATCTGGTGAGTCTGTTGTAGCTCCATAAAAGCAGCTCCGGGGCATTCCTCCCTGTGCCCATGGCACTAGCAGCTAGGCCATTCGTCCTGGGCTCACCCATGGGGTGGGAAGAGCTTGACCCTTAAAAGAGGGTTAATACCGCATTTCGTGCATGTTTGTGTGCATGAGGTGCTCGTGTGTGGGTGCAGGAGGACAACCTGGGCTCTCAGAGGCTTTAGCTGCCTCCAGAAATAGCTGCCCATCCACAAGGCTGCAAACAGGTCTCCATGGAAGAGCCTTGCCATGCAGTACCGGGGTGCGGAACTGGCCCTCGCAGTGGTGGTGACAGCACTGAAGAAAACAGTGAAGGGTTGAGATTCCCCCCCAGTTCTGGCATCCAACTCCAGGTCTGTCAGTACCAATCATGATGCATTAACAACTAAGCCAGGATGGCAGCCATTTAGCAAGCTTAAATATTTAATTTAGGAACAATAGCAGGTCATTTAAATAATTAAATTCAAAGGAACACTCAGACAACTTACAACACCGTAACGGTTTCATTTTGTTTGACATCAGTGTGTACATTAACTACAAAAGTAATTCTAGAAGTGCAGGAGGTGAGCGAGTGGAAATGCCGTCAGTGCATTGGCCTGATGCCCTGCTGTGGCTCGTCCTAGGCGGAGGTACACTATGTAGGTGCTCAAGTCACTTCTCCCTGCACCTATGCACGCACAAATACACCCAGGCCAAAGAACTGTGTCGTGCTGCATCCTTTACCTTGGACAGAGTTCAAGAGAAAAGAGAAAAAAAGGGAAAAAAGGGAAAAAGAGGAGGCTGTTGCTGTGCTGGTTGCTCTTGGAGCACCATCCCTTGTCCTGGCCCTGGGATACCTCAGCTGGCTGGAGCAGTGGATGCGACATCTTTTCTTATAAGTCAGCATCAGTCCGTACATAAAGGCAAAGGCAGGGCAGTGCTGCCTGCTGAAGTGGGCAAAACCAGCCCTTGACGCTGCCGGCCGTGTGGCTCCTCACGCTGCAGTGCCGACAGCGAGGATGGCTGCTCTGCCAACGGCTGCCTGGCAAGGGGTGTCTAGGAAACATGATGAGGAGCTCAGGGCTGCCAGGTCCTATGAGTGTGCCAGCTCTCAAAAGACGTTTTGGGTTTTTTTTTTATTATTATTTTTAAAATCCAAACTAAAATAACCAGAAACCAAAATATTTAGACTCAAATCGATTTGAGACAACACTGTTGATGTCACCTAAGAAGTATTATATAAACATAAACTAACTATATATGTTAACTATTTCAATATGCCTGATTACTATCTCTTAAATAACTACTTTGTCATAGGTAAATAAAGTTTAGGAACATGTGTAAAACACATCACACACACCAGACTACCTTGGCTATGCAGGATTTTATATCGCTGGCATGAGGCATGGACATGGTCGTGGAGCTGAAATGTTAGCTCCTTGCAGGTCAGAAGGCAAACTTTTTTGCACTCATTTGAAATAGCTTTTAGATCAAATGTCAGCATGAAACAGCTGTGGACTGCAAGTCTCCTACCAGCAACTAATGACCAGCTAAGCTAGAAGCTAATGAAACACTGAAAAGGAGTCCTACAATGCCAGGAGCGAAGCAGCCTGCTGCACGGTAAGATGTCAGTCTGTTCACACCACCTACAACTGCCAGCCCACCCAGGCACAAGGACCAGCTTAGCCACTGCTGTCACATCCTACTGACTTTCCCAGACACCACTGGAAAGGCCCCAGTCTGGGCAATCCCTGGTCTACTGAGCCTCTGACGTGCTGGGGGCCACCCTTGCTACGGGTGGGCGACAACTGGGGATGCTGCTCTGTTACAGCTTCACGGCACCTCAAGAGGTTGCCGCCTCAGTGGCCACCCTCACCCGCCTGCCATGCTTGCCACTGCCTCAATGCATTCCGCTGGGTGGCCCTTTAATTGCTATAAATGGGTGGTGAGTCAGTGGGAAATTTCACTCGGAGGTGCGGAGGGTGAGACCTGTTCGGCTGTTGATGTTGCAGCAACAGCAAATTCCAGCATGGCCAGGAGGCAGATTATATCCTTGTCAGCTGTCACAACAAGGTCCAACGGGGAGGCAAAGACCTAACCTCCACAGCTAAATTATCGAAGGCATAAAAAGACATATTGTACTTTTAATAAAATTCAATATAACATACTTGCATAAACTTAATTCTATATGCTAAATATATTAATTTCCAGTAGTCAAAACAGTGTTGTTGACAGTCCCACTCCTGCGTACCTCGTTTGCATCTGTTTGATTAGGGAAATAGACCTCCAGCATCTCTGCTGGTTTTTGTGTTTCTCATCTTCCTGTAACACTGCCTGAATTCACAGGTGGCCTCTCTGGGACTCCGTGTTCCTCTCAGACGTCTATCAAGGCATGGCAGTTTTAATGCCTAGTGGAGGCTGCTGGGGAAACTTGCCGACTCTGTGCGCCTCCTGGTACCGTGACTCCTCGCAAAGCCCTTGCCTTCCCTTTTCCATCCCGTCCAACCTGATTTTCTGCTCCTGGACAGACGCAGCCTGCAAGTCAATGGGAAAGCGAAGGGGACTGCCTGTTTCCCTGCTGCTATTTACAGCCCGCAAACACCACACCTCGAGCGGCAGCCCTGTCCCCAGACACTTGGCAAAGCCGCCTTTCGGATTATTTCTGTTCTCCTCCCATCAGAAAAAAAGAAAAACCTTTATCCTATCAACCTATTAGCAATTGGATATTTTACTTAGTGTTCAATTATGTTCCCAGCGAAAGAACAAGTTATGAAAGTGCCTTTTGGACTAACATCAAAACCATTTCTTGATGAAGTGCAACCTGGTAAACTACTTGGAAGCTGTTGAAACGTAAAGTCTATTAAGCCTTTCAATAAAATAATGCTGTAACGCACTGTACTTTTTTTCTCCAAGGATGGCATCTATAATAGAACAATACCTGCTACTGACTGGAGCTTGCATTTGTCAGTGGGGGTTTGTGTTTTCAATCCTGTTTTTCATGGGATCTCAAAACCCCAATTAAGTAATGATGGACCATCACTGTGACAAATCCTACTTCAAGCAGTCCCCATCAGCCACAAGAGTAAGTAGAGCCCAAGTGCCACTGAAGGGGCGACCACTAAATACAGCCTGGTGGCCTTGGTTTTAAACACAGCTCACCAAACTCTGCGCTCCACATCTGAATAACTACTAGTGAACAGTTGTCTCTTTAAACTAAGCTGAGCAAATGGATCCATTTTCTAGGATCCCTTGGGCAAGGGCGCTCATCCTGCAGGACAGTCCTTAATGCAGGTCAGCTCACATCTTCCAGAAATCAGCCACAACCCTGGCTTAAACCCTGATGCGGATCCTGGACTAGAAATACTTGTTAAAGTTAAAATATTGTTTGCTATCAGCCTTAAATATGGATGACTAAATATGTTTAAGTCTAGTTTAGCTGGAGGACGTGACCTTAGCAAGACTAAATGGCTATCAAAGAAATTATGAGCAATTTTCTGCAGTAGATGGAGAAATTAAACTTTGCCATTTTTCAGCTTCTGTTGTGAATACAACCTTAACATTAACCCTGGTACAGAGAGAAACCAGGCAAGGGACTATAACCTCAGCACTAACAATTTCTTCCTAAAGGATAATGGCAAACGTCCTTTACCTTACTGTGTCTTTGCACATAGTTAGAAGATTTTGTCCAAAGCACCTACAAAATTAGCCATATCCCAACTTTGGCTTCTCCAACATGAAGAGAAAGAATTCCCCAAAACAGCATTTCTGAGATTCCCTGCAGAGCCTGTGACTTCCCGAGGGAACACTGCAACAGCTAGGGAGGGACAGAAAAAGGGGAAAAGATGTCCAACTCTTTGCAACATATTTCTGAAGCTTTTTTCCTAAAAGACCTTTTTTTTTTTTTTTTTTTTTTTTGTAGTGGAAGAACAAAGAACAGAGAAATATGTTTGAAACCTATTTTCTAATTTACTGTGTTCTGAGATAGGTTGGGAGGGGTGGTGTTAAAACATATCTTTTTTTTTTTAGAGCACATTGAAATAAAACTGCATTAACACATTAACTGCCCTTAGTAGGGGCATTACCCGGTGAGTTGCAGAGCTCCCCTGTGTTCTCCATGGACTGCACTAATAAAGTCAGTTCTGCCCTTCAGAGAAACTCGAATCAAGACAAACTTCAGTCACAACCTTTTCTCCCAGGCTTGACTGCTTTCAGGATCGTGTGCCAAGGGTTAATCTTTTCAGATAGCATTCCCGTTTTCCCCAAATATATGGCTGGACTAATGAATTTTCTGCAATAATGAGCTGGGTAAAGAACACTTCGAGTGTGCCATTAAAACTGCTGTTTTTTAAGAAGGTGGGATTTCCAAGCAACATATGCACGAGGCTTAGAAACCAACAGCAATAATCATTCTTATGCATATGAAGCTAAATGAGGAGTTTGTTGTTCAGTAAATCAAAACTTTCTTCTGAACAGGTTAAATCCTTTGAGATTTACATTTGAAGTGTATCCTCTGTCCAGTGGCTCAAAACTGCCGTGGCCACAAGTAAAAAGAAGCATCATGCAGGCAGGGTTATAGGTCACTGAAGAAGTTCCCTCAACATATTATTACACAAAGAAAAAAAAAAAACCCAATTATATAAATTTGGGTAAACCTCAAACAATAAAAGGTCATAACAAAATCAAACAATTTTGCAAATAATTATGCAATAGTAATCCTCATGGGAATGGTATTTGGAAAGCAGCTGCTTTGTGGTCAACATTAATGTCATCTAACAGCATTTTAATTTTTATTCTGCTTGTGTACTCCAACAGTCAAGTAAAAATGCGAGAAAATCAAAGTGTGTTTAAAATTTCCGGGCTTCTGGTGTGTGTGTGTGTAATCATAGACTTTTCTCTTCAAAGTACCTCCTTCATTTACCATGAACTAGAGAAGATACACATCTATCTATACACTCTAATTAGAATCAAGAGGTTAAATCACCAAAAGACCCTTTCTTTGAAGTGTCTAAGTTGTGATCCCCTGGAGACTCCAGACAGATGGTTTTTTTGCTCAAACAGACAAGCACAGAATGTCATGATGTCATTTTTGCAACGCTTGATCTAAAGTGGCCTAGATCAACAAGACGGTTATGGGAGGATTAAGCAAACAACCAAACAAAACCTCCAAAAATACTACAAGTCATATGCTAAGCCAGGACAAACCAATTAAGGGCCTTTGAAAGCAACTTCAGTTTACACCAGTAACACTTGAGTCCACAAGATCAGAGGCAGCAAGGGAAGCTTTAGAGGAGGTCATCATTATCATTTTTTGATGACCAGGGAGAAAAAAGGAGTATTCTGCCAAGGTGTACTTGGAAACAGATGAAAGTACAAATATAGACAAAATTTATTTGCATAAGCTTTCCACTCATCGGTCTTTCAAATGCCGAAATGCCTCCAGACCCGTCCAGGAGTTCTTAACCAATTGTAAAGTAACATCAAAAAATAAAGGGGGAAGATCCCTGAAAAGCTGCAATTCTAAAACAGTAGAGACCTTTTCAGCTCTTTGACATTTATTTGCTTTCCTCAAAAGAAGATTTTTACAAAGAAGAAACTTCTGGGTGAAATTCAGCTATTTACTGAAACCTCAAGGCAACAAAGAGCCAGTACAAATAAAAACTCTAGAGAAAATTTCCTACTTAACATGTGAGAAGCAGAAATCAATATAGCTAGGTTAGGTAGTAGAGACCTGGAATAACTCTTTCATTAAGTGGGGAAGAAAAGCCTTCCTCACTGCACTTCCGTATTTAGGCCATTGTACCACGGGATTTTTGTGTCTGCTAATAAAAAATTAGGTATGGCTCTATATATGGTGTGGGAGATGGGAAAGAAGGAAGTGGCAGATAAAAGCATCACCTCAGAAGTTTATGTAAGTGGATAGAGACCTGGCATTAAAGGCTATTTCCTTGTTACAGTACCTTTTATTATTTATAATTATTGATTTTTTTTGTTGTTGTTGCCGTCTTTACTGATGCTGATGCTCTGCTCTCTCATGCATTAAGTTTTCTCCTGGTTTCACTAGCAACAGAAGAATTATGTTCAGGTAAACACGCTCTGATTAGGTTTTGCCAGCATCTAAATCAGAGCTCCGGCTGAGTTAATTTAAAATTGTAAGCACAGCCACATCAACTGGCGCTTGCTTGGGCCTTCAGCTTTTGCATAAACACTTGTCCATGAGGTCTGGCCATATAATGCTCAAGCTCGAGACACAGTTTAACTGCTCAGTTAGGATAATAACCGTACCCAGGAACATAATCATGTCTTAGCCTATGCCTGCGTATGACAGAAATATTGAAATAGGTATAGCTAAATTCGGCCATTGATGCAATACCAGTTTGCAACAGTGCAGATGATACATACTGACTAGAATGGGCATCATCTCAAATGCACTGCACGTGTAATAAAATAGTTTGAAAAGTGACAGAAATGTGAATGACGGGAGAAACACTTCCCTGAGACCACCAACTTTTTTCCTAGCAAGAAAACCAGGACCAGAATGAAGATCCAGCAGATCCCCCCTATCTCATGTATGGCATCATAACATACGCAGACCTTTTATTGGCAAAAATATTTTCAGCCTCAAGCTATTTCGCAATAAAGTAATATTTCAAATGTACTGATCGCATTTGCGTAAAAATAAATGTAGACTCAGGTATTCTGTAATGAACAGGCAGGATATCTCTGAGGTTTACAACTTTTGCAGCCATACTCGAAAAACACTCTGCTTTAAATCAAACACCACATTTTTTTGATACAAACTCACTTTGTCAATGCTGAGGCTTAAATCAATATGAGTAATAGAAAGGCATTATTATCATACACTAAAGGAGTGATGTGGAAGTTTTATGCAGGAGTTTTACATCAGCTGTTAATTACCAGTTTTGTCAATACAGACATGAAATTCTCTTACAGTTAGTGTTTCAGAGGAGTGGCATGCGAAATACTACAAAAAATATACAAAGTATTTGCTGCCAGCTAGCTGTACTGTAAGAGTATGCTACAGAATACTTTTTTTAAACATTGTATAGAAAGCCAAAAATAAAAAAAAAAAAACAAACCAGTATGTTCTCCTGAAGGAACAGCAGTTTTATCTGCTGCCTCCAGATCAACTTCAGCTTTAGAAAGAGGAGGAGAGAAAACAGTGGTCTCTCTGGAGCCACACAACATGCGAGGGCTCAGGGAGTCTCCTGCAACGTGTGTGATACCCCCTGCAAAACGCCTAAAAGAAGAAGAGGAGCTTGCCACCATGGGTCTCACACTTAAAGTCAACTGCAAAGTCATGGTGAAAGCACAGAAACTTTTCTAAAGGCTTTGGACTAGGCATATGCTGGAAAGTCCCACAAACGTGCCAGAGTTTAATAAACAGTGGAAGAATAGCTCTTGACTCTGCACATGGTGGTCAGAAGAGGACTGATTTTCAGACTTTCTATTTAGTTCATCTCAGCCATCAACCCAGTTTGAGAGTGGCATCATTCTAATTTGTTCTGTGATCTTACCAAAACCGTAGCTCGAAAGATCAGAAAGCGCTGGGAGAAGGGCCCATCGCAGTCCCAGTCTTCAATTGAGTTTGAATTTCTTTAGTGTGGGCCGCTGACAACTATAAATTATTATTTTGTAGGAACTGATCATTAAAAGAGAACACTTAAAAACCAATTTATTTTAGAGGTTAAAGTGTGGCTGGTTGTTTTAATTTGATTGGTAGTCTTCAAAGAGGCAACATTTTAATTTAAGGGTCAACTTGTTCTGAAAGGCTAACCAATCATGTAATCTAGATAAGTCTCAGTCTAAATAGGATAAAGATGGCCATGCATAATTAAAGTATTCAAAGGCACCTTTGTCAGTTCACTGCAAGCTTTCGGAATGCCTTGAACCAAACTAAAGGAAGACTCATCGAAGCACGTAGTTTAAGAGATCTATCACATTAGTATGGGTAGTGAATCCTACTTTCTACTAAGAACTAATTTTAATATAATCATCCCCATGTGATGAGAATTTGTAAAATAGATTAGCAAGGTTTGATTATCTCTACTTGAGAAAACTTGAAATGTTCCATGTTAAATTCACAAGTTTAACTCCATTAGCTTCTTACAATTCTTCTGCTTTTACTTCCCCTAGCTCCTTCTCTACTAATGTCACTTAATAAAGCATAACAGTTCACACAATTCCGCCTTTAACTAAACACCAAGAAATCCAGTATGCTAGTGAAGAGTGTCGTATAAGTTATTTTTTATTTGCTTTTTATTACAAAGTCTTCTTGAGTGCTTTGCACGTAAGTACCCTACTGTAATGCAAATTCATTTTTTTTCTTGTTATTTCTTACTCAAAGCAAGAGTTGTCTTAAAAAAAAATGAGCATAGAAATTATAATCTTGAGTTTTGAAGGTCCAAAAAATAGAACTTTTTTTACCTCTTCACACCTATAAGCTATTGCTGACAACCCACCTATCAACTGATACCTAAGGGATCATATACTTTGCCTGCCCCTCCATCTTTAGGTAAGTTTTGAGTCTATTGACCTGTTTCATATGCAATGTGCCTCATCGGCATAGGAAGTGAAGAGACAACAGTTTCTTCCTATTTTCAGAAACTAAAAAACTTTATCCCAGCCCCCTGACTGGAAGTGGAGGAATAAACACATGCAGTAGACACTTGCTGGCTGCACAATTATAGAAAATTGAATCAGACCTCTTGACCGCCTAATTTAAGTCCTGGACCCTCAAAAAATAACCCCAAATCCATCTTTCTCTCACGAACACAGCAGCAAAGGAGGAGGAGTTTGCTAGTCCTGGAGCAAATGACTGGTGTGATACCTAGAGCAGGCCCTGCCTGATGCTATGAAAGGAAACTGATGATCTAAGAGAGAAGGAAAGTTTATCTTTGAGTAGTAAAACACAAGACAATACCAGAATGAAGTCACAGCTAGCAAGGCAGTAACCTAGAGATTATCTGACGTCTTCCCTGTAATTCCCTGCTTTGTCTTTCCAGGCAAAGAAGAGGAGGATAATCTTTAGGGGAGACATATGTTACATTCGTGATAAGTTCTAGTGAGCACATTTTGGAGACCTACTAAGGTAAACTACCAGCACTTAGCCCCTGGCCCCTCAAGGTGGTTCTCAGGCTTCCTCCATGCAGACAGAAAACTTTCAGTTTTTTTTTCTCCCAGTGCAAAAATAAAGCAAGCTTTCCATAAATGAGAATAATGTTCTATATTTGCACATAGTGATGACAAACAACCCAGGACCAGACACCTACGCTTAAATTCAAACTAAACACTGACCACCTCAGTCTGGCTCTATGGCTTCAGAAGAGTGAGAGGTCATGTTAGACCTGAAAACTCAGGCAGTGTAGGCAGAGTAAATGTGGCTTATATGAAGTATTGACCAGATTGCTGCTCAAGCCTGATCTCATGTTTAACCAATGGATTTAACTGGTGTGAACATGATCTTATACGGAAGCCAGACTCATATGGGGAGGTGGTAGCTCTCATTAGGCCAGCTCGTATCATTTGAAAGCATAGAGGAAATTACACAGGTCCTTCTTCAGGTCTGAAAGCTCTTTTCAGGGAAAGTCGAGGCTGAAACCAGGCCCTGACTCCAAAGCGATTGTGCTTTATATGGCTCCCTGCCAATGTTGTGATTTGATGTTGAGCCTAATTACGATAGAACTGGTCCACTGTAGATTTAAGGTACCCAATGCATATTAAATACTGTAATAATATGGACTCCTTTCCCAGTGGTCATTTCGGGGACTTCCAAACTCTGGGCATACAGTTGACAGAGCAAAATCTGTTACAGTGAAGGGTTCATGTTAATAATTAAGGTCATTGATATAAAAATAACTACAGTTGTATAACTGAGCTCTTTACGTTAGTAAGATTTATAGTGAGAATTATTAACTCTAACAGCTATTTTATCTAAAGCAATGTGCATGAAATAGGATGACCTTTTATCTATTACCTGTTGGGTTTACAGCATCTATGAGTTTCAGATTGATGAGTTTCAGACTCAGGCCAATTTCATTACATGTTCTATTTATACCACAATTTTTTCCTGGATGATTGTTTTCTTAGGAAGAGAAAAAAAAAAAAAAAACAACACAAAACCCAAACCTCAAACCCTGACATGTTTATGGCATGCAAACTTGATCAGCTAACTACAGTGGTTATCAAACGCACAGGGACTCTGAGCCCTTGGATGGGTAGATGAAGCACTGAACCTAGCAACATAAGATGTTAACAGTGGTAAGTATTGCATTATTTGTCATAACACGTTCATTTAACACATGATGAGATAAGGCTCCTGTGATCGAAACTAAAGATGCCACAGGGTTGTTTGTAGGCTTTGAAAAGACTGAAATTCATAGGAATTTCTTTAGTTTATTAAGTTTACATCCTTTAACTTGTAGTTTATCAAGATCACAGCCAGGGAAGATGGCCTAAGCAATCACTGAAAACTTTCAAAACACTTCCTGGCTTTCAAGGAGCCTTCCTCTCTGTGTGGATATCACTGCCTCGGCCGCCACATGGCAGTCTTCATCAAAACAAAGACCATCTCTTATTTTGGACCTTAAAGAAACTGCTGGAGTTTCAAAATGCTCAGCACCAGGCAGGTCCAATTGCTACTACAACCGTATGGCAATCCGACTGAGGGATGCCGAGCCAGGTGAATGGCAAGTAACGAGGCAGGGTTACTTTAAAATACATGATGAGGTGGCTGCTAGAGCATACAGAGAAACTGTAACCACTTTGCCACCTTCTCCCCACAGAATATCACTCAAGTGCTTTCAAACCTGCTTTCACAACAGCTCTGAAAGTCCAAATGAATTACAGAGCACATCAGTCATACTGTGGTTGAATGGTTTTAAATAAAATTGACTATTAAAATGATCCAGTCCCTCTGTTTCTCCTAGAATATCTTTATTTCCCCTCTGAGATCCACAAATCTCCCCTCCCCCTGCTTTACTCTCTCAGGTTCTTGACTGAAGTACAAAATCTTTAATTGGAGTATTATTTGATCCTTTATAGCCCCAAAGTTAACTTTTGCTGACTGGCCTCTTAAAACGCATCAAATGACAAGAACATTGGTAGACGTCTCCATGAAATAATTAATAGTGCTGAAATTTGCACCATCATCATTAAACCTTGGGTCTAACAGCCAGCTGAGATAACTGAGGCCTTTTGTATTTTTTGTAGATTAATGACTTTATGCTTTCCGTGGGAGAAGATACAGCCTGAATCCCTCTGCAGGTGGAGGAGTAGCCTTATGATAAGTACAGAGACTGAAGACGGAGCTGAACAGTGAAAGATGCTACGCGTGTTAACCCCTAATAACTGTGTGGGAAGAATATGTCGTCATTAAAACCAAATAGACTTAAAAAAAAAAAGGGGGGGGGGGAAAGAAAAAAGAATCAAACCTTAAAATTGCAGTACTGTAAAGCTCAGCAAGGAAGTTAACCGTACACACATGCCTAAGCGCACATCTCCAATCAATCTTCAGCAGGTGCAGAACAACTTCTACACAGTGTTTCACACAGTGGGAGAGGTTCTGAATTGCTCATTAGCTGGGCTTCATGGCAAACCCCACTAAACACTGCGGGTGATACCTACTGCCCTTGGAAGAGGGTGAAAGCTTTGGAGACAAGACCACTGATTTATGTCAGTGAGAGGAACATCCGCTTTTCCTTGGGTACTTGGTATGGGTTATGATCCAACGCAGCCAGCTAACATTAGCAGTCAGAGTTAGGCTAACTGTTGGACTTGATGATCTTAAAGGTCTTTTCCAACCTAAACGATTCTATGATGAGTCAAAGGAAAAATTCGGGAATTTTTAGATCATCCCTATTCGGCCACCTGCTCTGAATAAAACACCTCCTTACACAGTTTCTCTCTTTTTTTTTTTTTTAAATAGTACTCCTGTCAAGAAAACTGTTTATCATATGCTCCACCACAAAAGCATCTGGCAATTCTAACCTGGAAGATTAATATTATTATTATTTTCAGGTACAACGCCCCAGTGTGGATATAGCCTAGTGTTTCACGCACACCTGTACTTAGTCTATTGTGACTTGAAAGTGCTTAAATAAATGGCTTCACACGCAAAAGTTCTGATTACCTAGCGGTAGCTTGTGCTGGCTTTTGACTGACTCTTTTAACTTTGCAAGGGCCTTCATTTCCACAATATTTCTTTTCTTTCTAAGCAGCAAATACTAATTTTTACCATCCACACTAGTGGTTATGATTTTATGCACTGATGATAGCCTGCTTTGTTTTAAACCACACTACTGCTCTGTTAAGTATCAAACCATAGAGCTTTTTGGATTACTAATTACTTCTCCTAAAGGGCATCACAGCCTCAAAGATTTCTCTCTTCCTAGGAGATGAGTAGAATCTGCATAATTTGTATTTCATGACAACACAACAGCTCACACTGAATTACTAGCATTATACTCTGACGCGTGTCAGCAATGGCAGTGCAGTGCTAGCTGGTTATTTAACGAAGCTAAATTAATTTGTAGCTGTCAGTCACGTTTGCCAGAGTTGCTTAGATTCTGAAATTTATTGACAAGCTATAATAACTGACATTTAAATTGTCTGTTCTTGTAGAAGCAAACATGAAGCATGGACCTAAAATATGACATTTAGTTCTAATCCCTGTTGCAAATAGGGAAGAGATACCATTTGCTACTTCTGTAATTCTTCTGTTTAAAAGGGATGGTCTCAAACGGTGCGGCATCCTTTTAAAGCAGCATTTGAAGATCTTTAAATTTACCTCTTCCTGAAATATTTATGCCTATTTCTCAAATTCCTTGAATGCAGTTGATTGTATTCTGACAGACAAGTGCAAAAGGGTACATTCATCCCTCTCCGTACCTATACTGCCGGCTCCTTCAAATCCTAATGAGCAGGCAGCTTGATGGTGAGGGGACTGAGGGGACCTGGCTGCATCATGTTTGCTGCTGCCGCATGGGAACGGGGCTTTCAGAGTCTTGTGTGCCACTTTCCCTCGCTGCACGACTGCCCTGATGCTCGCACGTTCACAGTGATGGGGAGGAAAGGGGCAAAAACTCCGGCTTCCTCCACTCCCAGGTGGGGGCTCCAGGGCAGAGAGCACGTGGCCTCCAGACAGCTTTGTGCCACGGTACTGAGTCAATCATAACTCAGCTCTGATGACACATCAAAGACAACTGTATTATTTAACAGTGACAGCAATGCTATAAGCACATCATACAGCAAAACTTTAACAGGAAAAAAAAAAAAAAAACCAAACCACAAATTGCAAAACTTTTTTCTTCCTCTTGATGCCAAATGCTCCCCATAAGAGGAACAGCTTGATGAGCCGGCCACTGCCTTGGGTGCAAACCTCAGGTCTTGACCAACTTCAGAAATGTCAAGACCTGAAAAGAGCAGTATGTTCTTTTGCTATTTTAAAATAAATGCTTCACTGCAAAACAGACCAATAATCCAAGTTAGAAGCCTGTCCTTCCATACTGACTCTACTACAAATCACCAAACTTGAACATATATAATAGGTGGTACCACCAGTCTGAAGGGTTTGGCATTGAGACTTGGCTGAGACACGGACTCATTTGCTCAACTGAACTTGAACACCTGAACAACGTAATCTCTCGTGGCTGTGAAAGCAAATAAAAAAAATTCACAAGAATTGAATGTTCTTCCTGGATTTTGGACATTTGGCTTTTGTCAGAACCTCAGACTGTGCGCACAAAACAATGGGAAAGAGTCAGTTTAAATCATCCAGGAAAAAAATAATCTGAAATTAGAACTGGGAGATGCGGGGGAGGCTGATGTCTGACCCACACAATGCCACCCCTCCACCTGTCCGGATAGCTTTTTGATGCCTGCCCTTTCAATCCCTCTGATTGTAACCGCCAGCATGTGAAATCAGCCCTTTGTGCAGATCGCTTTTAGCTGATTATTGTAAAGAGTCTCCACTTCAAATAAGGGGTTAAGTCCTCTCTATGTTGCATGAGAATGTTTTTCTTCAAGAGGTTTGATTGGCCTGGTGCTCACACATTCACTCCGTGGAGAGGGACTGGGGCAGTGATTGCAAAAATCACACCCAGCACAGCTCCGTTAAATCTACTATTGTGTCAGAACACAAAGAACAAAACTAGCTCCTGGTTGCCTTAAAACCTAGAGGTAATATTTTCTTTCTTTTAATAGTGGACACATTTTTGAAAAGCAACAACATCTGATGCTTTAAGTCCTTCACTAGTCCCCTAATGATGACCGACTGGAACATTAGAGCATCTTTGGCTTCCCTTCAGGCCTTTTAACTACTCCAGCTGGTCACTAACTGCTCTGTAAAAAGACCTCTGTGTGACACATTTGTACACAATATGGATCCTGCAGGTTCTCTATCCCCACGGCACTAGTTAGGCAAGTGTTCCCTTCATGTATTGGCTAAGCCCTGTCTTTCAGGCATGTATATATATGTATTTTTCCCTTTTTGCCAGCTTCTCTGACTTCTATTTTTAATATTCAGTTAACTTTGTAGAAAGTAATTATATTCTGCTCATTCTATACCAGCTGGTATTTACTTCATCCTCCATCAGGCATCAACAGAGCATGGGGCTGCAAGACAGAAATATTACTCTGGCAAGCATAAATATTTCATTTTTCACACCACAAATGCGTTGATGATTTATTAATTAGCCTAAAGGCCTGCTGCTTCTGCATAGCTGAGTAGCAAAATAACTCAGCTACGACGACTGAGAAAGTCTATGGCTCACATCCCATTGGAAAGCTTTGACCAGCAGCATGTCTGAAGGCTAAAAAACATTTCCAACGGGCCAAGACCAAAATTACCAAGATAAATCTTGGCCATTACAACCTTTAGACTGGGCTTTGGAGAAAAGCCTTGTTGAATTTCAAGCAGGAGCAGCTCAGATGCTGGGCTCGTG
Source organism: Fratercula arctica (assembly GCA_947846985.1). Taxonomy (NCBI): domain Eukaryota; kingdom Metazoa; phylum Chordata; class Aves; order Charadriiformes; family Alcidae; genus Fratercula; species Fratercula arctica. The sequence goes on from CANTUZ010000010.1 coordinate 31,965,278, forward strand.
CCGGTTCTGCAGCGGGAACCTGTCTGGCTGCTGTCAAACACATTCTCAGCAGAACTGATACTCTACAGCAGCCGTAACACCCAAGCAAGCCAATGAAAGCAGGAAACTGAGCAACGGTGTATTATTATTCCTTAGCGTTCATAATTTCAGATCCAGGTTGGCAACCATATCTGGCTCTTTGCTTTAACAAAAAAAAAAAAAAAAATTATCCTGAAACTCTCCTTTAAAAATTCAAAGGATCATTCTTATGTCTTAACATTACTTTCAGAAGAGGCAAAGACAGTGTCTCTATTTAATTTTATTTAAATACACAATAATTTATAAGTTGATTCTGGCAATCTCTTAATTTTAAATGAAAAGCAGAGAAAGGAAAGATGAACATATCAAAATAACTTTTACCAGCTTTAAAGTATGATGAAACACCATTTCAATTCTGGAAAACACACCAATGTTCCCATTTTGATTCTGTTTGCCTTCATTTTTAATTGTATTAACAATTATAATATAATGACTACATTTTAATCACTGTGAGGATTAATTCTCTTCAGGCTTGGGTAAAAACCTGAACTGTATTGCTGGCTTAAATCAGGCAGGGGTTCAAACCAGCGGCCAGTTATGAGCAGCGTGCTTAGGAGTCAATACTGGGACTAATGTATCTCTACCAGGGACCCAAATAACTGGACAAAGATGCACCCTCAGCAAATTTGTGCTGACACCGCACTGCAGTGCGCAGAGGATCTACCGGAGGGCAGGGCTACTGTTTGGGAATGTGGCAGGCTGCAAGGATGGGCCCAGGGGAGTCTCAAGGAGCTCAGCGGCAAGTGCAAGCCCCGTGCCCTCATCATGGGCAGCTTGAGCAAGATGGTTGCCAGCAGGTTGGGAATTAATTATTTCCCTCCACTGGGCACTCACACAGCCACATCAGATGTGCAGTGTCCCAAACACTGTCCCTCACTAGGGGAGAGGTATTGATACCCCCATGGCGGAGGCTGGAGCACACAACTTACAGAAGGGGCTGAGGGAGCCGGGCTTGCTCAGCCTCAAGACGAGAAGGAAAAAGAGCAACCTGCTCCGGTCTTCAACCACCTAGACAGGGGTCCAGAGAACACGGAGCCAGACCCTTCTCAGAGGTGGGTAGTAAAGGAATGAAGAAATGTTCATAAATCACAGCAAGAGAACTTAGAGCTGGGGAAAATACCCAAACAAAACACCACGAAAAGCTTAAGCGCTGCAACAGCTGTCCAAAGAGGCTGCGGAGTCTCCATCGTTGGAGGTGTGCAGTGCTCGGCTGGACGAGCCCCTCAGCAAGCTGATTGCTCTTTGAAGCTAGCCCTGCTCTGAACAGAAGGTTGGACTCTTTAACCCTCCCAGTGGTCTCTTCTAACCTAAATTATTCAATGATTTCATGATTTGAAAAACTTAGCGGTAATTGCTATCTATATAGCCTACTTAATAATGGATATCATTTGAAGTTTATATCATAATGTTTTGACCCTATTCCAAAGAAGATATCTGTTTTCTTTCCCTGCAAGGAAATATCTTTTACACTCTGGAAAATGATTTGACATGACCAAACCAGCAGCAGTTCCAAATACATTAGGGGAGCATTTTACTGTAAGGTTCTCAAAACATAGCCTTTTCTCCAATTTGGGTTGAAAACACATTTTAAAGTATCAAAAGTTTCCACGGGCTTAAATTCTGCCTGGCAGCTGCAGTGAACACACACCCATCACTTCAGCTCTTGCTAAAACAAAGCCTGTGCTTTTGGCTGTCTTCCCCTCTTGCCTCTTATTACGACTTTTTAGCAGGATGTTTTGAAGAAGAAATACTGAGACTGGTCTCATTAGCAATTTCCCTTTAGTTTTGTTGTTTACCTTTTGCGTGTAACCAGAGACCCTAGTGGAGACTCGGTAGATGGTGTAGAAGCGTGCAGCAAAGAGCAATTGCTGCCCAAGAGAGGTGGTGTGTGACATGCCAGGTACGTGGTGGAAGGGTTGGAGAGGGATCAGGAGAGGTACCAAAAACATCAGAGCTGGGAATACAGCCTATGTCTCCAGGTCTCAGTACAATGCTATCTGGTAGAAAAAAAAGCTGGCGTGGAGAAAAAATAATAATAATAATAAAAAAAAAATCATTGAAAAGTCTCTTGCTGACAACAGTCTGCCTGAGGGGTTAAAGACAGCACGAAGTCGGTGTTAGACTTCTTCCCAAGAGTTATTTTTAAGGTTACTCCTGCTCGCTAGATAAACATCATGAGCTGACACGAGGGAAAAAGGTAGACACCGATGTCTACTCCTGCTTCATGGCAGCAGGAGACAGCTGGCGGCCAGGACAGGGGGAAGCGTCAGCGCTGTAATCTCTGGCGGGCAGCGGTGATCACCACCTGCCCGCTGTGGTGCCGGCCGCCGCGGCACCGGGCATCAGTTCAGCACAACCACCAGGCAGTCAGAAAAGGGCTGGGGATTTAAACCTCGAAAAAACAGCAACGACAGGATTAAGCAGATGTGGAAAAAAAAAAAAAACCACCAAACAAACCCAAGCAAAACCCAACCAGACATAACCCCCTCCTTTTGGGGGATTTCCCAAGTGGGTTGTGCCTTGCAGGGAACTTGCCACTGCCAGAAAATTCAAGGTTCACCAAGACTTCTCTGGACACTCAATGTTTTCTCTAAGATGCTTGTAACAGACTTGGCCAGCTCTGATCATTTTGTCACCAGTGTTTCGTGCATGCTGAAAGCAGGGTGGGTGGTTCATTACAGGGCACGTCCAACCAAGCACCGGGGGAGCTGGGGGCCTGCGCTTCAGTTTCACTCATTTGTGAGAACAGTATCTTTACATTAAGACCAGGCTTATTTCTCACTTTTATATTCCACATTTTGAGCAAAAAAAACCAAACCAAAACCCAAAGATTTTGGCCAACTTAAACATATGTTGCTTCAGCATGGCATTAGCAGAAAGGATCTTCTAAAATGACCCCTGACAACTGTGTTTTAACGTGGCAAGAATTGAGTCACACCTGGACCAATTTCTCTCAACACTTTCTAGCATGTCTTGTCAAATTCTACTTTATATCTTTACATTATTTCACTTTACTGCACATTAATAATATATGGGTTATTATCAATATTAGTCATCCGTGACTAAATGTAGCTTTACTAAATTTTTTTTATTTGTATTACAATAAATGTACATGTTAATATACTGTGATTGCAAATGATTTTTAGATGGACAGTTGTCCATTACCTTCTTAAACAAGTGGAAGCACCACCTCATTAACTTACACAGGAACACACTGAAGGTTCAATTCCCAAGACAGAAATTTTGATTTTCTTTTGGTTTTTTGTTTGGTGGGTTTTTTTTTTGGTGTTTTTTTTTTGTTTTTTTTTTTTTTTTAAATAATCCTGGTAGTTCTGCACTTAATAAAGATACGCAATAGAAGTTGTTATCCTAAGGAAAGAGGTAATGCAAAGATTCCTGGTTTTTATTTTTTTTCCTCTCTGAAAAATTCCAGACTTCTCATTTCAAGTTGCTGCACAAAAAACTTGGAGATCTCACACATTTAAGACATCATCACGTTTTCTGCCAATTTTATACTTATGAGCTAGAAGGAAACTGGCATAAGACATAGGTTTGTTTATTTTTAACTAAAAATGTCAATAAAATATGATAACCTACATCGGAGAGATCTGTCTCTCTGCTGCACACATTCAATATTTTCCTTGCTGCTTCTAGGCAAATTCCTTGTCCCATGATGCATTTTCAAATGGTAGGTATCGTGGGAATCATCTCATGAGCACCTTTGCCATTCCTGTTAACACTTTGGTTGCCTTATGCCCTCAAAAAACTTTACTTAAGTCAAGAATTCAAAGTTATTAATTGCCAGTGTGCTGACTTTTTGGGATGCCTTGAGCATATGTCACTTATTACAATATATAATGCATTGTAGCTGTGAAATGGAGCACCATAGCAACAAGGACATGCAGGAGAGGGCTATTAAACCAGAGAGGTAGGTGTGACAGAAGACCTGGGGTTTGTCAATAATTCATACTTTATGGCAAGAGGAAATTGATAAAAGGCACTTAAAAAGAGGTAAATCTATTCTATTTCTATGATCACGTAACACATCCTTCATGAAGATGTGAACTAACACCTCTAATAAAAGGTAAAGGACACACAATTCAGCAGCTGATCACTTCGATCTCCATTTCCTTGCTGTTCCACACAAATCAAAATGAAATACTGTCCTTGAAGCCAAGATACGATAAGTAGCTTCCCAGAAAGAGAAGGGACAACAGCCAACCTGACAGGGACAAAAAAGTTCAGCACTCTTGGTCTGACTCCGCAACGCCGCCCACAGAATTGGTGCAAAGGCTTGGCCCCGCAGGAGCCAGGCTGAGGGGGCTCCGAGGGCAATAGGGATGGGAAGTACTGGGGAAAGACCAGGGACTGAACACAACAGCAAACTCGAATTTGGTTACCTTCTATAACGACATCAGAAATCTTTCCCAACGATCAGACCACATAGGGACAAAGCCAAAACCAACCACCAGATATGGGTAGTGTGCACATCCAGCTCTTAAACATCAAAGCAGCCAAAAAGCATTACTTCCCTGCAAAGTATGATTTATAAGCGACATAACTTTGACACGCTTGAGTTTTTATTGCTGCAGTCGCCTGTTCATAATATTTCATTAACACACCAGTGGAAACAGCGCGAAGGAGCTCTTCTTGCCTATTCCAACCTGATCTGGAAAAGCGCCTTTTGAAAATTATGGTTTGGGCTGATTTGTTTCTCTGTTGTTAAGAAAGAGAAACATATTTCTCAACGGGTGTAACACAAGGTATACCATCCAGAGAGCATATAATGGATGGAGAGTAAAGCGATGATATATGGAAATGTCTCTTTCCCGTGTACTGCATGTAGGGAAACAACAGTCACAGGGTCAGGGAATAGGATGCTCCTGGCGTGGCACCCCCAGGGCAGACGAAGGGAGCGGATAGTTACTTTCCCTGTGTTGCATGTACGTGTTGAAGTTATAGGAAGTGTGGCTGACGCTTTTCTACCCAGAGAGACAAAAATTTCCAAGTCCTCCTCTATCTTAAAAGGAGAGAAATCAGTCTCCAGGATACTACTGGCAGCAGCACTTGGGACAAACATGCTGCTTCTACTCATCAGCATTTCTGGGAGCAAAAGGATCAAAAGTTTTGCCAACATGCTGTACTCCAGCTTATTGTGGCTGAAAGGCTTGCTGTCTTGCCAAAATGAATTAATCATGACTAGTGCTGTTGGAAATAATGGAAATATTTAGGTGGACAAATACTATCATGGGGAGAAGATGGCAAATAATGAAAAATAGTGGCAAAAAAAAAAAAAAAAGAAACTATTGAAAAGAAACGAAAAATTCATGGTTAAGTGCCAGGAGAATTTTGTAGACAAAATATAGTGATAAAAGCTCCTCTTATGGACACCAGATTCATAGCTCTTCATTAGAACGTTAAAAGGAAAGCTGATGCAAGGAAAAAATAAGAAAAAGAAAATTAAGCAAGGACTGATTCAATTAAGAACTTGGGAAATTAAATGCCTTGGTGAAAATACATTTCCATTCTTCTTTTGAGCAATGCAGTTATCCAGCAAAATCTAAAAGTTTTTCTGAGGTGATGTTGCCAGTGGCAGCCTTTAGATGATTTTGAAAAATACTTTAAGAAAGACACGGAAAGAAAAAGTCAACCTAAAATTAGATTATTTGCTCAAGTGTATCTAATAGATCATGGCATGAAAACCTACATATGTTCATCTTTCAATGCACCACAAACCAGAACATGCAGGACTTGCAACATAAAACTAAGAAGGTAAACAACTGGTGTAAAACAAAAGCATCTTCCTCAAATGTATCACTCAGGAACTCTGATAGCTGAAAACCCCTTTTGCTTTGATATTTGTTCTGCTTTACAATCTTTGGTGCATCCTCTGAATTATTTTACCAGCGGTAAAACACGAGACTTTTGTAATAAACCACTATTAAAAAAATGAATAAATTATTCTAATCTCCTGCTTTAATGTAGAATAAAAATCTTTGAGGTCTTTATTATAACCCACATGGTCAAACAGCTCAGATCTCTTTAATCTCAGCACTGTCTCCTAGCTGACACCGGAGCAGCAAAACTACGACTGTGTGCTAAGAAAACCCACCCTGAAATGCAGTCGGATGGGATAAATAACACTTTATCCACAGCTTAGGTGCAATATCTGGCAAGAACAACTTTCACCCTCCAAAATTAATAGTGCTGCATGGAGACACCTCAAAGTCAAGAATGCTTTGTGCCCTCACGTGGGAGTTATATATAGAGAGATATATTTCCAAGTGTCATAAAGGCTTCTAAGAAAGCAGCTCTTGAGGTGTTCTATTATTTCAAGTTATTAAAGATTTCAAGCAATATTTCAAAGTTGAGAAATAGTCAACTTAAGGTCTGTAAGAGACAAAGCCACGTACCTTTTGCAAAGTGCTGACCTGGCCATAGAGGCACAGACAGGGGCTTTGCACAGGTTCCCTGAGATTATTTCCGAGACACAGCTCACCTACTACACAGGACATTCAAGGATACACACAATTGCAAAACCTCACGCAACTACTGAACACACTTCCTTGCTATACATGCAGGAGAAGGAAAAAAGCGAGGGGTTTTGATGGTACAGGAACCACACAACGATGCTACATCAATACTTTTGTCTTAGACTGACTTCAGTGACTGAACGTGCCCATGTTTCCTGGCTCTCAAAGATCAGGAATTTCCTTAGAGTGTTTTAGAAATAGGACATCGGAGAAATGAAGGCGGCAGTTTACAAAACCCTGATGATGTTTAATGCAGCTCTCTATTTTCTGCAGCTGAATGGTGCCAAATATTCAGTGTGGGGAAAAAGGGAAAGGCTTTAGGGAAAGAAGGCAGAGAAATCTTTTTGGTATACGTGGAGCCAGCAAAAAAATCCATCTATAACTGAGTTTAAAAATGAATTGACCCAAGGGACACGAGCCTCGAAGAAAGTAGTTTCGTCAGTCGTGCTTGTTCTGTAGTTCCCTTTGGGATCAAAGGAGACCTGTTCCTCTGCAATTACACATAGTCTCAACTAGCATGAAGGTGAACGCATAGGGCATTAGCCTGCAGCACCACTAAGCCTGGCTAAGCACATCGAAGGACATGGCTTTAACATGAGAAGCCTTTGTAGGCTTGCTTTTGAAGTTTTGCAGGAAGTTACATTTAGATAAATGTTCCTTTTGCATTTGCTGAGTTTGGGCAGTGAACATCTCTCCTCCCTTGATCCCGTGCCCTATTCCCCTTTCCAGCAGCCATAAAGACCGTCTGGAAGCATATCCGTAAACGATTTCTTCAGAATGGGTCAAGTGCATTTTCAGAGAAAGCTCCCACCAGCTTTTTGCATAATCCTACCATGTCGCCCTGATGCGATCTGAAAGATACGGTCGCAAAATCCCGAAGTGGAAGAGATTGATACTGATAACACTGAGATTGCTACAAGTAGCGCTGCACTATGACAGTTAACAAGTTCATGACTCGCTCTCTGGGAAAGGTGGGCACAAGGCAACTGTACTGGGCTGCATATGAAAGTCATGCCGACTTTGGGAAGTGGCATGCCATAATACTATTTGTTGCTGAAAAGCTATCTGTTGTCTCAACTACCTTATTATTGCCTTGCGTTGCTCTTGTGAAGATCTTCTTAATGGCAAATACACTTTTCTTTTTCCTAACACAATGGCATAGAGGTTCTATTGACATGGGTTTTGAGAAAGCATACAGTGGCAGACGTTCCATGGAGGAGTAATCCATGTTTAATTCCTAGCTTTTAATTGTTTTAAAAGCTGCAGAAAACTACATTGAAAGACTTTCCTTAAGAATCGAGAGCATTTATTATGTTATGTTCTGACAGAATGGAAATCTAGACTACAGTTGTCTCCCTCCTTGTACTTTTTGCTTCAAAATAAATGTATTTTCTTCTATTGCTCCTTCTGTATGCATTTATTCTATTTTTTTTCCATAGTATTTCACATTCAGCAAGACTGCTGACTTACTAGCTATTATTTGTCATCCCTTTTTATTCATTACTCACGGACAAGTCTACATTTAGATTATACATTTTTACCTTTCTATTGGAAGAAACGGCAGTAAAAGCACATTCGATATAATGTTTACATCCAAATATAAATAAGCATCAATAACTGGTCCTGAATTTCCCAAGCCCTGCAACAAGAAAATAAAATGCTGCGTTGCGTCACCTGCTTAGGTCTATAGCGTGAAGTAGACTGAGCCACGACTGAACCCGTACACGGGGGTAGTAGGTTGAAAAAAAACCCCTAGGGTGTTAACGAGCTTCACTGCATCCCACAGTACTGCCCTGCCTTTGGAGAAGCCAACCATTCCTTAGCAACCTCACCATTTCCTACAAAGCCAAACGTCACCAGTTTCACCGTGAACATAACCCTTCCCTGTCACAGACAGTCAGAGAGTTCTTGGGAGAGCTAAAATACCCCGTCCATGAAGGACAGCTGCAGACGCATTTGGCTCAGACCTTCAGCTACTGAATGACTCCACAAACAGCGCAAAGTCTCCTACCCAGCAAGCCAAGAGAAATTACTGGCTAAAAAGCCAGCTCTGGAAAATGAGAATCCCAGTCTCCTGGTTGCTTCTGATTCTTAGTAACCTTTGATCTCAAACTACATTCGTGCCGGGTATTGAATACGAATAGAGTGTAAATTTCCAGAAGCAGGTATAGCAATAAGCCAAATTCTGCCTGATCAGCTTTGTGTTATCCACAGAATTACTGAAACTGTTTCCTTGTTAATCATTCAAATGCTGGTGCTGGGGAAGACGTATTTCTCCAAGTTATGTCTTTCACAGAAGCGAATGCTCATTTTTCCAATAGTTCTTTATCAACATCTTTCCCCCCCCCCCGGAAAATTCCACAGGAGAGAGTTTAAAAACCTAAACCTTAAAGTTTTCACTGAATGTAACAGAATCATTGATGGCTTTTTTTCTGTGTCTTTTTTTTTTTTTTTTCTTTTTTTACCTTTGGCAATCTCACTTTTCTAAAGGACAACTGAAACATGGTAACTTTCCAGAAGCTGAAAAGCTTTCTTCGTCCGAGTTTCATTTTTGCTACAGAAATGGAGAAGGGTTAGAAAAGCTGCAGAGTAGCAACAGAAAAGGAGAAAGGGTAAGTGGATAAAAATAACCAATGAGGAAGAATAGATATCACTTACTGCACGCAATGTCAAAATAGAAAATATATGTGTTTCTGCCTGTGACTTCCCAGGGTTTGCTGGGAGAAAAGCATTAAGTATTGCACCACTTCAAAATAGAATGTATTTTAAATATCACATTGAGAAAGCCACAAAAAAAAAAAACCCGGGAGAAAACACCCAGAGAACAAACACAAGAATTGCTTAATTCAAATACCTCAAAACGGTAACAGCCTCAAGCATCTGAGGGGGAAGGAGAGTGGGGAAGATAAGCGTTATTGCTTCTTGAACAAGCTCGGGGAGAGTGTTATTTCCAGCTGCCGAGGTGAAGGTGGCTGGCTTGTCTTCTCTTCCAAAGAGAGGGCAGGCGATGAGCATGGCTCTGCTGGTCTGTAAATTCATATGCAACACTATCGTGTACATAGCTTCAGGTGCCACCTGGCAAATAATTTAAGTATTAGTCCCACGGCCCCTCTGGCTTGCAGGCAGGGGCTGAGAGAACACGGGTTTGGCAGAGGGGACCTGGCAGCCCCCAGGCAGGGACAAGACGAGGCAGAGCCAGCCACCAAGGCGGGGACGCCACTGTGCCACCAGCAACACTGCAATGCCCACAGGTATCGGGTTAAGAAGCAGCGGAGGAAGAAGAGAATCCCTGAGGATGCCCAGAGGGAAAAGGCACAGAACAACAAATGACCTGTACAGCCAAGTTTATGAAAGCAGCTTCTTTTGAGGTTTGGCTTTTGCTGTTGTGCAGAGAGCTGGCAAAGTGGGTATGAGAGCGCAGATGATACTAAATTATCCGAGCTCTTGCCTGTGTCATGCATGGGCTCCAAGGGCTCTGCCAACGGCTGGCTGGAGACACAGCTCGTTGCCACTGAGCCCGCAGCACTGAGAGGTGAGAAAATCCTATTTTTAACACCCTTCAGGGTGCCCTAATCTCCCTATCCCCCAGATCTCGCTGCTCCGGGAGGAACGATTTAAACCCATGAATTCAAAAGAGAGACAAACAACATTTTCTAGCTGTAGCAGAAGGGTGATGAAACCATCTTTTCACCGCAGTCAGTCCTGCACAGGTCTATTAACTTTATTGATGAGAAGACCCAGCTGTTTAAGATAACAGCACAACAGCTTTTCTGTCTGTTCTGCTCCAACAGCAGGGTGAATCCCCCTCCATGCCTCCCCTTGCAAGCTCTGCCTACGAGATTCTCCCAGGGTAATGAGTTGTAGCTTGGGAATTTGGAAATACTATTCTATTCTTTGGAGTGGGGGGTTGAGGGGGGTGGGGTGGCAGGAAAGTAGGATATCATAAGGACAGAGAAAAGTAACGGTAGGTTGACATAGAGGAATAGACCATTTTCACAAAGTTTATCTGCAGCAGATTATAATTTTCAAATGCAAAAGCCAGTCAGTGAGAAAAGGAATCAAACAGAAATGTACTGAGGAACGTATTCCCTAATCTTTTCTCAAGAGAAGGAAAGAAAGTATATTAGAACCAGTTGAATAATGTGTAATGAATAATGTAGCTGACAAATTCTGCCTTTGCTCTGTTTGCGTGCATTGTCAGTGAACACTGGGTTTCTCAACTCTTTGTTCATTATTCAGAAAACATTTGCCAAACAACCCACGCACATAACCAGTTCTCAAATACCAAATATGCTCTCAATATGACTACAGACTTACTATTTAGGAAAAATACTCGGGCAGCGCAGGTACGTTTCACGGTGTGCACAAGTTGCTCAAAGCAAAGCTCACACAGTAAATTACCACGATTTGTCCCAAGTTGTCATTCAGTGAGTAAGTTGGCTGAGACCTGCCTGCAAACGAAGGGCAAACGAAGAAGTAGAGCTTGGGGGGAGCCTGGGACCAGCCAGCCAGGCCCTGAGCCGCTGCTCACAAATGCAGGGAGACTTCTCACAGCTTTGCAGTTAATCTTGCAGTTTAAAAAAAAATAAAAAATAAAAAAAAATTACTGGCTTGAACTCAACATACCCACAGCTCTGCAGGGCTTTTCTCTAAGAATACAAGATAAAGTACCTCCTGTAGCCACCACTCTGCTATTTTTCGTGCTTTGCTCCCCTTTTCTGACCTTCAGTGAGTGAATTAGAGTTATTTCTCTCTCCACTATTGCATTTCGAGTCCAAGCACATTACAGAGCTAACACGTTTACAGATGCTTCCTGAGCTGGAACCTCTTCATTCTTATATTGACTCCAGTTAGTCCCCAAGTAAGTCGCAGCCCACAAGACATTAGCACTCAGACCCTAACGCACTGGGCAATCACCCCCATTCCTACAGCCAAGGAAGGTGGGACGCAGGGGTTAGGTGCGAGGGTGTGTACTGATGTGTACTGAGAAGAGATATGGCACAAGCAGGCTGGATTTCCTACACAGGTAATCCTGCCATGTTCTCCAAGAAGCTGTGTTCTGGTCTCCAACCACCAAATTTCTATGAGTTTGTTCAGTCATTGGGACCAAATCTACAGTTTACCGTTGTTTTGTATCACCTCTGAAACATGACCTAGGGTTCTGTTTGTGCCATGGTTTAGGAGAGATGAACAAAAATGGACAGTAAAAAAATTATGGAAGTAAACCCTAATTTTCAGAGTTCTTTTGCAGCGTCCACTGTTAATTCTGAAGAGAGGACAGACTGAGCCTGTAAGAGCAGCACATTAATTATTTTCTTTTGCTTTCGCTATGGAGAATGGTTAGAGGGAAAACAGACCTGGCATCTCCCTCCATCAGCAGATTTAGCACATGCTGGAATAGATGAGAGCACCATAAACTCTGATCCTGTTAGAAAGAAAGAATGTTTCTCTGCTTAGAGGAGAAAAGACAGATCTCCCTGGATGTTGCTCTTTTAAGAAACATCACAGGCTTCAGAGATAAATCTACCATGCTGAATAGCAGCATCATGTTGTCAGAGCCCCAGTGTTGGGGAAGGTCAAGAACAGCTAATAAGGGTATAGCATCCCCCCTTTTTATTGCTAACATAAAGGAATACAAACCCTTGATCTTATTGCTGACCTCATCAAGAGAGAACTCAAAGGATAACACAAAGGTACCACTGACTGACCCCTTTGGGGGATTACAAGAATGCTGCCAGAGTGTGCAGGAATGAAACGAGGAAAGCCAAGGCCACCTTGGAATTAAACCTGGCAAGGGATGTCAAGCTCAACAGGAAGGGCTTCTACAAATATATTGTAAGCAAAAGGAAAACCAGAGAAGATGTGGGCCCACTGTTGAATGAGACAGGAGCCATGAGACAGAGGATGCGGAGAAGGCAGAGTTACTGAATGTCTTCTTTGCTTTGGTCTTTATGGCTCGGCCCAGCCCTCAGGAGTCCCAGGCTTTGGAGAAAGTAAGAGGGAAAGAGGAAGACTTTCCCTGGGTTGAGGAAGATCAAGCGAGGGAACAATTAGGTCAATTAGATATTCACAAGTCCATGGGCCCCGATGGGATGTACCTGAAAGTGCTGAGGGAGCGGGCAGAAGTCATTGCTGGGCCACTCTCCATCATCTTTGAAAGGTCCTGGAGAACAGGCAAGGTGCCTGAGGACTGGAGGAAAGCTAATGTCACTCCAGTCTTCAAAAAAGGCAAGGAGGAGGAGCTGGGGAAGTACAGGCTGGTCAGCCTCACCTCCATCCCTGGAAAGATGATGGAACAGCTCATTCTGGGCATCATCTCAAGGCATGTGGAGGAAAAGAAAGCTATCAGAAGTACTCAACATGGATTACCTGCTCTAAGGTGACCCCGCTCTGGCAGGGAGGGTTGGACTAGATGATCTCCAGAGGTCCTTTCCAACCCTATGATTCTATGAACAGTAGAGGAGGAGTTCATTCTGTTCCCAACCCAAGTCTGCACCAAGCTTTGAGGATGCAGAATAAACTGCTTCTGTGCTTGATTTGCTAGAGAAAAATCATCAAGTTGGGTGACTTAATTCAGTTTACAAAAAAAGATGATTTTGCAATTAGAAGACAAAGCTTTGTTGGATGAGTAGAGGCAGGTGCCAACACCAAACTGTTTTAGCAAAGCTGCTGGGATGCATGGGAAAATTGTCTCAAATGCATGTTTCATTCAGACCCCGATTTATTGCTGTTAGTCTTCATTGCTTCAGCAACTCAAAATACACTTAAGTAGAAATAATGTTTAAGAAGAGTTTTTTCCACTCTTTACTACAGCAGGTTTCCACAAGACATGGGCATTACCCTAAGTCAATTATTTTTTACATCTTTCCCTTATATCTTTGGCTATGCTGGCCACCTCTTGTCAGTCAATGAGAGCTGTTATACAGCCAACAGGAGATTTCCCAGTTGAAAAATATGCTGAGTGCCAACCGAAACTTGCTGAGTGTTATTTCATCAAGCAGCCACTGTGCCTCTCTACAGTATAAATGACAGACCGAGGCATGATGCCTCCGAGAGGCCCATAGTTGCCTTGACCTTGAACTTTGTTTGCCAACTCTTAAAGGATCTTGCCCTAAGTACCAACTATTATTCAAGAAGCCTTTTGAAATTAACTCTGTTCTTTTCTGGGTTGTAGAAGTGCGTTTCCATTTTTTTTGTGTGGAATGGTAGTACCTTGCTTGTTTAACACCGTAGGAAAACCGAGTCATCATCAGCAAGCCGCTCCCCTGTAAACTCTAAGATTCGAAGCATGAAGCACAGAGTGGTGACTCATTCAAGGTACACACAGAGGAATAGTAAAGTTAGGTAGGCATTCAATACAAGTTAGGCTCTCAAAACCCACTCCAGGGAAATTAAATACCTTGGAGCTCTTTGCTTTTGAAAATTTTCCTTGGGGATATAACCTGTCAAACAATTTGGGGAGCAGAGCCACCCCTATATGCCTTCAGCATTCAGAAATTATTTCAATTAAGTACATGCAACTTTCTCCTGAAAGTTCCAGGTGGCCAAACATACCAAAGCTGGATATGAAACAGGATTGTTATCCCATTGTTAAACTCTGCTTTTCTATCTGTTCACCCCCACCGCCTCAGTCCATCATATGTAAATGCCACCTGTGCCCTGCTGATTGAAATTAATACTTTACGTCCATACATTCCTCCCAGCTTTATGACTGATCTGTAGATTTTACTGAACTAAACCACTTGCACATCTCACGGGTTTTGTCTACACTTACAGGAATTGCAGTCACATTTCCCACTCTCCATTTGTCCGAATCTGGCTCAGACAAAACCACCTCTCTGTACAAGCTTAAAAAGGTGGAGTTCCTTTTCCCTAAGGTTACGATTTTGTCAAAGTTCACATTCTTGACATAACTTTCTAAGGCTATAAAACCTTCAAGAGACTGACAACTCCAGACTACATTTGTTTCAGGAGAACAGCTCACAGAAAAGTTGCAAAGGTTGCTTTTAGGCATCTAGTCTATATTCAAAACTTGATTTACCCCTGAATGGTCTTTTGTAACCCATTTAGGTTTCTCATTTAAAATAGAGCAGCTCCAAATTCTTCTGTTATCTAAGCATGTCAGAAATGAAAATTAGGTTGTTTTTTGCGTTTCTTTTATCATAGTAGCTTGACTCCACGACACACATGAAAGCTTGGTCTCTGCTTTCTTCTAGCCAGAAGCATTTAATCCTCTTAATGGGTGACTCACCCGTCTTACTTAGTCTGGTCAGATAGGAAATCATCTGCGCAGCCAAAGAATTACAAGTATGGAACAACACGGCATGAAATTACCTCAAGGATTTCCATATGGCTCTTGCTGTCTACAAGAATATCCTACCTAATAAGCTCAGGGGATTCAGATTACATATTTACAAACCCTGCTTTCATTGATTTTTTTTTTTTACTCTTTTCCTTTCCTCATTAAACAAGACAGATACCTAATTTAAAGTCACTAGTTAACAGCTAAAAGCAACTTTTACAGGTTTTGTAGCAAGTAGGAGTGACAAAAACACCTCTTCTATCACTTCCTGTAGGTCAATAAAATATAACATGATGAACCATCTGCTGCTTGTATAATGGGTAAGGGCTGGAATAACACATCAGAACTAATCTAGTCTTTTCAGGGTTGTCTTCATGAGTTTTAAATGTAACCCTCCCACTGGCTAAGTGGAAGAGCTTCTGACTCTGCTGTGGCATAGCTGAAGGCATTCACTGCACTCACAATCTTCTCTGCTTCCATTCTCACTACAACCAGCTCACCAGGCAGTGGAAGTATAAATCAAATTACCAAAAGCACCTTTATATATTTCTCATAAGTCCCCAGAAGAGGCTAGTCATTTAACAACGCAGCCAGTGAGGTAAAAACAGTGAAGCTCTAGTATTAAGGGTGAAATCTTGCATTTGGCATGTTTGCATCTGTGAGAAAAACCTCCGAGAATAACAAATCAGGGTACTCATATGCTACACAGAACCAGATGGGAGGTAGACGGTAGGCTGCTGTGAGCAACAGGCAGGTGCTGAAGGCCCCCCATGCTGAACTGTAGGGAGCTGCATGGCCTTGGCAGGGGTAAATATGGCAAGGTGCGTGTTGTGGAGCAGGTAAGGGACACCCCAGCCTCCTATTTGGCTCCAGGAATGCTGAGAAGCAATGTAGGAGGGTCAGTCAGACACAGGAGATAACACAGAGGCTAACACCCATCCCACACATGCACTTAACCTAGGAAATCTGGAAACAGCCCAGCACCTTGCTGTGAGAACAACCGCCTTTCCAGAGCCTGTCCTGGCCCAACTCAGGGAAAACTCCCACGAGCTGCTATGAATGATTTTTCCCTGCCTCCCCTCATGTCACCAGGCTCTGCAGAGAATACAAGATCTCTATAGAGAAGACTGATGGGATTTTTCCGTGATGCTTTGTCACACTGATCTGTGCCTTTCAGCTGGTGCAAAAAGCAGAAACATAGGAGATTAAACTCCTACTGTTTTTATCTTCTGAAGAATAAGGGAGGAGGTTTAAAAATAAAAAAATTCGATGTAAAAGGATGTATTTAGTTGACCTAGCTTACTCAGCAGTTAAAATTACATTTAATTAAGAAAACAACGATCTTCTTGAAATAGTATTAACTTTAAACCAACCAAATCCATGAAATATCTTCAGCTTAATTTCTAAATACTATTAAATAATTACTGTATCTCTTCTGATACCAATTTAAGCAGAAAATTTAATCTCTTGAGGCATGGCGGACAAAGGCTCAAACATTAGCATCAAGATCTCCTTGTTATTTCCACAATTATCTTTCTCAATACTAATCTCTAAATACAGTTTAGATGTGGCACTTCCCCTAAGTCTTAGCTTGCTTTGAGTTTCTCACTTCAGCGGAAATTCAAAGAAAACCAGGAGCATTAATCCAACAAGACAAACAAAAATAACACAACTTCTCCCATCAACAACTGGCAAATTAACAAACCACCTACGCTGAAAAGAAAGGGAAATCCACTGCATATGTAAATGCTGTAAGCCACAGGGGTTTTGGTTTTTTGCTTTATTTCACCCCATGTCCAGTAGTGGCACACTTTAGCTGGAGGCAACCTGCTAAACATTCAGTTAAACTGTGGTTTGCTGAAAGGAGAGAGACTGAAGACTGTTCTCCTTCAGACGCATTTCTCATGGTAATTCTTTATTTACTTCCTCATATTGGTATATAAACCCAAAGTAAAGATATTTTAAATATTCTGTGTGCTTGCATTTTTGAATGTAAAACAGAGGGACTACTAAATTTCTCAGCATTTCCATTGAAGTTGCTGTCTGAGGTCTTTAGGGCTGCTCGGGACTGAAACTGAGAAGAATTTTTAGACGTTTCAGAACTTTATGAACTGTCAAAAGTGTTAAGCTATTAATGTAGCTTCTTTTAACTCTTCATCTCTCAGAACTCAAGTCTCCCAGAAAATAGAGATTAATGCATGGATTTAAGAACAAGAAGGTTTGTACAATAAATTATGGCCCAGATGGATAAATAGCAAAACATTCAAAACCCATCTGAATGGTCTTCAGAACACTAATGCCAACAGAACACAGCTCAGTTTCGGAATCAAATTTGCTTAAGCTCAGATGGGTGATCTCCCACTCGTGTGAATTAGTGAAACCGTGGTAGTGAGATGCCTTTCTAAGGCAGAGTCCTAAAGGAGCTGTGAAGTCTTTTACACAGCTAAATGTAAAGCGCCATGCACATCTGGTGGCAGTCCCATTTCAGGGAAGAAAGACATTTCCACACTAACATAAGATTGTGGCCATCACAAAAAGCAGACCTGATCTACCAAGAAGAGTCAAGGCGATGATACAAATCCAAAGCACTGGCAACCTGGTGTCACTGTTATCACCGTTCTGTAGTGAGGTGGCTGCTGTCACCAGAACCGATAGGATCCTTGGGCTTAGAGCATGCTCTAAGCATGCACAATTGCAACTGAAGACTATTTTCTGTATACCAAGGGAAGGATGTCTTCTTCTTCATATTTTTTTTCCCTATATATCACTTCAATGTTAGACCCTGTCATTAAGCTATTTAATCCATCCAGCTAAGAGACATTGATCTTGTGTCTCACACTGACCTCCACATTTTGGAAGAAAGTGCATCTTGATATAATCTGTGCCTATCTGCAATTACATCTTCCCACTCCGTTGCATTTCAGGGCATCCCTCTATCTTGTGTGGGACTGTCACGCATTTCTCCCCAGCCCGCTGTCCCCTATGGCATCACCCCACCCCTCCATCCCAGGTGGTTGCAGGGTGTCAGGAGGGCTCTGCCCTCAGAGCAGGCACATATTTTTCAGAGAGCACAACAACAACAGCTACCGCTTCTTCTGTGCAGAGATTGCTGTGGATGGAGAGCAACCTGCCACGGATCAAGTGGTCCCTCTCAGCTGCTGAGATTCAGCTTCTGTGCAGCATTCTTGCTTTGCAAAAGGTGTTTTTTTTTTTTTCCTAGGCAGTTGGAAGTCTTGTCCCTCTCTGGAGCCTTCTTTCAGCTGAATCCAGGCTCTCCCATCATTTTGACTGGCCTTAGGAGAGAACCAGTATTTAAGCTGACAAAACGTTGGCTGTCAGACACCTAGAGGGAGCCATATCACTGTTGACAGGGTCTCATGTCATACTCTAGAAATAACAAAAAATTACTTACTTTGAATAATTAACTTGTAAACCAATTTTTTGCTAGGAAAGACACCTTCCTTTTCAGGACTTTCATCCTATTGAATGAAACATGGGTGGGGGCCCCTCCCCTTTCCCCAGAAGACCAACCTTCTTGACTGGAAATCACTTCCCAGTCTAGACAGTTGTACCGCTGCACTCCAAACGGAAGGGTTAGGTGGTAGGATCCTAGGATGTCCACCCACTTGTGCTCTGCATTGAAGCTGTGCTGCCATGCATTATTCCTGTGGCTAAAAACATTTGATTATTCTTCAAGGGTGTGATATGTTGTCCACAAATAACTGCTTTTCCTAGAAGTACATGGAAAGAGTGGGTCAAAGAATACCAAAACAGAGTTGTATACTGAAGTTTATAATACTCAAATCCCAACAGCATCTTAGCTGAGTACCCACACTAATATTAGAAGCTTCTTCCCAGCTCACAGTTTGGTCTTTAGAAAGGTTTTCTGAATATTTAGTAGTGATGGATATTATATATCCTACTAATGGAGATATGTGACTATCAACCAGGAGTAAAGTGTAATCCAAAGATTTCTGTCACTGAAGTGAAATGTCAAGGAGACGAACCTCTCGGGGCACCCCAGACCCAACACACGTATCAGCCTCAGAAGACTCTGAAGTTTGCTATAGCTCAGGCAATCATCCATATACCTGGCAACATGTGCACCTACCTCTTCTGCAAAAATTGGGCTGAGAGCATATGCAGGACATGTCACCTTCACCCAGACAGTGCAGGAACTAAATGTATTTCATTCAAAGTTGCAAGAAAAAAGGAAGACCATCATCACATGGTATTTACACTCTTAAGTGTAAACTAAGTCTTTTTACACTCTTAAGTGTAAACTCTTTGTTTTACCAGTTGTTTTTGCAGAATCCTGTTCTGCTTTCACCTTTCTCACCAACGGCGTTTTACCCCAGTTGGCTGAAATACTCCTTCACCGTATATCCTACTGCTTCTCATTTGCATTTTAGACTGAGTTAGCTTGTTTTTCCCCCTCGCTCAGTTGAAACATTGATCATGTATATCTATGCCTAAGCCACATAATTCAGGATTAATCATTTCACTCTGCTAAACGTCATTGACTTCTGCTCATTTCTTCAACATTTTTTTACTTAAGGGCTAAGTAAACAGTAATTACCAAGCATAGCTTTATCCTATACATAAAGGGCACCTTTCTTTTTCAACACAGGGGATGATCTTATACCAAAGTATTCCAAAATTAATTGAAGCAAACATACCAATTAACATACATTTTATTTCTGACTTCAATAGTTACTTTCCATTCTCCCCTACTGATTTCTTATTTTCATGGCCTTGCAAAGAAAAATCATCCAACACGCTTTTCTAAAAAACCCAAATCCTCACAAAACAGCAAGAAGCCATCTGAAACTCTCCCTCAGCAAAGTTTGTGCTTTACAGAATTGGCAGGTGCACACAAGGAATGTGACACGAAGTTCAGTTTGTGTAACGTGCCAGAGACCGAGGTTTGACAGCCAACTGCTGCCTCCATCACCGGCGTCACTGCCTTTTCTTCTCACACTCGCAGGCAACTTTGACATTCACGTGCAGTGCCCTGACCTCCTCCACGGTTTGCATTTTGCACACCGATGATGTTTGTGGAGTCGAAGCAAAGTAACAAGCGGTAGAGGCAGGGCTTCTGGTCAGGGTACGTCAACCGCTGCTTTCCAGTCAGCTGCTGCAGGCTTAGTGCCGGTCTTTGGCTCATGGGCACTTTTCTGAGAAACCTGAGCAGCAAAGTAAACCTGACGCTGCTGGCTCTGGCCCTAGTGCTGAGCGACGGCAGGGAATACCAATGAGAGCAATAACCTGCATTGAAGGAGAGGGGCAGAAAGGGGTTGATCGGAAAACGTGACGGCCGAGTGACACGGCAGTGACTGTGCTGGTGCTCAGGCCTGCGGGGGATTGCACCATACTCTCCACCGTTGTCTAACACAGGCAAAGCAAAATAAATTAAAGAGGAGTTCTCTCTTTGTAGGAAGATCTGCAGGGCCACATCTCAAATGATACACAAATTCTCCCAGAAAGGACTTGGGTGGGGACAGCCAGCAGGAACTCTTGCGAGGCCAGGTTTCTGACGGAGGGGATGCACCTTCCCAGCCGGCTCCTCTGAGAAGCCACTTTGTGGCCACTGCTTTTCTCTGCCTGGACTATTGACACTCACTGAATTTTTCTGCTGAAGAGTACTAACAATATGCCCTACGAAACTCTGGAATTTTCTTTTCACAAATACGATTTTTGTGGCTAGACAGGCAGAATTGCATTTGCCTGTATGTAAATGTAAATTATTTCTAGGTAAGTTTTGTTTAAAAACCTTCTGCTTTCTTGGCGTTATGACTTCTTCTGTCTCACAGTGTCTTAAAGAAAAAAAGCTTAAGTATTTTCACCATTTCCCTGGAGCTGCTCAACCCTAATCCAGACTGAAAAACTCTCTGCTACGAGAAAGCAGATATTGCAGTGCAGAGAAGTCAATGAGTTTCCTCACACGCATACGAGCAGAGCGCTCTTGCGTGGAAGAGGCGTTTCAGAGCCACGCTGCTGCCCCAGTTCTGGGAGCAGGCTAAAATGTTTACAAGGGTTTTAGCATGAGTTGGCCACCTAACCCTGGGAAACGCTATGTGCTATCAGAACATTATCTCACGGCTTCAGTGGAAACAGGGCACTCAAGACTTCCTCAGGGCCACTTATCCGGTCAAAGATCAAATTCAGTATTTTTTATATGTGCTTTGAAGAAGAAATACAAAACTATTTCAGAAGACTAGTTTGTTCATAGAAAAAAAACCCTCACGTGCATTTGCCTGAACCAATTTGTGAGTCTACAACAACTGGTCAAGCAATTTCAATAGAACGAAGCAGGAAGGAAACAGGAAAAAAAAAATAAGGCAACAGCTTGGAAACAGAGACTTTCCTTTTCTCATGTGGAAATAAGAGTTATGTTTTGAAATTCATACAAATTTAATTCTGAATGCAATCTCCCGCTCCCCACAGAAAGTAAAATACTTACTTCAGGATTAAAACAAACTTGCTAGCTATTCATAGGGGTTTTCTTTTTTTCTTTCTCTCCCCCCACCCCAACAAAAATAAATCAGAAATTCCATTCCCCTTTGACCCAATTATTTTTCTTGTCTGAGTCACCACCCACCTGTATGAGAAACTGACAGAAGCCGCCTGAGCCTACCACCCTCAAATTATTATTTACATCCACATATTTCATAGGCCAAAAGGGAAACATACCTTTTCTGCTTCAATCTAGGAAACATAAGCTTCCTTGCAACAGAGCACCGGTACGAGCCCCCAGCCAACAGACTTGAAAAGCCAGCAGCTGAGATGGTTATATACCTCCTGCCCTCTCAGTTTTTTCCTTATTAGGGTTGATTGGTGTTTTTGCAGCTGAACCTAATTAAGGGGTGGTGCAGACCAGCAACGCCTAGGTCTGAGGGCAGTTTCTGTCCTCCCTGTCTCCCATTCCCTTGTGGCTGTTGTCACGCTGGTGAATGGTGTAATGGGAGACTCAGTGCACTCCCACATTTCATCCCAGGTTATGAACATTGCTTTTTCAGAGCAAGGAAAGCCATGCTGTGCTTTATGCTCCTTTTGAGTCTAACCTGCCATCCTTCTCTTACACGTAGATACGGAAAGTCTCCTGAAAATGAGACAGAAGCTCATAAAAATAGATCACTTGTAGACCTGCTTTAGCACTCTTACTGCACTATGAAATTATGCTCATGCCTTGGTTTGTGATTTCAAAAGCAATGCAATTACTTTTCCATGGGAAGTACAAAACCCTGAGACAACTGGGTCTCTTAAAACATTAATGTCTTTTTCCTGTACTTCTTTTTTTTTCTTTTCCCATAATTACTAATTATTTTAACATGTGGCTCTATTCAGTCTGACACTCCTGTAAAGTTGATGAGTCTATGTTGAAATCACCAAAATAAAAGCAACAAGAAATAAAAATCAAGAAACCTCATATTTCTGGACTTCCCCACCTACAGTGCTGTGTGCCTATGAATCCATTGATATTTTGCTTGTTTCTATTTAATATGCAACTTCTACATTTTAGATAACACACAAAAAATGTTTATTTATTTTGTTTGAAGTTTTTTTTACATAAGCTGCTGATTTTTTTAAACTCTGGAATGTGACTTACATTTTTGAACATATGAAGAGTGGAAAATGCCTTAGTATTAAAAATGCAATGGGAACAATTTTAAAGCTGATAATTTCCATAAGACATTTAGATACATTTCAAATCTAAATGAACTGCTGATGAGAGCGCTATTTTTTGTGTTATGTGACAGCAGAATCCTGAAATCCTTGTTCAACCATGACTCCCACCGAAATTTAGGAAAAATTTGTCTGAGTCAGGACAGCAGGATTCAGACCCAGTGATTTTTCTGCAAGGCCCTAGGGCCAAATTCGTACTTGATTTAAATCAGGCCAGCAGAACTGAAGTCAATAAAATGCCACTGATTTATACCAGCTCTTATTTATTGCTATAGCACCCATGCTTACTTCTATGCCCCCGTTGTAATCATTCTCCACCGTTCGTTAGGTGCATATATAAAAGCTGTCACAAAGCACCAGCTAACTGACTGCTCTTTGTAATACTCCAAATGTCAGATTTCCTTCATTTGCAAAACAAGATCTTGATCTTACCAATGCTGGTGGAAATAAGGATTCCTGCAACTCAGCCCCATGCTGCTCCATTGGGATAAATGAGGTAAAAATCAAGACTGGAACGCAGAGAAGATTTCAGCTATTGTGAGCATTACCATTTGCATTGCTTTGAGGTGTGACATGCAGGGAATTTTAGGGTTTTCTCTTTCTGGGCCACACCGGTAGCTCGAGTTCTGTTTGATAACGTGAAACCTCCTAGTGTTGTTTCTAAGCAGATTCCCTGCCATTTCCCACCGAGTTGCTTAAACTTTTTTTCCTTTTGTTGTTATTCCACAGAGATGCTCAAAACACATTTGCATCAAGAGGCCCTATCCTGTTATTTATGCAAAGTGACAAATCACTACACTGTCCGAAGAGAGAATGGGGGGGAATGCTTGGGCTGTGTCCAGATGAGTGGTTTGCTGCAGACCAATGGGGCAACTGCGAAGTGGATCTCCTGACTGCCCTTTGGTTCAGTTCTCTGAGCGATCTGATGCCCCCAGAGCAGATTCCTTTTGGAAGGAACCCAAGTGGCGGCTCCCTGCCAGAAGCCACGCTGTCCAAGAAGCCCCTCTGCCTCCCCATGGCGCTCTCAGTACATGCCAAATTCTTCTTCCTTCCATGAATAGTTCTCAATAAAGCAAACAGAACATGTTGTTGCACATCACTTAAGAGACAGTGTCAAATGAATTTCTCTGTACAAGTTCCTATACTAATCTAGTAATCATTCCTCAAGGCTTTCTAGCTCTGTTGCCATATGGTTATCTGCAGGGAAGAACACTAGAGTTGAATTTGGTAGTCAGTATTTGATTCGTTCACAGGAGAATCCTTCACTGAAACAGATAAGCACATGTAGTCAATAGTCATGACAGTACTATCATGTTTCCCTTACCGCACAGTGTTGACATCTTTGCTGAGTCACTCACCACGACAGGACTTCCTTCATTAAAAAAGCCAGTTTAGCTATAACTCCTTTCTTTTTGGTTTGTGTTGCATTTTTATACTTCTCAAATGACTTCTGCATCATCACCTCCTCTAATCACCTTAGCTCTGCTAGATCCCTCTTGAATTCCTTAAAATTCTTCTTAGAATTCATAAAGCAAATCAACGTGTATGGCTGGTAAATGACCTACTACGCTCTCCTTGCAACGCTCGGCAGAAATTATGTTTGTCATTCTCAACAGCCTGTCTAATCTTGAATACTTGACGTAGAAAGTCCTGAAAAGGCATGTGGACAATGGGTTGCACTTGAACAGAGGGAATTAAAAGGAACTTTTGGAAAGCTGCCTGCTGGAAAAGGAGCTGGGGATGTTGGTCGACAGCTGGCTGAATATGAACCAGCAGTGTGCCCAGGTGGCCAAGAAAGCCAATAGCATCCTGGCTTGTATGAGAAATAGTGTGACCAGCAGGACTAGGGAAGTGATTGTCCCCTGTACTTGGCACTGGTGAGGCGGCAGCTCGAGTACTGTGTTCAGTTTTGGGCCCCTCACTACCGGAAAGACATTGAGGTGCTGGAGCGGGTCCATAGGAGGGCAACGAAGCTGGTGAGGGGTCTGGAGCACAGGTCTTATGAGGAGCAGCTGAGGGAGCTGGGGTTGTTCACCCTGGAGAAAAGGAAGCTGAGGGGAGACCTTATTGCTCTCTGCATCTACCTGAAAGGAGTCTGTAGACAGGTGGGTATTGGTCTCTTCTCCCAAGTAACAAGTGACAGGACAAGAGGAAACGACCTCAAAATGCGCCAGGGGAGGTTTAGTTTGGATATCAGGAAAAATTCCTTCGCCAAAAGGGTTATCAAGCATTGGAATAGGCTGCCCAGGGAAGTGGTGGTATTTAAAAGATGCATAGACGTGGTGCTTACGGTTTAGTGGTGGACTTGTCGTTAGGTTAATGGTTGGACTCGAAGATTTTAAAAGTCCTTTCCAACATAAGCTATTCTATGAGTCTATGAACAATGCTGTTGCAGAAGGGAGTCAGTCCACAGAAGAGGAAACAGATGTATCAAAGGAAGGGACCAATACATCAATGTATTTATCAGCATTTGTCTGGGATGAGGAATGTCAGCTGTGAAAAAAAGGGACTGCTCCTGAAAAGCCACAACAGGTGGGCTGCCTACACAGACCAAATTCACTGAAAACAGGGCCGGGAAAGTCACTGGATGTCACCACTTCTCTGCAGAAATCCAGCTGAGGGAGCGTGGTGCTCCATCTGGCAGAGAAGTAGTCAGGCTTAGAGGAGGAATTTTGACTGTGATCACTTGGGAGAGGCTGAGACATACATCTAAATATGAAGAGCCTATCACGAGAAAGATGAAATTTAATTTCTCACTTCTCTTTCCCATTTTTTTCCTCCTTTTTCTCATGCGGGTGATTTTCATCATCATTACTGGCTGGTCTGAAAGTAGTGAAATACCCAGAGCCTTCCAATTTTACCCCTAGGGGTCATGCCATCTTAAAAGGCACTTTGTCTTCATGATACATAACTTTATTTTGTCATTTGTTTATTTCTAATTGTGGTATGCATCTTATTTATTTTTTTTAATTCTCTCTTGTTAAATTTTCTTGCACAACATTGAGGTGTCCTAAATGCTTCCCATTCATCACTTCTTTATTTCCCCTCTGCGGCAGAATAAGAATTGGAGAACATTACCTCCTCTCTAAGATGTCCTGCTCATATTTTTTCTTTGATATATTCTGAGTATGCCCTTTCCTTTGTCATATGCAATGCTTTCTTGCAGCAACTTTTACAATTGTGATTGACTTCTTGGCTTTCCTTTTAACCATAGTCTAAAACTTCTTCAGTTTTCCAGCTGCCACAGTCTTTCAGTTTCCGTATCTTGACATTTTCTCTTGGAATTTGCTAAATGGTTCTCAAGAATCTACATTTTAAAAATTCTTCTCAGTCTATCTTTACATAATGTGCCTCATCTGTATGCAATAAAGCATTGAGACAGTACATAAAAAGATAACTCAGAATTCTCCATAAATATTAAATAAATTTAAATACTTCTGCCTTTTGCATTGCTAGAGACAAATACAGTTACCATAAACACAACAAGGAAGTGCTTGGTCTCACCTGAAATAATACTGGTAAGTATCTCATGTCTTCATTTAAATCATCAGCTTTTTTCTTAAGGAAAACCTAGGGAACATGAAGGCATTGGTAACCAAACTTCACAGTGTCACTGAGAGCGCATTATAACTATATAATACCTTCTTGTACTCACATTGCTATTATCAGTATGATATTGAGGATTCAAGGCAGTTACCTAAGTATCCATATTTATGGAACTTTTAAACGCCTTTGGCTATAAGCAGGTGGGACTGATAGATATACCATTCATCTAGAGGGAGACATGAAAATCAATAACCCAACAAAGCCCACTGCCTCTAATTTTATTCAGAAATTAAAATCCCGCAAGTTTTAACTGCATCCCTCTACATCATAATCTTCTGTGAGTATGCCAATCTACTGTAGAAGGCCAGAGGAAAGCAGAAATTCAAAGCATTACCCAAGACTTCTATGTGCGCAGTAAATGTTGCATTTCAGTGATGAACACAAAGGATGAGCGCACGTGAATTGTTCCTTATTCTCCTATTTCAGGCAGGGCAACGCAGCCAGTGTATCCAGTTTTTCCATCATCAAGGATGTTAGTCTTAGAAACAACCGTAACACCACATGAAAATAAGAGAGACAGTTGAGAAGCTGGTGGCAAAGGAGAGAAGTCATCCAGCTTTCTCATTTGCAATTTGTTTGCCTGATAGGAACAATTCCAGGCCGGTTCCCATAGATGAGTGAAGTGGTAGTGGCCCCACAGGGAAGGAAATGTTCAAGTTTTTTCTTTCTTACAAAAATAAAAAGAAAATGTCATAAAAATAAAATGTTATTAAAACAGGAAGGTTTATCTCATGATGAAATCTTAATTCTCTTTCTGAATCATTTTGCTGCAGTTTATTTATATTTTGTGATATTTCACACAAAACAGGATATTGATTTATTTTAATGCACAACTGAAAAAGGGCACGTGGGGGAGATGTGGACAAAGAAAAGATATTAATTATGTAAGATAACCCAACCAGGATTTGGAAAAGAATAGCAGAGGAAGTGCAAGTTCCTGCCAGTAGTGAGAATGGACTAAAGGAGCAGAATCTTGTCAGTGAAAACCATCAGCTTCAGAAGAGATAATGAAACGTGGTATTGGTTGACTGAAGCAATACAGCTGGTACTTTGCCTGGTGCTTTGTTTGATTGAAATCTATAGAGGTGGGTGAGTTTAACCAGGTGAGAACTCTTACGTATGAGGTTAAGACTTTAAAAGGTAGAGCGAAGGAGTTAACTGCAGTTGGCAGTGGTATCTGATGCGTGTACAAATGGATCAATGTGCTTTCTTGTCCTCTCCAATACCATACAAATCTCCATAGCAGCTGGATAAACCAGCAGAAGGGAAAACCTGAAAAATCAGTTTCTTGTTGACCCAGGATCTGCAGGACTTTAGTTCTTCTTGCCTTTAGTGTTATTCGATATATCCTATTTGGAAATGAATTGTCAGTAAAATTCAATCCTTTTGGAACTTAGAGCTTGATTTCAAGCAAAAATGCTCATTAAAAAGAAACATTTGCCCACTCACTTTTCAGCAATCTGTTGAATCCAAACGTGTGCAAACCCAGCACCCACAAACCGAGGTGAAATTTTCATTGGGTGTACACAGAGGAAGAGGCTCCTCACCAAAGACAGTGTGATTTAAAGAAGTTAAGACAAAGAGTAGAGTAAAAGAGTATGATTTCTGGCAGAGTGATAAGGACAGGTAAATCTGGAGAATTAGGCACGCTGTTAATCACTGCACAGGGAATGCCTGAAAAAGCCAGGAATTCTTCAGTGCTAGCTTAGTTGTTTCACCTGAGGAATACATTTCCTCTTCAGATTTCCTGGTCAGAAATGCTACATGCTGTTTCCACGTGTCTCATGAATCTGCAGGTGCCCACCTCACTTTCTTCCACCAACCTGTTATATGGCTGTGCTGCAGCGTAGGTGAAAAGGAACCTGTGTAGAAAAATGTCTTTCTGGAAGAGGAAAGGAGAAAGAGAGCAACGGTATCTATAATCCTGTGTTACCCCACATATCTCGTGGAGACCACCGAGATCAGTGTTGCAACTGCTTAAAAACATGACGGCAATTCCAATAACATGGAAAAACAAGTCCTTGAAGTGAGAAAATTTCCATCATCATTATTACAGTTCTTAAGCTCAGCTCCAAACTCAACAGAAACTGTATTTCATTTCTAGGAATGTCCATTTCAAGGCATCCATATTTGAACAATAATGCAAACTCTCCAATCCATCAAATTATTTAAGCCAGTTCTTCTCAGCCTTAAACTGGCTGGATCTCAGACCAAACCTCTCACATAAACCCCCAGATTATACTTGTGCCTATTTTAAAACTGAGAAAAACAGAATTCAGAGAGATTAAATAACTGGCTCAGGCAAACAAAACTAGTCGACTGCTGAGCTATGAAGAAACCCGTTTCGCCCAGTCTTCACAAAACGAGATGACTGTGTTAGCTTTATTCATATAAACTCTTTGGCCATAAGCAACTTTGTACATACAGGAGATGCAGTCGGTATAGATCAGAGGCACGGTAAACATAAAGGCTGCCAACAGCTAGCTGTGGTTTACATTTTGCTCCCTCTGTCAGGAAGAAGGCCAGATCTCTAGAAAAAAGGGGCTTTGTGTTTATATGTATACGATTTTCTGGGAGAATTTGGAATGGTAATATTCATTTCTTAACACCTCTTTGTCTATAACATTTTCCTGTCTGGGGTGCTATTTCTATTTATGAATGTTATGATATGAAATAAGGCAATAAAAAGCAGACTGTGTAATGAAGAATCAGTCACCCAAGTGGTGATCCCAGACATCATACAGGCGTGAAAAGAGCACTTAGTCTGGACAGTTTGCCAACACTTAAAAAAACATATGTAGTTATAAAACTGTATTGCTGTCTTCTCTTGAATAATAAAAAAATGTCTAAAACCAGTGATCAGATTGTTGATCGTTCATTTATAGAAAAAAAGGCAAAGGAAAGAGTTGACAAATCCTTTTTCGACTGCTCTGTCCTTGATATCCATGTGGGGCAAACTCACTGGAAGACTAGGTGAAAACAAAGTTTATGAAACGTTCTTTTCCCATAAAAGCTTGAGAAACTAAAGCATATGTGTCTATTGAAGCCTATAGTTAGGTTTTCTAACTATGTAAAAGCTGTTATTCATCAGCTTCCTTTACGTTACAAAATTAGAAGTGTATTTAAACTGATTTTTTTAGAATGTTTTGGCTTTGAATACACATTATCTGATGAAAAAACCCACCCTAAATCCTTAAAAGTTCTTGAGAATCCCTTCTGCGATTTCTGTCTTTCTTGTTTTCCAAAAGAAGCAGTAAGGTGGGACTTTCTCCCTCCTTCCTGCCACCCAGCACCTCTCATCTCCGTGAGCAGAGGCGGAGTTGCAGGCCCTGATGGAAAAAGGAGCCCACTGCACCTTTCTCCACCCCTTGTCGCTCCAGCACCGAGAAAAGGAAGATTCTCTCTGCTGATACAATGACCTGTTCATTCCTCTCCTCAGAGGGGAAAGAGGTGTGAGACCTTTCTGGAGAGGAAAAAGGAAACTAGTTCTGCTAGGGAAAAGCTGCAGAAACGTAATCCCTGAACAGGAATTCTTAGGAAATGGATAGAATGCAAATTTGGGTCTTTAATTGCAGGGACCATCGGACAAATCTGGATTTAAAGCAATCAGAGGAAATGAAGGGGCTCCAGGTGACTCCACCGAAAGAGCTATTAATAAATGATGGGTTTCTCAGATACGGTACACAGAAACAAGAAGCTGCCTGCTGCTCATCTGCACACTGCTGAGAGCAAAGCATATTTGCACAGACCATTTTTGGCACTTAGGAAGGGGAAAATTTGGGTTTGTGCTGAAAAATGAAATGTTTTATTTCCAGATCAGCTGCGGATAGCACTCTGTTCCTAGCAGTAAGAAAAGGAGGTTTTAAATATTGACAATGTTTCTTACGTTCTGCATGAGTAAGTGGACACACTCCTTTCTCTCTCTTTATCCTTTCCTACCTTGACTTTTGTTTTCCTTCACAATGTTTCTCTCCATTTAAAAGGCAGGGAAAATTAATATTTCCTCAGCTGAAGCAATAGCTATATCCAATACCTCCCCTGATTTGGTTCACATTTGCAAATTGTCTATTCAGTTTTATCTCCTTGCTTTCATAATTCTCCGTTTTGTTTAATGTGCAGTACACAGGAGACTGGCAGGATTACAGGAAGAAAATGAGCTGCATAATGCAACCTGAGGAGGGTGTGGCAAAAGGGGACTTACTGGCAAATTGATCCAAAGGGATTATTTTAAAGTCATTTTTTCTAAAACTCTATTTTCATGGAATTAGACAGATGTCTCATACATATTTGACTTACCAACCTTTTAGAGACCCTTGCTTCCCTATGATATCTCTGTGTGGCAGAGGATGCTGCAGCTATGATATTTGTTTTATTTCAGGGTAAATTCCATAGGAAAGCAGGGTATTTTAAAGTTGTGCAAAAGATGCCAAGAAATCAGAAAATACTTACATTATGGCTTTATAAATATCGTCTTCCTTTTTTTTTTTTCTCTCTTCCCTTTTTATTCACCATTGCAGCCCACAGTTACAATATCTAAGTGAAACACTTTCTCTTATATATGAGATTGATGTATTTTATCAGATTGTATGTGTCCCTTTTAAGTCTACAGTTACCTCATTGACATTGTTGTTCGGTATATTTTAATTGACTTAGGATTTTTTGGATGACATCTTGGCTCTGGTGAAGACAGTGACAAAACTACGATCCCTTAAGTTTCCATCTTTCTAAGCACTACTTTAATAACCTCACCACTGATCTTACTCACCCATTTTCTTCTCAGCTTTCCTCATGCTTTGCAGACAACTACGAGACGAAGCGCTCTGTCCCGCGGGATGACGCTCCGGGAACGCAGCTTGCTGAGGTACACAAGGCAATGCTTCTGGCCACGCAGGTCGGCAAGGCCCCAAAGTTGATGTTGCCTTCATCAGTTTTGGCGTTTCTTCAGATTCAGATGTTCATTTCTGCAACACGACGAATTTTCCTAAAGTTGCCATTGATTCACATTTAAAAACAAGGAAAACTGTTTTAAGAGGATTCGAAGGCGGCTACCTAATTCCCTCTCTTACTAAACAAAGATAAAATATCCATGCCAATCAAACAGAGCTCAGCCTTAGAGCCCTTTTACACAGCGGCCCAGCCCAGGTAAGTATTTCACAGAGCACTTAGCATTAAGCATTTCTAGTCTCACTGGGCTGGGGCTGCCCAGCGGAAACACAAATGGACTGCAATTATTTCTGTGTGAAGCGTTCACTCGAAGTTTTGGTGGATTTGGCCCCAGGGTTTACAACCAGGTAGGGGTCTTGCACCCATTTCACGCAAAGAAAAGAATCCAGGCAACTCAGAGGAATATTTTTGTTTCTCTCTTTTACTCTTGTCTGAATATATTTATACTGTTTGGCTAAACAATACGAGAGTTGTGGGGATAGGAGGAGGAGAAATGTTTCACAGAGAATGATGAGATTATTATGCAAAAGCAGAGACAAAATAAGTCTGTCTATTTATTTAAATTTTACAGTGTTCCACTTTTTTATACAAGACTGAGCTGGAGAGGCTTAACAAGTGGCTCATCCTAGAACAATGGCCTTAATTTACTTCACAAATGAGACACAGGAGCCCCGGAGGCAGAGAGAAAACATGAGATAGGCTGAGGGGAGGTTTCAGTGTAATTAGTTCTGCTTAATGTACTTCCAAATTTAGTGTGGGGTTCAGCCCTTCCAGTTCACCTTAAAACCGTAATGGGGCCCTTTTTAAGCTGCCAGAAAAGATTTGGCTCAGGTACTGGGGGTCCTCCAGTGCAAATTTACTTGTATCATTAGAAAAGCCATTTCCTTTTACGTGTGAGCCTAATGAAAGTACACTTAATTTGTAATTTTGTATAATTATAGATCTTGATGAGACAGATGAATGTGAATTCAGTATCAGCTAGTGAGTTCATCATTCCTTGTATCATCCATTTCTCAATTATCTCTAATGGTTGTCTTCGAGAGATTTATATCTTGTCATTTTCCTGATAACCCACGTAACATATCCTAGCAGAACTGTGCAATGATTTGTGCTAAGGAGACAAATTTCAGTGTCCCGCACCAAGTTTCTGAAGGTCAGGTTTCTAGAATACTTCCAGACTATCTTCAGATATCTCCAATGCAGATAAGATTTCCTTCCAGCTCATGGTATTCCCATTGTTTGCTTTCCACTTCCAGAAGAACAGCCAAGTACTCCAGTGCTGATGTCTTCTCATCTCAAATTTCCATGCCCTTCCTTCCTTTGAAATCTTGCTCAGGTATGTGTTAGGCCTTAATCATACAGCCAGTTATTTCTACACATGCTTCTTTTCTATACATGAGCATGATTTCTTAAATGTCCTGTGGGGTTGTCCAGTTCTCTGCTTTCTTTTTTTTCCTTTCCTCCTATGTCCTCACAGATAGTTCAATGGCAAAGTGACCTCCACCCTGGCCTCTGGGCTGTGTATCGCTGGGGCCTTCTGCTCCTCTTATTCATAGTAATCTTTTCCTCGCTGTCATGTTTTTTCATTTTTTTTTTTTTTTTTAAAATGCTTAACTTACTCCCAGGAGCAATGCTTACAAGAGAACTATAAAACCTAAAAGTAAAAGCAAACATGAGACACCTTAGGGAGGGCCTGCATGCTTTTAGAATTTGTTGGTGATTCTTCAGGGAGCTACACGTATCTGAAAAAAAAGTGTTGCAAAGACCAGCGGTTCCTCTTCCACAAATCTCTCATTAGGAAAGAGGCCATCTGAATCATCCAGCTACAAATAAATTTTTTAAAAATCCCATGTTTCTAACCTCCCTTTTACCCTTTTCGTGGTCATGTCCAAATATTCAGGGCAAGGATTCATTTCCATTTTAAAGTATGGAAAAAGTAAGCTCACATATTATGGTGGTTTTTCTGTGCTCGTTCATCTCGCTGACTTTCATCTTGAAAGCTTTCAGGATTAACTGAGAGTATTTTTTTTTATTTTTTTTTCATACTAGGGTGATGGAGGCAGCAGCCTTAGTAGAAACAAATCCTTTTCCATCAGAAGGAGAAGTGTTCATAATGCAGCTCTGTTTATCATCCTACAAAATAAGAAATATTGCAGCTGCTCTGTCTGCCACTTTGAAATGTTCAGAACCATTTATGCTTTGTCATTACAACACCTACCATTATTTGCTTGGCCAGGAAAGTATTTCAGTGCTCTCATGATAAATATTTTGCTTATGAGTATTGTTAATTTTGCAGTGTATGACATAATTGAGTTCCCTTAAACATCCATAAATTGTCAGGCACTCCAGGTACCTACCAGCATCCTATCTGATTATGGAAGTGCTTGCAGGTAGGTTTTTTTCCTCCAGATTTAATAAATATAGTTTTATGAAATACATGAATAAGCAATGTTTAGAGATATGCAGATTTGAACAGGTTGGAAAGACATTAAATAAACGTAAGGCAGATTCCACCTTACAGTACAAGAAAAGATAATAGTTGACTTTTATCACCCGCTGATCAATCCTTATTGTATTGCAAATGCCAAAGTCATTTTGCTCAGTTTTATGAGCAATAAAGCGGTTGCTCAAAACTGCGAAAGGCTGGACAAAGATAAAGAGGGGACAGTGCCATTTCCAGACCACTTGACAGGACTGGCCTTGCCCTGCCTGCCTCGGAGAAACTACGAGTGATGTAAGAACAGCCCTACACCAAAAGCCACGGTATCGCTCCACGCTTCCAGCAGCTGCTAGGAAATAAGGTTTCCTATTCTACTTAAGAATGAGGCAGAAATGATAGTTTTCAGGCTCATAGGATAATAGGATTTCCCAAGGGCTCTCATAACTTAGCTTTATTGCTAAATGTGGTTTGTGTTTGGATGGTATTTAGAGGAAGCTCTTACGTGAGGAAATTGTAAGCCCTTCAGCGCCTGACTGCTGTATACTGACCTGCGCGAGATCTTTCCCTTGCCAATGAATATGAACCGGCAAGTGGGTGAAGGCCTGTCATGCTCTCACCTCTCACTGCAGCTTGGTTAGACGATTTCTAGCCTCAGATGTCTTCATTTAAAAAAGCTTCTAGTACCACTAACACAGAAATGAGGTGTAATTTGGAGAGACAGAAGTGGCAAGGGAAAGAGTATTGCTTAAAAAGAAATATGCATGGTTACATAAATGAAGAATTACCAGAAAAAAAACTTTTACAGGGAAAGAGTATGAATTTTGATGACAGTTTCATTACAAGGTAGAATATGGATTTCAATGTAGTTTTTGTAAAAATGTATTTACTGCAGTGTTTCTTAGCTTAGTAGTAATTCTTGGATGTACCTGGCTGGAAATTGACCCTGGAAGCCATCTTCAAAGAGAAAAGCTTGGACTTGGGTCTTTGGCTACTACAGTTCCACAATTCTACTTTGGACAACCGAGTCCAACTCACTCCCTCCAGCACAGGATTTGCTACTCTCCTCTGTTACAATCGTGATAACCACATAGAAGCAGAGATGGAAAAAATTCTCAAAGAATTGTAGAAAGAGGTGGTATAATTCTTGGGAATTGCTCAGACAATAACAGCAGTACACAAAAGTAGATCTGGGAGCTGGATAAACATCCAGCATCTAAGTAATGTCTCACTCCTGCAGCAAAAGTGCTACGTATTTGGAGGAAGACGGAATGAGAAGTGATTTTTCTTAAACTGAGAGAAGTACCTCTCAAGGTATAAGAAGCTCAGCAGAACAAAGGGATTCCATGAATCACAACTTCCTCTGTTTTCATCTTTCGCTTTTTCCATTTATAGAATGAAAATATCAAGCATGCAGATAGCTTACCCATGTGATGTTTCATTTCATAGGTTTTTTGAGAGAAGGCAATAGAGGAAAAATACAATAATCACACCTTGCCTGTGATATCATAACCATATTGTAACCTGAAAGATTTAGAAAGAGGAGCAAAAAACTAAACTGTTTAGAAGATTGCAGTGCATGGATGTGCATGTACAAAAGAATTGCTTGCTCAGGAAGTGATGTTTCTCACATTTCTTTGCTAAAATGTGGTGCAGACAAGGGGATTTCTATGTAAAGCAGCAGCAATAATCTCTATCCCTACAACTGCCACACAGTTTTACAGCCATTTGCATAGTAGGAATTTCCTCTGGATTTGCTGACCTCCCCACAGAGCTCATCGTATGGATTTCGGTAATTTTACATAGCTTTGTTTTAGCCTTATATGCAGTGTTCTTGACAGTATTGGCACACAGTAGAGGCTTAGACTATCATAAGGTGTTAGGTTTTGCTTGTTTCCATCCCTGCTGCAGTTGTTGGCGTGGATAATTACTGTATTCCTTTCTCCTTCCCCCTTTTCTTTTTAAGCCCATTGTTCCAACTTCTGGCAATGGAGGAAACGCTCAGGATGCCAGCGTCGCCTCCGTTCTGCTGTTGCACTATTCTGACTCTGTTTCCGTGAGCTGCTTATTCCATCTCTGCTGCCCAGGGAAGATGGTCAGGAGCAGAGGGAGGGCTGCAAGGACCACAGAAAATAGCCCTGGAGAGGAGGACCTTTCTTAGCTCATTTGGCCCCATTTTGTGGAGAAGTCTCACTGCTTCCAGTGGCTCAGGCTTCATGCCCTCCTGTAACTTCATACCTCAAACTTTACACCTTGCTCAGGTGAAGGCTGGGAAGATCATGTGAGCTGCCTTTAACTTCATTTCTTTAGTCAAGGATTTAGGGAGGAAGAGAAACCCACCAATTGTTGTTTGCATCAGCAGACTCAGTTAATAAATCCCATTGTGACATTATACCCCTCTTTGCCTTGAAACACACTCCTATTCCTTATTCTTCTTTCTTCCTTATTTATTTAGTGCTCGGGGTTTTCTCTTGCAGTATGTTAACAGAAAGTGAAAAACATTTGAAAACACAGAATAAAAAAGATCAGATACAAAAGTCATGTCTGGCATGTGATGTCATCACTGTCCTGAAGTCAGCTGTTTATCTTGAAACAGTGGGCTCTGGAGAAAGTCCTCAAGCCCCGTATTACTTTTAACTTTTTTAATCCCCACTTGCTTTAGCACTGATCTGACAAACTCTTCCGCTAGTGCTGAACTCACTGTTACTGAATGATTGATTGGTGAACTTCTCCCTTCTGAGATGGTGTGGCTGCTGCTGAGCCTGTGCTCCTTCAACTGAAAAGGGACCGATGAATTTAGAGATGCTTTGCTTTCCAGAAAGCCTCTTTATTATCCTCCAGCTCTTCTGATGCTTCAGAAATACAAGTCAAGTTTCCCCTCTGCCTTTTCCCTATTTGAAAGGATTGTTTTGTTGCATTTTGGCTGCACGAAGGATTCTGGTTCAGAAGTAGCACCAACTCTGTTAAATAGTTGTTAATCTACATCCCTTGGCACTGGTGCACCAGAGCACAAAGGTTCACCAAGTGGTGAAGACTGGGATGGGAATGGGAGTGAAACTGGGCTGAAGACAGATCTTTTACACCTCAAATCCTCAATGAAGCCTCAGCAGTAGAACAAAGCAAAGTGTGAGTTTATCCCAAGCTGAAAGAAAGGCTTCATTTACAGCAACTGGATCTGGATTGATCTTTGTTGCGGGCTTGGGCTAAACCCTTGGTGTGCTTTTGTCTCTTTTCTTCCACGCTGCTATTGGCGTAAACTGTAATGACCCCAAAGGCGTGAGGTAGGAAGATCACCTATGGCACTGTGAACATCTGCTTCCTTTCCTCTGTAAAAACTACTGAGATGAATGATTGAGATCACTGAGTCCATAAAAACTTGCTTCAAGTCCATCTCCACAAACAGCCCCCCACCCCGGCAAATGGCAGCTGCTGCATTTGTGCCAGAATGCTTCACAGATTTAGCAGTGAAGCACGTATGAAGAGACAGCACCTGAGCTTTTCTGAATTCAGTCTAATGTAGACTGCTCTTCATAAACTAGAACATTTAGCCTCTGTGTACTCCCTCCAGAAGCAAAGGATGCTAAAAGAACTTCTTCAGTGATGAGAAGAATGACTTATGACTAGCACTGTTCATTTCAGAAGCTAGCAGCTACTATTCAAAAACACTTAAGTGAATATATATTACACTTAGGTGTATTCAAATTTTACTAAAAGAGCTACTGTCACAGTGGTTAATTCATCCAATTCATCATGTTATTTACATTAACAACAATAACAAATATTATTCTTCAGCTTCAGCACAGCCTATATTCAAATATTTTGAAAAGTTTGGCAAATACCAACCCTTACACATCTCTCTGTCTGGAAGGTGTTATCATCCTCCTTGTGAAGAATATGAATGCCAAATACATTAAGTAATTTCTTCCAAAGTTCTTCACTGAGATATCTGATACTTTCTAGCTTATTGTCCTTTCTCTTAACCTTTATATTTTATTGATTTTCAAGAAGCACCTAAAAACTGAAGGTAGAAAATAAAACCCAAGACTTCTTATGTGTGGCAGAATAAAAGGAAATTCTAAGTGAGATGAACTACAGCCAAACTGGAGCTTGGCAAGTAAAAGAGGATTGGTGCCCTTCTGTCCCATGGCAATACTTTTATTTTCAAATGTCTTTATCAGGTACAGCTCTGAGAAACAACACAGTGTGTGTAGGCAGGCTAATTAGTTCGTTAGCAAGGTTAATCATTGCATCAGTACGGTACCCAGCCTCCCACTGTTATCTACCCAAGAAAACTGGCTAATTCAGGTAGATGTGGATTTTTTTTCATATTAGGATACAGCTTTCACCTTTTACCTTATACTGAGAGGTCTTATTTTAGAGACCATTGGTAAAGAAGGGAAAAGAATATACCATGTTGATTTACGTATTTAGCACTACTAATGGTCTTCTCTGGAACCAGGAAGAGAGATCAGAACCGAAAGAAAGTTTCAAAAAATGGTTTATGCTGCTATGGTTTTGATATCTGAAACCCCCCCACCACTTTTGTTTCAAATTTTTCCTTGAAAAAATGTGGCCGGACATGTCCTTTTGCACTAACTCCAGCTTCAGTTCTTCTCTCTTCACTTTCTGATTGTATTTTTGGTTGCAAGTTTTCAAAGTAGGCCTTTTCTGCTTCTTTCCTCACATTTAATGGAAATACACAATTCTTTTTTGTTCTGTTATCTCCTGGTTTTAGTTCTCTGCCATCTTTGCACGGGTACTTTATTCCCTGACACCCCAAGCAGAGCAGGACAGGCTGAATGAATTGCAGTACCCTGCAATGATGCCCGTCAGTGTTATCAGACTGTAAGTCTAATTTTTTTTTCTTTTTTATTTAAGTTTTTAAATCTTTTTCAAGAGAATGGCTGGATTCCCACGTATCCCATTTCAATGTTGAGCTCTGCGGTCCTAGACTCTTTTATAGTCTGCTGAGAAAAAAGCACACAGGCCCAAGAAACGTGATTAAAATGTTCAACCACACCAAAGATTTTGGTATAAATATTTGCAAAACAACCACAGCTAGAAGATTGAAAGAGAACAGGATATAACAGAAATGCCATAACTTTGAAACTATTTTTCAATAAAATAAAACTATGGTTGAACTTCATGTTGGAATGCCAAGGTGCTGTGATAAATGGAGGACTCAATTCTGTTTCACCTGCAGAAAAGGGAAACAAATTCTTCGCGATGCACTTTATTAAAATGCTGATTTTGACTTTTTGCCTATGACAGAGCAATCTGTAAGAGAAAGTAATAAGGCAGTGGAGCTTTGAATTTTAATACCTCTCTTCCTCCTTTTCCTTCCCTTCATGTTTTTCTCCCCTCCCTTGGCTAGCGTAGGATTGAATGACTATGACTCAAGCACAGACAAAATTAAAAGGCTTGTACAAAATTAAAAGGCTTACCCTTGCCTGCTTCCTTATTTACCCATGTAACTATATACATAAAAATCTCAACATTCCCAAGAAGAGGTTATTTGAGAGTACCAATGGTGTGGCTATGTGACTCTTTTCCAGAAAATTGACTTAAGTTGATGCTCTTAGACCATTGCATAGGAAATAAAATTTGAAATTGGTTTTAAATTAAACTCATTCCACTCGTCGTAATTTCCTGATGCCTATTTCTTCTTAGTGGCTCCTGCTTTGTATTACAGGTGTAACGTCCTGCAGAAGTGTCATCTACTGGATTTAGAACAAAATGAATTAAGAAATATTTCACACATTGTGTATTCACCAGGTTATTTAAACTGAAGGAATTGATTTTTTCCAGTCGAGTGTCACGCTAAGACCAGATCTAGGAAGACAGCTGGTGTAAAAAGCACAACCAAATAAACCAACAAAAAAACCCAACCATGAAGGCTCTGGGCACAAAAGATGTCATTGATATTAATAATGTTCAATTCTAAGATCGCTGTACTGGGACTTCAGCACAGGAATAGGGTCTTGTGGCAGAAGTAAGCAAAGCAAAAGCTTGTGAAAGAGGAGCATTCCGGGATCTTACAGTCTTGGCTTAGCCAATAACTTGGCATGCGACCTTGGAAAAATCACTTGTCTGATTATATCTTAGGAAATCAGCTGGAAAACAAGTATAAAGGCTGGCCTCTCTGACAAGCTGCTTTGAACAAACTGAAACGTGCTCCTGTGACATCCCTTATTGACATGCATTTCTTTAGATAGAGGATTGCCTAATGGCTACATTGGGGAAGAGTAACCAAACGTGACACATGGAAAATGTACCTATATTCCTTTACTGCATAAAAGGTTAGAGTTCCTACTCATTTAACGTTAACAGCAGTACACAGGCTAAGTCAGCAAAAGACTTGTTGCAAAGTCGATGGGTTTCCAACTTATTTTCTTCAAATCTTATAAAAAATATAATCAGATTTGAGTGGTTGGTAAAAGGCTCAAAATTCATTTGAATTTTATCCTAACCTGTACCTCCATGCCAAAAGTTATACTCTGCACGTGGATCAAAACATCTCTCAGATAGACACAACTGGTGGATAGGAATCCTCTGGCACATGAAGCCTTACCCACCATTTTACCCAATTCAACATAACCCCAACCCAATGCCAACGCACCACTGACCTTGCAGCAATTCATCACCCTTAGTATGAACCGAGTATTAGTTTTTGAAAGGAGTTAGGAAGCTGGAAGAAGAGGAAAAGACAAAGTCGATGCTATGGCTGACCAGCTGCTAAAAGGTGTCTCAGAAAACTTGAAAGAAAAATATGTACCATTTATGTAGGCAAGCGTATATATAAGAGTTAAAAAATCCACAGTATAAACTCTGTTCCTGGTGACTCCTTAAACATTGGTGCTTTACTTTGTTAAGCTCTGCTTCTCGGAGCAAGTGTATGTATGCAACTTGGCAGTTACTAAGGTAACAATCATTTGGGGGAAACAGCAGAGTAAAATAGACATAAAACCTACAGAAAATTGACATTAAATGGCAATGGCTTCCCTAGGCTTACAGTAACTCCCTGTATGTTCATGAATATACATATCTAACACAAATGTTTCCATTTCCCAGGACTTACCTAATTATGTTTCTGTTTTGAAGGTGAATGACAGTGCCACTTGTATTTGTTTAAAAAAGAAAAGTATGGGTTAATAAAGGAAATGTACTTTTGTCTAAAACCATGACCAGTTAATGATTTAACACGCTAAATATTTACGCCCATGCCCTGCCACTGCTTCTTCCCCAAAGGGACATTCCCCGGCACAGCCTCAGGGGGTGCTGAGGGACCTGTCATCTGCTGTTCCCACCTTTCAGCCTGTCTGTGCTCTGGGGAAAAGGATGCACGAAGGGCCGTGACAATCACTTCTTCTTCCCCCAAGCTCTTTTCATCATACCCAACACATAACACTGTCATAACTAGCTTGGGTTTTCTTATGCTGCCTTCTTTTTGTGATCCCATGAGTTTCCCTAGCAGTGGGAGCCCCAGACAGTTTGAGTGTAAGTGGATACCAGCATCCACAATATTTGAGATAAGGCACATGGACTCATACTACACCCCGCATTGCCTTCCAAGCCTAAGTTTTATGAAAAAAATATAGGCTGATTTAACTAATGAAGATATTCTGAAGCTGCTTCAGTTAGCAATAGGCTACATAAGGATGCCTCTTTTATTTTAAGTAAATTTTAACAAAACGGAATTGAAAATTGAAGAAAGTCACACATGTGACTTTCTTATTTAGGGGCTTGCCATCTTCCCTCTGGGAGACATCTGGCTTTTCCTGTAGATCTTATATAGTAAGTGCTACCAGCCTTGGAGGATGCTTCACTGACGTCAGGAAATCATTTGTTCACCTAGGAAATTTTTTCTTTATCTAAGGCATCACTTTTTTGGTACATGTGAGACATGATGTGTTCTTAGATGATGATGACTGAGAGTTGAACATCTTTATTAAATCTATGAGTAAAACAGCAAATGTTTTACAAAAAAAAAACACACCAAAAAAAAGAAAAAAAGAGGGAGAAAGGAAAAGGGAGTCTCCTCTGCAGCAGCTGCTAACAATTTCTAACAGGCAACAACTCATCACAGTCAAAGCATTTGGGGTGACTGTTCATCACTGTCTTCTTAAAGGCTCAGCCATCATTTTCTGATAGGGAAGCAGAAAACAAGGTTGGTCACAGCCTCATAAAAAATCCAAATCACATCGAAGCACAGATGTTGGCAGTATACAAACCAATAAAACAACAAAGCAGTCCAAAACTGAACAAAACTCTCTATCCACCCTCTAAAAGTAAGCGTGTACAAAGGCCTAGATTCCTCTAACAAGAGCCACTTAAGCATAAAGTTTTGTGTCGATAATCGAGGAAAAGATAGGAATAAAACCCAGGGCGACTCCTCTAACAAAGACCCACCACCCAGAGAAGGAATCCAAGGTGTCCGAGGTGCTGAGGCAGCTCAACAAGATGCACGAAGATAGGCACGATAAATTCAAGTCACGACGTTCACGAAGTGCTCTCAGCAGCCCTCAGACTTCAAGCTGAAATCTGATCATAATTTTCACACTGGTGAAAGATCACTTGCATTGCTGTATGTGTTTCATTTTTTAGG
Source organism: Fratercula arctica (assembly GCA_947846985.1). Lineage (NCBI taxonomy): Eukaryota > Metazoa > Chordata > Aves > Charadriiformes > Alcidae > Fratercula > Fratercula arctica. Next base: position 32,007,469 of record CANTUZ010000010.1, read on the forward strand.
AAAAACAGAGGGAAAATCAAGTCTTCAGGCCAAACGCTTCCCAGATGTAAGACTGTACTTGCCCATAATAGTAAGGATCACATTAGTTCAGATATATTCTTTTAAATGTCTTTGAACCTGTTTGTCTACCTGCAGGGTAGTTTAAAACAAACAAACAAACAAACAAACAACAAAAAAAACCCCAGACAAGGTAACTTTCAGCATAGATGGTCATGGCTAAATAAAGCCTTTCTGAATCCAACTTGTATCCTGAATATTCCAAGGGTATCCCAACACTGTGTCTAGCGTTGTTGATCTTCATTCCCTGACGGCCTGTCTGTGACTCTCAAATAGTGATTTCTAAAATGTTGACCCCGCTGGCAGGTTCTGGCTAAGGCTCCTGGGGAACTGAGTGAGCAGCTCCGCTCTGTTTTCAAGGGAAGAGTTGTGCCCTGTGGCACGTGCCCAGCACACGGGAGGAGATCACGGCGAGGAGGGAAAGGGGGCACCCGCTCCGCTCCGTCCAAGGAAGGAGACAGCAAAACTCCACTTTGTTTAGTGTTTCCTCCCTGGGGCAATCAGAGCAGCAGCGACGTGGTTTCTGGAGAGAGAGGCATTAAGAGTCCCAGTTAGCAGACACCCAGCAGGTTGCCAGAGGGAAGAGGTAGTTTGGAGATGCGGCTGGGAAAGATCCCTCCTGCTCTTTTTGTCCACGTTGATGTATTTTATCCTCACAGCCCAGAAAGACTTGGCTTCTCCTTGTGTTGACATGAATGCGAATGAGGCATCTGCCTCATGAAAACATGAGGACCATTGGCACAAAAAAAGCTTTCTTCTTAAACTGGTATTTCCTCCGCTGACAGCGTTTTTTGTCTTTACTAGCTAGCATGCTCAGTGCCTCCTCTGCAAGGCTTTTCCTATTAAGGAGAGAAAATCCAGGGTACTGCATGAAACACTTGATTTCACACTTCGCAGTGGCTCGCTCTCCCTGGGAATTTACAGCTGCTCCTCATGACAGGCACCAGGCAAAGAAGCGCCTGGGTGTGCGCGCACAGGGCAAAATATTCCAGTCCGCGATACGTTGATGGGTTTATAACTGCACAGTAAATCTCAGACCAGACAAAAGCTGCCATTCGTTACTCCTATTTTGTCTATAATTTTCTTCATTACATTTTAATACCATTCCTGTCTATGAAAAGAAAAATTATGGGGGCCATTCAAGTACTTTCTTACCATCAGCAGAAGGGGAAATCTAGGACACAAGCCAGTGCTCCAGAAGGATTTGCATGTATGAATTAACATGTGTGCAAAAGAAGAAAGACCACCTAGTTAAAAGTAAGTGATATTAAACAAAAGTCAGCTGACACCAAAATCTGCAAGACCAACTTAACAGCCCAAGAACACTAACAGCAGCAGACTGATGTTGCGGCAAGCCTGGGACACTAAGACCTCATGATACTTTCCTGTTTCAGTCCAGGATATGTCCAGGCAGTTCCTCATCCTCTTAATGATCTCTGAGTCACCATAATCAAATCCAAGTATCTCATTATAACATCACTTGGAGAAGGCCAGTGTGCCCAAAACCACCTTCAGATGCAAATCTCTTTAAGCTAAACCAATGTGTTTCAGTGAAACGTGTGCTAGGAGTCTCGGGTAGGTCTTTCAAAACTTGCTGACCTCAGATAATCTTTTCAAACCTGGAGCTACTATTTTGCAATAGCTTGGACATGGCAAGAAATAGCGGAAAGAAGATTCTTACGGCATGAGAGTGATTTTCATTGTAATCTAAACATGTGCCAAATTTTATTTTTAGGACCAATGGGGGAGGCCAAGGAGAGAGTCACACAGTACAACAGTTATTTACAGTATAATTTACATAACTAGCAAAACTTTTCCTGAGGTTTTACAGTGGCATCTTACAAGAGACATCTACTAGCTGTATTCTAATCTACTTGAAACCTCCCTGTCGACTTAAATGGAATTTTTCTTACGTGAGACAAGGAGAAGTGGGTGTCCTTCTGAAGGAGAAGATACATTTGTCTCTTAGTCAGGAGTAAGTAACGTGAATAGGCCAAGTAACCGATACAGGCTGGGCAGTGACTGGCTTGAGAGTAGCCCTGAAGAAAAGGACTTGGGGCTGCTGATGGACAAGAGGCTCAACATGAGCCATCAGCGTGCACTTGCAGCCCAGAAAGCCAATTGTATCCTGGGCCGCATCAGGAGAAGTGTGTCCAGCAGGTTGAGGGAGGTGATTCTCCCGCTCTACTCCACTCTCCTGAGCCCCCACCTGGAGTACTGCATCCAATTCTGGAGTCCCTATGACAAGAAAGATATGGATGTGCTGGAATGTGTCCAGAGAAGGGCCACGAGGATGATCAGAAGGCTGGAGAACCTCTCCTATGAGGACACACTGAGAGAGCTGGGGTTGTTCAGTCTGGAGAAAAGAAGGCTCCGAGGAGACCTTATAGTGGCCTACCAGTATCTTAAGGGGGCCTACAAGAAAGCTGGTGAGGGATGTTTTAGGATGTCGGGTAATGGTAGGACTAGAGGGAATGGATTAAAACTAGAGATGGGTCGATTCAGACTGGACGTTAGGAAGAAGTTCTTCCCCGTGCAGGTGGTGAGACACTGGCACAGGTTGCCCAGAGAGGTGGTGGAAGCCCCCTGAACCTGGTCCAGGACCTGAACCCCTGGCAAGCAAGTCTGGTCCTCCTGAAATTGTTGAATTCACTAATGGGATCCTTCTCTGTGAGGAAGGAGATAAATATCCAGACCATTTATCACAATCAGATTATTAAACATTTAAAAGTGACATTAAAAGGGATGATACTCAGACTAATGCACATACCAGAACTGGCAGCCCAAAAGCACATTAGCAGACCAAATTGCTAAGCCCTGAATCTAGAGGTGCTAACTAATCATGGTGTGTTGGGATGAGTGTCTGGTGAGAACGAACATCATTTGCCTGGGGCCTTGGTGCTGTAGTTTGACTGTTCAACACTACAGCGAAAGCAGTCAAACAGAAAAAGCAAACCAATATTCAGGAGAGCTCCACGCAAAAACTCAGATCCTTGACACAATTGCTTTGTTGTGGTATCGTCCTTATTTTTAGCATATTTTGATAGAGGAGGCTTTTTCTTTTTGTCTCAGCCTGATGACAGTTAATTAAATAAACATTTCCCTGGATCCCGATGCATATTTTTTGTGATGAATAGGTTCAAAGAAAAAACCTGCTTGAACTGCGGTGCGTAGATGGGCGTGGGGGGTGGAAGCCCTTACATAAATAATCGCATCATTTTATGAATCATCACTTAGTGTTTTTCATCACCTCCTCGCCTCACCCTGATATTCCTTCTCTAGAAGTCCATTCTGTTTGCTTTGTTAAATTGACATACGAACAAATCAATCTGTCTGCTACTGAGAAAAAAAAAAAAAAAGAGAGCAGAAATTCCTTCTGGAGTGCACAGAGAAGATTTGTTCCTTTTTTTCTGGCAATTCAGTCAAACCCTGAAGGGCCATTCACTAGGTTTTGATGTCGGATTTTGGAACAGAAAGCTAATTGGAAGCACCAAATGCCGTACGATCCCTTACGTGCCCTGACCTCAATAGGGAAATCAAACATATCATTAGCAATAAATACAAGAAGACAAACTCGTTGCATCTCTGAGGATAACCACCCACATATTCTGCAGAGCTCTGCTGGGTAATTTAAAGGACAGCAGGAGGCTGAAGGAGACATGGAGCCTTTCTCACCCCTTCATGACCTGAACCCTAAAGAAGGGAGTGAGTGTGACCGCCTGCGTGGTACGAACGAGCAGGAAGATGTTCTTTCTAGTTGTCTTCCCCTATGCTTATCTTCATGAAGGACCAGAACAGCCCCTGCCTAACTGATTACCTCTAACCCTGTGGCTACTACATAAAAAAGGCAGGGAAGAAAATGTTATTCCAAGTAAAGACGCAATTGCAGTTATGTTGCTTTTATGCTACATCGCAGAGAAACACCCGTTTTAACATTTTATGTGGCTGGCCATAGAGAACAGAGTGGGGTTTTCCTGACTAGGACAGCAGCCAGTGAGGGCGGATTACCCTTTCCTGGACACCAGTGGCTTTTCTCCTACGCAGAAAATTCTGATTCCTGTTCTATCATTATAAATAATTTTTAGTGTATACTAATTTTCAGTACCATGGCAGGTAGCAGAGGAACATCTGAGTGACAAAAATGGCAAAAATGCAATGGATTTCAATGACGAGGTAAATGATTCTTTCAAAGACTCAAAGATTTTAAGCTCAGGGTAAGCCTCAGTCAGTTTGTTCTGGAAAATTTAGGCCACCAAACTTCACACAGTGACTTCGGTAATGAGCCTAATAACTTAAACTAAAGCACCTATTTTACAGAAAGTCCAATCTTAGAGCTGAGAGAAAATTTACTGCATCACTTGGGAAGTTCTGCAATTACAATTATCCTCATTATAAAAATGTGTTCCTCCTCATTATTTTAGGTGCTGTTGTCGAAAGCTTAATGGTTCACACTCATTTATTTGGGAAAAAATAAACAGTTTATTATGAAGTATGGAACTACGGTATAACGTTCTTAAAAATTATTTCAATTTTAATGAGGCTGCAGAAAGAGTAAGTTATGTTTTCATTTTCGTTCTGGCTAGAAGCTGAAATGCAGCTGTAAGGGCTGTTCCAATCCAAGCAGACAGGCAGAGCTGAATTCTCACACACAACCCTGCCCTCTCAGGAGATGATGATCAAATTTTCATTAAGACCTTTGAATCTTTCTGTTGAAATCCTTAGGCTATAGGCAGATCCAAAACAAGCTACTTTTAAACCAAGGTATCTAACCTTGGGGGACTTATCTGATATGAAACACAGCTGCTTTTAATTTTTTAAGTTGATCAAAAACTATGCATTTGAAATCCACCTTGGGCTTTCGAGTTCAAGTACAGAAGCACTTGGAAGTGCAAGTACAGCTGCATATTCTTCTCCTACAGGAGGGTGGTGGGAAAAGTTTACAACATTCTGGGTAGCCCCTGATTTTTCACACAATTTCCATTCAGTTTTCATATAAGCCTTTGTAAACTGCCAATATTTACCTGGAGAAAACAATTTTCCACAATGCCGAAAAAGAAAATGGAACTGTAACTTACAACTGAAACAGAACAAAATGGTTTTCATGACACTGGATTAAAAAAAAAATAAAAAAAAAAGGAAATTGAGGCTAAGCCAACATTTTGTTTCAGTGCTTCACTTCATATAAATAAATCTGCGCCAGAGGAATAACACAGCTTAACATCACTGGAAGCTGAACAGATGCTCGTTTCTTTATGATTCTCAGCCCATCTCTGTGGTACCTAGATTCCAAATTGATACTAAAAGCTGGTACTTATAACTCCTCCTTGTCACTTGGAATGGCACCACGGATGAGATCTGCATTGACCTTCACGATCCCCATACCCTACTAGTAAAAATAAACAAACCAAAGCATGTCTGTTTTTCTTAACGCTGAAAGAGAACAAGAGGGGCTCTAAAAAGACGGAGTCTGTGCCTATATAGATACATACAAACTCACACTCGCGTGCCAGCCCTCATAGGTTTTCTGGTATCCTGACTCTTCACTACAAGGCAGAGCAGCTCAGAGAAGAAACAGGCATACTTCCACTGCACGTGTGACATGCAGATTTGTTAATTGCATAATCCATCTAAGCAGCAAGATGGAAAGACGTAACAAGTTCTAGCCATACCTATGTTATTCCCCTAGGGAGAATCCTTCCCAAGGCTGCTTTGTAGTTGGAGTAAAGTTTCTCTGATTAATATGTGAAAATATATCCTTCTGGTTTTCTTAGACCATCAGTAATTGCTGCTTTGTGGCATATGCTTCCAACTGAGATTTTCACAGGGACGATTAAACTTCAGTATCATCCCCTCCGTTCTAAGTTGCTGAAATAACCATCCATTCAAGATCTGCAGTAGAAGGAAAACGTCACAAGTACTTTGGAGCTCTTGGAGCTCTTAGAAGAGCAGGGCACTGACTTATAGATGTATTTCTATGCTCCTGGATTTTTTCAAACAGCCCCTTGTAGACCTGGGAATAAAAGTAGGACAGATGCTTAAGAGTAGCCAAGAATCTGCAAATCCTACAATTTATGCTTTCAGAACAAGTGTGTCATATGCGTAAGATTTATTCTGAATTCTTGCAGCTGACCTTGGGTACCTCTTCCTTACAAACCCCCCATAATATGAGGTACTGATCAATGTAAATCAAGAGTCAACACTTAGGTTTCAAAACAAAAAGGACAAAGCATCAAATTGCCCTTGAACAGGTAGGGACTTGGGGTATACAGCAGTCCTGCCCAGAGCATTATGATGACTAAAAAAGCCCCCAAACCTAAACCCAGAACGGTTTGTATCAAATTTAGCTTCATTACCATTTGCACCAGTATTTTTCCTCATTTTCATTTGCTATATAAAATACAATGAAGCAGTGAGCTTGTAATAGACTGGTTTCAGTCATCAAAAACCATGGGTCTCATTTATGGTTTTTCTTCTTTCCCTGTTGTGGGACACGCAGGGATTCCTCTCGGCATTTCCTTTCTTCCCAAAATGCTGAGTCAAGAAATCAAATCATATTGAAGATTAATTTTTCATAGGCAGAAATGAAAACTATGTTTCAAATTTAAAACTAGTGCGTAATATATCTATCATATAAGATGGGCAAACCGGTTCACAGTTTGAAATTTTTTGTTACAGCGGAAACTGAGGCTCCATTTAAAGGTTCTACTTCAGGATTCAAGGAAAAATATTGGGAATCTTTTTTTCTGATGTATTTTGACTAAATTCAAGTTCTGTATATATTAAATAGTGTTCCTAATTTGAAGACAGCAACTCACTTGCAGAACAAGCTGAAGATTTCCTTAAAGCATTTGATGTAAGTTATACCTCCGCAAAGGTCAGCTCTTGCTTTAAGACTACTGAGAAGGTTAATTTGACCAGATGAATTCAGACTTCACTCTGAAACTCAGTTGACATTTTTAGATGGAAAGTGAGTGATGGTCGTAAGGGAAAAAATCAGTCTAAGCTGCTTCTGTTCAGTCACCAGGGGAATCAGAAAATTTCTTATCATACAGAAGAGTTAACATTAAACCCCCGAACTTCTCAATTATTTCCATATGGAAGTTGGATTCTGGAGCTTAACAGCTTCAAAGAAGGTTTTTCACCCTGTAGCAAAAGGAATTTATACATTTCTGCCACGACTATCATCTCGGCACCTCATAAAAGTTAATTTTTCATGTTACGCTCCCCATCCTGGTGTAGCTTCAGCAGTCAGTCGGGACAAGGCGGAGGAGCGGGATGGGGAGAGTGTGTCTTTCCAGGCTAAAGCAGGAACCCAGCCAACTGTGACTGTGGAGTGGGGCTGCTGGGCTCCAGGGCAACGAACAGGACTCGAAGAGTGGGTAACAGTCCTTCCTCACTGCACCGATGGTTACAAATGATGGGCAGAGAAACAAGGATCTACAATTTTAAGGACTGCCGTTAGATTGGAAGATAAATTTTGGAAATAATCTATATTTGGAGGAAACAAGAGGCATATATATCTATGTGTACATATGCACACGCATATATACGTATAACATATAAATATACATATACACAAACGCCCACCATACGTACACATAAAGGAACTCAGCTGAAAATTCCTGAAAAACGCTCGCATTTTTACAAGACAAACATGAACGTTTAAGTTGCCATTTTCACCGACAGCGCACAACCCACTTCTGTAGCCCTGAGTAATGTTTAATCAGGCACGCTGCCACTTCAGCAGATGGGTGAGAGCGCAGCCATGCCAGCGAACCAGCCTGGCCCCGAAGTCTGAGCCTCCCTCGCCAGCTCCCCATCCCAAAATGCCTGAGCAGCACTCGTCATTTTGCTTCTGGGGCTAGCGGGGATGTGTCACTGCCCGAATTTGGAGCATGGATTCACTTTTAAAAATCCCCAACTGGCAGAATAAAAAATATCTATTCTGGGAAGTAAATCCACCAGGGTTTGGATTTTTTGTGAGAGTAAAACAGGAGAATAAGCTAAATGTAGTGTTACGTGCTACCCTCAATCTGCCGGGAGGGATCACGCCTTCGTTAGGAACCAGCAGGAATTTCGGAGTTAGGGGAAGGTGCGGGACTGACGAAACTGCTGCTTCCCCAGCCGCTCTCAGGGCTCGGCCCAGGTGTCCCAAAGCCTCTGGGATCTCACCCAGGACTCAACACCCTCCTGAAGATTTCCTTGGCTCTTTCTACAGAGAAGCAGTACGACTTTTCACGATACACGTTTTGCTCAGCACTGCCTTCCTATGAGGCAGAGAGTTTACCTAAGTTCCGCTTCATTTAAAAACAAGATACAAAAGTTGCCTTTAAATTCAGTATTACTTAATTCTTTCCAAATAGCCAAAAGGAGCAAAGACTGAAATTCTAGAGATCACACGACCGCAACAGGGTTTTTTTTGTCTTTCTGATAATGCTGTATCAAAGCACAATAGTTAAAGGATCTGTTATTAAATTACTCCCTCTGCTTTCCCTTCTATTTAGGGCATAGTTTTCCTGGGTAAATCCTCATCTGCAAGCGGGTAACAAAGCCACAGGTAAGCTGTTTGAGCAGAAGACCAGTTGTATTTCGTAACGTGCTGATGTATAGAGCTTTGAAAGCATTTACCTTAACAAGAGGGAAAAGAAAATAGTCAGAACAGTGCACGCGCTCCACAAATAAAGCGATTTAATTAACAATGACTTAACACTGAATGTCCCTTGCAAAATATGGTCATTTAACACTTTTTTACTGTCAGAGATGTGCATGCTGCAAAATGTTTACATGCATTATGCAGGCATGCACATTCAAATATGCATAAAATATACACACGCACATCTGTAGCCTTACATTAATACGCTAATAAATGGAGAAACATGATTCGGATCTGGATATGTCATAATTTACCCATAAGAGGGCTAGCTGGACAAAAGCAGCTAACAATTTTCCTTCAATCATGACTGTAATTAAGTAGGAAGAAAAGTGAAGTGGCTGAAAGTTCATGCTAGCAGACTGACACGATGTCAGGTTTCACAAGTAATAAGATGTGGAAAATGTCAAATTATTGCTGAGGGAGAAAATGTCAAGGATGCACTTTAAAATTAGACTTCTCATGTAAGAGTCCGAGTGAACAAGAGGATGCAGAAGAAGGATTATGACCAATGTCCAGATGCTGGCCGTCAGGACAGAGCCATGTCCCAGGCTCAAGAGCACAGATCTGTTTCACTTCTTCATTGACAGCTGGAAAATATTTCAGTTCTGTGTCTTTTCCTAGCTATTTCCACCAAGAACTCAGCTTCTTTACCAGGGTTAAACCTGGGTAGGATATACCTTTCTCGAAATACTTGCCTTCAGCTCTTCAGGTGTTTTGCTTGACCTTAGCTGGCATAGCTCTAATGGAATCAGTGGAACTACACCCTTTTACTCCTTCTTTTGTGTTTTTTCTTTTAAAAAAAAAGGTCTCGGAAGAACTTTTGAATATGAAAGTGCATCATTTACTAAACCAACACATTCTGAAATTACATGTCATGCCAAGAAACACTTAATGGCTCACAGGGCCGGCATGCCCCAGTTAGGGAAGTCTTCAATAAGGTAGGGCATACAGCAGTCAACCCCCTCAATCCTCCGTGATCAAAGTACTTGAAAGCGAGTAGGCAACTTTTCTCAGGAAATGCTGGGTTTTCAATCATAACAGCTATTCAGGTTTCCTCGTCCTTGTTTGTAAATTGCCTACTTTTTTCCCCCAAATGTTCCAGACATCCACCAAGGGAAAAACTCTAAAACTTTATGGTGCATTTGAGTGGGTGATTAATCAATCTTTGAACTTATGCTTGAGAGCTGCACAGCCACAGAAGCTAGCTGTTAGGAAGCATTAAAGTATGCAGCTACCCATCATTCAGTACACATTTCTTCTCTCCTCCCTCCCCACTCCCTGTTAGGGCTTCTGTTGCCATATTGCTAGTAAATTCTTTACATAAAATAATGTTATTTTTATGTTTTCGAGCTATATAGTCTATTGAACAGTCTTTAAAAAACCTCCATGGGCGCTTGTTTTCAAAACTGGGATTTTTCACCTTTTCTACAATGCTGTATCTAGCTGAATTTCTGCAGTGGAAGCCAGAAGTGAAGTTTTCTGAAAAAAAGGCTAATATCAGTAAACAGAGAACCAGGATTTCCCTGAGCAACGGGGGAACAGTCACTACATATTTAACTCTGCCTTGTCAAGTACGTATTATGTTTGTGTAACTGTTACTCCACATTTTTTCTGTAGAGTAAAAGAAAAGGAAGGACCTCAGTGAGGTCCCAAGAATCCCACAATAGGTGAGATTCAGGTGTTTTTACATCTGGAAAGCTCTGCACAGGTACTGTTTGTACCCCGAATTTCAAGGACCACAACCCATCTGTTTTAAAATTACGCTCAACATTTTAATTTTGTGATGTTTGTTCTTAAGACTAGATAAATTAGCACTGTATCTGAACATAAGCGGTGCCACTGCTGATATATAACACTAACTCCTCTCTGAATGTTGCTTGAGTAATTTCGAATTATATTTTAGGAGGCTTTGTAAGAGAAAGAATAACTGTTTTAGAGAAAGGGCTATACAATGAAGAGTAAGGCACTCCTCAACGTTTGTTGCAAGACAGATGTCTTTGTTACAGCTGAATCTTCAATGTCCTTAGAGAGAAGAGAAAAACCTCAGAATGCTTGTGTAATCTCAGAATATTCCATTTTAGACAAGACTAACATCAGTTGGGCATTAAATATGAATAGATCTGCATTGAAATGGCTGGTATTTGCACTTGAAATCCATGTTTTATTATGATTTCAATATTCTATAATAATTTCCTTAATGTAGATTTCAGCGTTTCAAAGTTCAGAGCAGCCTCATCTATTTTTCATTTGGAATGAAATAGTTTATGACTACATCTTCTTCTTCCCTACCTAATATAATTTGAAAAAGATATTTATCAGTAGTTAAAAATATTATTTCATTTTTACATCACCTCAAGATTGAACTATCTATATAGTAATGTAAATTTTCCTACAGAAAGCAGGTGTATTGGTGTGATACTCAGAAGGAGATAATTTGGTTTTTATCAGAAGAATGCCTGGCTAACAGAGGGTCACTTTTACTTTTAAATGTATTTTATTACTTAATTGACTTTCCAAAGATATAGAAAAGAAAAAAAAAAACACCAAGACAAAACAAAAAAAACACCTGGTAAAATGGCAAAAATTATACATATCATGCAATTAATTTTCTCCCTAACATAAAAATAGGAAATTCAAAACGAGAATCCATAAAGAAAATTAACTTTATGCCAGATCCCTGGGTGAAGCCTCTTTTTTTTCAGAGTAGCAACTCAGCTTTTGCTTACCTTTACCACTGGGTAAAGTCTCACTGCAGTCAGCGTTAAATACCTATTTGTTAGCCACTTTCCTGTATTAAAATGGATTTAATGTGCTGCTGAACTGGTCCTCAAAGCTCTGACCAGCCATGAGCAGCTACATAGGAGCATCCGCCGAAGCAAGTGGTGCACTGCTGCATCAAACCATCCATCAGCCCATGCACCGAGCTGCTGCAGGGGGGAAAGCACGAAGGAGGGCAGCAGGGAGCAGAGGGACTGTTGCGGCATTAGAAGGATGTGAAACAACCATTCCATAAACCTGCAGGTTTTAAAGGGAGCCGTTTTATCAAGCGAGATGAGAGGACAGAGTCTCCCCACACCTGCAGCCTCTGTATCTGATGTCATTAGCAGAAGCAAGAAAAGTCTTGCTGCTGCTGCTGCCTGGGAGATACGTCTTCTCTGTATGTAGCTGAATTGTCTCTGACCTTTTTTTGGGCCTTTAAGTAACAAGTTGAGCAAGTAATGTTTTGCAGCCTGTGCTTTGATCTTCCGGTCAGATGATTTCGGTTAGGTCAGACTAAGAAAGTCATCTTACTACAGTCTTCCACTTACACCATGTGAGAAATACATCATCTGAAATACACATTACATACACACAAAAGCAAACTGAGGTTCATCAAAAGAACGAATGATACGAGAGATGTTTAATTGGACACATATGTGTCACCAGTTAAACAGCACATCGTATGCTATAAGTTTCTTTGTCTTGCTTTAACATTAGCGCTTGTAAGTCTATGAACCAGATGTCCCGAGAGAGTCCGTCTAATAAGTTTGGTAAGACAAAGTAGAAAGGCTGTTTTATATTTTCTAGAATTCTGAATTATATTTATTTTTCAATAGTTTGGACCAAAAAGCCTTAAAGCGTACGCGTTCCCACCAAGGCACATAATTTGCCTCCAGATCCAGATCTTTTTATCTTTATTTAAACTGGATGCTTGCATTCTATTTATAAATTTTGAGTTATTAATCTGCTATTGTCTCTTTATCTTACTGTAGTCAATTCTTTACTACTTTGGAATACATGACTGATCTGTGTGAGGTTTTTTCCTTTCCCTGGAATTATTGGCTTCATTTATCCCTATCATGTCCACTGCCTCTCCTGTTATGAGGTCTGACGTTAAGAGATTGTGGTAACTGAAAAATATAGCAGAAAAGCCAAAGGAAAGAAAGAAAAAAAATCTGATTTCACTGCAGTTTAACTTGGGGGTTTCACTGTAAGGTGAAAAACAGATATTTCTAAGTGTAACTGGCAACCTTTCTTGTGCTGCAAATGTTATATTTTGTTGTTTATCTTTGGAGTGTCAGAAACTGCTGCTGTTTTTCTCTTAAGTTCCTGTGGCTCTAACGGACCTAATCCACGTTAAGATGATGAGACACTAAGCCAAGGAGATACACCGAAAGCCAATGAGCAGCTTTGACTATTTGACCTTCTTACCATCTTGCAGACCACCGAGTACTTTTTCCTTATCTCATTACAGATTGTTTCTTATCAACAGTCTCCTTAACTCTCCATGTTTCATAGGCTCGTAGTGCTATGGATTTTCAAGAAATCACAAAAATCCCATGTTTTACTGATGAAATTATTTACATGTCAAGGATGCTAGCCAAACTGCTTGAGAGGGCAGCACTCAAGGTCTGCTCAATCCTGTTGAGAGGATGCGAGAAAAATACAGGTTGTGAATAGAGCTTTACTGGAGTGCCTTGTAGGGATTAATTTCACTAGAAAAAGATTACAGCAGCTGTTAGCAACGCTTTCTAACAACAATTCCTCTTTGCCGTAAGACTGGAGGATGTTATTTCTCCCCTCACTTGGACAAAAATGCTCAGGAACGGTTTTCCTGGGCTGCGTTCCAGCCTTTGCATACCTAAACCAGGGCTGATCTCACCTGCCAAAAAGTTAAATGTCTGGTCTAAGGTAATTGCCTGCTGTCACGCCTCCTGAGGGTACGCAACTCGCTTGTCTTAGGTACTCAGCTGTCGCTGTAGCCACCTCCCTTGTGCCACTGACCGCATGAATAGCTGTGGCAAAGGGTGGAACTTGCACTTGTTTTGGGCAAGGTCGCTTAGGTACTGGACTTTCACATGGCTAAAGAACATGCGTTTCACTGCTGCTGATCACCACTGGTCCACGCACAACCTGGCAGTTGTGCCCAGCATGGGTATTTTTGGTGCTTATCTGCAATATCAGTAACTAATATGGTCAATCATGGTAGTGGTAGTGATCCTGCTTAAAGTAGAGGTAGCCAGTGCACAGTGCCACCATGGAAAATAGAGCACGAAGCTTCAAGAAATCCTTGGAAAATTTCAATCCCTCTGCTGCAACCAGAGATTGGGATTACACTGTGATCCTCCTACTCTCCTTTCACTGGACATGCACCCTTTTCTCGGCTGTCTCTGGAAATTTATTATCAAATACTTTTTTTCTTTTTTTTTTTTCTCTCTCCTAAACGTTCCAGTCACCAAGAGCAGAGTGCAGAACATGAGCTGCAGCGTCACTGATCAAAGCAAGGCAAAATACCTTAGATCAGAATTTGATCCATAGGTGTATGTAGGTAAAATATGGATTGGCGTCAGCAGCTTAAAAGGAATGATAATTAGAGAGTGTTTGAACATCCAGGTGGCAATGATATGTGTTTACTTATTCATTTTCAGCATGGCACTTTTGTCTAACAAGAAGAGAGATTTACAAGGCCGGGTATCTGGAGAGAGAAGTGGGGTTGTCAAGTTAAAAAAAAAAAAAAAAAAAAAAAAGAGAAGCAGGGAACTTTTGATAACAGTGTACCTAAAGGAACCATTTTAATTTCAACTTTTCACTGTATTTTATCAATATTATAGAAATGGCACTCTGGGAGATATAAAGCCCTGAAATTATAAATCCATCTTTATGGCATCTTATGTTGTCTAAGAGTCACTCAGGCTTTTCCCAAGACATTGTATTAATCTCCAGTGTTCCCTGATTGATGTGCATCTTTGAAGTCTGTCTCTTCTCAAACAGCTTCACAGTAACTGTATCCTTCTGTTTTGCTACAGATTCTTCCATGCCAGCTGCTCCTGCTCAAACCCTTCATGGATCTGTTATGGGGAGATGGAGTTGTTCTGCATGCCAATTTTGCATTATTGTCAACAACAAATCCATCATAAACTGAGCGGGCAGAATATTATTCGGAAAATATGTTCCTTGATTAATTTCTTTATTTTGCATTTCACTAATGCAAATTGTCTTCTGCTGTGCTTAACAAAAGAGCTTTTTAATAGATCCAAGGCTGGACCAAACCTTAGCATGTTCATCTCACTCAGATTTCAATGCAGTTACATTATTTTGAACCCTGAATATAGTTCACTGTTCGTTAAATATTTATTAGACTACTTGCATGCAGAAGTGAAATTCAGCAAGTAATAACATGTTTGTAAAAACTTTTTGCTGCTAACCAGTTCGCTCGTACGTAACAAATGTCCCATGCAGAACAAGAACCATGTGAGAGACACCAGAGATTTCTTCCGTTCTTTGTGAGCCATAAATGTTATTCCACATTCTAGAACATGGAAAGAACATGAATGCGACTCTGCATGCCGATGTTTATGGGTATGAATTGTCTACTGAGAGCGAAACATAAAGAGACTCAACTCAAAATTTCCTAAGATTTTCTCCCACTATGTGAAATCTACTTCCCACTGTGATACTTGATTTTAATACGAGCAAAATCTCATGCAGAGAGAACTGTTTATTTCTAGGTTATGTGTACTGGCCCAGTGTTTCTTAACCTTCTACTATCTTAAACTTCAGCGAAGCCCCAATTTACAACAGGATCTTAACCCGAACGAGCAGCATTTCCAGAGAGAGAGTGCTAAAAGGAATATTTTCATTTGTTCACGGAAAACTAGTTTCCATCCAGAAATAATTTAGTTTGGTTTGCCACCTTTCTGCTCAGCTTTCCTCCCTGTATGCCACAGGTCCAGTCATATGAAGAAAATAGATTCAGATATATTGATTTTCCTTCTGATGGCTGTCTGTCATCACACAGGTGTGGGAATCTCCTACAGAGGCAAATGATTGAGTTTGCTGACAAACAACTTCATGCTGTAGTTTTATTTTCTGCTTTTATTTTTTTTTTTATTTTCTCGCAAGCCAGGCCAGCTTAACCTGAAGGTGAGCAGAAAAGCTAGTGAAATGCAAAATATAAAGGTAATTAATTTGGCCTCTGACCAGGCACATAACCTTTGCTGGCTCTATGCAAGTTTGTGTTACACTACCTACTTGTGCCTTCCAGTCCCAGAAATCCTCTTGAAACTGTAAGGACCACTAGTACAGTGAGCTACTCTTCAGCACGAGCAAAAAGAAAACAACTATCCTTCCAGGAGGAAGGGTTTATTAACAGCGTTGGGTTGTTAGTCTATCTGCACCATTTTGAAACAGGTAGAAAGGAAATTATATGTTCAACACACATCTAACCTAGGGACATATTGCCAGTAGCTTTTCCAAAAATTGTTACTGCTCAAATAAAGCTGATCTATGAGCTTCCCAGCTCAGAGAGCTTTACAATGCAGTCAGCACTTTCTCCTTTGTTCCCTTGATTGAGCAGTCATAGATTTCAAACAGAGAGATTTAACCAGACAGCGTAAGAAGGAACATGAAACATATGATTTAGGTACCCAGAGCAGAGCTATATGTCCCACTGCAAACCATGGAAGTCAAAAGGCAAAGGCTTTCAGGGTCACACCCCATGTAAGCTATAGGAGCGTGGGACAAGGCAGCAATGACTGGCAGTGACTGCTCTCAGGCAAAGAGTCTGGGTACCACAACAAAACCTTACCCACGCCAACAGTATCGTGACAACCACGAAGATACCGGGTGGCCAGGCTACTTCCCTTGCCGTGGTTAGTACGTGATAACGCTGGTGAAACAGTGACACGAATTACCCACAGTGCCAAATGGATCGATCTAATCCTCTTGTTAATCAGATGTGACTCGAGGTGGAGCAAATTTGTGGCACTGATGCTAAGGGCTGGCCCAGCGGGTTTAAAGCGATAATTCCACACCCCAGTGGTGCTCAGAAAGCCAAGTTCTGAAATAGACGCTGACAATAAAACAGCAATTTCTTTTTGCCTTAGCAGAAATTAATCTAATTTCAAGTGCCTATAGTTGTAGTCTCTGCCGAAGACTGACAGATTAGAATGGATTGGAACCAGCCAGCAAAGTTCTTCGTAATTCATAACAGGGTAAGACACAGTGATCTGGATTTAAAAATAAAAATCAATCTGAACCCTTGCTTGGAAATGAAAGGGAAGCCATTCTGAGTACTGAAACAATTAGACTGACAGCTTTTAACTGCCAGTTTTTGAGATTTAAATTGAATATTCCAACTCAAGTCACAAGTGAAAATGAGCACCGGGGCTTTAATCACTAAGTGTTCTCCTCAGTAGAAGCGCGATCCATGGAAGCGATGCCCAGGACTGCACTCTTCTTTGGTGCTTCATATCAGCACTGCAGTGTCCTGGTGGATATCTGGGGAGCCAGGAAGGAGAAGTTCAAGCCAGGGCAGTCAAATATGGACAGCATATCTTGCAGGCACAGCCACAGTACTACCTCCACTACTAGGCTAATATAATTTTTTCCTCTTCTCTTTTGTCTTTTTTTTTTTTTTTAAAGCTATGTGCAGTTCTGTGTTTGTGTTGTTTGTTTTGTTTTTCCTTTTTAGCTGACTTTCATTTTGAAGAGCTCTCAATCGCTCAAAGAGGAAAAAAAAGTTCCCTGTGAAGATATTGGAGACTCCCCTTCTCCCTCTCAGAGCAATAAAGAAAGCTAACTTTTGCTTTTTTATCAGTCTCGATTTATCTACTTGAAAGCTGTCGTATGTTACAGTCTCTCTGTGTGACTTACTGCGCATGCCCATTCCCTGCGACATTGCTCAAAACCCGTCCCTGCCCCTTTCTGCACCAGGACGTCATTAGATGCCAAACACATGAAATGCGCATCACTGGCAGTTTCCTAGAAAAACACAAATCGGAGAGCGTCCCTGTACTGTGACAGCTGAATGACTTTGTGTCCAACATTTGGAAAATGGGGGAAAAACTCCTGCTGATTGGAGCACTGCTGCTGAGGGGACGCCCAGCCCAGAAGCTCCATGCAGAAGAGGATTGTTCTGCATCTTCATGTAGAGACATGGCTTTGGTGTCATGTTTGCTTCGTCACAGTGCCTTCCCAAGGTGGAATTTGAATGAACAGTTTTGCTGTGTAGTGGCTGGCCTAGAAAGCTGATACAATCCTGTTTCTCTTAGTAGGTGTATTTTTATGTAGGCCTGCGAGTTTGGATTCAAAAGCTGCAATTATTTATTTGGCTTCACTAAGGGAAAATAGTGACTGACAAATTTGGTGGCCTTCTATGATGGCATTACAACATTGGTGGATAAGGGAAGAGCAACTAACACCATCTACCCGGACCTGTGCAAAGCGTTTGACACTGTCCTGCACCACATCCTTGTCTCTAAATCGGAGAGACATGGATTTGACAGACGGACCGCTCGGTGGATAAGGAATTGGCTGAATGGCTGCAGTCAAAGAGTTGCAGTTGATGTCAAAGTGGTGAGCAGTGACGAGTAGGGTCCCTCAGAGGTCAGTGTTGGGACTGGTGCTGTTTATCATCTTTGCTGGCAACATGGACAGTAGGATTGAGTGCACCCTCACCAAATTTGCCAAAGACACCAATCTGTGTGGTGTGGTTGACAAGCTTGAGGGAAGGGATGCCATCCAGAAGGACCTGGACAGGCTTGAGATGGGGGGCCCAGGCCAACCTCATGAAGTTCAACAAGGCACTGCACATGAGCTGGGACAATCCCAAGAACAGATACAGACTGGGCGGAGAATGGATTGAAAGCAGCCCTGAGGAGAAGGACTTGGGGGTGTTGGTGGATGAGAAGCTCAACATGAGCCAGCAATGTGTGTTTGCAGCCCAGAAAACCAACCATCTCCTGGGCTGCATCAAAAGAAGTGTGGCCAGCAGGTCAAGGGAGGTGGTTCTACTCCTCTACTCTGCTCTGGTAAGACCCCACCTGGAGTCCTGTGTCCAGCTCTGGGGCCCCCAACATAAGAAGGACATGGACCTGTTGGAATGGGTCCAGTAGAGGCCATGAAGATGATAAGTGGCCTGCAGCACCTCTGCTATGAGGACAGGCTGAGAGAGTTGGGGTTGTTCATCCTGGAGAAGAGAAGGCTCCAGGGAGACCTTACTGCAGCCTTTCAGTACCTAAAGGGGGCCTACAGGAAAGCTGGGGAGGGACTCTTTATCAGGGAGTGTAGTGATAGGACACGGGGTAACTGTTTTAAACTGAGAGAGGGGAGATTTAGATTAGATATTAGGAAGAAATTCTTTACGCTGAGGGTGGTAATGCACTGGAACAGGTTGCCCAGAGAAGTTCTGGATGTCCCATCCCTGGAGATGTTCAAGGCCTGGTTGGATGGGGCTTAGAGTAACCTGGTCTAGTGGGAGGTGTCCCTGCCCATGGCAGGGGGGTTGGAACTAGATGATCTTTAAGGTCTCTATGATTTTCCCATGTTTATGGCAGACCATAACTGTGAAGACTACTGTCGTGTTAGTATCACACCTCCCTTTGGACAGAGTAAAAAACTCTGAAAAAGCAAAGCTCACATTTTAGAAGGTATGTCTGGATCTCACTTAAAGACACTGTGGTTTAAAATAGACCAGATTAATTTCTGGAGACCTATGCAGGGGATGAACTTGATCTGATAAACTCTCCTGAGAAGACCAAGCACAACTGAAGAATCTGCTACCCTGGGAGGGTGGCAGGAAGGATGGGTCCTTACTGCCCAGGATGAAAGCTGTGAGATGGGAGCCAGATGCAGAAGAACTGGTACATTGAACAGAAACAGGGAAGGGCTATAGGTTGACTACAAGTGCCAGAAACCATGCATCAGGTATTGCTGCTCATGAGGCAGTTCCCTCTACTGTTATGAAGAAACAATGGCTTTAATAGCGAAGAAACTGATATTCTTGTCATTGAGCTTATTTGCCGCAATGCTTCTTCCACATCCTCTGTTTTCCATGGAATTCTCCTTCATGAGAACTGTGATATCTGATGAGATCTATGGATTAACATAGAGAGCAACAGGCACTAAAGCTGTGTCTTCAATCAATTCAGCATCCTGGGGCTGAAAAATATTCATGCAACAGTTGGAGACTGGGAGCACTACTTCTTCCCCTTACTGTGCAGAAAATTTAAGAGATGTCGACTACCAAAAAGTCTTTGAAGACAAATATTTACCATAGAGCTGTTACCTCTTTTCTAACATTACAGCCAGCATAAAAAAAAAAAATCTGTCAATGGTTTAGGCATACTGCAATCTGTACTTACGTAGCTAGCTAAGATAGTAATTTTAGCAGGGTAAGGAACAGTTCTCCTATACGAGGAAGGGCTAAGTAGATTAAGACTTTTCACTTTGGGGTAGAGATAAGTGAAGAAGACATGATAGAGGTCTATAAAATCAATGGAGCAATGGAAAAGCGCACAGAGGACAATTATTCATTTTTCTTCTAATGCAAGTGTTAAGGGGAACTAAATGAAATAAACAGATGATAGATTTTTGAAAGCATAAGAAAAAAAAACCCCAACAACGTCACACAAAATGCAATTAGAACTGTGGAGCTCATTACCACAGGATGCAGGATGCTGGAGGTGGTAAAAGTTTATGTGAGTTCAAAAAGTAACTGCAAAACACACAGGAAGAACAAATGCACTGAGATTTCTCTCCGTGCAGGCACTATACATGTCTCAAGATTTAAGCTGCAATTCACAGGAGGTTCAGAGAACATATCACTGTGTCTTAGGCGTCCACTGCTTTCTACTGTAGGAAGTAAGGTATCTTACCTTGCTATACTTTCAGGCTGGCCTGGTGCAATGATCTTATATCATTATTAATAGATTCGCACCCACAGAAAGCTGCAAAGCTGAGACAAGACCACGGCTACTTAGCTGAAACCAAAGCCACCGTGACTATTGTTGCCTGTGGAATTAAAGCGTGCACAGGAACACCTATCTCTGGTAAACACATGCTTTTGGTGAAGAGCCAGAGCAATGCTGTGGTTACCAGCTTGGGCATCTCCCATTTTTCCATCTGTAAAGATGGAACTGTTTTCATTTTAGCTTTTCTAGTTCTTCAACAAAACGAAGGTGGAAAATGAACTTCAGTGACTTGAATAGTAGAAAAGGGGTAGAAAACAGCCCATGACTTTGTCTTGAGCAAGACAGAGAGTGTGCTGAAGAACTAAAATGCTGAATAAAGAATTGACCCTACCAGGGTTAAAGCCACTATGTTTTTCAGTGCAAGTTCACAGGAGAGCCTGCCCGTGCTGGGTGACAGGAAAGCTCACGTGGATGCCATGCAGAAACCTGACAGATAGTTACAGTATAACGCAGTCAACTTGAGCAGATCCAGTAGTTAGAAAGGCAAATACAGGCTTAATGCGATTTGACTGTTCAACAAATTACACTGGGATGGAAAAGGTTATGCCCTTTTCAGTCTGCTTTACCTCAGATTTTTCTCCCTTTGACATGCATTTTGACAAGGAACTTTGAAAATCAGAAAATTAGAACCAGAATCAGTTTAAATCTAAGCCAACAGAAATTCACACCTTCCAGTAATACTCGCTTTGTAGAAAAAGTGGGGATAACTCAGAAACGTGACAGTTAGCAGTATATCAAAAACTGAATCTTCCTTCTACTACACTCGATCTGTTTTTACTCCTGATTTTCACTGGTACACCTGAAAAGATAGCTCATGTTTTTAGGATTGATAATTCACAAGGCAGGGTCTGCAGGGAGAGTGCTTATACGTGTGTTTGATGTGATTTGCAGAGTGGCTGTGGCAGCGTGTAATAGCACAGTAACCTTTCTGCCACCTCTGTTAGACAGAACCCTGTTGCTATATTTAACTGCATGTGCCCAGTGTTGTTTAATAAGAAGCAAAAGACATTTAGGTGCTTCTTTTATTTTGATTAACGTAATTGCCAGGAAGTTCAGGCCAAAACATTCACAGCAGCAATTTTAGCCATCACTCGGGTCTCCCAGTAAACATCCAGTAATCAATTTAAAATTTAAAAAAAAAAGCGGGGGGGGAAGAGGGGAGGAAGGGGAAGCAAACAGATCAGGACCTGGATTATTAATGCGTAATTAGATAAAGATTAAATGTGTATTAGCCTAGAGTCTGGTCATGGAAATTTAGCTGTCAGATGATGTGGGGGCTGGCTGTTTTGAGGGAATTTGATGAATGCAGGCTCATGGGAAGCTGTCACAATGATGAAACAAGCCCAGCCTCGGCTAACGGATTTATCTATTTCTACCTGGCAGATTATAATAGGATCTGGAGTCATCCTGCTGATCAGTGGGTATCTGTAGAAAGCTCATCATACAAAGAGTGCCATTAGGATCGAAGGAGAATACTTTTTGGAGCTACATACCCAGAGACGTCATCACCTGAGGAAAAGCAGAGAGGGAAGATTGCGTGTTGGGGTACAACCTGTAACAGACTGTCAAACCATCTGCAAAGAAGTAGCTAAAATAGCTGATGTGTTGCTGTTGCCTGTTCATGAAGAATTCCCACAGGAGATTCCTTCTCTTCCCATTTCTCCAGAGAGCTAACAGTGCCGTAGATCGAGTGCTGCATATTTTTGTCTGAATGTGTAGACATTTTGATAAAGGAGAGAGGCTGAAATAATCACTACTTCCAAAACCTCCAGCTGAAATGCTGGAGGAGTCAGTCGCCTTTTCCAATTTGCTGAAGATCGGTGCTAATAGAACTCACTTGGAAAGCTGGAGGCAGTATCATTAAGCACTTGACCGCAATAAAAGACAAGACGACAGCACATGCGATATCTCTATTATACATGTGTGAAACTAAGCCCTCTTCTGGCAATTGTACTGGAACTCGGGGTTGTTCCTGAACGCAAACATAAATCAACTTTGCTTTTATTGCTCGAGAGCAGAGTTGTCAGTGCTGAAGGCACATCCATGCCACCTATGTGTTATGTCTCCCATCTCCACCAAGTGAAACAGAATACGGAAACTCAGCTGACTCCATAAATGGGCACGAATCCATACAGTGGAGGAAATGCCTGCCCGTGAGCAGCTTATTCCTATGCCACATCCACACTCAACCCCATGGTGACATTGACTTGACTTGAGCCAGTCTCATTTTATGCAGTCCAGAGGACTGACCATATTCGTCCCAGGTATCTGTCAAAGCCACACTGTTCAAATCCTAATAAAAGTTGCCAAAGCCATTAAATTTTGCTTTCTTTTCTTTTTCATCATTCTGTGAATTCTGGAGAACAAAAAGAACTTTCTGTTCCTCTCCCTATCAGTTTTGAATTGCTCGTTGCAGGACAGTAGCAGCCATCAGCACCAAAACAATGGCCAACAAAGCTCAAACACATTAAGTGTCTCTTTTGATTTTTAATATTAAAAAATTAACAGCCTGGAAGCCGCTTGGAAAAAAAACCCTACAAGACCCTAAGCCCACTCAAAAGTCAGCATTTTCAAACACAGATTCTGTATGTATGAAAGGGTAAAGTCTAACAAAAAGAGCAGATTTGCCAAAAAATAAAAAAGTTTTTAAATCAATGCTTTACTGTAGAAAATTAATTACTGCGACATTATTAGGAAAAAAGCAATTCCTCCTTCCAAGATATTTCAACATAAATAAGCAAAATACATAGTGTACGACGGAATAACATTATTCCTATTTTTCCAACCAGAAAGTTCAATCTGAAGTACAGCTAAAGGGAAATTGTTAAGTACACCTAATACCAAAGTAGTCTATAACAAAGCAAATTTTATGCAAAATCCCTAAATACGACTCACTTTTTCTTTCTGTAGTATAGTTATGGTCATGCTGTCCAGTCAAGAAATAAAATGTGCAAACTATAAATGGAAGGCATTTGATATCAAAAGCAACAGAGGTCAAGGGCAGGATATTCAGAAGCTGCTATGTAAACAGAGCTGATTTTTTTAATGGGAAAAAGAAAGTACAAGCAATTTGGAAACTCTGATTTATCTGCAATGACCACCGGATCTGTATTACTATTAGAACAGTGTTGTGATCCACGAGCCTTTCATTGAGTGACAAAAGATAAGGTGTTCCTTAAAGTTGGACCCCTGGTATACCAATGGCACCCGACATAACAGTCGCGCAGCTGCTGCCCTCAGGGGGAAAAGATGGTTAGAAAACAGAAGGGAAAAAAAAATTAATTGTGACAGTGAGACTACGGATACTTCCGCATGTTCTTCAGACAAGTACTTGGACAGAAGATCAACTTCTTGTCCTCAAATTTGCTTCTCACTTAGAGTGCAAAATGCCAGTGACTTATTAAGTGGGCAAAAAATAAACAGTTTTAGGAGCAATACTGTATTTCCATCTTTCTCCTCTGAGCATATAATGATACGTGTTCTTTCACACACTTTTCTGTACCTGCAGTACACCTTCACTTATAAAAGCAGCTTTTTGTGGATGGGACATTTAACAAGATCTCATTTGTCCATTGGCTAGTGTCCTTTAGAGCAAAAATTTAAGATCTTATTGCTCATGTGGGATCTGAGCCAAAACTTCTTATTAAAATTCTGAGGGTACTGGATCAAGAGGCTCTAAAAACTAAGAGGAATAAATGGGATCTCCTGAATAACCTTTAACATTTCTTTTAAAATTATAATTCATACGCTTTGCCAATCTATGTATGCACCTCTGGCTTTGGACCAAATCCTAGCTAGTGTAAATCAGGCTCACGCCACCCGGCACATGCAGTGGAGCTACGCAGGCTAACAGCAAGCCTGGAACTGGCCCTCTGCAAATAAGTTATAGATTTACCTGCTTGTGTATCACACTACTAGTTCCTGTTATTGCTTTGTAAAGCGCTTTGGGAAATTAAGAGAGTACTAGGAGCTATGTTAAATTAGATTCCAGTCTAATACGATCTGACCTGTATTTCACGGTAAAAGGACTTGTACTTTTGAAATGCTGAGCAATAATTTTGTATAAAGCATTCAAAGTAAGGTAATTCAGATGGCTCCACGTTACAGTGTTCGGAATCATATGGGAAAATCTATTGCTAGCATATTGTTTTTCTCTCCTTCTAATTATCATTAATGCTAATTAATAAGTGTGTGCTAGTTCAATCTCATTGTTACCCCACAATGTGTAGTTAAAAATTATGATAATGAATGCCAACTTCTCCAGCCGAATGTAATAAAATGGTGATTAATATTCCCCAGGGTTGGGATGGAATATGATTCAGGATAATCTAAAATAGTTGTAAGTGAAAAGTTTGATATCCATCAGTTACTGAGGCTGACGCTGTAAATGTAAGGTGTGATCAGCAGTGTGGTGAAGCAAGTAGGTCGCTGCTCTCGGCTCAAATCATAACTACGGTGGCCACCGTGACTTGGTCAAAATTGCTTGGCTGAGTATGAACTGCTTGTGTCCTTGTTTTCCCCTTGTTCAGTTCTTGTCTCTCTACTACTCTTGAAATCTGCCTGCTTCTGTACGGAATGAAAAAAAGCAAGCCTCCCACTTGGTAAAATACAAATTATTTTTCCATGGGCCTAGGTAGAATGTGCATAGTTAACAAAACAGAAGAGAAATTCAGCATAGTTCAGAGACACCCAATATCATGCCAATTCGCTTACAATCAAAAATTTCAGGCCCCATTCCAGGTGCAAGTTCCTGTCATAGATATTATCCACCCTCTCATGACAGCATCCCCATCTCGCCTGGATGGAGACATGAAATGACCTTGGTGAAGAACGAGCAGGCAGGTGTCCATGTGAGGCTACGACAACCACTGGTTCCGAGGAACCGTGACAAGTGGGCCAAAACCACACCGCTGAGTCCTCTTCTAGTGCCAGATTTTCCAGCACAAATCTGAAGCTTGTTTGCCAGAGGACACGCAACGGGCCAAACACTCGAGAACGTACAATGCTTTTATAAAAATGCACATTTTCTGTTATCTTAGATCTCCAGTACTGCCAAAATGGTATTTTCTGAAGGAGCAGAAGGAGCTACAAAAGTGGGAGCTCTTGATCTCACTCTGAAAATAATCCGTACAAATTCATGCCCCAAAATTGTTACTTTACATAATCCAATTTATACAAACATGTTACTCTAATCACATGCTGCCGTGACTGCTGCAATCAAAGGAGTGATATAGATGGAGAACGGGTATAAACCCAGGAAGAATCCCACCCTGACTAGCTACCCTCTCACATTGCATTCTACACCTCCATCTCCCTTCAGGTGCCATAAACTGAGAA
Organism: Fratercula arctica; assembly: GCA_947846985.1. Taxonomy (NCBI): domain Eukaryota; kingdom Metazoa; phylum Chordata; class Aves; order Charadriiformes; family Alcidae; genus Fratercula; species Fratercula arctica. The sequence goes on from CANTUZ010000010.1 coordinate 32,033,248, forward strand.
GTTTTAGATAAGAGTAGCAGAAGAGATGACACAGAAACCCACCTTTTATTGCAAAATTAGTTTTATAGCTGAAGATAGATCTTTAAAATGAAAATGTACACAGAGTTTAATCTCTCAGTTTCAAACACCGAAAACTGAACTCCTACGTATGATGTAAAAAAAACCCAAAAAACCCAACATGCACCCACCCCAAACCCAAGAAATGACTGTTAAAACCAAAGTACATAAAGACACGGCAACAGGATTGCCTTAATGCTATAGGAGGAGATCCGACTGTGGCCCCCTGTCTTTCCATCCCTCATTAACCCAAGCGTAAAATGAGAAAACCTCTTTAAGAACAACTTTACTGTAACAAAAAATATTTTATAGGTGCTCAGGTGACACGGGGTTGTGTCATGAAGAAATGCAAGGTATGAAGCATAAAAGCGAACAAACCAACCCCCCTCTACTCTCATTTGTGTAGTGGTGGGTATTTGCAGTGAACCGGAAAGCTGTTGGAGCAGGAGAGGTGTTACTTACTTGGATTCTAGAGCACTGTATTTGCTCACTAAGTAAAAAAAAAGTAGGCGAAGTTTCACATGTTATCTCAGAACACGTGAAAGCAAATAGATGCAAACAGGGGGAAAGAGGACTATCACATTGTGCAATCATAAGGCAAACTCAAAGGTGACAACTGAAAAGACAAGTTTATTAAAAAGTCATAGTTTTCTACCACAAGATTTATGACTTATTTATACTGAAAAACTGCAGAGTATAGAGGTTTGGGGTTTTTTTCCTTTCTTTTTTTTTTTTCTAAAAAAATATAAAAATTGTTCAATTGTTTTGGCATAAATTGCCTTCTGTTGGTTTTAAAAGGTGAAAAGAATATATTTTTCCCTTCATTCACAGAAAGAAAATCCCTTCCTATCCATTGATACATGAGACACAAAGGAATGGAAGGCTTGTAAGGGTAAGAAGAAGCGTTCATCCAAAATACTTGTTTAAAAAAGCAAACCGGTGTGCCTCTAACAGCACACCCGTAACGCTCTGTGAAGAAGCATAACCTCACAGAATGGCTTGCTTTCCTGCCTTAGGTCTGCACAAGCTTCCAGAAACCAAAAAGCTCTGAAGTCTCCCATCTGAGCAGCCTCACCACTGCCCAGACGCATCCTATCCAAAGCTGGCACCCCACTACACCAAAAGAAGAAGAGAGAGGAACCTGCGTGTGCAGTCCATGGTGCCAGCGGCAGCTTTGGAAGAGTCCTTGGGATCAGGCAATAGGCACATGCAGGGAAGAGCAGTTCGTTCAGGACTTTGACTTACAAACCGCCCTCAAAATGGACACATGGCTGGCCCCTGAGCATCAGGAAGGTGTAACGACTGTTCCAAAACTCTTTTCCACTGAAATCTCTTCTCAGGAGAGAATAAATAGAGGCTGAAGTAATTTAGGGAAATGGATTTTCAGTGTTTAATCTTTTATTATCTAAACCTGAAGAGACTACAAGGGAAAGCAAGAACTCGGCCTTAGACAGTGCTCTCATCAAGAATTCCTGTTAGCATGTCAAGGGAGAAGAATTTATTTTCTTTTCTTTGTTGTCATAGGATTGATACCAACGCTCTGAGGGGATGTTGTGTGGATGAACAATGAGGTTAAAGATATTTAGGAATATTATATCAAGAGTGTTACAGGAGCCAAAGAGAAAACACTTAATAGATAGAGGAGAAATGGAAGATTTACGTGCTTTTAAGTAAGAGCACATCAAAGGTCACTGTATTTGATCACCACTTTATGCTGCTACCTATCACAGCACGCTTTCCCCATCCAATGCAGGTACAGACACAAAGCAGCTTCTATCATAGTTTCCCTGGGTAACGTCAGTCACTGACCCCAAATGATTTGCCACAAATGATTACATTATTTGTTTACCTCCAAGTAAAAGCAATTTGCAAGAGTGTGACATTTATCCTCACATTTGAATATATAGTTAAAAAAAAAAAAAAAAGAGGCAGAAGATTTTTGTCTTGTTTCTTTTTGCTGAAGGATATCTCACCACAGTTGAGTTTAAACACAATGCCATCCAATAGTCAGTGCCAAAGAAAATTGAAATGTGATTAGAAAAAAAAATCCAGAAAAAAATAACATCTGCAGTGTATCCTCCAGCCAAGGGGATTCTGCTTCATTATTCAAATAGCACATGGAAAATACAGATTGGATGTGTGTAAGAATATGACTGTAAAGAGTGCAAACAGAAGGTCAGAAGAAATTTCAACAATATATATTTGCAATCACTCGCTATATCTTCCTGTGGTGTCCAGTAACAAAGTCTGTACAAGTTTATCTGGGGATCTGGCTTGAACTTTGTTTCTTGAGCATAAGAATAACTGGAAGATGCAGTCCAGGAGCACTTCTGGATGCCCTCTACCCTCAGACAGTCCACAGCATCAGACAAGACCTAATCTGAACTGCAGCTCCCTGAGATGCCCACCACGTGGACATTAGGTCTTCAGCACCAATTGATTTACCTTATGAAACCACTCGCATTGGTCTGCACTGCTTGCCAATGTAGACATTCCTGGAGAGACACAAAACCATCCACGCACGTCTGACCTGCAAAGATCACTGGATTTAAGGAACCATTACCCACCAGTTAGGGACAAGTTAAAAGTTGCTCTTGACAGAGTAACTGGGAAGAGATTTTGCAACAGAAATCTCCAAACCCTCTGCTCCAATTTTGCTAACATTGGGTGTTCTGGCACTAAAAATTTGATTTGACCATGTAAGTTCACTATCATGTGTTAATTATATTTAGGAGGCAACGATTCAGTAACCTACTCACATAGATTTACCTCCTGCCTGCAAGGCTCAATTCTCAGTAACATAAATAGAAAAACGCTGAGCTGCACTCCCTTTGGAATATTTTGACTTGCATTTCGGTGTGTGGGAAGATTTTAACCAAGCAGCTGCTAATGTAGCAAATAATGAAAACAAAAGTGAAACATTAATTATGGCTCGGCGATTAAATAAATACACTATAAAAAGAAAACAGATAAGCAGGGAAAGGCTTTCGAAAAGAAAGAGCCATCGTAAAAACACACAAGAGAGACTAGAAGCTAAAAGTCTGCATCAGAATACAGGTCCAAATTCTTAAAGTTTGCCCTGGTCTGAAAGGAAGGGCTTTTTATATGGGAATTCAGTGCTGCTCAACAGAATATGCCCTGTGGAACATAATGCCTGTTCATTAGTTTCATATCAGATTCATTTCTATGCTTTTTAGAAGTATTTATTTAATTAGTAAATGTTACTGGTTACAAATGAGAAATTAATGTACTATAAAATGTAATAAAATAGGATATCCAGTTAAAGACTTTAAAAAACAATAAAATTTGGAATGTCAAGGACAAAATGGAAACTACTAGGAACTGGAATGATCTCAAGTAATAAAGAAACTATTTCGTTAACCTTGTGAATCACTTCACATCTTGTGGGAACTATAGAAATAATAAATACTTCCCCCCCCCCCCCCCCCCCAAAAAAAATCTTTCAGTAAAGTGTCAGTTCAATATGTGATAGATAACCTAGGGAAAAAAAAAAAAAAAGAAAAGGATCTCAGTCATCACATCTTCAGCAGAAGATAAAGAAGGAAAGGACCAGCTTCAGTAGAACCTCCTGCTATTACTTCGGATAGCTTTTCCCTGTTTGCATATTGCTGAGCTTTGTTTCTAGTGTAAGAACAAGAAACAGCACGTTGCTTGAACTAAAGTTTTGTGGTGGGGAAGGGAAAGAAGTTGGTTACACTGCTGAAACATCTATGCATTTCATGTACAGTGAAGCCGAGTGCACATAAGGTTAAGGCTGTTGAGGGAGAACTCATTCTGGCTTACTGATGTGCCCTGAGTTACAGCCAACAATTTTTTATCTGATTTTCCAACAGAAGCTGAGCAGACAGGCAGCATTCGCATGGGTATACATCTTCCTTCAGAGGCTTTGTCTGCACAGGAGCGGGAAGCACCGCTTGCTGCTCAGGTACCCAAGCCACATTGTAATATTCGCCTCCTATTCCTCATCAGCATTTTGAGCAGATTGCCAGCTGACTGTCAGCTGTGCTCCTGCTAGGGGTAGTAACAGGCAAACATGGAAAGAAGGAGCATATACATCAGTACCTCAAAGGTCTGCCTTCTCAGAGCACACAGCACATGCTGATAGGCGACCCCGGAGCGTTGTTACCTTTCAGACAACACATGGATAAGCGAATGATGCGCCCAAGCTAGGGCACTCCTACGATTATTTTGTAAAATGGCAATAAGGCAGCATTTCTGGTTTGTGTTTGTAAAGACCATAGCCCAGAGGGGTACGAGTAGTTCATGGCACTCTGGAACTAATGAAAAAAGATAGGTACTTCCACTTTGCAGCTCAGAAGTACCACTGAACACTTAGGCAAGATTAAAACACCTTTCTTGGGGTTTTTTAATCCATTTTTTTAAAATACAGAAAATTCTTTTACTATTATCTGTGTTTGATTTAGCCTTGTTTTGAAATAATAATGAAAACAGTGTTTAAGGCTTTACTTCAGAGTAAGACTGGGACAGTAAACCAGTACAAACGGATGCCACAGAAAGAAGCAAAACACATCAGGATACAAAACAGAGTCCCTTTTTAAACCCTCAAATCTTGTCATTTTCTTAAAGGAGAAAAACAAATAAGCACGTGCAAATTAATTTTATTTTAAAAGCCTTCATCTGTTTCTTTGTGAAGGTGAACCTCAGAGTCCAAATCACTTGTTACAGGGATGCCCTCTAAACTGTTTTCCTCTCGGCTCTATCAAAAAAAACATTGTATTATTTCAGTTACAGATTTAATAAGGTATAGATGTCATGGGGGGAGGCAAGTAAAGCTGCTGATGGTTGTGCGCATATTGCTTTTCAGTGAATAATAATTAAAGGAACCATTTGAACACTTGATCAAGCTGCAGTTCTGAGAGAGCTCATGGGGGATGGTGGTAGGTTTGGCATTTTCCCAATGGAGCTGCTGGGAGGGCGCCGGGGGCTGCGTGGTGCCCCTCATTGCCACGTAGTCCCTGGTAGTGCAAGAAGTCTCCCTTCTAATTTTGCGAATTAGCAAACTGTGTGAGATACAGTTGTGATTTCCAACAAAAAAGAAAAAAAAAAAAAAGACACTGAAGTCAGGAAGCACAACATGGTTATTTGCTACGTAACAAGTTTGGATCAATCTGAAACACTTCAGATCCTGATGTAATGCTTTGAGTGAAGAAGCTAGACAGCATTTTCAGTGTTGCTAAAGAGCACAGCATAAACAGAATAAAAGTTGTTCAACGTTCAGTTCCCTTCCTGAATAATGTCCTCCTTTTGCAGGCCGCGTGTGTAAAACAAAAGATTTGCGCGAGTCCTTGTAGCAGCGGCAGCATCTTTGGCAGGGTATTCCACACACTTGCAGTTCTGTCTTCTGTGCCCTCCATCCCCTCCCAGTAGCGTGCACAAGCAATACATTTTGAGGCTGCTAATCTTTGCTTGTATCCCTATCTGTTCCTAAATCTTTCATATTTACGTTTGTCTTTCGGTGCAGATGAACTGCAGGAAACAAGGACAACAGCCAATAACCAGCTACGGGCACGCACCACATGTGCCCGCTGTATCGAAGGGAATAGGTTCAAGAGCAACTATGGAGGTCCTAAGAGGAAGTGGCCTGATGCTTGGGGCAGTAAATCAAAAGTTACTGTATCTAACTTCAGCACGTGTTTTTGTGATCGCCTAACTTTGCGAGGTACGTATGCTGAGAAGAGGAGGTACAACAGTGTGTCAGACAAATAAGCAAAGCTGAAACAAAAAACACGCCTTATATCATGGGTTAGCAGATGCACAGATGCGTAGAGGTACATCAGCCATGGCTCCAAGAATGGGGAAATGGTTTTCGTATGGTCATTATGAAACTGTGAAGAACTGAAGACTGCAGATCTTCACGTCAATGCTGTTTTTTAGATGCACAGGCAGCTCTAGGAAATGCAAGACATCATCATGTGTTACTTTAAAAGGAATAACCACCAGGCTCTATGCTCTGCATGGCTCACTGAGGGACAGACAGACTTGAATATCAGGGTGAATTTTAAAGCTCTACCCGTTTTCCAAAGCCCTGTAGATCCTAAAACAAAACTATGGAATAGGGGGTAGGAAACAGAATAGGAAGCTGTAACCATGATCTGAACCACCTGTGCAAGTTGGAAGAAAAGGAGCCTGGATTTTGAGATGGACACCATAACCATGCCAGAAAGTGCAACTGAGCATGAAGGGAAACGTGCATAACAGATTAGTTTTCCTCCTTGATGCCACTGTGCAGCACATTGAATTGGATCATAAAATTACCATTTAACTCCCAGAGATTTGATAAACCTAACACTAGCACTCTACATTGACTGAGGAGCAGCTCACTTAATTTACTGAACTTGAACTGTGCTCACAAATCTCAGAGGCAAAAAGTTCCCACAGCACTTGCATAAATTATGACTGACTCATCACAATATTATTACTCACTCTACTGTGTGGCAAATTCATTCTTTTCCTCTGCTCTCCCACTAAATGGTGCATGGATAGCAACCTGCATCACAGTAACTTTATAGAAAACTGAAAACCTTTAATTTTAAAAAAACAAACCAAACCTTTTCTTATTGTTTGGATTTTTTTTTTTTTTTGCCAAGTACCTAATCCTATAAACAAAACCAAACCCGCCCCGCAGTATTTGTTACAGCCGAGAGCTTGTTATCAGCGTGCTAGGATACTTTAGGCAACTTAAGGTTTTAAGAACTGCCCAAGACAATATTTATCATGTCATCAGGAAATGAACGCTAAATCCTCTTAAGCTGTCGAGAAAATAGACACTTCTTTTAAAGTGTGCTCTCCCTCATCCTCTCACTCTTATCTTTACAAGTACCACAAACTGACTCTTGGCAGGGCTGGAGTATGTTGATATACAGAAGGAAGTTATGTTTCTGGATTTCTCCTGTGCAGCACAGGTGCTGTCTCTTCAGCATGGAGATCCCTTTCATAATGGCTAGAAAACAAGTTTTCATTACATTTTTCTTCTCAGATTTCTTTGCCAGATTTGACCACCATTCTAGATCTGGTCATTTTTGGATTGAGAACAGGTTTCTTCCCAACTGTTATTTAATCATCAAAACTATAGATCATTTTTATGAGGGTCAGTTAGAAATCCCCTAAGTTTTGAAACCTGTTAAAGATTACAGAGTCACAGAAGGCTGGGTTGGAACGTGATCTTCAAGAACTTATCAGTTTTATTGCTTCCAAGGGGCTTGTCAGCTTCCTACTGAAACACAGTTCAGTAATCGCATAGTGAATATAAATGAGAAGGTAGCTTTTTATTAGCACTAAATGATCGCGTTGACTGACATTAGGGATCCTCTTTATATAATTTCATTGACAAAAGCATATGCTGGAAGTTGTCTCCATTTTCCAATAACACATTTCTATACATAATAAAACAACTCACTACACAGTATTAAGCTATCATGTTACTGATGCCTTGGAATATGCCTCTATTCTAATTCTTCATACCAGCCACATCAAAAAATGTATTAACCCTTCATTTTTAAATTTTTCTTAAAAACTACTTAAACTTCCTAGTAACAAAAATTACTTACAATTATTTTGTTTATGCTTCTAACGTTCTCCGAATTAAACATTCCACAGTAGGGTGCTCCTGAGAGGAGCTTTCATGGTCTTTTAGGCAAAGGCATTCCCTTAGTTCCCATTACATCCCTTCGCATTGCTTACGGAAGTCCACAGTAATGCCTCCCCCTTTCATAAGGGGGTTTCATATTTACACCATCCTTCTGAGCACAGCTCAGCCTGCGGCGTGCAGCATCTCACGCACTCACAAAAGAGAAGAGGTTGCTACCGTGAGATAAAGGGGTCCATAACAGACTGAACTGAAGGTAGGTAATTTCAAAATCTTGTTAGGTGTTGATCTGACCCTCCCTAAGAGAGCTTTCAGTGATACAATTTCTACCATTTCCTCTGGACAATCATTTCCAGAATATAACTGTTCTCGCCATACGCTTTTTTCCTATATACGGAAGCCTTTTACATGTTTGTAATGTTATGCCTCCCCTCCTCCATCCCTTCAGTCTTCTTTACAGTCTTCTGTTATCCTTCACTACTTTATTTTCACTTTTTTCAGTTTTTTTGTTTATGTCATGTTTTCTAAATCCCAACCTGTTCCATTGTGTCCCTCAATTCTCTGTATTGGTTACTTTCTCTACATCAAATTTCGTATCAGTCATGTATGGCTGAAAGGAATCGCTTTGTCCAGAGAGAACAGATGTTTTGAAAAGTATTTCTCTGTAAGTTTTACCAAAGATTGGACCTCTAGAAATATTGGCCTTAGGGTCTTTGGGACAACATTCAAAAAGGAAAACCAGTAGCCACCTGGTCTCTCATTGAGAACTAAATTAAGGAAAACATGCCTCCAAAGCTTAGTCTGAGGTTTCACAACCTTAATTATTCCTCGATGCTTCAAATTTCGGAGGGCTGGGTCAGTCATACAGTCAGTTGGCCAGCAGAATGGAATACCTGCAGTTCCCAAGACCAAGATGAAACCAGAGGATAATGTAGGAGTCCCTGACAGAAACCTCACGGGCAAGTACTGAATCCTTCAGCACAACCCCATTTACAGCAGACTACAGTAACTCAGCGTGTAGCTACTTGCTTCACTTGTTGCCTGTGGCCAGAGATTAACCACAAGATAAGCTAATACAAGATACCCATGCAAAGGAAAAATAATGTCCTGCTCTGCATAAAACTACATTATATCATGGGAACTACCAGAGCGGTAATAAGAGTTGCACAAAGGCAAAAGATTTATTTAAGCAAAAAAGGATGAAGCCTGAAGTGGTCCAGTGGTCACAGAACTTTTCCTATGTTCCTTAAAAAATTAAACGCTTAGATAAAAAAAAAAAAGGACAGTACTGATGGCCTGAAATGTATACTGTTTGCAAATTCATTTCCAAGATGTGTCTTTCTAATTTAGTAAATTTATTTTCCAGGATAAAAATAAAACTTTGATCGAGGAATAGTTTTTCTTCTTGTAACATACTTTTTTTTTTTCTTTATTTTTTTTTTTCTTTTAAGCAGTGTTTAAGAATGCATGAAAAGAGTTCTGGGATTTTTAAATCTCTGAAAATAGAGAAGTCATGTGAAGTGCAATTGGGATGCATCAAATCGGATTTTATGAAGAAAGCAATAGTTTCATGAAAATTACTCTAAAAACTATCACATCTAATTTTTTTATAAAATGGGTGGGAGTTCAATACGAACACTGCTGTTGCATTAAAAGCTCTCTTTGGGATTTCTTTGACTGCATCGCTTTTGAACACAACACAGTCACATAGCTCAGCCAGTAAAAAGACAGGAGTAACTAACCAGCTGTAGGAATATTTGTACTCATGGGAGGCAACCTTCCCAAAGCTGAATTTAGTCTAAGGTTTTGATTCAGAAGGAAAACTCTCATCCTTCTTGCTCACCTCCTGTTTAAATGCAACACTATTCAAGGAGGGATACATTAATATCTAGGGCCCTTTGCTGATTTCTAAGGCGGATATGTGACGCACAGCCTAAACCAAGATACTATAATACATCCCAGAGCCTTTTAAGCAGTTCTCATTCACTACAGCGTTACTTATTTGCAAGTTCTTCCCCTTTCTTTGCCATTGAACCCCTCAAACGTCCGGAGCTGAACACACAACATCAGATCACCCTGTCAGCTAAACACCCTGGGCAAAGCTGGGAATGAGGAGCACCATCTCCACCTTACTGCCCCAGGCTGTACTATTGATCTGCTGCTCTCACAGCAGATGGCAATCCCTCAGCAAGTTGCCGGGTTAAAAAAGGAAAAAAAAAAAAAAGTCTGAACAGAAGACTGATTGTTTTCTGTACAGAGAGTTATCCAACAGAGTTGTTATTTCCAGGAGAAAACAAAAGACTGGTTTTAGTTGAATCATGTCTTTTTTTTTTTTCCTCCTGTTTTCATTGATTATATCAGATAAAGCTATGATGTAAAAAGCACCTTATTTTTTCTTTTCTCCAAAATCTGAGTTGTAGTTGCACGTTCTTCAGAATGACAGAGCTGGTGCTGTGACATGTTTATGTGAGAAGACTAAACCTCAGAGAAATAGTTGAAATTAATAATGAAAAATCTCAGAAATAGATGTCCAGTAGCTTAAAAAAATGGCAGAATTAAAGGAACTGATGTGAAATAGGAAGAGTGAGATGGAACTGGTAGAAATGTCATAACAGCTTTTTATAACAGCTGTTGGGATGATTACTTCCCTGTTTGACTTGTAAAAATCAAGAGAAAAAAGGGGAGTAAAAGAGACAAGGAAACGTGAAAATAAGAAAAGTAAGAAAAAAAGGTAAGAGAGGAGGAAGCAAGAATTGATAATCAACGAGGGACAAAAAAGATTCCTAAGATTATTAGTTAATACTCATCTTGGGGGAAAGAAATGGACATGGACTTACTTAAACTTTATGGAAGCTTTACTCTCTGCTATTTAGTCACTGACGTAGTAGAACAATGGTAGCCGTAAGAGCGATAGAGCTACAAGGCAGGTTTATTGGAAGTTCCTCTCAGTTCTATCCACTTTCTTTCCTTTCCAAGTAAATCATGAGTTGTTAATGGAAACATTTCTAGAGAAAGACAAATTTTTGCCCTTTTTCCCAGTGATCAATGTAAGACTTACAAGTTTACACAAAAGAAGCCTCAATTCACAATCACTTGCAGAAGTAAAACCCAGCTACATAAAAAGACCAGAAAGGACAAGTAACTGATGGCTGGACTCAAATCACACATCTGAGTTTTCTAACATGTTGGCAAATCACTTCTTTTTGTTACTTTTCCTGTCCCAGTAAAACCCAAGCTAATCCACTATTTCTATCCCTTACATAGCAAATGCATCATTCTCACTCATGCGCTTATGAATATGTTATAAATTGTGACTAAATGCAATTATGTAAATGATAGTCATTTGTTTGCTATACAGATTAATGTTCTGCTTCATTGGGGTCCCAATATGGAGCAGCAGAAGTCTGAGCTTTGCAGCTGTGCCTCTGTGTGGTGCTGCCTCTCATCTAAAAATGAAAATGAAGATGAAATTTGCCTTTTACTTAGTGTGAACAAAACAAACCATCCCTGTGTTACTTAATACATTATCTATTACTTTCTACAGGTAGCAGAATCAATCATCTTTCCCAGTGGTGGTAAACTCCTGGGGAATAATTTCATACACCTCCAGCTCTATAATACAATGTCAAAGTGTTAATTAGAATCTCCATAATGGTTTTGCTTTTTGTAGTGATGCTTTTTAAAGCCAAGCTTCCTTTGTCAAACCGGGACCTGTCAAGAGGCATGAAAAGTAACGTTCTGCTATGATAAGAAGATTTGGCTAATAAAGATTTATGGGAAATGGGTTTCCCATCCTGTGAAATTTCTTGGCAATTTACAGGTTTTCTCATTCTGCAACAGGATTAATCTGTGTACGGCTGGCTATTTCTTCTCCCTCTCCAGAAAGTCACCTGGAAAGGTTTTGTAGAAGCAGGCTACAATACTGCTCCCAGGCTGACTGGTTCCATAGGAAGTCTGAGATACGACTAGTTCTCAAAGTTCGGTAGCCTGTTTCTGCTGTTTAAACCAGTAACATCATATGCAGACCAAACATCTTCAAGTTGTTACAGTAATAGTTCCAGTGCTCATGAGACAGTTATCCCAAAGTGTTTATAGTCAATTTTCTAATGATGTCTTTTGAATTATGCATGTCTCTGCCTAATATAGAAGATGCAATGTAAGTAGCTCTAGGGAAGAAGGGTAAAAATATCGCCAGACTTAGAAAGACTTATAAACATCGCAGCTAGTTTGTTAAAAGTGAGCCCAAAAGATATGCAGTTCTCTTGCAAAAGTTCTTTTTAGTGAAAACATCAATGCTTAGACTTGCTGCATAATCAGTATGGCACAGCAATGGAGACAGGAATAGGCTGCCTACACACTCTACTCTAGTAAACTTTTACTTTATTAGTAAAAATCCAATATTCAGAAAAAGGAAAATTGTCTTTCAGGGCTCTTGCATCTACTAACAATGAGAAAACCTCTGTTGTTCTGCACTTGAGGTTCATGGTGTCACCCAAAACCCTTTCTACAGAATTTTAGCCCTTCATTATTTAATCAGCTTTCTATTAATTACACATGTATGAAAACTACTAACATTTTTCTATTACTCTTTAAACTATACATCACCGTTCTCCAAACATGCTTACAGAAGGACCAGCGAACAGAAGCTGTTGGGATCTCAGATCTCTGGTGGTGCCTGGGGAGCACTTGGTGACACCGAATGGAACACGAGATGAGTTGTCCCCTCGTGAATCCCCTTGGGACATGAACCTGTGTTTCCAGCTACTCAAGAGTAGCTTTGGGGCGACCCTCACTATCCTGATGGTGTATGAAATTGTGTAGGAGCTCCAAGACAGCAACCCATGTGTATCCCTGAGCACTGGACACTGATTTCTTATACTGGCTTTCTCAGGTCATCTGTCTCTCCTTCTAAAAACAGACTTCTGTCTACACAATAGAAAATAGAAAAGTGTCTTTCTAGATGGTGACCAGTGTGCCTCGCTGGCTCCTCATATTGCTTTAGGTGATGTAGTAATACTTTCACACCTTAGAAATAGTCCTGCTTGTAAATTACTCAGAGCTTCTTAGGTGAAAGGAGGATCTTAACCAGTCAAGTAGTATCTTTGATAGCGTCTTGGGTTCACAGCTATTATCCTTTCAAGTCTTACCCCTTTGAAGGAATATGTCCGGGGTATTTGGAATCTTTAAAAGTGCCACCCATAGCAATAAGAAAGGAGTTAAACATTTTTAACATATTCCTGATTGATTCATGAGGACTAACATGCATTATTTCATCATATATGTACACGGTGAAAATTACAGGAAGGCAATTCATACAGCATGCCTCTTTTTTATAATTTAACAGAATACATTCTTTATCCCCATTTTAATCTTCCCCTAGTGCCATGTGCAGAATGATAATCAGCGTACAGAAAGTGTGCCTCCAGCCAACCCAGATCCATTACGCTCGGTACTCGCATGTCATGGAGAAGCATAATTGTATAGCCACTGCGACAGCAGACCTGACCCACTAGGATGCTCCATGAGTGCAACCAACTCAAATATTCATAAAGCTACTAATTTATGGGAAGTGCTTGTCTCCCATCAGGGTTTTCCCTTTGACTGCATGCAGATTCCGAGCTTAATATATCTTCTTGCAGTGCAGAACTGTAAGAAATTAATATTTCAGAAAGTGGAAATAGAAGCAGGGAACAATGCCATGGCTTTCCATACTTTTCCTAAAAAGAAACATTTTTCTAAGTAATTATTAATCCTACGTGTATCTAATTATGGTTGAATAGTTATTTTGTTAAACAGCAATATATTACTGTTTATTGATTTTTTTCATCAAATTTCAGTTTTGTGGAATTAATTATGCTATTCAAAAATATTTACTTGTTAATATTATTCTTTGTAAACATTGTTAAATGTCAAGGAATTTTAGGCTGTTACACAATAATGTAATTGAATCATTTTTAATATGTGTGTCACTTCTCATTTCATTACAAAGAAAATACGCATTTCCTTTTTTCCACCAGAGTGAAACGATACAGCGATAAGTGATAGAATAAAACCTAGAGCACTAACTAAAGAGCTCTTGTGGCAATAAAAGCATTTTTTTTCCAGAAGATTCCAGTTAAAACTCTGTTTCAAAACAGTTGTTTTTCTAAGGGTTGGCCTGAAGTCACTGGTTCCAGTCCTTTCTAGGTTATGAGTTAGGGAAGATGGAAGAAGTAATCTGTATTACGATCAAATAGTGTTCAGACTACAAATTCAAACACACAAATTAACATCATTTAAAAAAAAAAAAAGAAGAAAAAAAAGGAAAGAAAAAATTTAACCAGCAGCATTTGGCAGCATGAGAGTGCGCTAAATATAAAGCACTCATGCACTACAAGCGTTGTACAAGCCAAGCCAAGCTGTAAGTTTGCAAGCCAGGGCTCTGCACATTGTTTTGCCAACGTGCCTCAGCCCTTCTTCTGGAAGGCAAATCATACTGATATTAATTCAATCCTCGGCTGTTCACCTAAAACCACGGATTTTTTAAACTATTTCCACCCCCACCCCCCCACCCCCCCCCATCAAAAAACAAATTCTTATCAGTACTTTGGATCTACAAGGTCTAGGACCTATTCTCAAGATCGAAAGTCAATGACGCATCTAGAGGAGGCACCTAAGAAGTTCTGGTGAGCTAAAATAAAATTGACTGCTTTGTCTTCATGCCAGGTTTGGAAGTCTTGGTTCTCAGAAGCTCAGAAGTCAGTCTGGAGAATAGGGCTTTCCTCACAGGGAAGGAAAACCGTCTTTTAAAATTCTGCTAGGCTGACTTCAAGCTGCAAGTACGCAGATAGTTGTGACAGTGGCACCAGCTCATTTCAGTTACTGAGGCAGATCAATGCCTCAAAGATCAGTGTGAAAAGGCTGCAAAGAAATGCTAAGCTGATAATTGACTTTAGGTCACCAATAAAGTGAGGAGTCTGAATGGTCACTCACTGCTGGAGGGTCCATAAGCTTCCCATGTAGTCTATTAGCTCTTAGTTGTCCAAGCAAAACTGCTGCTTTCCTCTATAAAGGCTCCCAGTCCCCATAATTCCCTTAAGGTTTGGCTTTGTCACTTTACCAAAATCGCCATGCCACCATTTGACTCTGGCAAATGGCAGCTGGAAACGGTGCTTTTACTGTAGAGGGGTTCATGTTACGCATTGCTGATCAGACACTGAAGGAAGCAGACCTCTGTCAGGCACTTTGGCTCTATTATTGGGAGTGTAACAGAGGAAAACACTCCAAATGGAAACAAACAAACAAAAAACCCCCTCAGAACAGTTAACAGCTCTGCCAAAGTCCGGGGGTGGGGGGGGGAAGACAAACCCTTCAACAATGGGAAGAGTGACTAGAGAAGGTTAAAGACTTCTAACAGGGTGCGAAGAGCAGACTTCATGGCAGTGAAAAGGAACAGGTACCTTAAAGGCCTGGGCTTGTTACGGTGTTTAGGACCCTAAGGTAACATTGTACTGGCATACTTTGAGGATTACCCACTCGGTGAAGACAAAGGACACAAGGGGTTTTGGTTTTTCTTTTTTTGATCATAGAGTTGATTTAGTAAAGGTTAAAAAAAAAAAACAGGGAAGGATTTTTGAAGTTCAGAAATCCATCTTATGAATTTGAGAGCCTACACAATTCCCTAATAAGAAACTTGTCTGTGCTTTTGGACAGAGACAGAACATTATTTTCAGCCATGAGCACAGGACTCAGAATTACCTCTTTGTGAAGAGATTGCAGTTTGCCGAGAAGTCACCTGCAAAGCTCAGAGTCGGGATCTGCAGAAACGGGAATAGCCTGTGTTGTGAATAACACCACACCGCTAGCCAAGAGACTTAATGAAAACAATGCCTTGGGGGATGCCAGGGGGGAACAACGGTTCAAAGTACTTGTGACATCTCATAAGAGAGTTCTGCTGTCGCTACCCCACACAACAAAAGACGTCTCAGAAGGGAGGCACATGCAGGTCATGAGCTGAAAGTCAGAGAAAAATCCTAGATAGGGAAAATTTAAAAAAAATAAAATAAAATAAAAAAAAATATATATAAAATTTTAAAATATATAAAAAAATCCACACAAAACTACGACAACTGAGCCCTGAGAAATGACAGAAATTAAACCAAGAGAATCACCTTTTGACAATAACATTGTTGCCTAAAGGCTCACCTGTCCCGCATCTCAGAACACACGTACCTGGACATTACTAGTAACTGTTCTTAACAGGGTGCTTACTGATATTTGAAACTATAAGATAATAACTTCTCCTTGGTTGCCACTAATATTATGCATAGCTTGGAGAGAAAATACTAGAGCTTAAAAAAATCCCTACACAAAGCAGTTAGCTCAGTTCCTGTGTCTTACAACTCCTCAGATACACAACACGGTCTGGTTACAAGCAGACACTGATCAAGCAAACTTCTGTGGTTTTGGGTAATTACAGAGCCGCAACGGAGACAACAAATGATTTTTCTAACAGGAGAATGGAGAAGTTGAAATAAATATGAGTATGAAGTAAGTATGTTAGGTTCAGGGAAAAGACAAAATCCACCTGTAGCACTTTCACTCACAGTCAGACTTGCAGTCCACCTCCACATGTGCTACAGGTTCCTTCATTTCCATGCCCAAACCACCTAGCTGTCTACAGAGCACAGTCCGGAAAATTTTGTAGCCACCAACTTGAAAACAGGGACTTCTGTATCCCTATTTTTGTGTTTTAGTAGGTGATCATCCCCCTCTTCAAAGGCCAGGCAAGGAAAAGGACAGTAAGAGTCTGACATGTCACAGCAGGTTAGCTCATTACGAACAAAAATGGAAGCAGCTGATCACAGCGTAGAGAAATCCTAAGCCTACAGGTTAAACAGGCTTCAACAGCCGGGGTCTTATCTCTCTCCACCGGGTCTAGCTGCCACCTCTCAGCCCTTCTCCTTGTCTGACTATAGCACTTGCAGCACAGCTGGCCACCATTAGCCACTTCCCTGCTAACTTCTCAACAGTCCCCTTCTGCTTTAAGCCTTGCTTTTGAACCTCTCAGCATGAGCTGCCCAAGCACAAGGCAAGGAGCACTTAGAGGCCCTTCTCTCCCTGCAGCCGGCCTCAGAGAAGAGGACCCTTGTTTCTAAAGGTTGCCTCCAGCCCCCTTTACACAGCTACTTCTGCCACCACCCCCCCCCCCACCCACCCCTTACTGGTTCTGCTTATGTGGAAAGCCATTTTATTTACGTATTTATTTATGGGGTGGGAGAGTTGATTTCAGCATGTGTAAACGAAAGCCTGCAGGAGAAAAGGAGGAGGTAGATCTTTCAAATTAAATTTGCCCATGGTGCAGCTACTAAATTTTAATTTTATCTATCAGGCTATCAATAAATATTCATAAGCCTATTAACTGAAGCCCTAAGATCTTAGAAACATCTAAGTTGTCATAATACAAGATTCTTATCTACTCTTCACCCCCTACCTCTTAAAACTATCCCTAATGATTGTACTTGCTTTCCTGGACATCACCACTTAAAAACTATATTGCATGCCCCCCAAAACAAGTCAGACAAACATTGATATACGCAAACACCTTTTGAACAGGATTTCTTATCATTCTTTAAAAAAATTGTATTTTCTTACTCTTTCCAGTAGCAGCATCTTCACTGCTCTGATTGCTATGGTCTGTTCATTATTATTTCATTTGCTTCCTATTCTATCAAATTTGCCCTGCAAACTTATACTGACTTTAAATCACTGCAGAAATGCTTTGCAGGAGTTTACAAGTGACTGGGAAGGACACTCAATGCACAGAGCGTGCTAGCAAATGAAGTGCAGATGCTTTAGTCGTTCCCTGGGCCATGAATCGTTTGCCTCCCGTGGAAGCCACCGTTGTTGTCTGTGGGGGAGGATTAGCTTTTAAAAAAAAAAATAGCTGCGTGGGGACTCACAGGATTCTTAAGCACAGTTAGTGTGCTGATGCCAGACAACTGAACATAACAAGGTTGATCTAAGGCCGAGACAGAAAAACAAGGATCTGATTACATTAATTTGAAGTTATCACAGTGGGCATAAATACAGTATATCCACTCTTGGCACACAGGCAGGTAGGAGATGTCATTACTAATGAAGCTGCATGTTAATCTTAGGTAGAAGTATCACACGGTTTTCAACTCATTGGGCAAGACTGTGCAGGGAGCATTGCTGCTTGTGCCTGGGCACGTGGCTATTAGTGGCATCTAAGGATCATGCGGTGGCAGTTGTAATTGCCTAGTGTCTTCTCTCTGCGCAGTAGGTGGTTGTTAATGGTTTCTTGGGATCACAGCAAGTGCTCTCTTCACTGGCTGTTTCAGCACCTCAGGCTAGTATTTTCATCATCAGGTGTGGCTGCACTAATAGGAGCAATCCTCAGGTGCCTGACATGTCACCAAGATAGATGCCTATTCCCTAACTTCCCATGAACTCAGCTCCTTGGTTACTGAACTCCAGCTACATCAGCTTCCCAGTTATGAAGTTTCTTTTCAAAGATTTCAGAGTTATAGCATTTAATTATAGCAGGAACTTTACTACCTTCCTCTCTCCAACCAACTTTCATTTTGCCATGATTGATAATACTGGGAATCGGGAGAGATGCTTGTAGATGTCAAGACATATGGGTGAAATTCCGAGGGCACAGGTGAGGTTTGAATGCTCTGCAAAACCGAGGTAAGGTTTTGGACACCTCCTCTAGCCTTGTTAAGGACCTGCTTTACTGGGCCATGGGATTATTTTTCTGCTAGCCCATGGAAGACAAACTGAAAACCACTGAAGTTTTTTCAGGGGCACATGCAGATCCACTAGCCATGATGAAAACCACGCTGCATCTGCTGAATATTACCTTGGCTTGAACTCACTACAGGAAATGTTGCCTGCGTTGCTGCTTTCAGGGCAATTATATGAATACTTACCCCTTTCTTTTGCTATTTCTGATAGCATCTTTATACAGAACAGTTATTCACTTGTTCCTTTGAGTCTTTCACATTTTATCTATTGTTCTTTCTTTTATTTCAATCTCTCTAAAACACTGCAGAAACAGATCTGCTACTGAAAATCCTTTTCAGAACAGTGTTGCACCTTAGGTTTCACCTTTGTGGCATCAAGAACAAACACAGGAGTCTCAGCAATGTAAAAGCTGGTGCTACATTGAGAATGTTTTTGTGAGTTTTGTGATCTATTTTAACTATACAGCCACACAATGCACACTGCCCCTGCAACAGCCTGACACCTTTCTGACATCCATTGACAAGAGCTAAGGACAGCAGAGCTGACATCTGCACTCTTGAGCCAAATGCCACCAGAGAGTTTTCTTACAAGAATGCTTCAGCTCCAGCTACTGCTTCTGAAACATTGATTTTTAGCATTTTGTTTTCCAACTTCAGAATCCTTCAGAAAGTCTTGTCTTCTCTATGTCCCAGTTACTCCTTAAAGATATCCCCCCTCCTACTCAGTGTGTTATAGAAGTGCCATGATTTCTACTTATCTAGAATAATATCTGTGGGGTCTAATCGTTCCTAACCTAATTTCCACTGGCCAGAAAGAAGAGGTAGAAAGAACTGTTGAATTGCTTTATTCTCGGTTTGTTCCAATCTAGTCCAATTATTCTTCTTTCCAGGATGTGACACAAGTAATTTGTTTTGTCAGCACCAATTTCATTTGTCGGCATTTCATTTTAACATTCGGCTTCCCTTCATCTGCAGCCATGCAATTAGTTTTGTCTTGCACTTCTTTCAGATCCTGCCATATGCAAAAAAGGCGTGGTATCAGTTCTGGAATATGTCTTGTGCTGAAGAGACAGCAAAAGATGTTCTCTCGAAATGACATTTTCCAAATGGAGTTTTGAAAGCAATAAATTCTTTTCCCTTTTTATCCAACTGAACTAAATGAAACAGTAGACTCCCAGTTATCTAACCAAGCCTGCAATAAATATACATATTTTAATACTTTTGTAAAGACCTTCCATTTCTTTGAAAATATCGAAGTGACAGAGTTTATCCACTTTTGAAGATTTTCGCAGGTCTGGGTCACACCTCTCTTATTTCTTAAAATAGCCACACATCACCTCACAAAAATTCCTTCGTTATCCTCCTTCACTTTGGGCCTTATTCTTAACACAAGTCAGTTTTGTGCTTGGAGCTTTTGCAATGGCCAAGTTGACTACCCTAAACAAACACATCCAGAAAAATCATATCTCCTCCTCCCCCCCGCCACCCCCCTGCCTTCTTTTGTGATGCACGTGCCACCTAGCACCCAGTTGGTAACTTTTTCTCTTGTGCTTATCAGCGCAATCTCCTGCGATGCTGAGGAAACAGCCTTTCTACCACATCTCCGAAACAGATATTTGTGCTACCAGCTGAACTTTCCCTATCAGCTGAGAACTTTATAGGTCAGTCAGAAAAACATCCTTCCTTTTATTCCTCATTTTGCTCCATAGTTAAAATGAATTCTTCCCCCATGGCTGCTTGAGCTTGCCTGAACGACGTGCCCTGCTTTTCCTGCTCCCCCAGAAGCAGCGGTTTGCACTGAAGTTTGAGAGGTCCCATTTCAGGTCTCTCCTCCTGCTGTGAAAGGGGGGAGAGTAGGTCCTTCCTGGGAGCTTTGTGCAGGTCACAGTCAGCTGTTGCTGCATACACATGATTCTTCGTTGTACTTCATGCTTATCAGATATAGCCAAACTGGTTCTAATGAGAACTTATTTATATCTATTCTGTGTCAGTTCCACACCCCCCCCCCCTTCTTCAACTATTCTGATGACTTTTTCCTAATGTTAAACTGCCCATTAAGACCCCATTCCTCAGTGTACCAATTCTACCTGAAAAAAAACATTGTGCATGGCTATACACTTACTGTTTGCCTCCGATATTCCCTGACTACTTCCTCAGGAAACCTTTTTTTCTATGAAGCTGTTATTCTTTGGAAAAAATGGCCTCGAGTAATCAACAACCTCTCTGGATTTCTCCTGTCTGTTCACATGAGACTTCCACGAAGCACCCATGTTCTGTATCTGCATTTTCCTCCCTTCCAATAAGTTTTGGACAGTAAGCAGATTTCTGAGAGCCTATCCACCTGCCACAGGATGGGGACAGTTAGTGCCCTTCTGCATAGCTCTCTTCTCTGCAGTGCTTTTGGTTAAAAATCCACTGGCTGTGCTTCTTTGCCTTACTTACATGAATGCCACAGTCTATTTTCCCTTCTCATACAACACTATTTTGATTTAGATAGTTGCCAGCAACAGAGATTAACAGAAGATAGGATGATCTAAGCTGCATTTTATTACACCCTTCCTAAATGCTTCTGTCTCATCTGTGCTTCTCACTGCATGCCTAGAGAGTGACCAAGCTGTTAAAACTTTATATCTCTTAAAGAAGCAATATACCTTTACAGGGACTAAGACACACCTGAGTAATGTGCTATTGACTTTATGTCATTGTGATGGTTTATTAGATAGTCTGCAGTCACTACCCTTGGGCATCTTCTAATGTGAGCTTCTGAAGAAAAACTATCTTGGGGATGCAGAGAGCTGATTTTTGTGTTTCACATACAGTTTTTGCTAAATTACAGGTGAAACACTTCTGCTGTATTTAAAAATAAAAAAAATTAGAAAGCGTGCTTACACATGCAAATGAAAGAGACATGAATGATGATTCTGTTGTTGGAAGAGAATGACTGCTTTACATTTCTGCAGGGATCACAGGAGGTGAATATTCCTATATATACTGATCACTCAGTGTTCAGTGTATGCACAAGGTCAAGGAACATAATGCCTTGATAAAATATTGAAAGATTTAAAAGAAAAGCTTGGGACATGTAATTTAGGAAGAGAATATGAATTTATGGGAAACAAGCATGCAAAATATTAATAAAGTGAGCAGTATCTCTTAAAATTGATGAGCACCTGCTGGAATATTGCTATGACATAATAAAACGCTTATTATAAAAAATATCCCACATAAAATCATCTAAACAAATTTTATTGCTGAAAACATCAAGGAGCACTTGCTGAGCTGTTGCTCTTTAACTTCGGTGCCTAAACTACCAGTCTAGACTCCCTGTGTTATCAGGGATGTTTGCCAAGTGGTGATTCAGAACACCTCAGATAAAAGCGGAGTCTTTTTTCACTGACTAACCAGAAAGTCTTTGAGTTATACTCTACAAATATCCACCTTTAACCACCTTCATGATGACTGATACTATTAAACTACTGGTGGATTCATCACGGACATGTCTAGCAAACTTAATTCCTCGCCTTTTTTCTCCCCAAGAGAGCACAACTGCCTATAAAAACCCAGTTACAGGTGATCGCATGAAGATACTTTGTTATGAATCTCTTCATCATGAAAGTTCCTAAACAGAAATATAATCTCACATTAACTCACATAAGCTCTGAACTGTAACATAAACAGGTTGATTTGGGAAAGCATCACTTCTGAAGAAGCAGCGATTTCAGTTACATTTGAGCTGGTGAGGGTTATGCATGCAGGAAGCAGGGAGCTGGCTGAGGCACAAACTTGCATCACATCAGGTAACGTATTTCCACCTTTTCAGCATTTTTTAGGTTTTTCATGTAAATCTGAGGGACTAGTAGCTAACACAGAGGAAAGCTGCAACTCACAAGGAGGATGCAAGAATCATCAGAGCTTCTTGACTGAAGGCAGTTGCAGGGAAGACCTTTCACACCTTCAGAGCGGCTAACGCAGCCCTCAACCTGACAGGCAGGAAAGCAGGAAATGTTCTGCAGTAAAACTTTGGAGAAAAAGATGGCAGAAGGAGAAGCAGTGTGTGCTTGTGATGGAAAGCACTAAGAAGGGGTCAAAAAACCAGTTCTGTCCAGACCATTGATATGCGGCGTACTCTATAGGCCACAGGGTCATGGCTAGGACTCTAAACATTCATACTCATTATCCAGAGACACTACAAAGATCCAAAAAGTGAGGCAAGCGGAGTGCTAAAGTTACATATGCAGTTGGTTGTTGGAAGAACAGTGAAAGGAAGTTCATGGAGATAACATGCCTGAGGAACAGGAACAACAGCAGAAGCTGCCATGTTCAAACACCATTATAAACAATGCATGAAACAAATGACAAAAGAAACTTGTTATATTCTTCAAACAAAAGTCATAACTAGGATAAATTTTCCCTGCTGCTGTCAGTGACGTTTCCTAAACAGTTGACTCACTCCCAGATATATTGTTACTTAACTCCCTGCCTGAAACTTGGCTAAATCCATGATTTTTCCAGCTTAAACTGGATCTTTACAAAAGAGTTTCAAATCTTTGTTCCTCCTTCTTGCTACTTTATATTTTTTTTTTAGAAACACTCCCTTCCCCCAACCCCCACCTGGGTCGACTGTCTGAGAACTTTCCCACATGAATGTTAAATCATGAATGAGCTTTCAAAGTGAGGAGAATAGAGCTGGCTTGTTGTTTGCTGCCAAAAAAAAATCAAGTTCACAGGGAGGTAGATTATTTTTTAAAGCAACTGAAAGATCAAATATAACCCGAAACCTTCAATATCTACAGGTCTGACTGGAGAAATACAGTACAACCACCCAAAGAAGTGTCTTTGACAGGACTTCAGAAAGCAGCTAACACATCAAACGTATCACATTTTATCTGATTCGGTTATTAGCAGAGACAGCTTTGTCTTGTACCTTCCAAATCTACTCCAGATTACTCATCCGTTCTCATAAAGTCAAGGAGTCTTAGTGCTACTAAATCAAGCAGAACACGGAAGTTATTGTAGCAACCATACCTTGCTTGAAGGGTAGTTTGAGCAACATATTGGCCATAATGCTACAGCCCAAGCTTTCTCTGGCCATCTTATTTTGTAGGAAAAGGCAAAGCTAAGATAACAGAAATCTACCCTGGTATCACCAGTAAGCTCTCTTCTCCCAAGAGAGGTTTCTTCACCTCAGGGACCAACCCATCACCCAAGAGTGCTGGGAGGAGGCTGGTACAGATGTTCCTAAGAGCCATTTCAGAGGGGCAACAGGGGGTGCTGGGCATTAATCCTCAGAAAAAGAAAAGGGAGACAGATCCAAGTTTTGTGTTTCCAGATCTGAACAGCTATCTAGTAGTGTTTTATGATCTGGCAATATTAACTTCACAGCAACACAAAGACAGCCAACAAGCAAAATTCCTCATTACAGTTGACTTCAAAGCTTTTTCAGTGAAATTACAGCTTGGGTGAAGTGTGAGTTAGTATGACATGCTAAATTAAGACACTTCCTTGTAATGCACCAGTACTGCTGACTGCGGCCTGGACCTGCTTGATTGCCGAAACAAAGGAGTCTGGTTGCATCGTGCCTTGAGGGCCCCTAGCACACAGTTGTCTTTTTCCCAGTGTCATCCTGCACCAGTCAAGCATATACTTGTACAGCCCTCTTTGCAGGCGACGTGGAAGCATTTTGTGTGGTACAAGTGTTTTACATCAAGCTACTCTCCGGGTTTGGCTGGATTTCCATTAACCCCATCCTCCTGAGAGCGCAGCATGGCCTCTCAGTCACATTACGACTGAGTCTGCCACGAAAGCCTTCCACCCAGCCAAAGGGAGCTCAGAAAAAGCTGATACAGCTCTTTAAATATTAAGGAGATGTTGCCTAATGAGGAACAGAGAAGGGAGGAGGGGATGTGAGCTGCTAAACCTATCTCCCTGCCCACACCTCAAGCAGCCAGATGTATGAGAAACCATTGTGTTCATGCTATGCTAGGCACAAAATATGTCTAGGAGGAAGAGAGCGCAGGTGTACATGAAGCATTTTTAGCTTTTACATGAAAATACGGTTCAGTGTCCTTAAAAAGTTGGTTGTTTGAAAAAAAAAACCAAACCAACCCTGATTTTGCTACAAAATTTCACTTTGACATCAGTGAGTGTTTGCATGCTTACATATATGCATTTGCATACTGACACCTCCCAGGCCCATTACAGCACCCAGTTCTCATAAACCTGGTTCATTAAGCATTTTAGTACCACCCCCCCCCCCCCCCCCCCCAAAACACACAAACCAAACCATGCTTATTCCTATTTTCATAGGAAACTTCCTTCTTTTAAAATTAAAATATTGAACAACAGGCCGTATTAAGCCTCTATACAAGGGACCATACTGGAGAGAAAAAAATTAGCGGCAGTGCAATCTAGGCAGCTAATCAACAGGGCATTTCGTGGGCTGTGCTTAAAGAAAGCCAAGTGCCAGAACAAGAGAACATTATAATTGAGAAGTTCAAAGAACTTTCACTTGTAGACAGTTATTTCATTAGTTCATAACTGGTAATATGCAAGATGTAATAATTGTCTATGTAAAATGCTGCATTAAACATTAATTTATGTCTTTGTAGGTCATGTTAAGAACCATTCTACGTGGCTCGAAAGACTACACATTTCAGAAACAAGTAAGAATTGGGAAGATGTAGTCCACGTGAATTACTACATCACTATCAGCCAGAAAAGCCAGAGGCAAAACCAGATTGAATTTGTTTAATTAGATCCAGATCAAGTGAAATATATGTATATCTAAGCCAGTGAGCGAGCCTATGGACATCAAAAAACTTAAAATAATTATGTTGAGAGCAAGAAGCTAAACATGGCACTGATTTCAGCTTCAGTGTATGATTTCTCCTACGTTCAGGATTGTCTGAATGCTCAAGCATTTTGCACAACCATTGTTTTGTCTCTTCTCAGAGACGTGCCTAGTAGGAACTTCTAGAAAACTGTCTTGGAACTGATTAACACCCCACTTCATTCCTCCTCATTTCTCAGTCAGCTTTATAGAAACAAGTTTCCCTGCAAAGAAAGAAATAGCTATCAGTACTGCTGGGGGAAAAAAAAGAGTATGAAATTATGGATTTAGGAATATTTAAAATCTGACAAAAATATGATGCAAAGTGTCCACACTGTGGTTCAAAAACACTGGGCAAGGAAAAAAAAAACCTCCTTGTCGCCATGCAAAGCAGAAGCAGCACATGTTAAACTTGTGCATGACACGTGGGTTTTAGAGATATTTCCTATCTGCACAGCAAGACATTTCTTTTTTGGTATTTTCTTGAGATAAGAAGCCCATCTGTCAGATCATTACAGGATTGATAGAGAAAATGTTTGCCAGTACCTGGTATTTGACACATTGTAGATATAAAGCAATTCTTGACCAGAGGGAATTCCCCAAACCTAAGAAAACAGGATACAGCTCGGCTAAGGGACAAAGTCCATGACAGGTATTATGCTAAGTTGTGAAGAAACGCGCTCAAGACAGCCCAAGTCATGCAGAGGGACGAAGCCACAAGAGGAATACAATAGAGGAGAGAGCTCACAGCCCAGACACCCGTGTTGATTTAGACAGATGTGACAGAGATAAATTATGCTTGACCTGCAACAAAATAATAATTAGCCTCCAACTTCCAGCGTAACCAAAAAACTGCACTTTTACCTAAGCAAAAATGTTTCATCTAAATTGACTCCTCCAGAAATTCCAATAATGTGGTATAAGAATAAATCTAGAGATATTTCAGAGTAAGAGAATGAGATTATAGGATAAGCAATACAAATAAAGAGCAAAGCAATCCCAGATATTTGTCAGAACTTTAAGCCAAATTTAAAAGGTTAATATTTTCAGAGATGTCTAAATTTTGCATCTCTCCTGAGTCCAGAAATAGAAATGTTATGTTGCTCCTGGTAGCCAAAAGTTTGAGGCCATCACATGTTTAGATAAGTCACGTTAACAACTGAGACAGAGGGAAAATAGCCATGCTGAATTTTGACCCTTTTGAAGTTTGCAACTGTTTTGCACTATAGTGCATCTAATTATTTTCTGGTTCTCTGGCCTTAAGGAATAAATAGATCCTAGCTGATAAAGGCTGAATATTCCTCATCCAAATAATAGCTCATGATAAAATTACGGATGCACAAAGGACAACTTTGATTTTTTTTTTCCCCTCCCAGATATTTGCTCAGTTACTTCAATTTTCTTAAAAAGGTGAATGTGTCTTTAAAGAAAAAGTGAACATACTGAGGCAGCTTATGCTGCAGTAGCTATGACAACAGACTTTGAAACAAGTGTGGAAAAAGCTAGACCTGAATTTTAATTTAATTATTTTTTCAGTCTACTCTTCACACTGACTACCTGGCATTTTACTCTGAAATTCTATAGAAATTGTGATGTCTTTTTAACACCAGATACATAGTATCTTACGTAGCAGATTCTATAGATGTTATTTGAGTTGGAAAAGAAAATACTTAGGGAATTAGTGGACATCTAATGTCTCCAGATGAACACCAGCCTGCCTTCTAGGGAAGATGCTGTGCTCAGTGCAGATGGGCATGTGTGAGAGATCTGATTTCATGAAGGAATTATCCTATTGGATCAACTAGTAGCAAACTGTATCCTCTTGTCTATTAGAGATGAATTTTTCAAAATCAAATGACAGAATAGGAGGTAGAGTTAAAAGTCAGATTTTCAGTTGATTCAGTAACTGGGCTGGAGTGAGAAAGAAGAGACTTCAGTTCTAGCATCTCTTCCTTTTTTCTTCCAGTCCTTCCCATCTCCCTTGGGCCAATCTTTCAGAGATGATATCCACAATCATGGATACTCTCAGCTTCACTAGACAGGCAATCTGCCTCCCTGTTCATGTCTCCTTTCCAGTTGCTCTGTATTCTTTCTAGCAAAAGGAGCAGAGAGGAATTTCCGCCCCCTTCCATCAAGCACAGCAGTTTAGAGATCAAGAACGCTTTCTTTAAAAAAAAAAAAAAAGAAAAGAGAAACTCAGACCATTAC
Source organism: Fratercula arctica (assembly GCA_947846985.1). Classification (NCBI taxonomy): domain Eukaryota; kingdom Metazoa; phylum Chordata; class Aves; order Charadriiformes; family Alcidae; genus Fratercula; species Fratercula arctica. Next base: position 32,060,720 of record CANTUZ010000010.1, read on the forward strand.
CACTAACATATCTGCTTACTTCCCTAAATGTTCCATCTGTTCTTTCTGTCTGTTTCCTTTGAATAGGTCCAAGGCTTCACAGGAAAGCCAAACCACTTTACAGCCATGACTACACAAAAGAGGAGTCACCTTAACCTCTTTGGAAGTGACCAATGTCACCCGTGCTCCCAAAACAACTTATTGAACTACAGCCACCCACAAGCTGCCATACAGGTGGCCAGGTCAGGGACATCCTGCAGTACATTCCCCCTCTGGCCCAGTTCAGCTTCTCCGGGGCCAGGATCCCCTGAGCTCCGTGTGGTGAATTGTAGGGCACTGCAGAAGTTGGCATTATGAGACATGCAGGCATAAAATACAGAAACAGATGATCATGATGCTACTAACTGCTTATTAATTCACTTAAGAAGTGATTTTTGAGTAATAAATCCTCATAATTCACCAAGAAAGCCAAAAACACATAAGGAGTGCGTAAAACATAAGTCATTCTTTCTCTTAAAGTCTGACAGTCTCAATTCTTATTTTTTTTTCAGTTAGCTCCTCTCAGTAAGGTGCCTCCTGCTGCAATGAATGAACAAAGACTGGTTGAACAAGGACTGTAAGTAAGCAGCCTTAATCCACATTATTTTTTTTTACTGATGCATTACTTTTTAGACTTAGCTGCCTGCCCACTAGAAATTTGTCCTAGGACCAACTCATGTAGGTAAGCAGCTACAGGTACATTTACAAGAGGAGGCTCAGGCCTTGCTCATCAGGCACCTCCACCCAGTGCAGAATATGGGCTGGCCCACATTCAAACACATTACTCTCATTCCCTTGTTTGTTCTCTTTTCAAACTGCAGCCCTCTCACACCTGTAGATTCTCCCCACGTTCCCAATATCTTCAGTATAACTGAATTGTTGCAGTGGCCCATCTACTATTTACAAAGCCTTGGACAATTTTGAAGTACTTACAGATTTCATCAGCAGCTTCCAACCAGCTGAAGACCACCGTTGCAACAAGTCCTCACTCAGAAGAGGAGATCCAGGTTTTACCGACTGCAGCAAATAAAACAGGTATTTGTGTAACCACTAAGAAGAAGAGATGTGAAAGAGCACAAGCAGCAAAGCCTGAAACCAAGCATAGTCCCAGCTCCTCCAAGCACCATTTCCACTTCATATAAGGGCACTCTGCCTGGAGGAGCCTGTATTTGAAGTGGGCCGACTCCCTGGCACAGCTGCCACCTTTTATCCTAATTTCCCACCTTGGGAGTGGAGAAGCAGCATTAACTCTTCAGAGAGCAGGGTGCGGTGTTCAGTCCTCCTTGTTTCTGGGAACTTCCTGCCATTTCATTTGGAAATGCTCCCAGCATAATATTCCATCTCCACTCTCCTTACAGTAAAGCTCTTTCTCTTCCACCCTCACCAGAATCAGGATGAAAGAGTCTCCCCATACGTTTTTTCTTTCAATATGTATTCCAAATAATGCCCGTTAATAGCATCTTTGTTTCTGGATCCAGTACACTCGGCACATAAAGCATTCATTTTCTTTCTGATGATGACCCTTGTCGAGTGCATGCACAGCTAATTTCAAATTCTTCCTCTTTAAAGCTGATATTATTTTTTAAAAGCCTTTCTCCATTGACTGCAATGGCCACTGGATGCTAGGGAAGAAAAACAGGGCCACATTTTGTAGTGGAGTTGGTATAGCCTTTCCGTTCTTCCTCTCTCCTACCATGCAGCAGCATTGAGAACCCTGTTTCAGTCTCTCATGTGGCAAATTTGAAAGGTATTCTTTTTTTTTTGTAATCATGGAATGAGTCACGGGCACTTGAATTCAATAAATCCCCAGAGGCAGCCAGCTTGGTTTATTTTCAGCTCCGATGGCCCACAGAGGCAAATTATTTATTTATTTATTTATTTATTTATTTGAGACATGGAAATGGGATTTTTTTCTTATTATATGTAAACAATTCCCCTAACATAGGAGAGGGGAAAAGTTCATATCAAAAGGGAATGTTTACTAAAATATCAGCTGCTTCTTGCTGCAGGAGGATTATTAGCATTACTGAATTCCTTCTCTGTTCAAAAAATCTCGTGCCAGATTTTTCAGAGCGCACCTTTGTGGTTCCTGCTCCTTGACAGCAAGTGTCTGGGCAGCTTATCCGTTTTGTGAGGACAGTGTGGCAAAGAGAAAAAAACCAAGGTGCTGAGTTTCCTGGTGAGGAAGGTGACAGAAGAACCCCCCTTTCCAGAACGGGCCATTGAGTTTGAGGTCCTCAGCGGAAGCATGAGATGATTGCCTTCCTTTCTAGCAATCAGCCTGATACAGCCTGGAGAAATATCTTCTTAGAAAAAGAGGCATTTTTATGTTTACTGGTGCATTCCATACATTGCTCTATTACATACAAACATAGATACGGTGGCCTGGCAGTATCAGAGGAGGAAAGTGAGGATGATGTGCTGGTCACGTACAGTGACACCTAGCAATGAGGGGACACAGAAGTGACACAGTCAAATGGTGCAGACTGAGTATAAAGTGGTTCATATTGTGTCTTAAGCATTGCAGAAGGCTTCTTATAAGGTATCACTGGGAAAATTTTTTAGTTCATTTAAGTCTTACTGCACTATGTTTTTTTCTCCGTATTTCTTAAATTCATAAAATGCAAAACCAAATTTTGATTTTCAGTGATTTAGCACTCATGCTACAGAGTGAATTTAGCACTCAAGATGCAAAAATAGTGCTGTCTTAAAAAGGGATACTTTTTTATTTATTCTTCAAGGAGAAACTGAAAAAGAATACCTAATTAAAGTGTTTTTTAAAAAGAGAAAAATGTGCGAGAGACAACATTTATTTAAATCTTTAAAAACCTAATCTCTTCCACGGGTTTCATTTTATTCCCATATCATGAAAACATATCCTTGTCTTGTTTCTCCCATTTTTTTTCTAGGGCAGACACTTAAGTAAAAAATACCTTTTCATAGAGCTATCTGTATATTTGCTGAACCTATTTTTTAATCCATGTTTCTTTACAATGTTTGATGAAAAACTACCGACCATTTTGCTGAGAGAAGATTGTTCAGTTAAAGTTCCACATTTAATTGCTGAAAACTAGAAATACTTCTGTGCACATTAGCCATAAGGATGGCTTCCTTATTTTCAGCTTCTCTTCTCTTTCTAACCATTGTCATATTGGTTGTCATCCAAGCACGATTTTAAACCTCCTGGTGTGACAAAAAGAAAGAAAATAAAAGGTTTGGTGGCTGTCTAAGAGTCCTTTCTTTTAAGGACATACAGGTACTTTGGACAATCCCAGACTTCCTTTCTAGGAACATCTGCCTTGGGTACTCCCTTGCACGACCAGTTTGCGACAATACAGAAGGTCCCCCCCCCACATCCACGTTCCCTCCACCAGTTATCAGATGACTGCCATTTGCTGGGGGGTTTTGGTGGTTTTTTTTTTTCATTGAGTCCTTTGGCCACTGTCGACCTGTCATTTTGTTTCTCTGTGCCTTAGTCCCTCAGAAGAGATATTAAAAACCCTTCTATACAGAACGCAGTTTACAGGGTTATCCTTTTCTCTTCCTGTATATTTATATAGCACATAGCACGAACCTTTTTTTGGTTTGATACTTTAGACTGCATACTCAGTAAGTTGTGAATTGTGAAATAATTGTGAGGTTGTGAAAGAAGTTATGATTCATACTACTGCACTTCAGTCTTCAGACCTATCCGCGCTCTCCTGTGAAAAAAATGCTTGCACTTTTTACTTAATGTGGGATAGTGGAAGTTCTTGCGCTTACTTCTTTACTTAAGAAAAGACTTAATGTGGGATAGTGGAAGTTCTTGCATCCCAGAACCATGTTATTTTCTGAAAACCAACACACTAACTGTTCAAAATGGCCATCGAGAGCACCACCAGCCCTGGCTTGCACTTTTCAGAGTGCTGTAGATGCAAACTTTGTGTAATTTATAGTGAAGGAGGAGACTACATAAGGAGGCAGGGGAAAGAAAGAGGACTTTGAGAACACCTGGCTGCTTTGTGCTGGCTTTACTCTGCATCATACACCCAATGAGTACTAAACATAATAGAAACATTTTAGGTCTTGGCAGAAAAGCAGGCTCTGTCTTCCTAAGAACAGTTGGGCCATTAGCGGTCATTCACTCCAACAGACAGAGGCTGTCTCAAAGCTATTAGGTAGATGGTGAGAGGCTGGTTGTGAGAAAATGTTGTACTGGGGGATCACACGGAGCAATTACTTGCCTCAGCTGTGTGCAGAAAGACAGCCCTCGCTGCAGGGCTGATAGACTGGTGGAAGCCAAAAGGGAAATCAGCACTTCATAAAAGTTAATGACCAAGGATACACTTCTTATGAGTCCTGACAACAGCAGGATTCAAAAGAAAAGCAGAATGCTATTCCCTCTTCCATTGCTCCCTCCATTTTGGACCAACGTCCCTCTCTTTTTTTATTGGTGTTGCCCTTAGTTTTTAACATATGCATTTGTGAGAAAGCCCTGAATAAGACACTGCCCCATCATTTTCTTCCACTTCACCATCAGACCTATGCCATCCTTTTTCTTTTCTGCTTTCCCAGAGGTAATAGCTCAAGCAAGAATGAACATCGTCTCTCTTCCAGATGGCCCATTTTTGGTATGAAAGTTCACGCGTGAAGCCAAGCATTGACAAATCTTAAATCATCATCCCCCACAGAAGGGAGCACTAGCATTCTGAGTACTAGGCATTTTGGCTACTACTATCATATTGTCTGTACTGACATTTATTCCAAACAAAGATATTTCACATGAATGCTAAACACCGTAAGTGTGATTGCCAATCTCCCAAAGGTTACAGTGTTATGTTTCATAATTTTATGAGCTTTTTATTACTACTATTATGGTTCAACATTATTAATAAACTATAATACTTAGAACAACCATTAAATAAATAATAGAAAAGAAATAGTTATCTTTTTCTACTGTCTGGACACAAGAGAATACAGGAATACCCAATGCAGCTTTCGGCCCTGCGGCACTTACGTATGGGTATATCTACACTGACGACTCAAGACTAACTGTGACACACTAAATAACAGATTAACAATAACAAATGGAAATAAAACATCTGAATTTCATTTTTTAAAAAAGCAACCTTATTATAATAATTATTTTCTTTCCTTTTCATCTGCATATATCCTTCTATTCTACCTGGCATATTTTCTGTTCCATAACCAGCTCTGCAAAGAATACCCATAGTTAAGCATTTTTTAAATTCATAGAAGTGGTCAAGGCATGCAAGATAAGTTACAGTGTTTGTTACCAAACACAGGGTTGGAAACACAGATTGTGTGTTAGAGGGGAGGGCTTAAAACTGACGATGGCGCACCCTGCAAGAAGTGCCCGTGCCAGCTTCGCAACCAGAAGCACGATGGTTGTGTCTACCCAACACAGCCCTGAACTCATTACATCTACTTGCTGGAATAAAAAATTAGGGTTTTATTCCAAGCTCTGTGTGATTCACTCTGTGGCCACAGACAAAATGTTTCCCCTCTGTTTTCCATTTTCCCAGCTGGTAAGCACACATAAAGATGCTTCTCATTTTTAAGGCATTTTGAGACCGATGGGGGAAAAAAATTTATGGAAATGTCAATACTCAATTTTGATGATTAGGATGAGTGGCATAGGGCAGGAAGAAACCCAAGGAAAAAATCACTTGTAAGTATGGTGCCATAAAGCAAGTTCTGGGACAAGTTCTGGGAGCAAGAGACAAATCTAAAAAACGGGTAATTCCAATAGAGCTTGTAAGACATAGAATACATATGAACACAGTTTATGTATTCAGCCTTCTCAAAACTCCATTTATGTTGGAATAAAAAATTATTGTATTGCTAAAGGAACAGTCAGAACTGTGAAGAAAAAATGCTCAATTGTTATGGCAGACCACACAGCAACAGAGCATTTATGGCTCTGCTCAGGTCAGACTGCTCAGTCAGGATTTTTCTCCTGTGTATTGTCATATAAACCTCCTGCGCCATATACACAGTCCTGGGGAGTACAGGTGGTGAAAGAGCAAGAGGGGGATATCTTTACTTATTGTTGTGGAAACCTATTTGTCATCCATGTCTAGAATTATTGTCTTTTTAGTCGAGTTAGAGAAGTTTTCATTAACTCCCCAACATCCTCCCTTCACCCCAATGTTCCTTTCTTCACACATGCATGCACACCATTTTTAATTGGAAGACATGCTTTTATGAATTGTACTACCAAGGTTGTTACTACCTATTTGCCATCATTGTGCAGCACTACATTACCAGGTCAAAATAAATGATAATAGCGCAGCACTCTGCCAAAAGTCAAACACATGAATAGTAACCCTTTTGTCTGACTATTTCTGGGACAATGCATAAGCTCAGTGGATTACAAATTAAATATTTCCTGACAGTTATATGATTAACTCATGAGATTTTTGAGGTTTTATGGGAAATATGATCAGGTCTATCTTTGTCCTTGTCAAGTAGATATATCCTTTTGGTCTCCATCTAAGGTTTTCTTTGCCACAGGTTTTGCAGTAGGAGAGAAAATCCCAGTCTTGACCAGGAAAGGGAAAGAAAGAGAAGGGAAAGGACTATCTAAAGTTTGCTGAGATCTTGAGCTGTTACTCTGCCTCCAAACTTACACTTTTCCATGGTTGTACCAAGGGAAACTACATCATCAGTGCTGCAAACCTGGCTTGGAGACAGCTTTTGAAATATCAGAATTTTTTTTTGCAGGTGCAGATGATATTGAACATATGGTGTTTGAAAGAGTGGCCAATATTGCAAAAGCCTTTGGAATCATCTAATGTTTTATTTTGTGTTTCCCCACCTTCAGTTTTCACGTCTGTCATATTTTCCTAGTAGCAATATAGTGACCCATTTACAGCAACAATTGCACAATCAGCCCGTTACTAAAGATGTTATTTATCATACCGAAAAGGAAAGATTCGAGAATGCAAAGGGGAGCCTAAATGTGAGAAAAAAAGCAGTGTTTATACATCATTGTATGGCCTGGATTATGTTTCAATAACATGCAAAGATTACTTGGTAGGCACAAGTTGACTGTAGATGTTCACTGTATGTATGCAGCTTAAGCAAAGTCTTTTCTCATCTGTGAGTACAATGTTCTGGGTATTTCAGGCAGAGCGCACAACGTTTCCTATCATTGATGTGAAACGTCAGTCTGAACTGGGAAATTCCATGAAGCCTGAAGTAATGAATTACCATCATTTTCACCAGGCTTAGTAATGCACAGTGGTGTCACATTACACTGTTCTAACTAGTGCCTGTGTTATTAATTTGGTTAGGAAATGTCTAAAAAGTAAAGCCCTAAAAAATAGCATTGGCCTGTTTCCCTCTCTCTTAAATTTTGTACAGGTTTTTTCAACCTTATAATTTAAGTGAAAACTATTCTTTCTCAACTCATGCATTATGCAGTTCCTAACTCTCTCCATGCATCATCTGCCTCACACTGAGGGACTGTAGTTGAGGCAATTGCATCATACCACAAATTTGATTTTCTGCTATTTGTTCTATGGAAAAAACCTACTCTGGAATTGTTTAATTCCCTGGCATTATCTGGATATCTCACTATTTGTGAAATCAGGCTTCCCAAACCTGCCTGTATTAAATGAACATCCTGATCCCAAGGTGCCAAAATTCAGGTTTGAGAAGTCTATAAACTTCTGCTTTGGGCTGTACTGAAAACCTGAACATCAGTACTTTGGGGCATCAGACTCTCAGTGTTGACCTTACATGTCATGAGACACTAATCCAAAACTGCATTGAAGCGATCATTCAGATGAGTAACTAATGATTTATTCAGAAGGTGGCAAAGAGCCATCCTTCATATTTCCTATGTGTCTGTCCACGTGCTGTAGCTAGGCACACCTGAATGAGAATTAAACCAGGATGCTAAATCTGTAAATCTTTTTTCTAATTGCTTGCATCTGCATTTCAGCCAGGCCAGTGTGGGAGTCAATGGGACACTCGGTTGCTGCTCACATCTCTGCAGCTTCAAGTCACCCAAATCAATTTACAGGTACGATTGTCTGTAAGAGCTGGTAGGAGAGTGAGCAACTTCTGTCTGACAGACTTTCACAGGATGTACACGCGTTGTATCAGACAGAATTAAAGCAAACCTCGGGAACAGATTAAAAGAAGAGCAATCAGACTCCCATCTCTGGAAAAGGATGTAAAAGCAAGTGAAGAGTGATGACATTATTCATTGAAAACTCTCTTGCAGTCAGCTCACGGAAAGTCCATACATCGCTGAGGGGAGTTTATAGTCAGTTATGGCCTTCAAGTGCTTTTTGGCTATACAGTGCTTCTGAAGTGTTTCAGGAAAAAAAAAAAAAAAAAGGAGGCTTTCAAAAAAAAAAAAAAGCTTTCAAACACTTAAGGAGGGAATGTAGCTTCATATTTGGAAGAGATGGAGATGGAAATGTCAAGAACTCAACCCCATAGCAAAGGTCTTCAAAATCTTCTGTAAGGAAGAAACTCTTCTCTCGTTCTGTCTGGCTCACTGAAATCTGAAGGACAGTTTCTGCACTTCATGCAATTCAGCCAATAAGTGGAGATAGAGTGGGATACAGGGCCTTTTCTTATTTGGTCAAACTTTATAACTTATTTAACTAATCATTGGGTTAATTGATTTTTAAGTAATATTTCAAGCTGTTTTGTGTTGCTTGATTGATAACACTGGGAACCTAAGTCCTGAGCGCGAGCTGCACAGGGCACGGTGGTGAACGCTCCCTAACCGCAACCTAAGAAACTTCTTGTAGAGCTAGTCTATGTGGAAAATTTGGTTCAGATATAGTAGAGGAACTAGTGAGTCTCACAGCTCCATTTGTATGCTTCCGCCTCCTGTATTCTTGGCTTCCAATAAGTATGCCAAGTGCAAAAATGTTTTCTCTTCTGTATCATTCATATCTCCTTGTTAGGAACTCGTTTGATGCCATGAAATCCTCTTTAACAAGCCACAAAAAGAACTCTCATTTGATGACAAATCTCTGCTTGGTAATATGATAACATCTATTTCATCATTTGTAGCCAGCTGTTCAAATAGTGATATAATTCTTTTTCTGCAACAAAGAAATCCACCAGTAACAAGATTTAGATATGTAATTGCATGAGATCCCAGGACTCAGGATGGCAATTTAAACTTTAAAAAAGTTTCCATAATATTCGTGTCTTAAATATGGCCACTGGAGATGGGTGGAGGTGACGGCCTTTTGATTTGTATTACAATTCTGGTCACGGAGATGGCCTTGTTTTTAACTTAAGAGTGAGCTGGTTGAAAGCCTGTCAGCAGTCTGCTTGTTCAGCCTGGTTCTGGCTCAGGTTGCCATCACTAGCTGCTACGGCCTCAGCAATGGGACAGGGAAGGCCCAACCCCTGCTTCCAGCAGATGATGCATGAGTGAGCCAAGGAGACATGCCAAAATGCGTTGGCTCAGCTGGGGGCGGGGGGTACATCACCCTAAGCCTGTACCGGGTCCCCACTGACGCCCTGTAGATGACTGTCCAAGTCTTTCCAACCAGGTTGGAAAAGTTTGAATAGAATCAGTGCAGGCTGCTGTCTGCCCTTACAAAACATGGGACAGAGAAAGGTGACCTGAGGTCCTTCTACGTGCAGATAAATTGGTTAGCTTCAACTCGCTGTTCTCTTAAAAGTCTACAGCCACTTGCAGCATGGCTACAAATGGCCTATGGGCAGCATATGAGAGAGAGCTCCAGCGGGTTGCTGAGATCTTGGCATTCCATAAACACGCGGATGCTTTTATGGGCACGCACAGAAGGGATGAGTGTAATAAATATAAATATATAGGTACAAACACAACGATGTATGTGCATATATGTCAATGTATGTGCTCACATAAAGGGCTGTACTTCATATCTCTCTGTGGACAATCAGAAACTTTACAACAGTTTATTGCTTTTTAATGTTTTTTGTTTGTTTGTTTGTTTGTTTGTTTTTCTGGAGTACTTACATTTTAAAGTCAAGGGTGGGAAAAAAGAAGAAATAATAGGATTATTGCAGCTTCTGGAAAGCACTGTCCCCTGCAACCCTTTTGCAGCCAAAATGATACTAAAGGGATTGAAGTAACCTTAACATTGCTCCACAGCAACACCAATCTTCCCTCTTCCTTTCTTCCAGCCAGCTAGCGAGATTGTCTCCGGTATTATTGTCTCACCTGTTCAACAGCACAGCCAGGGAATGAAGAGGGTGAGAAAAACCCTCAGAAAGTAGAGTAGAAAACATGAAATTTTTACTAATGGAAACAGAAGCAATATGGGGGGATGAGCAAAGAGGGAGGCGGACATTACAGCCTCCACACCTTTACTCATGACAGCCTCACCAGGGGGAGCAGCACTGCCCTTTTCTTTCTGTGTTAGCCAGCTGGGGAAGTTACACCTTAACGTATGCTCAATGTCCAAGCCATCCTTTACGTATACTGCGGGCTTTTGTCCAACTCCGTCCATTTCCCGCATGAATTTATTCAAGTTATAGTTTAATGCTGTAGTTACTTGCAGTGTAATGGCTTTTTGAGCTAAGAAAATACACGGGCAAAAGGCGATGCAAAGCATGCCAAATGGAACAGAGGGGATATGGCTGTAAATGAGGCAGGATCATCGGATCCTCCTCCCTGGACTCCCACGAAACTGAAGGCGGCTAGAAGGCGGCGTGATCTTCATTGCTACAACACGGAGGTAGTTGTTTGTTGTGTTGCTGTGAAGCAACAGCAAAAGAAAACAAAAGATCATTTCATCTATTCACTTTAAGCATCTAAAACTATGCCTTTGTGAAAACTGCAGCTTGGTTTCATTGTGCTACTGAAATGAACCCAAGATCTTTTGTGACATTTCAAATAACAAGAACAATATATTTCTCCATTACTTTACTTTAAGCACATGTGTTTTGTAGTTAATGTAGTTCCTGGTGTTATGAGAGAGCAATGAAAACAAAATCCGTGCTTAATGCACTGAACTTTGACAACAGCAGCTGCAACGCAAAATTAAAATCCACTTCTTTGCTTTGCTCTAAGGGTTTGAACCAGCTTTGGGAAAGTGCGACAGCGCGCTGTGAATGAGGATATCTGAAATGAAAAACGCCTGCACGACTGCCCGAAGGACAGATCAAACGACCAAAAGCAAACAGCGATGTGCTAGGCTGTTTGCTGAATACCCAGGTGAAATCAGGCAAAACCCGTAAGCCTTGGAAATTTCAAGACAAAAGAGAGATACTGAATTTTTATCACCTGCTGCAAGGCACTAATCATGGAGATAAAAGACTCATTTATACTGGATGACTTGACCCAAAAGCCAGAGGAGGCAAAGAAGGCAATGAGGTTTCTGCCATTGGTCTCAAGCACTTTAAATCTGGCCAGGAGACATACCCATTGCAATTTTGGACTAAGTTGTTTTTTGGGGGTTTGGTTTTTTGGTGGCTTGTTTTTTTTTTTTTTTTCCCCAGACAGCAGCAGTAAACTGAGCATTAGTCTTTTTTTTTTTTTTTTTTTTCTGTGATCTTGGGATGTCCTTTAGATGTTTAACTGCATTTTATAATGACCCAATATGTTCAGGTTTTGTTGATTTGTTTTTCCTTTGTATCATCAAGGACCTGCTTTGGATTTCTGGTTGAAGTAGGAACTACGCAAAACCTCTCCTGCCTCTGAAGGAGGGTTCATTAGCACCGTCTCTGCTGAGCTCCTGGCAGGCTTCAGCCTCAGCTGCCGCGCTGGCCGAGCAAGGTGAATTTCTCTCCAGTGATTTTCTTTAAGTATCTAATAGAGGGACAGTGGGAGAAAAACCCAAGGGAGGAAGGCTCTGCAGAGACTACGATCTTTAAAAGATTATGAACGAGGACTGGCAGAGAGAAAGAGCTGGTGGTGCCACACTTGCCTGCTCCCAGGGGATGGCACCTGTGCAAGCCAGGACTCATGACTTGAATGTGGAGTCTTCCCATTGCCTGTCCTCCACAGAAGAGGCAGGTTTTTATCACGCAGGGGCCCATCCATGGCACAAGGTCCCTCCTATAGGGATAAATGGCAGCTAGGGAAATAATATGGCTTCACTGGCTCTGAAAATTGACACGTAAAGTTAGTCACTTAAAATGAAAGAAAGTGCTGAGGTTTACAGCTGAATTATGTTCCTATGATGTAAAAGAGTATTGATTCGGTTAAATAATAAAGTCGCATTGCTGAATGTGCTTCTTATTATATGTTAGTCGCAGTAATGTAAATATCTTGCAGATCTTTGTGCACCATCCGCCATTAATTTTCGATGAGGAATAGAAGTAGCAAGAGTCAGTAGGTCTGACTCTGCAAGCTTTCTTTCTTTTTGCATTTAACTTTCCATGTATTGAAATGCTCTGAATACAGATTGAGTTGCTTTGTTCGATATTTATTATTGTTCCACCTGCGTCGAAATGGGAACAGCAATGGCTTTGATAAATAGATTCAAAGGCAGTCAAAACTCACTGTGCCTGTTCTAAAAGCTTTTGTGTCCTCTGCTGGAGTTCTTTTTGATAGCCTCTTCCAGCAAGACACCTCTTGAAATCAAAATAGATATATATTCCTTGCTTCCATAGAACACCAGTGCAAAACCTTTCATTAATCCAGATTGTTCTGTGTCACATACGTGTCCAATTTTTTTGCTTTTTTTTCTAAGAGCCAAAGTCTGTTACTCTTTCCTACGTTCAGAGATATAGTACTACTTAAGTCAGAGGGACCGTGTACATGATCACTGACAGATAATTAACAATAAAGGTGCCAGAATCTGGCAGTAGAACTTCATTAGCCTTCCAAAGCATACCAAAGAATATTCATTATCACAGTATGAAGTATCATAAATAATTAGCACTAAACCCACACACGCCAAGTGAATGATCAGTATGACTTCATATTGTGATCAGCTTGCCTGTTTATTTTATTACTGTGCTCATTTGCATGCTCAGGATTTTGCCAAATTCTGCCATTCATACTAGTTCTCCCACCATTTTTGTGGAGAAAGAGAAAGCCATGAAGATTGTCTTGTTATTTTCCTCAATCAGGCCGCCAACTAACTGTAAATATTTCACTGTACCATTACAGTACAATCTTGCTTTAACTCATCATCACGACACTGCACCAAGACTATCTCCCCCTTTTTTTAACTTTGTTTATGACGGTAGAATGACGTTACAAATTACAGTTGTAAAATAAGGCAATATTAACCATAAGGTTGATACAAACCTTCCTGAATTGAAAGAAGCGGAGTTTAAAAATGAGTATTGTGTGTATAAAGTACTTCTTTGAGAATTCGTGTTTGTGCCTCTTCCCTCTTCCTTTTATTCGTGTACTGAGTGAGGACTCTTTTCTCCCAAGAGGAGAATAGAGTGCACAGAAAAAGAACACCAAAGTGACTAACTTACACACGCACACAGAGTTTTTATGTAAATATGCCTTTAAATTTCGTTCCAAGATCATCTTTGCCAGCAGCCCATGATGTAACTGGCTGAATAATGAAAGAGGGGCAGCATTAGTTTAAAGTGCTTGTTGTGTTTGTTCCATTATTAAGTTTTGATGCCTGGTGCTACAGGGTAACGCGACACGACACGGCTAAGCGGTGAAATGAGTACTATGAAAATTTAAACTTAGGCACACACCAAGAAGCTGGAAACAGCAGAACATGAAGCGTCTAAGGCATCTGAAAAGCAAGCGAACCAAATAATCCACTCATCCTATTATGCCTACTTTCCATTCTTCCTCTGCAAATCTCATACACCTGTGTCTGAAATACACCTCCCGCTTTCACCTTCACTTCAAATTTAATCCAGACATCTCTCTTGGACTATCCTACTTATTAAAATCTTGTTGGTGAATTTACCATTACTGACAGTTCGGCTAACCGGAGTCCCCCGATATATCCACAGGACGGGAAAAGAGTGCTGCAGCCCGGGTGAAGCGAGATGGGGGTCAAGGGCACGCAAGTGGTTTGCTGACCCTCCGCGGTGCTGTGCAGCGTGGCAGAACGGGCTCGTCTGCATGCCTCGCGTGCTGCCAAGCTCTTTGAACAGCAGCTAAGAGCAGTTCCGCCTTCCTGTGCTATTTCCTAGATAATCCACAAGCATAATAGGAACAGGTTCACCCCAGTCACGACTATCAGTCAGAAATTTTCCCATTTTTTTTTTTTTTTTTTTTTTTTTTGGTAAAAAGATGTAAATTCACCCAATTAAAATGGGAAATATCAATTAGAATAAAATTCACGACACAAGGGGGAGAAAAACAGTGAAAGCATTTAAAAAATGTTGAATGATTCCAATTCATTTTCCATTATAGTTTTAAAATTGTACAGAATGAGAATAGAAGGTTACAAAATTATCACAGCAGCACAATTCAATTTACAAGGATTTTTTTTTTTTTTTTTTTTTTTAACCTTCCTGACATTTGGGGATGAGGAAGAAACGCACACAGACTAAAATATTTTCAGAAGCTCCATTTGGCTCCATAGCTGAGCAGCTGGCAAGGGGCTGCCTGTTTCATATTTCCTGCGAAAATACTAAAATGCTGACTCCCATGGCAGACCCCAACTGATCCCAAGTTTTCACTAGATCAAGTAAAAGGCAAGGCTGCTACCAGCATGTGCCGAACCGAAGGGAAGCGAAGTGGGGCACAGCCGCGTTTCTGCCACTGGGCAGCATCACCCAGCTGAGGGAAAGCCGGGGCTGCTCCTCGTGGAACAAAGTTCTGCCGGAGCTTGGCACGGTTGGCCTATGAAAGGTCGCTTCAGCCGGCGGTGCAGCCTCCCCCAGAAGAAGCAGGTAGATGTCGACAACAAGAAATCTGGGGAAGAGGCTGGCTCTCACATTGCATCTGGGCCTCCCCTGAGTCCTGCTGCCTGGGTTTGGACCAGCCACTCCTGGTTTGCCGGAGCATCACAAGCCTTGCAACTGATTTGGAACTGCCAGCGGCTCATGCTTAGAGTGGGAAATGGCAGTTACACCCCTGAAAGCCAGGTGCTTTGGAGCAGACAGAAGTAGTCCTCGTGGAGTTTCTGAGTCAGCTAATATAATTCACTGGATTCCACAGAAAACTAAATAAGTTTTGTGTGTCAGAGAGAGACTACAGGGAACTTGGTTGTCATCTACAAAAATTCATGAGAGAGCTTGTGTTCCTGTTCAGTAGTTCATTTTCAGAGGGTGATTTAGCCACTTGTTTTATTCAATTTAAAACTGTCAGCTTGTTTTTCATAAGAGAAAATAGATTAGAGAGCCTGAGAAGCTGTCTTTTTGTTCTTCACAATGGCCTCAAGCAGGCCCCCCAGTACTTCAACTGGCCTGGGCAGCTTCCCTCAGCTCCCTGTCTACCGTCTCCCTGGGGAGGTATATCATAGAGAGAAATCAAATCAAAATTTACTGCAAGATTAAAGGCACTGGAGATAGAGCAAGATGCAAGGAATCACTGTGCATGAGATTAATGCTCAGACCAACACAGCTTTGAATTCCACTCCAGCTTCACAGATTACCAGAGAACAATAGTCAAGTTGAAACAAAGCCTTTTCCTCTTAGAAGCGATCACGCTTGGCTGGAACTTGCTCCATCACTGTCTGCGCTAATCAGTCACTTCACAGTTTGCCTGGCACCCTCTGGGGCTGCCCCCCACATAGCCCCTCCTTCCCCTCTCATTTCTACTTCTTCCCAACTTCTTAGGCTGGTAGGAGAGAGCTTAGAGGGACATCTCACTAGATGCAGAGCAGAAACTTAGGAAATCTAAGGCCAAATCCGAGCACGATGCCAAGATTTATCTTGTGGACTCGGTAGCCTGTCGATCTACTTTGTGTCTCAAGGTAGATTTCTCTCTGCCTTTGCATCAACAAAGGCAATAGCCTTCAGCTCTGCTCCCTTCCTTTTTTCCTCTTCCTATTGTACAATGAAGAAAAGCTGACTCAAGGCTAGTGGTAAGAGAGAGCGTAGGCTTCAACTATTGCACTTCTCGTACAGCATTTTGCTAACTCCTTTGCTAATAGAGCTGGTAGAAAGGAGAATGAGAGAGGGGAGGCCATTCTGTCCTTGCTCCTTTTCTTTTTTACTACTTTGAAAGTTTTGAATATTTTCACATAACTACAGAGCTAACAAAAGTGAGAAGTAAAATCCCCTTTGAAATGCGGAAATTCAATATGAGAAATGTGATGACAAGACACAAACGTAGCTGTTTGAAAAGGTTTGCTGAACCGGGAACACGGGGCTGTTGTACAGTTCCTGCACAGGAAGAATGAAGAGAGCAAAAGGAGCAGGCTGTGTGGAGACAGAGCAGCAGATCGCCTGAGATTCTTTTAACTGAAAATTGAATCCAGCTTCATTCATAATATATTTTTTATGAAACTGCGGAATGAAAAAGAAAAGTTTTCAATGAAACATGGGGCTTCTGGCTTGCTCAAGAATACCACAAAAGCCCTTATTCAGTTTCCCTTGAAGTCAAGGGAACCATGTCTTTTCTGGTTCGATTTTCAGCTCTTTGAAGCAGAAACTCACTCTTTTATGTGTCCCTACAGCGCCCAGTGCAAAAGGTCTCCTGTCTCAGCAGGGGCTTTTAAGTGCTACTGTAATAAAGTTAATTAATCCTAATTTTCAATGAACTCCTTAATATTTTCAGTGTCGTCCTTGACAAAAAACGTGTGCAGACTGAAGAGGCATGAAATTTTAATTTAGCATACGGTGAAGAGAACTTTTTCCCATAACAAAATCTAATTCAAAAGCTGGTAAAAATGTGGTTCATACTAAGCAGATGCAGAAAGAGTGTTAACAGTGTAACAAAACAGAAATCTACACCTTACACGTACTTGTAGCATAAAAATTAAGTGTAAGACGGGTGAGAGATGCACTAGCATGTAGAGATACTATTTATAACTTTAAGGAGACAGAGATGTACTATTACCTAGCTCCATCTGCATGGAAATGACGGGCCGCTCAGAGACAGAGGTGTAAATCTTCCCGATGTGATTCCTCCCCACTCTTTTGCAAAGTAGCACTCGATATTGACTTCTGCACTGCTACCGTATAACTTCTGAGTTAGCCATTGAAATAAAAGGGCCAGTTCACATCTCTCTGTGGCACCGGTTCAGGTTGCAAATGTGGGTAGACACTGCTGCATCAGCCCGCACTTCAGTAAATGTTTTGAAGGCTTATTTTTCACAGCAGGAGCAGAAATAAAAAACGAGATTCAATTGTACATGTTGGCAGCCTGGGAGAAGTGCCAGTATGTCATAACCCCATGTACCAGCCCAGCCCCTTTACTTTGTAAAGTACAATTATTGCAAATTGATTCAGAGCCTGGCAAACATATCAGAGGCATACAAATGCCATCTGTAAATATGCATATACAGTACGCATAAATGATCCTGTTTTTCTTGTTCTTTCTGGTAAAAAGAAGTTAAAAGCCTTAATCTGAACTATGCTTTTCCCTCAGCTGGGGCAGATTTCTGTCTGAAGTAGTTTCTTGAGGCTTTCCTTAAAATCAGTGAAGAACACAGGTATGGCAGAAGGGGCCAGTCCCCCCTGCGGGAGCTGTGTGAGGCTTGAGCACTTCCCATCCCTCTCCATTAGCTACAGTCCATCCCAGACAGTTAAATGAGACTTAAACATCTTAAACTTGGTTGGAGTAAATGCTCGGTATTTGGATGTTTAACATCGTTTGAGTGGAATCTTTGTATAACTCCGTGTCAAAGAGCCACAAATCTATCTAAAATATGTTGGTTTCATGTAGAGAGAACTGTCAATTTTAAAGTCTATCTGTGGTAATTTGCAACCAGAAGAGAGTATTAGGTCCATTGAACAATACAAATATTTGCCTTTCATAATTTACAGTTATAAAACACAATAAAAGTTACAGTATAGAAACAGATATGCTATTACCCCAGAATTTAATCTTCTGTATCCGTAACATTAAGCAAAATATATCACTGAACAGAAAATCCCATATGTGGATGAATAATAGGAAACTTTTTTTCCCTGCAAATTATTTCTCAAAAACATCCGCTGTGTGATAAAGCTGTGGGATTAATTAATTTAGCACGCATCTATAATTGCCTTATCGCAATCCCTCTGTCGCAGGACTAATGCTAATGCTCCAAACCTCCAAGCATCTTCAAATGGCAACATTTTTATAATCACAGCATGCCACAAACATACTTTCTTAGCTTCAGCACATATGGAACTTTCGTCCTTACTACATACAAGTACTGTATTTATAGACGGACTTCAAGAGTGCATAGATATTGCTGCTACCTTACAGTGGAAACCATTTTAAAAATGAAGCTGTTCTCTTCCTGTTAATGCTAAGTACCACTGAGAAGTTAAGTGCCAGGCATAACTCATAGTTAGTTATATAGGCGTATACCATTCCTATGCCATAGCTAAATCAGAAGATTTTAAATAAGGATACACCACTGGACAAGCTGCTCTAACCGCATTTAATCAAGTTATTCTTTTCGAGAGCTCATATTTAGCTCAGTAATATCTCCCAGAAAGCACCCATTTCTTGATTTGACTGTTTTAACAAGAATTTCTTATAGTTCTCTATTCCACTCACATTTTTTATAAACACATATCACAAGACGCAACAAAGCACAGGTGTTTTTTTTAACCATGAATATTTATTTGCATGAATACATTAGTTTACCTCTACTATGTTCACATTTCTTGTATACCTTTTCTAAGTAGGTGAATAAAATGCATCATGAACAGGGCTTCAGGAACGCTCAAAGAGGGAGATTATTGAACTTTTACCTGGATTTACAGAAAGATCATTCTGAAGAGTTTAGCTGGACAGAGAACAAAGAATTACCCGGCCTATTTGAATATCACAAATGAAACAAACCCTAACCCAAGAATTATTCATAGAAATTACTCAACCGATAGTTAGAATAACTATATTACATTAGAGGATGATTTAAAGCTTATTATAGATGACTGGCAACAAAAAGAAGATAAATTATAAACTGTGTTTCAAAAAAATTATTCCTGACGGGAATAATTTTTTCCTTCAAGATACAATGTGTACCATGATTTGATTTAAAATCCAGGTCCTGGGTAGTGTCTGATCCCATGAACAAGCATAGCAGGTGATCTGCGAGCTCTCCTTGGAACTAAACCCATCAGTCTGCTCAAAACCATAACTCAGACAAAAACCCAGCAGTCCTAGCGACGCAGGTCAGGACAGAACGATGGTAATTACATTTATTATTTAGGGAAAGGGACTGGGAAGTGATGAGCGCATTTTGCAGCAGCTACCTGCCGCCTTATGGGAGGAAGCAATGTGTCCTACAGCCCTCTGGCACCAAATCTTTTTACTTCAGCAAATGTGCCACTTTGTTTCACCAACATATGTGAGCAATCTGGAAAAAGCCTGTCAGGGGAACAGGCACTGCAAGTCCTCCTGTCTTTCTGGTGCCTTAAATATTTTATTTTAATCCCTAACTAAACTATATGCATGATGAGCAAGATACAGCAAACTCTTTAACAACCTGTCTCTTCTTTTTGGACAAGCAAGCCCTGACTTACAACACAAGGGAGAAGAGAATCAGCACTTCCTAAGATGGCCCTTCATTAAAATGACATCTTGTAATCATAATTTTTATTCTGGATTCCAGAAAAACTAAGACTTGCATTGTCTATTTACGTCTGTCTGTTTCAGTCTGCTCATTAACAATTTTTGGCAATATCTGGGCAATTTCAAATTCAAATTTGACAGAGGTAAGACTTTCAAATATATCCAGTCCCTAAAAACATGAGTTAGCAACTGTGTCAAATCAAGACAATCACTTACTTTCTGGAGGAAAGACAGTTGCAACTCAGTGTAGATTTATCCTGCAAAAGTCAGGAACCAGCCGGGAAGTCTCGCAGTATTCACCCAGCAGCTGATTGGCATGTTAGCTACAAGAAGCAGGGGGAGAAGACAAATAAGGATTAGAAGAGCAGCAGGTATGAGCTCATGGCAAATCATATTCCACTAGATTATAGAATATCTTATTTTTACGGAATGATTTTTTTAAGTTTCTTGCACAAGCCTTCCTATCAATTCATTTAAATGCATGTTTAAGTGTCATACCATTTTTTTTTCCTGCTTCTGGATTTGTTTGCACAAGTGCCCACTAAAGAAACTTCTGCAGCACTGAAAATACACTTTCTTATGTCTTGTTCCAGCCATATAGCAGAACAAGTCTTCAGTAATGAAGATACGGAAACTTTACTGGCTGAAATTTGGTGGAAGGAGGAAGAAAGAGAAGCACTGTCAGAAAAAAAAGTGGGTCAGAAGCTGGCACTGACTACGTCTTCGAAAGCGGTGAAGAGCAGGAGGAGTGTTCCTGTGTTCCAGCTCCTGTGGTGGTCTGCTAGCCTTGTCACCCATTGTCCAGGCTTCCTACAGTTACGGGGTCATTTTCAACCCTCTTCTATAAACTCATGGTTGTTTTTTTCTGTTATTCCTTTAATCACTAACATATTTTACCTCCAAAGAGGGACACTTTTCATTAGGCAATGAAATGAAACGACTGAATCTCCCCTTCCTGCTTTAATTTTATCAACACTTTGACTTATCCGGAGATCTTCCCAGTCAGAGCGAGAGGGAAGCAAGGGCCCACAATCTGAATGAAAGCATGTCTTCTTTTTTCTTTCTTCTTTCTTTTTCTAATCTCATTTTTATTTTTGTAATTCTCACTTTTCCTCGGGTTATTTAAGATGACAGCAGCCTCTTGCCTTGTGTGTTGCAGAACTAAAACTATTTTCAGAAGCAGTAGACTCAAGGAATGAGAAATAACATCTATAAAACTTGTCCACTTGGTTTCCTTGATCTGTGTAATACTTTGAGACACCTGTTATTACAGACTTACTGGACTTCCTCAGTCCCCTTGAACATTGCACACTTCTGTCTTTTTCCTCGATAAGAAAACCAGCAGTATAATCTTAGCAGCATCTTTTTCTTTCCCCCTTGAGATCTGTATCCTTACAGATTGTGATCCTCTCGATACAAAAGTGTTCCCTGAGTAAACACTGCTGAATCTTGTAGCTTCAGTGGTACTCCTCCACCATATGTATTTTCTATACAGATCACGGCCCTTTTCTCGCTTGCACAAAAGCTTGCTGAGAATGAATGTGTGGAAAGGCCATGACACCTCCCTCAGTGTGCATTGTGTTCTCTTTCCTTTAGCCCTTGGAAGGCTGCAACAACCACAGCCCATAAAGGACAGAGAGAAAAATGTGTTACAGAATAAAGCGACAATGCAACAAATACAACTCATGTGAGAGAAAGGATGTGTTATTGCAGGAAGGCAATAGCTTTGTGTGATGCCCAAGGTAGGACTGCACGGTCAGAAAGGCAATTCCTGGCTTTCTGACCCACCCACCAGAGACTCCGTGGAGGAAAAGGGGGAGAAGAGGAACCTCGTCGTGTCTGGTCTCAGTGCACCAGCACGCTGGTGTGGAGAAGCTGAGATGCAGGGCTACAGGGGGCTATCCAGTCTAAATACACAATTCTGTGAGCCACATCAGAAGAACAAACACTCAGAGCCAGAATACATATATCGCTTGAATTACTGAACAGAAAATAAATCAGAAACCCAAATGGTTCCATCTCAGTTCAGCATGTTCAAACTCATTTTCTTGCATTATCATGCAAATGAGCCTTCCCTCAAAAAATAAACCACAGTGCTAGGAAAAATCATTGGTCCCGCAGCTGCAATCAGGGAATGAATGAGACATGACAGTGCTCTTGTAGAAGCTCAAACAGCCTGAGCTTGCCTCACTCATCTTTTCCTGCAGTGGTAACATCCTGTGGGATGCAGTTTTGTGTCAGTTCTGACACTGTCATTTCAGATGTTGTAAAATCCTGGAAGCAAGGGAAGGGACCAGGGAAAGAGGGGAGGAAATAGAAAAGAAAACACCATCTGAAAACAAATGGCACAGTCCCTTGTGCCATTGCAAGATCTCCATGACTTGTCAAGACAGCCACCACTCTGGTCAAAATGTGCCTACAGCTGGCATGGCAGAAGTGCCAAGCCTTGGAAACCAGCTCTTGGGTTGTTGTTATAACCTATATAGCGGAGAGGGCCTGCAGCATTTGGTCAGTTGATCTGGGTTTTCTTTTCACATAGCGGCCTGTCTTCCTTCTGAGCAAAACTTAGAAGAAGTTTGAGATCAACATATTTCTGTTAATTAATGACAATAAACTGCAAAAGAAAAAGGCAGTTGCACGATCAGCAGCATTTACATAGGCTACTTCTCTTGAGTCTCCCAGTAGTGTTGAGCCGACATCACAGCCTTCCCTCTAAAAGGACATGAATTTACCTGGGCATGTGGTTTTTTGTACATTGATAGTAACAGACAATCTGTCCTACTGTCATGCTAATCAGGTTCAAAGAGATGGAGCTGACAGACAGATGAACAGACACCTAGCATAACTAGAGATGGCAGGTTTCTTTAGTAAATCATCATAAAACTAGTTAATAAAGGATATAAGAACATTTCTCTCTAAATTATATCTGTCACTTGAATACTTAGAGATAACTTGCTAAATTGTCATGACTTTCGTATACAGTTCTCTCTGCCACTATGAGACTGATGAGCCTTTTAATGCAAATTCTTCTGATTATCAGATTGATTCCTCTACATTTGATGGCCTCTGCTTCTGGCTAATTAGATGGTCAAAAATATTCTGATTAATCTGTGTTTAATCAACCAAAAACATTTCATTAGAAAACTCTACCCTTCAAAGAAGTTTCACCAAACCTAAAATGGTTTTTTTGATGTGAATTTGTCTGATTACTGACAAAATTCCATCTCATCTCCTATCCTCCCTCCCCCATCTGAGTACTCCGGGTGCTTCAGATCCTAGAGCAGTGTTTCTGAGGCACAAATTCAGGGGGATACTGCAAGACCAAGAAAGAGGGTCTAGTCAGTCCCCTGGTGCCCAAACCGCTCACGGGAAGCCAGTCTGGGGCCTCTGATAGCTCATCAGTGAAACCATAGTTTTCAGTTATGGTGAGCCTGCAAGAGACTGTCATATATGCACTGCGTATCTTTCAGATATGATAAAGTTGTGGACAAACTGAAGATGGACTTGCCAGGGCAAAATGTTTTAAGTAGCTGTATGGATCCTAAGCTTTTGCAAAGTGACTCCTGATTTAGGTAGCCTTCAGTTTCTCAGAAGGTACCTTCTTTTTCAGGTATCACACGTTCAGATTTTTCTTAGATAGTTCTCAGGTCCTCAAAATATTGAGCAACTGCTCTGTGAAAGTCAAAACCCTCAGGATTCCCTAGTGTCAGAAGCTGAAAGTGGAAGTATCCAGAAATCTCCCGCTGCTCTGTAGTGGCAGTTCATTCTGCTTCGTAGTTCCAGCAGTTAGATAATTGAAAGTGGCTCACTATTTCCTGAGTGATTAAGAAGAATGAATATGAATTCTCATCACTCTCAGATAAAAATATTAGGTCATTAATTTCTGGGGTTTTTTTGTGATGCTCTCCTAGGAGAGGGGAGACTTTAGCTTACGGGGAAAAATCAGAACAATTTTAATATCTAGCTATTTTGGTATTTGATGTATTAATTAGGAGGTAGCAGTGGTTACTAACACAAATGCACTACAGAAATAAGAAATTGCATACTTTGCTCACCACAGATGGAATGAAAACAGAAGATCACATTACTGTCTCATAACAGTTAATGTGAATTTTATTCTTGTGCTTTCAGACTAATTGTACCTGATTTACCATAACACAAGACCATAATCTGGCCCATATTTTAAGGCACTTCCTGTTTCTTTCCAACATGTTTTTGGGTACTAAATTGAACAAGAATTCCAGGCAGAGGACTCCTCTGCCATTTCCCAAAGAAAAAAAATGGTTCTAGTCTTTCATTGCCTGTGTTACACTGGTAAATATAAATAGCAAAAATTCACAAACAAATTATTTCCAAAGCATGAGATCACAACACTAAAAACTAATTGTATTCTGAGTTCTTTTAATTATTTAGTCTATTTGCTGTTGAGAAGGTCTAGTTTGTTTTGAAGATTTTCCCTGTAGCAAGCCAAATGCTTGAAAAGAAAACAAAAGAAAGCCAAATTAAGATTCTGGGTGAATTCTGGACTACAAGAGAAATACCAGGTATGGAAAACTCACAAGAAAATTACAGCACATGCCAACATTACACTTTTACATTGTCTGGTGTTATAAAGAAAACCAAAATTAAACTTTGAGTTCTATTTCAATAGAAATAAACTAAGACTTAACTATGATTTATTAATGATTTCTGTCTGTCTATTCTATGTTTGTCCAAAATTACATCACTTTCTGATATATTTTTATGTTGTTACAGTTATTGTTTATAGCAATAACTGTAGTACAGTCATTGCTACAGTACTGTGAAAGGAATAAAGGGAAAATCCATTGATATATTTTACATCAGCCATTGAACACCATTGAATTGTCAGTATTCTTCTACAAAACCAGAATAAATGCAAATAAAGTATAGTCTAGTGGTGCTCGGCGTGCTTAGGTGATCCTTAGAGATCTTGTAGAGATAGGCAGCATAAATACATTTGCATTTCTTTAAAACAGAAACTTTTCCTTTGACTTTAAAATGTTCTATAATACATCACAAAAGTTTGTATATGACAAAGCAGAAGTTAAACAGGTTTCAGCTGTTCAATAGTTGTGTTTGTTAGTATTTAGCTACTACAAAATGGAAAAGAACGAAATATGGTTTAATTAGCACTGTCAAAAAGGTACTAAAATTAACTTGGCAGCAGGGATAAAGTTAACAAATCTTAGCCTTTTGTCTCTCCATATGATCAACGCTCATATACCAAAGTTATTTGACCTGTTAGGAGATGCATAAAACTACACCGCCAGGGCTCTTTTATTGTAGCTTATTGCCTTGGACACCACAGGAAGAAAGACAAAACAGCAGTGATGTGCCTTAATTAGGCCACAACTTGATTAACTTCGCACATTGGGGATCTCTTCCAGAATTCACTCATCTGGTGCAGAGACTGCTCACTTGTACCGTCTGGTGGAAGGCTGCCCACTGCCCTGCTCTCCTCCGAGCACTTAACCCGGCCTGGCCTCACCGCAGGGAATGGCCTCCAGCTCATGCAGGAGCGGAGGGGACAGAGGGGAGACTCTGGACTCGTGCTCTAGCAGCCAGGCAAACCCTGACACCTTTCCACGTGCTGCATTGCGAGATACCTCTCTAGTATTGTTTTAAAGTCCTGCTTGTCAAGGAATCCAGCTCTTGATTGACAGCTACCTTGAATGGATAAATATCCAGCTGCAGCAAGACAAATATGACCTGATCGAGATTACTTACCACCACCCTAGGAGACTGAGACTGGAGGAAGACACAGTGCTTAATCCCATTTAAGACCACTATTAAAACTACCTTCATAGATTAGACTAGTGACATCACTTTCAAAACCACTGAAATAAATATCAGCTTCTTGTTAAAGGTAATTGAAAATACACACGTGGTTTTTTGCTAGTAGAAGATGTAACATCTCTTTCTCTTCTAAAATCAGGTCACATAGGAGGGTGTTTCCCAAAGAAGGGAGCAGGGGCAGTGGTGAGGGAATGTCTGTGTCTCATCCAAGCATTCCATTTTCATTTTCCTTCTGATGTTGCCTCTTCCTTTCCCTGCTATAAATATTTCATTTTTATCCCATTTAAAATGATACTTGAAGTGTCGTGTTTTGCAATGCTAAACTGTAATGTTTGCTCTCTCAGGAATGCTGCCTCTTCCCTCAATGAAATTCTGAGGAAGTCAACCCACAGCCATGAAATATTTCATGTAATTGGAAAGGTATTTTCCATCAAAATACCTGGGAACAGTAATGCTTAGGATGTTCCCCTACGACTATAAATGACTTACATTCGGCACTTCCATCTCATATAGTATCACATTGGCATGGTAACAACTGTAAATATAGTAATGATCATCCTCCTGTGATCACAGTGCTCTGCCAAAGCTATGGTTTAGAAATGACCATATGCATTCCAAATCAGCAGGTTTTTGAAAGACATAATAGCAACCTGTATGGGATTTCCGAACGTGCCTAGCTGCCTCAGCACGTTTGCAGAAAGAACAAGAGCACTGCAAAATAAATTCCTGCTAACATGCTCTGGTTCAGAAAGTTCACTTTACTCTTCTCCATCCTCCCATTCACACACAGACATTCATCCCATACATTGCTCACCCTCCTCCCCTCATGACATTTGCTCTCTCTTCCCTGTAAAGACATCTATACACACTCCATGGTGTTTATTAATTTAGAAACGTTCCACGCATTTACTATTAGATTGAACACTCTTTGCAGGCAACATCAAGCCACAATCCATGTAGAATGCAGCAAGCATGACTGTCTCCTGATGTTCCTAATACAGAAAGATTATCCTTTGTACACTGAGCACCATGGGAACATATCCACACCCATATTCAACCCTGAGCACTGATGAGTTAGTTTCCGTGTCAGAAGAGGCTTTCATGCTATGTGTATACTTTGCAGAAATTTCTGCAGAATTTTAGAAGAAGCTGCAGAATCTTCTACAGAAAAAGCTCTGGGCAGCTACTCAACCCAAAAAGGGGTGTCTTTTCCATTTATTTTCCTTAAAGCAAGGAAGATGTACTTAAAATACTACATATAATTTAACCTGAGCGAAATATAGCACGTACTATGATGTGAGCATTGATCTGTTTTTCTTTGCCCATCTATTACCTCAATCAACATACCTGGAGAAGGTACAAGAGTAAACCAAATTGTGGAAGTGATCCTTGAATTAAATTGAGAGAGAAGAGAATTCGCAGCATTGTCATCTGGGCACACATGAGAAGCTGAGTTATTATGCTAACCTTCTATATTAAACCAGTGTATTAGAAAGGTCTGATTTCTTATAAGTCATTTCATAAATACATTATTATCTATCAACGGGTAAAAAAACCCCCCATGACTATCTAGATTATCCACACTTCAGCTGGATTCTGGAGGGCAATGCGAATGGAGAACGGATAAGCTGACAGACATACTATATCAAAGCAATTAAAAGCAGCGTCTGGTAGTGAATGTGTATTTTACAGCTACTTTCTGATCTGCTTCAGACAGTGTGTCCTGGTTTCAGCTGAGACAGAGTTAATTTTCTTTCTAGTGTTTGCTGTGTTTTCAGATTTGGTATGAAAGGAATGTCAGTAATGCATATTGTTTTAGTTCTTGCTAGGTGATGTTTATAATATTCAAGGACTTTTTTTATCTTCCCACAGAAGCTGAGAAGGAGCATCAACAGAACAATGGAATGGCCAATGGAATATTCCATACCATAGACGTCATGCTCAGCATAGAAATGAGGGTTTGCCAGGGGGATGGGAATCAACGATCACTGCTCTGGTTGGTCTGGGCAACCAATTCACCAGGTGGTGAGAGTGACTTGTGTCTTGTATAGTCTTTTACCACTATTATTATTGTTGTTGTTATTTGCCTTTTCTGTTATTGTTCGATTAAACTGTCATTACCTCAAGCTCATGAGGGTTTTATTTTTCTTTCCCCTCCTTTTCTCCTTCTTCTCCCTACCCTTCTTGGAGGGGAGAGGGGGTGAGCAATAGGCTGTGTGGTCCTAGTTGCTGGCTGGGGTTAAACCACGACACAGTACTACTGTTTGAATTCACAGTGTAAGGAAAAATCCAGATTTTGCAACCTATCTTGCGATGGGAATATGATTGCTTTTATAGTCCACATCTGTCTCCCTACTACCTGTCAGCTCCCTTCAATCGCACCTACCAAAATACAAATAAATAAGCAATAAAAAAGTTTCTGTTTAGCTGTAATACAGGTTATCACTAAAGCCATAGAGACATTGGGTTTTTACATTGTATCTCTGCTGAATGCAATTCAAAACACTGAGTTTTCCGGCTCTCTATGTTCACAGGCACGCAATTAAACTTGGGCTTAATGTAATTTGACTAGAAAATCCATTTAAACTGTTCACAGAATAAAAGATCACTTCAGAACGAGGTGTCTAGACAGCACTTCTATTTAACTTCTGGTGAGATCATTGTAAGTCCACTTCCAGTGCTTGCCCAGGGGATTTTAACCACAAGCTTCTGCTGCATTAAAGGCTGTGCCTACGCTGGGCTTTTATTCTGGTTCTCAACGACGGAGACCGGTGTTGCTTCACTAATCTGAGCCCTGCCATGTGCTGCTGTTTACACTGCTAGAGATTATTCCGGACAGAAAGTGGATTGGTGGCACAGGAGCGAGGAGCAGCCCTGTGTGCCCGTGCGGTGCAATCACTGCAGTCCCACTGCCGGCTGGTGTTAGGGTGAACAGCAAAGAGAGGGGGGATGTGCATCTCGAGCATTTCCTCATATTGATGACAAACACCATGATAATTTCTAACGTGCAAAGAGGCTCCACACACAGCTCTTTCAAGGAAATAATTTGGAAGTAAAGCAGCTCGATGT
This sequence comes from Fratercula arctica, assembly GCA_947846985.1. Classification (NCBI taxonomy): domain Eukaryota; kingdom Metazoa; phylum Chordata; class Aves; order Charadriiformes; family Alcidae; genus Fratercula; species Fratercula arctica. The sequence continues at coordinate 32,089,203 of CANTUZ010000010.1, forward strand.
CGGTGCTGTGCATTGGTCGCTGCCACAGCTGCCAGTAAATGCCTGCTAGCTGTAAAGTCATTAGAAAGCTACAAGTTTTTACTTTATATTCCTAATCAGTGAGCGAAATGATAAGCAGAGAACTGATCTATCCAGTCTCACTCTCCCAAGATCTCCGTTACCCCAAGCATGGTGTACCCATCTCCTTGGAAACCAGTGCACTGTGCCCTGCACATAGAAATCCTACCCACACCACATTTGTAGAACCAGGTCCCAGGTGCCAGCTGAGCAGAAAAATATAAGGTTTTACTCTCTCAGGGCTCTTCCAGTAACTGAATTCAAGCAGGAAAAGTCATTAACGTATATGCACAAGTGCGTTTTCCACATGAAACATAAGAATACAGCAGCAGTAAGGGACCCAAGAAAGTTTTCTCTCCTCCAATTTATGAATCTGTCAAGACATGTCACAGAGGAATTGTGAACACTGTTTTAGTGATCATTTGGGGTCAGTATAATTACAATACAAACCCATCTGCTTCTTGGGGACTGCCTAATTACAGTGTGTCAAAATCAGATTAGACTTGAACTTGCTTCAATCTCATTCTAACCTTATTATGAATTGATATCTGAAATCCAGATCATTAACAAGAAGCAGTGACGGACTTATAAGAAGTTCTTTCATCTGTACTAGACTCTACCATAATCCTCTTTTAAATGAGTTGCCGTTTCCCAGAAATCACCATGGAGTCATCTCTACTAAACCACAGTGTTCCCTCATGCTTAGGAAATAGTTTCTCGCCAAACCGTCCCCTGTTGGGAGCGAGACCCGCACGAGACCGGCCCCCAGGAGCTAGCGGCACTGCCGGCATTTCTCTGACAGGCTGGAAAAGCTTCATTTCTCTGCTGGGGTGGCAGGGGACGTTTGGGCATTTTTTATGAAAAAATTTATGAAAGGGTAAATTTTAAAAGCAATCGCTTTCATCGAGCCTGAAGTTGTCTAAATTTGTTCATAGTTAGGTTTCAGGCAAACCCTGCCTTTTGGCACACTTCCCCGACAAACTTCCTGCTGGTTCAGAAAGTGCTGCTTCTACCTGCCAATGAGGAATGAGATTTAGTGAATCTTCCCGCACCCACAGATAACAACTTTCAATATACTGCGAAATTTTATACTGAAATGGGCTACTACAATACACAAATTACTGTGAGAGGAAAATAAGAAATTAAGTTCCCTCCCGTTCCTCTTGCCTTCTCCGCTGTCTCCTTTTCTATGGCTGCTTCGCGTTTAATTTCTTCTTCCACTAGTACAAGTAACATAATTATCTGGCTATCTCTTTGCTACTTCTATGCATAGCTAATTGGTTTCATCAGGAGAGGAATACCGAATAGCTAAAAAAGGTTTGCTTATTTTGAAATAGCACCTGATGGATAAAATTTCTGTTGGCATTAATGGGGCTGGGGATCTGAGTAGCATAAAAAGAAATAATTTCTTGTCTCTCAGGCAAACGGCAATCACGACCTGACAAAACCCTCATGCTGCTCTCAGTGTTCAGGGTGCTCAGGGAGGCAAATTCAGCACAGCCCAACCTTCAGCAGCCTTCATCTTTAAAGAAAGTGTGTGCCAGGTACACATTTTAAATACGCAGTTTGACCTTGCATAAGAACAAAGGTTAGAGAGCTAAAATGTGACAATTTAAGGGATTTTTCTTCTCAAGGTCTGTGTGATCTCTCATAAATCTCTAGGTACTAATAAGACTCATATATCACACACGGTGCGATGTACAGGACAGAATTAACTGTAATTCTTGCTTTTTCTTTTAAAAGGGAATTATGCTTTCAAAAGATGACAGATTCACAGCAGTAGCAAGTGATAACCTCTGTTTATCCACACCTAAGAACTCACATAGTTAGTGATATGTTTTTCATTACACTATTTCATTAAAATCCTTTAGGTTTGACCTGTAAGAAATGGCTCTGAAGGTGAAAGATTAGTTTTATCTCCACATCTGTTCCTTGTAAAAGTCAACTAAAGGATGCTAACTGTGGGAGGAAGATGACTCCAAGGAAAGGGATTGTTTTTGAGATGCAACAACTAGTCCACCTGTGAGCTGGATAAGGCTATCAATGCATTTAAAAATCTTTATAAAAGAGCTTGCCCTCAAAATTACCTTGAAATGTCATGACCTTCACTACATGCACATAAGGAGCTCAAAACTTCCTTATTCCTAACTAATCTCTCTGGCAACTATAAATATGTAACTTTTCTCTGTTGTTTGCTTTAGCTGCTGCTGAGATGAATTTACAGGCAAAATAAAATAGGAAAATATATTTGCAATGTAAAATCATCCCATATTTTTATTTTATCAAAACTATTTTTTCCTTAAGTAAACATTTCTAACTAATTATAAATATATTAAGACATAATATGTTGTCGGATACAATGTATTTTGATTTTATGATAACAGTAAAATATATCTGAAATAAGAACAATGATTTTTCAGAAATTATTCTATGGATTATTCTGTGGGTATTAAATCTGTAATATGTTGCTCCCCAGAGTCTTAGGAAAACGTATCTTGTTTTTGTTACTTTCCTTAAACACAGAATTCTGTATAAATGAGCGCATTCACACAATTATACTTCCCTCCTAAAGAAAACATCAAAATCGTTGTATTTTTCCTATCACTGTAGCAATTTCCATTGTGGACCCCACTGTTAAATGGAAGACAAGGCTATGACTTCCTACAAGAACCGAGATGAGCTATTAGTCTGAAGTGGCAGGACCTGACTTTGCATCTGCTAAAGAGAGCATGCACATACGCACGCTGAAAACCCACCTACATGCCTCCCACAACGACCACCAGCAGCTCCCCGTTTTACCCAATTACCCTTTCTTTTATTCGGCTTTCTGCTGATCCTATGCGTGCGGCTTACGTGTTTCCAGAGTATTAACAGCGATAATGGCATTCCCCCAGGAAAAAAGAGATGGGCTTGTACAGTGTAAACAGAGGCACCAGCAGTGCAGGATGTCAGAAATACAACCCGGGAATCAATCCAAGGGCAGCCGCGTGGGTTTTAAGGTGAGGAGCTCCGCCTTGGATGGCCAGCCTGCACTCCACCATATGGTGGATGCAAATTTCAGCAGGAGCTACTGTACATTCCCGGAAAAAGAGCACATCGGCTGCAGCTAGCTACCCTTGGTAACATTTACACGAGGATGACGATGCTGTCCTCCCTGATCTCTTGATTCTGCTCCCCCAGACACTCTCTGTCTGAGCTATCGCACAGCAGCCGCCGAGCTCTGTACCCCGGTGACCACGCAGGCTTAAAAAGAAGGCGGCAACGTTTACATATTCACATCACTGTTGTCATAAATACAGGCTGTGGTAAGAGTCTGTGAGTGTCTCTGAATCAGAATGTAAGTGCTGTGGGAATGCGCAAAGCCAAAAGTGTGCGGAAATGTTAAATGAATTTATGAGCTGTAAATGGAATTGAATCAATGCAAAATTGCATAGCTGATCATTTCCGTGCTTCTTAATACCCTGGGTTTTTTAAATACTAATTTTATGTGAAGTTTGGTTATTCACAGTGTTGAACTATTTTGTCATTTTATAATGCACCTATATCACGCATACAGGCTGTACATGAAGTACGTCAGAAACGCATGCGAGCCCATAGATATTTTTGCAGTCAAAGTGGCTTCTGACATCGTAGCGCTAATAAGTTAAAACGGTGTGTGTGTACTGAACTTTCAAACAGCAGCAACGTCTGTTTTTCTTTCTTTTCTCTCTGTATTAAGGCTCTGAGCTGATGTTGTGGAATCACTGTGGCAGCCTGGGAATAATGATGCACGAGGCAGGGAAACCACTGCCCCACGCTGAGAGCAAGTGAGGGCGTAGGGACAGAGCTGGGCTGTGCCATCAGCGGAACCCTGCCACTCTCTTCGCTGTATGAGACAGTCACAGACGCACACAAGATTTGTCTCAGAGGACTGGCAAGCCTAAGGGGAGTGAGAAAAATAAATGGCAGTTAACGTAGATAAAGCACCGGGCTTATGATTTTAATTGGGAGCGACTATGATTCACACCGATACGCAGGTGATCATCAGAATAAATCGGTAATGTTTTTTTATTTCAGTAGATGACAGCAGCGCGGTTCTATTTATTCAACCAATTGGTCACATTTGATTAGTTTAACTACTTGAAATCTGAAATAAGAATTCAGAACGACCATTTATGACACGATGAGCTAAACAGAGAAATTTGTTCAGGATTGCCTCCCTTCCTGCCCCGGCATATCCCCATCTCCTCCCTGCTGGGGACAGTATCTCTCTTTTTCTCTCACTCTTTTTACACTGGGGATGTTCTCTGCCTCTCAAGCTTTGCTTCTCTCACCTCTGCAGGTGCTTGGTGACAGCTTCAGTCCTCTAAATCTCTCCCTAGACCATCACAGTACAAATCTTTCGCTTTTGTCTAGATGAAGCCCCTGGAGCTTTCCTCAGAGGCAAGGAGAAGCTGTAGCGTGAAGCGGTTCTACTGTTAAACACAATTCAGAAAACACACAAGGGAAAAAGAAGTCAAGAACACGAGGGAAACAACAGTGTTTTTCTGCTGCTTGCTTTGCAATCTCGTGAAAGTAGGTCCTGAATTCTGGTCAGAGCCTGACTGACTTGCTTTTTGCACAGCGATTTATTTTAAATTGGGCATAGTGAGCCAATTCTGTGCATTTATGAATGCACACGGCCGTGGCGATCTGCTGGAGCAGCACAGAGGGGGTGGGAAGGCTTGCTGGGGAGACATCCGCCGCACAGGAGGCAACCCAAGCAGGTCAGAAAAAGACTGCTAATGACTATACTGTGATGTGAACATTCATCTCCTTTTCAGTGAATTCATTGTGAGCATCAAACTCTCAGCCCCAAGGGTATCTTTATGTGGAACCCACAATAAATTCAGACTGAATGCAAACTCCTGTTTAAAAACAGGCACATTTGAAAACCTTGGAGTTATGAGTATAGTCTCAAGGTTGCAAACTGAGGCACTGCTAATGTCAAGTGATAATTTTAAATGGACAGAAGGTTCCCGAGAGTGCTGTTGGCTTTTGTTTAGTTCTGAGAACCCTTCGGTCCCTCTGAAAGAAATGTGAATTGGGAATATTCAAACCACACAGGACCTGACCTTTCCTCACATAAAGGTGTCTCCATATGTATCTCAAATCAGGGCTGACTGTAGGACTTCTTTAAGAGGCTTATTTTCAAATGACTTAGGAACACAGCTGAACACCAAACATTTAAGGTTGTTGTAATTGCATAATAGTCTGGATGGAAACTAGGACAAACAAAAGGTATGTCATTGGAAGAAATTCTCAAAAAGTTTTGAAAAATACATTTTTCTCATAGTTTTTTTTCAAGATTCATTTTCCCTGAAAAATTCATCCTAATTTACTCTTTGGTCTATTCATAAATTGGAATTATTAGAAAGCAATCCTACATTATTTTCAGTGGTTCATCGTGTCTCTCCCCAGCAATGTAGTGAAGACATTTTAAAAAGGAGAGAAAAGCCAGAATTCTGCAGTGAGAGTGTGAGAGGACTTGGCTAGATGACCCTTTATTTCTTTTCCTATTCACATGTTTTTCTTGCTAAACGTTGAAAATACTTGTCTGTTATCTTTCTTTCTTTTTGATAGAAGGAAATGTTGAGAAAGAGGCAGAAGCCAGGATCCCTCGTTACAAAAAGGCATGAACTTTTGGAATAAAACACAGCAGAGGCCTCAGGCTTCCCTTTTCTTCTAGCCTCGGCACAGACACCTCACAGTGCCCACACCCTCACGGGAAAGCCTGATATCACAAATGTTAGACAGATGGTAACGACTCTTTTTCCAGCTGACCCTGTTTCTCAAATTCTGGTGTCCAACATGCCCTCCTGGGGTGCTTTCCAGATCTCTGGCCTTTGCTTAGGTAAGCTGATGAAGACAGTAAGAATCTGGGCTTCGCTAATGAGCTTTTGAAAAGATTTCATAGGTCATTGGAGAGACAAAGAAATGAGAGAGAGAGATTTGTTAGCTCCTCTGCTCCCCGTTACCACGTTATCCTGTCACAGCTTCTTGACCTAAGAAGGAAGCTCTGCAGTCTGCTTTTATTTTCTCCAGTCATTGTATCAATCACGTCTTGGAAGATTAAAATTTAATAGCGAGCAGCGTCTAAAAAAGAAAAGCCTGAATAATAGAGCAAGTAGAGCAAAAGACTGAGCTGCCTTTATGCAGGGATACGATACAGGTTGTCGACCACAAAGAACACTGAATGAGCAGAGGCCAGCAATCGGGTGTGCTACCCAGTGTGGATGGCAAACGGGCACGGGGACAGCAGGGGAAGTCCTTAGAGCTCAGCTATGTTGCCCAGTTCTGAGGATTCAAAGAGCAACGCCCTTTTCTTTTCAGCTGGCCATAAACATCTATGGCCCGTGTACATCTTTGGGAGAGCTGAGCTCTTTCTATAAAGAAGAAACATCTTCCTCCACTCCCAGCAAGCCAGATGTTCTTGGGCATGTGAGCTTTATGCTGTGTATCCAGACGCCAATGACAGTGCTCTCCTGCAAGGTAAGTCTCAACACATGGAAGCTGGAAGGCGTCACCTGAAATCCAAAGATAAAAAACTTCACGCCATGGAAGTCAGTGAAAGATTTCCATGGGAACAGCAAAAAAGCAGTAAATTCTGTTTCTGATAACAGACATATACTCGCTTCATTTTTATTTTTTTCCCTTTGCTGTATATCGGTCTGCTTCAAAAGCCACTTCTACGTTCTTTCTGGCAGATGATCATCTAAGTCAGTAGCTCTTCAATAATTTGTCAGGAATTCCCAAAGCAAAGCAAATTTTGCTGTGTATCTGATGGACATTTACCCTATTAATCTTCTCCCTTGCCTTCAGGTGCACCTGGCTCTTAATGCCTTAATGAAATCCTAAATCCACGTAACTCACAGGACCAGTTGTGCGCTGTCTACTGGGTGGGTTGGGAAAAGGAGGGGAGTCATTTCAGTGTGGACTCTGCAGGCATCAGGCTGCATGCTGAAGTGTGGGATTTGATTGCCCTCATTATGGCGGTTGGTGTCGCTGACTGTGATTATAGCCGTAACATCTCAAAGGCCTTTGTAAAACCCAGAGTTTGTTCCTATGATCTCCTGTGGTGGTAAATTATAGTATGAATACACAATGTGGCAGAAAGTAATAATCTTGAGTAATGTAGCTGATTTTATTGCTCTTTAATGTCATTAAGTGTATTCTTGTCAGGCAAGGGACAGGCTTTCAGCTCCTAGGAGCAGATGCTCACGTCCTAAAGCTAGACCTGAAATACTCATCATGAAGACAGAGGCCATTTGCACAGTCTGGACCCAAAGGAGGAGTGATGCTGGTGTTTTTGGTTCAGAACCATTTCTGTTCCAGAACAGATGTATGAAAGAAGACAAGTACTGGTTTGTGGTCTGTGCATTTCCGTTCTTTACAGACTAACAGCTCCTCCCGCTCTGCTCACACATGTCCGTGGCAAGTGGTGGCCAGCAGGGCTCACCTGGGAGAGAGGAGCAGGCGATACCTACAGGAGCAATTTGGCACTCAGCTGCCCACAGAGAGGGCAGCCAGGGACAAGCCTTTCTGTGTGCCTCCGTCAGCAGCAGGCTCATCCCACAACATCATCGAAGAGGGAAGTTAAATCACCGCAGAGAAAAGTGAGTTTACACTAAAATGACAGACGTGACACTGAGGCAGAAGCATGTACTCCTTTCTGCTGACAGTGCTGGAAAATATTTGGGAAAATTGATGAAACAAGAAGTATTATTTCCTAAACTAATGAACTAAGGTTTCTCAAAGCTTGTCTGTAGGCATGTAACTCCATCACGTTATTGAGCACCTAGATTCTCTCACTCACAGACGGATAGAGAAAGTCTGTAACAGTTTATAAGAAAAAATACATCGGAATGAAGAGGATCACCTTTTCATCCAGAGGAGCAAAGAACTTTGTTCCAAAAGGTCCCCCTGTTTCTATTGGGTGTTAGTATTAGGAATGCAATTTTCACCCCCAGAGCATGCAGAAAAGGTTATTGCACGTTATCCAGTGAGTGTATCCCAATACGACATAGACCATGGGAATTTCTTTCCAACTCATGCACTACGGAGGCTGGTAAACTCTGCAAGTCCTCCTCCCTCCAACCCTTTCCTTAATTGTGTCTTCCAAATTTACCAAAAACTTCTAAAAGCCACTGGGAAACAGAATCAAAGATTCACGATGAAATGATGCAGAAGAGAAGCAGCTTCACTGATTATTTTTAAAGGCATATCTTCTCTCTTTCACAGCAAAGCCTGCACTGCACCATGAGGCACACAGATGATGCGCTCACAGGATGAGGGCCGTCAGCTCAGGAAGAGACTTGCAGCTCCCCCCTGCCTGAAGGCCCATTTCAGACCTTGCCCGATGGGACAGCGAGACCCTGTCAGAGTTACAGTTCTGTCATTTTCTAACTGCTGATCCCGTACACAGCACACAGAGGGACCCTGTGTCCAGGACTCAGTGCGGGACTGAGGTTTTATTTATTCTTCCAGTGGAGTACAAAGGTCTTGCTCTGTGCTTGAAGCACCTTTCCTTGCTGCCTTGCCTTGCCCTGGAGGACAAACACAGGACTTTCCTCTGCCTTGATGAACCTGAAATTCGGTAGGAAATTATTTAAGCTGCTGTGTGGTATAAGACTGGGCAACAGTTACTGAGGGTTGCTGAAACAGAGGGTTTATTATAAAAACTATATATATTTAGTGTGTATCTAGTGTTCTTTCCTATCACCATGTTCACTTACTTCTGGACATAGTAGATAAATTATTAAAGTTTGATCATCCATTCTTTACTTGGAAGACTCTAGATTAAAAACTGTGATTATGGACAGGTATTAAGGTAATAAGCTATTTTACTTCAGAAATGGAGTCATCTTGTACATTTTTATACATCACATAAAAATTGTATAAGGAAAAATTTGGACTAAATTTGAAGAAGGAGATGGTAAAAAACTATCTGAAGGAGATCCTGAAGTGCTAATACACATACGCGCTCATGTTTCCACTTTGTGACCCCGGTGCGGTAAGCTAGTCCAAATTGAATTCCGAAAATAATATTAGCTTATACAAAATAGGGAGCCTATATAAACTCACTGTAAAAGCAGAAAGCTTTATTCAACTAGCTGATTAAAAGATTATTTTTTTTCCTCATAGCTCTTTAATCTAATTTTCATGTGTTACATCCCATTAGTGGGTTCTTAAAGCATTTTAAATATATAATACCAAATAAATTAGCTTCAGGTTTGACAAGCCATTGACTATACACAAGATAAAAAGTAAGTATTGAGAAGAACGAAAAAATTAGCAAAGCCTAAACTCCTTTATGTATAGCTTAGTTATTACAGCAGTACTGGAGAAGGAAAGCAATAATTATAGTGGCTAATTCCCCTTAGACTAATGCAGTGTAGTGAGCTAATTTCTCATGTGTGTACAATATTGCTCTCTACTGGCTGCTGACTGGATAGGAAGAGGCAAAGTTTAACCAAAGAAGCCTTCATGTGATCAAATCCTGAATTTATCTCTAAATTGACAAAGCAACTCCTAAGAGGACTGATCACCCAGCAGCATCCAGCTGACTTTCAAGAGAGCGGGTGAATATCCATCTCCTTTATTACAAAGACTAAATAGAGATCAGGGGTGAAAAATTTAGGTGATGCAGTCTTTGCAAATCCTTCCAATAGCTAGCAATCTAACAGGAGATGGTATGACATTACAGCAATAAGGATAATACCCACGGTGAAATAGAAATGAACTGTATTATTGATATTAGTGAAAGGAAACCTCTTTTCGCCCACATGGAAAAGGTTTGCAATTCTGTAATAAATACAGTTCAGTTCTAATCTCTGCTCCCCAGGTACAAATGTATAATTTATCTGAGAACTGTGTCTGCCATCTAAAGCCTTTGGCATCACTATTTTCACATTCCAAAAATTATTACTGAGCGGAAAAAACCTATGAAGGAAAGAGAAGAGGTGGTATAGATCCCAACTCTGTTAAATATTGCTGTCTGTAAGTTCCCTCCAGTCCCCACAGAGTTTTCTACTGATTTCTTAACCTCAGAGTTACCTAAATATTATGCTGCTGGAAATCAATGAAGGACTTGCCCCTCTGATATATGTGTGTGGCTTTTACACAAACTTTTTAGAGATGTGCAGGTGATGAAAGGTGCAAGGTGTAAAACACAAGTACTTGCCCTCTTTTTCTTCCACAACCCCAGCTGCATTCTGACCTCTGAGGCCAAACTCTAAATGAATAGCAATGTACGCTCTCAAAGATCCAGGTGAAGTCTGACGATAGCGATTGCCCACAGAGAGGCCTAGAAGCTCACAAACCTGTTTCTGACTATAAAAGGGAGGGGAAAAAAATACCATATTCTGGGGCATGGAGAATAGTTAAAGATGGCTCTCAGTTTGAACAACTGTTAACTAATGTGAACAACCTTCCTCACAGGCTAATAGACATAGGAAAATTGTATGGAGAAAATCGGTATTTTTTCTACTTTCACACTATCCTTTTTGAAACGGAGCCCAGAACTGCATACATGCAGACAGTATTCAAGATACAAACTTACCTAAGTAGCATTCAGGGGCATAATGGTGTTCTCTACTTTGCTTCCTCTTTGAATCCTTATAATTCCCAACCTCTCCCCCTCCTTTTTTTTTTCTTTTTTTTTTTTCTTTTTTTTTTTTTTTTTTTTTTTGACTGCTATGGAGCATTGAATTGACTTTTTCATAGAACTACTATTAGTCCAAGGTCCTGCGCCCAAGCAATAGTGGTGAGGTCAGACCTTATTTTATATGCAAAGATAAGACTTTTTTTTCCCCCCAGATGCATCACTTCACAATTATTTACACTGAATGTTACTTGCTAATTTAATAACCGCTCCCATAAGGGCCTCATGCAGTTCTTCACAGCCAGGCCTCATCTTTTCACCCTCTGCAACTTACCAGAATCAGCACTTTTTATCATTTTACAAGTCACTGCTTTTATAGATCATTTGTAAGTGTCTTGAGCAGTACAGATGCTGGCACACATCTCCGAGACTCCCCACGTGACCATGAGACTCCCCTCACCAACCATTTACTCATACACTTTTTTCCCAGCTCTTAGATGTTTTTTAAATCCATAAAGTACCCTCCCCCTCCCTTTTATTATATGGCACCTTTTTTTCCATAAGAGCTTTTAAGAGCTCTCACTGATAAACTTAGTTGAAAAACTTTTAGAATATGGTATATACCAGTTGGGCTTTGCAGTATCTCAGGACTCAATGGAAATGGGATAAAACCATTACAGAGCACGGTAGAGTAACAACATATAACCCGGGCAGTTACCATACATCATGGTGACCTCCTCTATGGAGCTAACCTCCCATTGGGAGGACAATGAAGACCTTTTACTCATAGCCTGGAGCGGCAGTAACAAAAATAAATATCTTTGCTAAAGTTTTAGAAGACCATCAATTGCGGTATTTCCCACCAGCGAAAAACAGTTTCAGGACCAGCCAAAATCTGACCCTTAAGGCTTACCTAACCAGCCCCAGAAGACTGCCAGGGCTCACCCACTCACACAACTTTACTTCAGATTTCTGCAGAGACGTGAGGGAATGGAGTAAAAGGAGCTGGCAATGTCACAGAAATTTTCAGAACATTTGCTTGGTGTCTACCACAACATTTTCTGGGGCATTTAGAGTATTTTAATGTCAAAAGCGAAATGAACACTGATAGCAGTGAAGCGCAGCCAAAATTCACACTTCTTTTTTCATTGTTATTTTCATCAGCCAAAAAAATCAGTTGATGAAAGCCACTCATTTCCTACTGACTGCATGCTTCAGCAGCGAACATCATTCTTGCATGAGCCGAACTTGGTACTAAACTAGACTTCCTCAGCTTAAAATAGTCAAACAGCAGAAACTAAAGATTTTAAAGGCAGTGTGAGAAAAAAAACTCTCATGGAAAATCTCAGAGGGTCTTGGTCTTGACCGAGGTGACTATTTTTGCTGTTCAGTTTATTACCGTGTAACTGTAAAGCTAAGTCAGAAGGAAATCAAGTGGTGTCCTCCAAACGACAGATGACTGAGATGGGCATTCTGAAAACCGAAAGTTGTGCGTGAAGAAAGAAGACAGGGACAAGATCAAAAGTGAATGTCTTGTCTAAGGAGACAGAAAAAAACATGGCTCTGGAAATTGTGGAGCCAGTTCAAGAGAGGACACACAGTATATCAGACAAACAGACACTGTCTGCTGTCGAAGGAGCTTGCACCTTACTGTCTTGAAATGCTGGACTGATTTGAAGTATGACGTGGCTACGACTTATGAGAACTGAGTAAATGGAAGGATTGGTAGGGATGAAGGTAACTTTAAAAGAGAAAAATGGATCGTTACAAGGAAAGAGAGAGAGAAACTTCTGGTCTAAAAGTCTACAGGCTGTCCTGGAAGAAGACACAATTTGTTCACTTCTAGTAAGAAGGTTAGGGGACAGCCAAAGAAAACTTGAAAAGAGAAAAACATGATACATTTTTAATTTTGTTAAAAATAATTTCATTCTGTTTCCCCTTGGAGAAAGCCAATTGACTTATCTAAATGTTCATGATGTACTGATTGGAAAACCCGGATTACAAACCACTATTTAAAATTATTTACCTCTTTTCAGATTTCTTCAAGTAAATCTAAAGCAACTCAGAAAACTCTTAAGCTTTCAAAAAACACATTTACTTCTGGAGAATATTATAATATACTTCGACATTCATCTTGAAACTGGACTGATTCCATTAGGCTATCTTTTGGCATACTTGAAATGAATTATAAAAAATGTACAAAACGGAGAGCACTGACAACCAACAATCCTGGCACGGCCCCCTCCTTTTTCCTTCCTATCTCAGAACAACATTCTCCCAGCTCACTTACCTGAAAACGCTGTTCTAAGAATCTGAGGCTTTGGTACCCTTAAAGATAATGACATTATTAGTGTTTTGTCCCTTAAAGCTTTGTCGGTTAATAATTCAGTTGAGCAGGAAGGTGTTTCATTACTGACAAATACAAAACGGAGGATGAGGTTTTTATTACCTTTTCCTCATTTTTGAATTTTGAAATTTTGACCAGCCCTAAAAGTTGGATGAAAGCAAACAGGTCAGACTAAAGTTCCGTGCCCTTCAAAGCACCCAAACCTGCCGGCACACCCCGGCCGGGCGCCATACCCGTGCGTACGCTGGGGTGGCTCCCCCTCCCTCCGCTGGGCAGGCAGAAGTGAGCGTGGCTGCTGCGAGGAGAGAAGGCTGGATGGAGGCCGAGCACTCCCGCTCAGGGAAGGCAGAGCAGAGAGCGAGCCAGGGAGATGAAGGGGGGGCAATAGAGACCCTCAGGAGTCAGATTTGCCCCTCCACAAGCGGCGCAGTTGTCCCTTCCTCCTCGCCCCCATCCGAAGAGCCAGGGCTGCTGCCAGCACCGCTTCCCCGGCAGGCTGAGACCTGGCTGCACCATTTCACCCCCACTTCAGTCCATGGCTTAATGATCCCCAGCAGGAGTATCGCGGTGCCAAAACCCCCGCAACTAGACACAGAGGAAGCAATTACGGTTAGTACGACGGCATTTGTCTCTGCACTACTAGTCTCTGGTGAGCATAAGCTAAGACTTTTAACATCATTTTTTTTCCACACAGGTTTTGCATTTAATTATAGAGTAAGGGCACTGTGTGTTCCAAGAGCAATCATCTTGCTGACATGTTATTCTGAAGCCAGCCTTCATTCAGAATGACACACGCTGGTTATGCACTACCAAATAGAGCTATAATGAAGTGAGGCTGGGGAAAAACACGTCGGAATCTGAAGTAATGCCAGCTAAGAAAGCTTATATCTACTTTATTATTATTATTATATTTAATAAACAATCCTTCATGCCTACAGAAGAAAGAAACAAATGAGAGTTTTCTAGGGTAGATATAAAAGCTTTGCATAAAAAAATGTGTTTACTGAGTTACAACTACTGAACTTTTCATTTTGCTCTGAAGAAAAAAGGAAAGAAAAAAGCAGGCTGAAACAAATGGAAAAGTTTACAATTATGATGTGAAAAGGAACAAAACCCTCTTAAGGTATAAGACAAGAGTGTGTTCCAGGTCATGGCTTAGGAGCATCTTTGGTCAGGATCCAGCATTTTTTATAAAATTATCACGAGCTGTTATGTTTAATCGCAAGTAATAATAATGCTACTGAGCAGTTTTGGGGGTGGATGTTTTTGACATCTTCATCTAATCAGCCTTCTTAAAAAGATTTCTCAGTCACCACCTACAAATCTGAGGCTGCAAGGGGGCAAGGATCCTCATTCTTTGCTGGATCAGTCCTGTGAGTTGCTGGCATTGTGACGTGGCTGGCATTTAAGCAAGTTGTGAGCTGTGACTGCGCGTTTTTCACTGAACTCTCTTCATGTCTCTTCTGCTGTACCCTGCCAGCCTCTACCACGCTCATCCCTGTTGCCTAACAACTGCAGCCTGACTTGACGTGAGGCTTCTTTGCACAGTACAGGGTGCATAGCGCCACAAGTTCCTGAGCCACGATCAGGGCTCCGGCCCTGGTACAGAATAAGGCTTTTGTTTGCTTTCCTAAAGTGTAGTAATTGCTGCAAAAAGAGATCAAATTTTTCAGATGTTGCAATAGGAGCTCTGAAGATTTCAAAGTCGCTGGCTATTCTGTGGATATTTTCAGGGTCCTTCTCTTTATTTCAAGACAAAATCTGTCACTGAAGAATGTATTGCTCTTTCAGTAAATAAGTAGAGTTTCATTTTTCAGTTTCCAAATTACTTAAAACTGATCTTGAAATAGAGAAAATCTCATTCCTATTTCCCAGACTTAGGGTTTTCACCCCTCTCTGACTCATTGTGGGCAAATACCAAGCCACTGAGACATTCACAGCATTTGAGTGCGCAAGCCTCTCTTTCCTCACTTCTCCTCGTCCCACATAGTATAAGTGTATGCATTCTATAGGTGAATCCATCCCTCAATAATTTATGTTGTTGTACAGGCAACTTATTACAGGAATAGCATCATGAAACATCCCTGTTCAAAATGAGGGCACGGTCAAAGCTTTGTGAGAGCTCCATGATGTACACTTTCTGTCACAATTTTTATTTCTATTTCTATTTTATGGTTCTTATTATAAAAAGGCATGGCATAGATTATTTTGTATGTTCTAGCTACACTCATAGAGATGCATTCTTTATTATTTCCATAATGCACTTCACATCTGGAGGATATTATTTGCATAGCAACAGTTTCTGCCAAGACCAGCAACTTAAACTAAATTCCAAGAATGTTAACTCACAGCAGTATTTTTTAGCAAGCCCAATGTGACTACTGCTCAAAAAAAAAAAAAAATTAATTTCCTAAGCAAATATGCTGATTTCTGTGCTGTACCTGGAAACACAACTTCTGGGGGCAGAAACAATCTGTTTGGAAGATAACTGTGTACCTGTGAGGACACTTAACTCAGGGCCAATCTGGTTATACCCTTACTTAATTAATTTGCAGTCTGTATAGGCCAGCCCAATAAAACAGCAGTATAATGTAGTAAAGTCCCTTTTCCTTCATCCAAGAGGCATCAGTTCCAGTTCCCTATGTTCCAATATTACCCAGCCCCAGAGTCAGATCTGGGAAATACGTAACAGCCTTACAAACTGTGAGATGAGAAGCGATTCAGATGATATTTCATCCTTTTACTAACCTTGATTCTGATGTGCCCCTCAAATTATTCCGACTTATTACAGACCTACTTCAGCAAAGGAACGAGACAAACCTTGTTTTATTATTAAAATCAAAGTAGTTTCCCATCGTGGTTTTGACATAAACTCTTCTTTACTTTTAGCATGACCTGGCACAGCAAGAAAGTCTTCTGACACAAACATTGCCTTGAGGAAAGCTTTAATTTTTTTTTACCCCGTGCATGTCTTTATATCTTCTTTTTTATATCTTCAGTTTTACATGATTATTTTTGTTCTCAAGCACTTCCAAGATGCGCATTTTGGGGTTTCCAATTCTGGCAACACACATCATCTCTTTTCATCTATGGCAAACCAATATCAGCACTTATTACTACTATAAAGTAATTACTGCAAATTAATCTTGCACTTCATTACAAACCCAAAAGAAATTAAAAAAAAATAGCAAACCAACCAACAACAAACAAACAAAAAACCCACTAAAAACCGCATGGTAGCAATATGATCAACTCAAAAAATAGGAAACTTTTTCATTTCTAAACTAACAGAGTTGTCATAATCTTCTGAGTTACGGAGTACCTTCTGTATATTAACATACCATCTCTTATAAAACAACTTCCTATGCCTAAGTCTTCCTTACTTGTATTTCTACAATAAATTTTCTTGAAGATGCCAAAGCCCTCAGTAAAGCTGACACTACAGTGCTTTCTCTGGAATGTAATAGTAAAAAGACAGACGTCTAAAATATTGTCACTAAAATTCCACAGATGAATCTCACCTGATTTAAGTTTGGGCACTAAAACAAATCCAGTATTCCATGACATTGTTTTAGTAAGAATGGGCAGACTATCCATTTCTCATAGGCATGTTTTGGAAAAATAAAAAATAAAAAAAAAAATCCCTTCAGACAAGACCAATATTTTCATAAGAAATTATATCTGCAGCAAATAAGCAGAAAAATTCTCAGGGTCATGAGGAGATTTTTCCTTAACTACCCATTTCAGAGCTCTAGAAAAATCCTGGAAACCACTTGCTGATATTCTGTTGCTAGAAAGTTGCCATGGTATTGGGTTTTACTGCTGCCTTTCTTTTCCTGCGTGAAAGTGCAGCATATTAGATTCTCCATATGTGCTATGTTCATGAAACTAGCCAAAGATGTAGATAATTTTCCAACAAATTGTTGCAGAATTTTAAAGAATAAGAAGCAACATTAAGAAACATTCTAAAACCACAAACTTGAACAACTAAACCTGATTAGTAACTGTATCATATATGCATACCATATTTACGCATATATGCATTTTGACAGGTGTTCAGTATTGTTCTGTAATAACCAAAATGATTATTACTTACAAGTAGCACTATTCCCATGTTTAGAACCATTGCAGACTTCAGTAGTATAATGTTTCGGCATTTTTATGATAGAGATGATTAAAGGCAGGGAGATAAGGAGAGATTAAAGTTCAAGGCCATGTTAGCAGTGACATGACTTCAGGCCTCTACTATCCAACTCCAAATCATACTCGCCTTTCCTGTCCTAGCTTTCTCTCTGTGTAAAGGGTATTTACCCTCATCAGTCTAAGTCAACCCACTAATCAAATATTTTTAAAGACTTGATTTTATACCACCTGCAAGGAGTATTTTTGGATTAATTAGCAATATCCTCTGGCAATCCTATTATCTTGTTTTATCATGCTAATCAAGGCTTTAATCGCACCAGGTACAGACTCCAGGGGTTATTGGCTCACAGTGCATCCCTGAATCTCGTTCCATTTAGCCATGTGGTCTGTCCTAGAGCACTTTACTCTGCATTTCAGTGAGCTGAAGCTTTCCCCAGGAATACCTGAGTTAAGAGTATCCAACCTAGTCCAATTCTTGGACTGCGTTACTGAAAGTCCTAATAAGAGAGAACAGGGTAAACTTGGATATACAGAGTGAAGTTGCTACGTGCTTATCATAATAAAAGATAGCGTGAGCTCAAATCTTTCCTAATTTTCACCCAGAGCCTCAGAGCTGTTTGAGACACTGTGTGACCTGCTGTGGAGCGCTGTGGAATACATGCTGCTGCTACTTGCAGTCTAATTAAGCTTTTTCTTTCGATGGAAAAACAATCTAGATATCAGAGTGCCAATGCCCGCTTAATTCCTATAGAACTGGTAAGAATACCAATCGCAACAAGAACACAAAGAGGAACTGGTTGCGTAGCACGGCCTGGTAAAGCAAATCTCTTTTCTGCTCATGAGCTGTTTCTTCTAGCTGTATGTATTAACCACTCAGCACACGCAGCCGCAGCCTTGCTTTCTTGGCTTGCTTGCTCACTTGCTTGGTTAACCGTGACTGGCAGTTGCAAATTGAGTTGCTGCTAACTGGCACATCTGAAGAAATAAACTAAAGCATTCTTACTAATTTCAATAACTTAAATGCTTCTACATGAGAGAAAAGAAACATAAGGAAAGAAAATTCTTCTATCAGCAGCCAAATTGCATAGCCTTGATAGCTTCCAGAACAGAGAGAGCTTCCATGACACCATGAACAAAACAAACAAACAGAAGCCTTCGTTGGAAATGGCATGTTCATGCGGTTTGAATTCATTAAGTTCTCCATGGTAAATTGAGATAATTTTCAATTTTGTTGTTGCAGATATAGAAAAGGCAGAACCCCTTCCCAGACAAAACACTATACATCAACCCCCCTCTGCCACCTTACAATAAAGGAAATCCCCATCAAGCATCGCAAAAGAAACATGTTTTTCTTTCCTAAAAACTACTTTTTTGAGTTAAAAGCTCCAGCTTGGAGACATTTGTGTTCTGTTCTTTTTTCCTTCCACCAAATGTCAGTCACTTCTGATATTCTCAATTCTCGCATAGAAAAGATGCCTCTGACTTCCACATGATACTGAGACAATTAGCTTCTATAAGAATAACAAGAAAATGCAACTGTTCAAAATAACATTTGCAATAACCACCTATATTGCTTTCCATGTACCCAAAGCTTCAGCCCCTGGCATATGCAAGGATTCCTAATGGGATATTTCTCTGCGTGAAACAGAAATGACTAACGCAGAATCAGTGGTGGAAGTTTGTGTGTGTGCGTGAAGAGAGAGGGAGGCCTTTCCTGAAGGTTTCTTCTGTTTCTAACAGGGCAAGAATTCTAAATGACAATTTTTTTTATTAATCTTGAGGCATTTGTAGAAATTTCCTTTTTTTGCTCCCACTCCTTTTGAGAACTTCCCCAGATTAGATCACAATGCTTTCCAGGAATGCTCAGCCAGAAATCCCTTTGCTATCAATTGCTGGTGGAAATTAATGGTTACATCTAAAATACAGCCTATGAAGTGGCAAAGCTTTGATTAACCACAACCTATAGCTAAGTAGGGCTGCTAATGTCCTTCACAAGGTACCTAGTTTAGCCTCTTTTTTTCCAAAGGGAGATCCATACCTCACAGGCTTTTTTCTACCTGCCCCAAAAGGTCTGCAGTGATGGAATTCCACCACCTCAATGTGCTTTTACAAGCTAAGGTTTAAAAGCGCTGCTCAACATATTTAAGTATTTACTTTTCTCCTTTATTTGTAATCTCAGGGTTGAAACCTCAGCAAACAAGGGAAATTTCCTGCGGGAGACGGGAGGCCTGGTAATGAGCTAGCTGAAAGCAGCCTTCTGGAGCTGACCCATTTCATAATTCACCATGGATTATGGACTTTGGTATCATTATTTTTCTTGGGAATTTTATTTTACTTGAGGACAGGTAATTGTTTGCACCTTCCTCCTGCAGGAATCCTTAATGCTGACCCCTACTGTGACCAGCTGGCCATCTTTTGATTTTTCTTCTAGAGACCGCCTTTATTTGAGGTAAAGCAGCATTTGCAGATGGAATTTTATAAATAATGATAGGAGAAGCAGTAGCACAGTTTTTGTATCTTTTCTTCCATGCCACAGGAAAATCTGCCCTTCTGACATTTCCAGCTCAGCTGGAAGCAAGAAAAATCAGAGATCTCATAAGAGAAGTTGAGATCAAGATCTTCAAAGGGTTAGATATTTGAAATAAGCATATTATCTGTTGAGCCAGCCCAGCGGTGGACGTTTTTGAGCTTTCCCCATTCATAAGTTCAGTCACCCTTTTGCAGAAGCAAAAATCTACCACCATGCATGCTCCTAAAACAATGATCCAAATAAGGTGAAGAGATCCGATCCACCATTTCTTGACATCTAAAGCCTAATTAAGATGACCGCTTTCTGCAGAACCACATCAGCTTCCTTGCTTTCTCTCCCCGCAAATCTGAGTTTATGCAGACTGAAGTTTCCTTTAGATGGACTTTGTAACATTTCAGGGCAGGAATTCCCTGCATCTATCCCACTCATATTCTTAGCAATTTTTGGGATCATATTCAGATTCTCCATGTGTCTCAGAGCATGGACTGAATCCAGCTGGTATGTCTCCTGCCTTCTGATAAATCCAGTACTGCTCTGGCATCAGCTCTGCCTGCTTATTAGCAAACGCCCTAACTCGCCTGGTCTCCAGTCTATCAGATCTGACACAGAGGTGCTTCTCCTAGGTAAATTATGATAAATAGTACCACACACACATGACCCACTTATAATAAATACTTTTCAGAACAAACTATTTATCTCCCTCTAACTTTTAGAGATAGATTTAGCTGAGGAACAAAACGCTGTAGGGGCTGAACCGTCTTGAAAGTCTCACAATATAAATTGCCGTGCTATAATTACAGCCCAATTAAAATTCAGTGTTGCTCTCTTCATTAATTATCATCTCTAGCCTTACAAGTAAGTTGGGAGAGACCGCTGTTCTGTAGATCATGTAGCTATCTCTCCTCCTCCTTGAGAATACCATGGCTAAATTCTGTACTCCAGGAGTGGAGACAACAGCAGGTAAAACCTCTGGTTTACGCTCTCAGCCTCAGAATAGCCCCATTCTGTGACTCACAAATGCTCAAAACTCTCCACTGAATGCAAGCAGAGTTCTTGCTTTAGAAGGTATGAAGAACTCAAGTCCTGTGAACAGCAACATAAATGGAGGCCACGCTATGAGGATTCACAAAAGCTGTTGACAGGACATCTAAGCCTACAGAAAAAAACTCAAAGCTACAGAATCACATTCTGATACTGCAGGAACTCATTCTGCTGCTTCCAAAACAGTCAAGGATTTTTCTGGGTTTACTGTGTACCACTACACTTATGTCATCTGTAGTACCGTACTTTAACCTTAAGTTGTCAAGAGGTTTCACCTGGCCTTCTGGGACAGGTGGTACAACAGCGTTTTATTCCTCAGCTAAATCTAGCTCTAAAAGTTAGAGGGACATAAAGGTACAATAAATTCTGCATCAGGTTTGACCTGGATCAGGCCTGTGCTGGTAGGTGATAAGCAGCTGACAAGTCCAGCCTGAAGGATCACGAAATCATGACTTTAGGCTGTGTTTACAAACATAGCAACACAGGAACTCATTGTAATTTAACAATTTAGAAATTGCTAAGTTCCTAAGGGAAAAATACCTTTTATTATAGGACACATCTTGTATTTCACAGGGAATGGCTTGTTTCAATTTCTTTAGTGCTAGTGGTTGCTTAGGCTACTAATGCCAAGGCCTACCTGAGTGCCCTAAATTAGCAGGAATTAGACCAACATGAGTACGTCATTCAACTATGGCCTTGTCATGTTTCACAGGACAAAGCAAGCGCTTCCACAGATTGTTGCCCAATGCCACACAAATATTTCTGGCCTGACCAGAGCGTAACCACCTTCCTTGCACTAAATAAATATGGTCACAAACTAAGCAAAAACTCCGTTTCCGCTATATCCTCCTTATTCCACAACTAACTCAAATATCTTTTTTTGTTTGTCAGACTCATCATTCAGATTGATCACCCGTTGTGTTACACTGGTGCCTGGACCATCTGAAGTAGCTGATTTACTGATTCAGTGTTAACTGATTTCAGTTGGTCCAATGCAATATTCCATCTTTAATTAGCCAAGTAAAATCATAGTACATTAGCTTTGTAATATCTTTCTTTCTCTTTTTTTGTAAGTAAAAAAAATAAAAATTACAAAAGGCTCTTTTTTTCTGTTAAAGCACAACATGGATCTAACCTTAAGTGAGAGGTTTTCCAGCAGCTTACTCTTACTCCAAATTAGTAACCACATCCTCGAATAGACTGTTGAAAACCCAAATGTATTCAATTATCATTAGAAGAAATGTATAAACTATAATAACACAACAATGTGTTCCAAAAGGGACTACAGTAAGAGAAGGAATAAACAGGCACATAATTTAAAAGATGTTTCTACCTTAATAACATCTGTCAATTCTTCTGTTGCATTTAGAAACTAAAGATCAAAGTATCTCTCCCTTGTACAGGTTGGTAACGGGGATCATGACAACCAGCACGGAGTGAGCTGCTTCAGGCACAGGCTGATAGGGAAGTGTGGGAGGACCAAACCACAAACCGAACGGAGGATGGCTATGAGGATGGTTTTGGACACGAACTTGTGATTTCTTACACTTCCCTCAGAGGGATTCCTATGAGATTCCCCTTTCCCTGCACGCTGGCCAGTGTCCCAGCACAGTATGTTTTCTCTCAGACTGTTACTGCACATGAGGACACAGATCTGTACCCAATATGCTGAGCATGTTATCTGTATTCCTTACTTTTGCCTCCTGATTTTATCTGCTGCTCTGTACCTGTGTTTTAAATATGCTTTCTATTCATCAAAAGCCTAATAGTTATTCTGAATTAAACATGATTTCCAGGGACTGGCAGAGCTTTCTTCTCCAATACGTATGTACAAAACAAAAACAAAGCTCAAAAGAAACGTCAAGGCTAATTAGACAAAACAGTGTCATATACACTGACAAAAAGAGACCCATCAGGTAGCATACGTAAAGTGAGATTCCCAGTCACCAAAGCACTCCTTTCTAGTCGCAAACTCATATTCATTTCCTCCTCTCTGGCACTGAAGCAGCAGACTTTGGAAGCTTGCTGCTTTTTCTTTTAACTTTACATTGGTTATATATTTGGGCAACGTAAAGGTGCATTTTACATTTCTTTCAGCATACAGCCAATCAACAAAATCAGCATGCCTTCCAAAAACAGAGTCAGCGTTCTGTCTTTCCTCAGAGGGGCTGTAAAGTGTAATTAATGTTTGCAAAGCACTAGAATATTCTCGCATAGAAAGTGCTAACTTAACGCCAAGTACTTAATACAGGCAGTGCCGGTTCTGTCAAAGTTCCCAAATGTGACTCAGGAGCAGATCCAAAAAGGAGTATTGACACACAAATGAAAAACAGCTGTGGACTATCAATGCATAACCTAAGAGCCGCCAGAATGCCTACCCCAGGACTACCCAACTCTGTAAGCACAAAACTCACCAAGCGCTTCCCTTCTGAACTCAGATCTCTCCAGGCAGTCGGAGTTGGGTTTCTGAGCTTCCTCTGAGATGTTTAGCCCTGGCCTGAAGAGCTACACATGGAGCTTCCAGACACCTGGAAAGCAGACCAGCACCTGAAGAAATTTAGTTTTCGTTTACTTTGTGGTTGAACATAGTTTGACCAAACACAATTGCAAAATGCAACATCTCAGAGAGAAGACAGCGGTGGTTGAACAGCTAGGGGGGGTTGTCCTCTGCTTGTATTTCTTTTTCAGCAATTATTTCACATTAAATGAAGAGACGGTCTTCTGCAGAGATTTGGCTCTTTGGCTTTTGAAAGATCATCCCCAGTTATGAGGATTAAGACTAGCATTGCCTTCCATTCGCAGACTTGCTTTTACGATAGGTCAGCAAGAGGCTTCCCACCCCATCTGGCCTGTTCCAGGAGACCACGAACTCTGCAGGTGAAGCAGAGACTCAATACAAAAGTACCTCACGGTGAATGCTCCAAGTGCTAAATATGACTACCTGCTATACCCTGAAACTGAAGATTTAAATGTCATTCTGTACATCACAGCAGCTTTGTTTCCAGTCCCAGTTTGAAATAAAGACCACATGTCACACAAAAATTATTAATTGTTTTTAAAAAATAGTATACCCATGAACCAGACACACTCTCAGTCCCTGGAAAACTAAGTTGCATTTGGGATTTGTAGCAGAAATGGTTTCATAGTGAAGTCCCGGGACTATCACGAGTCGTAGGTCAATAGGTGATGTGTCTTGGGAAGATAACCTTTTCTTTAGGTGCAGTGTGTGATCTTTGCAGTAACTGAGTGGAGAGGGGAGAAAACCAGCACAGGCTGTTTACTAGAGGTCACATTTTTAATCACAAAATATTGAAGACATCTGCCCTAAAGCTATTAATCCTTTCAGTCAAAAAAAAAAAAAAAAGATAAAAAAGTAAAAATAAAAAGAAGCACTCCCACTAAAAATTTGAGTTCTTTGAAAGTCTTAAAAACAACAGCAGAGAATAATGAAAATGCAGAGAACTGAATGTGTTGGCAGACTGTCAGCATTTTTATCAGCCTAGGGGCAGAAAGTTTGTTGGAAAGATGGAGGTCTTTGTAAACATCTTGTTAGCAGTGGGCTTAAAAAGCATGGGATTATAACAATCGCCATCCTGATCTAAGTCAGAAGCCACCTAGTTAAATGGTTGCCGTCAGCTGTATCAGAAGAAAGCCAACAGCATATCCTATGCTCATCAAATTACTGTATTTGACCTTGGCCCAAAGGAAAGCAGAGAAGCAAATCATAGGCGGGGGAGGTCTGTTTTGATTATAGAGGGAGGTGCGGAGCGGGTCAGCAGTAGTGACGGGAAGCTAATTGCTGTAGGCTCTGGCTGCTGCCAACAAAGAGACAGAGCTGCTTGGAAACGCACCCTGGAGGAGCCCAAGTTCAGAGCAGAGGATCTGAATTGCTCTTTGGGGGGGGCTGTTTCTTTTCTCTGGTTTCATCATCAGGATCCTGCAGTGGTTGGTGCCCAAACCATGGGTTGGGGTGCTTTCTGATTGCTCTGCTTGGTCTCTACAGTCAGACGGAGTCCCCCACAACAGACAGCAACAGCGCCCTCAATGTGTGCAGTCTCTGTTTCTGAAACTATAGAGTACGACTTCATTGTCGTGTTATGAACTAACACAGGGTAGGGTAGATCTCTGATTTCTGGGAGCTAAGCTGTGGAAACTGTCTCTTTCCACCCAGGATTTGCAATGAGACATGAATAGAGATGCTGCCATTGTTCTCAAGATTCAACAAATTTAACTGACATACGCTATGGAGTGTAATCATACCCCAGAGAATGAGAAACCCTTCCTGAAAAAAAGATCAAGGACAATGTTTATACACACTTATGTTAAAAGTATAGAAGTGTAAATGTTATGTTGTTACATTTAAATTCAAATTAGATAAAAATTAAGGCAGAGTGAGGGAGAAGAATTATGAGGGGTACCTATAGATTTATCGTCTCATAGGTACCAATATATTAATATTTTAATCGTCCTTTAGAATGGCATAAAATTAGTTAAAATTTTTCTCTGTTCAACTAATGCCAGATTTTCTAAGAATTCATGTTACATATTCTATAAAGCATGAGTGGAGACTATCAAGACCTATTTACTCAGTTGTAAATGCGATAGCTCAGCAGTTTGACTGCGTAGTGCTTTCAGGTAATTCCTGAGAAGACAGGCTGGTGACTTGCAGGTGAGGAAAGGTACAGGAGAAAAGGGGAATTATTTTTTTTTTTAATGCAATATTGTCTCAGTTTCTTATTGTGTCATTAAATATGTACTTGTGCCTCCCCTGCAAAAGTTTTAACAACGTTTTTTGAGGACTGGTTATGTCAACTCTATTTCTTAGCAAGTGGATACTTCCTATGATACTTGAGTATTTTTCAAAAATTGATGATGTTTATATGTTTTTTGTATATTTGCCTATGTATCATTAAGTGTAAGGCATTAAAATCATTGTGAAAGAAACAATAATCTGACAAGTTTTAGCATTTAAAGAGAGTCTGGTTTTGACCATCAGACTGCTCTCATTTGCCTTGTAATGAGATTCCTGAGTCAAGCTGAAACAGACCATTAAAAGCAATGAGCCATCAAGGAAACCTGTGTGTATTATCCCAAGTCATTTATGTCCCCAACCTTGCACAGATGCAGAACTTTAATGACGTGGGGTCTCTTATAGGAACAAGTCTACATTCTTCAGTAGTATAAACCAGAACCAAAATAGCATTTTGAGATTTGGAAGCTGAAAACAGATTGTTGTTCTAATTCAGTGCACTGAAATATTTGTAACAAATGGAATATCTAAGCAGTGAGGAGAACATCCTGATGATGCGTCTGTTTGTCTCTGCCTAGAAAACATATGCTTGGGGCAGATGCACTGTGTTTGCTGATACACAGGTCAGGGAATTCTGAAAAGGTCATTTGGGATAGAAAAGTTTGACAAATATTTCAACACTTCAGAGATGTCCATCGTTTTTTTGTCACTATAAAAACCCAGTGATTCAAGATTTCCTATACTGTGCTAAGGCATTATCTGTTTTGGAAACAGCTAAGCTGGTTGATTTTAAGGAGCAGGCTAGAAAGAAAAAAAAGGTGGTGTTCATTATGGAAAACCCTGAATGCCTTCAGCATTGTATTCATGTACTTCCGTTTCATTATGTGCATCTAAGGCCAAGCTGTATGCGGTTTGTGTCCTTCTTGGCAGAAAACAAGATTCGTCGGAGGGGGTTGGTGTTTTTATGCTAATACAAAATCCTGGTGGAATGAAGAGGCAGCAGAAGCATCATCTCACACATCTGGACAAAGTATCTTAATGTTCGAGTAAACCCTAGGGGTGAACTGACTGTTGTCACATAGTTAACCAAAAATGAAGAAATCCAGGTCACAAAAAATACAGTAGGTCTGCGTGCTTTGCTGTTTTGTTGGGTTATTTAGAATTTGGCTTCTTGAGTTTGTGAAAGCCCCATTCTTTCCTCTGTCAGATTTCCAGCCACTTCTGCTCAGGAAGTACAGTGGGAAACTGAGGAGGGACAGGACAAGACCAATACATTACCAGCTAGACCAGAATCATTGAGGAAAAATGGTGCATTGTGGCCATATTTCTTGCCAAGGAAGAATCTAGAAGCTCTGAACTGGAGGAGAAATGGGACCCGGTTTTACATGGGCTGCATCGCAGTTACTGTCTGAAGTCTGCTTAAGGTTCTGGCACATGAAATGGATGACCTAGTATGGCAAAGATGGGAAAACGTTTAAGTGATGTTACAAAATATTGCTTATAAATGCTTTGCCAAAGCCCATATTTTGCCCAAGCGCATATTCAGCTGAAAAAGCCAACTGAAGATGAGATTTGTGCTTTCCAAACCAAAGACATTTTCAAAGCTAAATGAGGAAAATGCAATGTTTTAGAATGTATTTCAATATTTCATAGCAGCAAATACTATTGCATCTTAATCTCTTTCTTTCTAAGAGTCCTGTAGTACCTTCTTGGATGCATTTACAGATGAAACAAGTATTCCTGAATGACAAATACCCACCCATAACACAGTACATGAAGCACTGACTATTGTTACCTTCTAGATCAAAGAGAAGGCAAGCAAACAACACCCTTCACCTTCCAGTCAACACTGGTGGACACAGAGAGACACAAAATATCTGAAATACTAAGACAGAAATAACAAATTTGCCGCTTCGTGCCTAATGGTAGGAAGCATGGACTAATGGGAAATATTACAGAATATGTGCATCTGCCTCTTACAACAGTTAGTGAAAACACACTGCTCAGTGCTTAAAAGAGAGAAATAACTTGTGTAAAGTCATAAGCAGGAGGTGACACCTCCAGAAAACATTACAAATTGAAAAGAACCTATAAAGATACAGAAGAATTTTGTTAACCACCCCACAACAAATGAAGGCTTGTTCTAGTGAATACAACTGAACAGCCACTGCCAGGCTCACTGTGCTAGGTAACCAGTTTTTGAGGAATACGTCTTCATGGGTAAGCATAATTTTAATTCTGCCATGTTTGCACTCCATCTACACTGGCTCTCCAGGAAACATGGAAGAGAATTAATGCTACCTGCACAATTATCAGTAAAGAGCAAATTCCAGAATTGTTGATGGAAGCATTTTCAGAAAGTTAGTTGTGAATGAAATACCAAACGTGACAAAAAAAGACAGAGCTTTGCTTTTGAGAGCAGGATGATGTGTAGGTGAGCAGTTACACAATACCGAATATCACCGTTTTGGTTATTTATTTGTTCTTTTCTAAATATCCATCAGCTTGGACAAACATAGCAACACTGATGAAGATGTACTGGAGTACTGGGAGACTTATAATATTGTTAGAGTGTTTAATGATTACAGCTATTTCAGGGCAATGAAAGCAAATGTATATTTGACACCATTAGATGCTGGTTTAATCTAAAACTGATGCTTTTACTAAACTTCATGCTAAATTTTTGGCCAAGAGGTCATTAAAGGAATCAAAATCTAATGAATCGAGGACAACTGGATGCACATATAAAATACTTAAATATAGCTGCAATATTGCTACAGGTCAGTATTTTGGAAGACCCATGCGGATAGGGATTAAAAAGAAAGCATTTTATGAGATTCTATTGTTTTGTTTGTTTATTGATTCTCTGAAAAAGCTTCAGTAGCTTCTAATAGACATCCTGGTTGTACAAGCTATGTGTAGTCAATGACTTCTTTATAATGTGGCCAAAGGAAATGAAAAAAAAAGTTACTAAAAATTGCCAAGTAAATTTTAATAATGACAAAATTATCTGTATGTGTGCTGTATGATAGGCATCAATATAAGAATCTAACTCAGACAGTGATCTGCAGATGGACACTACATTCAATTCAAAGATGAAGAGCCGATGTTAATCAAATCCATTATCTATTGAAAAAATGCATGCAGTTCAAATAATTCTTACATCTTCACACTGGTCATGCAGCTGCTGCCTCAGTAACAATCTATCGGAGTGTGTTAAGGTGCACAAAATGGCTGATTTTAGGAAAAATATTTAAGACAGCAGGACCATACATAACAAGAAAACAGCCTGAATGCATCTCTACTTCCAGCCAGCCCAGGTGGAGCATGGCAGAGAGGATCTTCTCATTGCCTTTGTACTGCCTTTCAATAAAGATTTTCAAGCTCAGTTTGCTCAAAAGTACCAGAAATTTCAACTGGAGGAAAGAGGTATTTCTCCACCAGAATTGCAGGTCCAGCTGTTTGCATTAATGGACAGATTTAGCCTGTTTACCTTTGAAACAGAGATGTTTATGTAACTTCTACCCTTCTAAGATGAACAGCATAATTCACCACTCCGGCAAGGCTGACCTGGTTACCTCCAGCCACCAATGGAGAGAAATCAGTTCCCTGGCAATCCAGTATGCAAAAGCACAGCTGGGTTCAGCTGCCAACCCCAACTGGTCTTCCAGTCTTGCCCTGTCCATGGCAAGGGGTAGCAATAATCCATCTATAAGTAGAAAGTAAGATGTTGGGCTCTCAGCTCTAAATGAGAGTCTCAGGCCCTCATTATCAAGTTTCATTTACACTTTCATGGCATTACTGACTTGCTCTGTTCTTCCCACCTGTTTGGTTGTCTTACAATTTCATGTCACAGGTGGGGTCTCTTTTTTTAAGTTGCACTAACAACAGAGCATTGGAAAAGCCTACTGTATTGGTTTTCTTGCCTGGGAAACCTGCTGCACATATCAAAGCTGCATTTCAGTCCTCTTCAGGCTCGGGCAACTGATTTTCAACATGCCTGGTTTACATTTTCAAGCCTTTCTTTACAGTTGCAACAGCTAAAAGAATATAATAATAAATAAATAAAAACAAATAAACAGCCCCAGAGAGTTCCCAGTAATCACCTAATTTCAAAAGCTTAGGTTAAGCAAGGGAAACTGTGCCAGCTGGGATATATTTTATCTATAGACTGAAGGGGTAGGATTCTTCATTCCTGACTTCCTGGTCCGAGTCTCTGTAAAAATCTAAGAAGAGACTCTGAGGTTATTATAACATGTTTGAGGGACAACTATATTTTCTATAATATCATATTTGTTTCAAGATTATTCTCTGGCCAGAAGGAAAGAAATCATTTTACGCTTTTGTTCCCCTTACCCAACTGAAGAAAAATGCCTATGATCTTTCCATATAAAAGCATATTGGCTTACATAGAAGATGAATTCATAATGCAGTAAACACTGTAACATTTATTCCTATGGCATTTCAGCTTCCCCAAAGTTATTTTTTGCCAAAAACAAACTGAAAAGAACAATCTATCCAAAGCCATGATTCCTTAACTGCATGAACCAAGCTTCACAAAGCCCATGATGTGCACTGACATGCACAAAGTTCAATATACCATGTTAGCACTCATCATGCGGCTGCAGAAGTGAAACAGCAACAAGACTTTTTTAAAACAATTCATAGCCTGCTTTTTCTTACCCTAAGGCTGGATGAAATTATCAGCCTTAAGTTACATAGGGTAGGATTCAAAGTAGGTACATATCCATAAGGGTGGATGCATGCTTCTCTTTGCATGAGATCAGACGCCTACTCCTGAGCAAAGGCTGTCCTATAAGAGCAGATGTCAAAGCTATCTGTTTAGGATGGGCTACATTAGACCTTGGAAATGTTTATTTTCAATAGCTATAAATAAAAGTCTAGATGGGTAGCTGAGATACGTGGTAGGTGTCTGGAGTTATGGTAATAAATAACAACATAGTGACCCCTAGCTTCCTGCAGACAATACCCCTGGGAACTATTGAATATTCCAAAGGGGAACAAATAAAAACAAAAATATAAGCAAAAATTCACCTTCAGGCAGGGAAATCGAGAACAGTTTTCCTGCAACCTATGAACGGAGGCTTATTCCACTGGTCTTGCAAATTCATTAATGCTACATTTCCTTATTCTGCAAGTTTTCTGCCATTTATTCAGGCTACTAATGTAAGCTCTTGCTCTGCTCTCTCTTACTGAGACAGCTGCCTTAGAGGCTACTGTCCAAACTGTATTCTTGATGAGCCTGCTTCTAGGAGGAGAGGAACATAGCTGTTGAGCGCAGCTCAGGAGAAATACAAATTTCTTTAACAGACTACCTCATTTCATTGGTGGGAGAATATGAGAACTTATTCTGTTCAATAAGGGCCAGGCAGGAGAAATAATCTCAGAGAAGAACTAAAAATCTGTGATCGTCAAAATGAGTTACAGCATCATGGTTATGATATGGGAAGTGCACAGTCTTCTTACCTTAAATAAGATTTCCTGTTGCAATTCTTTATTAGATGACATGAACTGCCTTCAGCAAAACAAATTTTTATAGATAGTTGCCATCGGGAAATGTCTAGGGGAATTAAATAGTTCACTGTACTATGGGAGCCTTAGATCAGGCACTGCTAGCGGCTGCAACACTATGCCTTTAGGGACAAAAAGGGGGAAGAAGACAAGAAGAGAAGTGAAACAAAAAAATGGTGCAGAAAAGACAACAATACAACGACCCAAAAGAGTGCAGCTTGGGACACAAAAGGAGGTCTTAAAGCATTATAGTGGGAACACATTAAAGTGTAGGTTATTGCTGCAGAGACACCAGGCAAACCACAAATTCTCTGGATTCTGTAAGACTGGCTGGTTTCTACAAATTCGGAGATTAGCGAGCTCCTGCATGGCAACTTGAACTGTGGTTTTGTGTACTCTTCTTATGGGATCAGGGACAGCACTTGCCATGTTTATCTGGGGGCAAAATTCTCCCATCTCAGACAAAAAAAAGACAAGCTGGAACACAAGGAGGGATGCTGAAGTAACTTCTTATCTAGCCATGATATCTAACAGTAATGGTTTAGGAAAAGATGTACTTTCAGCAGAAGACAGAGGTGAGCGCTAACAGTTTTAAGAAATGCTTTCTCTTTCTATTTAGGGTTAAGTAATTAAGAGTTTAGGAGGAAGGTTTTACTAAGAGCAGACTTCTCAGTCTCTTTTAGAAAGACTTGTTGCTCAGTTGTTTTCAAAAGTGCTTGATAGTCTAGAGACTTTATACTCAAACATTTGTAAACAAATGAGTATGGTCTGAATTCAGTGTTGAACCTGGCTTGAGCAAGAGATCAGACAAGATGGCCTTCTGAAATGCTTTTCAAGCTGAATTATTCTATGATTCTGTCATCCATTGAATTTTTCCATTTGCTGACATTTATCAGTCATCCTCTTAAACTTGGGAATTTAAACCCTCACATTAGAGGAGAACTAGGTCTGTGTACAGAGAAGGCAATATCACCTTTGCACTCGTTAGCTGGATGATTACACTCCAAATACATCTTCTCAGAGTTCTTGTTTTAGTGATAGTTCCAGGAGTAGTAAATCATCTACCAAGACTATGATGGTCTAGGAGAAAATTAGCTTGCTTGGCCAATTTCAAGAGTCAAGCACAGTTGGCTGTGAACTTGAGCAGAGACATTTTAGCTATCTGACTGCTTCATAACATAACACGCTCAGAACACGTATGAAAAACAACGCACCACTACAGTTTATTGCTTTTCCAGGTAAAGGCAAACAGAGGAACTGGACATCATGCCCTTACCTCCTCTTTACCTATGTTTCTGGTAGCTTGTCCAACTCTGTATTTCTTTACATTAAAGGTTTTCCCAACTGTTAAATATATTGGAGACTTCTAATAATTCCACTGGGGGACTTCTTACTTTCAGAAGATCTTGCCTGATGTTCAGTTTGACTAACCACTTTATTCTACTCATTTTTCCTACACATACACATAACTCCCTCTTCAGCGTGTTCACATCTTTCTGAATTAAATTTAGGTTTCATCCCTTAGCGTTTTTCTGTCCACGTGTAATTCTACAACAAATACATGGACTTCTGTTAGCCTTTTATTTGCACTGTCCTAGCACAACCCTTCTTGTGCGATCCCTTTAGGGTTGTTGGTTTTTTCCTTTGGGGGTGTATGTATATTCCATTGTCAGAACACAGTGAATTATTCAAGGTACTATCACCCCTAGAGCTAAAGAAAGAGGAATAAGTATGTTACAGCTGTGTGTTGAGAAGACTACATTTGAAGCACAAAATCCTACCGGGCTTTTTCCCCCAACATACTGTGATAGAAAATCAGATCTAATTTACTGCTGGTTATTTCTACCTGTTCTTTTCAGCATTACTGATTTCTGTGCTCCTCCTTCCATTGAATATCAATGTTTCAAATCATATCCCATAAAGACAGCAATGTCCACCGTGAAAACAGCAGTTGCTGGTTTGGGGCTCTGCACTTTCCTGGACTCTTCATCCTCAAAAACACCTTTTTTCACTCTCCCCAGGGCTGGGCTCAAAAATAGCAAACGTCCAGAGATTGCTCCCACACCCAAAGTGCCAGGAGGGAGCACTCTTGCTTGTTCTCACTCTCTCTGAGAACCACTTTCATCATCACAAAAACCTGAGGGCTTTGCGCTTTCCTGGCGACTTCATCCTGAAAACCACCTTTTTTCACTCCCCCCAGAGATGGGCTCAAGAATACCAAACATCCAAAGAGTCCTCCCACACCCAAGGGGCCAGGAGGGAAAACTGTGTCTTCTTATAACCCTCTCTGGGCACCGCTTTCATCACCACAAAAACCTCGGGACTCCAAGCTTTCCTGGCGCCTTCAGCCTCAAAACCACCTTCTTCCACTCCCCCAAGGGAAGGGTTCAAAAATACCAAACATCAAGAGATTACTCCCACAGCCAAAGTGCCAGGAGGGAAAACTGCTGCTTGTTCTCACGCTGTCTGGGAACCGCTTTCATCGCCCCACAAAGTCCAGGCCTCCAAGCTTTGCTGGCGCCTTCAGCCTCAAAACCACCTCTTTTCACTCTCTCCAGTGATGTGCTCAAAAATAGCAAATGTCCAGAAATTGCTCCCACACCCAAGGCGCCAGGAGGGAAAACTGTGCCTTGTTCTCACTCTCCCATGGAACCGCTTTCATGACCCCACAAACCTCAGGGCTCCATGCTTTCATGGCGACTTCATCCTCAAAACTACCTTTTTTCGCTCTGCCCGGGGCCGGACTCAAAAAATAGGGAACTTCCAGCAATTGTGCTGGAGGGGGGATGAGAGCAGTGGTTACTGCAGAGGAGTGACTGAGAAAGAGATGCTCACAGAACAGGTAGTGAGAGCTGAGGTGCAGCCCAAGAGAGCACTAGAAGCATGGTATGGAGAAAAAACTAAGATGGGATATTCAAGGCTAAGCACTGAAAAGGCATGAAGACCCAAGTACCTGTCATTTTAAGACTTTGTTTGCTTTTCAGTATTGAACAGCTCTGTAGCAGAAACCAGTCCCTACTTAGGAATTACCTGGCCTTTGTGGCACTACTAAGATGGTCATAGATATCCTATGCTGTGGTTTCTGTTGTGATTTTCTGATTTTCGTAGCTGACATCTGTGCAAAGAGAAAGCACACATAAACTGAGAAAAGTCCAGTATCTAGTATTCAACAGTATTGTTTCACTGCCTGCACAAAAGCATCTTCTAATACAATAAAACTAGAGCCAGCTGACCAGGAGACAGTGTTGCTGAATTTCCAGGAAGATGTTACATCCATTTCTGTGCAATCTCTTCCAAGGTGTTTAGCAAAAAAAAAAAAAAAAAAAAAAAAAAAGTGCACGTTTATTGATGTTGTTTGTTTCACCTATACCTACAGGGATAACATGCAATTTTCACATTACTTAAAGTGGTGCTATTGACACAGACAAAACTGCATTCCTGGTGACTGATCTCTGATCTATACATCGGCAGTGGTATGAACTTTGCTGCTCTTTCATTCTTTAAGGTTTGAATCTGTGACTCACGAAGAACTTCACTGAGGTGTAGAATAACCTCCAGGGAAAAATATTTTTCAATCAATAGCACATTAGTAGAAAAGCAGTACACGCATGAATAAACTAATTGAAGGATATGTTTCCTCAGTCTCAGCTCTGTTATCACATTCTAATTTCCCACAGTTCTTGCTATTTAACATTTCTGGCTGATAAAGAGTTCATCATGATACAGAGCATTTATTTAACATATATGAGAAGTAACTACTAATTTTGGAGGCAATTCGAACCCTGTGAGATTAAGTTAGAGCTATTAACATGTTTGCCACTGCTCAGACTGAGCGGAAACCTTGACATCCACAAATCAGTTGACACAGAAAGCCTTGATGTCTTTGTCCTGATCACGCTTCCATTACTTGCCACAGAAGATGCCACTTGGTATTCCAGAACAGGTTACAAGATCTCAAACCCTCATGGTGCTCTTTCAGAGGGTGCCTTCACCCATATTTGATTGTCAAAACCCCAACCTTAACCTTTTGTCATCATTGCTGAATTATGAGCATTTTGTACAGAAACGCCACACACATTCCGGAAGCACAGAAAAGGTTATGCAAGTAGCAGTAAAAACAGCGCATTATTCAAAGCAGTAAGGTGACAGATCTAAAGCGAACATGATATAAAACTCTTTCAAATAGAAGCATCTAAGCTTACACTCTATTTTAAGATCGTAACCCTAATCAAGGACTTGCATTGAACCAGTACCAGAAGGCCCAGAGAAGTTTCTGGTGGAAACGCAATAATCCATGAGCAAAAATCCTCCATAATTCAGAGTAATATAGAGAAGAAGCAATATCTCCTGGTCCCTGTGCTATCAATGCAGTCCATATGAGGCAGGGCCTCAGTTACAGTCCCTGAGGTGTACAGCAGGCTGGCATGAAAGACTACAAATGTGCCGACAGATTCATTTCCGTGTTAAAAATGAAGTATTTTACTAAAAATCTGTGTGCGCACGAACAACACAGCCAGGGCAGGAACTCCTCAGCATATAAAGGAATTGTTCAGATATTCTGTTGAATTGTTTTCCTCCTCTCTTTTTATTGTATTGCCGTATTTGTAAATCAAATTTGCACTGCAGAAGTTGTCAGGGAAAGCAGGAGGTTTGAACAGTTTGGGTATAGTTGAACATTCGGTATCCAGTTTACCTCAGCTTTTACTATTTCCAATGGAAAAAAATTTCCATGTGGGATTGCGCATATCACAGGGCAGGTAACAAAAACTTAGCATTCTTGGGATAAATCTGTTAATCAAAGGCTTCATCCTAATTACTCACTCCTACATCAATGAAATGACACTGAAGTTCTCCGCTCTGCTTCATTCATAATAGCACATCAAGCTTTTCATACGGCCATGCTTTGCTCCCAGCTATAGATACCTATCCACATCAAACCAAATGTTAATGTCACTGTCACGCTTTACAGCGAAGCCACTGGAAATCCTCTAAGCTCCGCATAAGTATATTGGGAGTCTTGTCTAAGACACTTGGTGACCTTCTCCCCTTAAGTTTGGGTAGAAACTCCACCTGTCAGAATAGGAAGATACCTTTGCTGTACCTCTGTATCAAGAGAACAGAAAAGAAGCTTTAAAACCCTTACCAAACTGACCTGAAGTTTTTTGTAATCTAGTGAAAAGTTTCTGTTTCAGGGAAGTTTTAAGAAGGTCCCAAATGTATTTAGGTCTCTTTTCTTCATTCTAATTTTTAGCCTACATGTCTACTTCTCTTCCTACATGTCCCTTTTTCCAGGTCTTCTTCTGGGACTGGGTGAGCTTTCTACAAAGGTATTCTAGAATTCCAATTTGATTTAAGTTTTCTCAGTTGCAGAGGAAACAAAAAGCCAGGATGGGGACATAAAAGAAAAGAAGAAAAAATAACACCCTTCAGATTTTTTTCCAGAAATTGTGAATAATAATATCACATCATTTTCAGGAAGAGAATAAGTGTTTGAGTATGTCAGATTTGTGTTATTCTTTGGGGAAAAACAGTGTGACAGGGAAGAGGAGCCTTAATAAAGGGGGGGAAAAGGAAAAAATGAATAGCATGCACCAAGGGAATTCTCCTTTTGTCTCCTCTGTCTTGCCAATATGACTTAGACAGGGGGATCACTTCTCATCAAGACATCCCGCCTTTTTGATGTTGTGTACCATGTCTAGCACAAGACACCAATCCTAACAGGTTCCTTCATGAATGACTGTAATAAACTTATAAAGTCATGTTATCCTATACTTCCTCACACAGATACCAACTTTTTTTTTCCCCTTAATGCTCACATAGGCTACAGTCCTGTTTATCCCAGTATATTAAAATATAGCAGCTATGAGAACTGTCAAAACCAATTCCTGTTTCCTTGCACTGGAGAGGTTCAGCACATGTTATGGCTTTATGGTTAACTTTCATTAAAACCTAAAAAATGATACATACAAAGCCACTGGGGGATAACGAACTAAATGCTATCCTAACTTTCCAGACTTAGAAAATGAGATGTCAAGTACACCTCTAATTGCCTTTAGTGAGAGAGGCAGCTGGAGCTGATCACTGCTGTTTCTCCATAAACAGCCTGAATGAAAAGATATCTCTCTGGCTCTCCTGAACTCTCCCAAATGGTCAAATTTCACTTCAGCTGGTGTAAAAACGTCCCACTGATTTACTCTACTTAATAATTTGTTTGCAGTTCAACCTTTCTTACCCACTTTGCAGCTAACATAAAACCCACAAGCACCCTTAGACTGCCGCCTTTGGAAAATTAATTCCAACAGATACTCCAGATTTCTGGGCTAGTTACACACATGCATGTGTATATATATATATATGCGCTATATGAATATCAAATCAATCTGAGGCTACGTTAATTAGAAAGTTCTAAAAGCAGTGGGATGGAAGGGGATTACGCTAATCAAGTCCTATTGACAAATGCATGCCCATCTCCACAGTCTTCTGTCAACATACACATTTCCCTTTAATATGATTTTACTGCAGTAATTATATTCTTTTCTCTTCTTAAGAGGACAAGTTATTCTATTTCTAAAAGAAAAAAATGTGCAGTCAAATTTATTCATAAGGAGAAGTTAAAAAAACCTGCTAAAGTTAACTGCAACGCTGACCTTTCACAAAAAATATCTTAAAGAGATAATATTAGATTGCAGCCAGAAAGTGACCAGTGTCAGTTCTCATTAAAATTTTTAAGTATGTTCATCTAATTGACAATCTTTAGGAGATGTTGAGAAGCAGTAACATCCTTACATCAGCAACTAAGCAGCTCAGCCTCTACCCACCACCTCATACCCTACCAGGATTAGAAATATTTTATAGATTAACAAAGGCTATTTCATTTAGACTCATCAGCTTTGGGAATCCCTCTTTTTTTGTTGCTTGTCTGAAGTTTGGACCTGCATATTTTCGGTATTTTATTTTGCCTAACTACAATCTTAGGCTTATCCTAGATTTCTCAGGATTATATTTTGCTTTCTCCTGTCTAAAGAGAGAAATTGGTTAGTAAATCTGAAGTATACTAGAGTACAGCACCAGCCTATGGACTCCACACCGTGTAGGAAGAAGGAAAGTGTCTTTCCAGCCCCATGTTGGTGAGCTCCAGCAATTCATTGTCCCTATGAGGATCAGTTTTCACATTCAAAAGATTCTTCAAAAAAAGTTACGCAGACTGGAAATTACCTTAGATCTTTTGATGTGGGCCGAGAAATCGTGCAGAAGTCCCACTTCTGGCTTTTGAAATTTTGGCTCTTCAGATGTTTAAGAAGAATAAATTACTTTCCCCCTTTATGTTGCCACCCCATGGTACTGCCGTACATCAGCCTCAGAGAGAATCCAGGGGCACCTGTCAAAGACAGAAACGACAGCTATCCATCTGCCACTTTCTCCACGTGCTACTTACCTCGAGTAGAATTTTTGGCATGGTGGTAACAGATTTTTATCATTTAATTGAATCAGTCACTGTCTGTTTCTGTTTGCACTACCAGTAGGATCAGCAAATACTTCCCAAAACCCAGGATCCTTCTAGAAACTAAATGAAGTACAGGAGGCACAGTATTCCCTCTCTTACGCTGCATAAGCAACGGCAAAGCAGGGCTACTCGCATGCATTCTGCTCATTTTCCATACTGAATGGTATTCTACAAATGCCTAATGTATTTAGAAAAGTTTTATATCCTTGAATCACTTTTTTTCAGGCAGGTACTTTTTGGATTATTCGCCAAGCTGAAAGAGGGCTTAATATATGGCTAAAACTCAAAAAAAACCAAAAACAAAACCAAAAAACCCAAACAACAAAAAAAAAACCCAACAAACCAAAAAAAACCACCCTGAACTCGAGGCTGTGGAATTAAAACTAGAGGATAGTATTTTTTATAACAACTAGTTGGATACCCAGATCTGGCACACACTGTAGCACAACGACTTACTTGTACTTACTAACTAGTAATTGATTATCTTTTGTTCTTTTAAACCAGAACGCTAATTTTTCGCAACTACAGAATCGAGCGGGCCAGTGAAGACAGTGAGGCAGCCATCCTTGCTACCCTACCCAACAGTAATCCTGCAACAATGTCAAAGCTACTTTAAAAGGACTAAGTACCTTTTTGTTTCAGAACAGGTTCATGCTCACCGTTAATGCTCTGCCATCAGAAAGATCAAAGCCCACACCTGAGGTTAGTGGTTTGTCAGTCAGAGGTTGTTTTTAAGGACATATACTTCATTGGGGTGGGGGGAGGAGTAGAAACAGAAAGAGTTTAGACTAAAAAAGGTCCCGAGTCAGAAACACACCTTGTAGTAAGGGCTGGTACCTCCTCTGCTTCTCTGACTCTACAGATTCAACCTCCCCTTTCTCAGAAAGATGAAGTATCTGGTCATGGGTGAGGCTACAGTGACCAATGATGACCCGCCTATTACACAAATTACTGATAAATGACATTCCCATTTCATTCACCTCTGTATAAGTAACAATGTTTTCTACAAAGTGGCATCAGTCTATTACATCTAAGGCTTCAGTTGTCACCCTTTCACTTTTACTGAGACTAAGTGTTCTCTTCTCTTTACTTGTAGGTAAGTATATTACCCGTATAGTTTTCTGGTCTTTTTGGTTTTCATCTCACATCTCTCATCCTCTCTTCTTAAGCCTTTCCTTACAGCCCTGACAAAGAATAAAAACACTACAACCTTTCCCTTTAACAGAGAACATTAAGTAATCTTATTAAATTCCCTTTTCCTCTGCAGTATCAGAGGCTTCTATCTACCTTTCAGAAAGCAAGAAAAGGAAATTTGGTTTGCAATTCAAAAAATAGCCTGAAGAAGAAAGCTCTGAATCTTATCCCCACTTTGCTATCAGCCAAAAAACTACCCCATTAAAATCAGCTTCCAGGCAAACGGATGTTTTCTTAACATATGTGCCTCAAAGCTGTGCCAGCTGTAGTGCTTTCTGCAGCCAATCACTGTGTTAATTGAGGTAAACGATGAAAACGTAAACACCTAAGTTACAGCAGCTTCTAAGATATTTAAAGCTGACTTGGATATGGTATGTTAAACTACCTAAATTGTGTCTCCTGTCCCTTCATATCTAAAGTAATGGAAGTGTTACTGGTGGTTTTGCTTGCTTGTAGCTCATAGAAATAACAGAGACACCAAATCTAGCTTTGATTTCTATTTCTAAGCTCAGACTCATAACATTGTTTAGTTTGGAAGGGACCTTACAGATCATCCAGTTCCAACCCCCCTGCCACGGGCAGGGACACCTCCCACTAGACCCAGTTGCTCAAAGCCTTAGCAGGGTTTACTACAAGACCCAACGTGATATAGGAACTATTTGAATCTCTATTAGCATCTTCTTTGGTCCAAACTGGTCTTGCCATTAGTCATTTTAAGTTAAATAGACATTAACAAAAATATTGCAATCTTTCCCAGCATTAAGAAACTCAGCAGTCTCATTAAGGACCGTTTTCCTCTCCAGCATTCAATTTTGTTTATGGTACTTCACGTGCTGTTGAAAGATACCCTGGATTTGTCCCATCCATCTCAGAAAAGGGCCAAAAACCTGGAGGAAAGCTACCTAATTCTGCTGAGAGTGACAAAATAAAAAGAATTCTCTAGTAGGCTACCTTGAAATACATAAAACCTAAGAAGCGCATTTCAAACCAGTGAGGTGGCCGAAAAACACTATATCCACAGCTTTGAGGAGTTGTCAGTACAGAAAGACCAAGAACAGATGCAAAGGAAGGACACAGCGAGAGATGGTTTTCCCCTGGAGAGCCCCATTATTTCAGCTTATAGAGAGATGCCAATCTCATAGGTGACAGCACCAACGAAACTGGAAGAAAATGGAATTGCTCGTTCCTGTCAGGATATACATGGGTTTAGGCAGTATTGAGGTAAAACTTCAATTTTGCTTAAACCCTCATCTTTTTCTGGTGAAGAAGTGACCCTCAGGCGTGT
The DNA here is from genome assembly GCA_947846985.1 of Fratercula arctica. NCBI lineage: Eukaryota > Metazoa > Chordata > Aves > Charadriiformes > Alcidae > Fratercula > Fratercula arctica. The sequence goes on from CANTUZ010000010.1 coordinate 32,130,207, forward strand.
TAGCAGTATGGAAATTTATATAAACTGGTGGTTTTGCCCTCCTGACTCTTTTTGTGTTAGTGTTTCACTACGTCACCATTTTTTTCAAGTTCCTAGATGACTAGCCCAAAGGCCGGCTGTATTTTTACTTAGGGCATAAGTTGATTAAAAGAACAAGAACACTTCATGACCATTTTGTGCAGGCAAAATACTTTTCTTGAAAAAGCACAAACCCCCTCTTTTTTCACGTTAGTTTTAAATAGGGGCATCGCCCATGCCTGTTCAAGAATGCAGGGAAGTCCTACAAATGCAAAGAACTTTTCTTCTATACCCTATCAAAGGCGACAGATTGCGTTACAAGCTGTAGCCCTCTCTTCTGTTGCTGGTCATTTAAATCCTTATTTGCTATGATCTCTGAGATGCTACGTCATTTTGAACTACAAGAATGAGTTATTAGCTTGATGAGAGAAGCAAATGGACACAAACTACTTTCTCCTAGTCTGTTGTTTTGGATTTTTTTTTTCTTACAGCCTCCAAGGTTCCTAAAGAATATGGTTTTAAATTAGAGTCTTTGACAGCAAAAGCAGAGAACGTTTTATAACTCCCAGAGCTACAAGAAACAGCTGTATATAAGGATAAACCCAGACAGTTTCTGTCTTAAAGTGCTCCAGGACACTGCTGGCCCAGTTCTCAGTTGTATCACAGCCCCTGTTGTGCCGTTTCTCTTGCGCAAAGAGGCTATAAAGCCATCTTCTGCAGAAACCCCCTCAGCAACGGGTCAAATGCTGAACAGCGCAAAGCCAACGTAGCTGTTTCATCGCCCCGTCCTCAGTGGTCCAGAGCCTTAGGAGGCGCACAGCTCTGCTGTAACATCACTTGTCTGCTCTCTCCAGAATAGCTCATCTGCATGCCAAGAAACTGGGTTACCGCAGTCTTCGAGGTATTCTAACTTTTATGAGGAGAAAGTCTGGTCTAGGAGATACAGATAGTATTTTTTTTTTTTTAAATTCACATTGTCTTCTCTCAGGGAACTGTCCCTGTGCCAGAAAGTCTCCTGGCACAAAAGCTTGGCACAGCGGTTTTTTCCCTAGGCCACTGTAGTCATTTGTTGCTAATTATAAGGCAAAGGTGGTTTTCTTCCTCTCCCCTAGTCGATTACATATTCCACAATCATACGTTCAACCTAGGTTAAAAAATAAATAGAAATATAACCTTCCAGGCATGGTATTTCTCCTAGACTGCACAGGAGCAACTCCACGAATATCGACTGTCATTGCATAGATTACGTGGGGCAGGAAACGAGTTTGAGCCATTCTTGCTTTTGGATAGACGCGGTTGTTGAAGCAATTGTGGCAACTTTTCAGGGAGCATACAGATGGCCTGGTGATTACTGAAATGGAACGGCCCCAATGCCAGAGCTAGTTAAAGAATTGAAATTTTTAGTAAAGAATGTTGATGACATAAAATAAGCTTTTATAATTTTTTCTGTAACTCTTCCAGGAAGGGTGTCTGAAAGCTGCAATTTTTTCTCTGAAAAAAAAAATGAACGATGTCAGCTTTCTCAATTTTTAATTCATAAAAAAAAATGTGGAAAGGAGATCCTTGTTATGAGGAAAGAATACATACAGAGAAAACCCCGTTTTCCAACACAAAGCAGTTGCAGTAGAAAATTTCTGAGGAGACTCCTTCAACTCAGCTGCAAGTTCTTCACAGATTTTCTTAATGTCTCTGGTCAAGTCACTTCATTTCTCTGTCTCAGCAGCATTTTTGAAAGCGGATAATGCTTTTTCATCCATCTTTCTTTCAGTCTTGGCTATGTAGACAACACGTTATTTCGGATGGGCATTCTCTTGCTATTTTCTGTAGGACACTGCATCGCACAGTAAGTTATCACCTATCATTCAGAGTTTCTAGGGACTGTCCTAATACCAATAAATAATAACGATGAATGACAAATTAGACTAATTCACATTAACTAAACATTTTTCCCCAGGTTTACTTGCGATTTTCCAAAACTATAAGCACAGAATTACCGAAGTACAGCTCAACGAGTATTTGTTGCTTGCTCTTTAAATTGAATCAGTCTGTTTCCATAGTATCTTTGAACATGTTTTGATACTTTCATTTGAAAATTTACGAAGTGAATAAATTGTACTGAGAAGTGTATAAAATGCAGTTAACTCGAAATTTTAAACAACAGTCAACCTTCAGTGACAGAAGTAATAATTCAGTTTTTTAGTGATATCACAGAGTTTTTGTGCCTTATGTGAAACATATTTGTTCAGCTTGCTTGCTTCCAGATGAACTCCAAGATGATAGTTTATCATGGTTGATTGAACATAGGAGACCTGTGCGTATGTTTAAAAGGTAACACTTCTGATGGCATCTTTGCTTCTTACAAAGGCTAATAATATTTTAATGTAACTTATCATTATGAAACAGGACACGTTATTTGTTTTACATCTGTGAAATGAGCATGGTTACCTATGTGGCCCATGAAATAAGCTTCTCCCACGAGTGTCAGATCTCTGGCAAAGGTACTGTCCTTTGTGTCACATTGCAGTTCAATAAACTGCATTTTTGCTTCTCTGGGTGAAAAGCAAAGGACCACTGTGTGAACAGCACAGCAGCAGCAGTGCATTCTTCGTCCTTTGTACATGCCCTAAGACAATCTAGGATTGCTTAAAGGGACTTCGAGTACTAGGCTGGACTCACAGCAACACCAACGATAATGCAAACCAAAATCTTTTTCTTTAAGTATCATATCAACAGTTAGTCAAAATCCTTCCTTTCTCACCAGCAAGTTTGGCTCCTTGTTAACACAGTGGGTACCTCCTGGAGATGAAGCTCCTCACTCTCATCCAGAGCAGACGTATGCCTGAACATACAGCTGCAAGTAATATGGCAAGGGAACATATTTCACTCTGATGAGCACTAAAGGGGCTGCAGGAAGGACATTTGTCTGTCATGTCAGATACTCACTACAGGACAAAGAAATAATCTCACTTGGGCATTATCGGTTCTCACTGAAGGAGGGGCTGCCAGACCTCTCACTCTTTCATCCCAGCTGCAATCTCCAGAGTGTGAGAAATAAAGTAGGTGCCTTTGAATCTTGCATACCTGGAGCTGCACATCAGCTGTTTGTGTAGGAAACAGGGAACACAATATAACAGAAGCTTGACTTAGACGAAAAGCTGAAAAGTGTTTCTTAAGCAAAAAAGAAAGACTACGCTTCACTCCTCTGAGAGCTGGGTATAGTAGAGGATAAAAAAAAGAAATCTGGGTCCAGGGGACTTCAGTGGAGGGATAACGTAATGTGTACATTGCCCAATTGTACACATGCAGAATCATCAGCAGAACCCATGGCCTTGTGCTCCACAAACACAGACAGCTAATAAAGTGGTGACACCAGCTCCTCTGGCAGAGGGAACCAGCACAAGCAAGTGGCCTTGTGCACTTTCCCCCCTGGAGGACAACATATCAGGAGTCAGTATATGAGAGAGGCTGACTCCCCAGACTTGCTGTCTTCACTTCTGGAGGTTACTGTCGGTTCAGTGCAGCAGCGGGACAGGATCACTATGTGGAGTGGCTGGAAAGCCCAGAATAAAGACAGGCACAGGGACATTTCTGTGCCTGGTTTTTAAAAGGCCATTACTCTAAACCTCCTGGTTTGGACTGCCAGCAGCACAAGCAACTGCTGTCACAAAGCACTGCAAGCGCGAGTGATACAGTAGGATAATGTTGCTGTAGTCATGATGGTCTAAGAACATTAGCGATGGAAGGTCTATAAGTAAAGGCAATGTCTGTCATTATGGGGCCTTATAAATGCCTATAGTGTCAGCAAACTGCAATAAGAAGCAATGAGATTGGTCCACAGAGCATCCAGAAAGCTTTTCCTCGGCCAAAATTTCTCTGGGAGCCCATTCCATGCTGCAGTGGGGAAGCAGCGGACATTGCAGGCAGGGTGGTTTAGTTACTAACACGCGCTGAGCGGACGGGGCAGGCGATGCTCTGCTCCCCTCTCCTCCTGCCTCCCTAGCTGCAGCGTGGTCCCCGCACCCCTCAACTTCCCCTGCAGGCAGCCCAAGCAGGTTTGTCAAACGACAGCTTCTCTGCGTCGCCCCTCTGATTTCTTTCAGCCCGGTTTTAAAAATAGTTTCTGAGCAATTATGTCACATAAGAATAAACCTGCATGCTGGTGCACCTTTCCTGTCACCACAAAATAACAGCACTATAGTTTCTACATTTCAGTCTTTTCCTTTTTTTTCTTTCTTTTTTTTTTTTTTTTCCTGCAACAATCAACAACTTCTGCAGTAAAAGGACACAGTATAATCAGGAGATCATCAGCCTGAAATAAGTGTAAAACTTGCAAAAATTATGCACTCTGTGGAGAAACCTGATGCTTTTTTTAGCATCCAAGCACGCATACTGCAAGGCCAAATCCATCTTAAAATTGAGTTAACACAAACCTCTTCATATCGCCGGGGCTGCACTTACTAATGAGGACAATATATATATATTTTTTTTTCTTTTCCCTTGAAGCCAGATATTGTGCATATTTCTGATGATCTGACATAGCTGGGGCTGCTTTTGTAGCTACTTTGTTTCACATTGTTCACAGAAGCTTTGCTGAGCCTGGTTCCAGGCATTTGCACCAGTGAGGTGAGCCCCTGAATGTTCTGCCTTCCCTGGGTTTTGGCCAACGACTTGGTACTTTAAAGCTGAGGAATTACCACTTGAAGCGAGCATCTCATGCACACTGCATGGTCACACCGCAAAAGGATAGAGCAAAGCTCACTCATGTTCTTCTCCATCCACGGAAATGCTAAGAAAAAAGTCATTGTTTTTTCTGTGATGTCTTGAGGAAATTGTTTTTCAAATCAGGAGCCATGCCTGTTCCTCATGCCTTCAAATAATACTGTGCTTTCCCTCTCCCAGAAAAGTGATTTCCCATTGTCTGCAGCTCCCTTCAACTGTTCCAGATCTTGCTTAAAATGTTTTTGCTCTTGAAACTGGAAGGTCTCCATTTGCAATTGGATTTGATATCCCAACTTCATGGTTCAAAAAATATTTGAGCTGTCTGTTGATGGAAGTTCACGTTCACCCAAGGAACTGTAGCATCATTACCAATGGATTTCTTCAAATAAAAGAAAATTTTGGTAAAGAAAGCTGTCAAAGGACTCCAGCCCTAGATCTCAACAGCTTTGCCGTGGCAGCAAGTAATTTCCCAGAGTATTTCACAGTATCCCACAAAGCCAAGTTTTAAGTTGCTGAGGTTTCTGTGTGTTACTGATACCTCTACTTTCATGGGCAGTGAGTGTGAACATAAACTGTTGTCTGGTCTGCCCAGGTGACTACAGATAACATCTGGGAAGAAAGCTGAAAGAATTTCTGGCAGATACTTCTGTATGGATTACCATGCACAGTGCAAACCTCAGCTCAGCTCTGGGTGAAGAAGTCAAAAGGGAGAGCCTTGAAATGACCCCTGAATGACAGAGGGACAACAGCCAAACAAGGGCAGCAAAACAAAACTTAAGTGGCAGTGAAACAGGTATCATTAATACGAAGGGGATTCGACAAGAGTTATAATGTACTGATTCAACATTAGCAGCATTTTTTCCTGGCTTCCTTTAGAGTGATAACTCCAATAACGTTGCAGGATGCACAGGGATAATAAAGAAAAACAACACCAAGGAATAACCTTTCCGAGGTTTAAGCTCAACAGCTTCTTTTTTTAACTCAATTATTATAAGTCTAGTTTTTCAAAGCCTTGGAACACCAAAGATAATAAAATCTCTTTCATTTATAAATTAAATAAACCGACAAAGTTAACACAGCCAGCGATTCCAGCCCGTGTACTTACCATTGCTGAGTGTCTGTTGCTTGAACAGAGTGGGTGGTGGTGTTTTTAAAGGCAACAAAGCCAATAATATATGCAGAGTGGTTCAAGACGACATGCAATTATAAACATTTCCTGCAGAGTACATTAGGTCTGCAGGTTCATAAGTGCCTTTTAGATTCCATATTTTAAACATCGGTCTTGAAAGAGCCTGAAAAAAACCCGCATATGCCCAAGGTCAAGAGCAGAAAATTTTTTTTCTTGAACAGGAGGAATTTTGTGATCTTGCCCTTCTCAAAGACAAAAACTATTTTCTGTACTTGTGCACTGATGTTGGTCACAGGCCTGATGCCATAAGACAGATGCATCAGTATTCGTAAGGCCAGATACGCAGCTGGTATGGATCAGTGACCTTCTGTTGACTTCACGTGCGGCGTGGGAAGAGCTGCTCTCCCCAGTTGGCTGGCCTCAAGCTACTATTTTGTAAACTTAAGCTGCTACCAAAGAATCATTTACAGAACAACAGGGGATTGCTCACTGATTTCTCAAGCACTGATGAAGCAAAATAAAAAGGGAAGAAAACAGAATTCTAACCGTCCCAAGCAGTCAGAACGGAAACAATCCTCCCCATCTCTGCAACACCTGGAAGGGCTGATTATAACTGTAGGTCCCAATTACAGCGAAAATAACACAACAACATGGATAGTTCTTTAAAAATAAACAGATATGAAGTAGTGCTATTGATTACCATTATTAGCATAGTGGGTCAGCATAATTTAAACCTTGCCATTAAGGCGCAAAGATGGGTTTTCAAGATAGGGCATCCGTGCAATTATTGAGCTGAGTAGGAGGTAGAAATGTAATTATGTAAACTAACTAAATTAAGAGGATTGCACAGTTCATTAGAGTCCATTTTTTTGGTCAGCATTTTGGATCACCAGCTGCTATAGAATTTCATTTCCATTAAAAAGCATTAATTGCATCTTTTCTGTGAAAACAGAGCAGTTGTGCTAGTGTGAGCGGCTCCATCCTTGCTGTTCTAACGCAGGTGTGGAAAGAGCCTCCTGCTCACTGCCAGCGCTCAGGACAGCCAGCCCCTATTCCCTCACCGAGCCTTCAAGGGGACAGGATACTCTTGCCAAGTTTGCCTACAATCACACTGGTTGGTAGGAACTTGCATAGTTGACATCGTTAAGGATTTAAGGCGATTTATTCAGGAAATACGACTGAAGAGAGCATCCCACTGTGCCAAGTAATTTCTAAACACAGAGCTAGGCCCTCCCCAAAGGAGTATCTCTTTGGCCAGAAAGAAGAGAGGGGGGAGGCTTAGTCACCGTACGTTACACATACTGAGCTGAGAGAGAGAACTCATTTCAGGCTGGGATTTTCAAACGAGCCTGAGAGAGCTGGGCACGCTATTCCAAGTTAATTGCGGTCAGACATCAGTTACCTGTCTTCCAGAGACAGAAAACTCCAGACAAAATTCCTTCCCTGGAGTCAAGCTGAGAAACGTGGTCTCTATCACACAGCCATGCCATTGCCACTGTCTCTTGGTCCACTTTCTTATGCACTTAATTGAAAGAATAAACAAGACCTTGCTGCCAGATAAAGGCTCCGGGAGGGACCTGGAAATCTATGGGCCAATTTACGGACAGCCAGAGACTTCATTTCACATATTTCTTATCTCTGGCTTTATTATCCTTCGTGTTACTGTGGGGTGATATTAAGGTAGATATCGCTCTATGTGCTGCCAAATAAATGCAAACCACATCTTTGGCCCTCAGCAACAGAAAGTTTCCCATCCGTAAGAGGTCAACCTGAGGAGAAAACAATCTTCACTCAAAATCTGCAGGCTTTGTTACTTGTTAGTTATACGTGACTCTCACTCCCTCACAGGGAGATCTCTTCATCATCAACCATTTTTCTACAGACACTGCTGGCTGACTGGGGCCCATGCCAGTAAGTCACCAGCTGCCCTTCTGCCTCCAGACGGGGTGTTCAGTCTACAACAGGCAAATCCCACCCTGCTCACATCCCTGCCAGACTGTTTCTGGGGTTTTGTTGAGTTAAGGGCTTTTACTGTTTGGAGGTTTTCCCTAAAGACAGGGGATGCTTTTATTGCAATGCTCTAATATGTTTTACCTCACCGACTGGTCACTCAAGCCCTTTATATAAAGGATTAGTGCTAAAGAACTTCATAAAGACAAATCTCTTGTAAAATGGATATAGTACAATGAAGAGGGTGGTCATATTGGCTTTATTTGAAGAACAGTAGGTAAAAAAACCCCTAGTTCTCCCCTCCTCCAAAGAAACCACTAGAAACAGACACAGATGTTTGCAGGGAGAAAAGTGGTTCCTCACTCAGGAGCTTGTTAACGTAATATTTTTCTATATGCAGGGGAGAAAAGAGGATTTGCACATCCGTGTAAAAAGATGGGTGCTTGTGTTGTGTGAGGCTGGTATGAAAGCATATTTGATTTTTGTAACTAATAGCTTCTGAACAGGCTTTATCTGCAGCAAGCATCAGACTCTCTACTTGTTCTTTAAAAATGAGCATCCTGCAGGTGACTAAGCAAAAGGAACCTATGGAAACCTGTTCTTACAGCATGTAAATCATCACTGCAACATTTGCTTTTCCCCTGCTGACTGTATTAATGCGTTGCTTGCATAGATAAACTAGGGACTCGAGAGCGACACATTCAGCAGCCCTCGGTGCCCCCACCTACACATGCCCAACTTTGGCGCAGGAAGGACTTCTTTGCCCACAGCTGAGTTTACTGGGATGACTCATTTGCAATATATGGATGTGATCGCACAGAAACCATCACGGTGCAGTCTATAGCACCAGGATCAATGCTGTACATACAGGCTGCACCTCGGTACGCCAAGGAAATCCATAAAGTCCCGACAGACAGAGCACTCCTGTCCCCGGCTCGGCAGGTAGTACAGGTTAGCACTTTTAATCAGACCGAATACCTCAACTCTACAACCCTACCTATTTCTTTTCACAGGGTTTCTTAGGCTTTCAGGGGAAGTGAGCTGGACGGCGTTTTTCTTTTCCAAAGCAGAAGCTAAGTATGGCTAGAGAATGGCAGCAGGAGGGGCGAGCTGCTGTCTCTCAAAAAGACAAAAACCTGCCAATCCCCCCCTTGTGTCAGTGCCGGCAGGACCAGGCACAGAGCAGCAAAGGAGGAGCATGAAGTTGTTGCTCAAAGAGCCACAGCACCACGGAGCAGCAAAGCCAGATTTAGAAGCCAGGAGCCGTGTGCCATCCTCTGCACGTGAAGCATGAGGTACCTCACCCCGACGCAGCAGCAAAGGGACAGAATCTGGCTAAAAGTGCCACAACTTCCGCTACATAGAAAGGACCAGCTTAAGAGAGATTTTGTGAAAGAACAGACTTAAGGAGCTGTCTCGAGGACTGCATTTGAGAGAGTACATTAATTTTTTTCACACTGAGTTTCACAACAACTGCCAGGCCACCTTTAACTAAAGTCAAATCTGGCCTCTCATATATATTAACGTCTATAATATGATTCTTATAATAGACTATTTATTATCTTCTTTCTGACTCTTTTAAGACAAAAGAACACCAGTTACCCAGCCTCCTAATTTTGGCCTCAGAATAGCCCCAAGAGCCCCTTGCATATATACAACTTCACTTTGGCCATAGGAACTCTACAGCCTCACTTCTTTTTTTTCTGGCCTCATGACAAAAATGCTCTGGCAAAGCGTACATCACTTTAAGCTTTAGAGGAACTTTTTGAAAATAGTCCTGTGATTACTTATCCCTTCATTACTAATTCAATCATTCAAAAAGTATCCAATCCTTGTGCTTTTTCTGTACAAGTAGTTATTTCTCCAGGTTGTCTGCCTAGAATATATTATTTTTCAGTGGTATTGTTCCTTTTAATTTAGCTCGTTATGTAAAGATTCACAAATGACTGATGTTAATGCAGCTGTCAAATATTTGAAAATATTTGACTTTCCTTTTCACTAGCCTAGATCCATAGTTTTATACATTTTGTATCTATATCTTAATCTCAAAAAGTACAACGAATAACATTTTACTAGGTTAATCAATACATGCCTCACCTCTAGCAGTAGAAATCTACAGTGCAGTTAATTAATCCATTTTTAGGACTAGAAGTAAACAAACTCTTTATGCAGATTGAGGCTACCTCTTGGCAGCTTTCCCTGTTTAGAATCAAGAAGAGAAAGCAGATTGGCCTAGCAGCAGTGTTATTGACATTTTATTTAAACCTTGATATTGCAAATATGTTTGGTATATCTCATTTTAATAAAGGACGGAGGGTGGATGTGCATCCAGAATTTTAAGTTCACAAAAAGATCAGTCTTCACTATTCCCATACAGGTATAGACTTGTAACAACTACATATTTCTTTCCTTCACCTCCAAAAATCATAGCTAGATTCTCAGACCCAGCTAACCACGCTTCACTGCTCTTACTCGCATCCTGACTTTGACTAATGTAAATTTTATGGCACACTTTTGACTTAATTCCCTACATGGCTTGATTTTTATATAACAACTTAACAATATTTTTCTTCATAACCTAAAGTTGTGCAGAACAACCAGATCAGAAGCAAAGGCCAACGCACTGGTCTTAATTGGACCAGGATTACACCATTCCCACCTTTATTCTAGTTTAAAAATAAAGAAAATTAATATCAAGGTAAGAAAGAAGAAAAATGCGTGTTCTCTCTGATTGAAATAAATCCAGATTATTTTTTTAGTTCAAGGCACAAGTTTGTATAACTTTCCCATAAGATTAATAATACGCGTTTCAAGGCCCTGTGCTCCTGTGCCTGCACAAACTGGAAATAGAATCAAAGGCCTTTGTACTGATCATCCTTTCTTGCCCTCTTATTTACCAGATGTAGAAACTTGAAATTTCCTGAGCATCCCGGTGCTTTGATAACACCTCTTGACCTCATGTCAAAAAAGACTTTTGCAAATCTGGCTATAAAAATAATTGGAAAAACAACCCGTCATAAGGTTAACTTCATATTAGTGGGTGTTTAGTTGCCAATGCCATGTAGTTTCTCTACAGCTAATTCAAATATATATTTATTTTATTTTACTTTTTACAGCAGGTGTTCTTTTATTAGTCATTAAATATATTTAATCAACAAGTCACCATCCAGATTAACTAAAGAATGCCTATGAGACAGAACAAGTTTATCTCTGGGAACTATGTTTTTGTCATTTCCTTCATAAACTTCACCACTTTTCAGATACTCTGTCAAAAAAGAAACAATGTGTATTTGCTGTTCCTTCAAAGGTATAGAGCTTTTAAAATTCGTTTTTGCCTTATTTCTGTTGGTAAAATCAATATAATTCATCGCTTGGAATTTCCTTCTTATCAACCAGTCTCTGTCTTTCCTCTTTTTGTGTTCCTAATTGCAATTTTTTGATCAGGTCTCTGTTAACAGGCTCCCTAAGAAACATAGAGAAGATATCAGTGGACAGAGAGGCAATCCTTGTTCAGATACGCACATGCATCGATGTCCCACATTTTCACGTTCTTCACTTACTGTTACACAATCACTGTGATGTTAATAGTTTTCCCTCCAAACACCTCTTCAAGGCTCAGCCTATCAAATTCCCTTATTCATCACTATTATGCAGAACACTGGTTTGGATGTTGCTTTCAAAATTTGCGTTGACTAGCTTTATTTGTTGTCTTTTATCACTGATTTGTTTGGTAGTCTCATGTAAAAGTTAAGAATTGATCAAGTTGTTAATATTCCTCTCATTGTGGTATTCCCTAGCCAGTTGCAGAGCAGGGTTTCTAACTTTGATGACCAGTAACTTATATGTTTTCCTCTACCTGAATTTATCGTACCCAGCAAACTCAGACACTTTCAGTTTTTATGGACCACCTCTTTGTTGCAGACGTTTAATTTTGTATTACAAAGTCTCATACTTTTTTTCTGTTAATTCATTCCTTCTTGTTGTCGTCTTTGTAAATAAAATACAATTCTACGTCTATTTTCATTGGCTGGCCACACATAAAGAGCATCAAAGAACACAATTTTTTTATGCTATGTAATCGTAATCTACCAGAGCTGAGATGCACACTGAGATGTTCTCTGTGTTGAGCTCACTGGACAGGATGCACTTGCATCTGGAAGTTCATCATTAAAAAGGCAAGACTGGACAGATACTATTCATCATTAATCCCCAATTGCTCTCAATCCTTTTCATCATCACTAAGCTGAAGGAAGGTATCACTAAACAATTTGAGCGTCACTTTTGAAAACTTCTCTTCTCTGTACCATCAGGACTTGATTGGAAATGTCAAATTGTACAGTTCTGCAGGAACTGTATAAAAATACAACAGCACAATCCATAATTCTATCACATTTATGTTGGAGGGATGCCAACCAGCCTTGGCACTGAGCAATATATTAATAATATGTTCCAATGGTAAGTTTCACTTTGAAGGGTTGCTGAGTGGCCAGCAGCACTTGAGTGGGAAGTAAACATATCAGAGTTAAGTAAAAGTAACTGTCAGGGCTGGAGCCACCACTCAGAACAGAGGCATTTCCACATAGGACAAGACAGTGTATGTGCATGGGGCAGGTCCTTTGGCGTTATGATCACGAAATAGCTTATGGCTAGTCTTATAGCTTTATCTCCCCAAGTTTCCTCTATAGGGATGGAAAGAGTTCTAGGTGAGGAACCCAAAACAAGTATATTGAGCCAGTTCTTGGTCTTCACTGATAGAGACGTCTGTATCAGCTGGGCTGCTTGCCGTCAGAGTATTCTGCGGGTGGGTGTGGGATATGCAGTGCATCATTATTCCTAGCTGCTGCATTATTGGCTTTCTTCAAAGCAATGTAGATGAGCTGTAGCACATGGAAGCTACGCGGTGAACATACTTGCTACATTTGTTGAGTTCATACCAAATGGAAGTGAAATGGTGCATCAGACCGGCCACAGAACCCACCGCCTGCCACAAGCTGGTGTAAAACTCTCACAGTGTGCTTCACTTAGTTTCTGTTCTGAAACATGGACAGCAGCAACAAGCTGCAATTCTGCTTCTCAGCTCCCCACATACTAAAATAAAACTTGTGATTTGTGGTTTGCTTCCAGATAAACGTATCTTTTTGATTGTTATATAAAAAGCTCATGCTTGAAGGACAAGTTGCAAACTCCTATAGCCAAGGCTCGTGCACTCCGAAAAAAATCAGGACAAGCCACAGTCTTTGTATGCCTGACTGACAGATACTCTCAGCCCTCAAAACTGCTGCTGAAAAGAAGCCTTCAAAACTGCTTTTGAAAGTCAAGGCCATAGCATCACAGCACATGAACAAACAAGTATTAGACCTTGCATTAGCTTAAATTCCCAGGGAAACTGAAACTATGAAATGTAACGTACACTGGTATTGTTCCTCGGTTGTACTATGTTCTACTCACTAAAAACATGTCAATACCTTTCAGTGTTTTAAAGGGTAAAATGAGGCTGTGATACATGTGAGAATGAGACAAAATATCAACTCCAATAATGCAAAATAAACCCAAAACCCTCAGCTAGATTCTTGAGCGAAACTAACTGGATTTGAGGTTCAAAATTCAGCTACTGATGCTTTTCTACTTTCCCTCTTTCTCCATCTTTCGCTATCTGTATTTTGAACGTGCTTTCTACCACAAACTTTGCAGCAGAATGACTTCCTTATTGTCCTGTTACTTCAGCTGTTTAGGATGAGGAAGGAAGAGTCATACCACATAGAAACAAGGGCAGAGAAAAGACTCCTCAAGTGTGTTGTCCTGTTTTCAGTAGTGGGTTATAAGAGGTACTACGGGAAGAAGCTAAGAAGCTAAAATTTACAATGAGTTATGCACATCTACAGGAAAAATAACCAAACTGTAGAATATACTGGCCAAAAGTTTCAGTTATGTTTCAGAATTGATTATGTGTACATCAGAGAAAAGCCCCCAAGAACTCTTTGTCTCACAGCAGTGGGATGTGGCGTCCCTCTGCACCAGGGACTCTGCACGAGCCTGTCGCTAATTTTGTGGAAAGTCATCTGTTGTACACGCACAGTGTGAGGTTCTCAAATACTAACTTTGCAACATCTGAGACAAACTTTTTTTCAAGTGAGTCAAAGCCACTTCTTCTCTACTGAGGAGCAAGCTCATGGCAAGGCAGACCTTCTAAGAGAATCTATTTCTGAGTTATCTAAGTACATATATAGCCCCTGAAGATTTTTTAAAAGAATGGAAAAAACTTCTTAAAAGAAATATAAAGAGGAATTTTATGCTTTGGATCAATGAAAACTGGACAAACAGAATTTCACAAAACGTGGCAAAAAGGAAAAACTAAAACAAGACCTTTTGTTTGAAGAAAAAGTAGTAGAATTCAGATAAAGTACTTCAGAAACTGTTAGCGGGCTACTAAACTAATGCATTTAAAACGAAAGTTCTTAGTCAAACTCCAGTAGTAGAAATTACTGTAGGATTTCAAGTTTTTACTAAAAAGGCTGGGTTTTGGTGTAAGAAGCTTAGCCTGTACTCTCATTAAACTTATCAGCAATGAAAATCCTCCATTGATCAAGGCTCTGGACTTGCTTAAGGTGTAAAGGAGCTCAGATCCAAGGGACACCTTTGTATCACAACACTTTCCGCATGTTTTTTCTCAGCCTGGTAACTGAACCTGCACCATCAAATAGCAATAAATATCCAGTCACTTGTTATCCATGCTTAGAGCATATTTATAGTGATAAAGATAGCTGAAGCGGTACACTGATTAAGAATACATTATTCAGTTGCAGTGTATCACTGAAAGCCTTTACTTCTCTTTCATGTAATACTCAGAGTACCTTGAAAATAAAACAAAATTATAGAAAGAAATCCTTATTCCAGGTACGCAACAAAACTCTCAACCAGAATCCCTCTAACTCCCTCTCTGGTGTATAATGTTTTCCCCTATTGAGCAAACTAAGGTGGTATTTGGAGTGAAGAGAAGAAGCATAGTTTATTCTTAGAGTGGCATGGAATTGGTACAGGAAGCTGGCCCATGAGCCAGGCTATGGATGAGGCACGTTGGCGGTGTTTGTATCGCATATTCTATGGAATTTATTCATGAGGGCAGATAGTTACGTACCAATTCTCAGTATTACATAGTTCACTGCCCCTGCCAGATATAAGATACTCAGACAGCTTATATATATATCACAAAACGCAAGACACTTCAATTTCTACAGTCTCTATAACAAAGTTCTAGTTATCCATGCCAGACAGCTCTCAGGTGGAGAGGCAATTCTGGTAGTTGTTTATTTCCAGCATTATTGCTAGCAGATAGTTTCCAGGCATTATTAAATTCTTACTCTGGAACAACCAATTCCCTATTATTAACATGCATTGACAGCCCACTCACTACCTGTAAATGTACAATGTATTTGGCACCAATCAAGCTTCATTTGCTGCCTGAGAGTATGGATTTAGTTTGATGGACACTATCAAAAACAAACCACAGAACTGCTTGGGGCTAGATAACGCAGATAAGCCAGGGCAAACTGAAATTTCATCTAACAGCTGGAGAAGTCAACTGGACGTCATCACGCAGTGCTGCACAGTATAAAAGGACAGAAGCTATTGACTGCATTTCTAGCAAATCACAGTGTATTTTCCAGGCTCACAAAGATTTTCTGCTCCATTATCAATCAAACAAAACACATGATTGTGAAAATTGAGGAACATGTCTGTATTATTTGTATGACTATTACAAATACATCTGTTAAGTTGATTATTGATGCATTGCTAGTTAATGCAATGGAGCATTAAACTGAGAGGTCTTTCCAGGTACCCAGGAATACCTACGTCAATTTGCTTATCTAATCACCGGATCTCAAAGTAGGCTGCTTTGACAGTCCCCCTTCACGCCTCACTGGGACCATTCTGCTCCATGATGGGGCTGGGGAGAGCTGTCCTAGTTTGCAATGCGAGGGACCGTCCCGTGCCACTCTGGGAACTCAGGTCTTGAACACTTAAAAAGCACAGCAGCGAGAACTAGAGAGGCAGAAATAATGTTTGCAAAGAAGTTTATCATAAGTCAAGGAGCTCAGTCTAACCCAGAGATGAGTTGAGCTTATCTAAATTCTGAGGAAAACATGAAACTTATAAACTCTGTATTGAATTAACCATGTTCGCTCTTCTTGCTGTATTCTACGTAGTACGCTGTTTCGGAGAATGAGGTGTCTCTTATTCAGTTCCGATATTATTTGTCATTCATGAAAGGAGTCTATACCAGGGAACAAAACTGGCTAGTGATGGTGAGGCAGCAAAACTAATTAACAGAAGAGAGTCTGATTAGGAAGCAGGATCAAAAAACTCAGGGAACTGTCAAGTTCCTTGGCCAAGAGAAGCACAGGTAATAAACCCTGCACTTAAGAAAGGTTGGGTTTGTGGTGGCTTTTTGGGAAAGGAGGTACTGCGAGAGAAAAGATAATACTGGTACCAGGACTGCTATAAAAATAATAAAGGGAGAGATTGCAAATGCAGCTCTTAAAACCTCTCGAGAAAAATCTATTATTCTTTATTTTTAATTTTGTTTGTAGAATACAGAAAATAAAAGTGTCCTAACTTTTCATCCTTGGAAAAAGCCTACAATGTTTTACTCAAATTTCCAGCGATGTGAACAATCAGTAAGTGACCGATTTTAATGAGACCTCCAAGAGTCATTAGAAAGCTAATGGTTTCTCAGATGATATCACTTTATCAGTTGATTACCTTGCTTCATGTTGGGAGCACATGTGATTACTGCCTTGCAGGGATCCGCAGCAGCACCTCTCAGATCAAAAACAATGGCAACTAGTGAAAAGTCTGACTTAGCCTTCCTGCTTGCCCTGGGCTTTGCCCTCAGTTCCTTCCCAGGCACCAGCAGAGCTGATGCTCACCTTAGCTCTGAAGCCCCCATCTCTGGGCCAGCAGCAGCCAGTGAGCTGCCTCACACTTGTTCTGCCTTACTGCTTAACCCAAGTAGTAAGTGCCTTGGGTGGCTGCTGTGGCTGAGCACTTGAGCCCCAAGAGGAGAATAAACGCTTGCATTAGTAAAGTTGAATTTGTTTCCAGTAATACGTTTCCATGTACTGATCACTGTCTCCTGTGGTGTTTAACCCATACAACATAACACTGGTACGTACCCCGTATGAGAACTACTTATTCAGAGTATGCACGATCGTTTTTTCTCGCTACAATTCCATCCCTCATAAAAATAAAAAGAGAGAGAGAAAAAACATTGGAAGTCACACTGACGCCATTTCAAAGGGAAGATCCTTGGATGCGTGCAATCCTCAGGCAATAGCATTTGTTGTTCAGAAGGTGGAGATGGACCTTTGCCGAAGGAAGAACAGGATAGTTTTGAACATGATTATAGTCCAGCTACTCTTAATCCCTCTGGAAATGAATGCATTGTCTTGAAGGCTTTCCAGGTTAAATGTTTTCCCATTTATCATGGCAAATACAGAGTATCATCAAGATATCTGTTTGCAGATCTTGGCTAATAGTTGAAAACTGAATCAGCTTTATTATTGCCTTTATTGCTGACATCTGTTTCTCCCTAAAGATGTGTAAATAATCGCAGCCAACACAGCTGACAGAGAGGAGAGAGACACAAACCAAAAATGAAAAGTGCCTCTGGGATATTTTCAGGCCCATTGATAATAAATTTCAAAGATTGCTGCTTTCTTATGGCATGTACTTAGACCTTAGGCTAAGAAAACAGTACTGCAGTATAGATACCTCTTTTTCTAAGACACAACCTTTGTATTTATACTACAACGGGGTTGTATTGCTAGTGTTTCCCAAACTAAAGAAGTGAAAGAATATGTGTTTAACCATAAAAGCTGTAATGATGTCATATTAAGGGCTAGAATTTGAAGAAATTTAAAACCAGGAGGCCTGGTGGACAGAATTAACCTTCCAATCACTTGTGCTGAGAAAGTAAGGAGAGAGAATTTGCAGTCATTAATTAAGGGCTGTACTACAACTGATTTGAAACAGTCCTGGTGCAGCTTCCTCTGAATATCATTTATTGTGTACATTTGTAATATCCCATCTGTTTTTTTTTTTTACAGAGAAGAATTTAAATGTAGTAAACAACAAATTCTTCACTCAGACTTATCTTCACGCATTATGAGTGGAGAAGTGACAGTGAAAAGGAGAACTCAGTCAAGTGGAAGAAAGTGGCTAAGTTATTTTGTTTATTATATTCATTACAGTCATGCTCAGGGACACGACAAGTCTAGGGCCCTGTTATGCAAAAATCACTGTGAAACACAGAGTAAGAGCTTGTGTGAGTTCTGAAAAGCTTGCAGCCAAACAGGCAAGGCAAAAGCCACGTCAGAAAGCAAACACACAAACAGACTGAGAACACAGAAGTCCTGGTAAAGATCTCAGTGTGATAGGAATAGTTCTACTATTTTCTTAATTTCATGTTTGATTTGGGGTCTGTGAAGGCATGAACTTCTGGTGGGAAAGAACTAGCAAAGTGGAAAACCAAACAGGCAAGACACTGAGTAGAGGAATGAGAAAGACAGCAGGAGCAGAAGGAGAAGGCAAGGCACTGAACGGCACAGGATCCTGCTAGGCAGCACTTGACCTACGGACTGTGGATAGAAACCAGCATGAATACTCTTGTCAAAATATTTACAAAAATTGTAGAAGAAAAGACGTCATATTCAGGATATTGCTCTTTGTAGCAATATCATTGACTGATTGAAATGTTGAACACCAATTCTACACTGAAACTAGATACTGACAAATTGCATGGCTGAATTGCCCTCTCTTTTGCCATGTGTATAATTTTCCTGTTCACTAATATACCCCAAAGGTGTGAATCACACACAAAAAACCAAACAAACATACAGACAACAACAAAAACACCCACCACGTAGCTCTAGTTTAGCAATTTCATTCCTCAAGCTGAGCAGTTTGGAGTTTTCCTGCAATTTCATCCTATGCTGTAGTATCGAGCACAGAAGACAGGTACTTCTCCTAAAAGGAAACCATCAGGGCTTACATACAGGTGAGCTACAAAATCACTCTTGCCAACAAAATGCTTTTTAGGAGTCTATTGTTATCATTGATCTAGGTACTTCGGAGAAAATTTTACTGAAAAGCCATTAGACAATATTAAATATCCTCATTAAACATTGTCAAGCTGATATCATTATGTTACAAAGATTGATCAAATACATTTGACAGAACTGTAGGAGGAGGAGAAGGCCTCCCAGTCACTGCGCACTAAAGCGCTGTGATTTTCTCAGACTCCAAACCGTAGTGGGGATATTATATTATGACTGTTTAAATGATTTCAGAGCTGTGTTATCAGGAATAATTCTAGGACAATTGGCAATGAAATGGTAAGCTTATAATTGCTTAGGTCTTGGGGGAAAAAACAATCAGTATTGCACACAAATTTCTGGTAACTTTCCAACTCTTAGAGACAAATTACAATAGCTTAGAAGCAAACAAATGAGTACTGTTTGTTTGTTTATGCCAAAAAGAAAAAGAGTAGAAACATGTATGTACAGAAAATAATCTTCACCACCACCCCCGACCCCAAAATACAAGGTGTTTCTGTTGAAGATACAGCCCTGCAGTTCTAACAAGGGGTGCATTTAAATACTTTCTTCCCTGGCTCACACTAGGCCGATGCCAAGGCCTGATCTGGGCTCCTCCGTGAGCAGCATGGCTGCCCACGCTCTCGGCAGCACTGCTAGCACCGGCGCCACCACCACCCTCATCCTAATGCTGCACTATCTTGAGAGCTGACCAAGAACTATCGTCTGCTTTCCGCAAATATCTTAATGAAAATGAAGTTGTGTTCATTTTTGTGCTTAGTTTTCTTACATACTTTCAATTTTTCAAAGTAGAACCTTCGCTTATTCTTTCTCTCTCATTTATGTGTATTTGACCTTGACTACAGTCAAAACTTCTGAGGGAGAGGCCGGAAGCTGAAAAGGGGCCAAAATGTGATTTCAAGTTTGGGGACTTTGACAAATTGTAGAATTTCATCGTATTGCTGAATATATTTTTGTTTTCCCAAAAAGCCCTTTTAGTGGCAGAAAAAGAAAACAAGTGAAATTTCAGTTACTTCCACTCCCCTCAGCACAGTAATGAAGACAATCAAAGCGAAAGTCAGTGTCCTGCATCATCTGGTGCAAGGCAGTTCCTTTTTTTCGGCCATTAATCTTAGTGTCAGTGTCCCCGGAGGTTTCATCATCTTTCTCTTTATCCAGAAATATTTACCTTAGCTTTCAAAATGTTTGAATTCAGGAAGAAAAGAGCTCATCACCTTGTGTGTAATTTCAGCTGAAAATAATTCCAAAAAGCTTTGGTGATACCTACTTAAAATTCTGCTTGTACGGTGCGGTGAAACCTCTTAAATTACTGCTCAAGGGACTGACAGAAACTGGTTGCTCAGCGGAGGCGGTCTGTCTATCGGAATGAAGCAGACCTATACTCAGTGAGGCACTTTGGGGAATACCAAGAGGGGAGCCTGGTAGCGTGGACCAGTTTGTTACGGTGGGTTCATGCAAGTTTCAGTATTTGTACGATATAAAAAATTCCTTTACCCTTAAGTAGGCAACTACAAAATGAACTAGTTTTACTAGATGTTACCAGATGTTACAAAAACAAAAACGAACTAGTTTTGCTAGACGTTACCAGATAAGACTTCAGGGTATTAATTATGCTGTTATTTACAAATGACATGGAAATTCTGCATAAGAATACCTTTTAGCTCAAGTTAACGAAACAAAATGGTCACCGCTTTCCTCACCAGGCCAAACTGTGGTAACTGCATCCCCAAATCCACAGAAGATGGGCAATCCTGACTAAGTTTTATTTTTTGCTTAGATATTTGTTTTCTGCCACTCAAACATACAGTTCGAATCAAAAAGAAATTTAGCTCAACCACCTTTGCTTTCTCTTCCCTACCCTGCAGCCGGCTGTGGCTGCTCAGATGCCTCTCTACCTGGTTACAAGACTGGTAAAACAGTAGTGACAGAGCATGAGGAGTTGAAGTCAAAGGATTTTTCCCAAAAAAAAAAAAAAAACAAACCCCAAAAAATAACCAAAGAAAACACTGTTTGATCAAAATGTCATTAGGGAAGAGAAAACCTGCAGATACACCTCAGCACTAACATCAGAAAGGACACTTGCCCACTGATCTATCGAAAGACCCCGAATAGGCAGCGGTGTGTCTCGATGAGGCCCAGGCGACCATTGACCAACTGCGCAGAGGCAAAGTCATTCCCCTCACGGTACACCCGGCTGCTGACGGGTCGCAGGGGCCTCCGGCCAGACAGCAACTTGGTTTTCTGCACAACTAAGGCAATGATTAGCCCTGCAGGCAACAGCCAGCATTTAGGCCAGAAAGCATGGAGAAGCAAGGAGGGATCATTAAAGTGGTAGGTAGTGGAAAGGATGTTGCTGTTGCTGCTTGACTTGCACATGAAAGCTCTGTGCTCATTTGCTACGTGAGACTGGACACCGGCCTCACTGAGAGCACACATCTCCAGAGGCAGAAGTGGAAGACACTGGGAGAAGAACAGCCCGAATGTCAGGGGTTGCGAGTATTTCCATTTTTGCCAAGAAGGCCAACATCACCCATGCCAGCACGGAGACCAGAAGATGATCTGCATTTGGCAGCACCTCTGCATAGCCCACGGCACCACACTCTCTTCTTGCCCCAGCCTGCCCATCCTCCTGCTCTGTTGTCCTGTGGCATGTAAACCACTCCCTCAAGTTGTGTATGGGGTTAACCTGCATGAGGAAATTTCATTTAAGATGGGCTAGTTAAGTGGGTTGGGCTGCACACATCATTTCCCTGCTGCGTGGGGATATGTTGAGGAGTCAGACTCCGCATTGAGCTCATCTTGTTCCAGCGAGCATACACGGCTCACTTCTGCCTTTTGTTACTCGCCATGAATGTTAATCACTAATGCCTTGTTTTCAAGTAGTGGTCTGCCGCATGAATCACCCAGAAGACAGCTGTAATTCAAAACACAGCACTGAAAACCAGCACAACATAGCCTCAATTGTCTCCTTTTAATATATTTCTTTCAGGTTATAATATGTCTAATTTCACTTCCCCAAAGTTGCAGAGATAAGAGCAGCATCGCCCCCCCAGCAGCCGCAGCGGGTAACTATGGTGACCAACGCCAGTGCGATGAACACACTTTCTGTTCCAACAGGAGCCCAGAAGCAGTGGAGTTCAGAAATGACATAAATAAAAATAGGACTGAAAAGAAAAACAAAGCATTGACAAAACTTTCTCTGAGTTTTAAATACAATGCTGGAATACATTATTCATTAATTCCTCCATATATATATATATATATCACTCACAGTCCCACGGTCCTTCACTGTTTAAAATGCCAGATTAAAACAGCAAAGTATTTTTTTTTTTGTATTTAGATGGAAAGAACACAACAGATTTATTGCTGCTCCTGCCACACATACACACACACGCAGACACATGCAAACACAGTTTGCGTAGCTAGCGGCTGATTCCTCCCTTATTGAGTATTATTATCAGAAGTTCTAGATCCAGTCATATCTGGTACATGGCACAAATGCAATAATAAGCAGATGCAGGCCTGGAGGACTTAGTAAATCTGCTCCAAAGTCGTGCGTGCAATGTCCTGATCTGCAGTAAGCATGTTCTGCTGGGGAAGGAAAGGCAAGATTTGCATAATGGCCAAAATGCCGCCCGGCCTTATCCCCTGAGCGTGCTTTCAGCGGCTCCTGTCTGCTAAGCACTTGCGAGCTCCCCTTCCACGCAAAAGCAATGACTTAGAGCAGAAGCATGACGGTTCAGGACGCAGAGCCTCGCTGAGATTGCTTTATATCACCCAGGAGGGGTGCTGCCCATGCACACACACATCCTCGCTCGTTGGCGTGCACAGCATGCAGACACCTGCACTTTCTCTTAATGCTAAAACCAAGCGTGACTTGGAGGTGACTTTTCTACCTGGGAGAGAAACTGTGTTGGGACAGTGTCTCCATCTGAATTCTGTCTTGGGTTCTCCCCATTGATATTAAAGGGTAAACTGAAAGGGAGCGATTTACCAAAAGCCTGCATAATAAAAGACTTTGCCAGAATTAGAAGCCAAGTTTTTTTGTCTCCAGTTAAGCAATGACCCATCATACATAATTCAAAAGCTTTTTCAGAATATTTCACACATTAATTAGTAGTACTAGTATGAATATTCTTCTTATTGTATTCCGAATAGTTTTTTGCTGCTTCTTTCAACTGTATGACAAGAACTTTTTTAGTCTCTGGAATTTACACAATATATCACATTGTGTCTGCCTACTCCTTCTTCCACTTTTTTTAAAACGTGTCTCTGTTTATCTTAAGTACATCTGAAAGAAATTTGCTATGTAGCTGGCAGCTGGCTTCCTGTACCATGGTGTTTCACTGGTGGTATTCAAGCCAGAAACAGGGGCAGAGAACAGAGAAGGAAATACCCCATCTGATAAGAGTGATGTTTTAAAGAACAATCTGCTGGTTTATTCCCAATGAAAGGGTGGAAAGGAAGAGCTATGGGTTTGAAGAGTTAAATGGCCAAGAGGAGAGTTAGACAAGAGATCCTCATTTACTTTAATGTCTGTGCTCAGAGTCAGCCGGTTTCAGGGTGCTTGGTATCGAACTAGTTTCCTTGGGACAGTCTCTCCTCCCCACTTGACACCCCCAAGGGCTGCTTTCAGTTTGCTGAAAGTATTTGGACACAAAGTCTGGAGAACACGAGCCAGGCATGTATTTTTGCTGGTGAGGAGGTAGAACAAATCCCAGAGTACATTTCATGTTCATTTTCATGTACTATCTCAAGGCCTCCTCTCCCCCCCCAAATCACAATGCAGTGCCTTCCAAGTAAACACACAAACAAACCAAAAAGCCCTCCTTTCCCCTCTGAAAAAGAAGGAAGAACACAACAATTTTGCCTGAGCAGCCCCAGTACTTCTGAATACTCAACTCTGCCAACATTTGTTTCCCCTGTCTGTAGTTAAAATGCAAATGCCATCTTCTTTTCTCTCCCTTCCCTAGACTACTGTGAGACCTGCTACCTGTTTTTAGGCAAAGTAAAAGAGCTTTTCCTTGTCGGCTCTCTCCAAAAACTGCAGGCAACAAAGCACTTGTTATTTTTAGATCTCACAGTTCCACTCCTGCTTGACTCAATGCAGGAGACTCTCTGTCCTGGAAAGATGAGGATTCTCATATGTAGATTGCAAAATATTTATTGCGCTGCTGGTTTAACCACTTCTTTTCAGAGTGCTGTGTTCAAAACCTGCTAACAGAAGTAGCCAAAAGCTATTAGAAATTTCTGCTTGCCCAAGCACCCAAAGCTGAAATGTAATCCAAGCCTTTTCGGTCTGCAGCATTACACTCATCTTTTCTTATCCTCGTAACCCCATTATTTCCAACCTGACAGTTTTTCCTCTCTGTACTCTGGAGCCTTCTCCCATCCCCCAAGCCACGCTAAAGTTCCTTCCCATTAAAACCTTCCTTTTTCCCTCTCTGTTGTCTCTAAAAAAACCCACTTCAGGACTAACCAGCTCTCTGTCTTTCTCACTCCCCATATGCTCTATGAGGGTATTTTCCACGTCCATGTCACCAATGTAATAGGCATCACACCCACTTTTACTTCCTAGTGAAGGCGGGCTATAGGATGCAGTCCAGCAACAAATGAAAGGTAACTTGAACAACACGAGGTCCCTGGCAAACTCAGCTCCTTGAAAGAGGGCTGAGGAATGTAGAAAACAAGTGAGACGCAGACTGAAAGTCTGGAGGTGGAGAGGAACGGCAGTCTTTAACATCTTTGAGGAGAAGAGGAGACCGAGAAACACTTTGATGGACCTAAATGTATGCCAGACTGGATTTGAGCACTAAGGACCTCTTAGGACTGCGTAGGGGAAAGTGATGCTCACAAGACCACGCAACCTGCCAGTGCTTATCTTCTCCCTGCCAGTATCTTGGAAAGCAAGGGAGACAGCTCAAAGATAAAGCAAGCAATCAAAACTACTTGCAGAAACTTATTAATTAGGGACTGGGTTGAAGAGAGAATATTTGCGGTTGCTGGAAGATATTTTTGAAATAGGCCCTGAACCGATAAATCCAAGAAGTATTTGATATGCATTCCGCTTGTGCCTAGGGGTGCTGAGGTCAAGGGGAGCGCTTGTGTGCTGGAAGGTATGTGCACACGCAATTGCAGTGTTGGATCAGGACCATCATCTCTGCAGTGTGGTGCCTCTTCCAAAAGAGCACCAAGCACATTCATTCTCCGTGTGGGTATTCTACAGTTGGAACTAATTATATTACATATGGGATCATATACAGTACATGAGGTTTTTCCAGGAGTTTGCACTTCAGATCACAGACACATGAAAATATAATATTCAAGTAATTAAGATCTGTATTTTCACAAATCTTCAGCTTTTTCCAGATATTGTGTAATATGTTTACATATGCCTCCAACCCAGAAAGTGTTATATTTTTCAAAAGAATCTGACTTCTTTATAGCTCAATATTTTTAAACACTATTACATATAACTATTAGCTATAAAGCAACTTCTAAACCTCAGAAAATTATAGATAAAAGACCAAAACCATATTTTTCTCTAACACTACTTCTCCCTTGTAAGAGCAAAAATCATCATTAGTAGTAAGTTGAGTATTTAAACAAGAAACCCACAGCATTCTCCCACAACAGCTACTAAACTACCCAGTGGTGTCTGGTTAATACATGGATATTTTAACAAGCTACCTAATTTCACAGTAGGATCCTTTATTATCTGTATTCTGTTGGACTACAAACACAACGAAATTACTCTCTTATGGTATATTTCAGCGGTAGCATTTTCAAAGGTCAATAAAATGAAGGTATATAAAAAATAATTTTTTTCTTAATTACTATTTTAGATATCAAAACATGTTCAGTTTGAGTTGTGGGCATAAGCTAGAGACAAAGTATGGCCCATTCGGAATGGTTTCCATGTTCCAAAGGTAATAAGCCTTATTCTTTTTATACTAACACAGATGCAAGGAGGAACCACATCAAAGTAATGAAGTTACACTAGTAAGGCATGACAGTGGGACCCAGTTACATTTTTAAAGCAATTTTCTCTGCAGTCATAATTCAAAGGCAAAATAGAAAAAACAGCAGCAGCAAAAAAATATTAGTAATCTCAATTCCTGCGTGACATTTCTGTCACATTTTAAACTCAGATTGATTTGACCAAGAAATGAACAGCAGCATCCGGGGATGCTACAAAACAGCTTTGTCAAGATGGCTAAGGAAGAGGTTTGGAACACCCTCACTTGACTCGATATGTTGTCACAGCAATTTGGACTGATGGCAGTTTTGAAATCTGAGCAAAACTTTGTACCTTGACACTATCTGGAAAGTCAAGATGCAGTCAGAACTCACAACTGCTCAGATTAAAGTAGTTCCCATCCATTACCTTTTATCCTCTAGGTCTAACATTATTTTCAAAAAATAAGGTCAGTGGTGAGATGGGGTATTTCTTAAAGAAAACTGATGTCCTAGAACAGCTCTCAAATGGCACCACCAAGATAGTGTTAGTGATCTAGCACAGATACACAGAACGGCGGTGCATCCATTAACCTCATGGTTTGCACGCTTCTAGAGCTCAAGATCTTTCTCATCCATTTTCTTTCTTTCCCCCCTTCTCTTTTCTGTTTCTGTGTGTCTCCAGGTACTGAGAATAAACATGTGCTCAGAAAAAAAGAAACAAAGAACAAAAAGCCCCAAGCAAGACCCTGAAGCCTTTGCCTTTGAGAAAGGAGTGAAAAATCTACTTAAGGATCACTGTTTCCTAAAGATTCAATTCTGTCCCTAAATTTTATATAGCACATTATTCCAAGGCACAAGGCTATGGAGAAGAACTTAGACGAAGGAATAAGTTAACCTGACGGATTTCACGAGTTGACAATTCATTCTCCATGACAGGCCCAAGAACCTCCTTCTCCTTTGCAAGTAGAGAATGGAGGAACAGAGAAGGAAACAGCGCTATAGTTAAAATCACCAGTAGCCACTCTATCCAACAGAAAATGTTATGATTAAATTCATTTTTGAATCCCCATTGCACAAGGAAGACAACACAGAAGGAGAAGAAAATACCAAATCCTAAGAGCTGAAACAGCCATTGCCATTAAGAATACCCCTGAAGGTAAGGAACTGCACCACCCAGTAATGACAGGGTAATTTCAAATGGTAGAGGGAGGATGAACCTGATGGGAGCTGGGCACGGCTCTCTTGGCATGACACATAGCCATTTCCAGAGGAGTGTAGACACACAACTGCACAGTCACCCCTTTCCAACTGGGGCTGCACTGAGCCCCAGTGCTGGCAGACCAGCATGACTCCTTTTCTTCTCTATTCATTTCAATTGTTCTGGTTCTGTTCTGTGCCACAGCCTGTTCATTGAAGTCCCTTGGAGTTTTTCCCCTCTACGGCACCAATTCATTGTCCTGGATCTCCTGCCTGCTTGGATTGGAAGAGCATCATCTAGTTCTCCACAGTACACATCTGAGTGATGTGACACACACACAGTTATACAAGGCTGCTTTTTTTGACACCTGTGCCGCTTGCAGCCATGGCTTCCCATCACAGACGTGCACACCTTCATTTTCAAGCGGATGCAGCTTCTGGGACCTTAAATCACACTAAGTATTTTTGGTTTGTCTTATCTGTCGCTCTGCATATCTACAAGTACCCACTGACTCTGACATCCACTTCGAGCAGCACAGACAACCCTATTCTCAGTTTTCTGTTGAATAAGATGCAGCAGATGACAACCCATACTCTACCGATATCATGCTGTAATTTAACAATGTTAAATATGGGTCAGAGTCTGACCCTCATCACCTTTTTAGTAGGCACTTTATTATTTTGTTTTCCATCAACCAGTTAGACTGGGGATAATGGGGATATGCTGTGCCATAATTCATTGCAACAGCTTAAGCATATGCTCATGAAATGGCAGCTTATTGTCAGACATAATTATGTCAGGTCTATCACAGCTGGCAAAAGCAGATTTAGTGCAGACAATCAGCTGCTGAACTCTACAATCTTCTAATACAACCATTCCAAGAGACATAGTCAAATACTAGTCAATGATAAATAAGCCGTTGGGGTTTGCTCCCCCCCATGCCTGTATGAATAAATCTCTATTATTTTGTCTAGTAGAACAGGGTTTTTCTCCTGTAAAAGCAGCAATGGTAGGTCTCTCACTTGGCAACTTCATCTTTTTCGCTGGGATATATGACAAACCTTAACCTCTTCCTGAAGGTCACTCTTCAGGGGAGGCCAATACAACACCTATATGGTCCCTCTGAGAATTCCTAGTTGTTAACTGACCTTCCTGCCCAATTTATAGAGACACTTGCTTGTAACACCTTCAGAACAACTACCAGCATAGAGGTTCCTCTGGAACAGATAAAAGGGGCTATAAATGCTCATTCAAAGGCCCAGCTTCCCATAGCTACTACAGATTTAATCTGCCACATGACCCCTGCTACTGAAAAACAGGATTGCTTTCCTTTTCTTTTATGGATGGACCTTTATGGCAACTCAATAATGCAGCAAGCAAAATGGTCAAAAGAGTACAGGAGAGAACGCTAGCTATGGTGCCTAGCTATTTGTAGGATTCATGGCAAAGAGCAAAACTCACTGTTCTCCCTTCAACCTGAGATTTTTATTGACTGTAATGACAAAAAGCATCTGCCATGTCCCCAGCATCCTTTCTCTGGCTTTCAATGGATGATTCTGATCAAGGTAAAAAATATTCAGGTGACCCTGTGAAAGTCCTTGAAGTATACGGGAAGCCACTTCATCTTACAGATTCAGGCTGGTAAGCCCTAATACCTGCCTCTTACTGAGTTTGAAAGGAAAAGCAAGCACCTGCTGGTGCCAATTCTTATCTGGGACGCTGACAAGGGGCAGCTTCAGGCTCTACGCTGCAGCAATTGAAGCAATCAGAGGAAAGACTGCTCTCCCAGAAAGACAGGAACTCAGGGCTAGTGAGGGAGGTGATACTATGTCTATCCACTGTTTCATTCCCACCTGGCTTCAGAAGAGGACTGTGGAGAACTCCAGACGGGTGGGAATGCCAGACAGGAGGAAGAGCAGCAAAAGGAGAACTACTGGACCTTCAGAAAACCCCATGCAGATTGCAGTTGACTTTTACTTGCTGGTAAATAAACATGCATCGTGTGCTGTAGGACTTATGGCAGACGTATGATCACGTGTCTACTCAGGTACTAACAGAAACACAGTAAAGCACAAATCAGGTATCAGTTCATCATGAACTATAGTTTCACTTCATTCCATATTTCTTGCATGTACCTGCTCTGCTTTTCCGCTGATTTCTTCTTTTGCAGCGAGTCTCCTAGAAAGGTGGCTTATTTCTTCTACCCCTTCACCTCCGTAATGTGGAAATAACCCGACATTTGCTGTCACCAGTTTTCTCCCTCCCCTTGTCAACCCTATGATCTGCTGTTTCCTCTGCTGTAGCTGTCTTCTCCCTTCCAGCTGTGAACTGCAGCTCTGACCAACCTGTGTTCAGATGGCAGCACCGCTCCAGTAGGAGCAATTTACTGTCCATTTCGGTTGGTCCTTAAACACAACCACAGCAGGACCAATAACTATTTACCCATGATGTAAAAATAACAAATACTTAAATGCCCATCTTAGATTCCCCATACTGCATTTTGTAGTTAGATATACCTACATTTGCAGAAGGCTGTGAAAAAATTTTAGTCTTAGAACATAAAGAACAGTGCAGTAGGACAATTTGGGCTGTTTGCAGCAGCAAGCGGGAACTGGCGCTTTCAGCAGTTTGTGAGAGCTGGGTCAGAGCTGTTTGCACGCGCTGGGTCTCACCTGCCAATGACAGAAGCAGAGGAAACCACTGCAGAAGCTGCCCTGCTGATGTTGTGCCTGTAATCTGCTCTCATTTCATGTCTTATTTCTTTTGAATTAAAAGTTGAGCGGTGTGGGGGACACCATCTTTCAGCAGTCTCTCTGCAGTCTCCAAGGACTCCTTCTTAGCTGAGTACTTCAGAGGCTGTAAATACAGCCGTCAATTTCTCTGATAAATAAAATAAGGACTCAGGAAGACAGAAGGAATCGGCACTGCCGGGTCAGTTCCATTATTTAGGAAAATTATCCTTTCACTCTTCAGAGCAAAGAAGAGAGATTTGCATCCTAAGCCCTGCAGGTTTAATTTGCAGCCTCCCTTCCTGCGCTGTGACCCAGAGCTGGAACTACCAAACCACTTACAACAAATTTGGAAATAGCAGTGCTGCTTTTTTTGTTTCTCTCTTTCTGACTGCTACTTTAAAGAATTATGCTATGAATTTTCCCTTTATTATCACTATCACTAATCTTGTTTGAGATCCTGTATTAAATGGTTCACACGCAAAAGTAAAGAGCTGTAGACATATTTTTGTTCTTACCTCAGCCTTACGGCTGCAAGAACGTTCTGGTATTTTATTTTCCTTCAACATATTTTGCACCTTCAGTTTCCTGTCTCTCCATTAGTAGTCTTTACTTTTAAAGCAACAGAAGCATTTTTTCTTCTGATCGTATCCATTTGAAAAAAGTATAAATTTATATTTTCAGATGGAGTCGATGTGAACCTCCCTTTTCTGATCTGACAACACCTTCACTACATGTACCCTTTTGCTGAAAACCTGTTTAGTTGTATGCCAAAAGAAATTATACTGGCAGTAGGGCTGCAAGAATATTTTTACTGTAGCAATTGCAGAGGTCTTTAAGACAACAGTTCTACAGTCTTTAAAAATAGTATTGTAAGTCTGTCTGTGTGTTTATTATTCCACTCTGACAAAATCAGTGAGAAACTGTTTCCTCTTCCCAACAAGGTATTGCAGGAGAAAAGGAAAATAAATCTCTTCTTTGACCATATTTAAAAAAAATACTTGTTCTACTGTTTCAGTTATTATAAAATTCTACCTCCATGAGCATAACATAACCTTGGAAACACCATAAACCCAGAGCACCAAATTAAAGTCTACGAGGGTTGCTTTAATATACTAACCCACGAATCAAGTAACTGGCAGAACAATCATTTTCCTACCATCCTTGGAAGGGTTTTGTAGAATGGAATATATTTAAGTTTTAGTTCTTTAACATAATTTGCACTAATGACTGGATCACCCAGTGTGAATTACTGAATGCTGCACATTAACAAAGAGGAAAAGATACCTAATTATATTTAAAGGGCTAATGGATTCTAAAATGTACTGTTTATGTACTTTAAAGATGATGTGTTATTTTAATTATTCATAATCACAATGTAATAGCAAAGTATAGCTGGGCATATCTGTACAGATAATGAGGCTAAAATCATTCCCCCTATAACCAACGCATCGTAACTGAGAGATAATGGCTCTGTGCCTTTGATATAGAAGGCAACAACACTGCAACCATTCAAGTGTGATTTTTCTGCCGGATATGACTCCAATAATTCACAGAATAACATCAACCCATTCTCAGCACTTTGCTGCCACTGACTGCCAGGGCTGTCACAGGAGCACCACTACAATCATTATTTACTTCTACATAGAATGGCAGAGCTGCATGGAAATGGCAAAAAATACACACGTGAGTTGCCAAGAATTAATCTTTGAAGTCATGAAGTCATATTTGTTAAAAATTAATGTTTGGGGAAGAGAAATGCAATGCTACGCCGAAGTCTCCTCACCCAAACCTCACACCCTGCTGCTGAGCTTTCCACCTCTGCAGCAGCTCTTCAGATTCCTTTGAACGTTCGCTGGTGCGCCTGAGCTCCTTTAACGCAACGCTAGCTTTTAGCTTGGCTATTGCTAGCTCTCCTCATTTTCAATAAAGTCAAGCACCAACACCTTTAATGCATTTCCAGCTGTGCTGGAGTGTGTTCCTAAAATGACTCCAGTTTCCCAAATTACTCCTGTTAAGGTAAAAATTGTCATTTTTTTTTTTTCTCCTTTGGCAAGCACTGCATCTTATTGTGAAAATAACTGTTTTTACTAGCGAGGAAAAAAGCCAGATATTGGACCCAGTCATCATTAGCAGCTCCGGGTCTATTTCAGATGAGGCACAGCTACCGGCCGGGAAGCGGCAATTGTCTCCTTACTGAACATGAGCCCCGAGCTGAAACCTCTCCATGAAGACACATGCTGGCTTCGCGTTCTCAGCCATGCACGACAATATTACTCAAGGTTTCCTAACATCTAACACTGTATAAAATCCCTGTCTTTGGCACAAACAAGGAATTGCAGTTTGCCTGCATTTTTTAAAAATCATGTTGATCTGCAACATATTCAGCCAGAGTTGGTTTGCGTGTTTGCATTTTTTGCTGAGCAAGTCTCTTGGCTGTCAGTTTAAATCACATAGAGGAGTTTTATGGAAGATTTTCCCACAGTTCAATTGAGGATATCTGGAAAATGGATCCCAGCAGATCTAGATATTTTTTCAATAAAAAAAAAACTAGCGCAGGCTTCTCAACATGATATTCCTCTGGTGTGCAGACATTTACTAAATTATTTGTTCTTGGTTTTTTTTGAACTAAGATCTATAATTTCCCAATTCTTTTTTATCCTGGCTTCCTAAAGAGACAATGCTTGTGCAAATCAGCTGGCAGACACCCAGGCCCCAAACCTGGAAAACAGTTTAAATCACATCCAAAAGAAAAGTAGAACACTCAAATATGCCACTGGTTTTGTGAAAAACGGTGTTTGCCTGGAGGAGAAGGACCAATGCAGGGAGAACTCGGCTGCTACACACATCCTGCTCAGTAGGAACCAGACAGCCTGACTGGACCTCCAGGCTAGCCAGACCACGTGCCTGCTCTCTTTTCAGTGGGGATGTTTGAGTACATAACGGGGCAAGGAGGAGGCAGAGGTACTATGGTAAGGCAAAGGAGTCAAGCAGAAGACACACAGCCTCTATGAATTTCCAGAGAGGTCTCCAGGTCGTTACACCCAGATTTCCTTTGACAAGGTCTTTCCTCTAATGAGGAAAGTCTAATGAAAATCTTCATGCCCTGCCACATCAAACCTATGATTCTCCATCTCAGCCCTTCCCTGCTCTGGGCTGGCTGCTGCTTCTGCACTGAGATCTGCTCTGTGAGGATGCCAGCCCTCTTGTCAACTTTTACATTCTAGTAATTAATTTTGTTCCTCAGCTTTTTCAGCTTCATTTCAGCATGTCCATGCCAATAACCCTTAACACTGTGTCTTATTTGTCCTTGATTTATTTTTTACCGTGTTTATGCTTTTGCTTGGTTGTTCCAGCCCTTTCAAAGCTCGTGGTGGAGTCATACTACCTCCCTACTACTATTCTGTTTCTTCTTCCCTTGCATCAGAGTAGTTACTCTTTTTCTTCCAATCTAATCCCTAATCACTGGTGGGACTTTTTTCTTGGGTTTGGTTTGGCTTTTTCTACACTTCAATCCTAAAAATAACCTTGGAAAACCCAACTTACTAAGCGTTTTTTAAATTTTGTTTGTGAGGACCTTTGCATTTATTCTGCTGCTCTCATTTCTTCCTCACTAAGTCATTTTGTAATCACTGTTACCCAAATGATTTCTCACCATTGAAACTAATCAGACAGTTAATTCCTACTGATAAGAGTGAAGCCTAAATGAGTTACGGGTCTGGAATCTCTTCTCCTGACAGAGTTGTCTCTGACACAATTCAAGAACATGGTAAGCCATCAGTATCCTGTCATATTCTATTTCTAACCGCTACCCAGTTAATTAACCTCATTACCTAGGGTTAATTAACCCCAGAATCCCATTAGCATCATATTCTGCCACTGGGAGACTTCCATCCGCTGCTCAGAAACCCCCAGCCTCATCTACTCCAAGGCAGTATCACCTCAGAAGTATCACTTTGCAAAAGTGTTAAGTTAAACTCTGGCATGTTATTCCAGTGTTTGTCACAAACTTTGCATCAGAGCCACTCCTACAACTTTGTAGTGACCCTGCCTGGGAAGGTCATATGAGAAATGTAAAAGCTTTTATTTAGGAGTAGGAATGTAACTGGACTGCAGCTGGGAGGGGTGGAGGGACGGTGAAAGAAGAAAAAAAAAAAAAAAGAGAGGAAACTAATAAGAGAGAGCAAACTAACTTGCTCTTTCCAAAGATCTATTTATGCTGAGGGGTGTTAGAGAATATATCTCTTCTTTACATCCACTTGCTTCCCACACATTTCTCCCTGTTTTCAGTTTGGTGATCATAACTCCTGCATTTCTAAAGACAAGGCCAGCCTGAAGAATTTCAGAGTTTAGCAAGTATACAAAGCAGGGATAACCAAAATGCGCAGAAGATTCTTTTTTGTAGAAATTAAAAGTGATGTGTCATATCAAGATCCCATTTTTACAATCCTGTTCTTCAATGAGTACAAAATTGTGGGGGTTTTTATATAACGTCAATTTGTTCTCTTCCGTTCTATGATATGGGCAATAATTTAATAATCTCATTGCATATCATGAGTACTTTTTGAAAATAATCATAGGCAGCATAAAAGTTATTTTCAAGTGAACTCAGTAGTCTTTTTAAAAAGTCCTGTAGAGAATGCCAAGTGGAATTTATATGTGCCACTTGTCTGAAGAATCTTGTCCAGAAAGGCAAACAGGGTATTAAAACACTGCAATGCTGATACCTGAGACTAAGCAGAAGCCCAGGGGCACTGAGAACAAAGTGGACTGAAAATATTTCCACAAACCATACCCCCACCCCTCCCAATTTACGATGCTGAGATTTTTTTATTATTTGTTTAAACCCCAAATGCTAAGATATTAAATATTTCCATATTTCTTAATAATTTTTAGTCTTTTAAGTCAAGTGTAATCCTATTTGAAACTTTGAAAGACAGTCTGAAATATTGGCCTTTTTTGCAGGAAATCTAATTGCCCTCACAACACTGATCCTCCCCTCCTGCTTCTACCCATTTTCTCTCGCTCTTTGCACTGTATATTCTTTGGGACAGGAACCAAATTGATTGTTATTTTCTGTCTGCATAAGGTGGTACACAAACCTTCCAAAGCTCCTACGTTAACAGCATCTTTTTGGCACAGATTTTATGCAGTGACGTTAATGTGAGCTTTGAGTTGACTTCACCTGACACTGGGGCAGCTTCTACATGAGGCCAAAGCGCAGGAACAGTAGTTTAATGCTAGACATATAATCCTGGGCTGTTTCACTATAATTAATTAGCACCAACTCAGAGACAATGTAACAACAGACAATAAACTAAATCTATTATGGATCTATTATGCTGTTAGAGAATTACGCCCATTAGCGCGTTCATACAGAAATTCCTTCATCCATAACAAAATTACAGTCTATTGATGGGAGGAAAAAACCTATTACATGCAATAGATTTAAGACAGAAAGTGAAGAATAACATCCATAATGAGGGTTCTAAGTTTACATCTTATAACCTCTTTAATAAAAGACTACAAAAATGAACTTCTGTCTTGCAAATACTATGACGCATATAACAACCACCATATTAGAGCTGTTTCTCAGCGTGTGTAAAAGATGTTACTGTCACAGCAGAGAAGTTTTCCTTCGTTCAGAAGTCTTTGGACTGGACACTGTGCTACTTCATTGCTTCACGAAGAATAAAAAATTATGAAGAATTTCTGTTTTAGTGCAATCGGAATTTAACAGTCGCCAGGTGATAACCATTTTTCACAGAATTTATCCCTGTGTGTGTATTATGTTCATTATCAGCCTGTGCTAAGCCAGTCCTAGAGCGTATTCTGAGATGATACAAGGAAAAATCAAAAGATAGCAAATCTAATGAAGTTTTGAAAATATCCAGATGTGAGATTAGATCCATTTTCCCCCAAAACATAATTCATATCATTGGTTGGATGGTAAAAAGGGAATTATTCTCTATTATACCAAGGAATGAATTGCTTATTTTACAAAATAATTCACCTAATTCTCATGAAAACATCTTGTGATATAACCTCCTGCCTATAAATTCTTCTATATGCTGTTAGAAAAGTTATTCGGTGAAAGTTATGCAGTAAAATAAAAACCTAGTCTTATATATTCTATGAGACTTTCTGCTGCTTTTGTGCATGGTGATATTTTCTTCCCAGAAGACTGACAAGCCCAAAATTGAACCACTCTTGATAGTTTCCCCATAATCAAAGACTACAGTACTTTCAGAAATGCAACCTATGCAGTTTTTTGTTCAACAATAGTTTCTTCCCACTTTTGATTCCAGTTCTGTCATATAAGAGTACATGTGTATATCTTTACAGGATAGACGGAAGATTTTCACATACAGAGACCAACGAGAAAAAAAAATAGCATTTTTTCCTTAATCTTAAGGGTAGGTTAGGTTTAATGTTGTGATTTTATCATATGTTATAGACCATTCCATTGCATTTTGTGAAGACACCAGAGTATGAAATTATATGTGATATCAGTGAACTATCCTTACGTATTTATTAAAGGACTCTTTTCACTGACAATTCAACACCAGCATCTGCGCACACAAAAAGCCTTGTTCTCAAATATTTATGAGTTGTTTCTTATCAATAAGTAACATTTTCAACAATCTATACAGCATTATTTGCAGAGGAAGTTGTGTGTATTTAAGTGTAACTGTAAATCTACATACACGTTAGGTACACGCTACATGAACGCAGGGATGGCCCTCCCACGTAACATCTCCAGACTGTGCACTTAACCTTGAAATGACAACACTTTCTGGATCAATGGGCTCAGTGTCTGATGACAGGTTATATCTGGGCTGCTGAAATGCCCTTCCCAGCTGCTGCTGAGTGGCTCCCTCCTGCTTATGCCAACTGCTGAGTTGGTCCCAGTGCCACAGAAGCCTGTTTCAAACGCAGCAGGACAGAGCGGAGCCTACAGGTAGTTGAGATGGGAGTAAATAGAACTTGTAGCTGCAATGAAGTCTCCTCTCCTAAGGGCTGATTTGCTAAGTCCTTCCAAAGATAATTTTTCTGCCATGAAGAAAATATTTCTAATAACAAGTACAGTCTCTGCTTCATCGTTAGCCAATCATCAGCCAATGGTACCCAGCATTTTAAAGCCTTGCTTTCAGGTGATTTCCTGCAGCTCTTCCTGCGCTAGATCCAAAGACCACTGAAGTTCATGGTAATTGCCTCTGTACCTCACATGTGACCCACAGTTACAGGAACAACTGCAAGGAGGTTATCTTTTTTAGTCAAAGTGGAACAGCACCATATGAGAATCCACAGGAAGTCATCTAAAGGGGAAATATTCCTGCCTGAAAAAACAGATCAATAAATGCTGAGGTAATTTACCTTCAGCTACACATGTTAAACCCAAGTTTAACCATGAAGATCTCAGTGCAGTATCTCACATTACCCAATTACTGCTCAGGCTTTTGTAGGCCCGGTAATATCTCATTGGATTATTGCCCTAACTTCTCCCAATAGGTACCTGGGGTTTGAAATTCATGGTGGAAAGGGCAGCTCCTTGCAATTTTTCACTGGGCTCGAGGTACCAACCACTGTTCTTGAATAACTGCTCCTCAAAGACATGCAGACCATTCCCTTTAGTGTACCAGGATATTTTTAGAAAAGAAAGAACATGGTACACTGATTTTTCTTTGCACTTTCAACAGATTGAGGGAATGTGCTTATTTTTGTACCACATGCCTTGGAGTAGAAGGACATGTCTTCATACTACCATGAAAAAACTACAGAGAATGTTTTTTCTGAAACGAAACTAAATCTCTCAAGTTCTCAGTCATCTATCAACTAAACTACATGTTGTGAGATATACAACCAGTGGCCTAACTGTGATTTCATTCATTGTGTGGGACTAGAAATGCTGAGCTTTGGCTCATTGTTCTTTCATCCATGCTCCTCACAAAGCCACACTGTTATATGTTGTAAAAAAATTAGCCCAGAATGATTTGCACAACTTTGAAGCATGGCAGATAATACTAGAATGGCAAATTTTCTTCCTCGCTATTACAGCCAAGAGACCCAAATCCTCAACTGTTCACAGTTTCTAAGGGATCTAGCAAATTCTTCACCAGTGCAGCTTGGAGCAGACTAGATTTCAACAAACGCTTAAAAGTTTATCCTCTGTGGCTTAGTCAGTCACAAGAAAACTGATGAGACCTCAAGAGTCTGGGTTCATGTTCATTCATTAAGTGTAAATATCAAGCCAGAAATCTAAAGAGAAATATGAAGATGCTAGCAAAGGCAAGGAATACCACAGTATTTGAAATGTCAAAGTTCTTACAGATTAATTATGCAACTATGGAAAACAGTAAACTTTGTTTGCTTGAACTAAATAATAGCTGTTTAAATGACAGAAATAATAAAAAAGTACGTGGAAGTGCTTAAAGACTGTTTTTCTGCACCCCAAAACCTTTACTAATAAAGGAGTTTAAAATCATCTGATCTCCTATGGAAAGATTACTGGTTCTCTACAAAATGAGGAAATTCATGGAGTGGCAGAACCTAAACCCTGATCTCAACCCAGATCAGGGAAATTTTCCTGCTCTCAACACCTGTGAAAACTGGATTACTATTAAGCAAATACAGAAATCCCTGTGGCTTCATTAACAGACCATGCTGCGTCATTACATGGATTCCTTCAGGGTTTTTGTTTGCCTGCTTTGTTTGGAAACCTGTCTGCATACTTTTTTGCTTGGTGATAAAGGGAAAGGCAGTTCCATTCATTGCTAGGATAGGCTTTAGTAAATGAGAGTACCTGCAACAGTATCAGATGGCTCTTGTACACATGACAAGAGTAAATACCTGTCCCGCATTGAGCTATACAAGACCTCATGATTCCTAGAGAAAGAACAAGCTTGTGTCATCCTGACACTCTGCCATACCTTCACAAGGCTTATTATGGTTTATATTCAATATAAGTACTATCCGTAAGACAGAGATTATGTCTTCTTCCACACAGCTAATTCTTGCTTCAAGAAAATAAGAGCTACCATTTCAGGAACAGGGATTAACTCAGGCTGATCTCGTCTCTCTTTGCAGTTAACCTACTTTGGCATAAATTCAGATGTACAACTGCTGACTGTTTACACTCATGTTCATCAAAATCACCATGTTCCAGTATTTAAAGAATGGCTACAAATAAGACAGAGACTCCCTTTTTACAAGGAGTCACATGGAAAAGATGAGGCATAATGGGTACAAGTTACTCCTGGTGACATTCTGACTGGACAAAAGAGAAAAAAAATTCACAATGAGAACAGCCATTGGAATAATCCCCTCAGGGAAGTTGTGGATTCCCCAACACTGGACACTTTAAAGATTCAGCTGGACAGGGTGCTGGGCCATCTTGTCTACACCGTGCTTTTGCCAAGAAAGGTTGGACCAGATGATCCTTGAGGTCCCTTCCAACATGATGTTCTGTGCGTCTATGATTCTTTGAACTATTGGTCAGCAGTGGAAATATGATCAAAGATACTGAATCTGAGGGCCTTAGAGGGGAAAGTCATGGCAGACCATGCTGGTCTCAAGGGAAAATTTCAAGCTCAGGAGAAGGCCTTGGAAAAGGTGAGAGAGGTGAAATGAGTAAAGTGCATTGCTAGGAAAGCAAAAATGAAAGGTGAGAGACAAACAGGAGCAAAGCTGTGTGCAATCTTTGAGGTGAGCATCTATCCCTATGTTTATGTTTTAGGCATCAACAATACAGGTATTTCACTTCCAGAAGGAGTATACAGAGAGTAAAATGTTGAAATACAGAGCAGCCTGGAAACCAGTGCAAGTATTTAGGGATGTGGGATGCCATCACTGAGGCAGCAAGTAAGGTGGATGACTTAACCTCTGTCACAGATTTCGGGGGATTCTGGTAAGCATTGAACAAGTCAGAAAGAGGGAAAATCATACATGTCCAGACACGGAAAGCATACAATTTTGGTTGAAAAAGAAAGGGACAAATTCTGCCTTCTATCACACTGATATATACCTGGAGCAACTCAGCTGAAGTCAGTTGTGTCAATGGAAATTAAACTAGGGGTATAAGACCAAAATTTAGCTCAAAAACTGTGCAACTAGCATTTAATGGACAGCTGACTTTCTGGAAATTGGATCCCCAGCAATGAAAACACCTAAAGGCACGTACTTAACAAGAATTTGTTACAGAGAACAGTAGCTCCATGAAGGTGATCAATCTCCGAACATACTCACAACCTGTCTGAAACCTAATACTCTGAAAGCTCAGTGTCTCTGGGAAGTGTGCTCTGTGCAATGGTGAGTGAGGCTGCAATTACACACAGACCCACAAGCACGGTAATTCATTCTCAGAGAAAAGACCAAAAAAAAAGTATTACGCAAGCCAGCAGTACGTTAGAAAGGACAGCATTGCATAGTCAGCGATGGAGTTGGACGTAACCAATGTATTCAACGCTTTTCCGTTTTTCTTGCTACTCTTGTAGTTACTCACATGTCAGGAATTTCTGAAAAGGCAACATTTCAGCACTCTGATTCAGGCAGAAGTAGGAGCTCCACCAGACAGACATAAAGCGATGGCAGTGATCCAGGAAGCAAGACATTTCTCATGTGCAGACTTCACAGGCAGTGTTGTAAAGAACTGTAACAGATGCAGGATGTGCCACCACACGGCATCTAAAATGAACTCAGAGAGGGTTCATAGTGGTTTCCATTCGCACCCGAGCCCTTTATGGTGGTAATCAAACAGTCACTAGTGCCGTACTAACAAGAACTCTTGCCTGAATCTGCAGAGAAAAGGCCACTGATAAATTCTGATCCAAGACACAGCTATTCTGCAGACACAACATGTCTTGTGCCTTGTCATCTGATTCCTAAAATACCCTGGGAGCCCCTATCAGAATGTTTCAATCAGAACTGCCTACTACTGCCCCAACTGTAAATGAAGCTGACCAGCGTGGCAGACCTGGAGCTCTGCACTACTTGTCTGTCCATCCTGAGGCAAACGACACCTGCTGCCTCTGTCCCAGCAACCCCCAGATGCTCAGAGATGCCCTCAGCAACCTAAGCTTCTCAGAAAACTAAAGCATTGATGCAGATGGGAAATCAGGACTTTTTAAAACAAAAAATAAATAAAATACATTTTAAAAACCCACCCCAAGACTTAATTTACAGAGCACAAACTCATCTCATGATTAATCAAAGCCAACAGTTCAAATACATGAGAACACAGTGGATCATACTTTTTCTTCAGCAAGAATTCAAATATTTCAGCAAAAGCAAAACGTATCTGACATAGTACTGACAAGTGAACATAAATACAAATTTTGCGTGTAGTTGTCCTGCGTGACCAGCCACTGTCTGAAACATGTACCAGTTCAAAAGCCTCGGGCGCTCAAATGCTCCCTGTGGTGAAAAGCACTATGCATGTATACAACAAGGAAAGATGACATCACTACATCATTGAAGATCGTGGCATCAGTAATCAGGCGGCTATGCCATAAATCATAGCACTCTGATAAGTCCCAGTCACAATTTATTCACTGAACATTTGCTTGGATTTTTTTTTTTTCCTCTTAAAAGTATTTGAGGAGATGGTTAGCACCCAGCAAGCCAGCACTGAAATGGCGTAATTTGGTTAAGTTATTCCTTCCGCATCAACTGCTGAAAGAAAGGTGCCTGCAATAAAGTTAGATCTTAGCCATGCCTACGTCGGTAGTAACAAAATATCCAGTTCTTTGTTCATAATTGATAACCTGTCAGTCGTGGATGGGGAGGGGGCGGGGGGAAGTAGAGCTCTGGAGCATCTCTCCGGAGCAGACATCATCCTGATACCAACACAGCCCCACAGGGAGAATGTCCATGGTGCCCTCAGTGCAGAGGAGTAGTCCTGCCCACTGCCTGCTCCTCTGCCTGCTGAGAGGTGCTGCAGCAGATGTCCCCTGTGCTCTCTGGTCCGACAATTTGTCCAAGGTATTAATATATGACTACTCCAGAAAAGTGTATCTCATGTTCATGCAGCTACACAAGTTCCCATCAAGTTTGGATGAGTTTCTAACATGTTAATTATACCTCTTACACTAAAATGCTTCATTGCATTACTAGGCCAACGTCACCGCTTTCAACAGGGCTTTCCCAGTTGCCTTAACTTTGCCTTCATAGACAGTTGTTACTTAAATATTACACATCTGGAAGAACAATAATCCACAGGTTTTGACAGTAAGACAAAGATCATCGTTGGGAAAGATTAATTTTACCAGCTCCTTATTTTCCTGTTTGAGAATTTGATATTTGTCAGAAAGAAAGAAAGAAAGAAAGAAAGAAAGAAAGAAAGAAAGAAAGAAAGAAAGAAAGAAAGAAAGAAAGAAAGAAAGAAAGAAAGAAAGTCCACAACAAATTCCCTGTGTTGTGCGTTCCGAACGCACCACATTCAGTGGTACTTTTGCAATGAATTTATGCCAAAAACAGAGAAAAGGCTCCCCTGTGACCATCGGGCAAGAAGAACATACCTACTTCAGTATTTGGTATCTCCTCATCACCTA
Source organism: Fratercula arctica (assembly GCA_947846985.1). Lineage (NCBI taxonomy): Eukaryota > Metazoa > Chordata > Aves > Charadriiformes > Alcidae > Fratercula > Fratercula arctica. Next base: position 32,172,572 of record CANTUZ010000010.1, read on the forward strand.
TGCTGAATGAATTACAGACAAAAGCAGCAGAGAGATTATCTTATTTCATGCTCTACTTAAAAACTCTCCTAGCAGCCACATTTTCTGAAATATAACCAAAATGCTGAGCTCTTCCAAACATCTGAGTGTATGTGCTTTAAATGGCAGCTGTGGTGATATGCAAAAGTAGCTCTACATGTAATTAATGTATATTGTGATAAAGCTGCCAGTTATTAATAAAGTTCTAATTAGAATCAGAAATCTATTTTGTTAGTGACCTGTGATTTTCTATATATGATCAGACACTGCATGCACATTATTAGCTGAAACAATAAATAGCATTAAATAAATGGTACAGGAGGTTTTGCCTTAGTCTACATCTACATTTATTTTAATTATCTTTTTAATGTCTTCCTTTTTTTTTTTTAATTTCTCTTTTTAATTTTCTTTTCTTTCTACATCCCTTTCTTTTAATCTGTTTCCCAAACTTTTGGTTTTCTCATTAGTTCTAGAATAAGCAGCTTTGACACAGTGAAAACATTATCTCCTTCCGTAACTGTTTCATACTTAGAAAACAAATGAAGGTTGTATTTGCTGCAGGACTGAACCCCGGTGACCCTTTTTATCACTCGTGTTGCACATTTTCCATTACAAGTGCTTCCTGTTTTCCCAGAGAATATTACAGCAACAGAGGCATTTCCCCTGCCTGTATTGCTTTCAGTGCATCCAGATTAATATTGAAAGCAAACGTTTCTCCTGCTGCACTGAAGGGACAGCCCAAGGCGGGCAGAGGATGTCCCTGCTGTTGGTGGTACTGCATGCAAATCCAGTCTCCTGAATGGAAGTCCTCAGACTCGCCCATTCCACTTCTAAGGGTTTTTCTCTTCCTTTTTTTTGTATTTTCCTCTTTGATCCTTCCTTTCCTTCACTTTATATTCTCCCTCACTTTGTATTCGCTTTATATTCTCTCCCTTTTTTTACCCTAGAACAACCTACCTTTCCTCCCACAAACATCCTTCTGTGAAGTACCTGTCGTATAAACCCTTAATCTACTAATGCTGCCCCTGGTTCTGCAATAAGGAGAATCTCTCTAAAGTCCAGAGAAATGCATTGACGTAGCCTAGCACAAAATGTCACCCTTCTCTGTGTTTGTTTTCCGTCAAAAACTATCCTGGTTGTACTAGGAAGAAAACTCAAGATTTCAAACCAACTATCCACCATTACTCTACCAGATTTGTCTAAATGCCACTTGTAAACTCCGCGGATTAATCAATAACAGGCATCCTTGCCTTATTCTGGTTTCAGGCAGAAATATGGTAAGCTTTATGCTGAGTGAGGGAGAGGGAAAGAGTTGAGAAAACCTGAGACAATAGTGACAGTAATATAAACAGACAATGTTTTCCTTCTGTATCAGAATGTGTGTATTTGTTGTGACATATTGCATCAGAGATCACTTTACAATTAGAGATTTCCATTGAAATCAAGAAGTAGATGTTAAATAAAAAGGTAGAGCTACAGACATCTAAATGAACTCCCACGTACATTGAGCTCTACCACTGCTTCTCATCTTAATCATGGTGAAATGTGTAAGCTCACTTAATTAGCATAGTTAGCTTGAAAGAACTTTTATTTCACATTGACTTTCTTTAGGCCTTATTTATTCTGTGATTCCTTTTATCAAAGCTATGCAGCATACTAGCAGTCGAGTCTGTTGCACAGAGAACGTAACAACTCGATTATTCCTTTACAAGCTTATGCCAAAATAGATCATTCTAATGGACAAAATCTACATATGCATCAGACCTGTTAGCACATACGTTCGTCAGTTTGGCCCTATGGACAGCAGCAGACTTCATTCGTCCATGGCTAAACAGTGCACCTAAGCATTGCCAGACCATTTGTTTCTCCAGCTGTTCAGTGCACCCACGCTTACCAAACTCAGTCCTGAAAAACCAGTGCTGTTACTAATTGTTACTGTACCAACGCAGACCTGGAATCCCAAGCTCCTTCTCACAGGCCATCACACACCCAGTGCACCTTTCCAACCTTCATCCCAGATCCCAGAGCAGAAAATCACAGAAACCTGAAAGAATGCTCACTGAAAAGCAAACCAGAACAGCTAAAGCTTCAGCAATCTGTCCACCTTTCCATATAAACCTCTGCTTTAAGTAAAATGTACTTAAGGTAGCAAGACCTGGGCTTCATGCAGCATATCCCTGACTGCATCCCTCTGTCCCCGGATCACCCACAGCCTCCAGGCAGACACAGATTCCAACAGACTGGATGAAGACAACTGCTCTCCAGCTCTCGGAAGAGTGAACCATGGTTTTGCTGTTCTAGTGGAGTAAGAAGTATCTTTGCCAAAGACAACAAAATGGAAACTTCAGCAAAATCCCCAAAGGAATGGGGAGGTAACGAGAGAAGAGGAGCACACTGAGCCCGACAGCCACTGTCTGCAAGTTTGCTCCCCAAAGTCTTGTCTGTTTGTTTCACAGGGTGACAATTCTTGGAAGGCAGAACATTTGCTACTGAAATATTGGAGTCTTAGTGAGAAGGGTTTCCAATGAATCATAGATAGCACGGCACGTATGTGTCACAGTGCTGTGGTTACTGCCTCCTCATTGAAAACATAGGTGGCATACTGTCTTTGGATGAAGATAAACATGTCAGTGTTTGAATCTGTTGTTGCTACATTACAGTCAGTAAATTGTGGCATCGTACAATGCACGTTTAAGTTTGTAGCAGGCTTCCCCTGAATAAATAAGAACTTTTAATAAAGAACCACTATTGCGCATCTTTTGGATCGGAGAATACTAAATTTGTTCGTTTTTTACAGCTCCTCATGTACTGGATTCCCAATGTGCTTGGCCTCTGTGCCTGTGTTAAACTATGCTTATCCACCTCAAGGCTTCTTCATTTGGCTTGAGAACTATGGATTTCCCCACAAAGCTCCCCTGGAAAGTTATACACTGAGAGCATTCAGTCAAATGCCAATAAATCCTTGCACACTTTTTAGATTTGAGAGACTGGCTGTTGGAGGAATTCGTTATCGTTCAGGACTGCGCCCAGCACTGCCCTTGTAGTGCCTGGTATGTAGAGTCATCTCCACGTCCTTTGGGGTGCCCTTACACCCAATGAGCCTTCAAAACATTTCAGATTTTGTCCCCCCTTTACCCCTTTCTCAGTCCTTTCTTGGGGGTTGAGGAGGGGAGAGGACCTCACACCCCTGCAGCTTACCGCTATTTAACAATTTATCCTTTAACAACCCAGGAATTCATGTGAATCTATGGATGAGACGTGCTAATGGAGAACATCCAGCTGGCCCTTTACTTAAAACCCGCCGAAATACATACTTTATTTAAAATTGCTGATGATGTGTCATCAGCAAGAGCTTCCTCTACATCCTCCTCCACCCCTTCCTTTCTCCCTGGGCAGTCTGCGTGGAAGCTCTCGACCCAGGTAGGAACCACAGCCGCTGCTGCAAGATCAAGCGAGCAATACACAACTGCACAGAAAGCAGTTCCATTGCACAAATATATATTTTACTTCAATTCAGGAGAACAAAAAAGAAAGGAAAAAGGAAAAGGAGAGGACTGCAGTTAGGGCCATTAATGTTTCATGAAACCTCTCAAATCCTCCCTACAACTGCCAGGATAAAAAAAGACAGAGTCATTAAAATTCAGATAACAGGATACTGCCTTGGTGCTCCCTGTATTAAAATTCTGAGCTAAACTATTGCTTTGCAGAAATTTGTGTCTCTCCATATTCTCTTATATCAGTGTCTCCAGAAAGACTTAATACTCCAGTTACCCCAGGACCAATAACAACTGCCCATATTGCTTATATAGTGGAGTTTGTCGCCTTATAGGGAAAGGTTTTGTCACATTACAGTGCCGTAAATCCACATCACTTAACAGGTTACTGTAGAATAAGGCATACAGGTAAATTTCAAGGTCATTTTTTCCCCTTTTGTTAACACAGTAAACACTGAAGTTGGAGAAAAAGACTGAAGTGCTCATAGGTAAAGTTTTCCTTTACCCTTGCAATTTCTAGGAGTAATTTTGCAAAGGAAAAGTTTAAGAACTGGAATGGGGATCCACATTTCTCCTGTGCTATTTTGCATAATTAGAGTAGTGTTACCAAGGTGATAAAGAGGCAATGTAAATAAAAATCAGCATTTCTGAGCAGAGCTTGGAACTTTTGAAGCTTTAATTCAATCTGGCTTTTATGAAATGATAAAGGGTTGGTTTGGGTTTGTTTTTACACTATTCCCTTAGGAAGCCTAGGAGAATAAGTAAATGCTTTTTCACCATATTAAGAAAGCGTTACATAGTGTTCATATTGAGAAGTGAAAAAGATCATGAATCAAGAAAGGGTTTTACAAAACTGTATCTGGTGAAAATATTTTTCAGCTTGTGTTGAAAGTAATACAACATTAGGTTTTCCCACCCCTGCTCCTTTGGAGATTTTAGTTTTGTAACCTTTTCCTGCCTTAAACGTAGGGTTTTGGTAGAATACTATAAAATAGAAGAATGACACACTGTCTATTTACATTTAACTGGAGCCCATCGTTTGTCCCACAGACGTATGGCCTAGGCTGATTCATTACCATCGCACTAATCATCACACAACCCCGGCTCAGCACACCTGGCAGAGATGGCTTTTCTCGTCAAGCATGAGCACTAATGAAGAAAGGAAAATTTGTTCCATGAAGAATCAAGTGCATTTTACGAAAAGATTTAGAAGGAAATAAAAGGGGGGGAAAAGCAGATTTTTCAGAAGTTTGTCGTCCTTTATAAAGAGTATGATTATTTGTTAGACTTTGCAGTCTGGTCTATTTTAAATACAAGATAGGTGTGATCTTTCTTGGCATCAGTGGAACTCTTGAACAGATACAAAAAGGAAAAGATCTTAAATTAGGTTCCTTGTGCAACTCTGACTGCATTTTGTCAACACTGAAGAAGTGCGTTTCCAACCTTTTATGGTCACTGGCTCTAAGGAAAAGCATTGGGAACTAAAATGTGCCCCTTTTAAGTCTTCTGTGTTTCTTAGTAGATTACCCCCGATATACTGGTAGCTCAAACAATACAGTATGTTCGTATAGCATGACACAAATCATATAAATATGTCTAAAATAACAACAAAAGCAAACAAACCAACCACCTGTGTGACTTATGGTTGTTTTCCGATGACGAATGTGGCACATGCCACTGGTTCACAAAGCTTATGAAAATAAATGACAACCCCTTGCTGCATGAAGTTCAAGTAAGAGTGATAAGAAAGATCTCTCTGCTCCAGGCATTTACCATTGTCAGAAAGCACTCCGTAGCCTTCCTTCCAGCCCCCATCGGGACCCATCCCTCGTTTAAGGGAATAGGAAACTGTTCTGCTCTCGCTGCCTATCTGGAAACTGCCTGTTACAACATTATTTCCTTCTTTTAAATATGGTGCAATCTGGCATTAGGACCATCCTAAAAAGCTGGAATTATAAATAGGGCCTCAGGCTCATGAAAGCCAGTGTACTACTGTGCAAACACTTTATGTCGGATTTAAGGTTCAGTGCAAACTGCAGCATTTTCTCTATACACCTTCCCCTCCCTTTAACTGTTTAGCTGAGTTCTCAGTAGCAATCAAGGAAATTTATATTCTGTGAAATTCATTTTTCCCTGAAAAGTGTACTTGAAAGCATTTTCAAGTTTATCTCTGAATATATGGAAGTCATTACTCACAGGAAAATAAAATAGTTTCCCCTTATACTATGCACGTTATATAGTTTATGCTATTAAAAAGGGAGCTATAGTTAAAGTTTGATAGGACATTAAATGTTTGAATTATCAAGAATGAAAAGCCTATTATTAATAAAATACAAAGATATTGCTTTTTTAAGAAGTATGGCGTAAGTACACATTGAAAATAAACTTTAAATTTTTTTCAACAGTAACCTGACATTTCTAGATAACTATCCCTGCTTTCTAGCCAGGCTCATATACCAATGTGCACTTGTGGAGGTCAGCATCAGCTTTAAAAAAAAAAACCCTTATGAGATTAGCAGAGTTTTTCCCTGTCTTTGGAAGACCTCTGTGTTAAGCGGGTGACAATGGTAGTACTTATTTATAACCTCCTGTAAGATGTGTGAATAAACACACACAAAGACACACACATACTCTTCCATGTTTTACCTCTCTCTCAAGATTGCACTGATCTTCTGGAGTTTTCTTCAAATCTCAGCTCACCCTCTATTTTTGCCAACACAATTTTCCAAGAAGAAATAACAGAGCTTACTGCTGTGAACCCACAAAGAACAAAACCTAAAACCACTAGGTCTGAAGATTCCAGCAGCTTGAAAACTGACATATATTAAAATCACAAATTTAAGTCCACACATAGGGAGCAAGGAGATTTTGAATTGTCATTGTTTTCCTGGAAGTTCTATAGAAATAATAGAATTTTTTTTTGGCCAAAACCAAATTAAGTTTGGAATAAATAAAAAAAAAAATCCCAGCTTTGTTGTTTTTTTCCCATTTAAAAAATAGAGTATTTGAGAGAAAAACCAGATCCTTGTATTGCTCTTCCTCCCCTCTTTATTTCTTTTTGCTCCTCCTCCACAAACACGAGAGAGGAGGCCTGAGCCGTGAAGGAAATGCTTGGTCCCGCAGCGGACCTGGCAGAGGTCTGCAGGCGTCACAGGGCTCCACACCTGCCCCTTGGGCACAATGACAACACTGGTATTTTCGGCAGGACCTCACAAGAACTTGTGACACACTAACGACCAGCAAGAGGCTGAGACAACTGTTACTCACAAAAGCTGTTTTTTTCAGTGAATAGACGTTAATAAATCAGTATGTACTATTCTCTCCTTATAATGTTTGACAGACATGAGAGTTTCTCGAACATTTATCCCAAAAAACTGAAACAACTTTTAGGACACCAAAAGTTTTGCACTATCTGTACACATCCAGCTGATAGTGAAGTAACGCTTGACTAATAATAATAAAGAAATTTCTCCTCGATCGTAGACATCCCTGGCAGAACTTGTTATGTTCTGTGTTTTAGAAACAACAAGCGCTACGTAGTAAATACGTTACTTGGATGTCAGCCTGCCCAGGAGGCTATCCTCCAAGAGACAAGAGGAAGACGACTGCATGGTGTCTGTCCCAGGTGTCTGTTTTATAGCCATCTTCCCTTGTTCAAACTCCCTCAGCAGTGCTGCTGCTCAGGCCAAGGTCTGAGACAAGGTCTGACCAAACTCCAAAGTGGCAACAAAACGAAGACTATATTTTAACCTTATGTATGTCTCTCTCTCTTTTATCAGTTCCGTTTCTATTTATTCTTCCTTTCTGTTAATTTAAGGGTTTCATTATGTGGGAGGGGAAAATCTCAAAAAAAGCCTGAACACTTCTGCCTCTTATCGTGGAACGCAAACAAAGCAACGACACCCACTGTACAGACTCAGAAATAGGATGGGCCACTTTACTGAGTTACACTTTTCTCCCCGCCCCCCCCTTTTTTTTCCTATGACCTTCTTAGTGTCTCGGGATTTGACATGGCTTAGGAAATCCAAGGTGCCTGTTTTTTACTGCCATCTGCCTGTCAGTACCCATGCAGGCAGGAAAACGAATGAAAGGTCCAGTCCTCCTGAATGGCCGTAGGTCCTGCTGCTATTGGGGTAAGTAGAGAGCATTAAGGAATGGAGATGGAAGCTAAACAGGAAGGGAGGGAAACACAGACTTACCCAGTTCAGTCCATGAAATAAGTTCCCAGTGGAAGACTTTACACTATGCAAATTATATTTTAAAAGGTCAGAAAAATTCTTCACATTTTTTCAAATTAAAATGTCACAAGAGACCATCATGGATGTCTTTGGGAAATAGGCTAGGATTAGCACGATAATGCATATACTAAGTAGGTATCTTCTGACTTCCCTCACCCCGTAACAGTGCTGTAGGAGAGACTCAGCTCTGTTACAAGCATTCCCACCATATCCACCGGTATTGCCATGACTTACTCATGGCAAAGAAAAAACAAACTAAGTATCCATACAGCTGGTTGCCACTTTTCTATCTAAAAGAAGGTTACAAAATTGCTTGATTACAACAGGCACCAAGGAACATACATGACGCTCCTGAAAGCGGCCGTTTGCAAGAGACATATTATAAAATACTATTACAGAACAGAGACACATACTCTGAAAATACAATGTTTTGCATGTTGGCTCATTTCTGCAAAGCTTGGTGGTAAAGTTCCTAAAAAAATTTTTTTTTTGTTCCTATGTCAATTCTTGTCTGTTCAGTAATATGTACAAAATCCTCGGCTTTGTTAAAATAACATTTCCTGTGCCCTGCCACTGGGCTTTGGCGGGAAGCAGAATTAAAAGCACCAGGCTCTGAAGGTTTCTTCACTCCTTGCAGGACTGCTCTGCTCAACAGAAGCAGCCTTTGGAGCTCTCCTGACTTGTAACAAGGTATACTGGTTATACTGGTCTCCTTCCTATCTGTGTGCTTCCCTGGGAGGTTAGTTTCACCAAGGACCATGTCCACAGATGTGTCAGTGTATTTGTGGAATGGACACATCCCACCCCAAACCACAGTTCTGACCGGGCTGCAGCCACTGACACTAAGGGAGTAAAGGAAACGCAAAGGACTCCTACCTCTAGCACTGGTCTAACTAATCCTTTTTCTCATATTCCTTTGAAGTCAAAAGGACAGCAAGTGGTGACATTTAAATGCCATTCTGTCTGTTTGTAGTATCTATTCCTTCCAAACAAGATGGAAGAAAACGTAAAGGTAGATAGGCAGGAACTGACAGAGTGTTTGAAAACAGGATGCCTAAGTCCTTAAGTCCCTTCCCTGCTGCTTTCAGATACTCTCTGTGGCTTGCTTCTCCAGTGATGTGACCTTAGCAGCTTTGCTAACCCTACTCCCTGTGCCACCACACACAGCCCGCTGGTCCACAGGAGTGAGTCAGGCAGCTCTCAATTTAGCTAAAAGTCTCATTTGATCTCTTAGTACCTCGGGTATGTAGCAGTGTGTGTTTACTTCAGAGACCCCCTAATCAGCTCTCCCCAGTTGCCCAGCAGTCTGAAGGAGATTTATCTTCCTGTCTCAGGTCCCTGTCTGCCAAGTCTAAAGTGCAGCCTGTCCATCTGTGACTCTCAGTATTAGATCATTCAGATGGCCACTTGTTTAGAAAAATACATCAAGACACCAGACAGGGTTAAAGACATGTATCGTAAAGCAAACAAAATAACCAATCGATGCATAACTATGACTGTGGTCAACAGCAGAGTAAGTGAAAATGCAAACACCAGATGCCTTTCCCCAAAGAAAACCAGAAGGGAAAAAAAAAAAGTGTCATCTATTACAGCAAATTAAGAGATGCCATTTTTCATCTGCATGCATCTAATATCCTCACCTCCTTTTGTGGGAGCAACAATACAATGCTACCTTTCACAAGGAGAAAAAGAAATAAGGACCAGCTATTTATTCTTTCACCAGTTAAACATCCATCACAGCTGGTTTTGTACCAGTGAAGCTGCACTTCAAACGAAGCATTGAGAGTAGCACAGTCACCAAAAACAATTACTAAAACTTCAGCTGTGCTATCTGCTTGCCTAGAAAACTATCAAAAAATTTGATCAAAAGGGTGTTGCACCAAGTCCATTTGGGGTACGGCCAAGCTCCTCCAATCTAGTTTGACCAGCCCCTGATTAACAGTCCTTTTACAGTTGTAGTTACTAGCGCTGAGTGGATTAGTGAGATGATGGTGTATGTTCATGGAACATAACCGCTAGTCTCTGGGCTACATGAGAAAATTTAATCACCCATTCCTGTGCACTTCCTCTCCAGTCTTTCAATTCTGGATTTATCCCCCTAAAATGGCTTTTCCTGAGAATTTTACAGCTAGCTAATTGACTTTCTGTTCCCTCTCTTGCACTCTGCATGAATAAGGTCTCTTCAGAGTTCTGCTAGCAGCTCTTTCCTTTAATAAAAATATTGTATTGTATTCATAAACTACTAGGAGAGAAGGCAGCTTTGCAAAAAACACAATAGTATTTAGAAGAGGAATAATCATTGAAGAGATACTGAGGACTGTATAATCTTTACTAGACCTCTACTTCCTGCCATAATGCCCAAGACGTGCAGCTAAGGAGGACTGGATACTATCACATGCTGAAATGAAAAACCTAAGCTGCAAGAAAAAAAGACAGAAAAAAATGTATTTGCTCTTTCTTCTTTACTCTCTTTTTTCTTCTCTATTTCAGTATTTGATTAATTCTAGTACCTGATTCCATAAAAACTTTGATTGTTTTTCCTCAAATTTATTTTACACATCAATTTTCATTTTTCAAATGTTATGGAAATTTGCATTGATTATTAGAAGAATTTTGATCACAGGTGGATTTGATATTTTGTGGTGATCAGTAAAGAGCTAGAGTGAGTGTCCAGGATTGCAGGAAGCACACTGAGCCTTTCCTTCCCACTGTGCGTAACAGTCTTGTTATGTAGCGGACTTTTGGGGGAATGAAAGGAATGAAACAGTAAAAGCAACCCCCGTTATACACCACCTTGTATCTGCATATGAATCCGGCAATGAAAAAACATAAAAATGCAAATTATTCATTGACAATTACACCATCATCGTTACGTTTCAGATCCAGAGCTGAAGTGCAGCCGTTCTTCCTGCCTTTCCAAAATTTATGTCATTGAATGCTCATTTCACATTTTGGAGACCATCTCTGCATCCATAAAAGCTGGGCACCACTACCACACTCAGCATCAGACAGACTGTGTGTGTATATACATATATGTGTTTTTACATAAAAGAAATATCTTCCTATATAAAGATTTTTAATAAACTTCCAGTTTATGGAATATTGTTCTAGACCAGTGTTTGAAGATTGTGACTAAAAATGCACTTTCCTCATGGATTTTCCATGAGCATTTTTTTCTTCCACTGATCTCAGAGTCACATAAAACCAGCATTTTCTGCGGTATTCGGGCCTTTCTATATCTTGGCTTCATTCAAAACAAGAAATTTAAACTGCATGTGTTGGAAAGATAAACAAATGAGAAAATGCTCTGCTGCTTCCCCAAAGAGGTTTCTACTGTCCAGCTCAGACTGCTTTTAACTCTGAGGGAATGAACGAGCTTGATCTTACCGACCTTTTCTTCTAAGATGGACATTCGAGATGAGGTCTGATACTGATTTTAATTTGGGAAAAATTGTACCTCTGGCACTGAGTCCTCAGTTCAGAACATCTGTGCAAAGGCTTATGAGCTCTGGGGGTGTGGGGGGGTCTGAGTTATTTCTAACAACCATTTAAGTGTCTAACAGTTTTGTGTTACAGCTGTTTTCTCTAAACACCCGACCTGACCATGAGGATTCCAGGGAACTAGATGCCAACAGATAACTTTTTCCCACTAATTTCTTCAAAAAGCAGTGTATTAAAGAATGCTAATAGTTTGCGAAGTCTCTAGAGTCAGGTCACTTGTCCACTTATACAGATAGGTGGGTTAGATTTCTTTTATCAAAGATGGTTACCATGAGGTTCAAAAACATTCTAAAAACTCTCTTCAACATCCACGTCCAGCAGAGGTCAGTGACAGAGAACAGCCCCGCTGGCTGCTGGATGTGAGAATGGCCACTTTCTTGGAAACACTGTGTTCTGCTGGTTGCTGTATGTGAGACGCCCTATTGACCAGGAGGTGGGTAAACAAAGGGAACAGACGGACTGGTGACTGGGGCATGTATGAAGATGTTCTCCCTGCTTTCCTGCTTCCCACTCCCTGCTGCATCAGGCAGATAAAGAGGAGGGAGCTGTAAATAGCCCAGAGAATCTGGAAATGGGTTTGTGCCAGCAAAAAACATTCAGGTACATATTTACTTTAAAAAGACAAATCCCCCTCTGCCCTACCACTTCCACCCACAAAAGCAGAAAAAAAATTTAAGCCTTTTTTTTAACTCATGTGCTGCTATTTTAGTAATTGATGCGTCTACCATAGCAACACATTTCAAGCTTAAGCTTGCATACATATAGTATATTTATCATTCTTAGAAACACTGTCAAATAGACTGTACAACTACTTATCTTTACTGTATCATATTCAAAACAGATGTTTTTTCCCCCTGTACAATAATTACTGGTACTTTATTGACATTAGGTATGCTCTTAGAGAAAAATGATATGATTACTGTTTAGCTGTTTTTATCATGAGTAGCCTGGAGGGTTGTATTTTATGATGCATTTCTAATCACTGTATCATGGTAAAATGATATGGAACAAGTCCAGAGTTGGGACTAACCATCCACCTATGGACAGGGTTTGGCAGGAACACTCCTGATGCTGAATTACTGTTCTGGAAGTCAGCATTGATTTCCTGGTCCCTTGCTTGCTGCAGGGGTAAGTAAAACCAGCACCGAGCTATTATTTTATGCTAGTAAAGGAGCAAGAGGCTCAGGAGGAAGAAAAACACAAAAATGGTCTGTCAAAAATGAATGTGCTACTTGTCAAATTGACATTAGTCAACTTTTTTTGAGCTCTCGTGGTTCCCTCTTGTCCGCAGTCTGAAATGGTTGCAGAGAGTTGCCTAGCTACAGCAGCACTCCCAAATCTTGAATCTCTCCCTTTCCAGCTCTCTCCAGCTCCTGCATTTGGGCACATTTATGTCACATCTTTGCTGCCTCTCTTGCTCCGAGACCCTATGTGCCAGATGCAGCTGTTTAGGGTGGGATCTTCTATCGTATGTACGTGGTGCGGATCCCGGAGCGGTACTGTGTGGCAATCAGTGCAAGAGCTTCACTAGAAGAAATCGTCCTTTGCTAAAGCCCTGTACCTGCCGCACTCCCACCTTGGCACACAAACCACTGTGTCTCTCATGACTCCACAAACTTCCTCTGTCCTCGCACAGCCCTCACTGTGCCACACGTTCACCCTTATCCTTTGCAGAAGCTGTCCCCATCATGCGAGGGCACTAAAGACTGGGAACCGCTGGCTAGAGTTATTCCTTTAACATGACACGCTGGAGGATAACCACCGTGTTTTAGTGCTTGGCACAGAGCAGCAGTGAAAAACAACCATGCTGGTAATGCCGGAAACAAGCATAAGTTGCATTTTAGGTCTCGGTGGTGGACCCAGCCTTTGTTATTCAGAAAAAGCTCTAAGCCAAAGAGTCTGACCGAGTGCTGCCTCGTTCACTGTCAGAATTAACACAGCAGCATGGAGCAACCAGAGCTTCCGCCTGTTGCTGTAACAACTGGCTCAAGCTGACTCTCCCTCTGAAAGACAAACCTTCCCCCAATCTTTGTCCTCCTGATACATCATTTCCACTGTCATCATCTGGTGCTAAGTCAACAACTCTGGCTGTGCCATATTCTGGCATCCAGCCACTATAATCCACTGCATTTGCTGTGCGGGAAGGCCTCAAATTGAATCATCAAATATTAAACCTGGGCCTTTCAGTGCCACCTGAGAGGACTGTTTTACTCCAGGCCTCAGTTCTGATGTAGTCAATTACCGGGGACTCAGGCTAGCCTCGTAAAATTGCTCTTCAGCCTAGATTTTCTCCTCAGTCTTAAGAAATCACTTGTGTTCCTGTTCTTTTTCCTTCCTTTTGTAAACTTTATTTTAAAGCCATACTACATAAATGTTTTGTTTTTACATAATGAGCAATGCTCCAGAAATTACTGTAATACAGCATCCTCCAGCTGGAAACAGAAAATGTGCCTTAGCTATTCTGTCAGAGAGAAGTTTATCTCCTGACTGCTGCTCTCCTTCCCAGCACCTGTTGTGTGCAGACAGACTGCAGCTTAAAGCCTTCTGCAGTAAATCTGAACGAATGGTAAATCTGCTACCTGTTAAACTATGCCACACCGTACGTGTAGAGTCACTCCACTGACTATTAAAAGATGTCTTCAGCATTTCTGGAAGCTTTCAGCTTTGGTAGGACAATCCCACACTCTCCTTAAGGGTTTCTTCCTCGTTTGTGTTATTCCTGCCACTGCACTTCAATGTGAAAACACTCAAAACCGAAAATTATGTTTAAACATTCCCAGGCACTGGAACCTGACTGTCCTTACTGTCAAAGCTTTGCACTGATTTCTGATCAGGGCCAAATTGTGGCAATCTCCCAAAACAATTCCCAGGCACAATTTATAAAGTAATATGAGCCCGAAACCATTCCCAGTGGCAGTACACAAGTACTCGCCTTGGTTTGGAGTCTGAGATTAATGGGAGGACTGGTCATTCTGCACAGCTGGTCTAGGAGCCAGGGGTGCTTCTGTGCACAGATGTGGCCAAGGAGCCTGACAAAAGAGCGCTTCCTTCAGTGCCTTCATCTCACCTGTTTATCTCGCTGCAACACTTCTGCCATAGGCAACAGCCTGTTACAAATGACACTCTTCTACACACGCAGCCAGCACCAATCTGCGCACATGAAAATTACACTAAGTTTCTCTCAGTTTCAATGAGTGTGGGAACAGGTATACAGCCTCTCCGTTGACCCTTCTACCTGGCACTCAGCAAGACAAGAACTCAGTGCTAAGACTTTCCGTGTGGTTACCAGGTTTGGAATCGCATCAACATTAAGAACTGCAGGCAAAAATTGTTCACTGTCTGACTTTGTTCTCCCTTCACACTGGGTAAACACAATCAGGATACGAGAGAGGAGCAAGCAGGGTTTCCCTCTGTGCCCCGTTTCAATGCAGATACCACACAGCCATCAGGACAGGCTTGAGTCCCTAATCCCTTCAGCCTCTCTTATAGCCTTTAACATCCTGCTTTCTTAGCTTGATGCTGGTGGCACCCCTGGTGCACAACTGTAACAAAAGGAATAGAACTAAGCTCCACTAATCAAACCCAGCCCCATACTCCAAATGTTTTTATTTAGATGTTACTTCCCAGAGGAAGTCTGAGTCTCTTTTGTAATGTCCTTTCATCCAAACATGCTTAAGAAGTAATGACTGTTCATCCATCTAGTTCTATGCCTTTCTTTTTCTATGTGATACAGCAACAGTTCTAAAAAAAAAAAATGCTGTAGTAAGAGATATAGAATAGGAATATTATTGTCTCCTAACATTTATCTTTAGAAGGCAACTTTAGCTTTGTTCAAATATGTCTGCTAAAATATCTGATGAACACTATCGAGTGAAGTCTGACAAAAATCTCAGTTTCTCTGCCTCCTTCCCCTTCCCAATTTTGCAATCAGGCTACACACTGGATCATACAAATATTTAAGAAGCTTCCACTGAGTGCTTTTACCTCAGCCTATTTGTGTAGAGGAGAGGTTTCTGCAGTAACATATGTATGAGTCATATCTTGCCTTTATCATGTGGTACCTACATCGGTGTAAAAAGGGAAGACCTTACTTGACATTGCTGATATTTCTATAAGAGAAAAGAAGGAAAACTAAAAAGCTTCTTTCCTTGAAAAAAATAAACACAAGCCCAAGCCATTGCACACTTTTGACATATATCAAAACCAGAACAAATAAAATAAAAACATGTTATTTTTCCCTAGGATACCTTTAAGAGAAGAGTGATTAAGGCGTTCAAACTTATGCCACAGAGGAAAGAGTTTGAAGGGTTGCTGATGTTACAACAAGCCCCGGCAATTCAGAGAGCCTGAATACATAGAAGGAAAACGTCAGTGCCACATTATTCAAATGTGTTGCAAGTTCTTTAGGAAAGTTACCTTAGCCTTTCACCTATGGATGAAAAACTACCACTAAAACCTTGACTACACACTGAGTGGAACACACATCCTGTGCACGTGTCCAGTCCCAGATACCCTACCCTTATTTCAGAGGCAGTAAATGAGTGAGAAAGATGCTCCAACTCACGAAATTTTGCAGACTCCAAAGGAATACCTGTGGATGTCAGAAAGTACCAAGAAAAGAGGCAAACCCAAACTCCAAAATCTGAAACTTATTTCTGCAGTTTGAGACCTCTTAGCTTCTATGAACTGTTACTCAATGCCTGTTCTCCTGATGCAAAACAGGGTAGGTCATATAATGGAAATCAACTGATACTTTTCCAAGCACTTTGGAAACGAGCATAGAAATATCTTTGGATACCACCCAAGTGGATCATAAGGTATTTGACAATTACTTGACTATCAGAGGACCAAGTTGTTAAAAAGTATGGCCAAAGGAACAGAAAAGATCTCAAAAAGTAAGTGCTGGTTCAGAAAATACAAACTGGTAGGAACAAATAATAACGGTGGAAAAAAATCCATATACCCACGTCTCATTCTCTGGAGGCAGAAAGAACACCCCATAGATTCTCCTCTGAATAAGCATCTATTCTAGGGCTACTATCAATGGCTACATTACAGAAGGTTCACCATTAATTCCCAGCAATGTTATATGCCTGGCTCCCTGTGACTCAGTGTCCTGCATAGTATAAATGATGAATTTTGTGCCCTGAAGCTAAGAACCATACTGATGAAGGATGCTGTATGGCCACCGTACTAGATACACTGGGTTCAGTGTGCAAACCTGACAGTCTCCAGGCCAGCAATGCGTAATTCAGAGCACCTCTCTCTCCTCTTTCCTCATTTGTTAAATGAAAGAGAGCAAAAAATGACAAAGGAGACAGGGAAAGAGCTACCTGCATCGCTATACGAAGAAACAAGTGTGTTTAGCCATCCTGTGCTGCCTTCCGCAGCTCAGCTACATGTACTGTTTTAAAGATTAGAGATGGGTGGGCACTGTCAGAGAGCCCACCATCAAGTGACAGGCCAATCTGTGTGCGGCCACTAACAGAAGAGCTCACACTGCCATCCTGGTGTCAGCCTCTGTAGTTGTAGGCTGAGTATGTTCCTGGATTTTAAAAGGTTACTTAGTCTGAACCCTTTTAGTGATAATAATTCCAAAAGGGAAGTGGGCTAATGTATATCCAAAATACTGCCACAAGCCCTTCAAGTATATATACGCTTGGAATATTGGCCAAGAGAAGTGGAAAATTCTTCTTTTCATTAATTTCAGACACATTGTTTTTCATTTTGAGCTTCCCGGTGGATGTCTAACCCTCTCTGACCTCTATTTTCGCCAAAATTCCAACATCATAGATTCAAGCAAATCCAGCTCGAAACAGTCCAGGGCTATTTATGCAAGGGCTTCCCAGATGAAACCACTGCTTCATCTACAAAGCGCATAAGACGCAGGCAGGCACTTACTGGGAAAGACTGGCCTCCCAGTCTCCCCTGTCACTTCACATCTTAAAAACCTATCTCGATGTGACATAGAGAACTTAAAATGACAACTAATTCCATTTAGAAATAACTCTATTATTCATCACACAGTTTATATCTGGTTTTGTCCTTTTGTTTTCAATAGTAAGGATAGTTGTGTAAATACTGGGCTGTTTGTTTCTTTATTAGTTTTTCCTTGGCAGTTTACCCCTCATCTATAGCTGTAACTAAAGTTGTCAATTAATTTGTTGGATTAATTTAGCCTATTTCTTAAAAAAAAAAAAAAAAAAAAAAAGCAGCATTTTGGGGAACACGCTTGTTGTTCAGGAGGATTTGCTAATATTTGCTTTTCACAATTTTCTGCACACAGCTTATTATAAGTTTATAGGTTTAAAATGGCAATGATACTAACATATTTTTGCTGTAGTATAGGGTCATCAGATACTTTTTTCTTCCTTTCCAATGGGATGGAAGCAATTAAGTTCTCAAATTGCTGACTTTTAAGAGGAGAACTAAGGAATAAGGGCAAAAACTTATCAGAAAAATAAAGTCCTATCATTAAAAGGACAAAGGAGGGAGAAAAAGAAAAGGAACAGCATGATGTGCGAGAGAATCTCTTTAGAAACAAACTCTTCTTTCACATTTCTTTGATGTCCCAGTCTTGGCTCCTACTGATTTTAGCCAGCAGGCTTTGGGTCACTCTAAAAGTTTCTAAAATAGCTGCACTTGTCATCCTTCCTATTCACCCCGTAACGTTTACTTTGACCTTTGTGTTATAGATCATCTTAGTGTTGGTTTAGTGCATTCAACGTCCTTGTCACAAGTCTGCTGCTGGGGTCTGTTGCAGAGGACTTAGCCTTCTCAAAGTGGAATAGATGACATTTTCAGGCAAACAAACCAAAAAAAATGAAGTAAATAGAAATATCCTCTCCAAGTTTTGATCCAGCATGTTTAGCTTTGTTTTCATTTCCAAACAAAGAGACTAAACCACCACACTCTAGTCTGCAAGGAGGAGGAAGAATCACAGTACCAATGAAAACATCTACAGTATTGTCACAACAGCTCTTTGTCACCAAAACCTTCCCCGATCCCTTTTATCTTTCATTAAGTGCTACTTCTGCTAAAACTGATTTACTGGAGAAAAAAAAAACAAAAGACCCCAAACTTTATCATCGAGCCATATTAACTAACAATATTAAAAATAATGATGGAAAATTCTATTGCAGGAAGATTTATGTCTTGCTTTTCTAGCTTCAAATGTTTTTCATTTGATATTTAGTTTGTATTAAGGAGAAAGAACATGTTTTTCCTACAGTCCCAGTTACATGTATCAAGTAATCTTTTATGTACACTTATGCAAACATTTTATTATTATGAACATCCTTCTGTTTCAAATACATTTATTAAGAACACTTTATCAGTAATTCTTTTTCATGATCTGTATTATTTCTTGAACGCAATACTTTCATATCAGGAACTCCACTAGCCATAGAAAAGTTGATATGTTTTTTACAGTGCCGTAATAGTGGATTTTTACTTTAAACTTGTGGTCTAGATAGTGGGATTTTACTTTGCTGTAAAGACAATAAATTTTATAGCATTAATGCTTGTGAAGAATTACACATTCTCTCAAAGAATAACTCTAGAAAGTAGGTATAGGTGCTTTTGTTTTCAGTGTCAGCGATGAAGCATAAAATACAATAGTGAAATAGCAAGAGTTGTTTATTTCTACGTCAATCATTTTGGCTGAAAAAAACAGGAGGGGGATTGTCACAGATAGCTCTTAGAAAACTCATCTCTAATGAAGTCAATGAAAGCATTTGCATTGGCTTCAATAAGGTCCAGATCCTACTCTAAGCACGTAGCCACCTCCCCGGGCTTTGCTACTGCGCTTAATTCGTCCTGCTGCAAGAGTTACCTGTTCTGTATATAAAAGGGGCACCATTGTAGGTTTTTTAAAAAGCATATGCAATAGAAATTAAAGCTGATGTAATTTACCGCTATAAAGACCATCCATTTGTATAGAGAGTTCCATAAATTTGATTTTGAGGTTTTATTCATTAATTCATGTAGTGACTTAAAAAGTAAGAAGTAGAAATTACATCCAGTTTGCAAAACAGTCTTCCCACTACTGAATCCATAACGTTAAGCAAATGCCACCTCACAGGCACAAAAGTGCATGGATATGCACATGTATGAAATTTCCTCTGACGCAAATGAAATGTCAGACATCTGATGGCAGGATTTAGCCCAGAGTACTCAGTGTGTGACAGCTCATTTATTCTCATGGCGATGAACTGATGAAGGAGAAAGGCTCTTAATGTGACACAGAGAGCTGAAAAAAGCAGAAATGGGAATTCAGGAAGTTGCTCACAAAAGCAATTGCTTTTTTAAAGATGTTCCTGCATTTCATGTTTACGCTCAGTGTGGTTCCTGGTCCCTCCAGTCTCCAGTAAGAGCTGATTTGTCCTTCAGCTACAATTGCAGATGTTGGAGGACCTGTTCTTAGATTGTTAAACAGTTCAAGTCACAAGCAGTCTACACAGACCTGTTCAAAAAGAAAAATTGTCATCCAGAAGAGAAACTAGAGAAGCTGCAGACAAAAGGAAAGCTAAGAGACCAGGAAAGCCTCAACTGCCCAGACCCATATCAAACGGTAAATTGAAGAGAAGTACCTTTGCTACCACATCCTATATTTCTTCAAAATTGTATGTTAAATCACTTAGTTAATATGTTGTCCATTCTGAATTACAAATTATGGAGTCTTTCCTCTTTAAAATAAATATAGTGCTTGTGCAAAGTGCCAGGCAACCTCCATTGTGGAGACAGAAGCCTTCTGTTCTTCCAAGAATATTAAGAGGAAGCTTCCAACCATAATCCCAACGGAACAGACACACAAAAATCCCTTGCATCTTGTTTCGTTTCTTCTCTTTCCTTGTCCATGCATGCACAAGGCGATTTGCTTTTTCTTCTCCAGAGTCAGTTACTCAAAGTGAGCATGAGATACCAGATCGGAGCAGAATGCCTCAGCAGAGTTTAATGGGATCTCCTCTAGGACCAGCCCAGGTGAGAAAAGAATGCAAATTGTTTTCACCACACTGGGTTTTTAGTAGCCTGTCAAAAACGACTGAGAAGTTGCTGTCTATTTCCTAGAAGGGCTTACATTTTCTGCTCCTGTGTAATGGAGCAACACTGAGATGTATTCAGGTTTTCTCTTGGCAATTGAGATTACATTTCATTGTGGAAAAAACAGCTTAATATCTAGGAGCAAAAAAACCCATGGATAATAGTTCATCTTTTTTGATAGAATCCTTTAAATGCAAGTTTGAATCATGAGTCAGATACAGCCCATGCTTCCCAGCTGGACAGAGTACCAGCATTGGTTCCCAACTGGTGCCGTGTTAAATATTATCATTTCCTCAAACCAGTGCCCTAATAATAGCCCTGTTTATACAGACAGGATCTGCTCAGGCATAACTGCAGAGCACAGAAGAGGTGTGACAACCTCAGTTAGCTAAATCAAAGGGAGATAAAACAGGTATTTGTGATGTTTACTTGATTTAACAACTTGAATTCAACCGTGGTTAAACTCCTACACCGCTGCTCCAAGTTGCAAGCTGTGATTGTCTTTCCTGCAATTTTAAAAACACTTAACTACCACAAGCTAGTTAAGATGACCAAAGAATACAATCCTCACTGTTACTACAGCATAGACATCTCTTCTGAATATTGGTCATAGACTGAGTCTTACCCTGTTTTTATGGGGCTCATTGGCAAGATTAAGCCCTGGAATAAAATGAAGATAAAAACGAAAATCAAAGCAGATGCAGTAGAAAAGAAAAAGAGAGGACGAGAGGAAGAAAGAGTGCCCAGAAATTTCTCTATTTCTTTTTCTTGGTAGCGACAAGCATACACACTACTCTGGAGGAGTATCGTGTACTTTGACAGTAAATTGACAGGGGATACTGAAGGGTCTGGAGTAGGTTGTATTCCAAAAAATAACACGGTCCAGTTTTAACACCACACACAAAAAAAAAAAAAAAAAAGAAAAAGAAAAAGAACTATTTTCATTACTAAAACACAGATACCTTCCTCTTACTTTATCTGGTGACAATTCACACTTTTTAGTACAAGAGTTCAGAGAGCTAAAATTTACATTTGATGATTTTTTTGCGTTCTGAAGATCTTCCTATTACTGAAAAGCCTCATTTTTTGGTCAGAAAAAAGCTTTAATTAAACAGAATGTACCACTAATTAGTTTTCATGCAAGCTAGTAACATGGAGTGGAAAAAGAGAGCTACTACTAAAAGAAAACTGTACAGAAATTATGGAATTTATTAAAGAAGGAGTGTCCGTAGTTTCCAAAACACAATCACAGTAGACAGAAATTCTGACCTGTATTTACAGTCACACCGGGGACTAAGGACTGAGAAAGCACAGGAGACCATTTAATATCTTGTCTTTCAAAGCGATCTCTTCAAATTTAGGATGAGCAGAAATGCTGAACTCATGTGAGGACACTTTCACTATCACTACACAGTGTTTTATGTGGTGTTCTGTGAGGAGACAGAAGATTTCGGTCTCTCTTGCTCCCAGCCTGACATTTTTCACAAAAAAAAAAAAAAAAAAAAAAGAAAGAGCAAAAGAGTAATGGACAATAAAATCAATCCACTCTGAAAAGACAACTAAAGCATTTCATGACAATGCTCAAATACTGGCATCAGCTCAGTGTGTTCACCTCAAAGACACGCACAGTAAAAATGGAATTTTTATTTGATAGCTGAACAGTAGGGAAGAACCAAATGGTCAAATTAATGATAAATATAACTCAAGAGCACAGCTGTTGGGGCATGCACGCAGAGGCATCATAAAGACTAAAATGCGCAGCCTTAAATTTTGAGAGCCTCCAGAAAAAGGGGAGTGGCAAGGTTTATCAGGAAGAAAAGAAAATCAAGAACATGCCAGAGTGTTGTCTGAAGGCAATAAGCTTGAGAACATCCGAAACGTAGGCTCAAACAAGAGCTGTCAGGATGATACTGCGAGCCAAATAGACAGTGTCACTCTCTAAGGAGCCCTGGTGTTTTTAATGTGATACTACAAAACCGAACGATATCTCCTATGTGTTAAGCTCCAGCGAGATATTTCAGTGTTAACCCTGGCTCTAGCAGTAGTACTGAGAATACCCCCATCTGGAGGAACTGTAGCCTAGTAGTTAAGAATGGACATTCAAGGACATCCTTAGATCTTCAAGGACATCTTCAGAAGCCAAACAACATTAAGGCAGAGAAAGCAAACAAGGAAGCAAAAAGTAACCTGCTTTGGTTTTATTTCTGGAAGGAATTAAGAATTCCTAGTCATACTGTCAGTTATGTCTATCAAAGTAATGAAAACACTGCACAAGACCTGGCACCCTTTACTTGTCTTTTCCCCCCCTCCCTCCTATTCTAAATATTAGATTTTCTTTTTTTTTAATTGAAAGATGTTCTTTACTGTTCTTTACTTGACACCAAATGTTTCATGTGTCAGGAGAACATGGGTTAGGGATTTGGAGTCCTGCCCAGTATGAATAATGCAGTGAAGCACTATGGTAGCATGAACTGTTAGAGGAATCACAGCTGCTGGTCTTCACTGCTTGTCTAGACAAAAACTGGGTTTTAGTATGTTCTAGAGGCTTCAGGACAGACACTGAAATATGGATTTCACATGCCATATTAGTTCTGTGAGCACGTGTTAAATAACCCTGTGTCCCTGCCCCTTTCCTCCCCCAATCTGTTCTTCTATGTTGAAACTTCTACCATCTTGGCACTTTCTCCCTAGAAGTTCTGCTCCAGAAAACTGAAATCACAACATGGAACAACAGTAAGTATTGTAGATACCAAGCTATTTTGACAACAAAATCAGAATCTCATGTATCAGAAATACTTGTCCATTAGCATTCATTGCATTTTATGAGTGTTTGTTTGTTTGTTTAGCCTTCCAATATTGTTGTCCAGGGACAGGGCTCTTCGAGATGAGTCAGCTTTTCTGATTCTCAAACAAATCTTAAAGCCTAGCTGCGTATAAACTGAATTTTAATTTTTCTTCCCCTTCACTTATTGTCTTTGCCTCTTGAGGCAACGCTCAGCTGATATTCCAGCAAAAGCATCCTCCAGCTCTCCATCTCCTCATGCACAGCACTGTATGAAGCTCACCAGCATTCTCTCTGTTGAGGCCACAGGCCACTCTTGCATCTTAATTTCTGCTATCTGAAACAGTCAAGCCCATCAGCCTGCTAAAGAAGGGAAAATTAAGAATATGGGGCTAGTGTCTCACAAGGTCCTACAAGTAAAGGGTTGAAGTACTGTGTGCAGTTTCCCACCTGAACTCTGGAGGACTTCAGTGGTTCAGTTCTCACCCTAACAGAGGAGGAATTCCTCCTGCAGTTCTTAGCTACACTTAAATCTGAACTTAGGGATAGACAGAAAAGAAAAGAGTGCTGAAGAAAAGTGGCTGAAATTTAGAAAGCAGCAAGGAGGGTAAGATGATGTTTTCATTTCTGTCCTTTCACTTTGGTAGCAATTACAGAAGGACCATCCCAAATAAAATCAAGTACAGTCAGCTAAGCCTTCAGTTAGGGAATAAGCGTCAGCGATGCATCATCACCAGATGGGACTGGCAATTCTCTGTTGACTCAACCCTGAGTCATTTTTCATTGGGTTTCAACTGACATTGACTTTACATCATATTCATCTGAACGAGGAGCCTCTGCCCTTACAGCTAATCCTCACAGTTACAGGGAAGGAAAATCACAGGAAGAAAGAGGGAGGTGAAAATACTATGGCTAAAACTTGTCTTGTGATAGAATAATGTTAAGCTTCTGATGGGGTACATAGTCCATTTCCTTACTTTATGAAGGAGTTTCATGATGTCTTTTGAGAGCAATAAGTAAATGGGCTGCTTGAAAGCATTCTCAAGTTAGTATTGCTTTTCTCCTGCTAAGTCTGCTAATTGTGGCATTTTTCCATTCATTAAGAACTTAAAGTCCTTAAAACCAGCTTTGAATCAGTCCTCTGAACTGCAGTAGCTCCTCAGAATGGCACCAATATCAGACTAGCCTCACTTTGCAGGAATTCTGTGTCTGACTGTAAATTCCTTCCCTGACAATATGCTTTCAGGAGTGACCAAGCCTCTGTCTCAAATTTTCTGCTAAAAAAGATTGACCCGGGCATTTCAATTTCCACAAGGAGCATTGCTCATAGCACATAAAAATACAAGACTGTGTCACTAGTTAGGTTTCCAGCTGCCAGGCAGTATGGCTTATTTCTAGGTTTCACTTCATGAGTATTTGAAGCAATAAAATTCAGAAGTAACTTATGAAAAGAAGCTATACAGGCTATGAAGTAAACCAGTTCATCTGTCTTAATCCCTAATGAGAAAAACTGCCCCATACCATCACATTAAATATTTAAAACCACCTCCCCATGATAAATTTGCATCAGGTCTGATGTATTACATGTTATCACTGAGAGTTGGTCAGCAAAATCCAACAAACTGATTTGCACTTTCTCATCTATTCTTAGCCTTATTGTGTATTTATTCTTACACATACAAAGATGTCTACAAATGTGAATCCACTCTGTCAACCAAGCTTGTATCTACAGGATGCATGCAAAGCTAACTTCAGAGTGAATTTTTAATCATTTCTTTTTAAGACTGAGAACAGAATGGATCAAACATTAAATATGTTGTAATTTTCCAAGTTCTTCTTGTAGGTTTTTGGGCTCTGAAGGGAAGAAATAAGATATTTCTCAGTCCTTAGTTTTTCATCTTCAGAAATATGAAATTCTCCTTGAGACGAGAGTTGCTTTGCTACTGGGTCTCAAAAAAAAAACCAAAACCCAAACAACAAAATAAACAACAAGCTAGGAGCAGTTATTTTCTCTTTTCACAAATATGATACACTATAATCGTTATTTTTAACTGTTCTTTAAAGCAGCATATTGGCTACCATTTTCATTTCAGAAATGGGGTAAAGAGACAACCCAATTTCTTCTGATTTAGTTGATAAACTTCCTTTAGAACACATGGAGATCACCAGAAAACATATTCTAGACTCTGACTTCTTGAAACTTTTAAAATACAGGTATGAGAAAGTGGTCACCCTGCCTTTCATCACGTTATGGACAATAATGTAGAACAAGTTCATATCTCCTGGCAATTCTTCTCTTTCTGCCAGCCTGGACCATAGCACAGTGTGCAAGCAAGACTGCGCAAGCAGCACGTTGCCAAAACATGCTGCTCTGGGGTAATATTTAGATTGTAAGAATATACACTAATAATAAATTATTTCTCATCTCCTTAGAAATACAGCATATCTCCGAAAATACACACACAAACGCTGTGTCAACCAGTTATGAATGTTTAAATAGGACATTACCTTGCTCATTTATTTTCTATTTTAATGTTAAATGATGCGCATAGACATTCATAACATGGTATAACTTAAAATTATATATCTTCTAAAGTAAACCAAAACAAAGTCTAAATTACATCTATAATAAGATTATTTCATCTTACTTTTCTTCAGGTTACTCAAGCTGCCTTTTTTATATAAATCAAATTTTTATTTTCAATGTATTTAAATTATTTGGTATACAGTCCCCCACTAAATAAATCGTATTGAGTTTGAGGGGAGAACAGGCTCTTTTTATTTAAAAAAAATTTTAAAAAAAAGAAATGTGGATTTTTTTTCAGCCTCCTGAGATTTCTGATACGATTATTTCATGTGTGTTTTTTCCTCTCTAACAAATACACAGAAATGCAGGATAACATCCTACAGGGAACAATTGACTGAACTGGCCAGCCACTGATGATAGAAATGAGTCTAGCAGCAGGAAATTGGTGAATTTAAAAATGAGGGATTATTAATTTAACAGTTATCATTTCAAGCAAAGGAAACAAAGAACAATTTCCTAGAGTCTTTGAACCCAGAAGTAAAAGATTGAAATAGTATAAATAAAGGCAAATAAATGCCTTCAGTTTTACTAAGTGCCAATGTAAAAATTCTGCTTTTACATCATTCTGAAAATATTTTATTGGAAGTTGAATACAATGAGAAATCAAGGATTTTCTTAAGCTCCTCGGGGAGGAGGGGAGTGGGGGAGGGAACTGTGAGTCTGCCTAAGGAAGGAAACTCAGAGGTGAGATGGAAAAGACAAG
Source organism: Fratercula arctica (assembly GCA_947846985.1). Taxonomy (NCBI): domain Eukaryota; kingdom Metazoa; phylum Chordata; class Aves; order Charadriiformes; family Alcidae; genus Fratercula; species Fratercula arctica. Next base: position 32,198,937 of record CANTUZ010000010.1, read on the forward strand.
GGAACACTTTGGACTAATGTATCTAAAATAGAATGTGTTCCAGATGTATTGATGTATTCTTAAAAGATTTGCCAGATAAGTGAGTGATGCTTAAACAGTGTGTCTTATTTAAGTGATGCTTCAGAATTGTGTTCCTCTCTGGAATGCAATCAGTTCAGAGATATAAAGACACTGACTTAGGACTGGAGCTATGAAAGGGCAGACACACAGTGCAATGAGATTAATAGCTCTGTCTATGCAAATACAGATATTCATATTCTTTAGCGTTAGAATTTTTTTCCAACGCCCCATGATGGAAAGCAGATATTAGTAGTGGAATTTAATGAAGGGGACTGAATCCCAGAGAGGTCAGGGTGACAGGAACTCTACAGAGTTGCTGATATTTAGGTATTCTAGACTCCAACATAAAGGTTGGCCATTATTCTCCAAAAGGTAGAAGAAAAACCGTGTACAAGTTCCACAGCACTGCTCTATACCCATTACAGCAACTGTCCAAGCTAATACAAGCAACGTTTATTTGATTTCAGTAGGGTACTATACAGGGGTGCTTTTGCAAGACTGGTATTTTACAACTTTGGTACAAGATCCCAAACATTCCCTGTGTATAAAAAAATCAAATCTGGTCAATGCCCAATAGTGAAATCAAGGCGTGTTGCAGTCTACTCTCCCTTCAGAAAGGCTTAAACATCGCCATGGCTCCAGTCACAGAATGGCCCTCAAGTCGAGCAGCAACCTTTGCCTTTCTAAAGGTAGCTGGAATATTTAGTTAAATACCTGGAACTGCCATCCTCACAACCACCCCAGACTGGGATTGATGACCTTTACAGGATTTCTAATCCTCAAAGGATTTGTGGGAACTTTCCTGAGCTCCCACATTCAGTGATGCCTGTGGCAATGTTTTACTGCTGAGGAACCTTTGAGATGGGGTCTGCAATGCTGAACTGAGCTCTCGCTATTCCTGCCGGAACTAATTTCATTCCCATTACTGACACCGACAGCACAGCTCTAGGAAATGATTCATTTTGGGATTACAGGTATGGAAGACAGGAATTATAAATTCCCAGCTATGAGGGAAGCAGTGGATTGGTGTGCTCCTCATACTCCCTCTCAGCAGGCAGCCAGCCTGTCAGTGCCCAGTCTCTAGCGGGGAAACCAATGATCCAACCTCAGGACTGAATTCATTGAACACCTGCTACTCAGTGGTGCTTTCAGAGGATAACACATTTCCTGCTGGAGCATCTCTCATCACTCAGGAGACATACAAGAGTCAAAAGAAAACTACAGAAATTCTTAGGACTAGAAATAGGGAAAAATACTGAATCATACAGAATCACACTTTTGTAACTATTTGGTGGTAAAGCTCCTTACACCTTCTGATCAAGACTTTCCACAGCATTTGACTGTAAACAAGTCTGTAATTTGAAGATGCTAGACCATGGTGAAGATGCCGAATCGCGTATTCACCCCGCATGCCACTTCCCATTGAGCTGAGCTCTGAATAAAGCATCTGTGAGAGAATTTTCATTTCAAGAAGTGTTAAAGAACATAAGAAAGCAGTGATTTTTTTATTGCCAATGTGTGAAGGAAACAGATCTCAAACTCCTCTTCTGTTCTGATAATATACTACCATTCAGTGGTCTGAAATAACATATCACTCAAGCAAGAACTTAAGTTTTGAGAGATTTGATGGCACTCTTGGTAAGTCAAGATTCATGTTCTCCTGCATCTGGCTGACATATTCTCTCCAAGAACTCTCTCTCCCCCTCCAGTATCTGTTACTATCTGAGGAAGTAAGAGGACCTGAAACAAAAATGATGGTATTTGTGTCTGAAATCTCTTTATAATAAGAAAGCAAAGGATGTGAAAAAATACATGACTTTTGCTACTCTGGTCATTTATTTAAGATCAGTGGTAGCAGGCCCAGCCTGGTATGGCAAAAGGAACCAGTTAAGTATTTCTCAGTTGTATGTAATTTGAGTTTTAAATACTAAAGTTTCATAAAGTTTGCACATCCACTCATACAAATATGTAATAAAATCCTAGAGATCCTGGTCTACTGAGCAAGTCCTACCAAAATAACGATTTTTGCCTTATTTGTCCCTCTTATCTTTTTTGTATCTTTATGGGTGGGACACTGAAAGCCTGATATCCTGCATCTATAATGGATCTTTTAAACTGAAACGATTCTATGGAATCAGGATTGATCTTCTGTTGTTGCTTATTCAAAACTGAAAAGATTTTAAAAGGTAGATTGTCAGATACAATTGTTTCATGAGAAGGAGCAGCAACTGGGATGTCTTCTGTGTAGGTTAACTCCCTGACCTCTCCTGGAAGCAGAAGGAAAAGGAGTGGCCATGGTGTGCTGTTGACAACCTCCAAACCACCAGCTTGCATTCATACAAATTCCTTCACCAGCTCCACAGGAACAATTTCTTTATTCCATGTAAGTTGAAAAGCTGAGGAGCATGGCTAGAATACATTTTTAACAGATGTTTGTGAATGCTTGCCATGACAATTCAGGGAGTTTGTACACTGTCTGGTATGAGGGATTCTGTGCATCTGTCTTTCCAAGCGAGAAATGAATATGCATTTGTTCACATTCCATTGCCTGGTGTCTCCATCTTGGTGCAAAATGCAGTGAAAACCTCCTGGTACCTGTCTCAGGACTAAATAACCACAGATCACCCAGAAAGTAATAACTGCCCATTCAAATACAGTGCCCGGGTATATAAAGATGGATCTCCTCATGGTTGTTTCTTCTAGTCTCAACTCCAAGAAGGCACAACTTAGAAAAAAGTGATCTGCAGAATACTGACCACCTGCCATGGCTGATCAGAAATGCAGCCGACAAAGTTACCTGGAAGGTGTAAAAAGTAACAGCTGCCTCGTAGCTATTTCGGAGATGCAGGCAAGACATAAACAGCGTAACTACAGGACCAGAGGTAAACTTCATAAATCATAGCTTGTTGAATAAACTAGGTAGGAAAAAAAGTCCATCTGGTCCTGTTAGCTACAGTGCTTTTTAGAGCCAAGACAAAACTAATATCTGTATTTTCTTCCACTGTTGTTTCTCCCTGACTGGACCTCTGAGAAATGCTGTGTTTATTGCATTGCGGACTCGTCAGTGGGGAAAATCAGATCTGCCCAGGCTTCAGCTGGGAACCTCACAGGCTGGACTGAGGTAAAGGATTAAAGACCGAGAGCCCATACAGAGCCACTGAGGCCAAGCAGGAGTTCAACAGCACATGATTCTAGTAGATATCTTGTTTAGGTCCCACTATGAAGGCTTTACTGAGCCTGCCTTTGGCTGAAGTAGAACCACACCTCAAGTTACACGCTTCAAACAGGAAAACTGTTTATAAGGGATCACATCTAAGTTTTTTTAATGAAATGTTTATCTCAAAAGACACTCACTACTCAACTTTCATAAAGCTGAAACTATGGGGATAAATATGCTTTCTTCAACCTAATTAAAAATAACCTCTAAACGGGATACTGGCCAAAGAACTCTTGTTTCAGGAAGAACATTTAAGCTAAAAACTGGCACAGAGGAAGCAGCGCATCCCAGTCTCTCAGGCTTCTCAGGAGTCTGGGGGACTGAACGGTTTCCTCTGTGGATTTCTGGTGAGCACCTGGAAGAACAGGTCCCACTCTTCTCAAAGCTCTCCCTCAGGCCAGGAAGTCTATAGAAGGTACATTCTCTAAGCTACTAGGCACTGATATTACACTCTGCTCCAGTCCTCAAGATGCTGCATTCACTGAGAAAGAACTGAACTAACTTTAAGAAGCCTGCAAAACCCATTCATGAAGTGCTCTTGGGCGTCCAAGAGAGAGAAGGGAGACAGAAGACAGTGAGAAAGGCAGACAAGAAAAGACCTGGCAGAAATGAGCAATTACAATATTCCAATGAGAATTTGGGGGGGGGGAGGAAGGCAAGAACACTTGATTAATACAAATAATAATAATTTCTATGTTTTCACTTAGGCAACAACTACCAGAAGTGAAGTAAACTTTTCTGGTACACCATGAAATGTGGATCATTCATAAGGTCAAGCATTTGCAAAGGAGGTTATTGTGAAACATCGAATTGCTCCAGAAACTTAGCCTTATCTAAATTAGTTCTGCTCACACTCTCAGCCAATAAATTTCCCCACCTGTTTGCATATTGATTTTTTCCCCATCTTTTATTTATTTCAGCTTCCTCAGGGGTGAAAAGAAAAAGTCTATTAAGCAGCTAACAGGAAGTATGAGTTCCGAAAGGGGTTTTTTTGTTGTCAAACATCTCTCTGGCTGGATCACCTTACAGATGTAAATTAAAAGGTTTAAAATTTACCGACCCGGTGTAGAATTCTAATTTGGCTTAGACAACACATTTTCTAATTCGTAACACAATTTATCGTTTTTCTGTTCTAACACCCTGCTGATCTGGATCAGGACCCGTTATCTCTCAGCTCTTTCTGGTATGTAGAAAAAGGATTGTCTGAAGGATCTTTAGTCTATTTTACTAGACCATCCATTTTGCTTCCATTTTTCTGAAGCAAATGAAGCGATGCAACATATACTTAACAGCCGCATGGAGCTCAGCAAGTAAGAGTGAGAGTTAAAGCAATCATCAACAGCAGTAGCTTGGGAGATTATATAGATGGATAATTAAAGAGTCTATGAATACTTCATTTCCCAAGACTTGTCTCTCTGGTTTAAAATGTCCTTTGGATACATTTACTTTCCTGTGACACTCACGGTCCAGGACACTTAACCTTTAATACCACTATGAAACAGTACTGCTTCTTGATGCTTCTCAGATGCGAACAAATTATCTCTACGGATTTAACCTTGAGCATTTGACCTCACACAAAGGTGTGACTTTTCCAACAGATCAACAGCGTTATATAATCAAATGAATACCCAGACAACACCCAGCTGGTCATTTATTAGCTCAGTTACAGCACTTGGTGATTTAGATTAATTAGTTTTTATTTCTGATGAAGCTGTTATCTTACAAAAGTTTTCCACACAAAAAGGATTACAGTATTTACTGTTCCTTGGAGACACGGTTCTCCTGAACCAGCTTTAGAGAACCAGTTGGTAGATCTGAATCTGCCTAAAAGGGGAAAGCAGGCAGTTCTTAGCTAGGGATCGATGCATGCTGGGCAAGGTTCTGTTTAGAAGCAAGAGAAGTGCTAAGAGTTGCGCATTAACAGGACTGCAGCTAATCCCTCTGCTTCCTAAGAAAATGCATAAACTTTAGCATAGCCATCTACACTACCCTATTGTGCTCCTGCTTCTGAGTACAATTTAGCAGAAGTTTCCAATGCTAGTACAGTACGGTCCATAGCTGAGATAGAGTAACTTTAGTAGATAAGTATATACAAATTATCAATTCATAAAATAAATGCATAAATAAATAAAAGCCAAAGTGTTCCTATAGATAGACACCTTTCTGAGAAAATAAAACATGATAGAGAAACTATTCAAGAAAACTATCCCACTCTGAATCTCACATACCAGCTGGCCTACAGTACAAGTGCCGGTTTTGCCTGACCTACGCAACACCAGTAGTTTGTCCAAAACACTCTATCTTTGAGGATTCCCTCCCACCACAGGTGGCAGATATTCAGAGAAATAGGTTAGTACAGAGGCCTATATTCAATTTAACCCATTGCTATCCTGCTTAGGTTCCAAGACAAATTATATGGTTTTGTTTTCTCATATTCAATAAACATTTTTCACACCACGTTTAGTTTTTTGACTTTGCAAAATGGCTGCAAATATCACAAGTGTTCTAAGAGAGACGCATGAGAAATTCTTCCAGTTCTCTTCCATTACCTTGTGTGCAAAAATTGGGCGAACCTGGAATAACTTTATAGACTGCAGGTGTCTTGTGGAAGCATAGAAAGTTTCCTCAAAGTGACTTTACATCGCATCACTGATTGCTGGATTCTGGCTAACAAGTTCTGCTACAGCTTTAATTCATTGACCTGATAAGGCTCATTGGTTGCCACAGAGCTCTGAAGTGCTGCTTCAAGGTGTTTTCTGGGTAGAGATTTAATTTTAGACAGGACAGGATCAAGGGTCAAGAAATGTAGGTCAAAGCATTTAAAAAACTGAATAGTAAAGTCAGAGCAGTAACATTTTACACCTGCACTGAACACCATTAACAGCTACAATAGAAAAATAGTCCTGCAAAGAACTCACTGAGCTGAGTTCCCTGTTGTATTAAGCAATTGTATCACACATGCCTTTTAGGCTGACTGAACTATCTCACAGCAAGCTTATTGTTTTTGGTTTTGTTCCCACTGCTCCAGTGGGAAACAGCATCCTTCTGCTCTGATGGTTGAGATTTCACTCTGCTTTGAGACAACAGCTTTTACTTCAAGCTAGACCAGGCTACAGACACACATCCATCCTCCTGAGATACCCCAAGCTGACATCCTGTAACTCCGTTGCACATCTGAGCTCAATGCTCTCCTTCAGAGCTTGTTCTAACACCAGACCAAATTATTACAGTAATTCCCTGCCTTCTCTCTTGTGAGTTGTTGCAGGTTTGCTTCTATCTTGAACATGTAGGAGCTCTGGCAGGGGTTTTGGACTAGATGATCTCCAGAGGTCCCTTCTAACCCCTATCATTCCGTGATTATGTGTCTCCACCTCATCAGCTATCCCACCCTGTTCTCCAGTTCAACAACCTCTCCCTTGCTGAAAATGGACATTTTAATTTGGGATCATAAGTAACACCTGCAGTCCGCTCCTTTTTTCAGATATATTACTGACAAGTTTTTTGCTGTTCTTTTGCCATGTTGATGTCCAGTTCAATATGATAAAACAGTTATCACCTTCTCCTGACTTTCTGTGATGCAGCTTAATTTCCTGGTCAGGTTCTTCTGCAATACTTTGACTCGTAACTCCTGATTTCTATTTCAGTGATTTCATAACCCTTTTGAACACACAGCCCTTTGCCTCAAAGGCTTTTTCTGTTGTTTCTAAAATAAACTCCAGATGGCTTTTCTACCTGTAACTTGAGGACACTGCTAGTATTTAAATGCTTTACAGTAGCTGACATTCTTTCAAAGGCTTTTGAACTCAAGAGCCTTCATACAACAGGCTCTTCCCTAGGTGTTTTAATTATTCCTCCGTTCCCCAACAGTGATGCCCCAGAGCCCCAGCTACTTAGCCCTGTAATAACAGAGAAATCCTAGAGAGTCCTCAAACATCCTCCTTAACCCTCTTAATTTGCTGTTCTTAACCCATGACCAAGGGAGGCACTTGGCTGTGCCCAGGCACAAGCACCACTGCACACATTGAGGTGTTTCTGCAACACGCAATGCTCCACTCGGCTTCTCTGTCATTTCCATGCTGCTTTCCCAGCTTGTCTCCCCTTCCCTGCTGCCTGCCAGCCTGCTGTCTCCTCAGTCCTCTTTTGCCAGCCAGCTCTTGCAATGGCTCCTAAAATATTTCCCTCCTGTCCTAAAATATTTTGCTCCTGCCCCTGGGCTGCCAGCTCACTGCTTCCCCCTCTCCCACAGAGGCTCTCTCTGCTCCCAGCCATCTCTCTTTACATGCTCCCATGGGGGGGGGAGAGCAGGGCACCTCTTGTTTGGCAGCTCCCCCCTTCAAGGGCTTTTTCCTCAGTTCTCTAGTGCAGGATTTCCAATTCGATCATACCTAGTTGCAGACCTATTTTTATCCTTCCATTTAGTTCTGCTTAATTAACTTGTATATTTTGTAACAATCTTAGTGTAGCTTGTGTATGAAAACTACTTTACCACCCTCTCCCTAAGCAGTTTGATTCCAGAAGTGTCTATTTCAGCCGTGCTTTGCCATCTTGCTTCCATCCTGTTATAAGCATAAAGTGTTTTTTGAACATCATTTTCTGCTTCTCTGAATTTGCACAGGTCCTTCAATATTGACATCCCAATCAAAACCTTTACTCCACCATGTTTTTGCCATCCAAGATATCCACCTTCAGATTCTGCCTCAGAAGCTCCCTTTTCTCCACTTTTGCTCACATTCCCTTCATTAACAAGCAGTAGCATCGCGGTGCCTGCTCATTAATCACATCTATTTTCTTATCAATATTTGGTGCCACACTTTCACTAGCTGAATGCCTTATGTTACTATTGTTCTTACTAGTTTTGTTACCTCATTCTTCCTTGTTGTCTACCACACTATTCTTTATTTCTGCATTTTTTTCATTTACCAGACCTTCCTATTCTTGTGTATTGAAAAAAAGCTGGAAGGCACTGAGGATTCAGGCCCAGCTGACATAGAGAACACCTCTTACATCCCCTATCCCGATCGCTGTGCTCACTAGGTTAAATATGGGGTTCGGGTGATAATAAAAGTAATACGTGATTCAAAAAATCAGCAGTGCTTTGTCACTATTTTACATGCTCCTTCTCTCTAAAACAGGTGAGTGTTTTAATTAGAATAAATTAGGTCTACTTATTTTTTATAATAAAGTGTATTTTTGGCATTAATAGTAAAACTACATGTTACATTATTTCTGTGACTTATTTTAAACCTACATTTTACAGCCACTGCCAGGCCTGACGTTAATTGTGCCTGCACTGTATCACACCTGCACACTCCTTGAAGTGGCGAAAGTGTTTAAGGAGGCTAGATTTTCTTTTAAATTTGTCTTCTAGCTTCAAGAAAATTTAATAAGATCACCTGAAAGAGACAAACTGCTTTGTGAAACTTTTTTCTTGTGCTTTTTGAAAGAGATGACTTAATTTCCTTTCCTTCCTGCTATCTCTTCCACCACAAATTTCACGCAAGTATTGACTGTTATTTCTACCTGGTCTCAGAAATAGCAGCTGTTACGTGTCTACGCTAAAGCGTGAGTAAGGCGAGATAGGCACACAGGCCAAAATCCAAGAGGCAAGCAGCCTGTGTAATAGAAGTGGAGAACCTGATGATTTGCAGTTCAAATCATGATCAAATCAATTGTGCACAAAAAACAATGACCGTTTTCTAGGAAATTGGTGTCTCTGTGGATTGAGGAGAGCTACAAAACACAATTTAAAAAAATTATGTAGTGCTAAGAGCTTAAACAGAAACTGCTAAGGAAATTCCCCATGATTTTTCAGGCTCTTTGAGAGACTTCTATGTTCATATGAAAGTTGAAAGAAAAGCTGGAATGGTAAATATTTTTCTGAAAATCTGCAGAGACTACACCTGAACAAGTTAGTCTGTGCCTATTACTACTGTATTTAGACACAAGCAGTGGACACACAAAAAAAAAAAAATCATAAACTTACCTTTTACTGATTTTGAAATTTCTGGATATGTATGTTGTGCAGACAGTTCCTTCCTTTGAGGGCCACAGACAGAACTAAAAGGAAAAAAAAAAAAAAAAAAAAAAAGAGTCAACTTTCCCAAATCAGTGTTTCTTTATACATTCTACCACTTTTCCAAGTCTGTTTTCTTTTAGCTGATGGAGGTGACCTGCTGACACCCCTCCTTCTTGTGACTGGAAATTGCTAGTTGATACAATCACAAAGTAAAGAAGATGGAGTAAGGACCCCTTCTGCATGAGTGCATGGTGTTTTACCTACCAAAGCAAACCGAATCATTATTTTCTCACAATTCCAGATCTTGTTGCTAATCCAAGTTATTTGCAGAAATGTACAGATCAGTGGAAAATCAAGCAACAGCCTTCTGGAATAAGGGCTTTCAAGGAAGTGTTCCAAAGGAGACAGATCTGTTACTTTGACAGCACCTAGACCAGATTAGAAATTTTTCGTCTAAATTATTTTTCAAAGACAAACGGAGTTTTGACTGAACTTGGTGGGCAAACACAGAGAAATGCAGAAATGTTTGCTATCAGTTTGAAATTCATCAGTGGTTTAATTATTTGGTAAAAATATGGGAGGCCTTCTTGGTTTATTCAAGAAAATAATACTGTCTGCAGGGATGAAAAAAAAAAAAGAAGTCTTTTTCCAGTCTAACAACTGGAAAAACCTGTGAAAGGTTAGAGGTATTTCACCTTCATTTTGTATACATCCAAGCAAGCTGACTGAAGTTCGTTTACATAATAGAGAATGTTTTTTGGTCCTAGGATGGCATCCCAAAAGACATTTTAATATAAAAAGGAATACATTTGGTATATCAACTGATAACTTTTTTTTTTTTTTAAAGATGATGCAGGTATTACCCAGAGTCTATACCCTATGAAAAAATAGCAGCAAAGCATTGGTGAATACTAATGTATAACAACCTTGTACCGTATCAGCACTTTCTAGAGCTTCAAACAAATATACACGTAATTGTGTTTTTGCCCTTGTGTCAGAAATAGCCAAGACTTCCTTCAGCCTTTCCAAGCTCTTATTTTAATGCATTATGCAGCTTCTCAACCAACAGAATCGTACTTCAGCTCTGACAGTAAGTATGAGTTCACGCTGCAGGAAGGCTTCTGCTTCAGCCACAACGCAGTATTTTCTTCCCTGAAGACCTCATATCCGTGAGCGCAAACTGAACAGATAAACTCCTTACCATGGCAAAACTTAAAAATGCCTGACAAGGACAAATTCTCTACCACAACACAAATTAATTCCAGACTGCCATAGCTGTTTTGTTACTTGTCAGGTATTTGGTATAGGAAACAGTTTGCATCTTACACTTCCCCAGGAAAGATAGACCTGTTTTAATTCCCTCCAAGTTTTACATATGGAGCAGGAAATGTTTGATTTATACCACAAAATGTCCTGCAAGTGACAACAAAAGAGTGAAGCAGCTTTCAGTTGGCACAGTGTGAGGACGGTGTGGAAGCCAACCACAGGCTGCTTTCTACCATCAAGAGGAGCCATCTGGAAGGAAATGCAAGTGAACTCGGGTTCTTCAGAGGGGAGGACAATTCCATTCAGGATCTATGGGTTATCTATTTACATGAGAGCATGTATTTCAAAAACCAGCTTGTTGCTTTGTGGCCAGTTACCCTGGGCTTTATGTTAGTGCTCTTTTACAAGTACTGCAGAAGGAAAATACTTTAGAATTGAACTATACCCATCTCTTTCAGGAAACATTTTTGTTTAGAAAGATATCCTAACCTGTTCTACAGGGATCAGTTATAAAAACAAAATATTTTATGTAGCTACTTAGGGGGGATCGATAAAACTTATTTTTGTAGCCATTGTGTTGATGCAGTAGGGATTGCCGAATTTGCCTCTCTCTCTCTGCAATCCTGAAAACTTAATTCAGAAATCTCCAGCTTGTCGTAAATTGTAATGCTACAAGATAAGGATTTAAGTGAACATAGACAATACAGTGAACATAACCCAACATAAAGAAAATAATGCTCTGAATGCTGGATTTGTTTGATTTAAAATCAAATTATCAAATAAATAATAAAAAAAAGCAAGCACAACACTACAGTAGCTTCTTTCTTTTAAACATTCTATTTAGGGAAGGTATACCATTTCTCAAATTGTTTTGCATCATATTGGCCTCATCATTAGTAACTATTCCAAATCATTCCGCAAAACAAAAGAAAAAAAATCCCACTAAGCCAAATTTAATTTAATCCATTCAATTCTGCTTTTCAAAGTTCATTCATCACAGCCTTCAAACTAGAAGCAGAATGGGTAGCGGGCTCAGGGCCTGCTAAATGGCAGACCTCAGAAGCAGCTGGGCAAAGTGCTGTCTCGGCAAGTTGTGGGGAGTATTTCTCAAGCTGCTGGAAATGCTTATGGTTTCTCACAGCGTGAGAACTACTTTAGGATCAAAATCTGTGAAGTTTAAACTTTTCATAAATAAATGTCCAGTTAGCTACAAAATGAAGCTCACAGAGCTGAGAAACATCAGAGCTAAGCTTGCACTATGTTAACACTGCCCTTTTGGGAGGTGCATTACAGTTTAGTCTTTAATTAGTATGATTTCTTATTATTCATTTCCCATGGGATTCCAAGACTGATTTAGCAGCCCAAAATGAAGGGGGGAGACTTCTACCATCATTTTTCCCATGGCTCACAACTGAGACTGACACAGGCCAGGCCAAGGGACTGTCCCTGCCTGCTCTACCTGCGCCCCTGCAATCACGCTCACTGTCCCCCGTCTGACTGGGACACTGTCAGACGTGCCTTCAAAAAACATGCTGGTATTTCCTTATGGAGGAAAATACTGCAGTGCTGTCCCTTAACCAAGAGATACAAAAAACAGGTGGGAAAACTGGGAAAATTCTGACTTTTTGTTTCGTGAGAACTTCCTTTTCCTCATTTCTCCTAAAAGCAGGAAACAAATAAATAATACAAATGAAATAAACTGTGACAAAATTGAAAAATCTCCTCACGTGGAACTATTTGCTTAACAACACACAGAAATCTACATCCCTTCATGTCTACTCTGTTCTCCTCAGGGAACTACACCTGCATCCTACTCCCATGGAAGTCAAAGGGAAACATGGTAATGTCACCAAAAACCAGCATCCCACAATAACTAAAGAAAATTATTAAAAAATCACCTTTATAGGAAACTCTTAGGTTACCTAACGTATAGGTCTCACCTCTTACATCAATACAGCTTTGCTTAAAAAGAAGAGAAGTGAGCTCTTGGAAAAATTCATACATTGCAGCAGTGTTGAAGCAGATGCCACAGCCAGGGTACTGTAAATTTTAGTTAACGTAGTAAAGGTGAGCAATATTTTAAAAAAAAAAACAATAAAAACGCACTGATAATAGCATCAGCAAAAGCAAAACCAACTGAAAAACCCCTGCAGCTTCTCAACTTTCCCGTAAATGACTGTGCTAATAAAGGATGCTGAGAGAAGAAAATAAGAGGAAATAGAATATTCAAGGCAGAAACATTTCTAAATATTCACTAATATGTTTGAAAAGTTTCCAGAACTGTAGCTGTTGAAGCAGGGCAAATCTATTTGCAGAGACAGTCGTGTTCATGGCAGATGTTTCTCAGTCACACCTTACATGCCCCAAAACAGATACATTGCCCAATTAAACAAAAATGTGCTTAGGGCATCTCTTGGGTCACATCTGGCCAACTAACAGCAGCTGTGTTGGAACAAAGGCAGGCAAGTTCCTTTGTTATGTAAACAGCATCAATCTCCCCTGAAACATTAAGATGGAAAATTTGTTAAATTAATTGTGGTTTGCTTTCCTCTCTTTTCTCCTGGAAAAGATATGAATTCATTTATCAAGCAAGAATTGTTTTCAGGTTTTGTTGGTTTTTTTCCCCTCCTGTTTTAACCTAATGTAAGAGACTGGATTTTTAAAGTAAAATGTCTACTTCAACTGCCTACAAAGGTGACAAAGGAAAGGAAAAAAAAACAACAAAGGTATGAAGCTAAAACTGCAACAGAAAGGGCAGCCAGGTTAAACATGAGTTTTATCGTTGCATTTCCTAAAACGTACAGAAAATAAACTTTTACTTAGCTGTCACTGTTAAACTAGGAATGAAAAGCAAGTGGTAGAGGTAAAATTGCAAGTCATAGTCCAATATTTACAAGCAGGGCATTACACGCACCAAACCTCGATTTCTGCAGCATGTGATCACAGGGCTTTGCAGCAGGGAATGCCAGGGCAAGCAAGGGATGCTTGATGTGTTGTGGACCTCTCTATTTACTGAAGAATTCATTACAGATGGGCAACAACAGTCAGAAGTTTTATTACAAAACATGAAGTCATGGCAGGGCTGTCTGCCTGGACTAAAACAACCTCTTCACCTTTGACAGCAAAGGATGAGAAATAATTCTGAGCACCTACCCCTCCTCCTCTCTTGGGCTTGTATATGAAAAATACAGGACAGGAGAAGGGGTAAGGACTTAAATTTTTTTCCATATCCCAACTGCCTATTAGAACTTATTAAGCTCACTATTCTCTCTATCCCATTAGAGAGGAATGGGATAGTGGTCTTCAGGTAATTTGTCTAGTTTCTGATGGCCCCCCTTCTCCAGTATAAATTGTCTGTAAGATGGGTAATACCTTTGGATATTCTGAAGATTCAGTTTGAAGAAAAGTGCAAAAAAAAATCAGCTTCTCAAATTAGAAGTCTGACAGCAGATGAGAGGGTCAGACTGGTCAGAGAAGGTTCAGGGAGTGCCTCAAAGATTGCTTTAATTGACAGATGTACTCAGTTATGAAAATCCACAGCTAGCTTTTACCAAGACACAGTTGTCTTTTTTCCAGTAAACAGCTCCTTAAATAGAAGCGGAAGACATCAGATGAATTTGTTAGTATTTGTTAGTTAAATGCCTGCAGTCGCATCATTTACTCTGTTTAAAAGCTTAGGAATTCAAAGGCGAAACATAAAACCAACGGACAAGACTAGGTCAGAGAACTGAAATCATGAAGTATGACTGAAACCAAACGTACAACCTCTACTGCTCAAGAGCTGCTTCAGGCTGTGGCCAGGAACAAGAAACCGGAATGTCCTCTAACAGAAGGATGTGAGTCAGGGCTTTCAAAAAGGCTCCACAAAATGCCTCCTTTACTCTTTAAGCTTGCCATCACCTGCTTCCTTCCTCCTGCACTCATCCGCAAATTTCATCCCTTTAGTCCAAAGAAAAGAACAGAAATCTGAGGTTGTATTTTGCCTTTGGCTGGAATGAGAAAAATGCTTTCCAGCAGAAACCCTTAAGTTTTAATCATTATAATTTGTAATTATTATGGCCATATACTAAACATCCAAATGACAGAGGAATGATTTGAAAAAGACTGGAAGGCAGATGCCACCAGCCTAGCGGGTCAATGAAATCAGGTAGTAATTAAAGTTTTCTAAAGAACTCATTCTTTCCAATTTCTTTTCAGTAACTTGAAAAGACAACGCAGAGGGGGTCCTTCCTTTAAATGCAATGATATTCATCAAATCCATTTGCAAATATTAGTTCAGTTAAAACAACACATAAGATATAAAATGTAATTAAGTTCTGTATAGATTTCACTTTCATGGGAGACTAAGAACAGCAAGGCAGAAATGATGCCATTCTGTTTCTAGAGCTCATTGGAACCACTAATGATTTCAAAAGCCCACGACTCATCAGCTGCAATTAAAACAATAGCAATGGCAGTGACCCCACCAGAAAGAAAAAAAAATTAGACTGGCAGCAAGCAATACAAAGAGACGAAGTTGGAATACAGATGTTACTGATTCATGAGATGCCAAGGAGAATAATTCTTCTGCTATTGTATTTCTGTGTACCTCCTAATAGGCACGCAACGATGGCTGGCCAGAAAACAGCAATTTCAATTCACTGCACACCTCCAACTTGAGGATTTGACTTCTGCTTTGGAAAAAGACCTCTCTGCAGACTGCTCCTGGAGGCAAAGTAAACATAGCCCAGAAGCACAGACCCTGGCCAGCAGGTGAAGCATGTGCTGCATACAGCCAGCCTTTGGCTTTTGCACATCTCAGCTTTATTCATTTATTTCATTTACTAATATTTTTTTTAGTAATAATGGGCAAAGACATCTCAGCTTCCACAAAACAGCTTCCACAGGAAAAACAACCCAGTTTCATATAATTGTCTCTACTGCATCCCTGATGCAATGCTACTTTCATTAGCTGAAGAGATGAGCAAAATTTTCAATATTAAAGTACAAGCACTAGCCTCTGAATTTAAAATAATAATAATAATAATAATAATAAAAATCTATATTTCACCATCTGACCATTACTCTCAGCAAAACCTCCCACTTTCTCCCTCACAATCTTTGCTTTCGATACCATCATCATGTGTAGATTTGTTGTCCTCTCTTCACTTGCCAGCTAATCATAGCAGAGGCTTTGGTACTATGAAGCACTGACTTTTCCATAGGTTGGACAGGTTATCTGCACTTCCACCATCCTCCTTTCCTCCTCCACTCTCATGTTGGTAGCTCCTTTTCTCAGACACCTGATAGCATCATTGCTGTCCTCCCCAGTGGGATGCTTAGACCACATGGGCATTTTCTCTTTTCCAGCTGGGCCTCCAATTAGAATGATTGCTCTTTTTAATGTCAGTCACAGAAACAGCCAGAAGAGCTATACAAAACGGCTACATCCAATTTAGGGCATCACTTGTATTTAAAAAAAAAAAAAAATTAAATAAAAAAATCACCCAGTTAAATAGCTTTGTACACAAAAGAGCTTGGAAAAATGCCTTCTGAAAGTCACTGCCCCCTTGTATCTGGCTGCTAAGCTGCCAGTCTAATTATCCCCTCAGTAATATCAATGAAAATGAGCCATGTTTACAAAACCCTACTGTTTCAGCAAACTTGACTTATCCAACCAAAGCAAGTCAGCTGACAGAGCTAGTCCTTCTTTGGGAGGCAATATTGGGCAGCTCATAGCTCCAAGAGGACCTGGGATACAAAAATCACTCTCTCTGATCCTGTCCTTTCTCCTTCAGCAGTCTGAGTTGAGCCCAGCTGAGCCTACCTCCAAGTAATGGCTTGCAGGTAAACCTGACTTGATTAAAAAATTCTCTTCATTCCACCTCTCTCCTCCTATTTACTTGACATGTTTTGGGAAGTCCCAGAGTGCACTGACTTCTGCTGGAAGTGAAGCTAGTAGGCAGTTTAAAGACAAAAATGAGAGAATTTCCGAAGTTCAATTTTTTTTTTGTTTTCCTTCTATGTTAAATTTGATATTTTTCTTTCTAATTTGGCCTGCACAATCTTTAGTGCTGGTGATGGCCATTGAAAGGAAAGAACCTAAGCTTCTTTTAAAAATTCTAGGCTGGAAATTATGAAAAAAATAAAATCCAGTAGTCGTACAGTATGGACATCTGATATGAAAAATCGTGAGAGATGAATCATTTTCTGAGCACAGAACTAGACAATAAGTCATGAATAACACAAAGACTTCACAAAAAGAAGCTCTGGGGAAGGATCAACGTGTTTCTCCCTGTTGTTGTTTCTTGTGGTTCGGACCATTATTTGAATGGTCAAACAATGTCCATTGAGAGTCAAGACATCTCAGGCTCTGTTAACACTGCAGTGAAAGCTGCTCAGGAAATCACTCTGATTGCTAACTCAGGAAAGGTTTCTTCCCTGACACCTTTCTAAATAACTAATAGCTACATGTCTAAATGTGTATTTTAAAAGACTCTTCTTAATTCCTTACTCTCCAATAGTTTTAAAATCTCTAACTAGACCAGCAGGACTGAAAGCTTTTCCTGGTACTTAGAGACAATATTTTTCATCCAGACCAAACTTTCTGTAAACAGAAAAAAAGCCAATGAGTCAAACGCTCATGAGGTCTGCCATGGTCTTTGTTCCCCTAGTCTGTTTTAGATGGTACACATACAGATACTGCAGTGATGGGTGGCAAAACAAAACCCTAAAACAGATAGTCCCACAGTTCCTCCATACCTCAATGCAGTTACGAAAAGCAGCAACTAACACCCACCTTCATAAATTCTTTTTTGTTTCCAGATGAGACCTGCAGTCTATCAGCAGGAAGAGAATCACATTTTCAAACCCATATTGTATTCATCAGCACGCAGCAAAGGAAAAGAAAAAAATAGTCTTACAGTTAGTTTTGTCTTTACAAACCCAGGTCTCCATTTGGGAAACACACTCCAGTTCCTAACCAGACGGCTGGTGCTCTGGTGAGACCTGAGAGGCTAATAGATGGAAAGAAAGAGGGGATTAAACAAAAAGAGGAGGGTGATAATTATGTTCATCCCCTGCCAGATGCTATGCCAAGTAATATAAATTAAGCCAGAATTTGGCACTCATGCTATTCAAGCTTAAAACTCTCCCTGCTTGGTGCTTAATGACACATCCGGGATATTCAATATACAAAAGCATTCTGTTAGATTGTAACGGTTACAAGGAAGTTTGAAAGGTTGTGGCGCACACACAGAGCAGAAAGGCCACTGATTCTTTACTGGGTTTTGATCAGGGGAAAAACAAAACAAAAAAAAAAGCATGAAATCTCAGCTTCTTTGAAGATAGCCATTTTGTTAGCTTTTGGCCTGACTGTAGCTGTATTTCCTACTCAGGAACGACAACAGAATTTTTAGATAGTATTTATGTACTTACTTACAGCAAAAGCCTTTGTATTTGTATAATAAAAGAGAGATTACTTTTAGACCAAATTAGATAAACTTATCCTGTGAATGAATGGACATTCTAAACGCCCAATAAAAACAAAAAGGCTGGTTTTGGTGGGCATATCTTAATCCATGAAGATACTAAAGAAGGGGAAAACTGAACGAGATTCCTAACTAGAAAGAAATTACATGCTTCTTGACTTCATGTTAGGAAAAATTCTTTTTTTCTTATGGCTTTTAACAAGAAAGCAGACTCCAGCTTTTCGAATTTCTTACGAGGGAATTTTGGAGCAACCTGGGAAGCAAATGCAGTAAAGACTTCATCCAAATTTTACTACTATCTAAAATGTTCCTGTTTGAGTTGGTTTCACATCAGGGTCTTAAAATGGAAAATACAGTGCCATGCGCTGTGAAGAAGAGAAGAACAGTGCTTGGTGTTTATAAGGAAAAGAGGTGCAGGACGGGTGAAATTCCCTGGTATCTCCTTCTTCAGCAAGGTGGGCTACACAGCTCCTTCCAGTGGCAGGAGAGGGTGGCTCTGTGCAGCCCCCTCCCGGCACCCACGCCAGCGCCTGACGCTCACCCAAAGGTAGCAGGTTTACTACACAAATGTACAGCAACTCTTTTCAGCTTGTGCTGTACAAGGCATCCACACATATTCCCCATGTGGCTGTTGCCCTCCTGATCCTGGGGGTTTCTGAGGAGGTCCGTGTCCCTTGGCCCAGAGACTATCACTCCCTGTTAATGTGTTTCTAAAATGGTATGAAAAACCTCTGCTTCATTGTGATCCCAGTGCAGAACCCACGTGGAATTTCCCTGACATGCCTGGGGCACGACAGGGCTCTCCTTAGTCAAGTCCTGCTTATCTGTAATGACCAAAGATTCTTCCTAAGTCCTAATTCATCTCATTTTATGGCTGACACCAAAGTAGGTCAAACGAATTTTCTCTGAAGAGAAATTTGGGCTGCCTGCACAGAAACAGATGACCACTCTTCTACCTCTAGGTGAGGTGATTCCCACCCCAGTCCCTAGCTTAACATCAGATCCCTCATTCCGGCTATGGCAATGATACTGTGCAACACAAGCACCATCATATAATTTTGTTGCAGATGCCTCTTCCCTCCCTCCTCCTCCTCTTTTTGTGAGAAGCTGCAGCAGTCTCCGAGTATGCAAATGACCTGCAGTGCATTGGACACTTCTTTACAATAACAGCATTTAAAATTCATCAGTTTGCCCTGTCCTAGCAGTACTTACAATTTGAACCAAAGCTGCCATCTTCAAAACAGGTATCAGCTCAGCACTGTATTAAAGAGGGGGAGAAAAAAATCTTCCTCTTCACGCACCAGGAAGAAAGAAGGTAAAGGAAGGAAACGGTAGCAGCGAGCACAGCACTGGCACGTTAAAACTCACATGAACAGCAGAGCCAGATGCTCTTGCTGTAAAGGCACTATTGGTACAGGATCCTTTTGGTTTTCCCATGGTAGACACGTAAAAAATGATAAGCAATATTGGCTTTTCTATTTGACTGCAAAACAGCAAGAAATATATCCTGAATACAAGCCGACTGCCTGGCACGATAGAACAGCCAGGTAAATTCTTTTGGTTTACACAGCTTTTACATTAAAAAAAAATCTATTTAAATTGAGGAAAATTTCATATCAGTAAAGCCAAGTTTGTATACCACTAACATTTTCAGGGCTCATTTCATTTCTCTGCGCTGGTTAATGTTACTGTGACATCAGTATTATCCAGAAAGGAAACACATAAGGCAGAGCCGGGGCCCCGCTGGTGCTCCTTCATGCATTTTGGCAGTGAAAGGATGCTGCCAGCCAAGCTCCAGCATCCCTGGCTGTGGATCAGCAGTGGGGCATAGCACTGAACAGGCTTATTCTGAAAGCCCAGATCCAGTAAAATACTTAAACACGGTTCTTGTTTAAAGCATGGGAGTAACTTTGCTGAGCTACACCTCCTCAGCTGCCCCGAGCAGAGCTCGGCACCACAGAAGCTGCCTGTCCCAGCCAGGGTAACCACAGGGAGCACATCTAATTCCCGCGGATGTCGAGGGGAGGTTGCGTCTGCAGAGATGCCACCCCTGGTTTAGAAGATATAAGACCCAATAAAAAATTAACGATGACGTGAGGCTTTGACTAATGATAGCACCTTTTCTTCTGCAGCACTGGCTGATTGTCACCCAGTGTTATAAAGGCTATGCATTGTGTACTTTGTGTCACTAACTTGGCACCTCAAATCCTTGTTTCAATGACTATTCTGAGTTTTATAGCACCTTCTGTAGTTGAAAACCTCACAAACATTGCCTCATTAAGCTGCACAGCTCCCATTTCAGGTAAATAATGATTATTATCCTCATTTTAGAACCCAAAAATGTAAGAACTAAAGAGGTTAATTAGACAGACCACATAGCAAGTCAGTGTCGAAGGCAAGACCACAACACCGGCGTTCCTCACTCAGTCCCCATGCTGATAGATAATGATACCTGGCAGCCTGAGCACACACGCTGTTCCACACAGGGGCCCCTGGTTTTGACTCACAACAGCCCCGCTTTGGAGTCACTGGGGGGACATGAAATGTACGTTTATATACATTAGTTCTCCATTGAACTCAGCAGTGTTTCAAGTTTGGGCACAAAACTACCTTTTGAGAAGTAAGTACACGTGGCATTTTCACTGACTTGGCCAGCCAAAACTACCCAATCAATTCATCTCCCACGTGGCAAATGAGATACAGGTTTACATTACCCCGAAAAGCCCCCCCCAACAAGACCCTCACCGCCTCCAACATCACCATAATTAGTTCATCCTATGAGCTTGGCTAGTATCGGAGCTAAAAGATTTCCTCTGGAAACCTACAACATGCTTAGCACAGTTTAAATTGTACCCACTCAACTGTAGTCTTTTTGAATACTTTTGCAATTTATATACTTGTTTATACAATCACCATTGTTATTTCAATAGCTTTTTCCAAAAGTATTTAATGTAATTTAAAAGAATCATGAGAAAAAAATTATTTTATTATTATTATGAAATCATAATGAAGTTATGACTACCTGGAAGTTTTTACCAAAGCAGTTGCCTGACAAAAAAAAAAAAAAAAGAAGAAAGAAAAAAAAAATCTATGTGTTACAATTACAGCATTTCAAATGTTGGCTTTCTTAGCATCTTATTTTAAAAGCCAGATAAAGTAATTTAATATCTTTTTTTTAATGAAGCATTTCCTTCAGAGTGATTTTTCAACAGAAATATATTCATTATACCAAGAAAAGTTGAAAATATTTAAATTTAATAAAAAAATCTCTGCTTTAGCTGATGCAAGACATTTTCATTCCATTATTTCATATTTGGACAACTTAAGAAAATAATTAAAGGAGGTGTACCTGCAGAACTCAGCTCATGAGAAATTTAAGCCAAAAGTGGGCTTGTGAATAGGTGGGCAGGTTACGTGGGTGGCAAATATTCCCCAGGATGGATGAAGTAACCTAATGAAAGCCAGAAAAAAGCCAAGGCTGAATTCGAAGTTAAGTTCCTCGTCTTTCCCATTGTATCTTTATAGTTTCGAGAAAACGTGCATAACTTCCCTGATGGGTAGTAAAACCTTTCCAGGATCTTTCTTTATTGCTCTGGCTGATGACTGATGAAATCTGGCTGAAATTCCCTGCACAGTATATCCTTTGCCTTTTTTCCCATTCTGAGACAACTAACTTCTCGTACTCCATATATCAAAAGGAGATACCTTGCACAGGCTTAAGGATTCTAAGTCAGACGCCTAATTACTATGTGCCACAATAAATAACTGAGTGGACCTGGCCTCAGTGCGCCAGTTCCACCATTAGTATGAAGCTAAGGGATAAGGGAGGCAAAACAAAATATAATCTGAGTTCAGGTTCAATCCCCAGGCTGAAACTTGAAATTTGTTTACTCAAGCAGCTGGAATAGCAAACACATGCATAAGAGGTAGTATTGTTATTTATTGTAGCTGTCATTTCACACTAGCACAGTCTCAAACTAATGTACAAGCCTTTCAAATCAAAGTTGGCTTCAAATCCCAGTTTCCATACATGATATAGGAAGTGTGCCCTGCCTCAAACATCTGACACATTTGCTTAAAAGGATTGACCTAGACTAAGAATTACATTCAGTGGGAATTTTTCTTCTCTTGCCCTGGGCTCAATCCCTCATCTCTGAGTCTGCTAAACTCAAGTCTTATTTTTCACTCACCTTCCTTTTTCTTGCTTTTGAGAAAAAACACAGTGAGAAAACGTTTTCCTTTCTGACAAGGCTTTAAGAGAATCTGCTACTCAAGTGTTAAACACTCTGTCCTTTGCTGCCTTTATGGTGTCAGGTCTGACTTCTGAAATGAACATTAAGCAAGAGCTGCAGTGTTACACTCATTACCTATTCATGAGTTCAGATGACTGATTGAGTACTACCAGTTTCCCTTTCTATAGAGTAGATAAAAGCCACAAGGGCAGCTGCTACAGACATGGTCTCAGACACTCCTTCTGCTCGGGCTTTTGCCTGGCAGAGCTGCCAGCCGAGCATTACCTGGGCAGCAAGTTAAGCGCAGCGGTAGCTGAGCTGGAGGGGAAAGGAGGAGTGAGCACAGAAGATTTAGAGGGAAGCAAAGAAAGAAGACAGAAAGGGAAGAAGGCTCCCCGTCACCTCTGTGCCTCATGGCAGACCCGCCTCCCTAGATGAAGCAGAGCCAGGCTCCTTTTCTGCTGCTACTGCTGGGGCTGGAGGGGGCTCTGCCCCCGCTCCCCTGAGGAAGGCTGCAGAGAGGTTCTGGAGTCCGGCTTGGAAGCGTGCTTTACCTTATCATCTCTCAACAGCCACCTCCTTCAGGAAAATGAGGTGTTTCTCTCTTTAACACCTACAAGTGAGCTGTCTGAATTCACTTTCCACATGATTACACACACTTTCCACTCCAAATATGAATTAAATTAAAAATAAATAAATAAACAAACAAACAACCCAGAACTGACAAACCTCTCCATTTCTCTTACTTCCCCATTTATTTTTCTGCTGGCATTCTGCACTGTTGCCTTTAAATGGTTTGTCCATGGTGTGTTTTTAAACGTTACAAGCAAGAGCAGGTGTGAAAAACAAGGGAGCTGTACAGCTGGGAAGCTGAAGCACAATTGGCATACCAATAAATGCCTTGATCGTGACTTCAATACAACTCGTTTTTGGAGTTTCTCTCTCTCCTACTCCCAAGTTTTTGAAAAACCTTAGGCTTGGCAGAGAGGATGAAGGAGAAGTGGCCCCCAGTGTTACAAAGGAGCTGGTTAAAAGGACAAAACCATGCAAGAAGGTCTCTATTGCTGATGTGGGAGATGCCCAACCAGGTACTCTGGACGATGACTGTGTTTAATCCTTTTAAAACAGGGTAAATATCAGATGCCAAATGAGTGCTAAATACTGTGCTCACAAGGAATTACCCCCACTGACTCCTTTCCTTTTTTGTTGGATCAGAAAAATGTCATCAGAAAGGAGGATGCAAAGCTGTCTCATCACTTGATGATGAACATAGAAGGGAAGGGTTATGCCCACACTTCCAAAAGCTGTAGTTTTATTATACCAGGACAGAAATCTCCGTGAAATTTCTTAATTGCACAGACATTTGAGCCTGCGACTCTGCCAGTTCAGACCCTGGTCTTGCTGTTCCTTGCCAAGACAGGAGAGGAGCTTTTCTTGCAATCCACAGTCCACCCTTGGGGTAAGTCTCCCCACTGCGCTGCTTTGTGCAGCTACTGGCAGTACAGAAAGTTGCAGCCCTTTTTCTGTAAATCTTCTGAAAAATAAAAGCTGTTCCTACAACTCGTAAGCAGATGTCCACCCTATCCTAGCAGTTTGTACCCCATCACCCACAGCCCAGTCTCTCAAAAAAATCACATCTGCTCTGGGACAAGCAACATCAAGGTTATGTCTCACAGAATGTCCCCTCTCCCCAGCCAGGTAGCGACTAAAAAGGAAGAAACCAGCTCTTCTTTTTTTTTTTTCTTCATAATTCTGCCTGGCACGATGTGTCTTTGAAACATGGTGGCAATGACGAATACATGAACTCTGCCCAAGCATTTTTAGGGACAGAAAACTGGAGGGAGAGTGATAGCCTCCTTTCTGTGGTTACTTTTTCCCTCTGAAGGAGAGAACCAAGACTAAAAGGTTGGACATAGGTGCCCATCCTTTGCTGTAGTTCAAACCATAAATCCCTGGGTCACAGATTCCCGTTGTCCTAACATTATCAGATCAGACAACAGAGAAGACAAGAGGAGACAGGACATTCTCCGAGATGATGTCGGGTATAGAGAAGCATTACATGGAGCTGAAAATTCTCCACTGGTGTTTTTGCCTAACATTCTTTTTTAAACAAAGCAAAATGAGTGAAGAAGACTTATTCTGTTAAAGGGAAAAAAAATGGAAAAAAAAGTCAGTGAAAAGTATGGGGGTGGGGGGACGGGCACACGACACAATTTTTTTTACTTATTATTTTCGCTGTTTGCTTTATGTGAGGTTTGGTAGAGAAGAGTTTAAACTGACCTGCAAGTTTCCTCTGTGTGTGACTGTATTTTTTAATTCTAATTTTTAATGTTCCCATTTTTCTTTTAAAAGCAGCACTTCAAGAAAAGATATCTTCAAGAAAGACCTTGAAACCATAGGCAATTTGATCAAGCCCACAAGGATAAAGCCTAGGGCTTGACTCTTGAGCTCTGGTGAAAAGAGCTGAACTGTTTAAAGATGCTCCCGTACCCTGTTGACCTCCCTGCTCCTTTCCTGCCCCCCCCTCCCCATGCCTGAAGAAAAGCAGCAGAAGCAAATGTGTGAGAACATCTCAGCCATTCCCGCTCACAGGCTCTTTTACTGGTGTGGTCTCACCTCTCTGGCCTAATTAGCCTGAAAAGTCAATGACAACATGCTTACAATTATACAGGAGCTGCTGTAGTCATAGCTGAGATGCTGCATATGCTTCTTTCTACTAATCCGGCTACAGACGTGGCAACCGCTTGCCAAAGGGCAGGGAGAACACAGGGGTTGGTACTGTATTCAGCTGCTTCAGACAGATTTAGCAGACCACTCGAGTCCCTGGTCCTAGTCTTAGCCACATGTGTATGACAGATTAAAACATCAAGAGAAAGAGGAAAGACACATTTGGGGTAGGAGGAGGGATATTCTGCAGAACACGTTTGCCTTTTGCCTTTTCACAGATTTGCTGAGCTTGGCAATGGTTTAACTTCCTGAAGTGCACCTATCTCTGATTGTTATTTGCTACCAACAGCTACAATCCCAGCGCATGACTGGAGTCTCTAAGCTCTTTCCCACTAAATAATACTCTTGCAGTGGTATATTGCCAGTGACAGGAAGAAATAAGTCCATATGGATGCAGAGTAGCTCCTACTGTATAAGCACCACTGCATAAAGGCAACTTTTGCATGTAGACAAATCCTCATTCTCCACTAAGAACAGCAAATTAAATGCTGACCCAGTACACAGTTCCCTTCCCTCCCTGCTGGAGCTGTTCTGCTTATGCATTCACTGAGGCAGAAAGCAAATGAGAGCATCTCTGCAGCCGGTAGTTAGGGCTCATCTGGGAGACAGCAGCTAAAGAGAAAACCATGATGTTCTGTACAGCAGAAAGCCAGTCTAACTCTGTGACATCGGGCAGGGAAAACTCTTAGGTACCGCCCTGGGTAGTTTTACTAGCTCTTCTAGAAGAAAATTTAAGTAACCTGTACAGCTGAGTATGAGAGATGTCACTTTAATGACATACTGATTGCTTGGCTAAGGTCTAAAGCTCCAAGCTTTTCTCAGTAGCATTGAAGCTTGCCTGGATGCAGTGTTGAAGCGGACGCCTTGATGTTAGGAGACTGCTGGCCAGATGCAGTAAATAGAACTCTTCTTTTTACAGTTTATCGGCACAGAAAATGTTTCCTCTATTTTATATCAACGGGTGTCTTTCATTTCCTTGAGGTTTAATACCTCTGTTGGTATTAGATCAATCTTTTTCTTTACAATAGACTTTCCAACAGTAACTATATCTTTCTTAAAGTTAAGGCTAAGAAAAATTGACAGATAAGAGATACTGTGTGAGTGAACAGTGAAACCAAAATGGAAAAGGGCAGAAAATCTGTACCTGTATCCACAACTAATTATATCTGGGGCATAATGGATTATTTTTTATTATTTTGGTGGATGAACCAAAAATAAAAGAAAAAAAGTTAAATCAAATCCAAGCCACATTATTTAGTTTGTTGGGAATTTAATTAAAAAAGACAGAAACCTCTCACTATGCTATGATTATGATGCTGTTCAGTTTTATGAAGTTGGTTTTTTGGTGTTTTGGTTTTTTCTTTTTTATTAGAACAGCTATTAAATAAAATTAAAATGCCTTTTGTATTCAGGAGCCAATAAGTTCTGTGAAAAATGCAGACATGAGAAGTTCCAGTATTTCCGGAATACAATGTCACGCTTTGAAAATGGCAAACTAAATTTTAAAGATACTTTTGCTTTTCCCTGCTCAATTTGGCCTAAAATTCCTGAAGAGTTGACACACAGCAGTTTTTCTTGGGCAAGCTGTAGCAGTACGTTAGTTTCTCACACTTTACAGAGCTTTGAGGATGCCTTAAAGTAGTTCAGGGCCCGTATTCTAACCCTGTCACAACCCTGGCAAATCCTACTCTGCCCAAAATCAGTGGCTTTGATCCACTTCAAAATGAACTGCTCATTCCACGCTTTTTCTGCCCCATTACCCATAATCCTCATCCTGTGGAGGAGACACTATGAAAACCTAACCTCTTCTTTTCCAAGCTTTTTATTTTCTTGCTGGTTTCTCATTTTTTGTGTTCGTTTTGCTTCTGACAGATCATTTCCAGGAGTTTTACGGTCCCTGCTGATGACCAGGATTTGTACGTCTCCCGGTTTCTGGCCCTTGCTTGTTCTGTTCTTGTGTAACTCACGTTTCCATTATTTGATTCAAGCCACAGCCTCGCTCCCTCTGTCACATCTCACGTTTCTGGCCTCAATGCTATTTCAGGCACGTTCTGCTGCACCCCTGCTCTTCATAGTCTCAAATTAAAAGCAATATTTTAAAAGTTATGGAGGGAAAAACAGCATGTACTATTCCATAGACAAACAAGGCAGAGGTTCAATGTGACATAAATCAAGGTGCAGGATTAGTAAAACCTCTTCTCAGATTCCCATC
The DNA here is from genome assembly GCA_947846985.1 of Fratercula arctica. NCBI lineage: Eukaryota > Metazoa > Chordata > Aves > Charadriiformes > Alcidae > Fratercula > Fratercula arctica. The sequence continues at coordinate 32,226,136 of CANTUZ010000010.1, forward strand.
AACCAGTTTGTGGCTGGGCAGTTATCCAAATGGAAGTTGAAGGAGGAGCTGACAAAAAATTTCCCAAGAATTAAAAACCCTGGGGAAGCTTCATTGCTCCAGTGGGGTTCTGGCCTTTTTACAGGCTGGTAAAATGGTTTCCCAAAGTAGTTCCACGTCACTGGATTCATGTGGAAGGGATTCATCTCAGTAAACCTTTCCCATAGGCTGCTTAGGGGACTATCAATTGCTTTTGTTTTTTTCAGAGTGAACTATTTCTGTTTTTCATCACGTGAACTATATATACGTCATCTGTCATATTAATCAAGTCCCAGGTAAGACAAAGCCTGAAGTCAGCCTAAAAATCTGATTTCACTAGAACAAGTGTACATCATCGTCCCTTATACAAGATAAGGCCTCCATGCCTTGTCTTGGCATTTCAGAACTTTAGCTTTCAGCAACACAGACATTTATCAGGTACATAAGTATTCTGTGTTCCCTGCTCTGCTTCATTCAGGGCTCAAGGGAGCAGCAGTTTGTTCCCCTCTTTTTTTTTTTCTTTTTTTTTTTTTTTTTTCCTAATTTCTTCCTTCTCCTGGAGAAGTGTTAAGGGGCCTGAAATCCCAAAAAAGGGAAAAGGGGAGGAAAAAACGACTTAATTTCTCTTTGAAGTGTTCAGCAATCGCAAAACTGTCTGGTTTTATCAAAACTAACACGGCCTGAGAATACTGGGGTTAAGGCCCAGAAGTCCCTTTGGAGGTCTGTATATCAAAAGGCACAAATATTAGCCTGACACCAAAAGAGGAGAGAGAAAAGCGAAAGAACATCAGGACTTTGGAAAGTCAAATTGTGACACTCCATCAAGAGACAGCAGGTGTTCAAATCGCTTCCTCCAGGCTGCTATTAAAAAAAACCAAACCCCAAATCCAAAAAGCTAGCTCCTATTTTCAGAGACCTAATTCACTTTATACAAGATGTAAAGAACAGAAAGTAAAAAAACAGGGGGCAGACTTTTTTGGTACTGCTGATCTGTTGAAAGGAAAGTGAATCTCTAAGAAAGGAAGGGCCAGAAAGACAGAAAAACTCTCCAGGATAAAAATGCAGTCTAAAGTTAATTAGCTCATTTCTGTTCATATTTGGGGGAAATTCATTGAAACGGATTGCTGGGGCTGTTGATCCCTAAATTAAACATACATCTGGTTACGGTTCATAAGTACTTACATGCACATCACAGCATCATTTTGATTTTTGCACAGCCTCTCTTCTGAGGTAAATAAGAAGGCAGACTGCCTTCCTCCTGGTTCCTGAGAAAGATGAGGAATGAGGTAGCAATATAACCAGCCCAGTTACCACTGGCAAAATAAAACCCAAATGATATCCAGCAAGTTTCCCAACAAAAAGACGGTAACCCAAAGATGTTACTGGAATAATTTTTGTTGTAGATACTAGGAATTTTTATGTTCATAGGAAAAAATTGAATCAAATAAATCTTGGCTATTATCTTGCATGAATCACTCAAACACGCTGAGGTGGCCTTTCATGCTGCAAGTGTTATTTTTCAGGATTTTATTCACTTCATAGCATTTGGTGTGAAACTTGATGCCATGGAGAATTTTTCTAAACAGCATTACTGTCATTTTAGGTCTGACAACTTTGAAGCTTCCCTTTAAAAAGAGGATGAGGAAAGCATTTCATATAATGCTAAAGCAAATACAGTACTTCTATTTGAAGCTAAGTGCAAATCAGTGACTAGGTGGGTTTTTAACAAATGTGCGGTCGGTTTCCTGCAAATTTCTAGGTGGAACTAGCCTCATATCATCTTTCTTTAAGTTTACTTCTCAGCCTTTCTCTCTGTGTTAGTTAAGCTACAAATACACTCTGTCACACCTCTGCTCAGAACACCAGTAGTAGTAGGTCGGGCTACACATGTTCATACAGGCCACTGCAATTCTACCTGAGAATCCATAGTTCCTTCTCCCACTTTCAGTAAGTTTAAGATCCACCCAATGTAGCTCAATCACTGTAGTCGCTTCTTCGTGCTCTGTGGATATTGATCTAAACTGATTTCCCCAAGACTGTCTTTATCCTTGGGCAAATTTGAGTGGTTTGAAATCTGCCACAGAACCTTAAAAACCTGTGTGGTTTTGGCCTAGCCTCAGCAGAATAAGAAATAAAAATTACAGATGCATGGTCATCAGCAATTTACATTTCTATACTTTCATTAATCCAATTTTACTTATAAAGCATACCTGAAGTCAGGTTTATAATGGCTGTATTTAGACAGATCTCCCCTAGGCATTGCTGGTAAAGGGGCTCTGGGATTAATAGAGCTTCAATGATATTTAGAAGTTTAAGATCTTTACAGGGAGGCAGTTCTGACAGCGCTAGGCTGACCGCTCCCAGCAGTGGGACTCTGCAATGGGGCAGGTGTTCCCTGGCACAGGCAATGTTGGTATTGTTGATAGCATCTGGCCCTCGGTTATCTGGGCAATTACAGTGGAGAGCTCTCGAACAGTACTTTCATTTTTTCATAAGCTCTCTCTGGGCATTATTAACCTTTATATTTTAACAGGAATTCATTTTCGGTGTCCCATTTTAAAAGGTGTATTTATAAGTACATTAATATTGCAAAATCGTGTTGCCAAAAAATGAGAAGTGGCCGCTCTCTTTGGCTGCATGGCATTATGCCTGCAATATTCTTTGTGTTAGAATACTGCAAACCTGAAAAACATTTTTACTGGAAACAAGCGTATGCATGCATGTATGCATGCAAATCAGTGAGGATACCCGACACGGATAATTTGTCATCCATTGTCAAGGGAAGCACAACCTGCTGATAGCATCATGTAGCTATGGCCCTGTTCCCACGCTCATTAATACCGATCTCAGAATTACCGTATCACCTGGCAGGACAAATGTGGTGCCAATCAGGCAGAAGCCCACAGTTACGTTTCTTTAGAATCAGACTTAGATATGGAAGGACAAGCAGTTGCCGACATCAAGGGAGATTGTTCTTATTCAGGACTGAGACGTCTTTTCAGACCCTTAAATTACATTACCCCAGAAGTTGCAGCTTGGAGGGGGAAAAAAAGAAAAAAAGAAAAAAAAAAGTACTTTATCAAAGCAGATTTTGGTTTGGAGCAGGAAACTGAAGGGCTAAAACAATGATGCAAGTCTACATGACAAAGATTTACCCTGAAATCCAGCCTTCCCGCAAACTGCACCTTCCCAAAAGTGCAAAAGATGACAGCAGATTTTGTGCACCTCCTGGTAGGTATAATGTATATGAGCAGAATGGGTTTTTAAGTCTGTCATCAAATATACAGTCTTTTGCGATCATCTGTCCTTGAACAGCAATACAATCTGATGGTAATTAGAACATCAATGAAGTAATTACATCCATTCACACCGAAAGGTGGCTGGAGAGCGTAGTGAACCAAAGTACATTAATACAGATGGAAGAGAAACAGAGATCCATTCATCTCTCTGTCAGATAAATGCATTGCGTAAAGATATCTTTATATAATTTGGATGTGTTCTCGTGGGTGCATTAGCACTTCTCAGTTTTCATGCCTGGATTTATAGATACATACTAATGCCTACGCACAGGACACATACTTCAGTTTAGCATTCGCAAATGTGGCCTTCTAAGGTAATCCATTTTTTCATGTCTTCCACATGATTAGAAGATTCATGCGTTTTTCTTTTGGGTGACAGCAATATGTAATTACTGCATTTAAGTGAAGTCAAAGAGCAGCTTTTAAACTGAGTACACTGCACGTGTCTGGCAAGACTGAAAGGAACAACATTATCTCAAGTCAAGCTGTTTGATTTTTATTTTTCCTTTTCCTTTCTCCCAGCCCACATTGCCATATGATTCTTCTCCAACACTAGGTTGTCCTTAACCAGCATGTAAATAGAAGCAGCCTCAAAATACTGTCAAGAATATTTGCCAGCTCAGGAGCAAAATCCATTCATCCATCTCCACTATCACAATGAAGATAACAGAACAAATTAATGATACTTAATTCCTCTACCTAAAGCATGATACTTCGTCTGAGTAGGTTGGTAATATTTTACCAAGCTGTAATAAAAATCACAGTATCTATCCATAGGCATCTGTTATAGGGGCTCCTACGTTACAAAGACTTAGCACATTGTATTCTCACCACAAAAAATATCCAAACATCTAAGTGCTCTAAAAGCCCACAATGTAAAGAGGAACATTTTATGTTCATAAAATGAGAGAAAGAGAAGAGGAGAAATAGTGAGTGCTCTAGTTCATTTAATGTGTTATCTTTCTGAGTTTTCATGTATCAATTTCGTCAGAAATAGGATCAGATGATGTTGTCACTTGCAATGGTAATAAAGTAGTTAATGCCTGGTTGGCTTTTAGCATTCAAAACAAAATTGCCCAGTTATACTGATGGCTATATCCTATCACAGCAGAGATCTAATAGAAAAAGGATCAAGTAATATAGCAATAAAACAAGTTTTATCATGCCACCGGTTTGTCACTGAACCAGTGTTTTTCACAAAAATATCAAAGCAGAGAGCTAGGCACTTATCCTGAAACACTCAGTAACTGCTGGCTTGCACGATCCCATAGACAGAAGTGCTTGGACAAGTCTGGTCTTAGGCCAGTAAATGTGTCACTATTATCTAGTTTTGAGCTTTTTTACAATTTTCATCAATGAAATGAAACTCCACATATGTGAGATACCAGCAAAAAAAAATTTCAGTGCTGTTCAAAAATAATTTGTGTCCTTTCGGTTTCTTGGCTTTACTTTGCCTTACATGAGACCGGTAGCTTTGTGTGAAGTAGTGCTTCAGACTTTGCTTAAAGACACAGAAAACGTAGAAGCTTCTGTTACCCTCAGGTCAGATTTTTCAGGCAGTTTCAAAAACCACGACACTGAGAGACTTGTATAAACAGAGTTCAAATCTGGGGAGAAAGTGTGAATTAAAGAAACACATGCCACTACGTCCAGTCAATACAGATGAGCTCTGTCTCCGCCCTGGCACTATGGGCTAGCAGTTCCCATTGCGGTCTTCATCTCCCAACCACGATTCCCATTTCCCAATTCCCAGTGACATGCCGTATTCCTGTCTTCATGCACAACAGACTAGAAAGTGGTATTTCAAAAAAACCCTGATTTCAAGAGGCACAAACTGGAAATGGTGGCCAAGCTCTGGATTTTAAACACTTCTCAGTTCTTCAAATCTGTGACACTGGATTTAGCTTCAGTCCGTAAGAGAGATGGGAAGCGTTTTCGAAGCACGGGTGCCAAGCAGATCCCAAACGCAGATGTCTGAGTCTCAGAGTGGTGCTCAGTCCCAGCTTTAGCTCCAGGCCACAACTATGCTAACAGCTTTGTATTAATGGAGACTTTCCCAAGGAGATTAGCACCACACTTCATCTTCCTAAATAAAATATGTTCTAGAATTATTAATCTGGTAGATAATAAAATAGCTGGTTTCTTCTAATTATTTTTTAAAATCCGATACCCGACAATGAGTTCACGATCTGCAATTTTCTGTAATCATCCATACCATGTCTGAATAAATCTGAGCTGGCAGGGGAAAGCATGGATTGACCCCTCACTACGTAGCTGCCGAAGTTACCGAGTTACACGAGTTGCATAAGGAAAACTAAGCCAAATCCAAAAGAAATAGTCATCTCTGAGGCAAGTGCAAACAGAAGAGGACAAATACATGAGTGAGTGAAAGGACCAATTTGTATCAGCTGGCTTAATTTATAGAATCAGGCCCAGACATCTCTGGACTATTCCACTGCCGTTTTCTCTGGGTTCCTCTGTTATCACACTTGGGGATATAGATACACACAGGCAAACAGCAAGTGTTCCCTTTGCGTGCAGAAACAGTCATTCCTGGAAAAGCACAGTTCCAGTGTGCTAAGACACATTTTCCAAATAGTTGTTTGGTATTAGACTCTTCATACTATAGTTTCTCAAAGAGATAGAAAACTGCAAAAAAATTAACAACGAACCCAAACTCTCAGAGATGTCTCTTTAGCTATTATCAGTCTGGAACTCATGAACTAGATTTTCTTTAGCAGTCACACAGGAGACAATGCAAGGGACTGTATTTCCATCACTTGCTTTTTCCCACCACTATTCAACAATTTTCCCCCACAGTATCAAGAATTATTGCTTTTTAGTCTTAGGATAATGATAATAGAGTAGGATCTGCAAAATAAAACACTCTCCTCTTCTTAACTGCCAGTTAGTAACAATCAAGAGGCTGAGTGGGAACTAAAGCACACCCAGGCGCATGTGCTTCACTGGAAAATGGGAGCTGGACTGCCCATCTCTCTGCAGGCACACTGAGCCTTTTCCTTCCATGCGTAGTCCGTACTAAGTGTGTGCTCCTGGTGCCTTCCCCTGCTGCTTCCCCATGCTCCAGACTCAGAAGCGACTCCCCATCGCATGGACCATTTCACGGCCACTGTACTCCGCTTTGTAGTTGGAGTCAACAGGCTTTTAGCAGCGGGACAATTTAAGTGGTTGCAGAAATTCTGCTTGCCATTTCTTCATGTTTGGTGCTACACTGACATCTTGTGGCCCCTTAACCCTGGCGAGGCGGTAAACAAGGCCAACAGGTTTCCAAATGTTTAAGCAAGGATGCAGTAAAATTAAGTTCGGGAAAGCAGCACTGATTTTCCTCTCACTTCCTATCTGTTTGAATTCACGCTCCAATGCTTCATGGGCCCCATTTTGGTAACAAACTTCCATGTTAAGTATCTACAATTAAACAATAATGAAGTCCAAAATAGTAATGAACAGATTGTGAAGATAAACCAAAAGTGCAGCAGATGAACTCCTTGTGCAGATTTAAGCTACTTCTCAGTCTGAGGAGAAAGCAGAGGCTACAGACAGCCATTGCTTTCATTTTCCTTAGCAGGCTCTGCACTTGGTTTTATAAAGTTCAGCTTTTAAATTGCTGTAACAGTATCAACACATTACTTCAGCTGTTAGCCAAGAATGCTCCCAAGAAGAAAACATACGGATAACACGGTACTATTTAACCACCATAATTAATGATCATTAACAAGAAGAGAAGCAAGAAAATCTATGTGGAAACAATGCCAGTAGTGGTATTCACAGGTTAAAGCTCTATGAGACGAAATCGCACGCCCATGAAGAGACAGGTCTGTCACACTGGCACAATATACACAAATGAAAAAGACTTTCCCTGGTGCCTTCATCTTAATGAAGAGGAGAGAAAAAAAAACAGACACCATGGTGATAGGCACAACTCCTTAACCCCAAATGAGTTTTAATACAAACACAAGTAAGCATGAAAAGGCTTGGAGATGAAAAGCAGCATAGACGCTATAGGAAATCAAAGGGATTTTAGTATTAGAAAACACGAGAGGCCCCACTTCAATCCAGATTCACCCCTCTAAGCACTGAGCCACCTCAGCTAAAATAGGATCTCTGAAGCTTGCTGTAGGTCAATGCAGACCCAGATTCCTCTGCAGCATGACTGAAATTTTCGTTTGGATGTGCTTGTCTTTGGAGGCATGGATCTTTCTCTTGAGCAATTACTGTGTTGTCTAACTAGTTAAATTAAAAGCTACAAGCTAAAATGTTTCAGAGAAGCATCTAGAATTAAGACCTCATGCCTTAATTATAAGCAAAGTATCACAGCTAAAATAAATGGGATACTGAAGTGAGGGGAAGGGTGAGGAGAGAGATTTACATGCATAGTCAAATAGCTAAATCCAATTCAATCAATTTAATTTTGTATTCCTATTACTATGCCAGCTAAAGTTATTTTCTGATCTAGCAAATTATCACTGTATACCAGTAGACACTTAGATTATCACAGAAGCGATGTGGGAGACACCTTAAGAATCAAAGGCACTAAAAGGGCTTTTCTTTACGGAAAGTAAATTAAGATCTCACTGGGATACCCGGCCTAAGGGATTCAACTTCTTTCCTCAGAAAAATACTGTAAGAAACCAAAATATTTCGAACATTCAGCATTGGGTCTGATGCTATCAACAGCAAAGAGGACATCTTCCCCTCCCGCAGAAGACACTGGCTGTAGGAGAACACACATCCCTGCACAGGTACAGCAGAGACCCCTGAGCGTGGGAAAGGAGCAGAAGCTAAAGAGAGAGGGGACTGGCTTGACTGGTGAGCTCAAATTCAGAGCAAGTCCAGGAGAGCAGCAGAAGATTAGACTGTCTAGGTGGGTCCCCTTGCTATTGTAGACAACCTAACAAATAAACTCTCCCATAAACCTGTCGTGTTCCACCTTAAAAGTTACTATGTTTTGTCTCTGCGATGTCAGACTTCCATCCTCTAAGGATCAGAACTTGCTTCTCTGTTACAGCCAACATTTATTTATAACCATTATACCTGCTCTTGGCTTTTGTGCCAACACAATCCTTTCACCCACACAGCTCTTGTCTTTCCTGATGTATTTATAGACAGTTTCCATATTGTCTCTCACCCTTCATTAGGCTCAAGTGAACAGACAAAGCCCTTCTAATCTCTTCTCATCAGGGTTGTCAATGCAGTGGCAGTGACTGCATCTGTGCACACGTGCGATCAGAGTGGCAGACAGGATCTGAGACGATCCCTCGTGGCTGCTTTATACAGTGATGGTAACACCTCGCTATCTCCACTGGCGACAACTGTCCCAACACAGGCTAATGCATCACTCACCCCTTTTAAGGGCTGTACTGGACAGGCAGCCCAGGGGTCTCCTTTTCGTTAAAGTGACTGTTGCTTGGTTTTACTCTATTTCATCCTGATCCTGTTATGCCACACCTCAGGATAACTCAGCCTGTACAAATGCCTTTGAAATAAATTTTTCCATCATGTTCTCTAGTTGTCTTGGCCAGATCTTTTCCTCTTACAGGTACAACAGCACAGCAGCCCCCTTATTTGTGACAGTAAGGGATACAAACATCTCTCACCGCAGCAGTCAGGAAAGAATTCTTGTTGCTGGAGACACTACACACGCAAGGGCACAACTTCTTCTTTAGAGGCAATGTTATCACCAGCAAAAGCGACTTTGGCAATGGGAACATATTGAGCCGAGTGACTGGGATACCACAATGACAAAATTAGTGAGAACATGCTGGATGAAAGAGTTTGCATTTGAGTCTACTGTCGCAGAAAATATAAAACAGAAAAAGATGATGCTGTGGTAGAAACCAGAAAAGATGTCAGTGGTAGGTTGATGTTTGCATTTGATGTTCTTAAAGGTCCAACCCAGACAACCCTATAATTCTACAATGTATTAATACTACCTTCTGGATTGAAAACTGGTTAAGAGATCAGAAATGCAGGTAGTGATAAATTGCCACACATCATACTAGAAGGAGGAGTGTCAAGGACTTCCCAGCACAAAGTTATGCATAGTTGCGTATTAGTTTTGTAGCAGAAATGGCAAAAGTTTCATTTGAAATTTTTTTAAACAAGTGAAACAAGTAGCTAAAGATTAATTATGATTGAGAGGTGACTTGTGGGAGAAATCTTTCATTGGCAGGCATATGAAGTCAGTGTTTGAGCCAGCATAGCTTTTCCACTTTTGATGTCTATGATGAGCAGTGAGAAATAAGGGAAAGAAAATTAATGTTAGTAGATTAAAGCATTTTCACAGGTGGAACTGGAGCCGCTTACACACTGGCAACACTGGCAAGACTTTGTCTTGCTGCTTTTCCATTGTTCCATGAGGTCAGCAGTCTTTTGGGGAGCTAAAATACAAACAAATTTACTAGGCAACTGAGCAAGTGATGAAGTTGGCAGCCAGAATAAGACTTCAGATACACTGACAAATTCCCTGTCACACTGTCACATTCTGCTCCTTTTATACTACTCGGCAAACTCTGGCAAACTGTTTTGCTGGATATAACCTTAACACAGAGAGAAGTTTCAAGCAGGTTCACAGCAGTCTGAAGCTGCCCTCTCCGCCGACACTCAACCATAGGGGACGCACTAAGAAGGTAGAAGTCCACTACTTATCCCAGGCTGGAAGCCCTTGAAAAGCTGCGATCAGTGAATCCAAGTTAGAACAAGCCCCGTTCTTCTTAGATAGGAGCTATAAAGAAAACAAAGAATCTGAGAGGCAGATCTCACTCTGTGGAGTGAGAAGTGGAGCCGGCCACTTCTCTTTTGCACTCTAGAAAGAAGCAGACTGGCAAATCTAGTGCAGCGCATAAAAATGGCCCCAGTACTAGACTAATTAAAGAGGTTCTAACAAGTGACAAAGGGATTGGTGGCAAATGTTACAGAAAGAAAATAACTGGGCTTGATCTTCAAATCTTATTTGTATAGGGATTTAACAGTAATTCTGTTCTTTAAAAAGCTGCTAGACTGACATATGTAGAGATGCTGTTATCCGTCACCCACCAAGTCAACACAACATAATCAGAAGCAAAGCCTGCCCCATTTAACCCACCTAGCCCTCCTGCCACAGCCTGGCCCAGTGGAGGCGAGCGATGCAAAAAGCAGCCAGCCAGCTCTGCTTCCCACTCAGCCAGCCCTCGGCCTCCCCGAGATGCCTCTTGGGCAGCCAGTGGCGACAGGAGGCTATCTGGAAATGTGAATACTTGTCCCTGAGCCCAGATACTGGCAAAAAGTAAACACCATCTCACCTGTCCTCATTGTGTGAAAGGAAGATGTAAAAAAAGAGAGACCCAAAAAACAAATGCCAAACAGTGAATCCCGGGCTCCTAAGGAAAAACACAGTGGAGCTACAGCCATTCGAATTGCAGAGGCGAAGGCAAGCACTTCATTAGCAGGGACCGGCTCCCAGCATGGGCCACAGTCAGAAGTAGATGAGGTGAAATCGGATTCTGGGGCTTGGATGCTTTGCCAAAAAAAGCCACAGCATGTGAATATTTTAAGTCATCGGGATGCTAGCACGATCAGAAGTGCTAATAATGAACAAAACCAGCATGGAAGGATCTCATTGGTTGTATATGTTTAAATGTATCTCTCTGTTATTTAGAGGGGAAGAATAATATTTTAGTGAGCAACGTGTCTGTTCAGAATCAATTCAACACAGGGAGAAGCAAATTATTCCAAATTGCTCTTGTGATTGGAGTAGGATGCTTCAGAGAAGCCATCTGCACAGCTTCTCCCTCCCACTCCCCAAAAAAGCCCTTACATTAGCATTTCCTAGGAAAAAATATATAGCAGTGAATTCTTTTATGCTGCTCAACCTGATATTCTGTAGCATACTCCCTGGATCAGGCCATATAAACTGTTATGCTATGTCTTAACAATACAACTAGAACCTACAATATAACCTCTTCAGTGGTCTACTTTAAAAACCTTTTCTTTCCAAGTTTTCCCTAAACACTTTTCTCTTACAGACTTTTTTTTCGTATTTGTGTTGCTTTTTTAAATTTAACAGATGCACACTTCCATGAAAATTTTCAGTCATGCATCTGTATCATTCCTACCGCATACTGTTTTGCAGTGTATAACTATATCCACGCAGGAAGTGAACCATATTCCAGTCTAATCTTATTTATACTATTACAGCTTTACAGGAACATAATCATTTTAAATACCAGAAATCTAAATTCTCAGATAAAACGGAGGCTCAAGTCTGAAAGGGAGTATCAGTCTTCTCTTTCTCCTCTGAAGTATCAGGATATCAGAAAGATGATTCTATAGACTGGTAACTGTAGCATTTCCAACTTTCAGAAATTTTAAATGATATTTAGGTGGGTACAGTCACCTCCGAACAGCAGCAGCAGCAGCCACAACAAGTTCCTATTCATAAGATGACATAACTAAGATGAATGCTGTCTGCCAGCACTGTATCCTGGGCAACTCCCAGCCGCTGCTACAACGTGCACTGTGCTCTGGGAAATACACTGTAAAGCACCAGGCTGAATGGCATTCAAGAGATCACAGCTATATTCCTTCAGAGAAAGCTTGTATGTATTTTATTTGACATGGAGAAAGCCCTGAGAGGTTTCTTCTGAAACGCTCTGCTCCAGCCGCAAGAGTTGTTCGGAACAACCCGCTCCACTCGAGTCGTACAGGCATCACTGCACACCGGTGTGCTCCCCTTTCCTACTAAGTGGCACAGAGAAATGTTTGAATACACCTGGTCAAGACGATGGCACCATTTCTTTTTTTTTTTTTTTTTTCCCCATTTATTTCTAACACACACCAGAGGAACACTAACTCCATGCCTTTTGGCTGCTGCTCTTTTATCCTCTTCAATTCAAAACAGTCACATGCAGGGTATACCCAGACAAGCCACTATTCTTTACTGTCATAAAGCTATAAAATGTCTAAAAATCACATTTATCTTCATTTAATACAGATCAATTACTTTTTTCCCTATTAATATTCCTACCCTTTTCCCCCCTGGTTCTAATTGCTCCCCATCTCTCATAAAGATCTAAAAGAGAAAATATTTGTCCCCTTTATTGCTACAGCTGCTTGCACTTCTGGGTGGGCTGCGGGCTTGTGGGCAGGGTAGTGTAAATGAGACAGACCCCCTGCTCTGTACACTGTCTCTGCCGCGCGTATTCAAGTCCTACCCCTGCAGCTGGCAGCCTAGCAGCTTCTGCCAGTCCTGAATAACCTAGGACTGGCTGAAGTAAGACTGTACAACTTTTTACTCAGTCCATCAATCACCTGATTCCACTTTCTGCATAATTCTCATGTTTTCAAGCTACCTTTAGTGCATTGAGAATACTGCTTCTCGTTTTCTCTTCCTTCCCACCCCCCCAATTCCACCTCACTGTGGTAACTCTCTTATGGAAAATGATTACTTCAGCCATTCTGCCTGATACTAAGCAAAGAGAGGGCTCTGGACTGACCCCTACTGAGTTAATTTTTAATCTTCATTCTAGGAGAAGATCAACCAGGAGAAAACTGGGTAGAGTATATATGCCATCACAGAGATAGTAAAGGATTTATTAGATCAAGCAATATTGATTTCTGCTAGTCATTTTTTAATTAGCAAATAAGCTAGGAGATATCCTGAGCACCCAATGTTGTTCTTTACCATTATTCAGAGGATATTCCTTAATCTAGAGTAAGGGCAGTTAATTTTGGGGTTTTTTGGAAAAGGGAGACTACCGCCCTGATCCACTGACTTACATTTCAAAGTCCAGATTTAGCATCAATATCGTCAAATTGTTTCAACCAGACAAAAGTACCAAGTAGCTTGTTTATGGACGAAATTCAAATCAAAACAGAAAACTTTACCATTTTTCCATTAAAATACAAACGTTTCCATTTTTGTTCCTTAAATGTTTTCCACATAATTCTTTTCCGCATAGCCAGACTCCCTCCAGCCTAAGAAACCTCTTAATGATCATGCTAGAGTTTGGCTCAGACGCGTCGGCTCACAAGGTTCAGACAGCTGTTGTATAGATACCTGAATCTGTGCTAATGACCAGAAACTCCCTGGGAGTTAGTAGAAGGAAAGAGATGTTTCAGAACAGAATTCATCTGACTTTTCTACAAATGCTTTAGGAGAGAGAACTCATGCCCTGGAAGTGCTTCTTTCTTTCTGGTGACTCTTAAGTCAGACATTGATGTCTGTGTTTGGTCACCTAAATCCTGTCCCTGTGGTGCTAATCAAAAGCATGGACTGAGGTGAAGGAAGAGGACTTGGGCAATGCCAGAGGGGATCTTAAGACTAAAAGACAACTCCTAGTTTCAGAATGACTGTAGTGGATAAGAAGATAATATTTAGCTTCAATATTGCCTGAATCTCACATAGTACTTCCCCCTGTTTTCCAATGCAAAGTATAGTGTTTCAAAGCTAAAATTAATTTCCCTGGCACTATTCAGTGACTTACTCTAGAGTATTTTAGGATTAATCACCACCGTTTTCACATGATGTCAATATTCTGCTACGGAATACATATAAAGTGGGCAGCCTGCTTCTTCTAAAAGCAGTTTCCCTATTTATATAAGTAGAAACCCTATTTTAAAAGTTACATAAGGTCATTCAAGGACTTTATAGATTTTAACTTAGACCTGGTCGTATAAAGAAAATCAACCTATAACAACCCATTATTTTTTTCCTTTGATCTCATTAATGACAATTATGACACGAAAATAAATAGTTCAAGTAAGAATTGCACCTCATCTGACTGTACCCCTACCCACTTAAAAGTCCAATAAACTTCAGCTTTTGACATATGTCTCTTCTTGCAACTCTGAGTCAGTAAACTGATGCACAGCAAGTTTAGGGCTGTGGCTCTTCAGCCCTGAGCATGTCACCTGTGCTTTGTTTTCTAGAATCTACATAGCCCATAGCACATCACCTTATGCTGCTTTAGAGAAAAAAACAAACAAACCACAAACAAACAACTAAGAAAAACTTTCTCTTGAGTGACCCGCTTAGAGCCTGGGAAAAATTTAAGTATGTGCATAAATGTTTGACTGAATCAATGCACTTATCTCTGTTTTTCTCAGAGCTGGAGTGCAGCCATCATCTTCCAAGGCTAAAAATAGTGTCTGTAGGCAGCTCAGGTAGATGCAAACCACCTTCTTCAGCTTTGTTTAATATCTCTTAAGTGAGGAACAATTCATTCTTCTGCGGTATTATAGAAAATTAGTGGAATTATATCAGCAGTGATCTGGTAAGAACCCAGGAAAATTGCAATGGTTTAAGTATTGTTAGTTTTAAAAAAAGCCACTTGATTGACTTGATCTCCAGTATTCCTTCCTCCCGCAATTTTGAAGGCATGAAAAAAAATTCTCCTGGCCACTGACCACAAACCCCTTAGTGCAATATTTTAGGATAACTTATATTTCCCTCTTTAAAGCAGTGTTTTCTGTAAAAATTCTGCGTGTTTGATTACACCCAAGGTCAGAAGCAAAGTCTAAAAAACTGTCAACACACTAATAAAACCCCCATAACTTTGCTTCTCCTTTGCGATCACCAAGGGCTCATCTCCACATGCAGTCAGCAAGATAATTGAATAACACGGGTGACAGAACACAGCCCTGCCAAGCTCTTGGGCTGACCTTGAACTCTTTGGTCAGCTCACCATGTACAAAGCCTCTTTATGTAAATCTCTAAAGAATAAACTCAGAGTAAGCAGAGCAGTTTCCAGCCATTTTTCTCAGGTATTACATACAAAGATTCAACAATCTGAGTTAAACACTGCAGTAAAATTGGCCCAAAACAATAAGAGTTTGAAGTCAATAATGCTGTCGAGCTTGTAGAATCTAAAGTACCTCATCACCTGATGCCTAGATCCATGTTGTACTAAGTATATATGAACTATTTTAATATGCTACGATAGACGCACACCTCAGGCAACATAATTTTCTGTGACCCAGTTCTCAGATTTGCTTTATATTGCTATAACAATGTTATGGGTCTACAGAGTAAACATCATTATATTTTCATCCACTTTACTCTGCCAAAATGGTGACTAATATATATATATATCTATTATATACTCATTTATTAAGCAAGATTACATACAAGGTAGTTCATCATCCAGAAAGAAATTAGTAGCCAGTTGCTTTCACGTTACTGTGCACAGTGATGCATCTTTAGCAGTGGGTCATGCAAGTTTAAAACTAAGGCAGCCCGAGGCACTTTGCAAGATCTATTTTGCAACCAGAGCAGGGGTGCTTCTGAGACACCCTCTGAAATGGTCAACTTGAAGAACCAAAAGGTCAGTTTCCTTTGGAGGAAACAAAACAAGCAACCTAGTCCCAGTGCTTTTTTATTTCTTTTTTTAATGGGAAATCACATTATTTCCCACTGTCAGGCAGCTCAAGGTGCACAAGATTGTCTGTTGTCATTTGTTTCTGTTTGGGTTCCTCCTAGGACAGGGTGAAAGCAAGGGTCGGTAACCATGACAGCAGAAGCCTTACCCATTTTTCAAAGCATAACAGTCAGAGTTCAAAAGGCAAGAGGCACTTTTAAGATACCCAGGCATAATCTGTGTACTCTTCTTGAAAGTAAAATTTGTAATTAAAGTTGGCATTTCTGAGCAGCCTGCTAGTGCTGGCCATCTTGATAACAAACAAAGAGGACATACTTTGTGACACTGACACACAATACACCAGGAAGAGCCGGTGCCTCTCTTGTAGGAAACAAGCAGAATAGATGTGGGTATCTAAGATGTCCTCGAGGGAACACAACTGAAAGATGTTCAGGAAAAAAATGGTCATATACCCAGAGCAAAGAGAAATACGAGATAAAGCAAGGGGAGTAAGATCACTGCTTTGCTTTCCCACAAGCTTTTCCCATCATTTTTGCTCTCCTTCCATTTCGTTCTACATATTGCAGAGAAGCAAATAATTTAATTTTATTTTATATTCTGAAAGTGTGCACTTGAAAAGCAAGATAACAAAAGAGTGACAGACTCTAATATTCAAAGCAAGTAGGAAATAATTTGGCTCTCCAAAACCATATAATAAAGAATTAAGAAGTAAAAGGCATCTGATTTTTATGCAGGTCATTTTCTCAGATAGAAAGATGGAGTGAAATCTGATCACTTTTTTAAAAATTTAAATTTTAAGCAGCATCGATATTATAACTTTGGATATCACTCTGACATATTTCAGGTCTCACATCTTTTCATTACTCACACTGGGCTATATGAAAAAGAATCCTGGGTAGTCTGGTCACATAAATAATTTCATGTTTTATAAAGAACCCCAGCATCACCAGGAAAAGATCTTAGAACAGTCAAAAGGTATATACTACACAGAATCAAATTTATATACCGTTAATCACTCCTTTGAAGAAGGAAGAACAAGTTTAACCCGCTGAGATTCCAAACTGTGTTACCAGGCAGTACGTTAATCTATTCTGCTTGGCTTCTCAACATGTAAAGGCAAATCAGCATCCAAAATTCCAGTCCTCTCCAAAAGTTTCTTTAGAACAGATTATAGTGCTTCACCTTGATTCAAGCATTCTTCTGCAAACAAGCAAGAGGAGTGCAACACTGCAGTTAGGAGGGAACAGGGGGTGCAAATACAGATAGCCTGCAAAGTAGGAATTCCCCTGCTATATGAAATGGTTGCTAGAGCATTCTGATGGAGGTTTGCAACACATTGAGACAGACTCACATCCATCTATCCGTCATCTAGGGTAAGATGATTAGAAAATCCTTCTGTATTTCAAAAAAGAGATGATTATGCTCAGCATTTCTTACCAAGGCCACATACCTAATTTATGTTAAAGTATGGATAGCAGGGCAAAATAGAGAGACACCACTTTGGAGTGTGTAACGTTTGCTTGGAAAGAGATGATACGGTAAAGACGAGCATTAGGTTCTATGTCTTCAATGAGATCTCTGAATTGTTACTATCACTCAAGAACGATAGATGAGAAGGCAAACCAAAGCAGTGATGAAAAGTGTGGACTATACAAGAGATACCTCATTAAAGATAACGAGATTCCTCTCTAACATCTTTCTCTGAAAAATGATTTTTGCGCCACAGGTTTCTGAAGGCAAATCAAACCCCTAAAGAGAGTTTCAATAGAAGAAAAACAAAGATATATAATGTTGAAAGGGGTGACATACAGTATATCCAGGGAAGATAAACAGCAGAAAAACACACAAGTGTGGATAAATGGCGGGGGGGGGGGGGGGGGGGGCAGGGGCAGGTATCAACGTTCAGATCTTGATACAAATAATATTCCTGTGACAAGTCACGTACTTCTGAAAAAGAAGCAGTTTAAAGTCCACCCAGCAGAGATGCTCAGATACACATTCATCTGCTGTTCCACCTGGTGAGTAGAAACAAAGAGCTGGTTCCCCCACCAGCCAGGAGCACCACTGGGCAGAGAAGGCAGAAATCACAGAGCCCCAGAGAGCAAGCTTCTGCCTTTGTGCATTGCTCACCGCCCGTTAATCTGACAGAGATCCTGGTTTAGACCCAATTCTGCTGACAACAATCCCTCACAGATGCACTGAGATAAGGAGGGGTAAAGACAACTATAGTTGTAGTATAGCATAGTATAAATTGTTAGAAGCCGTAATAAATAGCAAAATCAGGAGATACAAATAAATGTAGTGAAGGGGAAT
Organism: Fratercula arctica; assembly: GCA_947846985.1. Classification (NCBI taxonomy): domain Eukaryota; kingdom Metazoa; phylum Chordata; class Aves; order Charadriiformes; family Alcidae; genus Fratercula; species Fratercula arctica. The sequence continues at coordinate 32,244,140 of CANTUZ010000010.1, forward strand.
CAATATAGCTTTTCTAAAGACAAGTTGTGTCACACAGATGTGTCACACGGGTTTTGGAGAGTCAGTGTGTATGAAGAAATTCCAGTGATTTTATACACCTACAATTTCTAAAGTCTTTAACAAGGTTGCTCACCAAAGATTTTTAAAAGAAACTAAGCTGCCACAAAATAAAGCGTTGGGGCTGGGAACAACCTGATAGCAGTTGGAGTGTCCATTCAAGCCCAAAGATGAATCTGAACTCCTGGCACCATGGAAGCACCCTGGCTGAAACTCACCTTGGCAGGGGCTGAGCCTCAGGCACACAGTGGCTTCTCTCTCCCATCCCCCTGCCTCTGGCTGTCTGAGAAGAAAAGCAAGACACAGCAGGTCAAGGGAACCACAGCAACCTACAAGCCAAGGTCATAGGGAGGACAGCAGTGGGCCCAGTGCCACGGGGAAAACCTCAGCATGAGACACAGTGCTCCTCTGGCTGCGAACAAGGGACAAAGCCCCTACAGAGACAACTGCAAGTTGTTATTCTGGGCTTCTGAGCAAGGCTGAGCATGATTATACACTCAATTCTCATGTTGTCAAAGCATGCTTTATGCTGCTTTATGTCCAACTTGCTTTTCATATTTATTATCATTTCCCTAGAGCAACACACCCCTGAGGTACGAACCCATGTATGAAGTGATGATGAATAGGAGAATCAAAACCCAGAAGATGTCTACAGTACGTCACACATTCATTCTTTCACCCAAAGCAGGACTGCTCTCTGTTGCTGATTTCCAATTTCATTTTAAAAATCTCACCCAATGTTACATCTCCTTTCGTCACTGGAAGGCTTATTTCACTGTCTATTATGTCTTTCAAAAAAGTTTTTCTGGCAGATCATCTTCCTGCTCTCTATGATAAATCTTGTGCTAATTTCTCTTCCCCAGTGCTGTTTATGCCCTCAAATATTTGCAGAACATTGCCAAGTCACCTTGCAATCACTACTTGGAGCATCCCTATCTCATTTTCAGCCTTTCCACATGCAGCAAGTCCGTTCTTCCAGCCCCCTTTATCATTTGTCTTGTTCATCTTGTCAATTAGTTTCTTTGACCTCTCTGTTCACTTTGTTTTATTAATTTTCCAGCACACCCTTGTGAGGTAAGTACAGATTAGCAGCCTCCTTCCCTCCATATTGTGCAATCAACATGGTACTGGTGAGGAGCTGATTCACTTGATCACACACAAACTGCAGGAATGTGGCCTGTGCAGTGCAGACGCTTCAAAGAGACTCTAAATGGTGCATTAAGGCATTCAGCAGCCCTTTACGCAGGACACCTGTGGTCACATTCAGGTCACTCTTCATGTCACTTCAGAGCCTGAGTGACCATCACGAGCACGAAGGGCTAGATTTCCTCCCAAAACGCTGCTCTCCAATGTGGGTGTAGGGCAAGCATGCTCCCAGCTGCTCCCCTGGCGTGGGGACGCTGGCCCAGGACAGGACACTAAACCCGTTCTCTTCATTGCTTTGCTGTCTTTCCTATGTTCCTTTTGCTAGGTTGGGGGAGGGTATTGCACTTTTCCTCCCCCACTTTTTCTGAACAAAGGCATTATTTTTGGTTAAGTGGAAGATAATGGAGTTTTCTGCCTGTGTGGGTATGGCATACTCACTGCTGCAGTGATTTGCCATTTCATTCATAGGCTCTGAGGGTTCCCTCCTAGTCTTGCAGGAAAATAAAACATATCTGTATCAATAGATACAGATATATCTAGATTTTTGAAAAGACTGGGATGCCACTGACATATATAAGATTACATTCATCCCAATTTATCAGAGTAGTAGTTACACATGCGTAGTAAGGAACTCTATTATCCTGTCTTTAATTTACTCTCGAGGGGTTCATCTTTCACAAAATCCATATCAGACCCCCCTTTCTCATTTATTTTAGCAAGAGAGGGGAGAGGTCTCTATCTGATCTGATAATGGAGCTATTTGGCTCAGCCCAGCCATTAATCCATCTGACAGCTTTCCTATGAAAAGGCAGAATTTCCATCCTCCACTCCAATTTATTTCATCATCTGCACTTTCCTTCTCCCATCCCTGGTCAGTGGTAATAATGAGAACTGTCTAGAAAAATATATAAATATGGCACATGTGTATAAATACAGGTAAAGCAGGTAGCACGGGTGTGACAAGAAGGGAGTTCTGCCTTACAAGAATTTTTACCTCAAACGTTTACTTGCCTCATGAAAAGTTCAATCAGTCACCATCCTTTTGAAAATATCCCAACACAAAATTCCATTTTTCTCAGTAAAAAAGCTCTTTGTTTGCTTGGTTTTTTGGTTTTGGTTTTGTTTTGCATCGGTCCCTATCACAACAGTTCTCTGATCTTAATGAAAAATACCACACTGTAATTCTGAAGTGAGATTTTCTCATTGTGCTGATATTCAAGGTTACCATGCAGCAGGTGTGGAAAAGAGACAAGTATGCGATATGGATGTTGAGCTCTCCTGTCTGACCTGCTGCTCCGCAATTATCCTTAGCTGACAGCGTTTGACAAGGCTTAGGGTTAGACAAGTAGAACTCTCTGTGGAGAGGGGGTTTTCTTGTTTCTTTTTCAGTAAGAAAACCTGCTATGTAAGGCAGCTGAAACGATCACTACCCAGTAATGGTGATTTTAATAAAGTATTTTTCTTTCAAAATGCCAAACTTGTTAAGCTTTTAGCCAAAATGTATTTCTAAATAGAAATACTGTTTTGAAAAGAATTCCGAATTCTCTGTTTCTTTTCAAAACTTTTGACATGGAAGATGATGTCTTTCAGACTCACAATAGCATCTTATTTCCAGTTTAATTTTACCAATAAAAATATCTCAATTTTTTAAAATACATTCATGACATTTAGCGGACATTGCTATGGATCAGCTATAAGATATGCCAAGTCAAGTGTAGATAACACTCAGTTAAATGCCCAGATGCTTTCCCTGACTCTGCAACCTGGTTCCTCGTTTGCTATCTGACAGGTTTTACAGGTCTAAGTTCAGACAGATTTCAAATGAGGTCAGAAGAGAAGAGGGAAAAAAGGATTTTTCCCATAATGACACCCTGAGCAAAAGACAAGACAGAGTTTATACTTTTCCTACTTATATATCGACCTGTTAGCGCCAAAACCACTTAAAAATAGTTTTCATGTATGCAATCAAACACTTGCATTTTCATCAGGCTACTTCAGTTTCTTAATTGAAAATGGAAAACATGTCAGCCATGCTGGGCGTCTCCTCTAGGTTTTTGAGAATCCTGCTTCTTGCTAGTCTTTTCATCTGCCTGTAACTCCAGATGCTCAGACCACAGTGTGCAGTAGACAGGTAAATGGCATTGCTCAGAGGAAATTCTACCATTCCTCATGCTCACTCACTGCAGCCACCTGCACGGTCTTCTTGCATCACTGTCAGTCAGGATAGCAGGACAGCCCTTGAAACTAATCTAATATCTGGAAACTGCACAAAATGGTACAAAGATATTGGACCAAATTCTCTCTTCAGAAGGGCATGGCGGTTCCAGCAGCACCAGAACCGGGTCTGCCATCGTGCCTGGGGCAGAATCCTGCCGGGATACACACACCACATCAACAAGTGTTCCTTGTTTCTATTGAAATTTTTTGTCTTGGCAAGATGTGATTTAACATGTTCAGGTTTAAATCCCTGCTTTAAACCCTAGCTAAAAAGGTTAACACACTCATCTGGGTTATGGGATTCATACAAATTGGAATAGCCGAGGTGGAAAGGGTCTGAAACACCCTGCACCCCCCAAGGGACCTGCAAAGGATCCTGGCTTCCTCATTAATAAGTCCCATTTCTGGCTTCACTGAGACAAGATTCAAAGCAGAATCACTTTAAAGAGCATAAACCAACAATACTTTGAGAGACCTCAGTGGCCACGTCAATATTAAATCAAACCACTTCCTCTCTACCTCCTGTCACAGAATCATTGCAACCACTGGTACGTTCCCATCCCTGATGTCAATGCAGTTCCCTAGAGGAGAAGGGGCTCATGGTATAAGCTCAGAAACAGGAAGGCAACTGTAAACTGCAAAGCTTCCCAAAGAGCCTGAATGTTCTGTCACTGCTGACTTTGGTTTCCTCATTTCACATTTTCCAAGCCTTTTTCTGGGCTAAGATTTGAGGCATCCTTTTCTGCTTCATGTCAGTTCTGCAACAAAAAAGCTACCGTGGATTGTTTTCCATCTTTTTTTAATGATTCTCAACAAGAACAACAAAAAAAAAGCCTGTCTGCTCACCACCACGCTCTCAGCTGTCTGAACTGACAGTGTCTTAAGTCCTGCTGTGACTGAGCTGCCCTGGAAGTCTACTGCACAATTTACACTGCTTCCTAAGCAGAACTTGAAATCTTCACAGATCTTGAAATGAGGATGGACTTGCACTTTATAAGAGAGGTTATATAGCAATTTATCAGCAATTTCTGAAAGGAAAACATTTAAGAAGATGAAGAAAAATAAATATATCTTTCCAGTGATGTTTCCTAGGTCCAGCAAACAGTCATTGCAAACTCCAGCCCCTTTCAGGTTCTTCTGTCTCTGTCTGTCTTCTATATAACATTTCCTCAGTACCCCTTATTTGGGGAAAGCAAGAATAATTGATAATGTGCAAAAACATACAGCTTAAGTGCATTCTGGTCTGAAGGCAGCTCACAGAAACCTTTGGTGGTTTAAAAATGGAACTAAAAGGATTTACGTGCCCTTGATAAATTTTAAACTACTTTAAACACTTCCCAGAAGTAAATTATCTTCCTTCCATAGAGCAGTACTGAAAGAGGGAGGTAAGAAAAAACAATTGAATTAAGCGTTCCAAGGAGTTTTCAGGATGAATTCTTAACTAGCTCTGAGATTTCCTATTTGTAACCCAATCCTCTGACTGATTAAGCTTCTTCGGGTAAACATGTTTACTTTCATGCAAAACCTGTTTAAATCAAATGACTAAAATTTGCCTTAACAATTCCTTTGCAGCATGAAATGCTTCTTGCAGTACCTGAATGTTTCTCCTCAGTTTTGGCAGTATATGCTCTGTAAAACCTGAGCCTTGCGCACTCTGCTCAGCAAAACGGGTCTCTAGTATGCGGCTGGACCAGGCACCGCAATGAAATGGAGATTTCTGAAAAAGCTTCAATCTAGCAATACCTCATGCACTCAGAAAGATGCTCATTGTGTTCTTTATTTTGATATGAAGCTTAAATTATTGATCACTGCTCCTGTATTGAAAGCTGAAATCAAATACAGTATCTGACCGACCACTTAAATCTTCCACTCAACCTGCCAACTCCAAATAACTTTTTTTTTTTTTTTTAAATCTTTTTAGAGCTTTGGTTTATGAAAATTCACGATAACGCTTTCAGTTTGGTTTGAGGAGGGAAAAAGGTCAGTGCTCCTCAGTGTTCAAGCTATTTCCTGACCAGGTTTGTTATATCAGGCTAATCCTAAACATACAGACAGAGACCTCTACTTCTGAAAACCCAGAATTCCTCAACATTCTTGGCATGATAATGCAAAATATCTTGTATTGCTTGTGATTATTTGCATACATGACAGGCAACATAGCTGCTTTCCTGGGCACTCCATTAAAATTGCTTTCTTCCCAACTTTTTAAAAACTAAATGAACAAAAGAAACGATGGTAAATGTGACCTGTGGCATAAATTGTTTTATAAAATATGCTGCAGTGAAAGCTTTATTCTTTTTTTTGGTTTTAGGCCTCAGAACCACGCAGCCACCGTGCTCTCTCTCAAGTCGTAAGACACTGAGTCATAACATTAAGAGAGAAACTGATGCATTTTAGTTTTAAAATATTAAGTTTCTGATTGCACGGTTGACAGAGCAGCTCATTGTCATTTCCTTATGTTCAGAGCAGCCAGTCTGGTAGTGGTGTCATCCACTGGGATCCCCTGCTCTGCCTGCCCTCTCCAACACGAAAACCCAACACTCCTTGAGAGAAGCAGTGCCCATAATCAAATCTGAATATCCTCAAACATGAGACTCAAAACTAAATCAAACAAAAGCACAAGCTTTGCCCACCTAGAGTTTGAAACTGGTTCTGGAAGTTTATGGTGCAATAATGCTGAAAGTCAACAGCTAGATAAATAGAGCAAGCAATTCCTGCCTTGTCTGATTGAGAGCAAAACCAGGTCCTGAATTAAGAGCATTTGGTAGTCCTGCTAAGGTCCTACACCCTTCCAGGTATTTGTGATTGATCTGCTTCAAACAATCAGAACGAACAGATGGTACCCATTTCTTCCACATCTGATAGGAAGGGCATTAGCAGGGAAGCACAGGATTTGCTTCTGCAACCATTAATCAGATGTGTTCTGCAATATGCAGACAGGAGAGACCACAGTTGTGCCGTCCTTTGGAACCTGACTTGCAAGAACCAACAGATTTCTGTTCAGAGAGCAAAACAAACAAGAAAACTGAAAACAAAGCAAGAAGGGTTTAAATGAGCTATCTACCAGGTAGAGATGAGATACAGAAAGGGCGGGGAAGTGTAACAGTCAGGCAGCCACAAAACTGAAGCGGGGATCACTGCTCTGCTTGTGTCAATTTAAGCAACTACTTCTGCAGGTTTGAAGTGAAAGCCATCATCCATCCATAGTAGGCATTTTACCTACAGCAATAACTATTCTCTTCATACTCCCCCAGCTACTCCACAGTCTTCAGCGAATAAAAAAAACAAACCCAAAGAACAAAACTCTAAGTGCATAGATCCCAAAGTCTTTGCAAGGCAAATAGTTTAAAAGTGTCCCAGGTCTTCAGAAACAGAAGTCAGTATGTAAATGGAGGAGTTACGCATTTGAAGTCCATTAATGTTTATTAGTTACTTATAAAACACTTCTCCCAATTGACATAGTTACTGCTTTCTTTCAGGACTTTGTTCATCAGGCATCTATACCCTGCAACAAATATGCTTGCTTACTCCAATACACTTTGCTCAAAGATAGCGCTATCTCTGATGTAAACAGATTATATGACAAGCAGGTATGGTAACTTATAGTCTATAACAGGTTTTATCTTCAATCGCTGAACTATATCCCTAGCTTACAGAACAGAAACTAACAAATGGATTGGTTAAGTGATTCAGTGAAGGTTGCAGACAAGATTGTGCTGGACAAAAACTAGACTCTCATGCCATGATACCCCCATGTTGCATCTCCGCTAAGGCTAGAACAACTGTGAGCTTTGTTGCATGGCACCCGCAATTTTCTTTCAACTTGGTGGCCTGGACCCTGCAGCATTGAACTCGTGTCCAACATAAATGCTGCAGCAACTGATAATAAAACTGCCTGCAAATCCTGTAAATATATAACCTAAAAGCAGAAAATTCTTTTTTTCAGTTTGAAAATGCTTTTTGCTCCTTATAAACAATTTCCTTCAAAAATCACAACCACGTCAAGGGGGTTTTCTCGTGGTTATCACGTTTTTGAGCTGCTCTATTACTCATCCTTCCTTTTTGCCTCCCCTGTCACACCATCACCCCCCTCCATATCACTCATCATCAAATTTACAGAATGGAAACCATTTAAAGCATCAAAATTATTGCTGAAGGTGAACAGGAGATGAAAGTCAAGTACCATGCTCTGCCTGCCTTTTGGGATTTCTCACGTACCGTGTTCTGTGTTTCACTCATCAAGATGTCATGCTTAAAAAGTTACACAGCCTGAAGAATCAAGAAAGCAACAGAAAGGAAAGGGGAAGAAAAGGTTGAACCCTCTTGCTATTGCTCATGTTTGCCTACAAAAAATTTTGAAAAAGATTCCCAAGTCTGACAGCAATCACAGCCATCTAGACAGTGTCTAACACATGAATAATACGTTGATGTCAGCTCAAAAAAGACCAAACTTGCTGGCCTCCGAAGGCCATTTTACAGCTCACGTATATATCTGACATTAGGGAAAGAGAGATTGCATCATTTCAGATATATGACACTCTCTGTGTATGCAGCTGCTTTCTGGATTGACTTCCATGATAAAGGTGTCACTTCTGGAGAAAATTGATGTGAGCCAGCATTGTCATTTCTCTAGTTCATTATTCCCCATCACTTTGTCCTCCTAGTTCCAACCTGCTCTGTAGACTGAGGTTCGACATATCTATCGATTTCTTCAGTGCATAAAGGTGAAAGTATTTTTAAAGAGCCTGACTGAACTGGGTCCACAATGTCTTAGTATTTTGGATTTTTCCATTTCAATAAAATGAATTAAAGTTAAAGAAAGAAAGACTGAGACATATAAACTTTGCAAAAGCCTGCTTTGAAAATGTCTGAATTGATCAAATAAAGCACCTTTGAGAATAGTAAATCCTCCTGTTAACATGCAGTTTGATGTTACTTGGTTATACCAGTATTGTGTTTGTTCTTGCCTTTAGATATAAACATAATCCAGTCTGCGCATGCAGACTTGCTTTCGGACAGGTGGGAGTAGTTAAAAACGTTTCTAGAAACAGTGCCCTAATACAACCCTCATAACTCATACTTAAATCTTTACAGAACAAAGGCATACTTCTGCAGGGTTATAGATAGTTTGGGTAAGTATAGCACATTCTGGGCTATGAACATGTCAGAATATCTCCTTCATTGCTTTCCTTACAAGTGAGAGCACGTGTTTATCAGGGAAATGCATCTGCTCATTTATTTCCATCATTTCACTGGCCACCCCAGTAATTACCCAATGTAATTGATTGATTTGGGGTTGTTATTAAAAATATAGAGCAAGCTTTCTTTTTTTTTTTTTTTTTTTTGCTTTTCTCTTGTCTGCTAGTTCGGTGGAGCTTTGCTGCTCTGTTTACGGCATTGCTGTCACTTCTGCGGCACAAAACAGATTCTGCAAAACCCCGCTTTTCTGTTTACGGCTTCCCTGCAGGAGAAGGCAGAGGCACAGCCAGGTTGAGAAGAGGAGAGCGGAGCCTTCCTGATAAGGAATTGACCAGTGACCTCCCAGGCAATGCTCCAGAACAAGCGCTGACAAGTGCTTGCAGAAGAAGTGGTCAGAGAGCTGACCACCGGTGCATTTCCTCAAATACTCTGGGGCAGAAGAGATGTTGTGCATCATTCTGACCGCTCCCTAGCTTTCCCCAGCTCGTTGCCTGAATGAAACCCTCCTCTTTGCCACATGTTAAGAATAGGGAAAGCAGAAAGCACTGGATGTAAATTGCCAGTGTGATACAAATGGTGTCCCTTTCTTTCACTTTTCCCATTTTTCCTCCCTGTGCTTGCCCCAGAGTGCAAGTCCTGCTTTCATTCCAAGACAGTTACATCTGTCAAGCCTGTCCCATTTTGCATCCATTCATGCCAGGTGCAAAAGCTAAAGCAGGTGCTACAAATGCTTGTTTGATTAGTGCAAGCTGTTGATATTGTTTCTTGATATTTCACAAAAGAAAGAGTGAGAGAGAATGAAAGAGAAAAAGAAAAAGGGGAAACAGTGGCAGCCTTCGATAAGATAAATGGGTTGAAAGTGCCTTGCTCTGCTGTGATGGCTCCCATCAGACATGCCCAGCAAGGTAAAACAGGCACTTTTCAAACAGATGGTCTCAAAGTCTTTACAGCATTATGGCTCAGAGTAACAGCATATCTCACTGCCACATGCTGGGGAGGTAACTGTGCCGTGAAGGAGACGCACTCAATTTACCTGCCTGCCTTAATAGCATCCGACTGTCTGGTCTGTCAAGGTGTTAAGGTACATCTATGTAAAAGGCAGCTGCTAAAGAGACGTAGCTGAGATTATGGAGACAAAATAAAAGCCTTTTGCTAAAGCAATGAATTTACATTCTGAGGACAGGGAATCTTAAATCCTTTTTGAACAACTACATGATCTCTGTGACGAGGTTTGTGGCTGGGGACAGTGTACCCACCAGATGCAGCCACCTTCTCCTCCTGGAGATACTATGGAGGCAGCCAGCACGTTATAGAAACTCTTTCATGCAGGCTGCAGAAGTCTGGTTACATCCAAAGTTCTGAAATGCCATATTAGTTGTGGGTTTCTGGCATGCTGAGCCAGGCTGCCAGGCACTTTTGGGTACATATACTGCATTCACTGGAGAGAAGCCTTTAGTCAGCATAGGAGACTCATTTCCAGTTGTCTAGACAGACAGTAAATCTGGATTTGCAGGTTGCAGTAGATCTGCCTCTCAGAAGATGGCATAAATACAGCCTGGGTTTCTGTTCCCTATCTGTAGAATGGGGATGATAAATTACAACACTATCTTTGCCTTTCTCTTTCCTACTAAATTTGCAACTGCTTTAGGAAGAAAAAGAACAGTCTCATCAAAACAGGTGTTTGTTGTAAACAGCCAGGTGGACTCCAGACCCTTCAGATTCCTTCCTCCAGAAGCAGAAATCAGTGTGTCAGCGGGATATAGCTTGGATTGGCACAGAGTATCTTGAGACAGTAGAGCAGGCAGGAGAGAGTGAATGCCTTCTATCAAATTAAAATTTATTTCCTTGAAGGCTACAGAGAGCCTTTAGAAATGCAATTTCTCATTCAGACTGTTTCAGCCTCTCCCTGAAGAGACCAGTGTCGATAATCAGGTAGCTATGAAAAGCTGCCAACACAAGGATCACTCCTCTCTGAACTGGAGTTTGCTGGAGCCTTTTCCCAAGCATGTTACAAAGTCATTATGAAAAGCTCTTCCTTCTGTCACAGAGCCGTCTCTTCCTGCAGGCTGGAAAGGCAAGGATGAGTTTTCCACCATGGTGTGACAAGCAGAAGTGTTCAGGCTGGTAAGTGCAATAGCTGCCAAGTCAGATATGCCCCTCCAGCCTCTGCTGTGCAGGTGAGGGTAAGCAGAACAGGCCAGGAGCTATGACAGAGGCCCTAGAGCCATCTGGCCAGGATGGGGCTAGCTTAAGTGGGTTACAAGTCACACAGGGCAGGAGAAAGCCCAAGCCTGGATGTAGCCCAAGCAGTTTCCAGAGAGCATGTTGCCAGCCAGTTCTCGAGCCTCCTTACCAAAGACGGCGAGTTTTATACAGTATCAATATACTCCTTCAAGCAGAACTGGAGTCTGCGGGACAGCCCCACTCTGCACATGACCCTGTGAGTCCAGGCGACAGCAGACTCCCAGCCAACAACCCTCAAGGTGATTTAGCTTTAAAATGCATCTGAGCCTTGATAACAAGTATATTCACAAGCCAAAGTGCTGTGTGAAGGCTTATCCCTTGGGAGATGGGGCTTGCTGCCATGCACTGCACAGGCCATAGGACTACAAGCGTGATCTCACAGCAGACCCAAGGATTCCATGGTTCCATAAAAGCCTCATTCGGAACTTTTGCCCAGCATCCCTCTTTTCACCAGGCATCTCACTGCTGTGATGTCCCACAGTCCTGATTTTCAGCATCTTGACCCTTCTCGTTTTGAAGCCTGAGGCCTTGCAGGCTAGGACACTAATTAAACTGTTTGTTGCTCTAAGACAGACAAATGCCTTCTTTCAACAAGAGAGATTCATCACAAGGTGCTAAAAACCTACAGCATCCTTTGACTTCAGATGAACTGGGGATGCTGAGCACATCTGAAAATGAGGTGGCTAACTCATTTCCGGCTGTTTCCTCTGAGCAAACGGCTCGCCTGCAACTCCACAGGTAGCGCATCAGCTCTCCTGCACCACTGACTCGCTGATACCCTCAGCAGGCTTTGATATCCAAAGGTTTATTTTGTTTAAAGAGGCTCTGCCACCGTATCACTGCATCAGAAATGAGCCTTCAAATCGTGTTCACCCTGGGCCATGAGAATAGAGAAAAACATTTTGTCTGAAATTTGGCTGAATTGGTCTGCTATTTTCCAACTGCCGTCCCCTGTTTGAGTGGCGCTGGCAGATTTATGCATTCGATATGTATTCACTTAAACTACTTTTATCTAATGATAAAGGAAAATGTTAATTCATAAATAACCTTAGGCAGTGGCAGGCCTGAAATGTATACATTACTTCTATCTGCGTTCAGCAAGCTGAAAAATGACAAAGTGGCCCAGCAGTGCAACCAGGCAAAGCATAAACCATTCAGCAGAGCAACATGGAGAGTCCGTGCCACGCTCCCCTTACAGGCTAAGCTGGCAGGTCCTGGTTATGTTCCTGTTGCAGATTAAGCTGGCTGTGTGAGCTGCCAGCGCCTGAGTCAGCAAACCAGAAGGTGAAAGAGAGAGCCTTCAACCACACCTGCGTGCACGTGGTTGCCACTAGGAACTTGAGCCACTGGTGAGCGTTCCTTCCCACCTGCTGCCTCAGATAGATAGGTCAGATGTTTCCTATGCTCTTCCACTGCAGGAGACTGAGAATCCCATTTTCCACGGGGCAAGACATCCAGACACTTTAATAGCTTGATTTTTGCCAGGCTTACCCTCCCTTGTGAAGGTAAATCCCAGAGGTGCTGGGCTGGGTTGCCTCCAAGTTTTGCAGTCACGGATTTTCATGAAAAGAGCTGACAACGCAAATGGCTCCAGCAAAGTTTTTTTTTTTTGTGACTCAAGTGACTTCTTCATATTGAGCAGATAGCAGCTTTTATCTCTTTACACCATTTGGTTATCATATTTTTTTATCACTGAGGGAGCCTCTAACGATGCCACTACCAGGGGAGAGCAGGCATAAGAAATTCTCTCATATGGATCTGCTAACACGCTTCCTTGCTGAGGCACAACATCCCAGCTACCTGAGGCTCGGGCATTCACATTAAGCACTCTGCTCTCACACTGCAGTATCTCATTTTAGTCCATTACTGAACAAGCAGCCCACCTCTCCCAATAAAAGTGTTACACTTCAGTTATGCTTCAATCGACACAGATTGATACATCTGCTAACCCAAAAACACAGTCATGCTCTTCTGTTTTCTTCTTTCTGAGTCCATCCCCCTTTCAACTCCAGCCTGGCACAGCTAAGAATCTGAGAGAGAGAGATAGCAGGAATCCTTTCTCTTGCCTCACTCCAATTCAAACTACCTCCTCAAAAGGGACCAGTCTGGCAATTATTGGGGTTCATAACCTCTTTCTTAATTACCTGCATATAAACAAATCTCTGCAAAACATATGAAGACTACGAATAAACTGCCTCATGTTCTCCAGCAAAGTCTGTCTAATTATTGTTATTTTTAAATGTGAATACACTTGAATAATAAAGAGAAAAATCATTCACATTTTGTAATTCCTCAATATGCTACATATTGAGATCACACATATCACATACACGTGTGATACATATCACAGATTCCCTCCAGCAACTCATTGTTTCTGAACTTTTGGTACTTTCATCCTGGAGCAATGTGACCAAGGAGGCAACGAGCTTAAAGGCATTTGGATGCTAATGAACTACAGAGGTGATGTTCAATAGGCTGAGAATGATAGTGCGTTTAACTCTTGTCCTGGTTTGAAGAAAACTCTGTATTCACTTACTCTGCGGTGAATACCAGAGCTGGGAAACCACAGGGAAGAAAACAGGAACATAGGACACAGTGTACACTAATCTCTGGCATCAGTGGTTTGTGTCTTTCTCTTCCAGGCAAAAGAAAAGAACGCCTAGATCCAGGGTTTGGATCCTAAATGAAAGATTAAAGGTCTTGCTTTGGTATTTCTCTGAGGTAACACGTGTCCCATCAGTGCATCCAGTTTTATACAGTAGTGCTAAAACATATGTTCTCGTGTAGCCTAATCTCAGGATTACCCTTGTAGATAGACGAATGAATAAATGAAAGTGAATAGCATGCCCACTGGTTGTGCGGTGGCCAGAAACCTGCTCAGGCTGACAGAATTGCTAAAAGGGACTGTGCAACTGGTGAAACGCAAGCTGTTTCTGCAAGGGGAGCCAGCAGGCCGGCAGGTTCCTATACAGGCATGGCTTCCCAGCAGCCACAGAATGAGCCTATGGAAAGGCACACAGCATGTAATGCGAGATGCGTGTATGAAATAGTTGAGTAACGAATAGTCCTTTATACCAAACTTACTGTAAAAGTCAGACTCCCCAACCGCAGGAACAACATTCAGCTGTGAAAATTTTGCTGGAAATCGTCCAAGACACATGTCTTGTAAGGTCGCAGAAGGGCAGTGGGTACCTCAAATTCAAGTGGAAGGAAAATATTTAACAAAATAATGACAAGGTCCTGCTCGCGATTTCAGCTTGGATTTGGAGACATGCTGTCTTTCACCCCTATTTATATATATTTTCTGACAGATCCTGTCAGCACTGAAATGATTTGTGCTGGTGCCAGCGTTCAGCTTCTGGGATGGCCCAACACCCTAAGAAGACTGAAAGTTACAAGTACGACGTGTGGAATAGCTGTTATGCTTTCTGACTGACACTGCACAAAACAGGAAAAAGGACAAAAGGCAGAGCCACACCACCTGATCAAGCTGTAAGCTTTGCAAATTCATCTTGTCATTCACCTTGCCTGTCTGAGCATGCTGACTTGAAACTGCTGTAAGCAATACTGTAAGCAAGCAAAACGGTGTTTGCAATTCATCTCTGACAAACACAAACATTATATTATACCATTGGAATCAAACTTTAATTTCACATTCAAATACCTCTTAAACCAGCCACCTTGTAATGTGCTTTGATGAGTTATTAACACTTTTGAGAAGACCAATTGTCTTTCAATAGCATCGATTTAACAGTAATGGCTTTTTAAAATATTACCTCTTGCCAAGCTAACACGCAGTGAATTTGCTCAAGCTGCAGAAAGCCAGGCAGGCAACATGAACTGCACTGCCGCTGGTGCAGGATTCATATTGTTTGGTGTCCCTCTGACATCTGCATTTACTAATTGATAAAGACTTGAGACAACACCAAAGTACTTGCCTCTCTCCAGTTCACCTAGCAGATAATAAATGTTTCCAGGATTCCATCCTTTCATTACCGAGTCAATTGAGGGGAAAATAGGTTTGCTCCCTGGGTCAAAATATCCCCAGAGAATTTGAGGTCCCATTTGCATCCCCTTAAAGATTGCATCCTTGCTGCATTTTTAAAACAGAAACATAAATACACAGAAACAAAAACATAAATATAAATAAACAGTTTCTCTTAGAGAAACTTCCCAAGCTCATAATTTGCCTAAAGATAACAATATGAGCTATGCAAAACAATTCTGACAGAAAACAGGAGGCAATCAGAGCTAGTAACCTGTGAGCTTCCAAGACGGTCAAAAATCAGGGCCTTTCTCACAGCAAAATGCAGTTTAAGGTTTTCCACCCTTCCCTGAGAAGCCTGACGCTACCACAATCCTCCTCCACCTCTGCATCCCTCAATGGTTTTTTATGGCCACAGCCTAACCCCCATCTCTGGGGAAAGCAACCAGCCAGCACCAGTCCACTGAACTAGCTTACAGTGCGGTCCTACAAACTATGTTATCCACTCTGTGGATTCGCTCATGGACTGAAAGAGGGGCTGGAGCCTTTTATCCTGCCCTCACAGCTGAGGAGTATCATGTGCCAAAGTACACTGAAACAGGCAAAGGAAAGGAAAAATTACTTGGGAGTTATTCAAGAGTTTTCCAAGAGACTAAAATCTCTACAGAATTAAATATTCAGTAAGCACATTGAATGAGGTCATGTGCAATACAAGAGCCATATATATCCACAAGCATGACAGAGTAACCGAGAGAAACGTGGGAGTCAAGTGCATTTCTTGTCCACACTAAGAGGCACTGCAGAATAGATTTGTTTGCAGATAGTTTTATGGGGAAAAATACCCTTCTAAAATTCAGTGGGGAATCATTACTTTGATGTAAACTTGTATTTGTGGTAAAGAATTCTAGAAGATGGTTTATAAGCAAATAGAAAGGATTGTCATTCTCTATGACTAATGTTGTTTGTTGCTCTTTCTTCCAGAACCCCCCACTGTTTTTTATTTGTTTGTTTCTCTTTAAACAAGTAGGATTTTCCATAACCATACAGAGCAAGCAACATTTCAAGGTAGTTTTGCAGCTGTTGCATATACCTGAATATAGTAACCTTAACGATTTGGGCTTTAGACCTTTTGTCTTTGTTTATGCTCTTACATATTACTGACACAGAGATCGAGTTGGCTGTCTTCCTTTCAGTGATGACAGCACACTTCTTTCCTGGTAAATTCATTAAAAACTAAGTAACTGTTTGCTCTGATCAGTAAAAAAGACCCAGAATTTGGAGTTTCAGGTCCAGGAACTGCAAAGTTGTTGCTCTTCAGAAACGAGACAGAATGTTTTGTTACATCCTCATTTGTCTTGATTAGCTTTCCTCCTAAGACTCTGTGAGAAACTGTCCTAGCTGGATATGTAGCCATAAAGAAAGTTTACCAAAAAAACCCCAACACCCAAACCAACAAAACACCAGAGACTATTAAAGAAACTGTAAGTCATCAGTTGATTGCTTTCATTCTGCTTTTTCCAAATTTTCAAAAGATCGAGTTTTAGGATTGCTGCTTTCTCCATGGATATTTTAACTTCTCAGCAAAAGAAATCATATGAATTTCAGGAAAATGTAAGCAAGCAGGGGAAAGGATGCACATTGTAGAGCAAAACTTTTGTGTCCCTCTGGACTTTCTGAGGGAAGGAAAAACACAGAGGACGGGGATACTGATGTCTGAAACAGGGAAACCAGAGGAAAAGTAGATGAATTTTGGGTTCACTGATCAAAATACATTCACAAGGTTGAAAAGGAAGAAAAAAAAAAAAAAAAGACTCAGGGGAAATACCAAGAGCCCTGGGAAGTGGAAAGATGGAGCATGTAACTAGGATTATGTGATTTATGACAGGCACCAGGAAGTAAATCAATGGGAAATTACAAAAATAAGAGTGCTGCTGTTGAATCAGATTTCTTGTGATTGATGGAGAGGAGATTTCCTCTTGCATGGAGCAAGGGAATTGCTAGGATCTTAATAAACCACTTTGGATATACAGAGAGCAAATTTTCCCTATTAAAATAATCCCCTTGGGGCCTTTTGAAACTTCTGCTTTGAGGACTATTAAAGTTTGAGAACTCCAATCTTTTTTTAAAGTCGTTCTCCCTGCTTCTCCTATTTGTAGGGAGAAAGGGATAAAGGTTGCTTAAGAAAGGAGCAGGCAGACAGAAACAAAGAGAGGTTTTCCCATAGGATATTATTATAATGTTCATGCATTCCCATGAACAACTTTTTCTCGCTTGTTTCTCCTCCTAAAGGTAGCAGTAGAAAAAGATTTCACTAGAGATTACATATCAGTGTAGAGTTTGAGAAAGTCTTTAATGTTCATGGAAGCTGGGATTTCTAACAATGATCTCACAGGCAAGAGCTGGACTGTTTTCCTCTATCTTTTTCGACCATCCTTGCCTCAGGCTGCTCTTCATGGGTCAGATCCAAAGCCTGATCCAAATAGAAAGGTCCTCTAAACCTAATTAGGCTTTGGATGAAACTCCAAGCACTTCAGGCTTGCTTTCGGACACCACCCTCTCCCCCTGTCACTGCAGTCAGAGATGCTTTGCTGCAACAATGATTGCCGTGCAATTAATGCTAGACTAGTTTTGTGATATACACTGATGGGAAATAAAACGAAGTACTTGGCTCCTTTTCACCAGGGAATTCAGCCAGGACAACTTGCTTTCTAATGCATCTATGCCAAGGTCTGAGAAAAGCTGTGGATCAGAGTCAAGCATAAATTATTTCCATTGTTTGTTTTGCTACCTCAGAGGAATGAGAAATCACCAAGCAACAGCGCTCTATCAAGCAGGCTATCTGCAAAAACCAGGACTGTACTTTAACAAGCCCTGCTCCCAGGAGCTCTCGCTCTCAACAGCGGCTGGCACAAAATATTGACACCAACTCACAAAAAGGTCCCTAAAACTTCTACAAGAGAGATGAAATACTAAGTGGGCATGCAGAGAGAATTAGTCTTTCATTTTCAGCACACAGTGAGAAGAAAGGAGCACATTAGCAAGCCAGTTTGTGGAAGCTCATGTTTCCTTTGCCCTTGTAGATAAAAAGCTTTTTTTTATAGGTAAGTGCCAACCAGCAGCCACCTGATCCATTCTTCTGTACAGCTGGGAAGCTAGCAGCATCCACAGAATTTAATTCACCTCCCCACTAAAAATCCTAAATACACCAACTACCCTATTGCCTCCTTGCACAGACAGGCAGAGGTAGCCTGGCTGCCACAGACGTCAACTTACTTTGCTCCTCCTGTGCTGATGGTTTGCAAAGCTTCCACAGACAGAGGGCAGATGCGTAGTCCTTGCTAGGTTTTCTAAAGTCTCCCACCAAACTTTGCTCCAAACATTGTAATTGTAAATGTTGGTTTCCAAGACGCTATACTAGATCGCTCGCTTCTTCCCAGTCTTTTTATTTAAGGCTTACAACAGAGCAGGGAATTACAGGAGAGGCAGAAAAATAAGTCTTATCTTTAAATTGAAATAAAACCAGAGAATAGCCCACACGTGCTACTTTCCTACACGGAAGTGACTGTAAAGCTATGTAAGTCTTAAATTCTAGGAAGAGAAGGAGAATTGCCTCTTTTCCACAAAGCTGTTCAACTGAACAATCAGCCCCGCAGCCTTCAGAGACCAAGGAGCCAGAAGGAATGGTTGCAATATTTTAGTCTGGAAAGCTTTCTGGTGGAGAAGAGGTTTTTCCCTAGTTAACCTTCACAGAGTCTCAAACTACCAAAAAAAACGAAAAAAACCACCAACACCCACCACAAAACCAGGCCTGAGGCCTCCCACTGTTATTAGTCATATCCATCTCATGCTGCTTTTCTATTCCCCTTCTCTAATAAAGCAGTACAATGCCTTCTGGCTTGTAGGGACCTCATGACTTTAGGGAAATCTATATTCTTCCTGACAGAAAACACCTTTGTTCTGAACAAAGATCCCCTGTCAAGCAGCAAAGCTACAAGGCCCTGCTTTCCCCAGTGACCCTCGCTGCTGCCCAGCTACCGTAAAGCTGTAATTAGTATCCGGTTGCACTAGAAGGAAGTAATCACACCCTCAAGTAAGAAGGGTAAAAGGCTCTTGGCAGCACCCTCAAACATGCCGTTTGCTGTAGTCCATGTCCCCTCCCAAAAAATCTTTGTGCATGTTTTGGGGATTTGCACCACTCAGCACTATATCTGGCAAACAGAAGATCTTGTTTGCACAAGCAAGTAATTAGCAGAGGCTGGGTCATTAGGTAAGTATTCTTGGCAGGTTGTTTATTACTGGGTATGTGTTTCACTCCTAAGTTAACCAGGCATCTGGCAGCAATTACACCCAAAGCCAGGCAACCCATCCAGCGTACACAGTCTGATGAAAAAAAGTAACTAAAATGCCTTCAAGGGTGTGTAAGAGGCAAATCTCCACCAGGAGAGAGACTTGAACTGACAGGATGAAAGTTGTTAATTGTGGGAATAGGCACGATAGATTTTATTTTTTTATAACAGCCATTGTAACTTATTTTTACATATTTTCTCTCCAGTTTTACATCTTTTTTTACATCCAAGTCTTGCATCCTCATTTGTCGTTCCCATACAGCAGTTCCACTTTCCATCTGCAGGCACCCTGCTGCCCTGCTCTCATAGACTAGTGGTCCCTGGTGCACGTCGGCAAGGGGAGCAGCCACCACACAGGTGGGTGTGTTGGTAGAGCTCCTGTCACTTCCCTCTGGAGGTTTTGAGTTGGTTTACAAACAAGAGGGAGAGCTGCCACTGAGCCAAGGTGTGCGCGCTCCTTGGTGCCGCAGGCAGGAGAAGCTCCCTGGTAAGGCAGCAAGATGACTAAAGTAGCAGTGATAGTTGGAGTCCATAAAATAAGGCTATCTATGCAGTGGTAAAGGGAGAGGGCCCAGCTCTGCTAACGCCATGCCTCACCTTGCTAAAGGGCTCTCACTTTTTTTAAGCTACACCATTTCTCCCTCCCCCTTTTCTCTCAATAGGGAGGGAGAGCATATGGAAACCACAGAGATGGGGCTTTCCCTGCATTTCCAAGTAGTATAAAACAGAGTTGTACAGTACAGTGAGGGACTCCTCAAAACAGGAGAAGCCAAGAGCTCCCACAGAAGTCAAAGAGCAACAGCAAGGTGAGAATTCCCAGGGCCAAACATAGAGGCAGACTGGAGCAGATTCACCGGTACCTGTCATCTGTGCGTGTACCTTCACTGGCAGCAAACGGAGAGTGGGCTCTCTAGGACATTTTCCCTGAATACAAGGGCTTGTTGGTACTTCTAGACCCTACGCTAAGCTGACACTTGACTTCAGACTTTCTCCATTATATCGTCTGGACAGCATCCAGACATTTGTGCAGGAAATGAAAGCATACACCATTGCTAAGGTTCCGTTACTTGTGTATCTGTGCATTACATCCTAACCCAGTCCTGCCGTGTCCATTCCCCTGTGAGTGATGGCTACTAAAATGAGGGAAGAAACAAAAGTATCAGTCAGAGCCATGCAGGCAGCTTTTGTGCAGCTCCAGTTGCCAGGGAGATGGCCATTCATCCTGTGTCCAAATCAGAACAGCTGTCTCATTTGGAACCTGACCTGCAGGCAACGAGCATGCTGTGGTCATTGGTGAAAAACTGGGCAAAAAGAGGAAAAAATAATTATAGACACCAATAAAAATGCAAAAATAACTCAACCCCCCACCTTGTTGTGAAATAAAATATTTGAGCTAGCAGATACTTCTAATGTAAGCTAATGAAGGACATCATTCCTTTTCATGGGTGCTGAAAAAGTGCGGTTACCATAATTCCCATTTCCATTTGCACATTAAAAAAAAAAATGCCAATCCAAAACCACTACAGCTGGAAGGAGATTTCACATTCAGTGGGCTTTGCAGGAGACTTATTAAAACTAAGGCAATGCTTTAGAGTGGTATCATGCAACAAGCTGCTGAGAGCTCTACAGAAGATGAGACTGAATTCCTTCACAGGGTTTCCCTTTAGACAAAAATGAGACAAGCCAGAGCTACCACCACCCCTGTGCTATTCATGCAGGAGATGGTTCTTGCTGCCTCTGTTCTCTTAAGATCAAAATTGTAAGGCCTAACACAAACCAGTTCTTGATCATTTTTGCTGATATTTAGACCAAATATTGATGCCCACTGGGAAGAGTCCACCACACCTGGTTTGTGTTTAATATTTTAAATAGTGATGAACTAGTTTGAGAAACTGAATAAACCACTGCACACATTAAAGGCAGTTGCTGTCGCTTGTGTATTAAAATTTAGTCGTCCCTGTTCATCTCAGGAGTCACTGTAAGATGGAAATACTGACTTGCAATGCTTACAAATGCTCCTAAAGTGATTTTAAAGCTAATATACCTTTTGTTTTCTGTTTTTCAATCACATAAGTCAATACAATCGCCCTTAAGGCTCCTGCATCCTTTGCCTGACAGACATGTGAAGCTTGCCATGATCCAGCCTGAAATTCCTTTCTTCTTTGTCACCAACCAAATTAAAGCTCTTCCACCATTTCAGCTACCAATTTCCGTATCCACTGGGCAAGATTTCAAATCAATATCTTTGTTTTTGAAATTATGATAACTAAGACATGCATAAACACACAGATCAAAAGTTATTCTGAAAATAGCATCACAACCTTCTAAGCAATGTTGATGATGCCAAAGTTAAATAAGGTTTTTCTTACAGCATCCTTAAAACTACATTCAAAATTAGTCAGCTTTATTTTTTTTTTCCCCAGCAGGTAATGTGGTCTGACTGCAGTGAAGGAGTTTGGGAGGGAGCCTGCCAACTTCAGTGAAGCTAACAGAGAATTTTCAAAGACTGAAGAGGACACTTTGTTCCAGCTTTCTCAGGTTCTGTTATTTAGACTACTTTATGGGAGCACAAGCAGACAAACTGTACAGGCACACACAATGCATACTGGCAGCATATGTATGATTAATGTCAGCATTACCAGAAAGAAATATTTTGATGAATTCACTTATGTGTTTGCATACTCAAATCAGATTTGATATTATGTATAAAATGTCATTTTTCCTATTTTCCAGCAAACATTCTAAAACGGGATTTCACATTCTTTATTTCTCCAGTTTCTGCTTCCAGACATATTCTTCAGATTTCCCTCATCACACCTCACGCTGAAACAAGAGTGATGCTTTCTCTGCTACCCTCCAATAAACAAATTGGCTGCATTTAACAGAGACAAGTAATGGTTTAAAAAAAATAAAAAAAGACAAGCAAAGCCAAAATAGATTTTAATTTCAAGTTCCTTAGGGTCCTGTTATATAAAGAACAGCCTGAGGGGAAATATCTTAGAGATGATGGGAAAGTATCTGACAGGTTCCTTTAAACTGAGATCCCGTTTTAAATCTATCTCTATCCTTATATTTAACAATCTGAATTTTAAGGGTCAAAAGCCAGGCAATTTACTAGCAAGTATTACACCTCGCTATGCTTGTTTGCACTCCCGAACTGTATTCTTAATGGATTTAAATGCTACAAAAATATCACAAATGTACTAAGGAGGCTAACGGGGTTTTTTTGTGGAAACATTTCTTTCCTTCACAAGGTCACTGCTTCACTGGACTGAAACAACAAAGTGGATTATTAATACTACGTAATTCCAAAGAGGCTAAAGATCTCTTGACCCATGAAACTCACTGATTTGTGGACCTGCAATTAGGAGGCATCTGATGAGAGCAGAAATAGAGGTGTAGGAGAGGGGAAAGGAGGCTGTCAAAATTATGATACAAAGTATGCCTTTTCTGAGCACTACAGATGCCACTGTTATTAGTAGGACAATACAAGTTTCAACTTCTTTTAGTTAAAGAAAACAGTCCTGCTTCCTTTGTGGTAAAATACTCCTCATTACTTAGAAACACGGAAAAGACTTGTTCTTTTTGCATCCCTGCCCTCTTAGGCAGGAGTCTCGGGTAATGAATCCTACCTGACAGGTGCAGGAAACAAATTCTCACCTAGCAGTACTTGCTGCGGAGGCTACTGCCAGCCTCTTGGAAGATTCACTCCTGAACCAGGAATAATATTATAGCTATGACATTACTGGTCCTCTGATGGCCAATTAGAGTTGCATTCCCAGTTAGTAAATTACCTGATGCTTTCTAGTACCAGAGCCCCTTTTTGGTTCTCTGCATTTGGGCCTAGCTAGAAATGTGCTATCTGGAATGATATTTCCTGCGTCTAGCTTCTGTCTTGGCCTGATTTGCTGTGTTTTAGTTTGTTATTGTTTTTAATATTAGCCAAAGTGCTTCAGTTATATCTGAAAAGAAAGCTAAGCTTTATCCATGTGGATATACTTTGATTTCAAAAATACTTGCTGTCTCTTCGAGAGACTTTTTTTCTCCCACAGAACAGGGGACATGTTGTTCATCTCCACAAATCTTTGTTATTTTTATTATTAATCAAGCAAAGTGCTGTTTATAACAGCATAAGCCATTAGTAAAATCACGGAATGGTTTGGGTTGGACACCTCCCACTAGACCAGGCTGCTCAAAGCCCCATCCAGCCTGGCCTTGAACACCTCCAGAGATGGGGCATCCACAGCTTCTCTGGACAACCTGTTCCAGTGTCTCACCACCCTCACAGTAAAGAATTTCTTACAAATATCAAGTCTAAATCTAGTAATAGTAATATTTTTAATATCTTTGGAGTAGGTTCCAGGACTCCCTACTCTTCTGCTTTATTTTTTCTGGTCTAAGCATCTCTTCATTTTGAAACATAGATCAGCACAGCTCAGCTACTTTCCTTTCTTATTAACCTCTCTCTCCAACTACCTACATTTAGCAGTTATTTGCAGCTTTTCAGAGATTTGGCTGGTACCTCTTCTCCAGCTGATGATGAGTAGGAGTGACACCCTGAGCATGATGATTTCTGTGCTGTTTGATGAGAAAGAGACTCTCCAGTCAGTTGAAGCCTTTTCACCCAAGCATTGCTCTCCTAACCCATCCAAACACACCATCTATCAGCAGAGATTTCATCAACAATATTTTAACCTAGTCATGCATTTGGGTTCAACTCTATAGAATAACTGGATACTGTGACTTCAGAGCAAATCCCCTTTTGTATACGAAGGAACATAACTTGAATTTATTGGACCTAAACCTTGTTTTCAGCAAATTTCTGTTCTGTTGCTTGACATTTTGAAAACAGTAGCCATTTCTTTGCACAAAAAAGAAATATCATTTCAATCAGTTGCTGTAGCTACCCATTGACTTCCATGATAAACTTCAACCTAAATGCTATGGTCCTCAGCACCAAGGGGATACGGCTGCAGAACATCAAGGTGAGAAATGAAGTACTTCTACACCTGGTATACCCTGAGACACTTTGGGGCTTTCCCTTGGGTCACAGGTCAATTCTGATGAAAGCATTGCCAGGAAACTAGATACTATTCCACATGTGACAGGCTAGTACAATTTTAATTCAACTGTCAGTGTCTTCCAACACTACAAACACCGCTGATGCCTGAAGTTTGCCAGTTTTGTCTCCCAGCTCAGGTACAGCATAGATTACATCTAGAATACCTGTTAAAAGTAAGCAGGAGCCTGAACTACTCTAAAGGTCAACCTGACTGGGTATCAGTCCAGCATCAGGCATGGCTTGTGGCATGTCATTGAGAGGTGAAGATGAAACCTCAGTTACCCTTCAGTATTCACATGCCTGTAGTCTTGATGGGCCATGTCTACAAGACTAGTTTTGTAAAGCTGCCTAGGTAGTCAATGGAGAGAAACAGGTCCAACAGAGGAGTCATTTAAAAGCAGCTAAACTGATCACCTTCTGGAAGACTAGCTAAGAAGAATACCAAGACCAGATTTGCAATTGCAGTTCCCAGGTTAGGTGCTGGAAGGGGGTGGGGGGAAAAAGCGTGCATGTGCTCCCATAGCGCCAAGTGTGTAAATCTAACTTCCTGAGCATGTCATCAAGGCTTCTTTTACCTTGCTATTCATTATTTAAGTATTTGCATTCTGTGAAATGCAAACATCTTTCAGTCTCAGTGGAGCACAGTCCAGTCTTCACTGGTGGTGAGGGACTAATTTCAGAGCAAATAACTTTGCACCTCACACGGATAAAACCCAAGACTGGTATCACACCACATGAAACATGAGATCTATCTACCTGCAGATATTAGACTCCTCTCTCTCTTTCTGGCCTCATACAATATTATAAATGCATATGCATACCTGAAAAGCTTATGCTTTTAATTTGTATTTATCCTGGAGAGTCACTACCACACTACTGCAAAACAAACAAAAAAAAGTCTGGAAAAGTAGCAATACAGGATGATGACATGCTTACATCTATCTCTGAAAGTCACCCCAAAAATCAGGTTTAAATTATTTCTCAGATGTTACAGTTTTGGACGCCTGTGAACAAGAAGAAAGAAGGGTAAAAACCTGTGGACCTGGATGAGTGGGAATCAACTATGTTGTAACTTGGAATTATGGCTGGATTTCCCAAACTGTGTGAGGTCCCTGTGCCTCTTACCTCCTTAAAACTTGCTTGCAGCATCTAGCACAAAGCAACCCGACTACAAGCTGCGGATTCAAATAGTAAATAACATTCCTTGTGTACTGATCACTACACTACATGACGTGGCACTATAGGAAATCTTGTAGAATTTTTGATTGTCTGCTAGCTGGACAATGGAGAATTGAGCTGCTGGGGAAGATGGAAACCTTGTTGTTTTGTGCCTGCCAGCACATTTGACTAAGCGGCAGCAGCAGTTGTTCTCTTTACAGTTGTCCCTCTCCGCTGAATAGAGCGGGGCGTGCTGCCCATTAGGTACTGGTGTATTAACAAAGCCCCAAATGTACAGCCATTTATGTTCATGCGTTGGACTGTAAACTGCAGTGTGTCAAGAGCAGATACACGTCCCATTCAGCTGTGCTTTCTGCAGCGGCAGGAACATTCTGCAGAGCAGACAGCTCACAGAAGAAACTGTTGCAGCTGCCTTACAGTCAAATACATGTTGGTATTTGTAGTCTTCAAGAAAGCAGTGTTTGTCTTTCCTCTTCTAAGCTTAGAAGAGAATCAAAAAAAGTCTAGGTAGCAGAAGGTTTCTTTGAAAAGAAGAAAGTTTGAAATAAACTACTACTGTATATTCAGAAACTTCTATGAAAATAAAAACTCTCAATAAATAGAAAAAAAACCCCTTTTTCTTAAGTTTATGAATTCTGTAACTGCAGGTGAAAGACACAGTAATTGTGTAAGGTACATCAACTAATGACAGCTCAAGACTGAAGCTAACAGACCCCCAGCCTCATCTGAGTCACTTTAAAGCTACTTCACACTCACAAGTCTTTTGACCACCATTTGATAGTCAGCTGTTTCTGGCATGTCACACCTCTAGATAGAGTCAACAACATAAAGCAGGGAGAGTGCTTTTAAGACAGTGAATTACAGATATTGGAAATTTCCCATTTACAACTGGCAAGATGTCACTATGTAGAAAGCAAGTAAAGCATGTTTTTTTTTGCCAATGTAGAGGAGGCAAAGGACAACATCTCCTCTAGCGATATTGCAAATTGCTATTTGATTAAGTTGTCAGATTGTACCAAGTAACCATTCTCTGCAAAGGCATGTTCTGGGGATTTCATCGGCCGCCTGTCACTCAGCAGGACAGCGTGTTCCCATGTGTTTAGGCTTTTGTACAAATCACTGGCTTATCTCAAAATGAATGCTCAGCTCGGTAGATTTAGGAGACAGAGGAAGCAAGAGTGTATCATCCATGAAATTCCATCCATCTCTACCACACATGATGGGGAATGTGCCAAGTTTTCTTATTTGCTGTGGATCAGAACTATTTCTTGCTAAACCAATTGCATTCCTAGCAGGTGCTCTGCTTCAAAAAGGAATGTGGAGACGTGTAGCATGGGGGGAAGCAATTTCCCTTTCAGTCACCACCAAATGCACACAGTGCATATGTTTGCTGGATGAACTGTTCCTCATGAACTGCTTTCCTACTACGCTTAATGGCCCATAGGTTTTTGACTGTGGTGGGGTTTTTTTGTTTGAGTGTTTTTTTGGTTTTTTTTTTTTTTTAGACCTTGATTTGAGGAACTCTTCTTACATAGGTATGCATCTACGCTCCTTGACTCAAGCTCTTTGCTACTCCAGCACTCCTACTGCCTGCTTGGGCGGCGAAAGTAGATGAACACTGGTAGCAGCCTTAGGCCTGCCCCAGCTGCAACCCATGTTATGAAAAGGTTAACTGTTTTTCTAGGAGATTCATACCCGCACCTGACCAACATACTGGCCACTCTTCCTGTGACTTTGTTGTGTTACATGTGATTCATTTTAGGCAGCAGTGCAAGTGAGTCTACATCTTTAAGACAGTTAGATGTAGTGAGATATCAGATGAAAAAGTACTTACAGATTTCTGGTTACAAAACTAAACTCTCCTGCTTAAAGAAGTCAAGGAGCGCTATAAATAAGAAAAAAAATGGGTACAAATTCATTGAAATTCTTTTCCTCTGGAAACACCCTTTTTTCAGATCCTTTGCTACTTTTTCCTCTCCTTTGACCTTGTAACCAGAACGGGTCAAAATCCTGAGATGCCTGTTATGATGAGGTGATGGCGAGCTGCTGGCTCACACAGTGAGTTCAGTTGACAAAAGCTATGAAATATATATGTGTCTTTTTGCCTCCGAGGACACTTTCATACCTCTGTCACAATCTTACTCCCATCTGAATCTCCTTAGAGCTTTCACCACCCTGCCTAATTTTTTGTCAGATGTCAAGAAGGGTCATTTTCAGTAGCCTCTAGACATATTTGCTCTTTCTGTGGAATCTAACTAGAATAAACATCACCCATACTGTCTCAGTGAAGACCTCAACATCCTTCCAAGAGCAGCTTCTACAGATACACCTTCATCTCCAGGAAAAAGGCAAGGTGACATTCTGGCTCTCTTGCTACATGCCTAAATAACTTCTTTAAGCCTGCAAAGCCACTTAGATATTTAATACACTGAATAATAGCACTTGCCCTTCACAAGCAATGAAGCATACCCATAGTGCAGGAGTGAATCAGCACCAGCAATGGATTCAGCATTCAGGAGTTCTACCCTCCACCTTTGCTCCCTTCATGTCCCATCCATCTTTGTGAACATTCCCGGTATTGCTTGCAAAGGACACTTTCGCAACAAGATAAAGCAAAATGATGCTGTCACAGTAGCTAGGACGGTACACTAAGCTCTGCTGGCTGGAGACACAAATCAGTGTTTATTAAATAGAAAAAAGGACACAACTTGGAGGAGAGAAAAGCTGTCCGTAAGCATCTTGTAATTCATAGCAGAGTGCTAATAAAAGCACTGTAAACATGACTTGACTGTGCTTTCCAAATAGCTCATTATGGTGTCTTAGCTGTGACAAATTTCATATAAATGTGAATTTAAGTATTCCAATCTATTTAGCAACTGAAGAACCATTCTTGTAAACACTATCTTTTAAGAAAGAGCATACAGTGTTGGAAAAATATTTGGGAATGGTTAACTTACTTGTGATGATGCTTTCACCTCAATGACGCTATGTCTAGTCCTACCCTCACTCTGTAACTAAAATATCCTTCCTCCCTTACATAAATTTGAGTCTTTGCAGACTGGGCAAACAGCAACCACCCTACGTGTAGAGGACAAATACCCTGCCTACATATAATGCTATTAGGTTACAATTCCTGCACGGTGGACTGTAAATTAGTGGGCTGGGAGACTGAACTGCTGTTTCTACCCTTTCACACACTCAGCTGACTGTTACTTACTAGGATAAGAAAGTCTTAATATAATGGCTTGATCTGACTTTCTTTAGCTGTAGTGTAGCAAAGGGGTTTAAGTCAGACTGACACTAACAGTTTGGAGTGGTTCCCACAGATAAAACATAACAAAACTGGCTATGCTGGGACTGAGTGGAAAATGATATATTTGTATACCATTAATGTTTTATATATCTAGGCTTTTCTTCCTTCTCCCTTCAAGATCAATGATGGTGACCATTGTTCAGAGCCTCAATAAATCCTATCAACAATACAACATATTACAGTCATTTTAAAAAAAACTTGTGGAGTACAGATAAGTGCTTCTGCACTTGTTTGATTTATCCCGTATCAGCTTAGCCTGAATTTCTCTTCCAGAAACAAATCTTGGTGTTTTCCAAATTACTTGACATACAGTGGTACAAATTCTCCTCACTTATTTCATATTGATTAGTATCTGCCTGAAATACTACTACTTGATCTTACCTTTTCAGTAACAGTTTTCTCTGCATGTCTAGGACATCGCTGTGCACAGCAGTGGTGTGCCAGTTCCTGATATGAACAGCTCATAGTTACAACAATCCCCGTTCAGAAAACTCTTAAATGTATGTATACTTGAAGCCAGATCACCTTAAAACTGGCTACAATGAGAACAGGCTCTGAAGTGATATGCAAGTTGGAAAAAGGTAACTAATGTGTGAAATTTCGTCATCTGGGGTTTTTTTCCCCACCCTGCGAGGAGCTGGTTTTAAGGGGATTTTGAAGCTTTGAATAATTGGAAAAAATTGTGAGCAAATTATTTTTGTAACACCATACCAGAGGTGCATGCCAAGAAAAATGGCTTTTTGTCTTACCGCCTCCTCCTCACTCCCCATTTTAATTACTACAGTTTGGCACCTGATCCTGCAGAGAACCGTACAAAAGCCACACAGGCCAGCTCGTTCCAGACGGAGATAAAAGAGGAGGGAGGGAGGAATTAATTAAATCCATTTAAAAATCTTTTCAGTGAATTTCCTTCTAAAGTCACTGTTCTAGTTTCTGCATAGCTAGTACAATGACATATGGTCATAAATAACAAATAGCTCCCTGCCTCCTCCTGTTGTCTCTCCTTTTCCACCCTCTGCAGAATCAAATGAAGCAGGGTTACGATTCTGGTATTATAACCAAGCTAGTCAGGATCCAGAGAGAACAAGCAGCTGAGCGTGTTTTCAATTCACAACAGCATAAAGCTTTTTAATGGGCTGGTTTATTCAGTCTTGTGGGTCGCTGCTACCAGGTTCTCATTACTGCTGAAATTTTAGGCACAAAATGGTGACACACTGTTATTTTTCCCCTATCTTTTTTTTGATGATTGCAATACTCTGGACCTCCTCCCCCTCCCAGGAGGAGTCTGTCACTTATTTCTGGGATCTTTAGGAATAATACAAGGACTGGCTGCAACAGCTCAGTAGCAGTGGCCTCTGCTTTATGTTGCTGCCTTTTTGTGGTTGAACTGTAGGAAAAAGCGTGGCCTATTTTCCACCACTCATTTCCTCCACCTTGGAGGGCAGAAAAGAAGCAAACTTGGCTGTCCACACTATCAGAAAGCAAGGGGCAGAAAGAGGGCAACATTAGAAGCCACTAATGGCTGGCCAACTGTGCTCCCTTTAGAGTGAAGCAAGGCCTGTTCAAGGAAGCCAGTCTAGCATTGTTTGAGGATTTGCATTCCGTCCTCAAGAGGGCCTAAAGCTGCCAGAGGACTGGTGTCATAGGAAAACCCAAAGCAAATCCTGACTTAACCACCTTTTACCTTTATGTTTGCCCAAGAAAACAAGTATGATTGCTGCACAAAGGCCAGCTTTTTACCCAGCATAATAGTTTTGTTTCTCATTTGGGCTGGGGTGAGTTACTGATAAGTTTTCAGAAGTTCATAAAATTATTCAGAAAACTTACGTTTTCATATACAGAAATACACAGGGACCACAACAGCATGAGATTGAGAACCTGGCTATTTTCCAAAACCTCCAGAAACAGGGTCAGGCTGATGTGAAGATGGAAGATTGTTCTCTTTATGACCTGAAACATTGATCAGTGGGTTAGTTGTAGTCTGGGATTAACTTACTTGTGCAAGAACTAACTTACTATAGAATCTCATTTCTTATTAGTCCTTCAGCCTAGACTTTTCCAAGTTGTTTTCTGCTGCCCATCGTTACCCCTTCACTATATCACATCAAAACCCTGGGCAAAACACCAGAAATAAACTGTCATTGCAGAGAGCACTTGCAGACATGACAGCTGCAGATACAACCACCTTATTCTTACAGTTAAAAAAACAGCAGAAGGTTTCCTGTCCTGCTCTAATCCTTCCACCACAGGATTTCACTGTGCATTGAACAGGTCTGACTCAACTGACCTTCCCTTCTCTCAGTACAAAGAAACAAATACTAAGTTTATAGCCTGATAATACTAAGTTTATAGCCAGATCTTTGGATCTGTTAACTTTTAGCACCATAAACACAAGAAGGGCCCTTGAGAGGCCATGATGGGGAAGCCCACCTTCTCTACTAAGTTATTAATTCTTTACTAATGTCTTCTGACACAACAAAAAAGAAAGGTTCAATTGTAGCAGGCCAGCACCCTCCACGGTGACCAATTAAACAGTTTTCCGGCCTAAACAGAAGTGATTCTGAGAAAAACAACAAATTACATCAGCAATTCAACACTGGATCATGAATGAGAAATGCTACAGTATGCAATCCACCATGTCAGGACAGGGATAAACGACACATCAGCCTCCAAGATGTTTGTTTTCCGTTTGGACAGATTACTGCCGCACCTCTCCATCTCCATGTCCCCCAGTACCAGTGTCAGTGAGCCGCTCACACCAAGGAGGCTGCCCACCCCAGGGGACAAAAAGCACACTACAGCATAAGGGCCAAGAGATTAGCTAGATCTTACTGCATGTTTGGATTGTTTACTGTTAGTTGTTGACTTTTCACACACAGACTAGAGTATAGAGCACAGAATACTGCAAGAGGGGTTTTTCTCTGGAAATAATAAGATAGGAGAATTCATGATTTAAATTCCTTGTGGTGTTTCTTTTTGTGAGTTTAACACCAGATGCTCAGGAGAAGCTGTAACCTCCTCAAAAACAAGTAAAGTCTTTTCCTGTCTATCTCCTTTGCTAATGATACTGGGAAGCTTCCTGAGGGAAACTGTAAATGAATCATTTTTCAGCTTGTCAAACGTCCATTCCCTTTATTAAAAATGATGATGAACTGCTGCATGTGATTACTTCAGCTGAAAACTGACTAGCTGCATTTGCCTGGGAGCCCAAGACAGAAGCTGCCCCAGCACTGACCAAAGGTATAAATGTTACAACTTGTACAGAGTTGTCTGTAGGAATAATCATGCAGCACTCACAGAATACACTGAGCCACAGATGCTCTCTGGTCTCTCTGTTAGAACTCATCAAAATTCAGACCTTCAGTTCCCCAGAAAATTCTAACATTTTGAAATGTGCTTGGGTTTCAAAATAGAATGAAAAAACACAAACAAACTGTTTAGATACAATTTCCAAATTATTTTTGTCCAGCTTCAATAACATGAAAAAAACTGTGTCAGAAATTCAGCTTTTATGTTATATTACAATACAAGAGGAAAAATCCCCTCATTTTTCAGTTAAGATCATGGAAATGTTTTGCTTCAAAACAGTTCCTTCTGAAGGGCCAGGAGTGGGCAGCAGGACAGAAGCAGCCTGAGCCCTGGGTCAGCTACAAAGCTCTCAGCACCTGCCTTCGCCACCCGAGCTAGAAGGCTGCTCTTGGCACGGTGCTACAGCCAACAGGAGAGACAGACCGATTCCTCCAGGAGCAACACAGACCACTTAGCAAGATTCCTGCTGTGAATGATGTTATCGATGCACTGGAAAACCTATAACGCCTGACTAATCACTTCTTAAAGAGCCTTTTAATCATTTATTAAGTCCTTCATAAAAAATGTGCTGGTGAAACCATCAATGTAAACAAGTGTTTTATAACAATTAATCAGTCTTCAGCTATCAGTCACTCTGAATATAAGCAGCATTGAGAAAGTATGAAAGGCTTATAAGGTTCCAGAAGAGGCTGAGCTAAGTCTAAGGCCATCACTAACAATAGGACAATGCATTACTTCCAAATAAAAACAGCATAAAAGAGTGCATGCCTTTCTCTCGGGTACCAGGTTCTCATTCAGTGTGGAGGAACTCCAAGAAAGGACTTCAAAATTAATTAGAAAAATTAGGATGGTATGTCTACCATACTGCCACCCTAGAAGTATTTGCAAGAGAAGACGATTTGTCCCATCTACCCTTTTATCTAGCTACACAACTTTTCAATACTTGCAGTTCTGAGATTAATGAACCCCAAAGGGACAAAATACATGTTAAGCCCACCTTGTATTTTGACAAGTTAGTCCAGATCAACAAAAGAGGTCTGAGTTGTTCCAAGACACTGAAGAAACCATTTGGATTCCACCGAAATAACCCACAGTGCTTATTAAGAGGAGAATAAAAATTTATCTAAGAATTTTGGATAAAGAAACAAGGCTTTCTTTGAGCCCTCCAAACTTTCAATCTATTGTGTTCCTAGGCTTCCTGGGTTCTCTAACATAGCTCAGCTAAGAAAAGCAGCTCTTCAGTTTGACAGAGATCTCCATTGGTCAAATATTCACAACAAAACTAATAACATGGCTGATATATAAATCCTGATTGTGCTGGAGAAGGCTTTCTCTTTTTTATTTTATGTTTGTGTGTTATAATGGGCATCTCTGGGTTGCTAGAAAGTATCTTTATAAATTGAACTGCACTATTCAACTTAATGTGGAAAGAAACTATGTGTGGCACCTGGAGGATGATAGAAAGAAATAAAAGCAGAATTTGGTTGATCTTTTGATTAGAGAACTTACAAAGTGAAAAAAATATAAATCAATACACACAGCAAGCCCTGGATCCTGGGAGAACATGTTTTATTACTGACAAAATCGTGTTTACATTAAGACCCTCAGCAGACTTTGAAAGAGTACATTAACTCTGTGCCAGTCTGGCTAGAGCCCACAGCCAAATTTGAAGCCTCTGGTGCAGAATAAGCAGGCTCTAATAAGCCAATACTACTGCTCAAGATCCCTGCATGTGCTTGAAAAACTTCAGTCTTGCTGCTGCACTTGGCAGAAACAGCCTCTTAGAGATGGAAGAGAAAGAAACTGAGGAGTAATATGAAAGAGCTACTTTGAAATAACCACGTCATCTAGCTATGGTTTTCCAGAATGTGTGATTTGTTTGCAGCACAAATACCATAAACACGCATGGATGTTATCACTTTCTACATGATGTGCAAGTATGCAACAGGGCAAAGTTCCTGGGCTCTGTGATGGGGACATGTGAAACCAAATGCTTAAAATTCACTCAAGGAGGTGAATCCAGGTAAAAGGGAAAGAGAAATCTCCAGAGAGCCACTGCTTCCCCGGATGAGCAAGAGGCAGACAGTAGGCTGAATTAGTTTTACACCTTGCCCCTAACGCTGCCAACCACTTGAACTAACTAGAAACAGGGAAAAGACACCATCAAAGCAGAATGTCACCTTGAACCCCAAATAATCCTTTTAAAGTTATTCCTACAAGACTCAGCTAAATATTGCTCCAAAAACTGCTAGGTAAAATGACAGGTTCCATTTATCACTAGACTCCGCAGCATTGGCAACATCAGAGCTATATCGCCATACAAACACACCAGGATTTTCTAACAGGCTTAGGAGAACCAGGAAACCAAAGACAATTTGGAATCCTCCTTGCTTTATGGACCAAAGCAAATATTTCTTTTTAATAAATTGTCCCTCGTTCCCTACTGCCTTGAATCTAATCTGTTGCCCACCTTCGTTAGGGTTATTTGAACATTCTGGCTATGCACATAGAGGGAAGAAGAGAAGAAATTTCCTTTTGTGAGACCAAAGAAGTTAAAAAGTCTTGCAAGCAGGCACAGTTCTATTGACTTCAATGGAGCTTCACCTGTTTTTATCAGCAAAACGTTTGGTCCTATCTTTTGACTGTCATCATGGAGAGCACATATTGAGCACATAATCAACATAACAGAATATACTAATAAGTTCTAAATTAGCAATTATACTTTCTCCTTTAATTAACAGGTTTTAATTACATTCCCAGTTCTAGGAAAGCTGCAGATTTCAGGCTGTAATTATTCTCTCTAGTAAAATGTGGATGCATGCAATACAGTAAAGTGCCTTCTGGATTGATCACTGATACGCGTCCAGGGAAGTGCTGTCTCTTTTGAAGTTAAAATTGTGTTTCACATGTGAAAGAAAGATTTATTATCAGAATGCACAGGATAAAAGTCAGAAAAAATATAATTTTTTTGTGAGGGTGTGGGGGGGTGTGCTGATTGTTTGCCTCTAGTTCAGTGCTCCTCTGTGTCAGGAACTTCCTGGAGTTGATTGTTGTATTAACTGCATTTGGTAGTTTGCCCAATACATAAATCTATACCCACAGATATACGCCCTATTACAATTCCTACTAAGCTTTGACCACTTTTCTAACAGGTATTGGTAGTGAAAACTATGTGCACCTTATCCAAAAAGCGTTCCCACCAAAATCATGACATTTGATCTTCATCAGCATCAGTGACAAATAGAAAAATTTCATCTAATGTACAACAGCTGTGGTTTACTTCATACTGTTTCCTGTGGTCGGAATAAAGAAAAGCCACTTTATTATCTTAGGAAGGGACAGCATGTTGCTTTACCCCAGCATAAACATAAGGCTACCTAAAGTACTGAAACTGTCCGCAAGTATCAGTCCAAGTTTTCATGCTGATGTAATAGCCTGGGCAAATCCACAGGTTTAGTGATAACTTAAAAAAAACCCAACTGCCTAATGCAATCAGCTAAATGGAGATGCAACCCGCAGCTAAAATGATTTTGTCTCTCTATTTGAATACTGACAGAACAGAAAAACGCTGAAGAACTGAGGAAGCTGTTAAATATCACACTTGTGAACTCATTTGGACAAACTTCCATTTATTCCAGATGAAAGATTCCATCCTGTGTCCTTGAGCTATCTTTAACATAGAAGAGTTGTAAGCCTAAAGCACTATGACGGCAAAGACCTAACCTAAGGCCTAGATTGGCCCATTATTACCAGTTAGTTGCCATTAGCACCTGATTTTAATATGGGACAGTAGTTAGGTTCACACAGCTAAGCACAAGCACAAAATCATTTTGAAATGGCCCTTTGGCACCAACATTTCAGAGTTGTTTTAGATCCAATTACAATTTTCCTGTGGTTCAAACTAACTGATGTTAGAGACATGAAACACCCTTTAGTGCCTGTACTACGGAGGACAACCGACATTTCTTTAGCGCTTCCCCCCCCTCCCCCCATCAGTTTCACTAATGAACTTAGTGTAGATGCTGAAGTGACATTGATTTGAAAGTAAAATGAAAAGGAAGAAACACAGATGCGATAGAAACGCAAGAACAGCAAACCGCTTCATTGCTAGGACAGATATCAGAAGGCTGAATCAAACTCTAAACTTCAGGTCCTCAACCATTTACCACTGCTACTTGGCTGTTTGTAGGTATTCTCATTCTAAGAGGAAAGGAGAATCCTGCTGTGATCCTGCATTTTATGCCATGCCATTCGTTTGGCTTGGAAAGAAAGGAAGAAGGGTCTGGTCCAGAGATAATGCCTCAAAACCTAAAGAGTATAATGATTCACAGAGCTCAATTACCTTCTTAAAGCAAGAGAAGAGGCATGTTCAAAATTAGGTGCCTAGTATGAGGCATCTGTTCCTAATCTGAATGTTTTGCTTTACACTAAAATTAGGTTTGTGAATGCCTGGTTTGAGATTTAGGTACAGATTGAATACTTTAGAACTAACATATTTGGAAGCGTAAGCAATTATTAAATATTAAAAGTAAAACAGATGTCTGGTCAGTCTTTCTCTTCTTCATTTGCATTGCAAACACATCGCTGCTACTACAAATACAGACCTTGCAGATTAAGAATTTAAGAAGTACATAAGAGATGGCTGTGTTCTGAGAAGACAGTACAAAAAACACATGTTCTGGGTATAAAAGCATGCCCCAGCACTTCTGGCTTTGGGATACCTATAAACCAGCCACAGGAGAAAGGAAGGACTGTGAGGTCCTCGAAGCTCTTTGCCTGCCTGTTGTCCAGAGAACTCACCTTAAGGTTCCTCAGAGATCCACAGTCTTTAGGGAGAGGTACACAACAGAAGTTTTGGAAGCTGAGCCTAAATGAAGGAATTATTTTCTTTGCTAAACCTTCCAAAACACCACCAGCATCATTGAAGATGTTTGACTTCTGTCATTTTGTGCCAGGTGAGCATTTGGACTTGGATTTAAATACTATCAGTATTTTAGGACAGCCTAGCCACTGAGCTATTTTTATCCAGGAATCACAGCAACATTTCAGTGTTATATTTCTCTGCGACGATTATAACTAGATTTTATATGCAATAGCTACAATATTAAAAAAAAAAAACCAACCAAACATCTTTATGACTGCTTTCATCTCATTACAGCAAACATCTGAATTCCTCTTCTATTTTCTTTAAAGTACTATAGATTATGGGGTCCTTTATTGAAAGCACTCAAAAGAATGATGGTTGCATGTAAATTACAGCAATTTCCATGTTTTCCATATTAAAACCCCTTAGATTTCCTAAGAAACATAGATCTAGTGCCATTTTCTTTTGACAGTGGAAATCATTCTATTTGGAAGATATGAGCATATATTCCTTGAGACAGATCCATCATAGTTCAGCTTAGCCTCGTGGACTGACAGATTCCTCTGAGTGATGAGGGTATGAAGAGCCAGTTTATAATATGCATTAGGTTCTCTCGCTGCATCTGTTTATTCTCTGTGTCACTTTCCATTTATGAAATTGCTGCAAGGATATTTCTGCTCTTAAAATATCATTACCAGTGCCCACAGTCTTGTGGGAGACCCTACTATAAATAGCAACAAAATAAACAAACCATGGTGCATACAGAATGGAAGACAATATATAAGAAAACAGATATGTGCTATCAGCTGCCAAATGGTTATTAGAAACAAGCATGAGGATAACATCACTTTAAAAATCATGATGCAAGAGAAATTCCTGACAGAATATTTTAACTTAAGAGAGTGCCTGAAATAATAGCAAAAAATTCCGGAAAGTTAAATCATCTGGCGCTAGCTGGGCATTGACAGCTGTAATGCGACTTCAGACAGTACTTTAAAACAAATCCACTTTCAAGTGTGAGAATATGAACTGCAAAGCCAGAGGGATGTGGGTTGGTTTCTTTCCCCTTTTGAGGGTTCATTGATGTTTAAATAATATTCCATGCAATACTCATGTTTGTGCACCTGGTGGGACAAAGACAGGTTTACCAAGAGCTGCCACACTCGTATTTCTTAGACAAGTACCAGATTTATGCATTTAAAAGAATCTCACTGCCTAATGTTGCTGTCAAAAAACCCTGTCTTATGAAAGCATTTCTCACATGCCAGCTGTTCTAAACCAACTGTTTTTCATCAGGCACTTCCAATAGGTTTACATTTATAGACAGGTCACAGAGACTATCAAAGCAATTACCTTCCAACTGATGAGCCCAATTTAGACTCTGATTCAAAGGGCCTGCCCTTAGCCAAGATGACTATTTCAGTGAGCTGTGTTTTGAAGAACTGTCCCAGTCTTTCAGCATTTACACAATGGAAAAAAAATGGAATGAAAAAAAAAATCCCTACCTACATCTGAGAGGTGCCACAAAGCAGATGAGAGGCCACAAAGTACAAAGTATGAATGAATGCAAAAAAAAAATTGTAAATGAACTGTAGGGAAAACAATTTTTGGTTTTTTGACAGGCCACAAATAACAGCAGATATATTTTGCCCCATGGCTCCTGCTGCTGCAAAGCAGTCTGCCTCTGGCTTCCCACAGCCAGAAATACTATCAAGTCTTCAAAGTGCTTATAAGCATGCAGTAGAAAGTCATCTTAGCTGGGCCCAGTGGGTGTTTATAACAGCTGTAAATTCCCTTTTAACGTACAGAGCTACAACGACTTTCACATCCCTTCCCTAAAAAATGAAGGAAATTGTCCACTGCTGAGAAGATGCTCAGTTTGTTCTTTCTCTTCATCTCTAGTTGCTTCCAGTCCTCACTGTTCCTACTGTAGCCATTTGACTATTAAGATATTTCAGTTTCTAGATCAGAAAGTGTAAAACTGGTAAGTGTAAAATTATAACAGAAGATTTCAGAGCTCTAGGTAAATTCCCATTCAGTCTTTTCAAAC
The DNA here is from genome assembly GCA_947846985.1 of Fratercula arctica. Lineage (NCBI taxonomy): Eukaryota > Metazoa > Chordata > Aves > Charadriiformes > Alcidae > Fratercula > Fratercula arctica. The sequence continues at coordinate 32,283,111 of CANTUZ010000010.1, forward strand.
CATTCTATGCTTTGTCCTATTCCCTTAGAAAGCTCCAGTAGATTTCTGGATATGATCTTCCTTTTAGTAAGTTTTAATCCAATGCACTTTCTATTATTATTTATATGTGTTTCTCAGTCACGCTCAAGCCTTTTTTGATCAGTATTTACTCAGTTATTAAACCTTGCTTTCAGATTTTCAGTTTATGAAATCCAAGTTTGTGTTCATGTCTCATTAGTCTTCTGTCCTTATAATTTATAACAGTAAATTAGCAGATCTTAAATTACAAAAGAAGAAACTGGAGCTTACTCTTTCTTAGGCAGACATCCACTGGTTTGGTTTTGACCTTTTTTCTTGGTCTGCAGATGTTTCCTCCTGAAACATCTTTAAGAATTAATTTCTTTACCCGCTGCTCACCAATGAGTGGGAACATGCATTCCTTCCAGGTGCGTCCTTCTCTTGAGAAAAGACTTATTTTGTCCCTCTTCTAGTGCGTCATTCTCTGTCATTGAGAAGATGAGCAAGGACATTTCTGACATATGGCAGTGTCTTATTAATTTTGACTGGGACTAATCTCCTACTGACTATGCTGGACTAGAAGTTACTGCCCTCAGTGAGGTTTGTTCAGGCTCACCCAGGTGTAGAGACTTCATTATGATCTACCTTACACCAAGTAAAGTGCCATAAGCTGATGTGGCCACAGTGCAGTCCTGTTCTTACAGTAAGAGGCTAAGTTGCACATTCTGTCCATCTGGACATCAGCATCCTACTCTAAAAGCAAATACGATCTGGGACATTGCCTTACTCTGGACTTAAGACTGAAAGCACCTTTCACGGTTATGCCATTTTTAAAACAGAAAGCCAAATGCACCAACAAGCTTCTTACATTTGTTCACGACAATTCAAGACTGTCTTTTTGTGAGAGTTCCTCTTATAGTAGATGGGAATGCTTCATTATTTACCATGTGTGACTGATGGGCATAATTTACTGGCCAAAACGCTGGGCCTAAAAATCACAGCATCACAAATGAATACTCCTCACCAAAGGACTTTCAGGACATCTGGAGCTATACACTATCCAAGACAGCCAACCACACAGTTCCAAGACAATTACAAACTAAAACACAATTGTCTCAGCCCTGTTCACTGAATGATTTTCATCCTTTTCAGGAAGGAGGTCATGGACTTTAAAAGGGATCACAACAGGTTTTTATAACCAGCTGCTGACACTGCAGCATGTAACACTTAGGAAAGCCCAGCTGCTGCTCACTGTTAATGGTGATCATAAAACTAGACCCTTTGCCGGCCTCTAAGTAGAAGTTTAAAGGTCCCACAAGGCTTCTTCTAAAAGAGAAGCAAATTACCCTGATGTCTAGACTAACATTAGATTCTTCTATAAAATTCAGGTTGTAACATACAGAACTGTGTGTGAACTATTGCTGAGCACGTAATGACTGAGTTAATTGCCTATATAATCACTCCACCATCGAAGTATCCTGAGATAGCCTGAATTGGAAAAGTACTATTTAAAAAAAAACCTTAGGCTAAACTAAACTTTAATTACATGACACCTGCAAATGACACCCTGAGAAACAGCTCAGTAAAACACTGGGGGGTGGGGGGGGAAGTGCTCTACATGTGCCATTAACAGTAAAAGATCAGTTCCTAAGCAGTTCATCCTGAAAGCTGCATTGCAGATTACATATGCATGTCAGATTACATATGGAAAAATCCTTGGGACATTCACCTGTACTCCACAAAACCCCAGGCCAAGCTGCTGCTTCTCCTAATGCCAGCCATAATTTCATACAAGTCCAACTCACAGAACTGCTTCATTAGTGATGATGGACTGAGGCAGAGGCTGGACATAACAATTGTTACAATGGCCCAGAGAAGGGCTGGATGACAAAAGATTTTTCTTTTTTTAAAGAATTAATATCAAACTCAAGCATGTTTTGCTAAGACACTGGAGGACTGGCAAACCAGCTGAAGCTGCACTTCTGTTTTATTCTTGCTTTTACACCAGATATAGCAGATAGCTGTGAAGGTTATGACACCTTTTTTTTTTTTCCTTTATGACAGATACAGCAGGGCTAAAACAAGTAGTAGCTGCAGCACTAATTGACTCAGCAAATGCATTTCCTATTAAACCTTAAACATTAAGAATTCATAGGCAGAACCAGAAAAAAACTGTGCGTGGGTGTGAAGGTATGTATAATGGGAAAAAGCTAAGCCTGCTTGAAATTATATTAACTTCAGCTGAATGGAAAGAGCCATACTTAGTTTAGAAAACTGGGAGGTTTATTTGTTGGCTTACAAGGAAGCTATTTTTAGCCTGTTTGGCTTTGTCATTACTGTTCTAGCTTTTAATTCACCATGGTTTTTTTCTCAGGCAACATTATGCCATTTCACGTCATGTATCTAATAGGATAACGTCAGACAGGATAACATCACACCATCTAAAAGACATCAGAATTGCACTGTATTTGCCACACATTCTTCCTGGCAGACTGTAGAGTTCTCCCATGATTCAATCCAGAAGGCTCTCCCTTTGACTTTGACCTGACACACTTTTTTGAACAGTTGTTAGATACACCCACTAGCTCGTAAAACAAAGCTAGGCCGTGGCTTGAGAGTCCTTTTCTGCTTGTCTGCTCCAACACAACCAGCAAAGCTGGCAAGGACAGGGGCAATTACCAGAAGTTATACTAGTATACTGCAAAGGGAATATATATATATATATATGTGTGTGTGTGTGTGTATGAAATAGTCCTCAGAGGAAAGCCTGTTTGCATATAACTAGCCCAAATACATCAAGATCACCTCAGGGATGGGCCATATGAAATACGTGCCTGTATTTTATGGGCTGATCGTATAATCCAAGCCTGCCATAGATACCAATATATAAATTGAGCTATTTCCTAGGATGCAGATAGCAGCAGAAGCATTAATCCTACTTTTCTGGTGAGGAAAAAACAAAACCAAATTAACAGATTGTCAAGTTGCCTGTCATATCATAGAAGCAAAATCAAGTTAAAGCTCACGATTCCCTGAACCACATCTGATCTATTCAATCCAGTGTGCATTGGACAGAAGACTTAGAACTTCATCCTCCCTTGTATGGGAGTGATGGGCACTGGGAGAGACAGTTTATATAGCCTAGCTAACAAGGTTTTATGAATCTCTCCATCAGCAGGTAAATGGCTTGACTTTCTCCCAGAGGAGACTGAAGATCCATATCACCTACAACCACAGATGATGTATGTTTCAGGCACACCCAAAAAAATTAAGGCACAGCCTTCACCCAGAAAATGCAATGGAAAATTCTGCTAATGAATTGTTCATACACTAACCCTAATCAGGCATTTATAGTTCTACTCCATTGAAGTTTCTCCAAATGTTTATTCTTGGCCTTAAAATCTCAGTCCTGTCTTTCTGAATGATTATTAAAAAGTGAGCTAGCTTGCAGGTATTTTCTCTCTGCCTTATAGCAAATGGACTGTGCCTTTGATGGAAATTGTTCTCTTTCTTACCTTCCATAAAAAAAAAATAAAAAGTATTCGCCTTCATGCTGATGATTTAAAAAAAAATAAAAAGAAAGGATAGATTTAAAGTGTTTGTAAACTGTGCAGCAATTCGAAGTGTTGTCAAAATATTTTGAGGAGTCTAAAAAAAGTTTGTATTCCTAGAATTTTTACAGACTTGATAGAAAAAAATCATTTTAAAAAGTTTACAGAAAAAGTCCTTCTTTCATAATTCATTTTCCACAGTTTCTACTTATAACTTCTTCATATAAATTTAGCTCTATATTTCCATTTTCTTTCCTAGGGGGAAATAATATAGAGAGGGATTTTTATTCTTGACTGTTTTATCTGTCATTAAAGAACACAGGAAGCATGTTAACTTTCCTAGCATACTTCCCCTTTAACTCTAATTCAACCTTAACAGTCTCTCAGCACTCCACACGATTTCTGTCAGTACGAAGAAAGAGATAAGGAAGTACTGCTCAAGTACCCTTACGATGCATCTTTCTACTCTAGATGTACTCTGTGTATTTCCTTTGGAGTTTATAGCCAATAAAAAATGGTCCTTTAATAGCTACAAAAGAGAACTAGGATCAAGACAATCACATTCGTTTTTATTCACTACCGAAGAGACCTGAATTCAGGCTTGGAAACAACTGTTTAAGTCTCTTGACTTAATGAGATCTCATTCTCAATTAAAGAAAGTAATTAAAAGAATACTTTTAAAGTACTTAAAATATTTTATTGGAATTATTCTAATGCAGAATGATGCCCCTCCTCTGACTATTTTATGATATAAAGGATGTCAAAGCAGCCAGAGGTTATAAATACTAACAGTTTATAACATCAGAAGCACAGATGCTACCTCACAGGTGTTCAGCTCTCCAGTTAAAAGTGTTTTTACAGCAGCTGACAAAGTTGACAATGACATGAAATGAATGAACAACAAAAATATCACTGAAACTTCAGTCACTAACTAGCCAAGCACGCTGTATCTCCTCTCTACCATGCAGGGAACTTCACTTGGCCCTTTCATCAGTACACTGTGTAAAGTTCAGAGACCTTGACTGTCTCTGTGAACTTCTCACCTGCTAAACCATACAATTCACTGTCTTTTATGCACTGCATCGTGGAAGACACAGGGTCTCTCCCATGCCTATTGCTTCTGCTGTACTAAAGGACGTGTTTTTATTATATCATAAACCACTGTCTGAATCTAATTACTTAATCTTACACTTCATACATTTTTCTTTCAGATTTGGCATCCCAGTGAGGAGTGCTGAGCTCCTGTGGATTTTATCTTACTTCAGCTGAGTGGAGTTCCACATTTCTTCAGGAGTGCTTGAATTATTTTGATTGCAATTCTCCTTTAATGAATAACATGTAACAAACCCTACAAATCTCAGCATCTGCTGGTTCAGGGTCATGCCAACATCGCTGTGAAACCCCCCCAGCATGATGTCATAAAATGGTTCCCCATCACACTCAGCAGCTTATGGTAGGGAGCTGAACCTTAATTCCTCAGTTCCTACTCAAAATGAATAATCACAGCTCTATTTCCCCCCAGTACTCAGGGCAGATGTCACTGAATGGAGGTTCACAACAAATTCCCGCTTATCCTGCGCTATCCCGGTGTTTACAGAAAGGTACAAATTGAGACACCCTGCTGCCTTGCACACTCTCTTCACCAGCTGCACCACTTGCTTGCTACAGCGAAGCTTTGGTGGGACTGAACGAGCAGAGGAGGCACAACTGGACTCTGGATGTGCTTTTGTGTTTAAATTTTCATTACTGTTCTGAAGGACCATTTTTATTACAAAGGGACCATACCAGAAAACGTATTCTCTATCTGTACGATCAAAACATTTGGAAACAATTAGTCCTTTATTACAAGGGGGGAGATAAAAACTCACAGAAAGTGTGGCTATACAACCCTTACTTTTTCAGGGAGCTTCATGACTCCCAGTCTTTAGTCCCATCCATGACATCAAGACTTGGATACTACAATATGTGTTATCACTGACATGCTGGTAAATTACTTAAATGTAATTTCTCACCTCAGTAGCAAAATCCAGCAGAAAAAAAATGCAGTCTATCAATATTATAAATGAAACCCTTAATCCTTGCATATGTATACTTACAGCTGCTTGCTGTCCCAAAATTTGAAGCTGGCCTGATTAAAATCTACGCAGTATGCTTCACTCTTCCCTTTACACCCACCTGGTGTTTAATCCCATTCTGTCAGTACAGCAGAGAGATGGAGCTTGAATCATTAGAGAAATCTCACTGGAAAGGGCAATTGCAAAGCTGCCTTCCTTCCTTTTCTGCTTTCTCCTGCAACCAAATGGACAAATATCCCCCCATTGCTAGCTTTCCTTTGAGTCTTCTGCTGGCTAAAATCTGCCTCCTGTGAAAAGGTCCCACAGCACCACCGTAGCCCTACATCCTCCGCTGTTCCCAAGGACCTCTCTCCTGTGTTTCCAGAGCCAGACCTAGGAGTCCCTGCATAATCTCACTGGCCAGGTTCTCCAGGTGGCAAGTAGGAGAGTCCTGCAGCTCAAGGAGAGAGCAGAGTTGAAATATCTTGCATGGACAGTGACAAAGCTCAACATACAGGTTCTTGGCACTCTACCATCCATGCAAAGGGAGTATAATACAGAGGAAAATCTAAGTGCATTTGCTACCTTGTGTCACTAGTGGTACATATAAATTTCCCTCAAAGGCAGGAAGAAATAGTAGCCAGACCGTATTTCCCTTCCCCAGAGTTGTTTGGGGTTTTTTTTATTATTTTTCACAGCTAGAGCTTGAAGAGAGTCTTAAGAGACCTGCAGCTAAGGGAAGCTGCCTTTAATACTCTGAGCATTCACAGAAACTGAAGAGCTACCCCTCACATATTTACCTAAAATTCAGATGCTGGTAAATTGCAGTGATCAGAGGCAGATTCAGGATTTCTTCTATTTACTAGTATGACCACAGAAAACAGATGGTTTCACTCCTGAAAGATTTCCTAATAAAATGAAACCAAAGCGTGGGGGCTTTTTACATTCCAGACTGCTATTCACTGGTAATGATGGTGTCATAATATCACTACGATCATTCTTTGGAATTACAGCTGATGGAGTTCTGCACTCTCAGAATGGGACTTCAAGAGAGTTTCAGGAGTGACTGCTGTGCTGTAAACTAGTTTGTGTTTCACCATGGAGCCACAGATCTACGAGGCAAAGCTGGGCAGCAGTTGCAATACAGGCATATTAAGAAAGCCCCATTATAACTGATTAAATAGAAACAGTTGGTTTCATTAAGTCTTAACACCAACATAAGAATTAATTTACCCACCTGCATGCTTAACCACCTCTGAAGTGCACACAAGGACAGGTAAATTATCTTTTCCAAAGCTTCTGTGTTTCAAATGACAATCTGGTGTTGCTACCAACTCTGTTGTGACAGCATTGCCTTGCTGCAGTGGCCAGCACAGTACTCGCGCAGCCTAATAGGTTTCATCTTGAGAATAGCAACTGTAACAGCACTTTGTCTTCCATCTTCACTCAGTGACACTTCCATAAATCTATTCATATTCCATTCTCTCCTAGTCTGCTTTCTAACTTTCAAATGCATTTTCCCCTACTTACTTCAGAAGGTCAAAGTGAAGACTCTTAACATGTATTGCCAATATCTACCTCAGTTTCCACCAAACAGCAACAGTACGAGACTCCTACTTGTCCATTTCTATATAGGCCTCTTTCTTTTGACATTCATGGAACAAATGGATGGATCAACTCTAAGAGCAGCCTAAGATCAATTCTAAGAGCAAACCCAAACGCTGGGGAAAGCAGAAAGAGCTCTGTACACAGTAGGGTGACAAGAGGTGGTCACACTGAAACAGCCATTTCAAAACTGAAGTCAGCACTAGGAATAACTATTACAGCAAAAAACAACCACACTGCGTTTCAAAGAGATAGGTGGTAGAAGAATACAATACTGTCTATTCCCATACAGTATCTCATCTGAAAGCCATGCCCAAACCCCACACCCGTGGGGGTCAGACATTGGTTTAGGAACTCCCTGTGAACTGCAGCACTTCCTTTGCCAAATGACCACCAGTCCCTGAACTCTTCTTGCTGCAGTTGCACTAGAGGGACAGGATACCCGTCAACTTAACCATGGAAAATGCAGGTCAACAGAGAGCTGCAACTGGCAGTTAAATTAGAAGGGGATTAGTTAACTGAAAACGATGGGAAGAGGGAACACTCAAGGAAAAGTGCTGGGGAGACAAGTTGAGCGAGAAGATGAAAGGCAGCCAGATTTGGAGTAAAGGTGAGATAAATAAGGGACAGGGGGGAGACTTGGAGCAAACAGCCCACCAGCACTGGGAAGGAACAGTACTGAAGAAATAGTCCCAGCTCTGCAAGATCCTGGCTTTGACTTTACCTGCAGTGCCTCCCAGTCACTGCAGAAAGGGGACAAGGACGCCCTGTTGCTATGTGTTTCCAGTGAGTGCTTTTTTGTGTGGGGGGCTTGGAAGGAAGAAGCAGTAGAGGAAGGAAAGGAAAACATAAAAATAAAAATATACAGCAGTATCAATATGGCAATTGCTTCAACCAAAGGTAACAGAAAATATCAAACACTATTTATTCTTTAAAATAAGTAATAAAGAACATAGCTGCAAGAGAAGCATAATAAGCTTCCCATTTTCTTGGCTATTATTTTTTGCACATGTGTACTTTTTTGATGTAACCTCAGCTGCAAAAAGTCATATCCTGTTGTTAATTTACAGAAACTAAGCAGAGGCTCTGTAACAGAGGTTAATTTGGGTTTAAATTAAATGAAGTGCCACATAATCACATACCACTGATTAAGCTGATTAAAAGCAGTGTCTGGGACAAAGCCTAATTTTTTTTTCTAACAAATTTTTCATGACTGGAGACAGCCTTTTGTGAACTGGGATTATGGCTCTTCTAAGACCCATCATCCAGGTCTCCAGTGTCAGTAGGCTCCTGTGACATGTGCGGCACAAGGACGGCCTCTTGTGACTAAGTCCAACAACTCTATTGCAGCTGCCTGCCTCAGCAATGGCTCAATCCCAAGGGACTTGCTGCCGGACTTTGCCATTGGAGGCGATGAGCTGGAACTCTATTGGAATCAGTGGGGGTTTATCGAGAAACCTATTGCCTTTTCTCTTTCACCTGGCTTTGCATAGAGAACTTTGCTTGTTGCTCTGCTAAATGGAAAATGTGTGTGTGAATCAAAGCATTTTGCACACACACTGCCTGACTAAGAGTGATTAACGTAAATGCCACAGAAACAAAACTAAACAGGAAAGAATACAGAGATATGATCACAATTTATACATCTAATGTTGCAAAAGGTGAAAGGCGATGAATCAGCTGTAAGAGAGGTTTTGTTGTGCCCAATTCCTGACATTTAATGTAAATTAGTATTATGCTAAAATCAAACAAGTTAAGCTTAATCAAATCCTCTGAAATAACAAGGTAAAGCTGAGTTCTCAGAGTAGAAAGTTCTGGTTCACCCTCATGTTTTAGCCCAAACTGAAGCTTTAATCACATGGTCGAATTTGTGTTGGTTTTTTCCTGTGAGATCCCATCCCTCTTTCAGAGCACTACATGGGCAATTACTCAGCTTCCAGTGTGTGCACGCAGATCTTATTTATTGTTAAAAAAAGGTATGTCTCCAACACTATGATTCTGCCGGACCTCTGGCCCAAGCACTGAAATGTAAGAACTACTGTCACATTTTGCTTTTTAACCTGAGACAAACCACACCATTTCCTATGCTTATTCAAGAAATGGAGCATGGAGCTGTTCTGCCCAAAATTAAGTTCACAGAAGTTTAGCACAAACTTTAAGAGAAGAGAGGATGAATAATTACAGTGAGGCAGAGAAGCTTGAAGTATTCACTGCCTTTTTTTGCATTAATGGTGGAGTCAAACACGTTTCCAGTGTGGTATAAAAGACACTGAAACAGGCTCATGCACAGATCTGTGCGATCCGCAGTTCTTAGATGACTGCTATATTCAGCAAGGAAAGCAAAAAGTTTTGCATGGCAAAGCTGTGCCACTCACGTCATGAGTAAAAATATTTTGTTAACAGCATTTTATAGCAGACTAAACTGTAACCACAGAACTGCAGTCAGTCACTATTATCCCAGAAGATGAAGCGAGAACAATTATCCTTATCCCTTGTAAAATCCATTTAGATGATTAAATCCCCTTTGCTAATTCAGCTAATTATTTAACCCATGAGAAACATTTTCTTCTATTCCTGTAGCACGTTCGTCTTTCCTGTTCTAATCACGATGGTCCCTGCTACAAAAAAGAATGCAAGTTCAGTTTTACTGCCCACACAAAATAATATCTCACATTAGAAAAAAAAAAATAACAGCGCTTACTGGTAAGGTGGTAAGGCTAAAGAGACATTTAACAGAGTAGAACTCACAAATCAGCTAATATCTCTTCTTCTTGGACCAAGTCCTCTTTTGAGGGACAACGTGGTCATGCTACAAGACCACAACATAGTAATTCACGTAAAGAGTTGTGAGTCATCACTAAGGAGCACTAGAAGCACTATTAGAATATCTAAATTCACATAGTGCAGAGCTCACTTTTAATAAAGACATTCAATAAGTACCATAACAGATATTTCTTTAAAATTATAATCCTACCCAAATATAATGATGCTTAAATTAGTGAAATTTCTGTGGACCGAGGCATGCACATTCACAAGAGATTATATCCATACTCAATTGCAACCGAAGGAAAGAGAAAGCTGTGACTGAATACAGCAGCGCTCAGTACCGCTGACTACAGTGAGAATTAGTGAAGAGAAATTCCCTATGTGCCTTCTGCATTCCGTATATCCCAGCTGTATTCCCTCTTCAAGTTGTAAGTGTGGGCCTAATTAGATCTGTATGTGGAAGTCATTCCCTGCCTCTCTCCATCTTTACTGCCTTTCTCTGTATTTGCCTCCATTATGTCCTTTTTCAAGAAGTGACCAGAACTGTATGTTGTATTCAACGTGGAGGCAAAGTCTAGATTTATAGATGGCATAAAGATGTTTTCTATTTTGTTCTCCTTTTTCCCCCCCTAATAATTTTTATGAGTCTATTTGCCTTTTCAATGTGGTTGAGCACACAGGTGATATCTGTGGTGAACTACTCTCAGTGCCATTAAAGATCTCCCTCCTGAATGGCAATAGCTAATGTAGAACTTACTGTGGTATGCGCATGAGGAATTCTTTTTCCCCGAGATCATTATTTTGCATTTATCAACACTGGATTTCACCTGTCATTTTATCACTTAGTCATTCAGTATTGAAAAATAGTTCTGCAGCTCTTCCTAAGCAGCTTTACACTGGACTATCCTGATCTTTTTTTTTTTTAATTGTAATATTTTTGGTTTACTCCTCAACACCATTTTTAGCTCAGTTTTAAATGCATTGAACAACATAATTCCCAGAACATATTGTCACAGGACCTTTTAAGTAACTTTACACCTGTGCTAAAATTCAACATTTATCACTTGGGTTTTGTTTGATTTTTTGGGGTTTTTTTTTTTTGGTGGTGTGTTTGTTTTTTTGTTTTGTTTTGTTTTTTTTCTCAAGAGAGAACACTACAAGACCAGGAACCAACGGGGAAAAAAGGGGGCCATGGTGGGAAAATAAATTAACTTTATGTGATCCAGTGTTCATAAATTCAACCTTGCCTGGGTTTAACATTACTGCATTACCATCCTGAAGCCATATAACAACGGACTGGGTAATAATTTGGTACAGAACATTCCTGGGAATCAGAGTTATGCTGACCAGTTGCAAATTTACCTGAGTCCCTTTAAACAAATAGATACCATGTTTCCTTTAGGAATTCATATGAATTCTCAAAAATAATCCCTAGGAGTTTAGAGATTGGCTCATTCTTCAGTGCCTTAGGGTGAGCTTCTTGGTCCTGGTCCCTGCCGACTTAAAGATCACCATTCTTTACTATTTCATACATTGACCTGTACTTCTATCTCCTCATTAACCCCGTTTTCATTAAATATATAACCAATATATGTTGTGATGATTTACATGAAAACAGCATTGACTGTTTCAGTCTTTTTTTTTCACGAGTTCTTTTTATAGTACGTACTTGGGCTCATATTTGCCTTTGTTATCCTTCTTTAATAGATTAATATTAATCTAAATATTAATAGAATCTCTTTAGGAGTGGGGGTTTTTTTGGTTGCTGTGGTTGGGGGTTTTTTTGTTTGATTGGTTTGGGTTTTTTTATTCTCTTTAGTCTTGGCCTTTCTGACTTTCTCCCTACCAGCTTTTACTATGTGGAGTACTCTTAGTTACGTGTCCTCGCTTTCACTGTTGCATGACCCCAGTCCAACTTTCATGTTTAGGGCACATCTCCCTGGCCACATGCATCCGCTGACTCCTACTTTAGTTCTTCCCCCCAGCACCCCAGGCAGACTGAACACAAGCCAACATTAGTATTAGACACACGCATTTCATACCAGATCGCAGAATAGCTTGATTTCCAGGATGGAGCTGACTTACTCTTTCCTAGTTCAGAGCATGAGCAGAAAACTGACATATCAAGAGCATCTGACCATGTTGACATTTCCTCTGAAAAGCACCCGGTACAGTCATACTGGTCTCTTACAGTAGTCTCCTCTTTGCCCTGGGATAATTTTTAATTTTTTTTTTTTTAAAGGAACACTCAGAAAATTCTTATTCCTTTTCTTTTTTGCAGTACAAACAGTATACTGTAAACATCAGAAAAAACATAATATCGGCATGAAAGATGGCAAGGGTATTGCTTTGGGTTTAAAAGAAGTGTGGAAATACGACTGGGACAGGGAAAGAAACTGGGGAGCCTCTTCTGCACTATTTTTCTGACAGTTCATTACTTTTCCCTTTATATCATGCTCATCCTTCCAAAGCGTTGACTGCAAATCTTATTGTGAGGACCTGAGAACTTTAATTTTAAATAGAACAAAGTGGTAAACCTGCTTTTGAAATTGCACGGAGATACTAAGAAAGCATCTCCTCAATTGCTATGAGACTGATGAGAGATACGTGACCTGCTTTGGTATTAACGATGATCCCTGTAATGGAAAAGTTTTACAGGGATACCATATGCGAGTTCATTAGTTACAAATTTAAAAAAAAAAAAAAAAAAAAAACCACAAAAAAAATCCACACAACCCAAACCCCCTTACTTTACTATTTGCAGTAGTAAAAATTATTTTATTTTCTTTTTTTTTTTCCCAAGGAAAACAGATTGCAAACTCAGTCTCAATTAATTCCATTCTGTCAGACATTTGCCCATTTTTGGTATTTCATTCCAGGTCATGCTGATGCAAAATTCAGACATGCCAACTGTCCTGCATGAGAGCTGTCAGACAGATTAGCACTCCTGCACTGACAGAGCCACTACTTTGTCAGGACTGGGAACCAGTGTGTTGAAAATGAAGCCTCAGCTGATGTGCTTATGGGAAGACAGCAACCAGTTTGGATCCTATTGAGTCTTGGTGTCTAAGACTGTGCTGACCAGGTCACTTCCCCACTCTTCTTTAAAAGGAGAAGGACTAAGATCTGTTAGCAGTATAACTCTCCTGAATTCTCTTCAGAGACCATCATTTACTCCTCTCCTCTATTAAAAAACAGACCTACATATCCTTTCATTTTCTTCTTTCTTCTAATACATAGGAAGCCTTTTTCTGCTTGTTCAGTTGAAACTGATTTTGAACCTTTCTTTTTCCAAATTCTCCCTCCCCTCTGAATTTAGACTATTCATTATAGCAGCCTTAGTTACATGTTGTTTCACGTACTGTCTTTGAGATGTCTCTATGCTCATAGGCAGACACAGCGTCAATGCTTTCTCTTATCCAAGCAGACATTGTCCCACCTTTTTTATATGTCACAGGATGCTCTCCAAGAATTCCTGTATTATGTCCTGTTTGATCCAAAGCAATTCATATTTTGTAGCTCTGCCATAAAGGGTAAGATCTTAAAGTTCTTTAAATCTTTCTTGAGACTACTATTTTTTTCAGGACTGTTATTCTATAAGCAAGATGAGGAAGAAGTCACAGTTCAATGGGGCATACTTTTTAGCTCTCACAGCTTCTTTCCTCATGCTGGCTTACATTTCAATAGGCTCACAAATTCAGACGGCTGAGGAAATGTAACCTATGTTTGTTCCACTCTGAATCTGACAAAAAAAAAAAAAAAAAACCAAACACAAAACACCAGAGGATATACTTACAATGGGCCAGTTATTTTTGATTGTTTATCAGAGAGCAGAGATACTAAGACAACACAAAATCAAGGCCCATTGTTTTGAGAGACTCACTATCTGTAGAACTTGGCACAGCACAACACTAATCTCTCCTGCAGAACTCAGAGAGCAAAATAAACCCTTTTTCCTAATAGTGCTCCTATTACAGTCCAAAAATCTATTTTTAAACTATTAGCATTAGTGTTTTGGAGCCCAGAAGATCTAAGCAGAAACAAACTATAACTAATAATCAAATTATGCTACCAACTGTAGCTGTTTGCAAGTGTTGCTTGCCTTAAACACTCCTTTGAGAAAACATTCCCTAGAAAATATCAAGAATGTCATTTTACCACAGGAGGTATGCAACATTCTTGGATTAGTAACGCTTTATGGCACATCTACTTGGATCTAGTGTTTTTTCTATTCAGACCATTGTTTCCGTTTTGCTTAATGTAGGTATGCTGTTACTAAAAGTTGTAAATAGCTTTTTAAGATGCTAGCACTGCTGCTGTTATGAAGCCTGAAGGGTTCTAGCATCAGTTGAAGTTTCCCAGGATAATCTCTGAGGCTATGTGAATTGCTTTACATGGATTGCATTTTAAATCTCATTTGATAGCAAATGTTTTAGAGAGGAAAAAAATAGCACTTTTTGGCTTAATCACAAACCACAAGTTAAGTGTGCATAATAAGATTTGTCCACTTACCCAATGTGAATAGCTGGAAAGAATTGTTCAGTTATGCACTGGCAGCTTTTAGAAGTGGCAGAGAAATGGAAAGGAAAAAGTTGCAGAAAATCATCCACGCTCTTAATGCTCATCAGTTACTGTGAAAGTGACATCTATTAGAGGTTTTGCCCAGCACCAGGGCATTTTGGTAGACTACCACTGTCCTGTTTAAGGAGCCCTAATTTCCACTGATGCACATGTGTAACTCTTGCGCTGGTTAAAGGAATTCTTGCTTAAACACAGGAAAAACACTCCACTAAGAGTTCAGGGTATATAGACTGAAATTTTCAGAAATTCTGTTCTATTTTACCTGGGGATTTGTTTCTGGCAGTCTGTGAATCAGCTTCAAGAAAGTATTATGCTAAAAGTCCAATCAGCCACGTAGCTCTCCCCACTAGGCTCTCCAGTCTGCCCTTAGCAGTCAAATGTGAGGGGAGGAAGCAACCAAAGCGAGATACGGTTTGTGTGGCAAACAAGAACCGGATACCTACAGTGTTAACTGCAGCAGCAAGGGAACTGCAAAGCACATAAACGAAGGTATAGCACACATGGAAAAAAGGCCAGCTCCTTGGAGTTTTCCCTAGGGTGATATTTCTAGAGACCATGCTACCCTGATCCTACCAGGTTGTATTTGGATAAACAAGAACAACAACTGTTCTGGTTTTAACAATAAAGGTTGCTGCTCACCCTTCTTGCTGCAGGCATGCTGTGGCTTCCTGCAATAGTTTTAGTATGATTGATCAGGAACAGATTTAATACAGATTTTAAGTATTAACTGTTAACCTCAATCTAAACTGAGTATTATTTTAAAATGGAACTGAACATAATCTTGGAAAAACTTCCATTAAAGATTAACAAGGCAACCATAAAAAAGCTAGACATGACTAAAACATCCTTCCAGAAAGCCTACAAAATGAGAAGGCATCTGTTCCCTTACTGCCATAAGGACTTATGCAGAGACTCTGATCAGATACTGCTTTGACTAATACCTGAAAAATGCTGAGACAGTTTGACAAAATGTCTCTGCCTGAAATATTCACCATTTACATAACTAATGTAGCTCATTTTTCTGTTCACAAATTAATCATGAACAAACAATGTTGTTAACAAATTTAATACGCAGATTTATTTCACCAATGCTCAATGCAGACAAAAATCTGCAGAGCTAAACCATTGCAACTAATATGTCAAACAACTGCTATTCATACTATATGTAGCCCATTTTTCAGACCGATCACCTGAGCTGTGTTATTGCTTCTGCCTCCTAACCGGCTGGCTGTAGTTCTGTAAACAGAAAGAGAGCACGAACAACACGCTGCAGCCATTTCATTCCCTCCCCAGGCATTCTCACAAGCACCTGTTCTCACAGTTTTTAAAGACTTTCAGTTGCTGTAAACGTTCTTCTGCACTTGGAAATTATGTATTTCTGTTCCTGGGTACCAAGTGGGGAAAAAAAAAAACCAAAAACACAAAGCCAAATTGAATTTGGTGGTATTATGCCAACGAATGCCTGACAATATTTGATTGAAGAAGTCACCCACTGCTCTATGCTGTGTAGATTGCCTTGTTCCAGCTCACTCCTGAAACTAAAAAACTTAAAGAAAAAACCTTAACTCTATCTCAGATGAAACTATGAGGAGTCTTGAAGGAAAACAAGTAGACATCTTGGCCAAATTCACATTGAGCAGAAAGTACACCACATGGAAGGGTTAAAATACCTCTGAAACTGCACGAAGACCCACATGTGGCCATATAACAAGGACCTGCCTCACTCCAAAGCCCTAAACACAGAAAAACACCATACTCTGCCCTCCCGTCGCCTTTTCGGTTCCATCACTAACCTGTACAGGTATCCAGCAGTGCAGCAGGCTCTGGGAGAGGGCTGGATTTCCCATGTGGATATTTGTGTCAAATACTGTTAGCTAGCCCCATCAGCTCTTCATTCCAGTATCATGAGCCAAAACCACCCAAAATGTAACACACCACAGTTTGTTGAGCAGTCCTGAGAGGCCATCTCACTGGATAAAGTGAATAGCACATTCTGGAGACATGGATTCAACAGCGAGTTTTAGTTCCATGTAGCACAGTACTAGATTATGATTCCCAAATGTATTCACATTTTTCTATACTGCTTTTCATAAGCACAGCATGATTGCATACCCCTTCTCTCAGACTAGAATGGTTCTTTAATGAAGAATTGGCTCTGTGGGTCAGGCTATCCTAAAAAAAAACCTGACTAAATAAAGCACTATCGCTGGCACTTTTGGTGTTGATGTCAACAGAAGAATGAAGAAATGAACACGTATGGGGAGGAAGGAACACATTCCTGATGTAGTTCCCCCAAGTCAGGAATGCGATAAAGAACACACACGTCCTAAAATTAACACCGTGGACTTTGCTCCTTTGAAATTTATAAGGGTACTTGAGAATTAAATTTCGTAATGAGGACAAATGCAGTTGTTTAATTTGAATGCTTCAGACTCAATCAAAATTTTGAGCCACCAGAGCTGTATTAGTTTATACCAACCAAAATCTATTCTGAATTTACAGATCAAGGGTGTTTGAGCGTATATCTGTATGGTACCTTTACCCTGACAAGGAACTAAAAACATGGATGAAACACCTGGTAAGAACCAGACATATTTACATACTCCTAAAGATCACAAAAAAAAAAAAATCTACACTTCTTCTATATAGTTTCATTATATACAGTCTGAAGTCTTTGCAATATAGTTCTGACACTTGACAGTCAGCATGAAATTATGTTACCAAAATTAATGAGAAGTGCACACCTGTGCTTTACCTCATATCTCATTCTTACTCTGACACAGTACTTGTGACCTTGCCATTATGTTGTGCTTGTGCATATCTAGGTATGGCAGAAAGGATGAATAATAAAATATATTACTCAGTGGAGTAAAATTAGCGTCCACTTACACCAGGAAAGGGTACAAGATAATGGCAGTTATAACTGATTCCCTGTTTAGGAAATGCAGTGGTGCATATAATGTACCACTAGCAGCTTATAGCAAAACATCATATTCTGTATCAAGATAAAGGCGATGTACTAATGACTGTGACTAAATCTTGACAGCCAAATGATCTCTTCTCCTTGTAACAGGCTGTGGTGTAATGAGTAATCAGAACAGCACAGCAGTAATTATGGACATCCACTTACACTAAAAGCATTTCTGATGGACTGAAGTGTACTGAAGTAGAAACAAATATGCAATATAATTATTTTCCTTACATTTACATTGGACACGCAATTTCCATATTTTCTTTCTGGTTTTTGAAGCTGAACCAAGAAACAGAAGTCTTAAAAGCTTTTATTTTCCATTAACTTAAGGTATTCTTTCCTGCTTTTAATGAACATTTACTTTGCTTGAGAGAAGACAAGCTTTACATAATGCATAACTCATGTATTTTTAGGGCAAGCCATGGAAGTGTGGCGAATGATGCAGGCTTTCATGTGATCAAGATCTGATGTGAAGGAGCAACCAAGTGCCAGGACATGACTTCTACCTAGCAGTGGCCAAAGTCTTTTGATTAAGCTAAACAAGACAAAGTGTAAGAAACCTTCATGTTGTTTTAACATCTTCCCTCAAAATTTGTGGGAGGAAAGAAAGAAAAAAAATTCAAAGGTGGAACAGGAATTTGGACATTTATTCAAGCTGATAATGTTCCAAAGCTCCAGTGAATGAAGTAATGGGCAGAGAAAGGCTCTTGAAGCATAGATAAACGTTCAGCCTCCAGACTGATTGATCTTTCCAGATCAATATGTACTTCTAATGCTATTGACGTGCTGGTCTATTTATGACCATAAATCCAGTTTTGAAGTCTGTTAAATTAATGCAAAAAGATAGTGGTTCAGTATGAAGTAAGATCGTATTTTACATACGCAGATAAAACTAAACCATGCTCAAAAATAACACAAGACAGGTTGGTTTATAAATTCTTTGCATCCCCTACCTGAATGTTTATATGTATATTTTTTTACCAGTTTACCAGTTCAAAAGCCCACCTGAGCACTCCAATCTGCACTTATCAGCAACCTATTATGTTGATTAAAAAATATTTACCATGTTCATAGAGAAAACTTGCAAAGATATGATAGTCCTGGGTACTACAGCTTCTAAATACCAAGCCTCAAATGCCACAGCAGAATTCAAAACAGTGTGTAAGGTGAACAGAGCATAACATCCTCTACGGTCTTAACTTCCTCTGCAGCTAGTCACGTGGCTAGTACAAGTAAGTTTTGTAATGCTTTGGGAAGACCCTCTGGTATCATTCCAAACCCCAATCTGTGCTGCACAGTTTTTCCAAATATCATGACTTTGTATCACTTAGTTCTCTATTTCCATGCAGTGTTCTCACTCCTTCAAGAACAGTCACTGTCCTTTCCAATTATTTAACTGCCTTGCTACTTATCTCATATCCCACCTCTCAGAAGCTGCTGCTTCCCTGAGTGTTACAAGATTTGGGAAGGCATGACTTTTCCCTTGGAATAAAGAGGATAATTTTTTGTATTTCAGCATGCACATAATTTCTGGTCTTCCACTTCTTGAGAGAAGTGTTCATGAAAATCAAATCCCAGTATGCTAATTTTAATCATAAGTGCATAGGCTGTGCACAGAAACAGACAAAAGTTATTAGTGGTGCACATTTCAGTATCTATAATATTTCCATATAATGAGACCATATATGTCTGTATATACGTAGAAATCCTGTAATTCCACATGTTGTGTCTGTTTTCTTCTTCCCTTCTGTCCTGCAGAATTGCATCTATATATTTGTTTTACAGAAATGATAAAAATATATTTTGCAACAAGAAACAGCTGCATGTCTACCAACTTTGTGATAACTTGACTGTGGTTCCTTTTATATAGTTCCGGATTTTTTTTCTTTACACTTGAAAAATCTCATGTCTGTTATGGAGGTTAAAAAAGATGGCAGAAAGGGTGAAGATGAGAGCTTGATCTCTAGCTTTCCATGGAAGAGCAGCTGTAAGAGGATTATCCATCAAACAGTAAAACTCAAGGATGCTGTCAAGTTCCAATAGGAAAACTCACACGGGCAAGTAAACGATGTCTCTTTCTGTGCATATTCTTCAAAATCACAAAGTTTTGGCAATTTCAGCAAGATTTTGACCCTTTAATCTAGAAAAGAAAAATTTTTCTTTGGGCTTTTTGGTTTTATTTTTAAATAGGTGGAATCCATTTATACATAAAATATTTTAACATTGAGCTCAATTGCTACCACACTGTACTATTAAACAGTTGCACAATTGAAAAATAGGGACACAGATGAATTAAGCAAGTTTCTCCAAAGCCAAAACACGGGTTTAATGGTTTTAACAAATAGAGATTGCATTACTCTGAACTCCTCCACTACACTTCTGTATTTTCTGTGGGACATTGTTTTTAAAAAAAAAACCAAACAAAACTTGAAGTGAGGTATTCAAGCATGTTTCTGTTGAACATAAAATGCTCAGATACAACTAAAGCACTACTTTGCTGATCTGATGAAATGAACCATCCATAGAATTAATTAGGACCACTTTACTGTTCTTTCCTCCATCAGATAGATTATTTGACCCAAACAATTTTTACCTGCCAACTAAAGCAATTTCATATATTTAGATTTCACTGCTATTACAGCAAAGAGGATTCATAGTATTTTCCTTCAATATGATTATGCCATTTTTAATCTTTTGAGAGGAACACAATCATATGCAAATATTAGAAAGGGAAAAGGAAATTGAGAGATAATGACAAGAATGAGAGGCAAAGGGAAAAAGTACCATGAACCATACGGCAAAAAGAGTTAAAGCAGATTTGATATTAATTAATAGTATTATATCTATAATCCATTTAACTTCCCATCCTGGCAAGATGCCCGACTAATTTGTTTTGATCTCTATTTCTATACTGACCAAGTTGTTTACTATTTTTTCTGTGCTCCAAAATTAGTAATCTGTATTGCAAGAAAGATGGTTTTGGAAGGAAAATATAGAGGCTCTTACACTATTACAAACACTGAAGGACCCAGGAGTACTTCCCAACTTTGGGATCTTAACAACCCATCAAAAGGTAGTTACTTGCTGCCCAGGACATCTAGTGCCCATTGGAAAACTGGGACACATGAGCAAAGAGAGTAGTAGGATGCTTCAGAAGGTCTCCAGTCAAGATGATGCGGGGAGCAGGGCAAAGAGTACTCCATGAACTGTATCTGACCACAACACAAGCACAGCCTTACTTCACCAAATCTCTGAAGATCAGGGTCCTTCCAAGGCTCTTAGAAAGGCAAAACAGTCTGAGACAGAAAAGAGGGTCTCTTAAGAGTCATTGGAGTCTGCCTAGTCTGTATTCCATGAACAGAGCCAAGAAGGCACAAAAGGAAGAATTTGCAGCTGTTGTTCTCTCTACTGTTTATTTTAGGCAGAATTTTTTCAGCTCTTACAATAAAGCTGAGGCAGATCAATCAGGAAAAAACAAAACAAAACAACCCACCCCACAAAAAAGCCAACAGATCATCAGTCCAGCTAGCTACTCCATTCAACACGTCCCTTCTTTTAATTCTGCAGGAGAGCATTTAATAGCACTCGTAAAAACTTTTCCTGATGTCTTTCAGTCATCATCCTTCCTTCTCTTGATTCAGTGTATCTTGCATTAATTACATTAAGAAGTGCTTTGAAAACTGACACAGAGCTTGATCAATCAGAATCTTCCACTCAGTATTTCTTAACCACATCTACATGGAACACCAACATGGGGATTTTCTAGGATGTGTGTTGTTGTTTTTATCATTTATCAGAAATTTTAAAAAGACCCCTCTAAAGCACTAATTCTCCTTTATTTTCTCTTTATTCCTCTCAAGATTACAATGCACTTAAGTGATAGCCAGCAACAGCAAGACAAATTTGTTTCAAGACTGCACTCTTCAAGAATATGCTGAAGTGAGTCGAAAAAGTAATGAGTAAAAAAAAAATTCCCAGAAGATAAACAAGAAAAAGGCCTTGTTGCTTTTTTTTTTTTTAAATCATTTTGTTTTTCCCAGAACATTTGCTGACATTTCTATAGTTTTTAAAAAAAATATTTCTCTTCTCCCTCTACTGTCTGTCTTAATTTATAGATTCATCATGCATGCATCACTTCAGTCAATCTGTGCCAACAATTCAGTTCACTGTGCTGGCACGATTTCTCCTCTCTTTTGACATTTTCTTCCACTCGCAACTGAAAAAGATACCCTGAAAAGGGACTGCAGATTCCCAGAGGAACCTCTTAGACCTGACACCTGAGTTCAGACTTCAGCAGTGACAGGAAAAGCCCTTCCATTTAAGGAGCTTCCATGACATAGGAAGGGATCCCATTACAAATGCCAAATCCAGCTGTCCAAATGACAGCCCCACCAGAGATGGCTGGGACTAAACTAATTGCCTTATCACCACAGACGGGACTTGTTTTACTTCTACCGGATATAGCCCTATTCTGAAAATAAAAGCGAAATGCAGTCGTCTTCAATTTGCCAAGTTCTTGCGGCATCACTAGGACGCATCATTAGTCAGTGGTTTGTTCTGCTTGTGCACGCAGAGGAGATTAGACTGCCTCTCCAGACTCCCCCGGCCTCTGCTCACCTGTCTGGTTAGTACATAAGGGCTGAAAAAAAGCTGTCAGCACTGGAGTCAAACTGGCATGTCTCCTGAATGCTTTGAAAGCTATGAGCTCAACGCTGATTTGCAGACAAGGGTGGTGTCCTGGCTCAGCATAGGTGTCTGCTTACTTAATAGCAATGTAGGTTTCCTGTAGTGACTGCTGTAGAAGGTTATTGTTTTGGAGCTCATGCCTTCCTTTATGAGCCATATAACCATTCCTGGTATCTAAGCTGGTTAGGAAAGGATGCATCCAGGTCTTTCCAGAACCAGAGTCCTCAATAACTAGTTATTTCCTTCCTTTTTTTTTTTTTCCCCCCCTCCTTTTTTGCAGGAGGAGGGAGTAGGGAAGGAAAGAGGGGAGCACCTTTCCAAACACACATGGTGCATTTCTGCAGTACTGCCAAAAGGTGACAGACAACTAAGGCACTGTACTTGCCTTGAAATAGCAGGCAAGGAAAATCACAACTCTAAATAGCACAAACCTGAGGATTTAAGGGACCCTTCGAATGGGTTGGTATTTCTGCAGGGAGATAAAAACACAGGCTCCTGTAGAGCACCATCAATCTGCACTTCTGATGGGAAACATCAATTAGAGGACGTGAATCACGTTCCTACTGACACATGCCCAATGAACAATCAAAACATCAAATAGAAAACGCGATCCTGATAGTCTGAAGATGTTCTTGTGTGCATGCTGTGAGTAATAAT
Source organism: Fratercula arctica (assembly GCA_947846985.1). NCBI lineage: Eukaryota > Metazoa > Chordata > Aves > Charadriiformes > Alcidae > Fratercula > Fratercula arctica. Next base: position 32,305,979 of record CANTUZ010000010.1, read on the forward strand.
CTATACACTTAGTAGATACATGCTTCCTACTCCCACATACTTCACACAACCCTCATGGCTATTGCAGTCTTTAAATATAAGTCTTCTGCACTAAATAACCACAATTAATTTCCCTCAGAGATAACAGGAAGCTCAGAGACACCAAAGCTTTTGTTGCTGGAATTTTGCCATTGGTGCTGTGTAAGAACTGCACAATACATTACTTATGAATGCCAGCATTTCTTTATCTGTTTTTGTATATTCATTTTTGTATTTAGTGCAATAGCTCTAAGGAACAGATGATTAATCCTAGGTTATAGTGAAGGACTCTTTATAATACACAAGCCAAATTTCTAGCAGTAAAACTAGCCCCAGAAGATAAGTGTTTATTGAAAATGGTATTTAATAATGCATTTTCCTACCTATTAGCTCATCATTTCCAAACAGGTTGTAACAAGTGTATCTCTTTTTTCCTCTTCTGACCAATGCTGCTCCTTCACTAACATAGTCACCATCCTCATCAATGCTTTCAGCAAAGCAGGAGCAAGCATCTCTCTCCTCCTGTTGTTTTTGCTTTCCGTAATGCTCACGTACCATTCATGGTTAACCAAATAATTACTGCAAACTTTTGCTGCCAGCAAGAATACAGCAAGGTTTGCAACAGTGTTTGGTGTTACTTATCTGAACCACAAGAGCTAAAGCATTGAGTACAAAAAGCAGCCTTGATGCTCCTAGGCTGAAGTTGAATACTTCCCATCGGCACGCTGAAGAACAATTTCTCTTGGGCTTGATTCTTTCATGGCTGCCTAATAAAGATGATTTTGCATCTTTCTCAGAAGTACCTAGTACCAGGTGCTCTCTTGCTTCCTAAGTCACCAGACTACGCATTCAATGCATCACCCAAAACAGTGGTTTCCATAATGTTCACTCTTTAGTTTTAAAAGGACACAAAAAGATAAGAATTTAGCATCAAAATTGCGATGTTTCTCTTAGACTGTCCCATCATCATTACAATTTGGCATTTCTGGGAACAATTTGACAGAAAACAGAGATTCACTAAGGAAACCATGTGTTATGGCAGCTCATGTACAGCCATGGCAATAGGAGTAACACCAGTTCCCCTCAAGCCAGCAGAAACACTGTTGTGGATTCACCTGGAAGGCAGGTGAAGCAAAGCAGAGAGGTGACTGATTCATTGTCACATTACCTGGCTCCAAGCCATCCGTAGTCATGCCTTAGTGCAAGCCTTCATTTACCAAAAACAAGAGATATAAGGTAGAAAAGAAGTGTAATTGAGAGGTTCTGATTTTTGCGTGCCCTGTATTAATACAGTAGGTTTCAGAAGTAGGTTTAATTAGAACAGTAAAATCAATTAAGGAGAAGCCATAAACTGTTTAAGCACTGCAGTCAATTAAACAATGTTCTATATATTTTTTGAAAACAATATAGGGGGTTAAAAAGACAAACAAACAAAAACCAGCCACAGAGAGAAACAATCTTAAGGCCTGAAATTTGGCAGTGGAAAGTTAAAGATTATTAGCTGGATGGCTCCAATCTTTAAGAAGCCACATTTCCAGAAATGGAGATGGTCGGTGCCTTTTGAGAAAAAGAAAAGTATACCACAGGATTAAAAGTCAACATCTCAAACTTCCCCTTTCCACACTTTTTTTTTTTCCTCTCCCCAGCAGCCAATATATACCACTCATTTTATTTACTATTGCACACAGAGGATCAGTTCTGTATGTGATTTTCCCATTTGTGTAAAGAAAATAGATTTATATTTTGGCTATCTAGCTCTACAGAGCGTAATTTTTGCTAAATTCCATTACATACACAGTTTAATGGATTTTCAAGAAAAAAGCAAGCTAAGCGGATAGTCTTATTTATTTTATTAAGAAGAAAAGCAAGAACTAGAACCAAACCTCCTCTTCAGGCACCAACTTGACACAGCTAATCCAACCCCTTTGGTATTTTCAGCCTATTTGAAATCAGCACCAATTCCAGCATCTTTCCTCCTCAAAACTAGTAGTACAGTGAAAAGAATATTGGCATAGGGCTGAATAAAGAAGTGCCATTTTTGTTTCAGAACAGAGAAAATTGCATTGCTAACATCCCTGTTCAGCAACTGGAATGGAGTCTTTAGCCTCCTTCCACTACATCAGTGCTTTTTACCCCTTACAGCAAAAAGACTCCCTGCATATATTTCCACGGGGCAGTGGTGACCCCTACATGGCACGGATGCCCAGCTGCGCCTAAGAGACCCAATCCTTGCCCCTTAGTGAGCTGTGTCACAGGCTGGTGCCCAGCAGCCCCTCTGCCACATGCCCAGAGTGCTGCTGCTCAGTCATCTTCCCCACGCACACAGCCTGCAGCCACCTAGCTTTGATCCAGCCACTGCACACACCAGCTGGAGAACAGAGCATCTCCTTTTCCCCACAGACAAATTCACCAGAGACACAGACCAATACAATTTAAAATTAGCAGAAAGGATACTTATTGTTCTGAAGGGATTTATGCAACGGGCATAGCTAATATCCACCCATTTCAATAAAAGAGTGTTGCTGTAAAACTGACTTGCAAAACTGGATAGTGCAAAGTTACATTTTAAATGTCACAATCTTAGATCTGTTTCCATTTTGTATGACTCAATATAATTTATTACTATCCCTAGAAGTAAGATTGTTTTTTGCATAATGCTGCTATGAGAGACGGCAGATCACTGTTAGTTACAGCCTACACTATGAGCTGGAATTCAGCTTGCAGCACTCACTCTCAGTGTAAGCACCCACATCTCCACTCGTACAAATGGCTTAGCCCACAACTCAGTCAATATTGCTTGGCTGAAAGTGAACATAAAAAGCACTTGCCTCCATACGGGCAGCAAAATCACCACATTTCCAGTTAGCTAATGCACTAACAAGCCATGAAGGTGATGCAGATCATAAAAGACGAACAGAATTACTCAGCCAGATACAACTATGAGTATACAGGTTCTAAGAAACACAAAAACCCAGAAAATAATACTGATCAAAAACTTTTTGTAGAAACTCTTTTTTTTAATGACACCGTGAAAGATACTGAGAAGCTGCACCAATTCTGCCTCTAAAAATTACGTGTTATTAGAGGGAGGGTGATGTAGGTAGCATTAATGTTTTTATTTTTACAATAGGAAGGACACCATTTAAATACTATTTTCTGTTCTATACAATGCCACATCACAACAGTGCCCTATTCAATTAATAGAAAAATACAGTGTGAAACAGCTTTTCCCTTCACTTCAATATTGCCTACATATTTAAATCTACACAATGTCAGACACCTCCTACTGTATCCATTGAGCACCAAATATACACAAATAGTAAGATTCTAAGTTGAGTGTGACTTGGCAAATATCACTTGGGATTTTTTCATGGCATTCAAACCATGAAGTCTGATCATACTCCATTTCTTTTCTTTTAAATGATTTACACAACAAAGCACTTTTTTAAAAAAAAAAAAAAGAAATAATCGAAAAAATACATTTATGACCTAACAGCTCCTTAGCAGCAAGCTATCCAGCTCAATGTCTTCCTGTTGTTAAGATCCAGGTGCCCCTGAACCTTACCATAAGAAAATAACCTGACGGGTTTTTTTTTAATATATGGTGGTGCTCAAGCAACTGCATATGTATCACTTAGACTTCGTTTCCATTGCATAACTGGATAACTCGCATAAGAATGCAAGTAGTGAATAAACCTTTCCACATACACGTGGATATTACCTTTGAAACAACAAACAATTACATGAAACATCCCACAATTAGCTTTCAAAAGCGTCTAAAAATCTGTGACAAAAGTATTGAAGCTGCAACACTTAAAAAAAAAGCATAAAAAAGGAAAAAAACAATTTTATCCCTATGAGTACAGTGTGCAAATGTTTCTCACCATGCCCAGATTTCAGAGGGAGAGGCTGGTTTTCACAAGAAAGTCTCCAAATGCCTGACACAAACTTTCAGACGGCTTCTCTGCCCTTAACTAGAATAACAAGCTGTCTCTATTAGTCGCTTGGAGCTTCATTGCTCATGGGAGCAAGACCACTACTTCAACAAGATGTCCAAACGCTCTATGGAAATGAAATGTATCATCATGAAACATTTTCTGGACATGACATTCCAGAAAAGAGATTAGTTACTTATTTGAGTTAAGACACAGCAATCTGAAGCATTCTTGTGATAATTAATGAGCTGGATTGTGTTGTAGGAATGCTGCACTGCCTGATACCATCTAGCCAAGGGGCTCGCTTAGCAAAATATTTGCAATAACTTTTTGAAATGCCAGATTTGAATGATGACCATAACAATGGGTACACATAGCCCCAGGCTCATCTTATTTGAAGTCTTGTTTCAGCAACTGCTATTGATGTTCTGCCATATTCATAGCATGGTCATAACATCTGCAGCAGCTTGGAATTTTTTATAAGCAGTTATACTGCTCACTGACATGGTTACCTCAGCTGATGTGCAGGTTACACTGCTCCGTTCAGTGGCCACGTATACTGATATCATCCTCCACATATTGCTGGCGCTTTAATAGCGGACAGTTTCTTAGTTCCATCATCTGTCATAACCATGTGCTGCTTTCCAGAAGAGTCCTCTGAAAAAACAACTTGTGGCTTTAAGAACAAGAAACTGAAGTGGACCTATGGATATGCTTCTGCTTTTTTTCAGCCACCTGGAAACACTGGAATGATATTCTGGCTGCAAAGAAATCCGTATAACATCCCAGCTAGCCTCTGCCTTTAAGGTGTTGTTTGCAGCTTGTTGAACAGAATGGCAGGATGGCACCTGGCAGATTATTTAGTGCTTTCATTAGAATCTTCAGGTTTCCTTCCCTCTTTTCAAAAGCATGAAATCTTCACACGTCACCAATATTCCTCAATCATTTTGAAACACACCTTCTGCTTTGCTGAGAGAGTAAATATCCTGATTAACCCTTTCTTGTCTCACAAACTGTAAAAGCTTTACTTAAACATTTAGACAGAAATCTACTGAAAGGATTACAACATACACTGTCAACATCAGCAGAATAGTAGAGAGACAAAAAAATCAAATGCAAACAGAATTAAGAAAAACTGTCCTATTTCTAATTGCAAGTGATAGCAGAGACAACTCAAGCCTACAACCATGCTTTTCTCCTTAGCACAACTATTAGGTGCACTTTCAGTGATTTCATTTGAGCATACTTTTCTGTCCTTCCCTCCGTCACTCAGTAAGAATGATGTGGACTTGCAGAATGAAAACCAAAGTCTCAAATAGGAAATACAAACATTTACCTGCCCCTTATTTTATACAATATTATCCTTTGCAGAAGAGGAAACGGTAGAATGAAAGAAAAGAGCAGTTCTTATTCAGTCTAATAGCCTTACAGGAACACAATTATAACTGGGCATTTTACAAACATCTAAAAGGTTCCTTTCTCACACCTTGGAGAGATCAAGCAATTACATAAATGAATATATGACAGCTAACGACCTGTGGACCACACAGCTGAATAGATTGAGGTCAAAAGGACATGAATGTATTATGGATTTCAGGGTGTCCAGCAGCCCCTCTTGTTACCAACAAGCACAAGTGGACCTTGTGCAGCAGGGAGGGTGCAGGTGGGAGAGAGCAGGCAGCCAGGAGGCTCTGGGAGATGGCATTAAACTACGAGAGCCTTGCCTCCAAAATGAAAATATGTGCCCAATAACAGCAAGTCATCCATTTTTTAAAGATGACAGGCAAGATCAAGAGTTCAAGACCTCTGTAATTGTTTGATGACGTTCCAGAGGCCTGGCTCAGCCACCGCAGACCATGCATAGAAGAGATCATTTGGTCGGCAGAGTAAGCTGACATGGTTTTATTAAATAGGACAGTGAACCTGCCTCTAACATTTCATTTTTTTCCAAAACAGAAGTACAATAGAAAGAAAACATTTATTCTCACAACAGCTTTGGAGAACAATATCACCCTGTTCTGCAGAAACTAAGAACAATAAGGATTTATTTTTATTCAAGAGATTTGCACTTGCAGCTAGCTAAGATCTCTGGAGAAACATTAGACATATAAATCATTATCCAATAGAAAACCTGCTTATGGAAATTAGATAATTTTATAGGAATTTTTACAACAGCAGATTGGCACTTCAACTGAAGCATCCTGACTTTGATTTATTTGGGTAATCTGTATTTATTACAGTTTCTTGTGTTTGCCATTTAAATGAAACAACAGTTCTAGCCACTTAGACTTTCTTTATGATGGAGGGTTTTCAGAAACCCTTGCCATAAGCCTACTTTCCTGCTGCTGTATCCATTATAAGCTTTACTCTGGCCTCTAACAGTAGTTGAATACAGCCAGAAACCCAGGATTATATCAGAGAGTATGTGACAGCAAAAAATTAATTAAAATCCATCCAATTATAATAGTCTAAAAATAAAATATTAATTGTTGAATTATAATTGTCTGGAGACTGAGTTTCATGTGCGAATGCCAAAGAGATTGCTTTATAAACATCTATTATTTAAAAAACTTTGTCAATAGCTTAAATGCAATGGATAAAATGCCATCCATAAAGTTGTTACCGTGAAGACTATAGGTGACAAAACCACGGTGATGTAAGTGACGAAATGTCACAGAGAGCAGAATCAAAGCAGAAATTAGGACAATACATGGTGAAACACAGGTAAGGTAACAAATGAAACGCTATGGGACAGACTGAGCAGAAAACGATCTGTGAAAGGGCAGCTCTCGGGCTCAAGATGAGAGTCAGAAAAAATAACTATCAGAGCAACCACCTGGCCTGCCATGCAGAGTCCCTGTTCCATGTGACTCAACATGCTAAAAGACCACTGTTGTCCGTTATATAGCATTGTTTTTAAAAGCAGCAGGCCCTAAGACTGAGATAAAATATGGAGAAAGCAGTTTTTTTTCAACCCTTATCCCTGCTTTGTGATCCTTAATCTGACACTAAAGATGAAAAGAACAGGATTGAAAGGCGCAAAATTTACCAAAGCTACTAATCTACCACTTAACACTGTCCCAAAGTCTACCAGCTTTCACCAGGATGTCAAGCTTTCACTGATCCTAAGAAGATGTAATCAAATGGAGACAGAGCACAGATGGTATCCCCATCTCCATCACATTTTGCCAAACTTTAATCATTGTATGAAAAACATCCCTGCTACTAACTTTTTTCACATCTCCCTCCCTTTGCTTTAATTCCATTTTGCCTTCTTTCAAAAGAATTTGGCAAAATTGTATCTTTTGCAATACTGTTGTAGACCTGTGACCAAATCTTTAAACACTTCAGATGTTGGTAGGGGTTCCCAATGTCTTGAAGTTTCTGATAAAGACAACAAGTTGTGCCTATCTTTCTTTAGCAGTGAAGCTGCAGCTAAGAGCAGAATTTTCATACCCATTTGCATGTATCAGACATTCAAAAATGAAAGACTGAGTGGAGACGCACTGTGACAGCTTGAAAGACCTACATACTCCAAAGCAGAAAAATACTAAGGTGTGAAGAGGTATTTCAATCCTCTACTCATCTACAGAGAAAGTCTTGCTGGAATGCTACATAAAATTCTGATGCCCAGCTTTTAATAAGAATCTGGAAAAATGGAAAGTATTTAGAAAGGAATAAAAAAAAATTACTTGGCATTTTAAATTAAAAATTAAAAAAAAATTGCTTATCCTGGAGGTGTGACTAAGGGACAAATTCATCATGCATATAGAGTCCTGCTGGGACAGCAGAATTTAATGGCAGAGAAGGCTCTTCCATGTGGTAAGTAAAGACAGAACACAGATGAAATGATTGAACCTGAAGCTACGTATATTCAGATAAGAAATAAGAGATACTTTTGTTATAGTAAGAGGCATTAACAGCTTACCCAGGATTCTCCATTACTGCACACTTTAAAATCATGACTGGATAGGTTTAAACACAATATCTAGTCTAATTCAAGCAAAGGTGTTGGATTTAAAGCCAGCACGCAGGGGAGTTCAATGGCTCACATGAACACAAAAGGTCAAACTAGCTAATCACCGTAGTCATTTATGGCCTTAATATATACAAATCTATGACTTATTTCTCACCTTAATTCTAAGACGAGGTCAGAAAAGTTACAGAATAAATTAGCTCTTTCACATTCAGTCACATGGCCATATGTTCCTGCATTTTTCATGGCAAAAAAACCCCACAGTCATTTGCTTAAAAATCTGCTTTCAAACTGTACATATAAGCTAAATTACCCTGCTTGCTGTAGGTGCGCATTCTAATTAACACATAGAACATGATCCACATTAAAAAAATCCATGCATGACCTTCATGATCTGAAAATAGGCATAAGATATGAAGAAAATAACAAGTCTAGGAAAGCTACAGCATAATTCTAACCTGGAGAATTAAATGGTTTCATATGCATTATCATCTGTCCATTTGTCATTCCTAAAGTATAAATTCAGGGATTAACTATTTATAAAAAGAAGTTTGGGAAAGACCATGGTAAATATGTATACGCTGCAGTGAATTACCCTTATCATTTTCAACTGTGCATACACTCTAACATAGATCTCATAAGCCTTTATTCATTTTAAATTACGTATTTCATACAGCCAGGTAGAAATTCATGGAAGAAAAATCCACTGAAAACTTTAAATCCCAAATCACTATTCTGGAATTTGTTGGAGTCTGGGTGATCATCCTTGGACACCACTATTGTGGATTTGTTCTGTTCTTACATTCATTTGACATTGGTGATACTGGCTTCCCATTGAGAAAAAAAGATATTAAGCTAGCTGGACCTTTGGTTTAACTCTATAAATTCTTACCACAGAATGGTCTGGGTTGGAAGGGACCTTAAAGATCACCTAATTCCAACCCCCCTGCCATGGGCAGGGACACCTCCTGCTAGACCAGGTTGCTCAAAGCCTCATCCAATTTAGCCTTGAACACTTCCAGGGATGGGGCATCCATAGCTTCTCTGGGCAACCTGTTCCAGTGCCTCACCATCCTCACAGTAAAGAATTTCTTCCTAATAACTGATCAAAATCTCCCCTCTCTCAGTTTAAAACAGTTACCTCTTGTCTTATCACTACAATCCCTGATAAAGAGTCCCTCCCCATCTCTCCTGTAGGCCCCCTTTAGGTACTGGAAAGCCACTATAAGGTCTCCCCAGAGCCTTCTCTTCTCCAGGATGAACAACCCCAACTCCCTCAGCCTGCCTTCATGGGAGAGGTGCTCCAGCCCTCTGGTCATCATGGCTCTCCTTTGGACTTGCTCCAACACGCCTGTGTCTTTCCTGTACCGAGGGCCTCAGAGCTGGACACAGGAGTCCAGGTGGGATCTCACCAGAGCAGAGCAGAGGGGCAGAATCACTTCCCTCGACCTGCTGGACACGCTTCTTTTGATGCAGCCCAGGATGCAGTTGGCTTTCTGGGCTGTGAGCACACATTGCTGGCTCATGTTGAGCTTCTCATCAACCAACACCCCCAAGTCCTCCTCTCTCCTCAGGGCTGCTCTCAATCCATTCTCCACCCAGTCTGTATCTGTGCTTGGGATTTCCCTGACCCACATGCAAGACCTTGCAACTTAACCTTGTTGAACTTCATGACATTCACAGAGGCCCACCTCTCAAGCCTGTCCAGGTCCCTCTGGATGGCATTCCTTCCCCCCAGTGTGTCAACCATACCACACAGCCTGGTGTCATCAGCAAACTTGCTGAGGGTGCACTTAATCCCACTATCCATGTCACCAACAAAGATAAAAGTATCTTAATGACATAGTCTATATGGGCATAGATACATCTTACAGTATTATTGCTCTATCCTTCCTAGATTTTGCAAACATTTTCTGCAGCTATTTATGTAGACAATTTTTTTTTATGTTTCTTATAAGCTATTTTTGCATTTACTTGGGTAATACCATAGGGACCATATCAAGACCTGCTAAAATATATAGACCTATATTATACCTATGAGGAAGATGCATGTGTCAAGACAAAAGTATACTATGCCCAATTTTTTAATTTTAGCCTTATTATGTTTTATAAAGGTTTTCATTAACATGTAAAAAACCAAACAACCCAAAAATGAAGGCCAAAATAACTAAGACACAGCTTGCCAAAATATTTTGAGACGTGTAAAAGGGTTCATCTTAACATCCTATTTTGTAGTGAAGACTTAGGGGGCCCTTGGCATTAAAAAAATGTCTTCTGAAATGGATGAATAATGGAATAAAGGAATACATCCACTGATTTGTCCTCTAGCCTGCATCTACAGATTTGCATCACAATTTTGGAAAAGACTGTAAAGGGAATATCAGCCATGATTTTTATATTTTCTTTTTCAACCAGCTGCCAGCACTGTACTTGTTCTGAACACAGAGAGAATGAAATTAAGCTTGGCTCAATATCCACTCACACTGAATTGCAGTCTGTCCCTTGTATTCATGCAGAGCCATAACTTATAGGTCTATAGAGAGTAACATCCACTCCAAGTCAGTATAGTCCAAAAACAAGTGGAAAAAACCAAACTGACAAAAGGTGCAGACCTATTTAATTAGTCATTTTAGGGTTTGGAAGTATTGAAGAGTTAATTTTAAAGGTTGGGAAGGCTGAATTAAGTCAGTAGGAGTATTTAGAGCACAAAACCTAAACCATGCTTAAAATTTATAAAACTAGCTAAAGCTCTGAGGATGAATGCAGACAAAGCCAGGAGTACTGTGACCCAAGTTCCTTTGGATCACGGGGTGATTCTGGGGCATTTTGATGTGACTATCGCAACATGACAAAACATTATTTTATCTATTATCCCACACATGGTAGAACATTGATATCTATAGGAGCAGTTTAGTTTGAATCCTGTGCATTTTGGAAATATTTGCAATTGGCATTTTTGTGTTCATTAGTAGTATTCTTACCTTTAAGTCAGACATTTTTGTAACACATTTTTTTAAAAATAAACAGAAATGTCACTGAATTTACTTGGAACAGTGAAAGAAAACACAAGGAAAAAATATAAACTTTTTCAAAAACACAAAATCCAGTATAATACCAAAAAATGTAACGAAGTGTTTTATCTTCAAAAAATTGACTTCTATGGTTTTAACTCATGTAAGTCACAAAGTAGTACCTTGCTGGAGCCGAATTTAGTCAGTCTCCGATTGACTTTTCTATACACTGCTTTCTTTCCACAGAACCTGAAAAAAAAACAACAAACAAACAAACCAGTTCTTTTAACAGCATTTCACTTGAGTACTGTAAGAAGCATGTTTAGCTAATGTTAGGAATCATACTATTTTTTTTTCCATAGTTTTTGCATTGTTGAGAACACCAACATCTATACTTTACAAGCTGCAAATAAACTAAGTGTAAAAAAAAACTGGAAAAAGTTACCTGAAGAGTAATTTCGTGAAAGGGAAAGTGTAAAAAGCCTTGCACAGTGCTTTGAAAACAATGCATGTATGCATTGCCATTCTTTTCCTGTCCAGAAGAATTTAAGAATAGGGATGTGCTACAAAAACAGCTAGAGAACCAGAATTCCTTATTTGAGTATAGCATTTTAATTGCGTTAAGAAAAGCAGGAGCAAATCCAGGCAGATGTAGAGCCTGAAACAAAATTTTGTACTGTAGGGTATTAGCAGCTCTGTAAAAATTAATCTATTCTCTTTTGAAATTACTGCTATTCCAATAGCTTACTGCATATTATTATCATGACTAGTTCTAATGAAACCAGATTTTCTCTCTGTAATTAGCACCAAATAAACTCTAGTAAACCAGTTTACAAAGATATGAACAAAAAGCACCCCTTATCATGTTAATTTTACACCAGGATAACACACCGATTACTCAAAAAGCTCACCTTTTCTTTAAACTTACAAACAAAAGAACTGAAGTTAGAGTCTCTAACCAATATGAAATGTCTAAACAAACACAGTCAGTGAAAAGCAAAGGGAGGGAAAAAAAATGTTTAAGATTAATTGCAACCCTGATGAGATTTTAGTTCTAGTTTGCAGAAAGAGGCAATAGTACTTTCCTTCCTTTCTCTACTTTATCTCTAGCATTTCTTAACAATCAGTTAATCTAGAAGAAAATTGCATTACGGAAAGTTCTGGAGGACTTCTTCCACATATATTTTGGTCAAATCCTTCAGAAGGTTACATCTGCTCTGTGTTCTGATCAGTCTTATGAACCAATCTCAAAAGTCTTACCACTTCCACAGATGTTCAATGTGGAAGAAAATATGCACTCGACTAGAAAACATCCAGATTCCCCTCCAGTTTAGCAATGGGTACCTGGGACTGTGAGAAGGGGAATGGGCCTTAGAAGTGTGTAACTGGAACAGAGAGAATTTTCACATACACCAGTTCCTAAATTCTTCCTATCAAAGGAGCCAAAGGATACAAGCCATCCACTGCACGAACAGAGAATAATGCCTCGGACCATCAGCAAGAGGCCTCAAAAATAAACACTAGCCTTCTGTAAGTCAGATCTTCACAAACCAGTAACAGCCAGCGGCACAGGATAGTTCTGGCAAAACACAACTGGGAGAGGGGAGTGTCAAGCCCCATGAGCAGGAATAAAATTTTCCTTAGGACCTTTTCATAAGAGTTTCTGAGCATTTCACATTGTTCTTGTCAACTTGCAACTATTGCTGGAATTAATCTACTGCTTTGGAAAGAATATGCTCAGAGTGCAGGCTTCTCTTGTTTCACCAGAAGTGAAGACAGTCAAATTCCTGCATTCCCTGTGGAGGCCTCCGTCCCCTCCATGCAACCCTCCTGACAAGTCCATAGACTTACCAACACACCATTTTACGCACTGGCACAGCTAATGATAGTAGTGTAGCTTTAGAACACATAACACGTTTTTCTGAGATCAGAATTCTATTATTAGAGAATTGAGGCATAGCTTCACTTTTTTAATTTGAGCAGACTGCCATAAACAGATAAAAACATTTATGAACCAGCAGAATCCATAACACTCAAATTCTAGAAGAAAAGAGAATGAGCTCGTAACAGGCAGATTCATTGAGACTGAGTTGACTGCATTACTATTTTTATTGAAAAAAACAAGATTAGTAAATGGAGGGCCTTAACAGATTTAAAATACGTGGCTTTTAGAGATTTAAAACTGTGTTGCATAAATTTACTCTCATTTAATTGTTTTCAGGCTGGAGATAAGGTCTACCCTACAGAGTAAAAGATGGCTTAAGAAATGCAAACAAAAGATAATATTACATGAGAAATGTATGAGGTTTGGAGGCATCATTGCTAGTCCTATTTGATACTTCTAGTAATGATCAGAAGACAGTAAACAGCATAGTAATGAAATCTCCAGATTAGAGAGATTAGAAACATGAGCAGAAATTACCAAAGCACAATTTGGAAAGTCACAGGCTAAGACATCTGGAACAAAATAATCCAAAAAGCTGGCCTACGCATAGTAGGGAAAACTGTAACTTGATAATGTAATAAAGCAGCATATGTACATAAATGTATGTATTCCTATAAAGAGAGACATATCTATGCATACTATTATATATATATTGGGACCAGATACAGGAAGGAATTCTGTGACTACAGCTGATAGGAAAACATGGACATTTTTAAGAAACCATTTGGAAATTTTTAAAACTGATTTTGTTCTTTAAAGAAAATGTTATATAAGATTTAGTTTACCTTTAAGATTGAAGGAAAGATGAAGCTGACTGCACTGCATAAAATACAAACTAAACTTCACCCATCAGTTTATGCCAAAGGTCCCGGTTTGTGTCTGAACTCAGTTAAATTTCCAGGCTCCAGCAGTGAAGCTACATGCCTATTAGTGAATTAATTTTTAGGAGTCTAACTAGAAAGATAGCTGTGAATCAGGAGTTCAGAGGGAAACAATGAAAAGGATAAAAAACAGAGAAGTTTGCAAAAGAGGATTAAAAGGAGCTGGACACATTTATGATGGCTACAGCATAACTCAAAAGAAAAGGGTGGACTAGCCGTTGGCTGCATGAAGGAACTCTCAGTGCCAGACAATCATAAAACAAGTATTTTCCAGACTAATTAAGGCAAGGGGAAGTTAAATAAAAAAATATCTATTTCACTGTAAGATACTTGTGACTACAAAATACTGTCCCAAATGAAGGTGCAGCATTTTCAAGCATGAGCCAGCCAACCCACAGTGAGTGTATGAGGGGACGTCTGTCACCAGCACTTTGATTTCATAGGTCTGTCCATTAATAACATAATTCTTGCAAAGACATTAATTTAATTCTTGATGCATATCTTTAATAAAAATAACAATATTTGTCTGCCTAGTGAAATTTCTTGGCTCTTTGGTCCTTTTAAAAACACTCCTGTTAACTCTCTGAAGTAACAAACTGTAGTAAAACCTAATTCATTCCTAAATGTAAAGACAGAAATAGAGATATACAAGAGTTTTCCTTGTGTTACAAATAATGTAAGAAGGATCTAAGATAAACACAGAGCAGTAGCTCAAATATTGCACGTATGCAGATACACCAACATAAAACTTGTTCTGCCTCAAGCATCTGAATACAAGCAGCTTTTTCTCCCTCGCCCCTGCTGTAGTTCTTGAAGCAGATCGATTTTAACTATTTCATAGTTATATAAACTATTATATAAACTAAATTATATAAACTATTTCATAGTTATTTCATAGTTATTTCATAGTTATTTCATAGTTATTTCATAGTTATTTCATAGTTATTTCATAGTTATTTCATAGTTATTTCATAGTTATTTCATAGTTATTTCATAGTTCGTATAAACATAACAGCTGAAAGGGTGAACAGAGAGGACTTGTTAGCTATCAGAAACAGTAACACCACAAGTTAGTGCAGACTCCAAACCGGTGACACGCTGGCACAGCAATAAATACAGAGGTAAAGTGATTTAGCTCCATAAAAAAAAAATCTCACAGCCATGTAAAATCTCACAAATAAAATTTAGTCAGATAGGAAAGCAAATCTGAAACTAGAACTGCTGCATAAGTCTGTTAGGTTTTGCAATTAAAGCAACACAGAGGTCATCTGGTTTTTCAGATAAGAGTCCACCCAAAAAAAAAAAAAAAAAAAAAAGAAAAATCTACATCACAAACTCATCTTTACATGTTGAAACAAAGCACTGTTTATGCCCAGTTAATTGGCACAAATGCCACTCCTGAAAAGCTCCCATCATCACCCAGTTTGCTTACATCCATCAGACCCTTTGTGGCAGCCTGCCTCTGCCCTTCAGGGGTCAGCAAGGCTAAAACCACGCAGCAGTTGGATTTGTAAACTATGTCCCAATGTTGTAATAATCCAGCCACAGGAAACAGCTATTTGTTTAATTTTACTACTGTGACTTTTAAAATTTTCTGATTTGTAGAAACCACACAAGCAACGTTATTAGGAGAGCTCTTAAATGTTAATTATTTCCATGAAAAAAAATATATAATTACAGTAGATTTTCAGCAAGCAGTAATTATTCCTTGCCTCTTTTGACTAATATTGAAAAGCAATTAAAAGAAAGAGACCAAAGATCAATTAAAGGAAAAGATATATGGTGAAATAAGTAGGTACAAACCCAGATTTTTTACAGGATCACAGGGGTGACAAGACCCCAGGACAAGATCTCCAAGCTGCTCTAAAGCCACTGGAGGCAGAGTTTTCATGTGCCGTAAGGCATGTGTGGAAAAAGAGAGTTCATATCACTTCAAGAGGTAAAAAACAGAGTTAATGGGTAACAGACCAGAGTTCTGTTTCAAACAGTGTTTTAAGTTAAAACAAATGATTTCTGTAGTTGTAAATGACATGATTTAGACTGACGAAAAAAATATCAAAGAGAAGCTACACTAACTCAAGAAACAAAACCATCAGTAAGCAGCATTCAGGTAAGAAAAAGCCTGCTCAGGGGGGTATCGCTTGATTTATTGTGAAATAAGAACACAATCCCTGTAAGAGTTTGAGGGGAAAAAAACCAAAATCAAAAAATGAATCCTAGAATCTTGATGTTTCTGGTGTACTACATAACTTCTGAGCGCAGTGGTTGATTTGAAAAGGAAACCTGACTGAGTTGAATACACTGGAAACACATGGCAAATCTGGAAAAGTACTGAGAGGCTGGCCAAGAGAGGCCGGTCAGACTGAGATAATTTGGAATAACTGGACACCCTCGCCATGTTGTAAAAGTACTTTCAATAGAGAAAAAAATTGCATGAAACTATAGAGATTACATTTCAGATTATAAAGAAACTTACATTTATGAGGAACCTAGGTAACAGAGATAATCAGTTATTTTCTTTCCCTTTCCTTTTTCTGTACATTAGCTTATCAGTGACTACAGAGCCAAACAGAGTCTTTTAGATGCTTTGGCTTCTGTCGTCTAGTACTCACCAACTATTGGACCTGAGGTTCCCAGATGGTCTCACCCGGAGTCCTTGGAGAGATCCAGGCCAGGAACTAAGTGGGGAACTCACAGTGGGAGATAAGCTTCTAGAACTTCAAGGGTTATGCTCACACAAAAGTTTCCAAAGAAACCAAAATGGAGTTCCATTTGCTGTGACTCACTGGACTCGTGGGCAAAAAGTCTTAATTAACAATAGTGTCCTTTTCATGCATGTTCTCTGGTAAGTGAATTTTAAAGGGACCTGAGTTAAGGGCTCACAATCACAGAGTAACATGTACTGAGGTAGAAGTTGCCCTACATACATTCCAGTTTTAAAACACATTAGCTTATGTGTTTTAGTTTGCACACTTCATAAACACATATTTTATCCTAATTTAAATCACTTCCACATTGAACAGCAAATCAAGGGCGCAGCATTGTCCCATCTCTCCATAAGCAGAGTCCTTTCCCCTTTAAGAAGAAAAGAGAAGTGAGTACATGCCAAAGCCACACATCTTCTCACCTACAACCAAGTGATTTATTTCCTCAAGAAAAATAGAGCAGATAAGAAAAGATGATCTATTGCAATATGCTCCAGCAAGCTGTTACAGCAGCGCCCCAGGTAGCACTGACCTGGACTTGGTCATACCAGGTTTGTTATCGCTGCCCTCAGAGATGAGCTACATCTCCGCAAAGAGCATGCCTGGAATACGGGAGGCACTCTGACACATAGCGTAGGCAGTACACCTGCTATTCAGCCCATCTGCCGTGCAGAAAACAGGACCAACCAAGACCCCCTGCTGAAATAAATCTGGCATGGCAACCCCATGAGACAAGCTTTTGACCAGGGATACAGCAAGCATGGGAGGAACGCTGCCTGCTTGCTTTCCAAAATCTGAGAATAATTTGGGGAAGATTCAAGGCAAATAATTTGAAAGTAGTCTCTGAATTAAATGGAAATATCTCTACAAGAAGAGTTAAGAGGACCAGAGGAGATGTGAAGAGGCACCTAACATTTCAACACAAGATATTGCTTACTTCTAAGAGTGAACCTAATCCATGTGAGTTGTGTCTAAATCTGCTCCCTCTGCCATAAAAGATGAGGTTCCACAGGAAAAAAAAGCATTTACACATTAGATCTTTATTCCTTGAAAAGAGATACACATTGCTATCTGAATTCTTCAAAGAGACCAAGTAAAAGAAACTATTCTCTCACTTTTCTTAGAAATTCCTTCCCCTGAATGATAGACAGGGTCCCCCTCCCCCCCCCCTTTTTTTTTTACTGTATGAGAACTAATATAAAGATTAAATTGAATGGAACTGGTGGGAGGAGAAGTTGTAGCAGTGTGATGGGCGGGTGCACAGGTCTTATCTCCAGAAAGCTCAGCGCAAACGGCTTGATAAAGGCTGCTCACCATAGCATTGATATTCTGTCAAAACAAATAACAACTCTACCACAATAAGAAGTCAAAATCTTTTATGAATGAGACCGATCTATAAGACCCTGCACAGAGGCCCCTGCATAGCTCTTCTCCGCACAGAGATTTATGAGGCCAGGTTTGTGACTATTGATTTACTGTAGCCTTTTGATCCCAGGTTGTGATCCTGTTAGCTCTCAGAAAGGAAGGACAGTGAAGCCCCACTGCTGACTGCATGTGGGGCTTCTAAGCACTCTCTCTCTACTGCAGGCAAGTGTATTGGGATGACACAGTAGATGGACATGTCTTGGGCCCTATGCTGAACAAATAAGCAGAAGATGTTGCCATGGAATAGATGCCGTATTCACAAAGAGATATGAAAGTCACTAATACCTACGATCTCCATGCATTTTTGGGAAAGAACTATCTGTCCTGCTCAAACTTTATAACAGAAGTTCTGCCTCAAAAAAATCGCCCCTTTCAATACAATAAATGTTTCTTATTTATTGCTCTATCATGATGTGTTACAGGATAAAGCTGAACAGCTATTATGAGTCAGGTTCATACATCTCAGGCCATATTTGGATATAATGACTAGGCAGGGGCATTACACCAGGTCTGGGGTGAAGAAAGGGGAAAAGAAGTTTAACTTAAACTACAAATGCTTATTTTGTGACGCTCCATGTAGTTACTTGAAAAGTAAGTAGAGATCAAGCTGTGTTGAGAACTGATGCATTGTTATCTGATTAGGAACAGGGTTGTAACCTTTCCCATGCAAGCAAAATAAGTGCCATATCATGAGGTGACTACAAGTCACTCAGAGACATCCTGCCTAAATCAATTATCATCAGCAGATGACAAGTTCTAGCCAGAAACTCACTGAAGTCCCCTCATTGTTCCTTCAAAAAGTTTAGACCTTTGTCTACAAAGTGACTTGGCATTTTTCATAATGAAAGCGGTTGTAGGAAGTTATTTGAAATCAATTCTACAATTGCATCCACTTACAAGTCACTCACCAGCTTTCTGTGACAAGAACGACTTGACCTTGAGCAGCGCATGTTTTATTTGTGACATTACAATTACAGAAGTATTTCTGGTTTGCCACAGGAAGGAAGCAGGTCTGATAGACATTCATGCTTACATGCATCAAGTTTTGAACTACCCAACAAAACAGGTAAAAGTTGACCACATTCATCTCGTTGAATTTTACCTACATTACAGATATTCAGGTAATACTGGCTATCACAGTTTGTTCTACTTTCATTCTTCCATTCGTCATGTATTAGTCACAAGTCAGTTGTAAGACAATGTGTAGCTGGTACTTTATATACAGAAACACATTCTCAGCAAGCGTAAATAGGCATGGTGCTCTCATTTGAGAGACTTACACAAACACACACAAGCTGGATATCTGGCCTATAGCTTCCAAAGATATTGAAATACATGAGGGTGCTTTGAGATGAAAGGTGGTTTGTAGAAAAGATATAGCAAGCTCTAAAGTAATGATGTGCATTACTTCCTGGGATTTAACAGCTCCTTAACTCAGCTTCTATTTAAGGTTTATAGGTATCCTCTTGGCCAGACTGGGCACTTTGCAGCACTAGCAATGAAGCTGTGGTAATGAACTACAGAGCAGCAAAATTCAGTGAGGCTGTATTTGAATCTCTCTACTAAATTAAAAGAAATGGATTCTCTCTCTGTCCAGTGGAAATTGCCCATCATTTATCCTTTACCTGTAAGCCATTAGTAAAATACCAATTGACCCATATTAGTTTTTCTCTTTGAGTCTTTTTTTTTAACAACAGTTTTTGTGATTTTTCCTCCATCTCTCAGTCTAACATCCCCCAGGCTTCCATGTATTCTTGAAAAGGAGTCTCTATCCACAAGAAAATAAGACAGAATGGAAAAAAACAGATGATATTATAAGATTGATGTGATGAGTCCCACAGACTTCTTACTGCCTGGGCAGAGCAAGATGGTAGAATTTCATGGTCTCAACAACCTTGGGTCACCAAGATGGGTATAGAAGCCTGGAGTAGCTGAAGGTAAAAAAACATAGGTAAAACACCTGAGAAATGTTTATTGCAGAGAAGACTGCATGGTGACCTATGGATTTCTGTAACTATCACTCTCAGAAAAACATGACACAGAAATCAGCTACAAATCTCCAGTCCAAGACTGGAGTACTGGGCATTTAAACATTAGCAAAAAATAAGTTTCCTGCTGAGCCAGGAAAGTGCACCCCCTCCTGTGCAAGTTGCTCCTTGCATCTTTCTGCCAACCCTGTTAATTACCACCTCAGAGCAGAGGCAAGACAACTCCAGTGTGGGATGTACTTCAATTATTAGAGGTTGGGCTCCTCCGAGTTTCCTATTACCAAGGACTCTGCCTTTCTTGCTTTATTTCTTCCTACCTAACTAGCCTGTTCTAATTTATAGATTTGCAGTAGCAGCACCGTAGTTAAAAACCGAAATGGCACTTCCAGTCTAAACCTCTATTTTATTCCTTTCATTTGAGTTCATTACTTCAGTTACCATAAAAATGTGCTTTCTGGCAATCCCTGTCCTCCTCCCCCTCAGCAAAAAATATTTGTCATTCCCCAAGGACACCGGATGGCTGACCCTGTACTCTCTCTTTCATAGCCTGTAGATTTGTCTTCGATGACAGCTTCGGGAGGTAAAAGCCCACAAGGATACTGCTGTAGTGTTTGCCTAGGAGAAAATTTGAGCTTTCAGAGAATGCAAAGGAACATGTGTTTGCCCTATATACATGGTAGGAGGAAAGACGCGGGGCTTTGACCTCTGCCCTGACAGCACTTTAGTTGTCTGCTTCTATTTTGAGGTTTCTTAGATCCCCATAGGACCTGTCTGCAAATTTTACAAAAGATATGCATCAAAAGTCAGCCTGCATGACAGTTGCATTAGAAGTCACACAGCCAACAGTCTCGAGCTGTACTTACTGTGCCGGCTCCTCAGAGAGCAATAGAGTAGCTTTAGTCACAGCACTATTACCCTGAAGAGAAAGTAAAACAAGCCCACAAATCTAAGACCTGTAAGTTCATCAAGTCCATTCATCTATTTGATCAAAGACCATTTAAGGAGAGAGACAAGGAAGAACAAGCTTTGTTTCTATAAAACCACATGGTCTGTCACGAGACTTGTGGGAACAATGAGCAAGGGCTATTGAAACTTCATAAAAGATAATTGCCCCACCTCAAGTTATGGTGATTGGAATTTGTCAACTTTATTAACAAGTGTTATTTTGCATAAGCATTCAATCTTATTTCATAGTTTTCCCAATATCATTTTAGATACCAAAGCCCCATTTTCTATTTAACCTAAGATTTCCAAAAGTGAACCAAGCCTTACTTTGACTCAACAATCCACAAAACTCTTCTGCACATATGTGCATACATATATGAAACACTGCAAAATCTCCTGCCCAGTGGAGAGAAATGATCGCACTAACAAGGCCTCCAATAAAAAAAAAAAAAAAAATCCAACCTTCAACATTGCCCTATTTGTCATTATTTAACATGCAAGCTCTTCAAATATATCTCCAAGGTTTGGTTGAATTTTTTTTTTTTTTTATTTGAAGGCACAGTAGGCGTCAAGGCAGAAATGAGGTATCAAGCAAGAATGGGTGAAAACCTTGCAGCCAAACTTAAATATGGAATAAGAGGTACTCAGTCAGTGGTAACCTATGTACCCCACAAACTAGTAGGTAAATCAGCTCTTCTCCCTTTTCCAGGTTGTACTTCACATTCAGCTTGTGGGACTAAATAAATTGCTGCTTCTGAGTGCTAGCTGCCTTTGAACAAGAAGAAAAGCTACCTCAAACTGGTTATCTCCATTACACAGATTTTGAATTGTCCTCTGATGCATCTGTGTAATGGTCATTCTATGTGATAGGATATAAGATCAGATGGGCTATTGGGAAATTAGAGCAATTGTAAAGAAACAGAAATATTGTGGAGGCTTTTTGGTCGGGCTTGGCTCACACATGCTTTTTCAGACTGCAGGGGAAAAACAACATGCTCTACCAATTATTTCTGCCCACTCTTCCTCTTTCTTTTATTTTCATTTATAACAATTTAGAATCTCATTGTTATTATACAGTTGGCTTTTGCTGATGAAAATAGGTCAGATAAGAGGATTTTAGAATTTGCTGACTACCACATCAGTTCAGTGAGTGCTGTGCATAATGGTCATACTATATAAAAATCAATAAATAATTACAGCATAATGGAGATGCCTATTAACAACTTATAGATGATGTTTTGTAACTCTTAACTGGTGTCTTCAGGGCACCTTTATTCTTGTTGTTCTTGTGATTTTGAAGTCTCAAATTCATAAAAATCTGCAGACAAACATCCTTCAATGAAAAAGTCAAGTTTACATCCCTTAGTGAAACTTCCACAAAGTGTCCCTAATTCTAGTGAGAATCTATTACTTCTGCTACTTGAATGGCTCAGTCACAGATTTCATTTATTCCTGATAGAAGCAGAATACAACCTGGCAGCAAAAGCAGAATATAGAAAACAAAACACCTCTGATTGGATTCTCTGTCAGTGGTATTTTTGCCAGGTAAGAATCACTGTAAAATAGTCTGATTTACTCAATACAATTGACCTGCAATTTTCTGAGCCATGATTTTTACATGGAAGAGTTCAGTTCCAGGATAATCTTAAGGCTTTCAGTACCTTAAGTGTCTGAACTAACTAGATCTACACTAGAGAGCAAAATACTAATTTACCAGTGCTGCAATATAGTGAGGAGAGATGAGAAGTGGAGAAATAATGTGGAAAATGAAGAAAGGAAAAAAAAAAAAGGAAGAATTCTATCTGTATTCTGTAGTGGAAAAGACCTAATAAATATCTATGAAAGGAACCCAAAAGCAAATCTGACACCCGTGACACCTGGAGATTTAAAGGTCCTTGTCCTCAGCTTTACATAAAAGGGAAAACCGCTATGAGCAAATAGTAGGCGTCATGTACCCACCCCAGCAGCACCAGGCCCTTAACATGTTTAACAAGTTATTCCGCAGCAGAGATGGCATTGTAGCTATAGGAGGGAAACTTCTTGTGTATCATGTCAGTCCTGGAGTTGTGCTGCCTACGATTTTTATTAACTGTTTTCTAAATGGAGATTGTAAGGCTTCCCTGAGGTATGCCACATTTATGGACAGGTTTCCCTTGCTTCAGATTTGACTTGAGCTGTATATATTTGAAAACTACTTTCATTCCCATCTTTGCACTGCAGTTCACTGTTGCTAAATTACCAAGGTAACAAGATTCTTTAATATTCACAATTTGTTTCCACCAGTTGTTACAGTCTGTTTTTCATTCCTGCCGTCAGCCTCTTGGCCTTCTCACTAACACTCCTATTTCCATCCTCTCTCCTGTACCACATAATTTTTTTATAGATATCAAACAGAAAAAAACTGCAAGAAAAATTACATCATCTACCTATCAGAAGGCTACAATGTTTTATAGTATTAATACAAGAACACCACACCTTTACCCCAGAGTGTTTTTTCATAACCCAGTCTCTATCCAGCTCCAAAAGCAGAGGTAGCAATGTCCACACTGCTTGATCACTGAAGTAACCAGACCTCAGTAAACACATTGTTGTCCTCCAGTCTCCTGAAGAACAAGTCTCATAGGTGACTGCAGCCAAACAAAAACCTTCCCTGCCCCAAGACAAACAGAAGTCTGCTGGAATGGAACCAAGCAAGGAGGTGATAGCTTAGTCTTGAGCTAACACAAGACCTTCATGCAACTTCTGTGTCAGTTGCTCACTGCTTTGGGGATTCGCTGACTCGGACTCCTGTCACTTTGTTGAATTTTACATAAAAAGTTTGCAAAGATCATTCCAGGTGGGAAAGAAAGAGGAAAACAAACCCAAACCCTCCAAGACTTAACATAGGGAAAATTTATTCTTTGACTTTAGTAAGCAATCACATTTACTGGTTCCTGTCAGGTATGCAGGACAAAAGGACTTTGCCTGCCATCCTCTGGCTCAGGGTATCCCTGCCTTGCTTTTGCGTCAGAGCAAAGAAGGGATGGGAGTTTTCATTCAGAGAAGTAACCTCAGACACTTGTAAGGCAACCGTGCTGCAGGTTCAGAAGAAACTCTCAGCTTAGTACTGGTTTTGTTAGTGTAATTGCAACAGAAAGTCTGGATGATCCCCTGACATGCCCTGCTATCAGAGGTCACAAAGGAGCTTTCCATAGAAAAAAAGACAATTCCTTCTCTGAAAGCAAAGGGTGTTCCTTTCCTGATCCACTGATCAAAAGACCTTGCACTCTTCATTTGAAGCCCCTGTTAAAATGAAACACTAAATATCAAGAAAAAAAAAAAATGTATCTACAGCTTTTCATTAAATAAAAGGTTAAAAATAAATCATTCTGGCACTTTTCCTTCCTTGCCAATACCGTTTCTAATGCTAATGTGTCCCTATTTCCTGGCTGCCTTCTTTAAGAGGAAAAAAAAACAAGGAATGTACACATTCAAGTAATAGGATGCCTTTGTCAATTCTTTCAAAATGTGCATTTCTATTAAACAGCCAGGCCTTTTCCTTCACGCCACTGGAATGCCTGATTTTACTCAAGCTGCTACTGTCTATATATACACACAAACAAATAAGTGATAATTCTCCTTCCTTGTAAGAAGTGTGCCTACCCACTGGTTCACAACGGACCTGGTTCCACGGCAAAAGTGGCAGTGCAGCAACATTATAATGTACGCCAGGTCATTATTCAAAATGTTGCAGATAATTTCCCCATCATTTCCATGTTCCTATGGCAGCATGCTACAATCTTTCTCCTCCTACATAAGGCTGTAAAACAAGAAAAGATTACTGTAATCCTTTTCTTCCCATGTCACACAAACACTGTAATCTCCTTGCTATGTCAGAAGCAAATTTCTATCTGTAAATGTCAAGTCTAACTTAAGAATAAGTCGCAGCAGTCTTCATTGTATTGGTAAATAGTTATGTAAGCTACTTAATATATATTTAAGCACAAACACACTGATGGAAGATTGAAGTTCTAGGCTGTAATTTAATCTTGGTCTTCTTGCATTTATAAACCACTCAGAAGCACACTCCCCTTTTATGAAATTTAGAAATTGATTATAGTCTGGAGTATCACTGCTAGTCTCACCTTCAGAGGCACCTGAGCACTTAAATGCTTTCAGAGCCCCTTGGGAAGATATTTAAACAACCCGAACATATAAAAGAGCTGAGGACTGGAGGAACAGGAGGCTACCTAACACCCCAGCAGCACCACAGATCCTAACTGGGCAGGAAATATTGTGGTTGGAATCAGAGACAAGACATGGGTCTGGGACAGAGTTCAGGTCAGCAGACAGCACAGGCCCTTAGCTAAATTACAGCCTTGACTGTGGCCTCGGGGAAGGATGAACCTTTGGCCTTTGACTTTTTTCTTTTTTTTTTATTTTTATTAAATGGAACCAACACATCTCAGAAGCTTTTTTATGAGTTAAATTCAAGCTTATGGGGATGGTTCAAATGTCAGGCTGCAACAAGAGGAGGTGATTACATGACACAGTGAGTAACAAGCCCTTCTCTTACAATCTCAGAACTTAAAGTGGAGTAAATAGGCTTCTTACACAAAGAAACCAGAAGACAGGTACTCACTTCGAGGGCAATGGTAAGATTGTAGCTGAATACACAGAAAGTTTAGTGAGAAACTACCTCATGTTTTGAAAAACAAAGGGGTAGTTCTCCACAAATAGGTCTCAGTATGGCAGAAACACTGGGTGTTCTTCCCAAGTACCTTCATCCTGCAGCATAGCGCAGGGAAATATTAACCTCCTTGAACCAAAGTACTAACATGAGACTAGAAAAATGAAAGTAATTTTTTCCCCTATTTTCTGTCTTGTCATTCTTCCATTATTTGTCCTGTATTATTAAAAATACCTGCTTGCACAAATAGCTATCAATCACAGAGAAGTTGGAAGTTAGGATGGGGATGCTGTCAGAACACAAGCTTAGCAGTTGTGTTGGGCTCGAGGAGATACCAGTGACTTGACTTGGAAACACTCATGCGAGCTGCATTTGCAAACTGAGGATTATTAGAAGATGTAAATCTGCAGAGACCCTTCACCTTTCACTAGTCTTCCACTTCATCATGACTTATCTTGAAGGAAGATTAATAATACACGTCTTAGGACTTTTCCTAGTAAAAAAGATGATCAAGTTTCAACAGAAGTTTTGCAGCCCACATGCACTTTTCACATCAGACTGAATTGGAGGCAGACAGTCAAGGGAAGAGACAGTATCAGGTCAAGAGCTTCCAAAGCACAGCAAAGGAAGAAATAGTGTCTCAAATTAAAAACCAAGGCCTAGAAATAATAAATATAGGCTTAATAAATTTACACATAAGCTCCATTTCCTGTCAATCCCTGCAGCCTCAATATTACTACAGTATTCTATAACAGACGTGAGAATTGTCCGTATAACATCCCACTTCCACAATAGACACTATGTTGGACCCACAGAGAAAAAATACTTGTAACTGTAACAAGGGATAACAACTGTCTTGTAAGAACTGCTGAAAGAACAGAGGATTGTCTGCACACAGCAAAGGATGTGGCAGGTTAAACATTTTCATAACATATAGGATGACAAAGAGGAATGAAGCAGAGAAAACACATCTGGATTCCAGCAAGTAGTGCTAAATCTAGTGAATAACCACCTGGCACGAGGAACTGCAATTTCTACTAGCAAAAAAGGCACAGACGACCACACTTTCCCCGAAATGGGGCCACCACAGAGATGACTTGCTAGACATCAGACAAATTTCCAGCTAGTATAAAAGTCTTAAATGCTATCTAATGTCAGTAAAATGCAGAATAAGCCAGGGATAGATCATGACTGAATAAAATTAGTAGGTGTTTTGCTACTAGCTTCAACAACATCAAAATTTTATCCATGGAATGATGTCTAATAGAACTACACTGAAAGATATACGTATTTTCGTAACAGAACTGAACACGTTAATATGCAGTGAACAAAAGTACACCCCAGGCACCGCACCTTCAAATTCAGACTCAGCATTTAAGGCAGCTTTAAGGGTTAACACTAAGCTTTTTCATACAACTTCTTCCTTAGGTATGACCATACTCCATGTAAAAACAAAACCTAAATGTGCACCATCTTTCTCCTTCCCCACCACAATCCATACCCTAGTTCCCAAAGAGAGACCCAGCAGTGGGGCCAGATGGAAGTCAAGAGGTATTTCAACTGGGTCCCCGTGCTGCAACATGCACTGTCAAATCAATTAAATGCAACAAAATTAGATGACTCCTTGTTCACCAGAAAAAGTAAGGCTTCATAAATTTGTCCCAGTGATACTACTCAGAAGAAATGTACTGGGAATTGAGTTTTTATGGATGCTTCTGGAGGGCGATTTCTGTGGGTGTTTTTTGTAAGCTAAGGTTTTCGTTTCTTTAAGCAATCCTTCCTTATATTTATAAAAAGCTGCAGTGCACGCACTTCTCTTCCCAGGAAAAAGGTGAGGGAGCACAAACAGTAGATCAGGGTGCTTACAGTTCAGAGTCTCTCAGATGGCAGGTTCAACACACAAAACTATAACCAGCAAACTAAAACCGAGCATGGAGAAGAACAGTGAGTTGATCTTCTGTCCTAGAGCTTTGTTTGATATGGAAGATTGTATAATTTTTGCTGTTTTGTTTTCAGGATTTTTTATTAATTTTTTCAAAAGTTTACCTTTACATACTTCAAACCAAAAAGATATCCTTTATGCAATTCATCATCCTTACTCTCAGCTCAAGGGCAAACTTATTTAGAAAGACTGATGCTTACTGGGTTTGAGACAACTGATTAAAAAAAAAAAAAAGGATCATTCATTATTCAAATACACTCTTCAGATGGCAAGCCTTTTGATCCTTTCCTCTGGTTTTGTACAGCCATTTATTCCTATGCTGGAATACATTCTGTAGAGGATGCAGGACAAGGAAATAGACCTGGGCTATTTTGCTCTTGGAAAAGAGAGCAGAATTAAATTATGTTGAACAAGAGATGTTTCTTACATACTTATCAGAATGTAATTCTGTGTTAAACAGATCTTAACTCACTAATTTTACCTAAGTTGAGTGGAATTAAGGCAGCAAGAGTATGGCAATTTTATAAATGCAGGGTTTTTTTCTCTGTTGTAAGATGACAAAGAGCTGTCCCAACCTGCTGAGCAGTTTCTACAAACTTTGTTCTTTGTGGAGCAGTTTTTGGGGAAAAAAAAATAAAAATCCTGTGGTCAGGTAAAAGTATCCTGTCCCACTCTTACCAAAGTGTTTTTATCTTCCCTTCTGGAATATCTGCCTAATGTGTTTTATAGTTTTACTCTATACCATTCAAACAAATTCCATGGAAGTAAACGGTAGTTTCATCTTTATTTTTACCATCCAAAGAAGATTAATGGGCCTAGCTGACTACTTCTTCCCTCACTCTCTGCCCTTTACTCAGTCTAAGAAGCTTGCATAAAAGGAAAGATTTTTTTTCCTGGTAGGTAGATTTCAGCATCTCAATTTACTATTTAATTTGATTTTTCTATCAAGCATTCTTTGTTATTACA
The DNA here is from genome assembly GCA_947846985.1 of Fratercula arctica. Lineage (NCBI taxonomy): Eukaryota > Metazoa > Chordata > Aves > Charadriiformes > Alcidae > Fratercula > Fratercula arctica. The sequence continues at coordinate 32,334,385 of CANTUZ010000010.1, forward strand.
GACCATTAAAATAAACAATCTGCCTTGACATAGCATCAGCACACCTTTTATTACTTACTTCTCCCCTCTGTTACCATTAAGATATTGCTGCTACTACTGAACTAAAAGAACACGAATACGGAGTTGCACCTGTGATCCAAGAGCCACAGAAGTTAATAACAGAGCCTATAATCCAACACATGCTTTGAAAGGCACAGCTTTGCTTTTCTCACTGTTTGCAGCTCTGTTTCCCCCTTGCAGTGCACCAGCAGCCTCCTTCCTGTGAACTGGTCAGGAAAAGAGTATGGTTGAAACATCTGCCAGGAAGAAAGGGCATTTGGGTTGTGACTAAGCCATCTGTAGTGGGAAGAGGGTCAGATCCACCCTACTGAGAGCAGGAACACAAGCGTAACATGTTCCTCAAAGAACAAGCAGAGAAACTAGGGATTCTGAATGCCACCACACCATCCCCACTCTGTGTTTTACATTAGTAAGTGGGACAATAGCATTCTTTTAAAGCAGTATGTCCTATGCAGCCAATTTACAGTGCAGCTAGAGCAGAACATATATCTACAGTAAGACTTCTGGCAGGATATGATCTCAAAAAGTGACTTCTGGTAAAGCAAAATGATCAGCAGCTGAGCTACTTAAGACAAGACATATTGCTCTTTCCCCACCCCAAAAGAGCTCAGTTTTACTGATTTTGAGAACCATGTTGCTATTTCATTGACATATATCATGTACCTTAAGGAAAAGAACCAACTGAAAACAAAAATAAACTCACTGGCAAATTGCATTTTTGTACAAGTTCCCATGGAAAGAGAGCACTGCAGAAAACCTGAAACAGCATATCATCCAAGATCCCAACAGCATTCATCTCCATTCATCTCTTAACGTAATGGAAAAAAGGCTCCTTTCCTAAGGTGGATCAGACAGCTTAGCAAGAATGACAAAGTGGAAAGCTCTTAAAACCCCTCTGTTCTCATCATCTTCATCCAAATCAGAAGGGAAAAGTTTGTTAACAAAGCGCCACACTGTATGGCTGTCTCGTCTAGCAGGCAGCTAGGCTATTTGAAATAGCACTTGCTTTTGTCACCTCACCTTCAGTTTCTGTACGCCTACAGTTGTGGCAGCTATAGATTTGCACCAAGTGCAATTCGAATGGGCTCATAATTTCACCTATTCACATCATCTGTACTCTCCAGATGGAGAATTATCACCCCTGTTAGCCTTTCGATCACCTCCAGCAGCTCACAATGGGACTTCTCCCCTCCCTAACAATTCCTATGGAGCCACAAGCAGAGTTTGAGATTCTATGATGAACACAGAAGTTACCCCAAAAATGCAAGCGTGAGATTGATTGCTCAAAGCTACAGTAATATCAAGGAACATAAGCTAATTAATTGAAGAAACTATGTGTTTGCTGCAAGCAGAAGCGCTTTGAAGTTTTCCAAGGGGAAGATTTTTTTCCCTAGGATAGTGAAGAGACAGTGAGAGGCCGTGACATCTTCACTCCATTTTGTATGATTCCTTGCTCAAAAGAATCCACAGTAACATCTTTCAAGAACTTGGGAAACTCACCATGAGAGAGATGGGGTGTGAAAACCTGATCCGCAAGAGGTCTGGGGGGAGAAATGAAGGACTACACTACTTCTTACCCACTGCAATGCAGTAAGCTGACAGAAGTGACGCACTTCGGTGGCTCTTACAGTATAGGCTGTATTTAGTTGTAAGTTTAACAGCAATTTATTTTAAATATGTTTGTGTAACACAAAGGACTCAATGCAAAAAGGTACACATCAGAAGAGCACAGCTGAAGCAATGCAGAAAGCAGTAGTTAAAGCAGAGTTTTTCCTCTATCTCAAATCTCTTGCTTCATGTCTCATAGGAAAAAACCAAAAGCTTAAACATTTTGGAGACAAATTGCAGGAGGGAAGGCAAGGAGGGATTATTTTTATCGTTTTTGACTAATCAAAACATTTTTGCAGGAGAACTGGAACGACTTATTTTGATTTTTACTTCTACACTCTGTATCAATATATCTAAAGACAAAACATTCGAATCACAGCCAGAAGAAAATAAAATGCCATTTGGGAAACATTGGAATAGAATGTTGCAACATCAGATTATTTTTATTTCTTCTAAAGTGATATACCAGTGAATCAACATGATTTCACAGAGCATTTCACTGTAGGCAGAGCTGCGCAGCCTGAGCCTGGACTCCATGCAAGTTTCTCTGATGAAAAAGCAAGTCAAAGGATTCCTGCCTGACTGGAGTTTTTATTTTCCACCCCCTGCTTTTCTTAAAACAAAAACAAAAAACAAACCAACCAAACACAACTTTTTGATGTTCCATCTGGTAAATTTCTCTCACCAGGAAGCAACATTCTGCACAGAAGAGCTGGAAGATTATGTACTTAGCATCTCAAACACATGAAAAGAACCACCTTTCTGTTCCATATTATAACTAAGAGCGAGATTGCTGCTGGCTTCAGTAGAGCTTGGAATGGTTTATACAAAATGATCAGCAACCCTTTTAGTGACGACTTTTTAAAAAAATTCTAAACTTATTCAAAAGCTACAATTCTAACCACCTCCCAGACACGAGACTACTCCTCTAGCAAGACTGTTTGAAACAAATGGCAATAACCCAGCTACACAAACAAAAGCTGAGGACTGCCTGCTACGTTGTACAGGTTGCAGCACATAATCATCTATCTTCCCTCTGCTGAAAACACAGCAATGATTATATAGCACTCATTTAAGGTATTTGAATTACAGAGAGATGTTGCACATCAAAGTAATCAAAGGCAGTTTAGGTAATGAAGTTGACACAAAATGGAACGTTTCCCAAAGAAATATTTAATTTGCATGTAATAGAGCTATTTTAAGTTAATTTTGACATTACATCATAACAACACTTCTTGACATTTACATCATTTCAGTGACAAGCCTTCTTGCAATGTGATGAATTCATCATTTTTTTCTATAAGCAGTAAATATAATTTCATTTCATAAAGGAAAAAACCCCAAAATACTAAACATGCAGCTATTCTTGCTGCTATGTGCAAGATGAATTCGCTGTCTGAACAAATATGCCATAGGACACAATCTTCAGGAGCTTGAGAAGTTAATAAGAGGAGACGTTTTGAAAGATAGCTCTGCATAGCTGCACATACAGGGAAACGGTGAATTCAGACAGATACCACCATCGTCTGTCATTTGACAGAAATGCTTCTTTTGTTCCTTGTGAGTTATCTCAGAAATATTATTATAAGCCATGTATATTCTTTACTGCACATGCAGAGGTCAAAAAGCCAGAGCCACTGCAGGCTAGCCAACATGGAAGGGTGAAAGGGATCCCAAATCAGCCATCAGCTGTCTTAAGAAACCCAAGGCAGTAAGAACAAGCTCTAGAAAGGAGTAAAGGGGAAATCATTCCTGGTGGAACATTGGCACTTCCTCTTGTCCTGGCCGCCGCCTCCTGGCTCAACACAGAGGAAAGGCTGCCAAGCGTCAGTCACAAGACTAAGAGCTTCTTCCTTTGTATTCAGGGAGCATAATGGTATAGGGGATCCAGGAGAAATCTATACTGGAACTTGGGCAGAAAAGGAATATTCCCAGTCTTTTCCCTTTGGAGTTTCATTCAAAATAGGAAAACTCTGCATACGTAAACATAACCACAGAAAGATACAGAGATAGCAAAACATTGTCTCTTCTGTTAAGTTTCCCACAAACACACATCCCCTACCTTTCTCTGCTAGAGCCTGAAAGAGTAACTGGTCCAATTAAGCCTTAGATTGAAAAATAAGAACACCTGAAACATTTTCATTTCTACCAGTTGATGAGAAGTCTTATCAAGGTATATGCACATAGATCTCTCTCCTTCCCTCAGAAGTTCAAGTTCCCTTTCCTAATGCTCATTAATTTACTTTTTATATTAAGCTCTCATCACAGTTACAACATCCACCAAGCAGTTTCAAGGTTGAAACAAAATCCCTGTTCTGCAGAGCATGTGGGAAAATAACATACTGCCTGCACTGCAAAAGAAGATATCATTCTTGCTCTCATCCAAGTCTTTCAGTTGTACTCTGTCCTAAGGCACTAGATTTTAACAAAGGTAGAAACCTTAATTTACATGGAGAAATGTAAATCAATGTGTTGGCAGATATGTATATGGATGTACATAGATTAAACCATGACCAGGCACAGCTCTCCGATAGGATGTCTGCTGGCAAAACTGGGTAAGAAGAGTTCGTGAATTATGTGGCTTTACTGTGTTTAACTCAAATCAGTAAATATCTGTACCTCCATTTCATCAAATTATTTTGCTAGTGAGGAAAAGCATAACTCTCATGAAGTTGGGTAGTTGGTTATCCAAAGTTTCTATGCTGAAGACAGACCCAATTTGTGAGAAAATGCCCGATTTCCCCAAACATAGCCAGAAGCCCCCATGTTTATAGTTACTTAACAAGCTGCCAAACATGTTAATGATTTTCTAATGATTTGTAATGCCTTCCAGGAGATGTTTAGCCATTTAATTGGCATAATAAAGGCAAGCTATCAGTTAGCATGCTTATCAAATGTCAGTTTGTACTTTGTTGTAATTGATACCTAATCAACACACAATCACATGTTGCTTGATACCAATTAAATGTCTAAACAGTTCTTTCAACATTATTACTCTAACAAGATGGTAATTGTGTGCTCAACATTTCAGTAATGTTTGAGATAACACCCTGCAGACCATATCTAACTCCTTTATACTTGCAGAAGAGCTCAGTATGCTGTTAAACATCAATATTTAATTACTAGTAACTGCCTTAATACATCTAAGCAAACCACCTATGAAATCATTGTTACAAATAACAAACAAGATGAGTTTGTTTTAAAAGCTTGTAATTTCCACTTAAGAAAAGGAAACTTGCATGAAATATACACAATGACTGGCTTTGACAATTTCCTTCCCCAAGAGAAGGATCAGTAGCTAATATGCGTGGAAGCAGTTGTAAAAGCACTGTTGTATACAAAAAAAGACAGAAGTTGTGCAAGCCCACAGTGTAAAAAAAATGCTTTCAGCATTAAAAATGAAGAAATAAAGGGAAGAAATTTTGTCATGAAGGGAGGAAACAGGAAGAAAGGTACCTTGCAAGTCTCAGCAGCCCTGGTTCCCAACAATATGGTTGTATCAGTAAGGAGCAATCTGCACAAGCACTGTAAGGGAGCACTGCCTCTCCCTTACCCTGACCGAAATGCCTTACCTATGTAACTATTTACTATTCTTTCAAAGTATCTCCCTCCTCCCCCCTCATTTTTCACCACGTACTATTTCGCATTAACTAAACATGAAACGAAAATGAAGCCACTGAACGCGATTTTATTTTTTTTTTAAATAAACACCAAAAATTCCTTCCCCATCCCACAGCTCTCTATTGAGATCTTGAACATGAGATGTGACTAAGTCATAAGAACTCCGGACAGACCCTTCAGGCCCAGATTGCTCCTAACTCGGACTAGCCAGCTCCCCGTTTTATCTGTTACCTGGCTGATATTCAGCAGTGATTAGTATTGGAATAGCAACAAGGCTAATTATGGATCACAGAAAAGATCTTTTCAGCAGAGTGTGATAGTACATCAGGAAAGAAGCCAAGTATTGATCTAATTTTATGGCAAGTCCAGTTACACGGTGTAAGAACAGGTCTGTGAATATCTGCATTGAAAAAGCCTTAGGTGCGATTGTTGATCCTTGCCCTACATTTAAGCCTAAAATACAGCCTTTGTGTAAGCCCCTCTCCTCCAGACAGGAAAGCCTGCTTTCTAGTGCATGCTGCATCTTTTGAAAGGGCTTGTTCAGATTAACAGAAGTAGTTTTCTAGGAGGGGAAAGGTTTAGCAACTCTCAACCTTGAAGAAGGCTTCCTGCAGCTTCAAGACGTATTGTCCAAATAGCAACCCAGAGTAACCTCTCCTGCTTCATAACTGAAATGGTTTAGAAAATACACAATCAAAACAAGCCCTTAGACTGAAAGGGAAAAGCAAATAAAATCAGAACCACTTTGGATTAAAAACAAACTCATTGTTTTGCCTAGGAAAAAAGTGGAATAGATGCATGTTTACAGAATGCATTTTTACACCTTGCAGGTTTATCAGGGGTTTTCTACAGAGAAGAAAACTCATGGCAAAACCCCTTTCTAAAGGATTCATTCCATCTCTGCTTTGTTAAAAAAAAAAAAAAAACAACCCACAAACTGTTTCTTCATATCCTTTCCCATTTTGGTCATTAATAGCACCTGAGTACCTGCAGGACAAAGTGCCATTTGAGTAGAGTGCTACAGTTCAGATCCTTGATTTAGTCCAACAAAACTATTAGTAGGTGATCAATGGACCATTTACTTGAAAGACAGAAGGACAAATGGTTGATTTATCCTGTCCCCAGCTGGCCACCAATTTGCTCAAGCAATCATGAAATTACTGTAGCCATGAAGTCAGTAGCCACTATTTCTTCTCCATGGTGGAGTTTTAATTGAGAACTCTCAGAGTCTTCCGGAGACCCAAAGGAAAGCAGTGAGCACCACAGGCCTCGGCCAGCTTGAGTCATCTGAAGCTGTTGAACAGCAAGCAGTTCCCTCACCGAACACAACCAACCTGAAGCCACCTAAGGCCCCAAACAGTGTTTTTAGGAATGACAAAAAAAAAGACAGTCCAGGAAATACACAGAAAAAGTGTAACTGTCTTTTTTGGCTTCCAGCCACGACATAAAATCTAATACCATTCCTTAAGAGGGGATGAAACATCTCTGTTAATTGTGAAGAGCTTTGGCTGGAAAGCCATGCAAAAACATTTTCAACTGAATGCATTTTGGCATATGGATGCTACAAACATGATTAGTGAACACGTGCTCACTCGCAACAAATGTACATGCTGAAGTTTATTTAGTACAGGATCCGGTGGAACACCAGTCTTAACCTAAGATTCCAGGAATATTTCCATTTCAAAGCTGTTTTCCAGAAGAAGTTGGAAATTCAAGACGTAATGCTGTGATTTCCCCTTAATGGTTTACTATTGCTGTAGAAATTCTTGACTAATTATAAGAAGCTGGATGCAGCATTAACATTTTATTATAACAGCCCAGGTGGAGGGCAAGAAGGCAAGCATGAACTGTATCTTCTCTATCTATAATCTAGTCTTCATGCTGCTAAACCACTGCATTTGGAAAAAGGAGACCCTGGTTCAGTTCCCTACCATGGCCAAGGGACTGCAAGCTCACATCTCACAGCAGGTTTGAGTTAATCCCAGGATATGTCTCAGACAGAAAAGCGAATTGAAGATGGAGTGACTGGGCAGATTCACATCCTCTTGAAGCCATTCCAGGAAAGAATTTGGTAATCTATGTGACAGAAGACTCAGGATATGCAGAACACTACTTAGAGCACTCAACTGGACAAGAAGTTCATCCATTTTCATTATTATTGGCAAATAGTTAAGCTGAGACTGCAGCCAGGCACCAGACACCTGGAATGGGACAAAATTCCAGTAACACTCTTCCCTCCAACACATCCTACTTGTTAGCAGTAGGTTCTTATTTCTCAGTGAGTTTGAACATGCTCATCTCTACATTGGCTTACAGAACCATGTGTTGAGGCACCCAGTTCTCCCCGTGCCTGTTCTGGGAGCCACAGATAGCACAGGAGCTCATGTCTCCTCTGAAAGCCAAGTGCTTAAAGTCTAGATATGCTAGTCCCCAGTTGCTAGGCATCTCAATCATTTGCTGGCTCTGGTCCTGAGCATCATATTTCAGATCACTGAGCATACATTAGAAAATACTGCTTTCACTTACTACTGGCCTGAATCATATTTGAACCAGTGACTGAAGGTGAAAGGCTCATGCATTTTACTGTCAGTCTATGAGTCATCCAGACCCTAAGGCAGAACGCTTCTCAAATGAAAAGACTGACATATTTTGCTGGAGGCCAAAACCTAAGTATTTTAAAACTGTCTACGCATATCTCCCTGTTAATCAAGTTAATTAATTTCTGACTCTTCTACTTAAACCTGCTGTGCAATTTGTCTGAAACAATAAAAGTGATTCAAAATTAATTTTTCATATGCTAGATTCAAATAAACGGTAAGTATTTTATAACAAGTGGGTTTTGTTTCATCAAGCTTTGTAGGATTAATAGGAAATACGTAGGTTATGAAAACACAGCTTTGTTTTTAAAAGCAAGTAGTCGTCAGATTTAAGTCTTACCATCTACTGCATCTACAATCAGGATAACTGAGCTCTTATTGTTCCCTTTGTTTACTAAATCTACTGGTGAACTGTTTCATATGGCCCTGCAGGTGGCCTAAAAATAGTTAAAAAATGCATGGATCTAGCATTAAATGTTTCATAAATACAAAAGATCCTTACCCTTACTATTAAAAACATATAGGGCTTGTTTTCTTCCTTTTTTTTCCAAGCTGTACTGACAACTGTTGAGCCCCATCAGATGTCAGGAAGAACCTCAACACCAAGTTAGGCATTGACTACATTACTGCTTATCCAGTTCTCTAGTCCGTCAAAAGGCTTCAGTGTATCTTTAACCAGCAAAAGATCCCAAGAGAGAATTAATGTTAAGCAAATATTTAATTTGTTTACCAAATTGGGACCTACAACTCAAGTTGTACTGCTATATCAGATCTCCCTTGGCTTCATAAAGACTTTACCTTTCAGTCCCTCACCCTTCCTTGGCATATACATATTTTTCATTTAGATAGCTTTGAAGGTGCTTGCTTAGAATTAAATTTTGCCCTCATCCCGCTCATTCACAACAGAAAGTCACCATCTGGTGGCATAAAACAGACAATCCCATGAGGTAGAGCACACAAATAGCAGGGGTATCTGCAGTTTTCTGCCTCTTCACACTCAGGATTGGGCAAATTGCTGTGGTTTAACACAACAGTCCTCTGCAGCGCAAAAGCAGGTTTGTGTCCACATTCAGCTGAGCAGCATGCATGGATTTTGTCCAGCTCATTAATTTCATGCAATGTGTCTCCTCACTTCTCACAGTACTATGTGTTGTGTGTAATTGACAGAACAAAATGCTCCTGGAAGTAGCTGAAGGTTATGGGTTTGTTGATGGTTTTCGGTTTTTGGGGGGTTGGTGTTTGTGGTGTTTTTTTGTTTTTTTTTTTTTTTTTTTTTTTTTTTAAAAAAACACCACAAAATAACAACAAAAAAACCCAAAAACAAACCCAACTTTTTCTTTCTCCTCCACACCCCATGACACGTCAACAGCAGCCATCTTTGTAGGACAGAATATGTGCACTCCACCATAAGAGAGCCAGGTTGCACTTTGAAAACTTGGCTGCTTTTAAAATAGTAGTTTCTGCTTTTATGGAAGAAGGTCGCAGACTGTAATGGCCTTTCCAGACAGGAACAGACACAATGCAGCTGGCTGCTCTGTCCTTGTCACTGCAGCACTCCAGCCAACATTTCATTATGCGTAAGTGTGACAAGTGACACTGTACAGCTGCCATTCCCTGGGATCTTTGCAAAAGCAGAAAGTATCTCAACAAGCTCTTCCAGTGGACAAAATTGGAAACTGTCAAATTGTACCAGAATGATACAGTTTATAGGGATTGTGTTGGGAACAATAACTTACATCCTATTATACATTCCCCTCCATATGCAGGGTTTGGTAGAGGTCATGGGTACTGATAATTCTGGTTACAATGGAGCCTGTCATTTTTGGCACCTTAAGTGACCTGCTGCAGGGTATTGCTATTTAGCCACTCCAGAGCAAGACCAAGGGGCTTGTGCCAGGGTGCAATGCACAGGGGGAGCCTTGTCCCTGCACAGGGCCAGGGAGCACAGCAGGCCCTGTTGCTCCGTGCAGCTTCCCCCTGAGGCAGATCTGATGCTCTGCAGTTTGGGAACGGTTTGGAGCCCGGTTTCCTATGGGAACAAATGAACTCAAACTGCCCACGAGAGTACATCTGTCAGTCAGTGCTTTTTAGTAATTTTCAATCCAATGGCCAATTTCAGCTAAATCTGACAACATGAGAGAAGTCACAAAGGTTAAATACTTATACATTTCATGGATCTACGGCCAAAGGAGGTAATTCCTACCAATTACCGCCTGAAAGGCTGTAATGTGAGCCCAGTTCATGATAGGCAGATCCTGGAGTCCATGGAAAGTAGAGCCATTACTGATACTCCAAACAACAAAAGCTTTAGTTGTTAGTAGAAAATTCGAACCACAATACATATTCCATATGAAAATCTGACTTAATTAGTTTTACTGATTGTAGAGCTGCTTTATCAGCTGTGTCTGCAGCACACTCATTAACCCTTTCATATTTATCTCCTATATTTCATATGTAATTCCAGACAAAAATACTTCCTTGAAATTCAATCTTCCTCTGTATTTTTTTTTTCTGCCCTCTGTTTCAATAAAAGTGTCATGTTGGTGAGGTGAGATTTCCATTTTTAACAGAGTTTGGTTTGTAGATAACCTTTACTTTCGTGTGGTCATTAACAGCTGTGTGATCAAACAGGGAATAGAAGGAAGGCCCATACCCTATTTCACCACACCTCTGCTCATGTCTGGTGGAACAGACAAGCTTGTAGCTGCCCAATTTATAACCTACTGTGGGGCGATTCAACTCTTCCCGTGGTTGACTACAGAGCTTGCTGAATGGTGGCATAAAGAGTTCATAGCTCCTGTCAGCCACAACAGTAAGCATCTGAATCAGACTGGGCTTGGTTTTGTTTGTTTGGCTTTTTTTTTTCTAGCAACAGCTGACAACAGCTCTGTCCAAATCATCAGTCCTTTGCATTATTGTATTGTGCTTGTTAACATGTGATGTAAAGCAAGGAAAATAGCTTCCTTTATTGCTACGTACATGAGTAATATAACAGTCATAAAGTGAGTCTACATACTATGCCAGCATACTGGCAAATAGTGGCATTTCCAGGTTTCCAACAGAAGCCATTATTAATTATTATTTCCTTCTCAAAAGGCATCATGATACACTGACTCTTCTTTATATTATTAAATCTATTTTTAAAATATTACAGCTGTTCCAAACTTTTTAGGGCAAAAGATTAAAGACCAAAATGAATTCCATAGTTCCCTGACAAAGGTATTGTCCGGTCTTTGGACCACTGCTATTTCAAATGGAAGACTTCCACATCACAAAGCAAATAAAAAAGAAGGAAGGAGACACATCTACAGGTATGAGAAATAAGCTATCAAAGCCAAATCAGGAAGCTTTGATTATATCCAATGTTCAAAACCTAATATTCCAACTGCAATGCATCCTCCTTTTCCTTCTCAATGAATTCCTCTGGCAGGCTGGCCACACAGCTTTTTCATATTTTTGATCTTTCACTTTTAGCTGAATAAATCAGTTGGCTCCCTGTCTCAACACTCCTCAAAAAAGTCATCCTCAGTGTTAAATTCTTTTAGCACCTGGTTCATTATTCTTTAATTTCTACACAGTACTAAACCCAAGAGAACAAAAAGATCCAGATCAACAGTTCCAATTCCAGCTTGCTCACGAAAAAAAAAAAAAGTAGTTTGGCAAACTTGCACCTTGAATGATCCATCACATTACAGTCTGAAAACACAACATTGCTAATGAAATTTTCTTGCATCTGCAGAATTGTTTAGGATTAGTGATTTCTCCAAATATCTGGTAATTTCACTTCTGAAGTCTCACTATGAGGGTCTTGGCCTTTTTTCATGCAACATTGCTTCCTATAGAGGAAATATTTCTTATCATAAATGTGTTTCTTTTTGCATTGATCTTTCCACACCAAGCTTTCACTTCCACAATCTGTTTTTCCATTTTGCATATTAATCAGACTGAAGTACTCATTCTGTAAGTGCTTACAAATGTGCTGGACTACACTTGCCAAGTTATTCTGTTGTTTCTGAAGGGACTCTTGTGTGCAAATATAAGGAGCTGAAAACATGTGCAAGACACTGGCCTAATTTTACACACTGATAAACATCATCTCACAGAATAACACTGCAGCAGCAACACCACTATATCGCTGATCATCCTAACACTAAGATGTAGGGCTTCATTTTTAGGGGGATGGAGAAGAGAGGCAGGAGGCAAATTTGCAAAGGACTGCTTCAGACTTTTGTATGATTTTGAACACATTCAGGTTCCAAAAAGCTTGTGCCCCATTGAAACAACTGTGGCTTGATAATCATCCAGCAAAATAGACTCGTCACTGTCCTTGCACCTTCTGACCCCACTGAATTTTAAAACATGACTGAGTACAATGTGGTGCACCTGTTGCACACCCACTCCTACCCTTCAAGCTGAGCAAATGAAGATGAACGGGCAGTTTTCGTCCTTATTTATATATATCACGCATGTAGGTTAACTTGTATGGAAGATGTTTTAACACTGTAGGCACCATTTTCCTTTGGGACACAAAACAAAATTGCTGAGGCAAAGAAGCATCTCTTGCAACAGGCTGTATCACTGGGAGGAAATCCAGACCAGTGTGTTTTGATGCATGGTAACAGAGAAACACAACCTACCCAGTATAAGGCTCAAAAAAAAAAAAAAAAAACCACCACCAAAAAAAGCCATACACTTTCCAAAATGAAATTTTACTTTTACTTTTTCACCTTAGGTTGCCAGAGCCCACAGCACTACTGATCATCTTACCACAGTTTGGTGAGAGGTCATTTATTAGACAGGTGAGTTGAAGTGTCTGTCCTGTTTCTCCAACAACCATCTCTTAATCCTTAACTAGAACATCTTCACTTAATGTAAAACTCTACAGTCATGAGGGAGAAGAGGAACATCAAAAGCATTCTGTGACTAAACTTTATTTCTTAAACAGCTCTGAGGTATTCTTGATACACATGTAATTGTGTTTCCCTTCTGATGCATGACATACATCAAACATCAAAATCATGATACGAGTGTGACACTGGTCTCAGCAGTACTGAGAATAACTGTTTGTGATCCTCAACAGCTTGAATTACAGAAGGAGTTTCCGAGGCTGTAAAGCTCAGAGGAGTATTAATGCTGACACACTTGATGCCATTTTAAGAATTCAGATGCCTTCCTTGCACCTGAACTAAAGCTACCCTTCTCTTCTATATTGTCAGTGCTTTACGTCCCCCTTCTGTCACAGAAACTGGTATTTAATACTGTTCCTATGCCTTGTAGCAGTTAATCATGACTGATTTCCTCAGCAGCGTCTAAGGAAGCCTGTAAGTAAATGTTAACTAAGGTAGATAATAAAAGGAACTGCTTGAATCAGTTCAGGCTCAAAAACTGCCGCCACACCTGGGCCAGCACCCCTGGACCCTGCAGGTGGGGACATCCCCGGCTCCGGGCCCTTGCTCCCTGTTTCCACGCTGCCCAAAGCGGACAGCCAGCACACCGCTTTTTCCAACGCCACAAACCCCACGGTGACAGCAGCTACCCCTGCCACAGCCATGCCAGGCCCGGGCACCCCCTGCGCCCTCCACTCTGCGCTGCCACAGGCAGAACCGTCTCCAGCAGGAGAACGTTTATTTTTGTGTAATAGCTCATGCCTCTGACCGCCCTGCCAGCAACTGACAGAAAAGAAAACAAACACACGCTTGTGTACACACCTCTCCTCCTCCCTCTTGCCCCGGCTGCACTCGCCTGTGGGTTTCCCTCGGTGCCCTCAGCGAGGCCCCCGGCCGGCTGGAAGCTTCTGGAACCAGCTGAAGCGCTGCTGCCCTCCCCACAGAGGCACGGCCTAGGCGGGAGATGGCCGCCCTGCTGCCCGGCACAGCCCCTTCACAAGGAGCCCACGGCCACCCAGGGACGGACACGGGGTAAGGAGGTGGCTCCAGCCACAGACGTGAACTGGCCCAAGCGGTGTATTCACCTCGCCTGACCCAAGCAGGAGACGGTAATACACAAAGCAAGAGATTTGTTGATCTTTTAGCTGTTTCTAGGCCCGCAGGGTGCTGACCTGCCCCCGGGGTTATCTGCCTTTCCTTCTTTCCCCTGACAGGAAATCCAAATAGAAAGTTTAAAAAAAAAAAAAAAAAAAAGAATTCCCCACGGTTCATTTTTATCAGGGCCCCAAAACAGCGATGCTGTTTGGAGAGTCTACTGTTGGAAAGTATGCACACTTCAATCCTAATTATACAAATCGAATATATACTGGTAGTGATAAAAAAACCTCCAAACGCCGCATAATTCAGCTACAGAGCTCAATATCTATGTGGTCTGATTAAAACAACCTTCAGTCCCCTTTGCTTAGGAACTTCTTGACTAAAACAGAACTAGAGAGCTGTATCAGATTTAATTTTAGGGCTTTAGCACAGTCCAGCTTTCTTGGCTCTCTCACCTCCCCTTAGCAATGTAAATAGCCTGTACATAACCAAGTAAATCATCCAAATCAGCATTCCTCCAGGTACCTGCTAATACTCCATCACAAAACAGCACGATTTAAGCTGTGATAAACCCAAACTAACATCAAACCTTTCACAGAAGAAAATGGATACAAGCTGCCACACATCACGAGTCTATTTAAATGCAGATTTCAGGTATCTGCTATTCTTAAGCGTCCTTATACTTCCGAAGTGGACTCTATGGGAAGCAAGTGCTTTATCTTGGCTGCACCCAATCTCATTTTTTATTCTTGTTAAGGAGAATCACACTCTAAGATTAAATCATTAATCTTAATTTTTTTTAATAATAGTACAGAGTCAAAAAGTAAAGAAGTGCCTACTGTCTAAATTCCACAGAAAATAGTGTGGACAAAGCACTTGAGAAAAGGAAGCACAGAGAACAGGCAATAAACACTATCCATTGCTTCCTAAGAAAAAGGAATGCTTATTTTAAAATAAGATCTTCATAAAAACTGCACCCCAAATACTTCAACTATGCTTCAGCATCTTGGGCTTTTACCCAGAAATATTGTAGCTTAAGTGTTTAAGTTTGACCAAGTACATTTCCCCTTCCACACACACAGAAGTCCAAGGTCACTGAAACTAGAAGTATGCTCAGTTGTGTGAGAATCTGTCAAGATAGTAACTGAGATCCTGACAGCATGATGACCCAGAAGGCATCGTAAGCCACTACAAATCACTTTAGCCCAAAATATCCTAACACCAAAGAACTGAAAACAGTCCTAAGACACTTGCATGATTTCCAGAGCACTTTATCTATACCAGAATTTCACCCTTCACTGCATTTTTCTTCTCAACATTTCCTAGCATTATTACTAACAAGGCCACTTTAATGGTGGCCACAAAGTGTTGGCTGCTGGGACATACTAAATTTCATCCTTGTTCTTATTAGGGAACTTATTATCAATGAAATATTATCAATGAGACGTAAGAATTGAATGCTGACAAAATGAACTTTTACGGCTGACATTCATCTCTGTTACTTGGATCACATCTTCCAGTATTAGGGCCATCTCTACTTACAGAAATACATGGGCACACAGCAACACTTAAGCTCTGAACAAGCCATCTTGAGCCTTTATAGCTGCTTCAGAAACTCTGAATGGGACAGATCAACCTACAAAGAACCACCTGACTTCCAGTTTTCTCCATTTATAATACAGGACCTGAGATAAAATTACCCTGGAAACTTTATTTTCCCAACTTTTAGCAAACAGATGCTTAACATCATCTCTGCAGTATTTGACCGACAGAGTATTCTGTACTCTGAAGTACAGAATTTGATGGAAAGGATGAGCCTGATCAACAACACGTTTGCAGTTATTGGAGGTGCTTTACAACAAAGGAGAAGAATATATGCTAAGACTGAAGCCATGTCCCATCTCACCATCACCTACCCTCTCTGCAGCACAGATTCTAGATTAAGTTCTTGAAGCCTGCTATTGTTCAGTTAATAGGAGGTTTCTACGCAAATAAACAAAAATCCCAGACTACAGTTTTTACTATGAATATACTTAATCTTATGAGGTAACAGTTCCCATTTGAACCATAAATTTAAAAAACATTGCTTTGCTTTATAATTTTATAAACATGCAATTATATATCTTTTACTGTTCCTGAACTGATAGATTCAAGGGCCTTGATAAATTATAGCAAAATCTTTTTCTAGCAAGGTCTTATTTGACCAACAGCATCCAACCCATTTCATTCAGCACCAGAACGAACAACTACAAATTTGGTAAACAAGAACCCATATTTAACCTTTTAAGCAAGACAGAGTTCTAGCTGTGCCATTCTATTTCAAATATCAGAGAGAAGGTAAAAAGTGAGCCTTTAAATACAAATGAAATACCTCAGAATAGCTTTCATATCCTCTACGTTAAGAGAAAGGTCTCAAAGAAAGAAAATATTCTTCCATAGGTTTTTGTGAAGCATCAGCATCCTCCACTAATCACAGAGGAATAAAAAGGTATCACATATCTTTAACAGCAAAAGACACTTATCAAAAAAAGAAAACAAAACTTTATTACTTCAACACATGCTGAAGATTAAATCCTTTCTTGTAACACTTGTTAAAAAAGCCTTCTGAACATCTTCACAAAATGTCATTGGATCACACAGCAAAAACACATGGAAGTTCCATTTCTATACCTCACAATTCTTTCCTTGCAGGTTGGTAACCTCATCTTTGTCTTGGAGAGATGCCACTTCCCATTACGTGCTTTCAGGTAACTTAAATCTGTTGGAAATTTAAAATCACAGGGCCTTGGCCACCTACACACAGCCCTTGAGCTGATGAAATGCCTTCACTGGCAGCAGCAGCAGACCTATTGACATTTCACATGAACTAGGTACAGGAGGACAAAGGATTTGTAAGTTACATTTCTAAAGCCTTTCACACGTATTAAACACATCAGGAGCTGTGACACCAGAAAATGCAGAAAGCTGCTAAAATTTAACATTAGTAGTAATATTTGGTTTTACAGGCAAGCAAGATAGACAATTTGTAGCCAATTATGGATAGAAGCATTAATTTAGGTAGCTGCAGAAACCAGTATGCAGACAAAAGTAGTGACACACCTGTGGTTTAAGCTGTGCCTAAGGCCATCTTGAGCCTATCTCTGGTACTGCTTAGTGTTGCTGTTTTGCACAGAACTGAGAAACCAGTGATGACAAATATTTTCACTTTTCATTCCCCAAGATCTTTGCAGAAGCAAAACAAAAAGAAATGTTCATATGTATTAGTAGTTGTGTGCAGTTAAGACCTCTTTACTGTCTGTGGGAGAAGAGACATTGACTTCAGAGTACTTGAATCTTCTGATGTATATATTATCAGTTTTGTTTAATAATTCCCTCTATTAATTTTAGCTGCATAGAAGATGCCTTGATATTTCTAGTAAAAAGTTAAGGAAATGCCTCTTGACTGTGTCACAGAATCATGACTAATATTGCAATGTTACCACTACTCACACAAAAGTCATTCACTTAATCGTTATCCAACCTTAAAGTGATAGCTTTGTGTGATGTCATGATTTTTTATTTCTTTTAAACTTTGTAGCAATTTGTGCCATTACTTAAGTACCAGCATTTAAAATGTTTCCTTGTATTGCTTCAATTGTGTTACCTAGCCTCATTCCAGAAAGGTAGATCTGACCAACTTCTGTTGGGTTGGTAGAAACCTTAAAATACATGTATTGGAGAGTCACAGGAAAGGAGGTGGGCTGTTTTTTTAATGAGGAGAAAAACAGCAATTAGAAAAGTTATTCCCACTGCCAAGAACACACACTTCATGCCATGCTCTTTTTCAGGCTGCTTTCACCTTCCTAAATGCTTGCCCCTAAGCATCTGTCCATAGGCTTTTGAAAGCTTAACTTAGTAGAAATAACCCACATAGTAACACAGATAATGTTCTCCCTGGAGACTCTGCTGTGGAATAAAAGGTAACAGATTGCACATGCTCTTTCAGTGACCCTTTCCTGTCCTCTTGCCTTCCTTAATTCAGAAACACATCACCTAAAAGAAACAGCTAAAACAGGACCAGGGTGGTGCATCAAGCTGATAATTCATCATTCCTTTTATCTCAACAAACTCACAATGATGTTGATCTGGCAGTGATTCCCCTCAGCATTCAGAGGTCAGGAAAGCAGCTGTGCCTCCCCACATACCTCTGTCCTTGATGGTCCCACGATTGCCCATGCAGCTCTGGGAGCCATCAGGCTGCTGACACAGGCTCTCAGGCCTTACGACACAGATAGACTGCCTGGTTCACAGGGCTTTGGCCCTAAACACAGTGTAGTCTCTTGTTTCAAACAAGGCACCCCTCCAGATTTCCTCCACAGCTCAGTTCTCGTGATGGGAAAATTACTGTCTAAGTACCCTGCCTTCTGCATTAGGGACAGAGCACCTTCCCAGGGCTGAGCCAGAAACTTTTTCCATCCCTACCTTCAGGTTCCAAGTTTCCTTATCTAACACCATTAGATTCAGCTGTTCCCTGCCTGGGTTAGACTATTTCACACAGCAGCTGCTGAAGGGCTGTTAGGCACTGCACCAATATGAACATCACAGCTCTGACAGTCACAGAAATGGGCCGCATACAAAAGTGCACCTCCAATTGAGTTTCACATTATTAGGTTCTTGTTTCTCCCTCTCCCACTGTTAAAAGTCCCTGTTTCTGTTAAATTTTCATACACTCATACATAAGAAGCCCCATGTCTCTGAAGCTGTTCATTGTACTTACTCCACCAACCCCAGTACAAGACAACTGCTTCACTATGAGGAGAGCAACTAAAAAAAGAAAACCAAACTTTGTGACACAAAAATAGTCCCACAAGTAGTGAGGTGATACAGCAACTTCAGAGACCTGATATTTCTTTCAATTTTTGTTATGCTGCCTGCTCAAATGTTTCTATTGTGATGTGCACCAAGGGAACATTTAATAGACCTGCGCCTGGACAGATGTAGGTTTTCATTTACCTTCAAGGTTATTTTCACGAAAGCATTGCATTTTCGCCTTTCATCACAAAGCTGCCAGAATACTTCAAGTACTTCATCTGCAAATAACGATTTATAATTCAATTGCCAATGCAGGAAATGATAGACCATCTTTAGTTAGGAACATCAACCTTCCCTTCTTACACTGGGAGAATATTACAAATGAGTCATTACATAAAATGCTTAGCAAGCCAAGTACTGCACTATACACAATTTGGGAGCTTGTTTTCCTCTCTGAGGATAATAAATTAGTGACAATCCGTAGTTCTCCAGTTTAATCTGAAGAACTGTATTTCTATTAAAGGAAATGCCAATTTTCTTGTATCTTGCACTTCTTAACCTCTTCTATTTTCTCCCACAACATACCTCCCAAATCTCCACAAAGAAAAGCTACTCTAATATGATATAAGCAGCTAGTGCACTAGCATTTAAGTCTGCAGCTGTCCTTGTCTACATCAGAGGCAGCTATTAGTGGAGGTACTTGAGGAACACCAGTCCTAGTCTGCACAGGGAGGCCCTGATGCAGAGCTCAAAACAGGCTGTATTTTCCACCTACTGAAGCAGCCCCTGCTCCCCACAGGAGTCTGCCCAAACATGTTTTCAAACATAAGCAAAAGTTAAAATTGTTCTGAGAAACCAAACACGAGGTGGCTCACAGGACCACAACTACTATTGTATCTATATTCCCTCACCCCAGTAGCCCTGGAAAGGTTTGTGGCTGAGGGGCCTGGCATAGTCTGTGCTCTCTAGTTGCACTGCTGTTAGGAGTATCTTCAGTGAGAAAAGAATAGCTACCACGTAAAGAGGAGGAAGGGACCACAACTTTTTTAGCACAGAGAAGCAGCCACAAAGAGAAAACTAATCTGCATCGTCACAGTAAGAAAGCAAAACAGAGGCTCCTAGACCCTGAAAGCATACAGACTCCCTTCTTACAGCCTGTAGCCAGACAACCCAGCAGCACTTAGCATTTTACCCTTCTTATTGTTTAAGCAGACAGTGTTCTCTTCAGAGGAAAGGAAAATAGGCCCTAGACCCTCAGCCCCCTCCTAATGATACTTTATACTTGGTAAATATCCCTGGTCTTTTGCTTAGACCTTATAAAAAAACCCAGACAAACATAACCAAAACACCACACAAAGCACCAAAACAAACAAACAAAAAGAAAACAAACTCCAAAAAGCCTCCCAAGTAATACTCACCCCTTCACAACCACCTCCAAGCAGTAGTCCTCTAGTTTTCAGACAGGACCTCCACTGGCTTTTTATCTCCTCCCCTAATCACCACCTAATAATTACTTCACCTAAGTAGCAGCTGTTTCCCTTCCACCCCCATATTTCACCTAAAAAAGCCAGCCCTGTATCAGCAGGTTCATAAACAACTTACATCTGTTGCATTAATGCTACACTCTCCTCAATGCTGCTTTAATATTTGTGCTTGTAGCCAATCATGCAGTGTAGAAGAAGACATCTTTCTTAAAAATATTTTAATAAACCCCAAATGTTGCCCTAGGCCCTAATTGCAGATCTCCTTAGGAACACAGTAAGAAAATCACTTGTGTAAACTCAGTCTCGTTTGGAGCTCGCTACAGTGAATCTCCATTGATTAGGAAGAATCCTGAAGTGTAGAGAGTTTTTCCCCTCTCCACTTTCTGTTTTACAGATCACTTCATCTGTTTACTCTGTCAGTCTGCGAAATGATGTCTATATTACCACTCTTAATCCTGTATTCCAATCAACTTCTTAAAGCATTGTTCATTCAAGTTTGTTCCTTTATTCATATCTACTATCTCTGTGAGCTGTTAAAGGCCTTCAGCACGTTGCCCCAAATTTCTCTTTCCCCATGTTTGACAGGTCCTGACTTTTAGGCCTCTTAAGAAATTATTTTAAGGGCACTTCTTTAGGCAATGCTTTTCTGGGCATGCTTGGTAGAATGCAAAGTCTTTCTCAGAGCTCAACAGTGAGAAGCTGGTAGCTATCATGCTAACCTCAGGGCCCCGCAGCACTCAGAGGCGACCACTTCTCAGTCCCATGCATGAGCAGGTCTATAGAAGGACTTTTTCAGTGGGTCAGAATCATAGAATCATAGAATAATAGAATGGTTCGGGTTGGAAGGGACCTTAAAGATCCTCTAGTTCCAACCCCCCTGCCCTGGGCAGGGACACCTCCTACTAGACCAGGCGGCTCAAAGCCTCGTCCAGCCTGGCCACTTCTATTAATTAACAACCATTAATGAATGGTTGAGAACTGCATCGCTGGTTTCAATTGAGATTTTATTCTGTTCAGCGCTGGGCTTGATCCAGGAGCCTGTGGTTTGTTGCATTCTTGTTCTAAGGAATGTTTCTGTTAAACAGAAGGTGAGTTCAGAAAACCCCTGTTATCTTCAGCATTGCGGTGTCCTGCATACGCACTGAGGTAAGTAGTAATTACACCGTATTGTTTTGAATGGAACCTCACCAATCCAACAACATCCCAAATGACAATCATGATATAGCTTTTCTGGCAATTGGTAGCTCAAGGAACAGTTATTGCTGTCACTCATGATAATTATCCATAAGAACTTGAAAAGGAAACAATTATTGCTGTACCAAACCACTCAGTGGCTCCCAGATTTTAAATTCCACTGCAGTTACATTATTTTGACATATGTCAAGTGACACATCAGAACAAAAATAAAGCACATTTAAAGCTGAAAAGTACCTTTTCATTCTTCCTACCTGATTTCTGTATCCCTGAAGAAAATCACAGCTTTACCCTTGATCTCTAGCTGTATATTTTAGCAGTCACATTAAAACAATCAGTGGAATCTAGTTTTCTTTTCACTTCTTCAACCGTAGCTACCCATAGCCTTGCGTCAGAAGATGAATTAGATCAAAAGGACAAAAGTATTCATTATACGATATTATTCCACTAATCAGCATCCGTAATAACATGATGCTTATTCTTCCAAAGATTTTTGCAAAGAAATCGGCAGACAAATAAATGACTTTAAATTAATATACGGGTAGATGATAAAGCATCCAATCAAAAACTGTGAAGAAGGAATGGTAAATCAATTAATAATAACTAATATCTGCTTATTATAAGGCTTTGGTTTGGTTGGTTTTGGTTTTTTAGTTGTTTTTTTTTCTTCTCAAATTGCCTTCTGGAATGGGAAAGCATTGTCATGTCAGATTTTGCCTGCATAAACTGGGTCCTGGAGAGATACCTGTGACTTATCTCTGCTCATCTATCGGGCGGAGCTGAAAATACATAAAACTGCTTCTAGAGAAAAATCTCTTCATCACTGCATGCAGTGTTGGAACAGCTGCTTTCATTTACAACCAGCTAAAACTCAGGTTCGGTTGAATACGCACGTGTAATCCTGAATTTGCTATGATTTGTCTGCTCTCTTCCATTGATGCATCCTTAATGTACCCATCTACCTGGGATAAATCATAACTGAGGCCTTGACTAAGACTGATAATAACTGAATTGTAATGGCAAGCCCCCAGATCGCCTTCTGGAAGGACACCAGTGTATATGACTCAGGGGAGAGCATGTTAAGCATTTTTTGCAGTCATTCACAAACCAAAATATGTGAAGCAGATTTCAACATACCATATATTTAGGCTTACTGTAAAGGTGATATTTACCATCTACGTTGTTTAGCAAACAACTACCTAAGAAAAGGAATGGGTCTCAACAACAGTGAAAGGTAAACAACTGGAAAACTGCTCTGACATTAAAAATCATTTTGTTGGGAATAAGGTACGAAAACTGATAAAAGTTTTCCCCACATCAACAAAAATCAGTAACTAGGTAAACAATCCTTTTAAATCTAGTACATTCCTAAATGACTCCAAAGAAATAAAAAGTACATTTACTGATTTCTATATAAATAAATTCTTTTAACGATATATCAACCAATCTAAATCCTGGAAATTATTTAAAATAAAAAGATACAAGTAGGCAATTTTCAAGGAAAAGTCACTAAAATAGCACAAAACATTACAGCTTCTCTCCAGTACATAAGGAACTTATCCTAACAGCATTTCTGTATATTTTTTCAAACTCTTCCAAAACAGGCTTATTCATATCTTAGGTTTTGATTTGCTTAAAATTAAAAACAACTATTTCTTTGTAAGAAGCCTGTATCCATTCTGCCCGGAGTAAAACACAAAGAAAAGGAAGGGTAATCCTTTAGGACTGAGATTGTTAAGGAACTTAGGTCCCTGTAGCCAACTTAAATTTGAATTAGATGCATAAGTCTCCTTGCAAGAATCTCAGCCTGGTTTTTGAGGCTTTGTAGTACCACATAATCTCAGTGTTGACTTCACGCAGCTAAGGAAAATGCACAGAGCTTGACTGACAACATTATCTGTATATTAACACACAAAGGCTCAGCACAGTCTGTTAAAGCCAAACATGACACAGACAATGCTCGTGTTTTGCTCTATTAGATTACTTGTCAGGTTATATATGTGGTTCCTTTACTTGCATCAAGACAGTCATTTGAAGGTGAATGCACAGGGGATTCAGACAGGGAAGTCAAATCCAGAATGAACTCAGGCACAGCATACAGATCTGAAAGATTTCATTAAGGACCCCTGGAGTTTCTCTGCTATCCCCCGCTCATCAGGGATATCTCTGGTGTCTGAGGAAACTTTGAAAGTAGCAACCTCAATGAGACAAAAAGAGAGAAGCCACCACAATTGTTCCATTGGACTCCAGAATCTCACTGCTTCCTGCAGTCCTGGGGGACAGGCGTGTGGAATCAGCTGGGAGCTGGTTACGAGCTGTTTCATCGCAGCTGCATGAATATCCCCTTAGCAGAATGAAACTGCTATGTATATTTGCCAGCCTGCATACCCATACACCCCCCTTCACACTGCTCATGCAGCGGATTTTTATAGATAGCTAACAGCCAAAAAAATCAGCAACAGATTCTGATGTTGACAACAAAACAGATCATGAGAACAACCAAATCCACTGACCTTAGCTGAACCTGGTGCAAGGTGTTTGCTAAGCAATCTCTTGATTTTCATCTCAGCATTTTCAGTTGTGGAAAGTCAGCCTAAAATGAAGCATACAAAACACATGTGGAAATAGCCAGGGAAAAGATTGTAAGGGAAAGGTATGTTTTAATCTTTTTTTCCTCTTTTTTTCTTTTTTTTTCCTTTTTAACTTCAAAGGGAATTCTGGATCTGCACATAATTGATGAATTCCTGGCTCACCTGAGATATTCACTACTCACTCAATCAACACACACACATCTGGACCTTCATTTTAAAATTTGTAAATTTTCTTTGTGCTGAGATCCTCTGTGGTTTTTCTCTCATTTCTCTTTTGTATCAGTCTTTCTATTTACTTTTCCTTACTACTTACAGAAAACAGAAAACCAGAAACCAAATGTATTGATTTTCACCTGGAAGAAGGTGGGCTATTAAAGCCTCCAGCATTCTTAAGGAGAGAGTATTTGCGTGAAAACCCTGTTCCCCAGAACATTGCCTCTAAAAAGGCATCAACAAGTAATCAAATTCTGGCAACTCTTGAAACTGACTCTTCTTTGACTTTCAGTCTGAATAATTTACTTTCTGTTTGAGCTTCTGCCTGGAATGAAGCATTCATAACGCTGATGGGGCTAGGATGCTACGCTGAAGACACCGAAGCTATAGTTTGATGATTCAGTCTTCAAAACATTAAATCTCAAGATAAATTTTCCCTTGCAAGACATAGTTACACTTACAGAACAGCAAGGTAACCCCATGGAGATGAGATCCAGATAAATAGTACATCAGCACAGAGTAAACCTGAGTCAACACAGAAAAGAAAAAAAAGTTGTTCGAACTAAGAAATTGAAGGGGGGGGGGGGAGTTTACTTTGTTCTGATTAAAAAATTCTTGGATAATTCCTTACCTATCTTGTAAGCTCCACACTTTGAGGGGGATCGATGTAATTTACCCTTCTCTGCTGTTGCTTAAAATGGAGATAGAGACAGAATGGTAAATATTATGTCTTTTAAGATTCTCTTCAAATGAAAAAAATGAACAAGAATCAACCAACCAAGCAAGAACACTTTCAAAGCCTGGAGAAGAAGGACCTGCACAACAATTCTGGAGGATGATTGCTGATCTCTGTGTGCAGCAGAAAAGACTGTGCTCTTAGATGTCTCTGCTTGCCTTGTACACCACTAAGGTTCCCAGTCCTTCACTTGAGACATTTCTTTCCTTACCTATCAAGAATGGTAAACACAGGGTGACACACAGCAGCATTTGCTGAGTTCTGTCGGTCCCCAGTGCTGTGCTGATAAAGGTCTCTCAGCCCCAACCGAGATGTTGAACAATTTTACAGCTTGTCAAAGCCCCTATCTGCCTTCAGACTGTATTTTAGCAATTCATCTCCCTTGTCCTATGTCTTGGTAGTCCAGGGGTAACACCAGCTCTCTGCCAGACATGGATTCCAATGGGTATTTTTTCCTGCGAGGGAGGGGAAGAGAGAGAAAAAGAGAGAAACAGCGTAGCTCTGCCAGCTCCTTGTCCACAGGGCTCTACCAGATTTGGGACCTCTCTTGGGCATTTGCTGCCAGGTTCTGCCTCTGGTGCAAGGTGATGGGAACCCAAGCAGAAGAGAATGCACAGAAATACAAGACTGCAGAAAGAGAAAAGGGTTAAGCCCTTTATCTCTTTGATCTGATTCTCAGAATGGGAAACCTGATTAAGCCTCCTATTTCAGGGCATGAATAACATCTGACAAAACATCTCCAGTACAGAGTAGATCTGTGTTTCTAATCATGCTATGAAGATGCCAAATAACAGGGAGTCCTCCAAGGAGGCTTAAACTCTTTACTAGGAGGTAAGTATGCTGAGATGCGAGGAAAGCAATCTACCAGGAAAACACTAGATTCAGAAGGCTGATTTTTATGGGACATGTATACTGTATGAATTAAAGGCAACCCATCAAGCCTCTCCTGTGATGCAAAAAGCAGGCAGTAGAGGTACTAGACTTATTGGTTGTGGGTAATGCTGCCATCTGAAGTATGGTCATTGCTCTGAACAGGGATGCTGAGGCACTGAATATCTGTCAGCCGACCTGAAACATGCATACACAGGCCTGGGGACTCAGCCAGTAACAGGTGCAGAGGATTTGACACTGCTAATTTTTTCTCCTTGGGAATATGCAGCCTCTGAGATAAACTGAGCATTTGTTGAGGCACAGCTCTCTCTCCAGTGAAAAACAGTACTTCACCTTGACGTTTTGCAGGGTGTTGACAGATAATTAAACAAGGAATGGCCATAGACTCTCCATGGAAGGAGCTGGCAACAGAGCTTTTCTCTTACTTGTAGCAAACTTGCTCCTACGTTAGTCAGGATTAATGTAGGAGGAGAACATGAAAGGTCTGCAGCACCACAAAAGACCCCTCTTTCCTTAAGTTACTTCATCAAAACTACCGTACATGTCCTTCAGTCTCTCGGATGACAACATAGCTGTGAACCTTCTCCCTGCCAATTTGTGAACTTATGCTTCTGAACTCATCTACTAAAAAGTTTCTAAAGCACATGAAGCATGCATTACATGAGGCAGTCTTGATACCCCCAAGGTCTTAAACACTGGACGGAAGGATGATGACAATAACATTTCCAAGTGCAAAAACTTATAATGGAAGCCACTGATCTTTTTAAAGAAATCACATTGTGAAAAAAAAACCAAACATCCTCCAGAAGAAAAGATAAAAGGGAAAGGGGAAATTGCATTGAGATTCCCATGATTAATTGCTATCAATATTTGCATTATTTTGGTAACCGCATCTCCTAGTCATGGAGAAGGACCTCTTGTGCTAACTACTAATATATTAATTCTGAGGCATATCTGTGCAGGGTTTGATAGCTATTGTCATTAAAACATAAGGCACTTTGTAGCCTTGCCAACAGACCAAGTTTCTCCTTGTTAACGGTAATTGGCATGCCAGTGATAAGTCTTTGCTCTCCAGGATGTCAGAGGAAGTGCTGCATGTCTCATTACTAAACCAAGAACTGCAGTGTGGCATTTAAAAGGCAATGAGAACAATGAGGCAGTGTAAGAAATCCCTGTGATATTTCTAATGGAGAAATATTACTAGTTCCTGAGGAGAAGCCCACTTCGTACTTTTTTGGCTTTCCCAGGTATCGCTGCGAATGACCTTGCTGCCTCTCTTACACCTCCTGTAAATAAGAAACAATTCCCCAGAAGTCAGTGGAATTACATAGCTATAAATAGATTAAACCTATTTTCAGACTCTGTCAAAAGCAAAGAAGAGGAAAGTTTGTTTTATCTTGCTTTTGAATGACAACGTGTTCCTTATGTCCTCAGCCAGATGCACCTGGTAACTGGCTAATACCATGTCTGTATGTGTTGTGTGTATATGAACTGCGTATTCATACGAATGAGCACCTTGATGTGGCTGTAACAGAGGAGCTTTGCTGAGAAAAATACTCAGGAGCTGGCACCAGAAACCAAGGTGTTGTACTAGGTTAGGGGACTGAGATCCCTCCTGAGCCTGTATATTTACATTCATCTATCTCACTGCTCTTGTACGTCTGCATGTCAATCTGTGTGAGAAGGGGTGATGGACAAGTTACAATATTCTGCAACACACTGATACAATTTTTCCCCTTTTCCCCTTTAACTCTGTAGAGAGGCAGTAATTTAGATATTACAATGTTGTGTGCTATTGTTTAGAAATGCAAGGAATCATCTAGTGTGATGTTCAGTTTAATCTGCTCTTCTTTGTGCATGTGCTTGTTTCTACCCTGCAATACAAAATTCTGGCACTTAAAAAAGTTGCTGGGGAGATATCTCAAAAAAGCGTTCAGTGGGTGAACAAAGTAAGATGTAGGTGGCTATTTAAAACCTGGGAGCCAAACATCCCCATAATGGCACCAAATGACATCAGAAATGAGGTAGCAAAACTGACATGCAAAATGAGTGCTCTGTGCCAGTTTACAGCATCATCCAAAGATCATGAAGTCCCTGATTCAAAACATGGCCCAGGCTGTGCCCTCTCTAAGAAGCTGTCATCAGAAAGAACAAGAAAGCAGCACAAATTTCTTGAGTGGAAACTCTTTCAACGTGTTCCACGAAGCATCAGTAGTAATGGAAAAGGTTCCGGAAAGATTTTCCTGTTATCATCCTTAATCTTTCCTGATGCCTTATAACATCCTACCAATGTCTGAATAAGAGAGCAGCTTAGTCACATATCAACCGCTCATGATGCTGTGTGTATAATTTTAGCTGCAGGTAAAGAGCAGACTACTTAGAGCTTCGGATCAACAGTACCAGGAGATTCTGCAAAACCCCCAAATTTTTTGGAGAGTTCTCTAATAAGAAAACAACCCTAGTTTCATTCCACTTGAACATTTCCACTGTTTCCTGAATATAGCCTACATTTAAAGACATGAGTGCTGCCAAGACTCTGGAAAGTAATAGTAACTGGGTTTGACTTACTATAAGACATTTACACCCACCACTGAGACAGCAGCACTGCAGACTTCAAAAAACACAGCCGATGTGCATAGCAGTATTAAACTAATTATCAAGATCATTGTTGACTTTCTCTTGCCATACAGTTTGTCTTTCTAATTACAACTACAAATACACAACCTAGATGACCAGCTTCCCATGCATATTCACCAAATACTGAAAGACCCCCATTCTCTTTGGAGAATTGCCGTTGACTCTAAACACATATTAATTAAATCCAAAGGTACTTCTGGGAGGCATTTAATTTTCCTGAATCAACATAACCTCATCTAATATCTGGGAGCATTACTCCTCCCACTGTGACTTGCTGCGCTTAATACAACCCTGGGCAGAGGCCATTGCTCTCTGGTGCTCTGCACGCTGCATATCCATTTGCTCTCACAAAAAATGTGCTATTCTTACTTACTTTTCCAACGTATTGCACCTGCCACGACCAGCTCAAAGCACAGGACGAAAGGGAGTTTGGCCTCTCCTTTGGAAATTGTACCCTATCAAACCAAAGGGATGAGGATATGTTCACTGACCTCTAGCTCCCTTTTGTCGCTTCCACAACAGTGGGTGACATTTTCTAGACGCCATCTGAAACCCCTGGAAAAAAATGCATTTACTTTAAAACAGGCTGCTCAAGCTGAATAGTGATTAGGGAGAGGGAAGGGTGTTTGCCTCTATATTTTGCTTGTTTGTTTGTTTGCCATTCTTAACTGCACATATTTGCATAAAAGAAGGAATGTTGTATCATCTTCTCCCAGAGCTTATTCCCCATCTGAATTCTGTTGATGACAGCTTAATCATTTCCACAGCAACCAAGATCATGCCATCAAATGGGGTATAAGCAGCAGGAACAGATGATCTCAGTGGAAAGAGAGATCCTCTTCCATGTACATAAATACTCTGAAAAACAAGAGCAAAACAGAGATACAGAAAATATCTGACACAAAAATGTGACTGGTCTAACAGGGAATGGCAGTCTTCTGTTTTTCTTTCATTGCCTAGCTGCTTCTTCTTAACAGCATAAGATTATATTATGCCATATGGTTTAAAACAGTATTAGATGACAGACCTAGCACTAGGGACAGACAGCATCCCTGGTCAGAGCTGGTAAGGCAGATTTACATGCAGTTTCTCTGCCAGGCACAGCCTGTGTTTTATGTGGCTGCAAAGGATCTGTTCTTGGTCTGTTTGGCTTTAGCAACTTTTGCTGAGTTTGGTCTGAGTCAGGAAAATTGCCGAACCCAAGACCCTAACACCTTTCATTAATTTCAGGTGCTTTTCCTTTGACAATATTCCTTTTTGTGATAAAACAAAAACCAAACCTGTGTTCTTACTAGGGAGACACTTTTAATGTAACCTTTCTGAATGAGTGCCTCAAAGTCTGACCTTGCAGCTCCTCCAGCAAACGAGTAACGAAGCAGCATGTAGCAAGCAGACCTGAGCTGCGTCTCTCCAGAGCATGTACTGACCATCAAAGCATCAGTGCTTGGTTCCCATGTTAAGTGCAAATTACTCAGTGATTGGGTTTTAGGAAAGGCAGGTCCTTGTCCTGCACCTCCTCACTTATAGTGAATGCAGTGCCATACAGCCTGTAGGCTGCTTCCCTACTACTTGTTTTACATTCTGCAGCTCCTAAACTTAATTGCAGCTGTACGGGTAGATGGAAATAGCTGTACTGTTTGAATCCTTTGGGATGGATCACAGCTGATTGCTTAGTTCAGGGATAGCCAGTTGCATGCAACTCAGAATTGTTTAACCTTACCTCCCATGCCAACCTACACTGTGGCTCAGGGCCACATGGAGACTCTGCTGGGCAACACTAGGCTCAGGGACAGGCATATGGTGGTGCCAGACTGAATAGATAACATCAAACCTTCAGGTGATAAAATGCTGAGGAAACAGATACCTGAAACAGGAATAAACTAAGTAAAACTGCCAGCAGAATAGATTATTGATCACTCTGCCTTGTGTTTGAAAATTGATGCTACAGAGGGACAGAGAGCAATCCCGCTTCCTCTCCAAGTGAATAAATCTGATGAAGGCAGGAGCTGCTAAACTTAATATCTGTGGCCCTCAAGTGTGTGCTCGTGGTAATGCGTGCGGGAAACAGGGATGCAGGCAGGCGTGCTCTCACGCTGGGGAAGGTAGGTAGATGCTGGAGGAGAGATCAGCGAGTGAGTGCAGGAAGCTGTCGCGCGGGGACCGGTGTGGAGTAGGGAATGTAACACCAAAATAGCTTTGAAATGTGCAGGCTCCTGGAACAGCCCCAAAGCCCTCTCACAAGTTAAAGTAAAGCCTTTCACTAACTTGACACCAAAGGCAGGGTGAGAGCCCACAAGATTTCCAGCAGGGCTTTTGCCTTTGATCCAGTCTCCTTTCTTATTGCATAAAGTCAGCTCATGTAGGGCAAACCGGGGCACAACTGAAATCCACCTGATTTTTTCAGTCAGGATGGTCATGGACTTAGATCTTCTGGGAAATTTCGGCTGAAAAGACGGTGATAAAATTAGTGCAGAGATTTGCACCTGTCTAGGTCAAATGCTATAGTGACATCTCCCACCACTGGCTGGTAATCAGAAGGGAGCTGAAGATTATACAGCAAGCTTTTGGCAAAGGTGAAAAGCATTAATGTCTCACTGACTAGAATAAGCCACTAAGTAATCCACTGACCAGAATAAGCTGCTAAAACTGGGTGTTGACTCTAGAGTTTTTGTCTTCAAAACAGCATATGATCTCTTCCCCAAATTTTGGAGGGGACCAAATAGCGATACTTTTTCATGAGTTTCACAATGAGCACTCATGCTTTTAAATCCTCTGCTGTTGGAATTGGGCATTAATGCGAGAGATGTGAGCCTCGTGACAAACTGCAGGTGGCTATATAATGTGGCTATATACAGGTTAAGGTATCAGAAAGCAGAGGATCACAACTTTTTTTCCTAATCATTACTTTACACAAGCACCACAATGATTTTGGGTCTGGTTCATGAATTTTGAAATGCTTTAAGCTGGACATATTCCCTGGTGACTTCTTGAGTGCTCAAAGGAATGTAAATCTGCCAGTTTTTATTGCTGGCTACCCACAAATTCAGACCATTTATCAAAGGGCGTTACACACGCTTACCCAGGAGTCTGCCCCATCATCTTTCTCACAGGATGTACTAGGGCAGCCACACGTAACTGTTTACTCATATAGTTATCCTGTTGCAAGTACCTAAACCTCCATTTTATATGTGTAATATAAAATACGTATAGACACATATTTTTATAAAAGAAAATTTGAGATACCCGAAACATGAACAGAACTATACACAAAGCCAGGTGCAAATCTTTGATTTGAATGGACAAAACAAATCTATCAGTGACGCTTTTTGTACACTTCAAACTTTATCATGTTTTTCACTGATTTTTCTCTTGTGCTCCAAGTAGCAAATGTTTCTTCCTGGCAGAAGATATCTTTCTGAACGGCTGGTACACAGTAGCATAAACTTAGTCTGGAGGGTTTTAGTAATAAGAAAAATATCCAAATTGTCCTTCCAGTGAGCCTCCAAAGGATCGGGCCCTTGTTTGTACACACACTTCAGGCAAACACTGTGAACCTTTAATGCAAAACCAATTAATTGGTAACCGAAAGAAAGGTGTGATGTGCAGCACAATTTCCCAATTATTGTTACTCTTGTCATCACGTTTCCTCCCAGCATACTTTTTGTGTTGCCTCTAAATTTCCAAAAATCAACTTAATTAGCCATATTGAACAAAGACCCTCTGACCCATGTAAACATACATGACTATAAAACATCCTAATTTCTTAATCAGTGTTGATTCTGTGCCACACTAAACATTTAGTTTACAAAGATACACTCCTCTGCTGAGAAATACGTTGTCTAGGTTTCAATGGTAGAGTAAGTGGTTTGTTGTAGCTCTTTGCTAAATAGTACGGCATTGTTTTAATTGAAAACAGTGGATTGCCAAAAGGCCTTTATTGTCTATATCCACACACTTAAACAGAAGAAAAATGTGTTATTATGCGCTGATATATTGGAAGAACTGTAACACTCACAGCAAGCCTTGGGTGTGACAAAACTGTGGGCCGCTGTATCAAATGTATCTCATTATTAGTAAATTACCCAATGTTTAGACATCTAAGACAACCTTTTTACCACTTTCCCAGTCACAGAAGTCTTCCTGAAAGAACTGACATTATATCTGTAGTGGTGGGCAAAACCTTACGTGCAAAATACACAACCTGCAAATCCTATGGCCTTTACAGATACGCTGCGTCAAATGCAGGAGGCATTCATTGCACACTGACGGCAGTTTCAGCAAACATCTTATCTTCATGCTGACACTCAGCATCTCGGTGGCAGAGCAGGAGGGACGCCTACACAATCATGGTCCACGCCAACAGATGTGTGCTGCTGCCAGTGGCACAACTTTCCACAGGTCTATCAATGAGGAAGCACTGACCTCTGTGAAAGGAGCAAAGAGAGTCCATCATGCCTCATTTCAAGAACAGGAGGGATACAGATCTTCAATGAGGCACGTTTCAGCAGCTAAATCAGCTGGACACTGTCTAGTGATCAAACTAAAGCACTCAAAGTAGGAATGGGCTTACTCTCACCCCTACCCAGAGATGGAGGGGAAAAAAGAGGAGGAAATCAGTGAAAATTCTCACTGCTTCTATTCCCAAACTGCACCATAGAAATGTTCATTGACCTCAGGGAAGGTGGTGAAGTGTTCATAACTAGAGTGTGTCAGCAGTTGAGTATCTTCATGTGGAAAGAGGTAGAGCCAAAGAACATCTGTAAATGCTATTGAAGACAAGAGCACTCCAAAGAAATTTTCTTCACCCTTAGTTTATCAGAGAGTCACTTCCCATCTAGTGCCAATGTGAGCATCAAGAACACCCTCCTCCTTCCCCATTTCCATTGCTCTGAAGAAATAATTCAGGTGTCGAAGCATTGCTTGGAGGAACTGCTAGAGAATAGAAAAAGAGAGACAGACTTCCCAGAGAAACGATGTGTTTACATAAGGTAACTTAAATTTATGTAATAAATCTACTTCATCAGCCATTATTGAGGGTCCTGGTCTGGAACTACAGATCTGTAAAGAGCTCTATAGCGCTGTCATTTTATGACAGCTGATATGGCAAAACTCTTCCTTCAAAAACAACAGTTAATTCTCTCTCTCTGGAAGATATTTTCTTCCAGTGAAAAAGGCAGCCCATCTATGTGTCTGCAAACGAGGAGCTGAAATGTGTTTTCATTATTAAATGGCACCAGCTGAAAGATTTTCTGCCTTTTACTGTCTTCAGAGTCTCCCTGAGGTCACCCATCTCCAAGAGCGCCTGCACACACAGGCAGTCTCAAAAAGATATTTCACATCTGCCAATTCTGCCTTCTGCACGGCAGAGGAGGAGGTACTGAAGCACCTGAGCACTGGCTCCTGCCTCTGCCAGGGTAAGGGATGAGTGAGGCCACACGGGTTTGTGCATGAAGAAAAGAGCCACTGAGCAGGTCAGTCTTGCGGAGTGTTCTCTCAGAGCCCTTTGGCTATGCAGCTCCTAAAAATGAGCAGGGGCACGGTAGCTGCTAAAGGAGGCTGTTTGTCATGCAAATCAAAATGCCCTTCATATTACGCAAAACCTACAATGGTATGTTATAGACAGAGCTATTTCCCAATGAGGCTGTTTCTCAAAGCTTCTCTCATGAAGAGCTGTTGGTCTCAAAATACTTGTACCACATCTTCCAGTGGCTCAGTCTGCTGTACTACCTGGTTCCAAAAACAGAAACGCTGTATTAAAGTGCTAGAGGAAAAGGAAAAACAGATTGTTATTATACCCCCTCTATTGAGGTGAGGAACTATCAAGCAGTTTCAACACTTCAGGAAGATGTCAGCTGAGTTTCAATCCCTGTCCTGCAATAATTTGAACTAGTATGAAATACTGACAGTAAGCAATAGATGCCTGTGTCTCTTATCAGATTGTCTTTAGCATGAATTTCAAAATCAAGTAAGCTGAAACGTCAATGAAACTTAAACATATAAAACATTACCAAAGACTTGTCCCTCCTTATGTCTTTCAAAAGCAGTATTACAAAAGACTTGCATGACGATCTAAAGCAGGAAAGAAAAAAGTGGAACAGGATGGGCAGCAGCAGAACTTGAGATGGGTGGATGTAATCAGACTCTGCCTTTTCTGAATTTTGTTAACCCTCATGGTTTCTGCAAAACAAGGAAAGATGGGATGCACTAACATGTGCAAAAGTAAGTAACAGCCTTTCCTGTCACATCCAGGTCCTTCTTTCTGTGAACTTCGTAGGACTGTAGTTTGAAAAGGTCAGCGGTAGTATTTCTGTTGCTGTTCAGATAGAGGTGTATGGGGACACATTAAAGCAGCTTGTGACATTCATCTTGCAGAGGATGACCAATGTCTTCCAAGGGATAAGTGCAGCCACACTCAGTTACAGTAGAATGGACCCCCCCTGTAAGTGAAGTGAATCTTCAGCAGGCGCCAAGGCCATTTCAAGCACAGTCTATGGCACTTAAATGCTGAAATGTATTAACTACATCAACAACTAGATCAAATGTTGCAAACCTCCACAGATTTGGGGACAAAGAAAGACATCAGTGAGGTGAACCACCAGAAATTTCTTAAGGCTTTTTTTGAGGAATCTGACTTTGCTTGTTGGACTGAGCAATTCAAGTACTAAGATTGCCAGAAAAGTTTACAGCCCAGCTGAACTCTACATTTGAATCCCGCCAGTTTGCTTGCCCTTGTTTAAATGCTAAGAAGGAAATCCTGCTGCAGGAAAAGGATCTACAATCCCCATCGCTCCTGGTGAGTGGTGCCTACACATCCTCAGGGCTTCTTTATCCACTGTCTCTGAGATCAGGCAAACAGCATATCAGAATTTTGGGACTGCTGAGTCTGGAGCTTGGAGTGGTGACACCAGGACTGTTATGAGATTATTTCTGACATGATGACAGAGAAATATGAAGTAAAACATTAAAAATAGCTTGTACAATAGCTAAAGCAGAACCATTTTAAACGCATGATGTTCCTGCCTCCACAAGGAATGTCTGCTGCACTCTGCTATGCTATACTTGTGCTTACATTCAGTTCACACAATACCAAGTGCAGCACTTGAATCAGTGACATTTGTGGAAGGATGCCTCATCCTATTTGCTACAGGATCGGTCCCCTGGAATCAGCTCTCAGTTCCTACAAAAACCAGATACACAACAGATAAGAAAGTTTGAGAATGTGGTTTAATTTTGTTTCAATTTACAGGATTTTTTTAGAACTCTTTTAAAGGCAGTTGAATTATGGGTAACATTTATATAACTTTTTGCATAAATAATCAGCTAAGATTTAATTGCCAGCAGTGGTGAAATCTCCACTGCTCCAGTGATTGATCCTCGGTATCTTTATCCACATACCCCACATCAAGCTTAATGAAGACTCCATGCAGAAAACAAATCTCAAGGATTCGTAGAACTCTCCTTGTTCCGATTTACACGTTAAATGTTAGGGTTGACTACCATCCCTGAATATTCCTCAGCTCCTTAGATGATAACCTCCTCATCTGAGACTGACATCTCCGCCCCTGCATGTCCCATATACACACATACACAGCTACAACCAGGGCCATGGTCACAGACATGAGCAAGTGTACTTCTTCAGTCTTATTTCTGGAAGGATCAGCCAGCAAAGACAAACAGTGTTAGTGTCAGGAAATCAGATTTGCCATAGGAACCAACATCATTCAAGGTGGAAACAGCCTTCTGAAACATCAATGCTCAAGCAAACAGCAGGGACTTTAATAGGAGCTCAATAGTATAACAGATTTTCCAACCATCTTCAACAGGCATATAGGAAAAAGAAAAAATCCCTGTCTCCATCTCCATTCTTCTTTCCCTCTCCATACTTTTCATTTCCCAAAAAACTGTCAAAAGGAATAACATATCAATCTTGTTTGTCTCAGTTTTCAAGCCCAAGCTTTAACTAGCTGTTCAGAATTAGGCAAATCATCTGTCCCTAGTGGTTTACTCCAGCATTTTCCTGACCAAAATATACAGTCACAGGAAGGTATTAGCTTGCTGCTTTCTTTCCTCCCAATATGTGGCATCTGGAGAAGACAGTGCACTGATCTCATTACCTTGCAAGGCATGAATTGATATACAGAATAAAGTGAGCACGTGTAATGGCACCTCTGCAAAATAAAGACAGCTCCTTTGCTTTTCATCGATAGTGTTCCTTTGTTACCATAAAAGCCTGCACTGCCAACATTTACGTGTGATCTAATTCCCAATCAAGCCTGTCTCAGATTCCCTGGCTGTTTTGATTACCAGTGACCAGAGGAAAGCAAAGGGCAGGATGGGTGAGTTGTCCACCAGTAGCAGCCTCATAACAAAAATACAGATTCTTTTTCTCTCTCCCTTAAAAGAAAAAAGGATTTGCTGGGCTGGATTTTCATCTCCTTGCTCTTTGCATTCCGAGTGACAGTTATTTGATTCTGTGTGGCATGTTAACAGTTCAGATAAAATAATGTATACTGCTAGGGCTATATTTATGTCAGGAACATCTCCTTGTGAAAAGCATAGGTTAGAAACTCACTGACTAACCTATTACGAACTATTCCATTTTCTTTATGTCCTTAGCAGTAATGTTTATTTTAGCTTGGGGGAGCTGCTTGTTTTTGTTTTTATAGGCATCTCATTGCAAGGTTCCAAGAAATGTTCTCGATTGAGAATCCATACACTAGATCATTTGGTCTCTGCCCAAATCTGTAAAGAATCTGTTAAACTCATCAGAGGCTATTTCACGTTTCTATATCTGCTGAGAATATTAATAACACACCAAACTCTTTGCTGATTCACAGACAGCTCAAACACTGCAGCCATAGTGTATGGATAGACAAAAAAAAAAAAAAAAAAAAAAGAATTACAAGAGAAATACAATAATTTTCCATTAGCTACTGAATTGCTATTTCAACCTCAAATACCTCCTGGAAGTGGCACTTGGTCCATACACATCTCAAAGCATTAGACAGCTAATACCAGCTCCAGTTCTACATATTACACTACAGGTCCTCCAGTAACTATCTTCCATTTTCTTTTACTTTTGCATGACCACACAACCCCCAGCTCTCCTTACTCAAACACTGACTTTTTGTCACACCAGCTTGGAGTTCTTCTCCATATGTGCCTCTTCTAAGTGCTCCTTGGAGAGATATCAGATGGGGAAGCAGGACTATGTCTTTCACCCAAGTGAAGATGACATGTTCCCTCCTCCTGCCAGAAGTATGGCTAAAATGGAAAATGTTTGAGTTGTCCATGTCTGTATATCTTTCCTGGACTCAAACATCTCTTGTAATTTCTTTCACTTAAGAAAAACATTGCTTCAAATAAAATATCATTCAGTTTTTGAAGCGAACTTCACACTAGACTGACAGACCAGCAGACTGACTCCTTTCCTCTATTTCCAGAAAACAGATAGAAATGGCAGTGGCATCACATCACATACTGCCCTTCAGCCCTTGCTGGCCAAGACCATCTTTGCTACATTTCCGAGATCACCATCGCTGTATTTCTAGGCTTCTCACATTAGTTATTTGCTTCCTTGGTGAGACTAAGACTAAATGAATGCTATGAATCCTATTACTTTAGACACTTATCTGCCAGGAACATGAAGAGAACTCACTTCCCCAGAATGACACAAGACAATAATCACTGTTGGAAGCAAATTTAAGAGGGAAAGATGTTATGGACCATTGGCAGTCTCCTGAGTCATCCCTGCAAAGATTTATTTGTAGGAGGAACAATGGATGAAACAGATAGAAACAGGCAAGAACTGTAGTTGTCAGATTGAGAGGATGTAGATAAGGACCAGGGCTTTCTCTTTTTACAGAGCGAGAGCATGCAGACTGGTGGAGTTTTGAGTATATCTGTTGGAAAGGACAGAGCTATTGATCTGTATTGAAGGGGAGGGGAATGCTGGTGGGAAAAGGTGGCTAAAAATAAAACAGTAATCCTGTTTTTCAGTCTGGAAGAAAAAAGAGAAAATATCTGTTCCTATTCCACTCAGCAAATCAAAGACTTAGTGATTTATAATCAGAATAATAGACCTAACTTTTAATCTGCCCAGTTCCTCACTTGCTGTAAGTCTACACCTGCTCTGTCAGCAGCTGAGAAGAAAATGATTGATCTGTGACTTCATTGGCATAATAAATGCTAGTGTATACAGATGAGGATTTTTCTTATCATTGGCTACCTCAGATCATACCAGTTATACATATGACTATAAACACTGACATTTTTGATATTCTCTGTCCCCTGCTTGGAACCCCTGGCTGCCTGCAAGGGATTGCAAGGAAAATGAGAGGGGCTGTGTGTCTTGGTGAGAGGGAGGGAGGTAGACCACCACAGACACAACCTTACCATTTGATATTGCCGGTGCTCTTCATTCCTTTTTTGTAATGGCTTCCTGAGCATTTCTCTTCTGTGCCTCTGCCACAGGCTAGTACGGGACCAGCCTTAAAAAGAGAGGAATTTGATTTTCTTTAAGCAACAGAATATTTTCTATCCAAAAGAACAGTCCATATTCTCCTCCGAACCTTCAACATCCTCCCTTCCTTTTCACTGCTTTCCTCCTCTGCCCTTCAGGTGTTTCCCTTCTCTGACCCTCCACCTGTTCTGCCTTGGTCTGGAGCCTTTGAAAAAACAGACTGGACTCCCTTTAAAAGCCATTCTCAGTCAGAAGAGCATGTGTTTCATCAATATTTACTGCAGTTCATATTTCCACAAAAACTTCTAAATGAACAGGACAAAAAAATGCAACAGAAGCAGAGTTAAAAGACACATATTTCCTGTTGCCATTTAAAAGACGAAAGCAGAAAACGGCTCAAAATTAACCCCCCGGTTCCCCTGCAAGATGAGCGTTTTAAAAAAACTCCGAAGTATAACAGCAATAACAACAGAGAGATACCATTATTTCAAACCTTTCATTTCCCTCATTCTTTTTTTATTCTTGTCCTTTGTGTTTTGGCAGCTGTGAATAATTCTCTACCCTGGAATTGTTCTGCAGGCTATTAATGTCTGTGACCTTTTACATCAACAACAGCTCTGTTTTCCAGTCATTTCTTGAAGTGGTACCTAATATGAATTTAACATGACTGAGGCAGCCTCCTACAGACACAGACACACACACACTCACCCCTTTCTGAGACATGCAGAAGCATGATTCCTCCCATCCATATACAAAAAGAATAAATCACTTCATCAGAGACGCATATGCCTCATAAATAACTGTGTTTCGTGGCAATGGGGAAAAGACACCTATATTACAACCTTCCCAAGTTCTCTTGGGGAAATAGAAGGAGTGATATTACAGTGGGATGATTTCCTTGTATAAGAAAATAAGATCTCATTAAGTCTGAACCATTATGGGGTTTCTCCTTTGAGTTAGCTCAGCTGTTCTTTTTACTTTTTGAAAGTGTGTAAAGAACCCATATGTGATCAAAGAGATATCAAGGGCATTCCCCAACTCTATGATAAAATGCATGCATACATTGAGTGTCTCTAGTTCCTTTTAGATTCATTTAATCAAAGAGGTTAAGAGACCAGAGTCTAGTTTTCAGCAGCACAGCGCTGCTGCAACAGCCTCCCATAATGAAAACAAATGGCAGGTACCCTGTCACAAAACAGGTGGATAAAGTGGGCAGCAGATATGCAGGATGAAAGGGATTAAAAAACAGATGCTTTTAAGAGCCCTTACATAATTTCAAGGTTCTCTTCACTTAGGAGCCAAAGACTGGTCAAAAGAATTTGCAGAAGGTTGTTAGGTTGTGGTTTTTTTTAAACAGATTAAATGAATTGTCTCAACAGGTCAAGAATTACCCAGCTTAACTCCTGACAATGATTTATCCTTTTTAGAAGTCAAAGTTAAGTTCCTAAATGTTGCTACTCCAGTTAAAATTAGAATTGAGATGTTAAAACAAGGTGTAGAGACAGATCAGCAATGCCTAAAACCAGAAATGAATACTGTAGAGCAGTAAGTGCCCGTGTAAGCTTCCTTTAGAAAAAACAGTTTTCTTCCTGTATCTGACTTAGCTATGTCCCTTGCCAGCTGCCTTCAGGCATTAACTTCTTGACAAAATTTTTTGGGTCTCTATTTCTCTTGGTTCAGGCTTTTCATTTTTTTCGAGTCACACTGGCCAATGAGCAGGGCCTTCTCAACAATGTCTTCTGAAATCCATTTGTCAGGAAAAAATGAGTTTCTGACAAAACAAAACATTTCAAAAAATTTGTCTTTCTCACGGTATATATCAAATGTTCATAAAAATCTGTTTCAGTTAAATTCTTTTTAGATGAAGCTCTTCACATTCTCTGATGAGAAGCTGACAATTTGTAAGGCAAATGAAGATTAAAAACGTTCTGGCCTCGTTTGTGTTTACATTTTTCTTGGAAATATCTCTCATCACACACACCTGTAACAAACTGGCTGGCTGATCAGGGACCCACAGCAATAGGGAAAGCAGACCTCATGTCCTCCTGGAATTAAAAAAGAAATTGCTCCTTCCTATAATAAAGTCTTTTTAAGCTGGGAATAAGGGAAGGAAGATTGTGAATGCAGGGGAACATTTTAGGATTCTGGAGAACTCCTGAGTTGCTGGGAATGAGTGATCCACTCAGAAACCATCTTCCAAAGTGGCAGATGACTGTGATTTCTCTTACTGTGTATATGGTACTTTGCACAATGATGATCCTTCATCTGTAAATTATTATAATCCAACTTGTGAATAATATAGCCCAGGACATTTGTTTTTAAATAACTCGGCTCCTTCCAATCACCTACGGCGGAGTACCCTTCACTTCGAAGTTAGGGATTTGGGACTAGCCCAGGTAAGGAGCTACTGCTAACCAATAGCCGCTTGACAGTCACATCTCAACTTCTGGGGAACAAATACTGGAATTATTCAAATCACCGCCACAACCAGTTGCTCTTTTGTCATGGTATACCTGACAGGAAAAGGCCTGAATACCTCTGAAAGATGGTATCTTGGAAATACCAATGAATCCATATGGCTTGGTGTGCACTGGTTTGGCAGAGCAATGTGGGGATATTAGCACATCTGCTGTCTGTCTTAAACTTGTTTTAGAGAGAGAAGCACAACTCTCTGTTGATGTATTCATGAGAACTAACACACTGCAAAAAAAAAAAAAAAAAAAGAGCCTCAAAAAAATGTAGATTTGTTTTGCTGTATCCAATATGTTCTTGTCTCTTGTCTAGAAAGCCCATCTGGTCTAAAAATATACAGCACCTGTGTAAATTTTTATGTGTTGAAGCTTGAAATGCTAAATATTGCTTGTTGTAAAAATAAGTCATGGATATTAAGGGGAATTTTTGTGTGTGTGTGTGTTTGTAAATTGTTGTACCTCTGACTTTAGTGAACACACATTTTCTGGATTCTTCACTGAAAAGGCTTTTACGCAAAGATGGGCATGATGGACAGAGGAGAGAAATGAAAAGGATCAAAAAATGGACAAAGGACTTACCTTACACTTTGCCTACCTCAGTGATAGCTTGCTTTACACTTGCCTAAGCTGAGCACCTCCAGCTCTTTTCTGATGGAGGAAAACATTATTCTCCATCTTTCCAAAAGACAGCTGAGTCACAGAGCAAAGAAGGAAATGAAATACTGCAGAAGTAGTCTACATCTCACATATACACCAACAAAGCCCAGGTAGTGATGATGCTAAATATGTATTTTTTTTTCTATTCCAACCAAGTGCTATATCTCTTGCTTTTTTCACTGCTCTGCTTCCCAATGTCAGAGAACTGTAGCAGAACATTGGTATCTAAGATCTTACTTCTAATCCTCGGGATAAAAGAATGGGAGAGGATGAATGGATGCTCTTGAGGTCACTGGCATAACATCCTGGGCTGTAGAAACAAACTCAATCCACACCCATTTACTACAGCAGAGCACTAGTGAAAAGGCGCCCATTTCCTAGCTGGCTAAGATGCAGTTTATGATTCAATTATCTCTTTTCAAAACACAACATGAAATGCTACTGTGATGTGTATTTGTGTTTTAGTGTCTCAAAGCAAAGAACAAAGTCCACTTTGACTTTTAATGATTATTATGTGATTGTAATGATTGCATTAAAAAAAGACACATAAAAGACTGTGAAGACTGAAGTCTGCCACAGTACATGAAGATACCACCTGTGGCTGGGAACCAGTCCATGCTCCTACTTCAAACCCATGGAGAATGGGTTTCAATGCCCATGGAGAGCTTGGGAGTCTCTACAGAACTTTGTCGTATGTTAAGATGATCATCCAGACTTCTACAGTCAGAAGACACACCTGAGTGCTCCAGACAAGGGATGAGAAGACCCTTCTCACATGGACTTACAGGCCTTCTGCTGTTGTTCAAAAGGGGAATAGACTTATTGTTCTGCTCTATTTCTAGCAGAATGACTTTCCAATTAACTCACCAGGTAATTCTGTGCAAGGTCAAGTAAGCCAAGAGTAGATGAAAGACCTAGATAAAGGGTGGAAAAGCAAGGGTAAAAGTCATCCTTAGCATCCCGCTCAACTGAACTATTCCAATGCTGCAGCAGGATTTAAATAAATCAACTTAATCACTCTGCTTGTTATCATTGCAATTAACCATTGGATTTCTAAGGCAGCATCACTTTGTTACTTAGTATTTTTGCAACTCTCCACCTTCCTCTTCTACTGATCTGTTATAAATCAAACACAGCTTGGGGGGTGCCTGTTCCTAAAGGCTCTTTGCAGTGCAGTTCTTCATAATTTCAAATTTTGAAACACAAAGTACATGTTAAAATCCAATTAGAATGACAAACAAATCATGAGAAAATCTAATGGCATAAAACAAATTTGAAAGCTTAAACAATTTCCAATTTACAGTTATATTGTATAATCTAATGCAGCTCACCTTGCCAAATGGCACCATTAGCATTTAAACTTCAGAAGAACACCATATGCAGTGAAAGGATATTGATTACTACCCACTACTGGAAGAAAAATTAAAGCTTAGAAAGGTGTGACCGTTCTGGACAAGGTGTGCTTGCAATCGCCTTAACTCGGGGACTGAGAAGGTTATCTCCCTATCGTTGGAGCTGTTCCCTCACTGGCAATGTATGAGCAAAACAAGATGATCCCAGATTCCTCTGTAAAGACCCCTGTAAAACCATTGCAACATTTTATCTCTTCACCCATCTCTGAACAGACTTCCCAGACTCAACAGCACAAGCTAGGGAAGTCTTTTTGGATGTAGGTCTCAGATCAGAAAAGGGAGACGTTGATTTGCTATGCTAAGAAGTCAAAAGACTTTTCACTTCAAGAGATATTTGAGAAGAACAACAAAGGGAAGTTATGCAGGAGAGAGTTTTAAGTAGAAAGATAAGAACAAAGCAACTAAGAAAAACTGTAATGATTGCATTGAAAAAGAGACATAAACCTATAAAGTGAGTGTTGAATGTGAGTTTAGTGTATAAAAAAATTTAGTATTCAATTATCTGGGTGAAAGTGGGAAAGAAGAAGGAGAAGCAAAGGATCAAATAAACACAGAGAGGAGGACTGAAACATAAATGGGACAGCAATTGGGAGGGAATGCAGGCTAAAAATAAGTTCAAGAGAAGCAACCAAGGACTGTACTGCTGAGGTCAGACTGGCAAAAATATGGATTTAGCATAGTCTGTTTTATCCTGCTGCTGTGCTGCTGTAATTAGAATCACCTCTTTTTAACACTTGTGCTACTACAGGTGTGGCTAAACATCAATTCCTACCATTTAAGCAGATGCAACATGACGTTTGCATGAAGCA
Source organism: Fratercula arctica (assembly GCA_947846985.1). Taxonomy (NCBI): domain Eukaryota; kingdom Metazoa; phylum Chordata; class Aves; order Charadriiformes; family Alcidae; genus Fratercula; species Fratercula arctica. The sequence goes on from CANTUZ010000010.1 coordinate 32,378,603, forward strand.
AGGGACAATTATGTGAGTTTTCAAGCTTTCAGGACACCTGTCAAAGCAACTTTGCTGAGAGGTCAGTGCTAGGGATGAAAAAACCTGACCAAGTTTAGGCACAAGTTCTTAACTTTCACAGAGAGCAGAAAAATAAGGCTATGTATTTTAATGTTTTAAGTCCTGTGAATGTCCTTACAGCTCCAGTTCACCCACTTTCAAAAGGTTGTCTCCCTGGCAGAAACGTGTAAACACGCACAGATAAAGTTCAGAATTCATTTCTACTCCTTAACATATATTTGAGCATTCATTGAGAAATTTAAGAAAGATGCTTTATTTTCTGCTTTGAAAATATTACATTTCAGACTCAAAGCTAACGGAGGCTGAGGCAGACTATATAATGCTGTCCTTCCAAAAGGAAAAGAATAGAAAGGTATCAAGAAATCCAACAGGAAGAAACTATCTCAAAAAAAAAAAAAAAATTAAAAAAAAAATTAAAAAAAATTGCACAAATGTCCTGCAGGACAGTATGCAAGCTTCCAGGAACATATTAAACCTTGATTCTCCAAACTTTTCAACTAATTGCTTAAAGGCAATGTCCCTAGCAGTCAACTAAGACTGGACATCTGGAAGTTGAATGGTTGATTCATGGGTGGATCCTGAAGCCATGGCTGCAAGATGCTGTAGAAATGGCAGATGACGTTTTCATGCACTGCTTCTGTAACACTCATTCCTGCCCTTTGAGAGGCTGCATTGTTAGCAGACCGTAAAGGCTGTGCCTGAATGTCTTTGGTTTGTGACTGAGGACTTCTAGATCAACACTGGACCATTAGAACAGATTGCAGAATTGGTCACGTGCATTTTCTAGAGCAAACCAGAGCCAAGAGAAATCACATACACCCTTTTTACACAGAATTTAAATCTAACCTAACACTTAGGAAACATACAATAAAACTGCACTATGCTTTCCCTTTCTGAGACTCTTATTCAAACTGTAAACTATTTTTTAAAAAGGTCTCATGGCCACAATACAATCTGGCATGACTGACAGTCTTAGCACATAGAAATGCTTCATTTCCATCGTGCAACTGAGCTGCCTTTGAAGAGTCGTGTGCAGGCTCAGAATTTAAACAGCTAGAGGTGTCGAGAAATCTGATGCATTGGCCAAGCGTGGGTACGTGAGTGTTTGCCTCACGTGACTGTGTGTATCATCAGAAAAGCTGAGGACATTGCACATTGTGCTATAGAAATAAGAAAGTCGTACAAGGGAAGTTCCTGCCCAAACCATGATTTTTACATGAATAATCAAACCCAACTGCCATTCAGTTCCTAACAGTAACCACAAGAAAAACTTTGAAATAACTGAAAAATTTTTACAGCTTTTGCTACTACACTCATCTCTGTCCGAAGACCCTCTAAGTTTAAGGCGACCTTCTTGCCATAACAACAATGCAAAATACCTGACCCATCTCTCATATCCAATGTGTATTTGCGTCCATATCCCGTTTATCCTGGTCACTCTGCTTCATTTCTTCCTCGGCATGACAAATGAGGAAGCTGATGAAACACGCGTAACAGAAAACAAACATGATTTTGGAGATGGGTTATTTTTGTTTTTCTCCTGTGCTTTCTTTTATTTTTTTTCAGAAATTATGCATAACCAGTGTGAAGATGAGCGTGAAGATTCTTCTGTGGTTTTTTTTTTTTTTTAATCACGGCTTCCAATATCAGTTTCTACCACCTTTTTTTAACCTGTTCGTATATTTTGGGTCTGCCACAAAACCCTCGCAGACAACTGAGAACAACTGCAACCAACCAGTCAGTAACATGGTGGCTGCCATACCCTGGAGAGGCTGCAGCTTTGCCCAGCAGTTATATGGACAACAATTTGAAGATTCTCAAAGCCACGTGAAAAGCAGTGTCTGTACCAGACATGACTTGCCTGTTCACATATTAAAAGCATTTCTGCATATTTACACTGCTGAAGTCTGTCATTTATATAACAAACACAAGTCAAAAATTTGTTATACATTATATCATTACATACTACGTTATATAAATGTCACCTGCCAAGTTCCAGATCCAAGAACACATAGTTTGGGAAATAGAATGTGAGATATTCAAAAGGATTTTGCAATTAACCTTTATAAAAGATGTGTTTGGAACAACTCATTTATTCAAGGCAGGCGGCATATGTCATTACTGTATGTCACTGTATGTGAATTCCTAGAAACATGACTCTACATATGCCTGCGTACAAGAGAATTTTTGTGTAAATATGCATGGTTAGGATTGTTATGGTTATTTTCACATTTCTTTGCAGATAATATCTGAATACAGCTGAACCTGAGAATAGCTAAATGATATCCAGTAAGTATAGAATCATATCTATGTGCAAGTATATGAGAGAAATATACAGACGTGTGCCTATGAGGATCATTCTTTGTACACCTCTGTTATCGGAGATCAGTATCACTTATTTTGCACACAGGTATTTGACACTTGTTCCAGCACTGGAGAGAGCTTCTACAGCTCTCATCCTCTGTTGCAGTTTTTCTCGCAGGTCACGTGTTCTGCAGCTGTTTACTGTAAGTTATCCAGAGAGATGTTCTTCATGTTTACTGCATTTTCCGTTCCTGTTCTGACCCCTGTAGCCTTCAAAATTGTACCCTTAGGTTATAGTTGCAGAAATCAGGGGATTTATGATAAGCAGTTTTTCTCCTGCCTGTTTCCATCGTTTGTAGTATGTAACAGTCAAAGCACTTGATGGCCTACCAGGAGGTAGGCACAAGCAAGGGAAGAGAAGGGAGGGCTGACAGCCATTTGGTTTCAAATGAGCACTTGAATTTCTTCACTGCACAAGGAGAAAACTAGAATTTCGTACAAAAGGTCTCAAAAATATGACCTGGAACTTCAACAAGATATCTTACATTCTGTAAAGAATCACAGGTTTCGCTTTTACCTGCTAGGTTTTGTGTTTCTGACAGGGATAGGTAAGTGTACCATATATATTAGCTTTCAATCTGTGCTTGTTTTCTAGTAAACGCCTGATTAAACTACTGGGAAAACCAGGGTGAAATGATTCATAAAGCTACTTGGTACTGCCAGTTTTCATAGTGAGGTAAAGAGAATTCTAAGGAACAATGAAGTAAATGAAATGGAAGAATGATAACATACCAATAGCAAAAATAACTGACAGTATGTATTCACTCAAGTATTCAAGGTATGCATTCTGGTTTAATCCCAGCTGGCAGCTAGGACCACACAGCCACTCTCTCACTCCCCACAGCTGCAATGGGGAAGAGAATCAGAAGAGTGCAAGTGAGGAAAAACTCGTGGGTTGAGATAAAGACAGCTTAATAGGTAGAGCAAAAGCCGCGCACGCAAGCAAAGCAAAACAAGAAATTAATTCACCACTTCCCATTGGCAGGCATCTCCAGTAAGCAGGGCTCCATCACACATAGCAGTTACTTGGGAAGACAAACGCCATCACTCCACATGTCCCTATCTTCCTTCTTCTTCCCCCAGCTTTATATACTGAGCATGATGTCATATGGTATGGAATAGCCCTTTGGTCGGTTGGGGTCAGCTGTTCTGCTGTGTCTCCTCCCAACTGTTTGTGTCCTCTCAGCCTACTCACTGGCAGGGCAGTATGACAACCAGAAAAGGCCTTGAGTGCTTAGCAACAACCAAAACCACCAGCGTGCTATCAACACTACTTCTCATCCCAAATCCAAAACCTATCATTATACCAGCTGCCAGCAAGAAAGTTAACTCCATGACAGCTGAAACTATGGCAGTATTTTAGAGGTGAATTTCTCACTGTTGATTGGCAAGGTTAAGTGTTTGATTGACTGACAGATGTTTGCTTGAATCTTTTAACAGGTGAAAAGTCCCAGGGCATTTGTTTAAGTTAGTAGGAAGGTAAAACCTTTCCCGTACAAATCACAGCTACCTCACAATCTCATACTACAGAAGAGGCCATTAAAGAGTACAGAGCATATCAACATTTCACTCTCTTTAATTCAAAGTTTCTAATCATCAGGTCAGTTACAAAGCCAAGTCTCAGCACAAGGTAATAGCTCTAAATAATCTTCTCATGTCTGATCGTTATGACATTGCAATAGTATCTTTCAAAAGGAAGTCGCACACTGTTGTCTCCTAGCACGTCTCTCCTTGTAATGAATTTCACCATTGCTGCTTATGGCCTTGTTTTGAATGTTGGAAGTCATTATCCAAAGGGATGTTATACACACTGAGTGAATTCTAGATATCTACAACATTGTGTTTTGGAAAGTTCTTCCCTCCGTCCCCAGTATGAGAAGCTGAATGAATTTACATCTTTCAAATGAGTCTGCTGGACTTATTACTGCATTTTAGATCTATTTTTCCCAGCAGAAAGTTTGGTCTTTAATCTTCAGTGTTTAATTCCTCCAAATTCAATCCAAATATAAGCTCCTATGTTTTGCAGGAGACTTCTTTCTACATTATCTTTATGTGAGTCATTATTAGATTAGTGGTATTTTCTGCGTTTTAGAAGAAAATCCCTAGAATGTTTAACTGCCCTTGTAACTTCCCAGTGAGATAAAGAACAGCCTGCCTATTATCTTTGTATCATCTGCTTTCTGGCATGACAGTATCTCATGCTGTTACAAGAAAACAGGTATCTTCATTATTTCCAAGTCTAGTCCTTTCTCAGACCCAAACAGACGATCTACACCTCTCAAGCACCCAGTAAAGGAGTGTAGATAATAAGAAGTACTCTATATTGCGAGACAAGCTGCTTAGTGAAAACTTTCAATAAAATAAGGTTTCACATGTAGGTTTTTGATGTGACAGACAGAAGAGGTTTGGCTGTTTGATCTGCTCGGTCGGTATCTCAGAGTATGAGTGGATGTGCTCTTCTGAGTACTTCTGAAGATGCCCGTTGCTACTTGGCTTGCTGCCGCCTCACAACTGGTGATACAACCACACATCACCTTTTTCCCTAATCCAATATCAGTCAGTATAGTCCTGGCCAAATATCAAATCTACCTGCCTATCTATTTATCTATCTACTGTCAAATGTTTTTTACCCTAAATCTCTTAATATTAACAGCATGGGTTTGGGCAGCAATAGGCTGTTCGGCTGGTAGCTCTGAGGGGGAGGTAGCTATTGCCATCTCGGGCCAGGGAGACGTAGCTCACCTGCCACTTGCGCAACGTATCTCACTGCAGCCTGATTTACTCTTCTTCCCTCTCCCACAGACAGGATTTCACTGCTCAGAGAAGACAAAATGATGCTTGTTTCAAAGGAACATGTCCTACTATATATACACTAGTATACACTATGTATACACTATATACACTAGTATATATATACACTAGTATATACACTATATATACACTAGTATATATACACTAGTTCATTGCCTTTGCAATGAACCTGATCAATGATTTTGGACTGATGTAGACGAGCTGGTTCTCTAAGCACTTAACACTTCTGAATTTCCTTTCAGAAAACAGAGAGCATTTGGACCCAAGATATATGACCCATAGTGTGATGGGAATGTGGCACCCCCCAAGAGTAAATTCAAAGAAAGATGCAGATGGGTTTCTAAAAAAAAATTTTTATATATATATTCTTCATTTTGTAGCACAAATGGTGCACATTCTATACCCAAAACACCACAAGTGTTTTACTGGGCTTGCATGCAGCAACACTGGGCCCCAAGAGCCTCAGCAATCCACTTGAGGATTACCGAGCCTGACAAGATCAGTGGGGTGATGTGCTATTTAATTTCCCGGGTGTAGATAGAAGGCCTTCTCCCCAGAGTCCTTCTGCGCAGAGCGCTGCTGAGCGCTGCCCCAGCACAGCGTGCAGATTACAGGGTTCAGCAGGGGGGGGTGGCAATGAGGGAAGGGAGCAGAGTTTGGCAGAATGCTGACCCAGCCACGCAGGACACCCTCCTGATAAGGTGCCTAAATCACAGCAATTCGTGAGACCAGCAGATCCCAAGTGAATGGCCGGTGTGGAATTTATAGAAACTCTTTGTAATTCTGCAGCAGCAAGGCCTTTAGAGAACACAGCCATGAAGGGGGAAAAGAGGAGGGCAATGAGGGAAAGAATAAAAGCTGTATGAAAAACAGTCATGTCCCTCATCATAGGAACAGTAGGGAAGTGGAGGAAAGAAAGGAGAGGATTCTACCTTTCGCATGGATTTATTCTTCATTTAAATTTTGTTATACTCCTCTCCAGAAGCCTTTCTCCCCACTTTCTTTAAACACCAGCTAGAGAAGTGGTCTTTCCATGGGCAGATTTTCATGCAAATCAAGTCAAGCTGCAGCCCCTGGCTGTGTCTCCAGCACCAGTATTCTGCCATCAAAGTAACCAAACAATTCTGGATGCAATTTTCATTTTGCAGCAAAACCCTTCCTTCCCCTCCTCTAAAGAATTCCCCAAGACAGAGGGGAGAACATCTTTTCACTGCTTCACATTACCCACAGCACAAAGGAAAAAGAGGCAGAACAGTGAAGTTCCTTTGTGCCTGTTTGGTAGCCTCAACAAGGCTGGCAATCCCTAGTTGTAGGAATAATAGCTTAGAGTTTTCAGGATGGAATAACTACTTTTCTCAACCTCTTGTTACGAATTTTGTCTGAAAACATTCCCAAAATAACGTAGGCAACACATGACTAAATGTGCCATGTTCACAAGTTTGCTATTTGATCTGTCAGTCTGACACGTGAGAAAGGACCCCAATACTATTGCAGATTGCCACTGAAATAAAAAGGATCCTCAGACAGACAGAAAGGTCACACTCATATTTCTGATTTCAGGGCTGGGGCCACATTTTGTATAAAGTCTTTCCAAACATGCTGCAAGACAATTGGCAATTGCAGGTAAAGAAATGTGAAAAAGAGAAATGACTTACAGGGAAGAATGCGTCCCTTTGTGTCTTGATACTCTTCCCGTGGATCTGTTAGCTGCTGCTCAGGACTACTCTGTCTTTATCACTTGCAGAATAATCTCGCTAAGATCTCAGAGGAACTAACACAGGCGGGAAACCTGGTAAAACATCACCCATCAGTCCTAAGTTAAACAAAAAGGAAAAATGTGAGTCAGAGTTTATAGCTTAAATAGAAGAACAGTTAAAACAGCAAATAGCAGACAAAAGAACTTGTGAAAGACGGAGAGGAAACTGTGTAGGTTTTTGTGGCCATCAGCTGGAGCACATTTTTGCATTCACCCAGAATGTCCAGGGCAATGGACTACATTTCACTTCAAGCTGCAGATAGAATTCATTATTCCTGAAAGAGAATAGATATAGTTTTGTTACCTCTCTGGTGAGACAAGTTTAATCATGGAAGTGATGCTGATACAGAACTCTCCTGGTGGGCAGTGAGACCCCCTACTGCTGGATCAGGCTGTTGCTCCTTGCTAAAGGCAGACAATGAGTTGATTCGGACTGTGAACTTGCTTTTGCTCTGACTTTCCAGGGCCTCTATTTATAGAGGAAATCTGGACTCTCTTCTCTCCTCTGTGTAACCTAAAAAGTTTCCAATGCTTCAATATCACGGTTCATAGTTTGTGTGTGTAAGAAAAAGGGGTGGAGATAGAAGAATGAAATAGCCTTTCCCTCCAATATCTTGCAAGGTTATTCAAATAAGATCACAGGAACAGCAAGGAACATCTTGAAAATAAGTATGCCATTAAAAGAACCCCCAGGTTTCATTATGCAGCCTACATCTGAGTCAGCGCCATTTCCTTTTGATAACTTCCCTGCTATCTGAAAAAAAAACAACTGTATTATTCTGCAAAAAAATAATATGAAATATAATAGATTTTGTCCAGTAAACATGCAGAACAAAAGCCTCTTTGGAACAATACCTGTGTTTTTCAAGCCTGAAACACAGTTAAAAGATCTTTATCATTCTGTCTTGTAGTGTTTGCAGCTGTGAGAAGTGTAACCTAGATAATAAGGATGTGATAATGTTACAGAAACCTGCTGACAGAAGAGCAGCTCCTCTGACAGCTAATTTATTCCACGTGGCCCAATCATTATTCCTTATTTCTCTGCTGCAAGATTTATTAACCACTGTATCACGCTTTGCCAATTAAAATAAACTGATTAATAGAAGTCGAACATTTCACTTGGCACAACAGAAATAAATTCCAAACAGATTCTGTGATGCCGTTTATTTCAACACGTGGTTCACAACTTCACCTTTATCTTCTGAGATTCAGTTCTCATAAGCAGTATTTCTGTATTTCCTGCTGTATCATATTCTCCTCCATCCATGCACAGATGAGCGATGACACCTGATGTTTATACAGTTCTCTGAGTAACATTTCTCTGTAAGGGAATGCTCAGATTTAGTTAGTGCCTCTGAATAGCGTAAGGAAAGGTTCTCCCCGCCTCAGGTACTAGGTAAAATGGCATATAAAAAAGTGTAGAGATACATGCTTTCACCAGCAAGAAACACATCTTTGCTACATAGCTAGGCTTTCTCCCTGACAAACCACAGCAAATCAATTCACAGACTATTTTAAAATACTAGGGCAATTAAATCTGGATGGAAAAAAACCTTTTCCATCATCTTGCATAAAAGTTAAAGTTTTGAAAAGCTGTCCAATCCTGAAACATGAGTATCTCAAAACTGACTTGAACTCAATATACAAAGATAAGAAAACATGTTTCTGGGTCAATCAATGTATTTTGGACTTCCTATGTTTGAATGTTTCCTATTTTTGTCAAGCTTTTTTAACTGTAATTGGCTGGCATCTCAAAATGAAGGGAAACTTCAGATCTGAAAACCAGAAATGTTTGCTTTCGAAAATATCCAAACCATGATTTCAATAAAAATGTAAGTGGGAAAAACTGCAAAGTGGCCAAACCAAAAGGTCTCTTCAAAAAGTTACAAGTTCAAAAAAAATAGACCAAATTCTGCCATCTCCCAGTTAATGGAAAAAGGTTGCCCTAAAAAGCTCCAGGTCGGTACTACCTCTAAGAAAAGTCTTTGTTCCTCCATCAGTTTCCCAGTGATAAGGGCTGTCACATTGCTGCTGACCCACCTTAGAAATACAGCGTGCACTAACTCAGGGTATGGGATGTGTTACTCACACCTAATCTCGGGCATATTTCCTCACAAAGAAGCTATCCAGAAGACAGACACCTCCCTAGGATCCTTCCTCAGGCAACAATATGATTTCCTCTGCTGGTGGAGAGGTTTCCACAGGCGGAAATTCACTCCAGCTCTTATCTCCTGCCTCTCAACCACTTGAGGACTGTTGCTCACCCTAACAGATTTCCTCCCCTCCTGCTACTGACTCAATCAGCAACTTTTTGGAAAAAGACAACTCAGGTTTCCATGCTGAGAAATCATGTGCATGTGGAGGAGCTCAAATCCTCATCCATCCACCAGAGACGTAACACCTCCTGACTTAGAGGAGAGAATGACACAGGCACTTTGTCACAGGGCTCCTTTCCATGACCAGGACAAAACTAAGCCTGAGGAACAATTTCCGTCTCTCTCTGTTCCTGGAGAGAAAGCTCTGAGCACATTTCTTTCTACTTCTTTTGAGTTAATAAAAGCCCTGATGTAATTGTCCTTGGGAGGGAAGTAAATGAGGGGGAATAATAGATGTAAAGAATCATACTGAAATATATATACAGGAATCATTGTTGTTGGTTTGTCTTTATAGCATCTTTATATCTGTGCTTCATGACACTCTGGTGCTAAATACCACTCCTTTTTCATTATGACAGTGCAGGCCAGCTGGGGATTGATTTGGTGCTGAAAGCTACTTACACAAGAAAGACTCTTGCCTGTGAAATAGCTGTTACAGCATGTTTACTAAATAATATCTGGTAAGAAACTCTTTCCAGATGCAGAATGTAGTGTTCCTGTAGGATTTAAAACTATTCAGCAAGTTTCCATTTTTTTTTCTACTACCTACATAAAAATAAGAAAATAGATATATTCTACCCAGAACTACCACTGTGAAGGTGATCCATCATCAATTTAGCAGCAATCACAGACAAAATTAATGGTGCCATTTAATGAGTAACACTACGGCTTCTTGCAGCTCCAGATTACTTCTTGGAGGCATCTCAAGAAGATAAGAGACTGAGACTGGTCTTCCACTTGAAAGAACTTGACTAATCAAGGTGAAAGTGGACATGGCTATGAGCAAGTTAAAGTATTCCTAACCTGCTGGAGAATGTCCGTGGAATGGGTATACGCAATTTGCTGCTCAAAACAGAAATATGTACATTGTGTGACAGACCTTCAGAGAAGTATGTCCCAGCAGTCCAGACTGAAGTCCAACAAGTCTTTCTTCCCTATGGCCTAAAATGGCATGTTGCTAAAAGACCTGCAAGTCGCTGCTGTTTTTATGTACACTTGAGAAGAATCACAGATCTGACAGGTTTTGAGATCAAACACTGAACGGATTAGACCATCCTCCATACAAGTCAACAGAGCTCTGCCAGACAGTCAGTGCAAGGTCATGCCAACAGCTATCCTACCTTCTGAGGACATCTAAATTCACTTGCATGAAGATTAGTCTTGTTGACAGGCAAAGGCTGTGACTGGAAGACAACTAGCAATTTAACTTCCCAGGCTGTGATCCTTCTAAGGACCACAAAACCCAGGAGAGAAAGCCATATTTAGAAATCTGTTCAATAGTGGCCTAAATCAGAAATGTTTCTGCAAATGGAGAGCTGATGGCCCAAAACCCAGAAGAAGTCTTAAAGGTGAGTTCCTAGTCGTACTACCACCTGCTGACATTGATGCAACAAAAAGTTATTTATGTAAATTGTGTGAGATGAATATATTCAAGTGCCTTTGTTGCATCTGTGGAAATTCTCATGTCATGAGAAGAGTTGGAAAGTTCAAAGACATATTTTCTGGAATTGTGCAGGTAGCAAGTATTTTTCTAACCCCAACACCATTTGCAAGAGGCCTCGTGACTCAGCTTCTGACTAATTTTCTGAGGTGGTGTCTTGACATTACTCTTCATTCAATGCCTGTTCTAAAATAGGCTTCTGTTGGGGGCCATAAGAATCCATACAGCCTGCGTTACAGGATCTTGGTGGGGTCCCGCAAAAGCTATAACAGCATCTGCTCTTTTAATCAGGGCCACAGCCAGTAGCAACTAAACAAGCAAAACAAACAAAAAAAGAAAACTAAATAATGAAGTTAGAGGGCAAGCTACAAAAACTGAAGCTTCAAAGACACAGTTGGGAAAAAGAAGGAATAAATTTATTTTGGGAATCCATTCTGGCATTACACTGTATGAAACACCATAAGTTTCTCCTCTCGGGGTCCCTCAATCCTAGGACTTTGGTACTTTTAATTTTCACTTAGTAGCATTAGCAGATCCTGAGAGCATATTTTTCATGGGTTTCTCTGGTACAGTCTCAGGGGCAAAGCCCCTGCCACTTTTTCATTGAAGTTCATTATATGCATCTCTCTTCATGGTAGTTCACTTTTGCAGAAGGGGAGTTGTGGAGCTACTCCAACTTATTCCCAGGGATACACAATAGTGGATGGAAATAACACCCAGGCTTCGTAAAAGTTCTTAGTACAATTACTTTTTGCTTGAGGTAATGCAAGAATCAATAAAACGTGGGGATCTTGTGTGAAAACCTCTCATTTGTTTGCCTGTATCAGTCCTTTGGATTTTCAGCCCACTGAAAAAAAGTTTGCAATTTGGCACAGAAGTACTAAGCCGCTGAGAGAAACAAAATATCTAAACCAGACTAGTTGGAAGCCACATATTCCAAACAATTATAACCAAATACAGGGGTCCAACCATTCATAATTAACTTCCAATATTAATTGAACATTTTAAGTCTTGCTTCATACTTTCTCCGAGACTAAAATGCAATTTCCATGGGTAGGAAAAAATCCCATGAGAATGACAACGTTTTCCTACTTTCCCTAAGGTGAAAATATTAAGTTTTGCCAAAAAATAAACAATTCTGGCAAGCACAAAGTTTCCCCATGTATCAACTCCACAAAGCTTTTCAACTTTGCAGGTTTAGAACTTAGGACTTGCAAAGAGGAAATGGGTCGGGTGCTGCACAGAGGCTGCTTTAGATATTCTTGGTTTCGGATCTTCTGCTGCTACAGGGACTCAGACCTGTGACAAACACATTTGGTCTTACGATTGAAAAAGAGGAAGACTTTTTAAGCACAAGTTCTTAACCTTTTCCTTGCAAGAAACATGACAAAAGAGCAAAGCTCCCTTTTTGCAGCAGAACTGTGGAAGATGAATAATTTGTACGCTTTGCAAAGTTGGAGTACGGCTGATGACAAGTGCTGTCAATAAAGTCAGAGGATGGTTTAAACCCAAACCTGTGCTTAAGGGGAAGTTCTACCCCACCTCCTAGACCCTAATGCTTGCAGCAGCTGTCACACGCTAGTTGAAAACTAATCCTACAACACAACAACAAAATATTAATCATCAGCTGGATCATCTCCCTGGATCCCCTCCAGCGGGGCCCAGCTGGAATCACTGTCTCAGAAGGGGCAAAGGTGAATGAGATCAACAAAACCCTCCAGACGCAAAGAAAGCCTCTCCTCATCCCCCAAAAGTGCTGTGTATATTGTCATGAGATGAACATGAACGTTATGAGTATTAAATCTGTCAAACTAAATCCCTCTGTTTCTCTTTACCAACGCTTGCTTGGTCCTCCCCAGAAATAGCGTATCCCACGTTCAACCTGGGAAGCATTCCAACTGCAATGGCAACCCCTTTCTCATCCCTGCAGAGGGAAAAACTGAGCCAGAGTCTTAGGCAGTTCTCGCCCTCACCACCTTCTTTGCCACAACACTGAGGAAAGATCTTAAATAAGTGTTTCTTCTTGGTGCTGCTAGCTGTTTCCATTCTTTGTTCTCTCACAAGGGGGAATAACACAAACCGAACTCGGAGAGCAAGCAGGGAAGGTGGTTACTCTACTGAGAGAGTTTCCTCTGTTTCCTGAAGAAGGCAGGCGTACATTTTCCCAGGTTTGGCGGAGATACAACGTCAGCTGCCACTCTGCTGTTGTTGGCTCAGCACTTCCATCCGTTATTTCACCGCAGTATCAGCTCCTGAGGAAGGCTTGCTATTACAGATACTGAGGGGCTGTAATTTCTCCTGAACTTGATGATCACAGGGCTTCAATGTTTCTGAAAATATACATATTTTGCCAAATCTTACCTAACAAAATTTCCTTGAATATTAACTGAGATTTGCATACCAAACTGAACTGTCCTACTTTGTTTATTATTTTTGTGAGACAGTTTTGGGTTGGGTCTTTGACATTTGACCAAAATGACTCTTTAAATTATGGTCTTTTTTGAATGGCATTTTTACAGTTATTGTTGAAAACTTGGAATAAAAGAGAAATATCCTGAACTGAGAAAGCAAAATCAGAATTCTAAGGTGCATCTCAGTATCTCCGTAACCACATTTGGGCATGATAATAAAGGTTGATATATTCTTTGATACTTGATGCTTCTCTCCAATGACATACAGCAGAAAATTCATGACATTTTGGTAATTAACTTGAACACTTCATTTAATATGAGTAATGAAAACATAAGCAAGTTATTAATATTCTCTAAGCATTCAATATATGAAAATGACTGAAAGTGTTTCTGAGCATACTTTAAAGCAAAGGTTAGTTTTTTATAGCCTAGATACTAGCACTGTGTTACACAGCTGTACTGCTGCATTTTGTGCTAATACTGAGGTCCAGAAACCCCTGATCCAGGCAGGACTCTGAGCGTTGTGACCCCCTCAAGAAACAACACCGCATTTGGACAAACCGTAAGAGATTATACGGCTGAAAGAACAGCTTTTTATCAATAGATACGGTTTCCTACAAACTTTACTTTGCCTGTTTTCAATTAGCTTGTTTATTTTACCATGTACACTAATTTAAAATTGTGGTTTAGACACACTTAAATAGCATTTGCTAATTAGTAAATTAGAACCGGGCAAATCACATGCAAATCACTGGTTTACATACACAATGTGAACACTCTTGGCTCTATTTTTCCATCAGCATTACGTAAATTAGGAGATCTGACAAGCCACAGGCTGTAAACCTCCCTTTGCGGTGTATTTGGGGTAGGGAGTTGCCTGGTTAGTCAGTTGTTTCAACAATTAAACGAGCCACTTTTTGCTCCAGTCAAAATGATTGTCTGTTAGGAGAAAAATATATTCCTATCACAACAATCCAGTAAAAAATCATGAGAGATAACACGATAAATCCATCGACATTCAGAGTTGTATAGGGAAAGACGGAGAGGCAGACTGGCCTTGGCCTTGCTGATGCTGCCGCAGCTGTAAGTCACTGCACCTCACTGAAATATAATGATGAATCCTGGTGAGGAAATTTCAGCAGTTCCTTTGTCTTTAAATACAAATACGACTTGTCCTTACAAACACGGTCAGTACGTTTCCATCTTCAAAGTGCACTGTGTTTAATAAATGCTAGGCACAAACAGACGCTAAATTCATAATTGTCATTTCATCTTGTTGGGACACACATATCTAGACATATGCTGTAGTGCAGGCTGAATGTCATTTTTAGCTTTTTACTTGTACCCATGGGAAGTGGAAATAAAGTACAACCAAATCACATTTGTCCCTTGTGTATTATGGACATATCCCTAAGGAACAGAAAGTTTCCTAAGTTTACTTTAGACTTCTAAGGTTAACACGGGTGGGATTTGAGCTTGTGGTTGCAGGAAGAACATGTTTTAGGTGTCGGGTGTGTCAGACAGTCAACTACTATCCCTAAATTTCTCTGTGTGTTATGAAGTGCATGTTGCACCCGACTGTAGTGGGGCATTACCTGTGAGAAACATCCCTGACCTCCTACACCGGCAAATGTAGGGAAATCTTTCTAAAAGCTGTGTGGCAATTTAAGACATCACATTTGCTTGCAAGAAGGATACTCCCTTTTTATAGTCTCAGGCAACCCAAATATAAGCCAATAATTTCATTTTTTAATTGCGCACATGTTATTCACACGTGGATAAGTTCCCTCGGGAGAATCCACTGAGCTTTTATGTCTAAAATACACAAGTCACAGGACTCAGATTTAGCCTCAAGCCCTTTCCCTCAGTCGTTGTCAAAACAAGGGATAAAGGAATTCCTCCTGAAATTGACTGTGTTTCAGAGAATGTTAAGACATTTCACACTACGGATAGAAGCTAACCTTGGAAAATTCCCTTGTTTCAGGGTAAGAGAGGCCAGTTCCCCTTCCTTTCAGAAACTTTGACTGCCTAAAAGGAGACGAGATCATGTTCAATTGTGCATATTATTTTAACAGATTGTCTTCACAGCAGGAGGGACCTTCATGTTTTTAAAACAAATTCTTAATAGCTTCAATTGTGGCCACCTACAGATCAGATTTCATGCAAAATCAAGATTCCCTGTTTGAAATGGGAAAAAAAGGGAAATAAGAAAAAAGGGAGCTGTGAAGAGAAATAACTAAGTCTGTAACTAACTGTAAGATGTGGGGATCAAAACATTCTATAACTTTACAAGAGAAACAAAACAAAACAAAAAGCTGATAAAAGGAAAGTGAATTACTTGTATGCTCCATTCAAATATACAGAAAATGCATTTTCTAAAAGGTCTGCCTGCTGCTGGGACTCCCTGCAGTACAGGGAGTCTTCCTAAATGGAGCTACAGTTTTAAAAGAACCGGGGATGTTCCCACATACAAGGTGAGGGTGCAGATCTTTTTTTTCTCTTAACAAAGCAGAAAGAAACACTGGTATTTTTGAAAATTTGTGGAACATGAAGCAGCTGAGCTAAACACTCTGACAAACCCTCGGTGACATTTTAGGCACTGATTCTATATATTACGCCCTTCTGCCTAAATCTTGTGAGTCCTACCAAAGTCAGGGGTGGTTGTACAGATACCTCACCTTCTCTAGGACTGAAACACAAGTCTGCCTCTGCTGCATGTGTCACCTCAGCATTTCAGCTCAGTCCTTGAAAGGGAACATCCAAATCAACATGAAAATTTAGGTCAGATAATGTAATCTAAAACCTGGATTAAACTACTTAAAAGAAACAGATTATCTTTCAGCCGGATGTGTGAGGGCAGGCACTGACAGCTGGGAGAATGTGAAACGTGGGCTAGAAGCCAACAAAAAAAGGTGAAACTTCTCCTTTTGGTAGTTGAGTGGATTTAGATTGGGCCAAATCCCCCTCACCCCACATGTAGCCTGTCCATTCTTGTCTTCTCTCTTCCAGGAACACACACAACACAGGCTCGAGCAGTTTACAGCCGATGTGGTGCAGGAGGCAGCCCAACACTCTGCTGCTCATCAGCTCCTTAAATTAGGTGAGCCTCAAAGAAAGCACACAAGGGTATGACAGGAGTACTCTGCACATGAGCTGTCACTGCCATCCAGTGTGAATGTGGTGATCAAGGACCTTCAAACAAGTGAAGAAGTCTTTCGGTGAAAGGAATAAAGAGATTAAAGATATTTTGATAAACAGAAAAAAACAAACCTATCACATGCAAAATTACTTCAGTGTTGAAGAGAAGTTTGGGGATTTTTTCCTAGTTTGATCTGTTTTTCATCTAAACAAGCGAATGGCGCTACCTGTATCTGTATGTTAGAAAAAAACACTCTTTAAAGTAATCTACGACATGTCAACTTAAGAAGCGCATAGTTACATGAAAAGACCTGCCAGTAATTTTGCATTTTAGGTGACCAACAGAATCCTCACTCTTTGAATCAGTAAACAGGAAAAAAATAGCATTGGCTTTACCGCCTTGTTTATTCAAAAAAGCCCCAGGAGTTGAAAGGCACAGAGAAACAGCCCACATGAAACACACGAACAGCATAATGACTAACAATCAACATACGAGCCAGCAGAGTGCTGACTGGCAGTATAAAAGCTAGATAACCCTGTACAGCACATTCAACCAAAGGGAGAAAGTAGTATGATGAAGGAAAAAAGGAGAAAAGAGGAGAACAAATGATCAGAAAATATCAATCATTTGAAACCCCAGAGTGCCTGGCTGAAGAAAGGTAAAGTTGGCCATATTTTCAGGAACGGGTTTGCTCAGCAAGGTGGAAGGCGTTTTGGATACTCTCAGTAAAAAAAAAAAAAAAAAAAAATCTGATTTTTTTTCTAACATTGGAGTTCAAAGTGCCACATTTTTTCATCTTTCCTTTTCCTATCACCTCCATGTACTTCCCTGTGCTTTGCAATAGCCTCTCTGCTTTGTGCCTTTCATGCAGCAACAGCATATGTGGCTTTAAAAAAAGGAAAAAAAACCCACCACTTTCCCAAAGCAGCTTCCTGCTGAGGGATGTACTTCTGGGTGCAGACAGAGATCAGCTGCGGGTTCCCAGCACACGGAATCCTGCAACCAGCTCCGCAATACAGCAGAGCAGGGAGTTACCACTATTTCCATACACATGAAATAAATACCTTGAGTTTTGACCAAGACCATATTCCATTTCACTCACATTTGAAGAAGTCAATACAGAAACTACCAGCTGACCAATACATACAAAAGAGACTGGTTTTGATTTGTTATTTGGTGGCACGCTATAAAACAGGGCGAATCGGTACCCTGCACCTCCCACTCTAACAATCACTGACAAGTGCTGGAAATCCTTTCTGTGTGTTAGGTGACACTGAGTGGCCACCTCGCTCTGACAGCGGTCCCCATGCCCCAGGCAGAACGCAGGAGCAGATGCTTCTCTCAGGCCATCTCAGCTTAGCATGGGTGCTCTTCTAAAATGTCCCACCGTTCCCCGAGCAATGCAGGCAAACTGGGGATAATGTAATAAGATCAATTACTGTGAATGTTTCTTCAGTGATCTGGAGCCAGAGATCAGATGGCCAAAGTACTCAGTGGTACTGGGCGTGCAACTCCTATGGCCCAAAGAAGTTGTGGATGCCCCATCCCTGGAGGTGTTTAAGACCAGGCTGGATGGGCCTTTGAGCAACCTAGTCTAGTGGAACACGTCCCTTCCAAGGGCAGGGGGGTTGGAACTAGATGATCTTTAAGGTCCCTTTCAACCCAAACCATTCTATGATTCTATGATTTCAGGGTGCCCAACATTCTTGCGGTAGAAATATTGAATTTACCTGCTATTGAGATCCAAAAGAATCCATTATCTCTGCAGTTCACCCCAGGTGCAGGACACTGCAGCACTGGCCATCTCTGTGCTGAGCACTTGCAGTCTGTGGAGCTAAGAGACAGAGTAAAAGAAAGGAAAATAATTATATTTATCATCACAAATGGGTCCCTGAGGACCTGATTCATACATTAAACCATACACTTACTTGTTTCCTGAATCTGGACCTGGAAATCAAGGGTCCAGATTTGCAAACCCCTTTGGGTGTCACAGTACTGAGCACGCACTGTGGCTACCTTCTCACGAAACAAGCAATACAGGGGAGCCCTGAGTCAGCTACTGAGGGTGTGCGTGCTACATACAAAGAGAACTAGATGTACAATATCCCAGAAAAACCTTACATAGCCTAGGAAAAAATCACGACTACCTGGCAAGTCTCCTTCAAGAAGGAATTTGCTCTGACCTGAGCAATGTCATCCTTGATCTAAAGTGAGTTGGTTTCCTACCAGGACAGGTGTCTGCTTGTAATTGTCCCCAAATAGTTGCCTCCAGGCTCTATCCCTGACTGACATAATCTCAGAATTGAACCGCAGAAACCAGCTAATAAACTGGGAGCTGCCCGAAGGAAGCCAGCCAAGCAGGGAGGCACCTCTCTGAACTAGCAGGGGATCAGAGGATAAATCTGAAATCTCATCCTTTCCAGAAATTAAAGCTAGAGGAATGTATTCACCTTTGAGGAGTCTTGCCCATGTTCCCTCTCCCCAAAACTTCCTCCCTTAACCACCTTCCTCAAAGCCAAGTAAAAACCTCTCCTTCCTTTCTTTCAAAAAGCATCTCTATTCTCATCTTCAGTATTTGAGTGTTTAAAGCACTCACAGAAAATACAGTGAAAATTTAATTTACTGTCTCTTCTTCATGGGTTTGCATCTGGGTACCCAATCTCTTAAGTGCCTGTTTTAACAGAGGCTACCCTTATCCTTAGATGCAGGGCTGAGAGACTCTGGCTGGCCAATGTCACCCACCAGCAGGACGGGGCTCTGTGCCCTGGGATCCTTAGCCTTTGACACAAACCCTCTCAATATGGGCAGTTTAATTCACCTTAAATAAGACACTCAACCTGAAGGGACAGACTCAGTTGACTAAACAGTTCTGTACACTGAAAGAAAAAATCTGATGTAACATCTGCAGCTTTTTAAATGGTGAATGAATGGGGAGAGAGGGAAACAGTAATGTCTTTCAAAACCATACGAGGATCTGCTTGACGAGATTTGAAAATTATTGTCTGGAAATGAACTCAATGCACTGCTTGGAGATCTTTTTTTTTTTTTTTTTTTTTTTTTTCCCCCTGGAAAAAAAATCAGTGTGTTTTAAGCCAGTGCGTTGTAAACCTTGCATAGAGCCAGCTGCAGCCTATCATGTCAAGTTCTCTTCTGGATTGATTCTCCCAGAAAGGTTTCATCAGCCTACAAGCAGCTAGGTTGTAGTTTCATTCCCCCTTAGGATTCTGCTGTGTGTCAAAGTAAGAAATTGAGACTAAACAAGAAAACGTGGAGTAAAGTTTAAGTACCTCTGCTGTGAAAGCTGTTAAATGAGAAACAGGCATTGCAGACTACAAGTGTCAATTAGGTACTGGTTCCACTGGGAAATGACATTTTCACATTGTTTCTGCCTTCTGGTTTGCGGTTGACAAATCTGGGTTTAGAAAAGTTACCTCTAGTTACATGTATTCCTGACGTCTTTCCTTTGCAGACCTGTCAGCACTGACATCTCATAGCTAAACTTATTTGCCTCTATCCTTTAAAATTAATAAAAAAAATCAAATACTACAATAAAAATACCTGATTGCCTTCTCACTTGCTGCAAATCTGGGGTACTCGGTTATCAGAAGGGAGTAGTGATTTCAGAAATCTCTGGCTTTTGGCACCCAAATGTAAGTATTTCAGTGAGACCTGATCTGTGATTGACAGACAGGTGCAATGCAGTCCTGAAAGTCTCCCTTACAGCTTGTGTATCGCATCGCCTTTGCGGAAAAAAAAAAAAAAAAAAAAAAAAAAAGAGAAGAGAGTTGGAATGTCTGGAGGCAAAACATCCAGTGAAAGCTTTATGAAATGTGGTGAATTCCAAAAACTGAACATAATTTCACAGTCTTCCAAAAGTGCTTTCTAGGAGTTTGACTCTTTCTTAAGAGCCTATCCTCTCCTATGTGGGGCATGTAATTGCAGGGGAGAGTGCAATGGTCCTGCCTTGTAGCGATGAAAAGACCAGTAGAGAATTATCATCCCAGACAATACCCTGCTGCAAGAGCAGCTTTTGGGACCAGGAGATGCTCTGTTTCAAACTCCACAGAAGACAGACTGTTAAAAGGGTTTGAGCCCAACGCAAAAGGCTTTGCAACAATAACAAATCAATCCATACAGAGACCTCATCTATGAAAAATGGCTGATTGACTCCTGAGGGGCTGTAAAGGTGTAATTGAAATTGAAATTCAGTCTTCTAATTCTGTCTCCATATGCTATTGTAATTCCATCAGTCTCCTTTCACCACTCGCTCCTGGACTCCTTCAGCCTGAGATTTCTTTTTTCACTTAACCCTACACTTACACCTGAAATCAGGAAAGAAAAATCAGGAAAGAAACTTGTTCTTGCACCATGAGGTTTCGTGCTATTGTGCTTCCTGAGGACCAAAAATACACCTCCCCCCCCCCGCCCCGGCACCAGCCCCAGGATAATTGGAATGCATTGCCATCAACACAACAGTGAATGTTTCTGCTGCATCTGCATTCCACATGGACTGTGAATTTGACAAGCTCCCATAATAATGGAAAACATTTCCAACAACTTTCAGAGCTAATATATTCTGATCCCTACAGAGCAAATTTTGAAAAAGAAAAGCGTATCAATTTACAGCTCGGGATTGCTTAAGAAAGGCAGAGCTTTCCACAGAGAGAAATATAACAGTGAAGACACAAAGGCAGAGAAAACTTATTTTCAAAACTTCCAAGCACACGTTGTGCCTAAAGCAAAGCTAGCATTTCCGCTTCCCAAATGCCATGAAATTGCAGGGAAACTTGGGAACATGCAGTTGAATCAGAGCCATCAAAGACTTTAGCAGAGGGCCTGTTCAGTTACTGACACAAATGAGAAGTCGAGAGCTTCCCTGCAACATTCCCCCTGCCTACTAACAGCGGGAGGACAGGTAAGCCTGGCTGAAGTCCATATACAGCAGTAACTGTTGGAAAACAACAGCACACGCGTCGACTTGGAGCAGGCAAACGGGCACAGGCAGCACCAGAGAAAAGCCATAGAAACTCCCTACGTAGAAGGACTGAAATGGGGAGACTCAGGGCTGTGCAGGAATGCCAGCAAGGCAGGCTAACAGGAGTTCCCCTTCTTGCTCTGCAGGGACCATTTGATAAGGGATTCTGCATTAAGTATCACTATGGTGGAAACACACACAGTGTTATAAAGGGATTTTTTCCTCCTAAGTGCTGCCATTGTGCAGAACACAATCAAAATAAACGTTGGAAGAACACAGAAGTTCAATATACTGTGTGACACAAGATGGCAAGCAGCCTCTCTTCATGCAGTCAGCAGCCCATGCAGTTTTGTTTGTTTAAAGCCTTCAGATAACTGCAATATCTATGCCATAAAACAAAATTTCTGCACCTGTGGACAGCCAAACTGATGCTTTTGCTGTGTGGACAAACATTGATTGGCTATTGAAAAATTTCCAAGGCCAATGTTTCAATTTGGAGTTTGTTCCTTATATTAATCCAAAATAACCCAAGGCATTTGATCTCCAGATGTAGCACTCTGTCCATGATTTTGTGGGGGAAGAGGAGCTACTGACATTTCTGGGTCTGGTTTGGTGTAACACGGCTCAAACTAATTCTCAGCTTGACAATTAAAGAAATTTCTGGGTTTTTATTTTATTTTATTTCATTATATTTGAAGTTATGTTGAAGGTGTTTGCAGTCAGAAGCAGCCTTTATAACAGGGGATTCAAAACCAAATGAATACTTTCAGATAACACTGTTTATGGAGCGAAATGGTCAAGTACAGCTTATCCTTATGGTCATACATTGGAACCAGATGTTCACATTTTTAGGTTTAAACTTGACAGGAGGGCATGATAAATATGATACACAGCTATTCTACAAGTTTCTCTCTCACATTTCAGGCTGCCCATTGCAACACAACTACAAGGATCTATTCAGCTAGAAAAGAAGAGATACTATACTGTCTAGAAGGTGATATAAAACCATAATGCTGAGGTTTAAATTTTAAGCTACGAATGCACATAAGTCCAAAGGGGAGACCATCCCAAGGTCCAGGAGAACGTTTCTTTTCCTTGAACTGACCATTCACCAGGCATGAAGAATTCTCAAAAAACATATTTCAGCCCACGTGTACATAGTTTTAAGTGTGTGCAAGAGTCACTATCACCATTATAGCTGCTCACATTCTGCAGCTGTGCATGGTTTAGTGCTTTGATGGACTTAAATGTCATTAAGCTACAAAGTGGTTTTGTGAGATTGCCTCAGCACCCACCAGTTGTGTTTTTGTTTCGACCCTACACTCCTCACCTGAATGAGCAGATGGAAATAAATAAAAAGAGTACTTACAGTAACAAATTGTGTCCTATTAGTGTGCTTAGACAAGACACAAAACATTAGAAACAGTTCAAAGGTACTCACCGCATGCTGCATACAATCTACAAATTTTGACCTTGAATCTGCACAAGCAGTCCAAATATATTGCCTAAAAATGAATCACGCTGGCAGACTTAGGAAATTTCCACCCTAGTATGAGCTACTGATTCGGGTTTTGCGTAACAATTGTCAGCAATTCATAAATTTTTACTTAAAAGGAGAAAACTGGCAAGGCAGGAAGCATTTACTTAATTTTAGCCACCTTCTTTCCTCTGAATAAAACCAGCCATGTTTTCTAGAAAATCATGCCGCCTCCTCTTTCTTGCTCCTAAGGCTGTCATTTTTTACTTAGGCAGGCAGACAAGGAGGGAGCATATGGCCTATTTTGCTATGATGAAAACCTTGCAATTATGGCAAAGAAATCCCATCAGAAATCTGCGAAAGCAGCACCACAACGCTTGCATTTGAGTGCTACCCCTGGCTGCTCACCCCGCTTCCCTCCTTGCAGGCCTTTGCTCGCAAGCCAGAGGGTTATTGCTTTCCTGTTCTCTTCAACAAAGAGCTGACTTTTTCGGTTGGCTCTTACAAACTATATACTTTGCACGGCCTGAAAATAACATATGAACACACCTACTAATATGATTAGGCTTATCAGTTTCTGCCTGCACCTTTGCAAGGCACGGGCAGTTATTCACTGCAAGCCATACTTCGTTGTTCTGATTATTCCTGAGCTGCAAATAGTGCACAGAGCCAAAACACTATCTTTCCTTTAAAAACCCTCCAGGGGCTTGTGAGGTCTGCTGAAACCCATGTCGATCTGAATTCAATACACTGCCTCTACCTCCCAGGCTTGCCAGATTCATCAGCAAGTTTTTAACTCACCTTATTGTGGCTTGTTCTGTGGGGTATAGGCAACTTCATACGGACTGGTAACGTTCTCCAGGCAGGCCGATGTTAACTTTGCTTTACCCTATCAGTTCTGCTCACTTGGCAACATTGATTTTTTTTTTTTTTTTCTTTTTTCCTTTTCCACATTTCTGTTGTGATGGGGAGGCCACTGCACTTGCACTAGCTCCTTTTTTGTGCTGCAGGATCGTCTGCGGAGAAGAAGTTACCATATTGCCAATTGAGTCACTGAGGTGAATAAAAAGGGTCCAGAGAGGGTAACTGATAGAGATGGCCTGTGTATGGCACAGAAAGGGCAACTCAAATACCTATAATGTAAATGTGCATGTATGTATATACCTACGTAAAAGACTTCTTGGAAAAAATGTCTTCCTTTACCAAAGAAAGAGCTTGTACATAGAGCACATTCACAACGTGTCATAGCTGGCCCCTGGTGGCCCATACCTGCTGGATAGCATTCAAGCTGTTCCAGCCTATGCCAAGGCCAGAACAAAGTCAGTCTCAAACCAGGGAGCCATAAGTCCCTCTTCAGCCTTTTATTTGCACCCAGTGAATACTGAGGGCATCTGCGAATCGAGCCTGGAAAACCTTGAAAAAGTTTCCTCCAGTTTTGAAAGTAGCCAAATAGGATTGCCATTGACAAAATTCTTCCGAAAAAGTTCCAGCCTATTCTGATGTGTCCCTTTTTGCCATTTTCAAGCCTTTTCCAATGGCATATGCTGTCAGTGCAGAGACGTGGCAGTGTAAAAAGCATCATAGCCTCTCTGTTTAGCTTTAAAAAAAGGGAAGACTATTTTCCTGATGTCTTTTACAGAGACTAGACATACAAGAATGAGAGAGTCATGAAAATTCCTAGGACGTACTAAATACTAGCGTGTGGCCTGGGCTCTGGGGGATGCAGTGCCTGGGCCCTGTGCTCTCCCGCAGCACAGCTCTTCTGTGAATCTATTTGCTACCTTTCAAAAGCTTACAAGTCTGGCACCACAGCCATCGAACCTTTTAAACACCCTGAAGCGACTACAGAATCTTACCAATTGTTTTAAAAGCTGCAGCAAAAATTCAATAGTCTTGATTTGTTCTGAGAAAGCTTCAGCTCTAACAAAACTCCCACTGACCACAAAGAGAACGGCAATGTCCAGCCCTCCCTTCCCTCAGAGCATGCTCCTGGTACACCACCAGCACCTACGCAACTGCACTTTAAAATATCTCATAACAAACAAGCATGAAAAGATGACTAAACACCTGTCTTTTCCTTCCAGTTAAAAGAGCTTCTTTAATTTTGCCTCTCAAACGGCTAATAAAAAGCTTGATTAGCAGGCTATAAGGAAAAAACATAAAGTCCTTTGAAATTCTAAGCTTTTGTTTTAAAATGCCAAAGGCCATATCCTACTCATTCACAAACACATAATGCATTCTGGGAATGGGGAGGATTTGGTCTAGGGTTCTTTTTGCCCTTGTACTCTGGATGGTCCATTTTCCACCTTTAACTATGAGAAGGTGCAATTTGATGCTGTGTTTCCAGGTCCCACCCAATCAGTCCATGCACTAGCGCACTCCAGGAGCAGACCTGAAAACGCCTTTCTGTGCATGCCATCCTTCTTAATGCCAGAAACACAAGCCCAGAAATATATTGCTGTTTCCTCACCAGCAGTCACGTCTCCAGGTGCTCCTACCGCTCCTGCCACTGGAGTTGCAGCTTCGTAAAAGGATGCCTATTGTCATATCAAATGGCTGCAGAATTCACACGGCTATTGGCAGATGTTGGGAATGCAAGTGACTAAGGAACAGCGTGTGGGTGAGCCTGTGAGAGTCAGGCACACACTCCAAACACTGTCATAATTTCTCAAAGCTGCACCATACACTTAGGACTGGAAGTAGGTTGCTATTTTTTTCCCAGCAAAGGAAGAAAAAGGTCCCTGTTAAAAATATTCCATAAAGCACTTTCAAGACTATTTTTGCAAAAAGAATAAAACCTTATATAGTGATATCAAGTTACTTTCCTATATAATGCAAAAATATACAATAGATATAAAACACACAGGAGCTAATCTCAAACCTGTTCTTATTTCCCTCGGCAAATCTTTACGTATTCTGTTCCTGCCGCAGTCTGACCAGTGCGTGAAACACAGAGCTTACTTAAAATGAACACTACTAATTTAAAATTACATTAATAAGCTATTAAAGCAGAACGGTAAGTATACTGTGACTTAAGCATATCAATCAACAAAGATAAACATGAGCCTGGAGACTTCTGCTGAAAGAGGGACTCCACTGGTGGGAGCTATTTTGTTCTAAGGGACAAGCTCGATACAGTTGTCCTCTCCCGGGTAAACTCTTTGCAGCTTGGGAGCATCCTGTGCCTTTTTCAGCCCCATCACTGTTGCCAGCGTACACAGTCAGCAGCTTCTGTGTCAGCTACATTGACCCTGAACACCAAAACCCCAGGGAGGGCTGTCTGTGTAGACGCCAGTTCCTGCAAAAAGGAGCTGGGAGGGGTTGAATGCCGGATGGGACCAACACCTCTCCTTTTCCATTAGGGCTTCAGTGCTGCTGCCTGTTGCAGTGGTTCTCGTCTCTATTTCCTCCCCGCTCCTGCCTATGTCTGATTAACCCACTTGGGCAAATGAAACCAGATTTTAACGGTTCTTCAAAGATAAAAGGTCAAGAATACTCAAGATGATCTTACTTCCACTGCAATATGCTTTAGGAAATCAAAAAGGTTCGCAGAAGAAAATTCTTTTAGCAAAATTTTTCAGTGGCAATTATCAGAATATTTTCTTTCTGTGAGGTCAGAGGCTTGTGTCCACGGATCACTTAACTAACGGTAAATAAAACGGGAGAAATATTCCGATTCTCAAAGCAGCTCTATACCCTCAGCACCTTTCTGCATCTTTGAAAAAGTTCCAATTATCACTATGTCAATAATCTTTTGCTTTTCTTTGCTCTCGCTGATCCTCTGGGAGGACTGAGGGGGAAGATTACTAACTAAGGATAAGATCATTCTCACTCTTTTTTCCCAGATACCTGCACATTTGAGTAAGTAGCACACCTTTAAATATTTGAAAGCTGTTGTGTTAATTTGCTTTGGAGAGTAGATGGCAAAACCCAACCTCCAGTGCTGAGCTGAGCTTCTATTTTAAATAAACTATCAGTGTCCTTTTCTTCTACCTCCCCATTGCCTCTTTTTAATATTTAAAGGGAAAAGCAAATTCCCCTTGAGCAACTAAATGTGAAGTATAGTAAAAAGAGCCTTTATATTGTTCTATTATTAATCTAAAATGAAGGGGTATATATTAAAGTTTACAGCACAGCAGAAATAAAAATTATTTAGAGAGAGAAATTCACATAGTAGAGGTATCTGGAGATTACTTTCTTCTTTTAAATTTCGTGAAGCAAATTATATTGTGATACTTGGACAAATTCCAACTTCCAAAGAAAATAAAGACAGAATGAATATACATTTTTGAAGTGTCTCTGAAAATTTGCAAATGATGATTTATTATGAACTTTGTATTAAAAAAAAAAAACAACAATGGGGAAAATGTATTACAGAAGACGTGGCACTTTATGTCCGTGCTCCTTGAATAAGCACAGGCAGGCCCTTTGTTATACACCAATTGATTTTAAATACAGATTTCATACAATGCAAGCACTTAGGATATTTCTCATTTTTAAAAATTAATATAGGAAGCAGGGAGATAGATTTAGGAGTGAGCACAACACATATTTGTAAAATAATTGCAGTTTATTGACCAAAACCATTAAAGGCACTGCAGACAACAGCATTACTTGACAGTCCTCATCGGGTTATCGATTCCCTTTTCTCTCCCAAAAGCGCAGTTGCTCAGGCATTGTTCAGTGTACTGAACACAAGGCAGAAGGCACCATTCCAGCTGTTACTGGACATCCTTCTCCTGTGCTGCTTTTGGCAGGAAAGTATTGGTGTAGGGTGCCAGGAACGACACAGACTAACACTTTCAACTCAGAGGTGTGTTTGCTATTAGCACAAAGACTACACCTCTGGCCTGAACAAATAGCGGAGTCTCCTCCAGATGCCTGCTTTGCCCTTGTACAGGCATCTTAATTGGTATGAAGGACTTGCAACAACCTGTATACGCAATGGTGACATTTTGATACTGCTTGCAAATGAGAAAATGCTGAAGCCTGAGCTTCCTGATGCAACACAATAAATCCACAGACCTCTTCTCACAAAGGAATGGATCCCTAATGCTGTGGAAAATCTGCGAGGTACCCAAAATCAGATGGGGAGCACATGCTTTGATAAAACAGCCAGTGTTCACAAAGGAATTCAGTGCGGCAGGAAGGCCAGGCACGCAGAGATCTAAACACAGATCTGCTTATGGACACATTACTCAAACTCCTCTATTTAAATTAACATTTGAATCAAAACACATAACTGTAGGAGGTTTTAAGAATCAGGTATCTATTATCTTGATGCCTACTTACTGTCGTCTTTGCCTCAGTCTTTAATAGTAACAACTCGATGTTGTTCTCCGGGTACCCAGCCCCCTGAGCTGGAAGACAGGGATAAGCAGAACGAAGCTCCTGTAATCAAAGGGACACACACAAGTCTATGGAGCCAGATGGGATCCACCCAAGGGTACTGAGGGAGCTGATGGAAGCACTCACCAAGCCACTTCCCAGGATTTATTAGCAGTCCTGGCTCACCAGGGAGGTCCCAGTTGACTGGAAGACAGCAAATGTGATGCCCATCTACAAGAAAGGCCAGAAAGAGGATCTGGGGAACTACAGGCCTCTCAGCCTGACCTCGGTGCCAGGGAAGGTTACAGAGCAGGTCATCTTGAGTGCCATCGTGCAGCACATACAGGACAACCAGTTGATCAGGCACAGTCAGCATGGGTTTATGAAAGGCAGGTCCTGCTTGACTAACCTGATCTCCTTCTATGACAAGACGACCCAATAGTGGACAAGCAAAAGGCTGTGGATGGTATTTACCTGGACTTTAGTAAAGCTTTTGACGCTGTTTCCCACAGCATTCTCCTGGAGAAACTGGCGGCTCATGGCTTGGACAGGTATACTGTTTGCTGGGAAAAAAACTTCCTGGATGGCCAAGCCCAAAAAATGGTGGTGAATGGAATTAAATCCATTGTGGATGGTCACAAGTGGTGCTCCCCAGGGCTCAGTGCTGGGGCCAGTTCTGTTTAATATCTTCAATGATCTGGATGAGGGGATCAAGTCATCCTCAGTAAGTTTGCAGATGACACCAAGTTGGACAGGCGTGTTGATCTGCCTGAGGGTAAGAAGGCTCGAGAGAGGGATCTGGACAGGCTGGATCAATGAGCCAAGGCCAATGGTATGAGATTCAACAAGACCAAGTGCCAGGTCCTGCACTTAGGTCACAACAACCCCATGCAGCGCTACAGGCTTGGGGAAGAGTGGCTGGAGAGCTGCCTGGCAGAAAGGGACCTGGGAGCATTGGTCAACAGCCAGCTGAATATGAGCCACTAGTATCCCCAGGTGTCCAAGGCGGCCAGTAGCATCCTGGCTTGTATCAGAAATAGTGTGGTGAGCAGAACTAAAGAAGTGCTCATCCCCCTGTACTCAGCACTGGTGAGGCCCCTCACTACAAGAAAGACATTGAGGTTCTGGAGTGCGTCCAGAGAAGGGCAACGAAGCTGGTGAGGGGTCTGGAGCACAAGTCTTATGAGGAGCAGCTGAGGGAGCTGGGGTTGTTGAGCCTGGAGAAAAGAAGGCTGAAGGGAGACCTTATCGTTCTCTACAACTACCTGGAAGGAGGTTGTAGCGAGGTGGGGGTCAGTCTCTTTTCCCAAGTGACAAGTGATAGGTCAAGAGGAAACAGCCTCAAGTTGTGCCAGGGTAGGTTTGGATATTGGGAACTGGATATTAGGAAAAAATTCTTCATTTAAAAGAGTTGTCAAGCATTGGAACAGGCTGCCCAGGGAAGTGGTTGAGTCACCACCCCTGGAGGTATTTAAAAGACATGTAGATGTAGTGCTTACAGACATGGTTTAGTGGTGGTTTTGACAGTGTTAGGTTAACAGTTGAAGTCGATCTTAAAGGTCTTTTCCAACTGATCAACTCTATGACAGAAAAGGAGCCCTATCGCCCCCCCTGCCCTGCCCACATGAGCTACAACCATGACTGCATATGCTTCCAGGACACAAAATGTGATGATGTGGTCATCACCGCAGGTCCTCTGTCCCATGCCCTTTTCTGCCAGGCAGCAGCTACTCCTGCTGAGTCGCTTCACAATGCTCATTGCTTTGGAGTGACATCACAGCCACCTGAGATTCAGAGAAACCTCCTGGGAAGAGATTTTGTGCAAATGAACCTTCTGGAACTTACTGAAGCTGTTTCAGAAATAGCCCACCGCTTTAGTCTAGTGATTCCTCTGCAGGTGGCCACAGCTGAGCAGCCCTTGGAGGGGAATTCAGTGTGTTGCTTCTTGTTCGACCTGACACTGACGGAGGAATTCCCCAAGAAGCACCATGCTTTGTAACTCTGTGCCATAATACAGAATGTGTTATCCCCAATTAAATGACAGATTGCAGGCACTTGTTCTTCAAATTCTTTTCAGCTATCCAATTGCAGATCAACTGGCAAAAGTAGGCATGGTTTTGTTTCAGATTAACTATCAGGAATATAGTCGGACTTTGATTTCATTTTCTGGACTTATTATCCACAGAATGTCTGTGCTTCTGGAATGGGATTAACCATTTCACCACATCTCAATGCGTAAGATGAAAAACAACAATTTAGGGACCTCTGTCTTCTCTATATGCTGTGAATGATGACGCATGCACTGTGAAAGCAGCAACATAACTAGCACTGGCCCCAGACCTACTCACAGTTGTCCTTTGACAGTTTGATGTCTGGCTGAGCTTCCTTCAATTCATTCTAAACAGCTGCAGATAACAGAAACACGTTAATGGCTGTGCTGTACAGTAACTTCAGAATGAAAAGTACACGTTCCAAGCGGGAAAGTGTGTTGATAAGGTAAACCATTTGCCACTCCACCTGATACGTTTTGTTGATTGGGTCAGCATACAGCAGCAGCAACACGTTGTCCTCAGAATTTGGACTTCAGTGCTATTGCCTGATCCAATCCCGTCCCCACACCAATTGCCACAGGAGATGATCAGCATCTAACTCCTCTATTGTTAACTGATCTTTTGATCTGGGAGAAGTCCTTCAGTGGATGTGAACAGCTCAAAAAAAAAAAAAAACAACAAAAAAAACAACCAAAACCAGCTCTCAATCTCTGTAGTGGTTAAAGAACATCAACTGACCACAAGGAAATCATCTCTATGGAAATATGGCATCACAGCACAACTGACATACCATACTGTCAAAGGTGAAAAGAAGAGAGGTCAGGCAATGGCAGAACTTTGAATTAGAGAGAAAAGTTTCAGCTGAGAAACAGGCTTAAAAAGCAGCTAAAACAGGTGGCCTCGCTCTCCTAAAGTCTAACAATACCAAAGAGGAGCCATCCTGGAACAACTCTAATTCATTAGACCATGAGGGAACCTGCCAAACAACTCAACCATAACATAAAAATGCAGAGTTTTTATTTTAACTTACAGTGTTGGGGGGGGGGGGGGGGGAGGGGGGAAGGAGGAGAACAACAGGTTTCTTGTATGAAAAATAAGAAAAGAGAACAGGGGTTTCAGTTCAAAGCTAAGTGTACAGGAAGTAACAAGGTAACGGTACTAATTACATAGAAGGGGCACTCAGGTCTGCATTTTACAAGCTCACAGTCACTGCTTACATCCTGCCAGGTACAACTGGAAGAAAAATGTCTTTCTAATATCGTTACCAGGCAATGGCACGCATTTTAAGAACCTCGCTCTGCAACTTCCCTTGTCGGTTTATTTTGAGGGGAGAAAAACGCAAACTGAAGGACAGCATTGTACTTCTTAGCAGACAATGGCTAAAAAGGCGGTGAAAGAGGTAAAGACGGCAGGCTTTCATGGTATGTGTGCAGAATAAAAGAGGGTCTTCCAGTTCAGATAAAATGAGGAGCTAGGGAAGCCAGGACTCAACACTTTTTTTTAGTCACCAGATG
This sequence comes from Fratercula arctica, assembly GCA_947846985.1. Taxonomy (NCBI): domain Eukaryota; kingdom Metazoa; phylum Chordata; class Aves; order Charadriiformes; family Alcidae; genus Fratercula; species Fratercula arctica. The sequence continues at coordinate 32,410,305 of CANTUZ010000010.1, forward strand.
AGCAATGAGTGCTTTACTTTTGACCTGGGATATGAACTTATTCCTATTCTTCCTTTTGCATGAATCACAATGGTTTGAGCCTCAGTGTATTCCTGCAGGGAACGATGGCTGAGAACTGGCTGCATGGCAACAAACAGAACCGAGGGAATGCCGCTAAACTAACAGAAACAGCCACCTCAATACCTTAGTGAATTCACATCAACAGGATTTACACCCATTTCATGTTTTCTCCTGCTGAACACACTAGTGAATGTGACTGTTGGCAGGAATCAGGCAAATGAACAGTGAATAATAAGCTCAAATGGAGACTATTTGCAGGAACTGAATTTCGAATTTGCATTCAAGTCAGAAGTGCCGGTGATAGCGGGCTCCGTTCACCCAAGCAGAGATGGCCACAGACTGTGGCTTTTCTGTCCACTTTTTGACTTTCAAAACGTTCCCTCAGATGGGTACAGCCCACACCTTGTTTTATTCCCTGAAATTAAAAGATGCAAAACTCTGAGCTGATTCAAGGCAACGATGAAAAGAGACATCTGCCAGAAGGATGACTTGTTTTCGAATGGCCTGTCTACATCTGGTACAGAGCCATCTGTAATGGCATTAGCGGCCATTAGGAGTGGAAGAGAGCACTTAAAAAGCAGTTGCTAAGAAACTCTATGATATAGACAAGCAAGAAGCATTTTGTATCCAGCCTCTTCAGTTTGCTGCTGTTTTGAAAGGAAGCCAGACTCTTTGTACATGGCAGATCTTCATTTTTGTAGCGGTAAACTTCATCAATTGTGTCTGCTTCATGCAATTTTAAAAGCCAGCTAGAAAAGAAACCAAAAGACTTCATAACTCTCGACCCCTCCTCAACCCCACAGAATTTAGGAAAACAAATGTGCTCTGCGAAGCTCTGTCAGTCTCCCTTAGGCTTCTTAAGTCTCTGCACTTTCCACCATGGTAACTGTCTTTGCTGCTATTTTCGGTGACTAAAGAGAATTCCCTCACTTAACTGCATTGTCACAAGAGATTAATGCAATGTGGGAGCTGGAAGAGAGGGAACTTAGCTTTGTTCAAGGCAATTCAACCAGTTCTTTTGAAACAGCCCTCCGGCACCTATGCTCTCCCACCACAGAAACTCTTCCCTCACTATACTTACCCAGAGGTGATACCAAGTCTTTCCTAAGAGCATCTAAAAGCTTTGGCTGTTTAGAGAACTCTCAGCAAGATCTGACTACTGATTCTCTCTGCCTTATACTGCAGCTAGCGAGACTCCTTCCCACCTATACCTCATGCCCATGAAAAGCAGAGTTTTCTGTTACAGTGCTTTGCCCAGCAGCTGCAAGGATTTACTTCAGCCAGGGGAAAGCTTCACTTCCCTCATGGAGAGGAACCTGGGGCAGGCAGCTCCGGTCTTTTCTCTCCACCGAAGCAGGGTTAATTCTCAGCCTGCCAACAAGGGTACTGAGCTCCCACAGTGGCTCAGACTTTTTAGTACTCACCACTCTACCCCTGGGAATTCCACGTGATCAGCATATTTTCAGATTGGACTCTACTGGGTCCTACCACAACAAAAGTTTCAGGGCTGCATTTATGGAAAAAAAAAAACCAAACCACCCTCTCGTCATTATTTTTTGAAACAAATTCCCTTTCATTTTAAAGTCACATTTGGAGCAAAAGTAAAGTAGCTGTTTCACAGCAGTACAGTACAAAACCAGCTGCAGGCCAGAAAAGGACTTTTTGACCTCATTTAGAGGTCTGTTAATTCTCATGTCTTATGTACAGGAGTTACAGTTATGCTTTACAGCAAATTACCTCATCACAGGGCAATGGATTGGAGCCTTGGATTAATGATCTGTGTATATGACACCTGCACAGCTGATAATCAAATAAATCTGTGTGTCTTCTAAGCAGACATCAGTCTCGGGGGCATTTTTTCAGTGCAGAGGACACTCAGCACACCTATGCAATTATGAATTTGCCCATAAGCATCTTCTGCAGGAACTCCAGCAGTGTGAGGTCCCCAAATATCTCAAGACTGTCTGAGGGCGCTGGTTTTTTTTCTTCATAGACGTACTCCTTGTCATGGTAACAAATACCTCCTCTCACTCCTGAACTATTTACTGCACACCGTACTTTTGTTTTCCCGCTAAAAGTGGTGGTGTATGTAATATGATGTCTCAACGTTGCAACTCAAAATGGGGAAGAAATCATACTGCAAAAACGTGACAACACCAGCAAAAGGGAACAGCCTTCTGCTTCTCTGTAAACATCTCAGCCATTGTTCTGGCAAGCGTTCTGACAAGAAAGGAATAAAATGTCGCAGACATCCTCTAGGAAGTTATGTCTGCTTGCCCATTTCATATCCCCATGAGGCAGTACTATGTCTGAGGGAATTCCTTTATTCACTGAAACTAATCAGAGTCCAAACCATTCCTATGATGCTATTTTTCATCTTCCTTTACTCACTGTATTTCCCCCCTGTGTACACACACACTGATCTAGTCACATCCTCACGCAGCATAAATCAACACAACTTCACCGCAGAAGGAGAAAGAATAAAGGTATTCACATACACAGCATATGTGTGTTGAGAAGTTTGAGCAAATTACCTTCATTAAAATATGGTTAATTAATCAGCGCATCCATAAATGGTGCAGGCATCTGAAACTCCTTCAGGATATATAAAGCATTTAGATGTTCAGAACTACCAGCAACAGATTATATCAAAGTAGCACAGAGAGAGATGGGAATGAGCAAAATCAATGTATGCAGAGGGTCAGAATTAACCCAGTTAACCTAGGAACTGGATTTTCCCAGTTATCTAAGTTCTTCTGCCTCTCTGTGTATCCACAGCATCCTGAAAAGTAAGCTGCCCGGGTCACACGTCCAGCAGAGCTCACAAACTCAGGAATTTACTGCTTTTTACACCCCAGCGTGGCTCTCTTCCAATCTCCTGATCTTACCTCATAGCACAGTGACTGAAAAACTCATCTACTACATGGCAGATTCAGAATCAACATTCTTCCCTTTCTGCAGGGACTATAAATAAGATCCCAGTTAAATTCCCTAACATTTAAACCAAAATGTATTATCTAACCTCCCTGATAAAGTTCTAAAATACTCCCTGAATCACAGAAAACAAAAGAAAAAAAGTAATTCCTGCATAGCACGCTGACTGTAACTTCCATCTGGGAGAGGAGAAAAATAAGCTAAATCCAAGGACATTTATTGTGAGATAAATAAGCCTGAAATCCGAGACTTTGCAGTTAAAGAAAGGAGTTAGCTACCACGTTACTTCTCACTCTAACTTACTTGGCCTCAATCAATACGTTGCCGTTCGCTGAAAATCAAAAAGCCTCAGCAGACTCTGACGGTTCGGGCGCTCCACCAGCCCATACAACATGCAGACTGTAGTTCTGTCAAGTTAAGGGCAGTAAAACCACGTCTCACACATCCTGGATATGAGCTCTCAGCGCCGATGTGTTCAGTAAAATCTGAAGAGTTGGAAGAAAATAGCGTTCTTCCTCTTCCACCTGTCTAGTAAGAAAGAGCTGCTTTAAGTGCCTACTTCTAGAAAGATGTTCATCAACACAAATCCCAAGTTAACTTTATAGAGATAAGGACAAGAACCTGAAAAGGACTTGGTCGGCTCAAAGTAGACACTGCAATATTCTGCATTGAATTACCCAGTTTTCTGTAGGTATCTCAAAGACAATTATATTTGCTCAGTCAATCAGGCAGCACTTTCTCTAAGCAATGCATTGATAGCACACAGCTTAACAGGCTTGCTTTCACATCTGACTCAGCTCCTATAATGTCTTGTGTTTTCTTCCTGTTCTACATCTCAGAATCCAGTTTATTTTAAGCCCAGAGATATTCAGACAATAAGAAAACTTCTGGGGAATGCCATTCCATGCATAATTTAACTTCTTGTGTCATTTGGATGTCCTAGGGGTACAGCACCAACTCTCCAGAAATAGAGGCAGAGAAAGAGAGAGAATGGGGGAGTTATGTTTGTAAGATGATAACTAATACAAGCACTTAACTGAAACAGATTAAACCTAGTAGAATTTTCAGGAACAAGCTTCCCTCCAGCCTAGTTTGTGGAATACAGCTCCCTTCTGTGGAGACAGCATGTCACACACGGGCACAGACTGGCCAATTTCTCCAGGAGTCTGAAGAGGTTAGAGGAGGGGAAAGCACATTTCCTAATTATCTTAACACAAAGCAACACAGAGAGAGATGAAATGCTTTGGCTTAGTCTATCATTACCTTGTCATAAAATACTATTAGCCTAATGCTTCATTTGACGGTAGTCTCCCAGCAGTACGCTCCGTTTTGGGGGACACAAGCAATTGGCTCCAAAATACATTCTGCAGCAGAGGAGTGTATGTTAAGGGTTTAAATTATTTGCATATCTTTAATCTTAATCCATGGAGCGATGTAGGATCTGCTAGTTATTTATAGCTGGGCTGGGGTGAGCTGCTGTGAGCAGGGTAATTGAAACAGTATTTCAGCCTGCCTGCCACTGATTTGTGTAATGCCTGCTGTTAGCTATGGCATAATCACAACACTAAATGGAAAATAAAAAATAAAAATGCATTAAACATATGTTTTTATGTTGTGTTTTATGATCACATCTTATTTTTTATTGCACTTCCAAATTCTGTTGTTCCTTCCTTTCTGAGATCAATTTACTTGCCTGGCAGCAGTTTGCTATACTAAAGCTCAAGAAAGCTGATATGCTTTCTCTTATTCTCTGGATTAACAGAGCTTTCAGCTTGAGAGCTGCTAAATTCTTAAGACTGAGGGCTGTGACCTCTTTTTAAAGTTGCTGTTACACTAAAGGATCAGTTAATGCAAATGTTTGACCCTTAAATAATAATTATCTTTATTTCTCAGAAAGGTGTTATTTTGTTCTTTCCTCAAGCTGCAAAAGTAGCATGAAGAAATGTTACAAGAACCAGTTTATGTGACTTTTTCAGCCAATATTGTTAATTCTGAAATCTATTACTTGTCATATACTATTTTTGATATTTGACAATGATTTCAGCTAAGTGATCTAGTACTGCCTCAAATCAGGAGAGACACGGCATGATTTACCATCAAGACCATTGCTTCCTCTCCTTCTGTAAAGGAAAAAGTACTCCCAGGAAATGCGTATTGCCTCTGGATGTTACATCAAGGTGCCTTGCAATTCCTCCACCAAGTGATAAACTCTAGCTCATGCCCCTACCTCTCCAGTCTTGGTGACCTCTGGGTGGGTCACATCCATCTTGTATTTTGGCAGGAACCTGCTGACCCATGACAGCTTCCCCATCACCCCTCCCGCAACTTGGTATCATAAGCTCCTCTAGTTTATACTCTGCTCCCAGCACCCAAATCTGTAAACTTCTAGTTACTGAATGCAAAATGACAGCCCCTTAACAAACAGCTTGCTCACCAGATCTTCAAAGCCCATCTAAATTTGTGCAGTCTCATGTGCCTTTAGCAGGGTGGTCATCTGGGACCTCTGAGAGGACTTCCAACTGTAGCGCATGGGCCACTTTGTGCTGGAACAAGGACATGGAAGTCGTGGAGCAGATCCCTGGAGCGATACCTCTAGCCACTGAAAGCTTCAGAGTGATCAAAACAGTGGGAGCCACCTTGACACTGGTGGCACTCAAAGAGCAGTCAGCAGCACCACTAGGAACTCCAGAACCCCCTTACTCCAGAGCAAGGCACAGGTTTTCATGGCAGCAAACCAGGTTCATTTCCAGCAACTCCTGTGTGTGCTTTGTCAGAAGCTCCTCAAGACTGGCAAATTTCTGTGAAACATGTCAGACTTTACAAATATGCTTTTTTCCCCCCAAGAAAAATCCACTTAATCAGAGATTTCCAGCTTGCAGAACCTGGGACAGTCGGGGGTCGTGCCAGACTGCATTTCCAGGCAGGCCTTAACTGTCAAATGTCAGCACACGCTACTGCAGTAATTCTGCACATCCCAGTCATGGAACCACCTGTACCCCCAGCCACCTCCACGGTAAGCGCTCAGGCTGCGGTCCTCTTTCCCTCAGTCTCTGAATTTTAAATATCACTTCTTCTATTACCTTAGGAGCTACTCAGCCTGGAGCCTTAAAGACTTTTCTCAGACTCAAACTTAAGTCTGCAAACTTAACTCCAATCCAGTTCTGCTCCCTGTTCTGACTTCTAGACATATCTGGCAAGGAAGCAATATTCTTTTTCAGACTCTCCTTCTGGTATCATAGACATCACCATTACCAGCTTAATAATGCTCTGAGAGGAAGGGATGGGCTGTACTCAAAAAAAAATCACTTATAAACTGGCTGGACTCGGTCTAGTGTATTACACATTAATACCACCCACTGACAGACACTGAGCAATGTCTTGTAAGAAGCATAGCTATGAACTACTAAGTATTAAATCTGTTAATATTTACATAGGAGCATAATAAATGAAGTGCAGGCAGACCACCCAGCATGCAACAGAGTCACACCAACTGCTGGCTAAAGGCAGGCATTTTATTCAATGCCCTTTTGCTTTGTTCCTTCCCATACACACATAAACTCCCAAATCTTTTATATTATGCAAAAAGAAACTCTGGTATTTCCAGAAGGAAATTCAGAAATTAAATGAAGAAATCATGCTGGGATGAGGGGTTCAGCCAAGTGAATCAAAGGGACATGTGGGCCACCAGAACATGGAGAGCAACAAAGCTCTTGTCATAAATCTATTAGCAGTGAGCTATCACTTTTCTCTCTCATGAGGTGGCATTTGGATTTTTTTTCCCCCCCAACAGTAACCTTCTAAGAACAGAACAAAAAACTTTTGTGGCTTGCTACGGGGAAAAATATCATCATCTGCACTATCCCAGTGAGAAGAGGTCACTTGCTTCCCTGGAAAGATTACAGAACAAGGAAGAAATCATAGCAAGGGAACTCTCTGATTTATGAGTACCCAGAGACCCACTGAGAAAACCTAATCCCATATCACTGCTGTGCAGAAGCTGCAAGGCAGCCACTTAACCTTTGGACTGCCACTGCTACGCAACTTACAAAAGCATCCATGGGAAGCCTTTATATGATACAAGTTAGAGTTGGGAGAGATCTATTCTACTACCGTGAAGTCTGGCCCACTCACAACACCAGGAGGAGTCCCCAGACAGATGATTCATCAATTACAGCCAATAAATACTATGCAGATAGAAAAAAAAGCATATTTTTAAATATGGAAATGACACTCGTTCTCAGGCAGACAGCTCCTCATCTAAGCAGGCAGTACGAATGTATTTTTCTGTTGTAGAGGCGCTCAGTGCTCCTGACGTGGGTTCATATTACTGAGGTAACTTCTTTTTCATAGTGAAGACGTGTTGTGGGGAGGTTGGGATATAATTTTGTAGATATACAGGCTTGAGTGAATCTTGCCTTAAGGATGTTGTTATCTAATGGCAAACATACTGTACACAGCTGCAGAGAGGGTGAAATGTTACTTTTCTTAAACTAAAAAAAACAAGTGTCTATGACAGACTAGAGCTTATAACATTAAAATCAGAGAGATAAAAGTTATTCAGGAATGACAGCCACAAAGGCTCTGACAAGGCTACCAGCACAGGGAGGAAGCACCCATAAGCACAGTGCCCTCGTGCTGACCTCGACTGTCCCCCTGCAAAATGGGTCTCTGGAGGAGCAAATCTCTGCAGGTCACTTGGCAGAGCCTGTCTCAGGTGGGTCTTGCGGTGGTTACTGTCCCTCTTCAGCAAGTCATCACACAGTAAACCAGGTGTTAGATAAGGAACTTGTTCAAACACTTTTCTTTACCAGAATGTGCATTCCCCAAACTGGACCTTGATACTTTGTCAGTGCTCCTCGATGCTGTGCTCCTTCTGTTCAAATGTAACGCAGCTGAGCCCGGCCAGCTGCCACCCCTGCCTCCCGCCCTTCTCTGCTGCAGCCTGTCTGGGAAGCCAAACAACTTTCTGAGCCGTTAGGTACATGCCCTCCCTCAGAAAATTAAAAAAATAAATATATAAAAGGAATTTCTTCTGCCTGCCTTCCAGAAAGCCCCGCTGCCTCTGGCCCGTTCTTTAGCACTGCGTCCATGCTTGCTTCTCACTTGCCTGGATATTTCCAAGTTGACGCTGTGCAAGGCTCAGACTCAGTCGTACCCCAGTGTACATTCAGGCACAGCACCATGTGGAAGTGCAGAGCGGAGAAAACATGACAAGTCAGTGACTGTCGATTCGCCTCTGATGGCTCAGGGCCTGAGGGAGGCTGATGAAAGAGCAGTGTGGCTTGCACACCGTTCTCTTCAGGCAGCTCGTAAGAGACACCTGCGCCCAGAGAAAGATTCATCCAAGTTCTAGCATATTGCAACAATTTGAGAAAATGTAAAAATAGAGAAGGGGGCTGAGGAAGAAACTCACCGCGAAATACAAAAGCATTTTTTCTTCTAAAGTGAAGGTGAAAAACTTTCAGAAATGCACTGTGAAATTGCTGAACAACTGTGGCATCTGATAAATAAGAGAGAGACTCCTGGAGGTGCACGGCGCGCAGGTGCCCATACATCCTCAATATTATGAGGCGTTTTGCGCACTCTTGGGCACTGCAAGTCCTCAATACAAACAGCTTGAGAGCTCTGCCAAATGCAGGTGGGCTTAAAATATGCTTTAAATCAACCACTTGCTTACATTCCTTGCTGAATCAGAATCAAAATCCTGTGTGTTGGCACAGCCTTAGTTTTACTGATTCAAGAATCACGCCAAGGAGAATGAAGTGAGTTTGCAATTTCCAGCAAAAATAACCAAGCTTACAAAGCTATCAAGGGCCGCAAAACAAGGAGGAGAGAAACAAGGCTAAGATTTTTATCTTTCCTTGAATCATGGGAGAATGCAAAGGAAGAAGCAGAGAAAAATCTTTCTTTCCCCCCCTTTTCTCCTCGCTTGGCAGAATGAGTGGGTGCCTGCAGCTCCATTCAAACTGGATTATCTCACTTTCAGAAATGAATGCACCAAGGAAACAGCTGCTTATTGTGAGGCTGCAAATAGGATGTGCCCCAGCCCACCAGGCCCCAGAACCTGGGATGAGCAGTCAAAAGTGTGCAGGACTAAATGAACATTTGTTCTTCATCTCAGAAGATGGGTATTGATAAGTTTCACTATGCCAGTTCCCTGCTGCTCCCTTTCCCACATTGCTTGCCCCAAGGTAAACTACCTAATTTGAAAATTACGTCAGTCACATTCCTATTACTCCACTAAAGACATGTGAGGTTCCTTATAAATACCTCTGGTCAAACCTTTAAACTTTTCCTCTTTAACAAAAGAAGAAAGTCATTACTCTCATTTGAAATGTAAATTGATAAGCTTGTCATTTTTATTTTCACTATATAGTGACTGAAATCAGCGTGTTTAAAGTAGCAACAACACAGGACATAGCACTGTTATTGCATTCGTCATGCTCCTAAAGCTGATCTTTTTTCTCTTTTTTTCTTTCTTCCTTTTTGTTTTTTTTTTTTCCCCACAAACTAGATGGAGAGGCCAGATTTAATTTGTGCGACTTTTTATATACCTCCACAGTGATGCCTAAGCATATCAGGCTAAGTGTTCTTGAGGTGCTTTGGCCACAGGATGGAAATGCATTTCCCAGTGTGGGCACCCTGGCACCAGCTGCAGAGCAGCGTGTCCCACACCAGAGCCGGAGGGTCGGCGCAGCAGACGGGACAATGGCACTCTGATGAACACACAGGGCACAACCTGGGAGATCAGAGGGCGTGAGTGCGTGTGCAGACCGGCACAGACACGCGCGATCTCCCTCTCTGCCTGCTCCTAACTGAGGCAAGGCAGCTCCAGTCCCGGGGCCGTATGGCTGCGTGGCTGTGGCACTGTACCAGCAGTAACAAGCCTCGCTGGGAGGCAGATCTATTCTCTCAGGCACAACACCGAACTACCGCAGCTGCCAAGCCTCCACGCCAGTGTGCAGCCAGCTTTAAGCATGGGCGAAAGATGTATCTCTCTGCACCCAACTACACAGACATATCCAATACTCAGTGTTTAGCCCTGTTATATGTCTGACCATTAGCAAATCCCTTAACTATGTAGCATAACTTAAAAGCTAAAGCTATCTAAGAAGTGGCATGGATGTAGCTTGCCTGCAGCTCATTTTGGACTGGGTTTCTTGTCCCCAGGCCATACTCTGCTGTGCAACACTAACATACCACTGTGCGTATCTCAGTGCTAAAGCCTGTCACCCCCTACAGACAAGCCCTGCCTCTCTGCACAGCCCAGCAAGCACCAAAGACAGTCCTTGCTACAGCCACTCTTTGCTGAACAGGCAATGCTCTAGAAAGTGCTGCAAAGAGTTATTTACCTTCAAGCCTTTGGAAGCAAGCACATAGAAGCTGATTTAAATCTTTTAATTACATTAAATTGTTTTGTTTTTCAGAAAAACAACACAAAATACTTTGATGAGAATATAAGCTAAAGAAACGTGTAGCCTGAATACAGAAGAGCCAAACTACAAGGAGCATTTGTTCCAGGTAGGAATACAGAAAGTGCCTGAAACTTCCTTCAGCACTTACCTGGTGCGGCTCTATATCCCACAAAATCAGGCCTTTCCAGGGCTGCCTGCCAGCTTTCAAGGATATTAGAAATTTCTGCATAAAAACAGATTTCAAAGGACACACTGAAGACTGATTTTGAAGTATAAAGCCGTCACAGAACACAGACTTCAATGGTAACTTTTAGTGAGCATAGCTTGACGTTTCTCATGAAAGTGGCCTTTAAAGAATAACTTCATCCTGCCATGAACAAGTCACAAGGACAATGAAGAAGTGTAGTGAGCTGGGGAGAAATGAACCTTAGAATTCCAGAAACGTATTGGACCAAGACCTGTAATTCAGTCTCAGGGACAGGCTTTGCTCCTAAAAGTGCTGATACAGTGAGGACCATGACCCAGGGATTGCTGAGGTGAAAGAAACACTGCCATTGAATTTAGTAAGTTCTGGGCCAATAATCAAACCTTTTCAGCAGCCCAGCATCTGGGATTCAGATGATGGATTACATGACTTTTGTGTTCCTAAAAAAGCTGCATGGTCCCTTCTGTCTCAGGCTGACAGGACTAAGGACTGATGAAGTCTGGAGCGGAGCTCCTGCTGGTGAAATCAAGCAGCCAGCATCCCCCTTCCTCCCACAATGACTCAGGATTTATTTTTTTTTTGTTTGAATTGCATAGTCAGACACTGCCACACCACTCAACACCATCAAGAGAAAGAAGAGCAGGAAAAAAAAAAATAAACAACAAATCATACTTTGGATTTGCAACTTAAATATTGAAATGAAACATGGGCAAAGCAAGATGGAACAGCAAGTCACTCCATTTGCTTTGACTTTTGAATGTTGCTGTTAATCTCCCAGCAGAAGCAATAAGGGTGTAAAAAAAAAAAAAAAAAGAAAAAAAGAAACACCAAAAAACACCAAAGATGCTCAGTGTTCACTGGTTTGCCACAGCTGTCATCCTTGCTGAGCTCATGGCTGGATGCCGTCAGGTTCTGGTCCCCGCGCCGAGCACAGATCAGGCTGCCTCACCAGCCACCGCTTTGCTGGGGGAAATACCTTTCTGCATTCTGGCAAGTCTGAAGGCAAGAACAGGCAAGACTAACTCCTGTTGCTACTGCGCAGCTCAGGAAGCATGAAGTATTTATCAATTTGAGTGAGCCAATTACTTTGCCACTCTCGATAGGAACCTGTTAGATGAGAGCTGCCACTCCTAGCAGCGTAAGGAAGCTGGAGAGCAGGAGATGGGCCGCTTCGCTCATTGCTCGCTCAGCTCCTGTGCTGTATGACTAAGAGAACTATGCAAACAGATCCCAGAATAAACTGTAGCGATACTATGTTTGTGATATGGTGGGTGTCCCCAGACACCCACGGTTGCCCTATTCCTGAACCACAGGATTAATGAAGATATGCCTATGAGTCTGAAGGTGAATCGGGAAAAGAGACATTGATTTTGCAAACTGTGGCGCTGAACTAGGAATTAAACATGAGCCCTGGACATAAGTAAAGTAGCCCTCAAAGCTGTAACATCCTACTGCCCCTCCCAGTCTTCAATTTCTCTTTCTCTTCTCATTTGCCGTAGATTGATATGAATTACTCAAAAATAATCACTACCTTCCCTGGGCTCGAGCTTTCAACTGACAGAGGAGAGATTTTTCTCTGTCCTGTTTCTCTGTTTCTTTTTTCTAGTTTTTCAACTCTTTGCACTGAACTTTGAGGAGAGGATATCAGATTCCTAATTACAGCACAAATTCTCCCCTCATTTTATAACAATCAGGAACAAATGTAGTAATCAGTGATCATATTCAATAAACTTTGTGTGTCTGTAAGATTCTGCCCATGACTTTACGTAAGTCACTGAATTTTTTGTGCTTCTGCTCCCAATCTGCCCTGAGATACGATAGTTCTTGCTTCTTTCTGCTTCTTTTGTTTAGTTAGACCGCAATCACTTCAGGAGAAGGTCTGTACCGCAGCCCCCTGAACCACAGCAGTGCCCAAAGATACACGCGGTGATAAATATGTACATACATGCATATCACGCGCACAGGTACTCCAAACTACAGCTATGATTAAACCTCCCATATTGTAATATTTTAGGGTGAGAGGAGGAATACTATCAAACTCAGAGGCATTAAATAATTGGTAAATCATAAATACGTATCCTAAATAAACCAGGCCTTATTAGCTGGACTCTACCATTCCATAGAGAGAACTCTCTCAGAACAACAAGAAAATGGTATTTCAGGCTCGAACTCATACTTCAGTTTAAAACAAGTCCCCAGCAGTAGCAAATGAAAGAAATTATTTTAAGTAGATAATGAGTTTCAAGGTGAGCAGCTTACCCCGGCACTTTTCAATTAAGAGTGCAGGACTTGCGTGTCTTGAGAATAGTATAACTGACAGTGCTATTCTAATATATTTTTAGAGGATTGCCCTCAGGGCTCCAGTTTCTTCAATCCACATTTTCCTCTCTTCCTTCCAGAGGTTCCTGCTGAGTTTCTGCCAGCCCATAATACTTCAACCTTTCTCATTCCTTCCACCTTCTTCCTAACTAAAAAATGAACAAACATTTTTTAGCCTACTTTATTGTTGTTGTTTTCCCAGCTGAAGGCCCCACATGTGAATAGACTGTTTGAACATCATCAAGAAAAGCGGTGACGGTTGATGAGAACTGCATTAACAGAATGGCCTAAAGAATTTTGTCGGTGATACGGTGTGGGACTGCATACAGATTTGCTTTGTTTAAGCCTCAAGTATGCTCAGTGGTGGAAAACCAGGAAAAACCTCTTATGAATAAACACCAACCCTCCCCCTCCACAGCTCCTGTTTTTACACTGAATACAAAGTCTGAAATCGCTAAAAGACAATTTTGGGGAACTTTATATTGCAGCTGCTTATAACAACCAGCTGGACTTTGGACATACAACAAAACTGGACTTGGACTAACACAGGAGACAGCTCTACCAGTCCCTACCTGTTTCACAAGGCTGCTCTCCCAAGGTCAAAATAAAACCACTGGAATGTCCCGAGGGGAAGAGTTGCTGTTTGCCATTCCAGGATCACGTGGATTCAAGGCTGCTTTTCATTCCTCTACCTCTTTTCACAATAGATAAATATAAACAAAACAAAAGCCTCTCTAATTAGATTCAACATCTTGTCACAAGAATGAGAAGACCCAGGTTGTGGGTGCTGCTGGAACCACTGACAGCTGTGATACGACGATTGTTATTAATAACAGCTGGAAGCACGCCTGAAGTAGCACACGATCCTTGAGCAAGCAGCCCAAAGAGATTATTTATTCTTGGCTGATGTTAGATTTATTGTTTTGAGGGTTGTTTTGTAATTAATCCATAACTCCAGAAACTCTGCCATTTTTCTAATGCAGGGAAAACGCGGATGCCGGGAACTAGGTGTGAAGGTTATAAAGTATGTAATGAGAGTCAGTGTTCACAAAGCACAGCAACGAGCCCGCTCTTCACCACATGCCTGGCAAAATGGGGTGTTTACAAATCCCTATACCTTTGTAAAAAGACATGAGACCCAGTTTCTATTGCATACATCCTTCACCATTGCTAGGAGTCAGTGATATCTCTGGACAGATACACTACTCAGATGAAATCAAGAAAAAAATAGCACTTTCCACAGTTTCCATTATCACAGAATAAGTGCTGCCCTCACCTAAACTACCATCCTCCGAACTTAGGTGAAATGGATTAGATATCATAGGGGAGGAACAACAATTTCTCATGATCTGATAAAAAAAAAAAAAAACCACACACACACACAAAAAAAAAAACAACAAAACCAAGACAAAATCTCAAAAAGCTTGCTAAAAAGACAGGGAGAGTCACCTGTAAACAGGGGAGTGTCAAGACTGTGCTCTGGTTCCCTCTTCCGACATCAGTGGACTTCTATGCGACCAAGAGATTTATAACAGGGGATTGCAGGATCTCAGAGGGCACCAAACGCAGCTCTTGCTTTGGAACAGTCCGGATGGGTTGCTGCAGAGGTATGGGTTAGTTTCACACCTTTCCCTCTGCATTTCAATAGTTTGGCTTTAACTGAGAGATCAGCTATGTGCATGTGTGAAGTTTTAGGTCAAGTTCCCTCTTCATCCAGGCCACTTTAGGGAAAGGGAACCTCAAGACAAAGGCAGTGGGAATGGAGACACACTTCTTCACAGTGAAGAAGGGAAAGTCTCACTGACTTTTAGGATGTGAGATCATATGTGAGGATCATATTCCATTATTCTAGTTCTTCCCTCTCATACTCTAGTGGCTGTCTGCTTATACACACCTAAATCTCAGTGTGCAACAGACACAGAAATTCCCTTTAGGATGACCAAAATCACTAATGCTCTTTGCTACATTATCTTTTCATCTAGCCAACCAGTACATATTTACAGTGTTAAAGTCCAAAGAGATTACAATATTCTGCAATAATCAACACGGGAAACATTTCAGCTGCTTGATGTCTAGCTTACCTAAAAGAAAATATAATTTAAAATGATTCATCCTTTTTCTGTAGAAACTTCTCCAATTATTTCTTTGTGATGGCAAAACTAATTATTTTGTAACTTTAAAAACAACACTAAGAATATTTTTATTTGCTTGCGGAGTCAACCCAGCAATGGAAAGAGACTGTGCCCGCTGTAAGAGTTAGCAGCAGCATTGTTAAGAGCCTCTCACTACAAGGCCAAACTCTGATCTCAGGTACGATTTTAGTAAATGCATTTTCTGCAGCCACCTTGCTCACAAATAGATGGAGGCAGAATTTGGCCTGCACAGCCTTTACATCTCTTGACAGGTCCAAATTAACACATCTTGCTTCTCAGATACCGTATGTTTTCAGGTCAATATGTAAGAAGATCATCATTGCATTTATGAGTTGCTTGTAATTAATATGCCAGTCAATAGAGTGCCAAGATATAAAACAATACATTTAAGTTCACATTTACTTTTGCACACACTAGTCTTTTGCACAGACAACGCAAACTCAAGCAAAGCACACTTTAACACGTTCACTGCAGGAAGCGTAAGCCATAAATGCAGACCTTCAACTTGCAGCGATTACATAGAAGTATAATCTGTGCCTCTGGTCACAACACTGGGATGGGGTAACACAGAAAGCAGCCCATCTATTTCAAGACAGATGCCAGAAAGTGTATACTAGCAAGAAACAGCACTTCATGGAATCAATACACGGTCTAAGTGCCATATGCATGTTCTCTGACATAATCCAAACTCCCTTTTGACTTTACATTTTTACCCTGTTAATTTCTCCCTAAGACCACCACCTGCTTTCTAAGAGTCAGCATTTCCTCCAGCCCCTGCCTCTCCTAAGCCAGTGACATCTCTAGATCACTGGAACGAATACAGTGTAATACCAGAACAGGTCAGCAGCAAAGTGCTATAACACTGACATTTCAGTGGCCAAACAATAAATCAGAGATGCTGTCTCTCCAGCGGAGTGCAAAGCATGCTAACAGACTACACCGCACATCCTCTAGTTGACTACAAAGCTTATGCAATATTTGACATACACACAACCTGTAACACTCAATAACCTGAGAGCACATTTGGCAGTTATTATATAAACAAGTGACAGCTAAATAAACAGAGTCACAGCTATAGCTATAAAAAATATGCAGTATGTAAATACATGTGGAACTTATATGTTGCTGTATCTGAAGCTATCTTGGCTCATTAACAGATTTGTAAAGCAGGTGGTATACATAAACTGATTTGCAAAGTCAGATTGAGGTGGTTAACTGTAAGCACCCATCCACATTATCAGCACAGGATTTCCTGCTTAGTCGTCAACTCTTGTTTTTGCAGCTATTAGATAATAAATGTGTTCTTGTTTGTTTGTGAAACTATGAGTACAAAGTGGTTTCTTCTATACTGAATTATTCCAAACGATTCAGGGAGAAGGCAGATTTATTTTTAGATGACAATTTATAATTCTAGTTTCTTCTAAATGGTGACTATTATAAGAAAATACACTACGATATTTTTGATACCTAAAAATCCTAAAACCAGTTTCCTCACGTGGTTAAGATCACGGTACCCTGAATCTTATTTGTCTGGTAATGCACTAACAGAATGGTTAATAAGCAGTAAGGAAGATAAGAGAAACTGAGATGTGTGGCAGAGTAAATTTTCAAGGTACTAAGCATAATGACAACCCATTCAGTTTCACCTTCATTTTGAAAATACATGGTAAAACAGTTGTGCTTCCCAGGTCAATTAAAAGATCTGCACTTGATATCCTGTCTCGGAAACCCCCTCTAAAATTTCCCTCAAACCTCTGCTTCAAGCCACTGTGCAAATACTCACACTGAAGGGATTCCGAGGATTGTGCTATAGTGTCTATCTAGGGAGCTACATGGGGACAGAAAGCAGAATGATAGAACAAGGATGACAACAGCAGATATTCAGTTGCTAAACCACAGCCACTGCTGATACCAGTGCAACCCCCAATGCGATGCGTAATATTCCATAATACGTCTGCACGTGATGCGCACAGCAGCTCTGTTCTACCTCCTTATGCCAAATACTCTCACTATTCAGAACATCAGCAGTGCAAAACTGCAATGGACATGACACTTCCCAATATTTTGGGCTCCAGTCATGCAATGTAGATATACCAGCATCCATTGGTAATACAAGGCAATGGCTGTTAAATTACATTTCCAGTATCATCTGTTCTCACTTTGCTAGATGTATTCACTACTCCAGGTCACGGTCCACTGCACATTAGCCTTCACCTCCTGTACAGGTCTGGGCAGCCAAACTGCTTCCCAGGCCACCTGCTCATGGCAGGCACGCAGGCGGCCAAACAGCTTGAACATGCCCCCTAATCGCGTACAGAGATAACCTGGAGATACTGGTAGAGGCGGGTGGGAGAAGGCTAAAAATGGAAGTCTCTAATAGCTCATCAAATTCATGTGCATCCCTGAGTTTGTGTATTAGCTGCCTTGGAACTTCAAAAAGAGCTAGAAAGATTCAAATGACAAGTACGCTCCCATCTGGTGAAAAACGATCTTTGAAAGTAGAAGAAAATTCATGCTGTGCTGACCAAAATGCCTTGCCAGTAAGACTTTGTAATAACGTTGCCCAATTTTCTCCAGCTGAGAAGAAAACTGTTTGGAAAAGCTTCCAGTCATAGATGTGAAAACCTCTGCAGGCTCACTCAACCCAAAAATTCAAAACAGAATTCATGAAAAGGCAATCCATGTGACCCAAAAAATCAAACCTACCTAATTAGCAAATCCATATGCAATAGCACCACCAGCTTGCATAGAGTTTAAGTAATATACAGCAGATTTTCTTTTTTCATATCCATCCAAATCCACATCTTTTTCACAAAATAATATAAAATAATTTGAATTCCTATTTCTCATAAGAACAAATTGAAGAAAACTTTCTTTTTTTTGTCTTGGCTCAGCAAAAAATAGTTCACCTCAAACAAGTCAAGCTTGTTTAGAGCATACAGAGACAAACTTTTATATGATTTTAAGCAAGCTTATGCAGATAAAAGTGGCAGGACATGATAAAAATGTTGGTTTTATTATTTACTACAAGCTGACCAACAGATATATATGTAATATATAATACCTGCATTTTACTCTAGATAGTATCTAACAGATACTTTCCATGAATATTTTTTTTTTTTTAATGTCAGAAATATTCATTACATGCTGGCTCCTATAATCTATTGGGAAATTACTACTTCT
Source organism: Fratercula arctica (assembly GCA_947846985.1). Lineage (NCBI taxonomy): Eukaryota > Metazoa > Chordata > Aves > Charadriiformes > Alcidae > Fratercula > Fratercula arctica. The sequence goes on from CANTUZ010000010.1 coordinate 32,428,574, forward strand.
AAGCTAATCAATAAGAAAGCTTACTGTGATAATATAATTGAAGCAGTGCATATGAAATAAATGGTCTGAGCAACAGCAATCCCTGTTCAATAACCTATTAATACAACATCTATACTAGCCGCTTAACCTACAATTGGCATCATTCTGCAGGAGACAGAACAAGAAAAAAAAAAAATACTAGTGAAATCATCTCAATTGTTTTAACGACACAAACACCAGAGATTGCTCCGTGTAAGTCTAGATGACATCACCAGCCAGTCATTAGCATCTTTTTTTCTAGATATCCGCATCCATTTCCACCACCCTACTTGCATGAGAAAGAGATTTTGGAAATACAAGTTCAGCGCTGGGAAACCAAATCGGTCAGAGATGTAAAAACTGGTCCTACCAATTTTTATTCCTGATGCAGAAAGATCAAAAAGTTCTAGTTTTAACTGAGAAGCTGAACTCATTACTTAAACTAAGAGATGCCTTACCTGCCTCTGCAACAGAAAGCGAACGAAATGACTTAAATTAAATACAGTACTTCATTACACATGCTATCCTTTAGCTTTTAATTTTAGCCAGAAATACGTGAGCAGAAGGTGTTAACAGCTCTTATCCCAAGCAAAAGCAGAAAATTCAAAGGCATACAGGACACACAGAGCTATCCAAAGATTTTTAAGGGCAGGAAGAACTCTGTCCATAACCTAACCCGGTCTGCTTGAGAGTACATGGAATGCTCCCCGGCAATTTCTATACCAAAAGCAATAAAATGCAACTGAATTAAAAGCACTCCTCTTAGAAAACAAATTCTGATTTAAAGACTGAAAGTAGTGATCAACAAATTGCTTTCCTCAATAAATTACTGTAGCAGTTAATTAAAATGTGTCCCTTATGTTCGGTTTTCTTTGGCATCCACCTTCTAGATAGCAGATTTTGTTTTATCTTACAATACATCCAGGCAAGGTTTGTAAGGTCTGACAGTAATTTTTTTCTAGACAAATGGATTAAAAAGTGGAGGCAACCTTTCTGGTACACTGCCTGATACATCTACACCATAAAAAAGGTGGCACCAGCATTACTCGTACTCCAATTTATGCTAGTGGCTGGTACCTGGAAGGTTTGTGTTGTAGTTGCTACCATATGTCACAACTTGTGCCAATGTGTCTTTAGTCATATCCATTACCTGCCCTGGCTAGGTTAACCCTAGTCCAGGAGTCTCAACCCATGCTGCCATCATACCTTCATTCTGTGGTGGAGAGAGATCTTTATCCAAGAGATATAAAAGCTCTTTAATTTTCAGAGGTTTCCCCTCCACGCTGCATATGTACTTGATGAATGCTACCTTGTTATTGTCTCTTCAATACTCTGAACAGACTGAACTCTCTAAATTCTCACAGAAGGATAAGGATTGAAAAAGATCTATGGGTGCAAGCTGGACAAAAGAATCTTCTTGGTTTCCCACAGCCCAGCTTCTCCTGCGGACCCCTTTTTCCTCCCCTGGCCCTTTCCAGACATTGAATCCGCCCCCACCTCCAAGTTAATGCAGAGTATTTCTCCCCCAGCACAAGAGGGGAAAAGTTGACTCTGCCCTTGCCAGCTGCGTGCAAGGGGAGGAGAATTGGCACTGCAGTCACGACCAAGCCCATGCGCCACACCAAGCCCTTCCCGAGCAGCGGTGGGCAGGGATGAGCGGCTCTCGCAGGTATCCTCCATGCCCCCGGCTAAGGTGGGGAAGGCAGCCCACTGCCCTGGGCAACTCTAGACTTTGCCAACATCTAAAGCTTGCCCTGCAGCTACATTCAGGCAGATCCCCCCTGGCATCGATGAACTAGAGTTGCATGTGTTAGGGTGAATTCACCTCTGCAGCATATCACATTAGAGCTACTTAGTACTGAGATTTTCTATATTTATAATGCACCAGCAGAAATTTAAGTGTTCCAAGGTCCTGGGACTCAGACATCTATCTTATGGAATTACTTATCATCAAGGTGTCAAACCCAGGAACAAGTTAAAAGATTCTGCTAAGTCAACACTTGAATGACTTATTAACCACTCCTTTTAATATTTTCTTTAAGTTTGAGTGAGTTGATTGTGTATGGAAGTGCAGGGCCTGGCAATAAACAAAGGAGTGGGTCACAGTGCAAAAGCACACTGTTCTGCTTCAAACTGAACTTGCAAAATCATGGCAGGCCCTCTCTTGTTCTGAACTTGTTTCACCTACAACTGATTGACATTCACAGTACTCCTGGTCATTGTCTACACAGGAACAGTCAAAATACGTGACAACTCTGTGATCCAGACATGCTTTTGTTTCACAGCATTATTTTATTTGCAAATGTTTTGTAAATGCTCAGGCGGCTTCTACCCTGATGTATATGCTTTGTGGTGCCTTACTAGCAACAATTCTCCAGCTTCAGCTGTCATGCATGTCACCTAGGGCTCTCAGCTGCTTGCCACCATCTCTCTGACAGCTGTTACCAAGTTGGGAAGGTCCCGCTTTTCTGGCAGAGCTGTTTGGAAGAGCACTTCTTGTTTCAGTCAGAAAAAAAAAAAAAAAAAAAAGCTGGGTTAGCCACAGGGAACAGTTTTGACAAGTCTGTGGGATTGGGAGAGGGTGGTAGATGGGATGTCCTCTCAGGCCTGACACTGTCTCACACCATGCAAGTCCCTCGGCCCACACCAGTGAGTGGATGTTTTTAATGGTGCTTGGGCCCTTCTTTCTCATCAGACACTGCTGCAGTCCCGACACCAGAAGACAGCACAAAGGCACAAGTGGGAAAGAGCTCTTAAGTGGATCTACCCACATATCTCTCCCCATCCACAAGCACTCCCCAAGACTCCAAAAGAGCTTATAAAACTCCAAAGGAGTTAGGAATAACTAAAGGCATTTTAAGAGGCAGAAACCAGAATAAGTAACAGTAAGAAATAAAAGGGACATGGAAACAAATCTCTTCCCTGTCCATTGGGTCCTTGCAGTCAAGCTTGATCCAGGCCAGCCCTTAGGTGGGTGATGATTAACACTTCATCGTGAGTTCCCAAGGAACAGTCATCCTTTTTCCATCTCTTCTAAGACAGGCTTTGCTCTTTGCACCATGATCTCGGGCTCTGGCAGGCCGCTGGCTGAGTCTCCCTGACCTACCCCCTACTCCACAAACTTCTCCCACCAGCTGCCAAAAGCTGTTCTTGAGGGAAGAGCAAACTCCTCCCTTCAAAGGCACCAGTGAGCTGAAAGCACAGCAGCTGGACAAGGAAAACAGGTAAATATTTTCTCTGCTGCCTGGTCACCTCCTTTTCAAAAGGGATGTAACTCACAGCGCAATAACAGAGCAAACAAGTCAAAAAGTCACTATCCATCACACACACAATCAATGCAAACTACAATAAAGTCCTTAATATTATCAGTGAGCAATTCTAGGTATTTGTGCGTTGGTTTATGGCAGCATGGACAGCATCTAAGATTTGTTTAGGAAGCTTCCACTAAAGCACAGTGTTTTCATCTAAAAGATTTAGGTTCTGAATTTTTATACAGATAAACAAATAGGATGATCTTTGCTATTTAGGGAGAAGTGGAAGGAAACAGGGACCAGAACACAGCTAAAGACAGACTGACTGAAATAATGGTATTAAAAAAAAAAAAAAAGCAACACAGGAATATACACAACTGATGGGACTGGGAAGGATACAGGGAAACTTTTGGTTGTGCATGCAAAGGATCTAACATGTACAGCTCTTATTCTTGGTAAGGGCGAGAATATGCTACTATAAAAATTAACTTTAATTAACAAATATGTACCTTTAGGTCCCATGACAGTTTTCAAAAGTCCACTGAAATGGAAAGAAAATATTTGAAATTTTTGCTTCACTGAATAATGACTGGATTTGCCATTCATGTTGCCACTTTTCTTTATATTGGTTCAGGGAATCTTAAAGTCCTAGACAGAACTAGCAACCACTGCAAAAAAAGTACATGCTTCATCCATGTGGGATTATTATATTCAGACTGGATGAAGCTGCGGTGGTGACGAGGTCAGGGAAGATGGGCTATGGTTTGGTATAGTTTCCTCCACTACATTCCAAGTAGCCTACCAAAAATACAAACAGATGGGGCTGCATCCCCAAGCAGTCTCAGGTGATGCTGGTAAATCTGCCCTCGGTTACTGCATGCAGAGCTGAAAACAGTACGTACAGGAAAGGATTTGACTAAAGCAGATACTCCCTATGCTACTAAAGCAGGAAGTCTTTCCAATGTTGCCATGCTGTAGCAAAAGCTTGTGAATAAACCAGCGTGAAAAGCAGAGGCTTTGTTTGGGAGAAATTCTAGGATTTAAAAATTTGTCTTCAGCTTCTAGGTCTTAAAATGCCTGAGAATAAAAATTCCATGAGTCAGAAATATCAGCATATATTTCTTGAAGTGCTTAATTTTGCTTATTCCTGCTCTTCATAATTAAAAAGACTGTATGTGAAAATTTACCATCACAATTTTCATTTTATGGTACAATATAATGAATCAAAACAAAAAATTTCAGAACAAAAAAGGAAGAAATCACAACTGAGAAAGCCATTGTTAGTCCAGTTAGTATCCCAAATAATTTGTTGGAAAAATTCAATTTCTTTGAAAGCAGACCACTCCTGGCAGGTCTTTTTAACTCAACAGGATTTATTTTTTTTTTTTTTAAATAAATTTTAAATAAACTACTTGGTTTATTATTTTTTGTCTCGTTACAAGCAGATTATATTGCAATTAAAATCAAGAACTTTTGCGAAGTATGGATTAAAACCAGCATCACTGAACTCTGAGGGAGAGAGATTTGCCTTAGACTACTGGATTTATAGACTTTAGTGAGTCTACTCTTGTTTGTGAGGCAGCGGTTGATATTTCCTGCAGTCAGACACTGAAATGACATTTGGTAAATTGTGTACAGTTAAAAGATTTGCCTTTCCATTGTAGATTTCTAAGCAACATTTTTCATCGTCTTCATGCAAATTCAGTGTCAAGTTGAACATTTCAGGATGTATTCAGTTATAGGACTTTTACTCAATCCTTTTGCTATGGCTAAAAGGCCTCCACTTGAACATCTGTACGTCTGAGATCAGATAGTGACTGCAAGTATAATCAAAACTTTGTAGGCATACTGCCAAACAACATAGACCCATTTTCTGTTGTCTGTAGGTGTCCGGTTGGGATCTTCCACTTCCTCAGGCTGAGAAAGCATGGAACAGCCTGTAATTTTTTAATTTTTTTTTTTTCCCTAAAACATATTTCATCCAAAACTTGCCAGTTATAGAATAAGATGACGGCATCCTTGAAGAGATCGTTTTGCACAGAAGAATTTATGAATCATCCAGAAGAAAGGTGAGTTCTGCTGAATATGTAACACCGAGTTTGACAGGAAATCTATGTCTCCTCTAAGAGGCAGAGTATCAAATTAGCAAAGACAGTCCAGTTCTAGAAAACCGCAGCTCAGCAGTTAACTTAAGCAAGTAATGAGCTTGGCATAAGTGGCCTCCTAAGAAACCTCCACGTCTGTAACAAAACAAGAGTGGTTACCATGCATGAATCTTTCTGACTGCTACATGACTGACGTGGGGCAGATCCATCTAGCTGTGCTTGGCCTGCACTTGATGTCAACTCAAGTCAACGGGGCGGCAATTCAAGAGAAGGTGTTAGAAATGCCCACACACCTCTTGACTTTTTTTAAACGTCGGCAATTGGCAAGGATGGCGGTGTTATAGCTCTGCCTTCACATCCATAATACAGTTTAAAAAAAAAAAAAAAATACAAGCTACAGTGAATTTCAGTGGATCCTTCTGTCAATGTGGCCATTACCAACGAAGGACGTTGGCAGCTGAGGCAGTATTGGTATGCAGCCAGTGTGTACGTTACCTCATAAGGCACAGATGGTTTTGTGGTTTCTGCAGCTACAGAAATGACAGCCTTTCTGTTCCAACCTACAGTTTATGAACATACTCACTTCCTTTTAAGTATTAATCAAGTGCTATGCCCACCTAATGCAAATAAGTTTTCTCTACCGAGTTAGCTGGGGCCTTGGCAAGCCAATTAGTACAAGATTTTGTAACTCCTACCAACACTGTTTAGCGCTGCTCTAGGAAGTGCTCAATGATGCCCCCGATTTCTGCCTCTCAAGCTTTCTTTTAAAATAGATTATATTTGTTTGAGAGCTTTCTGGTGAGCCTGCAGAATTGCCAAAAATAATTTCCCCCCAAGGGCATAATCCTCTTTGATACATTTTCTATTTTGAAAAAAATAACAAGTGTTTCAGAACTGCCACCGACTCCTAATGTTTCATGTTTGTTTTTTCTTTTTTTTTTTTAAGTCACCAGTCTCAGATTTTAGCTTGACACTCCTTGTTTTGAAATTATTTGCCTTGAAATGTACAATAAGATATTATTTAGGTGAACAACAGCATAACACAACCCAAGCATACATATACATCATATATCAACAGCAGGATACTTCAAGTCTGAAGCAGCAAGGTACCAGGGACAATGGTAAGAATTGCAGGATTTTTAAGAATCCAAAAAGAGGAAAAATAACAAGAGAAGTAAAAGATTAAGTTTTAGGACAGCTTTCAGAAGATATAATTGATTGCAAGCAGTATAAGTAGTCCCTGATTTCAGCCATTAACATGAATAAACAAGCACAGACCAGATGACGGATGAAATGATGAAACATTCCCACATTTGGTACGTGTTTCTCTTTAAGATGAAGAAACACTTTTCAAATATTTTCAACAGCGCGTATGCGCAATGGAAACAAACCCAAGAGATCTTGAAGGGGACCATGGGCATCCTCAGGGAGCAATGTCCCATCACAGTACCTCCTGACCTCAGAATCCTGCCTGGCACACCATGGTACAATGCCCTCAGGCTTTCATGCCAGTTAAGTCAAAGATTTGTATGCTGCTTCTCCATGCATTTAATCCTCAGCTCTCCATTTCCCAAAGGAAGGTCTCATGGCTGCTATGGCTAAAATTGACCTGAACTATGATTCACCCTGTGATGATGGCATCTCTGAGGAAAACTTTTCACACAGTGGTTCTCCCCCGCTACAATAATTCCTGAGTCTTAATTTTCCTCACGTCACTAGAGCTCAAGAGCAGTGAGTTATGATGTTTAGAGGCTAAGGAAGGAAATGATCCGTTGATCTAGCAGGCTCCAGTCTTCCACCTAGGATGCAGTAGCACTTGAGTGCAATTGCAATGCTGGAATAGTTGTTCAGTTAGAGCACAGGCAAACCTGAATGTGGTGTTGATCACTAATTTATAGTCACCCAAGCCCAGCCCTACCCTATAGGTACTGCAAAGATGATCAAGCACCTTTGCTGTGGTCAAGGCGCTTCTGTATTTCAAACAATTCTCCAATTATTTGTGACCCACAGTATAGTGTAACTATGACTGGAGGGTGATTAAGATATCAGCTAGCTCCAGCACCCGTGAGAGTTTAATGATTAGATAGATAGTATGTTCTTATGTTTATGTACTTCATGTATTTTATGCAGCTCAGCTGTCTCTAAGGACAAAACTCTAATAGTCTTTCCCTTGTAAGCATGTTTTTCAGCTAACCAACACTTGCCTGAACTTCAATGCTTGCAGCATAGAAAAAGCAGTCATTAAATTGGATTTGTTTATGGGAGATTTTCCTAGATGCTAGAGAATGCCCTCTCCTTCCTCTGAGTTTTTCACTGAAAAACTTTTGAATAATCTTTTATGCACTAGTGTATTGAAATATTGAGCTCTGAAAAAAAGACGACTTCATGAAAAAAAAACAAATTAGAATTGTCTGTCCTTAATGAGCCAAGTCCATGGCTGTTTCTCGTAGTTCTCCATGTGGAAAGAACCGAGTTCTTGGATAAGGTGAGAAGGAATCAGAGCGTCAGCAAAAAGAACACACTTTCCCCTAGCTGCTGTGTCAGCCTAAATCTATGCTAGAAAATCATTTCAATGTTAATGGTAAACTTTTTTACCTAAAGAGTACGTCTGACCTAAAACTGTATTACTTTCCAATGGCTCTAACTTCTTTTTCACAGAACCAAAACCATATACACAAACATACCTTAACCTGCATATGGACACAAAATACGGATTAATGGGGAAGGAGGGGCTTTATCTGTCTGCAATCCTCCTTTTTCCCCATTTCACTGCCCAATGTGCAATGAAATTGTTTTGTGTAGTGTAATGCAACTTCCCAGGGCCCTCATTGGCTTCATATCCCCCTTAGCAGGATAGGGCATTTGAGGAACAGCCTTACAAGTCTTTCCCTCCTGACATGTTTCGGGTTCTGTAAACTGACATATGTATTAGCACAGAATGATTAATTAGGAAATAGTAGAACGTATAACCATGCATATGCAATGTCACCTCTGAATCTACTGCATGCCTATGTATAAAATACAGAGGTAGTATCACAAACTGAAATACAACATCATGATCACAAACTGTGTTTCAGCTAACGCTAAGCGGTCCACCCTTCGCTCTTCTTTTCATTAACAATTCCTACTCTACCTTTTTAGACAAAAAAAAAAATGGAGAAGGAAAAAAGGCATCCTGTAAAACCTCACCTTAAGTCTTTGAAGCTCTGCAAAGTCGGTGCCTAATGACAACTCCATAATCTGGGACTACATGGCTAGATCCACCTGCCAGGATGTCCTGCCCTACGTGGAAGCCAGGAAGAGGGACTTAGTGTTGATCCACACATCAGAGAATACACAGCTGAATGAAGGCTGCACTAACATACACTGAGAAGTTTTTCTAAAGATCAGAACAGAGTTGTGATGGCAGCACTGTGTAGGAGACTGCAGTCTACACAGACTGCCTACAATGTAATCAGAGCCTGTCAATAAACCCAGCGCCCTGCGTGACTCATCCCTATTCTCCATCCCTACGGTCTGGTTTGGAGATACTTTGTGTTCCCTGAATTGCCTCACTGCTTGAGCTACTTGGAGGCAGAGAGTTAACAAAACTCAGAGATCGTGCAGCTCTGTGTCTGTATGAAGGGAGGGAAGGAGGGGAAGGGAGAAGCAGAATGAAGAAAGTGCAGATAATGCTGTTGCCTTACTGTGGGCCCTTCTCAAAGCTATTGATTTTCTGTTGTAGCTTTTACTGAAATCACAGCACGGCCTTCTGGCTGACTGAGATGCATTTTTGTGTACACATACTCCCTGGTGTCTGTATATTATCACATTATCCTCACATGCCAATTCTCAGCATCTCTGCCACTACTAAAAGCTGACACAGAGGTTCCCTTTATAAAAACATAAAATAAAGCTGCAACAATTTCCAGTCCAGCTTAAACCAAATCCATTGTTGCTGATTCTTATTCATAGTACCTTATTCCCAGCATCAGAACACTCCCTCTCCTTGTTTCTCTCTCTTTGAGGGAAAATGGTGTTTGCTGAGAAGCTGTGCTAAAGCTCTAATTAATATGTATTGCACCGAGCAAAAAGCACACCAGCAAACAGGCCTGTTTTGAGCCTATTTTTTAATCATATTACATTCAAGACATGCTCCCTCTGTTGTGTGGGCCCACACAGTCACTTAGGGCTTACTGCCTGCTTCAATTGCTGGCTGTTGCCCAAGTTTTCACTCCCTTCTGTCTTATTCTATACCCATGGAGACAACAAATGAGCTATTTCCACCATCAAGAGAAGCTCCTTGCTGAGTCCAAAGAATGAGCCCTAGTTAGAGAGGAAAATACTCTCAGACACAGGTGTGCAAGTGACATCATAATTACAGTCAGAATAGATGGCCTGCAAATTGCACGGCATTTGTAATTAACAGTGCTCTATAATGAAGACCACTCTGTGTGTGATTACAACCTAATAATGCTTCATAGCTGCATGAACAAAGCTTTATTTCACTGAGAAAATGTAGATCAAATATTCATACAAGTAATCTACCCTACAGTGCAAGATCCCTGAATCACAGATGAAATTGTGGGTTATTTAAATACCAATCAAATTAAATTTGTTCTTAAACACTTGTTTTCCACCAAAATTTTAGCCAGGCTAGTGGTAGCTGCAACACAGAAATCTTTCTGTTGATTTAAAATCAGTACAGGCAGCATTTGATTTATATAATAATACAATAGCAGTAACAAAAGAACATCTACTCACTGAAGGTGAACTTCACATCCTGTCTTTTTTTTTTTTTTCCCCCACCATTCAGTCAGTTTTCAAGTAAAAGAAATCAAGGTATACTAATTTTTCATAGCCCAAGGAGATAAATTTGCTTCTTAACTGTTTCACTGTCAAAATTACCACTGTTTAGCAGCAAACAACATAGTGTCCAATGCGTGCAAGACCATGCTGTGTGGTAGGGGTGCGTACCTGCCTCTCTCTAAATACACGTATACCAACATTCTTTAACATCACCTGACGTGCCAGGAGACATATTACATTTACAAGGAACGAGCTAGTTCATCCTTGTCCTCCACTTACCCCCCTTGGACTTCCATTTTTTTCTGCACGTCGCTCCATTTGAGGGTTCCTTGGAAGCCACGTCTCTCATAGTCTGCCTCAGCTACTCTCATTCTGCCCCTGGAACAGGTGAAAACCAACTGCACAGAAGTCAGCAGTATTAAGTTGGTAATTTTTACCTAGCACTATAAACCTTCAGAATTTCCTACATTTCTAGATCCCATGATATTTAGTACAACTCCTCATTCACATAACATTCTCTCTCCTCTAAATCTGGTGCATCAGTATTGACCAGTTTGGTCAGTTTTGGCCAGCTGAGTCCTGTTAGCATGTGCTGGGCCCTGATGACACCAGGTGTGGCTGCACCATATGATGGTGGGTTTCTGTAATTACAGCAGGCTGAGGGCTGAATTCTGCTCCCTGCCCAGCTCCAGGCCTTTGTTTTTTTACCCTGGTTTCTGTTCTCACATACTGATTCTGAGACTGTATCTTGTTTCCAGCCCAGTCCTATCCACTACTCTGAACCATTTCTCCTGGATCCCTTGCAAACTGGCAGCTTATCCTATCTATTTATTCCCATTTATTATATCAGGCAAGTCAAACTTTTTCTTTTTTCCGCTAATATTGCAGGTAGCTCCGTCACCTTAGTTACTCTTTCGCACTGTGCTTAACAGGAATAAGACAAAAAATTTTCCAGTTACCCTTTACAATAGTCCCTCTTTTCCAAAAGAAAAATGAAATGTCAGGAAACTGAGCCCTGACAATACCAACAACATAATCTTTGATTAAAGAGATTACTTTAGAAGAATCTTGCAGAAGTAATGCCATGTGTGTGCAAAAGACAAATTACAAATAACTTTTTGTTGCTCAGATGAAGATTGTTGTTTGTTTTCACTTCAAACAAATGCAATTTTTTCTTATTCAATGAAATAATTCAAAGAAATAAAAGCAGCAAATCTTGGGGTTGAGAAGGAAACTGGCGCAATTTCTTCAAAGTTATAAAGCACCTTTACCACCAAACTGCTAACTCTGAACTTTTAATTTTCTAATCACTGTTATTTTCTTCATAGTGTTATACAATGGCTAGCATCCTGTTTAACATATTCAAAAAAAGAAAAATATTTCTCAAAACAACCCTCTCCTCTTGCTTTACAAAGTTGATTTTGGACTTCAGACTTTCTATCAGATCTGTAGTGTCTTGAAGGCATTAACTAACCTCTATACCTTAGAAAACATCAGATCTACTCAATGTTTTCCATCAGGAATTTTCTCTATCTCCAGTGCTTTGTAGGTTGTTCCCTGTTAAAGCTAATAAAGAAAAAACCTCTGTGAGTATAAGCAAAAATAAATTGGAAAAGACAGCAAATTTTCTACTGCATCTTAGATATCAAAACATCGTCAAAAAAGCAAAAGTCTTAAGGGTCTTTTCCAACCTAAATGGTTCAATGATCTGTGGCAGAAAGGACAAGTGTGAGAGTTGCAGCAGCCAGTGCAGGTTTTATCCCAGAGTTTACAACACACTTTGCAGAAAGCGTAAAGCACTTTAAGACCCTGCTGGTGCCAGAGAGTCACCGTTAATGTCAGTTTTTAATACATCCAGGGTTAATACAATTGAGGAAATTTCAGTGTAAAGATGTTAGATATTTGCTCATTTCCAATTCAAATGTTATTCTGATGAGGTCAGGGCCTAATTGTACAAGGACGCTGAGACCTGCAGAATAATGATAAAAACATGCCCTGATTTCTTAAGAAAGAATAATAACAACGATTAGCATTTGTATCACACTTTGTCAAAGTATCCCTCAGCCCTTTACAAAGCACGTCTCTGGACTCTGCCCCATGATGGTTATTTAACAATCCTTGAGGTTCGCAGCACAACTGTGTTGTTATTATTATACACCAGCCCTTCATCCTCCGTCAAAGGCAGCTGCTGCCAGCGCTGGGCAGCACTGGCGAGAGCCAAGCAAGTCAGACTAAGTGAGCAGGAAGCAGTATTGTTGCGTTTATGAAGCAAGCAAATCCAACAGCCTCTCATCTAGTTAAAGACGTCCCTGCTTACTGCAGGGGGGTTGGACTAGATGACCTTTAAAGGTCCCTTCCAACCCAACACATTCTGTGATTCGTTCTATGATTCTATGAAAGCTCCTGGGGCCATCTGGCATTCTCCGTGCCTCCCGCAGGAGTGACTTCCTATCCCCTGTCCCTTTGGCCATACAGGAATACCCAAGAGAAGCCAGCTGGGGCCAAGCCATAAGCAGCTTTGCACGGCTCATTTCATGAAAAAAAAAAAAAAAGAAAAAAGAAAAAAAAAACAACCAAAAAAAACCCCAAACACGACAGGGACGGAGGGAAAAAAAAAAAAGGCTTGGCTTATCTATGCCGATTTTGGTGGTGTTCTGACAATTCACACCAACCTAAATATTGGCCGAAATAGTTTTAAATGGTAACACAAAGTTAAAAGGAAAATGTGGTGTCTGGCCAGCTGAGGCATTAGTTTTGTCAGAACAAAGCCTCCTATTGCTGACTTAATGACTTGGCAAAAGCACTGTAAATAAAGGCAACACTGAATCTGCCAATTCCCAGCTTGTCAGGCTCCTCAACAACCAACAAACCACAAAAGTAATTACAGACAGTTAAAATGCAAAGAGCAGGAGACCATTTTCTAAAAGGCACAATTACCGAATCCCCAGAGGCTGGGTTTAAGTCTACACCCTGAATTAATTTCCATTCATTTCCATCTGAAATTTGTTTGGCTTTCCCAAGATGTGAGTTTGAGGTGTTTCTGATTTATCCAAGACTTCATCATGAAGGAACTTGCAGTACATATTTCAGTGACATGCTTAAGTCCCTCATTCCCATGACATTCGGCAATAGCCAGCTTTCTGTGAGACAGCCTTCTAATCAGCCCAAAATAAAGACCTTGTTTTCAGCATCTTAATTTACAGTTTTCAGTATCAATGGGTGTTGCTTTGTCCCCAGAAATTAACTGTTCATTTGCAGGCTGCAAGGCCTAAAGATCTAATCTTATTTCCTGTATAAAAATGCTACGAGTTTCACCAAGTGTCCACAAGTGCTCGTGTTCCTCAGAACGTTTATTGATTTCTGAACAGAAATACAAACAGGTGTTCGGCATGGAAACAAGTGTGAATCCAGCTACATATATGTTTTAGGGAAGTGCATGAGACATCACAGGGCCTTCACATTGCTCACGTGGTGGAAAGCGTCAAGTTTATGAGCGCGCTTTCGTTCTCAGGAATTGTGCACCGAAGGAGAGGGAACGGGACAAGACTATAATCATCCAAAAATTATTCTAAATTAAAGAATGCAAATTGCTATCCATTTAACTGGTGGGTAGAAAGCCTGCAATGGGAAACACTAGCTCCTGCCTGGATCTGCATGCAGCAACATCTGCATGTCCAGGTCCTCCCTGCCCCACTGCAACCCCTGGCTGCAGCCTCGGCCAACGTGCTCTGCCTGTGCTGCCCAACACCCGGAAAGCTGCTGACTGCGGGGCAGTCACACCGCTTAACTTTAGGTATTCCAGTTTGATACCTGATCTCCATATAGAGTTGCTGAAGAGAAGCAGGTTCCTAAAATGGACTCTCTGACTCACCCTCCAGAAGCTTCATTTTCCTTCAGGGAGCCCAGGTTCTTAAGAACTATTCTAACAACATCCTTTATTGTTTCACTTTTCTGGCTCTTAGGTAGACTATATATCATTCTTTCACAGCGGATAATTTATTCAGAGGCATTTTCCAAGTCAGAGCAGCTTCTCTCAGCCTCAGCTAAGCTTCTTGGTAAATTTGTCCTATGCAGAACAGCAAATACAAGGAGGACAAAGCTGAGGAGTGCTCAGCTGCAACGGTAAAGCACACTCCGGGGCTACACAAAGTCCTCGGCCTCACTTGAACAAAGAGAGATTAAATTTAGGGAGGGGGGATGACTTTTCTAAATCTGGGAACAGATGGTTCCTCTGTGTACTGTAGTTTCATCTATGATTTTCCCAAGGCCCCAAAGGAGCCCAGACAGATGCCGATTTGGAGAAGTCCAGACCAGTTCTGCCATTCATTACTATGAGCAGGGCTGAACAGGGCAGCAACCACAGCCGTGCTGTTTTCACCTCTGTACACAGGCAATGCACAGAATGCAGATGCTTTTATATCAGCTATAGAAATAACGAGGTCATTCTCGGGAATCCCTAGGAATCACACTGCCAGCATTATACACCTTCCCACTGAAAACTGCTCTGGGCCAAGGCAACACCGTGGATCATGACCAAGAGCAGCACTGTTATGATCATTTCCTGCTTCCTACTCCAGTACACAAAAGTAATCGAAGTTTCTATAAAACCTGTCTTTTCCAGACATTCTCAAGACACAATCAGAAATAAAATTTTTCCAGTTGCTATTTAAGTCCTTGAGGTTAAATTCTGCTGGAGTATATCTGTATACTTCACTAAAAAGCTCCATTAAAGTGAAGTACATTTATGTCAGATGAGCATATGACACCATTTCTTTCTTCCCCTCATGCATCCTTGCCACACCAAGCACCTTTTCGAGAAACTTGGGTTTTGCATAACAGTTATAAAGGACATTATAAAAAAAAAAAAAGCAGTCTTAATTATTCACAGAAGCCTAGATAAGTTGCTAGGCTAGTCTTTCAGTTATCCAGTGTTATTTTCTGCAAAGAATATACAAGTTAATATGACCTTTTACAGCACCTACCCTTAAGATGACTCCAAACTACAAGGGGATTACAGAATTTGAAATCTGGTGACGCAGATAAATGTTTCCTTTTAGAATGACCTGAAAAATACAGGGTATGCCCATGTATTCCCTAGAAATTCTCGTTCAGTGGGGTTTTACTTCTTTTTTTTTTTTTTCTCTCTGCTGATTTGCAGACCCTTAAGCATTTCCCTTTGGATCCCTCACCGTCAGCATACTAGTAATATCCTTGCCTTTCTTAATTACCTTTCTCGGATCTCTTAGAAGCAGCTAATAGACCTCCAGAGATCCATAGAGCATAATCTGAAAATGATGAGTTAATAACCTTGTAAGGACAGACCCTTAAGTGATTGCCTTTCAAAGAAGGACATACTTTAATAACATTGGATATATTATATACTAGATGCCTATTCTTCTATCTTGCATAACAGAAATAACAACTGCAATCTCCGTAGTCCTTTGAAACTACATTAGTTTAAACTGTCACAAAACCTGCCCAAAGCACATTGGGGAAGTCAGGGTCAGCAGAACGGTGAATCCCAGGCTCAGTAATTACACACAGCTACAGTATGCAAAATATACCTGATGGTAACATTTATTTTTACATGACTTCCTTCATGAGGAGGGTTACAAAGTGCTTCATGCAGAGCCAATCATTCATAGTTCAAGCAACCAGGGAAGGCTCTGAATGAAACCTCATTTCAAAAGGAAAGTAATATAGATTTTAGTACTGGAAGTTTTAATGGTAATGCACGCTAGAGAGAAATAGCACTTCGGAAAAAAAATGTACTAATGATACTGTCTTTTCAATAGAGACATCAGAGCAACGATTTCTATGGCACTTTTGATCCCAGGCTCTGGAGGTGAAATTTTCTGTTCAGGAGCTGATGCACAAGTTTTTATGAGGCTCTTATTAGCCTTAGCTTGAAACTTCCAGTGGTACACATGCTTTTGCTAGACACTACGCAGAGGTAAAATTGAGGCAGATGAAGTTTATTAAAAAATAACAAAAAACAACTCATCCACTCGAGTTTTTTTTTCTTTGAACTTTCATCTGATGACTCACAACTTTTCTCAAACCCAAAGGTACACTCACCCAGAACATCATGTGACGTATGTTGCAGACACACACAACTCTGGTTGGTAAAATCAAGTCTGGGCAACAGACGTGGCCAACAAGCAAAATCCAGCGTAGCTTTCTACAGTGTTGCGACATTGACCTGTGAGAAAGAAAATTTAAAAAAAAAAAAAAAGAGAATTGAAGACCACTTCTTAAGAGTGTACAGAGAAGCAGATTTTTCAGGTGTTAATCCTCAACACCAGGTGCCCAGTTCACAGTGTAATGCCCTGGTTCTGACTTCAGCACCTCAGCAAGCAGGAAAAACAGTATTTGTGTTCTTTTAAGTCCTAGTCCTGCACTGGTGCGGGCTGAAATCTTTGAAAAACCTGGTCCTTGATGACTAAACAAGCTGTGTAATGTTGGCTATGATCTGCAGCTGAAATGCATGTTTAAATTATACAGAGAACAAACTCAAATGCCATCCATGCTTCAAAGGGATTTCAAGAAAGTATTTAAAGATTTCTGTGAACAACTTGCAAAGTGAAAAAATCCAGACCTGTTTCACAAGTTGACTCAGGCACCAGCTCTCTCTCTATATTAAGTTTTCTTATCTCCACACACAGAGATAGAGAGCAGATGGCCTCTGCAGGCAGACAGCTTCCAGTAGGGGTGTCTCAGTCTCTCAGTCGTAGGGTTATCTGAGCAGTATGTGCCATTCCTTGTTTTACAGAAACATCCTGAAGCCCAAAGATCAGGATTGCTTAACTATTTCACATAAAAGATGAGGAAGAAACATAGACAATATAGGAGTTCACTGAATGATGTCGTTACTTGGCAAAAGTCATCTGTTGACCTGCTACTGGGATGTCTGCTGAAGAGCAACACGAACTGCACGTCAGCTGCTGGATCTAAATGACAGCAGGAGGAAGTTTGGGTTTACTTCTCCATGGAATAAACCCAAAGTATTTAAACTTTTAGCATGTACTTTCAAACTGCTCAGTGGCTCCTTCCCCTTGCAGTGTAGACCGTGTGGCAGCAATCATGGAGTTTGTGATATGCTTCCATCACCAAAAGGCAGCACAGTGGTTTCCCTCTTCATCTGGAGTTCTGCAGTTGCTTTAGCTAAAGCTGCATTAGCACAGACGGTAAGAGATGAAGTTTCATAGTAACTTCAGCATTCACATCTGCAATATTGCACTGCGGGTAGTTGAACAGGGGAACGATTTCGGAAAGCTGCCAGTCCAGAAAAGGCTATAGCAAAGGGATACTCACCGTAAATGTTTCATTATGCAAAAGGTAGTTTGTCATGAGTTGGCTGCCATCCCTGTCATGGTGATAGACAGAAACACAGGGGACCTCAGCTGTAATCTGTTTTCCCTTGCCCTGAAGAATACCAGGCAGAGTAAATAATATAAACCGTCCTCTGCTCAGGGGGTATCTGCCATCTACCATGGGTTCAGAGCAATAATGTTTTTCAGAGACATTCATGATTGTTATACTTGCCTTTTCTTCCTGCCCATCAACCTGTATTTCTATTAAGCTTAAACAATAAGGAAGGTGGAAAAGGGATAATAAAAGAAGGGAAGGGGAAGTTTTGAGCCTGAAGGCTGAGCCATTTTCCCCCCAAATGACGGTCTCCATTCAGAATACTGAATGCATCTGTGAATACAACACACAAGCAGCACATACATGCCATTTTGTGGGTGGCACAGAAAAATACCAAAAGCTTCAGCTCCATAAACAGAGATTGATATTTAATTAAAAAAAAAAAAAAAAAAAAAGAAGGTTCATCTGAGGAGTACTTCCAGCAGGAAGGGAAGTGCTTCCAGTGGCTTCTCTAGCTATTCAGATATTTGGACACCTGCAAGACCTGTTTTCACAGTCTTTCTGTAAGCCATTTTCTCTGTGCTGCACATCACGTTAGAGAGCTTCTACAGCTAAAAACAACACTTCCTTGCCTTTCAAATTCTTCAAATGGCTGAATTCTGACTTCCCAAGCATCACTTCTCTTTGCAAGTTTGACTTGGTGTAACGTGGATGGAAATAGTGCAGAATGCTTCAAGCTGCCTGGGACTGAAGGAACAGAAAGAACTTAATCTTGGAGGTGGGAAAGGAGGGAAAAAGAAATGCTTTGTTGTAACACATTCCTCCTTGTTCAAAAGACTGTGTGACAGCTCAAAGTTTTGACAACACAGCTGCTTTTATATCTACTTGTGATGAGAGCTCCCATCAGCTCAAACCTGGCATTATGCCTGACTGGTAATTCACTACTTATTATAATGTAGGAGCACTTTTAAAATCATAGCAGTTCCTCTTTAACGTTATCTTTCCCCTCTTCCCCGAGCATGCCAACTAGTTTACGTACCTAAGTGGAGATATGCACACCACTGAGCTCCTGGCTGGTGAAAAGAAACAGCACATTTATTCCAAACAGGGACCTGAGATTGGTGCTCTAAATTGTGCTCTGAAGCAGCTTCTCTCCCCATCCGCTACAGAGACAGCCAAGATATGTAAAATGAATAATGAAGAAACAAAAGCATAAAGAAGGGCTCCATTCAAGAATTAATGTGCTCATTTTAACTCAACAAGCTTGATCTTCCCTATTTACGGCCTGAACTATCTCCTCTAACACAGAAACAATAGCGGGAGAACATTGCCACTGCTTTCTTCACAGTAAGCAGACAGGTGCATGCTGCTCGTGGGACGCAAAAATGAGTCTCCTAATAGCATAATATAGCTCGGATTATATTAGTTATGGAAAAATTGAGATGAGAAAGCCTCAAGGGCATAATTATCAGGAGACACAGGGCTGATTACTACAAAGTGTTGAGCATCTGCAGTTCCAGACAAAGTCATTGGGTGTTACATGTGCTTTATAACATGACCGCTACTGCCCTTTCAAAAATAATGGATAAAAGGTAGGTTTTCCTACAGCTACACATCAAAGTTTCCTTCACCAAGTTGGGGTTTTTTTTAATATACATTTTAAAAATAAGCAATTTATAATTCTAGACATTTAAACCTCTACGAGTGCACAGAACAAAACCAGTACAATTATTTATAATCCATATATAGAATGCAGAAATTGTATAGCACTCCATGGACATGCTCTACTGCATATTCCTACAAAGCAACAATATTCCAGAAACAGTTCTTCAATGAAGATCAATTCTTTTGACCAATGTAATGGAAAAAAAATTAGGGCTAATGAAAAGATCAAAGAAAATTCATAGACTTCCAGGTATTTCTCAAATTAGAGATGAGGGAAAAGCACTTTTATGTCACAGGGATTTTCCAGTGTGCCTAAGGGACCAGAACACTCCGTACAATTTAGCAGGACCAGGGCTATATTCTGATAGTGGGGTAAACAAAGGATCGTGCGGTACTCGTTACACTTACTAGTGTGCTTGGAAGCCTGTAATATTATCCTATAGTGAAAATAAAATCACTGTAGTGTAAAGGAACAAGATAAAACCTTGGTGAATCGAGAGCATTCCTGAAAAACATTTGCACCTGTACCAAGTGAATATCTCTGCTGGTATCATCCCACACAAGAGCGCAGAGCAAACAGGATGAAGGGCAAAAGGCAGAAGTTCTAGTAGAAAGTCCATCGATGATACTTTAAGTGACTCAAACTGTGAGCCAAGAAATGAATAAATTATAACATCATCAAAGACTGCACTCATATAGGTGACAGGTTGCTAAATTAGTACTTATTTTATGTTGGGGACCTCATTACCTACAGAAATGTTTATGTGCTCTCTACCAAAAAGAATGTACTTTCTTTTTTTAAATTACTGTTATTGCCATTTATACTGATGGGGAAAAAAATACAGAACCACGCAAAACTGCCAAAATCACAACGTAACACTTCAGCGTGTCCATCAGTTAATGCTAATCTATAATTGAACACTATGTAAGTACTCAGGAAATCCATTATTCTATATAGATTGTTCCTTCAGGATCAGTGCTTCAGATTACTTTACATAAGGAAGGGCATTCAAGGTCTAGGACACTGTTACAAAACCCCATGGATTTTCAGAAATACTTAATAGGTATTTCAAGGAAAGACATCTGACAACTAGGATGCTTGATAACTTCAGAAACAATATACTCACTGAAGATGTCTACCATAGAAAATATCTGCAAAGACCTGAAAGGACTTGATTGATTTTCAAAATTGGTCAAAACTTGTTCAAAATTTTGATCCCAAGGTTTACCCTAGCCATTTCTTTTCTTTACACAGATGGCCCTTCTGTTCAACCGAGAAACAAGTTCGGCAAGAAAGGCAAATATATTAAAACTCAGTATGTATTTTAACAGTTTTTAATGTTATTTGCTAACTGTCTCTACTTACCAAAATGAATTTGTAGGGTAATAAAATTGAGACAAAACCAAAAAAATCACAGCTGGAAACAAAAAAAGGAAGTCTCCAGTACAGAGGTATTACTTCCTCTGAGTCAAAGTGCTATAACTGTGAAGACTTACAACTTCCATCCACTTTTGAAACAAAACTCCCAGCATTCCCTGATGATAAGCAAAATGTCAGAACAGGTTCAGTGGTATGCCCAAATGACAAGCCCAGGAAAAGAAGGCACCACTGGTAGAAACTGGAACAGATGGAAGTGCTCTGCAACACAGTAGTAGCCTTTAAATTTATTGAAAAACACGTTTCTTTGCAATACTACACAGTAAGGTAATTGTTATCTTTCCCAAAGACTCCTAATTTCACAAGTACTAGTTTCCTCCACTGGCACTGGTTATTCGTTTGAATTTTCACACATACAGTACTCTGGTTTGCGCTTCTTTGTTTTGTAAGAAGTTGGAGATGAAAAGTCTTTTGAAATTGTTTCACTGCCAGAAGAGACTGACCAATGAGAGCACAAGCTTGGCAACATACCAGAAGAGAAAAACCTTGTTTGAGTTTTGAGGACACAGAGAATCATGTGCATGTGTGACAGCAATCCAACCAAGATTTTTATTAATAGCAACATACATATTTATTGCTGTGCAGCTGAGAACAGAAAGTGGTCCGGTCTGTGTATGCTTGTGTATGGTACTTGAGAAGACTCTTTCCGAGTACGTCAGCCAGTGCTCACTGTGAATTGTGGGTTTCTTGTTAGGATGGGTGGTTCAGGCTCACTAAGATAAGCTCACTGGGTGGCCAACCCTACCTGGAGATTATCTAAACAACTATCCCAAGTAATACATCTACTGTAATTGAAAAGAACTAGAGCAACTGAACTTCTGCTGCCTCTCTTGGATCAAACCTTCAAGAAAACTTCACAAAACCAGTTTTTCACTGTAAGCAAAAAGATGATTACAAATCACTACCTGCCTCACAGATCTGATGAGAACCTGGGGATTAGGACTGATAAGCAGACAGAGTTTATCATTTCCCTTATTATCAAAAATGGGAAATATGGCAAGTTGGAAAGGGTATATGCCTTAAAAGGGAACCATGTTTGGAATGCCTTGAGTACAGGCTCCACAAGAGTGCTCAGAATTGGCACTCCGAGCTAAACAAAACTCAAATTATTAGTCTGCTCTGAAAACTAAAACTGATGTGCTTTAGTCTAAAAATTAAAATACCACACAGTCTGCAGGACAAAGCTGAAGTGTATCAGCAAATCTCTTACCTTCTTTACAACGCTTAAGCATTTTAAGATTTTTAAAACTGACTGCTTATCCCATGCTTTATCTGAAGGAGCCACGCCATTTCATGAGACCTATGCATATTCCTATATACACCTAACTAGTAGGAGTTCTCTAGAAAATACCATTTGTAATAGGTAGGAATGCTAGTGTGCATCTGTTCCTTGTTCCTCTTTTGCTTTGCAGCGTTTTCAGTAACAGACTATATCTGAATTCAATTTCCTGCTTCCACTGGTCTCCTTGGTACTCAGAGAGCCAAAGTCACCACTGAAATCTTGGCAGAGGCCAAGCTTTAAGGTGGAGTAATTCATCAGTAATGCAACCCATTAGAATTGCAGATAAACTGCTTAAGTGCTGGATACATTTATGCAAGTTGTATACGAGAACTGTTTGTCATTGATTTATCCTTTGCCAACCAGTTAAACCTTCTGGAACACAACACAGATTTCAAAAAGCTACTATCACTCCATTCAGCAACGCAATACCTGTGAGCGAGAGTCAGTGCTGCTTTTACAGGCATTCTTCCTTACCCTGAAAGGCAAAGGAATACGGCTTATTGGTAGGGAGAATTTTTACTATTTACTTTTATTTCATTTCTTGACTTCACAAGAACATTAACTCATTGAATTTTTAAAGTCAAAACCACTGATGAAAGGGTATCACCCTTTACTATAAAGTGCTGCCTGCTGCCTCCAAAGGCGCTGCTCCAAATTAAAAGATGATTAGACTCTCTAAGGTGACCTTGTGAAATAGCAGTAATGTGTTTACTTTCTCTGCCTTCCAAATCAACCTTGCTCAATTTAGAAGTAAAGAAAAAGTGGTTTACCTAATTGCCAGCCCTGAAAACTCATTTTTCTGAGACTCCAACTGAGTCTTTCAGGCTTGTGCATCAGCAACAACAATAAAGACAGGGAAACAGTTAATGATTCTCAACGAAGATAGCAAATAGTTAATGATTCTGGGAGCTACCTGCAAGCAGAATAGACTCCAGCTCACTCATCCGCAGCTGTGCTGAATCTGCAAGACTGGCAAATAAAAAGCAGTAAAAGTTTATTTTTGTCATCAAAACTATCAGGCATAATTCACAACACAGATACTTCAGAGCTGCTCTGCAAGAAAGTGACTTGTCTGCAGCTTAATTTCATACAGCAATAAACCAAAGCTTGTCTCTGCCTTTTTCCTGAAATGGCACCCATCGTAGGAGATATATGTCAGCATGGGCAGCAACTCAAGAAATCCTCCCTGGGATGTGAGGCCGATAGGTTTTATTTTAGTGGAGTTCGACATGATCCCTAACAGTTGGCTTCAGTCATGGCCAGTGCAATTGGCTCCCTATAATTGGGAAAATCTTGAATTCCCCTCCAGAGCAAAAGACTAACCTGCATTCCCAGCAGGCTCAGAAAAGATTACCAAGAATCAGCATTCTTCCACCTGAGAAAAGAGAGCTAGAGGAACATGGCACTGGGTCACTAGTTAATCTCCTACTGAGGCAGGAGCTGTCAAATCTGCTTTCTCCCATCACGCTTTGGCCATCACAAAACTGGCCCTAAAAGAACTTACTTGGCTGAAACTGCAAAGTTGAAAGCACAGCATTGGTTGTCCCATACTCCCAAACACTGCTAGCAATCCCTGGGGACTCTGCACTCACTGGACAATGGTAGCTGCCATTGTCCAGAATAAATCATCTTTAAATTACAGCCATTTTCCATCTATGCATCAAAAGTCACAGGAGTATCTTTTCCATGACACCACTTATCTACTGTTGTCCCATGCTGCTCCCTGCGCAGTTGAGAGAGAGCCACTGGAAGAGTGTGCTGCCGAGTGGAAATTAAAGTTGTAGTAGTCATTAAGCTGGGAAAAACACATTCATTTTAAGAGATAAATACGACAATGCTTATTCCACCTTTCTCTACATAACACTCATTTAGTTACTCCTAACAAGATGCATGTTTCTTGCTCATGCACATACTCTTCCACATTCAAATACGGCCCCAGTCCGATTCCAAACTGGTGCTTGCGTCAGTGGGCTGTGCTGTATTTTAAGACTGGTCATCTTTAACCAAGCCTGCTCAAGAGGGAATACGCTCTACATTTCTATGTTCTCTATTGGTGGAAAAAAGCATTTCCAACAAAAGAAATGTATTCTTTTGCTTTTGTTGCCAATGTCTGAAATGAAAGGTCACATGGAATGCACCATGTGGAGCAAAATAAGGTACATCAGCTCGATTTTTTCATTTTGGTAACTAGAACAAAATTCACATACACACCAGTTTTGTTTGGGTTTTTTTTTTGGTTGGTTGGTTGTTTTATTTTTTAAATTTAACTAACAGTCTGCTCAATTTTAGAGAAGGCTACCAAAATGATCTAACTATAACACCACTGACTGGTGGCATCCTCTTGAGCCCAGGTGCAAGTCAGAGGCAGACCTGGCCATTGATTTCCTCTTTATTTTCAGGCAAGCAGGCTGATCTGCCTAACCTTATTCACCACCCTTGGGAGGTGTCCCTCTGCTGCCTCAGTTTTAGGATGCCAAGAGGTAGCCTCTGTGAAGAGATCAATCTCCATACGGATAAAGGAAAGAAAGAAGTTCTCCTGGAGGGTAGTTCAGAGCAGGACCTGTAACTGGGCCCTCAGAGTACTACTTCTGATAAAGCTCTTTCCCCCCACTGAGTAATCAGGGAGAGCAGAAAGGCTAACTTCTTAAATTATGTCCCTTAAATTAGGCAGTTTCAGTATCTTCCTATGACTGAAATAGAACATTTTGGGTTTTGAAGCTTTTCCTGATTTTTCATCCTTGAATTCAATCAAAACCAATCTATTTGCATAAAAAGCCTATTTGAAAATAACTAGCTAGAAGTGCCAAATTGCCAGTCCTGGAGGTGAAGCATTTTTTATGAGCAGTGTGGAGTTCTCATGAGCAGAGGCAATGCAAAACTGTCAGCATGGTCACACTTTCAGTACACTTCATACATGCCTGGCATGCAAAGACCACCTAAAGTGATGGGAGGGAAGGATTAATTTCAGTACTCTCCAAAATGGTATAATCTCTTCTAAAAATGGTAAGATAGGCGTAAACATGTATTAGCATGGACTGCCCTTTATCAGGAACTAGAAAAACATAGTTTGATTCATTTTCCATAGAATTTTAACTGGTAATCAGCTTCACAGAGACCACAAGGTATGTAATGTAACTTCTGACCATTACCACCCTGAAATGTGTCAGAAAAACAGGGAACTTAAGGTAGAAACTTTTGGTAACTCATGGCTGCTTTTTTGGATTGCCAGAGTGAAGAATAAATGTGGTAACTTAATGGGAAAATAACAACCATTATGTACTTAACATTAGCTCATGTGCAGTTTCAGACTTGAGAATATCCGCATCCAGCAAAAGCAATTAAATACACGCTTAACTTTAAGCAATCCCACTGGAATCTACTATATCTGAAAAGTAAGCAATAATCATGAAGCAAAATGTTACTCCTCATTCTGAAAGAATATTTCTGTAACTGGATGTACCAAATGAGGCAAAGGAAGAATTTCATTGTGAATTTCTCACTGTTGAAATTACTTGCCTAATCTTTGAACTATTTAAAAGTGAAGTGTGTGTGTATGTATCTCTGTGAAAGAGGATGAAAAATGCCCTGCTTTCATCCTGGAACCTGTTTGCTCACAAGTTGTATACCCCAGAGTTTCTGGAAAGTGAAGCATGGATTATGAGGGATCGCTGAATGACAACAAAATTAGTGGTAAGAAAAGTATTTTGCAATTATCTTTCTCAAGTACATTCCTAATTCTGATTCTTGGACATCTTAAAGTCCACCCACTGACACCCTTGGCTTTTCCTCATATATCAGCTCTTCTGAGAAACAGTTGTTTTGTTGCACGTTATCCTGTTCAGCCGTGGTTTGGTACAACCACTGCCTTTTTCACAGCACAGCCAAGACAAACACCAAGCATCTCTTTTGCTTTTCTGTGATGGAATTACTGCATGAAGAATTGGGGACACAGTGTATGGACATCTTATTTAAATAATGGATAAAGGAAGGTGCCCATGATGGATGAGGTGCTCAGTGGACTAGCTTCCCTAATAACTCACTAAACCCAAAGAGCTCGTGATTTTTTTTCCTCACAGAGCTCATAAAACCATGCATAATTCTGTATTTCAGGTGCTTTGAGAATGAACCACTGGGGGGTTGATAGAGGGTGGTAAATTGATGTTTCTCTCATAGGAGTTTTCTGATAATAGCAAGTGTAGAGAATATTTAGGATTACAGAAAGGTTTCTAGTCTGGGTTATACGAGATGATTACAGTCAGCAATTTTTATGTGCTGAACAGATCATTCATCCAGGCAGTAAGGTTGGTGAGAACTGAGAGAATCAAAGATCATTCTTTTGGCTGCTGCTTGGACACAGCTGAGGTCAGGCCTATAGCACAATGCCCATTTTGACAGCATAGTAACAACATCTGCGTCCTTGCAAAACACATACCTTCTACTTGGCATCACAACACTCCTCCCAGCTGCCTCTGGGCAGCCAATGTTGGTGTAACTCAGCGACAGCAGTGAACAGGTTCAGCGCCACCAGCAGTCTGAAACAAAGGACAACTTTGTCATTATTCAGAAATTACATTTCTAATAGAAAACTGACAATCACGCTTGTGCAGATTCTAACGAGTCATAAATCAGGTCCAGAGTGTCACAGTCAGATGCTACCATGGTGGCTTGATATTGCAAGCGGGCATAGCAAGTTCATGACCTTTGCTGCCTTCCCTATCTGTCCAGGCAACAGAAAACTTCTCTTTGAAAGAAAAGTGACAACAGTCTGATAAGCAGCTTAGGATTTTGAGTTACTAGGAATCACACATACTACTAACAAAAAAGACACAGGGCAACCACCTTAAAGGCTAGAGTGCTTAGGGTTAAAGCTCCTCACATGTGCCAGACCTGCTGTTCCACTCCTGCTACAGCAACATACATCTTGGGGCTTCCCCCCCCCTTCCCCTTTTATCGTATTTTAAAAGGTACCAAGTCTGTTAATTACTGTTGAAGAAACCACGCAAACTGGCTGAAGGCAGCTTTTCTGCCACTGATCACTCACAAGCTATTAGGCCTGACATTTCCTTCAGCACAGTATTCCTTTGATTAATGCAGCTGCACAATTATTATTTTTTCAAAATTTGTGTAATACTCTCCCATGACAGGAATTGATTTATAAATATAAGACAAAGATTAAGAAGAGCTGGACTTTCAGTAGAGGGCAAAAAAGGTGTAACGATGTTCAGAGCCACAGTCAGGGAGGCTGTTATGCTGGCTGTGAATCTCAGGCAGTTTATTACTAAGGTAATAGCAAGGATCTCTCAAAAGGCAGAGAGGGGTCAGCTGCGCTTTCCTGTGATGGGGGCCTGTTGTTAAAAATGCTCAGAGGCCAGGAGAAGCATTTTACTTGTGGCAGATCACGTGCAGCAATTCTTCTTATCAACTGGACTATGAGGAAATGGTAATTGGTGTGGCAGAGGCCTTGTGGCAACAAAGGCAGTCAGAAAGCAGCAAGCAGTGCCTCAGGCTCACAACACCTCGTGCATCCTCATTCCCTCTCCCCTCCTGTGTACTGCCATCTCTCTTTTCTCCCATCTTGTTCTCTCAGACCCCTAGCAAACACCAGGGGCCTGTAACATCAGAGGTCCTTCTTTTTCTGATAGTTAAACCAGGTCTTCAAAAATAACTACAGGTCTCTCTAAACCAAATTTCACATCAACCCTTAGGACACTGCCATACAAATCATGTCTTTATGAGCCACATATTCACATCCTGTTTTGTCCTACTGCTGCCTTTCCAGTGGCAAAGTGGGAGGAAAAGGACTGCCCTACCCACTGCGGTCATGCTACAACTCACAACAGGATCAGGATTCTGGCTTCTGTCCCTCCCTGCTGAAGTTCTTTTCTCTCTTTTTCTTTTGCCTGTCTGACTTGGGCTCAGCATAAAAAGGCGTACAAAGGCTGCCTCCTTGACTTATCCCTTGAACAACCTCCCAGCTCTCTCTTATGTGAGACTGCCAAGACTTCTTCAAAGGACTTGCATAAAAATAAACCCGTTCTTCAGAGTTTCAATCTGAATTATTGAAAATAAGTTGCTATTTTTTATTTATCTTGTTGTTCTCTGCTGAGTCAAGCTGCTTCCAGCTGTCTATCCCAAAGCTCAATGTATGCTCCAGCCTCCTTTGAGCAAAACAGATTTTCTTGTGTTCATGCTTATATACATGAAATGTAACAGAAACTTCAGAGTTATTCTGCACTTGGTAGTTTCAAGTCTGAATGAATTTGCCATATGAAACATTCAACCAGAGGGGTCTTTGGCAAAAAGCCACCACCCTCTCTCCATGTAAACATGATCCCTTCTCCAAAATCAACAACTGGAGATGCTGGACTGAAAAGTGGAACACTTGTTTGGTTGTTGTTGCCAAACTTTCCTATGTGGGTCATAGTAAAACCAGAATCTTCTGATGACTCTGCTTGGGGTTGTTGAGGAAATTATATCATACGTGACCTCACAGTATGCTTATGACCATCTGTCCTTCTGCTCTCATTCCTTCCTTTCCTCAAAGTATATTTTTAATCCACTACCAAGTTTTAATATAAGCAGTTCCAAAAAGCTGTATGAAAAAGGCAGCCACATAGAAGAGAGACTTCTTAGCTTTAAGTCTTAGACCCCAAAGAATTTTCTTTCCTACATACTAAAGATATGCAAGCTATAAAATCCACTCACTCCTTAACACACAGAAAATCCAATCCACACCAAGGATCAACCATGGGACCCAATTTTGAAAGACTAAAACACTTCACTAGACCCACTGTTCATTGAGTTATCTGAGAAAGGCCATACAGCTTCAAACTCCTTTTACTTCAGTCCTAAAAATGAAACCTAGGTCTTCCCTGTCCACACAGGGTACCCTTGCCACCAGACTCCTAGCTACTCTTTTGCTACAGTGCCTGTCATTTTAATTTGCTTCTGGACCTGCGTAATTTCCTAGACACTAATGAATTTCCCTGAAATGTTTCAGTTTCAGAGAATCAGCTTTTTCTAACGCAAAATGACACTGACGGATATTTTTCTGCCCGCTCTCACATTGGATAACCTTCAGCAACTCAATTCACCTCTTTGTTTCTCTACCTTGAAACAGGGTAATAATGCTGACCTCTTTCTTATAACCCTCTCTGAGATCTATGGACAAAAGCATTGTGTAAGAGCGAAGTATCATTATTATTTATTATTCTAAGCATCACAGAGATGATAAAGGAAAAGCAAAACATTATGATATTCACTGAGGTAACAAAAAAAGCCATTCCTAGCAACACTTCAACTGTTACAACTCAGCCTTTTTTATCTTTTTTCCCCCTTTGTGTAGCTATCTAAAGGGTTGGTGTAATTCCACAATATAAAAACTGAAAAAAATGTCCTGTAAAGTTACATAGGTGAAGTAAACAGGAAAAAAAAATATTTTGTAAGCATACAAACAGCCACTGATACTTCTGTCTCACAACAAGATTTGTGTTTCCAGCATTTTCTTGAGCACACAAAGAATCAGTCTTGAAAAATATCTCCATATTGCAAACGCAATATCCAGAAATTTACACTTTAGTGGTAAAATTCCTTGGTATCAGAATAAAACTTAAATTCTAGTAAGAAGAGCAAATTAAGCACTCAGTAACTTGCCATTCATATCATCAGCAAAAAATTCACACAGAACAATGTTCTATGGAATAAATTTCCATCTCAATAACCTATCTATGTATTTAAATATCATTCAGCAGAGATTACCACCCAAAGATATTTTTTCCCCACGTTTCAGTGAGATTGTAAAATTTTACAAGGCACAGAAATGTTCAAGACAAAAAAAAAAAAATCCTCTCCTTTCTGTGGATAGCTCTGGAGGTACAAAAATGCCACCTAGGCTTGTAGTGAGGCCACTTTCTAAGCACAGGTCCCATCAGGCTGAAGGGTCTGTAGTCACAGAGAGACTGAGAGATTCTCTGTAGCACCACTCTGTTAGAAAGGGTTAGATTTCTCCATTACTTACAAGGAACTATTTTTCCAGTAATTGTTCATCTACTGTGTTAAATTCTCTGGAAGATGAGCTCTGGCAAATGTTGTTGTAGTGGTTTAAACCAGTGCCTCTTCTCGCTAACCATACCCATCCTCACATCCCAGAGATGCTCCTGTGTGGGAAACATCAGCACCAACCCTGGCTGCTCTGCTTGAAATCCAAACTGTTACCTGAAATCACCAAGCAGGGCAGCTTCCCACTCAATGCTCAGACTGCGAAGTGAACCAGAGAAGGTACAAGTGCAAGTCCCATCCTAGCCAACCTGGCTATAGAAACTGGGACGTCTGGAAGAAAGGCACAAGAGTGTGGCGACATTTGAAGCCCTCAGTGTTTGGCAACATCAAGATAGATCAACTAGCTAAGATCGAGGCTGAGTGTCAACAAGCCCGTTGGTTTGAGATACCAAAGAAAGCACACGTTCAAATCTCAAGAGAAAAGGCCCACTTTACTGGATACAATCCTGATTTCCTCTGGAACAGGACAGAGACTCCACTTAACTATAGTACTTTATGTCATATTTCCTTGGTGTTTCATAATGATCAGGACTCAAACGTATGAACTCTTTCCTGTTGTAAAACCTCTGTGCAGAGCTGGTGCCAAAGAAGGCCCCCAGCTGCTTGCAAAAAGAACAGGAAGTTCCATGTATCAAAATCCATTTTGCATGTACAAAGTTCCAGCTTACATGCCAATGTAAATATAGAAAGCGAGAACAACTAGCAAGTCAGGAAAGAGTACTGTATTCACTGACACCCAGGCTGCAGCACTAGGTTTTGTCCTGATCTTCCTCTTCCCCACAGTTCCACCATCTTTCAGTTAGGCACGTACTAAAGTATAAAAACCCCTTCCAGAATCAAGAGAAATAGGACAAATTATGTCTTCTTTGCTACATCTCCCGTTTCCAGTCTTTTTCAATTAAGAGGCAATATAGCGTGACCATAAAAATTATCACAGGCTCCTAAAAGATCCACTTGGCTTCAGAAAGAGCCTTTAAAATGTTCAATAATTTCTGTCAGAGTGTTCAAAAGTCATTTAAAACCTTTGGAAAAGATTCAAACTCTGTGCCTGAGAGAATTATTTCTGTAATGGAAAGAAGAACAGCAAAACACAGGTTCCGTAATAGCACATGGACTCTTGGGAGATTAAACAATCAGCTACTTTGTCAACTCAAAACATAAATTTCCTCTACTTTTTTCTGCGTTTGTTGGTTTCAAGGTGACAACTTATTATTTAATAAAATGCAATTAGAGCATTTTGCGTAGGAAATTCCAGATCCCTAAAAAACTGTGTAGGAGCTGGTGAATCTTCACACGGAGATTAATTCATAGGGAGGGGAAATGAAAGTTATCCATCCTGCCAGCCTCTAAATAATTTCATACTATCTACAAGCTGAACGCATCTGCTTGTGCTACGCTGGGAGTTACTTGAATACCTCTGGCTCAGCGTAGTTCATTTAAAAAGACTTATTTCTAGCTACCTGTCCTTTCTCCCTAAGTGGCTGCTTCATAGAGTAAAATGCCATGCATAGAAAGAAAGGCATCTAAATGCAATGACCCTCCTAGCAAAAGACGCCGATCACAGACACAAAATAGGTCTCTGATGAGCAGCAGCATTAAGATGACATTATTGGGGCATCTATCTGGGCTTTCAATACCTTCAGATACTTTGATGAATTTCATTTGTCAGAAAAGCCGTACCTCCAGCTCTCAAACACGAGTACAACTATTTCCTTCTCTCAAGCGGGTTAGTCTGTTTCATCATTTCCATTCCATTCTGGGCAGACAGCTGAAGAGATGATGAATGAGAAACTGAACTTTTGCAAAATTCAGAAGTAATTCAGAGTCAATTTGTATCTATTTTAAGCATAGTGTGTGTGTTTGTTTCCTTGTTTTGTAGGGGGGTTTTGTGTGGTGTTTGTTGTCAGGGTTTTTTATTTTTTTTTCTTGTTATTATTTTCTTGGGGTGGTTGTTGGGTTTTTTTGTTTGTTTTAGAATATTGTTTAAGTTGGTTTATCCAGGCCTAAACAAATTATAAAGTTTAGTCTGTCTCTTCTGGGTGTCTTTCTAGCAAATGTTCTCACTTTCTTTGGTAACTTATTGCAGCCTTCAGTCCCTAATTAGGCATGCAATCTGGTTTTTGTGTATATAAACAATTTCCATTGGCATTAACTGGAGCCAGATTTGCAGAATCAGAGATGAAGTGCAACCATTAGCTGTCTGGTTTTTGCTGGTTATGCTCATTCAGCATTTGCTGTCTGCAAGGCTGCTCTGGCATGCTAATGCTGATTCAGGGGATCAAAGCACTGCATCTTTTTTCTTCCTTTTTTTTTTTTTATTTTTAATTCAAAGCTTGTCTAGTGCTATTGCTCTCTACAGCTTTTTATCCTGCAATATATCCCTGCAAGACAGAGACACAACTATTAGGAAGGTTTACAGGGCTGTATGTGGTTGCTCTTGTACAACGAAACTCATTGGGATGCGAAGTTTGGTGCCTTTTCTTCACTAACCAGCACAAATGGGGAGAGACTAGTTAGTACAAAGCAGAAAAGCACAGCAGAAGTAATTAAAACAAAGCACCTCATGCTGAATCAAAGCTTATAGAAGGAAAGAGGGCAAAGTTATAACACAGTAAGGATAAACCACCACAAAGCTGCGAAAACCAGATACAGGAAAAATAGTCACGATCCTGAAGACTTGCTTCCACCACAGGGATGCGTGTTCAAGGTAGCTTCTTAAAACAGTGCTGCTGTCAACTACAAAGACTGTGACTTGGCTACGTGTCTTTTATCGTCACCTTTTGCATAGTGTTCCGATTTTCCTCTTTCAAACTGGCAAGAAAAACTATTCAAATCTAACCACTATTTTTTTTGGCGGGGGGAGGGGAGTTCGCCCATGGTTATGCCTTTGAGCATGAACAAACAGCATCTTCCCAATGGTTCTGAAGAGTGCAGTGACAGGGCATTCCCAGCCCTCACTTATCTCACTTTAAATCACAGAGCCAGAGAGCACTAAAAGGACTACTCCATGGCCACAATGTCACTATGAAAATGCAACTGTATTTTTGTTATAACCAGAAGGCCCTGAAAGTCGTCGTTTCTTCTGAACTCTGCACTAATTTGCCACCATTAAAACCCAAACACAGTTTCAGATGCTTTATTTTTGTAGCCACCAAAGTATTCTCCAACTGCTTTACTGGCCTCTCACAGGCTTTCCAATGTAATTCCACTTGCTCTGTATTATCAGTATCCACCATTGCTCTGTAAGAGCAAGACCTAGCACCTCTCTTCATACTGAGGAACCAAACTGCACTTGTCAGGCTATCTGGATAGATGGGTTTCACATACCCAAATGCCTTGTGGGGGGGTAAAAGATGACTCGCTTTACCTCCCTCATCTCTACAGTGCAATGGATGATGGACTTTGCTGACAAATGCACAGATTATGAATAAGGAGGTGAGATAAAAAACATGCCAGTGGTGGTATACAGTCTCAAAAAGCAATCATGGAGATAACTACAGATTTCAAACTACTACTTTTTCTACATTTCTGTAAATTACCTAATTTTTCCAAATATCAGAAGGCATTCCAGGAAAGATTTATACACCCACTGCCAGACAGTCTTAGAATATATACACACGTATGTACACAGATATATGTACACATAACTTTCCCTACAAATTTGCCATCGTTTTATCCTTTGCCCACCATAGCTTTTACAGAAAATACCATCTAAATTTGATGTTAGAGATTGTGTAATGTAGAAATAAGAATAACAGGCCAAACTGAAATGCAACATCTACTCCATATGCATGAAACACCATAGTGCCCAGGATACTTGGCATCTCTAACCCTTTGACCATGTCACAGAGCTTAAAGGACACTCCTACAACACAGTGTTGTAGGAGAAGTTCAGAAAAGCTGAGAATCCCCGCCCTTAACCCACTTACAGAACATCCCACAGCCATCACAGGGCCCAAAACCATAACCAAGCACTATACAACATACTATAACCTCCTACTGAAATAACCAAACAGTCTTAGACACAGCTAACACAACCACTACCACTCTGCCAATTTGATTAATAAAGGACACTCTCTCTACACTGCTTCTCCTTTATATCTTTAGATTATCAAGGCTACAAGAATCATCAGCTCGATTCTTCAAAGCCTAATGACAAGAAATTTTTCAGATTCTCACACTGGCATGTGTCAGTCCCAGACAGAATGAATCAGTAGCTTAATCCTTTACCTTTTCCTAGGGTTTTACAACACATGTCCCACAATATAGCCCTCGCAGAGGTGGTTCAGAATATTCAGGTCTCATGAGCTTGTTTTAATTATGCTACTGCTGTATGGCTGTAATTCTCAGGATATTAACTTCTCTGGAAATGGCAACGCTCAGCTGCACGGCTATAGCTGTCTTTCTCCCATCTAACATTGATGGTCGGTAAGATCCAAACCTCTGATAAGTTGCAAAAGAGAAAAAAGGGTGGTGGGAATAATCACCAACATTTACAAGTGCTGCTCTGAGCATCCTTTTGCCTTTGAGAAGAGCAACCACACCTTTGAGAGTGAATAGTGCAGTATTTTGAGATGCTCCCTATTACGTAGAATTAGTTTTAAGACTGCATTCAAAAGAAAGGAAGGGGTCTAAAGTGACAATGTAACATGACAGAGAGAATCTAATAGGAGAACTAGAAACAGAAATTAGAAATTTAATAGCTAGACTAAAAAAGAATCTAAAGAGGAAGGAAAAGATGAACGTAGCAAGGGAAAGTGGGCAAAGAGATAGGTAATTTAGGGTTAGTAAAATATTCAGAAAGGGTTTGTTTTCATCACTAGTAAATTATGAAAAATGCAAATAAGCCAAAATGCAGAAATGAAAGTAAATACATATGCAAAGTACTGACTGTCTGCTAAAACATATACTACTATGTTACAGAGCAAAAGCTAAGAGTGATATAGCTCTTGCTCATCAAACACATGAACTACCCTACCTGTATGTTACATTTGATCTGTTGCACCCCAGGTAGAAACCTGCTACAAAAAAAGAAATTATCCTGTTTGAATATTTTATCAGTGACATATGAGCTTTTGGGGGGCTTTCCATAACATTCAAATCTTAATTTCAAATTTATTCTGACTTTGATTAAAGTGCAGTGCCAGAGCACTTGCAAAACTATCACACATTAGCAACAAGGCGTCTGCCTACCAAAATCTCTGAAGAATATTTATTTAATGCAATAAACCACAGCCTCCCCATAACCCCTTCTCATACCTTCTCCTTTATGTGCAAGTGAAAAACGGTGAGGCAGAGGATTATAAGGCCTGCTTTATCAGGAACATTTCTTCTGATCCCCTTGCTCAAAATTCTTACTGTAATAAGTTATCTCAGTGAGTTCTTGTTTTTTGTTTGGTTTTTTTGTTTGTTTGTTTTGGGTTTTTTTTGTTTTGTTTTGTTTTTCTTTTCTTTGCAGAGACATGTGGTACACAGCTACAGGACCTGCATACGTACTTCAGCATTTGCCTGCCCTCTTTCTGTCTCCATGATGTATGTGCCTCCACTGCTGAGGACACTGATGACTGTCAAGTCACTGATGACTGTCTTTCCACAGTGATTGTCAAGTCCTAATCTCTGGAGCAGGAACAGTTACAGTGATAGGAAGGACCTGGAGCTTCTTGAGTACTTTTCTCTTTTCCATGGCTCCCGTCTTCATCTTTCCAGGCACAAACAACAGCCTCGCTCCGTCTTCTTTACAGCCTGCCTTCAGGTTTTTGCATACATTTATGAGATCCCTCAAGCCTTCTCTTCTCCAGGTTTAACAGTCCCAGCGCTCTCAGCCTTTCCTCACAGGAGAGATGCTTCAGTCCCTTCACCACCTTCGTCACACTTTGCTGCCACTCTCCCCAGTAGGTCCATGCCTCTTTTGCACTGGGGAGCCCAGAACTGGACACAGTACTCCAGGGGTGCCTTCTCCAGCACTGAGCAGAGGGGAGGGATCACCTCCCTCTACCTGCTGGCAACACTCCTCCTAACCAGCCCAAGATACCCTTAGCCGCCTTTGCCAGGAGAGCATGTTCCTTGTTCATCTTCAACTTGGTCCACACCAGGAACCCCAGGGCCTTTTCTGCCAAGCTTCTTTCCAGCTGCTCAGCCCCCAGTACATACCGGAACTGAAAGGAACACTTCTCAGGATTTCCTGGAGGTTAATTCTCACTGTTTAAAATTCAAGTCAATTTTCAAAGTGCTGAGTATTAGATCTGACAGAAAAGGTTTAATATTTTTGAAGCTTTTCTGTGCAAACTTTATTTTCCATGTAAAGCCAAGACCTTTTGGAGAATTTCTTAAATAGAGAAGCCTATCACTTTAGAAGAGTTAATAAGAATTAGGATCCGTGTTCAAGTCTCTCCAGTCCTTACCACAGACTTCTGACCTTTTGGATTTCTTACTGCCCAGGTGAAAGCCCTGACCACAGGAGTCCCGATTGCTCTTTTCCCCCGACACAAGCACACACTGTCTCACAAACTATGCTGAACACAAGGAACTCACACAAAGATCCCTAAAATCCAATGCATTCTTAGGGAAGCTCTCTTAACCCACTCTAATCAGCATCACCTGAGATCCTGCCTGATAGATAATCAACATTTTATTATTTACCATAACTACCCAGTATAAATGACCCAACGAAGGGAAAAGGATCCCCAATTGCAAATTACATTAAACCACAATAAAATCTCCTATCAAAGTCATTATCTGAACCACTGATGCAGTCAAGTGCACAACGCACCTGATTTGTAAAAGGAATTTGTTTAGCCAGCAGGATTTCAAATCTTCAAGAAAATAGCATCAGCAGGAAGAGTCTCATAATTTAAATCCCAGTGTAGAAGAATCTCAGATCCCAAGTAAACATTTTGCCAACAATTAGTTAAATTCGAAGAGGCGGGAATACTTAACGCATAGGACTCCAACCATTTTTCTGCTTCTTAATAGCACAGGAGACTTTTAAAAGAGTTTTTTTCATTGCACTAAATTCAATCAAGTAATTTAATAGTTTAATTTAGTCAGACCCCATAAATGTAACCTTCATGAATGTACAGTTCCTTTTCTCTCCTTCGCTGTTCAAAGCATCGCCAGATTTTACTGGAGAGCTTCATGAAGCAGCGAGATGCACAGAAGAAAATATACTCAGCTTAAAATGATAAATGCTTGTCCAGGGCAACTACATTTCCTGTTCATTGTTCCCCCCTATATATTAAACTTATTGCTCTCATATTATCAAATAGAAATTCTGTCACTGCAAACATAGTCTTAAAGTCTACAGTTGCCAAACTTGAAAATGTGTCTTGTCAACATATCAAACACACAAGTACACAACATATTAAGAAACTCCAGCCAAGCCACCGGGCTTTATATTTCTTTACTCATTCTTTCTCTGTAACAAATGTGCTGTGGAAAATTGAAGTGTAAATAAGGACGCGCAACTACCAACACCAGTAGTGATTTACAATAAATAGCAAAAATGAGAGCTTCTCTCCATATTTGCATCCAGCAGACTTAACCACGTAAGAAATCTGTTGTGCTCCTAACAGATCCAGCACAATCACAGGGAGGTCTGCTTACAGGTTATTGCATCATAAAATGATTAAAAAAACCCCAGAAAAGTACCTGGGTTTGGGAGTTTGACTAAAATGTAATGGCAAGCATCTTTTAAAATACTTTTTCGTTTTTCAATTAGGATCCCATACTTCTGCACTAAAGATGGGTGAATTTTCTGGAAGTCTGGAATTACCTTTCAGGTAATTGCTTATTTACCAGTACCAGAAGCAGATACAATATTGCATACCTCTCCGTGAAACCAATCATGGAGTCTCTCCATTGACTTCAGTTAACTTGGGCTTAAAACTTAAGCAATGTTGGATGCATTTCTGTGCAGAGCACAGGATTCTCTGCCTGTCTTGAAGCCCTGAAGATGAGCATTTCAGCACCAGTTTTGCATGCTTTCCAATCCAGGTCTGCTGAAGCAAGCTAATACTTGCACTTGGAAATTTTCAAAACTATTTTGAGCTTTGGATTGAAATATCTTGGTCTCATTTTTTCCAGCTAAAAAAGAATGACTGAAAGGTATTTGCACAGGTGGCTACCTTTGCTGAGGGGAACAGAAATGGGAAGTTATCTGTGAGGCAAATTAAGAAGGGGCAATGTTAGCACAATTACCTGGAGGTCTGTGATTTGGCCAGGCAAGGCTGAAAGTCAGGAAAGTCTACACAGCACCTGCCCCTTATGACATACTTGTCTCCAGCAGCAGATGTGGTACCTCACTCTTCCAAGTTATAACTTCACCCATACATTTTTCAAAGTAAGTAAACCCAACTATTTTATTGACGTAATACATGAGAGAATGGTCTGAGAAATCCAATATGCTATTGAAAGATGACTATTATTGAAGATCCCAGCAGTTCAATTAGACACTTTTCAGAAATGGATCTTGAAACTGCTCATCCCTGCCCCTTTATACTTTAAGTGCCCATTGATTGAGAGTATGATGTGCATCCTCAAGCACAAAGGGTTAATTACTGTGTACCACTATTACTTAAAATAATTCCAGTAGAAAAGGCAGCTGTAATAGCCTATTGTGTACTTTCAAGAAGTCTGAGCACATTTTCTTTAGCAACCATAGCAATTTTAATGTTCCTGGCAAACAAAGAAATAATTACGCTTGCAGTCATTGGAATCAACAACGTGCAGACAATCAAAAAAACAACTAGAAAATGTATCCATTTCAGCCTACTTAAACTGCAACAAATTCACCAAACTTAAGGTGCAGTCAACTTCAGCAACAAAACTTGGCAATCCTTTCTCTTGCTCCCTCTCTTTCTTTCATTTTATTCATTCTTAGGTAAAATATAGCTAAAATTTCTGTGAAAAAGCAAGGCCTTACAAGTACATGCAGGCATTTTAAAAGCTACCTCTCCATATATTCTATGAGTCAGAGACCGGTACAGGAAAACACAAAAGGAAGACAGAAAAACAGAGAAAATAGAGGAAAACTTAAAGCGCGACATCTTCTGAAATAAGCCTCTCCAAGGCGCTTTCTATAGAAGTGTTTGTTGGTGGGGAGCTTGGAAAGCATTCCTGCTTGTTCACAGAAACAAGAATCCCCCTTAAATGTGGGATTAATTCTAAGGAAATTCACAAATCCCACTGAGCAGTTCAGAGAAGACAGGGATAGGCTGCCCCTGTGGTAGGACAAATGTTTGCGCAGTCTGGAAAGCAATGGAAATAATAATAGTAATAAATAATAATCATTCCCAGGTTTTCTTGGTTTTATTCTCTTGCT
This sequence comes from Fratercula arctica, assembly GCA_947846985.1. Classification (NCBI taxonomy): domain Eukaryota; kingdom Metazoa; phylum Chordata; class Aves; order Charadriiformes; family Alcidae; genus Fratercula; species Fratercula arctica. The sequence continues at coordinate 32,467,866 of CANTUZ010000010.1, forward strand.
TTGCAAACTTAGAAATGCTGGAGAAAACAAATGTTCAGCTCTTCATTGAGTCATTTGCAGGGATTCCTCCAGCCAAATTACAATATAGAAACTGAGGAGACAGAATATAGTTGTCTCCCATAGAAATGACAACAGTGCAGAGCTATGAGCTCAGCAGACAGAACTTGATATGTACTATGGAAATTTAATGGAAAACCAGGCTGTGAGTCTTCAATTCAGCCAATGCCTCTCTCTGATTAGTATTTTCCCCAGTTTTACCTCAGATGACCTTCTTTGCTGAGGATGAAGAGCAACCATTCTGCCATATTAGCAAAAAGTGCCCTGCTTAATACTGATACGCAATAAGAAATCACTCCTTGATCCCGACGGGATCAGAGGGCAGTGAGGGTTAAATACACTTTACTCATACACAAGGTCAACGGTCAAGCAGACTGTTGCCTCCAAGTCACTGGTAAGTTCAAATCCAACGCATAAACAAAGCTTTTTACACAAAGGAGAAGTGGGCTTGAAGAAGTGAACATCGGTAAGAACAGAAATAATTTCATTTCTTAGGGGAAGCAATTGTGTGTAAATTATCTCTCTTGTACAATTAAACATTTTTTTTTTCTTAGCATGCTAATGTAAAAGGATGGACAACCTAACAAAATGGTTAGCAGAGGGAATGGGAAATAATACAGCTTATTGTATTTCAGATTAGCTATGCCTTCACAAAAAGACTGCTCCAGCATGCAGAACAAAACACCATTCCCTTGTGGGTTAGATCGGAGAAATTACCTTCTCAGGTTTTAATTTTAAACTTAAATTTATGAAACACTAATCTGTGCTCCATTAAAGATAGCATTTGCCAGTATAGCCAGCAAAGCAGGAATGCTTATGAGCTTTCAGAAGTGTATTTTTTTTAGAGGAGAAAAATGATTAGAGTCAGCCTTTTCTACTGTTCTCCTTAAATCAGCAAGAGATTTTGCTTTTTTCTTATTCTTCAGAATATAGGGACTTTTTGCAAGGGGAAGGGATAAAGTAGAAGTTAGAGCTCTTTGATTTTTTTTTTTTTTTTTTTTTTAATATACATCCAGATATAACCATAGATCAGATTAAAGACCTACCATGTCCAGTAGCCCAAACCACCCTGGCTGATACTGGAGTATGTCACAGAACAACTACGTGGGCAGAACAAATGTAGTGTTATTTCCCCAAAATACCCTTTCAGTCTCCAGCAAATTGCAGTTCAAAGATTTCTGGATCCAGTAGCATTGTCTTGATATTTACACGTTCTCAGAGGATTTGTCACATTGCTTTTCTGAACGCGTGTAAACTTTCAGCATTCAGAAAATTCTATATGTTGTGTGATCAGCTACTGCTTTTTATCAGTGCTGAACTGACCACCTGCTGATTCCATTTGCTATCCCTTACTTATTGTATTGGAGGGGAAAAACAGCGAACAAACTGTTCCCTGCTTCTGCCTCTCCATTATATTCTCTCTCAGACACCTCTTTTCTAACCTGAAGAATCTTTCTTTGTATCACTGATCGTGCAGAAGTTTCAGGACCTTCTTAACACCCTCCTATGTATCTTTTCCAGTTATACACAGAAGCCTATTTCAATATTGAGGAGAGAGACCCAGGAATAGGCACAGTATTCTGGGTAGCTTTGATTTGCTCTGTGTCTTCCATAATATACCAAGCATATTATTTCTTTTTTAGGATAGTACTGCGAATTGAGCTAATATTTTCACCCCACCATCGAGCAGGATGCTAAAATCTGATTCCTAATTGGAAACAGACAGCTCAGAAGCCATCATTTGATATGTACAGATAGGATTATTTTTCCTCTTACGTGCATCACTTTACATTTATCTACAGAGCTTCATCTGCCATTTCTTCCACTCAATGACTTCAGTTCATAAGATTTCTCTGCAATTCTCTGCAGTTGGCTTTTGTCATTAATACCTTGATATTCTTAGGATCGTCAATAAACTGTCACCTGTCTATTCACTTAATTTTCAAGGTTATTTTGACCATGATAATTTTCAAGATTATATGTTGATCATCACCGACTCAAATACAAACTTGTCTCTATCGACACCGAAACTTCTCCACTTTGAAAATTGATCACCCATTTCTATGTTCTTTCCACTTTTTAACCAATTATTTACCCATGTAAGGACAAGGATATGCAACTTATGGCAACTCAGTGGGCATCTTCATTCCCTGAATCCCCATTAGTGAAGGATAAACTGTCAAGCATCTTCTCAATTTTAAATTAGTCTGCATCATTGGGATTGCCCTTATCCACTTGCTTTTTTGTCTACTCAAAAACAATTTGACAAATTTGTGAGGCATAACTTCCCTTCACAAAAATTATGCTAATTCTTCATCCTTTTGAACCCATTTCTGCAGAATGATCTCCTTCAGAGCCTTGTCAGCGCTTCTCCTGATCACAAGGTCAATAGCTGATGTGCACTGATACAGGTTCAGTTTGCTCATGATACCCCAACTAAAGAGCAACAAAATTAGGAAGAGAAAACACTGCAAGCACTTAAAGGGGAAAAAACAAACAGCAATTACAAAGTCTTCCAATGAGACACAAAGAAGGAAAAAAAAAAAGGTAAATCAATAATGTTTTCTCTTTCTACTATAGCTTAAGATCAGGTCCACTTTTGTGTACTACACACTCATTAGTCAGTCTTTAATCTTAACTAATAAACACAGGCATAGAACAGCTGAGTATTTAAAGGATCCAATTGGCTTCCCTGTAGTAGTGGTGATGATATTTGTCACTATTACCATAGAAACTGAGTCAACAATAATAGTACTTGCAAATAATATCTCACCTAAATACACTGTATGCTATTCATAACCAATATTTGCAAAATAGCTGACAATAACCATCATGCTGGACAATTTCACTGGAACAAGAGGCTGGAGGGATTTAATCTTCTGAGATTGATATTTTTATGAGCATAGTCAAAATTAAGTATTTATCTGCAAATATATGTTTCTCAAACACGTCTAGAAATTATTTCTGTATTTTTATGACATGATTAAGTAGCCTCAGTTTGCTAGTACTTGCCCACAAATCTATGATGAACGGCTGTTCAAAGAATGTTTAGAGAGGTTATTCTTCTCTTAATTATTGCAGTGGCATGGAAGTGGAACTCTGAAGCTATTTAATTTTATTTGTTTTGCCATTGATTCGAAAATATTTAACTAGTTAAGCACCTTATTATCTCCCCCAAGAAATACAACCCCAGTTAAAGATTACTTAAAAGGGGAAGTATCTACTTCAAGATGCAACAGAGAATGTACAGAACAGATTGTTTATGTCTCCATTTAATTACTGCTTAGATTTTTAACTCAATACATAACTCAAAATATTCATGCCTGCATATCAAAATTCAGAGAACTTGACAGCCTCAGACAAGATATATGGAGTTTGGTTGTTTTTTTTTTTCCTGAGGTACAATAGCAGTCAGATAAGGAGCTCCTTGAAAAATTGATTGTTGTTCTTTCCCCCAAATACCAGGGAGAACATGTGAAGTCCCAGTAAAGTTTTCCAATTTCCTTTAAATGTTGTGCCTCTCACTTTTCCCCCCACTTCTGAATAATTCCCTCAGTGTTTAAAATGCATCACTCATCTTTTTAATAGCACCAACTGAAGGATTCATATAAACTGTTGCAGAAGAGCCTCTGTAAAAGAGATGCTGGGGAGCAAGTGAGCCAAGGTCTTATTTCAGTGCTTCAGAGTTTATGCTGAGGTTTCAGCATACCTTACAAAGGTTAGTCAAATCACCCGTCTTACAGTTTGGGCTGCTGGACTGATACGGCTGCAAGGCATTTATCTTCTCTGTACCAGGATAGGAATGGTAGCCTTTGGCAACAGCACAACAGAAGCATTTGTTAAACAAACATATATCTGAAATACAGTCAGTGAAAGTATGTCTCTAACTTAGCTTAACTGGCTTTGGAAACGAATCGAGACAAACTGAATTAAAGTTCAGTTAATTATGTGAGAGAGCCTCCACAAAAGGATTAATGTGAAGTAACTATTACAATCCAGAAGGTAATTCAGATTATTCCTTTTTGCTTGTGTCCTCCCCACATGAAGCAGCTGTTTATAAATCAACCACCCTATCCTCCACTCAGCCAGACTTTCAAGAATATGTGGTTTAGAAACACAAATAATTCCATCAACTCCAATTAAGCACATGGGTGGGGTTAAGGTGTTCACCTCTAAATGAACTAAATCAGTCCTTATGCTTATTTTGCATAATTTCTCCTCCCCTTGGCAACAGGAACTTCTACATCAGTATTCAAAGAACCTAGAGTAAGGTAACTGTGTACTTAAGTGTTCCACTCTAGGCAATACTATTCACATCTTGTATTATTACCAGCACACTCAAAAACTTGTCCTTTTGAGAGAAAAGCTCTAGTCAAAACAGAAATTATGGTTTCACACAGCGATTACTAGGAGAGATCCTTTGGTCTGTGTTATGAGACAGTCTCATTAGACCCTTGCAGCCTTTCCTTCCGGCTTCAAATCTCCAGGAAATCGCTGGAAAGCAGTTGTTTTAATCACAAATTTAAATTTAAATAAACAGTCAACCTTATAGCAATGGCTGTACAGTAAGGATATAGTATTCCTTAAACTCTTCCATTAATAACATCTGTTAGAAACCAGATGAAACAAGCACGTGCATTTTGTGCAACGTTAAGTTAGAAGTACCAGAATGTCCTCAGCTCCTTTTGGGTTTGCTTTTGCAAAGCTGGAGAGCAAAGTTTGTCAAATATTCATAACGTTAAAATGTATCTACTCAATGAAGAGTGTGAACCCAGAAAGAATTCTAAATGCCAAAGACCAGGTATTTTTTTTTAGTGAAAGAGAAATCAACCTGTCCAAACCCTATTGGAAGACACTGTTTTTAACAGTCCTGTGGCACATGGTGCCTCTAATGGATCTTCCAAGTTGCCCATGTGGCCAATCAGCCCAAGCTTTTAATCATCTGACTGGATTGGTTCTCATCCTACATTGGCAGCCCTTGGACTCCCCTGGAGCCTGAGCGTCTGAGGGCACGGGCTGAAGTTGCAGCTGTAACACTAATATACTGTGAAACCATCTGTGCAGTCTCACAGCAACTGTTCATCTAAACATCTTCAAAATGCAATGCTGATGAGTCTTTTCACTTCTGCTCAGTGAGTGGTGAGAGAGCATTTTACCCCAAGCTGTGGCCCAGAGGTACTGGACACTAAATGGATTACTTTTATTTTGATTTCATTTTAGAGTGAGAAATTAGAAAAACTACCCTTTTCAATGGATCAGCTCACTCATCTGTTGGCTTTTGCTGTGTTGCATGGCATTTGCTGTGTTGCTCCTTCCAGTCATTCCCCAACACTAAGCTACTACAGGGTCATTCATAAACCTTCCAGGAATCTTCAGGCCACAGGTCACTTTGCTTATTTTGAGAGTGAATTTTCTGTCTGCATTGGAAAATTCCTGTACTTTCGCTGCCACCTGCTCTTCCCTCTTTCTCTCTGTCCCTCCCGGTTTCCAAAGCTGACCTGGTTAATGTGCTATCTGGAAAAAAGACAGGGAGTCACCGTTTCACTGACTGACATCTCTGTTCTCTCCTGATATTGCCTGAACAATTTCATTCTCATGTACATACTTATCTTCCTATTGCATGTAATTGTGTGTCTATTTAAGTGGTTAATGCAAGTGTAATTATGCCAATTTCCAGCCTGACAAATTATTGCAGTGATACAGGTCAGCGGCTCTCCTATTCCTCCTCTTTGCTGAGCTGATCGTTATAAACTCACCCTAAAGACCGTTAAGCTGGAGGAGAGCAAAAGTCAACCAGGCAGCAGCTAAACCAGAAACTATGGAGAACACAAAGAGCTGGGGAGGCTGGCAAAGCAGTTCACAACAACAGAGGCAGCTGATGGTTGCACAGTGGGGCTCCATTTTATGAAATATTTTATCCATTCATTTTCACTCCACTTGCTGTTCCTACTTACTCTAAACCTCAGTTTGCTCTGCTTCTTTGGTTTTCCTTTTAATTGTGGAGTAGAAGGTGAGAAAGTAGTACGTTGTTTGTGCAACTAGAGATAAATGGGTTATCTATCTGAACACTAGAAATGTGCAGTTTAATCACCAGCAAAAGGATGCTATGTTTAGACTTCCTTCTTTATCTAGAGAGGCAGTAAAGGCTCCAGAGGAGTGTTTTGCAGGAGCTGGGCAGAAAAAACAAGAAAATTGGGCTACAGGAAAAGCAAGTTTGTAGAGTTCAGTGGCACGTGGAAAACCTCCATGGAGAATTTACCTCATATACATGATGTTTACCAACACCTCATGGAGCTTAGAAACAGCCAGTGCCACAGCTCCAACAGAGGTAATTTTCAGTGCAGAAACAACCATATGCCGGTGCACAGACTGCAAGGTAGATACATACGGTAAGAGCTCAGACTGAGCACTGGCAGCCATGGAAAATTCCAAGTACAACCTAGTACTCATCTGTCAACAGCTTAATGGAACTACCTGTTCCAGATAAGAACAACCCACCCAGATAGCTGAAGAAACATCTCTTTTTGCAACCAAGCTGTTTAGACAGGCCTTCCTGCAGTCCCCTGCCAGAGGGCAACGGAGATAGCTGAGGGAGCATTAGAGCTTCCTTTTCTTCTCTTGACCATTTCAGGTTTCTTTCTTTCAAGGGAATTCCAAGGAATTCCCTCTATAGATGACACCCAGTGCTTTCTGACAAAAATGAAGCAATTCTTTGACTTGCACTGAAGATAGACACAGTCCTGCACTCAAAAGCTCAACAGAGAAAATAGGAAGTAAAGTAGAACAGCATTACAAAAACAAATTTCTAATTAAAATCTCCAAACACTAGTTTTAAACCTCTCTGTTCTCCTGTGGATACAAGAAGTCACATCATGAAGAGAAATAAATAGCATTCTTCCTCAGCAAGGCAGTTCCAAACGCTTTCCCAGACCCTCACTATTCACTTTTCCATCTGGAAAGTAATAAACTGTAACAGCGAAAGGCTAAAAATCCACACATGGATCCATTTCTGGTAACCACATCAGAGTTGCAAAAGGAGCACCGGAACTTACAGTGTGCTCCACTGATCCTCACTTTCTATTCAGATGACCTGTTTAATTAATAATCAGAGCTTGTTTCTTAACAGGTCTAAAGGTCCCATCTAAAAGCAGAGCCTATTTGTGTTCAATAACGTGAAAATACCTAGAAAGATGTGCCAGCTGTGATACCCCTCAGCAGGAATGGTTCACTTGATCAGAGAGGTTAAAGTATGCCAGTGACTCAAGCCAGGTGGTATGCAAGGGAGCAAAGTGGCTGTCATTCATATCTGGTCACCTTTAACTGCTCAGATCATAGAGAATGATAGAATCATGAAACAGTTTGGGTTGCAAGGGACCTTTTTAAAGGTCATCTAGTTCAACCCCCCTGCAATGAACAGGGACATCTTCAGCTAGATCAGGTTGCTCAGAGCCCCATCCAACATGACCCTGAATGTTTCCAGGGATGGGGCATCTACCACCTCTCTGGGTAATCTGTGCCAGTGTTTAACCACTCTCATTGTAAAAAAATTCTGCCTTATATGTGGTCTGAATCTGCCCTCTTTTAGTTGAAAACCATTACCCCTTGTCCTATTGCTACAGGTCCTGACAAAAAGTTTGTCCCCATCTTTCTTATAAGCCCCCTTTAATCATTGAAAGGCCATAATGTCTCCCCGGAGCCTTCTCTTCTCCAGGCTGAACAACGCCAACTCCCTCAGCCTGTCTTCACAGGAGAGGTGCTCCAGCCCTTTGATCATTTTTGTGGCCCTCCTCTGGACCTGCTCCCTCCAACAGGTCCATGCCTTTCCTGTGCTGAGGGCCCCAGAGCTGGACACAGGACTCCAGGTGGGGTCTCACCAGAGTAGAGGGGCAGAATCACCTCCCTCGACCTGCTGGCCACGCTTCTTTTGATGTAGCCCAGGATATGGTTGGCTTTCTGGGCTGCAAGCACACTTTGTCACTCTATATAACTAGTAGCCATCCACAGGCATGAAATCACTAAATGCTGGGGCAACTTACTCCAATGCTTCTTTCATCCTCCAAACTTTTCATAAATTAAGTAGTCAAGACGAGAAAAAAGGTTATCCTCACTATAGCAATGATGGCCAGGAGAAGTGATGTAATATATCGCCATCGTATCACACAGAGTCCACCAGAGATGTGAAAACTGATGCCAGATTTCTGGGGGCCCCAACCCAGTGCCCTACAGCATGGGACCCCTTTTCCCTCACAATAACCTTTCACCTGTGAATTACAGCAAGTCATTGCAGTTCCACATGAGGGGTAGGGTATGTGTAAGTCATGTATCAGGAAGAGTCATTAGGTTTTTGTAAGTCACTTGGCACAGAACTCAAGACTACCTAAACCATGCAGACTCAGATAATTTCCCTTAACCTAATAAATCTTTTCCACAAGAGAACGCACAAATGCTTACAGTGAATAAGAATGGGCCAAGTAAGTTGCATTTGTTTTCCTCAGACTAAGATAGCAGAGAAAGATTTAGAGCTGATTATAGACCCTGGGTTAGTCTGGGTGCAGGTTTATCGGACAAGCCACTTTGGTTCTCCTGGATACCAGAAGACCTTTGAGTCTACTCCCTTTCCAGTCAAGAATATCTAGAAAGACATCCTGATGTCATTTCACAATTCATGGGAAGAAATGTATTTTCCTCTTGTAAACTTGTAAGGTACAAACAACCAATTATACCTGATGTCAGAATTTAACAACAGGTGTGACAAAACCAGTTCATCTCAAAAGCAAGAACACCTTAAGATGACAATCTGTTTCTAATTCCAGTTCAGATTTAACACACAGATTTTTCATTTTCCCCACACGGAGTAAGATGCCACAGGAGAAAAAAAAAAGTCTCTCTCACACACTATTTGAATACTGGAATTGGAAGTTTGCAATATTTTCATTTGCACTAAGAAAAGTAACAGCAAGATAACATCTAGTATGTTTGAGCAGTTTTACAAGATGCAATAGGTAAGGAGATCTTTGGTCAGACATGAGAGTCTGGAAGCATAAGCAAAGATCATGCATTTGGAGCTGAAGGTTTTGACTTTCATTCCCAACTGTTGGTAAGGTACTGCTTTATGATAGACAATGTGTTAGAAAAGGCAACTCCAAGATACCCGTAGGAGCTACAGGGACACAGAAAGTAGCATAATCAGGTCAAGTGTGAGAAGTTCTCTCCCTTCCTGAAGTGATGAATGGGATCACAGCCCTTGTTTTGGGAAAGGCTCAAAGTTCTGAAGTCCATGTCCCAAAAGTTACCACAATTCAGAGAAAAAGTTCAGAGACATCGCTCAGGTGTTCCTACCCTGGTCCAAAAGACAAAGCAGACCAATGCAATTCCTTTTTCTGCTGCTACCATTTCTAGCACTTTGCAAGAAAAGAACATGCCCCATCTGTGTTCACTTACAGAAACAAGAGAAATCGCTACAGATGACAATGACAAGATGCCCCAAACTACCAAGGAACATAGATACATACGTAAGTAAACCCTAATACCCTTTACCTAATATCTCACCTTTTGTAAAAACACACATTACCGTATTTTTTCTGAGCTTGCAGCCTCATCCAAGACACTGACTGGGAGAATACAGAAAAACACCTAAACTATTAGTTTCCTTCAAAGCCAAAAACCCTATTAACACTCATGTAAAATGGCCAACAGACAACCAAACATCAGAGCACAGTAGCTCTATCACGTGCTTTCTTGGATAAGCCCATAAGAACGAGGGCAGCATTACAGACAAGATCATTAAAAGCAGAGTGCCAGGCCCTCTGGCCCCTGGCCAACAGCGCAACTAAGTGATAGGCTACAGTCTACTGCGAAACAATTAGGTTAAGTTTTATGGAGGACTGCCCCAGAGCAAAGCCTTTCCCACCCCAAGAAGAGAGACAGAGAATGTACATCTGCTACACTAACTCTGGGGAAAGTGACGCTGCGCTAATGGGTTTTGCTGAATGCAAATGAAATGGCAGGACAAATCTGCTGGAAGAAAAGTTTTCTAACTCTGCACTGATAAGGGCTTAGTGATTTAAACCCTCATCAGAAGGACAACCACTGAGGTCTTGAATTGCCTGTTTGGAAATAAGTTGAGGAAGCCATGATTTACAGAGATCCCAAAACTTGTCTGTTTGAAGTTTGTGCTTTTGTTTTGGTGGTTTGCTATTTTGGGTTGGGGTGTTTAGTTTGGTTGGGTTTTTGTTGGTGGTGGTGGGTTTTTTGGTTTTGTTTTTTTTTTCATTTTTTTAAAGCTATTAAGAATTCAATTTTATTGGTTATAAAATAAAGTTTGGGCCATTTTTTCTTCCTTAAATCTGATACTATGTGACTGGTGTTTTTTGTTTATTTCTTTGCTTGTGTTTATCTCTTCCTCCAAGAGAACCACAACCATACCTTACTCTTTACACAGCCTTGTCTTGCAACCTAGTATTTATAGCATTTATATCCTAACCTTTTATACCAGCAACTGTTGAGCTGTCTCTCTACCCTTTACTTGACTGCATTATATGCAGTGAGAACAGGGTGGACCTCAGAAGTATTATATGCTCAGTGAAAAAAAAAATAAAATTCACAGCTTTTTTTTGTTGTTTGTCATGGGTCTCATTTTACATCCTATGTCACATGCAATGATTTGTGCGTTTCTTATTTTTTGATTCAAAACTGCGTAAAGTTAATCCACTGATGTTACTTCCCACCACCAGATAACTGATGGGCCTGATACACAGAGCACATCTGCTGAGTACATTGATGTTCTTCACAGGGGAAAAAATGGTTTCTCTGAGGTTAGTTTTCTGCCAGTTTAGCTCTTGGAACTAAGTACCACTGCACATGTAGGACAGGATCTCACCTGGAGGAAGGCGGGAAGAAGCAGGTAGCTATTCATTAGACCAGGTGTGTCATCAATCTGCATCTCTCACAACAGCTTTACTGAAGACACAAGGTTTCAGGAAGACTTCAGGGCACCTCCTGAAGGGACCTGGTCACTGTTGCAGCTCAGAACGCCACCTTCCTTCTGTTTGATGTGTCACAGTCATCACATGGAAGACAGAAAAATGGCCAAAGAGACGCTCTGAAAAGTAAAAATACTTTGGTGGTATGACCTTGCTTATCAATAGAACTTAATAGACAGACTGTAACTGCCTGATTCCAAATACCACTTGTATTAGCAGGAATGGGAAATAAATGGGATCTAACAGTCTTGTACAATTACATTTGCACATAAGGCTTGGCATAAGAGATAACTCAGTGGGGTTTTCTTTCTAAACTACATATGAACTTTGATTAAGCAAATGAAAATGTTAAATCTAAGCTTCTTTAAGCGCAAACTGGGAAATGGTTGACACGAGGAGCCACCAATAAAGTTACTGTTGCCAACGCGTTAGCAGAGAGAGCACCAGTGACAGAGTGTTATCATAAAACATTTCTTAAAGCCATTTGCACAACGAAAGCACTAGATAGTGTTTTATAGAGTCTGCTTTCCTCCCAGCTCTCATGAATCACTGAATGGCTGCCCCTCCAGGAAGCCATTCCAAAATGGTTTACTCTTCCGAGTAAAACCAGGCTACCACCAGGACAATTTTCTTCTTTCTGTATTTCTCCTTTCTCCTCTTCTTCCTTCTCACTCATTGCTTTGCCTCTTGTTATGTGAAAGTCACATTTTATGTTTCATTATTACAGATGTTACCTTGGAAAACTGCTAGGTGGTGCTAGAATATATATACATATGCAATACTCTGTTAATAGAGTGGCTTAGGACTACAGTCCTCATCCTTAGATGCACACAGAGACTCAGCTGTAATCACATCAGGTCCCAGGTTAAGGAGAGGAACTGACCCATATGCTACTCAGTGAAAACGGGCAGGTGACCATTCTACACACACATAAAGCAAGCATGCAACTCCATGGATTTTATATTCCTAAATGCAAGCCATCCTGCATAAAAAGAGCATCTTCCAGACACTGTTATGTTCTTTCCCAATGCAAATATTTTTGGAAGAAAATAAAAAGAAGAGGAAGCAAGAGAAGGGAAAAAACCCAAACAAACAGCCAAACAGAAAAAAAATCATCTCCAAAGCAGGTCTACAGCAAAAGAGAATTTTGTCAACAGATATGCAACTTGTCTGTGACTCATGTTGCCATTCTACCTGATGTCAGCAACTTTGGAGTGGTTTGCGTGGGGAAGTTTAAACACGATATATCATAAATATATGTGATTATAAATGAGAGATGAAGTTAAAAAGTAGCTCCATAACATACAGAGGAACACAGAATTACTCTGGAGCAATTGGGATTACATAGCACAGACTTTGTCCATAATCTACTAGAGCTTTTATATGAAAAAACCCCAAAACATTTAAAAATGGTATTAATATACTTGATTCTTAACAGTAATGGGTAAGCATGTGGATGCTGAGGGAAAAGAGAGCCCCAAGCAGGCTAAGCCCAGCTTTAATTACTGTTAATCTGCAGAGACATTCACATCAGAAATATCACCCTGGCATTTTCCTGTTTACCAGCTGCAGATCAAGCTCTGTAACATTTAATCTTTTTAAGTACTTGCCCTTTGAAAACCTTGCTTTCCCTCAACAAATCACCTTCTCTGCTCACACTGCACAGCAGTTTCTGCCAGCCTCTCCCCGACTCGTCCCCCACAAAGAGAGCTGGGGACTGCTCCTGCTTATCCCCTCTCCCCCTTTTGCAGTTTCTCCTTCCTGGGATCCCACACCAGCACTGGGGATATCAGCTTTACCCTGACAAATGAGAACCCTGAGAGCCAGGGCAGTCATGGCCACGCTCCTAGTGGTGGCCTCTGTATCTGGAAAAACAATGAGAATTTGCCCAGTAGAGCTGTACAACTGTCATTAAAGACAAAGTGCCCAAGGAGCTGTCGAGATCAAAACAACACGTGGACCAGCCTAGAAGCACACAAGCCACTTCAGGAGATCTAGAGCTACTTTGTTCCAAGATAAAAAGCAAAGTTAGCACCACCTCACTTTAATAAACCTACACTTAATCGTACAGCAAGCACAAATGACCACACTGGAACAATGTTTATCCTTTAGGCTAGCAACATCTGAGAAGGCTAATACCTCTTTGCATTCAATTTTGCCAAGCTACTGCATCCAATAAGTTTTAGGATAAATTGATTTTTTTTCCCAGCTTCTCATATATGGGAGAATCGCACAGATTTAAGAGAGTTATTCAACAGAAAATTTCAGAGCATCAGGTGCCCCTGAAATCTTTCAGAATAAAAGGTAAAATAAGAACAGAAATGATAAAGCTAATTCACTTCTCAGAAATAATGGTCTTGGTTAATTGTGCAAGATCAATCCCGTTTCTCCAGGCAAGTCAGCCTTTATCACACACATCCTTTCTCTTCTGCTCCTTCAGATCCATAGGTAACCGAACCTACCTCCAGAAGACTGCTAGAAGTTTCAGTCATGCTTCATGCTTTCCAAGACCAAAATTACATGGAACCATTTTCCCATGACCTCTACTTTTCCAATATGCTATTTCTACATTGTTGAAGAAACCATGTATAATCATGATAAAAACACCTCTGAATACCAATTTCTATAGGTATTTCAACTTGAGATTTTTAGTAGGCTGTGTGACATTATCAATTTTTTGTACTTTCAACATGAAATGTAAGAGAAGATGTTAATTTTCTGGGAAAAAGAAATAAAAACCATTGTTGCCCTGCTGCTACTTAGACCGAGATGAGCATTTGCTTTTTGCACTAAACACAAAAAACCTGAATGGTAAGAAAAAGCCCATAAGACTGGCACATTTTATCAAAAAACACAATTGCCAACAGAACTTCTGATCAAAAAGCATCTCAGGAGTATGACACCTTTATTAGCTCTGTTGACACTGTGACATTATTACTAATCTGCAAAACATCAATTATGAAAGATTTTAATTATTTTTCCTCTGTAAAAATACAAAATTCATTTGTTCAAGCAATTCAAATTGAGGACTCAGGTCTTTATTTAGCAAAAGATTCAAGCACATTTCCAACTCTTTACCTATAATTGTTTTTGTGGTAATGCTGTATCAGCCCCTATCAGGCAGTGTCTCTTTCCCACAGTTACTTTCTAGATAAATGGCTGTACCCTGAGGGAGAAGCTCCTTGTAAATACAGCAGAGAGCACTAAAGTAGCAATAAAATGTCCAAATTCAGACAACTATAATCTCTGGATGGTCAACAGAACTTTTTAGAGACTATGAATCCCTGGGTCACACAGCTAATGAAATCAGTACTTCATTATCTGCTTTTCCAAATCAACAACCAAATCAGCAGTGGAAGTTCAGGTGGCAGCCAGTAGAATAAAATCAAGCTCATCTGGCACTCATCAAATGAAGACTCTGTTATTCCCAAAACAGTCTTTATATAAGGTTAATTCAGCATTAATGTCAACATATTAATATTTCACTCCTTTCAGTCAATTCTGCCTGATATATATCGTTACCTCAACATCAGCTAAGCACAACTCTTGCTCCTACACATCTGCACACCCTGTGGCTATGCTTTTTCCATGACGATTAAAATTAGTAAAAAATTCATTTTGCCACAGCTGAGTCTCTCTGTCCTACTCCAGTCTATTCCTCCTTGCAGCTTCTCTTAGACATGGATTAAATAGCAGTACTAGGCTGTAAACATTATGTTCCACTACACCCTACATTTATGCTCAGGCTCTGCTGGCTTCTTCTACCTTATAGAAGACTGGGTACTTCCTTCGTTGCACAAAGCAGCTCTCGCCACAAAGCTGTCTAGAAGCCCATCATGAGCTGGGAGGTGCTGACTTGCAGGGAGCAGAGAACTGGCTATATCACCTGGCACTAGGTGGTGCTTAATTGGAGCTGCCTTATCAGGAATGCTTCTCCCTGGAGCTCAGCAGAGGCTGGCATGGCCCTGGGCAAAGCCATAGTTCCCTTGTCTGAACAAACACATCAGGAGCCCTGCTGAGTTTGGAACCCACCTCTTCCCTCATCTCATTTTGAGCACCAGCTTCCAACTCTCTTTTCCAGACCATGCAACGAAACTTGTTTTCTCAGGTCACCACCCTCTAAATCATACCTCTCCACCCACCCGGCAGACCCACTGGTCAGAATTACTTATTACTGGGCAATATGTGATCACAGGTCTTTCAAGTATCTGACAAAAGCTGAAATATCCAAACATGAAGTCTGGCTCTCTTGTTTTCTTGTGAGGAAACAGCATGTATTTTTACCCACGGACAATAATAAAAAGACTAGGCAAGAAAGAATGTCATGTGTTTTAACTAAAATTGTCTTACTCCAGTGCTCTAGCCACAAATGTGCTTACTGCCTTACCTCTAAACCTTATCTTGCTGACAAAAGTTTCCATAATAGCCATAGGATACACAGTGGGAAGTATATGGTCTGAATGTTACTAAACGGTTACTGAAAGGCCAAATAGTCTCCTCCAAGTACTGACTTGGAAATAAAAGCCCAAACTGCAGAAGAAATGATGAAAAGGAGTGTCCAAGGTATGTAGGAGTATCTCAAGTACCTGTGAGTATCCAAGGCTGGGAGGACATGCGGAGAGGTAACAAGGATGTATATACTGAGAGGAATGGAAGGCTGCAAGCCACTCACAGTGACAAGGAGTAGTCTCCCTTGCATGGGAGAGAGATCCCACTGGGGCTCTGGGCTACCCCAAGAGGACAGGCTTGAACTATTCTAGATGTCCTTACCATCAAAAGGAGGGAGAGCATCTGGAAGCACACAGGCAGTAACCAGGATGGCTGCAGACTGGAGAGGAGCCCCACTCCAGACATAAGCACTAACTTACCACAATTGACCCCCTGCCACACACACACTCTTTTTTCCTTCTCACTTGGGAAAGGTAAGAGAACTCATCAATACAGAAATTAATTTGGCAATAACCTTGAGAGACTTAGGAAAATTCTTTTCCTTGCCTAATGACTATAGAGAGACTTTTTGCACTGGGTTTTCACATAATCTAAGTGTTTGCTATTTAAACAAAAAATAATCTTACAGAGCCTGCAACTACCTCAGACTGAGTCCCCTCACAATTACAAAAGCGATTGTGTTTGAATAGCTGGCTTTCTCCTTCACTGCTCTGCTTCTCTCCACTCTGGTGACTTCTACTGGGAAATCATGTCTTGGACATCACGGGTAGCTGCTCCAGGAGTTATTGGATTGTCAAAAACTCAGTACCTCAGCCTTACTGCTATTGCTAGTAAGGGCAGAAGAGAAACTGACTGTTACAAAGAAGGGCGCTTGTTTAGATACCTTTGAGAGCCCTTATGCACACTGGAAAAGTCTCCTATCAGCACTGGTAACTAGGAATCACTTAACCTTTGACTGTTTCACACAATCAAATTTCATGATTTATTGGGTTGCCACTGTAGAAATAATTAAGACAGACGGTGTAGGAAATAATAATTTACACTGGCATGTCTGCAATCCCAAGTTCTCAATATGTTCTACAACTGTTAATGACAAATACACAAAAAGACAACGGGGTATGTGTTTAAATATGATTAATGGTACAGTCCTTCCCAGTACAGAA
This sequence comes from Fratercula arctica, assembly GCA_947846985.1. Classification (NCBI taxonomy): domain Eukaryota; kingdom Metazoa; phylum Chordata; class Aves; order Charadriiformes; family Alcidae; genus Fratercula; species Fratercula arctica. Next base: position 32,484,517 of record CANTUZ010000010.1, read on the forward strand.
ATGCCATGGACAGAGGATGACACCGTCAAAACTGAACAGAGAAGGGAGAATGCCAGGGGTAACGGAATGCACTTCTCTTGTTTTACAGACGCTACTTGCTTAGTTTCACTTTAAGCAGGAGCAAAAGGTACGAGGCTGTTATAATTTCATGCAAGCTTGCAAAGTTGAGTGTCCTTATAAAAAGAGCAATTATACACACACTTTAAGCACGAAGCAGCACAATAATTAAATGAGTAATTACCTTCCCACTTTTAAGCTGTCATGCGATTAAACTTAATTAAACATTCTCTATACTTCACTAATCTTATATAAACAGAAGAAGGTAAGAAGGGTGTGGTAAAGAAAGGGCATCTGGCAGAAGGTTGAGCCTATTATTCTGACTATAATAAAAAATACCACCATACAGTCAGCACTACTCTCACGTAATTGCCTTGTTCCTAGTCAGAATATAACCTGGCCTGAGTTGCAAGAGAAACAATCGACTGAGACAATACAATACCGTTTAATTTTATGTAGCATTCTTATACGTAACATTGCAAAATGCTCTTCAGAAGAAACAATTTAAAGGAAAGGAAAACGCTGGCATTTTAGAGCAGAGGGAGTTAAGGAAAACATGCAGAAAGGCCAGTGCAAATGTGAAACAAAACCTTTAATGTAAACAACAAGCCCAAGGTTTCTCTTTTCCCCAGCAGAGGAACATTTGCAGAGACACAACAGAGGAAGAGCCAAAATAAGACATGGGAATTTTGTTGACAGGGAGGCAAGACAGCTGTGGTGCAAGAACAATTGTGAACTTGCTCCTAGCCTGGTCTGAAATTCAAATGAGTTTTGCAAGGGCACAGCCCACATACCACTGCTAATTATTTATTCATTCACAGATAGGCTGTCTCTAGCTGCATGTTTTTCTTATGTTAAGTGATAAAATTAAGAGAGAAATAAATCCTCTCAAGTAACAAGAATTCCGTCTTCCATCACTCCCGGAGGCAAAGGACAAAAAAAAGGTACCAAAATAGGTACATCAGAAGCAAAGCCTGACCACACTCACTCTGCAAACAATGTTTGTTAACTCCAGATGTCCTCAGATTCTGGCCCACCCTCATACTTACATGTGTACGCACACCTTTTTCCTCTTTTTCCCTCCTACTAAGTCCTGGTTCCAAATGCTACAGAACGAATTTGAGCACATCTCAGCAAAATGTAGCTGGGAACATCAATTTTTCCATTTTCCACCCTCTTCTCTTTGAGCATCCAGGGCAGTTCCACAGAACTGAAACCTGTCATTAATATTAGCAGAGGGGTTTTAAATATGGGTTGAGCCCATCAGCACAAAGATGGGACATAAGCAGGACACTTGAAGATACGTGTTGTTATCAAACAATATTAGGTGTTGTTATGAAAAACCACAGGGGGAAAAAAAATAACAATATTAAGCAGCATTCCAAAATACTGAGTGTGACTGAGTGCTGAGAAGCCTGAAAAACAGATGAAAAATACTGCACTACACACTCCCTCCTGCTGCCTCATACAAAGATAACTTTTTATTTATTTGCCATTGCCTGATGATAAACCACAAGTGTGGTTAAAATATATCAAGTAAAGTTTAAAATTATGTTTGGTTCTCTTTCCACCTCCCACAGCAAATAAAAAAAATTATACTTTGATAAAGTCTAAAACACAAGTTGTCATCCACATACTTGGACAAGAAAAGCTTAGGGAGTACATGAAGCAAGTGCTATTACAAGGGTGTTTCCCCACCACTAAAATCTAAATAAATATGCAAAAGTGAAAGATTTTCATCCGTTCCTCTTAGTATTAACTTTAACTAAAATCACAAGTAAGGGTGTTTTCAGGATATCTAACAGCCAGAGTCTGTTCCCAGCATCCCAACGCAACTCCAATACACAATACCACTGCTATTGCCTACGTGGCCCTGCCTGGCACCCAGCTGATGAGGCCATTCCTCCAGCACCCTTGCTGCATGGCTGATTTATAAGCCGAGGACACTGGATCCAGTCCCAGCTGCTGCACAACTGCAGGAAGCCTCCAGGAGCCTCCAGCCTCTGCCGTTTAACCCAACCTGACAAGTTCCAAAGAATGTTTTATTTCTGGCCTGGGACGTTGTATCATTTTGTTAATGGATTGGAAGTCAACAGTCCTCTATAGCTGACAACCGTTAAGTGCTGTGTGATTTAAATTCAGAATCAGCAGCATAGAAATGGTGTTAAAGTTATGGTTTCTGCTTTATGATCGATCCATTGCCCCACCCATACCAGCATGTCCAAAAGGAAATCCCAGCAGACAAGAACTTGTCCACAACTAATATACACTTTGTTTTCTATGATTTAGGCTCTGGTTTGGAATTACTGATTTTCACCCCTCCCCTTCCCTGGCTTGTTTTGTTTCTACATTTTTCTCTTAGATTTGGCAATGTTACCTTAACTCCTCCTGCTGCTTTCTGGCACAGATCCAGCACAGCTCCTTCCAGCCCCATAAGCATTACTATCATCTGCTGCTGAGGAACTCTGTTCAGATGGACAGCTGCCACATTACCTTGTCTGCAGGAGAAAAGCAAATCGTCATATGAAACTAACTTGCAAAGAGGAACCCTCAAGGCAGGGCTGTGGAAAAGCATGGTGAACTAACCCCCACCATTCTGCACTGCTTGTCACACCCAGACCAACTCATTTAAAGTTAGCTTTAGCATATCCAGAAAGGATGTGAGAGAGATCGTTTCCACGCCATGATTTCCTTTTTGCATGGCTTCCATGGTTATCCTGACATGTTTTACTACATATCTGCAAATACCAGAAAAACCACCCTCCTTCTGGACTTAGTGTGAAATGAGGCTGAGGCACAGGCAGCAGAGGGTTGTGATTAATGCTGAGGTGGCTGCCACAGGGATGTGCTTAACTCTAGGAAGGGTGGTTGCCTCTTGCTGGTAGGGGCTAAAAGTACAGTGGGACTTGTTATTTGCTAGGTTTCAAGGAGCGCTTTGATTTATATCAGCAAATTTTGCACCACCACTAAAATACTTGCACAATGAACAGTTGGAGCCTGCTCACACTAGACTCGGCAGCATGCCTCCGTCTCTGCAATAGCTGTTTCCTCAGGATTGCTCAGAAGGCATAAGCAGGCTTCATTAAAGATAGCAGTCTCTTTCATCAACTGGGCTTTCCATGCTGGTTCTCCAAAAGGCACAGAAACTACCAGTGTGTGGTTAGGTTGTATAGCACAACCGTGGGAAATCTAGAAGCAAAAAAATATAGCAAAAGTTAGTTTGGGGGGAATCTAGAGCTCTTCCAGTGCAACCTCCCACTCAATGCAAGGTCCTCTAAGGTCAGGTTAGTTAGCTGAGCTTGCTTTCAGGGTAACCTATTCCAATATTTCACCACCCTTATGACCAATTTTTCTTTCCTAACACTTAATGAGAATTTCCCTGGTTGCAATTTGTCTCTGATGCCTTTCATCCTGTCATTAAATGCCTCCAGGAAGATGTTGGGTCTGTCCTTTGTACACTCTCCCTGCCATTGGGTTGCAATATGATCATCTTCTCATAGCCTTCTCTTCTCCAGGCTGGAAAAACCCAGCTCTCTCAGTCTCTCCTACTCCAGCCACCAACCAGCTTGATGGAAACTGTGGGTTTGCCTCTGAGGAATACTCAATCCAGGAACAGAGCAGGATCTCTGTGAGGCTTTGCTCACTCTTTGCTGCGTATCTCTCATCGCCTTTTCATCCAAAAGCTTTTCTTAAGACTCTCCGGCTTTCAAGATAACAGAGCCTTAGCTTCTTATGGAAAAAGACAGTGCTTCTGGATTGAGTTCATAGCAAGACAGACCATTAGTGAAACAACCACGTTGCCACTTCCATCTTCAGGGTGTAACTGCCATTCCACCCTGGTCTTGCCCCTAATGTGCCCTTTTTCCATTGCACCTGTAGGCAAGCCCTTGGACTGTGCTGTCCTTGTGACAGCTCAACAGACAACCTCAGCTCTAATCACTAGCTAAAGAGCTGCAATAATACATTACTTACCTTATACCGGAAAACCATTGCAACTTCACAGTTAATAACTGCACTAAACATTGAGTGAGAAAATGCACAGGCATGGATATTCCCTGTTTGAAACAGTCATCCTACCACATTAACACATAGAAAAACAGAGTAATAAAGACCCCTTCTGGCTTCTCTCAGATGGAGTGACACAATGTCATGGTTTGGCCTCATCCGGGAACAAAGAACCAGTGGCCGCTCTCACCCCACCACGGCCGTGGGGGAGAATCTGAAGAAAAAGGCAAAACTTGTGGGTCGAGACAAAGGCAATTTAACAGAACAACAAAGGGAAGAAAACAATAACACAGAGAGGAATGTACAAGCACGATCCCTGCACCATTGCTCATCGACCGGACCCAGGACGTCCCAGCCTGGTCCAAGCAGCCACTTCCCGGCCCCTGCCCGGCAGCTCCCGGCATTCTCTCTAACACAGTCCCATTTCCAAAGCTATGAAAGTAGCATTAAGCTCTCACACACACTCCAGCAAACCCAGAATTCCCTTGCAGCAGTTCCCCGTCATGATCATCAGACTACGGTAAGAGACAGAAAGGCAACCTCAGGCACAGAGCAGTTCCACAGCCAAAAAAACCTCACAAAGCAAATGGGGGCCACTGCTGAACACGTGTTAGAGGCCCACACGCTTTAACAGCACACGTGAGCTGAAAGCTGTTTCAAGACACAACAAAGAAATGCTGAAGAGCCAACTCAAGGCAAGAAAAGAGAATATTTTGGGAAGCTTCCAACAAAAAGCTGTAGACAAGCAAAACTCCCTTGTGCCTCCTGTGGCCACTGGGATGTTAAGTGACTGTTCTCTCCACCTGCCGTAGGAGTGTGGGCGTCTGTGGACAATGAGTACTCATTAACATCGATTCATTAATTTGGAATTAAGGATGTTGTTCATCACAGCATCATAAATGCTAAAGAGAGAAAAATTGTGCATTCGGCAGCATTTGCACTGATCAGAAAGACAGGTTTAAGCTGCAAACAACTGTCCATGAAAGGACTGGCACAGGTCAGAGGCCAAAGCAGCAGATGGACCCAGGTCTCATACAGCAAAGCAGATTCATTACTGATCCAGGCTCCATTCTTAATCACTTAAGGCAGTAATCTAAAAGGTGGTAGGTTTGGTCTATCACAGTCCTAATGCTCTAAGGCAGCAACTCCACAGCTAAGATTTAGATTCAAGGGAACAGTCCAAAACACTGTTAAGGCTTTTATTCAGTTGGTAGCTTTTCACGATCTAAAACTAATCAGCAAGCCTGGATCCCTGAGCATAATTTGGTCAGTTTAGTTTACGGACACAAAACTCAGGGAAAACAGAGAGCACAGCTTAAGGACTAGCAAAATAACCTCTGGAAAAGGGAAAGTAGACCCATGCATCCAAAGCCATTTCAGAGATGTGTCTGACAATGCCCATATGTGCTGTCAGCCCTGACACATGGCTCAGCCATGACAGCGGTGGCAGCAGCTAAAAGCGTGGTAACAGGTACTTCCTGGAGTGGAGAACGTACTATGGCCCATTCATGCCACAGTACATATCTTGCACCATATCCAGGACGAAACAGCAGAGGCAAATGAGAAGCAGATCTATGCAGCTCACATGGAAAGTAAGTTATACCTAATTGTTCCTCAGGGTGATAATGGCTGAGTTGTAAAGCCCTGTCTTCTAGTTTGGTTGGATGCTCAGGTCTAAGTCTCTCAACTCCCTCCCACAGAGACTAAATAACAATTTCTTCCTGTGAATGGAAGAGCACATCATCAGTAACTTGCTTTTAAGGGGTGATAACTTGAATACTATTTCCTGTTTTGACATTTTAACCTTGTTCAGGCATATTATTTTGACATGTTATTAAATCTTTATCCTGTTTTGTACCCACAATCAAGCTATGTGAAATCTAAGAACAGCAACAACACATTTTTTCTTTAAGAAATGTGCATGATTGATAGACAAAAAAACCCTACTATCTCCTGTCTTACCATTCTTTATAAAAATCCTCCTCATGATTTCAGAACAGCAACAAATATACAACGTACTCCACTGCTAACACCTGAAAAGGTCTGAGTTGTGGTCCAGAAATACTGCAAATTTTATATCTATTAGTAACTCAAATGCGTCAGCATCCTCATCCTCTAATTGTCCTTGTTTTTGAAAGGATATAACATCTTACTTCCATTAGGTTCTGTGAAGTCAATGAACACAACGAACTGTATACACATGAAAATATATCATCAAATAAGATGGAATAAACTTCTAGTATTTGTTGCACTCCAGGACTGAGAACAATAATAAAAATCAAACATAGACATCACTGGAAATACCTGAGCATTCAAAATCCAAAAGGAAATCAGCGAGTAGCTTTCAGAGATGAGAAGGTCACAGAGTGTCAATCACAAGATTCGAACTGTCAAAAGGGAACTGGCCACTGATGAATCACACACAAACATGAGAAGATTCATAATACCAAGCACAGGAAAAATCCTATAAATGTTTACTAGCACTTTACAGACTGCTTTGATTATCTTCTGTTGATAAGTACACATCACGCAGGTTTAATTTAGTCATATTGCAATTAAGATGTCGAAAGCAGCCTCTGAAATGGACATCTATTAACTTTTTCAATAGTCTAATTAGGATGACAAAACAAGACATACATCACAATGCAATGTAAGTCTCAGCTAAAAGCAGCTGGCTGAAACTGAGATGGCATTACTTATTTTTTTTAACAACTTGGAGAGAAAGCCCCTAGGAAGCATTTCAACCTGTAATTTTAAGGTAATTCTTTTAAAAACACTTAACAAGTTAAAATATTTAGAGACAAATTCTTCAGTGAAGTCATCTGTCCTACTTGAGCCTTTCACATAAAATCCTAGTGGATCTATTCAAGTGCTGCTGCAATCAAGTTACTGCATTCTAACAAGGCACAGGTTTAGCCTGCAAATGTTCTTCCCCTAGAAAACTTCTCTTCCAGCTTGTACCAAGAAACAGTCTCTCTGCCATTCATCCTGTAGCTGAGGTCCCTCCCCTTCACTTTGTATTTGGCTGAGACACTTTCCAGTTGGAAAACCAATCTGAAAGCAAATCCGTATTCAGTTGTTTTGAAGAGTGGAGATCAAAGATTGCCCAATGAGTAGTTGCTAGGACTACGTCTACCTGGATAAACTTGTGTCATGCAATCTCTTCCCACAGCAACTGCACCAATGCTGGCCCTGCAAATTTGCTATTTTCAGTCGGACAAAGAATGATGGCCATGCTAATACATTAGTACCACCGAGGCGTTTAAGGCAAGGCTCAGTAGGCAGGCAGTTTGTGTACTAAACATGCTGTCACAGTTGCTGCTACTGTGCACAGGGACAATCCTGGAACACCACATACCTAGAATTTAACTTCCCTTGACCTTTGCGGGTTTTCAAGTTCGGGATTTAGCTGCTTGGCTCCATTAGGAACAGCAGGAAGTGAGCAGTTAAAATCCCTAAAAAGGCTTTGAAAGCTACTTGTGAAATGTTCCCATGCCTCTCTGCAATCCAGCAGCTGGCAGGAGGGAGGGGAGGCTGAGGAATGGGGGAGCAGTTAGAGTAGGAAAGGGAACAGGAGGAACACAAGAGCAAAGTTTGGTGCTTACAAAACCAGCAACTCAAAAAAAGACCTTGAGGAAGAGTCTGTCAGCTCCACTTCATGCTTCATTACACAGGGCCCTATTCTGCTAAGCTCCCCAGATGTGGAAAAAGGTACTGAAACTTCCAAAGCAGCAGTCTATTCTGTTCTTCAAAGACATATCAATTTGGGGTTTTTGCCAGCTTTTTGCCCACTGCATCATGTATTTTTACAGTTGGCCTGTGAAACTGCCTAAGCCTCTGCCAAAGCAGGGTGGATCCTCCAGACATCTCTGGCCGCAACTCAGCAGCTGGAAGTCCTACAGCACACCTTGGCTAAGGCTGTTCTGGGATCTTGCTCCAGAGTCAGGTAAGAGCAGGGAGGAATGTCTTCCAATCCAACATTTTTCAAACCCCAGAGAGGTGACGTGCCATTTTAACAGGGTCGTTATCTCAGATACAGACATGTCTGTACACTCCTGGGCAATGCCTGCATTCTTCCTCTCACTGCCTTGGAGCCTCATTTGCCTCTGGTCAGTACAGCTCAATTATTTTCTTAACCTATTTGCAGGTCAATTGTCCTGATTGATGCAGACTTCCGGATGCTAGGAACAAACTTTAAAAATTTGCATTGAAGGATGAATTCAGGTTCATTGTTATAGAAGCAGGTTCCCAGAAAGATCGTAGCAGAGATCCCACCATGGCCACTCATGCAAAGATGGTTGGTTATTCTCTCAGTTGTTCAGGGACCTGTTGAGAAGGCCAGTAATGATTCCAACAACACAGTAGCATTTTGAACCAGCAAGCTACAGGTCCTACAGACATGGGGAATTTGTTTGCCTCTGTTATAAGAAGGGAAGAAAAACACCAAAATATGCAAAATGAGACACAAGTTTCACAGTCATTTTAGAGAAAAAAGCCCAAACTCATACTTGTTGACTTAACAGCTATGCAAACCAAAGGAAGCAGAGTACTAGAGCTTTGCTTAGAGAACAGATAAAGGAAATCCAGTCAAAGAGGGGAGAATTAGAGATCTAAGACCTAAGCAGCATTACCTCAATAAATATACAAAGCACTCATTTTGCCCTAATAGTGCTGGTGCAGATGTCACTGATCAGAACCCATTTATAGACATTTTTGTTAAACACAAACTGCGCAACTAAAAGCAAATTCCTGTTTGAACAGTAATAAACAGAAACCACATCCCGATCCCACACAATTACCAGCCAGCACAATGCAGAGAGTGAGTAGACCAAGCCAATTTATGAGGCAGTCAGAGGATTTGCTGATGTATCTCACTAAAGAGCCTGGCTCAGCACAGGCTGATGGGCTAGAGGTAAGGGATGATTCCCCCCATCACTTCTCCAGGTATCAGATGACAGTAATTTTCCCTCGCAGTGCAGTGGGCTACTCACAAAGGAATGGAAGGTGTAGGGCACTTGTAAGCTACATTTGGTCTCTCTCCAGATCTACTATTGCACAGCCTTTTCTGCAAAAGTCAGGAAGGAGCAGGATCTGGAATTTCTGTCCCCAGTGACAATTAACCATAGCAGCTGCTCCTCCCAGTTCATAGGTCCTGCAGATATCGCAAGAGAAGGGACAACACAATGTTCTGCACAATCTTCAGGAAACAACCAGTGGAAGAGGAAGGATAACATCATACTGTTGTTGGCATTGGCCAAACTGTACAGAAAAATAATGGTAGCACTGATACCGCAGCCCTCCTTATACTTGATTCTGAAGCTCCCCAGATGTGTTCTAAGACGAGATCCTGGCAACAAGCTCCATGGAAAGCCCAGGAGGCAGACAGTAATTTCGTATTCTGCACAGGGGCTGGAAAGCATGAGGTGAGCAAGACCTGAACTCTCAGAATTACAGAAGTGCTGAATCGTGTTCAGCGAGACCAGCCATGCTGCATCTCCACATCAGAAGAAAAAACGTGTGAGATCACTTAACAGATTACACGGGCAACAGCTTTCTAATTCTGAGTGCTCTGCATTGCAGTCTTAACAATGAGGGGAGGAAGTTACTGGATCTATTATTATTTTAGTGGGCACTTTCTCATTGCCAAGGAAATATATACATGTATTTAAATAAAGGACGCCCTCCCCTCCACAAATGCATAAGCTTTATGTCACTAGAGTGGCAATCTCAGATACTTAGAGATAGAATGAAAGATCTAGGATCTCTCAACATACTTAATGAGTTCGTGTTTTTTCCCCCTGGTTAGACAGGGAGAGTGTGTCTAACAGCTGCAAAGCCTCACTGGCTATTCATAGTGTCATGTAAAGCTCTGACCTACAGAAGCTGTAAAAGGAAACTAGCTGCTTCGCTGTGTAAATCTTCACCATCAAAGCAGAGCTCAAACTGACAGGTTCCAGTTGATTTGCCTCCCCAGTCTCCATTAATTACAAGGTCTTCTAATTACTACATGCATGCGAGGGGTGGAAACAACTTAGCTGTTCCTCCAAGATTTAATTACCAAGCTCACACCAACAGCGACCCAGCTTGGCCCAGTACAGCAGGAGCTGTTCGCTCTCACAAAATTCTGTTCACCAACAGAGCAGCCTCTCCCTGCTGCGGTCAACCCAGGACACCAGCTCCTGGTGGAAGTGGGGAGAAGATCTCCTACCTGCCTTTTCCTCTTCCCATTCAAGCAAGAGGTGGGCACAGCTGGTCACCCACACAACTAGAGCCCTGTTGATGGCAAAGAAAAATCTTCACAACCTTCTGGATGGGCAAGGTCCGTATTGATTCTCTCCCCCACTTCTCAGATTCTCTCCTTACAACTCCCCCGAAAGGTACAATACAATGTCCAAGACTCAAACGACTCATGAATGAGCCTGACTTCCAACAGCATGCCTTTTTTCCTCCTGAAATACACCCATGGCTGGTGTCTAAGGGGGACTTGAGCAAGAACAGACACATTGATGGCAGCTCAGAACCCTGAAATCGGTTATACTTGGGCGAGTGGCACAGAGGAACTCGTGACATCTCCAGGCCAGTAGCCATTTTGCTATAGGTGGTTGGGCCCAGAAATAGTAGCCCTGGTGGGTCCAGCTGCCCTGATGCAACAAACGGCCTATAAAAACTGCTAAATAGTGGAGAAGGGGGACCAAATCAGTCCACATCAAACATAGCAATGCATCCAGAAACAAGAATGCAAATAACTTCATTTTCATCTTTACAGCATGCTCTTGCATACCCTGCAGTCTGCAAGAACAGCCAGCAGTAACAAACCCCAAAGAAAAGGCAGGGAATAATATGGATTGAAAAAAGCAAGCCAGCACTGCTCAGCCCCTCTGAAGAGTGCATCCAGTCCAACTGCAGTTCTGTTGAGAAAATACTGCTCTGCAAACGTTCAAAATGAGCTTCAGGTAGCAGCTTTATGGATCTCAAAATGCAACACGATAAACAGCATGTACAGAAAACACTACAGTCTATCAGGAAGGATATTAAGACCTTCTGGTTGAGGAACTTCAGCAAACGCTTAGTCAGCCTGAATTTATGATCTGATCCTTCAGTTCCCTGCTCCAGAAGTTACTAGCCCTTGGCTTCTTCATACAAGCTGTGCTCATTCCTGAGTATGGCTTTTGGAAAAGACAGAAGGGAACTCAGCTGAGCACCAGCTCTAAACTCTTGGTTGCTGTTTTACTTACTGTTTTCTATTCATTCTCTTTAAAAAAATAATATTAATGCATAAGAGAGGAGAAGAATGAGCAATAAAGGCTGCTAAAAGAATAACTTGGAGCTGTGAACAGAGATCAATAATTAAATCCGAGATCTGTTCAGTCAACACCACCCAGAGCTGAGGAGAATTAAAAACCACACATCTGACTCCCAATCATTCAAATGGGAAGTGAAGGACAATCCTAGGGCAAAAGTTTTCAAAAGAAAGTGGATCTTCCTGGACCACCTTTTATGGCTGATAGTATAGCAATTAACTTACAAATAAAATAACCCCAAAGTCACTATATTATAAACCCTTGGTTCTGGTTTTACAAAGCAACAGACCCCTCTCCTCATTGATCACCCCAGCACAGTTAGTATTTGATTCATGAAGCTGCACCTCAGGTTGCCAAGAACAGAGCTGCTCCTTAATTAATAATAACGAGCACTAGCTGAGGAGCCTCACACTTATCAGACCCTAAAGGAGCACCAGCTGAAGCAGGGATCTCAGTGGGCAACTTTTATTCAACCAGAAGCAGAAGCACAAAGTGATTAGTAAGAGATAGCGTTTACAAAAGATGCATTAGTCATCTTTGATGTTCATGCATAATATCACCAGCATTGTCAAAAATAACACCTTTTCGGGTTTTAGCAAAGCATTTGGTACCACAGCCCATGAAACTACCTGAAAGTGATTGCATCCATAAGTCTAACAGCCACAACTTGATAATTAGCCATCAGACAGTAAAGGCACAAATTCACCGTAGCTGAGAAATAAGATGCATTTGTTTTACTGTGGCAGATTCTTGTGGAAAGTAGGAAAAATGAGGCCATTGCATGACACAAATAACATGACACAAAATCATTTACACACTAATAAAGAGTGAAAGACTATTGAATGCTCACATAAGGCAGGAATTATTCTGCTTTCTGGTTTAAGAGACCAAACATTAGCTGTATTGCATACACCAGACTTGTTTGCAGAATTAAATCCACTAAAGCACAGGTGGCTGATGTGGAGGTCAGAATTTTGCCATCCCCACCCCCAGAGATACACCAGCAAAAGCTCCAAGTCTGCCACCGAGTCTGACAGTCAGCAGTCTGCTTGTCTCAAATAGTGCTGGCACCCAAACAGGGAAAAGTAGCATCTTCTAATCAGGGCACCCATGTTGGAAAGTTCTTCAAGAGCCCAGAAGGCCCTATTTAGCTTTTGGTGAAATAAGTACAAGTGTCACCTGAACAATCAATGCTGTTAAAAGGAAGCTGTACTGTCTTCCATAGAGCACCTGAAGCACCAGGTCAAGAAAACAAAAACCATTTTCTTTTTCAGAACTAACTTTTTTTTCCATTCCTGTTATTTAGAGGGGGAAAGTCACAGCCATTTAAAAGTGCCAAGAAACTTTTTGTACCTTTCAAACCCTGCATGAATCACACCCACATACAGTAACACACACTGCAAATCCTTTCCAAGAATCTGGTTGTCCTAGCCCCATTCAACACCACGTTCTTCAACTGTACGTTTTAGCTTACAAACTTCTGCACAAAGCATCATACATCATGGGTGGCAGGAATCCCCAGGACCACTAGCAGCTGTTTATTTACAGTCCTTTGTGCACATGGGTTTTTTTCTTTTTATTTTCTTCCCCCTACCTCCCCCCCTTCTCTTGAGAGCACCAGGACTTCTCACTCTCGCCCTCAGAAGTGCCCCAGTGTACCGCCCAGCTCTCCCAAAGCAGCTGACTTAAATGGCCAATGGCACACATGCAAAATGGCCATGGGAGCCACAGAAGCATAGAATTTAAGAGAGACCCCTGGGTTGTGGGATTGAGTTTCCTGTAATCCCTGTCACTTTTACTGCCGGTCACATTCAGCATCACAAGATTTGTCAGGTCAATCATGACAGGTGGTCGTTGCAACCACCGGAAAACAAAAGCACTAGAGTGCATCCAACCTAAACTTAACAACTGCCAAACAGGCAAATAAGAAATTCTGCAGGACATCCAACACCTGGGCAAATGGCCAGATATTTCCATGTACCTTCCATCATGGTAGGAAGGCACCTTGGCTTTGTGCAGAAAAAAAAAAAAAAAATCCCAAAACAACTAAAGAGCCCAAGGAACCAAACAAACCAACACATGTTTGAATAAATGGCCTATTCTTGGAAACGGTCTGTTTGACCCAGGGCTGTTACCTTCCAAAAAAAAGAAAAGAAAAATACCCCACAGCTCTGCACATAGCTATCAGCAGCTGGGCCAGCTGCTATTGGATTCAGGGCTGTGCATTTCCAGCAGAGCTCACTCAGGTTTCCCACCATGGCAGCATGGTCCACCGCAGCTAGTCAGAACACAGACAAGTGCCAAAGGTGTTCCAAGGGATCATGCATGTTTTAATGCAGCAAATTAAAGGAAGAAAACAGAGGTGGAATACTTATCAAAGCTGCAGCTTTAAAGATACTTATAAATAACTGACTTAAAATTAATTCAGACAGTGTTTGCTTTGTTTCTCCACAAAATCCAAGTGGCAAAGCTGAGGAGAATTAATTATTCCCGTACCTTTAATAGCACAGAGGCTGGCAATATGGCTTTAGACAGCAAGGAAAAACATCTCTGAGGAGCAGACTCAGGACTGAAAAGTGATTTCCTCGGTTCCTCTAGTAAGAGGTTAATTCATTGTCAGTCCGTACTCCGCTGTTGAAAAGCTTGTGTCCTCTGCAGTTACATGATGAAAAGACAAACTCAGTAATGCCCATGAGTCACTATGGAAGAGAGAAACAAGGAAATAGTTACCAATAATCAAACAAATAAATTCTGATCTAGGAGTGACAGGAAAAGCAGGTAAAATGATGTGGAGATCACAAGTTGGTATAAGTTAATTGTCTGCAGGTAGTTTTTTTAAAAGAGAGAAAGGGAAAAGATTCAGAATTCCTTAAGTTACTGGGTTGATACACTTATATTTAATTACAAATAAAGGAATCCACATATGTAAACAGCAAGGGGAACTGTGGAGATGCAAGGCAGGCGAGAGTCTGTGTACATGTATGAAAACATTCGGGGGGGTGCAGGGAAACAGGCAAAGGATAAACCTAGTATGGTCATGTCTGTAGAATGCCAGCTGTTTCCCTCCTTTATTCTCCCAACTTGGAGAAGGCAGATCAGGTGGAACTGGAGATGTCAGTGAAGAAGAGACAACCTTCTGAAAATAGGGTCAAAATACTTTAGTAGATAGAACCGAATCTTTTCTTCCAGACCCTGCACCAGTATCACTTTGAGTATGATACAGTTGCCAAGCCAGTAGATATTAAAATGAATTTTCTACTGCCCCATTTTCTTTCTTTTTTTTTGTTTTTGTTAGAAAATACATCCATATACATACAGTGATGTTCCAGCTTGGCTAGGTACCTCCTGCATCCACATGCGTCCTTTAGAAGTTCAAAAAGAATTGCCTTTGAGCTCCGCCCTGTTGTCTGTGATTCGTTTTGCAAAGGCAGAAAAGGGAAATAGAGAGAAACAAAAGGCACATATATGCCGGAACATGATGGTGGTTAACAGATACCTAAGCCAGCACCAACTTGAGTTGATTTATTTTTTCAGCTACCATGCCTTGTCATTTATATGGAACAGGCAGAGTCATTAACATAGTGGCTCTGCTTCTGGTCTTGACAGTTACTGCAGTGTCAGACAAGTCTGTAGCATATTCTGTTGCATGGCAAACACGCTGACTGCACGGCCAGTGCTTCCTCCAAGAGACGTTACAAGTTTTGATGTTACAGCTTTCTCATACGGCTTCAGGAACTCGGCTTCCTTTTGGCCTGCAGCAGCTACTGCCAAACCTTTCAGAATGGCATAATTCAGCACTACCTTCCTGTTCTTCGTGCTTAAGTGGTACATACCCACAATAACTCATATTATAGCCTCTGTGGAACATAGGAGAAAAAGCCGACATTGCTTTTAAAAAAAGAGACCACAGAACTCCCTCTGCTGGATTCAGTCTGAAAAAAATCAATTATTCTTCAGTAATGGTGCAAAGCACTACTATCCTAAGGAGATCACTCAGATCTAGCAATAGAAACCACGTTTGCCAAGTACCACGTTGTATTTCTACGGAGCTTTCACCCAAGGTGTAAAGCCCTGATTGCTTGCTGTTAAAATTGACATAAATTGTCATTTAAGAGTGATTTGTTTGCTATTGGAATACCAGTTTTTGAGAGAAGAGAGGCCAAGAAAAATTTTCTGAATAAGCACTAAAAAGCAAAAGTTGTAGGAGAACGTGGTGACCAGCTAACATGGACTCAGTTGACTTGAAGTTTCAAAGGGAAATTTTCAAACAGTTGCAGTTTAGGGGTCATTAAGAATCTTTTCCCTGTGTACTGGAACAGAACTGCTAGAAGAAACGGTTGAGCCCAAGGTTTCCCTGAGCTACAACTCAAACAAGCAAGTCACAATGTAAAGCCCAGGTCTAACACATCACTAATTTAATTCCCTGAAAAATTGCTTGCTTGTATCTATTCTAATTCAGGGCAGTAACATGTAATTCATAACTTCTTCTAACCTTAATTCATACTCGCTGTACTTGTAGAAACATTATCTTTAAGTTAATATGATGGCAACAGGCCTCATGTTTCATAAAAATAAAATGCAAATATTTGAGCTTTGTCCCCGAGTTTGTTCCACATTAAATATTCTTACAGGATTTCAGTGCATTCTCAGTGGTAAGCAAATTAAACCATGTTCTCGAACATGTTGGTATGCAAAAAAATCCGGCTCTGCAGACTGGAAGGCTTACTGCAGCAGGGCTGCTCACTGCTACAGCCTCCACGTGTCAAAGCACAGATCCTAACAAATCAACAGACAGCCGAGACTGATGGGCCATGAAACATGGTATGCAAATGAGTGATCACTTCCATTACTGAAGGTCTGAGGAGGAAGCGTTACCTACTGGGTACTAAATTCATGGAACCTTAGGAGTAATTTTTTTTTTTTTTTTAAAGATGTAACAAAAGTATGCTCAAGAAATCAGGCTGATTTAAAGCACGCTGAAAACTGAGAACCTAATAGCATTAGTGATTTCTGATTATTTAATCTATGCTATATACCATAAATTTGATGCACAATTAGACAGCAAAGAAAACACGCATACGTTCTCCCTGAGTAATTTTCCAGGGGTGACCACAAGCACAGCAAATTGTTGCAGCATAGTGAAGAGAACACCTCTTCCCAGGCAGGCAGGATTTTCTCTGCAGGGTATGTTTGTGCACTGAAAGAGCAGTTAAAGATTTCTACAAGGGCTTGGAGTTGCAAACACATTTGCACGTTTAGTCTTTATCTCCTGTATCCCTTGTGGATTTCCAACCTGAGCAGTCAGTGAGCTGAACGATAAATACAGACAGCTGAAACAAGACAAGCCTGTCACAGAGACCAAGCAGGGAAAACAACTAAATTATTCCAGTTCAAGTTAGACAGATGCTTTGGTTGAGGTTATCGATGCCTGGTTTACTTCCTCCACCTCCAAACAGATGATTGCTGCGTTTAATGGAACAATGTTGCTCCTGCTCAGTGAAAATAATAAATCAGTATAGCTCAGTTTGAGGCTGGCCCATCAAAGCAAACAGGACAGGGTGAGGAGACGAATGGTCTGTATGCTACTCAAAAAGACATAGCCCCACCTATGCCTAGGAAGGTGTTTTGACATCGAGAGAAATTACACATACAGAAATTAGATGGTTATAAACGTGCAGTCTTTCAGCTGCTTGCATTGCACTGCCCTCTGCTGTTCACAGGAGCAAAAGTCCAGCCTTCTGGCTGCATTAAAATGGGGTGGAGGAAGGGCAAGAACAGAAGTTTTCACTATCAAAACAGATGGAAATATGAGTTGTCTTTCAAGCTGATCTGAAGAGGGAAAGGGAGTAGATGGAAGTATTTTTTCCATGGGATTTTTCCCAGACAAAGCACGTCATCTTGCTTGCTCTTATCCACCCACTTTCGATGCATTTACAATTAGAATAATAACACTTAATTCTTGTCCTTTTCTCAGTAGGGCTCTAAGTGCTTTACCAAGAAAGTGCATACTATTAGACCTTATTTACCCTGCAGACACTGACAAAAACACATTTGCTAAGGCCTGTGCAATTGGTACTTGGTTCAGAGCAGATAGCATCATGTAATGACCCTTACGTACAGAACAGCTGAGAAGCCCTTCTATAACTCTTACCCTATGACCACTAACATATATCTAACACCTCTCCTCAGATTTCTCAGTTTGTACCTACACTAGTCACATTCTAGGATAAGACTCTAGAAGACATACATCCACAGGTGATGCAGTGTTCCGTGTCAGCAGTGTAAGAGATGCGATTTCACACTGCAGTGTGAAAATAACCGCCATGACCCTTTCTCTCCTTTCAAAGAAATAATTTGTAGGAAATGAGACAGTATTACATAACAGAATAACAGCTGTCAAAGACAGTCTCTTGAGAAAATTAACACCCTCAAAGCAGATCAAAAATAAGTGTCATTAGAAGCATGTTTTAAAGGAAAAGCATATTTTGCATATAAAAATACAAATACACAGTATTTTTTCAGTACGCTCTGTGTCCCAGAAATGCCACACACAGAGCTTTCAACAGCCATTAATATAACACACGCACACAGACCTTAGCTAACTCTTTTGAAGTAAGAAATTGAATGCCAGCATAAAATGCACAGGAGTATTATTAGCAGACAGCTTGTGTATCATTAAGCTTCCCTGCATGGTAATACCAAATCTGTGACAGTTTATAAGCATATGGTTTGAACATCATAGACTTTCTAGAAACATAAGTTCAGATCCTGGCAGGATCAACTCAGCTTGACAACCTTCTGCTGTGTATCTTGCAGCAATAACTGCTTGGCTACTACTGTTTGATACAAGATCTCGCACAAATGGCTCGCACCTGCGACTGGGGGCTTCCAGGTTGCTACCTGAGTACAAAAATACCCCAAAAAAACAGAGCAACAACCCACAGAAATTACAGAGCAGAACTTGAGAGCGTTTATAAACCAGGACTGAACTCAGAGCTGCCTGTAGCAGCCTGAACACCACAGAAGTTGCTTGCTCAAATCACTTTGCCAAAGGTGAGTGGAATTTAAAACAAAACAAAACAGTATCCCATAAACTCACAACTTTTTGTATAAACTTAACATACATCTTTGGGATCCTCCAGGAACCTCCAGGTTCCTACTACACCATGATACTGACAATGTACTGTTTCAGATACGTATTCCCATGAGAACTTCCTCGCAGGGCTTCAGAGAACTTGTCCACTGCGCTGCATGTAACTCACATGGAGAAACTGTTCCCTCTCGTTTATACTTCATGAATTCCTGCAAATAACTGTTGTGGAGCCCTAATAAGATGGAGAAATTCACTGGATCTCATAGTAACAAAATAGCTCCAAATAAGTTCCACAAAACTTGCCCTGCAATGAATTACTTTAAGATTTTTTTAAAATTGTATTTTATTTTAAAAGTTATTTTTGTATATAGCTCAGGCTTTTGAAAACTCCGAAGGAGGCAGATGTGTAGAGATTAATATAATATTCCAGAAAATAAGGGAGAATTCATTTCCTCAGGGAATTTTTATCATGCTGTCAGCATAGAAACTTGCAAGTCTGGACTTCGCTAACACTGGTATTATTCTAATTTTATATGAGGAAAGTAAGGCACAGAGATTAAAGGTAGCATGGGATTAGTACGGTTTGTCAAACTCAGTAGCAATTAAAATGGAGTAAAGAGTTGTAGGAATTGGAAGACTTTTATATTACTATGCACTGAAATCTATCAGCCTAAGTGATTCAAGTCTTTAAAGGCTATGTTTTTATATGCATAAACTTCTGATTTAGCTGAGTTAGTGGTATTTGCCATCCCTAGACTTAGCACTGTGTGCGCACAAAAGCTGTTCTATACTGATGATCATAAGGGAAATTTACACAGGCTGATTTTCAAGGGTGTCCCTTTCTAACTGTAGCACCCAAGACAATGATGTATCAGGTTTCTTCAGAATAAAATCTAAACAATTGTTTTGATTGGAGATGTATTAGGAGAACCACATTCTATCATAACGTGAAGCTCAATTGAAAGCTAAATGTTTCTCCCAAATTGCTGCATTTCTATGGAATTTTCTGAAAAAAGTAAACTTTTGGAGAATCCTATCTCCACAACTGCTTTTAAATGCCCGTCAGCTTGGGCTATTTCAGAGGCTCGCATTGAATAGGCTTTAAAAACCAACCTCTATCATAAAATTCTTTCAACAATTGAAGTGATTTTCAGAGGCTGTGATGGAGGGAAGCATTTTATTATTTAAAGAGCTTTGAAGTTTTCAGATTTTGTTCTGCTTTAAGAATGATTTTTTAATTTAGTTATTCCAAATCAGAGTTTCTGGACTGTTATGCAAGGCAATTACTTCTGCCTTTAGCTTCCTATCAGAAACTCCCACTGTGTTCAGTGAGGACTCGGGAGCAAGCACACAGACCTCCCCATGTACTGTACTAGACCTGAGGACTCTTACTCCCTGTGGTTTCACAGGCAACAATTAGAACTAACAGAAAATCCCCCTCCTACCTTTCAGACTGACTGATGAGCATTAAATACTTGAGTAACTCATTTTTAGAGTTGTGGCATTAATGTCCTCTGCTAAAAGCCAATACTCATTTGAAAGAGCAGCTAACATTCATAACCTATGAAAAGAAGCAACCACAACAATCTGGTTGATGTCATGCACGCACCAGTATTAACTAGTCTAGTTCAGCTACATTCAGTTGTGCTCATAAAAATAAAGCATTGCTACACAAGGAAAGGTGCCAAGGGTGTTGAATTCTGGGTTGCAAAAGGGAAGTGTCAGACATTTCTCCTCATCTAAGACTTCCTCCTCACATGTAATATTCTGCCCGATGACAGTAAAGCAGATCTCTTCCAGCGTCAGGAGAACATCACTCTCAATCCAGTCAGCAGAACATCGCTCATCACTGCCACAAGGCCTTTGCCTCCGGATGGGAGAGGGCAGAGAAGACAGGGAAGCTGTGACTTACAGCTTTTAGGAACACTACATAGCCATTGCATCAGCTCTTTAACATCTGATGATCGCACCGATAGGATTAGACATCGCTGTAACAGTCTTGTCCATCAAGCAAAGAGCACGCTTACCCAGTGGAACTGCAAGGCAGGAGGATCCACAACACGTAGCCACCTTTTGGGTTTCAGTTGAGGACAGTACCTAAAACATATGTTTGAATTTGGAAACCCTATGCAGGAGTTCCCCCCGCCCCCAAAACCTGTGAAAATCTTCAAAGATCATCTTGAAGCTCAAAATAAAACCTAAGGTTAAGGATTACAAGCTTCTGTCTGCAGTATTTTCTAAATGTTCTAACTTCAAACTACAGGATTCTCCACTTGCCCATCCCCAAATTTTGATTAAAATGTCAAACTTGAACTTCCACCTATTGAAACAGGTCAGATAAAATTAGTGGAGCAGATTTCCCTTTTTCCTCAAGAATAATAAATCATTCAAACTATGGGCAAATTACTAATATATAATTAGGAGCTATTTATGAATGTTTATATGTATGCATACATTATATTGATCTGGACTCCTGTGGGGGAGTAACTTTCTCAAAGTAATCTCTTACAATAATAATTTTAAACTAGTCAATTACATAAGAAAACTATGAAATACTCTTCTCTCCTCAACTGTGTGTTAGAGGTGAGATAACATACCTTTAAAAACTTGCCACATCAGTCCTTGATCATCTGGAAACAATACAATAAAATGCTTAGCTTTTCTATGCCTCTTTTTTTTTTTTTTTTTCCCCTTTTCTTGTTCTTGAATAAAGAAATCTCATGCTAAAAGCCTGCAAGTCTGTTGGAGAAAGACAATTCCATGAGAAAACACTGTAAGGATAAGCGTAATCTTTCCTTCCCCCGCAATTTCCTGTCTAAAGTCCTATAATTCTGCATAATGACTTCACATACATGAAGTGAACAGTCAGGAGAAATAGATACTTATTAGAATTATGACTTTTATTTTTATTCACTAGAGCAACATTGAGGAAAGTTTTTACATACAGGTTTTTAAATCAACTTTACAAGCAAATTCCAATATACAATATTTACTCTGGCCTGGGTTAAAAAACAAAAACAACAAAGCAGATAGTAAGGGTACCTCTTGTTTTAGCTAGTATTGAATTTAAGAGTTCACTGACACTGGAATTACTGTTTTTATTGTGGTGCTTTTACAATTAAGTAGGCAGTGAGCAGCTTTACCACAACAGTGACTGAATTTCCTTGATAGCATAGTTGTAAAATTACTATACTGAGACCTACCACCAGGATCATGTATTAAATCCACTCTGCTCAGAAAAAGCCACTATAACGAGATAGGGAATAGTTACGGAAGCCCAGTTCAAGAACGGATTTCCATTTGCATGGCGAGAAAATGTCCATATTAAGAGGATTATGTGCTGTGCAAAACCAGAAATACTTCCCCCCAACATGCAATCTATGCGAGTATGACAATTTAGAATGTGCATATGGTTGTGACATGCAAACAAAGTCAGTCACGCAAATGGTATTCAGTTTTCTAGCATCATTACAACAAATCAGCCTTTAGATCAAAAATTAAATAAATTTTACTGACCTATGATGCAGTCTAGTTGCTGTGTCTAGTCTCACTGCTACGTGACATAAAGTTGAGGAACCCATTTTTTTGGATCTATATGAAAAATTCAGGGCTGTTTTGGATTTTTCAGGGCCTTTGATTATTTCCAGAAAGTCTAAGAGATAATATTGCACTTCTTTTCTCAAACAAAAACATACGCTGGGAACATTATTCTTTAAGGGCTATGCTAGTCCTAGGGAAGTTTTGCCGTTGGCCTTGATTGGCAGTAGGAAGCACAAGCTTCAGGGATGGGGAAAGTAATAATCTGGCTGCATCATCAGTGTTAAAATTCCACGGTTAAATTAAAGTCATTGCACAACTGAAACTCAGTACACTATATGAATATTTTTAAACATGCTGGAGTGCATATTGATTCTGTGAAAGTGATGTGAAGATACCTTGGAAACAGCAACGCTAGCAGGGAAATTAGTTTCAAACAAAAGCCACACACAGCAGGAGGCATCTAGATTATTTTAGGCACAACTCCAAGCAATAAAGCTCATTTAAAGTGCAATTCTCTGTTTTCTTTTGTGTTTATTCACTTGTTAAAATACATAATTGCCTCTGTACACACACACTGAACAGTAGTTTAATAGTTATGTGAATATTGCACAAAAGAACGAGAAATCAAAAACAAACAAAAAAATAGCAAGAAACCAGTTTTAGAAACCTAAAAAAAAAAAACCCAACAAACCCTGAAGATATCAAATGCTTTAATTTATGTATTTAGGATAATCTGCACCAATACTGATATATCTGCACCTTCCATAAGGTAGATGCGTTACCTGAAAATACTTACTTAATCCCATTTGACAAGCTCTACACAGTGCCCTCTTATCCATCTCCTCCCAACCCTTGTCCTTCACTGAAGTGAAGCTTCAAGCTTCATGCCACTCCTCCTCTTCCAGTTGCCCAACTCTTCCAGTTGCCCATCTACTGACAGGCTTTGCTCGTACTCTGGACTTACTATACATGCAACAGAGCCTTCCCTGGTAAAGTCTGAAGAGCCAAAAGATGTAGTTGACTTTAGAGGGATGCGAGGTTAGCAGCTGAATACAAATACAATTCAGGTTAGCGTCTGTCTCATCCGTCATCAAATCCTGCTGTTTCCAGCTGGATGTCTCACTAATCTGTCAGAACAAAGTGGGGAAATGCTATAACAAAGAATATAATCTATTTATAATCCTTTAACACAGGAAAAAAATGCCACAGAATAAATAGATTTTTGTTCTTCTGCAAAAAAATAGTATTAAGAACTTTTCTTTTTTTAAAATTAAAACCCTGATCATCTCTTTGCTTCTTTCCTTAGTTTTCAGTAAAGGTGCAGATAGATAGATATCTATACTTTTAAATGTAAACATAAAAATTTTAACATCACTCAATCAGGCTGGTGATAGCTCCAGAAAAAGAAGCAATGGAACTCATGGTGAAATATCTCTGTCAATAGCATTCAGTGAAAATAATCCTTTACACAAAATTATACAACTAAAAATAAAATCAGCTCCTCTTCACGGAAAGTAAACTTAAAAACCACCTTCCATAGAAATCTATATGGACCGGAAAACAAACTAGGAATCTGATCATTCCCTCAGCAGTTTTTAAACTCCTGAGAAACACAGTTAGCTGCCAGGAGCTAGTTTTGGGGAAAGAAAAAGTCAGTTCTATTTCTGTATCAAAAGTAAATGCTTACACTGAAGGCCGTCTAATTCAATGCTTTTCAAGGAAAGAAAGAATTTTTCCTGGAGAATAATTGTTACAGTGATCTTGAATCATAGCTATTTCGATCCTGTATCAACTGTAACAATTAACGTTACCCTTGTTACTTCTTGCTTACATTGTCTTTGCCCCAGTTAACAGGAAGTCCTGCAGGTCTCCCATTTCAGATTGATATAAGCAGTTCTGAAATAGAACCTCCCCCCTACCTATTTCACCCCCCAACCTTTTCATTTTTCCACTTCATTGTCAGTTAAAAGAATTTAGTGTGACAAATCCAAAAACTTTCTTGAACATTATTTATGTACTGAAAAATTCAGGTGAGACTATTATTTTTTTTTTCCTTCTCCCATCCAACCAAGGTATCCATCAGGATACCCCTAGTTAAAGGGCTTACATTACAAAAGTTGATTATTGAACTTATTTATGAAATGTCTATACCTATTCACTTTAATGCTTTCAAAGAAAATACTATAATATGTCAACGTCCTATAGCCAGAGCCTAGAACAAACTATTACTACATTTCATTTTACTGACATTATATGCTGTTCAGAAACAGATTTTGAGCAAAGTAATTGTACCAGCCTTCTGCTGCTGATTTAAAAAAAAAAACAAACCAAGTAGTAACATCCAAAAGACAGTGATAGGAAAGAAGGGAAGAACTGGAGATGGGACATATCATTAAGTTTTTGGAAAGCTTCACTGGATATGTATACATGTAACTCACAGCACATGTCATGGTCCCATAGTTGCACCATGATGAGCCTATATTTGCAGACCACTTTCAGAAAAAATACTTCTCCTAGAGAGCAGAAAAATGTTTGTGGTTTTTTTTTTTTTTTTTTGCTTTATTTCCCCAAAAAGCTCCTTCCCAGTTATCATGCACTTCTTTAGAAATTACACCCAAAAAAAAAATTACAAAAAACCCAAAAACCGAAATACACATCTCTGAAAAACTCTTTAAGAGTACCAGCTCTGGATTAGGACATAATAGGATTGCTCAAAGCAAATAAGTGGGGTTAATTTTTTTTTTTTAAATAGCTGCTTTTTAATACAAGCTTTATTCTGTAAAATAGTTTCAAATTCTTACACATATGGAAAAGTTTGTGCAAAATTTCAAGTCAGGTACTTCAGAGTCTTTCAATATTAAACAGAAATCAATAAATACAAGTAGTACAATAAACGTTAAAACTATTAATTAAAATGCATGTTGTGCAACGTCAACATAGGTGTTATGGACCCCTTATTCCCAGAGGCTCCCTACTTACCAATTCATAAGAGCCTGTATTGGAAGGTTTTGCACAAGTATCCTTAGCACTGCATTTCAAGAATCTACCTGGTAACGTGTCTATTCAACACAATAAAAACATACCACAATCTTAACAAATGATGACGTTTAAGAGAGAAGATTCCATTCACCCTGTGAAATCTGCTTATTGTCTGTGAACAGTGAGAATGGGATAAATAAAGAACAGAGCAACTTCAGATTACAGCAAAACAAAACAAACACAACCCACCCAACCCATCAGATTAAATAACATTAAATATGTCAGTTTTGAGATAATGATAAATACAAGGATTTTTGCATAGGCCTCTGGAATACAGAGTCAGAATTATGGCCAATAAAACATCTGCTAGTAACTCTAATTTTCCACCACTTTAACCTAACGAGTACTCAGAACCAAGAAGTTAAACTGAATAGTAATTTCATTGTCTAATAACTCAAACAGAGGTAAGAAATGATTTATGCCATCCTGAAATATATAGTGCAGCATTCCGCTATTCATGGTCACCACAGACTTCAGCATTTGCTTAATTACTAAGATCGCTGGGTAATAGAACCTTTAATACCGACCTACAATTCATGAAACACTCTCAAGAAAAGCTGCACAGCTCAAAACACGAGCCTCAGAACATAACAGAATGGAGTAGGCAAACACTACAGAAAGATGCTATTGTTAATATTCACTCAGGACTTGCAGGCTGTAGATAGAGCAGCCTCAAAGGCAGTCAGCACATAGGAAGTGGTTTAACATATGGCATCATTCAGTGAGATGTAGGTATGTTCTCAATGTGTCTTTGGTTTAGGGAGGCGGGAATGCCGATTAGAGGGCACGCTATCCCCAGAATGCAAACTGGTATTCTGTGTTTGCACGGTTTCCTTTCTCTGCACCGGTGGCTTTGGGATGTTGCTCTTCAAACAGGTGTTTTGTGGCTCTGCAGACACTGGTGTGGATTTCTGACTGCTCGTTTGCTTAGACTTAACAAAGGACATAGTTGGCGGGCGAAGTTTAGACACTTTCTGACTCTGTCTACCCTTTAGGTTATCCTGACCTGATGTTGGCTGTAGCTGAGTCGAACTACTTGATGGTAGAAGGTCATGTTCCTTGGAAGCAGCGGAATGATTTGCAGATCGTGCAAGAACGGCCATCATAGGAGGCACTAAAGCATCTGGGGGCTTTGCAATTCTTAAAGTCTTTGGCTGAGAAGCCTGGTTCGTGAATGAGGGTTGACCTTTCACAGCTACTTCAGTCTGCACCTCTCTAGCATCAGCTCGCGTAGAGGTCTGAAAACAGGAACGAGATGGTAATGAACCTTCTTTATTACGAGTCACCTTTCCAGGGTCTTCAGTATTTTTATTTTTCAAATTTTCCAAATATGATGCGTTTCCATCTTTTCTGTTTAACTGTATGCTCGTTAAAGAGTTTACATCATTCAGGCTATTTACGAGAGAGACATCTGCAGCATTTTGATTCTGATGATTGCTATTTTCATGCAGACCATGTTTAGGATATTCACTGTGGGCCTCGATATGTGGCATTTTTATTAGTTTTCCCTGGGCGAGGTCTGTGGAACGGGGAAGGCTGCTGGAAGGCTGTAGTACTTGAGGCTGTTAAAGAGAAAAGAATACAATAACATATTAGGCAAAGAAACTACCAGATAACATTCTGAATCCAACGTGCGCTGAGTAGATGCTTGAAAAGGGCTGTATATCTGGTTTTCTTAAATCAAAAAACTTTGACAAAATAGGATGGTTCATGGGACGTGTACAAATGTAACTCGTAACTTAAGTGAAAAAAATTATACCAGCACTGAAATACACAACAACATAAAGACAAAAAAAGAAACCGATTAGCTTAAAGAAACATGAAAAAGGCATGATTGATGGTTTCACCTAAATCTGCAGGACAGTGTAAGAAAGGCACATGAGTACTGATTAATTCTGATTCAAGTGCTTAATGAATAAATGCAACAGCTATCAGACTGTATCTGTCTTAATTTCTATTCCCTGCATACTCAAGCTAACTATCCCAAACCTTTTATCAATGTTATATACTATACAGGCAGGAAAGGAGTTTAATGGATCACGTGAATTTACAGAGCATTCTCCTCACCTTACTGAGGTCAAAAAATTTGATACAGGTGTGTTGTAATGATGTTAGTGACTCGACTCAGGTAACTGTTTTATCTTGATTTCAAATGGGCTAATAAAGAAACCATCCTCAACAAAGCAGTACAACAGAGTGTGTGAAGCTAGAGATCATCTGTCATATACACTGATAACCAAGGGATAAAGATAACTTACTGAAGATTTTACATTTTATCAGAAGATACAATCTGATAATACATGTATCAGAGAAGATAATTTGCAGTAGCTCTTTTGGGCCATTTCTATTTTCTCTTTGCTCTTCCCTGTAAAAAGACTTCAAAGACTAAGGTATGCACTAGCTTCTCAAATGCATCCTAGACCTGCAACTTCTATACAGATCCTGGAAGACTTAATAAAAAATCTGCAATTCATGGCAAAATCCAAAACCTATACAAACTTGAACTATAGTTTTAGCAAATTTCAGATTTGGATGATTTTCTCATTTTCTTTATAAAGGAGGGGAACTGAACTACTACAAACTAGTCTTATCCCTAACTACTTGAATTCTTACCAACTAATAGATTGCATGTACATAGTAAACAGGCTTATGATATTTGTTTACTAGTGAAATATAGTCAGTAAAAAAGAAGCAACATTTGTCTTTAAGGGATTTGACTAAAATGTCACTCCAGTGACTCTCCTGAATTATTCATAACTTCTAAATGAGGAAGCCAATTATTTTTCTGGTCTTTTTAGTTCTTAGAATCAGCAGGAAGAACGTAATGATAGCTGTGCATGCCAGAGTCCTGTTATATTTCTAGGACAATAGCATGTCTCAGGATTCTTTAAGCTTTTCATCTTTTCCCTGCCAGGATTACGACTGAAAACTGAATCCTCAAAATTCCTCATTGAGAAAAAAAAAATGTAATGGTAAGGAGAAAAATATCAAGGTTTCTCAATCTAATTTTGATTTACTAGCCATTTTTCCCTTTAGAATATACTGCTTCTACCTGTAAGCAAAGGCAACATCTAAGCTGGACCAGTAACATCAGCAAGTGATAGACAGGTAAGAGCAAAGGGGTTGAGCAGTCTGAATACAATTGTTTTGGAAACAGGGAGGAGGAGAAAAAAAAAAAACCAACACAGAAAAGCCTTCAAAATGGTGTCAAATGAGTATCAAAACATTTTTCCTTATGTGACCAAAACTAGCTTAACTTTGTGAATCCTTCTTAACCAAGCAATCCTACAGGAAGGAAGTACTAAACACAATTAGTAATTCAATATATTAAGAGAGTTGCAGCTTAAAAAAAATGAATCCTTTAGATATTTTTGTCATTTTTCAATGTTTATGCAATGGGCTACAGAAGTCATTATCCATCCAGCCTAGGAGCTGACAGATAGATGTTAGCCAAAATGATTTAGTGATTTGAGACCTCACCTGCAAAAACAAAACTGAAAAAAATGAGTGCAGAAACCAAAGGAATATATACCTGAATGCCATATAAATACTTCAACAAATAGTTCATATTCTCTAATCCTACCTGAAATCAAAAATCAGTACTTTTATAGCAAACAGCATTGCGTCAAGTTCTAAGATGTAAAAATAAGCGTCAGAAAAAATTCTCCCCTCACCTAGGAAGGGTTTCTAAATGCCAGTCTTTAAAAATGCAGATAAATATCTAATCTAAGCATTACAAATCCTAACTTTATATCAAATAATCCTAGTTAGACTCATCAGCAAAATGAAAAATTTCTAAAGTTATAAAAGAATATAAATTTGAATGGAAAGTTGAGTAAACACAAAAACATCTGAAACAGCAAAGCAAGCTTTTGATAATGCTATTTCGAGGCCTTTTGACAAAAACTAGGTAATATCTGAGCTTTACCATTTGGACAATTTTGCATTTTTACATATAGAAATACACATTTTCCTCATTATCCTTCATAACCTAAAAGCTTCAAAGCAGCTTAATATCCAGAAAGTTAGCAATTCAAAGGCAGAAAAGAGCTACATGCTCAAAATTATGAGGACACTAAAGCTATGGCATCATCTTTGCTATGTTGTTTTAAATACTGTACTGTTTTCCAATTTTGTATTTCTACTTAGTCAAAGTTTGTTCAATTATAATGATTACAGATTTTAATCTCTTCAAATTGCTACATGCATTAACATTCAACATGACACTGAAAGCAGAAAAAGCCACCCCACTTATAAAATATGGAAGTAACAGTTCGCAAGGCTTCTAACACTGAAAACTGCATTATCTTAATCCACAGCTGACATCTTTGCCTTATACACAAGCTTTCCGTTTACTAGGGAAGTCCTAATAAATTATGACCACATTATTAGTCAAAAAAACAGACAGCAGAAGGACCAGTATTTGGTGAATTCCATCACAAGAAGGAGGGGGAATAGAAAGATAAAGAAGCATTCCACGTTCTAGGAATAGTAATTTATTTCATGGAAATCTTTAAAAAAAAAAGTTTGTCATCTGCATTGCTTTGAGTGCACTTCTGATATTTCAGGACAGGACAGACCATGACTTGGTGTACACTGTCATGCTAACCAGGCTTCTATTTTTCAGATGGACAAACACATACATTCCTTTGGGATGTCCCTAAAATATGAGGTTGGACTTTAAAACACCTCTAATACAATGTAACTGTAGAGAATTAGTCCTCCCCAGAATGAAAGTACATTAGACAAAATGCTTTGTGCTCTTGTTTGCACAACAGAGTTTTCTGTGCCAGCAAGAGCTCAAGAGCTTCAAATGCTTGCATGTATTGGTGCACCAATCAAAATCACTAAATTACGCTCCCTGCCACATTAGCTTAAGAGATTTTCTCTTGTTTCTCTCAAAGTAAGTCTGGCTGTTACATCATCCAAAGAAAAATGACATCTCCACAAAGGGGATTACCATTACTCCACAGTTATTGAACCACTGAGATTGCATTAGCTCTATGTTGGAAGACTGAGACGAGTATGTTATACTGATAAAGAAGTTAAATCAATGTGGTCATGACAGTAATAGTTATTGCAATATCACTACTTTAAATTTCCCTTCAGTTTTGCTTTGGTTCTTCTCTATCTCTAACCTCAATCCCCATCTTGATCGCCTATATCATACTTCCGTAGAATGAAATAAAGACATTTTCTCCCTGCAGTATTTTGAGGAACGAGGGAAGTGAAGCAATGAGAAATCTGAGAACTGCATGCACATCTCCGATAGACATGCATCATGCATAGGGCGAAAAAACCAAAGTGAAAATGCGTGAGGGGGAGATGGGAAGAAATCTGAAGTTGTACTGTACCACGCTTTATCACAGAAGTAATGGACTAACTTCTCAACTCCTTGCCAATGGCATAATGGGAAAGCAGAGACAAGAAAAAGACAAGGACAATGATGTCAGAGGACTAAGACAAAACAATGAGCAATTGCCATGACAGAACTGCAACTTTTCACCATTTAAATTGCAATTACCATGTCCCCCATTCATTTTTAATCCACCTTCCAGAAACAAAGGTAGCAACAGTGTTTAAGTAATGCAGTACAAATAATATTTATAACAAGACCTGCACGGAATACATTTGCCCTTCTAACTTTAAGTCTTTTAACACAGTTAAACTCTTGCTCTTCAAACACCATTTAGAGCTGTAACAACAATTTGTGTGTGTGATTACAACTCTATACATCAAAAATATTTGCATCCATGCAAGTATACGTTAAATACCTAACAATGAACAGCAATGTCATAAGATACACTGCATTACATATTTTGACCATGTTGCCCATACTGTTTAATAATCCATCTTCCTAGCAACTGGCTCACAAGCCTGAAGAGACTCCAGACTACCACGGGTTCTTTTTCGGGGGGTGGGGAGGGAGGGAAGGGACACAAACCCTGCTACGTAAGCTTTTCATTTTCTGATCAGTTTTGACAACCCTTATCTCACTGCCTTGGCACAGGATAAGTTGTCATTTCACAGGCCTTCATTTGAAGATGCTACCTTGCTGAAAGGCTACACTGGAAAGTTCTCATTTTTTAGCTCTGGAAACCACCAAGATTTCACACCTTTAATCTGTAGCATTTGCCAGTACCTTCATTTGAGATTATTTTTTTTTTTTCCTCCCTTTTAGCTGGCCATATTATACCCATATTTCAACACTGTAAAATAGGATTCCACAGTACAGAGTATGACTTCAAATAATGAATAACAACAACCCTAATTTTTTTATTTTTTTAAACCACCATTCACCATAGCATGGAGGTAGTAAATAACTGGTAATATGGCATAGCGTTATGTTTTTTCTGCATAGTCTATATAGAAACCCCAGCTTAAAGAGAAATACTGTCTTTCTCATAGAAAAATTACTGGAAGTAATATATAAGTACATCAAAGCAGGCATTTCATTCATAAATACAGATACATGTGTAACAAACAGAAAAATACAGCCACATGTAAAATTAAGTTTTGCTTGCAAATATATACTTAGGTACAAGAGACATTTCTCTTGTAGTCCAATCTGCAACTACCCAACTTGGGAGAAGGGAATTTTTCCTAAAAGACGCTTCTTCATATAGCTGAACACTCATTTCTCAGAGCAGTAATGTAATGATTCCAGGACATTTTTAATAATTTGTCACACTCTTAACATGAGTCAGAGACCTTCCAAGATAATATTTTAAAGCAACTTTGTTGTGCTAACACCAACACTTTGTACACCCTACAAAGAACCTGAATCAGTCAATAAAGGTTTGGAAACCTTTCATAGTGTTAAGCAATGTACCCTTGTTTAAAAAAAAAAAAAAAAAAAAAAACAACCAAAAAAACAACAACAAAAAAAAAACCAAAAAAAAAAACCAAAAAAACCCAAAACCAAAACCAAAAACAACACAAAAACATGAAAAAGCAAAGCCTGGACCTGGTTTATAGTCAATATGCATACAGCAGCTTTTGTGCTAGTGATAAAAAGCTATGTGTCACCTTCTAGAATTGCTTACATTACCTTTATTTGTAGTGCTTACATACAAAAAGTCTATTTACTATTTCCATGAAGTGCACAGTAAGTAGATGTAAACAACTGCAAAGCTTGAGTAACCAAGCAGTTTTCATCTGCGTTTGTGTGGAGGAGCACTGGGGGCTAGGAGCCTAGGCAAAGTGGGATAATATTTTTGTATTACAATAAGAGTTCATAACTGGTTCACCAACAATGTGCATTCTAAATGCTGTGTTTCTAGAGCTGCATCATTAAAGCTCCAGAATACAAGTGCAAACATTTTAAGAAAGTTTGTTATGTCATCAAATTATATCCTATAACCAATAGAAAAATAAAGGACCATTACATAAAAGCTGAGTTCAAGACACATATGGGAGTTACAGGAATAAAAAACCATACAATTTTGTTCATAAGATGACAAAAGTCAATGCCCTATTACAAAAGTGTTTATGAAATACGAAATGCTGAATTGTTTCTAAGGCTGCTGAAACAACATAAAAGTTAATAAAGGTGAAAGTATTAAAGATTAATTCTCATTAAAAGTGCAAAATATACATCCAATTCTGAAGTGTGTTAAAGTGCAGGGATATGGTAAGTTCATAGGGCAAGTTAAGCATTAGGTATGCTAACATCATAACTAGTGCTAATAGAGAAGAACTGTAAGCATATGATAGTAGTGTAATGTTGTGTAGCGGGGATGTATCTGTCCTGTACTGCAGCAGTAAAATTATATTACAGTATATAAACAACTAAATATGAACAGTTCAGAGATTTATAGCCTCATAATCTACAGTACTTGTAAATTATCTATGTATCCATCAGCTGTCATCAACATAGTGAAGAAACCTGCAGTATTCACAAGCGCAGATGATATTTTGGGTTGGGATCCAGAAGTTAGAGAAGTGGTGCTTGAATTCCAAGATCTATCACCTTCTCTATATTATTGCAAAAGAACACTAACATTGACTTTAAGGCTGCTTTCTTATTCTCAGTAGTGAAACTCAGCTCACCACTTGCCTCGAAACCCCACAATTTGGCATTCCATACTAGCTCAAAAACCAGCAGACCTTAAACCACTGAACCAAGGGAAGAGGTAATGTGGGGAAAGAAGGATGCTAGTGATAATTCCAGTAGTGGTTTACTTTATGGGATTCTTCACACAACAATAGATCTGTGATTTTTGGCAAGAGTGTCAGTAAAAATGTAAACCTCCTAATTTGTACTATATTTTTATTCTCAGTATTGATCTTTTGATCAAACCTAAGACTTAAAGAAAAAGGCTAGGAACACTCAGTTATAGGAAATGTTTATTTTCCTAAGCAATAGGTTAATAATAATTTAGGTTAATTAGTCAAGGGCCATTTTTCATCTACTTTATTTCCTTCACCAGAAATTCCTAGAATTTAATGTATAAGATGTATACAAAAAACCCAACCTGCTTTAGTCATGGAAATTTGCTATGGAATCCCTGAATAAGAAGGTGCTGGTGTTAGTGGAGGAATGAGATGGGGGCTCAAAGAACTGGTAAGAGATGAGCAACCTTTTCTTTGTCAATCAAGCAGTCACTGTGAACAATGTGACACCAGAGGCACGCATCTGGCAGCTCAGACACCATCCTCCTGCTCTGACTCTCCCATCAGTCAGCCTCCAAAGATGTGACATTTACATGCTCCTCAGGTCTAAACCTGAACTTTTTAAACTCAGATTCTCTGCTGACAGGACAGAAAAATAGCCAGGCTGTGCCACTGCTGGCCCTCTACCCAGAAACAGAAGACATGATGATCAGCTTTAGGGGTTCTACATTCATTACACACACATAGAATCCCACAGCAAACACCACAGGAAAACGAAGCACGTCCCTCCATCGCATAGAGAAAAGCCTACAAAACAGGCTGTGCATTCCTGATGAGTTGTTTAAACAAAGATTGTCACAGAAATGCCAAGAGAGTATTTGAAACACAATGTACAAAATATTTTACAAGATCTTTTTTTCTTGTAATTGAAATAAGTTAGGATTATCGCAATCAGAACTGTAAGCAAGCTTAGTTTTCCAAGGTGCAGCTTACTCTTCACATCTCCATTGGCCCTGGAAATCTTGTTTTGTTCCATAATTTTACTTTTTCCTTTATTTCTTGTCCAAATACGCTCTTGGGCTTTGCTAGGCAGTCAAACACACTGTAATCCTCAAATTACAGTACACTTTAAAAAATATAACTTTAGCTTTATGAACTAGTTATATTTCTTTGAACAATTAATCTGTTTATAACGCGATACCAAAGCACAAAATAAGACTTACCATTTCTCTATGTCTATGTAAGCATACAGTTTTAAAAATCAGCAATTGTCTTTTGTTTTGCAGATCCAAGCCAAGAGAACAAATGCATCTCATAACAGCCCACATTGTAGCTAGCACATAAGGAATGTTAACAAGTCATGCAAGTTTTGAACAGCCACTTCAATGTATTAGAAGCCTTTTTACAACAAATTCAAGGGGGGGGGAATTAGTTTCAGGGAAGCCATTCTGAAAAGTTAAAAAACTTCTCGTGAGAGGCAATGAAAATGACACTTTCTCACCAACATTTTTAATGTACATCCACAATGTATTTAAGTAAATACATCCACATATGCACACGTGCAGACTTATGAGCAAACAGAACACAAACAGGATAGTGTATTGCAGCCATGAAAAAGAAAGGGAAAATGCAGCAAGCAAGATTTATGTTAAGACAAGACTGGAAACAAGGGCCTACTCAGGTTTGCCTGAAGAACTGCTGAAGTAAATCAGCTTTTAATAACTATTATAAAGCTGTAAGTTGTAGTCGCTTATACGCTGGCTGAAAGAAGCATTTTGGTTAGCCACAGACTATTGTGGATGCCTGTAAATCTGCCTGAGGAAGGAGGATACTACGAGATGAACAGTGCGTGCAAAGGGGAAGCTTCTACTGGAACATGGTGAGGGAGATGAGTGAGAGGTACAGACTCACTCTGTCTGCGGTGCGGTGGAACAGTCCGAGGGATGCCCTGGAATGAGCCCTGCCAGGGAGAGAAGGAGGGAGCAGAATACCCACCCTGTGCAGAAAGAGAGAGGGGGAGAAGTATAATAAAAAAAGAGAACAGGGAAAAACAAGACACCAAAAAGCCACACCATTCTTTTTCTTTTTTTCCCCCAGAAAGGTATCATTATATTTCCCAGTTGTTCTACTTTGTAACAGAAAACGCTACATGCTACTAAAGCCAGAGGAAAAATGATATTATGATGCCCTAAACTAATCAGAAACCTTACAAAATAGCTCCATTTTTATTCCGTATATATGCACACATTTCTGTTCAAGATGTTTTTAAGGGAAAAGTATAGGAGCTGAGCTTTTCATGTTTAAAATACATGCTAAAAATTGTATTTTTACAGCTTTCAAAAGTGCTTTTAAAATGCCTCACCAAGCAGTAAGTTGTTTAATACTAATCTACTGGAAACCACACAGCTTTTGTTTACAACAAAAGAATTCTAATGCATAGAAACAGATCTTCTAGTATATCCTGGTGCTTTAGAGCCCATTGCACTCATATTTTGATAGTACTATTAAACCTGAAAGAGGAGAGGCGCGTAACTGTTTTCCTTGCACTTTGCTCTTGGAGCTTAAGCCTTGCGTTATGGGATCAGAGGACTGCGCATGTCAAGGTCATGCAGGGTTTGCCTCTCAGATGTTTCCCATCACCACAGAAATCTCACATTCTGGTTGCTGCATTCTCAAAACAAGAAAGGAATTTTATGCAGTCTTGTCATTTTCTCCATACCCTTACCTTCATAAGAAATCTGTCCAAGCTGGAACTGCCCTCTTAAATCACATATTCTTGATTTCCTATGTCACCAAGACAGGTTTAAATCTTTACAACTCCTTTACTGTTTAGCAGCTGAAAACTTCTGGTTTTATGAGTTCTGGAATATTAGTGCTACCAGTAGTGACCGCCATTGCCTCCCAGCTACCAGTAACCAGCAGATGTCAAGAACAACCAGTTATAGCTACTCTTTCAGACAGCATATTTGAACAAATATCCATATCAAAGAAAACAGGAACACAGTTTGCCCCTTCTCTCTAGTTTCTCTGCTGGCATATCTGCTGCAGATCATAATGCCAGAGCTGGACAAACAATAAAGTAATACTTTATTTCCATGCTTCTTCTAAAAGGATGTTAAGCATCACACTATTTCTATAAAGAAATATTTTGCTTTTATTTATCCTCACAGAATTTTAAACACTTCCCTGACATTCCAGTTATTCTAATCTAGTTATATTTTATCCACCACTATTCCAAGTTTCAGTACTGCTAACATGTAGCTTAACACATGCATCTAGTCGTCTTCGAATTTTCTAGCCGGAATATTTTAAAACTAGAACAAGAAATAAAGAAAAAAAACTGAGAAGACTTCTTTCTTCCTCCTCAGAAGCTGAGATAAAAGAATTATTGGAGCAAAATCCAAGGAAACAAATAAAAGAAGTTCTCTAATCTGATTATCTCTAGATGGAGGTATTGATTACCTAACGTGTTCTTACAGTCTTCCATCAGTAGTCATTAACGCCAACACAATTTGTAGACTGTTGTGTGAAAGAATTACTAACTTCAGCCAAGTAGTGTGACAAAATAATATAATATGTTGCAGCAGCCGAATAGGTATTAAATACAGAAATATTCCTGGGAACAAGATTAATCAATTAATGAATGATAAGCCATTAACAAAAGCTTTGTATTTTCACAGCACGGTACAAAAGAACACTTCATTTTTCAGGCTTGTTCACAATTCATCCTAAATTGTATGGAACAACAACACCACCACAAAATTCTTTCAATTTTCTAAACTTAACTGAATCTCCAGATAGTAAAAAGCACAGTATCATCAGGCATAGGTCCCATCTTGTAGAGACTTGTTTGAGTTGGCAATGGGCTTTTTCCAGACAACTTTGAAATTTTTAATGCATTAAATTAAGAAGGGAGGTGAAAATTTTATATCATCTCCCTTCCTCTCTCTCAAAAGAGAGATTAAGACAAGTACAAGCCAGCTTAGCTACATAACAATTATGATACTAGTGTAAAAGCAAAGATATATTTAAATGTCTTGATATATTGCTGTAATTTTAAAGCATCCATATTAGCACTTCAAAGCACAGCACTCTCTTCACAATAATTCTTCATGGTATTTAATCATAAGTCTGACAGGGTAAATGAAGAAAGTGCAAATAACTTCCTTCAGTGTTTTGCCTGCTAAACTGAACTGCTCTGCTGGCACAGTTCAGCCCCCTTCTCCCAAACGCTGGAGAACATTCTATGATCTGAAAAGAACTACCTTTTCCTCTGACAGAAGCCTTGAGAGTTTACAGTACTCCACACAGGCAAATCTCAAATAAGTGTCGTATTTCTTATTTATGAAGAAATCATAACAAGCATTGTTTAACTGTACATCAAATAAGGAAATTAAAATTAACATCAATTGAACCAAGTTAGGACCAGGAAATACAGCACTGGGAATTTATTAAGATGGGTATTATGAATTACACTGATTTTACATGTGATAAAGGTTGTACTGATCCCATACATATATCACATTAAGAGATAAGTATCTGCAAATAAGCCTGGCTTATGAAAAGATGAATTTTCTTTTATAGTGTTTCACAAAACATCAGTAAATTTACAAAGCTTTCTCCTTTAAACAAGCACTCGCATCAATCCCCTTCCATCAGTCAAATGCGTGCTGAGGTTCCCAAGAAATCCAAAGAACAGGAAAAAAAAACCACATGCCAATAAGCACATCTCCTCAGATATGGTACATAATACACAGAAAACATGGGAGTTTCCCACTAAATACAGGGGAGAAGAAAAACCTGTATCACAATTTATTTTATGCTTGATTATTAAAAAGTCTATAAAAATCATAAGCAAGCAATGCTAGAATTTAAGGATAAGAACATGACTTACCTCAGCTTCTATTAAAAAACCCTAAACATTTGATAGGATTCTTCTGGGTTCTGAAGCCTAAGTCTGATGCAAGTCCTTCCACTTGCACTTTGATGTTCGACAACAGTCAGAACAGTTCCTCCCCCTGGCTGTTATGTGCATCTAGTCACTAAACTTAAATCCCATTCCTCTCATTTCCCTGATACTGGAATTGTGAAATAGCACAAGCATCCCAAAAGAGAAACGATTCAGAATTTTAAACACCAGGCAAACCAGGAGACTCAGGAGTGGAAAAATAAGAGCAGCTGAAATAATGCAGCCTACAAACCAGAAAAAAATGATGAATGTTCTTCAGAGATTCTGATGAATTGTACAATGGCTGCTATATGCTTTATGAAGTTCTGACCCTAACTGCATTGGAAAACCTGTTTGGTTTGTTATGGGTTTTTTTGTTTTGGTTTTTTTTGTTTGTTTTTTTTTGTTATTGTTGGGGTTTTTTTTTTTTTTAAAGGCTACTATGAGGATATTAAGGCCAGAGTTTTCCACTGCTATGGAGATACCTCAACCTTAGAATAAGCTGTCACATGAACAATTGCTTCTGACAGAAAAGGATAAGGGAAATATTTCTAAGCTACTGCTGCATAGTAGTTTTAGGTCAACAGCCAAATATTCCATCTCTTTTCCCAAGGATACACCAATATCCAAAACTGCTACTGCTTTAAAAAGTATTTTCTGCTGCAGAAACACAAATACAGGGAAAGATCCATTTTTATGCATACAACTGGAGCCTTCGAGCACTTCCAAGCGATGATTTTTGCTGCGTCTCACCTAGCGTTGCCAGTTGTCTCATACAAACTCAAGAGCTCCACATCATAAGCAAACCTACAATGACACACTTCAAGCATCAATGCAAACGAAATATTTCAGCAGCAGTCTCCTCTTGTTAGCCTAGCACCCAGAAAGAGATTATAAATGAGTAGTTCTGATGCGATAGTCTTTTTGAAAATATTCAGGTCAAAAAAAAAAACAAAATAGAACAGTCTTATGTGCTGGTTTACACAAAGCCAACAAGAATTGCCTCTGAAAGGTTTAAAGGACATCTCTTCTGTGCATGCGCCTACACATTGTGCACTGTTACTGTAACAGAGCAAGAAACAGGCACAACACGATGATCTAATCCAGCCATGGTACTTTCTCACCAAGAATGTACATTATAATGG
The DNA here is from genome assembly GCA_947846985.1 of Fratercula arctica. Taxonomy (NCBI): domain Eukaryota; kingdom Metazoa; phylum Chordata; class Aves; order Charadriiformes; family Alcidae; genus Fratercula; species Fratercula arctica. Next base: position 32,523,760 of record CANTUZ010000010.1, read on the forward strand.
TCAGCAAGTAAACCGCAGAGTACTGCACAAGAGAAACCTGGGCCCAATGTGAAGATAAACACAAATAGAGCAACTAGGCTTCACAACCTGGAAGTTTAAATTCATAATGGCAGGGTCAAAGAATATAGAAACTTTAAGGCCAAGGTAGGAGATGACTCAAGGCCAAGGTAGGAGATGACTCAAAGACAACAGTCAATGAAGACAGCCAAAGTATTACGAAGGTTCATCAAAACAATTGATGTGAAAGGCTTTGGAATGACAAACTGGAACAATACTCAAATAGAAGGCAAAGAGTATCTCTCAGTGCAGAAGCAGAGAACAGATGTAGCAAAGAACAAGAATATCCATGCTCTCAGGCAAACTGCGTTTTCTCTTGCCATTTTACCAGAGACAAGAATGAATTTGTACACACAATCTGGAAGCAAAACTTACTCTCATCACTGTGTACTATTTCAAGACCAAGGAGAATAATCAGCTTTTACTGTACACTATCTACTGTTGCAGGGCGCGGAAGAGCACCCATGACTGAGGAGGAGTTGTGTTATGCTGAGCAACTGGACCTCAGGGGCCAGAATCCTTTATGGACATCTTCATCCATATTCAAGCTTTGTAGTTTGCTTGCTGGTCTTTTACTTCTCAGCATCTGCAAACAACCTTTCCAGTTCGAAAAGCCAAATCATTTGTCAACATAAACTTGACAACTAACCCCTTTACTCTCAAAATCTTAAAAAAAGTCGGTGTTTAGTATTACAGAAACAATGCTGCAAAGCCTGTGAGACAAGTGTGCCAATGGATGCTTGCATTTTTCTTCTTTGTAAGCTTTGTCCATCAACATTAGTTTCTTCAGGTAATTTTATGTTCAATACCTTCTTCCAGGTTTTGGGGTTATTATTCCCCCCCCCTCCCCCCCATGATAGTTAAATGATAGGCATAAATTAACTGGAAGTGAATTCAGTATAAGAGATCTATGAGAAATCCTTCTAGAAATGTCATGGTCTACCCGTCAGTGAATACTTGTACAAGCCTTTATCCTGAGGATGGCTAACCAAAAATAATGTTTCCCCTCTAAGTTATCATTGTCTATACAAACAGTCAGAAATTACATACAGTAGTGTTGAACATACTGTCAGGCCACTGCTTACACGGAACACCGTGTAGCAGACACAGTGTCTAGACAATAGGTTAATTCTTAATATGGCTAATTTTCAAAACACTTATTTTCAGCCACTAGGTTTTATTACATGGAGTACTAAGTTCCAAGGATCAACCCAAAGTTACGTAGCTTCCATGTATGTATATATTTACATTTAAATAGAAAAAAATCCTAAAAAAAAAACCTAAAGAGAATAACCCCAGACAGGTTTATAATCACATCAGGATGGGCCATTTCTTAGAAAAATCTGGTAATAAATAAAGAACAGATAAGAACATGACTTTCTAAAAAGAATATGTTTAATGATATTCACTTGCCTGTTTACTGGGAGAATGATGAAGTGATCAGAAATACTAGCTATTTCAAATGGACAGTAGAACTGCAATAAATTATTGCAATTCACGTGGTCTTAAATTCCTAACTGAAATCTTTTAATAGCCAATTTCCACTCTCACTATTTCCTAGTTTATTCTAGCATCTATTCTATAGGAAACTCTACATTAACAATGTTTGTTAAGCATGTTTCTGGAAGCATTTAAAGTATTTCTTGAAACAGTAAATTACTGTAAGTGTGTTCCTAGACTATTACTTATGCTTCAGGAATCAATACATAGTATCAGTTCCGCTAGAATTTGTGAACTGTCAGAATAATCTGGAAAATTATGATAATCTAAAAGTAGTTTCCTGATATTCATCATCATTTAAACAAATGGGCAGGTCAACACTTAGAGGAAAAAATGAAACAGCTGAATATTTATCAACTTTGATAACTTTTAACAAGCTTAAAGGAGCAAAAAAACTTATGCCTTAAAAGAGTTGTACTCTCATTGCCAAGATTTCAATTATAATTTGGTTTTAAAAAGATGTAGTCTACATAAAAACTTCGTCATTTCAGAAACATTAACTACATTTCATGGTTCATACCATGTTTAGGACCAATAAAACTGGTTTCTCCCAGCCTGTGCTCTCAGTTCAAGATCATTACATTGAACTGAACAGGAATTTTAATACAGCAAAACAATTATTTTGACTTTTTTTTTAGTAAGAATACATTTTACTCAGGTGTCTCATGCTATTTCTATTTATCATAGTCCTGCCTCAAGAAAATAGAGCCAATTGTCTCCCCCTTCTACTGGAAGTGACATTTTACGTCATCAGGCTCCAAATCAACAATCATTTCATGCCAAGGCTTTTTCTACAATTATACTTCTATTAAGCCATGCAAGGAAGCACACAAATACATGTTAGCAGAAGAAATATTAAATCAGAAAGTTGAAGTCTGATCATTAGAACTGGAACTTGGCTACAACAGCAAGACTATTGTCCCCCTTTAAGAAATCCCACCTCAAGGAGCTCATATCAATTGGTGTTTGCTTACAGAAAGCCTCCATATAACTTACAAAGATGCAAAGGAGTAGACATTCAAAGAGCCATTCTGCACAAAACTTTTCACCTACCATTTACAAAGTAAAGTTCCTGAAAAGCAGTGTATTTTGAAAATGTGTCAATACTTCATGGATTTTCTTAATTCCTTTAACAATTTTCATGAGAATCTTTACATGTAGATAAAAATACTGAAATGTTTATAACACGCATCTAATGACCATAGGCCTACACACGTATGTATGTGTGTCATACATATGTATACATATACAAATATACACACACTCAACCATAAATAGAGGTCCTTTTTCCTTTTTTTTTTTTTTTAATTATGTTCTCCCTTAACCCAAATTTTCTCATGACCAAAAAAGCGTCTTTTTGAACAAAACTACTGAATAACTTAGAAATGTATTTCAACACAACCAAAACAGACAATTGGGCTAAATGACTACTTTCACCTGAGATGCCAACTCACATTCCCTATCTTTTCCAATATCTTTGTCTTACCAACTGATAGCACTGGTTTCTCAAGCTAAAGCTTCTGCAGTTAGCAACTGATTTACAGTAGTTACTGATTTGTTTCTGAATTTCTGTGGAAAACGATAGGAAAAAAAGGAACACGAAAGCAACAGTCGCCACTGATCAATGCAGAAAAACATCAAATGAACATCACAGACAGCAAATTAAAACTTATGAAAAAGAAACAATAGAAGAGCTCAAAAACTCCAAAGTAACAGGAGAAAAAAAAAAAAAACACAAATGGGATAAACATCAAAGACATTACATGTATTTTCTGGAACAGAGGCATTAGAGAAAACTAAAAGCTACTTAAGGTTATGACCTTTTTTATACTGGGTTCCTATCAGACAGAAGTCGGCTGGAAAGCATGGCCTCAACAGGATAAAGCTGTTTGCTAGCAACTGATGAACATACAGTGTGGTGATATTTCTACCCTAGCACTATATACCTAAAAGAGTAATTTTAGAAGGGGAGTAAGGGGGATTTATCTTTATTACAATCTTACATCAAGGCTGGGTAAAATAAAGAAACAGAAAATATAACCCATTTTAAACCTTTTAAAGAAATCGCTTAGGATTCTCTAGCTAGAGCAGTAGCTTCAAGATCCAAAGACTATTTGCTGGTGACTGACAAAAACCTTGTTTATCATTCAAAGGTAATTTGTTATTATTATTATATAATATCAAATGTTGTCCCTCCCCCATCTTACGTATTCTGTTACTGTTCCATAAAGAATGTAAGTTTTATATAATGGAAGAAAATGTGATTCATGCAACAACATATGGGAATGAAGATGTCCTTTGTCAAAGTGATTTTCACCCAATAATTTTTTGAATGAGTTGAGTTCTTCAAATAAATGATAAAACTAGAATTTATTTTTTTATTCAAAAAGATTAACTTTTGTTTTTACAATTATGGACTGAAACTTAGAATACGCTGTTGCTTTTCTCAACAAACGTGGGAACACCAACAATGAAACTTTAACCAGGAAAAAAAAACAGATACAGATACCTATGGCTTTAAAGTCAGGATGTAGGAAAATACCTTATGTATGATTAGATACACAGCTTGTACTGGTTATAACTTAAATAGTGCAAAGGGTGATTATTTGAAGAAGAGACTTCTAAAATTTAATTACTTATTTTAAAAGAAATGTTTATAATAAATGTTTAAATAAAAGGGTTGCAAAAGAACATAAGGAATGCACAGCAGGAAGGATACCACTCCCACACACAGCACAATGTCTTAAACAAGGCCAACTTGTGTGACAGCAAAAGTAATAGAACTGGGGACTGACATGCAGAAAGTTATAACCGAGAAGGACTGGCACTTTTACTCACAGAACTCCTCCTCCAGGAGGTTTGCGTAAATTTATCAGCATAAGTGCACGTTGCCCCTGTAGGTTTCTGACTGTCTTTCTGGCAGTTGCATCTAGTGGCCTTAATCACCCCCAAAAAGAAAAAGAAAGGAGAATTTGTTAGAACATAACTAAGCCTCTTGAAAAGCACAAGTCAAGGCCCTGTGTTCAAATATCATGCATTACTTGACAGTAGAAAAATCATAGAATCGTCTAGGTTGAAAGGGACCTTTAAGATCAAGTCCAACCATTAACCGTAACACTGCAAAACCACCCCTAAACCATGTCCTTAAGCACCATATCTGCCCATCTTTTAAATACCTCCAGGGATGCTGATTCAACCCCTTCCCTCGGCACAATACGATTAAACTGCAGAAATTAGTATTTACAGTGCTGCACAACCATCTCTTTTCCCAAAGTATATTTAGAAATAACCTATAATAAATGTTAACTTTTGGAAACATTTTTCAATTTGCTTAAATTTCTGAAGCAATGCATTCTTTAAGTCACCTTTCAATAATAACAAATATAAGTTTTACTCGTCTTTACAGCAGAGTTCCTTAGCTGCAACAAAGTTTTCAGTTACTACAGAAATTAGGTATACAGCCTAGCAGGGAAGGAGAGATTTCCTTAAAGAAATCTTTGAAGGCTGATGGCAAGAGTGAAAAAATCACTTATTGCAAAATACTGATAGACAAGACAATTTGTTTTGGTATGCTGTGATGTGGAATCTTCTTGTTTAAGAAGCAGAGCAGAAAGCCAAATCTTAACCTCTCATTTTTGTTTTAGAGGGAATGATCACACGCTAGACAGGGAGAAGATGAAGACCACACATCAGTTTCAGTATGCGTTCAGTTCAGTATGCGCGTATGTACAAAAGCACATGCTAAAAATTTCATTAGAGATTGTAGTCACACAAGACTGATATCAGTCAGTGACTATCTATCATCCAGCCATGCTAAATACAGTGTGCCCCTCTTGGCATGTCATCTATCCTGCCTTTAAGATCTTCCTGTGGCTTGAAAACATGGGGCTATTTTACAGTGTTACAACAGGTGAATTTACCAGAACCAAATGCAGAGACATGCATGGCAAAATCTAAAGTTAACTTAAAACAAGAGCAAAAAGCAAAAAGGCATATGTAACTTTTGCCTGAGGACTTCTGTGTCCACTTGAACCTGATTTATGATGAAAGTGCCCCCATAACTTTCATGCCTTTAGCCAATTTAGTCTTACTATTCAATATGCTTTGTTTGGTTTAGTTGGTGGGGTTTTTTTTTTGTTTGTTTGGATTTTTTTGGGGTTTTTTTGTTTGTTTTTTTTTAAAGAACCAATTTTGAATACTACCTTGCTCAGCTTTAAATTCCATGGTGGAATTCTTTATTAAACTAATGGACAGTAGGGGAAAGGAAAGGGAGAAAAATACAAAACCAAAAAAGCTTCAAAGCAGAATGACAGGCCCAGTACTTGTTAATTTTTGAAATACTTTAAGCATAAAATGCCTTATCTTTGCTCATTGTTATTTCTCAACAGCTCCTAGAATTATGTTCAAAGTGTTTGTTTTGGAAATGAAATATATTTAACAATTGTATAAACATCCTTGCTTAGTGCTACACATGCAAATCGTGACTGGCCTACAGAATTACAGATCCCAGGTGTAGAGCTGCAAACACAGTAGAAGGTGTAGAATCAATCTAACTGAACATTTACAGACCCATGAGTCAGGTGGGTCTAGAAGAACCCAAATCTACCTTTGTTATAAAGAAAGTGTAGAAAAAAAAAAAATTGGACATCTAGTCCTCTTAAAGCCTTCATAAGAATTACCCATTGAAGTTACGCTCTACAGTGCACACTTGGGATTTTGTTAAACATTCAGCGTTATACTTACAAGTTGATGCTCTAATTGGTTGATTGTTTCATCCTTTTTCTTCAGTTCATCTTTAAGCTGTCTGATCTCATTCAGCAGATCGTCCATCTGCAATAGGAAACCTCTTATTGCCCACTGTTCTATAAGGGCTACACAAACCTAAATCAACACCGCTATACAGGACAGATTACATCACATGTTCATGGAGGACTGGCAGTAGCACATGCTTTCCTCCTCTTACTCACATGGTGAGATGGGCTGCAGGCATACAACTTAAACTGTGAGGATACTTGACTAGAAATCTAAGAAACAGAGTTGAGCTGACCCACTAAATTTTCAGGGTAAGTAAGTGAACTGTATTTTTGATGTAGTAATTCATCTGTTGTACAAGCAACTGACATCATGCAGCTAAGTATCCTTAGCCATCAAATACTACCTATACTCCTCTTTAACCTTTAAGCTTCAGTATTTCTTGTTGTTGGATAAGTGAACTGCTATTTAAAAAATCATTAACACAAAATCATAGAAACAAGAAAAAAAACATTTAGATACATAAGCATAACTACGTTTACTGAATGCAAACAGCACAACCGATTTGAATACATCCTACTAAAAACTGAAGACTTAAAATAATTATGCAAAGTTCAGAAACTAAAAAAATTGGTAAATATGCAAGAGATTTTTTTTTTTTTAAAATAACTTTTCATCACAAGGTAGTTTTAATGTATTTTATAACTGTGCCATTATAGCTAGGTCATAAATTAAGGGGCATACTTCCATTTAGTAGCATACATCTGCTACTCCAGTTTCACTGAAGGTGTTATTAGTTACTGCTTTAGCACAACACCCAGACTGATTTGTGCAATTTTTCAAACCCTATACCAGTATCAATTAAAGAAGTGACAATTCAGCGTCAGTTAAACCTAGCACTTTTTTGTTACAAAGTTAAAGCAATACTTTTCCCTCTACGAATTAAGACTAAGATTCTAAGATTTTGAGGGAGATGACTGTAGGACAAGCACAACAAATACATCAGACAAAAGAGAAAAGAAGGCATAAATGTTAATGATGTAGATACCAGGGTTGATAAAGGATGATGCATATGCATCTACAACTTTGGCAAACCTTTTAAACCCTGAAACCAAGATTTGGACAGACAACCTTCAAAGAGGAATAAGATTTTAAGTGTTCTTCCCTTTCAAGAAGTATTATCTCATTTTATCTTTAGCAAGTATGGTTCCCCTCCTGTAAGGAGGGGAATAGAGAACTTTCTATACTGATTTTACAGTAAGAGCCTCAAGCAATGCTATAAAACCTTACCACCATAGAAAGCACATTACAAGTCTGATCATAAAGGATGATCCTTTTTGGAATATCCATTGTGATTGCTTCTTCCTTTAGTACCCATTCTAAAACAACAAACACATCTTTGACTTTGTGGGGTTCATGTTCTTTTTAAGTTACATCTGCAATACCTACATTATCTCAGGGAAAGCTTACTTTAGATGAAAGATATTTTAAACTGAAGTCAACAATAAATGTAATGAAACAGAGCAAGTAATTGAATAAGTACAGTATGATTACACTTCAAAGCAAAAATTCTTTTCAAATTCTAACACTTATCAAGCAGGCAGAAAGTTTCTGAAAGAAGTTACTCTACAGCTGTTAATTCCCCCATGACTGCTACAAATGCCTAAAGGCAAAGTTATTTTAATTATTTAAACAGTGCTAGCATTTGTGTGTATTTTAAAAGGTCAAACTGTTCCATTTTAACAAAACTGAAAATACAAAGTACATAACTATTTGCTAAGTTTGCATTTAAATAGATGAAAGAAGCAAGAAGCGCTACTTCACAGTGACACAAAGTTTTTGGTTTGTGTTTTTTAAACACAAATAAGTTTATATCTCTTATTCTGTAGAGTAAATCAGTGTTGTTTACCTTAAAAGTTGACTCAGGTTCTTGTGGTTCTGGACTTGACGGAACCGAGAGCAGGATGTCTTGGAGTGACACATTTTCATCATTCTATCAGAAAACAAAAACAAGAACAAAAGCTCAAATTACTTGCTGAAACAATTCCCTTGTAAACTTGCTTTCAAGGATGGAGTCACACCACCTCTCTGCTGAACCTATTACAACATCTGACCTCTCTCACTGGGAATTTTCTTCCCCCCCCCCCCAATAGGAAAGCCTCCCTTGCTGCAGCATGTGTACAGTACCAAAACAAGGGTCATCAACAGCCTCCCTCTCCTCACAGAGCTGTAGGAACAGCTACAGCTATGTCAGAGCGTGTTGATTTTCTGCAAAGATCTGGTAAAATTTCGCCACTGTGTTCAAATGTGTTATACTGGGAAGCTTTTAAAATCACAGAGCTTTTAACTACAGGTAGTTATATTTACTTTCCATCACCTAGATGTAATTTTATATCTTGAAGTTTTTTGGTACTGTTTTGGTTTTGGTGGGGTTTTTTTGGTTTGGTTTGTGTTTTTGTTTGGGGGTTTTTTGTTGTTGGGGTTTTTTTTAAAACATTTCTTGGTCTTTTTTTTTTTTTTTTTTTAAAGTGACTATTACTTGTGAGAGCAGTCAAATTTCAAGACTTCTCACTCCTTAACAGAGCAAGTATTTCGGCTTACACTGCCCAACAGGCAGTTGTATTCAATTCACAAGCAGCTGCTTGTCCGTTCTGGGCTGATCTCCAGCAAGTGCCAGGCTGATGAAGCAGCAGTTTACACTTTATGTTATGACCAAGTTCTAATACAGCGTTTTGAAATATTTTTGCACAATAATATGATAAAGAAACAAACTGTATTTAATCCAAAACATTTCTAAAATGCTAGAGGAAATGAGCAACAATTAACAGACTTCATCAACATTTGTTATTTTAAACAACTATACAAATACATGCTTTCAAAGACATGCCACATCAGATGGTCACAGTTATAATTATAAAGGAGTAATCATGGGAATGGAAAAACAGAAAACAAGACAAACTACTTCAAGCAAAGCGTCTTACATGGCTTTTAAAAGCTCTATCACCGATACCTCTGGTATACCTTTTACTTCCATTAAAATGCATATAAGTGGAGCAATGAAACATTCTACAACAGCAGACTATGACCCAATTGCAAAGAAAGTTAGTATGTCACATATTCTCTGGCAATTTAAATCAAGTACTCCAGCCCTATGCCATACCTGATTAATATTCACTAGCAACGCAAGAACTAAATTCATTTGCATCAATTCCCTTACCACCATCTTAATTATCTTAATACATATAATGAACACAGTGCAAGCAGGGGGGAAAAAAAAGTTCTAGAAGTATCAGTGGGAACTTAAGCATCCCATTTTACACAGATGCTAGGATTCATCTATGAATTTTTTTTTTTTTTTTTTTGCTTTTACTTGCTCATCATGTTGCTAAAATGAGATGGGGGGAAGGGGAGGGGGGGGGCGGAAATCAGCAAAATAAGGCTATCCATGTACAAAAAAAAAACCCAAAAGAGACTAAAATTAGGAAAAAGACAATAGAATTAGCAAAACAAATGGTACTCATTATATCCACGTGCTATTTTTGTTAGCCCAAAGATTGTATGTACAGTATCATCAAATTCCACAAACTTGGAAAGAACATATAATTTTAACCTTTAGGTAAAATTACAATAAGCTTTATAAAGCTTATCATCACATTGCAATAGGCAATATAAAAAATTGCTAGCTCTTGGTTTTTACCCGACTAAAATTTCTATAATAGTAGAAAACATTATTTATTATATTCTAATCATGTCTTTGGAGCAGTTGGACTAGTCTCATTTGTGCCAAATGTAAAAGATGCTTACAAAAAACAGTAAGTCAGGATCGTTTGTTATCCATATCAAACACAAATGCTTATCAAATGCATTGAAAATTAAGTTCTATTTGGAAACACAAGCAGCAACAAAACATTTTACTAATTTCCTTAGCAGAACGTTGCTTTGGAAAAATAGCAGCATTAGGAGGAAAAAATAGTTACAAATATTATCAACTATTTCCTAAATTTAAATCATTGCAACAAACACATCTAATACACTCTGGCAAACCTGGTGCATTATTTTAAACATTACTGGCAGTTTAGGCATGAAAATAACCTGCAGTATGTAAACTGACAGAGGACTAATGTTGCAGATATTCACATTTAACTAGTTATGTAGGAATAGTCTTCAGTTATAGGTTTATTATTTTAACCAAATTCCTACATGATTATTTTAACCAAATTCATATATATATATATTTGCATGCAATGTTTAATCAAGAATATGCTCAAGAAACAGTCGAGTACTATGGCAGTGACTGATCATTTCACAGTCCTTTTCTTGTTGCTATGAGTATCAGCCATCCCTTTGAATCACTACCTGCCTACAGTGATCTTCAACTCGGGCACATTTACTGGAAATTTTTTGGTGGACTTAAGTCAAGAGCATACACTTCAGCTTTTGGCCCGTTTTGGGTAGTCCCTATATAACAAACTGAGGCAATCACATGCCTCAATATTTTTTTGTAGCGGCTTGTAAAATTACAGGAAACCTGGAGTCAAAAGCCAATACAAAATACCCCAGCAAGACTTAGAAAATCATTGTAAGTTTACCAATAGCTACATAAAGAGAACAGGTGGCTGTGGTGGAAGAAAAAAAATCCACACAAATTCCCTTCAAACACTTTTAGAACACTCAAGGACTAAAACGTTGCTCTGAAAAAAACCTTAAACTTTTTGAAGACAAACCGCATCTTTAACAACATTTTAGTTATTTATCAGCATAGTGCCTGTACAACAAATCCAGAAGAATAAAGCTTTACAGCCAGGACTATCAAAGTAGCCCCTCATGCTGAATATTATTTCAGCTTCATATTCCTTTTCAAAGCGTATGTGCTGAGAAACTTAATACCATCTTAATGTTCTTAAAAGCTAATTTACTACAGACCAGCTGATTTTATTGTTTTAGGATTAACCCAGTGACTGTTACAGATACAATTCTGAAATGTACATGTAGCTAAAATACACAACAATCCTTTTTTCCCTAAGTGTTAAGACTGTCATGCACCTTACATCTCTGGACAATTAATTTTCTACACATCAAACGTTTTTACATACTCACTCCCAGATGTTACAGTCTAACTGAAGCACTTGCTTATATTCTCAAGTCTGCATCTGTCATTTTTAATCCAACTCAAGAACATGAGCTAAAGGTTATGGGAATAACCCTCCACCCCGGCTGTCACAGGTACACCACAATTCACCCCAACACAAACAGCCACAAATCGAAACCTGTATTCTTGAGTGGCTGTACTTAATATGCTCTCATGCCAATGTTTTACAAGGGCGAAATATTTAGTATAAATGACACACAAATCCCTGTCTTTGCTTTACCTTACAAATTCCTAAAGGACTGACTTATTGCTTTTGGTAAACAGAATACTAAACATTCATTTTCATTTAGTGACAGACGATTATTTACGAAGAATTGTATCAAATACAAGTATTTAGTCAAGAAAGGCCTAATAAAAAACCTCCCCACTCTTCTAACCCACTGTGCTTATTATACACAGCAGCAGTTCACCGACTATAGACTGTTGGGCTTTGAACTCTGCAGTATTTCTGCTGATAAACAGTTCAGCAGCTCAATAACGACACATTGGCTTGTATTTGCTCCTATCCTCTCAGCAGGAAAAATACAGCCAAAAGAAAAGTCAAGCTCTCTGACTAAATACACATTGGTAGTCCCTGGAACATATTTCAACTTTATAAACATGCACCTTCTATACAGCATACAGTCAGTGCAACTGTTCTCACTGTCTATTCGTTCCATCTTGCCTTTTCCTTTTGCTTTCTTTGAGTGATATTACTTGCAGACTTTATTTTATATGTGTTTTTAACTAAAGGAAAATGTAGAACTTCTAGAAACATAAAAGAGATGAGATTAAGGGTATTCTCTCAGAAGAAATCTCACTCAGAACAAGATACAAAGCTCAAAGCTTAAAGACAATAGCTCGTTTCATTATACTAACACATTTTAAATTCTTCTATCACAAAAATCAAGCCATTAGAAGCAAATGCATTTTCAGCTATTATCTTGCAGTGCCCTAACAGCATATGCTGCCTTTTAACATGCAGGATTTTAAAAGAATATACTACTAATAGCATACTAATAATTTCATCTTGAGAATTCTTCCAACATTCCAGCATCTACAGTTCATTAAGAAGTAGAAAAGTGCTAAACAAATGTTTCTAAAGTTTATCAAGGTTTATTAAAGCTTTATTGAGGTCTAGCCTTTGATTTCCAATTCCAAGTTTCTTTGGTACAAATTACTCATTTAAATAGTCTCCTTTGCTAACAGCATGTTTATGAAGATGCAAACGAAAATTCATTAAGTGTCCATCAGGTAGAGGGTGCTATTTACCTGCTGACTACTTCACATTTTGAGTGTAGCTGCATTCAAATATCGCTACAAATGAGTGTAATATGGTTTCCACTTCCCACTGTCTGAGACTGTTATAGTGACAGTTCAACAGCTAATCAATTGTTTAAGCTTTAAATTTGCCAATTTTATTTGCTATTGTTTGTTGATTTCTTTCGTTCTGTTTCTCTCAAGCACAGTTAAGTCACTGAGGTGAAATATTTGTGGCTAAAAAAAGTGCAGTTTATACAACTTAATCCATGACACAAAGAAACCTTTGTATTTCATTACATCTGTTTATTCCTTGTCTTCAGGCTTCTTATAACAAAGATAAATCTCTCTTACAGATCTCACCAGATGCAAAAAGAAAAGAACACAATGAATATGTACTTCAAAGGTACACAGGGGACTTAATCTAAAGCCTCAGCAAAAATATATTGGTGCATTTAACAATGGCGCACTACAGACTTCATTTTTTCATTCATACCTCTTCATACAAATGGGATAGTCATATCTGATAAGCTACAATGCAGATTCGTGCTTGAAAAATAGCATTTCTTTTCCATTCATTAAAAATGTTTCTTTTCCATTTATCTTTCATAAAACTTGCCTTCCCCAGAAATAAGGGCTTCAAAGATCTTACAGTTCTGTGAACCACTTCAAGTTTCAGTCCTCCTTAAAACATCAGTAAGTGCTTATCTGAAATAAGACAGGGTGGTTTCGAACCATTGCTGCCAGTCTTGAGAAGAAGTTACTACAGAGGATGGTCAATCCCTGCCTAGATCAAAGGCTCCAAGGCATCAGAATCAGCACAATTCTTATTTAAATATGCACGTTCTAACACATTAGCTCTGTAGCCTCAACCTAGAGCAGCTAGACAAATGTCTAGCTCAGCTGCTGAGAGATACAGCCTAAAAACTAAAGAGGTCTTAAACCACTAATTTTCTACAATATAATTCAACAGGTAACTGAGAAAAACAGGTAGATATTGACTAAGGTAATACTTGAAGGAAACTAGATGGTTCTCGGTTCTCTGCTTTAAAACTGTTGGTCAGATGCATACATATAAATATAAACTGTAACACTCAGTTATTAAGCTGAGTTGCTTATGACCAATGTTTAAACTCCCTTCCCTCAGCCCAGCATTGCTTCAGAACTTGTTATAGTTTGGGATATCAAATGACAACATACACAACCAGGGATGAAACATTGAGCTTAAGAGCTGTACTTCGATGTGCACTCTCTGAAAATTTCTGAAATTCTTTGATTTTTAAAAAATTGAGGAGGAGGAGGAAGGAAGAATTTTTTTTTAAGATCAGAAGAAAACAATTATTATTAAGCATGCACATGAAGTACTTAGTCAATGTTTAAGAGGCATTAACATTTAGATGTCAATTATTACTAGAGTTAGACTTCCAAAGCATTTTCTTCTTACACGACAAAGTTAGTGCTCCAGTTAAGCATTAACTGAGAACATTCACCAGTAGTTCAACATCTTCCTGTAAATGATTACAACTGCATCTAGCACAAGGAGAATGTACATTTTTCACTCCATATAAGCTAGTATAACATCACTGCAAGATCAGGCAATATTATACTTACTACAATGCAAATTTTTAAAAACCCCGCATGAGATGGAAATACCTTCCTGATGTCGCTGTCTGAAGACACCCCAAGATGGCGGTATGCGAGGAAGAAGCAGACAGCGTGTGTACTGCCAGCGTTGTTAGCCTGGGCACACGGAGTTCAGAAAAGGCTAGACTACTCAAATAACTACCTTTCCCCCCCCCCCCCCCCAAGCAGAACTGGGAACACAACACCAAACCCATGCTGTTGCAGCTATGCTGCTAGTAATATTCGAGCTAATTCATGTACGGTTACGTGAGCCACAGTCACAGCAATGAATCCAGCACAGCACATTAAGTCTCCATAGGAATCTGCTAGGTGTGCGTTCATCACATGCTATGTTCTACAGTAAGCCACACTACAGTTGATTAGATAATTGTATAAAATTGAATTTAATTACGATATCTTACTATAACTGTTCCTGTGAGATCTCATGCCTAAGACCTGACCACAGCTCTATTTCTACCTATCCAAATTAAATAATATTGCTAAAAGTTATAACTGGAACAAGGTAACACACATTTAAAAGCATAATACAGGTGAAGCAAATAGATAAGAACTTCTGCTTCCTTTACTAAAGCTGTGTTTGAAAGGAGCTGACTTTATCTTGCTTATTTACATTTTGTAAGAAAAGGCCTGTCATATGACCCAGACTGAGATCAAGCCCTAGTTCAGCGTTCAGACTGCTGAAGTTCACGTAGTTGTTTTCAAAATTATACTTCTGTTCTTTACAATAAGTGAAAAAGAACTGCAATATATTTTTACTCATTTCTGTTAGTATAAAGCTCAATATTTTCAGGAAAGGTTTAACACTTACAAATAAAGAAAAAATATTTCATACAAGTTTAATTGTTTAGCAAATAAAGGTAGTAAAAGTCCAAAGTTTTCCCCCCTGTAGCAGGTTAATTTACTTTAACATTACTATTCATATTGTTTGATTAAAAGGCTGGAATATACACAGGAGAGTTGAATAAACATTCAGAAGTCCAGTGATGAGTTTTGGAAGCAGTAAGTCAAAACAAGGGGCAGTTAGGTTAGGAAAATATAGAGAGGTATGCCTGATAAATTTGGAAGGGAAGAATATTTGTTATTACAAAATTCACTATTACAGGGAGGGGGAGAAGATCAAGCCTTTGGCAAGAGAAGAGCAGGAAACTTTGAAGAACTTTCTTCTGTGAGTTGAAGTTTTTTTTAAAAACCTTAATCTGAGCTACTTGCTGCTAGGTTTGTGTTCGGTGACCTTTTAGAAAAGTCTGGCTATTATAAACTAGATCAAGATTTAAAAAGACAATACACTGCAGGACCACACACTATTTGACTATAACATGCATGCCTTTACACAATGAACTACACATACACAAAGCATCTATCTAGTTGTTCAATTGTCCTTGTGTTAAAGGCATTAAAAGCTCTGGATAAAAAGTCCCCTGCTATCTCATGTACTAATTGCATGCTTGAGGCTGTTGGGAGGCACAGTTTACACACTCCACTACTCAGACATTGAGTTCTAAGAACACACCTTCCCTCTCTGACACTACATTATTTTTGTTACAATTGTATTTCTGGTTTTGTCAGTGGAAAAACATCTCCAGTATTCTCAGTTACCATAGGAAGCAAATTACTCGTGTTTCTAAAAGGCACAGTCATACCCTTGAATTAGCCTCAAGGCTGATTTGCTTTTTGTTTTGCTATGTTTTCTTTTAGTGTCTTACTTTTAGGGCACAAACTTATTTCCATTACATTATCCAGCAGTAAATCTAGCATTAAAGAGATCATACAGATACTTTTCAGTGCTAACCTGTATATGTCTCCACAGAAAGTCTCATGGACTTCTGTCTTTAAGGCAAAGGAAGTTTTGTATGTGAAATGCCATAGTTCTGCCGAGTCATCCAGCAGTTTACCAACTCCCACAATTTGTCAAGTTTTGAGGCGAAATGAAAAAGCTCCTTAAAAGCTTTATGACAATTCAGTGATTTCATACACTAGAAAGGTTAAATTTGAGCACTTCCAACAGGGATGACCCAGTAGGATTTGCTAAGCTTCTTGTCAAAACACACAGAGAAGACGAAAAGAATGAGGAAAACAAAGCCTTAAGAAAAAGCTATTAGCATTGACTTGCTGAATGCATGTTTGATCAGTGGGATCGATTTTAATATTTTTTTAATTCTTTTTCTCACATCTTTTAAGATCTTATTAAATACAAGTTTGTCTTCACATCCACTGTTTTGTGGTTTTTTTTTTAATTTAGCATTATTTCCTCAGAGAAGCAGAATAACAGTATTTAATATTTTTTGCAGTCAGTAAAGTGCTAAAAAAAAGGTAGAAAAAGTACTATTTTAAAGAGCAATAAAAAGTGCACACTTTCTTGAACACTATAATTCAACGTATAAAGGAAATGACAATAACCTAGTAAGGCCAAACAGAACATTAGCCCATCTAGGCTCATTCTCCAATATGCTTTACTGCTTTTGTTCCATTTAAACAGCTCACCTGGTGTAGTAATCTCTTCAGTTTCAACAACTGAGTTTTTACAGCTGTGCAGTCTTGGACCATGTGCCGAAGGGTCATTTCATCAAGCATCACAGTATTGTCCGGTAAGCCCACCAGCTGTCTAGGAGTCTGGTAAAAATTTGGTGCTCCATAGCTTTCAAAGTGACCAATAGGAGATTCTAGGTAGTTTGATCCCCTAAAAAACCAAAACCAAACACAAGCAAAAAAAACCACAGTGAAGATAAGCTAGAGCTAGAGAGCATTTAGTAAAAAAGGAAGTGTTGTATAACATGGGCTATACTCACATACTGTGGCATACAGCAGAAAATAAATAAATCAGAAAATGTCAATACTTTTGCACTTAAATGCTGGGCTTTCCTTCCCTCTTGCATAAATCTCTCGCCAACTAACAACTACAGTACCTTAAAACCAGTTTGCCCATCAGGATTTTTATGAACTCTGTCATTCCAGCTAGCCTATAAGAACTATAGGATTACATTTAATTTAAAAAACAAATTAATCAGCAAAAAGCTGTCCAAACTTACAAAATGCAAGTAATAAGACAGTGTAATATTTTTCCATGGAACACATACGGTTATTTAGTCAAGCGTTTATAATATCACATAAACACAAGTAAAAAATATTTGTATTAAAAACCGTGACAGAAACAAGTTTGAAAAGAAATTATTTTAAACGTCAGTGGTGTACCCACTGAGACATTCTAATTATAGACATACAACTATTCCGAAAATGTCTTGTACTCAGTACCACTTGAGACCCTTTAATGCTGAAAGGGATTTCTCATCACAGTATTTTAATTGTTTGGGAGAAAAGAGACAAGTCCTTTACCTGTTCAAATCATTTTTACCATGGATATAGTGATCAGTATGGCCGAGATGATAGTGATCCTGTGTATTCCATCGTTGCTGTGGTGCTCTTTTCCAGAATCCTTCCTGATGTTGCCTAGCATTTCTGTCTTGTCTATCATAACGGCTCATATTTTCACATTCCTCTACAGAGAGCATAAAGTAAAAAAAAAAATTATGAAATTTGTTCATTAGACCTTGTAAAATATTTACTATGTGCTGGTAACAGATGCAAAGTAACATCTGTGAGGTTTTATTCTTTTAAACTGATCTAAGAAAGTATGCATTATAGACCTGTCAAGCAGACTTCTATTATGATGTCCCATTTTCACTAGAACATAAACTTGTTACAAGAGTAAGAGTAACCTGCAGCAGAAACTACAGAATTCAGCCTTAACATTATTTCTGGTTTAAGTAGGAAATCATTGGGAGAAGGAAAAGCTATGGGGAAGAAAAATTCAGAAGTAACATTCTCCTATCTTACTGACAGTATCTTCAGGCCTTTAAAAAAGTTCGAACACCACACAAACACAGAAAGATGACATTTTAGAAAAAGGCCAGTACTTCATTCCACAACAGAACAGTTTCATTACTTACAATACATACATATCTCATCCTGTTAGTCTGGTTTGTTTTTAAACTTGACAGACATTTAATCTTTATTTACCTGGACAGCAAGCATGATTTAAAACAAGCAAACAAAATCTCTTTAAAATGTTAACTTCGGCAAAGCAAAGCAGATTCCACAAACATCTTAAGGGAACAAAAGCTATATTTGGCAGCAGCTTGTAAACCACTAGAAACAAAGCCAAAACAACTGCTATCTGTGCCGTCAGAGAGAAAAAAAAAAAAAAGATTCATAAACTGCTATTCTGCCATCGCACTTTCTCCTTCACTTACCCAAGGAGTTTTTTTCCTCACATTGTCAGTCCTTTGCTAGGAGAATATCTCTACACAAGAGAACATTGTTTTATTCGGCTGCCTACTCAGACTTAGTTGCGCATAAGACGCTCGTAAACAGGCCTTCCTTCCTGCCCAGTTCCCAGCCTGCGTGTTGTTGGGAAGTGAGCCCAGTTTTACCCTGTGATTTAAAACTGCCATCCTCACTCCCTGCATACTTGTTGAGCTAGAACTCTTTCTATAAATAGCGTCCAAGCGGCATCCCAGACTCCAAAGTGAAACAAGGAGAGTTTCTGGAGACCTGGAAAGTCTTAAGAGGCTGACGTCAGTGAAGTCACACATAATTACAAAAAAAGCGTTGGCAAAAAGTGCTGTTAAATATTATAGCAAATGCTCATACCTACACTTCAGTTTTTATCACCTAGTTCAACAACCAAAAAATTAGGTAAGAAAATAAACTTGACCTAAAGTAACAGAAGATTTCTTTCCTTTAGAAGCGTCCTTCTACAGCTCCTAACACAGGGAAATTCAAGTGGGTCTATTCAAAATAAGCCCTCAATGACTTTATAAGTAATTTTATTATGATGATTTTCAGCTTTGGAAAATTGAGACACTGAGTAAAGACACACGGATATTAACAAACAGATTTTGCTTTTTCAGGTGGTTATGTTTACTTGAGGAAAAGCCTGGAGGTGGCTTTTGAATTCTTCTTTTCAGATCCTCTTTGCTAAAAATTCAGTGGTTTCAAGGTAAGCAGTGATTAGAGCAGAGATACCCAGTTTATGCCACATTAATTTTATATAGAAACCCAGCTTTTAAAAAATGCCAAAAATAATAGTAATTAGCTAATATTGATCCCAAACAGTATGTTTGTCTTCCTGAATCAGCAGCTTACACAGCAGATTGTCAGAGTCACAAAACCTATTCCAGCTACACAAACATCATTGATACTTAGCTGTAGAAGTGGGAGTAGATTTAATTTTATTATACCAATGCAATTAAGAAAGCAGGGAATTAAAAACTGTATTTGTGTCTAGATTAAGTGGCAAACATTAACTTTTTACAATTTTGTGGCAAACATTCACCTTTAAAATGCATGTATTTTTAACAGTTTTTAAATTAAGATTTTGAAATGGAATTACTGGTGCAGATGCAGTGCATGTTTTATAAACAAGGAACTTTACCAGAAACTGGTATTATTATTAGTTTTTCCCAACAGAATTAGAATTACCCTTATTGAAAGAATGTCCTCTAGGCTTGGACTGTTATCCATTCTGGAAAATTAAAAAAAGTAAAAAACAAAAACTGTACACCTATTTGGGCTGAAAGGTTCAGTACTAGCACTATTGTGAATAAGCACCTTTCACACAAATAATTTTTAAATCTCAGCATAAGTTTTCCAAAGTACTGCACTTCAAATGTGCACACTGTTAAAACATGATGTGCCACCATTGTAGTAGATGGAAGACTATGTATTTACTGTTAATTTGGGTTCATATCTAACATACATGCAGGAGTCTTCACCCAAAGAATTCAAAGATACTCTCACAAAACTGAATTTCCCCAAACTTTAGCAGGCAGCTAAACAGTACACAAAACAAGGAAAGCCTTTTTTCTTTCAGTGCCTGTTTGTAAAGCATAGGGCACTACAAAGCTCCACATTCAATGTTTCTGTTCATATGAAGATAATATTAGCCTCCACTGAACTTGGAGGTAAAGCCAATACCCATATTCACATGATAGTGAAAATTCTTATGAGTAGGGTCAGGAATGACCAAAAGCAAACTTTTCCAGGCCAGGATGTGAGGAAGTGTGGTAACAATTTGCCTTACCTAGTTCGTTTTAGTCTGTATTGGTATTACTTTAGTGACACCTAGGTGCTACTATCCTCCCCGTGAAAAGTTTGCCAGCATCCTCACTGACAACAAGAGTGCATAAAAGACATCTTGAAAAAACACATCTTAAATCTTAAGGCTTCTGTTACCCTGAATTGTATAAAATCTATTAGGAGATATTGTCACTTTGTGGAAGAAAACAAATAATTATCTCAAAACGACTTACATTGTCATTCCCCAAAGCTGAAAAATGCTGTTTCAGTGTTTTCAAATATAGTTGAAGCATGAGACTGAAGGACTAACTTAAAAGTTTTGTTCTACTAAAATAATATAAAGAAACAAACGGTGCGCAACAAGGCTGCGTTTTTACAAGAGGCAGTACATTTCTAACTTTAGAATTCTTCAAATGCAGGAGTAGTATTTGGGGGAACAGAAATATCACACTTCCTGCATTTCAGAAAAGAAAGATTTGTTACTCAAAGAAAAAATGATTTGAGGAGTACATTGGCTTATTAAAGCAGAAGTCAGAACAATGCAACTCAAAAATTTCAAAAATCCCATAATGCAGTTTCATAATAAGATTGCTTGGCTAAATTACTAACCTTTGTCATGAGGTGGGTCCTCAGGCAGGTCCACATCAAGCATGAGATCATCATCTTCAAGATCACACGAGTCAAGATTATTCAAGATATCCTGCAAGAAAGAAAGCGTGAGATATAGCTGTCTTCCTGATATTTCTTTTACCCTACTGTCATGAAAAGTTTATTTCAAAGCTTTGTTACATTTGCATTGTCCACATATCCACTGTTATCAGCACCCTCCCCTCTTTAGGGGACAAGATCAACCTTACTTGAGACTACCTATACAAACAACAACCATCACACCTCTAGTAATATGATACAACAACAATGCTAGATGAAAAATATAGATTAAAACCTTTTTCTGCCTGATGTCTACGGAATACTACAAAGATTTTCCTGTTCATTAATATCCTGAATTCTCCCCAATGGGAAGCATTTTAAAACTAAGTTACTTTGCTCACTTAGAATTCAAAAACAGCTTTGTGAAGAGAAGATGTTAAATCACCTTATTTTAGCTCTCATATCATACTATTGTAATATTATTGAAAGGAAGAGGGGGGAAACAAATGTTATCTTGACTTTTTGGGCCAACAAAACTTAAAATATCCTACTGTCAGCACTAAGCTCTGCTGCCTTTTGGCTTTAAGACCGTGGTTCGTATATAAAGTTGTTTCTAGAGGGACTAACAAACCTTCATGTTGTATGGGTGTACTAAAAGTATAAGAAAAATGTAATAAAGTGTTAGTAATACATGGAATATTACATATTATATATAGTCAATCAGGTATAATTAAAGAAAAAGGACTGTAGTGTGGGCAAGTCAAATCAGCATTAAGAAGACAGAAACTGACCCCTCTTCCTTTAAGAATATCAACAGTAGGAAAAACTGAGGAGGTGAAGGCTGTAGAACGTTCAGGTTCCCGAGCAGTCAAGATGCTGTTAGCACCAGGCTACTGAAAAGCCGCATCAGGCAACACAGGGCAGTACTTGATCTGAGAACCCAGACTCCGTTTTACTTCATTAATCAAAAAAAGCTAAGCTTATTAACACCAAGTGATCATAACACAAAGTAGATCTAAGGAAACTGCTAATGGTTATACTTGTATATAACACTTGAGCTCTGTTTTCCCATATCCCACAAATAGAAGCCGTGGCTTTAAGGCCCAAGATCAGACTCCAGCACTTCACATCTGCCTCTCTTCTAAGAGCAAACATGTAGATTTTTCTTTGGTTTAACAGCTAAACCTAAAGATGATTCATGGGATCAATACTGAAAAATTTAGCAAATATTAAATAAAATACATGTTTTACTAATTATTTCTCATTGGATAAAACGATCATTAAATACTTAATACTTGCATACAGACTATGAATACACTGCAAAACAATATTCGCTTGGAAAGCTATCCCTTTGCTAGCTACCATTTATTAGAGTTGCTTTGTCAGAGATGTAGAGGTAAAGAAGAACATTACTAGGCATTTATCTAAACTGCTGCTCCAACTGTTCTTCAGCAGTCTTCCAATAGTGTTCACAGAGGACTACTATATTTTATTACAAGTTGTGGAAAGAGCCAAGTATATTTTAAGATTTTTTTAATTTTTTTTGGTCACACAAAACATTAAACATTTTACATTTCTGCAGGGGAAGTTATTTATTGACTTAGGAGGGAGAGTATGAGATGAAAATAGTTAATATGCACTTTTCAAAACATGAGCAATAAAAAGGAAATATTGAATACTTGAGCCAGAACCACCTGTTTTTATGTCCAATTCCTACCCGAATTATTTTGTTTACATCTAGTACTCTTTAAGTATTTCCAGGAAAAAACAGAAAAACCTACATATCAGGGCATTGTGAATAATAATAAAACCAACTATGGAAAAGCTTCACAGAGAAACGGAGACCATTTAAAGGAAATGTGGATTTAACATTTGGGAGGAACAAACTGCCTGTATATATTTACTTCTTTTTGTTTCCATTAATTTACATTTTTCCAGGAACTAGAAGATTTTTAACTAACATGTATTTTTTAAATAATTCTGCAAAACGTAGGTGTGTTTGAGAGCCAGCTTTGGTTTGTTAGTTGATAAATTGTTTTTATGCCATGCTTTGATCTTCCACATTAGTATGAACAAGCATTATTTTATTCTACTGCGAGAAACTTAATGAGCATGGTAAGTAAGTTACAAACAGTGGCCACAGACACATAAGAAAGTTGAAACCAATTGTCATTGCTGCGCAAAGTCATTAAAAAAGCCCAATATAAAAATGTAGTATGTCAGAGTGCTAACTAACAAACCAGATAAGCCACTTTACTATCTTTGTATCAGAACTTCAGAAGTCTAATGATGTCAGAGAAGGTCAGCATTTGAGATGCCAAACATACTTTTCTGTCAACAGCACATTTCATTATGTTTCCCTAATTATACATTCCTGCACCACGCTGAGGCTACTCCATGCTAGAAAACACAGCTGTGAATATAAAACTTTTGTAATAGCTGGGTCATGTGTGAATTCACTTTGAGGATTTCCCAGTGCTATCTACTCGGGAAACATAATATCAAAGTAGATGTCAGCAACGTCATCTTGAAATACCTGTAAGATAAAGTGCAGGTTTCATCATCACATTAGTGCATATACAACCTGTATTTACTGACCTCCACTGTTACTCTTACTACTGTATAATGAACTGGAGCTCATTATACAGTACGTGGCAGTAACATTGTTAATAATGTGTACTCAACAGGAGTTATCATCATGAAGTAATTCTGGGCAACAAACTCAATGAGAACATGAAATAAAAAAAAAAAATTCTTCAAAGGTGCATCAGCTACAACCCTACAGAATATTACATTTCAGCAATTATTGAAAGTTACAGTAAGAGAAGAATCCTATTTTATTTGTATAGTTAAGAAGAATAACGCATATTAAAAGGGGCATGCAACTTCACAAGGCTAATTTAGCACTAGATTCTCAAGATGGTACAACCCAGAAAGAGATTAAGTTTGGGACTGTGAAATCCCAAATCAAATGCTGTCCCCAAGCTCTCCCTCCAGAAAGGTTTTCAACTGAACACAGGCAGCCGGGCTTTCTTCTCTTGATGCAATACAGCAGGAAAATCATTAGGTGAGAAACAGATGATCTACGACCGCTGGTGTAAGAGCTGAATAAGCAGAGAACCCCACAGCAGGAACACTCATATTGAATAAGGAGATGGGAAAAGACTAAGAAAAAAGGCAAGGGTAAGGCTGGCGAATGATCACACCACATTTAGCAAGTTTACTTCAATGTTCTGCAAATTCTTTCTGTAGTGATTGTCCTATGTCTTACCAAAGGTTAATCAAGCAAACACAGCTCGCCTACAACAGCTTGGGGTTTTTGCCTAATTTGTTGGATGCACAGAGTTCATAATTTCTTTCTCAAGAGACATAACAATATTAAGTTCCTAAGACCAATGCTTTGAAGACTGGGGTACTGGAGAGCAGCTACTTTTGCTGAAGCTGAACAAGTACAAAGTTCAATATAAATTACCTCCATCATAATGAACTGGAGTAGCAAAATATTCTTTTTAAAAACATCAGTTTCTAAGAATTCCTCATGCTACATACATCATAAGGTTCCACTGAAGAGCAGCATTTTTCAGTCCACCAACTTAAGTTCAGTTTTGCTTAACAGCTAGACCTAGGCAAGAGGCCTGATTCTCAGCTTTCCCATTTCTTGAGCTAAGTATATAACGCAAATCAAAATAAATTACAATGTGCCCAAATTAGAAGAAGGATAGAGGTCTACGTTTCCTCTCAATTATTAAATACAAAAGATGTGGCCCAGTAAAAGCTTATGACACAATGTATATTACACTGGAATTAAAAAAAAAAAAAAAGAAAATAAAAAGGAAGAAGTCGGGCATTGGGGTTAGTACAGAAATACAACTCAATTTCAGATAAGCAATCCGCAACCAAATTATTTTGGAGAGTGTTCAGAGAACAGAGAAGAGCCTGAGCTCGAGCTACCAATTCAGTAGCCATGCCAAGGAATGCTGTTTTGCTTGGAATGCAATTGGATTGAGGGAGTCATGAACTGCCAGTGAATATTAGGAACAACGTTTTACTTTTTTCCACAGTTCAAGATCTCAGACCTCATTCATGTGTTCTACCTTTAGGAAGTAGGTTATTAAAGGGAAGTAACTAATTATTTTTGTTACTCATTTAGTAAGTTAGGTCTTGCTTCCAATAATTATCATGAACTTCTGAAATTAGCAGAAAATGGAAGTAAAAGCTCACATGTACTTTAAGTATTCCATAGCAGCTACTGAAATTTGAATACACATACAAATTAATTCAGTTTGATTTACTCTACATTTTGATTCTAGCAAGCCTATATGCACAGTTTCTTTGATTCAATTTCTTGCTCAAAAAAGACCTTATGATCAATGCATGATCATTTAATATGAAAGATTACCACTCCTTAAAAGTTTCATGCAACAAAAATATTAAAGGATGGATATCACCACTTTGGGAAGAAAAATGGAACTACAGAAAGCACACCTACAAACTCAAAGTCTGGCAGCAGAAGATCATGTGTCATCTATAGCAGTATATAAATACCTTTCTGGCACGCCTAGTTTTGATGTTAGTATTCACATAATACTTTCCCAGGTTACTGACAACACATTTATAGAAGCTTTATCTGACATTAAGGTCACTTATTAAAAGCTTTACTGTTAAAACTGGTTGGATATTATGAAATGTAAACATGCAAGGCTATTTCCAGTGTTCATTTTCAAAGTTGTTTACTTAAAGAACACAGCAGTAACCACAGGTCTTTTTGTTGAATGACAGCACATTATAGCACATTCCATTATTTAGTTATACTTTAATCTCTTTGTAAACACCTATCATCATCAGGTTAGAATCATACTTCAGACTTGTAGTTATTCTTACAGTACCATGCTGTATTCCTTTTGATGAAAATGTATCAGAGCAAGTATCAGTAATGGAACAGACTATTTCAGATGGAAGGGATGTACAACCAACTCGGCTGACCAAAAGTTAAAGTACATTTATTAAGGGCATTGTCCAAACGCCTCTTACGCACTGACAGGTTTAAGGCATCGACCACCTCTCTAGGAAGCCCGTTCCGGTGTGTGACCACCCTCTCAGTGAAGAAATGCTTCCTGATGTCCAGTCTGAACCTCCCCTGGTGCAGCTTTGAGCCATTCCCATGCATCCTATCACTGGATACCAGGAAGAAGAGAAATGCACTCTAATGACCACTACAAAATCAAGGTTAGTTTATGACTTCCATTAGTTCAAGGTGCTTTACTTATTTTGAACGTTGTTAGTCTTTATGGCCAAATTTTAGGCTCAGTTTTTCTATGTCTACCTCAAGCCGATTTCAGATTTTCAGTAAGAGTAAACAGTTTCTCAGAAACTGTTGAAAGATGAAGCAAAGTCACTTGTTCACATAAAACTTTGTCTTCAGTTTTTATGTTGAAAAGATCTCACAGACACATCCTGAAAGAAAGCTTGACATCTAATTTCTCTGAAATTGAGATCCTACTTTGGGACAAATTTGGGCATGGATAACAAACTTAGAAGCTACTGAGAAACTAGTTAACATAGCAATTTAAGTAGTGGCTTAAAGAATGACATTTAAAACATCCCTCTGAATAGAATTCCATCAGAACCTCCAAGATACCAGAATTACTTCCATAGGTCTTTTGGATAATCACTATGAGAAAAACATTTTTAAAATACAATCTTATATTAAAAAAAAAAAACAAACAAGCCTTAGAAAAACTAGAACCCTCTATTATAACATGCTTCCCTGTAAACTTAGAAAAGCAGCTGTCAAAGTCAGTATATCATTGAAAGCAGGCACATGTCCTTGTGACATTCCACAAAAAAAAAAAGGGGGGGGGGGGGGAAGTCAAACATCCTGGTCAGGTGTCACCTTCATTCTTTTTCTACTACCAAAAGAGTAGTAAATAAAACCTTTGGTGTGTATGTTAGCATGACAATGAAGCCACGATACTGTGTTTAACATGAGTCTGATGCTATGGCAATGAATATATTACTACAAATTTAGCAATGCTGATTTGGACTAACAACACACAGAAGAAAAGAGTAATCAGAGTAAGTTCTCTTGGAAGGGAATGAAAAAAAAGAAAAGAAAAAGCCTCTTGAAACAACAGAGGATGTAGGCGTTGACACTGGGATAGAAAACTCAATTTCTAGTCCAACGGTTAAGGCTGCAAGAAGCACCTGATAGTTTCAAGTTATTCAGTTGATTCATCCAGCAGCAGGAGTCTTCATGTCTGCAGCATCGATAGGACAGAACAATCCTTGTATCAAAGCACAATCCAACAGACCCTTCTAATGCACAGGAGGACCCTTTAGAACAGGATATGGTAGTATATTGTACCACTAGTTGTATTTTTTTTATTGCAACAATCTCAGTTTCAGAATTTCCCCATCCTATCCCTTAGCAACAAAAAGACAAAGCTCTTTTTGAGGTCATGTTATTCACAAAAACATTGATAAGATACTGAATAGACATTGTACCTTTTGTCAAAAATTTCCTCAAGCCCACCAGGCTTAAGAATTACACAGTAAGCAACGCTTCTTCTACCTTATAATTTCTGAAGTTAGGAAAAATGTCACAATACAGCCTTGGCACACATCTCAGCAACCCAACCACATAATAAAGTCCTATTGCTTTAAGAACCCACAAAGATGGGGCTAAATAGGAAGCTAGTTACAAGATACCAAGCTTCGAGGATTTACTGGGAGAAAGTATTAAAAAGAGCCTGAAGATTACAAAAACAAATAGAAGTTAATGCATAGGATGCTACTTCCGGACAACTGAAAAACATCACAAAATAACAGACAGCTTTCAAACCACTTTTGTGAGGAGAAACCTGGGTATGTCTCCTTAGAACATCAGAAAATACCTACTCTCAAACTGAACCTGGCCTATATACTTTTGCTTTGTCTGAACTGGAAGGCGTAGCTGTGATGCATCAGAAAGGCAAACACTCCAAAAAACTAGTGGAGAAGCAGAACTAAAGCCTTTACAATAATTCCTCCACAATTTGAATTCTTGTTGACAAAAACCATCCATGGAAAAAAGCGTAAAGTTATCCTTTCCTCATACACGAAAATATAGACTAGACTTGTTTGAGTTATAATACAACAGTTTTTCTTAGATTATATTTTCATTACATACAAAAGTGTATCCAAACATTTTTATTTAAAAAAAAACATCAATAATCCTGCCAGTAGGGTAGAAATACCTACAAAGAAATCTTACATTAACATAAACAACACTATTTTAAACCCTTATATTAGTTACTCATACCCAATGCTCTTTGTATGATGTGCAGCTAACACAAAAAAGTATGAAGGCACCAGAGTATCCCAGGTGAAGTGTACTACTACTTTCTCAGTAGTAGTTCTGTCTCTGCAGTTAAGATCTCCCATCTGGATGCTTCCGATCTGACATTTGAACACTACAGTCAACATGTGGTTGTACTTCCAAAACAGAATGCCTTTTATTGTCTACACAAGTTCATTCACCTGACTGAAAGCAGGGATCATCGCAGTGAGTTGGCATAATTTTGGAAGAATAACAATATACTGTGTTTATAAGATTCTCTATGCCTTCGTATCTGAATGGAGAAGAAACTGTACTCTTTTGCATCTGAAAGTGATTAATGTCTCTGTAGTGTCAAGGTGTGTTACAAGTCTTATGCTGGTGGGGAAAAAAAGACCACAAAAAAGATCAACAAGCAGAAGATAAGCACCAGTAAAGGGAGAGAACTAAGGATAAACCTGCCCAAAAAACTCAAGGGAAGTGAAGAGTTTGAAGGCAATACAGAAACTAACAAAGTATCATTTCAGGTACTTGAAGAATAAAAACAAAAAAGGATGTAGCTTTTAAAAACAAACACTGAACAGATTGGGTTGATCAGTCATCTGGAGGGCAGCTAAAGGAAAACTGCGAAAGTCAGTCAAATACGATGCAAGGCTGACAGTAGAGAAGAGAAAAAGACTTCCAGGGTCTTTTTCAATGTTATTTTCAGCATTTGACAACACTCCAGATAGAGATAGAGAAGAGATAAACAAACAGGAATTCAATACAAGTCTCCAAAAAGGCAACGTTAAATAAGACCTGAACAGAACTGCTAAGTGAAGGCAGAAAACAGAGACAGAAGACTTCTTTCACTTTGAGAAGACAGCAGGCATCCAGGAAGGCACATTCCATACTACAGGGCTGAAGAGAAAAACCCCACAGCAAACAATGATGTAAGAACAGAGGAAACCACACAGCGAAGAGAAAGGACTGAACTCTGAGGGGGACCAAAAACAGAATAGGAAGGGAGCTATTTTAAACACTGTACCTTGCAAGTCACATTAAAGATAATTAAGGCCAACATCCAAACAAGTATTTATTTCATCATTTTGTTCATGCTCTGTAAAGGAGGGTTGCCGTGACAACAAATGCAGCAAGAACTTTGTTCTGAAAATCCAAGATATTTTATGTTTAACCATTAGCTATAACATTTTTTGAAAAAGATTCAATATTCTTGAAAATATTTTGAGAGGCATTGTATGTTCTAACTAGGTTTATTGAAAGTAGATAGGAAATAATTATTAGGTTAAGTTATTACCCACCATACCTCAAGAAGCAGCTATGCTTCTCTGTAAGAAATCTGAAATTCAATAGCATGATGAACGGAGAGGAAGAAGAAAACCAGAAATATTAACCATTCTGTGAAGCCTTCACCAGTCCATTAGGAACAGCACTTTCTAAACGCGCAGCACAAGTTAAATCCCAGAGCCACAAAAAGCATTCCTCCACTGCCACCTAGCCTCCGGTAATGAACCTACAAAAAAAGCAACTGAACTGGGAGGGGAAGCATTCTGCCCATCTTCCTCCAGAATTCCAGCAAAATTTAAGAATGTTTTATAATCATTATTTTTTTTCTTTTTAAATTTTTGCTTTTAAGTAGAAAGTTTCTCATTTGCTATAGAGGACAATAATATAAAGCCATCAGCAGTAAGCATAAATAGTAACACAGAAGTAGCAGATGTGGAGGAAAAGCAGTCCCTTCTACTCAATGCTTTCAGCCTGTTTTCAGAAAAGTCTACTGGTATCAGAAGTTCACAGTTATTCTGCCTACACATAATGGGAGTATTTTACACTATAAAACAGTATGTAATTGCTATGGATACTCTTAACTGGCAAAAATAGTTGTGAATGATTCTTACTCCACTGATTTGCATTTGTATTAATAGTGTGAGGTTCAGCTTAAAGGAAAATAGGGAGGCTTCAAATAACTCCCAGCTGAGAAAGGAACCAAACCATAACCTCAAAATTCAGCAGAACAGCATGGGCAGGGCTGCCACCAGAAGATCAATTAAGTTTCCTCCCTGTAAAAAGTTTTAATTAAATCCTAGCTAAATTTTTGGCATAATCTGAATATGACTTGTTACACAGCATTAATGTGTTCTATTCTTATACAGTCAGCTTAATATATTTGTTTCTAAATAAAAACAAAGCAATCCTCAAACACCTCCTAGCTAGTTTGAGTAATTCTATTTGGACCAACCTCTAAACGAGCTGCTAACAACACAGGAAGCGTCCTGTCACTTACTTGCACTGTTGCAAGAATACATTCTCACTACATTACCCTGATACATTTCCACAGTGTGAACCAGGAACACAAAATCACCGCAATGCTCTTTACTCAGAACCACCTCATATGTGGAAAAATGGCGCTTTGCCAAATTTCCAGTCTCAAGGAGGATGACAATTAGAGTTATAAGGGGGTATCAGACTGCAGTTAGTATCAATATGCCCTCAATGCATTGTTAACTGCTCTTGAAAAGAAAAGATGTTCACGGCCCCATATTTAGAGCTGTGGGTAAAGTAAGACTGAAACGGGTGTACACATTTCACCCAGAGAGACCAAAGCTGTGTATACTACAAAAACAATTCACCTCAACATGTTTAAGAGACACTGCACCTCCCCTAAATTTCTGATGCTTCGCAACAGAAAATAATTTGGCAAAAGATTCAACACCAATGTCCCTATAGCTTATTAGGACACAATTTTAGGTAAAAAGGAAAAGTAAGGGGAACCTGTGTTCCAATCTAGCTGTTTTTAATCAAGTTATCTGTAAAATGTTCAGAAACCCGGTTAGATGGGTTAGATGTGTATCTCAATTTGTTTATATATTTTTTAAAGATTGCTTTTCTTGCTTATACTGATAACTTTGAAAAATATTCCAACTTTGAGACTACTGTTCTCTTTGGGCACACATTTACCTGCTCACTGTGGTTTGAAGATTTCCTAGGAGTACAGAAAACAACATTTGAGACTTAAATTCAGCCATACAGTTAGATGAAGTAAACTAGAGTAATTCTGAAGTCCTTCTGCTATTGAGAGTCATGCTACTTGGTAGAATAAAGAAAAAAAAAATTGAAAAGGAATAGCTATAAGCTCACACTAAAACGTAACACTGGATATGCAGTTACCAACTAACACAGGAAAAGTCACTTACAAGCTTATAAAATAAGAGTGCTAATTTCTAACAGTATTTATTGTCAAATTTCACACAGCACCACATCAGCTGCTGCTCTCTCCGCACTCTCCACCACACAAATTCAAAGCTATCATTAATGGCTACCACAAATGAAACACCAGAGTAGAAGTGAAGTTGCCTTACTTGCTTTTCCCAGCCAAAACAGCATGAGAAGATTTACTGTGTCAGTTGTGAATCAAGTAGCTCTCAAAGGCATATATGCTTTCCCATCCCAAAGGAAAAAAAAAGGTAATTTGCCATAAAAGCTTGTTCATGAAATGTCATGCCTCTCAAACCAACATCACAAGAGGTTTGTGCACTGTAATATAGCTATATAACCTCTTAATAATATTTGACAGCAGGGGACACGTACATCACACAAGGCAGACAGAACCACTATTTCATTAATTCAGTTCCTCACTGCCCCCCATCGCTGTAAGAGTTAAGCTCTGAAGCTGAAGACTAGAGCAGTGGTAGGAGAGTAGACAGTGGCTATTTTCACTCTGAAGGCAGCACCTCTGAAATCAGTCTCTACTTTCATGACATTTCCTTTCTCTGCCATGAGCAGAAAATGCTCTGTCAGCAAACTCTGCTAAAAGCACATTGAGGAACCACACTAACAGAACATACCGAAACAAGTTCGTACTCTTAGCTCCGTATTAAGACAAGTAGTAATACAGACCGAGTTTTACATAGCAGTTGCACAGTTTTCTACTAAAAGCTTAACTGTGGAAGTGTTCATCAAGGATGCTCTTCCAGAAATTTAATACGCCCACAAATATTATCTATTGATAACAGAGACTAAACGTAAAAAGGCGACGCTGACTTTTGAGGCTTTGAAATCAGAAACAAGCAATCTAATAGTTTTCCAAATATACATTTTTAGGAATAACAAAGTTTTTTAGAAAATGAGAGTATGATAAAGAAATGTTAGAAGACAAGTTAGAACAGTACGATTCAAGTGAGCCAGCGTCATTTTTGTCAGATTCTGGAACACAGCATGGAGACATTGGGACAAAAGAGCATGGAACTATGACATGACCTTATCAGCTTAAGCAGAGGTTAGCAGCAACACCAGCGTCAGATCAGTGGCACACAGATGCATGCCAATGAAAAACACCTTCTAAGGCTGACATCTGTATTAGATTCCAATTCCAGAATCACTGTATTTCTGAGCGGGAAGTTTGATCCATTTTATACGTTTTAGAAAACCGAATAAGACAAAGCTCTAGCACATGGACATCCTAAGCAGAAATGGCAGCTTACCAAGCTGCATACATACCAACAATGTATTTCCAAAAACTCATTTTATAGCACAAGTAAAATTCAGACCTGGTGTTTGCCATATTCTAGAATGCATCAGTAAAAGCTAGAAATCTCACAGAAGACTACCTGGGCTACTCCGATGTCTCTTGTCAAGAAAAATATTGGCCTACAAACCCAAAAGTCAGGCTTTCAGGTAAAGGAGTGTGAAAGACCAGTGAATTATTCAATCTGGCCTGCAGGACAGTATTTCTTTGGTGACCAATGCAACAAATGAAAATTCTCCAGTATGCTGGGCACAGAGAGAAAGGTGTAAGGAGGTACAACACAAATTGCAAAGTATCCAACACCCTCTGGGTTTGTTCTTAGTCCTTTCCTAGGTGGTTCACAGATACCTTTTTGTTTGCTACGGTGTGTCCACATCCAATTACACAGACATGACAGTGAGAATTTCAATTCTTGCCCATACAGATCTGCATGTGTGCGTGAGATTAGTTCTGAAGTGCCTTTATCATTGGTTTGTTTGAATACTTTCTAGTTAATAAGCAGATAAAAAATCACCTCCCCCTACACTAGTACTACATTCTCACGGTCAGTCTCATTACCCTGACACACTAATGAATTCCAGTATCTATTCACATACCTATAGGGAGGGTTTGGTTAGTTTCCTCATCTGTGGTCCAGTTACGTTGCAACAGTGGCCCCATAAACTTGGCAGCATCAAGAAAGACTAAAATGTCTTGTTAGGCAGCATCTTCAGGTGCCAAAAAAGGACCAGCTACCTCAAAATCAAAATTAATATCGGTATGACAAGATTCCCCAAGATTAGAGTCATGATACTTAAATATTGTTATACCACAAGAATAACACCTTCTCCTTCCTTTTTCAACCTCACTCCTGCACTACAGTGCTGAGCATCTAGATTCACGTAGCAGAAATTTTGAAGTCTGCAATTAGTTGTCACCATACCAACTTCACTAAAAAAGAAATAAATTTAAAAAAAAACCCAAACCACCACAAAGTTAAAACTGTGCCTTTATTAATGTCATAAGGAATTCAAGTCAGAATGGCACTGACCAAGGGGAAACCATCCTTTGGTTTCAGGCACAGAACAAATTCAGACTCTTCTTAAGGAAATGCCCAACTGAAGTACACAAACCACTCTGAGGAACTATCATAGGAGCTCACAATGCAATTAATTCTCTGTATTAGTGTAACATTTTGTTAGTCAAAAGACACATAACAAAGGAGGAAATACAATTAGTCATCAACACCGCTAATCTGAGTACAGACTGTCAAAAAAAATACACGCGTGCTTTTTTAATGATGTCCTCTGCTTTGAGAAAAATCTTTATTGTTCTTTGCTGAATCACATTAAGATTTTTGAGACAAAGATTTTAATCCATATCAAGCTGCAGGTACAGTCTGTATAAAGAACAGAACTGCCAATGAAAGTAACGTTTATGCAATAATACAGTCCAGAAAAGCAGTGCTGCTTCAGAAACATAACAGGCAACTCCCACATACTCACATATATGAAAACTTACTCATTTAACCTTTGAGGAATAGAGGTACACGCTTTCTTAGGGAAAAGATCAGGAAATATTATTCTGAAATGAACTCTGAATTGGCTGCAAATTATCAGTGTCAATCAACACCTCTGCTAATACCTAACAAAGTAGCATGACATTTGCTTTTCACATTTTTGATGTTCTAACTCTACCCATTGTTTCCTTCCATTAAAACGGAAAGCCAGCTCAACTACACTTCCTCTATCACACATCAATCAGCCAAACAAAAGCATAAAGAGCATACAACATGTGAAAAAAATAAAGGAAGACGTGCTTTGAAGAAAGACTCCACATTTGTGGGAAAGAGATGGAACAGGGTCTGGGAAGAAGCCACGTCAGCACATTTCTGCACTGCTTAAATCAGAGCTGTGATACACTGGGAATAAATCATGAGAAATCCTTCTTCTTGAAGAATTTGAATTTGAGCACGAGGGACAAATATATAACTAAAGTAATAAATATTGATAACACCAACCATTACTATACATTTTTAATTCATCCATCATTCTAAAAAGTGACAAATAAAACAGACTCCATAAGACTCACTCAAGGTTACAAGGTGTGGCAGATCAGCAGTTGGGATCTCTTTACTCATAGATCATCAAGCTATTTTCTATTCTAATAGCAAGTACACACAATCCATCAGTGAACATGAACATTCAATTTATTCTGTTTCTTATTGGAGAAAAAAGAAAGAGCTGAATGGCGTGCAAGTCTTTGCTGACTGGAACATCTCCGCTCTTAATATCAACTTGCAGACAGAAAAGCAAATAAAAGAATGGGAAGAAAAAAAGCCTTAGACGTTGGAAATCTAGAGGTTTAAGTAATGGCTTACATAAAGATACCATGAAAATCTAAATAAATTTTAGCATCTTTATTTCAATGATAAAATTATATGTATATATATTCTTTCATATGAAAAGGCAGATATTACATCAAAGCAGTTATTTTTTTAACTTTTCTTTTACATTTACCTTCACCATCTTAAAATCTTCAGACACTTCACTTGCAATATGAAAAGCAGAAAAAAAGAATCAAATTTCAACTACCTCATTAGATGGAAACTGCTTTTTATGTGTGCTACTTGTAACTAGCTTGCACCTGAAAGGCTCATTTCAGGGCTGCTCTTTTTAGAAAGTTATAGCAAAAAAAAAAAAAGAAATGCCTGTGTCAAGAAAAGATACATACTTAGCTTCACTACACCCTGTTAAATGGATGAAAATGAAGCACAAGACCTTCCGAATACTCTGTATTGAATGCCTCAATAAATCAACCACTAATGCTTATGAAAAAATTCATACGAATGCAACTCATTTTCAGTATACTACTTAAACTGTATTCAAGTCTGTAAACACTGCTTTTAATCCAGAAAGATTTTGTGCTGAAAATGCTTCCAGTGGCTGTTATACAGTGCTGCTAGCACAGTATGGAGACTCAATTTGAAATTAGCATTGTATCGCTTTCAAAACAATTTCAGCACTTCTATCACAGTATTACATAGTTCCATCAAAAAAACCCACACTGGGCAGGAGATATCTTATCTCAAATGGTAACTTCTGAAGTATTCACACTTCATCAAAGTCTCCCAAATACTGCTTTAAAAACAATCCTTATATATCTGAATAGTTGTTTTATTCCACACTTTTACATTATCTTAAGCTTACTTGCACTTGGATTTTTATTACAGCTGTAACAAAACAGTCCAAAAGTTAAAGAGACCAGCTTCTCGTGGAACAAGAACTACGGCTTTGGCATTAAGCTGCCGAAGAGAATGTACAACTAAAGAAGGCAGAAGACAATACCTAGAACACTTCACTCTACAGAAGTAAATGTATTAGAAACACACACATTACAAGTCTGAATGCACATAATAAATTACTCATTTGAGAAATCAAACTGGCAATTTAAAGCTTACTATAAAGTCATTTTGAGAAGTAAATTATTAAAAAAAGTTAAGGTAATTAACACTAAATTACTTGTAAATAACTAAATTACTGTAAGTAATTAGCGATTGAACTAAACAATGCTATTTTAGCAAGCTTATTTTCTCTTTCGCTAAGAAGCAGAGCATATTTCAGCATACTTCACTGTGAGTACTTATGCCTCGAACCAGAAAGCATTCTGCCCAGGCTCAAAAACTAATACAGAATTGCCCTTTCCCAAGTTTCAATCACAAAGGGGAAAATATACAACAAAACAAAAAAGTCTTACGAGGTTTCAAAAATTACCCAGGAAGACGACAAAAACATTTCACTTTCTGGATAAAATTCTGGCCACATGTCAATCAATGACAGAACAGGTTCATTCCAATGAGATCCAGATTTCATCCCAAGAGCAATTAAATTCTCAGCAAAGCAGCTAAAACCCATCTGTCTCTTCAAGCCAGTTTTCAATTATTATTCCATAATCTTATATCCTTATAATTACATTGATGCTCACTCTGTATATACCCAAAATACTGGTTTTATTTACTTTAGTAAAAATTAACACAGCACAAACATTCATATTGTTACAGTAAAAAGGGATCAGAGGACTTGATCTCTCTTGTCTTTTTCTAAGAGAAGGTCTTGATCTGACCTGATAATACAATAGAACACTCATAAAAGTTTCCTGCTAAACCTATTTGCCTAAATTAAATTGGTTTTAAAGAAAAAAAAAAAAAAAAAAACAAAAACCAAACACACCACAACTTGTTCTCTAGAGTATTAGAGAAAGAAGTCAAAGCTAGTAGAATATTATCAGTTTGAATTTTTACTTGTTACAAACTATTATGCACTAGACTATTGTAGTGTCTTTAAAAAAGCACATACCTCAGACCAGTACACACAATAACAACTGTGTCATCTACCCTATTCTTAATGTAAATAAGAACTTTGACTTTCCAAAAATGTTCAGAGCTTCACTCTGAAAAAATATGTATTAAAGCTTGCATTTCTCATGCGTCTACTTAATACAGAGTACAGGAGAAAACAAAACAGCTCAGACCTTGCTACAGCAAGAATGCTACACCATTAGTTAAACAAACGAGCGATGAGACTCCAGTTAGGATGCCATGTTTTAGGCTTCATTGCTTACATGTATGTTGAACAGTATTTCCAGACAAAAATTAAAGAAAGCAGAAGTGTAGCAAGATTGATATACTAAACTATAGTCCAAGTTCTCATTCCAAGGAATAGGGGGAAAAAAAAATTTTGTTTCCTGCCCTCTGAAGTAAAATGACTTTAGTCCTAAGCAGCTGTTTCAAAGATCACTGTAGAAGTTAGACATTCTGTCCTTCAGATGCACAACTACCAGACTTCTACTGAGGGAATGCTGACCCTCAGCTGCTAACTGAACAGCCACAAGCAAGCAGAACACTAATGCAGTCTCTGCCTTCAGTGAAACAGGATTCATCTATAGGAACCAAAACGTTTTAAAAATCTTGATTTCAGCTTGGCTCTGTAAAGTTTTTTTTGTTTAATGAAGACAGTTATATTACAATCATGAGCACAATCCAAACCTAGAGACACAGAAAAAGTGTAGATCCACATTAAGGTTTGAGGTTTTTTTTCCTCCCTTTCTTTCTGTAATCTAACTCTTAATTTTGTTTGCAAGGCTTTTTTGTTTTTAAATAATTGTAATCTAAGCTTCATTTATAACTACTTACCCAGTGTTAGTGAAATGAAGAGACATTTTAATTATAACCTTTAACTTGGTCGCTGGCCCAAAATTGGCTAGCAATAGAATTGATGAAAGCCTGTATTTAAAAAAAAAACAAAAAACAAACAACAGCCAACCAAAAACCAAAAGAAAAAACAAACCAACCTAAAAAACCTCCCCAAACAAGACAGAGCAGAAGTTGTACCTCACATTGTTGAGCAGCTTTCCACCATGAAACAGTAAAGCAACTAGATGTTAAAATAAGTAGCTGAAACACAGGACATAAGCAAACAGTACGACTAAACTTTAAGTGAGAATACATAGAGACAAATATTGTCTATGTCGCTAATTTACAGAGTCATCACAGCTGCCCTGCTAAGCATCAGTCATCTCACACAGCACTGAGAAGAAATAGCATCACTGATTTTGGTGCTCAGCAGTAAAGACCAGTTGTTGAAAGAAGTAAGGAATACCAATGAAATGAATGCTTAAAAACTTGAAAGGAGTTCACCTCTTAGCACATTAACCAATGGTAAGCCTTCAGAACTGGAAATGAAACAAAAGTAGGGACAGTGGAAGAAGTAATTTTCTGTTACACATTTAGAGAATAAAAGCACCTTCATCCTGACAAGGTCTCAAAAAACCCCATGCAAATCCTACTTAGCTGTAAGTCCCCATGGCACGGTCTTACGAGAGGTTATTTAGATTTGTATAACTTTTAAACCTCCAACAATGGATTGCATGTTTTCTCCACAGCTGTTGGCTCAGTTAGCGAAGAACAGAAGGACTGTCCTACAAGAGGCCAAATTTATTTTATCTACCTTTCCCCCGCTTACATCCTTAAAACCAAGCTCTACTGAGAATAGCAGAGATACTTGCTTTTCTTCTCCCAGAAAAGGAAGAAAAAGACTGAATAGCCATCAAGCTCCTTCCATTGTCTTCCTATTCTGATTGCCATTCCAGAAGCCTTGTTAAAAGGCAAACCTCTGCAAAAGCTGCCTTTTTAAAGATGGTCAAAACACTTTTAATCTAAAATTACCCAATAAGGGCTGCACTGCCATCTATAGAAAAGTTAACAAAAAGCATTTAATATTTGTTGTTGATACTAAGGATGATACAGCTTAAAAGACTAACAATAAAACAGTGGGATGGAAATTAAAAAAAAAAAAAAAGGTGAATTTTACACTAAACCCTACCAATTACTCACCATCTAATTACCTGAATTGTTATTCAGCTACATTGTTTCCATTCATCCCAGCCTGATGCCATGAACTCCAGAACCAACTACCTGCTTTGGAGATTTCCCTGGAAACATTAATTCCAAGAGATAGTCAGGCTGGCATTAGCTCAAGCACTCAAAATTCTTAACGCAGATATAAACTGCTTTTACCCTCACCATACTAGAGGATAGTAGCCACACAATTTGATCACATATCTCCCAGCAATCAAACATCTCATGCGCTGACTAATCACAGTAATTATTCTCAATGCCTTCAGTTCTACTTTTTTTAACCCATCTTTATATTCATTGCCTGTGGACAAAAGGAAAAACATGGAACAAAAGCTTATATTAACCTACGCAAGAACATAATTCTTCAGAAACAACGAAAAAACGTATCAGAAATTCTTCTGCATCTTCAGATTAAAAGTGATCAGTTTTTAATCTTTAGGCTAAAGAAATCAGTTACACCATGCTTTCTACCAAAACCAACATGCACGGGGGGGGGGGGGGGGAAACCACCCACACCCCTCCCAACCCCCACACTAAATGGCAATTCAACAACCATTGCACAGCTACCATTTCCCCTCAAAAAACCAAGCTGACTGAAAATATGTTTCTGCCTTATACAAACAGAAGATGTATTAATGATGTTTCTCTTATTTAAGATAAAAATTCACAGTACAGTAAGCACTGTAATTCTGGAACAGCATTAACAGGATAAAATCAAAATAGGTAGAAAAACCACAACTTTATAGATTCAACAGTAAGTCTTACAACATCCTCCCTCTCTCCACTTCCTCAAAACCTAGTAAGCTCATTCTTCCATTTTTAAGCCCTCTCTAAAAGCTATTTACTTTCAATAAAGGAAGAAATAAACCAAAATAATGAACAAAAATATCAAAAGTTTCCAATGTACCTCTGCTCTACAAGGCTTATAACAGCTTCCATCAGTTGGAACACAAATTGACTATCAATTCATACACATGCACAGAGGTCACATATCAAAAACCTAGATACATAGTTCAAAAGCATGGGAAAGTAGTGTCTTTCATTTGTTTGATAAATTACACTGTATGTATCAAAAATATCTATATTTAAAATTTACCATGGACAAAGTTTAAAAACTTCCCTTATTTTCCCTGGCATGTGCATTCATGTGTCTGGGGAAAAGGTTGGTTGTTTCTGCAGTGGCCTACATTAAACATTTTTGTCCCCTATAAACACCAATAAAGCCACACAGCTCATACCGGAAAAGTCTCAAACTGCTTTTCCAAGCTGGCCACAATTACCACGAAATGTTAATAATCATTTCTAAACTCTTTTAAGCACTACATCCCAACATTATAATTTAAGACAGAAAGCAAACAATACCACAAGCAGCTAAAAAGATATCAGGATTTTGTATGTAATTACAGTTAAAAATATAATTACATAGCCATGCCAAATTTTTCAGGGGAAATCTCTGCTTTTCTGCTTGGGCTACAGCAGACAACCCTACTAAAATTAGAAATCAAATCTGAGTAGGTGCCACAAAACCCTGTCCAAGTCGAAAACTGGTATCTTCCTCATACCTACTGAAATCCCAAGGTTGGCTCCGACCTCAGCTGAGGGTCACAGCACTGCAACAACTCTCCATCCATTCTTTAGACTGAATGATGTTTCTTGCAAATCAGTTACAACTTTAGCAATAAGAAAAAGGTTGTTATGCATCTTGTGTAGTGCACTTGAGACATATGAAGAGTCCTGCTAGAGTGAGCTACAGTTAGCTACCTACCTTAAAGATTCTATGCTTGAACAAACTGAGAAACCAAAACAAACTTCAGCTCAAAAGGGTCCCGTATGTATACAGTATAGAAACAAGATGATGGAAGTAGTCAGATAGGCAATAGCTATTTTCTTACTTTTTCACTCCTAGGTTTAAAGATTCGTAGGAGATATTTAACCTATTATTTGCAGAAATTAATTCCTTTATTCTTCTTGAGCACTACCATGAGATTGCATAAGGAAGGACCTGTTCTCTCCTAACTCAAGAATAAGGAAAAAGAATAATGTATGTAAACAGCCTAATCAAAGTCACTTGTCCAGAAACAGGAGTTCCTAAACAAGAAGTTTCAAAAAGCTATCAACTACAGAGGAAAGAGGAAATAATTATGAAGTAAAAAATAAATTAATTCTGTTTTTAAAAAACAGTTAATAAGCAATAAACTCAAAACACTATAATTATGCAAATTATGCACGCAAATACATACTATGCTGTTCATTTCTGAAGACTCATAACTTCCACATGGATGGACACTTCCAATAGGTTCCAACCCTTCTTCATCCCACATATATGTGCCATCAGAGCTGTCAGATGGAGAAAGCTCAAAAGAGGACCCAGCTCTGTAATTCACCTCTGGAGAAATCATGTTCTCAGCAGTATGCTTCGTGCTTTCACTGTTGTCATCCACTGCTTAAAGAAAACAGGAATAGTTAAGATTCCAAAACCAATCCAACGTTACAAAAATAACAGTTAAGATGCATATTATTGGCGCGTTAACTTTTCTGAAACTGTACTGTAACAGAAATATTTGAAAGCATTCGACAGTATTGTTCACTCAGCCTAGAGGGGAAAAAAGCTCAAGCTGGTTTGCTAGCTACAACTAAGTATCCTTCCAACCTACACCTTCACTAGCCTTTTACACTGCACTAATTCACCCATTATGAAAGCTACCTCCTAGAATTCTGTATCTTTTTAACATATTACATAATGGGTCCAAACGTAGCTCCTTTGGATCCAAACTTTCAACTGTAACTTCTCTCAAAACAAACGTGTACTATGAGAAGCACATCAGAGACTTGAAAATGTGGCTTTTAAAAACATCTGCTGTCTCTTCCACTAGTCTTTAAATAACTAATACAGCATGCATCTGGAAAAACACACCCCCCCCCCCCCCCCCAAAAAAAATGGCATTCCTATTTATAATGTAATTGATCTAATTACATACCCTACACTTATCCCCATGATGTAGAAGCAGTTACAGCAGTTCTAGCAGTTCTATGCGTACAGAGGCAGGGGGGGTGGGGGGAGAAATTTTCTTAAACAATCACCAGCCTGGAGAAATTAACAGCAAAGCAAGTATATGAGGAAGCCCACAACCATACCGCAAGCGTGGTTAAAGAAGGTATCATTCATTCTTATCCTAAAGAAAGAGCTCTTCAAAGTCAGGCTTGGGAAAGATAACTATCATGCAGAAAAAGCACTGTAAGAAAATAGATGGGCCAGCATAGAGCCAAGTTCCATCCTGAAACAATTCACAAGCAATGGGCAGTTATATAAAACAACTTAATTACAGTTACGGAATCTTGATTTAGTACCTAGAATTTCAAACAGAACATAAACTATTTACCAGACATGTTTATATCAAGCCAGTCATCAGCATTACAGCAAGATCCTCCACTTTCCTTGAGGGAAGTGAATGGCTCGATGGATGTTACACTCCCGTGCTCTAACTCTTGAAGGGTGCTCTCCTTTTGCTGTATTTGTATAGTTCTGTTTGGATCTTCTATATCTATGAAATCATCACTGAAGTCTTCACTCAAGTCATTTTTTTCAGAGGATGACAAAGAAGATATAGATATTTCATCTCCATCATCGCTCATACACATGACTTTTGACCCATGTTTTCCCATACTTTCATGCAGGCCCTCATCAGATTCTGTTCTTTGAGCATTGCTCTCTATAACACTGTTTTTCTCAATTGCTCTTGTAATATTTGTTGAAATTTCAGAGTTCTCCGCAATGCATGTGTCAGAAGTTGTACTTTTGCTGCCATCCACAACGATATTTCCAGCAAATCGCTGCCTGGTAGGCTTCAGCAGAGAAGGACGACTTAATCTGTATCCAAAAGAAGGTGCTGACCCAGATCCATTCGACAGTGGGGGTTTCTTTGGAGGAGCTGACACACCAGAGTAGGTCCTGGTAAATCCATACTTCATAGGCTCGTTTCCATTGGGTACATCCAATTGACGTTTATTTCTTGACAACAAAGTCGACCTCTGAGATGTCCTGGCAGCTAGATTTTGACTATGATAAGGCCTTGTAAGATCCACAGCTTTATTAAAGGAATGTGACCTGGTTAAAGATGCAGTGGGAAGGAAAGAATTCTGAATGGAATGTGAAAAACTTTGTGACCTTACCATTTTTTCACAGGAAAACGCC
Source organism: Fratercula arctica (assembly GCA_947846985.1). Taxonomy (NCBI): domain Eukaryota; kingdom Metazoa; phylum Chordata; class Aves; order Charadriiformes; family Alcidae; genus Fratercula; species Fratercula arctica. The sequence continues at coordinate 32,567,250 of CANTUZ010000010.1, forward strand.
CTAGTATTGTCTGTAGATTGAGCCAGACTTTCGCCTGAACTTGTCCGTGTGGCACTGGAATTAGCTCTAGGTCTCTGCAAACCTACCATGGGCCTATTTCCATAAAATCCATTTAAATGTGATTTTGGAGCATTGAGTCCGGAATACGAGGTCCTTCCTGACAGGGTACCTTTGGCAAATTTTGCTGAACTAGAGAGTCCAGACAAAGACTTTGGGTTTAATTCCTCAGTAGAAGATACAAACATATTGGTTTGCTTTGCTGCTTTTGATGCAACCGAAGCAGTATTGTTCAAACCCACCCTGAGCACATCATTACCCAATGCTCCTTGAGACTGAGAATACTTCTCAGAATCAATTAATTTTTCGTTACAGTTATGTTTAGAGTCGGTCTCTCTCCCATTTTGATCATGAAGTTGGTATTTATTTGATTTTTTCCAGTTGAAAGAAAAGGAAGACATGCGAACAGTGCCATTGTGCTTGCCGAAATTTTTGCCACCATTATTCCCTGCTAAACTAACAGCCGTCCCATTTGGCGTAGGTTGTAAAACACTTCCTAAAGTTTTCGTTCCATATTTTGGTAGCCTGGAAACCAAGGATGTCCTGATTTGATTTTTTTCTTCCATGAGCTATTGGGCACATTGGTCCTTAAACAGTGCTTGAATCTAAGGAAAAGAAAAAAGAACATCAGACCTGAACCACACATTAGACAATATAATTTTATATATATCTGCATCTATGTTTACCACATTCCTGTGCCTAACTATACCATGGTGATACAAAGTAACCCATACAAACTTTGTGAACCAGAGAAGTATCTGTCACTAGGAGCTACTTGGCCTTAATATATTATTCAGGTCACACCTCCCTCCCCCAACTTTCATTAGTTAAATAAACTGCCATTTTTTTGGTTCTTCCTTTTGAAATCTATAAAATAAGCTTAAAAAGGGCTTGGGGTTTTGTTTCCCCATTTACCTTATTTGAGCAAACTGAATTTTTCAATTGTGTTACAATTATTAAGTTAAACACTTAAGACATTATATTTAAAAAAATCCCACAAATAGAACATAGCACAAACCTGTGGTCAGCAATGTAAAACCTTAAGAACTATAAGAAAATTTGACAAAAAGCTATTTTTTTTAAATTATTTTTTTCAGTTCACACAATGTCTATGTTATGAGATACAAAATAATCCCTCGTCATCCTCCTTCACCACAGCATTCTTTTTCCATATCTTATTGATATCCCCAATTCAAGAGGAACATTCCTAGCCATTTTTTACTCTTTGTATGGAAACTGTAGTCTATTTTGCTCATCATGTTATTCATGTACAAGACTTGCAGTACAGGGCAACAGTTGCATAAGGTCAGTGTTAGTAAGCAAATTTGAAAGTTTTAATTCTGTGCAGTGATACATGAAGACATAACCCTAGCTAAAAAAGTATGAGATAAAAACATAATTATAGCATTCATACAGTCCCTTATATCTTGAATTTCTCTCCCATCTACCTTATTTGGAATACAAGGACTCCACCGTAGCCTTCAATGAAGATTTGTTGTACCTCAACTTAGAGTCATGTCATTTTGGGCAATTTTATATCGCACTCACTTTATAAAGCCGTATCTGCTTTACAGACATATCTTTGCCTCAAAAAAAAAATTTTTGCCTTGAGAATTCCAACCTCTTTGCTTTGATATACTGCTTTTTGTTTCCTCCACTCTCATCTACATACCCATCCTACCATTTGGACAACAATTTATGCCTGTATCACCCTTTTGTACGGCACTTAGTCTGTTGTTTTGCCTGGGTATACAATACAAACAGCTCGTCTAAATGCTATTATTAAAGACTTGCAATTAAGACAATAAGTCTCCAAGTTTCAATGTTGCATCTTAAGACAAGTTTTACTCTTGTGTTAAATTCTGCATTTGCAAGACCAGATTTCTGTTTTTTCAAGACAGTTGTAAAAGGATATCTTGCTTTTGCCATGCAGCGGTCTTACAACAGTGTGTAAAGACACAGAATTTCAGTCATTCACATGTCATTCCCTGAAACTATTAGCCATATTTCTCTTTTCACAGACCTACACGCAGATGGCAGGACTGAATAAAACCCTGAATTTTTCTTAAACCCATGGCAATCATGATGAGAATCAACACACAGCAAGCAACATTATACTTACTCAAGGTACAGAAAATACCTTGTGTAACCACAGCAAGCATTACCTTAAAGCCAGTCACTCCCCAAGCTGCAAGACCTCACTAAGAAACACTTAAGATAAAAATCAAAGTGGCATTAAATTCATGCAAATTGAAGTACCCTTAGGATTTTGTAAATGAATAGGATGCCCCACAGCTGTACTTCTGGAAATAGATCTTCATTAAAAAGATACAAAGAGAAACATACTCGGAGACATGGCTTTTTAGGGGCTCTTAAGGTAGCGAAAATATCAGAACCCACATCATACAACTGGTAGAGCACATTTCCATTTGGAAACGCACAAATCCAGAGTTTTCAAATACCAAGTGCAGTCTTGCACACTGGCGACATAACCCTCACCTAGGCGTACAAAGAGGCACAAAAGTATTTCCCCCCAACAACAGCAAAACATTAAACTCTTTATGTAAAATATGTGCCTGTACGTGGATTTAGGTATCTAACATTAGACTTATCTCAAAAACACTATAACCAACACCGTCAACTAAGAAAAGCATTCACAGCATCTCATTCGTGTATCTGTACCCATAGTAAAGAAACTTGCCTACAGCGTACCTGTATATCTTACAAATGAAAAAATCATTATGATTTAGTATCAAAGATAATTACTTTCTGTCAAATATATGGAGTAAAGGCAATAAAGTACACTTTTTAAAAAAAACTTCCATGCATAAAAAATGGCCTTTAACATCATGATGAATTCAGTCACAGCAAGCATCATACTGCAGATCTATCAAAAGATATCCCAACTCCAACAAAAAGGTTCAAGTCTCCTAAAGAAACCTTCCAAATTAAAAAAGTTCAATTAGAAAGCTGCTAATTTAACTTTCATGCTTTATGGATAATTCCCATTCACATCTGTCTACCATCTCTTAGGTGACTGCAAAATTTAAATGAGGCCATTTAATTAGATTACTTTAATCCTCCACCAAGTGCTGCAAATTAAACTTGAAAAGACCTTTCAGTTCGCTAGGAAGCTGCTTGCTCATTTATCCTTAATTAGGGAAAGACAAAACATTATTTTCAAGAAAACTGTACCGATCGCTTAAAACACTTGAGATAATTAAATTAAAAGACAAGCAATACTTGTCTGTGTTTTATTAACTGTAACTACTGTGTCACCTTTTCAATCCGAGGTTGCATTTGTTTCATTGAAATACAACACCACAGAAAAAAAACACCACCCAAAACTCAACTGTATCACATCTGGCAGATGTTACTTTTCCCATAAAAGGGGAAATAGTCTCATGAAGTGCTCTTAAACATCCTCAATATTGATATACATTTACTACTAGAAATTACACTATCCTAACAATGAAATCCCCTTATCAAGAAGCACAATACCTGCAAGTTACAGTGTGATTTCTGCATCCCACAAAACTCAGGTTCAATACATTTTAAGTCATATTCTGCTATATTATAAAGAAATTCAAACTATTTTGAGACTTCAGCAATCTATGGATTTTTTAAAACAGACATTTGGGCAAACAAGTCTTACATACTTTGCCTCGGGAAACACATTATCTAGTGCACACAAGCCTAATCAGGAACTAAGCTAATTATAAAGAGCCTAGTCTTACATAATGATCCAGGGAAAAGGAATTAAAACTTACAGACACTCTCTGAAGTATAATCTGAATTAACTGGAAAGCTGCTACATCCTTACCTTCAAGGATATTCAAGATCCTGGTGATAAGCAAAAGCATATTCACTCTCACTCTTTGTGCTTTCTGTATAGGATTATTTACACCTCAGCAAGATCCTCCAATGTTAGCTCCAACTAGCAAACACAACATTCACTTTTACTTCACTCACAGTCTGTTTCAACACTAGGAAGACAGTTTCCTATATATTAGCTTCTCAGCAAAGTTCAGTTTTGTATCTGAGACTCCACTCTGCAAGTTGTATAATGATTATTAGAGCAGAAGACAGCTTAAGGTTCATACATTTCAACATTGGGGCAACTTAAAAGTATTGCGATCCCTATGTTCTATGCCATCAGAGAGCTAACAGCATTTTCAAGTTCCAAACAGATTACTACAAGTGGGACCAAATTCCCCTCCTATTGTCATGGCAGTGTGGAATAAGCAGCTGCCAAATGAAACACATGACAGACTGGTGACAGACGAGAGCAATTCTGTGGAACTATTGCTGTGCCAACAGTTTCAGATGTATGTTTCATTCTTCTTTGCAATTTAAAGGCCCCCTAAACAGAACTACTGAGTAGCTAACTTGAGATGCTTTTCAGAGTGCAGCTTCCTTCCTAGGGTGAAGAATTTTTTTCTTGAGGCAGAGACAAACATAAGTTTGTGTAACAGGATTGTGCTGGAAAACAAAGGTAGTCAACACCTCCTTACTACTTCTGGATAACAAAAATGGTACTTTCCTGTAGGTCTGTAAGAAGCTGGCAGCTACAGCAGCCCACAAGCTTCCTTACTCACCCAGCAACATTATGTCCATCAGTGTCCATATATTAGCAAACACCAATTATTAATGTGTCAATTTCTTTGGTATCTGGTGTAGGCAGACTGACAGAACAACTGCTATGAAGTTCTGTGAATAAATTAATTATTCATATTTCTGCCATCATGTGCTGGATGTTACTGAAGCCAGTGAAGTTTAATGACCATATTTGCCAAGCCAGACCTCATATTCCTATTATTTGCCTTCTGCAGAAGGCCTAAGAATTAAGATACTATCTAATTCTACTTGTTTGGCTCAGTGACAGGTGATCTAAAGCAGCAGTTTACCAACATTCATGCATACTTATCTTGCCAACTCTACAGTGCTAGAATTTCCAGGGCCCTTCATTCTTTTTCCTAGAAAACAAAAGCACTTTTCTAGTATACAAACAGCACGGAGCGAAAAGCTTACTTGGCCACAGCACTACATCAGGGCTGACAAAAGACCTGTTAACTACTACACAAGCAGCGCAGAAAATGAGTGAAGCCTTGGGAACTGAAGAGCAAGTGGCAGGCAACGAGCGGATGGCTTGAGGCAGGCACAGTCTACTACCTGAAGTAACAATTATATCCTGTTTTCTGCACCATACTTCTAACAGGAGAGCCCTGCTGAGATCCGAGACAAAACCAGCTCTTCAGGGTGCTGTGGACATGCTTCACGACAGCTGTTCCTAACTTCCCACTGCTTTTCATGATAACTAAGACGCCCTCCACACACAAAAAGCCAGCCCAAAGCCTTGCCAATTTGAAAAAAGATTGTTGTTTACTTGTAATTATCATCTGCTGAATCTAGATACACCACATGGCCTTTGTGAATTTAAGTCCAGGTGTATTTCAACTCTGTCCACTGTGCATCACTTATAAAAAACAACCTCTGTACAGCTCTGGATTTTAACACCACAACTTTTAGTTATTTAGTTTTCTATTCAGGACAGAAACAATGCAGAACTTTCTTAGTGAAACTTAAGCATATCATAAGAACTACTTTTCATGAAATTGTAATTAAAAAATGCTTTAGGGCAGTTATGTGAAAATATCTTATTTCCACCAGCGTAGGCAGGTATTGAATGACATAAGAGAAAAATCAGGGAGGCCCCTGCAACAGATGCAGCAAAAGGTTTCTTTAGCAAGTACTTCGGAACACCACAAGACGGGTAGCACGGCTGCAAGTTAATTTTCAGCTTTAAGATGACCATGGGAGCTTAACAGAATGAAAGAAATTGGCAGGAGATCTAGCTAGCAAACACCTGCTCTGAGCAGGACAAGCCCTGAGGAATTAAAGAAGATGAATCCTGAGGAAATTGTGCATGTTGTATGAATTAAGTCGAATCAGAATACAACTAGAAATTCTGATGGCTCCGAGATGGAAGTGCTGAGTATTTAAAACTGTCACATATGCTTTTGTGTTATTTACCCTGCACAGACGGGCTCCAGTTCAGTCAAAAAAGCCGCCTTCTCTCAACTCCAAGATGCAGTAAGATTTATCAGCTCTGCAGTAAAATCCTACAAGCCTGCCATCCTTGTCCTCTCTTCAGCGTCTCCAAAACACCTCTGTTCTTGAATCAATTCCCAGTGCTTTATGAAGGCATCCATGAATTTTAGTGTCTCTCCCTCTCCTATGTCCAAACTGCATAGTGATAAGTACTGGCATCCTTGACAGTCTGCCTTTTGAAGGTACCACAGTCAGAAAGTAGAGTAAGAAACTCCAAGACACTTAATGCTTATTGTTCTGTTTCTCTGAAATCATTTTGTTCTTTTGTGTTCGAAGTTGTGAGATTCTATTCCCAGATCTCAGAGAGCTTAGAGGTAAGTCCTTTTCTATTCTTCTACCCTCACATTTAGGTATGCTTATGTTCTACCCACTTGTAAAGTTTGATCTATCAAACACCAAGCAAACCAGTTATCCAAGCTGCTGTTGTGCTGAATTTTATTTACTGTCAGTCAGAATGCACTAGGTCAAGGAATATAAGCAGAGCATGATAATGAACAGAGATAAAGGGAGGAGAGAACAAGTTAGACATCGTGAAGAGATTGGGGCTTCCGTATTTCTAACACTGAACAGTATCTTTAGTCAATACAGCAAGAAGATATGACATTCCTTGTAATCTTTAAAAGCATTGTTGTTATTCATCAGAATACGGTTTGTTAATGCTTTGTAAGGCTAGAGGACACAAGCACTTATTGGAGAAAAGGAAACAGGGAAATGCAGCTCTATTTTGTAGAAGAAAGCTACCAGAATACTTCCAGAATCAAAAACTCCGTTCACATCCCTTAGGGCCACACTCTCAATTCACTCTGCCATTAATGCATTGAATATCAGGCAACTCAAGGAAGAAAAAATGGGCTAAGTGCTATCTGCCCAGAAATGTACGCTTTGTAATAGTTTGCCCACTTGTGCTTTGCATATTAGTAAAATAGAGACTATATATTTTAAACGCCATTTTTACATCAAACCTTACCAAAAGGTTGAAGCAAAACAGGATTTGAGTTATCAAAAAAACCTAAATTTTATTAAAAAAAAAAGTTATGCAAATTCTACAAGTAAGACCTATGCTAAGTTTTCTCAAATAAGTAAATTTGCCCTGATTTTTGGCATTCTTACATGACTAATAAGGCAGAAAGCAGTCAAGGTCCAGATGCTTAGCCAGCTGCAGCAAGAGAGCAGCTCCAGTACAAAGAAAAGAAGATGGAAGAAGATACTTGAGGGCTTGGATATATTACTGCCAATAGAAGAGAATATTAGCACCTGCAAAAAGGAAGAAATAGACTTGAAACGGGTCACTTTCACATTCCTCTTAAATGTTAATATACATTGTTATAGTTCATTCATAAGTGAGACCTGAAATGCAGTGACACTTCCTCTTTTCTGCATTAGTGCTGACAGCCTAACTGTTCTCAGGGACCGAGGTCAGCTAGCAACTGGAATAAAGCACTGCAGAGGCACAACTCCTCTCTGAAGCTGCCAATCATCTGACAGACCCTCTTGGAGGAAGTCATCAACTCCTTCCTTCAAAAGATCTACTCTTCTTGACACAGCAGAGATAAAGCATAGGTCTATTCTGACTGTCAAATTTCTGGAAAGTGCCTTTAGTTAGAGCTAAAGGTCGCTCAGTCACTGACAGACATGTGACTTTCCTTAAGGTTGCTTTTGTGCACTCTTCTAATCACTCATCCAAATATAGCAGTCATACCTTGTTAAACCTGAACTAGCGATGTCAACTCTGCACCTGCAAAACCAACCCTTCAAAACACAAGATCCAGTACACAGCAAGGCTTTCACTGGAAATCCAGAAAACACAAGGCACAGCTGACAAAAACACTACATTAAGCATGCTGACCCCAAGAACAGCTTTCAAAGCACTGTTAAGACGTGGATAAGATACACTGTAATAAATCAGAAGCAGAAACAACTGACATAATCATGACTGATATACTTAGCTTGAACACAGAAACAATTCTGCTAGAAGGAATTAAATTATGTGGATTACTTCATTTGTTATGTTACACAAGGAACAGCTTTCTGTTAACAGCACCAATTCAACAGATTCAACCTTAGTGAGCAGGTCATGTAGACCAAGCTTCTTCAGTAGGGTAGCTTAACAGCTCTTAAACTGCAAAAGATGTATTGTTCTCAAAATCTTTGGTCACAGAGAGATACAAAGAGCCTTTATTTGCTTCAATTCTTTGATGACATTCAGCTTAAATTGTCACCAAATTTGCAGGGATAATAAACAGAAAAGGGAAAACCAGACTAAGAAGAGACATACACTGTCTGTCTGCCTTAAAAGATCTAACGCTCTGCAACCTAAAGACAAAGTTGAACAGCTACAGAGAAGAAAAGAACCAAACTACCATATTACTCAAGCATTATTAACACACACACAGAAGTACTGTGACTATAAAGCACATCTATATCTAGGTTACTCTCCTATGCTCTCTTAACACTTGCCTGTATTTGACAAGATTGCTATCCTGGAAGATGGCCCGTAATTGTGTATATGAAAGTGCACGTGCACATATATAGAATCATAGAATCATTAGGGTTGGAAGGGACTTAAAGATCATCTAGTTCCAACCCCCCCTGCCATGGGCAGGGACACCTCCCACTAGATCAGGTTGCTCAGAGCCCCATCCAGCCTGGACTTGACCGCTTCCAGCGATGAGGTTTCCACCACCTCTCTGGGCAACCTGTTCCAGTGTCTCACCACCCTCATGGGAAAGAACTTCTTCCTAACGTCCAGTCTGAATCGACCCATCTCTAGTTTTAATCCATCCCCTCTTCTCCTACCATTACCCAACATCCTAAAAAGTCCCTCACCAGCTTTCTCGTACACCGCCTTAAGATACTGGTAGGCCACTATAAGGTCTCCTCGGAGCCTTCTTTTCTCCAGACTGAACAACCCCAACTCTCTCAGTCTGTCCTCATAGGAGAGGTGCTTCAGCCCTCTGATCATCCTCGTGGCCCTTCTCTGGACATGTTCCAGCACGTCCATATCTTTCTTGTCATAGGGACTCCAGAATTGGACGCAGTACTCCAGGTGGGGGCTCAGGAGAGTGGAGTAGAGGGGGAGAATCACCTCCCTCGACCTGCTGGACATGCTTCTCCTGATGCGGCCCAGGATACAATTGGCTTTCTGGGCTGCAAGTGCACGCTGACGGCTCATGTTGAGACTCTCATCCACAAGCACCCCAAGTCCTTTTCGTCAGGGCTGCTCTCAAGCCAGTTGCTGCCCAGCCTATATCAGTGCTTGGGATTGCCCCTGATCTTTCCCATTTGATGTAGATAGCTGCCTTTCAGAAAAGTTTTAAAGGCAAATTAAATTCTATGCACTAGTTAAGATTGACTGAATAATCCCAAACATCAATCGCAGCCTAGAACCCAAGCTTTCTAGAGGTGAAGTGGCAGATCTCAATCTCTCCTTTCAAAAACTTTTGTGATTGTGTCAGCATCAAAGCAACTGATAGCAGAAACAGACCACTGCTTTTGCTGATGGTATTATTCCTTCAGCAACAACATTTCATGCTGATAATTTCAATCTTTCTCAATTTATTCTTACAAAACAGATTAATCTGTCTCCAAGTTCAGACATAAAAGCAATTCTGCGAACAAGTAGGAACTACCTGCTGTTGTCTGGCAAATATTTCACTGAAAATAGAAGAGCCTCCCTTTTGTCTCAGAACTATCCACTGTCACCAAAAGATTCAAACACACCACTCCTGTCTCTGATTCTACTAGGAAAGACTTAACTTCACCACTGATTCAGTAACAAACTAAAGAGTCAGCTTCCAGTTACCCTTTTCTGATACTCGAGTAACACACACTACCTGGAGCGGGATTTTCTTGCTGATAAGAACAGGCAGGCTGGCAGCCAAGTGAAACTTTGAATACAGCTGATTATAGATGGAAATACCACTTTTTAGATTTTTGTCCATTGTACTCCTACAGTTTGTTCATTCATCTGATGCATCTTCTCCATATAAGATGACTGAGCTATCTTGAGCTAAAACTCTCTTATGGTGGTAACAAACAGATATTGTTCAATATATTTTTGTAGTGATTATATAATGACTAGTGACAAAAACAATACTACCTGCCTGAATCGCCGCTGAACACTTTATTTATGTAAGTAACGTAAGATTAAGAACTCCCATTAGTTTAAATCTGCAATAAGGCTGTGCTTACCACCAATACATAAGATTATTTTTTACCCTCCAGTCACACATGCTCATTCTTTCTACTGCTGCCTGAATAAGAATTCTAGTTACAGGTTAAGCTGAATGACAAGCAGAGATAATTGAAGGAGACTGCACGTTAATTCATTGACTCACTGGTACTGAGATAACTTCAGTAAGCCTGAAGAGGTTCACAGGTGATAATTGAGCAAGACTAGACAAGAAGCAGCAGTAGGAATCCAGAAGAAAATAGATCTGGGAATTTCTTTCCTACCTATTGCCAATGCTATTTTAACATAGTTTTTGTCAGAAGATCACAACCTTAAGAAAAGAACATGTCAAACCATTGCTACAGATTTATTTTTTTTTAAAAATCATATTGTTAAGTCAGCCACTGCTGGATTAAAAAAAACACACACACACAAAACTAGAAAAAGGAATGAAAAAGAAAATCCTTAATACTTCTCTCATGAAAAAGAGAAAGTGAACCCTGGATAAGCTTGAAATATTACATAAATGATAGTATTTCTCTGGGTTTAGATCATGATGATTCAACTGTCCAGATTCAATTCCACAGCTCAGCCATACAGTTCTAGCAGCCAATCTTATTTTAAAGGTGATGAATAAAAAGTCACATTGTGTCCTGTGGTAGCCTTAAAAAAACCCAAAAACACACTGGGAAGAGGATGAACAGGGCAAACATAGAATGTGACTTCCTCAACCTTCAACTACTTTCAATTCACAGGATTTCTTGAACACTATGTGGGGTTTGTTTATGAACCCTCCACAGATCTCTCCTCCGCTATCGTGTCCAACCTGTCCTCGAGACCCCAAATGTTTTACATCCACGACTGCCTTCAGCAAGGAGTTCCAGAGTCCTCCTAATAATTCTTTTAAAGATTATTTCATAGCCTTGCACAGATTCCTGAGGAAAACTACTTGTAAACCCCCTACATTGCAAGAACTGGCCACTGATTTCTGCCCTCCTTGCTACCAAACATATCAGTTATATCGATTCATTTGTTTCGTATCTATGTGCTTTCAAGAAGACACTGGATTACTCGGATTCTTTGAAGTGAAGTTTGACTTCTCTTCAACATCCACCCTTAACCAAAAATACCGCAGCCAGGTACTAGCATATTATAGCTTTCAATTGAAACTTGCTTATTTTTGAACCACATCTTCAAAGTGCCACTTTCTTGCTATTGAATTTCATTTCACTAGTGCTGGATGCTTACAGCTTACAGTCTATGATTCAATGGTTATAAGTCAGTTTCCGGTCTCAAAACTAAATGCTCTAAAAATACTCCAGTACCAAACAACTTTGCAAGTTTGCCACAGCATAACAAACATCAACATGTTTTTAACCACAGACTGGCAGCCTTCTGTAAGTATTTAAAGTGTGTTTTTTATTTTCTTACTGATTTTTTGATACGTGAACATAAGCAGTTATATCTGAGTGTACCTATCAAGGTCAGTTTTCTACAGCGTAGAAGACACAGACAGTTGTTATCCTTATACATTTGCAACTGAAAAAAAAAAAGGTTCTCAAAGAAACTGACATGTAACTTCAGTTACTAGTGACAGTTTGTCCATAGGATCAGTTTCTTCCACACTAGCTTACAGAATTACACAGCAACAGTCATCTATGCTCACATTTTACTTGAATTTAAAGGAAGTTGATACATATCATTTGTTTTGTTTAATCAAGATCTCAAATATAGTCATGGTAAAGTGTTATTTTTATGAACTACCATTTCAGAGAGCTTTCATGACTGAAAGATTTACACAGAGAAGGATTAGGATTTATTTTTTTATTTTATTTGAACTGTTTACTGATGGACAGCGCTCCAAAGGATGAAAGATTCTGCTCCTTTCCTCAAGTCTCCTGCTACTAGGAGCAGTAGCTTTGGCCTTGCCAAGTTTCTACCTACACAAGTTTCCCTTACTGAGATGAAGGTTAGTTAAAAGTCATAGCTTCACTCAAGTCATCAAAAATACTGATCCACAAGTTTATCTAATAATTTCATCATAGAAAACTAGAAAAATGCATTTAAATAAAACCTACCTTTAATATGATTCACAAAAGGAACGTGAGTTGAAGTATCATAAATTCACGTTTGAATCTCTATACCAATTTAGAAGAGACTCTTGAATCTACAGCTCAAAGTACATGTGATATTGAGTCAAGAGAACCCAGGATATTCAATTCTCCCATGACACACCACTTAACTTGTGCTGTGTGTGTCACAAGCCATCTGGACTAATTAGGCTAAAAGCATAGGAGTTCTTTTGCTTCAGGGAGCAAATTAAGAAATTGTTTGCAAATTAAGGGTTATTCCAGATCTATAACTTGTTCAACCACCACATAAAAGTAAAACTTTATCAGCCATTTTCCTCTGGCTAAGCAGCCAAGCCTCCTTGCAGCGAGAACCTTGCCAACATTAACCATACTTCTGCTTCAATCAAAGCCATTAAAATGCACTCTGCAGAAGACTACCTCGACTCATCACAGCCTAAGTGCTCATGAAAATCCCAACAATCTGCAGTGAAAAAGGCATTTTATTGAGAACTTGTGACACCAGTTCCCCGCATGACCAGGGATAAGCATCCCCCACCCTGAGAAGACTTTCTTGCTTCACTTACTATAGGATATTATCAGCAGAAACTGCTCCAGCTGAATCCTCCCTTTAGAAGAGATAGAGAATAGCTAGCGAGCAAAGTCCAGATCTCTGCAAATCAAGCTACTTTTGATCAAGGAGGAAACAATATTCTCAGAATGTCTTCCAAAAGCACCTATTTGATAGAAGTTTAAGAGTGAGCTGGAGCATGTGTCCCAGAAGTACGAAGAAATGCAAAGACCTACACTGACTAGCTGAACTTCATCTTTGGAATAATTATTTTAATGCTGTTGGGATTTTATTGTAACACACATGCATTCAGGTATCTAGAGATTTACATAAGCTTTTTTTATTGCTTCAATTGAAACACAATACAGGATTTTAAACCTAATTATCAAAAGTACCATTAGTATTTTGATCTTCTTAGTATCCCTGTTGGCACAGAATTTAACCCTGTCTGAAAGCTTCTAATTAAGAAAATGGTGCTTCTGTTTACACTTCCAAATAGTGGCTAGAAGTGCTGCAACTGGCTACCTTTTATTCCTTCACCTCTTCCATTTTCAGTGATCCACACTTTCTAACAATTTTAGGCAAGCAACGTTCATCTGAAGACTGACGGCATAATGGCTTTTTATCTAAAGAGCCGGTGCCAACACTGCTTTGTAACTGGTTTATTCCAAATAATCAGTCCCTCTTAAAGGATGATCAGGTCCAAAAGTAATAGGTTTTACTCCAGCAAGCTTTTACATGAACAGTTCCATTAAACAGGATTACTCATTAGTATAACAATATGTTAAATTAGATCATTACGTTAACTGAGATCATTACTATTCATTTTTTTCTATATTGATATACATTGTTACTTCAGTTCAGAAACACAAGGTGCTACAGTGGTCAAAAATGTAAATATAGAAATCTTCTAAACCTGAAACATTTCTACTGTTTAAATAGCCTTACAATTAGAAGACAATACTCAGCTGTTTTTGGAACCCAAACATTGGGATTTCAATAATGAGAAGTACTAACTGTGAGCAAAGACTAAACTTTAACTTTATATATATATATTTATATATATAAAGCTCCTATCATCATATTGATAAACGTTCTTTGGAACCACTCTGACAGCATTTTTTCTACTGCAAGCCGTACATTCACGTAGCTCCTTGGTTAGCATTTAGGTAGCTGGTTACTACTAATGTTCCGTTTGTTACCCTCTTCAGCTTGGAGGCATTACATTCAAAACGGACCCACAGAATTTAAAGTTATGTGATCATTATATGCATGAGAAAATATCTACCAAATTTCATTCAGTATCACCAAAAAAATGTAAATATTTACTGCCTCACGCTAATATGATGAAGAGTTTTGTATTTTCGAATACTTCAGAAGAGATATTTTTAAAGTTTCAGAGAATACTTAAAGTGGTTCTCAAGCATAACAAAACAAGACCTTAGATCCAACTTCATTTCGCTTTTAATACCTTTGTAATGAAAAATTATATTCTGCATCAAATGGAGGCTCAAAGCCCACAAACACCAGAAATAAATCTGCTACAAATATGAAGCACGAATCCTAAAAGTTGAACCAATTCCCCTGAACAGTGGTAAACATCTTTATACGATGTACCAGATCTACAAGCCTTACCTTGGTTTGTTGTGTGGCCTGGGCACTAATGCTCTGCTACAGCATAAAGTTCCCATTCAGTTTTGCTTTCTTTAACTGAAGATAAACAGCTCGACTTCCTTTTACTCAAAGTTATAAAGGCTGAGGTTGCCTACGTTTCATTGCGTGTCAAAGTACATTTGACAGAACGTGATGTTAACAGCGGGCTCTGGATGATGAAAGCAAAGTCTGAGTGTCATTACAGCGAAATCATAACATACATAACATTTCTTTGCTGTTATAAGCCAAATCTGAATAGATTATAGCTAAAGTAGATATCCCACCATTATTTTTTGCTTATTTATTTTTAAGCTATTGTCTTTCAACAACCACACATTGGGTACTTTTGCTTCTTCCCCTTTTTGGGGCTACAAAGAGATCTTTGCGACCAGGGCCTTCAGCAGCTGTTTCTTAATACACCTGCAGGTACGCCTCAACCAACAGAGAATTAAAAGACGCATAAACCACTGCAAAGCGGGAGCCCAGGGCGGCACACGGCGACAGGCCCGCCGTGCCACACCGCCTTTCACCCCCAGGACCAGCACTGCGGATCCAGCCCCGGACACCGCCGCTCAAGCCAGCCCCGCTGCCAGCACCCCGGAGGCCGCCCCTGCGGCGGGGCCGCCGGCGGCGCCACGGGAGCCTCGGCTGACATTCAGGCCGCTCTAAAGGTGAAGGCTGCGCCCGGCGGGAGCCCGCCCCACCCGCCCGGCCCTCCGCCGCTCTTCCTCAGCCCCCGCGGCCTGCCACGCCGCGGCATCCCCCGACCCCGGCGGGGGGCAACGGCCGCTCCCCCCCTACAGCGAGGAGACCCTCAGTGAGAGGAAGGGGAGGGGGGAGCGCAGGGCAACACACATCCCCCTCCCCGCCGCCGCACTCACCGCCGGGCCGGGCGCTGGCCGGCGCCGTCCCCCTCCTCGGGCAGGGCCCCGCCGCTCTGCGCCCTCAGGTACCGCCCGCCCCGCCCCGCCCCGCCCCACCTGGCCCCGCCCCGCCCCGCGGTGGGAGGGGCAGCGCCCCTCGCCTCACCCTGACGTCAGCGCCGCGCGGCCAGCGCGCGCGCCCCGGCCGTTGGGCCACGCCTCGCCGGCCGTTAGGCGCCGTGCGCACGCGCGCGCATACGCCCCTACCCAACGGTACTTCTGAGGCGGCGGAGGGCGGTGAGGGGAGTGACATGGCGGTCGCCCGGCTTTCTCACAGCCCTCACGTCCCATGCGCCCGCTCCGTTAGCCACGGGGCGGCTCAGCCGCGCCCGCCTGCCGCAGCGCCGCCTCGGCACTGTGTCACGCCTGACAGTCTGCGTGCCATGGATCCTGCAGGCCCTGCTAGCCGCATCTGCCAGTCTGCCCTAGCGAGCCCGTTGACTGATGCAAATGAAAATTTAGGTGTTAAAAAGTGTCAACAGAAATAGGCCTGCGAGTGTCCTGGCTCAGGGACACAGAGAGCGCTCCCAGGGGAAAGAGGCCTTGCAAATGTCCCAGCTGCGTGAAAAGCTTGGAAGGACTCCCACAGCCAGCAGCACGGTGCAAACCCATGGGCGAGCTGGCTGTCTCCATGCTGGCGCTGGCAGAAGGGCTTGCAAGTTTAATTTCCTCGAATTTTCTGCCAGTGCCAGCAGTCAGAAGGCACTGACCGAGTATCAAAAACATCTGCGAGATTCAGGAAGTTATTTGCCTGTGGTTACATGAGATGGTTCATGATTGTTTCACTTGGTATTTATACCCCAGTGCTGCCTGCGCACTTGCTCGGGGCGTGTGTTTCTGCATCTCCTGTGCTTTGGGATCTTGACGTATGTGCTGCCTTAGCATCCCATCAGCTGTATTGCTGTGCTTCCGATTTTCAAAGTTTCATTTTCCTCAAAAGTTTTGACTGCCAATATTTCTGAACTTTTGTCTGCCTGCTTCACCGGGCCACCCGGAGGCAGAAAGCCGTGTGGTAGCTTCAAGCCATGTTCATGAAGAAATAAAAACTGCCCTGTAGTTGATAAGCATCATTTGCCGCAGCCTCTTGACTAGCAGTGGGGCGTGCTGCCAGGGTGTGAGACCTGCATACAGATGTCAACCCAGGCACTGCAAGTGCCTCCTCACCTTTCGAGGCACAGGGCGTGAAGACTCCAGTACATTTGCCCCATAAATAGCAGAAAGGACTCTTTTTAAAAATAAGGAACGACAACTGAAGCTTTTGTGCGTCTTTTTGCCTGCGCTTAAATGTACCAGCCACATTAATGCATTTATTCTTAGAACAATCTGAAGCATAATTACTCCCTTGTGGTACAGGAAGAAAAGGACAAAAAAAAAAAAAGGCAAGCAGAGATTAAATATCTCGTGAAGAGCTAAAGAGATAGCAAAGCCAGGAAATGAACTCAGATTTCCTGAGTCAGGCGTCACTGCTTTAACCACACAGTCATCCTTCCTTTCAGTCATTCCTAGCTCCTGAGCATTAATGTAAACATCAGCTTCTGCATTAGTATAGGTTTGATTTTTCCCTACTTTGTTCATCAGAACGGCTTTACTGTTCCCACTGAAATTTCCTCCAACTAACTTTCTTCTCCATTTCCTTCCCAAAAGTAAAAGAAGTTGTATTACAGACTCACTGGGAGGGTGAAATGATATTACAAGACGCACTGGGGGAGTCTTAAATTTCCCACTGCCTTCCTGCAGGCACTGGCAGATATTTCTTCAATCCTGATATGTTAAGCATCAGCTCACAAAGCAATTGTGGAGCTTCCATGGCGCATCTCTTAGGCCGGTACACAAATGCACAGTGAAGGAGATCAAGGAACAAATTGTTCCCTCTCATCATACTTTTTGGCTAGATACTTTTTGACTAGGAATGCTTGTACCAATACAAGGGAGGCACATAAGCTATCTGTACTGACCTAGAAGTGGTGGTATAACCACCCTTTTTAACTCCAGCTCATACTTTTATTATCCAAAACTGATTATGAAACAAAATTCTAAAAAACTACATATTTAAAAGAAGAAAACAACCTGGTGATATTTTAGGACAGATTTGAGAGTCTCCACTATCTGTTCAGACATTTAACAGATTTCCACAATGCTTATATAGCCTCAAGATCAAGATCCAGTCTTTAAGCAGAATGCATAGTTTTTGAAAAATAACTCCAAAAAGGGGAAGCATTACATGCACAACTCCAGCTTCTGACTACTTAACTCAAAAGATAGGCTTAGCACTCCTACTGACAGACTACAGACTGAGATCTAGCTATGATCAAGTGCGGTATCTTTTCTTATCAGTTTAATATTTGATATGTCTTCAGGTTGAGGACTTTATATTCCATTGATTTCATACTAAATTGATTTAAATGGACTTTATGTTACACTGGGAGATGGACTTAGAAGCTTGTTTTATCCACTTCACTCAGTGGCCTGGCATTGTGCTGCCTCCAAAAACCAGAGACATGGCAATGGGTAACACTGACCACCCAAAGAAGAGCGTAAGAGCTGGATGAGCAGATAGCGATATTCACGCAAATATTCTCCCAGCCCCCAGCAGTTTGCAGGCCAGGGGCTTCATGAGCCAAGGACACACTTTCCCCAAAATTTGGTGAAGAATGAGCAGCTTCGGTGCAGGGAGTGCTAGGGAGGCCTAGTTTTCATAGTAATAGTTGAACAGGCGTTTTGAGAGTATCCAGCCATAACCTTGCTGGCTTCCTTAGTTTCGACTGACTTCCTGATAGGTAATGGTAATGAGATAGGTGTAAACAACTGGCCACACGGTATGAACCTCGTTGATTATTGTAAATAAGCCTGTTTTTCAGTCAGTATCGGTATCACAGACCAGCTTCAAGGGGAAACCCTGTTCATTCTTTTAACGTTGGATTGATTTCCATTTCATGTATTTCTGCAAACTGGAAGTTCACGCTTTTCCCTCACTCCAGTGGAAAATGAAAGGAGGATTGTTCAAATTTGTCCTCTCTTTGTTCTACACTCTTTACAAAATCTGAACTTGATATTTCCTATCCCCTACATTACAATGAACCTGCGTTAGTCTGCTGGTGCTAAAGCCAGCCTCAAAGCGAGGACAATCTGCTTCCTCACATCACTTCATAAAAATAATCTTTGCCATGATGTTCACCAAAAAAATCCTTGCTATGCCCCTCATTTGCTGTGACTGCTGCTAACTAATCTGTTCGCAATAATTTCATTTTTACCACATGCATCCACATTCTGTTACTGTATTCATATACTTTCTATTTATACTCTGATGTTATATTATCTGATACAGAAACCATATTTTATCTGTTTGCGTTGTTTCTAGTTGAAAAGGGCTAAGCATCTAGGTGCCGCCATTTTTTCCACATATAAATAATAATTTATTCATCGTGGACATTCGCAAAAACCTGTAGCCTGGACTCTCACTATCTCACAAACATTCAAAAAAAGGAAAACAGAAGTTAGAATTAGAGAGCCTATGCTTCTTGGGGTATAGCTGGACTTTTGATGAAATATATGACAGAGCGCACGCAGTTGGATGGTTAGGGGTTGAAATTCTTCATTTTAAAATGTCTCATTCCGTAAAATTTATTCATTGACAGGTATCAAAAACTGAACTGCCATCTGTTTTCTTAATCTGTGTCTCTACAAATAGTTCTTCCATTAAGGAATACATCCTTTATATTTTCCAAGTTTTAATTTGACACTAGAGTTCACTGTCTCCAGAATTACCTATTTAATTATCAACTTATTGTACTTTTTAAACTATAAAAGTAACTTCATTTTTGTACTAGCTTAAAATACAAACTAAAATGGGTATTACAAGTTGATGAACTTGTTTGCTGAGTTAACAAAGCAGGAAAACAATGGGCTAATGTCACATACAAAAATACTTACATGACTCTGCTCTTATGTGTATATGTTTATTGTTTCCATGCATGGTGTCCACAGGTAACTAAACTTTGTACCATTCTGCAATAAATAATTGTATAAGAATAAAATAATTAATAGGAAATTCTGCTTGGTGCAGGCTGAGGTCTTTACAATGGTTCATCATCACTGCATCTACTTTTGTGTATGTTTGGGAAAACACAGAGACGAGCTCAAACTCATTCTGCTGAAATACATGATAACCTAGTACCATTTAAGACTAAGTCCTGTATTTTTCTTAATTACTTGAAAAAGAATCCAAATTAAGTACTAGAGCATTTGATATCTTTTCAGGCATTAATGATATCTACCGCTTTCTAAAGAATATTTAGGTACTGTATAAAGAGAATAATATTTAAGTGAAGGACTGTTCATTACCATTTGGGAACTGCTTTGTTATTTCAGTAATTGGCTCAGACATCTACCTTGGATGTGCAAAGACAATGTTGCTGTATTTATGGTTTTGGCAAGTGAACTGACCCTTCTTACCCTTCTCCTTTCGGAAAAGTTTTTTTTGGTCTTAAGTCAAACTCTTCTTATGAACATTGCTTAAAGAATACCTAAATACCAGTCCAGGATGTGTGTTTTTAAATGTGTTGCTCTGTGGCTGGCACTGCTGAGGTTCAGAGATGCTCAGAATGCATTATGCTCTCCATTCATGCTGTGAAAATGAGTGCCAAGTTACACAGACCTAAACTACTCTCTTATTTTTAGTATTTCTCATGTAAATGAACAAGTGGGCAGAAAGCTTTCCTCTCTGTCCCTCTCGCTTAAGGCAGGTGTGCCAAATGTGAGTTAAACTCCCATAGATGAAGATCGCATGCTGACCATTACCCTTTCTTTACTCTGGCAGAGGTGTGGTAGAAGTAGCCTGGACCAGTTCAGTGAAATCTGTTAAAACCTGCCTGGGGCCATCTTGACACCTTGCTGCTGCTGTCACCCTTTCTCCTGAGGGCTAACCAGCCGTGGTGCTTCAAAACAATACATTAGTCTAAATAATTTCAAACTGCTTGGACTAGTTAAACTACTTAAACAGGCTGGCTAAAGCAACTTTGTAAAATACTGCCTATTTTTTTCAGCATGTCTTCAATGGCCATATTCCTACATTACATCTCACCTTTACAAACACAGAAAAGCGTTTCTAAACAGTGATAAAAATCATATTGCACATTTCTAAAATCCAAATACACGGTCTTTCATTTCTTTTTAAGCATGTGCTCCTCATTACCTAACTGTTAAAATGAATTAGTGTATATTTCATTTAAGTCTGATACAGTTTCTTCTTTATTTTTTTCTTGCAATTTAATTTGTATTCACATAGACTGAATGCCCAAAGGAATACAAATGCCTAACATTTCCATTAAGCCAGTGGGATTTTTCAGGATTCTGAAACATAAATTAAAAGTGTTGTTTCAGCTTGATTTACAGGTATAGAAATTATTTCCTTTTGTATAATTTAAAATTATTCTAAATCACACTGGATAAACATTTTTACTGTATTTTATAACTGAAAGGTTGACTGATATTCTCAGAACTCAAAAAACAGCCTTCTACCAGTGACACCGTTATGGAAGTTTATCTAGTGTGTTTGGGATTTTTTTTTTTTTTAATCCAATCTGTGAAGTCATCATTCAGTTACACAGCAGAAAAAATAACAGACTTATGTTTCTAATAATGGCCTTTAAATTTAACAGAATGAGAAGAGTTCACTGGAATTCAATGAAATCTCATCAGAAGTGAGTAAAAACATTAAAATGTATTTGGTGTCCTATGGCTTATCTTTATGTAAACGTTGTTACAAATGATCCTGTTTTAAATGAATGCTAATCCTAAAGTGATTGATGTGGATAATTTGTATTTTTGCTAATTTTGTTATTTAATAAGATTTCAAAGACTACAATCCTTAAAATGTTTAACAAAGATGAAATGCAGCCTTTCTTGTTTGTACAGGTAGTGTCCTCCATTTTACAATGTCATCATAGTTTTTAATCCTGAGATTTGCAGAAGTAATAATCTGCTTATAACCAGCACACTATGCAGTGGATAGTGTAGCAATAGAGCTATACATATTAAGAAATAAAATGTAAAAGGAAAGAAGGCGTATAGGAAAAGAATACATGCAGTAAGAGCATCACACTTATGTGTTTGTTTTCATTTGACTGCTCAAAGTTCAGCATTCATATTAACATTCATCCACACGGAAGACTGTCAACATCACTCAGCAGCTGGAAGCAAAGAACTAAACATGATCCCTTTGAGTCTTGTTCAAAAAATATTTAGAAATGGTGAAATTTTTTTTCTTTACATACTGTTTTTACCAATGACAGATATTCTGTAATATGGCAAGAGACTATATAAGAAACCTAAGATAGACAGAATAATAGATTAATCCCACCTTTCTTTCTTAGGAAAAATTCCCATTGACTAATGAATTATATGAAAACGTATGTAATAACTGAATGTATTACTAAATGTATAACTATTTATGTATGTATGTATAACTAAATGAGATGCTTATGCGTACTATAAGGAGGCATTAATGATGAAAATATGTCCTCTGATCAATTTAATTGTCTACTTAGCAGTGCAGATAGATAACAGAGATCACAGCAGTGAAAACAAAGAGATCCTGCACTGTAGCTGAATGTCACAGATTTTGGCCACAGCAACCTGAAGTGGTGAGGTGACCGCTTACCCTGGAGAGGTACAAGAGCAGCTGAGACTCTCTCCTGAGAGATGCCTCCCCGAGCTTTGTTCATCTCCAGCCTGCTCAGGTGTCCCCCCTGGCTGGGCGCCACAGGACGGTCCTGAGCAGTTCCCAGAGCAGCTGTATGTTGTGCAGGATTCCTGCTTACCAGAATCTGGCACAGGGGATACTTCTCACTTGCTGAGATGAAACCTTAATTTATTCTCATTTATCTCATCCCAGAGAGAATCTCTCTGAGAGGAATCACACATTTTCTGAGTCTGGACTCATAGCTGGAGCAGACTGCAGAGAGGAATTAACTCAAAGTTACATTGTTTCCATGAATACTACTTCAATCATATTATTCTTACATATGCAAATAATTAGTTTCCATTAACTTAGAGTCTTAAAGAAAAATACAAGCAGACTGCTCTAGTAGCAAACAGCACTTTCAAAACACAGTTTATTCCATGTATATATTTGACCCTAATCTTTTTTGCCTGCACATGTGAAAGCATCAGAAGATAAAAAATGAAAGCTGAAGTTCCATTTTTCAGTGATTAAATTACATTTTCAGTATTAAATGGCAATGAAAAACAGAGCTCAAAGCTGCTGATTAAAAGATGCAATTGCTTTTCTTTGTTTCGTGCACATGGCAGTAACACGTGCACGGAGAAAAGAGTTGACCTTATCCAAAATTATGTATGTGACCAATCTAGCCAGTAGCTCAGTAAGTAACTGAATGTTTCAGAGCTCCCCAGGAACATCAAGGACAGTAACGCTGTACACTCAAAATCACAGTTGCCTGGGAAAATTATGAAATATTATCTCAGAAAATGTTTTATAAGGATTTTGCTTCTCTTCTATGCTTACTCCCTCCCTCCTTTTTTATTAACTCTAGTTATTCAGGAACGCAATGCTTATCTATGCATGTGTGTATACATAAAAATATATTTATATAAAATGTAACTTTTACATATACCCTGATATACGTGTATGTGTTATATATGTATGTATGTGTATATACGTGTGTGTGTGTATATATATATATAAATGAAGTTGTTCTAGGCATTGAGAATCACCTGGAGAATGGAAGTGGGTAATTAGATGATTCCTAAGTAGTGCCCCTGGGCTGTTGGAGCTAAAGCATACACAGGTGGACAGCGGTGGCCCCTTCAAGGGGGCTAGTTCTCCCCTCTCAGCACAGGTGGAGAATAAGCCATCACTGTCTCCAGGGTCCTTCCTCAACACTGAATCTTTCTGGAAACGGTTTTCAAAGAGAGACATAGTTCAGTTGCGATGAGTGTTAAGTACTTTCTTCCCTGCCAAGTAAGAAATCTGGGTTCTCACAAAGACAAAATAGAAATTTTATTCTTATAAGCTGGTGCCTGCCTCTGATTCACTGACATCTGAAGACATTATCCCCAGAGATGCTGACAGTTTCCTGAAATACTGGCACCAGAGATTGAATCGCTGCTCTATCTAGTTAGGCACCTCAAAAGGTTCTGCTGTGCTTTTAAACCAGGAGATGTTGGAGGCATTTTTCTCTGAGTTAATAATGACTAACTGCAGCAAATTTGAAACAGAGCAAACTGGTTTAGAAATGCATGCAATAAATAATAACAGATATGCTTTAGATGGTTGTCACAAGGCTCAAGGACAAATTCTAAACAACATGACTCTGGCATTTTAATGGCTAAAAATATGTCTTCAGTCTACATCGTGAAATAGAAAATGCTGGTGGACAAAAAGTTACATACAAAATTACAAGTGAGTAAAACCGCTACTCTTTCAGTCTCACTGTAAAGGAAGCTATGAAAAATATTTTGCGCTCTAGTTCCTGTGAAATCAAGGAACTCCTGGTGCTCTGCAAACACAAATGTATCCTCAGAATATATTTTAACAGAGTTAAGGCTACTTCTAATTCATTTTAAATAAACTGAGGTACAGAAAGATGCCAGGATTAAACTGGCAAGCTGTTGGCAGAGACAAAACTGGAATCCACCATTCCTCACTGACGGATCAGTAGGTTTAGGACTGAAGCATGCAATAACCTGTATGAATCTCTATCCCATACCAAACTGGCATAGAGAAAGAACATAAATTCCAATATGCTGAGTGTAAGAAAGCTTTAACAGTAATAACTGCGAGTAAATTAAGAAATATTTGTGGATATTCACCTAAATGTTGGTGGTTAAAAACAAGGGGTGCGAGCAGAGGTTCAGAGATTCTCAGAGGTGAGAAAAAGAGGACAACACAAACAAGCTGAAGGATATTCTCCTTACTGAGAAAGCAGCTAAAGTGCAGAACTGACTCAAACTGCAACGATGGACGTAATGAAAGTATTATTAGATAAGCACTTAGAAAACGGGAAACCTACAAAGAATGCACAGATAGGTGGATGAGCTTTTAGGGAATGTCTGGCTTTCTTCCAGCCTTTAATATAATTTAAACTTTTACTTGATTGCAGACATTTCTTAGATGTCTGTTGGGGTGTTTTATGCTAGGTTTTTATAATCTGCTGCAGTCCTTTTTCAAGAACAGTAGGATACTCTGGCAACGTGACTCTCTAAGTTGCAAGAAAAAGCAAGGATAAATATTTTAGAGAATTCAATCACTAATATAATAACAGCTGCTGGATTTGACTGCAGTGTCTATGGGTAAAGAGGAGCTTGGTGAAAGGGGAATGTTCTTCTGAATAATACACTTATTAAAGCGAGAATGGTGCTACTGAACTATGGCTTTTCCAGCGCATGCAGTGACATGTGTTGGGGTGTGTTTATAGTATTTAATTCCTACTAAGACTCCAGATTCCACTGCTGTGTAAGTGAAATACAATCTTACGCGCCTTTGCATGGAATATCATTTTCTTCCTGTTCGTCAGAAAGCACTTAGGGAAAAAAAAGTTCTCTTCTTGGAGTCAGAATTTCTAATCATAATTAGCTCAAGACACACTGTGGTATCCAGGGGGAGAAGGGGTTTGAAGGCATTTTCATTAAAAAAGAGATACCTTATTAGTGCTGTGAAAATCTTCAAAGATGACAGCCCTCATTAATGCAAAAATTCAGCAACTGAAATTCTCTCACCCATTCCAAAATACTCCATGAGAGAGAAATTAGATGGGGAAAAAAAGTTTTTATCTTAATTTTCTTTAGGACAGAATTCTTTAGAGGTTTAATCACCTAACTAAATAACTGTACCCTTCATCCTGTGAAGGTAGCGTGACAATGCATTTATGCTGACATGTTTCGATACCAAGGAAACAGTAGCGTGTGCTGCTGATGCTTCTAAATCATGAGCAGTATTGCAGACTCCAGCTAAGAGAAACAAGCCTTACTTTTCCCTGGAGTTAGGCTTCTCTTTATAGTCCCAGTGTCCTGGAAGCCTTTTATTTGTTGAAAGCATAGAAGCAGCTGCAGATAAGAATATTAAGTGTTATTCCTCTAGATGCAGGTGACCTGGAGTGGTGCAAAGATGGGAGAAAACAGGCAGGAATAAGAGATTAGAAAGAAAGGGAAACAGGAAAATACAAAACGAGACAGAAAAAGGTTTTCCAAATCAGAAGGAAAGTCAAGCCTGTTAGTAAGAGATCAAGTCTCATGAAATATTGAGGAAAGAAGTTGGGGGGGAGGCCTGCCTTTTTCCCCTGGAGTGGTGGAAGCCGCTCCCTCTGCACTTGCTTCACGCTGCTTTTAATCCCTGATGCTGCTAGAGGGGCATCCTCTAGCTAGCTAAAGACACGCAGGTGTCACTGGGGAGACACAATTACCATCTGTAAAATTTTACACCTGAGGCCAATTTTAAGTAATTAGCTAAATATATAGTTTGCATATTCAGTGAATGAATTAAAATGTATGTATCAGATAGACACAATGGTCCGTAGATCTGTGTTTATAAATAGTGTTTATAGGTACACGTGAATCTCTCTCAGTTTGTTAGCTGCTGAATGAATAGCTGCCATTTCGTGAGGCATGGAAATCTGTTGTCATTTTAAATGCAGAAATGCTTACCTGGCAATTTTAATGCATTAGTACCTAAGGTTACTGGTTTTCTAAAAAAAAAAAGCTTAAGCAAGGCTCTGCAAGTCCTGTGACACTTCTAGTTCCATCCTGCTCCTCCGGGTGCACATCGTAGATTGAATATCAGCTTGGGTAATATTTCAAACATAATATAAATGAGTCCATTCTATACACTTATTTTCCGTAGGTTCATGATGGATACACAAACGTTTACCATCCTCATAAGCTTTTGGCTTAAGCACAGTGAATCTACAGAATTGTTGCTTAAATTAATGCGGTGCCATAAATAAATTTTAAGCATTAGGATTTTGGTTAAGGGCATATTGGAAGACGTCATCATTTTTCCTGCAGCCTCAACAGGTCTTTATTAGAAAAAAAAATGGACCTAATCTCTTGTTACTGTTAGAGATCATAAAAATCACTCAGCTGCCTGCTTTCTTCACCAGGTTGTTGCACAAAAGTATGTAGAGACCAGCTTACAAAGGGGTCCACAGCTGATGGCAAACATCAACTCTAACAATAACAGTTAATTTGGAAGAAGAAAAAAATGCACAAATATATTGATGCATCTTTTCAGATCTTTCCATGATTAATAATTCAGCGGGGGATGATTTGGGCCTCTTACAAATTTAGAAAGCTGTGGTGATAAAGGTACCATTATAAAGAAACCCAAAAACCAAAATCCAGTATTTATACACGACTTAGAAACAGCTTTAAGGAATATATTGCACAGCCAACATATCTTTCCTCTAAGCTAAGAATCCTCTTCAGAGGGAAAGACAGTTCAAGATCCATGTCTAATTAGCCTGTGGCCTTTTTGCCAAAACTACTAATGGAACATTCAACTTCATAGAATAAAGAGCACATGGTCACAAGACAGAAATATTGATAACTACTGAGACTACCAGTTTTCACTAGAATTTTGATCACTGAGGACTAGACTAGGACTATCAAACTTATTCTGTTGCTCTTTTAATAGCCATCAGACCATATTGGCTGTCAGAAATAATCCGTCATCTTCACTGAGACGTGACCCAGTTGGTGACTGCAAATTGAATCTCACTGTATTCCCTTTACTACTCCTTTGAGATAAAGATCCTATTATCCATTACCTCTATCTTTGTAAAGCATGTAATTTCTTACAAAATTTACTCATTCAAAAGCTGATAACATGCTTAAAGCTTTATATTAGATGGTCTTCAGTCATTGCCAAGAGGGAATGAAGTTAATGCTAAAAGTTCATCAATGTGTATAGCAAAAAGAAAGAATAAAAACGGATTAGGGAGAGTGGTTTTTACATTTGCTCTGCAACACTGGGCATTTCCATATCAAAATGCAGTCAACAGCCGGAGACTATATTTTGATTATCACAGGAAATTCTGTATTGGTCAGCTTACAAATAAACTGGGGGGGGGGAAGAATGAGAAAGGAAGGAATATACTGGAGATCTTCTGTCTACAGAGATGTTTCTTTTCTTACTGAGGGGAAAAAATTATCATTATTACAGGTCAGGTGCTTTCTTGTTTGCATTTAGCTTTAAAAATATAAACTAGATCCATATTTTAGTTTTATGCTTATTTTTATCATTCATTCTCCTGCCTTGATTTTTTTACAGCTATTTATATATATAAAATATATATATCATATATATTTATATAAATACCTTGCCGGCTTGTTCTTAGAGGAATGAATTCAAGCATTCAGTCCCTTTGGCTACTTGGAGACTTGGCAAAGACACACCATCGCTGAGCCATTTCAGTCCTTGCTTTTAACTGCTTTACAGCCCATCAGCTTATGGAAATATTGAGACAGAGTAAGTCATGTCTTGCTAACGCCGATTTTTTAAAATAAGAGATGAGAGAAGACAAATAAGGCAGAGAAGGGACAAGAGGCCTTCCCAGCTTTTGTTTGCTGGTGGAGACGGGACTGCAATCTCAAGATTCCTTCTCTCCGGCTTATCTAATCAATGCACGTCCCTGGAGCGGGCCCAGCAATGGTGCGGTTTTGAGGAGGGTGTGGGGGGAAGCGGGTGGGCTTCTCCAAATCCCTGGGATACTAAAGATGGCAAGGATGACAGTAAAATTCCTTCCGTCCTCCCAGCCTTTCTCCACAGCCACTTCCCACACTTTTTAATGACTTCAAAAAACATAAGGAGTGGAGTCATCCCCCCATTACCCTGCCTAGTTCTAATTGCCAGCACATCAATTATGATCCATTAATTTCTGGTTCCATTCCTCCCTTGTTTACCAGACATGATGTCAACCCAGTGCTAGGGTTGTATCAGTAGGTGTTTTTGTTTTCGTTAGTTCAGTAAGCCACCCGCTCCACCATCTCTCTCAACAGCCATTGTTACAGGCAAATAGGATATTTTATGAAATGTCTCTCACTTAAAAATCCATCTTACAGTTTGGTTTAGCCTGATAAGACCTCAGCGAGTGCAAGAGAAAATGTAGTATGTGTGTGTCTCCTAAGAACTGATCATCTTTGCTCTATTTAAATGTTAAAGCTAGTGCCATTACAAATTCAAATTAACCTGCCCTCTAGACCTGTAATAACATTTAAGTAGGAAAAGTATTACGTGCTGTGTTCACTGTGTCACTCCTGAGTGCTCCTGGGACTGAGAGTATTTCCACAAGGGCACTACTGGTTTTATTCACCCACTACGTGTGGCATGGCAAGTCACTCTTTTCACATTATGCACTAATTAAAAAATAAACATGTAGTATGACAAATTAGGTTCGGAAACCTCTGAAGGACAGACCCGCATACAGCAAATCAGCCGATACTTTGTGCCCTCAACTATGACTTACTGCTGTTCTCTTAAATTACATTCTACTGGCTGATCAGTTCATAAAGTAAATGGACAGCTGCAGCAGAGAGCAGACATTTTAATGGTAGAGTGCCGTGGACGTGGCTGGCTGCCAAAGAACACATTGTTAAAGCAAGCAGCATAAAATGAAAAATTAAGATATTGGCACCAAGACCTACTGGTAAGAGCTGAGGGTCAGTAAAGGACACAGCAATAATCTAAAAGATTTTTTTCCACTAGATTAAATTTAGGACAGGCAAAGCATCCTTGCTCTGGAGAAGTGCTGGGCAGTGCTGGGAACTGAGGCGAGTCTCAAAACAAACATAAAGGACTCTGTTGGCTCTTCTGGCTGCCGCAGCTTCTCTTCTTGGCCGATTAGCAATTTGGTACAATCCTTCGTTGTAGCACAACTCTCGCAGCTGGACACAGCCCCACTCAGATCAGTTCTGATATGTACGTGGTCAGTAATCAATGTATATTTTAATGCATGGATGTTATTTGATACTCTGTTTATTTGGAAAATGCCAGCAGTTTCTTGAAGTCGCCTTTTGCCTGAAGCAGGCGCAGAATAGCAGCAGCCGGGCAAAGGAATGCATTCAGATGCTCCTTCCTCAGTAGCTGTCACCGTTATCACCAGTTAACATACACTGCCTATGAAAATGGTTTTGAGAAATTCTCTAGTTAAATGTCTGAGCATTCATTATTCACAAAACTCCGAACACATGATCCCACATCCCTTCCTATGGGTACATACATTGTGCTCCCATCTTTACTTACCATCACGTACTGTTACTCAAAGAGCATCGTGATATTTTTTATTGCTGTCCTATACAGTGACAACGGTATAGCCTGTGATGTGTCTTTATTCCCCTCAGTAGTTCTATTGTCACTGTGACCTACTGTCTCTTCATTGACGGACTTCTTTATATAAGTTGTATTTTACTCCACAGATGCATTTAAATAGTTAGTCAGCATCTGTATACCGTCCCATTTATTTCTGTGCCTGAGAGTACTCCTTCCTTTGCAGCAATTTCGAGCTGAAGCAATTAAGCAAACAGCTACAAATTGAGATGGTGAGACTCTGCTTATAGGACCTGTGACTTAATATTACAGTATAATCCTAAACATTTTTTTGCTTGTTTGTTTTTATGGAGCCCATCTAGGAGCATGCCCAGTGGTCCCTGGAGAGCACAGCTAAGAACTAGAATTCTTCTCGACTTGCGGCTGTTTACGAGCACCAGGCAATCAGAGCTACAGATTTCATTATTTGGAATCATTTAGCCAAAACCAAAGGTCTGAAGTACAGCCTGTGTGCGCGCCAGGAAATCTTGTCAGCTCAATGTAGCGAGATTTTCTCTCTCAAAGCAGAACAGCTCTGAAATCTCTAAGGTGAATCACGAACAGTGTCCTTTTCTTCCAATGAATCACAAAGTTTATAGGGATTGAGCCTGAACATCTTGGGCACAGTATTCGTTATTCATCCGTGTTAGTCGAGCATAGCTCAGCCTTCCCTATGTTGTATTGGGCAAGAAAGCGACGTGTCTGTGACCACCAGCAAAGCCAGAGTCAACCCTGCCGTGCGGGGTGATGAGAGGAGGGAGAAAGATCTACTCAACCACATGACGGCAAACACGTCACAGGACGGGGCAGTTTTTGTGCCACATCCAACCATGGAGGTGTAACCTCCCTTTTTTTCTTTCTTTTTCCCCTCTTCACGCCACCTAAATCCAGGATATTTACCTGTTGGTTCAGACTGTAATTGCTATCTCATTGGACAGGTTGCAATGCGTACACTCTGAGGTTAGGACTTCAATGTAAGGTATTTGTCTGACCTTGCTCCAGATTACTTGTAGACACCAGGCATGAGCTACTGTTGTGAATAATGCCGCTTTCAGACATTTTGGATTAGCAAACTATACAGAAGGGCTTGGGAAACATTACTGATTTATTTTCAGCAGCTTAAGACAAGCAGATAAAACCAATGGAAAAAATTTTGCCTTTTTCACATTACATGTTTTAACAGGAAAGTGTGTGACATTTGTACCATCATCTAATTTCTCGTATGCAAATCATCTCAACGGGGTATGAAATGAAAAGTTGTAGATTCATCCTCATTAGCTTCCTCTGTGAAAGTTTCAGCTTGGATAACCCCGTGTCTGACTTCCTAATCAAAAAGGTGTTTAAAAATGCAAGCCTCTAAGATACATAAACAGATACAACTGCATCCATATGGATGTTTTGGGCTTATCCATACCGGCCATAATTGATTGCGCCTGTCCACTCTATTTTAGAGCAGCCAGAGAGCCTGGGTCAATTTCTCGTTAGAAAATTGAATTGCATTTGTATTATGTTAATACAGGGTGAAGAAACAGGCTGAATACAAGGAAAGGTTAAAATCCAGCACAGGAAAATCAATCTGACTTGGTTTATGCACGCCTGCCTTGCCTTGGGCTGCACCAATCGGCGCTGATACAAATACAGATATTAAGCTTCCTTCCATTTTAAGCAGCGTTATTAAAAAGACGTGGAAAGTGGGACAACTCAGCAGCTTAACATCACTCTAACACTGCGCGAAGACTCATCTCTAATATCTTTATTCAGGACGCTCCTTCTCTGGGTTCTCTGCCAGCACCCTTTCCCTCAGCCCTGTCTCCGCAGGGCAGATGTAGGTCCCGGCCTGATTGAGGTCAGTGGGGCAGCCCGCCCCAGTGACGGACTCACAGGGCTGCAACCCACCGGCGTTTGAGCCCACCGGAGCGGACACAATCCCAGCTGCTGGCTGACCCACATTGGGAGAGGGAGGAGACCCAGACAGACCCAGGGCTGAGCCAGCCATCGACAGGGGTGGCCCGAGGCACCCAAACAAACAGTGTTTCTCACTGATCCTCCATCTCTTTGGGAGCGTTTTAAGCATCATTTGTCACTACCGTCTCTGAACAGAAAAACATCACTACTGGTAGTTAAGTGAATATACTGAAAAAGCCACAACAGCAGATTCTTTTCTAAGGGTTGTATGTAATAGGCTAAATCTAATCAGGGGCTGAAGATTGAAGGCTACTATGAATAATCTTTATCCTAATCCCTCCTACACATGTTATTGCTGATAAAGTTGAGCTATCAATATGAAAGGTAATTTTAAGGAAAAAAAAATAAACACAGGCATAAATTAGTGAAGCTGGAGTCAAATATAACAGTAACAACAATAATGGGTGCGATAAAGAATATCAATTTGTGGCATCTTCTAGAGAAGAGGCTCCCAGAGCAACAAAAGGAATGTCCATACTAAGTATGTTCAAGGTTAAAGTAACACCAAGGCTCACTTGTTTCAGTTCCTCTGCCTTCTGAAATCCTCTTTTAAATTTTAAGGCTTCAGTGACATCTGCTGTTGAAGATCTATTTAATTAATTAGTTGCAATTTAACAGATATTTCCTGTAAGTGAATTATTCTTCCACAGAGTTTCTGATATTGAATTCTATTTATAAAGTTCCCTACCACCATGGAAACTCTTTAATCTGATGAGAAAACCTCCAAGACTGAGCTCTTTTGTTGTTCTGTTCATCCGACAAGGTGTTAAATTGTGTTAAATCATGATTTTTTTAAAGCAACAGAAATTTTATCTCTGTCTTGCTCCTGCCCTCCCTTCCAGTTTTAATACTTGGAAATTGCATGAGCACATGTTTAACTGCCAATAAAGCTATTCCCAATGCGTTCAAATCCATCAGTGGACTACCAAGATGGAGTTTATGATCAAAACCCAACCACGACAAAAGGCTCTGTGGAAAATGATCCTGAAACTTTGTAAATTAATGCTTCTGTGCTCTCACAATAGCCTTTAAGGAGGACTAGCAGAAAAATGATACACTAAAGATTACTCTCATTAATTAACATGTGGTTCCCTTTCATGTGTGACATTAATGCTCCCGAGAGCAGAACAGGAAGGCCACCAGGCTCCTGTCAAGCCCTACTCCAAGCAGTTCAAGAAAGGCTAAAAGTTTGTTTCTTCAGCTCAGAGCAAAGACAAAAGAATTCAGAATTGAACTCATTGCACATTGCTCATTAACACCACTAGTTACCGGTGATTACTATCCCAGATAAAAGGTGTCGTCATGTCAACATAATACTCCACTAACAAGATATGGTTAAGTGGTACACAGAATACTGCTGTTCAGTTGCATTTCTTCTCACTCTGAAAAAAAAAATAAATCTTTTCACATTAAAGTTAACGGCCCACAGTTCTGTGGTGCATCAGAGTTAAGGCCACAGAGTTGGGGCCCACAATTTTGCATCCTGTTTCTGCTATAGAATTGCTGTATGGACTTGAGTAAGCCACCAAGTCAAATCTTCAAAAGCAGTCTACATTTCTGGATGATCAGCTGCAGACACCAGACTTTTTTCTTGCAGAAATGCCCAGTAAACCCATGGCCCTAATGGAAGTGACAGGGACATGCCAGTGTTTTGCACCCAAGAAGCTGCAGACCAAGGTCTACCAAGCTGCTCGCCCAGAAATGGAAGAATTTATCATTAAATTGCCTCCTGTCATTTCACAGAGGCTTTGTGGCTGATACATTAGTTCCCCACTGTTTAATCCCTATTGGTATTACTGGGGTGTCAATCAGTAAAAAGTAAAATGTGATGTAAAACCTAAACTACCAAAATCCCGACTCCTGTCTTCTATCGTTATTGAATATTAGCCACATATGAATAGTGCATTGTCTGAGTTGCTTCCAGACAAGGCAAAAAGGTCTGTGATCACAGAACTGCGACATTTTTATTTTAGCCGGCAGTGACTTTTTAATTTTATTTCATACATTAAAAGTCAGAAGGGAAGGAGTGAAGTAAAGAAGCCAAGGGGAAACCTGCTGTTGCCCCATCAAACTTTCAGTCCTCCACATCATTGTCAGGCAATGGAATTTAAACGGTTACCAAACGTAAAATTGTATTAATTATTTCTAATCTTTTTTAAACTGCGTCTGTGACTGAAATACCCGTTCTCTGGAGCATCTTGATCTTGGGTACAGCTGTAGTAAACAGAACCAGTTCAATTTAATGGTTTTTCTGTGCTGGAAGGGATCCACATTCAACTTTAGCAACTGTTTGTAGATTCTTTAGTTTCTGTAGAGCTGCCTGGGCAGGGCAGGGACCAGGGGTGGGAAAAAGAATTGGCCGAGGAAGAGAGATCTCTCTCTACCAAAACGAGGTAAACATCATCATCCATACATCTAAAGAACTACACTAAGTGGTGAGGAATCTCAACTCCATTTTAGCTAATCCTTTTAGGGATAAATTTTTGCAGTGTAGAATTAAATAAGAAAAAAGACACACACAAAAAAAAAAAAACAAACCACAAAACAAAACAAAAAAAAACAAGAAAAGCAAATTCTGTGCCTTTCCAGAATCTGTTTACAATGTACTTTGAAGTTGGATACACTATGCATTGTTGTATGTTATTAAATTTTAAACCTGTGATTGTCATAAGACCTTTTTGCCAATATTTATCAACTAAAGAAAGCCAGTTTAATATGGAAAGTTTATTTCAAGGCTACTTCACTATTTTTGGCATCGAAGCCACACAAGTGTTGTACCAGCGCGAGGTTTCTCTTGCACAGAATAAGCAAATCGTGTTCCGTTTGCGTTTTGGACCTTGTCACTTCTTTAATGAAGGTTTGGTTGTATTTTTCCTTATTTGTATTTCTGTTAGGTTTCTTGAACTATAAAAAAGCAAAAATTACAAAGTTGTCATATTTGGCAAATTTAAATATGATATTCTTTTACTAACATAAAGTCTAATCATTCATACTCTATTAGAAATATTAGTAATTCTATTAGTAATATTTAATATTCTAAGTCATATGATACATTACCTGAGAAATCCTCTTCCACATTTAGACTTTATGACCAAGTCTTCCTCACCCGATTTATTTTTTCCATTCCAACACAAGTGGGATATGGATGGTAACATATAACTCTTTTAAATACGTTTTCAAGGAGAGAGGCAACTAGAAATTTTAATTTTATTTGGAATACAGTGCTTATGTTTTGCATAAGCCCTCACTGCACAATTGCAATGTGAACGCGATACCCAGAAATCCAAAGCAATACTGAAAGGAAGAAGATCTGAATGGATAAATTAGAAGTTACACCGTTCAGCCACTGTAAGAAGCGGAGAACCCCACGCTGCTAGGGCTCTTTTTCAGGGCAACGCTCGTGTTTTGGCAAACCTCCTGCACCCAGGCAGCTTCCCTCAGGTGCATCTGGCTTCCTCTGTGGGTCACATCACGTGGGGAGAAGATACGTTTATGGAAAAGGATGCTGCTGTGGATAAAGTTCCCGCAGTCTGTCGCAGGGTATTTGTTTTCTGCTGCTTGGAATGCCAAGACTCTGAAAGAATGACAGGAAGTAAAATCATTAGTGGGTTGGCATTTTTTTTCAGGATAGATGGCCATTACGCTGCTACACTTACTTGGATAAAATTATGTTTTTACTAATTGAATTAACATCATTTTTGAGCTAAGTAGCTGCAGGATTGATTTTTTTTTTTTTTTTTGAGCTTCCTGATATTCCAAACTAGCATATAAATCCCCCCAAAAAATCATATTTCAGCTTATATGGAAGCAGGATTTCTTTATCAAATAATTTACAGTAAGTTTAAGTCAGGCTTCCATATATATATTCTTCCTGAAATAGCTTCCATTAGAAATCCAGGACTTCATCCCTAAGTGAAATATTTTAAACACAAAGGCTGTGATTATCTCCAAGACCTTGACTGCTAATTGCACATTTTAATAAAAGAAAGTTAAATGCCCTAAGCTCGACTTGCAAAAGCTACTGCAAGGCTGTAACGCACTTTAATACTCGCTTTCATTTTTCCGGGCCCCTTTGGGACTCAGGCTGCGATACCCAGTGAGATACCCATCGTCACGCACCTGACCTTACGTCCTCACACAAAAATCCCCAGGCTGCTTTATTCTTTGCTAAACGATTAGTGGAACCAGAGGGCCAACAGCACATTCTCCCCTGAAAGCTGGGAAGGGGCTAAATACAGAGATGAGTAAAACTTTAAATACCCTTTTTCTCTGGGCTGTTGTGAGCCCTTTCTCTTATTTATCCAGCTCTTTTAGACTTGCCTTCCCCCTTTCCGCACCTGCTGTAATTGATGTGAAAAACCTCCATTTGCTTTTCCGTTGCCTTGAAAGTATGCTCTAAAGCCTAAACATCTCCTTTTCAACAGCTTAAATACACTTTTCTAGTCCTTAGACTTGCAAAAATGACCAGAAATATGAGATCAAAGGGCAAGCTGATATGTTGATACCTCAAGTCCAACACCACCCAAACCTATCAATTAGTTTGAGAAATGAGAACTGCTGCACTCATCCAAATTAACTGTTAGTTCTATTACTTGCAAGTGAATATAAAATACTGCTTAGCTAAGGCTTCCAGCTAACACATTTATGACAATTCTGAGCTTCTCACCCCACATTTGCACATGTCCAAAATGCTGTGTCCTACTCAAATAATTCCACTATATTTGAGTGGTTTTATACTTTTAATATAAAAATATGTAGCTCGTCGGTAGCAATTGCTAGATAGCAACGTGAATTCCATCATAGTGCTGGGAAATGTGCTTGGATACCTTTTATTATTACTGTTTCATTCAGTGAGATAAATTCAATTTTAGTTTCATTTGAGCTATGTAAGAATCTCAGAAACAGTAAAAACA
This sequence comes from Fratercula arctica, assembly GCA_947846985.1. Classification (NCBI taxonomy): domain Eukaryota; kingdom Metazoa; phylum Chordata; class Aves; order Charadriiformes; family Alcidae; genus Fratercula; species Fratercula arctica. The sequence goes on from CANTUZ010000010.1 coordinate 32,604,000, forward strand.
ACAACAGCCAGTAACCCCATTGCTGGTTAGCTCTTAGTACTGTGATTTGCAAACCCATGGATGTCCCTAAAGTAAGGCTGACCAGGAGATGGAGTCCATATTTTAATGTATAATTGACAACTCTCAGGCCAGACGTGGGCAGTAGGTGGGTGTCATCTTGGTACCAATTCTGCCAGCATGCTAAAATTTTCCCAAACATTACAATGACTTAAACAAGGACTAAAGCGATTGCCCTCCAGAAGCCCAGCTCACTCCCATTTGCATGAAAAGACCGAAGTTTGAAACACAACAGTCCTCAAAACACCCTTGAGCACATTTCTTTTAAAGGCTGGAAGGACCAGATGGCTTTTGAACCCCGATGCTATTGGTGCTGTCTGCATGATGAAGCACTGTATCCTCATTTGTACTGATTGGGGTCAAATCAGCTCAAGCCTTTCGTTCACCCTAACCGCTGAGTATTTTTTCTAATTAGAGTATATGTCATTACCTATTCCTACAGTAATGATAACCTACTGAACTCTAATGAATCAGTCCCATCTGCCTTGCTGTGCATACACTCAGCCGTTTCACCGCTCAGAATCGCAAGAATTCGCCATGGCACACGAGGGAGGAACCAGAAGTGCTGCTCCATGTATTGCAGTGTAAATTGAGCAGATATTCCGGGCTGCACTGTGATTCTTCTGCAAAATTTTATTACGGAAGAGTTTGTGAGGTCAGTCCCACGAGAACCTTTGACAGCCTGCAGAGCCAAATGCAAAACACGAAAGCACGGATGCTGTTCCTCAGCTGAGAATTGATGGTCTTTTGTGAAGGACAGAGATAAAGGGCATTGGAACAGACACATTCCATGTAAACACCAAATCTGAAGCTCCGGTAGGAGTTCATACATTATAGATTGGATTCTGCTGACTTTGACACCTGGTTTAGATCAGAGGCATTTGAGCATCACCCCAACAGGTAACAGATGTGATCCTGGCAGCTACTACAAAGTGGTATTCGGAGCCCTCGCAGATCTGTTGATGTCCTGGAACGCCGGTGCAATAGCTCATTTTATCCTACCAAAGATGCCTTCCAGGCAGGGCAGCCGTGGAGGGCCCGCCTGCCATGTGTTAAGCTCAAAAACAATTTAGAAACCGCTGCTTATTTAAAGAGGATTTAACTACTGATTCCAGCTCATTCTGCCATAGACAGGAATGTTTCACAGGAAAAAGAGGACAACAGCAGTTAGATTACTAACCTTGCATCAGCTTTAAAAACAGCTTTCACAGGTCTACAGTTTGGAGGAAAATAGATTCGCTATTTCCGCCCCCCCATAATTGTGCACATTCAATATACTTTACTGCCTTACATTTTTTCCTCTTCATACTTTTCTTCTTGGTTTCACGCCCGGCTGACTTACTTTAGTAAGATAAGGTGTGGGGAAAAAGCTCAGGAACTAACAAAATCGATTCAAAATCGCTGGGAACAATTGTATGGGATACACGAGCTGACTACAACGCAAGGGGCTGAATTCAGCTGGGGGGTCCGACTCCCTGCGCAGAGGAGATCCTGCTTGCCCCCATTGATTTTGAACTAGAAGATTATCACATTATCAGCAATGGCACAGTTTTAGGGAATATGGAGACCATGGCCGTGTTTCTTCAGCCCAAGGTGCCGGCCCTGCATTTGCCTGCCTAAAGGATGGCAAAGGAAGCACACGCATCCTTCAGACAGACACTTTCGAATTTTTGCCAATGAGAAGTATTTTACTGTGAAACTGTACAGCAGCCTGAGCTGGGGAAAGGAATCGTAGATTGGGAAAATGTAGGCTGGCAAATAACTAATCCTTATCCGATTAACGCACACCAGATCCCAGGTGTCCGGATGAGTTCCAACGGAGCAGCAGAGCTGCACAGAAGTTGCTTAGTTGTGCATATCGGCAGTGGCAGAAAAAATCTGCTTGATCAGACCAGTGTGGGAATATTCTCTTTCCTCACGAGGGTGTTCTTTGACAAACAGCCTGTTATTCTGGCAGAAAGATTTGATCTCAAGACTGGCTGCTCTCAGTTGGCCTGTAATTATACCAGTGGCTGAGAGGGAGGACTGATTAAATTGTTCCATCCTTTTGGCTAAAATACATTTGTGCATATTTATTAAGTACAATTTAAAAATGGAAAGAGCTTTTCAAGTCCAGAATGATCCGCCCTAGGTATCTCTACTGTTTCCCAAAGGACAAGCTTAGGAAAATTTGGCCCAACATAGGAGACATCTTCCGATCAAATTTTTATTGCTAGATTTTGGCAAGAAACTCAAATTTAATTTCCAGATTCAGATATTTGCTTCTCAAGCATGAAGAACAAAAGGCTTGTTTCTGGATTTCTCCGCTGCCAGTCAGGGATATGCCAATAAAACACACACACAGCAACAAACCCCGGAGGTTTTGTCAGCATAAAATAGATGCAGAACAACTGGAAACCCGTAACGACAGATTCCACACCAACTTCTCACAGAAGGGATGCACCGGGGGTGAATTTCTATAGGGAGGGATGTTAGATCAGTGTTGTCCAGCTACCCGCTGTCAGCTGGCCTGGGGGGTCTCCTGGGTCCCCCAAGCCAAATGGCACCAGGAACACCCAAGTGCCCCATTAGTATTAATTATCAAAATAATGGGCTGTTTTCTAACAGCTTGGTATACTATTTTCTTTCTAGTCTGGAATTAGCACAAAGAATAGACAGCAACTGCCAGCTTGGACAGAAAAGCAAGATTAGGTGCTGTGTACCTGTGGAGCTTTATCAGTTCAGGAGAAGGGTTATACGACATGGTCACCGGCAGTACCAAGGAAGGAGACAGAATGGCCAAAAAGATCAGTTTTGGCCTCACAGTCTCATGTCACCGGCTAGCCTGATTTTGGCCTGAAATATCATACTCTGTTAGCAAGTTTTTGATAGGTCAAAGAAAGTATTTAAAGGGTGTAATAGTCCCTTAATGCAAGTATTTCATTAGTCTATCTGCATGAAGGAGGCATAAGAGAGGAGACCTTATGAAAGAGCACGAGTGATCCTCAGTAGGCAACGTAAGCACAGATCTATAGCTTCACAGAAAACTGGTCTAGAAAGGATTTTAGAGGTCATTTAGCAGTTTTGGGGGGTTTGCAGGAAAGGCTATCTAAAGTACTCCTGACAGGACCTGTGACTGTGGAATTTGGATCAGGAACACAGCAGCTGTTTTAGGGTACAAAAGATGGTATCTGGGACAACCTCACTCCATCATCTGAACTGCCTGATCCCTGGAGCCAGCACTCATCTACAGCATGAGCCTGGTAAATGGAAAAGTGCCACCTGACATCTAATTATGACATTACATCCCATGATACAACTTCAGGCCAGGGCTCGGTGTTGTCTGTCTGCTTCTTACATGACTGAACAGCAAGCTTAGCCTGGGACTTGAATATTAGATGATTTTTTTTTTTTGCTTTTCTTGGTTTCTCTCACATTTTAAAAACAAGAATCTGTGGTTAACTATTAACTACATTAAAACTCAGTTCTATTAAGCATGCCTTAAGGAGGCACATTCATGTTCATAGGATAATTATCATACGATTTAAAATAAAATTTGACCTATACTCAGTTAATCACATCATGGAAATCTCATTGTAATGTACATCCATGTGTTTATACTTCTCATATTTCTACATAAAATCAATCCTTTGTGTAGGGCAGAAATCTTTTTCATATCGACTATTTGATATCACAATTAGGACAAATTCAAGCAGAGAGCAGGGGTCCCACATGGTATCACTACCATCTGAAAAAAAAATAATCAAGACCTGAACTTCACATCAATAGCTACAGTAACAGAAATATTAGAAAAAGTGCTTAAGTAGACTATTTTTCTAAAATCTCTCAATTTTTTTCTAATTCTTTTTCTTTTTCCATAGGACTAAGCAAAATATGTAAATTGAAGAATTTTTCTTTTAACAAGAATTAAAATAAATGCTTTGCAGCAGTGTGTGGTTTCTCTAGATTTTAGTTTAGAAAAAATATTAATAAGCTATTTCACCTTCATTGTTGTAGTAATTATTACACATATTATTTACTCTTGTTTATCAATGGTAATGCACCTACGCTTATGGGATGTTTCTGCTTCATTTTGACAGACACGTAGATGTAATAATTTAATTAAATTCTTTGCATTCCTTTACTGACTTGGAGCTTTTAATTACTAAACACTTTTCAGTCAATGGGATGCTTGACAGCAGTGCCATATAACATGGAGTAAATCCAATTCCGTTATTCACTCTTGAGAAAAAGCTTCAGGTTGCTTCCGACAAATACTTTGGCACCAGGATCTGAACAGGCTGATTACAATTCGGTCTCGAGGTGGGGATTTGCGTGATACGCTGTTTCCAGCTGCCACAGCAGAAGGGAAATAGCTTTCAGGTTATGTCCTCATAGCATTAGAACGGCAATGACAGGAGTTGCTCTAATGTTCTACCTAAACCAGCCACTCAGCTCCAACTTCAAAGGCGCCTATGAAACTAAAACGTAGTAGAACAGGCCCGCGAACAGGTACCTTGCAAATTCCTTGCAAAACCAAAGTTTTAAGAAAGAAATGAGATCAGGAGAAGCTTCCTGCAAAACTAAGAAATCCTGTCCCAGTTCCTCCCTCACTAATTTCCAGAGAGTTTCATAAGCAGCCTTTAAAAAGAAGCACTTTTATTATACTATGGAGCTGCAAGTGTTAACAATTACTTCTAGCGTAAGCATGGACAAACATCTTGCAAGCAAACCCAGGAGCACGCTTCTGCTGCAACGGCTGTTCCCTTCCACCAGCTTCAGGAATATTTCCCACCTTTCCCACAATGTCAACTCCGGTAAGACTCTTTCTTTTCACCCTTTTCAATTAACACAGCTGCATATTACAGTGCAAACAGAGCACAAACTTTTCTTTCCAGGCCACAGCACTGAATGTTTACTGAAGGTCTATGCTATTATTTACAATAGTATTTGCTTATGGATGTGAAAACACAGGTTATGTATACGGGGTCAAAGTGTTCTCCCACCCTCAGGAGCAGGGAAGTGTGGGTGAAAAGATGACAAATAGTGAAAAATTTACACCAAGAGATATTGGGCCAGGACATGATCTCTCTTATCCTGGTTAGTACAGTACTCCAACTTAGCAGCGGGGTTACATGGTGTCAACACAGGTGACACAGTGGCCAACCTCTCATCGGTCCCATTTCTGAAGCAATGTACTTTTTACTCTCATGAGACAACAGCATGTACATACGTGCTAGTGGAAAGATTGATCCCACGTGCCGAGTCCCACCATCCAACTCCGCAGTGTTGCCTGCTTGCTGTTCACCATCATTACATCTTCTCCCTATCATAAAACTCATCTTGTACCTTCATGGAGGGGAAAAAATTCCCCATGTGGTAAAGAAGAGGTAGGTATCGGAGCCACACGGGTTAATGGAATGGGCCGGGGAATTGATTTGGCCACAGTGATACAGCAGAATGATGCATCGCAGGATGACACTGCAAAATAAGGAGCCGTACCTTGAGGGATCCAAGAGGAATTTTCCTGGTATCTGAGCCCTGTAGAGAGGTGTCTAAAATACATTTTAACGTGCTCATGAGACTGCAATGGACCTGCGTAAGGGCATCCAGGAAATTCTGCAGCAATAAACAAAATGTTTACCACGCAAGTGAGATACAAGTTTAACTTGCAAATTCTACAGAATTTTACTTAAGTTTAATATGAGGGACAAAAAGTTACAGGCCCTTGTTGGAAAATTAACCAAATCTTTCCTCCCCCTTCAGTCTGGGACAGCTTTCCCAGCTGCAGGCTGGAGCACGTTCAGCTCAACTCCTGCCCGAACACATTCATAAACCAGCTTCTCTTTTTCACTCTGACTTCTGGCTGTTGTATATAAATAGCTTGAGAATTCAAGAAGCTACCTGAACTTGTACCAATGGGTTAATCTTTCAGGCTTTCAGCTCTTACCATCATCCTAATTATGACAGTAATAAGAACAATCAGAACAGCAATAACAGTCATTTCTTCAAAGCCTTTATCCTGTGGCATCTAAAAATCTCCTTGGCCTCAAATGAGAGCGCTCGCGGGGCAGGCTGCGGAAGGGCAAGGACACGGCCTTCCTCCAGGGACCTGGCCAGCTGCGCTGAATGTGCAGGTCACAGCCAAACAGCAAGGCTCATTTATTATTATTTTTTGTTTTAGTCATTTGTTACCAGTCGGGCAGCTTCCAAACCGACGCAGAAACCACCGTCTTATGCTAGAAGCCTAATCCTCACCACTTCAGCATATTATATGTATTACTCCCCTGACCACACTATGGGGGGGGGTTTTCTTTCCGTTCAGGGAGAGCACGGGGCCGATGCCGAAGCTTCCTCCCGGCCATGTAAAGAAAGAGGGAGGAGGGGGGTGCTGCCTCGCAGCCCCGAGAGCTGGGTGCGTATTGAATGTACCGTTACCCTGGGAAGGTCCTCAGCCTCTCAGCCATCGCTTCCCAAGGGCGGCGTGCAGCTCCCAAGGGCTCGCGGAGCTCACAGCATTAGTCCTGCTTCAACCTAGGCTACAAAGCAGATTAATGCTGCAGCTAACCTGTTTCTTCAGAGCACTCTCTATTAGCTTAAGCCTGGCTGCACGCAGCATGGTGAATACATTTCAAGGTCAATTCTGCCCAGATGTATGACAGTTTACGGGGGTTGCTTGTAAATACCTAAAACCAACCTATATAGAAGGGGAGAAAAAAATTCCAGGGGAAAAGGAAAACCAAGTTTCAGCAGTTAGCAGGTTGAACAGAGTATGCCATGCATCTGCTCTGAGTTACTGTGGTGACATTAGTAGCTAAATTAGCATATCTACATGGTGATGCTGTAATTATAGTTTGGGAGCTTTTTCTATTCAGAATAGCCGTTTTCTTCCTTTTATAACTGTCTCTGTATCATAGCCTGAAGTAGATCATGTAAGTTCTAGCCCAGATGCACTAGATGAACAGCATAACCACTTTTAATTAGGTGAGTAAACAAGTTTTCAAGTACCCCAATGGCACCGACTGCTGTTGGATCGTGCATCTACCTAACCCAGCTCTGCCTCTTCCCAGCTCAGAAGCCTGTTTGCAGCAGTAGCTAGAGTTGGGAGATTAACGCTTCCCATCGCATCCAAGCCCTCTCCCCGTGCGTACAGGCAGTCTTCAGTGCAGTCTTAAATGACCATCTGGATCTCAAACAGCAGGAGCTGATGTAGGGCGTTTGTTTTTATGGACTCTCCTTACAAACACGGGAAGCCTGCAGAGCTGCTGAAGTGCTCTGCTCCTGTTGGTTTTCTAGCATATTTGTGGGGTACTGATGGGATGTGTCAGGTTTTGGAGACTTCTGGATGAGTTGCTTCTTTCTCTCCCAGTTGCAAGCACCACAGTGAGAGGGATTTTTGCCTTGAGTAACAACAGATAAGTTGCATCAATAACCTGGCGCTCTCACGGGCTTGACCTGCAGAGGGATGCTAGGATGTGTAAATCCTTGGCACACGGATGACATTCAAGTGCCAAAGCAGTCTTATAATCTGCACATCCTGAGATGGAGATGGCACCTGCAGCAGCAGGGGCAGAACCTGGGCTACATTTCACAGACGCTTTACACCATGGGCACAGGGGACTCACTGCCGGTGCCTGGACAGAGCTGGGGAAGCCCCGGGGTCAGGCCAAGGTGGCCCAGTAACAGCTTTGCACTTGCCAGGTCCCTGGTTAGTCTGACACTATCCTGACATTATTAAGGTCCGTAATTTATAGAAGCTCTACCTGCTGGTGTGCAGACTTCCAGTCAATCTTCTTCCCTGGATGATAAAAACACCTTCTTGTGCCAGAAGCTGCTGCGGGGCCCAGCAGGGAGCCGAAGGCACCGGCCTCACGTAGCCCGTGCACTGGGAAACTCGTAAAGGTGGCCGTGCAGCCACAGCACTAAGAGAACAACACCTGGAGCCCATTTCCACAGTGCTTTCAGGGAACCTGCTCATCCAGACGCACAGACTGATGTCTTCCTTCATTGCTTGTCTTTTTTTCAGTCATTTCTTACAGCTCTGCTGGAATTACAAGCCCTACCCACACCTCCTGAAGTCAGTGGAAGATTCCCATTGGAGTAGTTCCTTTGAAGTTTTTTTTTTTTTCCATAGTCAATTTAGATTTGAATTAACATTACAAATTTTCTACTGTATTAATTTCATCATAAGTCCTTTTATGCAGTTGAGTAATTAATTTCCATTCTCAATAAGGGCTTTCATTAAAGTATTGCTATTGTTGAAACCCTATTTTCACAAAAGAATGGGGTGTTCTTCTCTGGAAAGATATTTAAACGGTTCCTCAATTTTAGATAAAGTTACAGTGTGATTGAAATTACTCATTATATACTATTCAATTCAAGTTTCGTAATGTTTCCAGGCCCATATCTGAAATTAAAATGAAGGCTAACTTTCTTCACTAGCTCATACAGGAACCACATTGTTCCTAGCTCCTTAGTAGCCAGCTGTTTTGATTTGAATTCACATTGTATATAGGTATCTATAATAAAATAATTTAACAAATTGATACGCTCTACTTAATAACTTCACATTTTAAAATAAGTGTAAAGTACAGGTGACAGCCTACATTTTTTATTTATACATTGCCTCAGCAGCATGAGATTTAATTATTCTATTGAGTTTTATATAGACTTGCAATCTCTTTTGTTTCCCTTTTTCTTACATGCCTGTGAGGCACCAACCAGCGCTACAGCATTTTATGCGCATGTATCAAAGGCTGTAGGAAAACAGCACGCAGGATCGTAGTTCTCCAGGCTCCACATGGGGAAAGAAGCCGGGAGAAGTTGTTGCCATGTAAAACCTTTGTGCTTTGAAGCTGTTTTTCCAAACCTGGTTGTAATTCAGATTCTGCACAGCCAGTACAAACTGGAACCAGCTCAGGGCATCTCAGCATCTACTCTGCTCCTTACATCCACTGAGGGGGTGAAGAACAGCAGGAGTTCAGCGTGCTGACCTCCACCCTCCCTCCTGTATCTTCCACCCTGCCCTGCCGAGGCCAGGCTGGGAGCTCCGGGATGCCTCCCCAGAGGATGGTTTCTGTACTGTTTCCAAATCCTCTCTCTGCTGCTAGATCAATGAGAGGGAGCCATAAGAAAAGCAACCACCCTACCCTAATGCATGGAGTGGTTGACAGCGAGGAAGTTAACTGTCCCTGAGAGGAACAAAAAGGACCCTAGAGGTATTTAAGAAATGTGTAGATTTGGCACTTCAGGGCATGCTCTAGTAGCAGAGATTGTAGGAGGTTTTTTGTGTGTGTATGGTCTCAAAGGTCCTTTCCAACCATGAAGATTCTATGACTCTGGGCACTGCTGGGCGGTGTGAAGGCTGACCCCAGCTGCAGCACCAGTCGGTCTGCTCTGGCTCTTACTGGGGGCCCTGAGAGCCCAGGGCTCTTCCCACACACATGGTGGTTGCTTTGTCCAGGCTCTGGAAAACTGAGGTAAACCTACATGAGTATTATTTGACTTCCTGCGTTGCTTTTCAGAAGCGAGTACATTTTTTTGCTAGAGAAAGAGTAGAACAGGTATTTATTCTGTGAGAACAAACATGATTTTTCTGTCTGTGTTTTGAGAAGGAATAAAAGGGCAGCAGTAAACAGCAAAGCTTCAGATTCAATAAGCTACTTAAAGCAGCTGTGCAGATGCCTCCAGCCAGCAATGTGCTCATTTCAACAGCTGCATGGCATAAATAGAAACTGCTCACTCTTATCTCTCAGCTAAAGACAGGCCTGTGGGCTTTAACCCCTGTAAAAATCCTGAACTCCTCCTTCAGGGGAAAGCAGTTGTTTCCTAATTGAAATGCCTCTAACCGCAAAAACAAGTTAAATCACCAGGAGACCTGCTATAGCTTCCTCTTGTGTGTATACTGAGAGTCCCCGAGGTCTCTGCTGGGGTCTGAACCTGCTTACTTATCCCAGTATGGACCTTCCCCAGACTATGTAAAATTGTAAAAAAAAATCAGTTATTTAACTGAACGCTTCGCCCGTTTCCTAAGCATCCACAAAAATATTTCAACGAGATACTGTTACAGCCAAGACTTTCCCATATTTACACTTTCTTGTTGTTTTAAGAGCATATCCAAGTCTCCCATACGTACTCTGAGGCAGACTTCTAGTCCATTAGCCATTCGTACTCCGCAGCGGCCCGGCATGTTTCTGCACTTTGTGAAACTTCTGCCTTTGGCAAAATAAACGATTCCAATGTCTCTCAATGCAAGGAGGCCAGCACGACAGCCTCACAGCAGTGATGCTCACTGTAAGGGAAGCAGAGCCAGCTCCCTCCCACCCCCAAGTCTGTACTACAGAGCCTCAGAGGGCACAGCCTGCCCCGGCACAGAGCCCTGTTATGCCAAGCACCAAACAAAAACCGGTTTATGTTGCTAACCATCAGCAAAGGCAGTACATCGAAAGGACAAGATCACAAAAAAAAAAAAAAAAAAAAAGAATAATCACAACGTAGGTCAGCAACCCACTGTCTGGCTCTTGCTAAACACAGTATTTGATATATGTTTAAGCAGCGTGTGATCCCTGGGCAGGGAACTGTGGACCACAGGCTGAAGAATCACTGCAAGAGAGAGCGGTGCTTCCTCTACAGAAGCCAAATTCCCTCCCGGCTTCTGCCTCATATAAACCATTAGTGCCAGATTTAGGGTTTGATGGAAAGGGACCTTGACATTTCAGAAGCAACTGAAACTCCAGCATAAATTGTTTTACAGGATCATTCGCATTACACTAACAAAGTAAAGAGCAAAACATTACTGCTAACACTTGCTTATTAAAAATATTCCGGCTGTAAAACAAATAGATAGCATCTAGAATTGTTTGCCTTAATTTATGTTAAATAAAATCTTTTAGACATAAGAAAAACATTTTCTAAATGCAATTTACACTGTCACCTCCTATGTCTCTCCAATTGCTTTTCAGGTTTTGTTAAATAAGACTCAGACAGTTTATTGGATATGCAAATTTGTATGAATGGTTTTTGAGAGTTTCCTAGTGAGGTGTACAGAAAAGAATAGATGTAAAAACGTAGAAGTAATTGCCATTTCTTCCTAATGAAGTGCGCTGTTTAACAGCACGCACTGTAATAGAATTTTATGGCACATATGAACAGGGCTGTTAAGTAGTATTTTAAGACACCAGAGTCTGCAGTGCACCTGACACCACATCTTCAATATAGGAATAAGTTACTCTAACTATACAAAAGATACATTCCAAGCTGAGGAATTTTACGTGAGAAAAATGAAAATATAGTTTTGGGGGGGAATTCTTTCCACTTTCTTCTGAATTAATGATATTTCAGAGTATTTAATAATGCCTTGCAATCAAAAGTTGAGGCAGGAACTATGAAAGCTTCTTTTAATAGAATACTCCTAAGGGGCTTGTTCATACATTCTCTTCTCAGAGCTGAAAAATGATAATTTATCTATTGCTCTAAAAATTGATTGTGTTTTTCAAATTGAAGAACCCCATCAAAAATAGATGCTACAAGTATTTCCAGATGCAGCCTTGTAATTAACATCAACAGCTACTTTATGCTTTTTGCTAATTATGCTAGACAAATACATGCAAACAGTATGAAAAATGGGGGGGGGGGGGGCATTCTTAGCTGCCTTTACAGTATTGGGCAATTATCCAATTAGACTAAAAGATGCCTCTAGGCTAATGCCTGCCTGGATGTTCAAGACAGCCAGGCTTTTTTAGAAATGTTACTGATAATCTGGAAGCGTAATTTATTTGTAAAACTACCTGAATTTTAAGGCCAGAGCTGCAAGACCTCCCCATCCAGAGAGGATGCGAGAGGCAGCTGTTAAAGAGAAAGCTCTACCCGTAAGGAGGGCTGGGGAAGCAGAAGTTTCAGGGGATTTGTAACAGGATAGCAAGCTTTTTACCCTTGTGTCACTAGTTCAAATCCTGTCCAGATGGGAAATGAAAGTAACTAAAAGGCCTTGGCAGCTGGCTAAATGGCTTTGTATTCTCAAACCAGTGTTAATGGTGAAGTCTCTCTTTCAGACTCCAGGCACTACCGCAGGCGTGAGCACCTCCTTCGAGCAGGCGCTCTTCCTTGACGTACCAGGGTTACAGTCTCTAGTTACCAGTGCAAAGCCCTTTAAGATACCAAAAAGTGTTTTGCAGTGCATGGAATAGACGCTCTATGGACCTCACCACACTAAGCAGCTCCGTTTGCTTTTTTCTTTTTTTTGCACATTAGCTCAGGATTTTAAATCACAATGGAGGCAAAACTCACCAACTGCTGTCTCTGCCACTGTTTTGATTGATTTGAACGGGAGCAGGCCAGGACCCCTTCCCGCTTCAGCTCCACCTCCTCAGACAGCAGACTAGCTGTAAAGTCTAGTCCAAAGTGAAAAAACGAGATTGGAGTAGCCGTATCAATTACGGGGCTGTCTGGGATTACGTGGCACTAGACTAGATACCATTAATCCCTTCTTCGCCTGTGCTCCTGGCACATGAAAGCTCCTAGTGTTGCGAGCTGAACTTTGCTGACATGCCAGGCATATGCCATGGCGCTCAGGGTGCTTGACAATGAATCTTTATGTTGTATGTAGCCGTACTACACTGCACGTGAGAATAAATGGCACAGCTGTTCAGATTTATGGCAAACCATGTGCATGGCTTTATGTTGCTGTTTTCCTGAACGTACAGATACACGCACAATTCCTGTCGCAGTATAAAAAGGGGTCATTTTCACTAGCCTTATCAATCCTGAATAAATAATGATAACAATCACCTACCGCAAGCTCAGTGTATAGTTTAATTAACCTGCATCTGCTCCCAAGAATCAAAGGCAGAAAAATATTGTTGAAGTATTGAAAGGTAGCTACCGTTACACTTTCAGGACATTACACAGGATTTCAGTCATGCAGCTCTTACTGATTTTATAGAGAATCATGTGGCTTAAATGCTATGTAAGGCTTTGAAAAATGTAGGAATTATAAGAATCCATCTGACCTGCTCAGCATGCTGAGCATTCAAGAGCAGTACTGAACGCTTAGCACAAATAACCAAGGGGAAACAGGTTTATAAAGATTTGAGTTGTATAGAGATTTCTGGAGAAACCTCCGAAAAAGGCAAATAAAACCAGGAAATTCAAGAATTACTCTAGGAAACAGTGCAAGTCCTTAAGGAGGTATGTCACAACTTAATACATAATACAGCAGTACTATTAAGTAATATCTAAACATCATTCAGGGGCTCAAGGCCCCAACTCTGCAAGCGGGTTTATACATGAGCAAAACACCTCTGTTACCTCTGTTTTCAGAGTCAGGAAGTGGCGTACTGGTGCCGTCTTCTAAAGCAAGCACTTCATTTTTCACTTTTCGCTTTGTCACCCCACCTTTCAAACGCGGGACTGCTCTGTCCCAGGCAGCGATGCCAGGCGGCGTGGATAATCTTCCCAGTTCGTACCTTGATGTAGTAACTCCAGGGAGGTCATGCTGCAAACAAGCAAAGTCAGTTATGGCTACGGAAATTTAAATGGTAAACTCCTCTAGTCTTGTTTAGATGCTCATTTTATAAATGGTAGTGGGGTCAATTTTGTCCATTACTCTTGTGTTTTCTAGCTATCAATTAGAAGGAGGTGCAACGCAGCCAAAAACCATTAAGCCTTTCTGTCTGCCAGAGGCTTAAATCTAGTACAAAACACGACATAAGTGACGGAGGTAAGCACAGGAATACCAAACCAATGAAACACCATTGCTCATTGTGACAGGCAGCGATCTCGGCATACCAGCAGCATCGTCTAACTCTTAAACCTCTTCATCTGTTGTTGAGACAGAGGACAGTTTGGAAGGGACTCAGATGGAGATTCACATGGTCATTTATAGTAGAATTTTTATTTTTAATATTTGTTATGGGAAGCCCAGAGGAATTTAAGAAACCTGTTGTACTGAAATAAAACATAACGAGGCCTTTGCAGCCAAAGGGAAAGACTAGATGGTGTTGTTGTGGACAAGGCAGAAGCAAGGCTTGACATCTCACTGCAAAGGGGCCAGAGGCACTAGCCCATGAAGGCAGTCAAAGGAGAGATCAATAACTTCTCATGTGCTGGAGCAGAAAGGGGTGAAAGATGGGAAACTCAAAACAGACCTAAAACACCGCAAGGTCCTTGCCTTGGCATGCCATGAGGATGCAGGAAGGTTTGCAAAGGATGGAGAGAAGCATACTACAGCAACAGAGATGTGAAAGGGTTACAGTCCGAGCAGGAGGTTTAGCATGGATGGAAAGGAAGGACTGTATCCTTTACAGCTTTCATTCAAGGTCATCTTGGGAAATATAGACCCCTTTTGGATATAAGGACATTTGCGTGGGTCAGCCTGAAGCACAGCAGGACAGTGGTGATGCCTGTAGCAGTCAGAAAGGAAGAGCTCAAAAGCTGGTCTAAGGTGGGCGCTGACATGGTGCCAGCAAGGCTGGCCAGGACTTTCATTTGGAGGGAGGGGATAGCAGAAGAAGGACGCTGAAGTGCGCACATAAAAACAGTGGTCACCTGGGGCTTTGCAGGCAAGATTTCCTGCAGCCAAGCTGTAGAGGAGGAAGAAAATGGGATCAAAACTCCCATGGTCCTTCCAGCAGTCTCTCAGGCCATTAGAGAAAGATCTTCCAGCAGACACTGATGATGGGCAGACAAAGGGCTAGACAGTGTCACAGAATGCAAAGGACAGGTTTGGGGAGGAAGAGCATAGGGAGGGATGTGGAAGACAGCTGGCTGGCCCAGAAGGATGAAGAAGGTGTGCTTGATATAAGTTTGGGGTCTGAGAGGCTTTGAGAGCATGGGGAGAGTTACTAGAGAAACAAAAACAGAGCCCCAGGGCCAGGTTGGGAGGAAAGGGACTCCAGAGAGCAAGGACGGACGTCAGTCACATCACAGCAGCAAAGGGGAAAGCAGGCAGAAACTGGAGATGCAACTGGAGGTCACGGGTAGGTTTGTAAAGAACGTTCTTTCCCATTTTATGTTACCAGCTAGCAGATGCACATTTCACTTTGTCAAGGTTGAGCTCCAGCTTCCATCGTAACACCTCTTTCACTTCCTCATCGCTTTCTGAAACAAATTCCTTAAGGATTGTAATTTTCCACATTTGGTTGCAGCTTAGGAGGCGAAAGGTGCAGAGTACTGAGGCTCAGCAAACACGCGCAATGCTTGTGGTTCCTCCCCCCTCCTCCCCGGTGTTATATTTCTGCAGACGCATACACACATTCATAATTTACCATGCTCCATCCAGTAGTGATAGTATACTGTTTGACAAATGACACGCAATAGAGAGGTGGGATCACAAGCCATATGAGAAGTGGTGGGGCCCACCTGGGCTTTGAACCTCAGTCCTGCCTTTCAGTCACATTTGATGTCAGTCTTAAATTGCATTTCCTGATAAATGCTTGGTTATCAGTTTTACTATTCCATTGGTATTTACTATTTACTAGTAGTATTTACTATTTATATGCACAAAACTTGGGAGACAAAAGGATAAGTACATTTATATATGAAAAATACCTAAAAAATATCATTCTAACACTAGATGGAAGAAAGTATTTCCCGGATGTAACGTAAAATGGTTTTAGAATTCAAGCTGAAAAACACCACCATTTCTTCCTACCCTGTTTTTTCTAACAATGTGTTCTAAAAGTCTTATTTTTTTTCGTGTTAACGGTTGTATTTCACTTTTCCACATGTAGTTCCTCCCAGATGGGAACACCAGGTTGGACTGGAGAAGTTAACGAAATAGCAATAACATATTTTCTTGAAAATATGAATGCAGGTCACAACTTTGCAGTGAAATATTAAAGCATTATCCTTGTTTTGCAGAGGTAAAAAACCTAAAATCTGTGGGGGTGTCACAGAATGAGCCCAAACGGGCAGATTTTGTGTTCAGCCCCCCAGGGCCATGGTGCCTTAGACGCCACCCAAGCTGCTTGCTGGGCAGGGGGGGTGCTCAGAGGGGACGTGGTACCGGTGGCACAGAAGCACATCAGCCCTTCTCAGGGACAGCCCATGGACTCCGGTAACAACTCAGGGGCCGCACAAGTTCACTAGTAGTGACACTGTGCATGACCGCTCCAACAATATCACGCCAACTGGCCAATATTTCTGTCCTCACATCTGGGAGAGCAGAGTGGGGGGGGGATTTCCCTACTACAAGAAGTTGGCAAGGACTGCAGCCTGCTCCGTGTGTGATACGCTCCATGTAACGGGAGCCCGGAGAGCCTCTCCGCAGCATCAGAAATAAGCAGCAATAAGCTAGCAGATGCCGAGCGTGATCTTTATCCAAGCCTGTCTGAAAAGAAGTGGAGTAAGGGGGGCTAACACCCCTCCCAACACAGGACAGACGGCGTCTGGCAACGAGAGACGGATTCCACTGGCTGTGACATAAGAGAAAGCAAAGTGGCAAGAGGATAAAAATAGTGGGTGAAAATTCCATGTTAATCTTAGAGGATAAACACTTTATATTGATGCTTTCAACCACTACCTTTAGATACACATTCTTTAAAGTAAATTCGGGGGGTTTTGGGGTTTTGGTTTTGTTTTGTTTTTTTTTTTTTTTTTTAAAAATGAAATCACTTCTTGACTGCTTTTATGGCTTTGTTTTTACTAAAAGCCTAATTATTAGCATTTATACATTTCTAGGAAACATGCCATCAAGGACGTGAGACACCATACATTGCTAACTGCACAGTGAATAAAAATGGCAGTCATTTACATGACTGACAAGTTTAAAATTCAAATGTTTTAATCATGAAAGAAAGCAATTTTGCATAGAGAGGCAATTTGAGGATATAAGCATTTCTAATTGTTTTTTGTCTGTTATAGGCCTCAACGTTATCAGAAGTACAGCTTTTATCCTCAACTTTGAGCTCAGCAAAAGAAAACTTTTTTTTCAATATTAACCTTTCATTTAGTACCATCTGCTGGCCAAAACAAGCACAGGCAGGGGAGCCAAAACCCCAACCTCCAGCAGTGAAAAAGATGCTGAAAAGCCCTCAGTGACCTTCAGCAGAGAAGACCTCATCTGTCACAGGGGAGAAAGCGAACAAGCACGCTCTACCCGAAGTAGAAAAATCAATATAACGCAATGCAATGCATCTCTCAAAGACTAAGCGGATTTTCACAATGCAGGAAGTGACACAAGCGCTTTCAGATGTATCGTCAGCTCTATTCACCTTCCTAGCATTAGCTTTTGTTACAAATAAAATTGCTGCTTAGTCACCTGGAAGGCACGGAGAAAGCCTCAGGTATTTGTCTGCTCCTTCCTCCTCCTACTCAAGGAGGAATGTATGTGAATCACATCATAACCTGATCTTCCCTCCTTCTCCCTTTCTACAGTAAAGGCTTTAAGGGAGAAATTTTTCAGTAGCTATTGTGGATGAAGATTTCCTGCCATGAACCGTCCTGTCTACAGCGGGAGACACAGGTGATCACAGGGCAGGGAGGCAGGGAGCACCCCACCAACTCCTGCAGGCTCTCCCTGCGACCTGCAAAGGGCTTTCCTTTGGAGCAAGCTCTCCGGCATGGGCCACCTCTGAGCAGTGCCCTGCTTTGCACAGGGCTTTGCAGCCCGGGCTGCTCTCCTTGGAGGCACACAGCTTTGCCTTCCTGGGTAAGGGGGCTGTGTCTTGGCTATGCTCAGGTTCAGGACACCCCAGGGTGACTCAACAGGGTCCACACCTGCTCCAGGTCCTGCCATCAGATGACAGGAACAGCCATCTCTATGCATAGCTGCCTATGAGCAGACCCAATAGTTATCCCTAATCCAGCAGGCTTTAATGTATCACAAAAAAACATGAGCAAGGTAAACTCTGAGCGATTGCTCTCAGCCCGCGCTCTGCTCAAAGTTTGCTGCTGCTTTTCAAGCCCAGGAAAAAGCCTTCCTGTAGCTTGTATTAATCCATCTGTCCTGGGCTTTACTTCTCAAAAACTCACCTGGACGCGTTCCTGTGCAACCTGCTCTGGGTGACCCTGCTCTGGCAGGGGGGTTGGACTAGATGCTCTCCAGAGGCCCCTTCCAGCCCCTATCATTCTGTGATTCTCCCTACAAAGTGCTAGGATGACTGCCTTGGTTCATGAGAGAGCCACTGACCAAGCAGAGCAACATTTTATCAGACTCAGCTCCTGATTTGGGGCTCCAGAGCAACCTCACTGCTGGCCCTGGCAGCCGATATTGCAAAAGTGTCCACTTTGCTCTTGCAATTACCATCCCCATCCCCAGCACTAATGGGTGAAGGTAAGTAACAGCAGAGCTCTCCTCTTGCATTTCCTTTCCGGCATCAGGAAAAAGCTCCGCAGGCTCACAAAAAGCAGGAAAGCTGTTGGACACTCCTGTCAGATAACGAAAGCCGTGTTCACAGGCCTGCCCCAGGTCAGGACGCGGCGTGCGATACAAACACCCCCAGAAAAGCTGTCACTGTGCAACGACACCAAAAAGCTCTGCCTGCTCGGTGAGATGACATGCAATTCGTTTGCTTGTCTACAGCTTATTAAAGCAAAGCCAAAACACTTCACCAAGAGTTAACCATCAGCACAGGGATGGGGAAAGAAGAGAGGAGTGTCATAGGGAGATTTAACATAAAAAAGACCAGCCTTGCTTACTACTTCTTCATAACCACATCAGGGAAGCCTGTGACTGCCAAGTATGTTACACCACGGCCTAGCCCGGCCAGACAGTGGTTTTTAACTATGTCCTCATGATTAGGGTAAAACCCCAAAGATCTGGCTTTGGTTCCACGTACAATCTTGTGAACCGTGCTGTAAACGGTCACAGGACTGGCATTTTGTAACAAAGTCATGGCCGCAGCAATCGCTGCAGTCCAAAGCAACCCCTGTCTGAACTGGGCTCTTGGGTGGCACCCCAAAAAGGCAATGCCTTTGCCAGGATCCACAGGGACCCCTGAGCTGCGCTGCCAGAGCCAGCAACACCTGAAGCACGACTCTGGCAGCAGGGGAGAAGCTCCATCAAGCAGCAAGGTGGAGATCTTGTCACAGCCTTTGCCAGCTACAGAGATCTAGTCTTATTTTTAACCCTTAATTCTCAGATGATGGAAAACTTACTGACCACCACAGGTAACTTAACTTTCCAGATCTTTTATGATCTTCCACCAGAAGGATTTTAGTTATCCGTCCCAGCACATCTATGCTAGAATTTGGAAGGATAAGACCCCCTAAGTGAAAGTATCTCATCTTTCGTTTTTCAGGGTGGCAGGGAAAGAAAAACAGGGAGTAGGTACTGGGCATCACCTACCTAGAAGTGCCTAGAAAGACTGCCAGCAGGAATAAGGCGAAGGCAGCTCGAGAAGTGTCAGCCCAAACCAGCAGTTCCCAATCTTTCTGCCGCTGCTGTGAGCACTCAGCTCCTGATTTGGGGCTCCAGAGCAACCTCACTGATGGCCCTGGCAGCTGTGGACACTTTTGCAGTTATCGGCTGCCAGGGCCAGCAGTGAGGTTGCTCTGGAGCCCCAAATCAGGAGCTGAGTCTGATAAAAGTGAGGGGGTGAGCGCCTCCTGACCAAGGAGCCAGGCACCTCCTGGCTCAGCAGGGCCAACACACCAGCTCTCCTGGTGCCTCCCGGGGTGGCTCTATCCCAGGCAGGTAATGGGGACCAGGAGAGCAGACCAGCACGGCAGCAGAGGGCTGCATGAGCTCGACCGAAATAAAGCCAGGGCTCCAACAGGGAAGCTGTGCTCATCTTTCTCCAGGCTACTTGATCTCTATTTAATAGCAACACCGCTGCTTACGCTTCCCAGGACGATCGCCAGCCCCAGGTCACATCTGTGCTGTACTCCAGGGTAGCCAGACAAGAAACCAGATTATAATAAAGTAAAAGCAGGAGAGGGGTAGAAAAATATTCTTTCTATCTATAGTTGATCTTCTTGGGAAAAAAACCCCACCTCTTTCAATAACAGGTTCATCAGATAAGATGAGTGGTAATGGTTTTAAACTAAAAGAAGGGAGATTTAGATGAGATATTAGGAAGAAGTTCTTTACTGTGAGGGTGGTGAGACATTGGAACAGGTTGCCCAGAGAAGCTGTGGATGCCCCATCCCTGGAAGTGTTCAAGGCCAGGCTGGATGGGGCTTTGAACAACCTGGTCTAGTGGGAGGTGTCCCTGCCCATGGCAGGGGGTTGGAACTAGATGATCTTTAAGGTACCTTCCAACCCAAACCATGATTCTATGATTGTGAGAGCTTCTGGAGATCCTTTCTAGCTTAAGTCCTTGGTTTCTAACACGCCTCCCAGGTTGTTGAGGACCAAACGTGGCATCAGGTAAGAGCACTCACATGCTTCAGCATGCATTCAGTCCTGTTTTCTGTCCTGTATATGCTGGTCACTTGTCTTTTTTTTGACCTGTCGCAGAAATTTTGCTGAGCAATGCACAGCAACATCTGAGGCTTTTACTGAGTCATCCATTAATCAGTTAACAACTCTTCAGTACTCTTGAATGGTTTCAATTAATTCATTCTTCCCATTGGCATTATATAGAATTTATTGATTCTTTATTTAATATGCCATCAGAAAGCACTGAAACCTGAAAGCTCCTTGGAGTTTCCATCATCTCCATCTCACTTAGCTCTCAAAAACACTGTTCCTTAAATATTGTGTAATTTAACCTGGGTCTTAACAAAATCTTGAGGTACATTGTAATTAATTCAGCTTTGTGCTGAAGTTTAACTAAAAAGCTTTTCATCGCTTTGTCTTTTAACCTGTATGTAAACCAGGACATTGCTTTAATCCATAATAGCTTAGTACTTTAATAAGCTCTTAAGAGTCATGTTGGCAACAGGGTTTGGGTTTTTTTTTGAGATCACAAGCAAAGTATGCCTTTGTCCACTGTTTGTTGGTGTACTTGAAGCTCAGCAAATTAGAGGAACATGATTTTCTTTGAAGAAGCTATTATCCAACCAAGTTCATAGAAGGACTTTTGAAAAACTGTTTAACTACTACTGCAGCCAAAACGCATGATTGAAGTAAGACTTAACAGCTTTCTATCACTCTTGCTTTCTCACATTTTTAAAAATACAAAGAATATACCTAAATTTCCAGTATTACAAAAATGCTTTGATTGCCTAAGTTTATTCCTTCCTTCCCTCTTGAGAATATTGCAGTGGAGAGTCCACAGCACAGAACATAACAGAAACAGATGTGGCCAGCAAGAGCTTAAAATCTTCATTATCTACACCATCCCCTGGCATAGTGTGCTGAAGTATTTTTCCACTAAACCTTAAAGTGAAAATCCCCTCCTGTTAAATAACAAAACATCATTTCTATAAATTGGGCAGGCAGAAGGTTCTGCTTCCTTTTCCAGATGTGTTTCTCTGTTTTCACTCGTCCTAAATGCAACGCATTTCATTTCCAGGCACATTACCTGAGGCCCAGGGGATGGGAAGGTACCTCCTGAAGGCTGCATCTCTGGAGAACTCCCCCATCCTTCTCTAAGGATGGTCAAAGCCTGAAATAAAGAGCTGATGTGCTGAGTGCTCAGCAGGCAGCGGTACCTCCTGGAGCTCCAAGTTGAACTAAAAATACAACAGCAGGGACCCTTCAGCTACACATTTCATAGTTACTAGATGCTTTTATACAGCCACCCAGCTAGGTGCACAATGCAGGTGAACTAGACTCATCACAGTATAGCAACTTAAAGCTTGGATCCTCATCTCACTGAGCCGATTTCGGTGGTAGCTGTGGGGCAATGTAAGCTATAGCGTGAGATATGAACAACAAGCTGGTGAGTTGCTTGTCAGGGTGGTGACATGCAGGTGCTCCACAGAAGAGCCTGCTAAAAAAACCTGGCTAGTACTAGCACGGCTAACATTACTGGCAAACATTTGACACAGCCTAATTTAGGCTCACAGCTCATATTACTATTGCTTTATATGAACTCTAAGCAGACTTCAGCCATGCTCATTTAAAGCAATTCACAAATTATTAGCTATCTTACACTAAATAAGAATGGCATTTCCAATTTACAGCTCTGGAAGTTTGCCTATCTCTGTAGGCATTTGTATGCTCCTCGTTCCTCCGAAACACTCAGACACTGTAAACATTAATGACTTACCTCTCCCACTCCTGGGAGAGGCACGCTAGCTCTGCCGAACAGATGCACTGAGATTAGATTTGCCCAAGGTCATTCAGAGGGACAGCAGAAAAATAAAATATTTTTCAAGTCTTAGTTCAGCCTCAACGAGGAAGCTTTTCAGCGTACACCAGAGAGGACAAACTGAAAGATTAGACCTTGAGAACTATTCCAATCAAACAACAAGGCAAAGTATCACGTTTAGCACAGATGAGCTCCCTTTTGGCCCTGTTGAGCCAGATTCATGAACTTTAAGACCAACTTTTCTCTAACAGCGGAAGAGCCGATATTATATTTTTTGCCAAACCTGTGTACTCTTAATGTGTTTTAGGCACACAAAATCCATCCCAGAGCTGAGGTTGCTTAAATTCTAATCTCTTCTACACACTTCTGCAGACAAAAACCAGGACCAATGTTTTCTAGCACTATGTATTATTTGAGCCTAAGCAGGGGAGAAGCAGAAAAGGAGAGCAGAGGAAGGAGTGGGAAAGGAATCAAAGATACGTATGAAAAAGAAATACAAGTTGAAAAGTATGAATAGCATAAGAATACTGTGCTTTTTCCTCCTCCCATCTATATCTCTTTCATCACTTAGTTGCCTTCCAAACAGCAATTCTGTTACTTTCTGCTTCGTTCCTGGCAGTGGCAAGCCTCAGCACTCCTAAATCGAAAGTCAGGCCCTCAGAATTACTGGATTGACATACAGTCACACCGATCTTGAAAACAGCACCCCTGCGCTGGGCCTGCAGAGTTCATTTCTTCACACAGAGCCTGTGCCCACAAGGAGCTTAGAGCAACAGCTGATACAATAAATACTATTAGAGAAGAGAAAGAGCTTCTTAGTAGCTCTCGTTGGCCCTGAGGGACCAGACCAAGGCCAGCTACATAAACCACAATGTTCTAGAGTTTTGCGTTTAAACTCAGACCTTAAAAGCACAGGCACGCTTACCTGTGCTAAGCCCTTTACTCTGCTTTCTGATTTTCACATTATTAGGATTTGCTCAGATCATGTGTCTCTGCCATCATATGGACTCTTTTCTTTTTTACACAGAAGCTGTAAATAAAACTCAAGAGAATTAAAAAGAAAGCCAGAGTTAGCAATACGCTGGCTTTCTTCCAAAAGTATGCTTACTTTAATTGATATTTAGCTCAGAGGCGTGTTGCAAACAGTTGGGGCATTGCAGCATTCCCACAATTTTTCAAAGAGAGCAAGTCTGTTGTTTGCAATCCACTTTCCATCCTCCGAGTCCCGTGACACAGATGGAAACAAGGTGGTTAACCTGGATGAGTGGATCAGCTGTTTGGTAGATGGCTCAGAAACCCAGTACGGGGATTTCACATAAGTAGCAAATCCCTAAAACATTCTGTTAACATGGGAATCAAATGAATAACCCCTGCTGGGACCCTGAGGTCACCCAAGCACACACTTGGAGTTTCAGTCTACAAGGCAGATGTGTTATATGTATATTTAATTATCTCATAGCCAGAAGGCTATAAAATTACCTTGTTGATAGGCTACAGTTAAAACACATAGCAGTCCATGGGCTCCCAGAAACCAACCATTTTAAGTGCCAGCAACACAAAGCGAAGAAAAACCACATGGAACAAAAGAGTTATTTAGTAGCCAGGAAACAAGCAAGTTATTAAAATTGTGAAGGAGCCCTTTAATTACTTGCAGCAGTTGTGGGAAACATTACCAGTTACATCTCTATAATAGATTTGAATTTACAAGTCATCACTGAAAGGCTGTAATCAATCCTGAATTTGTTTTGCAAGCCAGTTCAAAGAAAAGTTTAAATATGGAAACAAATACTGTGTCTTTTCTATGGCAATAAGAGAATATTTTTTATTTCTACCAGCTTCACATTTCCAGCAGATTATCTTTAAAAAAAAAGCTTTTAAAATACATCTGCAATCATCAGGCTTGAGAGGTATTACAGAACATGGAACCACGCAAAGGGATTAACTCCTAATATCATCCAGCTGAACAACATGAGCTCATCTGGGCTTAACCTTCTGAATCCATTCCATTTGCAGGACCCAAGCAAAAACAATAAATCACAGCTAACAAGCAGGCAATTTTTATTTTAAACATTAAGAAGGATGGATGACTTCCCTTGCACCTCCATTAAGGAACCAAATTTTTCCTGGAGAGGGCATATTTATCTCTTCATGGCTGCTATGTTCCCATTAGTGCCAGGCAAATAAGGGATCATCTGACACAGCACATCCCTTTGAGCTCACAGATTGCCGGGAGCATACTGTACTTCTCTCCGATTCATTTGTGAACGCAGAACAAGGAGCACAGGGCTGGCAGGTGGAGTGCAATTGCCAGTTAGCACACGGGCTTGAGGACACAGGTCCTTGCCTGGCCCAGACGAGAGAGAAGTTCAGACAACTGGCTGTAGCGTATGGTGGAGAAGGAAACCCATCTCCCATCCCTCACTTGTACTTTGGCTTGTCTTGGTGGAGCCGAAACCACCCTGGAGACCTGCTCAGAGCAGACAGATGGGAACAGCCCTTGGGCCACAGCAAGCCCCAAACAACAAGGAAGACGCCCCGCAGGAATCAGTCTGCGTGGCAAGTCACCAGTGAAGGGAGGGTGGGATAGCAGGTAAAAGGCAATTCCAGTGGCTCAGGGTACAAATTTCTTCAGTGAATCTCTGACTAGAAAGACTAGAAAAAGGGTCCAAACTGCTCCCTCTTTACCCTGCCTGCAACCAAGCTGATAAACTGAAATTAAAAAAAAAAAGAATTGGGGCAGCAGGGCTTAGGAAAGCATTGTGTTTGGTGGAGAAACAGGACATTACCAGTGGAACATCTAAGAAAGTTCTTTGCTGTTTTCCTGTGACCGTTGACCATAACCTCTGCCCATTATCTGTGCCTGCAATGTCTCAGTCCTCATCATCCAACTGGAGTTAAGCGGGAGCTTCACAGAAGGGAGACTGGAGACTCCAGTGAAGCAGGACATGCCGATGCTCATTTCTGTGTGCTGCTGGGCAGCCTTTGGGTATCCCACCCCGCCTTGAGGGAGCTGCCCTGGGAAGTCAGAGGGGGACGCTTTGAAACGCTTTGCTGTCCATCCTACAGGAAGGGGTAACACAGGACTGACCCAGCAAAATGGATCTCTCTCCGCCCCCTCACAAAATGCCCCATCTCCCTGTCCGAGAGCAGCCTTCCCAGTCTGAAGTGCCCTCCAGCGATCCCTGCCCGTACAGCCTTAGTAATCAAAGCAAGCCCAGACCCTGGTTCCCTGTGCCAGCAACACGCCGCTGTTTAACCACCCGGCATCATTCCCAGCTGCCCAACTGCCCGCGTAAGGCCTGGGAGGGCTGGCAGGGAGCAGGCACCCTTCTGGGCCCTCTGGTACCTCCTGGCCCTAAGAAGATTTTAGTAAATGAGCGTAATGATGTCAGTGGGGAAAGGGAATTAGCGCTCAGAGCCAAGCGCAGACTTAGTGGACAATTTCATCACTTTCAGTCGCGGTGAGCCAGGTGGCTGCCAGGCTCTGAAGGAAGAAAACTGCAAGTCTTTCCTTTTATTCCCCTTCACCCTTTCAAAAGGCTGGTTCTAGAAAAATTAGTGGCCAGTGCAGTCAAACACTGAGTGAAGGAAGATTGTCAGAAGGACAGGACATCCCAGAAGAGACACAGAAGCACCAAAAGAGATACTGAACAAAGCACTGTGGGTAGGATTATACAAACCAAACTGCTTGGGCAGCCTCTCCACTCACCCTTAACTGAGGACTCACTGCTTTAAACCAAAACAACAACAAAAAAGGAAAGCATAGAGCCTCTTTCAACTCCAGTTTCCAAGCTTCCCCAGCACATGTCCCTGCTGCACAGGCAGGAGGGCTGAAGGGGAAGGGCTGCAGTCAGGGCACCCCGGCTGCACATCCACGTTTTAAACTCATCTGGGTTGGAAAGCTGCAGCATGGCTGCTTTTTGGCATAATTACCTAAACAAAAAAAAAAAAAAAAAAAAAATCTGCTTCTTTTTCTTATTCCATCCTTCTTTTCGCACCTTTGTGCCTCTTGCCAGTACTTTGTTTTGAAGTGCAAGCTCCCTCGGGAAGCACCATGGCATAGCTGTGTGTACAGATCCAGCCTGAGCCATCCAGGACAAACCCAGCACGAGTAATAACAGTTGAAGCTAATTCATCATTTTTAGCATGTGTGACTTATTGCACAAGGCAATTAAAAAGAAGCAGAATTCCAGCACTGATGCACACCATATATAAAACATTTGTGATATTGGGTGCGTGCTCCCACCTCTGCATGGCAGCTCGGGCTGTGTCAAGGAGACGGTGCTCTCCACCCGGCAGAGGAGACCCAGAACTTCCACCCTCTCTTGCCCTTCCTCCGCAACACTCCTCACCACAGGCTTTGTGGGAGCTTTCTTTCAAACAGCTATCCTTTAATTATAAGCCACACTGGATAATTATGCAGTTTTTACTGATTAAGCCAATTTGATGGTTTGGGATGATTCAAATAGGCCACGTGATGTCAGTTCTCATGAGGGATGAATGCACAAGCACTTTTGATATGAATATCCATCCCATGGCATTTGAATTGCAAATATTTGTGTGTGACTATGACATTCACTTGTTCAAAAGGCTTTTGTAGAAAGAACAGCTATAAGTTCATAGGAGAAATCCTAGAGGAGTCTGAACAAGGCTGAAGGGGGAAAGGGAGGAGAAATGAACTTAAGAGTCTAGTCCCTTTTCAGAGGTGTTATTACACACACAGCTGATATGTGGCAGTGTTTTCCTCCCTTCCACCAAACAACAGCGAATAGCTCCCTGCCGAAACGCTATCCCACTCTAAGAAAATTTCAAAGGCACCAACCAAAAGGGGCATCTGCCTTCACTTACGAGCCAGGACTCCGGCCCTTCACTCCCAATTACAAAGTACACACCCACAGTAAGAAGCACACAACCAACACAGTAAGGCAATTTAGGAAAGAGATTCCCCCAAAATAAAAAACAGACTGAGACTTGTGGAGCACTTATCAAATAATTCAAATTCACCTGCAGGACTACTGCTTGCTGAGTTTGTGCACAGTTGCTGCAAAATTACTTTCAGCTGAGGTAATTTGGCAAGTTCAGTCTAAAATTGAACTGCTATTTTGCTGTGACCAAGGCAGCGCATCTGCTATGTGAGACTCTTCCTTACTGTTCATTTTCACTGTCGATCCCACTGGAAATGTGTCTGAGAGCAGAGGCTGGCTCCAGGCCTCTTGGGAAAACAGCCGGCCAAGGTCGTTGCCCTTGTCTGCATCCCTTCTGCCTGTTATTTATGTCCCCTGCCACCCCGACAAGAAACGCTAACACACAAAGGCCAAGCAGCAGCCTCCAGATTAGCTCTCACTGCACCGCTCACTGTGCGTGTGTGCCAAGTTTTAGGTGACAGAGGAAACAAGCAGCATTCACACACCTGGTGGGCTGGCCCACCGAGCGCACGCGGGGATGCTGCTGAACAGAAAGATGTTCAGGAATTAGCTGTAAAGGCAGATTCAAAACGGGTGCCTCTAGCTACTCCCACACACTTGGAGGTGGACACCTTTTCCGTGCCTAGGCTGGAAGAGAGCCCAGCACAGCTGTAGTCGTGATGGTTGAATTACGTGTTTGATTTTTGTTTTCTTGCTTTACCTAAAGAATTGTTAAATTCCTCTGTTTTTCCTCAGCTGTCAGGCTGGGACCCAGCAGTCTGCCAGGTAACGGGCAGCCAGCAACGAGAACCTGTGAGTCCACAGAAGCACAATCCATTTCCTCTTTACTATCCAGAGGAGTCAGACCAGTAGTTGACCACAACTGCTGAGATGCATGGGGTTGCAGCTCCTAGCCACAGAATACATCATACAGCCTCATCTTTCCCTGCTTCACATCAACAGTTGTGAGATGTGATGCATCTGGAGTTGTGTGCGGTGCTCCTGGTTGACTGCAAGTACAAAGGATGCTGCAACTGTAAACCTTGTCCTGCTCTGCAAGCCTCCCTGGAGGCATTGCAACAACAACCTCCCAGAGTGCAGGAACCCAAACGGCACGTGCCAGCCTTAGTTACCTAGGTGGGATGTGGGGATCTCAACTCCAGGCAGCACCCCAGGGAAAGCAGCAGCCATAAGCCACCTCTTCCACCAATGCACGAGGCACTTACATTAGTTAACAGATCACAGAGCAGTTCACGCTTGAGTGACAGAAACCATGTTGCTCCAACAGCTACACGCACCCTCAGCTTGCAGTGGTTTGAGAGCGGGGGGAGTTATCTGCCTACTTAATGCCTTCTTCACATTTATGCTTTATTAACAGAGAGTAATTTATTTCTAGAGCTTTCACTTGTAAAAACTTAACTCTCAGCACTAAAGATCTCCCCAGATGTCCCTTTAGTGCTTCTGCTATGACGAAGAAGCAGCAAGGGCCAGTTGCTCCCTAAGGGACAGGGAGGGAGGCAAGCACAGCACCAGGGCTGGCAGGACAGGTGCCTTACCAGCCAGAGCCCCATCCCACGGTACCTGAGCAAGGCAAGATGGAGATAGCGGCCTAGATCAAACAACTTCATGGTGACGAGGAAGGTCCTTGACTAAGCCAGCCCACAGGTATGGAGCAGCAGGGTCCAGAGCCAGACACAAGCATGGTGAGCTGGGGACCAGCACTTCCACAACACAGCCCTGACCAGGGCTGAAGGCCCAGGGCTGAGTTTAAATAGAGCTCCTGACCCCATGGTCAGGGGCTGTGGGTGGAGGGAGCCCCAGGTGAGGCTGGTCAGGACCATTAAGGACTATTAGTGAGACTAGTAAGGACTGGTTTCTCCACAAAAGGTGGCAGTTTGGCATCCAGCAGAAAGACAAGTGAACTATCTGGAGACTTTGTGTGTTTTCCTATAGTATAGATGGTACTGACTTGAGCTCATTGGAGTGCCTCGGAACAGCACTGACGGAGACATAATAGCAAAACATGCCAAGCTGTCTAACACACTGACTTGTCCTTATCACCTGCTGCAGTGTGATTGTTCTCTAAAAATTAAGTGAATATTGATGAAAGTTGTTGAGTGACAGCTATGCAGATAGATATCCTGTGTCCATCCGCAGAGCAGCCACTGCAAATAAAGACGTGACAAATATAATGTCAGCAGATGCAGCAAGACAGTGACAATCCTTCTCCCATGCTGTCAGGAAGAAACTGCTCTGTAGAGTGGTTTCATCTCCACACAGAGTGTGGTTGCTTAGGTTTTAGTCACTCAATGCAATGAGACTGCATAGCCACACTATTTGAAAATCACTTTCAAAACTATTCAAAGTGTTTATACAAGGTGATCCCTTCAGCTCTCTCAAGGTAAGAAAGGTTTCCATCCAGTTTGCATAACCTCCTTGCGCCCTTTCCCATTCCTGGTGTGGCAGCAGGTTCTGCACAGCCTCTGACTCTGCTGGTGAGGCATTTGTATACTCTGACCAAAAGTACCCAAACCTGATTATAATGAGAGGCATACTGGGGGAGGAAGGGAGAGACAGACAGATGTCTCACCTGGAGAACAGGACTTAGACCATTGCACGGAGGACAGTCGTAACTCTCAATCACATTAGTAGATCCCAAAGTTACCTAGAGTTGAGAAGCTCCATATTCCATTATCAGAGATCAGGACAGTGAGATGCCCTGTAATTTAACCCCTCACACAGTGGCATTTTGTCCCCTACTTGAATACTCTGGATGCTTTGAAAAGCGCTATTAGCTTTTTGGAGTGATGCTAAACTACTGGCATTTTGCAGTTTCAAATACATATTGATATTTTAATGATACTGTAATTCACCTTGTAGATCAATGCTTCCACTTGTGGATTTATACTTTTATTAACTTGCATTCTTTTAGAGAGATTATTTTGTCATAGTTCTTCATGGTATTATAAAAAAATAAATGGAATGGTGTTAAAAAAAACCAACCCAGCCGTT
This sequence comes from Fratercula arctica, assembly GCA_947846985.1. Taxonomy (NCBI): domain Eukaryota; kingdom Metazoa; phylum Chordata; class Aves; order Charadriiformes; family Alcidae; genus Fratercula; species Fratercula arctica. The sequence continues at coordinate 32,634,091 of CANTUZ010000010.1, forward strand.
ATTGTTAGCTATTACTACTGAGGACAAGTACCCATCTGACTGTCTGCATCTCCATCTATTACCAAAACTGCCCAGAGGCCCATCAACTTGTCCTGAGCTAAATGAATGCCTTTCAGCTCCTCACCAGGCGCTCTATGAACCCCAGGAAACACTCTACCATTCCCCTCTTGCTCACTTCAGAAGCAAAGGGAAGAACGAAGTATTGGGAACCTAACGCCTGAATTCAAGACTTAGAGTGCAATATGCACTCAAGCATGCCCAAAATAGGGATCTCCCTTGTGATCAGGTTGCTTATCTGAGGTCGGAGAAAAGACCTAAGAGCTGAGGCCCTGTTTGGAAACACAGCAAGGAAACTTAGGACTTCAGTAGAGGTCAGGAAACTGAGGAACTTTTATTTTTTTTTCTGCACCATCTGACTTTTGAATGGCAGCAGTGTGGTGTAGCAGTGAATCAATAAAAAGCATAAATGACGAAAACCTAAATGGACTCTCAACACCAAGCTGTGCCGTACAAAGCTGTCCACCAGTCCATCTCAGATAACACTGCATCTCAGATAACATTGATAAATGCCCCGGGACAAACCATAGGTAGGAGGAGATTAACTAATTACCATTCATTTCAGAGTGCATCCATTTACTTGTAAATGCCAGTCTTAAGGAAACAGTCTTGCTTCCTCCTTAATCTGCTCTCTTCGGAAAATCAGATCAGTGACTGAACTGTTCCCAGTTGTGACTCCCCACAAAAGCGCACTGTTCACGGTACTCTGGGTCCCAGCAAGATCCTCACCCCACCCTGCTCTATTTAGCGAACAAGAGGGATCAGGAGGGTCACGATCTGCAAACAGAAAACAGTTGACTTAAATGTAGGAGGAGCTGCATACTCACATACTTGAATTCTCAAGACTGTTTCACAAGGGAGACAGGCAACCTGTGCTCTCATTTGTGTCCACTCTGTGAAACAAGTGGTGTCACTAAGTGTGCAAGTTCTCATTCCTGTCTAAAGAGAGGAATTTTTTCCCTCAGTAGAGAAAAGAGCATGCTTCCCAAAGCATTCTTCAAGCTTGGAGACACAAGCATGAGGAATTCCTCCCTGAATTCCTTAGTGCAGAATTATATGTTGCATACTATGTATTTTCTTAGGGATGCCTGGATGGAGCTGATATCCCTGTTTAAACTAGAAGTATTATTATTTCATTCTACTAAATTTATTCTTGTTTCTAATTATGATAATGTATCTATCATCCCTAGTATGGCTCTTTTCCAGCATCGTAAATACACCTGTTCTTCAATCTGCAAGAGTGCGGATGGGTAGATCACATATTACAAATTAAATTTCCATTCATAAAGGTTCCCTCTTTCCTCATACCTGTAACAGAGAGGCACAAGAGTCATGCTGCCTGGTATTTTGTCCTGTAGTGGCAGCTCTGCAAGGAGGGAATCTCTTCTTCCTAAAATACAAAGACACAGTGGGTGAGGCAAGAATCTAGACTAAAATCTTTTGAATGACAGGCTAGAGGAGCAAGTACCAAATTTGTCACCAAGTAGCACTGCTGGTGTCCAAAAAGCCTATATGCTCTTCTCTTCTATTTTAGTTTAAAGAGCTGATTGAGTTTAAAGAGATTTCCCACCTAGAAAGGGTTTCCCTCTGGCCACCTCTCTCTGTCTCACAGGGAGTTCTCCGCACAAGGAGCGCCTCCACCTCTGGTGTGATACCTGCTTGAGATAAGTGTCACATCTGACACTGCCCCCCACCGCTCGTGTTCCCATCACTGCCCTGCCTGTCCCACTCCCCCAAACAGAAGATGCTTGTAGAGCTGTGCTGGCAGCTCAGAGAAGGGCCCAGGTGCGAATAACCCCGCTGGAAGTGTTCGCACCCCAGGGCCGGGAATGGCTCTCTCCATTGCCATGGGAGAAGCAAAAGGGTTGTCACTGAAGAAATGTGCCTGTCGCAGAGTGGTTTTGCATCTAAAATAAAAAAATGAGTTCAAGCTGACATAGTGGATAGATCTGATCATAGTCTTCACCTACTGTTACAGTTCTTTAAGTGCGTGTTAAAGGCAAAGACAGTCTCCGCGGTAAAATATGGAGGATCATAGATGTGGGCTCAACCCTCAGAGCACCCAGAGCTTGGGCCTTTTGCCCCAAAATAATTCTCCTCGCTTCAGGCCAGAGTGTTACATCCAAGGCTTGTCAGTCAAGTCCTCATCACTGCTTGTCTGTCTTAAAATCCCATCAGGGGCTGATGTAAAGCGTTAAAGCCAAGTCTGACTGTCTCACCTCCTGCCAAAAGCAGTAGGGAAACGTGCTGTCTCAGGACACTGAAGGTCAAAGACAGAGGCCTAATCTGTGCTGCAGAAACTATATACATTGCAATACAATTAAGAAGCAGATATACCATCTCTCGCAGGTGCCTGCTGTCCATTACTGACAGACAGAAATAGCGGTAATGTCGCCACACAGGGGTCATCAATCGGCTTTTTAAGATATGTTTGATGGCAAAATTTTCAGGGACAGCACGACCTGTCAAATTGCAGCCTAACTTCTCTACATATGGTTCATAAATTGGTATTTTAGTACAGGGAAAATGTAAGCAGGTTCAGCCATGCTGTGAATATTATAAGCAATGCTTTTATGTTGCTGTGAAACTATTGCTATTATTTCCAGATGGTTATTTAGCCACTTTTAATTTCTGGCACCTAGAAAAGTTCGTGTTTTTTCCAGGGTTTGCAAACGTTTCTCAAACTTTCTTTAATCTTCCTGATGCTGGGCTTAGTAAAAAGGTAAAAGTCTTGTATTTCACACTCAAGGGAAAGAGCAGAGCAAAGACACACACCTGCCCAGAATGACAGAATGAGTAAATAATGGAGACAAAATTAGAAGTAGGGAGAAAGTTGGAAACCCCAGTACTGCGCTACATGTTCTTCACAGGGAAGTGTCATCTTCACAAATGGCATTGCAGGGTGTCACGGTCAGGACTGACCACGGCTATGTGTTCCCGTAGCGCTCTCAGCTCAGTGCAAAGTCTCCCAGTGACGGGCATTAAATGAAATTAATTGGGGTGGGAACACAGAGAGAGAACAGGAAAGTGGAAGCGTAAGATACAGGGCTCAAAGGAAATGTAACCCAGATAGTGCCAGATGTGACTTGTCTTCCTCTGTTTTGACCAGCTAATATTATGCCATCCCAGTTTTCATACCCAGTTGCCCATGAAAGCCAAAGCCCAGGGAAGGCATTTGGACAAAGTAGGCTTTTTCTCTTTTTACCAAATAAAACACCATCAGCAAAAAAAAGCCAAAACTGATTTTAATTAGACAGAGGACCTCTATAAAGAGGACCTTCAAAGCATGCACAGTTTGAAGCCTTTGCATCTGCATATTTAAATGCTGATATATATTGTTGCTTGTGTAATAAGTGGCACATCCCTCACGAGTACTTGGACTACACCAGCTAAAGACCCCGACAAGAGCTGAGCTCTGGGTCTGCAGCAGCTTGGCTGGAGTTGGTGACTTTACAGAGCCCATACGGGAGGAAGAAGAGTTTTATCCCTTACTTTCAGAGAAGGCTCTCAGCATATCTTGCGAACAACACTTGACATTCAACCTATCCTACAAGGAAAGAGCAGCTTCTGACGCTGTTTCCTACCAGCTTCCACTCTTTTTGCTCCCTGTTTAGCTGGAAGGAGCGTGGACATGTCACCAGAGTGCAGGCCATTAGCTGGCAGGGGCTGTCAGGGAGGTAAATTAAGACTACTGAGCCACTCTCTGCCACCAAACCCCTCTTCGCAGCATGGTTTACGGTGGGGGAGCTCAGAGGGAGCAGGTTTTTCACTAAGGTATCATAGCAATCACTTTCTCTGAACTTTAATATCATCCGCACCTGTGCTCTCTCCACGTAGCTTTTGGGCATCTCTGGCCAAGAAAAAAGCCGCTCCCCAGGGCCAAGCTCAGCCTCTGTGGAAACGCTCAGCCTGTTCCTCTGGTGTGGGGCCACCCAGAGCAGCACGATGCTGTGAGAAGTTTGCTGGTGGTCACCCAGCATATGGGCCTGGCACCCCTCCACCGCACTGTGGTGCGCGGTGTGGACTTACGTCCCTCAGGCTTTCCAAGTAATGAAGGTAGCTGCAGTCTCAGATCCTTCTGCGGGAGCTGCCAACGTGGAAGAGGGTTTTTTGAGAAGCAGAAAATCTCAGGGAAATCTCTTATGTGCAAAGTTAATAGGTAGATACTCTCAAAGCAGCTTTCAGAAATGTCACACGCATTTCGATTTAATAAGTGGAAAATATGCGATCAGACTGCCAGATTTGTCAGCCTCTTTTGTGCATTAAGCAGCCATATTGAGATGACAAAATTGTGGGGGGTTTCTATCTCAAAGATGAGGGGCCTCCCTCTGGTTAAGCTGTGCTGTTTGTGGCATTAATCATTTTTTAATTGGCTTTTGTAACTGTGCAATTACAAGCACATTCTTAGCACCTGTCTAAGCCAGAATGGGTTCTCTGGGCCAAAGGCTCAGCTTCGTAACCACTCACCCCTGTGCATAACGTCACTGGCAGGAGAAGCCTTGGTAATAATTCATGAGTAGCGCTTGCAGATTGAGGCCCTCAAGCACTTTTACTGTTGTAAAGAAAGGAAAAAAGGGCCCGCTCTGTAAAGGTGTGACATTTATATTAAAAAAGAACCAACAAAACTTTGAAAAGACTTTGTTGGCGTGTTCATAAGACCACAACGGAGCTAACTTAATCATCTGCTCTCAAGTTCAGAGAGCTCATGTGTGGGCTTCTGAAACCCAGGAATAAAGCCAACTTGGCCCAAACAACATCTCATTTGTCTTGACCGTTTAGACCGCTGACTTTCCTTAGTTCCCTGTTAGATTTCACATCTTCATATGAATGCAATGTGCATTCCCTAGTTTAGCTTCCTTCTATGGCTGGATCAGATTGGCATGTCGGAGTGTGAAGGTGAATTTCATTTCCTTGTGGTCTTGTAGTTGAAATATGATGGCAGAGAGACATTATTCCTCTGAATGCATTTTTCTTACAACCTTTTCTGTATTTCTGAGTAGATCCTTTGAGAAAATCTGCTTTCTTTCCCCACCTTTCTCCCCCAGCTCTCTTTTAGCATCTTTCTCTGAGCCAAGATGCTCTATCAGATTTTTTTCCCTCCATTGGATAAGTAAGTCAGGTGCATACTGCAGTGAAAAAACAATCTTAGTCAATTAACAGAAGTCCCCAGCTGACAGCAGTGCAATCACTCAGCTAGTATGATAAAGATGCTCATCAAAGGCAATTATGAAGAGATTAATTCCTTTAGGAATTGACTGTAGCTTCCCTGACAATAGCACTAGGAGCAGTTTTGCTTAGAAAGGTATTCTCCCAGAGTAAATATTTTTCAACATTTGGTTTCCCAGGAGTTGCTTGTTCTTCGTTAAAAGTTCCACTTCTCTGATTCTTCCCCTATTCCCTTGTGAAAAGGGGATTTATTAGCCTAAATCAGAAATATAAATCTGGGGTACCATATGTCAGACAAACTCACCCCAGGAGCCAGGTGAGGGGGGACGTGTTTTTATTCTTTGGACTATGTAGTGCCAGGTTGTGGAAACATAAAACAGATCACACATTCACGCATGTTGCTCCAGACAAGAAAATCTGATAAACCTGCATTGTAAAAATGGCAGCAGAAGAGCAGCTCTCCCCACCCGCCAGTGCCCAGCCTTTAGAGGCAATGACCTGGAGCTAAAACAGTGTGGCTGTTCCCGCTCCCTCCTCTGCCTGACCTCCTGGCTCTCTGTTCACCAACTCAGTCCCTTTGCTCCTCCGACGCAGCTCCTCTCTCCTCCCCACGCTCCTCTCCATGCCACAGGGAGCAGGTACTGCTCCTGTGCTGCCGCTGCCATCTGGAGCGGCATCCTTACTGCTCTGCCCCTAATTGAATTTGAAGAAAAGCAGGGAATCGTTCTCGGGAAGAGACATTTCCTGACCCTGCCTTATGACTTCTCCAAATGCGGCGTCTACTGGGAGAATTAAACATCTCCTGAAGTTCTGTGCCTTTTTGCTTCCACAAATTCAATGGTTGCCTGCTATTTACCCTGTGTCCCACCGTAGCTGGAAATGATGCTTTGCTCCTACAGCTGACTTGCACTGCAGCCTCCGTCTAGGGTGGCCCCTCCTGTGGCAGGAATGTCCCACCCTTGGCCCAGTCCCAATCCCGTCTCTTCAGAGCAATGAAATGTGTTTTTTCCTACGTGGAAGTGTCAGACACGGCCCCCAGCTGCCCTCCCGTTCTCTGAGTTGTGTGTAAAACAACAGCCAGAAAAAGGAGTTCTCAGCAGCCTGGGGGACAGACAGCACCCAAACATGAGCAGCCCTCCGCATGACGGGGTCGGGGCAGGGAATGTCAAAACCAAATGTTTTGCTTCCTATTCCACAAAGTAGGCCGTGCTGATGGATAACCTGTTTTATGGCTAGTGAAATCCAGCAACAAGCGATTTCTAATAATTGCTTAAGGGAAGTATGAAAAAACGTAAATTGGCATGCAATACAGATGAACTTAGAGATGCCAAGGCTTTGGCAACATGACAACGTTAGGTAACTTATTCTTAATATCAGTCCTAATGTTAGACAGACATAAATTAGAATCAAGTTTGACCCAAGCCAAGAACTATTCCATGTAGGGAAAGAACAAGGCATTAAATTAAGTTCACCGAAGCTCACAGATAGAGAAGGAAGGCTCAATGGTTTCTGACGATCAACTCCTCTTTGACAACCTGTTCTTCAGACCTCTGAGGCAACCTCAGCCTGAAATGGTTTGGTGTTACTTTACCAGAACCTCCAAAACCAAACTGGACATGGAAGGAAGAAGCGGAGGAGCTGCCAGCGAGCGGGGCTGGCAGTGTGGGCCACCACTTATGGGACAGGCTTCTCAGAGCACTCTGTGCTGAAGCGGTCCTACTCTGAGCAGCTCCCTGGAAAGCTCTGCAGTGACAGGGAGCGCTGACAAGGTGGCGAAATTTCATTTCATGCTGAAATCTACAGACAAGACTTAGTAAGAAATGGCCACTGGCCAAGCAGTAAAATAAATGAGGCCAGTGTCAGGAATAAATCTGAAAAGCCAGACATCACCAGAGCTAATCTAATGTCTGAAAGAGTATTTTAACACAGACCAAGTCTAACACATAAGTAGCTGTGCCAGCGAAGGGAGAATACTGAATTAGTACCATGTGAGCTTGTGGCTGCACTTTCTTTGCACTTGTTTGCCTCTGATTCAGTGCAAACCCAGTCCCAGTAAGCATCATGTAAAGGGTAGAATTTCCCCAAATCCTCTGTGGTCCTGCCTATGCAGTGCCATCACTGATTCTCTTGTCACAAGGCTCTCCAGGGGCCTGTCCATGTGTCCAGGAACTTGCCCATGGAGACTAGGGGTCACTTGAATACAGCAGAAGCACAGAAAGGGCAATATCCCTGTCCCAGATATCCTCCAGAATGAACATGCCATTGAAGCTGTCTTAGTTTGCCTCAGTTCCCCCTTGTGCTGCAGAAGCCTCATGGGGTGATTTGGTGGAGTTTTTCCTTGGGGAAAGAGATGAAGCCACATGGTTCTGGACTCAGGCAGAGTACAGTTTCTACCCCAGACCATGCCAGGACTCTAATGGATAACCTGCGATCTGCAGAATGTGGGGTCCAAACACCAGCTCATTTTCCTTGTGGCAGAGAGTACTGCAAAGGAAACTGCTTTTCCACCCAAGGGCTGAGCAGTGCTCAGTCACTGCTGGTAGAAGCTGCCTGGAAGCGTAGATGTTAATGTTATGTCAAATCCTGTGTAGAGGCAGAGAGAGATTCATTCCATTTCGTTATGAAATGATACCAAGCACCATAAAGTGTCAGCTTTCAAGTTCATAATTTATAAATTAAGTGTAAATAGCCCATATTCTGAGCTCCTCTCCAGCCGCTCATTTATCCTTCCCCCATGAAAAATTAATGAGTCTATAAAATAGCTTGTAAATTTAGAGCAGTCATGTTTTTTTAAAAAAAAAATCAACAGTGCAATTTTCCTAGAGACCCTGAAGCATTAGCTGGCTCTAACCACTGCTGTTAATCACTGGTCTTAGGTGTGCTACTATGCTACAGCAAAGGTTTTCCACCTCCTGCTAAGATTGCTGCTGCAGGCCAGCGCCAGAGACAAGATAAAGGACTCTGGTTATTAGGCTGTCCTAATACAGCAATCCCTGCTTTCAGCAGCCCGGCAAACTGCGTCCTTCAGGGGGTGCTTGAGGACTTATCATCTTAGCCAAGACATCAGGAGAAGAATTAGCAAGACCATTTTTATAAGCAAATTTTCTGGGTGGAAAATTCACCCCAGGCAAAACTTTTGTCCTGTGGGAAGGAAAAGGAGCTAGCTCTGTATTTCCGCTAAAGGGATTCCCTGAGGGACTCTTTCACTATTTTGTGACCTCTTGGCCTTGCCTCGGGATAAAAAGCTGTGTTGGTCATTTTGCAAGGCTCTCTGCAGCTTTGCAAGGACCTGTATTCCTGCCCACTGGTGTGCGCGTTTACCCATCCCATGTAAAGATCAGAGAGGAGGAGAAGACAATCAGAGGGCAGCAGGAGACAGGTAGGCTGAGGAACAGACTGGGGCAGGCACAACGCTCTGGGTGTTGAACTCGTGAAGGACCGCAACAGAGGAATGCAGAGAACAGGCAACAGACAGGTCTGGAGGTGCCCACGTGGGTGTGAAGGCCACTTTCCATGCAGTTGATGAGAAGCCCCTGCCTACCTCCATTCTCTTCTACCATCTCTGGGGACTTTGCTCAACACCCAAATAAATGCCCGTGAAGCCTATTCAAAACCAAAGACGTTCATTCCTACACAAGAACTCTGTATCCAAACAAATTGCTGCTCGCTGGTCTGTGCTTGGCCAGGGGTGCTGGAAGAGGACATCGGATTTCATGGCTGCTAGGACATCACAGCATGGGACGTTCTGTATCACAAGGGAGGGTGACATCAAGAGATGCAAGGTGAGATGGCTGTAGGACAAACTCCGTGATTTTCTGTTAATTTTTATACTTATGCTTAACATTTAGAAGGATTTGCTTAATAAAGAACTTCTGCAAAAAAAATTGTTTCACACAAACTCTTATTGTTAAGTTCTCATGAAATATCCAGCTCTTTTCAATTGAACAGAAAAAAACCACCACATTAGAGTAAACAAAGCAGAATAAATAAAGCACAGAGCTTACTTTTCCCCTTCTGTATACATATGTATGAGTATGTTTTATCTTCCTTCTTCTATACAGCCTAACTCTGACTATCACAAACAGCGAGTCACTGTGACGATTTATGACAAAAGTGGCAGATTTTATTAGATGTAATGTTAACTTATTCATTAAGTTCCTACAATCAAACATTAAAATGGATACTATTCCTCCGGGGACAAGATGGAGAGACGGACATAACAACTTCACCTCTGCTGCATGTAAAATATTTGTAATTGAGCAGAAAGCCTGATCCCAAATGCTTAAAAATATAAGGCTGGGGCAGCAAATGTGATTGGGTTTCTTATAATCTAATCATTTTGCTCCATATGTGGCCCCCAATCTGTTTAGGATTGTTAAAATTCCTGAGTATTGTAGTGCCTTCCCCAGAGAACGCTGGGAAGAGCTACGGACAGCCTGGACCAGATGGGATGCCAGCGACTCCAGCCAGCAAAGGCAGAAAAGAGGACAGTGGTTAACTCCTCCTCTGCCGGCCACCACCGAGCAGGTCCCAACAGGAAAATTAATGCAGACTGAAAGGCAGCTTATAGTTTAAAGCTCCTGGGAGCAAACTGCTGCAGCCCACGGGGACAAAGAAAGCCAGGACCGATAATCACAGTCTTCTGAAAAATTGTTCAGAGCTGTAGGTGGAAGTTTCGGTTGTTTGCAGATTCCCCCTGGGTACGGGAAGGAAGGGGGGCTCTCAGAAGCCCAAGAGGGATGTTAAATGCTGTAAATGAAACCAGCCCCTACAAGATGAAAAGCCTCTTGGTCAGATTGACGGTGTCTTTAAAAAGCTTACGGAGTAGCGCAGGATCAGAGAACCTCCCTCCAGATGGATGAAATTTGGCAGGCCCATGCGTGATTTAAGAGCAAGAGTCCGTCTGCTCCGCGTTCCCTGCCCGTCTCTACCATGTCACTGCAAGGAGTTAAACCGACACTTGAGAACCTCTGCTGTAGGAAACACTTGGATGCTCTTTGTCCACTGGTGTGGATTAGTTCTATTTATACAAGTTTAATCCTTTGGCATATAAAACAAGCGACACTGTAGCTAAAAACAAAATATAGGATTACCCTATTAAAATGGTGCACTGATTACGGACAACACCACTTCTTTGCTTCCTGTGACTTTCTCAACTGAGATATCCAGCAGCTTTTAGCTAAGCTGAAAGCCTCACCTGATTATTCCGTACCTGCCCAAACTGTTACGCTGTTTTGATGGCTTGAAGGGAATTTTGTAGGTGTTTTCTAAGGCCTTATTTAACAAGACTTAACCTAAAATCCTGAAAGCCTAGGGGTATGGTAAAAGGCAAAGGAAATGAAAATAGCAGCTCAGGACCTTCAATATGTTTTCCTCTTTAATTCATAAAGGAGCTGTTAGTGTAATACTGACTCCTGGCTGGGGACTTGAAGATTTTTCTGTTGCACTGAATTTACACTTGCGGAGGAACAAATTCTGTCATAAAAATAAGGAATTTTTCCCATTAAGTTGGATATAGTAACCTCAGAAGCAGTTTCTCACATCCCATGAGACCAGAGCTTTGGACAGGATATCTCCCCTACATCATATCTGTTGTTTCTTGACAGACTCCCCCGACTAATTACAATCATTCTTAAAAATATGGAATACGAAAATAGTGAGGGGTCATCATGTGTCCATAATCTTTAGATTGTTGCTTACCAAAAGGCCCTTCAAGGCTATCCTTAGTTTCAACAGCATCAGAAAAAGATCATTTTCAAGTGTAAAGGTGCCAGCATCTTATCCTGGAGAGGGACTGCTAAGCAAAAAACTCATGTGTAATTTTAGTAGATTCAGCAATTATCACTATATAATTCCCTGGAGAACTTCTCAACATAGACATGCCATAATGGGACATAGAAAACATAGAAGGCCACTGGCTTTTTATCCTACAAAACCAATATGTACTGCCAGGACAACCCACTAGCTTCCAAAACAACCTATTCCTTTATTCTCACCTGGGTACACGCTGCAGGAAAATTCCAAGTCTACTTTTGACTTATAAGCAATTCCCTGTCTCTCCTGCTTATTAATGCCCATGAATAGGAACAGACTAGGGCTTTTCTTATCAGACAGTCCTTTGAGTGCTTGTGCATTGCCAGGATTTGACAAAACCTGGAAGAAGTAGAAGCAGCTGCCCCGCTATGGTACCCTCAGTAGGTTTTAAGTGCCAGACTTTTGCTTAGACTCGTCTTTCACAGCTTCAAAGGAAAGTGTGATCCTTTCTGGAGACCAGCTGTGTGTCTAAGAAGATATTTTTTGAGCAATAATACTAACCAGAAGTATGTTAACTTCTCAAGGACACACTAGGTCCAGTAGCTGTCAAGCAATGATTATGACAATCCCTCCACTTGGGAGGGGATTTTTACAGAACTTCACACCCCCCTCTCCATAGCCATAAGGACAAGACAGAAGTCAGATTCTTTTGCCAAGAGGAATAGATTGTAACTTGCAGCAATGGAAAACGCAAAATGTATTTGGATGCTATAATCCCCCCTGCAGATCTGATATAGAAGACATTAGAAAATGTCAGACATCCGTAGCTATTTCCACTCCGGGCTATGAACGTGGTTTATAAATGCTAATTAGTTAAGAAGGTATTTTGCAGGCAGGTAGGTAGCTGGGAGCCAAAGACTAACACTCAGTTGTTCATAAGATACATGTGCGTGTGTGTAAAAGACAGAAAAGGAAAATATCACTTGCCTCATAACTGAAAGATTAGATTTCTATTTCCCCATGCATTCTTAATGTGCTTACAGAGTTTCATGAAACAGAACTCCCTGGGCAGGACTGAGGGCGCAGGGAGGTTGTCTGTGTTCGGGTACGGGCCTGGGTTACAGCCGGGCAGCGGATGGGCAGACTGGGCGGCCCCGTGACCACTCTCCCATGCATCATACCAACGGGAGGGACTAGAGCTCTCTTGGCCCGTCACACAGATACCGTTTCCTGATGAAGGTGACCTGACCATCTCAAAGGTAAGTTGCCAGGGCAGGGGAATTGCCTCATCGGAAATACGTGCAGTCAGTTTTTTTGCATCCCCCCTGCCAAGTACAAAGCAGCGCTGCACGGTTATCAGCAGCGTGCTGCGTGGGGTGGGCTGGGACATGCTGCCAAGCTCTCCGAGCGTTCTTTTGAAAGGGATGTCGTGAAAGAGCATCCAAATGCTGCGGGCAGGGAGTGCTGTGGCACAGTGTGCTGTCAGGACTGTGGGACGCCCCTTTAGCTTGCAGGATCCCTCACCTGAATACAGAAACTGGGACTGCAGTTCCAGGAAATACACATCTGAAGCATCTTTGAGAGCTTCAAGTGAGATCCCTGATGGCCTGAGTCCGTGCTCCAATTTCAACAGAGCTCCTTTGTTTTTAGTGTTGCTGATTTTTTAGCAGAGCTACTACGTAACAGAGTATAAGTCAAGTCTCCCACACCAAAGGTGGTCACCTTGCATTTGTGAAAGGTGTCAATGGGCAGCAGGACTGGGACAAAAGTAGGATCTCTTGAACAGCCTTCCTGAAGTCACCAATTCAGCTCTGAGGCACAGCAAAGCCTGCTTGCTACAGACTACATTTTTCTAGTGAGAAGTCTGTTGTATCAATTTTGTGCCAAATCAAAGTTTGATTTATCCCTGTTGTAACTCCACTGAGTTCAGTCAAGCTATACGAGTCATGAATTTAGCTCAGCTTTCTCCAGAGAATACTATTTTTTCCTTTGATACTGCTTCAGTGAACCTCTAAATCTACAAACACGCATCCTGCTCCAGCAAAGCATGTAAGCACGCACATGTGGGAAGCATGCAAGAAATCGCCAGGAGAGGAACTGGACTACTTCCATACTTAAACCATCTTGTCAGCCTCTTTCACCTGACATCCTCGCTCATGTTATTCAGCATGAGACAGAGCACTCCTTCGAGCGTTTGGCTTAACATAGCCAAAATGATGGCCAATGGAAAGACTCCCATTGCCTCCCCTGGAAGCTGAATTGTAATGGCTTGTCTTGATGGCAGCAGGGAGGTTCAGGCAGGAGGAGACAGTGAGTCCATCCCTTCTATAACAAACCTGTCTACTGCATCCGTATTGACTAGGGATTTTACCAGACATGAATGATGTCTGCTTCTGAGCCCTGCCCAAAGATCTTACTACTTAACAACACTGGTTACTTCCTTACAATTCCCCCTGCTTACTGCCACCCATGAGTCCCTCCAAGTCTCAGCAAAAACACATTGTAGTCCCTACACTTATATTATGGCCAATATCTTTTCTTTTGTGGCCTGTTTTCAGTGCGCATTTTTTAATGCGCCTCATCTGACCTACATTTCCCTCTTCCAGACCTGCTCTGGGAAACTTACTGGACTTCGCAGCACCTTTTTCTCATGCTTATCTTTCATTAGGGCAACAGTTTGCTACTAGCTAGGTACTTAGAGTTTCATTAGTTCCCATGTCTCTTACCCAGACATGACCTATTCTGGATTTCACACCAGAACGACAATTTGTCTGAAAAATCCTATTTGCTGTTTAGTTTACTTTTGCTACTTGTCTAACTAACATCTTGCAATGTCATTTCCCTACTCTGGTCATACAGAGCCCGTATCAAGGCTCCCTTTTTTCAAAGCCCAGTTGCTCAGCAAAATTTTTCCGCAAATAAATTTTTTGCAAACCTTTGATGAACAATACCATGATTATTCCTGCCATCCTCTGCAGTGAGTGAACGCATTGTAAGTATTTCTTTCCGTTACCTCAGTTGATAAGCAAATTACATTTTACAAGTTACAAATTACAATGTACAAATTTCATTACATTTTCATAAGGATCTGCTATGCAGAATCTGTTGAAGCCCCTTCTTATTTCTCCCTCACCTGCCCCTCTTCTTAACAAACTTTTAGTCTTAGGGAGGCTTAAATAATACATCTTGAAATCCAGGGGGACAACACTAAAGGGTTACTGTGAGTCACTCTCTTCAAACACTGAACAAGAAACTTTATTCTAAAATAAATAAATGACCTAGCTTCCCTGCTATACTCTGTCCTTGCCCCCTGCAAAGAGCCTGCCTAGAAGCTCATGCAGGTTTCTGGGGTCACCTTTCTGAGGAGGCTTGAAGAAGCTGAGCACCCATCCCCACGGGGACAACCCCAGGGCTCCTTTCCTGACATCTCAGGCCAAGAGGCAAGAAGTACAAGCAGCACACGAATCCTGGCCATCGCCCGCTCTTGCTCAGCAGGAAGAGGCCTTTTCAGGCCCGTGGCTTTGCTACAGCTGCTTTGTAGCCCCAACTGCAGCAGCAATTGTTTGCACTCCCTGTGAGGCATTTCCCATGCACCCTTTTCCTGCCCACTCCCTCAGCCACAATACGTTCAACACCAGAAATACACACACCCCCCGGCCCATACGCTTTCGGAGTTTCTTTCTTACACAGCCTCTGCAAGCCAAGAAATCTGCTCAGCTCTATTCAGTAGATTCCTGACAGTCATCAAAGGATTGCTAATTCCAGTCTGCTTTAAAAAACGCAGAGCATTCCCTCCCTTACAGCTTTTCTGCCTTCCCTTCTGTGGGCCAGTCGGCACCTGTAGGGCCATAAAAAACACATCAGAAACACAGCACACCTGAAACTTCTGCAGTGCTGTGGGCAAGGAGATCGCATGCTCCATGGAAGGGCCCATCGAGCTACTTGTGCAAAACCAGTTTTCTGGAGGAGATCTGCGTGTCCCCGGCTGGCTTGTATTAAGGGCTGACAAGGGTTAACAGCATTTGCTCTCTCCATCTCACCCCCTCCTCCTCACTGTGCATTTCTGTCAAAGACCTGCTCTCCGGCCAGCCACCGATGGGATTAGGCTGCTCCAACGGTCTGGCTGACACTCTGTGCAAGAATAAAGTCCCGCTGTCTGGAGGCGGCACGCTCCAGTGTGCTTCGCAGCCCTCCAGAAGGAACTCTAGAACTGAAAGAGCAACAATCGTGACTTTGAAGATTTCAAAATTATGCAAGTTTAAAACAACCTTTGAAAACACCCCACTTAAGAAAATACCCAAACCCTCTGGTTTTTCTTCTTCTCTTGAAAGACCACAAGCATTTTAGTTACTATGTCTGTTCACGAGCCATATGGAAAAATCAGTGCTGTCCTGTTAAACTGGTTGCACAGTTTTGGTTTTCATCTGTCTACAGAGATCTGAAAAGTCTGTGTTGTTTTATTTTATGCTTTTTCCGGCAAAGAAAGCCAGTGGTCTGGGGAGCATCTGGCCAGGAACACAAGAGGTAAGCAGAGTATTTTTGTGTAATATATTTGCAAGAGTCTGAGAGTATGCTGTTTGTGTAATAGAGTAAAATCAGCCTTTAGGATGATGTTCTCTTTGGGATAAGCTGATTATGGGCTGGTTGGTTGGTCGCTTGGTTGGTTTGTTTTCCTGGACAAGAAAAGCTGAGCTGCCGTGGTATCAGTGTGGTTTGCAAGATCCTGTCATTTAAGTAGCAGAAAGACTTTTCTTTTTAATCGTCTCCAAAGTGCAGAGCAACTCAGATTCCACTGTCAAAGGTAAAACAAAATATTTGTGGTTGTATTTTGAATCTGTAAGCTATAGTTAGACTACAAGAATAACAAAGTGGGAAATAAGTGACTCAGAGTCATAAGGAAAGCTCTGTTGTAACAACATTAAAAGTGGAATTGATGTAATAATCTTAACTGTTCTTTCAACTTGTTTAGACAGTTGTTTAGTCTTGCATTCAGCCAGGTGCTAAAAATATTACAAAGAGGAAGAAAATATCCTACCTTTATTAGGATGTTAAGTAGGACATTCAGATGACCTGGTAGTGATAATTTCAATAATAATCTCACTCATTCTAAAGATGTGCGTTACTTTGGGAATCACGGATGGAAACAGATTTTGTACATAAAAATCCACATGTGTATTCAATACCATGTTTAAATGTGCACGTTTGAAATGGATTTATTAAGGAACTGATCCTTTCATAAAATTACTTTAATTGTAATGGACAGCAGGTCTGCTGATTGTAGATATTTTGACAGCTTAAAATGTTCTGCACATTTGCAAGCACCATGACGAAAAGGCTGATCTCAGAAACGAGTAAAAATTACAAAGGAATGAGCCTTTGTCTTTTATGTTCTCTTCTATCATTAGCCAATAATCAGATTTAACTAGGATCTCTCCTCCTTGCTGCTTGTAAGATGCAATAAGCTACTTTTTCCTCAAAAAAGGGATCTTGCTCACAGAGCTCCCTCTGCTTTCCAAATCCCTGAGCTACAGCTGGCACCTGTACTAAAGGTCTGTGCCCTTCTTTCTTCTCCCTTTTATGAGCTTCCCACTTTTGCACTTTCCTCTCTTTCTGAAACTGGATGCAGCAGACATAAAAGTTGTAAGGCTAATCAATAACCTGACATCGTAGTGTACTGTCAAAATTTCTTGTTCAAACTGGAGTCCCCTATCTGTGTAGCTCTGTGCAATGTACATCGCACAGTTTAAATAATGTCAGCATTTGCAGAGGTGATTTTCAGGACTGTTTGTGTACATTTCTTGCATAGATTCACAGATAATAAAGCCTCCTGGCAAAAGGAAGGGGCATACATGATTTTATAAAACCTCTTATCAGAGTGAATACAACAGAACTGTTACAGTTCCAGTGAGCGGCAAATGCTGAGATGGGCTGGAAGTGATGCAGATGTTAAAGGGATGGGCAGAACAAAAATCTCAGAATGGTTTATCCAACTGCCCTACAGTAACGAAGCCTTTCTCCAAATGAGATACACTAAGAGCTTAAAATCTCCTAAGTATCAGTTTAGGGACTCTTATCCAGGATGCTCCACTTTTCATCAGTGTCTTACACTGCTCTGAAAAATTTATTCCAGTCCTTTTCTCTAAACCTACCCACAGTCACCATGGATGAAATAAAAATTAAATAGTCCCTGTCAGAGCAGCAGCAGCAGTGTTTGGGATATAGTGACCTCCTGTGAGTTTGGAAGTGACAGTTCCATTACAAATAACCCAGCCCTGAAATTCAGCACGTGAACAGTATAAACTAGGAAAAACATTTTAAATGTAATTCTCCACTCATTTTGTCAGCAGTAAAAGTTGTGGGTTTTTTATTATAACTGTCTTGTGATATTGCACTTGTGCTACATTGACTATATTTTTCTATAATAAAAGACTTCATAGCAGTTTCTGCCATTAAATCTTTGCAGAGAGATCCTCTGAGAAATATTTCTCTGTGAACTTTAAGCAATTTAGCAAAATGGAGAGTGGCGCTGTTTGAATGCCTGGCTTGCTGCGATTATGATAAACACCCAGAAAAGCAAAGAAAGAGAGGGTCAGTGATTATTTTCTCCCCCAAGACAGCAGTTTCCATTAACTTTTGTCATCCCACTTTGCAGTACTGAAGATGTCCTGGTTCTGGTTTTACCTGCCTCTCCGTCTTCTCGTGGCGGCTTGCTTGTGTCATTCCATAAAAGACCCCACCACCAGTTCCCAACAGAGCTTCAAGACAGATCTCTTCAATTTCTACCACTCCCTGATACTTGCTGATGGCAAGGAAACTACAGTTCACCTGCTGAAGGATATACCTAGAAGGTAAGAGCACATCTGTCCCTCCTGTTCTCTCATACTTCCCTATGACACTGGTAGCTGCACACTACCAGTATGAGCCAAGAATTGCTCTGCACCTGCAGAGCTCTACCAGCGTCCACTGAATTCCCGGAGAAATGCCCCATTGCTGTCAGGCTCAAGTGTCATTACATTGCCCATAATCTGGAACCACCCTCTGAGAAGAAGTTTAGATTCATGTCTGCGTTTCAGGCCACTTTCTGTGTGCTGTTTGTCAGAGCAGCAGCAGGGCTGGTACAGAACGGGTGGGCTGCAACAGCAAACAGTCATGTCACACAAACAGCCTGGCTTCGGAACCGCAGAGACGCATCAGCCATCCTACATTCACTGTAAAATCCAAGAATTTTACCTAGCAAATTATCTATCCCCAAAATCAATAGAATATCTGCACAGCATTCTTACTTTACCAGAAAAACTTCTGCCAGTGTCCTGCGTGCTAAAAGTGTTTTTGTTGAATGGCACTAAAGCTTGCTGAGCTCAAAAGTGCTTTGCATGTGGAAATGCCACAGATCCTTCGCTTCCCCAAAATATCTGCAAAGTCTTCTGCCGTATCTAGATATGTAGGTGATCTAGATATTACAACTGGTACTGCATCTCGGGGAGCAAAGTCTGATCTGCTTGTTTGGGAAGAGATGCACTTCAAGTGCTTTAATATTTGGACAGTGACCAACACATGCAGATTTTGACATACACCCGAGCAGAGCCGTCCTGGGGCAGAGCGCGAGCCAGATGGTGCAGACTTGACACGCATTGCACAGAAAGAAACTGGAACATGGCACATGTTATACAACATGATGACGCTCACAAGAGCAAAACGAAGAGCTATCTTTGCTAAAGTCAAACGGGTATTGAAATCTCGGAGAAAAGTGAGTTTTGCTGTGCTTTTGTGGTATAACATTAAGATCGCAATTAGGAAGCAAAAACCCCTTCAGTTTAGCACGGTCAGGTAAGGACCTTACAAACCCCAGAGTCACCCAAAGAGGAAACCAAGAGATGACAAGTTCTGGCTTAAAAAGACTCAAGAATGTGTAACTGTTTCCAGTGAAGCTTGACTCTGTCCCAGTAGCCACATCCTGAAAGTAAGCCATACCTCTAGGCTGACATGACGTGTCCATAGTGACTAGGTTTGTCTCACTAATGAACAAAAAAATATCTTGAATTGCCTTCATTTAACTGCACAGTGAGTGACCCAAGTCCAAACATTTCTGTGTCTGTGTGTAGTCCATATACACCAAAACAACAGAAATAAACAGAAGACCAAAGGAGTGAGACAGGAGGCTGGGCTTTTTAAAGCAGGAATCAAAATCTGACTGAGTAGACTGATGTCACTTTGTACTGCTCACACAACGCGACCTCTGTCATGAAGGCGGGTAAATTAGAACTGGCCTGGATGAAACTGCCATTGACATCTGATAACATTCCAGACTGGATAAAACTATTCTGTTACATCCACTTCATCTCACACCCCGGAAGCCCTGGATGTGCAAGCACACAGGAGGGAGGGCAGGCTCTAGGACCTTTCACTGAGCTCCAGTCAGGAAATCCTGCGAAAAAGTGTACCAAATTCCCCAGAGTTAGCCAACGGGTGGTTATCTAGAAGGTAGTCAGTTTAATCACGTCCACCATGCAAAAAAACCAGGTAAGTACCGAGATACGATACTCAACTGAAGTATGTTAAAATTCAGTGGGAAAAATATTGCCTATGGTAAGCGGATGAAATTTCCAGTAAATATTGGTAGATTAGAAAAAAAAAAAAAACACGGCATGTATTCTCACAGCTGAAGATTTCAGATATTCACCATCCCCTTGTGTTGATGCACCTCAAAGGCCAGCAGCCATTTCCACCCACATCAGAATGGCCGATTACAAGGAGTCTCAGGCAGACTTGAATTTCCTCATGCTTTCCCTCCGTTTTTAAATCCACATTTACAGGTACTACTTTGTTTTGGAGGAAGGCAGAGCCCTTGCACCTTTCACGATAACAGTGACCCCCTGTGACGTTCCCATCGAATGGAGCATACTTGTGCACAAGGCTTCCACAAGTTTCCTTGGAAAAGCAGCACGAGGTAAGACCTTCAGTCTGCCTAAGCAGAGACAAAGAAAGCCTAAGTTATTCATAAGGAGTTGTGTTACAGGAAATTCCCCACAAGCTTAAACATCTCATGCTTGCCTCTCCTGTCAATTGCCATTGGCTGAAGAGGACATCCCTGTCTCCATGGGTGAAACATGGGAGCCCATGGGATTCTGTCATCAACTCAAGAATTACATGTGGAAAAAGTCTAAATCTAGGGTTAATACTTGGTAACAACCCTGGGTCTTGGGGGCTTCACAAGCACAGATCAGCTTCGTAAGCTGTACTGGACCAAACTTCCCTCTGCTACCTCAGCTCTTTTTCTGTGGCTTCAGCCACTTGAACCGGTCATTTTGCTCCCCACAGGGATGCAGAGAAGATTTAGCCATCTATTTTTCTAGGAATACCCATCTATCATGGCAGTGGGCATTATGCTGCCTTTAGCCTAAGAGGAAATTCCATCCTCTTTCATGATTTTTTCAATTAATTTTTCAAAGTAAAATCTGAAAGCTGCCATTAACAAGTTCTTACCTGTCAGGCAGGTACACCTGACTGAGGAGTTCAAATAATGTTCCTTTGAAGTCATAAATTTTCCCTTTTCAGAGGAGACAATGGCACAAAACTAAACCAAAGAAAACTCCTTTCACAGAAAGTATGAGTCTCCTTGAAGTAAAGTACCCAAAGAAACAGCCATTGGAAGAAGAAAATTGTAGGGACATCAGACACAACACAAGTCAAGCTTTTGCAAGTTGTGGTTTTATAATTACAGTCTTTTTGAAAGCACAATTCTACAACTGCACTGCTAAAATAAAAGCTACTCAAATTTTATTTTAATAAATTGCCAGTAGCAAAAAGTATTTTTAGGTGTAGTTATTGTTTTCAGGAAGAAAATAGGATGTTCCCTGACACATGAACAATAAAACCTATGCGATGTGCTTTATTTCACATCTGTTAAAGCAAAAGTTACAAGTCTGCTTTTTGCCTGCAGGTGATCATGATACACAAGAGGTCTCAAAATCTCAGAAGGCTTCAAGCATGGTGTCCACCATTTTTAACTACAAGGGAAATTCTGTAGAGACTTACATGGGTATGTCTTCTCATTCTGCCCTTTACATGCTAGAGTTCTTATCCACTGAGCGAGACACACACATTACTGTGTACTTAACAACTGACACAACATCTGGGCACCTCTATCCAGAGCTTCCAATGGATCCACGCATAGATGTTATTGGCATTGGGCATACAACAGTAACTCTGACCTGGAAACACAGTCCCTCTGTCTTGCAACATAGAGAAAACATACAGTACTGTCTTCTAGTGAATGAAAAGCACAACTATAAGAGCTTATGTGCTGCTGAGACAGCAATCAGATCCTCCGGAATGAAACTGCCACCTACACTAGCTTTGTCTCTCTCCCCGTACCTTCTTGAACCGCAGCAGGTGATGATATTGTCCAACAGTGAATTAAGCATCATCAACAGAGTGAGCAGTGGGGAAGTCAGGCAGATATGCATGGGTACCAAGAACACTTACACGGTGCCCAATCTCAGTCCCAGCACTCAGTATTACTTTGATGTTTTTGTTGTCAATCTCCTCACAAACGCCAGTGCTGCTTACACCGGGACATTTGCAAGAACCCTGGAAGAACCTGAACCTAAGGTGATGGAGCTGAAAGATGGGAAAGTTATTCAGGTTGTCCTGGATGGGAAAAAACAGAAAATCCACAGTCTGCAGTACCAGGCAAGGCACAAGAAAATACAGTTCACCTTCCAGTTGTGTCATGGCCAAGTACGCGTTCACATAACAAAGAATGGTAAAACAGTAGCATCGGAAAACATCTCAGGGCTGAGGTATTTCTCACTGAAGGGAAAGCTGCTGGACACATATTTGGTGCAGCTGAGGTCCACAGAGGAGACTAACTCTTCTGTGAAAGTACAGGTGTCCCCCCATTTCCACAAGCCCTTATTCCCACTTCTTCCAGAGAGCTTAAAAATCAAGTCCTTCAGTAAACTGAGGACCTGCAACTCTGTCACCATTGCCTGGCTAGGAACACAAGAGGAGAGCAAGTACTGTGTGTACAAGAAAAAGATTGAAGAAGATCAGGTCTGGATGGAACTGCGGAGTGCGGACAGGTGCTCTGGACCTGAATCCCGGCACAAGTCAGAGAAAGTGCTGTGCAAGTATTTCTATGATATAAATCTCCAGCGAGCCGTCACCACAGAGACCATCAAAGGGTTGGATGCGGGAACACTTTACTTGTTTGATGTTTATCTCTTCGGGCCATCTGGCATCCCTGTCAGATATCACAGCAAAGTTGTGAAAACCAGAAAAAGATGTTGAAGGTTTTTAAAGAAACATTTTGAAGTGAGTGAAGGAAGACTTATCAAAATCTATGCCAATCTATGCCATAGCCTGTGCAATTTAAAATATGCTGACTCACAAAAAAATTATGGAGGAAACATCCTAGTTGTCTAGATCGTTATGCTTACTTTTGCATCTTCTCTCCTGCATTATCATCTCACTTTTCCCTCAGCTGCCTCATTCAGACATCAAAACCAGACCTGTGAAACAAATCCATGCACATGGAAATAAACCACCCAAAACAGCACCCATGAGAAAGAGATTGGTTACCTAAAATGCTTCCGAAATCCAATACCAAAGTGATGGGAAATGCCTTTCAAGAAGCACACATTATTTTAAAGTCCCAGAGAGTTTTCCACTTTGTGTAACTCCATCAGCTGACAAGGAACTCGAGAGACCCCACAAGTCAAGCTGCTCTTGAGAAACTGAACTTCCCCACTGCTTGAACAGGGATGGAGACAAAAGGAAATTTTAAAAAAAATAAAAAAATAAGGCAGTGGAACTGGTGTAAAGCTCCACACCTTGAGTAAAGCAGGCTGAAATGGCTGAAATACATCTTCCCTTATTACCTGCATGTTCGCTTGGCTTTCATTTCTATAGAGAAACTGTGCTTGGTTAGAAACAGACAAAATTCAGGCTGGGAACCGGCTCTGGATCCAGCTTTTCCGGGGAGTACACAAATACATCGCTGTGCTGCTACCCACTAAGGAAAGCAGCAAGTAAGGAAACATTGCCATGGAAAGGAGGTTTTTATCTCTAGTCTCTGATATCAAGCCCATGTCTATCACTGTGTGACTCCTGAGTGTAATATGCTCACTCTTTACATCCTTAACCCAGCCTATATCAATGAATGAATTGCTTTAGGAAAAATTAAATGTGGTTTTCCTATTAAATATCATGGAGAGAAAATATTTGTAGCAAAAATCCTGACAAACACTTTTTTTTTGTTGTCTTGTTTCCTTGATTACCTTCTTTAGATGATGAGACACAGTATAAAAAAAATTGAAAAAATTAAAAGTCTTCATAAAAAAACCCTTACGCTCCGTCTCAATTACCATCAGAAAATAGTTTGTACATAACCTCTTGGCAGGTCTGGAATTTACATATAAGGAGATACAATAGATTCACTGACCCAGAGGTTGCCAGAGGAACCTTGCCTGCTGTAACTCTTTTCCCTCTACAATTACACTAAGCAAAGACGTAAATGATTAATTCCATTACTGTACACTTCAGACGTTCGCTTGCAATTCAGGGCCATCAAGGTTCTAGTTTACTCTGAGTAACTACTACCTCCAAGCCCACTTGGAGTCACTTGGTAAGGGCTGAATCAATGCACTGTGCACACAGAGGACGATAAGTTCCCTCCTCCAAAGACCTGCCAGTGTTGTGCACCCTGTACGGTGCCCGCTAGCCATTAGCAGACTCATTAGTCCCAGAAGAAGGGTTCTGGCCTTGCATGGAATCAGCTGCACTATCTGGGCTTTGGCAAGGCTTCCCATTCCTGCAGGCGCTCTTCCGGATTGAGCAGTGCCACAGCAGGAGCCATGTGCTCTGTGACCTCCTCCCCGCACTCTGCGAGCCTTCCGGCTAATTACAGGGGCTGGCAGCTGCACTGCCTTCTTTCCAAGGCAAGCCTTCTCTTCATTTTGCTCCTGCCAAAAATAGTCTGAGCTCAAAGAGCAACAGAGGTCATCTCCACATGGAAATCTTAATGTTTTCTTCTGCCTTGCTCCTCAATTTCAGGCATTTATATTCTGGATGAACTTCACTTAGATGCCCTACAAATGACTGTAATAACAACCATAATAATAATAGAGGAGGAACAGGAAGAGCTGTTTAATCGCAGATACTATATACTCTTAATCGACTGCCCTTCGCCTATCAGAGCATTAACCCTTGCTTTTGCCCTCTGTACACAAATGCCACAAAAATGTCACTTGGAAGAGTCACATTGTCACCTTGTCTGACACCAGCACCTCTGCTGAAGAATTTCTTTCACAGCAGAACTGACTTTAGGCTTCTCAGCAAAATCTTGGTTTAGGGCTGTAGCCAAGAGGTCTGAGGAAGGGATAGGAGGGGAGTGTGGGAGAAGGCAGAAAGAGAGCCGAGCGGTCAGGGGGGATACATAAGCAAAGGCTTGATGGAGCGCTAAGTTAACTAACAGTTAATCAGAATCTGGAGGGAAGGAATTGCAGGTTTCAAGGTCAGCAGATATTTCAGGGGGACTTTGAGAAGAGCCAAGAGATTCTCCTTTTCCCAGCTCCTCTTCCCTCCATCTCTCCCTGGCCATTGCCACATGGCTGAGGCAGAGACCGGTGGGGAGCTCTGAAGACCACAACTTACTGCTCCTGCAGCCCAAGCTGTGACACAAGCAGAGCAGTGGCTACTGCTGGGAGGGCTGATGCTAGTTCCTCGCTCACAGGAGGAGCTGCCACCCACACATACCAGTCCCCCCATCAGCAAAGGCCCCTGCACACAGGAGGGAGAGCTTGGCTATAGAGAGGAACATGCTGTTCTGTCAAAACCCATTGCCTTTAATATAAGCAGAGCAGGCAACCTGCCCTCCAGGTAGCAGTCCACTTTGCTTACGCGTGCAGCCAGCCATGGTCTGTAGCACAGAATATTCCAGGGAATATTCCTCTCCATTGGTCTTTCCACTGTGATTCCGCCTGTGTGCACCAGACTGCAAGCCCATGTTGAGTTCACTCATGCCCATACCCTGCTTATGCCGTTGTACACACTGCTTTTTAAGTTGGGCGTCACTTTGCTGACTGCTGTCGTGGGAGTGAAGTGTCAGAGGTTTATCCACAACAAAACCAGAGGTGCTGCATTACACTATTGCTGCTCTTCCTACCCCTACCAACTGCTCATGTGCGCAGCTCCCCGTCTTCAGCACTCACAAGCCCTGCTCTTTCAAAGCTGTTTGGCATCTTTCCATCTTCTCTCTCCCTCCCACTTGACTTGTGCTGGCCTACTGCAGTCTGACCATAAGTATTTCCCAAGCCACCTTTACCTCTTTTTTCTTCATGTTTTCTGCAGTCTTTCTTGCTGAATTTCTAGGGAAGCTCCGTTCCTTCAGTCCAGCCTGTCCTAAGCTGTCATCAGCTCTTCCCATCTGCTCCCCATCCCTGCCGAGTCTGAGTCACATCGGAAGTGCAGACAGACATCTTCATGGAGAACATTTTAAGAGCAATGTTTTACTTTAAATGATCCACAAAAGCAAGTCTTCAACATCGTTATCAGGCCAAAGTATTTTTCCTAGTGTTCACTGGTGGGTCCCAGCTTTTGTGTGCTTCCAGCTATCATATCTCAACCCCTGTCACAGCTGAGATCAAAGCCTGAGGCCATGCATCTCTTCCCAGCATTTTTACAGAATTGCTCCCATTGCTAAGCCACCCTTCCACATGGGAAGTGGGGGTCAGAGGTACCAAAAACAGAGAGGTCAAATAATAAGAGAAAATGGGTTTCACATCCTCGTCTCCGTTCCCTGTCAGCTCAGCCTCACAAATCACCACTTCCATTCTGGAACTGAGGTATAGATATCTGAAACAGTGAAATAATAAAGCACGGGTTTCTAAGTTTGCCATTGTGTATATCCGTAAGCTACAAACCAGTACAGCAAGAGGCTCTTCAGCATCACTTTCCAGTATTTCATACAACTACTATTGCTGGAAACTTTGAAACGTAACTTAAGACAGTAATAATTGCTCGTTTAAGTTCTACACTTTGAAAGAAACTGCTACCTAAAACCAGTGTAGAGGTTTCTGACACTGAGTTCAAGGACTGATGACATTTATGAGTTAATATTTAACTGACATTGAGAATCATCTATTTTGTCATTCCTTTTTCCTTCTGTATTTAACAGCCCATTTATTCATTCCCTGTTACTTTGAGTTTCCTAACAAATGTAAATACTCTCCAAAGTGGACCTGGTAGCCTTTTAGAAACTGTTCCCTATCTGTCCACAAATACATTCAGGGATGCATTCACAGCTTTGAGCAAAATGGTTTGTGGGGGATTTTTTTGTTGTGTTTGTGTTTTGTTTTTTTTTTAATTTCATCTTTGTATCTTTGCATGTTTTTTCTGGCTAATGCCTTCCCACTTGAAAGACTTGCTTCTAGCTTAAGCAACATCTCAAAAATAGTCTTGCTATTTTGGGCCCAGGTGCTGGACTGAAATCTCGCTCACAAATTGCTTTCAAAGCCAGAGATGATGTATTTATTTACATGTATACACATCACCCCCACCTTGGGCTTCATTACTATTAGTTTTTGTGTTTTAACGGGTGGAATTTATGAACCATGGACACTGCACTTAAAAATCCTGGTCACATCTAGCTTTGCACAAGGCTTAAAATCTAATTTTGAGAGTCAAATAATATTAGCACTGACGGCAAGTCCAAACCAGTGACCCCAAAATGCCAAAGGCTTTCAGATGCTGGGAAAGCAATGGAAGCTCTCTGGCATTTAAAGAAAAATGGATGACTTGGCAGCTGAACGCTCATTCAGCAATGTAACAAACCCAAGGGACCCAAAATAGATTATTTGGGATGAATGTGAACAAAAGATGCACGGCTGCTCATCAGTGTTGCCTCTTCCGCACACGCTGAATTGAGAAATCAACAGTGCAGCAAAGCGCAGACAGGTGCATGAGCTTCTCTTGCAAAGCAACAGGTATTTCTCAGGCAAGCCCGTCAAGGAATATTGAGAAACAGCATTGTATGAAACAGCTAAACTTACTAGAAGAGGCAAACAATAAGTGTGTCACACTCCCGCGTTGCATTCTTCCGCAAAGAAACATGACATAACTCGAGGATGAGCCCAGAGGATACTGGGCTAACAACCGCTGCTGGCATAAGCCGCTGTCGCTCCAGCGGCCAACACTGCCAGGAGACGGCTGAGCATCCATCCCAGGCAGCACATGAAAGGCTGCGCTGCCCCCAGTCCCACCAGCACGAGAGGGCACTGTCAGGCCTTATGAGAAGTGGGAAGAGCTCACTTGATAAGGCTTATCAGGAGCAAATATTTCAGCAAATTTAACAAGCCAAGCATCTTGCTGATAAGGTTATTAAGGCAGAACAGATAGAAGAAAAATCCAAGGAGCTTACATTTTCTTTTCTTTTAGTCTTTGAATTGTTACAAGTTTGGTGGTGTTTTTTTTTTGTTTTGTTTAAAATTAAAGGACATAAAAAGTGACAGCTAAGGAACAAAAAAAGATAGGCACTTACTGGAAGGACTGTAACACCACAGTGTTTGCAGTGCCTCTGAGAGGTTCAAGACTGCTATCACTGAAGGGACCAAAGCTCCTATGAAACAGAGAAATACAGTGGTGCCAAGGACAATCACAGATTTGATGAGGCTGAAGTGGGGAGTTCAAACACGATCTGCCCAGCAAGTTGTGATCCCAGGCACCCCAGACAACTCTGTCTCTTCTCCTGTAGTGCCCTTGCCCTGAGGGAGGCTCTCTGGAACATTACTTCCCCATCTCACTGACAACACTTGGCAGCAACCTACCTCCCATCAGAGCTGGGTGTCCCACCAATACTCTGGGACATGGGCAACATTTCCCAATTTATCAGGGGTTTGTTCTTCGGTGATTTTTGGTCACTGATTTTGTGGCCTCTGCAAGAGGCTGAGGGTTTGCTTACAGGGACTAAGAGCCATACCTGGAAAACTGTCCTATACCACTTTTGCTCTGGGAAAAGTTCTCTGCAATGCTGCTCCTTGACCTCAAACTTATGAAAGCATTTGAACAAGCCCCTGGCTGACAGCAGAGTAGACCGAGGGGGTCTGCTGTTTCTTTTTGCAGGTAGTGGTATCAGTGACACAGGAGAGGCTCTGAGAAGGTGACCTGGGAGCTCAGTTTAAAAGGGTTGTTTCAGACTCCTACAGTAATTTGCTCTGAAAGCAGAACACAGCAGGACAGGAGACCTTCAGAGGCCAGGGTGGGAGCAGAAGGAAAGCAAGAAGAATCTGAAGGTAATGAAGTAAAATTTGAGTTTGTTAGAAGCTTCTAAGGAAAGAAAGGGCCCAGCCTGGATCGACATTTTGCATCTGGCTCCCATTTTTGTAATTTACCTATTACTCAGGAAGCCTTTTTGCCTGGGCAGGGATTCCTCCAGAATGACATTCATTTTCAGCAGGGCTCTGCAGGAGCCCTGATCGAGGCTGCCAGAGGGATATATCAGTCCTGGCCCTTCCTGCAGCATTTTCCAGGCAACAGCACCACAGTGGTACCTGTGGTACGAATCACTTTTTCATTCTCTTTCCAGCAAAAGGAAGATTGTGCTTGATTGAGCTTCACTATTGATTCATTTCTGTTTCTGAGATTCAGTGCCAGTGTATAAACCCACTAAGCCCTTAGTGTTCCTGTAGCTCATGACTCACACAACTAGGAGAGCTCAGCATGTGGCATATTGTCTGTACCAAGACTGTGACTCTAAGGAAATGCTCAATCTCTGAGTCTCCTTTCGAGCCTCTGAAAATACCTACACACAGCACACTCTTAAGATAATGTGCTGTAAGACCTGGATTTCAAATCTAACAGATCAGCTACATAAAATCCCACAAAACAAAACAGGGACTTGAAGCAAATAGGCAACACCTAGCTCTTCTGCTTTTCACTTTCTTTTGGGAGGCCTAGGTTAAAACCAGTCTGGCAACGCTCAAAGCAGTACAGCATGGCTCAGGTAGTACCACTATTGAGAAAAACATCCAATTTAAAGACAGAATACCAGTGTAGGCTCCTATACTTTCTGTGGAGGCATGAGGAGCCTGGCAATGGCTTTAAACAGGTTAAATGCATCTCCACTATGAGCTTTGGGCATGATCTGTCTCTTCTAAGACCACAGACATAATAACTAGAAAGTTTAAGGTCAGCTATTTGAGTGGTTCTCTCCATTACAGGGGTGAAGAAAAGCAACTTTCCTGCCATGTCACAGTGGAGAGTTTCACAGGTGTACCCCTGAGAAGCACAGCTAGCAGCTTGACTGGTTTCCCAGGCCTCACCAATGAGGTAAGGAGGATTCAAGCCCACTGACAATGAGTGCCATCTGGTTGACATTTAAAGTCAACACTTCTGATTGCAAACAACCAACAACTTTATGATATACTAAGTACATTTGTAAGATATAGAGGTGGGAATCTGTATCTTCATTTTCATTAAACCTGTGCTGCAAACAACTTCATATGAAGCTGTACAGATATCAAGTCGTCTCTGAACAATGTGTGCTCTAAGGAAGGGAGCTGGAGTTCTCTCCACACACTCACCCAGACACACACAAGGCTCCTTAACAAATCCATGCTTTCAAATCCCATTGAACTTGTCTTGGAAGAAGTGAGCCAGGAGCACGGAAAAACTTGCCATAAAATGTAATTCAGAAGATGTTTCAGAAATGAAAAAAAAGTACAAAGGAGACTGAAAAGAGCGGATGGGTCAGAGTTGAGTTTCCCATGATTTCGGGAACTAACGAAGCTACCAAGAACACACACAGCATTGCTGCCTCTCACTGTTTCCAGAATGCTTGCAATACTGTTATAAAATTAGTGCTGTGGGACAAGCAGAACCATTGCTATTCACTGCAGCTGTGCCAAGGGCTCATCTCCTAATGCTTCAGCCACTGAGCCCCTAAAATTAGGGAGTTAATTCCTTACTTCACCTTTTCCCATTCTTTATACATAAAAAGTAGTTGTATGCATGAGCTACGTGGCTTAGCAGTATCTCAATGTCATGACCAGGGACCAGTTTCATGATTTTTAAGCATTTGGAGTCAGCAGTACCCGTGACTGTGGACTGTCAGCTGCATATTCGTGAAGGACCATGAAAGCAAGAACAGTTTGCTTATGATGACAATAGAGAGGCCTCTGGATGCTTTACTGTATACAGTGGAAAGTTTTAATTTGGAAGATCCTTCGCCCTTTTTTCATACAGAAGAATCCCAACCAACGAGGGAACGAATATTTAGCACTACTTTCAGCGACCAGTGCCTTTGAGGACAACAATCCACCCACTGAGGATTCCTTTCTTTATCTACAATTCAAAGAAGGAAACACAATTTTATTATTGGGTTGGCCTAAAAAAAATTCTGAAGATTTGTATTCAGGCAGTTAGTTTCGTAAGTGGGCCAAAACCTCTGGTTTTGTAATGTGGCACAGTCCTCTGAAAGCCAGACTTCCAAAAGCACGTAGTGCCAATTTCTCAGCTTAGACTGAGAACCCACAAACTGGCTAGGCCATCATAAGTGCTTTGCACATATTATCTCCTATTGGGACAAAGTCTTTTTAAAATCTGTCCGTAACTCAATGAAACCGCAACAGTTACATCTGCAAACAATTTGGCCCATAATATTTTCCTCCTCAGTCATGCTTATGCAAAGGAAAAAATGCTACTTTTATAGCAACTACTTTATCCGTGTTATTCATGTGTACTGATGCTCGGCTTTCTCAAATACCTGGGAGAAAGAAGGTGGGTTTTTTTCCTCTCAGAATAGAATTTAATTAGCTACAAAAGAAAAAGGGAACTTCTAACCCCAAAATACAACTATTCTATAGCTAAAAAGCAGATGGTTTCACTTTGAAATGAAACTTCTCTGAAAGTGATATCAGAACTCCTATTCATGCAAATAGCTTTTGTTTGCAAGGGTAGTTATTCTTGAAGAAAGAACTTGAAGATGGAATTGAAATGCGATTCAGAACATGAAAAAACCCACTGTAAATCTATAGTTTAAAACAGGACATTAGAGAGGAAACCAGCAGCTCACGTTGTGTTGTGCACAGTTAGTTCTGACTAGACTAACTGACAATTACATTATTTAATAACCTTTTGAGAAATTGGCAGCAAACCTAATATTTCAGCTATTTGGATAAAACTGTTCCCTGTCTCTAGGGTATTGCTGTTTATTTGCCTCAACTCTATTACTTCCATCTTAACCAGGTATTCAGAAAATGTGTGATAGCAGAATTGATCAGTCAAAACATACTGAACATTCTTTTCCAGAGGATTGAGAAATAATTCACTTAAGTACTTCTTTTGCAACATCCTTCGGCTACACTGTCCCTCCCACCAGCTTCTTATAAGGATAAAGGATTACATCTATTATTGTCCCACCACAGCTTCTTTCTCTACAGGCTTTAGCAAAACATTCACATACACTTTTACTTCATTTAGAGCAGGAAGTTACTTTCCCCCCCCATAATAAAACAGTTCCCAACAAGAAAAGTATGTAAATTGTCACAGCAAGGCACAATGACATCCAATGTTAAAATTGTAAACGTGCTTGTGTCCCACTGCTAAAGTGTATTTAAAGGTAAGCAAATGGAATATGAAAAATAATGGAAATACCAAATCTTAAGTCCACAAGAGGAAGGAAACTATAAAGAAATACCCACAGCCTCCACACAGGAAGGAGCAGATCCATGTCTCTTAAGGGTTACTTCGGGCAGGTAAAGAGACTGGCTTCCAGGCTATAATTCATGTACAAGAACCTGACCTCCTCCGAGTGTCTCACCAGACTTTGCAGGGTTTCTCGATCTGTTTTGGCTTGCAGCCTCTTTCACTTTGTACCGCCCCTCAGCTGCTGCAGAAGGTCCCTTTGTACATCCTCCAGCACACTGTCTGCCCTGCAGAGTGCATTAGATGTAGAGCTACCAACTGTGAAGGTAGCACAACTGCTCTGAAACACTCGGAGGCTATGAAGATGGTGTAAAATGAGTGGCCTTATTGCCACGCATCCATGCTATATTTCCCACATTCAGAGAGGCACCTTTCCGCTTGCTGGAAATCACAGCATTGTGGCAAGAATTCAGGAAAAAAATAAGGTAGACACAAACCTGGGATCCTGTCCTGGTTTCAGTTAGGATAGAGTTAATGTTCTTCCTAGTAGCTGCTGTGGTTTTGATTTAGTATGAGAATAATGTTGGTAACACATATTGGTTTAGTGGTTGCTAAGTGATGTTTATATTAAGTCAAGGACTTTTTCAGCTTCCCAGAGAAGCTGAGAGGGAGCATAGACAGGAGCAGTTGGCCAAAGGAATATTCCATGCCATAGACGTCATGCTCAGTATATAAATAGGGGGTGTCCAGGGGGCAGGATCACTGCTTAGGACAGGCTGGGTAATTGGTCATTGGGTGGTAAGAGCAACCATATTGCATCACTTTATTTTGTATGTTCTTTTACCATTATTTTTTCCCTCTTCCATTGCTTCTATTAAGCTGTCTATATAAACCCATAAGGTTTTGGGTTCCACACCACCACCACCTCTTTTTCCTCCCTCTTCTCTCTACCCTGTCAGGGGATGTGGGGGAATTGAGTGAACAGTGGCAGGTCCTAGTTGCTGGTTGGGGTTAAACCACAACAGATCCTTATATGAATTTTGTATTCCCAATAGAATAAGGGTGAACAGCACATTGAGTTTTTCATTTGGCCTTTCACAAAATTATGGGTTATTTTCAGAATGCAGCTTTGATTTCAGTCCTGGTTGGTTTGGTTCAGGCTTGTATCCAAACCTTTTAAAAACCACTTTAGCTCAAACAGTTAAAGGAAGTAGTATAGGGTTTACTGTACTTTTTCCTTTAACAGGGAAATATTTTGACTGGAATCAATTTGATTCAGGAGCCTTTTTTTTATTATACGTATACTCAGGCCTCATCACTGATCCTGATGGACCTAAGTGCAATAATAAACGTGGTGGGTATCCATTCTTTATTCTCACGTTAAAGTAATTGAATAATTTTGCCACTAGGTGGCACCAGAGAACATTTTAACATTAATATGAAGGACCACTGCAACTGGAATCTGGAATAGCCTTAAAGCAGATGTAGCCACTAAATGAAAAAAAAAATAGAGTTATCTTTGCTATGCATATGAGCACTTTAATTACTTGACTCTAAGTGATAGCGTTACACAGCTCATCAGAATGCAAGTTACAGCTAAAGCCATGATTTCTTTATTAGCAAATTTTTTCTATTCTTAATCACACATGACAAGTATTTAATGTGAAATTGCCATACAGTTTAACTGAGATGAATGGCTTTGTAGTGTTTTATTTGTCATACTGCAAAGAGAAATACAGCTCTGCCCAGGCAATTCCAAGTGTAGGCTATTAAAAAAGACCCTTTCAAGAGTCCCTGTGCATATCTGGTACAATTCCAGCTAGGTCTATGAATAATTTACCAGCTAATAAGCTCTTTTCTGTTTATTAAATAATACTCTTAAGAATAGTAAGGCAGGACATAAGCAGTAGCCATATGTTTCTTCTCAAATTCCAGCTAGACAAATGACCTGAAAATTGCTGTTGCAAGAACTTCTAAAACATATGGCTAAGTACAGGGAATTTGTTAACTTCTTGTGTCAGATCCAAGAGTTTCCAATTATCAACAAAAGATGGCATACCAACCCAATTACTCCTGATATATTCCAGTTAAGACAGATTCCAAGTAACCATAGCTGTGTGGGCGTATGTGGTTTGAAATAACAGGAATCACTGAAAATTTAGTGTAAATAGAAAAAGAAGTAGACTTTCTACATATCACATCCAGACAAATGCGTCCCAGTGTGCTGAATGTGCTTTCAACAGGAAGCAGGAATTTTTAGGCATTCTACCAACGCTGATTTCAAGCCATCATAAACTATTAGAGGTACGTTTACTTTCCAGCACTACAGAAAACTCCTGCAACAGCTTATTTCATTTGTTAGAGTGGGGGGGGGGGGAAGACATTTCTTACATAAGATAACAAAAATGTACCAAATCATTTTCAATTATTTCTTTTATAAATTATAAATTGCAGATTGCTTTTTAATGCAATATCCTTGTAATGCTGGATAAAGATGAGAGTACAATTAACAGAGAGAACATTGGCACATTATTGATACATCTGACTAAGCAACTGAGTCCAGTTCCATGTTCTTACTCGCAGGAGCACTCAGACCCAGACTCGGTAAACACAATGTGTTTTCATACCATGCCTTACCCAAGGAATCTCTAGGCATTCTACTTCACAGCAAGTTGGAAAAATAATGATATATTCACAACAATGAACCAGAATTCCTAGAACCGCTAAGGAAAAAAACATGAGGAACACATTTGTAAACTAAACAATATTTCATATTCATACTGTAAAATTTATTACATCATCTTAATAGCTACATAAACTGTCAAGGATTATTCCCACTGTACTACGTCAGTGTGTAAATCCAGGTCAGTGACAGTATGTTCTTCACTAAGTAGTTTTCTGGGTTAATTTTTGTTTTAATCACACATTCATCTTGCGAGGAAGATGAAGGTCCACAGGTCACTTCGTGCTGCATTTCCATTCAAATTCAGCATGTTGAAAGCGACTGCTCTGGTCCTTTATATTTAGCTTCCAGCTACTGCAACTGTTCTGAGGTTTAAGCCATGGGTGGTGGCAAAACTTACTAAATGACAATTATTCATAGGCAAGCCAATTACCAAGATGCTTGCCTTTTTATCAGTCACAGCCCTGCAGTCACTTCTCAGGCATCTGCCCCCTTGGGTCAAGTCCTTCAATCCCTACCAGAGCAGAATTCACTTACTACACTACAGACCTTTGGCTTTGCTCTAGTGGGATACAGCCTGACTAAAGGCTGCAGGAATATTCCTAGTGGGCCACCTGCTGAGGAAAAAGCCTGAAAAATCATGCTACTGGTGAAGTGAGAGGAAAAAGCCCCACAAAGCTTGAGAGCCTCCTCACCTTCCTCAAGATTTCCAGTCAGACAAGTTGATCATGTGGGACACAGGTCCATTCCAACCAAAGTAAATAAAATTGATAGAAAATGATCCCTCAACTACTTAGACCAGACTAAACATTAAAATAACTGCATGTTTTTAGGAGTATAGAAATGCAGTCTTTTCCTATAGCTCAGTTTTCACTTTCATGAAACTGAAAATCACTAATTTAACTAAACCTT
Source organism: Fratercula arctica (assembly GCA_947846985.1). Classification (NCBI taxonomy): domain Eukaryota; kingdom Metazoa; phylum Chordata; class Aves; order Charadriiformes; family Alcidae; genus Fratercula; species Fratercula arctica. The sequence goes on from CANTUZ010000010.1 coordinate 32,669,306, forward strand.
CATTTATTGTATTAAGAGTAGTATCTAAGCTATTACTGTAAAAAAACTGATTTTTAAAACACAACTCTGGTCTAATTAATGCATCATGAGGAAGAAAAAAAATAAAAAGGTGAAGAATCACATTTCGTACCCGCCTAAAGTTATCTTTAACTACAGTAGGAGGATTGAAAAAAAAAAACCTAAAGATCATTTCTACCTCCATGCTATCTGAGTGTAGATGACTGATGTATTTATCCCAAACACAAGATAAAAACTAAACTGTTTTTCCTTATCAGAGCAAATAATATCTGGCACTGTTCTTAGGAATTTCCAATATTAACCCACCTGTAAACCAAAGAAAACATTTTCTCATAGTTCAGGAATCACAATGCCATGGCAGCTCATTTGTAAGACATAGGAATGTTGCTTGTGAAACTTAATCTGGTATGAGCACATGGAGGTTTTTTCAATGATTAGCTATTGTTTTATCAGCTCCATGATGCAAAAACATGAGTTTTCACCAGAATGTTAATGGTATCTAGCCAGCAACGCTTCCTCATCACCAGCAGAATATTAGTAGTCAATAGGTTTTCCTAAGTGTCCTTATACACCTTTTTCCCTACTAAAATGTGGAAAAGTATTCAGAACACTGTGCCATGAATCAAAATACCTACTTCTAAGTCAGCAACAATCCACCTGCCAAAACATTAGTCCTGCTGCACAGTATGCTCCACTTGTCAAACTCGGGCTTTCAGACTTGCATATAGCCAAACACGTATTTTTATCTCCTCCTTTTCGTACTATTAATTTTGTTGGGGATTGTGCTTTCTCCCTGAAGCACATTGTTTCACATGCCGTAGCTTAAAGTATGCAGCTCCATTCCAGCAACACACTTAAGCAGACACATTAATAGAATCACGTAAGTAAGCCTATTGATTTTGGTGAACCTATTTGAACACAAAGCCAGGCTTGAGCACCACAGTGAATGATGGCCTTTCTTTATAATCTTATGTGTTGTCTAGAATCATCTAGCTATTTTAATTTCAAGAAATGTACATGCAATCAGCTTTAGCTATTTCAGAATACTTATGTCCATGTTTTTTGCAGTATTTGCTAAACATTGATATTGTGGTACCACAGAGTGCTTACCCAGGGAATCTGAATCCTGCTCACTCCCCCCTCCTGAGGGACAGGATATTACAGGTGAGACTGTTGACTACTACACTCACCAAAGGGAGCCAAGAAGTCTGTTCTTCTACATCAATGTTCGGCATCACTGCAGTAAGTGGACATCCACTAATAGATTATTTGTCTGTTGTACTGTATTTCTGGACTGTTTCTACATAGAAGTGATTCTGCATCTTTCATCTGCTCTCACCTCAAGACCTACACTCCCTTTGCCACTCCAGCATAATTCAGCTTGTTACACAAAATGAGTTCAGGAAGGGTACAGATTAGTTAAGTGAGCTTCATTTAGTGCACACAACATCTGTGCAGAAGCCCTCATATTGCAATATTACATCTCAAATGAGAGCCCCCTATGTCCCTGCTTTCTTACATCGCTCTCAAATTGTACTGCTCTTCACTAACTCCACCAGCTCTTTCTTGCAAATGATGGCTGTATGGAAGGGCACTGCTCTTGTTAGCTGGAGTCACTGCTGCACCTCTTAAGATTAATTTGGTTCAATGTCTCAGACAGTGGTTTTAACTGATATTAAAAGATCTGTTTATTTTAAATACCCCAACAGTCAGATAAGACACAGTCAGTCCATTTTAGTATAAAATGCATAACATTCTTAGAGTAAAATGTGCAAAACTCCCACAACTATTTAAGTTAATAATTAAAAGGCCTTCCCCTAGGGTTAACCAATTCAAGTTAGTGATTCATCTCATTTAAAAATGCACATACTAGGACAAAAAAGGAATGGAAGACTGTTTAATTATTTTGCATTTCATCCATGCATAGCTCCATATTATAACTGCATACAGAAGTGCAATATGCATCCAGGGAAGTAAAATATTGCTATGTACTTTGGTAGTTGTGACAAAGTGCAGTAAGCCACATACCTTGAAGCCATCCAAGCCTCTCAGTGCCCCTCAGATTGCAATAGAAGACATACCTGCATATCTGAAACTACTCTGGTGACTGCACCAGCTCAAGCGCTATGACATTCGCTCAGAACACAGGCAGACTTGTATATGTAAAAATACATTTGCAAAGTTACTTGTATTTTACACCTCCTGTATGGTCCATGGTAACTTGTGACAGGTAGCCCTAGCCAGTCACTACTCCAAACAATGCCTGAAAAGATTTGGTTTGGATTAATCCCAATGTTGTTCACAGCTTTGCAGAAAAACTAGACTATAGAAGGCAGGAGTAAGTGGAAAAGACATTTCCAGAACGCACAAAAAGAAATTAGGTTCTTGTTTCCTACTGTAAATATTTAAGTTGACTGCCTAATTCCATCAGTTTTCTGAGAAAATTATTTTTTAATGCACTCACCTACACCAACCACGTCCAGAAAGACAATAATCCCAGCAGTCTCCAGTTTAGCATTTTTGGAGAGCAGATATTTCTCTTCTGCTGCCAGAAAATTGCTCAGCAGAAAAACAATGTTAGTGTGGTCAACCTTACAAAAGATGACTATTTACTTGATACCAGCCGATTGTAACATGTAGCTCCAGGGGAGAGACTAGTTGCTGCCTCCATTAGACAATAAACAGTGCTTTCATGCCAAACCTAACTCTGTCCCCATGCCCCCCATCTATGGTAATCAAAGCATTATGCAGAACAAGAGAAAAGCAGCAGCTCCAGTTATCACAGTAGAAGGGCCATGTGAGACATCAAGGACCATCTTTTTTTAAAAAAAAAAAAAAGAAGCCATGAACCCCAGTCCTCAGCAAAAAAGTGACACATAGGAGGAATACAAGAGCACAGCACCAAAACCAAAATGAGAAAAAGTGGGAGACTGGAAAGATAAAGATGATACTAGAACAAATTATTAGCAAGTGATTTTTGAACAAATAGTGCATAGAGCATGGCCAGATTTGTCAACAATATCGTAGCTTCAACTAGCAGATGTAGGGTTTAATAACAGTAAAATAAGCCTTTAACAAAATTGCACATAACATCCTTATGAGTAAACTAGAAAATTGTAGTCTGGACTAAGTTTCTAGAATAAGAGCATACAACAGTTTGAAATGCAAATTCAGAAAAAATCCTCAGTATATTTCACATAAAAAAATAGAATCATAGACAGAATTAAGGTGGAAGGTCAACAAACCCAGCCAAAGCAGGGCCAATTACATCAGGCTGCTGACAACGTTGTCCAGTCAAGTTCCAGTACCTCCAAGGATGGAAATCCCACGGTGTCCCTGTGCAACCTGTTCCAATATCTGCCCATCCTCAAGGTGATCGTGTTCTAAGTCAGATCTGATCAGGACTTTGTGTGCTAACCTGTGTCCACATCCTGTTATCAACTGACTGCTCTTTTAAAAGAAGAAAAAAGAATGGCTATCAATCAGGCAACCGTGCTGTCTGCAGCCACAGTAACACTCAGATTGTGCTGAGGGCAACACCAACTGTTCCAGAAAAATACTGTTAAATTAATTGTTTGTGTTTGGAAATAAATACTAAGTTACTTAAACTATTTTTCAGATGAACGCTATGCCAACATACAATCTTAGTAATTACAGTGGAAGCCCAGGTTTGGCTTAACTATTTGTAGCTCATTCATGCAGGAAGATAGCAAGCATTCCTACGTAATTAGTCTTGCTAGTAATTGTGTTTAGAGGTTTTTAGTTTTGTTTAAGAGCAATACAAGCCTTAGCCCAGAAATCATCAAAATACAGGATATTTTGAAAGTAACATTTTACATTTTAAAAATTATATTATCAGCAAATTGAGTGTCAGTTATTTATTAGGCAAACTAAAAAACATGCTTCACAGTACTGCCAAAGAGTATTTGTTACACTAAGGCCTCTGGATCAAATCTTTATCTGTTACATGTGCAAATTAATTTATTCCAACATGTCTGTGTAAAAGTGTCCAAGAGCAAAATGTATTCCTTCGTGTCCACTGGAGTTCTTGGCCATTTACAGTCACTAACCTGATAAAACAGTATTACAGACTTGTTTTAGGAATGTAATTCAGTCATTTCAGTGCTTCCTGTCTCTGCCTCTGCGGGCTAGTAAACTTGACTTCAACAGTTTGGTTACATTAACCTAGCTTTTCTTGCCATTACTATGATGTTTTTCTTTCTTCTGAGTACTGTGAGTCATTTCCTTCAATCTTTGCTGGTTTGGCTGGAGTCTTTAGGATAGTAGGAACTGCCAGTGCTCCTCTTCCACTTCTGGTTTTAATTCCACTGTGTGCTAGAACCATTTCTCTACTACATTGGTTTTATCTAAGGTATTTTTATTGAAATAATGATATTTTCACCTTATGCAAAATCATCAGAATTCAGTTGTCAGCATAGCTTCTTTGAAGCCATACAAGTTTACAGTTGTTGAGGGTCCAAGCCCTACGTTCTATTACCATTCTGATAACACTCTTGCAGATGACTAGCTGTTTCCCATGTGTTTAGGAACATGGCTGTACCACTCCATTCCTTCATTCCTCACTTTAGACTGAAGGAATAAAGGGAAAGAAATCTTTGTCCCTAAACATGTAAAGTCTTCTGATGCATTTTGATGGCTCAGGTAGCCAAGTATGTATTCCTAAGCCTTGGTCAGGGAAAAACACACAACAAAAGGAACAAGAATATCAATACATGAAGTCTTTGACCTCCTAAACACAAACAATTTTTTTTTTATTCATCTGTTCCCCTACTGGATCACACACAGAACTCAAGCCAACCCTTAATAAATAAATCCAGATGGAGAATACAGGTTTCCTGAAAGATACAGCTCAAGATGGTCCAGAAGAGACCAGACAAAGGTGGTTTGCATCATCTTTGAGCCTCTTGGGCTCAAGAATGTTACCATTACTGAGACAGTTCTTGTTTATAGCGGACTTTAAAAGACCCCATAAAAGTATAAGATACCAAATGGCACTCCACAGCAAGCATCTGCCTCACTAAAGTGTTACACAAATAAAGAAGAGAAAAAAAGATGACTGCTGAAACTACCTTTGTATAAGGCAAATATGTTGACAAATAGGGTGCTCTGGCCTGTAGTAACCTTCCCAGCAGCACCAACAGGAAAGGTGTACGTTTCTAGTGCCACAGGAGCCATCTGTAGCTGCAAAGCCAGGCTTGCTCCTCCTCCTGCCCACCATCCTCAACCATTTAGATCATGGCTGCATGGAAGCTACTCTCTTCCCAATCATGGCCCATGTTCAATATGTGCATTAAAATAAACTAGTTTTACCAAAAATTTAATCACACAATAGGTCCTCGCCTTATTAGACCGAACACCCCAAAAAAGGAAGAAGTCTTTGCCTCTCTGATTCCTAAACTAGTTATTTAAGTGATCGAATTATACAGCACATAATAAAGCACAAGATCTGAAAGAGAAGAAAACAGGACTGTTCTCATACATCCTTACAATGCAATTTGTACAGCTCGGCTACTGCTTTAGGCTATATATAACAGCTATAGTTAACATTCTGAGAGGTATTATACTGAATTTAAAGCAATAGCTATACAAATGGGGCATAGAAAATATTGAGAAACATTGTCTCCTAAGAAGACTGACTGTTCTGAATTGCCATAGCCAAACTAAGCTTTTGTAGTGCAATGAAAAAAAAAAAAAAAACATGCAAGGGAAAGATTATTTCAACTTTGAGTTTCCTTGTGCTTATGGTGAGGCAGTCTCCCTGCCTCTTACCAACTACTCACATGTCTTCTCATAAGTTTTTTGCTCTCACAACCAGTTCTGTGTTAAAGTTCATGGACCTTTTGTCTCCCTTCCTTTACCAGAGGTCATATGTTTATTTTGTCTTTGAAAACAGAACAAAAAGTTCTTCAGGAATCATGCAAAACCAAAGACATCAAAGCTACTAAAAGTATTAGGAGAGGAATGGAACTGAATAAAAACTAAGAGAAGGTCTTTTGAAGAGTAGGTTTTTTCCCTGCAGTTGTATGATCTGCTCAATTCAACAAATTCTTTTAGATAAAACGTTAAACACATCATTCAGTTTCCAAAGGGAAAGTAAAAATCCTCATATTTTTGAGGTTTGTTTTGATATAACTTTTCACTCCCTATATTTTGTTCAGCTATTTACACATGCATAAAGTAGACTGGAGCATTACTTTGTCAATAAATCATTGGAAATTCTGAAATAGTAGCATTTGCTACTGGAGGAATATGTGACTACACAGAGTGAAGGGTATTGGAGAAACAGTTGCCAGGAGTTCAGATTGCAGCTCATGAGGGTCTCTTTCTTTTTTCTGATACCTAGAAAGCCACATCCATATCACCTTGCACTACTGAAGTCTGCTATAACACTCAGTAGAGCTCCATTAGCACTACCTCTGAAATTCCAGTCACAATTGAACAATTTAAGTTTGCAGTATTGACAGTTATCTTCCCAGGAGCTGGAGTCCTTTTCAGGAATGGGGGACAGCCAGCTGATAAGGGGCTTTCCTACAACAGGAAAGAAGTTCCTACCAGGGAGCAGTAAGGGCAGGGCTGCTCCACAAGGCAGGACAAGCCAGGAGCATAGGACAACAGTGCTCCACCAATCCAGATGCAATTCCACACTATCTCAACAGAGCAGGAAGAACAGGGTGCTGGTAACAAGTCCTACCAACTGTCTCAGGCATGGGTCAGTGATGAATCATCAAGACCCAACCAGGGAACCCAGGCAAGAACAGTAGAAACAAGACAGAAAACTACCTACTTACAACACAGGCCCAATATCCAACCAAGCCAGACAGGATGAGAAACAGAGCTCCAGCACAGCTCAAACCAGGAACATGTGCTTGGGGCAGAGCTTAAATGGAGCTCCTGGGCCCATGGGTGGAGAGCGTAGGTGGGGCCCCAGGTGAGGCTGGTCAGGGAAATTAAGGCCTATTAATGCACTCAGAGCCCTGACAGTGCAGGAGCGTGGCTACTGAGGACTCACAGATGAGTACTTGTGTGGAATAAAAGCAAGCACGTTTTAATCGCTAAATCTATCTACGTGTTTTTTTTACAGAACAGTGACTCACAAAGTGCAAGAAATTTTTTAGTGGTGAAATCAAGTATCAGACTTGTATGAGAAAACAAACAAACAAAAAAATCCTCAAATCACATTTTTCTGTTTGATTTCTGGTAGGTAACCAAAGGGGGATCTCAGCAGCCTTTACTACTGAAGTGGAAATGCATGAATTATACCAGCCATTTTAAACAATATGAAAGCCTTGAGTGACCAAGGGTGTTTGTGCAGAGTAAAGGAGAATTTTCCTTCATTGAGAGAGTATTATAATAATTTAGTAAATCTTATTTGCTGATACAAATGGAAGAATAGATTTTAAGAACGGGTATTTGTTAAATGCAGTATTTTAGCCATGCAGGATGCTAAGAAAGTACGCTACATGTACAAATAATAAGAAAACAAAAATGATCACAATATTATTTATAAAGAAGGTCGATCCATTTGGAATTTTACTGCAGAAAACACTTTAACATATCTGTAATTTTATTTCTATTAATTTAGGAATATAGAGGAAAACTGCTTAATTATATACTTGACTTTCAGTGAAGGATTAACTCCCCTCAGTGGTAAAGTTATATCAGAAATTATTTTAGATTATTTAGATTTAGGTTCCCTCTTTTAATAAAGACATTCTTTCCTGCCTGCCACTTTAAACTTATTTGAGTGAAATAGAAGGGATGTGAAATACCTAAAAATCACGTATGAAGAGTACAGTGGCAAGAGGAGAGTTTCAGAGCGGGAATCATTTTTCTTAACCTGGGAGGACTTTCTCCAGTGGCTTCTAAAGAAGAGAGAGAGAGTCAGTCTCTCTTCCTCTTAAGTATGAAAATAATATGGTTATGAAATCCACGATTTAGTATTTAGATTCTAATTTACTGAAAACATCACAAAACAACTTTTCCTACTTTATAAATAAATAATGCAGTCCCTTTGACAGCAATGCAGGATATTACCTGACATGACAAGTTGATTCCCAGTGCGGTGTTCATGTTCTCAGTCTTTTTTGGATCTTCAGCTACACTCTAATTCAAGCTATTATTTATTAGCTACTCTCCTTACAAATTAGGCAATAACAATATATTCCTTCAAATTGGTAATATTTAAATCTCTCTTTACAGTTGATTTCTAATTAGATTTAGAGTGTGAATTTATTACTTTGCTTCTGAGAGCCAAGAGAGACAGGTTGCACTCTTGCCAGAAATTGCCACTGCAATTTCCAAGAGTGAAAATTCCTGGATTTCTGAATCTCGTACATTTGTTTCTAATTCTCCTAATGTTTCAGCAAAGACAAGGTTCACAAAGTCCGTCTGTTGAAAAGTCTTCCAGAGATTAAGATGTTTAACACTGCAGGGCTGTAATAAATAACAGTGTATATATAAGGTTATACAGCACATTGAATGTTACCAAATGTTAACACCTTGTGTGTGACCAGTCAGATTTTTAAGCCCAGACTTTTTTAGATCCTCTGGTTTTCTGTCAGGTTCACCAAGGCTGCATTAATTCCCCTGCTCATTCGCACAGCCATTAATGGCTTGCTTTAAAATTCTTTAGTGATGACTGAGGTACCAGAAAACTAGAAAAGGTCAAATATAGTGACTCTTCAAAATAGACAGGAAAGTAACCAAGAAATTTTAGCCTAGTCAGTTTAACTTCAGCTCCTGGAAACATTCTGGGGAAAAAAAGTATCACACAAATTGGAACATGTAACTAAATAAGAAGATCTATACACAGCCAGTATAGATGTGACAAGAATAAATCCTATCAGACTAATGTGCTGCTGTAATAGACCAGGGATGTCTGCAGACAGGGGAGTAGCAGCAGAGGCCATCCTTCGGGGCTTGAGCAGAGTTTAAACCCTGTTTCCTGTAACATTCCCGTGAAGTATAGCAAAAATTGTCAGTTGATGACATAAAAATGGGTGAATAAGCATCTCCACACAGGGGCGTTATCATTGTTTCACTGTCAAAATGGAAAGATGCATTAAATAGGGTTGTGATACTCCATTCTGGGCCCATATCTGTTCTGTGCCATTGATGATCCAGGTGAGGAACTGAAAGTATGCTTCTCAGAGGCATAAAAAAATAAAACTGCAGAAGTACAGAATTAGTGCAAATAGATGTTAAAATATCAGGAAAATGGTCTTTAAGAAAAACAGGATGAAATTCAGCAGGGACAAGACCAGGAGATCATGCTGAGCAAGAATAATCAACATCACAAATATACAATGAGGAACTATTAGTCAGACAGTAGTTTTTCAGAAAAGGACCTAGGGATTACAGTATGTCAACACAAGCCAGTAATGTCATGCCATGGAGACAGGATAAGCACGACACAGAGATGAATGAGCAGTAGTACAGCTTGTGAGACACCTGATAAGATCATGCAGTTCTGTTCAGCACTCGTAAGGTCTCACCTGGGGTAGTCTCTCGAGTTTTGTGCTTTGTATTTAAGGAAGGATGTAGACTACTGTGAAAAGAGTTTGTTGGAGAGCAACAAGAAACACGACCTCTGAGAATGGGCTGAAAGACTTAGGAGTGACCAGCTAAATGAAAAGAACACTTTAGGACTGATCAATGCTTGATAAAAGCCTTCACAAGCATCAAAGGTTGATATAAAGAAGAAATAATCTGTTCACCATGTCCATGGTGGGCAGGACACGAATTAAAGGCTTTAAGTTGCAGCAAGAATAATTCAAGTTACTTATTAAGGGGGAAAAGTACTTCTTGATGGTAAGTGAAGCACAGGAATTTCCTGGAGAGGTCATGGAGACCTCATAATTAGAAATTGTAAAGAAGTGAATAAACAAGCATCTGTCAGGAACGAACTCAGCATAGATAGGAGATGAACTAGATGACCTTTTTGAGATCTCTTTCCGTCTTTTTTTATGGTTCGATGATTCAGTATAACTAAAATGATGTTTGATAATCTCTCTGCTCTTATGGTTAGAAAAAAGATTCATCTTGGGAATTTCTAGGAGTGGAAAAGTTTTTATAACAGCTGTGGAGGACCTTTTATTTATTTGCTGGTGTGCCTTAAATGCATGGTACTTTAGTAGACAGTAGGTCACACTGTATTATTCTGAGAAATTGGAGTTCCTGGGACCTACTTGGGGAAAGTAGACTACATTATGAAAGTCAAAATATTATGGGCTCTTCTGCAAAATAAATGAATGCAATAAATAATGCCTTTCAAAGCACCCCCAGCATTAATTTTCACCAGTAATAAACTTCTCCTAAACACCTAAACCCAAATTTAGCATTCTCCCTAGAAAAATACTTCTAGATACCACAGATCACATTTAAAGATTCTATGTGCCGCCTCCTCTTTCCCCACCCTCACTTTGTAGCTTTCTGAGATGGTCTTTTAGTGCATGGCTCCCACCTCAAAAAAAACACAGATAACACCACTTTGCTTCATAATGGTGTTATGAAGTAAACAAATTTGAGAATAATAAATAAATGCAAGCTCTGGAATACAGACCGTGCTGTATTAATGATAAGTGACATTGCATCACTCTTCCATTTTACAGATAACCTCTACATCTTGTGCTTATGGAGTGAAGCCATACATCAGCTTCGTGCTTTAGCAGCAGCCCTAAGGCAGACCCAAAGCCATCTAATGCTGCTCTCTGCTTAGCGACTATCGTTTCTCATCCGCAGGCCCAAGGACAGACCCACGTTCTTCACAGGAGAGATCCTATACCCCTCTCAATTTGTGGGGTTTACACAGTCCCAAAGAGATGTGACTTACTACAGCAGATCAACCAATTCATCAATCTCCTTTAAAATCATAGGATCTACTTCAGCCCAACAAATATTATACAATCGAGTCTGCATATAGCCTGAGTGTGAGAATAAAACACTTTTCTGTTCAGTTTCGCTTTTTCTGAGATCTGCAGATATTATGTGTGTGTGAGGTGAGGAAAAAAGAGGGAGAGAATGTAGCAAAATAGACATGGTATGCCAAAATGAGAAAGATCCTGTTATTCTTTTCTCTGATCAAGCTACTGGCCACAGAAAAATGGCCAACATGAACTGTATATGCCAAAGTCAACTTCAGCTGACGTTCATACTAGCTGTTCGATCTTTTATCTGCCAACTTCCACCCATTTTCCTCAATTGTATCCACATTTAATATTATTTTAGCCATTAAAAATGTGGTTTTCTACTTCGTTCAAGTTTTCTGTGTAACAGACATTTTATTCTTCCACTGCAATATACTGGAGAAATAAAATGCCATTCATGCAACAGAAGTGATACTCTACTGAATATATACTACCAATAACTCCTAATCACTAAAGCTGTTTCCTTTTTTGACCATTTATATGGATTTAAATAGGAAATCAGAGAGTTTACTTCTTATTTTCAGTCTAAAACCACACTATGAAAGGGTTATTTTCAGTGAATAAAAACTAAACTGTGTACATCATTATTTTTTAAGAGATCTTTGAATTATAATATTGTTTACATGCTTGCTGAAAAAAAAAAAAAAAAACAACCAAAAAACAACTGCTGAGTTCAACCCTAGTTAATTGAGAAAGAAGGCTTCTGTGGCTATATTGCAGGAACTGATAAAACGCAAGGAAAGGGACCTCCTACTCTGAGAATCTCTGACTGTAAATCTCACTAGTTTATGAGTGGAAAATACCCAAATAATTGTTTTGCTCAGAGGCGCTAAGCACCTGTAGCTGCTGTGGACTGTAATTGGTGCTGTCGACACTCATAACTTCTGAACATTTGGATTGTGTAACTCACCCGTCCTGACATCAAGAAGACAGACAACTCCGGGTGGTGCTGATCTGGGGTGAGGCAGCAGACTTAGCTGAATTTCAGGTTGTTTTGATATGGACAATGTTCACTTGCCCATCTGAAAAAAAAAAAAAAAAAGAAAAAGAAAAAAAAAAAAGGTGGTTGATAACTGTAAACTTCTCAACTGGGAAGAAAAAGGCTTTCAGTCTTTCCTCAGACTGCCCTACCCACCTGAAGCATTGTCATGCTACAAGCAAACTATTGAGAGAAATGGAGATTGCAGTGTTTTCATGACATATTTTGTTCTATTGTTTTTGACTTTAGCTGTTTTATTTCCCACAGTCATGAGGAGTACCAGGCCCTCGTGAGCAGTGCCTGCAAACCCCTGGCTAGCATCCACAGAGGCTGAGACCACCAAGAGAATTAAACACAATTGAATACTAGATGTTTCCTCTAAGAGCGCCTCCCTCCGTGCACGTAATGTTCGGTAGAAATGAAACCATGGGTGTTGCAGAATTCACACTGTCATGGCGCTAAGTGGGAAACACGTAAAGATTTAGTAAGCCAGAACCTGAACCTCTGTAAAAATGACTGCACATTGCAACTGGGCACAGCGCAGTTCCTATCTACCTGGAGTACCAGCGCAGCTCCTGACGAATTGTAATGTGGTCCTTTCAAGCTGATGTTGACTGTGAGGCCATCACCTAAGTCAGCTGTGATTTCTGGACGGCTTTCCAGCGTGCGCACAGCAACTTGGTTTGGACGTCATAAATACACGGATGCCCCAGTGCTGGAGAAGACAGGGGACGAGGTGTGATGCTCCCAGGGTGGGATACCTCGAGGGATTCCAGACATGGCGCTGCCGGAGAACCTTGTAGCTGACTGCTTTTTCACCGGAAAACAGTGATTCATCAAAACAGAAAGCTTTTGTTGGAACGCGTGATGTGCAGCATTAACTTTTTTTTTGTCAGAAAGGACTTCTCAGATTCAGGAGAAGAGAGCTGGCTGGCACTGCAGAGGCCCAAAGAGAGCGGGGTGTGTGCGCCTTGCCCTCCCCTACCCGATTTGGGCAGCGATCGGCCTCCCAGGCAGCGTGTCCGGCTCCAGGAACAGGGAAAAGCCACTGCCGCAACCGGGCCAGCATGGCTGCTCGGGACACTGGTGCATGCTTTGGGGCTTAAACCGTTTGTAAAGTGAAACGAACTGGTAAAATCCGGCACTGGGATGCTGGGTGCGGATGAACGCCACGCTGCTGGGAAGGTGAGGCATGCCAAGGAACCCGGTTCCCCGCGGTGCGGGGCAGCAGCACCAGGCACTTGGCCTTCCCTGAGGCTTCCTACAGCCCAACGTCCGAGCCACAGCCAGGGCCCCGTCTCCTCGCCGTGAGGAGATCCGGCCGCCACGCCGAGACAGCGGCGTTCCCGGCACACGCCGGCTAAACCACGGTTCGCCCGTTTCTCCTGGGCACACAGGCACGTCTCGGGGCGATCGTTTTTGGGCTTGGGGGGGGGGGGGGGGGGGGGGGGCTTTTTTCCAGGCCCCCCATCCGGCCCGTCGTGCGCTTCACCCGGCCCTGCACGATCGCCGCCCGCCCTCCCTCAGGCGGCGGAGGCGGGACGGCTGAAGGGGCGGCGGGCAGCGCGGCACCCCTCACCTCACGGCGGAGCCTGCCCCGAGCGGGGGGTCACCCTCCGGGGCGGGCGGGGCGGCCCCGGAGAGCCCCGCTGACAGGGACCCCGGCCCTGAGGCGGAGGCGGTGCCGTTGGGGGGCGGCACCTCCCCTCCCCCGGCCCTCCCCTCCCTCCTCCCGCCGCGCCGCGCCGCCGCCCCCTCCTCCCGGGCCGCGGCCGGGGATATCCCCGGCCCCTCCCCGGCGGGCCGGTGGCGGCCCAATGGAGGCGGAGATGCTGTGCGGGCTGCGGGCGGGCTGGGGGCGCCGCCGAGCCGCGGACGCCGCCGCCGGCCCGGGAACGCGCACACTCGGCGGGGAGCCGGAGGCAGAGGCGGGCGCAGGCGGCGGCGCCGGGGCCGGGACTCTGGCAGGCGGCGGCTGGGATGAGCCGGGGGGGCGGCTGTGGGGGCAGATAGCGTCCCGCGGGGAGGCGGCCGAGTGGGGCTCGGAGCGGCGGCGGGGTCCGCCCGGTAGCGCCATGGCGGCTCAGTGCGACCCGCTGAGCGGGTACCTGCAGCAGCCCCTCTCCGACCCGGGCTCTAACAGCGAGCGCAGCACCGACTCGCCCGTGCCCGGCTCCGAGGAGGACTCGGCCGGCCCGCCGCGGCCCCTGCACAGCCCTGAGTGGGGCGAGGAGCGATTCCGGGTGGACAGGAAGAAACTGGAGGCCATGCTCCAAGGTGAGGGCGGGGAGAGGCGGCGGCGGTCCCCGGGGGGCGCGGGGCGGCGGCGGTGGTGGCGGCCCGGGAGGGGAGGGGGCCGCGTCCCCGGCCCGGCGGGGAAGGGGAAGGCAGAGTATGGCGGGCTGGGCCGGGGACCCTCCTGTCAGCCCCTCCGGCGCCGCAGAGGGGCGGCCGGGGGCTGGCCAAGGGCTTGGGTCCGGCGGGAGCCCCGCCGGCCGGTCCTGGGCGCCGTCGTGGCCTCCCCCGGCGGGGCTGCGGGGGGAGGAGGCTCCGTGTTACCCCCCGGAGCGGGCCAGGAGCGGGTGGCGGGGGTATCCCTGGACCGTCAGCGGCGGCTCTGGGCCGGGCGGCCCCGGCGTCGCGGATGGTGTCGGCAGCCGGCCCCACCGGGGCTCCTCCCGCACCGGGAGGCTGCGGCGCTGAAGGTCGAGGTCTCTCAGATATGCCGCTCGAAAAACATGGTATCCCTGCTGTGGTGGGGCCGTTCGGGCTCTGGGCTTTCGAGGAACAGCCGTGTCGCGGGGAGGGAGCCTCCGAAGCCGGACGTCCCGTCCGGAGGAGCGGGGACGGCGCCGGCGGAGCTGACAGCGGCGGCCGCTGCCTCAGGACCTGCGCTGCCTTTGGCTCCGCTTTCTCTTTTTTTTTTTTTTTTTCCCCTAAGTTAAGTCTACATATTTTGTCCCAGTATGTTTTGAATTATCTCACTCTCAGTGGAAGTTACGTAGGCAGTTTTTGACAAAATAATGTAAGAGTAACGCTTGCTGGTTTTGTTGCTGAGGATCAGATAAATAGATTTAAGCGGGTTGAGGATGTTGTGGAATGGGGCGATTCCCGTGGGCTGTTCCCTGCTGTCTGCTCTGAAGAGCCCATGAGAACGGAGGTGAGTTTCAGGTCTTACATAGACAAATCTTAGGGCATGTTTGCATCAACAAGGGAAGAGGATGGTGGTTTCGAGAAGCGTACTCTTTCCTCTGGGACTGCTGTTTTGTAAACACTTAATGTTACACTTAACATGGTAATTCCTGTATTTTACCTACAGTTTCAAAACAAATAAACCCCTGGCAAATATTTTGCTATAGTCCACGTGGCCTGTCAGAGGGAAGGCGTTTCATTGCTTTATTGGAAGCTGTAGGTGCTCACTGCCTGACCATCCCCTGTCCGAGCACCTGCCTCCTCCAGCGATGGAGGCTGTGGGAGCTACCAGAGGGACAGGAGCGGGTGAGTTGGTTTGGTCACTGAAGAGCTGTGGTTTGATTTGGTGACTACAATGATTGGAATTTTTCTAATTGAGATTCTCTCTCCCTGGGGGTGAGTTAATCTTTAATCGGTTAATACTTTAGTGCTAGTAGAAAAATCTCATTATGTAATGCAGTAAAGAGAAAGGAATTCAGAGGAACAGAATTCTCAGAAGCAGCAACAACTGTTTACGAAGATGTGCTCATCAAAAGTGTCTTAAACCCAAAAACACATGGGTATTGAGAAGAAAAAATATTTCTGTGTATAAAGTGGTAGGAAAAAGGATCAAAAGTTACGAAGTGCTTTAAGAAGACTGAAGGTTGCCCTAACATTTTCCTCTAGTAGCAAAATAAATTTCCATTATCTCATCCCCCACACAGTCCTTCCCTCTACTGCCTGAGGTAGTAAGCATGCGAGGGTAAACAAAGCTCCTAAGCAGAATCCAAAATACTGCATAGGTTGTGTCATCCAGTAGTAACCAGTGTCAAAATGTGAGATTCTTTTTTTAGTTTGCTTCTTTTTAAAGTTTTTTTTTCTTAGCCTCTTAAGGGTGTAGTAAGAAGCGTTTGATTGATAGAGTACAGTGAGTAAATGCTGCTTGCTTTTTGATGGCAGGTTCCTGTGTGTCCAGTCTAGAATACAAATGCTTCAGGTGATGGTTTGAGGAGTTTCTGCATCATATAGTTATCCTTTTTCTGAAGAAAAGTACCTGTTGGACTGGGTAATGAGTGATTTTGTGTGAAAATCTAAACTTTCTGACTTACTGGTAATGAAAACCTGCTTATTAGGAAGCATGAGGCAAATATAATCATTCTTTCTGTCAGAAAACTGTGAACTATTTGTTAAAACTTGTTGCTTTCATTCAGTTTTCTCTCCATACTTTACAAGTTTTTCTCATCTCTTGACTTCCTACTGCCAGGGTGTCACAAAGCATCATGAAGCCAGTTTTGTAACTGGTACCCCTACATTCAGAGTCAATTATACTGCTGATTTACAAGCCAAAGTTGATTTTATTTTTTAACCTCTTCTCCTCCCCCCCCCCCCCCCCCCCCCCTTTTTTTTTGTGGTCATCTTTTGGGATTGGAAACTCTGACTCCCCCTAGTAGGAAAGGAACATTGAAAAGGAAGCAGTGTGCCATCTCCAGCAACTAACTTAGGTTAGACAATTCCTAGGGTTGTGTTTCCTATGGCTTCTAATACTAGGTCCTTCACTGGAAGTTCTTAAAATATGCAGAAAGTGGAAGGGAAACATCTTTGTAGTCTAAGTGGCGATGACCAGATTTCCAGTTTCCAAAAGTTATCAATTTTTTTGCTTTTTTTTTTAAACTGAAGCTGGTGTAAATAGATCTTCTTGTTCATCTTCAATGCTTAAAGGCTCTTCTTCTGCTTTTACCAGCTGCTAGAGATCATGTTTACACTTGTGAAAGTTACTTTTTAAATAATTTAAAAACTTATGGTTTCTTGTAGTGTTCATCATAGCTTTCTTATATTATGGGAAAGTGAGAATACATCATCTTTAGTTCAGTTGTCTTTAAAGCCAAGTTTGAGACAGCATCTGTTGAAGAAACCTGTCAGGAAATGTTCTCATTCTTGCTTGGGGATCCCTTATTTTTTTGCTGGTCAACATCTGTTGTTTGCCGTACTAATGATGAAATGTTAAAAAAACCCAAACAATCAGGGATAGAAAGAATATGAAGAAGCTCAGTGTTTGGCTTCGTGCTTCTGTTATATTCTGTGATTGCATTGCTGAATTTTATATGCATTTCTGCAGTGGTTATTCTCATCTTTCCTGCACTTGATATTTTGTGGTTGGTTTTTTGGGGGACAGTGTTGACTTCAGCAGACTGTGTGGCCCTTGTGGGAGACTGGGAGACTACTGTCACATGCAGAATCCACCCCTGGAGTAAGTGCTGTAGCAAGACGCTGGGTACCTCTTTCAAAAAAAGAGTCGATGTAGCCAGTTTGCTACCAGCTGTACCTGAAGCAGAAACCAAATCTGAATTGAGGTGTCAGACAATATTGATAGATTTGAGTGCTACTGGTATTTTATTTTTTTTTCCACTTTGAAAAAAATGTTTTAGCATTTTTGGTGTGCTGAGGTTCGGTTCTGAATAGCCTTAAGATAAATATGTCAAATAGAAGGTAGAGGGAGCTTCTCTGAGAGCTTTGCTTTTTCTGTTCGGAATGTCAGAAAATGCAAAAGCTGTGGTAAAAACCTTGGACATAAGAACAACTATTTTCTTGTTGTGCCCAACTATGTTGTATGACTGTTTTATTACTTGCTTATAGATGAGCAGAATAATGTTCCATGAACAAATCTCAGTCTTGGCAGTGGGATGTAAGCTATCTTATGCTGTGTGTCTCCATCAGAGTTTGTTGGTGAACAGATCTCTTTAAACTTTTACTTTTTCCAGAAAGAAAAATTATTTTCCTTATTATTATTCTTCTCTATTATTTTTGAATAAACTGATCAGCTGTTCTCTTCAGCAGTGACAGAAGATGATATTTCGTAGTAGCCCTATTAATTATAGCTGCTCCGCACTAAATTATGGTGAACGCTCAGGTGACTTAATACTGTGGAATGATTTAGCAAATGTTTGAGTGTCTGTTACCGTAGCAGCTGAGTATTATTACAAAAATGCAAAACACTAAACTTAGAAAAGCTGTCCAGAAAGTATAATCTTAAGGACTAATGTCACAGCCATCAATGGACTTAGACAAGTTGACCATGCACCTTAAAAAAACAAAACCACAACCACCACCCTCCAAAACAAAACCAACAAAAAACCCCAACACCACCTTTTTCTCGTGCATGGTGTGTTTTATTCTTGGATACAAAGTGTTATGCTTGTCTTGTATTTCAGATAATCCTTTTTCTCTGCCATGTTCTTTAACAGACATTGGGGGATTTGATGGGATCCATGTACAGCACATGCTTAAATACTTCGTGACTTTATAATGCACCAACATACAACAGTATCTGGGTGAAAAAACCAAATCCACATCATTGTTTTTAAGAAGAATCTGACTCTAGCGGTGCTGTGGATGCCATATTACATACACCTCTTTCTTTAAAGAAATAGCTATGTGCCTGTTAGAATTCAGCTTTTCTCTGTTCTGTTTTGGGTTTTTATGCATCATCTTTCAGTTTGGTGACTCTACTGGGTAATTTTTTATTTTGGAATCTAGAGACTTTTTTATGGGTGGTTTTGCATTTTGTTTTCTTTCATGAGGTAATTCAGCATTTGTCTTGGCTATTGATGAATAAAGACATGAAGAAAAGCACAGAACTACATGCTCGGGAAGCTCTGAAGAGTACTTGGCACCACAAGCACCCTGTTTGCTGTTGAGCTCATCTTCCAGAGCAGGTTGTGTTGATACGGAGTGGGGAATCTTGGAAAATAGTAGTGACCTGTGCTGACTGTCATTAATGCCTTCATATGTTAACTGCAGTAAGTCTGAATTTATAGGAATCACGTCAGTCTTAATTTATGTAGTGTAGACAATTTCTAAAACTAATAAAGGATCACTTACTATTTTTCAGGCTGTAAGGATAAAAGTAATTCAAATTTAGTGTGAACAGTCAATTCAAGCAGCTCGTTTGAGTGAGTACCTCTGCGTAGCTCTCCCTGCTGCCATCGCAGCGTTGGGTGAGCATTTCCCCCATCCTGCTCCCTCAGTTTTGGTGCTCTTTGCCTGTTATGGGGAGTTAGAAAAATGCTCGATTAGTAATTTTTCACCAAAAGAAGCCCTGCTTTTCTTAGAGGGAAGTAACATAAATACTTAGATAACTTTTTTGCACAATTTAATCCAGGTGAAACTTATTTACTGTAAATCTACAGAAAACCAGTTAATTCCTTTGCCTACAGGTCACCCTTGAGGCTGTTGCCTGATCCCAGGACTGTACTTATGCAATGCCTAGTTCCGATGCCTAGATGATAACCAATTTTTGTTTGCTGATCCATCAGGTGAAACTTGCTGTATTCAAACAAGTATATTTTCCCTACTTAATGCGTAACTATGTGGGGAAGTGTCCTTTTAATACTTTTTCTTAAACCTCTCTACTAGTTTGTTTCAACTACAGAGAATGATAAATTGATGTGTGACAAGCAACGTTGGGGCAGGGGTGTGTGTGTGTTAGAAAAACACTTGTATTTGAATGTACTGAAGAAGATGGAGATGTTTTAGGAAACCTGGGCCTCCACTGAGACTTTGCTACAAACAGTAGTTTTATTAGAAGCTAGATCCTGAAGACGTGAATTAATAGATTTTGAGCTAGTTAACAGCTTAATAGGCAACTGTAACTTAAATAGACTGGTCCTGACTCTGATAGTTTCTGTGTGGAGATGGCAAGCACCGTGTTAAATTTATGTTGGGTTTTTATATTTAAATGGCTATGCAGGAATTACTGCTTCTGGTTTTTTTTTTGTGTGTGTGTGATGGTGGCAGAATTCTGTATAATAAAACGAAATGTACTGTGATCCTTCAAATAATTAGTGTACCTTGCAACTGAAGTTAAAAATACTCAGAGTGCTGTTGATTTATACTCCTGTTTAAAGTTCCCCGAGTCCCTGTTGGAGCTTTAAGAGATGTGAAGCATGTCATTTCTTTGACCAGGTTCTTAGTGAAATATTTTCTCAAACTCCTTACTTTAGTAGGTTCTAAACACAGTTTCTTTTCCTAGAGGAAGAAAATGTTTTTGATTTTTTTAAACTAAATTGTGAGATTTCTGTTGGTGGTTTTTATTATTTTTTTGTTCCTTGCACTGTATCAGCATAACCTGGACAAGGACATAGTTGTGAGGAAACTGTAACTTTTCTAATAGCATTTACATTTGGTGTTTAACTTGCATGTAGCAGAAAAAAAATATTCAAGTTCTTTGTCAGGTTTTCAAATCCCCAAAGTGCTGAATAGTCTATTTCTACAAAAATAAATATATGAAATGAATTTGTGTGACTTGTAGTTTAAAAATGTTCTTGCATTCCATTGTTAACAATTGTAATAATACCACTTTCTCAAGTTTCAGTGTTTTTTAAGTAGTACAACGGACTATCATGGTTTGGCATGAACTGCTAAGTTAAGTATTGCTGGCTTGCACATTCCTGTTGGTTATATTGTAATCTTTACCTCCATTGGAAAATATGTCCTATTTTGAGTACTTATTTCAGGCTCTTGGCTTTATGCCTGTCAAACAATGAAACATGTTAGTTTCCTTTAATTTCAGACCTCTGAACAATTAATAGCTTTTTAAATTTAATTTTGTTACAGTAGTATCCCTTACTGTGAAGACTCAGTAGTGACTTTCATGAACTTTGAGCATAAAAACTAATATGACTACACATGAGTTGGAGTTCAGATAGCTTATTAATTGTGTGTAGCTGAGGAAATGAGTACTTGATTTATGGATTTCTTCTTTAAGATGCTACCTGTTAATCAGTGGTAATCTTAAAAATAATTTTGACTTAAGCAACTAAAAACATTCCTTGAATATATCTGGAACTTTTGTTCATTATCTATTTTTGTTTATGACTAGGCTTTCTTGTCTCTGCTTCAGATCAGTATGACTATTGCAATGGGGCAATGTAACCCTTCATGCTTCAGGGCCTTTTATAGCTGATTTATGTAAAGATGTCTACAGTGATATCCTCTTTACT
The DNA here is from genome assembly GCA_947846985.1 of Fratercula arctica. NCBI lineage: Eukaryota > Metazoa > Chordata > Aves > Charadriiformes > Alcidae > Fratercula > Fratercula arctica. Next base: position 32,690,419 of record CANTUZ010000010.1, read on the forward strand.
GGAAAAGGAATATGTAATTTAAAAATAGTATTTCCTGTTAAAGGTTCATTGATATTGTGAGGGAAGGCTCACGAGTGACAGCAACCCTCTGCCAGGGTATGTTTGGAGCTATTGGAGTAACTGGAATCTTTATAGAGAACAGAGCTGTACCCTTTCTGCTGTTCTGCCTCTAGCTAGTAGTCTGAGGAGTCTGGATATTCAACAGGTTCTCTCATATTTATACATAACAGTGTAGTTTTTGGATACTGGGTGGGGTGATGCAAGAAGAGATGGGTGTGATGGCTAGGGTGTTTAAAACAAGTGCAGAACAGAGATGATGCTAGGCATCTGAATCGATACGTCGCTTGCTTAGTGGCATAACTACGTTCAATTCTGCTGCTGCAAACCATATTTCATGAGGAGAGGTTGATGGGCATGTAGCAACATTGGTCTGTCCTAGTCATTATCCTGGCTGTAGTGTAATAGAAACCAGGGCACAGAAATGGGGAAGGCATGCAATAGGCATCTGCCTGCAGGATAGTTACAGGAGAAGCTCTCATGCCTTTCCTGGGAGATCCACTTGAGTGGGTACCTCCTTGCAGTACCTGTTGCTAATGCAGGCAACATGGATATCGGAGAGGTGGAACTGGAGGTCTGCATGCGGTCACAGGGCTATGATTCTGCTGAGGTTGGAGAGGTGTGATGAGATAGCTCTTAGGACTGGAGTCCTTCCATGACTGGATACAGGTTCTCCAGGATGCTGAGGAGGAGGTGTTGCCCTTTTATGTGAGAGAGCAGTGGGGTTCCATGGAGCTCTGCCTTGGGACAGAGGATGAGCCAATGGATGACCAGTGCATGGGTCAGGATTATTGGGTAGACCAGTATAGGTGGTGTTATGGGTGTCTGGTACAGACCATCTGATTAGGAAGAAGCAGCAGATGAGGCCTTCTTCAGACAACTGGAAGAAGCCTCATGTGTGCAGGCCTCGGTCTCTGTGGAGGACTTTAACCACCCTGCTCTCTACTGGAGAAACAGTACATCAGGGGCACAAGCAATGTAGAAGACTTCTGGAGTGCGTTCACGACAACTTCCAAACATAGGTGATCAAAAAGGCGACAATAGGAGGTGCTCTGCTGGACTTTGTACCTGCAAGCAAAGAAAAACTGGTCAGGGATGTGATGATGGAGGGCAGCTATTCAGAGGGACCTTGACAGGCTGGAGAAATTGGCCAACAGCAAAAGAAAACATGAAGTGCAGCACCAGAGGAGGAATTACCCCATCTACCATCACAAGTTTGGGCCTGCCAGGCTGGAGAGCAGCATCACAGAAAAGGACCTGAGGGTCCTGATGGACAATCTGATCATGAGCAAGCCCGCAGTGTGGCATTGTGATGAAGAAACCCTATAGCATTCTGGGTTGCATGAGAAAGAGTGTTGCCAGCAGGTTGAGGGTGGTGATCCTTGCTTGCTACTTATCCTTGGTGAGACACATCAGGAGTGCTGTGTCCAGACCTGGGTTCCCCAGTACAAGAGAGGTGTAGGCATACTGGAAGAAGCCCAGCAAAGGGCCACAAAGCTATTGAGGGACTGGAGCATCTGACATAGGAGAGGCTGAGAAATCAGGGACTGTTTGGCTTTAATCTTGAGAAGAGATGACACAGGGAAGACTTTATTAATTTTGTGTATGTGTGTCAGGGGGTATAAGCAGAGGGAGCCAGACTCTTCTCAGTGGTGCCTAGTGATGGGACAAGAAGCAAAACTCATTTTATGAATTTTCCCCTTTTTCTGAAAAGGAAACAATTCATAAAATCTGGAGACTTGTCAGTTTTGCAATGTTCAGTGCTGACATGAGATCACTAATGTCTCTCTTTTGGAGAGCAAAGGAATCAAAGAATTATTAACTACAAAGCTTAATGTTAATTTTACATTTTCAATTTTTGAGTTAAAATACTAAATCTAGTACTGGACTGTAATATTAGAACACAATGTTTACTAATATGTATTGCATAAGACTATAACTAAGCCATTTTAGGTAAATGTCTGATCAGATACCAGCACTAAAAATGGCACTTTGCAGCCTGAGCTGTGCTCCAGGGTTGATAAAATTGTGACTGAGAATAGGGGTCAATTTGCCTTCCCCAGGGCAGTGAGAAACATTTGCTGGGGAGAAAAGTGGTCTGCAAATCCCACCTTTCAAAGTCCTGGTAGGATTTAAATTTATTTTTTTTTAAAACTTCGGTTTTCTTATGCCTGATTAGTGATGCTTTTTAGTGTCATATCAGTGAAACTTAACTTGTGACTGTTCCCTCAGTATTTTATTTAGATTGCCTATATATTGATGAAAAAATAAGGAAATATTTTGGATAGCCTGTGTTAAGTGTTGATGTAGCCAGGGCTTTAAATAAGCGGCGCTGAGAACAAAAGACAATGCCCAGCACACTTCACGTGTCATTTGGTTGCACCAACCTGAATGATGTTTGGTATGGAGGTGATGCATGGTGACCCGGCTGTGTGGCTGGTGGCAGCGTCTGTGCACACACAGATGAGTACATGCCCTTGGTCTGTTGTGTGCAAGGGCTGGGTCAGGCTAATGTGGGCTCAGCTGCAGCCCCTGCCTTGGGACGATGGTGGCCAGTTCAGGTGGCTGCTGCCAGGGCAGGTTTCGGTGGGCACCTTCTGTGCTTGTCCTCATGAGGGGTGCATGGATGCTGTGTTTGGGTGCAGATTGCAATCTTGCCAGGGGTGCTCTGGCCCGTGGGAGTGTGACTGGAGGTCCCTGGTGGGAAGGGGACCTGCGGCCTGGCTGGGCTAACTGGGACACAGGTCTCCTGCGACAGTACATAGAGCACTGCTGCTCTGATGCCTTCAAAGAATTTTTCAAATCATCATCACACAAGGGTATAATTATCCCTAGTTAGCTCATGTGTGCTTCTTAACTGCTTGAGCTTAAACTGAGGCATCAGGGCTCACTTACAGGGATTGAATAAACTAGCCAGTGGTTCAGTGGCCAAGCAGTGGGAGCAGACTGCGGGTTGGAGTGCCTCACTGGTTCAAGTGGTTTGGTTCATGGACTCCATGCTGTGCTTTACACTGTGTCCTATCAGCTTTACGTTCTCACTGATGGCATGTTAGCAAGTTGTGAAAACAGATCTTCGTAATGCAGTTTAGATTGGAGCACAGCCGTGTTGTCTCTATCGCTTGGATTCTGTTGTGTAAACCACAGAAAAACTTGTTGCTCAATGTACCCTTCCTGGAAGTCTCTTCCTTGCACATGTAAGTGAGAACAAACAGGAGATAACTTGTTCTTTAGGCTTCTTTTCTTTCAAGTGTGAAGGTTTTTTTAAAAAAGTGTTTATAAATGTATTACTTGTGATGAGAAAGACAGACAATAAAAGGCACGAGATTTCCAGTCATACTGACTACCTCCCAAATGGCCAGCTGCCAGCGGCTGTGTCTTTTGAATTTGGCATCTTGAGATCAACAGCTTTATAAATGCTGTGGAATAAAGCTACTATTTTTAATGCTTAGGGTTGTTGTGTTTTTTTTTTTTTTTCCAAAGCTGACCAGGTTGATATCTCCTAGAACTTTAAAGATCAGATTTTTGACCCATTTTATTAGAGGCTAAGGACTATTGGAGTACATTGTGATCACTTGGGAGGTCACTTGCCAGGATGCACACAATCTGCAATCAGTTGAAGATTTTCTTGAAGACGTAGTTAGCAGCTGATAAGTGATATGTATGTATGTAGTTAAATACTTCAGCTGTTACACCATCTCTAGAGAGGTACAAAGGCAACCTGATAGAAATGTTACTGGACCAGGAGCAATAGCCTCCATTGACCTACCTTGCGACCTCAATTAAATTGCTTTTATTTGCCCAATCTGATTTGATGGTTGAGCCTTTTCCCAGAGGTAGGAAGCTGGTCAGTGTGGTGCCAGCTGCAACAGCCTCAAATTCCCTGTTCCTATGCAATTCCAGTACTCCCCTGGTGTGTAAAAGTTGCTATAAACCTTGTGGAAAAATACTCCTTACATAGAAAACTCGATAAACTTGTATGGAGAATCTCTCAAATATTAAGAAAATAGCGACTCCCCATTCCTCTTTTGGCTTTTTGCCTGTTGGGAACATGTGTGGATGCAAGTGAAGCGTGAGCCGTCCATTTTCCATTTGCTAAGCTTCTGTGCAGGCCAGGCCTGGGAGGCTTTGCGGAGTCTCAGTTCCATTTTCCGCTAAAAATGTGATATCAGTCAGGTCTGCAAGTATTGTATTCGAGGAAAAATGAGCAGTAATCCTTGTGCTTATATGGTTATTGTGAGGCTTGCAGCATGTAGATACCGAAGAATTTCTTTGTAATACTTTTATATGTACTTTTTGCCCCGCTGTCCCACAGAGAGGATTGTCTTTTTTTTTTTTTTGTGGGCCTGCCCAATATTTTATTTAAGAAGCTATGGGATGGTAATTTTTTTAGGTCTTGCAGTCATTCTCTAAAGCTTTTTAACTTGTAAAGATAACTTCTATTTGTTAGAGTTATGGTGCCACAGGATGTTTTTGCTCTAGATGCTTGAATATTATAGAGCTTTTGAAAGCAAAAATTATAAATAAAAATGAGTGCCACGGAAAGGTGGGGGGGGGGGAACCCAACAAAACAAAAATCATAGAATGGTTTGGGTTGGAAGGGACCTTAAAGATCATCTAGTTCCAACCCCCCCGCCACGCGCAGGGACATCTCCCACTAGACCAGGTTGCTCAAAGCCTCATCCAATTTAGCCTTGAACACCTCCAGGGATGGGGCATCCACAGCTTCTCTGGGCAACCTGTCCAGTAAAGAATTCCTTCCTAATATCTTTCAGTTTAAAACTGTTACCCGTCGTCCTATCATTACATTGCCTGATAAAGAGTCCCTCCCTGTCTTTCCTGTAGGTCCCCTTTAGGTACTGTAAGGCTGCTATAAGGTCTCCTCGGAGCCTTCTCTTCTCCAGGCTGAACAACCCCAACTCTCTCAGCCTGTCTTCGTAGGAGAGGCACTCCAGCCCTCATTGAGACCTCACTCCAGATCATTCAAGTGAAATAAGTATATAGTTTGAATATAGATATATAAAAAAAAAAGATTGGGCTGTGTTATTTCTCACTTACTTGGTATAAAGTATCTGTAAAAACTAGATTCATTGCTTGTACTAGCAATGAGATGACTAGCAGAATAAAACCAAAATCACATTCTGCCGCTCGTGGAACAGGTCAGATCATGTGCTTTGTCTGGTTAAACTTCATTCTTGGAAAGGAATTATGCTATATTTCCTTGTGAGGAAAATCAGGATTAGGCCAAGTAAATGTGGCCTGAAAGAAACAGTGTTAATAGATAATTGGAGATAGACATTGATAATACTAATGATTTATCCTAGTTTTTAAAAAAGTGCCATTTCAGTCCTTTTAAACATATATGATATATACATATGTGTTTTTTTCATAATGTAACATGTGCATATACAATCTGTCTGTTATGTGATCTACCGGTGCTATTAGTATCTTGTTATATAAAGTTTTGAAATTTTTAATTGTATTGATATACCAAAGTTTTGTGTTGAGGTTACATTCAAAAATTTGGAATATTTGGTATTTTCACCACTTCCTTTTTTGTTTATAAAATATTTTTAAATTCTACCTACAGGTGGTGATACTTTTTTCCATTTGAAGCTAAGTCTGGTTTTAGGGATCTGTATTGCCACTCTGAATTAGTGGTTTAAACTAACCTTTAAATTTGCCTTTTTCTCTATTGCCAATAACTTTGTGTGAATGGAGGGCTTTGATTAGATCTATTTGCATTGGCTCTGTTCTGTTCAGACTGCATCTGCAATAAATTTATGGTAGTTGAATATATGAGATTGGTAATTTAAGACTAAGCATCTTGAGAAATGTAAAAAATGACATTCGTAATTCCAAAATAAATATTAGGTGGATTAAGTGATGCATTTTTATGCTATGGAAAGCTTGAGCAGATTGTCTTCTGAAGATATTCCCCATCACCTTTATGGTAAGATAATTGAGTTGCTCGAGGGAATATGAACTCCCGAGGGATTCAGCGACCTGTTTGCTCAATTAATTAAACCAGAAGCTGTGTTGTAAGGTAGTTCCTGTGCAGAACATTATACTGTGCTACAAAAGCTATGATGAGTGAAAGGTTAATCACTTGATTAAAAAAATGTGTTTAAAATCCTATCTCTGTGTGTGTAACACATGTATTTAAATAATATGTATTATGTAGTTTTATGTAATTCAAATGAAGGATCCATATGCATATTGTCCTTACTGTAACATGGAAATAGTTTGTTTCATCATGATCTACTTCAAAGAATGAGACTTGGTCTCACTTTTTCTGAATGTGTAAGTGCATCCATAGATAAGAAGTGCTACAGAATGATGAAATATTAAATTGCTTTAAATGGCCTTTGTTTATATGCAGTTAGACCCATTAAAATAGCATTGATTTGAAGAGTCTGGGTATGGAATACATTTTTAAAATTTTGTTTTATATAGTGGAAAAGAATCTTGGTGCTTTTGTTTAATAAAACAAACATAAGTGCTGTTTTTTCTTAGCAAATTTACTTCGGAGTGCGTGTAAAATAGTGGATAAGAGAGAGTCTGTTTCTAATGTATTCCATGTGTAGAAACAGTGAATAAACTTGATCAAATCTGTAGTCCTTTATAAGCAATTCCTTTTTGAAATACGAACATATCCTGCAGAATTTTCTTTTCTCCCTCTGTGTGGAAGACATTACTGTCATCAGAGTCCACTATACATGGGTTCTCAATACGTGTGAAATTTTTTAATGCACTAAACAATTGAACATGTAAGGGTGTTTTCTGGGTTGCTTAGCAGCAGTCAGGTTTTTTACTTTAAGTGGCCTTCAGTGACATCTTTAGATTGTTCAGAGATTTGGCAGAAATAAAAAAGTCATTCCAGTGTTTGAAACATGAGAAATCGTTTAAGCTGTGAAAAAAGAAGGGTTGGCTTATTGTAAAGTTTTGTTTATATTTAAACATTTACAAAACTCTATATTCAGTGTTCTTGTAAATGTTTGGGATAAGTGAGTGCTGGAAGAGTAGTGTTGGGTTGGATGTTAAGTATAGGTTTAGGTGACTTACCACCTGAAAGATGCAAACTGATTACAGACTGATTGTAAATAAATTAAGTTTTTTTTTAACTGGAATATATCTAGTTGGAAGTGTATTTTTTGTATTTATATATAGAGCTGAGTATTGTTAGTTTACTAAAACACATACAATATTAGATATACTTTTTTTTCTTTTATGGGGTATCAAATGTATATTTACAGGAATCTTTTAATAGGGTGGGTCTGCTGTATCGCTGCAGAGCTGGTGATGGCACTGCCTTCCACTCTGGCTTGAAACAGGCAGCAGAGGATTCCAGACTGGTTTTAGTCTGTGTTAGAGGGTTAAATGCTTCCTGCTGCGGCTCTCCGCTGACTTAGGATGCTTTTGGTGTCTCTCTTCCCTTCCATGTTCTTTCTACTTTACACGATTTAAAGGACTGCTCATCCTCCAAGCGGAGCAGTGGTTGGGTCTGGCGGGAGCGTGCCGCTGGACCCAGTGAGGCGTGGGAGAAGCAAGTGGCTGAGTTAAAGGAAAGATTTACGTAGCTGCCCGTGCAGGTTAGCCAGACCAGAGTTTTAGTAGAAGGCTGTAAAGGCCAAGTTTTTCAGACGGATAGGAAAGATTTTTAAAGTGGGAAATCTTGGGACCTGAGAGGCAAACAGAGACGTGACTAAGAGGATTATAAAAGTCCGGTAGCTTTGGACACGCAGAGGAGAGATCTCCCCGTATGTCGTGCCACAGCCAGACGTACTGTTCTGAGAGGAGCTGCTCTCAGCGCTTGTGTTCAGCTTCTCTTCTGCTCTCTCCATTTGTACTGTTTTATCAGGGGAGAGGAGGAGAAACCACTCACCAGCTCTGTTCCGCCTCCTTCCAGCAGTGTGATGAAGCAAGATCAGCAACTGGAGCACATTTCGGCATTTTAGCAGCTGGTACACAGACTCAGGGCTGTGGCCGCTTCGTGTGAGCGAGAGCAGGCTGAGGGCAGGCATGGGGAGCTGGGAACCCGCTGGGCCTGGATGAGCGTTCATCTTTCTTCCCTCCTCTCCTGCCCTGCCCTTTCAGAGGATGTAAAACACTTACATTTTAGTGTATGCTTTGGTGTAAATACTTTTCTACTTACCTACCCAGGCTTGCCTTCTTTCCACATGATGTGTTGAGTAGGGAGATCTGTTGGTATGCCAGAGGAGAGCCGCTCCAGTTGATCGGATCTGCTTTACTGGAACGGAAGCAGTGGTAAGGCAATTGGGACTAGTGCCTTTCTCTTCACACCAGTACAGCAAATTCAGATGCCTCAGTGCATAGTGACTTCCATATTAAAGGTCTAAGCTGGAAGACCATGATATAGAGCTGCTGATTGTGGGTCATCTTCAGTTTGCATTGTTCTACTCTAAAGAGAAAAGCAACAACCATAAAATAAATTTTGTAATCTTCTAGATAATGTTAGAGACTTTAAGATTATAGCTGACCAGTTTTGGGTACAGCTGCTTATTCACTTTGTAAGGTTTCGGTATTGTGCTGTTTCGCTGATCATCTTAATATCTTGGGAATTATTTAAAAATAATTTAGAGAATATACATATTTTTAAGGTTGATCACTACCATCAGCTGGTAGTGTGATGGTAATGGTACACTTATAGACAGAGCTTCTTATTCTGAAACACTTTAAAGTCCTTAGTATTTAGCATTATGTTGTAATTTATCCTTTCTTATATCGTTTTAAAAATTAAAGGAATAAGAATACATTCTTAATAACATCTAAGTAATTTTATATTCTGCAAAGGAGTTTAGCAACAGCAAAAGTTAAAACATTAGCATCTCTTCTAATTCTAAAATAGAGAAATCTTTCATTGTGGTCTCTTGTAATTCCCAAATGATGTAGCTTTCTCAAAGATTCTACTCTTGCGCGGTATCTCTTTAGTTCAGGTTCAGAACTACCTTTTTAGGTAATTCATGAGTTAAACCTTGTTGAATTTTAAGGGATAGTATTGCAATGTCTTTGAGGACAGGAGAAGAGTTGAAGAAGCTTGCTTAGGATATGAAGACACTGTTTTTAGGCAAGTTATTATGTAACTTTTGATTTGGTTTTCAGATGTCCTCTAATGACTCTCTAGTACTTTCTTCTGCAAATGGCAGTTACTGCTCCACATAGCCTGCAGGTCCAAACCAGTATGTTACCAGCTTTTTTTGCTCAAATGTAGACTGTTTTGTGACTTTCTGCCAGGAGAGTTTTCTTTTGTGGAGAAACCCCTCTAATCTGTGATCAATGGGTTCATGCAGGCACAGTTAGAGCTGGGAAGCACTTCACTGTGACAGTTTAGGCAACAGAAGCCAATTTAGTTTTTTTTTTCTAAAACAAAATGTTTCTTCTGACACCTTAAATTTGGTGATTATTTTTCAGCAAGTTACAGAAAAGATTTTTATCAGTTTCTGCAAATTGGTTTTGCCAGGGTTGTGGGTTCCTAGTAGCCAAGCTGTCTTATGATTTCAGGGTAGCAACTTACAGAGATGAAAAGTATTTTATGGTTAAAGTGAATTGAGCTGTAGCAGGAAACCTGAATTCAACCCAAATCAAAATAGAAGAAAAAAATGCAAACAGGAAAAGTTGCTTTTTTTGGCAGTCTTAATAATAACTGATGAACTCTAGAAATGGAGTAGACCATCTAAACTTTCACCTCTGTTAATTCTAGATATTTTTTTATTATGTACAATTGAGATTTGTATAGACTTTCTGATGAGCTTTTTTGACTTTTATTCTGGCCATTGCAATGTTATTTTTCTTTATGTCAAGACAGCTTTGGGAGCTTTGCTGTGTCTATGGAAAAAGAATAATTTATAAACTTACATGCTTTTCTTTGTAGAACCAAACTACTAGTTTCCATACAACTTAATTAGCCCTAATTATATGCACTGCCTCATTGTTTTTAGTAATGTGCCAAAAAAAGCAAACAATAGCCAAATTCTGGTTTAAAGGGAAAGCTGAAATAGTTGAAGTAGCACTGGTAAAAACAGCATGAAGGAAGAAGCTTAAAAGCATAAATTAAGTGATAAAGTCATCGTGTGCACAGTAGAAAACACAGTATTGTCATGTTTATCTCAAGAATAGGTGGTAGAACAAATTATTTTTTCTCAGATAATGGAACTGTGTGAAGATTAGAGCCACATCTGATGCATCATACTTGTGCTATCGCATGTGGCTGATGTAATATTACACTTCTGTAATATCTTGAGCTCAAGAATAAGTGGTACTGATGGTAAGTATTGTCTTTAGACTGTGGCCGAATAAAGTATGTGTATTGTTTATAATTTTTTTGTTTTGTTAGAACCCCTGATTTCAGTATTAGGAGACAGTATTCTGAAGCTTGGGTTTGCATATCTGTGAGTATATGGACTTATGGTTTTTTCAACTTTAAAATAGACTTGATATAAAATCACTTGGAGTTTCTGCTAACTGGGAAAATTCCTATGGATTAATTGTAACTCTAGGAAGACCCAGTTAACTAAAGTCAATAGCAGGAGGCTTTGCTTGATACTTACGTGTGGGTAGGGCTGTGTTTGCCATTTTTGTGGAGTAGTCATAATGCAGTTGTATGCTGCTTGCTCTAAGTGGACACTTCCACTTTAGGTTGGATTTTCCTGAATGTAAAATGCTCATTTTCTCTGGTGTCTATCGCATCTGCAGGGTGACAGCAGAGCTAAGCATCTGCTCCCCTGCTAGAGTTCTCTGTGCGGTGACTTGTCCTTATCCCTTCTCTGTGCCTTTGTGATTGAAGATTATTGAGTGAAGGCTCCTTTAAGATTTCAAGAGGTGGTTCTTATGCAAATAACTCATGTCTGGAAGTGGAAGTTTCCAGTATGATACATTTGCAAGAAAGCTCTAGTAGCATAATTTACAGTATTATTAACCTTCTTCCTCTTCAAGTGCAGTCTTCTGCAGCCTTGAGATACTGTTTACTCTGCTTAAAGATTCATGAAACATGAACTTTCCAAACATTCAACAGAGGAACTAGAGCAGCAAGTCCTCAGTTTTCCCTTTCTGCTTAGTTTTAAAGCTAATCCATCTTAACTGCATGAAGAATGTACTTTTTCTGTTAGCTTCGTGCAGTGCAAACCAGCTATAGTTCATGTTGTGGAACATCTTGAAGTCTATATTATTGTAATGAAAGAGGAATGTTAGGAATCTCTTGTGGACAACTTGTTTTTTGCCGCAGAGCTTTCTGTATCCTTGCTTTGGATGGTGAAGAGCAAAGACTGTAATTGCTTGTTTAATTTTCCTGTTCCTTAGTAGTAGGCATTTTCTGATGCAAGGGTTCCATGATCTATCCTCCTCTTCCTCTCTTAGGAAAATATCGTAGGCTTGGCAATTTTAGGTAAGATACATATCCTTAAATTTCCTGTTTTCAGCTGGGGGCACACTCCTGCTTTTTGGGCTTTTTTTTTTTTTTTTTTTCTCCTGGATGACTTAGTGGCATTATTTGGCATTACTCTAGGCTTTGCATAGTTTTTACACAGCTGTGAGAATACTGACCTGGCTTTCTCCATCCTGAGTTGCTATGTGTGAATAAGAAGGCTGAAGCAGAGGCAAAGGGCTCAATATATTGAGAAGAACACATAATTTAAGAAGGTGGTCAATGGAGGTTTCTTCTTAAATTATAAGAGGAAGAAGCATTAGAGGGTAAAGTTAACTTGCAGAACTTCCCAGAAGTATAAGTCCGACCCGATATGTGAAAGACTTCCCTTGTGAGGGCTTGATAAATCCTAGAGGAAGCAATAGAGGACTTAAAAATTTAAGATTTTTCTGTGATTGTGATACTTGCCTGAATGCATTGCGATTTGGTGTTGAAAAATCATGTGGCTTAAAATAATCATCAAAAAGAAAGTGAGGCTGAGTTATAGTGTGTGTACCTTTTGTGTAAACTTTATACTTTTTAATGGAGGCTTTATATTCCTGCTCTTCATTGTTTATCACTTTCTCATATTATTCTCTTAATACAGACTTTGATGGAGAAAGAAAACCTAAAGCAATTTTTTCCCAGTATTTATTAACCGGATCTCCTTAGGAACTAGAGCAAGGCATTGTTGTGGGTTTTTATTTTATTTTAAATAGACTACTAACTAATGTTTAGGGGAGACAGTAGGCAAGTATGAGCACATAAGGAGTACTGACCAATCTGTATTCCGTGGTGGTGGTTGTTTTTCACTGAAATACAAACCTGAGATCCCCTTGGCTGTCAAGTGACAAACGTGCCATTATATTTTTACTCTCCATCAAAACTGAGTGCTCAAGGCTTGGCTTATTAATTCTGCTGAACATAAAGTGCTGATAGCATTCCTTTTTGGCTGAAGATACTACTGCAAAGATGCTATTGCAAATGAGCATACAGTAATTCTTATTTTTTATTGATGGGTAACTTTTCTCCTTCACAGAAGCCTGGCCCCAGTACATACTTATGTCTGGGAATGCTGACTTTGAGCTACTTCACCCCGCTCTCAAGTGGACTGTATTTCTTTAGGAAGGTTTGCAGTTCAAAGACCCTCGCCTATTTGAAACAAAACTGTTGTTGAACTAGAAATTACACATTCGTACAGTGTTCTTGTTTTCCCACATATCAACTACAGATATGGTTATTGTAAATTAAAAAATTTATTTGTATAATTGAATTGGAAATAGTTTATTTGTATAGGCTCACTTGTTTTTTACATTGTATAAATCAAATGCAGTTAGGTACTTCTCAGGAGCAAACGTAGCCCTGTAAATAAAGGAGACTTTTTTGTCTCATATTACATATCTTTATCATTCCTACCTAAAATTACTCTCAAGAACAATCCCTTTTAAAAAGTGTTCCCTGATTGTGGCAGTTCATTGTGCTTCTTTTTAAAAGACTTTTGGGTAATACGTTTCCTTTTGTCAGGCTTGATATTTAAGTTGATGCTTTAGGCTAGTTATTTCTTGGCCTATTTATCAATACTTATGTACCTGTGAAATAAAAGCATGCCTTCCTGTAGTTAAATCTAACATTATCTGCTACCATAGCAATCTAATCTTTACATGTTCTTGGACAACACTTTGTTAACATTTTTTGTCCAAAAACTGGACATGGTTTTGGTTTTATTCACTATCAAGTCCCCAGAGTGAGGTTATGCTCCTTGATTATAAAATATATCTTAAAAAAGAAAAAAAAAAAGATAAGGCTTTTGCACTATGTCAGCTCAGCTTCAACAGTTAGATCTGAATGTGTGCATTAATTATTTCAGTTAATTATGACTACTGCAAAGAACACAAATTGGCAGGTAACAGGGCAAATAACAAGGTTTTAAAGTAGACTTCATTTTTTTCTCATTGGTTCATAGATTTTACTTCCAAGTTAGTGAGATTTCCATGTTACTTGGAAAATGAGTGTTTTGGCAAAAGCCTTATGCAGGCATGAAACACATGGACAATATTTATAAAAATGAGATATTTTGCAAGTACACCATGTTGAGAGAAGTTACACAATGTTTAGTCCCTGGTGCTTTATACTGATAGGTGGTAACGTCATTCAGCGTTTAGTGATAAAGAATTATGATTTTTGTTTTTGTCACCCCATGACTTAAAATCTGCACTAATTTGAAAGGGCTATAAGCCTTACAATTACTATGCAGTGTATTGTAGGCTGTCTTTGAGTATTTTTCGGAGGAGTAGGGTGGCATGCTGTCTGACTAAAGAGGCACTTACCACCATGCTTGAGACTCTGTAAGCTTTTTGCATTAGTACTGAATATGCATGCAAAAGAAAATGTAAATATAGGCTTTAAGGTCATTTTTTATGCTAGTAAATGTCATGTTGGGATATGATAAATGCTTGTTGTGATGCTCACCATAGTTTCACCATTAATTCAGATGTGCCTTGTGCTCATCAGCAGATCCTTAAAAATGGCAATTCAAAATACTGTCATGTTTCAGGTCACGTATAAATGTGCATTATGATGTATTAACTTTCTGCTCCAGATTTTGTTTTTATTAACTTTTTTATTTCTCCTGTGTACAAGTTACTTTCTTACTGTGTAAACAGTGAAAAAGGATTTGATACTTGACATAATACAGAAGAAAAAAAAAACATATTCACATGGACTTTTACTGAAAGGATCTGAGTTGAATAATACTGAGCAGAAGTGGGAAAAAATTATTCCTGAAAACAGCATTACACCAAATCAGCTGCACTAACATCTTGCTACTTAATACTGTTTTTGTTTGCAAAAATACAGTGTTTCTTGAGCTAAAGCTCCCACACAGGAACTGGAGGCAGAAGTAGGCCAAATATTAGTTCTTACTCTTTATCGTTTGTTTTTCTAGATTTTGGCAGAAATAGCACATTCTTTGTTTTAATTTTTCACTTCCCCACACTTGACATTTTATACCCTTTAAGTTTACAAGTTTCTTTCCAGTTTATTTTGCATGGACTTAAAGGCATTTGGTATTGTATCAGCTCTTCTAAGCAGGACTTTCTTGAGTCTTAAAAGTGGAAAAGAGGAACTTTAATTTCAGAAATACTCAAGGTTACTAGATAAATGAGTTATACAACTCAGAATTACAGTTGTCTAACCACAAAACAATGCTTTCTTGTTTACTTGTGGTCATGAATTTAGCTTAAGCATTTCCCGTGCTGTATCACAAGGCTGTGTAAATGGAGTTTTGTAGAATTTCTCTGGCTTATATATTTCTTGTAAACAACAGTTTTAGAAAAAGCTTTGTGTCCATAAAAATGCAAATTAGCTATCAGGGATCTAGATACTAGTCTTTGAGATCATACGCTGTAGGCAATGATTTGCTTGCGTGTAAAAAGAGTCTTATGATTTGAGTAACATATTTTGGCCCTGTTTGTGTAGGCAACATACAAACATTCAGAACAACTCTCCACTTCCTGACTGTTTCTTAAACGACTCACTCAGTTTAAGAAAGTTTGAATAGAAGGTTCACCAGTCCACAGAGGCTGGCTTTTGAATCTTGTTATGCATACTCGTAAGTGACGTTTATTTAGAATTACTCTGCTACCCATATCAGTTTTGTGATACTGGCTTTGACTGCTCAAACGTATTAGAGGTTTTGCTCCGCTGCAGGATTGCTTCCCCAGTACTGAAAAGTGCAAATGATTTTTCACATCTTGCAAATGTAGCAGTTCAAAGGTGTTGCCAGGACTTTGCAGCCTCTTGGGAGCATTTCAGCTATCCTATGGCAGGACCTTGCCTCTAGGGGGTGGAAATCACAAGGAATCTTATGGCTAATAGATCTGGCTTTCTAAAGACCCATCCGTTAAGAGGATTGGGATGGGAGGAGCTTTATATTTCTGTACATCTACCATATAGCCAGAATACATAATTTGGAAATGAAGAAAAATTGACTTGAGCATGTTTGTGTATATGAAAGCATATGTGTGGGGTTTGGTGGTTGAGCTATGAAGTTGATAATCTTTATTTCTGTAGCATGTTCATATATTTTTATTTGTCCAAGTACTGCAGAATTTGCATGCTTGACTAATTTTTGTCTTCTTGAGATCACCCTAAGCTTGGGAGGAGTCCCCGTGTGAAGATGGCTAACAGCCTGGATCGGTGCTTTAAGGAGAATAGGGCAGTGAAAACTTCCTAGCAGTTTTCCACCATCCATATGTAGCCTAGTGATGTGTGCTTCCAGCATGGCTGTATTTAACTTCAAAAAGAGCTTTGGGGTTTTTCTGAGGGACAAATCTCAATAGCGTTGAGCTATTTGAATATATATCATTGTACGCCCTGCCAAATAAGACTTTGGTTTGGTTTTTTTAATTACCCTTGGTTGACTAATTTACTGTCTCTTTCCTTTGACTTTCCATAATCCACAGTATGAGCTCAACTTTATAATACTTGAACTATCATGCATTCTTGGGAGGTACTTGGTTCCAAGGCAATCTGGAGAAGCTTGTGGATTTATTAGCACCTAGGACTGTAAAACATTAAACTGGAGCAGTTCTCAACAAAATGGTAATGAATACGTTACTTTGTTGCTTGCTTGTGTAACTTGAAATTCTGCTTTTATGTGCCACCCTAACAGTTAGTTTGGCAAGAATACTTCGGTTTTCTGAAACCCTATTTAGTAAACTAAATGCAGTGTGCAACTGGTTAGTTTTTTCCCCAATGAAAAAGATTTATCCTCCTGTCCTTCAGCTCTTCCTTCATTCACTGTAGAGAAAATATGTTGGCATTTTTCTGTAGTTAGTACTGAAAAAAATAACTAGAAATAGTTGGTGGGAGAATGTAATTGTTGTTCATCTGAAGTTCACAAGGATTTGCTACCACCACTCTGCAAATATTTTATAGAAGAAGATTTAACTTTGAAAACCATGTTGGCAATAAAAAGATACTCTACCAGTGGAAGTGCAGACTTTCTTGTGGAGATGCATCTTTTTGTCTAGAGGAAGGCTTTCTCCCGGTGCCAATTTAGAGCCATTTTTTTCTGGAGATGTTTGCTGTGTCTCAGTCCAGTGTTTATATCTGTAGCATTGCCTCAGTGAAGAAGCAGGTGGGATTTCCCAAATGGTGTAATTTAACTTAGGAGATAAAACTAATGTAATTGTTTACAATTTCTTTTTGTCTAACTCTCTAAAATCACGATGCTTTTGCTTGTCTTAAGCTAGCTGTCCTCTTTTCTGCTAAACACTCCACAGCACTAAAGTAAAAACTACTAAATTAAGTTTAACAGTTAATACAGTTCATGTCTTCTAACATGGCATGATTTGAGCCTGTAGGGATGCTAGGCTCCCGGCTGAATTTTACCGCTGCAATATAAACCAGTACAGGCTTCTATCTTACTTAAATTGTATCTAGGAATCCTAATTATACAACACGACATTCTTTCTTCACTCTCCGTGTATGTTTGTATGTTTTTATTTACATGCCTACGCATAAATGGAATTATTTAATGCTTTGGCAGCTGTATATAGCAAGTCTATTTTTTAATACAGGAACTGTTCATAAGAAAAAAATCATGTAGATGTTGAAAATGTGGACATAAAAACAGCTGTGAAAATAAAACTTTTTCACCTTTACCAGAAGGGTCTAGACTTCTGTTGTGCTTTGATCTTCTTACCTAAACAATGACTTCATTTCCTTAGTTTCTTAAAAGCAGAAAGATCTTCTTGTGAGTAAACTTAATTTGGCAAAGTAACTTATAAGTTATATAACAATATATTGCTATGTTTTTGTGCTGGTACATAATTTGGATTCCTTGCCTAGCTAATGTATGGGGGAAATGGGCAAAAAATTAGTGCACACTTTATTGTGGTGATACAGAACTCCAAATGTGATGTCTGGGTAAGTTCCTCATTTCCTCTACCTCCACCCTTTGGGGAGATCCATCCCACACTCTCTTCTTTACACAACTACTTTACAACTTCCACACTGATGCTATTTGCTCTATATTTTGCAATGTCCAGAACTAATTGTATTTATTCCTGAGTGAAGCAGATGAACTTGTCTTATTCAAATGTGATCTAGATTGTGGTGATATCTAAGAATAAGCCAAACTGGGACAATCTTTTTTTCTGTCTTTAAAGCTGTGAACAGTACGAATTGAGACATACAATGCATTGCTGTAAGTTCAGTCACATGTTAAATGTGATTTTTTTTTTTTTGCCTTCTGTGTTAAACGTATAAGGTTTTGTATTTTCACCCCTTTTTAGCTAACTAAATTCAATGCCTTGCCCCAGTGCTTATCCATTTACTTATTTAAATGTGTTAATATCTTATGCTTTTCTTGGCTTTTTAAACTTTTTGTCTTTTGCTACTTGTTTATAGCCCAGTTATGCTTTTTCTGAACTAAGTGGGTTTCCATTTTTTCTGTATGTAAACTTAGACTTCTGTTTTTTTTAATTCAGGAGGAGTAAAAGATACAAAAAGGATCTGATTTACCAAATACTCAAAGCAATAGCTGATATCAAGTAATCTCTGCTTCAGTAGTAGTGTCAGTAGCGTTAACACGTTATAAATTTAGTATAGAAGAGTGACTCATAATTTCACGCTGAACTGGAAATCAGTTATACTAAATTTAACAGCCCTCTTCTAGAATCCTTCTGTAGTCACATCTCACATCCTAGAATTAGAATGTACTGAAAATAAGACTGAATTGGATTTGATTAATACTTGAAATATCAATGAAGGCATTTTATGCTTCTGTATGAAATGGAATTTTATAGGCTTATTTTTTATATATATATATTTGATAATTAATAGAACTTATTGTCATGATGCCAATTGCATGTAGTACAATAGGTACTGAATGCTTGATCAGAGTAGAAAATAATTTGTAAGGAGGCTGGAGATCTGTGGATGGTATGTGGGAAATAATTTGCATCTGAGGTGATCCATCTATTTTTAAACAAATCAACACAAAACAGAAAAAAGCAGACATTCATAATGCTCAGGTTAAGGGAAAAAATGATGCCAAGTAGACTGGGTGTGTGGATTTGTGTGTGGCGAGCTGTTACCAGCTGTGTAAGTGTGCACAAACAGGAGCTTGGATGCCTAGAAAAGTATTCATAACATGTGTCGTTCTAAAAACTGAGGCTGTTGGGTTTTTTTTATTCTGATGGAGACAGAAATGAAAAGAAAGTGTTTTTTGAACAGAAAGAGAGAACCGTTTGTGTTTTGTTCTCCAAATATTCCAATGGCATCCAGGAAGCTGGAGAGTGTGGGGTTGGTGAGTTTTTAGAAAAGGAAGAGACCTCTTAATTCCAAAATTAAGGTTTTTGTTCTTGTCAGTGTGGATTTGCAGAATCTCGTTCAGCATAATGATTCCAGATATGCAGAGTGTCTCACTACTGTTTGAAAAGGCTTTTTTGCCTTGTAGCTCAGTATGTAACCTGCATTGCAACAGACTTAAACTGGTTTCCCGTATAAAGCTTTGTCTTTGACTTCATCTTGGCTTCTCTCCTGTAACTCCACATCTGTGAATGACTCATAACAAGCAGGGCCATCAGAAAAATACTGTGTACATTTTTATCCAAATCTGTAGGGGTTTTGTTTCTAATTTTTTTACAGCCTTGCTGCATTCTTCCCTCCCATGCAATGAATCATACCGTATCTGCACGCATACCTGACAGGAAAAGTGGTTGTGCATTGAGAGAAAGTTGACTGCCAAACAAATCGGAAGAATATCCCCAGCCATCAATCTGCTGAGAGCAGAGCTTTTGTATTTGGCAGTTATCCTCTGTCAGCCCCCAGGGCACTTACGATATTATGATTTTCTTTCCCCCTGTAAACAGCAAGTTCTGTTAAATGGATACTCTGGCTTGGGGGCAGAGTTGGAACTGTCAGGCACTGGCAGAAAGAGAGGTTCTGCTTCCTGGGGCGCTCAAGGGCTTTTCTTGAGCCCTCGCAGCATCCAGTGACTCAAGAAGGCAGCCCTGCTGAGGAGCTTTTTAGAAAAATGCCAAGCTTTACATCTCTTCTCTTACTCTTACATGACTGTTTTGACTCATCTCCAGATGTGTGACAGCATGGGGGTAGCTCAGTCGGCTGTCCTGTCCCTTCTGGAGTGCTTATGGTAGTTAGGCTGCAGGGAAGAGGGAAAATCCTAGACCTTAAAAGCCGTTGTCGTCTGTCTTTTCCTTCCACACAATATCTTCCTGGGTGAATAACAACAGTTCCCAAATTCAGTGTGAGTTAAGTACATGTCAGCTCATACACTAATAACAAAGAGGGAGTCAACTGAGGTAGGTAAGATGAAAGCGTGGCTGGAATAGCTTAACCCTACCACATTGTTTTGATCTCTTCCCTTGTGTCAAGGAGTAAGGATATAGTAATGGAAAATGCAGTTACTGGCATAAATAGCTTTTCATTGCTGTGATGAGAAGTATTTTATAACACCAGTGGGTCCTATGGGACGTTGGTGAGTTTCCTACAGCTACCAGAGCAGCCCTTCTCCAGCTGCCTCCTCCAAAACTACCTCTCTTTGGATCATGGGTCAAGGGAATTGATATTATCTAGACTGTGTTTCATGTGGGCAAGTGCTCTTGCTGACTT
The DNA here is from genome assembly GCA_947846985.1 of Fratercula arctica. Classification (NCBI taxonomy): domain Eukaryota; kingdom Metazoa; phylum Chordata; class Aves; order Charadriiformes; family Alcidae; genus Fratercula; species Fratercula arctica. The sequence continues at coordinate 32,710,532 of CANTUZ010000010.1, forward strand.
CGTGGCTGGCCGCTGCCTGCTTCTGTCAGTTTTGTGTCTACAAAGGATTTGGAACAAATTAATACAATGTGAAAATTGTTTCTGGCCAGCCTATCATGTTGACCACAGGTTCCCAAATTTCCTGAAAAAATGAAATGCAAAAAGGCCCATTTGAAGGAAAGGAGACAATAACTCCTCAAATAAAATAACAAAAGCCAACCTACCTCCTTTTTCCTCTTCACATTTCAGTAGAGGTGACTTTTCTTGGGATATGACTCCAATTTGCATCTTTCTGGAGGGCAGCTTGGCCAAGGAATGTAGGAAAACTGAGGTCACGGATGCTTTATTCTTATATATTTATGTACCAAAAATGTTTTACGAATGTGAGAATGAATCATTCTCTTCCCTTTTTAGTGTTATATCCCGTATGTTCTCAAAAAATGTTTTTTCTCAGAACTTTGGGGAAATACTGAGGTGAGCTAGAGTGTATGAATGTACTTTTGGTATAATGTTTTAATAAGGTTTCGCTCATGCTAATAGCCATAGATCTAAATAAAGCTGTCTCGTTGTAATTGACAGTGTTTGATAGTTTCACTTTCTAAAAAGTGATTATCTGTAGCACAGATAGAAATTCTTTCTGTCTTAAGAGAAACTAGAAACAGGTTGTTAAACTTGGCTACTGAAATATTTAGATGCTGAAAAGCTGTATTCATCCATTGACTAAAGCAGAGGAAAAATGTTGCTTATGGTTAAAAATTCTGATGATAGTAATCTGGAAATCTCTTAGTGAAAAATTATCAAAAGTTAGGTCTGTGTTTGTGAAAACAAACCTCCACAAGCCAAAGAAAACCTCAGTTTGCACACATCAAGTATGTTCCCTAACTTTGTATACTACATCTGGAAATTTAACAGTGTTTAAGTCCTGTTGAGAAAACAAGAAATAATTAAAATTGTAAGTTTTTAAACTTAATTTATGAATACTTACAGTAATGCCCTAACCATTCTTGTTTCAGGAAATTAACCAGTATCTTTTATGATCAACAGCCCTCTAGTTGGAATGCCCTGTCTCGAATTCTTTCTTCCTTTGAATTCTCATCTTTCCTACAGCCTTGGCAGCTGGCTACACTTTCTGCATGTATATTCTCTTATAATTTTAACCTTTTACAATACAATTAAAGCACTTACAAACTTGAAATTGGATCTTTGCATTAGCTTGAGACTCCTTATGCTTTCAGGAAAATCTTAAGTGAAGTTGTTTGGGGTTTTTTGTTCAACTTGAGTTGAATTTTTACAAGCTACAGAATTTCCAACAAGCCCTTTGCTCCCAGAAGCAGGGCCATTGGTTTAATCTCTGTCAGTCTTTTGAAATCAAGAATTCAGGGGAGTTTTTTTTGAAGAAAAGTGTAGGATATATAGTGCCTTCCAAAGAGACTCTTCACTTTTTGCTTATCAGGTTATGGTTGGGCAGCTGAGTATTCTAAGGCTTTGTTTTCAACCTAGATTTTGACAGTGAGAAATAGGAAGGTGAGAACAGGCTGCAGACATGCTAGCATTGAATCAAAGGAGTTGGTAAAAGTTTGTATGAAGGAAGAGAAAGTTGAAAACTTCATCTACAAACATCAGCGGTCGTATCTATAAGAAACAGAAAAAGTCCTTGAATGCATGTGAAGGATGATGTAGGAATATTTTCCCCAGTATGCTAAAGCACAGAGTAGAAGAATCAATTCGTGCAGCGTTGGGATAGACAGCAAGTAATCAGTTTTGCTTTTTATCCTCTTTCTTACTAATTTATGATTGCAGTTCTACCATAGCAATACTAATGAAGCTGAGAAGAGGAAAGTTTTGTTACCGGGACTTCCATATACAAGGGGAGCGAAGTAATAGAGATGACAGGGTGTTTGGGGCTTTAATAGTGAACAAGTGTCAATCTGAGGCAGCTAATAGAGTAGTTTTAATCAGGTAATACAGTGCTGACAGCTAGTCAGTTTTCCTGGCTTCCTTCTTAGAAGTAGCTGGCAGGAAGCGAAGCATTCACTTCATTATCTTCATTAAAATCCTAAATCTTTTGCCATGCGCTCGACTGTGCTCCACGTCACATAAGGAAGCATTCTGTTGTCGTGCGGATGAGCTAGACCCATGTGTGCCTTTGAAAGGAGAGATTTCTAGTAAGGAAAAGGTGCTCCCAAAGCAGCCCCAACTTCGCAGCCTGCTTTCAAGCTGGGACTTGGCTATAAAAAGAAATAAACAAACAGACTTTCTCTATGCAGAGACTTGGCAGACAGCTTTTTCCCTAGAGATAAATTGGTTTTGCAAAATTAGAAAAATCTGTTGTTACATATCTAAAATTTACAGTTGTTATGTATTAGATTATTGGTTCTGGATAGACTTTTATAGTTATGCAACCCTAAAAATATTGATGGGGGAGAGGGGGATTGACAAGGCAAGTAGCCTTCAGTGTAACTCAGTTAGCTTTTTTCTTTTTTTTTTTTTCCCCCTGATGCTACTAGTCACCAAATCCATGGAATGCCTATGGAAACTAGAAGTAAATCTCTAGGAATATTTGTTAAAATCAATGTCTTTTTGGTCTTTAGAGTGTATATGGCTTTTTTTTTTTCTTGCGTTCTTTTTTGGCAATGTATGCAGAGGTAGTGGAAGCGAGCATAGTTTATTTTAAGCTTTCCTTTTTTCTCTGTGTGTTGGTGCCTTTAATCATCACAAATGATGGATTGGTGAAACTGAATTTTTTTTTTGTAGGACAGTTTTAGTTATTTACCAACAATCTTAATTTTCAGGTAGTATGCAGGGGGGAAAAAGGTTATTGAAAAGTAAATATCCGAATAAGTGAATATGCCTATATTGTCTTCATGATTCTGTATCTGAGAGTGAATGTGGGCTTAAGGGGGGGAGAATGAAGAGTATCATCTTACCTGTCTGTGTTTACAAGCGTGTTCAGATGACAGAGGCCTTGCTCCAAGAAACTCCATCCACCTAGCAAGTGGTCCAAAAAGACACCATGGACGCTGGACTTCTAGCGGGCTCATAGACACTTTATTTCAACAGCAGGGTAAAGGTATCCTAAACTCCGTCTGCTTTTCCCAGAATTAGTTTTGTCTGTCAGAAGTTATAGCACATCTGGCCTCTTTATGGATAGCTTAGTAGCTTTGCTGATCAAGTTCCTTCTAACAGAAGGAGATACAGTGGAACCCACCCAAAAATGTCCAGATATTTAGCAGTCTATTGTCATTTACTGAGCATGCTGAAATTCTTCCAATTCATCTTTGGCTGTTCTACCAGAGGAATGCTCCCATATAAACGTTTTCAGTAGGTATCATGGATATCTTTTTGTCTACATTGTTTTTAAATTATTTTTCCGTAACTTCTTAATAAAGGGTGACACTCTGCTTTTCACCTTCAGTCCAAGAGTCCTTTTGTCACAGAACATGTGGACACTGGGTAACTTTTGTAATATTCTAGATATCAAGCAGATCCTGACCTGACAAATTTCTCGGCATGGTATATGGACAGGTATAATCTTGCTAGTTTTCTTGGTAACTTCTTGAGTACTTTGAATTTTGTCTCCCTTTGCCCACCCCCCTTTCTGATGCCTCCAGTTGACTCTGTGGCTTTACTCTGACCTGTTTATGGTGAGCATCCTCAAAACCTAAAGTTTGCTTTACATATGAATTTAAGAAAGTTTAAAACCCTGATTTTTATTCATTGACTCTGGGAAAACTTGGTCTAATATGAAACCACTTGAGACCCTAAAATACTGAGATTGATGATACGTGTTACAGGTTACTTCATTAAATTTATTATAATAAATAATAAAGCAAGAAGAACACGTAATGTTATTGAAAAGCCAATTGAAAAAATATTCAAGATTATTGTTATGCAGATTTCTTGTTTGTTTAGGCCTTACTACTTTCCTTGCCAAACCCCTTCATTTTAGCTGAGTTGTCTCTCTGTGTAACTTCTTAGTTTCTAAGCTGAAAACTAGAAGTGAGACTAGGTTGGTAATTACAAGAAAAATGGAAAATTGTTTTGTTTGGATTTCAGCAAATTCAATTTAAGGTCAGACTTTTTTCTTTAACAATGTGTGCTCTATCTTTTTGTCCATAAAGGCATATTTTCAGCAATCTGGCTTAAGTCTGTGGCCCTTGGGGTGGAATTCTTTATCTTGGCTTTCTATAAGCAAGCTTTCAGAGTATGCACGGGTTAGTGTCTGACTGTGCACGGGAAAACATAGTCTTTTTGTCAGGTGGTTTCTGGTGCAATGAAAAAAGCTTTTGGTTGGTTGTTTTTTTGTGTTTGATAACTAACAACTTCTGAGAAGTAGCTCAGGCTTTCAGTATCAAGGAGGAGTAGCTGTCCATTTCATTTAAAAAATCATAATAATTAAACAACCCGGCTACATAGCTGGCATGTTTCTATGGCAGTTTCATAAGAAATCAGATTTAATTAAAATGAGAACAATCTCAATATAAGTGTTATGAATTCTTTCTCATTAGGTGGATAGAACAAAAAAAGAAAGAAAAGAAAAAATATGCCTTTCAGGTATATTATTCTACAGTTTCTTGAAATTCTGTTAAGTTGATTTGTCTTGCTGAAATTAGAATCATAGTAGTTATCTCTCCTGTTAGAGTGTTTTGATGCAAGGAATGATTTTGTTTCATCATACCTGAAACCTGAAGTGCAGAACATGCTGCTACGTTCTCTTATAAATGGAGTCTTTCAGTGCAGGAGAAGTTTTGATACTAATCGATGTAAAGGTAAATTTGCAAATACATATTACATTGTGTTTTCAATAGCAATTTCAAAAGTTTAGAAAATGAGAAACAAAGCTGATATGCGAGATCAACACAAAGTTACAGTAATTCATTTAAACAAAACTTTACTTAATTGGTGTATCTTGGGTTCAGTGTCTGTAAAATATGACCTATATTGTAACAATTTTTTTCATAAGTAAAATAACATTTGAAGTAAAAGTTCAAATTCATTTTTCCATGTGAACTTAGAAGAAATTACAATTGGGCTTTTTATGATTAGGTGATTAAGTAGAGAAGTGGTGTACTACTTGGGTACCGTAATAGGTAACACCTGTTTCAACTGTTTTATATTTGTATTGGATGGAACCTCGGCAATCCAATATATCTTGAAAAGCAAAATACCTAATATAAAATATTTCACGGTATGGAAGAAATTATAATAAACAGAGTATAGCTTAAAATATAAAATGCTTATTATGCACATTTACATAGCCTTTCGTCTGTATTTCTGAAACCAACGTTACCATTTTGTGTAAAAATAATCCCAGTTTTTGTGAAGGTCAGTTAAGTGATTACTCAATACTATAAAATAAATACTGTTTCTAAGAAAACAGTCCTTCCTGAGTAGCAGAGGTTGGCAGAAATCAATCAATTTGTCAGTCAGAAGTCAGTAAACTGTATTAATTACTATTTGGTTTGTGGTTTCTCTCAAATCGGTGGTGGGGACAGGGATGATTGGAGTGGTCTCCTAAGGTGGGTAACTGCCAGGCATGGCTTTCCAGGGCTCATCCGGAAATCTTGTCAAAGCGCTGATGCTTTCCTATTTCTTGTTAGAGACACTGTTAAGCAGTTGTCGTTGTACACATTTAGTTGAGTCCAAGGAGTACTTTCTTTGACTTGGTAGCACTTTTGCTGTAAAATGTGCTGTTAGAAAGTTAACTGCTCTTCTACTCGGGTCATGTTTGTGGGGCCTGGTCCTGTTGGCAGAAGAGCCTGTGGTTCTGGAAAAGATTTACAAAAAGATCATTTCATCTGCTACTGCTTCTTGAAGCCGTGGTTGCCCAGACACCTTCGGCTGGTGTATGCCAGAGCTGCCAGCAAAGTGAGCCCCAAAGGTCTCCTTCCCTCTCCGCTTCCCAGCTAGGTATGACCAGGGGGTTATCCCAGAAAGTGCTATGCTTTCTCCCAAGGATAAAGCTGGACCTGGTCCCTGCTGTGGCTGCACAGAAGGCTGTGCTGTCAAACAAGGGAGAGCAGCACAAGATGCAAGTGAGCAGCAAAGGCTTTTTCTTCCAGTGGCTGAAAGCCGCCTTTTAAAACAAAAGTCTGTGTGTCTTCCACAAGTAACTACTTGGACTTGTCTTTTAAGGACACTATCACAGCAGCTGAGGATAGTGGGGCTCTGGTGACCTGCATCTGGAGGAAGAAGGCTCTAAAAGTGGTTTTTAATCATTATTTGAAGTGGAATTTAGCAAGCCATTAAATATCTAAACTGTGCTTGTTGACATAGTATTTTCTACATCAGGGTTTGTGCTAGGTATTAGTGTCACTTCTTAATGTTGTTTGTTACTGGTATGGTGTTTTGAAATCATTAATTTCATTTACAAAGTTAGAAGATGCAAAACATTGTCTATTAAAATCTGAAAGCTTATTTCAAATTTAATGGGGCTACATGGTGCCTTCCATACGCAGCACAGGTACGGCACTGCCGACCCCCTCAGCCTCCCACAAACGGCTTGTTCTCTTGGGTGTTTGAGAACTTGGAAGTTTACTGCTTTTTTGAAGAAAGCTTGGTTTCATGTTAAAATTAATGCTAGTAAGATGACTAAAATAATCTGCCAGGCTACATCTGTCAGATGTAAATTTTCAGAGCTTCTCAATATGATATTTCAAAGATAAGGTTTATTTTGAGAGTTGGGGTTAATACTCAATATTTCTTTAGAAAGAAGATGAGCTTAGGATGCAATGACCTAGTGGACTTTTTTCCTAAACACAAATCAACACTTGCTTTTATCTCAGTTTATCTGATTTGAGGTAAGCCTCAAGAAGTTACTAAACTGCAGGTCGTTCTAGTGAACACTGTAAATGGTTTCCACTTTTAATGACTTGTCCATGAATTTCAACTCTGGAATGGAACTTTTCCCTGCAAAAGATGCAAAAGGTTTTATCATGTTGTTTGAACAAAATCTGTTTGGCCTTTCAATTACGGAAGGAATGGATAAATTTCCCCTTGTGTTTGGCTACACTTACTGTTTTCAGAAGTGCTAGAATTGTCTTTGCCTGCTTCGAAGAGGAAGAAAGGCTTTGAGATAATTTAATGTGAATAGTAAATGTTTTGCATGCATGTTGGAAACTTTCTTAAATATAGGTACTTAGTTTGGAGGTAAACATAGATTAAAATATATGTAATTGTGGGTAGCATCCCACAATGTATAAACTACTGATGAAACTAAGTTTTTATTACCTGTAAACTCTCCTTATAGAAATAAGAAAGCAAATTTTAGGAAGCAAGTAAATAAGTAAAATAAGAGTAAACTAATATAATTGGTACAAAGAAGTTACATCAAGAGCAGGGAAGGCAAAAGGAGTAAATAGCTGGAGAACAGCTAACCTAAAAGGAAACATAATATATTGCTTTACACAGTTCATCTTCAAATTTTTAGACAACTTTTCCTTTCGTAGTGAAAGATACTATCCTAAGTCTAACTCAGTACTTTAAGCTGCAATTCTGAGCATCTTGCAGTATGTTTTTAATCATGTGAAGTACTGCTTTAAGGTACGGAGACCTTAGATTTCAGTGCCTCTTCCAAAAAGCACTATACAGTCTTCCCTGCCTTTTGGTAGATATTGTGAGTCCTGACAAATGGGTTATCATAAAACATATCCTATGTGCTGAAAAGCTATGATGAAGGACCATGTCTCTATAGGATGGTGTAACAACTAAAAACACTGATTATTCACTAAAGATATTTCTAAAGTGCCATTTGCTCCAACTCCACTATTTTCTATACAGTTTGGTGGGGCTTTTTTTCTGTCAACCCAGTTTAGGATATTCTCATTCTCTCTCCTTCCCTACTTCGTCCGTGCTTGTGGGAGTCCATCTGTTGTGCCATACAGTTGTTGGTGGGGCTAAGCTGTAAATCGGGTCACCAGAATGATTCAGATTAAAAATAAACCTACAATAAAAAGCTTGGAATTTGCTTTGTCAGCATTCTGTTTAAATGTCCTGCAGAGCATCATTGCTATTATCTAAGCCATCTCTTGTTTGTATTCAGTTTAGAAATCGTGTATTTGCAGCTGGAACAAAATCTGTTCTCAAAAACTGCAACTTCAGCCTCGCATCTGTCATGTTCTCATCTCCAATTTATCTCCTGTGCCCTCTGATTAAAAGCATGTTGGTTCCACATTTCACTTGAAAGTATGATGGTACTGCACATTTCCCAAAAGTGTTTTGTAGTTATTCCTGAGTTAATGGAAAACTTGTAAAACAACATGGGTCTGTGAAGTGGCTACTGTTAAGAGAAAGTTGTGATTTTCTGCTAGTATCCGTAGCTTGTAAATCTGAAAAACTGAAATCTTCCCCAGTTGTTTTCTTGGCTTCCAGAAAACCTTGTTCTGGTGCAACATGCACCAGTTTACTCTTCTCTGACAGGCGCTTGCGGGTTTTGAGGGCGAGGAGGGTTTGGTTTTCTTAGCCTTGTGGATCTGCGGAGCCTGGAGTTGCTCTGCAGCAGGATGGCAGCTTGATGGGCTTCTCCACTGCCTCTGCTCTGACCACTTCAGTTAAATAACATGAACTTCTGAACTGTATTAGATAAAACTGCCCAGTGTATGCTTTCTCCACGGTATTTAAGTGTTGTTACTGATATTTTGAGAAGCCCGTTTCAAATGTAGTGGCATTGCTTCCTCTGGGGTAGAAAAAGTCATCTCATGCCTCTAGCCTGTATCTGCTTGGTTGCGTTTGTTATTAGGTTGCGTTAGCTGAGTTAACATTAACTTAAGAGTTTGGAATTGCCTGTGTAGTCAGAAGAGCGGGGAGAACTACGTACCTGAAACAGAGTTTTGAAGCCAGGGTGATGGGGTGAGCTAGCGGTTTTTGTACATGAGAAATACAGAAAAATCACAATGACAATGAGTTTCTTCAATAATCCACTACCATTCAGGAAACTTTCTTGCACTTGGTGTTCTGTTTGGAGGCATCCTTTTCTTCAGGGAAAAGGAAATTATCCTCTTCATAATCAGCTTGAACTACTGTGTTTTGGATTGGTTGCTAGGTCTCAGGTTGCAACAGAGGTCAGCTACAACATAAGCTATGTACAAACAGTTGTACCATTTTAAGTGCGATCATTTATATTAACTAAATTTACCATTATGGATGTAAATAGATGTGGGAGATAATCCAGGCCCTAATCAGTCTTGCTCTTGAAATCGCTGAATTATGTGTTTGCTTCTTGTCAGCTTCCAAGTTGTGTTCTACAACCATGTTTTGTTCTGCCACTGCGGCGCTGTCAGCACTGGTTTTGAAAATTACTCTGAAGTCTCTGTACTCTGTTAACAGCCTACATGTATTTAGTTATTATTCACTCTTCCTTTTGTTAGTGTTTCCTTTATGTAAATACGAATGTCCCAGTGTGACCAGGGGGCTGTTTTCCCTGCGCATTCTCTCCGAAGCTGGGGTCCTGGGACCCCTACCCCATGCGTAGCCCCTTATGCTGGGGCAGCTGATGCTGCAAGCGGCGTGTGTTGGGGGTGAGGAGGAGGGTGGCGTTCTCCATTGTCTCTTCCCTTCCAAATAGGATTGGTGTGAAGAGTGTTTTCTGGTGGTCTTTTTCTTCACAAAGTCAAGATTTTGACCTTTCAGCTTTAGATTTCCCAGGCTGAGAGGGCGAAGTCTCTTAGCTTTTCCTGTTGTTATCGAAATGTTCAGATGTGCCTCCACTTTGTACAATAGCACCATTTCTAGTGGAGGTGTCTGGGGTTGCCTTTTGTTTCTCAGCTGCTTTGAATGCAGTAGTTTGTAAGCGTTGGCTGGTGGAAAGGACCTGCTGCGAAGTGTCATTGGACGACAAGCAATTGGGAAAGCAATATTTAACAGCACTAATAAGTATTTAAGTTTTTGTTTCACTTTCTCAGTCTCAATAAACCAGTAGCTCTATACTTAATTTCCATACAGCAATATTGGAATAGCAGTAGCTCTATATTTCATTTAAATATAAAAAAATAGCAGAATAGAGGAAAATTTTTAACATGATTTTGGATTACTGTAATGTTTATTCTTGTTTCGGTTCTAATTTTTAATCTTGATATAGCAAATCTAGTGCCCTCCTAGCTTTCTTTTGATCCTCCTATTGGTAGAATTACATGGCAAGGTATGCAGCGTGAATAAATCATTAGACTTGTGCGACCCTATTTACTTCGTAACTAAAATATGCTATATATATATAGCTCTAGTATGTAAATACGATCATCTGCTTGGACTCCATCCTTAGCAAGTGACTTGCAAAAGGTTGTTCTGAGTATTAGTCAGTTGTTGAGAAGTGTTTATTGCTTGAGAAAAAATTACCTGAAGTTATAATTTCACGTAGCATGTACTCATTGCTAATTTTTATACATAAACTTGTAAACTTTCTCCTGTGTATTTAGTAACCAGATCCCACTTTTGTTTTACAGCTGCTGCAGAGGGCAAAGGGAAAAGTGGGGAAGACTTTTTTCAGAAGGTAAGAAAGATACTTTAATTCTGTAGCATCAGTTGACTAGAGCAAAAATTATTCCCGTTGCTCATTCGTGCACTCAACTAATTAAACTTAGTGTGCAGTTTCCACTGTATTGATCAAACATTTTTAAGTGTTTTCGTCACTTAATGTGTCTATTAACCATCAACTGTGCATGGAATGCAATGAGAAATGTGTTCTTTGGTTTATGATGCTGTCATTCGTGCACAACAAATTAATTATTCTTTAACTGAAAACATCAAAATAGGCATTATGAAAGTTTTGCTTAATAGCAGGGGGTTCATCCAGAAGGTGTCGCGAGGTGGTCTTAAGGTTTTTATATCTATGGATAAATGCTACATCCTGTTACTGAAAAACTGACATGAAACTTACTGTGATACTGTTGAAAGCATAAATATTTGGTTGAGAAATGCAAATGCCTTTTAAGAAAGAAATACACAATCCACAGAGTGATTCAATAAAGTTTGTGGTTAGACAGAGGCACGGAAGGACTGGAAAAAATAGTCCTGCAGCAACTAAACTACAAAGAGAAACATGGTCAAGAGCAATGACTTTGAAATTACTTTTGCAAAGCAACATGGTTTGGTTTGTGGGGTTTTTTCACCAAGAATAATGTATAAAATATTATTTACAAGTTTTGTTAATGAAGATCTGCATACTAATAAAAATGCACCTGCATGCTAATAAAAAATGATGAGCTATTTTGTCTTTCTGTACTAATAGAGAAGACAGTGTAAATTTTTATCCTGTATACTGAAATGCCTTGAAACTCCTTTGTGACCTGTTGGCTGTTAAACAAGTAGTTTGTACTTCCCACTTTTTTTCATATTTGTAAGTGGTACCTCAAAAACATTTCTTTTGAGATTTGAAAAAATACTTTATCCTGCACTTGCTTGTCAGCTGCTTTGATGGAGGCTGGTAGGGAGGAGTATGTTTAGTGCCGAAATGTTTGTTTTAGAAAGTATTTTATAGGAATGTTCAGATTGTGTTGCTCTTGACTGACAAGGAGAGTTACTTTTCTGGGCATGGTGCTTGTGCTTAACTGTCTAATATTAGTGTACACAGAGGAGAATGTATCAATAATTCTTCCTTGAGATTTTATCAAAATGCATGGGGTTTTTTACTTGCTGAAACAAAGCTAGGCCACAGCAGCGTATACTTCATTCTACACATCATTCATTTTACAACAGAGCGTTTTATCACTTGTATAAATCTGCTTGTAATTCTTGAAGCTGTGGACAAAATATTTCCTCTTTGTGAGATTGAGTGGCTCATATATTTGCCATGTGTATTTACTGTAGATACGATGTACCTTACAATTATGTACTTATTAGTGTAATAGGGAAAAACACTTTTGAATTTAATAGACAAGTGAAACGTGCTTGAACTTCAAGTATGTGAATAACAGTACAGTACTTAGCCATATTGATAATAGATATAGTGGCTATTTTGGCATTTACTATATTTGTCATGTGTGTGCATAATTATTATATAGGCACAGTGTGGATGCTGTGATAAGTTAAAGCTGCTTCATTTTGACTGCATTCTTCTTGCAGTCTCATCAACTCTATAGTTTACTGAAGTTTCTGAGTACATACACACAATACTACAGGAATAAAAACAGATGGAAACTATCTTCTTTGCAAGTTTTCTTTTGTTCAAAAAAAAAAATCTTTGGACAGTTGCTCATAGCTTACTCACCGTCTCTGTCTGTGCAGTTTCCTTTAATCAGGGTTAAGCTTTTTCCTTTCTCATGTGAAAGGAATAAGGCAGAGTTTCTGGAGGTAAAATGAAGGTTTTAGGTTGTGTAGTGAGGAAGAAAGTGATTTGTAGCATGAGAAACACATTGCAAACTACAGGAAGATGCTTTTGGAAACTTAATACAAATTTGAAGCTAGAGTAAATGCCCTTTTTTTTTTTTAAACAGTTTTGAAAATGTGACTTCAGGGTGTTATTGGCAGGCTTTTGAGTGGAATAGGGATGAGAAGTGCATCACATAAGAGACACATCAAGAACTAAGGGTGTAATTTTCAAAAGTAATGCCACGGTTAGTATTTTCTGACAAATTCTACTGTGAGTGTGCTAAAGTTGTTGTTGGGTGAAGGGCTGTGCGAGGTGAAAGAAGTTTTCCTGTGAATGCTGAAACAATGGAAGTAACAAGGCAAAGATTCAAGAAGGCGGTTCTGTACGTCAAGACATTCAGACCAAGATGGGAAGGGAGAGGCGGCCAGTACTGGAGGGAGTGAGACAGTGCTGACTTCTGGCAGATGGCTCTGCAAGTGGCTGCTGGGTCTTGCTTGGTGGCTGGTCAGTGGGGGACAGGGCTCAGTTCTTTGTTAGCTTGCCCTCGGGAGGAGCAGAAGTTGCCCCTATGCTCTCTGAGCTGGGCTCGAAGTCAGGGACTCAGCCTGGGTTAAGCTACACAGAGTGCTCTAATGAATCTGTCATGCTTTTAAAGAAAGTGAAGTTAATGCAAGGTTTTGGTGCTACGTAGTCTTTTACTGGTCTTCAAATACGTGAGCAAGCAGTAGTACTTTCTTGGGTTTTCATAATCAAGTAGACTCAGTGGACATGTGATGTTCCTATCAACTTTAAACTTTTGAAGTTTAATAATAACATCTTAAATGTCAAAATATTATTTAACTGAGTATTTTAGCAGAAACAAACACATGTTATGCAGTTGCTGGTGGAGTTACAGAAGAAACCCCAGTTCTTGGCTGTAAGGGGCAAATTAAGCTAACACTTCTGCCCTCTCATGGTGGGGAAGATCAAGTGATGAAGTGCCCCTTCCTCTACTCCTGAATTAAAGTGAAAAGTAGATAAATGGGGTTTTGGTAGTGTCACTTTGAAAAAATCTGAACACTTGAGCATACTTTCTTCTAATATTTTTAAGTTTTACTACTGCTTCAAAGGGGGGAAAACCTAACATAGTCTAATGTGGATTTTCCAAAACTACTGGGAGCTGCTAATAATTTAGCAAGAAATAAGTAAATAATGGGACAGTTTTCTCTCTAGAGCTCTCAGATCTGCAGTTCAGTGACAGGTAATCTTAAATAAACATGGATTGGTTTGCTGTTGTGTTCCATACTATTTATGTAAAAGATCCTTGTGGACCTCTTTCTATATATTCTTGTCCTAATTTATTCCATGAGAGTAATACTTAATATGAAGTTATTACTTGTTCTTGATCCAAAGCCCATTTTCAGTTGATGGTGGAATTTTTCCACTGAGTTCCACAACATCTGGTTCACGCCTCATAGGCAAGCAAGGCCCTTCTCAGACAAAGCCAGGACATTGTTCCAAGGAACATATACTTTATGTAGCACTATAGATATGCATGGCACTCTTATATAAAATGTAAGAAGGTGGTGGGGGCTGCCCTGAAGAGTTCATAATCCGGAACAGATGAGGGTCGGCCGTGTGGACAGAGGGGAATTTAATGCATCGTTTCTGTTTCCTTTTAGTTCTTCCTTCATCAAGGTTTGGTTTTGTTTTTTTCCTTAAACACTTGGAAATCCTAGCGCTGATGACAATCTTTCCTTTCTGAAATTTCTCAGAGCAAGAGCGTACGTCGAGCCTTATCATGGGACTGTCAGCAGTATGGTGGGCGGTAGGTGCGGGCTGTGGGTTTAGTAGAAGTTGGATGGAGTTCTTGGGCTAACGTGGGACTGCACGTGCAGAAGGCAGTGACTGGAAATGATGCACACATGGTGCTCTGCCCAAGTGCCTGACTCCAGGTCAGATGTAAGCTGCTCATTTCAGCATAATTCAGTGTGTATGTGTGTTAGTCATGGACTTTTGGAGTATTTCTGAAGGGGCTCCTCAGCACCTCCTTCACTGGCTTTCAAGAGTTTGTTTGCAGAATTTGATTTCATGGAAAGCACAATATACTGCCAGGCAGCTGTAACTTGTGGGTTTTATTGTTCCTGAATGTTTGAGATTATTTAGGTTTTGTTGGGGCGGCTTTTTGTTTGTGGGTTTTGGGGTTTTTTTGTTTCTTTTAATCAAAGAGAAATGGTGTTTGTAGGAATATATTTATTTGCACAGTTGCAGATACTTAGGGGTGTTAAAGATATCACTGGATCTAGGTGAAATGTGTGTTTAAATGCTCGTGCTTCCCTTGAGTGCAGACTCTTATTCCCTGAAGGGGATGTAGTCTTGCTTGTCAAGATGCAAATGGGAAAACGTTGCATGTGTGTATCAAAATCTCTTCTGTAATTATTTGGAGCTTAGGAGTGTAAAAGAAGACCAGGCTTTTCATTTTTCATTCTGCTTCCTTACATGTAACATGTTTATCTGTAGCTTCTAAATTTATTGACTGAGTAGCACCTTAAAAGATACTGAGGCCATTTTGGAAGCAATATTTGATGAAACCATCCTTTAAAACAAGTTGCTCTTCCAGTAAAGATATTGGAAATAGTAGCAGGGAGAGATTTAAAATAAATAAATAGATTTGCGGTTATTTGATGACGTGAAAAATAGATGTATCTATTTGCATCTTTAATCACCTTTCTGTTAAATTCCTCTTCTGTATGCACTAGTTATTAATGACTGTACATTAACTTCTATTTGTTTCGGAGGCTGTGGCAGCAAAGGCAGTAAGGAAGCTGCCTCAAGCCTTCTTTGTTTATCTAAGACAGTGAAAAAGCTTGTTTTGCAACCTCCTGTATTTTCACTTGTATGTTTGAAAAAATGTTTGGTAGGTTAATCTGGGACAAACCTTGTAACTTTTGCAAAATTCTTGTGTGACTGTATTGGTACAGTGTTTATGTATACATGAATAATTTTGCAAGTATAGATAGTATATACTGATACAAACAAATTAAAAAAGTTACATTTTTTTTATGTCTGCAGTAGGTCAGGCTGGTTGGTCTTCCTTTTTAATCTCTGAATGTGAAACGTAGGTAGAGCTTGAAGTGTAAATGGCTTAGGGCATTTTCAGGCATAAAAAAATATTAATCATTGACCTGAGACTAAGATGTCTCAGGCTGATTATTATCCATGTTCAGCAGTAACTTCTGAAGGGCTTTCTATGTGTCTTCATCCATGACTTCTCTTGAACTGCCTATTTGTAATTATAGTTTCCCTAAGGCTATGCTCCCATTTCTGATGGCAACCACTCAGCTGTTGGTTTCTTCCACTACTATTTATCCTGCTAGTGAGACGTTGTGAGTTCATGGTTATTTATACATTATCATGGGGTTTGTCTCTATTTCAACCACAGGAGCAGTTTTGAACTGCAGAAACTGCTTCCACACCTTCCACTTTTTCTGGGTAGAAATCAGGATCTGCATTAGCATTAAAATAACCTCTTGATGTAGATTTTGGCTCATAGCATGTGACAAGGATATATTAAGGCCATACGTTTCCAGAATGTGCTTGAAATGCCCGGCTGTGCTAGGCTGCGATGGGAATGCTGGCATGCGCTTCTAATTTACATTGAGCTTCCTCTCATTTAGCTTCCCAGGAAGAGGAAGCAACCACTCGGGGAGCGTGGTATGGATTAGAGAGTTGAAAGAACATCAATGGCAGTCAACATTTGCAGGAAATCTTGAGATTGAGAGGTCTGTCTCCTTTTGGCAAAACCACACCCAGTAGAAAGCAGGAGACTGTTTAGGTTGGATTGGTTTCTCTAAAAAGGTAAATCAAGAATGCTTACTTAACTTTTTGCTTAGTGCAGGCAGAGCTAAGTGGTGGGAAGGCTTCATTCTTGTGGAAAACTGCATTTGTCACGTCTCTAGTATAGCGATCATTCTGTTAAGGGAATGGAGTAGTTAGAAGGTTTTTTTTATTTTTCTTATTTCATCTTTAGTTTCTTCTGTGTTGCTTCCGATATAATGAGGACAATCTTGAGAGTTTACCTGTAATATAAAAATTCTCTTTGATGGGCCTGATCATTGGAGTGCCCGCTGCAGGTAGAATTCTTAAAACAGCAACTCTCCTTGCCGAGTTGTTTGTGAATAATTCTCTTGGCCAGAAACAGTGTGGATTTTGATCCTGTAGTATTATACAGAATGACTCTCTACATCACGGCTTGGAGTTCAGTCTGAGTTCCAAGTGAATCAGTGTTGATGATGATGAAGTCCCACTTTATGCCACCTTATTGCTATACTTAACTTCTTGTGCAAGGTCTCTTGCATTGCAAAGCAACAGAGAAGGAACAGTTTGTCATCACAGTTTCAATGGAGGCGATTAATCCTTTTCGCTCTGAAAGTTATCTCCTCTCAAAATAGGGGAGAGTTTTCAGCTGTCAGAAATGCTTGTATTCTTTTTCTTTCCCTCTGAAAAAAAATACAAATGAAGAAAGAGGAGGTGAGTATGAGAAAGGTACAAATTAATAATCTACACTGGGTTTGTCATTTGTAGGGAGGAGACTTTCTGCTTTTAGAGAGAAGAGTTGGCTACGTATTGGTTTTTCTAATGATGTAGGGGCTTCATTGTTAAGTAATACTTCCTTAGATACATTTCCCCTTTTTTCTGTTACTTGTGTGGAATTCATTAATGCTGTACACACAGATACACTTACAGTTTATGATTTTGCATGCTTAGATAATCCCTTCACGTTTTTGACTATACTTTATTTTAAATAAATGACTGAATTACCTGTGACCTGTGAATTACCTGTGAGTCAAGTAAAGGAAGGACTTTAATGTTTCTCTGTAGGTAAGGACATTTGATCGATAGAGTCTTCTTCTCACCTAACTTTGTACTTAATTTACAAATATAGTAAATAAAGTTATGTAAATGTTATTGTTGCAGAAGGTTCACTTAGTGCAGTATTTGGATGCAGCAACAATACTGCAATACTTGCTTGCTTAAACAAGACCCTTGTTTTTAAGAATGATCTTCCCAGTTCATTTTGGGTAAAGTGAAGGTTAAAAAGATGCAGTGTGTTCATGCATGCATATTTCTCTCTCCTAAGCTAAAAATGCCTTAATGGAAAAGGAAACAATATAAATTCCAAAGCCATATCCACATAGGTACTCTTCTCTAATTCCCTCTTTACTGATTTAGAGCATTTATTTATAGCCTGAAAGCTTGGGTTGTAAAGCTGATGTTGTTTACACTGCTGCCTTTATTGCCTTTACAAATAATCTGTTAATTAGTTTTTTTGAAGTATTGTCAGCTGATGCCCAGCGATCAAAACTATGAATAAATGACATCATTGCCTGTGAGGTTAATCTTGTCCCCTAATTTTAGCTTCAGTACCTCTTCATCCTGTACACGCTTGCCTTAATTCTTGCTAAAGTCATTAGCAGCAGCTGTGAATACCTAGTGAAGATGGTGAGTTTGTTTAGAGTTCATTTGGGCTAGAACAGTGTCCTTGACAACAAACAACCTGCTTGCTTCCTTGTGGAAGTCTCAAAGTCTCTTCATGCAGACCACAAAATTATTGGTCCTGAGAAGTTGGAGAAAAGCATGTTAGTATTTTGCTTGGTTTGACATGAAGCTGTGTAGAAGTATGTGAATGGGAAACAGGAGTGTTTTCCTTCTGTTGCCTTTTTATACCTGGATTTAGATTAATTGGAAAACTCAAAGAATTTAATGTTTTGGATAAAGTTATTTTGGCATTTAATAAATTAAAATTAAAATAAAAGTCAGTTTAGCAAAGATGGACAAATTAGTATGTGAAGATCAAATTCCTGCAGTATTGAAACAAATGACTTGCAGTAGAAGCGTGAAAAATACATGCTTGGTAGTACTGAACCTTACCCATACAGGTTATCCCATAGGATAGTCTGTAAATTAATTTAAATATTACCCTTTTCAAAGACAGGTAAAGTTAGGGGAGATGGACCAGCCCAGTAGTCACACACAGATACATGTCTAAAAATGTGTTTGGGGCTTCTGACAGTTGGAATATAGAATAGGAAAATCAGGTACCCCAACCTATGAGACACACATTTCACTCATGTCCTTGCACTTGGGAAGGCACTTTTTTCATACTGCTCTGTCCTGTACAGGAACTTACACAGCTGGAGCTGGGTCCTTGTCCTCCCTATGCATTGGTTTGATGTGTATTTTTTAGTTTACACTTATATATAAACTACTGGTACTGACACTCTAAATTAAGAACAAAAGTGTCTTCTATGTTTTCTAGTTTTAATTCTCACTACGCCACCACTCTGCTTAGATGTTTTTTCTGCCACGCAGGAGCACAAACTGCGAACTCTGGTGTTTTAGTGGGGAACGCAGGGATGCCTGGGGGCATCTCCAACTGTTCCTCCTCAGAAACAGCCCCTCGCCCTCTCCTGCAGAAGGGCAGCGTTAGACAATACTGTGGAGTCAGGCACACTGTGCTGCCTTCTTTTCGGAGTAGCGGTTTTAATGTAGCAGTGAATTCTGGTTTTGAATTTCCTATGTAGACCACCCTAGGGGGGGGAAAAACCCAACAAAACCCAACGGGGCTTGGGATAGGAATCCTTTGCTATACCCCGTGTGTAGGCCAGACTTGCAAAAGAGCTATGTAGCTGCACTGAGCTTTGGGCTAAGTCTCGTCACCTCCTCTATTGTAACTTCTTGCGTGCCCTGTATTTCCTCACCAAACCCAGTTGCCCTTGATGGTGTACCATTGATGTGTTCTGGCTCTGGCATCTCAAGCGCTTACTCTGGCCTCACCAGTTTTAGAGGCTGAATTCACACTGTCATTTCCTGAGTAACTTTACACAATTCCTTTTTGTGTCTTGTTCTTGCTTCCCATCCTTGTTCTTCCCCTGCTTTCTCCTCCCCCCCAACCCCCCAAAAACAACAAACCATTAAATATAATACTCCTTCTGGTTCCACCTACGCCCATTGCTCTGTTCTTGCTGCCAAAACTCATGTTTGGGGATTAGTCATCCTCTCAGATATTGCTGCTTCACCACTTCTCCATTAGAAGAAGAAATAAGTATCAGCCCATGTAGAATTTTACTGGTATACTGTGGCTTTTCAGCTCAGGTCTCTTCCTACTTATATAGAAATTACTCTTTTTTTTTTTTATTTTCATGCAAATGATATTCCATGTATCAAATAAACTATGAGTAAATAGTTTATACTTGTTTATACTGCTCTAAATGCATACATACTGAGGGAGCCAGGCTACTCTAATACAACTTCTCTGAAAGCAGAAGATGCGAGACGAACATTTTATGTCTGTGAAACAAAATATTCAGAGACTGGCAAAACTTGTATGTGTGTGTTCTTAGGCATCCTGAGGTCTGATCTTAAAATTGTCACATGTCACTAATTGGCTAATACTGAATTAGATTGTACATGTAATGGTTTCATTTCCTAAAACAAAATGCTCATTTGGATGTTAAAAATGTTTAATGAGTGAAATCTGCAATACTGAATCTTGGCTCTGGTGTGAGAGTTAGTAAATGGGATAACTAATCCCTTTGCCCTGGTACTCTTGCCTTGCTAATTACAAGCAGATTTTTGTATCAAAACTGTGACCGTGTTTACGTTGAGCTTATTTTGTCTCTGTGTCTGTTGCCTTAAAAAGAAAAATGTTTTTGTTGTCAAAATTAAAATGCTGATCAAATGGAACTTCAAACTTTTCAATATTCTGTGCAGAACCCCAGCTTTCATTATGGTTCTAGAAGCCGTAGTCAGAATGCATCTCGTGTTATGGTGTATGTGTTATGCTTCTCGTGTTCAGTTTGATTTAGAAATACTTGTTGAGTTGCCTGTTCACTTCTTGGGGCTTTTTTTGTTGGGTTGAAGCAGTTGGAGCTCTTGTTTTATGAAAACTGGGCATTTTAGCAGAAAGTGTTGGTGTCAAATGCAGATTCTGTGCATTTGTAAATGATGGTGGTTAAGGACCTGTATCTGTCTTAAAATGAGTATTTGTGTGTACTAACAAGCCATTTTACAGGTGTTGCTGAGATTTGGACAGTACTACATGTCAGTTTTATATTAACCAATCTCACTACTTCTTTACAGCTGTTCTAGATGTAAAGGGAAATTAACAGGCACAAAATGAGGATGATGTTTATCTTGTGGTAAGATAAACGTGATCAGACCACTCTCTCTCATAGTATTTTCAGTTAATACTGAATTAATTTTTAATCCTGAAGAATATTTTGGGTAATATTTGGAAAAACAAATGCTTAAAAATCTGTGTCAGATGATGGATGGCAATTAGTAAAGTTCCATCATGTTTTGGTTTCCCTTTTGTAAGAAACCTGGCTTTGGAGTGGTTTTGATGCTAAAAGAAAAAAAAAAATCTGACTTGTTACAGCCTTTGTTTTTTAAAGCTCACTTTATCATTCAAAACCATACTCACAAAGCTTTTGCAGTTATTTCATCTTAAGGTTATTCAACCATTGTTGTGACTTAACCTCACTGCTTAAGTATTTTCCAGTTTATCCTTTAAACGATGTGCTCCCTGTAAATAATTAAGCAATTAAAATGTATGTGTAGAAGAGCAAGAAGATATGTAGTAGGGTTCAGGAATTAGTTGTGCTGGGAGAAGTGGGGGTGGGTGTTGATGGCAGGAATCTTTCTTTCTACCTGCAGAGCTTAGGAGAGTATCACCATACTGCTTGCCTTGCTTTCTGCATCCACAGCAGCAACTGCTTCACTGTTTTGAATCTGCAAAAAGTGTGTTAGTTTTTATGACAGTAAAACTCTCATCTCCATATTACGGAGAAACTTATTTGTCAAGTTTTGAAAGGCCATTACCATGATACTACTTTTTCTTTTACTGTTTGATATTCCTGGATTTAATATTTTTTTCTCTGCTGTTTTCCACAGTAACTTTCATCTCTGTCTTCTGTAAAATTGATGGAACAAATTTTCTTGAGGATCAGGGAAAAATAATTCTCAGAAAACAGTCTCATTAAAAATGGGGATGGATGCAGTGATGTAGCAAAACAACCAGTCACCTTTCCTTCGGCAACTGCGTATGAAATATTTCTTGAGTATGAGTTAGCCTCCATAAATTTATCACTCCTATGGTAATTCATAAGGAATTGCTGTGTTTTCTTTAAGCAGATGGAGATGATGGAGATTCAACTTCAAAACAAGATTACCAAACATTTGCTTATAGAATTTGTGTTATCACGATCTTTATGTAAATAATATTTTTTCTAATCCTTTTCCATCCTTCCCTGTCCCCGTCCTACCCTCACACATGGGATTTCCTCCTCTGCAGCAATTTTAACTGTACACATTTACACTGGGAAGCACTTGTTTCTTAGTAATACATGTTGGGGTTTTCTTCTGGCTCCAGGCACACTATAGTTCTTACCTTATGTCAGTGGAGAAGGGGATATTGATTGATGCTTTATTAGAGTGGAGATTAGGGGCCATCCTGAACTTGCAGATGAAATTGGCTCTGAAGTTGCAGATGGTCACGTTGCCAATAATAATTCTCTAGAGATGCCCTCATGCTTGCTGCTCTGAGCTGTGCTCATGGAATAGAAATGAATAGAGCCTATCCTGCATTTCCAGTCCCTCCCCAATATCTGCTTGATGGAGAACTCAATCCTTGTAACTTATTTTTTTGGGGTGGGAAGGGATACTGATGCATCTCAGCCATCTATAGTCTCATATTTCAATGCGGTTTTGTTCTTTTTCTAATTCACAGTAGTTTCCCCCTCTTTCCCCATTTGCTTTTTCCCTTAACTTGTTCCGTTAGCATTGTATCAAATGTTTTTCAATTTTGAACTTCATACTGCTTGGAAAAATCACGTCTTATTCGATCATACATTTTTGTCTTGCTGGAAGATGATTTTTTTACTAAGAAATGCTCTGTCTGTGAGATGTGTAATCACAGGGTTGAGAGACTTGAAGAGTGACTCTAAAGATAATTCAGAATATAATTTTGTCCCTATCTTGATTGTACACTTTTTGGTAATTTTTTTGTCTGCGCACAGAGGCAGTTTCTGAGTAAAAACCAAGATCTGGAAGGATGTCATTATTTTTCCCTATAGTGTCTTCTTTTTAGCTTTGCCACTTAAGCTGATGAATGAGAAAGACCTGTCCCCAGTAGCCATAGGGAACTGGCTCACTTTTTGAAGGGCTAATTAAGTTAGAAGAATCACTTGTTCCATCCCCTGCTTTTCATCCACCTCTGTTTTATCTGCCTCAGAGACAATAATGATTTTTATTTTCATGGATATTGTCACCTATAGGTATTCAGCTTAATCTTCTTTTGTGTAATTTACCCAGGCATTTCCACAGTTAACTCTAGTGAGATGTAACTTTGCCTCCAGCCTTGAGAATGCTAAAAGCAGTTCCTCTTGTTAGGGAAAAGAATTTTTGAAGCTTATTTCTTGGTGCCAAATTAAAATGGAGATTAGTTGCTTGTATTATCTCCACTTCCTGAAATGTTAGGTCCTTGCTTACAAGGTATTCTGGATTTTATTGGAGTGTTGTGGGGGTTTTTTAGGCTAAAATGCTTCATGCAGGATGTTCAGCTTTGAGTGTTTGTCACCAGGTGCTCAGACAGGATTTGCTGTCTGCTTACAAGAAATGAAGCATAGTCTCTGAAATATTCCAAGTAGCAAAGGAGTTAGGTGCTCTCTGAGGATTTGCATTGTTTGATAGTTGGAAATAAGGTACTGCTGCAGTATTTCATATGTTTAAATGTCTAGTGTCGTTGATGTTGTTGATCTAGACCTAGGTGTTTCTGTTTGTTTTTAACCTGTAGAGGAAAGCCTAGGAAAACTCCTTGAACATAAAAGCTCAGCTGTTCAAAACATGGCATGGACAGATAAATAGAAACACTGTTGGGCATAGAATTTCATTGCTTTCTAGAGTTTTTAATAGCATGAAAAATTCAAGGTATCTACAGAACCTAGTATTGTGTATTTAAAAAAAAAATTTTGTAAATATAGATTAAGATAAACATGTATCTCTCCTAAAAATATAATTTAAATGTTTTCACAAGGTTTTTAACATCCATGTTTATTCATTGTCTAAGCATTCTACATGTTAAAAAGGTGTATATATCTTCTGTTGTATTAAGCAAGGTTAAACGGAGGAAGCTAATTCCTCATACTGAGAGAGGGTTTTTCCATTGATTAAATAACAAACTGGGGTGTTTTGGCAGTTACACTTGCAGTTTTGAGAGTTACTTTTGTCGCTTCAGTTGGAATGAGCTCATCGAGCTAAAGTTGAGAAAACCAATTACAGAAACCCACTGGCAGATGCAGGTCCCTCTCTTAAGCTTTTTTTTCCTTTCACCGTGAATAAGAACTGAGGCACAAATGGCCAAGACGCATGAATCCCAAAGGTGGGAAGATCGGAAATAGATAACTTCATAACAACACTAACTATACAGAACACTGCCGTTATTTATTGTGCTTGTTTTAAATGAAGACAGGTCTGTTTTCGAGGTTGTTCTTTTTTATCTACTGCCTGTAAAATACTTCCTTTGAATTCTGAAATGCTCGTGGGCTTTTGGGGCGTTTTGGGTTGGTTGTTTTTTTGCGTTCAGGACATTCCAGTTTCCATCCAAAATCAGCTAAACAAATTACAACGTAAGGAAAAATAACTTCTTACTGTCTTAATGTAAAACTCCCCGAAGTGTTTAAACTATAAATTTTTCAAGCTGGAATACGAGCAAGCCAAAAGCTTTTCCTCCAGCTGCCTTACAGCTAGAGGGCTTTTTTATTTGCAATGATTTGCAACTAGAGCCAGTTTTTTCAGGGTCAGGGCACAGCCTTATTTGTTTTCTTGGTATCTTCCAGTATCTTGTGTCATCTTCTGTATGTTCTCCACTGAGAATAGCTTACATATTTTTGGCTAACGTAAACACCACAATTTCTCTTGGGCAAAGGAGATGTAGATAAATTATTTCTTAGGTTCCTGCATTTTGAGAAGCAGCAGCATGAGATTTACTATGTGATTAAATCTTGCTGCCAAATGTGCCTGCTCCTTCTTTTGGTCAGTTGATCCCTCAGGGTGAGGAGAGCACTGATTGGTAAAAACCCTATGACTGACTTTATGTGAAAAGAAGAGGAGCCTAAGCAGAAGTGCTGTTCTGCAGTCTAGATGATCATGAACTCTAATTCTCTCATCCCTAGGCTGAACTTCCTCTAAATGTTTTGTAATAAAAGTATTTATACAATTGAAATACATGCATATATCTACATCACTTGTAAAGTGAGTTCCTCTTTCTGTTTTGCTCATTTGAGAGCAGTACTGCTGTTTGCAGGGTATGTGGCATAACACTGAGTTTTCACTAATAGAACTATTCCATTGCAACATGCAGTTGAGGGTTTTTTAGAACGATTCCAAATTTGTTTCAGGAAAAAAAAAAAATCCTGGCGCTTAAAACTGCCTGGGTTAGAATGGTAAAACAGAACTAAAAGTCAATGCAGCAGTGATTTACGCTACGCAGGGTTTACTGTCGCACAGTTTCCAATATCGTGTTTACCTTCGAGTTTAATAGATATAGTGAAAAGTCAGTTTCTTGCTTTCTAGAGCTTTGTGACGCTGCTACAATAAATACAATACATAAATAATAAAATAAATACAATAAATAGTTCAAAAAGTAAGCAATATAGTTTAAACTCTTCTTAAGGGTTCTTACGGAAGCCCTGATTTCTCAAAAATAAACCCAGAAGTTACTTTCCATTGCAAACCTTTTTAGGCTGTTAAAAATCTCAAATTGTTTTACAGGCAAGATAAATTATTTTCACTGGCGAGAAAATGAGTGCTGCAGCAAAACCTATTTTTTTTCCTATGTAATACGTGGTTTTCAAAATTGTGGAAAAGATTATTATTGCAATCAGCTTGGAATTGATGATAAATTTTACTGCTTGGAGTTGAAAGCCAGCACATACTCTAAGCGTTTTTATGCTTCAATGCATACACTTAATTTAAATGCATCCACACTTGGGTTTTTTTGCCTAACTGCCCAAGACAAGAGATAAACTTTGTCTTTGTAGTGACCAAACTGAGTCTTCTTTTTGCTCTACTGTAGTAGTTTTTTGCATTGCATTCTCTAAAGAGCTTAAGGATATTAGCTGGCCAAATCTCAGTGGCTGGCAGTCAGACTTCTTTTCCTTTGAAGGTCTCATATGCGTCTTTCTGGTATGTCTCCAGAACGTGCGCATCTCTGAACTTGTGGGGCTTTCATTTTGTTTTGATTTAGCACAAGAAATGGGGAGGATTTAATTTCTTTGAGACAAAAAGCCTCCAAACTTTATTGTGAGGGTAAAGAACTGATGGGATGTAACACTTGTCTTGAATGACACTCATTCTCTGCTCTTGTCTCCTCGCTTGTGGTTCCTTTTATGTTGGATCTTCTTTAACTCAGTCCTGCACCGTTCTTTGTTTTAGCATCTCCCTTCTCCTTTTAGCTAATGCCTTCCTGTTTTCTGTGTATTTCATCGCCTGTTGCACAATTAAGACCAATCCTGGCCCAAAGCCCTCTATCAGACACAAGTGAATTCTTTAAAATAGCTTTTTTCACATCTGGATTGGAAAATTGTGAAAAGTATGTGTATGTTACTGATAGAATTTCACCCTCCTGGAAATGTCTTATTTCAGCTGTAACTTATTATCCAATAGTTGCTGAAACCAAAAC
Organism: Fratercula arctica; assembly: GCA_947846985.1. NCBI lineage: Eukaryota > Metazoa > Chordata > Aves > Charadriiformes > Alcidae > Fratercula > Fratercula arctica. The sequence goes on from CANTUZ010000010.1 coordinate 32,736,532, forward strand.
TATAGTATAATGAAGTCTGGCTGACACTTTCAGTTTTTCCACATGGTGTACTAATCTGGAAGTTGTTGTGGTGTCCTAGGGATTTGGATGAAGATAAGAATTAAGACTTGTTAGAGAAGTCTGCCTTCGTTCTGAATTATACTATTATGGAAAACTTATTGGTATTGTAGCTGTTTTCTTAATGCATTAATTCTCTTCTTGGAAGTGGCTTAGTTAATTATTTTGGAATTTGATTTTTTTTTTATTATTGCTTATGCTTGTTGCAGATGACTAGAAGGACTAAAATGTACTGCTATGCTTAACCTCCCCATCTCTAGCTGCCCCCACCAATTTTGGCAAGTTGACTTTTTTGGATAGTGTTTGCTTTTTGTGCATTATAATTCACATTTGTATCAGCAATCAAAAAAGCATTTTTTTTTTTTAGTCCTTCTGTGGAAATTGATCAAATATGCTTTAAAAAAAAAGGAACCAGACCCTGAGAGTTGCCATTTGAAAAACTCTTTCCTTTTCCTTTCCTACCTCTTTCCCACTTAACAGCAGGGAAGTATTGTTTCAGTTCTTCTGAGCTGGAGTTTTTTCTAGTTTACAGACTAAGTTTACAGTCCGCACTTGTTTACTTCTTTCCATTATATGTATTAAATAATCTCTGTAATACTTATTACCCCCCCTTTCTGGCAGAAGTATTTTTACATAGTTTCTCTAACTAAAATAGTGTGACCCAGCAGATCAAGGGAAGTGCTTATTCCTGTCCGCTCAGCTACTGTGAGGCTGCATGTGGAACACTTTGTCCAGTTATGTCCCGCTCAGCCCAAGAAAGATCCTGACAAGCAGGAGGGACTCCACTGGATGATCACCAGGTGGATCGGTGAGCAGCTGATGTACTTAAAGAAGCTGAGAGCATGGTTTGTTCAGCATGGAGGAGGTGAGGTAAAAGAGGGATCTAGTAGCAGTCTTCAGCAGTCTTCAGCTACCCTATGGATGGTTAGAAGGTATACTGAGTCAGGCTCCTCCTAAAAGTGCATGGGTAATAATGGCCAAGGGTTGAGCAAAGGAAAATCAACCAGATAGGAGAAAATAAGTTCTCAGTAAATGTGGCTGTGCACTGGCATAAGTGTGCATAGAGGCTGTGGAATCTCCGTCCTTGGAAGTAATGAGAGCTCGATGGGCAAAGCCCTGACAGCAACCTGACCTAACTTTGCAGTTGGCCCTGTTGTGAGTGTGAGGCTGGACTTAAATGACTTCCAGAGTCCCTTTCTTCCAAATTTGTTCTGTGATTCTAGGACCTCTTCTAATTAACATTAGTCAAGCTGAGCGAACTGATTGCTCTTAATCTCTTTTATATGTTACTGAAATTTTCAATGGAGTGAGGACCTTTTGTACAGCTTGTTGCTGTACAAAATCTTGCCTGTGTGTGAGCAGAACTGGACAATTAGTTCCAGGTGAAAACTCATCAGGGGCTTCTATAATCAACATCTCTATTAAAAAATGCCTTGTCTGATGCAGCCCAGCGTGATATTAAATAGATGTACTTTTCTTGGCGTCCTACAACCATTTTGTGATGGACTAATATGGGCAGATCTCTCTCATTTCTTCTCATGATCTTACTTATGATTGGATACTCTCATTTCTCAAGTGTGATGACAGGTATGATCTCATCGTACTTATTGATGAGATTTCAATATAAGAGAAGTTCTTTAGTCTCAGTAGACATGCCCAACACTTCTTAGAACTGAATTTCGATTCATATATGTCTTCAGTGTCATTCAGTTCTTTCTCCTGTATTGCTACTAAATGTTAGTGATGCACTGTAACTCTGTGCCAGTATTAAATTTCAGTATAATATGCCTATGGCTAATGGACTTTTTCACTAAAACAGACGGCAACAGAATGAGAGTCTACATTGAGCAAAATGACTTCGTGGATTTCAGAGTTTAAGTGTGCATGTGTTTAGGGATTTTCCCTGTTGGCTAGGTAGAGATTTACAGATAGGTTGCACACTGTGTCGTAATAAATGCTGTCAAATCTCTACTCTGAACTGCTAAACCAAGAAGTAAAATTTCTGAAGTCTGGATAGGCTTACAATGCGAAGTTGCTTTCAGGTAAAGGCGAGGCAAAAAAACACCCCAACCTGTGAAGGCAAACCGATGTATCTTTACTTATGGAGACTCAAAAGGACTTAAGTTAAATTTGATGTGCTTTGCTTAGAAGCCATTGTAAGATAACTAAAGTAGTATTTTTATTGAATTGCAAAGCTTTGATACTCCCTCTGAGATGGTCCTAGAACATGGTGTAGCTAGTAGCGATCATTTGAACTTCATGGAAACTATTGAGCTTCTTGGTTTGCTCTTTGGATTTCTTTTGAATGACCAGAACTCAACTCCACCTATCACCAGACAAAAATTCTTCTCAAGAAAACCGAAAAGTTGTTAATGACTTGTGCTATTTACAAGTAATGGTAGTCAACAGATTTAAAAATGGCAAAGGTCATCTTTTCCAAAAATGTACTTCTGACTTTGTAGAAGGATAAAAAGTTAATTTTTCATAAATGCTTTTTTTTAACAGATTATGGAAGAAACAAATACACAGATTGCTTGGCCATCAAAGCTAAAGATTGGAGCAAAATCGAAAAAAGGTATTTTGTTTTGTTCTTTTTATGGGGTGGGATTAGTTGTTAAAGTAGTAAAACTGCAGAATAAATAGTTCTGTCTTCAGAGTCACCATATCAATACTGGACACCTGAAATATTTTCATCTCAGTCTACAAACTTTTTAAGAATTTCTTGTTGTAGTTAGCTTTATATAGGTGTTTGTACAAACCCATTTTAAGTATCTAGTACTTCTGCAAGTATTTTACTGTCAATACTATTGTACTTACCGTCTTTGGCATGTGTGGTTTCTTCTGTAGAACTCTGCATCTAATCTGAACTGTTTCTTTATTTTACAGCAGCCAAAGCCAGTTAGTCTTTCTGGTAACACTGTAGATTAGTGGGTGTTCTGTGGGGTTTTTTTGTTTGTTTTTATAGAGTACAAAGATGTGTGTTGGTCAAGCCCAGTTAGAAAAATACATCCTCATTGTGTTGCTGACAGAGACAGTCTGCATGCTTTTTGGGTTTCTTTAAGAAACCTAAGTAGAGCTGTTTCTTAGGAATGGCCAGCATTATGTGTTTTAAATTATGGTTCTTCTGGAAGTACAGCCTATTAATGTGAACCGAGTTATACGATCTGGAACGTGTCTTTTTGAAATAAGCCTCCTAGTTCTGTTCTTAAAGAATCATAGCTGTGACTGAATGAAAGTAATACTTAATTCTTCTTCTGCAGGGAAAATGAAATTGGGAGTGATTTTTAACATTGCATGTATTTCTCTTCAGGCTGATATGTATTAAAAACAAGAAAGTGGACTTCAAATAATTTCTATGTACATTATATTTCAAATGTATAGGTGGAGATGTGGGCTAAAAACCTTTGTAAATGAAGAAGGTCTCATGGGAAGAAAAATAATCTCTTTAGAAAGGTGCAAGAATAATAACATTTTTATGTTGTAAAGTGAGATTCAGTCTCTAAGGTACTTTCCCACATGGTATTGAAGTACAAATTGATTTAACTTTTTTTTACCCGCTTGCATGGAAAAAGTGTCTCACTTGAGAGAGGAAAAATGGGGAAGGAATTCAGACTGGAAAAAATGCAGGTGTCATGTGTATGTATATATTCATATGTGGAGCTAGCGTTTATAGTAATGCGAGAGTGACAAAGTCTCCCTGCAAACCTAGGCCCTGCCCGTGCTCTTCTGCATCCTTTCTGCTGGAGGGGCGGTGCAGTGATACACAGCTAAAGCTCCTCGGGGAAACTGAGGCAGGAGAGTTTGTTTTCCTTTTGAGGGGAGAAGAGAAAAGAAATAAAGCAATACCTGCCCTTGTTTTCTTTCAAATCTAAATGAGTCTAGTTCTGAAGACGAAAAGAGTGAATGAAAGGCCGTGAAAAGAGGGATATGAGGTGGCTGCTGGGATTCTGGATTGGTACTTTAAGATGCAGCTTTATATGTAGATTAATTTAACCTCTTTGTTAGTGATCTCAAAGAGAAGATAGTGTTAGATTTGTGGTGAAACTCTGTCAGTATATGGAATGAATTTGAATACCAAGGGAAATAAACCAGCTAAAAGTTATAAGCTGATAATAAAACTAAAAATTGAGGGGAGGGAATGCATAATACAGCTGGGCATACTGAGTGCAGCTGCAGTGGTAATGATTATCCTGGAAAGTCTTTATGCCAAAAGAAACTTTAGATAGTGATGGGCCACAAACTAGGCATTTTAGCAATATGCTATACTATTATAAAAAGGTTTTAAATGCCTGTGGACTGCAGGGTGGCTCTAGAGTTAAGACTCTCTGGCTAGCTTTGCTCTGGGAAGTTGTGTGTATATATACACCTAAGATAGTAAATTACAGTATGTGTGCTAAGAACCCCTTAACCTAGAGGTTCCTATTACTTGTGAAATAAACTGTAGTTTATATTTTCTGTTTACATTTGATATCAATTGTTTGCAATTCAGTAACTTTCCATTTGCAGCTACAGCAGCTGTTTATATAGGGAAAATATTCTAAGTGTTTAACATACTCAAGCTTCACTTAATGACATTTTGTGATTGAGAGGGGAGCCTGCAACAAATAACTGGCCGCCTCTCCGGGGACTTCTTGAAGTCAGAACATGCTATCTTTCCCCGTCTCCTTGGCTGGGAACCCAGGGCCTGATAAGCACTCATTCAGGGAGGGAGAAGCAGTTACGGATGGACAGTCTTTACCCTACGCTTCACCCTGTCAGCATCAAGTGATACCAGATTTTTCATATCATTTTCCAGTATAACTTTCCTGCAGTTTCAGTAGCTTCACATTTTGTGGATGTATGCTGGGGCCTCTGGTTGTTCACAGCCTTCCTCCCAAAATATGAGGGGGAAAAAACATCATTAGGAAGACATGTCTGTGCTGCTGTTTCTCGCATGTTCTGTCTCATGAAACATTTAAGGCTTAATGTAGTGTTCTTCTCACTACTGTTGCCAGTTTTTAAATTGAGATTGATACAAAATCAATAAGGATAGAATACATATTTGCTTTCTAAAATATGCATAGGTATTGAAACTTGCAGATAAGGTGTGCATAATAAGGTTCAGCAAGTATGTGAAGATTAAGTTCTGTACAATACCCACAATGTTTTTGTGATCTTATGGAAAAAAATTTACTGTGAAGCTAAAGCAATAAAAGTAGGTGGCCTGCAAATTGTTAAATTGTTTCTTTTCTGTGTTATTCGGACTGCAATTTTTAAATTGATGATCACAAAATATGATATATTGAGTATCATAACGGTAATCCGCTAACTCAAACTTGATAAATATTTTCTGAAACTTTTTGAATTGCAGAAGACTGATGTCTGGATTTAGCGTATGCAGAATTTTTAAAATTTGCTAATTAAAATTTGTTGTTCAGTATGACATTACTAGAATACCTCTTTGCAAAAGCTAGAATTAAAAAATCAATTATCAAATCTCAACAGTTTCATAAAGAGCAAAACAGGAATTTCCTGGCTTTAACGAACACCAGATGCTGCAGTCTTGCTCTAGTGCTGAGGGGTGATGAGGGTTAAAGTATTTTGCAATACATGTTTAGAAGACACACAAACAAATATAAATCTTCCAGTAGCATCTTTAAGCAAGCCATTTGATTTGTTCGGGTTGACAAAGAGGTTCTGTAACATTAAGACTTCAGAGAAGGAAGTGAAACAATTTAAAGCGCTTCTGTAATGACTGATTCCTGTCCGGCAGCAATGAAACAATGGGTGCTGGCATGGTCTGCCCTGCTTTGCACAGGTGCTGACGAGTTCAGGTCATACCAAAGCCTCAGGTTCTGGAGGTTTCAGATCTTCTGTTGTCCATTGAATTAAAGATCAAACTGAGAGACAGTAACTTTTCTATCCATTCCCCTTTTGCTCTCAACATACTCTTTCACTCTGTTATGGTTACTGTTCCTTAGGAATGCGATTAGTTGTCTTCAAAAGATTTATTCAGTGGTATAAAAGTTTAGAGTAGATTGCCAAATCTTAAATGGTCAGATACTATAATTCCACAAACACTTTCAAAGCAGGTGTGAGCTAACATTTTTTTTTTTTTCCCCCCTCTCCCTTCTCAAATTACTGTCCTGCTCTCCTCTTCTTGTCCGTCCCTTTCTGCTGTGCTGTCACTCGTGCTTATGTTGTCATATAGGGGACCAGGTTGGCTTAAAACTAACCATGGATAATTTTTACTATTGGATGGCGGGGGGGGGGTGTGTGTGTGTGCATTTGCTAGCTGCTTTAACGCAAACTCTGCCCTCAGTCTGCTTCCCCATATAGTTGTCTGAGTCTGTAATGCTTAATGCTTTGGGAGCAGGTGAACATCATGTTATTCAGCAGCAGTGCTTCTTGAGGGTAATTTAAGTTGCTCTTTAGGAACACTAGGATATATGTGAGTTTAGATTTCACTCATATTCCTGACTGTCTGTCTTTCCTTCTTTTAATTATTTCCCCCCTCTATGCAGGTGTGTGCCTTTCTATGTCAACAGCCATAAAGAAGTTACGGGGATGTGCATGTGCTCAGAATGCAGACAGCCTTGAAATAGCATTTGGGTAACAACCAGCATAAGAATCATTTCAGCTCCTGGAAACTTAGTGGCTCTAGGCAGGAATTCATTCCGAAACTTGGAGCAGGGAAAATTGTGGGAGGTTAAAAAAGGTGGTATGGGGAAATGCAAAGTAAATTGAGCTTACAGACCAGGAATAACTCTGGAGTCTTTTTAACCGTTCACGTTAAAAATGGGCTGCTTTTCCTGAACTTCTGTTGCTCTTTTTTCTTTCTCCCTGTTCTTCCTGTATTTTCACTCCTCTTTCTCCATATTAAAAGATCCAGCTTTTCTTGATCTCTGTTGTTCATTGAAGTTACCCACTCAATTATTTTCTTTCTTTCATGAGCTGCTTTTATTTCGTTTCACCTCTTCTTTCATTTGCTGTTTCTGGTTTTGGGCATTGTTGGATTTTTGTTTGTATGCTTTCTGTTTGTTTTTCTGTTTCTACCCCTCATATTACTGATTCGTTTTAAGTTGTTTAAGAAAAAAAAAATTCCAGTCTATGTTCTATTTGAGTGCGGTTTTTTCCTCACCTGATTTTTCTTTTTACTTATTCTTTCATCTTCTGTTTCAAAAATCAAGCTTCAGTATTTTTTTTAACATTTAAACTAGTATCTATTATCAAAACGTTTACTACATGCTGTTTTTCATTAGCATATCTCAAAGGCAAGGCAAGCACATAGCGTATCAAGTTGATATCTAAGGAGAAGAGCAAGAAGGGAGGAAACAGTGGCACTGAAGACATTAGAAGGAAGGCAGCAATAATTAGCAGTGGGCAGTACTGGCATTCATTGCCTGAAAATTTGGTTTCACGCTTTTTCCTTGAACTTTGCCTTTTGCAAGCTATCTTGCAAGCAGAGTTCAGTATTTCCTTCTTTGCATCTTAAGCTGCTGAGGCAGCGTGGAAAATAAAGTTAGCAACTGTAACACCATATTTGAGGCAAATAACTGTACTGAGAGACTTCAACCCAATTAGTTAAATATTGCTCCCATCTATTCGAATGTTGTTTAGACACAAGGGAAGAGCTTTGGGCGTTCCAAGAGGCATTATGATAAAAGCTAGAAACTGACTTTTTTGTTGAAACAGAAATGTCACTACATGGCAAACTTAAGGCCAAACTTGCATGCGTTACTGCCTTAGATATCAAGAGTAAGCTAAAATGTAATCTCTATTTATTTCTTCAGACCTTTAAATCAACTTTCAGTTGTTTCCCAATATTGCAATAAAGGCTGAAGTTTATATTTTGAGAGGAAGAAGGGAGGGAAAGAAGGTGTGGCATCAGGCTGTGGAGCCTTACGAATGTGTGCAAATACAGTGCTGGGTTATTTACTCTTTTGGCTTAGATTTTCTGATAGAACTCCAGTCTGATTTTATTCTTCTCAGATAGTTTCTTTTTCTCTTTAGAAATACTGAATTTTCTCAGTTTTGCTTGTCAACAAAATCTTTTAAAAGAGTGAAAACTGCTTTTGATGCTAGGTCTTCTATACTAAAATATCATAGATGGAGAAGTGGTTAAGAAAGGGCAGTTCAGCATTGTACTTGCCAGTTTTTAGTGTCCCATGTGCAGACACCTTCTTAACTTACACGCGTGTTCCATGGAGAGATTACATCATTTCTTAAACTAGTCGCTGACTGTTACGCAATATTGCTTTCAGTATTGGAACTGAGCTGAATCCCACGTTTGTACAATACTTTTGTTCCAGTCTATTAATGGATGCAAGTAAGACATTGTCAGTGGTCATATTCAAACCCACTATTTTATGATGAAATGTCAGTGAAAAATTGAAGAGTTAATAACCCTGTGCAGCATCATTCTGTAGGAGTTAATGTGAGCTTTAAACACCATCATAACCTCTTCTAGTGTGTCTGGAGGTCTCTGGATTCTCCCTCCTCCAAAATAAAATCCCAACCGAAAACCACAACCCTCAAAACCCCACCAAACCAAAACACCGCTAAGCAAAGCAATGAACGTGATGAGGCAGCAGTTGAGAAACTCAGAGTACAGTGAAAAGTGTCTGTGTGGCATAAAGTGGTCTGGGACCTTCACTTCAGGGGATTCTATCTCCTTGCATTGATGATATTTTGTAAAAAATGCAAAGTTTAGAGAAATTAGTAGATTTCTCTGCTTTCAATTATCGCTGGAATACTAAAAGGATTTGAATATATGCTACTAAACTTTAAGCTACATACTTAATCTTTTCCTAAATAGCAGGTGGCTTGGTGTACTCCAGGGGCTGGCATGTTTGCAAAGTGCAGTTATATAATCCGAAGTTTTCCCCAAGAAACTGGCCAAGTCTGAGTTTAGTCAAACAAGCATAAAATAACTAAAAATGACCTCACAGTTTAGGCTATTGACTTCTTTGTCTTACGTAACTCTTTAAGTTGAACTCTGTTTCCAGCAGTTTGGGATCTACAAGACTCAAGACCCTGCAGTTCGAATATATGATGTGATGCTGTATATGTAAGTGTGTGTATATGCATATAGAACAATGATAGGATTGCTTTGTTTTTAAAAGTCTGCAGTTTTCATCTTCTGAGGCTTTACATATACACATTATTCCTATTTAGTGTAGTTGCAGCCATAACACAGCTTTTTATTTGTCTGTTTTCTTAAATGACTTCATTATTCTGGGCTGAAGAGAGGTCAGTTTCCTTTTTCACATTGCGTATATATTATACCTGCTTTGAGTTTTGTTTTAATTTTTTTGAAAAGTAATTTGGAACTAGCTGTATTGTGGAAAAGCTACAGTTGTTGGCAACACAGCATCTATTAATTACCCTTGTTGAGCTTGGAGATTTTTACCTTCTCATTTTGATTGTAGGCGGGAGGATGGTGTTTCTTGTTTGTTTGGCCCAAGAAACCAAAACCCAACCAACAAAAAAGCAAACCCCACAGCCTCCCCACAGTCCAAAACCCAATATGGGGCTATGAAAATCTATTGATTTAAGTAGCAAGAGCTCTATTATAATAAATCCTCTTTGGTGCTCTCAATAATGGTTACATTCTGTACAATATCCTAAGACCATTTCTAAAAGTGTTCTTAGAAGTGAATGGTAAGGAGGAATTGCTTGGTTTGGTTTTGATTTTTTGGGGTTTTTTTGGGTTTTTTGTGTTTGTTTTTTTTTTTAATTCATCTACATATATAAAACTAGCATTTCAAAAAACAACCAGATAAAAATATCTAACCTGTTTTGGTACTCTGTTAAACTCAAGAGTCGATCATGTCAGGCTAGTCTGGTTGTGGCTGAACCTCTTTGCTGTTTATGTAATGTAGTGAAGGGAGTGTAATATCAGCTTTTTTATATTTGAATTACTGACTTCTTCATGGAGAAGGTCAGTGTAGTCTGGAAAGTTAAAATAAAGGTATATGCACACCTTCATATACATATATATACACATACATATATGTGTGTGTATATATATATATAATATGGAGGAAAAAAGCAATTCTGTGAATATGGACGCTGAGGTTAAGAGTATTCTCATGCTTCTTTGTATAGATTTAGATAGTTTGTGGCCTCAACTTGAACATAGAAATGTTTCAAATCAATTGTTTTTTATTGTATATGGTCTGCTTGGCAAATGGAGACTTAAGACTTGGGGCAGGAGGAAGGGCAATTTACATCTGCATGTAAACTAGAGTTACTGTATCCATGTGGGGAGCTTTTGTGGTTGGTTTTTTTTTTCCTTCAAAAGAAATTCAAGGTTGTATATTTCATTGATGGTTTAAGTTGCATGAAAACACTTTCTTACAAAGGCTAAATTTCTTAATTACACTTGATTGATCTTAATTCTTTGAATATAAAAGCGAGCCCTGCTGTTTTTCTAAAGAATATGCCCATGTAAATTGTGTGTTAAAAGTCTTCATGTGCATAAGTTCTAAAAGTCTTCCTATAACTTCATTCACTTCTAAAATGACACTCTCTTCATTCACAACCATATATAACCTCTGAAACTGCCTAAAAATGATGTGGTGAATAATGGGAAACAAAGCTTAATGTGCTGGAATTGCTTCTATGCTTGCCAGTACAAATCTGTGTAGTGAATTTATCAGCCTTTAAGCTTAAGACCAATACTCTTTACTGTAAAAGGAGTTCATAGTTTGTGTTTCTGTAAATGCAATAATGCATTGAGTTTTATTTTGCATATCAGTCTTAAGTGCTAAGCCAGCCCCGCCTGAGAAGGTCACATGGCATTGCAGGACTACAAATACTTCAGACTTGTTAATGAAACAAGTAATGTTTACAACAATGTAACAGTAATTTTTCATAGTTTTGGTCAACTTTTGTTCTTGACCTACTTTCATCTCTTTGTGTGCTGTTACCAGTTACAATAACTGTAGCTTCTGCTGTTCTCACAAAAAAACCCGCAAAACAAATAGAGTGGAAGAGAGTAAACACAGGATATAATCAATTAATTTTCCTACCTTAAATTCAGTGCTATGAATAGCTACTTAATTGGCTTAGAGCCTTAAGCTTTGCTTAAAAAAAAAAAGGGGGGGGGGGGGGGGGGGGCAAGAATAAATTAATCGGGCACTTGGAGACCTGCAGTGGAGCTTTTGGACAAAGTAGCTTCTAATCCACTCCGGTGCTTTTGAAATTTGTGCCAACTGTCCTGCAAGGCTGTACCCTAACTCTGATAGGAGCTGAACACGTATGGAAAGATGTCCCCTTCTGAACAACCACAGCCTGTTCTATCATCTGTAACTAGGGATGTAAAGTGATGCAGAAACGAGAGCATCTAAGCCTCTGAAGTGCTTAGATGCTCAAGTGTTTAAAAGCAGAGGTAACTTATATATTGGTTCATGAACAAGTTTTAATTTCTGTTGTCTCAGCATCGATTTCAGGACAGATGAATGGAAACACAGGTTCAAATTGCCCAATCTGCTTCTTAGAAAGAAAATAACGTGCTGTACACCAGCTGGAACTCTGCCAGCGGCTCTATCGCTGCTGCCAATCTGAGGACTGGTTTAGGCTCTGGTGGTGCTGTTGGGTGCCTTCCCTTGTTTGTGTGGATCACCACCTTTATAGGGCAAGGGGAGTAGTCCCCTGTCAATAACCGATCTGGTAAGGTGGGCGGAGGTGACCATTTGATGACTCCGTGCTGTAGGAACCTGTTCCCTGAGGAGAGGAGCTCTCCTCCTGGTTACATGAAGGTCATCAAAAAGGTGCTGTAAGATGAGCTTTTGAAGTTACTCCACATGTCTTTTCCTGTCTGTGACTGGAAACGGAATCCTAATGCATAAATTTGAGACAACTTCATATAACAGCAGTAGGCACAATAGTTTTTGATCACCAGATCTCTAGGACAGCCTTATTCTCTATGTTGCGAATAATGATAAAGGTGCACTGGGTTGTGCATATTCCAAGTACTACTTAAGGGAAGACCAGTAACTACTTTTGCTAGAAATGAAATTGGGGAGGCAGAACTGTTTTCACAGCTGCCAAACAGCGCAGTTGTGGTCTTATCTCTCTAGCCTTACTGCATGCTTGAGGTCTGCCCCCCTGGCTCCATAGCTACCTGCTAGGCAGCTGGGCCCTCCAGCCTGGCATGCCCCGGTGTCAAACCTGCCAACGGAGAGGGCATTCGGGACTGCTGGTTTATTGGGGCCTGTGCTCTTTTGTCAGCGGAATTTTCCTTAAAGCTATTTGGTTTTGGTTCCCAAGGTATAAAGTGTAGGTCTGACTTTATACCAGCTCAGTAAAGGTTTTCTTAAAAACCTTGGCATTTAAATGCCTCTTCCTTTTTGGTGCCCATGACAACAGAATGGTTGGTTTGGGTATTCTGTGTCAGCTCTCTATGTGTGGAGCAAAATTCCTTTGCAGCTTTTATTTAACCTCACTAAAAACAAGAAAAAAGATTCATCCTGTTATGCAATTGTCCAGCTGATAACTCTGTATATAAGTAGAGGGTTTTTTTAAATTACACTCATATCTTAGAAGCACAGGAATTTTACAACAGTGTGTTTCTGTATATTGAAGGTAGTCGTGTCAGGAGATAAAGGATGCTCTGTGATGTGTTTTTGAAAATGCTAACAAGATTTGAGGGGAGGAAAAATGATTATTTCTTATATCTGCAGCTGCTTCATAAAATAAAACTTCAGTCAGATCTATACATGGTCTGGGAAACTGCAAGTTTTTTCTGTTCCTTAGAATGGCATTAAACTTATTTTTGTGCTTGACCTTTCTACAGTAAAACTAATGCTATTTTGCATTTCCCTGGAGATAAAAATGGATTAACTTGATCAATGGGGCTTTTTAAAAATCATGCAATTTAGGTGAAATGCAACTGAACAGCTACATAATCTGAAATGCAGAGTACTTTAATTCTGAAAGTTCTTTATAAGATGGAGAAGTACTTGCTTAATTATGCCTTTCTCTAATTATAGAATCTTGCTGGATTATAGAATTATACTGGTTTGTAACTTGTCTGCTCTGAATTGCTTAAAATTGGTTTATTCGATTTGATCTTGCTCTGATGTAAATCAAATAGGCGTTTTCAGAAGAAATAAGATTACAAAAATGCAGTGATAGCCTGCATCATTGGTGATGATCATTAGAATACAGGAAATGTTGGTTGGATAATTTCTATCAATCAATTATTTTAGTCTGTCAGACTTGGGGAGGCTGCAGTCATCTGCTTGTAATGCTACATGGTATCTGCTTGTTAACTACTATCACTCATTAATACTCTTTTCCTTTTGAGAAGGGATTATTCATACTCTTTAGTTTTTTTCATAAGAGAAGATAAACTCTTGGTGTCAAATGTCAGTGGAAGCCCATGGTATGTTTTTGTTTCTGTTTTTCAGCATGTAGTTTTTTCAGGGATTGGTTGGAGAAGTGTTGAGAAAAGGGAAGTGTCATGTTTCAGCTTTTTTAAACTCACTCCTGTTCCGTGTGTTTAAATCGTAATGTTTCAGAAGGTTTCAAGGAGTGCTGACAAGTTCTTCATGCCAATCTAATGCATTATTTTATGCAAACGTTTGACCCTAATACAAAAAACTTATTGCAAGCCTAGTTGAAGATCCTAATTTAAACACATCAGGTATGCATTAGGCATCAGTCAGTGAATGGTAATGATGTGTTAGATTAGTAAACATGATTCAAATTTTTGTTTTGATTTGGCACAAAAATGGCTTGAGTGGAGGAGGCCAGGGCCCTAAAACAGCTTTCAGAAGCATGGAGAAAGTAGCGCACACAGCAGAAATCCACTTAAGGATCTTGTCACAGTTTTAAAGAAATAAAATAATCATATGTCCACCAGTATTACTGGGGAGAACACTACATTTTATACTCTGAAGTGATAATAGCTTATATTCTATAGATGGCTAAATGTTTTTATAGTCTTTCCAGTTTCTTTATACTGTATTTCTGTAATGGCCATCCAAAGACCAATCTTCCCCAAAGCAAGCCTGTGCTTCCCCTGATGCTCCAGCCTCTCCTGCTGACTTGCAGGTAGGGCTGGCTACTGCATTGCCCTCTTCAAGCTTCTGCAACTCCTATAAACTCTCTAGAATTACAATGTAAGTGTGAGTATCGTCCTTTTTCTGTAAATCTCTTTGCATTGTAAGTGAAATCCTGATTATTTTTTTTAAATCACTTTGGCTTCAAACTTTCTTTGTAGTGTGCATTCTAAATATAGACTGAGTCCGTGCCAAAGACCAAGTGCGAACATACAAAACCATCATTAATAGAAAGTATCTTTAATGACTTCCTCTGGAAACTATAATTTGTATCATATGATTTTTCTGGAGTAGCAGTAGGAGGGCATATCTGAAAAATAACTATAATATGGTTTTCAGAATTTTAAGCTTTTCATCTGTACAAACTTAACTTTGTGTAAATTGTGCTAGTCATTTTATTCCTTGATTATTTGGCAAGACTAACATTTCCTGCAAAGCAAGTCAGATCTACAAAGCAAAAAAACTCCAGGGCATAAATAGTGTTCTTGTGATTATTTTCTTACATACACACCCCCACACCAATTTTTAGCAGTTAAAAAATAATTGTTATTTTATGGTAAATGCTTGTCAAGAGCCCTGGTAGCCTGTAACTTTGGCTGTGTGGCAGCAGTGGAAGCTGCTGAATTGGTGTAGTTTAACTAGTGAGACTGATACTGTCCAGCAGTGTTGATCAACCAAGGCTGGTCGCTGAAGACTATTGGCAACGTATACTCCCTTTATTAACTCCTGTGAAAGGGAAAGGCAAATGGATCTCTCGTTAATGGGAGGAAAGCTCTGGGAAAGGAAAAAGTTGGGAATGAAGTGGAATGGGGGAAGCGAGAGACACGGAGAGGAAATGAGAGACTGATGAAGCGACTGAAAGCTGTTGGAAAGAGGCAGATGTGATTCAGCAAAGACATGGCAGGAAGCATAAGGTTAGAGTGGGAGTCTTAAAGAAACGAGGCTTTTGAAAGAGTAGAATAATAAAGAGTCAATGATGAAGATGCTATAAAGATAATGAGAAAACAGATCTAAGGTAAAAAGAGGAAGATTGGTGGGGGAAGGACCGGGTGAAAATGTATATACCAAGAAGTGGAGAGGAGGATTACAGCCCAGCTTTCATAAGTGTCTGGCATGGACTTCCCGTACATATCCTAGTCTTAGAAATGAGATCGGGCACAATTCTGAAGGTTCTACTTGATGAATATCCTGGGGAAAAGCTGGTAAACACCACTATATTGCTGTAGACTTTCACTACTGTCCTAGACCAGTGATTAAATACCTAACATGTAACTATTCTCATATCTAATATCTTTCTGCTACTTCCATAAAGATGTAATTTAGTTGACTGCAATTTCAATTTGTTAAACATTTAACAGATGTCTTGTCTTGCATCAAAACATATGTATGACTTAAAATACTGGGAACGCAAAGCATGAATTTCTAGTCTATGGGAGTTGAGGATATTGGCACTTTCTGCTAAAAATCACAAAACAGAATTAGAATGTGTGCGAGTAAAACAAGATGGCAATAAAAAGGATTAAATTTGAGTGCAACTGTCATCCAGCTTATTAGATCCGTGTCCAGTGCAATGTCAAATAGCATAAACCGCTTAAGGTTTCGCAATGCTGGAGGAGAATAATAGTCAAGAAAGTAAGCTGAGAAAATATTGGGCTTCAAGAAAATGCAAGCTGTTTTGTGGGACTTGCTTAAAATATTGCAGGGCCAAACAGTTGCCACCGAGATTTTTAGCAGTAAATTTGTAGTTATACTAAGCTATACATGTGCAAAATATGTTTCTGTGTATATTTCTCATCTCCTGTTTCTGTTGTAATGGAGTGCAGTGAGAAGTTAATCTCAGCTTCGCTTTCCTGCCTCTGTGGGTACTGTCATGTGGAGAATCGCAAACATGAATCGATTTGCTTATAGATATATATTTGGTCACTTCAAAGATAACCAAACTTCCAGAATGAGCATACACTTTCTGGGAGAAGGGAAAAAAAACCACTGAACATGACTCTTTAGTTGTAGTATTTATTGTTTGCTGCTTGCAGGAGATTTGCCTGAAACGTAAGGCAATCCGGTGACTTCCCATCCTTAAAATGATAGAAACGTAGCATCTTTCCTTCTGTTAGATATTTTGATGTATTCTCTCATACTGGGCAGTGTTTTCATTGGTCATTAATTGATGGGTATTTATAAAATTTGCAATCGGCATCACGTTGACACAGAATGTAGTTCACACTCAAAACAAATCGGAGAAATGATGCAAAATTAGTAACAACTCAGTAATGGTAACTCAACCCAGGCTGCTTGGAGAGCAAAGATCAGGTGCATGGTATTGAAGAAAGGGTTTTGAAGGTCATTATGTACCACAGATTAAACAGGAACTGGAGTGTGATGCTGTATCCTGGAATAAAGCAAACGGGGATGTATATTCAGGCTTATTGTTTGTAAATATCAAATACTTATTTCATGCAACTTAGTACTGCTGTGTTTTCACCAGTGAAATCATACCAGTTGCCAGTGCTGATCTTCAGAGTTTGGACAATTTGAAGACAATACATGGGAAAGCAAAGTAGATGCTTTGAAACAAGAATTAGGAAGAGTTTAAAAAAATGTAATGTTATATATAATGAAAAGAACAATGAAGGCTATGAGGGAATAGGAAAATGGTGATTGTTATCAGTGTCTACTTAGAGCAGGATTAAAAGCAAACATTTCTGTTGTAGAGATTTCCCTTGGATTTTAGGGAGGACAAGGATAGCTAATTATTGTAACAAGTTGCATACTAGTGGAGATTTTTCAGGACAGATTAAATAACTTTCAACAGTGCTGTGGTATACCAGATCCTGCCACAGAGGTGGCTTAAATGACCACCTGGAGTATTTCAGTCCTTCACTTCTGAGACTTTTTTTAAAAGAACTGATCCTGATTTAGATGCTTACTGAACGGTGCTGCAAGCTAGAATCCACGTAGAACAGCCACGACAGCGCACATCTGACATCTGTGCACTGGGGAGGGGAGCAGAGTTTTAGGTTCTGTAGGTAAGTAAGTGAAGATGGAGTTTGTTCCAGAGTGAGGGGCTTCTAAGAAAAATAACCCTCCAAAAAATACTATAGAAAAGGCCATTTGTAGCATGAATTACTGGGAAAATGCAGGACAAAAGAGATAATAAGGTATAGGAGTTTATGACAAAATGTATTGTGCTTTTCATCAGCTGAGTTGTCATATTAAAAAAATACTCCTTTGTGTAAATAACATAGCAGCCCAAAGGAAGGCATTGTCAAGAAGTAAAAGACTCTTGGCAACCAACTCCACCCCCAATGACAGACGGGGATTTATTTTTATTTTTTTTTTGCTTCTTCCTCTTTTGTCATTTTAGTAAATAAAACTTGAACCACAGTCATTGGTGACTTCAGCAGCAGCTGAAAATGAACGCCTAGTAACTTCTATTTGAGTGCCTAAACTTAGGTTCCTAAATCAGTATGTGCCAGCGGTGTCCTTGGCTGTTCTGCTCTCGCCTGCTGGTGGGGAGCAGAGAGCTGGGCTGAGAGCAGCTGCTGGGGGGCCGTTCCTCACCAGTGGGACTGCAGAATATTTTGGCTTTTGTTAAGTTCCTGTCACTTTTCTTACCACGGCTCCAACCACGCGTAGTTGTAATATTTCACAACCAGTATTCTGCCGTTAGCAGTGCCTTGGTGTTTAAAACCAAGGGGTGGTTATTGTGCTGTCCCAGCCGGTTTTGCTAGTGGGTGGCAGGTCACCCAGATTTGTGGTGTCTTTTGAATCAAGACTGTTACTTGCAGTGGCTCAGCGCTGCCTCCCCTGGCCTTTTGCTGCCTTACTCGGTGGAGAAAAGCCAGTCAGGTACAGAGGGGATGTTTGGAGCAGTTCAGTGAGTGGTTATAAAGAGGCATATGAGGGCTCTGCGTGTCCGTGCTTCGCCACCCGCAGAAGCAGAGGAGAAGGCAGCTGTAGGACCCGCAGCTCTGGCTTGCGCTGAGTTGGAAGGGCTGGCGCGGAAACTGCTGTGAGAGGACGGAGAGTCTGCTTTTTAAAGCTCCCACGCCTCTCCTAAAGGAGGTGGGACTCCAGCGGGTTGGATGTACTCATCCAACCTCATTGGGACTTCTGGGAGATGGAGGGTTTGTATTTATGCCACTGGAGAGTTTTGGTCTGAAAATGTTGCAAATCTCTACTTCCTGCTATTAAAATGGACTTTTTCCTCACTCCTGCTGGCCTTCTTCAGTTGCCACTGGCTTAATCACAGCTCTTTTTTTTTTTTTTCCTGGTATGGGCAGGCTACAGTTTTATCTAGACAGTGAGGTATGTAAGACCATAGCTGCTAATTAAAATATTAACATAACCCTATGCCCTGCATTGACATTCAGGAGTTAAACTGCCATGGTAGCTTATGAGGAGGGCTAAGTGATATTTTTGAGTTTCTCTCAAGCAACGTCTTTGTTTTCTAAGTCCTGTTCTTGCAAGTAATTTTTGGAGTGACTCTTATGCCTGGTAGTAGTAGTAACCAAAAACAAGTATTTGCAAAAATTCTTGGTTTAATTCTGGTTGAAATTTGTCATAGTAAAATCAGTTGAAGGCAAATTTTTCACTATGGCATAAATTTATTATTGATTGAATTATCAATTTTTTACTCTTTCTGCTACACTTATGAGCTAGAATTTGACTTTGACTTTTCTACACTTAATGGAAAATTTGTCTTCTCCCACAAATATTTAGACAGCTAAACTGTGGGGACAATTTTCAGCTGTCTTATGTTGTTTGTCCACAGTTGTTGCTCTGCGTTATCCTGGTTTATTTTGATGGGACATGACAGATTTGTAGGAGATGTTGGAAAGGGGCTGGTTTTGTTGTTGGTGTTTTTTTGCTATAGAGAACCAATTAGTGGAAAACTAACACTGGGAATCTTTTCTACTTCAAACTGTGAATATAGAACTTGAAACAAAGATGACTTCTGAGTTTCTCAGCATTTCACTGCTGCCCTTATTCTAAGCGGGCATATTCTCTACCTGAAGGCCCAAACTTCATATCCCTCATTGTCTTCTAGCCTAGTTTTCCTATAATTTGCCAAGACTGAAAATATTTGCATATTTTGCAATCTGAAATACGTGCACGCACACAAAATATCCAGTTCCTCTTCCATGAGTGGCTGCTCTCCTCAGGCTGAGATATAAAGCTGGAAAAGTTCAGCTGCTTTCTGTGTTGATGATGTTTGGCTTGTGAATACATCGAGGAAAAGAATCTTTGTAGTTTTAATAGTTTTCCAAGTATGCACATTAGGTAGTGCTGCTAAGCTTCCTCACTAACCTACAGGCTACCCGCTGCAGGTTTTTTAACCATTGCTTATCTTAACACAACTTTGTTAACACTAATTTTTTTTTCGGTAACGTGTTGCTAAGGCAATCAATACGTAATTGACTTAAAGATTTAAAGCAAGTCTCTTGCTGACACTGTGTTTATTGTTTGGAATTCCAGATTAATTACAGCATGTATTGCAGTCGCTGTATTATGAGCTACATCTGCTTTTTGTTAACTTTCTCTGTAAATGAGAAACTGTCAGTGCATACTGGTTCTCATATTCTGAAGAAAAAAATCCCCAAACCCTGTAATTGTGTACTTTAAAAATTAAAGAACCGTTTTGTTTAGATCACAAGTTCATTTATTTCTTTTGTTTCTGGAGGAGCTGACCCAAGTAGAGATGACTCCTCCCTGTTTTGCAATAAATAAACGAACAGAAAGACTGTCCCAGGCCGTTCGAAACTTGGCCGCGGGAGTTCGTGTTGATTCCCTCCGATCGGAGCACTTAGACACGCACAAATCCACAGCATCCCTTGTGCCAACAGCTGCCAGCAAATGCTTTATTTACTGGGGTTATTTAAACGAGCCTCCAGATTGCTACCACTTCAGAAACCAGCCAGATCAATTAATTCTTCCCCTTTGCGTGCAGTGTAGGTGACAACTGAGCTTTTAAAGAAGGTCACGTTTGCTTGAGCCTTTCATCTTGTTTGTGGCTACCTTGTCCATTCTTCTGTGCTTGGGGTCTGTGTGTCCACAGCAATGAATGCTGGTTCTACACCAAATTATAAAATCATGTGTTTGTATCAGCTCAGAGAAAAACACAATATATTTCTGGTCACATTTCTGGATGATTTAAGGAAACAAAATCTAAGCAGGCAGCAGGTGGACATGGTACTTGAAGTAAATTTACAGCAGAGTGATTTGAACTGCATTCATTCCTGTAAGAAGAGTAGGAACGAAGTTTGGGGCTTTTCTAGTTTTGATTAGGGCTTGCTGTACTTGCTGTAAATTTGCTTATACTCAGGCAGATAAGGGAGAGCCAAGATACAAACACAGTTGTAATATGAAGGGAATTATCAAGGGGCTTGACATCCAGTGACAGTGCTTGGCAGTAACTGTAGTAAAAACTGACATTTGAAGCCCTAGAATGTAGTAATATAAACTCTTATCATAATTAAATTACTTGAATACAAATTTGTCACAATCTTTCAGCGAAAACTGGAATTAGCTGACGTATTGGTTTTGGGTTTTTTGGAGGTTGTAGCCATTAGCAGATACCTTTCGATGCACTCCATACTGCGTTTACATGTAAACTAGGGACTGGCATGGTCTTCTGCTCTGTGGTCCCCATCCTTCTACTTAAACTCTATCTTGGGGCACCAAAAAAGCAATTTATCAAAATGTCTGCTGAAATTCACATGGCACAGATGCTCAACAGGCAATTAATTTTTCTAGAGGTGATTTTTGCTATTGGTCTAATACTGGAGATTGATGGACAGAAGAGATGCAGAGAAAATCAACCTGAGAATGCCTCAAGGGGTGATTTCCTGATTTAAAAGGCAACACTTGGCATCTTTCAGGCTGTTGTTTGTTTTTGGTTTTGTTTTTCAAGCGTATCACAAAATTACTCTTGCAGAGGAATAATGTGGGTAGTGTGGTGCTTACTTGCTATGAACCCCTCTCTGAAAAGAAAAGCAGAAGCTTTTAAGTTGGTCAGTGGTCTTCAGGAGATGAAGGTTTACTTCCCAGATCAGCTGCAAACTGCCTGTTATTCTGCAGAAAATTTCATATCTGAATAAAAATAACCTTTTAATGTAAGATATGCAACTCTCACAGTGCCATACGAATATTATTGTGCTCAAAGCCAAGAAATGGTAGATTATTATATGATTAAAATGTGTAATTCAGTATTCACATAAAAAAATAACTTGTATAGAAGCATCCTGAAGTTTTCAGAAGTCGTAAGTAATTTCCACTAGATGACTAATTTTTTTTTTCTTGATTAAGTGCGTCACAAATGGATTTAGAAGAAAGATGGAAACACTTCTTCCCCTATCTGCCTCTTTGCTTTTTCTTCCTGGAGATTACAGCCGGCACAGCAGTGATGCGTGGAAAAAGCTATTACATTGCCATGCTGGCTGTAAAACAAAAATTAAAAATAAATAAATCTTGTTCAATGAATGGCAGAAACTAGTTGATAGGTTGTAGCAATTTTGAGTCACATTTTATGCACTTTATATTATCATAACTTCAAAATATGTATTGATATCTAACACTAACATCTAAATTTCAAACCCAAGATATGGAAATGTAATCTATGTGACAATGAATGATCTAACTTTCTGTATCAAAAAGAAAATGACTGCCGCCTTTATGGCTTCAAAAAGACTTAAGGAGGCTTTTTTCTGTAGTACCTTAACTATTGTAAGCAATGTTATTTTTGTTTGGTAGATGAAAAGACAAAATAGGCCATGAAGATGATCTGCTTGCACTTGAGTTCTCTTTCATAAGAGACTATTAAGGCATTAAATCAGTATTGGACTGTGGACTGTTAGACTGGAGTTTTACTGGGTTGTCAGCCCTGTAAGAAAGCCCCGGTGGTGTGCTGCTGCGAGTCCTTACTGTGCCTGTGTCCATCTGAGTGCCAACACCACCCATGTAGCTGATGCAGGTTCACAGATTTGCAAATTCGCAGATTTGTGAGCAATAAGCCAATTAGTCTTCTAAATACACAGGTACTGTAAATAATGTATGTTCAAAATGAGTAATGAAGGGTCTGTTAGAGTCTAAACTCAGTCTCTAAAAATAGTTCACTATAATGCAAATAGTAAAACCATCTAATGGGGCTTTTTTTGCTTGGTGTTAGCAATATTTGCTGAAATCTTACTGTTGACAATGCAGTGGCCAGAAACATCTCTCTACCGTCTGCCGGTTGGTGATATATAACCATTCCTATTCCCTGACTGCAGCTATTCCTGCTGTTGGGCTTCTGGCCTCAGCAGGCACCCGTGTGTGTTTTGCCTTGGCTCACAGCCCTCCTCCTCCAGCTTCCGAGCTACCTATTGCTGTGCCCCTAGTATCAGCTCATCGGGACCTGCCTGCGGTCTCCTGCTCTCGCAGAGGCTGTTTGCTCATGGGGATCTCCTCACTGGGGGGCTCTGCTCCTCTGTGGGGTGTTACATCTTCCCACTGTGTCCATTGCCCTTCAGATCTTTACTTGGCAGCTGATGAAGTGCTTGTTGTCGTGTGTTTATACCCCCTGTGTTTGGGTTGGGGTGGGCAGCTCTGAGGTACCCTCTGAAAGGCAAATACACTCACAGTGCATGATCTGACTGTGCCTCGCTGTAACTTGAAGTAAGAATCATTTTCGTGTACTGCATGTAGCTTTTGATACTTGGTTAGCTCTCAAGAAGACTGTACAGATGTTTCTTTATTGGACTTTTCATTTTTCTCTTTAGTTAAAAAAAAGAAAAAAACAAACCCAAAAAAACCCCCCACAAGACAAAACCAAAAGACCCCAAACAAAACAAAAAACCTGTTCACCATGTTCATCAGGAACACCGTTGAAATAAGAACCTCTAAAAATACAGTAATTGAGGAAAAAAGGGAAACTTTTCTGGGCAGAATCCATATCACTCTGTAGAAGCATGGTACTTAAGCAGAGAAAGTAATAGAGTATTTGTAATCGTAACCAAAAATACTATGTTTAGCTGGCTTTGGCTTTAGTCACCAGGTGCCTGGTGTCCTATCAAGAACCAGCTGTTTCCATCTTTCTGAGAATATTTCATTTCATACCGGTTCTCGAGGGGACAGTTCTGTTTGTCCCGTTCGCTCGCGTCTGTCTAGCGCAGTAGTCTCTGGTGAAGACTAGCTGCACCCTCCCGTTCCAACCACACAATTAATACTTTCCAATGGCTGTATAAAAATCGTCTCACACGGTGAAACGCAGTCGGTGAGAGCAGTAAGACGCTAAAAGGCGAAGTGGTAATGGGGAAGCATGCAGATGCAAACTAAGTGTAGTTGGATTTGGATGTGGGAGAATTTGCAAAGGAGGCTGAGCCTGAGGCGTGCATTTAGGGTCATGAGTCAGATGTTATGATGCTTTTTATTTAGCAAAACACAGCCACAATGACTTTTTTGCAAATGTGTGTGTAAGAAACTAAAATTATTTCGAGGCTTGTGCATCAAAATTGTAACCTTGAATATGAGTCTGTGTGCAGTGAAGATATAGTGGTGTTATTTTTGATAGGAATGTTGTGGGTTGGTTTTTTTTTTTAAGACCTCTAAGTTGATCTTATAACACTGTATCTTTTTCCTTCCCTTTATTTCTTATTTTCTTTCTCAGGCTTTGTGGTGCTGTTTGTGCTTTGAGGTACAATGGCAACAGACATTTAAGTAATGAACTGTGAATTCATTGGTTCCATGCTGAAAAAAAATCAGACTTAACAGACTTTGTGTCCTGCTGAGAGATTGCCTTGCTTTGGGTGGCTGCTTCGGCTAAAGGCTGAAGAACAAATGCCCAAGAAGTAGCAGAACTGCAGCGTGGCGTGTGCCTTTTAGTGTCTGGATGCATTTATAAAATGTCCCTAACGACCTTTTTTTAGAAAAAGCAAAATAATTAATTTAAGCTAATTATGGTGGTAAGAAACTGAAATTGTGTAACTGAAATGGAGTCTCTGGGAGATTACAATTAATTCATTCTCGTTTCTTCTTTCCAGGTTTTCTTCTTCTCCACCTTGGCCTTCCCCTTCTCCCTTCAAATCCGGTCACTTTTCTATTTAAATTGTCATACGTTCTGTTACCTCTTCCTTGTCTTGCCTCTTTGCTTATGCCTTAAGAGAAGTCTTTTCAACTTCTTTTCCTCTGTCACTGGATCCGAAATCCAGTCATCAATAGTTTATTTCTCCAAAAATAATAAGTTGTACAGGTAATCTTTTTTTTTTTTAAGCTTATCTGCTGTTTCTGGGTAATTTTCACTTAATTCTGGGCATTCTGAACATTGATTTTTGGTGTTCTGTGGGGATGTTTCAGTGCTGCTAAGAGACCCGAATGAGGGATTCGGCTATGATTTGATGTAGAAGTAAACCTCATTTCATTTCTTTTCATTTGTGAGGCTACATCAAGCAGATATCTCACTTTAAGTTGCCATTTTACCTAACGTAGCCTGTTAAAGGTTTTAAAATTTTCTTTTGAACTACACTATGAAATCTTTGAGGAACAAGACTCTCTTCTCTGCTTTACCAGATGTTGCACAGCATTTCTTCTGTTGTGTGTGTAAGGTCGGTGTTTCACTCAGTCTGTGCTTCATGAATATCTGTGTATCTGTGTCTGTGTGTGTATATGTACGCATACATGTATTTTTATAAATGGTGGAGAGAAGTAAGGAGGGGATAGTAGGCTTCACCATCATACAGCTGTTACAGTGCAGGATTGAAAAGCAATGCTCTGATATTTAATGCTCCTCAGGTGACTACATCATAGCAAGCAAAACGTAAAAAGAGCGAAGGGTTGCATGTAAGCTGCTTGAGGTTCCTTCTCGTATTCTGAGTAGAAGAGAAATTCTTCGAAAGATGGTTTGGGGTTAGATGCCAGTAACGGGGAAAGTTAAGAGTCAAAAAGTTCTGAGACAACAGAGTCTTTCAAACGTGTGCGCACATATAGGCAGTGGCTCTAGCTCTTCCCAAGGACATTTCGTAATCAGCTGTTTGTCCACAACAAACAGATCCCCTAGAATGCCCAGAGCCTCGGGATACATCTACTCCGAAGACACTACTAATTGCTTGCAGGCCATGTTTTGGGCTAGTTAGCTAGTTGAAATACAGTTCATAGATGATGCAGTCTAATTAAACTACCAAAAAAAAAAAAAAAAAAAAAACACCAAAAAAAAAAACAAACCCAAGCGAAGAAGCCCTGTGTTGTTAAGGGGTATGTCCAAGGATACACAGGAGTCTGCAGTAGACAGTGGCCCATTGCATTCTACCTTAACGTGTGACTATCTTTTTTTCCTTCTGTGGTTTGGATGCTGAGAGGTGCAGTAAGTGCACTGAGATGCATTGGAGAGAGGGTGAGGATTCTTTTAAACTGATAAGCCAACAGCAAGAAGTGCCCAAGTGACAAATTTCCTTTCTTACTCAGTTGAGTTACTTTGCATATGCCCTTAATCATGAGTATTTGCTGCATGCTTTTAGCCTTAATGTTTCTTCTCCACGGGAATAGATTGAGCCTGTTTCAAGTCTATCTTGGCTATCATCAATCCATCTACTTTGGTCAGTGAATATCCACTCTAACGACTGTACACACAATATTTCCTAATTTATTTAAAAGCATTAAATAAATTGTTTCAATTCAATTATCCCTTTTACCATACTAATAGTGAGTCCTACTTGACCTTTTTGATTAATTCACTTGTTTTACAGACCTCTTTTCATTGAAGGGTGAATAGTAATAATAATGTACTTGCTCTTCCAGTTGAGAACGTAGCAACTTACATCTCTTCATTTGGCTTTCTGTCTTTATTTTAACTTCTCGTATAGCTTAGTGTGTTTTTGTTAGTAATTTTGAGGCAGGTATTTCCATAATTTGTCCTTAAAAATGCTACATCTCTTTTGTCTTTGTTTTTCTTTGTATGGCTCAAGTTCAGTAATACTTGGGGTCTATTCAGATCCTAAGTAGCTACTTATTAAGAATGACTGTCATCTGCCCTGGTGTTGCCCAGTTGTCTGGCTATTTTTAGATCAGTGGCATTTCTGTAACTTAAGTAAAGTCTCTTCATCCTGTAAACAAGCTACATGCATAGCTGTGGTCTGAAGAGCTTGCCCAGACATCAAATGTGACGTCTGATTTGCAAGAGAGCTCTACACAGTTAAATGTCTTAATTATTTGAAATACTTCTTGCCTGACAAAAGTTACAGCGCAGATGCGTTTGCCCTGGCACAAACGTATTTTTGCTTGGAGGAATTTTATTTTGTTGACTGAAATGCTGCACACAATAGTAGCAAAAAAGCTGGAGGGTTGCTGGTATAGCTGTGGACAAAGACCGAGGAGGTGGAAACTCTGCCAAAGTGTGGAGTGAGGAATTTGAGGATAGGAGCAATTAAAGGCCACTTCAAGGCAGGAGTCTGGCAAAATGAAGACTGTTGAGAAAAATTTCCAGCATTTTCTGTTGTGTAACTTTAGCTTTCTATTTTGTGTAAATATTCCCCCATTCTTGAGAAGGGGGGGGGGGGGGGGAGAATCTGTTAAAATTAAATTTATCTTTCTCATTATTAGGGAAAAAGACACTACCCATCAAAATTGATTAAAAGATAGATTACTATACAATTACTCCTTTTTTTTATACGTATATTTTGCAAGATACTGCTCATGTGTTTTCTTATGAGTCAAAATCTTTTCCAGTTTCTGATACTACACTTGTATTAAGAGCATTAGAGCCTTATACGCTTTTAGCATGCAGACTTCTTCTGAAGCCTTTGTTCTGTGTTTGCAAATAGTTTGTAAAGCTTTGGTGTCTCATTTCTTCATTCATGGTAAGCATCTGCTCCTTGCCCTAGCTCTAGTTTTATTTAAAGTGTACTTCCAGTTGTGTTTGAAAGCTTAAAACAAACAAACAAAAAGAGCAGGGGAATGGGATTTTTCCCAGTAAAAATAGGTACCAAACCCAGTGTTCCTCAGGGATGGAGTATGGCATAACATCTTGGTGATCTGATCCAGTTGTCACCTGGACAAAACTGGCGTTGTTACGGCCCCAGTCTCAGCAAGAGCCATTTCTGTTGGAATCAGTTGGCCTTGTTCAGTGGGTGGCCTGGCTCCAGGTAAGGCTGTATGCAGGCACCGTGGTCAATTGGGTCAGCCTAGGTACTGGCTGGAGGGTGATTTTATGCTTGTCTGTACTGACAGTACTATACATACATTACACCTGCTGTACCTTTATGCCTGACAACCCTCTTCACACTTCTAAGCGTGACGTTTATCTTGTTTTGGACTTTGTCTGTTGAGAATGCGTTGCTACAGTCCCACCTTGAAGGTATTTCAAATGTTAAGAGTAGAGCTTTAGCCAACAAAACTTTTTGTCTTAGTACTAAGGCAAGGTAGTAAATTTTTTTCAACATTAAAAAATGTAACTGTAAATCCATGGAATAAATAGTTGCACCAGGAAAACAGATGATAGGGAAAAATTTTATGGTCAGCCCAGTCTAATGTAAATACAATAGCAAACAGACGTCACTTGTCATACACAAGTACTGAACACCCTCAGTTTGTGGTGCCAAGAAGTAAAAACATTTCTGGAACCATTTTTAATGTATTTGGCTCCGTGTTGGTGGCAGCAGCTTCAGAAAACATTTAGAAAGCTTATGTCAACTGTTTTAATTACTTCCTTGTATTGATGCACAAAGACCTTACGTGGTCATTTCATTCATACTTGGGTAGAAATCCTGAAAACAATTGTCAGATACTACGCAGTTTCAGTCTTTTCCACAAAATAGTTGAGATTAACCAGAAAGCTGGAACTGAAGGTAAATGCTGATTCCATTAGTGACAGGTTTTCTCTATTTAGCAGACGGTCGTTTGAGGTCAAATGCAGCCTGATCTGTGCTGGGCTTCCAAGAAGTTTGGAAGAAGCTTTTGCCTTTTGATTATTTTCTGGTAAATCTGTCTGTGGCATAGTGTTACAAAACAGAAACAGAAAGTTCTTTAATTTGAAAAGAAATAATTTAGCCAGGAAAAAAACCAGGCAGCTTCTCTAGCTCATTTTTCTTAATGATTGGTCAACTTAGAGTATTTAGGGTTGGGCTCGGAAAAAGAGTTGGTATATCGATAGGTGATTTGATTATCATATATTGACCTTCACTGGAAGATGCTGCTGAAGACTAAGGGTTCTTTAATGTCTGTGGCAGGGGGAAAGGTAGAACAAGACCCAGTGAGCCTAAGCATCACAATCAGGCACAAATCTGGGAGGTGGAAACTGATGAACCGTAAAAGCAAACAATTTTCCACTTTTCCACATTTTCCAGAGCAACTGTGATGCAAACAAGCTAATTGATTCCATAGAGAAGTATATTTAAGAAACATGAGGGTCTGTAATATACAGAAAATTAGATTATATGATCTAAGTGCCTCTCTGAATTTTTAAGTAATTCCTGAATTTCTCTCTTCATTCCTTGATTCAGTATTATTTGGATGCCTGTTGCTTTTCCTGCAGATCATACCTCATTTCAAGGGACTTTCAACTCCTGCAAAACCCGTTCAAAGAATTCAGACTCTGTTAGTTGCAAGTAACCATTCTCGTGCAAGATTTTGGTGTAGATGTTGTATTTAGATTATGTTTCCTTGAAGGAAAGAGTGAGCAAAGGAAGAATTCTCAAAGGAAGAATTTTGTTAACTTAAAAACGAGTTGCTTCATGTCCATTACCAAGCACTGTGTCATTGAGAAGTCAAATAAGGAGAGGGTACTTAAGACCAGTTTTGAAAGATTTCATAGCATATTTTAGAATTGTCACTGGCATCAGTGGATTCTTTTTTGCTTTGTGGATTCTTCTTTCCTCTTGTGGTTTTTTTTTTTCGCCTTCTAAAAAGAACAAAGAAAGGTTGAACGTAGAAATACGGAATTTTTTTGCTGAAGCTGTCAGTATCAACAAAAAAAGAGCCCAACTGAGATGAGAAATGGAAAAAAATAGGTATTCTAAAATGTATTTTCACCCATGGCTAAACAAATAGTATTACGGAGTAGCAGTACTTGTCTTTGGTATTAATAGGATGCCAGGCTTGATTCAGATATTTTTCATACTTGTGACCAAATGTGTATTAAAATACAATGTTTACAAATATATGAAAATCAGCCCCAAAGTGGAGGTGGTCTGGTTTTGTGTTTTTCCTGGTTGCCTCTAAGGAGCACTTGGAGCACACATAGTGTGCTAGAATCTGCTTCTGGGAATTTCTGCCTGCGACATCCACTTCAAATATCATTCACAGCTTAAACACATTAGAACCACATGGCTTACTGTCAACTTAAAAAAGAAAAGAAAAATTGCCCTTAAGACTGTTTTGGTGGGATTTTTTTTTTCACTTTGCTCCATTGTGAAAAGGCTGAAGCAGCAGATTTTTGGAGCTTCTGTAGATTCTATGCACATACCATGTTTTTGCAACTACAGTTTTTCCATTTTTAAAAATGAAATATATCTGTTTTTCAGAACTCAAAATGCTGCATTTTTCTTGACTTTCATGAAACTTGGCAGTGATTCCTGTGTTCCTTCAGTGTTTCTGTATCCCCAGCTGAATGTGCTGAGAACTTCCCAGTGGTAAAGACTAGAGGCTTTTTGTTATTGGAAGGAAAAGGGTATCCAGGCATGGCTTAAATAGTTTCAATTTTCAATTGAATACAACAGGTTTACAATCTAAAGTTGTATTATTATTATTTGGCATTTCTTGAGCAGTGAAGTGATTTCAGTCATTGAGATGATGGGAAAGGCAGATATGTTGTGTTACAGGTCTGTTTGCTCCTGCCATTGAGAATATATATACTCTTACGTACCCTAAGATCTATGTATCTGTCTAGCATAATGAATTAGATTAATTCATTAGCCAGGAGAGGGTTTAGATTTATTTTTTTGAGAACAGTTCATCCCATCACAGGAGAAAAAGCACTGTTATACTGCAAAAGGGCAGAGGACTCAAGACCTGGGGAAAGAGAAGTAGGCATCACCTGCAAAATCATATCCTGGTTTCTAATACTTAGAAATTTGGCTGTCGGTCGGGGATTTTTTTGTTTGTTTTAATTTAACCTCTATTTAATGTTTTGACAGTAATTTTGCATTGTGGCACTTCATGCTTCAGGACACCAGGTGGTGCTGCTAAACTAGCTAAGGCATAATTTTCACACTTTTTTTTTTTTGAGTAATTGCTACTTGATTTAGTTCCAAAGCCAGTTCTGTGCTTTCTGACCAGGTGTATATTCCAGGATGCAGAACTGTACCTCATAGCTCAGCACAATGGTCTGAGAATGGTAGTGTAAGCTCAAGTGTGTTGTAGAATCAATATGTTAAATCTCAATGGGCAAAACCTGCCATCAGCTGGTGTTCCTCCTAGGTATGGAGCTTAGTAGCAAATCTTAATTTATATACTTAACACTTTACTAAATCAAATCTCTGAAGCGTCATTTAAACTTGATTTGGTAACTTCCATCAGAAAACTTCTGGTGGAGGCACCTTCATTGCCAGGTTAAAACTGCAAAGGCTAGTTCTAGAGACTAATTAAATATAATGAAGTGATGATGGGTGTGGGTTTGAGTTTGGGGATTTTTTCGTAGACGTTGTCTGTGTTAAGCTTGAGTAAGGCTGTCAGAAAGCTTTTAGTTGTCCTCTCTTAATGTTTGTTTGAGAAGATGTGGTGGCTTAGATATGTAATTGTGTTGCAGACAACACCTGTTATGTGCATTTGGTATTTGATTTCCATTTATTTTAAGTTGTGTTTAATAAACTCATCTGGTAATCCTAATCATGGGGCTGAAGGGATGGAACAACACATTTGTTTTTTGGTTGAATCCCAAAGGTTGGTGGCACAGTTTATCACTGAACTATAAATAATAGATTCAAATTTACTGAAGCAGTGGGGAAAGTTTTGATAGATATTTTACTGTATTTTTCTTACAAGTCTTCATTTCTTTTATAGACCCCCATATTAAAGTCTCTGGAAAAAAGGAAAATGTTAAAGAAGCGAAAGAGAAAATCATGTCTGTCTTGGACACAAAAGTAAGAAAGAGCTTATTTAGAATGACACCTTAACCCCTAATTTTGTGGTGACACTGATCCTTTAAATGGGCTCATTTAAACGGAAGGTGTTTATGGATGCTTTGAAGCAAAGTCTTCAATATGTTCCTTCTGAATGTTGATATTTGGGGTATACAAAAATATTTAAACATGATACAAGAAAATACTTGCTTAAAGCACTTTTTCCATATGTGAAATATATAGAAATAATATTTCCAGGCATATGGCTAAAAACATAGATGGTTTGTTCATTGGATTGCGATTTTTAATTTAAAATCTGAAATACAGGTTGACTGCAAACAGTAGATTATGCAGCCGCTTCAGCGAACCGAAAATTTTGTTTCTTTTTGAAATTCAATTTTAGGAGCATTTAGGCAGTTCTATTTTTAGCTGTTACTGCATTCTTGTACTCTGAAACATGAGAACCAGAATTTCTAAAACATCAAGATTTTAGCTGGAGTCTCGTAAGTTCATCATATATTTTTTTCATCCAATAGCAAGTCTTTTGGGGCAGTGGGTATGGCTTCTGTGTAACTGCACGCCAGCTTTTGGATTCTCTAACCAGATGGCCAAAAGGAAAGCTCCAGTGATAAGCGCCATTTTTTTTGAACAACTATTAACAACGTTATTATGGATTGTTAACAATATAGTTTTTAAGAACAGCTGTAGGCAGCGTTCATGTATTTTAAAAATTGATGTACCATAAAAAATCAGTATGTTAAAGGAGGAAAAAACCCAGTTATTTTAGGTTCCATGGCTTTGATTTGCCAAAGTCTCTATCATATGATCCTTTAAGACCAGACAGGGGTGTGTTACTACAATTGAAAGAACACAGAATTAAAATAAACTAGAATGGCTTGCAATAGCACTCTTAAGTCTCAATTGATAAAAATCAGGGTGTGTTTTAAAAGCCTTAGACATTTTTTGAAGATGTATCTTTGGGGTACCTATTTCCATGTTATTTCCTTATTGGAAAGAAAATGAGAATGGTTTAGCATCTAACTGTGATACGTATTAAAAACATGTTAACTTGAGTAGAAGTTAAGCCTGTTACACAATGGCAAAAAAGACTTTGGAAATACGATTTTGAATGTGATTCTTGAATTTACATTACTTCAAAATACTGAAGTTCTGCTGTGAAAAACCTAATCATGGGTGCTTGATTTCCAGAGTAATCGGGTAACCTTGAAGATGGATGTTTCACATACAGAACATTCTCATGTGATAGGTAAAGGTGGCAATAATATTAAAAAGGTGATGGAGGAAACAGGATGCCATATCCATTTTCCAGACTCAAATAGGAATAATCAAGCAGAGAAAAGCAATCAAGTAAGTATTGTTTAATATTAACTCATTTAGACTGTAATTCCTGAGAGTATAACGCATTTCTAAACTTCTTTCGTCAGTTTGGGTTTTTTGGGGATGGTGAGTTCATGTTCAGGGAAATAGCAAAATCTATTTACACTATGTAGAAAGCACGGGACTTCCTAAGTGAGCAAATCTTTAAAAACAAATGGAAACGATTTGTGATGGCTCATGAATCACTTTAATTTTTTTTTAAACTAAAATTATTTTGAGCATAGAGAAGTCAACAACTTAATGTGAATGGTACAGAAGCAGTATGAAAAGCACTGCTTTTGTCAGGTTTTTTTTCCTGTTCAACACCTGATTTATTTAGCATGTTGATTAATTTCTTTGTGCTTATGGTATAACTTAGTTGAAAACTAAACGTGGTGAATAGCTAGCAAAAATGAATGTCCTATTGTAAGAGTTCAATTTTATTAGAATAAATCATTCAACCTGTATTGTACATCTTTCGTAATGCTAATATTACTGGAATGTTCACTTCAAAGTCTTTCATCGCTGTATTTTCAATTCCCTCTTGTGCATCCTAGTGGCTGCTGAGCAAAATACAGTCATTTCAAAATGTTCAGGAAAACCTACTGGTGTTGAATATTAGCATTGAGTGCATGTGTACAGTAGTAATTCCATTATTTGGTCCAAACAACCGTGGTGTTTGATGTATCAATTTTTTGCTAGTTGCATAAGCCTATGTAACCTAGGATGCTGTAATATTCATAGATTTTTTTAACCTGGTTTCAGTTTTTAGCAACTGTTTAGAGAACACTTAAGATGTCACCAGGTGTGAAATAAGTGTTGATTTTTTTTAATTTTTTTTTTTTACAAAGGGAACACAGGTATCTGAATAACTTTTCCAATGTCGCCTTTGAAAATGTGATATTATATTTTCTATGTTCTTGCTCTTCCAGGTGTCTATTGCAGGACAGCCAGCCGGAGTGGAGTCCGCAAGAGTTAGAATTCGGGTAATAGTCTATTTGAGTATAGTGTTCCCTTGAAAATACCTGAAAGGGGCAGGGGGGGGAATCATAGTTTTGAGAACCCTAGGGGTGTCTGGCTCTCTCATATGACAGCAGAAATATAGGAAGAAGTGTGAGTATCCGTATGACTAAAATGCAAAGGGTATTATAAAAACAGCGATTCACGTTCTGGCCAAATCTTCAACTAGCCCAAGGTGGACCTTGAACACAGTCTGCAGTATAAGCAAGATGTAAAGTATCCCATACTGTGCTTAAAACTGCATCTTCACTTACTCTCCACAGATGGCCTGTAGAAGTTGAGACATCCTGTGTGAATCTAGGACTTAGGAAAAGCAATTGCTGCCTTTTTAATTTTAACCATTTTCATGAATGATTCGTGCAAATAAGTTGGTGGAATTCAGTTCCGTTCTCCACTCCTAGAACTTTTCTTTCTTTACCTTCTAGTTTTGATTTGTATGTGTATTATAATAAATTAGGAAATCTCTTTTGCAATTCTTGGAGTCAGGTATGTCACTCATATAAACTTGGTCTCCGCAGTAATGAAAGAAGCTGATGTTTACGTACCTTTGTGGCTGACTTCAGAGCTCCAATTAATCTGTGACGGAAAAGAGACTTCCCTAGGAAGTTTTACAAATACTAACCAGTTTGTAGGTCTGCATGGCTAAGCAGGGGGAAATTACCTGGCTTTATTGTTGCTACATAGTTGCAAAAGATGCTGCTATTTAGGGGGGTGAGGGGACAAACAAAAAAGCCTATGCAAAACAAAAAATTCTCGCGTCCTTGGAAAAAAATCAGTGCCTCCTTCCAACTAAAGATACAAGAATATTTTTTTATCAATGAACCCTGGACAGAGGATGTATTATGTCAATTTAGTCATCACTGACCATTATGTTATGATTCAGTAATAAACCTGTTGCAGTTTCAGTGACTGTGATTGTGCTTTTCAGTATTTGCTCTTCGATGTTGTAGGAGCTGCTTCCATTGGTACTGATGTTTGAATTGCCTATTGCTGGAATTCTCCAACCAATCCCGGATCCTAATTCTCCCACAATTCAGCATATATGTCAGACGTATAATATTTCAGTTTCCTTTAAACAACGCTCTCGAATGTATGGTGCTACAGTCATTGTCAGAGGGTCACAAAATAACACTAGTGCTGTGAAGGTAATGTGTTGTCTTAAGTAGGTTTCTGCATGTCATAAATATATTAATAATTTAGATACTTACGAACTATATTAATTTTATATCCTGCCTCATCAGTACATGTTGTTATTGTATAATCACTTTTGGAGCCTTAGCGTTTGGGTTTTTTTAGACTTTTATAGGTGAGGTGTAAAAATGCGTAGGAAATAGTATTAAGTTTAGGATTTAGCACTGTTTGTGCTAAGCTTTTAATTTCATCTCTTGCACACCTGTTTGGGTTTCCAGCAATTCTCGAATATGTGCTGATCGTACCCATCTTTTTATTAACCCCCTGCACATCTTCCCTTACCCCCTCAAAAAGAAAACCAACCACAAAACACACGCACACACCCCCAACGTGAATTCTTCATGCTTTGATCTTCTCAATGTGCGCTCAAATGCATAACCTGGAAAATTGCCCTGACAGTCAATAAAACTAGTCTTGCGAAACCAGGACTGGGAGATGTGAATTTGACAGTCAAGTAAAGGAACTGCCATGGGCCTATTTATCTTAATAAAATAAAAATGTTTCCTTGTTATCAACTGGCAGTGAGACAGATAGATATGGTCTCAGATGGGTGTATCTCAAGCCAGTAAGAATATCTTAGGCCAAAATTGCAAGACAAATTTCGCAAGTATATCTACCCAAATAAATATCCGTAGACTTTCTTGTTGCTGTACGTGGGCACAGAAGGTCTGTTGGGACCAAACCATTTGACATTGTCTTACTGCCTTCTACAATGGCAATTAAACACTGCATTTGGCCATAAAATGGGAATAATAGGTAGAGTTTAGTCCATCTCTTACCTGTAAGAAATCAATCAGGCTTTTAACCAAAACATCTTGAATGTGGAATGTGTGGCAAGTAAGGAAACAGCCTGAAATGTTGTTTTGTATGCCTGTGAGTGCCGTTTTAACCGTTTCTTGTGTTTTCCCCCGCAGGAAGGAACAGCCATGCTTTTAGAACACCTAGCTGGGAGCCTGGCCTCTGCAATCCCTGTGAGCACCCAACTCGACATTGCAGCGCAGCATCATCTCTTTATGATGGGTCGAAATGGCAGTAACATCAAACATATCATGCAGAGGACTGGTGCTCAGATCCACTTCCCTGACCCTAGTAACCCACAGAAGAAATCCACTGTCTACCTCCAGGGCACAATTGAGTCTGTCTGTCTTGCCAGGCAATATCTCATGGTAAATACTTTCAGCGAAACTTGCTTGAAAAAAATGCCACATTATAGAAAATATGCTCATTCTGCATGTATTTATGGGTCAAATGAAGTTAGCCTTAGAGAGGAAGGATCACTACTCACATTGCAAAAAAGCTAATTCAGTCGAGTGCTCTGTTTCTGTCAGTGTTCCGTGAGTGTTTGTAGTTATCTAAAATATTTGTAATCTCTGGTGTCATGATTTGAAAAATGACCTTCGTAATGTAAATGCACCATAAGCAATTTGAATTTATGGTAACAATATGTTTGAGTAGAAGGCAGTTTTTTGGAGGGGTTTGTTGTTGGATGGTGGAGGTTTTTGCCAACCTGCTTTTTCCATGTTTGTCAGGTGAGTAGTTTTGGGGGCAAGTGGCAGGAATTTTTTAGGTCCTATGCAGACAAGTTTTCAAGGAAACTGGGGAACCATAGGAAGTAATTACTCATTCTGCAGTCTTACATTCTTTCTAGTAACGTAGCCTCAGTACTATAAGGCCTTTTATAAAAATAGCTCTAGTGATAAATATTATTTTTATTTGTACAGATTTTTATTATATTGGCCATTAAGCTTCGCAGGAGCCTTTAGGAGTTGTTGTAGTTAACGATGTTTGTACATATATGTTTATACATATGGATACTTATGAACAACACATGGGAAGATTGGACTCAAAGCCAGTTCAAAGCTGTTATCAGGAGAAAACATGATACCATTAAATGCCAGAAGTCCACACCTCTTGCATTGCACTGTGCCTTGTTGCATAGTGGAAAACCATGGTGCCTATCTGTTTATACAGTTGTATTCATGATTATTATATTCTAGGATATTATTGTCTGTAAATACTAAGACATAGCCTTATTCTATGTATTTCATTGGTGAGGTTTAAGTAGTACTTTTCTGGACGTTCATGAAGTAGAAGGAAATGCAAACAAGCTACGGTATGAACATCAAAGTAAGTCTTTACTCTCAAAATTTAGAATTATACGAGGGCCATTTTTTTTTTTTTAATATTGAAGCTTGATTTAATTCCAAGCACATCAGTACAACTTAGTATCCTACATTACATCTGTGATATCACCCTTTAAGAACTGAACTGACCACGAGACTTGGTCTGTTTCAACTCGCAGGCGTTATATGCCCTGAAACTGTTGTTTCCAGTTTTGTAGATAAAATAAGTATTTATTAAAAACAAATTTTGCAAAGGAGGAATATATCTTTTTAAACAATAAAAATTTGAAAAGCTGAGGGAAGAAGTAGCTAACCAGATAAAGATTTATCTGTGATTCCTAACTTTGTAAAATTAGTGTTTTTCAGCTTCAGATAAAAGCACTTAAATATGCCAGCCATGCTGATACCTACATACAGCTAGACAGCTGCAGTCATTTGCAGCTCCTTTCGACGTAAACTTCACTTGTCTTGTTTTATTCTTGGGCATTGTTTGGTGGGATGAGATTTCTGTGGTGCGGAGTCGCCCTAGTCACCATTGTTGTTGCCTCCTGCCAGCTCCTCTCGTTCAGTCAGGGTAACACCCGATGCTGCTGCACAGCTGGGCAGCACAAGTGTCCCATGGAATTGGAGAGGTGATTTAAAAATAGTGATTTGATGGCTGCAGAGCTCCTAGGAATAACTGTCCAGAAGCATCTGAACATAAGACCAGGAAAAGAAATACCATAATGTTCTTCTGACCTACTAAATTGTGATCTGTAATTCTCATCAGAGACTAAATTTGAGGCAGAGTTTACAATATCAACAGAAAATGCAATGCAGTGCATAGATACCTTACAGTAGGACATAAGTAACGTGTTGGCGCTATCTTTAAAAATTGCTTAGCAGCATGTCTAAATGGAAACTTCAATATCAACTCGTAATTAATTTTATTGAGAAGGCTTTGAATTCTGTGGTGTGTAAGTTGTGAATATCCCTTATCTCTGACAAGCATTGCAAGTCCCAGTTTCTAATCATCAGCATATTTATTGCTTGCAGGAATATGTTCAGCGTGGTGGTGAAGACAATACTCGTAGTGATGAGGGCAAATTGTAAAAGGAAGAAAGAATACCTTGTGATTTAAAATTCAGATACTTTTTACCCCTAAGCAAGAGGGGTTTGGAGTCTTGTTTAAAATGTTCTTGATCTTTGTCTTCCCCTTATTCCAAACCTTTTGGCTTCGTCTGTATTTTGATCATCACTAAAAAATACTGACACTTTCTGTTAGTTTTGCATGTAATAATGAAGACTGTACTATATTTAATTACAGGAGACAATGCTGACAACTTAGTTTTGTTCACTCCCTGTCAAAGAACATTATTTGGTTCTGTTCCTCTCTCATCATCGTGTAGGTGCTCTAAACGTACAATAACAAAACAGTAGTGTAAAAACTAAGCCTTTTAATGTACTTATAAAACCTGACATTTCCAATTTGAAGTTTCTGGTTTTCCTGTTAACCTTTAATTGTATTTTCGTTCAGCAGGCTTTCGGTAAGACCTTCTGATACTACTTTTGTTAGCTTTTTTGCAAAAACATCTGGAACATCCAAGTATGAAATGTTCTCAGCAGTTCTGTTACCATGAAATCCTTGATTGTTGATTTCAGTGGTTTTTTTAAATAGACTTTATTCATAATGGTTCTTTTCAGACAAGTTCACTTTGTGGCACTTTGTGGAGTTAAGCTGTGTTTATCAGTCTTCCTGAAGTCAAAATAGTTAAGATGCCTTGCTTTAATTTTCTTTAAGTTAAAATGACTTTACTTGGGAAGTACTGTGTAGCTACAGGTAGTACTGTTGAGAAGTGCTATTTAATTATAAAATGATACTGAACTAGTGATCTGAAGAATAAACATGCCAATTGCTGCTTTGCATTCTGAAGCAAAGGCAGCAAACTGACTAAATAAGACCACTCTCTTGAATGTATCTTACTGGGGCTTTTTTCCTGATAGGTGTCATACTATGTTTACTTTATTGTGAATCTAAAGTCACAAAATAGTAGGATTTGGTTTTCCCTGACTTTGTACCATCTATTTTTGTTATTTTGAGAAGTAGCAATCTAATAATGTCTAGATATCCTGTGAACATTGAGGTTTTTGTTATATTTTGGGGGGTTGGACTTTCTTAGGGGTACTTGCTTTTTCTTTTTACTTAAAGTTTTACTATTTAAAGTGTTTAGAGATGTTATCCATATCACAGGAAAATACTTATCTAGCTGGTCTAGGACAGGGGAAGAGAAAGGTGAAAGTTAAGACTTAGGCAATGGTGACTTAGAAAGTTTTTTCAGAACTGTTTCCTTATCTCAAACCTAGTTTAATGTGAGTTGTTTGAGTATGTAAGAGCCCTGCTATCAGTTCCTGACAATATTTTTCTTCTGATTTAGTAGGTAATAGTGGTTTCTGAATGTGAATCTCTGGACACTTCTAAGTCTGTATAAATAGCTAATGCGGGGTGCATACGTGCTGATTGGAATGGCAAATATTCAACAAATCATTTCACCCATATACCACCAAACTCTTTGTTCAGAAGCCCAGGGTAAAAAGATTCCCCTCTATTCTTGCATACGAGGCTTTACTTAAAACTTTATCCTTGCTATTTTTTCTGAGCTTACTGTATCATGATGTATATGTGTTACAACCTCTATATTTCAGTTTATTGCTAACATTTTCGTGGGGAAAGGGTAGGCTATAAGTTTTATGAATTGTTGCATCTTGTCTTTTCAGGGTTGCCTTCCACTTGTGCTCATGTTTGATATGAAGGAAGAAATTGAAGTAGAACCACAGTTTATAACACAGCTAATGGAGCAGTTAGATGTCTTCATAAGCATTAAGCCGAAGCCAAAGCAACCAAGCAAGGTTGGTGAAAAGCTAATATATTCTTTTCAGGCTTTCATGACAACTTTTCAGAGCTGATGAGTTGACATGTCTGCTCCTCCTCCCAGCTTAATGGATTGTAAACTTGAGAAAGGCATATATATATATTTTCTGCTTGAAATATCAATTTAAATGTTACAACAGCTCTCCTGTATGGTAATTTTACTTTTTCATTAAATATTTGACAATACGGAGATTAGCTTTTGTGCGGAAGATACTGATTAAAGAAATCGACTATGAGAAGATAAATTGTATCTGACTAGAACTACTCTTGATTTGTTTTTAAAGAAATTACTCTGAAATTGCAGCTCCCCCACATAACTGCAGTGTTCTTTAGCAATCAGAATTACAAACAAAACCAAAAAAAAAAACCCAAAAACCAACCACCACCCAAATAATATGACTGTGAGAAAAGTCTGACTGTTCTACACAAGATGTTGGAAAAAACCACATGAAACGGAATTACAAAATACCTCTCATGGGAGATGTTCATTAAATGACCGTTCCGTTGTGTCAATAAGTAAGCTTCCCTGTGTATATATAAAATCCATGCAAAGAAACATTGTGTAGAGACTGTACAAGAAACAATGTGTTTTGTCATTTAATTTTCCAGGTATTTGTTACTTTATTCTCAGACAGCTATGAAGTTATTAGATGAATTAAATACGATAAGATTTTAATTATTGATTCACTTCTCTAGATCTCAGGGCACTTAAGATTTGATATACCAAATAGCACCAAGATACAACTCTAATTGTTTTTCTTAGAAAGGACTTTCATTCTCCTTGTCAAGTGCACACAAAATCCCTAAATTTACTGTAAAGGCCACTGAATTTGAGTAGCTGCTAATGGACGTTCTCTCCTGCTGTCTCACACTACTATGTTACTGATCGCCATGAGGGAGTATTAAGAAGAGTTGTGTGTTGCAGATCTGTGTTACATAGTTGTGTTACTCATGGGTTTACCTTTTTGTTGTTTTTTTTTTTGTTGTTGTTTTCTTTCCCTACAGTCTGTGATTGTAAAAAGTGTTGAACGAAATGCCTTAAATATGTATGAGGCACGGAAATGTCTCTTGGGACTTGAAAGTAGTGGAGTTACCATAGCATCAAATCCCTCTACTGTCTCCTGCCCTGTTGGTCTGTCTTGTCCTGGTTTGGATATCTTGTCCTCAGCAGGACTAGGACTCACCGGGCTTGGTATGCATTCCATTCTCTCTCTATATTTTTTTTTTATAGCTATATATTTGTTTGAAACTTAATTCACTTTTACTAGGAAAAAAGGACCAGATGTGTGTTTTGCATAAGGAATCGTGTTAAAGTATTAGAGAATTCCAAAAGCATCTGGCCTTTCAAGGGCTTGTTGTTGTAAAATTTCCTCCAAGGCTTTCGTAATCAGCTGTGTGACTCATCTCTGTACAAAATTCTCCCGCAGCTCAAAAACCACTCAGCTGTAAGTGACAGGGAGGGAAATACAGGTGAAGTAGGACATTGGTTTTACAGCCTTCAGAAGAATCTCTTTCAAATGAAATTTCTTCTTTGGTAATATTGTGATATCTCGGGCTGTCCTGAATTCGGGTACCATCAACAGTACCATGAAAGTTAACATAGCTAACGCCACATTTCAGTTCTGGCTGTATCTCACTGAGCTACTACTTTAGATCTTATTTATCAATGTGAAATTTAGGACAGAAATGTGTAGGCTTTCTGTCAATATAATTTTATAGAAGCAGCACATAGTCCAGACTGGAATTACCATTTTATATTCAAGCTCTGCAAATACCCTATTATCAGAAATGCATAGAAAACCAAGCAGTCCCAGAAGAATTTAGGGACAGATCTTGACACTGGTTCTTCAATCTCTGAGTCCTCGTGTAACCACCATGCTCCACTGCGACCTGCCATGCAGGAGTGCTGTGTAGTTCCATGTCAGATTGCTTTCTTGGGGGTCACACGGGCACAAACGTACACTTTTTAGAATGTAGTGATGAACTGCCTTGTGAATGCTCTTACATGAAGAGCTGGTTTGAGGGAATGCTTTGGGAATAAGCAGTGCATTGAGGGGAGGGTTTGCAGTCAATGCTGAAGATGCAAAAAGGAACTGAGTAGTTCTTAGTGTGGAAGTAGTGGTTTGTTCATGTGAGCTTTGAGAAAAAGGTTATCATCTGAAATGAAAGTAAGGTTGCTTTCTTGTTCTCTAAGTGATGCGTCTTTGAAACAAACTGATGAAAGCAATGAAGGGGATAGAAAGGGATGGTGGGGCTGAGAAGCAGCCAGTGCAGCCTCTTTTATTCTGGCAATAGTTGGAGTCCAGTAGAAGGACATAAGAGATGCTACAATTCTTCTTGGATATATCATTCACAGTTTAAGAATGCTTCTTTTAGTGTGTTCTCTGCCTGAAATTAAGAGCAGGTTTAATGTTAAAATTTGTTTGCAAAATACATGCTGGTGTGGTTTAGTGGGGTTTTGTTTGTTTTTAACTGGTACTTTTGTAAAAACGTTTTCCTGTAAGTCTTAAATATTCACTTGTATAATTGTTTTGCAGGCCTTTTAGGTCCAACAGCCTTGTCAGTCAACACCTCAACTGCTCCAAATTCTCTGTTGAATGCCCTGAATAGCTCTGTGAGTCCCTTACAGAGTCCAAGTTCAGGCACTCCTAGTCCCACGTTATGGGCAACATCTCTTGCTAATACGAATGCCACAGGTTGGTAGAATTTAAATGTAAATTAAATGAATTGTGCAACAGTAAGTTGTTAGAATGACAGCTGAGAAGTCCAGAATCATTCATTCTTTAGAGCCTTAATAATTCTTAAGTTTATCTTAACACAGATTAATAAACATCTGAATTTAAAGTTACAATTTAATATAAACTTATGACATTGCTGTCCCATGCAATGTTTTGATCTGTTTTATATAGGAAACTGTTAACTTACAAAGTAGAGATAAAGCATTACGTTTTTCACATGCAATTCCACTGGAAACTTGTTTAGTGACGTATCAAAGCCACACAGAGATTTATATAAAGATTTATATAAAGAGGTTTATATAAAATGAGAAACTTATCAGAACACGACCGAATTTTGTTCCAGGTTTTTCTGCTATTCCACACCTAATGATACCATCCACTGCCCAAGCAACTCTAACTAGTATTCTGTTGTCTGGAGTACCTAGTTATAGCCAGAACACTCCATCTCCACCACCAGGCTTGACTCCTGTTGAAGTCCATGTAAACGGCATGCAATCGGAGAGTAAAAAAGGCGCACCTTCTTTAAATGGTCATGTAAAGGTAAGTGATGTGATCTCTGGAGAGCCAGATCTGTTTGTAATAAACCCCTACTAAGAAGAGCGAAAGAAAAAAACTAGCTACACTAGTAAGTTTTCAAAGCTTCTAAGTTTAGAAATAGAACCGTGGTGTTTCCAAAATATGACTTAAAGATAGAAAAATGGAACATTCAAGCATATTGTTCTCCTATATTAGGAATGAATTTCTTGTTCTCCTGTGCAGATACAAAAGGGAAATTCTTTCAATATTTCCTTAAGCATAACAATCACTTCAGTGATTTTTTTTTTTTTGACAATCATTTCAGACCTCAAATATCAACTATGCTGCACTGTCTGCCACATCGCTAGGAGAAAATGTGTTGAGCACAAACCACAGTGATCCAGTAAGGCAAACAAGTACTCATGGTGCCTCAGAACAAGTAGCTGCCAAGTCAAATGGTGCAGAAGGTAAAGTTTTGACATTTTATTCCTTTGTCTGATAGCGTTTGTGCAGTCTATGTACAGTTCATGAAACAAACTGTAAATATATTGCCTGTGCGTTGGTTTAGCAGCTATGGTGAAGGAAAATATTGCTGGATCTCCCAGATTTGTTGTCAAAGAAAGTAAACAGAAGCTGTAGTATCTGAGCTGCACTGTTAATAGAAACACCTTAAGTCAACATAAATGCACTTGTAACATTTGATTTATTCCCAAAGAGCAGAGGGAAATAACCTATGAAAATTTTAGTATGTTTTACAGCAGCTTAATGTCATTGCTTTAAACAGTCTCTGGTGGTTTAAATGATGTTGTATTTTTGCTTTTTAATGAAAGGAAATAATGCTTTTGAGAAGGTTATTGCAGAAAATTATGTGTAAATCAAACCTAGATGACACTGTCAAACAGAATTTATTTACGTGTTTTATAACAACATTTCAGTTATGCTGCCTTTTAGGAGCTAAAGGAGCTAATGAACTGTTCCCATCATTCTTGGAGGGAGGGAAAGCCAGTTCCACTTCAAACTTGAGCAAATACGTGTAAAGGCCTTGTTTACCTTGCAAATACTGGTCAACAAGGAGATGCGCTTTTATTAAGGGTTGTGGTCATTTGAAATGCTGATTTGAATAAAAGGTACATTGCCCAATTAACGTGATAAATATTTGTAAAAACACATTCTAAAGA
Organism: Fratercula arctica; assembly: GCA_947846985.1. Lineage (NCBI taxonomy): Eukaryota > Metazoa > Chordata > Aves > Charadriiformes > Alcidae > Fratercula > Fratercula arctica. Next base: position 32,780,715 of record CANTUZ010000010.1, read on the forward strand.
TATTTGAACATTAAGTTGGGGACCTTTTATTCCAGCAAAAGTTATCTAAGCACCTGTCAAGGTTTATTAAAACTATATATAAAATTGAATTTGTTTGAAATACACTAGTCATTTCTGATTGTCAGTCTTCAGATTTAATATTACTCAAAATAATCTTTTAAAAAAAGAAAATACTTAAGTGTGTCTCTATATATGTGAATACTAACACCTTTTTTGTGCGTTTAAACTTACATTTCTGACTACTTAGACCTGACCAAGTTGTTATCCCTGAAGACTAGAATAATTCTCTAAGGAGGAAGAGCAGGTTTTGTTCTGTTTGTTCTTCCTTCAGTAAGTTCACTAGAATATAAAAGAGTTTTTGTTTAACTATTCTATTGCTCTTGTAGGTTGCAATGATGCTTTTGTAGAAGTGGGCATGCCAAGAAGTCCATCCCATTCAGCAAATACCAGTGATCTGAAGCAGATGATGAGCTCTTCCAAACAGGCCTGTGCTAAGAGACAAACGGTCGAATTACTGCAAGGCACCAAAAACTCTCATTTACAGTAAGTCAAATGTGCTAATACAGATTAATAGCACTTTTGCAAAAGAGCTGATTTAAATTGGACTTGGTTTTTTTAATCACATTGGGCACTAATATACCCCCCGAGTTTATCTGATAATTGCAAACTTTGAATGCTTTTTGTACATCCTAAGTACTTTTCTTTGGTTTGAAAAAAATAAATGCCTTTCCTCTCCCACAAAAGAGTGGGGTTTTTCTTCAGAGTAACTTTCATTGCCTATTTCTAAAAGATATATTTTTGCACTTTCCTTTTTTTTTTTATTGATTGCTTTGAGAACAGTTCCTAACTGACAGCCTTTTTCCTTTTGTGTGTACTTGAGGCTGTTTTGTTCTTAGAAACACGATATTCAGGGCATAACAGCATGTTCTCAAACACTTGTCTCAATGATTTTTTTGTTTGGTTGTATTTTTTTTAAAGAGCCAGCAGTAGGAAAGGCTCTTTTGAGTCATAATATGTTTTGGCAACACAGGTTTTGTGCTTAATGCAATGTTTTGTCCAATGTAATTTAAGTAGTGTTTTCACTATTCCTCTTGGGAACTGTTTAGCATCACTCTTTTGAGATGCATATTTTCTCTTAACTAATTTATTTACACTGTTAAAGCTATAATATCTTTCATTAATTCTGCTCTCATAGTTTAGAAATCCAAGGATTCCTGCTCATGAGACTGAGTTGTTTGTATGTTACTCAGTTGTTTGTATGTCTTGTTATTTTGTTGAGGATATAGTGCCCACAGTTTCCTTAGGGCATTTTTCTGAGATAGTCTACAGCATCTGAAACATGGTCACTTTGCTTGAAGTAAGAGTTTATACTCTTCTAGAGTAGGCATAAAATGTGGCTGATTTCATTAAGATGTGCTTTGGCATATAGGACTGCAATTATTGAAGCTTTAAAAGCAAGTAGGACCTATGTTAATTTTTTTATTCCTCATTATGCATCTCTTTTTATCCTACTCCTGCCAGTCTGTTAGAACTGGCCTGAGCAAGGCTAAACGTGTAGGGATTGCATGTGATAATTCCAGATACCAGGCAGCTCAAATCTGAGTCTATAAACCAGCCTCATACGTGGTAATATAGGAAGCGGCAATACACGCTTGGTTTTACTGACAGAGAAACAGGTAAAGAAAAGCTGAGACTTTGGAAATATTGCTCAAAATGCTGCTTATGTGCTGGCATTTCTTGAAACTTGTTGCTAGACTTCTGAGGGTAAAGCTCAATTATCAAAATAGCATTGAATATTCCGTGCTTGTGAAAAAGACTGGAGTTAATCCTGACTTTGCTCCTGCAGTACCGCAGAGAGGCTGCTCTCGGATGCAGAGCTAAGCGCTTCTGAAAGCCCCATGGCTGATAAAAAGGCTCCTGGAAGCGAACGGGCAGCAGAGCGAGCAGCAGCTGCCCAGCAGAACTCTGAGAGAGCACGTCTAGCTCCGCAGCCGTCGTATGTAAATATGCAGGTATGTTTCCCTCAGTGAATCCTAATCTAGTGCAAAATTTGATAATTGCAAAGTGAAATTATCCCGCAATGCAAAAGTGACTCTTCACCAGCAGACTGACTTGCCATTACCATTTCACTAAAAGCATTCCCCAGCAAAGCCATTAACTCTTTCAACTAAAGACTGGGTTGTCAACTTAAAGTCTTGAAGACACGAAAGCCCTTATGCTTCTGCTGAATAAGAAAAATTTAAGCACAGAATAAATTGTGTGACTATATTGGTCTACACAAGCATCATTGGTGTGTTAAAAAGCAAAATAATCTTTTGTTGTTACTTTGAGAGAATTATATACACAAGACATTTTACAACTTTTCATAACCGTTGTCAACGCAATTTTTTTCTATAGCTTCAGGTTCATGTACAGGGGGATTTACTGGAGTAACTACACTGGGTTTGCTTTACAAACATGGGTCTGTACATATCCTCCTTTTGTTTTTCTTGTGCTGCTCCTACTTGTTAACTACAGCCTACTACTATACTATAAACTACTTCCGTGTTAGTACAAGTCTCCCCAAAGAGAGAGACCCCTTTGACAAGAGTCACGCAGTAGGAACAGAGCAGTTTTCAGTATAGATCTGTAAGTGCAGACATAACTGGATTGCATGGAGTAGTGGAACAAGATTAGAGGTTAGCATTTTGCAGCCCTTTCCCTTATCAGAGCTCTAGTTATTTCAAGTAATGAATTAACATTTCAGGCTAAATACCGCATTTTTGTGGTTTTATGTGTATGTTTAGACTTGCTAATCTGTAATTCAAAGAAGAACATTATTCACCATTTAAACTTCAAATCTTCCATTGTCATAAGTAGTGCAAATGCAAGTATTTAAAATGCTCTCAAAACTTTGGTTCTTTTCCTTTCAGAAGATGAGTGAGTGCATGGAGAAGAACTACACTTGAAAGAAGATTACTAAAAATAGCTGTGGTGCCTAGATTTGCTGTCTAAGATATATGTTATCTTTTTTGTAATGTTAAGGAATGTTTTAAATGCTAAGAACAGATGATTAAGGAAGAGAACCTATGTTTGAAAAAATGTTACCGTAAAAAAAAAATTAAAGAAAAATACTGCCTAAATAGTTTGTAAATACTGCTGCAGCCCCACTCAAATGCATATCAGATAGTTATTTTTAATCTTTGTTATCTATGTTTGAACGCGATAAGTAACTAAGGCTCTAACTGGACTACTGTCAAACTATTGTGCAGTACTTCAGGTTTCTCCTAGATGTATTCACTGGCCACTTTCAAAACCTTTGTTTTGACAAAGAGCTAGGTACTGGAATGACGTTTAGTTCGAATGGCAATTAATCTATCTTCTGCATGTTTAATTTTTAGGCATTTGACTATGAACAGAAGAAGCTACTAGCAACCAAAGGTATGTGGATAAACAGCGACTTCTGAAAAGTTTGTTATACATGGCTGAAAGAATTTTCTGAAGTTTCCATTTCGTAATTTGATTTTTAATCAAACTTAAAGCTGACGGTGAAACATTTTTATATTGGTTTTCATGTTCCAAAAATTTCTTAATGCCAGCTTAGTATAAAATACAGTATAAGTAACTTGCAGGTGGAATATTCTCTGTGTGAGCATATTCATATGCAAATGATCTGTGTTGTTTTCAGAGACCTCACAGCTGTAATACTTGATGGTTTTTGGATGCAAATTAAACTTTAAGATGTTTGTCATATTGGCACGGTTGCACCTTATTTCAGGGATAAATTACATTACAAAATTGATAAGGGACGTAGTCATGTTTTTGACTCTGTTAAAAATAAACCCCTGTTAGAAATACACCCACACCAAAAGAAAACCAGAAACCCTTCTTTTTGAAACAGATGTGATTCTTTCGGCTTCCTGGCAGCCCTATGGGGTTTAACTATCTTCTGACAGAGTAAATTGCCTTAAGGAAGGGTAGGATTCAAGCTGTGTAGCAAGTCAAGCTGTTTAGAACTTACCATTTTGTGGGCTGAAGTCTGTGAGTACATGACTTCAGGGTTATCATCTCAGTACCTTTACTAAGGTTGAGATTTACTGATTTTTCTCTACTTTTTTTCAGCTATGTTAAAGAAGCCAGTAGTAACAGAAGTGAGAACTCCAACAAATACGTGGAGTGGTTTGGGGTTCTCTAAATCTATGCCTGCAGAAACTATCAAGGAACTAAGAAGAGCGAATCACGTATCGTACAAGCCATCTATGACAACTACGTACGAGGTATAAAAAACCTATACTGGAAATTTTCTTTCTAGTGAATGATACAGTTATTTCTCTTGAGAAATGTCTTTAACTTTTCTAAAAAGTCTTGCAGATAAGACTTCTAGCTTTTCTCTTAGGGTTCTAAGTATTTTTTTTTATTGTGAAAAATGCTTCTTATGTAAATATTAAGGCATATGGAGTACATTGAGCCCAACACACAAAGTTGTATCTGCTTTATAAATCTAGTTTTATATAGAAGTCTGCTCCTGAAAATATATTTGTTTAAAGAAACTTAAAAGAACTTATGGGACCAAATGTCTCATTAGTTGTAGACAAGTGGTAGAAATTTTGTAACCTAATTAAAACAATATGTATATAACAGATAAACTATATAATGTGAATCACTGCATGGTGGAGCAGAATGTTAGAAGAAGAAATGGCTGCAGCTCATCTTATCTGCTGTTGACAAAGCTGTGGCACTGGACGATCTTGCTCTATTTGCAGTAGTCACTGGGCCCAGAAATTTCCCAGGGAGAAGGCAGCCATAGGGCCCAGCAAGTCTCTTCAGAGTCCCACCATGGGAATCTTGCAGAGAATTTATGTTCCTTTCTCTTCAAAGACGTTCTGAAGTTGCTTTCTAGTGTGTTTCCTTGCTGTAATCTTTCCTGGCTTCCACGGAGACACCTTTTTCTTTATTTCTGTCAGCTTATAAGTGTTATGTTTCTTCAGGACTAGGATTTCATACAGCTTTTCTCTAGGATATACCTATCTTTTAATGCGAAAGAAATATTCAACCATGTGGTGTTCCCCACATGACATGAATTTTTTATGTCATTTAACTACATGTAATAGGTTTCGGGTAGGCATAATGAGCTTGCAGTAGTAACTAGGGAGAGAGACAAAGCTACAAACAAAATCTGTGAATTTTTGTTTTTACATACTTTTCTATACTGATTGAGCTGGGGTGGGGTTTTCCCCCAAACTGCTGCTAAAAGTCTCTAAGCAGGCATGTAATTCTAACCAAGAACACTGTCTTAGTCACTCAGAGTCTGCACATGTGCAAACCACAAGCTTAGCTCTTTCCAGTGAAATGATAGCGTGTTAGGACTCCTGTTTCCATTGTTTGGTATTTGTGGAAACATCTGGGGAGGCTAAAAAACAGATTCCTTGTATCTTTCTTCTACTTAGCAGTCTGCATCGTTGGTATGAGAGGCAGTACCACCACAATTCCTTTGTGAACATGCACGTTTGATGAGAGTCATGTGCTGAAGTCTTTGAGTAGACATAATAATGGTGTTAATAGTCTAATGTCTGGGTAAAATAAGGTCACCAAACATATTTCATCTTCACTGTGATATTTTACTGTGCATTCAGTTTTCCAAAAACATTGGGTGACATCTTTTTTTACTTCACAACTCTTAGCCATCGCTATTATGTAGTGTAACATAGAAGCCATGTCTCTTCTTGCTTTTCTGTAAGACTTGAAGTCAATTCCTGCCTTTCTTCATTTGTTGAGTCATACTAACCATAGCTCACACCTTTGTGATTTTGCCAATGACAAGGAGCTTTTGCCTTTTTTTCTTCAGTGGTGTCAGTTTTCATGACTAGTAAAGATTGCTACCTCCTAAGTTAGTTTTCAATTGGGATTTGATGCACCCGTAGAATTAAATTGTTCATTTGGTTCCACAATTTTTAGTTCATGTAAGTGTGCGATATCAATAATGTCCATCTTTTTGGGTACATCCCCACTCAATTCCATAGTTAACCACTGCTTTCAGGGAGTGTTGTTGCCATATTTTAGAACATTCTGACCCACAGTGATGAGAGTTGATAATTAGTACTTTACAGGAATATGAAAATCTATTAAAAAAAAAAAAAAATCTGCAAATTCCCAAACTATTGCAGAATTGTCGTTGCTGTATTGTATACCATATTGCTGTCAAGTGTTGTGTACTTGATCTGCTTATCTTCAGCTAGAGGTTCTGTTCTCTTCTTTTCCCGGTGAAGGGATATAGTCAATAAGGCTGCTTTGTCTAGAATTCACGTGGGAATTTGATACTGTGGAACGTTTTGGAAACAAACTTGGAACTACTCAGCAATTTATTTTGAAGTATGGTTGTTAAATAACTTCTGCTTAAAATCAGTACACTGCATATGTTTTAAGCACACCTGCTGGTTTTGTCTGGGTTGCAATTATTTGATTATTAGTCAGCTGCCAAAGTAATGTTTGCAAACATTAAAAGCTGGTTGTTTTGGTTTTTTTTTTTATTTTAAACTGAGATGCTTCAAAGAAAACATCTGCATTACAATGAAACTTCTGTTTTCTGCCCAAACTTACTTTTTTTGATTTGCAGGGTTCATCGATGTCTCTCTCACAATCCAACAGTCGGGAGCACCTGGGAAGTGGCAGTGAATCTGATAACTGGAGAGACCGTAATGGGCTTGGACCTGCAGCTCATAATGAATTTGTCTCCTCAATTGGCAGCCCCAAACGGAAACAAAATAAATCAGGTTAATAATGTCTTAAGATAAGATTATTTAAAAAAAAAAAAAAAAAAAAAATTGATGTCAATGAATATTTATTTTAATCTAAATGTTTCCGGTCATCACTAGGGATTTAAATTACTGGCACCTGTAAAGTAGACTTATTTTACAAATTGAAAAGTGAAAGCATATGCAAGATTGTGTAACATGATATACAAATAATGGTCCAAAAGGAAGACTTTTAAGGAATGTTTTTAAATACAAGACATTCTTGCTGAAAGCTCTTTGCTGTACTGAAGGTGTACTGAAAAGAGACCTATATAAAAGCTAATTTCTATACTACCATTGTTCTGCTCTGTTATCGATGCAACAACAGCAGCTTTATTGGGCTGTTTGCTCGCTGGTGGATAAGTCCGATCTGATCTTGAATTTTAAAGCATGATTCTCTTTATGGCAATAAAATAAGCATGTCCAATGTTTGGCATGGCCTAGAACATGATTTTAAACACTGGTTTCTGTGGATACAGGCTGTACGTTTTGTAATCCCTTTTTAAGCAAGGTTTAAAACTTACAAATTAAAATTTTACTTAAGTTGAACTCTTTGAAACTTAATTTCATTTTTTTAATAACTTAATATATGCCTTTCTGAAAGAGCAAAAAACAGAGGCAGACAATGCTGGTCCATACAAACTCTTCATTGACACAATTGCATAGTAGTGTTGAATTTCTTCTTTGTTTTTAAGATAAAGCTTCCTGACTGCACCTGTAAGAAGTATTTCTTAATATTCAGTTTTCATTACATTACCTTGCATCATCTGCCCTGAGTGTGTAGGGATCACAAATTTGTTTGGGTATTTTTAGTGTTATCTTACTCTGATAGTGAAGAAATTGAGGCACCACAAGTCAACTTAGTTATTGCTTCATTTGTCAAAGTTATAGTTCATATTTTCAAGACTGAATGGCTTACGCTATTTTAAAACTCTTTTCCAAAATGGAGCTGAGGTTGATAGCAACTCTCCAGACTCTGTAAATCTGATCCCAAATGTTTCTAACTAGTCTGTGCCCAGAAAATAAGAAATGTAGCATAGCCAGTTGTGAAAAATGGCGGTTTTCACATCCTCTTGGCATTCTATAGTGGAGGCCACAGCATAAGTCTCTGGAGCAATCTTAATTTTACTCATCTGGGAAAGTATCCTCTGACTCTTATGCATTCACTGTTGTCCTTCCCTGTGTCTGTAACAAGGCGGGGAGCCCTCACAATGGCCCCACTGACACAACTGCCTGATGCACTCCCTGGGAGCTATACGTTTCTTACGCAGCATGAGGAAAGATAACCATGAACTATGTGGTGACATACTATCAGTATACACACACAGAGGAAAGGGATTGCACTGCTAAATCAGTTTTCTCAGGTTTTTTTAGGAACCTCACCCTGGAAAGTTGTTTGGTTTTGGTTTTTTTTTTTTTTTAAAGATATACCTTTTAGGAAAGTAATTTAAAATTGCATAGGGAGTGTATTTCCACTCGTAGTCTCTTATGAAACTATTGCATTTATTTTTTGTCTGTATTGTGCTAAAGCAATAGCCAAATCATGTGGCTACTAGGTAGTTCCATTATAAGGAACAGCTCCCGCATGGTTTTCTCACCATCCAGACAAAAAAGGGCTGGTTGCGTTTGCATGCAATGATGTTTCCCAAAATATTCACTGGAGAAAAGAGGAGAGGGCTTAAGAGGAGGAAGAGCAGCAGAGTCTTGCAGCAGTTTCTCCTGTATGAGTTCCTGACTCATATCCATGTGGCAGTTCGCATAAGGTGTTTTTATTCTTTCTATTGAAAACAAACACTGGAACTTAATTAACAAAAAATTTGCTTTATGGTATTCATTCTCTCAGACCACCGAGTGGCTTTTTTTCTGAATAATAAAGACTTTAATATTTTGTTAATTTAATGACTTAATTGAATACAATGTTGATATGACAGAAAATTGTGTGCATCTGCGATGTGACTAAAAAGTGCCCTTCTTCCCTTTCAGCTGAACACTATCTCAGCAGCAGCAATTACATGGACTGCATTTCTTCGCTGACCGGGAGCAACGGCTGTAACCTGAACAGTTTGTTTAAAGGATCTGATCTGCCTGAGCTGTTCAGCAAACTTGGTTTGGGCAAATATACAGATGTATTCCAACAGCAAGAGGTTAGTATTCGTTTGAAAGACACCTTTGTGTTTGTAGTGTGTTTTCCAGCAGTAGTTGCTCTGTCTCTTGACCAAAGCCACTGAGAAGTCTCACTTTGATGGGATTTTTCGTGACCTGTTCTTTCAAAGCTGTATAATACGTTTTTCAATTTCCAGATAGCCAGCATGGACGTGAGTACTATTCTGTCCCACACCGTTGATTTATGCTTAACAAAGAATTAAACTAGGTTGGGTTTTTTTCACTCAAAGTTTAAACCGGGGATCCTACTTGTAAACTAGGATGCTAACGAGAATTTAATAGCTCTCGGTCAACTTCATGCATGGGTTATGGAAATCTCACCTGCATTCAGTATTAGGGTCTGATGCTGGGGTCACACATATTCATTTCTCGACTCTTCCCCTGTGTGCCAGTTGACTTCCTTTGATCCACTCCCAACAGGGAGATACGGTCAGTCACCTCTCTGAGCTTTCCACCTCCAAACCAACTGATCTCAGTTTAGTCCAAGTGGTAGCACTTCTTACCCATAGCATAATATATAGGTAGAGTAAACTTGGTTATCTGCAGATAGTTTATTCCGGCAACAAATTTAACTGAGTCGCAAAAGTACAGTGAGCCCAGCTGCAAGACTTAGTGGCTTAGACATAGAGCCCCTGAGCTTGTCCTGAAAGCACCGTAGTTGCATGTGGGAAGTTGCGTGTCACACTGCTGGAACAGGATGTACTAAGGAGCAAAACAGATGTCTATGTGGGTTGTGTCAGTACCTCATGTGGTAGAGGGGAAGGACCACAGCTGGGATTGGCACCTTGCTGTGTTCTGGGCCCATATGTCTGCTTCACATCTTTATCAGCAGTGAGGTCTGCGCCAGTTGCTGGTCTCGAATTTGCACCTGCATGTTTTCTCCTAATAGACCACACAAAGTAGGGTTTTGCACAGCTTGCCATGTCCTTAAGAAAACCATGGATGTGTTCATGAAGAACAAACTCCAAGAGGACCTTCCATTCATGTTGCACGAGTTGCTCTGGTGTGCCAATGTTTAGCTTCAGATTTGCTTCCATGAGGGGGAAACCATGCACAGCAGGGGCACATTGAAGTGCGTGCTACACTACTCCAAGGGTGGACATGGGGATATTTGTACCTTCTTCTGTGCACTATGTGTCTCATGTATAGGGGCTCACAAGAATCATCCTGAGTCCCCTGAAGTGTATTGCTGCTGTCTCAGCCCAGGGGCAGCTGGATCTGGTGCGTTTCCTGACAGCATTTCTTATCTCTCTCTATTCATGCTGCTTAAGCGCTGTAGGGGAATCTTATTCCTGTGCAGTACTGTACAAAGGTGCTAAGGAACTGGCTGCACCTGAGATAACGAACTCTTTTTGGATTGCAAAGCACTGGCATGCAGTGGGATGGACACGACCATGGATTTGCTTGCAACCAGTCTGAAAGTGTCAAGGCCAGTCCTCAATCTCAGCAACTAAATCCAGCTGTGCCTCAATTTTGTGTATAGTTCCTCAGGTTTATCTCCTCTGTACTCCCCTGCATGTTCCATAATACCCATATTATCTAGTCATTAATCCTCTCCTGTTACCTCAGCCACTCTCCTACGTGGCTGTGTTGGTTTCCAATACCAAAGAAAAACCAAAAAAGATGGGTTTTGATTTTTCTTACCTCAAGAGTTGCTGATTAGGTGTGAGATGAGCCAAGTGGTTTGTCCAGAGTGAAAACTACAAAATTTTCCATTACCTTGCTGTGAATTGCATTGGGAGCAAAAACCCCGCAAACATGCATGGTTGCACACACTTGGAATGCTATGAAATACTCAATGTTTGAACTCAAATGAGTCACCAGTAGTTGGCCAATCATCCGCTGCTCACCTACTATAGGCTGAAACGTATCTACAGATATACCCGGCTGTTCCCAAGTACATTGTAGCAATTGTGGTAAACACTCAAAATCTCATGAGTCACAAATAAGATGAATTGATCTTCTGTGCTTTTCTAAAACTGCTTGCTTTTTAGTTTCTCTGTATCTGTCAGACATGCAGAGTAGCAAATTGAGCAACCGTGTGAAGAAGCCATTGGAAAGCAACGATTGCTGTTTACGTGCAAAGAGTAGGTTGGCAGAGTAACTGTAAAATGCAGTAGGAAAAAAAAATTGTGAAGCTATTCTGAACCACATTCATGGTTTAATACTTTTGGGGAGAGACTTGTTTTACATAATTTTCCTGTTTCTTGTTTCTCTAGATTGATCTGCAGACATTCCTTACTCTTACTGATCAAGACTTGAAAGAGTTAGGAATTACCACTTTTGGTGCCAGAAGAAAAATGCTGCTTGCAATCTCAGGTAAATAACAAAGATTATCATTTGTGGATTTTTAAGTATTGTTTGTATTCTCACTTGAGTTGTGTGTTTATAGTTGACAAAGGATCTTGGAAAGACTGAAAAGTAAGGATCTAGTCCACAGAGGTCATGTTGGCTCGCCCGTCATCAGAAGGCACTTAAACCCAGGCTTTATAGAGCTTTCACATTACTGAATGAGATTTCAGTTGCATGGTCCTGTGTCCCCTTGTAAAGTTGGAGTTTGGTAGAAAGCTTGTTTCAGAGCAGATTGTGAACTTTGTTTTATGCCCCAAAACTGTGGGTTCTAGAAGTTCTGGGATTTCAGGCTCTACGGAGTCTGAACAGCCCTATGTACAGCCCTGCATTTCAGGCTTTTGCTTCCCTGTCCTCCACTTTATTGATTAGCATAGTAGTCATCCTACTGGGAAAAACTACCTGGTGTTGGGGGGTGCTTTGGTTTGGTTTTTTATTTGGGGTGGTTTTTGTTTGGTGGTTTTTTTTGGGTTTGGTGGCTTGCGTTTTTTTCCAAGGCCAGTTGTTTCCGCAAACTGTATAAGTTTGAAAAGAAACACATAACTCTTAGTTGGAATTTTTCAAACCCGCCTTAATAGGTCGTCTTGTGTCCTACATACAGAAAGATGAAGGACAAATACCATTTCTTACAATGTGTTGTAGTATGTAATACCTAACTAGATTTTTTTCTAATTGTAATCAATAGCATGAGATTACATATTACACTGCCTAGGCAATGAATCTGTATCAGAGGAATAGTTTTCTCCAGATGTTTCATTGTAACACTAGGTCACTTTTCTCCCAGTTGCATCTCTTCTACTGATGCCATTAGTGAATGTTTTTTCTGAATTTAAAATGGTGGCATAAAGAGGGTGAAAATGCAATGTACTTAGTTCAATAGCAGTCATGAAAATCTATGTAATCTTTCAGTGATTTGTATCTATTGTGGAGTTTGTCTACAAGAATAGGAAAGTGGGGAAAGGAAAAACATTTCGGATAAACATTTGCTAATACAAGCTTAGGGTGCATGTTTGAATAAGAGGTGAGCATCTGTTGTTTTTTTTTTAAAAGTCCTTATTAAAATATTGCTTCAATGTTGTGTTTAAAATTTAAGAATTGTGCCTTGAGAAATGATCGAGTTGCCAATAAGCTTTTCTGTCATCTCAGTTTACGTTGCATGGTTGTGCTACAGCCGTACATCCTGTGTGCATGTGCCTTCAGGAAGACTGCAGCCTTTGAGTATTATAATAAAACCTTTTTTGTGTTTCAGCTATGTCAATTTGATCTAAATCAATATTGCAAAATATTATCTGCTGCACACTGTAGCAGTACCAATTAAAAACTGCACTAAATAGATGCCTGCATCCCAAGCAGGCTCTCTGAGTTCTAAGCTGGCACTCTCATTATCCTGTTGAACCGTTCAACTGAACAAGTACCTCACACACATTTTCAGTTCATACTGTTCTGTCTAAAATACTTTGGTTGCTTAAATAGAATTTTTGCTTTTGTTTTAGGTCAAAATATTAAAACTAATTTCTGATGAGACATATTTTTTTGTGTGTGACCTTTATAGAACTGAATAAAAACCGAAGAAAGCTCTTTGACCCATCAAACATACGTGCCTCATTCCTGGAAGGTGGAGCCAGTGGAAGACTGCCGCGTCAGTATCATTCGGACATTGCTAGTGTCAGCGGTCGCTGGTAGCAGTAAGTTGTGGCTCAAAAAGTCAGCTGTAAAGATGGACATGGCAATCCTGTGGACAGCCTTCACTGCACACCACCCTCTGCACTTTGGGAGTTTGGGTGTCAAGGACCAAAGCATTTTGTCTGCACGATACTGTGCCAAAAAAAAAAGAGAACACACATTTTGTCCATTGTCTTTCAAAACACCAAATGTGGGTTACGTTTTACTCGTGTAGATTGGACAGAACTTGCAATAATAATAATAATAATATAGGGTTCTTTGTTTAGTATTTTATTACCTATAACTATAATGTATGCACTGAATTTTTACTTTGTTGAATGAAGGAAGAATGAAGAGCTGGGATGCCAGAGAGCATAGATTTTGGTTTTATCAAGATGGATTTTTCTGGTACTGCTTAAAATAATTATTGAGGTCTTTCTGCACTTTACATGTTCTGATTTCTTGTCCTGTGGAAACTTATTTCTGTCTTTCATTTCCATATCAATTTTTATATTGGCACTAATCAAACTTTTTTCAGGTGTTTCTGCATTAAGTCACATCTCACTATAATGGTACTAGAAACTGGTTCTTATGCAGATTCCCCCCTCTCTGTCTCCCCGGTAGTTATCTGAAGAGATTGTTCCAAAATCAAGCCACTTGGTAGTGGACCAGTCCTACTACACTCTTGTGAAGCAGTCTCATGCTGCTTGCAATAATATTCACTGTAACAGATGCAATGAAAGACCAAAATGGACCTTGCAATATTAACCCTTTGCAGTGATCATATTTAACTGCTGCCTGTTATGCTAAAACTGTTTTTAATGGTTGTCACAAAGCAAAGGGCTATTTTTAGTACCCTGCCACTAAAGGACACTTATTTATATCAGACTTTTATTTTTAGATTCTATACACCTACAATACGTAACAGATTAAACCGATCTACTGCAGATTTATGGTAGAGAATGAAAGGCATTCATCAAACTAGAGCTCTGGGCTGTCAGTTTGATTAAACAGACAACTAATCTAATTTGACAAGACAGCACTGTTGCCATTTAATAAATGACGCATATTACTTACATGACTATGCATGCAGCAATTAAGCGACCTACATAAAATAGGTGTAATAGCATCTGTTTTGTTCAATCTAGATTTGTAATTGTCAGCTGCAGAAGTGTTTAAAACTCTGGAGATGAACTATTTCTGAAACAAGTTATGTTCAACAGAAAGAGTCCATATTATAAGTGGCTAGAGCTAACTATTGCATTCTTATACTGTGAAAGTCCAAATAATTTGGCAATATTGTTCCTCTGTCTTTACAGATGTCTTGTTATGGGTTTATGAAGGGTTCTGGTAATGAAGGAATTCATAAAGTGCCTCTTTCTGCAATGCAATATGAAGTTTCCAAGCATTAATTTGTTGAAAAGCATTCCCATAAGAAATATTGTGAATTACCTCTACTGTAATGTATTATTTATGTTCAGTGTACAAGCCTTTTGAGATGGACATAAACCACTGTCAAGTGCTCTTAAAAGAAGGCATTAGAATAACATTTACAGTAGTTGGTTTTTATGTAAAAATGGGTGAGAAATAGTTTTGACACTTTCCATGGATAATTCTTTTAAGGTGAGAATACAAAATGATGTATAGAGGAATTTGCACACACAAAGGGAATTTAAAGAATCTATTACTTGAGGGCATAGATGATCAAGCAATAATACAAAGTCTTGTTGCGGTTAGCAAAAAATAACTGCTCAGTACTCATTTCAGCCATATCTACTTAATGGTGTATAGCTGGGTGACTTCCCCCATAGATGCTTCCTCTGGTTTTAAAATTGTACTAGAGATCTGAATGGATAAAACTGCATCTTGAACGCACACGGTTGTTCACGTCAAAGTTACTGTGCTCAAATGCCAGAAGTCAATATCCACATATCTATGAGATATTGGTGTGTACGTGTGTTACATGGGTAAGAGCAACTTCATGGAAATCCTCGTGGAAGCCACAACTTCTTATTCTAAAACTATTTACACTTGTCCTTGCTTCTAAGCATGTAGGTAGTTCCATTCACATGGACTACTTATGTGCTTACAGATAAGCTGTCATTTAAATGTTTGCATTTGCAAGACTGGTGTTTGCAAATCAAATTGTATTCAGTCATGTTAATTTTATAAAATATTTTTAATTAAATAAATGTTCAGCAACACTTTGTACAGAATTTTCTGCAAACCCTTCTTGCTTATTTTGCCTAAACTTAAAAGCATCAAAAACCCTTTACACTCTTAGATTTTTTTTTTTTTAGTCTTTTGTAAGTACATACTATGTATCTAGACAGTACTATACTCAGAAACTGATTTTATTACAGTATTAAGTTGATGTGGTCTTTTGCTGAGCAGTGCTTATATCATCTACACCAAAGTGAAGAATTTCCCATTAACAACATTATTTTCCAATAGGGCTTCACACAAAAAAAAAGAACACACTGGAAGAAGAAGATTTCTCACTTATTTTGATTCCACAAAGGGAATATGACAGTACAATGTACCGTATTGTTAGTGTTATATTATGCACAAATATTTGACTTGCTACATAAAAATGTTAGTTTTAAATCTGTGCCTTAATAGTGACCAGTTATCTGTAAATATAGAGCAGATACAGATTGTATTTTTGTGGGTTGTGTCCTTTTAGTGATTTTTTTTAAATAAAAGATGAAATTAAAACATTAAAAATGGGAATTTTCAAAACTAATCAATGTTGCATAAAATAAATTTATATAACTCCCTTGTATTCTTATTGGTTAATGAAATATTTTTTATATAGACCCAGTTCCAGGGATGCTTGCTTGTTAATAAAATATAAAAAGCAGTATTTGACATAATGGCAACATGTTTCTTTCACATGCTAATGCTCCGCGTGTTTTACTGTTCTTTTTATATCACATACAGGGTGTTTGGCTTTTAAATGAGAATGCTTTTTTTGAGATACCTCTTCTTAAAAATGAATATGACAGGAGTCAAATTATCTCAGGTTCAATTCATAGCAGTTTCTAATGGTTTGGCTTACATAAGTTTTATTTTTTCTTTGGTGTTCCCGTTTTAATGACTCTGTATGTTTTGGTGTGGTTAGCAGGACAGTTGCATGTACTCTTTCATGATGGTCATTATACTATCACTTCTAGTGTAAAAGTGGAAAAAACCAACAGGGATTCTTTATTTGGAATGCTGGCCACGCAACCAGTCAGAATCTAGTGAGAGACATAGCTTTCCCACTGAGGTAATATGTACATAATGTTACATCAGGCTTGTCTGTTTGCTTGACATGTAGTGATACAAGTTTAATATTACTTACCTCACCCAGTGCATGCAGGCATTTCATTATTCCAGCCTAATGTGTATCTCTTGTTAACTATTTCATACGCACAGGTCTCCACTTAAATTACAGTATTCCTGGCTCATTGACCTTTTGAAAAAATCTTAAGTTATTTTTCGGAATGCCTCTGGGAATTGCAGATGTGGGAACAAGTCTGGGAAGGGGACAGATCAACGAACACTTCTGTTGAGGACAACTGAAGGGTGTGGTGCTGAGTTTATGCGTTGGCATAAACTCTGTGGAAATTGCACAGCACGTTTGATGCCTGAGCAATAGTGAACTTAGAGGTCTGAAACAAGATCCTTTGTGGACCATTTATTTGGGAATATTGCTTCTAATGGACCACCACGTGGCTTCAGTCAGCAGATTGGTACAGTTGGTGTGGGCAAGAGGAGGACTGATGATGGAGTGTCAGAAGCTAGATGGCCGCTACCCTTGTGGTGCGAGCAGTGTTCCCAGCAGCTGGCTTGGTGCGGTGTGAACAGGATTGCTCCCTGAACAAGGAGGCTTCACTGTCCAGAAACTCATCATCTCTCTCTGCTACCAGTCAGAAGAACAAGACTGGTGGCCTCCAGTCCAAAGAGGAAGATGTCTACTAAGAAATGTTGCCAATACACAAGAGAAAAGAGATGGATTCTCCAAAGGTTAGCAGTGAGACATCTGTTGTTACTGTTTGACCCAACTCCAACCAAAGCTTGGTGGAGGAGACTGTTTTCCAGGGCTTCGGAAAAATTGATTACAAAAGGTGTATGCAGACTGGTCAGAAAAGGTGTGGTAGGCAAGGATATTCAGAAACTTCTGCTTGTACTGTGAAGTAAGCCAAGAAGTATTTGATTTCAGACAAGTCTGGACACTGCTGGAGCTACCTTTTATACTTGAAGAACCAGCTTGTTTTGTGTCACAGACATCTGAGCAAAAGAAAGGCTTGGTTTTTATTGGGAGTTGCTGCAAAGTTCTTGAGGATTTGAGACGATGGAAAAGCAAATGGACTTCTAGACACTTTTGCAATGCGCATCACTGCTGCCTACAATATTTTTGACAGCTTCTCTGAAAGTGGAGAACTGTAAAGACGTGTAGGCAGCTAGGGGAAGTGTTTACAGAATGCTTGAAATCATTAAAAGATAAGTGAGCTCTTATTTTGAATTGGGGGTAGTTGTGAGTAAGGAAAACCTGAAAAGCACCACACAATAAACTCATGCTTTTGGTATAAATTTCCTTTATTTTTCTTTTAGCTTAAGATACTGTCTGGGGCACTTCTATATCTGAAAACTAAATCCAGAAATTACAAGAGGCTTTTTGCAGATTATTTCTTGCTGTTGTATTAAAGAAAATTTGGGGTTTATCTTTGTTCCCTGTGCTACAGATATACAGAAGTTTCTATTTATAGTGTTCCTGATTTTAATGTTTACTATGATTTCATGGACCAATAGAGCAAATTTTATAAATTTTCTAAATTTTGAAGGCTCAAGTCAGCTGTGTGCCCTGGCAGCCTGAAAGGGCGAACTGCATCCTGGGATGCATCACACACAGCATAACCAGCTGGTCAAAAGAGGAGATTATCCTGCTGTGTTCAGCATTGGTGTGGCCTCACCTTGAATACTGTGTGCAGTTCTGGGCCCCACAGTTTAAGAAGGATGTGAAGGTCCTTGAATGCGTCCAGAGGAGGGCAACAAAGCTGGTGAAAGGGTAGGAAGGAATGTCCTATGGGCTAAGGACTTTGGACTTGTCTAGTTTGGAGAAAAGGAGGTTGAGGGGCAACCTTGTTACTGTCTGCAGCTTCCTGAGGAGGGCAAGTGGAGAGGGAGGTGCTGAGCATTTCTCCCTGGTATCCAGTGATAGGACACGTGGAAATGGTTCAAAGCTGCACCAGGGGAGGTTCAGACTGGACATTAAGAAGCATTTCTTTACCAAGAGGGTGGTCAGAGGCTGGAACAGGCTTTCTGGAGAGGTGGTCGATGCCCCAAGCCTGTCTGTTAAGGACATTGTCCAAATGCCTCTTAAGCACTATGTGCCTTAACTTTTGGTCAGCCCTGAGTGATCAGGCAGTTGTACTAGATGATCATTGTAGGTCCCTTCCAATTGAAATATTCTGTTCTGTAAATCGTAGTAGTAGAACAGTCGTATTTACCGCTTATTATGTTGACACAAGTATTAGGAGGAGCTAATGGTTGTTAATGAAATTATTTTTTTGTCTCACTTTGAAGAAAGTATACTAGTAAGGAACAGACTCAAATGTTAACAAACTACTTACTGTAATCAGGTTTAATAGCAAAATAATCATAAGGAAAAGCAAGAAGAATTACCTCCTAACTTATCCATCAAAAAGCAAGTTTTCAGCCTTGAACGAAAAAAATTGTTTGAAAACTCTCAAGGTGGGGTTTTTTTAATAAATAGTTCAGAAAATAAGCAGGAATTCTTGAATTACATGTAAGTATTTTTACCGTGTATTGTTTTGTCATTCCTAGTACTCTTTAGGGGACTGGGCTCTTTTGAGCTGTAGGTACGAGAAGCATTCTATGAATTTCTTTTGACACTGAATTGAATCGGAGTGGATATGAATTATGTTGGGAAATGAAGATACTTGGTTATGAAGATGCAGAAACTTATGCGTTAGTCAAAGCATCATCTAGTGACAAGTTTCTCCAATCTGCTAAGGAGTAAGATTTGGGCAATACTTGCTCTACCGAGAAATGCCGAATGATTCCAGATGTTTGACGAAAATATGAAGATGAATACTTTGTGATGGAAATTACCTAGTTTGCGCCAAAACTGTGTTGCAACTTTGTGGAGACTAACAGATGGAAAAAGCAAAACATAATGTAAGAAAAAGAACAAATTATATAATGAAGTAAAAATGTCTTACTTCTAACAATGGGTGATGAATGTTTTAAGAAATAATATTGCCGCTAATGTAATAACTCTGGGACCATGAATTGATATGGAAGTTGTTACACTCTTTTGCTATGCTAAAAATCAGAGTGTGTCATCTATGAAGGACACAAGATTTGAAGAGGCCTGAAATGCACACGCCACTAGGTTATGGTTCCCAAAATTAAAACCATCCACAGAAAAGGCAATCTTATGCTGTATATGGACCATATGGAAAAGAATTGGAAAAGATGTAAGATTTTGTGGGGAAGGATAACATAAGAGACTTTTGGTAGACAGTAAATCTTGCCATATGTGACGTGTGAATGTAGTTAAGGGAAAAGGAAGATGGCACCCAAGGACGAACTCATTTTAAAGCAAAGAAAATTGAAGTTCAGATTCAACAAAACATTCACAACACTTTGCTCTAGCGGGAATCTTTTCACCATGCAGCAGAACAGTTTTTGGTTTCTCAAGAGTAAGCCTAAACTCACCTCAATGTGAAGTTGCTATTGCATGGTATCAGAAAGACCCTTACTCTGAAATAGCTTGAATGCAGCATTGGATGCTTAGCAATGACAGTTCAGTACTAAAAGTGCCAATCCTTTTAATACTGAAAGATACTTTTTTTTATGTAGTCCAGCATCTAGAAATCAGTACAAACAAAGCTAGCGTGGTAAGTGAGGCTAAATAGCTGACAGATTTGAATCTTGGTTTGGAACTGGATGGGAGACAACTAGCTAACTAATCCCTACGGGCCAATAGATATTTTTGTGCAGCTGTATTAAAATTATCTTTGTCCCAGCAGTGTTTCTCCTCGTACCAAACAGTGACAATAGCCAGCAAGCTGGAATACTGAAGGCATCTGTCATGTTCCTCCTGAGCATGCCTCCAGCACTGGCTTATCTTCTGTCTTCACTGAAAGTGGTTGCAGATGCTCCACTGTTGACTCAGTACTTTCTTTCCATTATACTTTTGGACTCCAAATGCTAGAAAGGGCTAGTTTTTAAATTTTGCATGCAGTTTCATGAGCTTTTTGCTTGCACAAGCACAACATTCGCATCTTTTCCTACTCGTGATTAATGTGGAGAGTATCCAGAACCGCTAGTGCGGATGAGAGCTTTGAAGGATTTTTTTCTTTTTTAAGAGATTTAAAAGTCATGACTGGAGACTGGAAATAACACTTCTGGCATTGCTGTCTGTCTTGGCTGCTGGTGGTGTCTGCTCACCTCTCCTAGATCTTGGCTCTCCTGTACTTGGCTCTAGTTTCTGCTCTCTTCTGGTGAGCAGTCAAGTTTCAAACAAATACTATTGGGAAGTTTTGAAGCATTTTACATTTCAAGCAGACTTGTGTTTCCTTTGCTTTTTGTGTTGAACTTGAACTAGGGCTGTGAAGGTACAGATGCTTATGGTCATCATTGGCCAGTGTGAGGAATGGAATTTGTAAGCACAACATAAACAATATATTGTGCTTACAAGGCCAGTTTAGATAAGAGCATAATCTCTTCAGATGGGTGGTTGTTCATGAAGAATAAGTAAAGCAAACATTCATTTATTTGTTTGGTTCATTTTTTTTATACATTCATAGAAAGGAGCATCTGTCCTTTTGCATAGTGTTCCTATTACAGTTTAAAACCAATTATGCAAAGTGACCCCACAGGGCACTTCCTGTAACCAATAATATACATGTAATTATTCATAGACAGAAGGGTTCTTTAATGCCCACCCATTTCCTCTTTAACATTAGTTACTGGAGTAAACAGCACACTTCTTCCTTGCTTCCCATCTGTCTGTAATATTTCTGCTGAGGCCAATCATCCATGTTCTTCAGCTGCACATTTGTATGTGGTGTTATTCTCTGCCCTGGAACTGCTGCAGAGACAAGATAATGAAACCCCCAAAACAGAATTGCTTATGATCTAGTTCTAGTGCATCTTCATGCTGTGTAAACCTGTCAGCAGGTATGAGAGAATTTCTGGACTGAACAGATACGTTGGTCTGCTGAAAACTTTCAAACCCAGTATTTTCAGTTCCTCTCTCTGCTTAATCACTATGAGATGAATTTGTAAGCTTCAAGATGCTTTACAACTGGTTCTGTTTGTGAAATCCCTTTCAAGTGTTCAGTTTTTTGTGATTACACTAGCTTGGATAAAATGGGCATTAAATCAAATACCGTATGAAAATGCATTGTCTTTTCAAGGCCGTACAAGAAATTGAATATTGGTGGGGTTTTGTGCCCTTGGTCTATTTTGAGTTTAAGTGAAATTTTATGGACATTTCAGAATTTGTGTGTATACATAAAACCCTAGAATGTTATGACAAAGAATCACTGAGCCTCTGTCCCACCTCCCTTCCCAAAACCAGAAAACAGTTCACTGTTTCATCTGAAAGCATTTTTTTTAATCTAATCAAGATTTTCCAAGCTCACAAAATTTGGCAGGAGACAAATGAAGCTCTTTATGGTTCCTGAAGGCAAATAATTTTCTGATGAACATTCTGGTATGTTTTCATGTGCTATTCAACATGGGAGGTGTGCGGAAATATCAAAAATATGTTAAAAGCTTTTTTGCTTGACCTCTAACTCTTCACCAGGTCAGCTTTTCTTTTTGCTTAAATCGAGTGAAGTTGTTCTGTGTTGAAGCAGAGAAAAGAAATCCACAGTACAGCAATACTTCCTTCCTCCGTGCTTGCTGTCATCTTGCCTACGTGTTTTTGAAAACGAGTTCTCCAGACTTCTAGACCTGGCAATATGTTGTAAGAAGTGTCTAGCTGCTACATGTTCACCTACTCAGAGATGAGAAGCTTGTGCGCCATGGTGAACAGGCTCTGAGTTTGTGTACCCAAGGGAACCAATTTATGCCCGTGTTTCATGCTGAAGCATGAAAAGGCAGAACTCCAAGATAGTATAAATTTTCAGGTCTTCCTTTTCCCATAAAAGCTGTCTCTGGCTAAGCTGCTTCTGTGAAAGCAGAGTTCTTTTAGTTCCTGTTAAATGGAAGTGGATGGCCCCTGTTAGGTAGTTATTTGTCAAAATAAATGTTATGGTCTATCTCCTGGCGGGCAACCCAAGTCTGCATAGAAGTGAGTTTCATTCCACTGAGACCCATAACTGAAACCAACAGTGGCAAATGCCTGCTTAATGGTTTCTTTTCCTTTTGCAGCATTCGCAACTTTCATTATGTAACATCCTAATGAAGAACTCTTCCGGCACAGTTTTCATCTTATTTGCAGGGTATAAAATTGCCATTTTAAAAGCCAAGTGAGGAGATGATTAACATGAGTAGCTGTTAGGTAGGAAAACTGTGGATGAAAATGTCCATATTTGACTTCGAAAAGAGTTGCCACAACAGGTCTTAAAGGAATCAAAAGTATTGCAAACCGTTGCTTGACTGTTGCTTATTAGGGGGAGTGGTAGTGATTAATGATTAGAGGAGGAAACCAACTGTGCAGTGCACTGTGCATTTTCAGGAGCTTTGTCTCAAATGAAAATGATGAAAATGGGCAAAGGGAACAAACATCACCAAATCACTGCTCTGAAGAGAGAGAGGTAATGTTCCATGAATGTTTTTAATATCTCATCATTATGTACTGAGCCTATTTTTGGTAAATGTGGGTTCATACCTCTACTGAGAAAGTGTTTGAAAGTTTTCAATAAATGACAACAACACAAAACTCCACTTTTTTCACTTTCAATGATTTGCCAGTCTTTAGCAGGTGTTTGAATGGGCGGTTTCCCTTCTAAGCAAGAAGTCTAACCGTACTTTCAATCTAGGTAAAGTCAGAATCTATTTCCAGCTGCTTCTTAACATTTGTCATATAAATTAAATGAAATCATACCTCAAATTTCCATAAGGAGATACTTATGTTGCAATAAAGTCACGCTTTGATCTTTGCCCCTGCAAGTTAGCTAGACAGAGTTCCACATACCTTTTACTGAAGGTTTTTGGATCTCTGCAACCCATTCTCCATCCTTTACGTGTGCTGCCATTTAGTTCTTCAGCACCCCTCCTGAAACAGGAGCTCCAGACATGAACACACTATTACTGCAGCAGCGGGGGTGGTACCTAAGACAACAGCCGTACTCTGGCTTGGCAGGGGCATGGGGATCCTTGATCCCGGGTTTGGTGCGCTCCCTTCCAGCCCTCAAATATTCTGAACACTGAGCCTGGCTGAAAGCTGGACTACAGCCTTCTGCCTCTTTTTCCCTCCGTTATTTCAAACCTGAAACAAAAGCGTATTTATTGTTGGTTACAGATGCAAGATCTAGAAAGCTTCTTGTGCTTTGCTGTACAGGTGGGTGCTACCCACCCTGTGTGCCGGTGCTGCCCTGCTCGGCTCCACTCCCCCCAGCACCTCCCAGAGCTCCTGGTCGGCTGATTTACCTCCCCTCTGGCCACTTGCCCTTTTCCATGTTTCCCAATAATCTGTCTGGGTCACAGTCCTGAGCTGGGTGTCTCACAGGACACTGCTATGTACAGGCTGTATTACTTTAATTGGTATAAAGTGGGCAAGGTGCACCCTGAGCCCCTGTGGGGGGTCAGCTGAGGCCAGATGTCTCTCACTATCCCCCCCTCAGCAGGGCAGAGGGAAAAATAAGGTGAAAAAGCTCACGGGTGGAGATAAGGACAGGGATGACCCTTACCGATTACTGTCACAGGGGAAACAGGCTCAACTTGGGGAAAATTAATGTCATTTCTTCTCAATTTTAAATAGGTTTGGAGGGTGAGAAACAAAGAAAATTAACCCCCCCTGCCACCCCTCTTCCCCGCCTCACACTCCCCCCTTTGCTCCTGACCCCTCTGCCTCCCCCTGCTCCGGGCGGCCTTTTCCCGCCTCTCACCTCCCTCCCCCTGAGGGGCTCAGCCGGGCCCCCAGAACCGGCCGGAACCGGCCCTGCCCCGCCTGAGGCAGCCCCGCCCTCTCCTCCCAGAGACCCCTCAGCCCCTCGAGCTCCCTCGCCCCAGGGCGGGTTCGGCAGCAGCCCCGGCCAGCTCTGACAGGGAAGGTGCTGCCACTGGTTACGGCATCACCTTCGACCAAGGAAAGATGGCACCTGCCGCCGCCTCTCCCCCTCACCTCAGCACCTGCAGGCCCGGCAGCCGAGGCTGGTTGTGCTGGTTTAACACACAAAGGTAAGGTAAGAATGTCCTAGCTGTGGGGAGCCATTTGGGAGGGATGGTTTTGGTGCACAATGAGGTGTACCTGGAGGGGCTACTGGTAGGCCACCACAGGTCCAGGTGGGGGCCATTGCTGGTGATGAGCAGCCCCTGGGTCCAGGTGAGGGCCATTGCTGGTGATGAGCAGCCCCTGGGTCCAGGTGAGGGCCATTGCTGGTGATGAGCAGCCCCCGGGTCCAGGTGAGGGCCGTTGCTGGTGATGAGCTGCCTCCAGAGCCTCTTCCTTCCCTTGGTGCTGCCCAGATCAGGGCAGGATGGGGTTCCTCAGCGCTGGGGTTTGGGGTTGCAAAGCCGATGCTTTTGTTGCCTGAGTTACTCTGAAATGGAGGAACGTTAGCCCTGGCGAGCAGAGAGAGGCAAGGCAGGCAGGAGGAGTGGTGTACGAGGAGCATCCACAAAGGTAAGTCCTCTCTTAAAATCCTATAGGAGAAAGAAGTTGATTGCAAAGCTGCCTGTGGCACGGCTGCATCCTGGCAGCGTGTTCCCTCTGTTTGCTGTCTGTTGCATGCATGATGGGGCCCTTCATAGCAAGGGCTTGGGTTTGTTGTGCCCATAGGTGATATGTTGTCCGTGTGCTGGGTCATCCTAAAAGCCTTTAGTGTCTGGCTGCATAGCTGAGTATCAGTGCCTGTATTTGGACCACAGAAGGATTGTAGAGCGTGTTTTAGTTTCTAAATGCTTGTTTTTCCTTGTTTTAAAATGCTTCTTTGTAGACAGGCATATTTTGAGTTGCATATCTAGCCTCATCCAGGGCTTCCTTTGTCAGGTGTGGATGTAAATACTGACATTAAAGCAAATAGTAGTATCCTGGGGAGGGTCCCCTCTGCTGCTGCGTGCTTGGTCTCCAGCCCTGGGTGCTGATGGGCAGAGACAGCGTATCTCTGTGTATGATGCTGCGTGATTTTAAACTGCATTCCAGTGTGATAAATTGTGTGATGAATTTAGGGCTTGGCTTCGGGAGAGAATCATGTGTTATTCACACAGGTCAAAAGCCATCCAAATCACAGTTTTACAAAATATGGTTTTGTAAAAAAAAAAAAGTTCTGGGGTAAACTGTTGAATATATTTAGTTATTTAATACCCATACAAATCTGACCTTGCATCTTTAGTCCTTAATCTGTGCTGATTTTTTATGTTTGTGTGAATATAAGAGCAATCAAAGAGCAGTCATGATTCAAATTAACAAATTTTTTTTAAACATCCGATAAAGGATTTGCTTTCCATTTAGAGTCACTGATATTTTTGTGAGGCATGGGAGTAAAGGCAACAGCAGATGGCAAAAATTTCCAGCAACAGGCAGTGTGACATCTAAGCAGAGCTTTCCCAACACCCCTGCTGTGGCAGCAGATGGAGAGATTGGCAAGTAGGGAGGACGTTACTTTTACAGCGCGCAGTGCTTCGAAAGACGGGCTTTGCTGGGTGAGCCGGGGTTGTCAGAACTTGAGCGCACTGCGGCAGCCAGGGCTGAGGGAAGAGTAACAAATGCTAAGAAAGGGGATGCCAAAGGTACCGCAAAAATGTAGCAAAACTCCTAATGATGTGTTGAGGTTTTCCTTGCTTTTGATGTCTTATGACTTTTTCCAAGGCAAAATATCAGAATTGTGGCTTTCCATCAACCTGTGTGTGCTCATGCACACAAACACAGAGAAAGGCATTTCATTATTTTGTAAACCTCTGCAAAATATTCGTAAACTTCAAAACCTTTGTGTTGTTTCTGGGATAAATCGAACTTAAATATCTGAGCATATCACTCAGCAACTGCAAGTAAGAGCAATTATCAGAAATGTTTAAAATAATGTCTAATTGTGCTAGAAAATGAAACCACCTTTCTTCTGCTACAACCTTGATTTTTCAGAGCTGGTAGAAAATGAATTTTATGAAAGCTTCTAGATTAGTTCTTATTTTACATCATGCACTACTTACCCTATTATGTTTTCTTCCAAACTATTTTCACTCAACCCATCCAAAATGATAAAACTTCACCACGTCTCTATAAGCAACCTCTGTAGAACTGACATTTGAAACTGCAGTTCCAGTGGTCAGATTAGTATGCAAAAACCTTCACTTTTGGGGCTTGTATTGACTAGGTCATTATTGTTAGGGACTTTGAAATGATATTCCGATATGGTTGAAGATGTCCCTGCTTGTTGCAGCAGGGTTGGACTTAGATTGCCGTTAAAGATCCCTTCCAACCCACACCATTCTATGATATTCTTAACAACTAAGAAGCACAAATGAAAAAGGCTCCCAAATAAATTACTTTAAACATATTCATTATTGAGCAATACAATCAATCAACAACTCTTTAAAAACCCTCAATTTTTAAAGGGAAGCCGTTTACAGCATTTTCTTCTCTGCATCTCAGGCTTTGCTATGAGCTTGTGGAAATGAGAAGTGTTTCTTCAGGTAGCGATGGGGCTGGCATGTCGAACACATGAATTTCCTAATGCGGCTGTAGAGAAGTGTGCTGGGACCTCACGGTTGCTCTGGTATGGTGCAATGAGAAGTGCATATCCACTATGCTGTTATATGGGAGGCTAAAGAGTTTCTGGTGTCAAAGGGGAGCGTGAGGACCGTTGCAGCTCAAATTAAGGTCAGAAGCAATAAAAGAAACCTCCCTGTCAGTGTCATTGATTAATCATTAAAGTGAAAGATTTTTCTTCCTTTGCATGTAAAGCTACACTATGTTAAAATTGCACTCGGTGGGTTGTTAGCACAATGCGCCTCTATCTAGCTGAAGCTTTGTCTGAGGACAGTGACCTGTGAATTGTATTTTAAGATCTGCCACTGAGCTTTGAGGTGCCCAGAGGCACCGTCTGGACTCGTCAGGAACTGTGAAGCAGCTGTATTTCATAAGAGTCTGGAAACTCGCTGGGTAACAGCCTCACAAAACAACATCGTCCTGGCTGAAATGATAAACTTCATTAGCTCAATATAGCTACACATACTAACGAATTTAAAACATACTTTTACGAGATTGCATAAAAACATCACATGCTTACAGGCCTTATAACTAGCAAAGTTGGAGGAAAATTACTTGGTGCTTATTAACCTTTCTTCCATCTCTTTGAATTCTATAGTCAGTAACACTGACGTACTCTGGCTATTACTCACTTTGTTCTCAGTTAAAAAGTAAGAAACTTAAACAGTTTTGTAGCTTAGATATTTCAATACTAAATAATTACATTTTCTATATGGCTGGTGGAGTTGCAGTAACTTCTGCTTTTTTTTTTTTTAAGTGTTAGGATACTATATATATAAAACTTTAGGAAGGCAGGCAGAAGACTTGAGATGAGGTTAGGGAGCCAATGATTGATGTTTTATTTCTGTGAATGTTGTATTGTATTCTAAATAACTTTAGCTTTTAGGAAGCTGTTTTTTGAGAAGTCACCAGGAGTTGGTGGTGATGGTGTTCTTCGTATATTTATCCCTACTCTTTTTGTTATCCCTACTCTTTTGGTTAATATTGAATCGAATGTAGTATTGGAAATGGGAGATTTACTGCATCTCCTGTTGTTTGCAAAAAATCTTAGGGTAGATGGGTTTGGGAAAATTGCAGAAGTGAAGATAAGCGTGTCTGGGTTTTTGCTTGTCTTTCAAACCATAGAAAGGTATTTTTGCATGCGTCTGTGAATTTGGTAGGTTTCTACAACACGATACTTTTTGTGTGTGGTTTTAAATAAGGAAATTAGCTTATGGTCATATTTAGAGGTCCTGAAGTTGTAGAGAGGAAGATCTTCCCAGTAATAAATGAGAAACATATTGCTGCTCCCCAAGCAATGGAAAGAGCAAAGGTAAAACTTTTGTAACTGCAGTGTGCTGCCCAAGTCCTGCAGCTGTATGTACTAGAAGTGACTTTGTAAAGCCCTGCTTGGTCGAAGCAGACAATGGCATACCTGGGAACAGCTGCTCTGGGGTAGGTCAAGGTCTGTCCGGTCCAGGACCGCGCTGCCAAGAGCCATGAATGTTTGCTAGAATTTCCTCTTGGGCTCCAGCAGATTATTCAGAGGCTTCCACACAACAGCATCAGCTTTCATTTTGATAGTTATGTTGAGAACATGGGGAAAAAAAGGTCCAACATTTAATTTTCTAAATGTCTTTTTTTTCCGAGTGCCTGTGAGAAGCACACAGCCTGGGTGCCTACATGGGGCAGCCCAGTTCTTTCTTGGGTGTCCCTCCTTCTCTGCCCGCTTTGCAGGGAGGGGCAAATTTCCATTGCTGCCACAACCTTAACCTAGTTTCTTCAGACAAACTCGTGACTTCTTGGGATTTTGGGGTTTGTGGCTTGTGGTTGGGGTTTTGGGTTTTTTTCCCATGTTTAAAAGTTAACCTCATTTCTTGATCTACTCTAATACACGGATAGAAGTGGTGGTGGTGGGAGGCACTGCTGTTTACATGTTCCTATGTCATCCACAGGGTAAAAAAGGGGTGAAACAAACTCTTTGGTGGCTTCAGGCCAGGCTCATTCCTTGGTTATACAGGTTGCAACACTCTCCCCACGAGTGATGCTCTCATGGTACAATGCTGGGAAAATGTTCTTTTTTTTAGAACAAAAATTTTGTTTTTGTTATTAAACTCTACAAGTTTCCTTTCAAGTTCTCCAAGAAATCTCCAGAGCCTCCCCTTCCCAACCAATGCTGCCCTTGATTTGCAGTTGACCCCTGTGGGATGAAGTCATCAGGAGAAAGTTCTTGTTTTCCTGTATCTGTTTTCCTACACAGCCTTGTTGCTTTATTAATTTCACCAGAGTAGGCATGTGTTTTAAGTCTGATGACTTGTATTACGTTAGGAAATCCTCCCACAGCACGGACCTTTCTAAACATTGTTTGTTGACTTACGGGAACAAGATTGTTCCTGTTGCTCCATGCTGGCCTTCGGAAACGGGCTGACATTTGTGTGTGGCAGCCACATGCTCTGGGAGATGGGGACAGCTCAGTCCCCTTCGTGTTTGTAGGGTGAAATGAGTAACAACAACACAACAAAAAAGCTGTTGTCTGAGAGGGGCCTTTCTGTGTTAAAATGCATGGCAAGGCAGCTTTGAAGAGGCATCATTTCTATTAAAGAGAGGTGTTTGCAGCCAGGAGGCTCCTGAGAGCCTCGCACACAAGAGTTGAGGGGGTAGGCGGTACGTCTGTGTCTATCAGCCTGCCTGAAAGAATCAGGGCACGAGCATCTGATTGAAAAAGAAACAGGCACCGACTTCCTCTCATCCTAATCCCCATGCACCAAAAAAGGTGGAGGTGGGGAGGGAGTGTTTGGCATCTCCCCGAGGAATGCAATAGTCCCAAACGTGGTGTGAGAGCAATTCACGATCACACACTGGCACTCCCTCCCCGCGGTTGCTGCCAGTTTCCCTCCCACATGTGCTCAGTCTCAGAGGTAATGCGAGTCTGGATGCTGGACAGTTAATCAACTGCAGGAAAATTAACATTTTGGAGACTGTTCTTTCTCTTGTGAAGTGCTTGCCGTTTAATAAAACGCAGCATGCTGTCACATATCGCATACTTACACGACCCTGCTGGCCGCCTGCTCTGTTGGCTTTTGGTTTTGGCTGGGGTTTAGCATTTCTCGGTGTTGAATGTCTCTCTTCTGTTGCCATTGCCGAGGGGAGGATGGGCTGTGCTGTGCCGGGGAAGGCAGCTGAAGTCCGGCACCAACTGCCCTGCGTTTTCTCCAGGGGCTGCGCGCCCTCGAGAGAGCAGCATCCTGTTGTCCATGGGTACCTGCGTGCAACTGCGAGAAACACTCACAATGTGGAAACTGGATTTTGAACAGTCCTCATGAGACTATTGTGGAGAGACGATGAGGAAGGGGAGGTGAAGGGCTAACTGCTAAGGTGATTTCTGTGTAAACGGGAGGCTGCACAGCTTTTTGCTAATGATGGCTATGAGCCTGCAGGTGTGGAGCCTATGGCAGATCCTTTCTCCCTTGGGGACAAGGATCCTTGCAGAGTGTGGGGAGGCTTTCCAAGAAGAGCCTCACAGCAGTGATGGGGTTGTTCCCATGAGGGCAGAGCTGTGGGACGCCAACCGTGGAGGGGAGAGGAAGTCTGCATGCAAATCTAGCACTTAAGTTTTCTGCATTTGACAGCAGTCAGGACCCTGGCACATGAAAGCCAACCCATCCTTAAAAAAAACCCTTGAAGTCATTCTTTGGCTATGATGAAATGTATGAAAAATATTTGCTATGAAAAACAACTCCATTGAGATGCACATGAAGTGTTTTGCCATTTACTGCCTAGAGTTTGGGTAACAGTAGTGCTGTCTCCTTCCAGTGAGGGTGATTTAGGGAGCGGTGTGTAAGTGATGTATGTAAATCCCATGTCAGCAGGACATGCCTTGGGGACATGTTGTTGCCCACCGTGGCCTGATACACAGTCCCCGTGCTCTGGCCCAGCTCATGTGTTTTGCTCTGGAAGGGGCTCAGTTTGTCCCATCCCACTGGCCAATAAACGTGTAAGACTGCTGTAATTTTTTCGCCTGAGCTTTAGCTTTTGTTCACTTTTATCATTTAAATAAATGTATGGAATGTGATAAAGACTAGAATAATGTGTCCTGTGATATAATATCCAAAAGAGTCTGCAAACAATATACCCTGACTCCTAAAGAGGATTTTTCACATTGGCTTTGCTCAGATAGAAATCTCTATTACTTACCTTTTTCTTAAGTCATTTAAATACTCTATTTTCCAGCTCCGTGACATTTGAAAAATGTAACAGTAATCTTGTTGGCTCATTTGCACTTTCTTACAGGGCTTGGCAGCTCTGCCAGCCTTCCTTCTCTCGGGCATTGATCTCTGTCATGGTAAAACACCCACAAATTCAGCGTTGGAAATGTAATGGACTGAAGTTGCTCTTGTGAAATGGTTTTAGGGTTGGCTTGTTTGGTTTTGTGGGTTTTTTTTTTGGTTTGGTTTGGTTTGTTTTTTTTTCCCCCTGGTATATGGAGTGATTTTAGGAACCTAAGGAAAAAATAGTCACGTAGCATACCATTTCATTTCATTGACCTTCACCTTCAGAATGGTCCTTTTTGTGCACATTGGGGGAGCGGCTGGAAAAGCTCTTGCCGGCCCAAAAAACTGGTTGATATCGAGCAGTTGGGATGGCGCGGGCAGCACATTGCGCTCCCAGGTTATGCTCGCAGATCAGAAAATGAAGCCACAGCTCAGGAAACAGCAGAGTTATGTGGCTGGAAGAGGTATGCAATTTTAGGCTTGTCCAGAAACAACTGAGGTAAGGTTTTAGAGGGATAATTTAGCAAAAGGAAATTGCTCTCCTCCCACCCGTTGCACGCAGGCAGGCAGATGCTGGGAGGGGTGGCCAGACAGAGGCGGGGGGGAGTGGGGTGGGATGTTTTGTACTGACAGGGCAACAGAGTTGTCTGGAGAGCTGCAGAGACTTTGTCACTGTTTCAAAATAAACAGATGACTTTGGACACGGGAGAAAATACAGCAGCTCCTCAAGAAGATGTTGACCGCTGCCATCAGCCGAGCTGCGCACTCTCACCACAGGAAGAGCAAAGCTTTACCCCATCTTTAAATGAGAGCTGTAAAGAGAAACTCTGTTTTCTGGCATTGGTTCGCTGGCCCGACAAGAGAGGAGCCTCTGGGTTCCCAGCTACTGCCCAACGGGTCTGTTCAGCCGCTGGGGGCCGCTTGCCTTTCCAGACAAAGGCATCACGATGCCTCTGAGGAAGGACAGCACGTGACCTTTCACTCCTATACTCTAGAAGAAAAATCACTTTAAAGGCACTACGGTTATTTCCACCATTAAGGAACAAATGGAAAATATCAGCATGGGAAAAATTTTAATTGTTAGGGTGTTAACCTCTCCTCACCAATGAAACCAGTCCCAGCATGCGTCGGCTCTTGTTAGGGAGCCAAACACAGTCTCAATCCAATTTAAGCTCAAATGCTTTATTTTATTAGGTACTTCTATATCTCAATATTTGTCTTAGGTGCCTCTCTAAAGTTCTCTCAGCAAAGTAGACGTTATTGCAGCCAGGTGCAAATTGAGAGGTGCAGGATCTTGAGTGTGTTCCCATCGGGGCTGCTCCTGCCTTGGGAAAATGCTCCATTATGCTCCTTCTCAGCAGTGCTGGTCTGTGACGGCTTCCCTGGTGGTGGGTGCGGAGATTTGCAGATGTTAGGCCTTTCTCAAAGCAAGGCTCCTCACCGAGCCTGCCTGCTGCTCTGCTTATTGCAAAAAGGCTAATTTTGCACTGTGGCTCCCCTGTGCTCAAGCTCTCCACTCCTAGTCTCCAGCAGACTGGGACTGGTCAGGGTCTGTTAGACGATTGATTATGGGGGTTTTTTAATTAATTTTCCATTGTGAGGCTGCAGGCGCAGCATTGCTTGGTATTGATTTCTGACAGCACCGCAAAGGGTGCGCAAAGCGTTACATTTGCAGGGCCAGCCCATCTGTGGAGGAGAGCTGAGCCCCGCCAACGCTGCAGAGCTGCACATCTGTGTCCCCCCAGTCCCAAAGGAAAGCAGGGGGGCAGAGGGCTGATGCGAAATGGGGAGGGCAGCTGACAGAAACATGCCACCTGGGTTTATCAGTGGGGCTGTGTTGGGCTCTAACTGCAGAAACTTGGAGTTTTCAGAATCTGAGAAAACCTACACTATTTCCCAGTCTGCTCTGAGAAAAATACTCTGCTGCTCCCAGTACACACACAATAGGGGCTGGGTTTGTTCAGCACCTAAAGACAAAGCAGAAGGCAAATTCTTCTGCACATCATGAAACACATTGTTTCCAAAGGATTTGACCCCAAATAGTTTGGTTCCTGAAAGGGTCTGTTCCCCTTTACTGTTACATCCCATCTAGCTAAAACTGCAATCACACTTTCAGTATTTGTCTGCTTGAATACTTTTTAATGAGCCTAGGACTTCTGTAACTAGGACTGATGCTCAGACTGCAGTGCTGTGTGCTCCGGCTGTCCACATTTGAGCTGGAGATAACTACAGCTTTGCAAAGCATTTGATCTAGATCTGGACATGACATTTTGCATTTCAGGGTTTTTGCAGCCTATTGAGATACGTAGAGTACAACACTGATGCAGGATTTTAACTGACTCAGAGTTGAGAAAATCGAGGTTTTCAGTCCTGTGAGCTCTCTCAAACGTTTTCAGCTCCGGGTGCAGCCCCGGGTTGTAAATGGAAGTTGTGACCCAGAGATAGTGCAGCATGGGCCAATAATGTCAGGCTTTTTAGTTTACAGCAAGTAACAGAGGTTCAGGCAAGAGCTTGCCAGTGGCTTTTGTGTCCCCAATAAAAACAAGGTTTTGGTGTTAGAATGATGTTTGTGGTAAAGGTAAGGTCAGGAAGACAAGACTTTCCCTGCTGCTTTCCTCTCCTCCTTTCCTTACGCCCTTTCCATGTGGCATCATAGCTGGTATTCTGCAAAATTGCAAGGCAGAGTTTTTGTTACAGGACCTGGGTGCTTTGTTAAGACACAGGGACCACACGCTGCTGTTCACCTGGGAGCAGGGCAGATCTCCACTGCTCTTTAAATCCTGTGGTGCAATGGTTGAAGAAAGATTAAAAAACAGGACATATTCAGGCATTTATTTGAGTCCTTCCAGCAAAAGTCAAAGGTGTGCTTCCTTCCTTCTTGCATCCCTATTACAACAATTCATGTTCCCCATACAATAAAAGTCAAATTAGTTCACCAAATCCCAGGAAACACCAATATATATATATTTTTAAAAAACCCCACCTTGTTACTTCTAATATATCTCACATGCCACTTACACCAATGTTTTCCTCGCCTTCCTGGTGGCCTTCTTACAAGGCAAGTTTGCCTGAAAATAAATTGGACAAACTGTGCAACTGACTAATGGCAGTAGGATGGGTTTGTGGTTTTTTTCCTGTAAAGCAGGAAAGAAAAAAATAAAAATCTGGTCTCAGTTCCTCTGCTTAGGTGTGAAACTTGCCAGACAGCTTTCAAACCATGTAATTCCCAGGAAAAAGTGGGATTTGTCTGAGTAATTAACTCACTTTTTCAGAAGTGCTATTGGTGCTGTAAGAGGATTTTCTCATCCAAGTGATTGGTTTGTTATCGTAAAGTAACTGAAGAGGTAAGACAATGAAATTTAATGTAATAAATCGATGCATTTAATAAGCTATCAAAAGTCTTTAGATTTAAAAAAAATAAAAAATAAACCACCCTCAGTAAATCCAAGAGTGGCTTGACTTTTTTTCCGTCCTTCAGCTGAGTCTGAGCTTCCTTCTCTCTGATCCCAAAACAGTTTGTTCAGCGCATGTTTGGAGAACGACAGCTTGACTAAACCATTGATGTGCAATTTCAGCAACCCTGTATGTTACTGCTGTTCACAAAATTATTTTGAACTAATAGACATTGCAGAACCATGAGTGGTGTTTTGTGTTTGGTTTTGTGTTTGTTTTAATGGAGACTTTTCAAATTAGCATGCATGCAAATTTATATGTTGTTTTGAGATTAAAATAAAACAAAACTTGGGAACTGGGGCACACAGAAGCTTTTCTCTGATTAAAATCTCTACCAAATGTCTTTTTACTAGTTTCTGTCCACATATGAGCTGGGAATGGGCTCTTACTGGGCAGACTGTTGCCTGAGGAGCAATATCATCAAAATATTTGCATTTGCCTTCCAATCTGAGCCACTTAGATAAATAACAGCTTGATTAACTCCGTTTTAAAGACACGTCAAGTTCTGAAAGGGTTTTTTGACCTATAGAGTAAGGATGTGAGAAACTTCAGTCTTGTTATGCAGAGCTCAGTGGTGCATTTTGTTGGAGTTGCACTTGCTGCAGGTGTGCCTGTGCTTTCTGCTCCAGCCCTGAGCAGCGGTAGCTCCTGAGCAGAGGCGCATTTACTAGCTGCTAAACTTACTTGCTTATAAAGCAAACGTGCTTTGGAGGACCTACATCCAACCTGGTATCACAGTAATAGTATCCCTGGGCATGAGTCAGTTTAAGCCATGCTGCAGGACCAAGTCCTGGGGGCATCTCTCAACCCATTGCTGAGGGCAATAGTGGTGGTGTTTGTGAAGCCTCAGAGCAGCTCTGAGGTTTGAGATCTCTCCTTGCTTGAGGTTTTTGTGAATTGTGTACTGCAGTAATGCGTTAATCTCACAGCTTCTAAAAACATTTACTCTTGACAATGAAAACACGGTGGTCTTTGCGGCAATCTTGCTGCACTTCCAGAAGTTATGTTAAGGGTGAAACAAATACCCATGTTATCAGCCAGGACAGTTTTATTGTCACTCTTAATACAGCTGAGAGTGCAAAACACTGTGTTTCATCAGGACTTAGGTATAAGTTTCTATAGTGCATTTTCCTTCCTGTGAAATATTCTGCGTAATTGAAATTGCACAAGTCTTTTTTGTTTAAAAAAAAAAAAAAAAAGAAGAAAAAAACCCCACAAACCAAAACAAAAACCAACTCTGCAAATGAAAACTATAAAAACTAAATACGAATATTGTACAAACTCTTTTTCACACACAAAAAAGTTTCTGGTTCACACACAAAAAAGTTTCTGGTCCATTTAGTTTTTATCTAGTTTTCCCCATATGCTGGAAAGCTTTCACGGACCTGAAGCCACATTCCTGCATGCACTAGGAAGAAATGATATCCCTAGGATAAGGAATACGCTATTTACAGATGTCTTAATAGCAGTTGTTTTTCTGTTCTGATGAAAGCCCATTATATATATTCTAAAAAAAAAAGTTATGATCACTTTAAAGTGTTCTGTTTTACATACAGCACGTAAAACCTTAGTGAAAGAAGTAAGTGAAATTAATCTTGTAATCAAAGCTAAGCTCGCCAAGGTACAGTTCCCTCAGTGAAGGGAGTTGATGGCCACAGCTTTGGTGGCTGCTGTGTCCCTAGTGGAGGGGGCAGGGAGGCTGTGGCTGTCTGGAGGAGCTGTTTTGCCCTCCTCCTCCTTGCTGGCCGGGGCTATTGGGGAAAACCCTACCAGCAGGGTTCCCTCAGGCAGCTGCAGGGCTCTGGGCAGTTTTGTAGCCCAGTGAGTTTCTTCTTCAGCTGTGAAGTGAAAAATTCTCACTATGATGCTTGCACAGAGCAGAAGTGTTGCCTTTTACAGAAAGGCCCTATCCCTAAAATATGGAAACCAGCCCAAAGCCCCACACGCATAGAGCTTGGACTCTGTGAGTATGGCACAGCACTGCTCTGCTTGGGAGATGAAGGACGGCAGAGTGGTCCAGAGCAATAGTTTTCAGCCCAGTATTTGTTCTGGTGAGGAGGAGAAGTTCTGTGGGCGACTGGATGAGGTCTGCGGAAGGGGAGAGAGCGTTTGCCATGCGGTTTCTGTGCCACAGGTGCTGCAAATTCCTTTTGCGCTGTGAATCGGATGTCAAAGGCGTTGGAGTGTAGGTCAGGAACACAAAACCTGTTGCTGAGAGCAGAATTGTGCAACTTCCTTCAATCAGGAAAAATCTTTGTGTTAAATGCATGTTAAGCCCTTAAAGCTCAAATGGAGTGTAAGCCAGTACAAGCCTTTCTCATAAGCATAGGTAATATATGTTAAAGTTGGGGGGGGGGGAAACGTAGCATTCATTTCCCATTTATCTTTTTCTGTATTTCCCAATTTTCTTTGAGCTAGAAAATAAAGTCCCCAAATGCCAAAAATAATTTTTTCAACCTCCTGTTTCTGCTGCAAGCCCAAAATAGAAATTCTGTGACTCTGATGGGAAACCTGTTCTCGTGGACTCACCAGTCCCTACCCAGTTCAGGCACTGACTCAGCTTTAGTTCAACAATAAACCAGTCTCCAGATGTTTGCGGCTGGTACTAATAGCTGAGTTCACCCATTTGTTCTCCAATTACATGCCTTTTGGGCTGCAAAGAGCGTTAATATTGGCAACCTGACTGCTGACTGCGAGGTCAATGACAGCCCCATGGGCTCAAACTCAAAACCATTTTTCAGAGATATGCATGTATGTACTAGAGAAAGTGTCAGATGTTGGATACACAAATCAGTAAAATTCAGCAATGTTAGCTGGCAACCTTGGATACACAAATCATCAAAATAAGGCAACAGCAGCTGCCCGGTGTCTGAGTTACTTGTCTACAGCATCACCCTGTGCAGGGGGATACAATCTGCTCTCTGCTGTCATAGCCAGATTGTCTTTGCTGTCACTGTTTTTGAAGACTGACAGAGTACCAGTTAGATTCCCTGTTTCCCAGACACATTGATGCAGGCAGTGTCCCACACAAACCTTGCTTCATTAGCTCTGCCATGTTGAGGTCTCTCGTTTTCTGTAGTTCCCTGGTATTTAGTGCTGTCTGTACTCAAAACCAGAAGCTTCTCCCAACTTGTCTTTTCAGGTCCCTTATCCTGAGTCAGAAGGACCTAACCTTGCTCTGCTGGATGCTAGGAGGACTCTGGTTTACAATTACGTTTTTTTCTGAAGCTCTGTGGCCTGCTTTGTATCAATTTAACTGCATTTCAGAGCAAGCCAATTTAATTAACGGCTTCCCTCAGGATATCAAATAGCAATATATCACATTTCTTACTGAAATCCAGAAACGTTAAATTGTCTCCAATTCATTTCTTTAGTCTTTAACTTTTTCATTTTCTTTTAAAAAAATACAGTCAAGCTTGTTTGGCAATATTTTTCTTTAATGAACATATGTTGTTTGATCGTCAAGACATGAGTCACCTTGACCTTGTTTTCAATTAGCATTTCATGCTTAGTAATGAAGAAGATGCGACATCATTTGTTGAAAACCACTTTTTGTGTGAGACCTTGGAACTTCTAATTCCAAATTGCCAAATAATCAGTTTTTCTCCTTTCTCACAGATGACCCTCTGTCAAGGAGCCTACTCTGCAGAGAAGGTTTACCCTCAGACTCCTTAAAAATAATGATCTACTGCTAAAAAATACTCTGCTCCTATTTTCCTCTCCACTGTTGCTATGCGAGCAGTTTTCTAGATCAGGGAGGCTTCAATTTTTTTTTTTTTTTTAATTTTTTTTTTTACCTCACGGTTATGAAAACATCTAAGGGTTTGATTGTGTTTCCACTTCAATCCATAAATATTGTGCTGCTGAGGTGGAGGGGACATTTGTTTGGGAGTGGAGGGGAGGGGAGAGAGAAGGGCTGGGTGTGCGTGTTGTGTTGATGGCCGCACTGTCATGCCAAGGGTGCTCCTGCAGAGGCACGCAGGATGCCACCGACTGCAAAGTCAAGGCTAAGAAGTGAAGGTGGATAACTAATGGAAAAGGTAGCACTTGGATACAGAGTTTCAGTTTCTTAGGGAGTGGGATAGCTTTTGGAGTGAGTGTACACAAGAAAGATGGGCTTCACCTGAGCCGAGCCTGGTTGGTTATAGTTATTTTGGTGGCATTATACATCACATTTCCAAACTGGAAAAGCCATTGTGCACAAATCTGGGTGACACATCACAAGTAGGTGAAATAATGAAAATCCTGTAATCCAGGAATAAAAATGGTAGAGTGTAACAAAACTTGTGAAGGCATAACAAAGACTATTACAACTAAATAGCCCCTGGTAATCACAGCCCATAAAACCAGGCAAGAAACACATGCAGAAGCATCTCACACACAAATGCTGCAGATCTGAACAAAAACCCAATGACGGTGTGTGAAAAGAAATGTCTGGTTTAAATCAGAATATAGATATAAAAGACACGCCAAAAGCTTGGTAGAAGTGGAATGCTGTAATAAAAAGAAACAAATCATACAGGTATGACGGCTCCCGCCATGAGACGTCATACTTAGTGATCTATCAGGTTTTTTAAAGGTGTTGTCAAGAACAAAACAACCTACTTCATATAGTGTCTTCGGATGTGTAGAAAAGTTGTAAGTGCTTTGGCACATGTTCCTATAGATACTAAGCTGTTGTAGGGTAAGAAGGATTTATTTTTTTTCATGTATTAATAAAAATAAATAGATGAAGTAGAAAAAAGGGAGGAAGAAATGGCCAATTTTTGCATGGGAGGAAGGTCGGAAGGTCTCCATTGAGAATCCAGAGCAATCCACTCTTCAACGAACTCATAGCTATGTGGGAAAACAGGTGACTAGTGAGTGACGAAGTTTGACAAAGATGTCAAATCATTTGGGATGGTTCAAGCAGATGTTACTCAGTATTATTCAGGGTGGTGGGAATGTGGGTCTTAAAATTCTGAGCAACTAGATGAGAAAATGGCAGGGACTTTGTATTGATAGAAACTGAATTTCAAGTTCAATCGTGGTAGGAAAGAGCTCCACCAGTGCTAACCCAGGGGTGGGCTCCAAATGAGCTACTGCCTAAATAGTTAAGGTCATTATGGAAACTTGTCTGAAAATGTTTGCTCAGTGCTACTAATGAATATATCTAATGAAGTTTTCCTCCCTGATGACCAACAAGTAGGGTTTTCCTTACAAGATGTCTCTTGTTTCAAGTAAAGGATCTGCCTCTTGCTGTTATGTTAAGTAAATAAAGTGCATTATTGATCCCTTTCACTTCCCAATTTAATCCTCTGGTATTTGGGTGCGTGTGTATTCCTATTTTAAAACGCACGATCTTGTTTCAGGTCCAACCTAGTTTCTAGTGTATAGTTTTTGCTTTGAATTTTCACAAAAGCTTTCTGTCCATATTTTCTTTTAATCAGTTTGTATAGAGTTTTCTTAGTGTTAGATACCTTCGCTTCTCCTGCATCAGGGATTTTCTTAATTCAATGGAGATCTAGCACTGGTTTGGATTTTACACAGTTGAGGTCATCTGTAGTTTTGCAAGCTTGGTGGTATTTGTAGATTTTCTTGAAAGAATTTGTCATTTTTTTTATAGGCACTATTATCTAAAGTAGATATTCACAGCTTCTTCTGTTTGCTCAGTTTTCTCTTGATGTTAGGCTTGGGTGCAGTTTGAGTATTATACCGGAAACAGCTATTTAATAAGAACAGTAAACTGATTTCATAAAAGTTTAATTTCTCAAGGATTAGGTCTTTATGAGCTTTCATTCAGAGGTTGACTGCATAGTGTTTAAAATAAACTTCTTTTAAATATCGGAAAAGAACCTTCTGGTATAAAAGCCTCTTGAAATCTCCCTTGTGATTTTCACCATTTATTTAATTAAAAGAAATTAAATTTAGTTTTTGTAGTGTTATAACATGGACATAAATATTTAAATTGTGTTTGGATTGCTGGCCAGAGCAGAAGTTATTACAGAAGAGTCTCTTGCATTCACTGACTTGAGAATTGTATAGGAAAATAATCAAAACATGGTAAATCTCCATCTTTCTTTTCTGGATCATTACACACAGAGCAAAATTCACTACCCCCACAGTCAAGCTCACTTTTGCTAACCCAAACTGCTGGGCGGGTGAAATTTATCTCCTCAAGGAACTGCTTTTGGGATTCGTGCCCAAGAGCAGCCGACCAGGTGCGTGAGAAGTGGGGCCCACCACAGTGCAGTGAGCATGGGGGAGCAGATTTTTTCCTTTATGAAATTTAAGCAGCAAAATGAACTGTAAAACAGTTTTTCATGATTGAATGAAGGGTCTATCTGCATATAGAAGTATTCATATTCAAATGTATTTCATACAGAAATATTATAAAACATACAAGCTTTTCTTTCTTACTGCTGAGATACTCATTCAGCAGATTTGTTTCCTGCAAATTTGTTCACTCCGTTGACCACACAGATGTATTTGCTATTCTGTACTGAGCTGATCCACATTAAAAAAACCCTCAGAGGGTTTTTCACTGGAGTCGCTTTTCATTAACGCTTTGCAGATAATATATGCAGGAAGATGGAAAGAAATAAGTCATTTATTGTTTCATTTGAAGAAGTCACTTAGGATTAGTAAGATTATTCTTTTTTCATGGAAAGTGTAATAGCTGACCTTTAAAAGAATAGGTTTATTGTTCTGACAAGATATTGAAGTCCATTTTTTAATGAAAATATTTTTTCTAAGCTTCACATTCTTAAATGAGAAAATATAAATTATTCCATTGCTCATGGTTACTTAAGCCACACTTCTGAAATCATAAACAAGAATTTAATCAGAAGAAAGATTAGCGGTTTTTACTCTGTTCCTCTCTTCTTCCCCCCATCCTCTCCAAGTCTGGTACAACTATGAATGCAAGTTGTAAATAAGATATTTTAGAAAAGAGTGTTTCTTGGTTGCGTTGGAGCTCAACTAAGGTTTCAAATCTAGAACACAAATACAGAATTATCACTATATGTAAGATGAAGAACGATTGCAACTGTCACAAATATTTTCTTTAATATCTTTTAAAATGAAATCTTTTAGAATGTATAAATACTTCTGAGAATCACATTGGTTCACTTGAATTACAGACAACTCCTGAGAAAGATAAGCTCGGTACCCTGCAGCAATTTATTTTCCTTTAATTAAGAAAGTAATATATTGCTCTATTTTATCATCCTCTGAAAATATCTCAGGAGTATCCTCCATTAAGTGAGAGCCCATCTGAGCTGATACCCACCTTCTCTTTCCCCCTCACTTAGATGGGAAGATTAATGTAATGCCTTGCTTTCAAGTAGGAATCAATTCATAGGATCTTAAATAGGATCAAGTAGGAGAATTTAGACTTCCATGCTATCCAGTGCACCTTCCTCCATCTGGGGTATGCCCAAATATTGCCCCTGTTGCCTCCTTGCTCCATAAAACTCAGCAAAGTAAGGAAATGCCTTTCCCCGCGCATTTGTTACACAAACAACAGAGGCTCTTGTAGGTGGTGGGTCTGTAACCCCATTGTGAAGACCCCTGTTGTGTCAAGCCCAGGGAAGCAACGTGCTTCCCCACCTTGGCCTGTGTTTCTCACCTTCTTCCTCTCTGTGCTGTGTGCTGCCAGCTCCTGAATTGCAGTTCTTTAAGAAAAAGGAACAGCAGTTTCTGCAAGGAGATGAAGATTGGCAATAAAGTTGTTCCTTGGAAAAAGCAGCTGGACGTGACCAGAAATGGCTCCAGCATCAGAGTAAGCATCCTGCCATGTCCTCCCAAAGCTTGAAACAAAGGAGAACAAATGCCTTAGAAGAAATATAAAATTGTGTGTAACAAATCCCACCCTCATCATGCTGCTCATGGAGGCAGTGACTGCCCTGTTTCCCTCCCAGTTCTCTTTCCCCATTAATGGCTTCAGGTTCTTGCACAGAGGTTTTCAGTCCCGCTGCAGTAGAGCTGTGGAGCTCCCTAGAGACTGAAAGAGCTCCTCTTTCTCCCCAACTTTGCCCTTCCCAAAGTTTGGTGATCTCATAGGAGCTATTTATTATTTCCATTGGTGTAAATAAAGGGCTCAGCAACAAAAATACTCATTTTAGCCTCCCAAAAAAGGCTTATAATGAACCGCTATGTACTTTCTACCTCTGGACTCTATTGAATCTGCAGAAAGAGCAAAGATGAGCCTGGGGGTGGGGGGAGAAACATCACAAGAAAATATTTTATTTCCTGAATGCTCCCTCCC
The DNA here is from genome assembly GCA_947846985.1 of Fratercula arctica. Taxonomy (NCBI): domain Eukaryota; kingdom Metazoa; phylum Chordata; class Aves; order Charadriiformes; family Alcidae; genus Fratercula; species Fratercula arctica. Next base: position 32,823,504 of record CANTUZ010000010.1, read on the forward strand.
CCCGGTACCAATATAACATTCATCCTCTGCTGTCTCTGTGGTCTGTGACTTTTGACTCCATGTTTTATAGTGCACAGAATTCTTGTGAAGAGGGCACGTGGTCTTTCTTTGTGCCTGGAAAGTACCTAATGCATTTGAGGCAGTAGGCTATCAAAGAAGTAAGAGTTTATCTGTCTGGAGACCTGCACAGGCCGTCTCATTTCAGGCTTCGACTTAACCTATCTTTTGTTTGTTTTACCTACCCGGAGAGGAGACCAACCCCACCATTTCTCTGGCGCCACCCTTTCAAGTTGGCTGAACCGTGTATATTTTTTACTTATATGTGTGTATGTAAGTATGTATTAGTTTTGGGCAAGCTAACGCAATTGTGAGAACTTTTCAGTTATTTTTTTTTATTGCTATTGGCAGAGTTTGAAACCATTTGAAATGCAGCCACATTGGCTTGTGCTCTATAAGAAACAGGGGGAAGGAATCAGCGTCTGCCAAAAGGAAAAGGATAAAACTGGTGTAATGATATGTTGCAATCATGCTGCAAAGCCTACCACAGTGAATTACTTGCTGTAACAACCTCCTTCCTGTTGCGAAAGGCTCCAGCCCAGGCTTTCTTGTGTCTCCCTTCTTGACATTTCAGTTCTTGAGAGAAAGTTATCTCTGCAACCCTTAGCACTGAGCAACTGCTAAGCTTCTTGGAGGACAAACTGAAAAGCAAGGATGGAAGCCAGGAGGGGCAGGTGCCTGATTTTGGGCTGGGTGATGCTATGGGACATGCGTGCCATGGCTTTTTGGTGGCAGACCCACAGTATTGTGGACAAGCCTTCATCTAGTGTGTTGGGCTTGCTGCATAGAGTCTTTTTCCTCCCTGTTTGCTTGCTGGTGGTTGGTATCAGTATGTGTAGGTCACCTGAGGTTTTTATGGCATTGTCTGCGCAACCCAGCTTCTGGGATGCCCAGCCCTGTGCCTGCAGCAGCGGTTTGGCCAGGCTCGATGGCCTAGGGGGAGCTTTGTCCTCTGAGGCGGCTTGTGGGAAATGAGCTGCAGCTCCTGCTTTCGTCCATCCCAGATGCATCTCCTCTCCACAGACAGTGCGCTGTGTTTGGCACACAGTGGTGTTTTGTTAACACTGAATGAAGGAGTGAAAACAGAGAGAGCCAGAAAAGCAAATTACTGTCCTGGTTTCAGAGTGATCCTCCTAAAGGGAGGGGAGAAGGTGACAACCTCAGTGTGGGAAAGTTTTCAGGCTGCTCTAAGTTGTTTATGTTCTGTGGAGAGGGTGGTTTGGGTCTCCCAAATCCAACTGCGTGTTTGAGACAGAATTATTCATCTGTTTAGGGGAAGGAGGGAAAAAAGCCTCCTCTTCAAGGGGAAAGCAATGAGATCCCAGTGGTTTCAGAGGTGTAAGGTGATGGCCTTTTGACAGCACTTTCCAGAAAAGCATCATACAAAACTTCATCTGATGGTTAGCACTAAAACAGGAAAACACTGGAAGGAACTCAGAGCTTCCTTGTACTTAGGATGTGCAAACCACCTGGTGTGACCCAGGATTCAGGCTGTAATACTGGTGACCAGGAGGGCATCTCTTCCCAGGGCTTTCACCTCCTGCTGGAAAGACGGACGATGAGTATTGAGGATGGTGGGAATTATACAGAGCCAAAATCTGGGAGTCCCTGAAAGCTGAGTGGAATGGAAATTCACTTTCCAGACTGGCAAACGATGGGGTTCCCAGCACCCTGCACTTGTGCGTGTGCTTAGCTTGGTGCTGCTTCAGCTGGTCCAGGGCTTTCCGCAGCTGAGCCTGCTGTGCTGTCTCCCCTGGATGTGAATGAACTCTTTCTAATTTCTCTTCTGTGGTGTTTATACAATTAAATTTCCATATTTTTTTAATTATTTTTTAAAAAAAATTATAGTTTCCTGTATGCGAAGTTCACCGCCACATCCTTGCGCTCCCCGAGTCCCCAACCTGTGCGGCTTCCAATAATAATAAAACCTGAAAAGGATTGTTTTGTCCTCTTTACAGCTACAACAAAATGGATGTAGATTTAGCTGTGCTTTTCCCCTCAGATATCTGGCAGCGCTCCCTTTCTCTCTTTCCAAGTCCTTCCTGTGAGGAATGAGCACAGCTGATTGTGGGGATAAGGATCAGCTCAGGGGAGCATGTGCTGGCCAGGGAAATTTTTTCCCTTTGATGCCCATTTCTCCCCACCTCTGATGTCTCATGCGCATTTCACATTCTCCAAGCCCAGAGTCATCTGAAGTCACAGGCCAGAAGCAGCTTCTCTCCCTGGGCTACACAGACCAGATCACCCCAAGGGGATTTTCCCTTGTTAAAGTCGCCAGCAAAATATTTTGCATGGCTTAACTTGAGGTATCAAATTATTTCCCAGCTATGGCCAGTTTGAACCAAAGGCTATTACGAAGAAATGCTGTCTGTTACATTAACACGAGTGGTCAAGAACAGCCCCAAATAAAAGCTCTGAATAGACAGGATCCAGTTGGCCAATTTCTTTTATTTTTTCTTTACTCTTGTGAGTTTAACTATACTTTCTCTCTTAAAATGAAATCTGATATTTATGGGAATATCTCATTCTCTATAAAGCTATGAATTATTTTTTTTCATGAACAGACCAAATGCTACATATAAACCACATGGAGCAGATAAGTTGAAATATGTTTAAAAGAAGTTGATTTTTCTTATATAACAGAAGTGGGCGTATCTCATTCTTTCATGCACTGGATGCTCTCTATGGAAAATCCATAAAACAAAGTGGGAAATAAGAAACCATTTCTCTGCTGCTGATGTAAAATGACAGAGAGGAGGAAGTTTCTGAATTACAATGGGTCAAGCAAAAATACCTCAGTGACTACTCTTTCCAAAAGAAAACTGAACAAGTCAGAAATCCTGCATACCAATGGGATCAGTTTGGGCTACTCGGTTCAGTTTTGCATCAAGGGAGTTTGGTTGTATTACTTGTGATATTAAATTCTCTTGGCCATAAGTACCTTTAATCATAAATGTCACAGAGTATCCATTTCAAACCATGTTTGAGTAATTACTCAAAGTGGAAAACAAAGGGAGCAGAGTGTGGTTTGGGGTTAGACTGGAAAGGTATGGCACATCTCGGGCATGGGGTTTAGTTTCAGTGCTGTGAGGACCAGGCATTGGGAAAAGGAGAGCAGCTGGAGGCAAGCAGGGGTCCTGGCTGGGGTCTTGCTGCGTGGGGTTGTGCCGTGAGGTGAGTGTTTGTGCTTCTTCAGCAGTGCCAAAAAGTCAGGTTCTCACCTTCACTGCTGCAAAGAGAATGTGTTGGGAAGCACAGTGAGGGTGGCTGCTATCACCCCATATCTTCATGGTGGATAGGGAGCAAGGGAGGTACCTGGGCACTGCTGCCCTCCCGCCACCTTGGATGGGGACTGCTTTTGCTCTTGCCCCATCCTTCACCCCTTGAAAACCTCTGAGAAGTCCAGCTGGCAGCAAAGGAAGAGAGGTGAGGCACTGCTGGCCCATCACCCTGCATTGCTTTAATCCCATCATGGCAAGGCGAATCATAGCAGTGAATGCCCGTGGCAATGTAATTCCCTGCAGCTGAAAGCTGCTTCACCAAAGGGATTTAGTTTATTATTTCTGTGTGTTACTCCAGTAACACTGGCTGTCAGGCCTGTATTCACTGAATGAGGATTTCAGCTCTAGGAAGGTGTTTTGTTGCTGTCACAGATAATGGCTTGTCAGAGTTTCCAAGGATATTCTGATATTTCAGGAGACCAGTTTCTTGACTGTTCCAAAATGCACTGGGCTTAGTCCTGCATCAGCCTAAGGAATATACTTCTTGATACAATCTTTTCTTTGGAGCATGCGAAGCAACTTTGCTTGTTTACTTGGTTTGCTTTTTTAAAGCTTTTTTGAGCAGGTTGGCAGCCTGCCATAGGGTTTATCTCTGTTCTTGCCCTGCTTCCTGCCTGCTGCTGGGATGGGCAGAGCTGTGTATGGATGAGCACTCAGCTGGGAAATGTCCCTGCCAGATGCGACTCCCCCATCAGTTGCAGGAGAAAAAGTGGCATTTTTACTCTGCTGGACCACTAGATGGAGAAATTGTATTTAGGTTTTTGGGTTGCAAAATGGATTCTGGCAGCCAGGCTGGAGCTCTTCATAGTAATGAAGCGTATCAAGCCTGTTATCTGCAAGAGGTGTGTGGTGATGACTCAGACTTTATCCCCCTCTTCGTCAACGCCGCTGCAGTTCCTCTGCAAGGAACCAGGCTCTGCCGAGCCATGCTCGGGCCCAACATGCTTTTGGAGAGGTACTCTGCAAAACTGACCTTTACCAATGTCCCTTCCTTTGAAACATTTCCTGTGGTGTGGGGCAGCAGAGGGTTGCTCCCTGGGGCCAATGTGTGCCTGCTCCACCGCCAGCCCCTGCATGCACCCTGCAGCTTCACGCTGCAAACAGGAGGAGGGCATAAATATTTCAACAAACTTCCGAACTGAGAGCTCCTGAGGTCAGGAAACCAGCTTGGAACCTGAGAGCTCACGTCAGGTTCAAGGCGAAGCACAAGATGTGTGCTCAGAGCCTTCTCTTGCGTTTGGTATTTTGCTGCTGCTAAGCCATTGGCTTTTTCATGATGAAAGTATTTCTGCACAGAGTGGCAGAAGTGACAGCTGTATGGTGACACTGGGTCTGACAGACCTCCAGGTAGGAGACTGATGGTTATGGGGCAGGGTAATTCATAGGACGAGCTTGAGAAGATTCGGTAGGCACGAGAATATTTCAAAGTTGGGGATTAAAGATTTTTGCCCCAAACATGGTGAGTGTCAATTCTCAACCATTAGATCATTTTGATTTAAAGCAGACATTTTGGAACGTAGTGAACCCTTTTTCCTGTAAGAAATCAGCAAGACTGGTTATAGTCCATTTTGGATTACCCAAAGCTGTAAATCCACAAGGCAACTTGTGATTTGGTAATGCTACCTAAAGATGCAGTTAAAAAAAAAGAAAAAAGGGAAAAAAAGCTCAGTACAGGTCACGGCGATTATTTTCCTTGCTGCAGGGTGTGAATGATGGGATCACAGCCTGATGCAGTGCTTTTGACTCAATGTTACAGTAATTCAATAACCACTTTCTCTATGCAGTGCTATTTACAGAGGAGATGTGCCTTCTGCCAAGGTGCGTAAAGTTTTTCAGACTTTCTACAGATAATATAACTTTGGAAAGCAGGTTTATTTCTTTAAAGGTATTGCTGTACTATTTTGGGGAGGATATTTAAAGTGGTGCAACCATCACAGTGTGACAGCAGCTATAAAAACACGCACCTCTACCTGTGCAGGCAGGGAAATGAGCTGTAGCATGAAAAGTTACCTTCACGCTACCACAACTGAGTCTGTGCAGCTCTCTGTTCCCACCTCTCCCTGACAGTCTCCATGGGATTCAGGGTCTGCGTGGGGCCCAGGCCTCCTCCTCACTGCACCATCGCTGCACTCGCCCTGATGGGTCCTGTCGTAGCTGATGGATTCTTTACTGAAAGCTCAGTTACCCAAAATCAATGTCAGCTCAGAAAGAAGCCAGAGGAATGTGTTTAAATAAGCATACCTGCATCTTTTTGGCACTTGGAACTACTGTAAATAGCTTAGCCAAAAATATGGATGAGTGTTTATATCCTTTCAAATATCACCACCAAGCAACTAGAGAGCCAAATGGTTCTGCAGCTGTTGTGTGCTTTATCTGCATGTGCTTTATTAGAGAAATAATGTCTTTGGGTTGGAGTCTGGAAGTCAGAGCTATTAAGGAAAGAATGTGCCTATGAGTAACAGTTACAATTATCCTTTGGGTGATTTCAGTTGGCTTTTAAGGAAGGCATCTTATGTTTAACCAGATTTGTCACTAGGACTCTACACTTGATTAATTGAGGAAATTGTACAGGGCCCTTTACTTCTGTGCCTTTGGCTAGGAGAAGTCTCTGTCATGTACCACAGTGTGCTTGGGGATGGATGATTTGTGGAAGTTTTCCCCTTTTGATTTATAGAAATGCTTCCATAAGGGAAACCCTTAGGCCAAGGTTCCTCACGAATTGAGAAAGTCCTGGTACAGGAGCAGCATTGTAATGTGTGCTGAGAGGAGCCGAGGTGCTTGGGTAGCAGCAAATCTTTTCTGTGCCATGGACTGGAGGTAATCTTTCTATTTCATGAAGTCATCTGCTTTTGCGTTTTTATCCATAGATCTTAAAATGATTCGCATAAGATATAAGTATGAATGTTTCCATCTTAAATATGAGAAAACAGAGAGTGTGTGCATGTGCACAGGAACAGAGCCTCCTCCTCCCTATCCCAACCTGTAAGTTGACCTCAAATGGGATAAATGCATATTTCCAGGACACTTCAGTGACAGGAGGAAGAGGCAAACTTTCTCCAGGGCATCTGTCCTGATTTTATGATTGGAAAATCTTCCAGAGTCTTCATCTCCTGACATGCAATAGTATGGCATGGCAGGTTGGACTGCTAAGTCCCTTAAAACAAGCGGTGCTTTGGCTGAAAGTGAGATGAACATCAATATCCCCTGCTTTGATCCTGTAGAGTAGTTTTTTGGGTTTCCATCTGTTGTGCTGAGGGGCGACCGTGGTGTGAATGGAAGTGATGATGGTGGTGGTGCTGGAGGCAGCAGTGCAGGGATGGATCTCACAGGCTTTTGCAGAGGGCTGCGAAACTGGGGTCTGCTCTGGCATCCCAGCAAGCCAGGCTATTTCCAGTTACACCACAGTGATGGCACTGCAAAACACTTCCTTGCCTTCAAACTGGCTTTAATGCTTTTTGATGTGTACAAGGTACTTTCTGCACTCTTATTTTTCCAGAAAAGCTAAGGTTACTTTGTGTCCTTAAACCATAGAGCCCTTTTATGCAGAGTTAGATGATGTCTGTCAGCTTCCCATCATGTCTGATGGAGCTGAGGTTCAAAGATACCAAAATTAGGTTTTAAAAATTCATCCATAAGCCAGCATAGGGAAATCTAGGAGGTGAGACATAATCACACTCCAGCTTTCCCTGGGCATTGAAATGTAATAGAAATGTCCTTACAGGCTTAGCTTGTACTTTATGCTCTTTGTCAAGAACCTATTTGTTTATTATCTTGATTTATTTATGGCCATTTTTTGGCCGGACCAGGAGCTCCACAGAGCTTTGCTGCTGCTTCTCACCATCCTTTTGCAACCATTAGTTAAAGAAAAAAGCTGCAGACCACACACTCCACATAAAGGATCAGTACCTTGGCAGGATAGAGCTAGGACGGAATTGCTTATCCTTCTTGTTTGGGTATGGCTCACACAGGCTGGCTTTATAGACTGAATTCTGAAGTGAGGCATAAATATGTGACTGACAGTTTCTTCAGTCCCTCAAGGACTTCCCAGAGCTCTCTGTCTGAGATCTCGTTTTTAATGGAGGACCATCTGCTGCAAACGCATGTGGTTGTTAGCAAATGCTGTTCCAAGCAGCACCCAAGGTAGATGAAACAAATTAAGAAAATATACCACCTGCTTTTCTATTTGTTTAGTTCATTGCATTTCAAAACACATTGTGTATAGTCAGTCTGACTGTTCCCCTGCGCATTCTGTCAGATTTTGGTTTTGTGGGGTTTTTACACGTGTGGTGAGAGGTAATGGAGGAAACCATAAGGGTTGTAATATCACAAAATAAATAGCTGGAATGCAGAAGTCCATTGCCTGAAGCTATCTGAAAATGGCTAGATTTGTAGTAAACAACAATGTACCTTCAAAGTTCAAGTTATCTTCAGTCTGCAAGTGTAAATTTATAGTTTCTTGCCCTCTCCCTGTTGGTTAGGCTGCAGTTCCCAATGCAGTTGGGAATGGTCCCTCTGTTAATTTTGAAAGCCCTCTAATTACAATTAATTAATTAAAGTATAGATGTATCTCATATGATTTCTGGCATGACTTACCAAACTGACATCTTTGCTTTCAAACTTCTTGATGTCTAGACGGTTCATACAATTTACATATTCAATTAAAAATGATTTGGTTCTTTGACCTTTGATACACAACGTGAGCTTCAATTGGCCGCCTGCTCTTTTATAGCCAACGTTATTAGCAAAAGCCTTTTAATTATTGAGATATGGTTGAATTCCTGTGAGTTAACATTTACAAAGCTAAGCACCAAAATATTGTGATGCTGCATGTGACCATTCCTAAGCTCTGAGATTTCGCTATTCGCAAAACCTTAGTATACATAGGGCAAACAACCTGCATCTTCATTTTGCTAACCTCTGCCTTGTCAGGGTAACTACCAACAAAAGGTCAATATTAGGCTGTGGGAATTGCCTGGGGTGTATCACTACATGGCATTATGGATCTGATACCAAGCAGTCCTACAGAATGATTGTGCCCTAAAATAAAAGCGAAGGACCGAAGTGTAAATAGTCAGGTTGAGATGACTTAATTGCACTATTAATTTTGGATGCAGGATGGGTGACTATCCCCTCTTAGTGAGAGGGAAGGGAAAGAGATGCCCCTGCCCACCTGGAGCAGCCACCCTGGTGAGGAGGGAGGACAGCGGGACTGCCCCAGGTGGGCAGGGGCATCCCTTTCCTTTCTCTCCCACTAAGAGCAGAGAGCTGAGCTGCTTGGCCTTGGACAGCTTCGTACTAGCAGAGGCAACACCTGCAGTTCCCTTTTCAGCAGTAGGTAGTTAGGGCTCTAGCCCCTCCCCATTTTGGGTAAAATTACAGTTCAGCTACGCAAGAGCAGCTCAAAGTCACGCACTTAATGGTACCCACTTTCTGATGAAGGAATCCTTTTTTACTCTCTTCCTAATTGAGTGGGCTGTCTCCATGCAAAGTTGATATAGCAAATGTCTAAGTGAGGATCTAGAAATCCCAACTGGGGATTTACATAAGCCTTTTGCTTTCTCTAGGCCCAGAGCTTGGATAAATAATAAATGCATCTCTGCTAGTGTGCATTTGCAGACCTACTCCAGACAAATGCCCACTTGTTCTGAGATAAAATGTCCCAAGTGTCATAGGCCAAAACTAAAACGTGTTGTTTTCTCTCTCTCTCTCTCTTCTTTTTTTTTTTTGTCTTCTTTCTGGCTTGGCTTTCAATTACATCAGTAATAGACACAGCTGCAGGCTGAACAGGGATGCTCTATAATCTGGCCAATACGACAGTGGTATCGCATGGCACAGCCCAGACAAGCAGTCAAAATTTTCATCTCTATCAAAATCTGCCACCTCCTCATGACTCTCCACCTGCCAAGGGCCAAAGTGTGTGGGTTGGCCTTCTTGGGAGGGAACGGGGCCTTCCCCCTCCAAGTATCCCAGGGACTCTACTTCCAATTTCTTTCTCTTCCCACACGCTGGGCATCACAGAGAATCTAAATTCCTGCAGATTTGCTGTTCCTGGGATTTTGTGGCAGTTTTTCTTTTCTGTCCTGTGATTTCTTTGCTTTTGTGATGAAAATACTTAGCCTTTTTGTACCTGGTTCCCCCCCTGCACACCCCAGGTTGTGGGGTGTCAGTGCAGGGCAGCTTGTGCAGGCAGCTAAAGATGCTATGCAGTGTCCCAACCCACTCAGAAAGTTTCTTGGGGAGTCAGTGTAAGGTGGTTTGCAAACTGGGAACTTGCTCTATTTGATTCTTGCAGTGGGAATAAAAAGCTTCATCAGTTTATCTGCACAGAGAAGTGTATTAAATATCTCTACCAAGTATTACAGCATCATCAAAGTACCTGCGCTGCTCAGTTAATTTGAACTGCATTCTCTGGGTAACTTTACTGAGCTGTGGTTGGAAAGAGCTGAAATTGCTCCAGGTGTGCCAGGCTGGGCCCAGCATTTCCTAGACTGTGTACAGGTTTCCACAATGCTGCAGATGCTGGCTGTGCCTCCTTCAACCATGTTTGTTCTGTCCAGCTAAGCCTAGGCTCAAGTTGACTGCGCAGCTTCTAACAACACGAGAAATACTTGCCTTGCGCCCTTTGGGAAACAGAAAGGCAGAGAAACCATGTACTTGCACAGGTGATGGATGTCAGGAGGGAGCGAGGGCTGGGGGCGCTTGCCAGGCAAGCGTGCAGGATGCAGCATCCAAGTTTGTGAGCCTCTGGCAAAATGAAAGTCAAAGAGAAACAGAAGAAAATAGATAGTAGGAGCTCAGCTCAAAATTGCAGGCAGTATCTGAACTGCCTATCTATTTTTTTAATAATGTGGTCTTCTCCCTGTGCTGTCCTGAAAGCCCATTTTGTGAAACCAATTGTAAAGCGCCTGTATGATTTACTGCCCAGTTCACTACAAAAAACACACAATTCATTAAAAGAATCAACGGATAATGCCATACCAAAAAGCGTACAGTCTGCAATGTAAACTAAACAGCGTGTAGGGATGGTTAAATGTCAGCTCATGATGGGAACATTTAACCACAAAAGCCACTTATTCAAAATATAAAAGACAACATGAAGAGGAAAGTATTTGGCTTTGGCTCGCAAGAATTTGAGAGGTCTGAACCACCGACACTGATCTCTCAGGTTGGCTCTCAACATGGGCTGAAGGAACAGTGCGAGGAAGTGGCTGGCTGAGGAGGTCTGGGGAAGTGACTAATTAATCTTGGGCCTTCATTTAGGGGAAAAAAAGGCAGGTTAGTGTTAGCTGAGTGGCTAAGGAAACTGTGGCACTCTGCGTCCTGTCTTGTATTTACCTGGCAGCTAGTAGTGATTGCTCTTTTAGATTAATGTACCCATGGTTTGAGAAACTGATGCTTTAAATGGTCATTTGAGATTATACCTTGCATGGAAAAAAAAAGGGACAGGTAAGGAAGGAAAATGGGATTTTAGAGGGTCGTAATTCTCATGACATTTTAGGTAATGCCAGTGCTCCCAGACTCAGTCTTGCAGCTTTCTAAAAAGGCAGTGTCACACAGCAGCCAGCGGGGCCTTGCACATCTGCCTGTGCCGCCGGGTGCCCTTCTCTGAAGGGAGCCATGGGCTCTCCAGCAACACAGCCCAGCCTGTCCCGCTGCACGCCTGGGCTGAGTGGGCTGTCTGGGGTCTGCCTCCACGTGGCTCTGATCCAGCACCTTGATGTGTTGCTTTAGGGAAAGCATTCCCTAAATGCTTTAGGGAATAAAAAATTCCCATGGATGCCATCCATTTGGTTTTGTAGTCTGCTGCTGCTTTTTTTCCAGTCTTCCATTTTGTTTTCTTTCCTTCTACCTTTTTTTTTTTTTGTGTGTTCTGCACTCAGGCAGGGAGCCTCTCGTCTCCTCCAAGCTCATGTGCAGCCCCAGCAGGTGCTGTCAGGAAGGACTGACCACTCTGTTGTCACCAAGTCATGCTATTGTTGCTGCCACAAGTCTTGCCCTCACTCTGGATGTCACAATCACTGTTCGAATTGAAACCATTGCCTGTGGCCACAAAGAACTGTATCTGATGGGGCGATGGGCAGCCCTGGGGCAGCAGGGGAAAAGGGAGCTGCACTGCATACTTTCACCCCATCATGGGAAGTGTGTGCTGTGGCAGCCCAGCAATCCTGTATGTGGCACTCACGTGGTCAAAGCACAACAAACCCCAGTGCCGACACATGAAACAGTATAAAAGGAATTTTTACTGTCTTCCTGTCTGCATCCCTCTCTCGGTGGTATGTGTCAGTGGGGAGAAGCAGCAACTGAGGTGTTTCCCTCTGGGATGGGAAGGAACTGGGACTGAGATGCTGCCACCTCACCACCCCCTGCCTCTTGCAGCCAGCACAATTTCAAAGTATGTTTCCTTTTGTGAGAGGGCAGCAAACCACAGGGACATCTTCAGGAGAAAAGTCCGTGTTTGAAGTGTGAAATTTCTCGCTTTTTCTATCTGCCAGTGACACTTCTCAGCTGCAGCAATGATGTTATTAACTTGGCTTTGGGTCCTCCAAGGTAGAACAATCTGCTGCAAAGCAGTCCCTCTCCTCAGGGTCTGAGGAAAATGGAGTCCCAGTTTGAAAGGGAAATACAAGGTGTTGGTTTGCATTTCAGACTTGTTTTCCAGTGGACGTTGCACAGCTGCAGGACAGCATGATGCAGAGCAGAAGCAAATGTGGACAGCTCTGGACACGATGATGGCAACAGCGGAAGGGGCACAAGGGGGTCCCCATGGGGACAGCAATGGGCAGGGAATACACATACTGCTTATGTATTCTTCAGGTTCCCTTATCTCTTATGCATGGGAAAGTGCGGCTCTGGCTGTGGGCCAGGCTGGACCAGGAATATGCCGAAATTGCAGTGCAGCTCCATAGAGGATGTTCAGGCTCAACCTGCCTGTGCCTTTGCCAGGCACTGATTCAAAACAGCTATTGAAATCCCTGCCAGTATCTGCTGGCAGCAGCTTGGGCAGAAGTACAAAGGAAGAAACAGTCTTGCTATAAAAAGCAGCTTCTCTGCTCCGCTGATTAGGGACAGCGGGGCCAGTTCACCTTCGCAGAGCCACAAGGTGCTGGATGTGCTGTTCTGCTGCTGCCAAGGAGCAGCTTGATAATCTCCTCCCGTCTTCTTGAGAGCAAACCTCCCAGTTCCTCTACTGTACAGAGCCGTGAGCCCAAAAGGCCTCAAGAAATGGAGAATTCGTGAAACTCCTGAAAATGTCACTACTGTATGTTCCCCTGAGTGACACGGTCATTCAGTAATGGATTACATGACCGCATGCTGACAAGCCCATGGTTATTCCTTTAATCTATCATTAGCATATGAGACATTTTATAAACAAACCCCAACCCCTTCAGGACAAAGAAGCCTTTGCTGCTCTGTCAGGCAGTGTACAACAGCTGGTTGCATTACCTGGAGGCTAGAAGTTGCTTGTGTCTCAGCCTGGGCTTTTCTGTCTGTAGATGGAAATAGATGTGAGGAGATACTAAAGAGGAGAAAGCACTGGGAAGAGAAGAAATTGAATGGTTCAAGATGAAGACAGCGCTAACCAGTGTACAAAATAAGACCATCTTTGTTTTCTGTAAATGAAGTGTGTTCAACTGCTCTCTCCATCTCTTGTCTCTTTCTTTCCTTAGTGAGACTGGTATTTCTGTTATTTTGACTAGCCTGCAGACAATATCAAAATGAAACTTAGCCTTTCTTGGAAACAGCTCATTTAATCAAAGAAATTTACACAGAAGCACTGGGATAAATACGTGCCTTCTGAATGGACCACTGAAGAGATGTAGATTTGAGATAAACCTGTGTGTGCTCTCAAGTAAATTATTCTAATTTTGGTCTGAATATAGTGCTTAGCAGAAATCCTGCCTGCTGCTAGGAAGTATAAACCATGCTCCATTTAAAACAAACACACACACACACACCCCCAGCAGCAATACTGCTTGTCATTAATAACCACACACTGGAAGGGAGTGTTAGTTGAGTTAAACACTGATTCTCCATTTTTCACAGGTCTTGCCAAACCATACCCTGTAGCATTTGAACACAAACCACAGTAAATCCCAGTCAGGGAGAACCTAAACTCTTGATGGTTTAAAAAAAACCCAATAAATCAATCCTCATGATTTAGAGGTGTTGTTGGCAGAGGTATGGCACCCAGCAATGTCCCTGGGCACAGCTGAGTTCACTGGGTTGGTCAGGTCTGTCTGCTCTGGGTCCCCACCAGGTGCGGGAGCCACTCCTTGGGCCTCTCCACAGCCCCGTCACTCAGCACAAGGGGTAGTTGTATTCAGTAGGCTCCGTTTGGTTTCCCTGCATCGCTCTTGGACAAGAGCTTTCCCTGCATCTGTCCGTACCACGGACATGTTGTGCAATGGATTTTAAAGCAGTGTTCTGCTTCCTTTCATCTGGATAAACCCGGGTTTGTGAGGTTGTAAAGGTTTTTTTGTTTTGGGATTTATGAAGCTGCATCGGTGGCAGCATCTGCGCTTCTGGGATGGGAAAAGGCTGTGTGGGGAGTAAAGAGAAAGATTGTTTGGGATATGGGTGTGATGGCGTTGGAATAACACAGTGCTGATAACAGCTTTCCTGTCTATGTGAGAGGTTTTGTCACCAAAACCACACGAATAAGAGCCTTTTCATGCAGAATTAATTTTGCTCTTCACAGCCCAGTGGGCACATCTTTTTAATGGAGTCAGACACACCTACACTGAGTGTGTTTACCTCTGTGTGTGTGTATATGTATATATACATTTTAAAGCAGTCTGCAGTGAAGCGATGTTAACCACTGTAGGAAAGATCCAAAAACGTCTTAAGTCTCCAGGAGAATTTAACTATATTTAGAAACCAGAGAGGGACTGCCGTTATGGTATGGGTTGTTTCTACTGCCAGTGCAGTGCTTAGGCAACATGCTGTGCTAAGGTTCAGCTAGGGTTGTAAAAACTTCTTGGGTGCATGCACTGAAACCCTGGTACGATCAAACTATACTGCTGGAAATACCCCAGCCAGCTGAACTAGGATTTATGAAAATGAGGAACTTCTGATTTTCAAAACGCAAATCTGAGTTACCTTCAGCTCTAGACTTGGCAAACTTTATTCAGCTTTGTTCTGTTGATGGAGGGAATATCCTATGTAGTTTTTATTGATCTGATTATTTTTACTGTATCCTTTCAACATGTTTTTAGGATTTTATGTTGTCACCCAGGGCTGTGGTATCTCAGATAATTCAGGTCACTCACACCCTGTCCACACCTCTGGTTTCCCCAACCTGTGAGATACTCCATGTCCTTGCCTGCTCCCTGGGACTTCACAAAACGTCCCTGGGGATTATAAATAATCCTTCTTAGGGCAGTAGTTTATACAAGTGACAAATTATTGAAAAGATAATCATCTGGGATGAACAACATGAGGTTTGTTTCCCGGCCAGGCAGCGTTTTGCTCCAGGCAGTGACAAAGTTTGAACAAGTTGTTCTGTGCATCTGTGTGATGTGCTTTCTGTTGTGGGATATTACCTGGTCTTTGAAATGCAGCCTGGCCTAAGTACTCAGTCCCTCACGCCAAAACCCTGTGAGCACCTGGCCTGTGGCAGAGGCTGTAGTTGGAGACTTTGGTGGCATTACAAATTTCCGAAAGCACAAGCACCTAGGAGACCTAGGAGGCTCCTCTGGTGAGGGTGATGTGTGAGGCAGCTGGAGAGCTGCCCTGGGAGGGGTGGGGGGGTGTCTCTGTCTCCCCAAGCCCTTTCACAGGGGCGGTGTGGGGCAGAGTGCTGTACTGAGTATGTGGGTGTATGTCAACATGGCATTGGAGGATTTATAAGCAATGCCCAGCTTGCAGAAGTTTCCAAAACTCAGGACCATTGCGATTCCCTACATTATGCGGGGGGTCAGCTGGCTGGAACCGATTCCTCTGTGGTGTGCACCCTTTTCTCACTGCAAATTCATCCTGGCATGGACAGAAACATACTGTCAGTAGAGGAAATTATCTTATCATGATATATAGAACAATACCAATTCTTATTTAAATAAACTCACTGTATGCATAAAATCATCTATTTTATATAAACGGTTTTCATGTCAGCAGATTATAGATACTTCAGTTTGTGTGAAAGTCACTATGCTCAAACTGAAAACAGCTACCTTTATAAGCCTGTACAAGACAAAGATGAAGACTAAATGATCTATTTGAAAAGCTAGGGGAATTTCAATTACTCAGAAATCTATCCAGAACAATGTATGTTGCTATAGCTGCCCCTGCAGAAAATGCTCCCGGAGCATTGCTCAAGAGTAGCTGGTGCCAGCACTGCATGAGTGCATTGTGGTGAACCATGGGCTCAAGCTTTGATTCAGTGATGCAGCAATATGATGCAAGATGAAGATCTTGAAGAAAGGATGAAGAGCCCCTGTCTCCACCCTGTGCAACTGCTGCACATCCATCCTGATGCAGTAACCTTAGTGTTCCTGTGATACGCATCTGTGATTTAAAGCATGATATTACCAAATATTTTGTGCAAAAAATCAAGTTTCCTCGCTCACTTCTGTCCTGTTTATGGTCTTATCCCAGGATGACCAGCCTGAAATATGAGTGCCCGATGCTTTAAATGCCTTTTCACTTACTTGTCACCTGTGATGGTCTTCCTTTTCCTCAGGGAGGGAGAACACATGGGGTTTTTTTGTGCGAACAGGTATTTTGTGCCCAGGCAGTGAGGAGAAGCATGCCTGCGGGTGGGGAGGAATGGCTGAATCTGAGGTGGCTCTGGCCCTGTGGGTCCCCAGTGGCTGCTGCGTCCCTGGCAAGGGTCAGTGTTCACCACAGCCTGCCTCCAGGAGTCTGTGGCAGTAACAGAATGTTACTACCTAAAAATTGCTTCCTTTCAATGTTCTCCCAGTAACTGAAAGCTTTACTGCGCATCAGTGTCTCAGTGTCACTCTTTTTCCTAACATATAATTATAAAAAATCAGTGCATATGTCTAAACTGTGAGTTGCCAGTTCATCCCAACAGCCATAAAGCATTGCAGCGTGGCTGTAAGGGCCTGTGCCCGGCTTTGAGGATGAGCATTAGCCTGACCTGGGTGGTGCAGCTGTGCTGCAGCCTTGCGGGGCGGGGGGGGGGGGGGCAAAATGCAGAGCATCAGGAAAGAACAAAACAATCTCCAGCCATGTGGCTCTGAAGAGTTGGGGTCAGGGAGCGTGTCTCCAGTGCCTGCCCTCTATTTTCACTAAAACAGGTGAATTTTAGAGTAGGCGCTGACCTACATAATGTGGGAAGCCTTGCCTGCAACTGTTCCTGCGAGATTAGCAGAGGGGGCTAGGTTGGGGTGTAAAGGGGTAATAACATTTTTTACTTTTCTTTTTTTTTTAAACTTGTTAGCTATTTAGAGTCCAGTCTCATTAAATCCATGCATTACAATTCAGTGGCCTTTGAATGAATGGATTAATTCAGTATTATTTTATCGCTTTCTTCCTGCACCCTGCAGCTGTGCAGTCTAAAGTTATCTTGTTTTCTCATTTATAAGTGTTGTAAAGGAAGCTCCCTGGAGATGATGCAGTGTGCTGAACACGAAAGCCTCTGCTGAGCTCTATTGCTGTGAACAATCATCATAACAAGTCCTCAAAGCTGCAGCCTGGGCCACGCTTCATGGGGGATGTATTAACTGTACGTTTCCCCTTTTTGCCGTTTCACCTAGGGTTCTCTGTGACACACCTAGAAAGGTGCAGAGCATCAAAACAGCAATATTGATTTGTGAGGTTTGGGCTTATTTTTTTGTGGTCTGGGATGACTGTGAATTACACCTTCCAGCAACATCGTTAAAGCAGCTGCAGGTCCAGAAAAATGGTGTCAAGAATTGGAATTTGTGCTCTTCATTGCTTTTATATAGAAAACACTGGGGTTTGGGTTCTTTGTAAACAGAAATCTCTCACGCTGAGCACCACAGATTTCAGAAAAAAGTATCTAGAATATCTGAGGCCACTTCTGCTCAGCGGGCACTAGGAGGGCTGTGGTAATGTGTGCTGCGTTTTAACAAAAACCTCTCATCTACTTTGGCATAACATGTTTGAAAAGCCTTGCTGGATTTCGTCTTTCCTAGTAGATGATAAAAGTTCGTTTTGATTTTCAGGATGTACAGCTGTTCAGACCGGTTACTGGCAATGCTGTCTGTATTCAGCATGTCTATGAAACTGCCTTGATTCTCTGGAGAAGGGACTGAGGGGTGAATCTCATCCTTTAATGTCTGTGGCAGAGCTGCCCCTGGCCAGCCCCCCCCCCGAGGGCTGATGGAAAGAAAAACCAGAGGCATTTCTAGGGTGCAAACTTTTATAGGTACAAGCTGCTGTAGGACCCCTCATCTCCCCGAGCTTTTTCCCTCCTGCAGGCTTCAGCCACCACATTGCACATTCTCTGCATTTGTGATTCAGATGAAGGGGGACCACCCCAGGGCATCATGGTGGGGACACCCAGCACTGCTGCAGCTCTTTGAAGGGGAAATACAGGAAACAAAGGCTTTTCCCTAGCAAATGGGTGTTGGGTGCAGGTAAAGAAGGTGAAATCTGTTTTGTGGTGTAGGCAGGATGGCCATCACTTGGAGGAAAGCTCCATTGAAGCCATTCTAGGATTTCAGAAGCTGTGCAGTAAATGCAACAAGAATCAGTGGAGCCCTTCCCACCCAGTCACTGCATACAGTACTCTCCAACCTCCTAGGAGCCAGTTACATCTTTTGCTTTATCCAGAGGTTTCTTTTTATTTTAGTTCAAACCTCTCCTCTGATAAATCTGGGATAGCAACCCTCCCACTCAACTTTTTTATTCCTGTAGAATTTTAGTATGAATAATTTCATAGCTGGAGATCTTAGACCTCTGTGCAAGTTCCCCTGTGAAATAAGCAGCCTGCCCACAGCCCTGGGAGGCATGGCAGCCAACGTGAGTGGGTGGAACTCTGTGGTTTGTTTGGAGGACACTGGAGGCAGGAGGGATCGCAGAGATGATGCAGAAGGCTTGTTTTGGCACCTCAGGGATACCTCATCTCCTCCAAGAAGCACCTCAGCAGACACTGTGGCCACTCACGCTGCATGGCCACAGGGAGGCTGAGCTCTCTGCAGCCTCACTGCTGAGAAATGGGATCACTGTTGGTGCTGCCATGCAGGCAAGGGTGAGCTGCCTTTCCTCCAAACCAGCCCAGCTTCTGTCCTCTGCTGCCCAGTTGCTGGGCACGCTGTGTATTTGGTTTACACTGGGCGTTCGCAGGTCCTAATGTGTATTGCCATGTAGGATTCATTCTTCTGTCCTATGGCTGATACCACTTTGCTCCTAAGATGAAATGTGTTGTCCTCCTGCCTCTTGCCAGCTCTGGGTCCTTCCTGCAGGAGGAGGGACAGCCAAGAAGCTGTGTCCCAGGAAGGCACACTTGCTTTCCAGGAGTAAACTACAGCCTCAATCCAGATGTGCTTTTTTTCACAGTGTGTTTAATTTTCTGTTTGAAGTTGATGTTGCATCAGGGAAAAGCTGACAGGTAAAGATGGTTAAAGAGTTCCCAAAGGCAAGGTACTTAGGCTGTAAAATTTCTTAGACTACTCCCTCCCTCTGTAGGTAATTAGTAAACTGCTCACTGAGATTATTTCCTATTAACAGGTATGAATAACTGCATAGTCCTTATGCTGTTTGGTACCTGATAGCCCAAAACCCACATGTAGGTAAATGTGAAAATTAAATTACTCACCAGTGCTCCTGGGCTTTAACTCCAGGTCTAACTGTGTGTGGGCTGACATAACGCCACTTTAAAGGGGAGCTTGTTTATGAGGAGCTGGATGATAGAGCTGCAGAAGGGAATTAGACTCAATGTGTCTTATACCTGTTAATTGAATCAAGCTGAGGTGCTTGCAGGGAGGGTGCGTTTAGACAGCATCAGGGCTTGGTTTGTGCCTGCACTGCGCTGGCTGAAAGCTGGAGCTGCGTCTGTAAAAACCCGAAGGCAAGCAATGAATCATCATGACCTGCAGCTGCTCCAGTGTCAGTGTCCGATCAGCAAAGGTGCTTTCAGCCTGGTTTCTGCTCAGCGCTGCAGTGCGATCAGCGCAGGGCTAGCTGGGGGTGGCTGGGGGCTCTCCTGGGACCCAGAAAAGCCGGTGGCAGACCTGCTTGTGTGAGGCTGTGTGCTCCCTGGGACGCAGAGCTGTCAGCCCCCATTTCTGGGTATGCTGGCAGACTTGCTCTGTGCTAGCACATTAACTCCTGTAGAAATTGTTCTCTCCCAGGGTGGAGAGAGCATCCATTTCTGACAAAACTGTTTCTTTGCAATTAGCTCCAAAGAGAAGGGCCCTTAGTGCAGAGATAAAACACCAGTGGGATGAGCAAGATGTTCACTCTTTTCCTCTCAAAGTCCTTTGTTTTCAGGGAGGATGTAGCTGTCATCTCATAATTAAGTTCTGGAAAATTATCTGCATCATTAGATGGAGGTTGCAGTGTGGAGTCACGTTTTTGATCTTAAAATCTAAAAACGTTTAAGCATGTTTGGGCCATTTATCTGCTGTTGTAAAATACAAATCTTTGGGAAAAGGCTTAATGCAGCAGTCATTAATACCAGCATTAGGTCAATGCACAAAAATCCATTAGTGCAGCAGTAGCTTTCTGGTTTAATTTTGGCATTCTCTCTTACAATTATTTTTGTTTTATTTTTAATGAGGAGCACTAACCTTGATATTCACAATGTAAGTAGTGTTATATAGGACTGGGAGGGACCTCTGGAGAGTCTTCAGTCCAACTCTAAGACAAGACCAAGTTCATGTACTTCACCCCTGAGAAATATTTGTGTAACCTCTTCTTAAAGCCTTCCACAAAGATTCCCCCAGCGTCCAAAGAAAAAGATTGAGTGTTTGGCCCCAGGCTGTACTCATTATTCCAACTGAGGCCTTACCAACATTGAAGAGAAAGGAATAATTGCCTGCCTTATTTATTTCATGCATTCCATGAAATCTGCCTCCTGTTCATCAGCATTGCTTTGCAAACTCCTGTTCAGTTCAAGATGATTCCTAACGCTTTTCCGCATATTGCTGCCTGACTAGTTATCACTGACATTGTACTGCGTATTTGATTTTGCTTTCCTTGGTGTAGGGATTTGCATGTGATAAAACATTTTGAATCATGTCAGACAGGAAAGATATATATCAGAAGCAAATATGGCTTTGAAAGTCAATGTAGTTTCTAACGTACAGTCACTTACTCTGTGATAGCTGTTTCAATAACACTGGAGAGATTTCATTTCCATTTGGTAGGTGTTATGTGTTTTGTTTCTAACAAATATTAATAACTGCAGTAGGTACTCATTTTCAGTTAACCAGGAAGCTACTGATTTCCTGTTGTCCTCAGTACACATGGAAAGGTGAATATATTTATATTCCAGTGAATATATTTATATTCCAGACCATAGGAAATTTTGTGCATTTATTGGTACAGTAATTTTGGGGTTTGTGGCATTCAGGAGAGGTCCATGAGACAGGATATATGCTGATTAGCAGTGTCTTCTCATTGACTACAATTAGCTAAAGTAGTTTTCTGTAGCTGTTCTGACATAATCTTCCATTAATATAAAAACTTGAGCCCAGTGATATGTTCAGCTTTGTGATAGCAACCTGGGGAGAGAAATTCTGACCAACATGTATTACTATTTTAAATGTGGAAAAAAGAAATTTTCAGTACTTGAAGAAGCTATATGAGATAGCTTAGGACTTGCCTGAATTTCTTGGTACGTAATCTCCATGCATGGAGCTTTTGTTCTGTTTATGGGTGTAAAAACACCCTGGGTATGTGCAGATGGGGGTGTTAACTTCAGCTTCAGACAGCTGCAGTGATTCTAAATAGGAACAGGATGGGTCACAATAATTTATCAACAGACTTGTTTTCAGTCTCCTATTCTAGGCTGAAGAACCCCTTTGTACAACAGCATAATAACCAGCGGGCAGATGACTTTGACTCTCTCACTCTCAGGGGCACATGAATAAGACCTAATGAAAATAGCAGGGAGACAAAGAGCGATAGCTACTTCATGCTGCTAGCAAAGATAGTCCTTTCTTACACTCCATACATCTGTAACAGTCCGCATCTACAACACACTGGACAGGGCCAACAACTGTAAACAATGTTATCAGAGGACAATGTGAGCTGTATGCATGTTTATTTCAGATAAATTAACACAGGTCTGTTCACTGGAGCAGAGAAAATAAAGCAATTCTTTGTCACTCTGCAAAAACCTGATTTGAAAAGAGCAGTTTTAACCAAGAATGTTTGGAAATTGAATGTTAGTGGTGATGAAAGGCTGATCTTCGACTGTCTTATCTTTCACTGTGATCCTTCTTGTCGCCTAGACATATTTAGACAGTCTCTAAATATGCTGCTCATGAGTAATGCAAAGGAATGTAGAAAGATGTAGATCCAGTCCAGATTTTTGGTTTTGGTGTCTTCACAGCCTCTAACTGAGATGTTTAATTCCCTGAAATGACATTTGCTCTTTTGCTCAAAAATAAGATGGTCTTTAACCAATGCTCAAAACCTTCATCCACTAGTAAGACAAACAGACCGAGCACATCCCTCCCTACCAAAATAAAACATCTTTAAAATGCCATGTTTGGTCTCAAAACTCCAGCTGAATGCACCAAAATTAATGGGATGTTTGCCTGATGGGTCTCACTAGCTGCTAGTAGGAATAGACACAAAACACCCAGTATAAATTATAAAATGTAGGTGCAAAACCAGTTCAGTTTTACAAAATACAGCTGTGATAGATGTGCAGTGCAATAATAGCCTATGCAATGTTAGCCTTAAAGGAAATCTTTACTGTATTGCCATGAAAATCATGCCTCTACTTCTATAAGTCTTTTTTTGTGTTTTTTTCCCATAGTTTTATCCCTGCACTTTCCAAATAAACAATAATACATAGTTAGGAGACATACTAGGAATAGAAAGCCTGAAGAAGGTAGTGTTGAGGTTTGATGCTTTTAAAACACCCCCTCCCAACTTTGGCTGGCGTGGTTGGGTACATTCCTGACAGATGCTGTGTGACTGGCTTTAGGAGTAAATCCTGAGACCTGCAGCTTGTGCTCCCCTGCACATCCACTCCACACCCACAGATGGAAACACTGAAAAGCATTATTTAAGGTATTTTGAAAGCTATGGCTCTAATAATGTCCTTATACAGGATAACTCTTAGGAGTTATCCTGGAAAGATACATGGTGGCCTCATCGCTCATATACACGAGAGAGGATGTGAAACTGGATCAGGTATGAGGTAATGACTGAGATATGGAGAGTATGATATGGGAGAAGAGCAGAAGGGCTTTATTTGTTCAACCTAGGAAAAAGCAAGAGGATCTATGATCACTTTCAAATAGATGAATGAGGGAAGCAAACACTATGGAAAACTATTTTAGTTCAAATAAAAAGCTGTCACGAAGAAAACTAGGTATAAAGTAGTCACAAATCTCAAATGGAAATAATCTTCATTAAAAAAAGGTTGGGCAAATAATGAGTTTTAAATGAAGTGTTTATCAGCTGTGGAACAAAGGGCATAATGGGATAAGACTTGATGGCTATTCTTTATTTAGGAAAACTTGAAGCCTTTTTTTTCCTTTTAAAGAATAGTAGGTGCAGCAGTTTTTGTGTGTTTGAAAAACATTCATCACTTATTGAAGTACCTTC
This sequence comes from Fratercula arctica, assembly GCA_947846985.1. Taxonomy (NCBI): domain Eukaryota; kingdom Metazoa; phylum Chordata; class Aves; order Charadriiformes; family Alcidae; genus Fratercula; species Fratercula arctica. Next base: position 32,846,558 of record CANTUZ010000010.1, read on the forward strand.
TATGCTCTAGGGACCAATCTACTTAACATGTATAGGTTTGCAGTGGTACAGCCTTTGGTCGTGTCACGGTTCACACTGAATAACAACCCTGCCACTCTTTGAAATACGTGGGAAAACTTCCGCTGGCTGTACTTACGGTAGCCCTTTGCTGTGAATTAGGCAATAGAGCATCCATCCCTGCCAACTTTGCAACCTCGGCTGCGCTTCACAAAGCGCTCAGAGCAGGCAAACATGCAGGGGCTGCTGCGACTGCCTGCAACGTGGCAAACGATTCACAGTAAACAACCTGTTAGGCTTCCCCCCCGCCCCTGTTCATTGTGAATTATCTGTGAACAGATGGTTATAATGAATAAATTCAGCCTTCAGAATTACTTTAGAAATGCTTTTATACCAAAAAATTCCAGTCTGAAGCATTTGCTTTGACTTTGTCTTGACTGTTCATCCCAAAGAGATGAGCCCCCTCTCTGGTTCCTGGTTACGGAGGCCAGACAACTAGGAAATGATGCTGCAATTTATAGCCCAAAGGTAGAAGAGCTGAATGTCGAAAGCATCAAGGTCGCGGTTTCCAGCTTTTTGGGAGAGTTCTATAGCAAGTTGGACTGAAACATTGCCAGAGCCTCAGTGTAAAGCCCAGTTATGTGCAGATTGAAAAGCTGTAGTAGTTATGCTAAAATCAACTGAAAAGATCAGCTACACAAGCAAGCATATGCTATAGTTATCTTTTGATAATGTCTTTTACACTACTGTAAATTTTAACTTCATTCAATTAATACATATTATTGTTGTTTCTAGCAAATATTTCAAAACCAAACGTCATTTACTTTAAGTATGATTTTATTACTCTTACTTCAAGTTCTTTTTTAATTGGAGTGCCTTTCCCTAACAGAGGAAGGAAAATTATTTGGCTTGTTATCTTCTAGTCATCCCCTAGAAATTAAACTAGTGTATTCTGAATAGATATTCTGGAAGTAAGTATTCAAAGTACACCTCTCCAAATGATTATTTTCAGGTTGCCAGGGACTACGCTACTTTTCTTTTGCTATCAAAGCTGTATCTGAAAATTGAGCAATGTGTTTACAGATGTGGGGGGTTTTCCCCACCCTATAACTAAAGGAAAATACACCATATTTTTTGAAAGACGTACAGGGAATCGCCTTTCCCTGTGTTAATACAGTGCACAGAATAGTTATGTACCTGAGCGCTACTACAGCAGACCTGAGTAGCAATCGTGTGATAAGTAACCTATTAAAATGACAGTGGACTCCATATGAATAATTCCCTTCTCGTTTATTGCCACTGCAGGACTGGAGATGCAGGAACTTCTTTGTAAAGGCGAGCTTGCCTGGGTGTAAGGCTCGGAGAACAGGTTTGGGCAGCGGCTGCCCTGCAGCCCCCAGCACCGCTGTGCAGCCAGCCCTTGCAGCTGGCAAGGGACAGTCTGTCCCCTGCGGTGAACTTCTGTCTTGGGTGTTTTGGTGGCACGAGTGCCTGTACAGCAAGTACTTCTGAGTGTGATCTTGGGTCAGCCTGCTTCTGCCTCAGCTCCCATGTTTGTGTGTATAGAACAAACACTGTTGCGGATGGAAGAAAATGTGTGGTTTCATGAGGAAGATGCTGACCTCTGGGCACAGTTTGCCGACATCTGATTTGTAAAAGCAAGGAAGGAGATTGGGGTAGCTTGGTGTAAATCATGTCAGGTAAGCCTAGCTTCCATCCATTTTTGCCTAGACAAAGATGAAGACCTTTTCCTGTGGAGCTCTGCACATCTCGACGCCGTCCCATGCTTGGTGCGTGCCCTGGGGGCTGCCGCAGGGTCTGGCCAGCGCTGGGAGCAGCGTCACAGCGGAGCACTGTGCCACCAGCACTCTGCCTGCTAAAAGTGCAGCGACACCAGCCTGGTGGCTGATTGTCTTGCCGTGGGCATGCTCCTAAGAGCTAGGCTGGTGAAAACACAATTATAACTCTACAGTACAGTAAGATCTGCTCGTTTCGCTATGTGAGTTGGATATCAGGCTTCTTAGCACTACAGCTAGGCTGGCAGAGGTAGGGATGGGAGCAGGAACCATCAAAGTGGTGGGATTAAAGAGGTAGTCCTCCTGTCTAGCTTGGTTCTGGTGAAGTCTCAGCACAGCATTTGACTTACATCTTGTAATATCGAGTGCAGCATTTGGGGAGACCTAGGGGGAAAAAATGTTTTGTGCATTGTTATGTTCCTGATTTGTATAAAAACTACTGGGAGATAAGAGCCAAGCTGTAAAGAGAGCCTGACTCTCCCTAGTGGTTAGGCTAGTCTTGGAAGAAGTGGGAGACCTTGCTCCAGCTGCTGCTTGACATCTTTGTTTAGCAGGACATCCTGATATCCAGGGCTTCGCAGGACCCTGGCTGCAGCTCCCTGTCCCCACACGCTTTCTCTGCGGAATTAACTGCCCGCTGCAATGGGGCAGCCGCTGCAATGGGGCAGCCCCCGCACTTGCCCCAAAATACCAGATAATCCTGTGGTCCTCAGAGCATGCGCAGCAGATGCAAAAGACTGAGGCTGTGCAGCCTGGGAAGCCTGTGGATTGCAGTTTATCTGAAACAGATATATTTTAGTTTGGGGAACTGGCACTTATCTATTGATTACAGCTCACAAACACATAATTTCTTTGCCATAATGAAGCTATGGGTGCATGCTGTTTGATTTAAAGTTTGAAAAAAGCAATTGGCTCTGAAGCCTAAACCCGTATTTCCGCAGAAATGAAGCACCTTTCCCGTCGGAGTTCTTCAAAAGGGCCTAATGGCATCATTTCTCCAAAGTTACACAACATTAACTTTGTATGTTTTTTCTAGAAATGAGGGGAAATTATGTGAACATCTAATGCAATTAATTGATATAAATATGCCTTGTGGCAATAAAGAAAACCAAATAATGTTCTTCCTTAATGTAATGAATCAGTTTAGAAATTGTAAAGCAATAAATGTATCACACTGAATTTAACAGCACACACTGGAAAAAATGATGCTGTTAGAGCCACAGTTCTAGAAATGTTGTATTTCTCTGAGATAGGAACAGAAAAAGAGGAAACTCAACTATAAATAGAATAAACTGAATAGCAACATGTTTCATGCCTGATAATTAAGAAATCAATAACAATATTATATGATATGCCAGGCTCAGCTGCTTTTGACATTTCTGGGACCTGAAGCTCCAGACTTTTATGTAAACACAGGATTTTATTCATATGAGCATTATTGTCGTTGTCAGGGAGACAGTCACTCGTCTACCGTTGCTACACAGAGCATTTTAATCATCCCCTCTCAGTCAGAATTCCTGCTTTTCACGTAGCAGACAAAGGTTCCTTTTCTCACTTGCTTTGCATCTAGATATCGCAGTTAGACAAGTCCTGCATCAGGTCATGTGCGATGAAGGGAAAAAGTCATTCTCGGAGAGAAAAGAAGCACCTATTATTAGCGTTCCCAAGACACACTGCTGTAAGACAAAAAAATTGATCTTTTTTCATTCTTAATGTGTTCTGTGCCAATGCCTGCTATTTTTGCTGTTAGCTTTTCACGTTTGCTTGACTGTTTTATTTGTTACCTTTTTATTACAGCAACAACTGTCTTGCACCAAAAAAAAAAAAAAAAAAAAAAAGCTGACTGGTAGGAAGACGTTTTAGTCTCTTGTTGCTAAATTCAGTAGAAACTGCTAGAGACCAGGATGCCACAGAATTGTGGGAACCCTGACTGCTGCTTATGTGTCTTTTTTTGTATTACTGAATAATTTATGTTTTGAGAGGGAAAATGTGCAGTCTTTGTCACCTTTTATTTCTGTCTTTTCTATAAATTTAAATTTCTCAGTGAGACAGTATGGAACTGCCAGAAACACAGTAGAGATTGTGCAATAATTTCAATCCCTGTAATTTAAAATTTGTGTCTGTCAATGCAGAATAATTGCTTCTCCAAAGACTAGCACGATGCGCCTGCAAGTTCAGCCTCTTAACCCGACTGCTGACTCCCAAAGGCATCTGGGCTGTGATGCAGGCTTTGCGTAATTGAGGGCTAAAATAAACACACACACAAAAAAATACTCCAAAGTGGCAGGATTTGCATGTCCCTCTGCACTGTGTTAATGCTACAATCGCGGTATATCATAAAACCGTGCTAAGCCATCAGGTGATAGCTCACCCAGGTTTGCATGCGTGTGCCCAACCCAGGCTGGCCAGTTTTGGCAGGCTGAGTTGGGGTGCAACCACCCTGCATGGGCCAGGAGGAGGATATCCAAGTGAGAATTGTGTTTTCAAAAGTGGGCTGAGAGATGGGCTCTGTGTGTTGATACTTTAACTCCTGCTAACCCATGACAGAGATAGGAATCTTTTTTGTAAGTCTAAATAAATAACTAATGGGCTTCTGGTGAATGGAAATGGGAAATCCAGAGTTTATGTTGGGTTTTGCAGCTTGTTTTCCTGGTGGCCCCTGGCAAGTCAGATAGATCCTGTCTCCTTCTTCTGTCTGTAAAGACCATTTATTACTTATCCTGTGAGCACATTACAAAGGTTGTTTAGCTAATACTTGTGAAATGCTTTCAATGGGAAATCTGTTGGACACGAGCTTGTTTCATTCTAAACTCTGCTTTCTGAGGTAACCACAAGCAGGTATAAGAGTGGTTTTTCAGTTACAACAAACAGATAGTTTGTGAAGCAGCATTTCACAGTTTGAGGTTTTATGTTTTTTTTTTTTTTTTTTTTTTTCTTTTCTGCCCTGAGCTATTTGAAGAATTTCTCCAGGGAGAGGGCAAAGCAGGGAAAATTGAGAGGCTCATGGGAAAAGCTTACCAGAACATTAAGGAAACTGGGCTAAACCCTGGTATCAATGTCAATATTTATTTTCAACTTTGTATTGGAATGGAGGAATGCCAAGGATAAGTTACTTAATTTTTCTTTCGGAGGTGAATCGATGAGAAAATGTTTTACTGCCACCAAACCCTAAAAATTGTATGACCTAAATTCATATCCAAAGTTGCCCTGTAGACCATACCAAAGAGAGAGACTTGGCTGAAATACTAAGCCGGATCTTGGGGAGTTTCTGGCTGCACAGTGGATCTTGCCCTCTGCAGTATCCATGTTCACTGAGATTAGTTCCCCATATAAAACAATCCTTTTTGCTTATGTCCATTGTGTTTATCAGACTGTAAGATTTTCGTGATGGAGATGCCCTTTTTGCCTGTTTGGTTTTTAACAAAATAATCTAACTGCCCAATAATAAGTGCTTATCTCTGCTCACCTACCTATGATGTGACAAACTGGTACCACAACTAATACGTGGTCATTATAATCTGCACGAGTATATTAAAGGATTCATATCAGATGAAACTATTTTTTTTCATAGACCCTAGATTTCCTTTAAAATTAAGGTCAGAAAAAAACATTTGCACGTAACCAAAGCTGTCTGCATGTTTAGTTTGGATTTGATGAGCAGATTCCTTGGGAAGACATGCGTAAGTAGGGGTAGGGACTGAGACTATACAAATAAAATGGATTTTTTTCATTCTTTAGGGAAGCATTTAAATGAAAGGCAAGGAAAGATCTGATAAGGAATGAAAACTTAATGTTCCATTTCAGGTGGAACAAAACATTTCAAATTACCTAACCAGGCAAACATCAAAACTGAAAGAAAAATTTTCACTCTGCTCTGCTTCTTATTCTTCTATGCCAAGCTGCTTCCAGAAGTAAAATTTTCTTCCTGTGGCACTCTGGCATAACTTTTGCACAGTATCCATTTTGATTAGCACCTCTGGGCAAACTCGTGCCCAGGTTCCAGGAGTAATTTATTGCTCAAGCAACAAGAGAAACCCATGCTGTTTGCAAACTGCACAGCTTTAGTTATCCTAAGCATAATTCATTTTGTTGTAAGGCAAAACTTTCACGATACAGTTCTGAAATAATAACATATTCAACAAAAAGTCTTCCCAAGTGCATGCAGTGATATATGTCTTTGTAGATTTAATATAAACTGAGCCTACTTGCAATAAAGAGCCACCAGAATTTTCCAAGCCAGTGGGGACCGACGGATTGTGTAAAAGTGTAGAACATCAATAAAATAAACTTGGCAGGACCGTTAATTTCCATTCCAGTATAAAATCCAGTTTTGCTGATTATGGAGGTCAATAAGGAATTCTGAAGTCTCCAAACAATTGTGTGGGTTTTTTTTTCACGTCTCTTTATTCAGGGTTGGTAAGACTGGCACGGAAAGCAATGCTACCTCTATCTCAGGATGTAACTGTATTTTACAGCGCAGCCTAAGCACTACATCTTAAACTCATGTTGCATGTTATCAGACTAGATTCTCGTCCTAATTACACTGGCATAAACAGTTGTGGCTTAATTGAATTCAGTTGAATTGAATAATTGCTGTGAGAAGAAAGTAGATCTCATTGAATTCACAGTCCAAATTAATGTTTTAAAAACAAACCCAGTTCACTCAGAAGCTATGCAAAATGCTGGATGTTGCAAGTTCCTGTAGAAGTTCAAAAGAATTGCACGACACTGGTGACAAATCCTCATTTGGTGCATATTAATAACCTGCTAATTCAACTGCATTTTTGTGTGATGTTTCATGACCAATACAGGTGTATAAAGTTTAGAAATCGGATGAATTTGTTCATCTAGCAACCAAGCCAGCGTGGCATGGTGACAGACACACAGCAAAAACGGTGCACAAAAATGCATTATCAGTCAAATGGAAAAGGAGTAGCAGGCAAATCTGTAAGCTGCAGCTATAATCTTTCATTCAAAGTGGCTTAAAAATACTAGTTCAGACTCACAGCCTTCTTGAGGAGTGAGGAAGTATAATCATGTCAGAAACGGTTGCTGCTTGTTTAGGATCATACACTTAGTGGAAAAGTGGGGACTAGGAGCTGGAAACCCCAAGAACCTGAAAGGCTTGAGGATATTCCTAGTAACATTTCAGTTACTCACCCCAAGTATTTGATTCTTAGTGATTATAAGAAATTTTGCCTGGCAGTTCAGTTTCCTAACTTGAGGAGTCCTGTTAAGATAGAAATACCACAAAGAATGATTATGCGTGAAAATTATTGAGGGGGGAAAGTTTACTTAGCTGATATTTTACTAATCTAAAAAGAAATTTAAAATTTCCAGTGCTGTAGAGACATCTGAATGACTTTCTAATGTTCCATTGAGGAGCCTTCAGTGACTATGAAAGATGAATACAGTATGACCAAACTTTACCCTTAGGGAGGACTCATTAGTTCCTCCCTAACGGGCTCACCTGAAACACTAAGAAGAGACAGCAAGCTGGTAAGCCACTGAAGCTAGCTGCTGTGCTATCACAGTGCACATCTATTTATGGGTGCTTCCCTAAAGAAAGTTTATCAATAGCCAGCGTGTTCGCTTCTCAGCTGTTCTGCAGCAACAGCAGTAACCAGGACTCCCAGCACATGACTGTTGCAAATCCTTTCTTGGGCTATACATACTACACACGTAATCAACTGCCATTCAGGTTTTCTTGTATGATGTCCCCTGTGGAAATAAACAGATAAATTATTTACTGTGCACGCAAGATGATACTGAATACTGTGGCAGTTAAATATTGTAGTTACACTAATTTCCTGTGAACAGGACATAACTTATTCATAGTCAAGAAGTGCAGGAACTCTTTCACAAGCTAGATTTTTTGTCAGTCATTATGATTTTCCATGTGTTCTGTACTCTAGGAAGTCCTCTTTGAAAAGAGGACAGTAAATTATTTACCATGCAGGGAGTATGATACTAAATGGTACAGCAGATAAACCATGTAGCTACAGTGAATTCACATGAGCGTGACATGACATTCATGAACCATTTATTTAGTGTGACTTCCATGCTAAGCTCGTTATCTCTAGCAGCCCACATATGCTTTTCAGCTGTGAAACAGAGCTGTCTTCTGGAGCGCAGCACAGGTTAGCCCTTTGAAATCTGCCGCACCTTCACATCTGTCCAATAAACAAGTTGTTCTTGCCTGTGTAAATCTACAGGAGGTATCTAAGTCACTATGGTGCCTCTAGATAGTGCTCTGCCTTTCTAATTTGCTGTCATCTGGGGCCAGACCCTGCCTCTGGTGGGCAGAGACATAGTCATCTCTCTGCAAGGTGATATATGGGCTGCTGAGTGATGGCTGCAGGACATGGTGCTCTCAAGGGTTGTTTTGAGGTGGAATTGCACCCTGCAGCTCATGTACAGCACACTGTGTACAGGGTATAGTCTGCCACAGACACTGATAGAACGTGACATATCATTAACTAGAATTCCTCTTTAGAAAGGGAAAGAAAAGAGAAAAATACCAGCAAAGATAGCAGATGGCATCTCGAATACTGAAGTAAGGGCCTCAAGTGCTCATCCACTATAATGTCGGAATATTCATTTTGAACACTAGACTGTCTTTGGAGGGCTGGAAGGGCTTGTTGTCTTATAAAAGGATTCTCCGTTGTTTTATACAGAAGTGTTTTGAGGTGTCTGCAATGATTATTGTGGTTCCTGTCCATGTTCTAGGCCATCTGGAGCCTGGTCCAAGAAGGAAACTCTCCTTGCTGCAGCCCCTAAGCCTGTGCTTTTGTCCTGTAGTAGGGGAAGAACATGAGATATCAGTGGTCACAAAATTTTTAAGGAATGAAACAAGGAGGAAAATTCACTTTCTGCTTCCTTATCTCTGTCCTTAGAGTTCCTCAGATGCTTGTCTCTGTCTTAATGACTTTTGCATCTCCTGCCTCCAGTGTGTAGTGCGGTGCATTTTCTCTGGAGGCCGAGAGCTCCTGTCTCTCATGCACAGATGCAAGCGGTGGCACAGTGGAGCAGAGTGACTTGCCCTGAGCAACACAGCTTGTGACTGTCTCTGGTGACTGGACAAACCTTCTTTCCCCCTGCAGTGCTGCTGAGGAAAAGGACTTGTCATCCTCTGTAATTTAACATAGGTACAGCAACACGAGGATCAGTGTGAATGCTGATTGGAGAACATTTACCTGCAGAGAGTTAAAATCTGCTCGTCCAATTAATTCATGTAAGCCTACATACAAATGTGTTTATTGAAGATAAATTAGCTATCGTAGCTAACTTATTCTGCATACTTCTTATTAGCTATGTTAATTCCCTTAACTCACCCCACCATGTTTCTCCTCTTTGCTTCAATTCTGTTTTGATCCTCTTGGCACTGGTTTGAATAAGTTTTACATCATGGCTCCTGCGTTAAAATACTTTCCAGAAACAGCCCTATGCTTACTCTTGCTTGTCTAGCATTTCTCTCTTACAGCATGGAGGGTTTGTGTTTTGTTTTTGCTTTATGGACCCTCTTGCAAACACAGTAGTTTTTGGTTTTGCCTTATTGCACCCTGTGATTTCTGGAAGCAGCTGTATTTGCTTGCTTGTCACCTACTTTTATACAATAAAACTGCCCCTTGATTAAAGCCTACACTGAAGCCCTAAGCCCAGCCCTGTGTCAAGAGGGACTGTGCAGTCTTTTCTTGGAAGGAAGACCTGTGTCTTGCTGAATTTTATAAGGGATGATGCCAATTCAAGTAGAGTAGAAGACCATCAAACGATGGTTGTTGAAATAATTTAATAAGAAGTGCTAAGAAAACACCCCACACCATGCAATACACATAGGGAAATACTGTTCCTTTTCTTGCTATGGAAGTTGTATGCTGACATTGCAAATGCATTTGTTGTTCCATTTTTGAATGAATACCTTGTGCAAGTAGATTTTCCCAGCAGATTTCTGAGGAACTATATGCTGCTCCGTCACCTTTAGGCGCTTCTGCATCTCAGCTGTGGGATGCCATCCCAGTTTGTGTCCATGCGTGGTTCACAGAGTGACTCTGAACCTGGGAGCTCTGTCTACCTTCCCCTGGCACTGAAAACTCCATTTTGGCTGTGGGGCTGCTCCTTGCCTCCCGTTTCTCAGGGAGCTCACTGAAGACTTGTGGTATGGAGTTGTTGGCTAAGTGCTACACTGTCAAAATGTAATTGCTGTAACCAGCAAGAGCTAAACTGTGGCTCTCCTGGCAGAGGACATGCTGCTAGGGAGAAGGTCACCCTGGCAACACCACTTGCAGGTACTGCCGCAGCAACCTGCTGAGGGTGGCTGATGAGAACTCATCACGGAGATCTTGCAGAGCATCAATGGGCTTTTGCAAAAACAACTGTGGCTTTTGCTCTCTCCGGCTATTTCCAGCAGCTGAGTGAGAAACCCAGAGGGGCAAAGGAAATCCTGCTTTCCTTAAAACTGTCAGACCCTTGGGGACTAGGAAAGGAAAGTAGAGTTAGTGATAACCACTGCTTTTCCAAAGAGTGTTGTTTCCGTGATGACCTGTTGCTTTACTCCTTCGGTAAAAGCTGTGGCAGATTCACAATGCCATGAAAAGTATTTCAGTTCACAGCTATTACGAATGTTCTGCAGATTTAGCTGGAAACCAAAACCATCCTCCAATGGGAAGAGGGTGTTAGAGCATAGGGTGAGTCTGAGTCTCAGCTGGGACACAGCTGCCTGGGGATGAGGCAACCCAGCACCTCACAGTAGTTTGGTATGAGGCTAAAGCGAAATGCTCAGCCAGTGCCACCATACCAGCATGTGCAAGTCTCCTGGGCTTTCTGTTCAAAACCTGGACAGTCTGAACCTTATGAACTGTAGTTTAAAATTTTATAACTGTATTTCAGAAGTTTTGCTTTTCTTTTCTGCTTTCTTATAGCCACATAGATTTGTCTCCCATTTTTGCAAGTAGGACATGAGGTTTCTGATACCTTCTGCATGGGAAAAGGGGACTATTTCATAGCCATGAACCATACAACAAACTGTTTTCTAATCAGGTAAATTTTATCCTTTTGGTCAAAGTTTGACCCTTCTGTAGTGCAAAATTGTTAACCATGATCATTCATCTAATATCCTCAAGGATATTAGACAGTCTTTCAGCCAAGACAAGCTTTGAGGTATTTCTCTAGAAACAGAATTAAACCAGCGCGGACCCTCAGCATCAGAGCGGGGCATCTGCATAGCTGCTGTTTCAAAAGCACCTTCAGCTTCAGAGCAGAGACCACAGATGGCCCTGCAGGACACTTCAAGGAAAATCCATGCTCTGGAGCAGAGCCCTTCACCTCCTTCAGATGTTCTTTGTTGGGAATCTGACCCTCCTTCAAGTCTGCTTTTAGAATAAGAATGCAATTAGAAAAAGCTGGTTGGGGTGTCAATTCATGTCAGCAAAATATTCCCATGAAAAAAAACCTAACCCAAGAAAACAAGCAAAACCAATCAGTCCTCTGCCTGTGAGGTGCATGTCCCATCTGCTGCCTGAGTGAGCAGGTCAGGTGAGGAGAAGACAGGGCTGGAGGTAAATTTTCACAGGTACAATGTTGCCCGTGCTTAGCTGGCAGATGCAGGTGGACATCTTTTGCTGTTTGCCTGTTCTGAAAATGTCCCCCTGAGATCTAAAATCTCTTGCTGTGTTTAATTTACAAAACTCTCTGTTAATGTTACCCCCAAATGCTTCTAACAGAATTACTTAAGCTTCAGCTTCTCAGGTTGTTATCTGTCTGTAGAAATGCACCTTGAGAGATAATTTTCCACCACTTGAGACAAAACCTCCTGGCTTGATTCTAACATGTATTTCTAAGCATAATGAGAGGTAATGTACTAACAGCTCTGATATATCTAGTACTTCATTTAAACACCCTCAGACATAAACTTTGATATGTAGATTATGAATGACAAGTGCCATATTTTAATGAGTTTGCAAGGTAGAACTAAGGAATGTTTGGATAAACTGGAAGTTTTTGCATGCATAAAAACCATGAGCAGATGAATAAAAAAGGATTTTTTTTAATAAGATCAAAACCAATATATGCCAGAGGCTTTCTGACTTCACTGAGGAAATACTTTTTCATCAAGTAGTGATTTGCCACATCTCTTCATAAACAGCTAGGTTTCTACTCTAATTTTAATTGGACCTGCAGCAGCAAACTATTTGCCATGTCGATGTTTAGAGAGGGTGTAGTCCAGTAGTTAAACATTACACAGAATATACTCTTGATGATGCCTTTACAATTATTCCTCAGAAAGTTTACAACAGCATAGCTTTCAGTAGTTGAATATTTATCTATACAGAGGTATGCACAGTCCCCATCAGAGTCTCTTCTGTCATGATAAAAAAGAAAATAAATCCATTATGCGCTTTGATTCATGGGCAGAGTGGGAAAGTTCCAAAGCCAGCACAAAGCACCGCAACAATTTAAATTGAGAGCATCGCTTGGCAGGCTCCAGTTTTTACCAACAACACGAGCTAGTGAGTTAGAGCAATTAGTAGCTGTGTGAGGATGTCCTCATCTTTAATGAATCTCTGATAGCTGCTGCTTCTCCCAAGACCTCATTAAGGCCTTGCCGATTTGGAGCTAGGAAGAGATTGGTTTTTTGGACTGAAGTCTTTGCGAGTACTTGCCAGATGACCGTCGGGTCGCACCCTGCTAAAACAAGTTGCCATTCACAAACAGAGTTAACGAAACAGAGCAGGGGGGGTTGCCACAAACACGCTGCAGAGAACTGCTTAAAGGGGACATAAGAGAACAGAAGAGCAGTGATGTCTGGGGGCAGGCATTTATCAATACGCTGTTAAGAGATGTGCAAAAATGTTTTTTTTCCCCTTGTGGGTGCGGTACAAATTTATTTGTGTTACTAGCACAGCTTTTTCTTTTACTCTAGTGTAATAGGAGGCCTTTGCAGAAAGTCCTGTTCTGCTGTCCATCAGGAACTAGCCTGAGAGCAGAAGTCTGTTCCTGTTCCTTGCAAGGAGTGCTGGCTTGTCGTGCCTGCAGCTTGTGAAAGGCAATCAGCCTTTTCTGGTCATGGTAATTCTTCAGACAGCATGAGGGCTGGAGGAGGTGGGGGTGCAGGACACCCTGCCTAAAGTTTGTCATGTCAGTTGAAAGTGTCCAGTTCAATTTGAAAAACCAAGGGCGAAAAATATCTGCAACATCCAAAAGTAACAATGGACCCATGTAGCTTATTGTTTCAGAGGGTGACTGTAGGCCATAGAGAAGAGTGAGAGTATTTCAACTGGTCACTGACTTAAAAAAGGAAATACACTTTGAGTAGTGCCAATTACAGCACAGAAATTTCATCTCAGTTTTTGATAAGAACGTATATTAAAGGAAAAAAATAACACATACTTTTCACTTTATGTCTTCTCTCTGGCTAATAGATAAACAAGGTTTGGGAAAACTGGGAGTTTAAAAATTGGGTTAGATGTCTGTCAGTTCCAGCACACATATTTTGCAGAACCCTATTTCTCAAACCTTCTGATTTGTTACTTTGGCACGAGTGCTTCACATTTTTATTCTACCTTTCTGCTCTGTATTGTGGTTTCCCAGCTAAAATACAGACAGTACAGCAGAGTGAAAAAGACACAAGAGCCTCTTCACTGCAGCTTTCTGTGACGTACATGAGTAGAAAACTTGATTTACTTGACCAGCCATGCAGTTGTTTGTCAATGTCCTTTCCTTGTGATTCCTAGTGTAGGGTAAAGTGCTGATACAGTGTTTTCTGACACAATGTCTAGGATACTTCCTATGGTATTCCCACAGTTTCTTTCTTCGCCAATGTACTTTGTTTACACACGTTTTAGGTAATATCATTTTAACTCTCACTTGCTTCCTTTGGCAGTGTTTGCTTCAAACCTTCTCCTGCAGGCAGCATCATAAATCTTGCATAAGGTGCCTATACCTTTCTTGTCATGGCTTTTAATGCGTTCAGCAAGTCTGCAAGTCACAGTCACTGGTCTTGTGTTCGCTCACTGCTTTTTCTGCTTCAGTGCAGATGCTGGTTCCTGTTCGTTGTTAGCTACAATAAAATTTCTTTATTACCCGTCCACTATAATGTTTTTCTTATGGGTGTTCCACTCTTTCTTTGTCTTTTTTTTTTCCCATTTTACGCTGTCAGTTTAACCACTGGTGATTATCCCATGGCTTGGCTTGATGACATCCATCCTTGTCTGAAAGCCTGATGGGAGCTCTCTGATTATATCAAGTGTTCTGAAATAATTTCCCAGTTGATTCAGTCTCAGGAAAAACAAGCAACGCACGGCGTGCTTTGCGTGTGCCCCTACTACCCGTCTCCTCTGAAAAAAAGGTCATTTTGGTGATATTTTTTGCTCTTAAGCACAAAACTGCTTTCAAATGCAAAAGCACCCCCAGTGCTTCCCTATACTCACCAGGCAGCAGTATATCAAAGCACACACCAATTTTTGCTAAACATCCCTTTTCTCTCATGTTCAGTGCATTCCTGAGCTATTGGGCTGGGATGCATTTGCAGGAAAGCTGGACTGTTGGCAATTAACTAGTCATTTTAGGCTGGCAATTGACAGTGTAAAGAAGCTGCATGTGTGATACCTTTTAACTGCAAAACTGCTTTCTCCAGGCTGTGAAGTGGTTTCCACTCTCCAGCATTGACCTTGAGAGTGCAGGGGAGAAGCTGGTGCTCAAAGCAGAGGTACGGAGTTGTGCGTTACCACACCATTACCCAGTGATCAAAATACTCCTCCAGCATGTTAGCGGTGAGGCCCTGGTAACTGCCAGCATGGTATCAGGAAAAGTACTGGGAAGGTGTTGATTTTAGCAATACATTGGAATTGCTAAGGCTATTGTTTTCAATAGGACTATTTTCTTTGTCAGGGCGTTGGCACTTAGGCTAGGGAAATCTTGTATTCCCTTCCCTTTTCAATCTCACGTTTCTCAGGTCTCTCCATACACTTAGTATCACTTGGCACTGAGAATGAAAGAAGGCAACTACAGGCAAAAAGTACGTAGCTAATAGATAGTAAAGCATATTGTCTCCTGCTCTTACCTTTTTGCACTGATCTGAGCCTCCTACTCCTCTTCATGTTAGCTCTTCTCTGCTGTCACTGTTTTCTTTGTCGAGCCTCCAGATTAACCTTCTTGAAAGCTCAGTTTTCTTGTGTTGTATGTAAAGCTGTAGCAACACGTTTATATAATCTGTCAGTTGAAACAAGGAATAAAAATAGAAATAGTCACACAATATATTAGTCATTCTTAGAACAAATTACGTGTCATGGGACGGCGTAGTAAGAGAAAAATTCCCTGGGCTGTGGAGGGTTCTGGCTTAGCAGTTTTCCTGTTGCACTTCCCTTGTGAAACAAGCAGTGAGCACAAACGGGTGGGAGAGCGGCAGAAGCCCAGTGGACACTGCTGTGCTGCCAGGGAGGGCTGTGCTGGGGGACACGGCAGCTCCCCTCCCAGCTTCAGCTTGTGCAGTCAATTTTGTCTTTTCCCCAACTACATAAATAACCAGGAGACCCAGTTCTAGATGCTACAATTGACACACACGTGGATTTCTTCCAGAAAAACAGTTAAATTCTACTGTAATGTAATATGACTTTCAAACTATCGTAAGCAGCTTACTCTTTTTCTTCTGTGACAGTGCTTCTAAGTCATACGGATTTTACAGATAGGCTTTTAAGCCATAAAGAATGGAGCAATCTGTACTAAGGTAACTGGAACCATTTAATTTGCCAAGTTTATCAAAAGCCTTTGGTCTGCACAGAATTCAGATAATATTTAGGGAAAATTAGGAACCTGGAAGGGGATGGTTCTGAATTAGTTTTCTGATGATGTGTGTGTCTGTTAACTGGAATATTATAGAGATCTTTGCTTGTATTAATTAAATTGGCGAATAAGAACAGATTAGTTCTGATTCAAATGCATTACTGCTGCGAAGCACATCAGAAGATACTGGTGGGGAACATTTTGTGGGTCATAAATAAAATGGGAAAACACAACTCGCAATTTCCTAAGTCCCTCACCAAAATGTGGTGAAAAAAATCAGGGCTTATGGGAGAAGGTCAGTTTAAGCCTTAAGCTCATATGTCAAAGTTCTTAGGCACCCAAAGTGGAGCATTATTAAAGTTCTTTATTGTAAAGCCAAATTTTCTGTTTCAAAATTTCTTGCTCTTTATACACAGTAGCTGCATTTTGAGCCAAAGGAGGAAGGGAGCTAGTTGGTGGGCACAAAATCAGTGTTTACACAGAAGCTGGTGACTGTGGCCTGATTACATCTATAACAGAAAGAGGACTGGTTCCAACCACTATTGTCTATGGTGGCTGATTCCCAAGGTCTGCTTTATCAGAGCTGAAGAAAAAGAAGAAGAAATATGATGTGTGTATGTATGCGTACACACACACAAAAAATGTAAAAGAAATTTCAAAGATCTCTAAGATTTTTCTAGATGGCCAAAAAGCCAATATTCCTTGGCAATATGAAAATACTGTTTTGGCTAAAAGCATATCCTACTTTAGGAGAAAACAAAGTAAGGAATGAGAAATATAGAATGTAAAAAGCCGGGGGGGGGGGGGGGGATCAAACAGCATAACAGTTTTGAAATGCAGAAGAGGAGCAGAAAAGATCAAGAGTATCAGCATCATTCTGATGAGGGAATTTGCTTAGTGACATTCCAAAAAATGCACTAGTTCTTGTTTTGTAGAGAAAAGCAAGAAAAATTTTAGAAAAAAGATCTGACAGAGAGAACTGAAGAATAAGAGTGTAATTAATATGGCCAGACAAACCTGATTTCAGCCTCTGAGGTAAATTTACTTTTTGACTGAGATGTATATTCTTATCACTTAGCATTGCAACATCGAACCTGTAAAGTGCACTTCAGTGAATGATGAACAGGCTAAATAATAGGCGCAGTTTCTCAGTAATCTGAGAGTAAGCATTAAGAATGGGATAACATCGTGACTGGTAGAATAGTAAAGAACAGGATGAACAGAGTATCAGAGATATCTGAGCCACTTCCTAAACTGATTAACTGATTCATTAGAAGAATACACACCTTTAGGAACAAGGATTGCCAGCTACATGTATGGAAATGGGCGCTGTGCCTATTTCTGAATATGAGAGGTAACTAAGACAGTATTCCATGTGCAACTCCCAATATGTATTCAGCACTGGAAAAAAATCCACAGATGGTTAAAGAAGGCATAATAAATAGGAAAAAATTGGATTATACTGTTTTGTATGCCTTTGTCAAATTGGTATTGCAGAAGATGATCTGATCATGCTTAAAAGAAAGGAGAAAAGAAAAAAAAGAAAAAAAAAAGCAGCAGCTAGGAAACAGCAGAGTGTAGTAAAAATTCCCAAACTGATTTGAAGGTTAGAGATAATGCCTTCCATGGAGAGGCTTAAGGAGCTCAGTCTGTTTAGTTTGTCAGGAAGAGGCTTGAGGGGCAACTTGATTACAACATATAAATAGTTTAATGGGTTCTAATGGGCTTTTGAATGTAGTGGAGAAAGGCATAAGGAGGATCATCAGCTGGAAGCTGCAGCAAGATGAGTGCAAATAGTAAGACAGGAATGTTTAACAGTGACAGTGATTTACAATTGGAACAAGATATCAAAGAAGGTGATATATTCTACTGCAGTATCAGTTTCCTTACTGACTGCCTTTCAGCATAATGTGCTTTAGTCTAACAAAAAATCAGTGGATTCAGTTCTGGAGCCTCTAATAAGCAGGTCTGGCTACAGGATCTGCTTGTTTCCCTTCTGTCCCTCTATTTACATCTTTCTAGAATAGATACACTTGTATATTGAGTAAAGAACACTAGAAACTTCACTATCTGGGTATAATGATGAACTCCAGCACATTCTGTTATTGTATAATAAGTTGAACTGGCTGAATCATGGTTTTATTTTATGGAAAAACAAAAAAGTTGTAAAGTTAAAGAAATTTCTGAGGCTTCCTTTAAATATGCTTTTGATAAAT
The DNA here is from genome assembly GCA_947846985.1 of Fratercula arctica. Lineage (NCBI taxonomy): Eukaryota > Metazoa > Chordata > Aves > Charadriiformes > Alcidae > Fratercula > Fratercula arctica. The sequence continues at coordinate 32,864,343 of CANTUZ010000010.1, forward strand.
TCCTTGTCCCTCTCCTCAAAGCTCTGGTAAAAATGGTGTGTCTTCTGACAATGGATACTTAGATATTTTTTTTAAAGAGCAAAGACACTGAAGAGGGTTTTGCGTGATGCATTGGAGAATCTCAAGCAGCTTCTGACGGACATGTGCCATATCATAAAAGATATTTGTAGTTTTTAACTACGAAGCCAGGTTACCAAAGTCATGTGTGCTTTTGCAGAGCAGCTGCACTGAATTAGCAATACTGTAGGTTTTCCAGTGTTTCAGTCCTGACCACAATAAACCATCCATTGCACTGAGACTATTTTTATAGTCCCAGATCCATTCACTGACTACTGCAGAAACTGGCGAGGCAGGCAATAATTCATGATAATTGTGATAAATTTCTGTGTCAGTTTTTTAAAATAAGTGGTCTCAAACAATGTGCTACATTTTATATAAACCACACATGGAGCATGCAGATGGGGAGCTGTACCTTGCCGCAGGCTGGGAGCTCTCTACTGGTGCTTGCAGTCCCTTCCCTGCCTTGCCTTCGCTGCCTCTCAGAAACATTGCAGCACTGCAGCGTGTAGGCTTCACCTCATAGTAAATGCTAACTTTTGCTACATACACTGTGAAAAGAGGATGCCCACCACCATAAATACACTGAAAAATTATTCATCTGAACTAGCAACACTGAGTTAAAAGGCTCCGTATTCCTGTCCTGAGTTAGTTCACTATGAAAAGCATTTGCCAAAGCACGTGTGTGAATGTGGGGAGAGCCAGTCCACAAGTTGAAGTCGATCCAAAAAAGTGAATTTTGTTTTTGTTCAGAAAAACATGAAATCCATTTTTGTAAACCGGACATATATTAATTTGACAGCCATTCATCTCACCCAAATTTGAAGTCAAAATCTGCCCCCCGATGTGAACATGCAAACACTGCTCCTGGATAAACCAGGGTCAGAGAGGCGTGTGCTTAAAGATTGAAATGGATCTTTTCTGACTAGGCTTGTGGTGCACTCCTAAAACTCGTTAGTGTTTCATTGCAAGGCTCACTTCAATAGATGGGGATTAGCCTGTTAGCGAAGCACAGCACTGAACTGGCTAAGACTGATTGGGGTATTTAACTAAATGAGGAGTGTACAACTTTACGGAGTTTAAACATTATGCAGAATCTTCCTGCAGATAAAGTTAATGGAGAATAGTTAGCTTGTGCACAAAAATGTGTGTTAAAGCAAATATATAGGTCAGTAAATGCTTACAGAGGTTGCAGGAAAAATCTGGAAATAATATCTTGCCCTGCAGAACAGAGATTTGTGGCAAAACTATGTAGCAGAGTGATCTATTTAATCTGATTTATGAGTACTTTTCTTCTTTAAAAAAGCAATCAAACAAACTCTATGAATATGATTAGAATCAAAATAAATGCTAAAAGGGCAAATATTTATATGGGCTTCAAGTCAGAATTTTAGCTGTGATGAGGCCAAAATTAACACAATCCATGAGCCAGAAATCTCTGATTGTATTTAGAACAATAGTTTTAAACAAAATAATATGATCAATTTACTGTATAAAAACCCACAGGGTACACCAGTGCCAACATTTTATGCTTGAAGAGGCAGCATGCTTTCAAAGTACTAAATAATGAGGAGTTTTTCAGAAACATCCTAATAGTGAAAATGAGGACACAGAACTGTCCCTTTGCAGGCAGAGGAAGGAACTCAGCAGTATTTACGATGAATCAACCACAGATGAACTCTAGAAACCGAGCAGCTATAGCTGTGTTGGTGTGTGCAGAAAACGGTTGCCTGTGTGCATTAGGCACCTCTTGCATGCAATCAGGTCTTTAGGTGAAAGATTTTGAGGATGAGGTAGGGTTCTTTAGTTCTTCCCATGCACAATCTCCCTCTTTCTTGGACCACAACCGTGGTCCAAGAGCTGGCATGCTCTGTGGAGAAGTGACTGAGGTGCAGCTGTCGAAGTACGAATACTCAAAACAAGAAAGCAGGAAAAGCAATTTTGTCAGCAAAGTAGCTGAACATCAGTTTGAACCTGATTGAACCTACAAAGCTTTTTGAATGCTCGTGCTGAGTGGCAATCCTTCTCCTTTTAATCTTCCTTAGGTCAGGCTGGCTAGGGGCTGTCAGTTCTGGGACTTCCCCCTGCACAGGAGCCTGCTTTGGTGAAGGTGCAAGAGGAGATGTTGGGTTCTTTCACCTTCAAGTGCCGCCCTGACAGCCCTTGCAGCTGTCCCCTGTCTCTCCAGCTGCAAAGCAGCATCTCTGGCTGAGCTCCTGCAGCTTTAAACACATCTCTGATATGTGTTTGTTTAAGCTTCTCTTTAAACACTGCAACATTTCTTTCCTGGGTAATTTCTCAAGGGCTTTGTTGTCCTTACTGTTAGAATTTTTTTTTTTTTTTTTTTTAAAGGGTGGGAGAAATGGTTGAAAGTGAGGAAAGTGGCTAAAGGTGGCTTCTGACATAATTTTCCTCTTAGTGTATTTGCAGCTTGTTTGATACGAGAACACAGAAATATCATTTCAGGATTTGAGGGTCACTCCCCAACAATCTCAGGCTGGCAAAAAAGGCAGTTTCAGAGCAGAAAACAAGCCTATCTTTGGCTCAGGTTTCCCGTCCTGTGTCTGAGCTATTGCAAATCAAAACTCACATGCTCCTGATGCACAGACACATAAAAAACCACAAATAGCAACATGCAGGAGTTTTGTTACTGTCTGGGAAAAAAAAAAGCCACAATGCTCTCAGTGGTTTTGGAGTTTTTTCTTAGTTCTGCCTCATGATAAAAGCCTTGTACATTAAAACTGACACATACTCACAGATAACTTTTCATCCACAGTTTTCTTCTTGTAGACTATGGCAGCATTTTCAGGCCAAGCAGTGATTTCTTGCCAGAAAAGCAGCCAAAGGTAGGGTCATGCTTTCATGGCTTGTCTGTTCCTATTTTCCACCAGTTGCTTGAGACTGAAATAAAAATACTGACCACCCAACTTGAATATTTCTAGGACTGGTGTGCCTTTAAAAAATAACACTAAGAGCACTTTATGTAAACCACAGAGTTTAGTAACTGTTTTTTCTTTCAACCACAATGTATAAAATGTTTTGACCCCACAATATCCTCTACCAGCATCTGGTTTCATCATTTGAATTATCTCATATTATGTTGGCGGCAAAAGAAAAAAAAGAGATCATAAAGACACATTTTAAGCACAGGACTCAAAAGGCTGGGAGTGCCCTGCAGGTAACTTTAGGTCCTAAATCATTTCTTTGAGTCTGCTCAAGCTCAGCAGATTGTGCAGCTTCTTTGGTAGCTTATGCACAATGTGGTGCCGGGATGTACCTACTGTTCCATGCAGTTCTATAAAACATGTGCAGGGAGAGGTGGTTAAGAAAAGTCTTATGGCTAGCTGTGTTTTGGTGTACCTTTGGAGTGGGCAGATAGCACCAAGGACATCATTGCCTGCTGGGCACACTGCCTTCCCCATCTCCCTTCCTGCCTGCCTCCAGGAGCTGCAGAGCAGCGGGGCTAATATCTGCCATGCACACGCTTTTTCCACCAAGCAGTGAGGTGTGTGCAGGAGGAAGTGTTGAGGGTTTATATGTAAAATCCTGGCATGTAAAATTTAAGATGGTGAGGTTCCTAGGATGCTCTCGGAGAAGCCAATGCGAGCGCTGGGGGCAGAGCAGGCACAGAGCATGCGTGTTGGGAGGACTTGCTGCAAGGCTCCTCACCTGACAGAGCAGCCTGCCTGCATCTGTGAGCTCTCCTGTCCCACCGCCGAGAAGCATTCCCAGGCAGAGGGGTTGGCTGTTGATGTGGTATGGTAGACAAGCTCATATATATTGGTAGCTGAATCATCCTGGTAACACTGCAGAGCATGTTGAATGTCTTTCAAACCCTTCAGGATAAGAGATGCCATATAAATGTAGTAGACTGGTGTGGAAAAATTCTTATCTGTGCTTACTGTATCGGTCTAATTCTTCTCCCTTAGTGCCAGTGAGGTCTATGATTCTTCACAGGGCAGGACGCTTTATTTTTGAGGAAGGTCTTTCTTTGTGATATATAATGCTTGTGTTATAACACTGCTTTGACCTGCGCTTTTTGAGAAAAAGAATAGTATGCTTTACCTTTATTCATTTGCTCTGAAAATACTTTTGCTTGACCTTAGCAAGGCACAATAATTGAAACCTCCCAAGTACTTCTGCCTTTGTACTAATTTTTGCCCTGGACATGGGTGATTCCCTCTGGACTCACACACTGTGACTGTCCTTATGCAGCAGCTGGGATTCTTTCAGCTACCAACTTTTCTTTCCCCTTTCTTAGCTATGGGTTTTGTGTATCCTTTTGTCTCTGTCCTGTCACAACAGCAGCACAGAGCTGAGGTCAGATTTTACATCTGAACACTTTCCTCAAACAACTAGGTACTGTTTTCCCTCCTGATTCCACAAATCAGTACAATAAACTTTATCAAGCGGTATATAACGATTCCCTTTTAAATAGCAAAATGTTTTTCCTGGCTCCTGTTTGTGTTACTCCTGGCGACTCAAAGGTCTGTAAAGTCGCTTCCCCTGCCAGGCTGGCTCTCAGTGGGACGCTTTAGCAGCCGGCAGTTTGGATGCATGCGAACAGACGTGCTGTTTTCCAAGGCAAGCACCCATTTGTTAGTGCGAGCTGCTTGCGCTCTCCTCTCAGCAGGAGCTCTTCCCCATTGAACTTTTGAACCACCGAAGCAAATCGAATCATGTAGCTCTACAAAATGGAAACCAGCATTTGGGCTGCGTGAAGGAACTATTCCAGCTTCAGCACAGTTGCCCAGAGAAGCAAAGCCAACACAGAAACACATTGTCCTGGGTGACTAAAGAATAAGGGCCTGTTAAACGGGTTTTGTCTCTCAAGTTTGTGGTATCTTTCTTGTGTCATCTCTTAGGCATGACTGCGTATCTAAGATGATAAATTTTTGCAAGATTTTTCCTGTTTGACTGATTGCTGAAATTTGCGCAGTACCTGCTAATACAGTTTCCAGGATTGGTGAGAGAGTGGGAACCAGTGCCAGAAATAATAGCCCTAAGTTTATAAAGACCATAAGTACTTTCAAGTCTTGTGACAAAGGAATGTACCAGTTCTTACAAATGGGACTCCTCTGGACCTCTCTACTTCTCAGGCTGCCTTCACACCACCTCCCCCAGGGCAAAGCACATATGTGCCACCCCACGAGCCGAGTGGCTCCTTTAGATGCATCAGGCCATATGTGGGGGCACAGCCACTAGCCATGGAGAGGAGAGGAGGACCTTGGAGCAAAGGGCCTGGCAGGCAAGGCATCTGTGGGCTCCCAGAGTAGCTCTTCTCCTCCCCCAGCAGCCCGTGCAGCTGAGCAGAGGAGGATAGGAGCAGCAGCAGCGCAGCCAACAGCAAGTCTGGCAGCAATGCCGGGCAGAGGTGGTGAGGGAGGATTCGTATGAGCACAGCTTAGTCCTGACAGGTTGAGTTCGGTGAAAAATGGAGGCAGGAAATAAAAAAGGTTTCTCTTTAAGCCTGCAAATAAAAATTGTGAAGAAATTGATCGATCTGTTATTGTTGAAACAACTTCTTAAAAATATTGCCATGAAATTAACTGCCCTTTGGTGTACTTTTCAGACCTACCACCTCCCTAAAATGAGGTTAGAATGACCACACCTGCCCTCAGGAATGCTGTGTAACTGAAGTCAAAGTTCAAAATAAATCCTAACCAGAGGGATTGCCACAGCCCAGCTGAACTGTGTATTGCAGTAAAGAATACTTCTTAGCTGATCTTTGGTGGATTTCTTTTTCGCTAATACATTAGCTCAAATCTTCTTGCCATTTCAAGTCTGTCTTCTTCAGAACAATGTCCTCAAACTTGAGAGGACAGCACTGATTCAAGTGGGCTCATCTAAAATGCCTTCATCTTTCACGCAAAGATGCTTACAAGCTTACACAACAGCAGTGAGTCATTCGCATAAGCTCATGTTTTTATTCACATAGCAACAAAGTAAAATGGGTGTTCTCTGCCCCCAGCTCCAGCATTGCTAATATGCAGGACACATATACTAGATGTGCTTTATGCCCAGGAAAAAGCCTAATTATTAGCATGTGATGACACCTCCATAGTGGGCAATCATTCTGTCATTCATTAGTATTAACTTATTTTTCACATTCCTTTTCCTTGTTTCCAAGTGGAAATAAATCTGAATGATATTTCTGCACTTGGGAGTAGAAAAGTGGGACTGCAACTGGGAGTAGGAAAGGTCAAAGGTGCTAAAAGCCCCTCTCATAGGTCAGAGGCAGCACAACTGTAGGTTTGCTCTTTATCCTTAAGACTGTGTTAATTAATCCTGTTAAGGAGAGCATATGATTTATACAAGTTTTAACAAGTGAACATTGGTCTATCTTTTTGACTGAGGGCATGATTCAGCAAGTCCCTTTTGCATTTGCCTGACCGTAGGAATGCACCAATCTCATGGAAATTAGTTGTAATGCATCGCTGAAGCGAGGTATCGGGGCTGGGTCAAACCTGCAAAATTAAGCAAAGTTATCAACAGCTTTTCACTGCAACTGGGATTTGAATCTTCTGGTTTTGGCTGTATAAATTTCAGGTATGTAGCCAAGGTCAGCCATCTAGGTGGAGCTGGTCATTCGAGAGGATCCCAAGATGAGTATGGAGCAGCGTGGGGTGCCTGTCCTACTGCATGGACTGTAGAGGGAGCCTAGATAGTTGTTAGCCTAAATCTCTAACGTATACATGTCTACGCCTGGACAGTGAGGTAAATCCTACGTAAGTCCTCACTCTAGTGATCAGCTTATGTCAGACTTATCATCAGAACACATTGTTTAAAAAAAAAAAAAGAAAAAACAAGAAGAAAAAGGAGAAAAAGGCACATTAAACAAAGGATATGTGGCTGCACAGTATGTGGCCTTTGTCTTTTAACCAGCTCTTTGTGGGTTTCAACTAATTATCAACACCACAAGATAAATTAGCTTTTAATTTTAAATTATTTTTAAATATTTAGAAATAGCACATTGTGTTTAAGTCCAGTAAGCAACCATGTCATAAAACCCTTGAAAGCAAGGACATTCAGATTTAATGATTTTTGCAGGGCACTAACTTCATTGTGTTCAAGTGGAGATCTCTACATAGTACAAACTTGAAGACAACATAAAATAAATGTGTACTATGCCTATGTAGTCACTTAATCACCTTCCTGGAATTACTCTGGTTTTGTACTGAATGACATTTGGACCTACAGATCCACTGTGCGTTATAGCAGATTGACTGCAGACAAAACAGAAAATATGTGTGCTAAAATTTGATACACAAATCAATAAATCATGTGTCCCTTTAAATATAATGAAAGTAAAGGCTCGTATTGATCTACATCAACTCTGATTAGAGTTGCATGGTATTCTCTTTGGAAAAAAAAGCAGAATAGCTGCTGCTAAGTGAATTGTAGGCATCAGATATTACATAGCTAGCTCCCATTGTAGTCAGACAGAGGAGCCAAAGCAAGCAGGGAGCCAGAGGACATTACCACCTTCTATAAAATTGTGTCTGAAAGCTGGGGTTTTACAGTGTATTTTCTACAGCTCAAGTGTTCATTGCACTTTTCATTGGTAAGAAAAAGGAAAAAAAAACCATAGAAGGGAATCCCACCCCTAAGCTGAAGAAATATTGGCATGCTTTGCAGTTTTTTTAATGTTTTGATTTTAGGGAAACTTGCTAAGTACACAATAACAGGGCCTATGGCGCCAACATATTCTGAGGAGAAGTAAAACTCTTTGCAAGATAATATCTATCTTCCCTTACTTGTGACATTTCATTTTTAAAATAAGGTAGCTAAATGCTTTGCACGCTTACATGCTCTAGTTTGCTGAAATGTGCTGCTCTTTTTGGCTGTGGATACTAGCTGTACCTGTCCTCTGCAGCCTTCCTTCAGCCTTCCCTGTGCAGGAGAGCCAGCCTAGGTAAGGCAGCTTGCTCCAGCTCAAAAGCTTGTCAAGTGCCAGGATATCCAGAAAGGCAGAAAGTCCAAAATCCTCTTTGGCTTCCTTTGCAGCTTGTTAATTCATACTTAATTTTTATTTGTGACTTCGGCTTGAACACAGTGTATATCCAGATTGTCTGGGTTGGGAACACTTTATCATCACATTGGCATGGTGTTATTTTGCCCTTGACTGTAGGTTTCTGTTTGATTGTCTTCCTAGGGCTTGTGCAAGGGTGGTGTTTTCCAAAGTGATGTTACAAAGAGGACTGTGGAACAGAGAGAAGCCAGCTATCAGGCTTGTAGGGCACGTGACATACCCCCTGTGCGAGAAGGGTCTCTGAGCTGGGGATGCAGGGCAAAGCGCAAACCCTCTCTGTGGGCTCAGAGAGCTTATTTACTAGGGAAGTTCTGCAATTTGCTGTATCCCAAAGAGTCTGCAAATACCTACGTGCATTTTCTCCTCAAAATGGCTATCTTATATTTAAGACAAGGATAGGGACCACTTTCAAAGAAACAAAAGCCTGGTGAGAAAAAGAGGGAAGACAGTGGTGGAGCAGCATTTTTCTCCCTCTTCATTTACTCTCTCCTGTAAAGTAGCAAACCTTAGGCATGGAAATGAGTGCTGCTCTGCACTGCGTAAGTACGCTGAGGTAGCAAGGTACAGTACTACATGCAGGACCATCACATAGATTCCAGGGGCTTCTCATCAACTATTTTACCATGGCCTGATTACCAGTGTTCCTCAAAAATGGAAGACCAAACTTCTCCAAATTTCTTTTAAGACCTTATGTAAATAACACAGAACAAGTCTGTAAGATGAAGAATTGTGGCTAGAAATCAGGTGAATAGCAAAGCAGATGTGGCTATGAGTTCAGAAAACCCCCCACCCTTTTACTTTGGAAGAAAAAAGCTACCAGAACCAAGCATCTCTCTTGAGCATCTTACCTGACCCTGGAGAAGATAGTGTTGCTTTCCTCTAGTATTGGGTAAAGTAAGTTGCTACAATAAACTTAGCCTCTTCCTACTTCACCTGTGTGTTTTTCCTCAGGACTTTATCTCACCCCTTCTCTTGCTGTAAATTTAGAGACAGACAAATTACTATCACATGTAGTACCCTCACCGCTAGGGCTGTGCCAAGGGCCTTGGACTCTCTTAGCCCTGGTCTGTCAGATAAATTCTTACTGTGTTGATCGTTAGGCAGTACCATAGCTCAGCACAAAGTGCTGCTTTGGATTATCTGTGGTGCCACCAGTGCATTGTTGATTCCAGTGGAAGCTCTAATTTCATATTACATGTTATCAAAGGATATCACGTCATCCTTTACGCACAAGCTTTTCACAAGTTAAATCTATACATTCTTCAAAACAGGAGCAAAAGCCTCATTTTCATGCCATGCCCCAGCAAAACTACTTTCCTGACACGGTGCAGGACTACTGATAAGCATTTGTAAGGGTGGAAACATACATTGGTATAATTTATTGGGTTATTTGGAGCTTGAAATGGAGGAGTATGCATGAAAGCAGGACACCAGTTGCTAATGCTTCTGACTGACATTTATACAGAAAAACACTTTGGAATTTACCTTAGGAGTGGAGTGTGTGGATAGGTCTCTTCTCTGTCCCTGAGAGCAGCTGAGGAATGCTGTACTGTTCATTTACCCCATCTTCAAATTTTTCTCTTAATCCTCTAAGAAATGTGGGCAAACCAATTCATAAAAGTTGCACTTTGGAAAGAGTATATCTTCTTTCCCTTATCAGAGGGAATTTTCTGTGCCATACCTCCAAACATACTAGAAAATCCATACTTTTTTAATGTCACCCATTCTTTGTGTTTATTACTGAGTTCTTTTTTACACTGATTAAGAAGTACTGGCTGCCCACAAAAGATAAAGAATCCATACAGAGCACTTATCCAAGCTCAAATCTTGTACACAATTAAAATCCTCCTGCAATTTTAGCTATGCTTTGAAATTCAAATGGATTAAGAGAAAAGCTCCTTAAGGAGGTTGCAACTAGCTAGATATTTTATTGTATGTAAATTGCATACAGATGCTTACAGATATATATATAAAAAACAATACTGTAGTTTGCTTTATCGAAGTCATAGGTGGATTTAGAAAAGTCCCCGGCAGCAAGTTACACAGGACCTCTCCCTCCACTGCAAGAAGATCTGTATTTTGGCCTTGTACTTGAAAAATCACAGATACTCAATGTTAGTTTAAACTCATGTACAGAGGCTATGTTTCATGTCTAATAGCCTTCAGAGCAGCATGTCAGAGCTAAGAGGTGGAGTGCTACTGAAATTCAATAGGAACTGGGCAGCTAGCTCTTTCAGACCCCTTGGAAAATCCCTGTCCAAATGTGGAGGAATAAGACTGCTGCAAAACAGATTAAAAAATTACTTGGAACAACTTTTATGGACATCTGAATGTGAAGTATTTTTAAGGCTCTTCCTGTCCCAACTCTCCCCCCTTGTTCAGTGCTAAATGCATCCTCAGGTCTCTGGAGCAAGATGCTGTGCTTTAAAAGCCATCACATTTTAATGTACAGAAAAGCTTTTTTTTTTTTTTTTTTGGCCAGGATTGAAACTAACTTCTCTTGGGCTTTGAGGCAGAGTTAGTTCGCAAGAAAAGGTCTGTATTTTAATGTAGACAGCAGACTGGGAATGCCAGCTGTCTGAACCTGTTCAACAGCATAAAACTTCAGAATAAGTCCCAAGACAGAATGGTTACTGGCCAGAGAGTAGGAAAGGTAATTAAAAGTGTTTAATAGGTGCATTTATCAAATAGCTTTGTGGTTTATCACATAGTTCAACAGTTTATCACAGGAATATCACTTCCAGGCATTCCTGGCTGTATGCAAAGTATGCATGCTAGCCCTGGCTTTTTTCCGCTCAAATATAGTGTTTCGTGGGAACAGCAAAATCTGTAGAAGTCAGAGATCAAATCTGAATGTTATTTCCAAAATACCAGTGATACACAGAATGCTGTCATGGAAACCTTCCTTACAGAGCCTTTAGCATAATCGGCAATCATCCCACACTATGCTGCAGAAGTATTCATCTGTCACCACGCCAGGCTATGTAGTCTATAAATTGTAGTCACAATAAAAATACAGATTTTCCTTGCATGATACTGCTTTGCGTGGACAAATGGTGCAGCCTGCTTTTCATGCCTGAATATCTGTCTGTACATTGCAAAGGTATGTGGGATCAGGTGGACTTTGTTTCCTTAAGAAAACTGGAATTTCCTCTTTCCTTTGAAGCCCATGTTAATATCAAAAGCTACCGTGGTTTCATGAACACTTTTTAGCTTGCTTGTCACGTGGGGTAGAACTCCTACTTGATCGTGTCCCATCAAAATCAATGTTTCATTGCTACTCACGGGTGGTTTTGTTTATCCTTCACACAATCCTAGCGGTTATTAGTTATATTTCCTGAGGTCATTTATCTTTTTCCATGCCATAACTAGAGACACCATACCAAATTTCCAGACAATAAGTCAAGCAACAGTGGGAGACCACAAAGAGACCACATGAGAGAGCATAAAGCTATTCAGATAGATGAGCTATGAGAATGCAAGTATCAGCTTCTTTTGGACTTGGTGTATTTAAGTGAAGGGGACAATATATTCAGGCACGTGTCACAGTATGGTTTTAGTTGCATCTTCAGTTTTCAGGTGGAATAGAAAGGCTGAATCAGGGCATCTGGAATTTATTACAGGGAGGAAACTTTTTCTATGCCTTTCAGTGCAGGTGGTTCAGTGCTTAAAGGGCATCAATGAATATTTAAACTGATTTCACTAACCAGAATGTATGGTAAAAACAAAGCCAAAACCCCTCAAAATTTGCGTGATGGAATTATAGTGATTCGTAAGCCTTAGTTATCATAAACATGATAAAAGAAAAATAGAAAGATATATGCTCTTCTATGCTCTTACAGGCACTGGACTTAATCTCTGTTCCCTTTATAGGAATTACATCTTCTGAGACAGTCCCAGGAAATGCTACAAGTCATTCTAACCTAAAACCTTACTTAGATTGTCCATTATTGTAGGTCTATCTCTAAATAAATAGCCAAGAGAATAACAAATATCTCCTTTCTCATGCTGCATGTTTGCAATCAAGTGTTCAAAATTGTCATGTAAATTATACTGTTTGCTGTAGGACTTTTCTAGGTCTTACTGCACGGTAAATAAAATTACAAGAAAACAATCAGATGGGCTACACAAAAACAATGATCGTATAAGATCCTGGCAGAAATAAGGAGCTACCAGGAATTAGTTCTCTGTGAGTTGTGCTCCAAAGAATAAAGAGCTAAGAGTAGAAGATAATGGGCTTGGGAAATTTCACAGAAGTTAATGGTGTTTGTAGCACTGTGTGGTATTAGCTGTGCTCTGTGGCCTCTTATAAAAAAATTGCCATGTGGTCACAGGAGGGACAGGAAGGGAGATGGCATCTGTGCATTGTGGGGCAGTGGGGAACACAAAGTCAGTCTGCTTTTCACTTTGGTTTTTGGTCTGACATAGCATTTGTGACACTGCCTCTGCCCCTGTCTGCCAGATCTGTTTTTCAAGTGAGTGAATACCAGGAAGTTTTATGCCAAAGATGTTAGGGGATAAGTTTCCCTTGTGTTTCTATACAAGATGGACTAAGTAAATCTTGAGAAAAAGAAAACTCTTCATTTACTTTCAGGCTGAATAGACACATCTGCTGTGCTCTTACTCCATGCTGACTTGCTTATTCCCCAGCAAAAAACATTTTCGATTCCTCAGCTTGAAAGATCTCTCTATACTGGCTGACCACTGACCCTAATTCTCAATTTCTGTTTTAATTATGTTGTGAAAGTTGAAACAAAATTAGATTTAAAATAATTCAGAGTCAGTTGTATGAGTTTTCCCTGCCAGATTTTGGGAGGCTTCCCTCATCGTATCAGAGAGAATACTCATCCTACCTGACTTAAAGCTGTGCGTGGAGCGTATTGGGAAAGAAAGTCTCTTTCTCAGATCTTTTTCCCCCTAAAAAAGAGATCCCAAATAAGAGTTTCTGACTTTCTAGTCAATATTTAAATTGCTCAGAAGCTCCAGTAATTTTTGGAAGAGGTCTTCTGCCTTCTGCTTTCATTTCCTCCCTTTTAATAGGAAACTCTTTGTTCCTGTGTCTGAAAGTGAAGAAAAGTACACTTCATTAAGCCTGCAATTGTTTAGAACTCAGAAGTGTAGATTGATTAGCAAATACTCTACAATAGCTCTTATAATGGAGAGCTTTAAATAAATGGGTTTTAAACTGTTCTTACAGTTTCTAGTGCTTTTTATACAGTCTAAACATGCTGTGTACACAGTTCTTTGACTCTGCTGTGTTCCTGGAGGGGAATGAATCAGAATATTCTGAATGCCTTATGTAACGTATTTAGAGAACTTTTTTGTTTGTATCTTTGTTTGAATTTCTTGGACGGAATTAATTAATGGCAAAGTATAAAGGCCAACTTTGAAATCCGAGCTGACTTATACACTAGAGCTCAATTTGTATTCTACATCAAGGAAATGTTTGGATTTGAAAGAAGGACACCATTATCAAAAAGATTTCTGTAGATGGCTCTGTTCTTCAGAGCGCCATCTCTTTGCCACAGAAGTGTGGTTTTAACATTTTGGTAATTCAAAAGGAAATTAATTTTTTGATCAGAGTATACATATTTAATTCCATATTAAAAATTAAATGCAGAACAGGAAATAGTAACTGATTTGGGATAAGAAAAAAATTATAAAGATTGTATTTGTTTAAAACAATGTTAACTTCAGAGGAAAGGTAGAGAGAATAAAGTCTGTAGCCTGTACTTTTGTGGTCCCGTAGAAATCTGATGGGATAACAACAGCTTTTAAGAAAGAGAGAGATTCTTTTTCTTTTCCTACCCATATTTGCATTGCAATTTTGTAACTATGTTCCTTTGTACAGTAGTACACTACTGCAGTAATATGTAAGGATTAGCTTCTCGGGGGGTGTAAATTTGTCTAGCTTCATTGAAGACAGTGGAATAAAGACAATTTACATCAGTTTCCAAAGAGTTTGATCAGCTGATCACCGCAGCAATGGGGAAGTTGGCAGGAGAATCCTGCCTTTTGTCTTTGCAGAAAAGGGGCTATTGATGAAATGCCATGTTCTGCTTTACAGACAACTAAAGCACTATCTGAGAGTATGTTAGCATGTGTGCTTCACCCCTCTGCCTGCTCCCTTGTGGGATGGGCAAAGGAGAGCAGATGGAGATCCTGCTTGCACACCTACGTTTCCTAGATTTCAGGTTCTACATTCAAAAAGGGCGTTCCTTGTAGGCAAAGCAACTCTGCCTAGGTGATAACAGAGGAAATGAAAAAAATCCCCATAATTTGTGGCTATCACACACACACCAGCTTCTGTTAAAGCTACTGAATTTCCTCAGAGTATACTGTAGGACAGACATTAATACCTGGTGGGGCACAAGGGAAGTTTGACATCCAGTATTTGCAGAAGACTAGACCAGTACCTGTGTCACAGCTGTAGGAAGCAGAATGCTCAACAAGGAAGGCCAGAGGGTTTCAAGCCTGTGCATTAAGTTCAGGAAGTACAGGGGAATTTTTTCCAGTCTAGAGAACTCAAAGCTTGCTGATTTTTTTTCTGATCTATTTCTTGTGTTCTCAGGCCTTGAAGTTTGTGCGGTCACTCAGATCTGTGCAAAGTCAATGTAATGCTCTGGTAGCTCATATATAGTGCCTAGCAGTAGGGTATTACAGCCTCTAGGTGGATGAAAGACCTTGTCTTTATGCTTTCCAGGATTATCGTCCCTGTCAAAGAGAGATTAGACAGGAGGGAGTAGGGTGTTGATAACGTCTTTTATGCTTTTGAATATTTGCAGGGTAGAGAGAGGATTGGTCAAGATGGTCTTTTCTGGTTTTAAGATCATTTTTCTCCTCACACTATTAACTCTCTTTTTTTTGCTTCTCAAACATTATGTGTTTTCTGCCTCATTTATTTATCTCTGTGGCACCTTGGCACGGTCCTGAGAAATGTTAAACACTGTTCAGTCTGTGTCTTTAGAAACAGTGGAGCATTGAAGACGATTTTTAGCATCAAACTCTGAGTGAGAATATTTATTGCAGTCCCATCATATTCCCTTGTCCTATTTCTCTGATACCAGTAAACTTCTATATTCTTAGAAGAGATAGGGAATTAGGATACGGACAGTAGCTGGTGTACAGAAAGCAGCCCAGCTTCTCTGGGCTATTTGACACTGCGCGATCATGGATATCCTCCAGAGCTGTCAAGAGCGCTGTGGACAAGCCCGTGTTTATACTTCTGCAGTACAATATGAGCAGTGGCACAGAAAAGCTGCTGGGCTCCTGCCAAAGGGCCCCACAAAGGCAGCCAGATCATCTCCCTGCAATGCGAATACGATGACAGTGGCAGCAGGGGAAGCCTGGTTGTGCAGCCACCTCTCCCCTGCTCACCCTCCCCAGTTCTGGTACCAGGAGAGTATACATACTGAGGGGGAGGTCACCAGGAGCGCTGACTGCAAAGGGATTTTGGGAGGCAGGCTGCCTTCAGAGCTCACACCCAACTGACTTTGGGATGGGACTGGTAGCATCCCAGGTCTCTTACTGACCCTTCACTTCACGTGTCTTTGGTGTTTGGCTAGTGGCCAAAGTGGGCAGGACCATTCCCTGCATGAGGCCCCAACACAGCCTTCAACAAAATCTCTCTTCTCTGTGCCCGAATGAGGGCACTGGCGGGAGCTGGGGGAGGAGCACCAGGAGGACAGTGCGGATCCCTCTGCCAGGGGAAGGGCCCACGGACAAGTTGCCATCTCCAGTGTGAGAGAGAGTGGCTCCTCAAGCAAGAATCCCAGCCGCTCACCCTGTGCACAAGGTATGGCAGTCCTGGGGCAGAGGGAGACCTGAAAGAGGGAGGAAAGGGAACTAGAAAAGAGCTGAACAACTAGGAGAGAAGGGTGATGAAGAGAGCAGAGAAACCAGAACAGAGGGGCTTGGAAGAACATGACCCACTGTCTGCAGGGAAAATTAAATTCAATGAGAAGTTCAGATATGCGTAAAGTAAGGAATAGTGATGCTATGGGGAGCAGGAGGAGAATTTATTGTGGAATTAATAGCTTGATGCAGTGACTGAGGAATTTGAGTGGGAATATCCATGTTATACAGGCAAATCTGATGTACATTTTTCTTTAAATTGTTACTCTGCTGGCATTAAGTATTTTTGTCTGGTTTCCGCATACCTCCATAGTTTAACAACATAAAATTCTATTCTTCTACATTGCTGATCTTCTCCTAAGCCATGAAGTTGGAAAATTGTCTAAAAACAACTTTCAAACCCAAAAGTTTCCTTTCCTGAAATCAGCAACTAAGGGATTCGCTGCTTCTTGGTCCGTCAGGTTTCCCATCTGTTCAAAAGGTTACGTATGCTTCCATGAAATGAATACATTTTATTTATTTATTTATTTTTGGAGGAGGGGAGTACATGTATGTGGTTTGGGAAGAAGATGTAACAGATGGTGCCCTCTTCTGAAGGGATGGCCAGAATTGCTCTTTGAGCTTTGACAAAGCTCAAATATTATTTGTTCTCTTGGACTTGAATGCCTTTGGATCCCAGATGCTGAAGGATAAAGGTTTTTTGTTTGTTTGTTGCTTGTTTTCTGAGTGGAGTTCTATTTATTTACATATGTGCAGAATGATCTATTCTACTGGGTGGGATCTCCGACTATTTGTTTTGGTGCCTAGTTTGAGAAATAGGTGTTTTTACTGTGCAGCTGAAGTGTTCTTGCTTCAGGTTCCCTTAGGATTGTAAAACCCACCAGAGTAGTGGTTCACTGCAAAACGAAGAGTCAATAGTACTTGGCTTTATACATTTCTCAATGCTTCCCACACTCTATCTCAAATTTATGCATATAACCTTCAATTTTCATGAATCTCACATGGATCAGCATGCTTGGATTTACTGATTTTTTTTTTTTTTCATTTAAATTCTTATTGGATAGCTAGTTATTTAGGGTATTAAGTTCCAGCTGTCCTTATTTTGATACAAGATTGTTTACTGCTTGATTAAGGAAATTGTCCAAAATAACACTCTATATGTCATGGTAGATCACTTTCTATACAAAATGTTATTTTATAATATTTCCCTAGTGACATTTCTCCTAGGACTCATTTAGTACTTGGAAGGCATGCTGGAGACCGCTGGCTGTTACAGTGATGGTTTAAGCCTTATCCTGTCATTATCAAATGCACAAAACACACAAGACCGTATAAAGGATAGGATCTCTGTCCATGGAGTGGCTACAAGCCAGACTTTACTCACTAGATAGTATCTGCTTGAAAAGAGAAATCAGAGCTGGGAGCAGCAGATACAGTGATGCATCTCAGCTATCTCTGAGCAGCGTGTGAGTGTACGCATTCAGGCTAATGGGGGTCTCCCATGTCCTGGGACACTGGAAACACCCCGGGAGAGAACAAGTAGTAGTTCATCCCTCAGCTTCTTTGCTGTCCAGCCAGACTGGTGATGGCTGCATGAGGCTCTTCTTTTACCTGTTTGGTAAATACAAATGAGGCAGCTTAAAATACAGCCTTGGTCTCCAGCTGGAAGAGAAGTGGTGACTTTGCTGGGTGGTCGGGCTCTCTGCTCCCCTCTCCTGCATGGCGCTGGCCCGTCCTCACAAGCTCTTCACTCCCTCCAGGCAGTGGGCTGACCCCACATTGCAGTAGAACATTATACCCATCCCTGCCGTGGTCTAGCTCGGCTGTCTGCTGCTAAAATCAGTCTGCTGGTATCTCACTTTCTGGAGCAATGTTTCGGGACCTTCATTTCCATTCAGACGGTGCAATTTTTTGCTTTGGGTTTTTGGTGCAAGAGAATGTTAGAGTTTGATATTTCTCTACAGATATAAATTTCAAGCTTTTAGGCTTAAGGGATGGGGTGGAGAAAGTATCTTCCTTTTTCATGCTTATGACAATAACTATGAATGTAAATAGATACATTAATGAGGCTGATTGAAAGTATTTTAGGGAATGTGCAATTCATTAACTTTTCAGTAAGAAAGTGTAAATGTCCTGTCTTATATTTCCATGTGAAACTGTAAAACTAAATTTCCTATGCATATAAGAGCATTTTTGTCCATCATATCAGCCAAAGTACTTTAATAAGTCATTTTAGTTTGAAATAGCACTGTCATTTAGTACTGTCATTTTTTCCTCCACTGCCTTACATTCCCAAATTCTTTCATAAAAGATAGTGTATGATTTTGTGAATGTAAAGATAAAAACAAGGGTTTTTTTCTTTGTTCTGTGGGTAGAACCCTCATTTTGGAAGCTGGTTTGGAGAGTGGATAAGCACCATTACTACTGATTGGAAAATTTTCTCTACCTGAGTAGCCACCTCATTTTACTAGCGGCTTGATAGGACATTTTGTTGCATTTGTTTTAGAATTTCTCAGTGTTAAAAAGCATGCTTACTCTGGGGCTTGTGCACATGCTAGCAGCAAGATACTAATGGACAATGTCGAAAGAAATAAAAATGAGGAAATGATTAACTTAGGGTATTTTAATAGGTCCTCAAAATAAATAATGATTTATAGCACCTTACTAAATTTAGTATGCTCATTTTCAATGAAATGGACTAAAAAATCAAGCCAAATGTTATTGTATATATTTTAAGTTTGCTCCAGTTCTGTGTTTGTTACTATTTGTGTCTGTAGATCAACCTTTTTAAAGTGTCACAGACAAAATTTCTTTGAAATCTCAGTGGTTTTGACTCTTCCAAATGGTGATGTTTCAATTGTTGATGTCACGATAAATTTCTATTATAGAGAACTTTCTTCTAGGGGAATGTGTATTGCATAAAGTGTAGAGCACTGGACTCCGGGAATTATTCAAAATGAATAGCTGTGTTGGCAAGGCACTCAGAAGGATGGCTGTGGTGGACCAAGGCACAGAAAGAAGGCCCTTTGAAGAAAGTGTAGAAAGAAGTATAGGTACACTCCTCACAGAGAGAAATGTCATGGCAAAATGAAAACAGAACATGACTAGAAGACAGAAACCTAACACCAGATAATTTTTTTCCTAACAGAGGAACGTAGGGAATCTTTGTGTAAGGGCTGTAAGAGATCCACAGGAGGAAACCTTATGGCAAGAAATAGTTGCAGAAATGTACCCTACTGAGGTTTAGTACCATTTTTATCTACAATATTGTCTCTGTTGTTTAACTCCAATAGTTACGAACTGTATCAAATTCATGTAAACGGAAACAATTTCCTTAGTCCTAAACCAATAATTCTAGCATCCTTCCTATTTCTAGCAGCAGCAACAACAACAAAAGTTGTAAATAACTTAAGTGCTTCCTTTTTATGGATGCACATATGGTTCAAAGCTGCACCAGGGGAGGTTCAGACTGGACATCAGGAAGTATTTCTTTATCAAGAGGGTGGTCAGACACTAGACAGGCTTCCTAGAGAGGTGGTCGATACCCCAGGCCTGTCAGTGTTGGATTTGGCAAATGGCCTTAATAACCTGCTTTAACTTTTGGTCAGCTCTCAATTGGTCAGGCAGTTATACTAGATGATCGTTGTAGGTCCCTTCCATCTGAAACAGTCTATTCTAGTCTATATAGCACACAGATACCAAGTCTTATAGTAACAAAAATTGTCACGTGCACTGGGCAACAGCAGGCCTGTGTGTTTTCCCTTAAGGCTTGAGTCAGCTGAGAAAAAGTGCCATGTTGAGCATTACACCGTTTTCCTCTGGATAATTAAATCTGTGAATTATTTCACTATTATTTTGCTGTTTACCAATACACTAGATTTTAAGAAAGTAATTTTATGTATACAGTACTTAAGCACCCACGAAGGCCTGCTGGCATTTGTGGGGATTACACATGAAATCCTGCTGCGGATGCAGAGAATACTCAGCTTGTTTCTCCAAAAGGCTAGTCATATCTTCACATATGATGAGATATTTGTTGAGTACAATGTTAACAGCTACCATATTGCTGTACTCCCACATTGACGCAAATGTTGGCAAAAGCTACTCTGCCAGCTGCCCACTTACACACTCTAGTGGCACCTTTGCTATTCCTCAAATCCACAAATTGCCATTCTCGTCCAATTAATGCTCAAACACTGGTGGTTTTTTTTCTGCCTGACATATTTAGCAGATTTCTGTCAGAAAATAAAAGATGAAGGTGGATACACAGGAGCCTGTCAAGCCAGACCAAATGCAGGAAAGTTAAGACTTTTTTGATGCCAAAAAATACCCTGGAGTGGTCTGTGGGAATATTACGAAAGAGAACCAAGGATTAGTGCAGAGATTGAGGAGATTAAAACTTAATTAAAATGAGCACTTGTATACAGTACATATGGCAGACAACTATTCTTACGGCTGTAATGGAGCAGAAGTCTTCCTGCAGTTACACAGGTCCTACCTCTCATCATACTCAAGGAGTGGCCTTCTGCTGTGGCTGCTGGAGGACACATTGTTTAGGTCAGTATAGAAACATGCAACTACAGAAGACTCCCCATGGCATAGTGCTTCTCTGCAACAAGATAAGGTGACTTCCATAGCCAGCATTTGTATCTAAACTGCACACGTTTTTTGCCATCCTCCTCATAGACTGTGCTCCTCCAGCTTGATGGTATCAAGCCATAGCATGGGAGCTGCATTCGCCTCTTGAGTGCACAGAAGTGGAGGCAGCCACCATTTCTGATAACTTTTCGTCTCTAGAAGTATTCATCTCAGACCTAAGATAGTCTCTGCCTGCTGACCTCCAAAATATGCTGCAAGTCATAGTCAAGACTTGAATTTGTGTCCCTTTTTATTTTTAAGTAAGTTTACATGATTTTCTAATGGGGTTACACTTATGTTTAAAAAAGAAAAAAAAACAACTTAATTTGGTGCATGTTGTTTCTATGGTTGTCTAATCATTTTTCTGTGTCTATGAAGCTTGATTTTGATTATCAGGAGGGAATTTATACTCTATAGACCTGTGATGAACAAGAGGCATGTAAAGATCATACTGTGGTGGTGGTGATTGTCAAAATGTGAGGAAAAAAACCTGCAACTTCTGATGTACATCGCTTCAGAACTCAGTGGCCATTTCAATAGTTTGAAATAGAAATACAGAATAGCAAAATATATCCAAATGACATGCCAACATCTTTCCAAAATACCAGCAGTGCTATTCTTGTCTGGAGTTTGTGTACTAAGTCAGGGATTCTTCTGGAGTGTCACTCTATGAATGCTTTCAAAGCTCCTGATGTTATAATCCATTGTTTTCCAATATTTTATGATTCTCAGTAGGACATTTATTGGAGAGATGAAACATGAGTAGGTCATAATTAATCCTTTCAGCAGTTTAGTTGTGTACTCCTGGCTGTGTGGAACTATTTACTCTTAAGTAGGAACCTGGAGGTTGCAATGGTGTTCGCCACTATTCCCTTCTGACCTGGTCTGTGTACTGGCGTAATGTTATATTAGGGACATGTTTAATAGTTTAGAAGCAAAGTCTCGAAATAGCCATCCACACGTACATCTTTTAAGCAGCGGGGCTTCTGCTGCTCAGGCTCCTGATAACTTCATTCCTTAACTTTATTCAGGGGTTGCTGCACATAAAGCATTCCTCCAAATCGTTGCCAAATAATTTGTTTATGGTTTCAGGGCATATTATGTTTAAATTACTTGAGATAGTGTCATAACAGGTATAAACTAATTATTCTAATCAAGGTTGAAATACAATGCCGTCAAGTTCCAGGTGTCATTTTAGAATGTCTTCCTGTGAAAATCCTTCTGTGCCGTTCCGCTGAGGTTAACTGGGCTGGATCTTTCTGTTCTAATGCTTGCATCAAAGTCAGTGAACTTCCTTCTTGCTATCACTCTGGGAAGAAAAAACGTAATCCCTGTTTTAGGGGACTTTGCTGGTGATATTTTATCCTTACACTGTTCCATAGCCTCTATTTCTTACTTGGCAAAAAATATAGGTGTTATATATAAATAAAAAAAATATTTCTCTTGCATATGCTATGTTATTAGGTGAATGAATTTAAAAGGCAAGCCAGCAAAAGAGGGTTGAGAGGGGGAGAATGAAAAACCGTGACTTCAGTGCTGAAGGAAAAGCAAAAAGTTTGCAGAAGCAGAGCAAAACTATTGCTTCAGAAATCTAATAAGCAGTATTAGTGACTTTTGAAATAATAATGTCTGCTAGGGCACATACAGAGGAGCACTAAGAAAGCTCAGCTATCTGGTGACTGCCAAATGATACTGCTCCGCAGCCACTGCCTCCAACACAAATACCTCAGCTCCATTTAAGTATCCTTACTGGAGGCGATCAATCACATATGGAACAGAGCAGTTATAAATAAGGTCTGATGTTCATATACATTCAGTTATTTTTGCAACTAAGCTATATTTGTGTCCAAAAGAAATATTTGGATAACTGAATGTCTCCCTCCTAGAAGGAGTGGAGAAAAAAAAGAGTGCAAATTGTCAGCATAGGTCAAGAAATAAGTGAAATTCAGAATTCAGTGCCTGGATGGATGCATTTCATCTTCAGAACCAAAGCGTTGCCACCCTGTGCAACCTTTCGAAAGACATTGATGCCTTAGGCTTAAGTACCTAATGTCATAGTGAATGAAGAGATCCAGACAGCCAACTTACTGCTCATGATGGAAGACGACACAGCAGATGGAAGGAGGAGGAGCACTGTAAGAATATTTTAAAAATTGCAGAGGTAGTTTAAAGAAAATTGTTAATAGAAGAGCTATCTTTGAGCAGAAAGTTAGCTTCTTGAAATTCCCTGTGTCTCTGTGTTTCTCAGTGTGATGATAGCAAAATGCTTTAAAAACATTGATTTCTTTTTTTGCTATTAATGTCCCACTAAGAACACTTGTTTTAGAAATTTCAGTCAAGTGTGTGTCTGCACGCTGTGGATTACCAGTTCTCCAGTCTAATGTATGATGAACTCGGTTACATATATAGCACCAGCGACAGACATAAATGGATTCACTTGCTGGGCAAAGGAGGGCAAAGCAGGAGACTGGTGGAACTGGTGTGTGCAGCAACAGCACCGAGCAACAGAGCCAGAGAGCTGGGTAGGGCTAACATCATCAGCTGCTGTCATAACACGTCCGCTCACATTTAGTAATTCAGTAGTAAACATGTCAAAGTCTCATTTTCTTAATTAACTGAATCTAGTCAGATGATCAATATGTCATTGCTGTTTTTACCCCATGAAACAAGAACATGCAGTGTATCTTCCCCTAGTTTTGGTGTGGGGGTTTTTTCTCCTTACTTTCCCTCTTTTGGGGTGTTCTCTCTACCTTATATTTCAGAGCTATTCTGCAGGGCTTAAGAGAGACAGGTGCAAGTACTATGTTTGGATTTGTTCTGCCTGTGAAATTTCATGGAATCATAGAATGGTTCGGTTTAGAAGGGACCTTAAAGATCATCTAGTTCCAGCCCTCCCATTTCATTGTAAATGGGGCCAGTGTTAGGAGCTTTAACCTTTTTTCCCTCAAGTTTGGCCTTGATCTTACTTCCAAGGAACTGCACATCAACTAATGTTTTGCATTTTAAGGCAAAAATGCAAACAGAAAAAAAAAATACAAGTTTTTGATAAAATATGCATGCTTAGGATGTGTTTTCCATTTGAGAGGCTGATAAAGTCCAGCCTGAAAAACATTTTAGTGTTAACTAATTTCAGAATTCCCTCTTTTTGAATGGGAAAAAAAAAAGCAACCCAGATATGAGCCCTTTGTTTATGACTAGTGTAGCGACAGGGCAGAGGTGAAATTTCCTTAGTTGCTTCTATCTTTAAGAATCCAGTCTTTACCAATGCATTATTCCAAATCCTTCACTGAATAATTTACATAATGATTTCAGTTTCTGTGAGTCTCATCACCAGCAAATTTGTTCATTAGAATGTATCTGAAGGACAAACATAGAAGGAACTGAACCCAGCTGAACTGAATTCATAAAAAAGTTTGAGCAAATGCTGGTGGATTTTTGCCAGTATTTTCTCAGCTCTCTTAAGAAATGATACAAATCTCATCTAAAAGCAGTGAAAAACCTCCATCACTTACTGAGTTTTGTAGATCTGTGAGCTTTCTATACCTCATGCTTAAAAGCAAAGAAAGGACAGACCCTTTCCCGATTTTGACCTTTTTTTTCTGAAGGTATGAAACTTGTTGAGGTATTCTCACATTATTGCAGACAGCCTCCACCCATGAGTGTTGTTCATCTCTCTAGTATGTTCAGGTCTTGCATGTGTTGGCTCTTTGACATCTTCTCTGAGCACAGTGTTCTCAAAGCTTGCAGTATGACACGTGATATTGCAAAGGGAGATAAAGAAAGGAACAGAGCAGACAGTAATAAATATGAATGAAAAGGGCAAAAGAGCCTCTCTGCATTTTCCATCCATTCTGCTACTCTTGCTTTTATCCCCATGTCTTCATCTTTTGCTTTACATTCTCCTCTCTCTGCCATCAAGATTTTAAACATTTTGAGTCATTCCCTCTGTCTTTCTCTACTAGGAGCACGAGTTATGAGCAATAATGAATGAATGCACTCTTCCTTAGGAGCAACAAGCAGTACGCTTACAGCAGGAGCTGCTGACACAGCACATGGGGAGACTGACTGGAGTAGCATGGCACAGTTTCCTAAATCAGCATGCAAAAAATGTCAGACATCACGTGTCACCACGTGGCAGCTGGTTCAGAAGAACTATGTGGTTTTCTCCAACCTGAACATACCTCAGGAAAAACCCATTTGCAAACTCTAGTTTTCAGAGCTTTTTGTTCAGTTTTGGTTTGGTTTTACTTAGGATTAAAACGTACTTGCTTAGTTACCTCCCATTTCATTCACTGAACATCTGGTTAACTAAATACCAGGTAGTGAATTATCACACAGGATTCTGTGGTGAGCTGCAACTCTTACTTAAGTTTCTAGTGTATATTTAAAAGTGGGTGAATTTTATTTCTGTTGGCTTTTTATTAGCTTTGGATACTCAGAAAGGCCTTTCAAGATGGCAGTACCTGTGCTGAGCTCCAGATCCCCTGCTGTTTTGCCGTTCAGATTCTGCTCTTTACATGTTTTCTTTCTCAGCCCTTATGTAAGGAAATTACATAAGAGAAGACTATAATCTCCAAAATCATTTACCATATTAAACAGCAACTACCATCAATGGATCTTTATCAGCTGCCTGGAGCAGAAAGGAGACATGCGGCTGTACATTTGGAAACCGGTTGTTTACAGTACTCATCAATGCTTGCTGCCAGTCGTGGGCAGATGTCATCAACAGTCATTTACACAGCTCTGAAAATAGAATCAAACTTGACCTGGACAGGTCCTCAAACAATTGATAAGTTGTCTCTGAATGATGGAAATGCGTGGAGTCCATTCTGTCCACCATCCTGCAGAGCCAGAGCTAGGGCAGTGTGGGGAAGTGGTACTCAGTTGTGGTGTACCTGTCAAGCTGAAGTTTCCTCACCCCTAGGAGTTATGGTTTCTCTGTGGGCCCCTGATGTGTCCTTGTGGAAAGGAGCATGACCAGCATGTGCCTCCTGATCCCTGCAGCAGTGCTGTGTCATCTCTGGAAATAGCAAGTTATATTTGCCCCTTGTTGTTCTTCCTTTTTCTCTTCTCCCCCAGAAACCACTGGTAAGCAAAGAGGGTGAGCAGGAGAAAGCACTCTGGGGAAAAAAAGGGCAAAGAGGTTTTGAGGGCAGCTCTGCTGTGTGTGTGCACTTCTTTGGCTGTCCCAGCCACTATGCTGTGCCCAGGGAAGGGACAAAACAGCCTCAGAGTGCAGAGGGCTCCTGTGCCTCTGTCTTACCCACTTCTCCAAATCATGTGAACTCAGCATCAAGAGCTGGTGTCATGGCTCTGACAGCACTCCTGCAATTCCTGTGTTGTGTGGAAGGGGACAACCTGACATCGTCTCATATTTGTACGTTTTCCTAAATCTGGCTTCCTCTGCTTAGCTCCCCAAGAGGATAAAGAGTACAGAGAGCAGCTTCCTTTCCCCTTCCTTCCCCCACCCTCACACAAGGCTTGAGAGGAACACAGCCTTCTCCGTTTCTTTGAGAAGTGCTGGCGAGCACAGGCTGTTACAGTCCACTGCATACAGTGCCTTAGCATCAGAAGTGGTCAGCTGCTCCCAGGCTCCTATTTGCTTGCTGGCGTGTGGCAGAGGGCATGAGAGAAAGGAAAGCAATGCTATACTTCTGAAATGAGACATAGCAAGCGTTGTGTGCCTGCAGCTCCAGCCCAGCCTGCCAGTGTTTGTCTGCTCTTTAGTTAGCAGGTAGAACATTACAAGTGACTTGCACTTAGTTGCTCCCCTGTGCAAACCCCTCTGATCTCCAGCAGGCCTGGAAGACATGATTTGAGGCTGTAAGAAATGTGTCGCTTAGCCTTTTTGGAAGTGCACAGCTAGCATTCGTGTGGTAATGTTATCTTTGAAATACAAGAGTGCTTTGTAAAGGCTACCAATACTGATAAACGTAATGACAGGGAAGATTAATTTTTAAGTCTCTGCCAGTATGATATTCTGTTTGTCAGAAATAGCCAACAGTCCTGCCACAGTGGAAGAGGGCTGGATATCTCTTTGCTATTTGCTTCTCCTCCTTTACAGTCCCTAGAAGGGTTCATGCAGATGGGCTTTCTACCTGTTTGTCTACTTTTCCAAAACAAGGAGGATACCACAGATATAATCACTTGGTGACAAAAATACTGAACTGAATCAAAGTTTGTTATGAGCTATATAGCAGAACATACTTTTATGCTTTATCTATGCAGGGAGTGATCTCTTTATTTAACAGCAGTTGCAGCAACAGAAATGTTTCTGGCTACAGTTTTTGGTTTTATGCTTTTTTGGGCATTCTCCTTCTCCCTTTTGGTTGTTCTTGAGGTTGTGACATGAGATCAGGAAAGCTTAAGAGCTTAAGTGACTTCTTAGCGTACCATCATTTCAAGATGAATAAGCGTTCATGAAGACAGCCTGCGGGAAGGGAACTGATGTACTATTTGAATGCCCTGACTTTATAATTCATACAAAACTCTCTCGGCAGGAACGTGCCCAGTGCTGAAAACTTTGCCTTAGGGTTCAGATGGATCAAGCGGTAATAAGACTCCATGGCTAGTAGAGGGGGAGGAAGAGGAGAAAACAATTTAAAAGCAATGAAAGGAGATACCCACGATCATTGTTGTAGCAAAGCTTTTGCTCCCACAGCCTATGGAACCACCACATAATGGGCTGGAGAACTGACCCTGCTCTCAGTTGCCTGCCTTGCAGCTGCTCGTGGGATTGCAACCTTGGTTTGGGAACAAGTGGCTGAAGGAGAGGCAGCTGGCTGCTCTGCTCAGCTGTTTTTTGAGATGAGCAATTTTCTGTTGAAGTCAGTGAGAGTTTGATGGTATAAGGAGTTTAGACCACCATCCCTAGAGAGGGTGGAGAAATCCGAAATGAGAAAACAGGGATAAGACTATTTGAATCTCTCTAAAACTGGTTGCATGAGCTATTTCAGTCTGAATGCGTTTGTCCATAATGTGTTTTTCCCAGCAAGATACAGGAAGGAGGTTTTACTCCGAGATGAATTCACAGTTTGCATAAAGCTTGCATAATATTTCCATTTAGACAGTGCTGTCAGGCAGTCATTTTAATGAGTGCTGAAAACCCCAAACCAACTGTAGCCTAATCCCACTGCTTGCTCCTATTTCTGTATTGACACTTCTGGCACCTCGCAGCCATTTGCCTTCTGCAACCAAACAGCCGCACATTGGGAATGAGCATCTTGACCCAAACTGTCTGCTATTTAATAAAGCTTGCTGATAACAACTGTTCTCATAAGTTCTAGATGGCATGGTTTCAAATGCTGAAGCACTGTGTACCAAAATAAAGCCAAGACCCAGATAGCTTGGTTTTCCCCACATTAGCCATCATGTTCGCTGCTTATTTCTTTTAGATCATTTTTTGCAAGTTTTAATTAAGAAGGTAGTTTTGAGCTAACTGGTGAGAGGATTTGGGAAACTAACCTCTACTTTCACAGCTGGGCTTCCCAATGCATGTCTCATTTGTCAGTAAGCATCCCTTATCACTCCTAAGCATGGGAAGAAGCTCTGGGAACATCTTGGAGCACATTCCTGTGTTTTGTCCCTGAATTATTTGCTGTCACATATTTATCGGACATCACTGCTCCTGTGCTGGAAGCAGGAAGGTTTGCTTGCAATTCAGTTAGAGGCCAGTCATGTATTTTTGGTGTTTGTGATAGCCCTGTTATTAACTCCTGAGGGCATAAGACTTAGTGGTCAGGCTATAGATAGCCTATGGGAGAGCCGATAATCTCATTAACCCTTGGACTTAGCTTGATTTGTACCTAATATGCTCCCCCTAGTTTATAGTGATATATTGCTCAACTTCAAGAAAGAACAAAACCATAGGGTGGATGACAAAAAAGTGGTCACGGAGAATTTTTGCTCAGGCCTCAAACTCTCTGTGGAGAATGGAGGATTTGGATATAATTTCTTGCCAGCAGCACTCATTTCTATTGTAGTGTTAGGCACATGTGAATAGTCCTTCATTGATGCTAAAGAATTTTAGTTTTCTGTCTCTCCTTAGGCTCACTCTGTGTCATATCTGCCTTTTCTGAATAACTTTGTTTTAATAAATTTTAGGAATGTAAACACACGTGTAGTAATAAGTTTCTAGAGTCTTTACTCTAAATGAACATTTGGCTCTGCTCCAAAAATACACACAGGTTTCATTACTGCCTTAATACCAGGGCTAATTCATTTCTGGCAGGAGCTGTTTAGTGGTACACAGAAATTAAGGGGGTTTTGTACTCAGCTTTTGTATGACATTAGCTATATCACTGTAGACGTATGTATAATTAGGCTGATACAACCTCTCAATTAATTTGATGGAGCTACAGCTATAAAATGTGTTTAAAGGGGTAGTGACTGTACTAAAAATTTAAGGAAATAAAGCTGTGGCAGTGTAGCTATTGCCCACGTGAAATAGTAGGGCCAATCTAGATGACTAGGTTTTGAAGTACAAAGCTCTGTATAACTCCACCTTACACCATTACTTTTCTTGCTCTGCTGGATCTGCTATTGTACAACTTTTCTGTCACTTATATGCACAAATTCATACTTCCACGGCATGACAAGGAATATGTTATGAGACTGATAAAATCGATGAAGACAGCTTTCTTGTCTAGTGGCAGGTACTGTAAATAGTTATGCTAAGCACAAGACACCACAAAATTTGATTTCACTAAGTAAAACCAACCACTTCAACACAGAAAGCAATTTTTTGCTTTTTTTTGCTATTCTCTACCTCATTTGCCCTCCCCACCCCAGAAATGACCAGGTGGATGTCGTGTGCTCAAGCCTAAAAAAGTACTGTCAGTGGCTAAATTGAATTTATGTGGAGGTATATTAATCAGAAGCTGGCATTGAAACAGATGGGAGTAGATGAGGTTAGACTAAAAGTGGAGAAAAATCAGAACAGAGAGAACTAAGAAGAAGAAAAATACCGGTTTTAAAAGGCAAAAATAGAGAAAGAACTCTAGTAAATTTGATAAAAAAATCTCATGTGAGATATCAGGTTAGCAGTTAGCGTGGAAGAGAAAGAGGAAATTAGAGAAAAAGAATTTACAGATGATGAGATTTTGATGCAAGTTCAGCAGGTCACAGATAAGCAGTGATCAGGCAAGTCTGCAAACAGACCTGCGTTCCATCACACAGGAGCCACTGTCAGACCTCTGTCATTAGGCCAACAGCTGTGCCTGGATAAATGACTACTCGTTCTGCTTTGCAGCCAGCACTGTCCCTATGGGCATGTAGTGTAAATTAAGCCCCCTGAACTTTGGACAAGGAGGGCAGGGAGTAGTGTTAGCTTAGGAGAGAGTATTTTGTAGTATTTGTTTGCTGTTCTCATTTCTCATTCTAGAATATATTGCAGATTATCAGAGACGGCTGTTGCAAACACATACAAGGATAATTCAGGGGGCATTCACAAAGCCTAGATTTAGCCTCGGGATGCTTTTTTCCCCCAGCTTCCTGTAGAATGAAGAGAAGGCAGTCCAGAGCACCTACAATCAGCTCCCATTGAGACTTCTGCTGAGGACTTTACCACTCCCCACTGGCTGTGGAAAGATCCTAAGGCAAATAAGCTCCTTAGTCTAAAGATGGCCTTTGCAACTATCCTGCTATGCAGCGCAGTTTAAGAACCAGGAGCAGTGAATCAGTCACTAACAGATTTTGGAGTCAGTTCTATGATTTTCAAGGCTCACAGGAATGACACAATTCCTCCACTGACTTTAAGCACTCTGGGGCATTGCACGTGTACAGCAACTGGAAGTCTGTAAGGACTGCTACAATATCAATAAATAACATACTGCGGGGCTGCCACATATTCAGAACACAAGTAACGGTGATAGGACATCATTCAGAGCACAACATGATTTAATTAAAATGCTTGTTGATGTTATTAACAAAACAGTGCTATAAACTAGCAGTCACTTTATTGTCTGTTTGTGTACTCCCTCTATCTAGTGTGCCTGAATATAGGTGCTAAGTGGGCAGACATTCCTACCAGAGCAAAACCATGTAGAATGCAGCTCTTAATTGCTGTTTCTAATGTATTTCCTTGTGAAATTCTAATAGCAGATCACATATTTAAATAATCATAGATCTGAAAGACAGTATAAGAGCTTGTAGTAAGTGACTGAGTCAAGCGAGTGAAATTTAAGACTAGTCTCACTACGCATCCAGGCTCTGAGCCAAGGAGAAGGAATGTCTGAGTGTTCCTCCTCTCATTCATTTAACATAATTTTCCCTCTGTTTCTTTAGCAGTTAATTAGCTGTATTCATAGTAGCAGTGGGGGATAAGACAATGGTGTCTTTTCTGTCTTGCCACGTCACCTCAGTCATAGAAGATCAGGCAGGCAGCAAAATTAATCTAGAACGAGTATCTTCTGTGCTTATACAAAAGTGGTGGTCAATGGAGTTAAATCCAGCTGGCGGCCGGTCACAAGTGGTGTTCCTCAGGGCTCAGCGTTGGGACCATTTCTGTTTAACATCTTTATTGATGATCTTGATAAGGACATAGAGTGTATCACCAGTAAGTTCGCAGATGACACCAAGTTAAGCGGGAGCGTTGATCTACATGAGGATGGGGAGGCTCTACAGAGAGACTTGGGTAGATTGGATCGATGGGTTAATGCTAGCGATATGAGCTTCAACAAGGCCAAGTGCCAAGTCCTACACTTGGGCCACAACAACCCCATGCATCGCTACAGGCTTGGGGAAGTGTGACTGGAGAGCTGCCTGGCAGAAAAGGACCCGGGGGTTCTAATTGACAAGTGGCTGAATATGAGCCAGCAGTGTGCCCAGGTGGCCAAGACAGCCAATGGCATCCTGGCTTGTGTTAGAAATAGTGTGACCAGCAGAAGTAGGGAGGTCATTGTCCCCCGTACTCAACACTGGTGAGGCCGCACCTTGAGTATTGTGTCCAGTTTTGGGCACCTCAATACGAGAGAGATATTGAGGTGCTGGAGCAAGTGCAGAAGAGGGCAATGAAGCTGGTGAAGGGCCTGGAGAATAAATCTTATGAAGAGCGACTGAAGGAGCT
The DNA here is from genome assembly GCA_947846985.1 of Fratercula arctica. Classification (NCBI taxonomy): domain Eukaryota; kingdom Metazoa; phylum Chordata; class Aves; order Charadriiformes; family Alcidae; genus Fratercula; species Fratercula arctica. The sequence continues at coordinate 32,895,989 of CANTUZ010000010.1, forward strand.
GGGACTGTTTAGTTTGAGGAAGAGGAGGCTGAGGGGAGACCTCATCACTCTCTACAGCTACTTGAAAGGACATTGTAGAGAGGTCGGTGCTGGTCTCTTCTCACAGGTAATTAGCGATAGAACAAGAGGGAATGGCTTCAAGCTGCAACAGCGTAGGTTTAGACTGGACATTAGGAAAAAATTCTTCCCAGAAGGAGTGGTCAGACACTGGAATAGGCTGCCCAGGGAGGTGGTGGAGTTACCATCCCTGAATGTGTTTAAGAGTCGTTTAGATGTGGTGTTAGGGGATATGGTGTAGGGGAGAACTTTGTAGAGTGGGGTTGATGGTTGGACTCAATGATCCCAAGGGTCTTTTCCAACCTAAATGATTCTATGATTCTATGAAAAATCTTAAAGCTCTATAGTTATAAGACAACTAGATCACTAGTTGACATTGAGGAACTAGTCACTTGGACCTTCTTTAGTAACTTTATGTGTTACTGAACTGTACCTCCTTCTTGGCTGTCTTTGAAGAGTTTTGATGTCATCCAATGAAAGGATGTCGTATTATGAGGAAAATCTAATGTACAGGATCAGTTGAGAGAATTTAAGAAAAGCCTTTGTGGAAAGGGGGAGGGCAGTAGGAAAGACTCAAGAAGATACTGTAATGGAAAGCCAGCAGAAATGTGTATTGTTACAGTGAAAATGGGAAACGCTGAAGAGAGAATGGGTCACTGTGGGCTACTTAAGCAAGTAAAACTAAAATATGAACTGCACTGGAAACAGAAAACTGGAGGGCTACCAAAACAGGCTTTTATATTCCAAGTTCAGTGCACGTGAGAAAAACAGGGACAGCATGAGGGTACACTGAAACAGTTGCCAAGAGGTTAAAGATAATATGAAGAGACCGTGTTATAAGTCCTTAAGGCACAATAGGGCAAAGTGACTTGACCAAGAAAATACTAATTGTAATTAATTTGTAATACGGAGATAAATTTTGAGACCGGTTCCTATTCCCACTAAAACTAATTGGACTTTTGCTATGAAGTTTATTGGGAAGGAGATTAAACTTTGAATAATGGCTTGGTTGAGAAATCATTGATGTAATTGTGAACTGCTCAGAAAAAGCAACTAAGAAATACATAATGAAATATCATCACTTGAACAAATGCATCTGAGGTGTCCCTTTGGGTATTTATAGAACTGATGGAACAACTAGTTGATAAAAAAACCCACAGAGAATTGAGGAAGTATCAGGAGACTAATAAAGTGTCAGCATGTTACAAGTATTTAAAAATTGAATTAAGAGTAACTATGGAAACTATTGTCTTATGGGCATGGCTCCAAATTGAAATAAATAGTATAAATATTGAAGCAGACTGGGAAAATGTATTCATATGGAGGTGAATAGTACAATGAGACCCAAATATGATACAGGTGTACTAGAGTAAACTAAGCCAGACAAATTAGAACATTTATCCCTCCACTTCTTTTTAAGATGAAGCCAGAAGATTAGTAAGAGTACAGAATAGCATCAGGACTTTGCAAAGGCATTTGATGCTCTGCCACATAACATCTTAAGGCACTTACTGCAACCAGTCAGCTTGGGCTAAAAGTCACTTAAAGGTATCGCAGGCTGGCTACGGAACTGTAGACAGAAAGTAAATGTGAGTAGCAGTCAGCATTGTCAAGGATAAGCGCCCAGTACTGTCCTTTAAAAGTCAAGATATGGTCCAATATCTGGAGGATAAAGCACTAATTAAATGTGAAAATGATACTAAAGTAGGAAGAATGATTAACAGCACAGAGGAGAGAGGAAATACAGAAGGTTCTAGTTGTTCTCTAGGGATACTATGGATCTAATAAAGTGAGGCTAAACTTAAAAGCAAATTAATAAATGATAATGCTAAGCATTAACAGTACTTTGTGCCCATTAGGCAACAAATAAATTTTATGAAGCTACAAATACATTATTTTTGCCTATGAAAGAATTTGTCTGTCTTAAATGCTTATTCGGGCTTTATAAAGCTGATCAGAAAACTGAAACTTGGAAAGCAGCACCATAAATAGCATTAATAAAATTATAATTTGCCTGATATCTTTCTGTTTATCTGAGAGGAACATTTCTTTTAATTGTTTATGTTGCTCAGAGTAGGCAGGGAGTTGCACACCCAGATGACACAGTTGGAGGGCTCCATACTCTGAAGTGTTCGTTACGAATGAGGACAGCGTGGTGGTGGTGGCTGGTAAGGAATGAAGGCTTACATACCATGGCATTTCCTTGATTGTGCTGGGTCAGGTCATTTCAGCAGTGGCTGAAAATGGATGTTTATGGAAGACGAAGAGCAGGACAAGCATGTATAACAATCTTCAGTGACTCTTCCCCAGACTCTAATAATTTTCAGATTAGGGACTCTGAATCACTTGTGGGTTTAGTAACTCTAAAGGAATTCTTTTCCATGAACGTTTCCAGCCTCTCCCGGAACCAATGCAGGCTTTTAGCATTGACACTATCCTTTGGCCTTACAAGTCTAACACCAATTGCACGAAGTACCACCTCCTTCTGTTGGTTGTGGAGCTGGCTGCTATTAGCTGCATTTGATGCCCTGTGATTCTTGTACTGGGAGATCTGGCAAACAGACTTTGGCCACCCTATTTGTGCTACTCGTGCTTTAGTGAATATCACGTGTTGTCCCCCTGGTTGCCTTTTTCACAGACCGATTGTCTTTTTATCTGAGTAGTAGACTAGCTTTTCCCCATATAGAAGCCATTTTCACATCATACTAGACAAAAGACTTCAGATTCCTGAGTAGGTCCCCTGGCACCAGAGGTCACAAGATTACCTCAGAATAGTATCTTTGACGTTTTAAAATATGTTTTATGGCCTTGCAAGAAAAGCCTGAATGCATGAACTGAATGCAATTGCTGAAATGAAGTCTTCCTAACAAGGAAGGAGAGATGTTTTGAGATGAATGAACTACTGCATACATCTCACTTCAGAGTTCCCAGAAATAGTGAGGGCTTCCCAGCATCGTGACCAACGTGAAAGCAGAAAACACCAGACAGACAGACCCCTTCCCAAGAGAGCTGCAGCCTCACGTGCTGCATGAGGCTTAGTGTCAGGGTGCCTGGCTGTGGTTGTCACCTTTGCAGAGAGTGGGAGAAAGAGGGAGAGAGATTCACTCCAGCACTAAAACTAAGCACTGCTGCTCTGCCTTGGATTTTCCTAGGGGAAAAAGAAAAGGGGGGGGGGGGGGGGCTTGTGCCATTATCCTCCTTGTTTAGCATTTGAGGAGATTCTTGCTTTGCTATCTGAGAAAAAACAAAGAGGTTCCCAGTGAGATACTGTGCCTAGTGCTCTAAATTGTCATACATCAATGTCTGTCTCTGTGTAGAAAAGGAAGCTGTGTCGCACTGCACGTTAACTGTACATAGTCACAGCTTTCACTTAGCGTCTTTTTTTTTTTTTTTTGTCTTTCCGTCACCAGTGTGTGGATTTTACTTAAGCCCTATGGTATTTCAAGAATATCTCACGCACAATTCTTTGTGAGTATGTGCCTTTGCATGCTTGAAACAGACATGGCCACTATAGACAAAGAATGACTGGGAAATTGCAAAGCATTTTTTTCCAGGGAACTTCAGGAGTTTGTTGCTAAGCTTAGTCAATGCTCCTTTTAGAACTGACCCAAAATGCTGGATACTGGTTTTGACCCTTCCGTTTATCTGTCCTTTAATATTCTGCTTTTCTCCTCAAAAGTGATGTATTAATAAGAAAAAAAAAAGAAAGAAAGAAAGAAAGAAAAGGACTGTGTTTATTTCTTCCCTTGTTTTTCTTTCCTGAAAACTGTCTGTAGCCTTTCTGCCTTCTGCTTGCACAGTCCACTGAGCAATAACACAAGTCCTTTTTATTCCCAAGTGGGAAGGAAGAGCTGGAACTCTGAGTCTTGCTGAAGTCTGAGAAAGGAGGTTTCTTTTATAACTTGCAAACAAAAACCTGCTACTGTGAAATACAAAAGTGTTTTTGAATGGGAAGGAGAGAGTTGCCTCACAGCTCTGCGCTGTACCCTGCTGCCGCTGCAGAGCACTTCTCCCAAAATGGAGTGCAGCACAGGCGGGACACAACTTTGTAACGGGGTGTGGGTTGGTTTGTGGGGAGGAGAGGAGCACACAGCACCTTTTCCTCACACTTGTATGGCTTCTCGTTTTTATGGCATGGGGTAGTGGCTTTTAGGAAAGAAGCCACGCACCTCTCCAGCTGGCTGGCAGCCTCTCTGCCTGTCTGCTGTAGAGCGGTAGCCCTGCAACAAGGTCTTGGTGACCAACCTGGGGGGCTGTGAATGCCGGGCATGAGGGCCCAGCTTGCTGAACCTAGCCAGGCAAGAGGTGTGTGTCACAGCACATGTTTCCCGGTATGTTTATTGTGCTAGAAAACGCTGCTTCTCTCTCCTTATGTGAGGTTGCAATAATAACAGAGACACTCTTGTTGAACTATAGAAATTGGTAATATTCTATTTGATGTTCAAAGTGCTGAAGGCTGCTGTTGTGGCAAATTCCTTGCAAGCTTTTGCAGTTCTAAACACATGACACACTGTTGTCTCTCATGTTGCGCTGCCATTGGCAGGCTTCCCATTACATAATGTTGACCCATATTTGTGGTGCGTGACATTTTTTGCTAAAGACTGTCAGGGATAATCCGTCACAGAAAAAACTTTCTGATTATATGCTGAGAATTTGTCATCCTTTAGTACAAACATAACCCGTGCCTCAGACGATGCTATTCCTTGTTAAGACAAGCAGAGTACAGTTCTGTCAGGTTAGAAAAACACCAAGACAGTATTGTGTGCTTTGAGACTGAAACACCTAAGACTAAATTCACCACAGAATGATTGCACAGGATCACATCTGGGAGTAATTTTAGCTTTAAAAAATGTTGAGCCCGAGCCCAGGTGATGGGAGCAGCGACTGGCTGAGGGAAGCATGAAATCTGTAGTGTGACTCTGCAAAATGCTGTCTCAGGCAGGTTGTTTCATGCTGCAGAAAAGCGGAGCTGTGGAAAGGTTTCTTTGCTCTACTCTTCCACTGAAGTCTGCCAGTATTTGTAGACTAACCAGTCTTTTCTTAAAAAAAAAACAAAAACAAAAAAAAAACACAAACAAACAAAAAAACCCCAACCGTAATGGTGTGGGGAGATAAATAGATATAGCTCAGGCAGGGGTTACTGCTAAAAGGCAGCTGAGAAATGAGAGGACTTGGAGGAATGGGAACGCTCCCAAAGCTGTCTGCTTTCAAAGAGCTGTGCAAAATCCATCCGTTCTTAAAAACACGATTTCAGTTGCATAGAATAAAAAGTAGAGGAGAGAAAGGTGTATAAAACAGAGGCAGAGAGAATAAAATGGGAATTCTCTCAGTATTCAAGAAAAGGGTCTGCTTCAAATGGACTTTATATAAGGTAGCAAAGAAGTAAGATTGCGTGAGCTGCTGAAGTGTCTGCCACATTGTGGAAAGGAATGAATGTGGAACATAAGGCCGAGAGACTAAATACACTGTTTTCAGAGAACGACATTTTCCAGCCTTACGTAGGAGATGACTGTGTGCTAAGAACAGCTGCAATATCGAGGAGAAAGGTTTTGCTTCTGTGCGAGGAATTAATGCTTGTCAGAGCCAGAATTAAAACCTGATGAATGCAGTCTCATCCACTTTCGTTTCTTCCCTCTCAGATTCTGCATTTGTCCTCATTCTGTCTGTGCATTCATTCATATATTCCTCTCCCTTCCCACCTCCCCATTGACTCACACTCTCCCTCCCTGCCTGGTATCGCTTCCTTTTCATTTTCTTTAGGTTTCCTTCCCACTCATTCCATTTCTCCACTGCCTGACCCCTCTGCACACATTTTCCTTCGTGGTGAAAACACAACAGAGAGACAAAGAGGAGGAAAAAATAGAAGATGAGCAAGGAAAGGAGGGGGCGAAGAGTAGACGGTGCAGGAAGAGTGCTCAGCATTGCACTTTGTCCCTATGCTGCACTACTGATTTTTGAAGGTGTCCTAGGAGTCAGGGCTCCTAGAACCTGTTGCTTTCTTCCAGGCAGCAGCACTTGGCAGTGGCTTTGTGATGCCCATTTCCTCAGATTAGTGTCCCTAGAAACCATCATAAAGAATAGAATAATCCCAAAGCCCAGTGGAAAGCCACCTCTGAGTGACAAATATCTGGCTGTGCATGGAGCTTGCTACTGCGTTGGATCAGTGAGGACCGGGAGGAGACTGGGTGGTCTTGGGACTCAAAATGGCAAAGGGGAGCCTTTGGGACCCTGCGGACTTGCTGGCATGCAGTGCTGAGCAAGAAACACGGCCTCGAGTTTGTCGGGGGCCAGTGAGCAATGAGCTGGTGTTTCTCAAAGCACCTGCTGCTGGCGTCTCAAAATCAATGGCCAAATGTTGCCAATTTTGGTTTAGTGAAACAACCGAGAGGTGCCAGGAATGCTTATTGTAATGAGTGGTATGAAATGGGCTGAAACCAGTATAGCTGGTGATGACTGGTGATGCATCTGAGCACAATGAGCTTGATCCCAAAGTCAATCTGTAACCTGGAGCAAGCGCTGCGCTCTGGCAGCCCCGGAGGCCCAGAGGCTGCTCCTTCGTCCACTCTGTGGACCTGTGGTGAGAAGGGAGCCGAGCCGCCACAGTCACCCATGGTGCAGTGCTGCACAAGCTTTAATTTCTTCTCCTATTATTCTTTATGTAAATTTTCTCCTTTTCTGGCCTCGTTCTTGTTCCTGAAACTGCTGAGATGGAATTGTTTCTCCCCTATTTAAAAAAAAAGAATAAAATCATCTACTCTTCACAAAAGCTTGGTAGGAACAGCACTGGTACACTGCGGGTTATTTCTCCTTCCCACAAAGGGAGCAGGCGGGAAGCGTGCAGGGCAGGTAGCCAGGAACAACTCACTCCTGTACCCTGCCCTGCCATCTGTAACCTTCTGCCAGCTTTTCTTGTTTTATCAATTTAACAAGGGCTAATATTTCTTTCTTTAGATTCTTGCATAATTGAAGGATCAAAGCGAAGGCACGCGGCCCTTCCCTGGCAGTTCCCAGTCTGCTTTACGCGCCGTGTGCCCGGGAAGGGGAATCGATACCCGCGGGCCGTTGGGGTTTTGGCGTCGATGCGCCGCTCCTTAACCCCAGACGCCGCCGCCGAATACGACGGACAGCGGCGCGGCTGGCTGTGCCCGAGGCTGTGTCCGCGGGGAGCACCCGGCGGCCCCGGTCCCCCCGGGATCCGCGGCCGGGAGAGGCCCGGGCCCGGGGAAAGAAAAGGAGAAGCGAGGCGGGCGGTGGGCCCGGGGAAGGGCCGGGCGAGGCGGGCAGCGGCGGGCAGGGGGATGGCGGCGGGCAGGGGGATCGCGACGGGCCCCGCCGCCGCCGCCGCCGTTACATAAGGTAGGGGGGGAGGGCAGCGGGCCGAACCGGGCGGCGGCGGCGGCCCCTTTAAACGCAGATCCCCGTGTGCGGTGATTGAGCGCCTCTCTGCTGCCCCCTCCCCGCCTGCCTGCAGTGACAAATCCGCTCCCCGCCCGCCTCCGCCGAGCCCAGCCGAGCCGGGCGGCGCCGGGAAGCGCTGCCGTGCGGCTCTGCACCGCCCGCCGCGGAGCCGGCCAGCCCCAGCCCCAGCCCCGGCGGCGCGACAGCAGGGAGCGGCGAGGGGCGCGATGGAAGCTCCGCGCCTGGCGCACACCATGAGCAGCCCCACTAGCCCCTGCGAGGAGGTGATCAAGAACCTGAGCCTGGAGGCGATTCAGCTCTGCGATAGGGACGGTAAGTCCGGGCTCGACGCGGCTAATCCCTGCAGACGCAAGATGCTGCTGCCCCCATGGATGCTAATGCAAATTAATCCCCGCGGCGTATGGTCCTTTGTTATCCCCCATGTATTTGTAGGTGCAAGTGTTCCCCACCCCTCCCGCCGCCGCCGCCACCCTCCTGCCATCGAGAACAAAAGAAAAAAAGAGAAGGTTGCACCTTGCTGGAGGGAAGGGAGGGAAACCCGCCGCTCCCTGAGCTATCCCTTGCGTTGCAGCGCGTTTACCCCTGGGCGAGCCTGCTGCACAGCCCTGCCCCTGCCAGGAATGGACGCCGGGGTTCGTTCTGGGAACGAACGGCCTCGTAGGGAGAACCGGAGCAGGCGCTGCAGAGCCCGGGTCTAGGGACCAAGGTAGTGGCCCTGGTGGGTGTTTTGTTCTCTGCGATCTCCGAACTCCTTTGTATTGTAAGGCAGTTCCGGTGCTTAAAATACACAGAGGGATCCGCTGGCTGGCGTGGGCTAGCAGCGAAACTTGTTGCCGGTCCCTTGTGCCGAGCGGTACGGCGGGGAGCGGGCCGAGGCTGGGGCTCGGGGGGAGCCGGAGCGCCCCGCGGTTCAGCACCGCGGACAGCGCCACGGTCGGTGCGGGGAGAGCGCGGTGCCCCGGGGGCAGCGGCAGCGCGTCCCCCGGGCGGCACGACCCGACCGTCGGGCACGCGAAGTTTGGGTTTAGAGTTAGTGGGTGCGGATATGGACGATTTATCTGGGTCGAAGCAGCCAGATAAACGTAAGGTGGCGATGAGGGAGACCCCCAACACATTTACGTGCTTAAAACAACACTGAAAGCTGGCTATGGTAGAATGGAGTAGTATTGTTTGTGCAGAACTATGACTGACAAAACCGAACAGACAAAACTGATAGTCAAACAATGAAAAAATATCTTCTGGTAAAGTGAGTGGCACGTAATCTGTGTTCATATACCAGATTATTCTCATCTTCCCATTTGACATTGAATTGTCAAAAATAACTTAGCATTTTTTGATGCAAAATGTGCTTTGGGTGTGGAGTATACGTTACCTGGTAAATAGAGCAAGGAACGGAGGTACTGTGTCAGTGAACGGTACAGTTGAATTAATGAATTTCCTTGTTGTGAGTGTATTTTTTGAGCATAACTGTTACAGGTGATGATTATAGAAAGAGTCAGTCCAGCTTTCTCAGTTATTTTTTGCAAATTGATTGTGATGAAATACTTCACTTTTTTGACCTAGGTGGATTTACAATATAAAATGCTGGATTTTTTAAGCTCTTTATTTTTCTTGAAACATTCAAGAAATTGAGAAGGCATTGAAAAGTCTTTTCAGTAATTATTTTTATAGCTGCACTGGAAATTCTTTGAATTTATTTATGTTTGAATTAAGATATAATATGCATCTCCATCCACTCATGCCTAACTCACTGCCTAGAGAAACCGAACTATGTTTATCGTATTGGAGGCTAGACCGTTCTTTTGTTAAAACACTTTTTCATGTATATTTCTTTTTAGTAATACTAGAGAGAAATGAAAATAGATAGATTATGTAATCCTTCATATTTGTCCACCCCAAGTAATTGTAGTGAAGTACTCCATGTTAATCATTGCAGACTCTATTTGGCTCAACAGAGTGTAGTTAAGGACTGCTTGATTTCTATGGAATAGTGTCATGCAGACAAGCAAATGCAAAAACCTAGTATTTTTAATTTTAATTCCCTTTTGAATAGGCTTCACTGGAAAACAACATCTTTGCTGTAGATCTGGCTTTACAAATGAATCTTCATCGAGTAAGTCACTGTCGTACAGGGTCATTGCTTCCTACAGTACATGGTTGAATTTCTGAAGGAGGCAGCTATATTGAGCATGTAAAATGTGCAACTCGGTGCCTAATTTGGCACAAGACTGTACTTGGGCATACTTCAGTATTTCCTACAGGTGGCACTTATGTATCAAAAAGCTTGTTTTAATGGGAACATAAAAACAAGCAAGCAAAGGTTAGGGCATTGATCTTTCTAGGTAGGCATGCAAACGTATATGCAACACATTTAGAGCCCTAATTGTGTACATGGGTTTAATTAGTGTATTTATATTATAAACACTTCCATTTTTTTTTTTTAGAGTATCTTTGTTGTAAAAGATTTAGTTCTTAAGGTGATATGTTGGTATCACTGAGATCAATCAAATATCAATATATTACCTGTGATGAATTAAAAATACGCTAGTTTTTCACTTTTTGAGAATGTCCTTGATATCTAAGCTGTAGTAACTGTAAAGGTAGTCAGTGAAATGATAACATTCTATATCCAACTGTGATAAATTCTGCAGCATACTTAGTTTGGAATTGCAGGCAATGCTGCAGTATAAGCGTAAGCAATAATGTAATATTTATGCAGGTAACAAAATATTTTTCTTGTTTTCTAAGATGAGGGAAATTAATATTGAAATATTTTGTATTCAGAAAACTGGTTTATACCTCCTATGGAGGTATATGCAGGAGCCAAAAATCCAGGAACTGGAGTGAGCAATTAATAATATCACAACAGTTCATATATTTTTAGAGTTTTTTCTGCTTTTTTCACTGTGTTTTTTGCAAGTCTTGTCGTCTCTTTTAATGAATCAAGACCATCTAGAAAACTTACAAATGTCAAATAAAAATAAAGCAAATGTATGCATTTTGGAGAAATTTTTTTTAAATAAAAAACACCTGGTAAGATTATTTTAAAATGAATGCAACATTATAAAGCAAATTATCAGCTCCTAGTTTCAGCATTCTCTGTTATTTACAAATGCATCTTACATTATTTTTTCTTTGCATTATTGTAGGTGGGGCTACTAGCACAGCTTGGTATTAGTCTGTTACACAGGCTAACATATATAGTTCCTTAGAACTCTGCTGAACTCACTTTCTGTATAGGAAAAAGTGTATCATTCATTATTTTTCTTTGTCGTGTTTGAACATTGCAGCCATATTTCTTTAAATTTAGGCCAGTAAAGAATGTTTAATCTGTGCTAAAAATTCTGGTGACCTTTTTATAAAATTTGTATTAGCCCTACCCAGGGATTAAACCTTTAGTAGATGGATATGCTTTGTGTCATAACAGGCCAATTCTGTGAAAATATATCTAACTTCAGGAAATCAGGAGCCTTTGAAAAAAAATGTGCTTTTCTCAGACTTGCTACAACAGTTTTAGATTTTAGCAGCTGAACTTCCTGAAGCTCCACGTTGTGGTTGTGCAGCACTCCCCCTACAGATGCTGCGCTTTGACTGCTGGGGTCCTTCCAGGGTGAGAGCAGTGATGCTGGCATAGGCTCTCCCTGTGCTTGCGGTTGGCATAGACAGCTGGAAAGAGGAAGACGCCTATCGGAACACAGAAAGGAGCAACAAACCTTCAACGAGGATGTTGGAACCTGAGAGACATGGACGGGGGAGAGGGGCAAGAAAACTGGCCCAGAAGGCACATTGGGCTTGGCGCTAATAGAGACTGAGGCAGTGGCTGGTCAAGGGTGGAAGAACAGGAAAGACTTAGAAGCTGGGGATGTTTGTGAGGATTAGATTAAATGGGAAGGCAGAAGTGGGCAAAATGACTCTGAATGAGAATAGGAAAAGAAGATGAAGGAGCAAGGGAGGTAATCCAAGTTCAGGCAGGCTGTGCAGGGAAGTAAAACTGGGAAAAAAGATGAGGGGGTGTTCCCCAGATGAGATGAATTGGCTGAATGAGGATGGAATGACAATTGGGAACCTGTGAAGAGTAAACCTGGAGACCTGTCTGCAAAGAAGAGACAGAGAGTACAAGAATGTGGAGGGGCGAATGGGACAGTTTGGACCACAGAGGTTAGGAGTAAAGGAATGAAACTAGGACTTGCTGAGCAAAGAGACTGTGTCTGAAAAGACAGTCTTAGGAATGAAGAACAGGACTTTTGAAGTGTGACTGGGAACCAGAAGAAGGGGCGGGACAGGAACAAGTTCAAGGAATAGGGCAGAAGTGGCCATGTTTTGGTTTGACAGCCAGAGAAAGGTCAATGTGTATCGGCACGTGCCATCTTCCAAAGCCACACACAACCCCAGGGTACCAAATTCTCCTTGTTCATTTGCCAGCAAAGAGGTCTAAAATCCGCTGGCAAAGCGTGACATCTGTTTTCAGTGCTTATCTGTGTGAAGGCTGGCAGTGTGGTACAACTGATGGTTGGCCTGTTAGCTCAAATGGTAGCATCTGTGCCTTTTGCTGTGCACCTAAATGTTCCAGCACTGCAGGTTACCCATGTGAGAACTGATATGAAGCCACAGGTAGATTTTTAATCTTTTTAGTTGCCATTTTGTAAAGTCTAAGAAATTGTAGACATACAATAGGTTATTAAGGTTACCGAGTTAAGCACTCAAAGCTATGAAACGTTGAAAGTTTGGTCCTCTATGCAGAACCAGCACGGTGTTGTGTAGTGAATACTGGGGATGTCGAATGGCATGTTGTAAACAACATGGGGGAAGAAAGGAGAGAGAAATTTCGTTCTAACCGGGAGTCTGTTTCAGACTTTCTGCATGGAACTGAGTAAGAGCTACCTCCTTTGCAAAGGGGTTTGTTATTTCTTGTGTTTCTCCTTTTCTGGGTGCTTGATCCTGGTACCATGGTGTCAGGGCTTCAGGGGTACTGAGAGTCGAGAGCTGCAGCTGACTTCAGTGAGAGTAGGACTTGGAACGTACATAGCGCAGTGCTAAATGCTTTGAGAAAAGAGACATTAACCACCCTCACTGGGCACTGAAAGTTAGTAACCATCTTTAACTTCAACATATTCATCAATGACCTGGATGAGGGCACAGAGTATAACCCCAACAAGTTTGCCGATGATACAAAAGTGAGAGGAGTGGCTGACACACTAGAGGGCTGTGCCGCCATACAGTGAGACCTGGACAGGCTGGAGAGCTGGGCAGAGAGGAACGTAATGAAGTTCAACAAAGGCAAGTGTAGGGTCCTGCACATAGAGGGGAATAACCTCTGCACAGGTGAGGGGTTAACCTGCTGGAAAGCAGCTCTGCAGAGAGGGACCTGGGAGTCCTGGTGGACAACAAGTTGACCATGAGCCAGCAATGTGCCCTTGTAGTCAGGAAGGCCAATGGTAACCTAGGGTGCATTAAAAAGAGTGTGGCCAGAAGGTCGAGGGAGGCCATCCTCTCCTCTGCTCTGCCCTGGTGAGGCCACATCTGGAGTGCTGTGTCCATTGATGGGTTCCCCAGTTCAAGAAAGACAAGGAACTGCTGGAGAGATTCCAGTGGAGGGCTACAAAGATGATCAAGGGACTGGAACATCTTTCTTATGAGGAAAGCTGAGGGACCTGGGTTTGCTTAGCCTGGAGAAGACTGAGAGGGGATCTCATCAATGCTTATAAATATCTAAAGAGCGGGTGTCAGGAGGATGGGGCCAGACTCTTTTCAGTGGTGGCCAGAGGCAGGACAAGGGGCAACGGGCACAAACTGAAACACAGGAAATTCCGTCTCAACATGAGGAGGAACTTCTTTCCTTTGAGGGTGGCAGAGCACTGGAACAGGCTGCCCGGAGAGGCTGTGGAGTCTCCTTCTCTGGAGACATTCAAAACCTGCCTGGATGTGTTCCTGTGCAACCTGCTCTAGGTGAACCTGCTTTGGCAGAGGGGTTGGATAGGTGATCTCTGAAGGTCCCTTCCAGCCCTACCATTCTGTGATTCTGTGGTTCTCTGTGCCTCAGTTTTCCATGTGTAAAATGGAAGCCGTATTATTGCCTCCCCTCACAGAGATGTTTTCAAAATAAACTAATGAATGTTTGTTCAGCAGCCAGACACTGTAGTAGCCTGGAAAACCCATGAGGTGCATGGAAAAACCCATGATGGAATTCATAATTTTGTCTTCAGAGCAGAATATGAATAATGTGTAGCAAATAAGGCCTGGGACTACATACTGAACAATAGCGCATAGCTGTTACAAGAAAAATAGTTCATTATATATGCACTATTCATTATGTATGCTGAATGAGTCAGAGTTTATGTGGAAAAAATAGTATGTAATCATGCAGTTAAAGACTATATCATAATCTGAACAAACAAAGGGGCCAATTTAAGGTTATGCAAGTATGCTTCATTGTGATGTTTTCTAATCATTGATGGCTTAAACTATACAATCTCAGTAAAGTGCTTTTAAAATGGTTGGGTTTTTTTTTTTCTGTGCTCACTTTATGTATTTGAAGATAATATTTGGGTATCAGGATCAGAACTGGAATTGGTGTCTTGGCTAGTTTCGCTTGAATAAATCAATTTCATCACTTTTCCAAACACTTGACACCATCAAAATTGTTTAGTCTAAGAAGCTTGTATAAAAGCATTACCTCATACAAGCTAAGATGTCGTTTCTGTTTTATGTAAACAACTTGCACCTGTGGCTTTCCATGTTATTTGACCACGTCTCATGTTTTCTTATTTATTTCAGAAGTTTATTAGTATGCTGGATTTATTGGAGCATTACGAAAGATACTTCTAAAGTTTGTAAATGGGAGTTTTCATGGCCATATCATGTACACATTTGTCTTTCAAACAGAAGGGATAAAGTGGCATCATCCAGTCTCTGGGTACATTCTTCAAATGCCTTTTTTGGCATTATGGAGCAGCGTCACTGCTATTTCTGAAATGTTATCCTGTAAGTCTCAGAGGCAGGGGAAAATTTAATTTCTGGGTAGGCTCCCACACGAAGGACAACTGAGAGATCCAAATTTCACAGTAATTCTTTGTGTCCTGAATGGTTGGACTTGCATAGTTGTTTGGGTTCTTTTTTTTTTTAAACTATGATTCTTCTGAGCACAGGAATAAACAATTCATGTTTTCGTATCCAGCATAATAGAGAGGTGATTGTAACTGTGATGTTTTGATGGGGCACCAAATTCAGAGGGATGTTTATTGTTGTTTTTATTCCTCTCCCCAACTGCAAGTTTGGAGATTTAAATTTGCTTTCTTCAAAATGCAAACTGTATCACTTTTCTAGGCTTTGAATGATGGAATGGCCTACTAAGACATGTATTTCTGCCATAAAATTTCATCTAACCTGGCTGAACTTAAAAATAGCAAATTTTTTTTTACTATTTAACATCCCTTTGTCAAGAAATGTAGTCGTCTCCATTCTTCCTTTATATTCTTTAATTTTTAAAGTTATTTTCCTTCCTTCTTCCTCCCTCCTCATCTTAAGAGCTTTATGCCACTCAAGTGTGTGTAATTGATTATTAACTATTTTAACTGGCAATGACCAAGTTACATATTATTAGCTATTTAAATCTTGCCTGGTATTTTGTTTATGCCCCTATTGATTCAATTTTTCTTCACTGAAACTTTTCTAGATCCTTTACAAAGCAACTGAAATGCTTGATGTGTAATTGTGCCAAATTCACGTACAGAAGCACAGTTCTCTCCCAGTGCTATACACTGATATTGCTAGGTTGAAACTCAAATATATAATGTCAGTTTTGTAGTTAATTTCTGCTCATTGTTATAATTAAGGCTTTTTAAACATTACTGTCTCCCATGTATGTCCCTTTTTCTTTGTGTTTGTTTCAGATTACAGTTCCCAGATGCGTTCTTTTATTTATTCTGTAAGAGAATCCATTTTATCCTTTCCTGCCTATGTTTCTAAGCCATCTTGTGCTTACAGCTCCTTCTATTCTAATGTTTTCTGTAATACAAAAATGTGATCTTTTCTTTCTAGATCATTCATAATGATGCTTATTTAGCCTGGAACTAGCCACAGGCTCCATGGTAGCCCAGTACCTGAACTCCTTAGCTGTTTTGGTATGTATCGATCTCATCTCTGCCAGCCGATGTTCAGCCCTGTACGATGGCAGGAGGAATCAGTTAGGGAAGAGAAATTCTACTCCCTCCAGCATTTGAGAAGTAGGAATCCCAAGCCAACCCCTCACTTAAAATTTCATATGTCTTCTGCAAATCTCAAAGGCAAAGCCTGTTTTACCTGAGTGAGAGTTAAGCCATTAGTATCCTCTTCATCTGTTTCATCTTCCATCTTAAACTAGATGTAGCAATTTTCTACTCAGCCTACTAATGTGCTGGCTCTACCACCTCTGGTAAGCTGCGTTCTGAGCTCGCTTCTCTGAGCTCGCTTCTCTGCATTCACTATTTACACTGCAGTTGTGCCTGTGTATAATCTAGATCTGAGTCTGCTCTACAGGCCCCTTCAGCTTTCACAGCAGCCTTCCAGTCAGGTCCCTGGTCCTAGAGCCATAGCTTCTAGGACAAGCAGAATGTCACTTTTGTCATGTAAGGTCGGGGGAGGAGACACTATATCACATTCTTATTTAGAGTTCTCTAGTATTTCGCCTTTCATTTTTGAATGGGTTCCAGTCAGGCATCATTGTGTTCAATTGTGTCCAAAGGCTTGCTGAAGCTTATCTTCCTGACCTTGGGTTTTCCTTCTGGGACTTCTCTGCCTCATTAATTTTTCCTCCAAAATCTAGAAGGATCTCCTCCTTTACCCATCCTTTATAATTCCCTCCACCTTTTATTATTCATGGCCTCTTTATAGCAGAATTTGAGGTCCCGGCTTCTGTGAATAAGGTAGTTTTCAGTTCCCTTTGTGCTGCTGAAGTAGTGCCAGCATCTTTTACCACAGTTGAGGAGGTAATCTTTAAATTTAGAGTCCTTACAGTCTGGGTTTGTTTTTCCTAGTCCACTTGGTACAGTAGGTACGTCTGCCGTGCTGCCAGCGCGTGTATGGCCTTTTGTGCTTTATGTGACCTGGAAGGCTATATTTAGTTCTGGCTGAACACAGCCCAGAATCATCCACCATGTTTTCTTTTCTCTTTTGATAGAAGTTTTAAGCCTTTTACTTGCGGACGGCTTTCTTCAAAAATTTATAAACATGTCTGAAAAAATAGTACTAACATTGCCAATACATGATATGTGTGTAAAATATGTCACTGCTATAGGAAAGTATGAACAAATACAACTTTTATGATGTTGGAACTAAAGAAAGCTCTGCTCCAGGATCACTTCTTGTGGTTTCCACACTCGGTTTTGTTATACAGCGGAGCATCCTTTATTTGACCTTGAAAATGTTTCCTTCAGCACAGAAGGTTTGGTTAGAATTTGTTGTAGTGTTTGTAGCTGGATCAATTTTCGCAGTGGTGTTTGTAGTTGAATCATTAATCAATTTTATTTTATTGTTTTCACAGAGTGTTCTTGTTTTATTTACGCTTGAACGAACAAGCTGTTTTGCATGGATGTTTTCAAAAGCAATGATTAGCTATACTGTTTTTATAACCTAACAACAGTTTCTGTGAGCCTTGACAGTTCTAGCTGCTGCCAGAAAGGGGAAACCTTAAAATTAGTTTGGTGTTACTCTTTCATTCCTACAGAATGACAGACAGTATTATCAGAGTTACACTCTTTCTTAGTTCCAAGTGTAGAGTGGCATCTGGAGTTTATTTTTCCAATACTGTTAAGTCAGACACAGCTGGCAGCTCTTGGAGAAGCATAGTTTGAGGAATTCCCATGTTAAGCTTTCTATATCAAGGCACTCTTGTTAGGAGAATTCTGCAGTTTGCAGTTGTCAGAGGCATCCCATAAATTTATTCCCTGAGCTGTTCCATTGGCTTCAATAAGACTTTGTGTAAAAACAAATATGCGTCCGTAGCGCAGCATGGTTAAGATCTTACAACAACTGTATTTTCTTAACTTTTGTTGTGTGTATTCAATTTTATTTCATAGAGATAGGATCTAATTTGGAATTTCTCTCTTCAAGTTGCAATTTGTCATCTATCTTCAGTTTTGGGCTAGAAATAACATTTTAAAAAGATTATTCTGTGTTTTTTTGCAGTTCACCTCTAAGTGTACTCAAAGCTATAGGGACTTTATAAGGACTTCAAAATCAGCAGGATAAAAAGATGTTAAAAGGCTCTTTCAATTTTGGCCAGCTCTAAGTACTAGTATACAAATATCAGTGGCATGATTCATGCTGTTGGTGCTTTTAATCCAATTTATGGAAAGGGAAATTATACATGAGTTTATATAAACTAAGGGATAAAATTAAGAACAGAGTATGCAGCAGATTGTATTTTAATGCTACTAAGGTACATCTGATGACATAAAGTAAATATTATACACTTACACTTTTATGATGGAATTTATGCTGGTAATTTAATGTAAATGCCTAGTAGTAAGCATGGCTTTCACTGTGCTAACATTTCTGACGAATTTCCAGCCTTTACACTTTCAATGTAATTTCAAGGCATATCTCTAATCACAGGAATGGAAAATTTCCAAGCTTATCTGCTCACTGAAGCCAGTGCATCGCAGAGAAGTTGTGTCCTTCTTGTGTGGAACATACTGGAATTTTAGCCAGTGTTACCCGTGCTGTGATACCACAGCTACCACCTTACCCTTCATGAAAGGACAGATTTGAGCAGTAAGACTTCACACAGAATTTACTGGGATTGTCCCACCTCTGCCCATGTGTAGAGGTTACTTTCTCTTACCTTCTAGATGGAGGCACCTGAAACTCCAGGTAGATTTCTTTGTTTCCTCTGTCTGTGAACTGCTTTGTACTGTGCTTTGGAACCTCGACCCATTGAATATGTTGCTTCTGTACTTCACTTTGTCCCTCTGTTTAGGTAGCATGGTGTTCTTAAATCATATTTGATTTAAGGCTCTGAAAATCCCTCTGTCCTTTATATAGGTTATAGCCTGAGAGAAAGTCTGAAACCTGCATAAAAATTAAATTAAAAAAAAATAGTACAAGTTACAATTAGAATTTCCTGAACTATTGTGAATATGGGATACATTTCAAATCACAGTTAAAAAGCACAAACTGGTGTAAAACAGAGCCAAATCCTATTCCTTGCAAGAGATCTGTGTGAAAAGCACACAGCAATTACCAGTGCGCTGAAGGAAAGAAATGCTCGTTCATGCTGCAGACTGCCAGGGTAGCCAGTGAGTCACAAAAGCCCACTCACGCTGAGCACCCTACTTTCTCAAGAAAAAACGCTTAGTAAAATTGTGTTCCCCAGCCTTGAGTTCTCTCTCCAAGTGGCGAGTTTTGCCTTTCTCTCTGGGCATCCGTTTGCTTGAAAGAAAAGTGGGTCTTAAATGAAAATCCTTGTGCGATGAAGGCAGTTGGTTTTCAGACAAGCTGGCAGGTCAAATTAAAGCTCATGTGAATAACAGGCTGCCTCTCCTTGCTAGATCTGAACTCGCATGACTTGAGGTAGAGAACGCATTTTTGGTTTTGATTAAGACACAGCTGCAATAAATGGCACAAGTTGTTGCCAGCCAAATAAGAATGAGGTAAACAAGTATGAGTGTGAGGCTCATAGTAATAAACCAAAATGAAAGCATTTGTTTGCCTCTCTTTTTTTTTTTAGTCACATGTGAAAGCACAAATCATGAAAGGACACTCAATTCTCTAATATACAGTTAATATTAAAAGCAGTAGAGGATTAAGGCTAATGCTTTGCCCTCAGTTACACCGTGTTAGATGAGGAGCATTGGAGCAATTAGGCCAGTGACCCAGAGCAGTGTAACTTGGATCGGAATCTGGCCTCAAGCAACTTGTCCGGGGTCATACAGTCAGTGCCTTCATCTGTGAGATCTGTTTTCTTTCGTTGTTAGTCTTGGAGACACAGGCAGTTCCGCACTCTCAGAGGCAGCTGTACTTGTTTATTCATCAGAAGAGGAAAAACCTCATGCCATAAGAAGCTCCAGATCCCTTCCTGCTCTAAAATCTGCCCCTTTAGTAATCAGCAGGGTGGGAGTCTGCTGAAAAACATCACACACTGTTTTCCAGCAAAAAAGTACTGAGGTAGCAGCCTTCGGAAAATACACCACAAAATGGGCCTGAGCGCAGTCTGAAGTATGGTCAGCATTTCATAAGGATGCATAGATGCCCGACAATGCAGGCTTCTCCTGCGAAGCGAGTAAAGTACTTGTGATAAATTGATCTGCTTCTATAGTAGTGTTTCTGATGTAGTTACTTGCTTTCAAAATCTGGAATTCCATATAAATGAAGGTATGCATTATACACAAATTCTAGTAGATGTGAGTGGCTGAAAGGTTCATTTTAATTTTTAAATGACATTTAAATTAAGCTAGAAGATGGTTTAGAGCCTTTTACATCCCTTATTACATTCTTTCCCTTTCAGCAGCTGAGAAATGCTCATTTTAATTAAAATTTGTTTTTAAAACGCATCTTGTAGTCAACACATGCTGAGAAGAGCCACTTACCACCCATGTACTGTAAACTTGCTGTGCTGAACAAAATGGGAGTGATGCTTTAATTAGTAGTAAATACTGTGGTGGCTTAGTGCTTGCGGTCTACTATAATGTCCTGTTTGATTTCAGGAAGGTAGGAATGCACTAGCCTGGCTCTGACGGTCAGGGGCATGAAAAGCAATGGTGTGCCAGTAGGAGCTGGAGTGCAGCTGTAGCTATTTTTGCCATGCTTCAAATGTCATTCCATAGAAGGTTGCAGAGAAGCTCATTTAGCTTCAACATGACAAGGCACAGTAAAAAATAAAACCATGCCTTTAGTATAAGCAGTCTAAGAGAGCTTCAGTGGGAACAGTATATTGGTATAAATGTTTTTGCGTATCCGAGTCGCTTAGCAGAGAGGATGAGGAGCAAGACGCTGGTGGTTGGGGGTGTTATTTGCGCTCAGTCTCTGCTTATCCGGCCGATGCAGTTCACTTGGGTTTGATATCCACGGGTCATAAAAGAAGATCCCACCACTTCTCCTCAACTCGCTGCCTCAAAGATTTGGTCAGTCTTTAGAGTATGGTAGGATCAGTAGATCTGCATATTTTAGGATAAGGGGAAAAGCAGGCGTGATGGCACGTCAATTTAGTCTTCTGGGCTAGGTGGTTTTTTACAGTCTTAAAATTTTCCTGGTCCTTAGTGAAGAAATGTGTACCTACATGATTATCCACAACCTTCCAGCTGATAATGAAATTCCTCCTTTTTCATGATTTTACCCATATATTTTTTAACACGGTGAAAATTAAATTTTGTGTACACGTGTGTGCTTAGCTTAGTGTTTTACTGAGTTAACACTCCTCAACTTACGTGTAGTAAAAATGCGAAAAGGAAAGAGGAAAGACTGGGTAATAGTGGCCCAGCCTTGCGGCACACCAAAGTGTATAGAAGCGTAGAGGCGCATCCAGTTTTCATAAGAAATTTTCTTCCAAAAAATATCCATAAGGAGTAAGGGAAACTCTAAAAAGGTGTAATTGTATCAACAGAGATTTGGATCTATTTCCGTTTTAGTCTAGGTTTTTGGCAGCTATTGACATTCTGAAAATGTGGTTTAGTTTTGAATGAGTAAAGTATAAATAGTATAAATACTAAATACTTTCAAGACTTCAGAATACCCAATAAGAATTTAATCTTAGTGAAAGAATAAGGTCAGCCTTGCCATATTAGTCATTGCATAAAGTTTTTTCTGATCAGATTTTCAGTCATGTTTTGTTTTGTGCTTTGGGTGTGTGAACTCATGTGTGTCTCCACAATTCACTTTCAGCCATGGGTGTGAACTGTTAGATGTTTGCAGTCAAGTTTTGAGAGGCCCTCAAGTAACTCAGTTTAAATCCCATTGATTTCAGTAAGATGCTGCTAAATCCTATAGGTACTTCTGAAGATGTTACCAAATGTTACTT
This sequence comes from Fratercula arctica, assembly GCA_947846985.1. Taxonomy (NCBI): domain Eukaryota; kingdom Metazoa; phylum Chordata; class Aves; order Charadriiformes; family Alcidae; genus Fratercula; species Fratercula arctica. The sequence goes on from CANTUZ010000010.1 coordinate 32,917,455, forward strand.
AAATTTTTGCTACAAGTATGGATGGGTCAAAAATCAAAGGAAGAATTGGCACTGAATTGGAACAATTGGCTGGTAAGAACAGAGGACCACTCACAGAGATATATCTGAATTTTCTTTATGGTAATAACGAAAGACGAAACAATTATTGAGAAATTCATTTAATGATGCAATTGACTACATTATTTATCTTTAATCAAAATTAATCAAATTACAGTTATTAAAAAAATTTAGCTATAATTGTACTTAGCAAGATATAAATTCATCCACATTCAAGCTTAAATGGTCCTGAGATGTTTGATCCTATTAATGCTTTCAGAAAAAATATTATGGGGAGAAGTGAAAAACTGTGAAGCATTTGACTCAGAAATTCAGAGAAATTATTCTCGAAAAGTTTATCCCTTTTAAAGTATCAGTCCAGAGGCTATTTGTGAGTCAGTGAGATGTAAATTTCTTCGCTATAGGAGTTCAGAAATTGGCTGCAGTGCAATACTTACTTTTTCTCCCCCATATTCTTTTTCTTGTTACTCTTTGGCAGGAATCCTGCGAATTATCAGAGGCTGCTGTTACATCATGAGAATCGTAAGAATTGACAAATGTAATTGAGGAAATAATTACAAAAGGTAGCTTCAGCTAGCTCTTAACATCTGCAACCTCCCTCTCTAGTCTTTGAAAAGAATTAGGCTCCTCCAGCGCAAAGTTAAATGTGAGAGCTAACTGTAGCTACTCACATTATCTAATGTAGGAAACTGCCTTTCTTCACTGAATGGAAAGGGAGCCTGAGGAGACCAACCGCCCAGGGCTGATGTTGCTCTTTGTTAGTATTTTCTTCTTTCTTAGCACAGTACACCATATCGGTATTGCACATGAACACCGTTGCAAGTCATATCTGTGAAACCTTTTGGACAGTAGCCTTTGCTTTTGAATTAGAGGATGCATCTTTTGTATAGAATTTATTCCAGGTGTAATTCCACAGCCATCTGTGGTCTTATCGCAGGAGTGAATGTTGTTCCCGCTTTTTCCTTGTTACTGACGACTGCTACTATCTACTGTCATTTTTAGGAAGCAAAGAAATGTTTGTGTTTTATTATCTTTAACTCTGAAGGAGTACATATGGCCCAACAAATCCACTCTTGAGAATTTTGTATCTCTGCCACAATTTATATTCCACAGAAACATTATAATGGGACTCTGCTTACTAATTATAGTAACCTTCTCTGTACAGATACACTTAATTCCCGGTTTAACCTAATGTTATATTCAGGGTCCACTGAAAGAATGCTTGAACTTCAAATCAAAGCCCTACAGTTCTGATGGCATAATCCTATTCCAAAATATACCAGTGTAACTCTTTATTTGCTACCACTAGCTGTCAGGTTTGCCACACTTGCATTGTGTTTTCCCATTGGTGTTAGTGGAAAACATACTTAGACACGTTTGAGGAGACTAAGCCCCTAAAGTCCCATCTGCGCAAGATCTCAAAATGTATATGATAGTCGAGCGCTTTTGCTAAGGGCAAATGAGCATCTCAGCTGAGTTAGTATTCAAGCGAATGGCAAACCTTCAAGACTGTGCGGAACGCATTTCTTTCAGTGTCTGCACTGCACCTCCTGTCAGGTAACAACTGAGCCTCTGAACCATCTTTGTGAAGCAAGAGGCTGCTTGTTTCAGTTTCTCAGAACAAGGCTTCAGGCCCGTAGTTGACAGGAGGCAGTGAGAAACGAGGCCTGAGCGAGAGTGGGGCGCTGCTCGGCAGGAACTGAGGGCCTGCACGTTTGCTGCTGTCAGCGGCAGGATTGAGGTATCGGTCTGCTCCTGATTTGAATCATGGCACCACTTGTAGAGTACATTTGTTCTCCATGTGAGATGGAGGAAGAATTGAGTCCTTTGTAAGGGGCTGAGAGAAATTCTTTGATACAGAAGCTAGACAATCTGGAGCATGCTCAGTGCTTTATGTAGGCGCAGTTTTGGGGTACCCTCTCTGCTGAAGACGACGGCTGTACTAAAGGCACAATTGTGCTCGCAGAGTTTAGTTTTGTTCCTTCTGTTTTACAGCATGGAATATTCCTGCTAAAGTCAATGGTGCAGATTAGTAGGAAACAGCTAAATTAAGCCTTGAGTTAAAACCAAGTAACAAGAGAATCCGATTGTATATGAACATTTAAAAAAAACCCTCAGTAAATATAGGTAATACATACCATAAATAAGTAATACTTTATTTTCGATACTATTTTTTTAAATTTTGGACAGAGTGCACATTATTTTACTAGAAAATGCAGGACAGTAGTGTCAGACATGGGGAGGAAATGTGGAGAAGATTTAGAGGGGTTTATACCTCTAGCGATTTATAGAGCCAGGCATTCTCTCTTTAGCTAATAAGGAATTGGTTTTACAAGGATACTCATTTAGAAAATATTCTTAAATATGCTTACATAAATATAAAAATCTGTATTGGGAGTTAGTTTACCAGGATTCTGGGGAGAGGAGAGAGAGACATTTAAGAGTCTGAGACTATTCACTCATTTTTTTGTACATAAAAAGAAGCACAAATAAAGCATAAATGTTATTTATGTGATTACAGATAGCAAGTGGAACTTTGAAATAGAATAGCCATCCTGGAGAAGTGCCACTTACATGGCCTAACAAATAACAGCCTTGATTTGATAGTTTTATAAGTGGTGTTGTATTTGTATTTCCTCTGTGTGATTTCATTGTCTCTCTTGAACGAGGTGTTGCAGGGAACATTGAAATTCTTGATATTCCGGTTAATTATTTGCTTGGTAGGGACATATTGTCCTGGTGCCGTAAAACAATTTTTTATAGTTAGCAGTTGGACAGGGACCCATTCATTCCAGAACTCGGGAGAAAAACACGATGATGTATTTTTGCTTAGTTAAATTTAAAGTATGTAACTAATATATAATTTCCTGGCACTTTCGTGTCATTTTTGATGGTTATAGAGAAAGAAGAATTCTCCCTCCTATTGAATTTTTGAGTAAATAAAATACCTCCACAGTAAGTTGGACAATTCAGTCTGAAGTATAGCGCTCAAATATTGTCAGTCTATATCAGTTTTCCAGAATTACAGACTTAGTATTTTACCTTTATCGAGCCCGTATATAAACACTCAGCTGAATTATCAAGACCAGGAAAGGTAGAAATTTTTCTGTTTCAGAAGGTGTAAAGATGTCTCCGTTCCTTTTATGGGAGTTAGAGTTTCTGACTGAGTTGTTTTCCGTTGTTAGTATCAGTATCTAGTAAGAGGATTTCTCATGTCATGATACCTGGGTGCTCTTTGTGAAGTTGATCCCCTCTCATCAAACATTTCTACTTCAAAAGGTCATAGCTAATGTCTCTCATTGTATTGAAAACGTTAACTTGAGAAAAACACTGTTTTCCCCAATGGATATATTTTAAGATCTGAAAAAGGTGACATTTAAAAAAAAATGTGATTTCTATTATAAGATTTTGTTCAACTTTTGGTGTGTTTATTATATGTGCTGTTGGTATCTGCGTATAACGTAAACCTGATCTTTGGGAATCTCAAAAATTGCTTTACCTTATAGTTTATTCCTCTATGCCTATCATCCTCATCTACATATCTTTAGGTTTTCAGATATCTTCCCAGAATGTATTAAGGATCCAGCATTACCTTTTAATTTTGTGCTATGTAGGTAAAGTCTCACCTTGCTTATTTTCTGGCTCACAAACCTTGGTCACATTTTCCGTATCAAATTCCTAGGTTTTCATGGAGCTGATGCCTCAGGGAAGTAACTGCAGGTGTTAATATCTTGTATGTCTTTCTAAAGACAGCACAGTGCAGCATTTGATGCAGTGTCGTCTTCATGACAACAGCCCGGATAAACCCCAAACTACGTGAACCAGATGAGTGAAATTACATCAGTGTAGGAGAATATTTGTGGTGACGCAGAAGTGGCATTGATGACTGTTCCACTGGCTTTTCTCCCAGTGGCTGATTGGGGGGTATCACCAGGGCTTCTTTGTGCTTTTGGCATTCCCAGTCAGGTCAGTAGTTGGCGGCTGTCTTACCTGCCATAAAAAATTGCAGCAACCTTAGAGGCTGCTTTGAGTTGCTTTAGCCCAGCCAGCCACAGTGTGGGTGAATGGAACAATTACCACTGAATCTAGGCTTTCTTTTTTGTAGCAAACTTTCAATCCTGGGCCACAGGTCAGTGTTAGAGGTTCTTCAGTGTGTTACATAGGCTTAGTTTTTGTTATTGTCTGTATAGGCCCCCTAAAATAATGTGGTTTGTATCACGCAGTTTTCCACCATCTCCCCCCCTCCACATCTGAAAGCTGTTTTTCAACATATAAATGTCAAAAGATCTCATTTTTGGAAAGTGTCTTGAACGGTTTTCTTCATGGTTGCTGCTAGAGGTAAATTCATTCAGAGGACAGCCAGTCTTCAGAGAGAATTTGAGTAGGACCTGTTATTTACTTTGCTGTTCCTCTGCCAAGTTTTAATTGAGCCTTAAATGAGTGCTTTGACTATAAGGAGTAGTGACATTTCTATATTTTCAATTAAATTCTTTGGGAATTAGCAGATTCCATGACTTTTAACTTTATGTTCATTTGAAATCTCTAAATATGTGGATGTCTTCTGGAAAATCAAGCCGAGGTTTTAAACAGATGTTTTTTGCAAATCATTGTGAAATCAAAGTTTAAGAAACCGCTGTTCCCAAGTCAGCTGTGAACGCTGGAGCTAGACTAGTCAGCTCTTAGGATGTTTCACAGTAACTTACAGCTGGAAAGCACAGGATTGTAACTGGAAATAGCCATCACTAACAAGGATTCCACTGTTCATGTTGTGGTTTGTTTTAAATGTAGACCATATTAAATGCAAAGAGTTTCATCCTCAGGTAAAGAAACTTCTTAATAACAACCATTTCAGATGCAAGGACAAGTGTGAGATTTACCAAGTACAGATTGACAGCCCCAAATGCCTTAATGTTAATCCAGATCCTTTGGGAACATTTTTTTCAAAGATCCATGGCAATGGGGTTGGTAGCTTAGGAGAGGCATAATAGTGATTTTTTGAATGTCTGCTCCGAAAGAATCAGAAGTCCATGTTTCCCACAACATGACTCTAAAGACACTGAAGATTTATCCCTGAGTATAAAGAAACTTAGAACCAGATGATTTGTCTTTGTCCGTAAAACTGGAGACTTTCCAGTGCGATGCCAAAAAGAGGCAAATCTATTTGTACGTGTTAAGGGGGGTTCATAATGGGTTTAAATGAAAATGTAAGTTACACTTCATTAAGCTGATGTAATTTGCATCTTGAGGGACAGAAGGACAAAGCCTTAGCAGGAAACACAGTTGATGAGATTTTAAAGTAATGCAAGGAAAAGCCATTTTATCGCTTTCTTCCCTTTTCTGTTGGTTGTTCCCCTGGCATGTTTGGGCTCTGTAATACAAAGCGCATTTACATCACTTCAGGGATGTGTAACTTTCCCCTACTACTTAGGACAGCTCTAAATTTGGTTGAGCGATGCTTCAAACAGACCCCGCTTTTATTCCAAATTCTGTTTAGATATTTGCATTTTTTCCACAGATATTGGACAAATATCTGAGTTGGTTGAATCTAAACCCCATAAAGGGGAAATAGCGACCTGAAAAGCATTCTTATATATACTTTGCTGGTCATTACCCCCAGTATTCAAGTCTAAATTGCAGATAAATAGTAATATTTTACAGCTATATTTTGTCGTCCGTGATTACTGAAGGGATACTTTCACAGCTCCAGCAGAGAAAAGGATTTCACCTGGCCATGCCTTCTTTTAATTTCTCCAGATTTAATGAACGTCATTGCGGTTGAATGAATATTTCATGAGTTTACTTCACACTGAGTACAAGCAATCACACTCATTATGGCTGTAGTATTCTTCGTTTTTTCCCTGTTGATGGATGGCTATTATGTCATTGTATTCAGTCCTTTGCAAGTTCTGTTTACTGTGAATTTGTTTCTTGACTGCCAGGTAATTCTTCATGGTTGCATAGTGCAGCAAGCCACGTAGTTAATGCTGTGAAAGGTGGCATATTAGTCTTATGGATGGAGTTACGGGAAAGAGGGTGTGATTTGATTGCTGAGTACGAATCGCATGAGTTCTGAATACTTAGGAGCTCTACTGCAGCGTGTCTGGTGTACAACATTTGAGCATGAACCCGTCTTTTTAACGTTTCTAAGTAAGGAATTACATTCAAACTATGGGAAACACAGATGTATGTGTAGGGATTCTATATATTCATTAAATATGTATCATACTGCTTCATTTAATTATTCTTTTTCATTCTTAATGCTTAATAGCAAGAACGTATTTGCCAAGATTGTATCAGAGTCAAAACATCTATAAGCAAGGTCATAGGAACCCAGAAATATATTATTTTACTGGTCTAGTTTCATAAAACTCACTTCTGTGAGCTTTAAGTATGCTTAGAGAGTGGATTACAAATTAGCCCTTTCAGGATTTCTTTTGTGGATAACATAAACAGTTTTTCTGTGAAATGAAAAATCAGTAGGCATGTACTTCCTTGCCCTGCTGTGAAGTTCTGCATTTTTAGAACTAAGGAAAAAGAATTATCAAGTATTCTAAAATTATAAAAATTCAGTGATTGTGAATGCTCAGTAACTACCAATCACGGCTTGTGTTAAGGTTCTTCACCATCCTTCCACTGCTGCAGATGTAATGAATGGTTCAACTTGTTTTGTGTTAAGAGGCAAATTAAAGAAAAACAACATCCTTTTCCAAATCTTTTCAGTGTGGGCTTTCAATTTCCAAGTCTTATCATTTGTCTCCAATAGTAGCAGATGAAAGCCATGCATGTTCAGTGGGAATTTTTGGCCTTTTTTTTTCCCATTCAGAGATAATTTATGTAAGTAGAAGATATAATGAGGATACTAAATTAAGTGTGTCTATGTGTATATAAATAAAATGTGTTTGTTACCCATTTGCCAGCATTTTGGCTCAGCTGCAGCAGTGAGTATCATAACCGCTTTAAAATTGATTAGAGAATTTAACTTGAAATTTAACTCTGGATATGGCAGAGAGCGATAAGCCCGTGAATAGGAGCGTAAAGCATTAATCTTGCAGTTCTCCAGCTGATCTCAGTAAAGCTGGTGTGTTGTATTTATTGTTTGGCTTTGAAGAAATGTAAAGTCTTTATGCTTCCAGTGTGACCTATGCACACATGAATGGTCTTTGACTTCTTATTATACGGGTCAAGAATCACTGGGTCCTTTTGCTTGTCTAAAAGTGAACTGTTTTTTTGTTAGAACAGAGGTGTTTCTGCGGCACACAGGGATGACATGCCTAGATTTTTTGGCAGGGGAGACCAGGTTGGTTTGACTACTGACTGTCCTATAAGTTTCTGCCCAAAAGAGACCTGAAAGCAGTGTTTCTATCCAGTCCCGCAGTGGCTTCCAGTGTTGAAGGAACGTGAAGTTGCAAAATGAAGTAGCCGTTTTAATTGGAAGCTGATCTATTTTAATTTGATTTGAAGCTGTTCGGAGCAACATTTCCTATGCTGCCTTTTCAGTTTTAGTCTGGATTGTGATGCTTCACCAAAGAAAGACCAATTTAGCCTCAGTGAAGTGGCAAAGCGACAAATGGCAAAGCAGCCAGTTCTAAGGCCTTCCACCTATTTTCACATCCATAACAGTAGTAACTTCCTTTCAGCTGGAGTTCTGGAGTGCTTTAAGGGCAACTATATGCTGGTTTTGGGTAAGTTCAGCTGCTTTTTCTGCTTTTAGTAGACATCCTATTTCCTGATGTTGATCTATTCTTTAAATCGATCCTGGTATAAAGAAGAAATGATTTGCAGTGGACATGCTTTCCAGAATGAGAACCAATTCAAAATATTCACTAAAGCACAAGTGGAAAAAAGGCAAGGTACAAACGCGTTACCTTTTTAGTCAGTTATACCTGACAGATTTTGATCTTTGTGAGATCTACATTTCATCTACCACACACGTGAAGTCTCCAGTTATAACTAGTGAGTGATCCACTCAGCAGTCTTTTGTAGCAGCCAGCATTTTTAACTGGTTTGGTTGAAGGTATTTTCAGACCCTAGATGAACCCCCACTTTAAAAGCAGATAGTAGTATTTTCTTAAACACCTGACTTCCAAGTTTAGCTCAGAGTTACCCTTCTGCTATTGAAAATTCTGCCCATTCATTCTATTTTGTCTTGTGGGTATGTAACTATATATTATAGTAGTTGTAATGCTTTTATAATATTGATAAACTCTAATGGAAATATGCCGTGGTATGTAGTTGTTATAAATGATGTACGTACATTATCAGACTGGATACCATATTCTGACTCTGCTTCTGTGCCATCCTCTCATTGTAATTTCTTTCTAGTTAATTACAGTACAGTGATGTCAAACACTGTATCTCACATTTTTATGTCATATTCCAGTAAGTCTCAGGACAGAATGCTGTTCCTAACATTGAAAAGCACTAGTTTTTGCAGGACCCAGATTCTGAGTTAGAGCTTATGCTTTGCAAGAAAATGCTTCTTTACAATTTCTTGGTGGTCTGAATGCTGGGGTGTTGGCTGTGTGGGCAAAGCTGGGCCAATATCTGCATGTTTGGTTCCTACCATCAGTTCCTTAGCATCTAAGAGAGCAGGAGCATGCTTCTCACCTCTGTCCTTCTTTCCCTTGTTCCCATGAATGTACACCAGTTGCTATTCAAAAGTCACCATTTACCAATGCCCACTGAATCATCATCCTCGGTATTAATACTATATATCAGTATAAGGTTCCTGTTACTGCCTGTTAACTTAATGGATTTTATCATTCAGGACTACGCAAATATGTATCAAAATATGCATTACAAATTTCACAGGTGCTTCATGTTCTAAATAGAAGGGAAACTGGAGTATTGCTTGCTGCTGATGATTGTGAGGTATTTTACATTCTTATTTCAAATTCTGTTTGTATTCTGTTTGTATTTCAAAATCTGTAAAATGATTTTTTTCCACTTTTAAAGAGCGTCAAAGATTCCTGAGAAGTGTTTATTTTGGATTTTGTTCCATCACAAAAAAAAGGATAGCTTAGCACTTAGTAATACAAGTGGTTTCTTTTTCTGACATACTAAAAATGTTGCTAAAAATTACCCGTAGATTTTCTGGTAGACATTTACTTAAACTATTTATTCACTTCTTAAGCAAAGAAAGTGAAACGATCAGGAGTGCAGACATCTAAAGGTGTATGCCAGACATTATTCCCAAGAAATGTAGAGAAAACAATACCCATTTACAGAAGCACTTTTGCTCTTTGACTGTCATCGATGTGTTCCACCATCTTTTTTCATCTCTGTTACTGTTTGTTAGTGGCCGTTACTGCTTTGCACGTGTCTGCTGAAGCTTAAACTACTTCGGCTGCTTGTAACATGGCTAGGGCTCATAGTTACGGAGTAGAGAAGCTTACTTTTGGAGCAAAGTCACACGTTAATGTATCGTGGACATAGATGGCTTGGGTTTCCTGACTGCATATCTGTTCAGGTCTTTATGCAGTTATTCATTGTGCTGGGATCCAAGCCCGTCCAGCTCTCCGAGAGGTCTGGGAACCTCAGCAGCATCACTCCATCTTCTGCTTAAATACAGAGCCTCGCGCCTGGCAGAGCAATCCCATGTAGCCTTTTCGGTGTACCTGGTAGAGCTTTCACTAATTTTTCAAATACAAAATGCTTGCAAAAGAAAGCAATGCCATTTTCTCCCTGCTGGCTGTCTGAGGTGTCATGTTGGGAAAAGCACTTACCATGTGTTTCATATGAACAGAAAGCTTTTGACTGGTATTTCAGAGCCTGTTGCAGCCAGTGCAGCTGTTGAAAATGTCATTGTGGATGGCACAAATAGGATAGGGTTTTGCGCAAGGCCATGCGCCATTTGACTTTGATATTGGTTGAAAAGGAAAAGAAGAGCAATAGGATGATGAAAGAATAGACAAACTGTTGGATGTAAATGCATAAAATGGAACAAAAATAGAAAAGTGTTATTATTGGTTCTTGAAGTCATCAGTAAAATTACTTTATTCAGAGTACTAGCTGGAAATCTACGGATTCTGCAGGCTCTGTGATTGAATTTCACATATCTGTGAGGAGACTTTTGAACAACGAGGCAAACCTTAATATTCTTGCATTGAGGTGTTAGTATAATTCTTTGACAATGTATGTCGACAGGTTGAAGTGTCCCTAATATTTTCCAAATCACATTTTTATTATTATTATAGACTAGACTCACTTTCTGTCTCCAGTTTTTTATCAGTTATGATGGAAGTATATAAATACTTTTTCTATAATTAAATGAGACTAAAAATAATTCTGACAATGTGTTCCTTCACATCTCTGCATAGATTTCCAATCTGCCTCATCTGGACTGAATTTTGGGAGCTTTACTCTCTTCCTTACACAGGCATTAGCCTTGATTTTCTCCATTGTTTCTTTCTGTTCTTATCTATGATTCATTTTATTTTTTATGCCATGTTTCTTTACTCCATCTCTTACATCATCTTCTCTATTTTTTTCCTTTCTATCCACTCATTTTTCTTGCCTTTCTGCTTGTTTTTATTATTTGTTTGCTTTTGACTTTTGTCTTATGTAGTGCAAGATCCCCTAATGTTTCTGAGTTTTAATGTTCACAGAAGGCTGTACTATAAGGTTGCCTTGGGAACTAAAGGAAGACCTAATCTTAGAACCTGTGATGCTTTTTGGGGTCAATGGTGATTTGTTCATCTACCATATGCACTTAGAGAAATTAGAAAAAACTTCCCAAGAAAACTGCAGGGTCTCAACTGGGCAAATAGGATAGAGAAAATAAGGACCAGAAAATGAAATTGGCGTGTATTTCCCTTTTACTGTGGCTCAACAAATTAATTCTTTCATTGTGAAGGAGACAGTGTTTTATATATGTGTATACGTATGTGTATACACCATCTATAATCCTTGAAGAGATTGGTTTTACTTTTGTACTTGAAAAATAGTTTTAGGTTGGATATGATTTATGTTTGTATTTATGTCACTGAGAGATATGGATAGGGCCATTATATTAACTGTGGACTTTGCTGGCATCTTCACTAAACGCTATGGCACCAGATGCCTTCAGATGTTTCTTATCCTTAAACTACAACTGCATACGGCTGTGATACCAGCCAGTCTGTGCAGGCTGCTTATGTGTTAGTGGTGCTTATCCATATGAGGAATTTCATCCCTTTCCAATATTTCCCATCGCTGAAACGGAGACTTGCATGATTATACTTCATAGTTGCTTCTGAGTACCACCTATGAGACTTGTGAAAGGCTCTTCAGAGATGTGATTGTATTGGAGCAGTGAAAACAGATATCTAATAGGCCTTTAACTGAATGAATCATGCTTACTTTTTATGCAGGGAATAAATCACAAGATAGCGGGATTGCAGAGATGGAGGAACTTCCAGTCCCGCACAACATCAAAATAAGTAACATCACATGTGATTCCTTCAAGATTTCCTGGGACATGGATCCTAAATCCAAGGACCGCATTACTCATTACTTCATCGATCTCAACAAGAAAGAAAACAAGAATTCCAACAAATTTAAACACAAGGTAATTTTCACTTAACAATCAAGGTGGAAATAGTTGACTTTCAATAGATGAATCTCAGTGTTTTATTAACCTTTCAAAGCCAGACCATGGAAAACAGGTATTGGACATCCAGCAAAGGTGGGTTTTTTACTCAGAACTGATGGACGGTTTTTTACTCAGAACACCTTCTCCATCTCTAGCCTATGCGCATGTACGCACGAATGTATTTTTTTAATGGAGAACTGAACATTACCTTTTCTACTTCATTTGAAACTGAAACAGTTTTGGAACCTGTACAATGTATTACAAGATAGACATCTTTATTCCTGACTAGTTCCTAATCATTATTTAAACAATTTCTGTATTCTGTGCCTGTCCTTGTTCAGTGACAGACTCATGAGAGCAACACATGTCATTTCAACAGAGTCGTCACAAATTCTAATGCCCTTCTAGGAAGGCTTCCAGCAATTTGGGTTTGCAGCGTTCAGCACTGTGACCTGAATATTCATCTGGCCTCTTTCCTCAAGCCACTGATGCGGGGACATAGGGAATGTATTGCAGAATCTGTAGTTATCAAATCCAGCAAAATTTGCTTTGACCTCAGAACAGCTGAAATACTGAGGTGTCTAGAGGAACATGGAATGAGACAGGAGATTAAACACCACAATCATCTGCACATTTAAAAACAATGTTGGCAATATCTCTAAAAGATAAGGTTTACCAAAACATAAATAACCATCCAGACAAATATGAAAGCTGTAATTCTACCAACATCTAAATTACTATTGGCTTATAAACCAGTGGGATAAGCACGAAATATTTTCACCAATTTCTCCAAGTCTCTTTATTGTGAGAGTATTTTTCCTGTGACTGCTGTTAATAGCATGCATATAATTTTCACATTTCCTTATTTGACTTTTTTTTTTAGTTTTAATGTGGTTAGAAGTAACATATTCATGAACTGCAATGAAAAATCACTACTGCTTGAAATCGAGAATTTTACATGTTTGGCTAAGATGTTGCAGTTGCTAGGAACCAGCATGCAAAGCACTACCAAATTTAATGTTGTAATAGCCATTTATTATGACTCATTTTTAATTGTGGTAGCAAATAAAATAGGATATGTTTGGTTTTTCCTACTGTTATTTCTTTTGGACTAGCAACCTTTGAATTTGAATTGCCATTTTATACTGCAGGAATAAATATACCTTTTAACATAAGTGCTTACGTGGATGGATTCTTTTTAATTTTTTTCATTTTATTGATCTACTTTTTTTTTTAATTGGTGTGCAAACTGATCTAAAGATGTAAAATTTGTTTTTGTAAAAGGTAGAGCCACCCAACTAGATCAAACACTATATTCACTTCAAAATCTGTATCACAGTGACGAGACTAGTGTTAAAATGGAGAGGAAGGAAAAAAAAAAGGGTATTGGTAGTGTAATAAAGATAAGCCATTAGATTTATTTTGTTTTTCTGAGCAATTCCCTAGCTTTTTACGGTGATGAAGTGTTTAGTCAAAGGAGAGAGGTAATTGGTTTTGTAAGAACAGAAGACTAAAGTCTATCAATTAAAACGATAAGTTAGCTGTCTTGTCAGAATTAACTTAAAATTTCCTGGTACTAATTGTGTTAGTGACTTTGGTAAAGCTTTTTTTTTTTTTTTGGGGGGGGGGTGTTGGTGGTTTTTTTTCCCCCCAGCCAGAATGATGGCAATCCTGACAGCAGACAGGGTGGGTGAGAGAATTGCAGAGACTGAATACTAACAATTATCTGTGCCAGGGCACACGTGTTTGCTTTCAGGCATCTTTAGCACTAAGTGATTTTTAACACAATTTTTTAGAATGAGCTTAAAAATTGCTCAAATTTGAAATCTGCTGTAACCCTAGTATGGTTAGAGACTCGCACCCTTCCTCCCTATAACATTAGTTACACGCGTGTCGGGGCAGAAGCTCAGCGGCAGAGCTGCTGGGAGCTGATAACCTGGCAGCTGCAGCGCCAGGGACTGAATCCCCCCGCCCATCCATTGCCTTCATTGCAAAGCTGTTGTAGCAAGGGGAAGGATATCACTGCCCTTTCTCCTAGCAGAGCTTTTTAGAAAGAAAAGAGGGAGTCCTACCACTTAGTTATAAAAAAGAGCCTTGGGACTTAACTCTCAGGAGTCATCCAGCAGTCAGGCTGTGGAAGGAGAGAGGCGTCTTCAGGGGGAAAAAAGTCATCCTTACTTAGTTTGTGGATAGGGTAAATCACTGTCTGCATGTGCCTGTCTCTCTCACAGGTGATAAGCCCAGATCACCAGCTTAAACTGTTTTCTAACTTGTAGAGAGTTAGTGTTAAGTCTCAGTTTTCCCACGTGGCTGTGAGGAAGTGACTAGGGATATCCCTAGATAACCTGATAGATAAATGCTGTACTTCAGGAAAGGGGGCTGCTTCTTTCCTTCTGTACCTAAGAGAGCATAAATGAATGGGTCATTCCTTACGATACTTTTTCTGTTGGCAAATATATAAAATATATTCAGCATATTTAGGGTGCATATAGTGTTATTATGTAAAACTGTTGTCATCATATCTGTGCAGGAGGAGATTTGTATTGGTATTAGTATGTAAAGACTAGAATTCTAATAAGACTGTCTTTTTGTCAACGCAATTTGCATGCCTCCCCCTTTTTTTAAGATACGGATGTATGATTATTCCCATGTAATAGGAAATGAGGCTCAGATATTTAGCAAAACTAGGACTCCCGAATTCCCACAGTGTGTCCTAGGAACAGACCTGGCAAAGGAACGGATAAGATCAAATGGCAGAAAGCTGAAAATTGAAAGCTGCTGCTTTGGCAATGAAAAGGGACTGCAAAGTATGCAGCTCCTCCCAAAAAGGAGAAGAGGTAGTGGGACTTGTATACCTTCCTGCTTCCTCATTCAGTGCGTCCAGGTTGTTCTTGGAAGTTATTGCTGTCTAGGTACCTTTAGAGTTGTCTGGTAAGTGCTGGTGGCGGAGCAGCCATCTGCCACTGCACAGTCCCGGCTGGCGTATAACCTCCTTTGCATTTCTTTGGGGGCTCAGCCAGGAATGAGAGCTGGGCAGGAAAGAGATGAAAGGAAGGAATCGAAAATCCCCAGAGTAATTTCAACATGCACATTTGAACATTTTTTCCTGAGGTCAGTATTGCAACCTTAAAAAAAAAATGCTTATAAAGAGAACAACAGATTAGAGTTATGAAAAGCATCGTATCTGCCCCTCCTCCCCAGCTGTGCAAGAGAAAACCCTCTATTTAATGTGCTTGTGGGTAGTCTGCCCTTTTCTGGTACAGTTAGAAGAGTTTCTTGATGCCCAGCTGTAAGGCAGGACTTTGGCGCAAGGGGGAAATGAGGCTCTTAACGTTACATGAAAAACTGCTGAAAGTAATGGGGGCAAAACCCACCAGCGGGCTGTGGGCAGACAGACGTGACCCAGAGGGAGGCAGTTTTTACCTGCCAAAGACAAGATGACAGGAAGAGTAATGATTGTAGCTGCAGCAGCTGCTGACTGCTTTAGCGTGAGCAAATCCAGTCCAGCGGGATGCCTTGGCAATGTAGTTCCAGGGTGGCAGCTTTAAATGTCATTTGAGGTTTCTTTTCTTTTTCCTTGTGCTTTTTCTCTATCTTTTATATATTATTTATCTCAGAGCACACAACTGAGTCCTTAACAGATAAAGTTTTCTCGCAGCTGTTTCTTGATTTAAATGAGAACTAGCAAAAAAAAAGAAATCGTGACCGCAAAATCTTACCCTTGATTATCAGTCAATCACATTTCAGTTCTTGTAATATCACAAGCTGCTAATTTTGCAGTTACTCTGCAATGTGTTTAATTTTTTTCTGTTGAAGTTTGGTTTGGAAGGTATCAACAGCAATATAGGTGGACTGATTGACGGCGGGAGGAATTTTGTTTGGCTACACTGACTGAAGGAAAACGATGGCAGTAAGAGCACAAGAAGCTCTTAAATTAAGATATCCTTGTGCCCAGTAGCGTGTCTGTCTCTGTTTGCAGACTTAAGTGCAAATGGCCCTAGTCTGAATTATGTATTTGGGCTATATATAATAGTATCAGTCTATAGTCACTTAGAACCAATAGTAAACTCACACATGCCAGTTACACCGTAGCTGTTAGAGCAGACCATAGACTGTTGTCCTTGGCCCCTCTGTTCACTTTGCTGCGCCACAGGACTGTGAGAAGTAACTGAGGGTTACACAGAAGAGCCAGGGGCTGGGGAATACATTACAAAAACAAGGAAGGGGGGGTGGTGGAGTGGTTTGGTTGCGCTGCTGACCTGTGTGTTATTTTGTCTTTTTGTTTCCGCCAGGATGTACCCACTAAATTGGTGGCCAAAGCTGTTCCTTTGCCTATGACAGTCCGCGGGCACTGGTTCTTGAGCCCAAGAACAGAATACACGGTGGCAGTGCAGACAGCATCAAAGCAAGTTGATGGCGATTATGTTGTTTCTGAGTGGAGTGAAATCATCGAGTTTTGCACAGCAGGTAATATTGCTGAGGAACTGTGCACCACAGGACCTATGCAACTAACGCTAGCTCCGCTGCATGAGTCAGGGAGCCATCTACCAGTGCCAGCTGGGCCAGTAGGGTTACAGTAGTCACACCTGGGAACTGGAATTCTAACTTCAGGCTTTGTAGGCGCTCAGGTTTGGTGCGTTAATGAGAGGAGGGAGGCAGCTGGAGCGCCCCTTTGTTCTGCAACCCCAAAGGGCTGTGCCTGGCACCATTGCTTGTCCCAGGAAAGGAGACCGGTGAACCAAAGTGGAGCGGGGCCACTTCTGGACCTGTTGCTGGCTACTAGCACCTGTGGAGAGAAGAGAGAGTGGCTGCTCCCTAACAGAGAGCTTGCTTAAGGCGTTCTGCTGCTCTCCCTTTCTGCATGCTGCAGAGCCTGAGCACCACCAACACCCTCTCTCGAGCCTGTCATTGATGTATCAGTCTCCTCCTTTGGATGTCTGTCACCTAGTGCCAATGTGGTTGCCTGTGTGAAAGCCGAGTGCTGAAGTGAGCTCTGTGTGACTCCCATCTTGGTTGAGAGGCAGTTTAGGCTGGGTCCCAAGCAAGCTTTTTCAGTTAGGTGAAGTGTTACTGGCTAGTTGTGACTAGGTACGTTGTAGCAAACAGTTTATCAAATGACAAAGTCAGGGAAGGCAGTTCTCAGCTCCTCTGCAGTCCCAAATACAAGGAAACCAAATCCAAGGAAACACAGGAAATCCTGAGCTGAAAGTTGCCATAGGCTGGCAGGGTGTTCCTGGGGAAAGGAATGGGGAGAATCAAACATGCACAATCCTGCCGTGTGTCCGTTGCCACTGTTGGAAGCGGCTGCTGGGCTATATAGTTTCTGTATAGCTGCTCCACGATGTGAGGTATGTAACCGAGGCTCTCTTCCCAATTTTAAGTCTGTGCATCTGTGCAGCTTTTGCAGAGTATTGTAGTTTTTCCTGCCTCCTATACTAGCAGATTGTCTTTTCTTTACAGATTATTCAAAAGTTCACCTAACACAGCTATTGGAAAAAGCTGAAGTGATTGCAGGCCGTATGCTTAAACTGTCTGTTTTTTATCGGAATCAGCACAAAGAATACTTCGATTATATCAGGTAAGAAAGTAAGCATATGCAAAATTGTTTGGCAAATTAAGGGAGTAATGAAAATAAGTAAATGGAGGCAGCTGTGCTACAGCTAGAGCAGAATGTCTGTATGCTTTATCGCCAGTTCAGAAGAAGGGAAAAAATAAAAAACAACTAATTCTTCCACGTTGCTTAACTCAGCACTTCCATTAGGCAATAAAAGTTTGTGTTTTTAAGCAGAAACTGAAGTATTCACAGGGTCTCCAGCCTGATTAAAGTGTCTGTTATCATAACAGAGTGTTTAGCAGCCAAATGCTTCTATTGTACTAAGAAATTCAGAGTGAGATGTCCAATAGAAGCGCACAACTGCGTGCATAGGCATTTCCCTGCATATAGAGTGCCACTTCAAGTATTTGCTCTCCATGTACAACCGCCCCATTTCTGTGCCCAAATGTAGCAACTGGGGCTCTGCAAACCGAACGCGAATTTACAGGTCGTGTGGGAGGGAGAGGGGATGATGTTTAGACAATTTTACAACACTGTGCTTCAGTTGGCATGAATAAATGGGATAGCTGGAGGTAGGTTCCTTATTCCTGTTGGAGACCCGGTGTGCCTTTGCACATGCAACGGGAAGTGTTATTACAATAGAAAAGAATAATTTTCAATAGAAGGAGTCGAAGCTCATGTACTGACTGAGGAGGGGCAACCAGCATGCAGAGGTAACCTTGCGCTGTTAGGAGAACACGGATGGGAGGTAAGCGGTGTGTCGACATCTGTTTCAGCGCTGTGTCAGAAGGGCAGCAGCACTGACTGTGCTTCTTTAATGCGTACTGAGAGACGGGGCTGCTGCTGCGTCACAGAATTCCAGTTTTACGTGGGTGTCACACTAGTACCTGTCTAGAACTAGAAGTTTTTTAAAACTGCTGAATTAAAAAAATACTCGAGGGAATCCAACTCCAAGGAGTTTCCACCACCCTTGGAAATGGTCCCGCTTTGTAGTCATGACTATGAATATCTGCTCAATTCCAGGAGCATCTTGTATATTCCAGAGCATGGGGTTTGCTCTTTCCCTTCTGTGTTTTGGAAGAATTATTTTATTGCACATAGTGGCAAAGCTGCAAAACTCAATGGAGGCAGAGAATGAATTGCAGTTGTTGCAGCTCTTTGAGGACCTTGTAAATCTCTGGGGCCATCCCGGACTAGACACCACAGAAGGGAAGTGCCTGTGGCAGTTCTGATTCTCATATAGCTTTGTTTTCAGCCGTGGAATCATAGTGCGCCTGCCCTTGTTTTCATAGAGCTTTGAAAATTGCCACTGAGGTGCGTTTACAGCTGTGGGTTTGGCCTTGTTCTGCCAAACGTGACTCTGATTGATTGCAGCATATCTTTTCCCCTCCCTCCGGTTATGTGCTTTCTGGGTTTGATACAAAGAAAAACTAGTTAGTTTTCCCTTCTTTTAGTGAGTTAAAGAGACAAAAAGCTGTGTTTTACTGGGTCAGTATAAATCTAGAACACTTGTAACTGATAGTCGCCTTTTCTGGTCAGGGATGTACTAACATGGTCATGTGGGCTAGTCCTTCCACAATACCCCATTCTGAATGTTATGTTAAAAACCCTAACCGCATGCTTCCTTTTAGGAAAAAATTCCTTGTCATACCATGCCTGCCAATAGCCTCTGTGGTGTCATAACTAGTAAATAAGCTTGGAAAAGCTTGTAGAGTAGCTCTAGCAGCATTGGCAAATGAGCAACTGCCACGCTGCTGAAGCAGCAACCCCTAAATGTAGGGTTTGAAGCGTGAGCGTGTGAGTGGTGTTCATGGCACTGCTGCTTACCTTGGCTGGGAGCGCCATAAAGCACATCGCGTCCCTGGGAAGAGTGACCTATAATTAGCCTAATTGGCCACTGGATGTCAGTATCTTGCCACATAAATGGAACTGCGAGAATCCTGGCTTTTCAGGTGGCAGAGCCGGTGGTTATTCAAGCTGATCTATTTTTTTCTTCCTAGTAATCACTTCAGTCATAAAACACCCATTGTACCCCCCCCCCAAATCAATGTCTTGTGAAATAGGGCTTGAGACAATAACTATGTAGTGTTTGAATGGCCCAGAAAACTTCTGAAATTTATCTTGAGAGTTAAATTAAGATATGCTGCTGAGGACATTAGAAATAATGAAAAAATCACAGCTGGAGACATTACTCAGTTATTAGCACTGTTTTGTATGTATACACTGAATTTGTTTGCTTTGTCTGCTACCTCCCGCTTTAGCCAAGGAAACCTTCTCCCACACAGCACCATTTTACCTGGAGCTGTTGCAAGTTAGTTGTTAGAAGCAGGGAGAGAACAGTCTTTCTTGGCTAGTTTCCCTTCCTCAAAAAAATAAAAACCCCAAAGGTGGGGGGAAGAAAGAAAGAAAAAAGAGTAAAGGTAAAGTGAGAGAAGGATGTAAGACTCTCCGGCCCCACAGCCTCATGCGTTTTTAATCTGTGCATAAAGGCATTTTTCTAAGGGTGCCTAGTAAATCTGGTGTTTCGCAGGACTTACAAAAGGGAATGGTTCCTTTTCTGGCATCCCATGGTTGCAGGTGCAGACAGAGCCAAAGCTGTCACCAGCGCTTCCAGAGAGGCGTGGGGCACAAGTTCTGGGGAACATCCTGCTATACGTAAAATCTCAGGTGCTAAGGGAGGATTAGATGGGCTGTTTTGGACTGTTCTCCTAAATTTAGCAGCCTAATGCTACTGAGTGCAATTTGGGATTTGGGGTTTTTAAAAATCCACTTGTTACATTGAACGTTTCTTTTCACTGGAACCAAATTGAGCTCAGCTTGCAAAAAAAAAAAAAAAAAAAAAAAAAATGGAGTTAGACTCGTACATTTTTTCCCCTTAGGACTAGTGACTGCAGAAGCTGGATACCAACCAAAGTGGAAACTAACCAAATTGCCTAATACTCTGTGCCCAGCTCTGCTCTGATTGAAGTCAGCAGTAGACAAATTAGACCTGAAATTATCATCTGGAGGGGAAAAAAACCACCCATGGCAGACAGTACATTCCTTCCTATAAGCTCTCGTTCAGAAATAACTTTCACTGGCAGTTTTCTACATGAAATATACACTGCCTATGCTAAAAATACATATTAACAAATAGTATATTCTGCATATTGAGACTAACTTGCAATTTTCAACATGTGATTAAACTAAAATGTGTTTATTGTTAGAATTGTAGTGGAAGGCTGAACAAATCAGCTAATTAAAGGTATTGGTGGTTTGGGGGCTTTTTTGTTTGTGCTATTCTTTGCCTGCATATGATACCCACACAGCTCGTAGCTGACAGAGAAGCCAGACTGGAAAAGCAGATTTTTTTCCCTTGAGCAGGAGTTATTCTGGGTCTTTCTGAGTCTGGCGTCACTTGATTTTCTTGGTCCTAAGATCATGACACTAACCAGTTTTCAGTTTAATGGTTTTCCTTTGTGTCCCTTCAGTACTGCTACCAAACAGCGCGACGTCCTAACTTTCCACTTTTTCCATTAACATGTGTTATAAAATAAACAATACCAGTCATTCGTTTGTAGAGAGCATCACGGGAATGCCATGCAGCCCTCTGTTAAGGATAACAGTGGCAGCCACGGCTCTCCGATCAGCGGGAAGCTGGAAGGCATCTTCTTTAGCTGCAACACTGAGTTTAACACTGGGAAGCCACCACAAGATTCACCTTATGGAAGATACAGGTTTGAGATTGCAGCTGAAAAACTCTTCAACCCAAATACTAACTTGTACTTTGGAGACTTCTACTGCATGTACACAGCCTACCACTACGTCATTCTCGTTATCGCCCCTGTTGGATCACCAGGAGATGAATTCTGTAAGCAGCGCCTTCCTCAACTAAATATAAAAGATAATAAATTTCTGACCTGCGATGAAGAAGATGGTGTCATGGTTTACCATCATGCCCAGGATGTTATTTTGGAGGTAATTTACACTGATCCTGTGGATCTCTCCCTTGGCACAGTTGCGGAAATTACTGGTCACCAACTAATGAGCTTGTCTACTGCGAACGCAAAGAAAGATCCCAGCTGCAAGACCTGCAATATCAGTGTTGGACGTTAAAACTTCCCTCGTTACTTAGGAGCCTTCAAACCTCTGTTGCCCATTTCCATAGTCAGACATTTTTGTCAGAAGCATGCACATGCCGCTGTCACCAAAAGTAAACACGAGTCTTCAAAATCTTCAATAGTGTTTTTAGTATTTCTTCTCTCCCTCTTTCCCTTCTGTTCCCCCGATGCTTTACATGATTAGAAGTCCTGGATTTCTTTCTGGCAACCATTTATACCTAGATGCTGCAAAAATTGTTTTCTGTTTCTTGCCAAACATAACAAAATCCTATATAAACTGCTTTAGCAAAATAAAAATAACGGCTTATAAATGGTGTTTAAATATGCATTCATTTTAACTACTGAACAAATACTGGGATAACTCCAAACAGCATGAAAGGTTGTAATTGCAGCATGATTTAAATTTCAAAGCCTAGAAATGTCAGCACTTCCAACGTGTTGTTTGACAGTGTTATTTATGTTATTTATATTAGCTAACTGAAAACAGAAACTGTGTCTCGACATAATAAATATAATAGAAAAATATTTTATTTGTACTGTTGTATAAAATATTATACAATCATATAGAATATATAGATTACATTTTAATATCAATTGTATACATATGTCATGAAATCATTTTCCCTTATCAAAGATGTAGTTTGTAAACTTCAAATAGCTCTGTATCTGTTCCTGTTGCTCTAGATGACTTTAATTAAAACAGATTTATGAAGGAGACCATTTCTGATTCATAAAAGTTAAGTTATAAACTATTAAGTCAGTACACTGAAACAGCAAACCTCTGAGAAATAAAAAATTCCTTTTTTAGCATTCATACTTTTTCCTCCAAACTACTTGAAAATGTGTACGTCTTCAAAATCATGCCGAGCCATTACATACAATAGAAACACAAACATGGTTGGTACAGAATAGGCTTCATAAAATGAAAATCTTCTCACCAAGATAGAAAACAGGTTGCTTATACTACGTGGTCAATACAAAACGACAGTTAAAGCAAAACACTAAACGTGATTCAACTCATTCAAGTCCCTTTTCTTTTATTGATCTTCCTTCCTCTACGTCTGGGCTACGTATTTCCCAGAATCCCTGCTTTTCAGTTCTAGTACAAAAAACACTGACAAACCTTCTGTTAATAGTTCTCTTTTCACACAAATGGTCTATCACAAATAGTGAAAAAAATCTCCTTAATATTACAAAGTGTGGTGCTCTGAAAGTTAAGAAAGATGCATAATTCCAATGGAAAAATATCTTTTTTTATAGTCTTATTTTCAGTAAGCAAGAAGTCTAATGTTCCTCATCAGATAACTGTGACACTCAATTATATACCATGTACTTTATCTATCCAAAATAACTCAGCATAATGCAATAATCTAGTCTTGTTTTAATATATATATATGTGGCAATTTATAACACAAGAAATACTTTGACATTTTACAAAGTGCATGCGTCTAAACGAGCTTTGGTAGTTAGAAAAGCAAAAGTTATAGCGTCAGGCAAAATAAAGTGCAAGGTTTAATATATAAATAAAAATTAGCATGTAGTCGATCTATTTACTGAATTTTTAAGTACCGTGAGCCAGGTCCTGTGAACCAGAGTGGAAAGGACAGCAGCCACTACATTTGTTTTCTCTCTTCCCAGTAAATTGTATCCATTTTGTTTTGCCAAACACTTTCATTTCTAAAAAAAACCAATAGTTCTATTTGGCAGTCATGTTGCGTCCTTCTTTTTTGCATAGGCAATATCACTTTGCTCTACTCCCAGAATTTTAGACCAAATCCTGGCACTGATTCTTTGTGTGCACCTTTGAAGCTACTGGAATTGGATGGCAACTCTGCCTGGAAAGATAGAGCACCTTCATGAGTTTTTTTTCCTTCATTTGTTTTATGCTCATGTTTCTTTTAATCCAGTGAATCAGCACATTGAGAATCAACATTAATAGTTAATTATAGTGCATGTTAACTCTGGAAAGAAATGCACGGTACATTGTCACTTACTAAAAACCTGGAGAGCATTTCCTCACGCTTCTTGAAACTAAGAGCCGGTCAAACTGAAGGTGTACAATACTTCAGCGTCCCTTTAATGTCTAACATTCTCACAGTGCACTTCAAGGCTTTTTCAACAGGAAAAAATATATACTATAGTTCACTCACCCGTGCTTAATATTCTTGCATATTGCTGTCCTCGCTCATCCCAGCTAGTATAATTGGTAAAGTGCATCAAAAATCTCAGTGTGTCAAATAATTGTGCAGCAGACCAAGACCTGTAAAATTACTGCTTCTTTTTTCATTACTTGTTTTTTTTGCTAGAGACCGATACCATGGCATTGCATTCCCTTCAGATTGTTTTGGAAATATCATGCTTACTGATGAGAACCTCCAAGAGCCTGATTTTGGCTTTTGTGTGCTTGTATTCAGAGTATTCCTCGGCCATTGGCACTCGATCTTCTTTTTGAGGGCTCCTACAAAAAGCAAATAAAAGTGCTATCACTTTTATGATTTAGAGGAGACACAGTCTTTAAAACTAATTCTGCAACAACTAATGAGGATTGGGCTGGATTATTATTTTTTTTCCTAACTGTAGGTAACTAAAGATAATTTCACAGGACCAAAAAGCTCTAATAGACTGAAATGAAATAACAGGTTTTAAAATATGGACTTTTTATATACCAGGTACTTTTCATTCTTGTCAGCTGTGCAAGCATAACTACTTAATTCTAAAATATGCAGGACTTTTTGAAAACTGTTAGCAGAGTACTGCATGCCCATATCCTCTGTGGTTTTCACCAAGCAAGTTTGCTAAATGAAGGGAGGGGATGAACAGAGTGAAAAATAGCCAGCATTTATCTATGGGTGAAAGGAACTCTGGCTTCTGTTTCTAAAGCTGGCCTTTAAAAATGGCCCAGCTGCCAAGCGTAACCCCTACACTCTTTAGCAGCCTCCCTTCAGCTCTGGAAACGGGGTTTATACCCATTGCAGGCACGTCCTGAAAGATCCCCAGATCCAGACTGTCCTCAGGGATGCTCTGGAGGAACCATCCCGGAGGAACTAAGCAGGGAGATGGACATCTCCACAGAGCCCAGACACCTCCATGGTATCTCCCAGTCCCTGTCCCCAGTCCCAGCAGCTGCAGCTCCTTTGGCCTGCTCACCCAAGAGTAACCCTTCCCCCCATCAGAAACACCCCCATCTGCACAGGAGCCCAAAAGGGAGGAGGAGGCTGCTTTTGTGGAGCTGGTTATTTACCTTCCTGTCTGTTTATAGAATTGTTCCTCAAACTCTCTCAGAGCTTTGCGAAGCCTCTTCTTATCTGCTCTTGTTTCTCTGAGATGTTCAAGCAGAACAGGCCTGTAAAGAGAGACAAGAACATGAAACCCCCCAGGTACTTGTAAGTACTGTAAAAGTTGTGGCTTTGGGTAATAAGCAACCTGCTGCTATGGGCCACGGCAGGCACTGATCTCGGTGACCCGAGACAGTCCACTGCATCTCTCCCACTAGGGATATAACTGGCTGTATCATCACCCACGATAAGCAGTTGTGCTCCTTCCCTTTTACTATGTTCTCATCCCTTTAATAACGTGAAGGCAGAGACTCTATGGAAAACATGGGAGAAAAAGCTTTCAGGATTGAGTCTTGCTAGGGGTCTTAATTCTGTGTGGAATTAACGGAGTTGACAGGGCTCAGCATCTCACAGGAAATGCTTTGCCTCTCTGTCACTGAATTAGTAAAGTCAACATCCAAGCCCTACTCCTAAAAGCGGCTGTTACCAACCATTACTGTGATGCAGTGGAAATGCTATTAGTACCCAGAACCAACATTTTTTTGGTGGCCTTATTTTAGCTGGTATTTGGAGGAAAAGGTTTTTAAGCAGAAAAAGACTTCTGTTACGACATCTGCGGCTGTTTGTTGGGGTTTTTTTTCCATAATAACAAAATGCTTAGAAATACCATCACAGCATTTGTGAGCAGACTGTTGCATACACAGTTGCGTTACATGGAAAACCAAGACATTTTTATTTACTTTCAGTCTTGGAGGAGCCTAGTCAACTTCATTCATGAATCTAAGAGCTACCACTTAAAACACAAGAAAAAGCTACCATCCCATAAGCTATGACAACATATCTGTTCCTAGAATGCATATGCAACAAGTTTCAGATCTGAGTGATAACAGCGCATGTGCGTCTTGAGATTCGTTGTCTCATGCAACCTGAGATTCTTCAGTACAGCTCAGGAGGAGGGCTTTATTTTGGGTGTATAATGGAGGGTAGGAGGGTGGTGTTAAGTTTTCTGGGCATCCAGACACTGATAACTGTTCTTATGCAAGGAAGAAACTGATTTTACATGCATTCAATGGCCTCCCATGTGGCTAAGTATTGTGTGACCCTTGACTCAGCTCACCTGTTGCTACTTGTATGCTCCACGTCTCTGGCATTTTTACCTCACACAGTCAGTCAGTCCCAGTACACACACACAGGAGCAGACTGTCCTGCTTGGCCAAACTGTGCTTTGTTTTGTGACTGCTTTGTAAGAACACAAGTAATTAGCTATCTAAAAATTTTGCAGCAATTATAGGTAGATCAGCATATACTTTACTAAGGCACGATGTAGTATCTACCACTCTGTAGTTTTTTTCTGCTATCTGTTTACATTCCTGCACCTTTCTCTTGGCACAAAGTTGTGTGAATAAATAGCTCAGATCACAGGTATGCCGCCCAAACAACTATCCTCTGCCTCTTTTCTCCTGTAAGAAAACACTGAATCGCTTCTTTGGTATAGAATATTCCTATGCAACAAGTATGGCTCACGTGTCATTTGCAAAGTATACATAAAATATTTTAAAATATTCAGGAAAAAAACAACCCAACAAAATAGACAGAACTTACATTGTTGCCTCATGTAAATTGGACATAGACAAGGTTGTTTGCCTGAAAACTTTCTTTTCATCCAGAGGTGAAACATATGCAGGCTCACTCTCCTCCTGAGAGTAACACAGGTGCTCCTCGACAGGGAGGCAAGATACTGGACCGGATGATAACTCACGGCTGCTTTGAGAATGGTCTTCATCTGAGTCTTCCTCCTCCTGCTTGTAAAATGCAAAGCATTATTAAATTAGCTGTTTACATTACGATACTAACAATTAGTAGGATGACAACGTGAAGAACTGGGATCTAACTTCCTGGATTTATTCACTGAAATAGATGACACATACCGAAAGCTCTACCCAGGTCTACCTGGGATCGCTCACGAGAGCTCTCGTGGGGCCCACTGAGTTACTGTGTATTGTCCACCATGACTAGACAGGACACAAGTTGGCTCTGCTTCTGGGTATCTCCAGCTGGCAATTTAGTTCTGTTTACTCAAAAGCCTTTACAAGTAGCAAAGATTTAAAGAACATACTGTATTTATGTAAACAGCACTGCAGTCTTGCTGGAACTTGTGCTCCTCTTATATACCATCTACTGTTTGTATTATGTCCAGAAATTCTGACTGTAGCAGGAGTTGGAGGCAGAGATTCCACAGTTATATACCTACAAATGTTAACTACCAAAACAGAGTGGTGTCACTGTCTTCCTCGCATTCCTTCATCCTCAGAAGAAAAGTTGAGCTTTTGAAACTAAGGCTTAAATGTAAGAACTCCATGGAGCAAAGCTCGTAAGTAGTAACACAAGGGAACTTCAGCTAAATTTTTAAATAAAATATCCATGTGCCTGTGTACAAAGATTTACACTGGGATTTTTCAAAGAAATCTAAAGCTCTGCTGTCATCTAATATGACAATAGTTCATAATTTTTAAAATCAACCCAGCCCGAATTAGTATTAGGTTAGTATTTTTGCTAGAGACATGCTAATTAACTTCCAGATAACCACCTTGCACTACCTCTGCTCACAGAGGGACCACTACTGTTGATACATTATTAATAAAAGTACTGCAAATTATATTTATGTGCTACATTATTGATAAAAGCTTTGTCAACAAAATATAGAAGACACAGTGACAGTATAGTGCTTCATGGAAAGAGACAGGTTTCATTTTGTGTTGCATTTGTAAGCCGTAACAGAAAGCTAACGCCAGCCTTTGATCTCTTGTCCAGTCACTTGAAGTGATTGCCTCAGAAACTTACGTGCTCACAACTTGAATTTTACGGAGCATTTGCTCTATTCGAAATATCAACACCCTGCATTAAGCAATGAGCCGATTCTTCAAACAGCAGTAGCTCTACTGCTGCCAAACTGTCAGACAGGTACAAATCAAACACAGCACTTAGTATGTTTTCTTGACAATGGGTATGAATTCTTTCCAACTTACAATTGTTGTGATCAAAGATGGAGCTGCGAGAAGTTTCTTGATTATTCTGTATCTGTCGTAAAGAGGTTTCATGAGACTCTTTTCTTGCTTAGTTACCTAAAGAGAAATCATAACAAAATATACTCCTCCAAATTAAAAATAAAAAAAAAAAGAAAAATAAAGTTGTCATTTGCTCCTGTAAAGCTGAGAAAGGTATTAGAAGAGTATGCGTATTTTGCTTCCATAGATATTCCATGGGAACTGTAGTTTAATCCATACAATTTCTAAAAAAGAAACCTGCAATCTATTTTCTAATGGAAAATACCCAATGTGCATTCCTCACTTCCTTGAGCCACAGAACCCAGGCAGAGGGTAAACTAGTCTCTGTCTCTTTCTGAAGATGCTAATAGAGTTGTAAGAGTTAGGATATGCTCCTACCGTGCGTTGAATTGGCAGTTCACTTAACTAGAATAATGGCAACAGGCTAGCTACAGTAACATGAGAATCTGTCTGGGCCCATATACACAGGTGCCCAGGGGGATGGAGAGCGCTGAGGATCCAGCTTTGCAGCCTCACGGAGCGAGCTGGCTCCATGTGCATCCCTCGCCACAATCGGGATCAACTGGCTGTTCATTTAGTTTGCTCTTGCTCTTTTACGAGCTCTAGGAGCATTGATTTGGAGGAGAATGGTGTTTTAGATCAGGTGTTAAGAGCCTGATCGAGCCACGAATATTTGTAAATACAAAAATAAACCCTATGGAAACCAGCTGCTCTTGCAGTAGACTGACTATGGAAAAAAAGAACAAATCCCACAAAAAAAAAACCCAACTGAAACCTCAGAAAAACAACATGTTCCTCAGTGATTAAATGTCAAAATAGAGTCATTTGCAAACTAGTCCACCATCAGCCTCTGCTCCTCGACTGACATGCCTATCAGCACCCACTGGGTACGATGTCACTGTCTTTTGGCACTGTGACTGCGCTACTGCATCGAAGCCCAGCCCCACACGCTCAGCTGCGTGCACACACGGCAGTCCAGAGACGCTCAGAAACAGACCAATAGCTGGTCCTCAGGGGAAGGGGTGAGAGCAGACAAACGCAGGTTGATGGCTCTGCATATGTGTGGCTGAGTGAGAAGTCAGAGATGATTTATAGAGCCGTGCTTCACTACAGTGTCAGGGGCTTGCCTATCCCAGCTAGTCCGCTTCTCTTCCCTAGTCATCTTGTTCCATTTGATTGCAACACATAAGAGCTCCAGGAAATGCCAAACAAGCCAGAACAGATAATTTTCTGTTTTAAACCTAGTCAGGGCCCTCTCTGCCTGACTTCGCTCAGGTAAGTCCGGATAAAGATGGTGCTCAGCCATTCTGCACATCAGCAGGGTAAGCATCGTCACCGGTGCTCTCCACTGTGTTTCAAGGCTGCTTTATTCATAATACTCTGAATATGCAACAACTTGACAGTTTTTTCTGATGGGTTCATTTGTACTCCCAAAGGAGGTTTCTGCAATAACTGCGACATTGTCTAGGACTGAATTTTGCTATTTGCTTAAAAAGAAAAAAAAAAAGAAAAAAAAAAACCAAAAACAAAAAACCATGACAAACCACTGAAGTTTTTGCATAATAGGCACATTGATTATTTTCTTGGAATCCCAGTGCACTCCATCCAAATTAACCTTTTGATAATGCTATGGTGTGATATTTGTTAAATGACAAGGCATGTCATGGGTTGCTAATTCAAACGTCTAAAGTTGGTGGTCTTGAGCCTTCAGCAATCAGCGTTCAAGTATTGTGAAAATCCATTTTCTGCACTGAGACAATTCTTTGCCAGCAGAGACGCACCCTGCTTTGTTAGCTAATGTAACCGGGGTGCCTCAGACTGGGCAGTCACCGATTTGCCTTCTCCAAATCATCACCCCCTGAGTTTTATCAACTGTGTGAGCTTCCCCAGCAGCTCTCTCTTTCCTGGGCCCCTCCAGCTCTGAACTGAGCCCTGGGCCTGTGCTTGCTGCTGAGCTTGGGCCTTGGTGGCCCCACTCTCCAGCTGTTCTTGGTGCCCAGGGTGCATGCAGACTCCTCACCCCTTTTCCTCAGGAAAATACATTGATACAGATACAAAGATTAAACTTTACTTCTCTAAGATACATGATTATGTAGGTATGCAGCTGGAACTGCGGGGAGCACCTCCAGATTGCTTTGATTATTTTCAACAACAACAACAAAAGATGTAAAAATTTTGCCTAACTTCCATCTCCCTGCTTTAAATTCTTGACTGTCCCTGAGCTTTCTGTGACCTGAAGTCAGAGCTGTTTGACAGACCTACGATTCCGTCATGGCTGCTTAGGCTCCCTGATCACCTCTCTCCTTGTGCAGTTAGCATCCTCTTCTTAGCTGGCTATAGAGCTGCTTCAGCCTGGAGAAGAAACACCCTCTCTGAGCCCCATGGTACAAAGCATGCCCTGTTATGCTCTTTTCTGCCTCTATATAGCATTAACAACTCAATTTCTTGTTTGTTCTCCTTCTTAGGACATATAATTATTTCTTCATACCCTTCCTATATATTCTCTCCATCCCTCAGCTCTCATTCCAAGCCCAAAGAAGCTGGACAAACCAACAGTTTCTCATCCAAGATGCAGAGAGATCAGATTCAGATCATAATAATTTTAAGACTTGGAATATTTTTGGACACATGCCGGTGCCGCTTCCCTTTTCCTCTACCACAACAACTACTAGCCAGAAACAGAGACAGTCATAAGAATGCAGACATAGACATCAAATGGGAATTCCCTCAGTTGCGTATAGAAAAATTTCCAAATCATCATCTCAGCAATAGTGGCAATTTTTTGTTTTGTACCTACATTCATCAATGAAAGCCCTTGAAAGGATTTTTAATTAATAGTTTTAAGTGCTGCTGTGAAATAAAGGAAGACACAGATGACAGGTCATGTCATTTTTGTATTTCCTGTCTCAGGCGGTTTCTCGGCTGCTCAGCATTCTGACCTCTCATACGTCATAGCACAGCTACAGTGTGCATGAGCCAAGTCTGCTGTGGATAGATATAGGTATATATATAAAATCCTCCACCTTTGTCATCAAAACCTGCAAACTCCAATCATGAAGAGAGATGCATGGCCACTAAAACTTGCCTTTGTTTTTTATTTTAAAAATATAAACTAAATTCATCAGTATCAGGCAATAACAGTTATACCTGAAGATTAGTTTGAAATAACTAAAATTATGTTAATCATGTAAAATTCATCTAAATATATTTAATATAGGAGTCAAAAAATATTTGTTAGAGAAGTTAGATAATTTTTAATTTACCTATCTTTCCATGGTATACTTACAGGTCGTCCATGAATACTCTCAACATATAGTAGACATTTCTGAAGATTGATTTTTTCCAAAGCCATTTGCTTTTTTGTCATATCCTATTTAAAAAAGTTATTTATGAGTCAGGATTTCTTGACAAGGGAACAGGTAGGTTTCTGTTTAATAATCTCTTCTCCCCAGATAAACATTAATAATGAATTCTGTTTCCGTCCACACTGAGGTCAATGGGGACTTGGCATTGGCTTAGCAAGAACAGACTCCAAATGTACATGACTGAAGTTTTAAATGAATCAAAGTACGTGTCACCCTCTCAAGGCCTGGGGCAAAGCTGACGAGAGCTAGGAGATACTTCTACTGATCAATAGAGCAGGTGTCAGGTTAGGCCTCGACCAGCGGAAAATACCCCGTACTTGCTTTGCCTGGCCAAAGTGGAGTCTTTGTGGCCTGAACTTGCGCTTGCTCTTCTGGAGAAAGATGCATGAATGAAAATGTACTGAAAGGCTGGAATCTTATCTTTCTTAACGTCATTATATAAAGATCTAATACTTGATTTCTTTCAAAATTACTATTCTATAAAAGCAATTTAACGAGCTTAAAGTCAGGAAGCAGTTCTAGACTATTGACAGAACACTGCATCCTTATCTGGAAGGTTTCCAAGGGTACAAACTATGGTGTTAGTCGGTAAGGCAAGAATCTTTGTGCGTTGCTCAGTCAGAGCCTGCATCTGAAAAATTTTTCTGGGAATACCGGCTGACGGAAAGCCTAAACAAGCAGAGGTGTTTGCTTGACTATCACAGCCCACTTGCATGGACGTGGGGTGTATCTCATGCGTTGGGTTTAGGAAAGGCGCGCTCACAAAAGACGACTGCAGCATCTGAGTAGAAGGTGTTGGCATTGAGGTCCCACAGATATCAGTGCAGCACCTCCCTAGAACATTTTCCAATGCTTAGGTAACATTTATGAATAGTTGTTGTAACTGAAAAACTAAATAAATATTTTTCTTATCCATCATTTAATCCATTAATGAGATCTGTATGTTATTAACTTCTATTTGCCAGATCAGTTCATAAATCATAGATAGCATTATATATTAAATATTATTTAGTTGTTACAAATGAGAACAACAACCATTCTAGACAAAATACTCAGAAACTTGCAAAAATGCAGAGAGGTCATTCCTCAACTTTTTAATTATTCATCAAGAAAAACAGATTTGCCTTGGCTGGTAAGGGATGAAGAACAGAAAGCTTCAGCTGTGCAAACACAACGTATCTATGGAGCGGAATGACAGATTCACAATGAAATCCCTAAATATCCGATCATTGTGATACCACGGTTAACACCCCATAAATGCTGAGCATGCTAGAAAAAGGTGCTATCTCTAAAATAAAATGGAAGAATAATCTGATCAACCATCAGGAAATGACGGCTGGAGAGTGTGCATCTGCAGGACCACGATGGGGAAGCTGCAGAAAGAGCAGCCCTTTACTGCCAATGGGAACGGAGGTGGCCTTTCCTCCTCAGTCACGGTTCTTGCTCTGCTGGGCTGAACACCTAACACCAGCAGTTTATTTCTGTTCAAAAAATCACAGTCTGAAAGATGAAATCGCAAAGATGAAAGATGAATGTTGATTTTCAACAATGCGATTTGTCAGTGATATACCAGTATATGCACAGATGTCTGCTGCAGGGAGCACGCTATTTTACTGGTGTTTCTCATGTTTCTCTCCTCCTGTCCCTTTGCCCCTCTTCCCAAGAAGATCTGATCCTGACACTTGCATACTTTCATCTGGGTCGGAACAGTCTCTGCCAGGTGACGACAGATGTGTACGCATTAGGGACAGTGTCCAGAGGTTGGGAGGCTCAGCCACCACAGCCAAGTAATGTGAAGAACACTGGAGTTGGGAACGGGGAAGGGAATATGCCTTTCTGCAGAAAGTCGATGACTAGGGTTTTTTTATTGACAACTGAGAGAAGTATTTTCGGTAATTAGCCTCTACTTTTTAAAAATATATCAAGCCCTGAAGAAGCAATGCACTTCTAATATCAAAGGGGTGCCTTGCTATTAACTTCAGCAGGAACAAAACCTGCTTTGCTGCCCAAATGCAAAACCAGTGCAGAACCACTAATCACATTTTGCCTTAAAGGTCTGCATGAGTTAATCACTCCAAAATTATCTGTCATTCACATTAAGAGAAGAGCTACTAACTAGAATGTAGGAGTATTATAAGGTAGCTAATTGCTTTACTTGTTGCTAGTTCTGCAATTAATACAAGGTTAATTCTTTCGAAAACTATTAAGCCTGGAGCAGCTGAATGGTTAGGAGGAAACAGGGAGTGATCATTAATATTGATTTTACACATGAGAAACAATCTCAAGAGGGTTTAGCTTTTGGGCCTATTTCATTAGCTCATTTTATTAGCAATCTTAATAGGGGTTTGTATTCAGCTGTGTTCAAAATGGCTGATAATTTCAAAATCAGAGAGGGCAGGTGGAATCACAAACTACAGAATTGTCTGAGACATCTTAGGACTGTAGGCTGCGTACAGCAACAGGCAATTCAATGCTAATTACATAAAAACAGTGCTTCATAGCCAAGGAAAAGATGAACTGAAGCGGGTCAATAATGAGAGGACAGACGCATAAAGGCCACCAATCTGAGAAAAGCCTTGGAGGGACAGAGTGCAAATCTTCAAACTAAACATAAGGCAAAAGCTGATTGTTGCCTATAAAGAAAGAAAAAGGAGATTCCATGCCAAGCTAAGGTAGTAGGGTGGTTTTCATAACTTAGGACAAAGGCACAGCGAATACTGTATACAGCTGTCTTCCCCACTAGTCAGTTCCCTGAATGCTTATGCCTTTTAAGCTCGCTATTGTTTTTCCAGAGAGAAAATGCAAACCCTGAGGCCGGACAGTGTGACAGCGGGGACCGGGCATGGCTGAGGCCTTTCACTTTTGATGGCAGCGCTTTGTCTCCTTGCGGGCAGCGAGTGCGGGTTCCCAGGGCCTACTGCGCCTGCCACGTGGGGCTGTGTGGTGGCTCATTACAAAGCAGCATTTCACAGAAAAACAGTAAGAAAAATTTGAAAGGAAGGCAACAAGTGACATGAGGCATCCCTAGAACGATGCCAGTTTACTTCAGCTGAGGGACAGGCCAAGTCTGACTGTAGCCCACGGGTGAGCCACAGCTGAGGACCGCAGGGCTGCTGCTCCTCCTCGCTGTGATGAGGGCAGCAATGACATCCCCAGCCATTAAACACTCGCTGTGACCAGGGCAGCAACTACATCCCCAGCCATTAAACATTTGGTGTGGCTTAAAAGTCAGGAGTTGGGATTTGGATTTGGGATTTTGGGATTTGGAGTAATATTATTCAAATTTTGTCTATTTGCCTTATGGCTCCTGAACTCCTACATTCATGGTCTTAATCTTTTTTTTTCTGAAACCTTTTACCTAAAAAATAGTAACAGGTGACCATCCCTTTTGGAGTTACTGAATCATTCACAGGATAATCCCAATTTTCTCTAAGTCTTCTCAGTTCAGTAACTTTACTCACAGGCTTTTTTTGCAGGAGGGATGTTTGGTTCTGAAAACCCACATTCCTCTATTTCATACTCAGATCTTATGGTTTGTCCCCTTCAGACATCCTGGGTGGCCCAGGATTTTTCTCTGCGCTCATTCTCTCATTTATATTTCAGCAGGGCCTTAGAGGCTTTCCACAGTTGAACTTCAGGGGAGAACGAGGCAGGCTTTTATGGAAACAATATCCCTGCCCAAAATAACTAAATCTTGAAAAAAGAAACATTTAGCTGCTATTTAGTTTACTATTAATCTAGCTCCGATTCTGGTACGGGATCTAAATGTTATATACAAAATAAAATGTGATATACAAAATAAAATGTTGCACGTAAAAAATATCTATGGTAACACCAAAGTTGCGTATAGCTGAAATGAAGCCTTTGATCTTTGCTGTAGCCAGCAGACACCCTCGGTTCATTTCACATCATCAGTGCATTTTGATTATGATGACTCTTAATCAAAAACCAATCATTTTTTATGCTATACTTAAGGAATTGGTAAAATACATCCTTTTGAAATAGATCAATTTGACTTCATCTTATTCCTTTTCTAGCCTCTTCCATAGCAGTTTCGTGTAACTATTATCACACACCTCTGCTAACAAATGGACGGTTCTCTCAACACACGTTCTCTCTACAAGAAGAAACTAAATAAGATCTTTTAAAAAATGTTTGAAATTACTGACTCGTGCAAACATTTGATTTACATTACAGAATCCTCCATGAGAATGCAAGCCAGCACTGCCATTGCACAGATTTAGGAGGTTATCTCGTGGAAAAATCAGAAGTCCTATTAATCAGAAAATGAGTAGGACAGAGGCCCTCACAAAACTTACTCTATAAGAGAGTTTTTCTGGACAGGATTTCCTTATTGACATCTCTTTTGCTGTCATCTGATCTCACTCCTTGCACAATAAAAAAAAAATTTAACAACTGAAAATGTTATCATACAATCTGCACTGTTGGGATTTTAGGACTATATAGAGAACAGTGTGGTTTTGTTGTCATCTTTTGTTTTCTTACAAAGGAGTTCTGGTTATGAAACACTTTTTCCATTTCAAGTTTTTAAAAAAGCAGTTTATAAAAAGAAACAATTAAAAAGTCAGTCATGTATGCAGAGCTCAGGATCTCAGAAGCACGGCATTGTTATGCACAGTTCTAGTTTTTATACAGTAATGAGGTGTCTAAGAAATGAGAATAGAAGCAAAACAAAACAAAAAATCAAAAATTATCTCTGCTGGGTACTTTCTGTTACTGAAATCTGCCCAGAATCATTTCTTAGTTCTCACGTAGTTTACCATTTAGTTCTTCTTCACTCCTCCTTGTCCCCCTCCTCCCCCGCCCTTTTTCGTTCATCAGCCAGAGTCTAAACATTACTGTCAATATTTAGATTTTAGGTACCTTCGAGGACAGAATTTATTGTCTTGCTTGGCTGTTAGCATCAGGAATAGCAACATAATTTAACAGAAAAAACAGCCCACAAGAAGTATTTTTATGGACAATATGTATTGCAGAACACCAGCTTCAGACAGACCCTAGAATGCACCAGTAGTGTGAAGGTACAGCAGAATTTTAAAACATATACTAGTTTAAAAACAAAAATACATTGCCCAGCCATGCAAGCACATTTCATGGAATATTGCTCCTACATGTAGAAGCGTAACTGAGAATGCAGAAGAGCAGAGGGAGTGTCACCACAAGTAAGCGTACAAGGTCAGAAGGGCAAAGCAGTCTGGACGGCTGTGCTATCCATGTCATCTTAGCACCGGGCAGAGGCTTTCACCATTTCTCAGGTGAGAGGAGACCTTTAGTGTCAAAATAACTTCAGGAACGTTTTTAGTCACACAGTTTCTGTGGACTCAAGGTAGGATTCCTTTTGCTGTCACCACCTCCAATACACTGGGATATGCGCTTCCTGCGCGCACAGCCGCAAGTGGGCAGGTTTCTGTGGTGCCTGGCAAACAGCTTTGTACATGCATCTCTGAGCAAAAAGCGCTTAGCATTATTCGAAAAAAACCTGCACCTCTTTTTCTGTGCAATTCTTCCCAGAAATGTAATTTGTGAAACCTGCACTACAGCTCCCAGCTTGTTAGAGAGAAAATGCACTGCAGTGCCAGAAGACAGGGGATGCACAGCCACCAGCATGCCCTCAGGCAGCGACACTCTCACTGGTATCTGCCTCGGATGATAAAGTTCTGAAAGAAACAGCCATATTTGTTAAATACCTTAATAGTCTCAGGAAGGTTAAAGTGTTGTCTTTTCTCCTTTAATCGTCTCAATACACTATCCATGGTTTCTTCTACTGAGGGAGCTGGTTCCACGCTTGTGGCCTCCTGTGGCGCAGCCTCTTTAGAGGTCCCAGTGTTTTCGCAATGATCATTTCTTTGGGGTGCTCTAGAGGTACAGTTTTGCTCTTCCGATATTCTGAGTTTCAGCTCTGAAAGGTAAATTACTTGGCAAGTAAATAGATCAGAAATATTTGCAAAGAAGGTTCCTCTGATGCTAGAAGAAAAAAACCCAAACATCCCTACTTCTTGCATACAGTTATTATCATACCAGTTGTGTAGGTGAGTAACTCTGCTTCATTTCAGCATGTAACAGCTTTTACCTGGTTAAAGGGAAATCCAATGGTTAAGGGATGAGATGTGTCCAGGCCAAGGAAACTTATAGCACATATGTACTTATCTTTTTCCTCCAAGCCCATCTTTGACATAAAAGGTGAGGACTGAAGAGGCACTGGGTTAAAGAGTGGGGTCTGGGAAGGAATCAGTGCAGAATTTCAGTGGGAGTGAGGTTAGGAAAAGGGCTTTAATGGACAAACAGCACTTGAGAGTATTTGTGGGAGTCCTGGTGTGGGAAAGATATGGAAGCAGAGCTCTCTCTCTCCCCGTTCTGCTCAGTAAACCCGTGTACTCTCAGTAGATCTGGTATCTGGATAAGTAAGAACATGTCCAAGCTTGCTGTGAGGATTGTTGTCTAAGGATGCAGTCCTTCACAGACGGCCTCCTGGACAAGCAGCAGTGTCTCCACAGCCACCTGCCCCACTCACCCCCGCTGTGCTTGCCCACCCTCCTGTGCTGCTGCACAAGTGAGGAGGAGAGCGAAGGCCGCTCCCTGAGGAGGGCTGGGGAGGCTACGCTGTGATACAGAGCCCACCATGCCAGCCGCCAGGCTGCGGGAGCCACCTGCTCCAGGTCTGCATAACCAACACCACTCTCCTCTAGTGCAATTTAAACCATAACCCTCCCTTCCAGAGGCTGCATCACGATCCCAGCCAGGCTGCTGCGCTGGTTCTCACACGAAGAATCAGCCACTTTGCTTAAATGACTTCCCTTGGCAGAAGAGCACCTGAGCAACCCAGCAGAAGACATACAGGTTACAGTGTGTCCTAGCTGCCCAGTCAGCAAGCTGCCTGGCTGCAACGAAGTATGTAAGTATATTAGCTTGACACCAAGCCAAAGACCCTGGAGCTCTAGGGACCTGCAGAGAGCAACCAGGAAATTGAATTAAGGTCTGAGTTAGCTCCCGTAAAACCAGACTTCGTTCCTAGCATATGCCTGGATGGTGAAGGACCTTGGGCAAGGCAGGAGACTGATAGCTCCGAATGTGTTAAATTTATTGAAATCCGTGCAGAATCAGTAACATATTTTTTTTAGCTGTGACAGTCTGAGGATACAGGCCAAGTTTGTAGGCGAAAACAGTACTTTTTATTAAACTCATAGAGATATGAAGGATGGGCAAGCCTTCCAAACTTGAAGAAGGACCTAGAAGAACTTGAACGTTTTTCCATTTCAGTTGCACCTGTCTCATGAACCTCATGAATCTTGCTTCACTTAAAAGCAGTATTATCATTCAGGATAATAAAATCAAGGGTGTTCACAGAATCAAGGCATTTTGGGTGTGCAGGCGAGGCTGATCTGTAGACCTCCCGGCTAGCTGAAGCAATTGAGTTGAGTCAGAGAGATAACTTTGAGAAAGTTAACTATGTAGTTTGGCAATTTCCTCTCATTTGCCCTTCTTGGATTTGTAACAAAACATTCAAGGGGGAAAAAATCTTGTAATTATACACCATAGTATTTAAGGGAGAGCTTTCCAGAAGAAATTTACTGAAAGATGAGTTTTTAATTCTTTATTTACCACAATCACACCCTCTGTATCTCCATTCTTAACTATATCCAAAACAGAGATGAACCATACTACTACAATTTAATTAGTAGTGAGAATCCATTTATAATGTTGGAAAAAAGATTCAGATAAATTATAAGTAGCCTTTAAAAAAAAAAAATCAATCAGTCCTGGCTACATTCTCCCTGAGGAGAAGCATGTGATACACCCCCAGACATTAACGGAGCGGTGTGCAGACAGGCAAGGGCAAAACTTGACCCTCAAGACCAAATGTAGTATCAAGGAAAGATCCATTTTTATGATTAAGAAAAAAAAAAAGCTTTAGAGTTGTGTTACCTCGGTCCTAAAGACATATTTCACACCTCCATTTGTACTATTACAAGAACACTTTTAACTTTGTAGTTCTGTATTTCAGACACTCAGAGTATTCAGAATAATATTGCCTTTTGCATTAATGTTTATAGTTAGGAGGGAGAGATGATACCTCTTTCCCATTCCCTCTTAGCCTTGTTATGAGCCTTACTTTAATCCCTGCTTTCAGGAATGAAGGCAAGTCACGTCACCTAATATCTTTGTTGTCATTGGGAGACTTATTGCTACACACCAGTGAAAAACAAGCAGAGTGCTGAGGTCAGAGAACCAACTCTAACATATTCCAGGTACTACAGTCATGCTTCCAACAGCTTCAGCAATAGAGTGAAACAACATGCTATCATGTACCTTTGAGCTGCTTACGACCTTTGGCCAAATCATTCATCCATTTCAAAACTTCAGGATTGGAAGTCTTGTCACCGTGTGAAGGCTGAATGTAAAGAAAAAAGGAAGAGGAAAAAAATATGAAGGAATTGATGGTTATACATTCAAACAGATAAAAACCTATCCACACACAGGGTGCTAAATAATGTCCATGGTTCCAACAGTACTACATTATAGTGTCATTCAGAGCATTTAGCTTGATCATGGTACTAATTTATCATGCCTTCTCTCCCCATTGTGGCACGGTGTTACATAGATCTGAGTATTTCGTCTCCGATCCTAAAAAAAACCATTTGACTATTTGGATAAGTAATCTCAGTGACTTCAAAAGGACTGATGAAATACCTAATGTTAGTCAAGTTCCTAAGTGATTTCCAGGATGGTAACTGAAGTACTCTGTCCCTTGCAGGGATAAGCCCTCACTGCTTTAAGACAGGGCTTCTCTTGGGAAACAGCACTTTAAACACTTCAACTGAACTGCTCGACTTATCAAATGAAAAAATTCTGCGCTATATCAGTTCTTTCTTTGCATTTAGAAATTGCCTCCAAATTGAAATAAATTTACACTGGATCTTGAAAACTCAGATATTTAAAATGCTAAACAGTTGTGCAAAATTAAACCTCTGAAATAATTTCTTTTCTGGTTACAGTATGATGACTGTTCAAGCATGAAATTTTACTCCTACAAGTAAATGATGACCATCGGGCACATTTAAGTTTGCAGTCATTGTCGAGATTACAAGGTAGCATACAATTTGCTGAATTTTCATTTTAATGTAGTCATAAAATATAAAAAAAATCCCTGTTTCATACTGTAAACATCCTTAGCATCACGGATGTTTTGATATGTTTATACTGCACGATTCGCTTTACACAAACGAGTTTGATCTGAGCGATGATCTTGCATACACTGCACAGAGCACACCACTGACCTCACAAAAACCCCACCAGCAACACATCGCAATTTTTATTTCTCTAATTTCTGCCGTCAGCTTCTATTGAGCCCCATGCTCAGAGGTTTAGAGGCATCTGCCTGAATGAAGGAATCTGCACAGCAGAGCAACAGTTTCCAAGCAAATGACTTCTACAAAGTAAATAAGTAGCTTTTCATCTTTTGAATCATTTTGGTTTACAAACCTGTCAGCAGTGTTTCACTGACTCACATTTCTCACACATCTAGAAGATGGCTATTTTGCAAGAAAGCTAATCGAAAGAAAATGCAAATTAGAGTCTCAGAACGACTGCATACACTGAAAGATGATAAAAAAGATATTCCCTCATTGATAATTTTCCTATTTCATTTTACCAAAAATACTCTTTTTCCTATTGTTTAGCTGAAGTTTAAATACACTGGGATTCATGCCTGCCTCTTGCAGTATTTCCCTTTATCTTTTCAATTATTATCTTACCAGGTATTTTTTTTCTTGCTCAAACTTTTCTTCATACTTCCTAATTTTTCTCTTGAGACTCTGAAGGTGCTTGGTAAGTTGTGCTACTGTTTGTGGTTCTTTGCACTCTTCACAGTTACATCTAGAAGAACTTCTTGGCCTGCAAAAGCCAAAAGAATGATCTGGATCAAAGAACTGGCTGTAACGGCCCGTGCCTTGTTTCAGGCACACTGAATACTTTCCTAGCACTTCACAATTTGCAGCTAGGTTCTTTCACAGGATAGAGACAATGTAGTTTTACAAAGTAAGCATAAAATAATTGCTTTTGCTTGAAGGTACCTCTAGGGTATACTAATGGGTTCACCATCTGTCTTAGACATTTTCTCTTTTTTTATTTTTTTTTTTTTAATTAATTGCGGGATTTCGGAATATTTTTCAAAAGTTTAAGTTAGTAGGTCACAACCTGATCCAGTATTTACATTTAACACCCGCATCTTACTTCACAAATTTTCCAACTATAATGGGAGACTGTAACAACATGATTTGTGAAAGTAAGCTCAGGGAGTTTTTTATTACTGGGAATAAACATTATCATTTTGAAGGCACATTAGTTTTGATTTTTTACAATTGCAAATCAATAGATCCAATTACTATTCATATGCAGCTGACAGCTATGTATATAAGCTTTTAAGAAAGTTTGGTTTCTGTCTAAAACTCACAGCTTGGTCTCTGGAGATCACATATATGGCCTGTTCAGACGTTCCATGACACTCTCATATGCAGTGAATGACTCAAGCTATATTTCTATTCCAGCTGAAATTTTTAGTATTCTGCCCTCTATCTTATCTTTACTCCTCAGACTAATTACTAACTAACATTCAAACTGTCCTTGCTAACTATAATTAACAAAGGCTTCAAACGATCTTGTATTGTGTTATTACTGAAAAAATGCTAGATCCTATTTCTGGTATTGAAAATTAACCATGTCAAAATATGCTACAATATGAAAATTTCTGTTTATGACATAACAGTAACTGAAAAAACATGAGGAGTCAAAGACTGTGGACTGTAGGAAAAATATTTAAAATATAGAAGAATTAAAATATGTTTCCTTACATCATGAAAGGTTGAGCACTTGGTGGAGAAGGGGCAGACTCTGTGTCTAGATTAAATCTCTGGCTTTGGCTAAAGATAGAGCAGCGTGGTGACAAAAGAGGATTGTCTCCATCCGTAATGTGATAGAGCAGGCGACTGGTCCCTAGGGAGTGATGTTCTTGTGGGCTGCTGTCCATGTCATTCTGCCAGTCCCTGCGGGCTGGCACAGGCTCTAGAAAGAAAGCATAAACCGATATGGACTGAGCGTCACTCACAAGATATGTAGCTACTTAGATAAATACGGAGCTATGCTTACACCAGTATTGAAAGCATAAGTGTTCAAAGTGAACAGCAAATAGTTCAGCAAAGTGACACATGCAGGATGAACATAATACTGAGGATGAGAAAATATAAAGGAACCGTTACTGGCTTAACATAAAGCATTTTTGAGTACCACCACAGCAGAAGGTGGGTGAGTGTGTTTGTAAACTATGAAGTATAATATAGTTTCCCAGAATAGTAGTAATATACTAGTAGTAATATAGTAGTAATATAGTAATTATATTTTCATAGATCTGTTTGCTTTTGAAAGCCACATTCCTGAAGAAGACAACGAATGTACAAAACAAGTTTAATTTTGTGATTTAGTGTTTAGTCCTTTGGTCAAGAGAAAGGCAGATCAAAAATATAACATGTCCTGATGCTAAGAACCTCCAGTGTCGCTTGCAGTATCCTGCAGAATTTTGTTGAGGTTTGAAGTAACGTACACATGGGTCTAAAGAACACAAGATAATGAAAATAACAACCACAACCAGTAACATTCAAAGCAGTTGTTCAAGGTGGTGTGCAGGGACCGCTACTTGGAGGACTCATGCTTATGATACTCTGTTAATATTGCCTGAATATAAATGGAAACCTTGCCTCAGGTGCCTGAAAAGGTAAAATTTGTTTTATAGAGATGGTCAAGCTAGAAGTCAGAATGATTTATTCTGGACTGAAAATTGTTGAACCTCATCACACTGATTCTGTTTATGGGTAACATGGAAAATAATGGGCATATTGCAGAGCCTGCCTCCAGGGAATGCCAAGAGTTCATCTCCCCTTTGCCCTGCCTGGGTACATTAACAGGAAGAACCATCGAATCTTCTTCCTCACCCTCAGGGGGTGAAACGGGTGAGGATGATCTAAACTCGTCAATATTTTTGCTATCAGATGATTGTGCTTTAAAGCAGATTATGCTTTTAGGGAGAAACTCTACGCTCTCATGAAAGCTCTCCCCACAAAATCAGTTAATATATGGTAAAGCAAAGAATGTGCTCTGTCCCAGGTTCCCCTACATCAATTTCCATAGTACATAAAATTTTACACCAGATACAAAGTTTTTTTCCCCTTAAAACCATGTATATATACAGCCTTTGAATTCATATAAATTAGTTTATATCTCCAGGCAGTATGCGTGTTATTTCTAATCAGTATTGTATTTGCAATATAGCATGCATTCTAATACATTTCACAGAATCTTTTTATTCAATGGAAGTCTAAAACTGCACAGAAAAAATACCTGTACATGGATTTACTCACAGAAGAGCAGGCAGGTTTAGAAAAGTTCTTTCAACTTCACTTTCTTTCCATTTTCTCCTTCGTACAAGGGACATGACATTACCATGGTGAGTGGGAGCCTTTGTAATGGAACCTTTGTGATACATTTTATTTGGCCTTTACCCACCAGACACTGAAGCTACAAATCCCAATGGCTGCACTGGGACAGGGAGAAGAAACCAGCTCGGAATGGCACCCTTCATAGAAAGCAACTATTGATTTCAAAAATAATAGTTCCAGTGGCCTAAAATATCATTTTATCAGGCACTATCCAACCACTTTTGCTTTACAGACAATAAAAAATCCAATTGTATGTTGCATAATCACTGTTTAGTCTGTCATGTGAAAGTTACACGACTTTTGTATCTATAAGTCCATTTACTCTAACAGCACCATCACTTAGAATTACATTAAGCATTT
Source organism: Fratercula arctica (assembly GCA_947846985.1). Taxonomy (NCBI): domain Eukaryota; kingdom Metazoa; phylum Chordata; class Aves; order Charadriiformes; family Alcidae; genus Fratercula; species Fratercula arctica. Next base: position 32,961,309 of record CANTUZ010000010.1, read on the forward strand.
TCACAAGACAATGCAGTTGATTATTAATTCTGATCTAGCATCTTTCCTCTAAGTACTTCATACTCTGTAGGTCAAATTCAACTCTCCAAGATATGAGAGCAACACCCAAAACTTCTAAATCTGTATGAGATTCAAATCCTCCCACAGAGGGATGCAGAAAGGCATCTGGGAGAGGCAAGGGGGGAGCATTGTACCAGTCACAGGAAATCATGTACACAGACAACATACAGTGATAAAGGCTGGAATAAATGTTATTCTGCAAACAAAAATGTTGTCTCTTTCTGACAAGTAATCTTTCCTTACCCTTAATTTTTTTTAAAATTAATAGTTTTGGTTGGGGTTTGGTTTGTTTGGTTTTTGGTTTGTTTTTAATTTCTGAAAATCAACATTGTCACTGAGAAGAAACTGGCTTCCCTCCTTTTATTTCATCATCTTTGAACTTCACAAAACATATAACCACTGTGAAGCAGGTTGACTAAGAATGGTTTCACTGTTTCTCATACTCTGTTACTAAAAGGAATAATTTTCTTTATAGTCATATTAATTAGCAGTCTCCTCAATGTGAAAGGAAAATGATGTTATAAAAAAAATCAGCCAGTCTGTGTAAGACAGGTACAGGAAAGAAGTTTCCAACATTTGAACTCTGATTTTCCATGGACCTGGAAGTACCCCTCTCGCAGGAGGCAGTCTGTACTGCTGATAAACTATATGGTCACAGGCATTTGCTCCTTTTCACGTTACAACCAGGCAATTTTACTAGGCCCAATCCAGCCTCAGAAATGGAGGAAAAGTACACATTCGAGACGAAACACTCCTGGAAGATAAATGCAAAGGACAAGTAGCGGCTGGAGAGGCCCCAGTGTAAAACCAAACACACAGAGCTGCTGAGGGTTCAAGAAGGGTATTTTTATTGAGCTAGCAAATGAAAGGGAGACAACCTGCACGCCAGGTGAATTTGAGAGTATTTCCCAGAGGCCAGGGCTCTTCCATTTCCTTGGCACCAGGGCTTCGTCTAAATCTTGCAAACTGGTACAACTTTGTTAGGGCCACAAGAAAGGTTTTTAGTCCCAACCCTACCGCAGATGAATTAAATGACTACATACTGTCCAGAAGTGGTCAGCAAGTCATTCAAACTGATTCATTTACGCGGCTCAAATACTATAATAGCAGAACACCTCAGGGTGATGACAAGTTACAACCAACCCCATTTTCAATTACAAATTAGGGCCATCATCCTGATTCCAGTTCTCCGTAGATCCTAAACAAGACACTAAGCATTATCCTGAGAGTAGCCTATGAACTGACCAAATATCTACCTGTGTTCGTGTGCCTGATCTAATTTTAGCCTCTGTTTTTGACAAAACTGGGAACTAAAGCCACCTCTAGCCAAGCCAGTAAGTTGTCCCTTAGCCTGCATCTCCTCCATCTCATCTACTGAGTCAAGCTTCGCACTGACAAGAGCTTACCACAGGACTTGAAGCCAAGATCTAGTACCTTGTAATATGCAGTATGCTTCATAATGTGGACTTCAATCATATGACAACAAGGCATATGGTACAAGTCTGTATTCTTGCATGTGATATTCTTTAAGTACACTGAATAATACAATAATACACTGAAATCTGTTCTATAAAGAAAAAATAAAAAATAATATGCAGATGTAATGTGTTCGTCCCTCAACACGTTACGTCCATGAATGCCAGTATTATAATTTTTGATTTGAAAGATATTTAGAACCTCTTCTAGTTAAGTTCAACTGCCCACTGCTTAAGTCACATATTTGATGTATACTCATATCCAAAAGCTATAAAAATAACTCACACTCTACTCTTCTTTTTTTTCCCTTAAAAAATATAGCTTAATATCCCCTTGCAATTCTTTATGGTCTCATTTTGCCAGCTCTAATTCAAGTTTTTTCACATTCAAAAATAAACTGGAAATTGCTGACTTTGCTCAGAGATAAGAACTACTCTTCACTCCTTAAAAAATTGCATCCTGAAATACCCTGTCATTTTACTAGGCTGTTCTAGCCTCACTCACCATACATATAATGTATTTTTTTCTAATTTTTGTTGACTGGGATCTGAAACAAAAGAAATTAAATAGACTAGACAATCATGCTTATTTTAAAAATAATACATTTGTACATTGTCAATGTTAAAATTTTTAATGCCTGATTCACTGAGCAAAGGCTAATAACTAGAGATGTAGTATATATGCACATCCTCTAAAAACTGTTCCTGGTACAAATCTCTGCACTTCCATCCAAGTTCAACCTGAAATAGCCAATAGTCCTATGTGACAACTGTACCTAAATTGAATGTATCAGAAGCTTTCAGTAGTAATTTAAGAGACAGAATTAGGACTAGCCCTATCGATGCAAAATGGCAAGTTACTAAAAAAACCACAAACCACAAAGCAGGTATTCACAGGAATTAGTGTACATTAAAATCCATTAAATAGGTAAGCTTTAATTAAAGCACGAGTTTGAACAGCTGGAGTGACAGAGCATGCTCTGAACTGCCTGAGAGAAATGCTACATCATCCAATATTTGCCTGTGTAGCTGGAGACAGGCAAATAGGAGCTAGAGATGGTATCAGAAGTCAGGGTCATTAACAGTATGAATAAAATAAAATCCAATCAAAACAGAAAAAAATAAAGAAAGGAAACAATTATAAACCATCCTAACAATGGATTATGAAACTACCAAAATAAAATAATTCAGTTAACTACTGGAAAAGGAGGAAAAACCCATCCTGCCATAAAGGAAAAGAGTCAGTGCAGATTCTAGATGGGCTGCAAAATGTCTCTGCCTGTGCAGCACAGGTCTGAGAGCTGTCTCTGCCTCAGATCCACACCAAGGGACCAGCATCAGTGCAAGTTCCCTACCTGTATCCAAGAGCTATTAAGGTATTTGCCTAGCTAGGCTAAAGCATCCATTTTTTTTAAGATAAACCCTAGGATATTTAGTATTTTTCACGTTTCTTCATCTTTATAATAATTTGGATTCTACATACCATTTTCCTGAATTGTTCAATGCAAACCTCAAACTTTAGATTTTCTTATGTAGAACACTATCATTTGTCATTTTTTTAGGTAAATAACTTACTGTGATTTCTTGCTGAAAATTCTGAGCAAACAGCTTCTGAAATAAGTTCTTCTGAACCCAGCCTTTATTCTGACATAAAACATCAATTGCAAAAAGGTTACTGACCTATCTGCCTTAATTTGGACCATACGTGGTGAATGATTTGAGTATTTGTGTATTCATGTCACTTGTCTGTGAGAGGTATTAGTCATATTGCCTTTGACCTATTTTTCACGAACAGTGATTCCTCTTCTACTGAGCATCACGACTCTGCCAGCCCTGTGACTACTAGCTATGAACTGACAAAAATAGTGCTGAGCCTTAGGGCTACTTATTTGCAAGGACTGGTTTCCATATTGAGGCAAGAGGGAGGGATAACACGCCACAGTTTGCCCAAATGGGTAATAATAGAGGTTCATGAATGATTAAAATCCACATGCTGTAAAACTCACCTTCGCTATCTCTCTGCTGATGCATTAAATTAAAATCAATAATAGGAGAAATGAAGTGATATTGCTCTGACAAAAAGAATGACAAAAATAGAATTACATGATATGGCAGGTGATCTCACACAATACAGACATAGGAAATAAAGAGCGCAAATTTACTTGAACAAAAAGGCAAGAGATTAAAAATAAAAGAATCAGGATTCTTAAAACCTGTCTGAAAAGCAAGACTCCCTCTCAGAAAAACAGAATGTTATAGCCCTAAATTTCAGTTCTTTTAACAGGTATCACACCCCTTTTTTCATTACACAGCATTTGCTTTGGGAAATGGTGCTTTGCCTTAGCTCTGCACTGTTTCCCAGAGGACTGCAAATCCGATATTAAACTGCAAGTCACAAGGCTTTTTTATAATTGCAAGTGAGAACACATCATGACTTGATGGCTTACCTCCACAACTGGCCCCATCAGCTTGCACACTGGTTTGGACTGATGAAGGGGCTGGATCCTTGGGTGCCGGCAGCTGAGGAGTTTCTTCCTGGGTTGGCAGAAACGCAGAGCACAGATCGGTTTCAAGGGCTTGTAGCTTCAACAAAGAATTCTGCAGACAAAAGCAGAACATTGGGCTAGATCGCGAACAACAGAACACAGCGATAGCTCTTCAACTCACTGAGCCCATTAGCAGCGCCTGCAAAGGGGTGTTCCACTAGCAGCTCGGAGAGGATGTGCAAGAGAACAAACGTGCCCTATTCCACGAGTTTCTTGACTTCTGGTTATTTAAGTCCCAATTTACATGGATTATTCATGACACGTGGGAAAGATGACTTCGTCAGCAAAAGACGATTTATTCTAGGAATCCAAACTGAGATGGTGTCCCTTTTCTTGGTCTTGAAGCAATACACTAAGCAAGTACTTCATTCATTGGGCTGACATCACGATCTGATGACATTATGTCCCTCCCCGTTTACCATTCATAAAAAAACAAATCTCCCTCTCCAGCCTATTGTGCAGTACACAGCAGTGAACAAAGAGTTACTGAGAACACGCTCCCCCATGGGATTCTTGGAAGAGATATTTTTTAATTGGCTGGTTTAGAGATACTTCTTTATGTAGACATAGCTTTTATGTAGACAGCTGCTGCTTCTACAGGGCAACCAGATCATTTCCTGTCCACTGCAAAGATAAAATTAACAGATCATTGTCACTTGCTGCAGACAAATCAATGAGGACAAGGCTAGTTATCTATAATATCACTTCCAGCTACTGTGTCATGCTTGGTCCATTTCTCATTTTAATCTTCAATGCTGCATGCAATATTCAGCTGTACAATCTGACACAAGCATCTTGCTGTGATGTAAATGCTGTGAAAGCCCTAATCACCATCCGACTGGGCAAAGTGAGTCACTACCGATACCCCACGCGCTCAGTTCCCCTCCCTCAAGGGAAATACAGCTTGCAGCATCAAACAAAATCACACAAGGCTGTCTTAATAATCACACAGCTGGCACGCACGGAATTATACGTAAAATGTTAAGTCACTCAAATGGTACATATTTGTGAAGAGCAATTTCTGAAAAAAATGTGAGTTGCAATAAAAAAATAATTCCTCGTGTTTATACCCTGAAAGGCTCCTTTCCCCACTCCGTCAAAAACCTGAAACCAACTTATTGATTCATTTAATGAAATAATGAATTTATTGATTGGAATAATTTCCTTTAGGTAATGGAGTAGTTTAATATGTCTTTGCATTATTTTTACTGTAATACAGCCCTTTTATAAACCCAAGGATGCCAGTGTTTTTAGGTAAAAAATAAAAAAATTTAAAACGGCAACTAATTTGGCTGAGAACAGCAGAGAAGATTTCAGCCTTAATCCTTTCATTCTTTTTATAGAATTCAGGCAGTGAAAAGGGAGCAGAAAGTAGCTCTTTCTAGGAGATAGCTCAAAATAGGGAAGTTTCAAAAAAGCACACGATCACTATAACTTGTATGTGCTGTCAGGAGCCCTTAAAAATCCATGTCCTGTTCCACAAAACAGATGAGGTTACAATCAAACACTTGGACTTTGGCCTCAGCTTAGGTCAAAAAGGAAACCTAGGAACACCTTCCTTCTCCTAGTCCCAGAGCAAACAGGACCTCTGGCCATTCCTATCAGAAGCAGCTTGATATTAGAGACATGTGAGCAAAGAAATGGCCTGTGTTATACTTTTATTTTAGAATGAAGTTCTTCTCATCTGCTGTCAAGATACATTTTGACATCTCGTCCTATAGTATCAGGAAAGAAGTGATTGCAAGACCAAGCACTGATTCATAATGAAATGCCTAAATGTAGTACTAGTCTTTAAAAATGTGGTACGATATAGAGCTGGTTTCTATGATCTGAGGCAGGAGATACTTCTACCACTCCCAGGTCCAGGTTGCCATTAACAACCTACCATCCTCTGGACCAGCTGCCATTTGTAAGGATAATTCACCTATCCTGAACAGCAGTGCCTCATCTTCACACCTCAGTTTCTCCACAACTCTTGAATGACCGGTATCTTTTCCTTGTCACTTACTAACACCGTTTGGTCCAATACTTTACGTATGTTACTTCAAACTGATCTGGCTCCATTGACCTGTCTGCTAGAAAAAGTATACCAGGTGTGCAAATGTCCCCAACATGGGCTTTATCAGCGAAGACCAATATAACGAATTCCCTCAGCATCTCTGTTTACAGCCGTATCACCTTAGCGCCCATTTCACGTCAGCCAGCCAGCAGTCCCAGCAATACCCTACTTGCCTTCTTGCTTTTGGTGTATTTAGTAGAATTCTTACCATCAATTTGAGCATCTTTTATGATGCACTTTCAAAGTCGTCTTTAATCCTCTACAGGGCTTTCTTGAATTAGAGGCAGAATGATGGAAACCATCTCACCTTCAACAGCTTTCAAGTGGCAGTGAATTTTCCTTGGCAAGGGAAGGGAAGGGTGCCGACTTCAATTACACCCATGGCACTGTTTTGGGAAGAGCTTTCATGACATGACAGGCCTCATTTTCCACTGACTCTCACCCCAGCTAGACCCAAATGAAGTATCTGTAAAATTATCACAACTGACGGGCAGCGTTTTACAGACATTAATGTCAGCTAGCAAAATACGACTATACCAGTTACAGACCAGTGAGGACCCTGATCCCAACCCAGACCTTATCATGAGAACTGTTGATAGCAAGTAAGGAAAAACATAGGCAAACATACTAGAGGAACATACCAACAAGGCGAACATAGGCAAATAACTGACCTAACCTTCACAGACTGTTACTTCAAGCATTTGACAAAAGTATTTCCATATCAAGAAAATACATTCACTTTGCATTACTATTTCTTATGATACATTAATATTTATGGCAAGTTCAGCATAAAAGCATTCACACAGACTACATTGTTAAACATTGTATTTTGGCGATGCTTATGCTGTAATTCACCAGCTGGTTTATATTCAGTTTCTCTAAATGATATTTTTCACCCATCTGTGGAAGGTGGGTGGATGGCAAATTTCCAGTCACTGACAAATACTAAAATTTCATATAATAATAATAGAAATACCTTACATGATTTCATGAATGTGCCCTTGGCAGGGATTTGATGCAGGGAGAAAAAGAGTAAGTAGCTTTGATGATTTTGATGTTACCAGGGAGATGATGAATCTGCAGTCTGCCATCAACCTCATCTTACTCCTAAAACACAGCTGAGTACTATGGTACTGCCACAGCGCACTATACATGAAAAGCCACCACATATTTATGGGAACACACGTAAGGAGACACAGCTGTAAGCAAAGGACAAGTACAAAGCTGCCCAGGGTCACCAATTCATAGGCAATAGGAACGTCCCAGTAAACGGCAGGGATGACCTTACTGCCTGCCCTGCAGCACGTCCTCTCCTGCCCCTCTCAGAGGGTTGCTTCAGGTACCAGCAATGCCAGAGCAACTGGGCTGGATGCTGCCAGCCTCGGACCTCCCGCTCTGTGGCAGGAGCAGTGGGGCTCCCTGTTTGTGCAACTGCTGCCCAAGCAGAGCAGCAAGGTGCTCTGGGAGAGGACATGGCCATATATCAGCAACTGGCAGCGAGTCCTCTATCCTTGGGCAGGTGAACATGCTACCAACTACCAGCAAAAGGAAGGCAAGAAGAGGAAAATAAAGTCTTATCCCTGTCTTCATCTTCTCAAACCTCCCAAGCTAGTTTGAAATCTTACTGACCACTTCCAACTTCTCCATAATTCTCCAATACTTTCCAGTACCTGTACAGCCACGTGACTGCAGGCGCCACGCCACAGTGGTGGTGGTGTGTACCATTCTGCACTGCACAAGCTCAGCAATACATCTAATGTGGAGTTGAACCAGCCTGCGCACATGCTACTTAAAAATCTCTCATGGTCCAGACCTGCCCCTGGGGCCCAACCGGGCCTTCTCTGCTCTTGGCCATTTAAAAGAAGTTGCAAAACACGTTAGAAGCAAATACAAACAGCTAAAATACATAGAGATGAAAATGTTAGATCATGGTGGGTACCATCATAAATTTTAGTAAGCTCTTAATGGGAAACCAACACCACTGAAATAATTTAAGCTACAGCTAATGATCTCAGTTCAAATACTTCAGATTTGACACTCATTCCAGCTTTACTCTGGTGCCTAACGCCAGTGTTTCTGATGCAGTAATTCCTGATCCATGGTAATGCAAATGAAAGGACATATTAATATTTAAAATGGATCCTTAAGTTTCTTCGGAAAAATAACCATATTGTTGCCTCTTAAGACTAGTATTTTGCATGTTTGAAAAAGAAGCAATTATAATTGTCTTGGACAAAGTTTTCTTATCTCTTCTTATATCCTCTTAAAGTAACTGACAATTCAAAGAACTTGAGCTATGCCAATTCCACTAGAAGAAGAAAAAAAATCCTGCATTATTCCAGATCAAAGATAATGGAAAAATAAAGACATTTACAGGAAGTCTGAGGAAAACAGAAAAAGAGTCAGTGTGGTATTTCTCTCCTATTTGTAATTTTTGCTAATGCTTTAACAAAACATATTTATTAAAGTACCAAACTCTTGCCTGCTGGAGAAAACACAGTATGAAAGGATTGCCATTTGCAGAGGAAGCTCAGTCTGTAGTAATGAAACCATCTTTACAAACAAGTACGTCTGTAGACTGTACCCCACTGACCATCTCTCGCTCCATCCAATGATAACTGAAAATCAAGACACGAGGCCTTAGGGGCAGGAATTATTGAGATGACAGATGACCTCTTACATCTAGAGATAAATACCACATACCTACACTCACACTGCTAAATCCCTCTGGAGAATGGGACACTGAGTGAACAAATACTGCCGATTTATCACCAAAATGCTGTGGCAATGAGTGGGAGTCCCCTAAAATAGCCTATAAATTTATGCTTGGTAGGTGCCATCAGTAACTCCCTCTCCAGCTGGAGGCCCCTGCATGGGGCCCTGCAGGATCAGCGCTATGTGCCTTGGTGGTCAGCACGTCCAGGGGTCCGTAGCCCGATGGGACACAATGCGCCAAGTGGAGTCTCGCAGCTCCACACTCTCCCTTATTGCACCAAGAGCTACAGCACTGCCAAACCTGCTGATCGATCCACGCTCACTGCATATCCGCAGAGACAGCAGAGAGCTGACAACGGCCAAAAGAGAGCCATTGCTGTTAGAAATAATTTCTTTCCCTGAAAAAGCACTACTATTATCAGCACCGTTTGTTTCATCCTTGTGGATGGCCTAAGGTCTGGTAAATTTAAGAACTGAGGGAAAGGGAATAGGTCTGCCCACCCATGGAACCTGCCTGGTGTCAGCCTGGAGGCTGAGGGAGAAGGGAGGAGAGGCAAAGCCCAGACCTGGTGCTTTCTGCATAAACTGAAACCAGCCTGCCCCACACACAGTGTTTCTGAATATTAAGGATGGCTGCCCCCGGGCCTGCTCCTGCCCCTCCAGGACAGGAAGGCAGCTATTCTACTATACCCAGTTTATTCATGGATTTACTGTATTTATGAAACCAGCTGGGGCAGAGAAGGAGAATAATCCAAGCTTTGAGTATTTAATGGCCTTTGAAGTGATTCATATAGAAAAGAAATTGAGTAAATATCAACCTGTTCAAATTCTTCACTCTAAGGAAATTAATGCTTTTATATGTCACATTAGAACAGTGACGTATAAAAGCATCTCCCCTGCTTTTTAATCTGAGAGTTTGGGTTAAAATAAGATAGTGATATTTTATGTGAACGTAAATAAATATCTGCGTTATCTGTAACGGCAATATTTGTGTCTTGAGGCGTATGACATTTTCAATTCAGAACTTCCTTTGTGGGGAACTAACACGCAACAATAAGATAGAACAAGATATGCCCTGGGTCTGCAGAATGGCATGGCTGAGCAGTGAGGAGGGACATCACTTTCTCTAATCCAAGAAGGGAATTTATTTTCTTATGACACATGTCCATTTGGGTTTGCAGTAGACCTGAGGCACGATACAATCTAAGATTTTGCAAAAGAAAGCACCAGAATGTAACCCTTACTCATTCCCCATAAATTACTAGCAATTTATTTTAATTTCTGTTTTAATATCTTACACTCATTTTATCTATTAGTTTATCTTAACCTTTAAGGAATCCTTTGCAAGAATTTTAAATGAAGGCTTTGGTGATTATTTGCAATGGGGCTTCTCAAATGAAACAATAACTTGATGATTTCTCCCAGGGCCTTAATTGGCTAGACAGAGGCTGAGTATATTCCCTTACATCAGTCATGGAATGTGCCTTACTAGTTAGCATTGGGATTTTCAATAGTGAGCTGCACAACAATGACATAAATACACAGGAAATAATACATTGTAAGGAGGAGATTAAGTCTGAATTCCTTTAAAAGGGCATACTGTGGTTTTCCCCTAATGAAAGTCAGGCATCTATTAATAGACCTAGATGTTCTCTGGCTCATTCTGGAAAGAAAGCTGTTTTTTCCACGGTTTGACAGGAATGGGCTCCCCTTCCCCCCAGCTCTTTTTTTCCCCCCGCTTCTGTTGTTCTGTTGTCTTGGTCTACACTTAAAAATATTGTCTGCTTTTTGTTTAAGTCCGGTATTCTTCACCGCCTTTGCAGTATGTAAACATACTCTATGCTAGTATGCAGATACCCTTGTTTGTGGGAGATGCTTTATAAGTTTCCCCACTTTGAATAATTGCAAAGCTTGGTTTTGGCCTCCAGTATATTGCTGACTGTGGGAATCGAGCCCAGGCTCATCCATTGTTTGATGTGATCACACAAACAGCTGCTTTGTGCTCTACTCTCACGCCGTCCTCCTGCCACAACCCCTGTGAAAACAGCTCTTGTTTCAAGTGGCACAGGTGTTATTTGGCTTTCCTTGCTTCCTCCCCCCGCCCCCATCTTACAACAAGAGGACCTTTTAGACTCTTCATAGTTTATTTATGCCGGATGTAGCAACCTTGAGAACTCCTTATTTTTAAACAAAACATCATTGATAGCTGAACACATTTGAGCTGTAATATGAGGAAAAAATCAAATGTTCTTAAAAGATGGCATTTCACTCAGTCAATATTGAATGTTTAATTATTTTCTGAGCACAAACAGAAAGCAGCATAAAGTTGGCTAAAATATTTCTTAAATTTCTTGCTTCTAGCTTTTAAACTATTATAGAAGTCCCGTATTGCATTTTTAAGCTTTTCTCCAAAAAAAAAAAAAAGACTAAAAAAAAACCTAACCTAAGAGTCTCAAGTGATTACATTATTCCAAGACCTTAGAATTAACAAAAACCAACTGTCTAATTCAAAATTTGTAACATCGTATTTCAACTTTTGGTTAAGCTTACCTCATTTAAGCTGTTAAATTGCTCAGTTGCTTCTTTTGGTGAAATTCGTGTTTTCTGGTCTATTCTACAAAACAAAACAAGAATTTTCACTCACTGGATTGCTCATCTATGCTGCAAATATTTCAAACTTTTCATCATGTTTGTACATAAATTACAAGTTATAGGATAAAGTTGTTTTATTATAAAAATAACATTTCTATGAAAGTTACATCTGTATTTTATACCTCATTCAAAACAACAATGACTTTAATGGAATCCTAAATAATGTATTTAAACTGTGAATGAGGTCTGAGGTCCTGGAAACTATGACGTTAAAATCCGGGCTCACTCTGTCACACAGAAAAAGTCCTAGAGAAGCTTGATTAGCTCTCAGTATCTTGGCGAGCTAATAGGGTTAAAGCCAAGATAAAGCTCAAACATACATTTAAATCTAAGCACAATTTGTCCCACATGCTTCAAGTCAGGAACAAGAGTTTTCCTGTATCAGAGCCATAAAGAATAAATCTTTCCATATTTAAACGATGGTATTCCAGGATCCCAATCTTCAACTTTCTGCTTAAGTTCTGTTTTGCAAATTTCACAAAGACCCAAGAGACTCTCATGAGGACCTGGAAATCCTTTGAGTAAGAGAGATTTCCACATTTTTTAAAGAGTGTCACTTTACAGCTATCAGAGGTGTCCATACCTTTGGCTTTCCCTCAGTGTATCACTGCTTCTCCACATGGAAAAAGGAAAGGAAGGTCCTGGACTGGCAAGGGGAAAATCTCTTCCCTCTGGCTGCAGCTAATGAGACAACTGTGCCCCATCCAGACAGATGTGGTTGTGGTCTAGGGCTCCACACGCCTACCTACCAGCTTACAAATTCACTCTACCAAGGAATGAAACTGAAGCCTAACAAAAACCTCCCACAGATTGGATGAGCAACCTGAATAGCCTTATCCCACAGCTCCGTCCTTCCCCAAGGCAAACAGAGGCTTTCCACACTCAGCTTCAAAGCTTGACATGGGTCTATCACAAGCTGACTCGCAACTCAGCTGAAGGAATAAAACTGTTGCTGTCTCAGAGAATGAGATTTCTCATTGCTGAAAAGCTGGCAATGTTTGCTGGCCCCTGTGAGGCTCACTCACAGACATGATCAAAACTAACACAAAACCCAGATTCCTTTGGACAAAAGAATTCATATTTTCCAACCTATCGTGCTCAGAGTAATCCAAGCAAAACCAAATAGTTTTAAAAGTCTCTAGAGACTTCAAAAACAGCACAGACGGATGCATAGGCCTTTGATGTAGTTCTTCATAGATTTATGAGGCATTTAAAGACTAAAGTGATGAATATGCCACCTTGCTTACCAAAACAGACATGTTAGATAGCTACACCAGGGTGAACAACCGCTTGCCTCCAAACAGGATCCAAGGTGTGCAATTTGTGTAGGAACAAAAATGAGTCATTTTGGTGGTGGTACGTCTAGCACCAGAATGGGAGCTCTCACAGGCCACCAGCCTGTACCTCCCTCCAGATACACAGGTACGTGATCAGAAGTGAGTGGTTTCTGGAGATACCTAAGCAGCAAGGTGCCTTGGCTGACTGTTGTACAAACACCTATCTACACCTCTATGTAGCTCTCCACATATATATTCTTTCCATCATCTTGCCAGAAAATGAATAGCAAATGTCTCCATAATGTGAAGAGAACAGAAGGCAAATGGAATTGCAAAAGTCAAAAGGTTAATGCCTAACAGTCGACCTCTAGCGTTTAGGCAGCAGAGAGAACAGTATGAGGCAGCAGAAGAGAGTTAAAGAAAACTGAGAAAAAGCATAGGGAGAGCAAAGGGACTAATTTAAGAGGAAAGAGTGAAATATTTATAGTTTGGTTTAATAACATGTAAGGAAGGACCTGCAAGGCTACAAACAGATGAAGAACTAATTTACTAATGAAGAAAAAATGTTTAGAGTGATTTATTGCATTGAACTAGAGCTAGACAGAAAAGAAAGGAAGAAGAGGACATGTGTCAGATTTGTACATTTCTGGTATTCATTTGCATGACTCCTTTCAGGGTGCGTAACACACAGCAAATGTGAACCCTCCTTTTTAAAAAAAAAAAAAAAAAACACGACATAAAAACCTAAACACCAGTTTAGGTTTAGGTAAGAACCAGCAGTTCTTACTGGTGCTATACAAAGTTCTACATAATTCACAGCTGTATCACTCATGAATCTTGCACTCTGGAGAGCAAAATGTTTACGGCACCCCTGAATTACGACCTCTCTCTCATTCAGGATGATGTTCCTGTCTGCCATTTTAGGGATGCAGAAGTCTTGTCTTTTACGGTTTCTTTTTCACTAAAAAGGAGTAAAATGCTCTTAGCTTGTCATTCTTTGGATTCTGGAGATACTGAAATCGTTAAGGTGAGTAACAATCTTTGTGTGAAGACCATTTACATTAGCAGTCATATACATACGCTGAGCTGATCTTACTCTATAGGGAGAGTTTGGGGGTGGGCTTTTTTGTTTTCACCAAGATTAACTGTGCTGCTAGGCAAATGCAGGTTATCTGATTGTCACCAGGCAACAAAGGGCTTACAATTAATAACGATGAGTTGAATTCTACTCTCATTAAAAGTCAATCACAAAATATCCATTAACTTCAAAAGCAGCAGGAACAAGCCCTAATTTTCCGTCTGTGCTGAGTACATTAAAATTATTTTAGGCCTTAGCTGAAATTTTGAATAATAGCAAATAACCCTTATTTTGTATAATGTACATCGTGTAAAATAATGAAAATGGAATTCTCTCTGTGGCTACTACTCAAATATATGTTATAGCATTCTTTATAAAATATGAAAGACCTGACCTCTCACCCTCCCTATAGACTGGCAACTCAGGCTTTGGCAGAATTGTCCTTTTCTGTATGGCACAGATGACAAAGATGCAACCCAGTAACATGTACATTTGAAGTTCGTGGACATAACAACAACAAAAAAAAATTAAATGCTAATTATCATAACAGAGCTCCTACCAAACTTCAAGGGGAAGATAAAATTGCATGAGCAGTGAGCTGTTTAAAAAACAGACCAGAACATGTGAATTGTTGAATTATGCATGATAACACTTCTAAACTGGCATAAAATTCAAATAAGACCACAAATTTAAAAAGTAGGAAAAATGAAGATAACTTAAGCAAATTCACTTTTTATTTCCCAGACTAAACCCAGAAAGGAGCATTACTTTCTGTAATTTGCAAGTCTCAATCCAGTCCAACCCTGGATTACACTAACCCCATCCGCAGGAGACTTAGGTGTTCCTGCACCAGGATGCCACACGTGCTCAGTGTCTTGGGCCAATTAATGTAGTATCAGTGAGGCCAGGAAAAATCCTGGTAAGCAAACCAGGATGCTGTGGGATGAAGCCCCTTTTCCAGATTCACTTTCAGTCTATCCTGGCCCAATACTCCTTCCCTGTCTCCAGTTTAGCAGTCGGTTTTACCCTTTCCACTGTGAGGGTGGGCTACCAAGTTAACAGCTCAGAAAGGGCAGGCTCAGTACCGCACCAGAGCGCTGATTCAGCCTATCCAGAGGTTACATCGCACGAGTACACAGAAAGGCAGACCCCACAACCAACGCACCCCAGTACCAGCAAAACAAAAAGGTCCTTTCTGAGACCCCCACAAATGGCAAAAAACATTATGAAATTCAAACATAGTCCCCACCTGACTACAGGGCTGCGGGTGAATGTTTCAAAAGCATGCCTATGGCTCCTTACAAAGCAATACAGAACTACAACAGGCTTTTGGATGAACATAAAGGACACGCTTGCAGTGAAAGAAACAGCACTATTAAGGCCCAAGGCTGTTTGGATACATCCTAGGCTGCTCCTTGGGCAGTCCCTAAATGCTGGACTAAGCAGCCAGACAGAGAGCCAGGGTAGCAGTGCCTGGCTCATCAATCACAGCAGTTACATAAAGGCTGGCTGTGGACAACACTTGTTTTTCTAATCATGAGCGCCTCTCGTACTTACCAGGCACAGTGCTTACTTGGGCTACAATAAGATACTTTTTTTTTTTTTTTTGCCCCTGTCCTCTCCCCACCACGCCTTTTTTCTTTCTTTCTTTCTTTTTTTCTTTTTTTTTTTTTTTTTTTTTTTCCTTCTTTAAGTGCATTGCAACCCAAGAGCTTGCTCAGGGACTTTCCATGCCTTAATGCAAGAAATAACATTGGAACCATAAACACCAGTATCTTAATATCAAAATTCCTGAAGAAGCTGCTCTCAGGAACTGGTCCATCATTTCCCAGCAAAGCAATGTTTCATCAGCAAAGCCTGATTTGCTGACAGAGAGCTATTTGCAGACACATACTGGTCATCATGAATTTTTGCCAGGTCTGAGGCAGGATTCGGAGGGAATCTGGCCAAGTTTTCTCCCTGCTCACCTGGACGCCTTTGTGGGAACACAGCCTCACAAGCTTTGCCTCACCCATGCGGGTCCACCATATGGTGTGGGGACATCAGCACTTCTGCAGTTTCCCTGCTCCCTCCCACACGTCCCTGAGTTGTAGCTGTTCATCAGAAAGCATGGAAACTACCACAGTCCCCAGCTGAACTGCCCTCTCAAAAGCTACTTGCCTTGAAAACTTAAATGCTGAAAGCCTCACTAGAGCTTAGTCTTCCTCAGGGGAGCACAGAAACCCTGGGAGACTCTGGCTGAACCCAAGATCCAGGGCAGCCCAGGGCTCCTGGCATTTCCAGTTTTCTTGCAGAGCAGTCATAGGTCTGGCAGCAGCTCCCACTCTACAGCCTCTGCAGAAATTAGGGACCAACCCAGGGACTAGCTGAGTCCTACTAAATGAAATTACTCCACTCCCATTTTATCTGGGGAATAGGAAAGAGGGGGAATTTTCAAGATTTATTTTTGTGGGGGCAGAAACCCCCAAAGCGTAGTTCCTACATTGACTTGGAATGCAACCTTCTCGGGAACACTGCCATTCCCACCGCCCAGGAGTCCCACATTTCACCCCCCTTTCTGTGTAACAGGCATCTGAAGAAAACACCAGTCTCTAGTCAGGTAAGAGTGTACACAGCTCTGCAATCTACGTCAGTTTTGCTGATTGCCTTTGAGAAGGCAATCGGTAAGAGCAGCTTTGTGTAATCATATGTATTGTTCCATACTGGCTTTCCTGTTCTCTGTTAAAAAAAGGCAGTTCTCTTTATTGTAACATTTCTTCCTGGGGCCTGCATATAACTTTTATCTCCCAAAGGTGCAGATTATATTACACTCTTATCCAAAACCAACTACACAGAGTGACTAGAGCAGTATTCAATGTAATCACTAGAAACAGTATTAGAAATTCATGTTCTTCTTATAAAATGTAAAGGTTTCCTTAAATGTAGATGGCATTTCGTATTCTAAAATGATGCTGATGTTCATAAATCATGCATGAAAAACACCTCTTGAAATTAAAGTTCTTGATTTGCAGGTCAGGTATAGCTTAGGCAAGAACAAGCGAGTATTCCCTCATTCTTCTGACTGTGAACCTCTTCACCGAGTCTGTTCTTCCATTTCCCTCAAATCCCACTAAAACTTTTCCTTCACTGTTTCAGTGATTATGGTAAAATTAAAGCACTCCCCCCCAAAATCAACACATATACTTGTGTGTCATATTTTTATAAGTTATGTCTCTTATATTGCCTGTTCTGTTCTTCTTTGTTATGTATTTGTTCATGAACATCCCTTGTTAGATTACCCTGAATTTAGATTGCTCTGCTTAACAGCGACTGTACTGAAAAGTTTTTCATATCTCAGTAGTTTTTAATCCATATTTAGACAAATTAAAACTGTACTGTTTTTAGTTGCCCCACACTAACTAGATTTTTAAAAAAAAAACAACTGTACCATTCAGAGGCATCTAGACCTTTAAACTCCAGTGAGACTAATGACAGAGCTATAGCAGTCTGCAGAAATAAAATTAAAGCAGAAGTACTAACCAGTCGCACTAGAAATAATCAACCTCGGTTCTTAGTATGAGAGAGAAATAAATCTTTCTTCTCTTATCCTCCCCACACACATCTGACGGACAGAGGAGCCTGCCCAGTGGCACCCCTGCAGCAGCGTGGCCATCTCCTCCAAAAGACTAGAAAGCTTTTGGTCTGTGAGTTAGGGATCCTAGGCAGAGGTAGTGTTCCAAAGCACTGCTAATTTTACCAGTAACCTAACAAAAACAGGGTGGAAGATAGTGAAACTCAAGTTTTGTGGGGCTAGCAGATGTGTTCTGTCAAAATCTAACTATGATTGTTGCCTGCTGCCAAGACCGAATGCTTAACCTTTGCCATGTCCCAGAGCAGAGAAGGCAGAAAACAAGGCAAGACGTCATACCCTGGCAGCTGTGTTTCATGGCCTGTTGCATGAGCCAGTTCTGTGATCCTGATGTAGCAGCCAGTGATCTGCATGAGTGAGACATGGGCATGTAATTGCTCTGGCCCTGTCAAAGCTGAGTGATGGCAAAGGGACGGGGTAAGCTGCTGGTGACCCTTAAAGAGGAGTCACCAGACACGGTGGTAACTTCAGCATATGTAATTCAAAGTCCCCTGCCCCAGCTGGGTGTTGGGAATGTTTTTTCCAAGGACAGTTAAGACAATTAAAGTAAATAAAGTGTGTGTGTGAGGGCAGGGACCATGCATTAATGCTTGCTTACTCCACGTTTGAAGTTTCTTATTTGAGAGTAAAGTCACCTCCATTTTGCTGACTTCATCAAGTCTTCATCAAACTAAGACACAGCCAGAGCTGAGATTTGATCACTGGGCTTTCACAGCTTTTAGCATGGTAAATCCAGGTGCCATTATTTAACAGACTTAGCACTTGTGGACAGCAGGCTTCCTAAGGAGCCACCCTGGTGTTAAACAGAAATAAATAGCATAGTGAACAATGGTTTAATACCAGGCAAACTAAAAAGGCCACACTGTTGAAATGGACAGGGGAACTTTGCTGTAGTTGCTGTTTTATTCATGCACACTCCACTCTGGTTCTTATCTTTAATCTCCCTGTTTCTTTCATCTTGTTCCTTTCATCAATCGAAACTAACCAATGTTATTTTCATTAGCTACCCATACACAGGCCTCCTAATGGCAGAACCACTAGGTAGGTCTAACTCTCCAATACCAAAGCCACTATGCTCCTCTTTACAAGAAATCCATGTGATTTTTTCCTAGTGTAAAGAATGCCAGAAAAAGAGCAGGCAAGCTTCCTAGACTGGGGCTAATTAGAAACACTTTCTGAGATGCAGGACTTTGCAGTGTTTCAATCACAGATGCAGGCATTGGAAGGTGAAAGCAGTTCTTTGTGAAAGCTAATTAAATGCTTGGTCATTCTCCTAAAGCTTCCTTTGAGAGCACAAATTAATATCTTTTACCACGTTGCCTACTAAAAGCTGTGCTGAAGGCAACCAGTTCATTTCACATAAAGCACCAAACTGCCACTGGATGGCAACTGTCACTAGTAACCTAGCCCTGACTTGAAAGAGACCTTGAAGACAATGAGCTCTGTATGTCCACCAGCTGTGCCCTGACCCACTGAGCATCCCTGGGATGTACAGCTGCTGCTCTGGTCCCTCCAAAGCCAGCCAGAGCTTCTGCCACACAGTACCAAGGCTGTCATGCACCTTGAGGCAGAGAACAAAGAGCATAGATGTGGCTCATCTGTCTGAAACTATGTGCGCAGCAAAGCAGGGCCAAATCAGCACCTGAGCATGGGAAATTTGTAAAGTGGTACCCCAAAAACTGATGGCTGTGAAGAGCATGATCTTATTTACACAGTCCAAGCCTGTCAGTAAGAGCTAAATTTTATCCTTAGGATGCAGCCTCACTGGTAGATTGGGCCAGTCACGCAAGTTGAAACCCCATTTCTAGCCTTTTGCAGAGCCATGAAGGATCAGAGGAGGAACTGTGACTTCCAATAGCTACCGGAGCTGAGTTACTTCATGATCAGCCGAGTTACCTGCCACCAAGACTTGGTTAATGCCTGACCTGGATACCCTGTACCCTTCAGGGCACTGCAACAAGCACAGTTACCACAGCACCCAGGGTCTAAACTGCACCTAAATGTATACCCCTGCTAAAATCAGGTGTGCGGCTTCCCATTCCCATTGCTCAGTGAGAATACAGCTCTGAGAAAGACTGCGGCAAGTCAGCACTGGGGAAAAAAGAAAAGAAGTGCCAAGATATTTTTGAAACTTGGCACAGAGGAATTGAAGTTTCTGAACTGAGAAAGTTTTTCCTGCTTGAAATGTAAGGGGTTTAAAGAATGATGAAATTTGCATTCTTATCTTCATCCCTTTCACTTTCTCCAAACAGTTCTAGGCATATAAATACAGAATACAATTGCCAGTGGGAGCCAGGAGTCTGAATATTTTATACAAAAGGCAGGAAACGAATTAGCCTTTCCTACAGTTAATCAGAAGTGAAATGCAGTGTCTTATCCCAAGGCTTACCTTGGTTGAAATCTCACGACTGCTTCCTGGCATCTGAAAGCCACGTTCTGTGCATAGTCATTAGCTGAGGATCCAGCCTTCCCCTGCCACTCTGAGAGGCCCGGCAAGGCACTTTCCAGCTCCTGCACAAAGCAAAAAAAAAAAAAATGTTGCATGCCCTGTCAGTACCAATCAGGCTTAGCTGAATATTTTGCTTTAAGAAAAAAGGAGCTCCATGAGACTGGATGCTGATTGTGATTCTTTATTGTTTTTTGGTAATAATCTGGAAACAACTGGAAAACACGGACTAGAAAAGGTTCTAAACAAAGTAGTATCTTCTTTCACCGTAAAACATTTTTTGAAACCAAAGCAGACTGTAGCCCATTTTCTGTTCATTAGTTAGACAGCAGATGTCAGCTTCTGAGCTAAGCAGTGCTATACACAGAGTTCAATATCTTTTTGCTTATCTATACATTCACATCTCATTTGAAATTATTTACTCACGTGTCAGTATTTTATTTCTTGGGTATCATAAGAAAATTCTAGGCTGACAAAAGCAAATGCAATTCACTTAAATAAGATTTGTAAGGTTTAACCAGTTTCCTTTTTCCTTTTGCTCTTTCCTTTCCCTAGCATATGCACAGCTTTATAAACAGAGTATTACTTCAGGAGGAGCGAAAGGTAGTGAAGAAAAAAAGCGACATCAGCCAAACCACCACACAGAAAATAAAAAGGCAATTTAGTCCAACAAATTGAGGAAGGGAGTAGGAATTAGAAAGGTATGCATTTTACTCCAAGCTTTTGAAAACCAGTTGTAGGGCTGTGACAAGATATGTTCAGCACATCTTTATTTCCTTACCTATAAAATGGGTCATAATATTTCCATTGCATTGCAAAGGGGTAAATTAATGAAGTTCTTTGAAAATCAAAGTGGGTCTTTTTCCTACTTCTTTAATAGCTGTTATCATACAATATTTTATTCTAATAGTTCACAAAATTAAAGTACAATGTGCTTTGTGAAACAATAGTGTTCCCTTCCCCTAGTAAAGCAATGGATCTGATTTTTCTCCAGTTTCAAAGCTTAGCTGGAAGCATGGAAGTTGGAAAGACTGTTTCGACGGGAACTCGGAGGACTGAGGTCATTCTACATTTACAGAAACAGTGTCTGCTTTTACTTCCTCCTTAGTCCATTCCATCTTTACAGATTATGAATGAAGCTTGTTCAGAGATGCGTCGTGTTTAAACAAAATTAAATTACACTTTTATAAAATGGTCAATTTTATAAAAAGGTTTAAAATCAAGAAAGTTGCCCAAATGCTGTCCTCTCAGGAGAAATATTCAGTGCCCACCTCTCAAAATTAATGATGAAAGACTAAGGGATCTTGTAAAAAAAAAAAAAAAAAAAACTGGTAAAAATCAATAAAAAATCTGATCACTGGCATTTTACTTCCTCTCCACGATGACATTTTAACTATATGATATTTGTTGGATAAGTGAATGTTAATTCCCCCTGCTTAGTCTATGAGATGAGTATAAAAAGCACGTTGAAATCTACTTCTAGAAAGAGGTAGCTGTCACCATCGTGATGGAAGGTATTTGGGAGGAAGCAGCCATGTGCTAACTCTAACAGGCACGTCCGTCCATGGAGTATGCCTGTGCTGCATTTTTGAAGCGTAGACCTGCCCTGGCGCTAAAAGCACTTGCCCTGCCAGCTGAAGAGAGCTGTGCTAACATTAGATTAGGCTGCTTTGGTATCAGCCACTGCAGCAGAACTGACCCAGCAGAGGTTAATCAAGCTTTCCAACCATACTGACTGCCCACAAGGGGCACATTTCCAAAATGGACCTCCAAACCAGAGGCTGTCCTTTTTTCAGACTAGATATAATGAAGCTCTGGTGATATCAGGGCAAAAGAATTGAAAGTTTCACTCAACTGACTAGCATCACTCTTGCTTTTGTTACCCTTTGTCTCCTTCGGAGCCTTCTAGGACAGATGTCTTCCCCTCTCCCCATGTCTATCTGACATAGTTTAGCATTGAATAAATGATATTTTATCCAAAAATGGTAATAACAATTCAGGTTACAAATGGACAGAAGTTTTTTGCAGCTGTCCTAGCTTTTCCATTACTATCTTGACATTATTTTCCTCTAGTTATATAAAAATGATCATATGTTCTTGGGGTCTAAAGAGATCAACACAAAAATTTTCATTAAAGTTCAAGGTAGAAGTGGATTGAACCAGTTCAGCTTATTTTATTTGCCCAGAAATCTTCAGTGGTTTGATGGTCGCCAGGTAGAACAAGCATTTTCCTCATTTGTGCTTGGAATCTCTTGTAAGGACTGGGTTACATTATGCTAGGTATTGGACATGACAGAAAGTAGAAAGACTAACACTACATTCTGGAAAAAGCTGGAAGAAAGAATTCTGCATCATCACTGTGATGCATACTGAAAATTTTCTTTCTCAAAGAGATTTAATAATAGAGACGCATAGGAAGACTAAAAATCAGATCTCAGAAAACCCTCTGGAACTGAATCTGGGAATTTGTATTTTTTGTAAATCTGAGGGATGTAGACTGGGGGGATAGAGGGAAGAGGTCGGGACACTGGAGTTCAGGAGATGACTTTCCTATGACTGTAGTGGCATCATTAGGGGACATTTCTGGTCAGAACTTGAATCCTAGCTTTTTATGCCATCATATGACAATATAGAGTTTCAGGATACAATAAAATACCAAAAGAGGCAAAAGCCATTGACTTAAACCAGTTGAAGACCTTGTCTAGAATTCTTGCAAGAGCCTCAACTTTTATGTTTAGGTGGGCTTAGCTTCAGAAGTTGACCACAACAGCTGTTTATACAGGTAAAAAGAAAACTTTGTATGCCCTGTAAATGAACGAAACGAGCGCATGTCAAGTTAAGCAAGCGTATCTTCTGGCTGAAGCCTTCTCAGTGTTGTACTATTTAAGTTAATCGGTCAAAGAAAGTCAGTCCAGTTAAGGTACAAAACTAAACCTGCATTAAAGTAGTAAACTTGCTTCAGCAGAAGCCTCTTCTCCAACAAATACCCCTCTCCAATATCAGCAGAGAGAACACAGCAATTCAAGATGCTTTCTGCTAGATGAAAGCTGAGGACAAGAATATGTGCTAGTAATAAGCGCTTACTTGCAGGCTTGATGTTTGAGGATTTGGGTGAGTTTTGGTTGGTTTTTCTTTTCTTTTTTCTTTTCTTTGTTGTTGTTATTGTTCATAAGTTATGTCATTAGGATGTTAAAGAGTAACCTTAGGGAAACACCCCTGATGGAACCTCCATTTCTTAAGAGCAATGAAAACCATTCCTGATGCATCAAAGGCATCCAACAGTATAGTGCTGTCTTCTATTGTATTTCTGTTTCTTCTTCACTATGGAGAGTGAAACTTCTACAATGAGGCTCCATCTGGTAAGCAGTCTGTGAAGAGGGAAATCTCCAGGCATTGCTGAGAAGACTCAGTGCTGCATAATCACTGCCATGATATTTGCTCTGTACACAAAATAATACATGGGCTTGGAAGCAGACAAAAATTTCCATCATGGATACATATGCTGAGATAAATGAACTTCTGTTCCACAAGCTAAAATTATTTTTAAACTTATTTTACTTAAAAAAATCACAGCATGTGATAACCATCTCTGTCAGAGCATCTGAATTACAGTAGAGGCATACAAATGTTTGCTGTGTTTACGCAGCAGCTTAATCTGCTCTTGAACTCCAGAAAGCGCCCTGCGTCCTTCATATGCTTTATCCAACGCACAAACACTTCTCTCTCTCTTCAAATGCAAGCTCTATGCAAATACCCTGCTAGCCCTGGCATACCACATGGTGCTGTGTCAATGTAGAAAATAGTCAAGACTGAAGTCTTGAGAAGAAGTGTCTCCTACCCCTCCTGAAAATGCAAGTCCATACCAGAAAATACGCAGGTCTATATTTACTGGACTGAGAGTTGAACAGACTTAATCCACGATGGGAGGTATGGTTTAAACATAAATAAAGTATACCTAAAAATTGAAGTGGAACTTGCAGACTGCCTGACACGTTCATGTGTTTGTGTAGCTAATGTGTTAACATTTGCTCTGGTTTTTTGATTCCAGCGCATTTAAAATCACAATTTTAATGCCAAATTACTGGAAGTTCTTTGAAATCCATGCAATTTGACCATTTAATTTATACACAAAATACAAAATTTCACACAGCAGTCTTCAGCATTCCCATGTCTACACATCACTTGTCAAGCCAACATTTCATTTTTATAGTCATTTACCTTGATAATATGACTTTAAAACTGAACTTTTACTGTCTCTACCTATTAGCTAGCATGCTTAGTGTCACTTTATAAGTATGTCTCAGTATCAATAAGGAATTTGCGGATAACTCATTTAATAATCTATATTCACGACTCCATCACAGGGGAGTGACAGGAGAAAGGATTAGGCAAGGAAAGCAGACTTTCCATTCCTCACCATCTGTTCTCACGCTGACTCCCCAGAGTATGTTCTAAGCATATGCTTCCTCACCTCTTGAAGTCAAATAAATCCTAATTAATTTGATTTCCTATAGATTAACATTGCAGAATTGCTAAAGAAGCTCATGAAACCATAGCAAAGATGAAACCAAGTACCTGAAGTACAGCAGTGTAATCCCATTCCAGCAGCCTGACTCTCTTCCCAAACTTCGGAAAGGTTACAACTGCCCCCATACCCAGCTCCTGCCCCCAAAGAAATAACTGCATGCAATATCCAAGATACAGCTTTACTCTAGTGACATTTTATCAACTGATAATTGGCCAAGCGAAGTCTCTTGATACTGCACTTTTATTAGACTTGGTCCTGTTAATCACCACTGTAAATTTAATAACTTTTTCTTCATCAAGACCCAGGGTACATGACCACAGTACTACACTTGTGTCAAAAAAATTAGAGGCACAGGAATCACACTTCAGCAGACTGAGAGCCCAAGTTGGCCATCCTTCCTCTACTTGAATGCAGCAGTCTGTTCCCTCTCAGTGACCTTTCTGCAATGGAAATCCCTTGGATTCTCACTAGTAGAAAGGCACACAAAATTGGTTACCATCCAAACAGGCTTTAATCCCTCCAGCACATGCAGCAAACTTATTTATGTTCTAATAGCCTATTCTGATCTTAAAGGGACAATTTTCTAAAAAAGCAACTCATGGGATTACAGCACAGAAGGGCAAGTAGGTCCAGAGAAGGGCAACGAAGCTGGTGAGGGGTCTGGAGCACAAGTCTTACGAGGAGCGGCTGGGGGAGCTGGGGTTGTTCAGCCTGGAGAAAAGGAGGCTGAGGGGAGACCTCATCACTCCCTATAACTCCCTGAAAGGAGGTGGTAGAGAGGTGGGGGTCGGTCTCTTCTCCCAGGTAACAAGCGATAGGACAAGAGGAAACAGCCTCAAATTGTGCCAGGGGAGGTTTAGACTGGATATTAGGAAAACTTTTTACACTGAAAGGGTTATTAAGCATTGGAACAGACTGCCCAGGGAAGTGGTTGAGGCACCATCCCTGGAGGTATTTAAAAGGCAGGTAGACATAGAGCTTAGAGATATGGTTAAGTGATGGTTTTTGTCAGAGTTAGGTTGATGGTTGGAGTAGATGATCTGAAATGTCCCTTCCAACCTAGGTGATTCTATGATTCTACAAGTAGCAAACATTTCCTTGGCTTATCAGAGCAACACCTTTAAAGGATATACTGTCACTGCAGTATTGTCACTGTCTTTGTCTGAAGCCACAGAGAAGTCAGGTGGGGGAAGTGAGATTGTTGAAAAAGCACTCTATCAATAAACTCAGGAAAGTGAGGATGAACAGTTTCAATCACTGTATGTAGTGCATCATGCTTTTCTTTCATAAATGCCTGTACTCAGACATTGCTGTTTGTCAGCTCGACATCAGCTGCTTACATCATTTATCTCATCAAGTGGCTTGGTGGCAAGGTGTTTCACAAAAGGAAGGTATAGGCAGTTGCACAGTGTTTCAAAGCATTGGTCTGGCCCACTTTTCCAGGTAATAACAACCTGTCATATACATATAAACAACAGTTACTACAAACAACACAGCAGCACTTTGCTTTCAGCTTCAAAATGGAGAGAAGCAGTTGCTATCAGTTCATGACTAGAGCTGCTAACACCGACAGCTGCAATAGGCTTTGGGAGGTCAGAACACACCAAGGATCCCAATGAGAGCCCACAAACCCTTCGCAGAGCTCTTCTGCAAGCAGACCCTTGTTTTTCATAGGCAACTTTAACAAAGCCAGGAGCCAGATGCTTGCTTCTTTAAGAACAAAAGCCCTTGAAGTAGCTGAAGATGCAGCAAGGCAAGTACTCGGGGTCAAGGAGCGTGCACATCCTTACTAACGAGAATGAAGGCTATGAGAAATGAAGGACTTGGTAGATGCTTTCTCCAAAACAGCTTCTTTCTGCAAACCCTTCCAAGAAGCAAACTCTTTCCTCTACAGCAAGCACCACTAAAGCCAGTGTAGATATAGGATATTCCTTGAAAAGTCTTTCATGGTACTATGATACAATTCCCTCTATGAATGAGTGGAGTTCCTTTATGGAGGGATGTTTGCTTTGTGTTTGTTTTATATTACACTCAAAGCTCTACAGTAGCTCTCATCCCTCAAGTACTCCCATCAAATCAAAGGTGAGATAAAATAGTGCCTGCACATCATACCTCTTCCAGTATGCCAGAGATGGGAGCAATGCATAGTGTGGGCGCCCTGCACCACTTCTGTGTTTCCTAATTCAAACCATTGAGTCATGTGACATTATCTGCCTGACACTGTTTTTCCTTCCAGAGGCTGCATATCTAAGTTGCACTGGTATTTTATGGCAGTCTAATTATAGACTCAAAAAAGTTTCCCATGAAAGAATATGAACATTTTCAGTTAACCACTTCAGGCCACGTAAAATACCATAGAGCGGCAAATCTGTGCTGCGTTAGCTTTCCTTGGGTGAGAGATACAGGCACGACATGCACAGGGAGCAGGCAGACAGGAGACTTGGAAGCAGCTGAAAGAGCCACAGATGATCAATGAGACAGATCTTGCCCTATTTATGACTTCATGACTCCTCTTCCTGATACACCTCCACTTGCCCTTCATAGGCCAAAATTTCCTATAATTTTTCTTGTCTGCTGATGAACATGCACACCTCATCTCCCCGCAGCCTAAATAACATTTCCTAGGAACGCAATAGAGTTACAAAAAAATGAGCAGTTATTAATTCATCTCAGGGATGAACTCCAGCAAAAATACGCAAGATTAGGTCAAGAGTTGACACTGATATTCTGAAAAAGACTGTGATGATACCACTGGGGTGCCATTTGCTTTTACTTTTTCTTCTGGGATTCAAAAGGATATTCTTCACTTAGAAGGTAAGACATGCCATCCAATGTGATGAATTCTAATTCTAAATTTGAAAAAATGAACCAAAATCATTCCTGGTCTACGATGGGTTCAAAGCACTTCAGAATGCACTCCACAAATTGCTATCCACAAACGAGAGGAGAGAGACAGAAAATAGTCAAATACGTTATACATCAAAGAAAAGATGTAAATAAAGACACCTCTCAGGCCTTGTGTCTACTACAGGCCGACGATCTACCAATGTTAATATCAACTATCTTGGTTATGAGAATATTTCTAGCTGAGGGGTTAAACCTGGAGCAGAGCTCTATCCCTTACACTGCACATGAGACATGACTTGGGAAGCACCAGGGGAGAACAGAGGTGGTAACTCTGGAGTCTAACTAGCAATGTACCTCCACAGACAGCAGCAGAGGCTTCTTCATTTCTAGCCTTCTTTTATAGCCTTTAAAAAACTTAGTTCTGCTCCCCTCAGCTCAACCCAGGAAGCCTGTGGGCAAGAGCACTGGTACTAGAATCTGCACTGGAATAGATTTATTATTTATAGATGAGAAAAAAACAGAAAGTAAGATAAAGTACAAAATCTGTCCATTGCTAGCCAAAACACCAGTGCAAGAGATCCTTCGTCAAATAAACTGTCCTGGTTTGAGACGGAAAAAGTCTAATCAAGTGCTGCAACTAACAAGATTTTTATATTTGGTGCAAGGAGCCGCAGGAAATCTAGACATACTTGCACATCTTCAGCTATGCTCTCCGCTCACTTCTGATAGCAGTTGCAACACACTTCTGGCTGAAAGAAATTGTCTGTCATTACAGGATGGTTCCAGGACTCCAGGTCTCTGAAAATCAGGGTAGATTATTGTGGGGTCTCAGTCACACCATGGATTAACAGAGAGTCCCACTTTGCATTTCGAAAGGTACATTTGCTCAGATACTGTGCCATAAATATACCCTTGGTAAGTTTAGTTCTTTACCTGACTTTCCTCATGACTTTTTCCATTTTCTAGCTTTGCAATGGGCTTAGGTTTTCTTAGCTTTAAGTTGCCCATTTCAGGCTTTAGAGTGTAGTCAATTACAGCCTGCTGCTTGTGCTGCTGAGTATCCTGCAAAGGCAGCTGCCTTTCCTCTAAGATAGCAGCGTTGTCCGGATAATTTTCTTTGTTATCATCATCTCTGTAAGAAAATAAAATGGAAATGCATCAGGCAGGACTTCAGACACCCGTCAAAACATTGTGAAGGAAGAACAGCAACAAGTTCTTAGCTATTCATGGCATTTTAATTTTACCAAGTTGAGTAGTCTACACATCAAATACTGTATATGTTAGCAACATGAATCTGAGAGGCTACAGTTTATTGACAAATCACAAGCTTAACTACCATTAGTATTATTATACATTCAGCTGTGGAGACATTTAAATAAGACTCATTTTAGAGGGACTCTTTGGCTTCAGCCCTAGAGTTCACATTCCCCAAATAAAATCTGAAACAGTCTTTTTCATGCAGAAGACCTTTCCCCATCCAATGATTCACACCAGGTTAAAATCTCACAAAAATGTTGTCACATACAGTAATTCCTCCCTAGAGTCACACTTCCCTTCTGACAGTCTTTGTTTTTGTGGGCTTTTGGACAAAGTGAGGGATGTGGGCACACAAAGTCCGGTTTGAACAGCGAGAGATGCATTTGGATGGGACGGATAAGTATCGTGTGCTCCCAGTTTGGAGAAAAGGTCCTCCTGTATAACAGCACATCTAGTGGTTTAAACAGACACTGTTGCTCATGGATGCTCAGGTAACCACTGAATCTGGGACAGATATTTTCAATCTCCACCTAGCTACAGAGTTCAACCTGTCCTAAAGAAGATCTTGGTAGTCTTATCCACACCCAGTCAATCCAGCCTTAGACTGGTCTAACGCCTTCCACTGGGACCATCTCCCTGGCACCATGAAGAAAGCTACTGCAATGCAGAATGCGAGGCCCCCTGCTCAGCTGGCAGGATGAGCAGATCGGCATTACTGCTCTGAAATCCCTGGCTGTTGCTTAGTTTGCAGGTGGAATTTCAGATGCTAGCTTCAGCTGATAAAATCCTAATGGTTAGATGAGATATGACCTGTCTCCTGGAGTGAAACTTCCACAACTGAGGGAATCAAGGACTATTGAATTAAACCCCCCTGAGATTTTTTTGGAAAGCATAACTTGCTAACTCAATGGTTTCTCCTAAGGATTCTGAGCTGCCAAACTCACTTTCCATCTGTGGCCCATCAGCATCCAGATGGATGCTCGCAGGGTGCCTGTGGAGTTAAACACCATTGCTGCCCATGCCTTCTGCAAGTGTGCTCCAAGGCAGTTGTTACAGTTACAGGGTAGGATGCTTTATATCCTATGGGCACTTCAACAACGTGCAGAAATGTTGCTAATTTTAAGGTATCATCTGATTTAAAAATCTTTTTGAAAGGTTAAGTTGCGTCCTCTAGCAATCAACATATACTAACGTAGCTATGAGACACATGCCTCAAGAATACTTGAGTTAAATTACAGTTTGAAGACTTTTTTTTCACACACTCATCAATGTGCGTTTCCTCGCAAAGTTGCAAAACTCCACTTACTACTACTTTCTACCAACTGCTGTACAGTAAAATTCAATGTATTAGCATCAGAATGAAAGTCATATGATGTGAAGAACACAGACTATAATACATTTACTCATATGAGAACAATGGTAATTAATCTTAATATTCTTTACACAAAAGCATACAATACAAATATGAATTTCCCAGAAATACTAATAGCCTTAGCAAGTAATACCACAGAAATTATGCATTCCCTTGAGAATAAAGATTTCTTTCTAATAGTTTAACAGAAGCACTCTGACAGCTTTGTTTGTTGCCAATGGATTTCAGACAAAATTTGCAGTAAAATACCTGGGGCTGGAACTGGCTGCTTGATCTTCATGTACAGAATCCGAATCCCCGTCGCACCTTGAAAATGGATACAAAATAATTGCTGATTTTCTGCCAGCTGCAGAAATTTTGCTGTTAATAACATGACAGTGCAGCTGAAAGTATAAACACATCTCTCCTTCTCACACCTTAGCTGGGGTCATTTAATGCCATAGCTGCTCCACGATAGTCTAAATCTCAGCGGAAGAAGAGGATTTGAGACGTTAAGTATACACAATTTGCTATATCTTTTTCAGCCAGATAGAAATAATGATGACAAAGAATTCAGATGTTGCCATAAAAATTACAGGAAAATTACAGGAAATTATGTATATTAATTGCTTATAGTATACTACACATTAAAAAAAAAAAAAGAATTAGAAACAATTAGCTAAGGGTATTTTTCTCCTACATCACAAAAATATTAACTTTAGTAGACCAGTCATACATTATGCAGCAGGAAAAAGAATCCCAAAATAAATTATAAATTGGTCACTACTCTTAAAAAGTGAATTAGCAGAATTTGTTCAGATGCCTGAAGAATCATAATCAATTAGATCCCCTTAAGTTACAAACAACAGAATTGGATAAATACGCTAACCACTCAGTGTTGAACACTATATTGTGCAGCACGGCTGAACTTCGCAGAATGATACAACTGCAAAGCCTCTGAGCAGTATTTCTTCAAATAAACATACATACAGACGCATACACTCCTAACAAATACGCATACGCCCTTTCTAGGTATTATTTCTGGGGAAAAGTCAGGGGCCTCTCCTCACCCTCTGTTCGTACTCACAGGGCACAGACACTAAGCAGGCCTGGATCACTTGAAGTTTGCTGGCAGAGGAATCTCTTCATTATGGGGGAAGCAGCCTGTACTTCCGCTGACTTGTTAAATTTTCAGAAGAGCTGCCGCGCTTAGGACACAGCACATTAAGTGATAAATTCATAGCTCTGCGTTGCAATTTGATGGCAAGGTTTTTAATATATTCCTCTTTCCCACCAGTCTTCTGCTAGTATCTTTATCAAAAGCCAGACTGCAGCAGAAAATATTTAAAGGGACATTCAAGTGTTTACACTTCCTGAATACATCAGCATATGGATGAAAGCATTTGCTGCTCGCAACTGGAACATAGAACTACAGTTGCAGATCCCTCCTAATCACACAATATTCCTGCAACGGGTGCAGTTCTCCCCACAAGGCAAAGTGGGATGACAGATGGAAGACAGGGGTCGATGTACAAAATGGATACATTCACTGTAGAAATCTAATTGCCTTTGACTAAATCTAGTGCCAGTCACACCTTCCCCTCTGGCCTCTCACTAATTACCTTATGGGTCTCTGACACCAGCAAGGTGTGAGGATAGGACATACTGGGGGTACGAAGAATGAAGCCCGGTACAAAAGGAACCAGAAACCTGGATGGAAAACACGATGGAGAATTTCAGAGGGAGAAAAACACAGTAAGGAAACACACTGTGAGGAGACAGTGCCAAGGTCACAGCTGGACGCACAGAGGTCCCAGCACAAATACGAGAGTCGGGTAAGATGCCACCAGGCGTGCTGTGCACCATGGGCCAAGCCACAGTCAACAAAGCCCAGGGACCCTCTAAAGGGACAAATTCTCCCTCCTGTGTGTGCCACAGGAAGAGGAGATGGGAGGAAGCAGCTCTGCTACCATCTTCACTCACCCCCTCCTCTCACCAGTCACCACACTTGGCAGCCTTCAGTCCTGAAAGACCATTTCAGTGACTGGGAACAATCTTTGGAGGGATGATGGATGACTGAGCACAGGTCCATCAGCATACTTGTATGCATACTTGTGTGCATACTCCGTAACCCGGGGAAATGCCATGGGGGTTGCTTTCCCTGAGCTGGCTGTAATAAGGTGATCTTGAAAAGTAGAGATTCTAACTTACCATCCAGATAAAAGTCATAAAACAAGACAGAACTTATAAACACCACAAGTGAGCATGACAAAATGTACTTGAATAGCAGCAGATGGGAAAGATAAGCAATAATAAAGAAGAAAAGGTCATGTCCATCATGTAATAAGAAGATTGTGAGGAAGTTCAGAAACAACACACTCTGAAATTGTTAACAGAAATTCTTCTCTTCGTAAGAATAAATATTAACCAAGAAAGCTCATTCACATAAGACAGTGCTTGAGGCTAAGACCATAGCAAGATCTTTAAAAAGATGAATCCATGATATAATACAAATATCCATCATTAAAGCACGGAGTATTTTTCTTGACTTTTTTAAGAAATGCAGCTTATGTGTTCATGCCAACTTGTCTGCACATATCAACACAGATATGCACACACTCCTCTCCTCTCACCAGTAACCTGTAAATCTTGTTGTCCAACTTTAGCTATATTTAACAGATAGAGGGATATTCAAGAGTTTGATAAGTTTTATGAAAGCTTGTGGCCATGTAGTAGAGAGAGTTCCCAGCAACCCAAAAATTGGAGCAGCATCTCACTGATTCCTAAAGCACCAGAGAATATGCCAGAACAGCTGCAAGTCATAAATCCATAGGGGTTGAAGCTTACATTGGGCAGGAAGAACATCTTTTGACAAAACCAGTGATGTACATCCTTTTCCTTCAGTGCCCAATCTAACTACTGACTGATGGATATGTCTCTTAAAAGTAAGTACATCCATTACTGGTCTTATGGCACTGGCCAGCGTCAGGTCAGAGAAGGGATCCCAATCTAGGCGGACTGCTGTTCTGATTATTTATAATTCTGCCTCTGTATGTTTCTTCCAAGGATCTCTGGTTTAATGGGATTAGCCTTTTAAATTTTCTTCCATTTTCACCTTTCCATAAGACCCATTTCAGTACAACTTGGAAATTGCTCCTCTTTGCTGACTTGACCTTTAAGACGTTCACATGAACAACTTCTAAAACCAGGTTGCATGCATGGCTTGCTGGAAGCTTAGCAGCCCCAGGCACTTGCCTTGTCTGGAGAAATGTTCCTGAAAGTATAGCATCACCGATTTTATATCATTCAGGGAGCCCTGATTTTGCCTTTGCCACAAGTAAAGACAGTAATTGTCAAATGGGGATGTCTAAAGTTGCATGGCAAGCTCTCTCTTTATTCTACTCAATAAAAGTAACCTATTTTCAGATATGGCCCGCACAAACAACTAGTGCTGAAATCAGTAAGAATAGTGTATCCTCAGCAGTTCTCAAAACCAGGCTTTGGGGGGAGGATCTAAACAGGATTTAGGGAAATCAACTCTGGAAACCAAGTTTGTTCATTTGGACAATGCTTTTCAGATGTCATTGTTCGCTTGTTTTGTTTTCTAAAAGTATGTTTCTACTTCTATGTTTGGAAGATAAGATTAAAAATTAAAGCCCCTGAAACAGAATGAACAACAGCTTAAATGAGGGAGATTCACCCTTCAGGCAATGTGCAGTCAGCTTTTATGCCATCCTGGCCCTTGTCTTAGTGGTCATGTGAAGCACCACAGAGAAAGGCCATCACCTTTGAGTCCCAGAGACTGACTGGGTGAGGCTGACACAGGGGATGCTCCAGGGGAATCTCTGTGGGAAAAAACGAATGTAGGGACAGAGAAAAGGGAAGGAGGAAAAAATATGAAAAATGTACTATCTGTAATATGGTTATTCTTCTGTAAAGAGGGAGCACCCCAGAATTTTACAGACCAATATTCGTCACTTAACTAACAGGGACACAGGGAAGAAAAAAAAAAAAACAAACCACTTAATGATTTATTAGCTTCTGTTAAATCTTTCCATATCTGCCACAATCACACTAAAAGAGTGACTAAGTTAAAATATTAAATAAAGCAAGGCAATGTAAGCAAATAAAGTGAAGCAATATATGAGAGGGAAATTATTTGGATCACTTTTCCTGTAATGGTTTTGACAATACTTAGGGATGTCTCAGAAGATTACAACTTGGCCTGCTTTCAGAATGTATCCTGTCCCTACAACGCTTAGGCAAACAGCTCACTGCAGCCAGGGTTTTTTAAATTATGAGCATTTTAGCAGTGTAAACTCACCTAATACACAAACAAATTTACAAATCATTTCCTTCCTGAGAAACTGCTTGGCACATTACTGCTTAAGAATCTGCCCTAAAAGCTCTTGAAACAATCAAAAGCATGCAAAAAAATAATGTAGAGAATACCAAAATTGAGTTGTTTTAGACAGAAAGAAAACAAAAACCATTTCATCTGTAATGGTTCCTAAAGCCTCTGCCTTTCTAACTTTCTAATGTTCTCCCTTGTGCTGTTCTGTTGCCTCTGTAAATATCCTTATGATCATATATCATAATTTTTCATATCGTTATACGTATGAAAGGCCTTCTAATGAGTTTATGGAATTGATTAAAAAGAAATTATGTATTTGGTATTTGGCCTATCTAAATAATGGATAGGGGGCTTTTTTCAAAATATTTGCAAAGATTTTTGTTTTCTAATAATGCTTGCAGGAAGTACAGACCATGTGTTCTTAGAAAACCGACATGCTTGTGTTTTTCAAGATCAGCAGTACCAGAAATGAGCAATATTTTCAAAGGAGATTTATCCTACACTGAAAATCATGCATTTAAACAGGTGTGATGTGCATCAAATATATTCTCTCCCAGAAAAGTATTTCACTGCTAAATGGTCACAGAGCATGTAAAGGGAGCTATTTCATGCAATCTTTCCCATACAGTCAATAATATACTTAGATTACAGAAAACTGAATCAAAATACATGACAGACAGCTTGGGACTTCTCACATACCACTTACAATTATTCTCTACAGTAACTAAACTCAGCATTCTTATTTAAAAATAAGGACATCTTTAAAGTGTTCACTTACTCTGCCAAAGCTGTTGTGTTGAAGGGATTATCTTGAATGCTGAAACAGAAACAAGAAAACATCAGATAAGTCAGCAAGGCAGGCAGGCTCCCTGTATCCTTCTCAGTTGTAGGAACACATGCACAAACATGGCATTGCAAGGCAAGTCTCTGTGTGTCAGCTCTACATGCACGGCTCTACCTTCGGCTGCTCTGCACATGCTCATAATCAAGGAACCATAGGGATTAGCCCTACAACACTCACAAAGCCCATCCAGCAGCGCTGTGAATTAATACAGGGATGGAGGTAGTCTGAGAGGCTCAGAAAGGGATCATATTCTTTTGTAACTGTAACAGTGCTGCTAATAAAGGCTTAGGTTTACAAACAAGTATTTGGCATTCTGTCCTTTAAACGTTTGCTCTATGTTATTGGCTCATCAAACACAGTTGTTTTTATTACTTAAATAGGGCTGCTCAGCTACGATCTCTGGATGTTTTCTTGTGTAGTGGTCTCTTACACACTCAGCTCATGGCCAAACCCCAGGGGAAGCTGTGAAAAAATAATCTGGGAGAAAGGACAGTTTAAGTAGCAAAAGGCTATTAAGCCACCAGCAAGCCATAGATGAAACCATTCCTATGAAAGGAATAGGCTGCTGTGCTCCTGCAACAAAATGTTTCAGACCTGATGTAATACGTTCAGTAGGGGTCAACTCAGGATACCAAAAACTGCTGGGTTTGAGGCAGTGGTGGAATTCCCCCTTGAACAACACATCTCAAATCGGATCGTCCTGAAATCTTATAGCAGCAGGGGGAAAAAAAAAAATAAAAATCTCACTGCTACATACCAGAGCCGTGATTTTTTTTTTTTTTTTTTTTCCCGTTTTTGGGGAGGTGGAGAAGGCAATGCAGACATCAGCGTCTTACGAGCACTCCTGTTTGTGACAATGGCTCCTGGCAGGTGACAGCAGCAAGTGGAGCAGGGACACCGGGAGGTGCAGCGTCCCCCTCTGCGCAGCAGCTTGTGCCGCTGCGAGGTGTTGACACACATTTCCCAGGCAGCAGCAGCAGCCGGGAGCCACAGCCCTGACAATTTCTCTTCTCTCACCAACAGGGCTAACAGTGTATCTCATCTTCACCTCTTCCCAGCCTTCCTACCTGCTTGCACACACTCCTTTGCTCTTTTCTTTCCCATATATGTATTTATAATATCAATTTATATAATTGCACAAATTACCTGGGGTGTCAGAATATCACGGCCAGTCTGTAGGGACTTCTGCCCTACAAAGTAGCGGGTTTTGTGAGAGAAGGGTGAACAGAAAAGCTAAATTTAATGGTTAGCATTTAAATCTTGCCTTAGACCTAAAATTTCACATTTTTTCTCCTCCTGCTTCCAGTTTCTTGGCCCCTGGCCTTACCCTGCCTCACAAGGGAGAGCCGAAGATGGTTGAACCTGCACCTTTGCTTCCCTCTAAGTCCCAGGTGCAGGGAAAACATAATACTGATGTTATCTCCTCGTTTTCAATAATGACATTAAAGTCAATTAGGCCTGTAATGCTATAAAACATTGCTCTTCAATGTACTAAAATTCTCAGTGCCAGATATATTTCATCACCACACTCAGATGACGTGTCAGGTCTCTCATCATCCTGAAGTCCCGATGAAAAATAATGCTACACACGTATGTGAAGTTGTATGTGAAGTAAGCTTTAGACTTCACCACTGAGCAGATACACTTTTAAGGACTTTATATTTTGAAGTAATTAAAATACATCTTTCTGAAATTCTGAAAAGAAAGGCTTTTAAATCAGTTTTTCCTCATTTATAGTGAACAGTTTAAGTGATTCATATTTTTGCAATATCATATCCATGGAAAGATGCCTTCTCTGTTAAAAAGCTTCCCATTTTATATCCAGCTTTGTTCTTATCCTCTTCTGGCAAATGTTGAGCAAGCCAACATAAACATCACATGCCAGCTCTCAGCTGACAACAAAAATGTCGGAGAGCTACAAAGCAAACATATTTTGGAGACACTAGGATTCAGAAACGTGTTGCTGTTCACTTCTGAAAATTCAACTAATATATTGCCTATTTATGGCTGACAAATAGATTGGCAAAGAAATTCCGTTCTTTATTTGTTTTGTATCATCAAGAGAATTACTGCTAGGTCAGGAGGAAGACTGAAACAGGAATCACGTAACCTCCAGCTCAGTTTTGCACGTAACAGAGACACATGCTCAATATAAATGATATGGTCATAAGCTCAGAACAGCATTAGTTGGCACTATAAGCATGTATCAGGCAGTGAATGCTTTACAAAGACAGTATGGTCTGGTTTCAGAAGATTGCGAAAGAAGAGAGAGGTAGTAAGACAAAAGTGGACAGAAGTAGTTCTGGCTTCAGGAGAACAGAAAAGGATGCAACAATCAAGATCAAGAGGCCAGAAAAAAAAAAGAAGGTATAGCACAGTTTGCCAAGCTACAGTTCTCTAAATGGTCATACACGCACCCCACCACACAACCCCTTGCAGACTTTGTGGCAGCTTGGTTTCACCTGCAGAATAGAACCTTTGCCTCAGTTTCCAGAATTTGCTCATCTCAGTAAATGACTGTGTTCTCTTAAGGGCATTGCTGACTCAGGTAAATTACGAGGCCTTTCAGCCTTAACTACAGAATAATGGAGAATTTGCATTGGGAAATAAACTGCATGTTTAGAGGGAGAATTACGTATTTACAAAGAAGTCTAAACTCTCTAAGGTTCTGGGAAAGTTAGTATTTCTGCATTTAATATCTAGTATCTAATGACAAATTCAGTGCAATCCTATACGGTCTCATTAGCATTTATTGCAAGACTATTTTCTTTATTATTATTTGTTATTCCACAGAGTCCAAATTGCTTGTGCTGAAATTGCTGCATCAGAAGCAATTACATTTTGCACTATGGTTAGGCCATACAAGGGAGCTGCACTAAATGCCGTGGAGGGACGTGAGAGATGCGGTATGACACGCTGTGCGTGACGAGGAGCCCAAGGTGACTCCCTCCAGCTCTGGGAAGAAGTTACTCATGTTCCACTACCCAAATAAAGGGAAAGTTGGAACAATCTGAATGATCTCCCCCCTGCTGCCTCTCTAAGATGAAGTCAAGCTGCCAGAATCAGCCGAGCTCAGAGACTCATAAAAATATTAAGCAAATTTGTTTGCCATGGAGTAAGTGTGTCCCTGCCTAGTAGCAATACCTTGAAGTGCTCCAACAGTCCTTCATCTCCCTCTCAAATTGTGCCAACAAGGAGCCGCGCTCACTCCTACCTGTATGCATACACAGCATATGCTTTCATGGCCAAAACACATTCAACTCCAGCAAGGAGCAGATTAAATATGCTTGCTTGTCAGGTCACATGGCTGCTTCTGAGGTCACATTTACAACAGAACATTTTTATTTAAGCAGAAAAAAAAATGAGGGTCTCTGCAGTAACTCATCTCTGCCTTCAGCAAGTCTGCTCTCTTCCAACACACAGGACTTTCTTAGGTGATAAGTGTAAGGATCATTCTTCAGCAAAATGTTAGCACTGGGGATCATCCCAGTGCCTTGCCCTTATTTCAAAAGTGATCCTGCAGGATACTTTCTCTATTTTCCAATCCGCAAGGCATAAACCAAGGAGCTGCCATGTGAGAGAGAAGTCACATGTCTCTTTCCTGTAGTGATAAATACTGAATGCTACACTCTGTGGCTCAAAATATTCATGTGTTCACTGACTTGCTTTCTTGATGTGCAGTCTGCCTTTTTATGGATAACATTCTCAGAGACATCAGAAAACATCTTAAAACAAATTAAACTAAAATACAGCAATTACATGTAGGAGTCAGTCAGTGAGCACTCGATCCAGTTTCTATATCTTTGATTTTTCCCAGTGACCTAATTAGCACATCATCTGAGTGAATGGACCTGGGGGGGAAAAGCATTCAGCTGATCTTGCTGTATGTCTTAAAATGCGCAGACAAGCTCATGCAGGAAGAGACTCGAGATGAGCTTTAAGTGCAGACACAGTTGTCATAATCCAATCCAGGGCAATTCCATAAGGCATACACATGTTGGGTTGGATAAAGCTTTGTGCAACTGCACAGACCTTCAGGGTTATATTTGCTGAAGATATTTGATTGAGCAATCAAACTGCATATACTTCCTTACTCAAGCCTTGGGCAGCGGGCCCATGAATCCCATACACACTCCCACAGTACACCCAAGTTTGCACTGGGGAATGTACATCTGCCCTGTAGCTCAAAAGGCACAGCCATACATTAGTCAGATCCCTGCTCTTTTAAAGGGAAAAATATCATGGAATTTGTGCAGTCTGGAAATTCTGATTTGTGAATAACTTCAGTGCCATCACTTGGGTTACATTTCAAGCACTAACCCTGCCAATGGGGAAACCTCCCAGGAACATGGGTAATCACTGGGGCAGGGAGCCCACATCAAGCTCCTTGCTGGAAGGCTACACCGCTACTGGTGCCCTGGTTAATTAGCATAAGCCTACTTCATATAGGTCTGCTGTCATGAGTAGTGTGTTAAGCGGGAGATACAGAACTGTGCCTCTTATTTTGTTAATGAAGAACAAGGTGCTTTATGAAGTCCTATCAGTTCTGCTGAAAACCTCTGTAGAGATGCCTAAGAATCATTATCCAGCATGCACTGGGCTGTGTGAGAACCCAACTGTACCAGTCAAACTGGTGCTAGTGACTGAGCCATTATAGACACTAAAACTTGCTTAAATGTAGTCACCCACTGCAGATAATTTAATACTGCCACAGACAACAAAACTATTTCCAGCAAGTTTACGCTAGACTAGTCAACTAGACTAGTCAGGCTAGACTCGACACAGCACTAACCAGTTTCCTCTGAGCATTGCAAGATGGGGAAAAATACAAATACACACATAGCTCCCCCCCCCCCCCCCAAATTCTACTGAGATGCCCAGAATGCTTCAACAGATCACTACACCTAAAAGTAAATATTCTTATTTTATAAGCCTTGATCTTTACCGCTACTTACTTCAGGAAATAACAGAGTTGCAAGAACAACCTCTCTGAATTAATTCATCTGCCTAATGTGTCTGCAAGCTCAACGTGTTCCTTTTGCTTGTGATAGTAGGAAGAGAAGAGAGGCAAATAAAGGCAAAGTCATTGTAAAAACTAATACTTGTTTCCTGGAGCAGAGCCTGTGTGGAGAATGTGTTTAGATAATGCCAGCAATGGGGGGGGGGGTTGTTTTGTTTTGGTGGGTTTGTTTTGGCAGTGGTGGCTTTTTGAAAGAGTGTTCCCTCTTTTTTGCCCGAGCTATGTAATAGAGCAGGAATGCTGCAGGGTCACGTTCCTCCTTTACACTCCCAGTCTAATTATTTTGGAGGCTTACTAAAAACAACGGAAAATGTTAACAGTATTAATTAGTATTACATATAGTAAAGTTATTTAGAGGAATTAGCATCTTGTGAACATCAAAATTAAGGAAAGCCAGAATTAAGAAGTTCCATACTTTGTGTTTCGTCGTCTGAAGACAACCGCAGAGAACTAGACAGCTCAGCCAGGAAGCGATTTAGCTCTTAAACGTTCAAGAACTTCCTCTTCTTTCTAAGAGTGCAGATCTTGCTGAACAATTTGAATGTGATCATATAGGTACAGGTTGTAATTTATGAGCAAGAATGCCAAATCAAGGCTTAAATGTATAGCTTATCCATCATTTTCCAAAATTTAATGGAAAGGTGAACTTGAGCTAAACCACATTCTCAAAAAGTTGATAGTAAAAGGGAAAACCAAGCAGAGAGCTGCTCATGCATTCAAAAAACATTAATGCCTTTTTCTGTTGGGTCTGTAGATGAGTGGAGCCACACAATTTAGTTCTTGTTAAGCCCAGACACGAGCAAGAAATATGCAAGATATGTATGATTCTTGGCTGTTTCTTAGGGAGATAACTGTTGCCATCTAGAGCAATGCTGGTTATGCTGGGTAATCTACTTGTTTTCTGAAAGCAAAGAATAAACAAGAAACAACACGTTTTTTTTCCTCAGATTTCCCTTTGCAGAGCTCTTCCTTACCACCTGGGAATTCAGTTGTGTAACCTGTGTGCACATACACACACACGCATGCATGCACGTATAAACATGTTTATGTCTCTTCCAAACATCTATTCACAGAACCACAAATGTGAAAGACTTCATTATTTGCCTTTTTCCACATCTGTGTGTAGTATACATACTTATGAGGTATTTTGCAAATCTTTTTCGCTATCCTCCATGTAACTAGCAGAACATACTACCTTGGTTCACCTGTAGCTCTATCTTCCCAGCAGCACAGAAGCCAGAATGATATAAAACAAAATCTATACCAATGTAGAAGTCACATAATAAAACAAACTTACAGCAATTGCTGACTAATGTCAGAGCAATGACACATAGGCAACATCTCTTTAACTAGCATTATCAAAGAGCTCCATTATCAGCAATTATATGTTTTCAAACGTCTTCCCTCCAAGCATGCACTGTGGGTCACCACAACCACTGATTAGTCCTATTGATATCTGAGGGACAGTTCAGGTAACTTTAAAAACAAATTCACACAGAATCCTCCCAAAGCCCCTTTCTAGTTTACAAAACATGTGTGTGTGTGTATTTCTGTGCTCTGCCTACCAGCAGAAACACCAACAGGCTGCTCTCAGAGGGCTGGGCAGCTGTACCCAGGGCCCATGATAAGCTGTGCTAGTTTACACCACCCGAGGACGTTGCCCGCAATATTTATAGCCCAGCAGGGCTCATCCCTTTGATCAGATGTGCCTTAATACTTTTTGGGTATAAAGCCAGACATACCCTTCAAGCCCTTGAATATTTCTTTTTCATAGCTTGTTTCCTGCTTTCTATTTTTGTGGCACTGTAGGAAAATCTAACTGGTACAGACAGATTATGAAGTATTAATGTATAAGCTAATCAGAGATGTGAAATGTAGAACTACGCCATTATATGCCACGTAGCTTCAAAACAAACTTCTTTTTGTTTATGAATTTAGATCATATTCAGAGAATTCCAAATAACCACTACTGTTTGCGTGATACTAAGAGTGATTAATAAAATTCAGAAAGAGAATAGTAATAAATGCAGTTACAAAAGTATAAACTGTAACTTAAGACACCTGTAGCATAATAAATAACCAGAACCGCTTCTCATTTGGAAAGAAAAGAAAATACGGGCAGTAACACATGGAAGTTTAGGAGTGAATTTAGCTTTATGCTGCACTACTCTGCATGTTTGAAATAGCTGGAAAACTGAAGATAACATTGCTTCTTACATCTGAAAAAACAAGGGATCTCCATTTGCACACACAAGAGACAACTGTACAAGACATGGGATCCCACAGAGAGGTTTTTGACTCCATTCACTGCAGTCAGTATCTATATATATATAAATCTCATTACCCCTTTGCTGAGTCTTTATTAATTTCAGGGGCTAGAAGGGTCAGAAGAGAAGTTGATGTCATTAAGTTTAAACTGATGTAACGTGTTTATTTCCATGTCCCTTTCTGAACTTGCTGCATGTGTCACATAAATACAAAATCAAGACAGATTCAGCTTCTCACAGGCCCCTCTGGAGCCCCCTCTAATCCATGGTAAGAGCCTTACCAAGAACAGCATTTAGTTAACTTA
This sequence comes from Fratercula arctica, assembly GCA_947846985.1. Classification (NCBI taxonomy): domain Eukaryota; kingdom Metazoa; phylum Chordata; class Aves; order Charadriiformes; family Alcidae; genus Fratercula; species Fratercula arctica. Next base: position 33,004,018 of record CANTUZ010000010.1, read on the forward strand.
TTTCTGGCTGTCAATTCAGCATTATATTTTTTCCCAGTTGTCTTACCTCTCATAGAGAGGAAAGCCATCCACATGGCAAGCAGTTTTGGACAGGGAGAAAAGACAGAAAAGAAAAGAATGTGGTGGGCAAAAGGAATGAAACTGGTATTGGAGGACATAACAAGAAGGCACGAACAAAATCCAGAATAAATACAACAAACATCATAAGCATACAATCACAATGTAAAATACAGTTGTGATGGGCAGCTGGGGGAGGGTCCCTTTACTTCTGGGCTTTAGTTCATCTGTATTTGTGGGCGTTTATGAAGCTCCAGTTGCTTATTCGTATTTCCACCATGGAAAATGCATGGTAATGAATCCCACTATTTATTTTTTCCAAGTTGTTTTCCTGAATTTCTATTCACTATAATGTATAGTCAATGACATTTGAAAACCACTGATTCAGACCATTAACTTTTCCAATATCATGATCCATTGACATCAGAAAAGTCTCATCAGTTATGCCTTATACCCCTGCACTTGAATTTCACTGAAATGATGTGAATAAGCCACTCAATAACAGCAGCCACAGTCAGTGGTGAACTCCTGCTCAGCTTCTACCTTGCTGGTTTAATTTCTTCTCATAGCAAGTAGTCTCCTCTATTTGGCTTCTATTTCTATCCAGACTCATGATCTGTGCTAGCGTCCTACCACCTACTATTTTAACTTTCCAGAAGGACAACGCATTGCTCCTCAGCATAGACAAAAGGTTGATCTTTCAAAGTTTGAGAAGGTGTTTAACTCTCAACACATTTTGTTTTGTTTTTCCCAGTAAGCAAAAATATTTTTTTTTCTTTCACATTGAGGGAAAGACAGAGGAAGTTCTCTTTCACCCAAACGTACATTCTCAGCAGAATATGTCTTTCAACACAGTAAAACAGCCAGGACAGGACACAGCACTCTACAGAAATTAAATAATACAATTCTGTTACGTAATATTCAGCTTTGTGGCATAAAACCAGAACCATACAGAAAATATAAGTAAACGGCACAGAGATATCTTATACACGTTTGAATTTACCTTCTCATTACTTAAAAGCATCTTCTTTCGTATAATGGTTGTTTGCGGAAAGGATAAACCTGTGGCGGGCACTGAAACACAGGCAACACATGACCTAATTTCTATACAAAGCCAAGGAAATATCCACATAACCACACACCATCTGTACTCCTGGCTTTTTTATTCTCCTGCCGCACTGCGTACTGTTTAAGTGTGTACGCTTTTATCTTGCGAGCTGTCTTGATTCCCTTGCTGTGCAAGAAATATCCTGAGATAGCACCAAGCTCAAGCATGCTTGCAGACATGCCTTGTACCAGGGCCCCTGGGGCATCTCCATTTCCTAGGTAATGGAGTTTCTTGACCCAAATAGCAAGATCTGAGTTCTGACACAGCCAGACCACAGATCTACCATCCATAGCACCACAGAAAGGTCCTTACAACAGCCCATGATTTTCATGGGGCCAAGCTTTGCAGCTCTTTACAGCTCCTCAGGGGAAGTCCTCTTCCAAGTACCAAGACAAATCTCACTTAATGGGAGTTTGCAAAAGAGCTGCATTTTCATTCTGACTTAGAATGTCTCACAGACGTCACCAGAATTAGTTCAGTAAATTGCTGTAGCACACAGAGGACAGCAGTCAGTCCTTTGGTTATAAAACGCATTCCATGTTCTCTTTTTCAGTTGGTTATTTGTTTTAATATGTTCTCATCCCAGGTTAGCAACAGCTTTTAATGCTCAAAAAGAATTTGAAAGCAAGAATTTTCTCTGGGATTACCTTGTGCAACTACACAACAACTGACAACACTGATCAAATGACCTCTTCTCACATAAATTTGGTCCCAGTGAAAACTCTTTGCTACTCAAGTATTTCCTGTATAGATCTGCTGAAAGGAAGCAGAAGCATATGGTAAAGACATTTATGCAGGAAGAAGCTTTACCACTTTGCTATCAATTGCAATAGTTTTGTTACAAAAGGGCAGTGAAAATTACTTTTCCCGTTTGAGGCATTTAAATCCTTTGTTGTAAAGCACATTAAGTGCTCCTCATGACATCATCACATTTTCTAACTCAAACTGTCTGTCCCCTGACCTCTTTGATAAACTAGAGAAATTGTTTTTGGTTTTACATTATTCGTCAGAGAAGTAAAAATAAGAAAAACGTTTTCATTCTAATTTTAATAATACTTTTCATCTAGCAGTCATGCAGCACCAGTCACGGAAGAAAGGTTCATTTCTAGGTGAGCTATCCATTTTTGGAGAGAATCAGAGTCTTTAGAAAAATTCTATAAGCAGAGCCAGTGAAAAATAATAAATAATCCTTGAAACCATGACTGTAATATCTATTTTTTTTCCTGTAAAGATTACAAGGAAACAACGTCTTGCCTTTATATTAACAGAAATGCTGACAGTACTTATTAAAAAAGAGCAATGAATATTGCAGTCTAAATGTAGGCATATTCAGGAATATTCAGAGCTACAGTAACTTCCCTCTCTTTGCTGATGCTCGAAGAACTACAGCCTACATTTTCTAACCCAAATCCAGGCTCCCAAACCCACATTTAAGCACCTACACAGTTTCAGACTAATTTTAGGTAGCCACCAAACTGAAAACATTTGGCCAATACATATTATGCTAATTTTGTGTCTAGAATGATGGTTGTAAAGGCTCTGGGATTATGCCTAACGCTACAGCTGTGTTGATGCACGCTCACTACAAATATAGAAGGAAAGAATCCAACACATCCAAACCAGCTTCAACAGTTATTAAGCCATCAACCCAGTTACCATCTCAGGACATATTTGTGCCCTGCCCGCCGTTTTTTTGGTTCTTCACATATCATCTCCATTCTGTACAACTACCCCAAAGCTCCTGTCTCAGCCGCTGTAGGTGGCAAAGGGGCTAATGTAAACCAGGATGACTATTAATATCTCCTACTAACCCCCACAGAAATGATGCAAACCATGGACTGGTAGTGAGGTCCCTTACTTGCTTGTCTCTCTCCTCGACTCAACACTTGGCACATATTTCATTGGTTGTTTACGCAACCAGCCACTCAAGTGTTTTGAAAGAACGGGCCAAATAATGACATTGTAAACTGCCCAATGTAAAAATGTATTGAGACAGGGCATCATGCAGAGTCGGGAAAAGCTATTCTCCAAAGCAGTAATAGTTCTTAATACAGCATTACTCATAGCTGCGTGGAGAAACAGGAAAAACAGATAATCTACAGCTACCAAAAAGTAAGCATGACTCAATTCAAATGACTCATGGGTGTGACTAACCTGTTTAATAGCTCTCTTTAAAAAAAAAAAGTCAGCCTTTAAATCATTTCTGCGTGTTCTTTCTCAATTGCCTTGCATTCCATAATTTTAAAATTATTACCAAAGCACAATCCCAGTGTAGATCTAAGCACATCACAATGATATATAAATGTATCTTAAAGCTTTAAATAAAACATATAGTAAGTAAGCATTAGGAAAGCATATTTGTCTAGAATCTAGCAGATTATTTCTTAGTCAAACATAAGACAAATACAACTGAATGCCAGACTGGAGGGATGGAGGGTTGAGTCATGCTGCTATCAGGTGCCTGCACCCTGCCTGTAGGTGCTCTACAACTCATTGCTCAATCGCATTATAGTTTTGTGCAGTGAATTCCAAGCAGAATAAAAAAGTAGCCAAGTCCTCTTCTCAGAAGAAAATGCTGAAGTCAGGAACAGCAATGCTTTTAAGGAGAGCTTGAGGAACAGTCATCTTCTGGCAAAAAGCATTTTGCATTTTTAAATCAATAGGGATATTAAATCTCTAAATGAGAGGAAAGTTTAGAGATCATTCATTGTTATCCCACTTTCCAATATAGGGTAAACGTTCTTCCTCATACACCATTAAGATGAATCCCCACTATTTAAAAATGTTTATAAAACCATAACTACTGCTTGCACTTGCAATGTAGAATAGGCAAATGAATTTATTACCAGTTCATTTTTACAAATAATCATATGCCAAAGTCAAAAAGCAAGCAAGCAGAAGAAAAGGAACTGAATGAAACCTATTCTCCAAGTGCATCACTAAAGAAAACTTTTTAATTTCAACTCTTACCACAAAGTGTCCTGTCACCCTTTGCAGCAAGTGATGTTCATATCCACCCAATGCAGCCAGCACTAACTGAAAGGGCCGTGAAATCAGCTGAAGAGACATACTGAAATATGGTGCTGTAATTCATCTACTCTATCATTTGGTGAATCTATAGAGGTGCCACGTTTCCAAATTACACATACATCTAAAACTACACATACAATAAATCATCCCTGTAGCATTTCTCAAGAGTCTCTAAGCAGGTTTATCTGACATTGCCACTAATGGAAAAGAGGATTAATGGGCTTTATTATTATTTATTATCCTCCCATTGACTGCAGAAAATCCAGTTGCTTTTCCCAAGTTGTTGCTAAAGGCCTTGATCTGAATCCCTACTTACAGCCTTAGGTGTCAGAAGTATGAGAAAGGAAACAAAAGGTTTGTGATGTTACTTGTGGGATCAGGCAGTAACCACGGACACACTAAATTTAATCCATACTGTACGGAGCACTTGATTCATTAACAACTGCTATAGACTAGTCAAGCATCTCTCGCCGCTATCTGGGAGAAAATTTCCAGGTAATTTGTTAGAAAATATTTATTTATGTGTGCTGACGAACTCCTGCGTTTCCGCCGTCCTCAGCATCCTCACTTCCTTGCTTGTGCACTGTACACTTTTCAACAAATCTGAAACTGTTTCATACTCAAAAGTATGATAAACTGATTACAATTAATGCAGCAGTCATTGTGATAAACCATATAATGCATCTTCAGGAGTTTCATCTTATGCATCAAAGCTGCAGAGGCTCTGTAAATAATAAATATGCCAATGTAGACATATTCAAGCTCTCACCCAAATACCTTTTGACTTGCAGCAAAATAAGATTATAAAGCATTTCCTCAGTTTATTTTTAGGAGGTGGTCATTTCATTTTCTGGGAAGAATTACATTATGCAAAAGCTATATTATGCAACCCTACATTTCATTAATATTTTTTTTGTTGGCAGAAGCCTGTTCCAATTTTCAAAATCCATTATGAATGTAGGGAATGATGCCCATGAAAAGGGTGAGTCACAACACTGCTGCCACTCGAAATGAATAATCATCAACTTTTTTCATAATGTCCTCTGATCTGTGCAAAAAATAACTTTCTGCTTTAACAGGAAAACTTTGGGAAACAGTAAAACTGGAAACACGTGTCTCAGATTTAGTCTCAAAAAATAGTGACATTTTCCCCTATTGCTTTAAAGTAGTCTTATCAAAATGAAATACTTATTATCCGCAATTTGTTTACACGGCAATACAAAGTGCACAACTAGAATAACGTTGGGATATACTCCCTCCCATAGCAGTGAAATTACATACAAAACATCACACATATACAAAGAAATTGGTAAAAATTTCAGAGAGCTACTGAGGAATTCCTGCAGATCTCAGTCAGCTATATGAACAGGCTTTTTTTACCTGGCTGTATTATAACAGTCTGCAAAACCTGCAAATGAAAAGTCACAGCAGCCGCCCTTGAGCTTAATTCTCAACCTCTGTCATATAGTGAGTGACACAGGACTTCACCAATAACAGTGCCGCTCCTCTGCTCTAGAAGCGCAGGCCTGAGATATGCACATAATAGCCAAAGCAGGCAGCAACCCTCATCTCCAACCTCATATATGTATTCTCCTGGAAAGCTGCCAAGCTGTTAATACGTTAGATGGCAGATTCCTCACCATGGAGCTCCTAGGGGATTAGCAGCTAGATTAGCCTCATGCAACAGGAAGTTCTGCTTTGCTCTACAGGTACCCGAAAATTACCTTGCTATCTCCTACATTCTTGTTGTATTCTCTTCACCTGCTTCATCTCCCACTTGCAAAGCTGCTGGCCTCCTCAGGCTCTCAGGAGGACAAATCTTAGAAGTTGTTACTTAAGGTCTCTCTTTGACAATTAAAGATTTTAAGGAAATAACCTCAAAACGTCTCATATATAAGCAGACCACCTGGTTCTTCCATAAGTCATAAGGAGGCAAGCAGCAAGTCTGCTTCCAACTTGGGACCATTGCCATCATTTTAAAGTGTCATTATAGCATTGATGCAGACAGCACAATCCATTTCTTGGTGCAGAACAGCCATCTAAGCCATGAAGCATCCTAAGAATCTTAAGAATCACGTAGTTCTCGTAACTCAAACCATCATCCAGCCATCTGTGTTTCTATATATGTTTCCACAGTGCACAGTTTTCAGAATATAATTTTTGCTATTCCTTAGATCAACAAGACGTATTCCTTAGCAGGAAGAAATCACCCAATTGTAAGATTAAAAACAACCATACAGTTTTGAGAATCTGAAAACCTGTCATCAATCTCATAAAACATTCTTGTAAATCCATTTCAGATACAGACACCAGCAACATCTACATAGTAAAGTATCTTCCTACTATCACTCACACAAACACAAATTAGAAATGTATCAGTACTATTTGAACGGAGCTTTGCATTATTTGCTTTGAACTGTTTTTAACAGGACTTTGCTAAATTCCTAGACGTTGAATATGAGTTTGAATGTTCTTTTCCAATGCTATTCAAAGTAAAATCAACACTGAAAAAGTCTGGAGTCATAAACAAAGAGATGAAAAAAATGATGTTGCTTCCTTAAAAATCAATCTCAGAGAAATGAAGGGGACAAAAAAAACTAGTGCCTGGCAGGGATGCACTGATGCTCTCAGGTTTACTGACACTAACCCGCTAAAGCCCCTTGCTCCATCCACCATGTATGCAAAAAAGCCTTTTGACTTGTGGGATCAAAACCAGATTCAGGGCAAGGTTAAAAAGGGAGAAATGGCACTGCTCTTACCCCTGAAATAATTAAAAGGTAATAAATTGTTGGGGGTGAGGAGTAATATAACCTGTTAAAAGAGTGAAAAGGGTCTAATTATCTCAGTTCACGGTTGTCAAGAAGGCTGACAAAACCTGAATTGTTCAAGTGAGGTGGGAAGTTGCACTGAAAGAAAATGGAGGAGAGGGAAATCAGTCTCATGTTGAACTTGAAAAAGTGAAGACAGAGAATTGAAAAGACTGAATCTTGATAAGTTTCCCGTAAGCACAGAAAGAATTAATTATGATAACAGAAATATTAGACTGGAAGAAAATCACTGATAAGAGCCAAGGTAATTTATCTTTCCTGTATTTATAGAGACACACTTTTTTTTTTTTTTTTTGGCAAAACCTATAATAAAGACCCTGTGAACCACACTGTTCAGATGAGCCATCTTGTGAGTGATCTATTCTTACTGTGCATTGTAAAGACACTGCCACGCTTGACATCATTTCCAACTGTATTCAAAAATAGGCTGTAGGATCTCTGAAAATTTGCAAATCTAATTAATCCAGGGCAGAGGTTTGGGGTGGTAATTACACTTGCTTTATTTTGCATTTCATTCAGTGAAATGAATGTTACACTATCTTTTTCATTGAATTTATGCTCGGAAATATGCATGACCATGAAAAGCCATCTGGTAATTCTAGCCATGGAATCAAGCCCAGTGAGTGCTCTTTAACCTGAGCCCCCCAGATAGTTAGGATTCAATGTTTATGAAATAGATACACAGACAGTAACATATGCAAACAGGAAAACACAATCTGCATTTCTCCTTTGTTTATATATTCATTAAACTGGATTTCTGCATGTGCAAATGATCAGTTGGTTGCATAAGTGTGTGTGCAATACTTATTTGCATTAAATCATGATAAAACTAATGCAAATTATATGGGAAACAGACGTTTTTCATATGTGCCTGTTTTGATCTTCTGGCAGATTGCTAATACTATGGGTTTTAGAATATTCTATGGAGTACAGTTTATAACTTAACCTCTGTGACTTTGGAACAATTAGAAATAATTAAAGAACTGACTGATAAGAACTTGGATTAGAGTTAAAATTAGAATTACCATAAAATAAAAAAGAAATATTTTAGTACCCATTCTCCTTTCTGGATGTGATAAAAGCTAGTTAAAAAAAAATTCTTTTTCATTTATTAACAGAATTGTTTGAACATTTTTTCATATAAAACTACCTCAGATGAGTATACAATTTATACTTAGTTTTACATTCGTAAGAGCCACAGTCAGATTTACATTCTAATTCATTCTCTCCTGTTGTCAGCTCTAATTTGCAGATGTTGTGCACGTAGGCACTCTAAAACAGAGGCAGAAATTTGGGCATGTTCAATGTTTGGAAGACATTCATATCTGCAATGATAGAGGCTAAACAGATAGGTCAGATGAGACAGGAGGACAGAAGTAAATTAGGACTTGATGTTACCAGAGCACCAATTTATTTGGAAGCCAGTATGTTTTCAACAGTGCAGCATAAAGGAATCATTTTCTCTAGTTAGAATACTTCTGTCCAGCTGGATTCAAATATTTCTGTAATGCTTCTTAATGTATTGATTTTTTTTTGTTTAAAAATGTTTGATTTTTGTCAAATGCTAATGCATGAAATCAGAATATGCCCAGCTAATTTATACATGGTGCTGAAGAGAAGCCCTTGTATGGGTTTCTAGAACTAAACTTACACCGCGCTTGTTCAGAACTCCACCAGTTAGTCATCAGTGACAAACTGATAAAAAAAGAAGTGAAAAGTAACAACACAGTACCTATTTTCATCCAAAATAAAACGTTTCCATTTGCAGATTTTGTTTAAAGGAAAAAAAAAATGAAATAGTCTCACAGAATGACTTTCCTTCTTTTCTAAGTCTCTCAGCCTCTTACCATTCCCAAAATTTGTGCACACGTGGTACTGGGGATCACAGCTCAATCTGCCTGTCCTGGAGCGTGAATGAGTACTTTGGTTGTTCATCTCCAAACAGTTTGCCCCAAACTGTTGGCTAAAGAGAATTAATCTCTCCTGACCTCTCCTGTTAAACTGTTCCAGTTTCTACCATAACTCAACACAAGGGAGGATTAGGACTCTGGGTGCATCTTTTCGTTTAGTGACACCCAATTGCCCACATGAATCCCATTGCCCAAACTCAAACATTATAGAAATGCTTCAATGAGCTTAGAAAAGAAAAATTACTTGGGAGCTTAGGGACTAAACTGTTCATCAAATGCAATCTGCACAAAACTGCACTTTTTAGTCAGTATATTATTCTATTTGCAAGGCACAGTAAAGCTCTGACTAAAATATACATTGCTGAACAGAAACACAGCCAAGTCAGCCTCTGGCTGGAGATGGCCTGAAGCTGATTCAAACATCCTAGCACTAATTATGTCTCACTTGAGACATAACACCAGCCAATAGGAAAGAGTAGTTCAGGAACTCAGGTGCCATTTCTGCTTTCTGAATGCATCCTCACATACGACTGCCTTTAATAAATCTATTCATCACTTGAGGGGAGAGATGTCACACCCTGAGCTCCTGTCCTAGTCCTACCACACCAATGAAACAAGTAGATACCTTCTGGAGGACGAGGCAAAGATGTGCTAAACTTTTTCCACAACAACTTTGTCAGACAAAATGAAAAGCCCAGTGCCATTCAACAGAGATACTACAAAACAACCAATGTCCTCCTTCAGCAGGCTACTAAACAGACATTTATACAGTATTTTGCAGAGAAATCCTCGATTATAGTTTGCCATCTGAGAGTAGTGTGACACGGAAAGAAGTAATAAGCCCAGTTTAACAGTGCAATTGCATTGCTTCCAGTCAGCTCATTGCATGGGCAAAGAAAGGACTTTCACAAACATATGTATATAGATGCATCCAGTTTTAGTTTCTAACATGCACCATTAAAGGCATAAGAAATTTAAAATTGGCACCAGAACTCCGATATTTCAGTGGCACTGATTTTAATATTCTTACCACTTGCAATAACTTTCAGGACCAACATTATTTTACAAGTAATGGTATTCATTAGAATACTTATGGCACTCAGTTGCATATATATATAGAACAGTGTGCATAAAGCTGTTTTAAGGTCAAACCCACCATACATTCACAACTGAAAAAGAAGGGCCATAAAGTGAGAACCAACTCAAGATGGAAGTTTGGTTTTGACAGACACGAATCAGAAGTGTTGGTTAATGAATTATTCCCAGTGATTTAAATAAATGAAATGTTCTTCCTGCCTGGTGTACTGTAGGCATTTTCACTTAATATTTCACATCAGATGGATGAATCACATGTGTCTTGATCTTCCCTCACGGAAAACCTTGACTCATCTTCCCAGCCACTACTAAAAACCTTAGCATAACACTCTTGAAAGCAACAAGCACAGAGAAACATCTACAAATTATTTGCTTATCAACAGTTATAAATATTTTTAAAGGAATATTTGTTTAAAAAGGCAAAACCAGAAGCAACATGCTCTGAAGCCACTTAATGTTACAGCAAGCTGTGCTCGACACACCACCCTGGTGGGACGTGACGAGGGTGATATGATCTGTCGCTGAGTCTTGCATGACCTCGAGTCACCTGCAGGCCAACCAACACTGTGTTTGGGTACCCACAGCTACACAGGTCTTTGCATACAACAGCTGCATCCCATCTAACTAGAGCAGAACTGCTGTCACGTCCCTTGGCTCTAACGTGCCCAGCATATTCCAGGCTACCAGATGCTGCAATGCAGACTTGTTTTGCTTGTCTAGATGTTCTCTGGGAAATTGATCCAGCTAATTTATGGCCACTACGCTGTCAGAGCATCGTAAACTACTTGCTCAAGTCCTAGTGATGGGCTCCGTTAATTCTATTAAAACACAAATTTCACATTAGATTTTTGATCTGTTATTTTGACAAAGCCCGAAGGCTTGGACAGATAATTTTCATCAAGCGTACATTATTTTCTGCTAGGATACACTATATATTCTATTCCAAATTACATAAAACCTCTGTGCAAACTAATGATGTATTATCCCCTGCGATACCTTTATGTACAATAAACAGGCCCACAGTTCCTAAATTATTCAGCATAATGTGCTTCAGAAGCAGAATTTGCTCATATTTCTTTAGGTGAAACGTAGATGGAAGCCAAGTGGTTCTCTTTAACCCATTCCCCAGTAAAGGAGCACTCATTTGGTTAACTTTAAGCAAAAGAAATGTATCTTTTCCTTTGGTCTTCACTTTCATATTTTAAACTCATCTAGGAGGTATGAATCACCCTGTTTTACCTTCAGTCCAAGCCTCACAAATAAGCACATCACAAAAGCTAAGGAACTACGACAGATGACAAAAAGCACTGTGTAGTTGAAGACAAAGAAAAGAGAGAGACAAATTAGTTAAGTGCTGAAGTAAATCATCCAGGGATGTTGCTCAATCTCCATCTCTGGTGGAGAGATCAGGTTAGACAAATGTCTGTAAGGAATCTTTTAAGTGGAGCTTACCTTGCCTTTGGGATTAGATGACCTCCTGACATTTCTTTCAGATCTGTGAGTCTATGAATATAGAAGCATTAATCACTGCCTGTCTTTAGAGTAGCCTTCATGGCCCTCATAACTCTGAGGATGACACTCAAGAAGAACTGCAGCTACTACAGCAACATCACAGGGCTACTTCACCTCTTTCCATAAGGCAAAACAATGACAATCACTAATAGTTCTGAGACTTGCTATAGCATGTGCATTTTTGTCTTCAGCTGACTATATCTTACCAGATAAGACAAAGCGTTTTAAAGGATTTCAAGCAACAGGCTTTCTAGTTGGCTGGCAGAACCTTTATAAATCATCCGACGAGGAGCAAAAAGCAATGTATTTCCAGGGCTCAAGGAGTCGTGAGTTTGAGAGCTGCTTGAAGGGAATGAGGATTGAGGGAAGGCCTTCTGCACCTATAGGCTTCTGGCACTGCCCCAAGACCATCTGTGCAAAAACCTGTGGAAGGGGAGCTTTATCCATTCAATGTATTAAACGTTTTTCTGTTCTGCTTTGGTGCACTGATACTTCTGTTCTCAAAAGTCTACCACCATTCAAAGCAGCTACCCCAAACTAAAATAATGCTTTCCATTTTAAAGTTTCCGTAGTAGGAGCTAAAGGATGGTAATAACAGCATGAAAGCCAGGCACACATTTTTATCACCTCCTCACTGCCCAACATCTCCAGGTCAGAAACAGCTTTTCAATTTCTTTTTTGGCATCCACAGCAGATCTGTTTCAGGAACACACAGTTCTGTGCAAACAAGAAATCCAGAAATACAGGCACTGTCTTTGTGGAGCAGGCAGACAGAAACTGATACTGTAATCCTTCTGAATTTCAGAAAAAAAAAGGGAAAGTTTAAAAAAAATAATTATTTCTTACCCCAAAACTATTCATTCAATTATACCTAAAGTATAGCTTGGAATGTAATAGGCAAACTGCAGGAGAAAGCATTTCCAGAGTTCAGGTTTTTCTCTTTCACCATACACCTCAAAGTAAAAGACAGCTGATATAACAGAAGAATAGCCTGACAAATTGAGAGAAGTAAACAGGGAGCAATTCAGAGAGAAGAAAACAAGACTGTACTTGCATTTTATTCTTTCGGCTTTAAAGTGAGCACCTGGCTGAAACATTATGAACCGTCAAAACAGAACAGTAGCTTATATCTCCTTTGCATTATTAGATTTTTGTTTCTGTTTGTAAGAGCTGATTAGTCCCAAATGTTGAAGGAAGAAGAAAACAGCACATGCTGCATTCAGGAAAGTTTTGCCATGCTTCAGAGTGGGCAATGGCGTGCTTTGAACCCTTCCAGAAGCGAGCTGGGCAGTGACACCACTGATACACGGAGCCCTTGGCCTTTCCAGTGGGAATACTGGTGGTGCTGCCATTTAGTCTGCAACATAGTCTGCAAAACTTTCCTTAATGCAGCATGTGCTGTGCTCTTCTTTTAGCATCTGGGACTAATCAGCTCTTACAAACAGAAACAAAAATGTAATAACACAAAGGAAACATACCTCACAATTGACAATAGCTGGCAGGCCATCATGCTCTTAATAAAAATGGATCATTTTAATGGACTTCATGCACACTGAAGCAAAGAAGATCTGAAGAGATCACCAATGCCCTTTTTGGTATGTCAGAGCTTGGAAAGCTCTTCAGGCACAAGGCAACATTTTTCTAACTATTTGATAACATTTGCAAAAACATGGTGCTGCTGATCAGCAGAGATAAACCATATAGGGGGAATAGCAGGGTCATGTCTGTGGTACACCAACACTCACGATGAGTGGCAAACAAATCTCAGATTTTCTAAAAATAGGGACACATACCAAGTGATGAAGGACATCCTGTTGTCATACAGCTCAGATGCTAAGGTTTATGCCAACCTTAACAACAAAGCTAAACTAATATCGGAACTCCCCAAGTATCACAAATGTCTAAATCTACAACAAGAATTATGTAGATGGTTGTTTTCCACATTTTCAAATATTATCACAATGCCTTTCCTTTTAAAAAGACAACCAAAACCATTTGAACTGCAGCAGTATTGTCGTTTATGGTTTGGTCTGGTTTTGTTGTGGTTTTTTTTCCTATTCTCATTGTTTAAAAAAAGAACAAGTATTGACATCTTGAGACCTCTGCAGTTGTTCTGAGTCATTAATCTCTCTGGCTGACCTAATACAATCAGCCTTTACTTATTTTTTCACTGATACCTAGTGATAGTCTTGCATCTAATCCTGATAAAACAGCTTGTTAATGGTCATGTTTGTACCAGAGACCGTGAAATTTAATACTAAAAATAAATCACTTCTGTAGAGAAGAAAAATCAGTACTGTATTTGAAATATGAAAACATTTCAAAAAGTGTATCATTCTCCATTACCAGTACCTTGAAAAAAGTACATTTTTCATGCTTGAAATGGAAGCCAGAATGGTGACTGTCATACAATTACAGACTCACTGAAATTCTACCAACAGCCAAAACAATAAACACTTTAAAACAAATCTCTCTGCTAAGCAAACCTAGCCTTGCTAAACTACTTGAGAAATTTCTTCCTCCTTACAGTTTCTGGAAATTGACATTTTCTGAATTTGACCTTTACATATTCACATTCTGGGCCTTAATCTATTTCATTCCTCTGTAAACACAGACATGTTGGTGAACACATGCAATATGTTTATACCAATTTTAGAAGCATCTTTTGGTAAACAGTTTGTTTTCCATGTGTTCTTTGTGCAAAAGTACCACCTACGGATTTAACTTCCTACAGCATTTAGGTCCTACTGTCTCCATGGAAAAGGCTCTCCCATCCCATCACTGCCACTCTTTTGATTTTTCCATTAGTCCCCTGCACAGACTGCTGTATTTGGGTGAGAAATACACCTAGCAAGGCACTGAAATGTTCAGAAAGTAATAGAAAAGGATCACAAAATGACAAAGGCAACTATCCCAAGGCGAATTATTTATTGTTCATTTCCAGCACTTGCGTTTCTCAATATCATCCAATCACACTTTGATGTTATTTTTGAAACAAGTTTTACCAAATCTAGAAACCAGTGTATTGTCTAAGGACAAGCCAGGACAACATCTGTACAGGTATATGCTTTTCCTTATCTTATATTTATTACATATATATTTCGAAGTCCTCAAATAAATTGTTTTTTTCTTGCATCCCAAATATTAAAGAAGCGTTCTATAGCTTGCTTATTTTATGGCTTGTTATTTGTGATTCAGCCAACTTACATCTGTCTCAGCTCAAGAAAGAGTGAAGATTACAGTGAGCTTGGCATATAAAAAAAACCCACCAATAACCCAAGGCAGTACTGAGAAACAGGTCGAGGAAAGGAGAACAGAAAAGAGTTGTGTCATGAACCTGTAATTCTATTTGCCCCATTTTGAGATCAAGAAAAAAATCAGAGGAGCAAACACTAAAAAAATTAATGCACACACACAATATTCTATACCCTAAAGTTACTAGACAATACTATCTCAAGGGTTTTTTTTCTTATCTCAGTGATTTGGCAAACACTTTTATCTGGACTTTCAAGGAAAAAGTCTAACCTGACCTTGCTCACTATAAGCATCTCTGTGCAAAGGGCTTGCCAACAGTAACTATGGGCCTGCTTCCTGAAAGATTGGCTGTTTCAAAAACAAAGATTTTCCTCAGAAAACTTAAGAATCAAAATTCTTTATGATCTCAGCTGATGTCCAGTTCATTACCCAAAGTTGGAAGATGAACTAATGATATTGCCAAATTAATTACAGAATTCTTCCTGGGATCCAGCGTTGAGGCACATCATTGCCAATCATAGTGGCAGCACCAATTTTTCAGTTGATGTGCACTTGAAGCTGGCTGAGGCAAAAATATGGTAATAGATTTTTTGGCAATTCTAGGTATCACAGAATTCAGGCCCGTAAGTTTGAAGGCTTTTTATTATTTATTTTACCTACAGCTGTTAATTTACTTTAGCTTAATACTTCGTTATTAATGTGCTTATTACATTCCACACAAAATACTGAAATACACTACAATATTTTAATGCATTCTGATGCAGACTTATTTTCTGAGTGTGTGGTCAGATACTGAGATGATTCTCATTAATTTAGTGACTTTGGGGAGATATATGTGGCATCTTTTGGTATCAAGTGTGATTTAACAGCCTACAATTGACAGCAGCATATCTGGAGACACCTAAATCAGACATTCTTGTCCAACTGTGATATTACATGCCTATTTTTTTAATGAGAGCCTGTTTTATTGCCTTAGGTTTATATATCCCATTAGAAACTCTCAGCAGGTTATAAATTCCTTGGGTTTGGAACCGTTCAGAAAGAAAGACTCTTTGCTGGGGGAGAACCATGTCATGGTGAGATTATTTTTAGTTCTTGAGGAAACTAGACAAAATATTATGTCAATCAGGATAGGAAACTGCCTAAAAATAGGCATATTCAGATTTTTTTCCTTTTGTCCTTTATGTTTCTCATACTAGTGTCCATCTCCCAGCAGAAACACACACCAAATGGAGCTCTGTCTCTGGGAACCAGGAAATAGAACCCCTCAAAACTTTGTCTCTAAAAATTTTATTTCCTGCATTTTCAAATTGGTTCAAAATGCAACCAACATAAGAAGTAAATCATCCTTCCTCCCCCACCACTGCCTTGATCCTCCCTGACAGGCAATGGTCGGATGAAGACATTGATCCCAGTAGTAAAACATATGCCGTTTGCCCCTTAATACCTACTTATATGGTCCATTAATATTACTGGCATTTATGTATGTGTTTCAATAGGAAAACTACCCACCCAAGGGTCTCATTCTGCTTCATTTTCTGTATTCTCTGAATATAATGGAAAAAAAGAGAAGATTGAACAGCTTTTGGTTGTCAAGATCATGCTCACAGTGTAAATTGATATACTGATCTCTGGAGGGGTTAAAACAGTGCCTAAGGTGTGAAGTTGCAGTTGTTCTTATTGGAATTTGAATGTCAGCTAACCACAATAATGTTAACAGTACTAGAAAAGATGCTACAGTAAAATATGGCTTGAGCAATTAAACAAGTATTTAAGGCTTCACTGAAAGCTGAAACATTATCTCCACCTTAACATACAGAAGAAAAAGCTGGAAATATGTAGAACGAACTAATATATATCTAAATACTGAAATTTACCATAGGGAACAATGGTATAACAAATGCCAGAACTGATCAATGTTCAGAAATGTCATCTCTCAAATTATGCAAAAAAGACAATGGAACTGCCTCACCCCTTAATGAAGCTGTTCCTTCCTCATCAGCAGGAACGTGTGAAAGAGTCTCTCTGCCAAAAAGTTTTTGCCTGACAAGCAAGATTTAACAACACAAAGAACACACAAAACAAGAAGCGCAAGATAGACATAGTGGATAAATCTATCCTTATGCTCTATGTCACAATATGAAAGGGAGGCTGTAGAAGGAGCCCAAAGCTCTCCCATAGTCAAAAAGAAAGCTTTAGTTGAATTTTGGATCATCTGGTTATTGAGTAACAAAAAAGGCCACCTTCTCAAGAGAAATTAAATTTTTCCTGAACATCCTCTTTTGAAGCAGAGAGGGAGAAGAGCCCCAAGCTTAGGTGCCTGTGCTAACCAGGTAGGTAAGGGATATTCCAGTAGCATTCTAGATGACAGAAAACAGCATAGGCACCACATGCAATCTCAAATATCTATCCTAAAATTAAGCAAAAACAGCAGCCTTCTCATAAAAACTTATTTATATAGCTGTGGATATTGTATAGCTAGAAGTATTCACTTTAAGATAAGCGTGAGTATCTCAGTCTGATGAACAGCCAATAAAGGAGCTAATAATCATTTTGCCAATTTAAAATTGAACTGGGAGAGGTTTCTGCTAATAAAATATACCACATAAAAGTAATGAGCTTTCTACAAAAGAAACCTTGCCACCCTCTCAAGTGTTGTCAGGATGCTGCTTTCATATTTAATATTAGCTTTGTGAAGCAGAGTAAATTATGTTACTGGTACATGTTTGGCTTCTCAATTGATACAACAATATTTTTAGTCTCACACAAAAAAATTTTACAGAAAAGTACAAAAACTAAACATAAAGGTTTATAATTTGGCTATTTTCAAGTATTTCTAGCATAACTTTCCTGGGAACATGCTGTGGTCACTGCTGCAACTGTAATACAGCACGTAGATAAAGCCAAGTTCATTTTAAACTTGTTAGCTCAACTACAGGCACTTCTTACTTTGCTGTAGTGAGGCCAGAGCTCAGCATGGGCTCCTTTTCTGAGGATTTCATCAGCTCCTAACTTGATTTTTATAACTTACATGGGTCTCTACAGCCACACTGATGTTAGTTCAGCTAACTTGAGTCAGCTAATCCAAAATTGTTCTTTTACCTGCATTACACAACAATTTCAGCTACCAGACTGCAGGAGACAAGTAGATATATAGAACAGAAACCTTCAGAACAAAAATCTCATGTAAATCAAGCCACTGACGCACTCCGTGAATATATAATAAAATAAATGCTTTACTGCTTTTAAAGTGTATTTGAAAATGAAGCTTTTTTCGGCATCAATCTGACCAAACACATTCAAAAAAGACTGACATGGACAGACAAGTTATTTCAAAGAGAGAGAATTAAGTGGGATGTTGATGCAACGTTTGTAAGAAACCCATATTTTCTTGGTGACCACTTCATAATATTTTCATTAACCTGCCTCACACCTTTCAGCTCCATTGAAGGGAGACTAAACGAGCTGTCCGTCGCATATTAAATTGCAGGACAAGGGTGCCTCCTCCCATCCTGGAGCTTGTATGCTTGCCACACCTCTGGCTCATGCAACCCTTCCTTGACTACATCACAGCCTTGGCAGGAGCAAGGTGTAAATTTACCCCCTACCTGGGAGCCCAAAGATGTGTATGAGCATCACTGCAAAAGTACACTGTATTTTCTCTAGGATTTCATGACACCTGAGACTGTATGCTTTAGGTGGATATTATCCAGGAGTCCACCCACACTGTACTTGCACCATCTGCTTTCCCAGCATAGCAGTATTACACTTTTACAAGTCTCGTAAAATCTTCTATGGTCTTTCTAGGTGCTCATATGTGACCAGGCTGAGGGCTTAAAATATTCAAAAAAAAAAAAAAAAAAAAAAAAAAAGGAAAATCTAGAAAATTTTCCAATTTACCATTTTAATTATATACAGCTTATTTAAAATCCTGTTACCACCTTTCAGGGCCTTGCTTTTCTGAACAGATCTCTTAAAATAAAACACTGAAGAAAAACAAGATACCGTGACACAAACCATTCCCACTAGATGCTATGGTCTATGAAGTGGTACAGTTGTTCCACAAATGAGAAAATGGAAGTACATTTTATACAAAATTGTGATTTTGAAAAAAAAACCCAAACAAACAAAACCCTAAACTTTCTGCATCAAAGAATTAAGAAAAAATAAAATATACAGAATTCAAAACACAACTGGGAGGTAGAATGGCATTCTGGCTACTCCCCTGAAAACCTCTGTCAATTTGCTTCTCTTCAGGGTAAATGGTGAAGGAGTCATTGATTTGATTTTCTTAAGTGGGGAACATGGAAAAAAAAATGCAACATTTTGGCACATCGAGTATTTTACTGGAAAATATTTATCCATGAGAAAACATCTGCAGCATGCAGTTTTAATGAGATTCTGTATCTGTGTTGCTACATTACATTTTTAATCTGCAAATGGTAAAGGATGGAAGCTGAATTGTAAGGGTTTAGCTAAAACTTTTTCTAAGATTTTTTTGGTGAAGGAAGAATCCATAGCCATAAGGCAGCAAAAATGAAACTATGCTCTGAAATTCAGTCAGGATATTGTGTTTCCCGTTACCAGTTTTGTATAGTCTCTAGAGCAAACATGTTGGAAATGTAAGCAGCAGACTTCTCCGAGCTTTCTCTGAAAGACAGCTAGCATTTTCATGCTGAATCTAAGTCCCAACAAGATTGTATCATGTATTTTTTGCTTCACAGAACTCTCAAGATAGAAAAATATCTAACACATTTGTTCATTTGTGCTCATATTAAAATGGTAAATGATCCACTGATCTCCCTTCTCACAGTTATAAAAATATTCTGCAAAATCATCAAACAAGTCAAATTAGATATCACAATTGATTTAAATACAACAATTCAGCAGTGTGATTGGAGACGTGCCTGCTTTCAATGTAATCAGCCATCTTTTCCTTTTAATATTTGAAGTCTTCCACCTGCAGGTTGTTAGCTTTAGTGCTTTGCACAGAAAGAGTCAAAAGAACTGATAAATAGAAAATACCAGCCATTTTTGCCAGCCAACAGAAACATCAGAGGTGACATGCAAAGCTAGCCAACATGAAGTAGCTCTGCATGAATTTTCCATTACCTCAGGAATATGCTATTTGTATGGAAAAGTACTGAAATTCAAATCTAGGAAGAAAAATACTGCTGCTGACATATCCATTTCAACATATTACAACAAAACCAAAACAGAAATTCAGAGAGTTTGCTCTTATGAAGGTTATAGTGTGAAGTAACTGACTTGGGTTTGGTTTTGTTTTGTTTTTTAAAGAGGTTATTCCTTTTGAAGCCATGACTATAGGACATGGAAAACAAATAATCATTGTTTTAAGAGATACTGAATTTCACTATATCCCTGTATTACTTAGAAAAATTTCATATGCAACATATATGACACAAAAATGCCAAAGCTTTGGAAAGCCCTGAATGAAAATGGAAAATACTTTGGAAAACTAGGTGGCAAATGAGTGTCAGTGTTTCATACAAAAATAATCAATATCAGAGAAAATAATAAGCAGTCACTGAACAAAATAACAACCTTAACTATTACATTGCAAATTCTCCAAGATATATTACCCAAACATTCACGCACAAACCTGCCCGAGCCAGGTGTAACAGCTGGATGAGTTATACAGCCCACTGCATCAGATCGCAGCGTTAACACAAAGTTAGCAACCCTCTACTAAGTCAGTGTATCACCTGGAAAAAAGGATGAAAGTGGCATTCACTATTGACAATTTGTACACGATCTGAGAAAGAAATGAAACACAGTCACTTTTAATTGAATGAGAACAAAATAGCTAACATATGCATTGGCATAAAGTCAAAACTCTACTTCAGTTTGCAAAGGGCCTTAATAAAACTCACATGGTACTCCTGCAGTTGCCCTGCCTGTGCAGTACTACTGCCCTTGGGCACAGGACCTTCATGAGCGGGAAGCTTACAAGACCAAATACAGGCCCCAAAACACTACTAGGCATTAAACCAAACCCCAGCTCCAGACATTAGGGAAAGTTTTTGAAATCCCAAGGCAGCGTCTCTAAGCAGTGCTGGCTTTTGGTGCTGACCACCACAGCGCTACCCAACACAGCACACTTCCAGCATAAGCCAGAGCATGGCCGTGAGCTCAGTGCATCTCCTGCCCTGATCACAAAGTCTGAACTCATTTCAGATCCAGGGGCCTGAATACACCATCCACATATCCAGTATCTTCATTATCCACAGCTAGATTGCATGATTTGCCTGACCTTGCTCAACAAGAAAAGTACATGTGCCACTTACAGTTCTGCAGTCCATTAAAGCAGAAAACTGAAACATCCAGAGTTCCCCTTCCTTCTGTAGAACAGTAACAAGTGCTGCACCAAAAATTAGGGAAGATACATTTTATTTTCCTTTCTTGCCCTGGCAGTTGGAGGTTTCCTCTAGAAGACTGCATACAAACCAGGATCAGGCTTTCCTTTCTCAGTAGTAATGCGGCTTAAGAAAAGACCAATGACTACAAACATTTTCAGAATCCAAGCAGTGCACAAAATTGCACCTCTAAAACAAAACCAAATCTTTTTCCTGTTGCCAAAGGCCTCATACTGGAAAGGATATCTAGGAGTATATTAGTCCATCACTTCAGATCTATGCTAGTGTAACTTTATATAATAACAAGCTCTAACTGGAGTAACACAGGCATGACTCAGATGTTAGATGGTATCTAGCTATACAGTCACTAATGCATTTCTGACATTGGCCATACACAGGATAAGTTTCACAGCCACCTAAAACATCAGCTGTAGTACTTGCAAAACATTTGTCCTCTAGCAAAGAGCTGGCTAGAAGCTTTTTCATTCTAAACTCAAAGAAGTGTCACCAAAACATCCCATACCATCAGAAAGGGAACACTTTGCAGTGAGGTATGGGTCTTAAGAAAAATTTTTAACAATAAATCTTTTTGGATTAAGAACTCTGGTTCTTAATGTGGCAACAGAATGACCCAGAGTGATCTGAAAATAAAAAATTTTGCTGAGAGACAGTAAAAAAAAACAGTCTCTCTTGAATAAGTCAAACTCCTGGAGATCTAAGAATTAACTACAAGACAGTGAAACAATTTCTGTTTTGAGAAGGAGTATTGAAACCCAACAGAGGAAGAAGTAGTTACATTTTTTAAATCTAAAGCACAATCACAGACGCAGAGGTCCAATCAGAGAGCAGAAGGGGAGGGGGGAGAGGAAGAAGCATCATTTGCTGAGGACTGCTGCCGGCTAGACCTGCTAGTCATGCTGAAGGAAGCTGACTGCAAAGGCCAGATGCAAGAGTCTCTGGTCCAGATAAGAGCCTGTGTCTTTGAGAAAAAGGATGAGAGGAAAAATCTCATGCTCCTTTCGCCTGCCAAGAGTTCAGTGAGCGTCTGGATGGTGCTCTTAGTCATATGATTTAATTTTAGGTAGTCCTGCAAGGAGCAGGGAGTTGGACTCGATGATCTGTGTGGGTCCCTTCCAACTTGAGACATTCTATGATTAAAGAACTGGGATAGCACATAGAGGAAGTTTATTACCACTGGTGCTGCCTAAAAGAAAAAAATGTTTCTTTAAGAAAACTTTGCAACCTTCTTTAGCTGTTTCCTTTAGACACCACACATTGCTGCACAATGAACACTTATCAGAGTTTCCCTAGGGCACCTGGAAAGGTTGGTAGTGCAACACTGATCCAGAGTGCAGAGAATCAGCACCTCAGGGTACCAAGGAGGAGTATTGGAAGTCCAGGTGAATTACAGACAACCTAAAGAGACCAAAACTGGAAGCCTCTGCACACCCAAGGACCTGGCAAGGGGAAAGGGTCAAGCATGGGTGCACTACACATAGTTGTACCAGGGACCTTAATCCTTTACTCAACACCAAAAGATTTAAATGCATATCACAGCCCAAGCCCCCTTGTTTTGCCCACAGCTATGCCATCTGCACAGAAGTCTTACAGCATAGATCATCCATTGCACACAACATATATTGAAAGAGGTCCCTTTTCCTCACACCAGGAGTCTGGACTTTTACAAATGCTTTCCCTCATTCCTTCCAGGGAAAAGCCTTGGCATGTGACAAGAGGGTATCGGAACATTGACTTAGTAACAAAAGTTCTCTGAGCCTTCTCTGCAGAATAAAAACATTGCCTTCAAACCATCTAAGTGGTAAAAGAAAAAGGTTGCCCCATTAATTAGAAACAGCCTCCACAGCATTCCCCATTGGTTGTATCACAACATTATAGACTTCATCCTTTTAATTACCCCCAGAAATATTTTATCATAAATGTTCAGGACTGTGTAGTGAAAAACAACGCTAAATAATATTTTTGTTAGACACCAAAATTATTTCACTACTTCATAAAGAGCAAAAAATTAATTCAGTTACTTCGTTGAAGTTAACCATAATTGAATCTTCAGATCACAAGACAGTCAAACAGATAGCATTTCAAATCAAATATGCTAGGGATGCAGGGAAGTTGAAATATTAGAGCAAATTAATAATTGTTTAATGAAATATAAGGCAAAATCAGAGGCTTTGTATATTGCTAGTGGTTTAGAAGTGCCTTCAAATTCTAGGTTCGGAATATTTCATGAAACCTGACAATTAATTAGTGGGCCTAATGACCCCCTCTTTGGCAATCTGAGAGAAATGAACAGGAAAATCTTTTCCGGCCACGTCCATCCTCTCTGGAAATGTTTTGTGATATGTTGCAAAAAATAACTAGCATTTCTGCTCTCCTGTGCAAAGAGGGGTTTTTTTCGGGTTTTTGTGCCATTACTCTCAACTACTACATTACCAAACTGAGTGGGGAAGTGAACACCGTGGAAGGGACAGCCACCCTGCAGGAAGACATGGTTAGGCTGGAAGACTGGGCTAACAAGAACCTTATGAAGTTCAACAAGGACAAGTGTAAGGTCTTGCTCCTGGGAAAACATCATCCAGGAGTGCAGCACTGACTGGGATCTACCTGGCTGGGAAGCAGCTCTGCGGAAAGGGACCTGGGGGTCCCGTTGGACAAGCTCAGCATGGGTGAACAGTGCACTGCTGTGGCAAAGAAAGCTAACAGGATGCTGGGTTGCACCAACAAGGGCATCACCAGCAGAGATAAAGAAGTCATTATCCCACTCTACTCAGCACTTGCCAGGCCACACATGGAATACCGTGTTCAGTTTTGGTCCCCACTATGCAAAACAGATGTGGACAGGCTGGGGAGGGTCCAGAGAAGGGCCACCAAGATGATCAAAAGACTGGGAAGCCTGCCACATGAGGAAAGGCTGAGAGAACTGGGTTTTTGTTCAGCCTTGAGAAAAGAAGGCATAGGGAGGACCTTATCACCATGTTCCAGTATTTGAAGGGTGGCTACACAGAAGACGGAGACTCCCTTTTTACAAGGGGTCACATGGAAAAGACGAGGGGTAATGGGTACAAGTTACTCCTGGGGAGATTCCAACTGGATATAAGAGGAAAATTTTTCACAATGCGAACAATCAGCCATTGGAATAATCTCCCCAGGGAAGCGGTGGATTCCCCAACACTGGACAGTTTTAAGATTCAGCTGGAAAAGGTGCTGGGACATCTTGTCTAGACCGTGCTTTTGCCAAGAAAGGTTGGACCAGATGATCCTTGAGGTCCCTTCCAACCTGTTACTCTACAATTCTATGATACTCCAAAATAATTAAAAAGAATTAAGCAGCTAAATGGCTTGTGGTATCAAACAAAGCATCAAGGAGTATCAGGGAACTTCTTTCCCAAACCCACTGAATTTCTTTTCTCAGTAATAAAGCAAGATCTGATCCAGAGTTACATCACGGACCAGTAGTCATGGAAAATAACATTACCACTGTTTATATGATGATTCATATCCTCTAATTTTCAAATTCTCTTGACAGTCCTGCTGTGCCACAAACAGCATTAATGTCACACTAGAAGAAAACCACAGATCTTAAGTGCTGTTTCTGAGAAAGTCAAATTCATAATCTGTTCTTTTCCAGTCTCAGCCATTGTCAAAGATATATCTGCAGGACAGTAACAAAGTCAATGGATAATACAGGTCTTCAGTATTTCTCAAAATAACAGACCACATAAAGTGCAAAACATATTTGACCATAAAACTAAAAACAAAACCTAAAATATTCCATATTGACAATGTTCATTTTATGAAAAAATCTTTGCATACCACCTTTCCCATGCAGTCGGAGTCATGAAAAATGTAAAACGTTGAAGCTAAGGTAGGAAGCTGATAAATTCAATTAGTTGCAGTGTTCTGCTTTTTAACTTTGTTTCAGCAGCAAATAAAATCAGCTCTGAGACACTTTCATAGCCTTCCTGTGTGAAGAAAGATTTACTCGTTATCTCTCTGAAGCTAAGGAACCGCTCCAAAAGCAGAGCCCAGTACCAGGCTGCATTACCATAGCTGCTTACACTGGCAGGAATGGTGCATAAAGAACCAGGCATTCAGCCTTCCCTCCCCCCTGCTCCTCATGCCTTTGTACTGCGCATTAACACCAGAATGACCCTATCTGAAGCCAAGAGCTGGCACACAAATAGGAATAGTACATGCAAAAAGAGTTGGCTATTTATATATTTTGCATATGCTTTAATTACACTATCACTACAGCACACAACAGCAACATGCTTTATAAAGCACTGACAAATTTTATGGTAATTAGAAAGCCCAATTAGCAATTCTCACACCACAGGCAGATTTTGTTTGATTCAGCAACAGTTGAAGAGAGAAAAATTTAGACGAAAAAAAGGCTTAAAGGTATTTGAAGTTACAGACTGAGGAATCTACGTCTGTAATTTAAAGTATATTTAACATATGTTTGAAATCTGTTCTTCTCAACAAGGGCTCTGACTTGAGAACATGCTTCTTGACTCCGTTCTCTTGCATTTCTTCTCTCATTGACATAACTGCCTTATAGTTTCTCTGGAAAAGAATTTTATCCCCTAAGAACAACTATCAAGAGCTAAGAGCAAATGCAACTTTAGCTTAGCAAGTTACATGCCATCATAAAACATTTCTGAATAGAAATACAATCTGCAGTTATACTAGTATAGGTAACACTCAAACAAGTGACAGTTACCAATTACCTCAAGTTAGGAAAAAAACCCTGTTCTTTTAATACAAAATGGTTCTCTGTGGTGGTTTATACACCTTTCACTCTAAGTATCTACACCCAAGGTGATCCTATTCAGTTCCCAGTCAAGACACATCACCAGCTGGATCAGAAATGCAGCCCTGTTATTCCAGAGTTTAGAAAGGTGCCCAGATACACCAGCATTGAAATGTTGCTGTTTGGTATGAGAGATGGACTGTGTAAGTTGGAAGTAAAGCAAGTCCAACCTCAGACTTGGGAGGAATTCTGCATCTGAATACTGTCCCTAGTGTAAGCTGGACTGACTTCTCTTTTTACATAGACTACCCAAAGCTCTTAAGTTAAATAAATTCTATTTTCATAAGAAATCAATAGGGAAACACTTCATGTAATTCTTTTTCTCCAGCTCCACCCACGCAGCTGATATGACTCACGATCCTCAAAGTTGTTTCAGCTTTCAGGGATATTAGGACTTGCCTCATTCAGTTTACTGTAGCACTAGTTATACCAAGATACAGACACCTGCTTTACAGCTGTGAGAAAAATAAGCTACTTGACAGCAATTAAGGTAAAACTTTGCTTTGGCATAAATTCTGGAAAACTGTTATTTCCTCAGTCTGTCATGCTCCCTGAAGAAAGGGTGAAATGTTAGCAAATTTTAATGCCTGCTTTTAAGGGGAAAGGAGGGAAATTCAGTGAATTATACTTGCAGATTAAAATATGGTAACCTAAAACTTCTGTAGCGCTCTACTGTCAAACCCCGAAAGCTGAGAATGAACCCACTGAACTACAATTTACAATGATTGCCAACAACACTTCCCAAGGATTTTGCACACATGTCCGTTGTTACTGGATTAAATTTTGCCAGAGACTGGATGAGGACTATTCTCTTTCATTTGGAAAACACTCAACATTTCCTTCCCTCTTCTTTTCAATGGTGAAAGTTAAAAATGAAAGTTTGACATTTGGCACAATGCCTACTTAAAAAGAGTAGTTCCATCATTTATGCCCGAGTCCTCATCAAAACTACTTGAAATATTCCCTGCTGCATACCCTATATCAATACAGAGGACTTGAAAGTGCACACACACGGGTGGATACAGCAGAACTGAGTTGACTCTGGAAAGTGTTTCCCATTGGCTATAATTGTTCATGATAATCTATTAGAGAAGATATGCCTGCATCTGCTTAGTTCCAATCTATCCCTAAGTGCCTGCAGGCAATGCCCAAAATGACCGGACTTGCTTTCTCTTGATCAGCCTGATGTGTAAACAGAAAGAATTAGTGTTAACAATATTACTGTGAAAAAAAAAAAAAAAAGGTAAAAAAGATTAGTGTAAACAGTGGATTAGCAGTAGCAGCAACGAAAACAGGTCTTTCTAACTGGGTTTGAGGGAGGTGAAAACAGTGGTAGCACACCACATTACACATTACTCAGGAGTAAGGGCGCACATGCACACTATGGGGAAGTACTATTCAGCTGATTTAGTTAAGCTAGTAAACAGGCTGCGTGGATGCATTGTCCCTTAACCAGGTTTATTCTGGTTTAATTCATATCAAAGAGAAAAAGTGGGAGAAAAACCAGAGGTACTCTCAAAACCAAAGGAAAAATCATCACGTAGAATTTTACATTACTTTAGCTAACACCAAAGTAAGCCTGTGTACATGAGCATGCATGTGGACAGACATGTAAAACAGTGGATTTCTTTAAAACTCTCGCCTAGAGAATGTAAAAAGGGTATTTGTGAGACTAAAACAAAGCCAAGAGCATTTGCTGATTAATGTGTCTTCATCATTGACCTCACTACCAAGAAAATATCAAAACCAAATTTTTCATTTCCTGTATTTTGTACATAAGAAAAAAAAAACCACCAAAAAATAATTTCTGTGTACTGCAAGAGGCATTGGTATCTCAAGCCTACTGCATAGCTACAGATTTCCAAACCTTGTCCAACTTTTCTGAATCAAAGACAAAAAAATTCAGTTTAAAATATAAAGTATGATCAGAAAAAAATCTGATCAGAGAAAAAATACTCTGAAAATTTTTATTACACACTTGCCTTTGCGCGTCAATTTTTCCATCTTTGATATTCATTATAAATTGTCATTGCATTTGTAGATTTTATGAAAAGCATATTAGGAGAGCGAAGGAGGGAAATAAAACATCAGCCTTGTGATCCCTTACTTCAAAACACACTTTATCCATTTCAGACTTTTCTTTGTAGACTTGCTAGTTTGTTAATCTGTAGACAGTTCCTAACAAAACTTTCTTGATAGGTGGGACAAGGTATGTCAGTTTGATATTGCTAATATTTTATCCTCCAAGCTCTCTTTTTCAAAAAAGGCAACAGGATTATATTGGCATTGGGAGGTGTATAATGGAGTTAGGCAGGATAAAAGACCAGTTTCCCATAACAATAACAGTTCTACTTGTGCCTACTAGATTCAACAGCATCACATACATTCCAGCTAGTGACCCTGCTATAGTGTGGTGCCATGGGGTTTCAAGGATAACTGCAGTTATCCTTGAATCTAGCCCGCAGAGTTGGTAAATCTAATTATATTTAACAATTAGCTTTTACATGAAAAGAAGTAACAAGAGTCCAAGAGGATGAATCTGCCATAATTGTTCCCAAAAGAAAAACATCCTGAGGCAATTCTAGAATCCTATATATGCTAGTAGTCTGTCCCCAAGACAGACACTTTTATTTGCCCTTAATAACAAACTTAATTTAAAGGGATTAAAATTGCCTGTTTTAGCATACTGATAGACATGTCTCAAACACATTTCTGTATATCAGATTCCCAAGCTGACAGATTTGTGTATGCAATCAAGCTAAGCCTCTATGAAACAAAACAGAAAATCAGTTAATAGGTATCTTGTGGTAGCACACTGATTTACTTTAAAAGGGCATGACACTAAACCAACTAAATGAAAGACAACTCCTGTTACGCAAAATTAAAGTAACAGAAGTCTATCTTGTTAATCAAAAGTGTGAGTCATCCTCATTTTTCCATGATAAAAGGAATTTGATAAGAGTTAAATTATCAGGACAAGTTTTAATTTCATAATAAAAGACCACAGCATAGAAAAAAATGCAGTAAGTAGCTGAAAAGGGAACCGTCATCCTGTTTTATCTGAAAATGCTTATATTATAAAAGAAACTAGCAACACCGTATAGGCATACTAAACAACAAATAACACATTTAAGGCCAGTGATGGGAAGGCAGGTGCATGGTAATTAGTATTACTCTCAGTTCAGAGCTAGCCATGAATTTTGGAAAGCTGAAGTAGATTTACTGTTCTTTCCAGTCATGTAATCTCAGTAACGCTTTTCTTTACTGATGTATTTACTGAGAAACTGGGTAGCACCTAATTGTGCTTAGTCCTAACAGAAAGGTCGTTTTTTGGTAACCAAATACCAAGATTCTGGTTCTGAATCAGTACCTATTCCCATCACAGCAGGCTGAGGCTATGGCTATCTCTTCTGCATATTTATTTCATGAGTATTTGTCTTTATGCAGTACACATCTTTTGGGTGGCAGATTGCCACATTTAAGAGCTAGTTTCATAAGGGACTTTCTTGTGGCATTGGATAATTCTTTTAAACCAACAATGTTGCTGAACACAAGTAATGTCCCTGCTTGCTGGAGGTCGGGTCACTTCATTCAGGTGTTCTCTGCTCAGACAAGAATGTGCTGTGCTAATTCAAACTAAATGGTCAAATGCTCAGTTCATCTTATTTTGCTAGAAGCAAATCACTATGCATTTTCACTCCAGCAGAGTGGCAGTAACAAACAGTTGGAGTTAGGGCTTCATAACTGGTACCTTTGAATGGCCTGAGGGTTTGCAAAGTGAGTATTTACCAACAGCATTTACCTAGTTTTGTTTAAATGAAAGCAAACAATTGGGGAAGTTCACATCAGCAACTGGCCCACTTGCTTGATTATTATTAAACAAATAATAAAGCACTGGTTCCAAGACAGGCATAGTCAAATTCATTTTCCTGAAAAAATTGCCTTTTGCTGATCTTCGCCAGACCTTGGTTGTAAAACAATGAACACCAGTGAATGTTAAGTTCTGTAAGAAATGCAGATCTGGCTGTCCTGAGGAGACGTAAATTAGGTTTTAAATTTCTGCAGAAATTTGAGTTAGCAAGACAAAATCATGGCAGACGAATTTACAAAAAAAAAATTTGAGCATGAGACTTTTTTTTTTTTTTAAATCCAACATATGGCACAAACTCGAGATAGAAAACTTGGCTTTAATATCACTCTGTGTCCAAAGGGATTTGAACTTAAATCTCTCAGAAGAATGCCCTAATTCCAGTAAGGTTGAAGCTGAGCATTTCCAGTCTCCCTGTTTATATGACCCAGTGTTTATAAAATACATTCACAGACGCACTTTTTTTTTTTTACTCTTTTTAAATTTTTTTCATCGCAGATACTGAAATTCAGCTGCTTTATAACCTGGATGAACATCTAAACCATTACTTACCAATTGTGTAAGATAGGAAGGACTTAAATTCAGTGTGATCAGACAAAAACACCAATTGCCAGTTGTTCCATTATGATAAAAAATGTAGAAAAAATGCTCAGAATTCATATTATCTCCTGAACTCAGTACCGTATCTCAGATCCAGAAATGAGTTAGGACTACATGCAAGTCCTCCACAGACCTAAGCAATCAGTATGATTTAGAAGATACCCTCTCACAGAACAGATGATTATTTCAACAGCGCTTTGTAATTTCTATGGTGATAAAGGCTCAACATTGGAAGGTACTATCTGCTGGCAAATAAGAGATAGTATCTTTTGAAATCTTCTCCTTTGACTTTTGTCTCCCAAATGATGTATCGTACTCCCCTATTGCTCTACTAGTATTTGATTAGCTTTTGGGAAATGCCACCTTGTCTCTGCTTCAATAGCTTTGTCTAAAACCTTGAGTTATCTTTCCTAGTTCTCTCAGAAAGCTATTTCCTAACTACTGTGGTTTATTAATCTGCTGTATTTCTGGCAAAGCAAGCAGAATATTAAGTGGGATACTTCAGCAGTGTCTGGCATTACAAAATATCTGGGAAATACTTGAAGTTGCTCTGAACCATAATATCTTTTCCTTGTCTTTTTCACTGCAGAGCACAATAAACTTGGCCTCCGTTACAGTGTTTCAGTGGAATCTCAGAACAAAACACACAAAATGTAAAAGACTGGAATGTGTACCATGATTTTCCAGTGGCTGTTAGCTTAGTCCATGAATTTCTACTCCAAAATGTAAATACGGGTGGGAACAGATTACTGTATTTTTAAGCCTTATGGGTAAAAATAGTCCCTTAAGAAAGTTTTTGGCTAAGCTATGCTCCTGTGGTCAGACAAGTCAAATGCTGCAGAAGTGCTGCAAGGAAATCTAGCGTTGGGGCATAACATAATACTGTTTGTTTACATAAATGCAAGTCTCATAAATGCCAGATTTTTCTGACAGAAACACAGTGAAGGATTTCAACTTTGTTTAGACATCAGTTTTTCTCTCTCTAGAAAATTTAGCCATCTACATAAAGCACCGTTGTTGCACACCCCAACCCTCTCCAAAAAGAAGCTTTGAAGATGCCGACTTCACTGCCAGCCCCCTCCCCTCCCCAGGAGTGAGCACGCACAGTTATTGATATATTTACTCTGACTGTAGCCCAGCCTACTGGTGCACTGCCACACCAGTGCAAGCCCATGAAACACTTCCTGAAACTAGGCACTTCATCCTTGCAGCTTAGGAAATACCAACATGTCACCCATGATATAGGTATGTATAAGCAGAATAGAAAATTAGAGGAATACTGGAAAAAAAAACCCAAACCACCCCCACAAGAATAAAGAATACATTTGTTTGGGGGTCAACTGGTGACATTGGCCTTCTAGGCTTCCATTTATCTGTCTACAGCTGATATACATCAGTGCTAAGACTTTGAGAAGTTTCACTTTTTAATTTATCCTTCCATCAAACCAACTACCATTACATTATAGGAGTATATTATATGGATTAGTAGGGAGATACCAAAGTTTCCATAAGCAGTTAAATAACAGGTGCTTTCATCCTACCTTAATAACATGAGTCTGTCTCTTTCTTTATCTTCTGTGTTGTTTTCCTACATAGAGAAAACAAACAAAATGTACAAGGCTGGATTTCAATTCAGTACCAGCTTGGTCCACTGTTCAGTTGTGCTGTTCATGTCTATTTTCAGGAGGAAAAACACTTCGTGTTCATTTAGGTGTTTATAATTTTCTTGTCCTAGTCAAGATCACACCCTATCATTTTCCTAGCTAGCAGCCATGTGAGGGAACAGGAAACTCATTAACACAATCATAATAGAAACAGCTGGGAAAAAATGTAATTTAAAAAATGTTAAAATATGATTTTTAAGGGACACTAGATTAGTGGCACCATTCTACATATGATAAAGCGGTAACTCAGTAGAAAAACAAATAAAGGAAAAGTGTACTAAAAAAATACCCAGACCATAAAACATACCTGTACACAGCACCCCTTTTGAAAGGAGGGGAAAAAAAACCAAAAAAGGAAAAAAAAAAAGGGAGGAAGCAATAAAAGGTGCTGGGTTTTATTTTCTCTTTAGTATTATACAATGGTAATAAATCCAAACTAACAGGGACACTTCAGCTTGGATGCAGAAGAATACTTTCCCAAGTCCAAACTTTCTGACATTGCTGTAGCCAGAGTGCAGTCACCTCCCCTGCCCAAGAAAACTTGGCTCTGCAAGCTTTACACACTGATGGCATGCATTCCATATGTTAAATTCCCTTCTGCTCAGGGTACCTGCAATTTCACACAATTTAGGAGCTATGATAACCCTATAATTGGTAAACATGGCAACAAACAGAAGATATAAATTTAAAACAATAAAAGCTCTTAGTTGAATGCGGGAGGCATCTATAAGAAACACCAAAGTAGACAAGTGGGAAGGATTTTAAAAGACTCTCCCCAAACGAGAGGGAACTTTTGCTATTTAAGACTGAACTAAGTTTCAGCTTTGAAAGACCTCAGTGGTACTCTCTTAATTTATTTTAAGAGATAACAGAATTTTTAGTCAGATCTTGTGTTATCTGGACCCCAGACATCACAGTTAGTGATGTAATTGGAAACTGGAAAAACTATTCTGGCTTTGCTATGCTTTTCACTTTTTATTCTTTCATCCCCTGTGATTTTTCCTGCCTCAGTGCTATATCCTAATCTAGAAAATTAGGACATGACAAATATTCACCATTTTGTAGTAGAGACAGAAAATTGTTATTGTAATTATATCTGTCATGTAGTTTTCATGTAGTAATGAAACAGCCACTACACACCTAATCAGAGCTACCCAGGAAGAATTTGTCATGCACAAAAAGTGATCAAGTAACCTTCTATTAACTCAAACCTCAAGCAACTTTACAGTAATTATCATAAAAATGGAAAACTGATTTAGGCCCCAAGTCAGGCAAAAACTTAGGCATGTGCTTAACTTTAAGAACTTAAATATGCTAAGCACTTGCTAAGTAGACTGGTAAGCACTGAACTGCCTTGTTAAATAAAGCAAGACCTGAATCTTACACACACGCACAGAGTAGTCAGTGCCTGTCAAGAGGAATTTCATGGGTAGCACTGAATTACACAATTTCCACTCATTTACATTACTAATACTAATAGTGCTCAGGTGAAAAGGAAGGTGATGAGCTCAACAGCTGTTAGATACAGCTCTTTAGTATGTGAGAATGCCAACCTGGAAACTCAAGCCTTTTCTCTTTCTTTCTTTGCTCTCCTCCCCTAATACGTGCATATAGTTTCCAGTTTCACTATAAATTTCCATGACTGTAAACAAGGATTTGAAGGTTTTTAATCTTGATCCCCAAAGGTACGGGTTCTCACTTTTCAGCACTGCAGTGTGCTGGATTTACCAACCAATATACCTATCTGAACATTGCAGACGCTCTGGGAGAAGGGAAACTACTGCTGGGCAGGTGAGTAGGACCTCCTGCTGAGGTCTCTTCTACCCTGAGTTATTCTACAATCCTAAACCAGTCAGTTCCCATAGCTCTGTAGCTGCAGTACTCGCTCAGGATGGGAAAGGTAGGTGCAATTCCCTCGTCTCCCCAGGAGTGTACCAGTGCAAACTCCAGTGGGTAAGTGCATTTCATCCCACTCGATGCAGCTGCCTTATTTTATTCTGGCCTTGGTCCAATATTTTGTTAAACATCTGGGGACTGAACATAGGGGTCCCTCTTTCTCTACAGTGACTACAGTTCCCCTAGGTTAAGAGGTCAGCATTATTTTTGTTCAAACTCCCCCTAGGAAGATCACCTTTTAATTACTGCATGGTCTTTGCTGAAACCTTTTCAACAAGGGTCACTTAGTGTTTTATTCCCGAATTTTACAATATGAGAAAGAAAAAAAACCTCTCTTTAGAAGTGGCACAGCTATGAACAATACATAGCAAACACAGCTTCATTGTTAACTTCACTATACCTTAAACATACATAACTGCTTTTTATTTGCACATGGATTTCTGCACAAGAACAAGGGTTTCTACAGGGATCTTTGCAGTTAGTTAGTATAAGAAATGGCTCTAATTAGCAACTCTTTCAACAATTTGAAAATGCATCCATTGCAGCCAAGGAGTCTGGAGCCACAGAAAAGGACAACAGGTCTGCAAAAGAAATAACATTGTGTATCTGACAAAAACACACAAATACATTGAATTTTGGTTTTTTGTTGGTTTTTTTTTTGGTTGGGTTTTTTTTTTTTTTGTTTTAAAGTTAGGCTTTGGCTCTAGATATTTGTACTTCTTCTGGTAATAGCTAAACCACTGCAGGATGGTTCACGAAGCTATTGCATATTGCATTTCACCAAGTTGGTATTTGAGTGGAGGGTAAAATATGCCAAAGAGAAGCCATTTGTTTGTCAGTACCCGAGGCTATTTTAAGTAAAAAACTGCAATGCAAAAGGTTAATTTCAATCAGTGCACCGAGGCAGTACATAAGAAAAATTTCACACTTTCTATAATCACAAGTTTTCTAATACAATTGAAATTTCCAAGCTCCTTGAAAAAATAAGTCACCAAATAAGTACTAATACTAAGGGGTGAATTTTGACCTGAAGGTTGTATACTAATGACTATACCTACCCCTGTTCAATCACAAAGAAAGAAATATTAAAAGGTGTCAGGAGTTTTGATTTTGGAGAGGTTCAGGGGAGTCTACTGTAAATTAAAGGGTGTCTGTTCATCAGTTCTGCAGGTTTCCCACCAATGGCCCTAGGTAAAAGCGTCCTTCATCCACACAGCTTTCCCTAAAAAGTATCTCCCTTTTCTGATGATGCAGCAGAAGGCCAGCAGAGAACATGCTACTCCTTTGAATGTCGACATTGAGGACACATTTCTCCAGAATCTACTATACAAAAAACCAAAAAAGTAGTCCTAAACTCATCCTTCTCCAGTGGCAGGAATATATAAA
This sequence comes from Fratercula arctica, assembly GCA_947846985.1. NCBI lineage: Eukaryota > Metazoa > Chordata > Aves > Charadriiformes > Alcidae > Fratercula > Fratercula arctica. Next base: position 33,039,435 of record CANTUZ010000010.1, read on the forward strand.
GATAAGGCACTACTTTTTAAAAATGCACACCCTTGTAACCCATCATCTTCCCCACAGTATTTCAGACATAACGCCTTGAATTTTTTCTGCTGAACTTTGCTACAACAAATATTTTTCTTGCTTCGTGTTAAAAGAAAGTAATCATAAGAGCACTATTGGGGGAGAAGGTATAACGCAAAGTCTCAAAGAAAGGTTGCACACACCACTGAATACAGTATCTCAAAATTCACAGCGGAATGAGCTGGTGTGAGAAAACCCATGTGATGATTTATTAAAACATAACTTTTGAGAGATCAGCTGCTACAGGGAGAAAACAAAATAGGCTTCTTATTGGTACAGTCAATATCTGGCATAGCTGGAGAGTAGTTGAACCAAGCAATCTTGACACTTGCAAGAACAAGGAGCTAGAATTTGCATTCAAAATATAAACAGAGCTCAACAATATATGTATTCATTTACATATTTTTAAATATATGCATCTTCTCTAAGTATGTAATATACAAGAACCACTATAAACTTCAGTTTCCTTTTTCTTTTGTCAAAATTATACAGTAATGCCCAGTAATGGTTATAGAGGTTTAGTTTTAGTACTGTCTCTGAAAGCTATTTCATTATCATGTCTGACAGTCATTTAATGATCTGAAGCCATATAACCTCAAGACTGTACTAAATAAATCAGCCATACTAATGATACCTGCTTCACCAACAAGACATTTTTGAACTGAATTATTTTAGTACGAAAGTGTACCTTAGAACAGTAACCTACATGATTTACTACTCAAATGCAATATTCTATTTCCATTTTAATCAGAATGCAATATTTGTGTGCCATTTGCTATTGAGAATTCACCTGTATTTAGAGAACCTAGGAGATTTTGAGCACAGACATCCATGATTTTACCCCTAAGAAATGTAACTAATCTTGAAAAAAAGAATTTTGCAAAAATAAAACTATGAAAGAAACAGATTAGTACTAATATCTCTTGAAAGGGAGGATATTTAAGTATTCACTATCACAATCCCTTAAGTCTTCAACTTTGATCTCAAAATTTATCAATGGATCTTCTGTACAGAATACTACAAATTAGTAGGCACAGATATTTTAGTTTTCTACTGTATTTTCTGCCTCATTCTGGGGCCAGAACAGATAAGTCGCTTTCCTGGAATTATAATAGAATACCAATTTGCTGCAGCCTGAGTTTATCTCAGTTGATAAAAATTTAATGGCATATTGTTATTTTTAATTAGGCAGAAGGTTTGTGAAAACACACACATGCCAAAATTTTAAAATGTTTATTCATTTAACAGAAACAGACATTTTCAACTTTAAAAACCTCACTCAGAGAGTTGGTAAAAACCAGGCATCGTCCACTGCATTATCAAGTAACTCTTGAAACTGATCTAACTGTGAATTCAGCATGCCTCTCCACTGATGCACGCGAGCAGGATAATACACTCTCAGCTCCTAAAAAAGGCTTTATATTTACCCTGATTAATTGCGTCTATAATAATTTCTCCAATTTTTTCCTTGTTCTGTTTGATGCATATTAAAACCTCATTTTATATAAATGTTACCTTACTACTCTGGCCTGGTTCCTTTCTCCCTGCCCAAATTCAGGCCTGCAATATGAAACACTGCAATGCCACTTCATTGTGGTGCTCAGAAAGAAGTTTACTTCCCCAAAAAGACTCATTGATTGCATCATCCTAGCACCCATAGCTCTTCATCGACTTGTAATGAGAAGCTTTCGAATACCTGCTGCACAATAGCACAATAATGAACCCCATACAGCGAGGAAGTGTTTGTCCTGTTCAGTTACTGTTCAAGCTTGCCTGGAAGTCAGCTTACTACCTCAAATTTCAACTGACGCATTGTCTCACAGGGCACAATTGTTTTGACACACTGCATGCAAGATAGGGAAATATTTTGAAGGCACAGGAGTTCTAACGCTTCCCTTTAGTCTCTTTTTAAAAGTTCTTGCTAATATCTCACCTATAAGCTTCAGAATTGATTTGTCTTATTGTCATCATTAGCACAATGTAACTGACTTTTTGGGGGCAAGAGCAGAAAGAGGAATGTATTTCATTACTAGCCTGCTTTTTGTGAACCAAAAACATGGGCAACTGCAATAGTGCAAGGGCTGATTTGTTTTTGAACACCATAAACCAAACTCTAATTTGGGAAGCCTGTAACTGAACGAAACATTAAGTCTGTTAGAAATAATCTAGTGCAGCCTAGTTTAGGAAAGAGACACAGAAATGCATTGGAAACAAATCTCATTGCTTAAAAAAAATACAAACCAAAACAAACCACACAGTATTTGGGAGTGGACATCAGATACAGAAGAGTCTGGGATAGGAGCATGCTCCAACCCCACAGATTTTGCAAGGCATTGCAATGCCTGTCAACTTTTCCACCTTTGAGAAACTCTTAAAACTGCTTCTGGGAAAAAAATCCAAGTCCTCTCTGCTCTCCTTCCCAGGCCACAGTAAATTACCAAAATGCCATGACAGCCTGTCAGTGTTCTCCATGCAGGTAGGCAATGCTACCAAAGTTCATTCTTTAAAGAAAAGCCATTTCAACCTGCTGGGCCTTTTAAACACCACCTTCATCACTAGACTTCAACTGCACGGCTGCGTTTATGTCTCCCTCCCCATCTCCTATTTCCTTACGTTATTATTTCCGTGGTCAAACATCACAACCCCCAGAGCTTGGGCAACGTGGTAGGTGTTGTGAGTGCAGTGCCAGACCAGCAGCTTACAGAGCAAGCTGTCTCAGCAGATTGACAATCAACAGGGATATCGATACCTCCCAGCACACTTGACCTGCCTGGTGGTGGAAAACAGCAGCAAACAAAAACAGGAGCAAAAAGGGTGCATGGCTAACGTCAGCTCCCACAAAGCATATAAATTCAAATTTTGCAGTGACTCTTGTAACTTCTTTCAATAGCAATAAAGAGTGAGAGAGAGTATTCAATTTTCTGCAAAAATGAAAGACTACACCCTTCTGCACAATGCCCTCTTGGAATGCATACCAGTGTTCACCAGATAAGAGAAAATCAGAACTACGTTCACAGTTATTTGTTTCTATTTAAGTTAAATAACAGAGAGGGTAGAAGAGAGGCAGTCCCAGATGATGGCACGTAGGGAAAACCATACTGCTACATTAAAGATGTGCTTTTAATTAACTTCTATCTGAATGATTATAATTAAAGACTTTACCACAGGTGTTCTTAGAATAATTACCTTCTATTTCCTTACGTAGTGCACATTCCCAGGAAATGTGAATCGAGACTATTTTGTAATTTAAATACTTTCCCAATTAGTTTTAAAATTTATTGCTTTTTAATTGGTTTATTGTTGAGATTTTCTTTGTGCCTTTTTGGCCCTTTTCAGATTCCTATAGGCTTTTCCAAGACCTCAGAAATGTCTTTCAGGTGGCCAGATGCAATTCTGAGCAGTTAACAGAACATAGGTTGCATTTTATTATGTTTGGATTCAGGAAAACCAGTTCATACACAGAGTTATAAATTTACTTTTGGACTTGGGAATAAATGGCTCATTTTTGTCACTGGTGCTGCACGTGTGGTACTAATTTCCCACAGTATTGTTCTGGAGATTGATATCTCTTTTAATGTTGTATTTGTATATAAGTCTTAGCAGATGACTGTTGTGCATCAAATAATGCAATGTGTACTGAATACAAAAGATTGACTAGCTATCCTGATTTTTTTTTTCCTCCATGAGACTAATTGTGCAGGTCAATGCATTTAGTAGCAATTCCTTGTTTTCTTATTAACATTTCCACTGATAATATAACAACATATTGTGAAATTGTCAATTATAAAACATAGGCCAAGAGAAACAGGCTCCTGCTTCATCTGTCCTGCAAAAACGTTGGGTCACATTTTTCTCATAAGCTTGAAATTCATAGTTCACAATCTTATTAAAACAGAAAGTCAGAGGCTGAAGATAGGATTTCATAAAGGGAGGAGAAGAATAATGCACAAAGGAGAATGATTTAAGGCAGAGAGTCCTGCCCTCTCTTGCATTAGTTCCTGACAGATCTGCAGCAGTTTTTAGTATGCAAGATTACACTCGTGAAATTCTTCTTAACTGTATCTTCCAGTCTAGGGAAAACAAACAACAATAACCCACGAATAAACAGGATCATTCATTTTCTCCTTATGTTTATTTCTGATTATGTTATCTTAATACTGAAATAACATTCAGCCAGAGTCAGTCTTAAGAAACTGAAGAGAGCTTTGAAGTAGCACCTCCTGACACAAAGCAACAGCATCAAATGGCACATATGCTGGTTTCAGTCTAACAGACAGAAACTAGGCTGCTAATACCACATCCACAGAGCTATCAGCGCTCAGCCCAGCTAAGAAGCTGCTGGGGAAGCCAGCCCCCCACTCCCCTCCATCAGCGGACATCAGGGAAGTACTAGATAGATGGATGCATGAGGGTGTGGGCTCACCTGCACGTGACACAGCATTGGAGATAGCGACCTTCCAGCCACAAGTTCTCATTTAACATGCTCATTCAATATAAGCGTGCAAGAAAAATTTTAAAGGGCATTGTAAAAATTATGATGTTGTAGATTTAAAACCATCTATCGCCTCCATTACAGCCTTCAACAATCCCCAAAAAGGCAGTCTATATATATATGAACACATACAACAATTCAGTTGCTAAAAGGCTACTTTTATAAAAATTTGATAGCAACTGATGCTAGAAATCCAATTACTGCTGAGTAAGCCACCTCAGTCACCTTATGCCTTTTGGTTTTGTCTTTTTATTTTAAGGACATTGACAAAGAACTGAGAAAAAAATATTTCCATTTTGTCAGTATTCGGAAGTAAATAAAGAAAAGAGAATTTTCCGTAAGTGCCCATTTGGGACTCTAAATCCTCTTTTCTTGCATTAGACTCCCTCCCCAAAGTTGAGTACCTGGCTGTAATTAGATAAAAATTAAGCCTTCTTTGAAATAAACTTTGGGATTTCTGTGTGTCAGCTTTCAAAGATAGGCAGAAATGTTCAGTGTCTATTTATTTAAACTCCTGTCCAGAATAAGACCTTGTTACTGTTGGCTCTTACCAAGCAAGCCTAGAGCATAAAGCATCTTTTGCCAAGAAGCACTGAGATTCTTCCTTGTAGAGTAATTCCCAAGCTTCTGACTGTCTTGTTCCCACAGTGCTTCATTAGCTGAACTGAATAAAATGGATTCTGTTTACGTAAGAACAGATATTAATAGAGTCCACGCTCATTTCCGTTGCATGCCATTCAAGGGCATACAAAATGACCGATTTAGTTAACACATGGGTGAAACCCTTCTGCTAAGTGGCCGCTAAGGTGAGCAGGGTCAAGAGAGAAAATAGAAATTTCACTGGGGATTGATTTTGGAGGCACAAGTAGGGAGTAAAGAGATGGAAATTGCATTCAGAGTAACTCCTAGGTCTGTATTTCAAGAATTTTAAAAGTTTAACCCTACAGAGCCTACATTCCACCCACATTTTATCAGTGTTAATTCCATCTTGCTCAGTGTGTGCTATAGGAAAACTGTATTTAGTGTACCAAACAAACAAAAAGTGATACAGAAGTGAAGAACCAATCTCCTGAATGGCCTGTCCCTACCTGTGCACCCCATTCTCAGCGCTTCTCCTTATTCAGTGGGGATATTTGCCTGAAATATGTATGAATCATTTCAGCAGTAGCCCTGCTTATCCAAATCTCTCTTTATGGTCAAACTTCATTCCAACTTTTCTTTGCTTATATAGAGAAACAGGGAAGGAGAAGAAATCAAAGCTTAAAGTCAATTACAAGGTTTAATCTTTCCACCATCCACTAAGCAACTTGGCTCAAATCTCTCTCCCTCACTTCTGCCAGCAGCTTGCATGGTTTATCTTCCCTGCTCCCAGAAACAGCAAGGCTTCCATCATAAACATCCTGCATTACATCTGGTCCAACAAACAAGGAGGAGAGCACAAAGGCTGTAAAGTAGAAGCATCCCTACTTTTCACGCACCTCTGGGTAGTGTACAAGAGCTGGTTGTGAGGTAGCTTTCTCCCACAGGATGGGGAAGGGAAGGAAGGATAAACAATAGGTACTTGAAGACAGGTTTTGGCAAGCCATGACAAGCAAAGTACAATGGCAAGTGTCTTTCTGCATTCCCTAGCAAGAACTGCATGAGCTAATGTGCCCCAGACATACCCTAAACATACAGCCACCTATACAATAAAGATGCCATGTGCCTATAGAACAGCCTACCACCAACATACCACCAACTACAGAAAAAGCCTAAAAATACTGTAAACTGCAGAAATCATAAGAAATTATGGCTTGTGAAAAAAAAGCTTTTGCAATACATTCTACAGTAGAGCAAAACAACCTGCTCTTGGCATTTCTCAGACTTTTAATGAATCTTTTCTCTTTACTAAGATTGCTCACAACTGTTTGTAACCAGTTTCAAGCCCTTCACATGCTCACACATTGGGCTGTCCAGTTGATAGGCAAGGTCTTTGTTCTGAACGCCTATGGAGACATTGCAAGCAGTGCTTTCTGTAAATGAAGTGCTGTGGCTGCCTGGAAAATAGCTCATGCAGACAGACAACTTGGAGACAGAGCAACTATCTGGCTCCTCAAGAATGACAAGGAGCCAACAAACAATACTTATTTTATATTCAAATCCAAATTAATCCCTACCCAAAGGAAGTGTTTTCAGAATGTTTGAGGAAAGTCTCCAGCTCACACAGATTTTTAGAATATATGTTGACATTCCATAGGGCAATCCAGGAAATGTAATTTGAGCCAGAGCTGGCAGGGAAATCCAGCTCTCTTTAACATGCAAGTTTACAAAGCAGCTAAAAAGGAAAGCTGAGATGTTGTGGAAGAGATTTAAGTTCTGAGACAGAAAGCACACTGCTTCAAGTGTAAAATAGGTAGCTAATGAAAAAGAATATGAGGAAAAAAAGAGAGAGAGTGAAAGTGAGTGCTACAAAACTGCCTACGCTCTTTCAGATTAATCCTGACAACTTTGTCATAATTTCTTCCTTTCCCAATTGATCTTTTTTGTTGGAGGAGCTAAAAAGAACAAAAATTTCCTCACAAATTCCCAGAGAGATACTAGCAGTAAGGCTGAGGCCAGAAAAGCTACCTTGGCTTGCTCAATTACAAAGATTTTTTTAGGGGACCATCAATACATAATTCAAGCATATACAGAGAATGACAAAAAGGGAAAAAAATTTTGAACCACATAAAAAACATTAGCTCAAAGGGTCAGATTTTAAAGGATATTTGAAAAGTTAAAAAGTTGTAATGGGTGTATTTAAGCTGTCTTCAGATGTTCAGTAGCTAAAAGCATGACTTAACGTGCATGAACATCCTAAAGCGACATGTTGGTGAAACTCTCACTTTGCACTGTTTCTCAGCGTCAGCCTGACTTTGTCCATTCAACAGTTCTGGGGTGTGTCTAATGCTTCTTAATGAGGATAGAAATACATCTTTTGGCCAGCATTAACATAAGTACGAAACTTTTGAGGTCTGAGAGCAACACTGCACAGAGGTCATCTATCCTGTTCCCCACTAAGCACAAGCAAAGCAGAGCTGAGATAGAGGGCTTAACAGGAGATGGAAACACATACACTGCTTGCTTTCTTCTTTCTGTTGTGATACTTTTTCTCTCCTCTTTTTGCACAAGAAGGGAACAGAGGGGATTGCTTTTTTTCATGTGAAGTTCTGAACTTACATCCACCGAACACAGAGGACAGTAATGTTAACCATCACTTCCCAATGTTCATCCCCACTGAAAGCAGCACGGCATCAGTAAGAACAGCGTACTTGCACTGATAGCATCATCATGCTGAGAACTGAGTGGGAAAGCAAATCTTGGAGATTTGGTTGTACTAGTTGAATGAGATACGTTATCAGTCCTGTTTTGATGAGAAATTCCATCAAGGATATAATAAATTCTTCCCAGAAAAGTCTTATCGAACCTTGCATACAGCCATACTCAGTTTCTACTTTGATGAATTGATATTTCCCATCTTAAAACAGGCCTGGTTGAAAAACTGCCTGTCTTTGACGCACACTGATCAAGGAAAAATCATGTGGGAAAGAGCCCTGAGTCAGCAGAAGGTTACCAGAGCTATTGAGATAGCAGGTATGCACTTCAATATTGGTCTTCACAGAGGTGAAGGAAAAGTCTCAGAAAAACTTGAGCAGAGCTAAGATAGTTCATGAATAATTTGACTTCTCTAGGGAAAAAAAAAAAAAAAAAAGTCCCTAAGACTAATGACTCGTGTAGCTACTCTGATGGCATCAAAGACTGGAAAACCTCAAATATAGTGGCAGCAAACTGAGAGAATCCATGCCTGTGGTATCACTACATGTCACAGAAGAGTTTAACAAGATGGCAAAAGAAAATTTGAAAAGGGATATGGAAACATAATATTAAAAAATGCATACATCATATTGAACCATTAATTCAGCTCATTCTGAAATGTGCTTGTGTCTGCCCGTGCTGTGGTTAATAGGGAGTGTATGAAACTCAGAATGCAATTAAGTCTTGGAGGAAGCACAGTTGGAGGCTGTGGCAGTTTCTATAGCAACCTGAAAGGCTCAAGACTAGTAACGGGAGATTAACTTAAAGGCAAGATAAGTATGTAACTATAGTTCTCATTTATGATTTTCTCTGCTTCCAAATGGGCAATGTATTCTTGATTTAAACAATACAGAAGTGCATTCAGATGTCCTACTTGTTACTAACTAGGGCAGAAATAACTTTTTAAAAGACCCTTTTAAAAATATTCTGACAATTTCAGAATCAGGGAATCATCGAAACTTCACTAATTAATTCAATCAAAATGGAAACCACTGAACTTGAATGCTGCCAGAAGATTAGAATGAGGCTTCAAGAGTTTGCTGATGTCAACGCGCTGTATGCTTATGAACAAATCCTCTTGACATATTTTTTGGATTATGCTTCAGATCAGGTATTAAGTCTTCAAAATGGTGAAGGCAAGATAGAGAAGAATTTTTGCACTACAGACCTTTTTCTTTCCTTTTTTTTTTTTTTTTTTTTAAAAAAAAAAGGACAATATTGAAGAAACATAGTCAGTATTTTTCCTGGCACTTAGCTTTTATTCAAAGGTTCAGCTGAGACTGTAGCCACCCTTTTAAACTCCTGTCCACCTTCCATACAAATAAAACAAGAAAAACGTACATTAAAGATATTCCCTGGCCACATCCCTAGTGCAGTCAGTTGTTCTGAACTTGTTTTACTTCATCATTTAAAAACAAATGATACATGCATAAGACATTCAGGAACATGTATCCAGGAAACAAACATATTCTTGCCCTATCTTCTGTACTCTTTTGAACTGTGGACAAGACAACATTACCACGGGGACCGAAAGCAGTTACATTAGCTAAATAGCTAGTCCAAACTAATTTACCCTATCCACCCTGCCAAGTAATGTAGAGCTAGCACTAGCACTTCTGCACAGCACGGGGTTGTCCTGCACGGTATCTGTTACCATCAGACTGACAGAAAAATAACACTGCCCCTACTTCACTACTCATCGATGAATTAACCCACAGTGTGTTCCACGGGTTACCATGGAATGCCTGCCTCAGACAACAACAAACCTCTTGGACTGACCCAACCTTGCCTTCAAACCCTCATGTGGTTTTATTTGCGTGGTAAGCTTTTTTTTGGTTGAAATTTGTTGACTTGTTGCGTATTTGGGGAAAAAAAAAATGCAGATTTCAAGAAGTCGCTGTTATGCAATTCAAAATGTTTGTTCCACTTCACTGAAGATGTTCCAACCTGTCTATGATAATATCTAAGCACCACCTAGAGTAATGGGACTGGCATAGCATTATTTACAATGGAACATGTTCTCTGCTACTGCTATGGTGGGAGGTTGCCTGTTGATGTGGACAACACAAGGAAACAATAAGCTGATATTTTTTCTCAAGACCATACTACATTCTCTGCCATAAGCAAAATATTTCATCATGTAAAATGCTCTGTTTCAGGAATAGTACTGTCTTCTCCACAAGATCATTCCAGGGTCAAAAGTGGCTTTAGCCAGGGAGCTCCACCACATCAACTACACAAATCAGAGTAGAGGTGACACAGGAATAATCTTTTTATCAGCATAGCTTGGCCCTGATCCATTGAAGGCTTCTAACATTTGGACTAAGCCCTTCAATCTCTACCTAAAGCAACCGAGAGCCAATGAAGAACATGAAATACACTAGGATTTTCTCCAACATTTTCCCTTCCTAGGAAGAAAACCCTCTGCAACAAGAACTGCAGAACCAGGCTGAAATGCATTGAGGTAGGAAAGAAACCTTGCCATCCTCTACAAGGAGCAATTTACATCATCTCCACCAGTACAATGCCTAATTTATAGATAGGTGACTTCTCCTTGCTTCAGTGTCATATTAAACAAAGAGCCAATAGCTTTACAGGTGCAAAGTTGGTCAGAGTAGCGAAAATTTACTCCTATTAGTTTAATTTAACACAGAACAAGAAATAAAAATAAAGAGTCTCTAATGCTAAGTGTTTGTTCTACTTTGTAACAGCAACAGTTTCAAAGAACTTTTTCACTTCCAAGAAACAAAAAGTTGGTAGAGAGAGGAAGAAGAGAAAAGAAGGGAAAAGAAGGAGGGAAAAGGATATACCTAAAGACCTTGTAGCAGTTTCCAGAATTAATATTTTGTTCTGAGTGGAAGAGCTGCAACAGGGTGAGATGAGGACACCACTCTCAACTTCTTCATTGAAGTGATTTGTAAGTTGATACCAAAGAATTAATTTATTCTTCTATTTTCCACTGCTAATTTTTTTCTCCCTTTCAACCAGTTGAAAAGCCACAATTGAAGACCATACAGGGACAGCAGCAGCCTTTCAACTCTAAAGTCAATTTTCATTAAAAAAAGAAAGCCCATGCTATATAAAAATTTCAAAGAAGGGAACATTACATATTGTAGAATCTATTAAATGGGAAGAAGTTTAAGAGATCCGTCATTCCCCTCAGTATTCTTAGGAGATGACCCATCCTTTAATTGAAGTTACCATATCCCACTTTGAAGAGTTTCTTTGCCTTTTTTAAAGTGGCCATGGCAGTGCCAAGCTTCTCAAGAGAGCGAGCTTGATAAGAATATAAAAAATGCTACCGTCCTCTTCTCCACATAAAGGTTTTTATATTTTTTCCTTTGATTTTGACAGGATATGAGTTTCCCTCCTTTAAAGAAATAAAGTAGGTTTCACTAGAGGAAAATGCAGCAACATTTAGAAATATGTATCTCAGGTATCAGCAAAGGTTTGGAAAACAGAAATTAGAGCAAAGCTTTGTAAAGTTGTTTGTTTGGCGTTTTTTTTGTTTAAATCATGGTTTAGTAGATTCCTACGCACACTTTTCAGGAACAGCGTATCTGTGAATTTTAAGTATACAAATGAATTGGTCTCCTTCCTGTTTTCCTATAGACGTTAGAAACAAACAGACTTCATAAAGACTGACAATTACAGGGATCTGGATTTGCTATAGACATTTAAAACAAATAGTCTTTATAAGGAATGACATCTACATGGATCTGGATTTAGATTTCATCTCTCTGGTCAGAAAGTGCAATGACTTTGTTATCATGTGAATACAGGGGATAAAGAACACTGGAAGAGAAGTCAACACTGCTGCTGCTAATAACTAAATCATGCCCCAGGCAGATCCAGAAGGAGATCTTGTTTTAGTTGACAAGTTTGCCTGCAACTACAAAGTTGCTAGAAGCATCTTCATTCTACAACTTGCAAGAAGAAAAGACTATTTTCTTTGTAACACACAAATTACTAAGGGCAGGTGAATAGAAAGGCATGCAGAGCTCACTGATTATCTAGAATACAGCAGCTTGCTGGTCTGCCAACAGCAGTTTTCACAAGTTGCTTAAGCTTCTAACATGAACCATGCTTAGTGGCTGCAAAGGGTAATTAAATAGCTACAGCTCTTTACTATTCCACAGCCCATTTAATATTAATTTGGAATATAGCTTATCTTCCTCTTCTCCTGCCCCCCACTCCAAAGAGCATTTTGGTTAAGCATAGAAAGCATTATGGAATATAAATAGTCAGTGAAATAGCTAGGAATTTGATTAGACTAAACATTAATGGCATGAAAGCAAGAGTTTGAAGAAAAATAAAGCAGCAGGTCAGATATTTAATCAAGGAAATATTCTGCTCATCCATCATTCCTTGCAATTAAGCAGTAGACTGCTTGCTATACTTTCCTAGCGAAAATATGCAAAAGACAAACATATTTTTAGAGGTACTGTACAGTTTTGAGTTACAGCATGCTGCATGTATCTAAACTCATCTCACAGGGTATTATTGCTGCATGGTCCTCTTGTATTGACCAATTAAAAAGATCATGAAGCTCAAAGCAATCCATGTAATTCCCAATGAGTTTGAAAATAGAATTAGAAAGTAAAGAACTAAAATCATATCAGATAAAGAGTTCTAAAGCATAATTTCTTCACTTAATCTCCGCCACTGCTCTATGAAAATATGAAAGCCATCATGTAGACAGTCTGGTAAACCAAAAATGTTGTGGTTTTTTGGTTTGTGGGGTTTTTTTTGTAAAGTAATATATTTTATCTTCCAATGTAGTCCCATTCAGCTTGATGTCATGGATGGGAGGAAAAAGAATATAAATAAAACACATGAAAATCCTAAAGCTACAGAGCTTAGGATCTGCAAAGAACTCCATATGTCATCTCTTATTCTCCTCTACTTACACCCACATACTTATCTTGTGTAGCTTTACCCTTCCCCTGCCTGCAGGGTTTACAGAGGGCTCAGCCTTCCCCTGAGCCAGCACTCAGGCCCCTCTGCTGCCTGTGCCAGGCAGAGACGCCAGCAGCCCTCATCTTGGCAAACCTCTGCATCTTTCGGCCACCCCATGGGCAAGATGGAGGGGAGGTCGGTTTTAACCTGTGGATTTGGGTCCCCTCTGTGCCCAGCTCTCCATGCCCAGAGGCTGGCATGAGGGGTCTCCCGAAGTAATTGAAAGCTGAGCTCCTACGGCTGCTCTCTCATGCAGCCCAGTGACACCAGCAACTCCCAAGCAAACCTCCAGTTGCATACTGGAAGCAATGCTGGGTCAAACAGCAGCAGCCCTTCAAGTATTTCCCTGTCCTCTTAACAGCTTACAGAAAAATTCAGTCCTGATCAGCATCCTTTAACATGATCATCTCCAGGCACAGCTGACTACCTCACCACTTGGCAGAATAGCCTAAGGCCCACACTATTATTTCTTTACTAGCCAGAATCCTTGTATGCTCATCTGCAGTCCTCTGGGAATATGGCAACATCTAATTAAAGCAGACGGTCAGTGAAAATTGAAAGGTCAGAATTAAGGTTGTTGACAGAACCTCAGCTTCAAGTGTCCATCTAGATTACCAGCCACGCAAACCAACCCGTGCGTGCAAAGCCAAACTGCAGTAATGTTTGTTTAAATTAAAAATGGTCTGTGAACTGACTAGAAATGCACTTGGGAAAAAAGCACATATGGAGGTGTTGTGTTTATTTGCTCTTATTAAAACTTTCTGAAGTATCCTGGTTTTTCCATAATACTCTTAGAGGCTTTTTCCATTTTTTTCTTCCCATTTTTTTCCACAAACCTCTCTTTTTTTTGTTTTGAGAAAAAAAAAAAAGTTCTATCAGTAAATCAGGATAACTTGGACAAAACCTTTCTAACCTTGAACGCTAAGTTCAGCACGCAACTTTGCCATACATTTCCTTTTGTTTCTATGTTTTTGGCTCAAGTGCGTTTGTATTTTTATTACAGGCATATTTCATCCCTTTCTTTTTTCATAGCAAAATAAAAAGGTACCCAGTATTTAGTTTCATAGTTCTGGAAACTATTTAGCAGAAATGCTGACTCAGGAACGTCCATTTCCTTTTTTACTTGAAGCAAAGAAATTAAATACTTCAGAGTCTGCTCTATAGAAAAGCCCCAAATAAACTGGGAGAGAGAGAAACTGCACTACGCTATAACATCCTAATAAGCTTTCAAGATTCAGCCAAGCCTTTCTACATGCAACTACAATAAGTGCTAGCCATATTCCTCCCTCAATTCGGGTTGTTTAAATACTTCAGCACGTTTGCATCTTTGCAAACAGGTGAAACAGACTAATTAAAGAGGAACAAAGCAGTCTAGGAATTGCCGGGGTGGGGGGGGGTGGGGTGGGGGGGATGTTTGGAAGGGAACTAGAGGGGAATCTGCATTCAGAATATGTCTATTAAATCCACTACTGCATAGCTCTGCAACTAACCACAATTAAATGAACTACAATTAACTACAGTTAAATGAAAAACAGGATTTTCTTATTTTATTTTTTTTTCTCTGACAGTGGAATTTTTTTTCAGGTTTGTATTTTTCTCTACATTTCTTGCCTGCTTTTCTGATGAAAAATGAAAACATTTCCCACTCCCATCCCTAACCTTGCATGAAATGAAAAGCCAGTAAGGGTTTAAAATAATGTCTTTTTGTTCTCCTACTATTACAGCCAATGACAAGTGAAAAGGCTGAAATATTTTGATGCTTACGTATCACAAGCCTTTCAGTAAAAATACTTTTAATTTCCCAAGGGATGACTTTCCTATCAAACACTTCACTTCTGACGTTGTTTTTTCAAAAAGCCCTGATCATCAGCAAACAAATCAAATTGCTCACGTACACCAAAGAAAAGGAACACAAAAGTGGTAAGAGATTTTATTGGTAGTCCTGCTGAGGTAAAGAAGGCAACATGAGCACAATATAAAAAAGGCTTGCCTTTCATAATGGTTTGGAGGTGAATTCATACCCTTCCTTCATGCCTCTCTGCTATCAGTAATTATCTGAGGAAGGAACAGGCTGATGTTCTGATACATTACAAAAATAGAAATGTAATACCTAATTTTAAGATAGGTACTCAGAACATATTAAAGGGTTATGTTCAAAGCAAGTAACAGCTCTGGAGTGAAAGAGAACAATGCTGACACCAAGTGGAAGAAAACGCTGCCAGCTCCATCGTCTATTGCAACCTTGAGACGCCTGAAAATCACAGACCCACAAGTCTTAGGTTTAGGTGTTGTAGGTCATTTTTTTAAACACCAGAGGAAGACCACACAGATCCTCTGAAAGCAGATATCTGTGTCATCCTAATGTGCACACTAGCTGATTAATTATAATCCTCTTCCTTGTAGTGTAGCTGATCTTAATAAGCAAAGCAACTGGCTGCCGCTCTGAACATAGCAGGTATTATTCTCCTTCACAAATTGCAGATAAAGCTCCTTAATCTGTAATCTACATAAATTCTGTGAGCCTGAATACGGTAGGAGCTTTTGAGATACTCTGTTCACAGCAAAACTGAAAACGGGCATTCACAGACTGAAAAGTAACAAAGACAAGTCTCCACTGAGTTGGTTTCTGTGCCGCGTACTGCTTTCCAAACATATTTTCCAAGCCAGGAAGGGTCTGTATCAGTGACCATTTTTAGAAAGACCTTCCCCTCTCACACACTTTCTATCATTATTCAATGACAGACAGTGCTCAGCGTAATCAGCTAGTGTGATTGCTTGAGCTCTGTTCTTGTATTATTGATTGCATTAAAGAATCTCAGGATTTCAGTTTGATCGGCTTCCGTCTTCGGTGCTCAAGCTGCTTGTTACAGTAAAGCACAGCTGACTGTGTGCTTCGTGTCACACACAGCACAGCGTCTCCTGACAATATTCTCTCCTAGAGCAGACTTTCACAGAAAAAAAAAAAAAATTAAATTATAAAAATCTGTGTACAGGGCGGGTGGGGTGGGGGGGAAGAGAGAAAAGTGGATAGTGGCAAAATCCACTAATTCATAGAAAGGGGTTAAAGTGTGACAGCAGCGTCCCAAAGCACTTGTACAGCAAGTCAAGAGAAACCCCCAGTTTTGCTGGAGCAAACATTAAATCAGTGACATTCCCTCCACGCCCCGCAGCTCACTAAAAATGGAGACCAGGCACGCTTGTTGTTTCCAAGTTACAGATCTCCAGTACAAAGGCCAGTCTGCTGCAGATCACAGACACAACACATAAATAGCACCTCGCGCTCTCTCTGCCCTGTTCCTTCCACTGACAGGCAGAAAGGCTCCGGCACTGAAGACCTAGGAGTAATGAGTACTCCAGCCGCATCTACTTCGGTTGTTCTAAGTCACACTTGCAGAGGCTACAGCAGGTTTTATCAAATTCTTATGCCTACAGTTGGTAAAATATTCTGCACTGTTTATCCAGAAAGAAAGAAAAAAAAAAAAAAAAAAAGGAGCCTTAAAATCTATTGTCCACAATTTTTGTAGGAATACAGGTCCTACTTGATCCTCAATGTATGGCATTTTTTATCCAGTCTTCTGGTTTGGGCAGTACTTAAATGCACAATTAAAACTTAGTGTTTCATGAGTCCATGCTTTTGCTAAATTTACAAATGTTAGGGAAAGTACATTTTCCGTGAATGGGAAATAATACAAAGTCGTATAATGCAATAGCAATCCTTACAGAAACATTGACAAATCTCCTGGCAGTTCATATGGTACACACAGGATTTGCTATGTTTACATCCAAACCCAAGTAAAGGTTATTATTGCTAAGCAAAGAACTCAAATGAAAGAAAATAAGACCTGTACCAGTTTAAACTTAGGAAAAATTGTAAAGAGCCACAAACAGGAATTGGAATTATGTTCCTCTACCCACGAAAAAATTATTTTGACAAGAAAATTTAGTCTAACCTGGAAGTTTCAGTATACTAGGTCATGAGATAATGTCTGTTTTTTTGTTTGTTCCAAATAGTTTCGACTAATTCCACAAGCATTGTCATGGGATTAGCAAAGTACAACATCAGTTAAATTATTACTGTCCTCCAGATTGAGGACAGTCCATTTGAGAGACTGCCATTTATTTTTTATGGCAACTTCAGATGAGAGGGAGGCACCACATTTTTTTTGCAAAACAGGGTTAATGCTGAAATGTCCATCTGATCCTTGAAAAAGGCTAAAAACTCAAGATTGACAAAACTCTCCAGACCACAAAAGCCTTCCCAACAAAACCATAATTTGAGTAGATAAAGCATCCATTAAATATTCAGTTGCATTGTTCTGGCCAACTCCAAACCACACTGCAATTTCAGAAATTCACTCTGAGGTGTCTGCGGTCAACCTGCAAGTCCAGGAGAGTGTCCAGCTCCAATTCCCCAGCCCTCTGGGATCTCTGCAATCCCTTCATAATGGGGTTCCACGATTGTAGCGAGTAGCTACGTGAAATCCAACCAATAGGCAGTCCCTGCAGCCTTACTGAGACATAGTGAAGCACGCGTAAAAGGACAAAGGAAGAAAAGAAAACAAGAAATGAGACTTGCTTCCTCAGGGTGTAGGCTTTTTTCTTCTAATTAATCCCATGCTTTGATGGAGAGACATGCAATGGCTTGTACGCACCCACAAAGTCAGGCTTCTATTTGTTTGCAAGACAAAGGTAGCATGCATAATTCAGGATGGATTTATCTATGACTTCTGTATGGAAAGGAGATATGAAAAAACACTCTTGGACTAGATGCAAAAAAAAAAAAAAAAATCCATAGTCAACTTTTATCTAGAACACAAGATTCACAAGTGATAAGGGCACACAGCATGACAAATTGCTATTAGCAAGGTTTGGTCCATAATTTAATTATACTATAGAAGTTAAGCTAATCTTGTACACCTCCAGCACAGCTAGCGATACATTTCAGGTTAAACACAGTTACCTAGAGAGGCTTCAGGTCACAAACACCACCAGCGTTGTCTAACCTCTTTTTAAAGAGTGATTTAAGCCAAACAGGAAAAACAGTTTAGTACCAGTGCATTTTGCAAGCTCGGACAGAAGGTTATAGGACAACTTTAAGAAATGAAACCCTGGCAGGATTTTACAGCATTCCAACTCCAGTCTAAGAAAATAAATAAACGTACAACATACAATGGCCAGGAAAAAGGACAAACTAAAATGAATAGTAGCTTGGATATATCTTTTAAACCACTCTCTTTAGATGGAATAGGTGGCAGTGAGTAGTCTATTATCCAGCCAGGGTAATAGTTCTGAACTATTAGACTGGTGTCTCTCAAAAACTTGCAAATTCTTCTTCCAGTCTGTCAGCCTGAATTAGCCTGCAGAGGCAGAGTAGGTGGGATGACTCTGGCACTTCAAGATACTAAGAGCTCTGCTCAGAAACAATGGGTCTTGCCCATCTCAGCCTAACAAAGACACAACTGGAGGTCAAGTTTATGTCAGCTGTATGGCATGCCTGCCAGATTGGTATGGCTTTAATTTGTTAAAGCTCAAATAATTAGGGTAACATATAATGGGGGGGGGGGGGGGCAGAAAAGGGGAAAAGGCACCCCAAAACCACCAACAACAAAAAATCACAGGAATTAAGTAGTCCAAATGCAAGTATCTGTGTAACTGCTTTAAGTTATTTCATGAGAAAGAGCCAATAAAAGCAAGTTTCATTTCCAGGAAGCAACAAGGGATCTGAGTCAGGTTTGCCATTTCACTTTTTGCTTGCTTTGCTGGAACTAGAACAGGCACTTTTAATAGGTTTAGTTTGTAAACCTAACTTTGATGTTTCCAGTTTAATGGACTTTGAGCAATTGTTATATTATGAAAGATGAAGGGTACCTATCCAACGTGCTGGGTTTCCTGCCCAAAATTACAAAAACAAGATCAGCCACAGAATACTGAATTCCCTTCTCACCCACAGATGAGAATTCTTTCATAAGCTTACCTCAGAGCAGGAGAGTGCCTCATGGCTATGCCTTGGCTGAGGTTTTATTAAAGAACTTGAAAGGATCTTTTCAGCAGAATTCTTTCCCACATCACCACAATCCCAGACAGACTGTGACATTTTGCAGAATTACAGGGAGGGAAGTTGCTTCTAAAACAAAAGCACTGCAGTAGAAAGCCAGGTTTCCTGGCTTCTCTAAAACCGTTCCAACTTCCTTTAGCTGCTGATGCTTCTTCTAGTTTTGTAAGCAGAAGCAGATATAACAGGACAACTAATATTTTGACCCTGCATGCTCGTTTGAGTACAGGTTGCAGGAATTCTCAAAGATGGTAGTGACATGGGACATCTTCAGAGAGTAAGGGCAGCTAGAGGTGTGGGCTCCAACACTATCTTTATGTGAAACAACCCTAGTTTTAGATTTTGGGCCGTGTCCTGTGATATAGCAGGAATATTTCAGAAACATCCTTGTATCAGTGTATTTTGTTCTCTGTACCTACGGCTGTACAGGATTTATTTTAAAAGAGAGGTTCCAAGGAGCAATAAAGTCTCAATATCCAGTTTGGGATACATAAGATGCTCCAAATGCTGAATTCGACTTTGTATTAGAAGTCTGCTGGTTTTCCTTAACAAACACGCTTGGAGGAAGAAGCCAGGAAATTAAGGAGTCACAAACACGAGCACCATGATCTACAATTATATACAATGCAAATCTCTTATAATTCTTCACCTGATCTGGCACGTTGCTATCCATCTAGTCACAAACCGCAAGGACGTGTGGTAACTGCATGGTGCAACGCTAAACTGTAGGTTTTGCTACAACATTTCCTTCATGTCTTCTTCTAAAAATCAAGTTAAGCAGCAATGACACATCACATCACAAAGTGAAAACAAGACTTATATTGACCCTGTCCCTAAACCAGCATTTGTCTATCATGTTTCTTCCACCAGGAGGTTTTTGGCAAAAAAGGCAAAAGAGGAATCGAAGTACTAACAATGTTTTAGAAAAAGATATGCCCAAGGAGAGGCTGAAACATACACAGTGAGCTCTGGAAAGGTGAGAGGGGTTTCACCATTCTGGTTTTGCTTTCCTGCATCATCACTGTACAGCCAAACACATACAAAATAAGAAGTGCTTCATTAGAGGAAAAATCCAGCAACTTTGATCTAACAAATCTTGGCATCAAGATATTTAAAATTGGAACAACTTGGGATTTTATTCTTGACCTTTTACTTTTGCCCTTGCATTTTTTTTTTTTTCAAAATCATAATTTTAAACACTCATGTTTCCCCTCTAGCTTAGGCATATGATGAATATTTGCATTGCTAGCAACAAGCTATAGTCATTAATTACATTATGTATAAGCAAATATATTTCCATTTGTAGGTTCGAACCTAACGAAGCACTTTTGATTACTTGCTGAACCAATTAATGTAACTTTCTTACCTGAAGGCCATCTGCTTGTCTCTGTGAAAAACAAGGGTTCAGGTCAACAAAAAGCATCTCATGATGTTGAAGCAAATACAGCAGGAGGCCATTGTAAAGCCTTTGTTCTTCACAAGCCAAGGGACTGACAGGGATCCTAAGGGAAGAGAAGAGGGATTAAGTTTAGGAGCTCTCAGATCAGGAGCTAATGATGAGTCACACAGGGAGCCCCCCGGTACCCAAGATAATTCAGCTAAGCAGACAGCTAGAAGACTGGACAAAACAGAGTGCCAGCCTCATTTCCCACAAGCAACTGTTGGGACAGGGACCGACTTAATTTGGTGGGTTCACAACACTGGGAGCCTCACGGTGATGGAGCCCCAGTTTGCTGCAGCAACTCACAACACAATGAATCTTTGAGGTAGCACAACAGAACAGTTGAACTTGACAGTAACTCAGCCATGAAGTTCATAAAAATCAAGGATGAAGAGGACAAAAAAAGCCTTAGAAATCTGCCATCACTCACTGGCATTGAGGCTGGAAGAAAGGCGTTTTGTTGTTCTAGCTTGGTTTATGAAGGTGAACTTTGATGGCTAGAATGTCTTATTACCAGAACTGCCTGAAAAAAACCACACAGGTAAGAAGTTGTTTCAATGCAAAAATTTATGAATTCACAGATATCAGGCACATGCAGTGGAACTTACACATGCTCCTGTTAAGAGGTTTTGGTGCGGTTTTGTTCCTTTCTTTTTCTTTCTCTTTTTTTTTTTTTTTCTCTTTTTTTAAATAATTAGTAGCTGAACTTTTACTATCTATGCAAAAAGACTAAGTTAAAATAATTTAACTTAAAGTCAGGGGATTCTTTATATGGGATTTTCATCTCATTCCCTGATGAAACCGTGTATTTCCCCAATCCACCCCCAGTCCCATGAAGAACTGTTTGGAAGTTTGGAGAACATTTACATAAATGCTGTCGCCTTAATCCAGCTTCTCTAGCCATGCTGCACCAACTCAGTTCCACCCAGCACAATATTAATATTTAAACAAGAAATTCATAAACTCTGGAGACTAATGTGGAGACATACACACACCAGTCTTCGGTTTGCTAAATCAGTACATTCATTATTAATTTGCGATTTTAAAGTACAAATATACGCACTGGGCCCAGTCCAATTAAATATATGCACTGGGCCCAATTGCTCTCATTCACATGCTCCTTCTGTAAACTTACTGTTGTTTCTGTAAGAACTTGAATTTGGGCTCCTTTTGAAAGATGATGGTTTAAGCAGAGTTATAGCCAGGTACAGTGTAGACAGATTTACAGGATAAACTACTGCATCATCACATCTTTCTTTAGGGTTGGCTAACATTTCTCATTCTTAGATTCCTCCTGTTCTCAGAACAGACTCAATTTCTCCACAAAAAGCAAGCCCATCTGTAAAACCTGGTTGACTGAGCAACAGCCTTTCCTGCATACAACAGTCCTAAGAGATTATTCATCGCTTACCCAAACATTAAAACCCTCTACTCGCAGGCCATAGAAACAATCTTTTTAGTCCCTTGCCTTCTTTTTCAGCTTCTTTCTTTAACCTAGACATATGTTCTCGAATCCATCTCTGCCAGCTGTTAACTCTTACCAGCAAGGAACACTCCACAAGCGTGCTCTCACCCTGCTTATTGGGTCCCACTTTCCCTGACTAGCAGCCTATATTTTGGGTGCCCTGTTCTCAATTCATTCTAAACCAAATCTAATCAATACTCTGGGATGCGACCCTACCGCTGACTCCAAACATCAGTGTCTGCTCATTCACAGATATCCACGGGTGGCAACAGATGGGTATTCCAAATATAGAAAATACATTTTTAGTTTCCTCTTGCAGCCACCTTCCACAATGACTTTCAATTAATTTTGGAAAATAATCACTTCCTGCCTCTTCAGATACTTCTGCTGCTGGCAGAAACTGAATTATCAGGCTGAATAGAGGAACCATGTTTATACACTGCTGAATCCAGAACATATTCCTAGGAAGAGCACAGCTACTGAAGCATATTCTGCACTTCACATAAAACCCCGGTAATCAGTTGCAGTACAAATGGAACACAGGAGAACACTCACTACAAATAAGAAACAATTCAAACTTGGTCATCAGGAATCAGCTACTAGTTTCCTTGAGCCTAAACCTTTCAAAGTTGCTTTGCCACAAAGTGCAAGCTAGAAAATCCATACAGTCCCTTGCCTTGGCTTTTTTCAGGAGATCTGCCAAGGTTCCCTGCTGGCAGAGGCTTGTGTATGAGGCTTGCTGCAAATTTACAGAAAGAATGAGTCAAAGTGAGTAGAAGCAAACAGCTGGTTGGCTAGTATCCTTGTACGCTCATGCAGGAATTACTTACTGAGGTTAGCAGCAGAAATCTTTACCAAGATGAGGCATAATGAAGTACCCACAGAAATTTAAGTAACAGCAGTTGAATCTCTGATAAAAGCAAAACAGCTCATTCTTGTTGGTGTTTACAGAGACTACCAGGACATGAAACAGCTCACAAGAAGAATGAATGGCAACAGAAATAAATCGTTCAGAGGATAAGGAGAAAGAAATAAACAGCAGAAACTGACAGAAGAGTGGCGCTTAGCAAAGAAAGCGTAGGGAGTAGCAGCCACCCTGAATTTTGGCCTACGTGTTACACTTTGGTTCCTCTTACTTAGGAGGCAAGGACATGAATGCTGCATCATGCAAATATTAAGATTGAAGTCTCAAAAGATAAGAAACAGATGGCAGGGTCAAAAATCTGAAAGAAAAGCAATGGGAAAGGTGCTAGCGGAGCAACTTAACAGCAGTGAACATAGCTTAACTCAGTCTCAGGCAAAAAATAGCATGAGGGAGGGAGGCCAGTAGAAGAAATCACAAGGACCTGGTTTGCAAAGGAGAGTAGCGGTAAAAAGAAACATTTTACTCAGTTATGCTTTTCTGAAATACACCTTCTTTTCTTACCCCCACCTTTGGGTCTTACCACCCTGAACAGGGACAGGAAGCTGTCTAATTACTAATTACTAATAACATAACAGAATAATTCCGATATGAAGATTTTAGTTAAATATCCAATACAAGCACTATCAAAGTAAGGGGGTACAATAAATTAGAAACAGAGAAGAAACAGCTTATTTAACATTCCATTTTCACACAAACAGTGATATTAGTTTCCTAGCATTTAAAATTCGCGATAATAGGAGTTCTCTGTGATCCAGTAACTAGACTTCCAATATAATACCTCTGCTAAGGCTTATATTATTTTTGTGTTGCAATTACCATAGTTACTAATTATGAAGTATATGCAGTTTTGGCTTGCAAGGTTTAATGAGCAGCAAGTTTTATATTCCAATTTTGTGTCCCCATGGCCCGTACACGTTCTGTGTTCCAACTACTGAATATTCCAACTCAGTTATTTCAATGAAACTATAAGCATGACAGGTCTCCACAAATAAAAGTGTCAACAGATTGAGACAGGTGATAATCATAGGCAGAATTTACACTTGAATATAAATAGATAAAAAATGTAAAGTAAAAAGGCTTATAAACAACCTAGTTTACTTGTTTAATGTCAAAGAAAGAAGAAGTAATTGCACAAAACCGCAGATTGCCAGAATAGATGCAGATTTTAACACCTGCAATGAATTAGTGCTGTACGTGGAGCTGACATTACATCCAGAAGGTTATTTCCAACAAATGCATGGGGTAGGCATTTCTGCAGATTAGATCTAGAGTTGTTTTTTTCCATAACCTTCACATTCTGACTGAACAACTACAGCAAACACTACCCAACATGTCTCACTTTCCAGTGAATCTACACTCTGGCTGCCAAATGTTTCATAACGTGGCAGCTAATTGCACTAATTCTTGCTCTGAAAGAGATAAAGGATATTTACGACTTTATTCCCTGTGTCAGCAGATACGGTTTGCCACATTAGACTACCTTGAATTTTGCTGCTGTACAGGACAATACGAATGGTTTATTCTGAATCATTTGAGGCCTCAGGTCACTCAGCAGGAAGCGGTATGCCAATGTCACTGAGAGAAAGTCGCAGTTGCAAGGCTCTCCTCCCCATCCAACTACCAAAAAGGTGGTTTTTCATAATCCTAGGAGGTAGCTCTCCAAGGATAGCACTGGTTAAACACAAAATGAGCTCCAGACTTACTGGTTTCTCCCCCAGAGCTGGCGAGATCAGAATGACTGTAAGAAGCTGGAGTGAATGTTCATAGGGCAGATATACTTCTATTTATGGTAGCTGTGTTGTCCTGACAAGTCGCTCTGGCAGGGAAACCTGATACTGATCGTTTTCAAGGCTTCTCAGACAGGTCATTGCCACAAGCATTTAGTTTAGCACTAAGCGTACTTTAAAAACCAGACAGAGGGGCATGTTCAAAAGTAGCTGGGCCATCTCCCAAAACACAGTGGGTTGCTTAAAAACTGAAACAGCTCATCAATCAATGAGGGAGCCTCCTGGATTCTTATGTGTTGATACAGAAATCAGTGGGAGCACATTCAGAGGATTTGGGAACGGAGATAAAGGAATAAAATAAAGTATTCTTGCATGTGTGTGCATGCACAGAAGCCCCATGTGATAGCAAAGGGGGCCTGATGGCAGCAGAGCGAGAGTCAGTGCAGTCCTCATTGACTTAGTGTGGGGGTCAAGGGATAGATTTTTGGTGAAGGCCTTTTGGCATCAGCCTTTTACCCGTTTAGAAGTATCGCCACACAACTAATCCAGACACTGGGAAGTAAACCTCATCTGCCTACACTCATTTACTAATTTTAGCATGCAGATATTAAGGAACTTGGGGTTTGGTCGTAGAACTGCTTTGTTCCATCACTGAATATCCTCCATGGTCAAGCCTATTCTCACAGGAGCAAACGGCGTAACTCCTGCCACGCCACATGTCATTGGATTCTCATCCCTAGCTGTACTCTCGCTAAAGTAAGGATCCTTTTGCTTATACCACCTGCAAAGGTTAAACTCTGGTACATCTGGTGATAAGCCCACAGAGCAGGTAAACAGACAAACATGGAGACCTATGGAAACAGCAGCAAGGTTTAAGAGAGCAGTTCTCCAAAACAAACCCTGTGATTGATTTCTTATATGCTTGGTACCAATTTTTATGACTGTAGCTTTTTAATAATTTGTTTGGCTTCCCATACAAAAGAAGTGAAAAATATCAAGGTTTCTTTTACTGCATAGAAAATACTAATTGTTGACATATACATTTTTGTAAAGTGGCATTAAGCTGAAATGGCTATGATCCACTAAAACAAAGGTTTACAAATTATAAGACAGGTATAAGCATTTTAACATCCTGTAGTGTCAACATGAAGGATAGGATAAGGAACTAAATCGTTCCAACTCCACTGGAAAATCTTCCATTATCAGATCACTTTAGGCTGTTCCTTCCTCACCAACCTGACTTACATGACATATGCCCTTCCACCTTTCTTTTTTAGCATCCATTTATGCGCCCACCCACCACCATCCCAAACATACCTTCTCTAGCTTCAGCCAAGCACTCACTGCTTGTGAGTTCAGCTGGTCTCTGGATGTCAACTTCCATTTTAGCGACAAGGGCAGAACAAGTTACTGCTCTTTCTTAATAGAGGAGATACATCAAATACTATTACAAGGTCAAAGTCAGCCTTAGTTTTTAGCCTTGATTTTGAAAAGCTAAGTAGCCTCCACAGCCAGCACTCAGTTTGGCTAAGAAAAGAGGAGTAGTTCTCATTAAACAGCTCTCCATCCCTCATGCCTCTTCTTTTCAGATGGTTTCTCACTCGAGGCTGGCCCTCTACAGTCAGTGCCTAACAGGATGAAGCTGGTCAGCCAGCTCAGAATCAGTCACATCTGCCCATAATATACTATATAAGCATTTAACTTTCAAAATGCTGCACTTACTATTAGACGTACAGTTATGACAGAAAGCCTCATTGTAAAGTATGATCTAGTGGTACTATCTAAGGTAACTAAATAGGGAGTACTCACTTGAAAAGAACAGGCCCAAACACAATGGCTAGGTTTTCCAGAGTCATGAAATTCACTGCACTGTATGTTGCCACCTTTAACAGGAAAGCAGAGAGGAACTGAAGAAGGTTTTGATGGGCTTTGGGCAGGCAGCTGAGCAACTGTCTGAAGTTCTCTATGCATTCTGTTGTGTGGACTTCGTGCTCTGTGCGGGGGGGGAAAGAAAAGTTATTATATAGATATTCCTAATAATAATACAATTCCATCACAGGCATTATTATAGATCTGAAAAAGAGGGAAGGCTTTAAAATATATTAGAGCAAAGTAAAAAATAAATATGTCCTAAACAAAGAATTTGTACACTAAATCTTGACAACAATTTTCACATATTAATATTAAATACCATGGATTTTCCAGATACTGAGTTTTATATGCACTGTTTCTGCTTTTCTTCCTGTTATAAAAGAATTGTCTAGAACTTGCTGCTTTTTTAATGGAATTGCAGGCAGTAGTCATGTACCTGAATCCTTAAAGCTGCCTTTATAGGTGGTACAGGATAGTCAGCCTTGACTCTCCCCAGAGATTTTACACATGCTGTGTGAGTCTCATTAAGAGGAATAAGAAATTGTACCCTTTCAGCCCCACATCATCTTCATTTCCTGACTAATTGGTAGTTCTCAGTCTCAGAACATTTTTGGTCTATAAATATGCAACTGTAGTTACACAAGAGATGCTTAAAAATCTAAATTGGGGATACTTAGCATTTTCTTGGTTCTCATTCTTCAAAGAGTTACAAGGCAGTAAATGGGTTCACAAACCACTCTATTTGATCAGCAGTTCAAAATTAGTATGATAAAGTCTCCTGGTTATTAGAACTGAGATGACAGTACTGCTCAATAACTGGCAGCTGATGGACAAATTTGCCATAGATCACCAGGACACATCTGCGTAGCTTTGACATTGTGAATAGCAAATCATGCCCTAGAGAGCAATTTTAGCCCGAAAAAATACATTTCATAAAGGCCAAGACCCATGGTGCTTAACCTATTAATGAGAAATGTGGAAAACAGGATGGAGAGGGGGAAAAAAAATACAAAGGGAAAAAAAAAACAACCCCAAAACAGACAGTAAGACTGTTCAGTGTAGTCAAAACAAGGGGCTTGCAAAAACCTGTAGATCTTTCAGCATAGATTTTCATAGTTGATGAAAATGATTCCTTTCTCTTTTTTCCTCTCCTTTTTTTTTTTTTTGTTAAATATGTACTTAACTTGGCACTTAGTAGATGAAGTTTGAACAAATGCAACAAGCAATCTAACCCACAAATCCACTTATTTGTATGCAAACACCTGAAGCAGTTATCACTCAAAATCACTGGGCAGAAGCATCTGAATGCATTAGCTCAGCCATTATAGACATGAATAGGGAACTACACAGTGTGTTGCTGTAGGTACTCAACTTGGATTTGCATGTTGAATGCTTCATGCTGCTCCACACACTGCTGTGCAAGAAGACTCTAAGAAAACTAATAAAAAGTACTAAACAGGAACAAGGATGTTCAAAAAGGCTCCTGTACAAGAGAAGGTTAAATTTCCGCTTGGAAAAGAGAGAAGTGAGGCAGTGGCTATACAAAGACACAAGCACCATTATGATGGTGATTAGATTAAAAATAAAAATATTATCATAATAACAAGTAAGGTATCCAATTTAAAAAAAAAAAAAGCATGCAGAATGGTTACTTTATCAAAGAATGCAGGATTGGATAGGAGAACACCTTCCCACAGGATGTTGGGGAGCCAAAAATCCTTAATGAATTCAAAAGACTGGCCCATCAAAAACAATTAAACATCAGTCTCAGGTTTAGGAAACTTAAATCCTTGTTTATAGGAAGGTGCAATGAACACGTTATCTGTCGCTGTCAGAGAAAGGACAGAAGCTTGGAAGGTGCCCATTCTGTACCTTGGAAAGTTCTTAGCAAGCCAGAACAGATGTTGTCTGGAAAAACAGCCACTGGCAGTTCTTTCAGGAAGAGTTTCAGGAGACTAGCCACAGAATCAACATCTCCATCATTAATAAGGTCTACTTTTTCTCCTTGATTGTACTTCTGCTTCAATTCCTTGATTTTATTTACTGAGCCACTGATTCGAAATATACCAACACGCTCCAGACCTGTTTAAGAAGAAATACGAAACAGTAAGCAACAGTTGCATTACCATACCTGTGTGATGAGAACTGGATCTTGAAAAGCAAGAACTCCTCTTAGAAAGCATAATAACCATAAAAATAGACTTTTCAGCAGTTATAGCTAAAAAGTACCACTTGAAGCATAATAGGTTTCGGAGACCAAACATGAGCTTCCAGAGAAAACGTGAACTTACCAAATATTTCTAGGTACTCCACCATCTGTGTCACAAGAAAAGGAAGTCCACATTCCGTTGCATCCTGTATGAGGGTTTCCAGAGGAACACCAAATGTGCTTCTTTCTCTGCTGCACTGTAGATCTGGTGAGACTTTATTTGTTGTGTGCCTGACTTGAACAGATGATAATGATTTCTGAGGAACAGAATCATAGAATAGTAGAATTGTTAGGGTTGGAAGGGACTTTAAAGATCATCTAGTTCCAGCCCCCCTGCCCTGGGCAGGGGGGTTGAATAAAAACAGGCAAGTGATAAGCAGAAACCAGATTTTATTATTTTAAGTTCCAAGGGTCTACATCTTAGGTAAAATTATTGTCCTCATTGTAGCATCTTAGTACAGATTGTACTTCTACTGCATGTTCTTAAAAGACTAATATAATTATTCTTCTCTAGAGCTGAGACAGGAGCTGTGATGGGTTAAACCCTAACAAAAGCCATTCACACCTACGTTCAGAGAAAATGGGGCTCCAGGTCAGGGCGAATGCCCTGTTTCGGACAGGGAGGGGTTGCTAAACCCCTTCCTCAAGAAGGACCCCCACAGTCAGGGAAAAGGCAGACTGAGTGCTAGTGCACAGCCCTCCAACCCCATGAAATTTGTAAATTTCTACCCAATTCACAAAGATAGAAAATGCAAGATTCATAGAGGAGCCAGAAGAGGAACTTAAGCAGCAGCCACAGCACGAGCCCGGTAAAGGGTTCCCATCTGTTCGCCCATTTATTCCGAATTTCTTATCCCAATAACCAACGAAAAGACGTACATGAGACATCACGAACACCCTCGAGAGCTGCTTTTTCATCTCGCTAGGAGGGGAGGCTGCCCAGCGTGTGTGGGCTGAAAAGCCGGTGGCATAGTGCAGGGGTGCCCAGGCCCAGGGCAGCGCCTGGGCCGAGGGGCCTGTGTGAGGTGAGGCGGGGGCTGCCCTGGGCCGGGCGGGGACGGTTCCGGAAGGTTCCACGACTGGGCCCCACTGAGCCCCTCAGTCCCTCAGGGGGATGTATTTAAGGAAGGGGGAAATGCCGCCCGACCATGAGGAGCTCTTACTCCCTCATCCTCTTTCCCTCCTCTGCTTTGCCTTACAAACAGGTGACATTACCCACTGTGCCACATTTTATCCTCATTTTCCTCTCAGGTAAGCTGTGCTCGCAGCCACAGAGAGGACCCATTTCCACCATGCAATGAGAACAGAAGTCCAAACCGGGAACGCCCGGATTTACCAGTTCTGCATCAGGAATGTTTAAACAGTCCCTGCATTTCTTTTTAAAGGGGAATTTTAATTTTTTTGTAGCATCATCCCAACACATACCAAAACTAGCCTCTTCTTAAATGTTTTTATTACTATGTTTTCAGAGGGGAAAAAGGAAAGACTTCCCTACAGATCTGTAGCAGAACCGCTGTAGAAAAGCTGTTTTTCAGCTCCTAAAGTGCACACCTCCAGTAGAGCCGCAAGCCGGAGCTCGGGAAGGCCGCGTCCAGCCCCGCTGCCATGGCGGGGGCACACAGACACCCCTGAAACACTGGGACACCATTTCGCTCTCGCAGCACATAAGCAAGCTTAGAACGTGGTGTTAATGCTAAATTCCCTAATAATTACCCAATAGAACCAATATCAGCACGTACCAAACGTATTTTACAACATTTTTATATACAAGCTGCGAGGTGTTAAAACAAAAAGCCTCTAAAGTATCTATGATATATTACTCTAAATACCTCCTTCTTTCCCTCCTCAGATGCAGCAGTTGGGTTGGGGGAAGAAGCGCGGCCTTCTCAGGCAGAAGGAAAAATGTAAGGAAGGACTTAAGAAGCCAGATTTAAGTTCACTTACACAAAGTGAAAGGGAGGCGCTTGCTCCCATATTAGACCGCAGGAGTGCCAGTTTCTCAGCTGCGCTGCTCAAAAGACACCATCGCCTTTCTTCCCCTCACAAATCCATGCAGTCCGGCCAAAGCTAACTGCAGCCATTCGGCTGTTCCTCTGTAATTAACTCATCATGGCATAATTGCTAGGCATCATCTTAATCAGTAGTTTCACTCCAGATTTTGTCAAAGGTAGAAATTAACTGCTAGTAGACGTGGACTGCTTGTAGCCAAGGCTTGCCGCCGGAGGCACATTGCACAAGCTGACGGATGTGTTACCATCAGGAGATGTTTCCATGGCACCTAACACACACAACAGCACGGCTTCCTGAAGCACACTGATCGTGTGCTTGATATTTGCTTTTGAGTAGGGTTTTTTAATGCCTGTTTGCAGATATTCATACTACCTGCTGTCCATTCTGCCTGCTAGCAGTAGTGAGTAAAATATTTTGAGATGGCTAGCAGTATATACGTATTATAGATACTCATTTATATAACACCTGTACAATCATTTGATAAGCACACGAACAAAGATCCATCCAGCCTTTGAAATATGGAAGATGTAGATGCTGTTAAGCCCAACATCTCCTATTGCAATGCTTTCACATACAAAGCCTCTCCTAGGAAATAAGCCTCAATGAAGCAAGTAACGTTGCAGTTAGATCTAATTGGAGGAGATTCTTAATACAAATCTGGTAGGTACATACAAAACAAAAACAAAACACACAAGGCAAAAAAGAAGATACAGGTGCTGAGTCAGACCCCCTTGGTGGAGTACTAGAAAAGCAGGAGTTACTCTTCTGAGGCGCCGGACTGCTGGTTCAGCACAGACAGCAGAGGCAAATCCCCCTTCTTTAGGGGAGGAAATACCACTTAAAAAATAGTGCAGATTTTTAGCCCACTTACCTCTCCACAACATCCCACGACGAGGTCTGCAAATGCTATGGTTTAAGGCTTTCTTGCCCTACAATTTGAGGATTTCCTGCACACCTGGCACGAGAAGAGACCTTACACTCGGGCACACCAACCCCCACCACACAGGTGCAGCCAGGACATGGCCAAATCACTAAAGAGTAGGGTTCATGCCCAGACAAAAATTCCTCACTGCCACCTCTGCTTGCTCCAGGTCTCGCCTTTCCAGCCCTCAGGAAATTATTAACTTACCTTGCTGTGCAGAAGATGCTGGCTGACAAAGCTGGTCCAGCAGGCAGTTAATCCCTTTCTCCATGGCACATGGGCCATTCCTGCAGCACGGCTGGCTCTCCCCAAGCCCATTTTGGCCAGTGACATGCAAAGCTCAGCCCTCTCCTCAACACCACCGCTCCCACAGCCCCCTCAGCTGCTCTGCCCATGGGCTGAACTGGAGGCAGATGCCACCATGCTCAGCAGCCCAGCCTCCCCAAAAGTAGCAGCAAAAGAGAGGACTCCCCCACTCCATCACTACCTGCTGGTGCCTGCCCAAAAGCTCTCCCCACCCCCCAGGCAGGGGCAGCCTGGCCTCGTCACAGCAGATGTGCTCCACCTGGTCTCATCACCACAGCTGTGGCTGATTGAGGGATCGTGTACCTGTCCAACCCCACCACCACTGCCACATTAACCACTTCACAGCTAAGCCTGTTCAAAGCTGTTGGTCCCACAGGCAGTGCCAAGGATGACAGTGCTGTCCCCAACACCGCTCCATATGAAAGCGACCGCTAAAAAAGAGAAGAAAATATGTTCATCCTCCCATACCCCGTGGTGTGACTGCCATTCTCTGTCACAGCAGTATGGCATCCAGCGCTCACATCTGAGAGGATACAAGGGCCATTTTGGTGTGTAGCATCCCCTCCCCGCTGCATTCAACTCCTCTGCCCCACCACTGCCCTCCAGCCACCAGAAACAGTGCTTTCCCTCCCTCCATGCCCTCACATACTTTACGGCTGTGTTTGCAAGGCAGCAGGGGCAGGAGCAGCTCTCCCCCACCTTCGCTGGGTCCCTTTGGGACAGACAGAAGTACAAGGCGCTCAGAGCCACCAGCGACGCAGCTAATGGTGCCCTTGGGACAGCAGCAATTTGCTTGCTGCAGAGAAAAATCTCACGAAAGGCCTGTGCAAAAAAACAAAAAACAAAAACAAAAACAAAAAAACCCAAACAAACAAACAAAAAAAAACCAAAACACAAAACCAAACCAACTTAAAAATTCATCAACTCTCTTTGCTCCCCACCCCACAACACATTTTCACCCTCCATCTTATTAGACGTCACAGGAACCCTGCTGACTTGTCACTCTCCCCTGCTTCAGCTGAAGATGTAAACCCTAGGCAAATACCTTTTAAAGCAACAAATTCCCGGCCTGAGCAGCAAGCACAATTTTTTTCTATTGGATCATCACAGGGCAAACAAGGCAGCGGCGGCTGCAATCAGCCACTTGGTCTCTACTGCTCCTCTAACTGCAATTATTGACGAATTTGTTTACAAGACCTACCTGTTGGGCCCAAAAGCAAAATTCAGCGAGGCTTACAGAAAATGAAGACATTTCAGTTTCCCAGAAAGCCTGCAGCAGCTAGAGGGCACACGAGGCTTGCCGGAGAGGTGGTCCTGCAAACTTCAGAGACAGCACCGAGACCAAGGCCCTGGACAGGATTTTCCTTTTGTACGAAGTAACACTGTTCAGAGGGATGATTTCTCCTGGCATTGCTGTTGTACAAAGAGCAGAAGGCTGCAGGCAGCACAAATTAAACATATAACTGCTCATACTGTGTAGCTGCAATTCAAACTCTTTCTTCACAGCCTCTGGATCAAAGTCAGCCCCTGCAGGACTTCAGCTATATGAATAGGATGTGTGGTACTTTGGGCAGCCACCCTGACTTCAAGGGCTGCATCTAAATTAAAACCAAAACTTCTGGCCTCCCAACACCCTGCCGCCCAGGGGAAGGCTTGTGAGGAAAGGCAGTGCCCTGGCCTGGGCGGTGTGAGGGGCTGGGGGGGCTTCGGCGGTTGCTTTTGTAGTGTCTACACTGGGCACGGCCTCCAGCTACTGGAAGACATGCTTTTTTAGGCTTGCTGATGTCTCACAAAGATAGAGAAAGAATAAACATGAAAGGAAAACAGAAAAGTTTAGTCATCTTCCTTAGAAAACAAGCTTTTTTACAGAAGCATTAAGAACAGCAGGATCCCTGTGAGAGAGGGCAGAGGTAAATCCACTGTCAGCAGCAGTAAAAAACAATAGCAGCAAGAAAAATAATTAACCGAGGCTTTACGGTTCATTTCAGAGTTCTCTTTCAAAATGGCAAGCAGCCTGTTCTGCTAACCTAGTGATCTGTGTTTCGGCTGTGGGAGTCGCCAAGCGTCCAGCCAAATAAGAAAGCAAGCCCTTCTTGGTGGGCAAGAGCCGAGCAGCCGGAGCGGGTGCCCTGTGGGGAGGCCGCGGCGGGGATGCGGCGTGGGCCATACCACTGTCCCTGCCCTGGCCTGGATCCAGCTGGAGAGGCTGCGGTGCCTCTGGATTCGAAGTAAACACTGGGGAAAGCAGCCCCGCTGGTCCCAGCTGAAAAGTAGCTTGCAAACCGCAGCCTTTGAGCGCGGGATGCTCCGGATCAGAGTAGAAGCTTGGGGTTCATAAATAAACACACAAAGCCTGACCTGAAGCAAAGAAATTCAATCCAATTGCAACTGCTAGCCGGCCCCTCCATGACATTATCCTCATTACCCAGTGACAACTTCAAAAGCGACTTTTCAAGGATATGCAGGCATACAATACTGATTAAAAAATCAAGACCATATGTTTTTCATTTAAAGTATCATCCACCATAAATAAATGCTGTTGCTGCCATACTGCTTGTCTCCTGGTATCTAATGTTATCCTAAAGTATAATTTATAATGCCTTGATGTATTTAGAGCATTTAGGTCTTTTTTTCCTGTTTCCCAAGTGGACAACTGCAGAGAAAAAAAAACACCCTCCAGTGTGTCAGAAGATCAAAGAACACCATAAATACAAATTAATCGGCTCACGAAAACATCACTAAATTTGTCTCATCTGTAGTAAACACTCCAGACCCTCTGGGATGGCTCTGCTGGAGTTGCTAAGTTATGCTGTTGATACAGTAAGATTACGAACTGACTGTGCTGTATGCAAAACACTGGACATTACAAATTCACATAATCAACCTCTAGGTCATTCCCAGCTGCTTTAAAAAACCTTTTCTTCCATATATCAAAATAAATGCCAGGCTGATGGAGGAGAAAGCCACGGGACAGCATCCCACAGGACCTCACAACTAATGGTGTTGCTTTTTACAGCTTGCCTAAAGGCAAATCAGCTCATGTGCCCCGGCCAGACAGGGAGCATCCCACAAGACCCACAGCGTAATATGCCTTGCCTTGCCCACCCCAACGCTGGGGCCTGGGGGCAGTGTGGGGTAAAAAGGGCCTGACAGACCCTGTGGGAGCTGAGGGAGGAGGAGAAGGCACTGTGAGACAAGAGAGAGTAAGAAGCTGATGTTGTAGAAGGGGGTATAGGACTCCAATGTGCTGTTCAGAGCTGTTCTGAAAAGCACAGTTTGTTTTGGGTGGGGAGCTCAGAGAAAAGTCACTGGCATAAAGTAGCAACGCTATTGCTCTGACTTTGCAATTTATATAGGATAAACCACCATGACAAGCCCACAAACCCATGCCAAGTGAGTGTGTGCTGACCTCTTACGCTTCAGAGCTGACCGCTTCAGCAAATAGGCCTGGAAACACTAAAAAGCCCTAGCGGTTTGTCTGAACAGAAGGCAAACAGAAATATTATATTGTCTACTCCTTGGCTCAAAATGCTCAAAATTGTCCCATTCAGGAATATATTTTTTCTTTTCTCTATGTAATCTTTGGGAACAGTGCAACCATTTCCTAAACGCACTATGATGCAACGGTTGCACCATCTCAGCCTTGACAGCCCTTGCGTGCTTACCCCATAAAAGCATCCCTGAATTATCACAAAAAACAGTCAAGGCCAGATACACGCGGATGAGTTTCCATCAGACAAACCTGTCTTACTGGCTTTCGACGCATGTTCTCATTGCCACCCTAGACACACAGCATTTGTATATTTTATTCCAATTCATCATGAGGCACTTAAAAAAAAAAAAAAAAAAGAGTAAGTTCTGAAAATTGCACATCTTAAAGTATATGGAGCTGGTAGAGAAACTATAGTGAGTCTCAAACAAAAGGGAAAAATGGTAATATGAGCTACAACCAAGACAGAAGTACAGATGGGGAAAAAGATGCGTCTAGCGTTAGGTAATCATTGGCAAGAAATAAGGCACAAAAAAATGGTATTTCTGTTTTAATTGCTACTGTATCAGTACACATTTTCCCACATCTTAGCTGCTAAAAGCCATAGTACAGGCTTATAGGATGGTTACCACATATCCCTCATCACAATATGTTGACTGCCAACTATGTCCACTCACCCAGCTAAATTATCCGGACGGAAGAGTTGCTGTCCTGACAAGAAAGCAGTTCTCCCCTGCTGCTACATGCATTGCTTTTCATTGTGCTTATGGAGAGTACACAGGCCACATTCCCTCCTGCCAGGCAAGCTCTTGTCAGCTGCCAGCAGTGTCCCCTCTAACTTCATGTCTGCTCACAGCTGCTCAGGAGGTCTCCTCGGGATGTGGATGCCCAGGGCAAAGACAGGTATGTCTCCATGGCCAGGGCCAAGCAGGCGCAAGGGCATCCACATGGCTTCTCCATCAGCCAGGCACACGTTTGTCCAGTGCTGTGCCTGAACAGGTATGCCCTGAGTCATGGCAAGGTTCTCTGTTACTGTAGACGCAGCTCTGCATTAACCCACCTGGCAAGCTTGGAGTTGCTTCCCTCTATCTGCACCCATCTCTGGCAATCGATGCGTTGGTGTCCTGCGGTGGCTCAGCAGAGCCTATTTCAAGGCAGCTGAATTACAGGCATGTGGAGAACTGCCCAACGGAACACTGGGAGGCACATGTTCGGACTGCTTGCTTGCCCCCCCTCCCCCCGCCCCCAGCCTATTAAACTCTCTAGCATTATTTTTCTTTTAAAGGCTTTAGGGAAGCGTGCAGAAAACCGCATGCTTCCTTGGCAGTTTTGCAGAACTGAAAGTAACTGGCAAGTGACAGGTCAATAACTGTCAATACTCTTCTCCTCTTGAAGGTTGACTTGGAGCCTGCCTCTCTCTGCTTCCTGTTTTGGATTTCGTTTTTTTCCTCTAATCTCCACCTGGCACCTAAACCTCTTAATTTTCTTGATGCTGTTCCAGGGAAAACAAGTCAGCATTCAAAATTCAGTGTTGCTTCATTATCTAAAGGCACTATCTTGCTGTTGCAGCTAAAGAGGAGAACATCAGCAAAAATAGCTGTGGGCTGAAAACTATTGTAATAGCAAGTCAAGCTCTTTTTCAGGCCTTACAAATTATATAAAGCCCATTTCAGTCTATATCATGAAGTTCAAACGACACATGAATAAGCCTGATAACTGAACTCTCGATTCAGGCAATTAATCGAGTGAAAGCAAATCGCAAACTTTGACACAGAGGGTAAATTTGAGAGGAAAAATATATCCAAAGTAGCTGGAAGTATCAGCTGTACCCAGTAAAGGTTCTGTGTGGTAAAAACTAAGCACAGGCGCAAGGGCTATTCTGCAGCTAGACATTCTGACAACTATTCCTTATTTGAGTTCATATGCCTGTGTATACAGTGTATATTGCTTACTGGAAAAAAACACAGAAAGAAATACATCATGGGAAAAAAAACCCTGTTCTCCCTCCCCAGAGTCTTATCATCCCTGCCAGAAAGGCAAATATTCAGTCTGCTTCTTGGTGCAGTTTGCACAAAAAAAGGAAGTCACAGGAATAGCAGTTTGGGCTGAAAACTTGTAAGAGAAGAGAACTTATTCTTCTTTCCATGCAGATTTTCTTGCCATCTGCTGGTGGTGGTTTCATCTCACTTTCTTCAGTCTGAAGGAGAAGGATCAGAAAAATCCTCTGTTCACATCTCTTAAGCAGCATCTTCTCCCCTTCAGAGTGGGTTACAGCACTAGAACTTTGTATTTCCAATATCGCAATTGCACTGGCGTGCAGACTGACTCAAATAAATACTTGGCATTTTCATACATGGTTAAGGGCACCTGGATTTTCTGATAAGGCACTATAGCAGTAGTTAAGCAATATGACTCCGCTGATTGACTGGCGTTCACCGAACGTGCATTTAAATGCAATCAGGCAATAATAACTAAGGAGAATTTTCTTTCAGTTTGGCTGATCCCAGGTTTATTTTTCCAAGAAACAGGAAGCTAAAAAGCAAAACACAAAGCAACACCAAATTTTTGTAATCATGGTTTGTTCCCCATCTCATTTTCACAGGGAATTTGAATTGTTGGACTACTTTTAGCAAAAGCTACCAGTATCCGGCCAGTTTCCAA
The DNA here is from genome assembly GCA_947846985.1 of Fratercula arctica. Taxonomy (NCBI): domain Eukaryota; kingdom Metazoa; phylum Chordata; class Aves; order Charadriiformes; family Alcidae; genus Fratercula; species Fratercula arctica. Next base: position 33,077,359 of record CANTUZ010000010.1, read on the forward strand.
TCATCCTCCCAGGAAGGCAGATCTCCCACGGGGCTCCATCCACAGGCTGGTGAGCGATTTCTGACAGCTTCCCACAGCTGACAGGAAACTTGGCTTCCAGCTTCAGCTCTAGACAGCTCATGGCCTACGAATCTCTAGCTGAAGAATTTATCTATGGCACCATGCTCTGCCATTAAATAATACAGTTCCAACACAGTATTACCTCTTTGAAGAAATCTTTGAAGAGCTGTAGAGAAATAAAATCCTTGCCTCCTCTCTGCCTCTAGCTTGCACAGCACCCAAGGAGGGGATAAAAAAAGAAAAAGGAGTAGAGGCTTCAGCATCCTCTTGCACCATGGACACTGCCCCAACCCATATAAAAGTCAGGCAGAGGCAGATTTTTATTTATATTTCTCCAATGGTGTAGAATTTCAATACCGTTGGTCCTTACTGATTCCACATTGTTTCAAACGAGTTGCTCCTGTCTATTACATTCAATTAACTCTGCCTTCTTGAGGCACATCTTGAGATGTCTACCACGTCTTGAGCAAAACTGGAGAAAACTCAAAAAAGGTGAAAGACCCTCAATAGAGAGATTTTCCCTCCAGAGAAAATGAGATGGCAGCAGCAGCTCCATCAAGCTTTCCAGTGCCAGGAGAGATGATAAAACCCTGTTTTCAGTAATTCAGTCTGTCATATGTAAATTCACATCTTGTATTTCTGAAGCAATAAGGTACACAGTGTGCTCAGTGGGAATTCTCTCTTCTCCATCTCTCTCCCCCAGGAATCTTTTTGGTAGTCAAAATGGTCACCCACACAACCAAAACAATAACTACTTAATTGTTACCTATAATTGACGGTGCCTGGGGAGATACCAGATTGTCAAGCCCAGTATCATAATTTGTCCCTTGGTCCCTGTCAGCACCTCCACATAACCCTGTTTTATTTGAAGCAAATATTAATTAATTGAAGCATTTTTATGAACCCTTGCATAACCTCATACATGGTACTTATTGTAATTCAAGACACGCCAGATGATTTCAGTTATCCTGATTTGCAAAGATGGTCCCCTAAGTAATGCAAAGCAGGGAGACAGCCACTCTAACCCAGGGACATTTTAATTAAACAGCAAAGTAATTTGATTCCAACAGAAGACGGCGTGACCTAATACAATTTGATATCCAAGTCATATATAAAATTTTAAAGTTATAACCACAAAACCCCCCCACAATTTAGATATGATCTGTAAATACAGAGTTGGTCAGAGGACTGGCCGTTTACAAAACAGGGGGGTAGGTATTCATCTTGTTACTCAGCAACATCTCCTAGTCATTGCTGTTAATCACTGAAAACATGTTTACTTTTCAACATGAGCTGTGACACCAGAAAAGGAGGCAAGAGAGTCTCAGCTTGCAATGAGAGAGATGGGGGGAGACACACAACATTAACTTGAACTAAAAGAAAATGTTTTTGCAAGTGTAGCTATGACAAGCAGTATTAAGCTTGGGGCCAAAGGCAGCTGGGAACAACGTAGGCTGCAGTCTCACAGCACAGGGGCACAACCACAAGGGCAGCTCACACAGGAATTGCTCCAAGCTCCTGCCCTCCCACCCATCCGCTGTGGCGACACCACAGCGTGCTGTGCTAGCAGTGACGTGGGAGCCCCCGCTGTAACAATGAGCTCACCTCAGTTACAAAAAGAAGCATTTCCAGGGGTTCCCTGAGTGGGTCTACAGCACAGCACCCACAATAATGCACTGTTGGATGCCTTACCCAAGCACTTCCACTGGCAGAAAACACAACTTGAAACTATGGCCTGGAAAACTCACTGGACTTACTCCTTCTGCAGCGGCACTGTGGCTCAGCGAGGAATGGGTGCAGGGATGCTCCCTTGAAAACTCCCAAGGTACGTATTCGATGCCAACATTGCACGAGACTCCTTGTTGCACGCTAAGTGAGGAGACTGGAGGTACCCAAGTGTTAAATTTCATGCTTCAGGCATGCGATTCTCCCACCTGCCACCTTACACTAGCTCACAACACTGCAGTGCACACAGCACAAAAGCTGCACCTGACACAGGACATCCAAAGAGGAGAGAGCACAGCAGTGACACCACAGAGCCAGGAGATTTGTCCTGTCTTCAACTCTTCCTTATCACACGCGCACAAGACTCACGTTCCTCATTAAATGAAGTCTTGAGCATCTGCAGGCAGAGAAGCTGAGAAATCTGCATTTATACCAGTTGTATTTGACTTCAGTTCTATAGCTCTGGCTGAGAATGTCAGTGAATTGCTCACTTCAGACAACTTGGCCTTTAGATTTGGCAACATGAAATGATTTTAAGGCTAATAAAGTCAATTTGTACTGATGTGATTATTTTGTGCTCACCAAAATAACTCAAGAAAGCAAATACTCCACAAATCGAACAAAGATAGCTAAAGCTGACCGACAGCGTTGCTGCAAAAAAACACGGACACAAAAAGAGAAATAACATGAGAAGCTATTGCAGGGCTATGTGAGGTCCTACAAGGAGGACATACAAGAAAGGAGTCACGACTTCCCCACAGAGCCATGAAAATGACAACAATCCAGAAGCAGACCAGCTATTTGGAGAAACTTGAAATCACTGTGTCACAGCAGGGGGGTTGGACTAGATGATCTTTACAGATCCCTTCCAACCAAAACGATTCTATGATTTAGTTCCTGCAACAAATCTATTACGTGATATAGCACGGTACGAGATGAGCATCTGTGTATCGACTTCTAAGAACTGGTTCAATTTAAACCCACAAATATCTTTCTTCAAAAAAAAAAACAAGTAAAATGTAAAAAGCAAAATGGATTTTGGTAAACAGAGGGCATACCGACATGTCTCTGAAGACTATTTCTCATAAGAAGACTGACAAGCCTTTAACTTGGCTCTTCAGCATAATTAATTGAGTCTATACCAATGCATCACTGAAATAGTCCTTTCAATCTCAGGAAATTATTTCATACTGCAAAGAAGCTTTTGCCACTTCCTTTGACATACCTGTCCAGTTTCTGTATGATTTATCTTTTGCTGTTTTAAATCTGACCAGTATCATGCTCAGTCCAACATAGTCACCAGACATGCCCTCCTGAAGGGCCTGAAGTGAAATATCCTTCAAATAAAAAAATACCTCAGAGTCAGCTTAATGCTATGTAAACATCTCAACCAATTTTTATAGCATGTGATCTGTAGCCCTGACTCAGCACATTGTTCAACGTCAGTACATGCCCCATCCCTGGAAGCGTTCAAGGCCAGGCTGGATGGGGCTTTGAGCAACCTGGTCTAGAGGGAGGTGTCCCTGCCCATGGCAGGGGGGTTGGAACTAGGTGATCTTTAAGGTCCCTTCTAACCCAAACCATTATATGATACGTGATGCAGGAATCCAGTACCAGCATGATGTAGACAAATTAACAGATACCAAAGGCATGTAATGCGGTTTTGCAGCTAACCATAAAGACCATCAATTGAGCAAGGCACAGAAAAGACTTTAAATCTAATAAAATTTAGCAGTTTCATTTGTCTTTTGTTTTGGTAACTACGATAAATTTTCGTCAGATCTGCAAATAAGAAGTTAAATGTTCTATTCGCAATTGACTCCACAGTAACCAATTAATTTATGCAATAAACAATACATTTTTCTTCTACAATAAAGAGTAATTATTTAAGCATCTCATTCCTTCTGTTCCAGATCTATTTGTCAGGGACTATAAAACTCAAGAGGATGCAGAATTTAATTCTACATAGCTGAACTGTGTACCTACCTACCTCTATCGCCCTGTCAATGCTGATAACCTACTTTTCAAGCCCAGATAATCATGCTGCATCTCTCCTGCCACTTTCCAAAAAACACTTGAACCTATGGGCTGATTGGAATGAAGCCTGCCAGACAGGAGGAGGAAAGGTTCTCAGATAATACTCAGGTTGCAGCATCTCTGAAAATCTCTTCTTGGAAAGGAACACAGCAAAACTAGAGAAGTAAAAAGCAAAAAAATGAGAAAGATTAAATTTTAGGTCTTGTTTATCAATTAAATTCAAGATGAGATTAGTCACAGAGCTCAACTAGGGCGCTAGGGCTAGGGCTAGGAGTCCTAACACATATTGCCTGCAGTGGCAATATAAAATTCTTCAACATCCAGGGCTCTTTCCTCACTGATGGGCAGGGTTACATCAGGAAACTATCATAGATCACTAGCCATATTTCCAAACATATCAAGCTGCCTAATAACAGACATCATTTTCATTGCAAAAGTGTGCTACATATTGCCCAATCATTAACACTAATTCCAGCAGATTTTTTTCAAACGAAGTGACAACTAACTTAACATCAGTTTCATCTCTAAAGTGCTCAGAATGCATCGTTGGTAGCAATTGAGAGACTTTAAAAGATATTAATCTGAAGACACGCATACCCTGATTATATCCAGTGTATCACCGCAGTTTCTTTAAGATGTGTAAAACATGGTCCTACTTTTATAGGCATGCGGTGAAATCTGACTACAGCTGCCAGACAGCACAGAAAACAGGTGCAAATCCACATCAGATACCCGGGGCTCCAGTTTGGAACTGGAGCTGCGCTTACGCCTATATTGAATACTCAGTATTTTTTCCACATGCACTGAATAAGCAATCCAGGAAAAAACCCACACAGTAGTTAACACCCAGTTGACAAATGGCGGAAAAAAAGAGACAAACTAACTGCGTCTTTATTTGTCGAGTCTGAATACAAACAAACATAAGTGAATGCCAGGACGTCAGCAAAAACTGTCTGAAACTAAACTGGATTTTCCTACCTTGGACCACAAGAGGGAACATTACTTGCACTTAATGCTGGCCCCACTTAAACGTTACATCGCTCTTGGTTAATGAGGTGTGCAAACACCTGTAACGCTGTGCATAGCACTTTGACAATAAAGGGTGCTCATTACATGCCTGCTTTTTATCTGAAGGATTATTTATGAGCCAGAATCACAGCAGACATGTGACGCACATAGTATGGCTGAGAACTACTTGGGCATTTGCAGGCAACCGTACAGGATGTAACTTGGGACTAAGAACTTCTACCTCATCCAAGGCTTTCCAATGTGCTCCACTAAACTTTAAACCTCCAGCAAGAAGCCAAAATGCGCGGGTGGAGAGATTTCTGTGACTGCTATACAAGAGCAACCAGATACATCGTTGGCACAGGAGCAGCTGCCAAGGCAACAGCTATTGCCCAGGGCACGCAGGGCAGTACCGATGGCCAAGTCATCCTGCCTTCCCTGCAGCACCTGCCCGCCCCAGGAAGGACTTCGACCTCACACAGTGTTCCCCCCAGTCACACCAGCCATGGCTTAAACAAAAACAAAAAGCCAACACACACACACAGAGCCAGTCTGCAGCTAAGCAGTATCCGGGCAGTGGGTTTCAGGGGCTCTCAATTAATCGGCCTGTTTGGTGTTCAAGTGTTGCAGCTCTCTTTCCACCTCAGCTTCCCCCTGTCCCACACTTTTTCTTACTCCCGGTTACTAACTTCTCTCTTTATTGTGTCCATTCCAAAAATGACAGAGCAAAGATGACATCGCTGTCACATTTTTCCTTTTTGTCATCAAACCTACCTTGTTGAAAGCTCTACTGCTAAACTCTGTGCAGCAGGTTCAACCTACTAAACTGTATTTGTGCAAAAGGAGATGCCCCCAGTACTGCCAGATGGTGGGTGACTCACTTAGAAACACTCAGCTATGGACTTCTGTAAGCACATTGCCAACTCCGATCTAAAGATCATGAACTTGCATAACCAAGCCCGCGTTTCTTTTCATGGTTTCAACAATCATATTTATTCCTTGGTTTAAAAGGTTTTGGTTCAACAGTTTTATAAACAGACTTCACAAAATGTGCAATATTTATAAACACAGTTCTTAGTTGCAGTGGTAGTAAGAATCTTTACTATCATCATAAAGTTCGCTTCAGTTATGCAACACAAGGTTGGTTTTGTTCCCCATCTTCTCCCTCCCCCAATTGGCACTTCATTGTAAATTGGAGAAACTTTAAAAAGACAAAAAGTTAATCTAAGCATGATGTTATAAGCACCTTGCCACAGTAGTACATTCTAATAAGGCAAATTTTTGTTTTGTAAAGTCTGATTGTGCAACTCGAAGACCTATAAAAGGTGACAGAAATGCCAGCCTTCTCCTATAAGGAACAGGCCTTCATTTTTGCTTCAAAGTTTTTACCTCTCCACACCATCCCCCTTAAAAAAAAAAGTACAGCTGATAATACAGCAGAATATACCCCTTACAGGGTGAAAGGAAATTACAGTAGACACAGGCTGAAAACACAGTGCATAGTAGACAAAATAAGACTGTACTTAATAAAATAAAAAAGAAATAAACGAAGAAAAAGGAACTGAAAAACAAGAAAATGGAATTTTTCTAGTGGAAGAGGATTTTTGGGCTTCATAAATAAGTGGAAAATTACTAAAATACTTTGCTGTATAATATAAAAAAGCACAGAGTGTTTTCCAGTTGTCACCTAAGCGCTAGATGCAACTTTGTAGGAGTAAGTATTTGGAGGCAGCTTTGAGCTCTGACTGGTACAGGCATTCCAGCAGGGTAACGCTGCCAACAGCAGGAGAAATCCACCCAGTAAGACACAAAAGCCACTAAAATAGAATGCAGTGTTGTACTCCTGCGTCCAGTCGTAAAACCAACCTGAGGGTGAAAATAGAGAGAGAAGCGCATCAGTGAGGAGTTAAATGTAACACAGCACTGCAAGTTAGAGAAACAGCATGAAAAAACCAAACCAAAACAAAAAGGCCAAACCCAAAATGCAGTTTGACCACTTAGACACGAAATGTGCTTTTCATCAAAGCCAAAACCAGAACACAATCCGCTTGGCCAGCTAAACCAAAACAGGCTTTAATTTTTGTTGAAGATTTTGATTTCATCCTTCCATTGTTAGTGGGACCAACCAGAACAACTCGCATGCAAATTAATTCTGCCTGGTCCTGACAAGCTCAAGTTCACTTTATAGTATCTACCTTGGCCTTACCTACAATTGGTGGTCCGAGGCTATTTCCAAGTCCAGCAAAGAACATCAATATCCCATACGCGTGAGTCAGTTTCTCAATTCCCACAGTCTTTGTTGTTACATACGGAAAAATTGACCAGTTCCCAGTCAGAAAACCCAAAATCCCAGAAAGCATCGCTAATGTAAGGTAACTTTTGGCAAATGGAATTGCAAACAAGGCCACTCCTGTCATTAGTAAGGTAGTTACATATAGATATAAAGTGTTAACCCACTTAAAATCTGCCAGTATTCCTAAAGTAAGTTTGCCAACAGCAGTCATAATGCCTATAATGGAAATAAGGGGCACATGATAGTCATCCTCATTGATGTTTGCACTTCTTGCTACATCTTCCATGAGCAGAGAAGGAGGAAATCCACCAATATCAAAGAGCAAGATGGCAACAAAGAGAGCTGAAAATACTTTGTTCTTAAAAAGAACCACGGTTTCCTCCCAGTAGTTCAAATAGAGCTGCCACTTCCTCTTGGCGAGTTGCTTGCAGAAGTTTGTCTGTTCTACAACTTTCTTTTTATAAGTGTCTTTCTCATTTACATTTATTGAGCTTAATACATTCTTGTTTAAAATGCTATCCTGTTTGAAATCAGGCATATTGTTCACGCATTTTTCATCAACGTAGCCCTTTTCAAGGATGCTTATATTTTCTTCAACAGTCTTTTCTTTTTCATGGTAAACAAAATATTGATCTGGGACTTTGTCTACACACGTTTTTTCTGGTGGAGGGGAATCAGATGACTCCAATGGTCTCATTAGGCTGCCACATGCTAATATATTTAGAGACAGCGCGCCAACTATTAGCAGACAACCATCCAGTCCATAGAGATCAATAAGCTCTCTTTGCAATGCTGCATATATAAAGAGTCCAACACTTGAGCCTGTAAAAGGAAAATAAGATCAGTTTAAACTGAAGAACTGAGAACATTCTTCAACACTAACAAACGTCTACATTTCAGCAGCTACAAATATACTGTCACAGGAATGGTGAGCCATTTGTGCTCCTCTCTCCCCAGGCTAACGAACTGGTACATTACCATCCTTCTTGAAGTTACAGTTTCTTTATGCAGTATCCACAAAATAAAAAGCCTTCTGAACAATTTATGACAATTAAAACCAGCAGACACTTTAGAAACAAGTCGGATCAATACTATATCTGATGAAAAATGTCGAAGAACTATTAAGCCATTCTTCTGCCTCACTCACATACATGTATCCCTTCAGGTACCATTTTGAGTTAGCAGAATTAGAATTTCACACACCAACATCTTCCCCTTTCTCCTCCTCACTGCCACCTTCCTCCTCTAAGGCAGGAACAGTCCAAGGGCGCACCAAGAGCCCTCCTAGAAGCAGCCCTTGACTGCTTGGTGTTTAAAGAGGGGAGCTCACATGATGTAATGTTACTACAAATTCTGTAAGCTCTGCATTCTGAAGCTCTGCAGGGCCTAACATGCATTTGAGAAATTTGGTTATTCAGAAGAAAACACCAAAGAGTAAGCAATTACTATGAACACGAGCATTTTACGCAATCCCATGAATTTAAAGAAAAAGCTCTTGGTTGAAATGAGCATAGATCCATTGTAATCATGGATGTCCACTCACAAACAGAGAGCATTGTTTTTTCAAGTCAATTTAAAGACAAACTTTAAATTAAAATCATTTGCTGAAGACTGTCTCTAGGTTATATTAAAACCATTTATATACTTCAATGCTAAACACAGGAAAAAATTATTATAAAGTTCAGACTTGTTTTGTCTTCCAGGTACTAAAATTAACCAGGGCTCAATAAGATCAGGCCTTAAGGCAAACTACCTGGAATCCCAACAAAAGCCACTGAAAATGATTCCAAGGAACATTTCTGCAGAAGTTCCCCTTTATTCCACTGGTGTGGATCTGGCACTAATATCTCACAACACTGGCTGTACTGACCAGGCCTCTCCTCACTAACAGCTACTTGAGAAAACAGATCAGAGGAGAGACTCCTTACAACACAAAGAGCAAGGTATGGGACAACAGCCTTCTTAAAAAGTTCCTAACAGTCCATTAATTTTGCAATTCCTCTTGGTGTAAAGGACAACATCTCACAACCTAAAAACCCAGAGAGAGGATGAGAAAGACTGCTCAGCATCCTTCAAAGGATTTTCCTTCTATTATCAGAGGTTCATTTTTCTAGGCTCCTTTTAACACATGGACAAAAAGCTGGGATGAACTTTTGGAAGATTTCAGAATTTAGTCTCCTTTCAGATTGGAAAGGAAAAACTATTAAAAATGTAAGCCCAGACTTCAACTACTCTTTTGAAGGTATAGTTAATGTGGGGTTATAGTGATGCAGCATTTACATCCTGCATCTCCAGTCTCTTTCTCACCTCTGATCTTGTGAAAGAAAGAAGGGAGAAGAGAGAGAAGAGAGAGAAGAGAGAGAAGAGAGAGAAGAGAGAGAAGAGAGAGAAGAGAGAGAAGAGAGAGAAGAGAGAGAAGAGAGAGAAGAGAGAGAAGAGAGAGAAGAGAGAGAAGAGAGAGAGCTCTGTGGAAAGTTTGCCCTCTTATTACCCATGGCGCACAGCCCAAGCTACTCATGAGTCTGCTTTCGTTTTAGTGAATATCCTTTTCTCAGCTATATGGATAACCCACACCATACACCTGCAAGTGTAGTTACTGTTTTATCTGAAGCCTGATTTTATCTGTTCATTGCTACTGATGTTTTAACTTAAGAAGTACTTCAGAAAGTAACTGAGAAAAATAACAATCTCCTGGTTTTTATTGCCAGGATAATGGTAGCTGCATCAGGGTAGAAAAGTTAAGAGAGAATGACAATTAAAAGTCATACCTGTTGAAATCAGACCAAGCGCAAGGCCTCTGCGTTTGTCAAAATAGTGGCAAGTGATAGTAACCGTTGCAGTATACAAAAGGCCACATCCAAGCCCTTGAGAAAAAGAGTTAGAAATAAAGCATGCGACATACTCTGGGAAACGAACGCCCCTTTTTATTCCCCAGATAATACCGTAGTGCACCCTGGGCACAGAGGTACATTTTAGCCCTGGCTCAGCACCAGCCACACCAGCCTCTCACTGAGCGCGCCGTTGGGCTGCCTGCACTGTCCCACCTCCCTCTCCCCAACCACCCCTGGCTGCAGAACCTGTGTGGGGCAGGCTGGCTTGGAGGAGTTCACCAGCTCAGGTTCTGTGCTACGTGGAAGGGTTACATGGCTTTCAGTCCAGAAAACAGGCCCCAGAAAACAGCACAGCTGCATCCGTGTGGCACCGAGCCTGAGCCAGCACGCTGCTGGGTCCCTGCTGGCCTGCGAGGTGCCTGGATTCCTCACACAGTTAATTTGATAAACCACCCACAGCAGCCCTCTGCAGCACAGAGGGCAGGTCACCACCTGCCAGGAGAACAGCACTTTCATGCCTCTAGCACAAGCGTTTTAGGTTCAATCCAGTTATGTGGAGAACAACATCACTGCCTAATGATCTCTAATTTATCAAATTAGAATGAGTACATGACAAAATTCCAGAGGAGATGTTATTCCTTTAATATTAGCACTTCATGTCTGCAGAAGACCTGCTTGATTCCACCCCTTAGGTGAAACCTCAGTTTCTCCATCTCTAACAATCCTGTCAGAGGATAAACTGTTTTCTACCCCGATGAACATACGCATTGCCTTTATCTTTCACTATGTGGTAACGGCCTCATGAGACATCTCTCCTCACCCCAAAGTAAAGTATTCCCTGATAAACCAAGTCCCAGACTACCGCTGCATCTGTGAATCAATCTCCCATTTCACATTCAGAAACCAAGACTCAAAATAATAAAGATTAAGTCTCTATATGAAGGGAAGGTGTTTCTTACCAACAACAATCCCATATGAAATATACAGAAAGTATATGTTAGGTGCAAAACTGCTCATCATGAGGCCCCCGGCCACCATAAAGCCACTGAAGATTGCTACTGGTCTTGCTCCAAAAGATGATACGCATATACTGCAGACAGGACCTAGAGGAAAAGCAGGAAAAACATTCCTCGTAAATACCAACATCAGGAAGAACTTCTCAAAAAAAAAAATCTCAGTCTATGGACTGTTTCTTATGATAATTATTTAAACATATAATTATATTAAACAACAATTCTGAGTACTCATTTTTCCAGGATTCTTTTAAAGAGTCAGTTATAAAAACATACAAGATCAGGCTTGCAAGATTTTTGCTCAAGGAGAAACTGACATCAAGCCCACGAAATGCTACCAGGGTTGGGAGGGAGAGAGGGAGCAAAACATTTTTAAACACAGGATGATACATACATACTAGACTGCAACACTGTCAGGACACACCTAAGGACTTGTACAAAGGTTCTGAAAAGAATCTTCCTCTTTAGGTACCAAAACAAGTGAGACCATCAACCAGGCTTTATAACCAAGCTGGTATTTTTTGACAGAGCCCAAAAACTGTGTTTCAGAAAAGAGAGTATCTGTATTCATCTTGTTAGAAGATGAGATTTATAAAACTGAAATGGAAAATAGTAACTTCTGATCGTAATCATGGTAAGAATGCCACCTGGTGCTTACATAGAGGAAATATCTGCTGATGTGCCAGATAAAGACAAACACTGCTCCTCCCTGATTTTCTAGGGAATTAAATATCTGCTAGTCAGTATCTTATCAAATAACTGTTTACTACCTATCTTGGTTTCTACTGTAAAGCTACAGAAAATAAAAGGCATTTATTGCGAATGTCCAGAGCAACGTTCATGAAGTTTGGAAGAGGTTTCTCCCTCTCTTTATCCCCCCCACCCTCCCCCTCATATTTCTTGGTTGGTTAGTTCTTCAAAACAAGAACAAAGTGCAGGGAACATTCATACCCTGCCTCTACTCAGCCAGTTCTCCCCACACAGAAGTTGTAGAACAAGCACTTATTTTCAGTTGTGTGACCTGGAATACACCTCTGAATCTGAAGTAGCACGCAAGCTTGGTGCCCTGCATAAATAAGCAACCAGCAAGGGACTTGGCTTGCAAAAGACAATCTCTCATCTGAAACCCTGCAGGTCCAAACATTCATATATAGACTCAATATATGATCCCCAAGATCCTAAACTCACCAACTCTGAGATTAGAAGTTAGACACACAGATGAGTGACATTATTTAAAAACCAACAAAAAAACCCCAACCTCACCACCTTTGTATCTCGTTCGCAGCAATACAGAGACACTCCATGGTCGATACAATCTGCAAAAGCTGTAAGGTTGGCCGTCCCCTGACTCACACATAACTGAGATTCCCAGCAGATGGGAGGTGAGCCCAGAGAGGTGATACGAGGTGAACAACAGTTGGAGCTGGGGCTGGCGCTTGCCTAGGTTTGCAGACAGCAGCTAGCAGCTGGGAATGTAGGCAAGGTTTTCGTGTGGTTAGCGGCCATGGGACAAGCAGTTCTGGCAGGCAGGACCACAGATTCGTCAGCAGGTGCAATGATCCTCAAAGGCAAGGCAGGTCAGAACTTTTGCCCTACGTAAGAGCTATCTGCCAAGGCAACATAAAGGGAAGCGAGTCTGAATTGGGGCTTACCCAGGCAAAGAGTCAGAGTTAAAGAACCACCAAGAAAAATCTTCTGGGGAAGCAAGGTTTATTTGGATTTTGGAAATGATGAAGAAGGAAGACGTAAGCGCTTGCTGCTTCTCAAGAGTCAGCACGCTGTGGGAATGAAAGCCGGCCAGAATAACTTGGGCACAGCAACTTGCCGAGAACAAAAGCTGAGAGTGTTAGATTGTTGCTGATTCTTAGAATTAATTATTAGAACTGGCAAATTAAGATTGGTATGTTTCTTAAAACCACGGGATTTAAAAATAAACAAAGGATTGAATCTGTATTACATAAAAAAAAAAAATCCTTCTACAGTGAAAGACCATTAGGTAGTGATAACATAATTCAATTAAGCAGAGGAATTTGCACTCATTCTATTCTTTATTTCTGACCCACTACCTTGCTAAAATAAACAGTATTTCCCTTCCACCTGCTCGCTACATTTTGACACAGCTACTTTCAGAAGGTCTCTGTGCAGGCTGGGGTGGTGGTACTGGTACAGACCGCACTGATCGCTACTAGAGGATCCGAGGTGAAGCTGGACCCTCTGACCCCCAGCCAGAACAAGGGAGACACAGGGTTGAAAAAACATGTCTTCATAATCTGACAAGGACACTCTCCTCTGGAACACCATCAAAAGCATCTCTGACAGGGTCCAAGGAGATGCTCTTCCAGCTTCTCCCACTTCCAAAAAATAATCCAGGAGAACAGAAAGTACAAAGAGATCTTTTTGCTCTGACATGGAAAACAACCTGCACAAAACTAAAGAACCTGCTCCAATAAGTTCAGTATTAATGTGTCATCTCACACAGCAAGAGATCTGGCAGCTCAGCAATGGCCCTGCTTAAAAGAAGGAGCGCCAGTGTAAGTATTAAAATAGTTATTATAGGTCTCCTTGACAAGAAGAAAAACAGCTCCATCTTCCCCCTCACACTAGGCCCTACTTTCACACTCCCCTCATCATACTGCTAGAAAATAAAAGTCACAAAAGAAAACCCCCATGACAGCCAGCATCTTTGTTCTTTTCCCTGCCTCCTCGCATTCCTTCTCTTTCTGTTTCCCAAAGAGCTGGCATGGTTTTCTCTACCAGGCACAGTACCTTTGGGTATTACCATGGTATTTGCACAGGAGTTCACTGTACACAAACATGTTATTCTCTACAAGTAATTCAAGCACAATGGGTTCAAGGCAGTTAATTCTAGTCAAACATCCAACTACCCCAGAGCGGGACTGAGACTCGCTCCGTGAACTCCCGCCCTGTGGATTTTGTTCAGAGTGGAGATTCTGAAGAATGTAGGAGTCTACGTACAGCCGCATAGGAAATAACTCTTCTGGCAGCACTAGCTGACTCTCTTTCAGAAAGATCCTTCCACTGATAATGTATTTCTTGCCATAACGTGAACAACATAAAAATAAAATCCCAGTGTCAATCCTCAACAGTAAGCATGGAAATGGCTTTTAAGACAGCATTTGGTTCAGTTTGCCAAGCAACTCCAGAGGTTAGCACTGGTATTAGAATAATATTTGAAGGCATTGATAAATATTTACCCCTCTTACAAATAAAATCGCTGGGGCTATTTTCCTTCCAAATGATGTGTCTTAAAACTAGGTGAAACTCTACAAAAAAAGGTACCAGCCCAGTTTATAAGAATGACAGCTAACTCTAGGAAGAAAGACTTAGAAGCCAGCACAGGGACATTCACTGCTCTTCTGGCACACGACCTGCCAAGGCTGGGCAGCCAGTAATACAATTACCAGGCTCTGCAGGGGAGCAGTCAAGAAGATCCCTAGACAAAATAGGAAGCAGCAGCAGAAAGAAGATGGGCTCTCACAGCAGATCCTCATGCAGAGAGACCAAAGAGGAAGAACTCCTAGGAGGAATCATTTGTAAATTGATATTTTCATTAAGATTTTTTTGAATAAGAGACTTTGCCCTCAGTGAGGCCTGGATATGACAGTGAGTCCTTCCTGAGATGTGGAAACAAGCCATCTGCTGCTGCTCACACAGGAACTTCATAACAACCACGGTCTTCTGACCTCCTGACAAGTACAAAATTGTTTTGTTTAATGGACATCAAAAACTAACACTCTCTTCCTCAATCTTCTCACATGAAGAGAAAAATTCTGCAAATTAACACTCCCTTCCTCCACTCACCCATCCCAAGGGTCCTCCCTCCTTCACCTCATACACACACAAAACCTTCTGCTACACAAGCAATACTGGACAACTGAGTTCTTTTTCTTATCGCCTGCATTAATCTGACCCACCCTGCTTGCTGGTATCTGTCCGAGCCTGTTGAAACTGTAGAGTAGAAGCAATACTCATGAACTGTACATAAAATCCACTGGTCAGAACACAAGAATATTTTGTGCATATTTAATGCATTACTAAAACCTGGTCATAATAAATATAATATTCTCCAAGTGTTAGTACTTTGGATAAGGATATAGATCAGAGAAGGCTTTTTTTACACTGGACTGCAACCTACTCCCAACTGGTTGAAAAGACTGCCCCTTTCCGATAAAGTTATTAAATGAACTGGGCTCCTCTTTGGAGGAATCGTTGGGATATCTTCTCCCCTCCCCACAAACTATGTATAGCTTCCATAGTTTACAGTGGGGGCTATCTATGTGCGAGGTTTTTGTCCAAAAATATGTACATGCTGCAAAGGTTTTTTTATAGTTGTAAAAATATTGCTTGAAAACACAAAATTAAGCTTTTTAAACATATAACACTGAGTGCCTCAGACCAAGAGAAACACCCCATTAATTTATCAAGACTTGCCTTTCAAGGGAGAATCTTCCCTTTGCTCTTCTTCCATCAATAAAGGGGAATGGGAGTGAGAGACATATTGCTGGTGTCTCCTGCTATGCCAAATACTGTGAAGTCAAGTCTTACTATAAACAGCTGCGGTGCCAATTACAGGCGCCAAGGTCTTTGTTTTGCTTTTAGCAAGTATAACATAGATCAAATTTAATTTCAGGCTCCAAACGGATGTAAAATTAAGAACACTTGGTGCAGGAGAAACACACGATCTTCAACAATGTAATAAATATCCTCCTCTGGCCTGTTTTATTTGGGGAAAGATGCTAAGCTCTTTCAGTTTCTTCCTATACAACAAGCCCTGCATCATCCATGGAGCCACATGCTGCATCGGCTATAGGCTAAATCAGCATTATCACATTTAATATCGTAGAGGAGGTCTCATCACTGCCCTGTATAATAACACTGATGCTTTCCTTCCAGTGTTTTAGGCACATTTCTTCCAATACACTGTAAGGTCACATCACAGAAAGTTATAACTTGGATCATCCTGCAAGGAAGAGATCAACCATATCCCTGTCCCCTTCCCTTTTCCAGCTGAGGAGCTGAAGAGCCCAGCTCAGGGCTGCACACTGGCCTTAGCGACGCTGCCTGTGCTGCGAGCGAGAGGACAGAAATCGAACACCAGGCGGCTAGGAAATTCATCTCAACACACAAGGTGCTGTCCTGGGTTTCTATGTCTCGAGTCTAAGTTTAGCTCCAACATAAGTCAGGAGTAAACACTGTAGAAAGGATACGGCAAATGTGAAAGGACTCACCAGCATCAGCTACTTAAAAAAAAAATAATGTTTAAGACTACATGTACAGAGGGAAGGCGAGAAGACACGCAGAACCTATTTCTGTGCCAGCTGGCATACATATCAGGACATTTTCTTCTTTTTGGTGAAATTACAGTACTAATACAGTAAAGTCACTGGGCCTAGCTTCCACTGTTACAGAAGCTAGCTCGTGATTTCCAGTGCTATCAATGGGATAGTCTTCCTTAAGAAAATGGACACTAAATTATTTCCTGTATGTAGCTGTGAATCTACCGTTAACTGCCATTCTTTTTCCAGTCCGGCATCTACAGCTGCGGAAAGGTGATGTTAAGTTGGAGAGGGCTCACAGAAGAGTCTTAATGGCTCTCCAGAAGAGCCTTAATTAAAAGAGCGGAAGTCTCTTGTATCAATGGCAAAAAGACTGCATCAAGTTACAGGTTTAAAAGAAAATTTAAAAGTAATTTGACTGCAGTCTCTGGACATACACCACACTTATTCAGAGACACTTCAAAATATACCACTTAAAGATAACATCATTCATCAGCTGAAACTAAAAGTAAGCAACCTATATCATAAGATTACATACTTTTAAGGAGGAAATGAATTACTGAACAAAGTTGTAAGAGACAGAGAATGCACTAAACAAACATGTTTAAATCAAATGAGCATTACAATATTCTCTGCATACAACATGGATTGCTTTAAGAGTACCAATACTTGAAAATATGTCTTTGGATAATTAGATCAGTGACTGGAAACCAAAATAAAAGAGAAGAATGGAAAGAAAAACAAATAGAAGAGTCAAGTAAGGAACAGTAAAAGTCAAGGGGACTACCGAGAGGCTTTGGGGTGAAGTTGTCCTGCTACTAGCACTCACGTGCAATACTGCTGCTGAAATCAGCTTGCTTGGGGAGATTGTAAGTTATTAAGTTACAGATAATATCTTTTCACATACATGAAAATATGCTAATTTAGAAAAATTCAATTATCCCGATCATCTACTTAACATAGGTTACAACACACAATGGTCCCACCTGGCCTATAATACCGGAACCTGCAATAGCAGAAATAAGAACAGAACAAGTTCATGACAAGGGCCTTTGCAATGTGCTATACCAATGGTTTTGCACTGAGAACGCATACGTTCTTTACACTAGTGACTAGATCTGAAAAAGGCCTGCTATGAAAACTGCGTGAAAAATTGTAACTTGCCAAGAGCATTCTAGGTTTAGGTAGAGGTTATGACACTTACAGTGTCCCCTCCAACAAGTTTACTTTAAGTAAAGTTATCATTAAGGTCAGATCCCAGCTTGATAAGACAGTGGGATCATCCATTTCAGGCACAGCAGGGAACATATATTTTGTTTTCAGTCAACTCTGATAATACCAATGCGATTAAAAGGCCCGCGCTGTACTTTTCTTTCAAGGCATTAGAAACAGGAATGATTATTAAGCTTCCCAAACTGAACGAATAAAAGTACACTGACATACAGTGTTACTCCTAACCTGTCAAAATTTCAAGTAATTTAATCATTCCATACCAATATCAATTACAATAGTACCTTTTATTTGTATTATTCAGTCACAGAAGTTTCTATTTGCTATAAAGCACACTACTGACAATTGCTCACAGTGGCAAGGCAGAGGCCCCTAGGAAATCTGGAAAGAAGCATGGTGTGGACATATGAGAAACAGGTCTTGATCCATTAATAATAGGAGTTAATGCCCTTAAAACAGGGAAAAAAAAGTACGATGGAAGAGCAGTCTACAGTCCTTTGCCTACTTACACCCTGGGACTGAATACACAAGTCTTCTTTTGGTTAATGATACACCTGCCTTTGCCCGTTTCTGTTCTGCCTAGTGATATAAAACCCTAACACAAGTGTGACACCAGTATTTGGCCAGTTATAGCGTCACACAAAGCAGCGGTCTTTATTCAGGTCAGTACCACTATTTGAACGTCAACTTTCTTTTAAGGAGAGATTTCCTCAGAATCCCGAGCTGCATTTTGTCCATTAAGCTACATAATTGCTATTGCCTATAGCAATTTCTCTGCTGACAGGCAATTTTTTCCAGATTCAGCAAAAAGATAACAGTTCCCATGGTGAATCTTCGAAAAGCAGAAGTTAGTGATATTACCCAGTACAATACCCATGCTCGTTATTAAAACAACAACAACAAAATGGACCTATGGACTTTCAAAGTGGTGTTTTATTTCCCCAAAACCCTGCTGTTACTCTCCAAGTAACAAGTTCTTACTGAAGAAAAGCATCCAGTGAAGTTCTTTTATTTAATGCCACTGTTATCCATAACTTTCCAGGCTTTAAAGGGAGTTTTTTTCTCAAACAAACAGTGGAAAAGAGCCCTCACCCACCCTAACTAGTGGGTTTCCTTCCAGAGCTGAAAAATGAGCAACTGGTTTATTAATTAACTTTTTTTTTCTTAGAGCACTTGAACCATTTCAGAATAACAGTTTGCTCTGATTTGAAAGATACTAATGCAAGTGTTAGTCTTAAAGCCTCATTAAAAAAAATTTAAAAAATCCCATCAACAGAAGTACCATTCCGTTTCCCTGACACAGTTTGGTTTTTCCAGTTTATTCAAATACAGTAATTTTGAATTTTCTAAGGGTAATATTTTTATTGCTCTTTTACCATTATATTGTTTTGGTTTATGTATAGTGGAACTACAAATGTAATCTTCTTAGTTGTCTTGACGTAAAACAAAAATGCAGCACCCTCGTTCTATCATTAATATAATTCCAAAAGCACACACAGATGAAAGCATCTATTAGAAAGAAATATTTTGATTTAAGACAGATACTGCATCTACACTTACTGGCAAGCAATCCGATTCCATTTGCTAGTGATCCAACCCAAGCAGTCTTGCCTTTCCCTTCTCCAAAAGCATCCAGCCATTCTAAATACAAGACTCCGACCGCCAGCGGTGATCCGTAACACAAGAACTGAGTAAAGAAGGAAACGACAACAATTACCCAGCCCCAACCACCATCTGGTGGTTTCCGAAATACCATCTTGTCAGGAGTGCAGATGTACAGGCAGAACCTGTGTAAACAAAAAACAAACAGAACAGAGCATTAGAAATGTGACTGATTAGGTTTGCTAATACAGAGAAGTACACATTCAAACATTATTTCAACCATCCTTCAAGAAATATATACAACACAGCATACAGGCAATGAAAATTAGTTACCATTTGGTACTTCAACCTCTTCTGTGTAACACAGGAACAGTACACAAAGCATTAGTCAGTCATACATACATCGGCACTGTATTGCAAAAAGGGAGAACATTTCATTCTCTGAGGGTTAAATAGGCTTTGTGAAGACTTCAGGCATTAACATCTGACACAGTTCAACATGAGAACCACATGGCCACCACCTGTTAAGCCCTCAGATATCCTGAGCGAGGCGTGTAGGCTTGAAGGACAAGAAAAGCTACAAGTATAAAACAATCCCAATAAACAATTTAGGATTTAAAAGAAACCTCATGAGTATAAAAACAAGGTAAAAAAAAAATATAAAAATCTCTACTTAGTTGTAACCTCCATATAGTACCTGGCAGTTTAGCAAAGTGTTTGCCACCAGATAGTGTACTCCGGGAGAGGCAGGCCAAGAGGAAGACTGACATTCTGGAAATAGTAACAGTTGAGTACTCTGCTCTGTCAACAAGGTGATGTGTAGAGGAGTGATGCATCCAAAAATCACTTTGTACATATTAGTAACTGAAGTGAGTTCTAAAAGCGTATACAGGTGTTGGCTTATATGCCAACACACGACAGCATTAAACACGTTCACAAAAACCTCCTACAACGTGTCACAGTGTCTGCTCTCTGCACAGTTTGCACACATCACCCTTCCCAAACTGGCACTCA
Source organism: Fratercula arctica (assembly GCA_947846985.1). Taxonomy (NCBI): domain Eukaryota; kingdom Metazoa; phylum Chordata; class Aves; order Charadriiformes; family Alcidae; genus Fratercula; species Fratercula arctica. The sequence continues at coordinate 33,097,469 of CANTUZ010000010.1, forward strand.
CGTCTTGGACTCCGTAAGTACCACCTTACTCCTTCGCATGGCAAGATCCATCACCTATGCACCTATGGATTTAAATAACTGACTATCCTCACACCTTTCTCAAGACTAGTTTGTGAATGTCGAGGCTGGCGCCTTTAACATCTAGCAATGAATTTAGAAGTTTCCAAGGTAAAGCACTTTGGAGTTTTGATGACTCCAGTGATATGCGAGTCCCTATGCACACAACTAACCTGCCCTCCCTCTCTACAGGGAGAAATCTGCCGAAGTGATGATCACAAAACCCATGTTCTGTTCCTGGCTCTGTCACTAACCAGATGTGTGATTCTCAACAATTTTATTTCCTTTACCCTGTAAGATAGAAACAGATAAGATCTTACCCTGTTTTCTCCATGAAATACTCTCAAGAACCATCTTCACACCACAGCTTAGGCGTTAAGACTGCTGCAGTAACAGTTCTGCTCTGGGAGACCCCCAAGAGGCAAAGCAGAAAAATAAACGCGTCACACGGCCCTTTTGACTTACAACTCAGAGGAGATGGGAAAAAATTACTGCTGTATGAAAGCAATGGTGTAAACAAGCAGACAGCAACAGAACTTCCATTCAAGCTCCCCCATACTCTTTGCCTGGGCAATTTTTAAAAATTTGCATGGAAAACATATAAAAAAGCTACAGTATAGAGGAATACTTACTATAGAGACATGAAAAAGACCGGACACGCTTAAATGTTACTTTGAGCGTAGATACTTACAGATGATGACAAAAAAGTCCTTCAGCTTCCTACAAACGTAACTTCACGTGGTGACTCTGCCTGCAGAAAAAGAGCAGCAAAGCAAGTTTTCAGCTGAAGTATCACTGCAACAGCGAACAACTCTGAAAAACTGGTGTCTTCATGTTAAATTTCTCCTTTTTAATAGCTTTTCAGAGAAACTTCAGAAATAATCAAGTTATCCCAGTGGAGAAATACTGATCCCCGCTCAATTAATTACCAGCTGACAGCAGCCTTGAGCCCCAAAATAACATAAACATTGTCTACTAATGTAAAATAAACTTTGATGTCCTAGGTCCTTTAGGAGTGTTAGGAGTTTCAACATACTGACAGTCCTTCAAGATACAGTATTTCCAGTTATAAATGTTACAAAGTTATACGTTTCGGTTATAAACGTAAGCTCCGATTTATTTCCTCAAATGACTGGTAAGTCATTTGATTACATCAGGTGAAAGGGTGACAGCAGGGACAGACAGAAGTCATACCACACTGTAAGGAATCAAAGCATTAAAAAGCTGCTTATAGGTACTTTCCTACACCAACAACCTTTATACAAAAGGGGGTCCCTATATTTCTACACAAAATATTTAAACTACATATATATAGTCAGCAAAAGAGCTGACATATGCATCCCTCCACACATTAAATAAGTATAACTTGGCTTGCTTTGTCCCTGACTGGAGGAAAAATGGTGGAAATAAGTAGCAGCTTCAAGAAAAGACACTTCCACTGAGACAAAGCAAGGAAGTTTTCAGAAAACCACTAAAATAATGGAAGTAGACAGGGGAAAAAAAAAAAAAAGTCCCAAGTCATATTTGTTTAAAAAGTAATCTTTAGAAAACAAACACTTTTAGCTCTTATATTGATTTCCACTATATTGACGCCCTAAATCTTGGCACAGAGACAACTCTGAGTTCAGTTCTGCTATTCTAGTCATTTGATGGGGAGGAAGGGAGGGCAGGGCAGGAGAGGAAAAGAGTTTTCGTAGTCTTAGGTCACATAGTTTTTTCTAATAGAAAGACTAAAAAGAAACCCTCTGGATCAGTTCCTCAGCTGCTGCAAGTCTGCACAGCTCTATTGGCTTTAACCAACTGTTCCCAACTTATGGCAGCAAAAGAGCTGACCTCCTGCATCCTGATGCTTCCTGTTCTGCACCACAGATCTCTTTTGCACCTTTTAGCTAAATAACAAGATTTTGCGTAGCAAAAACATTTCTACTGTCTAAACACTTCAAGCCATTTACAGTCTGCAATTGTCAAGCAAAAAGTGAAAGCCACCGTCATTTCCCCACCCCGAAATCATCCTCAAAGTGAAAACAGATCTACAATGTCCCCAAGTTTGTTTTTAAGAGCCAACATCACCTGGCTTTTCCTTCTCTTTCTTGCAGGTTGCTCCTTCACTTCGCACCGCTGGGTGCTTATTCCCTAAAATAAGGTGTATTTTCTAACTTCCCCGAAGGCACAAAGTCCTCCTGAAGAGAGCACGCGAGCTGAGAGCCCTGTGCGAGAAGAGCCCATTCCACAGAGCCCTCTACGTGGTTAAAGACGTCCAAGTCAACCAAGCTGCTGCTGGCACCGTAGGTATCAATATACCTTTTATTGGTACACTATTTAATGCTTCCCTGAAAACAAGTTGTAATATAAAAGCTTAGTAGCATAGACGAGAGCCAACAGTAGGAACTAAACCTTTGCTACTCCCAACTCTGCCTGCACGGGCATCAAATCTGTGCATCGACTTGGGAGGGATCCAAAGTGCTTTTTACTATTTTCTGTCTGTGCGGAAGGAGGACACAGACTGTACAGATACACGCGATCATCAAAAATAAAGCAGCAGAAACACAGAGAGAAAAGAGCACTTAACAGTTTTGTTTTCTCTTGGAACCAACCAGGAAGACTTGTCTGATCCTGGAAAGAGAGGAACAAGCACAGGTTTAAGATTCAGGTGGGAATCGTTTCACAGTCCTTACTGTTCCCAAAACCTAAGGATGTTGTTTCAGACTCCAGGAAACATAGTCGCATCAAAAATACTGAAATGGAGAAATGAAGCATAAAGAATTAAACAGTAACTTGAAGTTTGGTCAGAAAAAGCTTTTCAGTGAGTTGTACTCACTGCGAATAAGAATCAGAAGAAGAGAGCTGCCTGATGAAAGCCAACAACAACAACAAAAAAAACCCTAGAGAATGAACTGAACAACAAGAGTTTTAATGTGGAAAGAGAGAGCTGTCGGGCTGCAACTTTTCTTTTATCTGAGCAACTCAATCACAATATTGAGCTCTTTTTCTATAAATCTTAAAATATGGCTTAAAGATGAGAGAGGGGCACAAGAAGAGAACTGGTCTAAAGAAGACGAGTACAACTGAAACGTTAGCCCTCAGCGCAGAAACTTGGATTAATCTGTGGCAAAGGGAATCTTGAGAAAGACGGCAGCAATACGATTGTTCCCAGTTTACTATTTGTGCAACCGGAGTCTGGTTAAGTATGCTGCTTTCGGCAAGCTGCACATGGCTGCAGAGAAAGCCGATGTCAGCAGAATCACTGTGTGATTAACACTCAGCTATTCCAGTTTTGCAAGGCACTGGTACAAATTAAGACGGTACCAGCCAGAATGGTAACATCCCTCATTTTAAGTTGAATTAGATTTCATGTAAATTTCTATTTATTTTTCAGGCAATGTTCTTACAATTATCATCTGAGGTTTCTGCTACCCTTAGCTTGCAAGTAACACCTACAGCATTAGAACAGCAGTGATGCATTACAGTTGTTTTTAACATACTCATCATATCCAAACACCTGCATACATACTGACACGACGGTATAAGCGTTGCATTAAATGCACTGAAAAAGACGCATCTATACTTTGATGACATCAGACTTTAACTGATGTTGTAATTACGCTGGCTCCCCATGTTTAGATATTCGGCTTTAAGTTCTTTCACACTGAATGTATATATTTCTCTCTCAGTTCTCAGCATTCACGTTCCTCCACTTTCCCTTTTGCAAGTTACACAAGAGGCTCATCAACATAAATATTCCCTTCCATTTCTGCCCAACGAGGGAAGAAGTGTGGAGTTTAAAACAAAACGCCAGAACAAAACTTACCAACGACACAATAATGTTTTTCCATTGTGCAAAATAAGTTCACATAAAGAAGCATCAACCCGGGCAGCACATAAACCAGCCAGCTTTGTACAAATCTGTCAGCTCAGCAGAACCAGTCCTACCTGTTTCCAGGGCCTCACTGCCCCACAGGGGATGGAAACCCCCCCCCCAAGTATAACTGCCTGTCAGACACTAGCACGCATCCCTGCTGACAGATGTAAGCCAGCACTGCTATAAGCCACCAGCCAACTCGATTCACCAAAGGAGAATCCTCTGCACAGCGAGTGCCCGGTGTGCGCCGCCTTACGCATCACAACCTGCAAGGGCTCCCCTTGGCGTCCGCTCTCTCTCAGCAGCTCCAGGTCCCTCGGCCAGGTCCTCTGTGGGGATGGACGGGCTCTTATAGCCCCCAGCTCACCTCGCCTCGCCTCTCCCCACGCCCCCGGGGGCCAGCCCACACCCCCACTCCGGGGGACCGTGTTACACATTGACACCTTCCATCCCTAAACCCGTTGCGACAGGATGCGCTCATCCACCCAGCGACACACGCCAAGAAGTGACTGAAGGTCGCCCTCACCGGCCTGATACCACGCACAGGGCAAGATGGGGTCATGCTATGCTGCCCTGCTCCCAAGCACCCACGGCCTCCGAGACGGGCACCCATCCGTGCTGCTAGGTGCCCACTGCCATGTGCCCACAGCGGGCACTGATACCACGACACTGCTGGGTTCCTACTTGATGCCAACAGGCCCCCACAACGGCCAGCAGGAGGTACCCACAGCCAACACCAAGGGGTGCTCACAGCAGGGTGGACATCAATGGGGACCCCCAAGGGATGCAGCCACCCCGGCTGGCACCCAGGGGCAACTGCATCCCCTGCGACCCACCACCTGCTCCCCACAGCCCGGGCGTCGCGGAGGCCCCTACAGAGCCATCCCAGGGCCACCGGCCTGGCCTGGCCGCCCCCCGCACGGACACCCGGGGCCGGGACAGTCCTGCGAGGCCTCCCGACGGCGAGCCGGGCCGACCCGGCTGGAGGCGGCCCCAGTGCGGGACCCGCGCGGCTGCTCCCCGCGGCTCCCGCCGGCCCGGCCCCTCACTCCCCTCTGCCGGCGCCCCGCGTCCCCCCGCCCCGCGTCCCCCCGCCCGGCCCCGCCCCGGCCGAAGCCCGGGTCCCCCCGAGACGGCGCCGTCCCCGTTACCTGCGCCCCGCGCCGGCAGCAGCGGGCGGCCCGTGGGGCGGCGGCGGCCCGGCGGGGGGCAGGAGCCGCCCCCGGCGCGGCGGGGCAGCCCCGCATCCCCGGCGCGGCGCGGCTGGGCGGGGCGCGGCCGCGGCCGGTGCCGGCACGAACCGGTTGTAACTCGGGCTGGGGGGGGGAGGAGCCGCCGGGGGCCGCCACCGCCTCCGCCCGCAACCCCGGGGCGGAGCGGGGGGGCTGCCCCGGCCGCGGGGCAGGCGGGGGGCGGCCGCTCACCCCTCGGCCTCACCCTACCCGCCTCCCTCCTCCTCCTGCTCCGCGGGCGGACCCCGGCCTCCCCCGCCCCGCTCTCGCCGGGGAGAGGCGGACGCTGGTCCCCAGGCAAGGGTCGCCCCCAGCCTGGGGCCGGCGGTCAGCGCGGCCTTCCTGCCCGTCCCCAGCCCCCTACCCCAGCCCAAGAGCCCCCTACCACCAGCCCCTGCTACTGTTAATTCGCACGCCCAGGCTGAAGCCCCGAAGGCAGGCACAGGACCGCGGCTCTCCGGGCACACCGCAGCGGCTTGCAACCTGCCCGGGGAACCAAGACCCTCCACAGACTGCAAAATGTGTCGCAGAAGGTGTCTGAATACTCAGCGAGTATGGGCTCTACCCGTGGCTGCGCGTTCAGCACGACAGCTCTGCTGCTATCTCTACCCTCTCAGGGCAGCTCAGGTACCCACACGAGCTGCAGGTGGAAATACAAACATTGCCAGAGTTGAGTGACATTCTGAGAGCTGAAATATCTCTAGAGCTGAAATTCTGAAGCAATGGCCGATGCTTACAGCCCCTGCAGTTCCTACAGGTGTGGCTTAACTCCCCTTTCAGAGCTGCAGTCCAGATTCACTCCTCTGTGCAGTATTTACAAGAGTTCATGAACTTCACGTATCTGTTAAAGTACCTCAGATCTACCTCACAGCATTCAGGCAAATATTGAAATTAATGCTTGCTACTGGAAGGACTGACAGAAGAATGATACAAACTCAAAATTCACTTCTAAGACACCACTGAAGGGAGAAGGCCTCCACCGAATATGGTTCAGTTTTGGGTATCTCATGTCAAAAAGGGCAGCCAACAGAAAAGAAAGGAGAGAAAAAAAAAAAAAAAAAAAAAAAGAACAGGAACTGTCAGAGCTCCAGAAAACTTGCTCACAGAGGAGAAATGACATAAATGGTATTTAACCAAGAGAGAAAGTAGAGAAGGTGGAAGGGAAACATAATAACACTATACAAGAACTAGAAGAAGTTACTGCAAGGAGAAAGGAATTAATTGTTCTGCATACACATTAGACAACTAAAAGAGGTGAGCGGTCTTAAACTCCATTAACACATATTGCTTTAGATGTTAGGAAAAGCAAGGCTGGCAGAGATTTCTTTGGGAGAGCATAGCCTTTCGGGAACACACGTGCACTGAGCTGCAGAAACAAGGAACGACTGAAGGCAGCTGTCCAGACAGTGAACAGCCTGTTTACTTTGATCATTTCTTGGGCTCCAGGACACAGGCTGAAATCGAAAGGCTAACTGAAATCTTTCCATAGCCACACAAGAGATGTCTGGAAAATAATAATTCTGAAATGACTGTTCAAGATGTGCTGTTTCCTACACTTCAATACAAAACTAATAAATACGATAAAAACCTGTTTGCATACAAGTGTGTATAAAGCTCCAGTTCCCATTACAGCGCTTGATATAAGTGTTCTGCTTTTTGAATTCCACTGAAGCTTAAAAAACAATGTTGTGGGCTAAAATTAAGCACAGGACATTTCACTCTAGCAAAATTGGTTATGAGCATCTGAAAAATAACAGTGAAGAGGAGGACTGGTGTATTCACAAGTAGTCATTAGACTGCTGCATACAAGCAGCTCAAAGTTCATAATGGTTTATCTACACAGAACATTCAGAAGAGTTAAGGCATACCAGTTACAGCGTACAGTGAAATACACTGGATCTTTACATGCAGAGGAAGCGGTCCTAGTCAGATGCAAACCTGCTTTAGACCACAGGCAGCTTTGGACCTAAACCAGAACCCCCCTTGAGAATTAAAACGCACTTTAAATGAATACACATTGATCCTAATTGCTTTGCTTTAACTTCTCTGGATGCCTTCCAGATGACAAGTCCTCCGCTTTTAATTAACTCCGCTTTTCATATGAACATGCCAGTCAAGTGCATACCATAATTTTGAGAGGGCAATCTTGCTGGCAAAAGAGACCTGTGAAAACAAGCCACAGAAACAAAAGGCCAGAGGAAAGAGTCCCTCTTCCATGTCTCCTTTGTCCTTGGTTTCATAACAAGCAACGCAGCTCCCTCCAACTCTAGGTTTCTGCTCACTTGGCCTACAGTATTTTGGCAACTGCCATTTGGCTTAGATTTCAAATCACTGATTAATCTTCTCATTTCTTCACTTCAGAAATCCTTCCTACAGGGCCTTCAAAGGCAAGTGAATGATAACAGTGCCATAGCTGCACCTTTCATAACCACGCTTTTGTCCCACACATCACCAGAATAATTCTGAAATCCTCACTTTAAAATAGAAAATGAAGTAAAACATTGAATAATGCCTATAAACCCTTCCCTCCCCCAGCCCGTGGGGTTTAAGAATCCACAGGATAAAGGTACTCATGTAGCATGGCCACGGATGAGAGCAGCACCTGGCTAAAAAGTTACCTTACTTTTGACAAGCCACGGTTGCAGGATGTGCATTCTAGGTCACTAGCAGCTGTACCAGCACACAGATGATCCAGAAATGTTCTCTACTCTGCAGACAGTGCAGCAGCAGCAGCTCCTGAGGGTACAGAGAGGAAATTTAGAGGGTATTCATATAGCGATCCTAGAAGGGGTGCTTCCTGGCAAGGAACACAGCTGGTGTACTGAACACCCCAAAACTGACCAAACAGCGGGGGATGTTTGGGGTCTTTTGTTTGTTTGGTGTCTTGTTTTGGTTTTGTTGTTTATTTTTGTTTCTTTAAAAAGAAGGTACATAATCGGCAACTAAGAAAAATCTCAAAACATAAAACAATTCTAAATATTTGATCAACTACTGTCCTGTAACCTGTGGTCCAGATTGGGAAGCATCCTTTTGTACATCTGCAGTCTTTACACAATCTGCATAGGAGGAGAGACTCTGGAAAGAATATGTCCAAAGTTCATTGTCGTCTTAGGTGTTCTGTTAACTTGCTTGTGGAAAATGTCCATTAATGATTGAAGGGGGAAAAGGCTGCGGAAAGCAATCAGTAGTTTGACTAGAGTTTAATTTAAGCAGATGTATTAAATACCTGTGCACTTACAGAGTCTAAAGGACACTCAGTGGTCTTCAGCAGCCTTAAAAGGCAATACTTCAGTAGTTATAATTTAACCCTTCCTGTGAGAGGCAGAAAGAGTGAGGTACGTCAAGTGCTGTTCGGCCACATTAAGCAGGGTCATTATACCTTCTCTCGGATTTGTGTGAAAAGGAATGAGATTGCTTAAGCTGCAAAGAATACAGATTTTTCCCCTAGATGCCAATAAAATATCGCAAAGCCCCCTGGTGCCATCACGGCTATGCTGACAAGGAACTTAGCCTACTTTGTTTGGGGAGGTGCAGACCTAGCAGCAGAACTGCCTCCCCCCACCCAGTGTGGCTGTCACTGCCAACACACAACACAATGCATCCACACCACCCTCTTCCGTAGAGGTCCCACAACATGGGCGAGACCTGAAATAGGCGTTCAATGAACCACGTCACCAGTCTAACCACCGTCTGGCTACGTTCTGCTGCATACTGCCGAATGCTGATTTGTAAATCAGTTTTCTATGTTAGTCTTCAAACATATATACGTGTGAAACAAATACCACATGCAAACCTTCTGTAAAACTTGGAGCAAAAGAAATGTGGCAGCCATTTAGGTTAAAAAATTCTAATCTATAACCATTTTTTTTTAGTTTTACATGACTGAAAGGTTTTTTTGGTTGTTACAGGTGGCGCTTAGCAATAAGGTTTAGTGATGGTTCTGTGTTACGTTGATGGTTGGACTGATCCATGATCTGAAAGGCGCCTTCCAACCTAGACAATTCTATGATTCTACTCATATAGGTAATGAGGACACGGAAAGATTACAGGAAAAAGTTAACTAAGAAAAGTAATTCTATCTTGCTGTTCACTTAAATACTCTTGCTATGCAATGCAATCATCTACTGTAGTTGGTTTTTGAAGATTTCAGAAGTAAACTTGCTTAGTTAAAGTTTGTTGTAACAAACCAAGGAACTATGACAATTTTTACCTAATGTAATCTTCTGAATCTGCCACATATATTTGCTTTCTCCAAACTGATAATGGAACTATTTGGGTTCAGTAAATAATGATGTTTTATGTATTAGAACATTAAAGAAAAAATAATAATTTAAGGCTATTTCAAAAATCACATATACTTCAACTAAAATACAATACTGCGCATGAAATGACAAGTAAGTGATGGCAGCATGAAGCGCATCTGCTAAGTGTGTGAAATGGAAATAAAATTAGTGCCGCATCTCTGAGCAAAGAAATTCATCAGTTCCACTTTTCTAGAGCATTCACTTTCAGGGAATATAAAGTAGCATATTTTTATTATGGCATAGATCTCTCATGACCTCTAGGTTTGCCGCAAATTCACCAAGATCAATGCCAGTACAGACCACAAGTGCTATTTTTACTGAGATCCAAATTTTCTGTTCTTCAACCCCATCTTCCAATGTAGCATTGATCTTATTAAGTGTCCCTCACAGTAAAGCTAAAACCCAGTTAAGATGGTGCATATTACACTAGGATAGCTCAGAATGCACTCGTTTTAGGGAAAGGATTAAATTTTCATTAGAGATTGGAAGAAGATTCCTTACAGAAGAAGGGCAAGGATCAGAGCCGTCTCACGTAAGGGCAAATCCTGTATATACAAGTATGTATGGTTACTTTAGAGAACCAGATGTCAGTGAAAATACCAGCATATTAAAAAAATCACAATACATAAATAATCAAATCACTTCTCCAGAAAATAACTTAATAACTTTAAAAAGTATCTTTCCCCTTTCTAGATGTTGTACCTCTTTCTGAGCTATTGTATCTAGGGAACATAAAGTGCTTGCTTAACTAGAGGGAGGCCGGATGGTTTATGCTGCCTCTGCCTTTTTGTTTTTAATCAGGAATATCAGACCTCTTTTCCAAGTTTTATTTTGTATTAGCTTCACGCCTTAAAAGGCTAGCATAACAATCTTTACTAAAGAATATGATGCAAATTAGTTAAGCACATTTTTACTTTTAGCAGTGGATGGACAGAAAACAGAAAAGAACTGGATTGTTAATATTGCTGAAAAGCAGCGTGAACTAGAACAAAGCAAGTGCCAGAATATCCTCTCCAGTCCCATGCTACAAACTCCTGGGTGACAGCTGCAGTAATCAGAGCTGCGGCAGAGGGCACGATGAGGTGGCAAAAATGCGTTAAAGAACGTCCTTTAAGAAAATAATGACTCATCTGTTACACAGAACTATCTCCAGTTTCTGCCTGTTGAGCATATGACATGGAGAGGGCTGTTACCAGCCACATCACACGCCTGCCCATTTCCCAGTTGGACTTGGATCGTACAATACTGTGTCAGTCAGATGCTCTAGAAATCCCTGGTTCCCCTCTGGTGGATAGCTCTGAGTCTTTGTAAAGACTATGCAAAATAGCCTTTGCAAAGATGGGCCAAGTAGATGACTTCAGCTCCAGAGCAAAAAGACGACAATCTCAGCATATCAAAGTATTTTTGTTGAAGCAGTCACCAGGTAGAGCGTGACTACTGGAGACGCCTCTTCAGAAGTGGTGTTTGCTTATTCCATGCTGACGATTCATCTGCTTCTTGCCAGTAAAGAATACCGAAGTTTAATGGCACACTTTTATCAGGGCAGGAAGTAGCATAATGCATTCCTGTGAGACTCCGCAGAGTACAGGCACACACTTTTCATCTTGCTTGAGCATTAAGTTCATTTAATAGAGTTGAGTTAGCTTTTCCCTCACTTATTTAACTACATTAAAATACTGAGGAAGGCATTTATTTTCTATCAATGAAATGGAGAAGCTAATAGTAGCAGTATGGAACAGCCAGTGACCTAAATTCATCTTGGTGCAATCTCATTTCAATGCAAATGTTGTAAAGTTTTTTCTGTATAATGCCATTCTGCCAGTTAAGATGTAGCCTTATTTCCAGTACTGCCCTTAACATAGTCTTCAGTCCTCACAGGCTGAGACCATCATTCCAAATTACACTGCATTTTTGTAGTTATGCTTATGCATCCATCGATCTGTTGGGATACAGCACATGCTAAAGCAGTTCACCATTTATCTCCAAACATCTGTAAAGTGTCCCCAGAAGCCTACTTATTTTAATTTTCTACTGCCAAGACAAACTCAGTTAGTGGAGGGACAAAAGGGAAAGGAAGATTCCACAATGGAAGAGGTTTATTTTAAGCCTATGTTAAGCTGCCACCGGCGCTTGTCTAAATATAGATTTGTCCACTGTAAACACCCTTAGTCTGCATTTAGTGCAGACACACGCAGAGTTACTCAGCAATGGCAAGCAGGCTTTACATTCACACCCAGGCCACAATAGCTCTCAATCGCAAACTATTTATTCAGAAATCAGTTATAAGTGGGTTTTTACATCCAAAGAGAAACACTAACCAAGAAAAGCTTACCTCCTCCTCCTGTTGGCATCACACCTTTGCCATCTCGGCTCTCAAGATGAGAAGCAAGCTCACACCAAGGAGCTGTAGCTTTCGGGCCCAGCTCTTCAACTCACCGTGGTTGGCAAAGGACAGGCGAGCAGGGGCTGCACAGACATGTTCCGTGAGCTTCTGCAGCAGCTCACATGCGACAAGGCAGGAAACAGCCCGCATTGGGCAGGTGTGGGTCATCGTTCTGCCACTCAGAAATCCTGGCATCTGTACCATGGTTTCCTGCTAACTCCTGTCCTCCACTTGTTAATGCTTGCTCTGCCTCCGAATCATCAATCATTGTATTCTGCAGCATAAATACTGCACTATACTGAAACCACCTAGCTCAAGTACTGGTAATCTCACCGCATCTGCAAAGAGCTTGGACAATCAATAAATTAGCTTAAAATGTACTTGCTCTGACAACTACAATGTAAACACATCCGGTGTGTTCTACTGCTGCAATGTGATACTCTCTCCCAAGTTTGTGTGAATCATCCCCCCAGTGACTCTGAGGAGAACTGGAAAGCGTTGGCCGTTTACTGATCATTTGAGCTTCCTCACCAAAAAAGGTACAAATAAGTATGTCTTCACCGAAACAACTCGGGAACTCCTCCGTAGCCTCCCTGCAAAGTAGACGTAAATGTATAATTGTACTTGTGTTAAACTTCATTTGGATTTTGGGCTTTGCTACTTAAAGAGTATATGGCAAAGACTGCCAGAACAAAGGATGAGGATGCTGTATTTCAGTAGGCTAGCAGCCCAAGACCTGCCAGTGCTGCACTCTTGTGCTGACCCAGAGTCCGAGTTGTGCGGGGTCAGCATTTGGGATGGTTCCAAACCTCAGTGTAATAGCTGAGCCTAGAAGGGCCTTTATCTCTGAGGTACATCATCTACCAACTAAATTATGTAACAAGAGCTATCTTTGAAACCTTTGCAATCTGCTTTGAGGTGGAGTATCGTTCAGTAATTATTACAACAAGTAGTGGAATAACTAGAAAAATTAGAAAACCAAATGGTCAGTAAAATATATGCATGTTACATACTCATCCCTGTGCTGAAAGCAGGACAAGGAAGGTTTCTTCTTCTCAGCGCTGCAAATGACACTTCCACTGCAACATATCCACACAGCAAGTCCTGTCCAAAGCTGTACAGTACTCCTTTATCATTTTGTAAGCATCAGGATTTTGTTTATTTTCCACTGCCGCTGTCTGTGGCTTTTTCCCACTTGAGGAAGACTCCAGACACCTGTGTGGTGGTTTGGCCTCAGACGGCAACAAAGAACCACGTGTCGCTCGCTCAGCGCTTCCCCGTACGGGAAGGATCAGAAGAAAAAGGCAAAACTCTTTGGGTTGAGACAAAGGCAGTTTAACAGAACAGCAAAGGGAACAAGAAAACAATAACACGGACAGAGGAATATACAAACGCGATTAGGGAACCGCCGCCCCCCGCCGGTCCGGCCCCGGGACGCTCCCAACCCGACTGCCCGCCCCCTCCCTCCTTTTAACCTCAGGGTGGGCGTGGCTCCCAGGGCATGGAATGCTTAACCCTGTCCCCGCCGGAACCAGGACAACCTGTCACAAGTAACACTTCTTACACAACATGTCCAGCCTGGGGCATCTTTAACAGCCTTATGGAGTACCTGCTGCCCACTACAGACCAGGCATCAGATGTTTACTGTTAGTAGCAGCTAGAATCACATGGCAGTACCGTAATCATTCAGATGACCAGCTCTCCGTAACTGCTATCAATGTTTAGAAACATTCATTCATTTTTGAACAAGGCAGAAAAAATTTCTTTATAGCACTTGAGTTTTGGACTGTTCACGTTACCCTTATTTCACAAGGGATGCTCATAAGACTTACTGGTACAACAGGCCAAAAAGATACATTTGAATGAGGCACAAGACAACACCCCCCTCTAAGGACATAAAGCACAGAGTGCATCTATTGTGCAGCCCTTTCCTTTAACCTATAGAATTTCTGGGCTCTGAAACAGCGGATCAGTCTGTGGATCATGCATATAAGCAAGACATCAAATGGCAAATCGTCTACCAGTGTGTTTCAGTCTAGGCAATGCCAAAGCAGAAGGTTACTATCTTGACAGTGAGATGAGGAGAGAGAGGCTAAACCAACCGCTCACTGACCTCGGTCTTAGAAAACCCCATGCTATTACATACACAGAGCTCCAGGTGATTGATTTAGAAGGCATTCAGACAATGTCACTGGACAATACTGAAGTGAAATAACTCCAGTAGGCATAGACGGGTCTGCCTTGGAAGTCTTGTAGCATGTTCACACCCAGTTTAAATTCATTTGGAGAGTTTCTGGATAGAGATTGCTTTGACCCTCTTGCCCCTTACAATAACTATTAAAACCTGAAAAGCTTTTGCCTGAACAGTTAGAAATTAGACCACATCTCACGTCTAAGATCCAGAGTGAAGCCTTTACCTTGAATGCACAAGGCTTTGGAGAAGGTATTTCTTTTTCCCCCAAAGCAAACTCATGTACTTAAGGCAAAGAACAACCACTTTCAGCAGGAATCTAGAATGCTTCCTGACAGAAGGAAGCAGTCCTACCTTGAACTGTGGGACTGCACAAGTCAGACCCATGACTATGACATGAGGCTGAGGGCCAGGCCAAGGTTGTGCAGTGGGGTGCAATTTAGGTAAGGGTATGCTGAGCTTGGAGTGAGCTCTTCAGATTCTTCTCTACTGTTAGGGATGAGCCTTGCCTCAGAGAGAGGTTATTTCTCCATTGTGGCTTACTTTTAGGTAATGAGAAGTCTCTCAGGAGAGGCATAATATCTGCAAGGATATTAAAAGGATTTGAGAGTCAGACAAAGCAAAAAAGTGTTTATTTGACAAAAAAAAATAGCTATCCTTATTTGGCTATACTTTTTTTTTTTAATTTTGGACATAGTTGAGACACTGGAGAAAGTTTAAATATCCCTGCACAGGCTTGGAATTTATTTTTAACACACAAAGCATTCCCATACAGTTAATAACTCTGCAAACTGTCATGTGAATTTCCTCTTCCATTTTCCTCCTCATTGCTGTTTTTTCCCCGCCTCTGTACAGTCATTAAAAGAAGTCTCCATAACTTGCCCAAGAGGCCAATTGTCACAAACTTTGTATACAACTAGACAGCATCTTAAATACAGGGCCAGAGTCTCCATAGAAAATGACATCGCTTCAAGTCGTAGAATTTTATTTTTTTTTAAATACCATTTTATATGCCCACCACTAAGGAGAGCAATCTTAAAGTAGACTTACCCTAGTTAAAAGAGCTGAAGTAAAAGAGGTAAAAAGAGATGAACTTTAAATTTCAATAGGTCCTCAGCGAATTAAAGCTGCATTTGCAGAAAATCATTATTTTCCTTAAAGGGAAGTTTTCTGCTTAAGGGAAAGTTGACAAACCACCTTAAGTTTCTCCAGTCCAGAGATGGAAAACATCCTTAATGGCTTCCGTTAACCTATCTTTGAAGTCCTGCAGTAATTATGCAACTGCTCTGGAAACAGAAGAGGGGCTGCCAGGAACCCTGCCTCTGAGCACAGCATTGGGAGGGGAAAACAAAAACGTCTCTGCCGAGACTTCCCCCCACCTCAGCCTTAGGCCAACTTGGATGGGAACCGCTGTAGTAAGTGTCAGGCTTTTATTGTCCACTCTATTTTTGGAGATTTGTTGCGGAGGAAGAAAGTGAAGCCTGAGCATCATGTGGACAACTTTAATATCTGGGCATAAATGCCCAGAGAACAGTCCCCTGGCTCCTTTTGCCCCTGCGGGAACAACGCTGCTGTGCCTTCCATAGAACTCTGAGATCTGAGGCTTGGAGGAAGCGTTCAGTTTACAAACCATTGTAAAGTTTTCAGGAAGGTGTAAAAGACATCAAAGCTAATTTTGAAGCCCACTCACCCATTTGGAATTTGCAACCAAACTCAATTCTCATTTCTGCTTGTCCAAGTCCAAAATATAACCTCACTTTAGTTATTTCATCCATGCGAACAAGAACGACAGCTGACCCACAATATCTGGCTAAGTGCCAATTTCAGCCCTCAACAAATCCAAGTATTTTGGGGAACTGATCACTGATGTTTGCTGAATTATATCTTAAAAGGATTCCTTGCACTAATACATTTTAAATAAGATCAGGTGGCAATTCATAAATGCAAGTGGCAGTGCTGTAAAAAAAGCAAACCATTACAAACTATTCTTTCCAGAACAGTTTTTAAAACATGAATTTGGAAGACAGGGAATAACTGAAAAGCATGTGAGAATATGGAAGTTGTACTGTCAGCAGCAGATGAGACTACAACAGCACGACTGCTAAGCTTGGCAGGTTCCTTATCACCTGTAAATTACAGGGCATTTGTACCACTAAAGAAAAAAAACCTCTACAGTGTTGTTCTGCAGTGGTAAAGCAAAGCTGCCCCAGCAATGACAGGAGATTGCTAAAATGCAGTACGGATCAAAGAGGAAGATTTGCAAGAGAAGCAAGTAGCAGGCAAATGAACCTGGCAACATATTAACAAAAAAAGCAAAACAAAACAAACAACCAACCCCAAACACCTAAGCTGAAAAAGGAAGGCAAGAAGTTTAAACAGATTTCCATTACACCGCACACACACAAAAATTACCAGGCTACAGTTTTGGATGCTTGTGCCAACAGAAACCGTTCAAGATGTGAATTTTGTATCCTGAAAGACTCTCTCAGTCATAATCAGTTCTAACACTGTATAGTTTATTCAACATTAAATGGCTTAACCTCGTAAATCTTTAGCAAATTTTATTACTGTCATGAGGCACTCTGACTCTTACCAATTAAACATCAGGACTCTTTGGGAAAGAAACTAGCTTACTTTTATAGTTTTCTTCAAAGAGATAACCCCAGAAAATGGAGATACGTCCTTACATTTAACAGAAACTTGAAACTGAGAAAAAGTTTCAGAATCAGAACACTCCAAATATTTCAAAAGAACAGAGTTCTGTAAAGACTGAATAAAGTGAAAGTATTTGGAAAAAACCCAGGCTGTTTAACTCTAGCAAAAATACTGAAATCTGGTCCATTTCCTGTTAGAAAACAAGCTGGATTTCCCCCTCCCTCAGTTACTAGGCAATGCAAAGGCAAGTATTCTTCACATTGCGCCCTCTTCACCCGTGTTATTCCCCCTGGTGCATCCAAACTGTTTTCATGTATTGCTCAGAATGATTTGTTTCGTCATTCAAATCAACACTCTGTAAAATGGAGGGTGGTTAAGTTAAGCTGTTAAAACACCAGAACAGCAACAAAGTCTTTCTTCCCTTGCCTGACAGTCCTGCCCTGGAAACAGTGGTCCATGGTGAATGTTAAAAGTTCAGAGTGTAAAAACCCTTCAGGGGTTCTTGCTCTGAGTTGACATAGGAGATGGTGTTCACAGAAGCCGATTATTTTCTTCATGTTTTTCTTTCCATTTTCATTCCTCTGACCCTTTGCAGACACAGATAGGAACAAGCCTGAACCAGTTTAACTCTGAAACGAGAGCCTATCGTGAGCAGTCTCCACGCTGGTCTCCAGCTTGCGCACTGGCAGCGCTAAAAATGTGCTATTAGTATTCAATCCAAAATGGGTTTGTTCTTGTCTTTCTTTTACACATCAGGCAGATGGGTAGCGCTAAGATAGGTGGTAAAACTGGCAGGACATTAATGATATTTCTAATCACGTTTGCACATGCACAGAAATTTTCCTAGTAACATCTCTCTCTAGAAAGAAAAAAAATAAAAAAATCATTATGTTCCAGACAAGCTCAGCAGGGTTGTTGCTGTCAAAAGACCACGTTTTCCCAAGCATCTACGAAAGATTTGGGCTGAAATTACAGTTAACATGAATTTTAGTGCAAAGGGCAATCCCTTCAGTGAGATGGATTCCTAAAATATACCATAAAATAAAAGTCAAAGCTTTATCGTGAAATCTTGACTTGCACAAATTGTTCTTGCAATACATCACCCCTTAAATCAGGGAGACTGCTGGAACAAGGGCACGGCATTCCCAAAGCATCTCTGGGAAGCTCTTGGGGTGCTTCAGCTAAAAAGATAGGTTCTCTTCTTAATTCAGATATTCATTTCATTTACACAGAGTCTATATACATACACTTAATAGTACAAGATGCTTTAGTCTACACAGAAGTTCTTTTTAAAGAAACTTAATAACTTCTAACAATATGAAACAGTTCACTTGAAAACCCTTAATTATCTTCAGGAACTAACAGTATTAAAATAGTCCTTAATTAAACGCTCAAGACAACAGCCAGACTAATCCTAGAGTTCCTTAATAGCGTGAGGAATGCAGTAAGTTTTAACAGGTTTAATTCCTTAGTATGTTGTCATGACTAACACTTGTTTTGGAAAGAAAACCCAGAAAAATAAATTTAAATAAAACTTACAACAGTTACAGTTCACTAAACCAGCTGCAAAAATCTCTGCAGGAAAAGTGAACAGATGATTCTAAAATTATACAGAAGTAAGTCCGCTAAAGCAACACAAGAGTGTATTAAGTTTAAAAGCCTTAATCGTTTTAATCACCCAGCCACAGAAACTCATTTCTAGCTACAGTTTCTTGGAAAATTAAGATTTTGCCGATATCTAACACTGCTGCTGTGGATCTGACCATATTTAGGAACTTCAATTTCTCTACTGCCAAGGCTATGCTGTATTTTTTCACTTGTGTTGGGGCCTAGAGAATTGATAGATTAGTTCAAGAGGCAGATCTAGACGTACAAGACATGCAACAGCAGGAGAGTAACCCGAAAACTCACTGCCAATCTTTTCTTCCCCCATTTGCTCAAGTATAGACTGATACATAAATCATAACCTATTTCAGGTACAGAAGGGTGCTTCATTGCCAAGGGTCATATGCAGCCTTTAGCATCTCAGAAATGATGTCCTGGCTCCTGTACCGCCACTTCCAGTCCTCTGGGGTAACCAACCATCCCAGCAATTCCCACAGGGCTCCTTCCCTCCCTTTCCCTTCTGATAAGTACTTCTACACTTCTGCGTCTGGCATTGCCCTCTACTTCTGTCTACTCCTCGCTTTCCAGCAAGTAAGTCTCTCTCAAGTTCATCCAGCCCTCAGTTCTCAGATCTAACTGGAATTTGCTTCGATACTTTCTGGTGCCAGCACTGCTGCATAAGGGAAACAAGCTCTTACTGTTACTCAGCTTAGGGCTGTTCACGGCCAGTAGAGAGTTGTTTTTGGAGTCCTAGCAAGACAGAGAGGAAAGGTCTAGTCAAAAAATATTTTCATACCTGTCCTGTTTTCTCTCTGTCCCTTTATTAGCCTCAAATATCACTCTTCCCTTTCAAACAGGTCCATCTATTCTTCTTCTGCTCATCATGGCAACACGATGTTCTAACATCCTCCTTCAGTCACTTATCAGTGTCACACACCTGTATTAGACACACTTTTAGATAAGGGATTTGGTCCAGTGCCATTTTCAAAGCAACAGGTGCTTTCTTTGGCCAACATGTGGCATTTTGGTTCGTTCCCAGATTTTAGGATCATCAGGCAAGACTGTGCTGTGGCAGAGCAGCAGAGCACAGCACCTCCAGCCCACAGGAAAGGGCTGCTGAGCTGGTCTTTTATCTGCAAATTCCTGCTGCTTCAGGTTCTGAAGAGACAGAAAGCTGCCAAAGGCTGTGGGGCTCCAACCCTTACAGTACCCAAGCCGGTGGGCTAACAGCACGCTTGTTTGCAGAGCCCAGAGCTGCAAAGGGACCTTGGCCTGTGCTTCCTACACGCTCATTTCCACCTTATTCTGCGCTCAGCTACCAGGGTGGAGGGAAGCTCTCCAACACTGCTCTCCCAATGCTCTCTGCAGTTTTGGATCCATCCCATGGGGCACAAGACACCTGAAGGCTCAGAAGGTCCCGAGGACATCAGTATACCCTGGAGTAACTAAGCAGGGTGCAAGTGTCCCAGTGCAGGCAGGTATACAGAAAGGGGAATAACAACACAATACCAGAGAGCAGTTATTAAAAAATAAAATAAATTAAAAAAACCCCAAAAGTTACTTTTCACATCACAATTACTGCAAAAATTCACACACAAGTGATCCAGAACAATTTGCCTTACTTGGTGATGCAGATTAGCAAACCTGCATATTCCAAAGAAAGCTGGGTACCAATCTCATCTGAACTGCAAAATTACTTCTTATTACTAGCCTTCCTTCTCTCCCTTGTGAGAAAATAAAAAAAGTAGATAGCATGTGTTGAAGAGCCAGAGAAAAATTAGCGTGATTTTTAGGAAACATGAAAAAAGACGGGTCACAGCAGATTTTAAGTTCCCACCTCCAGGCAGAAAGACACGAGTACTCATTATTGACCTCTTCTCCATTTATTCTTTTGCTGCTGACAGCCAAGACAGCGTTAAGAATCACTATGGAGTTACAACCTGTTCCATTCATCAGTAACTGTCAAAATGCACTCAGATCCAGAACGGCAAAGAGCCCAGTTTGCAATACTGCTTTATCCCACTGGATCAAAGGGGGGCCATCAGTGACAGGGGAAAAGCCAGAGTGTGACTATAGGGACCGAGGATGAAAGGAGGTAGGAATGGGTATACTTCTGAAGGTATGGGTATACTTCATCCCCAAAAATGCGTTCCACACTGTGACTGGGCGAAATGAAACTCCATGTCACGTGTTATAAAGGAGATCTCAAGCTATGAAAGGGTTCTCCACTACACTGTGAGCCCTGAACACAGCTGGCTACACCCAGATGTTCTATGAGGTTCCTGTAATTTCTCCAACTCACCTCTAGTATGACAAAGAAAAACATTCATGCTGTGAAGTTTAAATCAGTCCCACTAGACATCAGTATTTCCGTCCTTAGGAAGGAGATGGTCACACAACAGATACTTGAGACTCCCACAGATCACTGTTCCGCTTTCATTAAATTCACATGCCAGATTTTGTTCAAGCCTTAGAGAAAAAAAAAATACGGGGCATATTGAACAGCATTGTCACTCATATAAAGAATTTGGAATGAATTCTGTTCCACTCTGCAAACACAAGCCATATCTAGCTTCCACTTTTTATTCTTCATTGTAAATACTCCAACTCTTTCTCCATATCACCCAAAGGAAAAAAGTTTGTCACAGCAGGCATCACCACCAGTTCACTGGTTAGCATGAAGAGACTTTTCCCCACGCAGGAGCAGAGAAAAGCCACGAAGAGCCCACGAAGATGGGAACCTTGCTCCCATCTCAGTCTCCCCAATACTTGTCTTTAGTGTTTGCTACATTCAAGTGAACTAATGGTCTTTATACATACCTTCAGCCTCCATCCGGGAAATGCAGGACTGACTTCAACCTCTTCTTGCTTCTGGGCTGATGGATATACCGTATACCTTGAAATGTATGGAATGACCTCAAAAGCATGTGAAACAGACTGATATCCAAGCCAGCATCTTTACATAGAGGAAGGATTAGGCTTATTAAAATTGCCTGCTTTGCAATGCACCATTCTTTCTCCTGCTCTAAGTTAACTCCTGCAATGCTGGTAACTTGCTTTCTTTCATAAAGGGCTATAAGCACCAGAAGAAACACAACAGAACCATCTAAAGGGGAGATCACCTGGACAAGGCAACCTGAAATTAAACCGATCACATGCATCATCTTTCCATTTTCATCTGGTCTTCTGAAAGTACTCCAGCAACTCATTTCTGTTCAGACACAAATGTCAGAGAGAAGACGAACACGCATGAAAGAGACAGCATCAACCCAGCTCATTCACCCAGTTCACAGATGCACCAGCTGTGTCAGCGTCAGGCAGGGTACTCACAAGCAGAACTACTGATTGCTCAGCATTGGCAGCAGTGGAGAGAGGAGGAAAAAAAAAGGCATTTTAAGAAATACTGAACGTGCTCTAGGAACAGAGAGTAACATGGATCAGCTAGATTAGCATTCACTGAAGTACTTCCATGGCCTGGTGCCCAAGAACCTGCAGCCATCATAATACAGGGATTTTACTGGTCATAAATGGAACACGCTAAAATGGGCTAAATGGAATATCACACTTTATATTGCATGCAGAGATCTGTGCTGACTAAAGCAGAGTATGCAGTCGCAGAGATATGCCTGAGTGGCCGCTGAACAAGACAGACAAGTGGATTCAACCCATGAGTTTATCAAGACTCACACACCAAACACAAGATAAGCACAGATAAGTGCTACTGAGGCTTTAAGATCTAAGCCCAGAAACTTGGCAATACAGCCAGATACAGCAAATAATACAAAAGCTATTGAGTATGCCACACAGGTGAGCTCTGTGCTAAGCTGCTGAATAAACACATACAACAAAAAGGTGACAAAACCAGAGATTTCACAAGGGATGACACAACAAAGTACACACAGAATTTTTAGAAATGCATACCATCATCTTTAGGCATCTAACGTTTACAATTCAACTGTAAATATAAAGTTTATGATTCAACTATAACACTGCAGTTATAGTACACTATGCCTGCTTTTCTCCTGTTTCTATCCAAAGATAGTTAATATGATGTCCCAGTATCGACAAATTACTCACTACAATTAAAAAATATACCCATAAATTCAAATTGGTTAATGTTTTAACATTATTCAATATAATAATCAATGTTTTAATAAGATGACAAAACAATAGAAATCACAGTGGATTCTTAAGACAAATTTCCATTAGAAACCATGACTGAATCCATCAATAGTAGAACTATCTAACTGTAATCAGGTTTGATTACAAGAAAATCAAGGAAAGCTGAAGTAGATCACCAGATACCATAACCTTTACTACTAGAAATAGCAAAAGCACTGTTTTCTGAACTACAAAATATACAGCACACCCCTTAACATAGGTAAGGAAATTTTTTTCCCCTTCTCTTCCTCTCACACTTAATATTAGATTAGAAAAGTGGCTGTACTGCTGTATACCGCTTTTGACTCAAAGCACATACGATGAGATTTCCTATTAACTTTGTACAAATACACATCTTTGTCCCTGTGAGCTTAGAAAAAAACAGAAAAAAGATGAAACACTGTTCTTCTCCTACGCCCCAATCATCAGAAAGTACCCTCTCAAGGTAAGCAGGCCTACTAAGACCAAAAGATACTGCAGTTCTTGCTGTAGCAAAAAAAAAAAGCCCAAACTCTCACTGGCAAGTAGCTGTAAAAGGTTAAACATACATGTTTAATTCAGGGGGAGAAAGGTACCCAGGAATTTTTCCACAATAATAGCTCAAGAAACACAGCAACATTCTTCCAAGACAGAAGCAAAACAATATTCACCTAATCCAAAGTGAGGAGCATCTCCTATGCAAACTTTATTATGCAAATAGGATAATCCCCAGATTCCCCACTCAGTCATTTAAGTGAAAATACCAGAAATGGTGCAACTAGAATCAAAGACAGCAAAAATAAAGACAAGCACATATCGTTCACCGATTCCTGTTTCTCATTTTCTTCCTCTTTTTCCCAGTGATGACAGGCTGACATATAGAAGGAAATAGACATCCACCCCATACTCCTCCATACAAGGTAAATACAAAAAAATCAAGTGTTTATTGGAAGTCTGCATGAAGGCACAGATGAGCTTGATTACAGACACATCGTAACAATTACAAATATATGTAAACACCTTGAGATATACAACAAAGCAATAATACAGCTAATACAGAATAAAATATAACCTGCTAAAAAAACCCAACCAACTTCTTTGTATCGAGGTTCTTTCAACGACAAGCTCCGATTCACACCAACACAGTGTAATGCTTTTAAAGTCATCACTTGGATTCATGCTCAACCAACCTGCACTTTGACCATTGTTGTTAACCAGTGGATTTATAAATTTGATCCAAATTTGAACAGGCTTCCTTCACTAGGATCAGGAAAACACAGGAAAAGCCAGCTAGACACCCAACCAACCTATAATGAGGCTTCGTAGATTCTCTAAATACACAAGAGCAATCACCAAGGTACTGAAATTAAATATAAGCTTCAGAAAAGCTCAAGGATGCTTGTTCCATTTTTACTTGCATTTGAGGAAATTGCTGTATTTCTGCAGGAAAGGAACAGTCTACAGCTGTCAGGTGATTTTTTTCTTCCTCCACAGGAGGCTTAGATTTCATCTGAAACACCTGCCAAAACAAAAGTCAGCAATCACAAACTAAAGTGCCTTGGACAGCTTAGGTTTTACCACTAGAATACAACACCTTTGTTTACAGATACAGTATTAATTTATATCGTGACAAAACCCACCTTTGCACGCAGAAGACTACTTCCAATATTTCTCTGAAAAGGGGAATTGCTTTTTTTGTTTTTTTAATTAAGATACCAATGCCAGGAACTTAAGAACTGCAACATAGCACACTTCGAAAAGAAACCACACAGAAAGAAAAATTGTCATTTTAGTACAGGCAATTCCCAGGCCTAGCCCAAGAGTTCTCTGAGCAGCAAATTACTACAGGGACACACAGTTTTCTCAAACTCAACCCTCAGCCACCTGTCCTACCTCCCCGCTCCTCCTCTACAAAAGCTTTATAACCTCCGGAGCCCAGTTCCGGTGAGGAAAGACTCCTATCCAGGTAACACATGCAGAACAAAACCTAGCACAGCTATGACATTTCTCCTGACCCTACAGCCACATCATCCCAACCTAAAGATGAGGTAGTCCTTTTCTTTGGAGCCCAACTAGTGGAATAGGAACAAGCGCTATTCTCCCTAACATAGCAGCTGTCTGTTAAGGCAGTGCCAAAGTCCATAGTTTTATCTCCTTTTCAGGGCACACTACTAACGCAAAAACAGCAACAGCTGCTTTAAAAAAAATAAATACCATGATATGAGCACACGCTCCCACTTAAACTAGGACTGCATCGTAAAGGCCACGATCTGGCATATTCAGTGACTTCCTCCAGCCCACAAAGTGGCAATGACTCTTAACCTCTATTTGTACTGGGACTAGCGGTTATTAGCCAAAAGGAACATGAAGGATATTCTGAGCACTTACTACTGTGAGAAGTGTAATTTAAAAAAAGTTAAGAACACTAGTCCAAATTCGAGAAGGGCCGGGAGAGGCATTCAGCTCCTCAGGGAACTGAGGAAACCAGATTGTCTCTATGCATACAGTCCACTTGGTACTCAGGGGCTATGTTTTCTTTCAGATCTTTCCCCTCAAGGAGGTTGCTGTAACATATGCATGTATTATAATTTTATAGCTTACACTCATAAACCTGGTTTCTTATGAGATGGCTTGAACTGGAGAAATATGCTCTGCATAGTCCATGCTCTGTAGACTCCCAAGGATCAAAAAGAAATAGACTGCCATGACTGAAACAAAAAGGAAACATCAAAAAGTTGAACAGTATTAGAATTTATACTGCTTGTAAAACTAAGCATTAGGATTAGAAAAAGCACTACAAGACTTAAACAAGGTCCCTGGATGCATCCTCTTAGTAAGCAATAATCAATACTGAGGATGAGAGACTGTGTTCTTTGATTGACAAAGAATTCAAGGCTCTTTTATTTGTCTCCGTGATCGGTTTCCACTTATTTAACAAAATATACAGAGTCTAAATTGTCTCCTGTCAGCAGTGCAACTTGCTCAGATCCCAGGAAACTTTCTCATTTTCATTGCTTCCAA
Source organism: Fratercula arctica (assembly GCA_947846985.1). Classification (NCBI taxonomy): domain Eukaryota; kingdom Metazoa; phylum Chordata; class Aves; order Charadriiformes; family Alcidae; genus Fratercula; species Fratercula arctica. The sequence continues at coordinate 33,122,916 of CANTUZ010000010.1, forward strand.
GACTGCATTTTTCATTCAGCTGAAGTGCACAGGGATTCCACCCAGGCAGATGGATTCCTGAAGATGAACATTTTAATAGGAAAGGAATCCTGTTCTGTTCAGCTCCAGTACAGCAACTGCCAATAAAAAAAAGCACTGACACTTTCTTGAAAAACTCCGATAGTCCTTTCCACCCTTGGGAATATGCTCTCAGAGGAGTACATGTAATTAAAGCAATCTTATCTGGCTGTTAGCTGGAAGACTATCTCCGAACAGTCCCACCTCTTCTTCCAAAGAACTTCTCTGGAACAAATCGTGGATAAAATAAACTCTTAATACTCTACAGAGTCTCAGCTGCATTCCAGTGTCCAAGCCAGATCCCTTGAGAGAAACAGTAAAAAGCAAGCTGCTGATTGTCAGAGAGGAAAGCACTGCTTAAACAGCTAAAAGATTTTTTTAATGCTTTTTTTAAACCTTTAGCTGTAAAGGGGTGCACTCAAAATGCTCAACACAGCTAAAAGTTGCTAAATTGCTCCTGTGGCCTTTCACAACTAGGGATGATGCAGTGTGGAGTAATGAAAAGAACAGCAGAAACCCACCCAGGTGCTTCTGAGATAAAGCCGCCAAGCACTGAAGCCCTCAGGGTAAGCTGGACCTCACTGTCAAGTGAGTTTCTCCAGTCTACAGGAGATCTGATAAAAATCACAGCTTCAGAATCATAATTCATGACTATAACTCACCAGGAAAACTGAAAATCCATTTACATTTATTAGGAGATGGTTGTGCACAATTCCTCATCTTATTCAAAAAGTCTACAAATAGAGTTTAACACTTCTGATTGCAAGCAAATGTTTGTTTAAACTTTCTTAGGTAAGGTCAACTTAGCGCCTTGTTACACCTTCAGGATTTAGTATACATTTGTCAGTTCTTTACTTTCCTCGGGTAACAGTCCCACTGGAATAGTAAGGAGAGTTCACTAAGACACTTGATAACAGCAGCTGAACTTGGGTTACACAAATTCAGTTTTGGAATATGCTTCAAACGTAAGTTATTCTAGGCAATTTTCCATTTTAAGATCTTAAAACAACACTGTCAAAGGCTTTCCCCATCCCGTCCCCCTGCCCCTGCATTTATACTACCACCACTATGAGCTCACACTCTAGAGAGTCTTACGTCCAAGAATCTCAAAGCACTTCAGAAAGGAGGGCACCATTTTAAACAGTGGTATACTTGAGCTGGAATCCTACTTGTAAAACAATCTTTTTTTTTTTTCTTTGTCTTATGTTTACAAAAGGACAAGCATCAAACTAAACCAATCCTATCTTGACCTCAGTCCCACCTCTGACCGCCTGTAATTTTCACACACACAATCCTACAACTGATTCAGGAGCTCTGTTTAATTTGAATACTCACAGCTGAGCTTCCTCTATGGAAAGGTGAGCATCTGCTATGGTCAATTATTTTCAGATGGAAGCACCGGTCAAATTTTAGGTCTGCCACAATCTTGAGAATCACTTAATTGGAGAGTCACTACCAAAACTAATGTAATTTGATAATGCACTTGATCCCATATTGGTTTAAGAAGTATAATAGACTATATACGCATTCTCTAAATTCTCTCAGAGCTGAAACTACATTGCTACAGTGAAGAAATTCTAGTTTTGCCTTAAGCAGAACCTTTTACAACATTATTTTAACTTACTATTTTGATTTAGAGCACTAATTTTATAAAGATTTTTCAGTTTGCAATTCTTACTGAATAGGTGAGCGGCAAACATGAAAATATATGTACAAGTGTTAGTATACTACCAGAATGCTGTACTTCCTTCTTAAAAATGTTCTTAATAAAGCATTAGGCATGTCAAACAAACTTTTGTAAACAAAAGATAAATTACTCACGTTCTGCTCTGATTATAGCCAGATACATATTCTCATAAAATAAACATTCTCTTGTCATTTTCCATGGCCCACATATCCATATATATGAGGTAAACCACTTAAAATCATCAATAATATATAAACCTCAGTACTCAACAGGAACCTCAAGAAAAATGTAACTGAGTAAGATGTCAATACCAAGAAGTGACACTTTGTTCCACTGCAAAGTGAAACCAATTTATTTGTGCTAAATGAATGGAAAGAATGTATTCAGAATACATTTCTTTATACATTGTACCGGCTTAGGCTGCTAAATAAGCATTCATTAGTGCCACGTTGTGCTACTTTCTTGTACTCTGTTTCTACCAAGCAATACAACATTTTGGCTGTTACGCCAATATATTCCTATATGCTCATCTTATATCTTATTTTCTAACAGACTTTTGAACATTTAGAATACCTGTTCAAACTTTGCTTCAGGGGAATCACAATTAATATATTTTAACAGGAAAAAAAAAATTATCATCAGCTGTTCTCTACAATCACATCGCCTTCTGCAGCAAAAAAAAAAAATCAAAGAGCACACTGTAATCAGCTATCAGTAACCTGTGGGCAGGACCACACTTACCGAAGTTAATTGTGACAGGTCACACAGTATGGGCAGCTTACAGGTTAACATAAATGTCAAGTGAAATCATCAAATCTTAAGGTCCACGAATTGTACATTCCACAGACTCCAACAAGCCAGTTCCCTCACTGCAAAATTCCGACTGTACCATACGTTTGAGGTGCTTTTAAACAGGAGAAGTATGGATGTGTCCTGTGTGCTGAATTAAGCTTGTTTACTACATAATACAATAGAGTACGTGTCTTGGGCACTGATTAGGGTGTCTGACTCACTTTTGCACTAGAAGCTGTTATTTCAAATGACTGAAACGTAGTGCTGTTTTTCCATAAGCTTGGTAAACACTGTAATATTTCAGAATTTATCATATAACCCATCATGCCTTTAATTTTCTGCAAATTGTCATGAAAAAATATAAAAAGGTATCCCTTTAATTTTACAAACCTAAAAGCCAGGAAAATGAAGCTTTGGAGCCAAGCAAAACGACATACTGCCGTATTACCAAACAGAGTAGCAAATGTTCCAGCCAGAGAATGGACATACATGTAGTTCAAGTAAACACTGATGGAAAACTTTGTTAAGTTAGTGTTGTAGACCCACAACACTGGCTGCATTTTATACAAACGTTTACAACACAATTAACAGTGAAGCCTATATAACCTCAGTGCAAATAAGTCAAATCCAAATATGCCAGGTAAGCCTTTGGCTTTTAGTAAACTGCTCCATGTTATGAGTCCACTTCTGACAGACAGACTGCTGAGCACATGCACTAAGGCTGAGAGGAGGGATGCACTGAATGTTGAAAAGTGGCTGACTGCGATGCTGCGGATTGGACCGTAGGTTGCACAGGTGGTGGAGGTGGTGGCGGAGGTGGCTGCACTGGGGTCTGCGTGTTTGGAGAAGGAGGAGGAGTGGGACGTTTAAATTTGTCGGGGCTGTTACTTCTTCGTGGTGAAGGCCTCTGCAGAACAAATATTGAAATTATGTTTAACACACTCCTGAACAACTTTAGGTGCAAGTCCTCTAATCAATGTACCGAGCTTGGCAAAGGAAAAAACCGCAACCAACAAACAAACCATAAAAAAATTATGTGGGCAGAATCCATTTCAAAACGTTGCAAGAATCACAATACAACTTCCACATAAAATAAATGTTACTCTGAAATGAAGCAGCAAAAGAAAGGGGAAGTACTTTTGAGATCAAACAGAACCCACATTCCTTCCTGTCAGCTTGCAGGAAGTGAACACAAGACATACGTCCCGAAGGTACATTTACCTGTGATGACCAGCAACCTAAAAAGAAATGAGAGATGCTGCAGAGAGAGCACTTCCCAGTTGTGCCTGCCCAACAGGTAGGTGCTTATGAACTTTACACTGCTGGTGTGTGAAGTCCAGCTACGTGGTACCTGAGTGTGGGTGGGAATGTTTCGAATGCCAGAGAGTCTGCCCCAGCATCTCTAGCTTTCTGAAAGACTCTTAGCCTGCACACCTGAGAAAGACCAAAGCATAACACAAGTTGTTCTTTGGAGAACAAAAATCGGTTACAACCCTTTGAGCTGCAGGAGTGAAGCAGTTGTTAAGAGAGCGCCCCTCAACAGAAACCACATATTTTCAGCAACCTGCACGTTTAAAAACAAAGATTCAAAACCCACTTTATCTTTACAAACCAGCGGGGGTGGGGGGAGGTGTGGGCAGGAATCTTCTTTACTGTTAGCAATGTAAAAATATAAATTACACTGCACAATTACTTCTGCACTTTTGAACCCAAAATGCTCACTACTTACCGATCCAGTTAGCATTAATCAAGAACTTCATGACATGACAAACCACCCACCCACAATTAATAACCAACCAAAGGTGATCAGCTCTGGGGAGAAGTATGATTACAGTGCTACACTGAATGTACTACAGGTAAAGTCAATTTATTCTGTAAAGGAGATCAAAAATGAAGAGTCAAGAATCAAACTGCAGTTTAGTCAAATAACGTATATTGTACCTATTTTTCTGCACAACTATGTACAATTGATTAATGGTCTATGCGAAAAGCCAAGGATTCTTGACAACCAACTGATGTCTCTGAAACACTTAAAATCATTTATTGCATTTGCATACATCTAATAATATGACAGGACCCAGTTTCAGTATTGAGACAAAGCCGAGAGCTACTTACCAACACCTTTCTCAAAACAATTAGTATTTTGTCCTGAAGATGATCTTTTTCATAATGACTTGATGTGACACCAAGTAATTTACACTTTCAGAAGGAGTAGTATTTCACAGAGACTGAACAGAACAAGTTCCTTGCAAAACTTATAAAATTAGGTTCCAGGTTTTCCAGAAGCACAAAATCTTCCTGTGACTAACTCATGTGACACACAGCAGTGGGCTGAACCTGGACCAGGACTCTACCTTCCTGCTGAGCTCCAGCTTCCCTCCTCTTCTACCCACTATTGTAGCGTTCCCATCGCTCTTTGCTCAATGAAATTAACAATTACCTTTGCACGCTCACCTAAGTGATTTTAGAAGCAGCCATGTTTTAGCATTCTACTAAAAATTCTATTGAAACATGTTTTCACATCTGAGAATGACAAGTATATGCATCAACCTTGTAGGATATTTATATACTACCATACCTGTTGAGAAAAATCAAAACGGTCTTCATACAACAACTCTAAGGTATTTTGCCAAATGGTTAATATTTAGGATCTGTTTTCTCATTACACTCCAACAAATAGTTAGAAGAAACACGATTAAGTAGAACTGCATCAAACATCAGAGGTAAAAAGGAAATAAATCCACTTGAAAGATATGAGAAATTGTCCTAACAAATGTTTATATTAACTTTCTTCTTTGCCAATGAGAATAGAAAATAAGAGTTAACTGCCTGTTACAGTGACATGGTGGTAGCATTGTGTGTCATCCTGAAGAAAACCTGAGCTTGGAGCAACCTCAGATGACTCATCCGTCAGATGGTGGAGACTAGGAGAAAAATGAAAGCAATGTTTTTACTTCCCGGGACAGGCTTAGTAGCTTAGAACATCACTTCTCACACCCTGCCTCCTGATCCATAAGATGATACCTATTACTGTCCTTAAGATGACAATACATCCTATTCTTTTGCAGAAAATAAGGTTCTCCAAAAAGAATCAGTTTCTGAGGGGTGAAGAGGAAAATCAGGGTTGAAGAAAGCAGCAATAGATATCTTGGAGTAAGGAGACAAAAACAAACATTTACAAAAATGTTTTGTAAAAAAGCTTAAGGACAAGCAATTATAATTTTTAAAAACCAAACTGACATTGGTAACAAGTATTTACTATTTTAAATACTTACTGTAATACCATGGGATGGTCCCATATGTTGCACATGAAGGCCTGGGGAGTTGTAGTAAGACATTCCAGCTCTAGTCAGCGAAGTTGGTGGTGTGAAACCAACTGTATGACTTGCATATGACAGACCTAAAAATTGTTAAAACAAGGTAACATCAACATTCCTGTTTATATTACAAACTAAAGAGTGAGGTTTTTAAAATTTTTATAGTTCTGACTATAGGTTAAGAAATGGTAACTGCTGCCAGATTAGATGCGTAAAAAATAGTTATTGTACTGAAAAGCATGACATAAAATTAATTTCTTTTCTTGTAGTAAATTACAGTATGTTTCAAAACACACACTACACAATGTTAAACGTAACTTTTCACTTAACATAGCGGTGTAAGGCTCAGCTTAGTTTTAGTCCACAAGTGTTTCCATCCAGCTTTCCATTTCTCCTCAGAGGGTATGGCTCCCTGAACAAAATACAGTGTGAAGAAGCAGAAAGGTTGTGTTTGGAGAAGCCATGGAGCACTGGGCCACGGTGAGTTTCCACAAAGAAACTGGACGTTGGTGGCTCGTCCAAGGCATACCAGATCCGCACCCAGGCTTCCTCTTGTTTTGCCTCAGCATTTATAGGCAGGGACCCAAAGATCTTTGGGGCTGTGAAGTTAAAACATTCTGGGATTCATTGCTAGCAGGACTAGGCTAGCAACTAACATTTAAAATTACAACTTGTTTTATCCACATTAAGAAAAGCCTGATATTCAAAAGTGCACATATCTAATTCTTCCATCTAAATATTTCCTTTCTGTAAGAACTGATTTATAAAAATGCAGAGTACCTGTATAGCTAAGCAAGGTAAGCAGAAACCGCAACTGCTAAGTGCTTGAAGTTCAGACCTTGAAGTGTTCTGAACATTTTGAGTGTTTCTCAAAACAAGTCATTTTCCAAAACTTTTACGTCATTATTGCTTTCCGACACAACTATCACTAAGGTAGGTCTGCTGTTTAGTATTAGACACTGGCAACTTCTTTGGAGAATTATCACCAGAAAAATTTCTAAAGGTCTATTGAACTTTTATAACACCACATTGGATTTAACAGTTTTCACGCTTCTTCAACACTAAACGAATGCAAAACAGTGATACTGCAGCTACAGTGCACGAACACCTGCTGTCTGTCCTTCTGTCCTCTGTCCTTCACTGCGTGTATCTGTGTTTGTGCCTACAACTGATTAGACAAGGGTTTTTTTTGGGGGGGGGTGGTGGTGGTGGTGGTGGAGTGGAACCAAGCCTCCAATCATTTATAAAGTCATGTAGGAAAACCTACTCCACTTGCTTCCTTCAATTCTAAGTTTGATTCTGCTACATCTCCAATGTACTTATGGTGCAAATTACGAGTGACTCCAATGGAATCACTGTCACTTTAGAATAGTTAAACAATGCAGATTAACAAGATCAGTCTGCTTTTTGACTACACAATCTAATTGTCTGTACAGCACATGTTTTATGACTAAGTGTTTTTTTAAGCACAAGGACAGACACAAGTCAATGTTCAGATAGATGAATATGTCTTGCAAGTCAGGACAAGAGCCCAGAACAATAAAAGGCAAAAACTGCTTTACGTCACCTTTGCAACATTACAATTTTGGACTGCTCTGGGATAAACCAGCTCCAAAAGTTTTACAAATGCAAGTCTACATGGCAGTCAAAGAAGCAACAAGAGAGCAGCGCACATGCTATCTAGCCTAGCTGCAGAAGCAAAGCATAAAACAGTTTATCTACACTAGAGACTAATTGGTAATTACAGTAACCAACGTCCAGCTGCCTAGGAGTAGCAATACTTCCACAGTCTTCAAAGTTCCGCGCACTGTGCTAGAAATCTCAACGGAATCTCAGATTGAAAGGGTCTTCAAAAGCAGCATCTCAAGCCATGCAAGCAGAAAAAGGCTTGAATTCAGGAGCTAGAACCTGACCAGCTATCCGTATGAAATTATAGCATTCCTAACTGGTTTCAAGTTATGTTTCTACAAATTCAGGCACATCATTTCTTAAACAAAATATGCCAAGTCACACAATTACTTGATGCAAAATATAACTGTTGTATTATTCTGTGATGATAGTTTTGACAGTGTTTTACTGTACCACTACAAAGTGCTCTCAAAAAATATTTGTATTCACCCATTACTGCATTCATATATAGCAAACAGCTGTAAAAAATTCCCTATTGATCTCATTAGTTCTCTAAGAAACTGTTGCTTCTATTTTCCTGAAGTCTGAAACTTCCCAACTGTGGATATCAATTTATCAGATGTGAAGGAGAGTAATGTAGCCTCCTGTGCAGAAGTGCTACCCGGAACATTTACTGTACCGACATCACCAAAATTGGGAAAACTGTTATAAAAGATCATTTTGGCTGTGCTATTTTTAACTCTGCTTCGGACTGTGTTTCAGGATCCCCTGTCTGTGGGATATAATTCCCAGCAGAACACAGCACTCTTGTATCAACTACTGATGGGAAGTAAAGCCCACAGGGAACTGGAGGACAAGGAATGTGCTTCAGTCCCAGTGTAGGAACAAATGGACAGAGTGTTCCTGCACTGACACATCAGCATCTAAACTGGGTGCATTTCTAGGTAATCAAGGATGCAAGCCTGTAAGTTACCAGCTAATTTTCCCTACACATACTTTTAATAATAGTCACTGTATGGACTGCAGATACAATGTGCAGTTGAATATTGTATTATTGTGAAGGCTGCACACGCATAACCACCAATGCCCACAGTAGTTAACTCCAGAATAGTTGTTAGCATGACTATGCTTCTGTACATCCACTTATAAGAAAAAGATAAGAAAACATATATCATTTTCTTGGTAACATGCCTTGCAAAACACAAAGTCAAGTGATTTGGCTCATTTCAGAAGCCCAAAAACCTCTTGAAAAAACTCTATCATAATGTTCATCTCTAACACTATAACATGGCTTATGGCCATAGTTAATTTTCACACATGCTTACTCCTTCTGCAACACCTGGACGAAAACTGTTTTGAGTCCCCTTGAAAAACTAAAGTTGGTCTTGAAAATTAAAGAGTTTAAAGACATTTTATATGTTCTAGCAGACCTGTGTAATAAAATGTCTCAATCCTATTTAGCAGAATGTGTGAATATAGAGCACATCTCATTTGCCCTTATGTAGGACTCTGTCCGACAGGTTCTAAAGGTGAGTTTGGGAAAGCAGGGCATGCAGGATTCATTTCACTGTGTGCAAGTGAGTTTGTCATCACCATATAACATCCGTGGCCAACAACTTTTCAGGAATGTCCAAACGCAATTTTAAGGCATTTTAAATTTCAGTCAATAAATGTGTTAGTAACATAAATACATTTCTTTTGACTTAAAAAATATATTCAGTAACTAAAAACTCAGAGGTTAGTTTGCCTTCATTATACAAAGTACTATAGAAAGGAACTCTTAATTTTACAGTTATTGCTTTACAACAGAAAACAGCAGCAGTACAAAAGTCATTTCTCTACTAAAAAGAAATGGAAATTGGCTTTTTTCCAATACATTCAAGATTAGACTTCTATAAGAAGTTTTGATTCGGAGCACAATAGCAGTCTCATTACTAGTTCATCACCAAACTCTAGAAATCTGTTTGAACTATGCATCCTGGTGGGCAACTTCTGGGGCAGGGGGGGGAAGAAGAGACAGTAAGAGAGAAAGAGAGAGCAAAAAAGAAATAAAAGTTCAAGTGATAGCTACTCAATTGACCTTTAATATTTGTTCACAGTGTAATACAGAACCATCCAAAACCATGCTGCACTAGAAGACATCTAAGGCATAACTATTCTTACATTTATGATGCAGTTGTTTTCTCCAAACTAGTTTTGGAAAGGCTACTGACCTAAATACTATGGCACATTACTATGTGATGCATACAATAATTTTAGAAACTGGGTTAAATATTTACCAGGTGATATAGGTCTGCTAGAACTTGGTGAGGGTGTATAAGGGATAGGACTGGACACAGTGCGAGGTCTTAATCCTTGTGCAGACATCTCATTAAAATATCTAACAAAAAAAGGTAAAGAATAATTAGATCAAACCTTTTAAAATGTGCCATGATTTAAATGTTTCACTGTGTTTTTTTCAATTCATGTAAGAATCACGTTAGATTAATGAAGGACCAGTCACCTTTAGGAAGTCATGACAGGAACTCTCATTGTTGCTGAAGGCTGAGATACTGGCTTAACTTTCAATGGCAATAACTGGACCTATCTTAGTCACTTGCAGTTAAAACCGTACAAGTTGCATATGATTAGAATAGTACATGTTAAGGCCAGAGGTATAAATCATGTCATTCAATCTGACCTATACTACATTCTTGCACTTTACACATCATTTCTACATTGAACTCAATAGCTTGTCTGGCTGGAGTGTATCTTCCAGAAAGGCATTCAGCACTAATCTGAAATCATGAAAAGGAGGGAAAAAAAAAAATCATTAAGGTATTGATAATTTGCTCCAACAGCTGATCAGCCTCACAGTTAAAAACATGCCCTATTTCCCACTTAAATCGCTCTGGTCTCAATGTTTAGCCATTTGCTCATTGTGTCTTTTGCCACTGGAACAGAGACATTTTGAATCTAGGACTTTCTCCCACTAAAGACACTTCTAGGTTGTGTTGCAAGACACCTGCCATATGTCACTGTGATAAACTGAACAGATTAGAACCCCAGGCAAGGCATTTTTCCCCACCTGTAATAATTTTAGTGGTATTTATTTGTATTTTACTTACTGAATACAGTGAAGCTTCTTCACAGCCATCAAGTGCTATGTGAAAAAGTGCTCCTACTTGCCACTTACTGTTTATAGCTCAAAAGTGTTTTTACGTATTTTTTCCACAGCACTAGGCTGGCAGCTTTCAGGTTGACTTGCTTACGCACTCTCCACCCAGACTTTCCAGTCAATGTCTAGATGAGAGGTTCCCCTGCTCACCTTCACCTGCACATATGGTTGCAAATGGATGCACCTGGGTTTATATTATTACACTTAGCTGTGTTTCTTTACTGGATACAGCAAAGCAGCAGGCAAAATTATCTACCTAACAGCCCTTTGACTCTTACTTGTCTCCCCTTCTACTACTGTGTTGCTCAGAAATTCTTAGTAGCTACATTTATTTCTAGATTACAGGAAAAAAACCACCCCACAACATGGAGCAGAATTAAAAACATTTCCGTTTGACGAACTCACAATGGTGACTACTTCTAGGTCTGTGAGACAGTTCATAAACCATTTGAAACATGTTTTGATACTGCATCTTATTGATTTTTAACTAGGATATTCGGAGTTACTACGTCACAACACTTAACACAGGCAGCACACTGTAGTGATACCAAAGTTGGTTTGAATTTGGGTAGATCAGGTAATAAAAGTAGCTATAATAGAGAACAACAGAAAACTAACAAACTGGCAAGTTAAAGTTTAATTAAATGTAAGTTTTCTTCAGTGGCAAGATTAGCCAAGTTGAACTGACTAGGCTACCTCTGCAACACAACAGTAACTCGTAATGCAGACAGTACATGTATTACAGCAAGGTAGTGGGTTTTGTGAGTTAATATTACTTTATTCTACATTGTAAGTCATCCTAGTACCTGGATCAGGTGATATGGAATAGCAGCACACTGTTAGTATGCTCCCTTGTTTCAGTTATTTCCCTACTACTCCAGAGAATAGGATGGAGGATTGAGAAGACAAAGCTATTGCTAAGTCAGGAGGAAATTCTGGGAGAGCTGGGTATTTTGCATTCAGTAAAGCATCTTCACCTATCCCCATCTACAAAAAATAAGTACCACCAGCTAACAGAATGCAACTGAAAAAAACTGGGTATCTGATCTATCACCACCATCATTTTTAGGAAGACAATGTAAGCTGACAAAAATTTACATTTTAAAATCATTGCTGCATGTAGTTACACAATTATTTTATCTACACGGTTCTCCTAAGACTAACCACTCTTAATACCTGCTTCATCCTTCCCTTTATTTTGTATTATTTACACTGTAAATACCTGTTTCGGAGCAATTCTGTTATGCCTTTGTAGTACCAAAAAAATCAACATGACAATGAAATTTATTGGAAGTACAGAATGGGTAATCCAATTTTCCTGCATTTTATTGATTACCACTACCTACAACTGATTGACAGAAAAAAATATTAGGATACTCTACATTTTTGGATTAATACTGGTAATTCACAGATTTAGATTTTTACTGTATTTCCATTACGATGTAAATATTGGAAGAAAAGATTAGGCTAATAAAAATAGATTCAAACACCAGAATCCTGTGTTTCTAACAATTTAATTTATATAGTATTCACTACATCTTAATATCAGATGCTACTGCAATATATGTCAGTTGCCTAGTATTTCATTGAAATGAAAACACTACCTTGAACTTTAAGGCTGCTCCTTGAAAACAAAATATCCAATACTTTGTTTCTGGTAAATTATGGCTTATAACATATATACTGATGACCTAAGAAGAAATATCTCAGTATCTGAAGAATATACAGCACAGGGTGAATTTTTTTTTTTTTAAAGGACCACTATAAACCCAAAATAATGTAAAACAGTACAACAAAATAATGAGCATTTGATAAGAATTAAGAATGTTTTTTTCAAAGTGTACTTTTAAACCTCTTTCAAGATGTAACACTGTCATATGACTATGACGTGAAAAATCACTAAAAGGCGTCACATAAAGCCATGAAAAACTCAAGACTATCTGTAAGGTCAGTGCGAGCAATGAAGCTTTCAGTATAGAAAAAAAATAATCAAGGATGCTATGGTTTGGGCATCAAGAACAACCCAACAGTTTTGGCAATGCTTCCCCTCTCTAAGGCTTTACACCATATCCTTCAGTATTTGGCTGAACACAGTTTACTTTCTGCAAAGGACAAATTAGCCCCAAGTAAGGATCTTATTCCTCCGTCACAGAATTCCTTGCAGTTAGGGGCAAAACAAAGGTACGAATTATCATGAATCTCAACTCCACAGCCGTACTTATTTCAATATACAATATCAAAACACTAAACAATCTTCAGATACAAGTATTTTCTTTCTCACTGTTAAAACTAATGCAATTTCTACACAAGTTTGATACAATTCTACTGAAGATATTCCTGGACCATGCTGAAATTTGATATGTATATTAAACCCACATACAGGTTATTTCTATAAATGCTTATTCTACAATATTCAAAAAGAAATATGAGTATTGACTAATAAGCTCAATGCCAATGTATCTGGATTGCTAGAAAATACTAACCTTTCATCGTCCATTTCTAAGCTGGATTCGCTTTCTGACAGTTGCCTGCAGAGCGCTTCCCTACGTTCCATTTCCCTCTGTAATTTTCTTTGAAGTCTCAAGTTTTCTTCTCTCATATGTCGCTCCTCTTCTAAATATTGTGCCATCTTCTCTGAATCTGAAATTCAGAATTTTGTTAAAATTTGATTAAAATTCAATTTCACAGAGAGGCAAATATGTTGCGCCTAATTTTACCCCAGTACTTCAAGAATGAGGGCGTACAAAATGCTCAGGATGGATCACTCAAAATTCTCATCTCTAATTCATTACTTCAAAACCTAATTCAGAACAGTAGCTACTAAAATTAATTAGTGGTTGACAGCAATTTTGGAAATAAAAGGTAAAAAGCAAAAAAAGTTCTAACTATTTACTTAAATGAATTTGAAAGGAAAGGAAAAAGTACGGAAGAAAATAATGAAACCAAAACCATAAAGAAGTACAATGAATCCTGCTCCATTAAATGATGCTATTCCACATTTACAAAGATGGTATTGCAACACACAGAAAAAATTATTTTAAAGGTATATTTCCATTTCAAAGGCGGAAACACAAAACAAGTTCTGAAACCCAAACCACTCAAACTTGTATCAAATTGCTACCTTATATGTACTCTATATCAGTCTTTCAATTACACGTTTTACCACAGAGATTGGCCAGCAGAACATGTACCAATACTAAAAGCCAACAACTGGTTTACTCTACATCAAAGGGCAATTTGAGTTTGCAATTCGAAACAAATTCTGCAAACATTACTTACATGGTCTGGTATCACAAGCTATTTAAAGTGAGAAAAATCAAGCTATGGAAAGCTACGAAGCATTTTGACAGATTATTTAAATAAAATGGAACACACGATGAAGACTTATGACACAATGTATTTTGCAAGGTTTTCCAACGTTTGATCAAGTTCACAGTTAGTTCCTCAATATTAAAAAAAAAAAATATTACAGTTCATCGTGCTTTGTGATCGCTTTGTTATGCAGCACCCTTCAAATCAAAAGGCTATTCCTGTTTGAGAAGACTATTCCCAAACTATCAACAATACATGATTTATGTCTCTTCTCTGGAAATACCACTTCTAAATCTAACAGTATCACTTATTTAAAACTATTACTATGCCAAAATAGTTCCTAGCCTAGAAGTAAGTGCTGCAGCAATATGAAATGTAATACTAATATCAGAATTGAGTAAGCATATTTTATTAATTATTTAGGAATAATACTAGAGGTTCTCTAATGACCACATATTGCAAAGAAACTGAAAACTATTTCAGTTTCATCTTCTGCTTGCAGGCTAGCGCACTCACCATTTCTGTCAGTATTGCTATTCATATTGCAGCTCTGTTTAATCTGTTCACAAAGGGAAAGAGTACATTTAAACCTAGATCTTATTTTTAATGAGAATTTGACTTCAAATGCTTCTAAGTGTTTGGTCTAAATCCCAAAAATGCAAAAACAAACCACTTAAAAATAATAAAGAATACTTGAAATGAAATTTGTACAAAGCAAGGCCTTTAAATCTAAGGCCTTGCTCTCGTTCTGGGGTTCAGTAAGTGAAGGCTGCAGTGCAGAACTGGCAAGTACAAAGATTTGCAGTCCTTATCTTCTTTTAACTGACACAAATTATTAATACCACAAACCCGTGCACAAGGCCTCTGCAAAAGAGCGCTCTCCCATCATCTCTAAGGAAGGCTGCTGACTCTGGTAAGCTATTTCTCTAAACGGGGATTGAAATATTCCAGTTAGCCTGCCAAGACCAGCACACCAGAGGGAGAGAATGTTGCCTGTTTCCCACTCACCCAAATTTTTCTGTCTATATGGTTAGGTATCTACTACCTATCAATTGAAATATAATGCTATTGACAAGGAACCAGACAGAACTGACGAAATGTGGAGAGAAATTTTAGATTTAGCACGAAGGAATGAAGGATTGGCACTGCAAAGATCACAGGGAGGCGCAAGCGACCTTCCTGCTGTCTGAGGCCGTGTGCTCAGAGCCGCAGCCTCTTCTCTCGAAAGGCCAGGCAAAAAGCAGGCTTTCCGCCTCTGGTCAAGGGTCCATGACACTTGTCACAACAGAAACACAAGGACTTCTACACAACTATTTATTCTGTCCACCTTCAAAGCGATCTTACATAGGTAAGAACAAAATTAGACTCTTTGTTCTGCTATATTGTGAAGTCAAATAGCTGCCTGAAAAATTAGTCTCACGCAGCTAGAAATGATTATTTAAAGGTAGCTGCAACCATTAATTAACATGTGAAATTCTTACATACAACTGAACTTTGTTTTGCTAACTGTTACTATTTTTGAGTAATTCTTAATTATAACAAGACTCTTACACGCAGGTCATAAATATGTTTTGAAAAATCTATATGTTGAAATACTTCTAAGTCGCTGAAAAAAAGAAAAAAGATAGAAACATTTTTTCTGGCCCAAAATAATCAAGAAATATTTGTTGATTCTTCCAGGCACCCTTCTAGTAAAGCTAAAAAAACCCAAGCTGCAGTATAAATACATCAACGAGCAATAATTCTGCAATTATGAAAATATTTTGACCCAAAATATTTTTTTCACTTCTACCTTAAATTCAAACTCATGAAAGTATATACAAAAATTTGATATTACACAAACTTAAAAAAAGTTAAAACAAGTTGTTTACTCACGCTGTAACTGTGCAGCCCTCAGTTGTTTCTTTAACCTCTCCACTTCGTTCTTTAAAAATCTGATATGTCTCATCATATTCTCTGGAGAATCTATCTCCATTGATATGTCTCTGGGTGATGGTGGAGCAGATACTGGCTGGTCTAATTTCTCCTGCAAAATTCTGTATGACAAATAGTTCAAATTTTACCTTCAATTCTAATGAAAAGAAACCCCCTTAAATCCTCCAGAAAGCCACTGCAAGGATTCTGACAGGTATATAACATTTACTTTAACTATTGTTTTTAGTGAGAGAATTTTGGGAGGACCTACAATTCCTTCTTTTTAAACTCAAAATAAAATAAAATAAAATTTGTTGTCCAAGCACAGATGGATTTTCTAAAATATTCAGACATTGATGCTCCCAAATATTTCTGCATACAGATCAGGAAAAACAGATTCTGGACTACATATAGTTACCTCAGTTTTATACTCAAATGCTACTTATTCCAGAAAATAATTTCTAAGGAAATTAATTTAATCTCTTATGAGTTTTTACGTTTATGTTCTTAGGGGAAGAACACATATTTCAAGAAGAAAATATGAGTAAAGCGTGCCTATGGTGAAACAAAAGCTTTTCTGTGTTTCACCATTACCAAAGAGAAAATTTCACAGTGATTTTCTGAAGCATCGTCAAATAGTCTCCCCTTTTTTAAAAAAAAAAAAAAAAAAAAAAAAAAATCTCCAAACCAAAAGGCACTGCATACAGTCACAGTTTCAAATACCACAAATAACTGTAAATTTAGGAGTAATGAACTTCTCTTATAATGAAATAAGCATATGGTAGATACTAAATGTTCTAACTGATGATTTTTGCAGTTAATATAAGAAGTATTTTTCAGCCTGAAAGCACAGAACTGTTCTTCACTAGAAACATGTTGATTGGCCAGATCCAACTCTGCCCTGAAGAGCAGGGACAGCACTATGCAAGCACCACTCTTTGCGTGACCCAGTATCCACACGTACCATACAAAGTGGGCCTAAAGCATGGTCTGACTGCATGGTGGCTCCTCGTAAGAAGGCACACAGTCTGAGATAAATGAAACCAAAAATGGTTTGGCTTAAAGACGACTTTAAATCTAAGATGCACAAAACTCTGACCAAAGGCCCGTTTGGCTATGGATTTACCACCATTGAATATCACGTGTTGCTCTTCAGAGGACCTTCCACACAGCAGGGCTCTGTAAAATAAAACTACAAAACCTGCAGTTCGCCTAGGCTTAGGTGTGTTCTGAGCCCCCAGTCAGGATTCATAGAGTCATAACTCTGTGAATAACATAGCTAACATAACTGTCCTTAAACATGTAGAAGAAAATAAGGTATTAATCATCTCTTCTCCCCTACTTGCCCCAAAACCAGAGTTCTTATAATATGGCATTAAAGACAGAATTGCTTTAATTCATATTTTTAGTTTTCCCAGGAATATAAAGTCTCACTGTCTTAACTTCTATCGAAGCAGCAGCAGGAAGTCTCAGTGACATGAGTGCACACCACTGAGAAAAAGCTGAAGTTTTCTTCAAGCCAATAGGGAAAAAACAAGAGTTTCTCATATAACAAGTACACTGAAATACTGCGTTACTTTCTCTGGGCCATGAATATAAAGTTGACCCCCGAGCCAGAAGCTTGAAGAAGGGTCTATCAGCAGCTAAAAAAAATCAGCAAATTCCTTCCAGTTTTCCCAGGTCATTTCTTACACTATTTAGTTACATCTACTTTAAGCAATCAAGGATCTGGCATCACGCAAACAAGCAGCTTTACAACTGCTTTAACTTCCAGGTTTTCGTAGATTAAACAGCTCTCATGGGACAGAGATGAACAAATGTAATCCAGAACATTACGTATTAAATGATCTCTCTCCCACAGTAACAAATGCATTGCAACAAGACAAACCGTTTTTCTGCTTCAAGCTTATCCATCCTCTTCCAGAGACGATTCACTAGCGCTTCTTGTTCTTGTTCCAAAGTATTTTCAAGGTCAATCTTCTCACGTCTTAGCTGGAGAGGAAAATCAATCAATACAAATGACGGAAATATATTTTTTTGCAAGGAACTGTCATTAGGAAAGATCTTTGCTATAACGCCACCATTTTAAATGATGCTCTATGACAGCAAGGAGAAAGTGCAGAAGAGACAAAAATCAGGCACAACGCACTGGTCACAGAGATCATGAAAAATCAAGAGATTCAGGAGTTGCACGGCTGTCATCTCCTTAATGGAAATTTTTCTCACAGAACCTGTCTCTGGCCAATAAGAAGGAGCTTGAAACCCGGACATGCTGTCACTGATGACATGACAAGCCTATTCAAAGACAAGCCTATTCCACGTGTCTCTGAATTTCAAACTGAATTTACAGTCCACTACACCAACATGTATTCTTTTGAAAAATTTTAGACTTTTTTTTTAGTGGAAGAATCACAGTTAAGTAAGCCATAAATGGAAGAGAAGACATATTTGCCTTTCGTTAGATAAAGGAGTGACATAACAAAAACAGTAAAGAAAAAATTAAGTGAACTGCCTTAAGTGTTACTGTATCAACCCTTACTAGCAGAAACAAATGTATTTCTATTTTAGCAAAGACCTTATAAAAGTAAATGCTTAACTTGACATTATTCCCATTCACTTACTGTGTGAACAAATATTTTTGATTCTAATATAAGCTAATAAAAGCCTATATAATGTAGAACCACATATGAAGAAATCGATTATTAGTATTTTAGTACAAATACAATGCAAATATTATTAAGAATGTGCTAGAATACTAAGAGGCGCAGCTGATCTTACTCAGTCACACCGGCAGCTGAACTCCAGAAGTTAGCCCTAATGAAACATGTGGGAATAGACCAACCCCTTTACAGGTGGAAAATAGCACGGAGGTATTTTTCCCAGACAAGCCTTAGTTAACACTAACCACTTTCCTGATGGGCAAATAATCCCACATTACAAAATGGAAAGACTGAAAACAGATTAAGTGATTTCCTTGCACATTTACTGTGTCACTGGGCCAAGATCTATTGCAGCTTCTAAATCTGTGCTAACCACTAAATTAATATTGAGATACCCAAACAAAATATAAACTTATGCACTGCAGGTAATAGTGCAAGTTTAATGAATGTACAACTTTCTTCTTTAAAGCTTAGAAGAATTAGTTACTGGAAGTAAAACTAAATGTACATTGATGACTAACAGGGAACACAATTAGAAAAAGAAACACTGTTTAGTAAATCTTTCCATGTCTGAGTTTCCAGATACACATTAACAGTTGAGGGAACTTACTCCTCAAGAAAAGAGAAGTCAGGAGCAACATGCTTCAGCCTCACACCAGGGATGAGGATTTGGATCCTGACTGACACTGTGTTCCCCACACCAGCAGGAGCTGGAGTGGTAGGAAGGCAAAGAGCTCAGCCCTGGAGAGACAGGGCGCTCTGCCTTGGGGTGCTGATCGTTAGCCAGTTTGGTTAGAGACTGGCAACATTCAGAGGGAAGAAAGTGTGCAAAACATTCTGGGACGCTGCACACCGTGCTTCCACATTACCAACACGCAATCACCAACATTGCATAGGTCTCTATATAAACACATGATGAAAAAGATCTGACTGCACATCACTACTTCTGCAGCAATGTTTTTTGCAGCACTTCAGCGCAGCATGGTTTAGACTCGCCTGCTCTGATGTAGTCTTTTTACAACTACGTTACTGATCTAGCACCAAACAAACCCACAAAAACATACTGGTGAAAATAAATCTATTTCATTTAATGGTAGGAAGCAGAGCGCACTGGAATTTGAAGACAAAGGTGAATTATTTATAACCTTGGATGTAAAAAATCTAAGATGACATTTAGCATTACAGCAACCATCACCAAGGCAGCGGAGTCCATTAATTACAAATCTGCATGTAGGTGAACATGCACAATGGCAAAGTCAAATCATCAGCAACAATACACAAATGAGCCTTGTGTTGTGCCCTGAAGGCTGAGAGACATGCTCTGATGAAACACCAAAGAAACTGGGTTGTAAGAGAGATCTAAACCTTCACATTTCCAGCAATATGAAAACACACTAGAAACAAGTGTGTCTTCCTTTCCTGATCTTGAGTGTTGTCCCAGTTCCTCCAAGTGTCAGGATATCAAAGCTTTGAGGATCAAAACCTTGAATTGAACCTACAGGAGAAGCGACTGCAACATCCTGACCAGAGCAGTGAATTCAGAATCTTGGTGTATTTGTTTTGTACTAGGTAATTTCAGGAGTACTTTGAAATGTAGTCTAGCTCTAGTCAATGAATTTGTTCGGAACGTGACACTATTCTGAACTAAAATAAACAGGACGGGATTATATCTCAAGACCAAACCAGTGGCTCTGTCAATACTAGTGGCATCTACATAGGCTCAAAATCACATTCCAATCAAACACCTCTTAATTTTTACCATCACAACAGGGAAACGAGGAAGTACAACTTGCTTTTTTGGACCTTAATCTTCCCTTCAGAGGAAGGAAAAAATACCTTTTAAACTTCCTCACCATCCAATTGTGTTTCTCCTCCTCTCTCTCTCTTTCACACAGACACTTACTTTACTTCAAATGCAGCTAAAATATCCATTGTTCGTGTATTTCTGGATGACCACTTCTTCAGTCTTCTTGCCAACTTACTAACAAGCACAACTGTTCCCTCCTAAAATGGAGATCTTCCAAATAAATGAAAGTGGAATATGATCTCTGCCTAAGCCCACTATCCCAAATTTCACTTCTCTGCTTTTCATCTGCCCCTCCCCTTTTGTAGCTTTAATTCTTTGCTGCTCTCCAAGAATATCTTTCCACAAGAAACATGGAAGCCAACATGGCTTCACTAAAGGCAAAGCATGTCTGACAAATTTGGTGGTCTCCTACAATGAGGTTAGAGCATTGGTGGATAAGCCTGTATTTATGCTTGGGATTGCCCCGACCGAGGTGCAGGACCTTGCACTTGGCCTGGTTGAACTTCATGAGCTTGGCATGGGCCCACCTCTCAAGCCTGTCCAAGTCCCTCTGGATGGCATCCCTTCCCTCCAGTGTGTCAACCGCACCACACAGCTTGATGTCACCAGCAAACTTTTTGAGCATTCAATCCCACCATAAACAAGGCCAAGTGCAATGTCCTGCACGTGGGTAAAGCCAATCTCAAGCACAAATCCAGAGTGGGCAGAGAATAGACTGAGAGCAGCCCTGAGGAGAAGGACTTGGGGGTTTTGGTTGGCAAGAAGCTCAATGAGACCTGGCAAAGTGCACTTGCAGCCCAGAAAGCCAACCATGTCCTGGGCTGCATCAAAAGAAGCATGGCCAGCAGGTTGAGGGAGGTGATTCTGCCCCTCTACTCTGCTCTGGTGAGACCCCACCTGGAGTCCTGTGTCCAGCTCTGGGGCCCTTGGTACAGGAAAGACATAGACCTGTTGGAGCAGGTCCAGAGGAGGGCCACAAACATAATCAGAGGAATGGAGCACCTCTCCCATGAAGGCAGGCTGAGAGAGTTGGGGTTGTTCAGCCTGGAGAAGAGAAGGCTCCAGGGAGACCTCGTAGCAGCCTTCCAGCACCTAAAGGGGGCCTACAGGAAAGAGGGGCAGGGGGGCTGGATCATGTTCTTCTCCTTTCAAAGAAGCAGACATGGGAGATGATTATTAGCAGTTTAGTTCTTTTTTCTCACCTCCTAACTGCTGTAACGGCAAGACTACACAAACTTGGCCTCTGTAGAACAAAACTGACAGCTCTTTATTTCCTTTCAAACCACTAAACTATAACACAGAACATTATTGCTCATTTTAACTGAGACATTCAGTTAATGAAAGAGTCACATGTTGCAAATTTATTCACTATTAGCCTTCAGAGGAGAATGATCTGCCACTTCACGTTGACTTAACAAAATTAAGCGAGGTGATATTTGAACCCTAAGATCCAACTTAATATTTTATTTAGGATTAACGTTCTATGCAACCATCACTGCTACAAACTGGCTACCTACCAATTACCTGTGGCATAAGCAGCTCTGATGAGAGAAAGCAACAGAGGAAGGACACAAAGTACAGAGAATTTGTGTTCGATATTTTAAAAATAATAGTTTGGTGAACAGTGATAGATCCAGTAATGCAACCCTAGATAATGTTCAAAGCATCACTGAAGTACTCTTCCTAAGCCCTGTTTAACAGGTCTCCCAAAGGTTATGTTGAAGTGTCATGGCAATCTCTCTTCCTTAATTCCCTATGTGTACAGTAACAGCGACATTGCTCTGCTCACAACTTTTGTTTGCTTCTTGCTAGGTACAGCACATGCCCCAAAGGCTGTTGCTTCAGCTGGTTAACTAGCACAAAAAGCTTCTTTTTTTTTTTTAAATTTGTGTAAGAGAAAAAAGTATGCTGAAGTTCAAAGTAACTTGATATTTACCATACCTTACTGTAAGAGGAAACAAAGGTATATATTGCATTACATATAAATACATATGGAATTCCAAGACTGACAGCTAAATTTAACATCTTCATAAAGTAAGTTTTCAAGGTCAGATATTTGGGAGAAAGACCCCTGAGCATCTGTGCTTTTTGAACAATTCATCATTGATTTTCAAATGTAGCAACAAGTTTCAAATTTTAAGATTTCCCAAGTCTGCCCGCCCAGAACAATGATACAAAAATAAATACCATTAAGATTTCAGCTTTGGCTTATGCTAACATTTCAAAGACTAAAACAGCTTAATACGCACGCTTACTTTGCATTTTGATTAAGTGGCCGCCACCACCACCTTGTGGCTAAGGGAGTTACTTCAATCTCATGTTAATTTCCAAACTGGGTAAGGATTTCCTGGCAGCTGCATCTTCCTACCTTTCTATTTTTCAATTTGTTCCATAGATCTCGCCATAAATAATGTTAGTGTAAGAACCAAGAAAACCCGTTTCATCATTAAGATAGCCATTAATTAATTTATCCACAATGTCAACAGAAATAGGACAGTCATACAAAACTGGTAGAAATTCAGATTACCAAGAACAAAAAAGTCCCACATCTGATAACAGAAAAAAATTTCACAGAAATAATGTACTATATTTATGCCATCCAAATTATTGGACTTCCACAAGCCAGAAAACCTGAAGTTCTTTAACAAGCCTATATGTTTCATCAGTTTGCCTTTTAAGTCAAAAGGACTCCTACTAATGCCACTGAGATGCTTTGACGCACATGCCTAAAATTAGACATAAGAGCAGCCCCAATGTCTGAACTTCCAGTGGAAACATGACCAAAACAAGTGGTGTTTTATCCCTGCTATCTTCATAACTGTCTAGGGCGAAAGGGAGTTGGATGTAGCAGAATTTCAGATCTTTTTAAATATACACACAGCTGACATCTCACAGTTCGAGTCCTGTGCTATCCAAGCTGCCACAAAAAGGTGACCTAGAGCACAATTAGACCACATGCGTATTGTTTACTGTTGTGCTTAACCGCTGTCAGAAGTGACAGTCTTCCTCACTAGCAGCATGAGACTGGAAGCTAATGAAGAGCAACAAGAAGCATTACTCACAAAGAAGTTCTGTTCGCAAAACTCACATCTGTCCAGCAGACATGAAGGCCTACAGTACCGCTACTAAAAGTTATAATGGCCATGAAAAAAACATTAATCAAAGTTTCTCATAATAAACTATGTTAATGATCTATTGCTTTGAAAGCCAAACGGACTTTTCTATATTCTTGATTTTGCCCAGTTTCTTACATACTTAAAAAATTAAGTCAGATCTAACACAAAACAAGTATTTATTTGTTTTTTTCAGAATTCCTTGTTTTACAGTCGTATCATTCTGAAAGTAAGGAGTTACCTGCTCCAGGGTGAGCTGCTTCGAAATTGTATCATTTTCCAGTTTTTTAATCTTCTTCATCAGTTTGTTCACTTGAAATTCCTGTTCCTGCTCTAAATGCTGCTCCAGTTCAGCTTTCTCATGCTGCAGCTAAAAATTTAGGAGACACGGAAATATTTTAAACACACAAATAAAAGTATGAAACATTATGCACCTTTTATACGTTTACATGTTTATTCTTACTGCACACTAAATTCTCTACTGATAATTCTTCTCAAAAGACTTCAAACCCACCCAACAGCCCTTCAAAAAGCAACATTTTAAACTGTTCCATTTACAAAGCAGATGGAAGTAAAATACATTTCCAAATATTTAATAAAGTCAAATCAAAATAGATACATTATATATAGCATATAAAATAATTACAGACATTTCAAAAGTCCAAAATCTATCATAATGTTCACAAAAGCATTAATTTTAATCTAAATTTAATCTAAATCTTAATCTCAAGAGCACCCAAAGCATAAAATGCAGGTCTTAGCACTTCCTTCTCCCAGGCAGCTGAAAGCTTAAAGTCATGACTGAAGTCATACTACTGAAATTGCTGTACAAATGATAGTAAAAAAAAAATAATAAATCTAATTTCTATTTCTATGCTATCAAGAATCAAAATCCAGCAGGTCAAGGGAGGTGATTCTCCCCCTCTACTCCACTCTCCTGAGACCCCACCTGGAGTACTGCGTCCAATTCTGGAGCCCCTACTGCAAGAAAGATGTAGACGTGCTAGAATGCGTACAGAGAAGGGCCACGAGGATGATCAGAGGGCTGGAGCACCTCTCCTACGAGGACAGACTGAGAGAGTTGGGGTTGTTCAGTCTGGAGAAAAGAAGGCTCCGAGGAGACCTTACAGTGGCCTACCAGTATCTTAAGGGGGCCTACAAGAAAGCTGGTGAGGGACTTTTTAGGATGTCGGGTAATGGTAGGACTAGGGGGAATGGATTAAAAGTAGAGATGGGTCGATTCAGACTGGATGTTAGGAAGGAGTTCTTCCCCGTGCAGGTGGTGCAATATTGGAACAGGTTGCCCAGGGAACTTGTGGATGCCCCATCCTGGAAGCATTCAAGGCCAGGCTGGATGGGGCTCTGAGCAACCTGATCTAGTGGGAGGTGTCCCTGCCCATGGCAGGGGGGTTGGAACTAGATGATCCTTAAGGTCCCTTCCAACCCTGACAATTCTATGATTCTATGATAAAAGATTTTGATGACATAAAACCACTGGTTATTTCAAATCAATGTTATAAATTTTCCTGAGACTCAAGGGAAATTTTTTTTGCAGTTAACATTTTCAATGAAAAACATCTTTTACTCTCAAAGCTCTCAAGCAGATGGAAACAAATCCCCCTAACCCCCATTTTAATACAAATTATGGCTTGGAGTAGAGTCACTTCTAATATTAAAGTAAAAATCGCTACGGAATCGCTCTGAGACAGGGATCCAAGTCTTCCTGTGGATAAAACAGTGTGACTGGCACCATAGCACGAATGCATGAATTTGACCTAGAGAAAAGCAAATGTCACCAAAAGACAATGGTGTAATTACACTGTTCTCTGGCCATCCACTGAAAATTGCAGGCACTTTTTTCCACCTGGTTATTTTCTACTCCGTTCTTCAGGCTATCACAAAGCAATACGTATGATCACAGTGTTTAAATGTGTGCAAGGAAAATCTGAGGAAATGGAGAGGCACCTCACAGTCACGGACACAAGTCGAGATTGCTGGATATTCACAGTGAAGAAATACACATTGATTTTAAAACAAGCTAAAGTTGCTCGTTCATTAATTTGTTTCCTTTTGCTGCTATTTAGAGACAAAATGGTCTGTGAAGTGCAGCCTGGCAGAGAGCTCAGAGCAGAAAGGCTTGTGTGGAGAGAGCACTTAGGCAGGCAGTAACTGCTTGGGAATATACATATGGGAGAAGTTTGCAGTTTAACTGTGTTTTCAGTGCTCATCAGTTTCAAGACTTTATTTTTCACAAATTAGAATAAACTCCAGAATAGTAATTAAAAAATAAATCAGATTTATTCCCCTCACGTACTAAATTACAGTCTATCTTCTAAAACCCCTGCCACTCATGGAAATTCCCATACACTTGAGGAAGCCACCTAGATTCCTAGAGGATAATTACTGAGACTATCAAGGCAGCTCTTGATCAAATGGTTAAGAAATTTTGTTAAACCACCTAGTTGGAAATAAATCCATTTCGTTTCTCGTGTGCAAATACGCAGGGCTGCTAAGTGAGATTTTCATTAGAAGAAAAATTTCTATTCATACTTTTACATCAAATTACTGCTTGTGTTGCTTGATAATCAAAAATATGAAGCTTCTTACTTCAGTACTGGAGTTTTAAGCTTGGTTGGAAAAAGACAGGTTTAATATGAAAAGGACGTTATTTAGTCTTAAAACTCCACAAGTCCCTCTCCTGTCCTTCCCCACCCCTATGCAGCAGCTACAGTTTAAGACTGAAGACAGCCAAAGAGCCCAAGGAGCAGACAGCGCATGGGTTACCACCTAGCACAAGGTACATCAATCTTCATTTTGCTTCATTAAAAAAAGCTAGACGCCTTTTTTTTTCACCTAACTAAAAACTGAGACCAAAGCCAGTTGCCGTAATCAGCTTATATTTAGTTAGCGAATTAAACTGTGCGAAAAGGCCCATAGCCAGGACCTCTTACTCAGCCTAAAGCCAGATGCTGCCAGATGTGTGCTTGGGGACTGCTGGCATTTGTGGACAGTCCAGTGGGTCAGGCAGATCGTAGAGCTGTATGAAGGCACCTCAAACCAAGTTAACAACAAATACTGTTTCTTGCTCTTGTGTGCTTCATGCAAATGCAGCAACTGCATTATTTAAAGCAAATTGAGCTGCAGTAGCACAATCTTGCTTGTCAAATCATTCCTTTTAAAGCTGGCTGGAATTTCCATCACACAGGAACTGATAAGGCTTACTCGTTAGATCTGTAACTGCTGTGTAGGATCTACTAAACCCTACCTTGGGAGTGTGAACATACTGCAGCCAAAGGACCATTCCAGCTGATCAGAAAGCAAGTGGAACCAGGAGAGATTCTATTACAGGAATATCTTCTATTCTGATTTTAACATAAATACACCAGAAATCAAAGTGACTGAGAATAAAAAGAAACCCACACTTTCCTCACAAGTACTAAAAGGGATTATAAAATGAAAGCCCTCTCAGACACCCTGATGAACCTACTTTACTGTGCTACTCCCTTCCATCCTTTCAGCTTCATTAATCAAAGTGGGAGAAAAACACTAATAACACACCCCAAAATACATATTAATGGTGTCTGTCACTGATAATTGGGTAAAATATTTTTTCCCTTTTATTGGCTTTGATCACAAAAACAAACCAAAACAAACAGAAACCAGTTAATGCTGCAACCCAAACGCTGAAAAACAGAATTGTTAACAATGAGAAAATATCCACTGGTAAAACACTGGTGGATGGTGTTTATTTTACTTAGTAAAGTAAGAGAGTATTTTCAAACTGTTTTTAATTATATGCAATTATACTAACAACTGTTTACAGATACACCTACAACTGCCAGCTAAGGAGAAGGAAAAAAATGTATTAGAACATGTCACCTTGATGACAATGTCTTATAGATCTTGAATTGCATATGAAAACTGTAGGAGAGAGACTGGGGGAATTTTCAGCTACATATGATCAGAGATGGGTTCAGTGCAAGAAAGACAGCGAATATTTTAAAGTCAGAATGGGGCTATCAAATATAAAGCTTAGCAGCAGAAAGAGCGCATGTGTTAGTTCAGGTAAGTCCTAGACAACTACAGTAATATCTTTCTTTCTCTACAAGGTAAGTTTCCTGATACAATGTAGGACTGCATTTACCTTCCTTACTGCACTGGCTTATTCTGGGACAGTGGAAAGTGTTTCAATGAAATAATGGAGCTGATGGATGAAGGGGAGTAGCACAGTGAAGTAGGTTCATCAGGATGTCCGAGAGGGCTTAAGAAAAAAACAACCCTCATTCATTCCCCAGACTATGACCTTGCACACTGTACTGAACAGTCTATTTTTAGTACTCCAGCCCTCAAAAGTTGCCCAATTCCTCCTTTGCTGCATCCTGAAAGTCCTATTTATTAACAAATTTGTATCAGCAATTTGCCTCCTCTTTATGTCCAGATGTTCATCAAATAAATGATAGATAAGCTGACTCTGTTTATTCTGCACAATCACATTTGCATCCTTGAGCTGACGCATCGTATTTTGGAGAGTAGGAAGTGTAATGGCTTGTGTTTACATACTTATGATTTTTGAAAGAATTGTCAAGAATCAGATTTGCATGAGAAACTGTTCTGTATAGCCTCCCAATTACTTAATCTGCCTGACTACACATTATGCTGTTATCTTGGTACGTTGTAACATTTTACTTTCAAGGACGGATACTTGGACCAATCTGCACGCCCAAAAATACAAGGGTATTGGGAAAAAAAAAAAAAAAAAAAAATCTGTATTCGATTTTGAAAAGGACTGTTGCACAATTTACAAAATACCTGACTTTGTAAGTTCAAACAATATTAAAAAATAATTACTCTTTTGAGCAGCCTTGTTTCACAGAAGATAAATTTTCAAGATTTACTACTTTAAATTTCAAAACAGTAACTCAACAAGTCCATGTCCAAGAACAGATCCTGCATCAAAACATTTCTAATGACACTCTGCAAAATATTACTACCATTCCTTAATGATGAGGGATCGATGTTCCAAACTTTCCAGAGACTTATTCAGTGTAATTGTATTTTTTCTACCTAAGTACATGGGAAAATATAGTGAATGTATATAAAGCTTGTAAGAACTTTATCAGGAATGTGTGTGATGAAAGGCTTTTGTTTACGCCAAAACCTCTGTTGAGATGCATATGCTCCTTCATCGCTGCAGCATTCAGCATAGAAAATTAAAAATTATGCCAAACAAAGGAAATTTAACTAGCAAAAGAGTACACATGCACTGGGCTTGTAGAGGCAGTAAAAGCTAATGCCACACACTTACAAACAGGTATTATCAAGCAATGGTATGGCACCAGAAAGCCTGGCAACAGGAAGACAGTGTTATTCCAGTGAAAGCACCTTCCTTTATGTGCTACTGTGTGTGTTTAGAATCAGTCTGGCACATAGTACAATGTTTTAAAATTAATTTCTTACAATATTGAAAACCTAATGTAACTCTGTTTCAGAATAGTAATGCACATCATGCTGAACTAGGAAATTCTTGTTCGGCTGTTAGCGAGGAGAGCAGCAGCTCGTGCTCTGGCAGACAGCTTTCACATTTAAAACGTTTTAACATTCTGGAAGCTCATTCCAGATGCCACTCTGAATGCGATGCGTAAGCCCCTACAACTGTGACAAACAAAGGTTTGACAAAGCAAAAAACACACAGGCTCTATGAAAAAAATCCCTGTGCTAGGTGGCTTTCAACTGAATAATCTGGCAGTAATTTTGACACAGCCACAGACTAGTAAATACTTGAAAAATTAAAAGACTACAAATTCTATGCAGTTTGCCAGAAGTACACCCCTACCTCTGGTTCCGACAGGCAAAGTCTTAGACAAAACAGATACATGTGCATTTTTTTTCCCCTTTAGTCATACAAAAAGCAGGAAGCCATTTGATGCACAATGTCTGACAGCGTGAATTTTGAAAGTCTAGTTCTAGGTCAGACCAACGGTGCCTGGCAAACACAGAGATGAAGAGTTTAATCCCAAACAGCAAAGAACAGTGGAGCAATCAATTACTGACCACACTTCCACTGGAGACTACTGTATTTCTGGTTAAGTCATCATCCAAAGTCTGCCTCTAATTTAGCTAGAATTGTCTCCAGGGCAAAGATACCAAAAAATAGAAGTGGGCATTTATCAATTCATTATTAGCCTTATAATTGCCTCATCAGTCTTGCACCCTCTAATCAAGACAGAATTGCTACATTCTAGTAAGTAATGTTATGTATTGGCACACATAAATCTCAGGAAATTAAAAAAAAAGTAAATTACAATTATCTCAACTTTCTCTGTCTGAAAAACATTAGTCAGGAACTTAGCACTACACCTGTGTAATGGGAAGAGTATCCCAAACTAGAAAAGATATTTTAATAAACATGTACGTATTAGCATGTGATGTGTGCTAATAATGCCCTCCTTTCCACAAAATGAGTTTATTTGTAATATCAGGAGTTTCTCTTCTCAGATTTTTTTACCTGGCAGTCTACACGGGTATAGTTTCCAGGATTCATAATTGAAGTATCGTAATTTCCAAACAGATAAGCTTGTAGAAAACAAAAATCAACATCAATATTACTTGCAATTCTTTGCTACTTTGGAAAATAGCCTGGAACTCACCAATATTCTAATATCAGCTTACTAAATCCACGATCGCTATAGAGATAGAAGATTATTTTTGTGGAAACATACTTTAATATTCAAATGTTTCCTAATTCTACAGGTAAACTCTTTAGGGGAAGGGACCATTTCCCTTGTATAATTTATAAGCTGCTGACCATGTTACTAGTGTTTAGGAGAATATATTAAGATGCATTTTTTGCATTTCACAGCAAGTTTATCACATCAAAGACACAATCAAGCCATGAAATGACATCTGCATTCAGCATACACACAAACAGAACAATAGTTTTAGTATTAAGCTGTTTGCTTTAAAACAAACAAACAAGTCCTTCACCTGTACTGCAAGTCTTGAGCCACTGTAGATGTACAAATAGTCATCCAGACGTATGGACTACAAAATCTGCTGACCAGGCAGATTCCTCTGACACAGCTTAAAATGTGGTTTGCACTGGAGTTTTGATATACCCCTTTTCATCTTCTCCTCTGTGCACCACAGTTAACAGGTGAAACTGTAATCAAGATATTCCACGCCACTCACCCTTCGCAGGCACAACCGCTACCAACATCAACAGGATGTTAACAGTTGTTCTCTTTCTCAATATTTAAATAAAGGTCAATCTCACTATTTACTTCTGAAAACTGCTACCTAATGATACTGAGAGAAATTACATAGTTTTAGGACTAACAACTTGGAACACAGGTGCATTTAAGAATTCTTACCTTTTAAAATCTGGTTGACATGACCATGTTTATCAAACGCTAAATGAGGCTTAAAGAAAGAAAACATAAATGAAGTGTAAGGCTGCAGCCTGAGATACTGCTTAATAAAAGCAGAATAATAGGTGGTCAGAATTTTACCTCCATATTATTGTAGTTACGGTTATGTAGTTACTTTCAGCAGAAACTTGCAGCTTGTCTACTGAAAGCTGGTTAATATTTACAGGATGATGCTGAATCCAAAACTGATGATTGCTGCCAGATGTTCGTACCCAAGGCGAAAATAAGTTCACTAGTTTTATACCTGCATTCTGTTTCAGATATACATGCTCCTCTGAATCTTTCTCTCACTAGCGAGAATGAAATTACACCATTTAAGGGTTTCCAATGGATAAACAGCATAATGCCCCTGCATTATTTCATACCTTACAATGAGGCACCCCCTTGGCAATTTTGAGAACAGTAGATTATTAACTTTTTCCTTAATTTGGGATAACAGTCAAAGGGTTCTTTCTGAAAGTCCACAGCAGAGAATAAAAAAAATTAATTGTAGTTTTAGGTTCACAAGAAGCTTGTATTTCTCTTTGTAAAATGTGAACCTATTTTGCATAATTTATCTAATTTAAGATTGTTTGAAAGCTGTATCTTTAACAGTTCTCAGTTGAATTCTAGGGAGAAGACTAAGCATATTTTAAGCAATTACTAGATGTCCTGGTTTCAGCTGGGACAGAGTTAATTTTCTTTCTAGTGGTTACTGTGTTTCAGATTTGGTATAAAAGGAATGTCAATAATGCATATTAGTTTAGTTGTTGCTAAGTGATGTTTACACTAGTCAAGGACTTCTTTCAGTTTCCCATAGAAGCTGAGAAGGAGCATAGAGAGAACAATGGAATGGCCAATGGAATATTCCATACTGTAGACATCATGCTCAGTATAGAAATGGGGACTGGCCAGGGGGTGGGAATCCACGATGACTGCTTGGGTGGTGAGTATTACTTTATCTTGTATATTCTTTTACCATTATTGTTCTTTTCCTTTTTCTGTTATTGTTCTATTAAACTGTCTTCATCTCAACTTATGAGTTGTGGTTTGGTTTTTTTCCCCCTTTTCTCTCCCCTCCTTTTCTCTCTCTTCTCCCTACCCTTCTTGGGGGGAAGGGCGCGAACAGCACAAGTGGCTGCGTGGTCCTAGCTACTGGCTGGGGTTAAACCACAACACCGGATACAGCAATTTAGTTGCTGCAGAACTTGTGCAGTACGAATTTGTGCGCAAGGTGAGATCGTTATATGAGTTCAAAACCCTTCAGCCAAATCAAGTGTAATTCATGGTTTTACTTTGGTCTACACAATGTATAGTGTACTACCAGGTAACCTGGTTCTGTAACCAATTTCTACAAAACTCAACTAAACAACATTGCTCAACATACCGTTTTTTCCTTTACTGGAAGAGACTTCAGTGGAAAGCTTTTTCTGTAGTGATATCTACATCTTACTTCAGTTAGAAAAGAACACTTGGTTACCCCTATTTTACTGCCATCTGCTTCTCTATTTTTCATAAAAATGTATAACTTTGAAAGCAAACATACGTCTTATTCAGAAACATTCTTGTCAGTCCTCAAGAACAGCAAAGGGAAATAGCAATACCAGATCGAGGATATTTTATCTTGATACTTAACTTACTATGTGGTAATAGGCATCAAATAGAAGAAGTCATAGAAGTCCCAGTTTTCAATAACAAAAAGTATCAAATGGGATTTCAGCAACCTGGTCTAGTGGAAGGTGTCCCTGGCCAGGGCAGGGCGGTTGGAATTAGATGATCTTTCAGGTCCCTTCCAACCCAAACCATCCTATGATTAGCTCTAATCATACATGAGCCATCAACCTGAGCTCACAGCCCAGAAAGCCAATCATGTCCTGGGCTGCATCAAAAGAAGCATGGCCAACAGGTTGAGGGAGGTGATTCTGCCCCTCTACTCTGCTCTGGTGAGACCCCACCTGGAGTCCTGTGTCCAGCTCTGGGGCCCTCGGTACAGGAAAGACATAGACCTGTTGGAGCAGGTCCAGAGGAGGGCCATGAACATGATCAGAGGAATGGAGCACCTCTCCCATGAAGGCAGGCTGAGAGAGTTGGGGTTGTTCAGCCTGGAGAAGAAAAGGCTCCAGGGAGACCTTGTAGCAGCCTTCCAGCACCTAAAGGGGGCCTACAGGAAAGATGGGGACAAACTTTTCAACAGAGTCTGTTGTAAAAGGACATGGGGTAATGGCTTTAAACTAAAAGAAGGAAGATTTAGACTAAATACAAGGAAGACATTTTTTACAATAAGGGTGGTGAAACACTGGAAGAGGTTGCCCAGAGAGGTGGTAGGTGCCCCATCCCTGGAAACATTCAAGACCAGGTTGGATGGGGCTCTGAGCAACGTGATCTAGTTGAAGATGTCCCTGCTCATTGCAGGGGAGGTTGGACTGGATGACCTTTAAAGATCCCTGTCAACCCAAACTATTCTATGATTCTATGATTGTAATAGTCTTTCCAAACAGTGTGTCTCCTAACTGCATGGCTAAACATGCCTTAAGTCTCCAGCTGCAGAACATAAGAAATGCTTAGAACATACAAATTAGGTTCTTTAAAACTGACTAGTTTTTCATGACAAAGCTTACAAATAATGGTATGAAAAAAGCGATAGTGTACAACACCAAACATTCACCTAACTTAGTAAACTGTCTCCTACAGAGGCAAAAAGCAGGTATTTCGGTAAGTCTACCAGAACAGACCAAGCATGTACAACACTTCAAACAAATACTTACCCACTTGCCAAAAATTAGCAACTTGGCTAATGAAAACAAGTTTCTCTGACATAAATTGTCCCAGCATCTTCAATTTTTCACTTTAAGCACCTGACTGATGTGTTTTAATTCAAGAGAAGCAATGGTTTTTTTTATAAAAGTATGGATAAACTTATAGATAAAGTCTACTTCAAGCATTGCTGCATATTCTTGTATACAAAGTTGAATATTTCAGGACTCCTGTTAAATATGAAATACTCCAGCAAAAAGTGTCTGTTTCACTAACATTTTAAATTACTCAGTAACTCTCTTCTGTAAGACAGTTAACATTTACTTTAAGCTACATTCGCTTCTATGCACCTCTATCCAAACTTTCAGGTTCTCAACACTATGACTTTGCAGATGCAAACTTTAAAGCATCATATTAAAAAGCACTTACTCACTACACTTCTTGTACTTTGCTTTTATCAAGTGTCAGATTTATAACAGCTATGACCTGACCACATCCCTCTGACTGCAGTCACCCACCAGTTGGTCCTGAGGCTCCTGGAAGAAACATCAGTAAAGGCACCAATTACCTGCATCAGTTTTCTTGAGAGCTCATTAGTGAGAAATTCCTCTTCCTTTTCATAGTTTACTGCAAGTGTTTCTTTTTCTTTCTGCAGAGCTTGAATCTTCTTAAATAGAGTATTACTGATGAATTCCTCTTCCTGCTCTGCCCTTGCTTGCTGTGAAATAAAGACATAGTTTTAAGAAAAAAGGGAGCAAGTTTGCACATTACAAGCTGCAATTATTCCATTCCCCTTTAAATGCCCCCCACCTCTTTTTTTTAATCTTGTTCATCATCCTGGAGAACAGCATGTTGGAACTAAGTGCTGTTACCATCCCCTTTTCTAACATTATATCACCTTTCTTCCTTTTTTGTTCCCCATCTTTCAACTTGGGAAACTACACTGGCGCTTTAAAGTGGCCTCCCCCCAACAAAATGCACAAACTCCTCAACCTTTTAAACTTTATAAAAGCATTACTGAGTCACAGATACCTACTTTTACATATTCTATTCCTAAAAACAAACTCCTCTCTAAATGTTCTCCATTACGAGCTGAAGCACAGCTCTGGGATTGCTGTATTCAGCCCCGTGTCTTCCCAGACCCCTCAGAATGCAGCCCTGCTTTCTAGGAGTCAAATAATGCATTTATTCTTTCACCCAAATACGCCTTGCTTCTGAACCACAGGCAGCACAGCTCATCTCATGAGGATTTCTACCCAACCATCAGCCAGAAAAACAATGTATTACTTCTCAGAATTGTTACTTCACTATATATAACATCAACTTTAAAAAATGCCATGTGGTAGCTTTACCCTGAGGATTTCCAAATTTCACAAGAGGAGAGATACTCTGGAAATCTTCCCCATGAAGAATCACTAGAGAAGACAATTTCCATTTCAGCTCTCATCTGGTAGCTAGGCACTGCTCCGCAGAAAGCCAGCCTGTGAGCTCGCTCCCTCACATCCCCTACAGTCCAGATGTTTGTATGTTTGTTTAACGTACATATTAGAAATTTGATAAATGGAACACAGAAGTTATCTTTTGGAAGTCTACACTGAAAGGCCACAAAAGGTATTTCATATGGGCAAATGGAAGATCACAGGTACAAATTGGTAGAGCCAACTCTTAATTCCACAGGCCAAACAGAGCCCAGAATAACAGGATGACAGAAATACAGAATTCCCAAGCCACCACCTTTAACAAATGAGACAATGCCACGTTAAGGAGTGTTTTCATCCCCTGCGATAAAATCCATTTCACGTGAACAGCAGATTTGTGATTTGTCCTGATTCTAATAAAATGGTACCAGCTTATAGCTTACAGTATGTAAAGATTCAGTAAGCTTTATTTCAGTAAAATGTGATAGAGGAAAATTTAAGAACTGAAACAGAAGCATAACTAGAGTTTTACTGAAATCTCAGTTCCATAATCTTCTGCCCAAAAAGTGCCAAAATAGCCATCTCTCTACACATATTGTACACTGTGAAATGCTTGAAAGACTTCATTATGCCAGTGATCTTTTAACTGGAATTATATACTCCCTAGTAGTCAAAGAGACAATTACTTAACAGAGACACCTTCCATGCCTACAAGAAAAGTTACTTAAGGAACATAAATGTCTTTAAATCCAGTATCATAAAATCTAAAGCGGTGGTTTGGAAGCTTCTCAGTTGAGTCCTCCTTCCATCAAGTCCTTCTCTTCACGTCTTCATCTCTGCCTTTTTGTCGTCTCCCACCTCTATTGCTTTCTTTTCTTGGCCCTTTCCTACTATCTATCTACCACCAGCTCCCTTCTCCCTGTCACCAGCAGAGCTGGCACAAACCCAACCCAAAAAAAAGAAAAGAACAGAACGGTCTGGCACATTATATTAGTTTAGGAGCTTAGGTCCTGCCCAGCACCTCCTCTCTAATGTTTGTGCATCTCAATGGCAGAGAAACACTAATCCATCACGGTCAGCGTTGATATTACGACTTGTCATATCAAGACAATGTAGAGTTGTCCAGGAGCTCTAAAGAAATGCTAAATGGTCAGCTCATATCTCAGAGGATTAAAACTCAACAAATCTAACTGATCTTGGTAACATCATCTATCACTTTCTAAACGTGGCTTTACTTAGAGCTACTAACAATCTTATGCCTTCACAGACATTTCGGAACAGAGCAAACACGTCAAACTGCAAGTGTTCATTGTCCTCAAATCATTAAAATTCATGCATGCTCTTCCAAAATCAACCCCTCCATTGCCTTCACTACACAAGATTTCTACCGGTGTCTGCCTTTCAATGGTTCAGACAATAAAAGATGGTAACACAAACCAAATTTACCTAAAATTAAATTAGAAGAAAAGAATCAGGGCGTTTCTACTTTGACTTCTGTTCGTCTTGTAACTTGCACAGATTTGTTCTGCTCATGGTTTGCACCAATCAAAAGCTCAAAAATCACATTATTACAGCACTGAGCCTGCACAACACTTCATAGCCAGATCCTGGTGTTACATTAATGATGGGTGCTTAGGCCAATGTGAACGCGGGCTGCCAAGATCCCAGCCCACTCGTAGCCAAACAGCAATGCCCCTCCTTTGTGCTTGCACGGGTGCTCATGCGGCCAGGCAGCAGGCCAGCACAGGCAGGAGGAGACACCCAAAAACTAATCCTTTCCCTTCCTCCTCCCATTTTTCTCTCCTGGATCCACTTCCTAGACTGGCATACCACACAGGCAGAGTGCTGGCACGCGGAAACAAAGAATGAACAGCCACCATTTAGACCTGTTTAAACTGCTCTGCAACAACCCCCTCTGCCTACACCATGCAGGACACCGGCTTGTGTTCAACTGACTCAAAGGAAAAGCTGAGTATGATTACATCTGCCTC
This sequence comes from Fratercula arctica, assembly GCA_947846985.1. NCBI lineage: Eukaryota > Metazoa > Chordata > Aves > Charadriiformes > Alcidae > Fratercula > Fratercula arctica. Next base: position 33,159,930 of record CANTUZ010000010.1, read on the forward strand.
CATTATACGAAGAATATATTTCTCAGCAGAACACTAAATATGAACTGTAAATTCCAGATATCTATACTTCATATTTAATACAATGAATGTCCATTTAAATTACCCAAAGGTCAGCAATTTCAACACAAACTTTTTAGTCAAAAAAATATCATACAGTTATTAAGACTGGGTACAAAAGCACATAATGCATTACTATATTTCTTCTAAATCCACATGATTTTGTTCTGAAACTTTCCCTTCATCTTGTTACTCATTATTTGGAGATAGTTCAAATATCTTAAGTAACAAAATCATTCATGTTTACCTTAATATTGCCTAAAATCTTGCAATCTGTTATTCAGGCCATAATCAAACTGGTGTTGTAATACAGTCATTAAAAAAAAAAAAAACACAACACCAGTTTTCAATAATTTCCTGTACAGACTCTGTCACTGCAATATTTTTCTGGATGCATATACATAGTGTTTCCATATGGATAATCTGCCTTTTTATCAAGTATCTGCATTTGAAAAGAGGCTCTGAGATGATCAGCAAAAAAAGAGAAACAGAGCATGGAAATCAGAGACAGTAGGTCTTCTATGAGGGTACAGAGTTCTTGGCTTTTTTCTATTATCCATACTACATTCAACATCCAAAAAACACTAATAGCAATTCACTGTGTTCTGTGTACTATATTACAAAATAAATTGCTCAGGCATTAAGTGATATAAAATGATAACACCTGATCAGCCAATCTCGGGAACCTGAAACAAGCAATCTACTTCCACCACAGTTCTTCTGCACAACCACAGTCACATCCACTCATCTCCTGTGTTTCAAAACTCCACGTATAGCTAACTCGGAGCGCTTCATGGGCACATCCACTGAGGCAAATCTGTAATTATTGTGGTCAAGACCATAAACAACAAGGACTTTGTTACTTTGCAAGAAATCAAGAATGAAGAGAGGGGAAAAAAGCACCTCATGCACATAAAACACACAAAATCTCTTATATTTCCTAGGATGAAAAATCCTATTATTTCTATTGCAGTAGCATGTGAATCCTGATCACTAGTAGAGTTGATGCATGAAGTGTTGTAAAAACCTGTCCTTGTGAACTTCTAATCCAATGAGCTAATTTTAATAGAATTAAGAAACATATTTCTCCTAAACTTTATATAGTAACTGAGTATAATATTAGGAAGAGAATCTCATTAGAAGTTATTTTTCCACATGCTGCATATACTAGCATAAACTCTGAAAAGTTTAGTGTTAAAATATTTTCCCGCTCTCAGTTCTTTCTGTAAATATACCTTTGGCAAACCAAGCTCACACTGCTAGATTTCCCTCTGCCCTCCTGCTTCTAGTACATGCAGCAGCTTCTGCTTATGGTGGGATGCTCTCTTTCTATATCATTGGACCATACCCCAACCACACTGCTCTAGTGGCATGATTTTATGAAGCAGCAAAATCCAGTATTTCTGATAAAGCATCAGCTTGAACACAGTCAAATTAAAAAATAAAAAAAAAAAATCTTAATAATAATAATTTAAAAAATCACAGCTCTCCACACTCTCTTCTCCCCCTGGTTAGTTCTCCTAAAAGCTTCACAAACCTTCCTGATACTGCACAGTAAGCAAGCAGGTTCAACAATCATGATTAATACCTACTCCTTAGTCAGTATCAGTGATCTGATATGACCAAATCCTTGCATTTTAGTTTCAGCTATCACTTCAGACACAACTTCAATAACAAGGGCTTCACAATCTGCTCCAGTCACCTACACTCGACCATCTGCAAGCCAGATGCCAAGCGTGCCTGGCTTGCACACATGCAAAAAATGCTACCTGTCTCCAGCAGCGTCCAGAGTAGAGATGACACTAGATGTCAGGGGATCTTGTTGGAAACAGCCTACCAAGCACCGCTTTGACCTAATCCACTCTTGAAGGTCCCTCATCTTTAAGGCAAGAGCCACCATGACCTCTTTACCATTCATCCATCTTTGTACCGTGCAATTTCTGTTGGCAGGACCCTATGGACAATACAGGCCTGCAGATGGAGCTGAAGAGCAGTTTAATCTGGTTGCTGTACACAAGAAACTCAATCTTTGCTACTGAATATAGACTGAAAGGTTGGGGCAGCTTTGGAAGAGATGATCTCAGTTGCTGCACATGTTACACTGAACTAAAGCAGTCACTTCAGAAAATAGCCTTTCCAAAAGTCCTACTAAAAAATATGATGAGGTAAAAAGGGCATGAAGTGCAGAAAGTTACAATGGCATGATTTTAGAAAATGCAGTTCTTGCATAAAATAAAATCAAAGTTTCCCAATTCTCCTGAGTTACACACTCCTCCTCTAGCAGTATGAACTCAAGTCACTGCTCTGGCCATACTTCCTGGCACCAGTTTAAAGCGGTATGGAAAACTACTGGTCTACAAATGCAATAAATGTTCCAGTGAGCTGATACAGTTCCTTTACAGAAGGAACTTTTACGCTGCAGTTCTCCCAGGCTGGAGCTATTTTTTTTCCTACTGACCTTCCAGACGCACCTGAAACGAGCACACTGCATGCAATGTGCGTTTCAGACAGTGAGAAACATGAACCATCACAAGAACAGAAGTCAACAGTAAGTCAGAGACTGCCCAGCAGCACACTTCTATCTGCAAGGGCTGAAGGACAAGGAAGTTCCACCACAGCCCCACTATGACGTGGGCACAGGTTTCCACCCAGGTAAAGGTACTTTTTCAGCTGGGTGGCCTTTCTGCAGAGACAAGAGAGTGAATGCTCTTGCGGTTAAAGCGGTGAGCTGGAATTTAAGTTCTGGGTCCAATTTGTAGTGTGACTTCCTGTTTAATCTACGGCAGCCCCCAGGGTCACTTCCTCAGTTCTGACATAAAAGTACTTTTTCCATTTTTTCTTTTTCTCCTTTTCCCTTCTTTAAGATGCATTTTCAGGAGCAACAGAGCTACACGAATTGCAGAATTGCGCATTTTTATCTTTGGGCATACAGTATCTCCCAGAAGCCCCATACTTTTGCAAACAAATAAACAAGCAGTAATACCTCCGTGTGTTTCCTTCAGAACCCCAAGCTGTTGGTCTTTTTTTTTTTTTTTTTTAAACCCAAACCTGGTAGATGAGGAGGAAAGGGGTTTTTTGTTTGTTTAAAAAACACCACAACTTACAGGCTTACCAGATGTTATTTCCAAAACACACTAACAGAAAAAAAAATAAATCAGTATTGAATCTCAGACTGATAACTTCAACTACTCTAAATATTACCTATCAAGTAACATTAAAGCCACGTGCAGAACTGCCTCAAAACACTATTCCTGTTACATTTCAGCTATTCAATATATGATTCTGCTGTAAGAGAAAAAAAATGAGCTGGTTTTTATTACAATAATAAAGGAATATCTGTATTATAAGCAATTACTTAAAGTACTAAAATACAGTTCCTTTCAATCTCCATTTATAGTAGGAAATTCTCTCTCCCCCTTTCTTCCCCCCACCCCCCTCCTTTTTAAAAGGTCAATTAGGTTTTGGCTGGACATGTCAAAATGCCTCTGTCACAACACTCCTACTGCTAACTCCAGTCGCAGCAAGTTTTTCACTCAATGCCTACCAGGTGACCCAGCATATTGCCGTATGAACCTGCAATGGCCACAGACTGACTAGAGAAATGAGCTGAGTCAAATGACATAAGACATACATGTTTCTCCCAAGCCAGTTTTAACCATGATCAGATGTTTTCTGCCCAACATCACCCATGCAGCCTTATGAGACCCTCTCTCAAAACTTCAGTTACCTTCAACGCAGGGGTGCATACATCTTGCGGTCTGGAAAGCCACACAAGGAATAGCACTTTAAAAGACCCCTCAGAACTGACCAGCTTCCTAAACACAAACATTCATAAGTATTCGTACATGCTAAATAATCTCTTAGCATCAGCAATGAAGTAAATTGACGGTATGCAATTCCATTCCACTTCAGATCTGTAAACACTTAAAATAGCTTCTCTCTCTGCATTTTGATGTTGACCTACAAGAGTCTTGCACAACTGAAACACACAACTAGTGAAATGAAATAAGCAAGTTATGAAAACAGGCTAATTTCACAGACATTAATATTTATAATATTAATGCATTTGGTTCATCACAAAGTATAACAAACTATATGAAGTCCATAATTAATACAATCAATTCTTAAATTTACTTAGTAGTTTAAAAATAATTTAAATGCCTTCAAAACAGATAAAAACCAGTGTACTCTCTTCAAGGGTTTTTATTACATAAAAATATTGGCATTAAATAGTTAATATAAATGCAGCACATGAAAAACACATTTTCTGTGACAAAATGTCAAGACAGGGTCTAGAAAAATGTTATCAAACCTCAAATAACTTTTACTTAGCAGTTTAACCACGACCACACGCTGCTATGCAAGTCTTAATGTAATTAAAGACTATATGGTAATAAAGCATCACAAAGAAAAGGTAGCAAGGTTGTACAGGCAAACATTAAACAATTCCTATTTCGAGCCCTTGACGTTACAACCCTAACAATCAGACTATTCATCAGACACATGCTTTATAGCACTTATTTTTCAGTCACTTAAATATCATCATGTAGAACAAGCTCCCAGACCTTTATCAGGGCTGGAGTCTCTGCTTCCAGTACACAAGAGCTGTAACCTGAGCCAACAGAAGTTAAAGGCCAAGGCAGGAATGACCTAGCAGGAAAATTAAATCTAGCCCACAGACCTTTCCAAATGGCTCTATTTCATGAGGCTGTTTCTCCATCCCATCACTGCACATGCACACGGAGTATACATTTCCTGCACATCTTGCATTTTCAGTAGCAGTGGATTTCCAACGCACATGTAAAATGAGTACAGCACATAAAACAAGAAGCCCAGCTCCCCTAAGTCCTCAAGTTCACCGCATACAAGCAACATATTTCTTCAAAACACAAGTTAACTGTTCCTTAGAAGGATCGTAATGACCGTGTGTGCAAACAGGGCCAGGAAGGTAGTAAGAATGGGGCAATACTGCACAGCTCCCCTCTCAGCCCACCGGAGGCAAGTGGCCATTCCCAGCACAAAGGTTAGGCAACACTGCTCTAGCGGAAGATACGTGTGCTTTGCCGGGGTCTTCCCCATTCCTCTTAGTTTGTACCCAACTGAAGATTCACACTGACAAAGGCAGCCAATATGGAAAATAAAACTACACTGCCATATCAAACACGGAACCAAAGTTTGAAACACCTCTCTGTATTAATCCTTTATTGATGACCACTTGAAAGAAGTTTTTTTGCTTTACTCTTTGACTGCCAGTGACACTGCTGCTTTACTAGAGAATTTTTTTGTACTGTAAATAGCTTGCTAGTTAATCAATAAGTGTAAAACAAATAGAATACAGAAGCACATGGAACAGGTTTTGCTTTTGTTCAGCCTCAATATAAAAAGTTGCTGAAAAACGTCGTAAGGATGCACCTATACACATAACTAGACTTGTAGGTTTATAGTTAGTTTGCCTGAACTTTTGAACACACAGGTTTCTTCTGGACATGACAGATAAAGATCAAATTGCTTATAACTACTATTGTAGCATATACTGTTTTGTTGTTGGGTTTTTTGTTTTGTTTTGTTTTTTTTTTAACTTATTTTCCATACCTTGCATGACCATTAGAATTACCATCCTTCTAAAAGCTGTGGTTTTGACTTGCATCTAAAATACTCAAGATTAACGTAATCTGGTTGTGTTGTGCTACTTAGAAACCAATAATCAACAACAGCTTAAATCTCAGCAACACCACCACTCAGTAATAGAACTTACAAGAAACTCAGTACTGCAGCAAATCAGTTCAAATTATTCTGTAATATCAGACATCTAATGCATAAACGCTTCTTAAACTAACATATTTTAAACACTTTTTTGCCTGTTTTCTGCCCAGTGATATATCACCATTTATCTTTGATGTACCCACACATTAACTAGTCCACTTTGCTGGACTGACCAATTAGCAAACTCAATATTGCACACTCCGAAAGTTTCAGAGCAGGAAAAGCGAAAGATTCAGCAGTAGAATAGACTATTAAGTGACTACTTTACTACACAGCTTCTGTTCAGAGGTATGTACGCTGGTGCTAACAGGCACTGAGCTGTGTTTCAAAATAACCAACTTCTGCTCAAAACACAAACACAGCAAACTATTGTTAGAAGTAGCTTTGCTGTCACAATTGTTTTTCTATTCAAATTCAAAAGAGCACAAACAAAAGCATGGAGCAGAGACTTAATAGTGACCCCTCCAAACAATCCTCATGGAAATCCTACTTCACTTTATGTAGCTCAGGTAAATCACTGCAGGCAAGCACATATGAACCACTTGTTTTTCTTCTGTTATACTCAGCTTTTCCAGGCAGAAGGGGTCAGACCACTGCTGCATGGCATCCCCCACAGGGTACCATCGGCATGACACAGGTATCGGCAAATCTCCCTGTTCCGGGGGAGAAGACTGCAAGTTTCCTCACTTCTTGACTGGGTCCTGAGCTCAAACGGCCTGTGTACTCATCATCCCTCTCTTCTAGGCCCAAGTGGCCTTCTGCACTTGTAGATCCTTCTTTCAGGTGTGTGTAACCTGTGGTATAGCTACATCAATCAACCTGCCTTCCTTTAGGGCAGCAGGAGGACTACAATGTCAAAATCCAGTTCTGGGGTTTCCAAACTACAGCATGAGACGCTCACCATGTAATTTCTTTATTCACTTTCTTTAAAATCTGTTTGTTTGTTTGTTTGTTTTAAATGACTAATTTAAATACAGCTTAGATAATCATTAGGGATGGCAATGTTTTTCTCCACATTAGCAAGGTGTCCCTAGTCACTCAATGCAACATCTTAACATCTTAAAATCTCCCCTGATTTCCTGTTACCCACATTGGTTTTCTAGAGAAACACTTTCTCAGTGATCCACAAGTGCTGGAGACAAAGCTTGTTATTGATTATAATCATACCTTGTTCCAAAACCAACACATTCACGAAGTAAACACCACACTGTCCATCCCAGTGTTAATACACATTAGTTCTAAGTTTGCCATCAAGGCAGACAAATGTTTTTACTTATCTTTCCTAGGAGTCAGTGAGTGGAGTAGTATTTTATTTTTTCCTTCTCTACAGTTTGGACATCTTACAGTACATACCACAGTGTTCTGAAGAGCAATCTCTTTTCAGGCTTTCAAGACAAGAAACAAGTCTATCAATTTACTGTACGAAAACATGATGAGGAATATGAAAAATCACGTCCTTTGCTCTGTACCCTCTGTCTCTGATATCTGCAAACAGAGGCCTGCAGGATGTGGGGGGAATACAACCATCCATGAATATTTATCCCATACAGAACTGGAGAAGTAGGTCTAACACAGAGAAATTTTTAGGAAGTTATGCCTACCCACCTTTCCACCCACAGAGCAAGAACTTCCAGTTACGTGTCTCAATTTCTGAGAAAAGAGTTTTTTTCAGATCTACATCTCAGGTTAAATTTACCCTCAGAAAAGGACTCTGGAGGTGTCCCTTCTCTGGACCCAACCAGGATTTCAGGGTCTGTGAGGACAGGGCTTTTGCCTAATGAAACAATTCCTGGCAACACCAGCCAGGACAAAATTACTACTCTTCATTTTTAACAGATGTGAAAAACACGTACTGTTTAAAGCTCTTGGAAAAACAGTGATTAAGACACCCTACATTTTGCAAAATTCATAGTAACTGCTTTTGCTGTTTATTTGAAAGTGAAGGGAAACAAAGTGGAAATCCCACCACTACCAAAAAAACCCGAAAAACCTTCCAACAACCTCTGCTGAAAGTAGAAATTAGACTGTACAGCAACAGAAAGAAGCATAACTTCAGACTGCAGCCCATTAAACATTGCTGGGTTTTATCATGTCTGACTTGTTAAGAAACATTTACACTTTTATTCAGGACCGAAGCATATCATTGTGGGAATTATTTATAAATGTGGCAGGAGTTTTAAATATGATTAGCATCAACAACAATAAAGGAACTAAAAAGACCTTAGCTTTACAGTAATAAGCAGAAAGATCACGTTTACGCAGTTTAAAGAATTGAAACACCTGAGGAAACTTTACAGATAGCTGATACACTGCTAGGCTGTTTCAATCTATGGCAGAGTTGAAGAGATACTCACCTACCTCACTAACCCTATCCCAAACTGAAAAACAGATTGCATGCAATATCGATGCACAAAAGATGAAATTTCAAACAAAGCCAAACTCAGATTTGAGAGGGGAAGAAAAGGCTTTATCCTAAGAGCTTCTCCATCAATTACAGAATCACTCAATGAGGAGAAGGAACAACAACTGGCCTACAATGTCTGTATTTTAACTGAAAAGTTGAAAAAATTACAAAACCATATGTGAGGATTAAAAACTGCTTCAATGTTTCCGTAAATATTTTGCCTTAGCTTTCATCAAGGAGCCCTTGAACCCCACAGAGAGATGTCAAACCTGCACATCTGTAGTTTGTGCTTTGGAGTTTCCTACTTAGACACTTGCATTTTCACTGTGGAATACTTCACCTCAAATGCCTTGCCTTTGTTTTTACTTCATTCTCTCATTCCATGCATTGAAAAGGGACAACAACGATCCACCTAGTTAAAACTAAGACACCTCTTCAGTGAGACAGAAGGACTTGATTGAAGAAGTGGAGCTTGAGATGTTCCCTTCTGGACGTCCCCAGGCTGCTGTGCTGGAAGCAAAACGTCACAGGAATGTTTTCTGTAAAGGAGCCATGGGAACTCGCTTTATATTGTATTTTTTGCCTCTATTCTAAAGCATGTCTTTGTCTTTTTTCCATTCATTCTGTTTAGATCCCAAATCCTGTGCATAATTCAATTTGTACATTTTGTCCCTATTATTCGCCTCCTTCAGTTGGTTATTTTTTTCTTTAAGAGAAAGACAGAAAGGATTCACCTCTTGCTCCGCTGCTAAGTTCAGCAAATTCCTCCTACCCCCCAGCCCAAAAAAGAGCAGCAAAGCAACTGTTTCTCTCACTGCTTTTACCAGGCTATGCTGAAATACATCAGATGTCTCCTGCTGACAATTTTCACTCCTTCGGAGGAGAGCACTGTCTTGTTTCTTCATTGCAATGACATTTCAAGATCTGCCTGTGAGAAACAGGCACTCCACCTTTCTGCAGCACCCCATAGATCCAGCTGCCTGGCCAGCCTTGTCTGCCGTCACCACTGCAAGAGCTTTCTGCTGTTCCAGTCCCCACCTGAAATCCCACCCAAGCACACCTTATGAGGTGCAGCATGAAAACAAAGCCTTTCGCCAAACATGTAAGCTTCGTCACCACAGCTGTGTGCCTCACACCAGTATTATTTCCTCATTTACTACAAGGAGCTTTAGCACTGACAGCCTATAGTTGAAAAATACATGCTCCCCCTCCCCCCTCCATGTATACCAACACTTAAACAGAAGGACTTTGAAAATAACAACTTCAATATTAACTGAAGTCAGTATCAGCAGTAGGAGGAAACAAGCAATGAGGATAAGCAAACAAAATTAAGAAGTGCAAGAAAACCACAGACCATGTACCTAATGGGGGGGGAGAGGGTGGGGGTGGGGGGATTAAAAAATAATCACTTTCCTTCATTCTTTGAAATCATCAATAAAATTCAAACTCCATTACAGTCAAAACCATGACTACAATGAAGCACAGAACTTCCAGGATTTGAAAACTGTTCCAAAGTCTTGTCTATATTAGCTTTCCAATACTGGGATTAGCAAGAGTGCTAGAACCTCTAAAAAACCTAACATTTCATTCTATCATCTAAACCAGCAAATGTGAACGATGCAAAACTCTCAGTATTGAGAATACTCATTTGGGCGAGTGACCCATACTGTACTACCAGAAAACAAAAAATCATTAACATTTTCTATCAGATATAGAGCAGTAGCACACATTAATGTCTTTTTTCTTCAGTGAAAGCAAACCTGTTGTTAGGTGTACAATGCAGAAAAAACTAAAACAACTCTCTCCTTCAAAACGTTTTTAAGTTACTAGAGATACACTAAGAATGGCCATTAGTCTCAGCAAATGTTCAAACCCAGCATTAAACAGCATTCTTAAAAGTAAAGCTCACTACAAACCAGTTCTGACATACAATTCAAGATACAACCTCAATGAGAAAGTTCACTTAAGAGAAAAGTTACTTTCTATGCAGAATAGCAAGCCCACAGAAACACCAAGAACTTCGCGTTATTAAAAATTCCCAAATGTACTCTAAAGCCCCAGTTCTTATTTCACTTCCATCCCCAAAGTAATTCAAAGCTATATACCAGTATTCCTACTGACTGAAGGCACTCCACCATTATTAAACGCGGAAACATCAATAAAGTGGGAAAAAAAAAAAAAGTAGAGCTGTTGTGCAATATTTAAAGGCAGGGAAGACATAGATGGTTATCACAGTTTGGTATCAACCCAATGGCAATACTGGAAAAAATTAATTTACTGTATAAAGGACAGAAACATAAAAAGGGTCATTCAGCATGGTTTTATAGAGAACAAGCTGTGGCAGATAAGCATAGATTCATCTTTCAGCCACGGACTATTTGTAATAAAGATAACCGCAAAGGTGTAGGATGTATATATGGCACCCATATGACTTTTTGATTTAGTAATACATGCCATACATTATTTAAAAATGGTTATAAAATAATCAAAGTATACAGCAGGATTCCAAAGTGGCTTACTGACCTCAAAATTACTCATCAGTGGGAAATTTCATTAGAAATTCCACACCAACATGTACTAAAGCATGATGTTGTCCAAAATATTCACTGCACATTATTCTTCAGTAAGTCATGTCTGATATACTCTGGGAGACTGAACAAAAAACAACAGAACACCTTCACGTTTTGTTTCGTTTGAAACAAATTCATTCTAACAAAGCTGTGCTTCTGAAAAAAAGGACCAACCCCTCAAACCAAGGGATTCTCTCAGAGGATGGACATGGAAAGAAGGAACAAACACCACCTCCATATTAGCTTCACGCATGATGCTGTAACACAGACTGCTACCCAAGATCCAACAGAGAGACAGCTCACCTTCGCTTCTGTACATAGCACTGGTGACACTGATACAGGGGGAGATGAAACTTAAGGGGTCAGGTCTCTTTGTAAAGAAAAACAGAGGGGTTACAGAAGAGGGCCTCAAAAAAATCCCAGTAAAAGGAAAAATATCTTTCCTGAGACTATGGCTCCACAATTATTGGCACCAAATCAAGTCCTGCTGGACAACCCAGCAGTACAAATCAGACCTGGAAGAGGCACAGGTGTGCAACTGCATTTCTGACAAATTAGCCAGAGTACACAACAGTAAGCTCACAGACAATACTGGATTTTAAAAAATAACTAAATAAAGCCTGTTGGTTACAAATTACGCTATCAGAAACACTTGTGCAAATTTGAAGCAGGAAAACTTGTTTAGACTAGATCAGTGCACCATTTTTGATCTAGCACGTTAGAATTCCAGCATCTCAGAGCCTAGTTCAGTCTGTCAAAGTAAACTAGAAGATGCCTGTTACAACCTGTATCCTCACAAGGAGGAAGCAGAGGATCCAGAAGACTCACTAACCTAGCCACAAGGCACAGCAGGAACCAACAGCTCAGCCTTGACCAAGCTGACGGGAAGAACCAGAGGCAGGACACCAGAGCCTTTACAAGCACAATGGTTCTTGACCTCTGTGAGCCTTCACATTAAAACTGGATACCCTTCCCAAAGACACATTTCAAGGTAAGTTATGAGATTCAATGCAGGAACAACTCGGAGAAACATGAAGACGGCACACAAATCAAAGCAGATGATTTAGTAATCCTCTTAAACGTCAAACTCCCTGAAAGTACAAGCATTCCTGTTTATTAATTATTTGAATCAAGTTTAGAAACATTACCGCTTTTTCTCTGGTTTTTGTTTGCTTTTTTTTTTTTTTTAAAACCAGCATTGGAGAAGACCTACAACACAGACAAATGGTGATGTGCTGTTTTCACCACATGGACAATGTTCTTCCCTGGGATCTCGATATGCTAGTGGCTGTGCATAACTACCAAATGGAAGCAGACGAGAATACGCCTTTGTACAATTAGTTTGGCAGCTGCACAGCAAGTAGCGTTGCTTTTACCGTGTTAACCTACAGGCCAAAACAGTTAACACTGACTGCATTACTAAGCTTCCTTTTTCCTTTATAGGCATTTTGCAGAAGCTCAATAGAAACTTCTTGAGAGTCTGAGGCAAACGTGAAACTTAAATACAAGACACTCATTTCCTATGCGCCTGCTCTTCCTGAAAAATTTTGGATGAAGTTTTATTGTGCATGAATTTGCTAATCTTAGCAGCAAGGTTGTCTTTACTCAAAAAAACAAGTAAGCAAAGCACTTCTAAAATCAGTTATTTTTGAGTTAGACTTTTAGTTTAGTCCAGCTACAAACTAGAGTTACAAACGACACAGCTGGATACAAAAGCCCCAAGCAGGTTTTTTACACCTACAGAAGACATCACAAAATGGCAAGTCAGCCTCTTTCAACACAGGCAAGTTCTACTTTAAAATAAAGAGTCAATAGCAGACTTACAGATAACTCTTTTAAAACATTAATCTCTTTGCTTTCTTCGTTTGCTTTTTACCTCTAGCTGCAACTAATTGATTTCTTTCATTCAAGCCCCTGCCCTTAAGTGAGCACCTTTTAAAGGTTCGTATTTCAATTCAGCTAGCCTATCCTGCCTTTTCTTCTCCTATTAATAGACATATTCCGTACTGAAACAGGTGTTCTGCTTTGAAATTCTGGTGCAAACTCCTGGAAAGAAAAAAAGCTGTCAAAAAGCATTTTTTCAGGGAATTTTCAACACAATAGCACACCCATTCACTTCCCCAAACTATCTATCCAGGCTGACATTCTCCATGAAGACCCACAACAGCAGATCTCATGCGCGCACACACACACACACACAAGTCCCACCGCACACTTCCTTGAGAACAAAATGCTAAAATCATATTTATTTCCAGCATCTAAATCTGTTTGTTTATTGAGAAAACTGTGACAAGTCTACAATACCACACAGGATTTTTTGGATCTGCGAGTCCCAGAAAGCCTGTTTGTTTTCAGGAGATGGCTGTTACGGAAAGCAACAAATTTCTTCAGGATTTGTGAACAGGGGTGAGGAAACAGGAGCTGAGTAAGGCTTTTTCTTCCATTGTTTCTCCCAACTGGTGGGAGCCTGTTCACATTGCTCTGCACAGCGCAGAGGAGACCGAGAAGCCGGGAGATGCAACTGCCCTGGGAATAAAAAAAGTCAAGCTGAGAGCCAAGGCGCAAGTTTAGCTACAAAGACAAGGGTAGAGAGGTCTCACAGTAAAATACTGCCACTCACAACCCACTGCAGTGTACAGCAGTCCCGTGTCCCAATGCCCCTTGCCAGCAAGGGCTGTAGCAGCCACTGCCAGACAGCGATAACTCACGGCAAGCCCACAAAAACCAGCATCCAAGTGTTACTGATGCCTTTAGCGTTCTGGATCAGCCCGTCTCATCTGAACTGATGAACCTGTTGGGGGATCCACACAGCACCACAAATTGGGATTTACAGGATAATTCCCTTCCCTACATAGCAAGCTGCCGGGGGCGGGGTGGGGGGGAAGAGAAGCTGTTCTTGTAAAAATCTACGTCACAAAGCATTAAAACTGCTACACCAAGCATTGTGGAAACATTTTTAAATTAAGGCTTCTCAAATACACTATCTTCATCTCAGTTAAAAAAATAAAGAACAGAGTAAGGCTTATTATACTTTAATTTTCTAACACTACAGAAGATGCCTGAGAACAGTAGGCCAATTTACACGAGTTAAATTACTGAATCTAACATCCAAGGGTAAGCATGTATGTACCTGCAGCAATCTGGGACTAAAACTCTTTGTTATTAAAAACATTCTATTTGTATAGCCTGTCAGTTCAACACAGTAACAAAGAAAAACAAAATGCTTCAGTATCAGTTAAAGGTTACATGGCTTTCACTGAAATAGGATAACTTTGTAATATCAAACACTGAAAAGCAGAATAAAGAAGTTAGAAATCCATGTTCTACTGACTTCAAAAGACAACTCCTGACCAAGACATACCTACACCCAGCTGAAGTATTTCAGCTTTTGTCTCATGCAGTGATTCAATCTTTTTTGAAAAGCAGTCACCCCACTACCACCACCCAGTTTTGAAGGTACTCTTACTTAACTAGAGAAGCTGTGCTGTCCCAGACTTAGTCCATTAAGTATGACATCTCCTTGGTAGACCTCCTTCACCAAAAAAATCAGGGAAGTTCACACAGGAAATCCACTTCTGGTAATGCAGCACTGTAACCAGAAGTCACTACTTCACACCTCAAATACATAGCATCTCAGATCTTGAGGTGTGCGACTTCTCCCAACCTAGGCACCATCCGTTCCATTTCCTAAAAAAGACCTTGCAGAAACGTTCCATGAGATCATACAATTAAAGGCTGCTAAATACACATCAGTGAACATCTCTGCAAACGAGTCAAGTGATCTCAGTTATCTCTTCTTAAAACTTGATCTGAAACTCTGCATCTTGTAATGTAATGCTCTTGCACTGCTAGATAACACTTCAAATTTACCCAGCTTCCACCCCGCTTTGCTCCCTCCCTCACAGTTTGTTACCAATAATAGCAGGTGAGATAAAGTTATCATGTATATTTACTGAATTTCACAGTCTTGCACACAAGCAACAGCCTAATTTCATTTGCATTTCAGGCTACTGGAAGGAGTAGAGTTCACACATCTTTTTGGACATACACTTAATCCAAGGTAGTTTTACCAATTTCCGTATTAAAGCAGCATCTGTTTTTACATGTTTTAGATGAGAGTTCACATGAAGTTTGTGAGCATACAAGCCTGCCAAGTCAGCATCTTTTCTCAGTCAGTTTTCCAAGTGCAGCTACTTAACGTAGGTCTCCTATGCTTAATTAATGCGTATTTTCAACCCTATGACACCAGGGTTAACTACAAAATAGAACTAATAGGATCCTATGCAGCAAGCTATTTAAATAATTCCCAAACTGTACACCTCCATGCTGACACCAATAATACTACACACAAAATTATACCAGCACAGACACAAAAGGAAGGAGGAAGACCAACGCTTTCTACCTGGTAAACTTGAAAGGGAAAATATTCAAAACCATTAAAGACAATGGTGGGAGCCAGAGAAAGCGGAGAGTCTCTGCGGCACTCGCACAACAGAGCTCAAGCGATGAGACAGTGAAAGGCTCGCAGATGAAGAGCTGCGCGGTTCGAAGAGTCACCTTCACCTACAGCACCCAGGTTTAGTCATTTCACCTGCTATTTTGGCTACCTGTCAGTTTCGTTTGCGCTTCACAGCTCGTCCTCAACGCTTGATAAAAATCAAAGCCGATTCGTGACATTACAATGTCTTCAACAGGAAACTGGTATGCAGCGCCCATCTGCCAGCACAGCAACATGGCGAGGAGCTCGAGCTGGCTGGTGGAGGAGTAAATTGATGAAGGTTTAGAATCACAATGGAAAAAATCAGAAAACTCTCTATTTAATTACATGCAAATGGCACACATTTCAACATTCCAATAAAGTTCATCTCCAGTCACTTGTATACTAGAGCTACACAACAAAGTATTTTGACTGCAAACGTGTTTACATTATGGACTATGTAAACCACAGCACAAAGTCTCAGTGGCCTGAAAAAAAAGTTACGTTTTGCATTCATTATTTTGCCACTTGCTGAATTAGAAGTGGTTTACTCAGTTGTGCACACAGTTTAGCATACCAAAGACACAGTGCCTGCTAAAGATGCCAGTTTTCCAGACAGCCTACAGGTTGCTATAAAAGTCTAACACCTTTTCTCTCTTCATCCAAGATGTCAAAAACATACTCACTTGAGTTTTAGATTTAAGAAAAATGCTTCCTTTTTATAAATTAAAATCTGATGAAAATATAGGATAATCAGTCCCTAGATACAGCGCCTAAAGAACTTTAACGCACACTAACATTTTTTTCAAGTTGCTTACAAACAATACACCTACCAGTGGTTCAGAAAGATGCTGTGCCTTTCTAACAGGCAAACAGAAAATGTCTGACTGACAAGATGTCTTAGCCCCTTTCAACATTAGAAGGCACTCCGCTGCTACTTAATTAAGACACATTCTCTTCTCGTAAAGTATTAACAAAGCAAACGTTTCCCCGACTAGCACTATATTTGTCATCCTTGAATAAATTACTTCTGTATTGTATTTCACGCACTCTTCCGGCCCACATCCTGATAGACACTGAATGCTTACTACTGGGAACAGATGAGAGGTCTGCCTAGACAAGCTCCATTTCTTTGCCAGATATATCGAGAGTGAAAAAACTATTTATCAATAAAAGAGCCATTATGCTTGTAATAAAGTATCCCCTGTGAAAAATCGGATGAGAAGAGAACGAGGTGGGATTTGTCTCTCTCAAGGCATCTCTATCTGCACTGGCAAGGATGTACAGGACAACATATAGAAGTATCAGTGTTACCTTTAATTGGTCTTTAACACGGTACCTACTTTGTTCGCATGCAGGCCATGATTATTACAACATCTAAACGATCACTCTAACCACTGAATTAGCAAAAACCCCCCTAACGTAAATTCCCAACTCATAGAGAAGAAAACAATGTCATATTCATTGTATTCTAACATGTACTTTACTGAGGACTGATGCCTAACAGCATAATATAAAATGATGTTAAATTCCAAGCTATCCTCGCAGTGCTCATAAACCAGTAACTGAGCTCTTCCTGGGACAGAGCAGTGCGTGTTACTTGCATTGTTTTTAAGGGGTTTACTTTATATGAGTTTCTAGATAACCTCTTGCAATGCCACAGCTAACAGAACACTACAAATAAATGAAACGCTTCTTCGTGACCAAGACGCCGACCTGCACCTTGCTGTCTCTGCAGAGTGGCTGAAGAGGTGAGGACGGAGGAGATAACCCGTAATCCCCGCAGACTACCGACACTCGATAGAAAAATCTCTACTTTGAGAAACTTCGGGGAACACCCAGCACCGCCCGTCCTCCGCACGGCCCTCACCGCTCCTCACCTCACGGCCCCGCCGGGCCGTCCCTTCCCCAGCCCTGGCCGCTGGGGCAGCCGGGGGCAGGGTCGGGGGGGCCACCCCCCCGCAAACCTCGGTTCCTCGCCGATTTCGCTCCCGCAAGGACGCCGGGTCCCCGCTGAGGGCCCGAAGGGCGCGGGGTGACACCACCACCCCCCCCGCCCCCGGCCGGGCCGCAGTGACAGCCTGAGGTAAACTCGCCCCAACCACCGCCCCGGGGGGTGCGGCGGGGCGGGAAGGCCGCGGCCGACCTGAAGGGAGTGCGGCGGCGGCGGGGCCCGCCCTGCGCGGACACCCCGGCGGCGGGGCTCTCCCCACGCGCCCCCCGCACACCCGCCGGGCCCGGCGCGGCGCCGCCCGCACTCACGATGGTGACGCTGGCCTTGCGCAGGTCGCGGTTCTCCTCCTGCAGCGCCTTGCACTTGAGCTTGTAGGTCTCCAGCTCGATCTTCAGCACCTTGTTCTCCTGCTGCAGCGAGGCCAGGCGGTTCGTCAGCTCCTCCAGCCGGAACGGCGAGATCACGATCCCGCCCGCCTTGCCCCCCGAACCGCCGCCGCCCGCCACCCCGGAGCCGGGCCCAGCCGCCGGGCCGCCCGCCGTCAGCGTCCCCGCCGGGCCGCCGCCCCCGCCGCTGCCGCCGGCGCCGTCCGTGTCGCTCTCGCTGGCGCTGTCCGCCATCGCCGCCGCTCCCGCCCGCCGCCGCCGCCGCCGCCGCCGCGCCGCCAGGCGAGCAGGGGGCGGCGCCCGCCGCGCGCCGGCGCCGCGGCCTCCCCGCGCGCCAAGAGGGGCCCGCCCGCACCGCGCCTCCCGCCCACAGCGCCGCCTGCCGGCCCGCGCCCGCGCCGCCGCCAGCCGGGCACCGCCGCCGTGGGGGTGGTCCGCCACAGCGCGCAGGAAAAAAATGTCACTTTGCGGCCGTGCAGCCAGGGCGGTGGCACGGCTTCGGCGGGGAAGGCTTTGTTTAAACCTTAAATTATCCGCGGTGAACGGCTTGCCCGCCAAGCCCTGGGTTTTTTACCTCAGAATACGGCGATGAACCCGGACGGAGGCAGGCAGCGCTGCCCCGGGCGGGAGAGGCCTCAGTCGTACCCCCCGGCTGTGGAGACCCCCCAGGGGTGCGGAGCCGGTCCCAAACCCCCCGGTGCCGGGCACTGCGGGCGGGGGGGCCCAGTCGCCCGCCCGCCCGGGCAGGGTGAATATGGCGGCCCCGGGCCCACAGTGCAGCTCCCCTTCGTGGCCTGGGGACAAGGCGACCTGTTAATTCAGGCCTCTGTGCTGCCGTAAAACCGCTTTAAAGGAAGATCTATTCATGCCCATCTCTCATTTCAGATAATGTATTTTCTGTTATACTACGTGCATTAGTTTCTTCTTTTTCATTATTTCTTTGTGGAGCAGCTGAATAAAGGCAGGAGTTGTCGTGAGATGTAATGGCGCGGACGCGCCGTTCGTTATATGGCATAATGTGGTCTGCATTGTTCCTGGATAAATTAGTCACCAAGGCTGTATAATTGGTTTCTCAATTATTTATGAAGGGGTCTTTTAACAACAGTAATTTTTCTGTTAATGGCAAGTAAGGATTTCATTATCTCGTAACTGCGCTACCTTTTTGTTCCGTGCCACGGTAAATTTCAAATTTTACTCTTTTTTTTTTTTTTTTTAATGGCGATAATATATGAAGGGATTCCATCTCTGTAAAGTAATTATTCTTTTTGCCTGCCTGGGAATATAAGTGCAGGTCATTTTATTTTTGGCCTCTTAATCACAAGAAAAGCAGGAAAAGGGCCGTCCCCGGTTTTCAGACAGGGGTGCTGTTTCCTGGGATGCCTGGCCGTGTCCCGGACCCCGGCACCTCACCATGCCACGAAAACAGCTCAAAATTGGGGATGGCTGGTGATGGGAAATGGGGGGTCGCCATCCAGCGCTGGCATGAGGGCAGGATTTCTCCCAAAACACAAGAGCATCGGCATCCAGAGATGCTGCTGTGGATGCACAGGGCTCCATAGACCAGCTGGATGATGTCCACGAGGTCTTGTGAGAACTTTTCGGTGCTGTCATGGAATGTCCCCACAGGAACCCCAGGGCTGAAACGTCCCCGCAGCAGCGCCCGGGCTGAGCCTCTCTGCCTGCATGGCTCAGGGATGAAAAACCCGAGGGATTAAAGTGAGCTTTAACAAACAACGAGCAGTGTTTTGGACAGGCCGTTACAATTCAATGGAACTGCTTTTAAATAGCTCTGCCGGTGTTTGGGAAGCCGGGCGGTAGGGAAGCGTCACTTCGTGTCCACGCTCGGCGGCGCTGGTGACGGCAGGCAGGCTGGTTTGCTCTGACGCCTCTGCCCGCACGCACGCGTGCTCCTCCAAGCAAACTCATTTCTAAACAAACAGGTTTGTAACTTCATGGTCTTTCTTCACCCGGCTGCCCGGCTTTGATCGGCCTTCAGTCGGACAGCTCAACATTTGGGTGTCTTGGTGAATCAAGGCCTAAATATCTGTAAAACCTGCATCAGCAAAACGGGCATCTGCTCTGGGCTAATCTTACCCAGCAAACCCCGCGGCATGCTTAACCTTAAGCCACTCTTCAGACCTATCAGCGTTAATCTTAAGTGTTGTGCTGATTTGGAGCGCCGTAATTTTCCAGAGGAGGTGGCCACTGCTCCGTACGGACACCAAAACTGGCCTGAGAAGGGGCTGGGAGGTGCAGGCGACATCCTCAATCCGGCAACCGGGACGGGTCGGCTGTTGTCCCCAGGGTCACACCACGCAGCTGCGGGTGCTGCAGGACGGAGGGTGCTGCGGAGGGACGGCGGGCAGGGAGAGGAGGGCGCTGGAGGAGAGAGGGGAGCTTTCCCCCCGGCCCCCCGCCATCCCTCTCTCTTGCTGGGGTCGCATCAGAGGTCTCGCTCCCAGCCAGCACGCTGGCTTTCATAACAATAAATTATAACTTGGCACTTCTGTAGCACCCTCCAGTTCAAAGCCCTGCTGAAACATTATCTAATTAATTTGCACAATAGCCCTGGAAGACAAGAAAGGGAGGTAGCGAGCTGAGGTGCCCAATGACAAACACTGAGTCAGTGGGGGAGTGGGAGGAAAAACTCAAGGGCCCTTGATGTTTAGATCTGAGACGGCATCCGTCTTGTCATAACAGCATTTCAGCCATTTAAAAAATAGCGCCCGCGTATTTAATTACAATTACAGCCAACTACTCCAAATTAATAGATTAAACAGGGAGAGAAAACTTTATCCTAATTAGCACGTCCAAAAAAAAGAAAAAAAAATCTCATGCTTTGCCCATCTGTAAGCTGTTAAAAAGTATACCGATTAAAAAGTATAACTATGCGGTATGAGCACAATTAGCAAAACCCCCTTTCGAAGGCTTGGGGCGCGCGGTGGAGGCTGCCCCCGCGCCGCGGCTGCTCCGCGTGCGGCTGCCGGGGCCCTGTCCCACACCGCAGGCGGCGAGGGAGCCACCGCCACCACCACCAGCCTGTCCCCGCCCCAGCGCCTGCAGGACAAGGCCCCCATCCGCCCCACCCCAGTATTTTATTATTGTACAGAAAAACCAAATGCCAAACTATAAGGGGGCAAAGGGGAGGTTGTCAGTCCAAGTAAAGAATCTCAAAATGTCACCGGCGCTGTAGTAACAGCAGGGCAGACACTCACGCCAAGAAGAAGCAATAAAAAGGCAGGGCTTTATTCACAGAAATTATCCTTACAGGAGGTAACGGGCAATTAGAAATGGTGTTTCATAAACTCACATCAACAGTAGAAATATTTGTATGAAATGCATCGCTAGGCGTGAGGGGTTAGAAGAGGTATGTTCAGAGATTCGATGTAATCCTTACTATAATTGCAGAGGTCCATTAATCATCTGGAAGGCCTTCTATAACAATACAATTTTATTAAAATATTCAGTAGTTATAGACTGAAGAGAAAAAGACCAACTGAAGCTAATTAACCCCGGGAAAAATTCTGTACAGTACTCAGAGTACCCGACTGAAATAGAGGTTGGGAAAAAAAAATAAAGGAAAGACAATGTTGCGTTAAAGTGCAAGTAATGGAAAATATTGCTAGGAAAATAAACTGAAGCAGCGTTAAAAAAAAAGTTGTGATCTGTATACGAGGGCATATTCAAGGGGGGAAACGGAGTGCATACGTGGAGATTTTACCACTGTGGAAGGGCTGTTGAAGGGGAGACACCTCGATCTGAAAGATATTTGCATCCGCTAAAAAAACCCCAATTCTCTAATATTGTAGGTTAAGATGTCTATTGCTGCAGGATAAAACATGTTTTCTAACAAGCAATTCAGGTGAAAATAATGCCGTGCTGCTTTGCTTTTCTGGCCCACAATTATTTTAATCAGAAACCTGTATTGGAAAAGACGCCTGTGTGCGGGATGGAGCGTGTGACTATGAAAACGTGCCGCGCGGTAGCCACCCAGCAGCTAACGCATCTTCGGCTCTGAGGCTTTGCTTGGCTGTCTTTGTTCTCCCAGGGAATATTTGTCAGAGTTCGGACTGGGTTGGTTGTGTTGGTCTGGCCGTGCTGTAACAACATCCAGCCCCTGGAAGCTTTCCGAGGAAGCTGGTGAACAGGGGATCGCTGTGCGTTGCTGTTTTATATCCCAAATGGCTCTCAATAATTGAACATTAGCGTGATGGGAAAAGTACCAATAAAACTTTTATTATAAATCTTCGCCTTCCTCTGGGACTTAGGGTCAAATAAATAAAGCCATGCACAATTAGCATACTGTTTTTAGCATCAGCAGTTATGAAAAATGTGGCGTGTACATAGCTTTTTCTTGAGCAGCTCATTTTTCTGTCCTTCACTAACCTTCTTCTCTCCCAGTAATGGACTATTTTTTATGTCAAGCACTTTGTAGCAGGCTGGGTCTAACTTTACCTTCTCCTCCCTCCTCTAGGGTCTGTGTCTCCATCGGAAAAACGAAGCTTTCAATGAAGCAAGAATATTTCCCTCCCTCACTCTGGGGTTAGAGGGAAGCTGGGCCGGGAGCTCTTCCTCCTCCTCCAGCCCCTGTTTGGTGGGATCTGCCCTGAAAACAGAGGTCCTGTTTGCACCCAGTCGCTCCTGCTGCCCCTCAGCAATGCACCCCCAGCGCACGACCCTGGGGCCAAGGCTGCAGTGGGCCAGTGGTAGCCTTTTTGTGCGTCGTGCATGTAGCTAGGAGAAAAAACGAGCCCCTTGCTGATGCCTTGCCCAGCATCCCTGCACCAGCCTCAGCCAGGCAACCCCCATCCCTCTGGTGTGCATCCCAAAGAACCCCCAGTTACAACCTCCTTCCATAAGGGAGCAAGGAGAGGTTTTGGGGGGCGCATGCCCCGCACGCCAGGCTGCCCAACGCCCAGTAGAGCACGTCTCGATTTCCTGCACAGTGCGCGCTACAGACAAAGCCCGTGTTAAACAACCCCTCCAGGAAATTAGCATTAATTAGCAGGGTGCTGCAATCCTGCAAGCAACTGCCATTTATCCCACTAATGTCAGTTCTGCACTACGGGAGCTCTTAGAATTTCTGACATTAAAACCGTTACCGGCCACAAATAACATGTAATTGATATTCTTTCAGAAATGGAAGAAGTACAGTAGGATACTCGGCAGCATTATTATTAGGTAGTGCTTAAAACAAATATCAAAAGGATGAAAAGAACGCCGTATTTAGCAATCGAGTTTATTTTAATAGGTGCAATAAAAGTCCCATGACTTACAATTTTGCCTGTAAGGGGAATGTTCTCACTGGAGAAAATATGAAAAAAAAGACAAAAGCGCACATTAGAGGTAGAGCCCTTGCTCACTCCAGGGCTGTCTGCGCTGTTTGCTAGTACTGGCAAGATTTCTGTTTTCCTTCTCAAATGACCGTTTATGCTTCCACCTTGTTTTTCGCAAATATCCTAAGCTGCTGTTGGAATCAACACACTCAGCACAAAACAAGCCACCACCCAGAAACCCCCGTTTCTGCAACATTTAATGTGAAATTTTAAACTCTGCAAATTCAGCTACGGCGCTCCTGTTCCAACGTTTGCCATCCCCATTGTGTCAACGCTTCACGGGAGGCAGCAAGCGGTGACGTGGCTGGATGGCACGGCCGGAGCTGGGGGGAGGACTGGGACCGGATGGCAGTGAGGGACCACCCTGCCTGGGCATGGATGGTGCTGGCCCAGATGGCCCCAGAGGTGCATCTGCCGTGGTCGCAGCCTGCTCGGGCACTGCGTGCTACCCATGGCTGGGCCTTGCTGCAAAAGCATCCTCAGGAGCCTCGAGGTGCGCCAGCAGCCACCCATGGCTGCTGTCACCATCAAGACCCCGGGCTTGAAGGTGCCACAGAAATCACCACCAGTGGCAGGAGACCTGTCGAGATTCCCCTACACACCTCTGCTACCTGCACAGGCCACGCCACTGCTCTGTCTGCACAAGGAGAGCTTCTGCCTGCCAGGAATTACCATTCCCGGCACAATCACAGCTTTCTTCCTCGTCAGCGTCAGGCACTAACAAGGAACCAGGCAGAGGAGAGAGATGAGTCAAATGAAATGCTGCCTTTTGGATGCTGTTACCAAGAGGTGACGTGAGGCTCTTCTACAGCTCCCGCCTTCCTGCTGTAAAGACTTTGCTTCCAACTGTAAAATCAGCATATGACACTGAATATATACATCCACACACCATTTACAAAAAACATTCTTTTTCATTCGGCTGATCTGGGCACTCATGAGCAGGAGGGAGGCATTTGGATGGCGAGGTCTCCAGGAGTACAATCGCTGCCGTTGGACTGTGACCTGCCATAGATGCATTTGTTCTCCAGCGGCCTAAGCGGTATCTGCCCTCTAGACCCTGGCGTAAGGACCTGGACCATCAGCATTGTACCAGCGCTATCCTGCCCTAGGTGAAACACGCACTGCAACACCGACTGGCTGCTAAAACGATGAAAACCAGTTCATTTACTGCCACTGCTTCAAAAGCCGGCAGCCCTAGTAACTCGGCAACGCTGACAAACCAACCCGTTACGCTCTCCCAAAGCCAAGTGCTTCTCAGCGCTCTCAGGAGAGCTTTGCCGACCGACCCCAGGAGGGCAGCGGTTCCTGCGGGGGTCAGCAGATAACAACAGGCCGACTCAATCGGATCTGTAGCAGCGGTGCTTCCTTGGGTGCCAAGCTGGGGTAAAATACATCATCTTCATGTTGCCTTGAAAGCCAGGTAAAACCGAACCCTGAGTAATAAAATTTATTTATTGCACCTGAGCAGCAGCCTGCAGTCCAGAGCAGGGAGCGTGTATAGATGGTGCCAACAAAACTGTGTTTTGGCAACGTTTTATATATAGAGTGGTCCATCACCTATAATATACAAGAAGTGCAAGCAATATACAGGAAAGGTACGCTTTATTTACATCATCCGCAGTGTGCTGGTTCTTGGTCTCACTGACACACACTGGGTAAAAAACCTGCTTTTCGTTGTGCTGTTCCTGGTTCTCGATGGGGTGAAAGAAACGAAAGGAGGTCCAGAGTTAACACGTGTCGGAGAAGAGGCTGCGCATACCCCTGCGGCACAGGTCCTTTCCCCGCGCCCAGGGAGTCCCCTACGTCCCAGGGAGGTGGGTTTCCTTAGCTTTTCCTGAGCTTTGCCAAGGATGTGCTGGCTGCTGTGTTTTCCTCCCGTTCCCCCCACCTGGAGACAGCCTGCCAAGCGACGGCCTGTCACACCGGGAAGACGAGGAGGTGGATCGGACAAAACAAAGGAGAGGAAAAGAAGGAAAAAGCCAGGGGTGGTTAACGGCTGGCCTTGCGAAGCCACATGCCTATAGGGTACAAGAACACTGCCAAATACACGTTATCCAAGAGTTTTAACACAATTTATTTTATGCTTAAATAATCAACTAGATCATCCAGTGTTTGTTGTTTTCATACATATGTAATTAGAGCTATTATCAATGAATGCTGTTTCCATATGAATATAATCAACAAATTAAAGTATTTCACCAAAACCCAAATAAAAATGCCCTTTAAAACACAGCAGCCTTAACAACCTAATATTACACTGCTAGGATGATTACAGATGATTGGCTTACTGAAAGATTCTACATCTTATAGCCAGTACACAATACAGTAATAATTTTACAGCGTGCTGCCAGTCTATTAGCTAATAATTTCTCTTCAGTTCATTTAAAAATATCCCAAACTTGTGCTCCTTGGAGCACCAACCCACTTCTAAAGCTGCAAGCATTACCCCCGTTATAAAGCGAGAACAGATAGCACCCCCCTCCCCGTAATGCAACTACTGTATATGTTATGGGTTTTAGGTCATTTCATTGAAAAATTGGCAACAGCAACAAATATTAGATGAAGGGCTTTGTGTTTACAGATAAAATCTTATTTTTCATGTTGCGGTATAGTGTCTGCAAAACTGGAAAAGATTTAATCAAAATAAGGTGAAACACATGCATCAAAATATTAGTACTCTGAAGA
The DNA here is from genome assembly GCA_947846985.1 of Fratercula arctica. Lineage (NCBI taxonomy): Eukaryota > Metazoa > Chordata > Aves > Charadriiformes > Alcidae > Fratercula > Fratercula arctica. The sequence continues at coordinate 33,185,562 of CANTUZ010000010.1, forward strand.
AAAATTTTCACAGAACTACAGAATTCCTCATTTTGGGAATCATTTAAATTTGCAGCAGATTTTAAAGATTTTTTTAAAATCAAGCTAGCGTTTTTGCATATACAAACATTATAATTGCTAATATACAAGAATCTGTGAAGATACACCCAGAATATCCCTGCAGGTGCAGCCGTTTGAGACACCTAGCCTGCTCAATGCATTCGCAATATTCTGTTTGTGATCGAAAAGGCAGTGCCTTATCAACATTTATTCTATTTCATTAGAATTTATACAGTGTTATTTATTTACAGCAAAACTATTGATGTTTAAAAAAGAAACAAATAGTGTTTTATACCCTGACAGTTTGGGTCCAAGAAAAATAAGGCGAGCTGTTGTGGATTTTAGTAATTTTAGTGTCTTTCCATGGTTTAACCATTTTGTCTTCGTACATCCCCTCTGGCCACAGGAATTTATTTCTTTTGAGATGACATCAAACTGCTTGAAAGAAGCTGTTAACAGCATGGCATTGTGTATATACACTGCATTGGTAACTGCGCACCCTCCAATCCTGTGAATGAACGTGAATTTCCATGCTCTGTAAATTGGCTCATGCTAAATTAATTTTTTTGTTTGTTTTTGTGGTTTTTTTTGTTTGTTTGTTTGTTTTTGTTTTTGCATAAAAACCATGCGGTTAATGTGTGGAAGCAGCAAACACACGCACACTTTTATAGGTGAATGTTTAATTCCTGTTGATTTTTCTTCCGTGAGCGTCCCTCTAGAATACTGGCAGTAAAAGCACACAGTCCTATGGAAAGAAAAGATAGCACAAATCATTTCAGAAGACCTCGACAGAATAAATTTAGTGCCTTTCCCTGACTAAACAGAAAAGTTCTAATTGGCATTATGGAATTCTGCAATAGGAGAAATCACACACAATCTAGGTAGGCAATGACATTAGTCGAGCTCCCAGCATGAAGGCAAAACGCAGCTGCAGATGTGCACGTTGCTCGCGAACTGATTTACAAATACGTTTGCAACACGCTGCGTTTCACGGCCCCAGACAAAGCACCAGCTCCTCACATCGGGTGATGACAAGGAACAGGTCCTCCCCGTGGCGGGAGAAATAGCATCACCCCCAGAGCGAGAGCGCTGCTGCTTTCACAGCACGGTTTTGTTTATTGTTTGCAAGCATCCTCACAGCGCTGGAGAACCTGCACTCCTTGCACATCCACCTCTGCCAGTCGCTCAGGGAACATGACCAGGAGAGCCAGGAATGCGGGGTCCAGCCTTTAGGAGGCTCGGTGAAGGACAAAGCAAGGAAGAGAAGCAGCCCCATCCATCTCCCTCCTGGCTCGTGTGGGTGGCTCCGAGGAGACAGGGGTCCAGCTCCTGCTCTCTCCCCCATCCCAAAACAGCCATGCAGCCACGCGCATAGGGACAATGAGTTTGCTACATCCGTTGCACAACAGCGATGCCTTGCAGGAGGGAGGCAGGAAGCAGAGATACAAAGATGCCGGTGGACGGGAGCTGGAAGACCTGGGGGCTCCCCAGCACCTGGGCGCAGGGAAGCCGGTTTGGGAGCGTGGCTTGCGCAGCGCCTGCGGGATTCAGGCTGGCACGGACATGCCTGTTTACTAATCAGGTCACAGGTCCACGCGCATTCCCCAGCAGCGCTCACGCTCTCCTCCTATGCTGAAACAATCTGTCCTTGCCCACATCTACGGTTGTCATAAATCTATCCTGCTGCTAAAAGCCGCCTGCTCACGTTGCAGCAGTCACGCCGGCTCCCACAGTGCCGCCCTGCAGAATTGCATGCAAAAGTTGTTGGTTTTTCCTTTCAACCTGTATTTCGCAATGGGTTTATTTGCAATGGCGACAAAGACATTTTTACAGCAAAATCTAGCTAACGTGATTTTTTTTCAAACACTCAAAGGAAAAGCAACACCTCTGCCTCCCAAACAGGATTTTTTTTTTTGTCTTTTGTGATCAAGAAACAAACTGGTTTCCTATCAGAATCCCCTGTCTGTGCAAATACATCCACTTCTGCATTCAAATAAAATGTTTTCAATAGGCTCTTGACTGGGCTCACAATTACTTAACGCACATTTGGTCACGCTTATCATATCAAAGTTTGGACCACAGAGATTCACCTTACGAGACAAAATTCTCCCCTAAGCAAAGGCTTATTATCTAAGGAAGACTCTCCAAGTTCCTCAGGGGCTCTAGCACGGAAGAGCTGCCTACTGGAAATCACAGGAGAAATGCATCAGCAGTCATGGGAGCAAATCTGGTTCCGAGGAGCTCAGACTCTGCCTTTCTGAAGGTCAGAGAATGTTTCATACATTACACAAGGACTGCCTTACTAACGCCATTTTATTTTAAAACGAAATGCTTCTCCCTTATCCCCAATGTGTGTTGCATCACGCTTGTAAGCCGGCAGGCTCTTTATCTGCACTGCTTATGGGGTTCAGTGCCCCATCCTGCCTTCAAATTCACAAATTTCCACTGTTTCCCCCTGCAGATGGACAGTGGAGAAGCACGGGAGCCAACCTGGGACACAATTTCATACAAGCAGCACCATCCCTTTGGCTTGCTTTCCTCCCATATCCTTGAGCTCCATGAAGGAGAAAGGTGTGTCAAAAGAATCACCTCCCTTTCCAAAACTTTAAATACTTTATGAGCGTGTTGAGCAGCAAGCCACGTGAAGTGGCATTATTCTATTAGCACACGTGGGGGGGCTCTCAAGAAAAGCAGGAATTCAAGGGTCATGCTAGGCAGCCGCAGGAGGTGCTCACCAGATAATGAAAGCACCCGGTCGCCTCGCAGAGCTCACGCCTTAGGGCTCGATCCCATAAGGCCCTCAGCTAGATCCCACACGCCGAGAGCTGCGGGTCCCAAGTGGCACTACTGACACACACAGAAAGCCCGTATGGCCAGGTGGCTTTGCGTTGTGCATTGCAACAGTCGGAAGGGACCAGTGACTCAGGAGAGACTCTGCTTCTGTCCTTTACCTCCACATCACTATCCGGTGTGTTTTCCAGGTCCTGTTTATCCTGTTCTTAAATCCCACAGTCAATCCCATACCAGATGTACAGGAAAAGGACAACATGTAGACTTGCACTTCATAAACTCTTCCTCTGCCCAATTCCTAAAACCCACCAAAACTAAGAAAAGTTCGGAGGAGAAAGAAGACATGAACATGGTAAACACATGCGCTTGAAGCCATGACTGACTGACCAGCGCTGACAGAGACAGACTGGCTCCTTCTGTATTTATGGGCATATTTGCTGTGTGACTATCGCTGTGTGATTGAGACACACCAGCCTCTGGCTTCACAGTGTCTTAGTCTGTGTGTTTGGTTTTAGTTTGGGAAGCGCTTATGCTGTCAGCTGCTGCTTTGTTACAATCGTTAGGGCTGGATCAATAAAATTCACAAGAAACAGTTGGTAAGGATTATTTGTTGGCAAATATTGAGACACTTCACTGGCTCTTACAAGGACTTTGACTTGCATAACTGCCCTCAGATCACACGCCCGACAGTGGAAGAAGCCTTTCACTCCCAGTAGATTTACTGGTGTGGAGTTCCTTCACTATTTGTCTTTAAGTTGACTTTTAGGAGTCGAAAGTGCCGTGGCTTACAAACACTAGACTTGGTAAAACTCCCCACAGTTTTACACATGCCTCAGTATTGCTTTTCTTTATGTTCCAAGAAGTAAAGCTCGGTTTCTGTACGTGAACTCAAGGTCATTTTCTGCTTGCAAGATCAAGGGCCGTCTACTCAGCTTTGCAGCTCGAAAGCCATGCCAAGGTAGCAGAGGTGGGCCATGGCGCAGGCCAGGTGCCGGCCCCCATGCCGTGCAGCGCTCTGCTGCCACCGGGCTTTAGCAATGGAAGAAAATTGATCACACTGACCGTTCGGTGGTCGGCTTTCAGCTTTCACGAGTAACTTTTCTTCTCCACGTGTCTGACTTCTTTCTTTGTTTTAACCTTATAAGCTTCTCCCTGCTTTAAAGGAAAAGCATCGATGTTAACACAGTCTGCAGAGTGCTCATAATTATAAACCTGCTTCCAAAACAGGCTCCACATTTTGCTGTAATGGGATAAGTAAAAAGCAGTTAAATCGCATTAACACTTCATTTCAAAGATACACACAATCTACTTATCCACTCTGCGGAGCTGCAAAAGCACAGGCCTGAAATATCATCTTCAAGTGGAAAACACGGGGCTGCAATTTCAGCAGGGCCCCCGGGCTGCCGTGCCCACTGGCAGCCCCCGGCAGAGCCCCGGCCACCAACTGCACCGGGATTCAGCCCCACCATCAAGGAAAATCCCCTTTCCCAACCGGCTTCCCAGCTCAGGCAGGATTGGTGGACATTGCCAACAGCAAAGGCCGTGGCTGCCATTACGATGTTTCACAGCGTCTGTGCTTTAAAGTGAGCGGGTTAGTAACGGAATAAAGGGAGGAGGGAAGAAAGCCAGCAAAAACCACCACTGAAGCAGCGCAGAAGTAAAACCAACGACAGTGACAAGCAGTGCAGGTTTCAGGGTCTTTAGAACAGCAAACCCCAAAATAAAGTTCATCTTTGCTCATTAAAATTAGCTCAATAATCACCTAAAAATAAATACTCCAGTAATCACAAGCCTCATCTGCATCAGAGAAAGGCATCTGTTTATGTGTGGTTATCGGCAGAATTTACCCCTCGGGTGATCTGCATTGATGTATTTGCAACTATTTGTAGTTTCTGACTAATCTAATCTGCTGCAGCAAATTGAAAATGTTTCCCCTTTGCTGGGCAGGATTTATTTTCTCCCTGATAAAGGACTATGAAAGAGGGGATGGAAATACGTTTGTTTCAACCCTCCTATTTCTGTGTCGCCCCCTCCCCCTCTTTTCTTTTATTTATTTATTTATTTATTACCAGTGGATAAAAAGCATTTGTTATCTTTGTTTCCAAATCTGCTTTCACTCAGAGAAAAATTCCATTAACCCCAATGACAACTTTTACTGGAGCAGAGACCTCCCAGGGCCATGCGCTGGGTAACAAGGCATGAGATCCCCTGAAGCCATTTGTCCCCAGCGGTGGGGACCTCCTCGGGACAGGGGACAGCCCCAGGCACAGCCTGCCCGTGAGAGGGGCCAGGGCACAGCGGGCTGCCCTCCCCGCTGCCCTCCTTCCTTTTTGGGGGTGCTGCAGCTGGGCACAGTCTGGCCCTGCAGAAGGGCTTCCGATTTTAATTGCCAGGGACAAGATCCTGCCTCGGTGCTGGCTTGTAAAGGGTACCACTACTTGGGTACGTTCCCCTGAACCCTGCAAACCCTCAGTCGGAGGCACAGGGCTGTTATGCAGGTGAGCCAGAGGCTGGTGGGGACCAGACTGTGGCTCGTTCCTTTGGGCTGCTGAGAAAGCAACACGCTACACCTATGGGTGTAAGGCATAAAATCTGCAAGGGCTTAACCAAACCCACAAACACGGCACAAAATAAGCCCCAAACTTATGGTTTAAGCCTGCTGCCTGTTACGCAGAAACAGACCCTAGTGCTTCTGTGCCGACAGAATTCAGCCAGGCGCCCTCGACCCAGCCCCTGCCCCTCACCCACACACACAACTTGTCAATACCCGCAAGCACCGCACTTTGCCAAGGCTTCTTGTTAAATGCAAACCTCCAGCCCTTTAGCAGCGCTTTCTAGCAGTCAACACCACCCTCCGCGTCTACTGTTATTTCCTGGTAGTCCCTGTTCCATTACCATTTCACCAACTTTCCTCTCATGGGGGATAACAACGCGTCTTACTACCTTCCGGGTGATCTGTGGGAAGCAATAGATGAAAAGTATCGATTTTTTTTTTTTTCCTAGCTTCTAAATGGAGAAAGTATGTTAAAAGAAGTTACTTGAATACAAAGACTCAAGAGCGGTGATGTAATTCGTGATTACTTTTCTCGTGATGACGTTGCCTTCTTCGTCGGTAAACTGCTCCTCTGTTACAGATTCCCCAGGAATGTTTTTTGCTTCCTCACCCTAAAGAACGTGTTATAAGATTAGCGATATAGCCTACATCCTGCCAAACCCACACAGATTTCCACAGCAATCCAAGCAACAAGCACATGCCAGCTTCAACTTTATGTAACAGTTTGCTTTATGTCACACAACTAGTATGAAAGCCTTGCTCATTTAGCGTGCCAATACCTGTGCATTTATTCTACAGAACGTGTCCTTAAAGCCTGTCGTGAGCTTCTAGCCCCTTGCTCTTATTAACTAATTCATGACATGAAGCTCTCTGGGCAACAAATCATCTCGCGGTCAAGTCTGAGTCCTACGAGATGGAGGCACAAATTCATGAGGATATAATCTCTCATCAGCCATCCATTAGCTTTTCGCAGCTGCTCAGCCCCCAGCACACACAGAAACGTGGTCTAACACCAAAACAAGGTGGGGGAAAATTGGGAGTTAAAAAGACCGCTCTGCCTACAGCTTGCTAAACATCAAGGTCTTAAACACGGGCACAGAAGACGAGATTTCTCAGCGTTTAGAGAACGGAGAAAGGTATCTTACGTGACATTTTTCCGGCACGGTAACGCCCGCTGACCCGCCGAGCAGCCTCAGCAGCCCGGCGCACCGCTTACTGACATCGGCTTCTTGCAGTACCAGGAATTTATAGGCCCAGCGTAAATAAATGTAAAAGCAGTTTCCTAACTGCTATGCTAGTGACTTAATACCACTACAAGAATTATTGTTCAAATTATAAATAAATGATGTTGCTTTAGAGGCTAAGGCTGGCTAGCAGTCATGAACTTATGTTCCAGATGAACATTGACAATTTTACCTCCTAAAGTCATGATTCCAAACCTGGATGCTGAAGAAAGCACTGCATTTGATGCTTCAAAAATATCCATTGTCTGTGCTTATTTATTTCATATAAATAAGATAAATATACTCATAATGTAGCTGGCCTACATATGAAAAATTTCCACATGTAAGCAAATAACCCTTTAAACAAGCAACAAAATCCTCAAAACATTTCGTCTCCCCTCACCCTCAACCCCCAATGGGAAAAACGACAAGTAGAGGGAGGAAGCAGAAACAAACATTGCATAAAACATGCCATATCAATATTAACAACAAAATAACAGTTGAAATGAGGTTACAGCTCAACATTCAGCTTTCATAATGCTTCCACATACTAAGCAGCACAGGGCAAATATAATTCCTATTTCCTGTGGTCTATACGCTACAGAGTTGTCTACATAAGCTCCTGGCACGGCTCTATAATGGACAAATATAGTGATGCCATGTTTATTTTTTTAACTGGTGTCCCTACAAACACAGCTTTTTCAATATGTACATTGTAATATTAGGTTTGTATGCTATTTCCAAGCTCTAAACCAAATAAACCTTTCCTTTTGTTTACAAGCCACTTGTGGGCTTTTCTACAGCCAAGCTTTTTCCATTTCCCTCGCTTCGGAGGGACCGGAGCGGGCAGGAGCTGGAGGGCAGTACCGCAGAGCAGAGCCCCCATCAGCATTTCTCATTATTCACAAGTGCAGAATTTTTGCTTAATTCATATTGAAATCACCGCCTGATAATTAAGTAATTAAAGAATTTCGGGCATTTTACATGTCTTTTTTCCCCACGCTTTCACAGGCTGTATGTAAGCTCGGAAAAATGGTGAACTTCGATGCTTCAGGAAGCATCACCAAGGGAAGGGCAGGCTCCACAGCCCTGCGGATGTCACTGTGTAGGGATGTAAGGATGAGGTCCTGCATCTGAGATACACCTGGGGCTGAAGGGACCTAGCTGAGGTCCCCAAGCCCAGGCACGGTGGCATCCCTACAAGAGGCACAGCAGAAACAACAGCTGCTGAAGCCTTCAGATGGGGCCTGGGCTGGGCCCCTGCAATTCATTCCCCAGAAGGACTCTGCTGAGGGGTCACGGGAAGGAGAAACGACAGACCTGCCTATGCACGGAGGGGAGGAGGAGGAGAAGGGAAGTAAGGGGCTGGTCTCCCTGGTGAGCAGGGCCCAGTGCCGCAGCCTGCTCCTTCCTTTCTCATGAGCGAGAGCAGAAATGAGAACGGCTGCTGCGGCGGGGGGCGAGGAACGGGTAAAGGTTTGGGGAACTGAAATCTGTGGGGTTTCCTAGCCACCGTGAAGCAGGGGGAAATCCTAATTCCGGAGACATGATACTTTAATCAGAAGCATAGCAGATGGGGAACTGGCTGCACGGTTTCTTTCCTAGCCTAAGAGACTCCCCAGTAAGCTCCCACGCGGTACCCTAAGGGACAGGAGGGAACCCTGCCCCAGATACCCGTCACACCCCATGGAGCCCAGAGGTATGGAGAGGTTCCCTCTCATGAATAGCATCTCCAAAGCCACTACAATAAAAACCATAAAAAACAGAAATAAAACCACATGGCCATCAGGAAGGCCACCAGTCTCCCTGGCATGCCAGCGCTGCTTGCGTGCACTGGGCCTTTGCCTCCTCACGGCCACTATGAGCAAGGTTGTTCCTTAAAACAAGTTAGCAAGAATTACTCGGTTCAGCTTTAAAATTAAAAACGTACCGATGCACTGAAAGATGCCTCTTGGAAGAAAACACAGTTTTAAAGGTATGGTGAATCTTGGTTTTTAATTAGCTACATGCTCCTTTAAGCCCAGTTTAAGGATAAAAGCCATAAATACTCAGCAGTCTGCACGCATGAAATCCAGCTTTCACAATTCTCTTGCTGGTGGGTAGTTAAACAAATTGCAGGAGGGCCCACAACTGGCAGGAGCTAGATCTGATTTACTGACGTTTCTAATCCTATGCAGTTATAAAGACGGATGTTTGCTAGGAAAAAAAAAAAAACCCTTACCCACTGGCAGTTTTACTTGTCAGATCTCAAGCCTGCTTTGGGTTAGAACGGCACATTAGATGACCTTGTCAACAAAAGCTGTTTTTAAACACAAAGCTGGTGCATCTGCGTCACAGCAAAAGAATAAAATTCTTTCTGCTGCATCATACTTATGCAGGCTTCATTTTACCCTTGACCAGTCGAAATCACTGTCACAATACCACGAGCTTTAGAAAGGCAGGGAGAAAACTTAATACCGCGATTACTGGCAGCTCGGTTATATCCCTGGGACTAAAGCATACAAAGGCTGCGGTCTGCAAGCCTCAGCCCCAGAACATGCCAGGAAGCTTTGCAAAGCAGAGTGCTTTAATGTCACCCTGCTCGCTGGAGTGTAGTCCTGCCAAAACCAGCTGGTATCCTCTCTCTCTGCGGCTCTCCAGGGCAGGAGAAGCAAAGAGCAGCTTCCTCAAAGCCTCCTGCCAGCTCCACTGATTTTCTTAACAGTTATTTGCAGATTATGGGTGTTCCCAGGGTCCTCCAGATAAATGGAGTTATGCAGTCGGTGCTGCAGTATTGTGCCAAAGTTCACTGCAGATTTGTCAGAGCTCTGGTTTTCTTTCATGTTTGTTTTGTTACTAGAGGGATAATAGTCCCTTTTATTCCTCCTATACATCTAGTGTTGTTGTAACAGTGGAGAAAAAAAGGTGTGGCTGGATGTCTCTTACCCAGATGGATAAAAAGAAATTTAAAAGCAGATGGAAATAAGCAAGACGGAAAGATCCTAAATATTTTATTCCACCAAAGACCAGGGGCAATGCTGCAATGGGAAGAGAAGCTGCGCAGAGCGGCCAGACCTCTTCCCTTACTGGCCTAAGCCACCATCAAGACATAATCCTTTCAGTCTCGAGATCACATTCTTGTAATGCATAAACAGCAGCTGCGCCTCGCTCTCCTTGGGGTCTCAAGCCTCTGTGGCAGTGGCAGTAGAAACAAACATCTTTCATTAAGGTCATTTTCATTAGCAAGTTCTGCCTACTCAGGGAGACCTTGTTAATCAGATGCCACGGCTCTCTGCCTGCACCGAGTCTGTTCTTGCTTGTTCGCAGATGGATTGCTAAAGCCATAGCGGTGGGCAAACAAACCCAACAAACCAACAGGCAAGCCAACGAGACCTGAACGGAAACGGTGCCGCGAACGGGGCAGAGTATAGTCCAACACTGGGAGCTGGGTCATAGGTCTGCTGCTTGTGGCATGGAGCACCAAACAATGAACAGACCTTATAACGGCATCTGCGTCTGTGTTTTACTTCGCCTCTGTGTCACCTCAGCGAGGCCGGCAGCTCCCCTCCTGCCGGTGCCTCCCGGGGTGAGGGCGCTTACGGAGCAGGGCAATTCCGCAGCTCTGCCAGGGAGGGACGAGCAATGGCAGCGGAGAGGCTACGCCCAGCTGAATACACAAATGGAAACGCTTCCTGGGTGCCTTACGTGGGGCACAGGCCCGTAATTATTCTCACCTACAGGATGGCCACATTTTCACATTCCATAAATAAGTTCCCTCCGCGTAAGACTATTATGAAAGCTGCTGGTTCTAGATTTGACTGACTGACTGCTGCTCAGGCTTCCGGGCCTCTCCTCCAGTGCAGGCTGAACCAAACCCTCTGCAATCAGTAATGGGGGGTTTCATGGGCAAAATGCACAGAAAGAGACAAATAAATCTTTAATAAAAATTGGCAAGAAATAACAAAAGTACAAGATACAAAATGACATCAGATTTGAACAACCCCTGCTTAGAAATCTGTTTTATTTTCCATTACAAAATTCTACCATAAACCTTTTGGCAAGAATCTTACTAAACAGTTTTTGCCAAAAATTTGTACCCATGAAAGATTTAACAACCTCTGAAAAAGCATGAAAATTTAGACACTGATTTCTGTCATGACTGAATAAAAGGAGCTTTGGATCAGGCTCTGAATGTGCACATTGTGGCAGCACTCTTTATTTTTCCCTTGTGTGCTAATTGCTCGCATTCCTGTGCTACCATAAAACCCCGTTTCTTTTGCAATGCCCCGTCCCATCAATCCACCATGTGAACAGAAGAGGGGAAAAGGAAGCAAAACCAAAAACATCTGCACTACCTTGAGGTTAGAATACGATCCTATTGCATGTGGAAATGGGCATCAGTCCTTGCTTGTCTGGTTTTATGGGCTCAGCCCTCTGAAGTGCTAAATCCCATGGGAATGTGCTGGAGAGTGCTGAACACTTGACAGGACTCGGCTCTTGGACTGCTGGGAAAATACCTCCGGGGGAAAGAAAAGCCTTTCTCCGTATTTGGGCCAGGACAGAGAGCTAAGGTAGCAGTTAAACGGAAATAATAGTGTTAGCAATAATGCTGAACGGCGCTGAAAGGAAAAACAAGTTGGGAAAGAAGAACAAAGGTAATGAAGCAATTCCGCCCTGACAGTAGCTGTGGAGGCACATAGGCAAAGTCTTTTTTCCACAGGATGCCATTTATCCTCAAGGTTTTGGCGTTACCAAACTTCAGCCCCGCAGGCTATGCGAGGGATGCTGCTTTTAATGCAACGCGTGGGCAGTAATGAATATACGCTGCGGTGAAACAATGCAGATCCCATGTGCAGCTCTGCCCAAGTGCACCCTCGTCCCCTGCCCGCTGCTGCTGTTGGCACAAGCCAGCAGAGCGGGCTCTCGTCACGGCACAGCACTGGGAGCCATTTATGAAGCCTGCGCCCAGGTTTTCCCTATGTTCAGAACAGTTTTTACTCCAGCGAATGCAAGCTCGACAAAGATTTCTAGGGCTGGCTCCTAAGTACCCATAACATAAGACAGTATGGGATAAGTACTGCTGTGGTCCGGGTGGGATGGCAGAAAAGCACCGGGGCATTTTGTCGTCAGTGTGTGACGGGCTTGCTGCCTGCAGGATAGGGAGAATTGTCCCTGCCTTCTGCTCTGCATCGCCACTTAACAATTATTTGGCTGGCCAGGAGTGTCAGAAAACACAGACGTAGGAGAGCCCGATTCCCCTCTTGCTCCTGCTCTGTGCCAGCCCCGCTCGGTGCGGGCCTCGGAGAGGGCACCAGGGCTGGCACTCAGGCACCGGCCAGTGAGAGCCTGCTGCTCCTGACCACTGCTCGGGGCCCTGCGGCAGAAACAGGGGGATTACTTTTACTCTGCAGGCTGACAGCATTGCTCCGTGCCTCAGAGCACTATATCCTGAGTCCCTGAATGAGGAGCCGTTTCTCAGCTTGCCCACGGCTCTCGCAGGGATCTCAGTTCACCCAGACTGAACCTCTGCTCCCAGGAATCTGCAGAAAATAAAGTCTGTGTCCCTACTGATGTTAAAGCTCGATTCTTCCATTTCATACCACCGTTTCATGAACTTTACATGATCAAAATACTCCTATTGAAATGGTTGGTGCCACTATCAAACTCTTTCTCTAAAAGGACTGATGATTGCTGCTTTGAAATTTTGTCTTGTTTTAAGCTTGTCTTGAGATGCAGAGTGGGGGATAAAAAAGAAGCTGTAAATCATCAGAAAATGACAGAAGTATCACATGTGTTTTCTAATCAAGAGACCTCTAACCCAGTTCAGGTCAGACGCATTCCCAAGAGGCAGGTTCAGCCGCCTCCGCTCACCATGGACGCCCTCCCCACGGCAGCTGCCCTGGCTGTGCGTTACAACACTACATACACTGCTTTACCACTGCCCTGTTAAAAGTTCAACCCCAAATTGTACCTCCACATTTAAAAACAAGTTCCTGTGCCTTTCTCTCAACCAAGCAGATGTTCTTGGAAAGCAAGCCAAGGCTGCCTTTAACATACTTTCTCTTTTCTACTCTGACATTTCCTGACTCCAAACCAGGGGACACTGAAGTAGTTCACACATGAATTGGGTGGGGGACCCTCAGCCACAGGGAAACTGTGCGGTCTTTAAAACTTTCAGCACATGGATACTTTATGTCTTACCAGAAACGCTTTTACAGCATTGGAGGGTCTGTAACCGCCCCCAGGCCACCTGCCCTGTTTGAAAAGAGAAGCCACATCCCTGTTTCTGACCAGTCATGTCTTATCTGCAGAGGGAATGACCGATGAAGGGTTATACCCCAACTTGCCCAGGGCCTTTCATGGAAGGCAGGAGGTTTTGCTTGTAAAGATGAGACATTGGACAAAATATTCGCTTCTACTGACCTCATTTTTGCAGTTCCTGCCTTGTCCTGAACGGGAGCACAAACGGTATACTGAAGAAATTCAAGGTGAAGACAGTCAGAAACGTCATCCTGCCTTTTCCGAAAGTGTCTGTATCTTGCCCGGTGGCCGTGTAGAGCAGCCTATCTGCCACCCGCATCATACCAAAGGTGCACTGCCTCTATGCCCACTCTTCTCCACAGAGCTTGCAAACAACAGCAAGATAGATATGTGCAACCGGAGTGTCACAAATCCTTCCTAAAGTAACCACTGTATCTTAGGCAAACCCAGCTGGTGCTGCAATAGCACTATGGTGGCTGGCTGGCTTTTTAATGGCTTGACCGCCTGATATTCTAATAAGAATCTAATAAATCCTGTAAATTACTGAGGGATTAACATAATGGTTTCTGATGCAGAATTATTTTCTTATGCTAGATGCTGCAGGCAAATAAGAGCATACTATATGACCATACAAGAAAAAATATGAGGGCAAATGCAATTATTTATATGACAATGCCGTTGTTAGCAGTATATAAAGTATATTGTGCTGTAAATAAAGGCCATTTGTAAATAAATATACTAAATAAAGCCTACTGAAGGCAATGCAAAGGCTATTATTAACTTTGGTAGGTTTTGAATCATGATCATCTGCTGTTTTGAGGAGATTTTCCAGAACACATTAAGCACTTAGGACCACAAGTTTCAACCAGACTACAGGGCTCATACGCTCCTATATCCCACTCCTGTACATTCCTGCAATTTTTAAACTTGTAATTTAGAATTTTTTTAGGAAAATACAAAAGAAGAAAAAAAATGTCACCCATATCCGCCTGCAATTCATTTTGCTCTACATCAGACCAACACACTGCATCTAGCTGTAGTCTTTAAGATGCCATGCAAAACCGCGGCAGTGAAGGACACAACATGTCATGCAGCATGGTTGCTTCCCAGCAGAAGACAACCATAAACCTCTGGGTTAAGCAAGGAAAGGCCACCTAGCACTTGGTTATAAATACATACTGGTAACGGAAAGCAGGGGGACTCCACTATGCCAAAACCGACATTCTGACACAGCAGTCCAAACCCACGTCCATGCCAACGTCGCCTCAGGAATGCAAATCACAAAATACCTTCAGAATCAAGCGCCGTCGATAAACTCGTGTTGTAATTCTCTGCTCCTCATCTGAGCTCGAATCACTGTCAATCTCACTGTCACTACATTCCTAATAAATGCAGTTTTAGTACATTTGAACAGCACATTTGCAAGACAAGAACATGCTGATCAGGACTAGAAGAAAACAGAGGTTATCATGGACAGTGTTTTTCCTGTTTCTATTACGTACATGACAACTCACAGTTTTGCTCTTAAAGTATATGGTGGGAGGAGGCCTTTTTGCTCTTTGACATGCTGTAGCTTGGTAAGTACACCAGGTATGGAATATCTCAGAAGGTCTTAAGTCTTAGAAAATGGTATTTAGAATGCATCTGACCTGCGGAATTTCTACATCTTACGTGGTTGTTCAAAATTTTATGTACAAAAAACCCCTTCTCATAACTGCTTGCTTTTTTCTCCTCAAAAGTTAACGTTGCAAATGAATCGCATGGATTCACAAGGCATGGGAATTGAGTTCCCTCCTAAAGAAAGACGACATTCACACAGAAAGATTCAGTGGAGCACCTCCACAAAGAAGATTACACATAAGCATTTTGAAGAACTTCTCCATCTAAATGGCTTTCCTGCTCAGTATTTATCTGCTTTTGAGTAGCAAAACTGTAGTGCGAAGTATAATCATTCTGCATTTTTCAAGGAGGGAACCAGTAGATCTCAGCTCAGGGTGAGGGGGAACAGCCTGACGCTGCTCTCAGCTTGGTGCCGGGAGGTACTACAGCCGCACACAGGCAACTAACTCCATCCTGGAGCCCTCTGACAGCCCTGATGTTTTCCCTTCCGAAACCCAAGGAACTCTGCAGCTTGGGCGCTGAGCAGCTCTGTGTGCACATGCCTGGCAGAGGGCTTCACGCCTATGTGTGTGAGGCCCTTCTCGTGATGTTTGGGTGAACCAACCCTTTTCTGAACAGAGAGAATTTCAATTTTCTCCGTTCAATTACTCAATGAGAGTCCCAAACTGATTTTTAAGTCATGAATAGTGGATATTGCTAACTGCATTTCTGTTTCTCTTTTTGAATCTGGCCCAAGACATCCCAAACAAGATGCATTTCTCAGAAATTAGGTATAAAATAAGAGTAGGCATAGGTGGGTGGAGAAGAAAAAGGACTATGTAACAAAAAGCATTTAGGGCAGCATAACAGTATTCATCTGCACGTAAAGTCTCCTGCTGTCCTCTGACACTAGCCAAATATATATACAAAAAATTATAAACCAAGCCTATCCTGAAGAAATAAAAAGAAGCAGAAGATTTCCAGGGGGCACAAAGGTTTTGGAGGAAGAGTTATTATTAATAAACAGATTCAAGTGGTTTATTTTGTGATGGAATTCTGATGCTGGATGTCACCTCGACCACACGGTGGACATCACCCTCTTTGGGATAACAGAGCAACTGTGCTGCGCTCCTCTCATTTAAAAAGATCACTGGAATCTGATGCTTGGGCACTAGTAGAGGATTATACGGCCTACACTGTCACTGCACTGCTTTTGTAAGCTTTTGGGCATTTACGTGGACTTGGGATGAGGCCAACAATGTATTTCATCCACGTCACCAGGCAGCAGCCCAGCATCAATCGTCTGAGTTTATCTCTTGTTGCAAACTGTGTGCCAAAACACTGACGCAGCCCTCACCCTGCAGGTGGATGACTATTGCTTCTTAGCTCTTTCCCAATGGGTCGTAAAAAAAAAAATCTCTTACTTTGTGAAGTAACTTTAGTTTGTTCCCCCTTTCTTTCCACAGAAATAAATATGTTTCTTCCATACGTTTCTCTTTATGGAGCATTTCTGAAGAACGCCTTGCAGTTGAAATTCTCTTTCTGTTTTCGTGACAGCATGAAGTGTCTCACCACGGATTGGACTGTGTAGTAATTAAACTATTGACTTCAAAGATATTCTTGAAGAAATATTGACAAGATATTAGAGGAATTCTTGTCATTCTAACAAACACTAGTTTGTTACCCATTCAGGCTTTGTGAGAGATCCACATTTAGAAATCACGTTATTTTGCGACACTAGTTTATTCAGAGATCATGTCTATAAAAAGACTTGTTATTTAGAAGATAAGATTATCACCCTTTACTGATAAGGCAAAAATAGTGCAAAAAGCATGCATAAGACGAGCATGCGCTTATTCTTCCCAATCCAGATGGGATATCCAAAAGTAAAGAGAACAGAAAAGTAGGTGACAGCTTATCTTCTCGCTGATGGGAATCCAGAGAGGGAAGCACAGCTCTGTTGCACACCCTCAGAATGTTACACTGTCCATCTACGCTTATCCCTGCGTTTTAAACTGAGCACAATAATATCAGCCCGAGGTCTGCCCCAAAGCCTACTGACACTAAAGGAACTCTGCCATCGGCCTTTAACTGCCTTTGCAGAAGGCTCTTACTTACATTTTTTAAGTATTCCAGTAATTAGTGAACATTAGGAAAGATCTTCACTGCTTCAACTGTGTCACGAACTAATAACAAGATAATAACAATCATATGCTGCATAACTGCTGAGACTGATTATGCTACCATCTAATAAAAGAACTCTTGGTTGTATAATCGAAAGAATAGTTTAAAATGAACTAATTTAAACCTGAATGATTTATTGCAGCCCACCACAGCCAACATTTTTATTATGCTACAATTAAAAAAAAAAAAAAAAAAAAAAAGCTATCTCATGTTGAAGCAATTCTACTGAAATGCCTCCCTTCCAGAAGTTATAATCTCCTCCTGTATTACGCTCAGGAAAAGACAATCTCAGCAGAGAGAAGAATGTATAAGAAACTCTGCAATTCCCTTTTTCATCCTGGTTCCCTGCCGGCTCTGTCGTCTATTCCGTGGCAACCCTCCCGCTGCTGGGGTGCGAGGTGCAGGCAGCTATGGGCCTATAAGCCGTTCTTTGAATCAACTTTACTTTTAAGTTCCTGGGAAGTAAATGTAAGCGACTGAGAAAGCTATTAAAATCTTCATCATCAGAAAACCAGTTATAACTGAGGTTCTGCATTTAAGGATCTGCAAGTCAGGCAAGGTAGAAACGAAGAGGAGCCTCTCAGCAGTTTAAGAAGAAAGAACCACCACCTGGGAAAGTGCTTTACACGTTTGGAAATCTTTTGATTCCTCTTGGCTGGATGCACTTTGGAGTTGGGATGAACGAGGCGGTGAAACAAAAAACAGTAGGAGGAGATTAAATATTACCCCAAATTTATTTTCCTGCAATTTAACAGAGTAAAAAAAAAATGCAGGGGGTATTGGGGACAAGGAGCAGGAGAGGGGCCAAAGAGTCCCTGTATCTCCTTGCTCACTTCAATGTCACAAAAAGAAAGGAAACCAGTGCCATCCCCTCACTGGAAACAGATGGAGGACAGCTGAGCTGCCTGGCACTGTTTGCACAGGTGGAATGTCAGGGCAGGAAAGGGGCCTGCTCCCCAGCCACGCGGGACGGCGCTCCCAGAAGCTGCTCTAACCTCTTCCAGGGCTCGGGGCCAGGCCAGTCAGGCAGAGGATTATCCAGCCCTGCTCAGCTCCTCTGCCTGCCCCAACTCCACCTCATTCTGTTCACACCATGGAATATAAATTTCCACTAACTTCCATTTTTCTTAATTTAGCAAGAAATATAAAAGTTATAAAGAAGGATAAAAAAAAAAAGTCAAAACAACTCTGTCACAAACAACATTACAAGTCTTACAAAAAATTATGTCAAGCAACATGTCAAGCAATAGGGACTCCTCACACAGCTAATAATTACAGGACATACTGTACCTTCTGTTCAGACATTACTGCTCCCTCCTCCTCTTGGATGCTTGTTCTTGGCTTGCCATCCTCAGAAGTACTCCAGCTCATCTTCTTCACACTGACAGGCACAGATGTTTTGTTGCCTTCTGTTGTTGGCTTGCTAGTCTCTTCCAAAGATTTCTGATATGCTGTTGATGGTAACGTTTGCTCATCAGTACCAGTTGAAATCTGGGGCTTTGTTTTCAGGGCGTCTTTGTCACTTTGTTTTCCCACATCGTTTAAAGATTCCTGGATGTAGGATTTAGTTTTCGTCTCTGCTGTGGATTCGGATAGGGTTCCGTTTGTTTCTGGCTTCCCTGCTTCTCCTTTGACGTATGAGGTAACAGAATCCCTACATTGGTCCGAGCTACAAGCAAAAGAAAAAAGAATAGACAGCTATTCAGTGCTTAAATCACACGCAGAAGGGCAAAGCACTGAGCCTCTTACTGAGCCTTCCTTTTTAGCACATACATTTCAGACAAAGTAAAATTTTAAATTCAGCTTGCAAACATCAATCTAATAGCCTTGTCTTCTGCATCATGGTATCTCTTCAGACAATATGGTGAACACTGGAAACAAGGCCAAATGCTTTATGTTAATCCCCTTCCTCTTTTGGTGGTGGGGAGGGAGTGGAAAAAAGAGAAATAAAAATACACAAAACCTACCATTTCCCATGTATAATCACGAGATAAATCCACGAGGCACTAATTCTTTAATCTGCCCTCTAACCAAGGAGGTGATGAAAGTAACTGTTACTGTGCAATTACCAGTAATGATCAAATAATTAATGCTATTTTCCCCCCAAACTACAGTATCTGGACTCCAGATAAGTCGTGCCTTCTAAAAAATATGGGTATCTGAAAATAAATCCTTAGACAGTGCAGAGTTTTCAATAATACACAAAGCCAAAGGCAAGGACGGTTACTACAAGATGAAAAGCTGACCAAAATTTTGCCTCAGATGAACTACGGACGGGTTTAACCTGCACTTCTGATGCACGGTTTTCTTCTCTTTTGCATTTCTGCTTGCTTTCAGTTAAGCACTACGACTGTGCATGTGAAAATTCTACAGCTATTTGCTGGCAAAAATCTAATAAAAGATAGCAAATGGAATTAATCTAGTTAAAAATGGATAAGTTATCTTCTTAAGGAAGCCCTTTTACTTCTAGAAGTGCTCTATTTTACTGAATTTAACACAATATAAAATGCAGAACAACAATGCTTGCTTAACAGAACAGAAATCACATTAGTAGTAGATCAAGTGCTTTTACAGCCCTGAAAAACAGTCAGTTTGCTGAAATCGATGGCCAAATTCCCAGTGGATTCAATAACAGAGCATCTAATGCTACCTGAACCTTAAAACATCCTGAGTCAAAGCTGCAAAGGATGTAAAGTGCTGACAGACAAATGATCACTCTGCAGATCGTCATTCTCTGCTGATTTACAGCTCATGCAGACCTGACTCCTTCCATTAGTAATCATGGGAGCCACGTTCAAAACAAAGGCAGGCAGGAGCTCTTCACCCAGTGGGTACCAGTAAGGCTGAACACAGCAACACATATTGTGAACGCTGAAAGCTTATGTAGGTCCAAGGGGAGGCTGGAAAAGCTCATGCAAGAGAAATGCACTGAGGATAAATACGTAGAAAGCGTCCATCTCAGCAGGTCCTTATGCTGAAAGCAAGGGGAGCCTGGGAAAGTACTGGAAGAAAAGAGCGTATGCATCCACTCTCCTCCTTCCCTGAGCATCCTCCACAGTCACTGCTGGGAGGCAGCATATAGGACTAGACAGATTTGGTATCTCCATTCTTACCTTCTTATGCCTTGTAACGCTTCTTTTTAAAAGTCTAGTAAATCAGCATGACAAAATACGCTTGAAGTAAGTGTTATAAAAACAGTGAAAATTTAAAAAATTGGCTTATGGAAAAAGTACCAACTATCTGAGGGAAGGCACAGAGACACAATGAAAAGGGTGACTGCTAAAAAGGTACTCAAAAAATAAGAGTGATGTAGTATCCTGGTTTCAGGTAACGTACATTTTATAGTCTTCAATTCCAGTTACATCTATGCATCACTTAGATGAATTAAAAATGGAAATACACAAGATAAAAAACATGAATAGTGGTATGATCCACTAAACATGAATATAAACTAATTCTGAAATACCTGTATTAAGAATGAAACCTGATAAATACACATTTTTAAAGACAGATATGTCTGAGGCCAAATCAAGTCAACAATTACTTTTTCTTTTAAATACATATACATGCATATATACACATTCTCTTAGAGTAGTAGTACAGCAGCCTCAGCACTGCTCCTGGGGGTAAAAGCAGCACGGGAAGGCTCGCGTACACACACACACTCTCATACAAAGACGCTCACCTATCATCCAAGCGATCTAGCAGGCTACCACCTATTCTGCGTGCTGATGTCGGTGGCTCAGTGACACTTGACGAGTCAGTCTGCCAACCTGTAATTGAAGACATTTCGCGTTCTGCTTGTTGAACACCTTTAAGAATTGACCATACTCTTTCTTCCGTCATCTCCTCAGACTCAGCTCCTTCTTCCAGATGAATGTCCTCAAACAGTGATTTAAACTTTTCTTCCGTCATCTCCTCATCAGTACCAGACTTTTCTCTCTTAGGCTGTTCAGTCCTTACTCCTCTTTTACTAGTCTCTTCACTCTGCCTTTGTTTAGCATCTTTTGATATCCCGCCGTAACTACCAAGATACCGCGGAAAGTCCACTTCCTCCAACTGGCTCTCGCCTACGGAAATATCTTTAGGTGTTCCTTCTCTAGGCTCTGAGAAATCGAGTTTGCTGTCATCCAGTGAAGTGTCTTCTTCAGTCACCACTGGCGGTGCTGCTGCTGTATCATCTACGTGTCCCTGGGAGGTCACTAACACGTCACTCAGTCTACTGGGAGTTCTAAGGGGTGACTCTAGGCTAGAGGTGTCGCTAAAGAAATCGTCCTGATGGAAAGGGGTGGGTGGCACGAAGCGCAACCCAGTGGGAGTTTCCAGTTCCACTTGAATGGTGGGATAACCTAAGGAAGACAGCACATTTGGACTGACTGGGATGAAGCATGGAGCAACAAATAAGCAAATGTCAAATGATTCATGAAGTACTTAAGGTATGAAACGTATGAGGAGGTGCAGGTGTATAAGAACAAATGCAGTTCTGATAGATTTCTTTACTTTGTCCTAAATAGATGGAACAAAAAATGAGCACTGCCAGTGAATAGTACGCTGAAGCCAGTACTTTCAACTATTTTGTACATAGTCTGTAAAGATTTCAGCAATTGTTTTTGCAGCCATTTTAACACTTTCAAGCTATAGCAGATCGTCTTATGAGCATGCAGTAAATCAAATGTGGACAAGGGTGGTTGTCCCTTTATATCCAATACAATCTCTTGTAGCCGTATTGTGTAAATCTTTCTTTCCCAGTTTGTTTTTTTTTGTTTTTTTTGTTTTTTTTTTTTTTAATTTGGAAGCTTAATAAATAGATTTTAAAGACAGAAATAGATCATAACGTAGGACAGCCACATTTTTGTCAATAGGTATTATTTCTAAAACAGGTCCACATTTTTTATATACTTTTATATAAAAATATACAATACCAGCAACAACAGTGCTACTAATATCTATCTCCAATTTAACCATAGAGCCACAAGAATGGAGTAGTTAAAGAATGAGGAACAGAAATGGATCCTAATGAGGATACTAAAGAGCAGTAGACCTAAATACACAGCAGGATAAGAAACTAAAAGAGGAAGTTAACAAAGGGATAAGAGAACACAAACACAACAAGGGAGAGCTATATGAATATTTCAGGTACAGTAAAGTTATACAGGTGAGAGGACTGTGGTGAGTAAGGAGATCTTGGTGATCTTGGAGAATGAGGCGATCTTGGTGACATGGGTACAATCAGATACACTGATCAAATAAAGAGAGAAAAGAAAAAATGATGAAAACATGAGAAAACTATACAAAAGGATTAAACTGAATATAAACATAAACATGACCACAAAATCCGAAGTTCACTTTCCACCAAATACTAGGTTGGGTAACCTACGAAAGGAACAAATACATGCCGTGGGGTTAAGTTGACATTGTGCTGCCTGCAAAGGGGGGTGCATTAACAGGGTTTGGTTTTTTTCTTTCCTGAATCAGCTGAGAGAAAGGCAAAGGTGGTCTGGTCTTGGTGAGGAAAGGAAGCTTGAGGAAGGTTCAGAGAAGAGGAGAGACAGAAAGCAACTACAGAGAAGTGTATTTTTTTCATAAACACACTGATGCTACTATTAAAAGGCGCAAGCAACATTTCAAGAGCAACTTTCTTAAAATGTCAACAGAAAATTATTTCTGTAATGCAATGATTCAATGACCAGCAATGCTGCTCAATAATGGAGGTACACTGAGCCTATATGCTCTAAAGAAAAAAAAAAATCTTACTAAAATACAGAGAAAGCTCAATACACGCTTGAACAAATTACAAAAAGCAAAGGAAATGTTACTTACAAAAGAAAAATCTTATTTAAGGAGCTATTTATTACATGTGACAAAAATCAAAGTAAAGAATATAGCAACCCAGTGCCTGTTAACTAACATTTAAAAGAAGAAAAAACAACATTTAGCATCTTCAACATACTGATAAATAATAAGTATACCTGTGGCATTTCTGTTTTACAAGCAGAACTTCATTTATCCTTTTAATCTGGCTCAAAATTAACCCGCACAATTCTGTTCTCAACTGGTATAGCTTCCATGTGAAAATTATTACACAATTTTACTCATTAGTAGACTAAAAAATATATTCTCTCATGCACTAATAAAACATTTTCTTATTTTTTCACTGCCATTGTAGAAACGGTCCAAGTGAAAAATCATAAAGTAATTGGTGTTCACTTGGCTCAAAGAGGCTTGGTAGTAAATTGCACATTAATTTAGTCTCTGCAGTTACGAAGCACTTTTTTTTCCCCCTTGTTCTTCCTTCTTTTTTTTTCTTCAAAGAATTCTTACTGTTACTTATCTAGACAGGAAGCCAAAGAATATATTTCCAGGTACCTTGGAAAGCATGCAATACCGAGTACATTAAAAATATACATGGGCAAGCCTCAAAGCACAACTGGCGCAGGAGAAAAACATTCAGGTCTTGTCAGTTGACACTGAGGCTGGTGGGAACAAGCTTCCTCAGGCCTATGTTTGTGGGATCCTGAGCTTATTCTTTGAGATATTAATGTACAACATATGTATTGTACCATGAACATGCTTTAGGAGAGGAAAAAGCCTTCACATTAAACCCAATTATTTGCATAGAACTTACTGTCATTTTTTCAAGTCTAGTTTATACAACATTACTGTACTATTGGACATGTCACTGAACGAAATATGACCATGGAATTCAATTACCATCAATGGGATCATGAAAAACGTTATTTTCATCTGCAAAGCTTCTGGTGCCTGAAATATTTCCATAATCAAATATTGGTCCTTCCAACAGGGTCACGATATCTATTCGGTTAATTTTTGTTAATACAGAAGTTAAGGCATCAGCTGAAAAACAAATAAGACACGTCAGAAAAACGTTCAGCGTTGCAGAACTGTGTAATCATCTTTCTCAGTTACATTCCCATTGTGTTAATTATAAGTTGCTGGCATATGTTTCTGTCCCGATGCCTTTGGTTCTAGCAAACCCCATCCTTTGTCTAAGGAGTCATTCTGCTGCCTACTTTATTCAAGATATATGTCTATTAAGACTCTTCCCTCCCCCCAAGGTATAATTATACTACAACATAAAAGGCACAAAGAATAAGGTCAGAGAGTTCTTAAAGAACGTATTTACTTACTACTGGAATAAAATATCCTTTTACTGGAGCGTAAAAGGAGTGTAAAAATCCTTTTACCATTCTGTTTCAAGGAACAACAGAATAGGTAGCCGTGTAGGTAATAATGTGTGTAAGGCTATTCATGCAGTACATCGCGAAATCTCATTTACAGTAATCTTGTTGCGAGAACGCAGTAATACTGGAAGTTACTTTTATGGTGAAAGAGATCAAAGTAAACTCAAATACTGTGGACTGTGTGGATTAAAGAATGGTAATGAACACCATAGCCCTAATGCAAAAATCAAAACTTCTCTTTCAATTTGAGCAGTTCAAGTGACACGCACAGATAAACCCAGCAGAATCAGCACAGAATCAGCGCCTCCATCACTCCTCATGGAAGGAGGTTTAGTCTTTTCTTATGACCTGCAATACTGCGAGACCACCGAACTTCTCCAGGCAGCTTCTTTCTGTGTTCCACATTCCTTGCTATTGGAAAGTTTTCCCTAATATTTTCTTTACTGGCATTTAAGTTCATTACTTGTTCCGTCAATTATGGATGTGGAGAACAGATTATTTCCTTCTACAGATATACTGAGTAAATATGACACGTTTCTGACTTCTGGTAAAAATATAACTGATTCCCCACCCCCCCATCAGTGGTTTGCAAAAGACATTCATAATATTTTCTTCGATGTAACCTATTTAGAGCAGGCAATAGATGAAATTGGTCATAACTGACGAACAACAAAAGTAACTACTTGAACTTACTTGTAGCATTTTTCCCATCTCTGGTAACCCATTTTTTTAATAACATGAAGCTTTGAGCAATAAGAGAATTTGGATTTTCTACTCGGATTTGATTTATTTCATCCACAGAAAAATTCAGTTCTCTTGCAAGTTCTATAAAGACAAAAAAAAAAAAAAAGCAAGCAAGAAAAGAAAACCACAACAAAACCACCAAACAAAGCACAAATCCCTCCAATCTTCCTGTCAGGCTTAAAAATATTATCTTTCTTAGATCACACAGACGTCAACAAAACTACCTGACACAAGCTTTACAGATAGTGATGAACATGGCATTCTATCCTTATACTTTCCTAAGACAGACAGAATTTTGAATTTCAGTCATCTCTGTGAGCTATTATCGTGTTTATACCCAGTAAGCCACTTAAACATGGTGAAAAAATGCTCCGTGGAGACTACTTCGTCACCGCTAATTTATAAAATCTGTTTTTCCTGGTGACTGTTACTCCTTTGTGAGCTCACTGTGCAGCTCGGCAGCGGTGCTGTCGTCACCCACGCCGGGAGCCGTAAGCCCGCAAAGGGCCAGCTCTGCCCAGCAGCACGTGGAGGTACAGCAGGCACGCAGTTAGGCAACCCCACACGCACCAGCAACTTGCTGGGGCACTGCTGGGCCATGCAACCTCCAGGGCTTCGGGGGAACTGCTGGCCAGACGCAGAGGCAGCCCCGAACCCGCGTAGATAGATCCTCTCAACTCCTTGGGTGAACGTCTTGAGAGGAGAGCCATTTTAGCTGTTTTCCTTATGAGTTTCTATTTGATTTATTGCAAGACCGTGGGATAATGCTTCACGTTTTTTTTTCCTACCGGGCGTCTTTGCCCAGCAACACGTGGCATATTTTGGGAGGCTGGACTCACTGTGAATGTGGGAGAGTCTGATGCGGCCTTGCTGCAGCTTTTGGTATAAGACTACCTGAAAATGTAATAGCTAAGGCTAATTTCAATATTAAAGCAGAAAAGCTTACCTGTCCAGCTAAGTCCTAGGTGATCAGCTACAATTGCCATCCTTATATCTGTCCGTTCACATGGACTCTGTGGACCTGTGATTTACAATTTCTCGATTAAAAAGGTTTTGCACAGAAAACCACAATACCGGATAATAGTTTATTATAAATAATAGCTTTAATTTGACTAAGTTGCCAGCGCTTATATTGTTTACTAGAATGGTGGTGTGTCCTAATAACCTACCAAAGCAAATTTTTTTCACAGCTCTTATATTTTCACCTGTGTAAAGCCAAATGTCAAACTACATGATGTCGTGTAATGAAACCAAACATGCTGACAATCTAGCTGTTAGACTGTACACAAGTTGTTCAATTACTGGTGGAAACCACCAAGACCAGATTAACATCTGTTTTCTCTACTTTGACAGAACAAGTTGGCTGTCACAACAGAAATCTTTCCATTTCTGAGTTACATCAACTTTTGAGTTACATGAATGTCTTTGGCATGCTTCCCTAGCTTTCTACAGTACAGGATTTGTTTAAAGGAAGAAAGAAGAGTATAAGACAGCACATACAGATGACAATGACAGAATGAAAACTACAGTTAAGTCACTCCACAGGCAACCACAACAGTTCATGCACTAGGATCAACAAGTTGAAAGTTTTACAAACTAGGCTTGATCTCCACGAGGTGAGCCATGAGAGCTCCAGAAACCTGACTGCCTTCATTCTCACCAGTCCTCTTACTCCTCCTCCTCTCACTGTCGGCCTTTTCAATCTTTGATTTTATAGATGCTGCCTCTGTTCTCATGTCTCTAGCAGACTTCGATGTAATGGAAGGCTGGTAAACTTGAGTAGCTTCTGATAAGGATGTGTTCCTTGATGTACTGTCTTCTTCATCATCAGAGACCTCTGACTGCATCTTTTTCTCTTCATCAGATAGACGATCCACAAGCTTTAATGTCTCACCACTAATGCCCTTAAAATATTCAATAGAATGTTTACATACCTCCCTAAGCTGATTTTTCCTTACTTTAACTGTTGTCATGGTGACGGAGGTAGATCTTACCTTTACTGGTAATTTAGAAGGAAGCTGTTTTGGTTTGTCTTTCTCTACCTGCTCTTGTTTTGGCAGGGCTGGAGTTCTTCTAGCTAGATTACTCCTATGTGTATTTTTTACAGGAATCCTAGACCTTGCTTCTAGACAGGGAGAAGAATTATTCTGTTTTGCTTTGTCAGGCTTACTAGCCCCTTTCGCTTTACTCCCTGTAGTGCTCTGGAGATTATTTTGTGAAAAGACTTCTTTTACTGAGCTGGCCTTTACGGGAAGCTTTGATTTTCCTCTAGCCCCTACCAACTCTGTTGACTTTTGCTGCTCTCCGTGTGGTTTTTGCTTATCTCTTACTCTGTGTCCTTGTGTTGTCCCTGTACCTTTTCCTGAAGTGCTTTTCGCTTGATTAGCTTTCTGGAGGGAACATTTCGGTTCCAAATGTTCTTTTAGCACTACATTACAGGTAATATCATCTGTAGGGACAGCAGATGAATCCAAATTGTTGTTGTTATTAAAATTATCTTTTGGAAAATCAGTATTTTCTGTTTGCCTACAGCTTGTCTGGCTAGAAGCTGAACTCGCCATCACTGCTAGAGTTTCATTTTCTAGTCCCTGACCACTTGGCATCACAGCTTCTATCTTATCTGTCACTTCGCCAGGGCCATCTTTCTTCAGAGTCATGGTAGAAGCAGAAATTCCCATTTTAATTGGTGTGCGCAATTTGGGATCAACTTTAGAAGCATTTACCGCTGCCGATGATTTTTCCAGTGAGTTACTACCAAGTGTTTGTTCCATGCAATCTCCACTGGCCTGGATGATGGGCTTATGTTCAACTGCTGTTGTTTCTACTGGTCTCTCTAGGTTTGTTTCTACAGTGCTGTCCCCTGCCTGTGGCTGTGTGATGGCAGTGACCGTACTTTTATCCCCTTCCCCCTTGTCCCCTGACTTCCCTTCAGAAGTATGCTCACCAATCTGAAAAAATTGGAGTCTTTCTTCAACAAAATCCCTCTTGCTCATGTCAATTGCACCACTGCGAGTCATCTCAAACATCTTCCCTTCATGAAATGGGAAGGGGTTGGGCTCGCTAGTTGGCGTACTTTCATCTGTTGGAGTTCTGGCTGGAGTTGTATCAGGTGTTGTTGCTTGAGATCTGTCTTCCACTGCCAGACCAAATGGCTTAGCCTCATCATCCCTTGATTTAGTCTCAAACACTTCATCGTCACCTCGGTTATTGGACCATGGATCAAAATCTAGACTCTTGGTGGCCACTGTTTTGAAAGGTGTTGCAAATTCTTCGTCTACTTTGTAACTGAAATATGAATCAGGAAATACAGTCCTGTCAGGGTGTCTGCCTTCCAAAGTGAAAAACTGTGCCCCTGACTTCTGTTCACTCTTGTCTCCGGCTTTTTGAGAAGCTGGACCCTTCGAAGGCACCTTGTCTTCTTCAGGGCCTACCTTGCCTTCCTCCTCAATGACTTCAAGCTTACTCTGGCTAAAGCAGCGATCGGTCTGCTTTAGAATGCCTTCTGTAGTCCATACGTCCTTTTTGGTTTCAACTGCCGGACCTGCAAGTTTAGAATCACTCTCAGTTAAACCATCATCTTCATCTTGCAAATCATAACCATCAAGAGAGTCAATCTCGGTCGCATCGGTATCGTGGGAGAATTCTGCAGTGGTTGCTATGGAACACTCTGTGACAGACTGGTCATTGTTATTCCCATTTTGCACTACATCATTCTGGGGCGAATCAAGCCCATTGTCAAACTCATTAGGTTTCCCAGAAGTGGGATGTCCTAACTCTTTCTGTTTCTCAATCTTTTCAGGGGCTCTGGGTTTTGAGGTTTCTTTCTGGTCGTCTTCCAGTTCTTTCAGTTTGAACGTATACTTTTTAAGTGGAACGGGTTGATAGAGAGATTCATCATCACTGGAGTCACTGACATCGGCTCCCGGTGGCACAGGAGATGGTGGCTGTACTCTTATGACAGGTTCAGCCAGTTGGCATTTGTCATGTTCATCTTGCAAGTTCACTTCTGTCATCTCCATTTCACTCTCAGTGGAATAGTGAGGCTTCTTTTCTGACTCGCCTTGATCTGCATCCAGTGGTGGAGGAGGAGGGAATTCAATGTAGGCAACTCTGTTACCTTTGGGTCTTTTGTTAGAGTCCTTATTTATGTGATTAGATAATGCTTTGTCAATCTGTGGTTCCTCAACCTCTGCCTGTTTTACAGATGTTGACTTAGCCTCTGCTTCTTCCTCTGATTCCTCAGATACCTCAGGTATAGGACTGGGCTTGCCTGGGATATAAGCTATTAGTGAGTCGGGCGTTTTAGACGTAAACTCGTAACTCACTTCCTCTGAACTTGGTGTTTCTGGTGTTAAAGGGCTTTTACCAGAGCTATCTATAAAGGACACTTGTTCTAGTGTGTCATCTTCTGGACTACCTTGTGGAGAAGGAAGTTGTTTCTGCTGTCTAGCTGTGTAAAATGTCCCCCTTGTCTCTTGTACCGTCTTACTCTCCTGACTGACGATTTTTTTAATATTTCCTTGTTGCACCTCTTTCTCATATTGCTTTCCTACTTGAACAAAACTGACATAAACAGGTAAGGTCTTAATTTCTTTTACTCCCTCAGTGCTTACTAGTGGTGCAACTTTATCCAAGTAATCACTGCCACCGAGGTCAGCTAACTCACTCGAAGGAAATTCCTTTCCTGGACTACATTCTAAAGAGTCTGGTGATTTGCTAGGAGATATCTCTGTTTCCTCAAGAGGAGGACTTAGACCTATCGAGCTCTGCTGCTTGGTAACCCTTCTGATTTCTGAATGCTTTATTTTTTCATCTTCCACATAATCAATCTGCCTCTCAACTTTCTCCTTAATCACAGCTGATTGGGATACTTTAGCTGAAAGTTCATAGACACCATCAAGCATGGTTCTCTTCTCCTCAACAATTCTGACTGGAATATGGGACACAGCAATGTCTTCTTTCCTTTTGGACATTTTATCAGCCACTTCACCATTACGTTCCCCCTCCCTGACAACAAATTCTCTGTATAAAACCCTTTTTGAGGGAGATTTTACAGTCAGTTCCTTCACTTCTTCTGTATGAATTCCATTTGCCGCCAGTTTGTGCTCTGTCACAGTGATAAATTCACTTTTTTTGTCAGTTTTAGCTTCAGCATGATCAACATGGTTTTCTTTTACTGTATCTGGAACCAGCACATGTGAAAGTTTTTCTTTCTGTGTTTTGTGATTAGAAGTTCCAGGACTTTCCCATGTCCTATAGATTTTTTTGTCCCAGTGTCCCTTCGTTGTTGAGTCTGAGCCATATGCCAGGTCTTTGGCCTGCGGTTCTGCGAAGTGTTCTGGCACGCCTTTACTGGTCTCAGTTCTTTGGTTTTGGGTGTCTGAACCATGGAAGTCTTCAATAGCTTTCCCTTTAGCCGGAACAAAATCTTCCTGTATTTTCACCTCTTTCTGTAAAGCTGTGCTCCCATCAATGACCTCTACTTGCTTTGCATGTTTCTCTCTGGAATAAAACTGATACACTGGTAACTTACTTTCTTGCAATTTCTTTACAGGAATTTTGGACTGACTGTCCATCTTTTTTTCTTCTTGACTTGTGTCCTTACTCCTTGGACTTATACTTTGTTCAAATTTAAGCCTAATGGAACTGAGCTTTGATTGCTTCAGCTGAAATCCATTCTGCGAAACCTCAGGTACTCCAGTCTGCTGAGCACTTCCTTTGTGTTCCATAGTTTGTTTAGAGTCCTCTGCAGGTCGCACAAATATCCTTTTTTCAGGACTGCTGGGCAAACTGGATGCTTTTCTTTCATCCACCTTGGGAAAGCATTTCCCATCGTGTGCATACTGCTTCACCTTATTCCATTCGTCACCGGACGACGGTAATTCAGAGAGCAGAACTTTCTCAGGGCTGCTGCTGGCAGAGCTCTGGCTAGAATGTACTTCTTTGCCATTTTTTTTATGCTGCTTTTTCTCTGGAGACTGTAGCTCGTCATTCAGCTTCTCTGTTTTATCCCGAAAAAATTGTGATACTTCAGTCAGTTTTTCTTCTGCCTCCTTAACAGTCCTGTCCACCCTGTCTTCATATATCAACTTTTCTCTACCTCTGTCTAATCTGTCCTCAGTAAAGCGCATCCACATTGCGTGTTTTGGACTACTAACATCTCCAGTGTAGTGTAACACTGTCACTTTATCATAATGATCATCTTTAGACATTTTACCTACACCATTTTCAGATACATCTTTATAGATTTTGGAGAGAATCTCTTTTTTGGGGGCAGTAGCTACTTTTTCTCTGCATCGTTTATCAGACCCCTGTAACTCTGCACTAAGGGGTAGAGCAGGGTCAGTAACTGACTCCTCAGTATCAGAATGAGACACATCTAGCTTTTCTGAAAGAAGCATTTTCTCAGCAAACCTGTAAGACTCCCCTCTTAGTTCTGACAACTCATCATCATGGTATTCTATTGAGTGCTGACTCAAAAGCTTCAGTGTTTTGTAAGAGTCATCAGACATGAGTTGAGCAGAACTAGGGCGACTGTCTTCTTCCTGGGACACGGGAGTGTTAACTCTAGAGGATTCCAGATAAGAAGGAAGTGACTCTTCGGCCGTGAGCTCTTCTTCTTCTTGCTGACCTTGTTCGTCTGAACAAGGAAAAGCATCATGTTTTTCCAACTCTTTTAAGTTAATATCTCCCCGAGGTAAGTCTTTCTGATATACATACATTTCTTTTTCTGGATGCTTTTTTGTTTCTCTAATAATGACTTCAGTAGGTTCAGCCTGATTACCTTTTTCAATATGGACCTCTATTATTCGCTCCAGTTTGGGTTTCATTTTGCTGTCCTTCTCTGCATGTTGTGGTGAAGTTTCAGCAGACTTGCTAACATCGGATGTTACTGATGATTTATGTTCAAACAGACCTGCCAGTTCTTTGGAAGGGTCACGTCCAGACTGAAAGGCTTTCATTATGTCATGAACAGACATTGTTTCCTCAATTCTTTCAGACGTGCTTTCAGTGCACGGAGGTTTATGATAAACCATCCTAGTCGTCGTAGTGATATGAGTTTCTTCTTTTACTCGGACACCTTTACTAAGGACACACTTGTGGTCATCTTCTTCACTGCTGCTGGCTTTCATTTGAAAAGCTTTAACCTTCTCTTTAATAGATCCAGCAGGTTTTTGCTCCAGCTCCATAAGCGTAGGGGCAGGTTTCGAGGCCGGTAGCTCCTCTGCTTTCTGCTCTGGCATTTCTTCGGATGACGGTTCGTAGCTGCGGATAACATGAACTACTTCAGTTCTTGTTTCTGTAATGACGGGAGGGATGGGTACATCATGGAAAAGTGGTTTTGGCCCTGTGCTTTCAGCACTTTGTGGGGCAGAAGGTGTCTTTTCACTCCTCGTTTCAAAGCCACTGTCAGATAAGGGACTTTTATCTTGGTCGTGTTGAGAAAAGTCATCTGGAGACTCTAAAATAGTATCTGTTCCAAAAAAGGAATCTGCAATTTTACATAACTCCTTTTCTGATGTTGAAGGCCTCATGGAGGCTGGAGGCATTTTAAGTTTATGTTCCTGCAAAGCAATAGCTGGTTTTAAAATGCGTTTTTGTCTCTCTTCACCTTCTTTTTTCCCCTCTTCAAACTTGTACTTTATGTTTGTTAATGAACTGCTACCGATATCATTTGCTAAGTAATCAATAACTTTTGACAAGTTATAATCCTTTTCCGACATGGTTTTAGTTTTAATTTGGACCTTCTCTGGAACAGATATAGGAGGGCTCGTCAAAGCTTGCTGTCTCGCTTCATCAATCTCCTCTGTACTGAACTCTACCCAGTCATCCTCAGACAGGTGTCCTTGATCACTTTTGGATACTTTAGCCGACCCTTTACTTTCTAAACACACATCTTTTTTCAGAATCTCACTAACTTTTACTAAGTCCTCTTTTACTTTCTCAACAATTTTAAAGGGCTCTTCATCATCAATTCTACCCTCTTTTGGTATCTCAGGTTGGAACGGTTTGTCCTCTGCGACATCTGTCTGCAATATTGCAGTCATTCTTATTAGATCCTCTTTCATTTCAGCAACATCTTTCAGTATCTCCTGACTGGAGGATAAAGATGATGGTGTGGACAATTTGAGAGCAGAGGGTGCTAAAAACAAGGATGATTTTACTGGAGATGAAGTTCGATTAAAGGGAGGCTGTGTGCGTGCCTCTGTAGTCAATGTTTTAATAGGTGACAGTAACGCAGCAGCTGATTTGGTAAGTGAAGACGACTCTGGGAGCTTCTTTAATGCTGGTTCAGACAAAACATTGACTACAGAATATACCGGCACTGTTATAGTTGATGAAGTTACTGATGAGGTAGTTGCAGATATTGACCCAAGGGCTGTGTACAAAGCGCCTGCAGGAGGAGTTCTTATTGACTGGAAAGCTGATGGTGCTGAAGACACAAATGACCTGAGTGGAGAAAATGATATTGTTGTAGCTGTTGAAAACACTCTCTCAGCCGTGTCAGCAACTGCGTTAGCAGCACAACTTGCAGAATGTGCAGCTGCAGCGATCTTGTCTTGAAAAACAGCTGCTGCAGCTTTGGATCCATTTATTAAGTTGGCAGAAGATGGGTATTTCAGAGGTGACACAGATCCATTAAGCAATGGTACATCTGTGTGCCCAGCTACATGTTTTGCTGGCGACGAGAGAGACGAGGCCATCATGACTTTAGAGGATGAAACAGCATCAACTGCTGACTTAGCAGGTGACACCACTGACTTTAGAGGGGACGATAAAAGCGAAGATGCTGATGTGATGACCGATTTAAGTGGCAAACTTGAAGAGTACATGTTAATGTTGGATTTGGGGGATGCTGGAGGCGTCATGGTTATGGACGATCTCTCCAATAGAGACCCTGCTGTAGTCACTGGAGATGTCCGAGAGGGGAATGTGGCAGTGGATGCCAGTCCTTTGAGACTAGCAGCTTCTGTGACTGTGGGAGCTCTGACGAAAGAGCCTGAAGTAACCTGCATATTGTATGGAGGCTGTGATACCACAGTTTTTATTGGTGAAGAGATTGTCCGAAATGATCTAATCGGAGATGCTACATCACTAACGGATTTAACTGAAGATGTGGTAGAAGCTCCTAATGTGGATTTGATTGGAGAAGTAGAAGAAACAGACCATATTGATTTTAATGGGGAAGCTGTAGGAGTGTTAGAGGAAGAGCTTGATAAGGAAGTGAAGCCTGATTTGGTTTGCCCAGGCACTGTAATTGGAGCTGTTGTCCATGACTGATATGGCCGTGTTGAAAAGAATGGCTTGTATGAGTAAGTAGCAGGTAGGGATCTTGTTGCTCCTGCACTCCGTTCAACTGTTTCTTAAATTGTTAAATTAAAATCAAACATAAAATCAACAAAAATGATTGAAAAACAGAGAGACCAGAGAAGAAAATTGGTCAGTAAACGTTGTAATATTACAAAAAGCAAGTACAATTGTTTGCATGAGTTAGGATGAAGGAGGCAAAATAAGATTTAAAAAGGAAAGAAAGAAATAGAAACGAGCCATATTCTGGTGACTGGTCCAAACCAAAAAGCAACATGAAATGAAAGACAGCACATAGCAACCAAATTTGCAAACAATGAAGAACAGAAAACACAAAGGAGGAATTCATAAGGTAAAAAATAAAACCACATCAAAATTTCTTCTCTTACTTCCTATTGACTTTCTGATGTGCTACTTCTGAAATATTCGTATCGGTTCTATTTTGCCTGTTTAGGGATGTCTCTGCTTTGCGCAACTATTAGAATTATCCTTTTAATAATTTCTGTTGTTGTTGTTCTATTGAGATATTGAACCTATACAAAATATAAACTTGTGTAGAATGACATTATATAGCTAATGCCTTTTTTTTAAATCACTCAGAACTATTTCATGCAGAACCCAAAATTCCTTTAAGTGACAGGCAATTGATGTGCAAACTGTGAAGCAACTGGAATAAATTCAAATCTATATCTCCCATGCACAATTCGGATATGCTTCACACTCACAAAGCCAATAAGAGCAAGAGCTTTTCTGAGTCAATATTTTCCAAAAAAAAAAAAAAAAAAAGAAAGAAAGAAAAGGAACTTTTGCAGTTGTTTCTCATGCGATAGTCCTTTTGTTTGGTAAAAACTAAAGTAAAACTTTACATGAAATGATTTTAAGAAGCATATGTCATACATGAAATATGGAAAGTATGATGTATGATAAATGTGAGCAAGCAAAGCAACTGAACCGGTTTTTATTCATGCACAATATATCATGTCAAAACGAGCACACAGATTAATACATTTGTATGCCGTATTAAGCACAAATATATAAACCCTACAAAATCATTTCACGAGAGGCCATTAGAAGAAGAGTACACTTTTTCTACAAGATGTAGTGTCTTGGTACCTTTTGAGGAGATTTCTTGTATCAGCTCAAAGACAGACCTGTTCAACTTTACATTTCTCAAAAGGTAACATTAGAAAAGCAGTCAAAGAACATTATATTATGCAAAAACTTCCTGGCAAGGACAAACCTGTTAACTGTTATCATCCCCCAGAACACTCAGCTTATTCATAGGCATTTTGAACAAAATCATCATCAACCACATTTTGCATCACAGGAGGTACTCATGCCAGAAGACAGTATTTCTGGGAATCCCATTACAGCATACATATCCTCTGATACAGCAATAACATTCAGAGAGTGGACACTGAAAGTAACTTAGCGGGCTTTTTTTTTTTTTCTTTAAAGTTGGTGTTAGAAATGGAGCTAAAATATCCAAACAACTTATTTCAACACACCTTTCTCCGAAGTTACACTAGTGATTTGTAAAACCTGCTTGATCTGTCTTATAGACAGACAGTAACTTACAGCGAAAGAAGCTTAACAAGGCTAATACTAAACTGTTAAAGCACACGCACTCTTATAGAATAGTGAACATTCAGTATACCACAGGTCCACATCCAGTGCAAGGAGAATTGTGCTGGTCCCTTAGAAGCCAATCGAGGCCCAGAAGGCAATGTGGATGGCTATTGCAGTATGAGAACATTCAGGTTGAAGAGAGCTTGAATACTAAGCCTGACTGGCACAGCCTATGTCAAGAAATATCCATTTTTCCTTGCAATTTTATTTTTAAGCACAAACATACTTCCTTTTTCCCCCGAAAGAAGAAAACATAGTGTACTTCATTAAATGAGCTAGACTTCATTATGAAGATTAATTAGCAGCAGCTGCTAACATTCACCAAAAGTTCATACAGTCCCAAGTCCAAGAAAAAAAAAATCCCCAAAATCATTCTGAAAAGAACTAACAGCAAAACAACTTGTTCAGTAGTTGTGTTTGGAAATGTCTTTAGAGGGACCCCACTGCGCTGTGATGAGCCGGTCTATCGCAACTGGCTAGTGAGGCAACCAAACCAACAGGCTCCTCCCTTAACCGCTCTTTCTCCTGTTAAATCACAGATTTGGACATGTTTAAGATGCCTTTTTCTGTGCTCCTTATTGCAGTTGAAAAGAACCGGTACAAAGAAAATTGAGTAATTTACCAGCGTGTGCGGCTATGACATAACTGAAATAGCAGGGAACTGGGCAGTTTTACTATTTTGAAATAGCAAAGAAATCCCCACAACCATGCAAGGCTTTAGAGTGGGATAATACTCTAAAGAGTGGTTTTATGTAACAGCCCTTTTTGGCTACTAGACACTCTTGGCCTTAACAGTTTCCATCACTCCACATCCAAGATTTTATCAGAAACCAGATGTTAGTTACTACCTTCTGTGCACCAAACTACACTTCTTTACTGGTAATTGAAAGCACTGGGAGAACCCACACAAGCGGCCCCAGCTCAGCCCTGATCCTCTTCAGCTGCAACCAAACAGCCAGGACTGAGCAGGTTCAACCACTGCAGCACTCCTCTTCTCTGGGGACCTCATGGCCGGGAATAGCAGAGAGACTTTTTGGTCCCTTTCCCTGAACAAGAATAGGGACAGGGAGACAGGGGAATATCCCACCTGCCTCTCTCTCTCCTACAGCGGCACTGCCAGAGGTGCAGAGGAAAATAATCCGTATGCGTGCATGTGCACACACACACAAATTTGTGTGAGTAAAAGAACCACGCCTGCTACTACCAAAACTGCAGGAGCTGTGCCATCAAATTCACTGGAAATTGGGAGAGGTTCATCACTCATACCCAATACCTGGAGCAAACACCCTGCGGTGTAAAGCAGCCACAGCAGCAGTCCTGGCTCTGTGTCGGGCAGTCTGTGCTCTCTGGAAGGGCTGCACCTCCAAGATCACATCCTCGCCTCGCACCAGCATGGTGCAGGTGGTAGTGACAGCTGCTGACTACATGCTATGTGTGCACAGGAGGCGGTACTCAGGCTGATGGCCAAACCACTATCCATGATCTTGCCTGGCAAGCACAGTGATTTTTGCATACCCTTTTTGGGTAGGTCGCAGCCTTAAGTAGTAACCATTGCCGAAAGGGACTAAGAACGGTCAGGAACTTCTCCTGTGTTAACCCTCTGTTTTTTGAGTACAGCTCAAGTGGGTTTAGCTTGTTTTTCCCTCAAACTTTTTGTAAACGAGACTTAATGGACCTTTGGTGAATAAATTAGACTACTACTTTTTTTTTTCCCCAGTGAGGTCTGAAAAACTAGTTATAAGCAACATACGCAGTCATCAAACTCCTATCGAGCAACTTCCTTTTCCCTCTCTTTCAGTTCCCATCAAG
This sequence comes from Fratercula arctica, assembly GCA_947846985.1. Classification (NCBI taxonomy): domain Eukaryota; kingdom Metazoa; phylum Chordata; class Aves; order Charadriiformes; family Alcidae; genus Fratercula; species Fratercula arctica. The sequence continues at coordinate 33,222,884 of CANTUZ010000010.1, forward strand.
CCTTTGACGATACCTTAACAGTCCATCAAGATGTCTCAGCAGATCTGATAGCTTCTTCAGATGTTATATGCTTGAAGTCTTCTTCCAGGCCTGAGAAGTGTAATATATTCTGGAGCACATCTGATCCAAAGAAGCCACAGATCTTATAGGATAATTAAACAGCAGCCATCCAGTGTGAACTCCCAAGACCCGATGAAGTTTGTCTATGGATTTTATGGAATTATATCAAAGGGTCTGTTGCAGGGTAGCAACTGAGAAGTCACGAGGGGAAAAAAAGGCAAGAAAAAGCCTGGGAATGGGGAACAATAGCAGTCAATCTCGGACAGGAGAGGTGAGGGAAGAAAAGCCAAGCCAAATACATTACTGTATTTAACTGGGAAGGAAAGGAATGCCACAGGTCTGGTTGAGGGAAACATAAGTTTAATAGGAAGCAATGTGCGGTGCCAGGGAATAAAAAGCATCTGCAGGGAACAGAGGAGAAAGGGAAGGGGAGGAGAAAGAAGAGGGAAAATATAAAATTTAAGAGAGTCCATTTTGGCTAAGCATTTAAACATTTAAGCACTTTTCTCAATGGCATTCTCCAGCCTTGCTGAACTCTTGCATATCACTCCCTTCTACAGCAGCTCTCTCTAATCTTTCAAAGGGAAGAGGAACAGACTGGTTTTGAAAGCAATTTGCACTACTCCTCCTAATCCTACTCCTCTGGAGCTACATGGCATTTTTAAAAATTATTATATTTTTGCTGAACTAACACATGTCATTTGCCAGTCAGGATTCTTCAAGCTCTCACAACACAAGAGTTCACAGACCATCCAAGAGTTTTGTTTTAGATAGGTGGTTTTTCTCTTTTTTCTTTTTTTCCAAACTGACACTAAATACAATGTTTATAGAAAAAATGTCTCTTCTTATGAAAAATCATGTATATATGGTTTAGTACTTTGGTAAGAGCAACTCACTCATTCCAGGCTCAGTCAGATAGCTGTAGCGCTTACGTAAAGCAAGGGAGACAAAGTTCTGCCGCCGGTCAGCTTTCTCCGTCTGCAACAAAACGTAATACTGTTTAGTGCCTTTAGTATCGCCGTCCCCCATTTGAACAGAGCAATCATCAAACCTCAGCACGATGGGCCGCATTTTGCAGTACACATCCCCACAAGGGAGAACGGATGTTTCCGTTCGGCTTCAGGAAGGCATGCTGAAGCCAAATTTGGGCAAGCAGGCAGGGAATGGGCAGGGCCGGTCTCCATTCCTGTCTGCCATGTAATGAGCATCAGGCACTGTGGAGCAGGGAGCGTGGCTATCGGAGGTGGCAGAAACCTGCTGTGAATGACTACCCTTCTGGAGCGAGCAGGGAAGGGACCGCAACCCTAAGAGACGACCCCACGGGTTCATCCCTGCTGCCAGTGTCTCTGCTCACGAGGTGGAAGAGCTTAGATAGCAGATGTAGCTCATGGTCCTGCCTTAATGTATCTCAATACTATATTATCCCATTATCACTTAATAAACTGCTTCACACTACTAGAAATGGTACGATATTATTAATTCTCTGAAAAATAAACCACCTTTGGCTAGAAACAGGAGATCAACACAAAAGACTACAGATACAGACATAAAACATTCATAAGAGTACAGCTTAGACCGATCAAATATTTCTCCCCAAATTAATTTGTCCTGAAAGCACATACACCACAATGTACACTGGCTTTAAAGTGAATACATTAAGGACAAAAAAGGCATGGGAGGGGATTTTTTTTTAATAGGCACAAAATGCAAAGATGCAGATTAGGAAGCAGGCTACTATTGCTAACTAATAAATTGCATCGTAAATAGCTGCATTCAGTGGCATGGCTGCTACTGTGATGTAGTAATTTTAAAAGTCCTTCAGAGATCAGCTCACTCGATTATGTGGCTAAAAATATGGTTTGTTCAGAAAGAAAACTATTGTTATAGCTATATAATAGCTCACTGGGAACAAATCCTGTGGAGGCAAAGTGATAACGGTTGCTATTATTATTTTTTAACATGTAAGGAGTGTTTTGGTGGTGGTTTTTTTTATTATTATTTTAATCAGCAGGTGGCTACTGCTATTTATTTGCCACCAGGAAGAAAAGAAAACGTTGCTGCTATGTAAAAGGGATACATCTATGTAGTTTGCTTTATAAGGTGATCTCATTTATTACTACCTCTAATGAGTAAAAACCCACTCAATTTCCTGACAATCTAATGTTGCAGTGTCTGGCAAACAGTGGACTTCTAAGCTGCAAATCTCTGAGGTTTATTTGAAAGTAGATTTGTACACTATATTTAGAATTGCTCTTGGCTATTTTGCTTTTTCAAAAGAATCAAGTTTATTTTCAGGAGTAAAATATATAGGCCACTATTGTGGCCTCACCAATACTTCTCTCCTTCACAGAAATACAAGTTATTGGCAGTGCTGCTTCAAGAGGTAAAATCATATCCACCAAATTCTCCTTGGCTTTGCCAAAAATGGACTTGGTCTGAATTTTATAATTATATCCTTTTTCAGAAGAAAATTAGTTAAATTTTGGACTGCTATCATTCAATGTTTGGTTTAATTTCATAATATATAGTCATGTTTTTTCCACATTTGTGCACTTCTGCTGTTTTGCAACAGACTATCAGATGTTGAGGAGATGGTTATTCTGTGGGTACCATTTCAATGCCATAGTTAAAAAGAGTTGTTTGTTTTTCTATAACATATTACTTTTCTTCACTAAGTCTGAAGGAAATAAAAACAGAAGACAGTGTTTATATTACCTCATCATCTTGATCTGACTCTGTTTCCTTTTGGTCCCAAGATGCATTGCAGAGACAAGGAATATTATAATGGACAGCAGGGAAAAGAATATCAGGATATGAAAAGGACCAAATTGGGAGCACAAAATGCAAGCTGATTTATAAGGCAAAGCAAATCCAAAATGTCAACACAAAAGAAAAAAAAAAATAATCTCACATCCAATGCAAATCAACACGTGACATTACTGAAAGCATAAACCTATGACTTGCAGGCTGAAGCATGAGCTGTAAACAGAATCATAAAAATTATAGGAACTTGACACCACAGTAACAAGAGACTTTAAAAGCGTTCTACATACAGGAAACCAATAAAACAGAAATTTAAAAAGCCTTTATCATATTTCAAAGCATTCTCATTACTAGCATTTCACAGGGTTTCTTTATCACTAGCAGGAAAAAAAAGACAAAAACTAAAAGAGCAAAAATAAATCCAAACCAACCCTAAGGAAAATGTTTACTTTTTCTAACAAATACCTTTTTGTGTGCTGGCAGGGTGATATTCAAGTTGCAAACAGCTGTTTGTGGCAGTCCTTTTGTAGTCTTTGGTTCTTTCAAAAACGAGAGTCGACCACAAGGTTCCTGGCTGGTGTCTCTTACCTAGAAAAGAAATTTTAGTACGGCGTAGTAATATGTAGTAACTCAGATACCTAGAGGAGGTTTCCTGGGTGTCGCTCAGAGTTTCTTTCCACAAGAAGCTATCTGTTGGGTAAAGATCAATGCCACTGAGCTGGAGCTCAGCTGACATGCTGACGGAGAAGAGGTGGTAACATGAAAGAGCTAGATCAGCCTGATGCTCTCTGATGGTAAGTCCATGCAAAACAAGATGTCTAATGAGTCCAATCAAACAGTTTTATACTGGGATAATACTGAGAGACATTTTCTGCTCACCTTCATTTTTTTCTGCCATGTTTTGCACTTGTGCTCACCAAAATACTTAAAAACTTCTTTTGCACGGTAGCTATGATAAGGCTAAGGAAAGTGAGCATCCATTCATGGTAATTTAGAGATGAACAGTCTGTGCACCTTTTTTTGGAGGCTGTTCTGCTGTATGGTATGTTTTTGAATGCATCTCCTTTGCTTAGTCCCTGGGAAATAGTCATTTACTAGTAGTATTCTGAAGGTCTAACTTGAGATATGATTTTAATAAAAGGCTGTGAATCCGTATCATGGGTATTCTGGTCCCAGCTCTTTGAGCAGTTCTTTTGTGGCTTCATGCAAAGCACCCTCTTCATGTTATTCACATATTAAACAATGACACTTACAACCTGGAGGCAAGTTAGTCCTATTGGGCTGAAAAAGTGTTACCACCCGGGGAAAAAAACCCAATCACAAACATCAGCAGAAATATTTGGCTTCTTTTTCTTTTACCTTGATAGAGAATGGCAGTCTATTTTCTTTGAAAGCATAAAAATTAAAAACAAGCTGCTGTCCTCCTTTAGTCAAAGGGGCCAGATTTCCATAGCAATCAACATAAATAGGTTTTCCTTCCAGAACCTATCAAAGCAAAAAATAAAAGTCAATAAAACTTCTTTTCATAGTACACACATGCACACAAGTATATCATTATTTCCCCCATCCTAGTTCCCGAATTTAGCACAAGTCCTCACTCAGATAAAATTCGTCAACAAATTAGAACATCACTGTCCATTATTGCATCATGGCAAGGTATTACGAGTGCAGGCAGTTCGGGAAACTGTGAGCTACATGAGTGGCTTTTCTGGAGTAAGACTGTGTAGATTTCCTTCAAGAAATTGTGGATTGGTTACTACGTATTCACCACAAACCAGCCCTACTCATGACTGTGTGTCTGTGGGGCCAATGAGAAGGAATTCCAGGTCAGCCGTCTGCAAAGCCCAACTGGGGCTACGCAACAGCAGTGCGTGCAAAACCCACTGCAGACTGGCCTGGGGCATCCATTTGGAGAGGAGGTCCTCATGCTCCCCTTGCCTTGTCCTTTTTTGGTCACCCTTCAAGAAATTTTTTGACACGGCCTTGCTGTGAACCTCTATTTAACTAGGTTTATAGCAGCTTTTGCAGGATCTGTTGCCACTTGGAAAACACATTGTCCATTTACAAGGAGGAAGCCAACTGTAAGAAATATACCTCAATATCTTTGCTTCTTGCAACTTCTTCAAAGTTCTCTTGTTGCTCCAAAGTTTTGTCCACTTTGTCATCAGTCATGCAGAAGCAACGCAAATTGGATTCCACGGGGTCATTCATTTTGGCAAATATCACAAACTTTGCCATATAAGGAACGCATATTAATTCTCTATAAAGCTGGGTTGCCAGCCCAACAGTCTCTAGTACTTGATGGCAGTCTGCGAGCCAAAACCTGGGTGTGAAAAAGCAAACCATTAAATCAACTTTTCATTATGCTCAAACATTATTTAAGCCTTTAAAGAGAAACCATGTCCTGTGATCCTTGGCCGTTTTGCATGCATATTGTCCTTGCAGACTTCCCAAAGCTGTAATTTTCCTTCCACTTTCAGCGGAGCTTTAACCATCCAAAAAAGGGCAGTGAAATGCTGATATACTTATTTGACCCTTCTCACACTGGTATCTCATAAAACTGTCTATTTTAAGCCTCATTTGAAGCCAAAGTGGGGAAACACTATTTCTTGTGACCACACACCACATATATTGTAATGAGCTGGTGCTTCACTGTACATCTGATTTGCTAAAACAACCTCCTTGATAACACATATATACAGCAAAATCACATCTCCCATATAGGTTGAAACCTAATATGCCCAAAGTGAAGTTTCCCAGAGAGACAGATGTTACACTGTTATTTTATCATTTTACGATTGCGATGTTGATGATAATTTTGATACAAGTTATGAATATTTTAATGTGTAGGTTTTATGAGTCTTCCACACTATTTCAGCCCCTGATCTATTTGGTTCTTTCAGCAATTCTCTCTCTTTATAAGGCTTTTTCTAGGTGCAAATGTGGCGTAATGAATGACAAACGCTTTACCTGGCACACCATGAATTTTCTCCACTCGGATGTATGATTTGTAACAGATCCTGTTGAATGTCTCTGATCAGCATCTAAGTCCACTAAGTCCATCAAAATCCATTTCAAACCATGATGTTTTGGCAAATGATATTTTTGTGAAAGTAATTTTATGTGATTTTCAACCAAAAAGCCCGCAGCCAGAAACAGAATGTCTCTAACTTTTTAAAAAATATGTTTTTATGAATCTCCCCATTTTCTTTTTTTTTTAAGTGAGCATTTTAAATTTTCCCTTTCTGTTGCTGTTTGCAGAAAAACAAACCCCTGTGTGGTACTGCAGCCTTCAGAGAAACAGCATGTGTGACTGCCAGGAGACATCACCGCAGCAGAAAAGGCCGGGACAAAGCTTCACGTGCAACCCTGGATGTGTGGGATGCTGATACATAGTGACAAAGAAGCATCTGGTCCATTACTGCTTCATCAGTCTTGCAAAAGACTTCCAGAAAGCCAAAAAACAACCCCACAACTATGTGCTTTGTTACGCAAAACTACTCCCTGGGTGCATTTGGCAAGCTCTGTTACCATACCTGGCTGAAACGTTGGTTGTGAACGAGACACAGTCATTTGAGAACGTCAGCGGAGTGGTGCCTGTGATATCCTCCCACTGCGCAGGTGAAGTACCTCCTATGTAAACATAAACCATGGAGATGTTCTTTCAAACACCAAGCCTATACAGACTACGTAAGAATATCTCTATCTTAAGTTATTTTGCTTACATGTAAAAGGAGCACCTAGACAATAACGTTCTCCATCAGCTGAGCTAGGTGTTATATATTACATCATATGTTACGCACTGGAAAACGATGCTGATGTTACAAGTCAATAGGAAACCCTGCCTTGATATCAGCTAGGACACAATTATTTCTGCAAACTACTGGCAACCACGTTTAATAGCCAAGGCTGAAATTCTTTGTACTGGCTAAATATAAAATAGCATTTAATATCTGCTGGCAGAGTTCTTTTACAACGGCATGAGACCAGATTCAAGGCCCAGGGAATCAGTGGCAGCCTTTCAAATGACCTCAGCTGGCTTTGCTCCGAAGAACTGATCTGAACTCTACTGGACCAAGCACACCAATGTTTCCTTACTGGAAAGCACGAGTTGTACAGTTACGAGAGCGAGCACAGAGGCATTGCTGTCACAGAAACCTTTGCAAAGAGGATGATTTTCTCTAACCTGTAATGCTACATAAAAGTCGAAGGCTGGGCGTCGTGTCTCCCTTGTACCCATTGGTTACACCTTCTCCTGACGGAGGCGGCACAGGAATTGTCATGGTTATTGGCTTATGAAATTTTCTTCTTCTTGGCTCCACAGTGACAATGGGACTGAAAGTTGCTTTGTTTCCAAGGATTTTTTTGACAATCTCCTCTGGAACCGGTTGAGCCTGTCAACACAGGGAAAGTATTTAAACTAGAGCCACAAATTGGTGTTAGACATGTCGAACTGTTTTCCAAAAGATAACTCAACTTTCCTTTATTTTCTGTAGAATTTTATTTCCTTTTTTTTTCCCCAGGCAGCCTTCTCCTATAGCTCTCCAGGGTGATTATTAGTACAATTCATGCTTAGTGTTTTTCTCAAGAACCCACTTATGATTTCCTAGCAGCTAACTTGGAGAGCAAAACTATAAATCTCAGAAGGCTGCCTGCTGTATTTGCTAAGAGATTTTCAGAGCATGTTTGGTTTTGTTTTTAACTTACAGTGATGGGTGATATTAAATACAATTTTAAAATGCAAAAAAGAGGCCTGTTTTGCTCGCAGAGCCTTGAGAAGTGAGGACGAGACACTCTTGTCTTGGAGATGCTGAACAATTCTCACATCTCTGCCAAACACAAATCCGTGCTCCTGAGGAACACTGACCTCTCCAACTGACCTCTGTCCTCAGTGCTTCCCACGCTATTCCACTACTGATTATTAGGAAAGAAATACTGGTTTGGGTCAAATTCATACAGAATGCATTAAGCTATATCAGAACTATAAGCAAATTTCAGACTTTCTACCTCCATTTTGTACCTTCAAAGGTTTCCTAACTACCTGGGAAGAAAGGAAAAATAGCCAATATAGGAAGAAATGCTATGGAATTTTTGTAGTTTTTGTCAGGTAAGACCTGAACTCAAAAGTGACAGACATCTTATGGGAAACTTGGAGTTTTTCATGCATTTGCCTTTTTTTTTTTTTTTTTTTTTTTTTAAACTTTCAGGTCTGCTTCAATCAGGCTGAGCAGTGACTTGCTGCATCGTTCGAACCGCACAATGGAGCTACATTGCAATCTCGGCAGTGACAAGACTGCATATGGAGATGTGCTTCCTTCACACTAGAGAGCTCTGGAAAGGCAGCTCTGTAACCATAATAGCAGAGCTTCCATTTTCTTATGATTAATCACCTTTAGATGTGAAATATTACTAACAGATGAGAAATGTTCCAGTGTGAATTCCAAGCACTGGAATCCAAACCAGCACCCCTGTTTCATGAACCCATCAGACTTGTCAGGTTATTAAGTAATTTTAAGTGATAATTAACAGAACTCAAAGAAAAAGATACCTCCTACGGAATATTTCTCCACTTTCTGTGCAGTTTGTTTAAGGAGAGTTTAAGCTATTTGCTCTTCCCAGATTCTATCCATCGCTGGAAATGCCAACGGTGAATGTCCTAAGCTACAACAGATGTATATATGGGAGGTCTTTGACCCAGAAGCAGCTGGCAAACAGCTGCATAAACTCCTTACCAAACACATTCCTATGGCAAAGGGCGGCCCAGTGACACCAATCACAAGCCGCTACTTGTCCACGGGAGGCTGGGACTGCACAGTGACTGTGCAGCTCATAGCTGCTGGCAGCCACAGCCCTAGGGAAGATGGCAGACAATGGTGGCTCCAGGCCTTTGCTTTTCTCTCCATTCTTCAGAGGCAGGAAAGATGGGGAGGGACTCTTTATGAGAGAGCGTAGCGACAGGATGAGGGGTAACAGTTTTAAACTGAAAGAGGGGAGATTTAGATTAGATATTAGGAAGAAATTCTTTCCTGTGAGGGTGGTGAGGCACTGGAACAAGTTGCCCAGAGAAGCTGCGGATGCCCCATCCCTGGAAGTGTTCAAGGCCAGGCTGGATGGGGCTCTGAGCAACCTGGTCTAGTGGGAGGTGTCCCTGCCCATGGCAGGGGGTTGGAACTAGATGATCTTTAAGGTCCCTTCCAACCCAAACTGCTCTATGATTCTACGCTAGGCAGTATTCGAGGTGATGATAAAAGGGGAGCTGGGCTTTTGCCATGGGGAGGAGACCTGTGCATCACTCATACCAGAGGGGCACTGAAAGGCAGAAAGGGTGCTCAGGCAGGTCTCAGATGTGAATACCACCCACCTTGCGACCCACTACTGAGGAGCAGCAGGCTCCTTAGCTGCAAGCCTCATGCATTAAGACCAACGATGCCCTTGTAGATGCTGCAGATATGAACACGAGGGCAGCTTTACCTGGAGCCCCACGCGGATTCTTTTGGTTAGAGCACCCTCGGGGAAGGACGCCTGGACGCGCGGCACTGTTGTGCTGCTCAGCACCCCGCCCTCTGGGCCGATTTGGTTACTCTCCTGCTTGATTCGTGAAACCACTGCAAAGTACTGAGGGAAATCCTTTGTGACAATCCTGCAGATACGCTTCTTCTCTAGCTCCTCAACGCTGTCCAGCTCTGGTGGGAGAAGACAGTTAAAACGTTCTGGCATTACCCACCCAGGTTCATACCAGACACATCTGTGAGTGATTGTGCGGTTTTGAATATGCCTTAAAATGCTTGAGAAGTTTTTTTTTTTATTTATTTACTATAGGAGAAAAAAAAAATTCATTACTATGAATTATCAAGCTTTGGTTTGTTCTGTGAACTTTTGCATAAACCATGACAACGAGGTCCAACAGCACCGGACACACAGATCTCCAGGACACCTAAGCACTAGGGTATGACAGTCTCTGCAGCAGTAGCTGCCATAGGATGGCAGGTTTGTCACACAGCATGGGAGTCCAAGGAGGTCTGGAGGAGATGGTCAAGCTTCTTTCCTCTCTCATCTGTATCTGGAAGCACACAAGTGCACTGATCTTTCTGTATACATCTTCAAAAGACATTTATTTCCAGCCTCTTCCCTCACATAGCTCCAACATGCAGAAAACCACAAGAAATCAGAGTTCATGAACTATCTAACTTCACACCAAGTGTGCAAAATCCAGAGTTTGCTCAGCTAAGGCACTTGAGAAAGTTATCTCCCAGCCTGGCATCCATACAATCCTGAGCAGACACTGAGCTCTCCAATAAATTGTGGATGTGAGAGAGCTCCGTCTGCCAGCACTACCAATGAAACCGTAGCAAGGATCCCTTCCCACATCAGGCTTTCAGCCATTTGGGTATCTGCCCCAAAATAACTGCATTGTGCTCCTCAGTTCCTAGAGAAACTTAATGCATGCTCAGAGATAACTGGAACAGAAACAGGTCATCAACAATTAGTGGTCTCAGCCACATTCCCAGCTTGTAGGGTCACCAGGGCTCAGAAAGGTGCATAGAGTATCTACCCATATTAACTAAGTAGATGACAGACATATATGCACTGAGGAAAACTCTGTGATATGTCAGAAATAGAAGTAATTATGCAACTAGATGTGTGTGGGTGTATATATAAGCACTAGTGAAATCCCTGTGATATAAACACTACTCACAAATGGAGATAATTACACAACTGTCACGCATTTCTCCTGGAATTTCTTGCACTCAGCCTTTTTAGCTATTGTAACAGGGTTTCACTCCAGCATTCCACAAGTTTCCACTCTTATTTGCCTCCTTAAAAAGGCCACTGCATTCCTAAAGGGGAAAGTTTGTTCCTTGAAAAACGACATTTCCATCAGATGCAGCAAGAGAAAGCAGAAGGACCAGAAATGGTACCAAGACAAAAGACACTTGTATTATTCTTTGTTTTATGTGACTGAGACATTTTCCTCCCCTGAACATGTAAGCTCAATTACAGGTCCAAAAGAATTAGAATATAAATTTGGTAAAATGTCAGTTTTCCATTTTAAAACTTTCAGCAGGTAATTTGGATTAATTGCGCGGTGTTGCTGTGGATCATATGTAGCTACCAGAAGAGGATAATTCCTTATCATAATGTCAGCTTCCATTTACTTTGAATCTGAGATTGATATCTGAAGCGCTCTAATGAAGTAGGTATTCTGTCTCTGGAAGCAATGATCTGTGCAGGAGACAAACTGGATTCTTAAACTCCCAGGCAGGTATAATCTTGACTGGTAAATCCTATGCATTCTCCTGTTTGTTGCTAGAGACTAAAGCCACTGTAAAGTGCTCACAGAGATGAAGGATAATTAAAATCCTCCTGAAGTAGCACATTAGTGGTTTATAGACGAACATTTCAAAATCCTTTGAGCCTGGCAGGTGGTCTCCTTTAAAGGAGGAAGAAGATGTGAAGATGAGAGTGGCAGACAGCAGTCAGGCATGGAGAGGAGCTGGACTATATATAGGGAGATTATGTTCGGATAATACGTATGTCAGCTTCTATACAAAGTTGCCCTCTAACAGAAAAAAAAAAAAAAAAAAAGATGATGAGCAATCAAACCATCTCTCTGGCTGCCATGAGAAATGCAGCGTTAGCATGACAGAATTAATGAAACAGGGAAAACTAGTCCTGGGAGAGGTCACGTTTCCTGAACACACCTCATGCCTTTTACAGAAAGAGCTATCATCATTACTATTTTCCTCCATTGCTGACACTTCATTCCTATGTAATGTGTTTCAATTAAAAACCTCAAAGGATTTTTTTGCTTGGTTGCTTGGGTTTTGTGTGTTTTTTTTTTCACCACAGAGAAGTATACTATACACCTCACCTTACAGATAGGGATGGCAAAGCAGAAAGGTTAGTGGCAGAATTAGGAAGAGTGTCCCGATGTCATTGTCTCCCAGATTTGTGCTAACAGCCCAAAGAACACCTATTGCCATTAAGTTTTACTAGGTCAAGAGAAAGGTAGTGTGAATACTCAGTGCATATACATCTTCCCTGCAACCCAAGCGTATGGTACACTTATCCTAAGGTGGCTGGTGGGAGTGATGGAGGAGAGACAAGATGGAGAGAAGGAAAGGAGAGAGGAAAGGAAGATCACTCCTCCCCACCCTCTGGTCCATGCTGCCACATGAGCATTACGTTAAAGTTCCTGGACAGGAGAAGAGCAACCCAGCCATGTCCTCCAAGGTCAGAGAGGGACCTCACATAGGGTGGCTCAGGTCACGGAAAGCAATCACACCAGTTTTCTCAGGTGAGAGGCAGTTGTGGGTCAAATTCATCCCCTGTCTAATACCTTTCTTTCAGGTAAAGTAACGCAGAGCAAGAGTCTTCTGACCAGAAACGGAATAAGAGAAGTCACAGCACACCTGTCTGTTTCATGAGCTTCAAGGTGTCTTTGTGTGATCTGGTATCTGAGTTCCCTTACCAGGGCCTTAAAAGGAGTTTTGCAGGCACTGAAAAAGCAAACCTCACCTGTACTTAGCAGACTGAACAGCTCTTTGAGCTTTGCAACCCTGCTGCAGTACAGGCCAGAGCAGAGCTGACCTTGTCACTGTGCAGAGACTGAAAGTGGGATGAGCATAGGATTCCAGTTTCACCCCATACACAGATGTGCCCATTAAAAAATTGTTGCACTAAAAGTGGGGAACTCAGGAGGCAGCGCTCACAGAAGTACAGGAGATGGATGGAGGTGGAAAGAGCACATGGGAAGGGACGAGGAGAAGCTGAAGGCAGCAAGACTTGTCTTAAAAATGCTGGTAACTAGACCCACCCTCCCAGCTTCACTATTTCACGTACGTAACTAGATGCTCCGAGTGCCACAAGGAGGTCTCATCCTCAAACAAGTCAATGTCCTTTACGTGCTCTTTGTCTGTTTTTGCACGGTCTCTTATCTTGCCATTCACAACGTGAAATTTAACAGCAATACGTTTAAAAACTTTTCTCGTAAATGTGGCAAAATCACTGCAGAGTGATTTACGGTGGTATTTTAAACTTCAAGCATAAACAGGGTCACGCTCTGGTTTAATCTGTAGATTCAAAGTCGCAGTTATGTAAAAACTCCTGCTTCCCATCTGAAACCACACTGTGCAGCTGTAAGCATATTGTGGCCACAACTATTTGCATTTCTTGGCTCACTCACCAGTTTGCAAATGCCTTTCAAAAGATGAGCTACCCCAGTGTGTGCATTTATGCCCACGATTTGTCTACAGGTACCTGTAAAGGGTGCAGGAATGTAAAAAGCAAACACAAGTTATACCTAAAAGGAGGCTGTCTGAAAATGCAACCTATTTACCAATTACAAGACAGAGAGCTTCTTCCTAAAGAAATAAACTTAAAAAAAAATATTACTTGATTCAAGTTTAAATAAATGTAATATTGCCAAGAGCTGTGAAATGCTACTCTTGTGTTTGGAACCAAACTCCTCCTCTGCCTAAAAATGCCAAGTTCCCTGTATTCCCTCAGCCCTATATTTGCCTAATTACAGCACCATCTTTAGAATAAAAACTATTTAAGCAAAAACCTGATGGCACCAAAGGAAAAACTGACTCTTTACCTCACGGTTCATTGTTCTTTCATGATAATAAAAGCAAAGTTCTCCTATTATTTAATCCTGCATTTAGTGCCCCGAAGGGTTGCCTCCTGCTCTGGGTTGCTCGGAGTCTGAGACGAGGTTTTCCAGCAGATGGTGCTGCTTCCAGTAAAGAACAGGCAGGTTTTCAGCCATCCCCAGGGAGGGCGAGGAGCAAAGATGTCTTCGCTCTCATCCCCCGCTAGCTAAGCGGGAGAGCGAAACAGGAAAAACGAAACAGAGAGGCAGACTGCATCTTTAAAAATTCAGCATATGAAGGAGCTGGGAATACAAATCTGACTGCCCTCCTTTCACGACACCGATAGGAAAGTAGGGAATCACAGCAGGTCTAACACAAAACGGACCAGCTGCTTTTCAGTGGAAAAACAGGCACTCCTGCAGCATGTCATGGCATTCAGATATGACTGTGCAGATGAATTTTCTTGCAAAGCCACACTAAACTTCTGGAAACGACTGACAATGTGGCTGCTTTCTATTTCAATTGAAGATTGCTTCTGCCTCCAGAGTTCATACCTGGAATAAAACTTCCTCCAAAGTTATGGCTTCTGAGATGCAAGATAGTGCTTCAGAGCCAGGTCTAATTGGGGTATTTTGTAACAAACCAGTAAAATTTCAGATTTTTTAAAAAAAGCTTTTAATTCTACATTTTTTTTATTTTTATGTCTTTGCTTAGAAGACCTTTTACACAGAAAAGGTATCATTTAACTGGAGAAGAATTTTGTCAAGGCCCTTGTACTATTTTCATGCAGTTTTGTTTTGTTTTCCTAACTAGAAAAGGATTAACCTAAAATGAACTGAATAAATAATCAACACAATGCTCTGGGTGGGTCTACAGTATTTTTTTTCCTTTCCCTCTCATAAATGATTGCCTGGATTGGTAAATGGCATTTCTGCGGCTTGGCTTTTAAGGTGCCAAATACTTTCACTCTAAGGGAATAGTCCAGTGTCCATCACACTTTCTGCGATTCACTGGCTGTACATACACCCGCTAACCTCAAACAGCACTTCCCCCAGAAGGGGAGAGCCACCTGAAACCCTCAGCAGATCAGAAAGTTGTACTCCAACTCCAGTTGCTTTGCTCCAAATTGTGAGGCTTATTATGTTAGGCTCTAAGTACTGAGGGCTTTGTGCCCACTTCTCTCAAAGTGTTTTTATTTATTGAGCTCTCTTCTCTGTAAAATGTGAATTTATCCATACGGCACCTCTGGAGAGCTCTTTCATAAGTGATGCAAGTTGGAGCACTTTCGAAGAGTGTTTTTATGCCCAGATTTCCTATTCCAAAATTGAACTAAGTTCAGTTTGGAAAGCACATGAAGCAAATAAGCGAGCTGCTGACCCGTCCTGACCGCCTCACAAATGACAAGGCACCGATACTTCACCCAAATGCCAAATAACTACTTCCTATCTCATGCTAGTGCGCAGACAAGGAAAGGGTGAGACTTTTCTTTCAGAAAGGCTGCAACTACTGCCTTCGATCCTAAAGCAATTCTCCCCCAAGCAATACCATCCTGGGCCATGCTTTTGCTTGTTCCACTGCTTTTAGGTAGCCCTTTGTCATGTATTTTTGCAAACCCACTGACCCAACGTTTGTAGTGTTTCTGCCCTACTGCGTGATTGGTTCTATTATATTTATTTCAAAATAAACAGCTACAATAGATCATCACATGCAACAAGCAGATCTTTGCCGTTGCTTTGTATTTTTACAAGCTCATGTGCAGTTCAAGCACTTTGAAGTGAAAATACTACACAAGCCCATTCTGCTGTTCCCATTCCCAGATAACCAGGAAATCAGTAAAAATGCTAAATCTCAGATGTCCAGGGAGCCCCTCACAATAGCACTACTCTCCTTCCATGATCTCAAAGCATGCCTTTTGCTGAGGCTGCCCCCTTCCAAGGAGAGGCCAAGATCAAAGGCAGACCCTGCTCACAGATACCTCTCATAGCTGCCATCCCCCATGGCAAAAAGCCATTTTGCTTCAAATGCTTTTGCTGATAATGAAAGAACTTTCCTGCAGCTGGCACCCCACCACACTGACTCTCTGTAGGAGGCTATCCAGAGAAAATCCCATGGATAAACCCTTAGGGAAAACCAAAGTCCAAACCATAAGCAATTTCATTCACACTTAGGTGCAAAGAGCTTGAGCAATGGTTTATCAGCACAAGTAATGAAAAAATACTTGCTAGGAAAAGAAAGCAGTGGTGCCAAGGGCCCACTGCGGCCCAGACTGGCTTTGCCTGTGATGTGTCCGCAGGGACCATCTGTCACAGCATCTTCTGATGAACTGTGTACAGCTGAGTCCTCTCATCTTAAGGAACTCTCACATAAACAGCAACGTCCAAGCAAAACAAGGGAGCCAGACTTCCCAGACGGGCATCAGGAAGGCAGGTTGTATATTTGTGGGAGGCAACCTCTAACAATACCATTTCAAAGAAGAACGGCCTACAGGCTAAAGTCTGCGTTTGTGGGAAAGTCTAATAGAAGTGATATTTCCACTTCACCCTTGGTTTGGAATGACCTTCACATGGCCCTGCCTGAGCAGCAGGAAGAGGCTTACCTCCAGCTGGGATGTTATTCTCCACTTCATGCTGTAAAGCAACTGTGCATCTTTCCTTAAACTTGGCAAGACTTCAGACCAAAACTTACCACTGATTTCAGGATGTCTCCAGGCCACTGCTGCACAATTTCTCTTTACAATTTAATATATAACATACACTGTATTCCCTAAAGTCAGATATTCCCTGCGCTGATTTACTCAACGTTGCTTTAGTCTGCTCATCTCAGCAAGCCTGCACAAAGGTAAGGCTTGCTGAAGCTTTGAGAAAATGTTTACCTTCATCCATGCCATTGAGTATTTCGGTTAAGTCTTCATGTTTGCTGTCATACTGGTGCTCCTTCCACGTTTCACCATTTTCACTTCGCAGTACAATTAGTTCTCTTTCTTTTCCTCGCATTGATCCAAAATGCGGGATTTCCACTATGACAGGGCTAGAGAAAAAGGAACCATATTATTTTTAACCCTACATCTCCTCAGTGCCCTTAATTTCTTTAATGGACGTTAAGCCCTTAATGGGCGTTACGTCCTTAAGAAAGCTACAGTCATTTTAAACAGTTAGCACTGTTACTGTAAAAATGTTTTTAAAATTGCCAAAGCTGCACAATCCTTTATCATTTAAAGTATAATTAATAGATAACTTAAAAGTATTCATATATAGCTCATTTTTAATGTAAATCTTCTGAAACAGTTGCCTACATGAAAAAATAGTGATGACTTTTGCTAAGGAGAGTTCTCCCTGCTCATTTATCCCAGGATGTGGGTGATCCAACCTGCCTGCAGCACGCACAGCAGCACTGACTTTTAATTGGAATTAGCACAGTCAAAGTTCGGATTTGGCTCAAGGGATTTGAAGGGGCAAAGTCAGTTCAGAAACAGTCCAGCTATCCAAATGCATGCAACAGCTATTGACTGCAGCAGGAACTGCGCAGGCATGTAGGTTTTAAACTTCAAACTAAGTCCCAAACTTTTCAAAGCTCTCCCTGGCTCTCTGTTGATGCAGCTCCTGTGGAACGCAAGAGGTTGTTTCTCATGAGCTTCACTTTCTGGTGCTCATGCCCAAAATCACAGCTGCGACATCGGCACTGTAAACATCACTGGGGAATGTTTAGATCCTTTCACAATGGATTTCTCTGAGTGAAGCAACATCACAACCACATTTATATTAGTTGCTGTCAAACATTTGGGGGGGGGAGGAAAGGGAATGAGAAGGCGGTTAATAATACACCTATGTCACCAGACAACGTATCTTCAACAGAGGACTGCAGGTGCATTACTGAACAGTTATTGTGAACAACCGACAGAAACCACCACTCACTTCATGTGCCATTCCTTAACAAAACAGACACTTTGGCCAAACACTTCACAGGCAGGATATGCATTTTAAAGTATGCTAAGACAAACCGACTGAAATCACACAGTAAGGGAACAATTATGGATTATGCAGCTTTAAGACATTTAAATAGACAGTATCATTATTTTCCTACAGAGGTTGTAAAGGATTTAACTGCTTTGCAATAACTCAGTTAAAAGTAGCATCACATGATGGGAGAAGTAGGCAGCGCTTCCATGTACACCTGCAAGGTGTTGGGTTCGTTAACCAACCAATTACCTGAGCACAGAAATCACAACAGCCATCATGAGGAAAAACATAAACTAGTTGGAAGTCCAGTTTTCACATTAAATACCAAGGCAGAAGAGTTAGGTAGTATTTTTTCCCCATGAAAACAGAAAAAGACAGTTTAATCAATATGTCTTTTAGATGCTTTTAAGAACACCCAGACTGTTACTCTGATCTCAAGTCCTTCAACAAGAAATAGGAATGTAGCTGCTCTCTCCCATTGCGCACAGCAAGTAAATACCAAAAACTCAAATACAGTGCTTAAGATATTTGCTCTAGTTCAAAAAGAGTACAAACTAAAAACTAACACTGTAGTACAATCTTTGCAGGCTAATATTTCAGATACTGTCTCTGTAAATATTTAGAAACCACACAATTTTGTGCATGACATTTAACAAGAATACTCAGTGAGAAGGTATTGAACAGGTTTGGAACACCAAACGCTCACCAATATTTTGCAAACCTAACGCGATAAATTTCACAATATGGTTTGAAAACAACAAAAATATATGGAAACATTCTTACATTTTTAGACTATACACTGCAGTTCCTTTGGGTAGCATACTTGGCTTTATAAATTTATTTTAACAAGATGACTCTTGCAGGTTGAAAAGATTAGTATTTCTCCAACCTTGTTAAAGTCATTTAGTCAATGCCATTTTTTCTAAAAAATCTTTCATAAATAATAGACTTTATGTGATCACATTTTACAAACACTTTTCCCAAAACAGACTCACTCAAGGCCTGTAAATACCTTCTCTACCACAGGGTTGAACTTAAAGGACTGTCACTGTGTATTAAAATGTATTTGATGCAGTTGAAACACTTCAAATTTAAAAAATTACAAAAGCACAGAAGTTATGAAAGCAGAATGCTGGCAGTGAATTTTACATGCCTATAAGCACAAGGTAATAGCAGAGCTATATTAAATCAAGCCACTATGATTTTCTTTCAGTGACATAAATCAACTGAAAGCTATAGAAAACTTAAAAAATAAAATAAAATGGGAATAACAAAAAATTGGAAACAAAAGAAAAACTGTAGACATTCTGTATCTTTTCCGTACGTATCCTACCCAATAAATTTTGTTCCTTGTGGACCAAGCTGCAGGATTCGGCTAACCATGCTCTCACCCTCATTTAGAGGGGGAGGAGTGTTAGGAAGATGCAGTTTACTGAATAACATCCATGCAGCAGGAAGAGAAACAAGAAGGGGAAATTAGGAACAAGCTGTCATTCCCAACAGAACCGGCAGTTTACACCAGGGTGCCACTTATGGTAATGAACAAAATTTATAATTAGGAAAAAAAAAAGCCACATCATAGTGGATTGTTTCCCCTATTTTAAGCTTTAAAAAAAGTCAGGTCCTAGCATTTATACTACTTGATGCTCTACAGTAAGTGCTCCGCCATCACTCTCAGTGGCTTTGCTCCATAGGACGGAGACAGGCAGCTCCCAGCAACTCCGGCAGAAGCCGTGTGTATGCTGCAGCATAGGGAACAGAGCTCAATATTTACGTCCTTGTGGCTGACTTAAGGACACTTTTTCGTGATAGTAATGTTTCTCCGACACTCTACGAGCAAGAGGGTGAAAACCTGTTCGGGGTTACAGGCGTGCGGCTCCTCTTGACTTCAAAGGCAGGTTGCATGAGTAGATGGGGGCAAGACTTGGCCTTTTCATGGCTTTCCTTACCTTTGGCTCCACCCTGCAGTCATCATAGAGGTAAAGCTCCTCTTAAAATACAAGGGTACTTTCTGGAAGGAATGGCAGGTTGGCATTTTTTAATATTTCAAGTTAAGTAGCCTATCTTACACACTCAAATGAGGTAAAGTCAAAGTTTAACTACTTAGAACCACAGGATAAAGGAAATTAAAGATGCAACATGAGTGTAAACAATGAAATTCATAGAACAACTCACCCTAAAAATTGTGCCCCCGCTGGCCCCATTTCTACAAGTCTACTTGCTAATCCTTCTCCTTCAACCATCGGTGGTGGGCTGGCCAGTTTATGCCTCTTTACCAAGCGGCAGGTAATGCGGGTTGGTGCTGTACACTTGCGTGGTGGGATAATTATTCTCATTCCATGGTGGCGACTACCCCTCATCGAACCCCCACGTGCGTCAACCATAAAACTAACCAGGAAACTGTAGAAAAAAGGAAACACGTCAGTGAAAATGGTCACAGAACAAGCAGAAGATCAGCAAAAAGTTAAGTGCCACAGTTTTTAAAATATTATTAGAAAAGTCCTCCCGATCCCAGCTAAACTAAAAAGAACACGAAGATTCTTTTAAAACTTATACTTACATATTAACTATTAGTTATCAAAAGCAGGAATTGCTAAAGGTCTAGCAACATCATGGCGAAATGAACAGGTGCTACTGAGTAATTTGGATTAAAACAGTACCCAAGTAGTGTATTAGTAGTGGTTTAGTAGACTTTAAGAACATCCCTCTGTTACTGTTAGCTCTACTGTCCATAAATAAGAGTAATTAGCCTCACATACAGAAATGAACCAGACAGTGTAGAAAAAGGAGAATCAAAACCGCTTATTATTTTTGGGATCTCAGGCTTCAAAACCTCCTCACAGTCTCATTTGCAAATGCTCCTGATGGCTGGCAGCGCAAGTGCTGGCACCGTGACAGTCAGTCCAGGCTAGTAAGGGCTTCTGCTGATGGGGTTTGAGTGAGAAGATCAAGTACATAGCTTTCTTTAGGCTACTGGCATTCTGGAGTAAATCACGCCATTACTCCTCTGTGAAGATGACATTCATTAGCAAAAAGCCACATTAAAAAAAGAAATCGCATTTGCCAGTGTCGTTCTAATGCAGAATTTTACATTCAATAACAGAAGGCTAAAGAATTATATTTCTAAGTGGTGAGTGGTAGATTTTAAAACAAAATTTTTACTATTAGCAAGGGAATAATGAATATTAACAAAAATAATCATTAATAGCTGTGGCTTATTTCATTCATGAAATGCTGAGAAGCTGCATACATGAAGTGTTACTGTCTTTAACAGAACAGTGACAGGGAAGTGGAGTCTCCTCCCAGGACCAAAACCAGACTTCAGCCTGTTTCAAAATTCTGCAGCAAGAAACCTTCCAATTTATGGGGATCAAAACATACAGCTTCCTGCAGGGCTAAAAAGTTACGGGGTTCTCCTCTAGTCCTCCAAAATATCTTCCCTTTTCCTCTGTAGCATAAGCTGCTAAGAGACAATAACTTCAGGTAGAAGATGCAATAACAGACCAGTGTGAAGAGGGGCATGAGTTACTACCAACTCAGTCTTGATGCCAGAACGTTTTTTTGTTTGCTCCTCCTGTGTGATACGCAGAGGCTGACATAGCTGCCACATCTGCTGTAGGGTTTCACTACTTTCAAGGTTGTTGCTAAAACTTCCAGATCTCAAGAGCTAAGCCTTCACATGATTAATAGGTGAATCCCTTCAATTTCCTGGTTCCCTACTGTAAACTGAACTACGGGAAAGAGCCAGTAATCCAGGGGGGTCATGAAGATTCTTTAAAAAAAGCCCCCAAGTGCTCTGAAGTGTGAATGGGAATTTGTGTAAGACCGTTACATTTGCTCTTGAGACCAGCAGGAGATGAAAAGGGAGAACTGATGTGCATTAGTCAGGCCTGCAAATAAGTTGCATTTTGAAGTCCAGCTGACGTGGGCGGGAAAAATCTGTACAAAGGCAGGAGTGTAATCAAAACTTGATATTTAGTGGACTGCAGGAGACAGGCAGGTTGGGACAAAAGCTGTAAATATATGAAGTAGGACAGAAAGGTCATCCAACTGAATTCTAGATAAAGAAATTGATACATTGCCTTTCTTCAAATCAAATTAAAATCCATCAGTAAAGATGGGGAGGTGAAACAGCTCTCTGAGATGACCCTAACCCCAATTTATCATTGCTTGTGCCCCAGAGACTTTACAATAGTGATGGCATGGAATAGTCACAGTAGTTTTCATCCAAATAAATTGTATCCACATTTCTCTCCTAGATAAACACACTGTACATGACTGAACAAATCCAAATCTTGCCACTAGGGTACCCCAATTCCTCATAAGAGGAGTTGTTTCAGTGGGAGGGGATCTTTGCTGAATGCCTAACCAAATGCTTTCTACAAATATTAGATCTGTGTCCAAAACAATATGCTCAATCTTCAAATTATAGAATATATAAGTTATGTTAATATTTATAGATCACAAGATCTTAGATGTCTGTAAAATCTGTTGACTGGAACACTTTCCTGTTTGCTAACAGAAGGCTGTAACAAGCAGAGAACCAGCTCTAGGGAGCCTGGACCTTTGGGGTTGCCTCTCCCCTCCGCTCACTAAGCACTATATTAGCTTGTCAGCATGTTTGTGTCACTTTTTCTATCCGCAACTGCTCTATAGCGTGGGTGGTGAAGGCTGATGGGAAGAGGCAGATGGCACTGAGCATGTGGAAGGGTAGGCCAATGGTTGGTCTTCAGAGCTGGCAAGGAGCCTGCTCGTGACTAGCTGTGAAGAGAGTTCAAGACAATCCATTAAAATTTACTGTGAAGCAAAGCAAAATATTAAGCAGGGACCCGCAGCCCTTGGTCACCGAAGGGAGAATACTGAAAGGAATACATTACAATTGGTGCTTTGGTGACCTTTTTAAAATGTGCATGGTTTTTGTCTGCAGAGAAGATGGGGCCACTTCAGACTACATGGAAGTCTGGAGGTGTGGCTGGCTGGAGCATCCCTTCGGGGTTGGCGCTGCAGCAGCTCCAGGGAGGCACATCTGGTCGGTGCATCACGGAGCAACGGAGAGAGGGGCCTCCCGCGGAGCTTGGCAAGGCTGGGCTTGGCCTGATGGCTCAGTGCAAAGCAGTGTTTTGGAGAGCTGCCTATCATGTACATGATTACCAGCATCTTAAACAAATTGAGAATTAAAAAAAAAAGGAGTTTTTCATCTAATGCAAAAATGCCAAAGCTTGCACTCAGGTGTTTTTTCTGCATCCAAACTGTTTAAATGATGCAAGTATGTCAGAGAGGATTTTCAAAAATCTCTAGGCACCTCAATCAACGAACTTTAAATAACACAAAAATCAATGGAAGTTAAAACTAAGTACCTATGAAAATCAGGCCCCAAGTTCTCAGGTACGTTTAGGTGGTAGATTTCAAGGTCACGCAGAGGTAGCTGAGTTGGGTTTGATGACAGCCACCGATACCACTCCAGCCTTGGCAACCTGGGGCTTAGCACTGCTCAACCAAGGGCACATTAACCCTTGACGTGAGTCAATGCCCCCACCACAGGAACTAGCCCATTACAGCCAGCTTGGGTGTCTACACCACACTGCAGCCTTCGGCAAAGACAAAACTTTTAGCAGATTTATGCGTGTTGCTCCCATATGACGGTAATCATTATCAATAGCATATTAATTATTTCCTTGTTTAGTTTTCAAATTAGTAATTTACCATTTAAATCAGTAACAATAATTCCAAACAGTATTTCATGCACTTTCTATAAAAAAAATTAGTATCTGATGCTCACCTAAATTAATGCTGCACTAATAATGGAAACTACAATATGATCTCTAAAACACAAGGCTAAACGCTAATGAGCATTTCTACTTGAATACATGGAAGGGATGAGGATGTGGGCGGATGCACTACAGACATCTACACACACTCTGTGGGAAAAGAGTTAAAGAAAAATAAAATGAGGATTCACAGAAAGCACAGAGTTATCACCTTGAATCATACTGGGGAAGTGGAGAGGAATAGCTGCAAAATAATTTAGAAAGCAAATGGGAAAAATTAATGTAAGATAATTAGAGGCAAGCAACAGAAAATATCAATAATAAGCGCAAAGGAAAAGTAACAATCAGAAAAATAACAAAAACAATACATTGGAAGGCTAACTTTAGAAATTATTTGGCTTTTGCTTTGCATGTTATGACCTATGTCATATAAAATATGCTACATATGGAAAAAAAAAGCTTTCATTTCATTAGTCAGCACAAGTCCATAATTTCTATGAGAAATGCAGAAGCACATGGAGAAAAGTATTTGCAATTTACTTTGGTCAACAGAGAATTTATTGTAACACAACTTCTTTGTTTAATTCCCAAAGCATACTCCACTGTGCCATGGAAAACCAGTTCTTGCACTTTCCTATAGCAGTTTATATTCCAAAGTATAACACATAGATACGTATGGCAGGATACTTGAAAGGAGTATCAGTCCTCACTATTCCTTACGCTGCTTTCAAAAATGACTTCTTCTGTGTGTACAGGAGGTTGGAGTAAACTATAATTAATCTGATGTATTCCACATTGCAAGACTGGATCCAGTATTTCTGAGTTTCTCAATACAGTAGGCAGTGTAACACATTGATTTCTTTCTTTCAGCTAAGAAAACGAAAGAGTTAAAAACGACAACGTGAAGAGAGCACACCCACATTTTAGTTTGGGAAAGTTGCATAAGTAAGCTCACATCTGAAAGCCGAAGGTCATTTTGGTGAAGGGTCTCTACCCTTCCAGAGGCCTCAAGATTCATGACACATTTCAGTGTGCTGCTTACAATGGATCCTGTTCAAAATATATGCTGGCAAAACAACTTATCTGAACTCAGAAAGGAAAACATAAAACATTATCTTGGCTTAAAAAAAGGAAAAACCAGAAGAGTCAAAATTACTGCCAACAATTCCTTCTTTCTTACTCTCTCACTGATACATTGCTGGATCTCCACATCCTGCTCCCAAAATTCCCCTTCTGCCTCAGTTAAGAAATGGAAACAAACTTTGATGCTCTCTTCTGACAGTGGGTAAATGGGGAAAAGAGCAACCCGAGGGAGCCGACTGCAGAGGAGCTCCCCTGCACAGCACGTCGCGGAGCCCGGGGGAGGATGAGGAATGCGAAGAGCGGTGGGGTCAGGCCCTGGCCGTGGGGTGACCCGAACCACGAGGGCTGCCCAGTTGGCATACCTCTGCCTATGGCCCAGAAAGAACTGGGGACTAAGCCAGGGCACTAAGCACTGCGATCAAGCAGAAAATGAGTTACTTTTCAGGAAAAGACTGGTAGAAGACAGTGAAAAGTCATGATGCTCTGTAGATCAGATGTGCTGAGGTACTGGAAGATGTGAAGGGAACATCTGCTGATTGCCCCTAGATGAAGACAACAGGGAAAACCAAACAGTATCATATTATAACATGGGGCCACAACTGAAAAGAAAATAAACGAGTGACATTTTTTTCCTAACGAAGGAACTGAGTCATCACAGCATCATTTCTGATGGACTTTATCTGTCAAACGAGAAATGTGACAGGTCAGAAAATTTAGACCTCTTTGGAGAATATTTTGGTGCTCAGACCCTCTCTTTCCCCTGCAGCCCCACAGTTTGCTCCACTGCTGCAGATCTGCGGCCCTTCCCCTCTGGGCAGCAGCTAAGGCCACCTCTGTGTTAGCGAGGACTGATGTACAAAGGGAGGAGATCTGAAGTAGTTGATGCCAAAGGTGCCATGCCCACAGAATATACGTTTTGGAGGGCTGGAACCATTAGTGGCCATGCTAAAGAACTAAGGGCAGACAAGTAGTATCCCAGAGGACCGGCAGGATGCAAGCATCAGACCTATTTTGTACCAGGATGAAAAGGGGACAGAAAATTTTAGACCAATCAAGTCTAACCCCAACTACCAGAAATATTCAGGAATAAACTATCCAATGATCAATCTGTAAGGGCCCAAAGGATAATCAAGACCAGTGCCACCAGTCCTCAAAATAAAAATGAGCCAAAATATGAGTGGCAAGAATAACTCATGTCAAATGAATTTAACTTCCTTCTTTGAAAGAGTAACTTAACCCAGTGGGTGTGTGGAAGTACTATCTTAGTATTTCAGTAAGAAATCGAGGTATAGCATAGGTAAGGTAAGTGCATAATCATTTGAGAAGTTACCTCAAAAGAGATACCATCAGTGCTTTACTGTTAAACTGAATGGAAACTTCAACTGGAGATTTCACTGTGCTGTCCTGGGCCAGGTACTGTACTAGGCTAATGTCTTCATTCATGATTTGAACACTGGACAGAAAGAAGGTCTGAAAAGTCTTTGGAAAATAGGATCAGAATTAAAAAGCTATCTTGCTAAAATGGAAAGAGGGTCTGGAACCAATAAACTGAAATACAGTAAAGGCAAATGTAAACAGAGGGAAGAAGCCAAACACATAAGCACAAACACAGAAAATATAGCCAGACTGCACAATTTCAGAAAAGAACCAAGAAATTCTAGCAGATCACAAACATCAGTCAACAGAAACTGCAGTTACCAGAATGATAATTCTCACTGTGGGATTGCTTAAGATTAGGTGTACCGTGTGCGAGACTAAAGAGGTGGCGATCCTGGCTTAGAACTAAGCTGTCATCAAAGAGGGGAGAGCCAGGGGACAGCAGCAAGGATGCGCTGAAATGTGGAAAGCACCACCTAGGAGGATCTTGGACATTTTAATCTTTAAAAGAGAGGATTACATGTCTTCTAACATATAAAACGTTGTTAAGAGACCAGTAAGATATTGCTCTCCATGACTACTATGGATATAAAAAGACGTAGGCTTAATCTGCAGCAAACAAATTTTAAGTTGAGTATCAGGGAAAGAAATGTCGTTAACAAAGGACAGTGAACTACTGAAGCTGGAGGACTATAGAACCTGTTAGTTTTAGTGACTATGAAGAACATATTTCAGGAATGGCTTGGCAACATTTTTCCCTGCTGTAATGCAAATGGGTGGACTACCAGCTCCCTGAGGTCCTTTGCTGACATACCTTTCCACCATAACCAACAGGCTTCAGCTTTTCATTCTGCAACTCTCAACGTTTCTACTCGAGCATTGACCATACGCAGTGCTTTATCAAGCTCAGGACCCAAAAATCGACCATTGTATAAATCTGTTCAGCAGAAGCAAGTGCTTACACGTATTGTGGGACTGTAGCTTTAGATTTGTGGGACTTGCTGCTGTTTTGGAACTGAAATCTTTTGGTATGTGCTGCGCTCATTTTCGTTAGAAAAATTTAATTAGTCATAAAATGGGGAAGCAAATTAAAAAGGATATGAAATTTTATGTCCTGATCTTGAAAATTAAACAACAAATATTTATACTAGACAATCTCATATGCAATGATTCCTGTCAGTTACACATTCATTTGCGAATTTTTACAACATGCATTCAAATATTACTACTGTTGCCTTTAAATCAAGCCTGTGTGGTCCTGTCAAGAAGCACCAGAACTGCAGTGATAACTCATAAGTAAATTAATAGTACCACTAAACTCCATCTACAGATATTGGTGAATAGACAGGAGTTTGGAGGTATAAATAAAATAAGAGGTTAAGTTAAAGCCCCTAATTTTTTCTGCCGTGAAAGAACAGAAAGCGTAACATTATATCTCTGATTTCATATTGCAAATAATTTAATACAATTCAAACAAAACCACCTTATGACACTTAAAAGCAAAGCACAAGCAACAGAAAAAGCAGAACAGGACTATTAAAGAGAAGCCAGTGGGATTACAATGTTTTGGCAGTCAGAAAATTAAGTGCAGAAGCAAGTTTTTGGTTTGATATGCAAGAATTTAGACTGACTCCTGTTATTAAGCACCCTCATTGAAGTCAGTGTGAATGTTGCCACTGGCTTCATCTGGAGCAGGAATAGGCATGTTATCAGCCATTACAGCAGGCTGTATTGTTCAGCTAACAATACACTTCCACATTTAAAGATAAAGGAAATCTGTTAAGTGACCTACCCGGAATGGATGGGACTTGAAACAAGGTTAACATTGTCCAAGGTGTCTGCAGCCCAGCTATAGTGTCTGAGAGAATCAGAATCAAACTCCCTTTGAAACGTCAGGTGCTTAAAAACATAATAAAAAAAAAAAAAGATAAATTGAAATTTAAAATTAACACGAAAAACACATGTCTTATATACAAGCTTGTTAAAATAATTCTATTAAATTTAGATTTGGCCCCTTTCCACATAACAGTGCTGATATCGCAGGTGTTAAATTACTGGAAATCCTGTAACAGAAACATGGAATCCACAGAAAAATTAATCCTATGTATCTTCAAACATTCTTTTTGCCCGCTTTTTGCACTTCCTTCAGTTACAACTATGTGTCCTCTCCAATCTTTACTTACATGTGCAAGGTTAAAAAGATTGAAAAAAAGGTTACCATTTGTATTGCAATCATACACCATATAGACAGGCAGTATAATATTCCCCCATAGAAATCGCCATTGAGTAGATCCTTATTCAAGCAGAACCTGTGAATAACTTCACTGAGAGTTTTAATTGAAGCTGCGAATGCGTGACCCAGCTCCCGCTGGGAGAAGGGTTTAGTATATCTTTATACGCGTCCAGCCAACACGAACACTGTTTTCTGGAGTGCCCCTGTCCCTACTCATCTCGATAAAAATAGCTTTAACCCTGTGAAGCGCTGGCACACTGGTGCTATAATTAACTGCCCCATCTGACAGACACTGAGGCGTAATTTGTTTGTTGCTGCTGCCCATGGACATGCGCACATGGACTCACGTCTCCTGAGCCCCACAACAAGCTCTTACACTATAAATCCTCTTATCTGTATAGCAAAGCCGTTCTAGGTAAATATTCTTTTTTCTTTCCTTGTTTCTTTCTTTTCCTAGGAAATTAAACAAATGAAATCTTCAAATACTGGATGCCCCTATCTGCAGGGTGATATGAACGCTTCTGAACAATTTAAGAAGCACTGTCAGAAGTTACATCAATAAAACTAAGCCCAGAAGCTGTCATGCGATACACACAGACACTCTTCACCCAAGAAGGCGTTAAACATGTCGGTGTTTCCTCCAAGTACGTTGTTTTCTGCTTACAGACAAATACATCTAGAGAGAGCAGCGTTTCGAAAGACTAAAACCTTATAGGCTGTTTTCAAATTAAATTCTGTGGGTTCGAGTCAAACCTGAGCCAAGCACACACTTCTACGCAGGGAGGTTGTATTATTTCCGTCTATTTTTTTTTAATCAACTGGCACATAAAGGTAGTGCAAATGAATTATTTTGAATGGAAATTCCAGCATTAATAGCAAATCTAGCAAAATCATAAACACGCAAAAATACTTCTGTTGAGAAGCTTCCACAAGACAAAGCAAGCAGCGAGCGCTCTCTTGTCGGCCAGAACCCACAACCCTCCCATACACTCAGAGGTTCCCCAAAACCTCCTCTCTTTAGACATATCTTTTATTTCAGATGAGCATCCCAGGTTTCTTTCCAAAAACCATCTACATTCTAATTTACTGCTAATCAATAGAAACATCCGTCATCTGTCCAACGCTGTGGCACATGGCTCGATGCCTCCTTCTTTGCTACCTTAACTCTTTATTAAAATCTTTCATTAAGCTTTTTGCTGTAAGATAAGTACTTTAGGCCCGATGGTTCAAGCACAGACAATAATAAGAGGCAAATTTGCATACATTAAACACC
This sequence comes from Fratercula arctica, assembly GCA_947846985.1. Lineage (NCBI taxonomy): Eukaryota > Metazoa > Chordata > Aves > Charadriiformes > Alcidae > Fratercula > Fratercula arctica. The sequence continues at coordinate 33,251,992 of CANTUZ010000010.1, forward strand.
AAAATACACCATCAGACAAAAGATAAAATGAATGCCATTAAAACAATGGCAATAAAGCAATGGCAGTGGCTTTAATTAGCATCATTTTGAAAAATGTATCATAATTTAGTTTATTGAAGGCAGTTTTTCTCTTTCCAATAGTACACTAGGGATTGTCCTCCATTTCCCTGAAGAGCCACAGTTCAGGCAGGAGAGCCATAGCCGTTTCTGCAATTCCAAGTGATGTAACTTGGTAAGAGCTCATACTGAGTACATTATTGTTTTTCATACCAAACAGTGTAAGATCCAGACGGCTGGTCTCAGAAGTTGTAAAAATTTAGATAGACAAAAATAAATTTATTCCTTTGCTCGGTGATTAACGTTACCATCAAAAATAGCACAAAACAAAGAAACACAAGAAATGCGTTAAAAAGAACACCGCAACTTAGTGTTTGTCACTCAAATGGCTGCTAAGCCATAGGCCCAGGCTTGCGCAAGGACACATACATCAACAAATAAACACCGGATCGTGTTTGCTATAACAGAAGGAAAATGCTAAAGTTCCTTCAGCAGTGCGATAGAGAAAACTAAATGTAGGGCTACATATTTTCCAAGGAAATACCACCACTCCAAAATAATCTAAGCTAAATCGAGGTGTTACTACGCTCACCAAGTTGCTGTAGGTTTGCTTTCGTGCACACATAGGGTTCCTTGGTCTATTCCTTTGTCCTGAGGTACTGTCTGTATATCAGGTGACTATATTTTTTTGATGAATTCCTTTCTGACAAAGTACACCCAAACAGATCTTTTGGACGTATTTACAGCCAGCAAAAAGCACGAAGCCTACAGCCAATAATTTTGGCAGGGAAACAGAGTAGGAAAAGCTAATAGCTGGACACACGCATCTTACATGCAGCACACATCTGTTGGTCTCATTTTGTCAGTCTGTTGAGGTGCTGGATTTTCCAGGCATGCAAAAAATACTCTTCCTGTGTAAACTGCAATATAAGCAGTCCAGAAGATGGTACATCATCAGTGACATCAAATCACAGGATCCATGCTGTGTCTGGTGAGGTCCCTCCCTGGACTGAGGGAGATTAAACATGCATTGCTGTTGGCGTGGCATCGTTAGATGCAAATGCACGTATAAAAATACTGATGGTTCTGCTGGCAAGGATCCTGCTGGTTGCATAACTGAATGTCCAGGCTGTGTAATATCAGAGTTCAGCAAACAGAAGAATTTATGCTTCCTCCCAGATGAATTTATCCAGACAGAAGAGATTCAGCGAGCTGCTATGTAACGGACAGCCTGATTCATCCTGCCTTTGGCTGATTAAATTCAGAGGCTGATGTAAATTATTCCATGGAGAAAGTCATTTGGATTTGGTCTGAGTTGCTACATCCATGGTAACGCACCAGGACACAGAAATTGTAACTTTGCTCCAGCCAGGTTATGAGGCACAGCGTGGCCTGGACTCAGACTTCCTCATTGAACAGGGTCAGCAATAAAGAACCGAGTGCAAACCATGGAGAATACCTTGACTTCTCAGGGAATTATTAGAACCTCTTCTCTAACATCCAACGTGTCATGCTGGCAGTTAGGTTCGGTAAAGCGTGGTTTAAAATATTCCTTGTTTGATTCTTTTTAAACTCCCAAGTCTCCCAGTGCTCTTGGGGAGGGGTGGTCATGGGATCTTCTATTTTAACCTGATCAAGAGGCTGGCAAATGCCCCTTACTCTTTTATATACTTATAATTTGTGATAAAATTAATTCCCTCTATTCTGAGACTTAGCTGTTAGCACGCTCTCCAGACAGGTCTGAACTTTACAAAAGAAGCGTAATGGAATATGCAGACAGGCAATGGCACACACCTTCAAAGTAGCATGATACCGCAAAACAGCCCTAATTCCTATCAGTTTCCAGATGGACTTTTAGGATATTAGTTTTGACCCGCAATGATCTTTGTTCCTGTGTATTCCATTGTTGGAACAAAAGGGTGGATTTTTTTCCCCTGGTTTCTACTGCCGAAATCTCTACAGAGGTTATCTAGAAGCCCAGTAATAAATGGGAAGATGAGAGGTAGGGGTATTCTCCTTCTCCCAAATACACTTGTCCCACTTCAGCCAAAGAGCTGTAATGCTTAGCGCCATGGGTTTGGGTTGGGCTGAAGAGCACAGGAATTCCAGAGGATGGATATCTTTTTGTCAGGACTTCAAGGCTTGCAGAAGCCACAGCAGAAACTTATAGCTGGGCTCCCTTTTTCATGAAGATAGCTGGTTGCGTTATTGTAGTTTGGTTTTCAGGGGATCATGGTTTTACTAACCTCTCAAGACAGGACTGACATTTTTTTCCACTACCACCTTCACCATTCCTGATCCCCTCCTGGACTTGAGAAATTTGAAGTTTGTCTAGAGGATTAAGGTTAGAATAACATTTACAGCTAGACCGTCAGCGAGGCCTCCAGCCTGGCTTCATTTTACGAGACAAATTTGGAAGAGCACTTAACTGCGATAATTGCACAATCATTTCTGGACAAAAACTGGAATCACAAAAATATGGAGATTATAAATGCAATAGAAACAGCCTACACTACTAATCCCTAAAGCAGAGCTCCTGTACGTGATGCGGTGTCACTGCAACACCTCCATGTACAGATAGTAATTCTTATTTTTCTAGTGGAATTTTGTAATACAAAACAGCTGAACGGCGCATACTTTGAACAATGTTCTTTGGGAGTTATTCAGCATAGTGCCGGTTTTAAGTCTTGTTATTTGATGAAATGCACCCTAGCTGCTAAATCAATGCCATCTACTTTGATGTTAATCACAAAAATGGCCAGAATCATAAGAAAAAAAAAATACGTTCTCAGACTGAAGAGCCTTCCTCTCCTCTGAAATTTCCATCATATCAAGAAGACTTAATGAAGGCTTAGAAGTAGGAATTGTCAGAGTAACTTCAGGTTCTCAGCCCTGAAGTATCATTTCTTGTTCCCAGTGCCAGCAGTTGCAGATTTTATTTTCTGACTTCAAAACAAACAAAAGCAACAAAATTACTGCTATGCAATGTTCAGAAACTCTGCCCAGCTGGCTGCTGCAAATCAAGGTTATTGGAGTTTTACAGCATGTCACTTGAAAGTAACAACCTATTAATAAACATTCAGTTGCTAAAGAGAGAATCCAGTTTCTGCCATTGTCATAATGTTACCAAAACTGTGTGCAAAAGCTGTAGTAAAACTGGATGATTTATAGTACACTAGAATTTACAGACTAACACAATCAAGGTTTAAAATGCTTGAGTCCAGCTCTGTGGACCCTTTCCCCCAGGAAAGCACCCTCTGAGATCAATAACCCCCCTGTGCAGGAATACTTGCCGCTGCTGAGAGGTACCTCTGTGAAAACGGCAGCAGAAAACCTCTGTTTCATTACAATCCACCTTATGCTCTTCCAGGACATAAACAACAGTTCCGCTTCACAGTCCTTTAATTGCCAAGATTTCTATGTGAATTTTTATTCAGCTTCCTAGCAGATCTCTGGCTTCTCTGTATCAAGAAACTCTTGAGTAACTCAGATTTGAAAACCCGACGCGAGTCTGTGAAGCAGAATGCTGAGGAACTCACAAAGCACACAGTACCCTATCATCTCCAGCGTTAGCTTTTAGAAAGACTTTCCCACGCTATAATCAGGTCAAAAGATTCTGCTTTTGTTGTATTAGTCATTGCACAAATGTTTGGAAGATACATAAACTGGTTAGTGCATAATAGCTTAATCTCTACAAGGCCAAATTCTTCCCAAGGGTGGAAAAACAAGGACAGCAGCTGGAGTCCCATCCATGTAGGCAGAACAGGCGAACGTAATCCCCGGGCTATACAGTACAGACAAAGGTTGCTTAGTGTAAAACCCATTGCTCCCAACTTATCAAAGCACTCTAAGGATGCACGTAACTTTAAGCTCGCAGACGCTTCCGTTGACTTCAATGGACAAACTCATACTCAGGAACATAACTGGTCCCTCAAAGACTCTTTTGGTTTGGGACCCCATCAGCCTGTCTCTTGCAGGATCAAAACCACAATGGGGTAAACCCATGATTTCTCCCATCTCCTTTCTTCTTTTTCAATAGTTAGAGTAGTGATGATGTCTGCAAGCAGAGCTGTGTGCTGCAGACTGTCATCCCCTATAAATACAAAGAAAGAATACCTGGTGGCAGAGACGTAAGCACGTACCTGATCCTTTGCTGGTACCAGCAGTTCTTCAATCATCATGCTGTCTCGGGCATAAGAACTTCTGTTCAGCGTGTAGGACCTATCCGAACTGAAGGAGCGGAGGCTGTTGTATTTACCATTTATCATAGAAAGTGCAGATGATAATGAGATGAACAAAAAAATAAAAATAAAAAAATTAATACATGCAACTTCCAGGGGTAGCATAAGATGGCAAAATATACACAATCTGTGAAATAAGTACAAGGGAAAAAATGGAATGATAAGTATTTGACTGTAGTTAAATATCCCCTTCCCTACAATATACATAAGCAAAATCACAACAGATGTTAACTGCTTTGGCAATAATGCCATGGCTTTAGAATAAATGCAGAAAAGTGTATTCAATTATTTAGATGAACTTTGGTAAACGTCTTTACGCCCTAATCCTGAAAGGAGACCCATGAGGGCAGGTCCCGGGGGAGCTGTGGGTAAGTTCCAGCACCTGCCCACATGGCTCAGATTGCTGAAGCAGGTTTAACTAAGAGCAACTTTTATGTGGTGCTGTTTTCTTTGTGGCTGAACCACTTTTGACTTTGTTATAAACACCCCAGTGATTGCTTTCGTTAGAAAAAAAGGATAATAATTTTGCAATGAAAGAAGAAACAAAAGAAATTTCCTTATTGATTATTAAATACAGATTCCAATGCTTTGGGGATTATTTTGTGCATGTTAGACTGTTCAGAAATAACTATGATCACCCTGAATGTGTTGCAATTAAATCACTGTAGGAGCGCGTTACACTTAACCCTGGAAGATACATTGTGGTATGTGCTAAAAACATGCTGCAGGCCTAGACATGCTTGCTACGTGACAAAAAAAATAAAGTACTAAAAAATGTGAATTAATACAAAGCAACATCCAACAACATATTACACTTTTGAACTAGCAACACTTTTCAGACTCAGAACTCTACAACTTGTTTCATGCAGTTTGTAGTTGTTAATCAAACTTTTCTAGTCCCTTAGCACACGTCCTCCTTGTGCTGGAAGCAGAACTGGGATCTTAATTACACACTGTAGGCATATGTTAAGCAGACTTTTACATGATAAAGGGCATAAAGAAATCAAGTTATATTTGTTATAACAGAGGGATCCACCCCCCACCCCCAAAAAACATAAGAAGCATGTCACTTTCCAATGCTGAATAAAATGAAGATGAGCAATGGCAGCAGCAGAAAGATGTAACACGATGCCATGCCTTCTTACCTGACTTTTGGACTAAAGCAATTTACAGTGTAAAAGAAACAGGAGAAATAGAAAGCAAAGAATCAGACGGGAAAAGCAAGATGTTATGGCTGGATGGTTTATATATTTAATGTGTTTATTTCTTAATGTTACACTCAGAATCAATAGTAAGATACATCCACAGAATACTTTTTGCTAAATAAAATACTTCACAGGAAAAACGCTGTATTTGTCTCCTCTGAGCATAACATGTGCAATGTAAAAAATGAGCTACGCAGCAACAAATAGTAATGGCACTGCTAAAATCAGAAGCATGGGGAATATCAGGTTTCTCTCAAAGAAGGCATAAAATGAGCTTGAACCCTCAGATCTACCTAACAGAACTTGAATGTGAAATTTTGCTCTCCCACTTGCAGAGTGAGAACTTAGAGGTGCGCAGGAAGAGTTCAGCAATGAGTAAAAGGTGCCCTGTAAATCAGTGTCACGCTCGGTACACAAAGCGCGCTCCCTCTCCACCATCACCGCAGTACTTCAGACCTGACCACATCTGATAGTGCTGGATGATGACCTTCTCACACCAACTGCTGTTTAAAAGCAGCATGTCAGCTTTGTTAATTCAGTTTACAAAGTCATAAGATTCTCCCTGTAGATCTGTTTTGCTGATTTGCTAGCTAATGGATTATTCAAATGCATTTTGGTATTCCTCATGAATGTATTATCACATAAATACTTATTAACTTCCCTAAAAACTTTAAGTGAAGCAAAACATGGCTGGGCACTACTAAAGAGGAAATTTGCACTGCCTGCTTGCTTTTCTAATGCGACCATAACAAACAAGACTGAAGGGTAGACATCTGAGCTTTACCTTATGGGAGTTGCCATTCACTGTTAGACAATGAACTCACTTTTTAAAACAGATCTTTAAACTGCAGCATAGGAAAAAGTCCTCAGGGCTCCAGCTTACGAGGTTTAATTATTAGCTTCAGTACGATTCAACTGTCAGTAAATACGTTGCAAATCCACAACTGTGGAATTAATCTCTGCTCATACAGCTTTAATTGTTTTGAGCAACGCACAGTGCAGGCTTTAGCAAGATTCAAAAATGAAATCTAAAACGTTGATCTAGCAACACCTGAGTTGAAATCAACATTAGTCACCTATTATATGAATTTTAAAATAATTTATCAGCTTCACAGAAACTTTGGCCTGTTTTCTGTAACATGTAATCCATTCCCTGTCAAATGAAACCCTACGACAAATTTAGGGTACACCTGCTTTTTTTTTTTTTTTTTTTATTGGCTATCTCAGTTGGATTATTCCCTAGCACCTTTAAAGAAATTAAAGCACCAAAATAGCAAAATGATCGTCATTCAGTTTTTCTGGCATTTACATTCTTCAGCTAAATTAGTCCATTAAGGAACACTCTAACGTGAGTATCAATTTGACCAGTGGTAGTGAAAAGAAACCTGGTTTTCTGTCTGTTCTAGATCAGTTTCTAGACCATTTGCAAACTGCTAGCAAAGAGGTGCCTTGGAGATCTTCAGAGCATGAGCAGATACCAGAAAAAGTGAATAGTTTTCTGTCTCATTGCCGTAAGAAGCTGACATGAATAAAGAATATGAAATAAAACTGCAATGAACATATGCTTTAAAGGCGCAGTATTATTATAACACGGAAGTACACCCCCTCTACTTTGTTTCGAAATAGACTCCGGCTTTGTGTGAAAGAGCAGGCTCGGTTTGTAAAAACTTGTAACTGTGGTGACATGCAAACAGGAGAAGCAGCAAATACAATACCTGGCGGAGCGGGCTCCCAGGCTGAAGCCCATGTATCCTTCAGCAGGCAAAGAATCATCTCCCAACTCTTTCAGATCCTGAGGTCCGAGGTATTTGTCCGTATCACCTGTCATTGCATCCTCACCTGCCAGTGCAAAAGCCAGGCTGAAATCAGAAGCTACACGTATTGTGTTTGTGTGCTTAGTAAGTCATAACGCCCTCCTCTGCTCGCCAACAAGGAATCAATCCCATCACCCCCACTTTCCCTAAGGCTCTTTCCATGTCATACGTCAATTATCCATTCTCTGAATGGGCCCGAGAAAAGACTTTTATTGGGGGCAAACGTAAGAAGCAAAATTCCACCTTGACGTAAATCCAATAAAGTTATATGAGGGGATGACTTTTGCCCAACCGCTTAAACAAGCTAAAGGGTTCTTCTGTACTTTGCACCGTTGCACTCGCTTTTGCTTTCCTTACCAAAAAGCCCGAGCTGACAAACTAAAGTTAGGTCATTCCGTATGCAAAAATAAAAAAATAAAAAATACTTGGCCGCGTGAGACAGCCTGTTTGCCCACCAGTACTGAAAAGTCCAGCGAGCTTGAATGGATGTAGAGTAAAAGAAAAGGCCCGCCTTCCACCTTGGGTGTTTCTCAATAACTTTTGCAAGTTTGAATGTAAGAGGGGATTTAGTTTTTTTCTTTTTTTTTTTTTTTTTTAAAAGGCACTGCCTCACACTCCCAGGTCGATTTGCTGACGGTAAGTACTTCCTGCAGCTTCTTGGGTGCCCAGCCCGGCGGGGGCCGAGGGCAGAGCGGAACAAAGCCTTGCCCGAGGGAGAGCCCGGCAGCCCCCGCCCACCCCCGCGCCGTACGGGCAGCCCAGGGGAAAGCGCCAGGCGCACGGGAGACGCGGGCATCCACAGAAAAGGAGCTGATTAGGGATTTTTTTTAGGAAAAGGCAAAAAATGAAAGGAAGGAAAGTTAAATCTTCGGAGAGGAGGGCAGGCGCCGCAAAGGGTTAAGGGAGCGCTGACTCTCGCTGGGAGTATTTGCATACCATTACATCATGCAAACCTACATTCCTGCATTGACAGAGCAAGTCCAAAATATGCCTTTTGCGGTTGTAAGGTCTTTTTTTCTACCCACCACACGCACCCCCCCCCCCCCCCCGCCCCCTGCGTTCCCTCACCAGCACAGAGCTCCCCGTAAGCTCATGACTTGCCTGCATTCACGCTCTCCTCCTTTGTTGTGAACGCGTTTTAGGTGTGTAAAAGTTGCACAACAGAGAAGTTTAACAGCGTGTTCTGGACGGTAAGTGACTCCCCAGCCCCAGCTACACGTTTCCCACTTTCATTCAAGGAGTTTAGACTCGTTTCCATTCACTTCACTCAGGAAACCACAGGCGAGCTCTGGTTTTAAACTAACAATCCATTCTAAAAATACCCCTTCAGCTACTGCTTTGCAAACGGCAAACAAACAGAGCAACTTTCTCCTCCAGCCCAGCAACAACCAGTATTTTAAGTAACAGTTTAAAAGCCCAAATGTTCATAATATACGAGAAAGCATTCAAAAAACCAGAAACAGAAACATTATATATTAAGTTAAACTTTAAAAAGTCTTACTGTTTTGGAAAGCCATTTTCACCAGTCTGGTCTATAAGAATTTTTTCCCTGATGTTTCCAAGAATTCCTATTAGTCCTATTAGTCCTTAAGCAGTGATTTAGAGTTAATCTCCAAACCAGCACAAGCAAACTAATCCCTGTGGGTCATATTCGCTTTCCACACAACAACCGAGATCTTCTTAACATCTTGATCTCTTCGTATGTATTTTAGGACATGTGCATCTTTGTCCTCTCAACTCAGATCAAAGTTCTTTGCAAATATGAAACGAAACGAAAAATAACGACTACAGTTTTTAAAAAAAAAATAAAAAAAATCCCCTTTTAATCACTCTGCAGACATCCCTTTAAAGCTTCTGCTGATTGGATTACAGCCTCCCTTGGCAAGCCTCTTGAATGGTGACATAAATGCAGGCACTCCAGTTATTTGTATGTAAATAGGGGTGCTGCGAGGGTGTAGTTTTTCTGTAACTCGATACCGGGGGCTGAGCAGGGAGCGCGGGGCTGCGGGGACGGGCGCTGAGCTCCGCCCGCCCCCGCCGGGGCTGGGGCCGGCGCCTCCCCCCGCCTCCATCCGCGGGGCTGGGGGGACGGGGACCGGGGCTGCCCCCGGGGGCGCAGGCGGGAGTTGAGCCCCAGCTGCTCCGTGGGGACCGACCCCACTCCCTCTCCGCCCCCCAGCGTGGGGTGGTTGTGTCCAGAGGGAAAATTTAGGCGCTTAAGAAAGAAAATGTAGGTGCTTGGGAAAAACGACCTGCAGCCTGGGAGGTGGTGGAGTGGCCCAGAGGGGGTCAAGCGATACTGGGCAACTTTAAGCAACTGCTAACTGGACCAGTAAGGTTTGGAAGCTTCCGCCCTTACAACACCTGCAGACGAGCGCTGCACCACTGTAAGGAACCGAGGAGGCACTTTCTTTAGGAATGTCATTTGTCATAGGCAAGGTGGGGAATGATAAAAAGTTACTACAATTGAGCTGCAAAATACATTAGATGTTATCCTGCTCTGCAGCTTATGCAGCCAGAGCAGGATTACTCTGATGAAATGCTCTCATCAAAGGAAAAGCTGCATCTAGGAGTGGTAATTTCAAAGAATTCCAGACATTGTTTTGTGATCGTGGGAGGCTGCAGCAAAATGGGTGGTGCACGTTTCAGCAATCCCGCTCTGTTTAATTAGGTGCCGCAGCCTAATCCTCTGTGTTTCAGGTAACGAGCAGTGTTTGCTCACAGCACACTGTATTCCTGCAGAGAGAGGTCCCATGGAAAAGCGATGAGAAAATTCATCTCTGCACACAAACGGTAGAGAAACGCCCAAGCAGTGAGGCACAGATGAAGAAACACCAAAGAAAGAGAAGACTGCACTGCTTTGCTGCAATTGCCATCCTTCCCTTCATGATGTTACATGTTGAAGACAAGATGATGGCCCTGTTAAGAATGGGCAAACAGCCCACAAGTACAGGAAACCATTCAAAATGCAGGAAAGAATAGCAGCAGTAAGTCAAAGCAAAGGCCCATCCATTCTAGTATACTCTGTCTCTGACAGCAGCCACACTTCACAGAAGAATATAAGAATATGAAACCGTGGAAGTCCTCCAGGACCTTTTTCTAGCTGGCAGTGATTTGAGCACACGTTTTCTCAAGCCGCAAGAGGTTTGTGTCATGAACAGGTATTTTTTTCCCCCCTTTTTAAATTCTTCCAATTACACTTTGAACTCACTTTTTGTGTTCCCTACACCAAGGATGTGTACAAGGAGTCACACAATTCAACTACCTGTTGCATGAAGGGCAGCCCTTTGAATTCAAGCTGAATCTGCATCTTGCTGGTTTCGCTGATGCCCCCTATTCTTGGACTGCTGGAGAGGCAGCAAGCATTACTGCACACTTTGCCACCCACTATTTTATACATTATAGCCTATTCCTCATTCAGCTTTTTTTCCTGGGATACACTGTCCTACTCCACTCTTTTCTCCCCGAGAAGCTTTTCCATACCTTTCATCACCTTTTCCCATGGTTTTCCCATTTTTCTGGTCCCTCAGCACGTCTCCTACAGCTGGGAATTGCAAGAGCGCAGGGTAGGTGCTCTTTTTAGAGGCCAGTGAGAAATACAGGCTCTCTGGCAGCAGAAGAGAAGGCATCGTGTGGCTTGGGGAAGAGTCCCAAACAAAATTTAATCATAGCCTGGGATCCAAATGGGTATTTGTCATTGGCTTTGCTAAAGATTCCCAAAGCTTTCGCCACTCCCTCGTCACGGCCTGTCCAGAGTTGCCTGACGGCAGAAGAGGTACAGCCACAGGGAAAAGCAGGATGCTTCTATACTTGGAGCCAAGGTTTTGGTTTCCCACAAGTACAGGGAAAAGCCAATACCAAACCGCTGAAACTTTTACGAATCTGTAAAATTTTATGGAGACAAAGGAACTCAGAAAACTCTGAGTATAAAAATATAATAAATCAACCCCTCCTAAAATGATCGATAACAGACTTTCATGCATGGGGATGCCCTGACTTAAACTGCTGTACCTCAGCACCTACTCGGGGATCAGGCAGCGTGCACTCATGCCCTATTAGGACATCTGTCTAATCTGCCAGGAATTGATTAGCATGGTACTTAATCCTACTGAGCGAAGAATCTCCATTAAATAGGTTTAAAACAGTGTCCTTATTTATACCCAAAAGGGTTTGTTATCTACTGAAGACCAAATGAAAAAAAAATTACAAGCTCAACACTAAGTGTTTTCTTGGCAATGACTGTCTAAATTCTCAACACCTGAACTGTTTTTTTTTGGTTTGGATTTTTTTCCCTTCACTGCTCACATAGTCTCACCCCTCATTGTAGCAGTTTCCATTGCTTGCTGTCCCTTCGCCTCCGGGACAACAGGGCAGCTTGGGGGGGGGAAGGGGGGGTTGTGGGCTGTCGTGACAGGGCTCATTGCTGGGATGTGGCAGTCGCAGCAGGGTTCTGGCATCCTCCACCAGATTAAAACCCTTGCACCCGCCGGGAGGGATGCTCCGAGGCTGAGCATGCAACCGCAGAGGAGGGGGCTCCGGCAGATGGCTCGGGCTGTGCTTTAGCATGGCTGATTCCAGCCCCACGGCCGCAGGTCGCACCGCTGGGGCTCCCAGCTGCACAGGGCATGGGGTGCGAGCTCACATCTGGAGACAGTAAGAGGAAAGACCCAGTTCTCGCAGTCTCAGGTTTCACATTTATAAGATTCGCAATCTCTTTAAAAATAAAAGCAGAGCACATGTTCAGTGTGCATCAGAATTGCTCTATATTCTTCTACAAACTTTCTGCTACATATGAAGACGAACCTGCATTTTTTTCCCCACAAAATCATGTTCACATCTTTCAAAAAAAACACCATTTCTGTTTTGCGGTGTAGCAGTTTCCCAGCATTTAACCTCATTTGGGCAGATTTGCCAGAGTAGTCCAGGAAAATGAAGAAAAGGTCTCTCCTCTCAACCAGTCTGACTCCAAACCAAACTGTCCTCCGCAGCAAAGAGCAGTTACGCAATTTCCATGTAAATACTTATTTAGCGGGCACAGCAAGACATAAATGCTGGGAAACAGTTTCCTGACATTTGTCTCTGAGCTCTGAGACTCCTTGAGTCTCCTCAAGAAACATTGAGGATTGTGGCATATTGATAAATCACTAAACAAGTTTTGGCTGAAGAGTCTTGGCTGATGACATGAATGTTAGCCAAGTGAAGGAGAGCTTGGATTTCAGTGGCAAATTTGTGCCCTTCTCTCGCTTGGAAATCAGCTCCCTGGCTATGAGATTTGTCAGAGAGCATTACCATAGAATGGTTTGGGTTAGAAGGGACCTTAAAGATCACCTAGTTCCAACCCCCCTGCCATGGGCAGGGACACCTCCTGCTAGACCAGCTTGCTCAAAGCCTCATCCAATTTAGCCTTGAACACCTCCAGGGATGGGGCATCCACAGCTTCTCTGGGCAATCTGTTCCAGTGTCTCATCACCCTCACAGTAAAGAATTTCTTCCTAAGATCTAATCTAAATCTCCCCTCTTTCAGTTTAAAACAATTACCCCTTGTCCTATCACTACCCTGCCTGATAAAGAGTCCCCCCCCCATCTCTCCTGTGGGTCCCCTTTAGGTACTGGAAGGCTGCTATAAGGTCTCCCCGGAGCCTTCTCTTCCCCAGGCTGAACAACCCCAACTCTCTCAGCCTGTCCTCATAGCAGAGGTGCTCCAGCCATCTTGAACATATTTATTTCAACTGGCATAAGTGGATGCACTGTATATAAATACCCTATCAACACGGAGGAGTTGCGAGGACGGGCGCTGGTATATTGTCTTTACAGATGTGCAAGTCAGGAAAGAGAGACAGGCCAGTGGTTATTACCTCAAAGCCTGTAATTCATCACATGCCTCGTACATGGGAATGCTTCAGCATACAATAAAATACCTATTATTTGATTTGAAAGCTCCCTTTCAGTGTTAGGTTTGAAAATGACCCTGTTGTATATAAGCCAGTCTCTTAGTTCCCCTAGTCACAACATGGGTGCGGAATACAGACTCTAGGCAAGGAATTGATTGTATTACACCTGCGCTCTTAATTTTTGATTTGTTTTGTTTTTTGTTAAACTGAGAGTTAGTGACTATAAAAGCCTTCCACAGATTTGGCCTTAAAAATGATCCCGTACATTAAAAGACACGTTTTACATCTTTGGTTCTAATATTCAGATTCCATGTAGGAGTGTTTCTCACCCATACCTCGCTGCATGCTCTGCAGTGGGATATGGCAATAGTTAATGCTCTATTAACTAACAGTATTATGCACCAGCATTCCAGTCAGTTAAAACAATACAGTATTTTGAGCAGTACAATAAGCCTAAGAGAGTTATTTTGAAAACACAGGTGTATGGTAAGAACACTCTCCATTTGGAACTGTAGCAACGGGAACACAATAACAAACTGAAAACAAACCAAAAGCCTCAATGCATGAATTAAACAAGAGCTGCACACAATGAACTTTGCTAAATAGCTTTTACACCTTGCTGCTTAAATGCTATAAAAATTAAGTAAATATATCACTAGGAACAAAGAAAGAGAGATAACTAAATAAGCACAAAAAAATTGAACACAGTCACTTGCTTTCCTACGAGAGAAGAAAAATCTGCAGTTCTAATGCAAGTGAATCGAGACACACACACACAAAAATGCCTTCAGGACGCTGTCATCCTCTTCATCAACTCAAGACCTCCCCATTTCTGAATGTCACCTGGGAACCTAATCCCATGGTGGCCTTTGGAATCCTGCAGTTCCTGGTGAAATTCGCAGAGACTCCCGCACATCCAAACCAGGGGAGGGCTGACCTAACAGGGGATGTTGTGGAGGGGAGGGAAGCAGTTGCCAAAGGAGTTTTAAATACTTGGGGACCACCAAAGCCACATCAAACCTGCCCAGCACTGGGGAGTCAGCTGGGACGGGCAGGGTGCTCGTGCCCATAGCTCAGGAGACTTCTGTAAAGGCACTGAAAACTTTATTGCCACTCACTGCCACATTTCATGTCACTCTGCAGGATGGTACAGATGAAATCTCAGCTACGAGGTACTTCCTTAATACTAACAAACACCAACATGTTGAGTCCAACGCAGCACCCTCTTTATTCAGAGCAAAAGTAATCTGATGTGTTTTTACTGAATGTCTTGAGTGAAATAATATTTAAAAAAAAAAAACAAAAACAAAAACAACACCAAAAAACCCTGAAAATACTTTTTTCCAAGCTAAGGGTCCACTATCAATGTAAATCAACCATTTGAGAGCTGAATTCACATCAGAATTTAAAAAAACAAACCTAACCCAATAAACCATTCCTTCTGCTGCTCACTTTCACCGGCAGCTGTTTCTTCCAAAGTGTTTTGATATTTGACACTTTTGTCCCATATTTAATTTTTTCAGTTACAATAATAGAACAATTCTCCACTTTCTATAGAAGCAGCAGCAAAAGGACTATTCCAGGAAAGTGGAGGTAATTTGATTAAAAATTGTGAGTAAGAAATTAATAAAAAGTTAGAGGATTATCAGCAATAGCTCAAAAAGTTTTTGAAAGCATTCTTAATTGTAAAACATAAATTATTGTTAGTGGGATAATAAGAATATTATCTGAAAGGATTAATTTTCAGACAGATAAAAGGAAGAGGCTTAAGTTAAACATCACTGCAACACAAAAATGCACAAATACCTTCTTCAACATCTGACAAATATTCAGCATCACTGAGTATTTCAGGGGCATTGGCTTTACGAACTGCATGATTTAAATAAACAAAATTATTAAATAAAAGCATAGACTATCAATGCGTCAACAAAACAATGAATGTAAAACAATCAGGAATGTGCAAAGACCATATCCAACTAATATTGTTTGGTGGTTGGTTTTTTTAAACAAACATTTCTTACAACAACAAAAGACTGAAAAATATGCAAGGGGGGGGCTTATTTTTTAGTACCTTCATCATCAGACATATCAAGAACTTCATTCATGGTTTCGGGTACATTCATTTTGTGCTTTTCTGTAACAGTCTGTGAAAGAACATAAAATCATTTCAGAGTGCAGGCGTATTTTTTTCTTAAAAATAACAATTATTTTAAAAATTAAATGCAAGACAGGATGTATTTCTATCTGCAGTTAGCAAACAACGTATTTTTTTATTCACTTTCATTTTTATAGATGCATTGCATTATACATTTAAATAGACTACAGAAATAGGCAATATTATATTTGTGTTTTAAACTATATTTACATTTTCACAGAAGAAAAAGCACGTGCTGAAAACCTAGAAGATGAAAATATCAAAGAAGAAACAAATGCACTGCAAAGAGTCTCATGTTAAGAGTTTAATAAGAAGTCTTTAAATAGTCATCTAAATTTTAATCAGGAATATGTCGTCACTATTTAAACTAAACTTTCTGAGGGAAGTATTTCTCCTTTGTCATCAGAAAAATGCTGCAATTTGGGAGCAGGCTCAATCTATGTGATTTTTTTCCAGAGGTGCCTCAGCATGAATTGGGTGTTTTTCCCACAAATGAGAACAATTGTAACCACATGCAGCTAAATTATACCCCTTATGGAGTTTGGGCATGAAAGACACTCAGAAGTGGCTGGTTGATTTTCATCCTGATGTTTACAGCGATTCAGACTCTAAGACCAATATAAAAGAAAATTCGAAGCAGAAAAAAAAAATGTTATGAATGCCTGAAATCTATTCCTGGGATACCTGTGTCTCCCACAAATGACACACACACGCAACTTTTACTCTTCAGCTGGGGAACTGCACAACAAGCACTGGGGAAGTTTTAAGTCATGCAGGAGACCCTGCAGAGTTACCATTCAAGGACTGCAGTCAAATAAAAAAAAAACAAAAAAAACCCCAAACCAACCAAACAAAAAAACCCCAAACACCAAACAAACTCCAGACCAAAACCCACCCTCATCGTTATGGAGTTTTTATATTATATTATTATATATTTTATATATATTATTATATTATATTATTTTTAGCCACCATCTCATCCTTCTTATACAAACAAGAAATCACTAAGAAGTTCACGAGGACAAAATAGATTTCCCATTTTCATTTATTTTAAAATACTTCAGCTTTTCTCTGACCTGACGAATCCTCAATTGGCTGTTCATGTTTCTTGGGCTACTGTCATGACTTGATGTAGGCAGAAGAGGTCCTGCATGCTCAAACGTCACAAAACTTATAAAAAGCCTCACACTTACTTCATTTCGTGGAATGAACTTACAAAGCTTTTTAACACATTGCTGTTAAACTAAGAAAATCACAGGACTTTTTTTTTTTTTTTCAGGCACGACTGGATTTTTTTATTGGTGCTTGAGTATAAGCTGTAGTAAAATTAGCTATGTTCATCCCTAGTTTAATTAAACTTACCTTTGGGAGTTGTTTAGCCACAAGCCTCAAAAAAATAAGTCTCAGCAGTCAAACAGAGTTTTTTAGACCCTCAATTGTAAATCAGATCTCATGTCTAGACTTCCAAAGTCTGACAATTACATGCTTGTGACTGATAAGCAGCATATTCTGATTTTAATGGAAATTACTTCTGGGCTTCTCTTGAGAGTAGGTACTTGGGGTAGCACTGGCCTTTCGGCATCTAACATTTCTTCTAGCACAATTCACAGCCTGACCCACCATCTCTCTACTCTTCTTCATCTACAGAACACAAACCATCAGTCATCTAATGCAGCACAAACTCTCCCAGCTTCTTGGTTCTACAAGCTAAGAATGACTTCGTGATATGGGGAGTTATTAGCGTAAAAAGGTGGGTTTTCTTTTCCTGCAGCTCCCTAGAGGTATACTAGGCAACCATTCAAGTTCATGCTACCCTGTATAATCTTCTCCATCCATCAAATTTCTCAGGTTGTGGAAAACTATTTTGGAATCTTTCTAGAGAGAAATATGTTCCTGAGAAAACCTAGAGAGAAGCTGTAAGAAAAAATTGTTATTTTTTTTT
The DNA here is from genome assembly GCA_947846985.1 of Fratercula arctica. Lineage (NCBI taxonomy): Eukaryota > Metazoa > Chordata > Aves > Charadriiformes > Alcidae > Fratercula > Fratercula arctica. Next base: position 33,269,297 of record CANTUZ010000010.1, read on the forward strand.
TTTCTGGCATATTCCTTTATAATTTACCGTTCTGAAATTTGTCTTTTGTGTGGTGGATTTTCTGTAAGCTACTGAATTATAGACCACAGGCAGGAAAGTCACAGGAAGAAAAGGCACATGCAGCAGCAGAGCTAAAATCTGCCTGCCACCCCAAATGCTCGTCGTAGTGTAACCACCTGCTTGCACTGACAGACCGCGCAAATGGGCGATGACAAGACATGGAACACACAGTAACTGTTTTCTGTCTCTGATACGCCCAAAAATACACACGTGTACATAATTCTCTTTCCTCTTTTTAATCAGAAAAAGAGTTGCAGAAAGGAAAAAGCAAATTTGGAACCAATGCTCTGAATTTATGTTCTTAAGAATCAATTTTGGCTTTACTACTATGGTGGTGCATGGTGGCTCCTCAGCTCACAGAAGCAATTTGGCAAAATGTTAACGAACAAAAGATCTTTCTGAGAAATATTTTGGATTCTGTGAATCATCATTTTTCTGATAGCGGGTAATATTTGACCACTGCTAGTCCCTTTAATCTCTGCTGGCTAAGGCTGCTATAAGCCTCCCTGAGAGGCCAGAGAGAGAAGCTGGAGTTCCTGTTTATGTCAGGGAATGGATACCTGGGGTTGCAGGAGCTGACTGTGGCTGCGTGCAGAAGACAGCCTTTCACCATCTTTCAGAAGACGCCGGCAACTACGCACTGAGGTACTTTTAAGTAAATTCCAACCACTTTTTAGATTGGAATAGGTTTTCTCAGGCCAAATACAAGTCATTATAAATCAGTCCCTTGGCAAACCCTCCCAAAAGGCAGAAGCAGCTTCTATTTACGCAAGTCTTTTCAATTACAAACAAGCCCATATTCGTGTGGTTTGTGCCCTAAACAACAAGATGTGGGGAAAAACATGGCAGCTATGACCAGTCATTTAACACTGTCCATTTTCTGCTCCGTTGGTACTCTTTCTGCATACATCCTAATAATGTCTACTACCTTAAAAATATACTGCTCATATTTGACTTAACATCCACTTCATACGGCTAAAAGGAAATTAGGAGGAAATTCAACTGGAATCTCAGTAGACATGTAACTAAACAAAGCTGAATACACTGGCTTAGGAAAAATTCTTCCATTCACTAATGAACTAAGCTGTACTTACAATTGTAGTCATGGTCTCTTCTGTCACCACCTTCAATGTGTCAACGACTGAAATGTAGCCAAGTCGCTTAGCGATGGCGAGGGCAGTGTTTCCATTCTAGCAATTGAAACATTTATAACGAAAGTTGAATGTTAGCAAAGAAAAGTGTAGAAACTGCTAGTTAACCGTAGAAGAATGCACAACAAAGGCCAAATAAACGTTTGCATGTAGGTGACTGAAATAGATATATAACTAAGTTTTTAACTCTTTACAGAAATGGGATGAAAATGAAAAGATGTTCAGATGTCTGCTGTTCTAGTTTTGGAAGAGATGATGGCATAGAGGATGCGGGGGTGATGGGAATAGGCTTCCTCTGCTCTTTTCCTCTCCCACCACATACATTTTTTTCACACTTCCCTTGCTCAAATGCTTTACGCGGGGGTGGGAAAGCTGAGCCCGAGGGGGAAGCGGCAGCCTTGCGATGTCCCCTTGCACTTACCACAGTGAGCTCGTTGGGCGCCGCGCCGTGCTGGAGCAGGACGTTGATGATGTGTGTGTGTCCCTGCTGCGCAGCCTGGTGCAGCGGCGTGTACCCGTTCTGCAGGCAGAGGGAAAGGGAAAGGCTGCAGCGGGCACGGCACAGAAGCCGCCTCCACTGAATGAGCGAGGCAGAGGCGGAAAACTCACCTTCGTTTTGGCATTCACTTTTGCAGAATGTTGCAGAAGGAAGTTAACAATTTTTATGTTTCCGTAGTGGCAGCCAACGTGCAAAGGAGTGTATCCCATCTAGAATGAACGTAAGCAATTAGTAAACGTGAATATCCCACGCGTCCCTTGACAAAAAAAAAAACAGACACAAAACAGCAAAAATCCTGTTAAGCTTTATTTCTTTGGCCTACGTGAAAAATCCTCCAATCTTGGAAAAAAACCCCACACCTCATGAATGTTGATTCAAGTCCTGTTCTTTGTGAACCTCTTTGAATGCCTTATATTTCTCTCGTCCTCAACACACGCAGCGTTGGTTGAAGATTTGCCTTCCTCTCCAATGGTCAGACTGGGGCAGAGCCCACCTTTTAAAATAAACGTGTGTATAATGCCTTGCACAGTGAGCTTCACATGCTCGGTGTTCCCACAGTGTGATAACAACCAAATAAATAAAAAAAAGTAAGTAATAACAATTTTCTAAAAACCAGGCATGCTGAGGGCTGCCTCAGCTACAGTGCAATTTGCAGCTCATTCATTCTGACTGAAACACCCGGAAGGTAAATCTAAAACAATGCAACTGATTTGCCATCTCTGCCAGAACAATATAGTCCTACAGAAACTGGAACACCAGCTGGTGAGTTGAGGCTCTATGACAGAAAGGTCTAATTTTTCATGTGTCTGTCCTTGTGTTATACAAACTGGAAGAAATGGCTTTTTCTTGGCAACTGCGAATATGAGAAACTTGAGTGTATCCTTTTGTTCCTATTATTTGTTTTTCATAACTAGTGAACAGACTAAAACTGTTTGTCAACACTGGGACTTCCCCACCAAATGTTCTAAACACAACTAAATGGCTTTTTATAGTAAAGTATACACGTTTTGGAAATTTTTCTAGAACCAGTTAGTACAAGAAGAATATCACTTAAAAACCTGACAAGATCTTTTAAAAATTACTACTGGTTTTTAAAAACTACTCCTGGTAGCAAAGCAGGAGCCACTGCTTTGCCTCTGAACTCACTTTAAAACCCAAATATTTAAAATAAGTCAAACAGCATGTTGAAACGTGTTAATTGTAATACACACTTTAATCAACAGTTAACATTTAACATACAATGTAAGAAAAAAAAGAGGACAAAAGCTTGCTCTTGCTGCTCTTTTTCTAATCTCTTAGTCCATGAGAACACTGTTAGCAGTTTCGAAAAAGTTGGACTGACTTGAGATGCTTAACATATCAGGAATGATTAGATTATCTTTCGTGAAGTAATTATCTTTTCCTGCCTTATCTTCCCTGCAAGACAACACTACCTCTTCTTTCTTAACAAACATAATCAATCTAGAGCTGTACAAAGGATAGCCTGGGAGATGGCTACCTCTAAATGGGACACTTGCTATTTTTCTCCATGGCATGGAGAGAAGCCACTTTTCCCCAAACCTCCCTCTAATCACAGCTTGATGGCTTTCCAGCAGATGCTTTGCTTGGCTCACTGAGGTAGATTAATGGGCTTCCACCTCTTTTGAGGTGAGTCATCGGGATTCGTTTCTCCTTAAAGGTCAGGTTTCATGGGCCCACTTGACAGGCTCTGAGATGCCAGAAGGGTCGTCTTAGCCAGTGTTCACACAGGGCTTCACCATTTTGCAAGCAGGATGAAACTACACTGCCAGTGTAATATGTCCTTTTGCTACTCCATGGGACTTCCAATGTGGTATTGGCTCCATACTCCATTACCAGTTTTTACGGAAAAATCAATTGCTAGGCTGTAAAAATCATATCTGAGGAACACAAACTAAACGCATGGTAAAATACATTGCAAACGTGCAATACTGTTAATCTACAAGAATTCTGCTTTCAGAAAAAGGGTAAGAGGTGAAGCTGGCTGAGATCATTAATTCCAGTGGCAGAAAGGTCAGTTACAATATGTATGGAGAAATGTGTCCATGGTGCATGGCTTGGCTGCTGGTAGAGTCCAAAGCAGCCACATGGCCATGAGGAAAATACACTACTTGGGATTGAGTGATCTTGAACCAGATCCAAAAGCCAACCTTGTGGGTAGAAACACTGAAAGATGGGCTGGTCTTGTATTGACCAGGCTTCAGCTGCTCTCATCAGTGTTTAAAGGTGAAAAAGTGCCTTTGCTTTCCTGCTCTGAGAAGAAAAGCCTGGTGCCCAAGAGATAGAGGCACACAGGGAGTTAAAAGCTGCAGCCTGTCATCCTTCAGTTGTACATCCATGTCAGTGAGGCGCGGCCAGGTTAGACAACCCGGTCAAAAGCACTGAGGAGGCAAGTCCAAGGTCTCTGGTTCAGTAGCCAGCACTACACCACATGTTCAAACCATGAGGTCAAAGCTACTCAGAAGAAAGAAAAATGAGAAATGTGAACTATTTCCACTAGAGGGATGTTTCAAATGTCCATGGGTTTAGACACACCATTTTTTTCATGTTACTTTGCCTCTGATACTACTTCATACAAGAATACCTAATTTCAGTTGTATTAACACCTGCTAGGAGATGTTAGCTGTGCCAGTTACTTTGAATGAGGGTGTATATTTTTTCTTTAGTTAATTATATACCCTTGGCCATCTAAAGAAACTACTAGCTTTGACAATCAGGATGAGTTAATCATTGCAAGAAACAGCACTGGATCCAAATTCCATTGGCATCAGCAGAATGGAAGTTTCCGTTGACTTAATGTGAACATTGGATCAGATGCCAAATGACTACAAAGAACTTTTCCTGCAGAGTTGTTGTGCACTGTGGTAAGAGCCTGAGCACTAGCTAAAATGTAATCATCATGAACTGCATGCTAGGACCTCATCTTATGGTTACCGTTAGTTTAGGGTTGGCCTAATAGCTTCCTAGCAGTGCCCAGGATCGGAATCTTACAGGGCTCCCTAAGCTGCCCAGAATCTTGGGTCTTCAGCAGAATGCTGAGCATACTCACAGCCATGTACCTCAAACACAGCTTCTGTGGCCCCTGCTCCTACATGTCCAAAGATAAACTCAGATTAAAACATGGCCAAACTATCAAAATATCAGTTACAAAAAAAATACTGTGAAACCTCGTCATTCAAGAACTTTACTCCCTTCTCCCCCTTCAAAATACAGGCCTCTTAGCATGACCCACAAGGTCAAGAAGAATCAGACATCATAAAAACAACTGGGGAGATGAAATCCAAAATCAAGGGCCACCTGCTGGGAACTCCCTGCTAATAACCCTAAAACATTAAAATCTGGAGAGTATCGGAGAGCCAAGACCAGCTGATCTTAAATTTCCCGTTGAAGTGATCTGTAACGGCTCCTCTCTCCAGCCTGTAACAATGAATATTGAAGGAGGAGCTATCAAATCCCAGATATTTACTGCAGCACAACATTGATTTCCTTCTACAAATGGTATATACAAAGATTTACATGTGGTATCTTCATAAATGGCTAAAGGAGTAATTATTTATGCTCTTTGTCACTCCTGACCAGCTTGCCATTTAAATCAGTGAAAACTTTTCCTCTTTCCTCTCGAAATGCATGGTAGATATCATGACATTTCCATTGTGACATGGTCACAGTTTTCCCCTGAAGCTGAAGGAGACTCTCTGAAGCTCTTGGTGCTGCTGGCTTGGTCAGGTACGGCAGCTGGAGGTGTGTGTATTGAAAGGCAGTTTCTCTGCATCACACAGAGAAGGGCATCTCAGGCATCACGTATGTCCTGAGTAGCAATGTGGGCACCTGCTAGCCTGGTGGCAAAATACCAGTTTCCTGTCTGAACTCCCTGGAGGGGCCCGGGAGCTTTCTTTTAAGTTTGCCATCCCCTGTGGTCATCTCGCGTCATGTCCTGTTTGACAAGGCAGTGCCTAATGCAGCACACAGTCACTGACAGCAGAGTGACAGAGATCTGACACGGCGGGTCACATCTCACTGGGCGTGTTAGACCTCGTCAGCCACCAGAGGACATCTTTCATGTCTGTAGTCAGCAATGTCTGTAGTGAAGGCATTGGTCAAAATAAAAATAATTAACAAAATGCCCTTTTAATGCCTGAGACCCAGAAAGGATATCATTTGCTTCTCAGCTACAGTACAGATTCCTGCATTCAACTGTTTCTAGCTCAGGAAGGTGTAACATTTATCTTTATACCCCGACATCGTCACGGAAAGCAGGTATTCTGTTAACTTTTCTGAAACACTCCAACTGGCAGATTCTGCAATTACACAACCAAATTCACTGTAAAAGGAACAGTTCTCACGGCTACTTGAGCTTGCTACTTTCATTCTCTATAGTAATGTGTTCAGGAAGCTAAAATATTTTGCTTCAAAAGCTATTAATAATTAAAAAAACCCCATCCAACAAGCAAACAAACCCAGTCCTACAATATATGCATTTCTGCACAGCAGTTTAGGTTCAGAGTTACATTTTCTGGCAAAGCACCACAGGACTTAGTAGGCATCCTACTATTAAGGAAGTTACTTCCAAGAAAATCAGGGCTTTTGTTTAATACAGCTCTAATGCACATCACCTTCTGGCAGTCACCTGCCATGCTGCTTCTAGCTGTTGTAAAGAATGAGCAGCAATATGGGAATTAGCAGCTGGGAAAGGCTTATCAAAAGCCACAAGAATAAGTGCCAAAAAAATAAATAAATCAGAAATACTAAGTTTTTCAATTCTAATGGAACACAGAAACGCAAAGCAGCCCTTAGTCTCTTGCCCTTCAATTTTTTTGAGGGAAATTTTCAGAAGCCTTGTATATCATGTCAGTGAATTACTTTAATATCCTCCACTGGTAATAACCATAAATCTTAACAGCTTGAATTACTGCATCTTTCTAGTCCTGCTGACTCTCAAGCTGCTCTGTTTTTGTTTTTCTGCTGTAAATGTCAGACAATGAAGCTACAGTATTATTGTTGATAAGGCTAGAAAATGCTCTAGACCCAAAGATCACAAAGGCATCCAGCCTTTATTGAATGAAACGGGGAAACCTGTGTGTACATACACACTTCACTGCCTTGCTGAATCAGGGCCTAACATGTTGCAGTACCTTACAAGAGTTCATTATTGCACATTATTAGGCTGGAAATTTCCACACAAATGTCTTGATGACAACTGAGCGTGTATCAAGAGCCAAGGAGAGAGAGATAATGTACCATGAAAATATACTGAAGATATCTGTATTTGAGTGTTCATTCTCTATAAACATGATTCTTCTCGATAGCACTTCCCACCCTCCCTGCCTCCTTCCTATCTCTTTTTGCATCTGAAGATTAGATATTCCAATGGAAAAATTGGATTGCTGTTATGAACCACTGTAGCACCCAGGCTGGTATGGGGCTCCTATCAGAACAAGGCAGGCACAACTGAATAAATTGCCCTGAATAAATCTGAAATGAAAGGCCCAACTCAACCAGCAAAAGAACATTATGACCTCTCAGTCACCATTATCTCCTACCAATACTACAGTTTTAGGAACACCAGACAGTTTAATACTGGCTTTATTTTCCAGACAGTTGTCAACCAGGGACCGTGAGACCATCAGTTCCCCCAGGAGAGGCCCAACACCAAATGCAGCGTGGCAGCTGTTTGACTAAAATGACCTGCACTGAGACCAAAGCTCCAAATCCTGCTCCTCATCCTTGACTGAACCAGCACTCTTCTCCCGGCAGTCTTCCTTCGCCAGTCTGTCATGGCAATGCTGTATCCTACAATAACACTATTGAATGGAATAAACAGTTGAAAAATTACATGTGGAGACCTGCTGAGCCATGAAACAATATTTACTCATGCCAATTCCCAGCACAACAGTCCTGCAACAAAAGCAACATCACATGTGCCAGTATAGAATTTACACATTCAACATGACCACCAGAGAAGGAATATCTGCTCAGATTGATTTTTAACTCCCTATATTACGTGTCAGATGAGCATTCCTTGTGTTAAGCATGATATTGCATAACACAGAGTTTCAGCATCAAAAACTCTTTAAATTCAGACACACAAATGTAATGTCAGAATGGACAAAACCTGCTGCCATTGCAGCAGGACACTAACATGCCTTCGTGAACACTAATTTTGAAGCAGCTCTGAAGCTTCACCGTCTGAAGTGCATTTTAGGATTGCTTTTCCACCATTCTATTATTTGCTTCTTGCATATTAAGATAAAGTGTTTTCTGTGGCTTATCAATTGGAGCTCAGTCTAACATGTCTGGGTTTAAAACCACCTAACAAAATGTCATCTTCAAGTGACAGGAGCAGCCTTGTGGCTTCTCAAGCACTAGTTCTGGTGCGCTAAACTGGTGGTGTTTACTCTTCACCATTGACCGAGACAGACTCCTGCAGCTCTGGGATTAGAAGCTATTTAGTTAATTGATGCAGCAGAACCAGAAGGATCCCATAACACCATCAATGAATAGACTTCAAAACCAGCAGCTACTGTTCCTTTCATGCCTTTTTCTACAATAAAGTTAAGGAAAAATTTTTCTTGGGAGGGAAACTACCCCAACAGAGAAGCACAGTTGCAATAGTTCAGGTCTGAGAGCAATTTTGAAAATGCTCACAAGTTTTACATTCAGATCTCAATCATACAGACTAATCTCCTGCACTGGGGATTTTCTGTAGTATGGATTTTTTTCTTCCCTGCTGTATGATCAAGATATAAAATGTGTGTCTGCCCAATCTTCTCTAACCACCTGAAAGACCCTAATCATGTGCGTGGGCCTCAGAACCTGAGCAGGAGTAAGAACTCCCATGTATCAGAATTGCAAACTCTAGATGTTTTCACAGGGACTGGTAAGTTATATATAAATGATGATTAAAGAACATGTACCAGAGGTAGAAGATGATAGCTCATTGGTCCCTGCTCAAGAAGGTGAATGACCTGCTAAGATATTAAGTATTCTCCCTCTACTGACAGATACTGTGCTGGAGTGACCTAACCGATGCTTACTTAGCCTGGGAAAATGAGAAATATGATAAGGAGAGAATCTAAACAAAGAAAGGAAAAGGACTACTGAACAGTCATCTAGACCACAATAATTGAAGTAAAAAAAGCGAATGGATGTGAAATGGAGAGAAGAAAACAGGTTAGTGGTAACACTGCTGGTAGCAGAGATCCCCAATATAATGCCACTCTAAGCTGTGCAGCTACACTGATTTTTAAGGCACAGATGGTCACATCTCTGCCACTCTATGTCCAAAATAATGAATCTGAACTGGACATGCTGGACAGTATCGTGCCAACATGCAAGTATAGTAACTCAGCTGTTGCTGTACCTTGCTCCCCAGTGCCTCTGGTTTTAGAGGCAGCACGCACAGACCTTTTATTGCCATAGAACAGTTAATCCATCTAAACAAGAGAGCTTGTAACTACAGAGCGGCTATTTTACAAGCCAATCATCTAAACTTCACCTGCATAGAACATGAGGTCAAGGTATGGCAGTTCTTACAGCATAACACTTTTCCTTCATTGTAGAAGTTCAGAGCTTGTCAGCTCTTTCCTTAGGAACTCAAGATGATCATCAGTTTATCTAGAAACTATTCCATGCTAAAATATATTGGCACTTCTCTTCTATCACAGGAGGTAGTGAGTGGATATCTGGCAGATGACCTCCATGTGGCTGACTGCGTGGAGCCTGGAGGGCTCACTGCTGCACAAACCCAGCAGATGGGACTCTGCAGAAGCCAGTGAATAAGCATCAAGCTGCCCACTTCTCTCCAACACAATCCTGCAAGGCACGTGGGCGCTTTCTTCCTAAGGAGCAGACAGTCCCCTACAGCAGAGAAGGCAAATGAGCATGGTAGGCAGGAGGACAAGCCATTGCGGGTGTTCTTCACCACAGAGGCCTACAGGATTGATAATGCACGTTTACCCATGCAGGTGATCTGTTACATCACAAAATAGTTCTGCTTAAATACACCATGACCTTGCCTGATGTATGAGTCCCTGCCCCATTTCCTGACACCTACAGGGCAATCCCATTGAAGCAGATGTGTATGGGGGAAATATTCTTTACTTGCACTAGTTACATATATAACTGAGGAATGAAGGTGAACAACAAGGGACTTACTGTTGGTTTCTTTAGAATTATATGGCTATTACTGATGACAGGATTCATGCTGCAGACAGTCAAATATGCCTGCACTTTTTCCCCCTGTGCACGATTTTACCTACTGACTAGTCCAATTTTCAGAGATGCAATTAAGAAATTCAGCTCCACCCAGAGCAGATCTCTGAATGAGAAACTGAAGTCCCTTTTCTGAGTGTCTCTACAGAGTCACATGGCTGCTCCACCACATTGCCGCCCTGCCAGGCTTAAAGTTCAGTACACAGCTTGTGCAATGGTGCCAGGCTGGCCCTGAGACCCAACAAACATGCCCTGCTTCTCAGCTGTGACAGCATCTCAGATGTTTCTACCATGCTAATGCGACTAAAAGGCCACTAGTCCAGAACTGGATCCTATTTGGACATTGGAGAGCAGGCAAAGGGAACACGTGACCACCTGCACCTGTCAATGTAAATGTCTCCTTTGACTACTTACTATTTGTGGGACAGAGAAGAGTGGGAGAAAGGCAGACGCTCACAGACAAGTTGTACGGGCTAGGAAGCGATTCAGCTCTCACCAAGTTAAAAGAGCAGGTTCAGCAATGTCTTGCTACAGAAACCAAAACCAGGTAGGAACTATCTCCAGACAGGCAACCACATACGTCTGAGGAAATCGTGCAAAGAATGAATCAGGGCAGACCTCATCTACCAGTGGATGATTTAGCATATGATAAGAACCCAGACTGATTCATCTGTAAAATATAGGCTGAGGATATGTTACAAAAGTATAAAGCTGGAGAAGCTCCTGGGACTTCAGCAGAACTATTTCAGTCTCATGTCAGAACAATGTCATTGAAATCAGCAGCTGATACAGTTGGATTTACGCAGTAGAAAAATCACCTAACAATGACTTTTCCCTCTGCCATGGATTATAATCAGCTGAGCTGCAGCCAGAGACGATGATGGATTCAGCCCTTTCTGAGATGTCAGTGTGATGACAGAATGATAATATTGCTGGACAGTCTGACACACCTGGACATTTCTGGGATGCAAGCACAGCACCTAAACTTGTGGCACACACCTAGCAGAGAGTTGTGAAAGCTGCTGCTTTGCACAAAGGGTGCAGGTCAGATTGTGAAACTTGGTTCATTTAGCTGATTTGATCAGTTACAGTTCAAGTATTTGATCACAACTGGTTTCTTGCCCAGCTAAAAGAATGACTCCGAGATCTAGACAATGCATGAAGAATGCAAGTGTAATCAACACTGAGATCATCATCGCTAATTCTGAGCACTGTATACACCATTAGTGAGCATAAAACCGTTTGTACACAGGCTCTTGGAATTTACTCATGACATTGCTCTTAAAACCAATACTGTGAAGTGGGAGGTGTCATTGCTTGGGGTCCCAAAAGCCATTCCCAAGAACTTTGGAAAGCCAGGTCTCTTATTTAGGAGTCCAAGTATTTACTTTAGGCAAAACTATTTTTAGGCAAGTAAATTTTAAATGGACCACAATCGCATATATCTACCTCATATTAGGTAACAGTGATAAAGAATTTCAAATTTGTCCTCAAGAATTATATGTTTCATCTCTAATATTATTTTTGAAGGTAGAGCAGAGCAATATTTACTGACAATGTGACAGGAGAACAATGGCCTAGTCTGAACTTGGGACAACAGAAAAAGTCAGTTCCCTAGAATGTACCCATATGATGAAATAGCTCGCTTCACTACGATGGCAAAACAAAGCGGCTTAGAAATTCAGAGGCATCCAGTCATGAAGGCTAAGTCAAGCTGTAGGGGCACGGGGTAATCTTTACAAATGAACAAATGGCTTTACTTGCAGAATCATGTCTATGGGTGGCGAGTATCAGCTCAGGGAAAGGAGGCTACTTTATTCCACTAAAGTCTCTTAAGTCATGGGAAAAAGTATTAACCACTTAACAGCAGGAATGCCTACGTTGCATTCACATTGTTTCTCTTGCTGTAAATACAGATGTTGTACGTAACAGTTCTCCTGTGTTTTGTTTCTATTGCCAGCTGAATGGAAAGTACCCACAAGATGTAAAAAATACCAAAAGCAGATGACAGTATGCGTATGGTAAAAGATTATATGACTCTCTGTAGAGAGCGCTCAAGCTTTTCTGAAAGTTTCCTTACATAAAAATGAGATCAATCCCACTTACCTTCAGTGAAACATAATAGTAGGATACAATCTACATCTATATTGATCTAAATATTTGTCAAGAAAGAAGCTTACTGCTCAAAGACTGAACATAACACTGAACATTCAAGTTTACATATCTTCAGTTTTCAGAATATATCCTATAATAATTTATTACAAGGAATGTTTCTCTGCTGTTATTTCAGTTTCACCCTGAAATCGATTACTAGTCCAGTTTACAGGCTCATGCCTCCCTGCAAGGAAAGAATACATGTTGACAGTGGTGTTCATACCTTTGTCTGTGCATCAACAGCAGCTCCTTGGTTAACAAGAACCTCTGCTACGTTGACCCTATCCTCTTGAGCAGCCAGGTGGAGTGGCGTCAGTCCACTCTGCAAATTAAAAGCAACAAGTAACAATCTTCAGAGGAGGCACACAAATACTAAAATGCAAATTCAGGTATCAGTAAGATGCAAAACAGCCTATGAAATTTAAAGAAATTATAAATTCCACTTTCACTATGTGCTTCCTAATCACATTTGTTGATTTGCAAGAAAGTACAATTTGAAAGGCAGGAAGAAAATGTTTCTTTTACACAAGGAGCATTTCTTCATGCAGGCTTAAATGTGGGATAGCAAATTATAGCATTTTAAGAAAAAGTCGCATAGTATTTTTTTGCTTCATGACTAATTCACTTTCTTAGAATGAGTAAGATTTTAAAAGACATATTGAATTACTGTGTACACGTCTACAAGTTTTCTAGAAGTAACATCACTCAGATTTATCCTTACCTTTTACTCCTCTACTTGATCATTTTCAAACACAAACAGAAAAGATAAAACTACATTTCTCTGAGATCAGGTCCATTTCTCTCCACCCAGGGAGTTACAGAGACTTGCTAGATGACATGTATTGACACTCTTACTTTTTGGAAAGCTCATTATTTTCCGTATCTGAAACTTGAGATCTAAAAATCCTTAAAACCTCAGAAAGCTATGCAACTTTCTGTCACATGAAAGACTTCGGGTAAAAGAGATAGAAGAGAGAATGTGCTGATGGGATGTTGTTAGGAACGGGAAAGAATATCCTTTACTTGCAAATTACAGTTCTTTTTCTCTCCTCGTGTTCCTACTGCCTTTAGCACCAGTGACAGAAGAGCAGGTGGCAGCAGTTGCCACATCAGGCAGAAACACTTGCTAAGTTTCCTATCCTTGAACCCAAACTCATGTCCACCATGCACTTGTTACCAAAGGCGGTTATCCTAAGAGCGTTCCCCTCTACTGTACTCAAACATGCAATCCTGATGACAATGCAGCTTAGGTGGGCCACATTACACAAATATGTAACAGTAACCAACTGTGAATTACCTAACGGAGCCTGGATATTATAGGCCAAACCTTCTAAAAAGGCTTAATAAGTGCTCAGTGCCCACAATGGGGCTCTGAGGATTCAGCTCCCAATCATTCTGTGGATCGTGAAGAAAACAAATGCTCTTTTTATTCCCTTTGCAAAAGTCAAAAGTTAGCATGCTTTAAATACCTGGCTTCAAATGTAGGTGCTGAGCTCAAAGGAAATGTGCATCCCTAAGTGAGTACAGGGGAACTATTTTCAAAAGGTGGTTTTAGCAGTATAATGAGAAACCAGAGACTACAACTGAAAAGTAACAGAGTGAAGGATATTGCAGGCAATTAACCTGTGGTGGGACTGAATCAAAATGCCAAGCAGCTGCAATCACGCTCTCTGTATTAGCCTCGGCAGCAAAACCATGATAGCCGATGTGATGCAGAATGTGTACATGGCAAATTGCCCCGCGGGGATACAAAGTACGTCCTGCACTGCTTAAGTCCACACACTTGATTGACATGGGGGGGATGTGTGTGTGTCAACATCTGCAAGAGAAGCTTCCTGAAGGAGGGCCCAAAAATAATGAAACTGTGAAGTCAGAAACAGGAAAACACAGCAGCCCTGCAGAGCATCACCCACAGCCTCAGAGGACACCAAGTCTTTCTACCTGCTGAGAATCAGAAATATTTTCCAAGAAAAATTTGTCTCTTGCCTTTCTACTTTAGACACGTAAATCCATATTGAAACTGCACTTTACAACATCTCTGATGTCTAGTGGGGCATTTAAAGAATTAAGGCTGCACGTTAGATGAAACATTACTACAGAGCAGACGTAATAGCCTACAAATTCATACATGTAGAAACTAAAATCTACCAACTTCCCTTTCCTGCCCTGAGAAGAAATTACACCAAAAGTCACTGTGCTTTAAGAAATAACCCCTGGGGAGGAAGAATCACTTATAACAATGAATGAAATCTCAGACAACCTCGCTGGTTTTATCCCATAAAAAAAAATCAGCTTCCCCTAACAGGTTAGTTACTACCACCACATAATGGGCAGGCATACATCTAGAGGCTCATAAATGACACGTGCCAACCCCACAAACTGCTGAGGGGAGGAAGACATTTTCCCTCTGGGCTTGTTTTGGCAGACTAGCATAAAATGGAAGGGAGGGAGACGGATTAATAAGTTCCTCTGCAGCATGTGCTATCATCAAAACTTGGGTACTACGACATACAGTCCATTCAATGTGACACAGGATGCTACATGCTGCTCTCTTTGCTAGAAGAAACAATGATGTATATTCAAACACCTGTGCCATTTTCAAAACGTGCAGAATCACAGTGGACAAAATTTAATGCAGGCCCCTATCCTTCTCATCACCATGTTTGTTTATTGCCTTAGCACCAAGCAGGGAGAACACTTACCTTGTTGCTGAGGTTTACATTAGCATTTCTAGTAAGAAGCAATGACACCATGTCCACGTGGCCATCCTGAGAGGCAAGATGTACAGGGGCGATACCCTGCCTGGTTACAGCATTGGCATCAGCACCATATTCCAGCAGTGTAGTTGCTATGTCCATCTGGTTTTTCTTGGCAGCTATGTGCAGTGGCGTATAGCCATTCTGTCAACAGAAAGCACTTCATCGCAAGCTACTCATTAAACAATGTGATAAATAACTTTTCTGTACCAACCTGACTCTATGAAAGTAAGCCATGGGTTCTAAAAATTCTGTCAAACATAGTCAAATACAATATTAACAAGTTGTACAAATGAATGTATCAGAGCTTTAAGCAATCTGATTTTGGAAGTACTGCCATGAATAGGAGAATTCTGAAAGAAACTTTCGAGTCTGGGAAAACAAATATCTGTTCAGAAGAGCACAACCTATAGCAATAGGAATTTGAATTTCATTTCACAGATGTTTGCTACTTCTCCTTAAATGTACATAAAATCTTCAACAAACAGAAAAGCAGGATGTGTGTTCATAACTCAGATCAGCTGTTATTGTTTGGTTTTTTCCCCATTTCCCAGTGTGAATGAAAGCATTATGTACATGAAATATACCCTTTCTTGCAACATTTACCCTAAACTTACTGACAGGGTGGTTTTGTTTAGGTCAAGGGAAAATTAAAGCATATAAACTTTAGAGCCTTGCATTCTTTATTTTCCTTCCGATATGTGTACCTAGTGAGCCTACTACTAAAATTAAAGATGCAGTGTCTACTGCATGATATAATTTTATAATTGTCAAAAAAGGATAGATTTGGCAGAAAATAGATAAATAGATCTAAAGAATAAATGATTAGCATGCAAATACCAAAACACTAAGGTATGACCAGCTTTTGGTACAGATTGCAATGCCCCTTTAATCAAGAAATTTGTCTCTCAGAAACCTATTAGCCCTCCTTCTAAAGCAAATGTGCAGACGTATGCATGTGACTAAGGAGGAAGGCTGGAGGGGTGAGACCCTAGCTGCATTTTGCATGGTATCATAAGTACCGTGTACATCTCAGATTACACAGCCCAATAAAATCTATCTAAAGGCACAAAGCATTCATCTGCCTTGGCTCCTCCTTGCGCCCTGTGGGGCAGCAGGGCTGGACGATACGGGAAGGCAGGTCACAACAAATGCAGGGCGATGCAGGTAGGAGCAAAGAATAAATACACAGGGGCACAAAAATTATTACAAGAGAGCTTGCTTTAACAGTAATCTGGAAGCGAGAGAGAGACACACAGCACTAATTCCACCTGGAAAAGGTTCTGTAACCTTCAAAATTCAATTCAGATTCAATTCAGATCTTAGATACTAAGGTATTGCAAAATGACACCCGGGAAACACAGTTTCAAAATTAATAATGGAAGTATAGGGCCACTGAATTTTCACTTTGAAGATAAAATGCTTCAGGAAAACCAAACAAAATCCTATCCCTTAGATTTCCTGCACGAGACTGACATGTAAAACAGACATTGCCACATAAGCGCCTACTAAATCCTAAACACTATGTATTAAATCCGGTGCATATGCTAAACTGTGTAATCTAAATGGAGCTCGTATATTTTGTAAAATAACAAATGCAGTTTTCAAGTCCTGAGAAATGGGCATATATTGCTTTCAGTGGAATGGAAAGCAGCAGGTTGCCAACAGAAGGCAAAAAGAGAGCTGAAAAATAAAAGCTGAAATTCAACTCAGTCTCAGTCTGCATCTTCTCCTCATGATAAGGGCTGTGCTCTGTCACTACGCATAGATGCAGAAGGGAAGGGAGAAGTTTGGAAGGAAGGGGACTGGGTTATTCTGGCTGCCAGGGAAAAGAGGTAAAAAAAGGAAAAGGTTAAAGATGAAGAGACAGAGAAAAACTGAGGTTTGGGGGTAGGGGGGAGAGGAAGAGAAGCATTGTAAGGTGGATGCCAAATTGAAATTAGGCACAAGCCTAATTTTGGCCAATGAAAAAAGAAGAATGGTTCATCAGCATAACTGCTCGTATCACAGCACTGTACTTTGACATGGCCACTTCCCAAATCCTTTCACCAATCACTCTTCGAGGCAAATGCTGCCGGACCAGGCTAATGATCCAATCCTAAGATCAACGTTAAAGACAGGAGCGTCACAGAAAAAGCAACTGCTGATGAAACTGTGGAGCCAGTGATGAGATATGACATAACACATTTATTTATTAGACCACATTTACAAAAGAAATGG
The DNA here is from genome assembly GCA_947846985.1 of Fratercula arctica. Taxonomy (NCBI): domain Eukaryota; kingdom Metazoa; phylum Chordata; class Aves; order Charadriiformes; family Alcidae; genus Fratercula; species Fratercula arctica. The sequence goes on from CANTUZ010000010.1 coordinate 33,286,366, forward strand.
GAAATCATCTCCTGTTACCAACATCATCTTTCAGATGACTGCACAGTGGGTGCCTAAAGCAACAAACATGCTACCGTTAATTTCATTTAGTATTGATGCTCTACTGAGTGTTGCTGTGGCTCACTTGCTGCAGAAAACTAACAAATGCTTTTAGGAAGGCATAGCTGGCACTTGAAGGCCTGAAGTAGCAGCTACAAAACTGTTCTGTTACAGATGGGGAAGCTAAGGTGACCTGCCACATCAGTTTATGCAATATTATACCATAGTCTTCAGTGCTTCCACCTTGGTTTGGACTTCCCAAACCCTTGGCAGTGGCTGCTGCAATCCCTGCCCCTACAGGATGTACAGCTTCCACCAGCAGTTTCTCTCAGTGCAAACTGGGTCAGTGTCTTCTCATCCCCTTCAGAAGGCCCTTTCTTCCCCATGTGACATTTAAGAGTGCTGTGTTGCAGTAGTAAAAGATCAGAGATCACTCCAGTTCACCTCCTGGGGCACTGCTCTGGCAGATTGCCACTATGGACATTATTGATTTTAGACTGTGCTGTTGCTGCTGGCTATCCGTGTTTATTTAACTTTCCTCTCTTTTGCACGATAAGCTCTGGGATCTACCATGTATGACAGACTCCATCCTCCTCTTTAGCCATGCAGAAGGCCTCTAGTGTTATGGCTGTATTCAGTCATGTGTGAGAGGAAGGCAATCAAGAAGAGCTGTCTGTCTATCTACGATACTGGCTTTTCCACTAGCTCTCCCTTTTCCACAGTGTTTTTTTGCAGTGATTTTAGGAATGTATCTGGGTTGTTTCAGATGGGGCATTTACACTGCACTTTCCCCACTTGAGCCTACATATGCTTCTGCCCTATTTTACTTATTGCTGCTGTCCAGCTATCGATTATTGATCCATACATAAAACTGCGATCCACAAAAGACAAAGACACTTTAAGCTTCTCTAAATTCTTTCTTCTACTCAGAATTAGAATACATTTAAATATTTACTCTTTCACATCCCCTGAAATCTTACACTGTGTTGTCTTGCCTACAGTAAATTGCAATCAAAGCAGGGCTGGGACTAGTGGTTTTATTTTCTCACCAGTCCATTTACACTGGAGTAGAAGTGGTGTGAAGCACATTAATAATTATGTACATCATACTGAGAAACACATCACACCTCGGAAGTCATCCTGTGGCACAACACAGGAGAACTACCCCTGTTTAGCAACGCGTTAACTCCAAGCTTGCCCTGCACAGAAGTTAAGATGCAATGATATAAATTTGTCTGGGTTGGAGAAGGTATTGAGGAGAGCGGGCAAGGGAAAGCAAGGCTCAGTATTTGCCAAGACTGGCCTTTATTGAAACTAGAGATTTTAAATTTTTCTACATCTATATTTGTCTTTTTACTGCTATTTTAGTTCCCTGCAGGGTTATTCTAACAGCTTTATGTGGTTGTGAGACATTAATAAACAAGGTCACTGAGCCCCCTGTAATTGCAAGCATATACAGTCTAGAAAGAACAGAGGTAGACAGGGAATCAAGTGACACGAAAAGCCTAGGTATTGTTCCCCCAGAGTGACCAGTACTTGTACCTTGGCAGATGCGTGAGGTGAAGCTCCCTGGTCCAACAGTAGGAGTGCCACTTTTTGATTATCGTAGTGTGCAGCTACATGCAGTGGAGTTAAACCGCTCTAAAAACACATGCAGAACAAACAAGTGCTGTTACAGACTCTCTCCAGGGAAAACTTAAGAGTTTGGAAAATTGGAGTAGATGAGGTGAAAAAACACATTTGTTACTCATTCATGTATCCAGAGTCTTTGATAACTTCAGAATCAAAAAATAAAACAGATTTGAAAATCCTTACTGATCTGTGAAAGTCCTTTTTACTTTTCCCAGGGAAGATGAACAAAGCAGCACATATCTGTGCTAACCCCAGCACAGAGCAGGTAAGGAATTTTGACCCTGAGGTCACACCCTCGGAAATGTTTTTCTTTTACTGCAGTGGATAAGTAAACTGTCCCTTGGATCTCTAAAAATCCAAGCTGGGCTGGTTTAAAAAGCTTGAGGTCCTACTGGCTTTGCCCCCTGTCATGAGACCTGGGGGAGCAGAGCCAGCTGCCTGAATGCTCTGATAAGGACTGTAAATAATCTGGGCAGGAAGGTAGGGGAATGGTTTGTCTCCATTCCCCTGGATGCATACAGAGAAGACACAATTTTGTTGTCAATTAATGACAATAAAAGTCACTTTTGACAAGAGTTTGCTGACTCTTGGCAGCCCCAACAAGGACTGAAATATTACATGAAACCCATTCCAGTTAAACCCAGGCTGTGGATATGAGTGTGATGGTAAGTAGATAGAAGGATATTATTAGAACATTATGTGCATTTAGATATTTGCTGTGCAAGTGGCAGTGGCTTCTTCTGTCCTACCTTTCCAGAAGCGTCAGGAGATGCATTCTTCTGAAGCAGGAGGTTGGCTACCTCAATTTTCCCATATTTTGCAGCCACATGTAGAGGAGTAAATCCTTTCTGTAAGAGAAAGCAGTTTATATAGCAGCCTTGGGCACTCTTTTTCAGGGCAAGGTTTGTTTCTGATTGACAAGGATACTCCTGCTTCTATACATCCCCTTACATAGTCCTGAGTACAGGCTGCAAGTCGGCAGCTTCCCAACTGCCCTGGCAGGTCTGGAGGCCTTCCCTTGCAAGGCAAAGCCCTATGTGTATTAAAACAACTGTAAAAAGCAAAGAGTCAGTTCCTTTCTTCACACCGCCAATGACCCAAGGACAAGGCTGGGTAACAGCTTATCAACTTCCATCAGGAATTTCTGCCCTGCATTCCTTTCATTCCAAGAAAACACATGTCTGATCACTGGGATATGTTATAGGTCAGGCTCTGAGGTAAAAGCACAAGGCTTTGTACACTTTTAACAAAATGTAGCTCATTCTTACATTATTCGTATGTGTATATGGCTCTTGCAGTATTAAATTCACAAGTAGCACTTGCTACAGGTATATTTTAATATTGAAGCTATCACTTTTGCAACTGCCTTACCTTGGTAATGATAGATAAAGATGCACCATGATCCAAAAGAACAGAAGCTACATCTTCATGTCCTTCTCGAGCAGAAAGATGCAGGGGCGTATAGCCAGACGTTGTAGCTGCATTTGGAGATGCTCCTTGCTGGAGCAGCTGCTGTACTATATCTGCTTTTCCCAGTCGAGCAGAAATGTGCAGTGGCGTTTGGTCATCCTAAACGTAAAGGAAAAAACACAGTCCTACATCAGAAAATCACAGCTTATATTTTGACAGAAGAATATTTGCTCAGATCCTATCACTTTTCAAAATTGCAGACTAGCATTAATTCTACTGAGGTCTTACCTTGTGAATATTGCATGCTGGCTTTCTCTTTGTCGTATAACAAAGATATATTGTGCTTTGTTGATGCATCACAAAATATTCCAGACAGGTACATAACCCGTAACAGTAAATAAACTGATCAATTTTCTTAATGTGGATTTGCCTCACTTTGCTTTGCCATTAAAGTGCATTTGAGTTTCCTGTTGAATTTCAGACCTTTCTTAAAACGCAGCAAATGCATAGCTCTGTTCCTCATATCTTGATCTCTTTTATGATTCCCAGCAACATTTAACAACTCAGTCAGCAACCTGAGGTGCTTAGCATGTTATTGCTGAGTAACTTACATTAAGTATCATATTTTGTGCTTTTTTACTGGTGAACAATTTGTTTGGTATTTTGTAGATAGCTTTACAGTGGATGTAACTGTAGATAAAGCACAGTGCTGGAATTCACTGTCGTTTTCTCACTGCTCATTCAGAACACAATAATACCAATGGTTCTAAGTATAGGGGTTGCTCTGTCATGAGTCTTGCTGTCTATTTATTTTCCTTCAGTGAAAATATTGTGGTTGGTTGTGACCTTGTTCTGAGTGTCTAACAGATAATTTCTTCCTTATTCATTATTTGGGTTTGCATTTTTGTCCTCCCCATTCTCCGTTGGTACAATCTTTGGATTAAGCACACTATCGCAACAGTATGGCCAAGAAATCCCACGACCTTATTTTTTCCCGTTCCTCACAAATCTATTCAAACATCTTTCTCTCCCCGTTTTTCCCTGCTGAATTTCCTACCCTTTGAGCACTGCTACCCCACGTCCTGCAGCAGAAGAGTTCTGGGCTGTTCTCTGCTGGGGAGGCCCATCCTAAAGCACTGATTTTGCACCTTTGGGACTTAGGATGAGAGAGCGTCAGGATGTGAATGTTGCTTCTCTACAGGGAAATTCTCTTCTGTCTGGTGGAGACCCTTTGTGGCTCTTAAACATTTCCAGTTTATGCCTGTTTCCCACAAATTTCTCACGGCCGATGTTAGCACTGGCGTATAATCTATTACTTGTATTTAGTTGTTACTTGTGATAACAAATTGATCACAGGCAATAGTTAGCACAAATTAGTTCCTTGTGTGAAATTATTTAGAAAATATTTGCATGACTGCTTCTGAGCACGAACTGTTCACTTTCACAGCTGTCTCTGGAGATTTACAGACCACATGATTCACTTCTATTGTCAGATTGCTTGCAGGTATGAAATCTATCTGCTATAAATGTTTAGTCAGAGCTCCTTATAAGTAGATACTGGTAACTTTTTTTGTGAGCCAATTCACAGATGAAAATTTCACAGTGAAAAAAAGATTTCTTTAAAACTGGTATTAATTTAATTTATTTAATTTAATTTAAGATTGTTATTTATTGCACCCATTTATCTCCTTTCCCTGTCTGTTTCCTGGAACTCTTTTATTTCCATAACTTTGTATGTTTCTCCAGTGGCTCTTGACCATTTATTTTTCCTTCCCTCTTATCTTCCTCAATTGCAGTCGCTTCTATAGGGTCTGTTTCTTCTTTTCAGCCCTATGCTACATCCCTTTACTGTGTCTCCTTACTTTAGGAGACGTTCTTTAGAAGTATAACTATTTTTGAATGCACACAGGCTGATGCTTTGGGGACATGACAGGAGACAGCATAGGATTTGCAGTTTTGCAGAAATAAAAGCAGATTTGAGGCATTCCTCCCTCCCCTTGCTTCCCACCCCAAAACAAAACTCTTCAAACACAGAATAGTCTATATTAAAAGCTGACGAAAAAACAGGTATGGCATCAACATCTCCTGCCTTCTCTCTTACATACAGATCACTCATGGCTACAGTAAGAGAGTACGTAACAAAATATCAGTTGTCATTAAGCCACGGCCCTTGGCTTCATCTCACTTTGCCCTCTCAAAAGACATGTGCAAGATGAATGTGATTACTTGCTCTGTTAAATATAGATAATCTGGGGTTAGCATACCTGACCCATCACCTTACCTTAGCTTTAGCCTCCACCTGAGCTCCATTTTGTACCAGGTATCGAACAACCTCTGTTTGGCCAGCTCTGGCAGCCATGTGCAGCGCCGTTTCTCCTCTCTAGCACGCAGCAGCAAAAACAAAATATCAAAACCATTAAATATTAAAAACACACTGCAGGAAAAACAAACCCCAACATATTTCATAAATGCACAAATACTAGTGACCCAGTTCAGAATAATCTCCACTAGAATATTTTGTATCAGTTGTCTGTGAGTAAGATGGGAGATAAAGTCAATATCTGACCTCTTAGCTGTACGCTCCAAAGCAATTTATTTTAGGGTCAGTTTCCCAATACAATAGTGCCTTTGTCACTTTTGCTGAAAAGAGACAGTGCAATTTTTGTATGTACTAGCCATTTATGAACAGTGTTAAAAATGACATCCTTTTAAATAGAGTCTAATTTAGTCAAACAAAAAAATTATTTCAAACTTTGTATATTCAGATACACATATACACATATTTTTGGCATTCCTCCTGCTATGCCCTGTGCCCTCACTATCATTTGTTATCTGACAAGCACTGAGATGAGTGGACAAGAGGAAAAAAAATCATTACCAAGTACATTAATCTAAGGCTTCATGGACTTAACGGAATACAAATCCAAGGAAACCAGAATAAATTCAGGAGGGGAAACTGCTTTCTACATTTTTGGACATCAATATGTCTTTAGGTACAAACACCTACTAATTTACAAATGGTGTTGCATTTTTATATAATCTCATAGAATTAGCTGACAAAGACCTTAATAAAAGACTGTCTTTTAATTGCACCTGTGTATGGAAGGTGAAAGGGAGATTTTGAATCCAAACTGCTAAAAAGAATCAACAAGCTTCTACTTTCCTCCGGTTTCCCTACTTTCAAATATCCATCTAACAATGATGTTTTTACATCATTGTTCAGTTTTTACACATGCCCTGGGAGCCTTAGGGCACACAGTGCACATCCAGTAGAAAAGCGCACTTGTATGGCTGTATGGACACAGGCAATATGTCCCGACAATCTGCTGCAATCTGTTGATAACGGCAGAACTGCCCTTAAATGGTAGACCCCCGGGGTCCTGGGAAAACAGTGCTCAACAGTCAAGTACACATCTCAAAAATCACATACGAGAAACTATGGTACGTTCTCATTCTTTACTTCAGAAAATAAAGAGAACAGAGTTGGCTTAAGGTCGGCTTCTTTTGAGGTTTCCTCAACCTGTCAAGTACCTCCAAGTAGGAGGCTGCACTTTCCCAAGGCTCTAGTAGGAGCCATGACTGCTATGGAGGTGGAGGGCGAACACCAGAATTAGGCATTTCACAACAGCGCTGTTCCCAGATATTATGATGCATTCATAGTTCTGCCATGCTGAAAAGAAACCAGTTACTCACCACATTGGTAGTGTTGGGTGATGCTCCATGATGCATTAGCTGCGATACAATATTTACATGTCCCATGAAGGCAGCAACATGGATTGGAGTTAGGCCCGACTGAAAATCAAAGCAAAATCAAACTTAAACACCTACTTCCACACTCCTTTACAATAATGCCATGGGGGAAAAAATAAGTTATTCTAAAGTAAGCAAACCCAAGGACTTGCTCTTCTGACAGGATGTTATCTTCTCAAAAACATATACACATACTTAAACTAAAGGGCCCACAGAATTGGAAACATCTATGAGCATGCTTCACAAGCAAACATAAAAATATTCTAGGAATTCAGTCACTTTTTATCAACTAAGATCAACTATAGCTAAGCAAGATTTCTTCCTTAAGTTTTTGCTTAATATCATTTTGTACCAGAAAAAAAAAAAAAAAATTAAAATAGGTAGAAGTATTCCCGGTACAAAGATAAGAATTTCTGGAACATTTAGCTAATGCAAAAAAGATGCTGTGTCCATTGTGCCCACCAAACCCAGTTGCTTTCGGGTGAACAAAAAGGCCTATTGAACTCAGTGGTGAGCTCCATCCCCACTGTTTCTCCAGGAGAAAGGGAATTCAAAACTGTGGCATCCAGCCAGAGAGGCGCAGACACAGATGACATGGGCTAAAGAGAACTCCCCCTTCCCTCAGGACCTTGTGGCACCATCACCATCACAAATCTGCACCACTGCCCCTATACAAAATATAAAAGACCAACTGGAAAGAAAGAGAGAGAAGGAGAAGGGGAGGGGAAAAAAAGGAGCAGTCATTTAGCAGCGCATGACCTCAAGGATTTTGCTTTAGAAATCCAATCAATAGTTAATATTTTTCCAAGTAGCATTACCCTAAAGCCTCTTCACAGCTGCTTCTGCACAGCTGTAGCAACAATCAGCCAGAGGCCGCAGAAGGAGTTTTGCTACCAGGAGAGGGAGAAACCCCAGTGGATCTCTGGAAATCCCCTGATTTAGGCAGCTTCCCCATAACATACACAAGTCCCAGGAGGTGAGGAAAACACACTTTTGCTCCTTTCTCATGAAAACATGAGCAGGAAGGAATAATAACTGGTTGAGTATGTAATTTCTTTTCCCTGTTTCACATAATTTAGTAAATGCTTTTAAAATAATAGACTGCAGGAAATACAATGCATATGTGTCATATTTGACCATAAACACTAACTCATGCTGCAGAGGTTCAAGCCCACAGCTGAAAAGGTGCAGTGTCTACAAATGGAAGTATGGAATCTACCTGGAAAGCAGAATTTACCATAGAAAAGGCAATAAGCATTACCTTTAACAAAGTTTACATGCAATGATGACTATGTGTGACATTTGGTACCGATTCCTCTTGTTGCGTTTACACTACTTATTCAGATCTCACAACCCAACACTTGTTTGCTGTCAGATTGCTTTGGGGAGGAATACTGTGAAGCTTTCTGGCCAATTTGTTTTGATGGCCAGATATAATCTATCTTACTAGAGAAATAGCAGCTTATGTATGGATGCTAGGTTCCAGCTCGTAATTCTGCCTGGAAAATTTGTTACTGTATAGACAGCCAGTGAAAGAGGCAGGCAAGAAGGTAGAGCCCTGCAGTGAAGTACCATGATGAATCTCAATAAATATAGTCAAATGTGGTTTGAGATCACGTGAGATCATGGTGAGGTAACAACAGGAAATAAAGGATGAGCTCTTGCTTTTGGAAAGTTTTTGCTTGAAAAAGCAATTCAGAGGATACAGATCAGACTGTTAACGTGGCTTACTCACAAGACAGTGTAGTATTGCTGTTGCTTTCATTCTTTTAATTCTTTATATTCAAAAGGGATAAAATTGAATAGATACTTTTTCTGCTTCACAGTTGACTGATTAATATGGAGGACAGACATGGCACCTCTTCTGTTAAGGTTTTCATTGCACCTCTCATTTGCTAACATGACTTCAAACTAGACTCTGCAAGCTGCATCTACGAGCCCTATGGATTTTAAATACCAGTCTGGAGATGCGTGAACTGTAGCAAGGGCAGGCTCAGTTGAAAGCCAGAAAGGGAGCTGTATGATTTACTACTCGATAATTAGAACAAAAACCCATGCATCAAATGAAACTTCGTTTTGGCGACATGAACTGCTCCCAGTTGTATCTTGTTTAATCAATGGAATTATCATTTTCAAACCTGGCTTCTTCATCTGTGGTCATACATTTATGTATGTGACCTTTCCTCCTAACTTAGTAGAGTATACACACACAAACCAAATTTTCCATAGGTACTTAATTAATCTATAAATTGTGCCAATAACTGGGTGTAGACCATCGCATGCTGATTAAAGTAATAGCATATTGATTGCTGTCTAACTGATTTGTGATGCCGCGTGATGGTGGGTGAATATCATTTCTGGTGGAAAGCCAAAACAAGGTCTGTGAATTAAACCACGTTTCCAAACAGGAGTTGAGCACAGTCTTCAGCTTCATCTCCTTAACAGGGTGAATTTCATCTTCTGTGCATTAAATTACAGATGAAAATTGGCAGAAATTATAGGTTTTTTTTTTAAGTTTGTTTTAAAAATTGTTTTAAAATCTGTTATGTTTCACTCGTTATCCCCACTGTATTCTCAAACTATCAATTGTTTATGTGTTGTGATTCATTAGGGCAACTGACTTTATTATTCAGTTTTATTATTTGGTAATATCTAGTTGAAAATAATTGTTGACTTGAATGGTAGTACCTGCTCTTTCAGAAATATATAAAAAAATAATCAATACAGTTATGATGAATTTTGCAGGAAAAACAAAGACAAATGTGAAAAGACCACTTCTTACCTCAGTCACAGCTTGGATTGATGCGCCATGCTTTAGAAGAAGTTCCATCACTTTTATTCTGTTCTTCTTGCAGGCAATGTGAAGAGGTGTGAAACCATTCTGTAAATGAGAAAGAATATACTTTTTGAAACCGTATATATCATGGAAAAGTAGAATAGGGCATGGAGTTCACATACAACATTCCTCTCTTTTAACAAAACACCTCCCAGATTCATTTTAGCTTCCCTCGATTGTTCATATAAAAAACTTATAAAAAGACATACTTCATATAGCCAGTTTTAGTTACGAAATATATTGCCCACTCCAATAAAGAAATTATTTTTCAAAATTCTTAGTTCATATAAAACTATCAAAAGCTTCTTTTTTGCCTAAGGATATTCACTGTTAACTGGGTGGGGGGTTTTGCTGGAGGTTTTTTTGGGGGTTGGGTTTTTTTTGGTTTGGTTTTCTTTTGACTTTTCAGAACTGCTGATAAAAAAGGCACTTTACCTTCACAAGCTCTGGCATTTGGATCCTCTTCTAAACTAATTTTACTACTTTTTTTTTTTTTTAAATTCATTATCTCCCAGTTTACTGTAATTACAATTATTTTGCCCCCTCTTTAGAAAAAAATAATTGTATGTGCAGCAGAGCAAACATTTAAAACTACCATCTTATTTGGCATGAGATGATATGACAGAAAACAAGTAAAGCAGGAAAATAAGCTGTCCAGAGCATCCACGACTGGTACAATAACATCAGTGCACTGAATGCTGATGCCGCTCTGTATATTCATCAAAAAAGCCTTTGCAGAACAATTCTGAAAACAGCTGACAGAACTGGTCCCTCGGATCTGATCAAAATTAGCTTTTTTACCTGCCACATAGGAAAGAATATCATATGCTTTTGTAATGTGGGATCTGTGCAATTGTCTGTTCCAGTTAAGTGTGAGCAGCTCCCAGCTCCCTCCTTGGCAGTGGCCAATGCCCAGGGCAAGCTCAGATGTCATTCAGGGAAAAGCGAGCTCAAGCTCCAGATACTGCACCCAGGCTCCTTCTAACTTAATCATCCTGAGCGGGGGTCAGGACAGAATAAAAGGAAACATTAAAAGATTTCAGGGAAAAGGTAATCTGTGGCTAGGTTACCAGACCAATGAGAGGCTACTGCCAGCAACCCCAACAAGCTAAACCTGATGATGTTTTGATTATTTCAGAAGGCAAAAATAAATATTACAAGGCCTACAAGCCTCCCCACTTGCTGGTTGTAGTGAACAAACCCCGTATATCATAATACCTTGCCCAAAGACACCTGATGACAGGTTAATCTGACACAAAAGCACAGAGGGGCCGAGAGAAGGAGATCTATGGAGCCTGTGCTGTTTTCAAGAGAGTCAGTCCCACCTGGCTTGGGAAGGTTTCAGGAGCTCACATAATATTTCAGGAATTGAATGAATTAGTAGCATCAGGCTTTGAAACCAACAGTCAACCCAATTAATGTCAGAACATAAATTTATTTGGAACAGTTATTGAAGAACAAATCAAAAAGACATTTTAAAAAGAACGGATTGCAAGTATAATTTTGAGCAAAATGCATCAATGCATTCAGTTCGTATGCAGTTTAATTACACTAAGATTTTGTTGCTGAAGTTGTTTTTTAAAAGTAGAAAGGCATATGACTCCATTGACATAATTACAAAATACCACAAATATTTATGTAACTCATTCCTACTTTTTACTGTTTCACATCTTTGAGAGCTAATAAAAACTCTCTCAGTTTTAAGCATTGCTGATTATTTTCTCTTTACAAACATTCAGAAAATGGAAATTCTCTCCATACCAAAGACTACAGCAGTTACGTCTGCAGCTGCTTCATGTATTCAGAATCATAACGAGCTACCAGGAGGCTAAAGTGCTCTAATTATACTAGAAATTCATAAATCACGGTTGACTGTCCGTAAGCAAAGGTCTACTCTGATCGCATGATACATTATTAACAGTTTGAACCTCGAGCATCCTCGCTTGGACTGCAGCAATACAACATATCCTCACTGTCAACCATCAGCAGGCAGAAAATAACTCTCAAATAAGTCTCACTGCAACATTGGAAGAATGTTTAGCTGTGAATAGTAACCCACTGTGTACTCACCAGTGCTTTGGCATTAGGATTAGCTTTCTTGTCCAAGAGAACTTTGGCAACTTTGTAGTGGCCACAGTGGGCGGCAACATGCAGCGCAGTCAGATAGTCGTTAGTGACATCATCTACAGGCACGTTGTGCTGAATCAGAAGCTGAACACAGTTTAGATGATCTCCTTGTGTTGCCATGTGCAACGGAGACAAACCATTCTGCGAACAAAGAGACCCAACACTGATGGGTTATAGGCAGCTCAGAGAAATGAAACTCCTCCACGTTGTTGTTAGAGCATTTGTTGTATGAAGAATTTTACAAGCCCAGAGAGCACCCAAATTAAACTTAACGTGTTCAGTGCAACAACGAGGGTTCTTACTCTGGCAAAAGCCACATGGAATTTGGAGCTTGTTTGGTTAGAGTTTGTAGGCAGTTCTACCTTAAGAAAACACTCATACCACACCAGCAATGCTCTAAAGGTACCTCATTTCAGCCAGTGTAGCTCAGATAAGTTGCTTGAGGTAAATGAGTTATGTGAAGAACAGCACTTTGTGACGTCTAATAGTTGCTGTTTCTAAAAGCTGCATTAAATTCACTGCTGTAATGTAGCCTGCATATACCAGGCAAGAGAGAGCAGGTCAGAGCATCACTCAAACCTTCCCTTATCCCTCCACTAGTGTTTTCCTGAATTTGGGTTCACACCTTAACACCATATTACACATCTGTAGAGACCATTCTTCCCAGCCAACATTGTACAACAGCAAAAGTTTTGAATGCAACTGGGCTAAAAAAATCTGAATGAGACCACCATGATGTGACGTACCAGCAGCAGTGGTAAAAAGCTCTGTTTCATCAGGGAAACACCTGAGAGAGATTCTCGTTTAAGAACAAAACCTGTAACAAGAATTGTTTCTTGCACTGCTTACAATAGTTATCCACAAGCTGCCAACATATATTTCATTTCCAGAGTAAACACGCAAGGGAAATAATTCTCAAAACTTTAAAAGACTGAACCTATTTTATGACAAAAGATTAAAAAATATGATAGAATGAAAGAAGTCTTGTTAGCAGAGGTGCATGAGCTCCTTAGATAAACCTCAACATACCTTCTTCTGTTTGTATTCTGTTTGCTTTTTTTTACTTAGTCCTTCTAATGGCAAAATTAGATTCAAGTGCAGGAGCTATTCTGGTAATAAATAATAGTATATAATCCATAAATGACTGACAGTACGCAATGTTTGCCATCATGAAGAAGCTGAAACTCTTGCTCACAGATGTAGTGCCCTCGTGTGACCACAATTAGCAAAGGCAAAGTAGCAACGTCAAACCAGCAGAGGCCTTCAGCTTTCTGAAACAGATGATTTCTTTCTTCTCCCTTCCCATGGACATATCATAACAGTAATGACAAACATTCAAAATAAAGGTGGAAATACACAGTGAAATAATTTTTAAAATTGACATGGACGAGGGATGGTGAAAGCAAACAGGCTAATACTGCCAGAATTTGAAAGCCCTTTACATTCAGTGCTGAGAAGGAGACATTCTTGGACACAGTTTTATCTTTCAAGTAAGATTATCTCATGGGGATCTCAACTGTGATTTATATTGGCTTTGGATAAGCCTCTCTCCCATTCCCAAAGGCTACTACAGCAATTATCTGCATAGAAGCTTGATACTAGCAATGCATTTTAAATGTTTTCACTTTCTTCTACTGTAGTTAAACAGGAGAATAATAAAAAAAAAAGATTAAATTCTCCCAGCCACCAAGTCCTCCTGATAACAGTTTATAACTGCTGATGCTTTTCAGGTGATAGTAAAAAATCATGAAACTTTATACACGGTTCTGTTCCATTTTTATAAGAAAGATCCTTCAGGTGAAAAGTGTCATTCTTCACAATAAGAGCCAATAAAGCACACTGATTAATGGAGTAAGAAATTGAGAAGATGACATGGGACTCCCTTATAGGAGAGGTTTGTACAAAAGAGGCTGACATTGATGGAAAAGAAGGGAAGAAGCAGAGCAGCCGCAAATCAATTTGAGAAAATCAGCAAGATGCTTGACACAAATCTGTCATGGATGAGAAAAGTGCAGCAACTAGCCAGACTTTACACAAAAGAGCAAGGGACAAGGCTGGGTCCTAAAGAAGCTGATGAAGACAAAACATCATTGGAATATTGTCTTTTGTTATGACCTAAACCAGGCTTGCTCTTAAGTCTGTTGTAGTAGAAGATACTCTGCAATCTTACACAAGTCAGCTAATATTTCAATGCCTTTGTCTTCCCACTTTTAACATAAAAATATTACATATAACAACGTTCTCCTGTCCCATATCCATGTTGTGAGAGACAACCCACCAATGACTGTAAGAAGTGATTTAGTACTTCAAATGGAGCCACTACATAAACACTGTTACGTTACTATTTTTATGAAGATTGCTTAGAAAACACTAAAAGGTGAAGTTCAGGATTAATCAATAATGACGACAGTCATACAATCATAGAATTGTCTAGGTTGGAAAAGACCTTTAAGATCACTGAGTCCAGCCATTAACCTAACACTGCCAAACCAACACTAAGCCATGTCCCTAAGCACTGTGTCTACCTGTCTTTTAAACACCTCCAGGGATGGTGATTCAACCACTTCCCTGGCAGCCTGTTACACGTGGTATCTTAAACTCTGTCACATGATACCTTACTGTTACCTGACACCTTAAAAAAAACAACAAACAAACCCCAAAGAACAGAAGAGGACCACAGAGATGAAAGAGAGCATCAAATGCCTGACTAGGCAAACATAAAATTATCAGTGATGCATAGCTTCTTTTGTAGCTGTGTTAAAGCACTTTAATCAGGGAAAGCGCCATTATGGGAAAACAAGAAAAAAGAAAAAAGAAAGAAAGAAGAAAAAAGAAAAAAAAAGAAAGAAAAAAGAAAAGAAAGAAGGAAAGAAGAAGGAAAGAAGAAGGAAAGAAGAAGGAAAGAAGAAGGAAAGAAGAAGGAAAGAAGAAGGAAAGAAGAAGGAAAGAAGAAGGAAAGAAGAAGGAAAGAAGAAGGAAAGAAGAAGGAAAGAAGAAGGAAAGAAGAAGGAAAGAAGAAGGAAAAAGAAGAAGGAAAAAAGAAAAAAAGAAAAAAGAAAAAAGAAAAAAAGAAAAAAGAAAAAAGAAAAAAAGAAAAAAGAAAAAAGAAAAAAAGAAAAAAAGAAAAAAGAAAAAAAGAAAAAAGAAAAAAGAAAAAAGAAAAAAAAAGAAAAAAAGAAAAAAGGAAAAAAAGAAAAAAAAAGAAAAAAAAAGAAAAAAAAAGAAAGAAAAAAGAAAGAAAAAAGAAAGAAAAAAGAAAGAAAAAAGAAAGAAAAAAGAAAGAAAAAAGAGCCAAAAAAAGCCTAGAAAAAACAGTAATTAAAAAAAGACGGACATTGATACACAGTCATTTCTCACACAGAAAATCACTGGCATAATCAGGACTAGAATTCAGTTTGCCTTTTGCATGTAGAAAACCCCAGATAACCCATTAGAACATTGCCTCCCCTTAAAATAAATCTAAGGTCATTCCAGGGCAAAAAAGGGTTAGCACTACTCTAAACAATCTCCAGCAGGAAATAGGTATCAAACTGCAGTCTGGTTATTCTTCTGAGTTTTATATAACATGCAAAAACTTTGTGAAATTCAAATTCTTTCAAAGATGTGACCTTTTTCCAATAATGTATGACTTAATTTGAAGAGAATGGAGCCACATATTTTTGCAGAGGACAGTACAACAGTTTAATGCCAAATGAATGGATTCATTTATGTCATTCAGAGGTACCACTACTTCTTATCTCACCTTCTGAAAACAGTACAATTAACATATCAGAGGGAAACTCAGTAAGATTTGCACTTTCTTTTATTCACTTTTTAACACATAACATAGTTTTCCCTCTTTCAGAGAGGAGGCTCCCATTTGGCCCAAGGTGTTTATATAAGCCTCTGCAGGTCCCCATCCAAAGTGTGTCTTTCAGCCTTGGGCTATTTCAAACCCACTCTCCCATGTTCTCCTCTGCCTGATTTTGGCTAGTGACCTCTGTGACAGGCTGTGTGAATCTCCTCAGGAAGAACAACAAATTCAAAACCCACAGGCCTTGAACAGCAGGTTAAGTTTAGGGATAACACCTGACAACACAAAATCCATGCGACAAAGAAATATAGTTTCTTAGGAGAGGTTCTCATTTATGACAGTGGAAACCAAAGCAATGGTGTTTAGTGGTTTGTTTTTTTTTTTCTTTAAGTATTTACTTGAGCTACCAGAGAGTGTGGAATAGCCTTACTCCTTGGAGTATGAGTTCTAGGGCTCTGAGAGTGGCAGTGGTGTGGATACGTGCCCCAAGGGGCTCCTAGACAGCGCCCTGCTGTCTCCCCCTGCTCCTGAAGTTTGCAAGTCAGGGCTGTGGGAGTCCATGGAAACTCCACATGCAGAGGATGGGTGGATCCTGTCTGTCAGATTACCCATGACAGCACTTGCCAGTGACTCACTAGGCAGAGGAAAGCTGGTGCCAACCTCCCCAAACAAATGCTAAATATATTCCAATAAGGGGGGAAAAAAAACCCCAAAGAAGAGGGAAGAGAAAAGCAGAATATAGAAGGGCACTGAGACAGAATAGGACAGGATGACAGAAGAGAGAAAAGAAACAACAGAAGGAAACAAGAAATGTTGTTGAAATATACTGCTTGCAGACTGCGAGAAAAAATGTAGTGGAAGGCTATCTTGGGAAAGTACCTCAACAAACTGCACAACCCAAATGTCAGCCGTGAATGAGAAAGTCATGGTTTGTAGTGGTGTTACAAAACAGACTGCTGCACTGAGATTTAAAATTAGCAGTAACAGCACAGCAGAGACCACCACCACCAGAAGAGTTCTGGCAAGCGCGTGCTTTAATGCCAGCCCTTGGGTCTAAAGCAATCTGCACGCTCTGGCGCAGGTGATTTGAAATTCCCATGAAGAATTTTGCATGATAAACTGCAGAGAGATAGAAAGTGGAGAAACTGGTAATCAGCCCAAGTCCTAAGGAAATACGAGCTGTCTCTGCAAAGAGACATTGCTCTATTTTTATCTCTTATCTCTAGTCTAGCCTTAGGGCAATTTGGTGCAAGCTGAAGATATATTGTAATCACCATGTATTTATTCCAGGATAGATACAGAGATTTTCAACTACTGAAATTCTGAGGGATAGGGTTACCCTCCATGCCTTTTTGCTTGGCGCAGAAACCTTTTCTTGTGTACCTCAATTTAACACATTTTACATACGCAGACGTGCGCTACATACGGCATTCACTTTGGAGATCTCCCACACAGTTACTTTAAATAGCTATGAAATAGGAAAGTTATTGTCAAACCCTTAAATATATGAGACATACAAAATTACATAAAAAAGAAAAAAAGTACAAGGATTATCCCAGCAGAAAACAGTACCAGTTACCTTGGTTTTGGAAAGAATAGGGGCACCACGATCCAGCAGCATTTCTACAACCTGTTCGTGGCCGCTTCTTGCTCCACAGTGGAGGGGGGTCAACCCATCCTGTGGGACACAAGCATTATAATCAATTAGTTTCTGACACAGTAAAAGCTTGTGCACTTTCATAAAGACCTATGATGTCCTAAGAAACTAATTCCTTCAGGATGTTGCTCCTACACAACTGGACAGCTGAACCTCAAAGCGACAGAGTACATTTTGGCTCTGATTTTCTAAACATGTAAACAGTCATATCGAATTGGTGCTCATGCAGTGAGCTGCTTCCAGGCCCTCATGGCACATGCGTAAAGTGGTAAATACACATACAGGAAAAAGATGAGAGTACTCTTCAGGTACTTTTTGTCTGCATGCCTTTGAGAAAACTGGGTCTTTCATTTACCAATAGGCATCAAAGTTAATGGATAGTCCTTTTGTCTGAGAGAAAAAAAAATTAAAATTTTTCCTACTTAAGGCTTTTTTTATTACACAGATTTTGACAGGTGTACAGCAGATGAGAAAACCATCTTAATTCCAGGTGATAAAATTATGTTGGATTAACTTCTGTCTCTTGTGGAGACCGTACTTGTGTGATTTCCAGCTGAATTACTGGTCTAGAGTCAAGGCATACTGACAATACCTCTTTTAGAATAGTTTGCTTAGTAACAGCTATCATCATATCAGAAATACATTCCTTAAATAAGGGGAAGAGTCTTTTTAACATTAACAGAGTTAGTCCAAACTGATGTGATTATTCTTTGACTTGTACCGTGTTTACAATGCTCAAATAACCTGCTGCACACGAGTGCTATGATGCAAGAGAGCACATATGCCTTGAGTAATTGCAAGTGAAGTCCCGTGGAGTTTTCCAATGCCATGACATAGTGCTTGTTACAAACAGTAACATCATAGTTTCAAGAAAAATAAGGAAGAAAAAACAATGTCTTCAGAATTAGGTAGAGCAAACACTGAATTTCTTACAAGCAAAACAAACATGCAGGAGATGCTGTCACACAGAAGCAGTATTGTATTTTCACTAAATATGTCAAAAGAGAAGCCTTTATAAGGAAGGATGAAACTAATAAAGAAGAAAGATAAATATTTATTAGTTTTCCAAATACAAGTCATAAAGGAAAGGGCTTTTCCCAGTGTCTTCCAGCACTCTGATAACACATATGTTGCATTGTCTAAAATATGTATGTCACATCATTTTTATAAAAAGGGTTATCTAAAATTCCTTCTCACACATCTTGTGCTTGCTAATTGATGCACATGCACTTACTCCCTCTCTGTCTCTGTATGGTAGCAAGCACCATTAAGATACCTCCTTAGACATATTTTCCATGCATAATTATAGTATTTTTTTCTTGATAGTTCCTAAACCTTTGCACTCTAGTAGAACATCAGCTTAAGGCCTGCAAGGTGTAGAGGGCAGCCGGGGAGAGGGAGGCAGTGATTCAGAGAGCCTTACACTCTCCTGCGCCTACTTTCTTTCCCTCTCCTAATGAGCCTATAAAAGATAGCAGACAGAAGTTGTTGTGAGTAACTTTTTTTGCTAGTCTCATTTAAAACTTGTATGGTTCTCACTGGGCATGTTCTTCCACTTTAAGTAAGGCATATGTTTTTGATGTAGATGAAGAAAAGGTTTTGGTTCAGACTTAACTTGATCAGGACTCAGGGAGTCATTTGTTCATGCAAGATGAACAGTTTGGCCCACTGTGTTCCTACTGGCATCTCTGGAGCTGATGCTACTGTCATTTCTGCTTCTTTCTGTTATTTTAGCCCATGAAGTACAGGGAGGGTCATGTTGTTAAAATTATACTACACCAAAAAAAAAGATGTATTGCTCAAAACACATAAATAAAGACAAAGAGAAAAAATATCAAAACCCATGAATAGTACATTTATCAGCTGAGTTGCAAATGTTTTGCTGTAGCTTCACAAGTGTTTAAAAAACATAATGTGTATTTCCCATAACAGTAGTTTCCACAGGCAAGGGCATATCAAGTACTGAGCAGAATGCAAACAACTAATATAAAGATATCACACACACAGAAAAACATGTATGGGAAAGAAAATAAAAACATGCAAGGCAAGGTAGCTAGAGACCTGTAGGGCAGGAACTGAAGATCATGTACATTAGTTTGTTCATTCTTTTTACTTCCTATAATTATCCTATTCTCCAGGCACATCAAAGAAAGATACTCAGGAAGATCAGGCACAAAACTGTAAATTAGGGAACATTTTCCAGATTTCATTCCCCGCCGGCACATTTCACCAATGTACCTTGGATAGTACGCAGCAAGCTCACAGAGAATGAGACACATTTGAGCACCTTCATGCATGAGAGCAGACCCTTAAAAACTACTCCAACCCTCTCACAGTGCCTGCCCCCCCCAGCTTGTGCCTACGGCTGACAATGTTCCTGGGGCACAGGAGGTGGCAGGCAGTCGTGCTTGGCCAGCCAGAGCTTGTTCTAGTCCACACAGCAGTCACTACCACCAGATGCATCGCATGGCGTGACACAACATTACAATGCAATGTAGGTGCTCGTTGGGACAGACGCTCTAGAGCTATTGTTAAGATGATGTCAGGACTCCCACTGCAAAGAGCAAATACACTTGAAGACAGTTCATTTAGCTGCAGAGATCTTTTTTTGGTATTCTGAAAAGATATCGTCTATTCACCTGACTTGGTTAATTGCTATATGGCATTAAAAGCACATAAAAGATCTGAAACACAGATCACAGAAAGATTTTGTCTGAAAAAAAAGAGAGAATCTGAGATTAAAAGAGACTGCTCTGAACTCAGCAAGACTTCACTGATTTTGTCAGGAGGTTTTCTAGTTGCTTATTTACTGTTTATATAGACTATACCATGTGAAGCGTAAAATACATTACATGTATTAGGAAACAAACTTGCCTTAATATGATAGCCTGCAATGGCTCAGAAAAACCATTACAAACGATTATGACAATAATCTGCAGATTAAGGACTCTCTAAGTATGCGCTGACATGATAAATCATATCATCTGTATTATCTATCCCTCCAGAGAGCCTGAGAGCAGCTCCAGCAAAGCCAGGAGGACAACAGGAGGAGTTCTGCTTAGGCACGAGCTTCCCATAAGCATTGCTCACCCACATCTGGGGCTGCTGCTCTTTCTTTAGCTTTTATTCCAAACACACACAGACTCGCCACAAATAAATGAGACCTAAGCATTGTTTCTGGTGCCTGTCGAGACTCGGATACCTGTGTAGCTCCCTGATCTTGTGACAGTGGGGTCACAACTGGCTTGAGGTTAGCAGATGACAGTGCAGGCAGCTGAGCCTCCCTGCTGCAGTGTGTTTCTCAGCCACCACACATGGCTCTAAGGGACCCCTGAGTGGCATGGGTAAGCACAGACCAGCCTCCCTGTGCTCCTCAGCTACCCCTTCCCTGTCACGCTCACCCAGGATTTCCCTCGCATAATGGGATCCTCCAGGGCTGTACTCCAAATCCATGGTAGCCGCAGTACCACAACTCTCACATCAGCGAGCATCAGCTTCAACCCAGTCTATGAGCGACGAAATTAAGCACAGCACCCGGTAAAAACTTTTCTGTGATGCAAATATTCATCAAGAGCTCGTCAGAATTTGAGCCAGATCCCAGAACCTGTCCATGGGTTTGGCAGGAGTGTGACAGGCACTCCACTCCCCTGAGCCAGAGGTAGAAGACCTGCTTCCCCAGGGGAGCAATTACTGCTGCTTCCAGGGTTTATCATCCCCATCGCTGCTTAGGGAGCCTCCCTGCTTCAGCCTAGCAGGGCTCTGTATCTCATAGTCCCTCCATGCCCAAAGTCTCCTGAATTCTTCACCTCATTGGCACTACTGCAACCTGCCCCTTCTGTACAATAGGACAACAAAGGAGGTTTATTCTTTCTACACATGAAAAATGTGCTGAGAGTGCCAAGTCAGTGTTATTCTTGTAGTTATTTTCTATTTTAATACACATGGCTTTTCTGGAGCAGCTTATGTATGATCTGATGCATCTTAAAAGAACACATCCCACATGTTTTCATGCAGATATGAGTGCTGGCCTGTTATTTAGCTGCAAAATCAGTAGAATGAAGATTATAAACACTTATTGTTAATCCAAGCTAAAACTTGCTTGCTGCCTGCTTCAGACAAATTCACTTTGGCATATACAGTGTTAGACAGCCAAAGCAAATCAAGCTACTTTAATCAACCTCTCTAATTAAACTTTATCTTTTGTAAAGTCTCTTCTGGAAGACAGAGAAAAAATAATCAGGGCAACATTCAGTAAACATGTTAAGTGAGGCATTAATAGGTCTTTGCTTAGAATGTTAGTTAAAAACCTTAACGATAAAAGCTGCCCCGGATGGACAAAAGCAGCACATTGTTCTTGAGGAGCAGCCTTAAGAATTCAGAACAAAGCACCAAGTACCAGCTGCTAGACATCTCCCACAAAAAAAGGACAGAGAGAACATAAACAGCTGGTTAAAATAAACAATCCAATATAAGTGTGAACTGAAACGAAAAAAAAGAGATGGCTGAGCCTCCAAACAGTTGTAAGATCATTTTTGGAAATAACCTCATACGCTCGCATGTCATCTCCACTCCTAACTAGAGTTTGCAGGTATGCAACAATATTTACAGTGTCCGAAAACGCTAGTCCTGATGAATATAGAGAAACTGTGTGTCTATGCATGACTTTTACAGTAATTCCACCAGGATACGGATTTAGCCCTTCATGTTAACCTTTTGTGCAGTTCTTCAGCGCTGCAGTTTCCAGGACCGTTTGCCAGCAGCAAACGAAAACGCTCATGGAAATGACTAAGGAAAAGAAACCATTACCCCAACGTATTTAATATGCAGGAAAGGCTTTATGTGAATTTATCTATAAAATGAGCATGTTTGTTAAAAGTAAAAATAGACATTATGTGGAGCATATTCCTAATACCCCATACAGAGAATGGATTGCAGAAACAGATCACAAAATGACAGCTGAATAGCTAAATCTGTCCCAACTAAGAGTCAGTACAGCAAATCCTGGCCCTGTAAGTGTTCGGTCAACAACACAAAACAGTATCTTCTGCATGGTGAATTACGGACCTGATACAGGAGAAACAAATACCTAGGCATTTCTGCCTTTGAGCAAAAGAAACAAGCAATTTTCAAGAATTTCTGTCCTTTCATATGGGTACAGAACCTTTGCCATTCACCTTTAAGGAGGTATTTTGTGTTCTGTAACCAACATTTGCATTAAATAATATCATGGTGTCCAAGACAAAAACTGTTTTAATTAAACAAAAAAAAATGATCTTGCTCATCTCTTATCCACAAAAATTCTGCTCATCTCTTTAAAACCTCTTAAAAAAGAAAAGAAAAAAGGAGAGGAGAGGGAGAGGAGAGGGAGAGGAGAGGGAGAGGAGAGGGAGAGGAGAGGGAGAGGAAAGGGAGAGGAAAGGGAGAGGAGAGGGAGAGGAGAGGGAGAGGAGAGGGAGAGGAGAGGGAGAGGAGAGGGAGAGGAGAGGGAGAGGAGAGGGAGAGGAGAGGGAGAGGAGAGGGAGAGGAGAGGAGAGGGAGGGCTCTCAGTTATAAATCTGGTGCTATGAGCCTCACTTATTTTCACGTGCAAATCCCATCTGTTTATCGAGTTGTGTGTGCATCCAGCACCCGCACCTGCCTCGCAGAACACCACAAGGCCGGGCTCTGACTGGGCATCCAGCTGACAGGCATGACTTGATACATGGATCAGAAAAGACAGCCTTGGCTGCTCTTTGCCTTTCAGTACATCCAGTAGAGGTGATGCTGTCGCAAACAGATATGACTGAAGCTTTTGTCATCCTGTATTTTTGTAAGGCCATTCTGTGTCTGGGACATTAGAAAAAGAATGGTGCTTAAAAAAAATGAAATGACGGCAAAGTTGACATGCTGCAATTGTTCTGCCTCAGAAAACAACATTGGGTCAGGTAGGAATAACAGGAGAGTTTTAGCATGAACATGCATTGCAACAGTTCACAACAATTAATCTTTGCTATTGAATATGAGAACTAGGCAGACAGTCCTGAAACAATGTTCTTTCTTCATCTAGCACCATATTACTCCAGCATTCTATTGCTTCTCCTATTGATTTCTAAATCCTTCCCGATCTATTCCAGCGATGTTCTTCCCTTCTCTCAACCATGCAGCTGTCTGCGCGGTTCTGTCAGTCTCCTCGGCAGAGGCACATGCCGCCCAGACCACAGGCTGGTAAAGCCTTGCCAGGATGAGTCAGTGCTGCCGGGAGCAAAACTTCCACTTAGTCACTAACTGCCAGAAAATGATGCCTCTGGTAATGCCAGAGAAGTGCAACGATGAGTGACACACGTACAGCACAAGCAGGAGAAGTTATGCAAATCCCTTCTGACTGAAGGAGAGGATGGGTGTTTGGGGAAACAGGCAGTCTCTGGGGGAAGCCAGAAAAAACAAACCATCACTTTGTGAACCACACTCCTCCTTTGCCTTTTGCCTCACTGGGAAGCTCTGCCAGATTCAGGAGCTGTTAATGCTTCTGCCCTCTTCCTGGATCCTGTTTCCGTCCCAGCCTGTATTTTTAGTTACATAAATTATCCTAATGTCTGACCCTGGCGCCTGTGATACAGAAAATGAAGAAGCAGATCACAAATTTTCATAACTAAAAGAAAAGAACAAGCTGGACTCTAACTATTTGCAGCAGTGGTCCCCAACATTTTGGCTGCGGTGGGCCATATAAATGCTTGCAGAGAGGAAACAAATAGTCACTTGTCACATCCCTTTCTCCCTGGTCTGACCAAATGCGCATCTGTCACACCACCAAAATGTGGCCCTCCCCACCACATGGTAGACCTACGCCCTTCAGCCTGGCTGCCCCCACGTAGCACGTAGGAGGCTGATATTTTAGTCCAGCAATTATACCCACTGCTCACGTTATCCATGAAAAGTCATCTCTTCCGTCTTCCCCGATTAGAAAAACCAGAAACATTTTACAAAGAAATCATGAGTGACTTCTAAAGGTAAAATAGAAGAACTAAAGAAAAACATGTGGAGAGAGTGAAGAGGTGACAAAATAAGCTGACCTAGTTTCTGAATTTGCCACAGAAATAAAAAATACGGATGTGCCTCAACAAGCACTGGAGGAAATTTCAGAGACTGCTGAAATGCTGGAAAACCAAACAGAAACCTGTGGATACATTAATAACTGTAAGAAATAATATTCTTAGGTTATGTTTGTTTTGTTTAGAATGATTCTGGTGGAAATTATACAGAACAATTGAAAATGGAAGACGGATAGGTGATAAGCTAATATTTCAAGAAAATAACAACTGCCAAAAAGTTACAGGCACAGCTCCTGAAGTTTCCCTCGTGCACAGAAGCATGTTGCAAAGACTGCCATGACAGTCCACAGCTCCACTAGTTCTAGGTTTACTTCCAAACATTTGAACTATTTCCTTCTCTTTTTACTGCTGTGTAAGGAAATAGAGCAATTAGATACAACCGTACGCATCGAGCTTCTAAGTCACTCAGCAGGCAGCGCTAGGTGTCAACCTGATGGAAACCGTCACTACGCCCGGCACGTTTGCTGACAAATCCAGGCCAGCAGCAAAGCACCCGGTCAGAGTCTGAGCTACGCGAGACTCAGCAGCAGCCCCCTGCTCTGTGACACTGGGTAATGAAAGCCAAACACACACTGCAGTTCAAAGTCACTCTTTTAGCATTCAAATTCTGAAATATCTGAATTGTATTCTCGCCTTTTGGTATTTTCCTGTACATTCACCCCTACCCCCAAGCAGTTAGAAGCAGCTCCTAATTAAATGCTCTATAGAGAACACGGAAAATTGGTGGTTCTGAGCTTTGCCACACATGGTATTTCACACATTGCTTTAGGAGATGTAAATTGTTACCATCCTACTGCAACCATTTTATAAAAAAGAAATGCAGCGCAGCTATGGTAGCCTGCCAGGAAGATGAATGACTCAAGCTGTACAGCAACTAACAGGTCAGAGGCAAGAATTCCACACAGTCACTCACGGCATTCACACTTAAGCTTACCCTTGTTTTGGCATCAATTTTAGCTCCTCGATCAAGTAGGAGTTTGACCATATTTGCATTTCCCCTCTTCGATGCAACATGTAACGGCGTGATATCATTCTGTGGAAGAAAAAAACCATGAAAGTAAATATCCATATATCTTTCTTTCATGGACTCTGTGATCAATTTGCTCACAGAATGAATTATGCCCAATTTGCTAAAGCATAACACAATTTTGTTTCCCCGAGAGCATGAAAGCAAAGGGAAGCTGTGTTCATTCACACGTGAGTTACTAGGCTGATACCTTGACATATACGTTATGAAGACAAACAATGAAGTTGTGGTTGGAGTTATAAGAAGACATGATCGTGCTGCAGTCCTCAGCTTTTGTGTAAGAGTTAAACTTATGCAATTTTCTGACTAAACCCTAGTAATTTAATTCAGCTATGGTTGCTTCCGACCATGTAATGAGAAGGATTCATACCGCACAACTTCACTGGCCTCGTAGGAGCCGTGGAAAATAAATAAAACCATTACATCTGTAAGTCTAGTTCAAAAGCGATGAGATGCCGGTGCTATTCATTTCTGAATGTTATCAACAAACTCCGAAAGCCTCGTAAGCACCTTCGTTTCAGTGACATCGCTAATTTCATCTACCGAATTTGTTCCTCTAATGGACGTGGTACCATACTTTGAGGTGCAACTGTGAACAGGTGTATGTGTCCCCCCCCGCGTGGCGCCAGGCAGGCCAGCAGCGCGCGGCGGTGTCACACACCGGGGACAGTTACATAAGCAATGCCTGC
Organism: Fratercula arctica; assembly: GCA_947846985.1. Lineage (NCBI taxonomy): Eukaryota > Metazoa > Chordata > Aves > Charadriiformes > Alcidae > Fratercula > Fratercula arctica. The sequence goes on from CANTUZ010000010.1 coordinate 33,312,414, forward strand.
GCACACAAACACACTTCTTTAACAAGATGGAGCGGGGATGTTTCTTCACGCTCCAATGAATCCTTTATCTCGTGGTGTATGGAGGCCACATCCTGTATATATTTGATCATATGGAGCGAAGTAAAAATAAAAGGATTTAAATAGAGCATATGCGGCTACTGTATGAAGACAAACAGAATTGTAAAGAACATGTTCCTGCGCATTCAGGGGCAGCGTAAACAGCCGGCTGCATAAAACCAGCTTCCCTGTGACCGAGCGGAAAGCAATAAATTTCAGTAAGCATGTGTCCTGTGGCTGAGTGAATCAGAAAGGCACCCTTTGCCTTGCATAGCTGGAGAGCCGCACCAGTGTCTTGCCTGGACGAGCGAGCGTTTAATAGTGCTTCCTCAAAACTGTAGGTGAGTGCAGTGGGAGAAAAGCAGCGCTGAAAACAGATCCCCTCTCAGGTGTGACAAGCTGACTCACAGCTTAGTAATAATGCTGAGTACCTAATCCGGGATGCTACATTTTCATTTACACAAAATTTCACTGTGAAGCTAACTCACAGCTACTAGAAAGTACTAATTAATATTATCACAGAGGTAAAATACATTTTAGCCAGGTGAAATGACAGAGCTTCTTTCTCCACTATCGATGATCGTTAGAGCCTCAAAGCGACTACTACTCCAGAGTAGCTTCTAATTTCTTTAATAAAAACCAAGGTAAACCAAAAAGATGCATAGCACATTAAACAAAAGTATGCTATGACGAGTCCTTCCAGGGATGTAAAACTGCGTGCTCACTTAGATTGTAATTTATGAATTGGTTTTGAAAAAAAAGAATTAATTCTATTCGACTGGGAGTTGACATTAGATATAATATGGGGTCAATATATTACTGTCAGCTACAAAGAGGACAGAAAAAGAGAGGAGAAAAACAATCATGAAGAGATACTTTCTGCTTTTCCTCTCTTCCCAGGAGGAAAGATGTTACTGAGGTCAGAGGGAGAGAGATGAATTCTACTTTCCTGAGAAAAAAACAATAAAGGAAATAACTTTTGTGTCTTCAAGTAAAGGGTACTGCAGGTAATTTATACTGAAGAACCACCTTTTTCCATTTGCTGGGGTTGATGGGCAAAGGGGTTAACTCAGTCTAATAGACCTTAGTGCCCTGTTAATATGTCAAAATAATTTAGTACTAATAACTTAGTAACTAATAATAATCAGAGGGGTCATCTCCAAGGGGGATCTTACAGTAGGCATCTGTCCAAAACAAGACCATAAGGCCAATGAAGTTGTATTTGGGTCACTTAAGCAAGCTTCGGGTCAACAGAACCTGGTTCTTATGGGTGACTTCAAGTACCCAGACATTTGTTGGAAGAACAATACAGCAGCTCACATGTCATCCATCAAGTTCCTGGAATGCGTTGAGGACTGGTTCCTCATACAAATGTTAGATGTGCCTGACCAGGAATGGGGCACTGCTGGACATGCTACCCACAAACCAAGAAAACCTGCTTTATAATACCTCGGTTAGTGACAGCCTTGGCTGCAGTCATCACAATGTTGTGGAGTTTAGGATCCTGCTGAGCACGCTGAAGATTAGTACTAATAAAAAGGTTTTAGATTTTAGAAGAGGAAACTTCAGCTCGCTCAGAGCTCAGATGAGAGGGATTCCATGGGAAGCTTCCATGGAGGATAAAGGAGCTAGTGAGTGTTGGGAGTTTTTCAAGAATGCTCTCCTAGAAGCACAAAACCAGTTCATCCCCCTTAAAGGTAAGGTAAATAGGTGGAGCAAGAGACCCCTTTGGCTTAACTGCAAGCTTCTGAGCCTCCTCAAAAGCAACAGAGAAGTGTACCAGAGATGGAAAAGTGGATGAACTCATTGAGAACTACAAAGGCATTGCCAGGGCATGCAGAGATGCAGTTAGAAAAGCAAAAGCTCAGCTCAAATGGAAACTAGCCAGACATGTCAAAGACTACAAGAAAGGGTTCTTCAGGTATGTAAACAACAAACAGAAACAGAATGAAAATATTGGCTCGCTGTTAAACCAGAGAGGTGAATTAGTCACCAACAACGCTGAAAAGGCAGAGGTTCTCAACACTTTCTTCATCTCTGTCTTTGCCAGCTCTGTTGGGCCTCAGGCCTTGGGAACAACAGTCCAGGTTGATGGAAACACAGACCCATCATCAGTGAAGGAAGAGTTGGTGCACAAACTGTTACAGGAGTTTGACCCCTACAAATCAATGGGGCTTGATGTTATCCACTCCAGGATGTTAAAAGAGCTGGCTGACGTTGTTGCAAGGCTGCTCTCCATAATCTTTGAGAAGTCATGGAGATCAGGGGATGTTCCAGGAGTCTGGAAAGCAGCTAATTTCACCCCCATCTACAAGAAGGGCTTAAAGGAGCATCCAGGAAATTATAGGCCCATCAGTCTTATTATTTCAGTCCCTGGGAAAGTTATGGAATGAATCTTCCTGGGGGCTATCACAAGTCAAATGAAGCACATGATAAGGAAAAGCCAGCATGGACTCCCCAAGGGCAAATCGTGCTTGATGAACCTGACCACCTTCTATGATAAAGTAACCTGCTCGGTTGATGTGGGGCAAGTAGTGGACATTGTCTATTTGGATTTCTCCAAGGCTTTTGATACCATTCCCCACAGCCTCCTCCCAGAGAAACTGATGCACTGTGGTCTAGACAAGTGGTCTGTGCGGTGGGTGGGGAACTGCCTGGCAGGCCGCACCCAGAGGGTGATGGTAAATAGTGCCTTTTCAAACCAGCAATCTGTCACAAGTGGGGTCCCCCAGGGTTCCATATGGGGCCCAACACTGTTTAATATCTTCATAAGTGATCTGGATGATGGGATCAAGTGTACCCTGAGGAAGTTCGCTGATGACACCAAACTGAGTGGGACACTGCGGAAGGGACAGCCACCCTGCAGGAAGACCTGGATAGGCTGGAAGGGTGGGCTAACAAGAACATTATGCAGTTTGGATCTAATTGTTTGCCAGTCCAATCGTTCAAAGCTCTTGTTGCCTTAGATAAAGGAGAGTGGATTCTAGAGTAGGTGGGTGAGTGCTGGCACTGAAGCACCTCAACTCCAGAAGACGTGACTTAGGAGTTAAAGTTTAGGTCACACTGTTTGCTTGCAACAGGTGTGTGTGAGGGGGAAATAAATCCACTTTCATGTTCAAAAAGGAGTCCTGTTTGAATAGCCTTCATATTTATGGGTAGTACTGAAACTATCACGACAGTGCAGTTCTCTCTTGGCTTCCGACAGAGGTGAGCGCCCTGGCTGGGAATGTGGGGAAATTCTCCAGCACTGAGTAAGGACTGAGCTCAGTTCTGTGAGCTGGAGAGCTAGCAATCCATCTTTCCTCCATTTGATCACTTGTCTTTATGAAAACCGTAAATTTAATGTCTCTAGGATCTTGAAACCTTGAGTTACATTTGGTTGCATAGGCAGCAAGTTCAGGAAGAGATGGATGGATAAAAGATGTGATCACTTTAGACACAATTTGTTAAGAAAATCAACTACACACAGCTAACCTGAAATAATGAATCGAGCAGGAGAAATCAAGCAAATGAATCCCTATATGGCCAGTGAAATATCTGTCCTTATGGATGATCCAACTCAGCTTCTCTTTCCTGGGAAAAGAGCGCTGCAGCACTCACTCTCTGGGAAGGAGGATGCAGTTTTTGTCATAGTCTATTCAGACGGTTCATATAAAGAATTAAGAGACAAAGAAGAAAAAGCATGTTTAGCCTTTTTCAGCCCTAACAGCTCAGGAAAACACTGTGGGGAAATGAAGGAGGAAAAAAGGGGCAGGTCTCTATTCAGAATTTAATTTTGCCTTTTAGCTATTTGAGCTTTTACTGGTAATAATTCTGCTGGCTGAGAGTTCTGACTCCATGCAGATGAAGAGATGCATTATGTGAATGCTTGAATAGTTGCACACTGAAGTTTAGGGCAAACAACTTGTCTTTGGTCAATACTGTGTTGTACCAAGGCTTAAAGAATTATATCTAGACATATCATGCATATGGTCCCTTCCCATCTCTCATTTGACAATTAAGAACGTGCACTGAGAAGTTAATAAACCTCAGACAACATCATCATTAATGTTTCTGATGACAAAACATAAAGCAAGCAACTCAAAATCGAGTTGTGTGTACTTGTCACAAGAAACTAGAGATAAAAAAAGCTTCATAATATGTGCAGCTTGGGTGTATGTTATTAAGACTAAAACTGTGGTATCAGCAAACAATATAGCCACCAAATGTAAGGTTCTGAATTCTTCAGTAAATCAACAGCATCTGCTGTCTTTTCAGTCTATTTTTATCTGTTTGATCTTCTATAAATTTCTCCGTTTGTTCTTAAGATAGAATAGTAAATCAGGAAACTTTTGAAGATGTTTTCCTGCAGTAATAAAGCTGAAATGCCTTCAAAACATTGCCATTAAAAGATGTGGTTCAGATCTAGAATGTCTGTTGGAGTGCTTCTTGCCCTCGCTGTTGAAATATCAAATGCTGGATAATGTCTCAGGTAGACCCCTTGGCACTGAGATCCAACTTGCCGTTCAACTTGAGGGGGCTAACATATTCTACAGGGAACAGGAAACATAACTTGGGAGAACAGCAACCTAAAACTATGCAATAAATGCTCATGGGATTACCAACTAGCACACAGCCTTTCCTCTCCCCCTTGGCAGATTTCCTAGGGTATATGACTTGAAGTACTCTGAAACTGTATATAGCTCGAAGTGTGGACAGATTAGATGCACGCATTTTTTTTTCTATACCTCACAACATTGTGGATGGCTGGTTTCCCTTTATTTCTATCCATTGCCTGCTGCAGCCACCACCCTCTTGCACAGGGCCTGTGTCTTCCTTCAGGGTCTCACAACATCCAGAAATACGATGGGTGAAGAGTGACCTGCTTTTAACATTCACTGGCTTTTGCTTGTGCCTGATCAAAGGAAACACTAAGACCCTTTCAGCTGCAGCTGAAATTTTCACAAGGAAATTCAAAAAAACCTTTGAGTTATCCTGTGCTGAGCAACAAGCCACCTACATTTCCCCATCTGAAACGAGATCAGCTCCCCTCTGACACGTGGCGTTATCCATCACAGTTCACTACAGTAGTCAGAATTACTCCTTGCTATTACAAATTAGCAACATCAGTGGTTAGGAAGTCAGAAAAAAATAGGGGGAAAAATTAAAACTGAGAGTGCAAACAGAGTACATGTTAGAAGTTTTATTTTAATCCATTTGGAAGATGACGATTTCCCCCTGGTTTCTGGTATGCTATCCTGTCCTGTGGGATTGCCTCTCTCTCCCATCAGACAGTCTGAGTTTACAAGCATAAGGATGCTAATAATAAATAAGAAAAGTAAATGTTTGCACTTGCAGTATCATATTGGGCTCTGAAGCATACCTTTCAAACAAAGCACATACAAAAAGGGGTAAACCTTTCCTAGTCATGTGCTGCATTGTTCTAAATGCTGACTGACTGGCAGATCATGTGGGGACTGTGAAGAATCATTGCCAGCGTTATGGGGATTTGGTATTTCTCCTCGCTACCAGTGAGAGAACTTAACCTCCACCTCTGAGCTCTCCTCCCAGCCCCTCACTGGAATGTAGTTTTAAACAGAAAAATTAAAATTTTTTATCTTTGATTTTTTTAAAAGAACAGTTTCTTACCAAAATATTCAGATTGACTTGGAATTCAGTAGGATAGTGCTTCTCAGTTCTCAACTGAGAGCTTAATATTGACAAAGAATGCATGAATAAAACAGAAGGCGAAACTAGCCAGATTGCTAAAGCTGAAATTTCCTGTACAGTCTGGAAAATCCTTCCATCATTAGGGTTTCTTCAGGAAAGAGTATAATGTTGGTTGTTGTATACTGGAATTGTCATCAACAACACTGAGTGGGTATTACTGCTATTACCAGCATGGGAAGATTGTGCCGTGCATGTGAAGACTGTCATACGCAACTAAGCAGCTACATCAACATGTTGTATATGATAATACTCAATATTCTCTCCATCTGTATTTTTCTGCAATTCAGAATTGGAGCTACAACACAGCAGAACCCCTGCAGAGAGAAAAATCTTATATTCTAGTAGAAGTTACTGGGATTGCTGAGACTTGTATAGGACTTTCAGAAATTAAAGAAATTGTAGCTACAAACACACAATCAGAGCTTTCCAGTAAACCTTACAACTGTGCATAATTTTTCAGCTTTTTTCTCCTCTGCTTAATGTTAATAAGTCTTACTTTGTGCTAATTTAGTTCTTGTAGGCTTATATGCTTATCTTTTTTCAGGCTTGAGATGTATAAAATGAATCCTGGAAGAAAAGAAGGAAGAGTATAGCAAGGAGTTATGGCAAGCTACCATTAGGGAAATAAAAAGATGTTTTTCTCTTCTGTTACTGTCACTTACATATTGCCTTCTCTTTTTGATGGGCTAATGGTGTCCTGCTCCTCAGCCTGAGGGTCATCATTAATGCATGTTGTCCTCACACTACCCTCTCAAAATTACCAAATCCTTTCTCAGCCTTCCAGTAAGCAAACTTTCTGCAGGCAAAGCCCAGTCCCAGTGGAACTGAGATCTCCTCTAGAATAAGGAGTGCTGTGTATCGGGAAGGCTGTTCACAGGGTTGGATGCAGTTTTATGGCACAGTAAAAAAAACCTGTTTTGGCAAGAAAGATATGGGCAGAGGTCATCTTCATGGAGAGGATTCCTGTGCTACCTGAATTTTCTGACTTGCTCAAGTACAGAGTGGATGTGGGGGTCACAGAGGTTTCTTTCAGCTGTTGCTCTGGAAGCTACAGAGAACAATTTTTCTTTCTTTCTTCCTTTCAAACCACTGCGCTCTCCGGAGACCGGTGGAGCTTCACCTGGGCTAGACAGATCTTCCCACCGGAAGATAACCTCGGACAGAAGAATGATTTCTGAAGAGACTGTGAACCCCAAAAGATAATATTTTCCTAACTGTAATTCCCAGAAAATACAGTTTATTTAAAGCACCTTCCTCGCCTCCCCGGTCTGCATAGCAGCCTTGGGGAAACTCCGATCTGCACTTTATTGTTGCTGAATTAGCACAGTGTAGTCTGGACACACATTTCCATTGTAGCTGGCTGGGAACTGCAGCAGAGAAAACGGCCTGCCCTCCCTGGGCACTGCTCCTGGGGCTGCCCAAGCAAGGCCTGAAGGGGAAAGGGCAGGCACTCTGCGGGGGTCTGACTGATAGCAGAAGAGATTTCTTGCACAGGATAACATAGGTATAATCAGACTGCTAAGCAAACTGGTTTCTCATTCCTTCCAATGGCTGTGACTTGCTTTAGCATGCATCTGCAGCATGCATCTGGAGCTTGCATTTAGCAAGCATCTGGAGACACCTTTCCAAATCCTAGATATCAAAGTGCATGGCAGTCCAGAGCAAATTTGAAGGGAGTAGTAGAGATGAAGAAGAATAAATCCTTCTGTGTGACCTGTCCTTTTTCTCCAGCACCCACCCATCCTCAGACTGAAGATGACCTGATTCTGGTAAAAAAAAGTCAAGCCCGTGGCATGAAGCCCCTGCAATAGCATCCAGCTCCAGAAGCAGCAGCTAGGATGGGAGCACAGCAGTTTTCACTATCCATATGGTCACTGTATGCCAACAACAGATCTCCTGAATTGAAAGCCTGGAACAGGAGAGCTCACTTGGTGGATTTCACTTCTCCATGCTAATCACTAGGTTGGTAGTTCCAGAAGATGGGAAGTAGATATCAAAATTATTAAAACTCTAGGTAACGCAGCAGATGCAGTTTGATTCAAAGGCACAAGTGGCTGATGAAAAATATTCTTCTTGAAATAACAGTAATTACTTTTGCCTGTTGAAAAAAATTGATGAACTAGATTGACTTAAGGGCCTTTGGCCTTCTTTCCGTTTGTAACTAGGATTTATCTGCACCTCTCCAACATCAGGTGCCATTACCAGCTAAGTGAATGATGCCTGGAATTGCAGTCCTTCAAAGCCCAGGTAGTGACTACGCTTATGTGTTAATCTGGCTATGACAGGAGACTGACTTCACCCTCAGTTACCCTTAATTCTCTTCCTCCACTTCTTTATCCCATGTCCAACTACCTCCCAGTTAAGTACGGGGGAAATACGGTGATACAATGAAGGGATTCCTTTAGCTTTGAAGGGTTTCAGAGAAGCATAGCCACACACGTGAAAATGTACTACAGAAAAAGGATGATGAATAGACATAAAATGCCTGCTACATCTACAGTGCAGACCCTGCCAGTAATTGTGACAGGTTTATTGCTGAGTTTGAGCCCAAGAAGTCAAGCAATTTGGAATTAGCATTTTTCCTTCATTACAAAATAGCAAACATCCAGCCCAATAAAGAGATCTTGTTAGATCTTGTTTCACTTGGATTGAGGTTATGAAGGTTGTCAGAGCTGCCTCCCTGTAAATAGGTAGAATCAGGGCCATCACAAGCTGATTTACTGAAATGATCTCCATCCATCCCACAGGGAACCTTCCATGCTGTGCCATCTTCCCTGCACTTGCAGCAAGGCTAGAGAAGGAAACACAGACACAGAAGTGCTAATGCAGTGCAATGGAAGAGCTGACATGAAATCAGTTGCTGGGCTGGAAAAGTGCAAACCAAAAGCAGGTCCCTTTCCAACCTGCCCAGCCTCTACAGTCAGCAGGTACACAGGCTGCCAAGCACTGTAACACCTGTAAGAGCTCCTGGAGCTATGCCTATTTTTCTTAGATGCAGTGCAAGAGGGGAACAAGAGAGTATATGACAGCTGAGAGGCAGGCAGGTGTATACCGGCAGGGGTGAGGGGAGCAGCTGCTACTGCATATCACTGGGGACATTATTTACTTACAGTACAGCACCACTGCTCACCTCCTGCACACTGGGAGCCATCATCAAGCTCATGTCTTTCCCTGCCTTTAATGCTGGAACCTCTTTCTTCCCTCAGGCCTCTCAGAAACCCACTGAAAGCACAGCAGGTGAAGAGATCTCCTTCGCCACAGGTCTGCCCTCCTTTTTCTTGTATCCTTTCACCAGCTCCTGTTTTCACCACACTTGCCCTTTTCCTCAAGGGTCAGAGCTCTGCCTTCATCCTACACGTCCATTCACGTTTTCTCCATCCTTCCCCACCTTCACTACACTGATGGTGGGAGCTGGCTATTTATCCTGCCCTCACACATTTGTCTTCGTGTTGTCCAGTCCACACAGGCATCTCCTGTTACTGTAATCCTCAGCTCTTGTTCAAATCTCTCCCCAGAATTGATACTTGCCTAAATAGTTTAAACATAAATTGAAAGATAGATAAGTAGTTTTGATTCATATTTATTTAACAAGAGCAAACGAAAAATGGTTGATGGTTTGCAAAAGCACAAAGTGCATTGGACACCCCCATCCTACAGTTTGCTCTTTGCACTTCTGAAAGCTACGGTACACCCAGTATGATTTTAGGTGGGTTACAGCCCTTCCATACCTTTGCTCTGTTGCTTGTCTTAGACTTAACTCACATAAGGGCCCTTCCTCCAGAAGGGAGACAGAATATTGTGTTTATTGTTTACAGAAATTAAAACAACAAGAGGCAATGAGGTGGCAGGGGGCAGGCTGTACCTATGGGTCATTTTTAGTACCTGTTTTAGGAGTACCTCTACCTGGTTTGCAATTTGGGTAATCAAGGATCAAGCAAGGGGTCTGTTACTTGGTGCTGACAATTGTACTTTACACTCAACTTAGACTGGTGCTTTGTTTGCCTACAAATTCACTGCTCTACCAGAATCTAACTCATCTTGCCGTAAAGTGCTTTCATTACCCGCAGTCTGATAAGCACTAAAGAATATAATTCAACTCCATATTACTGTTATTTATGCTACGATTACTTCTGTCACAACCACTTTATCTAGATTTGCAACCACCATCCAGTAGAGATGCGCTCTGCGGACACCCCCCCCCCAGCTATCACAAGCACAAACAAGCCGTTGGGTGCTCTGAGTCACAGGGACAGCCCACTGCTCTTTCGGGCTGATGTCATTGCGCCTGCACTTCCGCGGCTGTCTGAGCAGTCTGCCTCTCTCCAACGATGACAACTAATGGAGGGATAACCTGGAACTTCCAGATCTTGAAGAGGAGGGGAGGATGGCCTTATTACTCTGGATGCGCTGTCCATCAGTGCCCCTAATCCAGAACAGAGCTGCTGAAGCCTAAGATTTATTATTTTATTAAAACAAGCATAAGCAGATGATATTTAGTGGTACTGGTACTAAATGCTGCTAATTGCTCATGTAGCAGCATTGCTAATCCCTAATCTTGTTTCTGAGTGGGAAAGAGTTGACCCAAGACCCCATTCTTCTTACTTGCTTCTGCGATTAGAGCCTACCAAACGCTGAATGCCAAAGCTTATTACCATTTGAAATACCTTAATACTCTAATTTGGTCAGTTTAAGGACTTGAGAATAAGAGGTCAACGTTAGCAGAAAAAGCAAAGCACGCATAGTTAGAAGCTTCCCAGAAACCCTTAACCCCCAAATCTACTCTTAGCTTATGAACTTCATGTGGATCTAACCTGGGACCCCTCTCTCGCCAATAACATGAAATACATTTAGTGGTGAATGTGATTTGGAAAACATCATTTGTGGGGTATGTAAGAGAGTTGATCCTTAGCTTTGACACTCAGCGATCAGCTTAACCCAATATCTGCTAGTACTCTTCTCACCAGCATTACTAGTACTGGGTCATGCCTTTTAACAGTGTCTTTTAGCTTTGGTGATTTATCTTCATTAATAAACTGCTGAATGATGCTATGTTGAATAAATAGTGGGCAGGGCCAACACTGTTCACCTGCACTCCTACTTACAGTTTAGGGAAAACATTCTGGGTCTGTCTTTGCTCGAAATTTCTACTCCTCCACCAACTCCCTTTATTAATCACAGACAATCCCTACAAAAGAACTGTTCAGGTTTTTTTTTTTTTTTTGGGGGGGGGGGGGGGGGGCACTAAACATGAGAAGTCCTAAAAGGAAAATAGTAGGTTCTATACTAAATAATGGCGATAATATTTTATTGTTTGCATGGGTTTGCAATGCTTATCATAAACACTTTGCTACATGTAAATATGTTCCTTAACTATAGAAGCATTCAAGTTTTTAGCTATACAAACTATCTAAAGTAAAAGAAAATACTACAATTTGCTTTTACTATGTGGCAAATGCTCTAAGCAGTAAGTAATAAACACAACTCATGATCAAAATCTCTGAAAAGGAGCTGCTGAGTTATCCATGCCACATAATTCCTCTCATAAATATCATCTTGAATACACGTTGGGGTTTTTTGCTTTTTCTACCTTAATTAAAAGGTTGCTCCAGAATTTCATTACTTATATTTAAAATTAATTAGACAATTATTAATTATATAATATTAATTACTAACACTTAATATGAAATATCTATATCTCTACATTTCTAGACAATGTTTATTCATGGCCAATTTATACCTGTTTACTCTTATGACAGCATTTGGCTTCAATTTGAATGCCTCTTGCTCCCTTGAGTTTCACTCCCTATTGTCCTAGGGACCACTGCCACGTCTCCTCCTTGGCTTTGTTCTGGTAAGTTTTGGTGAGCCAAATTCTTGCACAGCCTCAGTTTGGTTTTGTTCTGGTGATTTTTTTTTTTTGGTTGGTGTTTTTTTTTTTTTGTTTCTTTGGCTGGTTAGGGGTTTTTTTTCAGTCTATATCAGAAATACTTTGGAATAACTTGAAATCACATTTGCATTTTGGGGTTTTTTTTGTTTGTTTTTGGGTTTTTTTTAAACCATATCACACACACCACCCAGCGAAAAACTAATACAGACATGTCCTATTCTTGGTTGGTAGACTGTTGGAGAAGCCAACAGGAGAAATGCATGTATTCTTTAGCCAAGAGTTTGATCTGTTTTCCACTGTGAATTTTACCACGTGTTCTGTTGCACGTTTTCTTTACTGACAACCATTCCTGGCTGCGTGTCAGCAGAAATTCCATAGGTATCTTCTTATTCATACATCCCAAGCCATTACTGAAGAAGCTAATTAGCAAACAAATCTTTAAGAACTTCAGTAGGAAGTTCTATCTCCAGCATTTCCTAGTACTAACGTATTTTAAATGTTAGCCCCTTTTCTATTTAGCTGCATGTGTCTAAAAAAGTCTCCCTGCTTTTCCCTTCTTAAAGCCTTGCATACTCTCATGGCACCCACTCAGCTTTCTGCCAACATCCTCTCTATCCTACCATTCTCTAGCCATCCATCCTTGCTTGTTAAATTTTGTGATACCTCTGCATTCGCCTTTCTTTCGTCTCTGGTCTTATGCCTGTCACAATCTCTTTCCATGCCCTTCATATTGCTGTATCCCTGTCCATACACATGTCTTTATTTTCCCGCTCTTCCAACTATATATAACTTCCCTCTGTCATTTTCTGTCCTTTACACTGCTCCTGCTTACGTTTTGTTTTTCCCACATCCTCCCTACCCTGACCACACTCCTTCACTCTAATATTCCTCTTTGGCTTTCCGACAGACCCAATCCTTGGCAGCAGATATGGTCAAACTTTGGCCCTGGGCTTGGAGATGAGACCCTGCTGGTACCAGGCTCGCAGAGCCATCCAGCTGCCTGGGGGAGGATGGACCTGCTCCCCAAGCAAGAAGGTGCAGCTGAAGCCACCAGTCAGCTGCTCCTGACTCAGCCCAGAGGTAACCAAAGGGACACAAGTAAAGCCCATACCATTTCCCTCCTGGCTCTTAATCCTTTTTCATACATCTGAGAAAGTACCCTGTAACCCCCCGGGCTGTGCCGTGACTTTGGTGCACAGCTTACAGGGGCAGGAGGGTTAGTTCCCCCACTCTACCGTAGCTTCTGCCATACAGCTCCCATTATCGACTCCCCTCCATTTCTATACCTCATTTCATTTCATTGTCTACCCCTACGGTTTCTCAAACCTCCTTTACGCATCATCTGACTCTCGCACACGCAATGAAGGCACAGCTGCTTTATTTACCAGTAACACCTGCACTTCACGTTCACTGGAAATGACTGCACATCGAGGACAATTCAACAGGGACAGCACTCCTGCCATATGCTAAAGCTAGGGGTGGAAGCATTCATGTCACTGAACCCCAGCCTGCCTTTTACAACACCACAACTATCGAAACAGCACAAGTTTCAAAGGTGAGGACCAGAGCTCAGGTTTCAGTTCAGCGGCTCATGGAACTCCCCCTTTACACCGTATGGTAACAGAACAAGAGCAGACAGGCCAGTCCCCTCAGCTGGCAAGAGCAATGTACCTTTCCACACCTTTGTGGAAAAAGTGTTTCAAACTGATGATTAAGCAGACTAAGTATAAGTAAGATTTCACACTTACCCTTGCGGTGAAGTCCACAGCAGCACCCCGATTTAACAGCAGTGTAGCTACATTGATATTTCCATAGTGAGCAGCTATGTGGAGGGGAGTGAACCCACTCTGGAAAAAAACAAAACAAAACCAATAGATACTTACTTTTTTACATCTCATTGGTACTCCAAAATTTGTATCACATCACTAACACAAGCTAGTAATAGGAGTCTGCTGCAAGTCACCATTCCAATTCTGTACTAGTTTTCACTCGCTGATGTTTATTTATAGGCTCTCTGAGAGTCTAAATAAAATCATACTGCTATGCAGGAGGGAAAAAAATTAACATAATTATTCTAGAAGACCAGAACTAGGATAAAACTTTCAGTTATTCCAGAAAAACAACAGCAAAACTTTGAGTGTTAAAGCAATGATCTGTCTTTTACAAGAAATTAATTTCTAATGAGAAATATCTATCTGTTATCGGTATTACGTCCATCTTGCAAGTTAAATCTCTTAGAGATTCTTTGCAGAAGTTCAGATACAAGTCATTTAATGATACTTGCTAACTGTTTTTATGAATTCAAAGTAGATGCAAATGAAAACAACATCAAAGACAACTTTAAATGATTAATATGGATATTTTTTTTTCCAAGGGTTAGTACCATAAAGATCAGACTCCCACTGTGGGCAATCACACTGGGTTATGTTGAGACGCCACAAGTTACCACCCTAATTAGAAGATGCCTTACTGATAAAATTACTTCAGCAATTTATTTTCATATTTAAGTAGTTTTACTTCCTTTTAAAATAACGCTAAAACATGCAGCAATTCCATCAGTCCTGCAAAGTATGAAACCTCATGGGAACTAGATGCATTTCTAAATTGTTAGCAAGCCATGCTAGCTGCCACCGCCTTGCTTTGGGAGTTTTGCAGATATAAAACCACTCTCAGATCATTCTATTTGCTGACACCATCAAGGTAAGTGTCATGCAGAAGCCTAAAAATCAGACCTGGATGCACAACATGACAGGGTTGTCTGCAGCTCTTAACACATCTGATAAACATGTATTATGTGAGAATCCCTGAAAACTCCATCTTAGGTAATATGGCTCTTTTATGATGGCAATTAGTTCCCAAGAATGCTTACTCTTACTTTTAAACCCTAGTTTCAGCTGCAGAAAGCCCTGGTATCTAAACTACAGTCTTCTCTAGCACATGCTACTTTGTTTCATCTAAAGCAGGTATCTATCCTATAAAAGGCGATGCAAAAAGGAAGAGGAAGAAATGATGCAGCAGCACTAAGTCATGGAGGAGTGATGATGCATATATATATTTATATATACCTCTGTTGTTCTATTCACCATCATCTAGGTTAACACATTTGGAAGCAAAGAGGGGGAAAAAATGAACGGTTAGTTCACCACTGGTGATATGGATGCAAAAAGCTTCATGATCGCTATGTGGCATGGCAGCTCAGATGACAGCACAATCAGCACACAAAGGAAGCTCGACTGAATGGAAGCTGAATGATCGAGGGTTTTTGAAGCTCATTGTTACATGTTTACCAAAGTTCTTAAAGTAGCAATTGCACAAACAACTAATCAAATGACTTAATTGTACAATACCTATAGCATACCACCGCAGGAGTGGCTTTCATTCCCAAGAGAATAATTCTAATAACATTTTGCTTATTATTTTCCATTTTCAAAGTTTCTACAGGAGAAATTAACCCTGATTTAAAGAAAAAGAGAATGGGGAAGGAAAGAGGCAAAGGAAGCAAATGAAACGTTATTCTTAATCACACACTATAGAAGAAAGTTACGTGTAACTCTGCAGCAAAATACTTCACACTAAGGGAGACCTTCACCGCATGTAATACATGTGGTCAGCACTTAATAGCATCAAACCTTTTTTCTTTTTACAACTGACCTTTGACTCCACATCAGCATTGTGGTCGTTCTGCAGGAGCAGAGCCGCTGCCTTCGTATCATCCTTGCGAGCAGCGATGTGAAGGGCAGGAAGACGGACTTTTCCCTTTGTATCGTTTTCAAGCAGCAGTGAAACCACCTGGTCATGCCCTTGCTGCAAAGCTACTGCCAAAGGCGTGAAACCATCCTGCAACATACAATGGGGACTCTCAGCACAGGTTCCCAGCTTTCCAGGGGACGGGAAGGGAAGCAATCTCAGCATTAGTAACGGTACTGGCTCAAACTCACACGCAAAGTGTAACATAGTGCAAATTAAAAGTACCCTGCAGTGACACTGAAATTGGAGTCAAGTGTTGGTGAACTAGGTCCCAAATGCTCAAAACACCTTTCTAGCACTCCAGACTTAATATTATAAGATACAAGCAGACAAAAATGACTGAGACTTCAGAAAAAAAGTGTGAAATTACTCATGAATTAACGGTTACATAAATAAGTATGTGTATAATAAAGTCTATAATTATATAAAAAGGTTTAAAACACTGAAATATTAAAATTACAATTGTTAATGATGTCTCCATAGCAAATTATCATCCGTTACCCCATAGCTACAGTTTACAATCTATGGTTTTTAAGAAAAAAAACCACCAACACTTCAGCTCTATCCTCTGATATACTTTATATGTCTATTTAAAATCTGATATTTCAACATGAATACCACATTCTCCCAATATACCAATTGTTTTACTACAACTTCCATTTATGAAAATTTATATAGATGTGATGGTCAATCCTCTTACAAACAGAAATTATTTCCTTTCAGACTAGCAAATAGCCAAAGTAGTGCAGAATAAGAAACCTAAAAAAGAAAAAGATCTTTGTTTAACAGATCTTAGAGTGGATTCCTCCAACACATTAAAAGTACAGTCTGAGATTTTTTCATAATTCTATTTTTATGGATTCTTAGAAAACTTAAGAATTAAAGAGTTGTCACCTAGATTCTGCTCCTTCCCAAATATTTAAGTAGCATTCCAATACAGGAACACATTCAGCTTTGCCCAAGAAAATACCCATAACTCACTCAAAAAATCACAAATGCAAATTACTCTACTCGGGATATTTATTTATTACATTTGACTCTTGATCACTATATCCAAAGCTTATGTTACCAAACTTCATTACAGTTTAGGAGGTAAACACCTCCTTTCACTTTTCAGTTATTTCTGTCATGATGAAACTGTAAAAGTGTGAAATAAAAGTGCAGCGATGACACAGAAGAATGCAGATATCACAGTATGTCAAAAGTGCAGAGTTCAAGTGTTAACTTTTGGAACTAAAAGTAATGTTTTTAATAAAGCATTTCTCCCTCTGGTTTACCAAATAAACAGCGCCTCAATTTAGGAGGAGAAACAGGAAGAGTTATGAAAAAAAGTATTTTTTCAAAATTTTGGAGAAAAAAAAGAAAAAGAAATATCACTGAAATTCCTTGGGTCCTAACAAGCTTTTTCTTTTTTCCCCATGAATTTTTTAAAATTCATTTAACCAGAGCCTTCCCCTTTGCCTCCCGTAGCAGGGCAAAGCTCTGGGCTGTGGTGCCGGGTCGTGCGTGGCTCCTGGGGTGAAACAACAGCGCAGCCTCAGACTGCGGGCAGAGTGCAGCACGGGGTGTGAAAAATGCTGTGTAGCTCTGAAGGCCAAAAAACTCCATGAGCATCCCCACAAGAGGGCTCTGGCAATATAGCTATGCTGTACCTGCAGAAATGAAGGCTCTTGCCCAGAGAAACCCAGAGTGCGACAACTCGTGCCTTAATGACCCGCAGACATTGGCTTCCTGCTCTATTGAAACAGCCGACGGCAGTGGCACAGTCAGCGCTTCACAAAGAAAAGTGGTTTAGCTGTCTACAATGTCTTTTCTCATTGGGCTTTCTCTTCTGGTAACAGAAGAATGCTGGTAACAATAACATATAAAAAAAAATTAATATCCTAGGAACACATTTTCTCCTTTCCTTAGGGAAAAGGGAGTGGACAAATAGGAGGGAGCACTTAATTTCAACCTCGGAACAGCTGCCATCCCCTATATCCCCGGTTTCCTAACTCTGGTGAGAGTTGCCCATCATTTCAGTGTGTGCAGAGATCACTGTACCAAGGCCAAGCAAACTGCGACCAAGAATATTAGCACCGGCAAGAATGCATTTCCACCACATGCTCTCTGAAGATGACAACTCACAAAAAGCGATTGCAAGCAAGTATCCTGATGACAGTACTATAATTAGCAACTGTACTTTAAAACATAAGGCAAAGCCCACTTCAGAAAAAAAAAAAAACCCAAAACCAAACTAAAACAAAATCAAACACAAAACAACAAAGACAATGTAAAGAAAATAGGTGGTTCTATTTTTTTTTTATTTAGATTAAAACACCTCTGCTAAAGAGTTGTATTTTTAATGAATATTTAATTAAGTGGCAATCAGTTAATAACAAAGGCTTTTGCACTTACAAAGATAAAGATATATTAGATTTATATGAAAACTTGGACCAAGAAAAAATAAGAAAGCACCCATAAGCAACTATCACAAACAAGTAAGGCAGGCAATAAAGGCAACATTGTTTTATAGTCTGGTATCTTCAAAGGAATTCTCCACGGATAAAATTAGATTGCACGTTATCATCAGGCTGAGTTGGAAAAAAGCTCAACCTAAGCTGACATACAAATGCTTAAGGAAAAAACAATACCAAAGAAAAAGAACCAAGTGCCCTTACACAATTTTAAAAATTTCTATTTTCAGAAAATCATACGGTGGCAAGATTATTTTCAAACGTCTGAATCTATTGTACATCCCTGGGGAGGTCTCATAACTTCTTTGTTTCCAAGTTTTTACAGAGAAATAGAAATTGGTGTTCTGAAAACTACAATTTTCAATTAATTTTCCGAATTTGAAATATTTCATTTTGGCACTATCATATCTTTGAGCATTTCCAGAAAGTAGTTTCTGATGCCCACTTCTAGTTATAACTAACTTTTAGTCATTTTGAAAAGATAATTTTGATCCATTATTGATTCATTTATTACAGAGCTGACTTCAGAAGAGAAGAAAAAGATTCCATATGTACATCATTATACAGTGATATTATGAGGTATAGTGGTGCGATAAACTAATTTTGCATTTCATATTTTACAAGTAGGACTTTTTCAAATAAGCATTTCCTTCATGGAATCAGTTCAGATAGAGCAATCATAATTTAATAAATATTAGAGAGAGCACATACTGAAATACCGTGGTTTTTTTGCTAGCAAAATCTTAGAATTAAGACAACTGAAAATTCACCAGATTAAAAACCTTTCTCAATGCAATACATTTATGACTATTAATATATCTGCTTTTTTTTTTTTTTTTACCTTCCAGGTTGCCTTATTTGAGTTAGAATTACTTTTTAAAGCAAGAAATAGAAAGCATTCTTCTGAAAAGATCACAGAACACCTTCAAGGATGGACCTTGCATCTCTCTGTCAGCTTGAAATGATCACTGCAGGGCCAGATGGGATAACTAGGTGCTACAGAGAGGGTATCAAGATTGCAATAAACGCAGTTCAGAAAACGCTCTAAGCACTAAGTAACACCGAGTTTTCCCTGATATCCCAGGACTGACTCCAAAGTGTAGGTAAGCAGAGTTTTTCTTGCTTTATGGTTGCCCTCCACATTGCCCACTATTTATAATGAAAGCACAGAGAACTTTTATATTATGCACACAGCCCCCTTGTTTGAGCAGTTAACCTGAAAGATTACCAGTTATGACTAAGAACACATCTATTTTTAGAACTGTTCCTAGTTAAAGTCATTTTTTATTTTAGAAATGGCAAGAGATGGTTTAAATTGCCAAAAAGTCAATAACAGTATTCATTAGCACACTTCACATAGAAAACTTATTGGTCTTTAATTTTGCATTTAAAAGACTAGCTTGATAGAAGCTGGCAAGAATCACTGGTGAAGCAGATTTTACATGTTTACGTTGTTCATAAAGTGTGAAATTCAAGCTTTTACCTCTGTGGCAAGGCTTTGACTGGCACCATTGTCAAGAAGAAACTTAACAACCTCCAGGTGGTTTTCTTGGGCTGCCATATACAGTGGAGTGAAACCATTCTGAAATAAGAAAACAAGAGTGTAAACACTCCAGAAACATTTCATACATACCACAGATCCACCAAAGCTGGGTAAATTAGGAGCAAACCAAATAAACTGTGTGCTCACATGTCAGTTAATGGTGTGACCACCCTTGATTTAAGTGAAGATAGGAGAGGGTAATATTTAAAAGGACACAGTGGAATCTTTCAGCTGACCACGTACAATTCCCACAGCTAAGTGAGAATACATCCTTTTACATCTGTTGTGAAGTCAAACCAAAAGCCAATATGGATAGACCATTTGGTAGAGTTGTGATGCCCGATAAATGCAGTCACAGCAATGGACAGGCAAATACAATACAAGTCCATAGCAAAAGCAAGAGCAATGACTTTTCACAAAATTTTCCCATTTTTTCCTCTTTTTTCCATTAGCTTTGATTTCTCTTTCACTTGTGCCAGCTACTTATGCCTTTTATCTCCAAGAGCTGCCTTTTGAGCACAGCCTGCTTGTGGTCACTGAGCTACTTTGTATTTCAGGCACCAGGAGATCAGAGGATCATTGGTTCTCAGTAGTTTGAGACAGAGGTTTATCAGTGTTTCCAACCACATTAGAGCATTTCTCAAATTATGCTTAAGTGAGTGATTTCAATCAATGCAATACAAGTATTAGAGGCTGCAGAGCTTAACTCATTCTTTGACAACTGCTTTCCTCTTACAGTCAACGCTTTTGTCTTTACCTTAACTGTATACAAGTCACAGCCTTTCAGGAATTGAATTTTTGGGGACTAACATTAAGTCAATATATTTTTCACTATTCAATGCATTTCTGAAATTCATAGCTTTGTCACTCACAAAACCAAAAGAGCAAAATGAAGTCATGAAACCTGTCCTGGGATGAAGATAACTCTAAAGGAATTTACAGAAGTTGCGGATTTGCACCTGAAATTGCTTGGCTTTTGTGTAGCACTGCATGTGCCTCAGACCAACAGAATCGTGAATAAGTGGTAAATATATTTTACAGTAACAACTTAAAATGTCCACATACTGTACCAAACGGAGCAGTTTGGTACTGCTGATGCAACCAAAGAAGCATTACCAATAAGAATAACAATCCCTTTCTCCTCTGATCTATCATGATTTTACCCTTCGTACTCCAGCATTACTCTGTCAGACATACCGCTGCTAGATTTTGCCTGATCCCTTTCCTTACGGTACCGGCATGGGTGATGACACCACTAAATATTTTGGTCAGGAGGTCACTGAGGTTTCAGTGGGCTCTGTAAGGGCCCTATCTTTCCTCTCGCTATCTTCCAGACCTCATGCCATTGGATTTCTGTGAACCTCAGACTTTACTTAAGTAAACTTCACACAGAGTCAGCCGCAATGGGGGCAGCATCTTACCTCTTCAGCTGCTCCCTCCTAAGATCTGCCCCCAGACCTCCCACTCTACCACATGCCACTTCGGGTGATTACTCTAGAGTGTGGGGAGGACAAGGAGGAAAGGAAATACAAAATAAAATAGGAGGTAAGGGATAGTTAAAAATACCAGGTAAAACAGAAGAAAGATTTCATCTGGCTTAAATACCAGAAAAGTTCAGGAAGTGCTTCCATATGACTGGGTTTGGCTGAGGCAGTATCAGCACTCTCATGTCTGTCCATGGCCAGGGCAGACATTTCAGCAAGGTGGAAGGCGCAGGGGGAGCAGCTCAGCAATTGAGCTAGAACAGTTAAAAAGGACACTGACCTAGATTTTGCAGGACACCAATGGAGCCAAACACAGATGAGCTGAGAAGAGTTTGGCCATATATTTGAATCAACGAAAAACCACCAGCATTCCAGGCTCTGGAGAGATGAAGGGAAACCCTAGCCTAAGGCCTATAGCACTGAATTTCGGCTGAGTTATAGTAGCCGCGCTGAAAACAGCTGAGAGACTTCTGACTGTCCCAGCAACAGGGCAGGGTTGCAGGGCACGTGTCCAACACAGAGCACGCAGGAGAGCGCAGGTGACCTGAGGCCGAGCATGCAGGCTTCCCTGGCAGCAGAGACAAATAGGAGGTCAGGAGAAAGGACAGTTGGAGAGGAAATGGCCTGAACTGGATGTTTGATCCAAGAGGAACTTTACCATCAACAAGACACCGAGCAGCTGTGAAGCCACATGTTTACAAGGCCTGCACAGGCTGCAAGGTCTGTTGCTGTTCCAGTATTTTGATAATTTGGTCTCTATTCAGGAAAGCATCACCACAAGCATAAAGCAGGCGCTTGAAGCCCTACTGGAGCCAAAGCCTAAAGGTTAGCAGTGTGTTAATGCGCTCTCCAG
This sequence comes from Fratercula arctica, assembly GCA_947846985.1. Classification (NCBI taxonomy): domain Eukaryota; kingdom Metazoa; phylum Chordata; class Aves; order Charadriiformes; family Alcidae; genus Fratercula; species Fratercula arctica. Next base: position 33,334,150 of record CANTUZ010000010.1, read on the forward strand.
AACCAAGGCCTAACAGTTTAGTTACCACACGGTCAAAATTCTGCTTAACCAAAAACAAAGAAGCCAGAAAGCGCTTGCTAAGGTACCTAATATGTCACATTACAGGTTATTATTACAGTGAATAGCAGAGTCTGGCATTTTTCCCTATCATTTCATGGCATACTCAATATCTATTTACTAACTCAGCTGGAAACACAGATTAATTTTTTTGGTTTCAAACATTTGCATTTAGAAAGGAAGCAGGAAACACTTCCTAATTATTAGTTTCAGAAAATAATTAATAGGAAAAAATTCTCAGAACCAAGTATTATTCCCATTTGGAGGCAGAGCAGAACCTTTTCTCCTGTGTTAAATTATTGCTGGGTTTTCAACATCTTTCCCCCCATACTTTGCTTTTTCTTCTGTCTTGAAAAAGGGGCTGAAATTGCCAGAGAGCCACAAGCCTAAGGAAAGCATTTTGTCTTCAATAGTAATAGACAGCCCTCAGAAGAGGTACAAAATTCAAACTCAGTAAAAATAAACTTTTTTTTTTTTTTTTTAAGGACAGGAAGACTTGGTTAGAGGAGGCCTTACACCCCTAACACTGCCACTGTCAGCAAGGTTACCTTCAAGGGAAGCGGAGACAAAGCCAAACCCACAGAAAACAGGGTAAGCATGAATAAGAAAAACAAACCAAAAAGATCTTTGGGGAGCCTCTCTATAGGTATGCCAAATTCAGCAGAACTTTCTTCTAAGCTTAGGCAGGGTAAAGTGATGCTCACTACCACGGAAAAAGCCGGTCCAGGGGCAGTTTGGTAACAGGTATTGGTATGGAATGGCCAATATACATCTCTCAAGCAAAGATATCAAAGGCATCCATACAGGGGAAAAAAAAAATTATCTTTAATTCTCGTATATTAGCAAAATAAGGGTAACGTGGCAAAACCTTAGGGTGTATGGGCAACGCAGTTATATAAGATGTTTACAATCTCAGATTATTTTTAGTTTCAGGGCTGAATACACAAGTTCTCAAAGACAAGCAGAAAAGATCCTTTCAAAGCCATCTTAATTTCTTTAACAGGAAAACCACTGGAAATATTTCTGCTTTGTTTTACTTCTTAACAAGTCATGGAAGATATTACTTAAAACTACTTTTTGTTGCTGTTGTTCTCTTTAAATTCAAATTATATGGTGCCTGGAATCAAATATTGCTGTATCTAGCTAATATAAAGGAGTAAGAAAGGAGAACTGAGCCACCTATTTTCTTTGTCCAGGTGAAGGAAACATGAAAGACAGATCCCAAATAACTAACATTCTTGAAATAGATTCTATTAAACATTTTGTTCATATTATTTGAGAGACCAATAAAAAACCCCAATGTTTCTTTAAAATGTAAATTTTTTTCATTTCCCTTTTTAACAAACAATTTCTATGCTACCCACATCTTTATAATACAGAAGAATAGCAATATTCTTCTGTATATTGGGCCAGATAATAGGGCCAGATAATAGGGCCAGATGAGAAGACCATCTCTTAATCTGATCCCTTCTCTGACACTGCCTGCCAGCCAGCTCCTGAGCAGGAAGAATAGGAATGGGGCAGGCAGGCAGGCAGGCAGGGACACCTCCTATGGCACAGCCACTTGGCTTTCAACAATCTGTGGTTTATGCATTTTTTGAGCCAGAGTTTTTCTCTGTTTCATTTTACTGCTTTGCTCTTAACATCAGCACTGTTTTCCTTTATTTCAAATTTTCTATAATTGACTTAAATATTCATTCGAAGGACTTGACCAAACCTTAAAGCTCTGTGTATACTTGCAGTACCTCCCTGTATAAGGAAAGGGGATGAGCTTAAGCCAGAGACACTGAATTATGTGAAAGAGGATCCCTTTCATTTGAACAAGTTATCTCCCACTCTCCTGTTCTATCAGTGTCTCTTCTGACTCTGTAACAATTAGCAGCTCGTAAGATACTGGAGAGCAGACCTAAGGCTGAAGGGTACATGCTTTGCTGTGCTCCCTGTTATACAACCACCTCCAGCATCCTGCAAACACCCTTGGATGTGCCTCCACTTTCTTCATCTCCAGGGGTGTACATCTGTGTGGCTTCTGGACAACTTAAAACAGAGATGTTATTTTTATGCTTTCTCTGTTGATGAATAAGGTGGGCAACTCAGAGTTAATCCCAATGGATGGTTGACATCCCGTGTGGGAAAAGACCTGAACACAACTTGGCATTTCACTGCGCTGTCGTGCCTATGGGGGAAGACAAGACTTGATGTGTCCCTGGTACACTCTGACCACCTGGCAAGAGGCTGAACAGAAGGGGCAGAGCTGGAAGCATTTAAAGTTTTAATTGTATGTTGAGTTACAAGGTGGGAATGAACTCAGCACTACACTCACTATAACGCCTGCTTCACTAATAAAATGGCAGCTGTGTGTTTAAACTTTGTCCTTGCACCTGTCGTTGGTTACCTATGTGGGTGGAACAGCCAAAAGAGAATGCTGGGTTTTTTAATGTTAGCAGGATTACATTCATCTTGCTGACTCTATCAAACACTATTTTCAAGAGCCAGCATTAATACAATGAGGTCTACCAAATATACTATTATTACAGTTTATACGGGGAGAAGGATTTTAGTGTCAGTAAAGTTGCTGATAGTACCAAATGGAGAAATATTACTAGAAATATTACTTTACCTGAGACTGTGCATTAACATTGGCCCGATTTGTAACCAACACTTTGACTACTTCTGCTTGTCCAGCGAGGGATGCTATGTGCAATGCTGTGTTTCCTTTCTGAAATGAGACAGTAATACTTGAAAAGAGTACAAAACTTGAGCTTGAATACATAACAATACTATCAAGAACATGTTCCACTTTAAAATATAGTATTTCTTGCAATAGAAATACTCTGAGTACTTCTAATGGATAAGTTATTCTAGAAGGCATGGACAGAAACCCAGACAGGAATCTACAATTTGTTCAGTAAATCTCATCCCTAGTAACACGTGACATTTACTATAATCTAGAAGATTTCTATTAAACAATTATTGAGAGCACTTCACCAGTGGAAAATGGGCAATTACTGCGGCAGTAATGTCTGTAATCAGTTGGCCGACACTCTGTGCCCATGCCATCAGTGTGAACAAGAGAACTATTAGATAGGCCTGACTAACCTTTGTCGCTGCATCCACACTGGCACCTCGCTGTATCAGTTCAGAGACAACTTCTACGTGTCCTTCTTTGGAAGCGAGATGGAGAGCATTCAACCCATTCTGATTTAAAAAAATTAAAAAAAAAAAAGAAGGAAAAAAAAGAACAGCAATGGAAAAGACTGGGAAAGGTTTTCCAGCATAGCAAACAACAGATCAGAAGACAAATTATTGTACCCCAGTGAGAGGACTGCTTCCAAAAACTGTTATTATATAAACTTTACAAGAACTAGATTATAAGAAAAGAGTATGAATTAAGTCAAGATATACTAGCTCTGGGGTCTCAAGTTCTGTGTGCTGTCCCACGATCTGATGTAATACAAATGGAATGAAAGATAACATTAAATAACACAACATTGTCCAGATGGAAGTGAAATGATGTCCTGGCAAGGGGTCAAAATAAAAGTTTTAACTGGATAAAATATGTAAACATGGCTTATCAAAAAACCACATAAGTTATCACTGACATGAAATAAAAATATAAAGACAGATTTGAGAAATAGTGAGAAAGGTATTTATCCAGCAAATTTGATCAAAATGTTTTTTAACCTGATTTGAAATGTTGATGTCCACTCCACTTTTTAAGTAGTCGAGAGCCTTTTCCAAGTTGCCAGCTCGAGCAGCTCTCAGGTAACTTGCATTTGTGTCAGACTACAAGACAAAAAGGAAAAGTCCCATTAGAAATTACAGCACACTATAAAAATATATTCCCTTGGCAAACAAGTTACTAATGATACAACATATTGTACACACATTTAACTCGTCACGAAAAGATCCCAAACTGCCTTATCAAATATGGGTCAAATCCTGCCGTCCCTGCTTATGCAAACTCCCTCTGGTGTAAACAGGCTGTCCGCCTGACTAGGCAGAACAAGATTTGACTTTATATATAAACGTGAATTATGCAGCACTGTCTAACATGCAAGGGTAGCAGCCAGGGACACATCTGGTACGCAGCATGGAAGATAAATATGGTAAGGCTCAGGATAGGACTCCATGGAAACCACTCTGCTCTTTCCAAAAGTGTCACACCACCTTTAACGTCCAAACTAAACAGACCAGACCAGTACTGTGAGATCTCACATGCCAGATTTAAAAAAAATCCAAAATACTCAACACTGAAGGACTGGACTACCCGAATGAAAAAACATCATTCTACAAATTAAAGCATTTTATAATCTAATGTCTGATTATGTTTTGTTTTATTTTTCCCATTCTCCCTCATTTTATGGCACGTTTTATTTACAATATCTGTCCACATTCGGTGAAGAAGCCAAAAATCCCTAAGTACAGTGCCATTATCTAAACTGCATTTCACTTTTTTCAGCATCTTGCTTTAAAGATAGCTGTGCAAATTTGTTTTATGATGACTTCAGCATGAATGGCATGGCAGAAAGGATGGTTAAGCCATGAAAGAGATCACTGAAAGTAATTCCCATCCCTGGAGGGTTTTAACAACAAGTTATGCAAATATCCACCAAGGCTGGTTTAGATAACGCTGATCCTGCCTGGGAGCAAGTGGAATGAACTGGGTTAGCTTTCAAGAGGGACAAATCATATAATCTTTGATTTTATCTGTGCCACGGCTTCCCCTGGCATCTTGGGCAGTCAACACATTTTTTTTTTGTGTCCTCTTCTCCATTGGTATAACAGAAACTGTCTTTTTTTATTTTTCCTCAGTAGCATTTCATAGGCTTACATCACTACAACTTTAAGTGCTTTACAATCCTTATAGGTTCTAAAAGAGTACAACAATTACCTTCAGAGAAAAAATTAAAGGCAGTAACTGCTCAGAGAAATAGAAAACACCCTGGTACTAAAGCTCAGTTACTTATCCAGTGCTCAAATAATTTTATTTTTTTTTCATTCCTCATTTTCTGATTTTGCTACAGACATTCCTCCTGTCCTGTCAATGCAGCCACTGCAAAGTGGATGTTCTGTTCAAGCATTGCTTCCAGCCCATTTGAAGTCACCTTCACGTGCAGGATGAAGCAATCCTGGGCATAATGACAGCAAAATCGTAAGTGGGTATCAAGTCTGCTTTCTTCTTCCTACCAGTACAAGCTACAAGACTATTTTACTGGTACTTTCAATACAACAAGGTCTCTCTTCCAAGGAGAGAACCATTACTTATGGAATCTTCATTTTCTCCCGAGTTTTGCACACATGGCATTCCACTTTGCGCAATGGCAAGTTACTGTCTGATAACCTTCCCTGCTCTTAATTGTTATTTTCCAAGCACATCACACTGATCATTACAAATCAGCTTCTATGATGTGCTTCCAACAAAAGAGTCCCCAAATTCCAACGTTTAATTAGGCGCTATCAAAAACAAGGTGCTGCTACAAACTGCATGGTCAGAACTGTAAAGGCTATGGGGGAAAAATAGCTGCCTTGAAAGGTGCGGTGAAACACTTTCATTTGGAAGATCATCTGAACTGTGCAATGCAGATTATTACAGGAGACAGGTCATTTTCTCGGTGCTTAGCAACAGCAGCCACTGGGGTAAAAACAGGTCAGCATTTTATCAGCATTAGCAAAGGTATGAGGGAGGACTTAATAGACCGGGAGCCTTTTTTTGTCACAGTGCAATGGCATGTCTGTTTAGCACAGTCAGCAGGTGGATGATAATTAACATCAGCTGTTTACAGCTGCTTCTGGGTGGGGAAGGGACACACCAGAGAAGCTTGCTATGGAAAATCAGTTCCCGCCAGTCACATTAATGCACGCCAGGCAAGAACTCTGCTCATACTCAGTAACATTTAAACCTTTCTATTTGCTCAAACAAAATGGAGGCGGGGGAAGGCAGAAGGCGTGATAAATAGCTAATATTCACATTAATAGCTAACTGCTGTTTCACTGTCGAGGGAGAGCAATGCCTATGTCTTTTAATGACTCCCCTTGGAAGCACTTGCTTACTAGCGGGGAGGAAGGACAAAGGTTAGGTCACATTTCCAGCCTAGGGACGTATAAAAATGTTTCCAATCAAGCTAGCTCAGGTGCTGCTATGTAATGCACAAATCTATTCCTGAAATCCCCCAAGCAAACAGCGTGCCCTCCTTTGCCAGTCATCTCTCAAAACTCACTCTTTCTGCTCAAACTGTCCAGAAACACCATTGACACCAGCAGCCAGGCTGCCACCCGAGCAGCAGGGCTGCTGGGGTGCTGGGTGCAGCCGCTCGCCCCTCAACCAGGGCTCTTGCCATTCGGAGACAGGCTCCCGGCACGAGGGGCACTGCACAGAAAAAGCAGCGCCGACACATGCGGGCACGACGACGACAACTAGGAAGCACCCAGAGAAGCTGCCATTTAACAGCACGCTGGGGATAACACAAACTCTGCCACACTTCAGCTGATCTGAGCTGGCACTTCCAGTTTCCACCTTACTGGTTTCCGGTTACTTGAACATGATGCGAGCTAGTGTGTGACACTGCACGAGCTGCCTTTGCAGCCAGGGTGTAACACATCCCTGTGCACTGAGAAGGGGGAAAACCTTTTTTTTTTTTTTTCTGACCTTGGCTAAAGGTCCCAACCCCTCAGACTGGGTTAACTCACCTCAGGCTGGTTAACTCACCCTTTCTGGGCCACCAGGCACAGAAATTTTGAGATTCGCACAGAGGCTGAGGCTGTACCGTTGTGCAAAAAAATTCAACAGGGCTTCTGGGATACTCTCCATCCACTACAGTCTCTGCCATAAGCAGAAACAAGCAATAACATTAGAGAGAAAGGAGCTCCAACATCTTTGAAAACCAAAAGCAATTGCAGCTCCTCTACAGCCGGCTTCCATTTTCCCTATGACTAAGGTGTTACTTCAGACCTGCTCAGATAGAGGAGAGACTCTCAAGCTTTTTCTACCTTGAAAAAATGCCTTGAATATCTTGTTTTTAAGTCATTCCACTTCCAAAACCCAGAACCAATGAACACTATCCAACTTTTACAAAAGCTGAACATAGGGGTCAGTAAAAATGGCTCAAAAACATCAAACCAAAAATTTCACATTTCTGAACCTAAATTTTTCTCAACTTTATATTTCTATTTTAAGCCTAAATTCAATCTCCTTTAAAAATACCACAACAGAATAGAAAAATGTAATTTCCAATTGGCAATGTTTTGTTTAAAACAAAGCCTTTTGGAGTCCCTGATCGAGTCTGTAGTTGCCCCTGTGTTGCAGACAGGAGCAGCATCAGAGCCTAGGCTCAAATCACTAGAGGATTTAAAAGATCAAACAAGCGTAACAATAATGTTAATAATTATTTATCTGGATTGCCATCGTGCCTGGAAGCCCATGTCAAAGACTGATCAAGGACCTGTTATATTAAATGCATTAAAAACACAGCAAGGGGAGGGGAAAGGATTTTAGGTTTCCAACCATGGTGCTCAGGACACCCGCGCAGGTAAGTGCTCCCTCTGTGGTAACTATTCTCAATATACCCATTTCCACTTTCCACGCTAGTTGGCAGCCAAAAGACGAACCCACACAGACAGCATGTCTACAGGACATTCCCTTAACAGACCTAATAAAAATTTTCTCCAATGCTAATTACTTAAACCTCAATATTCCTGAGAGGCATTCTATATGCTAGCAATCTATTCAGATCCCTTTGTTTCTTTCCTTTTTTTTTTTTGGGCAATCAATCCCAACATGAAATGAAGATAAAAATTGGCTTTTGATTCTCCACTGCCTTGACAAATATCAAGAGAACAACAAGCATGGGACATACATCAAAGCACCCTGAATCTTAGATGTTCTTGCAGTCAGGCACAAAGATTGCAGCCCTTCCTGCTTGCAGAGGATCCCTGTTGTCAGGCTGTGTCCCCAAAGCCTTTCCCTGCTCCCTCTTGTGCTCCCTGGGGATGGTACCTTTTCAACCTCTATATCCAGACTCAAATTAAAAATCAATATTCTTACAAGTGTTTTAATACTTGGAGAGACAGACCTCAGATCCTGTACACAGCATTTAGTTCTGGAATAGCTATTCAGACAATATTTTAACAATGCCTTTATGAGTACTGATGCGTTCATAATATCTAGCTTTTTCTTCACAGATGGCATGACTTCTCCCCTCACCCCCTGTACTTTCTTGGTAGAAAAAGAGACTATTTCTAGTTTTAAGAAATGTGTAAACGTAGATGATTGGCTAATGAAGGCAGTTTTTATGCAATGTATATTTCTTTTAAATTTGTGTATTTCCCTTTAAAGTATACTATGCTATAAAAAGTCAATTCTCTAATGTATAGCAGGCTGATGAGCTTGCTGACTGCAGGCTGCCTGCTGCCCACAACAGGTTTTCCAGTCTGGAGCTCATTTCAACAGCCTTCATCCCAGAGACATGTCTGGGAAGGGCTGAGGCTGAATAAGCCGTGCTGGCAGCAGTACTCCATTTCCCAACACTGCTTTACCCTAAGGTCCTCTAGTCCTGCCACAGAACGGACGGCAGAGCCTGTGATGGGCAGGGGTAAGACCTGAGAACTGTTTCCCCATTTTGAGAAAAAGCTATGTGAGTTAAAAACCTTTCTATTACAGGAAAGAGTAACTCTTAAGTCAGTTGGATATTACCTTAAGCCTCCATTTTAAAACAGAAAATGCTGATGCTGACTCACGCTAGCAAATACGTATTCACTTTCTCTAAGTGCTCCCAGTGAAGTAAGAGTCTATTTAGCATGAGTAAAGACAAAAACTATTAGGAAATTTGCTCTGACTGTCAACCCAGGGTCTGTCCTGGTTTTTCCATGGAACTAGAGAGGGCCCTCTCAGAAAAAAGAAAATATGTATTATTTAGTGAACCCTCAAAAGAGCAAAGCCATTATTTTCAACGTGCACAGGCCCCCTCCCATCCTGATGGTATTTTTATTACGCTCATCTCTCTTTCCTTTGTGTTCTGCTTACAGTGGCTTCTTTTTCAGATTAAAAATCCCATCTTTTTTTCACATTGGGAGCAGGGTTTTGTTTTTCACTCCATCTTTAACAGTAGCTGTTGTGAAGGGAAACCCCCAGCAGGTTCCCATTGTGCAGGAACAGGATGCATTCTGGCTTGAGTCCCAACAAAAAGATGCTAACCATGCCTAACATTTGTTGTGGGGGGAAGCAGTGACCTCATTTTAAAGGATGAACTTATGTTACTTTCATTTGGGAACGTGCTCAACAAAACTAGTCTTGCAGCAGAGATGATCTGAGGAAACAGATGATAACATTTTTGCCTATTTTGATACGGGGGGTGGGCTTACTGCTACTGAGGGCATTTTTTTTTTTTTTTTTTTTTTTTTTTTTTTGCAATAAGGCTCAACTCTGATGGGCACTAAGCACTACACTGGAAATTGGATGTCCCTGGCATTTCTTAGAATTTGCTCCTATGTCAATTTAGAATTTTCCTCCAAACAAATATTTTACACTCACTTAGAAAGGGATGAAATTTTATTTCAAATAAACGCTACTGGCCAGTTAACAGCAATGTCTGAACCATGTGAAACCATGTGAAATAAACCGGTCATATCATTTTCTTGGGAAGACTCAATCCTACAAGCAGCTGTATCCTTTGTATCTCCCTACTACCTCATAACTAAAGCTGTATTAAAAAAACTGCACTTTTATCTTCTATATTAGAAAGGGGGCTGGTTGCACTGGATGAGATCATCTTTGTGCAAACAACTATGGCTGTACTCATGCTTTACATACCATACTACCATACGTGTTTTCTTCTGATAAGAATGTGACAGCCTGGGGCCAACTTCTATCTCCAGTTCTGCTGTTAATTATCCTTCAGAGAGATGCTTTTGGGATCACAGCCCTAAACACAACCACAGGGCAACAGGAAAAGCTCCATTCCTACTGCCTGACAATTCAAACGAAACATTTTTCAGCTAGGGAAGGCCAGCTATTTTGAATATGACTGCAGAATGAGAAACGATTTAATTATTGGTTGGAAAACCAAACAAATCCCTCTAATTGTTTGCCTTATCACGCAACTTAATCATCAACTTTCTTTGATCATATTATTGTATTTTGCATTATAAAGTAGCCAAAAATATGACACTATTTGGAATGTCCCCATAACTGGCCCTATTCCAACTATGTAACTCCAATATGTTTTTCACAAGTTAAAAACTACACTGGTTTCAAGGCTGTGAGAAACCCCTCTTCTTGGTCTCACCAGTGGAGGCTAAAACACCTCCTGTTTCTGCAAAAATTGCATGTGAATCTATAATCAGCTGCATTTGCAACAACTGAGGCTCTATCCCTGTACAGCAATCTTAACATGCTTGTAGAGAAAGTATCTCCTGAAAATCACAGATTTAAGCAGTTCAAAACAGACTGGAAAATGCATTCTAGATTCAGCTCCTCGTTTCTAGAAATTCTTGACCAAACCAGGAAAACATCCAAGCAAACAAATAAGTCTCTTTCCTTGCTAGACCACAAGACAAGGAAAGTCTCTGACATGCAGGTTTAGTGTGTACCATTTTCAGGAGCATTTGCACCACTCTAACTGTTAAGAGTCTGTCTTGGCAAAATGCTGAATCCGTGCTTACTGTTACGACTGAAAATGAACCACCTCTAGTGCAGTGGAAGATGCTTGAAAAGGACTCAGAGCCTGCGATGTTAAGGCTGGTACATACAAGAACATTTCACAGCTTCCACTACAAGAGGTGTTTATCACTACCTTTAACAGCATCAAAAGGTCTAGAGCAAGTTGTCTACTTGCAATGACAAACATCACCAGAAAAGCTACAATGCAGTTTTCCTACTGTATAAGTTGCTTCGACTTTACGCATGCAGTCTTCTTCAGCAGACTATAGATCTAGTCAATCCTGTGATTTACGATGCAACTAACCCAGCCCTGGGTGTCTTTAAATGCCCAAATGACTGCTTCCTAAGGAAGTTCAAGCACAAAAACGAAATGAAAAGTAGCTGTTATTCTCTTGGTTTTCTACAAAGAGCAGAGGGGGTTGTGATTTCCAAGGCACAAAAACCACATGCAGAGTTAGATGGGAAACATTTGCCTAACATCCACGTGTAACATGTATAACATGTTGAACATAACATCCGAATTGAAAATGCCCCTAAATCTGTCACCTCCATATTATCTACTTGTCACCACAGATATTCAACAAATACAGAATGATTTAACTGCAATTTTAACAAAATTAACATCTGTCAACCCAACAGAAAACACCTGAACTGAGATCAAGCCTGTCCCACAAGGACAATGTTCAAACAGGAGACAAGGGTCTATGCAACTTCCCGTACTCTTTCCCAGTTTGCGCAGATGAGGTTTTGAGATTTTGAAACACAAGTTTGATGTGTCAGCTTCACCTGAAGAATTTATGAAAACAATTACTAGTATGAATGTGTTAAATTAGTAACAACAAAAGCAAGATCCTAATTTTCCTGGACTACCAAAATCAATGCAGTGTCATCTGCATGACACTCACAATCTTTCTAAGTATGCATGAAAAACAAAACACAAGAATTATTTTCTTTTAACAGGAAATTAAGATTCCTGTAATACTGACTTTTTAGTTATCAGACTACCCTGTATGATGAGACAAACTTGAATGACAAGCTAAATTGGGACACATACTGTTCAATATCCTAAAACCAGAAAAATCACTGGTTTCACCAGTGAACCACTGTGCTCCACTAGAAGCGCGCAATCAGGCAAAGGATCAGGCCCTTTGTCCAACTCACATGTATAAGCAATGAAAAGGATCTGATACAACTGAAAGCAAAAGATTTCAGCATCTAAAATTCAAGATTCGTTCTCCAGGCTGACACCCTCAACTTCTAGAATTTTATTTCAAACTCTGGGAAGAAACTCCTGAGCCTGTAATGACTCATCTCTCACTCTCTGAAGTTTTCCTATCATCCACTTACAAATGAAAAATAAATCACCAGCTTTCATAACTGCTACCACAGTCACAAAGAGCTAGGGAAGGGCTGGACGTGCTTCGAGGGTTTCTTCTTATGTTTATACTCACCTGAAGATAATAACTCTCTTATATGTCAAGCCGGATGAGATGCCATTGATCTCAGCACTGCTGTTTTTCTCTCAGAAACTGACTACCCAATGAGCATGGAGATAATTTAAGTACGTCTCAGGCTCAAATTTAAAGCCATTTCTATGCTAAAGTCACATTCTTCAGATCACTGCATGAATTATGTCAGTCAGTCCACCTCCTGTTCTCTGTGTGCATCTGATTTTAGAATCAGGATCTAGAAAGGAGGGGAAAAAAATATTCAGCAACCCTCTTCAAAACATTTTTAAAGTCTATTTATTTGTCTTTAATTTCAGACGGGAAAAAATTAGTATAAACCTAAATCAGACAATAATGCTGATTTTAGGGAGAGAGATTTTATTCACTCAAAACAAGGTCACTACAAAAATATATAAATATGCTTCATGTGGTGAAGTGGAAGTTACTGGTAATAAAGTGGAGTAAACCGCATGTCAGTGGAAACATAACGCACATAAATATTCCCTAAAACTACTGTCGTTAACAAGCTACAGGAACTATAGACAAGGTACATAACCTCTTCTCTAGCTGGACAACTTATTAAGAGCTTTCAGTACAGTGAAGTCAGAAGTTTCCCGCTCTCTTTCTGCCTTTCCCCCTTATGCCTGTTTTTGAACGCATCTCTCATTCAAAACCAAAATAATTTGGCCTCGGTAGTTTGAACAATATTTAATTAAAAGATTGTTTAAGGTCAACCGGTCAAGCCATTTCAGAAATGGCAAAAACATATGCAGAAGCACATCAATTTACACTGCAAATCCCACATGTAATTAAAGTTTATGCTTTGTAGGCTTAAGGGCATTTCAATGTCTAGTTTCAAAGCTACCTACTGGAGTTTAAAATTTTTTGACACATTGTTCAGGATTCTTACAGGAATTACAAACCTTTATCAGTTTATAAGTGCCAAAGTATAGGTTTCATAGCAGGGATTATGACCTCTGTCAGAAGCGAAGAACCTCTTCCAATTTACACACCTGAACACCTTGTTGAAGAGAGCCTTGGCTGGAAAAGCCCAAGGAGCTCATGTGGCAGACACAGAATCTGAAGGGTCAGTGGAAATTATCTAAAGAGTTTCCAGCTACTAAGAGGATTCCTGGGGCAAGATTTGCAACACAGCCATAAAGCAGTAAGTTCTGCAGGGCTGGTTAGAGGCATCACATGAACTTTGTCATAGCAGTTTACCTTAGGAGAGCTTGTAACAGTTACAGAACAATCTGTTCTGACACATCTTTGTAGAAATGTTGTGAAATATATATGCCCTGGTAAAATGAGAAAGAATCGATGGAACCCATAAACTGAAGGATTCAAACATCCCCCTAAAGCCAGAGACTGGCTCAGTAGTTTTGGTTGTTCAGGAGAAAAACCTAGGTAGCACTTCCCAAACTCATGAGGGCAATTGCACACAGGAGAGTTAACAGTTCTCAAATGCAGGAACTGAGCAACCTGCCAGAAAACAATTTTAAGTGCAATCTGGAGATGTACGAGACCTATTGGAGAATACCATCAGCGAATGCTCTGGGCTGTATTGGCTTGGCCATGTCCTTCTACAAGAGCTGTATCCCCCTGCTTGACCATAACCTGCCATATCTTGTTTTCCATTTGTTTCTGCTTGTCACGGATATGATCCAGAAACTCCAGATCCATTCTGTAATTCACTGCGTTACTGTAAACCACAAAGGCAAGGCAGAGCAAACCGGAGCAGGTGTTATGCACACTGATGTTTGTTACTGTTAGAAACATTAAGGAAGACTTGTCATCTTTCTCCCGGGCGTGATGCCATATGACGCAGGCAACAGCGCTCTGTGGCCCGCCCAGAGCAGTGGGGCCGGACACAGCAGAGCCACCAGCCTCCACATTTCCCAGCGCTCCCTCTCTCTTCCTCCTCCATCATTAAACACTGACAGTCACTGTTGCAGATTTGTGAAATGGCATGGAAAGTTCTATGATAGCATTTGTTGGGGCTGTCTAGGTGAAATGTATTCAATGGTGTATGCAGCAAATGTAAACGAGTTTACAAAATGTTTTGTTCCTCACTCCACATATTCCGGATTTGAGAATTTGCTGAGATTCCACTGGAAAAATTGCTTTTCCCAGCCCAAGCACCAAAATCTATGAGCAAAAACTACAAATCAAAGCCCTATAATTGGTATCAGGAGTTTTAAAGTAGACTCAAGTACAACTTTAAATACACACTTCTGTTTTGAAACAGGAGTCATCATGTAAACCACCACGGGGGCAAGGCTAGGATCAGGATTTACAGGTACGAACAGGATGAAAACAGTATCAGTGAGAACAGCCTTAGCTGTATGGGGTCTTTGAGATGACAACATAGCTCCGTTTTATTCTTAAAATAAGAAGAAATTACCAAATATAAAGATACGTCACTGCAGATCAGGTGGTGCCATTTTCACACAATCACTGTGCAGGTACAGAACTGAACTAGTATTTTTCCAGCTTTCAAAGCCATGGTGCACTAGAGAGTTGGAATTCTGTAGAAGAGCCCTGATGATCTGAACATCACGGGAGGGACGTCCAATTTTTTGACAAAAATAAAAACAGAGCTATTCAAACATTTTAATTCACCTTAACCGGACTTCATAGTTTATTTTTATCTGAATATTACCATAGTTTCCTAGCATCAGAATAATGTTTGGAAAACACATCATTGGTTAACTGAAGTAAATCATGATATTTCACTAATGAATTAATGCTTTTCAAACTGGGCTAAAAGACTTTAACTTTACTATTTTAATAAACACTGATTTAGAATTAGCTTTTAATTTAACCACGAGAGTGAAGATCAGTTTATTATACGCTTACAGAAATAAGTTATGACAAACACTACTGCCTACCAGCCCTATACAATAACGTCCCCTAGATCTGACGATAGAATAAGCCATTACTATACAATGTTAATTAAAGTATCACTTCTGAACAGCAAATCCACAGGATAAACACGCAGCGGTTTGTTTCTCACCTTACACCTAAAACATACATGGCAACCTATAGGAGACTTAGATACGTACGGAATGAGAATCAGAATTTGCCATTAACAACAACATCAAGAAAAAACTTACAAAACAAATATATACTGTACCCCTTCTCCATCGCTCAACTCCATTTCAAATAGCTACTACACCTTCAATAAACAATGTATATACTAACAGGAAGAGCAGTTTCTATGCAACTTCTAACAAACCCCTGTAAATGAAGAGTAAATACCATTCCGTTGCAACACAGAGGGGCAGAGCATACCACAGACCAGCACATCACCAACGCCGCGGCTCGCCAGCGGCGAGATTTTCGGTCCGCTCTCCTCTCCAAACTCTTGCATACAGAAACTAGCAAGACTGCATCAAGTTCTGTGCTACTGGGGCTCATATAAAGCATTAGCCAAGATGTTTATCACTCTGAAGACTGATATTACTGTGTGAAAAAAACAGGAGAGTAAATAATATTCTCATAACTGAAAAAAAAAAAAAAAAAGAAAAAGGAGTTTAATCAAGTACCATAAAGCATCTGAATCTAATAAAACTTTCGCCTGCAAGAAACTGCTTCACAAAGAAAAACCCCCAAATAAATGTTTTCATAGTTTTGAAATTCCTGGTGGAAATGAATTTACGAACAAGAATAGCATCACCAGAAAACAACCAGAATTTCAAAGATGGTCTTTAACAGGGAGCAACAACCCAGTCCTGTGTTGGCAACAAGTAAACAACAACGTACATGTTTCAGAGAACTCACCGCCGTATTTTTTCAGAGCACAAACCTATTGCTGACACAGAAATTAGCTAGTAAACTGCTGGGTACTACCATCAGTAATATCTCTAACTAAAAAAAAAAAAAAAAATATTGCCATTAATTGATGCTTCCACAACGCTTGGAACTCATCAATAATAGTGACACGATACCACACTTTCCTGGAAACCGGGTATTTTAATTCTGCAGTAAAGCAGCCTGGAGAACAATTGTTTTAACTGTGTGTTTTTTAACTGATTTGAATAACTCAAGCTATGGAGAACCTCAGAGCCTGGTTTGCAGAGTGTAGGGATGTCATTCCACAGCAGCTTACTCACTTGAGGAATTTTTAAACCACAGAGGGAGCACCTTGGAGTCACTGGGACTATCCCTGAGAGCAAGAGTGAGACGGGTGCCTCCTTACAGGTCACTACTAGCATAGTAGCAGCAGGCTCCTTTTGAAGTTTAATTGACCTATGGATTGTCAGTAGAAGAGGTGTGTTATTTGATAAATACACCTTAAAAGCTTAGATTTCAGTAAACTTTTTTCAAAACATGCAAGATTTGCTAAAACATTTCAGTGAACAAAATTGCTACGTATATCTAGGTTACTTAGGGCACCGATCACAGAATAAAACATTACAAAATGTTTCTGCAATATTAATAAGTGTCTTCTACAGTGTCCTGAACAGACTGTAGCCATTGGTAAGGAGAGAGAAAACAAATAATTCCATATACCGTTTGACTGCCGCCTCAGCCTATACCGCAATCCAACCGTCACAACACTAAATACACCAAACAAGCCAAAACATACCTCTTCCTACATCCAGCTTTGTCTCATACAATCAAAGACTTAAAACACTAATACAAGAAACTCGATATGCAGACTTCACTCTTATTTCAGAATCCACAAATGCTTACTTGTTCTGGAAAGCATTCTCCCTCTTCCACTGCCATTTTCTGTGGCCAGATATGAAACCTGATGACTCAATTAGTTAACACTTTGGACACTGCTCCATTGCTAAAAATAGCAGCCTCAGGAAGTTATTTCCTTTTTTTTTTTCTTTTTTTTCTTTTTTTCTTAAAAAAAAAAAAAAAGAAAAAAAAGAACTAAGCGCAGTCACTTGTTAGACTTCCCTTGGCTATTTAAATGGCAAAGGACAAGTGATTGTAAGACTATTAAGTTAGTAACGGAGCGTGTCCCAGGATTCCTGGCTCGCTTACCATATTTGCTGCCTCCAATCATTCCCCGTGTATGTAATCATGATCTGTGGAATACCCAAAATAGCTGCAGCATCAGCTGATCAGAAAACCACTGCTGCTTGGAATCACTCATGAAACAAGCTTTTGTCATTCTGCTTATCAGCTCTTTCTAATGCAGACTACTTTGAACTATTTCTAAAGGCAACAATAACATCATTTTACACTCTGTGTGTTTTGAATACCACATATGCCTGCCTCCTACTCCATGGTAATTTTATATTTATTCAGATTTTCTGATGACTAATTATGATAGATTTGTGTCGTTGGTTCTAGAGACTATTTTCCTGAACTAAAAGGCTGCTTTCTATATACTTCAAGTTCCTAAACTAGAGAGACTAAAAGCAGTAGCAAATCCAAAATCATTTTGCTTCAGAGGGAAACCTAGGTTCATGATTTCAGTGAAGTAAATCTCTTCCTTTGCAATGCAAGCTATTGCCTGTAGAAGGAATTTTCTGCATACTTCCCTACAGTTTCGTACATTAGGAGTGGCTTTAAAGAATGCCCACCTTCTGAGAAAGAGAACATTGAAATCTCTTCCATTCATCACAAGCACCTGCAGAGCATGCACCGTACTTGCCTGTTCCACACCTCACCTTGCACACGCGAGCCGTGCATGGATATTCGCTGGTACAGAAGAACAAGAAAGGGTAAGAAGAGGGGAAAAAAATAATCAAGGTCTAAAATTTTTGTGCCCAATATGCCCAGTGTCTCATTTGTCTAGGAAAGGAGTCTATATGTAAAATACTATAAGGATAATTTCAAAATTTCAAGAAACATTTCTCCATGTTTGCATCAACCAGAGCCCAGCCACCAGGTAGCAGCTTCATACTGTTGTGTTGTAATGCAGAACTTGTTGTTAACTATCCATGTAAATCTTTCAGAAGGTGCAAAATTTGAGGCCCAAATGTATCACTACATAAATATTGTAGGCCATGCACTCAGGTGATTTAGCTTGAAATGACTTAATTAATGTCACTGATGATACACTCTATTAACAACTACTTTCTGCTTCTGCACATTTTTGCTTATGGCATTACAGTATCTATGACTAAGACCCACTTCTGCCACTGACTAAATAATAGAGAATCTAGCAGCTGTCTACAGGGGTGGAGAAGCCTTCCACCTCCATTTAAATACAAGATGATGACCAAGTCAGTTTAAATGAATTTACCTCACTGACATATCTGCGCAGAGCTCCCTATAGCAGAGATTTCAACCATCTGTACCACAGTTCCCTCAGCAATGTCGTTATTGCAAGCTGCCACAACAACACAGTCATCATATCCTTAATTTCTGAAGCTGAATTTTGACTTAGCATTACTATTTGTTTGAGGACTCAGAACCATCAGTTCAAAGCAACAAAAGGAAACATCCCAGCTCTAGAAATCCAAGAGCACAGGGTTACTCCCCAGTAACTGAATTTTTGTTTCTAACTGAAGAGGAGTTGGCTCTGAATAAGAACCAGGTGCCCAAATGCCCCTTTTCTGCCTTGAAAACGTGCCTGAGAACAAGGAGAAAGGAAATACAATGATTTCTGTAATGGGATTCAAGGGAATCACATGAAATTTAAAACTTGCAGAATAGTTCTTTTTGTAGATAAAAAGGATTAAATTGGGCGGTTTTATGGAAACTCACAAGACTCTCCATCCAGAAGACCAAGACCATTGTGGGTTGGTGTCCCCATGCCACTGGGTACCACTGAGCTGCAACCTCCTGTCAGGGGGTAGAGGCTGGTGACACAGAACGGGCAATCTGACAGCTCTCCTAAAGCAGAATTACTGCTTATTTGGAAAGGAGGAAAAAAAGCTTTTAGAGAAAAGGATTCAACACAATCTCTGCACGTATCTGTTTTACCAGTGGCCGGTGCCCCTTGTTCTCCGTGTTCCGTAGACAGTGGCAGCCGGGTCTGGGTGACAGCCAGCTCCCTCCAGGAGCTCCCTCTGGGACCGCTCTCCCCTACCCATCACCTCCTCATTTATTCTGCCAGAGCTACTTTGCGTTTCCAGTCGCTGGCTCTTGGCTTTTTGAGTTCACATTAGTATGATGAGACCGGTGAATAAATGACCCAGACTGTTGCCTATTAACCTCCACAAAATTCTCCTGGTTTAGGTTGTGACGTTCTCATAAGAAAAGTTGCCCAATTCTCTCTCCATTAATTTTAAAAGAGCAATGATCAGAATTACAAAAGAAAACCACAAAGAAAAATTAAAATCTGCCAGCATAAAAAAGTCATCTCAGCACATTCACATCCATCAATTCAGCTCCGATTACTGAAAGCTCATGTCATAAATCATAGTCAAACTATATTTTTTTTAACCTTGTAGATCAGTTTTCAGGATGATTTCTCACATGCATGCTGTTAACAAAGGGTAATAAAGGAAAGGCTCAATACTAATGGCAAAATCAATTTGGTATAGACTTCAGGTAAAGTTTTCAGGATTGTTTTGTTACTTTACATGAACTGCAAATTCCTACAGTCATTCTGAGCTTGGGAAAGGGCCTTGGATACAATCACGTAATGAGTACATACGCGAGGAAAAAAATATCTCAACAATCAATCTCCTCCCCTCTTTGAAAAGAAAAAAAAAACAACCACAACAAAAATCCTTTACATTCTCATTAAAATGGCAGATTTGGTACAGATGGAGGACTCTTTTAAAGAGAACAGTGGAAATGTCCTTTTACATTATCACTACTTTGCTCCCCAACCATATGGAGTGCTTATGATTACTGGCTTGGAAGCAACTTGCAAACAAAGCAACACATGGCAGAATTCAGCAGAAAGAAAAACATGATTTGACATGAGATACAAACAATATAAATATCTTCCCAAGAACTGGAAAGATGAGCTGAAATAATTTAAACCATAATCTGGAGTTACTGGTCCAGATTTTGCAAGAAGAAATAGAAATGTGCTTTTTTTCTGCAGTGGATGACATTTCAGAAGAGTCAGCTGAAGCCCACCAGAGCAGGGGATTTATAAGCTCGGTGGTATTTCAGGCACCCTTTCTGACGTGTGTACAGATGTGTGCTTATGCAATTTATACCTACGAAGGGTCCTCAGTTTTAGAAACTTCTTATGTCACAGAAACCAGTGGTAGTATCTAAGATATTGTAATTATCTGAAATTCTGCTCTAGTCATTAAAATAACGGCTAACGTGTGCCCCAACTGAGACTTTAAAACAGCAGTTCAAGTACAGACATTGTAAAGTCTACATACAGCAACCAGATGTGCACGAGACAGTTCTGTGGGACTCACAGGCCATAGGTTCACATGCGAAGCCAGGAAAGATGCACATTACATACAGCGAGAGAGGCAGAGTGAAGCTCATCAGACAGAGACTGTCCCTTCTTTCCATCTAAGAGACCCCACCTCAAACACTTACACTCTTAACCTCTGTGGATAGCTATGAGACTTTTACAAAGTTACTACCAAGAGAAAAATGCACATTTATTCATTTATACTTTAACTGTTGAAATTGTGGACACTGAGAATATACAGCCACAAGAAAAATCTCCTTTCCTAGTTATAAAGTGCCAAAACAATCAGCATAATTTGTGTATGACTTTTTTTTTTAATCTGCCTATTCAACCACCATCCATCATGAAAATATTGTTTGCTATACTATGATTCAAATGCTGCCAGCTCAGATCTCAATCTCTGCTAAAACATCCACAGAATTAGAAATCTACAGTGAGAAGCATACATTCTCTTTCAACAATACAAAAAAATTAAATATACTTATAAAATAAGGATAGGAAAACAATACTCCAAACATTAATTGAGTTGAGGTCCCATAGCTAGATGAAATGCACACAATCTTTCCCCCCCACAAAATCTGCTTTATGGTCCCCTGTAATCTCTTGAGTAAAAAGTACCTACAAAATCTGACATTTTTTTTTCTTCTTAACTGTGACAAGAATATTCATCTGCCATCACGCTAAATAATCTAAAGCTCTGCAGAACTAAAAAAAAGAGATCCTGTAACTTCTGCTACAAGATACTTAAAATTTTGCTTCAAAGGCTTTCCAAATGAGGGAACAGGAAGCCTGTGGTCTCATCCTATTCTTCCTCAGCAGTAGCTAGAATCAAACCTCAAAGACTGAAATGTGATCGCTTTTAAAGGATAGCCTGCAGTAATTTTTCAGAGGTCTCCCAAACACTTCGAAATAGTATGCCTTGAAGCCAACCCTGCTGTGACCTGTGAAATTCAGCACATTATAGATATTCAGAATGCCCATGAAAGATACACACCGAAGCGCTGCAGTGTTTACTCTGTCAAGATCCGTAACGGCTCCTGTTATCTCATCATCAGCACTTCGCCTACCCAGTATATGTTGCTTTCAATAGCAGGGCATGGGGTGCTTGGGATTACAGACTATAATAAGTGGCACATGTGTGGTATGAGCAGTATGCCCAAAGCATCTTAACCGCTATCTACAAAACCACTTTAAATTCCATTTGTTAACCCTGTATTGTTCCCTTAAGCTATCAGAGTAGGTTACGTATTTCCAGTCTGTCCTGCTAAATCACCTCAAGCTTTCTGAAAGAGCACTTTCTGTTTCATTTTCATCCACTAGCTGTGGTTTTCATGCCCAACTTCTAAAGCTCCTTTAACTTCCAGCTACCCTGGAAAACATCAGCAAACTCTTCCCCAAAATAACTCCATCCCCTGGGAACAGGAACAACCACAACCAAGTGGAATATAGACTGTTAGATTAGCCCAAACTTTCTGTCCAAAATGGACCATGCATCACTCAAGGCTTCCACCACTGAGACTTCAGCAATTTCTCCTCCTCCTTCAATACATTGCCTCTACATGGCAAAAGGTGCATCTTCCACTTGTATATGCTAGGGAAAGATAATTTTGCAAAACCACTGCCACAAGATCGCAGAAATCCCACAATCAGCTGCTGTGTGAAAATGGAGCTTAAGAAAATACTTATCAAGGCAAATTCTTGCTGTCAAGACCACTCTGCACTCTTCAAATCATAAAGAGCTAAAGAGAGCAGCAGCGTTTCATTATGCCATGCTGTAAGCACCAAGAAAAGCGGCCTCAGTTAAGCCAGTAAAAGACCTTGGCTTTATTAAGATTTCTTTCTCTCCCCCTGATGACCTAGAAGACACCCATGTCATTGATTTGCTATGGACAGCACCTCAATAAGCCTTTGGAAAAAAATGGGCTAATAAAGCTGCAAGCTGGAAAAAGCGTTTACAGAAGCATCATGATGAAAATCACATGATCGACTCCTGAGCAAATTGACTTGACACCATCATGCTTGAAAAACAACTAGTAAAAGCCAATTAGGAAGGGAAAAACCAAAAGCCAGAGACTCCAGGCAGCCCTATGTTTAGTCAAACCGCAGACCTCACATGAACTCTCATGGAGATGAGGAGAAGAGCAAGGGCAAAGAACTATATATGGAAAGCACAAGGAGACATGATACCAGATCTTCCTATATCATCTTGAAGCATTGCTGAGGTTTGCAAATTCTCTGCTGATTAATCAGATGGCTTGTTGCATGCCATGCGTCTTGTTCCAAGTCATGCTGAAAATTGGGATTTTGTAAAAATTGAAAGCAGCAACTGCCTTACTCCTTCTTTGACATAGTTCACTGGAGCAGAGGATTCCAGAAAGCAGATACTCCTTGGATCTGAACAGTAGAGCTCAGCATTTTCAGTAAATATGGAACTCCTATTTGTTAACAGAAAATAATACTAGCAGGATAGTGAAATCAGTGGCCGTCGGTGGTCTCCATAGGTGCATAGGTAAGTAAACATACATAGGGAAATAAAAATCACATGCTAACCTTGTTATTGCACCAAAGCACAGAGAAATAAGAAACAGTTCAGAAATAACTTTTTCAGTTTTTTAAGAATATACCAAAAAAACTAGTTGAAAGTATCAGAGGAATGTTACATAAAGTATACTGTCCATTTATATATGGCATCCATGTGACAAAAAGTTGGCTCTCACTTAGTCTGAATCCTATTTCTAGCAATATTTGATATTGCTAGATATTACAGGATTGCCAGGAGCAAAGAATTAATCATTAAAATTCATGGTGACAACAGCAAAGTATTTCATCCTGAAGTTGAGTTAAGCACCAGAAATGTTACTGCTGGCAAATAAGCTGTTCCAAACACTCCTGCTCTCTGTTGTCTACCTTTTAGGCTTATTCTGAACATAACTGTGATATGAGGCCACAGAACTGCCAGATGGTTTCAAAACGCTCAGACATGGTTTCTGCACAGAAGAAGAAATTTCTATCATTCTAAGAGCAATACCGCAAAAGCAGTAGTTGTCCAGGATACCCAACAATTGACAGTCTCTGCAAGACCTGAGTCGAAAAAACCCTCACTATGAACAAAATATTCAACTTTACATCTTGACTTTGCTGATTCCTCAAGATTACCTAAAGGAACAATTCAAATGAAACCAGAAGTAGACTTAACTTAAATACCAAGAGCAGTATGCACGTGTGTCCACGTACCATGGGAAGTAGGGCACACGAGGTGTCTGACACCCTGTGAAACAAACGCAACCCAACGCAGCTCTCATGTAAGTATAGTGGCTACTAATCTTTGTTTAGAGATGGTGCAGGGCATTATGCAATAGAAGGGAAACAGAACCACTGAACTAACTATAACGAACTCTTTGAATTTGTTCCCAAATGCAGTGGAGACAATTTGATGGAGCAGTGTTATGACCAAGGCTACTGAACACCAGTTAGCCTGCTACTCTGGTGTATAGACTATGGGCAAATTATTGCAATGTAAAAATGCATGCAGACACAAGGTAGAACTTTCACGAGAAAACTAACAGGAAAATAGCTTGCCTATGAAGTGATGGGATTTCTAACACATGCAGAGTTTAAGAATAATGGGCAAAAAATAGAATAAAAATAAGAAATTGGCAGGAAGAGATTAGCAAAGATGATTATGGATGAAGGCAGACAAAGGGAGCTCTTAAAATCACACCCAACCGTATTTCTACTAATTCTGTGAGATACAGGAGCATTAGAGCTCCCCTGCAGGCAAACCGCACGCAGCATCAGAGCCAGTGGGAGGTTAAAACAAGAAGCCATTGAGCACAAGCCCCTGGCCACGTAAAGTCAATCTGCACCCTACCCGCAGATGCTGTATGGGAGAACATGCTGCTCACACGGGGTCACAGCCTGCTGTTCTCCAAGGCACTGCCAGGACTACTGGACCTTTCACCCTTCAAGAGTTAGCATTTCAAAGTACTCTAAAATGTCTTTAAATTACACTTTGGAAAGACCTTCGAGGAAAACTGCAAGTTTAAAATCTCTCATAATCGTTACAATCATGTAAAAATAAGACGTTAAAATGCAATGAATCCAACCAAAGAAAAATGAGTGACTGTAACTGTGGTTGATTTCAGCATCACTCAAAAGTGATCCCCATTCTCAGTATTAACATAGTCTGATTGTTAGGACACAAACTAGTCAGCAATAGTCAAAAGACTGCTAGATAGTACCCATTCACCCTTACAGGGTGCTGTTCCCAGTTAAAATATTAACATGTATTTGTTGTGGAAAATGACCAAAGTCTAGCTTCAACCTCCAGTAAGTGTCTGTTCGGTAGGTTCCTCCTGATCAGCTTCCTTTGGAGGCACTTTTATTTTCAAACAAAAATGTGCATCAAGGAGAGACCACCATGAGCTACACAATCTCAAGTGCACTGTCCCTTTTCAGCATAGTCACAGCAAAATCTCACACAATTTCTCTTACGTAACTTTTACTCATTTATGCAATTTCAAATCTCATTTATGCAACGGCATAAAATTGAAGCATGGACAAATTATAAAATAATACATATAATTCACTGAACTTCCAGCTTCATAGAGGTCAGTGCTCTGATCAGGTACAAAACTGTGTCGCAGATTTAACTCCACATTGAAATGTCTGGGTAGCAAATAGAAGAAACTTCCATGACCTTTTCCTCCTCGAATTTTAGGTAGGGCAGTAACACTAGAGTCATACTGTCTCAACTTCGTTACAGCAACAGTGCTGGGGCTGGGAACAGTGCTTTCCAAGAACACGGAGAGCACGCAGATGTTAGATGTAATAACCTCAAGATGTATTACACCAGGAAGGGGTAAACATTCTTCTGCATTAGGGTTATGCAGGAATTTCCCCAAAACAGAGGAAAATGAATAAAATGAATAAAAAATGATCTCATCAAGCTAATTTCTGACATGCTGCTGGGGGATGAGGACAGCTGTGCAAACTGCATTCCAATCAGGACTTACATTTGTCAGCACAGATGTATAAAAATGTCTCTCGGTTCTCACTGTAGTGCTGGCAGCTTGGCTAAATATTAGTGCTGTCCCTGAAGCACTGCTGCTGATTTTGCGTCCCTTTATGTGTAATACACGTGAGATGCTGGCCACATTTAAGACGGATGCTTTCTGAAGCTGCATTAGAATTATAAAGGAAAAGGGCAGCTTCAGAGACTGCATCAATGCTCATATGGGTCCCTAGGAATTGCAGACAGGAGAGCAGGAGGAACTGTAGGATGCATAATTCCTAAAGACAGAGCTGAGCTTTCAAATGTATAGCAATTTGATAGTGGATTATACCGGGTTGTAGTGCAATACTTTCCAGCTATACTGCAGGTATTTTAAGATACAACAAGAGAACTTTTATTGTATGGTAAAGTATCTCTTCTAAAACTTGTTCAAAAATTTAAGGTGCCTTTTCCTATCTTTACGGGCAAAATACAAGTCACAACTATTAAAGGTCTTTACGAAGGAGCTACGTACCTCTCTGCATTGCCTTAACTCATATGCATCATACTGTGTCTGGTAGTCATGGTATGCTTATCAAAATGTATTTCAAACTATAGGAGGTTAGACTATTATTAGGTTTTGCCCTGGCTTGCATAGCTGTAATCTCTGCTACATCAGTGAAACAGATTCATGAAACTTCTGGTATCTGATTTCAAACCAAACATTCTGAGCAGATGCATAAATACACCTTGGAATGACTGCATGAATAACGCAGTCATCACAACAGCACACATGGCCATATTCTGTTTTTTTTCTAACCTGCTTAGTTAGCACTGCATTTCTTTTCCTTGGGAGAACCCTGAAGTCTGTAGTTACTACTGTAGCTAGCTCTCGCATTCCCTTTCTCTCAGTGAACTGTTATTTCTTATCTGATGTTAAATAGCTTTTGCAGGGCTTCTAAAATTACTGTATAGCAGTAGTATTTCTTACATCTGTATTACCTACATGATGCTTCATGAAAAAGCAGTCCCTTGGCAGGACAAACTAGCTAGTATTCACACTGCATTATGGAGGAGGCAGCAGCTGCTACATTTAGGGTACTGAAATATCTTCTTCCATTATAAATCTACTTATTTTACAGTTCTCAAAACTCACTGATACAGACATGCTTTTTCTGATTTGAAAAACCTATTTAACTTTGACGGTGCAATCATTAAATATGTTATTTTCCCTTAGTTATCTATTTCCTTAGTGAAATAAAAACGATGTACAAAATTACCCAAAGGAGGTGGGGGCCCCAATGAAACAGCATCGCTCGCTCGCTGTGCTGGGGATTCAAGAGGAGCCATCACAGAGAAGGGTGGCACCTTCCGCATACCCCCTGTAACACCCACGGAGGTGGGGCTCTCCCGAGCACTGTCCCAACATCAGGGCAGGAATGCTGTGGGGCGTGCAACCTGGCTGCAGTCATTGGTAGGAGCAGGAGTGTGCACTCTGGTTTTGGGAGTTCAAGTTTTGGTGACAACATGTGGCTAAAATCACATCAAACAGAACACTCTTATCATTCTCCTTGGAATAAAAACCCCCTAGAATTAAAAAAATTAAAACACTACAAGATAAAATCAAGCATTTAAGTTGTTGTCCCGGCAACCTCAATTAAATTGTCCTTTGGCAAGTACATTATAGTTTCACAGACAAGAGCTTTCTATTTTTCCATAAAACTTTTTCTGAGCAAGACATGAACAATTAAAACTTCATGAATAACACAGAGATGGCACTTCCTAAATTCTCCCACCTGCACCAGGCATTTGTATTTAACATAATTTTAGTATGCGGTACTTTATATTGCAGACCAGAGCTTTCTCCAGAATGATTATTGCAGCCAAAGAGCATGCTGGATTTTACTAATGGAAAATGTAACTATCTCCCATGAACTGCCAGGACAAACCATAGAATCATAGAACCATAGGGTTGGAAGGGACCTCTGGAGATCATCTAGTCCAACCCCCCTGCCAGAGCAGGGTCACCTAGAGCAGGTTACACAGGAACACGTCCAGGCGGGTTTTGAATGTCTCCAGAGACGGAGACTCCACCACCTCTCTGGGCAGCCAGTTCCAGTGCTCTGCCACCCTCAGGGTAAAGAAGTTCCTCCTCATGTTTAGGTAGAACTTCTTATGCTCAAACCATCAATCCTGTATCTATACCTTCTGTGAATAATCGCAGAGTCCAATAGTTTTTCTACATTTCCCAATTCTTCTCTCCAGGGCAGTGGCTAATGAGCTCAAATCATATTCAGGCCATCTCAGATGAGTCAAGGCTTTAATGTGGTTTTTAAAAAACATCTAAAATACATTATAAACGTATCATTGATCTAATTTTTGTTTTGAGTAAAGTCATCTCTCCAATAACTTACCTATGTTTTTTGTAATGGTAGGAAACGTAACAGACCTTTTCAAAGACTCATTTCCATGTTTAGACAAACAACTCTCTGTGCCCACACACACACACAGAGCTTGTGTTTGTTAGATATCTATAAAAATATTTCGCAGTCCAATAC
Organism: Fratercula arctica; assembly: GCA_947846985.1. NCBI lineage: Eukaryota > Metazoa > Chordata > Aves > Charadriiformes > Alcidae > Fratercula > Fratercula arctica. The sequence goes on from CANTUZ010000010.1 coordinate 33,362,165, forward strand.
ATTTGAACATCCAGACAGATAGCTGGTGGTCTGAAAACTGCAGAGAATAGTGTTGATGCTGAATTTAAAACAAAAGGAAGCCATGGATCTCAACAATTGGATTTTACTAGCTTCAGCAAAGAGGAATAGAGAAGTAGCACACTCCTAAGACACAAATAAGTGTAACCACTAAGTAAAATATGTCTTTTTTCCCCATTAATCAATAAAGACTGCTTAGATTTGCACACGTACCACTCCTACTCGAAGTTAGAGCAAGGCACTTATGAATCTGAATACAAAATTTGACCCAACTCCGACATAATTTATTAAGGAATCTAATTTTAATTACCAGGCATTATAAATTATTCAACTGTATAAATTAAAGCAACAAACACAAACAAAAGGGAAAATGAATGCATCAGAAACTGTGTTTTACTAATGTATTTTAGTACCTGTGCTTTAAGTTCAATTGGATTTTTCATGCTGTCTAACAAATACCATGTAGTTTGCAGCACATGAGTACTCTCTACAGTAACACTGGATCTCATTTGAGATTTAACAGCAGAGAATTTAAGAGGAGGGGAAATACTTCCATTTTGATTTGAGGTGTAAGCACCATCTTGTGGAACTACAAAGGCTGCAGATTAGAAAAAATATGGGTTTATAAGCTCCTCTCCTAAACTGACCAGGAATGCCATCTAGACATAAAACAAAGAATGAACAAGAATAAAGCTATTTGTCTCTCCTCCTCCAGACCCACAATAAAAAAAGAAAAGAAGTTTTTCTCCTACATAAAGCATGAAGGCAATCTTGTCCCTTCCTACCTGCATACAAAGCCCGACGGGCAGCAGAGCTGATATATTCATTGGCAAAGAATTGTAGATCAGGATTCCTGGGGCTGTAATGAGAAACTACAGTCCCTCCGTAACGTAGAGTTCAGCTCCATTTCCCCCTCTTCTCTTCCCTATCTCACAGTACTATTATAAACTGTCATTTCTGATTTACAGAGCAAATGTCTTTCTCCCTACAAGAGGGTACTTATCACAAAAGCTCAGCTCAAGCACTTAGTAAAGTATTAGCCTGGTAAAATGAACCTGCATTGTGGATGCATAATGCTAACCTTCATCAGGGGATACGTGGTGTTTGGGTTATGGAAGATGCCATTCAACAGACTGGATGGGAAGGCATTCTCCTTTCAGATTAAAATAGCAATATACATACTGTAAATGAAGGAAAAATATACAGCTACAGCATTTCATAGAATAAGGCACATGCAAACTTGTGTGATCTATTTTTTTCCTAAGCACTGCTAATGATATTATTATTAATATTATTGTATCCATCAGCATTCAGCAGACAATTCTCTTGCTCCCACACGATTCCATGGAATTATTTGAAATTTAAATAGAAAAAGCAGAAAATCTCTTCTACAAGGGCTAGTTCATCTATGAATATTAAACTAAAATGAACCCTCCTGGGAGCTGTGACAGAGTGCTCCAGGATGGAAAACCATGTCATTACTGACATGAATCGTATTTCCTAAAATCAGTGGCAAGACAGTGCTCATTTAAAAGAGCACTGTCCACCTGTCTAATGTCAAATCAGTATGACCCAAATGAAAATTCATTATTGTTCTTATCATTAGGATTTTCATAGAGATACAAGTGGAATGTAATTATTTTTGTTATCAACTCCTTTGATCTAATCTTACCACATGCATATAAGGCTGAAAAATCACTTAAAAGCTTCAAAAGAAGCAAAAGAGGTGGGCGGCAGCTTTGCCTCTTGTGACAATAGTGCTGGTGGACACGCTGCTACTGGTGGTGTCCTTCTGCTTAATTTAGCCCATCATGTAAATCCATACTGTATGAGAGTATTAACTGTGATCTCAGGAAAATCACCAGACTGTAAAAGAATGATTAAAAGACAAAGAGGGTGGGACTACTAAGATGATACATACAGCCTTCAAATATAAGGGAGTTAAGTTGGTATTTGCTTGCAAAAAAGATTGTGTTAGTGCAATTACCCCTTAAAAACTCACTGATGGAGTTAATGGACATTAATACAGTACATGCCTCTCACTCTATATGCAAACATATCTGTACAACTGTGTAAACTTACATCAAAAAGCTCCATCAAGTTTTTATGCTGTTATATTTCACTTATTTATTACCAGTAAGAGCTTGGATGAAGCACAATACCTCTTAGCACCTTATAGTCTTCAAAGATCCCAGCTTGCCTATTGCAGACTTAGAGGTAAATGGACGCCATGGCCAAATTCCAGCTCGGGGAATTAAGTTCTCCCTAACCCAGCTCCCGAAGCAGCAGCAATTACCTATATTATTGTTCTTTATCTGCTGCCCTCAGCTATTGGCTACATTTGCTGCTAAACATTTGGCATTTTCCATACCAACGTTAGAGGTTTCTTACCATATTTTTTTTTTTTCTTTTACTTTTCATGCACGGCAAAATATTGCATATACACAACATACTATGAATTATATCATTCAGTTAGCAAAATCCTTCAGGATTCTTCAAATGAAAAAAAGCACTTTTTTTTTTTCAATTGAAATTACAGTGAAATAATGGGTAATGATAGAAATCACAAAGGAAAGATGTAAATAATGGCAACAGGTCAACGCCACTGCACATTCATAATCTCAGGTCTGCCTGCAAAGTTAATGCAAATAGCCTCGCATGTGTGACTCACATTTTCCATTGCTTTGCAACTTTCAGGGCACACAGCCTACCTTGAATACATCCAGTGTGATCAGAAATTATGGCTGTGTAATTTCAGTTGTAACAATTAGCCAATAACTAGATACTAACCCTAAATGGCTTAGACTTCTAGCAATAGAGAAGGATGTACTTGATATTTTTTGAAGGACACCTTTAAAGCTGTGTAATACATAGAAGCCAAGGGAGAACATGGAAAACCTGTGAGGATTAAATGCAAAAATAGCATTCCTTCTGCTTTCAGTACAGTTTTATTAATGAGGTCTCAAGAACTGCAGAATGAAATACAATTAAGTAAGAGAGATTCAGTTTCCTCACACATACTCTGCAGAAAATGCAAACTGGAATTTCCAGCCTTTGTATTTTTTATTTTTAAATACAGTCAGCTGACAGTGTCTTGAATAGCATCCTTGCCAACCAGAACTTAGAGCCCTCCTGCACAGGTATTTACTTCCGTAACGCTGAACCACAAACTCATAGACATAAATCACAATATTCTGATGAGCTCTCTCTCAGGCAGGCACAGCTATAAGACACCTGCTGGGCGGACAGGATTTGACCGCATGGGTATGAGCTGTCACAGCTTGGACACAGGGAAGCCGGATACCAATGCATGCAAAAGAGCAAGGTCTGACACAGGCAGACGGACCCAAGTTTTGCCTGGGTGACTTCAGGCATTCAACTGAGGTCCGTCAGGAAGGTCATTAACAGCCCACAGACAGGGAGAGAGGTTGGCTGAACGGCTCTAAGATCATGCCCAAGTCAGCTTCTCAAGGCATCATTCTCTTTCCATGGATTACTGAGGGGCATAAAGGTCCTAATTCAGGTGCCATGAAGCTGATCCTAGTGAAAGCTGAAAGCTAGGTTACCCTCACTTTCAACATCAAAGATGTTCAAAACAGTCCCTTTCCTCACTTTTTTGTGAGCGTGAGATGGATATCTGACCTGAGAAAACTACCCAGCTTTCTCCATTTATGTTTTACTGGCATCATAACAGCAGCAAGTAACAACAGCTGAACTGAAATATCTCATAGGGATTTACAGATTTCATTTAACAGTCACCTTTAACTGTTAAATGACTAATGGGTTAATTCCCTCTTTGGCACAAAGCCTTTATTCAGAGAGTATGTGAGACTTTGCAAGCTGTTTTCAACAAAAACATATGGGAAATAGTAAACTTGTCCAGGTTTACGTTTAAAATAGGATATTCTGTTGGAGTAATATTTTAGGTAGTCCCCGTAGAAAACAAAAATCAATCATGATGGGTTTTAACATTCCGTTCTGGACAGCAGCTGAATAAATATAATAATGATTCTCTCTCCTTCCCACTTAATCCTGCTGCCTTCCCAAGCACTGAATCATTGCACTCCTTCGTTACTAAAATGCACAACTGAGATGCTGATTAGTGTCCCAGATGCTTGATAAACAGGGACTGCAATCAATACATCTTCTTTAATCTGTCTGTGGAGGACGTTTCATCCCTTTGCTTTTGGATACAAGCTCTGCCACTGTGATCCATGGCTTTAATATCACCTCTAGATGGGATTAGTGCAAAGCACTCTTCTTTAGATATTCCTTATCTTTTCTAAATATATAGCATCACTGCACCACAGCTGTTGCCTATTTGCTGAGTTTGAAAACACTGGTTTAAAAAACTAGAGCTCTAAATAGTTTTGGATCATGCTGCCCAAGAGAGACTTCTGCAGCCATCCCACAGCACCGCAGGGAGCGACCAGAGCTGTAGCCCTCATCTATGGAGCTTGTGTACGTGAGCCGCTGCCACTCGACTTGCCCAACTGCCCTCGGGTTTTGGTGGGGGTTTTTTTGTTTGTTTGTTTTTGTTTGTTTGTTTTTTGTTGTGTGGGGTTGTTTTTTTTTTATTATTTTAATTGCACAGTAGAAAAATTCTTACTTTCAACAAGCTAAGAGCTGCAACTGGACTTCCCTTTGGGCAACTGCAATAGGGAAGATTTAGAGATTTAGATTTTGGCCTGAGTTTTACAAATAATACCACACACGTGCTTGGCTTTAAAGACAGGAGCCATCTCCCTGAAGCTTAACAACAGACAGGTGCAGACATACTCCAGCCAACTCCTACTATCTCCTTTCCTGGATGTTCATTTTATAAACATATTCTTTTGTGTTTGTGCTCTGTAAAACAAAACAAGTCTCTTTAACAACCTGGTTTGTGTACCTTTTTAAAAAAATACTGCACAGTAATCTCACAATGTGACTACAGCTAAATATCTATGTTGCAGCTTTTACTGCATTATAAGGCAGACAATTTTAAGACAACATCAATAATTTAAAAACTCAGCTATGTGCACCAGCCTAATTGGATTATCTTTACTTGGCAATTTTTTCAGTAAGATATTAGCTTCTCTACTTTTATAGGAATGCATCAATGGAGATCTTTCAGTAAACCCATGTAACACAATCAATAGACATACAATCACAAGCAACTATGAAACATTTTTTCAACAGATACGTTTCTTCTCACAGTTTTGGTAAACGGAGCACACTGTTCAAAATTAAGCTAACATAGTAAATCAGGTTTTGAAACAAAATCTCTCTGGAGATTGAGATTTGGAGAGTCTTCTCTAGAGAACAGCTCAGCAGCTGCCAGAGCCACCACCTACAGACACCAGAGAGCCACTGGGAGGCAGCCCCCTGTTTCTGTGATGGAGCTTCCTCCAGGAAAGGGCACTTTTGGTCCAACTGGCTAGAGATCTCCGTTTTCACTAGTGAGCAACTGGGCAAGAGCAGAGGAAAATAGCCTTCTTTCCTATGCTACTTTTTGTATGGTGTAAGGAATAACAGAAGCATGATTTTGGGCTGAGGAGATTGCATCTTGGTGACTACAGAAAAGAGGCACTTAAGTCCCAAGGCCTCATGTGTCAGCCTGGAGCCAGCCATCGCGAAGGCAGCCAGCCAGCAGCAGACACCAGAGTCAGAGATGTAGGTGGGATACAGCCTGTCTGAATAGGGTATAAAGCAGCTGAGAGGATCTTTTGCCCACAGAAAAGTAAGAGATCCTTAATTTTTTAATTTTTTTTTTTTAAATTATTATTTAAAGTTGTGGCCATGACGCAAGCGCCTCCGAAAAACTCAGTTCAACCATTCAGAGCATTTTAAAGGCCAGGTTGTCTATACTGGACTCTCAAACAAAACCAAACAAAAAAACCCAAAACACACATAAAAAAAATCCTAACTTAAACCCAAGCCCAGCTGGCACAAGGAAGCTGCCCTTTCTTAGTGCCCAGAAATGGATGGATACAAGGACAAGATGGTTACTTGTGTGCACGAGCACTAACACACAATTCTCCCATTGCTTCTGACGTTTTCATCTAATGCAAACAGGCATCATGCGGAAACCACCACTGGGACCAGCATCACTGAGTGAGTACCCAGTGCTCAGCTGGTTCATTTCTTCTTCAGATGGAAGATGACCCACTCCACAGTCCCTGTATGTTCCCTGATTCAAAAATGGAAATCACTGGGTCCAAGGATTATCCCACTGGGGCCTAACAGGTCTTGCTTTGTCAAGATTGATTCTCTCCAGACTCAAGCCTGCTCCCTGTTTGTGTGGGCTGCAAGCCAAAATCATTTGCCAAAACCCGGGGATGAAGCTGTGTCTTTCTGGGCGTTGACATTCTCTTCAGCACAGACAGGGGAAATGTGGAAAGTCCCTTTGTTGTCTGAATCCAGAAGGGATTATTTGGGGCAAAGATTTTAATTATAACTGACAGTGCAGGCGTCCTGCTGATGGCAGCCATTTTACCGATGTGGCGTTATCCCCAGTGACACTGGCAGTAAGGAATACCTGCCAAATGACCCACATTTGTAGGTAGGACCTACTGACCTGAGGGAGACTGCTCCAGCCCAGCATCAACTGAATCAAGTGACTTCAAAAGAGCCATTATGGAGCAAGAGATTGCAGTAAATGTGCTGACCGACATGTGCTCCTGTAGCTCCTGCTCTCTCTAGCACAGGTGCAGAAGATCAATATCATCTGCTGCACTAAGCACATGCAGTAGATTGGGAGCCCAGCAAGGAAACCACTTGTGCTGCCAGGTCTGCACTTCCAGAGCCCATGCATTTCAGTAGGATCCTGACCATGGAGGAAGCCAGGGCTGCAGGTAGTTTTCACTGAAGTCTGTCTTCCCACACAGGGCACAATGCGTGTACAGCGACTGCACAGTGGGTGAAGTCAGATCGCACAATCTGTTCCTTTCAAGCTCACGGTCATATGATGGCAATCTCTCATTTGAAATAATCTTGTTGGCTCTTCTCCTTTTTATTGCACAGACACTCCTTAGCTCTCTATGGGTGACCCTGCACGCTCTATAGCAATTACAGAAATCAGATGTTTTCCACTTATTTTCATTTAAAGCAGCAATGAGAGGGAAAGATCACCTCAGCAGCAAATACTCCACGGACCTCTAATGGTTCACAGAAAATGAGGGAGAGCCATTAATCTACAGACTCAGTATGAATTCTGGGTAATGGCAGGAAGACATCAGTAGAAGTTTCCACTACAGAGTTATTTGCAGACCTGGACTTGAGACTTCAACTTCTGAGACTGTGGTGACATGAAAGGCTAGAGTTCATACGACAAGAAAAAAGCCTGGTTTTGACAGACGCACAGCCAGCGCACAAGGATATGTCTCAACAGCAAAGTGCTACCTTACAAAATGCCCTAAGGTGCACACACTATATACAGTATGCTATTTAAAATGTCTAGTAATGTATTCCGCAGTATCCTCTCTGACTTCCTTCCTCAAGCTTAAGAGCTCACATGGAAGCCAGTACATAATAAGCAGTGTTACCAGAAATGCATAAAGACTCACTGGCAGAGAAAGTGGGTCTTTTTTCTTACCTCACTTCCACCCATTTTTTGGAAAAAACAATTAACCTATTTTTAAGAACATGGTTCATTTTGAAAGATTGCATCTCAATGCTGGTTTTTTGCACAAAAGATAACAGAGAACCATATACCCAACAGCTATATGTTACTGCTATGTCTACTGTCTTGCATCAAACTCTAATGGCCCTTTAGAAATTTTAAGATATTTCTTGGAAAGATACAGCACTGGAAAATTATAAAAAATGACACTCACATCCACACTGCAGACTAAGATGCCTCAAGACATTTTTGAAGACTGGAAATGAATTCATATTCAAAATGACAAACTCTATTATGACAGTAGAATAAATAATTGTAATTAAGCTGTTTACAGGGCAATTACAGAAATTTAAAAAAATAATATTGTTTTAAAAACAAAATGAAGCCAAAAATGCCTTCAAAAATTTTGAAGCAGCGATGACACTAAAGTTCCCAACCATCATAAAGAAAAGAAGCAATCAGCACACAAGTGGAATATTTTTATCAAATTGTGCTTCTAAGTTTTCAGTCCCTTGCTGCGCTTTTTCTTTTGGTCTCACCTTTATATGGAAAATGTCAATGACATATCAATTGTGAAAGCCTACCATTCAAATACATATGTTCTCATAAGCCTCTTAGAAGTGTTTTTCTATGAGCAGTTGACTTGGCATATCTTTTACTGTATGTCTTTAAGTGTTTTACTTTATATATAAAATATGATGTACAGCTAGTGTGTAGAGGGAATGAGACCATGTACAGCTAAAGAAATGACCCTTGATAGTTGCTTTTTCATTAAAGAACATATTCCATGAACAGAAGCGAATACTGCAAACTCTGTCACTGACATTGCCTCCTGGGGAAGTCAGAGGGATTCAATCCCAGTGCCATAAAGATTCACACTTAAAATCCTAATACACGCTGAACAAAATGCTGTGTATCATAAAGAACATGCTCTTCCCTAGACTAAGTCCATATTAAAATTGAATCGCTAAATTTCATCAAGAGGAAATATTAAGCCCAAAGATGCACATGCTTTGTTCCATGTTTAATGGCCTGAAATCATCCCTCCTCTCTCCTCAAGTATGGAGGAAAAAAAACCCACCAAATCCAAATGCCATCCTTTTGGCCTATCCTTATTACAACTGGAACTCCCCTTCCCAAAAGAAAGGCATTAAAGAAAGAAAAATGGAGGAATGGAAGACAGGAGGAATGAGAATGGGAAGGATGGAAAAGAGTACCAAATACTCCCGGCACCACTAAGACAAGTTTTGAACAAAAACACACCAAAAAACTAGACAAAGTGTGTAACATACACCCTATTTTGTCCTTGAGATAATGGATACAAACCCCTCAAGATTAGCATAAAACAGGTGTTTCTCCCCATTATATTCCTACTTAGTTTTGAAAGCAGGAATACTTGCACATGCTTGCATTTGCAAAATATCGAAAAGCAGCAAGGGTTCCATTATACCATTATACCCCAAATTATTTCTTTTTTTTTTTTTGTCTCCAAAATTTCACCCGCGGCTGTAATTTGTTGGTGCCTGTAAAATGAGCTGGAGCCCCTGCAGCAGCCTGAGAGAGCAGGTGTATTAACGGCACACAGGAAAGCATCGCGCTCGGCACCAAGGCAGCCAAGGTGGAAACAGCAAAGAGACTTGACACCCATTTGCTGCTTTGTTCTTCTCAGTGGCCTTTGCACACAGGCAACACTACACCCCTCATTGTCCTAGGTTTATATGTTTATGTACATCACAAAAAAAAAAAAAAAAAATATCTTTGGGCATCCGAGATAATTCAATTCTACCTTTCAACTACTCTGAAAATTCATTCTTATGTTTAGTCACATGTGGCACAATAAGAAAATCCTTTTCACAACCTTTTGCAAGTATTTCTTGTGTTTTTTTTAAAGAAATTAAGAAGGTGCTGTGCCAAACGGCTTTGGATACAAATCTCCCAAAAGCAGGGCCTGCAACATATGCTAGAAGACTATTATTTCGGAAGACAACTAAATATTTGAGATATGTCAAAAGACGTTTCTAATGTGACAAGTCTTGGGGAAGGAATGCTGTGGAACACTTCAGAAATTAGGTGAAAATTAGAAAGAGGTAACAGCATCTTTTCTTTTTCCCTTCCAGTCCATTATTTTCAATAACTAGTAAATAAGTCCCCAGATGCACTAATGGCTGCCATCCAGCAAATGCATCTGCTGCGTTTATGAGATCTGCAGTTCATAAATAATTGCCAAATATAGAATTATTCACATCAGTGCTATCAGAGACTGTTTTATAAGAAAAGAGAATATACCAGAATTACACTTATGAGGTAGATCCATCAGTTTGATTTAGAATTCACATGCCTGTGTGCCAAAGGTTAGCTTTTGTGGAAAAGGACCATTTACAATTTTTGCATGAACTGACTGGCAATTGAAGCTTTCTGAGCCAAACACACTGCCACTGGCCCTCTTGCCATCAGCACCCCCGTGTCGGTGTACCTCTGTGGGTACACTTTAGTCCTTCAGCTCGTGAAAACCCTAGCTCTATTTTGTCAATGATTTTTTACATCCTTGCGCTATATATATAACACAGAAGCAGTTGCCACGTTGTACATGCCAAATACCACATGCTGCCTTTTGTGGCTTCAGACAGAACACTAAGGCTCCAGTAGCCCACAACGACCTGATATTGAGAACCACCCACTGAGTTTAGGGCAAAACATCCCACTAATTTCTGTAGTGACTGGATCATACCTGAACTGATCCAGGAATGCACAGGTACAGTAAAAGTACAGTTGCTTGTATGCGGCTCACACATTTAAATAAGAAAGAAATGTTCCCGGTTATGATCAACTTCTGTAAGTAGTGGAAAGGCAACGCTGAACAAAAAATTCAGGCCAGAGGGGGGAAAAAAATATACTGAAGGTACATATGTATAAGAATGACAACTAAGAGAAAAAGATCTAAATGCTTCATAATTGAGTACTCTGTCCCTAATTTCTACTTACAAACTGAGTTCATATCAATACTTGCAATAAGTTGGCCATATGCAGGGTAGGCAGTCTTCTGCAAATAAACCTGTGCTGTCTTCACCTTTGATTCCAGCTGGTTGGATCTGAATAAAGTCTGCTGTGAAGGCCATCTCATCTCTTTAGATGCTACTGCGCTTCTAGCATGGCTCTCCACATTAACTCCACTATTGATCTTAGGAACACAAGACTCTGACAAGATACAGAGCCACACAGATATAGTCTACAATGCAGCCAGAAAGCTTGAGTAAAGGCTTTATATGGATATGTTCAAGTTCTGGGCATATGGGCAATCCTAGGATAGCAGCACAAACACTGTGCAAATGCAGTTTCCATACATTTTTTTTTTACTAAAGGGATGGCTAGGAAAGAAGCTGCAACAAATTCCCACACATGTGTGAGGAATTGACTCTTTGCAGAGGGTTGAGTATTTCCAAATGTCTTTGGCAGCCCAGACACCCACAACACAACATACATAAGAGCTTCCAGCTGTATCTGGTCTGTGAGCCACAAGTTTCTGTTCTCTTGTCAGGTAGTAGGAAAAAGCAAAGCTCTTAAACTTCCAGGCACAAATATACAGAAAACCATTTAAACTGAGAGGCCAACAGGGGTCAGCCCTGCCTTAGCATGGAGGCAAAGATGAACCCAGTAACGCGCCACTTCCATCTCCGCCGCCTGTGGCGCAACACAGTCAACAGTCACATTTGGAAAATACACAAGACTTGAATAATTACTGTTATAAAGCAACTCCAGCCATAAAAAAGCAATGAAACATTTAGCAGCAGGAGCCTTACAAAGGAAACTTCTAAGCTCTCTGACATTAGTCCAAATTCATCTCAGTCCTGTAATTTTGTACCTGAAAGAAGCATAGAAGAGATCTGTTGGGCTCAGTTCCCTTCTCACGCACCCTCATGCATTCAGAAATAGAACCAAGTTCTTGTTAGCGCATCACAACTAGTGGCTCCAGCACCGCCTGGACATGGCAGCTGCAGTACTTGCTGTCTCCGCAGGGATGGCCCTTCCAAGACAGGCTTGTTGTGAGTAATTAAAATTGCACCTTCAACAGTTGTCACCACCTTACTTGTGGGGTGTTTGTCTACAAGAAAGCAGTTTTTACTAAAAAGGAAAACAAGAAAATCCTTCTTTGAGGAAGACTCTAGGTAGTTAATGGATGTGTCTAATGCTACCGTTAGTCATCTTCCACCATGAAAAGCATAAATGCTGCATGAAAATCCCATGCCAAGGAATATATGCGGGCCACAAAAGCATAAAAGAGAAGTTCAGGCACTAAACCTAATACTGCAACCAGCTGAATATAGAAATAGTCAAGAAGTGGCCGTGCTTGGCTTGAATGTCTCTATTGCTGTGCTGATTTCAATGATGAAACGGAGCATGTGCTTCAGATGCAGCAACATGCTTCAAATAGGCACGCACAGCTCCCACTGATGGCAGTAGGAGCTGCACGGGCACCCTAGAGAGAAGAAAGGAGCCTTTTGTGTCGTATCAAACACTGGAGCATCCATTATATGATCTACTTTTTAGTCACACTTTATCTCATGATCAGCTGGGCTGGAATACTGAACACATTGTCAATTGTTTAATGATGGAAAAATAAAGCTACAGGCTGCGGTTGGCGTTTACTAAGGTTTTGAGCTATTCATTTTATCAAGGCAGAAAGCACTGCAGGAGAAACGCTGGAAAATGTCATCTAATGTTGAAGAATATTTAATACTATTTTTATGTCATTGTGGCTGTGTCTTTTCATTGGTACTTTGTGATAAATATATAGCATACCCAGTAATTTAAGTGTGTCTACACATATATACATGTAAACTCAAATAAATTGTAATTTATATTTGTGCATAAAAAAAACATTTACTGTTTTAAAAAACTGTCTAATGCTAACCCTCAAAAACAGTAAAAATGTTATGGTTTTCCTCAGATTTCCTGTGTTTACTGAAACACTGAGAACTGAATATTGCAGGTATATTCCATACATTACAGTAACATTAAAGAGAAAGGTGAAACTCAGCCCTGTAAAGAAAAGTTCTACGAATTCATTTTTAAAAAAACAAACCCAGAACAACAGACAGCCACCATACTGGTGATGTGCTGAATTCCACAACAGTTACGCAGCCAAAATGGTCTCCCAAGATCTGCTACCTATTCCTACCTTCTGCTCAATCTCCTAAGAAGCCACAGGCAACAAATAACACATTATCCATACAAGCACTTCAGTACAACATAACAATTTCAAACCTTCCACTTTCATTCTAAAATTAATAAATTAACAAACAAAACAAAGTGAACACAGAAATCATTCTCTCATAGAATTACTGAAAAGACCCCAGGGCAGGAGCAGGGCAGAAAGGTTTCCAGCTGAATTTCTGTCACTTTGTTTCAGTAGTCTTAAGGAGTTTATATTTGCTTACCCACAAAAATGTGTCTGATTTTACTGCTTCACTATAAATACACTCAGAAGTTTCCATTTGAAGGTTGCTTCCTTATGATACTGCAAGAAAACCCAGCCTACACAATTTTCTTCTTTGAGGAACCCAGGAATCACTTGTTCCTTTAGAAAAATGTTAATGATCAGTATCAAAAGAAGATGCAACTGGAATGAAATGTATTGATTCTTTTTCATACGGACAGGAGACTCTGCAAGCAACTAATATATTCTTTATAAAGTTACATGGTTGCAAAGAAATGACACATTCCAATTGATTCTAAAAAATTACAAGAAGTCTTTGTGTTTCGCTATTCTGATTCTTCCTTGTCATGTATACGCTTGCTGGTAGGCTTAAATGGAAAGCTTTTAGCTCTCTCTCTGAAATATTAAATGGGATAAACCTGCTTGCTGGGTTCTGTTTCTTTGAGGTGTTATACATTGTGAAACTATTTACAACTGAATCAAAAGAGGTGAGAGACTAACCATTAACAGAGCTGAATCTTGCAACACTCCTTTCAAACAAACAGGTAAATAACCACAAAAAGCAGAACGTAAAAAGAAATTAAGCCTGAATTCTCCTCTCCTTTAATAAAAATGATGGCAGGGGAGGAGGGGGCAGATTTTTAAACCACTGTTCATGGTTGTTTCTTTTCTTCCATCACAGTTAAGAAACCTCAGTCCCATCTTCTCAATATATTTCCAGAGACATTCAAATATCTGCTTATGTTAAAACATCATTAAAAGAGAATACCATTAGTCTACCTGTCAGTTTGCCACAGCAGAGCATTTTCTGGCACTTGGCAAGTCATTCCTAGAGGACTTGTTCAACATATGGCCAAATGTTACATAGAAAGTAAACCAACATATGTTCAGCGTGATGGAGGAAAGGAGGAGGAAAGCAGAAAGTATTGATAAAAGTCAGTCTCTGGTAGCATTCGCTTTGTTTTCCATAAAGGATCAAGCCCAAAGATTCTACATCTTTGTTTTCAGCCCTACTGCATTTGTCTGTAATGCTGGGAGAACAGTTACATCTACACAGTCTGTAGCTTTCTCTTGAGTTTAAACCTCCTGATTAGTAAGCATTCACCGTATAGTCAGTCAACACGTGTATCACACCTGCCTTTGCTTCCTCCCTGGCATATTGTTTATACCTTTAGCAAACACTTTGATGTTACCGATGCTGTGACTCATGCTTCATGTGTAGCAAAAGCCTACCAACCTTTATCAACCAGCTTTTTTCAGTTTCTTAAGAGAAAATTAACACATTTTAATGTTAAAGCTCAGAGATTTAACAGCAACATACCTTTAAGGGTCAGATTTTCAAAACACTTACTGTTTTGCTTTTTTGCAGTCACTTCTGGGACCAAAATTTCAATCAAGTTTATGGAAACAAAGATAACTGGGCTTTAAAGTTCTGACACCTGCATAATCTACCACAGCACACAAACAAGAGAACAGCAGCAAACCCTAAAGCTAAAAGCAAATCACTGCCAGACTATAAAGTTCTAGGAACTGGGCTCACCAATGTTTTCCTTCTGTTTCCTTGTAATTGCAGGAAAAGATAAGCCACTTAACAGGCTGAGGACAAGAGGAGCTTTTGCAGTTGGATCTTTTCTACCAGCACAGGCAGCAATTTGAATTTTTGATGGTAATGGGGAGAAAGCAGAGCCTGAATTGAGCCCATGGAGGTTTCACTCATGCTCTCTAATCAAACCGAAGCCACATTGATCACTCACATACCCAGTTACAATAGGAGAAAAAGATGGCTCATTCTTCCAGGATTTTCCCTGGTACCATCAGTAAAACAACTGAGTGCATGCCAGGCACCATTTCTGTTGTTCTATTACTGGGTGAAATTACTGAGAAACTGGAGATGTTGTAGAGATGACAACTTAGTAACAAAAGAACCCACAACACCTGTAGGCTAAAAAAAGACACTAAGAATATGTTTTGAAAATGTATTCTTTTTACCTTATGCTTTTACAACTAGAACTACAAAGGGCTACAGCACAATCTGTGATCCAGCTAAGTGTTAGAGGCTGGAAGATGGTTCCACTTCTATTCAACAGAAAGAACCAAGTCAAAAGATGCCGAGGGTGCATTTTAACCTTAATCTGCAAGCCAAAAAAAGAGTGTTCATGCAGTCTTCTCTGCCTCTCCCACTCACTTCTGATTCCCACCGGGCCAGCACTGCTGTGCCTCCAAACCACTGGTGTCCCTCCAAAGGCGAGTCAAACACCTGCAGTACTAACATGCATATGCTGGGGGTGGTGAGATGGAAGAAAAAGAGGAGTTAAGCCCTGCAGCTTGCAGTGACAAGTGGCTCAATGAGTCTAAACAGACTGTAGTCCAAGACACACCGGGCTACGCTCCAAGATCACACTGAGACTACAACTAGGCTCTTGACTTCTTTTCATCCATCTTAATGCCCTGTTGCTTCTCCAGGGTCATCAACATGTTGTAGCTCACAGTATGATTACAGATATTCTCTAAAAGACAGAAGAGAGATGAGCTGCTTTGTTGTAAATGAATCGATATTCTCATTTTTTAGCACACAGTACTCAGTTCCTCAATAATCAATGCCACCAGTTATTAAGCAATTGCATTACTGGCTGAGGAACTAATGGTGCAGGTTTCCTCTAGCTGTATTGATCAATGCTTTCTTGGTTTGGTCTCCAGATATCCACTCTGTATCTGGAAAGCCTTCTTGCAAAAAGCAAAACACATCAAGCCATGATTTTTATTAATTTTATCCTGGAAAAGAATATTACATGTCCTCTGCAAGCAGTTTACTTCAGCTACTGACTATACTGTTTATTCCTCAGAGTTAAAAATTCACATCTGAAGGAAGATCCTCCTTCAGTTGATTCAGGAGATTAAGTTCAGTTGTAAAACGTTGCATGTTACTTTGGCTGGTAGAAGTCAAAGAGCATGTTCCTGACTTCATGCAGAACTGGATCAAGGGCAGTCACATCAGCTTTGAAAAGCCTAGTGTGTCCACAGCGAACATGAAAAGCCCTGAAGAGAGAGTTGTTTAGATCCTGGAAGCAGAACATGTGTGTAAGGACAGCAGTGTCCTAACTATAGCAACACGGGGCTTTGGGAAAGCTGCTATAACTAGCTTGTAAGGAGCAATGGTCTAATAAAACTATTGTTCTGGAGCTGTCTTGTGAAGAATCAGCAGAAGGGTCTCTGCCTTGTGATCGGTGTGTAACAGACATCTCTAAAGGAGAAAGAATCTTCCTGTATGAAGATTTCGATTTCAATCCCATTGAAACAGCAACTCCCAGTTCCCTGCAGAGTTGGACCCTTGCCTTTCCTTACACAGACTCCAGCCATCAACTAGAATAAACCTTCCGTTCTCAAACATTAAACTTTCAAACCTTACTGCTTTCAAATTCCCTGGTACTGTGAGATGGAAGAAAGAAAACCTCACTCTCTCATATCGAAGGTAACAAATCCTTTCTAATAGCAAGTTGTCACATCTACAGCCATGTCAGAAACTGTAGCTCTGCTCAAGGCAGGGCAGCCAACAGAGCTGAGTGGCTCTAGAATTAAACAGGCGGGAGGGGATATTCCAGACCCAGGGAGCTGCTCTCCTCCTCAGGGCTCAGTCCATGGAAAGTTGAAGGCACAAAGAAGGACAAAGTCTGCTACCTACTGTACATGTACTCTTGCACTCCTCTGCACCTTCACCCCAAACCAGTTACATTTTCTCCCATCCACTTGAACAGAGTAAAATGAACACCACTAGCTCTCTGCAGCTGGAGCATCATGACCTGCAGCCAGGCTTCTGAGATCTTTCCCCCTTCATGTTGTCCAACTGGGGACCGTCCTCTGTCACCTTCACACGGGAACACGGTCCCCCAGGGCTGCTTTGGCCTGTTTACACTTACTGCTAGTCTTCAAAGCCACTGCATCTACTGCTGAATGCCTGAGCAAGGTGCAGATAGATTTCACACAGTCCACATTTACCTTGCAAAGAGGAGAAAGGCCAAAGACTTTAGTAGCCAATCATTTAAAAAACACTTTCAGATTCTTAGTTAAAAACATTTTTATCTGGAGACAAGCATAGTTTCATAATTTGTATCTCAGGCTATCAGTATTAGGGCACAGATAATGGCATAAATTGTGGTTTAAAATGGAACATACTAAGACGAAAAGACACGTGATAACTGAACAAGTCCTACCAGAGAACCTGTGGATTTATCTGCCTATCTCATTTCCTTCCACTTGTATCTGGGCATTACTCAAAGCACTTAGCAATGCAAGATAAGAACACATGAGAATCAAATAATGATCCTACAAACAAAATTATTATACCAATATTTAACACCGTGAACATGAATAACCTTGGAATTCTGAGGATTTTGCTATAACCCCTCCAACCAATTATTTATTGTTTAACAGTTAGGGTGCGTAGCCCTTACCAGCGTAAAATGCTACTGGCAGAGAACACTTGATAAGCATGCTAGGAATATTAAAAGGACCATCTAAACATATCTTTGTGTCATTCAAACAAACCATTTCGCCACTTACAGCGCTGTATCTGATTGAGTTGTTCCTACTTCAGGAACAATTTTTTATCATTTCAAAACAAATTATTCAGACATAATCATCTCTGACTAAAGAGATGTTCTATAAGTTACTGCTTAAGCATCTCTCAAGGATACAGATTTTGAGAAGCACAAATACACACAAGGAAGATGCGTGTAAAACTCCACCCCTCATTACGTAATGCAAATTTTGCATGCTTTCTTTCTGCAAATGAAATTTCCTTGTTTCAAATGCATTGCCCTTGAGGGTATCAAGTAACATGATAAAATAACGAAAGGTTTCTGCTGTTACAATGAAGGTCAGTATAGAGTGGACCACTTCTTTTGTCTCACTTTCCAGGACGATCAGAGCACTGAGGCGATAAGAGGGAAGCTGGTGCTTTTATGTGATGCAAAATCACCAAGCTGTATGTCCAGTCATTGCCTGGTGCTGCACTGCAGCTTCTGAAACAAATCCTCGCCTGTCCCCAATGACATTAGGAGAGCTCAGGGCCTGCTTCTATTTTAAAATGACAGAAGCATTTTCCCTTTAAGGCTGCAAATATTCTCAATCATAGTATCTGATGTTATTGGTCTGAAAGAATCATCATAATTTATAATGGTATTCATTTATTAAACACATATATGTGGAAGTTAAATAAAGTGATAGGAAAAAAGTGTAAATAATATGCATGGAGCCCACTGCGAACGCAGATGGAATTTCTACGGTTCACCTGACGCTTGTCTGATTTAATGAAGACAGTAAATTGCACAGCACAGCAACTGCATTCCACGCTGCATACACCGCCGTGCAGCCGCAGCTACTGGGGACAGATATTCCCTTTATTCCAGCTTTACAATATTCTCCCTGATTTAACCACCACATGGGATATCGGGGAATAGTCTCTGGGATATTGAAGAATAGTCTCTAGGATATGGAGAAAGTCTGTAACATAAGCATAGTAGCTAAACGAATACGAGGAAAATTACCAGGAAAAATTCTTATTTTCCTCACCCCTACCCTCCCCACACATAGAAGTTGAAGAATAGATGAATTCTTTGTCTGGTTGCCATGAAAACTAAGAGCTGTAGCCTTACCTCAGAGGAAATGATGTTATGCTCACACAATGAATAAGAAATGAGAGCTGCATGGTCCTACCTCAGCAACACAACGCTGAGTCAAAAGAGAGTCTTTCTAAAACCCAGGCATGTGTGGATTCTAATCAGCTCTGTTTATAACGTATGATCATAGTTAATTGTTCATTAATTCCACCATGTCATTTGTTCAGAGATTATACCCTCCACATAATGAATGTTTTGGGGTACTCTCCAGCAGAGGAAATTAAAATAGATAATAGCTGTGATTTTAAATAGTCGTCTTAACAATCTTAGGTTTGAATTCATTGACCTAAACCAGATTTTAAAAGATTTCAAAACATCAAAAAATTGTCTATTCTCTTGAAAAAGTAAGCGCACATGTGTAAATCAACATGCCTACAGCATTGATGTGTTTCTCTCTAGCACTGGGCCTCACCCTGGCAGCCAGCTCCATACAAAGCCTTTCCCTGCAGTGGGGATGGGAAGGTGGAGGTCCTCCAACCTCCAGGTGAGTAATTCACCTCGAGTTCAAGCAGGCGGCCCAAATTTTAGTTACTTGCAATTAGTATTAATACCATCACAAACGCTGAATGGAATAGCCACTGAAAGAGCACACAGCATGAAATGCCTGTATTAATGATAATGGAGGTGTTCATGTTTTACTCCTGGATTTAGGAAAACACTTTAGTAAATTAACTTGCTCCAGTTTACAAGATGAGACATACTTGTGCAATGTCACAAAGAACAGGCTTATCTGAATAACTTCACCATGTTACTGCTTATTTGTGCCTCCAGAATCACGGATGTGTCAAGAATGATAGTAAATGCTTAACTGCCATCACCATGGGCTCGTATTTCATTTCACTTGCAGTCTTCAGGTAAGGTGATCCTTAATAGTTTTTTCACAAGAGTGAATTTGCTATAGAGTCATGATGTATTTGGAGGGCTGTCACAAAGAGAGCAGTGTTAGTGATTGAAATGGCTCCCTTTGTTGAAATCAATAAAAAATCTGGGAAAAAAACCCCGCCAGATTACACAGAAATTATTTTAGGAATCCCATGCTGAATATAAATGACACATTGTAATCAGAATTTTCAGCTTTCCAAAACACTTGCAAATTAATTTCAAAACAAAAAAAATTAAAATAAAAACAGCATGCCAAAACAAAGCTTTCAAGTGACTGGGCTTTTTCATTTCCAAAATTTAAATCAGTATTTTATAGGGTGTTTGGTTTTTGGTTTGTTTTAATTTATTTTTCAGAATATGTTCATCTTTTAATTGACTTAAATACTTTGTTAGAGTTTAAATCAAATTTGTGGTTTTAAGCATATTAAACTCTGTATTTTTCAAATTAAGATACTCTTATCTGAAAAAATTGGCCTGAATTAGTTGCTAGGCTTTGGCCAGTATGTTCCAAATTTCAATTTGTTTGAGGTGTGCAAATAACAGCCCAAAGGAGAATTTGTATACTTTCACTTTACCTATTGGATTAATACCTCTCTAACACCAGCCATATAATGAGTTAATTAGCTGCTTAATAAGCATGATTAAATCAATAATATGAGTGCAATTATCAGCTGTGACTTAGAGCTAGGTGGCCTTCCATGCCTTATTTAATGGACTTTATCATTGTTTTCATCTTCAAGGTTTTCTCGCTGTCAGTGTTTGACCATTGTTTACTGATGTACAAATATTCATTACCTGGGTTTAAAAAAAAGCACCTATGAAGAAAATAATGTCTTTGAAATACCAAATTTTGGAGTTGATAGGAATCCCCAATATTTCAATCCACTATTCAAGGCAAATGTCATCTCCAGCTCACAGGTGCTCACACACAACCTTGTTTGCACAGAGCTGGGATAAGTGACAGCATTTCAGGATGGACCATTTCTTCTAGAAACTCCCTCTTCTGATGGGGTAAGCACCATTCAACACATCACTTCAGACTGGACTCAGCTTTAAGCACACAGTGCTCCCTCTGTACTCAACTGAATTACAAACAGGCTTAAACTTAAGTGCACGCTTAAGTACTTTGCTGGATTAGTGCCAGAATATTTAGCACTTTTGACTAACCAGACCCAAGACAACAGAAGCACAGATATCGTGTAGTTTGCTTAGTCATTTGTGAGCTCTGAGAAACAACGGTGTGCCTTTTTATTTGTCTGTTTTTCTGGCTGAGAGCTGAAGTAAAAATCAGTTAAAGATTTCAAAACCAGAAGCTGCCCAAAGTTTTTCTTTCCCGTCAGCTCAACATGTAAAGCTGTTCAGTCTATCTAGTTGCAAAATATTTTGCTTTCTGAAAACGGAAATCTATGGCCAGCACATAGCATCATTTTTCCCTATGCATTTCAATTGTAACATCTTTTGCAGCTAGAGGTTTTTAAAATCAAAGCAAAGAGAACCTTGCTTTGATTTAATGCAAAAGAATTTAGTTCTCTGGAGGGAAAGATTTATTTAATTCTCTCTTTCTAATGAGATAGGTGAGTTCCCCTCATTTTGCAGGCTATGCTCCAAGTGGTTTGACTCCCTCCCACGTGCACTCCCACTGCAGTTGGCAGCATCATTCAGGAAACGCACCAATGCTGTGGCCCATGGGTCAAACGTTTTTAAAAGTCATTCCAAGTAAAACGTAACTAGACTTAAAAGACATGCAGCATATTTTTAAGTGAAATCTTAATGTTTGTAATACATCACAATGAAAGAAAATTATTCTCTAAAATACCAGCAGTATGTTAACAATGCAAAGCTTTCCAGCTTTCCTCCACTGACTTCATTAAACTGTTACTATGCAGTTCCAGGACAGCCATCAACAGAGTCTCCCACAAATTATAACTGCCCTTTTCTCATTGCAGAAGGAAGTCTGAAATCCAGCAGTATCATCACTGCTGTGCTATTAAACATTCTGGTTCTACCATTTGCAAAAAGTCCATATTGTCATTCTGAGGCTGGTTAATACACTGCCTCTGAGTTACCTCTGCCCTTGTCCTCTCTTGCCACCACTCTTCCCCTCAGCAGCCATTAATGTCTCTTCATCAAACAGCAGGATGAATTCCAAACAAGGCTGCTATATATTAAACCTAAACGGTACTGCTAGAAAGTCCTCCCTAAAGCTACATGGCTCTAATCTGTAACTGCCAAATATAAGAACTATAGACAATTGCATTTATTGAATCATAGTAACTGGCTACCCATGAAATAAAACTGATTCCAGGCAACCCTCATGCTAATAACACTTCATATATTTGATTTATGTTTGCATGAACAAAACTATCCGAGAGGCAAAGGACTGAATATTCATCTGAACAATATATCAATATATTATCTATATAGATGTATCTCAACTGCCACTAGTTAACATGCATATTTCTAAAAAGAAGTAATAAAAAGGCTATTTTGAATAACGAATACAGAAAAAACTGAACCCACAGGAAGACGTAATGCATTGCAAAGTTCCAGTCAGAAGCCTGCAAAAGCTCTGGCAGCACTTTTGCTGGCTAGCTTTGCAAGATCTCCCCCCATTCCCCCACCAGTTTAATTTTTTCTCTTTGTATATTTCCTCAGTCTTTCCTTAAGATATTGTTTAGTTTGAATATGAATGTAATCTGTGACTTCATTTTCTTTTCAAGGTATTACCTTTGCTTGTTTTTCAGGCAACTGTTTCAGACAACTATTTTCTAGGAAACAGGCAGGCACAGAGAGCACGTCTTGCGAAAACTAGGACAGAGATTCTGACTTGTCAAGAAAATGTGAGAAAATTTTACCGCAAACAAAAAAGAAACACACAGGAAGACATGAAGCTGAATTTTGTTTTCACCCCTAAACTTGAAGGATTAAAAATAATATATTTTGGTTAGCAGATTGCTATTTTAGGGAACAACTGCTATTTCGTAGGCATAAATGAATTGCTCAACTTCGCACCTGAAATATTTTAAAAACTGACAAGCCCTGATTAATTTGTGGTTACCTCTTTGTATGTGGACCTTGACAAAGCACTAGGCTACATATCCACAGTATAAATTCATGCAACCAGGTAACGGATAAGAGATCTTGTCTTTTCAAGGACTTAATCAGATGCAATCTCTTGGATGTCCTCCAACCAATTAAATTTCTCACCCTGCTTTACAAAGCTAGTAGAGGGTTTTTATCTTTTTGCCTCCTTCGATGCATGAATTTCTCCCCCTAACAAGCCAGCATCTCTGTGTGGGGAGGAGGGGTTCACAAGGACAACTGCAGTCCCACAGCAGCAATGCAATCAGAGAGCGGCAGCCCTGTGGGCAGCACTGGGTTTGCTCGCTTGCAGTACAGCTGATGCTCCCAGCGAAGAGAGCCATCCCCTTAGCCATCGTATCAGTCATACATCACCGTTAGTGCTCACTGAGCCTATCTGCACTGTCCTGAAAGGAACCGCAGGTCTCCCTGAACTCAGCAGGGTTTGGAGCTCAGTTCCCCAGCAGAGACTGAATTTTTGCTGCATTTGTCCTATTCCGCTCCCTCCCCTCCTGGGTTTTATCTCCTTACTCAGCCTGGGCAAAACATTGCAGGTTAATAAAAAGCTCCTCAGAACAAGGGGCTCATCTCCCAGCAGCTGGTTACAGCCAAAATAAAACCAAACTTCCGGGTCAGCTGCCCCAATCACTCCTGTATCTCCCTTTTAATCACTGCTCCCATTTCAACATCAAGATCCTTTCTAATGCTTTCATTCCTTTTCCTCATCTTCCTTCAAATTGACTTGTTTTTAAAGTGCACAAGCTCTGTTTGCTTATTTGCATTTGGTAGTAAACAAGAAGAAAGAGGCAGCTTTGCTGTTGGCGACAAAGGGCTACAATTTTGAACAGCTTCCCTGCAGATCTTGTTTGGTCACAGCAGCTCTTGGCTTTCCAACCCAAGGCAGATTGTGCATGTGGCCTTTCAAGCTGAATTTATTGCATATGTTCAGTGGTTCTTCTAATTGGACCTATGACTTGACCACAATTCAGTGAGTTTAGCTTCAAGGGTAACAGGCACATAGGTCAACAAGATGATACATACAACATTATAGAATACACTACATTTAGCCATTTTAGATTAAACTCAGGCATTTTTGGACAATTTTCCTGTATATTGGGGGGGCTAAACAGAAACAATTCTGAAAGAGCTTTACAAACTCTTTGTGAACAACGTGCATTTCTATATGCAACTTAACTAGTATGATCACTCATTCTAAAACAGCCTTTAGCCAATGGCTTGGCATACCATAGAAAAGAAAATTAATCTAAATAACAGTAAATTGGGTATTTATACTGAATACCAAGGGCCATAATTAGAATTGTTACCATGAATGCTTCCTCTCCACCAAAAGCTTTTTAAAAAGCATATACTTGTTTAAAAACTACATTTCTCCTCCAGAACTATGGCAAGATACCAGCAAAAATGTTCCCGAGAGCTGTGGACACAGCCAATAGGTCACACACCAGGGCAGCGCTGAGCAGCTCCGAGGTCATTAAAAAAAACTATAAATCTTGCATGGGCCTTATTTTGTAGCAACAGTCCTTATGCAAGGCATGCAAAATATATTCTATACCAAGAACAGAAAAATAGTGCTTGCCATTTGAAGAGATCCTTAAATTGCACCAGCAGAAAAATATGGAGATGTTTGACAGAGAGGAAAACCAGTGAGTAAACAAACTGCTTAAGATCAAACTGGAAGAGTCAGTGGGAGAACCCCCTACCCTTTGTTTGTTGCTTGGATGACTTGGAAGTTTGCATACTTTTATCTTTTATGTGGGTAGCGTGTGCTGAGTGTGCAAAACATTTATTAAGCCTTCTTTAAGCACAACCAGACATTTTGATATTACAAAAAAGGTAGACAGGAAAATATCAGATAGGAACATCAAACAACATACACTTTCCCATAACTGTTAAAAAGCGTTGGCTGTTCCTCAGGCTGCCCTACTTAGAAACTTTGATTGTGCACCCACTGTCATGAGAGATGTTTTCTTCTCAACATCTTTTTAATCTTTTCAGACTGGTAGAGAAACAGCAGTCTTTAGTTATCAGAATTTTGATGTTTAACAGCTTCAAAGTGCTAGGGTTTCAAATTAAATCAAGTGGTAGGAAAAACTAGGACTGCAGGTACCCAGTGCATTCACCGATTCTCCTTGAAGGTGTTTTCTTTACTTAGATGTTAGAAATGTAATAAAGGAAGCCCTTCCCACCTACTTCTTAGCAATATTTCGCTATGAGAAGTTTTAACTTTTCAGAGTCCTGTGTAAGAAAAAGGAAACTGTCCCCAGCCACCCTCCAGAACATACTGTCTGCTACTGCCTGGCCAAAAAATGCCTGTTTTGAGAGAGGCATCCTCAGCACTATAGGAAAATGCTGCATTTACTCACACATAGATTGAGACTCTTTTTTAACTTGCTGCAATATGGGGTGCTTGGTACATATCTCTCTCCTCTTGGGGGATCTTTCCCCTCAGGCATAGAGAGCACTCCAGGCTTATTCACCTGCGCTTCAAGGTCTAGTCAGCAGTCTATTTCTGAATAACATCTACATTAATTTTCCTACAGTTTGGGCATGAAAACATTAGCCTCAGCACCAGAGATGATTGCTAAATTCATACAAATCCCAAGGGGGCAGGAGAACAGGTTACAGACTCAGATCAGACACTGATATTTCCTCACAGGCCAACAGTAAATTCAGCTGATGACATGGTTGCAAATGCTAAACATTAAACTAGTGATTAATGAATGGGAAATGATTGCAATTTCAGAGATGCCATGGTCCAGAAGGAGTGGTGATGCAGTTATGGGAGAAAGAAAAAAGCTGTGTGGGAGAAAATAAAATTATTCAACCTATGAAGAAATCTCATTTAGATCTATGAATGCTTATATTTATAAGATACTCTGATTACAACCCTGGAAAAATGACTTGAAAGTTATACACAGCTAGCTACGGTCAGTGTCTCAGTTCCACCTTTACCTTTTGTTAGCAAAATGCCCCATAAACTCATGTTGGGAAGTGGAGGAAATATCTATCCAGTGGATATAGCACAGTTCAGCTTTTCTACAGGTTCCCAGAGAACACCAAAGACCACCTCTGGATCAGTAAGCTTGGGACAACATACAGGACACATCACTGGGAAGGACAAATGCCCAGCTAGCTCTGACAATCTTGCTTAACTGAAGGAAGTCAATGACAGAGTTATTCTACGTCCTGACATTTAAAAGAAAATAAACTGATGGGCTGAACAGAAAGTAAATTCCACAACTGTGTCTTCTACCAATGCCAAATAGGGCAGGTAAAAGTATGGCTTATTAGAGGGTACAGACAGGATGGCATCACTGTGGTTTCTTATTTTAATACTGCCTTTAAGGAAAGCTCTTTAGAATATGCAAACCAGTGTGCTCTAACCAAAAGGCAGGTATCAACAACTGCACTGACTTGTGAATTATTCTAAGCTTTGTGAACTTAGAACGTGATGCAGAAATTGCTGGTGATACTGTCATTTGAAGAATTTCAAAAGAAAAGTAGCAGAAGGTTGGAAAAGACCATTTAACTTTTTGATCTGTTCTATCTAATGGCTTGCTCTTTCAAACTGTCTTTTCATTAAAAAAAGGATTTATAATTCCATTAGGAATCAGTGACCGAAATGAAACAGAATCATACTGTAAGTTACATAAACGAAGAAACAAATTACTTATAAACACCCACTCAGTGCAAATTTCTGAAAACATCATTAACAACTTTGTGGACAGCTTCTCCCTAAGGACCCAGCCAGGCCAACAGCACTGGTGATGGGCTGAGTCTGGCTTTCCAGGAGCCACTGCATGGGAATAAAGGGAACACACTTCCTCTGAAATTAAATGCCTTGCAGCATCATGCAACCTCTCCCAGCATAAGTGCTCCCTAATGCAGATGGAGACTCACTGTGGGAAGCAGGAACACTTTGGAGATGTCTGACTCAGGTCCGTGGATGGACTGGTGCAAAGCACACAGGTGGGGAGTCACAACCAAATCCCTGACCACCACCTCCCCTCCTGCTCTTTTCCCTGTACACATACAAACTCACTCGCATAGTACATGCACTACATACATGTTTTGCTGTGTATAAATCCTTCACTCATAGAGGGTGTGAGTTTTTGTACTCAGTCTGAACTCAGAGCAATCAGAGCACAAAGATGCCATGCAAGCAGCTGTTTGCAAGAGCACCATCCCCAGCTTGGCAGATCACACCATCATTAGTGGAGAAGAGTATTCGTGTTACACCCCAAGTACTAGCGAACTATGTGAATACTTGAAGATTGGTTACTAGTTGCTTGTAGTCTATCAGAGTTCAAGGATTTGCATAATCATGGTGCTATCTTTTAAAATACATTTATGCAAAACCAGCCACTTCAACAGGTCCAGGAAATCCTTTCACGGTGCTCAGAATTCTGCAACTACCTGTCTCTGACTTCCCTCCCAACTCTCTTACTTAATAATATCTTATTTCAAAAGGCAGAGGCCACGGGGTTAAGGATAGGGCTATAGCTCAGAGCTGAGCTGACAGGATTTCACAAAAAAAGACAGACTTTTCTGCTTTCAAAAATACCTTCCATATTCTACAAAAATGCAAACAACTGATATATTATAACCTCATCCCATCTATACATATGTACTCAAAATTACACTACAAATGAGTGTGGAATACATGAATGTAATTCAAACTCATTTAGTGACCAGTGATTTTCCCTCAATATGCACCAAAACAGAGCTGTTCAGAAATCTGCTCAGAATCTACACACCACAATTTTCCATAAGCTATCACAGACTTCTTTGCAGAAAGCAGGCAGTGATTTCCACTGACACTGGATCAGGTATCAAAGTGACACATGCATCCCTTCCTTCAAAGGGCAGCAAGAGACAAGATGACAGTGTTTTTGGTATTGTACAAATGACTAATTCCATGGTTGAAGCACCAGGTACACCTGGGAGCCTGCCTGGCCCCTGGTACAGATGGGGCCGACAAAGACACCAAGTTTAATGCTACTGGTGGAGATTTTTGTTGAGGTAGCCTCCTCTAGGCTCTATGATATATGTCACCTCACACCCATGAAATAAATGCAGAGAGTGCATCTGTATAACTTGCCATGATGGAGTAGTGGATACCCATTCATTTCCTCCTTGTGCTTTATGAACAATCGGTATGTTAACAGAGGCCTTGGATACTGACACTTTTAGAAATAAGTAACAACTTCTATGAATAAGATATATTCTGCATAAACTAGAATTTCAGAATTTGCACAAGTAACTAACCTAAAAATACGTACAAATGAACCCTTTCTACTTCCTCCTGTTTAACTATGAATGCTGTTCAATGAAAGATTAGGAAGATACTGAAATGAACAACACAAACTAAGATTTAAAGTTGATAACTGTGATGGCACAACATATAATCCATTAGACCCTTCAGCTGCCCAAATAAGCTAAAATCCAAAACCGTGAATAAAACATAGCTGAACAATCATCGAGTTAAGTAAAATATATCATTCAGGTCATTAAACCGTAAAAAGCTTCCTAAAATAATGCTTAGATGAAGGTGACTATACAGTACAATACGTCCTGTATCTTTCTGCAGCTATAAAGACAAAGTAAAGGTTTAGATCTGGCACATAATACAAAGGCATGAAACTGCTTCTGTACATCTCAGAGCACTAACAACCTCATGTGGGACAAATTCACATTACTAAACAGTCATGACTTTCTAAACAATGGAGAACTTCAGCTTATTGGCAAAATTATTATTATTTTTTTTAAATAAATTCATCCCAGTGTGAATTTTCTTTTTAATTAGCCAAACAATCTTATTTCAATCTAGTTCTCCTATCCACATTTGTCTTACTTGAATAAATACTAAAGAAATATTTTGTTGGATTTCCCTTTCAAGTCACCATACCATGGTATCAATTTTTGTAAAAAAAATTAAAACAAAAGCTGACCTCTTTGTGGAGATCGGTAACTAGCCACCTTGCAGAGAACTGACCATCAAAGCAGAGCTCCACACAAATACTGTGCTCAGGCAACAGACATACAAGAAAGATTTTTTTAATAAGTGTTATACGATCCCAAACATCCACCAGAGATGCCAGGGCCTGATCTGCAGAACGTCCAAAGCTCTCAGCTGAAGCTGCAGGGCTTGAGGATACCTGATACCTTTGAAAATGAGGACATTGCTTTAAATTGTCTCACATGCACAGAATTATCCTCTGAAGGCACTTATCTTTTTCCATTTAATATATAGGGCTATAGCCTAAGTTAGATAACTGAAGTCAGGAACAATGTGGGGCAACTCTAAAGTCTCAGTTGAGCTCATTACCTGAATGGCACCCACACATCCCAGTCTCACAGGGAGGCATCATTTCATAGAGCTGCTAAAAGGCCTAAGAGGTTTCAAACTCGACAGGGACGCTGGGCCCAATCAAACCCTTAAGGCCTGGTTCTCTAACACCTCTACAACTCAGTCCTGCGCTAGCCCTACAGACCACATTATCAGTAGCCTAAACAGCTGTATGAGTTACTGCAGCAAATGCAGTCCTTTATTATCCACATTTCCATTCAAATTAACTTGGGAATACATCCAGCTTTGTATGGCAACTAAGTAATTTTTTTTTTTTAAATATAACTTTCAGACTTATTTCTTCTCTATTTCTTTTCTCTATGCACATCACATACACCAAGAGCCCCTGTTAGCCCCCATCCCAGTCAAACTACTTCTGATTGAGTCTAACACTCAGTTTTAGCAGGTGCTCAGTCAGTTCCACTAGTCAACAAATATTTAGGCTCTCAGTAACAAACATTTAGTGAATGGCCAAGTTGTATGAAAGTACATGCAATTTGTCCTAAAGCCATCAATGCAGGCAAGTTAAGAGGTTGAAATTAGCAGTGCTTTGACTTTCGGCACAGGGCTAGCTAAGTATTCATAATTGTGTAAAGACATTATTTTTTTTTCTTTTTTTTTAAATAACTGTTCACCAAACATCATGTTTGAACTTTCGTTTGCTTCAAAAGCATCCATTTTCTCTAGAAGAGACATTTTCCCCTCAGCTGTCCCACAAAAAAAACCCAAATAAAACCCAGCCTGGGTAGAAAAAACAGAAGGATAAAAGAGCCCATTAATACCAACCAGGTAGTTGAAACAGTATTGATTCACACTCACTGAGAGTCCAGCTCTAAATCTAGTCACTGAACAATCTTCCTGTAACAGCAAGATCGCCCATTGTTAGTCCTCCCTCTTCGCAATCTCCTCCCATCCCAAACTGGTAACATTAAGCATAATGTGGTTTATAACCCAAACTGACATTTGCATAACAACTAATGGCCATCCGTTGTGAGGGCACAATCCTGAGGCATCAAGAAGGTGAAAAGGTGAATGTTCTAAACCTGCCTAAATAAAAATGTAAATGTATAACAGTGCAAAATTTTTTCTGGGTTTATAAACAACAAAGTAACACTGAGCAGTGCCCACTTCAAATGATGCTGTAGTGCTACCCACACAATACAATGCAATCTTTTCATTCCTTTGGGGGTCATCTTCAAAGAAGGAATTGTTTTTCTAGCTGAATAGAAACACTCTTTCACCACCAAACCCCATGCTGGTAAGAATTCCACAGTACTAGTAGATATCCCATCTACCAGTAACCTTAAAGATCTATCAAAAGTATCTTTCAAATATTTAATCAGATTTGCCTCTGACAGAGCATAATGTCCAAGATCAAGCATATGATCGAAATTTTCCTAGTGCCTAGAAAAGATTCACTGACTTCAACAATATTTCCTTCCAGCCCTAATCGACATCATCTTTTCATTTGCCATAGGTCATATTCACAGATGTTAGAGCAACATCTGTCTGGTTTGTTCCATAACACAAATGAGTTAAGGAACAACCATTTGTGCCCAACCTGTCTATATTCTACTACTGTCAAGTTCAAGCGCTCAGAAACCATGAAACAGACCTTTCTAATCCTGAGATTTGTTTAGAAGTCATGAAATTAAAAAAAAATTTAAAGGAGATCGTGATTTGTACTTGTTATCTGAGTAAAAAGCCCTGAAACTCACATTTCAAGCTTTACCTGATAACTACCAGGCTTGGTTGCATGTAAAAACTGCACCAATTCCAACCTGAACTGCTTTTTAAACTACAGAGCAGTTCATCACAGGAACATGTGCCTGTCAGAGAAAGAATTATCAGTTTTCCTTAAACCTGTTTAATTATGACTGTGAACTAAAGAAGCCACTTGCACTGAGAAGCTAGTCTGCACACAACCCTTTGCTCAGCTTAATTGTGTGGGTGCAGGTGGTGAATTTTTTCAGCCTCATGAGATTCATACTGAAACCTTGACACGTCTGAGATCCGTAAAATATTTGACAGCTCCAAGAGAGCCGAGGGGAAAGGAAATGGTGGGAGTCTCCCAGCTAGGATATGATGCCCGCTGGCCCTGGGAGGTGTTTCCAGCTTTTACCTTGGGCAGTCCAAGCCATCTCCCACAGGCCCTTGGCATCTGGGAGCAGAGTCCAGCCAAGGAGATGCACGAGCTCCTTGAACCCACATGAACAGCCACATAGCTACACGTTGATCATTCCTGACACAGCATTTCAATTTATACCCATTTAGAAAATTGCACGGCAATTTTTCCAGCATACCTGAAAGTTGTTAAGTAAAACCTTCAAACATTGGAGCCTTATGATGAAATTACCAGTATTTGCAACATTGTCATCCATTACTTTCCTAGCATCTCACAAGTTTGCAGCAGCAGAGGATGTGGCAGCAACAGCCTTTAACATCTCAGAGACGGCAGCAGCCAGGCTTTGCATTATGATAAAGCTATTCTGTGTTCCCAAAGAACATGCTAGTTCCTGAGCACTACAGGCAAACAGAAAACACTTCAGTCCTATTGAATATTGTATAAAACATAAATCATTGAGTATGTGCCAAGACCTGCCTTTCTCTTCTACTATGTGCTAAACAGAGAACACAAAAAAAAAAATTCTGAGATTTCACCTTTAGTTTAGGAACGGCACTGACTAAGCAACTGATTTCTTTCCAGAGATTATCATAGGATAAACAATTTATAGTTTTCACGCACCAAACTATGCACGACAGAGCTGCACTACAAGGAATCAAGCAAGCTATTCTATCAATCTACTAAGGTGGCTTGGCTTGTTCCGCGACACCATTTAAGGCTCAGGTCTGCCCTTGGGTGCACTCAAACTATTTGCAGCATAGGATACTGCGTAACCATCCAGAGGCAGAACTGCTTGAAGCTGTAATATAAACAAAAATAGAATAAATAGGAAACCTGTATAATGCAGATGCTTCAGTGTACTCCACTTCCTGTCCCCATCCCTTTCTCTTATATGAGTTAAACTATTTAAGCTCTGAACCTTCAGAAATATCCTGAATTCAGGCAAACAGAAAGAGGGTGGCGGGCCCATAGGGCACAGAAGCACAGCATCTCTACAGAGCTAAGTGTGGCAATTTGGAAATGTCTCACCTTGAAATTAAATGGGATTGGATATAATACAGGGGTTTGTTTGGCGCATATTTTTAAAAAGGCCATTTCTCTCATTCAAGTATTGAAGCAAGCCTTAACAGAAACATTATTACACTGTAAATTGCTTAACCAGTCAAAAGCAGTTAAATATTACTCTTGGACTGCAATCCTCAAACTAAATAGGAACATAAATCAGCGTGACTGTTGCTGGTATCATCAAGTCTAAGACACTGGGTGCTCCCACCAGCCTTACTTTCTAACCATTGGCTGCCTTGGTCTCCTTACTGTATAAATTATCCAGAAACGTTAGCACTCTCTGCTGTTTCAATGTGATTGGAAGACCCTAAAGGATATTTCTGTACACTGCTTAAGCAAAGGGTTAGCTTTGTGCAGTATCATGTGATCAACAAAAAAAACCTCTCAAGTACTGCTTGCTTGTAGGTGGTGCAGAGGAACAAGAAGTGACTCACAACTCATAGTGGAAAAATTGGGGGGAAAATGTTTTAAATATTCAGGAAAGTACAAAATGGCAAACCACAATTATTGGACATCCTACGCCCCATGTACTGGGTGGCAAAACCATGTCTTTGCTATAAGCAGACTGATGCCCAAACGTATAAGTTTTAAGCAAAGCAATTCCTGCTTTTTGCTCCATTCTCCTAGCAGAGAGACACTCTACATGCCCTAAATCTGCATAGTCCTAAGGAAACCCTGAAAGAAACTGGAACAAGCTACCAAATTTCAGTGTGACTTGAAGGAGGGGGAGAGGGTGGAGGATGACACACGGACGGGACAATAGGACCCAACAAAAGCCATTGGTGGAGCAAAAGCTCTCTATTTTATCTCATTCTTAAGGTGCAGAAATAAAACACTGAAAAAAAATCCACACATTTGAGATTAACAGGCTGATATTTATCCATGTGCCACTCTGGTTGCTAAGAGATTTCCTTTCTACAGCACTGTGTTGTATAAACAATAAAGCATTTTTGTCCACAAAGCAATCGTCTCACCTCACTGAATCAAGAGTCTCTCACTGCCACGTCCCTTCTTATATTGTTCTAATTACAAACTGCGAGAAAGCACCCTCACACAAAGACAGTATATGGATACGGTTGGGCACGCTATTGTTAAACTTGAGCACATTAAGTACAACGTGGGCTTCCTGCATCATGAGGAGAGTTAGCTGAGAGACTATACATTTTAGCTCACAAGCCACGGGTAAATATGGGTTGACAAGTCAGCTCCTAAAGTTCTTAACTGCCGTGGTCATTTTCACGTGGGGGATAAAAACCCACCACCCTCATAGCTACATTACAGACCTGCACAGAACCTAAGCAGCAGACAAGGAAAATCTTACTAATTCAGGCTGGTTTCAAATAGCAGCGCCTCAAAATCATCCCCAAAGACAGAATCTTATTTTTACACTTTCCTTTCTATTGGAAGATGATTCAGAAGGTCTTTGCGCCTGCATTCCCACAGAAAAAATACCTACACTTAACATGCTGCAGTACATTCGCTGCAGCCATCTAAACAGTCTCCTAATGTGCTCACTAGAACAGAAGGCAGTGGGTTTCTTAGTGCTTTTCATTATGTATAGTACTGCCATGGCAGAGAAAAAAGAGAACAGGGCAGGGAAATGCTGACTCTCACCCAACCAAAAGATGCACATATGTTAGGGGAAATCTACATGTCATTTAGGAAGCACATGCACCACTTCTCTGAGCGTATGAAGATTATCCAGTCCTCCCTTAGGGGGATTTCACAAAGGCATGCGGAAATACTACATACCCAGCTTTCTGTTAAGACAACTGGCTTCTTGGTATATTCTTGGAAAATTATAACAAAATACAGCCAAAGACAAGAAATCATGGCAGGGCCTTATTTCTACGGAGCAGGGTACAAGGTGTCATTTTTAAGGACATATCCACTGAGCTGCCAAAGTGGCTGGCCTCTTTATCTGTCATTATGCCACAAACCATAACTATTTTGCTTTATATCTTAGAGAGAAACAGCGAGACTGGAATCACACAGAGGCTCCTGAACTGAACAATGAGCAATGCAGTGCCGAGTGAATTTTTCGGGTCCTAGTGTGCTGGTGGCTTTTCTGCAGCTCAGAAAATCTACAGCAGAGAAAAACCAGGCTGTGTGATCTCTGTCACATATTTCCCTAACAAAAGAAAGTTGCTAATAACAGATTGTTACAGCTCAATTCTGTAAAACTACTCACCCTTAGGAAAAAAAAGAAACACCGAAACACCTTAGTTCTGTAACGTTATCCCAAAAATAGATGTTTCAGAAACCAAACATGTGACACGGTCCCAACACAAAGAAAAAAAAATCTGCCTCCACACACATCCCCTTAAGTACATGTATGTAAGGCTAAACTATCATGCTGTTAAACCTATGAGAAAGAGCAGCATTTAACCTCACATTATGGTTACCAACTATTTTCAACTCACAGACAGTTTGCATATCATGGTAACACAAGTGATTTTTCTGCGAAATGAATGCACACCTTCTGCATCATCACTGCAATCAACTAATATCCAATTAAACATTCAATTGCTTTGCAAACCCCACAGCCACGGTTATCAATGCTACTTTACGTTAACAAATTATTCCGACGGCTACCAAGTTACACGCAAGAACGAGCTTTGATACTTCAATTGCAAGGTAAGAAAATTAAAACAAAAGACTCCCTGTCAGAATTTGGCACAGATCTAAGATACCTTTTTCTTCCGATCCCGGGATCTTTTCCTGTGTTTTCTTTTTTTCTCAGTTTCTTCTTCAGCATTAATTTCTAAATCCCTGTTCTTCTTTAACTGTGATGCTGCGTGAGCCATAATGCATTAAAAATCCTTTACAACAATGCTCCCTTGTAAAAGGTGATTTCCTCGGGCACCTTTAGCCAGCCCTTACAGCAAATGTTCCACTGATTGGAAGGAAATCTGTGACCAGAGCCAGGAACACATTCAGGATTCAGAGATCTCACAGAAGCTTGCAGTCACTAGAAAAATACATAGCTGCAGATTTCTTCCTGTACCTTTCTGTACCTGAACCTTTATAAAACAGTGCAGCCATCGTAATGCATTTAACGTAATGAAAAAGACAGCTGGGACAGAGAAAGCTGTATTATGGCTGTATCCCCTGCCACCAGCTGGAAGTGTCTAAGTGACTCCACTGAAGGGGGAATACTGAAAGGGAGCACTTTCTATTAAAAAATATTCCAGAACAATAACACACGCTGTATTGTATTTTCCTCACTAATCCTAAAGCATGTTTTTAAAACCTATTAAAAAATGCAGTGTTAGTGATGTATATTTCTCAGCTAGTTTTGTATGGTAAGCCATTTAACCTATAATGAAATGGAGCAGCTCCTACTTTAGGTTAACTGCTGATGGTGACAAAAAATAAAATAAAAATTTCTTTTTACCATGGAGACCCTGACTGCATTATGTAGAAAACAATGCATGCATTGCCATATCTTAACAGTGTGTCCTTTATACCCATTTTTCAATTCCAATACATTTTGAGAGAGGATTACAGAAAGCTCTGTTGTCTTTTTTTCCCTTTTTCTTTTTTTTTTTAAACATACTTATTACAACACATCATACAGAAAGCAAGATGCGATCACACTAGTGTGTGAAACAGGCATTTAATTCATAGGAGATTTCCTGGCACCGTTCTTTTACGTGGTCAGAAAGGGAAATGGGCACTATTTCCATGTAGTTGGAAATGTACTTTTAGGCTTTTATGTCAAGGCTTGCTTCAATCATCTTACTATTTTTGCCACCTGAGTCCTCAATGACTGCAGCTTTTGAATATTCATTATGGGAGGTAAAACAGCAGCAGTATTAAGGCCTGCAGGAGGATCTTTTACTAGGATGAGCACAGAGCAAGCATCTAGTAAATAAGCAACCATATTTTTTTCTCCACGAATATGAACAATCAGCAGCTTGCCTCAGGATTGCTGTTTTTAACCTTTCCCAGTATTCCTAGTAGCGTACTTCACAGTAATGAAGATTAGCATTTTAAGGCAGGCTGATCTCTTTCAGATAAGAGCCAAAAGTCTCCACAAGTAAAACCAGTGTGTTTTACGTGATACTAGCCTTTCTTTCCAGAAGGAAAAAACAGAACTTGCTGTAAAAAAAAAAAAGTTGAATTTAAATTTGAAGTGCAATTAGCCAAATCATATTGAATCTTGGGAGCATAGCACAAACTCCAGAGAGGTCTCATGAGGTTATAAATATTCTTCCCCTGAACTTGAAAGACATTTTTTGAATCCAGGTTGTTGAGGTCCAGTAAGTGATGTGCATCCATCACTTTAGTTTCCACATAGCATGTCTAAAAGTAAAATAACCTTTTAAATCTCCAAAACAGAAACTATTTTGAACACACTGTATGTTGTCCAAAAGGCAGCACATAGCGCACTGTTTGTCTACTGTTCACAGGCTAACAAACTATGTTTAAAAAGTCGTTTATTTTGGAATGACTTAAAAAATGCTCAAGGATGGAGATCACAGTTACGTGACCTTAGGGACCTTTCTTCCTGATGCAGTAAAATCACAGGTTTCTGTCTGTATCCAGAACTCCCTTGTAGGTACACACCACCATTTACCTCTCCCTACATCGCCTCCACATCTGAAAGACTTCTGAAGACTCATATAATGCTGCCTTTGGAAAGCTGTGGAAAGAGGAATGTTCCACTTGGGCAATGGCTGG
Organism: Fratercula arctica; assembly: GCA_947846985.1. NCBI lineage: Eukaryota > Metazoa > Chordata > Aves > Charadriiformes > Alcidae > Fratercula > Fratercula arctica. The sequence goes on from CANTUZ010000010.1 coordinate 33,399,104, forward strand.
TTTTGAACTAGACGAAGTAAACTCCCACTTCTATGTGTGCTATAGAAGCTTGAATAAACGTGATTCTATTTTTAAAAATGCAAAGAGTATACCCAAAGGACACCCAGAACATGCTTTCAACTGTAAGGCAAGGAGCATAACTGCAAGCAAAGGCCACATTCAGGTGAGTATATGGATTTTGGCCCAGTTTTTCAGTGAAGCACAGGGCACCCGTGAGAAGACTCTATTGTACCACAGGAGCCCTACTGGAGAGGGGAACTGGGCAAAGTTGCTGATTTAAGGGGGCTGGAGAAGGTATCTCAAGGAGGCTGGTGGAGAAAATACCAAGTTTTGGAAGGAAATGGAAGACCGTCTTGTGTCTATTTTAAAAAAGGAAAAAAAAAAAAGCAAAACAAAAGCACCCAAGGCTTCACTTTCTAGCTCACAAGCTGCCTGCATGACCTTGGCAGTTACCCTCTCTGAAGCTGACTCCTTTCTCTGTAAAATAAAGTTGACGTTAGTTCCCCTGTCTGACAGAACACAGTTATTAGTAGTGCTTAGAAAATGCAGCAGGACCAAAACTGAAAATGGATTCAACAAAATTCAATAGAGTCGGATCCCTTTTATTCCCTGCACATTTCCATCTGGATTTGGAAGAATCATGAGCCTTTGCCCTAGGAAACCAACTACTTATTTGAGCCACAAATGAAGTGAATGCTGCTGTCATTCACCGCTTGCTAGCTAATCCTGTGATGTTCCATAAACCTTTTAACCATACTAGCCTGTAATTTATGCCTAAACCTTATTAAATTTATGTCTAATGTCATTAATTTGAAATACAAATAATGTATTATAAAGTGTTGTATGTGTAAAATACTTGAAGAATACTTTTTAAAATGTTGGCACAAAGAATAATATGCATATATGCAGGTTGAAAGCCCTAATGCCACCATATGCACAGGCCATGCTCTATGCAGGTAGAAGGCAGCCCAAGCTTTTATTAATAAGAAGAATTCTAACAAATGAGGGTAATAAGTGAACTCACCCAATCCCTTGAGATATGCATAAGTGCAAGGATTTTATCTGTCAGCCAAGCCTGCTTCATCCCAAGTATCTTTTCAGGTAATTAACCAACTGGACCAAACAGGTACTTGTTTTTATTATGTGGTTACAATCCCCGCTTGAACTGCAGAGTCCAAACTCCTCCTGAGTTAGATTTCAGGGAAAAAAAAATAGCCTTTTCAAGCTAGGATTTTGAGAAATTACGTCATAGGTAGTAAAGCAACCAGCAAAAAAAATAAGAACCCTTTGTATTTGGAGCAATTCTAGGGAGATTTTGTGTAGTTTGCAAGGCTGGAACAGTCTCAAACAAAAAAGAGGCTGCAAAAAAGGTGTGAGTAAAAGATTCAGACCCCTGTGGAAAAGAGACTGTATATGTACAACTTCTGCTTTTGGGGAAACGGTGAAGTGGCATCATTCACTGGAAGGAGACAGGGCACCACCAGACAAATGTTGGACAAAGTGTGAAGGTTTTCATGCCAGATATGTCATAACTCACTTCAGGGGAATTAGGTACTGGAAAACTTCATTAAGTGCTTCTTTTCAGACTTCAGTAAAATAATTAAGCTATTTGATTTCACCCTTAATTACAAAGTTAATGAAATGCCAATGAGTGTTTCAGCACAATCCATAGGGTCCTGATAAAGTTACAGAGAATGATAAACTGTATCGCACTTGAACAATGGGAAATTTACACTTTCTGTGAGCACAAGGATAACATCTACTTAGCTTCATCTTCTCACAGAGTTGTAATTATGGCTGGGAAGTGATTTTATCAACTTGAAAGTGAAGTGTCATTTGGTTTAACTTAACCTGCTAGTCCCACTGTTAAAACTAGATTCAAGAGAGACTGCAAAACAGCATCAGCACGTAACACTGAAACAGATCTTGAAAAACCAAAGAATTTATGGGGGAGCAAAAAGTGTTTGCAAACTAATTATTGGAGTTCATTTATCAGTTAGCAGCTTATGGAGCAAAGACAGTACCATCACTTTTACATTTATTTTAAATAATTATGCAGCACAAAAAGATGAGATAATCATGAAAATATTGGTTTACTGAGAATATGCCAAAAAATAGATCTATGAAAATCTAAGCTCTTTTAGGGAAAATGGAACACCATAGAAACATTTACACTACTTAGATCACTATGGATGAAAAAAGGCTTAAAATCACACACAGTGCTAGAAGGTCACTATGACAACTCTTACTGGTAAACAAAGTATGTTTACATTTTCCCAAAGATGAAAACAAGCATTATAGGTAGAACAGAAACAGTAGAAAGGAAAGGAAAACACATGAATAAAAATAAAGCCAATTCTTGTTACGTTACTCTTAAATTCTTAATTTTTCAGTTATCTGATACAGAACAAATGATAGAAGGGGGAAGAAGAGTCTATCTTTCTGCCACTATAGCCCTGCTCTGGACTATGTTATTGAGAAAAGCAGTGGAAGTCAGAAGAAAAAGAGAAGACGAACAAGATGTCCTAGAAATAAGGGCAATATCAATCTACCAAATAATGAAAATAACACTTTAGGAGAATACTAAGTAGAAGAAATAAGAGTTCTGGTTTTTAAAAAAAAAAAAAAAAAAAAAATGTGTAAAGGTTAGTTAACTCATAAAAGAACCCTTTAAAGGAGTCTCATAAGATTCATCTACTCACACTTTAGAATAGCAGGCCTTGTGTCTCAAAAACAAATGAAAAACACAAACCAAGCAAACAAGATTAAAAACTTATTTAGCATCTAGTTTAATTTTATCTCCTTTTCACACATCTGATGTCAGGGCAGGATGGACCCATCTCCAAACATGCTGAAAATCGAGGTCACTAAGTAGCAAATTAATGGAAAACAAGAAAAGTTAAAGCTTGTTTTGCCCTTCTGTTTTGTTGCATTGAGTTTCCCCCATCACCTGCCTCTTCTGGCAGAATTCTGCTTTGGCAATAGCAATCCCAGAGAAACTGAGGAAACAAGACTGAGTCAGAACGGGACGCACACACTGCATGGAGAAAAGGGAAATACCTAAATTGCATTTTATAGACCACTTTTATAGTGCTTACCCCTTAACTTCTTTGAACTTACAGTATAAAATTCGAAATTTTATTAAATTACAGTTTAATTCTTATTTGACTTCTTTAGGGCACAACAGCTTAAACAAACAGCTTTGGAAATGCCACAAATCCAGGGATGCAGTGATAATAGCCAGATATTTGAAGCTGAGGGTATTTGTACTGTCCTACCAAGAGGTTTACTACTTCTTAAGCGACCCTGCTGCCTTCACTAGAAATTTAAGCAGAAAAGCTAAAAACTGTAAATGTAAAAAAAAAAAAAAACAACACTGCACCCAAACCAAAAACCAACCACCTCAAAAAAAAAAAAAAACCTCAAAACCCCTAAAAACACCCACACAGAAAGTGTCATGCACTATGCTTTTCACTAAGCACTCTCCAGCCACATCACCTGCCTTCTGAGCTCAAACAAGCTCAAAGCAGCAGTCACATTCAAGCTCACAGAATTAAGTGCAAAATTACTATTCCTCTATGCAGGGATGACACAGTTTAGCTTAAGTGATGAAATTATACCTCCTGCAGTCCAGCAGACTCCCAGTAAAAGGATGGCTGACATGTCTGTGAATTCACCACTAACTTCCACTTTGAGGCATGACATTTACTGAAAACAGCTACCAATTTTGGTTTGCCTTTAAGACTTACATTGTGATTCGGAACAGTTCAAAAGCTGACTCAAGGGTCACTCAACCCATGGCCTCAGGGGCAGAGAAAATGGGACAATAAATCTTCGACTGTCTCAGGCCACCACACAAGTATGGGAAATCTGCCTGCATCCAAACTGGGAGAGAGAAACGACGTGCCCGTGCACCAGCAGAGGAGAAAGTGTGATTATAGAAGACTGCAGAGTACCCAGGACCCAAAAATTATCATCCCTGACTTTCAAAACAGTATAATGTTATTTGAGGCCTATACAGAGAAAGGGAGCTTATAGTGACAAATTAACATTAACTGTTCTGTGAAGATGGTGTAAAGAGTTTCATCTCTGACTCATAAGAAACTAAAAAAAAAAAAAAAAAAAAGATACTGGTGTACCTTATTTATAGAGGCACACGAATTGGAAGATAGATTTTGAGTGGGTTTGTGGATGCAATTGCTGAGGAGTCCGGGAAACGTATCCGACGCAAGGAACACAGTAAGAGTACAATATGTAATCTCCAAATTGTTGCTGAGCAAACACAAAAAATTTTATTCCTATTCTTGCTCCACCAAGAATATTGTTAAAAACCTGTATTTACTGGGAGCCATTGAAATTATACAAGGATACACTTTTAGAAAAGGTTTTTCTACATTTTCCCCTGCAATTCAAATAACAGACTACAACCAGGGCTGAAATTCACATATAGAGTATCAGTGTCTCAGAGATGCCAAAAAAAGATCGCTCTATAAAATGGTAATAAATTGGTTTCAAACATTTTAATGGGAAAGAAGTTACATCCAGGACTGACACTAGATCACAATTAGTGACATATTTTTCAACCCTTGTTTGGAGCTATTCAATAATGTTCTGAAACCATAAATTCAGTATATTAACATTCCTCAGGTTCCCAGTTTCATAGTTACTCTGCCTAATCCACTGTGCTCTCCTCATTTTGCCCCAGTAAAACGGGGGGATCAGGAGTCAGTGAGATGGTGCTACATGGCATCAAACCCAGAGTTTCAGTTTGGCAATTGTTAGATGTCTCTGCAAATTACACCACCACAGGCATGAAAGACTATCTCAGCATAAAGGATTAAGTGCAAAAGTAGGTTTTGTATCAGTTTTGCACTCCCATGTCTGTGATATGATGGGAGGATCTAACCCTTCCTGGTGAGCTTCAAAAAAGAAATGCAAAAAAACATTCATCAGGATCTTATGATTCAGCTATAAACTTCACCCTGAGTGGACAATTAATCAGTGCTGCATCTGTTAACTTCTGTTCCAACAGATGAAAGCAATAGCCAATTTGCTAACATATCAGTGAACACTGTGCCCGTGGAGGCGTTTCCTTCAACATGACAAAAGCAGATATCAAGGAGGTCCTTGTGTGGCTTTCATAGAATCATAGAATCACCTAGGTTGGAAGGGACCTTTCAGATCATCTAGTCCAACCATCAACCTAACTCTGACAAAAACCATCACTAAACCATATTTCAAAGCACTATGTCTACCCATCTTTTAAACACCTTCAGGGATGGTGCCTCAACCATTTCCCTAGGCAGCCTGTTCCAATGCTTAATAACCCTTTCAGTATAAAAATTTTTCCAAATATCCAGTCTAAACCTCCCCTGGCACAACTTGAGGCCACTTCCTCTTGTCCTATTGCCTGTCACTTGTGAGAAGAGACTGACCCCCACCTCGCTACACCCTCCTTTCAGGTAGTTGTAGGGAGCGATGAGGTCTCCCCTCAGTTTCCTTTTCTCCAGGCTGAACAACCCCAGCTCCCTCAGCTGCTCCTCACAAGACTTGTGCTCCAGACCCCTCACCAGCTTTGTTGCCCTTCTCTGGACCCACTCCAGCACCTCAATGGCTTTTTTGTGGTGAGGGGTCCAAAACTGAACACAGTACTCGAGGTGGGGCCTCACCAGTGCTGAGTACAGGGGACAATCACTTCCCTAGTCCTACTCACCACACTATTCCTGATACAGGCCAGGATGCTGTTGGCCTTCTTGGCCACCTGGGCACGTTGCTGGCTCATATTCAGCCGGCAGTCGACCAACACCCCCCCAGGTCCTTTTCCACCAGGCAGCTCTCCAGCCACTCCTCCCCAAGCTTGTAATGCTGCATGGGGTTGTTGTGACCCAAGTACAGGACCCAGCACTTGGCCTTGTTGAACCTCATACCATTGGCCTCAGCCCATCAATCCAGCCTGTCCAGATCCCTCTGCAACGTCTTTCTACCCTCAAAGCAGGTCAACACTCCCACCCAACTTGGTGTTGTCTGCAAGCACCTTTCAGAGGCACTTCTGCCAGGTCATCCAGTCCCCAAACAAGAGGAGTTATTCCCTGCTCGTCTCAAATGGAAAAAGCTCTGTCTCAGAGTGGTTTAAAAATAACCCAAAACAGCAGCAGTAAATGTCTTCAAGTTACTCAGCATCAAGTCCCCGCCTGCTGTCCCTGTTTTGGAGCACTAGCAGTCCCATAATAATAAAGCTACGTAAAAAGCCGTACCACTGCAGAACTGTGATACCTGCAAAGGTGTCAATAAATGAATCTGCTTAAGCAAATGAAACTGCCAAGCGAAGAGCAGGATGGGACCAACAGTCACAAATAGATGTAACACCTTTGCATGTAATTAGCAGATCATTTTGCAGTGCCCTTTGATTAGCATCCTTTGATTTTTTTTGTTAGGATTCAGTCAAAAATATAAACTTTATATTCAAAATGAAATTTTTAATAAATGACCCTCCATATAAATCATGGCACACCGTGGATCCAGGATTAGTAAGCCCCTTTGCCTTAAGAAGATACTGTGACCATGAAAATATTATTTTACCTTCCATACCATGACACAGCCACAAAAGGAAAAATATGTATAACTTTGGGTTATTTCCTCCACCCGCCTTCAGCAGCAGGGAGCTGCACTAAGTGACCCAGTGCCCATATATTGTCCTGTCGCCAAGCTTTGTGCATCAAGAGCAGCTTACTTGTTATTTTATCTTGAAATAAAAAGTTGCTGAATAAGTGTAACAAAGGGTCTGAAAAGGTCACCAAAAAAGCTTTCTTTGAAGTTAGTTTTGGCATTACCCAATTGCCCTGAGACTTTCAAGTATATAATTTTTTTGTTGAAATTCTGTGGTGCAAAAATATAGAAAGTACAAGAAAGGAAGAAAAATGGTTCCTTGACTTGTTTTGTATGGTAGGTATTTTTCATTTCTCTGAACTGCTTTCGTATGCAAAAAATCTACTACTAACACGGAGTATTCCTAAAACAAGGAAAACAGGTACACGTGAGCCAACAAGAGCTGCAGTTTCAGTTCCTTCCCTGTTCAGTGCCACACTTGCATGCTGGACCTCGGCTCCCTCGACAAGTAGAGAGGACATATTTAGTAACTCTGACTTTAATTGCAGACTTCCCATTTTAGCAAAAATAAGTGCAGAATTTTCAGTGAAGACCCTAGTTCCTACCAACATACACACAATTTATTAAGTTTTAAAATGAAAATACAAAAGCAAAAAAATATAAAAACAATCCCCAATCCACTCTCGCATAAGAAACTCATTTAATTAGACTCCTTAATTATTCATTATTCCTTTTCCTATGTTCAAATGACCATCTTTGCCTCATTCCCAAAGGATCCTCTCCATAATTAAGTCAGGGAATCATTAAAATCTCAACATGCTGCCCAAGTAAGATTTCAGCACTGTAAGTGTTCTGCCTGCTCTATGCAGCAGTAACTTGACTTTTATAGGAAAAAAATGTAAAAACCAGAATCATTAACAACCAATAACAAGAGGCAGCACGTTATCAAATGCATATTTTTCAGGTGACATTCTTCTCATTTTCCCATAAGTAAATCCATACACCAGTCACAAAACCTACAAGTTCATGATTCTTCAGGGTCATTGTAGAAACAGAGATTTACATTTGATTTGGTTAAAAAAAAAAAAAAAAAAAAAAAAAAGGAAGACCAGCTATTATAATTTCAGTGCTAAAATCCTGCTGCAACAAACCCTTCGAGCAAGAAAGATAACTAACAGAGACTGGTCAAAAGCAAAAATAAAATTTCACTGCGACTATGAAAATTCAGAAATGTTGTTCATGCACAAATTTCACATAAAACTATTAATGTCCACAGGAGGCCAGGTTCTTTCTTGGCCTGGCAAGAGCAAACTCGCTTATGGAAAAAACCCACTTATCTGTATAATAATTGTAATTATCACAGAACAGGTGTATTGGTGTGGTGCCTGAAAACCCAGGTAATATTAGTGTCCTACTCAGAACAACATAATAAGAAGCAGTTCCTGCCCTGATCTGTTTTTAAGCTAAATACACAGTATACAGGGGGTCAGGAGGAATGTATTACTCCTGCTTTAGAGAGGGGTAACTGCAAATCGGAGAGGATGAGGTTGGAGGGGGAGTAGTTTTGTGTGTATTGTATGGCAAACTGAACATCAGTTAACAGAAGGCAAATATACTGGGGATATAAAAACAGAAGCAACAGCCTTGAAGACATAGGAAAGAAATCTCTCTCTCCTACACAGCTTTGCTTGGGTCTCAGCTGGAGCACTGTGTCCTATTTCAGGCAGTAAATTTCTAGGAAAACGTTGTCAGCTGGAGATGTGAAGAATTTATTGCTTTAACTCTGAAATCACTCTTCTTCACAAAACAATGCTAAATGCTACTCTGAATCTGTAGTTAGTAATAGCCAGCTTTGGACGTGCATATTCGCACACACACTTAGCAAAGACAAACACCAGTCAGCACTGCAATCTTGTTCATTTGCCTGTCTCCTCTCCAACCCAATTTTTCTCTTTCCCCCAAAACAGGCAAACCCATATGACTGGATGCAAACCACCATAAGAACTAAAGGTGCTTTTAAATTTTTTTTAGTTATTATTATTTTCTTTCTGTTCTTGTGTTTTGATTTATTTTCAAGTAGTTTCTGGAGGGGCTGGGAAGGAGGAAGGTTGCACAGAAGTTCTATTCAGAAATAAATGCATCGTTCCTCTTCTAAAGATAGCATAAGTTCTACCTAAAATTTTATGAACCTAAATTTTCAATAATCAATACTACACAGAGCAGAAGATAAGAAAACATACAAGAACTGTCACCCTAGAACAGAAGTGGAACAGCTTAAAGGGTACTAAAATAGGTATACACAACAAGGTGAACTTCATGCTAGGGCATTTGAATTACATAGGCTTAAGATAAAATTCCAGACACTATGGTTTTTGGGGTTTGGGTTTTTTTTAAGACCTCCTGGAAGATAGGCAGGACATCAACAGATTGTTGAAGGGCAAACTTGGTACTAAACTTGAAAGAACAGGGTGGGGAAAGAAAACCTGAAAGAACAGGAGATAACAAAATTGTACACTGGTCCAGTTAACTTCCAGTCCTAGAAAACTCCTGTATCAAAGAATTTGTCATCCCCCACCCAGAAGGTAATGGGATGAACTGCAATCAATCTGAATTTGTCAAGAGGAAACATAAAATTAATTTAATTTTGTTTCATGAAAGAGTGACAGTTGTTGAAGTCAGGAGAAAAGCAATACTCACATCTGACATTCTCATGAGCAAGGTAAGGGACATATGTTGATGAAAAGATTGTTAGATTAATCCAAGAGGGATCTGGTAACTGAACTCAGGAACGAGATATTAACATTCATTGTCAGAATGGATGGATGTTCTGCAAGAGCCTGTCCTGGCTTTGCTTCTCTCTCCAGTATTTGCATTAATGATTTGGGCAACAGAAAAGAAAGTTTGTTACCAATGCAGACAACTGGAAACTACAACAAGTGTATGCATGTTAAAGAGAAATTTTAGATCAAAATAATAAGTAAGACCAGAGGAATGGTTTTGGGGGAAAAAACCACCCAAACAAAACAGATTAATTTAATTGAGAATTATAAGGAGAAAAAAAACCACTTGCACAGGCTAGGGCACAAGTAGTTAAGACTGTTCTTCAGCAGGGTGCGGAGGGTATAAAACAAACATTGCGAGTTCAACATGGGACAAAAGACAAAGAGCACAGTAGAGTGTAGAAGTATGGCCTGCACGATAAAACAATCTTTCTCTTCTATTTAGCATTTGCAAAGCTGCAGGTATACTGTGATGGACTTCTGCTACTCTGCTTCCAGAAACACATGAATATTTGTAAAACAGCAAGAGCAATCAGAAGTCTGTAAAACACAACCTCATTTACTCTAAAGAAAAGATGACTAATGGAACATGGCAACAGTCCTCAAGTCCATCAAAGCCTAACAAAACGCAGAAGGAAATAGTCTGTTCTCCACTGTTACTATGGATAGTAACAGGAGTAAAATGTTTTAAATTGCAGCAACACAGATTTGGGTAAGATACTATTTTTAACAATAAGAATAATCAAGCTCCACCACAAAATGCAAAGGAAACTCGGCAACTTCATCACTGACCTTTAGGAAAGACATATAGGATCCATACTACTACAGAGGCTCTTAAAAGTCAGCAGGACACTACAAAAGCAAGAACCCATGTATGCGTAGCTCCTTTGCAGAAGGCACACACTGAACACTATCAAAATGGTTCATGTAATATGTCCAGAGCTGGGAAATCGATAATACAACCTGTACAAACCAACCACAAAGGCATCCCAGATAGAGTTGACTTTCTTACTGGTGGCTGGTATTGTGCTGTGTTTTGGATTTGGGATGGGAATAGTATGATAGCACACTGATAGTAATTTTGGTTGTTACTAACCATTCTGCTCCTTACACCACCCCACCAGTGAGTAGGCTGGGGGCACAAGAAGTTGGGAGGAAACGCAGCTTGGGCAGCTGACCGCAACTAACCAAGGGCTATTCCATACCCTATGATGTCATGCTCAGTATATAAAGCTGGGGGAAGAAAGAGGAAGGGGGAGGACATTCGGAGTTATGGCGTTTTGTCTTCCCTACGTGTGATGGAGCCCTGCTTTCCCGGAGATGGCTGAACACCTGCCTGCTGATGGGAAGCAGTGAATTAATTCCTTGTTTTGCTTTGGTTGTGTGTGTGGTTTTTGCTCTACCTATTAAACTTTCTTTATCTCAACCCACGAGTTTTCTCAGTTTTACTCTTCCAATTCTCTTCCCCATCCAACCGGGGGGAGTAAGCAAGTGGCTGCATGGTCCTAGTTGCTTACTGGGGCTAAACCATGACATCTATCTAATGCAACTTAATACATAAGTGAGCATTAGAAGATTAATGCGTAAGTAATGGCCTAAAACATAAAAATACCAACCACATTATCAACTGTTCAAACAAACTGAAAATTCCTGTCACACTGCCCACTTGCCAGACTAGAAATCTGAAGGAACTACATACTACATATTCACAAGGCTAGTTATCCAGCTATTTACAGACAAAATCTTTATGATATAAAATTCTAACTATGACCAGAATAGAAACTTCACAGCTTTTCCCTTCTAAAATACATATTTGTATCCATTTGGCAATATTTATGTCGGTGACACTCATGACCATCCTATGAGCACCGTACCAAGAGGACCACAGACATCCCACCTTCCAAAAGTCTGTTCTTAATTCAACCTTACTGTGACAGCACAACACTATTTTATTCATTTCAGTGTTGTAGGCTTTAATAAGGTAGGACAGTTAGAAATATATTTTCAGTTCCTAATATAAAGATCTATGACCATTAACATGATTCAACCTATCAGAAGTAGTTGCTGCAGATACTAGAGCTCCAAATGAAGATCCAAATCAAAAGAGGATAGCAATGTGTCTGAATTATTCTGATAAGTTTGAAAGTCTTAAAAATTTATTTCTTAGTGTATCTAAAATAGAATAAAAAATAAAATCTACAATTAGATCATGGGTTTAAAAGTGAAGAGGAATTAAACACAATAAACTATGTGGAAACATACAATATGCAGAGAAGCCTGCTCTAAATTACACGCACATTATGGAATTCTACTCTAAAGAAAATAGTGGGAGTCCTTACTTGTCCATTTAAAACTGAGCTAGAAAATACAGAAAAGAATTGTAAAGAACAATCCTGCATTGCCAGGATAATGGCTAAGATGATCTAATAGGCTTTTTCCATCTCTTATCATCACATTTTGATTACTCCTCTGAGTAGAAGTCCTAAGCACTCTTTTTTTATCACACAACAAGATGTTCTGTTCCACCACACACACACAAAATTGCAATTTGATATGGAGTCTATAGATAATGCATCATTTTTTGGCATTAAATTGCAAAAGCACTACATAAAATTACAGCTGTTCAGAGATATCAGAGTCGTTAATAATATCTCTCTTCTAAATATATATCACGTAACTTATAAAAGCAGAAAAAAAATTTTGAAGTTTAATTTGTAGCCTTAGAGCTGCTTTCTAGAGTTAAACTATATATTCTGAAGGGTATTCGCAGACTGCACGAACACAGGCTAACCAATGTGCAAGTTACAGAGGCCACATTCCAGTACAATGCAGTTTGAGTAGCTGTGTAATTTGGCAGAGACTATGGATACAGTGGTAATGAAAAACAAGTTTTGGACTGCATCACAAGAACTGTGAAGAGTAAATGAACAATTTACATACTATTCAGTGGGAAAAAAAAAAAAAAAGAAGCACTAATCAGCTAGTTCACATAGGCTTCCATTGCGCGAGCTGAATAATTGTCTCATCATGATAATAGCCTTTATGATAACCATGATCTCACCATTGCACTCAAAGAGCCAAAATGCTGCCGGTACTCTTACACCCACAACAAGGCATACTCAGTCTTTGCATTTGAAGAAAATCCTACTCTGCAGCTTCAACCCTTGGCTGTTAATGCAGGCAGGGTGTAATCTCGTTATTTTTCATGCCTTTACTTTTAAATGACAAAACCTCCAGACTTTTTTTTGTAGACAGAAAGCATAGATTGGAATTCCTTTTGTTATGAAGACACTTCCCATTACATCATTAATTTAAAAAAAAAAATTGCAAAATTACCAACAGTAATAAAAACTATCAGTGTGCACCTCATAAATAAAATAAAAATTGAGATGCAATTTTATTTTCTTAGCTCATTTTTCCCACCTACTTTCTGCTTCACAAAAGCAGCAGATTACAGTGTATTTTCCATTGGGACCAGGGCATAAAACATGCCTGTTGCCACCACTTCCCTCTCCTTCCTACCTTACTGGAGGCCTGGCCTAGAGCCATCTATTTTTAAGCATAGCTGTATTGTTTTTTTGTCTAGTCTAACAAAGCAGTGAAAATTAACACCGGCATGTAACTCAGGCAAAAGGAAATGAGCATTCACTAGTGTTCCATCAACAACATGAAAGGCAAAATCCAATGTACAAAAAAAGAAAGACAGATGACAGTTTTCTGTTCCTGATGGATAGGCAGGAAGAGCATCCATGCTGCAGTGTATTCACACTACACACTGACACGTGATCTGTCTTTGTCTCTTCTAAAACAGGGCGGAAACAGCTGTCTCCATGCTAAATGTATTACAAACAGCATACCCACAAAACCGAAGCAACTCTCTTTTTGCCTAAGATATTCATGTATTTAGTGGGGTATCAACTGAGTTCACATACAAGGATTAGTCAAAGGAGAGAGAAGCACTTTAATTTGCAAAAACTTAAATGCACTGGGCAAGATTTTTCATCAGTATGAACTGGTGTCAGGGAAGGATATGGACTGCTGCCAGCTGGATTTCTACCCTTCAGCCTCCTCCAGTCTCATTCCCACCCGCTTTAAGCAGGGGATACTCAGTGTCGCCCTCTAAAACTTTACAAAAGTGTATATATTCTTTTTAGCTTTTACAGCATGTGAAGCCTCAGAAGGCACAGTCTTATTGCAGAAGGAATAGCTGCCACAGCATCAGCGTGCGCCAGTTCCTGGAAGGCTGCTGGAGCCGGCTCCAGGTCAGTCTGACCTCCCTGACAAAGGCTAGGCTACCGCTCTCCGTCTACCGGAAAAAGAAAAGCTCTCTGGCAGTTTGTTGCAGTGCTGTCTAGAGTAGGGGCAGGCCTGCCAGTACATGAAAGATTTAAATAGAAGTCATCCTTAAAAAAAAAAAAGAAAATTACTATATGAATTACATATTCAGTTAAATGTGCACGTTAATTCATTCCATGTGTATTACAGGTACAGCATCTAAAATCCCACATCATTTTGCAAATTTAAAGAAGTTGCTCCCTGAAAAGAGAAGCTGACTAGGTCTGATTTTCCATATCACGTTTGGATCATATGTTTCCACACTATTCCTTGCACAAAAACTTTAGGTCCCCACCATTCCTTTTAGGCTACTGGACGGTTGCCCTGCCAATCCCTTCCGGTGTTTCCCTGGTTGCCAGTTTGCCCACACTCACCGTGCCTCCAGTTTCTTTCCCACATCACTAAGCCACCAGAGCATCCAGCCCTTTTCCACATTCCCTACGACTCTCAAAATGTCTTTTATGATTGTGTAACCTTCATTTCCTTGGGAAACTAGAGTTAAATCAAACACACACACAAGCTGAAAAGCAGAGGCATCACGGAAAACCCTAGATATTTTGTTAAAAACGTAGAAAGAACAAGTTTTTCTCTGTACTTCAATACTGCACCACCACCTAAGCACAATGAAAGCAAGACTAGGGACAGTTTGTGGAATAGTGGCTCTCTGCATTTTTTTATTTCATTTTATTTTTAATTAATTAGTCCTGTAATACATGAACAGGAAGATGAATTTTCAATTTCTTGCTTGGGTAACCTTTGGGACATCTAGAAAAGATCGCAATGAGTCAGGCTGCAGCCCTTTTGGACAGATCTTTATTCTCTCAATGGGGCAACTTCTGTTTTCCATTTTACAAGCCCCAAGTACAAGAATTAACTTACATGATGCCAAAACTGGAAAGGCCCAAAGGGGATTTTGAAGCCCCAAACCTATGGAGATTCAGAATGATGCAATCTCTCTTGTATAGGAAAAACCCAAGTTATCACTACAGCCAATATTATTAGATCATGTGAAGAACCTGATTAAAAACAAACAAACAAAAAAACCCCACAACATAAAAAAGGCACTTTTCCCGCGTTCTACTGCTCTCCAAATGGAAGTTGTGGAAACCCAGATGATCGCTGTCTTTAAGCACATCAAAACAAGAGTGCATTTTTTCAAACGAAGGAAGATTTTATCACTCAGAACTAGCAAGACATCTCTGACCCAGAAGAAGAAAATAAGGATAGCCTTCTACATTGCTCTATGTGATGTTTTGACATGTCAAAACCATTTTAAGAAGTTCTGATTACAACTTGTATTTAAAAGAAAACCCAAACATGTATGATGAAGAGACCTCATTGTGCAAAGGCGTCCTATAGGAATACTTAAAGAATCTTTTAAGCTGCACAGTGGGGTATTTAATAAGTAGTGGGGATTTTTTAAGCTCCAAGCACAAATCAAAGATGCTCTTCACCTTATCAGGTGTTGGCAAGTCTGCTAAGGAAAACATCAAACTGACAGACCCAGAAGTGGTGAGTAGCCACCCAAGTATATTGATAAGATTATTGAACATAGCTGTTTTTAAAATGCTAGATGAAGACACCTTATTATCCCAGCAATCTGATCCAGGAACATAAACCTAGAATTCTATGGATTTTTCATTTCCAAAGTGGTAAAATACTTTTGCTTCTTTCATATTTGTTATCATTTCAAGTAATTTACCAGGAAAAAAAAAATAATCTCATAAAGCCATGCTTCTCTGGACAGTTTTTGATAACCCTGTGCAAAAATCCGGTGAGAAAAAGAATTATAGTTTGGAGAACTATTTAGAAATTTTGGCAATTACCAGTATCAACTTCACAGAGAAAAAAAAGATTTGGCTAAATGATATACTCACAACAGATCATTTTATGAGTGGCAATTTCTGAGTCTTGTTGCTATCCCTCTGTGCAAAATCTAGACCTTTAAATCAAGGGAGAGCATGAAATAGCTAGCTAACGCTTTTGTCTAAATTTCCTTTCCAAGAAAGGAAATTGGAGCCGTGTTCAAATGGTTTAAATTCCATCTACATGCCTGTATCTATGTGTCCTGGCCTTCAGAAAAGTCTGACCAAGAGGCAACACTACAGTCAGGAACTTTAAACAGGATTTTGCCCCTCTGAAAATGACCCTTGGTCCATTTCTACCCAACTTTGTGAAGAGTACAGTCTACAATAAAGGCAAACAGAGTCTGAAGCTGCTGGTTCTTTGGTTGGTTGTTTTTTTTACTGGGGAAGATCATGCAAAGCCAGGCTTGAAGAAGCAGTATACCAGAAAAGATGATAGGTGTACTTGCTGCCACCTGGCAGCTCTAAGATTAGCACTAGAGGTAATAAACACAAACTTCTCTAGCACCCGATTTAATTTTTTTAGGAAAAATTGAGGAGGATCATCATAGGCATAATAAGCCACGTACTCCCTTTTTTTATTGTCCATTTGTCTAGAAGGGATAGCAACCTCCATCCCTTTCCATGGAAAAGAAACTTAATGTTGATGCAGTGCCTTGGCTTAGGTGTCTGACAAGCATTTTCAAGGCCTACGATTATGAAGATTTGCATGAATTGACATCCATTGGATCCAAAGTGACAGATACAACTACAAAGAAATTAAGTAGGCAAGTAAGCCTGGAAGCAGAAATTGCTTTTGGAACCACAGACACTTTCTGCATTCACAACTGTACAACAGTAAGATCCACAATTTAACTGTACCTTGCATGTGGAAACAGTATTTCCTTTAAATTGTATAAAACTACCAATGATTTATTCCCTGCTCATCTTCTCCACGTCAGGCATAATTTTATTCACCTTTATCGTATTCTCCTTTATTCATTCCTCTCCAAGCTGTAGGGACCTGCTCTATTTAATTTCTCCTCATACAAGAAGTGATTCTTTTGCCATTCATCTGTTCTCACTTTACATTCTTTTGGTGAGGAGATACGGGGTGAGGGAGCAACAGAAGCTGTTCTCAATGCAAGAACGTTGCAAATTAATAAAGGAGTATTATTTTGTTTTGTTTTCTGTTCTGTTCCAAATTATTCCTAATGTTATTTACCTTTCTGAACATACTATTGGACTGTGAGCAGACACAATAAGGAGGTACCTGTATGTTCTAAATTGTTGGTATTAAACAAAGAAGTAAAGAAATCCAAAACACCAAGGCTCTGTTCAAACAGTGAAATGTACAAGATGAAGGAAGATATCCATTAACCTAATTCCTCCTCCAGTAAGGAAGAATTATATGTTTACATTTCACCTGCTTTATACACAGTTGTGATTTAAATGACAATCTCCTTTTTCCCCAAAAAAACTGCAATGTAATTTCCAGTAGTACTCAAACTCCACAAGGGCTATGAAATTGCTGGAAATCCTTATATACATTTATGCACAAAGGATACAATTCTGATCTCACTATATGGCTGTACAATCAGGAGCCATTCTACTCAGGCCAATGAAGTAATACCTAAGCAACTGATACAAAAAAAAAAAAAAAAAAAGCAAAGCAAGCCTAAAAGGCTGTTCTCAGAAAAGTGACCAAGTCAAGAAAGAAGTAATCTGCAAATGGCATTACAGAAGAAAGACTGAGCAACAGACAAATGCACACTCATTTATTTCAGGACAAGACTGAGTTGGAGTTTCTGGAAATGAAATAACAGAAGCTAGTAACATCTTGGCAGAGGCATAAGCAACAAGATATTCTCTGATCCAGGGGTTTGGCAGCATCCCAATAATGGCTGGAACTTGCTTGTAGTATTAAAACCACCAGTTAAATACAACCCAGCTGGAAAGTCACCTTCATGTTTAAAAGGCTTTTCCCAATGATCTGCTGAAACAGGCAGCATGGCACAAAAAGAGCCGGGGTTAAGGATTTCAAAAGGTAAAGTGATAAACTTTGGCCTATATTCTACCAGTGATCCCCTAGCTTTGCAATAATCTGACTTCTGGATGACCGAGAATAAAATCATTCTGAGTTGCTTCCAGAGACTTATGGTAAGTTGCTGCAGTTTCATGTTAATGACATTCTGCATTCTTGAACAGCTATTTTCTTAATGTTTGAGACCTGTCTTTTTGTAACCACAAAACCCAAAGCTAACTGATGCCAATGCCATTAAAAAAAAAAAAAGAAAAAAGAAAAAGAAAAATGGTGAAAACAGAAATGGGCTGAGATTAATTATTGGAAAAACGCAGCACAGCATAACTGGGTAGGACCTGCCTTCCTTAAATTTCTCTAAATTTTCATCAATGTAAGAGGCAAACCCAAACTAACTATTGTTTTGGCTGACTTTTAGCCTGTACAACAATAACTATTTTTTTTGTTGTTACAGTTCTACACAGTCACTCTTCCTGATTTGACTGTACTTACATCTCTACCTGATGACTGCTGAGCTTACACCTTGGGTCCTCTCTCAGGTAAACAAAAGAGAAGTCATTCCTTGCAATTACACCCAAGTCTATCTGAACCCAGGTACCTCCCTTCTGCCTTCTCAGCATGAACACTTTGCACAAGCCTAACTCTAGCCATCACAGATCACCAGACACAATAAACTTCAGCTCTATATTCAGAACGAATAAATCCAACACAGAATTCATTCACTTCATCAAAGCAAGAAATAAAGTTATTGTCATCACTGGGATTTCAAACTCCCATCATAAAAGAGCACTGTATTAAGAAGTACACAAAACCAATTCTCTCTTACTCAAATTTCAAGGCAATACTTTGGGTTGGGTTGTTAGTTTTATTATCAAAACAAACTCAGCCAATGTGGACTAGCAAGAGCAATGGTGTCCTGTTTTATTGATATTTTAAATCTTTCTCAAGGAAGTTCTGAATAACCTAAAGCCTCATTTCTTATCTTGTCTTTGGCAGGGAATAAAGTTAGAGCACAAGTGTAAGTCCAGGCAGCAGAGACATTAAGAAATGCAGACAGCCTAGTTCGTACCACTATCCTGTAATGCATACAGTAATGGAAAAGGCTGACTTGACTTCATCCTCTGGAGTATCTGACTTTTCAGGTCACCTGTTTGTCCTAATGATGAAACTACTGCTCCCAGTATTAGAAAGTGAACACTGGGGGTCTCAAAAAAAAAAAAAAAAAGTGAGATGAAGTTGCCCAAAGGACAAGTCCTCCATTTTCAAATGCCCGTACAAAGCTGCTGTAAGAGCAGAGATTAGGTTTCAACATTGCCACTCAAAACCTGGCCCTAAGCAGAACATTTCTTCCCCTTTTGGATAACGCTGTTTTTAGGACATGCTGTTTGCATTAGCAACTGTAAATGGGTTGTTTCATACCTGGCACAGATAAAGCCATAGGCAAATAGTCAAGGCCATTTAAGAAGGGAGAGCAGGTGGCAAAGAGAGTAAAGCACGTCAGAATATGTCCTATGGACATATTCGCTGAAGAAAATAAGGAATTCAGTGTAATTTATGAGTGAATCTGATAAAAAAGCAAAACTGTTTTTACCATATGATATTCAAAAAGACGTACCAAGACTATGGTAAAATTACCTATCATACCAACTACCTTCTATCAATACAGATTGTAAGATACCTTTGATGAAAAGTGACTTTTCACTTTGATGGCTCACATTACTATGACATCTGGCTGGAATGGGTAGAGTTAAGTGTCTGTTGCAATTTTCATTAAAGGCTATTTTATGCCTCAATTACTCAAAAAACTGATTTTACTTTAAAACTAGACTTGGCAGGCAAATGCTATAGACAAATGCGGGTTAATAGATTTGTCAAAGTGAAAAACTAACAAATAAGAAAAAAGAAAATGGAAAAAATACACTACAACATCTGATACTAAACCTATCCACAAAATTTACATTTAATCCAGCTATCACATATTTAGGGAGATACAAACTGGTATTTATTAACCAGTTTTACTGTCTCACTTGTACATTATCTACCAGCAACCCATTGTTTTTCTTTAATATAATAATCATTCAGGCAGGTCTAGAAATCAGCACTTTGTTCATGTAATAGTACGGATAACCATCACATCTTTCGAACATTGCACCCAGGGGCTTTGGGACAACTAGGACAGTTCAGCTCCCCAAATCTGCAACTCCAGCCCAAGCACTTTTAAGACTTAAAACTTGTGCCAACCTGTGGCCATTGAATTGCCTGTGGAGCACAGCCTCCTGATGCTTCCATGTAGCTGTAAGAAAGAGTGCGGAAAAGCCTTCCCTACTGTCCAACCCATATAAATCCCTTTCTTGTTGCAGGGGACAACTGCAAGCTGACCTGCTTGGAGAAATTGAGATAAATGGCAAGTTGTTGAGGGGGAGGCAATGCCTGTGCAGCACCCCAGAGGGGAACACTCGCAGATCCCTGTCTGAGCAAGACTCAATAGGACATGCTCCTTTAGGACAACTTAATTTGACAGCTCAGCGATGAAACTGTCAGCCAGGGAGCTGAGAGCAGGGACCATTCACACCAACAACGGCCATGCTTCTCCAACAATCAAAGACAGCTGGAGAAGGCAACTCCATTCATGCATAAGATAAGATGGAATTCCTTTTCTCCATCTCCAGGTTAGCCAGAAGCCAGTGCTACTTAGACCCAGTGGAGTCCCGGAAAGGGATAGAGGTGTTTACAAGTCTGGGTGCAAGTACATGCATCTCTAATTATTCAGAAATTCTTCTCCATATCACCATTGCTGGTATCACAGGACACCTTTTCCACCTGCAAACAGGTGCAAGGATCCATCCTTATAATCCTGAATATTAGAGGTGCAGACTGTGAAGAAAACACTTTTGCTCATTCCTTCTAATGATGACCTGAAGCATAATCATCAGCCAGTGCCACATGCATGGATCCGTCAGGAGAGCTGCACTTAATATCAGTAAACTAGTTTAACACAATTACTCACAGCAGCTGAAAACATGGATGGGTTGCAACAGTAACAGCAATAAGAAAATTCTGAATGACTTCACTGGAGTCAGGAGAAAGCCAGAATTAGCTGAAGAAGGCACAAGAATGAAGTTTAGAAGTACGGGCGAGAACAGAGGGGTTTACACACATCCATCCATCCCAGAACAATGGTTTCTGTGAAAATGAGCTGTAAGCACGTGGAATGATCAATAGCATTTCCCTGAGAAGTGGAAGTTGTAGTCAACAGAAATTACCAAAGTGATTCTCTATGAAATCTTTCATACTCATCTTAATTTCAGTGAATTTTAGAAATATTTTGAAAGTTAATATTTTTGATGTCCATTAAAAGAAATCAAGTAAAAAAATTAGATTGTCAACATAAATATTTAATTGATAAAGTTCCAACACACACAGTGTGTAATAGAGAAAAAAGTGAAACTAGTCAGTAACCGTCCAAAGTCCCACCAGATGCCTGACATCTAATGCTTAATTGTACACTTTCCTTCCAAAGCCAGAGAATAGAAATTCATCTCAGAGATGCACAGAGCCTTTTGAAACAATGTACAGTATTTAACTTCATGACAAGCACTAATAGGAGTTACCCAGATAAATTCCAGCATATCTACTTTCAAAATACATTACTTAACCTAGCTGAACCCACAATCTTTTTTTGTTGTTGTTGAATTGCCAGCAAATTGAAATGAGGTTTAAAAACATTATTACACAGTATAATATACAGAGACATGATTTTGGTGCACTACCATCTTGTGGACTATCTAGGAAAAACAATAACTGGAGTTTTATATATGCAAAAAATTCACATTCAGAGTATACACTAATCTGTGAAAAGAGCTCTAAAACTGCATTGGGTAAATATTATAAAGAACTAGGAATGGTTCCTTGATTTCTTATGGTTTGGCAGATTGCATCAGACCTCTTTCGGATAGCTCAGCACCAACGTGCCATGTCACTAGCCTTTCCTGGGAGAAAGCTCTCACCAAAACTGCAACATTATAAAGAGCAGCTGCAGAAGATCCACGAAGCACTCTGCTGGCTCCAGCTCCACTGCTGCACAATTCCAGGCTTTCACCTGTGCAAGCATGGGAGTTTGCCCTGTAGGCGCACCTGCACCTTGTGGTCTGAAGGATAAAACTATAGCCTGCTACTCAATGCCAGTATTGGGGATTTGCTTAGGCTGGTTAAGTTAGCAATGTTTTACAACACATTTTCATGTATATACATGTGAATGTATATATGTAATATTTGTGAAAATGCATTTTAAAACATTGCTCACATGTGTGTGTGCATATATACAAACACTGTTATTCTGTGTGTGTATATACACACATATAAATTGTATATATTTGAGATATAATAAACTACCTCTATCACTTTTGCAACTCATTATTGGAGGTGTTACCAGTGCCTCTCTGCAATATAGTTAAACCTCCATGATGAACCATTCTTCTGCATCTCTTTCTCATAAAATATTTCTTGTGAGTATCCAGAAATATGATAACAAATTTCAAACTGTGGAGAATGACATGATCTTTGAATTTAACTCAGTTTAATGAAACAAGTATGTAAAGAACAAATCCGCATCAGACTTTTATTTCACTGCCTTGTTATATTCAAGTGAATCAAATGACATGTTTTTAAAAAGTACCGAGAACGTTAAATACCTAATCACTGGCATGATCTGCACGTAGACAGCATATTTAAAAATGTATTATCATGCCAAAGTCTGGTTGTATTTCTATAACATCAGTAATATTGTTAAAAATACATCAGTGTAAAGAACACAAATACTTGTACTACTTTAATTCAACCGCTATGTACAATTACATGGTAGTACTTGAAAAGTACTTTGAAAGGATACAGGATTAAACAAGACATTTCACTCTCTAGCTGCGAAAGATTAATCACCAACAAAATCCAAAGATTTCACAGTAGCAATGCCAAGTAAGAAGAGGGCAATTGCCAAAGCTCTTCAGGTATGCAGTGATTCAGCACAGCTCCTCCTCAGCTTTTGCTGCCCAGCCCTCAGCAGAGCCGCTGGCCTTCTCTCTGGGACAAGGCTACAAGGATTTCATTGCTGCAGGAAGGCACAGCTTACCTTTTGGTATTGATTTCACTGAGTCTGCCTCTTAACACAGCAAGGGCTGAGGCAGATTAATCAATACGGATAAAACAAAGGCCAAACACATTCACACCATTTTCTTAAAAACTGGCTATGTCCCTTTCTGATGAAGGTTAAATTATGCTTCTTCATGGTTCATCTACCCAGCCCCTCTCATGAGGCCATCGTTCAGGACCACTTCCAATATCTCACAGAAAGATGCAAACAAGTTATTGCAGGACTAGATGAATTCTGGTGAGTGCTGCCAGTTGGCTCCTTCTGACCAAGACTAAATCCAAGATCTGAGCCCACACCTGCGAGGGCAGACCACACACCTGCCTCACTCGCTCCTTCAACATGGCCCAGTGTTCCACATAAACTGGCCACAGCCAGTACCAAAAACCTGCTCCCCACTCAGCAGCCTTAGCAACCAGTCCCACATTCAGGGGTACAACAGAGGCAGTTTTATTTCTTTCCCTAGTATCAAGGTGATATGACAATCCTTTATCCTTCCATGATGATTCCCAAATTCAAAACTTTTTTACTATTCCAAGTATCACTGTTCGGTCCCTCATCAATTTTTGATAAATACTCTCTGGTTTCCCTCTAGCTTCATTTGCACAAAGTCCACTGTTAAACCCCCCCTCATCCTACTTGCCATGATCACATTATTCCCCCGAAATCCACTACCACCCCTGCCTTTCCCCCAAGCCCCATTTCAGAGGAAGGGGAGATACTGAGCCTGAGAATGAGCAAAACCTCCAAACTCTCTACCTACATAACTTATATTAATCAATAAAGTACAACACACCCATTGTTGCAAATTATATAAAACTCATGACAATGATATCTTAACCCATAGCCCTAGGAACACCCAGAATTGGTGCACACACAGTAGGTTCACTAAAAAATCCAAAACATTCTTCAAAATCACATCACCTGTTGCAGTAGCATCACTGTTTCCTGTAGCTATCAGACAGATGCCTTAAGCCACAAGGAATTACTTCAAGCTGAACAAATTCCAATTAAGAGTCTCTGAACAGAATGAGGTGGGGGGGAGGTGTAACACTATCCTTCATAGTTAGTATAAATCCACATAGCTTTCCTAGAGTTGCATCCTTTCAGACCTCCTAAAAAAAGAAATGATACATAGCATAGTTTTAGTGAGGAAAAAAGAAAGGGCATGACTTAAATGGAATTGAGGCCTACAGAAAAAAGTTAAAACCTTCATAAAGGAACGTGATATTGTATCAACGTAATGTGGTTAGCTTCTACATATTACCAGAAATAACACAACTAAAACTTTTATTTCAGAGTAAAATGCAATTGTTCCCAAGTAGACATTTAGATCACATTGTAGAAGTGTTTCTCAATGCCAACACAGGAATTAAAAACATGCCTGGCAGCCTTTCCACAGCATGCAAAAATGCTTCTAGGATTATCATGTGTAACGAGCCATCTGAGAAGTGCTATAATTGATCAAATATTTACAGGGGTCACCACTTGTCACTAAGGTACTGCTGTATATGATATTTATAGGAATCACCATTTGTTATTAAGGTACTGCTACAAACGCTAACACACAAATGTGGCTTTCTACTTTTAATGACGTGCTGAACAGCAACAAGTTCTGCTAGAGATCAGACAAATCACAGATCAAAACTTAGCACCACTTTATTGATTTTCACTTTACCTGCATGAAAATACAGTAACAGCTCAAAATATAACCATTACCATAAGAATAATTTCTGATGCAAATTAGAAAATTATTCAATTAAATAATTATTGTTTGGAATGGAAACTTTTAAGAAAACTTGAGGTATTGATACTGATAAGGGTAAAAATACAGCCTGACTTCTAAACCCTACCCAAGCCAGAAAAAACAATGGTAAATCAACATCCACTAACAGTTGACTAACAAGAGTGAACTGGGGGAAAAAAAAGCTCAAATCCACCTATTAATGAACAAGTGTCTACAGCACTTACAGATAAAGACCAGAAAAGATAACCTGCTCTCCAGGCTGAAAATCACAGACATAAAGACTACAAAAAACAACCTGACTAATTTCGTCAGCCTGGTTTTCATCCAATTTGAGATTAAATTACAGTTCTTGTAGGCAGGTTTATACCTGATCCAAAGTGGAAGATGGAGCTGGGTGTTGGCAGCGGAAGAGAAATGCTGGGCAGTCCGTGGGAGCTTTCACAGTTACCAGATGTCCTGGACCTGTTTTGTGAATCAACGCAGCAGGACAAGCCGATTTCAAAGCACGGGTTTGCTCTTATCCATGTTTACAGGACTACCAATGGAGAATGCTTCATGGCACTTCATAGAAACACAGTTTTATGGGGGTTCCTTCTATCACATATGTGGGCAGCTAGAAGATACCCTCTTTTAAAAGTAATTTTTCACAGCTCAGTGATTAATGCGGAGTTACAAACACGTCTGCTTTCCTGAAACAGTTTCTGAATTCATAAAATTGAAGGCTGATTAGAGGCCAGAACTATCCATTACATGAGAGCTACTGCAATGAATGGGATGGCTTGGCCTGTAAGAAACCATGTCACAACCAGCACCAAATGTCAGAGAACCCACGCGTGTATGAGAAGCCCTTTTTCATTTCAGCAGCCTGTAGGCACATGAGCAAGCACTCACTAAATTTGATTTAGCTGTAGAGATGTTGGGAAATGCCACCAGAATTTAAATTTATATCTAACGAGAAAGTTACATATAAATTTTAGTTTGGGATTGGAACCAGGCTCTTGATTTGATTTTGGATTTTCACACTGTACTGTTCTGTTGAGCTCAGTTAAGGGAAATGTCCTTGAACTACAGAAACAATTAGCTGAAGTAGAATGGATTCATCTCAGTGCTTACTCTAATCCCTCCTATACTGACATAGCTAGTGTCATGTGGCACATAATGCAGGAAGCCTTGTAATTTTCTTAACAACAAGATGTTTCAGAGAAGAAAAAGTAATGTTTTTATTAAAATATTTTATTTTTTTTTTTTTTAAATTTTGTTGTTTGGTTTTTAAGTGAAAAGCACTTTCTCTGCTGAACTTTGCCATCTTCAACTTTCTGCCTTTTGCAAAATATTATAATTGATTAATTCTAATTTTTTAAATATTTGTTTTTATAAGTTTTTTTTTTTAATTCACTATATTTTTAAAAAAATACAAATTAAATTGGGAGTAGGGTCTTCCGCCCCCAAGTTTACACTAAGTATTATCTAATGATACTCACAACAATGAAAATTTTCAAGTACGAAAATTCACAGATGCATCATTTATGCATCTGTAGTCAACATAAATTATCAGTATTATGAGCTCCAGAGCACAGAAATTTTTCATCATTAACAACAGGCAAATACAGATGTGAAGATTTAACATTTTTCAAATAGCTCAGCTCCTATGGCGTTCTGACATTCAAACAAACGTTTGAAGTTTATATGTAAAGAATTGATCCTTATTTGTAATGGTTTCCTTTTTGAAGCATTTTTAAAACATACATTTGAGGGTTTTAATACTTGGACCTTTAAGGGGTTTAATCGTGGATATATCACAATGTCAACATTTGATTACAAACATCCTATGATAATACATTTCCATATTCTTTATGTAATATCTGTCCTTAGAGAGGAAAAAAGAATTGTTGACTGGCTCAAGCAACAGTAACATAATACCCCGAAAAAAAGAAATGCGCTTGTTAGTACACAACAAAAACCAATAAAGGAAATAACTTTCATGTAAAAATTTTGATGCCTTTAAAACCTATTTTTATGAGATATTATCTCACTGTTGAAAAACACAAAATGTTCCATTGCCGATTAACGTCTACTTCAAAACTCACGCAATTAATAATTAGGAAAATCTCCACAGGCAGTACATGTGGCAAGCACATCCTGACATCTGACAACTATTCCAGCCAACACAACACAGCCCCTCTCTCTCTGATGAAACCATCTCTCCATTTGAAGGAGTATCAGCTCTCAGATGCTAAGGGAGATGAATGGTCGCCAGAGGGAAACCAGCAAAGATGAGCAGGGCTGGCAGGAAGCAATACCGATGAATCAGCAGGTGACAAGCAAAGCAATATCAACGCATTGTCAGCATGCTGCAAGAAAGCTAGCATTTCCAAAAAAAGATGAAGATCATTTAAGGAGCCATGAGAGAGAAGAGTCTGGCTAAACCCTACATTCTAGCTAAGCACCTAAAGCCAAAATATTGGCTGATTCAAAGCTGATTTGAATGGAGCTACCAACAACGTCTTATTCTGCTTTTGGTTTAGTTGTGGCTTTTAACAATATTCTTTTATATCAACAGCTACATCTTGAACCTTCACCTGTAAGCCCTAATAGCAATTAAGTTTAATTCATTACTGACTTCTTACGAGTATTTTGGTGAAAATATCATTGCGGTAGCATTGTAGCAGCAAGCCTGCAGATACCATAAGTTCAGAGAAGAAGCTGTGCATTTCTAATACATGCAAATAACTCAAACATTCCCTACAGGAAAAATCGGTGCTGCTTATAGCACACTTGACACACTGTTACATTACACCATTCAAACATACAGGGTTTTATTAGCACTATGCCTAACAAGAAGTAAGGGTTTTTTAGCAATAACCAAAAGCATGACATGACACACTGACAAGTAATGTGACAGCTCCTTTCTAATCAAATGTGCTCAACATAAATAGCAATTCATTATGTCAGACACCCAGTGACAGGCTAAGAAGACCTTAACAGCAAAGGCAATGCTCTAAGAATCTCATCAATACATTAAAAAAAAAAAATAACTATTTCCATCCAAGCTTGCCTGTTCTATAACATGAAATCCACAGTTCAAAAGCTGCCTTAATCCTCCGGTACACGTACAATCTGTCACTAGAGGGTGCAGTTGTTCTGTCTTTTAAACCAAAATTATTTACAAATGATAAAATGCTACTATATGACTAAGCTCTTTCAATGATTTTGTTGAGCTACATATGCACTGCATACACTAGGAATTATTTTCATTCAAGCTCTCCAAATAACCAAACTAGGAGACCATATACATTCTCCACTACAAGGGAGACTATCTTGGTTTATATTCAAGCTGATTTTATTACTCTTGACTTTACATAGAGTGACACCTAAATAATAGCAAACACAGAAGTCCCCCTACAGGATTTACCAAATTAGCCAGGCTCAGTCATTAGATTGTTTCTGTTTGCACACTTGTTTTTACAGCAGTTGTGTGACTTACTTTCTATTCATTATTTCCATTGTTTTATCTTCAAAAAGACGTAATGTTTTAATAATAGCCTGGCTTTGGCCCCAGATTTGAAAACTCCCTCCATTGAAGAGAACATCAGAGCAGGTAGTAAAACACAGACAATTGTGTAGAGTTAAAGACGGATATAAGCATCTTACCTTCTCATTTTTCTGCCTGGAAACCCAAACAGGTGAGTTCACACAGTCAGTCCTTTATCAGGACAGAACTGCAAATGATTTGAGAACCAAACAACTGGTAGGTTTGGGGTAGTGGCCACAGCTGTGTGTTGAAGGCAGGCTTAGCACCCCATGGCTGCAGGAACACAAAAGGGGAAGGTTGCTCCCCAGACAGTGGGAGGTCATGGACCGCCCAGCAGCTTTGTGCCAGGGTTTGTAAACAATGCTCCCAAACTTGTGTGCTGAGAGGAGAAGGCAGGAGCCTCCACATCCTTCCCCCAAAGGAAAAAGAGCTTCCTCTTCTTAGTTAGCAGAAACTTCTGCTAACATCTGACTGGAAAAGCAGCCCTGGGGCAGGGGAGAGGCACCAGGTAGGCAGAGATACATCCCGTCTGAAGCTAAGGAACAGGTCAAAGTGGTCATACACACAAATTGTTTTCATCAGCTTTTCAGCAGAGCTATATTGGCAGAATTAATCCAGGAGCAACAGTGTCCAGTGCAGTTACAAAATACCAAGCAGGCTACATCAGAGATAAGGTAAAATCTAACAATCCACCCTGCGGCTCAGCAAGAGCCAGACCCTGAAGCCCCCTCACTGCAGTAGGTATCCAGCCCTAAAAGAGAAGGCCACAGGCTTCCAGTTTTGGCATACCCTCCATTCCATCACCTTGCCCT
Source organism: Fratercula arctica (assembly GCA_947846985.1). Taxonomy (NCBI): domain Eukaryota; kingdom Metazoa; phylum Chordata; class Aves; order Charadriiformes; family Alcidae; genus Fratercula; species Fratercula arctica. The sequence goes on from CANTUZ010000010.1 coordinate 33,427,944, forward strand.
CTGTATCCCAGCCAGCCATGACAGCATGCAGAGAACGGTGCCACAAAACAGATGAAAAGTGAACAGTTTAGATGCCCAGCTCTAGAAATATTCTTCTTCTAGGGAAATGTTGCTAGGTGATCTTTAAGGTTCCTTCCAACCTAAACCATTCTATGATAGTATGAATACATTACCAAACTACAGTGTATAATTTTCTATTCAGTTATTTCTCTATTATCTTGTGGAAAATCTCTCAATTCTTTTGTAAAGCCATCCACAAGAGTCAAGTCAAAATTGTCTCTTTCAAAATACATGTGTTTTCCTCAACAATATATTCATAACTCTTCTCTGAAAACTAAGAAACTATTCCCATCAGCTATCTATAACTAATACATCCAGGAAGCTCGTACAGCATCTAAACCTACAACTGATTTCATCTATTTGACAGATGGGGGAGGGGGTTCCCTCATCTCTGCCATAAAAATCTGCAGAGTAACGGAAATCAGGCAGACCTTCCACTAAAGACAGTTTGGTCCATCTCCATCAGATCAGCTTAGTAACACCCAAATTATTTTCCACTTATGTTGAACACAAATAGGAGTGCACATGCCAGCATCATAACGTGTGGCTAAGGAAGAGCACAGGACTTGCCTACCAACATCCTCAAGGTAAACCATAAGTCCTGCCATGAGGCTACTGCCCTGAGAAGGACGAGACCAGATTCAGGGTCAGAATTAGGGTTTGGTTTCTTAGAACATGACATGCGAGATGTAGTGAGACATGCTCAGGAGCAGCCAAACATCAGCATGGGCTGCGACTGACATTCCACAAGCCTGGGGTCATCAGTGTCCAATGGCGAATGGAAAGGGTGAGGCACAGCAGCTTTGACTTTGGGGACAGCAAGGTCCATCCCTACCAGAAATGTATAACTGTTTGCTTCTGAGTCTCATTTCCCTACTGCGCTAAGTGTGGAGAGTGCAGTACTGCTGTTAGGATGGACACGTAGTCTATTGAAACATACAAACTAAATTCAGCTACCTTATTTACACCATTGGGAAGGAGAGTGATTATTCAAGCAGCCTGAACAGCACCCCAATGCTGGAAACAAGGGAGAACTCCCAGCTACAAGCCCTGGCAAACTCGGCAGCAAAGGCAAACTAGCATGTGGGGGATTCCAGTGGACCCACAACGTAAACACTGCAAAAAACAGTGGTGATCTGAAGCGTGAAAGTCCCTGGGACGTAAATATTTCTGAAAATTTTAATCCACAGAATCTTCTCTGTATTCAACGGGACTTCCACAAAACCAACCATAAGACCCTATCGCAGCCTTTCAATACTGAAAGGGGGCTTATAAGAAAGATGGGGACAGACTTTTTAGTAGGGCCTGTAGTGACAGGACAAAGGGTAATGGTTTTAAACTAAAAGAATGTAGATTTAGACTAGATATAAGGAAGATTTTTTTTTTTTTTTTTTTTTTTTACAATGAGAGTGGTGAAACACTGTCACAGGTTGCCCAGAGAGGTGGTAGATGCCCCATTCCCCGGAAACATTCAAGTCCAGGCTGGATGGGGCTCTGAGCAACCTGACCTAGTTGAAGATGTCCCTGATCATTGCAGGGGGCTTACACTAGATAACTTTTAAAGGTCCCTTCCAACCCAAACTATTCTGTGAATATATCTAGAATTATTACAATTGTCAATTTTAGCAAACTGTCTTTTTCCATCAGCTTTTAATAGTTAATGTAGTCTATAAAATTCTTCAGACAAGAGGTTGTTAATAACTGAGGGAACTGCCAATCCACTGAGATCATATGACAAGCCTCATTAACCCATAAACACCTGGTTATTAAGGCAAATCCATTAAGTGTGGGTGTTTTTTCGCTGAAATGTCATTGGCTTTTGGTGAAACAGGTATTGAGAAAAGCATCTGGTAATACAAAAAGCGAACCCAATTAACAAACTTTATCTATTTTTTGGTTTTTTTAACTTGTCCAGGATATGAATATGTGTTTGACTGGTTATATGTATGTAGTAACCTAGGCTTGCAAATTATACCTGAAATTTTTCTTTTTTAAAAGTTATAAACCATCTTTTAAATACATGTCAGGAAAGAGAAAGAAAGGGAACTGAGAAAAATCTGGAAGCCAGTTCTAGAAATTGTCACGGATGAAAACAACTATTTTTATCATGTTCAACTTCATTTAATGTTTCTTCCTACAAAGCAGCTGATCAATATTGCAGATAAACAGCCAATAAGGAATAATCAGCATTTGAGTGAGCACAGCTAAAAGAAATCGTGAGAAAACAAGAAACTCAGTAAAATGAAATATCGAAAACATTGTTAGTTAAATATAAATATTGTGAACAGTTGTTAAGAAGCAAGACAGAAATGATTCATGTCCTTCTACAAAAAAATGTGTAAAGTCAGTTTCTACTGCTTTATTTTCTTTTTAAAGGCTGGCTATACCGCAATGAAAGCTTTCTTTTTTTATTAAAGCATCAGAGGGGAAAGCTGAGCACAACCATCAGGTTCACAAGATGTTAGTGACATGGTTTCTGCCTTCAGAGGACAGCCATAAGGGCTGGTCTCTGGCCTCCTGGGCTTTGCTGTAGTGTTGGAGCCAAATGTTTGAGGGGGCAGGTGGCAAGAGGAATTAACACTAGCTTCATTCAAGAGCAAAGTCTATTCATCTGTCTTCCAAGCAGCACCCTTGATGAACAAGGATCTAAGCCACAAGCATAACCAAAAGACAAAACATTTAAACTTCTTAGGGTTATTTCTTTATAATTAAAGTGTCCCACACACAAAATAAAGCATCTGATTAAAAACAAAAAACCTGCAGTATTTGATGTGTTGTTCCCAAAGTAAGCCAGTACAAGAACAACCAAACATTGAAAGTAGAAAACCCCAGGAAAACAAGAGCAAAACATCGATAAATCAGCTCCAATGTTAAATATAAGATCGTAGAATACGAGAAATGACACAGAAAAAGCTACAAAAAAATCCAGGGGGAGGGGAATAATTTCTACAACCACAAGCAATGTAATAGTTGCACATTTTTAGTACCTTTAACTGCAAACGACAGAAAGAGGCTGTTAACCCATCTTCACATTCATTTTGGGGAATTTTCACAAATGTTGTCTCTTGATATTTATATCCATGAATATGTTCAGCTTTATACTGAGCAGGATTAAAACAAAACCGTCATTTCACACCCCTGACTCAAGAAAGGCATTAGAAGCTTACAATAGCAACCAGAAGATGTTTCAGAGCTTCTTAATAGATTAAGCATCTGAAGCCCTACAGTCAGAGTTTACACAGAAATCTATTCTGAACTTATTAAGAAGAAAAGGGAGGGGGGGAAAGTGTGCATGGCACCTAAGGGCAACTAATAAACAGCAGAGAGATGCAGCTGAATTTGTTCATCCTTTTCCAAACAGAAAGGTCACAGCCTAAGCTGAGAAAAGGAAAGAAGCTACAAAATGGATGATTGAATGCAATCATGGGCTTTGACTTTCCTTCTAGGACTTAAAATTGAAGATCTAAATTTCTATCCCCCATCTCTGTTTGCAAAGAAGGCTGTCACAGTTCATTGCATTAAAATGGTAAGAAACTGTGGAAATAGTGCAAGACAGAAAACAGAGGAATCAAGAATTTGTGTCCACTTCTAAAGAGACTCACTTTCCCTGCAAGTAGCTCTAAACAAAATAAGCCTGTTTCAAGCCTATTGCTTTGCTCTACTTGGGATTCATGAGACTAGAACATTGAAAAAATGAACAGAACTTTTAAAAGCATTTTGGTTATCTAAAGCATTGTATGACTTTTATGGAATATGAGGTAACAGGTCATTACACACAAGTCAAATCTGAACGCTGATCGTGCAAAAGCTTTTATTTTGGACAATAAGGTCAGTATGTTTGAAAAATAAAAACTCCTGCAAAAAATAGTAGATTTAATCCCTCATCAATATCTCTTTCCTCAGAAATAAAAGCTCTGATACTTAGGACAATAAATTGCAAAATAAACTGTTCAGACTAAAAGATCAGCTAAAAAACTGGATTGCCACAGACTAGGACTAGACTTCAGCATTTCTATACCAGCATTTTTACCTGTTTCTGTGAACTATGTATTAATTTCAGCTACAGGTAGCTAGGCATAACAGCTAAAGACATCTCATTGTTACACAGCAGCAGACAGCACAAGGGAACAAAGTTGTTGTGCACAGATTTTCTTAAAATGATCCGATTGCTCTTCATCCCTGGCCATTGTCAGACATTTCAATTGCTAACAGGTTTCTGCATGCTGATATTCTTTGTTTCTGTAATAACAGTCACACAGAACATTCCTTTAGTTACACTAGAAAATAATTTTCTTTTTGATAAAATAATATGACTGTTTGCTACACAGAGCACAGACATCAGAATGCATGCTGCAAAAATCTCTGTTGTTGATATCTTCCCCAGAGAGGAGTAGCTGCAGGGTCTGAAATGACCACCAGACTTGCTGATGTCTGGACAGGAACAAAGCATAATATAAATATGCCTGAACAATAGTTTGACAAGTTAAGCAAGTCTGACAGTCATGATGGGATAATGTGACATTGCAAGGAGAACAGCATCCATGCTTATTAGCTGGCTGATTTAACCCAAAGGATGTTGAGACCATCTGTGTGTGCTTTAATAGTCAGCCTGCCAGTAGAATCATAGAATTGTTAGGGTTGGAAGGGACCTTAAGGATCATCTAGTTCCAACCCCCCTGCCATGGGCAGGGACACCTCCCACTAGATCAGGTTGCTCAGAGCCCCATCCAGCCTGGCCTTAAAAACTTCCAGGGATGGGGCTTCCACCACCTCTCTGGGCAACCTGTCCCACTGTCTCACCACCCTCATGGTGCAGAACTCCTTCCTAACGTCCAGTCTGAATCGACCCATCTCTAGTTTTAATCCATTCGCTTTTCTCCTACCATTACCCGACATCCTAAAAAGTCCCTCACCAGCTTTCTTGTAGGCCCCCTTAAGATACTGGTAGGCCACTGTAAGGTCTCCTCGGAGCCTTCTTTTCTCCAGACTGAACAACCCCAACTCTCTCAGTCTGTCCTCATAGGAGAGGTGCTCCAGCCCTCTGATCATCCTCGTGGCCCTTCTCTGGACACGTTCCAGCACGTCCATATCTTTCTTGCAGTAGGGGCTCCAGAACTGGATGCAGTAGGCTGGATAAGCACCGTTTAGTGTTAGATACCAAAATGCCACCAATACCAAATACCGATGTTTGAACACCAAAATCTACTTTGGTGTAATACCCAATATAATTCATACCATTTGGTAGTATGTATATTACCATACCATTCTGCTTCTGAACTTTTATGAACATAAGTTTATGCGTTTTTTTGCATGAGAATACTATCCAACACTTTGAGTTCAGTGTAATCAAAAAATTACAAGTATTTCAGGTGCACACCCATTGCTGCATCAGGTTTCTTTTTTTTCTGGTTGCCTATGAGGAATTCCATGAATACTTCCTGCTAGGCATATACTGAAGCCTGGTTTGTTCTGTTGGGTTTTTTAACCTGGAAGTTTGCTAACCCTCCTCAAGCTCCTTGCAAGCCAGCTTCACCAGCTGTGACTGCCTAGGGCTTAAGCTCCAGGGTTCCAGAGGACTAAAGAAGACATTTCCCTGTGACCTCTCCTTTTGTGGGCTGGAATTCCTGTTGCATTTCTTATCCCCACCTCAGCCTCCTAGTTACCAAACTGCTTGTGAGAGAGAAATCCCGTGGCTCCGGACTGATCTAAATAATCTACACAAAAGGGGCATGTGTCTTACAACATTTTTTGTTCTAGCTAGGACTACAACCAAAACTGCATTTTGTAACTATGAATTCATTACTACAGTTCTTCATAGGACATATTGATAAAAATATTATTCTTACTGCCATCCCTCTTTGTATTGTAAGTATTAAAAAACATGTGCAAAAGAGTTGAACTGTAGGTGCCATCTGGCACAACACATTTTTCCACTTGATTTTCATTCAGTTTTTATCTGTAGATTGGCCCAGAGATACAGTTTTTATTTCCCTTCCTATTAAACATAAGTCACCATCCCAAGACAAATGGCATCGATCACACAGCATGTTTCAGTGCTCTGCCATACTGTTTTCGTGAGAATGAAACATCCATAAGGAGGAAGCAAAAAGCAAAAAGAATGGCCAGCAGCACTTACATTTCAGGAGATACCAATACAATTGCTGTGAAACAGCAATAGTAGAGGTCAAAGTTTAAACAGTGCATGGAAAGAACTTTAACAAATTTTGTGAAGTATCAAATATCTACACAAAACTACAAGAATGGGTATATAATCATCAACACTTGCAAACATTAGATGTAACAAATTGAAACGAGCCGGATATAGCTTTAACCAGAGATAGCCTATTGGTAATTAAGCAATGCTCTTCCCTTCAAGCTTGCTGGTGGAATTGAGTAGTTTAAGTGGATCAATATAGATAAATGGCCTAAAACCAAAAAGATTCATAGAAAGCACTATTTTCTCATCATTCAGATTGGACTGAAAGAATATGTGCCTCAAATGGCATCCACCATTCAGTATTCTCAGCACGCTTATAAACAAATAAATGGGAATTGTATCAGAATAAGAAGAGTGACATTTTTCCCAGAACCACTGTTCCACTCTCCCTGATTTTTGTAGCACTTCCTCCACTTAGTTAGAAAAACTAACAAAAGCAGGATGCATCCTCCCTTTGTTATCCAAGGTCCCTTGCTTCAGGCAAGATGCAAAACTGGGATTGTGTCTGCTGATGATTAGTACGGAAAAAACAGAGACATCTGTCAGGACAGGATTTGCAACCAACACTCCCCTGTCAGTTTGAGAAACAACTCTGTAAAGGGACAGCAACCCAACAATCGGATCAGAATGGACAGTGTTATGAGTACAGAAAATTTTTGTTGTTGCTGTGGCTGGGATGTGGGGAGAAGGCTACGAGCAATGAGGCTACCAGTGCCAATGCAGAAATGTGTTTACAATATATAATGCTTTAAGATTTCTGAACCTCAAGCCCAATTGCCCCCTTCATGTTTTTATCATGTCCACAAAGCTGGACAGACAAATGAGACTGACTCAGTCAGTCTGTTTCTCGTGCAAACTGCAACTTGAATGCCCTGCAGATAACTGGGAAAGAGGAAAAATACTATTGCTATAAAACAAATGAACTGCAGTGCAGGAGCATTGTGGGTAGCTAGGGTGAAGTTTGTGCACATTCAACAGCAGCAAACCCAGAAAAATGTACCTGCACAAGGCAGGGACTGTAATCCAGCCATACAAAAGTAGCGTGCCTTAGCAGCCAGGGAGACAACCACTGGGCTTCCCAGCTCTGCACTGCACATAGGAGGTGATGGCAGAAGCTGTTGCACACATCTGTGGTCAGCACTGGCTCTTGAGAATAACAGCCTTGCTTGTACGACACAGTTCACAATTAATTATAGAATCATAGAATGGTTTGGTTAGAAGGGACCTTAAAGATCACCTAGTTCCAACCCCCCTGCCATGGGCAGGGACACCTCCTGCTAGACCAGGTTGCTCAAAGCCCCATCCAGCCTGGCCTTGAACACTTCCAGGGATGGGGTATCCACAACTTCCCTGGGCAACCTGGGCCAGCGTCTCACCACCCTCACAGTAAAGAATTTCTTCCTAAGATCTAATCTAAATCTCCCCTCTTTCAGTTTAAAACCATTACTCCTAGTCCTATCACTACAATCTCTGATAAAGGGTCCCTCCCCATCTTTCCTATAGGCCCCCTTTAGGTACTGGAAGGCTGCTACAAGGCTACTTTTCAATAAAGAGTATTTGTTACAACTTTTTCAAACAGCCTATTTCCTCTGTCCAGTGAAACCTCTGGTTAATACACAGCCAGCACAGGAGAATACAGGCTGCTCACATCTGGTCCCTGGTCAGCACAGTAAGCCAGGCATGACAAAAAAAGCCCATATCCAACCAATGATTCCTACTGCATTTTATAGGTTGTGGAGTTTTGCGGGGGTTGGTTTGGGGCTTGTGGATTGTTTTTTTTTTTGTTGGGGGTGGGTGGGGTGGTGGTGGTTGTTAATTGTGGGGGTTTTTTTGAAAGGGAGGTAGGAGGAGGAGGAGAGAAGAGAAGGAAGAAGAGAGAAAAGACAATATTTATCAGCATTTAACCTGGACCTCCAAGGACAATGAAGGACTGGTGAAGAGCATGACAGGGAGTTGCCCTCTGTATTAGACTGAGGAGAGAGCTGCTTTGAAGTGGTTACTGAGAACAGCAAAAAATTGATCTCAGATTTTTGCCAATGCAACATAAACTAAAACCAGCCAACTACAAATGTAAGTGATATTTGAAATGCTACAGAGCCTATGATTCAGAATTTGTGTAAATGACTTACATTTTCATTTATTTCAGCCTCTCCCACAGCTTTTGAAGAAACAGAAAAAAAAATACCATACCATACCTTTTCTGTCCACAGGGGGGCAAAAATGGGTCGCTCTAGAGAAAAAAATCCTTACATTTCTAAACAAATATGTAATTGTATGCAACTTTTCTCCCCACTATTTTATTTCCTTATTGCTAATCAAGAGATATAATATCCAATTTTCCAAATTACCCTTGGCTTTTTTATATTTCATATAACATTATGCTAATATTCTCATCAAGCCACTTCAACTAATTCAAGTGTTCTTTTTCTTTACTCCTCACAATGCTATTCCTTCATCTTTCGACTGTTTCTGTAACTTCCATGGAACTAATAGTTCATGGATAAAGAGCAAAAAGCGTTTCCTGAAGTTGTCTTTGAAGTGCTTTAGCAACAGATCTGTTTATTGAAGGCTTTAATAACACAGCAACACTAGAACACAACCTAAACATAGACAGTATTTTTGGCCGAGCTCACAAAAATATACTGGACCTACTTATATTGCTATATATCCTAAGATCCAGTTCATTAAATTTCACATTACATTTACAGACTTTAAAGACTGTGAAGAACACTTCTGCCTAAGTATTTGCTTCCAGAAGACCTCAATTTTTATTTTTTAGGATTAGTCTACCAGGTTTAGTCACATACGTATAGCTGCACAGAAAATAAAAAGGTTAGTATCCTAGCTATCAGAGTTAGAACTGATCTACTGGGGTTTCTGTCCACTCTCCACTTATAGAACTGAAAGAAGTTTCTCAAGAATATATTTACTGAGCATTCCTTAAAAAAAAATAGTAAAAAGTTGCTGGTGATGCTAAGATAAAGAATCAAAACAAAAGTAGGCTGAATTTTAAGCCATTCATGGTTTTCATTGCACACTGCTACCTGAAACTCACGTTGTATTACACAGCACTAGATACAATATTTAAACAGTTCACAGTGTTTTGAGCTTTAACAAAGGACGGTGTCCGAAGATCTCAAAGCATAAAACACATTGCAAAGTTAAGTGAAGAGCACAAAAATCCTGATTAGACAAATAGCAGTTTGCCCATTCCCAGATGAAAATAACGATGCACTGGAAGTCACTAGCTGAAAAGAAAACAGTCAACCTCTGAAACAGCAGAACTCCAGTCTCTTCCTACAGGACCATACTTTTTGTTTCAGTAAAGGAAGATGAGATAGCCAGAGGTGAACTTATTTCCAAGCTAGGACCTATTTATCAGTGGGTATTAACAGAGTATGAGACTAAAGGTACATTATTCATGACTGGTTTGAGAATTACAGCAAAGTAATCTGAAGAAAGGGAAGTGAATATTCTTTTCCCACAAGACAGTTACCATAGTATTCAAAACCCTTATTACTTGTAAAAGACTGCACCAACTGCTTGACCACTTCACCAGGTGCTAAAATGGTATCCAGACCAAAAGTTGAGCAACAGCCCTAAAATTAGGCATGCTGCTTTGCAGTTGGAGCATGAAGATCAGAATTCAAACTCAGAAAAACAGCTGAATTGCCATTCTGCCATGAGTCCTTATCCACATACGGAGCCAATTTGTATAATCAGTGACTGTCAACAATTCAAAAGCCCTTCTGCTGACTAACCTTGGCCACTCTTTGGACAAGCAAATCCTTCTGGGTTGACATCTACATTCCCTGGGATATTTGTGGTGCTACCAGGAATTCCGCAGCAAGGGTTTTAAGACAAAACTAGTCACAGCCAAGCCCATGAATCCCCATTACACAGATCTCCAAACCAGGACAGCTGATAGCACGGTCTTCTATGGTGGCACTAAAAAGCCAAACAAGAGTTGAGGCATTTCATAAGACTGAATTTTACACACATTTCCACTCACCATTAATCCAGCCAGTAATAGTATTTCACTGTATTGTGGCCCACAATGAAACATGAAGTTGTATTACCCTAATCATCATCTCAGTAAACTACAGGGTATACTGCTGCATCTTGTCAATTTACATCATTTTCACTGACATTTCTGGTGAGCAAAAAGAAGTCTTCAGGCAAAAAAAGCACACTCACAGAAACATTGGTTATAACATGTGGCCATTTTCCCCGAAGACCTGAGCGCTATCTAACCACTATATATGTTCATAGCATCTTTTCCTCTTAATTTGCTTGAAGAAAAAAACCCTTGATTTTCATAGTGACTTCTCCGATCAAGTTGCATCTAGATCATTTTTACACGATTTGTAACCGTTAATTTTACGGGATTATTCAATATCTATTTTTCAGCAAATTTCTTTATATGCAAAAGCAAATGCTACAGCATTTTGACCGTCCATTGCAATGCTTAGTAGCAGTAAGATCTAGCACTAACAGAATAACAGCATTTCAGTTGTAAAGCTCAAAGCAAACAATTGAGACACCAAGATGAGAGACCAACATGGGCTCACCTTAAGCATGCAGGTTCTTCCAATGCCCATAAAAATACTGATATTTTGAAGTACAACTGAAAAAAAGAAAAGCACTTAAACCTACAAGTCTAGATCAAACCTCTTCTCTGCACCCAAGCCATAAAACAGTAGCAGCTGTTCTGTGAAACTTAGGCCAGCAAAGCGTTACTCACATGAAACATTTCATGTGGATTCTGCATTTGGAAAGCAGTGGGACTGCCACATGCCCTTATAGCTTCATAGGAGTAAAATCTACAGGGAATATAAAGTGTGTTTTCCAAGAAACACATATGTCGAATCACAGGCATCAGCCATCAGCCTTGCTCGCTCAGGCTTCCTCCTCTTCCACTGCTGTCTCCACATTTAACTCACCTGCACGGCAGAGCACTGGGGTGCCAGAGCAGCAGAGAGGCTCTGCATGGGCTCCCCTCCAGGATGCACCCTTCCGTGCAGCCCCATACTCCACGCTGTCTCACAGTAGGAAAAGAAAAAGGGTAAGAGGTTCAAGAGGAAAAGAAAAGAATGAGAGGTCAGAGAAAAGTCCAGCCCAGCTAAAGAGCCAGTCAGCACAGCAAAACAATACAGTATAGAAGCTCTATAAATGATGTTCACAGTTTTGTACCATATTTGTGACCCCCCAAAATAAGAACTGGAGCCTGGTGACAATCAAGTCACAGGCAAACAGGGATCTAAAAATCAAAAGTATTTCACAGCTATATGACGACTACGAGAACTATAGCAAATTACATCATTCTTTCAGGACAATACGTCATTTCATTCTGCTGTTGCTGATTAAGCTTAACTGCTCAACATCTTATTAATGCAGGTTCTTAAGGTGTAAGTTTTCCGTGGTTGAACTTCTACATTTTTTAAAACAGAAAGGGAAAAAATACTTTGTGTATGCACAAAGCAGCATTTTTCAGCTTGTGGTCCCCAAAGACTAACTATTTTAAAGGGGGCAGAGAAAAGCAACAAGGAAAGCACATTCTTTCTACAGGCTACTCACTTTCAGTGACAAAACGTGGTATAGATTATAACCTAATTCATCCCTCCGGTAGAAGAATACTTGCATGGAAAAAAGAATACATAATTTTTCTGTCTCATACTTCTGTTGCAACTAGCCTAATCCCTATTGCCATAAAACCCTAATCTTCAGGGCCTGGTTTTCTTAAAAAGTGAGACAACATCTACTTTTTTTCCAGAACAATTTGTGACTGAAACATTTCAAACTTTGTTTCGTTAAAGTGAGCTAAGGCATTACTGTACACCAATACCAGACTGCACTTCAGTGGCTTGCCTTTGTCAAGTTGCCTTTGTCGATTTCTGCTCCTTAGCAAATCAGGGTTGAGAAGTTTTGTGCTATTTCATAGGAGTGAAGCAGTTTCTCTTGTTCTGTAACTTTTACATCTAGCAAATAAGCTGTTAACTATTACCTTGCCCTGCAGCATTACACAATTAGCTGGATCCTACAGTCAAACTAAACTGTGTAGCTGTGATACTAACAGAGAAGAATACATGATTTTAATTAAAGTGCTTGGACAAATCCTGTTCTCCAAGCAGCATGCTCTCATCTATCTTAGACATCAATAAAACACATCTGAGTTGTAAAAATTCTCAAGTTGCAACTCAGTTGAAGTTTTACCAATACTTTTTGTCTCTCCCTTTAATTTAGTAGCTGAAAAAAAAAAAAAAAAAAAAGATTGTATCTCAAAACACAAAGCGAGAAGTCTTCTATGCCATTTGGATTCCTTATCCAACACAGGCTATACATACTGAGAGCAGCCAAGAAAGCAGTCCAGTTTGCCCCCTTAAAAAGGTATCAGGAGAGAGGGAAAAGACAGAAGCATGGTGCCTGACATCCACAGTTAAAGTTACCCCTTTGCAAAACAAATACCAGTCTCAAGACAAATGAGATCAAATGCCATCCCTTATCTTGGAAAGCTAAATATAATCAGATGTAGGTTTCCTTGGTGCTGAAGCCAAACATGGCCCTGCAGTTGCTAAACTCATGTCCTGTGCAGTACAAATAAAGGCACTTGGAGAGAAGAGGCAGAGGCTCACTCAGAAGCTAAGCCTTACCAACACAAGTTGCAAGACAATACAACAGCACCCTGTTCCACCTCTTACAGACAGCATAATTTTTTGATTTCTACTTCCATAAAATCCATCAATATTTTCCTAAACAAGACATGACGTCTTTCACTCACTCAACATTTCTTTATTTAATCAGAAGCCACTGGCACAGAGGAAAAAAAATCACACTTGAGGCCACTACAGTACATTGGGTTTGTTTGTTCAGTCTCTGTGCAAGTGCTGAAGTATATCAAACTGGGGAACATTTTACCACTTGGACATATTGGATTAAGACAATAAATTACAGAAGAAGTGTCTGCACAACTGTAAACTCTACAGATACCCAGTGATACTCTGGCACATTTTTTTCCTAGTCAACTCAGTACCTACCGATTCCTTTGTTTGCACTGAGGGATGTGTCGTGGAAAATACCAGACGTATAAGATCGAGCAGGGTCAAATCCCAATCAATCTTCTCCCAGTAGCCACTAATTTTCCCAGTATCATATTCCAAGTCACATATGGCACTGCGATGTCCACAGAAGTTAATAGGATCAGGGTAAAACAACTACATTTGTAGTGGTAAAGGCAAATGGATTTGGCTTTGTCACTTGAATGAGCATTAAGTGCCATGTACCAGTAATGGAAGAAGGGTACAGGACTGCTGCTGGGCTCAAACAGCTGAACAGGGTATAGCAGGGACCAACAGTAACGATGAGATTTCAAGAAGTCTACATTTCTCTAAGCTGCTTGCTTAACTATGACTTGGTTACACCACTTCCACAGCATGTCCATCTCAGTGGTGAAATCTTACTGTGAATACAACAGGTTAGCAGAAAGTGAAAATTATTAAAAACCACTGTTGAACAGTAACGCTCAAAAACCATTCACAAACAAATATCTCAGCAGCTTCAAATTCGCATTTTGTAATCACAAACTGGCAGAAGCAGGATCATTTAACGTATTTTTGCTTTAGCCTTTTCTAGTCTAAACACAGCTCAGGAACAACTAGAAAGGAATTTCTACACTATGCATTTTGAATCAGAAGATTCAAATGTGGTTAAACAGACTTAGACTAGGTATGTTAACAAATACTGCCTCTCTGCAATTTATTAAGACAAGTTACAGGCAACAAAACTTGAAAAGGCAGAAATGAACTACCCTGGATTAGAACTGAAGAAAATGCATTTTCAACAGCCTCACTAAAAGAAGACATTACCTTCCTCTGCACAAACAACAGAAGATTTCATGTGTGCCAATGTTTCAGAGGATCAACAGTAATTTGCAGGACAGTTTGACGGGGTCCATTCTATAGGGAGAGTGAGCTATACAAAGTCATTTTAATGAAGTCAGAGGAGACACTATAAGACTGGGAATGTAGACACTAAGGTCAATAAAACAAGGATGTTTTGAAACTGTCATGTAGGAAACAATGTTCCACTCAAAAGCTGCAAGGAGAAGGGGCACACAATTTTAAGCATGATTCACTATATATTTATAGACATTAAATATTATACATTCTACTTACTCATCTCGCTACATTCATCTGTACCCATATTAAAAAAAAACCTTTTATGCTTATTTTACAGTTATCATGTGCCACTACATCTTGTTCATACACTAGAAGCTCTTAGAGACAGGGGGCATTTACTAAATGGATACATAAGGAAAGCCACATATCGTATATGACAGTGAATTTATTAACCCTAACTCACAGATAATACTACATATTGCATCATAGCTGATATCTCTTCAGTAGTTACAGACCTGCAACAGTTCTTCAGTAATATTGTGGCTTATCTCTATATTCAGAATGTATAAATGCTAACGATAGGAAAAAATTAATCTAAGAGCTTCAGACATTTTCATTATTAATGCTATTTTATATTGGGTTTGGTGCTACTATATTACTTGATTACTTGAGACACTGATAACAGCTATGTGTGACAAGGATATAATTTTCCAGCAGAAAGAATCATTCTGATGCTCTTCCTTTGACTTTGATTGGGGTAGGCCCAGAAATCCTGCTGGCAATAACTTCTAACAAGCTGTCTGAAGCAATCAAAAATTCTAGGTGTTGTATGTTGCACATATCGCAACTGTGTCAAACACAACTGACTGCAGGGGTCTGCGGTATTAAGCTGTCACTTAAGAAGCTCCAAAGGAAAAAACCCAAAAGAAATCCACATGATTTCACCATCAGGAAAGAAGAAAGAATGATGGTGAGATATTGCAATTATTTTTCATCTGCCTGAAAATGAATTCCCCTCCATGCTGCCCTCATCCTCTCCAAAAAAGGAAAAAAAACCAACCAAACAAACAAAAAAAAACACCCACAAAAAAACCCCTAAGGGGCTTTGTCCTTCCTGCCCTCTATTCCCCACCTGAGGTACACACTGAGCTGGAGCAATAAATCGATCAACTGAAAATTAAGCAGAAAAAAAATACAGATATAATTCTCTTTCAGCAGGATCAGTTCCTTCACCCAAGCCAATGAATGTACAAACAATAGTAACAGCATAAGGCAGACAGGAATGAGTGGCTGGGAAGTGGAAGGGCAGAACCGCCTTTTTCAACAGTAGCCAAATCTAGTTGAAATGATTGTGAAACTCCAACCTGAGCACATCTGAAGGTATAGGAAGACTGAAGGTTCTGCATCTAGGATAGCTGCAAGGAAGCAATGCGCAATCACACTGAGCCACAGGAGACAATTATCTTGTATGGGGATGTGACAGTCTCAGTTATAGACTTTTTCGCCCTCACCAAGTCTTCAGGTTTATCAGTGGCAATCCTTAAAAGTATATCTCACAGTCCCGCCTCCATAAGCAGAATGTCATTCACAAAACCTAGAGGAAAAGCATAATATTCCCTCGGCAGATGTCAAACAGTACCTCCCACAATATCCTACATACATCAGCTCCTCTACATTTTTAAGCCTATTACCAAGTAGGCTTCAAACAGACAAAACACCCGGGAATTGTTTAATCATTGGCTGTGTAACTTTATTCTCTGACCTTCTCCATAGCCAAAATACTAGGTAAAACACAAGGGAATTCTTCCCTGACACAGAGTCAAGTATTCTTTATCATTCAGGATGACCTTACTGCTTGTTAGGACAGGCTGAGTTCTCCCAAATATGTATTCAGTATACACAACCTGTTTCCTTAAAGCTACTAAACTGGGCCAGATAGAGGGAATAAGTGACTTCAAGAGCTCTCAGAATCATCATGGGGAAGGTGAAGATGGACCAGCGGCTGTTAAGGAACACAAAAAAACATTCCAATATGACAATCTATCTTCATGTTATTTAAATCTTTGACTTCGTTCCCTTCCCCAGCGAACTTTACAAATTCCCACCCCATTCTAATACCACAACAAGTTAAAGGATGGAAACTCTTCTATTTAATTTTGTCAGCCTCTTAAAGAGTGCAGGTCCACAAAGTCTGCCAACCCCCTGAGTCATTTTCAAAGAGGAAAAACAGATTTACCAGCCCTTAAAAATCATCCTTTCCAGCTCAGTCACTGTAGAAGAGAAGGTCCGTACATTGTAAGCAGGAGCTCAAAAGCCCCAGATAAAAGGAACTAGAAAAGGGCAAACAGAAAGCATAAAACATGTGACATGCATTTGTGAGAACAATTCTGATGTAGAACACTGGACATCTGGGAAATAAACCCTGATGAAGCAAGGGAACAGGAGGAAAGACAAATACTGCAAAGAAGAAAAAAGAAGAGCTAAGGGATTTGCATCTAGAAGAGAGCACAAGAGAGAAGCCTGAGGCTGTTGCAAAACACAGAGAGAAAGCAGGGTAGAGCTTACCTAAATCACAATGACGAAGAAAAGATAATTCAATCTGAAGGGGGGGTGGGGGAACGATACCAGGCCTTCCAAAACAGATCTGGATTTTATAGGACCCAGACAGGAAAAAGGAGAACCACAAGCAACTAATATAAGAGAATTTTCTGAAATCGAAGATAAATTAGGATCAAAGGAAGACGGGCAAGGCAAATGCTCAGTGTTTAAGCATGAGACAAGAAACAGTTCAGTATCCAGGTAATAGTTCTTCCTTTAGGGACAGAATCTCTTCTCATCGAGCACTCCACATCTTCCAAGATTCTAGATATTAATCTCCCCCTATATATCCCTCCTGTATCCTCCATTATGAAGCTATCTGTTATATTATTTCTTCAGTCATATTTAATTGAGTTTGCCAAATTAATCATGAAAAGCATAATCTTTTTACATATTTAATATTCTATTATATGATCTTAAAGTAAAGCATCAATCATCGTTATACATATAAAAATAAAAGCCACAAGTTCTAAAAATGAGAACCAGGATCTTTTCGTCTGAGTTGGAGAGACCTGCTTTGCCCTACCTTTCTTTTTTACAAAATAACATGTACGTATTTTGGTTTACTTCAAAATCAAATGTTTTCTGGTGAACAGAACATGGCTACATGCTAGTGGCTCTGGGTATGCAAAGCTTTTTTTCTTCTTTTTTTTTTTTTAAATCATTCACTGCTTCCTGTAAGTTTCTTGTCACCAGTTATTCTGTGGTTTTCTGATGACCATACTCAGCAGAGCAATCTTTTCATGAAACTAGTATGTTTCACCACACTTTCACATATTTCACCGGTGACTCTTCTATCCATAGCAGGTAGTTTTAGTAAGTGCAACTAACTAAATTTGTCCAAAATTAACTAAGATTTACCTGTTCAATGTAGATGACCTCCTGCTATACCATATTTAGAAGTAATAACGTGATCCAAACAGTGTCTTTTAGGTGTCATTTGGAAAGATAATAGTTTCCTGAGGGTAGCCAACTTAAGGTATTTTTCTTCTGTTTGGCAATCACCTTTACTTGCCAGAGGCAGAATTTTATCTCTCTATTCATACAAAGATTTCCCTACTGCATTACTCACAAGAACTTCATAGAATAGCAGGTTGGAAGGGACCTCAAGGATCATCTGGTCTAACCTTTCTTGGCAAAAGCACGGTCTAGACAAGATGGCCCAGCACATTGTCCAGCTGAATCTTAAAACTGTCCAGTGTTGGGGAATCCACCACTTCCCTGGGGAGATTATTCCAATGGCTGATTGTTCTCATTGTGAAAAGTTTTCCTTGTGTCCAGCCAGAATCTCCCCACAAGTAAACTGGACCCATTACCCCCTCATCTTTTCCATGTGGCTCCTTGTAAAAAGGGAGTCTCCATCTTCTGTGTAACCACCCTTTAAATACTACAACATGGTGATAAGGTCCTCCCTATGCCTTCTGTTCTCAAGGCTGAACAAACCCAGTTCTCTCAGCCTTTCCTTGTACAGCAGGCTTCCCAGTCCTTTGATCATCTCTGGACCCTCCCCAGCCTGTCCACATCTGTTTTGGATAGCGGGGGCCAAAACTGAACACGGTATTCCATATGTGGCCTGGCAAGTGCTGAGTAGAGTGGGATAATGACTTCTTTACCTCTGCTGGTGATGCCCTTGTTGATGCAACCCAGCGTCCTGTTGGTTTTCTTTGCCACAGCAGTGCACTGTTCACCCATGCTGAGCTTGTCCAACGGGACCCCCAGGTCCCTTTCCACAGAGCTGCTTCCCAGCCAGGTAGATCCCAGTCTGTGCTGCACTCCTGGATGATGTTTTCCCAGGAGCAAGACCTTACACTTGTCCCTGTTGAACTTCATAAGGTTCTTGTTAGCCCACTCTTTCAGCCTATCCAGGTCTTTCTGCAGGGTGGCTGTCCCTTCCACAGTGTCCACTTCCCCACTCAGTTTGGTGTCATCAGCAAACTTCCTCAGGGTACACTTGATCTCATCGTCCAGATCACTTATGAAGATATTAAACAGTGTTGGGCCCCATATGGAACCCTGGGGGACCCCACTTGTGACAGATTGCTGGTTTGAAAAGGCACTATTTACCATCACCCTCTGGGTGCGGCCTGCCAGGCAGTTCCCCACCCACCGCACAGACCACTTGTCTAGACCACAGTGCATCAGTTTCTCTGGGAGGAGGCTGTGGGGAACCGTATCAAAGCTTCCAAGGGAGTGTTTGATGAACTGGCTTCAATGTAGTTTCTATGCTTTTTAAAGTTTTCTTGAAGAGTACCATGAAACAATATTAATAGTTACTTAAATGTTTGATTGGTCATGGCAAGCTGATGTTGCAACATGGCCAAATTCCTATTCACGGACAAGCTCCCTGTAAGAAAATTAGAGTCCATTATCTGAAACAGCCTGCCTGCCAATTTGCTCATCTGCCCAATTTATGGTGGTCACAATGTCACTGTCTGAAAATGTTTCCCAGAAGTCCCTGTGAGTCATAGCCCTTCTATAGGGACAGCAGCCCAGAATGACTCGCAGGCAAGTGCTTGGCTCTGCATTTGGGGGTACGAGCAACGGCTTCTGACATCAGCTATTTTCTCCTTCTATTTGGCAGAAACTCTGTCCTTGATTTTCAGTCACAGCCACTATCTTCAGTTCAGAGGCGTCTCTGTTCAACTGCTCTGCTAGGACTGGTAGCACTGCCCCTAGCCACTGCTTCAGTAGAAGGAAGCCATCACGTATTTTTAATTTACTTGATTTTAATTGCAATTTTCCTTTCTTTTCTTGCCCACTGCTGAGGAAGACTTTGTAGCCTAGCACAGTCACTGATGTCCTACCACATCTTTAGCATTCAATTTCCTGTTTGCTTGCATGTCACTGACTTTTCGTTGCATCTGATGCTAATCTGAGCTTGACAAGTCATTTACTTTTGCCGTTTTGAACTGCTTTCATGTCACATATATGCTATCTCATCCTCGTGAGTCACCGCTTGCCTCCTGAAAATAAGACACTCCTCAGTATAATGATTTCTTCTGCTACAATTACTCTACTCTTCCACTCTGAGGGCTATCTTCAATTATGTTTTTCTCCGCTGGACCTAGGTTTCAACTTTCGCATGTTCTTTGTCTGGTTTGCTCTGTACTTGTACTTCGACAAAGAAAAAGTCACGCAGCAGTATTTTCATCCTCATGCTGCAATAAAAAAATGTGAAATTCCTGTCTGTCATACATACTTTGTGCTTGTTGTACCCATTGTTTTTGGCTATATGTTAAGTCAATAGCTTTACTCTGGGGTCTCTCTTTCTCAGGAGCTGGAGCATGACTTTTGTTTGCTTTCTCAGTTGTGTTCCTTAATTTTTCATCCTTGTTACATTTTTCCATGAATTAGCTTAACTTTCATGAAGATGTAATTGCCCAAAAGAGCTATCCTGCCAAAAGCATGCAATATAGTTATCGCATAGTTCAGTTGTGGACTATAACAGTTCAAAAGATACCTCTCACATATACATTTATATAAAAGTGCATATTTTGTCATGATTTTTCTACTATAAAATTACTTGAAAATAATCCCCTCTTTCTAATATTAAGACATTTACAGAAAGCTTCTTGAATTTTGTAAAGCTTTTCCCATCCTACTGCTTGTGAATCATGCACTAACTTTAATATGTCTAAAATAACAAACTACTGTTATTCCTTCTCCTTCTCCCAATCCACCAGAATTTCATAGTTCTCCTTTTGGTGTCTATTGCTCACTCAGCTATCAGGGACTGACCTACAACATGCTGCCTGTATTAATTTCATTGGTGTATTTTGCAAAATTATCCTTTTTAATTGCATGAATCACACCTAAAAAGAGCATTTGCCGTGCTGCAGCAGAAAGCCTTTGTTACAACAAAGGTAAAACATTTCGGCACTATCCATTCCTTGACATATTGCCCAAAACCTTTCTTCTACTGTTTGTTACAAAACCCCTTAAAGTGACAACAAATGCAAGAGAGCAAGTATAAATTCAGATGTTTTCAAATCACAGCAAAAGCAACATTACCAGAAGTTTGAGCACCCATAATCCAAATGATTATGTTTCTAAGCAAACATAATTCCCACTGGTAAGGCCAATGGTTTGTGAAGGTTTAAACATCGTAAATTGCCATTTTGGTGAGTTTCTCCATACAACAATTATCTCTGTTCTGTCAGTAGGTACAATATTACCGATATGGCACTAAGCTAGAGAACATTGCTCAGAACAATGATTGGCATCCAGGAGGACAGCATTAAGGATCCAGCAGGCTACCTCACCGCCCATGCAAGGCAAGTGCTTTTGATTCACAGTCACCATTCTTGGAGTACAACTCATGTACTTGTTGAGATAAACATAAATGTATTCTTAGCTCCATGCACAAGTTATCAGTTTCTCTACAAACCCTCCTAATGTTACAGAGATTTCAGTTGTTAGGAATTCATGGCTCATCTCTGCTTCCAAAGTTCATGGGGAAGCTGAAAATCTGAATGAAAACAGAAGCAGATCAAGCAGGAAAGCATATTAATCTAAAAGGTACATAAGTCTTCAGGGAATAAGTATTTGATAATTAAGAATGTGGTGCCGAACCATCAGAACCTAAGCTACAATGCTTCATAATTAAGTTTGCGCTGCCTTTTGAATCCCCCCTTCCCCAAATGGTATTTGGCCCCTGACTCAAATACAAGGAGATAGCATACACATATTTTAACACAAAAGAAGATGGCCTAAATCTCATGTAACAGTAATTCGGGAAATCCAGTACTATTTCGCCTCTAATGGAGACATGAAGATGTAAATCTGAACCTATTTTTAAAGAAGCAAATGTGCCACACTGATAACCACATTCATTGACTATAATCCTTATCACCCAAATACATACGGTGCAAGCTGAGACAAGACCACTCTCCCGCACTTGTGTATAATTTCGTGTTGAAAAAAAATCATCACACGGTAGCCATGGTTACCCATAGAAGATAAGAGCAGCATTTTTCATCCAACAATGTCAGAAATGTGCATAAATTCAGGATCTGCACTTGATGTTTTTTTCAGGCCTCCCCATCTGCACATTTATTTTCTGCTGCCTGTATATATCCTTTGACATACTAGGATTCTAGATATTTCAAGGAAGAGTTCTTTTTTACCCTGCTTTATCTAAAAAAGCAGCTTTCAGTTATCCCTAAAGCACAAATTAATTGCAAATCTATTCCAAAAATCGGAATCTAAAGCTTACAGAAAAGCTTTTAAAACAATTGCCATACTCATGATAAGGCGGCTCCATTTAACATTTGACACCTATTTACTGAAAAAAATATACTGTCAGTGTACCAACTGGTACAACAGTGCCTTTGTCTTCACATTATTAAAAAAAAAAAAAACAACCAAACAATGCTAAAAGAACCCATTAACTTATTTCTTCTACCACAAAAAAGCTATTTTATCTCAAGCTTAACTTGTTTAGTGAAACTCCATGCCATTTCATAGCCTAACTCTCCATACAGATAAAATGGAAACAAAACATTTGTGAGAGATTAAAACCAGATTAGCCTACTGTTAAATTTTACAAAGACAAAATGTGTGAGTATACAGTCAAGTGCAGCACGGCCTTAATTACGAGTGACATTCGCAAACGTGGGACACAGGTCATATGCTATTCATGGAAATGCTGCCTTTGCTCTGCAGGGCTCTTGCCCTCAAAAGAAAACATCTAATTCACCAAAAGCAAAGACATCTTGCAGAAATGGGCAAGCTGCAATTTTCACTCTAGAAGACAGACAGATTAGAGGCTGTCTAGCGAAGAAACATTTAAAAAACTCACCTGCCAGGAAGATCTGCTACCAGCTCACCCCAACCAGCTCCGCAGCTAAATAACTGGGAGGATCACCTTCAAATTTAGCTCCTAGTGTTTCTAAGGATCTCTCATGGAAACAGGATTCCCAAGATTAAAAAAAGTAATAATAAAATCAGGCAAGCCCAGTACTCATTAGGCCATCTGAAAGATACCGACAGTCCTATCTCTGTCTGCACCAACATGCCAGGGACACATATGCAGCTGCCCATGGTGATAGATACAACACACAGAATAGACTATTTTGCCAATTGCAGGAAGAAATTCTCCCCTGCTCCCAATTTCTGAACGGCCTTTGTACCTCTGCGTGCTACCACAGGTGAGTATGGGCTCCTCTGTAAGTGTTCTGGGATCTGTGGTGACAATGAACAGAATATATTTAGCAGAGTAGTACCATGCAGCTGAAGGATTTAAAGCTATTTGAAAGACATGGTAATTTAAATTCAAACAATTCAGCTTCAAAGGGATCCTTATCACATGCACAATATCCCAATGCCTAGATCAGCCAAGAGCAGCAGAGAACCAAAGCAACACCCTGCCTGAATAGAGAATTATTAAGAGTGAAAAAACAACTTAATTTTATACCTTATCTAAATTTAACTGAATAATTACTAGTATTGGTGGGATTTAGAGAAAAAACACAAACAAAACAAAGCTGTCTCAGTGGGATACACAGACATAAACCAGCACGGAACTTGGACCAGGATAGTAGGGTGCAATGAAGAGAGAAAGCCTGCAGTCAGTATCATTTGCCAGAGAAAAATGAGGCAGCCCAGCTGGGCCAGGATGGACCCATATGTGCAGCAAAATATATACATGAGATGCATCACGCCCCCCTGGGAAGCTAGCGTGCAAGAGGGGCTCTAAGGACATCCTACTGCTATGCTTTCAAGAGAAGAAAAAGATGTTCTCATTTGTGCAGGGCTGAAGATGTAAGCTCTGGATGTTTTGGAAACCAAAGACTGAAATGTTGGCTTGGGAACAGATTTGGGTAGGATTTCACCTCAGAATTTTGCCTTTAGGAAAGCAATGATGGCTGTGGTACAAAGCTGCTCTCCTAGATGTGGTGATATTTTCACAAAATATTATTTTCTACATCCTTTTGTATGGCCCTCTGTTTTTAAAAGACTCTGTATTCTTCCTACGCTAGCATTCAACTATATCTTGTTTTATTAGGCCTGCTAAAGAAAAATAACTTTTTAGGAAGTTGTCAAAATAAAGAATATGACAAAATAAATAATTTCCGTGTTTTAGATGTGCTGAAAAACACATGTGTTTTAGGGATACCTCCTCATGTTTTAGACTAGAGTAATAGTTGCTGGAAGAGAAATCCATTCAACCTATTAGAATTCCTGCATAACATTCATTCTCCATCTCAACAGTTCTGAGTGCGAAGCTCACTCAGCCTATGGGATTTGTTTCAATTGAGCAGATCTTAGTGATATACAAAGCTTTGTAAATGATTATTTTTTTTTTTTAAATCAAAATATTGTTAGATCTAAATTTAAGCTCAGACCTAGCTGCATTCATATCTAGCAATAATGAAGATGCAGATAAACATAGGATGGATAAGTACAAGTGTTAACATACCTACTTCAATTCATATATTGCACTATTTGTATATTTTCTGCACAAAAATCTTCAGGATAGGAAAAAATTTACACAGTAATCACTACATAAAAGTAGTGATTACTATGCATGATGTTAAAGATTATGTCAGAATGTGGAACGTAGCTTTCACAATCATTTCTCACACACGCTACCAACTGCTTTAGTCTCTCTCCGTTCCTATCCAGTTTAGGCAATGCCTATTTTAGATGTCTGCAAAGATCTCCTGTATACCTAAGGATGTCAGATACTTATAATTCAATTCACTTTGTGAGGTGTTTTTTTCAAACGATAGACTTTTTTTCCCCCCCTAAAATATTGTCTGTATAGATTAAGACTTCAGTTACTTAAGATAAGAAAATTATCTTTATTGTGCTGATCTGTACAATGCTCTAATAGGTCTGTACTGGAAATTATGTAGGAGACACAAAAGAAGCAGCTTATTGAGGTGTTGGTAGATCACAGCTTTTAGCAGCCTAAGCACCTCTCTGTAAGATGCCAGAGGGATCACAAAAAGCATTTGTACTTCTTGAATTTGACTAATGGTATTTATTAATGTAACAATGGCATTCTACTACTGAATTTCTGATAAAGGATATATAAAGTGTAATGATGATGGAAAAAATAATGTTTTTCTTTCAGGTATAGTTCTCTAGGGGATGAGTCAAATGATTAGCTAGTCCAGTTTTTTACTGAACAAAAGGCTCTTTACTGACTCCCATTAGAATCTGCTGCCTTTGTCTCAACAGCGCGTACACACACACACAACGTGGGAGGATCTAAGCTGACAGTGGCTTTGGCACAATACACTGCAGGGTAAAATTTTTAAATCTATAACAACGTGTGTATATTAGATCATGATCCTCCCCAAAAATGCATTGTGTGAGCTGAACAAACAACTCCTGTAAGGCACTAGTTTGCAGCAGCTGGAGAGCAACAAAAATACCAGCAGAATGGCCTGCTCCAGAAACAAATCCTACTGACTGGAGGAAGAGAGAAAGAAAACTTCTGAAGTCCCACTGTAATAAGCATATTTCCTTTAGTTTTGTCCTGTATGAAGTGTCATTATAATAGCTCTACAACTCCTAAAATCGCTTGAAGATGCCACTTAAAATGTTCTCTAAAGACCAACAGGAACAGTACAATAAAATTATTTGTTTTTTCTTGTACTTGATAACTAATGTCAATTTATCTGAACCTCTAATCAACTTAGGCTTTCAACCTCACATTTTGTACTGTCTCAATATTTTCAGATTTTCTTTCTTTTTTGTACACGTTCCCATTAATTGCTATACGTCCCTACAATATTCTTGTAAACATGAACTTTTACCTGTTTTAAGTAAAGGCCAGCACTGACAAGCAGATACTCCGTTCCATTACTGGACAAATTTTGCATATATACTCTGGATGCTTAGCTGGTCTCTAGTAGCTCTAAGTGCTGCACAGATAACTCATATCAGCAGGTATTTTACTTAACATGCTCAGTAGATTCTGTACCTGCTACAAAGCACGTTAGCCAAGATAACAGCCCTGTAAACGTAACTTCAGGAGACTTTATCACAACACATTCAATAATAATGTAACACTGGCCATCAAAAATATAATCACAGGAGTTTCTTTAAATCAGTAGTTCCAAAACTCCTGTTACCTGAAGGTGTTTCAGACAGGTATTGAAAGTACCAGGTTCTTCAACTGTGACTCACTGCTATACATCAGGGTTTACTGCTTGTCAAGCTTTATTTATCAGAATCTGCAAATACAATAGCCACAGTAGAGTAAAAATGTTAAGCAGGAATGAGTCATGATAATGTCAGAGAGAATGACCTCAGGTTTTTTTCCTCTACAACAGATCATATGGTGTCTCTGTTTTTTAACATGAAAAGTTATTTCTGGATGATCTGTCTGTTCAGGAATGCAAAAATCACCCTCATGCAGAACGACTAAATTGGGAATAAAGTGTCCAGAGATTTACAAACAGAGCAGTATTTGAAAACCATAAGTAATGATTAATCAAATATGCGTAAAACCATATTACTGTGTGTTGTGATCCTGCCTCCCTGAACAGGGTTATGTTGGGTTGGTACTTTAACGTGGCTCGGATGAACACCTGGATCCTCAAGAAAACAGAGTAAGTTAGTGCTGAACCAATTCTCCAGTGTGATGTTAGCATAACTGTCCCGCTGCAGTTGTAAATTAAATACAAGACAAGGTCCTGACCATTTGTTATCATTACAGATCCCATGATACACGAATGCCAGTTGCAGTAACCCAGATAAATTCCAGTTTGGGAAATTTCAACTTACTTTTATAGATATTCACAGTGGTTTCATTCAAGTATAATATTCTTCTTCCCTTATTGTTTGAGATTAACATGTTCGGTGCCACACAGAGTAACAACAAGTGGTGTATTTTTGTGGTGAGTGAAGTCAATACTATATATAGCTTGCAATCAGGATGTACAGCATCTAGTCAAAGGATAATACAGGTAAGATTATTATAATGATTTCATTTTCAAAGAAGTACCACGGAAAACCAGCATGATAATTTAGCAATTTTCTTCTTGCTTCTATTCATCACAGAAGAATCATTCTATAATTACATTATTCAGTTTTATAGATCTTTGCTGACATTTTTCTCAATTTTTTTTTTAACTGGATACCTACAAATAAAATGTTAAGAAACCGCCCTCTCTTTCAACATCATGCACAAGTAATCAACTATAGGATATTCTGCAGAGAATTAATGAGTTTTAGAAATATAGCATAGCAATTACATACAGAACTTGTCACATAAAACTTAGAGGAAGCAAATAGAAACATAAAAGTCTCCATTTTTTTATTCTAAGAACCAGAGAGTGTTTTCCTCATGCAACAGAAGCTACTAAATACCTCAAGGCTCAGAACTACATGGAGCTACAGGACAAAAGAGAAAGTGAAAGGTCAGCAAAGGTTTTATAGATCAAAAGTAGCACCTCGAAGTCTCTCAGACCAAACCTCATTGGCTAAGAGCTGTTCCAGTTGGCACAAAGACATCTGAGTTCAGCATTCATAAATTGCAAAAACTGATTGAGAGTGGTGGGAAATGCACACTGAAGGCAAAAAACTCTAAACCAGATCACAGCAATACACAAAACAGACGTATATACAGAAACATCTTCTTTCATATAAAACTACAGATAAGGGACAAGTTCTCTATTAAAATGCCCTGAGTTAAATGTAAGAATGTGATTCGTCCCATCTCCCAACTCCAGGACACTGTGGGGAAAAGGAACAGTAAACTAAACTGGATTTTAATATATTGTCTAAAATGTTTGCACCTAATTGGCTATATTAAAGTTATATACAAACAATTTCCAACTTTCAAAGGAAAGTAAGCATTGAAATGTTGTCTCATTCCTTGGATTAAATAAACTGGACTAGCCATGTTCACATGTTCTAACAAATATATCTTTGTTGATCCTTTTCCAGTTTATTTGCCCGCAATAATTAAGGTGCTTTCTAAGCTACTCGACCCAGGAATTACATGGAGTTATGTTCCATAGGCTAAATAAAGGACATTGTATCTGATCTGCTAGCAAATTTTAAGAGTGGATCATCCCGACCCAATTAACTTGTCCTGTTAGACTGATTGTTTTTGCTGAGCAATGCAGATGAGAATAGCTTAAAGCCAGGCTGCACGAAGCAACACGTGCTGGCATCCTTAGCAGTGAGGATTAAGAAGAAATACAGAAAGCTCCATGTATTTCCCATGTCCCTTAAGGTCATGAAGGGAATGTCCCACTCAGTGACCTGAATGGTAGAAATTACAACCGGTAAAGCCCAGGTTGTATATTATTCTTTGCAGTTCCACAGCAAATAAGCTTGTCCATCTTCCCTTCTGCCAACAAGCAGCAGGTTAATCATACACAGCAGGCCTCAGTTACACAATGATAGATGTGAGAAAGGGAGGCGACTAAACAGTTTGTGTTCAGCACAACACCCTGAAGTCAACATTTGAAAAATATATACAGGAAAATTCGTACTCACTGGCATGAAAGCAGCCCTGGGGTTTTCTTACTCTGTGTGTGCATACGCGAGAGAGCTCTGCTGTGTATTGCCAAAGTTTGGTTTACAAGGAAAGTTTTCTCCTGCAGATACATGACTAGCGCAGTTGAATGGGCTTAAAATGTATTTTCACACAATATCAAAGGGAAGAGTAAAATCCTGGGCGAGATTCTCAGCTGCTGTAAAGCCATCTTTGATCTACTGACTTCACCAAGCTTGCACTGATTTTAAATTCAAATATCCCCAGAATCTCCTCCCCTTGCTCACTGGCAAACCACCTGTGGAAAATGGCGCCAAAGGAAATAATTACAGCCAGTGGCACGACTCAGGTAACTGCTCGCATATAACACAGCATAGTGGCCACAAACACACAGATACATGATGCTTGGCTTATGTGAGGATGACAACTTTGCTATTATACAGCAAAAACAAGACATCAGATTTTAGGTTTACTTCTACCTACTGCATGCTCTGATCCTGCAGGCAGCTGCTACAAAATGGAGGCGCTGTGCCCGTGCAGCCCCACTCCAGGTGCTGCCCTGGCCCACACTGCACCCCTCACAGGATTAATAAACTTCGCTCCAGAGTTGTGGGGGATAATGTGAAAGGAGATCTGGGATCTGGCTCCTTTTCCAGACGCAGGGAGTGCCTGGGCTGTGGGGTCTGTGTGAGGAGAGGCAGGGGCTGCCCCGGGCGGGGCAGGGCTGGTTCCAGAAGGTTCCAGCAGCCTCACAGCCCCATCAGAGGCCCACTGAGCTCCTTAAGCCCCATCATGGCGCCTCAGGGGAGCCAGGACAAGGGGAGGCAAAACACCACCGGGAGAGGCAGAGGAGCTGGGAGCGAAGGAGGGAGGCCGAGGTGGGGAAAAGAGGGATCCAGTAGTGTCATCCATCCGTCCCTGCCACTTCAGGTACTGTCAGGAAAGTCGTTACAGACAGACGACAAGAACTTCTGTCTCTATCCATTTTGAATCCATGCTTTTTTCAGAGGCAAACGGCATATGCCATTTCTATCTAACATTTTCAAATGCATTTCTGAACACCAAATGTAGCACACAGGAATTGCTGAGGGTGGAATTTTGCTTTCTGAAATAGAGGCTTATTTTTAAGAGGTGAGAAAAGCTCCTTGTGGATTCATACTTGCAGAGGGGACGTGCAGCCCCTGAGAACAACCAGTTTCCTAAACAAATAAAACCAGCCCCTGACAATAAAAATACCTACTTCAGCATGTTAAAAACCAGGGAAGCACTTAGCTGAGTATTTAAAGCAAAAGCAGATATTTGAGTAAGATAATACCTTTGAGGTGGTGAACATGTGAATTTCCCTCATTCTTTTTTACCTCAAGAGCAACCTTTCCAACATGCATACTACTTTTGTTTCCAGAGTAATAAGACACAGAAGACAGTCAAAAGCCTTTGTGCAATTTCAATTAATGATACGCCTTATTAACGTCTCAATTCAGAGCATACGTACCTGGCAAAATTATAACAGTGAGGGCATTTTGTTAAAAAAATAGTTTGTTGAAAACATGTAGCGAACTCTCCATCACTTGAAACTTCAACTGAAGGTTAACAGTTTACAAACATTGTGTGGCAATTTAACTAGCATTACGAACAAGCTGTTATGTTCTACTTCACAGAAAAATCAAGACAGGTTGGATACAATGATCCCCGTTAACCCCAAGAAAACCCATCAATCTTATGTAGAAATACTGCATCCATTTTCCAACATCAGGTGCCAAACTTCAGATTTTGTAATGCTAATAGACACTCCTTTTTTTGTTGCCTTCCTTCTCACTTACTGCTGTGAACTGATGCCCACTTGATTTATAAGCTTAGGTATTTTTCCATGTCAGGTTTAAAAGTACAGTGGTCTTCCCTCCATGAGAAGGAAGATGCGCTGTTTATGATGAATAGCACAAATCCAACTTCTCAACACCCTGGGAAGTCCAACGGTATTCTTTTTGGGGAATTTAAGCCTCAACATTCATAAAAATGGATCCCTTCAGTGCAGATTCACTGCAAACATAAGGGTTATTTTCACATCCACTGCATTTCTACTTTATCAACAATAAACCCTTTTACAGTATTTCTAACTCATTGCCATACCTAAGGGGAATGATTCAGAAAACACAACATTCCTTCTAGCTTTGCATAAACCTTCCATCCTGTATAACATTTCTCCAAACCTCACTGTACGTCTTGCCCATTAGAAGT
The DNA here is from genome assembly GCA_947846985.1 of Fratercula arctica. Classification (NCBI taxonomy): domain Eukaryota; kingdom Metazoa; phylum Chordata; class Aves; order Charadriiformes; family Alcidae; genus Fratercula; species Fratercula arctica. Next base: position 33,458,410 of record CANTUZ010000010.1, read on the forward strand.
TTAGTAGTAACAACAACATCACTGCATTGGTCTAAACACCCTAAGGCTTCCTACTCTAGAGTTTTTCCTCCCATGTCTCACCAGGAGCTTAATCCTACCAGCCCAAAAGAATAGCCATAAATAAGCATGTTTCCAGTACCTTCTTGTAAAGGACTTACTCTTAAAAAGAAGTCAGTAGGAGAAGTTATGCAATGTTTTTCGTGATTATTGATTCCCGTGTTTTGTTACGCTTGCTTTCTAGCAACAATGAAGAAATGGTGCTGTCATGAAAACAATACCTTACAGGAACAATTCCTTGAACTTACATTTTTCCAGATAAGCTAAGCTAAAGCATCTTACTGGGATAACAATAACACGTACAAAGAACTGTAATACTAAGAAATAAGACATCTGTACAGGTATGTCTCCTCTACTTAATCGCAAACAAGATTAGCACAGTGTATAATCAATATAAAATTGTGTTAGCTGCACAGGCCGTTTTCTACAAACATGTAGCTAAATGGAAATACACTTTTCCTTTAAAATCTCTATACTTTTATTTCAACACAGTAGAAAATGCTATGCCATCATTATAGAACTAAATTCTTCTCACAGTCCGAAACAATGGAAGTATGTAACTGAGAAGCTGCAGCAAAAAGAAAAGTCAAACAAAACCTGTTGCAGCCTGTAGTCGTGCTAATTAAAATCAGTCCCTTGCCAGTGTCTTACACCAAATTAAAAATCACAAAGAAATGAAGATGGTGTGATATGGTAGCAAGACAAGAACTGCATTAATTAAAGGTGAGGCAAAATTCCACAAAAACTAAGAATTAGAGTCATAGCTGTCTCCAGTACTGGAACTGAATATTCTTGCACATTCAACATGAATTGACAGGACTTTCTAAACCTTTGCAAGGGAACGCCTGCCATGCCACCCTGGTAGTTCTCCGTGGGGGATCCAGCAGGGAACTTCCTGAGTGTGCACCTTGGGACAGAGCTTTAGCCAAGAACGAGTCAGCATGAATGAGCGGAAATGTGAATAATGCACTGCCTTCCCTGCTAAAAGGAAACAGCGAGCATTAATTCTTCTGACATAAAATGCATTGTCAGTCCCATTTGCCGTGACACCAAGGAAGCCATTAACACCATGCCTCAGGAATGAGATGTAAAACATAAATAAGACAGAGACTCAGTGGCCAAATATCAGGTTACGTGTTTTCCAGGCCCTGCCCTGAACTTCACCTGGATCCCCAACCTACACAGTGCAGCGCTCACCTTATCCGCTCCCCGGTCTCATGGGCCTAAAGGGAGAGACTAGAAGAATATTGCAACTTTTGTTCAGTCCTAATTGCTACCAAAGAAACACAATGGATGAGGACAGTCGTATGTCCCCAAAATTTGTTTTTACATCTACTTTTCTATTTTTATAATTATCACCCAAATAAGCAGAATATACACAAGTTCCTGAGAATATACAAGTCATACCATCATTATGTTAAGTTTATAGATAAGACTTTCTCACCTCAACAACTTTAACAAACACCCACATGGTTCACAAACAAGGATTTGCCAGTATTTTTACTGGAGGCTAGAAGTTTACTGGAAAACATACTGAATTGGCTACCTCCTGCTTTTATCCTATGGAAAACAACAGGATAGCATTTTTAGCATGGGCATCCCACTAATGAAATGGCAAGGGTACACAGTAGCTGTGATGTGATCATAAATCATGGTAATTTTGTATAAGGAAAAACCATGAATATAGTGGAAAAGAAACATGAAGTAACTCATTACAGACACACTTTAAAACATAAGATTACAGTGAAACTCAGGTAAATTGAACATTTGTAAAATACCTAACCAGCCATTTTCACCTGGAGAGGGTTGGGTGTTATTTTTCATTATAATGAAATTTAACTACTGATTTGTTCCCTTAACCTTAAAAGATCAGCCTGCGTGGGGTCTGGTTCTCGGTCTGCAAACTTATTCTGGAACCCCAAATTAAAAGAGAAAAAGAGGAAAGTAATGAATCACACAAAAAGCTCAACCTAGCCTTAAGGGATATGCATGACAACACATCCACAGTAGTTCACATGCTTCAACACCAGAAGTCTCAGGTAGGAAACAGGTGACTTCAGTGAAGCTTCTACTCCTGACGCAGACAGTGTTGACATTCAGCAACAATGCTGCCATTGATAAACCTTTCCACTTTCACTGGAAATTACCTATGGAGTTGAGACAGCACATGATATAAATGGCCAAACTGGATTTTTTACAAGGGGTAGCAGGTGGGGAACAACCAAAAAAACCCAACCTCAAATCCAGATAATACTACCCCTTTTTCTACACTTCTAGTGATGACAGTTTCTCGGGTTTCATTCTACCAACAACTGTACAGTCCGTGTGTGTGTGCATGTTATAAGTGTACTTAAAAATAGACTTCTGAATAAATTGGTAAGTTCAGATACAAAGTAGTTAATGGGTATCTAATACACAGCTATCAATCATTCACAAATAGCACTTTGCACCCATAAGAACAGAACATGGACATAAATAAAGAGCAGGTGGAGTCTAAAAAAAATAAAAGCCCATTTACAATTCTTAATGCAAATAGTAGCTTCTACTAAGCACAAGGTAATCAGTACAAATTAAAGCTAAGCTAATAAATGAATACTTTTCACAAGCATAAAATAAACCAAAGAGGATAAATATAGACTAATTTCAAATCTAATACATTTGATTATCTATTTAGTACTAAATTGATATATTTCACATGCATTTATGTATATAATGTCATAAGAGCAAAGCAGTATGCCAAGTTACCATGACCAGAGCAGATTATCAGAAGGCTTATTTCCAAGAATCATTAGCGCTGTTCTAGAGGTAACCAATAAACAGGTCAAGAAAATATTCAATATATTTACCAGTTTTCACTTGTTACAGTGTACCTGTTGCACTGCAGTTCAAAACAAGAGGTTTTAATTTATCCTTATTAATAACTCAGCTACTTTGGGAAACTGGGGTTATACTGACCTGTATGTAACCCACAGCCCCTGACAATTTCAAATTCCCCAAAGAACTTTGGCTACAGAATGGGAGACAGCACAAGGTAAAACTGCGATGCTTAAGTAACATAAAGCCATTTCAGGCCTCCTTTGGGTGGATCTCCTTGCAGTTTTAGAACTACCTGCATGTTGTGATGGTTATCCCACAAGAATGCCAATAAATCTTTAACTTGCTAATATTTTTTAATAATTCAGCCCCAGTGTTTATAGGAGTTTTGATAAATTAATACAGAGAAATTAAGTCCTCACAACATCATGTCAGACAGTCCCTCATTATAAGCTGCAGGAGAGTATATGACTCAGCTATTCGGCCTAAAGGAAATGCAACCTAGAGGAGCCAGGGCATTCACACAGTTATCCCATCTTCATTATTCTGGAAGTTCTTGATTTAGTTGTTTCTGACGAGTGCAATTAATTGTACTTGCTGTGGGGGAGAGAGAGAGAAGAGTTTCCTGAGGGAGTTAGAAGTTTCATTCTACAGAACAAAGCCAGTAGTTCATCTATCCCTGGAGATACACTGAAGTTAGGGCAAGCCCACTATAAAGTTTTGTTCAAGTGATCTACCACTTTGCAATATCCTAATAAGAAAAGCAGAGTACATTTAAGACATTGTGATAACCTGGATTTCAAATGTGACAGCTTGACGGGTGAAGCAGTGATGCTCACCAATGTAAGTTACTAAAATATAGCCTGAGGTACATCTCCCTGCAGCTTGTAAAACAGCCATATCAGCTTGAGTGGACAGACACAGATGATGGTACCTGAGTTACAAAGATGCTCTCTGTCAGCCTGCATCTCACTACAGTCTCCACCATCTTTTACAGTTGCTTCTTACCCTTTCAGTATTACCTCAGTCTTGTTTCTGTCAATCAAGCCACCTGTTTTCATCCAAAACTCACTCTCTCACTCCATCAGGTGTTTCCAGCTGGATCATCCCAACACACTTGATGGTCTCACAGCCCATGTTTCATTACGAACCCTCGCCTCAGCACAATGTGCATGTCAAAGGGCAACAAAACAGCTTTCTTTAACATCTCATTGGAGAGGGCAGGAGAATAACTGTCCCTAGCTATGTTTGGGACCTCTTGTTCCTTTTCTCCTCCCTTCCACTCACTCACCCCAAAATATTAAATAAGTGAGAACAATCCAACCTTCAGAAAAAAATCAAGGTAACTTTACAAAAATGAAAAAACGGGTTTCCACAGTCAGCCACAGTCAGGCTCCAAATCTTTATTGTTCTCATAATCCTGCCACAGAAATTACTTGTGTGTGTAAGCAATATTAAAAAAATAAAACCCAGACATTTTATAGCATTTTGTGAATCATACTAGTTTTAAACAAGGAGAGATCATAACAGTGAATACCATAACCTACCACATAATGTAAACCACCTATTCAACAGATGCAGATTATATGATTAAATATTCTGGAACTATAAATATTATTTCATGTATATGCCAGAGGATGTCTTAAAACCCACATTTGTACAGAAAAAACTACATTATGTGAATATATTCACACATATATTTGTACATACATAGACAGAGAAAAAAATCATTCTATAAAACAAAAGGATTATGAATAGGCAATTATCCCATGAGAACTGCAGTAAGGCATTCAGGGACAATGAACCCAGGTATTTAGTGCCTATACTTTTTTCTTTATAATCTACTGTATATTATATTTGATTTTATGGTATTTTACCTCCTATAAAGACTCCGGAAAATGGTTATGTAAGTAGTTTTAACTAATGTTGTAAACAGGTTTTCAGCTATTTTGCCATATGTTAACGATGACAGAAGATGTTACAACAAGCGATGAAATTCATTCACAAAGAGAAAGACCAAGAATTCATGGGGTTTTATGCTCTAAGGGTAAGAAATCATTTTGGCTCTTTCCCAGAATGAACTGTTTAATCAGAAAACATGTTGCACAATTTACTAGCAGTTCAATACAGCAAATCTCACTGACTCTTCCCAGCATCAAAATTCTCATTTAAAGGATAAACCTCCTCTCACTTAATTCATAGAAATATGGATATGTGCAGTTGTGACTGCTAAGGCTAAGCAATATCATGACAGACACTAGTGTATCAACATCACCGAAGCTTATTTTAACCTTCTGAATACACCAGGGAAGCTCCTTGTTTGCCATTGCCACTCGACTGCGAAGAAAGCATCACAGTAGTGGGTAGACTGGCTTTTGGGTGCTCCACAAGTGTGAAAGGCAATGAGGAGCCAGGAATTTGTATCCCTAGAGGAGGAGGAGTAATTTGTCCCTTTGAAAGCATTTTGAGAAACCTTAGAATACCTGTGAGCAAAGCAGGGAGTAAAGGGGACCTTACCTTTTAAAGGCATTCACTCAATGCTAATGCTTCTACAGATACTTAACATAAAACACGGCATTTAAAACACCATCCTGGTAACAGCCCTTGTTTGTAAGGATTTAAGTAGACCTGCTCAAAGGCATTCATATGTCAGACTATGAATAGGTGCTGCTGTAGAAAGCAAAATACATTTTTGCCTTCGCTGACAACGCTGCATAATACTGAGCTCACTTGACACTCCATCTGCCCTAATGTTGAGATGAACAAGCTTATTCTTTTGTTTTTCCTTTGAACATCAGTTCACAGTGGTATATTTCCATTCCACCAAAAAATTCCCCCTGCATTGTGCATCTCCTGGAGCACAATTAAATACCTAAAATCTGACTGACTAATTTCCTATTTATAAAAAGTAATGCAATTATCTTGTTCAAATTAGATTTAATTACAAAGCCTCTGAGTGGTCTAGGAATATTTTCTTTATACATGCTCAGATGAAAATTCCCATCATTTTCAGCAGGGTACACAACATCAATTTCTGGTTGTATACCTCTCCTTCTACCTAACCTAATCTCTGGTTAATTGCACCACCATGGAGCATCTCTTCAAATGGTATCTGGTTTCCATGCCGAAACATCCAAATCCAAAGGAAAATGCTAAAAAACATTTCAGAGAGAAGTATATCCAAACCTCCTGCAATCCAGAAAAAAAAAAAATCTGCAGAAAACTAGTATCCACCAATCCAAAAAAGCAGCTCCCATTTTATCCTCCTTTCAGCAATGCCACATAGAGCTGGTTTCCAAGGGCACAACAGACTGTTGCTAGATGTCAGCGGCAAATTAGTAAAAATGCTATCATGATGTATGCAAAGACGGGAAACATCCCACTTACCATCTTCCTCAGAATATATACTCCAATAGCATCCACAGTACCTGCATGTCAGTATTCTCCTATTGCCTTTATTGTTTTCATTCCATAAATTGGCATTGGAAATAAGAGCCAAAGAAAGTGATAATAATGTAGATAGGGATGCTCAGTGCCACATTCACTTACCTGCAAAAGGAAAAGCACAGGGTTTGAGCTCACTAATCACATAAATTAGCTAATCGTATTAGATGGCTGCTAATTATCTCTGACACAAAGAAGGATTACATGAGGCAGAAAAAGAAATGGTTTTTAATAGGCATTGATTGGTTATACTGGGGAAAGAAACAAATATTCTATTTATCAAGAGATCATAAACATTTCCCTTTCTGTTTGCTGAAGAGCAGATGTGACAATGAAACAGGTGGTGGAAATATAAACCCTTCTAAAACCTCCAGGGTGTTTTCTCAGGAAGTGTCTAATGATTGTCACTATATCTGTTGCATCGCTTACTTTATAGGCTAACGTAGTGCAAGTCGTTGCTGGGGTTTTGCCAGTGATCTCCTAGGCAACTGGCTGCTCAAAGGAGCCACAAATAGAAGCAGTAAACCCCGCTCCCGATTTCGGTCTCAAAGCAGTTTGCACTTTTAACATTCACCGTGCAAGGAAATATACATCCTACAGAGGATGGGTGATCAAAAAAGCATGCATTCCCTTTCTTAACATACTACAGCCACAGATGTTGGGAATAAGAATCACATTTGTGCGTTAGTTCCAAGAAAATAACTGAATAGCTTATTAAAAAGTGTTTTCCATTTGACAGATTTTACAAATAAACTCTCAATTAACCACAGTACAGTGTTCACACGGGCTGCTTAGTAGTACGAGGCACTCATTTAGGCTCCTCAGGCATCAGGGAAAATAAGAATTTATTCTGGTATATTTTAAAGACTTATTGTAATGACTTTATATGGTTACTTATTTCTGTTTAGTCTACAATGCAAGCACAAATTTATTAAACTTAGGTCACTCATGCATTTTATTAAGACAATACATAGCAAGTGAAAACCTAGAAAGAGTAATCTGCTGTCAGCTGCTCTGAATAACCAGTTCATATATTATTTAATTACATCTCTCCAAGAATAACAATTAATCATTCATGCTTGCTCATTAAATATAATTTTTAATATCTTCAGCAATTTTCTTTTTAACTCATTTGAAAAACAGCAGGTATTTTATAAAGAAGTATTAGAATTTTTAATAAATTATTATAGAGTATGTACACCACTAGCTTATTTATATCTTCGTTTCCTCTGTATTTGTATAACATTATAGTATTATACAGAGAAAATTAATCGTTCTCCAAGAGAGACTGTGGAAAGGTAAATCAAATGAATTCTAGTTTTAAAATATATTTCAATATAAAATGTGAATGCTTTCAGAAAAAGGTATTCTCTGAGTTATTCAAACAAAATGCAGATGCTAGATAACAGGAGGCATAGATTCACCAGCAAAGTAAACACAACCAAAACATGAAAAAATGTCACGCTGCTAACTAATGTCAGTGTCATACTGATAAGGTCAAAATTAATTTTAAAGCCTCCTACAATCTCTTAACAGTGAAAACATCAAGGAAATACATAAAGTAACCATATTACTCACATAGACATCTTTATACAGACACAAATAGATGTCACAAGCGTACACAATTTTATCAGTTTTTATTTGAATGAATGTATAGATCAATTTTAAAACTTGAAGCAGTTTTGCAGTACAGCTTTCACTATATAAAAAGAGTCTTACATTGTCTTGTTTGCTCACTACAGAGGTTTACTGTAACTTGGAATGTATTATTTACAGGTTTTTAATTAGAGATACAAAGACATCTGGTTGAAAAGGGACTCATTATACACACTTCATACTGCACGATGAAAATAAGAAATGAAGATGTACATAAGCTAACCCGAGTATCAGAAACAGCCTAAGTATGTCACACAAACCTTGAGTTCAACACAATCTACTCTTCAGCTGCATTGCTTCTGAGATAACTTGCGCAGATATTTCTGTGGTATGTCTGCATAATGCTGTATTGTGTCACACAGGCAAAGTCACCTATCAGATTATCTCATTCAACCTCTACTGACACAGGGTATGTAACCTCCAGATGCACAGCATACCTAGAATTAAACTGCTTCATAACGCTTAGCTGCCGAGCCAGGAATCCAATTCTGAGTAGATGCACTCTGTCTCTAGCTGTTCTGAAAGTGTTGAGCATTAGGAGACCCATCCTTATGTGTGCAAACTAGTTAAGTCTGTTAGTGAACAAGGCACCTCTTCAGCTGCTGGGGCAAACAGCATATCCTCCCTTTTCTTTAAAACTACTGTTTGGAGTCCCAGTGGCAATACACAGAGTTAATCTCTGTTTAACAGCTCATCTGAAAGCTTCCACAGCTGCTGATCACATGAAGGATCTGGGCAGGTTCAGAGGAATGGGGACAGCCATTGCCCACCAAGCCTCTGAAGAGATCCCACAAAAGGTCTCAGCTGGACAAAAGCAATGGCTAAGGGCATTGCATTGGCCTTTGGTGCACAAGGTGGCCAGCAGCAATTTTGCAGGTATTTCTGCAAAGCAATAACAGACCTGATCCAAGACCTCACAATCAACAGCAATAGCAAAGAAAAGGACAAGGTGCACATATATTCTCTATACCCTTTTGAAGAGGCAATAACACCAAGGAAGTCTGAAGTGCAAAAAAGAAAAATACAACAGCAGCTATGCTGAAGGACATAAGGCTATGAGAAGATGAGGGCACATGGCCATCTTCAGAATTGATTTTATCCAGAGAGTAACATAAAGAATAAATGTGAAGCAAGTCCTCCCACATTAGGATTCTTCCTTGCATGGACAATTTTTGCAATATGTCGATAGACTGGAGAGAACAGCTACCTGGACAAGTTACAGCACAACATCTCTTCAGTGTTTAAGACCAAGTGCCTGTGCCATTAGTACAGAGAGTTATAAATGGGAAGTTGTCCTTTGCTATCAAAGTTCTGCTACCTAAGGAAACCAGAAGCCTTATTTAGGAAAAAAAACCCAAAAAACAACACAGACAAATGGATCATTGTCAAAAGATGTTCTGAAGAACAGAAGAAAATGTACTAATTAATTCAAGGAGAATTTTATAAACAGACCTTACATTTTCCATTAAAGGGACTAGTAATGAAGGTATTTGCAACTGCTGCATTTCCAGGGAACTAACTTCATTGCAAGTCTGGCAGGGAGTTACAAAAACCAAGGAGGCTCAGGTTTATTTTTTCAGCTGCAAACAAGTTACCACAGGATAAACGAGCATGCTTCCCACAAGAGACAAACCAAGCATTTTCATTGGCTTTCCAACACATGGTTTTCCACAAAAATTACACCAAGTTTGTCATACACTTCCACCTGCCTGAATATGTTCTGTAAAGAAAATGAGGGGAGAACCAAAAGATCCAGCCCCTGTTCTCAACCAGAGCCAGGCAAGATTAAGACAAAAAAGGCAAAATCTAATTAACTAAGTGATGCAGGAGACCTCTGCTGTGAAAAGCAGAATAAAAGATATTGCATTGGCTGAAAAGACAGAGAACAGGATGGAGGCAGTGACTGAGCTGGGCAAAAGTCTTGGCAATCAGGATAAAGAATATTAACTTCATGCAGAAAGACAGAGATGAAAAGAGCAGCATGGCAAAAGCACATGCCAAACACCCGGCAAGTCTGGGGGAAAAAAGGTAGTCAAAGCTGACAGAAGAGGGATGAGATTACAACAGACCTAGCCAAGAGAAAACCATGGCATAAGCCAACTTTACATCAGTAGAAGTGAACAGAAAGTGACAGATTTTAGAACTCCACAGTATGAAAAGCCAAGCCAATAGACGATAGAACAAGGAAAGGAGAAGGAAGACTTCTCAGAGCACTTTCAAGGTTACCAGAGGATCTGTATGAAAAAGAAACACATTATAAAACAGTGGGTCCATCTTAAATCAGGGGAAAAAAATAATGTGGTAGTATTAGGAAGGCAAGAAAAGTTACACCTGGCCAGGACGAGCAGAGTTATTTAAGGAGAGGAAAGAAGTACTAATCAGAATGGAAGTAAGGAAAAAAAGCATCAGAATAGGAAGAAATCTTGGATAACAAGTATGACCAACAACAAAATACTTTACACGGTTTGAAACTAAAGTGATTTCTGTAGACTAGGGTAGGGTATTAAGTGAGAAGGATGGAATCAAACATGGTTTTGAATATAATGTAAAGGCAGCATGAAAAAGTCAGGTCAAGTGACAAAGTGTCTCACCAATGGACCAGTACAACTTTGAGCTCCATTTAGGTGTTGCATCCAAAAGTCAAAGCAATGCCAATGGCATGGTACCTCCTCTGAAAATGTGTAGGATTCTGAAAATCAAGACTTTCAGCAAGGTAAACCAATGCTGGCATGAACAGAGGTGATACTCCCTGGAGCAAGCAAATAAAAAAAAAAAAAAAAACCAAACAAGTTAAAACAAACCAGCTAGAGTTTAGGGAAACGCATAAACTGTCCCCACTCCATACGTGTCCAGTCAAACTTCACATCAGCTCTGCTGAGCTTCAAAGTAATAACCCTGTTCTCTTAAGTGCTCTTCTCTACATGATACCATTACCTTCTGCTGCTAAAAAGTTAACTAAAACCAATGATTGATTTTTTCTTGCATACAATGAACAGTAAACCAAAAAAAAAAAAATCACTACACTAAACACAGTATGATACTCTCATCAGCAAACCAATAATTCCACACATTATGTCTAAACCAAACTGAAAAAGAATATGAGATTCTCTGGTCTGCAAGGGAGCAGGTGTCAATGGAGGCTTGCATCAACATTTCAGCTGAGAATCCAGACACCTCAGGAGAGTCATGATCTATTTACTATTCAAGGAATAAGGTCTTTAAGGAGCATCAGTTCTTGTTTCACAACTGGCACTAGTACTGATAGTCACCTTCACCTACAGGAGGTCATCACAAATTCCTGAGAACTTTTCTCTCATTTCACCAGTAGGCTGGAAAATGAGACAGATGAATGCAGACGTAACTGAAGTCCCTAAAGGCAGTATAGATCCTTCATCTGAACAAGATTAACCTCTGTCCCAGAACATAAAACATTGCAAATACCAACCACCAGTTAATTCATGTCCCTGCGCATCAATTCCTGTTGTCCTATAGTTAATAAGGTGAGCAGAAGTCTGGGGTTTACTCTGTCAGGGCAAACTGTACGAAGCCAACTACTAAACCTTGAAACATTGACTCTCACATGAAATTTGTCACATGCTTTAATGAAACTGAACAAAACTGTTAATGATCAAGTGGATTTTGGATCTGATTTCTACCAAATAAGTTAGATTTCCTTCTGTTCGCTCTTATATTACGACATCAACACAAAATATGGTTCCAGTTTTTACTACCTGCAGTCAAAGAAGGAATGTAAACATGGGAAGTTTTTTTTTCTATACAGAAGTGAATAGCACTAATATTGTGAAATGCCCCTTTCTCCATTTACATTTCAAAATTAAAGAAAGATCTGCTACATCTTTCAGGCATCACTTTCATTGCCCTGCAATTCACTGTTATGAAATGACTGTTGAGAAACAAGGATGTCTAGAAGACTGCAAGATGCAAAAAGAAAAAAAAAAAACCTTTAACATTTGAAATGACACATGACATTTTTTGAAGAAATGATTTTCAATAGTAGAGGAAGTCTTGTATCCTTTTGAAAAGAAAAATCTATTCTACTTTTAGGAGCACCATCTATAGAATATGGTACTATTCACCTCATGAACATAACTCAGGGGTCATGTAAGTCACTCTGACCACAGCTGTTGGAAGAAAAAAAATAAAAATCTCTAAACAGCTGTGTTGTAATCAGTTAAAAACAACTAAACTGAAAGTGACTGAGGCAGCTGTTTTAAAAAATTCATCCATAGTTAACTGGTCTCATGCCACTGAACAGTTTAGATAAGCTGTAGTTAGAACACATACCACTCTATAAATTCTTTTTAATCACACATGAATGTGTTCACACAAAGCCAAGACAAAACACAAAGGCTCCTTTAACAATACCTGACATGACATTTCATCCTCCAAGAAGACAGGCTGGTACTCTTGACTGCTGTAGTCAGTCTAAAGGCAAAAAGCCCCACAAAAAAACCAAACCAAAACAACCAAAAAAACCCGAACACAAAGAAAACCCAGAATAATTCCTGAAAACAGAAACTCACTCTATATGTAACTACTTTGGCAGGGGAAAAAAAGTAAGAAAATGCTTTTCTAGAGGAACACACCGTTCATTCCAATTACAGCGAGCAATAAGGACAGAAAGTGTCTGTCCTTACTGTTTCAATAAAATGAAATACTATTTTAACAGATGTACAAACTAAACCAGAATGTAGTGGTTATCTCCTGGAGTTTAAATTCTCAGTGATTGTGGAGGGCTTCAACTTTAGTTTATGCAAGATTTTAAGAAGCTGGAACTATGAGAAATTGGGACACGAGAAAATTTATTTCACAATGAAATCCCTGAAGTGCTGAGCATTGATTTGCATTTTAGCACAAATTCATCATCTGACCGTGTTACAGATATTCCCCACCCACGGCTTCTCTCTTCTCTTTGCTCTCAGCTGTGTATCTTTAGAGAGGGACTCTCAAATAAAAAAAAAATTGTAGATAGAGGCAATTGTTAACATTGGACTGAAATGGAAAGATTGAAAGTAAAGTTTCTGCTGTGATTGTTTTTCCCACATATTTCACTGCATATATGGCTTGAATCCCAAAAGGTTCCCGAGCAAACTAGATGCCCTTTTTACTAGTCTTCTCTTAAGGACAGTTTGGAATGGTAAAGACGGAAAAATGTAGTATGAGGGATTATAAAGGATTCTCCAAAACTCAGGGAACATGTGTTGAGCATACTGACAGCAGCACTTACCTGAGAAGGGTGACACAAAACAGTTCAAAATTTGATGAAAAGAATAAATTTTGCACATTTGTCAAAGTTTTCCCTCCTACTCTTTCTTTCTAGTAATTCTTCAGAAAAACAGTGGCTCTATAGTAGTTTTAATGATTTCTTGGCTAAAATAATTTCTATTACTTTTGGTACAATGCCAGCTAATTCCACAGCTGAAAAAAATAACCAAGAGTTTGCTTTTGATCCGCTACTTATTTTATGAAAGGAAATACTTACCCTTTCAGTCACAACACAGGCGTTGTTTTCCATGAAGTACCATGCCTTATTTGGCATCAAGACAACACTTGGCACTTTATCCAGAAGTACCAAAATTTACCTCATAGAACCGGCATGCACAAGTGTTATATATCCCACAATTATTTCAAGAAATACTAAGTCAACCTCATTAAACAGCATGCACAAGCACATCATAATGAATTACGCTAATGCCAGAATACAAAAAACCCACACCCAATTGATACTTAAGGGAATTATTTAGTGGGAAATAATGATTAAGAGGTACAATACATACTTTGAGAATTTTTAAAGCAAAATCAGACACCTTTCTTAAAAAATGCACTTTTGTTGAACTAAAAATTATGGAGCTGGTTAAAGAAAAAAAATCAGAGTGAAACTCTCTGCCTCATGCTGTGGCAGAGTTTAATCACCGTGATTCTTCCTAGCTCTGCGTGCTATAAATTTATGAATTTCAGATAAGTTAAGCATCTTCTTTGCAGATCGTGGAAGAGACTAAAATGCTTGCAGGTATTAGACCTAATGCACGAAGCCCACTGGACCTCAGGCAGGTGCTGTATCATCTCAGAAGTTGCAATCACAAAGGCATCAGACAGAAAGAGTGGGCTAAAGTTCCCCAAAAGGTGAATTCTTCTCAGAACATTTATCAGCATCAAAACACCTGCTGAGATGTTGTGAAGTATACAGCATTTGTGTTATTGTGAAATACACACAGGCAATTATGCAGCATAGCAAGAGCGGGGCTGCTAATTTTATAGCTGTATTTTTCCACAGTTACCTGGATTCATAAACTATGAGGGGGAAAAAAAGTATTTCTTTTGACACTGCAGGAAACTTAGGAGAATAATATTCAATATTGATGAACTAGACTGAAAAAGAGTATTATATGAGAACACTAGAAGCTGGCTTTGGGAAGCCTAGTGCAGAAAAAACCAAAAACCTGCTAAGGAGTTTTTCGAAGAACTGACCTTTACTATTAATGGAAGCAGAACACACAGCAACTAAAACTGAAATTCTGGAAGAGCTGTGCAATTCACTAGGATTTTCATTTCTGTCATTTGGAATACCTTTACCATAACTTTGCTGGAGAAGTCCTTTAAAAATAAACTAGTGTTTGTAGCCCACTACGAAAAACAACTTAACTAGGTCTTCTATTTTCAACCATTATGTATATTCCCACATGTGTGAAAATCACTTTGGAATTTTTATTATTTCCTATACGTCATATATCCGTTTAATGTTATTTGTTCTGTGTAGATTAATAAGTAATTACATATTTCCATCTCTCAGTTCTCAGCTAGGTTGCTATCTAGTTTGTTTCTCTGAGTTATTTAGGCTGTTACTCATGCTTACTGTTGTACAATAGCAGCAAGCAACTCAAGTTCAGCAACACATGCATTCTGCAAGCGCGATTCAAACTATTGGCACTTCAAGTAAAAGGTGATACATTATTCACTGTGCAGTGTCACTGGCAAATATTTTTTTATTTGAGTTAGCCAATTAAGAGCTCTGCATAGATAAGTGATGTCTACCTGTAGAAGGAGTACACCTCCTTGGCCTGCCAGATACCATTCCAAAAAGATTATACCAGAAGTACAGTTTGAAGCCACTGGTAGGAATTATACTGAAATAGAAAGCTAACTTAAAAAGTTACACCAGACTTCCAGATGCAAGCACTGTACTAACACAGCTGCAGAACTTCCACACTACAACTGGTTTTCATCAGGCAGCTCAGACTGAACATATAGGCATCTGCCCCGCTCCATGCGGACACACGCACGGAGCTGTAGAAAATTAATTATTTGAGGGTAGAATAATGGAGTGATAGTGAAGGTTAAGAAAAATCATTAAACTGCACAGATTCAGTTCCTCATGTCACATCATTCTTATGAAAGTTGCAAACACTATTTGGGAAACCCTACAGCATGTTCAAGAAGTATGGTGAAACCCAGTCTCTATCGCTGCTAAAGAGACCTGGCAAAAGGCTTGCATGGAAATACAAAAACAAGGAAACCATTACAGTAATCAATTCCAGACCTTGCATTACTTATATTAAAGAAGAAACTGTCATTGCTCTAAGAACTAACTTTCATTCTCCTAATAGCTACTGGTTCACTGATCACAGCTTGTGAAACAGCTTGCTAGCCAGAATGCAATTCAAGTAGGGGCAATGTAAGATTTCATATGAAAAACTACAGCAACGACAACATGGGGAAAGTTTCTGTCCCTCATTTCCATCCTCACTGGTGGCAGAGAAAATAGAGCTTCCCCAGGGGCTCTGGAGATCTAGTCAAGGTCTACTGGGTGAGCAGGAGCAGGCACTTGCCTAGAAACTGCATAAAAGATGCAGAGAAAAACACAGAAATATCTAGTGAGCCCCCCCATCCTACAGACTCCCTCCAATGGCCTTGGCAAAACCGCTCAGCCTTTTAGAGGAAACAGAGCTGCCCCCAGCCTGGCAAAATACCAGGACAACCAGCTCCCCAGCTCCTGGTTTACTGTTTGCTCCTCCTGACCTCTAGTCGTTCCACAAACAGGTTTTCTCCCTGCTTGCTCTCCAACTTTCCCTTTTTGTTATTATTATTACTGCCTCCCTCCTAACAGACCTTCCAAATTCATGTCTTCTATGCAAAAGATAAATAATTAAATGGTAAAATTTAGAGACACATGGAACCATCATGGTTCTGCTCTGCTTGATTACATATTTTGCATTACATATTTCTTACTGTTTAGATGGTAAAAAGGTTGAAGACAAGGACCAGGCCCTTACCTCATGCAGACTGCAGCATAAAAGGGCTCTGATTGCAATTGTGGCTTCTGTGCTGCTATTGAGAAACAATTCATGATTATACTTTACTAAACAGGAATTTCTCATCTTAGACTCTTCCACATCTCAAAACAACAACCCAAACTGAAGGCTGTTATTTTTCAAACTGTCTTACCTTTCTTGACTGCTTTCTCAGTATGAACACACCACCTTTCCTCCCAAAAACATCCTTGAACTATCCTGCATTGACGTTTAATATTTTATGATGGCTGTCCAGTGAATGGCATTGCATGCACAAGATAACCATGACAACAAATAATCAGCAGTTTTTGGCTGGCTGAATGCCACCTGTGAAGAAAACAGCAATTCGTCTCCTTACAAGAGACAAAGGAAAAGACTAAAGGAGCTCTAAGACATCTTGCATTAAACCATTATATTCCTTGCCTACAGTGTAATTGCTTATTTAAACACATTAAGGGAACTAAGAGTTTCTGTACAGTAAACAGAGACAGTCCTCCACCCCCCGCATCCCATCCCCTTTTACATGACTTTAAAGTCAGCTGAAATAATGAAGAAGTAATTGGGGTGATAAGCCAGAGTGATGTTTTATTTCTTTTTCAAATTAAAAAGTTTCAGCTTTAACTAGTGGGAAAAAACTGAATTGGATTTTTTCAATTTCTTAGATTGCCATCAGTTGCTTTTTCGCTGTTAGGTCCTTTGTGGGCTTTCTTCATTTTGCCTGGACTTGGCTGAAAATTAACTGGAACACAAAATGGAAATGCTCCTCCACTTTATTAGGAGCATTTGCCTGTGTTAGCTGGAAGTCTGCACTCCCTCTCTGCCTGTTCCCCCACGTGCTGAAAGTAGGGACAAAACCACTTTCTGTTTCCATCTCAGGCAGGAACACAGCCTGTTTCCCATGAGGTGCCACCAATACTTCATATCTCCCACCACTCTATTACATAGCAAAGATCTAGAAACCCACTCACAAATCCCACCACCTTGTGGAACTGACAGAAGGACAGGATCTGGGTGTCAACCCCCTGCTTGTATATTGCTGTGATTCCTGTAGTTTATTCTGCCATGGACAATAACCACAGATGTTTCTGCAGAACTGGGTTGACATTTTTTTCAAAGCCACATCAGAAATACCCTCATAAAAAACCCACATAACTTTGAATTCTAGGGGTCCCCCTACCTTCTTCTTGTTCTGGAGCCCCAAACCCAGACAGCCTGCACAGGGGCACAGTGGGAGGGAAAACATACCCTGAACACAGAATATTTCTGAAGTTCTGCCCACACTGCCTCCCTGCTCAAATTCATGGAATAAGTGGTTGCAAAGGCTTCAAACCAGCTGGGTCCCTCCAAAGCCAATGCACACAAAAGCAGGAACCATCTTTGTCCACAGAGCCAGGTTAAGCCAACAGTACAACAGCACCAGCTGCCACGCCAGCCCTCACCACCTCATACCAAAGCGCTGAGAAATCAGTCAGTGCATCCGAGAGAAACAAGAGGAACAGAAATTTTAAGAGGAGGTTTTTGGGTAGGCAAAGATTACACTTCCTAAGGTTTTCACTCCGCTTTTAGGAAGTAATGTCCCAGAGAGACCTGGTGAGGTCTGCAATTCAGAGTTGGTATTTCCAGTTTCTCAGCAACCATCACGCCTACAGCATCGTGTGCTTATAAGTTTGGCACGTCAGCCACTTGGGGACTGTTCACAAGCCACATGTGGCTCTAGAGAGGAGCCACTTTCCCTAAACAGGAAGGCTAAGATTAGCTTCCTGCACCTAAAATGCCTGCCTCTCAGATAAATGACACACTTTAAGACATGTAAATGAAGAAAGAGGCCAAGTTACTATTTAAGCTCTCAAATGTCTTCTATGAACTGTACTGAAAAACATTACCTTTACATTGAATAAATAGGTGTTACATGACATTAAAGACTGCCTTGAAATTGTGTGCAATGCTGAAGAGCAGCAAATGGAAGAAGTAAAGCAGAGAAGTGAGAAGATGGGCAAATTGTTACTGGATGCATAAACACTGCAAAGTGTTAATCAAGTGTGTTTCTCCCTATATCAAGTTCATGGCATATAGTACAACATAGTGTGAAAGTTTTCACACCAAGTCCTCTTCATTGTGAGGAGAGAGCAGCAGATTTTGTTTCCAATGATAACAGGATCTCGTTTGAAGCCTTTACATCTGACAATGTACCAGTCAGAGAGAACAAAATTACTCTCTCCATCCTCTCCCATATTTCCATACTTAAACATCCCCAAAGAAAGCCAGTAATTTTCAAAACTTTTCCAGCATTGATGTACCTGTTTCTTTCAAATAAGAAAATACATATGTATTAGTCACATAAAAAGCTTTAAAACTATACATAAAATCTGCAAAATCTGCAGCAACCCACGCTTATTAGCATATCTGTGCCAGTTTAAATGGATGCTATTGATTTAGCTCATCAGATAAACATGTTTACCATCAGCTATGCTTCTGCTGTATTTCCAGTATAAAGCTCAATGACAGATACACAGTGAAGAGTCTTGAAAAGGACAGAACAAGCGCTGATGACTTCTCATCCATGATTTCAAGCAGAAGCTTCCAGTCCTAAGTTCCCATTTGCATAAATTCAAACTTATGAATTATGGGAGTTCTAAGACTAACTCCCTCAGTAACCAGTTTTCCCACTGCTGCTGCTTTTCAGCTGCAAAATAGACATTGTTCTCATCACCTGTCTCACCGTGGTCCTGAGAAACACGTGCTCTCACAGTAACTCATAGCCCACTAAAAAGTGTGCTTAGATTACCCTAAAGTTGCCTTTAGGATATTTTTTCCTTCAAAATTCCGCTCCAGTCAAAGAGAAAATACAAAGAAAAGTAGAACGCTGAACAATTCAAGGAGTTCCTCATTTTCCATTTAACTTTTTTTCCCATCTAAGACGACCATCCTCTAGCACTTCCAGATTGATTTTTGAGATGTCAATGAGGGGAGACAACTAACATCCAGACTTAATCCCATGACTACCATTGTCTTACAAATGGCGAAATCTACAAGAGAAGAGAACAGGGGCAAAACCAGGCAGTATGAATTAAAGTATTAGCCTGCCACAACAGGGATACAAGCAAGGTAACTAAACAACCCCTGAGCATATGCAGCAGCTTTTTCGGCTGCTAATCTTAAAATGGTGTCAGTTCTTGATAGCTCATGCTATGAACACATCAGTGCTTGAAAGGTCTTCGTGGCTCATCGAATCCTGTTTTGCTGCAGCTAGGCTAGATAACAGTCAGAAAACCCCCTTACTGGTTTTCTTTCAACTCTGTTACCCTTCACTTACCCAACCCAGCCTGTTTAATGCAGGCTTCGAAAGATCAAACGTACCTGTCTACATGGTGACATTTAAATTACAAGGGGCTTGCTACAGTTAAAATTGTATTCTTGCTAGACTACGAGAATACTCAATCAATCGCTTTCAGAGTATAGTCTTACAAGACTATTAAAGACTAAATACTTTGGGAAAATAAGCATGTTTTATATTGTATCAGTTTACTTTGAGGCCAGTAAACTGCGTATAATGGCATCTGATGCAGATCTCAGATACAGGAAACCACTACAAGCTCTGAAATACATCACCTACAACATTCTGCGCTACCTTTGAAGCTGTCAGTCATGGAGCATCTCTGCTGGTTGGTTACACTGTATATGAGTAAGAGTGGTTTAGAAGTTACAGTGTGAGACTACGAATTGATCGTTCTTGGGTTTATTCCCAGCTTTATTTGTGATTTGCAATGAAACAAGTAGTACTACAGCAACTCCAAACTGCTCTACCCAAGACCTAGAGTACAGAGACCAAGCAAGGTGCAGCAAACTATGTAGCACTGGAAATTGTAGCAAAAACCAGAATTTGGGTATTCTGGCTATTGGTTACCGTGTAAACCTCAATCAGGCTGTGTAAGCTGAAGTCAAACACATTGAAACGTGCATCTTGTTTAAGCAGTACAGAAACATTTATCAATGGCAACTTTACAACACTATTGTAGAAAATAACTGAATGCTATGCATGATGTGTATAACTGTTGTAAGATAGCAAGTAGTATCCTACATTTTACATTAGTGTAGATAGGATGCAAATTTGCTCATAATTTTAACCTTTTCTGGTGTTGCCTCTCTGCTTTGATTGCAAACTGCATTGTTTTTATTGCTACCACATTAGCTCTAAGCTTCCTCTTGCTGATCAGAGGCCTTTTGTCACTCCTATATTCCCGATTCTCAAACCCTTAACATCTAATGCATATTCCCTGTTACTTCAGGCTTTCTATATGTATCTGCCATTTTTTCCTTCCTCTATTCTCCTAGAAGGACATCTGCCATGTTTCCATTTCTCTGGGCCCTATCACCTCTTTCTGAAAGTCCAATCTTTCAAATGCAGGTTAGTGCTAGTAGACTAAAGATGGCAAGCTAGTTCAAAACTCTGACATTTAAGCTCAGATACTCGTGAAGATTAATCCCTTGGTTCCACAAATAAACAAGTCATACTTCGTTTTCACTTTGGTTTTAGTTGACTTGGCTAACATTACTGCATTTGGCAACTAAGGCAAAATGCTGAGTTTTTTGTAAATTTTCTGTGGAATGAAGTACTGCCATGGAAGCACAGAAGATCAGACTCTACTAATATTAACTCAGTAATATTAAATATGCTTATGCCAACAAAGGCAAAAATGCTACATATGTCGTGTCATCAGAAAAAAATTATGCAACTGTTTATCAAATATACAGAAAATTTACTTGAAAAGACTGTTTTCAGCCTGATATATTACAGATGCAGTTTGAATTTGTCAAGTAATTCTGCTGAAAAAATAGTCATAATGGTATACTGACATGCTCTTCTTGCCTTGTCTCCCTTTAGCCTTACAGATCCGTGTGCTGCTCATGAGGATTTGAGAAAGTACTCAGTTTCCTCTCTGTGAAGGAATTTAAACCCACATCTCCAATCACCAGACAAAAGCTTCTCTCAGGTCAAAGCTCTGTCCTGAACCAGCAGATAGTGGATTAAGCACAGAGCTTCCACACTATCCTGAGGTGGGTCCTTGTTAGGTTTGCTGTGAGGATTGTTCTGCTTTGCACAAAAAACCCAAACAACCCACAAACAAACAAAAAACCAAACCCAAAACATTTCTACATGGAAAAAAAAGTGCCATTTAAATTATGGAAGGCAGAATAGAAAAGAGGATCCCTATCATGTTATGTAGAAGGAATTATCGTGTGCTCCTATCAGTAAGTAATCAAACATTGATGAATAAGTAATCAGCTTTATTATTTTTTTCCTTCTATACATGTTTCTATGTTTTTTTTTCCTACAAGAAAAAAACCCCTTCCTTAGCAGATTTATATTACCCCAGTCACACCCTGTAATGGCACCTCTCTGAGGCAGACTAATCGGCTCTGCTTCCTGCCTGCGGCATATTAGGTCATCCTTCCCCTGATAGCCTGGCTCTCCAGTCACACAGGGCACTTCAGACAGACAGCAAGAAGGACAAATCTGTTCTTCTACAGTCCATCTATATTAAGGGGCTTACACTGCAAAGCAAAGGAAGTGCGGCAAGAGGATACAAATAGATTAATATCATTACAGCTTGTAAACGATCCTAGGAAATTAAAAACAGCCTGCTTGAAGAACATAGACTGATGTGCTACAGGCATCCTCCACACATCTCACCATAGTAACCAGAATAGCCAAAGTGTCTGTATCTGTTAGGTATAGCATTTATATTTGAAACATTTTCCTCCATTTCTGTAACACGCAATTCTGCAATTGGGTGAAGCACTTCTAAGGCAGAAAAATAATAATCAAAGCCTAAAGGAAATGTGGTTTTTATAGAAAGCAAAAGAGAGGGAGAGAAAAAGATAAGAGTTCTGTCACCTGGTTTCTTCACACATTAAAGCCTTCTTGCTACAGAGGTATCTTAATAGATAAAATAGCCGCTCTGAACAATATACATCTTGCATTCCATCACAGATATTTCTGTATCTGCATGTAATGAGATAATTTATTTTGGTAGATATTAATACCAGCAAAAACACTTGTCTATATTTAGGTATTATACTGAAACACTGTTTTCCCAAAGTTCTTGTACTTGAAATGAATATAAATAATCAACCACAAGCAGCCAAAATAAACAAACAGATAAGTTACAATGAATACATGAATGAAGACAGTTCTGATATTTATTTTTTTCCTGCTTTTCAAGCTTTATCGTAAGTTTTCGTTATAGACCAAGTCGAGCCAATAAGTACGATACCTGCTATGCTTGTACTCTGTGTTGAGCACACCCCTTTCAAGCTCACTCTAGAGGTTGGGCTTCAATCGCACCCTCCATCTTACATCTTTCAGCAGCTTGCACAGATTATTTTGCCAATACCACCATGTCAAAGGGACCAAGCTTCCATCAGTGTGTTCCCCTAAAATATTTTTAAATTCTCCAAAAAAATTGCACTTTTCTTTTTATTTACAGTATTTCGGTCATAGTAAAGCTAGCAAAATGTGAGGAGGTACACTAGTAGCTGTAGAACAATCTTGTATTACAAAGCATAGAAAGGATCACTAAGGATTACCCTCTTGGTGTCTGAGGAGGGGAACAAAGCCCAGGAACCACCACCAGGTTTCCTGGCTGTTCCAGCAGATGAGAACACTTGCACATTAGAAATGTCACGCTGAGGGCTGAGAATGCCAAGCTACATCTTGCCTGAATGTAGCTAGCACTGTGGCCCTACGTAGGAATACAACTCAAAATGTAAGCATTTGCATAAAGGTTTACTATAGTCCAGCTAAGACATTTTGCAGTTAGAAGTGTTTTTGTGGGTTTGGTTCCTAAATTTCAACTGCAATAGAACACACCTTTCTTGCTTCTCCATAAGTATGCATTTTTCACAACATAATTTATCACAAAATACATTGCCAGCACTGCCATTTTGTGCTGCCACAGAAGATTTTGCTGAGATAGCCATTAGTGCTAATGCTTATCCTGGCAATGGATCATGCTACTGAATAAATTTGCTTGCTGTAATTAGTTGAATTACTTAAAATTAGCGAAGTGTCAATCATTTGTTCAGCAGGGAGATGCATACATTTTCTAGCAAAAATCAAAGCAGTTGTCATAGTCAACCAAAATGGATACTTGTCTTTAAATTCCTCTTAGGGTTACAAAACATTTAAAATTAAAAGCCACATGGGCCTTAGTTAACTAATCATTTAAGAAAAGTTCTAAGGGTTGTGGTTTTAAAATAATGATTATGAAATAAACTCATAAGAAAGAATGAATACACAGCAATTCTAAACAAAGATGTGCAAGTACGTAACCTGCATAATTTCCCAAAACTACTATAATTCACTTAGCCCTCTTTAGATATTCAACAACCATTGGTATGCACTAGAAATATAACACCGGGAAAGAGTGACTAAGTTTTGTACTACGGTTACCACCTTTCGCTACAGCCTGCGTTGCCTCAGATGCACACCCTTGCCCCTGTGAAGCAACGGAAGTGTTGGAGATAAGTCAAAAATGTAAAGCCTCACCGGATGAACTATCAGCTGAGTTTAAACTCACTGTTGTTGTACACCCTCATATCATGTTTACAAGTCATAAGAGGTCCTGGCTGTAAGCAAGCTACTATTTCCTGGGTGTTTATAGAATCAAAAAACTGCAAGGGAAAACCCGCTGGTTTCTCAGCGTACAGCGAGTGCCTGTTCCTATATTCTTAGCAGCTGAATTCTCACTTTTAACTTTAATGAACAGCTCAAATGTGAAAGTACATAAATATTGCAGCATAATAGTTTAAAAGAATTTCACTGACCCTATTAATTTCAAATGAACGCAATTATAAACAGGAAATGAAAGTATAATTCTAGTGATTGTTAAATGGATATAAACCCCTTACATCTTTATTTCCAGGTATTTATACTTTAGGAACAACTACAGCTTGCCTTGAAAGGCTGTACCCTCAACAGCCCTTGTCTCTACTTTTATGACTACTCATTTCAGGATACCCCCCCACAATTGAGGCAGCAGACACTACTATTAAGGTAGGAACCCTTGTGTGCTTTTTAGATTCAGTAGCCATTTATACCCATTCAGAAAAAGAATGAAGTAAATAAATGGCAAATCTGGGTTTGGAATCAGTACGTATCCACTTTTCACTTCAATAAAGACAGATAAAGGCAGGCAATGGCATGCCAGATTTCAATAACCCACTTTCAAGGCAGATGCCCCAAATCTCAGTTTTCTCCCCTCCCTCCCCAAATCATTGATTACATTCTCCTCAACTTGGATTTTGTTTGCAAGCACGAACTTGTTAACAGGTTCCGTTCAATTCAGGTGAAGTGTGAAGGTCCCACAAAACCTCTAACACCTACAAATCTGCAAAAGCTTCAAAATACTAATACCGAAGCTGGAGGAGAAAACATGAAATCATCATATACATGCATCAATACACCGTATATATTACTAAAAACACATTTTTTTCACCTCAGCGGCACAAATATAAAACTGTTGTAGACAACAATCATTTAAACTCATTCTGTAAACTGTGGATAGTACAATCGCTTTCCTACTGTAATGGTAGTCACATTTCTGTTTTGGCAATGGAAGTACGACAGTTGCATGAGGTTGGGATTTGGTAATGCTTTACTATGGGTAAACAACACAGTCATATGCAAATAAGGACTCAATTCTTCCATACTTTCCTCCCAATCCATTGATTTCCATAAATGATATGCCTCTGAGCAAAGACTGAAGCAAAGTCTGAAATCCAGGTGTGTACTCCATCCCATGATGCTTGTTTTTTGTGGTTGGTTTTGGTTTTTTTTTTTTTTTTTTTACCTCTAGGAAGTAAAATGAGGACAGTTTGCCTATCTCTCCTGTTGAATCCCTGTTAGAATAATAGCTCTACATTTCTGTTATACTTGATGGGGTAGTATTCACATATTCTAGACATGGGTTCTTGGATGGGGATAAAGACTCATTTTTCCTGTAAATTATGTGTTAAAGGAGTAATGGAGTGATGTGTTTATTTGCATCATACTATCTTTATATGAAAACCTGACCTTAGAAGAAATGTATAATAATAGTAGTGGGTGAATAAGATGACATTTGCTTATTTTTTGGACCACTTTAATTTCTGCATTAGTGACTAAATCCAAGCAGTGTACAACATGAATCAAGATATGATTCATTCTGCCATGAATTAATATGCATTAGCTTAATGAAAAAAATCTAAAGGTTATTTAAAAAAGTCTCACCAGCGTGTACATGTTCCAAGGATAAAATGAATCAGACTACATAAAGTTTCAAGACAGTCTCAATCCTGAAACGCGACTGTTTTCAGCTCTTCACAGCTTTGGTTTAGACACAAGAGCTGAGTGCCTGCTAATGTTTCATGTGGCTATTCAGCACGCTGGTTGTACAGAAACAGTAATTCTGACCAGGAAAGAAGTCAGAATTTCTCTATCCGATGCCCTCAAGGTTTGATCAGAATCAGTAGCATTGTGTGACTTGTCTGGATCTTTCTACGTAGTGTGATACTGTCTCCCATGTTCAGCCAGCACATGAGCCACAGTTATCTTCATGAGGCCTGGGTTCCCCTGCTCAGTCAATCCTTCTGCACTATCAGCAGCTTACCACCACCCCAGTCTCATCAAACACAATGGAAATACTCTTCAAACATTTTGATATAGCATCATCTTTACAGTTTAACAGTTTTAACTCAACATGAGGTGGCATCATTTGAAATACCAACACTAGGTAAAAGATCACAAGGCAACCAAGGTTGAATTTCCATTCTACCGAACACTAACAGCCCTCATCAATCTCAGTATAAACTACAGACTCATTTACTATTGTCATTAATGCAGCATCAGGAAGTTATTTACTTAGGAAATATGAGAAAATAATGCAAAAGGCTACTCTCTTCTGTACAGTCCTGAATGAAGTGGCCACTTAATAGCCTCAGTCTCTAATTAACCTGCATAATAAATGGAGTTTTTTGCAGTTTCATTTCATTATACATTCAGCACCATGCTTATAAAGTGAGAACAGTTCAGATATGCAATCCTTAGTGTAGCTTTTTTTTTGCGTACACTTTATTTATATGCTTAAATATCCAGGCCTTTAAGACACTATCTTTTCTGCTGAAATGCAGACCCCGGTAATAAGATGAAAAGTAAAACACTTACAAGACCACATGCAATAGTGGTGGAATACTTCAAAAAAAAAAAAAAAAGAAAAAAGAAAAGAAAAGAAAACAGCTGCTAAAATTCCTGAGAAGAAAGATCAAGCCAATACTCTGACTGATTCTTTCAGCCTCTTCTATCTTGTACATGAGTATCTCTTAACTATAGCAGAGATCTCGATTCACAGTTTATGAAACAGATGACTGGTACAACCAAGTAAGGTGAGAGCTACTCCAGGGACGGAAGCCGCTCTGAGAAGGGGCTTGTCAGAACATCCCATCATGCTCTTCCCAACAGACTGAGCACAGATACTGCTTAGCTCCAGATGGACGTATCACACATTTTCAGAAATAAAGACATAAAGTGAAAATATGTTCCAAATAGCTACTTTCTCTCCTCCCTTCCCCCATGCTCTAATTATAAATCCATTCCTAGTTTCGTTGGATTTATCTCTGCATGCACTCTGCAGTATGCCTGTCATTATGAATGGCAAAGAATTGCATAATGGCATTGTTAATAGTCATTCACAGAAGTGTGCTGAAATGCATTTAAAAAAACCACACAGGCTAAGTTGGGCTAAAAAAGTAGCCTGATTTTAAAACTGCTGAACAGACAACCAACTCCCACTCTTCAGTGAAGCTGCTGAGTGCTCAACACTTGAGAATCAGAGCACTCCATAATCTCTGGTCCTAGTTTGCCTTCTGAAAATTTTGGCTTTAGACAAAAGTCTACTCAATACTAATCCCTGCCACAGGAGTAAAAGAAACAAACAATTTTGGTAGGAGTCTGGACTACTCTAGCTTTGTGTTAGTTGCAGAGCTTTGACTTGAAATGTGATGGCAGGCTTAAGGGGCAAAGGTCTGTGTGCTCAATTTAAACCACCTGTATTACAGACCTGTATTCTGCCCGTGCTTCCTTATGTCATATTAAGGTAACCTTCGGAAAAATTGTCGTATACCCTTGCTTCACTAGACCTCTTGACTGCATCCCTTTAAGTTACAAACCTTAAAACAGTAGTTAATAGTCTTTTTTGACATTTCGCAACACAGTTTCAGCCCCTCATAGATTAACATTTTGTTGCCTATTTTAGAGTGAGTCCTGTCCCTTCCAGCTGTGAAATAGCTTGAAGCAGAAGTAACAAACATCAGAAGACAAAACAGTAACTGCATTTGATGTAAAGCCCTCAAACTATATTTTACAATCTCACAGGCAAAGTGTTACTACATATTTATTGTCTAGATTTTGAGTTGCAATTAAATAGTGATATTCTGGATAACAGGAAAATGCACAAGTTCAAGTTCTGTGGGTTTTTTCCTTATCTTTCCAGCACTCATTAGACTGATTATAGGAACACCTCAAAATATTTTATGTGCCTATCTAAATTCCCTTTCTTATTTCCAAACTCAGAAAAGATGACATGTACCTGCTCATTCATGTTTCAGACAAGAGCATGAACTCCTGCTGTTATGAGCTTTTGTTCACTAAAAGTCAGTAGTATTGTCAAGATAAACACGAAACCAGTAAAACAATGCCATTTTCTTCTGGATTCATTTTATAAAACCAAGTTCCCTAAAAAACAAAGCACAGTAACACTTGAATGAAAGCTCAAATGACTACAAAGAAGAAATGCTGACGTTAGTAATTCAACATAGCCCCCCTGTTTATTGAACTTTGCTGTCCTTTCAGGTTGCTCTACAGAGGTTTGGACAAGACAAAGAAAGGACATTATTTCAGGACCACTGAGATTGAGATCAATTGGGAACTAGTCATTTTAATTTCTCAATGTACTCACAGTTAATTTAAAGGTTGAGAAAAAGATCTAAGATGCAATACACAAATTTATTTCTGTACTTGCGGGAAGCCATCTTAATATTACCATGATTTTTATATATATATATATATACACACACACACACTTTAAAACTCAGAGAATACTATAACATAGCAAACTATTGTTAGTAGAGCCTGTAGCAATAGGACAAGGGGTAATGGTTTTAAACTAAAAGGTAGATTCAGACTAGATATAAGGAAATATTTTACCAGTGAAGGTGGTGAAACACTGGCACAGGTTGCCCAGAGAGATGGTAGATGCTCATCCCTGGAAGCATTCAAGGTCAGGTTGGATGGGGCTCTGAGCAACCTGATCTAGTTGACAATGTCCCTGCTTATTGCAGGGGGGTTGGACTAGATGACCTTCAAAGGTCCCTTCCAGCCCATTCTATGATTTTTGCAGATCCGTTGGTGTCTAAGATCTGATTGAGAAAAAAGGGACTGTAAGGGATACATTGATCATTCTTCACCCACATCCTTTGTAAGCAGATTTGCCATTTTATGTTGGGTTATACTACAAAGTAAATAATAAAATTAAAAGTATGTGCAAGACACAAGAAGGAAAAGCAATAACAAAGCAGTGAGGCAAGCACTATGAGAACAGAGGGCTCTTCTCCATCTGCCCTATCTCAAACTCCATCTCACATTCCTTTCCCCATTTTTCCCAACTTCCCCCCCACCAAATCACCTGCTGCAGGAAAGTGCCACCATTTTAAAACAGTTCTTGGTAATTTTAATAGACGATGGAGTCTTTAAAAAGCACGAGGACCAGGGTAGCTGGCTAGTGCCTACTCCTCCTTTTCCATACTGTTCATAACAACAGCTGGAGTCACAGCCAGCAGCCTTGCAGGTCAGAAAAGCACCGCTCTTCCTGCGCTGCATGTTCTGCCAAAACATTGAGTGGCACATCTCCTCCAGTGTCTCTAAGATTTGAGCTAGATTGACTCTCTTTTTAAAGGCAGCCAGCTTGCCTGCCTCAAACTTATCTAGATCACTAGCCTCCTTTTTCTTACTGCCACCAACATTTGTTGGTATGCACTGGAAGTAATCTATTAGTATCAAGTATATAGGTTCCTTTCATTAAATGTAATTTTCAGAAAATGAGCTGTGTTTAGCCCTATTTTACAATTAGGTGCTGTAAATACCATGCTTGGCAATCTGCTGATAAAAACGCCCACTCCCGAGATTAGGCAGACTCTGTGCTGCTTTCCTCTCACTCTCAGAGCTTCCACTTACAGGGAACAGTTTGATGCTGAAGCTCGCAGAAGCTCTTCCTGTCAAGGTCATTGCAAAGGGCTGCTGACTGCCCCTCCAGACTTGACCCTGCCCGCTTTGCATTTAGTTTGACATTAGGGTCAGTTTTGCCACGACAGATCTTCCTTACTGATACATGTATGGGTATAGAAGTGAAAAACAGAGCGATGAGCTACATCTTAATTTTGTGCTCAAGTTCCTATTGTAACCAACACCTAAAAGCAGAACTTTGAGCCAGTATAAAAGTCAGAAAGGTTGGCTCTACAGCTCAGAGTGAAACATTTCATTGTAAAACGTTCTTTTCATTTAACAGAACTGCAGATTTTCACATGATTGAAAAGCCTGAGAGTTGAAAAGGAATAGAAAGGACACCATTCTCTGTTAAAATACATACACCTGTATAATACAAAGGAACAGAGAAGACAAGGAGGGAGAGGAAATCCCTGTATTAGTAAGTTAAGGCAAGGATATAACAAAGATGCCTGGAAAGGGTAAGGTAATTATGTAGTCACTTCATATTTGTAGTTACTTTATAGCCAACTTAATAGGAAAATCAGGGAGCAGAAGGATGCAGTTGAATTCATGAGACATCATAGACATCGCATTGGGAATAAGTGCAAAGGTTTGGCAGAACAAGAGAAAATATTAAGGTAGAAGCAAATAACTTAACAGTTTTGTTGCATTTGGTTTCTGTTTTGGGGCTTTTTGGTTGGTTGGTTGTTTTGTCTTTTTAAACAAAACGCTAGGGGGCAATGCAGAAGGAATCTGCATCCTGCATAATGCAGAGGCTGAGACTGCTTTACAATATTGTTCATGCACCCAGCACACATGGACTCTTATTTCTAGGGCTTGGGACCTTCTTAAAGAAAATTTCAAATCTCTCTCCTGAAAGATAAGTTTTAGTGTCTTCATTTTTTTCCCAAAATAGTAAATTGTCAACAGTAAGATAATGCTAACAGGCTCAGCTTAAATCTGATTAGATTTGCATTTACATGGCTAGTCAAACTGATTGGTATATATGAGAACTGGGTAAAAACAAAAGGTTGTAGTTCTTGAGTTTAACTGTACTCCTAAAATCAAAAAAACTTATGTTCATGTTTAAGAGTTAGGCTGAACGATCAGCCTTGAATTTTCTCTTCAGTTTCTGTTTAATAGCATCATAAATTCGAATGTTTCAGGCCATTATTCTACCTTCAGAAGTTCAACTTTCAGCAAAAATCACCTACAGGCCTTACTGCAAATACGATACTTCATTATTCTGTATAGTTTTATCAATACGTGTGGATAAACAGACATCCTGATTGGTTTTATTTTAATTGCCAGCAGTCAATCTTCAAATACTTTCATTTATTGAGTTACTAAGTTGCTGAGTATATTGCATTACTAAGTATGAGGTTCCATAACAAAATCTTCAAAGCTTTAAAAACTCCTCACATTTTTCACATATTTAGAGTATTTCTCTCATAGTGTATATGTAAAATAAAAAAAATGGCTGCTAAAATCTGCTTTAAGAACTAGACTATGAACACCTTTAGCAGAAGTTTACTATAGCTACTTTGAAACCTTTTCTCTCCAATACTTTGCTAGTAGGCAATTATAATATTACCACAGTTAAGCACTACCCTTGCACTACCTTTTATCTTCCTGTTAAAATATCAGTAAAATAAGCAGGTTTGGATTAGCTCCACATGGATTCAGATCCATATCTTCTGTTACACACATCAGCTGTCTGTTTTCTGTTACTTAAAACTATCACTATCCATGTCCTCACAATACTTCTACCCTCTGTTTTTTTTTTAAAAAAAAAAAAAAAAAAAAAAAATAGAGGCCAATAACATCCTTGCATGTTCCATGGACACATTCTAAAACAATACAAAACTTTATTTTCATCTGGAACTGTCCCTCTCCATATATGAGGCACATTTTAGATACATGATAGAATTAACTCTCCTGACTATAAAAGCAAAGCTACTTACTGATTTCATCTGCCTATGAAATACTTCTTGTTTTTCACCTTCCAAACTGATGGTCCTATGGATGGACCTTCATCTTTCAGCTGATGGTCCTAATGACAGAAAAATTTTTCATAGCAGGTGGCAAGGAAATGCCAGGAAGTTTTATGTAACTGGTGTGGAAGGGGCTCTAACAAGAAGGGACACAGTGTAGCATAAGTACTAATGAAGGGAAAGAGATTAATTGCCTCTATTGTCACTTGTATTCATCATTTCATCCATTCTTTTAAAGGAGCTATACATGAATAACATAATGAACACATATGAAGAGCATGAAACGTTTCAAACTAAACTTGTTTGAAAACAGAATGTTAGACAAAAAAAATTGATATAAGAAATGACTCTGTACCAAACAGGCTTAAATCTGTGGTGCCTGGATGACCAAAATAGCTGGATCCCACCATGTTTAGGGTAGATGGGTGTCCCCATATTTAGATTTTTGTATAATAAAAGGACAATTAAGTCCCTCTCTGGGATGTGTCCTTCAGACTCCATATGGTATGAGCAGAACCAGATGCCAGAATTACACAGGCCATCTTTGATAATAAATTTTCAGCTGGAAAACCATTCAATGTGACACTGCTCTATTCACTAAGGCTTTCCCCTGTGATAACTCCACACTGGCATTCTACTGCAAATATTAATTACTAATTAGTAACGATACTGCTTCCCAACCACACACAACAGTAATTAAGTGAATGATATTACAGGGCTGGTTAGGGGAGCAGGGAAAAGTGGAGAGAGTCCTCTGCATCACTTGCACAGCATTAGCCCTATCTGACTAGGTTACACGTGAATCCTACAGCACTTTGAAGCTCTTATATTCTGTGTTTACATCCTTTGTACACAGATGAGATTTTGCCTGAAGATGGTCATCTCTATCAGGATAAATTTCATCCTCAACACATATAGTGCCTCCTGTTTTTAGAGTGTTCTAGCAAATATTATTTATTCTCAGAGCCTGCAAGATCAATATATCCATATGCATTTAATATGAAAACAAACCCAGGCACAGCCCCAGCCAAAGGGACCCAGGCAAGAAAAAGCTGCAAGCCAGCAGAAGAGGGTGAATGCCCCGTCCCTGCTCCTGCCCAAGAAAATGCAACCCTGGAAAGATCCTCTCAAAATCCTACTTCCTCCACCACCTTCTCCTTTCCCATATTCTCCCATTCAGTCCCTGATACAGATTCCAGGATAATTACAAATTCCCAGCACACTAGAATCATTCAGATTAACAGGATCTTATCAATACCGTGAATGTTACATATGTTTGCAATCTCTTTGGAAAGATTCTTACTTTCTAGTTTATGCTAACAGAAATAAGTCATGTGACCTTGATTAAAAGCATCAACCACCCCTCAACTAAGAGGATCTCCTTAAAAACACGGTTAGGGGAAACTACACAAATACTAGGTACTATAGCAAAACTGTTTGAGTTCTTTTTAACTTTTTTTTTCACATTATTTCATTAAGAAAAAAACCAAAATCAATAAAATTGTTCACTACAGATTATTCCATGGATGACACATCCAAAAAGGGAAGGAGGAACACAGCTTGCAGTGATCGGTTCATTTTGACAGTGATATAAGCTTACATCAAACTAGGAGAAAAAGGCCACGCACGCACGCACAAGAGCAATACAAAATGGTTATATAACCATTACTACCCAAAAATTATTATTCCCCCTGAACAGCAATTTTAAACAAAACTATGAAACAGACTTAATGGTGTACAACATGAAGCACCACATTGCTTTTTATTATTACCTTTCACAATATGACGACTCCTTAAAAAAAAAAAGTATTCAGACAAGTCAATCCTTGTTTACATTCACAATTTGCTAATGCGCTATAGAGAATTCTCAGCAACCAAAATCTCTTGTAAGCATAAACCTGAAACAAGTCTGTGATGGTAACACTTTAAATTAAGTGTCTTAAATATACTTAGCTATGCATTTAATTTAGACATAATAAGGCATGGTGTGTATTACATATCAAAGAAATACTAAAGAAAATATCCAATGTGTAGTTTTTCCCCATCCAGACAGTTCGTTTCTCACATTCAATGCTAAGAGAAAAAGGCAGGATTTGCCCTGTGCTTTTTTGGGAATGAAATGTTTCAGTTTATCCAGCAAATACTTTCAATTGAGTGACCCAGCATCTGGCCATCAGTGGAATGCAACAACCTGCACCTCCGTTAGCAAGCTGGAATAAAATAATTGGAAAACAATGTGGAGATTACTATTACTGCCATAAAGTATTAAACTATTGCTAATATTCCAAACTTGAAACCTGAGGTCCTGAGTCCTTGGTCTGAGTGACCAAGGAGAATTCGCTATATTATTAGTTTATCAGATACCAAAAGCTTCATCATTTGAAATAAGGACCTAATGCCAATTTAACTAAATGTTTTTATATAGCATTAAGATTTAAAACCTGAAGCTGAACCTATTTGGCCAGTGAAAGATCCAACAGCTAGGCATGGTAACCTAGCTCCAGCATTTGCAATGAATAAAGAGCTTCAAAAACATAAAACGCTCTCTATTTTTTCAACTTAAACCCTAAATTGCCTACTTCGGTAATCATCTCTCTGCATCCCTGGAAACATTCAAGATCAGGTTGGACAGGGCTCTGAGCAGCCTGATCTAGTTGAAGATGTCCCTGCTTATTGCGGGGAGGGTTGCACTAGACTTTTAAAGGTCCCATCCAAACCAAACCATTCTATGATTCCCTGCTAAGATACCTTGCTACTTCCAACAAAAATGTGATGCAGCTAGTTCCCTCTTAGCAGCATGTTGGCTCTCTCTAGACCCTGAGCCTCTGCAGCACCACCCCTTAATCCTGCCCAGAGTCAGCCAGAGGTGAAGGAAAGCTGCAGTTTCCACCACCACCTCTGGAAGTAGAAGCAATGTAAACAGAGTGAGGAACAAGCCCACAATGAGTGAGGGTTATGCAGATATACAGGCTCTTGTTTGGAAGTTAAAAGGGGATGCCCAAATGCATTTAGTTTTCTCAATCTGTAATTGACAGATTGATCAGCATATTTTTAGAGATAACCATTGCATAAATGTGATAAGCATTTTAACACCTACCAGACTTATCTAGGTGCTGTCACTAAGACCTACTGAATTCTATAATTGCGTCAGTTACAGACTTTGGAAAAAGGAAATCCCAGACGCTAAACAGAGACCCTTCAGGTTCTAAGGAACCTGAAAAAGATCTCCATACAATTCAAAGTAAGTTGAAGTTGGAGCAACCCAAATTTACTTAGTGGGTTAGGATAAAGACTTGGTTACAGAAACTTTTATATAATTTCCTGTCCCACTGATGACTGCAAAACAGCAGCATGTAACTGAAGCTGATCCACTGTGTCTCTTATAGCTCAAACCCACTTTCTGTAATCCAATCTAACTGTAACCTAATTGTACATAAAACAATCTATTGCAAAAGAGACAACCTGACTTGGACTGTAAGTGCCCAGCTTATGGAGTAGGAGGTACTGGAAGCCCTCCAGCTGAAGTGCTAGGTACCAGTAATAACCACGCAAGCCATCCTAGAACACTGCCCACTGCACTCATGTTCCGCCACAGTGCGCCAAGGAGAGGCCACCAAGGGACCATACCCCATGTGGGGCCTCAGTCCTTTAGGCGATAACATGAATGAAAGTGTACAACCTCTATTGTAGAGATGGAAACCCCCTATGAAGTCTCCAATTCAACATGACAAAAGTCTTGAGAGATTCAACTCAAAAACAGACTCAAGGCCATCAACGTCCTGATGGAGGACACGTGGAGACAGCCAAGGTCATTCAAAGAACAGAACAGCTCAGAAACCCAGTGAGGAAATGCTGAAAAAGTGGAAGAAGGAAAAGGCAACACAGGCCTCAAAAGAAAGCAGCACTGGAAAACACCTGGTCCTATAGCAGCTGGGAACATGGCTCATTGAAGCAAAGGGAAAATCCCCACAAGGAAAGCAAAATTTGGTGGGGAAAAAGAAAAAATAATCAGCTGAAGCACTCATCCACAATTGTACTTCTACTTCCTAGACCCATCCTTCAGAAGGACAAGAACTGTTCACACCTGAATTTTCTGGTAAAAGCTCAAAACTGTGGGATGAATTTATGTCACAGGATCAGAGAATCTCCCTCAGGTTTCATGTTCTCTCAAAAATTGCAGGATTCCTCTGTTAAAAAAGCATGTTAAAAAAAATTTAAATCATTTTTTCAGCAAGAGTCGTAATTTAGCAGCAAATGGAAGGATTGCCATTCGGGTTACAAGTTCTGTCACTTACCTGCAGAGTGAATTATGTTTAAAATTCAATAACATAACACAGTTTGCTGTTTCATTTAATATACACTATGACAATAACATCCACTTACAATTTTTTAACCATATATACCTAGGGGCTAGGAGCTATTGACTAATACTACTGAAGGTAATGTCAATCAGGGTATCTTTTCCAGGTAAAATGAACATTTGAAGTGGCTCATTTCAAAATGGTAAGATGCTTAACTTGCCATTACATATGCTTTATTTTGTTCCATAAAAGGAAAAACGATAATACTGCGTGCCAAAGTGATTCCAGTGAAGGTGACAGGAATCAATGCACTTTAGTTTTCAGGGGCAATTCAGAAAATTGTAGAAGGCATGAAAATGCAAATGCCTTTGATTCAAAGCCTGAAGTTTTAGAAAATGCAACAAATAAGACTAGTCATAACGATTAAAAACATCTTTATTTGACCATTCTTGGACTTTTACTATTTGGACATGCAAATGAGGAGTATCTTCCAGAAGTTCTGGGGGCCCTTTGTACTTTGTTTTTTTCTTTAATATATCTGCTGAAAATGTGAGGTTAAGAATCTATCACACATCAATAAAATGAATGTTAAAGCTGAACAAGTAGAAATTGGCAAGCAAAGCCAGAACAAATCTGTTTATCATGCCACTGAATTAAATTTTCAGCACAGCATGCATATTAAGGTTTGAGACTATTGCCATACAGTCAAATTTAAATCTATAAAAACCACTTCTCATCCATAGAAACTTAACATTAACAACTTTGTGTAAACCTTATTTTACCAAAACAAGAAGAGAGACAGTTTCCTTGTAGAGTCTTTTTGCATTTTATTTCACAATCTAAGCAGATTTTAATTTCTTAGCTTGTCAGGAACAACCCAAATTTAGAAATCAATTTACACTCTAAGTAATAAGTTAATTTTATTAATAAATTAAAAGCTAAAAAAAAATTTGAAAAGCCTACCACAAACATTTTCTTTACCATCAGCGATGATTACTTCTCCACTGGGAGCAAACAGCAGTGAATATTCTCCCCCAACAACCATAATGTGTATGAGAACAGAACATAAATAATCACTAAACTAAAGCATTAAAGCAACCAAATCTGTAAATCTAGTTGTAAAAGACAGCTTTGGAAGAAGCGTGATATCACCACGAATCTCAGAAACAGAATACCATTTCTCATCTTGTCATGACAAAAGTTGGTTTTCACAGGTGCTGAGTTATGACCACCAGAAGTCCCACTGTTATCATACATACGTAGATGAATCATTTGGCCCTATGAAGATGAAATGCCAAGACTTCAGGCCCCCAGACATTGTCCCCACTGAAATCAGTGATGCTATTTCAGTAGAGGCAGGCTTTGCATGTAAAGGAGCTGATCTGGCTCCACCATTGGCAGGGAGAACTTTTCTCCCAGATCACTATTGATATTGCATTTTTACAACAGCAGGGAATGGCTCATCACACCTG
This sequence comes from Fratercula arctica, assembly GCA_947846985.1. NCBI lineage: Eukaryota > Metazoa > Chordata > Aves > Charadriiformes > Alcidae > Fratercula > Fratercula arctica. The sequence continues at coordinate 33,495,754 of CANTUZ010000010.1, forward strand.
AGAACCTCTGACTTCTCAGCACATACCCCCACACAAATGCCCCTTGAAGCTTCTCATCTCAATAAAGACACACTGCTGTCCAGATTTTCAACCATGTGCAACAACGGAAGAGTCCCTTCTGGAGACAGCCACTAACACTGCTGAGTCAAACCTTGGAGTTATGACAGAGCAAATACTCCCTGGCAGAAACTGTGAAGTGTGTTCCCAGTGTAGTGAGCCCAGGCTACTGGCTCAAGAAAAGTGGATTGAGCTAAGCCTCCTATTAGTCCAAAAATCATAATGTTGGCCGTGCTAAACATTCTGACCCCAAGCACTGATGTTCAATCTGCTGCATAAGCAGCTCATTCCTCCCTGCGTAGCATACTTACATGTTACACAAAGTGATGGAACAGTGTTGAAATCATACTACAGTGATCAACTAAATAAGGCAGAGGGGTGGATTAATAAACAGATTACTCTAGAATTACATTAAGAGTTCAGCATGAGCTCTCTCCTGTGTACATTTAAGAATAAACTCTTTTTACACATTTCTGTTAGGAGCTTCCATTACTGATTTATGCTGAGAGACACATCAGCAACATTAATTGTGCAAGTTGTCTGAAGATCTTGGAGGGGGCAGAAGAAGGGAGCAAAAGTCTCCCCAAAACAAAAAAAAAAAAAATATGCATTCCCAGCAAAGCTTCTGGTATGAGAGTTTAATGTGAAATTTCCCACTACTCAGAAGTGACTGATGCCCAGCAAGTAACTGTAAGATTAAATTGAAAAGTGTCTTTTACTCAGAAGTTTCGAGCTGGTCTAATTTTTTTTTCTTACTCATGCACTCCTGATTATCTTTTAAAGCTTCCGAGGACCATCAGTATTTTCATGGCTAATTTCATTCTGGTAGTTTGAATCAGAAGAGGAAAGAATACTTCTCTTTTGTTAAAAATCAAAACACATCTTCTATCTCTAGTGACAGCTGCGTTCAGTGCTCTTCTATAATTGAGATTCCAAAGTTTACTGAAAAGTGATGACACAAACATACAAGATAAAGCCACTCCATAATGCCTAGGGATTCAACTTGACAGTTTCAAAACACTGACTCTGTAAAAGCGTGACTGGAAATCGCAGGATGATTGAAGCTCAAGTGCAAGAGACACAGGCTGCTGGTGGAGAGGAACCCTGAAGCATGGAACAGAGAAACTAATTAGGCTTCCTATTCCATCAGAGCTAATCCTGTTCAGCATAGCCTCAGCAATAAATATTGATGTGATACCTTCATCATCCTTTCAAAGTTGTATCCCCAACTTAGCACCACAGTGCTAAACACAGTACTGTTCTGCTTTCATCCAAATTGTCCATCTTTCAAAGTAAATCTCAGCAACACCACCCAGTTTCTTATCTTCACCCTCTCCATCTAGACTGAGATTTTCAGCATACTTGCAGAAAATCATCTGCTTTGGCCAATCTGTTCTAAATGCACATTTATTGCATGTCTTTGTGCTCAAAAGTGAGAAAATGTTTGCCAGATTAAGGCTTATTTTTATGGTACACCCTCATCATACAACTCTGGAAAAATCAGAGCATGCATTACTGATTGGGGTTTCCCTACAGCAAACTGTGTCAGTTTTCCATGGCTGTCCTCCTGCTCTTTCTGTATCTTTATTTCAGACATTGCATAAGAACAGGAAAATCAAGAGCTGAAGAAGAGTGAAGGGAATGTGAATGAGTACCTCAGCAGTCAAAGAGCAGAAGGAAGACTTGCCACCACTCAAGCCCTGAAGATAAATGAGACAGGAGGCAAAGGAAAGGCTAAATATGGAGAAAGCACAGCTGCCAAGAAAGGAACTATCTAAAGAGAACAGGAAGGCAGCCATGGAAATACCCATTTCAGGATACCTACATTTAGGAGAGACAGGTGGCATAACTCACTGGAATCCCAGCCCCAGTTAAGCTTTCAACCTGGCTCAGGAGATAACAGCCAAACACCACTTGTTTATCAAACTTTTTGGAGAGCATTCCTGAGTTAAGTTCTTCTTCATTGGTCATTCAGAGATTCATCTTCTGAACCAAAACAATAAATTTAAAACCTTCCCCAATGAACTGTGAAAAGCAGGGGAAAATTCTACTAGAACCAGAAGAAACGGTTGCTTCCTGTTTAAATTAGAGTAGTTTCCACTGGGCACATTTTGGCCCAAGCCTGTGTTTAACACTGACAAGTAAGCAGCCTTGATGCGCACTAGTCACGAGGGACACACCTCAGCCTAATGCAGCATATCACAGCAACAGTCTCACTGATTCCAACAGCATGAAGACAAATCAAACAGAATCACGAAACAACACTTTTTACAGGTTTAAAAAGCTCTAGCCACTCCATATTGAAATGTAACGGTCTGCAGGCACGCCCTGGTGTTAGGTGCAGCTCGTGCAGCGATGGCTTGAGGCACATAAGGGTAGGCTTTACCATTACCTTGCAAGACATCATCTGAGCGTTGTGCCATTGGTCTTCAGTGCTCACAGCAGTAGCTTACAAACGTAAACATGTCCAACAGCTTCCCCCACCCATCTCCCCTGAGACCAACGACATGCTGTACCAGTAAACAGAAGGTGGATTTGGACAGGGCAGGCGTAACCTCCTGACCACAGAGAATATCACCTTTACTAGGTGAAGATACAGGTAGACCATCACCAGACGTTTCTGGAATAACAGATGAGACTCCAAACTTTGCTTAATCCTAAATCACCTGGACTGATCTGTCTTGTTGGCTCCTTGTTGGGGTTGGTCCTCTAGAAGACATGGATCTATACAAGCTTAAGCCGTAAAACTTGGTGTATGCTATAAAACTATAGCTAGATTGTTGAACGCCATGAAAATAATTTGTATAACATAGTAAAAATATTAACATAGTCAAAATTTAAAACCCACCCCAGAATTTATTTATATCTTCTAGTCCTAAAACAGTCTATCATACCTGACGGAAGCATTTTGTATGTCAGGAAGGTATTCTAATTTAGCATTAAAAGTTATTTCAATTATTTTTTTCCCTGCTTCCTTCCAAAGCTGTTCTTTGCAATTCTGGAAGAATAGAGGGGTTAATCTGGTTTAATTTGCTTTTTCAACAATCTTTACTGAATCCTTCACCAAGGAAATGGATTAACTATGAGGCTGTCATATACACTTTCATATGATAGGAAGGCAAACATACACTCAAGAAAAATAAAGGGTGGGGGTCTGAATATATTTTCTACAACAATGATAAACCTTTTGGATCTCTTTTTCTACAGTACTAGAAGAAATTCACATTATAAATCAATATACTGAGTTAATATTTAAAATATGAGTTAGGAAAACCTTAAGAAGTCAACTTCCTAGATTTAGCAATTTCACTCTTAAGTGTAAACACATGAAAATAATCCATTTCAAAATGGGAGGGGGAAATTACATGGATATCAGGAAAGCAAAGAACAGCAACATAGAAGGTAATAATCAAATTCGTCTTTCTAAGCACAGTCTGAGGCAAAAGACTTACAACATAACATAAATTAGTTCCACTGAAACTGGAATTTTATTCCTGAGTTTAACCACAATATTTCCAAGCCCCCAAAATATATAAAACTGATCCAAGTGTCATGCAGTAAAAAACGTAGCTTTTTAAAAATTAAAAGCTTATTGTAAAACTTGCTTTTCTTGGCAATGTCCATAATATTCATTTACAAGAGCACATGTTGATTATCAGTCTCTCCCTTAAAAAAAGGCTTCATTTAGATACCTGTTTACTTGTTAATCCTGTGTTTGGAATACACTCGGAAAACTACAAGCACAAAGAAATTCTGTAACTAACATATATTAAAGCACTGGAATATTTAAATAATGCAAAACAACCGAGTTGTGATGGTATTACTGATTCTAGCAAAGAACACACCCATCAGCATCTACCATAAACAAAACCATCCTGATTCTACCATCATCCTTATTCTAAACAAATTATCAAACCAAAGCCACTCCACACCCAGAAGCAAACTGCTAGAACACAAAATTACTTAAAATAAAAAAGGCACTACAGCAGACTGTTTATACAGGGAGTTACCTTTTTTCCTTTCTTTTTCCTGTGAGCTGGTTTAGCATTTTTCTCCTTTGCTTCCTCACTCATTTTTCAGCAGGTAAATACACAGGGGAAGGGGAATAAAAGAGATCACTGCTTGTATTCCAACATGCAAAGCCACCGCAAATATTCACAGCGCTGAAACCAAAGTCCATCTGCTGACGTTTCTCAGGCAAGTAACAGAATAACTGCTGTTTAAAGGCAGTCTCTGCTCCTCCTGCACAGCCTTGAATTGCTTATAGCCTTGTTCTGTTTTCCTCAGTGAGAAACTGGGTGTTCTCACACCAGTCTGATTCCTCTAAAGAAAAGAAAAACCATTTTCCTCCCTCATTCTTAACTAGTCTTTACTCCTGAGGCAAGATCTCGTCAACGCTCTCTAGCTTGGTCATCCACAGCGCTTCCAGTCTCTTAAATGGGGTTGATGAGCCACACAGAAATTAGCTGCAGACGGCTGACAAGTCTGAGAAGCCTTCACCAGCGGATGATTTGCCGTTTATTGCAGACAGAGAAAGTGAGCCTGAATTGCTCGGATTGCCGCTCGCATACAATACCAACATGTGTTGAATGCATCAGGGCACACCAGAAAAGGAAACCTCCAAGAGTGATAAAAGATCAGGTTACTGGATCTTAAAGCCACTCCCAGGCAGATTCAAACAATAAAAGGCACACCACACTGCTGAAGAAATTGCTAGATGAGATGTTTACGTTTTCACCAGCTCCATAACCCCGTCCAAAGGACCTGCAAATTGCCACTCTGAACAATAAGGTTTATAATATTAATTATTCATCTCATAAAAGGAGCAACAATATTTCAGCAAAACATGTATTTACGACTACCCCTGCCTGTGAAAGCTTGCTCCTCCCTTGGACGCCTGTTCCGATGACAGGATTTGTACAGTCTCTCTACTAATGCAGCTCTCACACAAGTGTTACGTGCGTCATGTATGTGCACGACTGGCAAATTGCAGATCATGTTTCCACATGCTGATGACCTACTCCACAGAATGCTTTGGCTACTTCTCTACAAGTCTCATAGGAAAAAAAACATAATCAGGAGAGGTCAGATACTTCACTGCAATAATCCTCTCCCTCTATGCCCATTAAGACACGTCACACACAACCCACGCATTACCAACAGCCGTGAGAGCAGTCATTCAAGACATTTCTACATCATGTCATTACCACATTTAAGCCTATGCACCTCTCCTTAGGTACATCCACAGATTCCCACATTGACTTTGCCCCTTAGGATCTCCCCCCTCCCACCAAGCCAGCTTGGGGGAGGAACAGCTATCAGACAACATGCAATAGCCCCATCCACTGCCCTCATACTGTGGACCCGAGTTAGCAAAACACTAATTTGCCCATTTCCAAGGACTCCAGTCACATCAGAGGTGCCAAGTGACAATGAGGGGGTTTTGTTTTGTTGTAGGTTTTGTTTTTTTGTTTTAAGTAGGCAACCGCCAATTAATACATAGTTTGGTTGGGGGGGTGTGAGGTGTTGAGGTCAATATCAGGATCCTTCTGCCTCCCATCTTCTCACATCTTCCCACCCTTCACCCTCATTTGAGAAGCATTTCACTCATGACAACCAACACACATACCGCATACTAAGAAAAGAAGAAGATTAAATGCACTGATTCATAATGCTATTTGCCTCAAAGCTTTTCCAGCAATGAATTTCGGTGAGCAACCACAGCAGCCCCATCACACAGAAGCTGTTTTCTGTGCATTGGCAACAAGTCCTCCCGCTCGCTGTCTTCATGCACTGAAAACATACAGGCACCATCTGAACCTGGGGCTCCAAATTAGGGAGATAATCCTCCACATCAACCTGGTAAGGGTGATACTTTGAGGAGCTGGATCTCATAAGGTGCAGAGTTTAAATAAACACTATCAAGAAACTACTGATAAAATTTTCCTTGAATCTTCCCTTAAGTCATTGGCATACAATAACATTTATACTTATAAAGCAGTATTTTTGTACAAAACACGAACAATGTTGATAATGCACAAAAGCCAGGAATTTAATTGTCACTGTCAGTTTGTTTCTAATGGCTGCCTCAGAGAAAGAAAAATAACCCCAGCCTTTCCCAATTTCACGTTTTTTAATAGATGTTATGTTATAAACTAAAGTGCTCTCTGCTGGTTAACAGTGGGTAAAACAGTGCTTAAACACTCAAAATAGCATCCTATCCTAAATGCATGTGCAAAGCAAACCTTTCTTCAAGGCTATTTTTTACTATGTGTGCATCCCCCTGGACAATGCGCATTATTTTCTGAACTCTACCTATTTGGATTTATTTCAAGTACAAGTCAAGTGTGTCTTCCAAAAACAAGTTAAGGCTTGGATACATTAAACTGGCTAGCTAAAAGAAAGCCTCTGTAATTTGTGGCATGTTTAGCTAATTGCTTCCATATGAAGTCATTTTGTATTACTTTTTAAATGAAAAGGTCATAAAGAGCAGTCATGCTTCTTCAGGAATAAAAATGAGGAAAAAAAAAAAAAATCTTATTTCCACAGCAACCTGTTAGCTGTCAAGAAGCTGACACGTTCAAACCATTCACTGAGCTCAGGTGTGCAGATGGAAGAACATCACAGGTTCCCACTGAACTTCAGTTATTTAGCTGCCTACCTCCAAGTCCAACCCATGAGACGGAAACTGTGTTTATTAGGTTTTAGGACTCACGACCTGTTCCTAACTCACAGAGCACTTAGTGAACCATCAATACCTTCAGTGGCTACCTATTTCAGAATGCTAATTTTCCCTATTTTCTCTCTCATTTTCACAAAATGAGTAATCTCCCAAGCACTGGTATATTTAGAACATGAAGGAAAAATCCAGATAAGCAACAGAAGAATTTTATAGTCACAAGATGCTCTGAGAGGTAGGAAAAGCTCTCAACACTCCTTTCCCCCCATATTGCTCAGCTAACCATAGCAACCCTGCTGAAAAGAAATGTAATGAATTTATCTTCTGCCATTTGAAGTAATCACTCATATGTCAACATTTAGACCTTTTTATGAGGTTGGGGTTTTTTTTCTTCCATTTCCTCCTTACCTTGAAAAAATTTCCAAGCTCTTTTACTCCAGGTAAATCCACTAAGACAGAAGGAGAAGCTAAGTATTAGATGTAAGAGTTCCTAACAGCAATACACAAGAGATTTCTTAGGAAAGGCTTATAGAAAAAAAAAATTTTAAATAAAAAATTCTTCAAATCATGCCTTTCAACTTTATTCCCCTGCAGAACCCACAAACTATCTTTGATAGTAAAGCTACTATCAAGTGACTGCTGACATCAGGCCATCTCTAAATTATACTGAAGAAATTATTCAAATTAACCTTCTTCCATCCCCAGGCTTTTAGCATACTCAGTGTAACTCTTGTGTATTTAAATGCCTAAGGTGACTGAAGTGGAAGGAGAAAAGCCAAACAAGACTGCCTGAAAAAATTAACATTTTCAAACTGCCAAGAAAAGAAATCTTATGCATATTAAAGTGCTGCCCTGAGCACAAAACCAGAATAAAAAAAAAAAGCCACAATGATTTTTTTAAAAAACAATAGAAATCAAGGAAGATTTAAACTTTTAGAAGTGAGCTCCAAGTTAAAAAAGCAAACAAAATTAAGACAGAGCAATACCAATGCAGAATTGCTTTAAAATATGCTAAGGAAGTGTTGGCATTCAAAAACGATCTATGCTTAAACGTGCGGCACCACTGCTATGATCAAAGCAGCAGTTCAACAGATTACAAATTACAATTACTATCTACTGTCTAGATAGTCCTTGCCCACAGAAGCATTTTCTTTTTTATAATGCCCTCAACAGGTATTTCTTTGTTGAAGTGCACATGTAGATTTTGGGTACATTTTGATAAGCTACAGCACAGGAACAACAAGCAGGAGCGTAACACTGCAATTGCGTAGCTCCTTCGAAATACTGTATTTTAAAATCTTTAGATTATTGATGAGAACACGCACAAAGCACCCTGTAACTTACTACTTCATTACAGTAGCGTCTAGAAGTGAACTTTCACAACCTCGTTGATACATATCAGTTCTAGGACAGTTCTATTTTTAAATCAAAATAACTCGCATAAGAGGACAAGAGGATAGGCCAAGTTCTGTCTATCAGAACAGTTCTATTTATAAATGAGAGTGACTTGCGTGCAAGAAGCAAGAGGTATGCAACTTGTTATTGGTAACCTGTTTTGTAACTGTGCGCAATGGGTTTTAAAGAAGAACAGCTATGACAGTTACATGCTTTACCGAAACAACATCCAAATCCAAACAGCCAAACAACTCCAAAGTTTAAGTAAAGGACTAAGAGCATGGAGAAAGCAGGGCAGACAAAAAGCCAGCTTGCTCTTTATACATGTAGAAATCCACAAGCTTCATTTAACAAAAGCTTGTAGCATTCACTGTTTACTGTAAGATCACTTTGCAGATGGACCGCTTAGTACTTCCTCTTGCACCTCAAGCAATATTCTATGCTATGATAAGCCAAAATTCAAGGTTAATCAAGTATTACCTAGACAGGAATGGAATTTGTGCTGAGAAGGTATAAAACAAATTAACTCTAATCCTCTTTCTCTAACAAAATTAACACCAACTAAAAGTCATACCCCTTTCAAGTGCAATGTATATTTTCCTTTCAAATGTGAAAGGAATCATTTTGGGAAGACATTAAAAGCTAAGGAAAAAAAATAGTTTTGATGTCAGTCTTGATTCATTTTCAAATTCCATAATTTGAGCTAAATACCGGTTTAAAAAATGATGAGTCAAATACTTCCATCACTGACTTCATTAACTTATAGTAGGTTTCTAGCAGCCTATTTACCAATCTGCTCTTGTTTGCAAAAGCACATGTGTGTAGAGGTCCATCATCCCATGGCAACATAAAAACAACCCAAAACCCACTTATCTGCAGACTAAGATTATGAGAATAGGGTGGTGGTTACCACTTAGTAACCATGCCTGGCATGGTACACTATAGACTCAACTACCAACCTGAAGATTTTTTGGGTCTAAAAATCACACGCTATAGCGTAGCATTGTCCCCCTTCATCTCCCTCCTCCTTTTAAATGGAGGTGTATCATCAATTCAGACCTGGACCAATATTCTAGGGTAGAAGTCAACTAAAGCCACAAGAAAAAAAAAATACCTTCTGATTAAACGCTCAATAGAGAGTTGCAAACTCTCCTGTGTTATCATGAAAGAAGTTACAACAACTCCTTCAGGAGAACAAATATCTACATTGAAAAAAGATTCATTCTGATCTTAGAAAGGCTGAGAATAAAATAGAAGCAAAGGCAAGGCAACCCAGCTTTTAACTCAGGTTAACAAGTTAAAATTAATTTTTCTATTGAAGTCCAGGGCTGAACATGAGATACTAACATGAATCAAACCCAAGCTTTCGTGTCTTCACAATCACTTCAACATATGTTAGCTAACTGAATTTAGGAGCCTTGAGGACAAACATATCCCCAGAGGACAGAACTGAAGGGAGTCTGGGAGTGAAGCCCAGAGTGCCGGGAAGTTACTCTGAGGGAGAGAGAAAGCAAAGAGATTAAATTCCTTTCCTTGCTCCCTCAAGGGGAGAAATGCCTTGGAACATCCCTCAGCAACTGAAGTTTGTAAGAATTCCATTTCGTTAACAAGGGGATACCAAACCAAAAGTTTGGTAAGGAACAAAGAGTCATACCACAAAAATCCTATAAAATTTGTTAGCTAGTACAAAGTTAATTCTCTGCCAACTGTGTTTGAAAATAGTTACACAAAGAGAACATACTTTATATCCAAGCTCTATAAATTCCTATTTACCTATGAGATACTTCACGATGGATTGTGATTTTGATTTCACTCCTTTCATATTTTGCAAGACTTTTTTTTTTCTCTATTATTTATAGGGGTTCTTTTAAGTTTAAACTTAGAAAAACACAATATTTCACTAAACTAAGATGGCAGGTTTTATACTAAGCATACATATTGTTGTCAGTAAAATCATGTAGAGGAAGGATGGGAGCAAGAGCAGTCTGTTTTGGACAAATTTCACAGGCCATGATGTGGGGCAAAGAAGGCCCACCGTAAAAAGCAGTATTTCAGACTACGTATGTCAAGGTCCATTTACATCAGAAACCATGGCAGGCAGAAGTTTGCCTGCCAGCACAAGGTGCTTCCCAGCATGCAGTGTCTTCCTATGTGTACATTTAGGATACAAGAGGATGCAAACCAGCCAAGGGGCTGCCTCTTCCAGGGCTGGTTTCCACCAGGCTGCGTGGCAGCACCATGTCTAGGGACAGGTGTGTGTCACCTTTCCAGGGCGCTTCCTTCATAGTGAGCTATCAGGCCAGCTGGTCAGGTCTCACGTCATTACAGGGGTTCACCAGTTTGGTTATCAGACAACAGTGTCCCAGAACAGCACACTTCTGTGGTTGGTGTACATTAGATCCAGCCTAACGCCAACCCCATTAAGACATGTATGTGAGACAATGCAAGGTAAGAAACAAATGAAGCAAATCTATACATAGGTGCATGTGCAGCCTCTCTATTCCCCACAATAATGCTTATTTTGACAATCACAGAAAAAAAAAAGTAGCTTCACAAGCCAGGAAAATGGTATAAGCCTCCACAGATTATTCACAACCCTACAAATTCACTGAACTAGTAAGTGCTGAACAACACAAATTTAGCTGTGATTCTAAGGCCCCAGGCTACAAGTTTTTTTTAAGCCCGACACTCATGTGAATTGTACTGGTGATATTGCAGCAGCAGTAAGAAAAGCTGGGTTTTTTTAAACACAGGGGGAAAAGTTATGTTGGAGCAACTCTGCTTTGGGACCACATTTGGAGCATAACACAGTAAGAGTATCTAACAGCTTTTCTCTCTAATTAGGGAGAAAAATGTGTTTCATGACATTTTGGTCAGGTGGCAATTTCTTCATCTCTTACTTTTATTTTAAACCATGATATCATGTGTACCCACTGTAAACACCATTTTAAAACTGCAAGAAAAGCACTAAGTCATAGCACTGACTGAAAAATGCGTAACATTCAAACTTAAATTTTCCACTGAGAAATATAAAAACAAAAGTTATTTCCAGTCTCATCACTATTAGGCCCAACAATACCTTAAATGTGTACAGGAGATGAAGTTTGGGTTTAACAGTCATCTGCCCAAGTGTCTTTTAAAGAAGAAAACCCCCAAATCTGATACCCAGGTGAGATCTAATCTATACTGTAACAGTTACTGTAACATTATCTGTATAAATCTGTGTATATTTGCATACAGACAACTGTATTACAATATAGTCCTTAATCAGGACTTATAGAGCTTAATCAGTTTATATAACCTATCAAATTAGAATTTTTTTGCCCTACAGAGGGGAAATTTTCCTTGAAATTTTTCAGTTCTGTCAAAAATATCCCCAAGAAAAAATATTTGGGGGCAGGGGGAAAAAATAGGGAGGTGTTTCCCCCCCCCTCTCTCATACAATGTCTTTCTCCCACTCCATGTTTTAGGAAGAAGAAAGGTTTGAAAAATAAAGGTATTTTCATGGCAAATGATTGGTTTGGGTTTGGGGTTTTTTTGGGTTTTCAGGGTGCATTTTTGTTTTTGGTTTTTTTATAGTTCAACAACAAAGCAGTATTTACCACCACCCCCCCCCCCAGCTACAGCACATACAAAGCAGGTGAAATGATGGCCATAATTATTTCACAAAACACCAAATGTGAAGTTATAGCCTATTTACATTCAATACGGTATGCTGGCTGTGATTAGATTTCTCTCATTAGAAGATATGTGGATGGGAATAAATTGACATCTAATGTAGAGGCAAGGGAGACTAGATGGGAGAGCACATGTAAGAGGTCAAACAGAAAAATGCATTAAATCCTTTCATTCAGTAATATAAAGAGATTTTTATTTTCTCTCTATCACTGTGCCCATAATTTGAAGTGTCTCAGAGACCTTCATCATCTAATATCAACAACTGTTTTTTGCTTTGGTGTGGTTTTCTTTTTTTAATTTAAAATCTCATGTATGCAGTATAAGCACTTTAGAGTTTCATCTCTTCCCAACATGACAATACGTACTGTATCTACCAGAAAGGTTTTTCTTTACAAAAAAGAGCGTTTGAGAACAAACGTCATCAGAATCATTTTAAGCTGCCCTAGGTCAGTGCCTATCGATTAAAAATGTTCACTTCCACTTGCAATTATGAAAGCAATTTACATACAGCTCAAAAGGAACAACCTTCATCTATAAAAGGTCTGTCAAATATTTGCTTGAACTGAATCAAAATTGAGAATTTCTTTCTACAATCTGTTGATTTATAACACCATAATAATGTTAAGCTTTATACCTGAAATACATTATGAAGATTTAAAACAAATACCACCTGTAAATTTGATTTTCCTATGTCTATAGAATTTCCAAGAATCTTTTCAAACCTGGAACTACATGAAAGATTCTCTATTAAAATGTACAAATAAAAAAAAACCCCAACACACAGACAAGCACCAGCTAAAAATGCCTTTCCTTTAAGCTCAGACTAAGAAAAAAAGCCCCCCAGAAAATAAAATAAAAAAAAGTCAGCAAAGTACCGGGGCAGGCACGCACAAGAGTGTATTCTTGTCCAGTTTCTGTAATCACAAGTCTGATCTGTCATGCAGAATATGGATTTTCAATTTTAGCCAAGGAACAATGTGAGTTTCTGTGTTGTTATTGAATTACAATAGCTTTGAAAGAAAGGGAGATTTTCAACTTCTCATGAAATGAGCAGAAAAAGCTTCGTAATTAAGTAATTAATTCATGAAGTCTCATAATTGATGCTATAGCAGCAGGAAACACTTGACATTAAATATAAACCACAAGCAGATATAGCGGAAGGTATTAAAAGTATCAAGCTTCCAGCTTCGTGCAAGTTGCAGACTCCAAAAGCTGCACTCTCCAATTCCAAATGCAGTTCAAGATTATCTTTATGGAAATCACCGAGGAAAAGCAAAGAGAGAACCAAGAAAATGTCTCCAAGAAAGTCAACTGAATTCTAGAAATCCACAAGACCCTCATTATCTAGGTAAGTTACACTCACAAAAATACAGTATTTTACTTCTCCTACTTTATATTCAAGACCCTGAAATTTGTGAGTAGCTTTATGTTACTTTTATACCAGATTGAAGTGAACCATTCTGGAGGAAGTCTTTTTCTTTCGTTTTCACCACCGAACTGTATTTTAATTGGCAAGAAATTAATTTTCTTGCCAATTAAATCTTAATTTTAAATTTTTTAAATTCGGAAATCATAAGGAAACAAAACAGAAAAGGCCCTTTGTGTTTGGAAGGATACAAAAATTTAAAGGAAAAAAAGCCAGTAAAAGATGACTATAACTAAAATGTTCTCTTTATCCCAAGTATATTTTCCTGTTCCTCTCATCAGTTGGAAGGTGAGTAGGAGAAAGAAGCCACCATTTAAATAGCTAAAACGCAAGATGTACTTTGTCCTTATGGCATATAAAGCTTACATATGCAAAGCAATACTTAATGTGCACTTAAGGCCTAGAGTTCCACATCTGCAATTTTACAGCAGTACTGCAGAAATGCTTATCTTAAGTGAATGTAAGCAGCAGAAAATGAAAATAACTTTGTCCTTTTGATGCCATGAACCAGGCTGCCTAGAGCACAACAGAACAACTTGTAATGATTCACATCTTGCAAACGTTGCTGCTACGACATGATTTACACAACTGAACGGGTCACCCAATACAATAGTTTTGCCAAGCTGTTGGAAAGGAGAAGTTTACCTGTGCTGCACTTTTAATGTACAACCTGCCCTCTTCTGGAAATGCTCACTTTCAAGTATTCCAATAACTTGCTGAATACAGAGTTGAAGAGATATTCAGGAACAGAAACCATACAGCATGAGGTTGCAGAAGAAGGTCACTGGGGGAAAAGGGGTTCCATGTGAAATTTCCTCTCATTATCTACACACGACAAATAACCCCTTCTGCTGCTGAACAGCTATTTTTCATTTCAGATTAATCTATGAGGTTAAAAACCATGAAAAATACAGTAATTCCAAAACAGAGATAGAATAAAAAAATATAGATGAGCACCACAGGTTTCAAAGAACGTCATAAATGATCCCAGAGAATTAAAAAAAAAAAAAGTACGTACGTTCCCTGAATCAAGAAGTCCAGTAGTTATAATTCAAGATCACTGCAAGAGAGTAGGATAGAGTTTATTTAAAAGGCAGTCTTCATCATACTGTATTATTTAAGTGGCAGTGATCAAAACCGACATCGAGTAATATTGATGCATTACTGGTTTACACATCCAGAAACCTCACTGCTGGGACTCCAGACTATCTGCAGACTCTGAAAAGATTCCAGCATGCCTTTTAGAAATACCTGAAAGGGTACGGTACCCTATCCAAAATCTGAGGTAGGAAAAGATCATTAGAACCAGCTTTTACCAATCCCATTGCCAACTCACTGTCCTATTAAGGAATAATTGCCTCCAGTTCCAAAAGGTTTTCAGGGCTAAAGAAAACTTGACTACTTCTGCTGCAAATGTCAGGTACCTAGACACTTAGTAGATATAGAAAAGGATGCAGCTACCAAGGAACAAAGAGATATTAAGGGGAAAGCCCTTCTGGTCAGGAGTTTCCACTTCAAAGCACTGTCTATTTCTCAAATACCAACCCACTGTTACAATCTTATTCAACCAAACATATTCTTTTCCTTAGTACTCTAAAACATATCTTACTTTACTGTACAACATGTTTACTCAACTACCCTTCAGTGCCCACCAATTATCCGAGGGATATGCACATGAAGCTCTCTTGGGAATTTTCTGCAGTGCCAGTCCTAAATTAAACAGAAGCACTCTTCCAGTGAGAACTTGGCTGCATTTGGCAACATCGGGTACATTCCTTTAGCCCATATATTTCTTCAGCACCTATTTAATTGCACACCATTTGCAGCATCGTTAGCTCCCTTTAGGTGGCTTTTGATACCTAGTCAAACACACTTTAGCCCTTTTTTTGTTCCTGTTTTCATTAGGAGGAGTTTTTTTGTTCATCCAGACCATCGTTCTTGAGCTTGCAGTTATTTCCTCTCTCTTCAGGCTCTCATTAGCAGTCCCAGCCATTGCACTGGTCTAAGATATTCTGATGGAAGAACAGACATTTTTCCAAGGTGCAGAAAAAAAGAAAAGTCAATGTGAGGACAACATGCATTATCCAAGCCCTTCAATGTGATAGTGGAAGTCAAAGGTGTGCTAAAGAATCATACGACAGAAAGAGCACAACAGCCACTAGCTCCCAATAACTGATTGGAGATGTGAGCTAGAAGCTGAAAGACTCTTTCCTTCTCATCATCTCAGGATCCTTAGCTTCCCCCGCCACCAAGGGCTTCCCACCATCTTGTTTCTATACAGAGATCTCCTAATATAAGCATCATTGCCTGCACCTCCTTAGTCATACCAAATGGGATTCAAACATGGAATATTCTGAAAGTACCTGCTCCTCTGGCCTCCAAATCACAGTTTTCCATCGCATCTAGCATCATTCTCCACAGTAGGTGAAAGTCACAAGGGCATCTAGAGCAAGTGTGAGTATAACTTGCAGCTTTCTAGTCAAAACTGTTAAAAACCTGTAATTCACAGGTGCAAGTAATGCATATGATGGCATAAATAAAAACACTGGCATTGGTTTCAACACCACCAGCATAGATTGAGTTTGCAAAGCCAAAACAGTTAAACTGTTACCTTTCAGGGCTGCCCAGTCTTTCCTTGTTAATTCAAATTGGTGTGCTCAACTTTTCACTGCTATTATAAATGGCGTCCTTCTCTAAGGACGTTTAGCTTTACAAGTTAAAAAAAAACACTTGGTCAACTTTTAATTTCAGATATAATTTCCTCAAAGCAAATGCTGCTTTTCTAAAACTTTAAATATGGAAAATCAGCATGAAGTTCTTCAGACTCAAAATAAGTGAATTATATCCATTAAAGCATCTTCGAGAGAAAGGCGCTCTTCTCATCCATCAACAACTGAAATGAATGCCACAGAGCATTAAAGGAGAACTATAGATATCATTTTTACTGTAACGATGATGAACTAAGTTCTTAAATTTGTTTCCCTATTTCTCATGTTTCTGTTCACTTTTTTGAACTGCATTGTCATTAATCTGAAAATTCTTAAGAGAAGGAGGCCCTTAATAGTAGCTTTGATCTCATTAAAAAAAAAAAAGGTAGATACGTCAAATGAAAATTTCAGTAAAAGGTTTAGTTTAAATACACATTCCTATTCTAAACAGGAGAAATGACAGCAAGAAAAGACTGAAAACTCTGACAATGACCTTAAGACAATTTGGTTTAGTCTTACTTTTCACTTAGTTCACTAGTTAAGCCCCCTAGATAAGTTCAAGGGATCATTACCAGAATGAAAAATAATTCCACTTTCTTGATATTTTGCTGTGCCACAAGAACTAGCTTTCCTGCTCAACGATAATCTTTCCAGCTCAGCAGTCATGCCCTCTGGCTTCTTCTCCAGACAAATCCTTAGACTTTACCTACATGCCATTTCCCCATTATTTATATAGCAACACTTAGAGCCTCTTCTTCCTGCAAGAAGGACCACAAGAGTTTGCAACAATAACAGCAATACTTGTTCCAATAACAGGAGGCATTAGCAGGAACAGCTTTCCATATGCTGCGTTAATAAGGTACACATTTCACTATCTGCATGTGGTCTTGTTCTTCAGAGCAAATTTCAGCTTCTTTTTATACAATTTTGATAGCCAAAAAAGCAGTTTAACTTTCATTACCACGACATGTGAGTCTGAATGACCATTAGCTAGAAACATTATACTTAAGAAGCCCATTTTCAAAGTCTTAATGGCTGACTAAGTGAACTGATTAAATCCATCTGATTATTAAACTCCAGGGCATGTCATAAATGCTTCATGGAGACATCATTATTATTAGCATGTGTCCAGAGAAGAGTAAAACAGTCTGAAATATATGCGTGTATGTAACACTAAGCACGGATATAGCTCCCATTTACGTAATGATTCCGTATTCCATATTCGTAATGATATTTAGATGGAACTTCCTATGTTCAAGTTTGTGCCCATTAAGTCTTGTCCTGTCCTCACCTTTGTCTTGAGGGATAGTAGGAAGGGATTAAATTCATTCACAATTTTGCTCTGACTAAAAAAAAAAAAAATTTCCAATGAAAGTTACACCTCCCGTCACAACAGCTTCTTCTCTCTGCTTCGGCAAAAGACTTCCCGTCTCCTGCTCTGAGGAAGTCGGGCAGTTTTGCTACTGGCAGGATGTTAGAAGATACAGTAGTTTCTATACACAAAAAGTACGAAGTCATCAGCATTTCTTCAGCAGACTGCTTCAAAGTAACTGTCACCCCAGAAACTTCAGGCACACTTCATTACTTTTCTTTACTCCATCGTCTGGGTAATTTCTTGCTAAAGATAAGGGTTGCTTGAGTCCAGGAGTTTTCCTTGTCCTTAACTGATTGTTCCTGTGAGTGGCCGTTGCTTGAAATGAGGTTCCATTTATCACCCCTCCTCCCACAGGTGCTGTCCAGATACAACACAGCGATCACATAATGGAAGTTTGGAGATAAGCCCAGAAGCCTTGCCATCTTCTGCCAAGGCATCATTTTGGCCTGTTACTTCGGAAGTCAGGAAAATGTGATGTTGGAACCTAAACCTCCTTCCCGGCACTTTGCATATAAAATTGCTGCATTAAGAAATAAAAACTTTTCTTGTAATTAGAGGAGAAAAATTCAAAATTGTGAACTGTTCTGAGAGAAAGGCAGAAAATATTAACAACTAAACCTAAAACTCTGTTACTGGGGTTTTTTTGTTCGTTTTTGGGTTTTTTGGTTGTTTTTTGGTTGTTGTTGTTTCTACTAAGGAAGAAAAAAAAAAAAAACTTACAGGAATACACTCAGGCTGAAGTCTACCTAGCAAACGATAGGATTTTTTATTCTTATATTGTAAAGTATCAACCAATTGAAATGAG
Organism: Fratercula arctica; assembly: GCA_947846985.1. Lineage (NCBI taxonomy): Eukaryota > Metazoa > Chordata > Aves > Charadriiformes > Alcidae > Fratercula > Fratercula arctica. Next base: position 33,513,877 of record CANTUZ010000010.1, read on the forward strand.
TTAACTTAAAAAAAAAAAGAATAAGTAAAAAACCCCAAAACACATAGGTCACTGATACTACAAGAAATTAGAATTTAACTGATTGCTGACGTTACTGATATCCACTACTACCATTTCTGTGTTACTTAATTATCAAGGGGCTTTGTAATTTTTGTTTCTATTTACTATTTTATTGTCTGTTTACAGGGAATAATATGCAACAAATCTAACTAAAACTAGAAAGAATAACATGTCTTACCAAGAACCATTATTGAGATTTATGTATTTATGAAGGTGTTCTAAAAGGACTGGTGTACAATAGGTTTCTCGCTAAAGCAATATTTGACTGCCAAAAATAGCTGTACTAGCTGACAGGTTTGTACTCCAGAATAAGGGGGGAAAAAAGCTTACTTCTCCGACATGGTTATGAGTTTTTACATTTACACAGCAGACAAAAATTGGAAACACCAATTATGATATGCTTTTAAAACAAAAATATTGTGGAACATTCTCCTGCTCTGCCACCTAGCACATTGCATCTAAATTGCTTCACCGGTCCCGATTCTCACACGTCTGATTTACATGCAGTTTTGTAAGATGTGTGTGTAGATTGTTCTTTTTACGTCAAGTGAGGCTCAGATGTTTAAACCAAAATCATTAACATTGCCTCTACTACATAGCACTGTTGTCCTCTGACTACAGTGCTCTGCATAGAGCTTTAAGCTTTATAAAATAAAGGTTTCTTCTATTTTTGTTGTAGCTTTTAAGTATAGAAATACGTGAACATCCTCTGTGTTAAGAATAACCTCCCGGGATTTCTAATAAGCATCAGCAAACAAAGGGCAGAAAACAAGAGCGAGTTCACCTGACACTCATCCATTTGCTATGCAGTTACATTATATTTTTGTCTTCATACCGGAGCTCAGAAGACTTCTGATGCGTATCGTGATGCACATCAAGGCTAAGCATGAGCACAGCTAAAAAGTCAATATGAAGTGCTCACTACTAGAAGCAGTTTTACATATCATCTGAAGAACCAAAGCTAACACTCTGATTTTTTTTTCCCCTCCATTGGTTGACAATAAAAAAAAAAAAAAAAAATCATTCTCATTTGGAGATCAAAATCTGGAGCAGGGACCAACTATTTCCCAGGCACATATCCTAGCTGTAAGATACCATGTTGCAAAAACATAACAGCCAAATACTACATTTTCAAAGGCAATGTATTTTCCTGAAAATTATTTTGCTTGGGGTTGTTTTTTTTTTTTTTTGTGCCACAAACTCCTGCACAGAGAGATCAACAGGATCTTCAATTACTCTAACATCATCTGCTAGGTGCAAGGTTAAAAAAGTTTTGCAACTCCGAAATTCCAGGATCTGGCATTTGCATATACCTGAATCAGCAAACACCATTTAACAGATGCAGTTAACAGGGCTTAATCATTCTACATGATTTCTGTAGGGACCATTAATCCTCCAGCAACTTCGCACTTACCATGCCTGAGTGTCATACCATTGTCTTCCAACCGACAGTCTCAGCCCAGAGTTTGGGGGTTTTTTTCCAGCCCTTACTTCTGGCTATTGCTATTAACTCAATTTAGCTTTAAACAAAAAGGCCTACAGATGCCAACTCTCATTTCCAAGCCTTTTTATCAAAGTCCTGACCAGACAGATAACTGGCACAAAAGATTGAAGTAGTGAACTAGATTTCTAAAATGCTGCCATCTGATTCTCATCCCACACAAATATGTAATCTAAGTAATGAAAAAAGCTTTCGTCTCAAACATCAGCCTGTTCAAAGCTCTTGAAATAAGTAAAATGTTGGAATTTGGATTGAGTCATGACAAGTTAAAGCTATAACAGTAAGAAATAACCTTCTGAACAACAATAAAAAAGAACATCCTTAACATCAAGCAGAAGAGAAAGTAATTACATTTTCAGACAAGGAATGTCAGTTTATAAAATATACAATATAAAGAAATAAAGTGGTTTTGGCTCATTTCACAATTTCGTGGATTCTTCATATATGTTTAAGCTTCACCTTATTTATAATGTTTTTATATTCCATTTTTTCTTTCATCATGAAAATATTAAAACTGTTAGTGTAAGCTACTGTCAGTGACCTCTACAGGAAAACATATTTGCCACAGCTATAAAGAAGTACGATAACTCACACAGTGGTGTAATTTCATCTAGGTGCATACTTTCAGCATGCACTACACTTTAAGCATTTAAGGGAACAAAAATAGGAACTGAATTTTTGTTCAGAGCTCAGAAGGCACCAAACACACAGGTCTCATGCATGGTGACAGAGTGTGGGGTACAAGCCGTAAAAAGGAAAATGGTCTTCATTGGTCAGTATAGCTTGGTCACTCCTATTCCAAATAGTTACTAGTCAGTTATCACCACTGTTTGATGCTCAGAGGGGATAGGCAGGAAGGGCAAGAAGAGAACTGCCTGCTAAGCAGGAACAATTCCTGGCGTTTCCTGGAAAATCCCACTGTTCCTTCTTTCTACCCCTCACCATAAGCAGTACAGGGTTCAATTTCACAGCCACTTGAGAGATGTCAGGTTGGGAAGGAGCACAACACAACGCGAAGCAGCAGTGCCACTTGAATACATAGCACTACAGCCTGTTCAAAGTTAACAGCTAAACTCAGTTTCCTTAATTCAAAAGCTTTGATCCATGGAATGAAACAATTAGACAGCTGGTCTTGGCAAAAAGGATAAGGTTTTCCTCTTTGTTCCTTCCCTCCCTTTTTCCCTCCTGACTCATGGGCAACAGATTACCAGAGCGATCAAAGGTTCCCAAGTCCCCAGAGGATTAAAAACAAGAGTCATGCTTCTATTAAATGTGTTAAGCTCAGCAGAGGGCACCTGAAGATGTCCCAAATTGAACATGGAAAGGGATTAAAGGCAGGTAGTGATAGCTTCAGTCATTTACTCTCCTACCCCCTCTTATTCTTACCCAGTTCAGTGAAGATTTTCTGCCTTATTTAAATTCATTACACTTTTAAAGTTCTAATAGTGTTGCCAAGACTCCTGTACCAGTTCGTGTCCTCAGTCACTGGTCACAATGTCAATGTGAGAGCTTAGTTCAGACACCTGAACGATTTGAAAGTGAGTATGATCAAAAATGTTTCTTTTCTGTCACGATGATGGCAGTTTTAGGACCACTCTTTCTCCTTCTCAGCTGAATCACAGTAACTTTGATGGCAACATACAATGCTTGTAGCAGCAAAATTCAGAGCACTACTAAACCTTGGTATTTAAAACACAAACCAAAAGCATAGCATGGGAAAATCGAGTGACAGACTTGTCCATTGAACTTTTTGCATTATTAGATATTTTAAACATGTCACAAGATCCCGCAAATCTGAAACTTAAGCGTGAGACAGTTCTACCAAATGCTTTTATGGAAAGAGAAATATATGATAATTAAACAATAAAAGGCATTTGTTCTATTAAGCAGCTCTTTTTATTTCTAAAAAGTTGAATTTCCACACCTCAGGGGAATAAAGACAAAGCTGAGATACGCAGCCTGTGTAACTGTCCGATTAGATGATACCACAGGTCTTTAAACATCTGACTCCAGCATCCCCGCTGCTCACATTTGCTTCCAAAGGTGATAGTAACAACCAGGGGGGACAACTTCTGTCCTGTTGCAGTACAAAACGGGAGAAACTTCATTCAAAGTAAATTATTCTCTGTGCAACATCCTGCCTTGTGATTTGCCAATGACTATATTCAAGATAAATGTTACCCAGACAAGAGAAAAAAAAAAAAAAAGAACAGATGAAGGAAAATAAAGTGAGAGAAATAGCAGACAAATTCCAGTCCAAAACTTCCTAGAATCTGGTTATTTTGTTCACCTTTTTCTCTTATGTCAGGTTAGAGTAAGACTACTGGGCTAAAACACTGGACTAAAACAAGGCAATTAGGAGGAAGTTGTACACAGATTAGTAACATTTGAAGACTATAAATTTCTCAGGCAGCTTTTCAGGTGGTATTTTAGAGGGCAAGGGGATAATCATTAATTCACAGTACACTGCTAATACAGGTTTCGGAGTACAGCATATCTCAATTTCTCATTGAGGTGATAAGTAGTTGAATATCCAACTGATGAGGACATAGCTAAACACTAAGGTCTAAGTACCTGGTATTCTCTAACCAAGGACATTAAATGAAATTGCTTTCAGCTACAGGTGAGCACAGCCCTAATGACTGACAAAGGATTTTTGTTTGTTAATTCTGTAGCAAGTGGAAGATGTGTAAATTAGCAATCTTAAACGACAGTGCCTTTCACGGGATTTCACGTGAAGAGTTACTGTTTATTTGCTCACATAAACAAAGCAATACCTATGATGTGGAACACCAAAGAAGTGCACAACCACAACACAGATTCTTACAGGTACAGATGAATTATAAGAAGCTCCAAAGCAGCGAAGACAAAAGTGTAAGACAATACATAAATGAGTGCTCAAAAAGATCAGACAGTTGCAAAGGTTTTACAGCATACCAGTCTTTTTTCCAGTAATAAGCTCACTATTATAGGATAAAAACAAAACAAACACTGGCATGTAAACCCAGGGGAGTGAACAGATTTTTAAGGTTTTGCCTTTCTAGGGCTTCCTGGAGGGTAGAATTTGTGGTGTATCTAAAAATAAAAGAAATTAAATTGAAAAGAATTAAAACTGGTAGGCAAAACAATCTGCATGGGAGTACAAAAATAAACATAATGCTTACATGAAAAATAACAGTAGTAGGGTCTACTGAGGAACAATCCAAAGACCATCATCACTTCGTAGCAAAGATCTGGGGAATACACACACTACACCCTACAGAAAATACAGTGCGGAGCATCCAAAGTATGAAGTCACAATACACATTACAGTTGACTGACGCCACAACAGGTTTCACATCCCACGATTGACAGGTGTCACAATAAGTGTTTCACATCCCATAGAATGATGATGTCACACTATCCCACAGGGATATTACACATACCAGTTGTTTTCAACTCAGGGTCCTACATAAAAAAAAAAAAAAAAAAATCTGTGTGTCCTGGAAATCTGTTCATATAGTTTTTCTAAACAGATCCGTGCATTATCATGGGGCAAATGATTAAGTCCCTTAAAAAGAAAAAAAAACATAATTAAAGGCTGTGAAATATTGATATACTAGGCATAAGAAAATGGCAAAATGAAAGCCTGCAAAGCACCAAAAGAGCACGACATCCCTCCAGTTCTGCAAAAACCTATAGATAGGCAAAGAAACTGCAAGGTGAGGCTTATGGAGGAAAAAGAACCAAACAACAATAAACAAACCCACAAAAGACACCTCCAAACAGGAGAGATATCCTCTTCATCTACTTGGAAAATTGCAAGAACAGAGACAGACCGTGTTCTTCAGCACGCTTCAGTTTTAAGAATCTTGGGGACTTTGCATTTGAGGTGCCACCCACAGTGCTTGACCAAATGCTTTTCCACAAGGGAAGCAGTCAAAGACATGACTACGGAAACGATGACTTCTTGGCAGGGGTTGGGAAAGAGGCCAAGCAGATTTCAGAGTTATGACACAAGTCCCCAGAATCTTTCTTGGATCTCTACAGAGTTAGGACTATCCAACTGCTCAGTTCGTCAGGTGAAAAAGCAGGAAGTTGAACCTGCCAATCTAATGAAACACTAGCTTTTTATGGAAGTCCATCTGTCTCAATTCTCTGGCTCAAAATACAAGAAAACGTAGGAAATGAAAGAGTAAGAATTAATGCCAACACAGCTCCAGTAAAGAACATTAGTCTACTTGCTCTCTCAAACCTATTTGAAATGTAAAGAGATTTATTCGATCAGCCCGGCTGTTAACATGAAAAGCAAAGTTTTTTTGATTTCAGAAGTTGTTTGGGGTTTGGCTTTTTGTTGTTGTTGGCTTGGTTTGGGGGAGTGGGTGGGGTTTTTTTGTTTATTTTGTTTTGGTTTTAATAGTATTTATGTCTTCCCACAGAACAGTTGCTCGCTTTGAAGTGCTTCGTTTCCACAGCCATTACAAAACATGTAGCTACGCTTTAAATGGCAGCCACATCTCTGCTTGCTTTCTTTGTGCATAAAGCAAAACTTAGTTGGAATGACTCTATGCCTGTACTGTCACTGACTGCCCAGACTGAATATCACCTAAGCAAAAAATACCACCTTTACTATAGAAAGAGTCCCATTGAAGAGCACCACCTAGAACTGCTCGTTTTCTACTGTTCTTATACAAGTTACTTAAAATCCCTGAGAGAAACTAAGCTTGAGAGATGCATACACTTTCATTTTGGTTTTTGTCAGCAGGACAAATAATTTTATTATTTTTTGTAATAGTGGCAATTCAGAATGAATTAACAACAGTATCTATATGAAGTTCAGCTAATTCTCTGTACATCATATGAAAATTCAAGTAGTTCTGAGTACCTCTTTTCACAAATAAGTATATTCTGTCCAATAACCCCAGTAATGAAGAATAAAATATTTTCACATCGTCTTTCAAGTTCTTATTACAAGATTTAACTTGAATACAAAACACTTCAATAATAATCAGTAAAAAACCAAATAGTATTGTTGAACTATTCATTAGATTTCCTCATCATGAAGTGAAACCATGTTCCAGTTCAGTAATTATTTGGCTATAATTCTAAACAAACAATAGGTTTATCTCTGTAGATAGTGTTCCGGTTCTAATTCATAAGTTATGCAAAACATTACACAGATCACGCAGCAACCCATCCTTAATGTACCTGAAGAGGTCTTTACAATCGCTAGTGAATAATTCATGTTTCCATTTTTCTTCTGTTCTCTTACAGCATGGAAGGATACACTTTTAATTCAGTCGCAGCTCTAACTTTGAGATCTGAACACCACCAAATAATGGTCAAAAAAGCTCAAGGAGAAATTGCTTTACAAACCAAATCTACTTCCCAAATGGAAGAATTAAATAGTCCTAAATATATCTGAAATACAAACCAGCATCTAAAGAGACTGGCCATATGCTAAACTATCACTCCCCCCTACTGAGTGATGAATTAAGAAGCTAGTGTAGCTGGCTGCTTACTACAATACTCTTCATGTCACTCACATATGTTGCTTTGGCAGTTATTACAGTTTTTTGTAACCTAAGCAGCACATTAGATTTGAGAACAAATTACAGACCAGCTAGAAGGATGAAATTCTTGACTGATTTCCACAGAACTGGAAGAAACACTACAAAAGACTGGAAAGATATGAGGATAATTCCTGTACCTTTGCAATCTGCATAAGGAAAGCATGAGAAAAATCAAGACAAGAGTCTGATAATCAGTATTTTTCTGTAATCCGTGTGTGATATTGTAACACCTACAGTATTGTAAAGAGAGTGTACAGAGGGAGGAGAAACATTCACCCATAGGACTTAGGGACTATCTAGCATGAATTTAACTAGCTAGTTAGTACAAACATCTCACTGATGTGAGCACTGCAGCCTTTCTCCATGCTTGGCATAAATGAATCCAGTAATTAAAGAATTATGACAGTAGCCTAATGAAAAAAAGATAACAGGAGGCTGCACAGTAAAATATGAGAGTAATGAAATGTTTGGAGTAGATGCATTTGTATCCCTAGACAAGATTCTGGTTACTGAAGAGTCACGGCTCAACAAAACCAAGCAAGTCAATCCTTGGAGCATTAGTATCAGAGCAACAAATTGTCCTTTTGGTCACTACAGACACACAGTGACAAGAATGCCTTGCTGCTTAGCTCTTCACCGTGTTTCTTACACCCCACGGGAACATCAGTCTCCACATTCCCCAGAATTTGCATTAGGAAAAAAGTGTTACTTTGACAACGACTCTTTAACTTTATAATCAAGGTTCCCAGCATTATCACATTCAGACATCTATAAAATCTTTTCTGATGAATTAGAAGTTGAGGGATTTAGGTTGTAGATTTGTGGTAAGGGAAGAAGTCAAACGTATCTGTATTTTCCATAAACACAAAAGTATTTGTAAGGTACAAGGAGTCCCCCTGAATGGTGGCATTTTTAACAGGCTGGACTCGTCTTGCTCTTGATTCATTTTCTTATCCATTTGCTTCTAGGCTACATTGGCGTTTCTGTAAATGACAGTACTACAACACTCAGTTCTTTCCACAGCTGCTTGTGCGTCTTGTCTAATACAGAAGCAGAGTTTGACAGAATACAGATGTACAGCACCCTGGCCTCCATGGGTATACTTGGCAGCAGGTGGTTAAGGGAAAGCACCACATTACAAGTTTATGTCCGTGATTATTCTATTGGTGGTGCTCTAATATATGTGTCTAAATGAAATGTTTCCATGTGCATATAGACGTACATACAGTTGCGTATGCTGTTTTGTGCAATACTGATTTTACATTGATACTTATGAAAGTCCACCTGTAAGTCTAGAATAAAACATCAGTGCAGTTGTTAGGCTACATTTTCAGGTAGTGTAAATAGCATTTTTGAGAAAAGAAATTTAATCACTTTCCAGCTATAGAGAATTTGGCTCCAGGTTAGGCATCACAAACAAGGTCTACCCTGTCATTTGCTCCATAATGAGAAGGGATTAGAAATATCAGATGTTTCCCACTACCTGGAACAGGTGCTAGGACTTCCATGCGTGCCAGCAACTACCAGTTCAATGGGAATACAAATGAAAAAAAAAAAAAAAACAAAACCGAAAACAAAAAAAAAACACCAAAAAAAAGACAAACCAAAGCAGAACATCTCAAGGACAAAAATTTGGGGACCTACCAAGCTTTCATGCATTCTTCAACAAAACCTGCCTTGGCAATACATCAGGCAGTCAATGCAAAAGACTTATTATCCAACAGAATTATTTGGTCTAATGAGTTGCCAAAGAGAATCACAGGATACGAGCAGCAGCAGCAAGGGCGTTACTACAGGGCAGTCAGCAATGTGGCGAAACAGATCTAAATACTTTCAGCAACAGTAGGAGTCCACTCTGTCTCCATGCTGAGGCAGAAACTTATTCTTTGCATTCTCCAAGACACTGAGCTGAACTGTATGGACTCAACTCCATAGTTCTCATGAGAGAGAAGCAGAAAGAGAATATAACATTAAGGGTTATTTTATAGCTTGAACTAAGCACAACAATACACACAGCCACGCATAAAAGCTTTACTAATCCAATGATAAGAAAACCAGTTTGATAAAAAGGTGACACTTCAGGAGCCTGTTAAGACACAGACAAGAAAAATACTTATCACTTTCAATAGCGATCTAAATGAAAAAAAAAAAAAAATTTATCTGTATTGTTGGTAGAAGTCCTGAATTTTTATGCTAGACTAAGTTTCAGACAATCATCTGACTTATTGCTTCTGCATTTCAGAGAACATTTCTAGGACACATTTCAGTATTCCCGAGTGCCTTTCCTCAGGGACCCACCTTCCAGTCACCTGCTCCCTCTCACACACCACATTCTTTGTGCTGAAATCACATGGGAGTCTCAGGGGCTCAGGTTAGTCCTATCACACACTTTAACACAGCTAATCAAAACACAGAAAACAGGCAAAGATATATTAGCAATTCTTTCTGAAAAAAATGCATATGCTACAAAAGATCACTATTTTCCCTATAAATTGCTAGCAGCACCTTCAGCTAATATATGAATTCTGAGGAGCTCTTTATCACTCAGAACTGCTGCATTTTAAATGTTTAAATGATGTACCCAGTCTCATTTCAACACAGGCTTTTGTAGCATTTTAATGTCTTGCCATTTAGTAGCTAGAACCCAGCAAAGAGGATACAAGTGCTATTATTACTGGTAGCTAATGGATATTCTTCTTTAGCTCAATTGCTGAACTAAATTTTGCATAAAGGGCTTGACTCCCAAAGGGAACAACCTCCTTGTGTTACTGTCCAACACTTAGACTAAAGGAGAATTCTCTGCAAGTGGTAAGTAGGGGCAATGTTCATATTTCTGTTTCTAGGTCCCCACTTACTAGAGGATAAAGGCATTGCACAGTATTTAGTTTTATGCAGGTCACATCCAGTACCTCAAGTCCTATAGCTGGACACATTTCTACATACAGTCCTTTCCTGTTTTCCATTTTAAAACTGACTTTCATTCAGAGCATTCTTCTGGGAAAAAAAAAAATGCTTAAAGACTATGTAGGAACAGCAGAAAGTGTTATCTTCCTTGAGCTGTCCCACTCAAGATGTGGAACTATGTCCCAGCTGTGCTATTATGCTTGTACAGTTTGTGTCCACCTTGGTAACCTGTGCCTCGTGCTGCTGCACTCACACTGCTTTCCCCAGAGGGCTGACCACTCGTAAGCAGGTCAGCACCGGTTTTGAGCAGTGCCAAAGCGGTCGAGACCCCAGCTTGGCTACATAGTTCAAAGGAGCAACACTAGCTCCAGAACCAAGAGAGCATATGCTCTAGTCAGCTATCAGACAGAAGTCATATCCTTGCTTTGTTTTCACAGTTCTCTCGGCAATAAAAAAACCCTCATATGATTATGCTCTTTCACAGATGTAGACACGCCTCCACAAGGCAGCTTAGCACTGCTTTAAAGCAGGATTCCTGCAAGATTATAATCACTCCCAGTATAACTCTGTAGCCATGCTTTACCTTGAGAAAGGGTTGAAAACACAGTGTTGGAAAGGCACATACTGCAGCCACCACTGGCTGGAATCAGAGATGCCATTCTTAAGGCTGCCTTTGGCACAGGCAGCATTCTGAAGACTAGCTTCAAAGCATTGCTCCTCTCCCACACGTATGCAAGGCTGCAACTGCTGCCACAACGGCAGAATGCAGAGTATTTTCACTCAACCACCACTGTTGAGCACACTGAGCACACTGCTGTTGCTGTAGGTACACAGAGTTATGACAATGAGTCACCCATTTTCTAAATTCTCTCTAGATAACCTCAATCCTTTCTTCTGCGCCCCTTCTGTTCCTCCATACATACAGAGTAGAACACTTCCACAAAAGTCAGAGCCTGAAGTCCAAGTCATTGAAATTACTTCATTTTTACCTCCAGCACAAGCCCCACTTTTAATCTCATCCCAGCAAGGACTTAATGAGAACTTGGTTTGTTCAGTTCAAGCATTCAGGAAAAATAAGTTTTTGTCTCAGGAGTGGTCATCTGGGAGACCACCCAAACCATGTGAAGTGCCACTAGAGACATCCATACACCAGCCAGTACATACAGCTGATGTCTATCTTCTAACTTGCATTGTAGCAAGACTTTATTAAACATGATCAGCATTTTAAGACTATTGATGAAATGGCAATATCACTTTAATCAGCACTTTACTAACAAAAAGGATTTTCTCTTAAATAAAAATATTACGAAGACAAACAGTAACTTCTTTCCCAGTATCACAATAATAACACCTGCATTGTTTATACACATTACAAGATTGCATTTCCAGTATGTTGTATGGTTAAAGTTGTCTGAGTTGGTTTAAGCTCTGTGCCTTACTCTCTTTATTAATTTTAATTCATCACAGCTCCAGTATATCAACAACAATAGAATACACTATTAGCTTGGATTTGATTTCTGAACTAAAAATGAAAAATTTCTTTCAAGATTCAAGCTGCTGCCTTCTTTTGCAGTAAGAATTTGTACAGAAGTGCTGTGTATTAAACAATCTGTGTTTGCTAAGTTAAAAAACGGTAAGTAGGCTCAGCATCTAGTTTAACATTTCATTGCAATCTACTGACATGCTAATTAAAACATTCTTAGTAAGTATACCAGATATTATTTAGATTCACAATTGCTATTTTTAAAAGCTAATGACTTATAGCATGTAGAATGGTGAAACTAAATCAAAGTCAACTTATTACTAATTAGAAAAGAATAATTAGCTTCTACGCAAAATGCACTTGTATGAGAGTATCATCAATATTAGGACAGCAAAAATAGTGGTAAACATGAAGTTTTGTGGGTATCATCACATAAGATTATTTTACCAAACTCCTTCCCCCCCACCCATGCATAAAATCCTAGCATGTTAGTGGACTATGTCTAATTTCATGCAATTAACCCTGTAGTCTCATCAGCAGAAGTCTCTCTTCAACAGTAACCTGGACAGGCATGTTTTGTACTCTACTGTCCCCAAATGGGCTACATGGAGAGTTACTGATCTCATTGATTATTCTACCAACAGTCACTACACTTATGGTTATATTAATAGGTAATTAACGAAGAAACTGTTGATGAAGAAATTTTATCATTAATACATTTAGCAATAAGATACTTACCAATACTGGAAGTGGATAAGGAATACATAAAAAGCGTTCACATAATATGCCTGTAACAGGTTTACTTGGCATACATTGGTACCTTCACAGCCGATTGCTACAAACAAGCAATAGTCATCTGCAACAACAACTAAAGTGATTACCATAGGCTATTCAAAAAGTTTAAATTACATAACTTAAATCTAACTTTTCATGGGAACGCTTGAGGGTTATATTCTTCCTGGTAGAGAATGGGATCATTCTATAAGAACTGTTCATACTCTGAGCAAGCACTTCAAATCAATTGCTTATGAACCACCTACAGACTAAAATTATTTCAAGACTGATTTTTGCTTTCAATATATTGTTCCAGTTGACAAGAAGAAAAATAAAACCTACAATTTAAACTTATGAGGCAATAGCTTAGGTTATTTGGTTATGCAGCTATTATGTTTCTGTGTAAAAGATCATGGACAATAAATTTTCAAATAGCCAAGCATCAGCTATGCTTGCAAGATTAGGTTAAAGGCACAAGAGCGCACACTGAAGCACAATGCATTCTTATATCATGTCAGGTATTTTGGACTCTCCTTTTCATTTGTACATTAATTCCAGTGCTTCAGGGAAAGGCCTTCCACATACAGAGCCTGAGTGTGCCCCTGGTATTTCTGACAGAAAACAAAGGAACTTGCTAAAGCTCTCTTCAGGAAAGCTCTACACTTAAGCAGTGTTTTCATCTTCCAAACTACAAACACCAAAACTGCAGGCTACAGTCAAGCGTCTCTTGGCATTTTTGTGTTTCTGTACCTATGAGGATATCTGAGAAGTCTTATCCTCTCCTCCTGTATCCTCCCTCTTAATCTAACTGGGACTAAACATAAAGGATAGAAGAAACAAAAAGAAATACACCCCACACCCAACATCGGCAAAGTACAGAGGTAGGGTAAAAGGGTTACAGCAGGTGATGCCACCTAAGAACTCCCACAACCCCAGTGCAATTCTAACAATTCATTCCACAGTTTCAGTTCCTTTAAAAGGAAATAAAAATGTTTGTTTCAAGATTTCCATCAGTAATCCTTCATTTCTCTAAATTAGTTTGCCAGTCACTGGGGAAAGAAGTGATAGACAGAAAAGAAAATATATAAAAATGAGCTTCCCATCACTTTTTACTGCTCAGTTCTAGATTTATATAAAAAAGCTGCTTAAATGTCTGCTCATATTAGCACAGCTCTTCACTGTGCAGATTAATCATACTGCACTTCCTGCCTTTACTTTTTTTATAAAGTGTTATAAAAGCCTTTTTTTTTGGTTACAAAAATTCTCCCTAGAATAAGAAAGAACTCCGTGAAGAATCAATGATAATCAGGACAAAAAGCAAGCCTGTCCTGGTCGTTGCAGATGCCCATCTTCACACTCATTGATTCAAAGGAGCCACGTGTTTGTTGCTACACCTATGTACAAATTACAATTATTAAACAAAGCTAGCAGCTGCTTACTGAAAGAGATTCTGAAGCTGTTGCAAAACAAAACTGCACCAACACTGAAGTAAAAAGATATTTTTAAAATACGTTAAGAAATTTATAAAATAAGAGTACCTTCTTTTCCACTCACACAGTCTATTTCTTTTTTTAACCAAGTGCTTAAAAGCATGCTGCTTTTATTCAATTTTAAGAGTACTGTGAGATAGCATTTGCAGGAGTAGTGGTGTGATTCAGACCGTGCAGTCTGACTCAGTTTGAGAACAAACCCAATTTGAAGAAATGTGGAAAAGACAAAAAGCATTAGCTTTCCTGGCTGTCAGCTTTCAGCATGTTGAAAGACAGTGTTGCTTGAAAACATAACTCAGTTGTTTATCAATTCACATTTAAGTTCGTGGTGTTCTCTAAGCAAGGGTATCAAAAAAAAGTCTTTTTCAGCTCAGACATTAGAAATTGCCATTACTGAAATTTGGTAGGACAAATCCCATGACTGGAGTGCTGCAGCGGATGGGTACAGGCTGTTCAGAAGGGACAGGCAAGGAAGGAGAGGCGGTGGGCTAGCCCTTTATGTTAGGGAGTGCTTTGATTATCCAGAACTTAATGATGGTGGCAATAGGGTTGAATGTTTACAGGGAAGAATCAGGGGGAAGGCCAACAATACAGACACCATGGTGGGAGTCTGTTATAGACCACCTAACTAGGATGAAGGGGCAGATGAAATATTCTATAAGCAGCTGGGAGAAGCCTCACAATTGCTAGCCCTCGATCTCATGGGGGACTTCAACTTACCAGACATTTGCTGGAAATACAATACAGCAGAGAAGAAAATCTAGGATGTTCCTGGACTATGTGGAAGATAACTTCCTGACACAGCTGGCGAGTGAGCCAGCTAGGGAAGGCACCCTGCTGGATCTGTTGTTTGTGAACAGAGGAGGACTTGTGGGTGATGTGATGGTTGGAGGCCATCTTCAGCACAGCGATCATGAAATTGATAGAGTTTAGAATTCTTGGAGGAGTAAGAAGGAGGGTCAGCAGAATCGCTACCTTGGAATTCCGGAGGGCAAACTTCAGCCTGTTTAGGAGACTGCTTGATAGAGTCCCTTGAAGGATAAAGGAGTCCAGGGAAGCTGGACATTCTTCAAGAAGGAAATCTTAAAGGAGCAGGAGCAGGCCATGCCCATGTGCTGAAAGGTGAACCAGCAGGGAAGAAGACCAGCCTCGCTAAACAGAGAGCTCTGGCTGGAATTCAGGGGGGAAAAAAGGGAGTTCATGAGCTTTGGAAGAAGAGGCAGGCAATTCAGGAGAACTACAAGGATATCATATGGTTATGCAGGGAGAAAATTAGAAGGGCCAACCAGAATTGAATCTGGCTACTACCCTAAAAGACAATAAAGATGTTTCTGTAAACACACGAGCAACAAAAGCATCTTCTATTGGACGCAGGGGGAAATATAGTGATGAAGGATGAGGAAAAGGCTGAGATACTTAATGCCTTCTTTGCCCCATTCTTTAACAGTAAGACCAGTTGTTCTTCAGATACCCAGCCCCCTGAACTGGAAGACAGGGCTAGGCAGATTGAAGCCCCCATAATCCAAGGGGAAATGGTTAGCCACCTGCTACCCCACTTAGACACACAGAAGTCTATGGGGCCAGATGGGATCCACTCAAGGGTACTGAGGGAGCTGGCAGAAACGCTCACCAAGCCACTTTTCACAAGCCTGTCAGTCTGACCTTGGTGCCGGGGAAGGTTACGGAGCAGATCATCCTGAGTGCCATCACCTGGCACGTACAGTACAACCAGGTGATCAGGCCCAGTCAGCATGGGTTTATGAAAGGCATGTCCTGCTTGATTAACCTGATCTCCTTCTATGAGAAGGTGACCCACTTAGTGGATGAGGCAAGGGTTGTGGATGTTGTCTACCTAGACTTTAGTAAAGCCTTTGGCACCATTTCCCACAGCATTCTCCTGGAGAAACTGGCAGCTCATGGTTTGGACAGGCATACTCTTTGCTGGCTAAAAAACTGGCTGAATGGCCAGGCCCAAAGAATGGTGGTGAATGGAGTTGAATCCAGTTGGCAGCCAGTCACAAGTGGTGTTCCACAGAGCTCAGTACTGGGGCCAGTTCTGTTTAATACCTTTGTCAATGATCTGGATGAGGAGATCAAGTCACCCTCAGTAAGTTTCCAGACAACACCAAGGTGGGCAGGAACATTGATCTGCTTTAAGGGTAGAATGGCTCTACAGAGGGATCTGGACAGGCTGGATCGATGGGCGGAGGCCAATGGTATGAGGTTCAACAAGGCCAAGTACCAGGCCTGCACTTGGGTCACAACAACCCCATGAACGCTACAGGCTTGGGGAAGAGAGGCTAGAAAGCTCCCTGGCAGAAAAGAACCTGGGGGTGTTGGGTGACAGCTGGCTGAATATGAGCCAGCAGTGTGCCCAGGTGGCCAAGGTGGCCAGTAGCATCCTGGCCTGTATTAGAAATAGTGTGACCAGCAGAACAAGGGAAGGGATTGTCCCCCTGTACTCAGCACTGGTGAGGCCCCACCTCAAATACTGTGTTCGGTTTTGGGCTCCTCACTACAGGAAAGACACTGAGGTGCCGGACCAGATCCAGAGAAGGGCAATGAAGCTGGGGAGGGGTCTGGAGCACAAGTCTTATGAGGAGCAGCTGAGGGAGCTGGGGTTGTTCAGCCTGGAGAAAAGGAGGCTGAGGGGAGACCTCATTGCTCCCTACAACTACCTGACAGAAGGTTGTAGCAAAGTGGGTATCAGTCTCTTCTCCCAAGTAACAAGCAGTAGGACAAGAGGAAATGGCCTCAAGTTGCACCAGGGGAGGTTTAGATTGGATATTAGGAAATATTTCTTAATTTAAAGGGTTGTCAAGCATTGGAACAGGCTGCCCAGGGAAATGGTTGAGGCACCATCCCAGGAGGTATTTAAAAGATATGTAGACATGATGCTTAGGGACACGGTTCAGTGGTCATCTTGGCAGCGCTAGGTTAATGGTTGGACTTGATGATCTTAAAGATCTTTTCCAACCTAAATGATTCTATGATTCTGTCAAAAAGTGAAACAGCTTACAGAAAAAAAACCTCCAAGAAATATCTGAAATTCTAAATGCAGTTGGGAAAGAGGCCAAGGGATCTGTGCAAACCCACTTTATCAACTTAAAGCAAAAGAATAAGGATATGAGCCGATAAAGTGATTTCTAATGTTTAAATCTTTAAATAATCTGATTCAAAGTAAAAGTTTTGTTTCTTTTAAGTTACTGTTTTTATCTGCTAACCACAACAAAAAAAAATCAGAACTACGACAGAATTAACATACCCTCTAGGGCTGCAGAAAGCCTTATGCTTTATGGCTAAGCAGAACAAAATTCTCCCAGACGTGTCAAGTCACCACTTCTCAGGAATACTTCATTACCATTTTTTGATACTTGATTTTAAGAAATTGGACAGATTTCTACATTCCGTCCAATTGTATATTGTTCATTTCTATGACTGAAGAGACACTGGATGGTCATCTATACAGGGGCCATTCAAGTTGTTACATCTAAACAGGCTACGTAGGGATATTCCATTTCTGAATGCATAGCACTCCACATCTGTTAGAGCATTGCAAAAAAACACAGCTTTTTCATCACCTCCTTGTACATTACATAAACTTAAAAAAAAAAGTACAAATGGAGAAAAAAAGAAGCTTAAGACAAGTACACAGCCTGGCATTAGCAAGGAGCTGACAGATGTTAATCTGTCTACCACATTTCTAAACATCTCCGTCAAAACAAATTCTCCAGCAATAGATAGAAAACTTCACTGATCTGAAGATAACCATCTACAGTGCTGCCCCCCAGCAATAATACCTTGCTCCCTAAGCAAACCACAGCAAGCTGTGTGCCAGCAGGTAATTTGCTTTCTCTTCCTAAAAAAAACAACAAAAAAAGGAGGTTCAAAGACCAAAACTCTCATGTGCACCTAGATGTACACAGAAATGTTGGTACTGCTGAAGGTCATTCATGGCAGGAGCTGCAAGCTCAGAAATGTTTTAGTTTCAAATCCAGACACACACAAGAACATGTGAAAAACGTAAACAGCTTCAACACCACAATTTTGTTTTAACCTCTTTAGAGGTCAAGCTATCCCCTGCTTCTGCTTTTTGAAAAGAATTTTCCCGAATTCCAAAACTACATTGCATTATACTGATCCAATGGTCTGCATTAACATACCAAACACGTTTGCAATGCTAATCACCTAGGGATAGGATGGTAATGTTATTTAAAACATTAATGCTACCATAAGATCATCTTAGATTTACCCAAACAGATTTGCTAGCGGATCTGCTGAAGGTACATAATGGTGGAGGTTGCCATGGGAACACGGTACAACTACACACTTTGCCATGACAACCAGGCCTCCCTGGAATACTAATGAGTGCCCATGGCAACTTGAAGCTAAAGACAAGATGTCTGGAAACCAAATATTTCATGTATCATTTATAACAAAAACTATAAATATATTTGTAGATTTCCTGTGTGAGATTCGATGGTTTTTGGAACCCTGCAGAACATTACATATGTGGCAATATTGCAAAGAGTAAAAATTATATAGCTGTAGTATAAATGGAAAATCCTATTTCAAGGCAATGCTATGGTTGAAGTTCAAATCCACAAACAACAAAAAATACTTGTAG
This sequence comes from Fratercula arctica, assembly GCA_947846985.1. Classification (NCBI taxonomy): domain Eukaryota; kingdom Metazoa; phylum Chordata; class Aves; order Charadriiformes; family Alcidae; genus Fratercula; species Fratercula arctica. Next base: position 33,532,268 of record CANTUZ010000010.1, read on the forward strand.
TCAGCAGACCCGAAGTTTGCATCAAATTGCACATCAGTTCTATTGTCAGGCCATGATGTAACAGAGTTATCTGTAGACGATGCTTGGTGTATTTTATGTCCACCAAAAAGGTGCTATTCTTACCCAGCACAGAATACTGTATCGAGCATGTATCTGTTCTCCATATGGCAGCTACTGCAATTCATGTTGCAAGGACAGAAAGCATTGCTTTGGTATTTCAGAAAAGGCTCACAACAAGAAATCCCTGTTGCTTTATAGGAATGTTCCAGCAACTCAATGCATGAGCAGTGTTTTTCGCCTATTTGTTTACAGAAAAAAGGATCCACTGTTGAAAGTTACATATCAGAAAAAAATATGGGTATTAAAAGTGATAAAATTATCAGTGAAGTGACATCTGGTGCAACTTTTTTTTATACTCTCTCTAAAGATGAATTTCAGAACATTTTCTAGATATTTTACACAAATTATCAGAATCTAAGACATTTTGAGGTACCCTGCCAGCAACCGCCTATATTCTAAAGATGCTGCTAGTCCTAGAAGCACTATTTGTGTAAGTTACACCAAGAGACTGTAAAATTTTAGGTCACAGAAGACCTCCCAGGGATCACAAGTGCCAGGATCCAGCTCATACCAGCACTGGGGAAACCAAGGTAGTTGTACCCAAGACATTTCCTCACGTCCTCTTATTTGCTTTTATAACCTAGGCCTCCTTGCATGAGCTCCTCCTTGAAAACATAAAAATCAGGTAAGCGTTAAAGATAAGATTTATTTTCTTCTCTCCTTCAACATCCATGCAAGAGTATCCAAAACATGATCTGCAACATGTATTTATTAGTCGTCCTTCAGGTGTAAAGAGATCAGTTGCTGCATTTCCTAAATGACAGAGCACTGAGGTCAGCGATAAAGGATTAAAGAAATGTACTTCATGTAAGACCTTTCACAATAGTCTCATGGTTGCAGAGCTTCTCAGATGCCAGATTCTCACTGCTTTTGAGTGACTGCAACAACTGACGCTATGCCAGTGGTAAAAACCCCAAACCACTGCCCCTTAATGAATCTCCCCAAGCCTAGAAGAGGCAGCCCTACATGACAGAAGTTATCTTGCTGACCTAGATCAGATGCATCAGTTCTGCTTGCCCATCTTTCAGCTTGTAGAGGCCAGAAGGAACCACAAGCACAGACACATATGAACTCCCCAAAATAGGGTACAAAAAGAGGTCTGCATTCTCTGTCTCACTGATAGGGAATTTTCTCACAGCTGTAACCCAAACACGAGTCATTCTCCAGTTTGCTGCAGGAATGTCAGAAACACGTTAACTGGAAAGACTGTCTTCATCTGAGGCCAAAGCGTTAGAGTGTATATATATGTGTGTATATATATATATATATATATATATGTGTGTATATATATATATATATATATATATATGTGTATATATATATATATATATATACACATATATATATATATATATATATATATATATATATATATGTGTAGCAGTGTAACCAACACCTTGAGACTAACCTGGACTAATCTCTGGCAAATCCCTCTTCTGCTTCCAAATACTGCTGGCTGTGGCCACAGCAGACTGAATACACGCATACAAACACATAATACCAAATCAATGTAATCGCATTCAGAATTATCAGATTAGTGTAAGCTCTGGCTATGATCACATTAAGAGTTTTCAGTGAATTGCAGAAACACGTTAATTGGCATGTTTGGAGACATATGAGGAAAAGGTGTGGGATGAAATAGCAACACAAAATGTAGGCCATGGCCCTGGTATTGAATTTAGCATCTATCTCCTTGAGACAGTACCACGGGACAAAAAAAAAATAATATCAATTTAAATTAACATTTTTGTTTCATAAACTTCAACTAGTATAGATTAAGTCACAAACAAAAAGCTAAAAAAGGCAAACTGCTTTTTTAAGCAGTTTAACACACTACAGATTAACAATTTGCAACAAACATAACCCATTGCGGGCCTTCAGGTGACAAAGTTTTCCATGGAGGACCAGAGCTTGTATTACATTTGTGGTAACATACAGCATTACTCAGTGCAAAACTTGTCTTCATAGAATGGTTCAGGTTGGAAGGGACCCTAAAGATCACCTAGTTCCAACCCCCCTGCCATGGGCAGGGACACCTCCTGCTAGACCAGGCTGCTCAAAGCCCCATCCAGCCTGGCCTTGAACGCTTCCAGGGATGGGGCATCCACAGCTTCTCTGGGCAACCTGTTCCAGTGCCTCACCACCCTCACAGGAAAGAATGTCTTCCTAATATCTAATCTAAATCTATGCTCTTTCAGTTTAAAACCATTACCCCTTGTCCTATCACTACCCTGCCTGATAAAGAGTCCCCCCCATCTCTCCTGTGGGTCCCCTTTAGGTACTGGAAGGCTGCTATAAGGTCTCCCTGGAGCCTTCTCTTCTCCAGGCTGAACAACCCCAACTCTCTCAGCCTGTCTTCATAGCAGAGGTGCTCCAGCCCTCTCATCATCTTCGTGGCCCTCCTCTGGACTCACTCCAACAAGTCCATGTCGTTCTTATATAGAGGGCCCCAGGGCTGGACACAAGACTCCAGGTGGGGTCTCACCAGAGCAGAGGGGCAGAATCACCTCCCTCGACCTGCTGGCCATGCAGGTCTTTTGATGCAGCCCAGGATACAGTTGGCTTTCTGGGCTGTGAGCACACATTGCCGGCTCACATTGAGCTTCTCATCCACCAACACCCCCAAGTCCTTCTCCTCAGGGCTGCTCTCAATCCATTCTCCCAGTCCTGTATTTGTGCCTGGGATTGCCATGAGCCAGGTGCAGGACCTTGCACTTGGCCTGGTTGAACTTCATGAGGTTTGCACAGGCCCACCTCTCAAGCCTGTCCAAGTCCCTCTGGATGGCATCCCTTCCCTCCAGTGTGTCAACCACACCACACAGCAAACTTGCTGATAATGCACTCAATCTCAGTGTCCACATCACTGACAAAGATATTAAACAGTGCCAGTCCCAATACCAATCCCTGAGGAACACCACCCATCACTGGTCTCCACTTGGACATCGAGCTGTTGACTGCAACTCTTTGAGTGCCATCATCCAGCCAATTCCTTATCCACTGAGTGGTCCATCCATCAAATCCACGTCTCTCCATGTCTTCTTGTATCTAACCTGGTTGCACAGGACTGATTCCAGTTATTCATTTTTAACTATTTTAGTTCCACTAAATACTACAGTGCCCAACATACAACCCAGCCTGTGTCTTCTGTCAGTGCTTAGAGATCTAGTTTTAACAGGAACTGACTATCAAGACGGGAAAAATGCATTTGCATTAAATGTCAATATTACACAACAGAACACCTACATATGTGTGGCAGAGACTACTCTTACTCCAATTCCTGTTTTTCCATTAGTATTTTGGGTTGGGTTGGTTGGGGTTTTTTTCCAAGCTGATATTTGTCACTCTTGTTCTCTTGCACTCCTCTTTCTTTGGAGCTGCTTTACATTACATAAGGGGACATGATGGGTAGTTCAACATAATCTCCTACAAAGAAATATACAGTATTTAATTGATCTGAGGTCAGCAATGGCAATTGCCACAAAAAAAAAAAAAAAAAAAAAAGACTTGTTCACTGGAATGCTTTATGTCATTTGCTAGTAAATTAAAGAAATGTTTTTGTTTGGGGTTTGCTTGTTTGGTTTTTTTAAACAGACTGTGCCACATGGCCACAAAAAGTGACAGCTTCCCTCCAGCAGCAATAAAAGAGAAACCCTAGGAAAATCCACAACTCAAACCTCTTTACTTAACCTAGGAAGACCATTAATCTTGAAATCACTCCTTAACCTGAGAAGGCTTAGCAGATAGACAGGTCTGCACACCAAGTTAGAAGATCAACAAGCAAGAACGAACCTTATCCAATCAGCGCTCTGTACAGCGGATTTCCTCATCTTTTTCTGGTTCCGTAATCTGAAGCATAGAAAGTCTTTATTCACACTAAACGGTCTAGCATACTAGAATAGGCACTAAGTGATGAATTCAGAACATTCTATCAATGGATACAACTGTCCTAGGAGAAGACCATAATTTCTGCATATCTGGGGCTGGAGGCCTAGTTGCATATCTGGACTCTTCTATTTCTTCACAGTAATAAATGTCAAGTAATAGTTAGCTGTTATGCTGTATATAAAGCAAACTTACACAATTCTTTTTCCAGATAAGTGTCTGAAGAGCCTCTCCACTTTCCAGCTGAGAAGCAGAGAACACTATCACCTCCTTGTTTCTGCCAAAACTGAAATGTCTTGCACAGGTTCTCTGATCAAGGATGCTTTTTGACACACGTGAAGAATGTTAGGAGTTCATTTGAAAATCCACTTGGGTCACATACATGCAGGACATATGCATGCAGAAGAGCAGTCTTACATATGTGGGGTGTACAATGTGACTAGTGTGGAACAGTAGTCTGTAGACTCCTCTGAATTACTCTGGAAAATACAACAACCTGTCTTATACAAGAAGGATTGGCAGCACCACTAAAGATGGTTTCACTACCATCATGTTAAGAACTTTAACAAGATGCCATTTCCCAAATATATCGTGAGAGCATCCGAGTAATTCCTCTCTACATAACCGAGATAATTATAACAATAATTTAAAAGGTCTCATCTCCTGGAAGTTGTGGGAAGTCCCACAAGTCCCATATAAGAAATCCACATTAAGACCAGTTTGGGCAATTAGATCTTCTTAATCCTTCTCACCCTATTATTTATTCTGTGTTTCCTTGTGGAAAAAATTGACGCCTTTGTTTTTTTTAAACTCCCTCTACTCAGTTAATATATTTAGTTTGTGATGACCTCTTACTCCCCTCCTCCCTCCCCCCATAGTACAGGTATTGAATAGGTGTCTTACTTCAGGGACCAGTCATAAACGTGAATGATGATACTTGAACCTGCTAAACTGATTAAATGCTGAAAGGAAGGATCAATTATCAGAGAAAGGCAAGCCAGGGGAGCCATACATAACACACCCCAGACAGAACAAAGGGCTAGTACTGCCCCTACTTAGACACAATCTGTATCACAAAAAAAAAAAAAAAAAGAAGAGAAACAATTATTTAGAAATGTTTTCTTCATTTCAGCTGAAGGTATCCATCTTAGACCAAGACAGTAATGCAAGAGCAACACACGCTTACAAACTGAATTTCTCAGAAGAAAGAGGGAGAGAAAGGCCCTGCAGGTCTGGGTGGAAGCAGATGAGCTTTGGTCTTTCCAATGTTTCATTCAACACCTATCTATCCATAAGGGTATTAAAAGCGATGCATTTCAGATCACAGCATTCACTTCCAAATATCCTTGTTTAAATGCAAAGAAAAGCACAGGAGACAACACAAAGCTACAACCTTTCTGAGTGAAGTTACCCAGTTCAGCAAAGAACTTAAAGACTATACATGGGAATAGCCGTCAGAACCATATGCTTTAAAGCAGAGCAGCAATTACTTTTTAGACAAGGTGTTCTGTAAAACAATAGCCAGTATAAAAATACCATTTTTAAGCATGACAAACAACCCAAAACCAAACCAAAAATCCCCACCAACACACACCACCACCCCACAAATCCACAAAAAGAGCAAAACCAAAATCCGTCACTATCCAAAGGGAATCTCCTGATTCTGTATAATGGCCTGATGTTATTCAACAGCTTTTAGGAACGAAATTGTGTCCTCTCTGAACTCCTTGGTGTAACACTTACAATATGCTTGTTTAAACAAGATATGCATCTACACATGCAAGTGTCCAAAGTGGAAAAAACAGGCCACACGATGCTGTAACTCCAACAGCACACAGAGGGTTTTGACAAGCTGAGGTTTCTGCAACCATGGGGCCTCAATGCCATCTGCTGGCCATTTGTACTCTCTACTACCATCTTTTTAAGAGCAAGTAAGGGCTAGGCAGTCGTGGAAAAATACACTCTCAAAATGTCTGAACGTGGGCAAGTGTCTTCTAATTAACTATAGCATGATTGAAAACACTGGACAGTGTTAAATGGCATGCCTTTTCACAGATAGGTATGTATTTAAAACAAGTCTCCATGTGCTTACTCATAATTTTGGTAGTACAAAAATCCTACATAAGTGTGGAAATGACAATGGCTTATTGTTCTGTTCCTACAGTTTTCACTTATTCAATGAATGAATTATTCTTTCCCCTACACTTTTCATTCATTCCCCAACAATACCAACTTCAGAGCCATTATGTAGTTATAAGCTCCAACAATAAACCAGAGATATTATCTTTTATTAAACTAACTCATATAGGTGGGAGAAAAGAAAAGGAGAAAGACATTTTATACAATAAAACACTTGTCCAGTTTCTTCTATTCCTATATTATTCCATATTATAAAAGTTAAGGGTTATACAAGTTTATGTGAGACCTTTTCTTCTTATATCTTTAAACTACTACTGCTAAAACACTACCACTGGAATTACTAAGAGCACTCAACCAATAGTAGGCTCCAGGAATCAGGTTTCTTTTGCTTTCTCTTAGTATGTGTCTCCCAGATCCAGGATGTTTGTTTTGAGGTGAGTGTCTGGCATTGCCATCATACAGAGAAAAGTCTGCTGCACAACAGCACACAATATACAAGTGATATTTAGCAAAATTACAACTGTCCTATGACTACAAAAGTATGCTGTATGATTTATAACACTCTGTTACAAACATCAGGGTGACGGTGTTGGTAGCATGTACTGGCAAATACGATGCAGAGCCTTGCAGGGAGGCATAGAGGTGAGGGTTTATTTATTTATTTGTTTTTAACATGACTAAAAAATTAAATTAGTTTGTAGAACATGCTTCATGCTTCATGAACAAGTTGTAAAATATAGTCAGGCAGAGGGAGAAACAGTGAAGTGAGGACCAAACTCAATTTGGAGTAACTAAACTCAAATTTATCCTTCTACTAGTTTTTTTTCCTAAAGACCCACCAAATACTGACCAAGGCTGATGGTAGTCATGTGTTTTTTCTCTGATCTTTCAGAAGCAATAAGCTATTCACAGAAAGCTAAATATTTTGCAGGAAAAAAAATGCTAGAATGCTTGAAATAAAGCACAAAGTACAACTAATAATTGGGACATGGTGTTAAGGCTGTATTCCAGTACTTGCCTGGAAATAGATACACATCTTTGTAGTCATTCTGCTTGACCTGAATTAGTGAAGCGTGGCAAAATAATACCATACAGTGATTGCTGGAAAAGAGTGATAGAATGGGTGATTAATTTCCTGCATATTTGCTAGGAAATTAAAGTAGCTTCCTTCCTCCACTCCCAAAAATGGCCTGAGTACATGGCGCATAACTTAGAGGAAGCAGTTAAGCAGCAAATATGGTAACAGGACACTTCAATACCAACAACAAGCAGAGGAAGGTACACACAGAGGTGAAAGTGTTATGAAGGAATAAAACAAGGAATGAGTTTGGTTTCTGGCAAGTAAGGCAAAGTTACCCGTGAAATTCACAAAAGAAAATTTGGATCTCTACAGAAAAAGAGTGTTAGAAAAAAATAAAGGGAAATAATTACCTTTATCCAAGCATTGTTCTAAGATAACTTAAGAGTAAAGAAATCCTAAACGCAATTGCAATATGCGTATTCTGTTGTCCCACTCTGGAGCTGGCAATGCAGGGCAGCGTACTTTTTAACCATGCACAAGAAATGCAAAGCTTTAAGAGAAGCCCTGCTACATGCATTCTCCCTCACTGGTCTGTGCGTATGCAATGGTCTTGTGCTTTGCAGAAAGCATCAGGCCCACAGCACGCACTAGGAAAGATTTCCATGTGTGCAGCAAATCCAGTCATTCTGGCTTGCATCGAGCCTTACTGCATATTTGCAGACAGGTGGAACATGCACGGCAAGCCTGCTGCTCCTAGAAGCACTGGACTTAACACACAAAACAGCTATAAATACACACGGTTCCTATTTCTTTATAGAAAATAGAGCTCTACACATACTCCTCCTGGAGAGGGACGCCATACATAAAGCACAAGAGCCATCACATCGAACAAGACAGTTCCCTGTTTCTGACACGGAGTCCCACTATCCAGCCTGCTAAGCAAGTTAAAGCTCCTGGTCATCATCAGAAGATTTATAAGTTTATCATAGATCTTTCCATGGTTCTGAGAAGACTTGTCCTTCAACTGAAAAATGGCATGAAAGACTAAAGTCAACAGGTTTTAACTACACCATTAAAAGACTGCAACAAACTAAACACACCCTCTCCCTGATATTCTTTGTTGTTGTTGGGGGTGTGCGCGCATTGTTTGTTTGTTTTATCCACCCAGTAAAGGCAATGGTAAATCACCACACACAAATGGATTAAATAAGTAAATTTACTAATTTAGTCAGGTCAGCTAAGGAGGACTAACTGACTGGTTTCAGTGAAGGTTAAACACATAACACCTCAGGGCACTGTGAGTAAATTTTGTTGCTGTGATCATGCGGGCACACACCAGACAGTGGAACAGAGCTGAATGTCTAAAAGCACAAGAACAGATGATTAACGTTAATACCTTCAGATCAATTCCAAATTCCTACTACTGTAAAAGTGTTCCTGCTACTTGCCATTCTCCAAGACCCTTCTCACTTCCTGAAGTCACATGGCCCAAGACAAAGCTCTGCAGCATAATTATTCTCTCAAATGTGTTTCTAAACTACCAACCCCATTCAGTGCAGAACACCACAGACTGGTGCAGATGATCTTTAAGTACCACCATATCCATCTTAAGAAGTCTAAAAACAATACTGTCTGCCTTAATGTCCTGTGGTTCACTAAACAAACATCGCATTACTGCACAGTACACTGCACATGGAGAATACTGTATTGGTTATTGGGTTTGTGCAGTCGTAGTTGGAGTGCGCGCAAAAGCAAGCTTAGCAGGACAGGCACCATTTACTACTACTGACATTCATATCGTTACTAGTAACGACTATTAGAGACCCAGAGCTTTTCATTAAGGAACTGAGTTGTGTATTTTCTTGATGGGTAGGATCCTGGAGTATCTAACAAGAAACCTGTTGTACTAGAAAAATCTTTCTATAAAATTCCTGTGGATTTACTAATATCCCTCTCTCTCTGGTAAAAAATTGTGTCAATCAGAAAATGACAAACATCCTGCAGAGCAGAACTGTGATATATCCTGTAGTGATGATGTTCAAAGCATATGCTTACGAGTATTTGGAAAACAATGTCAGAAAATAGATATTTAAATACCACTTCTATCAAAATGAACTTTTCTGAATAACTACATCACTGATGTAACTCATAGCCCTTACAAGATGTCAATATGCTTGTGGGGATATCCATTGACATATACTTCACATAGCAGGATTAAATGCAACCATACCCATTATGAAAAAGATTGTTTGGTTATTTATTTCACAATTCTAAGGGCCACCTTATACTAAAACAGTATAAGGCATTTTGTTTGTTTTGCAATGCTATTGCAAAGCAACAACTGTTAACCCCCAGGCTAACAGGCAAGACACTGGATGCTCTGCAAAGAGATCTATTCTTCACACACAAGAAGCGAAGGATCACTGCCTTTTGGATTTCTGGGAAACGGAAAGAGAGATGCTGCTCCACCCAGAACTGTCATCAGAAGGGAGCGGTCCCCCTTCACCTTCCCCCAGTGTTACTCCTGCCTTCCTTCCCCCAGCACTCAGCAGACCCTCTGCAAGCCTTTTTAACTCAAAGAAGCAACAGCCCCCCACCAAAAAAAAAGAAAAAAAAACCAAAAAAAAAAACCAACCAACCACCAAACCCAAACTTTCTGCTAGATTTGTTATCTGTCATCTTTGTGAGCTATGCCAGCTAGCAAGTGCTGACATAGCACAAGGGCATTATGCCAGAAGCACAAATTCTTCCCTTTAGCAGTGACCTCTATGTGGTCAACTGCCTTTTGAGAAGCTTTCAGCTGCATACGTGCCTTTATTTTTTTTAACTTAACTCATTTAATGTCAGGCTAAAGTGGAGCATGTAGCTCCTACATCACCACTCAAACACCAGTGAAAACCTAACACAAGCTCTGCTCATTTTGCACTGGAAGCTGCATACAGTCTATTCATATCACACACAAGCCCATAAAAACCATTCGGGAGCACTGCTCCAAGTGCACTCAGAGCTCAGCTGCACCAAGATAACCAACAGCATTAGATGTATGAAGTCAATCATTAAATACTTTCAAAAAAAAAATATTCAAAAGGAACAACAAAGAGCTAAAGCTCTGATCCAGCAAAGCACCAGAGATGCACTGAAGTTTAAGCCAACGGGATACAGGCACGGATGTGTGCTTTGCAGAATTCAGACTTAAGTGGTTTAGGGTGAAAAGCACCTGGAGATATCCGAAACTGGTATCTAGGGAATAAACCTGTTGCAAAACACTGCAGCAACTTCACTCTGGTAGGTGTTTTTCATTTTTTTTATCACAGCACCAGAGGAAAAACCAACAGATGCTCACGCACAGTCAGTTCTTTAAGCAATTTCCTTAGCGTGTTTGAACAAAAAGTGTTTCTATTAAAAAGTTATGTTTGAGAACTACACTATAATTTAGCTCTAAACACACCCCTAAATCTATAGGTTAGGTTTCACATGTGTGATACAAATAAGTACCTAGAATTATTTATTTGTTTTCTCTTCATAAAAAGTAATGTGTAAAACAGAAAACTCAATCTAAGAAAACCTATCAGTTCAGATCCTACTATAAAAAAAAGCAGCACAGAACACTCATGTCTCAGTCTATTTTCATATTACACGTATTTAAAAAGTCAATGACTCGAGTATTTTTAAATGGTGCTTATAAATATGTATGAATTCACACATTATGAAATAGATCATACAATTAAACTTATTGTTTGTAACGATCATCCTTGTATGTTCTTACCTATACATCAATTCTTAAGATCGCAGTGTTTTAGTGAAACTCTAATACATCACTTTTCTAATGTGATGTTCTAATACATCACTTTTACTTATAACTTACTGTAAGAGGAAATGGTTTTTTTCTTCCTCATTCTTTTCTGAAAGGGTCACATTACTTCTGTATATTAACTTCAAAAGAACATATTTGTTTTCGGAACAAATAATGCAAAACTACCCTTCTCCCCCTGCTCTTATCCAGGAAGCTCAGGTTTTCCCACAAGCAAAAGTAACCATTCCACCATGTACACTACTTCAGCACAAGTGTACTATTCAATTTTATTTTAAGACTGAACTGGTAGAAATTGTAAGTAGAAGTTAAAATCAGAAGTATATACCCTTTCTTTTTTCAGCTTTTTCCCCAGTGGCAAAGGTAATTGTAATGAAGATGGTGCCTAGCAAGTTTGTAAGGCTACGTACTACTGAAACTCAAGTTATGGATAAAGTTAAAGAACTAGAAAAATACTTAAAATGAGACATGTAGAGGGCTTCCAGGATAGTAGCAGGGAAATAAGACAAAGGTACAAAAAGCATGTTTAGCAATACTGATGTTAACATATTCCATAAATCCCTAGTGATCATTTGTAGTACAGCATTTAAATTAGGCTTCTGAATCCAAATTTAAGGTAATTAGATTAAGAATTTTGACCAAGAATCTATAGAACTATCCATTCAATAGAAAGGCTACAAATACAATTTAAAACAATCATTTAACCGAGTAACTAAGTTGGGCATCACCTTGACCTACCAGGTAGGTCTGGTATGGACTTGCCTTATGCAAATTAGTCATTTATGTTCTAAAAAGCACACAGATGGGAGATTGAATGAGTTGAACTGAAATTGCCAGAGGCAGAAACTCTTACCATAAGTTGTTCTTAAGTAACAACAAAAACGTAAAACTAAAAGGCAAGATGAAATTCTTGTAATTCATAAAACTGTGTACAAAAAACAACAAATGCTTGTATTTTATGAAAACATCTTTGGTTACAGAACATTTTTATAGTTTATTTTTATCTTTCTCCTTGACAAATGAGCACATATTAACACACTAATCAAAATACCACATTTATTAATGTATTAAATACCAAAATAGATGCATCCTTTTTAATGTTCCCAACATCTTTGGAGTGCAAAGTCATACTTAATGTTATTGTGTCAAATGACCACAAAACAGGTTGCAACTGCACTATTGATCTTTTTATTTAATAGCCATTTGTCTGAAAAAATAGTAAACAAAACACTCATTTTTATTTCAGTTCTTTCCATGCATCTACGCATCATTTTAAACTTTATCTCTGCTTTGCATGGCTCTACTATGAGCAGCGTAAATACATTCTATTCATTTTCTAAAGGCTCAGTTGTAAGCACATCTGCATCTCAATTAATGAGTACAGTAGGATGTTTCTAAGCCTACCCGTTTAGCATATAATGCATTCATTTTTACTACTGTTCTCATAAGTTCCACATATACATTGCCTTTACATCTTTTAAATATCTAATCCATATGTTAGGGTAACATACAATCCAATTATTACTTTCTTAAATAGAAGTGGTAAAACAAACTTTTCCCGTCAGAATTTTGTTTTACTTAAAAAAAAAAAAAAAAAAAAAGGGCAAGTCAAATTACAGAAAATTAAGTGCTTAGAGCCTACATCATGGGAGAGGGTTGTATTACTTTGAATTCATAATGTCACTCTTAAGAGACAAAGCCTGTTGGGTAAAAACAAGCGACATGAAAACCTGCAGGCCCTTCCAATGAGTTTTCACAACAGCCTACAGCAGGCTTAAAGGAAACCTCATATTGGACAGGCTTCCCAAGCTCACTAATAATTAACCACTGTTTAACAAAATATCTCATTGTAATACATATGTAAAGTCTCACGCCAGTCTAATTTCTCTCTAAAAAAAACCCAGTTCTTCTGTTCTTTGACAGGTGGAAGACTGATAATTGGCCTCTCACCCAGAGAAACTAAAAATGCCTGTCCCTCCTCCTGGCACACTGCATACTTGTTTCATTCCAAGGATTATAACCCCAGAGACTTGGTATCTCACCAGCTGGAGCACTGCGTGGGTTATTCTTCCTGCATGTTCCTACTGTACATCCAAAGGACTCAGTCTGATTTCTGAAGGAATTGGAGGCCACTCTGGTTAAACCCCTAAACTGGTACCAGCACTTACTAATCACAGCTTCACTTTTCCCTCTGCCCACACCATAAAACCTCTACCCCATAAAACCACCTGTCCAGTTATAGGGATGATAATTGAACTACCAAGCCAAGAAAAAAAAAAAAAAGCCATCCTCTTGAAATACCAAACTAACAAAAATAAATCACGCTTTCCATTGACCTGAGTGGAACAAAAGCAGACAAGAGAGAGCAGGAAGCAATAAGCAAGGAAACACAACCATCAGAAAAAAAACAAGAGCTCATCCCCAGATGCTTGTTGCAAAGCTCCATTAGATCCCCAGAGGAGTAGGTCTGGGCACCATGGGCAGTATTGGCTTTGGTTCTATGTCAGTGCTACAGGAAGAGAAGTCCACAAGTAGGACCATGAAGGTCCCATGATCTCTTTCTTAATTTTTATTTTTTTTAACTTTAGGGGTTTCTGCCTATGCCATAGCCCTATTTTTGTGAAGATAAGAAATGTATTCCCATTGGGCACTTGGTCCTAGTAACTACGAAATATAAAGGAAACAAAAAACCTCTTTGCTTCTTAAATGTGCTTTGCACCTTTGAACAGAACCTCTGAGCTGACTCTCAACTTTCTTTTTGGTAAACTTTAACAAAAGTTGGTGCTACAACTCTTCTATGAGCATGTGACACAATTAACCAAGCCATTTTGTGAACACTGGAACTTACCCTCTGCCTGCTCCCTACCCCCACTTAGATTCTTTGCTCTGTAGTAACACAGCTAAGTTCACACTACAGTGGATAAACTGGGAATGTGAATTTATCTGCCCACCTATTTTCATGAAGCTTGTGGAAAACTAACTTTGAACTGTTTCTGCTCTGTCAAACTTAATCAAAAGCAGCCAGGAAGTTCAAAATTTTTTGAGCATCAGTAGGGAGCGGCTGACAGAAAGGATTACTGTGTGGGAAAACCCAGCTGAAAAGTACATTCTCTCATCAAAAACATTCACCCAGCTCATTGCAGAGTTACATATTTAATAGGTCATACTGTAACACACTCAGCAGATGAAAATATATAAATGGTTTGACTGGGATCTTTGCCTTCTCAACTAGCTAGCCCCATACGATTACATTCTGTTAACAGATCTACCATCGACAAGTTTTAGGATTCAGGCTTCTTCCCATATTTGCCTCTGCTTACAATTTCCATCTCACTTCTTGCACCTGGCAGCTCCTACCAGAGTGCTTACCAGCCAGCAGAGGCTGTGAAAATGAGACAGAGGAGAGCAAGTCATACTAATTCAGTGATGTGCGTTCCCCTCTCTCCTCCAGCTTTCACAAGCTACTCTGGCTGTGGCTGCTGCCTTCCCAACCCAGCTGACGACAGTAACCAGGTGAACTGGAGGAGAGTGTGGGAAACAGCAAATTAGTTGGACACAGACAACGGGAATGGAAGCAGCTACTACCGAGGTTCACAGCTTTCCCGCATCGACCTCCTCACAGAGGAGCTGCGTTGCCACAAGAACTCTTCAGACCTGCATAGCTTCAGTCTCTATGAGGCACTAGGCAAATAAAGATACTTTGCATATCAGATCCCACGTGTTAGATCCATCCATGCATTGGCTTAGCATCGATTTTGGAGTTGAAACGATTAACTGTAAATGGAAATGAAATAATAGTTTGACTAAGTAGAGGAGTTTAAACAGCTACAAATCACACCCTTCCTCTGATACCTTCACTGTTTTCCCAAAACATTTCAACAGTATAAGCTGTTTATACTTCAGAGGCAAGTGCATACAATAGGTATAGAGCTTGTTTTCAACACAGTACAGAAATAATTACCCTGAACTTTCTACCTCCCACCTGCAATTCCTTCCCAAAAGAAACAATTGCAAGGCTAAACAGTGATTTATTTAGCTGGACGGCTGAATGTTGGCACTGCGATTCAACAACCTACAAAGTGCTCACGTGAAACGGTTCTTATGCATCCTTAATGACCACCAAAACTCATAGCAACAAACAACAATAAAAGGAACTTGCAGTTTCCTAGTCCTGGAGCTCTTCAACCTGCTAACTCTGGAATCATTTATGCTTTGGAAAAAAGGGTAAGTTCTTTCCTTTCATCCTCTGCTGGAGGGATTTTATAGCAAAAATATAGTAGAGAATTTTTCATGTCTACAATACTTAGTTGAACCAAACTTCCTTATGTTAACTGATTAACAGCCCTATTATTTATTAAGTGAACTTGGCACAAGATTTGTGCTTTAGATTCAGCTTTAAGACTTCAATTTGGTTTTCTACATCTTAAGCTGAATCTTTCAGGAAGACTAAGATTCACAGTCACAACCCTACTACTAATTTCTGCCTCCAGTTCAGGAATATATCCCTGTTCTGGAGGAAAATTCATCAGGTGCTACAGTCCAACAGAAAGCACAGATATTCTCCAGTACTTTCCTGAAAGACAGTCAAAGGCAAGAAAAACAGTATGATATTAGCATTAATTGGGCAGCAATTCTTTTACTTTGCTATTCATGTCAGGGGTAAAACAGATACGTTTGTACTGAAGGATGTTGCAGTGGAAGAGTAGAAAGTGACCCAGAGCCCATTAACTTCAGTGTAAAATTAAGCATCCACTCCAGGCTCTGAATGGTTATTCAGGAAGCAATATAATAAACATGGATCACAAAAATTGGGTTAAAAAGAAAAAGCAGCAGCTCTGAGGGAACATTTTTTATGTTTTCGCCTAAAGACTTAGTCCTGCAAGAGTGGTTGTGGCTCTGCAGTTGACAACCCGCATTTGAATTCTTACAGGCAATCAAGCATGTTCATTAAATTTACACATAAAAATATAGCTAGACTCTCCAGATTAAATTAGCCTACAAATAAAACTGCAAAGGAAAATACAATGTACAGAGTTTTCTCAGATCATAATATCTTCAGCATACAGAATTGTCCACACAGGTCCTGCAAACTTGTTCTCTCCCCCACCCTTGGGGACTTGGCAGTTCTACAAGACATTATTTTGGCTTACATTTTATGATCATCAACAAAGCTCCAAAGAATTTGCTTCTCAAATCCATCTCTACATTGTACTCCTGCTTGCTTACTTTCTCATAACAGTGAGCCCCCAAATACTGTGACTAATAGGAATCAGATTAGCCCAAATAAATTAATGGGAAGGTGAGAATAGTTGGCAAGTGTAGAAACGCACATATCTTTTTCTTCCATAAAAGCTGATTCTGGGAAGCCTGACTTTACAAAAGCACATGTAGTATTTATTTGTATCACTCGTGGCTCCCAAAATGCCTTTTCGCGCAGCTGTTGGAGGGAGTTCTCAACACTATTTAGAATTAGATTAAATCAGATGAAAAATAGACCAGACCTAATTTGGCAAGATCCAGACACAGTGAAACAGCTTAAGGCCATAGTCTTAAATCTAAGATAAAATAGTTGTTGCCATCTTTGCAGTTTTTATGCCAAAAATGCTTCCCATTTCTGATTTAAGGAACCTTCTCTCACTGATAAAAAGTGGAAAATGCTCATCATTTAACTTCTGAGGCATCTGGAGCAAAATGGTTTCTGGTTTTATTTTATTGTCAGGGTGGGGACAACCCATTCAAAAGAAACAAGGCCTCGTATTTCTCCTCTCACCTCAAGATATACAGTACAGAATCGAGTATAACCATTTACACCAAAAGTTAGGGATCACCACTTCCTCTTTGGTAGATTAGATGACATTTTTAGCTTTTTTTTTTCCTTTATGTTGGCATTCATCAGTGAATATGCCAAGTTTCTTTCTATCACTAGTTCAAAAAGTCATACTCTCCATTCACTGCAGAACCACGCAAGTACTTCTTCAGGTTCTCCTTCCAGAGTTCTTCATTATCTACTTATTCACCAAGAAAGTGCTCAAAGTTTGCCAATACTAACATGACTTGTGCTCTTTTGCTTAGTAACACTACAGAAATATTAAAAAGATACAAGGAAAGCTTTTACTTTGTCCCTCCTATCCTGATAGCATAGAATAAAACCACTTATTTTGAGCAAAGGGAACACTTTTGTAAACACCCTGGAGAGAAATAATGCACAAGAGTACTAGACACTGAAAAGACTACTATCAATTTTTATTGCCATTATTGCACAAAGATCGAAACTACAGAATAACCCCCCTCACACACACAAGAGTAAATAAAAGCACTCCTAACAGTTCTCCAAAAAGAGCGTGAAGGGCAAGAAGTCTTGGAAAAGAATTCAGATTGTCTAGGTGTGCATAGAGGAGAATGACAGTTTGTGAAGAGGGGTAAAAACCACCTTCTTCCTAGAGACCCAAGCCCACCTGCAATAAAGGTCATTAATACCTGATCACGTAGCACAATTTTTGAGTCTTAAAATTCAAGCTGAATGGACATTTATACCTCAGGAACAATTAGGAGTAGTGCATGCTTATATACTTAAACACACACTTAAATGCCATATCCAGGGATGTCTAGAACCACAGGAAAAGAGGGAAGGGACCCGCCCGTCACAAGACCTGAGCCCAAGAGCTACACGACATGAACTTAACAGGGAAAGGGAGGATCTTACAGTCCTCTCCTCTCTTTTAGCAGATCTATACCATGATTAAAAAAAATAAAAGAAACAACAAACAAACCACCACACACCAAACAATGCTTCCTAAGTAACAGTCTAGGCAAAGCTTTGGTCACATACCAAAAAAAACCAAACAAACAAAAAAAACTTTCAGAAATTGACTCCAGAAATCTGGAATCGGGTTCACAAGTGTAATACATTAAAGTCTCCTTTTTGCCCACCAGCATCTTAAGTGTTTCTTTGAGTATATTTAATTTGAAGGGGAAAGTCTGTCTGCAAAACAGGCTTCCAACCTTTCTCCCTATTGACCTATTAAATAGGGTTAAGATTCACAATCAACTTTTATAAGGCTTGATAAACAGTTTAAGCCAGCAGCCCCTTAGGTATCTGTCTGGGATACGGTTGCAGTTTACCACCAAACATCATTTAATATTGCTTATTTTCTAAATCTTAAGGCTAAAGTCCACCATAACCTGGTTTACCCAGAACTGTAGGTTCTTGTCTTTCTCTCTGCTCCTTGTCCTGTATCAGGCTGGCTCTCGGTACACAGCAGAATTTTTTTTCTCTGCTTGTTCACTTAGGGCTGCCTGATTTCAAAGTGATTGTTGAAACAGAGGGAGGGAAGGAGACAGAAAGAAGCAAGCCCTCATCCCCCAGCTCCGGGATTTTCCCACTTCTTTTTGGTTGCAGTTACCTGGAAGGTTCCTCAGTAACATCACATCCATTGTCACTTCTAGGAAAGTGAAAGCACACAAAAATTGTCAGACTCATTTGCATTTGCTTCAGACACTAGTTAAACATCAAAGAGCATAGCAAGTCTGTTCTTGCCGCATGGAAGTTTAAGTTCTTTAAGGTTTGTGATAGGCTTACCAAACAAGAAAACACAAACTGGGGCTGTATCTGACACCAGTTGCTCCTTCAGTTTCTTTCAAGGCATCTCTTTGAATACTCTGTCTAGATCCTTCTTACCCATGCACATCCAGTGAATCCAGGTAGCAGTAAACTACGAAATACCAGTGACGCATCACAATTTGCAGGTAAAATGTCCCACCTACCTTCACACATTCTTACACAGGAGAAACTCATTGTGTTTTACCTTTCAAATAAGTCTGACTGATAGTGAAAAGGCATGTAAAACAATGTTGCAGCTTCTCTGGAAACAGCACCTCATTTTTTGATGCAAAAACTCTAGGGTTCCTTCACAGGAAGGCACACCTAGAACCACCTGGCTGGGTGCGGGGAGGGAAGGACTAATGAGAAACAATTATACTCAGGTCTGGTTTGAGAAAAGATGTCAGACCAAACCAACCCACTCAGTCTAGCTTTGCAATAGCTTCACTACATCTTCGATGTGATACACTCTAAATATTAACTCTGTAAGAATTTTGATGGTTTGGCAATTTCTAACACATTCCAGTCAGTGCTTATGTGGTTTTTAGAAGCAAAACATTTATCACTCATTTAGAAAAAAATGTGAAGCTAGACTTATTTTCTGAATGTTCTACATTTTCCATCTATTTCTAACTTTCACTGCTTTGACCTGGGTTTCCATTAGCACCAAGAAATAGATTGTTTTTTCAAGTCTGGTGGTTTTCCCCCCTCTTCTCATTGCTTTAGGATGGCTGTTACAAATACGGATCTGAAACTAATAATCGTATACATCTCTGGCTTATGTATATGTGCTGCACCTACAGTTCTCCAGGATCACACTATTTTAAAAATTGCAAGTTTTTGAGGACTAAAAGAATCTTCCTTTCCCTCCTTCCTCCCCTAAAAATCCAACCTTTCTCAATCAGAAAAAAAGTCCATTTGCTAATCCTGTAGTGCTCCACCCTGGCTGACAGCACGTCCCAACAGTCAACAAGCTATATTTAACTTTTGTAGGACAAGAAAGAATGTGCTAAAGAAAAAAGTCTCTGCATCACATTTTCATAGACATTGACATTTGTATTTGACTTACATTGCAAGATGCTTGCTTAAGGGGGAAAAAAAAGTTGCTATTCCCAGTATTGCACGTGATCCAAAAATTACATAGTAATCAAAACATCTCTTTTCAACAAGAACATATCAGAATCAATAGCTCTACAGTAGAAGACCATTAATTAAATGTCATCCATATGTTGGCTACCATTTTAAATTTATGACAACAGAAGAAAATCCCATTATGTCAATGATGTTAGAGACAAAGTCACACACAAAAATAGCATCATATCTTTGAAGGGCTCAAAAGACCCTGACCTTGTGTCTTGCACAGGTCCCTAAAGATCCAAGAAGTGACAGGCTGGCCAGATGCCATCTGGACAATGTGGCCATTGTCAAACATGTGCCAGGAGACCAAGGCCCAGCACATGAGCAGGATCTATCATAAGGGAGTGTTTTCACCTACAGTTGTGCTCACAAGTCTGATCTTTCTCCTGCCTGGTCTAGTTCTCGTCCTCCCTCATGCCAGCCAAGTCCTGCTTGCTTCCTCTGCACCCTATTTCATGATACCAACTTTGCAATTTTTTTTTTTTTTTTTTCTATTTCCTAGTTTTTAGTTTTGTTTCTAACCATGCTCTTGCCTGGCCATTTAACAAGTGCAATTCCTTCAGCATTCTAGTTCCTTCCCCGCACTCTCCCAAGTCCCATGCCTGTGGGTGGCTCTTTCCTAATCCTGTCTCTAACCAGTTTGGCATGAGCACCCACACACCAGTCAAAAATCCCTGTGGGCACCTAAAGAAACAATACTACAGGTGAAAGGTCCTCAGTTATGCAAAACTGTTGAATGCAGAGACGCAGTTTATCATTAAGAACCCTTGGACTTTGAGAAGTGTTGGATATCTATTGTTAAGACAATTTAAAATTGGTCTCTTCCTAAATAATGTGCACTTTAAAGCAGT
This sequence comes from Fratercula arctica, assembly GCA_947846985.1. Lineage (NCBI taxonomy): Eukaryota > Metazoa > Chordata > Aves > Charadriiformes > Alcidae > Fratercula > Fratercula arctica. The sequence continues at coordinate 33,552,829 of CANTUZ010000010.1, forward strand.
AAGTTTGTTTTAACACAACCTTTGATCACCGGGTTTTACAGCGCATAGACCCCATCCAAGATCACTCTCAGATATCAGACCAGGCAGCGTGATGAACTTAGCACCGAGAATAAGGCCTGCACCAACAACAGTAATCTTCAAAATCTTTCTGAGGAAAAAAACAAGAATACATGACCTAAACATCCAGTGTTCAGAGAGATAAAGAGTGCAGACTGCCTTGTAACCATGATAGAGCAAATGTTAGAGGATGTAGCTGAGCTGTTTGCGACCATAAACATTATTGTCTTTAGGCTGGTGTAATTTGTACCCCAAAGCACCCTGAAGTCATTTGTTTAGAACATAACTGATCTTTATCATGTTCTAAGAGCAGTGGAAAATCTGCCAAAATTAGTGCAGTCCTGGATAGTTTATAAGTCTTACCAAAGCTACAAAGATCCTGAAGAATCCTGAGGAGACCGGGAAAATGCATAACGTGCCAAAAGCATTTGTTTAAATCTGATACTCGCTAGTAAGTATTGGGGTAGGAGGGGATATACAATAAGAAGGGAGAGAATACCTAGGATATTTGGAGTTTATACATTCAAAAGATTTCCAAACCAGAAACTGGGAGCAAATCTCCAAATATTACATATGTTCTGAATTTCAAGACTTATTTTTACTTGTTCACCTAATTAAGAATAGGAGAAAAACTATTTGTATACAAATGCAAATTACAGAACTTTCTGCTAAGTAGTAAAATACATCATGAAATACACATTTCTTCCATTTCAAAGCATTTTACTACAATTTAGTGAAGATTAATATTACAATGGTAGCCTCTTCAATTTATTTTTCTACTGACCATGCAATTTTCTACTTGGCTAATCTATTAAACATGATTATGAAACAAGAATACACACATCACTGAGTCTCAATCTGAGAGCACAGAGCTCATTTATTAGAATTTAGCCATGTCAAAGGAATGAAAGCAGATCACTGGAGTTTTACTGCTACAGGGTCCACCCCCCCCACCTTCCTCCCCAGGCTGTGGCAGGGGATAGGGAAAGGAGAAAAGTTAGTGCAGCTCATTCTTTTCTTTAGTAATTGTTATTTAAATTTATAGTTATTTAGAGTAATTATTTAAATAAGATACAATGTTTCACAAAGAATAACCACCTACGAGTTTGAATACAGATTTTAAAAAAATTCTTATACCACATTAAGATACATATTAAAAAAGATTAAGTAATATATTGCTAACTAATTTCTTTGCTCTTAACATGTTTAACTGATAGTGAAATGAAACAAATCTCTAGATCCATTTTCAAATTAAACTCATTTTTTACAACTAGCACATGTGCAGTCTAGGGACCTTTCTATCTTTAATAAAAACATTTGCTCATTATTAGATATTCCAGTGAGTTTGTTCTCCCAAACTACCATGTATCAGTATACAAAGATCTGCTTATCAGAATGACCAAAACAATACAGACATTGATACTTGTTATAAAGTAAACTAATCAGTAGCTGGAAGAGTTACTAAAAACAGGAAAGAAAACATTCTGCAAGATGGAAGAGCTTTTATATTTAATGTGACCAGAATATCAACAAAGCTCCAGCCAGTGCTTTGAGGGGATCAGTAGTTCAGAAGGACAAAAGCCCTACCAGCACTCAACAAGCTTTCTGACCCAGAGAATAATCAGTCATGTGGTAGGTACGAGCATCTGCCAGGAAAGCAGAGCAGAAGAAACATCATGACAAGAGTGACAAACATCTACCCACCCTTGTAAGCAAGAGAGATCACAAACAAATCGGCTGGCAAGCTGCCGGGGGCACAACTATATTGACAAATCTTAGTAAAGCAGCAAGGACATTCCCTTCCATCGGGGAAGTGCAAGACACCTACATATTGGCAGACATTTCTGGAGGAATGGCAGTCCTAGAGGCACTGCTCGCAGTCAATAAAGTCACTGGCAATAAAAATTCAGCCTCCACTTTTGCTCACCTGGCCCCATACACTAACTGCAGCGAGAGATGCGGTGCACATTTCTCTAAAGTTTTATAGCCTCATTTCATGTTGGGTTGTCTGGTTACACAGGACACAAGGCTAAATACAAAAAAAAAAATAATGCAGAGACAGATATTTTTCTTGATGAATGCCAAGAGTTAAATAGTCATGGTTAAAAAGAGACAAGAAGAAATAAATTTCAGATAAGTGCTTGAAAGCATTACCACAAATATCAAAGAGCAAAAAGTGTTTTTTCACCACTGATCTTTAGGAAAAATTTTAGGATTTTAGGAAAAACTGATGTCAGTGCCGTGGATAGTCCTCTCTGGTTTGGCACTCACAACAAGACTTCAGAGCATACAGCATTCCAAGAAAGCACAGAGCTCACTCACGGTAGTATTCAGGAGTTCCCTATAACACTAATGGGGAAAAAAAGACAAGATCTCAGAAGAGAAAAGAAACATTAGTTTTCACTAGCTAGTTTTTTGTTGTTGGGTTTTTTTTTTTTTCTTTTTTTTCGGAATAAGATTCAGTTGGCTTGGGAAGGTAAGACTGTAGCTTCTCCACTAGGACACAAGTCTTGCATTACACTAGAAGCTGGGGGATTCCTAGTAAAATAAATTCAAGAATGGCCTTTCTCTTACAGGCTTTGAACCTCTTATAGACCATTGAACCCAACAGAACTGCTTTTTAAATGCATTTTTACTCAAGGACAGAGAGGAGAACACCCCCAAGCAGTGCAATTTTTATCATTACCTACCTAATCACTATGAAAGAGAACAAAAAATTGATGTTGAGGTAGAGAAGGTTACTGTAATGTCAGTTACAAAGAAACCCACTCCAGCACCCGTAATCAGCTTCAAGATTTCTATCAACATCAGCAGGTTTTTGAGCCTGAGTTTTGCTTGGCATGGTTCATTAAATATAAGGCTATTTCTTAATGACCAGCTTTATGTTCCAAATTGCAATCACAGCCAAACACTTTTAGGTATATAGCGGGAACAGTAACACCTGCATCCCAAGCAGCAAAAATGAACAATAAAGCTTCCATGCAACCATGGAAGACAGCATCTGTACGGGACAGACCTTGCCAAAACCAGCAACGGAACACCCAGGACCTGACAGAAGTGCTAGCAGAGGGCAGGCATACTCAGAAGTGCTGAAGGTTCTGCTGATGGACAGGAAAGACACAGATTAACTCATCTTCTACTTTGTCTTCTGCTGAATCTCTCATCTTCCAGAGGCCATGCTCCATGGACCCATTAACACATGCAAGTATTCTGTGTTGAAACTCCTGCAAGGTGGCTGACAAAAATATAAGCCAGTAGGACAGAGATGAGCAGCTGAAGTCAGAGTTTCAGGCACCAACACCATTATGGTAGAAGTAATTTGGCTGCTCAGACCTCCTACCAACATTACTACCCTAGTGACCTGGCCAGATATACTGATTGGTTATCTGCTCCACTGTTCGTGTCTCTGTGACACCACTTCTTTCTCACAGTTATGAGGATTCAAATCTCAAATATATACACTTTAAAATATATTTTATATATAAAAATTTATGTATGCATCAATCACTTATTCTTCTGTATATTTCAACTCTAGAACTCCAGCAGCTGTTCTACATTTCACCCCAATCTTCTCCAATCAAATCTTAAAAAAATAGACATGGATTTAAAAAATAAAAAAATCTGTCAGTCCTCTATACTGCCATCACTATTTTCCCTGGTCATTATATAACCTAAATTAGTATTCCACAATAGGACCACATAGTCTTAAGGTCTGTTATTAAGAGGAGCTGCATCTCTTCCAACTCTGGTGACAGTCACTGCCATTCAGCTCCTGTGAGAAGTCAAACCCGTCAGCAGCTCTGCAGGCACACAGGACAGAGCCAATTCCACTTGCTCAACTGGACAGATTCTGACACGGTACAAAGAGCAGAGAGAGGCATAAACCAGTGAGTGACTGCAATGAGTATGGATGACGACGACTAAAGGCTGTGATCCCATTAAATACAAATATGCAACTTTTTTAATAGGTTTGCTAAGAAATAACAGCATTGCATTTTTTGTTCCAGCCAACGGAAGTGATCACATACAGCAGCAGTCGCACAACATTTTCTTTTCATCCTTTAGTTACAGGCAATCACAGTAAAACTTATTACTATTTCTTAGCTGTTCTACTACTGTTATTTTAACAGTATTTGCTATATGAAACTCACTGTAATGTGTGGACACATTTCCAGGAAGGTCAAGCTTGTTCATACATTATACTTTAAAACATACAACAAATTTCAATGCTTTCCAAGGTTCTTAAAGTTTGCAGTACCACTGAAGAGAAGTGTATATAATTTTAACTTACAAAAACCCCCAGCAAGGACTTTGAGCGACTAGTACATCTGGATTTGCTATACTTACATCAGCAACAACTTTCACAAACGAGAACAAAAAAGTTTTTACATGACAAAAGACAAAACATTCAAGTGGTTTACTTACACTAGTATTGAAGATTTTGAGTGTCCTTCATGCAGAAAGCTTAACATGCTTATTATGCGAAACTGCCAAAATCATCTGCAGCGTGTGCAATTGGCACAAAAATAAGCAGATGATGAAATGACAGGTGTCCAAGACAATTACTTCTCCTCCCATGGAACAATCTGAATGCTATTCCTTTCTGTTGCTTAAATGTCACAGTCCAGTTAAACATACCATGCAGCTGACTAAATAAAGTTATCATCCTTTAGACTCTTGCATTACAATACACTGGTTTTATTAACTGTAGTAAAAGCAGGGCATAAAAGAAACATTAAACACAAAATGCACAAGCTTTATGGAATTTGCCATTACTTATAAGTATCTTTTTACATATATTCCTCTTAAATAAAGATTATCTCTAGTGGATACATAAACCAGGTTCTGTTTCTAAGCTTCTTTCTGCCAAATATCTAACCTTTGCAATAACTATATTTGGTATATTGCACACACACACCCCCCACAGGGAATATATTTGAGCTCAGTAAGGGTTAATGATCTTTGCACATTTGCTTTTCAAGCTATAGATCACTACTGAATATTATATTTTCTTTTGTTCCAGTTTGATCAAGGCAACATTGTTTGACAACACCACCACGTTCTTTAACAAGTTCTTTAGGAAGATGGACACATTAAAGATAAGACTGCAGAAGAGACACGCATTTCATTAGAATTATGATGATTGGAACAAATGCAACATAAAATAAGAAGCCCTTAATCTCATCAGAGGCATGTTGTTACCTACTTGTATCACTGTAACAAGCAATTCTAAACTGCTTATAACGATCCAGTAGAATTCATTTGCAAAACAAAGGACACTTCACTTTGAAAGCAGTTTAAATTTAGCCAAAAAAAATGTGGTTGTTTCTATCCTGTAAAACCAAAGTTGTCACAGTGGAACTACACTAGTATCAAAACAAATACAGCACAATCATTAAACTGGGGAGAAAGAGCCACATAGATAAGCAACAGTATTAAAGCTGCCAACCAGGGACAAGACAAGACAACTTTTAAAGGGCAATTACAGACAACTACCTAGAACTATCATTCTCTTGGAGAAAATTTGTTTCTTTAGCTGGATCATAGACTTCCTGATGGGTGCATGAACATTAATAAAATATGAAAAAAATACTAGTATGCCAGGAATATTGGCATTCCAAATACTAAATCAATCACAATTCATAATAATAATAAAAAACTGGGAGATGAGTTATTGTCTAGACGAGACACAGACTGAGAGAAATATTTGGAGGAGTGATTACAAACAGCACAAAATTCCGCTGTCCTCTCCCACACGAGCCCAGAGGACTGATATCCACCCAGAGCTGCTGATGGTGATGGAGAGGGGCAGGAGGAATGTTAACAATCTTCCCCTTTTGACCCACATCAAGACTGAGATCACAAAGCGGCTTTGCAGGGGTGGAGGCCATGAAAAGAAATACAGGCCACACACAGGAAAGTATGCTGGAACTGACACAGACTGATGCATGTACATTCTTCCTTTTTTTTTTTTTTTTTCGGGGGGGGGGGGGGGGTGGGGGGGGGGGGGGGTGGGGGACACAACAGGATGACAGGGAATGACACAGACTTGTTTGATTTATGACTCGATTAGAACAGTAGACCATATATCTTATCTTTATATTGAAAGTATTGCTCTTTTTTCCACAAGACTTGATAAAATGGCTTAATTTAGGACTCACTGACCCTTTTATTACCAGCCCCAGACTTTTCCAACCATTGAACCAAATGCAGGTAAACACATCACTATTTTTCGTATCCTTCCCAGAAGACAGTTTCCCTAGAACACAGGACTAGCTCCATGAGGATAATTGGAACAGTATCTTACTCTTCAGACTTGTCACATTGTTTCTGAATGTATTTAGCTTGCTACCTCTGACACCTGACTTTTAAACAATGCAGTGCTTATTTACGAAACATTACATCACAGAAATCAGAGAAAACTCTCAATGTATTTATATAACATCTTCTGCAGCAATGGAAACGGGTAACAAAGCACCTGCCCTCCTCCCCTACCACTCCCTGACGCAGCATTGTTAGAGTCCATCTCACCCCGACTACAGAAACAAAACACTTTTCAAAACTATGCTGTAAGCTGCATCACCAAAATGACTAAAGGCTGGAAAAAAGTTTAACCTGTATCAATATAAGGAAAAGCCATAACTTCAGGAAGAAGAGCACCTTACTGAATTAAAGTTATTTCACAAAGCGATGTCAGAGGGAAAGAAGAGAGTAAACAGATTTTTTAGCAAAGGATTGCAAGGATCAGGCACAGTAGATTTGATGCACCAAGGGAGGGAGGGGAGGAAAAAAAGAGGAAGAAAAAAACACACAGAAAAGAAAGTTCTCTGCTGTGTTAGGGTATTGGGAACTAAGGCACTGGAATGAGTCATTGAAGCTACAGGCTGAGTTCCCAACCGATACAAGCACTAAGTCTAAAGTTCTGTTAGAAAGTTCTGTTTTACCTCAAACCAGGACACCAAGCAAGCCCCGGGTTGAGCCTTGTGAGTTACATATGCTCCTGAATATAAAAGCTGAGCACCTGCACTGGTTGGTACTGTTCTACATGGCAAAATTTTTAAGAGGCAAATACCATTTAGGAGGTTCTTGCCTTTTCCTTATTCACTGTAACTTATTCCCACCAGAGGCTCCTATGCCAGAGTAAGGCTGATTGGTGCATTTGCAAAGTCACGACCTGTGAAATGATTTGCCTCTCAGACACACGCGTATGTGCTCTGTCTGCAGTACTCTGAACAGGACCAAGCAGAATCGTGGCATAGGGAGGAAGAAGAAAGGAAATTGCCTCTACCATCAGCAATTCAAAATACTGAATCACACCTATAGATTGTTCACCTACAAAATGGGGTCATGTCTGTGGCACAAATCATCACTTGTAAAAATTAATGTCACAGAAGGAGCAACTCCACATCCTGAAACGTGTTGGAGTTGTTCCCATCTTTGTCAGGTTGCAGGTACGGAACCTTGAGAATTTGAGCTGAATTCCCCTAATGAAATAATGAAGGCTTATGAGGCTGCCGGGGGCGGGGGGGGGGGCGGCAGGAAGAGGCAGCTTTTTATTCAACAATGAATGTGATGAGGTAAAGTACGCTGTTACAGAGGCTGAGGTTAAATAGAAAACAAGCTGCCTGCGCTACCTCAGTCAGAGCACAGAGCAGCTGCTCCACATTATACTAGAAAGGACACTGAAAGCAAGAACTTCAGACCTGTTGGTGCAGATTAAAAAAAAAAAAGAACACATAAGTTTAAAGCCATGTGAATATTTAACTTTTGCTAAACTAAAGCCCAACGAAACTTAAACACAATTGCTTAGTAGCTATTAAGCCTACATCTTCAATAACTTTAAGAGTAAGCCTAGGTGCATGTAAAGTTCTCAGGTGAAGTGTTTTAAGAGGCTGTTAAGAGTATCTTCCATCTTTGACTTCCTTTACCACACCCTTAAAGGCAACTTGCTCCACAATTCTGGGTGATATATGTACCAGTTTATGTACCTCAGATATTATACAAAGGAGTCATATGAGTAGATATATGGGGCAATAAAATAATTACTGTCCCTTAAGACTAATCTCTGAGAGACACTCATTTACAAACATGGCCTAAGATTCTGACAAAAACAAGTGAAAAACAAAACCACCACCAAAATAACACACACGATGTAGCTTCTCTTTTTTAAAAAAGAATGTAAAACTCATACTAAGCCGCTCTCTTTTTTTGTTATGTTTAAGCTTGTCAATAAAATATTTTCCTTTACAGAAGAGCACTGAGGTCACTGGAGGGTAAACAATGAACAATTTTAATTTTTGAAAAAGTTAACAAAATTTTTTCATTCCTATAGTTTTTCCTTCTACATTATTGTAAAGTCACTACTACCCTTTCTGGTTTTACCAAGTTAATTAGTCTCTCCCTTAACACTCATCATATGATTATTACTGTGTGTCATTACTGTTGCTTTTTAATATTATAGAATACTTCTACCTGTAGTTGGATAACTCTTCTTTAGAAGTCTTTTTTCTTTCCCTGAATGCAGCATTGTTAGAGTAGAGGGCAAGGTGACTCACCTTTTATGTTAAATTTTCAGTGTTTTATTATGCCCCAAAGATACAATTTAAGAGCATACTGGGGTCACTTGGCCTTGTATTTATCCCCCTCCCCTTTCACAACTCATTCTTTACCTCCTCACCCAGCTGCCTCAGCAAACTACGCATCAACCCCCAAAATGACTTCACAAAAGGGTCAGAAGCAAAGCAGTCTGCTTCTTGGGATTCCTCCACAGCACTAACAGGAAGCTCCAAAAGGAGGGGAAAGAAGTGAAGAAACAAGGAAGATTCTAATCAGTCAAATTAACTGTGCTCAATAAGCAACACCTGAAGTTCAGCTGTTTCCCCTCACATACCCATGAGCCTTGCTTTCCCATTACAAGAGACTGGGTTTTGTGCTTTTAAATATCTATTGTGGATTCACATATAGACCAGACTCATTTCAGCAAGAAAAGGAAAGGCTAAAACTAATTATCAATTTTTCAGCTTTGTTAGATCTATTCTCTGGTGTGACTGGGAGTTCTTTGCACAGTAATTTCAGGATGAATTTTCTTTGAACCAGTCCTAAAGCTAAACAGGTGTTTTGAGGAAACAACCTGCACAGAAACTGCTTTGTTGCCTGAGGCTGCACTAGACTATTAAAGTGACAGAAATGAGTCTGAGATTACAGGGTGGAAAAGAGAAATTAAATAAAATCTGCCCTCCAAAAAAGTGAGGACAAGAAACAGAAAATCAGACAATTGTTTAAGAGCAAGAGACGTGCAACAAAAATCTCCAGAAGAGTAAATTGAGGTAAAAAACAAGTGAGAGTCATTTGTATATAATGCTTCTATGAAAATGGAAGTTTCTCACCACAGAGGACTTCAGACTTCTAACTTTAAAATTCAGAAGAAAAATAGAGACATCTGCCTGAACATCTTCCTAATGCTAAGTAATTCCTCACCAACTGCATGATCAGCACCCTCAATACAGTAACAGGCAGAAATTCTGACCCCACAAAGAATAAAAGCAGAAGAACTTGTGCTGATTATTATGTCAGGGTGTGGCCATTCATAACCTTTCTAATTTCTACTTTTTCCATAGATCAAACTAATTGTCATGGAATCTAGAGAATCCATATTCCTTTCTCTGAAAGAAATCCATATTCCTTTCTCATGTTTAAAATACAGTACTAGTAACAGTAGCATGCAAAGATCATAAAACTAACTTACATCTGTTCTACACAAGTTATCTGAAAATGACCTCTACTAGGATTGCTTTAAAAATACTTTCAAAATAGATGCGATATCACAGAGTTTTTAAACCCTAAAATCAAGTTTTTGTGAAGACTCTCAGTAAGAAACAAGCTCTCATTTGACATAGCGTATGCTATCAACCACTCTGTCATTGCAGAATGTTACTTTAGTTTCTCCTACTAAAAGGAGCTGTCATCGCAACCTGTTTAAAATAATACAGGAGATCAGTGCAGAAGCTTAGCCAGCTCTTGCTTTAGCAACTAGCACACAGGGCACATGGGAAGGTTTCAACCCACGAACGTTCCCAACTACAGCTATGCAGAATTCCTTTCATTAGCTCATAACATTTTTTAAGCCATTATCAGATAGAATTGATAACACATGCTGATGAAGTCTTGATGCATTCATCAAATATTATATGGAAACTTTGAACACTTTCTCCCTTGAAGGGCACCAACCAAAGCATGCTCTTGGAGAATAACTTTCTGTATTTTAAAAAACTTGAAGGAAATATGGCACCTTCTTCTCTTCAACAAGTCACTAGGAACAGAAGTTTTAAATCGATTTAATAGAAGAATTTACAATATAATTAAGTACAGCTAATACTACATGCTTTTTTGTGGCATGTCACAGGGGAGCATAAAAGGAAGAGAAGCCCTTTCTCCAAGACACTACTAAAACTGGGCAAGATTGTAGAGTGCACAATCATCACGTGAACAATGAGGCAACACGAGCAGAGCAAGGTTCCTCAGAATTTCACCATCACACTAGTCAAGAATTTAATAAAAAAAAAAATATTTTCTGTTACCTTCATCCTCCTCACCCATTATTCTCAACCTGTAACATATCCTCCCTGCATAGTCATACTGCATCCCAACAGCAAGGACAGCAGAAGGCCTACAGGAGAGATGGGGAGGGACTCTTTATCAGGGAGTGTAATGATAGGACGAGGGGTAACAGTTTTAAACTGAAAGAGAGGAGATTTAGATTAGATATTAGGAAGAAATTCTTTACTGTGAGGGTGGTAAGACACTGGCCCAGGTTGCCCAGAGAAGCTGTGGATGCCCCATCCCTGGAGGTGTTCAAGGCCAGGCTGGATGGGGCTTTGAGCAAGCTGGTCGAATGGGAGGTGTCCCTGCCTAGGGCAGGGGGTTTGGAACTAGATGATCTTTAAGGTCTCTTCTAACCTGAACCATTCTATGATTCTATGATACAGTGCAAGCAACTATTATTTTCCTATGTATTTTATGTGAATGCTAATGTAATTCAACAGTTGAGAACAAGCGCTACTAGCATCAACCATCAGGCAGTACATGCAAGCTATCAAGAGAGTAGCAAAATTTTGGCATTTCTTAAACACTGAAGATGAGTAACAGTTTGGAGCTCCTTCTTTTCTCTCTCCTTCCTAGATTAAAAAAGCAGCTTTTTCTTTCCAATTTTTGCCCAATTTCTTAGGGAAGAAAGGTATGGAATCCAAACTAATATTATCACGTAAAAGAAAAAAATATTTAAGACTATTTTAAAGGACTTGTTTTGAAAAATTCAGTCTTCAGAATTCTCACGTCCCTCATTCGATGTGTCAGCATCATAAATACCTATTTAACATTATGCATTTCAGAATTCAAGCATAAACCCCACAGAAATATTTTATATTACCCTCATGCCTCAAGTTCTATGCCAGTCTTCGTTTCTCTGGAAAAAGGAAAGAAGCACCATGAGCTGTTTTAAATAAAAACAACTTGGGCCAAGTCATTGTCAAACTCCCTCAAAGAGCTAATGAAACTTTGCCTGATTAAATATTGCAAAACCATGCTTTTCTCAGAACTAATGCAACATGCCAGGTCTTATTTTGTCATTCCAAGAGCCACGCCAACAGGAGTACAAGTACCACTGTCAACAGCTTATCACAAAACATAACATATATGGGAAACAGTCACACTTCAGACAACAGAGCAGCAAAAATTACTTTTAATGGGTAATCAACCGCTGGATTAGTACGTGAACAGTTTTTACATGGTGTCAAGAGCTCTGAATTTTGAGAAACAGAGTATGTAAGAACAGGATTCCAAGAACTTTGGAGCAGAGAAAAAGAGTAAAGTTAAACTGATGAGAATGTAGGATAAAACCAGAATAGACAGCAGTGGCAGGAAATTATCTATATTAAACATTTTTCTAGAATTGAAACACAGGTAGTCTGATCTGTATATTGCACAGACAGGGGGTTTGGGGGTGCGTGTTTATTTTTTTTTAACTGCAGAACTACCATTTTTCCCAAAGTTTTCAGTGACTGAAGAGAATTTAGGTTTATTATTGTTTTTCAGAGCAGCTATGATTGGACTTGCAGTCTTGCAGATCACACATGAAAGCTTGTTCTGTGAAATAAATTTTCTACTGCAACAGTAAGTTATTTTTGTTATGTGAGAATAACATGGCTTTCGTATTTGAATAGTTTGGGTTTTTTGTTCCCCTGCACGACAATACAACTGTCTCCTCTCTTTTCCCACCAACACCCTAGTTTTAAATGACAAAGAAAGTATAAAAGTTTCTCATTTATAAAATCCAAAGTCAGATCTCCTACAAGTCATAGGCAAACCCCAAGCTTTCAGCACTGTAAATTGACTAGATATAAACCCTACAGAACAAAACACAGCAGAGCCAGTGACCTACAGGCATAATTAACTTTAGGTGTCAACTTTTAGTACTACTCATAGTGTTGAGGCTCAGACCATCATAGCAAAAGAACTAAAACAAGAAAGTGCATTCTGCTCTTCCTGTTGCTTTTTAAAAATACAAACTTCTGAACAAAACATTTTAGAATACATTGAAATCAAATAAAGAGCAGAGCCATCCTATTAATTAACAGTAAAGTAGTACAGTAATACAAACATTTATTTTCTTTCCTATGCCATTACAAAAATTTTGACTCCCTCTGCAAAGCTTAGAAGTTATCCTCAGAAAAACTGGAAATAGAATTTACAAAAAAAAAAAAAGGAAAACATTTATCCACATGTAATTATTCACATGAATTTGCAAATCACTGCATTATATAGAGATATACCTTATTATCTTAAAAAAAAAAGAAGCATATGGCAAATAAATTAGTATCCAGAAAAGATGGGAGAGGTGATAATTTTCTCAGAAACAAAAATCCCCAACCTTAGCCTCTGGCAAGTGCCAACAGAGCAATGGCATGTGATAGTACAATATCATTTTGTAACAGAAATCAAGCAATGAACATTAGCAAGTTCCCACGGAAAGTATCTAGGACATCAGAGCAAGATTTATGACGGCAGAAAAGATTCTTGTAAGAAACTCACTAAAACCACCAACAGTCTGAAAGCATGCCCGCATTTCCAACACCGGGCATTAACAGTGTCTCAAGATCTGAGCATCTTACACACCCACCACCCCTTGGGGGAAAAAAAACCAAGCCACCACACAAAAAGACACCCTACAATTTTAAATCCTGACCTAATAGTCTTCTCAGATCAACAGAAAACCTGCTGCCCTTGATGGTCTGAAAGATCAGAGTCCAGAGGACAAAGCTGAGTCTCCTCTACAGTTCTGAAGCTACTCCAAGCCCAAGATCTAACATGTGCATTTTGGAGACTGAGAACAGTCACCTTCTTTAAGGACTCAGTGCTTCAATGCTTTCAACATAGCTTAGGTTTCAAACCTTTCAGAATAAGTTTGGAAGCTGCTCACTTTGTGAACATACAGAAGGTCCCGTTTTCTCCATTTATGCTTGGCGCAATTGTGGAAAGAGAGGAAGCAAAAACACCTGGAGTACCACCACCACAGTTGGTGGCGTCTTCACATCCTGGGAGCTCTCCTTCAAACACAGGTCTGACAAAAAGAAGCAGCAATGGGCAGGGCGAACCGATGGTTCTTGCTGAGCCAGAACTTAAGAGGACCTGACTGCCACAAGCAGTGCTTTACTTCTAGTTGATCAGTCCTCTTGGGGCATTAATTTACATTCCATTTTAAAGCACAAACACTGGACAGATTTGAGGGAGAAACACGAGAAACCATAAGACTCCATAAAGAAAGAGATAACTGGACAGAGAAGATGAGATATTAAGTGTTTCAAGTAGTAGCAAAAGTGGTGTTAAAACCAGGGAGATTTAATGATTCGAAAGATACCAACTTCATAAAAAAAAAACAAAACGGGATAAAGGATAAAGCTTGTTCACCCTTGATTAATTATAGCTTTAATCTTACAGTTTTTGATTTTAGTTTCAGTTCTGGGCACATAGCCCAAAAAGAAAAAAAAAAAAAAAAGGGTAATTCACATTTATCATATTTTCCCAATCCCTTAAAACTTATTTCTACTGGGAGAAGTGTCATTTTGCTGGTCAGACATTGTGTAATAGGCCAAAATGTGCTCTTTTTGTGCCCTGAGAACACAGTCTTCACAGTTAAAATTGATTATGCCATTTGTGTTCAGCTGGAAGAACGTCGGGCCAGTCCCCTCACTCGTGACACAAGGCAGCATTTGTTAGAGCAATAAACAGAACACGACCGCGCTGACTATACCTAAGGGACACACAGGGTCGTGGCAAAGCTCCTTCACCCAACCCTATGGCCTGGGTTTAACCACTGTGGAGAAAAAACAGTTCCCGTGGCGACCCATGCTGTTACCTGCACCTTGTACCGAAGCCTTCCACAGCACCTCCTCTTTACCTGCTGGCCACCGAAGCTGGCCTGCCATGGACGTCCCTTCGATGGCCAACAGGTGACAAGCCACAAGCCACACCACCGCTTTCCCCAGCGGTGACCCGCTGGCCTAGCCGGGTAACAGGCGAGGACGGAGGTGACTCCGGCCCTTACCCCGAGAGGGTTTGGAGCCTCCATCCCTCGAGCAACACCCGCTGCCGCACCACCCAGGTGTGAACAACGAGCCAAACCCATGGGGGACACCGACCCCTCACCCGCGCCGCGGAGCGCTTTATTCCTCACAGCCCGAGGGTTAACTCGCGCTGGCGTGTTAAAAAAAAACACCTTGTTTTTGCCGGTCTTCACGCCGGCAGAGGCAGGAGCGGCCCGACCCTCCCGTCGCTGACGGGCGGCGACCGTTAACGGCCGCGGCCGCGCGCGCCCCCCGCCCCAACCGCCGTCGGTGCGGCCGCTCTGCCCGGGAGCGGCGAGAAGGAGGAGGAGGAGGAGGAAGGAGGAAGGGAGAGAGGGAGGAAAAAAGGACGAAAAGCAGCAGGAGCCGCCGGTGCCGGCGCCCCGCCCGACGGCAACGGGGGCTGCGCACTCACCTGGTCTCGGCCGCCCCGTCCCGCGGGACGGGAGGAGGAGGAAGAGGCCATGTTGCAGCGCTCTCTCCTCACCTCGCCCGGCGCCGGGGCAGAGCCGTCCGGGGCTCGCCCCCACCGGCGGGCGGGCCTGCCCCTCGCCGCCGCCCCCTCAGGTGGAGCCGGGCCCCGCCGGTGCCTCTCCCCCCGCGGCAGGCGGGAGGAGGGAGGGAGAGGAGGGCGCTGAGTTCCCGGCCGCCCGCTCCGGGGGCCGCCGCCGTCCCGTCCCGCCCCGTCGCTGGGCAGCGGGGCGCGGCCTGGAGACGGCGGCCCCCGACGGCCGGGGGCTGCCCACCCTCATCCAGGTGCCTTGCGGTGGTGGGGGCGGGGAAGCGCCCCGAGGCGTCCCCCTGGGGGGAAACCCGGAGGGCGGCTGTTACCGGAGGGATTCGAAGGGCCGGGGGAGCACCTGCAGCGCTGGTCACCGGGGAACGGCGGCTCCGGAGGGCTGCTGGCCGGTTGCTGGTGCTTTCTGCCTGCGGATGGCTCCGGAGGATGCGGTTTTGGGGAGCCCAGCTGAACTCCGTTACACAAAATTAACACGCCAGCTAAATCCTTTAACCACAGTCAAAGGGTAGCCGCTGGCTTTCCCATAATGAGCGAACACTGCAGGTGTGGTATATTTACTATAACGCAAATTCAAAGTCGCTCCCATGTGGAAAGCAACAGGAGAACAAGTACCTCACACACAGAGTGTAACCGGGGGCTGCTGGCACGGATGATGGTCAGCCGACGCTCATAACGGGCTGGGGCCGGGCTAAGGCAGTCTGGGGGGGGGTTGCCCCCAATCCAAGGCTGTACAGACCTCACACATGTGCTGCTGCAGTAATTAAACCAGCAGTTCTGCTTGTACTTTTTCTACTTACACTCTTAAAATGTGTGATAAAATATCGTCATCGATCTTATTAAACCGTGTTTTATCACAGGACTTGAAATTGTGAGAGTACTATAAAAGCAGTTAAGATTATTTTCATTTTGACTGAAATGACTTTACCCCATCCCCTTCTTTTCCTCCCCTCTCAAAAGCGTGGTCTGGAGCACCGACCTATTTTTCTGTTTTCATTAGAACTTGATTTACTGATTAGCAGTGGTTAAACACAACAAATACTATCAAGCACTAATTCACCTAGAAATATTGCTGATAACAGCTTAATCCAGTTACTTTTTTACCACCATAATGGTAAAGTGCTGTAGGTAAAGGGTCTTAGTGCTGTAGATGCAATTTACAAAGTGAATACCCAGCTGTATAAACTGACTATAGGTGTTTATACATCTTTGCGATACTGTGTAACTAATTGCTTGTCGCCCTCTCTATAAAGTGTATACTTTTTTTCTTTGTATATAGAACCAAAATAAAATATTTAACCAAAGACCTTGGCTGTGTCTCATATGAAGAATTTAATCCCCCCGAATGCCTTTATCCCTCTTATTTGGGATGTGACTCACTTCCTCAGCCCACTCAGCCCACCAGGAGATGAAGGAGATGGGGAAAAAAAGGATCACAACCTCCATGCTGGCTAAAAGAAAGCGTGAAGGAAGGCTGGTCATGTTTACTGATGGCAGTGGCAATTAGCAGCTCTATGGCTGGGCCATGTGCTATTTTTATACAACTCACCTACCACATCATCACTCCATACCACCTTCCATCGCTCTACGGGAAGGAAAATGATAAAGACTTAAAGGGAATTTGCAGATTGTAAAAGAAAATAACACCTTAGGGAAAAAAAAAATAAAAATCATCTTTACTCAAAGTGAAAAGCATTTTGTAATTTTACTCACTCAACTGATAGGAGGAGGAATTTTAAAACAAATCAAAGTGTGATGTGTACATGTAAATCCAGGGTCCATTACCCCACGTTTCATGCCTTACTTGTCTTATCCGCACTCCCACCTGTAGGAGTATACCTTCTTTTTTTTGGCAGCTGGAATGATACCCGGAGGGAAGAAAAAGTTCACTTCCCTTACTTCAGGAGAGGTTTCAGGTCAGGCTTCCCTGACGGAGGTTTGGAATTTCAACGTGCTATTGCAGTGCGCTTGATCTGATAGAGCACAGTAGCAGGCAGCTGTCGTAAGATGAAAAAAGAATAAATAGATAAAGAGCACAGAGAAAACCTGAGGTAATTGGAAAAAAGACTATCATTTGTTGAAATGAAACAGCTATACCAGCAAACAGATTTTCAGCTAGTGTGTCTCCACCTGAGGAAGGTTGTCGATAGAGTTATATTGCTATGACCGTACTGACAGGGCCTTAAATTTGGACAACTCCTCAGGGAATGGGGCTTGAGATGGCCTTGTTCGGCTGGAGGGTGCTGCTAACCAGCCCTCTGCCTTTACCTCAAAACCAGTCCCTTCCCGCCACGGGGGACTGCTCACCTGCATCAGGGCTGGAAGCTGAACGCCAAATGTTAGCCTGAATGCACCTCTCCTGCTCTCATACATCCAAACAGCAATTAAAAAGCAGTTCATTGGGATTTGCTGTTTTTCTTCCTGGCTTGTAAGCCATGTAAAATACAAAAATGAAAATCGGGAAGCAGCCCCCTTTTCCTAAGGTTGGTTTTACAGGGGGCAGGAGTGAAAGCTTTGCCCAACTGAAGTTAGTGGGAGTTTTGCCAATGACTTCGGCGGAGCCTGGATTTTTGCCCAGATGCTCTAGAGAAACAAAAGGCGCTTTTTTTTTTTTTTATTGTTTTTTCTTCCCTTGGATTGGTACAAATGCCTTGTTCACCTTTCTCATTTAATTACAATCATTGAAATAAAACCCAGGTTGGGTGTTTGTAGGTATTTCTCCAGAGGTTTGTATGTAACCAGCTGTGTGTCCAACAATAAAGGAAGAGCTCCAGTGACAGTGAAGCATTCCCTACTGTGGGGCAGGAGTTCGGCAAAGCCAGAGCTGAGGGAAGGTTTCAGACTTCACATCCAGGGATCGCACATGCAGGGAACGCCGGGGACTCTGTGCATCCCTCTCCTCCCTCCGCAAGCTCCCTGTGCACCACCGTGCTCTCCGCTCGCTCCTCTCCCTGCGCTGCTGCTGCTGCCGTAACATTCATGGCAAAACTTCTCACAGTTTCAAGTTCAGCCAAGGTTTCCTCCAGGGAGAGACAAGCCCAGGAATAACCACCACACTGACATTTCCTTCTAGCTACAATTTCATTATTTGAAATGAAGGGACAGTTTATAATATCTTCATTATTGTAATCATAGCAGTGTTTGGGTTTTTTAGGTAAAGTGGTTTAGCGCACACTACACACTATGCTACAAAAAATGATACTCAAAAATAACTTGAACCTAAATTCAAGCATTTTAAATGCATTTTAAATACTTACATTCATGCTTTCAGGAGACAGTGACAATTTATTCCTCCTTTCTTACTAGCTTCTGTCCTTTTGCTTTAGTTTCTCAGTTCTCAGGAGCTTTTTGCTTTCTGGCATCCTGACAAAATGCTAATACAGGGTAAGAGCAGCAGAGGAGTTCTCCATGTTTCTCCATAGCAGGAACCATCCTGCATAAGAAGAGCCATTTAACAAGTTAAATGCATCACCTGAGCTATACATTAAAGAGATATTATCCCTCTAATGTTGTCTTGCTTTCCTAAATGCTACAAAATCTCTTCTACTGTACTTTTGCATTGTCATACTAACAAAACAATCTTTTGTTTCTAATAAATGTTGAAAGAAGCCCATCAATGTTTGTATTTATCTGCTGCTGAGTACAGCGAACACAATCTGTTGTAGATACCCTCATTGGCATTCACAAACCAGTTGACCTTTTTTAATCACATCATTATGTAAAAGACAGAACACACTTTCTCTCTTCCTCACAGTGATGTTATTGCTGAGGAGAATATGATTGATATACGAGAGACAAGATGATATTGACTCTTGCAGCTGCCCTCTGCTCAGCATAGAAGGAGTTGTTCAGAGTATTACATTGGGTTCTTAGCCATGAATACAACTGTAATACTATAATTCGAGCTTGGCATTGTAGGTCTGATCCTATATGCCATGTACAAACAGCGCTGCAGTTCAAGCAAGTGGAAGTTTTAGATGCCAAAGAGGTTTTAATATATGTGGCCTTTGCCTGTTTATGTAATAAAAATGGTGGTTAATGTTGTATTGTAAGGGTAGATCTAGATTCCTTTGCTTTTTGCCTTTGAGTTCTCCCTTGGTTTTGCACTTGGATCTATGTTTTTCTGTAAAGGGGAGCAGCAGTCCTAGGGATTCCCACGCCTGCACCTCTCTCTCCATCAGCAGGCTCACTGCTCCTCTTCCTACCAGCAGAACAGGGAATCCCCTCAAACACCAAAGAAAATACAAATGCAGTTGTATCACTTGTCTCAAGCAGTATCATTAGCTACTGCCACGTCTAAAGCAACGATCAGCCCGAGATAAGCACTATCCAGTCAGAAAGGAGACATGATTTATATCCTAAGGATATGCAGACAACAGCGAGAGGGAGGGAAACACTGGGTAAGCAGAAATGTCAGACTGATATTTGGCAAATTAA
Source organism: Fratercula arctica (assembly GCA_947846985.1). Taxonomy (NCBI): domain Eukaryota; kingdom Metazoa; phylum Chordata; class Aves; order Charadriiformes; family Alcidae; genus Fratercula; species Fratercula arctica. The sequence continues at coordinate 33,572,458 of CANTUZ010000010.1, forward strand.
TGCCGTGAGAGGTCTATACTTACATGCGCTCTTGCCTTATAAGCAAGCTAACTAGAGCTTACTGTTATAGAGAGGGTCAGAGAAAGTGAGTGTGGAGAGTGTGGCTGTCCTGGGTCGAGCAACACAGGACTAATTTCTCTTCTAATGCTGGGGAAAATTCCCCTTTTGGAAGACTCTAGTGTCTGAATTTGTGAAAATATTTACGTTATAGCCAGCTAGGCTATGTGGGATTCAAGGTCTCAGTGTTTTCAAGCCTTGCCAGGTGCAGGGATGAGGAGGAGCGAGGCCTGGGCATTTGACCCAGGCTGGCCAACAGGACTATTCATACCATGAACATCACATTCTATATAAATTAGAAAGTTTGTTACGTAGTTTCTTTCTGCCTTGATGGTGGCAGTCCAGAGAAACTCCTTGCCCCGGTGCCAGACTGCTGAGCCCTTCCCTTCCACCCGAAGCTGTTGCGCTCGCAGTGTCCGACATTTACTGTCCACTGCTGGGAGCGCACAGCTTCCTGCTGATAGAATTGGCTGAGTATAATTCTTGTCTATCTTACATTAGTATTGGGATTAATACTGATTCTTTAGTATTATTGCTAATTATTTAGTCTTATCCTATGAAATCTATTTGTATTTCAACCCTTGTGCTTCCTTGCTTTCCCCAATGCCCCTTTCTGGGTGGGGAGGGGTCATTGGGTGATACAATAATTGTCTAAATGACAATAAATTGTTATGGGTTTTCTCAAACCATGACAGTGAGCACGGAGCACCTTTGTCGGTGTACGCAGAGTCATGTCATGCACAACTGTGCTGTGAAGTGACAGGGACAAGCTGAAATTGGTGTAAGCTGCTTTCGGTCAATACCCACCATCGCGGCCACTGAGCGCTCTTTGCACACACTAAGGGCAGAGCAACCTCCGCTGTTCTTGAAGGAAACCACTGCACACAACGGCATTCCCCCTGGTACACAGCTGCTAGTCCACTGAACATGGAGACTGCAATAAAATAATTTCCCTGAGCTGCTTACCTGTAATTAAGCCGCACAATTTGTGCTCTGAGGCAGATGCGAAGGCAGGGGCAATGAGTGCAACAGCAATTGGACGGATCTCAAAGCCACCCACCTCCTAGGTTTTTTCTAAAAGTATCAGAAAAAGGCTCAACTTGTCATCTCAGGCACCAGTGGAGGTGACCACTGCTTCCCGCAGGTCACAGCGTTGTATGCCTCTGGCTCGTGGAGCAGTCTCCTGGCGTGCAAAACAGAAGTAAGGCCACCGGCCTCCTGTGGAAGAGAGAGATGTTCTCCTTCGACCAGCTTTTCTTCTGGTGCCTCCTGGTCTGCACCACTCAAAACTTAAGAGACAATGGGATATATGGAAAAAGAAGTATTCTCAAAGCATTTGAAAATTCAGCGAGCACCCTGAGAACAAACAGTTAGTGTCCAAAAGAAATTACTATATGAGCACAACTCAGAAATATTTGTATATATTTAAACTAAAGCTGGTTAAAACTGGGAAAAAAAGAAAATGTTGCTTTCAAGAAAATTCAGAACAGTGTATTCAGTACTTTCAGACACAGCATGTTTTATATATAAATATATGTGTATATTTTAATATAACTTATATTAGTTTTTAATACTAAATGTTTATGATACTGCTACCCTCCCTCCCACAAGTTAACTAAGGTTACCATACATCTGGGATTTCCCAGACATGTTTTCTTTTTATCTGAAGGAAAAGGTGGACTTTGGCCACCTTCCTCGGGTCTCTGGAGAAGGATTAGTCCGGCACAGTCGGCAGCAGTAGCTCCGGTCCTGTGCTGGCTATAGAGAGCAATCCCCCCCCAAGCTGTGGAGCACGCACAGCCTGCGGGTGCTGCCCGTGCAGGGTCAGGCCCATGGACCGCGTCCACGACGCTTCGCCTGAGTGGTGCAAGTTGGTCCACGTTCATTACTGAGCCTGTCCCGGCTGTGTTGGATTTGTTACACACACAGGGAAGGGTTTCTCCGTGCAGGGCAGAGCACGTTGGACTCTTTTCCTATGAATTGCACAAGATGTGAGGCCGTATTTCCACCTCGGATTTCCCAGAGATATGAAAGCCTTGTTCTAGGCAGGTAAATCTCCAGCGATTGCTGGGAATACGCGATTCAAGGTAAACAGAAACCTGCAAGCATGCGCACCGTATGCTGCGAAAATTCCCCAGGAGGGAGGGGGAAGTGAAGGATTTTTACCCCCGGAATGTGTGTGTGTTGGCGGGGAGGAGCCGGATGAGATGCCTCTCGCCCGTGCCATGGGCTAGGGAAAAGAGAAGGGAGAAGAACAGAAGAGAAGAAGGGAGTGCACCACTAGCAGTTCTGCCTGCTGGAATCACCCTCCCAAAGAAATGTTTTTAGGGGAGAAGCTGCACGTTTTGGTATACAGCAGCGTACCCTGCTTACATTTAAAAGAAGCAGCGATGCTGTCCTTCAAGGATGTTGTAAGCCAGTGCAATGAAGTAATTAAAAAATGCAGTTACTTCAGCAACGTGGAGTGGTGCTTGTTTTTCGCTCCTGCAGGGACTGTGGGTCTCCACAGGAGCGTGTTGGCCCAGGACTGTCGGTGCCAGTGAGAAACGGGTGCCAGGGTGGGTTAGCAGCGTCACAGCATCCACAGTGAAACCATCCTGTAGGGGAAAGACCTATAAAACTAGGAACCCATTTGCTTTGCAAATCTATTTAGCATTGAATTTTCTAAGTAAGACAGTTTTGCAATGTTTGGAATAGTGTTTTCCCAGGCTTTTTTTTAATGTAAGCGTATTGCACTACTACTTCCCCGGGTACCGATGGAGCGAGGTTGCCACTGCCAGAGGACTCCCTGAGCAAAGCCCGCAGGTGCCTCTCTAGCTACGTCTCCAACCCTTCTTTCGGAAGCTGTGATAGCGCAGGGACTGATTGCTCTTCATCTGGGAGCAGGGATACAAAACTTTAATTTGCTTACAGACAAATTCAATACGTCCTGGCTTCTGGGGAATTAAATTACCCAATGACCTTTATTAATGTGTGTACTTTAAAACCAGCTTCAAAAGTCACAGCAGTGCTTCACAGATCAGCACGCTTCCAGCCAGAAATAATGAATTTATGCATCTAAACCTAAAAGACTTGCTTGATTAGAAGGAGCAGCTGCAGCCACGAGCCTAGCTTGATCCAAATATGATTATATTCCCCATACTATGCGAACAGCCTAGTGTGCTATTGGAGCAGCGACCAGTTTGCCCACCAGCGCCGTCCCAGCGCAATCCATTGCTCCAGTTCCCTCGTATCGCACCGTTTGGGCAAAAAGGCCCGCCCGCGCTCCCAGCCGTCCCCCCGCACCCGCGAACCAAGCGGACGTCCGGCGTATCCTCAGCTCGCCGCGCCCGGCCGCACCGTTTTTCACCACGGAAGCAAAAGCCGCCTTTGGGCCTCGCTTTGGCGCCGGCGGCAGGGCGGGTGCTGATTGGCCGCTTTGAATCATCTCGGCGCGGCGCCATTGGCGGAGCGCGGCCGGCGGACGGTTCGAATGCGCCGCGCCCGCCCCTCGGCCAGCCCGGGGAGGACCTTGCGGCGGGCAGCGCGCTCGGTGGCGGCTCCTCGGGTGAGGGCGAGCGGCAGACAGCGGGGCCGGTCCGGGCGGTGGGGGAACCTCAGGCCGGGGCCGGTCCGGCGGAGGGGACGGGGAGCCGCTTCTCGGCGCTGTTGGTGCGCGCGGCTGGGTAACGGTTGCTTGGAGGGGGAGAGGTGTGGGGGTGGTTGTTCACCGGCCCGGCAGCGGGACCCCGTCCCCTCCTGACCGGGGGAGGGAGGCGGGAAGCGGCCCCGAGCCCTCCGGGGCGAGTTCTCCCCTCACCGGGGGCCTTTTCGAGGCGTCGCGGCCTGTGAGAGCGGGGCGGGAGCCGGGCCGAAAGGGAAGCGCGGCCGCCGTTAGCGGTCCGGGGGCGAGCGCTCGCCGAGCGGCAGGCCCCAGCGCGGAAACCTCCTCCGGAGGTAAAGACGGGTTCGCTCGTTACCCCGGAACGCGTCCGAACCCGCTGTTAAAGCCCAGCGGCGCCCAATGAGGGAGGCCCAGGGCAGCGCGGACGGTGCCCAGTGCCCGTAGCGCCTCCCGGGACCTTGTGCCCGTCAAGGCAGTTTGGGCTCGTAGCTCCGAAGGCTGCGCTGTGTCACTTCCAAATTATATGGGGCTGGTGTTGCCCTACCATGCTAACATCAAACCTTGTGATTTTAGGTAGTAGGGCTCCTGCTAATGAGTAACTGCATAAAACTAATCAGCAGGTTGTGTTTTTTCGGTTGCTTGGAGCAGCTTCCTTCACAAAAGCATCTTTATCCTTTGAGTTGATGCTTAGTTGTACTTTGGGGTGTAGTTGTTCTAGCTGGGACACTGAATAAGACCCTGTATTTCCGTTGAGGAGAACGGTAAGTGGTCTGTGTTAGATCCTAATTACTTAAGACAAAAGTAGCTTCCAGAGACCTGGCATAATTTCAGCGACTTGGCTGTGTTCGGGACAGCAACTGTTCACCCTCATGGGTTTTTTTCCTGTTTGTTTCAGGGATAGCCATAGCAATGGATGATTACACTAAAATAGAAAAGATTGGGGAAGGTAAGTATAGAGAACTATGAGCCTTGTAATGCTCCACAGCTTGAGTTATCAAGTGTCATAGAAGCTCTGTGCACTCTGGCTATTAGAGGAACTACTGACATTCAACTAACTAGGAAAATAAGCCCATGGTTAACTGCAGTAATTATCTCTATATGTAAAAGCTTTCAGACTGCCCATCTTTTGAAGAAGACATGGTCTACTTGAAACAACTGATCAGTGTTGAGAAGCATCTGCCTTCATGTTGATGGCTAATGGTGTAGTTTTCCTCCAAGGGGATGAAAAATATGTTCTGAGGCCTGAAACCAGCTTTTCAATTTAGGAAGCTCCTGCATTCCTTTGTATATGAACTTGTGTACCAGTTGCTCTGTTAAGTTATACTGCATGGTATACTTAACTTGCTCACAGCTGCTGGTAGGGGGTAGTGGTTTGTGGATTGTTGCTCAGATTATATTTGGTCACTACACTTGTCAAGGGGAAGAGCAGATCATAAATGCCTGTGGAGAAGTGACTTTTAACCATTAATTTACTATAAGGCACTAAGATTGCTTCAATGCAGATGTTAGTCACAACCCCCTTTTCACTGGAAATCCAGCCTATGTTCAGTGTAGAAGTTGGTGTGTTTTATAAGGCTTCAGCCTTACGCAGACTTGAGAATTAGCAGTATGCTACTCTGAGAAGGTGTGCTCTGAGGTAATTGCAAAATGTATGGGCTTGGATCTTAAGCAAAGCTTTGTAACTGAACCCTTGTGCATGAATATTTCTTCCTGAAAGAAACTAGTTTGAGGTTAATCTGAGGGATTAATGCTTCAAGAAGGGTGAAAAGAGAATACTTAAGATGTCTTGGTTTGTTGAGGGTTCTACTTCTGTGGTGAACGCTGATGATTAAAATAGATTATTTGATACTGGTTCCAATTTTAGCTTCTGCTGAGACCCACAGCACTACCCTCTCTCCTGCACTGAGGACTGTGCTAGAGGTGTTTCTATAGATCTACCCAACGGATGGCTTGATCTCTGATTGCAGAGAGAGCACTGCTTTTTTTGCAGCTAAACCTTTAACCTTTTAATATGATGTATCAATGGCAGAATCATAACCTCTTGGGCATGAAGAGGTATAGTGATCTTGCCTGAAAGTTAATCAACCTGAAATGCAAATAGTACCTGATTTTACAACTACAACTTTCAAATATTCAAGTTTCACATTGAGGCTACCCAGTACCCTGCCCTAACAAATGATGGGTGGCGTGCTTTAAACAAACAAAACTATTACATGGTTAAACTGCCAAAACTAAGTAGTAGTTTATAATCAAGCCAAATAATGAAGCAAAAAATATTTGATTGGAAGGACTCTTGCCTATGTTAGCAATTCTTATTTCCAATGACTTATCTGTACCTGAAGCTGGTATTTCCTATGTGCGTTTCACTGTCTTTTTGTTCAGGTACCTATGGTGTTGTGTATAAAGGTCGGCACAAAACCACAGGCCAAGTGGTTGCAATGAAGAAAATACGTCTAGAAAGTGAGGAGGAAGGTGTTCCATGTACTGCTATCCGTGAAATTTCTTTATTAAAAGAGCTGCGTCATCCCAATATAGTCTGGTATGCATATACTGGTGTTTAGCTAAACTCTTTGAAGGGCACTGTATCCCTTCAGATAATTTATTTTTCCACTCTTACAGTGAAGTGAGAGCTACTCAGCTTAATACAGAGTCTGTTTAGCAGCAAATAGCTGTAATCCCAAATCCTGTGTTTATGCCAGTTTTCTACTTAAGATTTATTTGTGCTGCCTCTAGGAATCTAACAAATTTTTGTTGATTTTGTAATTTATGTGGTTATTGTCAGAATGGAGACAGCGTACCTCATGAGAACTGGTTGAAGCTGTTACCTTAGTCAGTCTCAACTTGAACTTGGTGGTTTTATGTGAGCCTCTCTCACCAATCATGTCCCTGCTGTTTTCTAGCAGAGATTTAGGTATTATGATGTTGTCATCATGTGTGTCAACTGGCACATCTGAGCTATGAGTGAAACTTCCATCAGTGACTACTTAACATGTGGAACTGATCACAGCTATTGTCTTCCCCACAAATTATTTACTTGCTTTCTGATGCAGCAAAATACTTTATCTCTAATGTGCCTTAAAACTGGCCGAGTTCCAGCCCTGTAGTGTCTCTATGTATGCTTGGGTTTAGGAACCCTTATAATCTATTAAAGATTATTAATCTACTAAGGATATTAATCTGTGCAAATCCTGCTGTGTCTACTAGGTTCCTATTATAATATTCCCCTAAACCCTCCTAGTAATTCAGGCTCTGCTGTAATAAGCCAGCTTCAAATGGAAGCTGGGTACCAACAGCCACAGTTGTTTTTTTTTTTTTTAAAAGCAGCAATATTTTTTTCCTCAGACTTCCTGTGTTATCAGACACAGACTAGTGATGTCTAGACTAGACATGCCTAGTATCAACTAGGCATGAGGGAACATAAGTTTAAGAGGAAGCATATAAGGTGTTTATCTCGGTCTGATGCTATTTCAGATATACTTGATTTTCCAGGTGACAGTGTAACTCACTAAGTCTGTTAGTCTTTGAAGACTGAAAGCTTTTTAAGGCCTTCATAACAGGAACCTGGCAATGTCAGCTTGTATCCCTGCTGAGAGGGGAAATGTGACTGTGAGTCCATGCATTTTGCAATGGGTTAATTGTAGACTCAATTTTTAGTCTTCAGGATGTTCTTATGCAGGACTCAAGACTGTACCTCGTCTTTGAATTCCTTTCCATGGACCTCAAGAAATACTTGGATACTATTCCATCTGGCCAATATATGGAACGTTCATGTGTTAAGGTAATGAGGACAACCTCTTAATGTAAGAGAAATTAATCTAAAGAAGATGACCTACAAAGCTATAAGCAGCTCTTATTTTCAGTATAATTAACTCCTTGAGGAGAAATGAAAGGTTAAAGAAGCAGCTGTGGATAATAAGATGAATGTGAGTTTTTCTTTCAAATGCCACTTCAAATTCTTTTAATTAGTGAAATTAAACTGCCTAAAAATAAGTTTAAGTAAAGAATTAATTTTTGTGACTGTATGATTGATATTAACTCAGTATCTGCAATGCTTTGGATCTCCATTTCCTACTACTATAGGGAGAGATAATGTAAGGGAATGCTTTGTTGCAGAACACTAACTTGTACTAAAGGTTACTCTTTTTTTTCTCCCACTTTTGTCCTTTCCACAGAGTTACTTGTATCAAATCTTGCAAGGTATTGTCTTCTGCCATTCAAGAAGAGTTCTGCACAGAGACTTAAAACCTCAGAATCTCTTAATAGACGACAAGGGAGTGATTAAACTGGCGGATTTTGGATTGGCTCGAGCCTTTGGAATCCCAGTGCGGGTATACACTCATGAAGTGAGTGAGTTGGAACATCCTCTTGGTGATTTGGACAATGCTTACTAGCTTCCTGGTAATAACGGAATAGGAAACAGCTAAAAAAGAATTATGGAGCTTTTGAAGTGATAAACTAACAGTATCAAAAAGTCATATTTTTGTTTTATTAAATGGCATTCCATCTTCCTGACTGCGGTTTTACTCTAAGGTTTCAAAGCACCTTATGAATCCCACTATTACCTTGATAATGAATCAGATGAGCCAGAACTTGTTGCTCACTGTCTTGTAAGGGTGTTTTTACTTCACAAAGCACTGGAGTTTTAGTGACTTGATGCTAAAGGCTTCCTGCTCTCTGGGAAGGAGTGTAGGCAACTGCTTTGCTTGCAGTAGAAACTACTGCAATGGAGTGAGATATGCTTATCTGTAAATGAAGTCTGAAAGTAGTATTTTTCACTAGAACTTCTAGTATTAGCTATTATTTTAACCAAAAAAAATGTGAATGTTATTTAAAAATGAATGAGCCATTGTGCTTGCAGTCAATTACAGGACCTGATTCTATAAACGTACAAAAACAATTTCCTTGTTCAATAGGTAGTGACACTGTGGTACAGGTCTCCAGAGGTGTTGCTAGGATCTGCTCGTTACTCTACTCCTGTAGATATATGGAGCATAGGTACCATATTTGCTGAGCTGGCAACTAAAAAGCCACTTTTCCATGGGGACTCAGAGATTGACCAGCTCTTCAGAATCTTCAGGTATGTCAGACTGAACCTTTCCTTGCTACTTGTGCAGCATTGCACAGCAACGCTGTGCACTTAATAAAATCACAGTAGTGATTACGGATTTCAGACTGAACTGCTCAGTATTTCACTTGTGCTTGCACAGAGCTTTAGGTACCCCCAACAATGAGGTATGGCCTGAAGTGGAATCCCTGCAAGACTATAAAAACACATTTCCGAAATGGAAGCCTAGCAGCCTGGGAACACATGTCAAAAACTTAGATGAAGATGGACTCGATCTGCTGTCTGTAAGTAGGCTTTCTTAAACTGCTGGTTAAGAAACTGAACAGGCTGTTTCAAATACTCCAGAATATATAAAGGTATTCTATATAAAGCTATACTAAGTTATTCTATTATAAAGCTATACTAGTTGGTTTTGGATAGAATGAAGATATGAAGGTCTTCAAACTATCAGCAGTGGTATGGACTGTTGTTCTTGTAGAACTGACACCTTGTGTGACATTTACTTGCTTCTTTCATAAATAATAGATGACTACTTTTCTTATTATGCCTCAGCTTCTTTATACTAATAAGCCAGGTACAACTTGAAAGTGAGGAGGAGCTTTTACAAACAGGTCTAAGTGAAGACTCCTGCTGACAAACTGTAGCTGTCACCTTCCTGGTGCCAGCACTAATTATGATGTGGCTGTATGACTGCTGATGCAGTTGGAGATGTTTTTCTTTTATGGTAGCATGTGAATTAATCTTGGTGGGTTTATCTTCATTAAGTTTTCATGGTGGTGTTAACTGAACAAGCAATGATGCAAACAGCTGAATCTATTGATTAGTTGTGAAACCAGGGGCTTAGTTTAAGTCAGTCTGTAGTGTCTGTCTCAATTACCTTTAAATTTAAAGTTTTTGGGCTGTGGTGGATTAACTTTTAATTGATGTATTTTGTGTCTAGTGTGAGATTACTTTAGTTCTGTGGCCAAGCAGTTGAACTACCGCACTAAGTTTTTATTTTAAAAGATCTTCATTGGGCTTTTCTATTTAGTGCTCTTCCAGCTCATGTGCTGCCACTGTGGACTAATTTAGGTCACATTTTTTGTGTGATCTTAGATGCATCTAAATAGAAGAATGTACCTTGGTGACTTATCCAAAAGCTGCATTTATAGAGTGCAGACCTGCATGTGGAGGTGTGGGGTGGGTGCTCTATGTGTCTTAAAATAAGTTTCACTACAGAGCCATCTTGGAACAAGGGGAACTTTGTACAGCAGTTATTTATGCATCTGGCTCATGTTTTTAAGAAGCCACAAAGAAAGTAGTTTGTTACCTATCTTGGTATGGCTTTGTCAAAACACTCCGAAGCAGTGTTACCCAAGAAGCTCACAGTGACCACAGTTTGTCACAATTTTTCTTTGTGAGAACAGAGCCACAGTTCAGACTGACAACCTGAACATTTGTTAAAGATACAGTTTTGAATAGCTCTGAACCTTGTAGCGGTATTGCTCTACAGAGATAACTGACTTAAGCTGGAAATAATTCCTCTGTGTCCACTGACAACATCATTATTAAATCATTGAAGTAAAATTGGTACTGATGGTATTTACAAACTAAAATCGATTGAATGGGTAAGTGAATGTTGTTGGTAGTCATGTAACTGGCCTGCTCATTTGAGCTTAGCTGTGGCTTCATTGTGTGTTTTGGGGTGCTGCTAATAAAAGCAAAAAAAATTACTTGTTCCTCATATGGTGTTGACACAATAATAAAGCATATTAAGCATATTAAATTCTGTAAAATCTTGTATAGTTTTGCCTTTAATAAATGTTGAAATTTTAGCTTCCTGATGCCAGTGGTATGGCTGAATTCTTAGGCATCTGGAATCCTTTTAGGTTTCCTATGGCACTTTTAAGAATGAAGCAGTAATATAACTTTAAAGGCAACAAAAGCGAGTATTTCATCTAGAGCACAAGCTCAGATATGTCAATGAAAATGTTAATTTCTCCTTCTATAGATTGTTGCAGGTGGAAGTAGTATGTAAAATAGCTATCTTTGAAAAGTGGTTACATTCTTTTTGTGTTAAGACTAATTGCTTGAATGAGGTCTTAAACTTAAGACCTTCATAAGCAAAATGACTTCTGTGTCTGGCATTTCAAAGCACTTAATGGGTGTCATGAAAATCTTTGGTCTATTGGACACTCAGTTTTGGGAAAAACTGTTCCAGACTGCTCAGAAGAAATGGTCACTTAACCTATCAGCTGAAGTGCTGTAGTCTCAAAGTCACAGCATCCCCTTTTCAGAGAAACTTACCCTTTTTTGTCTGAGTCAATTTTGAGAGAACCTTTGATATCACTATTAGCTATAGATACTGTTGTTCTGGGATATAGCTAATGGGAACCTGTCAATCAAGGTAAAATTGGACTTAGAAGGTTAATTCTAGAGATAGATAGCATTGTTTTTAGCAGGAGTTCAGAGGACATAAATGCAAATTCAATGGTTCAAATAAACTTGGAAGACTCCCTATAGGATGAAGTCTAAAGACAGTTAAATGTCAAGACGGAATACTGGGCAGAGGAATACTGCTTAAGCTTTTTTTTTGTGGAAGATAAATTTGTTGTGGGGATGGGCAGAGAAGCAACTGGTAGATTCCTGATTACTTGAATTTGAAATGAACTTTCCTTTAGTAAGGAGAAATAAAAGCAAAAAGACTTCGCAGAGACTTTGCTAGTTCTAGGTCTAGTAGAAAACTGCAAATGCTTCGTTCCTTTCTTCTTTTTGCCCCCTGGCTTTGTTATAAACTGTAGATGTTTTTTTTTTTTTTAAACTGCTTGAATACTACTTTCCTGTTTGGATTCTGTAACAGAGTGATTACTCCCTTATATTTTAACTGCAAACTGCTGCACCAAGCTGAGTAGAAGCAATTTGACATCAATTTCTTCAATGTCAGTTTAACAAAACAAGCATAGGACTACATGTCCTTGTAAGCGTTTTCGGCTTTTACAGCCTAAAGCTTATTAATTTCCCTTAGTTGAGAAGCTGACACTAATAATCATTGTTAGTTGATGCCTGGTTCTGGATTTAGTTCAGTGCATATAGTACCCCAATACATGCACAGGCTTGGTTATTAAATGGGAGAATAAAATGTTTCTTTACTTTCTGAGATGTTTGTATTACTACTGACCCTACTACTAACTTATAGGTGGAAATGACCTCTCCCTCTGTGAGAAATCATGGAACATAGGGGAAAACTTTATGGTTACTTGATTATTACTGTGGTTAAATATTTACCTATTTAACATGATTTTAGTTCCTGTTTTATGAGGGAGTAAACGTGTTTCCTTTTTTCTTCCAGAAAATGTTAATTTATGATCCTGCAAAAAGAATTTCTGGCAAAATGGCCTTGAACCATCCATATTTCGATGACTTGGACAAATCCACTCTTCCCGCTAATCTGATTAAGAAATAATAGACCTTTGGACTAAATCAGCCAGAGTGAAATAATTGTGATTACTTTTAATATTAAGTCTGTCTGTAACTTTTATGTCTGTCTTTCTGCTCTAAAACTGTGGCTGTTCAGTTTGTTTTATTTTAAGTGTTATCTAAATGTAAATATTAACATATTAGTGCTGAGTTCAAATACAATGCAAATATTGCTGCCATTAATGCAGTGAACTTTCTATAAATAAAGCTTTAAATCTAGCGAAGGACTGAACTTATTTCCAGGCTCTGGCTGCCCTACAAAAGGACTTTGTTTTCTTTGGAATGTGCTGGTGAGGTACCACTTGTCTAAAAAAAGCCAGTAACCTGAACTACTAAATTGCTGTTCTTGATATGGTAGGAAGATACAATGGGAAATTCCTCTGAAGTCTGAGCTGTTTCAGTAGAGTGTCAGTTTAAAATTTTACTTGAGCATGGTGGTCAATGTGCCAAAGGATGCGTAAATGAGAGATTTTTGAATTGAAGAATTGCTGATTAATACTTAAGCTAAGTAGACGACTAAATTCATTTTAGGGTTTGAGGTTTTTGAAGGTATCTGCAAATCAGCATTTGGAAGAATCCTTGCTCTGCATGCTTTTCTCTCATCTGGAAGGCACAAGAATTTGCCTAGACGTTATCATGTTAACTTGTGAATTGGCATAGTTCCAGCTCATGGGCTAGTCAATGTATGGTATCTTACACTTCACATGGACTCTCTCTATATCAGTGTGTAACTGCTTAATGGGGCCCCTTCCAACTCTTAATAGTAATACAGTTCTCTGATTCTTATTAAAGGTAAAGCCTCCTGGATTATGCTTGAATTTGAAAACTCATCTGTCTTCATATAGGAATAGTCAAGTAAATGTTGACTTAACATGACTGCTAGGAATTGTAATCATACACTGAGATGCTACATGTCTATAGACTCTCCCATGATTAAAGCAGGGGCTTTAGTATTAGACCTGTTTTTTGTTAATAAGTAGCATTTTTAGATGTAAATGCCAGTTAGGGTGTTAGCATTGTTCTCTGCAGGGTGGTTTCTAATCTCCAGAAGTATCTGGATACTGTCAGCTTAATGGAATCATTTAGTGTAGTGGAGAGCCAAAGAGGAGAGAGTTCTTTGAAATTGCTTATGGAGAAAGTTACTTCTTAATTGTTGGTGGAGGGGAATAAGATTGCTATTGCTGATTCCTTTCTATTAACATCAGTGATAGGATGCAATTTCAAGACAAATTAAACTAGGGACCTAATTTATCTGCTTTTGAATGTAGTAACTTGACATGAGCTTTACAGGCCAGGGGATCGTGGTGCTGGTGCTAGCTGGTTACATCAGTGTAAAAAAAGAACAACAACAAATACAATCAAACCCAAGGGGAAACTGGCTAGCCACTGCTCTGAAAATCTGAAATTAATCTGTTTAAGCAAATATTAGAGACCTTAACATTTAGTTTGCCTCTTCATAGCGGATGGAACTTGAGTTCTTTGCGCAGAGAAGACTTCAGCTGGGCAAACTCAAGATTTCAGTTTCTTGCAATACTGATAAAGCCCTGGTTTTGTCACGTAAGTACTGGTCTGTCTCAGTTTCATGTGAGACAGTGGACACTTTGCCCTATCTTAAGCAAAAGATTTCAGTACTAAATTTCAGAAAGAAAGCTTCATTTTAAACAATTTACTACAAGCCTTCAGTCTGTCTTGTTTACCCAGGCACTGTTATGACTGGTGGTGTAACACAGCTGCCATTGTAGCCCTGAATGAACTATTATAGTACTCCTAGCAAATAGGACAGAGGAAGGAACATAACACTGTCCCTCAGTGTCTGAGGTCAGATAAAGTGGTGAATATCATGCCCAAAGATGTGGCTCACTTAAATAGCTCCATTCTGGAGTAAAGTACAATGTAATCAATGATGCATATAACTTACCTTGAGGAAAAAATATATCATCTACACTTTGTAACTGCCCTGCTGTCTAGACCTAGTGGAAGGTTTGTGATGCTCAAGTCTGGGCCATCTGAAACTCCATTTTACACTAGTGAAAACTTGAGGTGCCTTGCACTGTGGATGATAATAGTTGGCTGTCTTATTTATTTATTGATAGTGCTTTGGCTCTGTATTGTGAGGACTGAGTTGCTGTAGTACTGCATTACTTTTGTCCTTCGGTTGAGGACATTGTAGTGCTTGGCAGGGTTTCACTGGTTCCTAATTTTCATTAGGATGTTTAGACAATTGAATTTTACTAAACTAACAGTTGGATATGGACCTACCAGGCAATAGCCAGCATATGTTTCATAACTGCAGATGGAGAATGATTAGCTGAAAATGGAAAACATTGTACCTTTTCTGAAGTGACCAGAAGTCAATGTATTAAGTGCTTTTTTCCCACCTCACTGTAAGTGCAGTAGATCCAGTGCTAAGTTACTTAGTAATTAAGTTACTGAGTGCCCACTTACTGTTATTACTAGTAAATAATGTAACTGTTGAATTTACAGTTATCTTTACGGGCTTTATAGTGATAGTGAGCATCTGTAAAAGCTCTACAAGTTTGCAGTAGCTCTCCTGAATGTCCTAAGAACTTTGTTGTAAGAAATGACTTTATTTCAACCAGGAGCAGACTGCTTTTAAACCAAGTCCCATAATGTTGAATCAGCATTACCTCTGGCTATGGCTGCTGCTCAGTAACACGTTTTGTCCTAGAGCACAGGCAAACCCCAGCAGGGAATGATAGACTTAACTTGCTGTTTTACTTGCTTGTCTTCTCTCCCATTAAAAAATAGAGCAGATGTATACACCAAACTTTTTCAAGAATGGGATTTTATACAGGATCAAATTAGGGGTTTGGTGTGGTGGTTTGTTTTTTTTAAAGTTTCCAAGTGCTAGCAAGTTTTGTTCTCTTCAAAATATCCAACCACCTACTAGATACTTGTAGACTGAGCTCAGCTGCTTTTATTTTACTCAGACATAATTCATTTTAGTGAGAATATGGTATTACCATCTGCTGCATTAAAATAAGTAGCTCTTAAAAATAGAGATTTTACAGGGAACAAAGAAAAAAGGAAGAACGTCTCTAAATTATTGAATAGGATAAGTACTGTAAAAGCTAGTGTAAAAAGAAACCTATACCTCTTCATGTGGTGGTGTACTCAGGGTCAGGTGGTCCTTCCTGGGCTAGTACTTCTAGTGATGCCTTTATGCTGTGGTGTTCAACAAATCTGTCCTCCTCTTCATTTGAAGAGGTAGAGTAGGGTTAGCTGATAGGCATGCTCTGCTGCAGAATTAACCTGTTTCAAACAAAGCTTCATTTACAATCTGTTCTTTTCTAGTGACTTATCTTCTTGTGGGTGTGTTCCTATCATTGCTTATGCGCCTTTATGGCATCTGGAGATGGAACAGTGTCAGCAGATATCTTTTCCTGAAATTGCTGCTACCAAACATGCAGAGCTCATCTCTTTGTGTGTTTTCCTCTTACCCTGATTCTTTCCCATTTGACAGTCCTTAGCAATCTGATCATAAGTGTGGTATCCTCTTCCTTGCTTATTTTCTTAAATATTTTCCCTGTCATACATCAGCAACTTTTTGAAAGTGCAAGTCTCTAATTTCCTCAGAGGCTCTCATTCTTAAGACCCATTGGCTGTGAGTGTGTTACAAATCATATTTTCTGCCCTGTATCTAGTTGGGTAGGAGATGTGAGAAGTTACATGGAAAAGAAAATGTTCCAGGTGAAAGCAAGTCTGGGAAGATCTAATACCTAGCACTTCCCACCCAGAGGCTGGAGGACAACAAAACTTTCACTCAAGTCCTGTGACTTATCCCCCCCACTCCTCCCCCAGCTTGTGAGGAAGAATTCTTGGGTGGGAAGGGTGGGGTGGGGGTGAAATCTGAAGAACGAACCGTGAGGGATGAGAAAGAAGGGGTCTTTTTAAGCAGGTAAGAGGCTGCTCAGAGCACAGGACAAAAGAAATGCAAGCACTAGAAATAATGCTAGAGAGACAGGATGATCTGAAGGCAATGAACAGAGTGAAAGACAGCGGAGAAGTTTCCTAAGCATTTTTTCAATGGAGAAAACTCAGTTTGAGACTCTTGCTTTCTCCTTTCTAGTCTAAATCTGATGTCAGAACCCTTCTAAGGGCAGTGTAGGAGAATTAATGTCTAATTTGGGGGGGAGGGGGATGCGAGGGACATGACACCAAAAAAACAAACCCCAACCAGCACTACTTAAACCTCAGTGGGAGCCAAGAAGCACCTCATGGAGAGAAGACTTGTGGTTTTGTGTGTTGTGTTTTTTTTTTTTTTTTCCCCTCTGGAAAAGAGAAGCTCCTCAGAGCTGAGTTGGGAGCTGCTGCCCTGGCTTTTGCTCACTAGCCTTGTGCTTTGCTTGTCCAAACGTGTCTGTGTGCTACCTCTGGTACCCACGCTGTAGAGGCTGACCTCTTCTCTAACCAACTTCTTGTCCCCACAGCAGCGCCTGGTTCAGGCTTGGCCTGATGTGACTGTTCTGAGCCTGGTCAGCAAGTTGCAGGTGACTTATTTATAACCTGCTCTGTTGGTTCTACCAGGGCATCTGGTAATATTTGATTTAGAGGGGGGGGAAAAAAGCAACTCCCACCCACAATTTATCTACCTACTCAGCTCTGAAAAAAACAGGGCTACTTAAGCATGGTATCTCCTAATCTCTATTCATGTGCTTCACTAGGTGGATTATAGTTGCACCCGGAAGTTCTGATAATATCCACCTTAAGTGCTGTAGAACTATGTTAAATGTCTGTCCGAACCCAAGTTACAGCTAATGGCAATCTGCTAGTACTAGGAAAGGACTATTCTCAATTCGAGCTGCTAAAGAAAAACCTCAATGCTTAATGCAACTGTGGTTACTAGAACCAGAAGGGTGCATTTACTGCAGCTGGCAAAGGTGGGTCCACTGGAACACCCTGCTATTTGCCAGGAGATGAGACTGTTACCTGCTGTGTGATGCTGCATGCGGAGTGAGCACCAAAGGGAATAAGGTTAAGGTAATGATGTGTGTGACAAAAGGAAGGAGGTTAATGATTAAAAAAAAAAATCTTATTAAATGAAGGAAAATGCTGTGCCCCTCTGAACAATTAAAGTTGGAGAATGTCCCTTATGCATAAGTTGGTTTCTGACTGAAGACCAAAGCTGCTGGTAACTAAATCGCTAGAGCAGCTTCGGGGGGTACCAGGCTTTTAGGGGCTGAATAGGCACTGCCTGGGGACAGTCCCACAGCAGCTGGTAAATGTGTGTTTGATCTAATTCCTATGGTGCGAAAAGAGGAGCAACTTTAGGTGTTTGCTGGTGTGTGTAGATCTGTTTTCAGTGGCTGTGTAATCGGTTTTCTCCAGGAGGGAGAGTATGTCAGGCTATTGTGATGTTGCTAAAGAGGATCATGCAAACAACCTCCCCCTCTATTAAGGAACCTCCTGTTTGTCCTGGAACATGCACTACAATGTGCTCCTTTGCTACTTCATCTGTTGAAGCATGGAGTAGGTGTAAGATTTATATTAGCCCGCAGGGGATGGGAAATGTACCTGCTGGAGTCATAAACCACTTGCAAGAAAATATCTATTCAGCAAAAGTGCAGCTGCGTTTGCTACACTTAAAATTACTTTTAAGCAGCAAATAAAACTCTTCTGCAGCAAATGACTGACCTTACTGGCATCCCCATATCAGTATCTGGGGGTACTTCTGAATAGCCAGTTTTGAACAGCAGTATTTGCTGCTTGATGTCTACAGACCAGCATGAAGATATAGCACTACTACTGTCTCGATTTGATTTTATTTTGCATCAGCTTTATAAAGACTGAGTGAGAATAAGGAAATGCTGATACAGGGGCCATACCTCATTAGGCCTGACTCTTCATTCTCAGCCAAGCTCCTTGCCTTATTTTCAGACAAGCTGCATCAATTTATGGGGTAATGTAAAAAATTCCCATTGCTTTGACCACCAGCTGCTCTGGTTTACAGCTGCTGTGTCAATGGCTGATTTCAGGTAATGACTCCAGGTTTTGTTCCCACTGTGCATTCCTGTATAAAGTGTTGTCTCCTCGCATGTAAATGTCAGCAGGGTACTGGGTGTTCATCTCTGCTGTCAGGCATATTTGACTTCAGCGTGATCTGCTGGCTATTTCAATGTATTTTCATTGTGTTTGAACCAATAGCAGTCTCTATTGATGCTGCTTCTAACTGATTAATTGAATGATCTCAAACATATATATCCAGTATAGGTGGCTGGCTGCCTTTAATGGAAAAATTGGAAGTGGTAGCTGGTCTCTCCTAGTTTCTAAAATGACAGGTGTTATGCCTTTGGGGACAGTTAATGGCTTTACATTATTAGTTATATTCAGTCCTTTCTGCTGACCTCTGTAGGGTTTAGACTAGACTGTTGAAGGTGGTGGTTTAAGAGGATGTTTTCACTGGAAGATGTTTTAAGTGGTAACCTATTTAATTTAATTTTTAAAAGGTCCTGCCTACAACTCACAGAATATCCACTATGTGCAAGGCAACGTGTCTGCAATAGAGTCAAAACCTGTGATCTTGGTAACTTCTAGCACTTAAGAGGCATCAGAGATGGATCTCTTTCAAGGCCGTTCTCCTTGACAGTGATTAGAGGAAGAACGTCATAGCCAAACCAGGGGCTGGCTCTGCCTGTCTTTCTTCCCATGGGGACCAAAGTCAATGAGGAGAGTTATCTAATACCTAAGGTTGTCCCATCTTGACTCATTAGTATCAGAGGAGAGCTCAGGCTCTAAAATGCTCCCAATTGGTGGCGTGGGGGGATAAAAGGAAAGGTCAGTCCTCTTCACCCTATAGGCTCTCTTAATGGATCATACTCTGAAGAGCTTAATGCCATGACCTAGCAGGTCTTCAGGCACCTGAAGGGACCAGAAAGGATTTGACTACTTGAAGGAAGGCAGGGAAATGACTAAGTCTCTTAGTGTCCCTCTTCATGGGTCATCTTTGGTTGCTTCCCACAGGATCTTGACCTTTTTTTGTGTTATCTCAGAACAGTCGCTCATCACTTGGTGTGAGCAAGTCCCTGAGCTTCTATGCTCCATTTCAACCCCTTGCTATGTAAACTGTGGCCAGTAGTGTAAATATTTCACAGCTGTTTGCTCTGGGCTCTGAACATACAATAATTTATACTAAAAATGTGCCTGACACCTGCCAATTCCCTCCCCCCTCCCTCCCCATAATGCAGGCATGGATTTCTGAAAAATCTTTTAACTCACTGGCTGCAGAGAAGGAGGAGGGCTTCTCTTCTATTAGGTTTGTCTTGATCTTATTTTAAAACTATAATCTGAGGATGAGGAATTACAGCTTCTATGAATTACCTCACCCAGCTCAGCATCTCAGTCTGAGATGTACTGGCACTACTGACTTGCTGGGAAGTTAATAGTTACTCAGCATCCTTTGGTAAAAGGATAAAAGGAAGTAGTGAAACAGTGTAGAACATATAAAATCGGCATGGCTGAGAACGCTTTAACTATTTCATGTTCCCGTAAGGGAAAAAAAAAGATTTAAGGGGAAACTTTTCTTAAAAGTTGTCTGAGATAATGATTTTAATAGTAAAATAAAATTTAAAAGACTTGGAAGTATGATTTTACCTTTTTTTTTTATCTTATTGCAGAAATCTGGTACTTTCCCCTGGATCAGTAACTAATAGATTTTTATTTTCTTTCTTAGTATTTTGGGCTTAGTACATAAATGTATGAAAATAAAAACAATGGAGCTTTAGGAAACATTATTTTAGATGAACTATGACAAGATGTAGTGAAGTCCTGATGTGTATTTAGTACAAAAATTATATTCTCTTACTATGCCTGAAGTTTCTTTGTTTTGCCTTCCTGTTGACCACGAGGTGTCACTCTGGTACCTCAGTACTGACAACTACTGCAGGGGGGCAGGGAGGAGGAGAAAAACTCTATCAGACTCTCCTGGCTCCATGAAAAATTGAAGGGTATTTATTTTCTGGTAGGCAGCCAGGCTGAAAATACTATCTGAATTGAAAGCCTTTCATGAAACATCTGGGCAGTTAAATTTTGCTAACTTCAAAGATGTCCAGTACCATACTGACATACTGATTTCTTTCTTTAGTGAAGAATCACTTAGGCTAATGCACAAAGGCCCCTGTAAAACTATTTCATGCTGAAATTAATGATCAGAATGACTATGCTTAATAAAGCAAGTATTATAGACGTGCCAGTCAATATAGTTAAGCTACACCAGGCTCATAATCGGTCTCACAAGTCCCTACCTCTTGTTCACAGCGGCCAGTTTTGCAGTGGATTTTTTTTTGAAGTCTGCATGCTTAATCTCTACATTTCCCATTCTGTACTTGGTATGTGTGTGCAAAATTGTGTCTCTGTTTTTGTTTTGCAGTCTGTCATTTTATAAGCACCTTTCCAAAGCTTGGCTACAGTATCTGCTAGCTTAAAAACAAACAAACAAACAAAAAAACCCAAACAAACCAAAACTCAAGTTTATAACAACTGAGAATTTGGTCTTCAATACTGACTAAATAAGGTCTTGCTTTTATTTGATATGATGTTCTCCTAAATGCAAAAGCTTTTGGCTAAAAGGAGGACTATGTAAAATCCTTCCCATAGGACTCAATCTGCTCTGAGGTGTGGGATTATACAGTCACGTGCCTGGTAAAATTCACTCCAGTGCTGGTATATGAAGCATTGGGGTTTTTTCCTCTCTCAGTGTACGTAGTGATGTACAGATACATAACTAATACAAGTTTACACTAATAATTCTATTCACTAAACTGCTTGAGGCAGAAATGCAGGTGCTAATGTGTAGGAGGTGTGCTTTGATAGTCACTCCTGAGAAGGCAAAAATACACTAATCGTTTCCCAATTCTCATTCAAGTGTGTATAACATGGTCTAGGTAAAAGTGTATTTTATACATGGTCAAAGAGCATAAATATACAGCAGGTGTCCTCTCTTATGAGATGTGGCCCTGTCAAAGTACTTGTTCTGATAAGTGGAAAAATACTAATGCTGCATCTTCATAATGGGGTTTTTTTCAGTGAAAGAGCTATAAAATGACACATAACATAACCACCTCCACAAGTAACATACGTTCTAAGGACAGTGATTGAGTACAAAGACAACGAGAGTCTTTAGTAAAATCTGTCATTGGCTTAACATAGAGAGTCACCATACATCACTCTTCAATTAATGGAAGCCCTGCCAAAGATCGACTGTATGATTTAGCTCTTACTGCTCAGCTCCAAAACCTCAGACCACAAGCCGGGCTGTGCTCCTTTCCAACAGGAACACTAAACCTCGCAGCTTTGCGCGCTCGGTCACAACTCGTTGCAATGCAGTGACCACCACACGCCAGCTCGGATGTAGGAGCGAGGCGTTAGCAAGTGCTGCAGGTGGGAATGACCCTGCGTTTAGGGAGCTCGAGACATCACTCAGCTTCTTGCTGAATGATTATAAGAAAAAAAGTCTACAGAGGATGTTTTGGTTTTGTTTTTTTTTTTTTCCCTTAGGAAATGATTAGGTGTATCCTAACTAAATTAGAGGCCTCTGACTGCTCCTGCCATGCACAATAAGAACTGGGCTGATCTCTTCGAAGCAAAGCAGAAAAACTAAAGAAATAAGGCGGAGTTCATTTTGCCCTCATGTCAGTAAGAAGAATAAACTTTAGCTCTGATGTTATGGTCTGCTACCATTTAAACACATTTTATATAGGTGAGTAAATTGCTATATACAATTTTCTCATGCAATGCACACCACAGTTTGAAAATGCTTTCTTAGTTAAGAAAAGCCCTGGTTTAGAAAAAAGCAAGTTTATGGACAATAAGAAGCAGCGCTTGTCCAGGTTTTCCCTTCTTCAAGCTTTGAACAAACATCAATTAGCCCTCAACACCTTTATGTTGTCATTTGAACTGAAAGTAATTGAGATTATTCCCTATGTATATTTACCAGTTATTTTAAATAGAGAGAGTGCTTGCAAAGCAGGAGATTCTGTTTTGCAATCTCTCTGCAACCAAGCAGCACTGAAAAATATTTTTGCTTTGGTTCCATCGTTTGTTTGATTTTATTTCTTTACTTCTTAGTATAGGAATAACTGGACTTAAAATCCATTTGGTATTTAGAAGTCTGGAGACTATCTCCCAGCAGATGAAGCCAACAGTCTCAGTAGATGTGTTTTAGAGAACCCCGTTAGCCTCTAGACAAGATTTACATTAGCTGTGAATTTGGGCTTTGGTGTTTCTAGCGCCATTTCTGCAATGAGCTTCACATGATACATGGCCGTTTGGGGGAAGCTAAAGCAAAGTTGCAGGCTCTGGGCCTGCTATTTGTAGACCACACATGCCAATTTTCCTCCTAAAATGTGATTATTACATTTACAACACAAATCTGAGCTGAAACTTCAACAAAACTGGAAACTAAGTTGTTCAATGTTACCTCCAACAGAGAGCAAAATAAACACGTTCCTGCAGTGTGCTTTTCCACAGCCAGACCCAAATTTCACATCAAACAGATCTAGGAAGTGACAGGTCACAATACATGCCTTTAAAATGCCAGGGAAAGGAAAGCTTCTTCAGCAGCAATCAGATAAACCAAACCCCCAAAAATTCTGAACAGCCTCAAAGCGTGTTATCAGCGTGTTCGAGTCAGTTTGGTAGCTAGCTCACATTCAGCAATGGTTATTCTTCCAGTCATTCTTTGTGTTTGAACAGGGGCTGCCTTGTTGTCTAGCTCTTTATTCTGTTACTTCAGGTCTCTTGGGGGAAAAAACCAAACAAAACTAAACCAACATGCCACTGTGTTTCAATTCTGGCTTGCTAAGACTGAGGAAGAACACGGAAGGAGGAATAAGCTCACAGGCTTCCTTGCTTTACCAAAGACACGATCAAATGAAAAGATTATTCTGGGACGTGACATTACCATGAAGCAGCTGGCCCATACTAGGTGATATATGCTTTTAGCCTATGACAAATGGGAGGTAATCCAAGTTTAGTTCTTACCAAAAAAAAAAATATTAAAAACAACAGCAAAAAAATCAGTCTGATCTAAGTAACTGAGCCTTCAGAAAGTTCCCTGACCAGCAGGAAAGTTTCTCACCATCTGCCCCTACAATTTCAAAGTGACAGGCTCACAGCATTTGCCATGATTTTGACAGTGCTTGACTTTGCCATTTTAATAAGTTGGCTTCCAAAGAAAAGCTTTTCCCTTTCAGTGAAATCTCTCATAAGGGCCCAAAAAGCCCTTTCCCTATTAAGGAGTTAAAGCGAGCTTTTTAGATTTTACCCATGGGATTGTGGAAGGAGAGCATGGGACTCGTTCAGAAGCGGTTCATGCTATGGGAGTTATATGTAAGCCAGAGGAATCAGCCAGTGTCAGAAAGATTTGACATAAAAGTGAGTGAAGGTTTATTATTATTACTTTATTATAATTATTTTAATAATTTATGGCTATAAAATTATGAGCTATGTGATCTCTATTGGCCCCATAAGACTTTCTGACCAGTTCCAAGAGCCAAACTGAGACATCAATACTGTAGGCTTAATGTCCTATGGCTACATGGGATTATGAGTGTCTCTGCTCTCATTTAAAAGGCTTCTGGTTTCATTTTAAAGTCTCTAGGCCTCACGGAGGGCCTAGAAGGCAAAAAAGCTCCACCATTATAGTAACCAACTATACTGGATTCTGGCTTGCCAGCCTGGATCTGCTGGTAGGAGGCAGAAACTGCCTTGTGGGAAGCGCCTTCGGTACCACACTGGCACGCAGACCCACGGCCCTGCACCAGTCCTCTGCAAGGACCGGGAGAGGAGGGCAGAGGGCTTGGCTCAGCTGCCCCCATCCTCGCGCAGGGACTGCCCTCCCCAGCGCTCTCACTCCGAGGTTCATGAGCGGTTCACTCCCAGCTGCCACCCGGGACTGTCTTGTGTCTGACAGCAGCCGGCCCACCAGCAAGCCCCACTTCCATATGGCAAGAAAGGAGCCAGCAGGAGCAGGCAAAGGGAAGAGACCCGGACAAACTCATACAGATCCGTTTTATAAAGCACCAAACAATCACTTTCAAGGCAGGAGGCATCTTCCCTACAGCAGGTAAAATTACAGCATGAGGAGCGTTCACCTCCTTGTACCAGATTGACAGAGCACCCCTGAGAGCTTCATCATGCTGAACAAAACATATAGCTCCAGAGAGTCTCAGATGAACAAATTTAAAACATGTGAATGTCCCTAATATTTTCTTCACATGCGTATATTCCCTACCAGACCATAGGCTGTTAACAAATGCAGCGTGTACAATACAGGTAGATAGAGCATCAAAGGAAATGCTCCGCCAAGGAAGTGGTGAACCTGTCACCTGTACAGTAGGTCACAGAACAACCATGAAGGATTGTTTTCCTTTTATTGAGCAAAGGACAATAACACCAAAACACACTTTTTCCTCACACTTCGCTGCCTAATGGAACCAAGAATAAAGGGTTACACTTGAACAATTTGAGGAAAACTTCATCTGGAGGCTGAAGGAGAAGCAGCAGAACACAGAAAAGCATTAAACGCCACTATCTCTTTCTTTTCTGGTCAGCAGAATTCTCTTACCTTTTTTCCTCAAGATCCTGTTTGAGACCCTCTTTGAGATCCAAGCTCCATTTTACGTAGGGCTGTAGTAGATAACTCCTTACAGAAGAATGTGTCAAAGCTTATGAATAGATCTCCACTAAAAAATAAGCTTAAAAATATTTTTTTCATGTAAACTACTGTATCTTGCACAATGAAATCAAGAACACATTATTGTGCTTAACAGAACAAAATTTCAGCAGAAAAAAGATGGAAAGAAACAAGAATTAAACCCCATGCTGTATCTGAAATAAATTTACTCTCCTAGCAGGTTGAAACCCACTGAAATAAAGCCCAGGGGAGAAGGAAGAGGAGGAGAAGAGGCTGCAAAGGCTTCTGGGGAATGGGAGGGCTATAAAACCTGAAGCAGCAGCTTATTGAGGGAGAGGAGAAGGAGGAATACTCAGGGTGGAAAGAAGCAAAAGGTAAAATGGCTTTGCACTTACTTGGCTTAAACTGGTATTTTTCTTCTGTTGTGTAAGAAGTATAAGCTAGAAGATAAGATCTATAGCTTCCAAGGTCTATCAGAACCCTTCTTCCTTTGCATGAAATCTTCTATTCCATAGCAAGTCAGTGGTTAGGGGGGATTAGCAGTCTAGGTCCATGTTTGTTTAACCTGTATGTTTGCTCATACACTGAGCTAAGGGCTCTTTACAGCTTCCTCTATCTTGTTTTAGCATCCAAGACTTAGACCTTTTCTTCCTGGTTTTGTTGGGGTTGGCCTCGTGCTAGTTTGTAACGCTGTAGGATGCTTCTTGTAAGGAAACAGTTGTAAGCTCCTGTCACGGTTAGACTTTAGTCTCTGCTCCCTGCCGCTATATTACACTGTTGTGCTAAAGAAAGAGGTGTTTAATTAAGGAACAAGTAGTAAAACATCTAACAACTGTAGGGATGAGTTGTCAAGTGGGATGTCTTGACCATGAATCCTAGCTGATCGCTAATAGCAGGGAAAATGCCTTGCTCAAAGCTAGAGAAGGTATTGCTGCTGTAGCTTTGTGCGATGATTGAGGACAAATAGGCGTGGGGCCCTCCGTGCAGCTGATGTACTTACAATTAGCTTCTGCAGAGTATTTTTATCTACTTCTTTTTCCCTATTCAGTGGGGTAATCCACCTACTTAAACGTGGTGTTATGGTGCTAAATTAATTAATCTTAGTAATATGCTTTTATGGCACTGCCTCATCTACTACAGAAAAGTTAATGATCAGCCACTCCTATTGCTTGAATCAGGCTTTCAACAGCCCATTCAGCTTTTACCTTACCCTTTTTAGATGTTGTAATGCATTTTTTTTTTGTTTGGCATTTTCCTCTGCTCCTGGCAACCTTCAAAACCCTCAGCAGGTGGGTAAAACATCCTGAAACAAGAAGAACTGAGCCTCATATTTATGAGCGAGCGTGATGCTCTTTCACAACTAGGCACACAGCTATGTTCTAGCTGCCTATGCAAAGGCAGATTTGATCTGAGGCAGGCTTTAATGTGTACAACTCAGCAGAAAGCAGAGCCAAAAAGAAGCCATCTGTGCGGCTGGCACACCTCCAAAGGGAGTGGCGTAAAGGTTGTCCTAACGGCTCACCTGTGGTACTGCCTAACGAGCTGCTCCAGTGCCTTCCTGCGGCTGGAGCTCAGAGGGTGATGGTGCAAGAGGAAGGACTAGGAGCTCTGTGTGTGCAGGCAGGAGGCTTGCAAACACTCTTCTCAGCTAAGGTGAATGCAGGTGAATCCACTTGTGGTGATGATTGTGCATTTAACAACAAGCTACCCATTCTTCTGGGGTTGCCTACCACCTACTTACTCTTCAGCCCTTCTAAATATTATTTTCCTTTTTCCTTTCCCCAGTCCAAAGGGCAGTGAAGTACACAGAGTATTTCCAAGGGCCCAGTTTGAAAAACAGGGTGCCACTGATGTAGGGCAAGGAGAAAAGACACTACTCTCCCTGAACCTATCTTTAGGAAAAGTTGTGTTTCTTGTTAACCAGCTTAGTACCAATAGACTCAGTTCTTACTCTATTGACTAATAGAAGTGTTCTGACTAAGGTTGGGGTCTCTAATAAAAAAAAAAAAAAAAAAAAAAAAAAAACGGCACTAAGCCTTACATAAACCTAGTTCTTGGATGAACCTGAGCATCTCCCAAAAGTCATGGTAGATCAAGTGATGTGCTGTGACTGCAATCTGGTATCAACGTATCTGGGAGGGCTGTGTTGCTCCTTCTTTCTTTCACAATAGTAAGGATTGGTTTGTGTCTGATGGCTCTGGCTGTGCCATGTTCTGTCTTACCTGACGTGCTGTACAAGCTCTCCATCACTAATGGCACTTGCAGAAAACTGAGTTGAGTTTTCCCCGTACTCTGATGTGACTATACCCACAGTTTTAGTCGCACTCAATGCCTACACTTTGCTACATAGAGTAAGAAAAGCTTAAGCTGCAAGAGGGAGGAGGATGTATGGGGAGGAAAGAACTATTTCAATTTTAAAGGCAACAGTAGACAGAACCTAAATTTCTTAAACTATATATAAAATATATGGATAAAAATATGTAACACAAACTAAGGGCATGGAGCCAGAAAACCAAAGGACAGCAACTCAGAGGAACAGTTGCAGCTTGCTGTTTGAAGGGTCCTCAGCTGCTCTGGACAGAAGTGAGAAGCTTCCACCTCAGGGAGGGTGCCAGCCCCTACACTGCCTATCTGGAGCTGAGAATTGAACTGGTGGTTGAACTGGTGTGAGGTAGCAGAAGTCAGCAGGTTTGAAGCCTCATTTTTAGGTGAAAAATTACACTGTGAAAGCACAGAGCTACAATAAGAAAAAAAAAAAAGGCACAACACTGATCCACTAGCCAGCAAAGAACTCATCAGAGACATATAAACACAACTTCACACGCTTTAATGTGTAAACCACTCAACAAAATAAATTATGCTACAGTGGCAAAGTGGTAAAAGGCCTTAAGAAAATTGAAAAAGCTTATAATAATGAAAGATTATTCCCAGTGCAATTGAAGAAATGTATATTGCACTAAGTGACAGTACTTTGTCAGCCTTGTGTGTAAAAATAAGCAAAGTGAGTAAGAAGCAAGACAGAGTAGGCAGAAGTGATGGCCAGACACAGTATTTACCTTGGCTCTCTACGGTCAGCAACAGGCTGATGGCTACATTAAATGTAAGACATATCTCTATATCTCCCTACTATCACTGCTCATATCAGTGATTTTTTTTTTTTTTTTTTAAGATATGCTACTGTGCAACTCCAGGACTGGAAACTGATTAACGCCCAACAGCAAAAGGGCCTCCTAAAGAGCAGGGCAATGCAGGTGACTCTGGGGATCACAACACAAAGAGCTGAGCCGAATGTTCTTGGCTACTTGGTTAGGGGGAAATGATTCAAGATGCTTTAAAATCCCTGACAGACACCGTATTCATGTTGTGTATTCTCATGTGATTTAGCATCATCCAGAACAATGACCAGTGTTTACTGTAGAGCGTGAGGCCAGATTTCATCATTAAGTATATTGGGCAGGACTAATCTATCTTACTCCCAGGAGCTGGACCCAGGTCTGACTCCTGTGCTCAAAGGGGCTTCTGTTTGTCAGTCTTTCTGTCTGTAGACACAATCGCTTCATGGATCTGACCTCTTCTAAAAGACTAATCCTCTGCACAGAACAATGAAGAAACGCTATAATCTGGGAACGGATAAAGGATGAATTCCTCTGCTTTCCCTCCTCCTCCTCCTGCAAGGGCTGAACCTGTAAGCGGTGAGCGCTTCAACTGACACCAGATAGAAGACCAACCTGTTCAAGGCACTCTGCCTGCAGCGTAGGGAAAGAAAGAGCAGACTTAGGTATTTCTGCAGTGAAGTAGGAGTGTCCTTGATCAGGGTCACAGGAACAGCCACAAGCAGATCACCAAATGTCTGCTCAATCCCAAATGCTGCCTCTGACAGTGGCCAACAGCAGGTGCTTTGGGAAACATAAAGTGAAGGTAAGCATGAAATGGTATGTTGTGGTATACTCCCAACTTTCAGTGCCTTGGGCTTAAGTCCCTGAAGCAGAGGTGATGAAGGTCTTGTACCGGACAGCTTTCCTCCCCCAAGGTTTCTTTTGGGACCTGTATGAGCTTCCAGCCAGTGTTCTCTGGCAAGAAATTCTGCAGCTCAACTAAGGTTGGTTTGGAGACATGCTTTGGGTTTTGAACTTGCCATGTGTCATTTGATGCCATTCAACTCTCATACCATGGGAGTGCTTAGTTCCCCTGTGATAGCCTTTCCGCCTTCCATGAGTTTGGGTTTCTCTAATTGCCCCTGCCCTCCAGGTTGAACACAGCCCTTAATGTAATACAGATGCCTGCTTTCTTAGCAGGCTGGAAGGACTAGCTCTTCCTGAAAAGCCTTCTGGTTTCCTAGGGTATGCCACTTCCTACAAATGTGCAGACAACTCAGTGCAAATACAGTGATTGTGCCAGCCTGCTCTCCCTGTGCCCAATTATAGCCTGTATCGAAGAATGAGGATGCTCATGAAATGTCAAGTGCCCATATCAAATGGTTTTGATTTGATTAGCGCTTCACTCAAATACTGCCAAATCAGAAGATGACAGTGTAGCTGACTGCTGAAGGGACAGGGGGAAAATGTTGTGGCTGCATTTTTCTCCCTAGGTATTGCAATTAATGCCAAAAGGGAATTCAAAGAGAATCTGTCTTACGCTGATGGGTCCCTGAGAGAAAATAGCAGTGGATGAAATAGTGAAAGAGCAAATCAGTTGAACGTGTAGCTTGTACAGGTTGCTTATACAGGAACCTGACAGCCCATTCAAGAATTGACTATGATTAGTTGTGCACCTAAAGGAGAGAGATCGGGGTAGGTCTTGATCACTTGCATGATCCTGGCAAAACCACTTCTGTTTCAGCTCTGCTGCAAAATAAAGATAACAGTCCAGAGCCCATATGGTACAGCTTTTGGATAAACATCCAGGAGATGTAAGGTATACTGCAGTAGTTATGGACTCTTGTGGATTCATCTGTCCCTTACGCTGTTTCTGACAGCAGCCAAAACCCCATGCCCAGAGAAACAAAGAACAGCATGACCAGATAGTGATACCTCTCCTGAAAACTCCCAGCTATTTTTTTGACTTTGGGAATTGCTCAGCTGGGCATACTTTCTATATATTTATTAACTCCCAGTAAATTTCTCATCCATGAACCTTTCCAGATTACCTGGGAACTTGTGCAAGCTCTTCACATCCCCAGTGTTACGTGGCAAGTTCTGCAGCTCCACTGCTGTGTGTGGACAGCCTGGCTGACAAGGACTGAAAAACAGCTTAGAAGGAATGGAAGTGCAATAGGCAGAAATGCTGATTTTTCTCTTTGGTGTCTATGTACCCAGGTTTAAGGAAGCAAGCTTTTGAAGACTGAGGGGAGAATGTAGTTCTAACTAAGAAGTTACCTCCCTGGTGTAGGTCTAACCCTGTGCTAATGGGCTGCGAGGGTGAGGAATGTCTCCTTGGTATCTCTTACTAGAGAAAAACAAAAGCCGTGAAGCCAGAAGAGAACAGCAAGGTCATCAAATGCTGTCCCCATAGTTGCAGCTTATGCAGCAAGTGCCTGCCTTTTACAGGTGCATGGCATATGTGTTCCATGTACCACTAAGTGCAGGCCACA
The DNA here is from genome assembly GCA_947846985.1 of Fratercula arctica. NCBI lineage: Eukaryota > Metazoa > Chordata > Aves > Charadriiformes > Alcidae > Fratercula > Fratercula arctica. The sequence continues at coordinate 33,602,882 of CANTUZ010000010.1, forward strand.
GAACCCTTCCTGGAGCCCTACAGCAAGCTCAGACCAACAACACCTATTGTAGTGTCTAGCCAATAGGTAGCAGAAAAGACTGAAGGTGGCTTCTAACAAACTCTGAGGCACCAACCTCCTTGCCCTTCTCTTCAGCTAAGGAGGATCAACCAGTTCTACTAACAGCTAGGAAAATTCTGCCCAGCAACCCTTGCATTGACCTTCAGTGCCCTCCTCACCTTCAGACATACTGGAGAGGTCTAAGAAGAAAAGAAAGCAAGCCTTTAATTTAATCACCCAATTATCTTTTGATGCAGTCACTTTTATTTCTTATTCTTCCTATCTTCTTAATAAATTAGCTTCCACAAAACAAACCTTGCTATGATTACAGCAAACAAACAAACAGACCCCCCTGAGTAGATAAAAAACCCCATTTAGTGCAGACATCAGTCTCTACAGCTGTTTACCAGTGTTCCCATTCTAGCCTTGGAAACCTGAGAGAGGAAAGGCTGTGCAGCCTTGGGAGCTGCTGTCCTTCACTGGCTGCAGCACCTGCCAGAGAGGCACTCTGTCCTGCAGGCCAGAAATCGCTTCAGTGTACTCAAACTGCACTGCCCTTGGCCAGCCAAAATGAGGGGGGGAAAAAAGCTGGGGAGGACCTGCCTCATCAGACCAGCCTGCGGGAGGCAGGACAAGCTCTCTGTACCCCTTGGACAGCTACGAGGTAGAGCCAAATCTTAATCTCCGAAATTGAGTAGTAAGTGTGTGAGTACTTATGCTTGATTGAGGTTGTTTTACAGAGTGGCTGTCAGATGTCTTACAGACCGCAGGACTAGTGACACTCGATCACATCCCCTGCAAGCCATCACGGCTCTTCCTGCAGACTCTGCTGTGCAGGAATGGGGAGGATTCACAGGGCTTCCCTGGCCTCCGAGAGTCCCCAGAGGCTCCTTAGAAACCCCTTTTCTTTATACTGCTTGTGGGAAAAGGCATCATCATTTAACGAACTTTCATCACGTGATGAGGTCTGTTAATTATTTAAAAATTAACCCCAGACACTCTACAATTGAAAATGTAGATGTGATATAATCAGCACAGGGATCCACAAAACTGGAAGTCTAATTGAGAACTCAGGAGAGAAATCTAAAAAAAAAAAAAATTTCTTTGTCATGTGTAGTGCACAACTAATATTTATAATAGGTGGGAGGCGGGAGCAATCACATCTGATCATCCAGTCAGAATGACCAGCTTATATTTAATGACTAAGATGCAAATTTAATCATATACTCTGAAACTACTGCTAATTGTAAGGGGAGTGGGGGGGTGGGGGCTAACCTGTGAGGATAATTTGACTCTTCAACACTAATACCTGGAATGCCATGTAATCCTTATTATACAGTCATAACTTAAAAAAATATTAATCCCCATGGGGAATAAAGAATCGTTTTTAAAAAACATTAAAGGCAAGAAAATTTCTTAAGAAAACCCTCCCTGTGAAGTGTCATCACCTGGCTGCTTATTTAAGACTTCAGAGCAGCCAGAATGGGGTGGGGGGAAGAGACAGTCCTCCAGTGTGGCTGCTCAGACCTATGCAATATGGAGGCATGGCACTCAGCTTGCTAATTTTATCTAATGGTGAAGGCTGCTTTTCTTTAAAGCTGAAAACCAGAGCTGCTAGCTAAAGGGAATCTATCCCTCCCCAATTTATCATCTTTAAATGGTACTTGAAATACTGCTGTCCAGGCTGTCACACAGCTGGTCCCTCTGTGTTCTGTGACTCGGTCTCTGACTTTCTGAGTGTTTTTTGAGAGTTGTTTATTTTGTATTTTTTTATCTTGAAATCCCTAAGCAGGCCAACAACTGGCTGCCACGGAGCTTTGTTCTTCTGCTATGTGCTGTCCTAGCTAAGGAGACTGGCTGGAGATCCTTCACAGGCTGGGGTAAGGTCCTTGCTGTTTTGGAGTATCTTTCAACATGAGACAAAAATAGATATAACCACATCCAGCAGGTGGTACTGGGCTCCTCTGCAGCCAAAGGACAGATTGTGGGGTATCAGTGCTATACAGGGAAGGAATTGAGATGAATCAGCAATATAATGTTTTCACAGTGAGATGTGTCCCTTCACCCTGTGCAGGGGAGATGCAGGACCTGCATGATGAGACCCTCTATTGCTGCAGAACAGCCCAGTGGGATGTAGTAGCTATATGGCCGGCTTACAAATGAAATAATAATGAAACAATTATAAAAAGGAGCCATTACAATTCTGTTGTCCCATGCTAGCTGCTCTGTCTGAATCGCATCTTTATCTGTTTGACTTTCTCTAGAGCTGGGATACATTAGCATAATCATTCTTGCATCCTCTGATGTTCAAATTTTCTTCTTAGTCTCCTGCAGCCTTGATCCAAAAGCTTTTCATATTTCTACCAGAAATCAAGATTTTTATGTAAGCAGCAGCATGGGATTTAGTTTGCACGTATAAATATACAGTAGTCTCACTACTCTGGCTGCTAGTGCAAAGTGGATCCGTGACACAGGTTATATTCCCTTAGCTAAAGGCAAAGGCATATGTAAACTGACAATGAATTACCCTATTGTAGAGCCTGCAGGATGGGGATTATTGCTGCTAACACACTGTCTTATCCTGCATGCAGTACATAGAGTAAACTTCTGTTAGCAGATTTGGAACACAGGCAAGCGATAATGTGTAAATTCACTAGGTGGCACCTCAAAGCCCAGAGTGTGTGTAAGGTACTGCATCCATTTCAATAGGAATTTTGCCTGCAGGAGAAGTAGGCTCATGCAAATGCTGTTAGATCCTTTTACTAGACCAAAAATCTATGGGGATTCAGGAGTGGTAAGCAGCCACCTTTAAAGACACCTTGCTGCATAGTACGTACATTGGATTCCAACCCAGAGTAAATAAATGCTGGCCTATCCAGTGACAAGAGTATAAAGACCATGATATAGAAAAAAAGGGACAGAATAGGGACATAACTGTACCTTCATCTGACAAAGCAAATCTCTTCACCAGACTGTAATCTTAAAAAGCCTGGAAGAACTGAAATATTTCACCATCCTGGAGTTTAGGTACCAAAATTAATTCTATTTAGTACATTAGATCTTTACCTGAACCTCTTTGTACAGAAGATGGAAGACTTGACCCCTAGAATGGGATTTCCAAGGTGCCTTTCAGCTGGTCTCCCAGTTCTTGTTACTGGAACATGGAAAAACTCCCTGATTTTACTAATCAAACACTTCTAGGCATAACTTATTCTTGAGGGATATCTATGGGTAAGTTGCTGAAGAATTAGGGCAATAAAGCACTGTGCTGCTCTTGTCTCACTTGCTCTGGTACCATCCTGCTATCAGTGCTCAGTAGGGATGTCCAGATTAGTCTCTTCTACTCAGCAACCCTTCTTAACGCACCTGCTATTTAGTACTATCTAGCTTACCTTTGCACACTTTGAGGCCTGATCTGACTAAAAGACAGTGATGAGTAGGTCTTCAGTGAATGAAATTAGTGAGTTGTGGCTGAAGTCTGGCCAATCCCATCTTACTTACAAAATGCTTCTATTTCTGGCTTTGGTCTGCTATTTGTGGGTTGTAAGCCACAGAAACTGGTTTGTGCTGTGTTGTTGCAGAGGAACTTGATCGCAGAAATTCTGTCTTAAAGAACAAATAGAAAAACACCGTTTCTAAGAAATGAGCTGAATGAGACTCTCCAGAAACAAAGGACATGCAACTCCTAAATGGTTAGAATACTTAAAAAAGAATGCCCTGAAGAGCAATGCTTCTGATTTGCTCTTTCCTTCCATGCTACTGGTTTTATCATAACCAATCAAGAGAAACGTTTTCACATCTAAAGTCTCTGCTTTTTCTGTTGAGCCCATTACCTTTTCTCATGGCAAGATCAAAGAAATAAATTTTTGCTTCCAAAAACAAATCAGATATGTAACATTCTCATAAATCAGCATGTTAGAAAAAAAATGTACACTGTGTGCCGAATGTGCTTACTTTCAATGTCCTTGGCATTGCTTAGGAGCTTTAAAAAAGATCACAAACATGGCATTCTTTGCATGACATCTTGCAAAAATCCTCTAGAAAAGGTTCAAATTTCTGCCTCTATCAATTAAACAGCCTATTTGGGGAGGTAGTTGCTGGGAGTCCACTAACAGGTAGTGAGAGATTCTGTACAATGGCTGACAACTCAGGCAGTGAGATAGCAGGGAAGAGAGTGTCTGTACAAAGTTTAGAGCATACCAAAAACCTCATGGACTTCCTGCTGTTTACCTGCATTTTTCCTCCCCATGTCTGTCACGACTAATTAGTTTCATGTCCCTCGGGTAATATTATGGTAATTAAATATCAGAAACCATAAGGAAAAGTGGCAAGAGATTTTTTTGCTACGCAGCTTAACAGTAAGTGACAAGAACCAACCTCCTACCATCATATACAAACACTGCAGGATTTCCTTGTGACATTCCCAACCATAAATCCTAATATGCTACGCAAGTATGCAAATACAAAATTTAGGAAGCTTCTTCAAAGAGCTGGGAGACAATTTGTAACTAAACGGTTTTATTGACTTTTTTTGCAAAATAAAAAACACAAAATAACCACCAAGATTAAAGGCCATAGACAGCATTAACCAAATGAACCAGCCACTTGGTTATAGTAGCTGATAACTAGCACAACTGGATATTATTGCATATACCTCAGGTTCATTCATATATCCATTACAGTTTGGCAAGATTACAATCATACAGTAGCTTTGGTTGTGTAAAACCTAGTAGCAATACTTACTTAAAATGTGACTCGTTAACATTTTATGACAACAGGTATCTATCTCATCTTAGTCTTGACACGTCTTCTCCTCCACAATACGCTTTATCACTGACCAAGAATTAAGGAGACATATTTGCAACCATCATTTATAGCCCTTCTTTATCACCATACGGTGATGAATCTTATAGGGGTAGGAATCTGTCACTTGCTTTCCTTATAAAAGTTTGTAGAGCAGCATCTCTTTCCATGCTGGGTGGCGTCTACCATCCCGTGGTAGCATCTGCCAAGAATTAGTCCGTTCAGAATGCAAATATGTAGAGGTGTGTATGGCTTTCAGTCCAAAGCCTTTCCTGACCTACAGGACTGGGGTTTGACAGCACTGCCTTGCCTTTGAATAAAGAAAAAAAAACACAAACAGCTTTTCACATTGGTATGCTGAGCTGCCAGCACAAAACAATATTAACAAACCTAAATACACAATACTACCTTGGTTACAGAATTGTGCCTGAGACACTGTACAGGATTGCATGTGTATGTTCTACAGTCTATGTATTTTAGTTTTGGTCTTTAAAAAAAATGCTCTCATCCTTATGTAATCTAGTGTAACACTGCAGCTTTAGAGTAATGGTTGACAAAAAGTCATAAACACACAAGCTATTTGAAAACGCTGGAGGCTTTTTTTTTTTTCCCCTTGCACCACTTGTGCAGAATTCCTGCCTTTCTGCCATCATTTTGTCCCCAGCTTTCTGGGAATACCTACTTCCAGGGGAAATATACGATGTACTTAAAAATAATCTAACATTTTGAGTTCTACCTGGGAAAAGCTATGAAACAATTTGGATCAAACTGAAGTGATCTTGTGTACGAAGATCCTTCTTCATTTACAAAATGCTGTAACACTAGACAACTCCTACTTGTTTTTGCAGCCCTTTCATTTGCTTGCACTCAAGCAAAAAGGAATTCAGCATGAGGAATGGCTGCATGGTTAAGATCCCACAGAACAAGGTAACTGCCATGCAGTAATTAAAATGCAAGCAGTGTAACTGCTTTTTGTATTCAGATCCATACTTGTGTAAGGATATAAATTACTAAGCCCTTCTAAATGATTTTAGAAATATTCTCTTTGATCTAGACATATAAAACCTCTGAATACTTAGAATCACTAGATTTCACATGGCCCACATAGTAATAATTATTTGCACTTACATGGCAAATATTAGAAATACATTTGCCTGCAGTTGAACAGGTAATTATACTGCCTATTATTCAGCTGAGCAAAGATCAAGCACTCTATATCTTGCAGTTATTGGATCTTATTCTAACCCTTTATTTTAGAAAGGGGAAATAACCATCTAATTATATTATCAGTGCACAGTACTTAGTTTAAAAAAGACAACCTATACTAGGCAACTAGATTTTTTCCTAAGATGACTTTTTATGAGATACTCTAAAAGCGGTCTCTTATGACTGAAGATTGTCTATTTCACTGTACTCGCAGAGTAAAAATAGTTAAAATCTAATTACAAAGCTGCTACATAGTTATTTTGTGGTCTGTAAAATAAAACAGTATCCAGAATTTTATCTGAACAAAATACACCAGACAGTATAAAAATATTTCCCAATTGGAGATTGAAACATTAATGCTGGGTATTTTTTTTTTTTTTTGTATAAAAAGAAATGTAATAATGGTAGACATTTGTCTGCTTACTAGTCAAAAATATACATATGACTTCAAGGAGCTGTTCCAGGCTCACTTTCAAGGAGCTTGTGCTTTTGACCCTAGCAATAATAAATGCACGCGTGGAACAAAGTTTCCTGAAAATCTGAACTACATCTTATTTCTAACAATAAGACTAATTTCTGACACTTGGCTATGGATTTCCACTTATTTGCTTTGTTCAGGCAACTACAGCAGAGGAATTCCAGAAGCACCACTTCCGCTTTGAATGATGTTTATTCAGTGCAACATCTTCCTTTTCTCTTTCTTTTTTAACTCGCTGGTAGTGATCCTCTTCCTTTAAATACCACACAGGCGGCCAGCGATGCCTCTCAAAATATTCTTGATTATCTGATTAAAAAGAAACAATTGAAAAGCCCCCGAACAAGCCAATAAGATACACAAATTCCAGAAATGTCTGCAAAAAGCTGTGCCACTAATCATTTATCCAGGCTCTATGTTAGCTGGCTTAGCAGGGATTCCCCCAGTTTCCTCATATGCCTTAATTATGGGGTGAAAAGGCTTTGAAAGCGGTTGCACTCAAGAGGCCTTAGTCCATCAAGGAGTGTAAAAAAGCAAGCCCCTTGTAGAGTATGTTTTTCATTGTGGAACCTGGAAATAGCTCTGTTCCTTTTAGCATCCCTGAAATAGTTATAGAACATAATGCTTGCCCAGGAATCAGGCTAATGATTGTGACCTTTCTTTACAGATAAGATTTTATGAATGCTACTCAAGATAGCGCAGAGGTTCAGTCTCATGACTTAGCTATTTGAGCTCATCTTTGTCTTCATGTTTAATCAACTGAGTGGGGAGAAAGAAGGGGAAACCGCATGAAAACTGGGGAGGAAAGTTGCCCATACCTGAAGATTTAGCTTTGATTTCCTTGCGGAATTTGGAGCAAACACTGTTGTAATTGGTGCAGATGTAGTGCAAGCACCAAGCTGCCAGCTGGTTTGCATTGTGGAACTGTAAAGAAAAACAAAGAGTTTATTCCATTTCCTGAGGTTATTATTCATGTTGCAGCCCCAATTAACAACTAACGCTAGAACGGTCCCCAGCAGATTGTATCTGGCAGCATTATCCCAAGCATACAGGGGAGCTTTGAGGCTGAAGGGGTCTCTAGATGCCCTAGACCTTGTTGTACGATTCTGCTGGAACAACCAGTGTCCCAAAAGGCCCATGAATGGGTCCTCAGCATGCACAGCATCTGGCAAACTGCATTCAGTCCCATACAGGATCTGAACCCAAGGCATGCTGGGCTTGAATTTTCTGGTATGACTGTACCAGCCATATATCCCTATCAGTTACTGCAAACCCTGCTCTGAATTAACTCCCTGGAAAACGATACTCATTGATAGAAATCAAGTATTACTGGAGGCTCAATACAAAATCTTGTACAAGCTTCCCATGGTCATAAGGAAGCACAGCTATAATATAAGTCAGACTGTATAGCACGTATATCTATTTTGGCATTCTGACTGTTTACTATGATCTTCTCAGGTTATAAACACGCCATATTGATGTAGGTACTGGGCACAGAGGATATCCTAACAGCAGTTAAACATATTACTTTCGTCTTTGACCAGAAGAAAAAAAAAAAAGAAAAAACACCCTTCATAAAATTGAAATTAAGTGAAGTGAGCTGCCTTTTCTTGGAAGGGGTTCAGTGCTGGTTTTGCAACAGCATTATAGGTAAGGCAAGAGAGACACTTGAAAGCAGCTGCAGGAAGTCTTGCCTGGTGGCCAGCTTGTACTGTATTTCAGTGGTACTTAAACCCCAGACTTCAAGCCAAGCTGCAGCCAGTCTCATCATTAGTGTGACATCAAGAACAACGAAATTTAAAAAATATTTTAGCTTGTGCTACTGTATCTGCGAGACTGCTGTAGCACTCCTTTTGGAAAACAGAGGTGTGCAGTTTAACTGTGAGCTGGAGGCACTCTCTTTTCATGGTTTCTGGGACTCAAGAAACATTGAAGCATGTTTGAACATGAAATAGTAGGATTTGCACTCACTCTGAACTATCAGATGACTGGCTCTGAGTAGCCAGTCTAAGTGTCAAGTCTAAGAATACAAAAAATGTTGCCTTTGCAATACAGATCTATATCTACAAGAACTGAATTGAAAGAAACCCAAGAATCATTCACCATTACAAAGCTGAACAGCTTCATTATATTGCATTTCATGTTACTGAAGCATGGCCATGAGAACGTGGGGCTTGGAAGCTCCACAATCAAGAAAAACTGAAAGACAACTCCTCCAAGATTACTTAAGTAGATATTTCAACTTTGAACTAATGGAAAAACCTTCTTTAAAATAGAAGATGAAACTAAGTTTTATTGTCAGACACTCTCAGAACTGCAGACTTTGAGCCACTTAGAAGCAATGCTCAAAACCAGTAAAGTGCTAAAAGCAAGTCCTGCAGTTGGCCAGAGTGTCTTTTAAAAAAAAGTGCACACTGACCTGTGCCAATTCCAAATAGGATAGTACTTCTCCATCTATTGCAACACCGCTCATGGAGGCTTTTGTCAGCTCTTGTACTGCATGCTGTTCTGTTAGAGGAGAAAACTCATCACTCACCCACGTGGGAAAAACGGTCACATTTCAAGGTCAGATCATCCACAAATAACCAAGAAAGCATGTTCTTCCTCCTCCTAGTGTTAACTCTAGCATTATGCAAGTGGCACATGCACCCAGATTTCCTAAGCAGCTTCAGATTTGGGTGAAGTCAAATTCTGGCCTTTAGAATTGTGGCTGGAGATTCTGCATCACAGGTATAAACTGTCTTACTCCAATGGAGCACAGTCCATATGAAGATTTGCCCCTTTGTCTCAACCCAAACTATTTATTTCTGCTTTCACACACAATTCTTATCCCTTTCTTAAAGAAAGCAAGTCTGCAATTAATAACGACTTATAGAAGGACAAAGTTCAGCAGCCACTAGTCTCTTTTGGGAAGAATGGATAGGTGCAACATCCAACGTAAATTAGAAATGGATCAGCTGTTTCTTTTGGGTAATACAAAAGCAATAGCCAAGTTTTTAGGCAACAGTGCACTTGCCACTGCATTGTGTATTTATTAATGAGTATATGCACAGCATTGATACAGAAAAGTTCACTTCAGGCCCTCTTCAGATTCTCAGATTAGTCTTTTCTAGGGTCCAGATGAAGGCTTGCCAGCTCCCCCAAAAGTCACTTCGGTTCAAGAGTCTCCTTAACCCTTTCCTAGAATCTTAGAGGTTTCAGTGTTTTTTGGGAATGTTGTCAGCTGATTTGATTCTACTGGGTTCAGCTGTTGGCAGTAGCCTTCAGACTCAAAATTATTTCATCAAGAATTAAATGGAATGAAACATTCTTAATACTACCTGTATGTTTATGCTGCAACTACTTAAAAAAATAACCAAGACTTCAGTTAAAATGTGTGTATAAAATCAGGTAATAACGATTCGGGCTGTCAGAACAAGTGAAGACAAGGTACACAGTGTTGATGCACAACTGAAGGAGAGCTAGGATTTGGTATGTGATTAAATTTTGCCTAAATGTTGTCCTGTAAACACATGTAACCTTGCTTCATCTGTCTCTGCGTTTTGGTATTGCCCATGTCTTCAGAACAATGCCAAGTTACATACATAGAAAGAAGCAAAAAAACCCAACCCCAAGGTCTGGTGTATGTATGGATTTAATTTTAAAACTAAGTAGTATCCTATCCTGTAATTTTTCTCTAAATACGTCATGGAAAATTTTTTCTTCCTGAAATGAGGGTTGAATCCCCATGTATATACCAAAATATCCAATTCCCATCTAGGCCGTGAAAAGGGATACAGACAGCATTTCTAAAAACCGTGATCATCTAGATCAGTTTTGAATTGGCTCAGTTACTCTCTTGTAATAGAAACGTATAATGGAGCACTTCATCCATTATGTAATGGAAAGCCTGGGGTCCATACTGTTTTCAGGTAAATTAACAACAACAGAGTGGATATTACAAACCACAGATATTATAGCAATGCTAAAAAGAAGGTTTACTACTCCCATTTTTAAAGCACAAAATACTTCAATGTTCTGAGCTGGTTTAACACAAAACTAAAAAAAGGCAAGAGAAAGGCAAATACATTTTTCTAAATGAAAACAACAATTTGTACTACAATATCCCTTTCAGGAAAAAAAATAATATTATTTTCCCTGAGACTTGAGAAAATCCTGTGCAATCCAGAACCATTAAAACATGTTTCAGCCATTGCAGAAGACACTGCATTGGACAAGGCCACAAATTCTTACCTGCTAGTGCAACCAGGTGAGGAAGGCAAAACCTATTTGCCAATGCGATTAACTCAAGCGTGTCCAGTTCCTGACCGGAGGACAGTTGCTTGGTATACAAATAATCTAAAACAGCTTGCATGGAAGTCTTGTTTATGTTGGGAAGAACTACCTGGAAAAGATATTTAAGAAAAGATCGTCTTTAAAAATCAAGGAATTTTCATATAGAGGCCATATTTCACTTCTGCCACTTTCCTGGACTGTCTCTTTTTCCTCTTCAAGTCATTTTAGAAGTGCAGGGAAAATCTTTTTCAAAAAAGATATTTCCCTTTAAAGTTCAAGAAGCTGCCAACAGGTAAGCATACCTCCGTAATCAGATCCTTTGCCAGTTTACACACAAGCAAGTCTACCAAGTTACTGGAATTGGATCCACATCCAACAGTGAATCTGTTCAATACTTTCTAGCCTGCGCATGGACAGCTATGTGGGATACATAAAGCCACCGAGCACTTCCCATGCCAAACTTCCCTTGGTGGACTTCTTGAGGAATGCAATCAATCTGCTCCTGGCAAGGAATATTCTGGGGATTCTGAGAATAACAGAAGCCAAAGGATAACAAAAATACTACTCCTCTCAGTCTGTTTATAAATAACCAAATTATGCAAGTAAATGATGGTTGGTAAGGGACTGAGAACTGAAGAAATGAGGCAAAGAAAATGTAAACCATTTCTGCCACACACTTGTAATTAAGTGTAAGCACCATGTAATGAAACTACTAAGACTAGGATAAAAGCTATCTAATCTCTCACCAGCACAACCTTAACTCCACTGGAGGGAAGCCTAAAACAAGAGGAAGGAGGGTTAGAAAGCCTCTCTGTAACTTATCACTCTAGCATCTCAACTACAGTTTGCACACGTGATCACTCCTCCAAAGAACAGGGTAAAACTGATTCTTGTGGGACTCAAAGTTGTGGCAGGTAAATCTGCTTCCAGTACCCATGGTACTCAATCTCATTAATCAGCAGTTTGTAACGTACATCTTCATAACTCAAGAGATGCTGGAACTGAAGAATGTACTGTGCTATTCTGAAGAACTTGCAGTAAAAAAAATGGCAGAGCAGAAAAATAATGATAAAATTATGATGAGGAATTAAATATACATGTAACTTAATCTGACTACTTGGAAGCAGTCAGCACATACTTCCTGCTAGATGGCGTTAATCGTTGTCACGTAGCTGGTTGTTAACCTTTGGGGGGCTTGTGAATTTTTCTTTTGGCTCTGCCTGGATGGGTGAGATTCAAACCCAGATCCGTTAGTGCTAAAGCATGAACCTCTTGTGCATATCAGCCGCTCTGGGAAGCAGCTCAGTTCTCCAAGTAAGAGAAGCTGGTTGTGAAACTCATTCATTATTAATATATTTTTGTTAGTGCAGAGAACAGTAAATTCAGTGAATGAGTTCATAAAACGTTGTGTCCCAAATACAGAAAAAGCAATAAGTAAAAAGCAGATGGTTTTCTTTTTGTAAAACAGTTAAAGGAAACCATTCAATTCATATCTACCTATATTTTAAAACTTCCGAAAGCATTATTGAATGCTTTAAACTCTACAAAATGGAAGCTAAATATTTTAAATTGGAAAGATAAGCTAAGACTGTTAAGTTTATCATTAAAAATAGGCTGGTAGAAAATAAATGTATATTCTTCATTGCCAAATGTTGTTACTAGAATCAAACTATGTATTTTTAATGAACCACTTGTCCTCTGGGAAAGGAATTATGTTTACAGCTGTATTAGAAGAAGCAAGAAAAATCTAACTGGAACACAATCTTCCAGAATATTAAACACAAACCCCTGAACTCTTCATATGAACAAAACCCTTAAGTATGGAAAGGAACAAGAAAATCAAAACAAAAATTAAATCCTGGATATGGATAAGACACAAGAAAAAAATATTAGCAAAGTGTTTAGAATTTTAAAAATAGACCATAAAGACACCTGAAAATACAAGGCTTCTGCTGCAAAATCTTAATTCAAAGCATTGAGATCTTTTATACTGTACTTTATACCTGATTTACTCAAGAGGACAAGCTGATGCACTGGAGAATCTGAGCTTAGTTTCCACTGAAGTACTGTGAAGCCAGCTCCCTTTTCTAGTTTAACACTGCATGTTCTTTAACCCTTTTTTCCCTTAAATTCCTTCCTCAATGCCCCTGCTCCAAGTATGCTTTGTAATGCTTCTGAATGTAGAAATATATATTCACACAACTTTTAAAGTTATTTTAAAGAAATTCACAAATCCATATTTAATTTTCCCCCCCATATTTAATATTTTAAGTGATTTCAGGTTTAAACACACACTCCAGCATTGGAGGAAGTCTCATGTGTTGCAGAAAATATGTTATCCTCCTAGGTATCCTAATTTAATGCCTTAAGAAGAAAAGCCTTCCAGGTCTGCAAGAAGAGAATAAAGAATCATATCAGGGATTATTGCAACCCTTCAAATAGATACAAAATGATGCTTCCATCACCCTAAATCCATCAGGCGTTACAAGTAAAATGGACAAAAATGGACAATTACCTCACTGTTTGAGCTTTCAATAAATGATCCTCCAAACATAGCAGACATCCATTCACAGCTACAGATCAGCAGTGGCTTGTGGGCATTTATGGTTCCATCATCCAATTTAAATGTCACATCTGCCATGGGAACAAAAAAACATGCATGCTGCAAGTTTGCGTTTAAGGTGAAATTGTGTCTCAAGAATGTCTGTTTCACTTGCACATTGTTAACCAAGGACTTCTTTCACTTCCCACGACCCCCATCCCAAAGAGAACTCTAACATTTTATATAGTTAAGCAAAAAGCCTCACTTAAAAGGGGGATATTGGACATTCAACACTTTGGAAAATTGGGTCACTTATTTAAAAACTTGTGTGTAGATTTTGAGAAATGAAACTGCAGAATCCCAGGATGGAACAGTTGGCCCTGAGTAACTATAATTTTGGGCTCATCCCTCCTCTCAGAACAATGATGTAACCTGTCACAGTTTTTGAAGTCTATGAAGTGACAGTAATATGAATGAGAAAAGAATTAGTGCTTTTCCTGTTAAAGCATGTATTTACTTACCAGAAAATGTCCCTTTGCAAAGGCACTCTTTTATCCGATTAGCTTTTCTGACATGAAATGCTTTAGTAATCTCTTGATTCATGAAGGCTTCTTTATTCATAATATTTTCCACCATCATTCGTAAATCAAATACTTCCAAGATTTCAGCAATCTGAGCCAGTCTTGTGAGATCTTTTTCATTTTCATCCAGTTGCCCTGTGTATAAAAACTGCAAAACAGTTTTAAAAGGTCCGGCCTGCACAGATGAATCCATTTTCACCACAGTTACAGGACACATCCTATTTGAGACAGGATTCACTTGCATTTCCTTATGCACACTAACAAACCCCTTACCCCAGGATGACAGAGATCTTGCTGCAGAATTTGTTTCCCCAGGTTTGGGTTCTAGCATGTTCAAAGAGTCCGTACTTTCTGGTGGGGGAATTTTAACATCAGTAGATTTTAAGGATGTCTCATCACTGTCATCGTTTGTCTCAAGGTGACTTGTCAGAACATCCTTATTTGTATTTTCTTTATTCCACTGTGTTTCATCAAAGTCTGAACTTTCCTCACATTCCATTAAGAAAAGGTCATAGAACTTTGAAGAGGAGGTAGCTAGGTAAATCTTGTGAGCAAAAATGTAGTCCTGCTCCTGGAGAACAAACATAACATCTGCGCACAGTGGGCTGTCCAATAAATATCCAGCTTCGTTCATGCTTGGTACGGGACACTCAGGAATTTTTATAACCGGAGGAGGTGCTTTTGGAGGTAGGAATGGAGCCTGAAGCAAAGGTTTTTGGACCTTCTTCAAATGAGATTTCCAGAACTGCAGGTGTCTTCTGGAGATCAGGGCAGCTCTAATTGCATTGTCAAACACATCTTTAATCCCAAACTGGTCAAATACACTGGTTTCATAGTATGGTATCCCAAGTTCCTTGGCAACCTCTCTGCCTCTTTCTGGTGGCAAAATGTCTCCTCTTTTTATCGGCCTAGGGTTAAACAAAAAATAAACCTTCTCACACACAACGATCATCACAAAGGTACTCCAGAAAGCATGGAATTTTACAAAATGTCTCAGCACCATTTCTGAGATAACTATCATTCAAATGAAACAAAATATAAAATTAAGCCCACAAAGCCTTTGGAAATCTACAGCCATGAATCCAGAGAGTTCTGGAATGGCACTTGCAATTTTGTTTAAGTTTAGTGGTGTCTTTGCAATGTGACTAAAAATATGTAGAAATCATTTGCACAAAATAGAGCAAGCCTCTCTGTTAAAGGGAAATTTACAGTTAAAGTTGATAGGATGCTTGAAAACTTTCATTATTTAAAAAACCTAACTTTCTACTAAACCCTAAACCCTTTTTACTCAGATATTCTGTCAGTATCTTTCTTTGTGTCCATCATTTAAACTTAAATGGAAATTCTCATGTTGTAGAAATGCCACAAATATGGAATGAGAAATATTTCTTAAGCTTATGCTTTTAAAAGAAAATCGTAGTAGCCCATAAAAGAAGTGTAACTCAACACAAACCTCAAGAGATAGGCCTGTTTTGGCTGTAGAAGCATTACGTGGGAACTCATGAATTTCCAGAGCAGGTCTAGTACATGACGTTGGGTAAACAAACCAGAAAAAAGTCTGGGCTAGGATCCATTTTCCCAACAAAAAATCACCTCACCAGAAGACATGACCCAACAGTGTGTTCTCTGAGCATACCATATTGGGCAGACACAAGCTGGCACAGACTTAACACACTCCAGACAACAGCTTGCTTTAGTCGCCAGCTAATAATCAGTTCAGGTGGCAGAAGTCTGTGCTAGACATGCAGAGTACTGATTCAAGCTTTATTAATGGTGAAATCAGAAAGGAGGATTAGGGCAGAAGAACAGTTTTAAAAAAAACATTTCCTTTTAAAGAGTCAACCAAAAAGCCCACACCATCCATACAATGAAGAAATGTTTAATAAACAAACAAACCGATGAAAATCATATTGCCAAATCAAGAATTTGAATGCAATGCAATGTAATGTTTCATAAGAGTCCATGAAATATTACTTCAATCCCTTTGCAGAAATTTAATAAAATACAGTCTTTAATTACATGATCATGGATATTATTTCCATGAATCTGTTCGCATTCAAATTCACATAAAAGGAAGAAACCAAAAGTGAGCAGGTACTTGTGGGACTGTTTTGCCCAAACGTGAATGCTTGCCTTTTAATCTGGGAAAAAGAAAGCTTCTCCAGAATGATCCCAAACTCTCTTTTAATCTCAGAACTTTAAAAAAAATAATTTGCAACCACTTTATTTTCTGCCATGATCTAGGATTACATTTACAAAAAAATAATAATTGAGATTTAAGAAAACTTGAGTAGAATCTGTCAGCACCTGACAGCAGTGACAGGGTAGGACATGGTACACATGTTCAGACGGAGAATGACATATATGAAAACTTCCAGTAATCATTATTATCGCTATTTATTATCTCCCTATCATCATAGTGTTCAGGCACCCAAACAGAATTAGATGTCCAGTGTGCAAAAATATTGTGGGAAACATATAATAACTATGTACGTTAAAGAACTAACCAACTCAGACAACAGAATTAAAAAGAAGAAAGCAAATATATTCTCATTTTACAAAAAAAGGAAAGTAGGCTCTATCATTTCTCTTTTGAAAGTACTGTACCTGATTACCAAGGTGATTTTTTTTAATTCTTATTTTTGTTTAAGCTTTACCTTGCCAAAGGCCTTCTGGCTCTGTTAACAGCCTCAAGGTCTGCATAGCGGAGATCTAGTTGGCAGCCCACCAGGATGACAGGTGTGCGAGGACAGAAGTGCTTAATTTCTTGATACCACATTGTTTTCACATGATTCAGGGAATTAGGATTAGCAATTGAAAAGCACAGAACAACGACATCAGACCTAGAAAGGCAACAAGAAAATATCCAATTAAAACCCAACAAACATGCTTTCCGCTGCAGCTTCACCTATTTTCATCACTCCAGCTTAAAGGTACTCCACTCTACACTTTGAAAAATGCACTGACACCCAGATGTCAGAGCACATGTTGTTCGTGCAGAGATTTGACGCAAGCTACACATTTCGCCACAAAAGCATGGAAGCACAAATCCATGTACCTAGGAAGCACTGCCCTTCTATGCCAAGAGATGATCCCTGCATGTACTAACAGAGCACTAAGAAGAGAGGTAGGGATTGTCATTCTCCACTTTTACACTACAGTTATCCACAGGCTGTCATTGCTCAAGAAATAATTCTGCTGACTGGACACCTAAACTGCAATTCAAAGATCACTGGTGCTTAGGAATTAGAAAGGAGTTATGCAAAACTTCAGAACAGCCACACAGCTAGACTCAGATCACTTCCGAACTTGTCATGATGAAATACCTTTACTGCACCATTTTAGATACTGAGGTGATCTCCTTTGCAATGCACTTTGCACAGCAATTCTCTAACATCTTTAATAAATAACCTGTTAGAAGGGCAAATTACTGCAGAATGCCCACTTCTACTATATAAGCAAAAATAACCATCATGATGAAAATAAGGTCAGTAAATAGGACAGTGGCTTAAATCAGAGTAAGCATCAAATATTTGCAGGCTTTTAAAGGTTTTAAGAAAAAAAAAAAGTATTTCACTAAATAAACTTGCTTTATAAATTGTAAGTATGAGGATTAAGGTTGACAGTTCATGCACTAAACCACCACCTAATTCTTGTCAGAGCTAGCACCCTAAGGCAGAGAATGCTTGAATACTTGTCTGAGGCATTCCTAACTTGGGGCAATTTCATAATTTATAAACTTGGATGGGATGTTACAAAGAAGCTCTTGGGTCTCTCATGGGAAAAAAAGAAAAGAAGAAAAAAAAAGTTGAATTGAAACTCTCAAGAAGAATTGAGGGGAAGGGATATATTGAGGAGGCAACTTATTGCTACAGAATTGTCAGCAGGATAAGCTCAGCAATACCATGTCTACCTCACTTCTGTTATTCTTTAATTTAGCACAAATGTGTTGTGTCTGCAGTTTGTGTAATGTATAGAGCAGCAGCAGTGAATCTTAAAATTCACCTTTTAAATAATGAAATACCTCTTCAGTACTGCTGCTTTCTACATTTCACTCAGGGCACAGATATATCCAGCAATACTGTTTCTAAAGATAGCTGCATACAATATGGGTACTGCTGTGACCATAAATTTAATCCAAGAGAAATGCTCCTACTCCAAGTTTGTATCTTATATAAACTGCAACACATCTGTCATACCTAGAAACAAGGCCTTTTCAAACTGGAAAGTTATCTACTAAATAGCAAAGTGGTAAGCAGCTAATACACACATCTTCTAAATAACTGAGGCAAATACCCTTTAAGCTCAAACTTGCTCTATTCAAGGTCATGCAAGAGTAAAACCTAGGCCCCTGCAGACATTTGCTTAACTCCCAGAAAGGAGAAATGAATGTACAGCTAAGATAAAAAAAAAAATAAAATTGTGTTACACATATTATAATCTGGTCAATTGTTGTTTAATTCAAGATCATCAGGATTGCTGCAGAGGCAAGCATCGGCTGGCTGGCTGGTCCTAACTATAACTAAGCATCTTAGAGTGACAGACTGCCTCGTGTCCTTCAGAAATTAACGCCTAAGCCAAGTAATTGCAGTCACGAGTATCCAACCCTCCTGACTCTACAAACCACAAGACACACATCACATCTCTCAGAAAACCAAAAGGAAACAGAGCTCCAGCAGAGCTGATGAGCAGGAGATGCCAGCAGCTCCTGGACGGCACTGCTGCTGACCAATGCTGGGCTGGCCACAGATCTGGGCTCCTGAGAAGAGCCAGTGATGATCTGTTTCCTTGGACAGGACAGGTGCAGACTATCCAGCAGACTGGCCCCAGCACAGCCCTGCATGTGTTACAGCCCTTGCTAAGGGACTCTCAAGTTTTTGCCACAGAGCTGCACATGGTTCTTGAGCAACCCATCACCTCTGACGTTCCCTGGGTGACCATAAAACTGAGCTGGGGAAAACTGGTTTCTTTACCCATAACTCACAACACACATTGCACTAGCAGGACATTTCCACCTTACTGCCTTCCAAATGAAGTGAAAAATAGAGTAATGAGGTAAAAAAACCTGTGATTTGCATGTTATTTATCCTGTGTTAAAACCTGGACTTCCCCATAAAATGAATATCCTGAGAGCTCTGTACTGAACAGGGAGAAATAAGTAGCCCTGTGCCATAAACAGGACGGATGAGAAGTCACTGGGTAGTGACAGAGTTCACACACTGAACTGGCACCACGGCTGGGTCTGCAAGCTCACAAAATGCATCCACCTTATCACAATAAATTAAGTTTTTGTTCAAGCCACAAGCATGATTTCCAGTATTAGTATAAACTGGAGACAGCAATATATGAGAAAGATTAACTGCCTACATAGGATTGCGAACATTTGGGGAAAACTGTCCTTTGGAAACTTTAAAATACTTACAATTCCTTTTAATGTCAAAGGCACATTTACAACTTAATGCCTCAGTATAAAGTTTGGTTTGATATTTGTTCATAAAAGCCAGAACCTGTCGGGTTAAAATAATGTATTAATATTTCCCAAACACTATAAAGTTTACCAATGTTATTTTAATATGCTCAGGAAACATAAAAGGGTAGGATTTAAAAAAAAAAAAAATCTAGTTTATTGACATTTTTGTGTGGTTTGGTTACTTGGAGAACAAGAAAGCATGAATCAGGTTTACTTCTGCTTTATTTCTCTCTGCAGCAATATATTCACAAATACAAGCTGCTTTTTTCGAAAAAGAAATTTCATAACCATTTCCCAGAAAAATTCAGGAATGATTTTCCATGGACTTGAATACCAAAAAGTGCTTTAGAACTCCATCACATTCCTCCTAGAGCACCATCCAATTGAGATGGGTAATAGATAAGGCAGCGTGCATCCATCTTTGGCTAATACAGCAAAACCATATGATTACGCTTACTGCATATACTGATGTTTGATGCTGAAGTATCACAAGAAACAAAGACAAGTATTACAAATAACTCAGCAAAGAGAAACAGCAGCTTGGAGATCCAACACATTGTCTTGTAGATTCAGCGGTACATGTTGGAAATGCACAACTGATTTATTCTTACATTCTGCTTTTCATAGGTTTATCAAAAGAAATTGTGAATCTTCTACTCTTACTATTTGAAACATCTAAACATACTTAAGTATCACCAAAACTCATAACTTCTGTATGACTTGCTCTAGCGTGTGATCAACCACCAGTGAAACGCTCTGCATCACCGAACAGGTTTCTTTCTACCCACCGGGGCTCCAAACAGGGGAGAAGACAATGTAGACGTGTGGGACTTGGCAGGTGGAGAAGGGGAGCAGATTCTCTCAGCTGTAGGCAAACCAACCATCACTCACATGGTTGTCACTTCCTGGCTGACCAGACTCCTCCATTGGAGTCTCACATTAAGGCATAAGAGCACTTCAAATGCTCCCCTTGGAGTCACAGAAGTAATTCTTAATGCAAAACATACGCATCTTAAGTCAGCCCAGCTTGGTCTAAACATAGTTATGGACTACATACAGAAGGCTTCTGTGGGCAAAGCAAGAACCTTACCACCATTCCAAGAAGCAACGCATCTACCTAATATAGGTATTACTTCAAAGCATTCAGTGATATTTTCCCAAACTTGGATAAGAAGAACTTTTGATGGAAGCAACTACCCCTTTTTAGACTTAAGAGAATAAAAAGAAACCCTCTAGACAACCAAATCTCTGGCAGGAATCAGGACATGGTGTGCTGCCATCCTGTGAGCTCCTAGTGTGTGAGTTATGAACTCTATCAGATGTATAGAGAGCAGCCCAAGACACTGCTGAAAAGCAAGCAGTATGGCACTGACAAAGACAAGACAACTTTAAATTATCAACCTCAGGCTTCAGCAGTAGTCACGCTACAGGTAACCATCACAACCATCTGGAAGTTACTCTGCAATCACTAAAATCAGAAACTCATAAGGTGGAGGAGAAAAATCTATTTCTGATGGAGCTGTTGGAAGCATCAGAGAAGGTAATGTTTTCTAACTAGAGCTGTTGTGTGTAACAGTCCCATTGGTTTGGGACTGAGATTTTGAAAGACTCATCTGCTTACATGCTACGTGTGTTCCAGAGCTGGTGTAATGAGCTGCACTGCAGATTTACTTACACACCACGCTACTGATTCATCTCTCAACCAGAAACTGCTACATATTTTCCATCTTCCCTAATACTTTGATTTTAGACAGAACTTCAAGGAAACAGCAATATTAAATGATCTCTCATATATTCCATGGCAAGTGCGTTTAAAAGTTTAATGTTTCCTAGTCAGGATCTAGAGTTATAAACTGTGGTGCAGAAACAGGCTGCCTTCTGAAATGCACAGGCTGCATTACCAAGGAAGAAGCTGTTCCCTCTAGTTTATAATTTACAAGTTACTGGGTAAAACTGCTGCATGCAAGAATTGCTGCTCATGTGTAACAGGTATCATTTGCCATATAGTCATGGAATAATACTGTTGGGTTTGGAAAGGGGAAGCAATAAAGCTGTGAGGAATACAGAATGTGAAGAGGAAGTGTCTCTGATCTGGAAATCAATGCAGGGAGTGTGAAAGAGGAGAAGGAGGAAGACTGAACTGTATTGCCATGCTATCGTGTCCTCTTTCTAGAGGACAAGTCAAAAGTATATGTTCTGTTTTAGAGAGCTTAAACAGGACCCAAGAGTTAAATCTGACAGAATCAGTTTAAGGATAGACAAATTATATTTTGGTTAAGAAGTCTGTTGCACATATTTGATCAAATCAACTTTAAGAATAGACTTGGGGGGGAGATAAAAATCCCCCCGTGGATTTATCCTATTGTAGTCTTTATTTTTCCCTATTTTTAGGTATCAGCTTTCTCTGAGAAACATGATTGAAGTAAGAGAGTCTATTAGAATTTTACAGAGTGAACAATTTGGTAGAGGGTCATCCAAATTGGTAGATTCTCTTGACTTTACCAGAACAGCTAATCCTTAGACATTTAGTTATCAATAAAAAGTTGTTTTGCTTCTACTTCTGTCCTTATTTTTTTCCCCTACACACTTCCCATAATTTTCCCAAGGTTCCTCAGAGACCTGCATCACAGCTGAACCTATCCCACTGAGAACAGAATTTGACAAGAGCTGTCTCTATTGTTCACTTGCATAGTCCTTCAACCACCTGAAAGGAAAGATTGTGTGGGGCAGCAGCCTGAGTGCAAATACCAACTCCCGGGTTCTCTAACACAGCAGGTTCAGGCAGCAGAAGGCCATCTAAGAATTAAATCGAGAATCTTGTTTATGGCTGAACAAAACACTGCTACACCTCCATGTCAATCCAGATACATTTTGAAGAGAGAGATTCATTCAGTTATACAACATTTTTCATGCATGCATCTCACTGAGATGAACAAAAAATTGTGCAGATAAGCAAGGCTGATAATGTTTTAAGTGGATTCAGTTTTTAGTAAACGCAGTTGCAGCCATCCCATGAAATGAGAAGAAATTCATTAAGTGACCAGTGAGCATACCAAAATAATCTAAAGACACAGGACTTATGTGCACACACTCAAAACAGATGAGAGGCTAGGAAAACTAAAATGCAGGGGGTGCCTGGCATGTGAAGAACTGAAGATATCCAGGTAAGGCAGGGCAAGACCATGCAGTGCCCTGGATTTGAGTAGGAGAATCAATTAGTTCTATACTTTACCGAGAGCAGTGAAGCTTCTTAAGTACTGGTGTAATGTGCGAAACTGTCAAAATGCCCTGAAATATATTCAGATTTTGTGGTGAGTAGCATGCAGATCTATTTCTAAAATTTCTGTAATGTCATTTTTACTAGGAAACAACAGTAAGAAAAAGAAGGTAACACTACCTTTAAGAAAATTGCGTACTTCAAGACTGTGCTTCAAAAGTGGAAAGAGTTTTCCCATACATTCCTTACGAACAATACATCATTCTTAAATGTTAGGCATTTTAAAATCTCTTCTGTTTCCTTTGGGGTACTCATGGGAAAACAGTGTTGCATTTACAGAAAATGACAAAAATTGTTTTGATATCACAAAGAATGATTACAATATCTCATTTTCCATTGCAGAAACCTGTAAGAGCTACTCTTATTGTAAAAATGCCTGACCAGAAATAGGGCCAAAAAGAATGGTAAAGTCACGTGGAACAATGTAGCAAAAGGAAAACAATTTTATTTTTGATTTAAAGGACTGCTTACACAGTCTTGGAATTTGGTTCATCTTATTGCTGGTTATAAGAAGTAAATTCACCCATAATTCTGGTTCAGCATTTACATTAAAAAAATTCCATCTTAGTGCTAAATAGAACTTTGCAGTTGAAACAGGCTGCTGGCAAGGTACCCTAGCATGATTCTGGGCAAAATTTTACCAGTAGACTCAGTAAAGCTCTCTTTGGAATCAGGTATGTTTGCAGTACACACATCCACCACAACATATCAATACGTGCCTTTTTCCCTTCCCTGGAGCACAGATTTCGATTATTGCATTTTTAACACAGGAACAAAAATTCTATGATAAATGTAATTTTAGAGACAGTTAATTGAGGCTGAAATACTCTGTGTATAGCAGTTGGGGTTTTTAAAAGTGAGACACAAACCCTGAACACCAAATCAATGGAGAAGGATGAAATAAAATGACAGAGCAAAAGAAAGTACAGAGCTAGCTGGAACACATCTGAACAACCCGGGGCAAACACCAAAACTCATAATGATACTGACAAGAATAGAGCTAAAAGTGCTTTTTTGAGACATATCAGCTGACTGCTATCTCCAGACAGCAGCCAGAAAATAAAATAAAGAGAAATAAATTCACAAAACAATGGAGGAACCAGAAACATAGAGAAAGGTGGGCTTATCAAGTTTATTTTCTGTTATTGTAAGGGGGCAGCTTACAGACGACAACTACATGCTGTCTCTTTACAAAGAACCAACTAACTTTCATCAAAGATACTGTGTAAGAATAACTGAAAGAAGAAATTAACCTTTTCTTTACTCCCAGCCCCATCCTCTAAAAAGACCCAGGAAGCAATGATCAATCACAAAAACATATTGAGTTTAAAAGAAGTAAGAAGAGATTTAGTTAAAACATCATTTGAAGCAACCTGTTTAGAAGGATGTTATTTCAAGGTAGGGGTGATGTGTAAGGATGGGAAAGAAAAAAAAAGAAGAAAAAGGAAGATCCAAAGCTAGACCTCAAAATTCAGTAAAAGCATGATTCCTTATAAGTACTGATGAAGAACACAGATAGGAAGCCAGGGATAAGATAAAGAGGGAGGTAAAAATACAGAGCAGGTGAAAGAATGATAGGGTCTGGTTTGCATCCAGTATGAGAGTGACTTCTGAAGCCACAGAAGACGTGAAAACTGAGCATTAACAGATGCCAGATGCGTCTCTTTCTCTGGGGAGAAAATACAGACTTTTGTATTTTTTGCTTTCTTCGGGCTATCAACAAAGTTAGCCTCCTCTTTTTTTATTTTAAAAAAGCTGTCAAGAAATTTTAACCAGCCAGTTGATGTCACAAATATATTCTCAGTTTAAAGTTTAAAACAGTTGTATCTGTTCGTGCAGAGTGGTTTTCATATTCTGACATATGTATGAGAAAATCCAGACTGCGATCCTGAGACTCTTGGGAGAAGAAAACAGCTCAAGAAATCCACCTACCACCTCTCCACAAAGAAATAACTTATAGAAATAACTTGATAGAACCCAAACGCCCTCTTTCCATCCAGCCACTGACTTAGGAGAGCAAGGAAAAATGGAAAATGACATAATACCACAAATAACATTCGATACATACTTTTTCACTAGTGTCAAGGAAGGCTTGAAGCATTACAGGTGTGTCTCTATTATAGATAGATTACATATACATCAAGTTGAGCCTCAGACCCTGCCTACAGTCATTTGGCATGTACCTTTTTAGGAGAGGTACCAAAGAAGGAAGGATTCCTAACAGCAATTCTATAGCAACTTCTTTCTACTCACAATAAGGAACCACAGTGGGATGCAGAGAAGAAGAGCAGTAGATCTGCATTAATTAGACTGGTTTAAGTATATAAAGCATACACTTTCCCACAAACTGAGTGAAAAAGCCTCAGATATTAATGTAGATAATGGAAGAAGAAAAAAGCAGAGCCTACAGACACCACATCGGTGCTATCTCTCTATGAACCTCTCTGCTTATTCTGGTCTTTCTTGAAACTGATCTGAGTCAAACTCAGAAGATAAAAAAATCATAACAAATACTAAAAAGAATATTTCCTACAGGAGTTCTTCAGGAATGCTTCATGAAGAATCTGAATAGTTTATAAAGCACTGTAAAGTAGATGGGGAGGCTCACAAATTTTGGTATTTGAAGATGATTCAAAGATAGGGCATATCACTTTCTGTGGCAGCAAAGCATAGCAAAAGGAAGCAGACAAGGTGAGAGACATCTGAAAACAACTGTATTCCCCATCAGATGACCCTTTGCTAACAGAGCAAAAGATTATCTAGTGTCTGTTAAGTGCTACTGCTGTGAAGATACATCTCTGATGATCCCCTCCAACCCACACCAGTAAATGGCTTGTAAGGCATTTGGAGAGTGGATAATAATAATAATAATAAATAATAATAATTATTATTATTATCATTATTGTAACATAAAAACAAGGATAGAAAGACTGCAGGGGAAAGTGTGGGCTTTAATTCAAAGCACTTCTGAAACCTTCTCTGAAGAAAGGTGAGGAGCTGCTGGCCTATTCTCAGCTTAGGCACAGGCGGTGAGTGACAGAGGGCACTGATCTAACTAAAGGCAAACTGAGTAATTCTGTGAAGACACCCACCACGCCCTCATCTCACTGAATTTGCTGAATGCAAGTAGCATTTTACATCAAAGCTACCTGGATTTTGTTTTTATAGAAATATCATCATCACTGTCCTTTCAGAGAAAGAAACAGAAAACAAAACATCGCTATTGGCGTACGTCTTCAAATATCAATGATAAACCCCTATTCTCTCGGACCCTTTTCATCAGTGTTCAGAAGGTATATTTCGATGGATTAAATTACATTGAAGTAACTTGTTAAGGGAACTGTAATCACAGAGAAAAAGACAAATGCATGTGTTCCTCTGTGTACATAGAATACCCACAAGGCTTATGAAATCCATTCACAACAGAGGAAATACTCTAACCATATTTTAAGAGGCTCTGTCAGCAGTCTCACAGCAAGGCTCATTCACATTTGTAAGTCACGAGGAAAAAGCTGTTTTCTGTCCATGCTGTATGAACAGATTTTGTTTGGTCTACAGCTCATATTTAAGTTGCAAGTAAATAAATCATCCTGGCTGAATTAGCTGACAAACCACATCCGTGGTATTGAGAATAAATATTTGATTGGGACTGAATTAACTCTTTGCAGATTTGTGCTCATGTTTACACATACTAGAGCTGCATGTATAAAAAAGCAGAATATGTAGGATATTAATCGAATTGCAGTCAAACATGTTTACCTGAAAAAAATAAAGAAGAAAAGGATGAAAAAGGGAAAAAAAAGTGCAAGCCAAATCTTTTTCCTATTTTACTTTCAGAATTAGTTAACACAATGACATGTTGACACTCTCATTGAAAATCAGATTGGACAGGAGAATAGAGGATAGTGAATCCTGACAAGTTGAAAGGTAAATGAAGATATTTTCATGTCTTTACACATGCAATTTTGTGCCTCCCAGAGAAACTGGTACGTAATAACCACTTGAGCTTTATATGAAGTTCCCACCTTATTTGCAGGCTTAGAGAATACAATAGCACTGAGACTAGATTGTTATTAAACAAAGAGGTGACTAGGAGCTAGAAATCAATATGCTAATCATAGCAAAGACCCTGGCATTTTACAACATTTTGGAGTGATTTTGCATCAAATGAAACCCTGTGGGACAATATCAACAAATGACTGTTCGGCATCCCATACTGCCTAAGCTGAAGAGACAAGATACTTCCAAAACTAAAGCACACACTCTAGTTTACGGAAAAAAAAACATGTCATGCTATAAAACTGCAGCAAATATTTCCACAAGTCCCTCCAGCCACATCCCCCTCCCTCCCTTAAGCTGTCAGGAACTGTTTCCCAAAGCTCCCGGAGGATTGTGATTATCAAACTAAACACCACACAGCAGAATGCAAGCTGCATCTCACTCTCCATACTCCCATTTTAAAGGACGGCAGTAAAAACATTAAGTATTCCATCCTCAGCGGCATTCAAATATGTTTTTCTGTCGCACAGAAATAGTGGAAAACACATTTCTTTTGTCATTCTCCTCTCATGTTTCTATCTGTGAAAAATAAAGAATTAAGAAGGATTTACCTTTGCTTCAAGTCCTATTAACTGTTCACCCTGCCATCTATAGCATAATCTATTTATGTAACATTTTGTAAAACCGTATGCAACAATCTTTTCCAATGAGCAGCAGGTGAATTAATGACCTGCTGGTTCTTGTTACACCACGTTTAGGACAATTAGAGGTCTTGGCTGAGTGTTTGGCTGAAGCCTTCCCCGGCACAAGGGCATAAGCATCAAAAAATTTGAAGGGAACCAAAGGGTTATATTATTGTGTGATCCTTCAGACAATCAGAAACATGGGGCACTTGTAGGTGTAGCCTTGAGCAGTTTGGCATAAAATACACCTTTCACTGTACTGCAAGATTTGACTCAGAGGTGATTTAAAATCAGTTCCTATAAATGCAAACATTCAATATTGGAAATCTCTTTTTAAAATGCTAACATAAAATACTAAAAAGCTGGTTTCAAATGAAACATTAATACCTTTCAAAATAATGAAGTAGCTAATTGGTGCTTACAATTAGAAAAATTTACAATTGAAATTCTACTTATAAAATAGTTTCTTTAAAGTTTGCAGTCACTTTCTGCACTAACAGCCTTGCAGAAAAACCACTAACAGAACAGCAGGTTTCCAGAACAGCCTTTTTAAGTTGATGAGGATATAGCAAACCTGATTCTACACAGGTTCAGTTCTGCTAACATCACAAATGAATGTCCCTGTTCATATGCTTAATCCCACAAGATCTCAAGTTATTCAGGTCCTCCTTGGTGTTTGCCGGATTAGAATCTAAGTATGTTGTTTCCCCCCTCACCCGTCCTGTCAGTAAACGTGGCATCAGAGTTAGAACACGCCTGATTTTGTTCTCCTAATCTCTAGTAATCTTCTCAGTGACACAGTATCTGTTGAAGAATATCAGGAGGCCACATCAAACAGCAACAGCTAGTGGAAATGTCCATATTTATCAAAGCAGGCACCATATGCTGACAAATGGTAAAACAACTTCTATGCACATACTCAAGTGGCACTAAATATTAAGGTCAATATTACCTTAAAGTCAGTAACTTCCCTCGCTCACAAAGCTTATTTACAAATGGTACAGGTTGCGAAGCCCAGATGCATTGCTACTTTAGCTCCCAAAACAAAATTCAAGGTAATTCATGACTCTGTGAAAATACAACTAACACAGTGTATACAAAGGTGGGTTTGTACAAACTGCCATATGGAGTTTTACAGGGTGAAAATTTAACTGGTGGATTCAACCAACAGAACCCTCTCCACTGGTTCTAAGGGGTGGAGAATAGAAGACAGTCTTTGTTTCATTAGGTAGCACAGAGAGAAGGAAAACAGTAAGACAGTACTTTTTGTCAACATGAAATCCAAAGCTGGGACAGATGCTCTACAAAAGGCGTTCCGAGCTAGAAAAAAATGTAAGCATCTGTCTATGGATGTTTGATCATCTACGGACTGAAGCAGATATGAAAAGGATATGAAAATATTCAAGAAGGTGAAAAAATGTGCGAGGTCCAAGACCTCGTTCAAATGTCAGTTATGAAAATATCAGTCCAAAACCCATCTTCAGCTCAGTATTTGCCCCATACAGGTGTATTCAATGCCTGTTATTCAGCTGTTCTACTGTCTGTACTGCCACAAGGCCAGATCTAGTTACCATTAAACAAAACAGAAGGACTATCAGTGGCTTCAGTCCGTGTTGAAACTATGCTGAAGTTATATAATACATGCTGTAAAAATCTAGATTACTTTTTTTTTCCCCAGAATTTCCAGGGTTAATCAACTTACTGGCAGACACTTGAAGGTGAAGGCTTTATAGAAGAAAACCTCTTCCTTTCCTCATCTTTAATTAAGAAAATACCAAAGCGCCTCACCTTTCTTGCAACTGGCTCTACTCTCAAGAGGTTAGCTGCCCATTCAACGTCACAGGTTTTAATAAAATAAATATTTCATTGAGTAAGAGCGATGTTCCCAACACCTCTTTTAGTTAATTGCTTGTTAGGCAATTATATCATACACTAGTTACAGATGCAGGGAATGCTAATGTTCAATTTCGTAAAACTACAAGCTTATTTTGGGGAATGTTCTTTAAAATTCGAAATAGGACAACAGTTGTTGACAGAGCTTAGCAGGCTGTTGAAGGAAATGTAGTGTAGTAAAACTATGCTGCTTTTTAAATATTTGTATCTTTTTAATCCTTGCAGCAGATAATCCTCTTTGCAGTAGGCAGGAATATGAATACCCTTGATTGTTTTTAAGTACTTGCTTTTCAAAATTAAGATTTGCGGGTTTTTGCTGCCCTATAATTTTACTACAATTATTGCTTAAAATTTTGCTTGGATCAATTTACCTTCCGTAAGCAAATCGCCTGTCTTTGTGGTGGTCCCCAAACGTATCCCACAGCCTGAGAGAAACACTGACTTCATCCACAACATCTCTTGAGCGTTCAAGGACCTAGAACAGAACATACATAACATTCTCTTTCCCTCCATCAAACAAGTACATTTCTAATTTGCCCCGTAAGAAGGTCTACAGCATACTAGACCAAGAGAGTATCACATATAGTTTTCAGCAAATGCTGTATGAAACAGGCAGAATATGCATCTTCCTAAAAATAGGTTTCATAAAAAAATTACTTTGGGATGAGAGTCTTGGGGAGATGGTTATCAGACCATGCTTGCAGTAGAGACTGCGCATAAAACACTTGTGAGCTCATTGCTGCATCCTGACAAAGAAAGGCTTGCCAATAAAAAAGTACTACAACTTCACAGCATGTGCTCCATATTTTGTACACCTGCAGTCCTTACCTCTTGGCAGACACGGTACTGATCAATGGCCCAGACAGTTGGTACGTGAGTTGCCAGCAGCTGATACTGAGTCAAGGTTGTATTGCACGCTCTTGCACAAATTAGACGAGTCTTCCCCACTGCATTATCTCCAACCACCACACACTTGATAGTTTCAACGTTGGGTCTTTCGTAGTCCATGTCAGTGTCCATTTATCAAAAACTGTAACAAGACAGTTAAACTTGTTTTCTACTACTGTGCAAAACCAATGCTATTTAGAATCAGAGTCTTCTACTTCCACTTCTTGAGAGATTCCTGAAGAGGACAAACTTAAGGAAAAGCTTGTAGTACACTGTACGAAAGTAAGCTACCCATTCCTTTAAATACTGCACAATTATGCAAATGCACAACTATTTTGACTGCAGTTGGTTTAAGCTGTTCACATGCTATTTTCACTTTGGTTTCTGTAAACACAAGCCTGTTTGCAGAAGATAGATCTTGGTGAAACAAGGACAGCCAGCACAAACTTACCTCTTGCTAACACTTTTTATGCTAAGGAGAAAAGACTGGACATCAGTGGGTTTAACCTGAAGGATTCCAGTATAAACCTGCCTTCTGTAATCTTGCCCATTCAGGATTTGATTTAGGGCTGTCCAAACAATATTGCTAACAGCAAGTCACACAGATGGTTTTAGTTATATGCACACAATAAAACTGACTTGTAAGATGACTCCGGAGACTCTGTTCGCTACAAACCACAACTCCCATTATATCCTGCATGTATCACACACTCTTAATTTTCCAAGGAGAAGTTTGTACACGTCATGGACTAAACCATGAAACCAAACAGCCCAGCAGGAACTTGCAAGTATGCTTATCTATATCTACAAATTCTTTTTCACATGACAGTGGAAAGTGAGGAGAAGGAGATTTTTGAAGATATGATACTCATGGAAAGTTATTATTGAAAATATTCACTTAAATTAAATATTCTATGGCAACATATTGAACAAATGCCTGGATATGAATATAAGCTGGAAAAACTAGATATTTGAAAAACTAAAAACAACTCCTGCATGTTTACTACAGTCTGTCATTCTCATATAAAGGAATGTGGGATTTCCATATAAAGGAATGTGGGATTATAGTTTGATATATTGGATTTTGGTTTTCTAATGTCTAATAGTCTGCTGAGCAATCTGGTCTCTGCCATGGAATTATAATCAAGGAGGGAGAAAAGGGAAAATGCAAGGCACAAACATGTTCAGGAAGGCTTGCCTAGTAATTATTTCAGCAAGGAAACCTACAGCTATTTAATTGACAAAACACAGGTCATCATCTGGAGTAATGGTGTCCTTTTTCCTGAGAAGAAAGCACTACAGATAAAGAAACCTAATGATTTGTTTTAATAACTTTTTAAATATTCACATCTCATTCGCACATAAGTATAGAATATATATTAATGTCAAGCTGTTTAAAATAATAGATACAAGCTGTTTTGGTGTCCATTTTTCACTGTCCTAGGCACTACGTTCTGATTTAAGAAAAAGCATGTGTAGTAATTACTAGCCAAACACTAATTTTAACTGCATTCTTTCATTATTTAAAGTGATGTAAACCAAGAAACCAAAGTCAGTGTTAGAACTAAATGTTACACATTTAGTTACAATTTTGAGCATGGACTGCATGCTAATAGCTATAATGGCTAAGGTACAGTTATAAGCTTTATTTACATGTAGATGGGAGGAGTTAGGGACCACACAGCATTTTAAGAGAATTGTCCTGCACTAGACTGAAACATGTGCCCAGAAACACTTCGTCCTGGCACAAGTACATGGTTGCACAACTAGAGCTTTGCAATCTGCCAAATGTAGAGCAAATAACATGGGTTCAAACTTATGTGCACAATATCCACTGCATGTAAACCCTAAAGGCCTTGTGATACCAACCTGTGTTGGCACAGAGGTTTTAGATGATAAGGAAACAGAGCTATTAAGATATTGCCTTTATCCCTTCATCTGAGTTGTAACCTGCATCCTAAATGGTTACTAGTCTTAAGGTAAAGGACTGGAGAGACTTCCAGTTACCTCTCTGCAATCCAACCACAGCTGCATGTTGGATGCAAACTCCCATGAGACTGATACCTGCGATGGCCCATGAGCTCTGTACCATCTCATGAGTCCAAATACAAGAAGAGAAATGACAGCTAACTCCTCTTTCCTCCTCCACATCCTTTTCAAGAGCACAGTCATGATATAAATAAGAGTACAAAAAATAATATATTTTTTCTGCATTACAGGGAATGAGACATATTTGACTACCATGGCCTCAAAGGCAGGGCCCTGAATGAGTAGGAAAAACCCAAGAGATTTCAGTATGTGATCTAAAAAAGTTTCATTTCAAGTCTGAGAATAAACAGCAACCCCCTGACATAGTATGTGGTATTAAATTACTTCATATTTTATTCATGCATGGACTAGACATCACAGATGGAATGTGGAAATATTTACAAGGCTGGAAAACAAAATGAGGAAGAGTGGCTAGCCAGTGTCTGGTTGGTTTTAAACTACCAAGCAGAGAGATGCCAAACCAATTTTTCTTCCAACCCAATATTCCATTAAAATGTTGTTACACAGATTAGCTGAGGTTTTTATATAACAATCTGATTTTAAAATTCTTCAAAAGTTCTTAAATGGTAATTCTTCAAAAATGCACTTCAGTCAGTCACAAAATATGAATTAAGTACAGAGTCTGGAATCTAAAAAAAATCTCCAAGAGGATAACAAAGCAAGTTTAAAATTAATAGGCAAATTTAAATAAAAGTAAGAGAAATCAATGCAATTATTTGAGAATCTTAGAGAAGGAACACATGAAAATAAAATTTAAAAAATATTACTTTTAAAATTTCTGATATACTTACTAATTTAATTAAAGCAAAGTTACCGCAGAACTCAGGCACAGCATACCCAAATGCCCTGTTGTACATCAATGGCAGTCTAATGGAGATATTTTTAGCGTGACTCAATACTGCACAGGACAGAGATTAAAATAAACTGTGAATAAAAGCAAAACTAGAGCTTTGTGGCTATGTTAAGGAAAGTTCTTAAATCCACTCCAATGTGTGTGTGTATATATATATATGTATTAAAAACGCAGATAATTTTAATATTGTTCACTAGTTTTCAGAAAGGGATTAAACCAGAAGTAGCTCCTGAAGAGACTGACAGATAGAAGCCTGGACAGATGATTAGACACCTCAAATAAAAACAGATGCTAACAACAAATTACAGTATAAACAATTAGCAAAATGTGTGGATTAAATGCTTACAAATGTAGCCAGAGGCCTTCTGGCTACGGGAATGATTAAAGCCAGGAATATGTACAAGATCTTAAAAATACAGACACAGTCAGTTTTTTTAAGGTAGCCTCTAGGTTAAGCTTGTGCTAAACCTATTATATAATCACACTGATTAAAAATGCTAACCATGTATTTACAAAACTTAAATATAAAAAAAAAAAAATCTAGATTTGAGCTCTGAAAGTCTGGTAACGTCTGGGAAGACCAACTGGAACTGAAACAAAACTGGTTAGACAAGAGCAAACTAGTGTATATAAAGCTTAATTTAAAAAAAAAAAAAAACAAAACACCATCAAATTCCAAGACCAATGAAAAACTTGCTAAAACCAACCTACAACCTGCAATACCATCAAAACAAAATAGGGTAAAGTAAGGGGAAAGTCACTGGAAGTGTGACCAGTCTCAGAAAAGATATTGTCAAAAAAGCCAAAGACAGAAAGGCCATCAAAGCGGAGCAGCGAGAAACCTAGTAGGGGAAAGAGCACATCAAATGTGATCCCCATTTTCCCAAAAGAAAGCAGTGAAAGATTCAGCAGCTTAATCCAGTTCTAAAGAAAGATGAGCAGATGGATGGAAATGAAAAAAGATACCCACAAGAATAACACAGGATCACAAAAATCTCTTAAGATGTTTCTATTTTTACATTGTCACCTGTGATTGTTTGCAGATGAAGAGGAGACAGAGGCAGCCAAAAATCAGAAGATGTGAGTAGACTCATGATCTAAGATAAAGCCATTTAATTAATTCACTTGATTAGCAGAAAAGAACTATTCCAAATAAAGCTGATTTATTTCCAAAGAAGTATAAGGTTACTGTTCTGACCCATGGCTTGCAGATGGTTACGGTCACTGATTTCTTTCTCTGTTGCTTCACCTCAAATTGCTGTAGGGTGCTTGGGTTTTTGTATAGTTTTTCCTCATTGCTGAATGAGTTGTTATTATTATCGCTAAAAAACAGTTGTGGTTGCCATAGCATGCAGATCCTTCTGGCTAGTCAGCCTCAGTAATGAAACACTGCCTTTCTAGAGAAATTTTCCAAAAGATACATAGAAGAAGCATATCACTTGATTATCTAGTCCACTGTACACAGATTAAACACAACAGACACACACAATCTCTCTCTCTATGTATGAATGTAGGGGTATTTTATACAAAAGATAACCAGATCCTAACCGTGAACTTGTTTTAAGAATGCAGTTTAATATATTTCAAGCTAGAATTGCATTTTTCTCTTAGGAAAGAAAGTGGATGAAGACACAAACCCAACAGTGAGTTCCCAGTGCAGGATCAGGAATCCACTCCTATGGATCTCCCTGCCTATGCGATTAACTGCCCATTTTGAAATTTCCAGGTATTTTAAATCATCACTTAGTGTATACAAAACATAAACAAGATTTTTTTTTTTCCAAGAGCAGTAACTAATTATCAACACTTTTCAGCAAAACACCACAAACAAATCACTAAGAATGTCTACATTAATCAGGGATTATGGAGTGATCCTGCAGACATTTACTTCTTAGCTCAGTACTAGAACACATCCCTAAGACTGAGGTAGCACCTCTTAGCATGAAAAAAAGCAAGGATGTTACTTAGCTCTTCTGTTAAGAGTGTTCAGCTGAAGGTTCAGAGTGAGAGTATGTAAGAACCTTGCCTGCTCAGTAAAGTCTTCCTTTAAGTTATTCCATGGGAAAAAAATTAATAATTCCAACCTGTCTCAAGTAAGCTGACTAAACATGGAGACCAGGAAGTCCTTCAAACAAACAGGTTGCCAACCACAATGTCACAATTTTCTTAAAGGAATCCAATGGAAAGAGACACCAAACTACCACCACTTAATATGAATGGCATGAGTGGGAATTATTTGAAAAATTCAGGCCACCAGTAAGGTAGTAAGACTATCAACATCCTTGAAAACCACATTCTTTTGAAACTCTGTGAAAGAGCATTTATAGGTAGTCCAGATTTCAATCTATTCTGGAGATGTATTTTTAAGTATAGTTTTGGAGTGACTCCTTCAGAGAGCCATTACGCATTAACATATCAAAAGGAGTATAAAAAAATTTGTAAGACTACGCAATACTCTTACCTCCATCCCCAAGTTACAAAATTACTGCTTGCAACCATGGAAACTGGAAAAGGAGATGCAAAATGCTAAGTTCTTCGGGGACTGAAGTCACTACCTTACGCTGCAGAATCCAAAGGCACCAGCATGCTGGCAAGGACCAAAGAGCACCTGAGCCAGAACAAGCGTATGAAACGTTCGTTCTCAATATATAACCTGCCATGTGTTGTTTCAGAATCTTACTGGATTAACACATACATGCCAGGGGAAAAAGCAGGGGGACTTACTGTTCATTTGTGCAAGAGCATAGAATTCACAGACAGCTCTCGTTTGGGGATAGGATAAGGACCAAAAGGCTATTTTGTGGTTTGGCTCAATTTAATCAATGAACTTAGGTCCCTAGCAAGTATATTTGTGAAATAAATCATAACATGTTATCAAATAACAGATAAACTATACTAGCTGTTAAAAGACCATCACAAAATATTTTTCACAAGGTATAAATTAATATTAGTATTTTATTAAATTGCAGGAGGACCGATGGGGAGATTTCTTGAAAAACTATTCCTTGTGAGCATCAAAGCACCAGTGGGCGACAAAGGGTAATAAGACTCAAGGTGGGATCAGATCACGAGGTCAACAGAGGACAAAGACGGACAATGTTGCATATCAGACTAGATTCTCATCCAGGATGAAGCATTGCCCTATTACCATTATTTAAATTTCTGGCAGTTACATGGAAAGACTGAAGAGACTGACAAAAGAGGAAAAAATTCAAGATCAGCTCTGGGATTAATCAACTACTTGCCCTACCTGGCCCATCGACAGAAGACAACAACAGATACAGCCAATGGATTGGGAATGGAGAAAAGCCCTTATATTCTAAAGTTAACCTGATCTCAAACATGAGACCCTTGGATCTACCACTGGTAGAAAGAGAAGGGTAGCTGACTGAAACGTTGCTTCACTGCATGAGGTGATAAATGAGATAACCCTGGCTGTTGCTGCCCACAAAAGGCGAGTGCAGGTCAGCAGGAAGGCCTTTATCTTCCACAAGGGCGGAACCTGGTTCTACCCTTTTTCAGTTGTTCTGGGATAGTTGAGGTGTTTCAGCTTAGGGCAAGTATCAACAAAGAAATAAATCTCACAGAACACTGCTAAAATTTGATACAGCTGGAGAAGGTAAGTGCTGAGGTTGTCATCAAGACAGACTCCACTTGGCTTGCCTGAACCAGCTTCTTTCATGATAGCTTTTGGCCAACAAGCATTAGATTTAATCCTGGATGTTACCCTTTAACTTTGTATTACCTGCTGGAAGAAAAAAGTTCTTAGAAGCCTCCATTCAGCTGCCATAATTCGTGTTCTATCCCTCAAATTTAAAAGAAGGGAGCAAAAAATTTACCATGGCCACAAACAGGCATGAAAAGAACAGCCTCTAATGAAGATGTAAAGTTGAAGACAGAACAGATGCCTCTATATGTACCTAGAAAACTTCTCAGTCCAACCATCACCACAACCTCTATGTAGAAACCGTAGAGACAGGGAATAATAATTCATGGCTAGTACTATCAGAAGCGTGCAGTCCACTCTTTCACAGTATGCTTGACTACAGATTCGTTTGTGTCTAAAGGCTAGTTATTAGGACCCTTTGTCAAACTCGACCTACCTCTGTGATGAAACAACATCTTTCGATCAGTAAGAATGAGCACTTCCTTAGACGACCAAAAATCAGAGGTACTAGCAAAATACAAATTCTTCCCCACATTACTATATAAAACAGCCTGCCCTAAAGCTCAATAGCTGAGCTTGAAAACATCCAATCTTAGGTACAATAAGTGATTCTCTTGAGCCTCCTGAAATACGTAGTCCACAAGGACCTCTCTGTGTTATACACTCAGAGTCTATCAGACCAAATAGAGATCCAAATGCAAAGCTCAGCATTACACTTGAACTGTGTCAATTTTCTGACAAGTTCTGGAAGAACCGAAGGGGAGAAATCAACAAGCTGATTACACTGAGCAGCTTACATATTATTTTGACCTGTGACATACCTTGCAATATCCTTTGTGATGAGATCATCTCTCTAGAAATTAATCCATACAGCAGGTGGAGGACATTTAACCGTTTCAGAACCTTGTGTGTGAGAATCTGGGATGAGTACTTGCTATATGGTGGGAGAGCCCACAACTCTGCCATCCCTCTCCTTCACCAATTCTTCAGAGTCTACTTCAAGAACAGACCGCAACCCAGAGCAGGCCCTTACAGCTTCTTTTTTTTCTTCTTTCTTGCTGTGCCGGATGGATGGATGGATGGATGGATGGATGGATGGATGGATGGATGGATGGATGGATGGATGGATGGATGGAAGGAGGAAGGAAGGAAGGAAGATTAAGGAAAATGTGGGCCCTTTCCAGAAGGAAACGGGAGACCTGGTCACCCAGGATATGGAGAAGGCTGAGGTACTCAACGACATATTTGCCTCAGTCTTCACCGGCAAGTGCTCTGGCTACACCGCCCAAGTTGCAGAAAGCAAAGGAAGGGACTGGGAGAATGAAGAACTGCCCACTGTAGGAGAAGATAAGGTTTGAGACCATCTAAGGAACCTGCAAGTGCACAAATCCATGGGACGTGATGAGATATATCTGCGGGTCCTGAGGGAACTGAGAGATGAAGTTGCTAAGCCACTAGCCATCATATTTGAGAAGTCGCAGCAGTTCAGTGAAGTTCCCGCTGACTGGAAAAGGGGAAACATAGCCCCCACTTTCAAAAAGGGAAAAAAGGAAAACCTGGGCAACTACAGGCCAGTCAGTCTCACCTCTGTGCCCAGCAAGATCATGGAGCAGATCCTTCTGGAAACTATGCTAAGGCACATGGAAAATAAGGAAGTGATCGGTGACAGCCAATATGGCTTCAAGGAGGTGATCGGTGACAGCCAACATGGCTTCACTAAGGGCAAATCATGCCTGATAAATCTGGTGGCCTTCTATGATGGGGTTACAGCATCGGAGGATAAAGGAAGAGCAACTGACATCATCTACCTGGACCTGGACTTATGCAAAGCATTTGACACTGTCCCATGTGACATTCTGGTCTCTAAATTGGAGAGATGTGGATTTGACGGATGGACCACTCGGTGGATAAGGAATTCGCTGGATGATGGCACTCAAAGAATTGCAGTCAACAGCTCAATGTCCAAGTGGAGATCAGTGACGAGTGGTGTTCTTCACGGATTGGTACTGGGACTGGCACTGTTTAACATCTTTGTTGTCAACATGGACAGTGGGATTAAGTGCACCCTCAGCAAGTTTGCCAATGACACCAAGCTGTGTGGAGTGGTCAACATGCTGGAGGGAAGGGATGCCATCCAGAGGGACCCGGACAGGCTTGAGAGGTGGGCCTGTGCAAACCTCATAAAGTTCAACCAGGCCAAGTGCAAGGTCCTGCATGTGGGTCAGAGCAATCGCAAGCACAAATACAGGCTGGATGAAGAATGGATTGAGGGCAGCCATGAGGAGAAGGACTTGAGCCAGCAATGTGTGCTCGCAGCTCAGAAAGCCACCGCATCCTGGGCTGCATCAAAAGAAGCGTGGCCAGCAGGTTGAGGGATGTGATTCTGCCCTTCTACTCCGCTCTGGTGAGACCCCACCTGGAGTCCTGCATCCAGCTCTGGAGCCTCCAGCATAAGAAGGACATGGAACCTGTTGGAGCAAGTCCAGAGGAGGGCCACGAAGATGATCAGAGGGCTGGAGCACCTCTGCTATGAAGACAGGCCGAGAGTTGAGGTTGGAGAAGAGAAGGCTCCAGGGAGACCTTAGAGCAGCATTCTGGTACCTAAAGGTGTTCTACAGAAAAGATGGGGAAGGACTCTGTATCAGGGATTGGAGCAATAGGATGAGGGGTAACAGTTTTAAACTGAAAGAGGGGCGATTTAGATTAGATATTAGGAAGAAATTCTTTACTTTGGGGATGGTGAAACAGTGGAACAGGTTGCCCAAGGAAGTCGTGGAGGCCCCATCCCTGAAGTGTTCAAGGCCAGGTTAAATGGGACTTTGAGCAACCTGGTCTGGTGGGAGGTGTCCCTGCCCATGGCAGGGGGGTTGGAACTAGATGATCTTTAAGGTCCCTTCCAACCCAAATCATTCTATGTTTCTATGTGAAGAAGGGTAAACACACTGACCCTCCCCTGGAAAGAGGGATCCATAGCTGGTACATAACTGATATAAGGCTCACACTTTGGCTTTGCAGATGCATTTTATTAGGCTGGCTACAACTGACTCCTCTTTCCATTTACCAGAGATGACCACAGCAGACACAGGGGACTAGGCAGTGACCAAGATCTGGCATTGCTGTGCGTAATAATCTGTCATATCATCACAAACTGAAATTAACTTTGGTTGACATTAAAAGAAGTGGCTGAGAACCAAAGTAACTGAAGAACAGACAATACACATTGATGGTGATAACCATCACAAAACAGCTGGTACTTAAAAAGCAGCCACCCGTAAAATGCCATTGGGCACTGAGTCCTTAGGTTAGTCCTCCTTCTGCAACAAAACACTGCACTGTAAAAGCAGATTAAAGTTGCACCTCTACTAGCATTTTAGTTCAGATCAAGAACACGTTTTTGAAGCAAATATTCCAGTCATCACCACTTTCCTTTGGTTCACATCAGGTGCAGTCATAGAGTCCACAAACTGAATTCCTTTCAGATGAATCTGAAGTGAAAGATGCGCCACTCACCACTAATGAGCAAGCGTGCCACTCACCACTAATAAGCGAGCATTCAGTTCACAGGACCAGATTAAAGGTAATCCGAAGCAACATCCTTTGTCCTTGAAATGCGTGCAGTGTGACATTGGGTCCTCACCACTATTTCATACCCAGATCCCCTGCTATAGCATCACACGACCCACTAATGTAGACAGAACATCAGATACTCTGTCTCCTGGTGTGTTATTTGGATCAACATAACTGGGGCAAAGCTGCAATTGAATCCTTAGTGACTGCGATGCTCAAGAGTATCTAGGATAATATACGTAAAACTCGAGATTAAAGGGAGAAGGATCACTGGAAAAGCCTGATTCAGCACTACTGGTTTTCATGGTAATAAACTCCATGAAATCCCTGATATTACTCTCATGTAATTAAGAGCATCAGAAGCTTGTACAGCATTAAACTATCCATACTGTAGCATAGGGTATTACTGATTTTAGCCATTTATAAAGACAGGTGTTGACATTGTATGCTCTGTTTGATAAGGACATTACTCTGAACAGCGTTCCCAACAGGACAGAAGGAAAAAAAAAAAAACAAACAACAATAACCACCAAACAAGGCATTCTCCCAACTTTTGCGCATTTCTGTGGGGAAAATATTTATCAAGTTTTGCTAGAGCTACAAACAAAGAAAAATATTCCAGAGACACTGGTGACCTTCTAGCACAGAGAGCTGTTGAATTCACTTTCTGTGCTTGCTTTCCTTCCGAAAGACAGAATCAGGCTCTTGTTTCTTGAACTTTATGTGACATTTCTCGTGCATTCTCCTCCTTGTTAATCAGTGATGTTAGAAAGATATTGTTTGTGATTTTATTCACTCCCACATGTGATTGCTACAAGGAAACTACACAAGGAGAGCGAGACCTCATAATGACAGCAGGTAAAAAACCCCCAGAGACTTCAGGATGGCAGACTTCAGATAAATGCTACTTTCAGATCTTGGGTCAAGTTGTACGTTTATGTCTCAAATGCAAGTCGAGCGACATTAACAGAATTGTGCAGGAGGCGAATATACGTGAAGTTTACTTGTAATGTCTAGTGCCACACAGAGACTAATTTGCAAAGAAAAAAGAATTAAAAACTAAGAGAGAAATTGCCATCTTGTGTCTTTCATATCAGACAGAAAGAAGAGGAAAACAGAAAAGTAGAATAGTGTTGGATGGGAATCAAAAGAATCTGTACTTTTATTTCATGAACCTACCCCTAGTAACAAAGGGCCCAACTATCACTACACGTACTGCAGGCTGCACCAATTCTAGCCCAAGCACCATGCCACCATTCACTCCTTCAGCACAAGATTTTGAGGTCTTTTATGGAAATCCAGTGTATGATTTGAGGGTACATTAACACCAGTCTGACTAGTCTTGCTATGAGCTGCTCTGCAAGTCTGCCGTACACAGCAAGGACCGCTCAGCCTTTCCTTTCCCTGCCTCCCAAGTACATACTTTGTTCTACAATATTTGCATACTTTCCTGGCAGGGTAGATAGGAGCAAGGGAGCAATGTGTCAAACACCTGTTGCTCCTTTGCTTCTTCTAATTCAAGGCTTCTCTGTCCTTTCATCTCCTTCAGCACAGGGCAACATCTGGATGCAGGACTTAAGCATTTTTCCAGAGAACAAAATGTATTAGCAAAGAATCAAACATCGGGATTTACTGGTCAAGTGATCAGCTCTTCCTCTCAGCTTAATGCTGTACAGTATTTGTGAAGCTTGGAGTTTTAAAAGGGCAGGAGTTTTAGAAAGCTCCCTAGAGCTAAAATTGATGTTTATTTCTTCTTGGATAAAAATACTTCTACGCATCTGAGCCTGACCCAGATCTTACGCTCCTTAAGTATTATGTCACTTAGATAAAGAACCCTAATACAAATATTGAACTCACCAAGTGGGCTTCCCCCCACCCCCCCCCGTTATTAGTATATAAATATATCATATACCTGGAACATAGAATCAGGCATACACATCCAATGTGCATAGAAATGAAAATCATAACCTACTAGGAGAGGACTTCAAAAATATTGAAAAGAAATTAAGCTGTTCTGTTTCCATGTACTGTGATTCCCAACCCCAAAATAAAGCCTGTACATAAATACGTGCCATTCAATTGCTACTTACACTGAGAAGTCATATGGCAACTTTTTAACGTAGTCCTAACAATGGTGTTTTTCTCCCCAATGCTTTATTTTTGCCAAGAAAGAACCAGTAGCTTAAGAACTCCCCTTGAGCACACTGAACAAACTAATTTCCACCTCAGCTTCTATTACAGCTCAAGCTGAACATTTGGCTTTGAGTCAGCTGTGTGTCCTGAAATAGTACACAAACTGAGGATGAACAAAGTCATTGAGAATATTCTGGCATCACTTCCTTGCTCTTGCTGTGACCATATGCAGAGCTTCAAGGGCTTTCTTTTGTTATTGTCATTTTTTAAACAGGTATATTGCTGCCTTCAGATGCCTGAGTAGTGCCTTCATCAATAGAAGGCAACTTGGAGCTCCCCGACTAGTCCAACTCAGTCTGTCCAGTGACCGATTTCTCTTCACTCTAGATGTTGGATACCACAATACACACTAAAGGTTGACTTAACAAATTAAAGTCTACTACTGTTTGTCTCTCAGCCCCTTTCTATGGCCCCCAGCCAGGTCCTGACACAGATACCTGACAATCTGTGTGCTGCAAGACCCCACAGCAGCCTCCTGCTGTTGTCACAGCAACCCACAACAGACTCCACAGACACAGCAGGGGGAAAGAAGACGGAAAAAAAGAGGGAGAAAGAGAAATCGTTCAGGTTTTTAGTAAATGACACTCATAAGTACCAAGCGCCAGCAGGTTTCTGCTTCCCGTACACATCGTACCCCTCTATCTTTGCCTTGCGCCTTGTGGCCTCGCTGGAAGAGGAAGCCAGGCAGATCTGCTTCATCAAGGACTCAGCCCTCCCTGTCCTCGGGGGAGGGGAGGATGCCTCCCCCTCCCTCTCCCGACGAGGCGGGAGCGCACCTGCGGGAGGACGGGACGCGCAGGGCGCCGCCACCCGCGCCTTGCGGAGCCGCTGGCTGCCAGCCCCACCCGGCCCCGCACACGCAGCCGGCAGGTCGGAGCACGATCGCGCCCGGGCGACGCGGGACCTACCCGGGAGGGCGGGATGCCCCGGCAGCCGGGGTGCAGGCAGCGGGGCTGGCCCCCCGGTCCCCGGCGGGACGGGAGTGGGGGCGGGGGGTGGCAGCCGCCGCCGCGCCCCGTTCCCGCTGCTTCCTTACGGCGGCGGGGCAGCGGCAGGAGCCAGCCCGACCCGGCAGGGAGGCAGCATGCCGCCGGCGCCGCTCTGCCCGCCCGGCCCCGCGGCGGGCTCCCCGCCCGCCCCGGCCCGCCCCGCGGCGCTGACTCGGGCGGCCAGGCGGCGGCAGGGACGGCGGGAGCCGCGCGCGTTGTGACGTCTGCAGCCCCGCGTTCTATTTATAGCGCGGCGATTGGATTTCATTCATGAAACCGGGGCCGCGCGTAAAGGGGCGGCGGCTGGAACCGCGTCCGCCCGGCCCGGCTCACGGCACCGGGCGGCAGCGGAAGCGGGGGGCATGGCAGGGGCTCACCCTCCTTCTCCATCCCGGCACCGGCACGCTGGGGGTCTTTCGGCCACGGCCTCGCACGGGAAAAGGTCGGACACGACACTAATCAGAAATAAGTGAATACACACAAACACATGTATTTATACACACCCCATAAATGCTGTGTGTGCATAAACAACACGAAGGCCTCCCTGGATAATCCCCTAAACAGGGTGTGCAATTTCTTAGCATAGGTGCTGCTGTGATGATTTAAAATTCTCTCCATTTTCACTAATATTTGAACCCTTCATGTGAAACAGACACACACAATTAAATCATCCTCCCTCCCCCACCTGACAATCTAGACTTGGAGATTTCTAACCAGTGAAAATGGCTCCAGGCCCTGTCTGTAACTGGGAAAAGTGCTCACAATCCAGAGCAGGCTCCCTGCTAAAACACTGCTCTCTGACTCTTCTATTTACCACTTGACATCAACAAAAAATGCAACTAACCCTTTAGTGCTGTGAAGGGCATTGGAATAACCGCGGCGGCTAAGGGAACTTTTTTGACATAGTTGTAGTTGTGACTGTCAGAAAGAAAATATTCTGTTAGAGCAACCTGGACTCACACATTGCAGTATTGCAGCCATTTTTTGAAAACATGTTATAAAGTTGTTTTAAAAACGTCACTTCCAGTAACAGTTAACCGTACCAATAACAGGTTAACAGTATCCAACTGCATTTAGTTGATTACTTACATTTTTCAAATACCCAGAAGTCAAACTTCCCATTAACCAGGTCAAGCTGCAACAATTTTCAATTGAGTACATCTACGTCAGGAAAAATTACACTTTGCAACTTCACCTCACAGGAGGCTATTAGGCACAGAAGAACACCATGCAGTATTGCAAATATTAAGTGTTATTTTCCTAGCTTTGCACAGAGTTTGGATGAACAAGACAAATGCATCAGAAACTAAACCAACTCTCACTCAGACATCTTCTTGCAATCAAAGAAATATCAAACTGATAATGAGTCAACAAAAAGTAAATAAATGTCAAATCCTATAATCTACAGATTTAAAGTGAATAGTATAATTACCTTCCATTTCTTAAGGTTCAAGC
The DNA here is from genome assembly GCA_947846985.1 of Fratercula arctica. Lineage (NCBI taxonomy): Eukaryota > Metazoa > Chordata > Aves > Charadriiformes > Alcidae > Fratercula > Fratercula arctica. The sequence continues at coordinate 33,647,786 of CANTUZ010000010.1, forward strand.
TCTACATGAACTAGTTTTTCTACACAAATGAAGGCTAAAAACTTTCATTCTATGCAAGAACATCAATCTCTGTGTATTCACTTGTTTCTAGGACACGCAACGTTTGGGAAAACAATAAGGCCCAGGTTCATCCCACTTAATTCAGGGGGCTGAGCAAAGCAGGGTGCTAAAAAAGGGTATTCATTTTACTGGACTGTTTCACTATGGCAAATCTTAACTTCATATTGGTACTTTTGTTTTACAGTCTAAATCATCACCTTCTGAAGACAAATCACAGAACTAGAACCCCATGTCTCTATTAACTCACCTAGACTACCCCTGCTGCAGAGCGAATGTTATTGCCATAACAGGTAAGTTAGCACCATATGGGAGAAAACTGATATAAAGCAACCAGACTTGCTCTGATACTGACTTAAGAAGTATTGGACTGCAATAAAAAAACCCTTTAGATCTGCTTGCAAGCTTGTTACAGAGCTTTTCGACAGGAATAAAGGCAGAGGGCAGGAAGATGGAGAAAGTGCTATTTTTAGTGCACAACAGTAAATTTAGCAGAATGCAGCAATGACAAAGATTAGTCAGGTGGTTAAAATGGGAAAAAGAGAAACAGGGTTTTGCTTTTGATGTGGAAAAAGCAAAGGTCTTAAGTTCCTCCCTTTTGTTCTGTTTCATCAAAGGGTACCCAGAGCCTGAAGGCTTCTGCAGCTGTGGAAACAGCTACATACTACTATGTAGTTTCCATTTTAGTGACCATTTACCGCAACTTTTACCATTCAGTCCTTTCCCACCACAAACATGTAACTTATATAATTCAGATTGCAGCTTTTCCAGCAAAATATAAAATAAAAACCCAGTACAGCTAGAAGCTCGCTGTTCTCTGACACATGATCCTATTGAACTGTATTTACATTTTCCCAAATTTTTAAAAGACTAGTTTTGACCATAAACTTGAGTGACACACCTTGAGAAGTGGCTGGAATGGATCTCTAATAGGATGCAGAGCAACCAACAGTTTCTAGGCTTTGATATAAGAAAGCACAGTAATAAACCACAAGTATTCCTACTGGCTTTGCATAAGCATTAAAAATATATGAGTGGTAAAGCTTTACTCAATTAGATGTTTAAGTATTCCAGGTAGCCAGCTTGGATTTTCCTTTTTTATTTGTTTTCAGGAGAGAATAACAGCTACAGGGAAACAGAGAAGGAAGTAAGTTCCATCTCTACAAGCAATCCCAAAGGACATGGCATTGGACCATCGCTAGCATTTAACTACAGAGTCTGCTTTTGCCAAGTCTGTACAGCTTTCCAAAACATGACTACGGGCTGCCAAGTGTGCCCCATCATTGCATCTCCATTATATGCTTTTAACAATATCATACAACTTAGAGAATAACTGCATCAAAAACAGAATAATAATTTAAAAATGCATTCACACCCATGGAGAATTCTACTTAGAATTATTTTAGTTTTGCTAAATGACAAAATGTATTTGGAAGTGCAAATGTAAAGGTATATTCCCATATGCTCCAACATCTTATTTGTTACTCTGGGGCTAAATTAACCTTTTGGTTTTGAGAATATATTTCTCAGATGATTGAAAAACACCAGGAGAGAACATGAGTTGTGCATAAACTGTAACTGAATTTATAAATAACCTTTCTACTTCTGGATCTGGAGAGTTAGTTTAACTTCAGAGCCTGCTCCAACATGCGGTGTTAGCAGAACTCTTTAGGGAGCTTTCTAGCAGCTCGGAAATGCTGAAGCTCAGTGCCCTCAGGCCCTTCCATCCTCTGCACTCCTGAAACACCAGAGGAGGACTCAGGAGTAGACAGGTTGAAAAAATTCCAGTCAAGGATAACAGGAGGAGTGGGAAGAGAGGACTACAAGCATTTACCCCAGCTTCTTTGTCAATACTCTTCTGGAAGAGGAGGAAATGGACTGGCTCTTGCTTCTTACCACCCCATCATAACCTAAGTCTGCTGTATCTGCAGAAGAATGGTAGTCTAAGCATAGTAAGTCTGGGGCTTAGTTTTCATATTACTCTTTACCAGCCTTCTGAAAAGGTCTACATCCCAGACCCATCCAGACTTGAGGTCATGTGGAAGGAAGGGGTTCTTTCCTGTATTAGAGATCTAGGTAGGGTCTATCACAGATTCCTGCTTAAAAAAGAAAATAAAATATAGTCTAGTGATGTGGCCTCTTGCTCCCTCTGAGGACCCACTCAAGCTTTTAATTCAGGACAACTGAGATTATTTCCCCTCTGTTTTAGTCAGCAACACCCAAGCACAAAGGCAGTTTTCTAAGACAAGTTACATACATTGACAAGAGCCAGCGTGGACAGTTACAGGACTGGGCTTGAGTGTGCACTGAGAGAGGGTGGATCTGGTGTTGCAGAGGCAGCCTGGGACAGTCCAAAACCCAAACTCAATACCACAGGACAAACTAGAGTTCCTCTCTCTCCCTTAACCCTGAATGCAGGGGCCCTTCATATTAGAAGACTTTAAGAGCATGTTAAAATTAAAAGATTGTTAGTGGAAATGCACAAGGAATTAAGTAAAACAAAGTGAGTTAAAATATCCCATATGGGCTCTGTGTTGCATACGGCAATCTCACAGGGACAGAGGGTGCTCTCTACAGTCCATGAAACCAGCTTTCACCAATACAAAAGAACATGAATGAATGATGTACAACCAAAACAAGGAGACGTGATACTTCAGTTATGGACTTCACCATCCACCCATTGTATGTCATATACGTAGTCTCAGCCAACTGGCAACACGTGAATTAAAATATCAGAATTACCCAGCTCCTGTCATTGAAATCTACTTTTTCCCCACAATTAGGCTTAGAGGCTTTAATTACGTGGGTAGATCAAAATAATTTCTAACTACTTCTGTAATGGATTAGTATATATTCCATTAGATTTCATCTATAAAAAATTCATAAAGAGAATAAATGCCTTGAAAAAAACTTTGTAAAGGCATATTCTATACACATCGAAATAAAATTCAAGTCATTTCCTGTCAATACAATTTTTGTATTAATGGATTTGCATTCAGAACTATAATGTACCCACGCCAAACGCTTATGCATTCACAATTAGTTTTCTTTTCAAAACTATTATATTGTACGCAGTCCTTTTTTCTCTTCAGTGTAATAAGGACAGAGTTTAGCATTTGACGTAAGGTGCTTCTATTTAGTGATGTCAACATCTATTCTCAGCCAACTGTGCAAATTGATTAGGTCAGTTGCATCCCTTTTCACACTATCCCACACAATTGCCTCAATTCTCAGAGATGGAGACATGTAATGTGTACAATGATATCTTCACTGTGTGCATTAGACACTCTAACAGACCACTGTGCATTTATTTGTTAGGTTTTTTTCAGTTATTCACTGAATGCTAAATATAGTGCAAGACCATCATCACTTAAGAAGCCTGCAATGCACCAGATTTTATTAGAACATTCTATGAATGATATATAGCATGTTGTTTGCCTTATGAATTGTATTTCCACATTCTTTTTCACTAGCAGAGGGATAAAATGCTCAATATATGCATACATTTTAGACAGCTGGGTAAACAAGAAAAGGACTATCTAGAGACGGAAAATGCCAATACTTATAATCTGGAATAAAAATTAGATACCTACCACTTATTCAGAGACTTATATTTCAACAATGCTTTAGTTTTTAGTCTAATCACATGTAGGATCATAGAATGGTTTGGGTTGGAAGGAACCTTAAAGATCATGCAGTTCCAACCCCCCTGCCATGGGCAGGGAAACCTCTCACTAGACCAGGTTGGCTTTTGCCTTTCCCCACTTCCATATTTAACCTGTTAATTATAAGACCCTGCTTTCCCCACCTCACCCTATGACAGAATCACAATTTAGGTAGGAAGGGGCCTCCGGAGGTCACCTAGCCCAACCTCTCTTCAGTCCACAGCTAACTTCAAAGCTTGGTCATGTCACTCGGTGCTTTATCCATTTGAGTTTGAATACCGGCAAGGATGGTAAGCTCACAGTCTCCAACCTGCCTGTTCCATTGCTTAGCCATTCAGTATGAAAATGTTTTTCTTTACACCCAGTCAGAATTTACCTTGCTGCTACTTGTGATTTCTGCCTCTTGTCCTTTTGTTGTTCAACTGTGAGAAGAGTCTAGTTTCCCCTATAACCCCTTGTTAAGTATCTGAGATAGGAATTAGATGCCCTCTTAGCCTTCTATTCGCTAGACCAGATAAACAGCTCCCTTGGTCTCTCTGTGTACATCTTGCATTTCAGTCCCCTAACCATACTAGTGACCCTTCATTGCACTCTCTTCAGGATGTCTATTAATCTTCAGTACTGTAAAACCTGAAACTGGACATAGTACTTCAAATGCGGCCTCACAAGTGCTGAGTAGAGGGGAATAATCACTGCCATCGACCTCCTTGCTATGCTTGTCCTAATGCAGCCCAGTATGTGGTTAGCCTTTGTTGCTGGAAGGGCGCTCTGCTGACTCAGGTATGTCTCAGCCTCTTCACTTGCACTGTCATAGTCTCATGAAACCTTACAAAACTCTATTACTGCCTTTGCTACTGTACTTCTTTTTCTACAGGCTGCATAGTCTGGTCTTACAAGGGAGTGTATTCATTTGAATAGTCCCAGTTTGCAAAGTTTGGTGTACCAGGATACAATTAATCAAAATAAAATTTTGGCTTAACATGAAGAACAGCAAGACAAACAGCTGAGCTGTTATGTAAGGGACCCCAAGGGAAGAAGTGGCAGAGTTACAGCTCGCTGGGTTCACAACCCAGAGAAGACAAGGCTGCATTAAGAATTTGTTGTACAGCACAGTTTCGTATTAGATGTGTAATTTTTGTTAATGGTACCAAGTTCGCAACAGCTTGTATTTGCTGTATTCTCTGCTTCTAGATCCTCAGAACTACAACATGGGTAAGAAAGATTTAATCAGCTTATAAAACCAGTTCCAAACAGAAGCTAAATGGGAAGAACTATCTACCAGAGGATTCCTTCTTGAATGCATGTCATTTGCTGTTTAGCAAGGGAATGAAACTGGAATTGATAGCACCAAAGTGTCGTAAGACTTTTCCCCAACTCTCCACAGCATGCCTGCTTTATCAGCTATTTCCCGTATTTAAGGGGTTTTCCAAGGTAGTGGATATTCATCTTAAAATCTCCCTCTATGGCAATCCATTGGAGTGTTGTATTTCATAAAGCTCACTAACCAAAATTAAGGGTAATGCTATTCTTAATGCAGTTGTGAGAGGTTGACTAATATGAGAGGTTCTAACATCTTAAGAATTCTGTCCCTACCTACTGTCTCTCTTCACAGACTGAGATATACCAGAAATACATTTTCAGCCCAGAATAACTCTTTATTACCACTTCACAGAGCAACATTCACACATATATGAAATCCTAATCCCAGGAGCAAATCCTAACCTTGAAGAGCTGATTTAACGTCTGTACTATGTTATCCATTTATCTCACCTGTAGTGCTGGCATCTGCGTAACTCTTAAGAGTTTCTTAAAACATTCCTGCCATCTAATCAGGTGCTAATGGAATGGAAAGAACTTCTTTGTGGAATGAAATGAGTGTCATAGCAAACAGTCAACTGGGGAAGATTTTCTGTCTGTCTGACCTTCTGGCTGGCTGTCAGTCTCTGTCCCTCCTCTACGTAGATCAGTCAAAATGCACTTCTGTCCGAGTACTGAGTTTCAAAGAGACAGTGATATCTTGGAACCCCTTTATACTGCAAGAGGTTTTCAATGGCAAACAGTCTTTGCTTCGCACTTTTGATCCGAGTGATTGAGCTTTGAAAGCCATATATAAATAGATCAGCTCTCATTCTTTAAAGCATTATAAATGCTCTCCCTGCCTTTTGAGGCTTGTAAAAATCACGTAATGTATTAAAAGCCTAGTGGCTTTGTATGCAGAAGGATACAAAATGTAGACCAAATTTTAGAAGCTGAAATACTGGTCAAAGATTGCATAAATTCTACAGGAGCAATACATAAATAGAGATCTCTGCAACTACAGGCTATTACTACTCTGAGTTATACTGGTGCTATTGAGAGATCAAGAGGACAAGTCTTGAATATAGATCTCTCATCACAGAAACTGGAAGGTGTAGGGTAAGGATGGTGAGGGGAAGAGAAGCAAGGTGGATTTTCTCCCCTTTTTCACAGTTGCCAAAGACTAGTATTATTGGTCTCTGAATCACTGCTTACATACAAGAACAGCAGCCAACAGCCATATTCTGATCTTTACAGGGTGCCAAACCAACAGAGCAGGATTAAATGGTAGAATCAAGGGCAGCTTAATCTCACCATCATTAACCTTTGAGAAACAGTCTTGTTGACTACAATTTACTCCTCGACACCTCTGTCCCATAGTTAGCTAGACATGAAAGTAAAGACCACGGTTATGGCTTAAGAGCCTGATATAAATCCTACTGAAACTGATGGGAAAAAGCTTCAATTGACTCGTATCGTCTTCTATTCGTGATGATAATTCAAAAAGAAAAAGTCCATAGAATTAGTTGCAACTTGCCTGTATTCGAAAGATGAAGACATGTAACAAAGTAGCTGAAACAAACCAGCACTGAATGAAACACTTACTATTTTAATATTTTTTCCACTAAATTGCTCAAAGAATGTACTGGTATGGATTACAATTTCCCCCCCAAAGATTACAGTACAATTCTTCATTTATTTTGAATAGCGTGATTCTGCACAGTAGCAACACTCTGCCTTTAATCATTCAAGATCCAAATTCAAAGTCTGAAACTCCTGCTACATTCTGCACATTCTCTACTTCTGAACCACACATTTTTTGAAAGACAAGATAAGACCTTGTGCCTCTTACAACCGTTTACACTAGTTTAATGACATGATTTAGTTACAGTGGCACAGATTGCCTTGCAAAGACTGCACTTTTGCAACACAAAGTTAAATTCACTAGGTTAGACTGGCAAACACTGCTCATCTATTTTAGTGGTTTACTTCATTACGTCTAAGCAAATCCAGTTACCACTTCTTTGTTTACCCAATGAGTCGAGGTCTTAGATCATATGCAGAAAGAATATTACCAGGGTTGGTTCCGATGGACATCTTTCTCCCCCTGAAAGACTTTCTATGAATTCTAGCAAGACTGTGTAGCTGAAGGATAACAGTAATTGCAGAGGAATGCACACAAGTGGCCCATACAAGTGAATGCACACAAGTGCTTTGAAGTCTAAGAAGCAGGGAATGAAGGCAGTTTGCATGTTTCACTGCAGGGTGTTTGATGAGCCTTTCTCAAATTATGTTTATTAGTAGTTACCAAAAAGGATTCCGTTCTTTTTTTAATGCGACCAGTCAAAAGCCATCAACCATGAAAGCACATCTTTCTCGCACATATATGCGGTTTTTATAGAGGGTGTGGAACATATTACCTCCAGGAGCTGTCAAAGTATCATTGTTACAGGCTTGAAATACAGATTAGGCAAAAGACAGAGAGTTTAAAGAATTCAAGCTACTCTGTATACTGTGTGATTTGCACAGTATGGAGGATAGACATTACTTTCCAATTACACATATACAAACAGATAACTGCAACATTTAAATACATCAGGAGCAGAATTCACCTTCATGAAATTAAAAACAAACTAGAACCACCAGCAGTGGTTTTGAAGTTAATCAGGCATTAGGGAGCTCTAACAAAATCAAAATTATTCCAGTGCCTTGAAATTTCTCATGCAGTCATTGCTTGGAAGTCATATTGCCAAAGCATCATGAATTCTACTAACAGGTATTTTTTTCTTTTTCAATAAAGTAGCAAGGCCTGCAGCTTTTTACTTTTAAAGAACCTTTTACAGTCTTTTCTGAGTCAGGCCAAGAGTCCTCTTCCTGGGTAAGGGTAGAAGAGAACTACAAAGGTATGAATCTTATTTGCTCCCATACCTATTGGCAAAGGTGCTAGAGCAGGGTGCATTTTGTAGCATTGTAGAAGCCTCAAGTGAACTGAATGCCTCCCCCAAATCATTTCCAAAATATTTTTGCAGGAAAAAGTACGAATTATTTACAGAAGCAACTGCCTACAAAATTTTGTCAAACCATATCTGCTGCAGAAGATAAACACCTCTCCACCACTCCAATTTAAAATAGGTGAACAGCACTTATTTTTAACATTACGCTTCTATCTGGAATTCAGAACTACAGCTAAAACACTATTCTACTGTTAATGTAAGAGAAATGTTGAGAGTTCCTTAATTATAGAGTTGCCAGTGGGAACCACTGTTGCAAACACAGAAAGAAAGGAAAATTAAAAGAACCAAATTCACCTGTGGAGAAATTCCAATGGAGACAGTTGCATTGCCTCAAGAAAAGCCTGACCCACTGGTATTTTCCTTAGAAGAGTGGGAAGTATTTTTTGAATCATTCCTCTTTATTTAGAGACCAATAATCTACATATATGCCTAAGCACATATGACAGTTGAAAACTTGTATCTGAAATAGAAGAGCCAAATTTAAGGAGTTCAATTGTTAAGCAATAGTCATAAATCAGGAACTGAAAGATGGATACTTATACAGGCCACAACATATATATGTCTCAGGTGTAAATGGTACCTATTGCTCAGGACAATTATTGGAACTCCTGACCATTTAGGAGCTCAGGTAGAAGCACGTTTCACCACTGACCAAGTAGTAAAAATAAGCAAGTATCTAAAACTCAGTACTGTTAGCATACTAAATATGTTTTTAGCTGCAAATCCTCATCTTGAGAGTGCTAGGGCCTTGCTTCCAAAAGTGTGAGAGACAGGTTATTTCAGTTGGCAAGAGGATGCTCTGTGGTGACAGCACCGCTTTTATATCACAACTTGCATTTCTTGTGTGGGGTACTTTGTTGCTTAAACTCCCTAAATTAACAGACGTTTCAGAACTGCATCATTTCTTTCTTCATTTCCCATGTAACAACAACAAAGAATTGTTTTCTGATTCTGCATATGTCTTGTGAGAATCATTCATTCTCCTTTATCAAAAGCACAGGAAATCCCATGATGAAGTTAGAAATGTGCTTAGTAAAGGATTTCAACAGTCTGTGATAGATAGTGCTAGAGAACATAAATTTAATTACAAGGATTAAAAGCAACAAACAGCAACACTGCCCCTTCCCTCCACACCTCAACCACAGACACGCAGCAGTCCCCCAATTTTCCTATCTCTAGTCACAAGCAATCATAAGCTTGTGAAGAACTATCTCAAGCAGTTTTAAAATTTAAAGTTTGCTCTGCCACATTAATTCTTCTGAAGGTTACTATTTCACACAAACCCCTCTCTTGGGTTTACCTATCTGAATTGTCAGCTAAATTAAATTGCCAGACTCTGTGCTCTAGTAGCTAGCACATACGTATCCATTTTATACCACTGACTGTGGAGAAAGTAATCTCTAAGAGAGCAGTAGCTTCTTTAACCAGAGAGCTAAATTTACTACTACTCGTCTCATAATGCCTCAAGTGACACAGAAGTCCATAAGCAAGTAAGCTGTGACCAGGCTATTAAGGAACAAATAACATCTCTACAAAGAGGTGCCTTCAACAGATGTAGCATTTTCTGACTCAAGAACGTGACAACATGTAAGTTAACTTTTGTGCAGACCTGCAGATATGTTCTCTTCAAGAAGTGAGATGCAATCACAGAAGCAACAGAAGCTGGTGTGAAAACAGAGAGTTCACAGAATTTTTCTGAGAACATTACTCTGTAACTTTATTACATAAGCTACGTGTGTTACCCAGAAATTCATTTAGAGAGAGAAAATCAGGCTAGGCAGTGAGACTTCACAGGGGGAGCAAAGGTGAAGGGAGATATTGGGGTTCTTAGGTGTGTTATTTGCCTTAATAGGTACTTTGTGATGCTGAGATCACTCGTAGTGTATATTAATTCACAGCATCGCAACTTGCATACATGTAATATTATATACTGGCTTTTGGGAACTGGATTACCTAGAAAATTACTTCTATTTTTGTTCACAAAGTATATGTTTGTCTTTGATGATGTGCTGGAGGAGGCTCATTAAATTACTAATGTAACTATTAAAGCTATTAAATTACCAATTTTGAGGGATCAATTCAAAGCACATTAAGATAAGCATAAATCCAAAGTGTCTCTTCACTTGAATGACCCTCCTATCAGGCTCTGAATGCTGAAATCTCTTTCTTCTGACAGCATTAACCCCTTCTTTGTATGGCCCTCCCTGCCAAAACACTGAAGCTGTTATTCCTAGGGCTCACAAAATGTTCTGTTTGGTAGTACGTAATGATGGGGGGGAGCTCTTGGTTTGTGTTTACTTTGAGAGCCCCAGGGGAGAGATTGCTCCTTAAGCTTCCTGACAAGAGGCTTATTTTTATTCACATTGTCACTATGTTTTCCCATGAACAAATATTTATACTTCAGAGGAAATGTTACAGTAACATGTATCAGGCAGGATAAACAATGTGTTCACTTCCCTTCCCTTTATTATGAGAAAGCAGTTTTGCTTACATGAGAAAGAAAATAAATAGATTCCCTAGAGATGCCTGGGAAGGGGCTCATTCTTGCAGGGAACCTGTCTTGAAAATATTGGCAGTGTGTCACCGTGTTAGATGACCTACACAGGTTCCATTTGTACTTGGAAGAAGTGAATACATCAGAGACTTATTATTTCCTTTGTTCAGAGAAGCAGACCATTCTTGTACAATCCTCTTTTAATTAAAATATTTTCCCTTCTGACAAATTTTTAGTAGCATGTTAAGTTCCTATCTGCATTATTGTAATGTACATTTAATACATATGGCAAGATATAAGTCCACTTTTTGCTGATGCTTCTGAACTTATAACAGATTGGGAAGGACAACAGGTGAAAATAACGTAATTTCACCCACTTCTCAAAAATTTCAACAGGGGACTGGACTATGTGACCTCCTGAGGTTCCTTACAACCTGAATTTTCCTGTGATCCTGAACTGGGGAGATGTATTTGGTTTTACTGACTCACATGCTTACTGTATGAACCAGTGAAGAACTGTGTACGGGACTTGGCAAGAGTATTATTAATATGCACCTGTAATTCAGGCTGGCAACAGCCCCACCTCTTGCCTAGGCTGCACAGAGCAGAAACAGAGAAAGCTGCCTGGTTGCATAAAAGAGTACCTGCATATTTGTTGTGCAAACTCTTTCTTCATCCCAGGATCTCACTCATTTCCTGCATCTGCAGTTAGTCTGTGTAAGTATTCACTCTTGAAAACTAGACTTAGCAGCTTCCGCTTCTTTGATGCTTTGAAGAAAAGCTTGACATTGGGTCAAAAGCTACTATGTGCAGAAGCCGCCCATTACACTAACTCTGCAACAATGCAGGTCCTTTATACATTTGTTTTTATCTACTGGAATATCAGAACAAAGCTGGCTAATCCTGTAAGGGAAAGGATTAATTCTAGGACTTTTCAGTTAAGACTTCCAGTACAAAGTTCTCCAAATCACAGATGCTATAACTTTAAAATACCTGACCAAAAGCTGCTGGACAGAACAGCAGTGGTGATAGGCAACATTAAGTGAAATGAGTTAGTTTTTCTCTTTTTTTTTTTTTTTTTAAATTTCCTTCTGGGAATACTTACCTCACAGCAGAAAATAATGTTCATATCCATTTTTAACAGCTTGATCAAAAGCAGAATTCCATTAAAGATATTTCTTGCCTTTCTTTTAATGTGGCTCTCCTGAAGGGGAAGGAAAGAAAAAAAAAAAGAGAGAATAAACCACACTATTTTCAACCTAGTATTACAGCACACGCAATACCAAAGACATCTCTTATGATCCATTTCATATTGTAAAACAGGCCTATTTGGTCAACAAAACAGTCTTTCAAAGTTTCAAACAAGTAAATTGAATATCTGCATGCAAATACTAACGATTCACTCTAATGCACTGAAAAAATCATGGGTTTATAGGTGAGCTTTTGAGCATAACTGGAGATTGACATAGCTCTGTCAAATAAAGCTTGTTCTTGAATAATTTTCCTCTGGATTTAGATTTAAAAAAAAAATAAAAAAAAAATCACCTTACGTGTCAGAACCAAACACTCTGGATCTCAGTTAACCAGCTCTTCATAGGTCAGCTAACAGACTCTGAGGAGCGGTTTTATGCCCACTTTCAAGAAGGTGACAAGACTCTAAAATATGAGCTGACAGCCTGATGACATGTGAACTGGGACTTCTGTGTTGCTTCCACCTTTGGTCCCAATTAATTATAGAAGTGCTTTGTTGGATTTGGTAAATGCCTGCATTACTGTGGCTTGGTTCCCATCCAGGAGCAAGGCTGACGTTTTCCAAGAACCTAAGGTGGGAGCAACATTGATTTCACCTCGGATGCTGCCCTAAGAGCAATGCTCAATGAGACAAGTAGCTTTCAAAGGTTTCATGCTAGCTTGAAAAGCAGGTGTGAAATGCAGATTTTTCAGCTGAAGAGATGAGTAGCCTGCTTAGCTTTTCTAGGCATTTCTCCCTCATTATCAGCAACATTTCAGAGTTGAATTTAGGACTGAATTTAGTTTCTCACAGAAAATCCCAGCTTCTGTAGGATACCTTGCAGAAGACAACGGTGAGGGTGAACATAGAAAATGAGGTAACACATCATTCCACCTTTCTGGAGTAAGCAAGCCACTGGAATTGACACTAGAGCTAAAGGCATGATCTTTATATCCCTCTAGAAGTCCTTCCCTTCCCTAGAAGGATCTTTGCTACTTATCCATAAGCATTTTAGTGGCAAAGATCATATCTGTCTTCCTTAACTGCCATGCTTCATGCAGCTATGACTGTTGAGAATCTTCTCACCATCTTTTCTATTGTCTTCACCTTGACTTTCTCCAAGGCAGGCCCTTACAGCCTCCACATATGGCTCCCTTTGTGGGCCCTACAGCCTTATCCCACAATGAAACAAAACGCCAAATAATGAATTGAATAGCCACATTAGCATACACAGGGCTCTCAAACTGTTTAAATATCTATTTATGTGATCCTGTACCATTCATAACTGTTCACATGTTTCCTCAGTACTGATGGAAGATTAGAGGTTATTTGCAGCTTCTTTCAGAACATCCCTTTAAAAAAAAAAAAAAAAAAGGATCTGATTTATCTGATTATATCTGATTATAAACTCAGAGCTTTCTCTGTTTTTATTTCACTGATAGCGCATACATTTCAACCAGCCTTTCTCTGCTTTACCCTTATTAAAAATCCACAGGCATGGCCTCCACAGATACATCAAGATCTTTTTCACTCTCAAAACAGACACGCAAAGCCCTTCCACCTGCTCATTCATAATTCTTTTTTGGAAATCATCAATTATTTACATTATTATCCTATTAAAGGCCACATTGAGAGTCTCCTGCTTGCTGAGAGATTTTTTTAATTGTTATGCTGTAAAGTCAGACCAGTTGTTTGAAGAGTGTAAACAGATAGAAATGTAGTTAAACCTGATTTTCATCATTACTAAAGTATAAGCCTAAAAGTTCCACTTCACAGAAAGAAAGTTTCTGGCCTCCATCCCCCAGCCCCTCAATCTTACTTCCACTTTCTGGTTTTGAAGATAGTTCAGACCACATAAGAAAGGTTCTAATCTTAATTAGCATTGTGCTGCCTGATTACAACCCCAAATTATAAACATCTTCCCTATGATGGTAGTGGAGGCAGATCTATTTCTGTGGTGATGATCTACACTCAGAAGAACAGAGCGACTAAACTTCTCACGCAACTGCCTTATCTGAGTCTTGAAGAACTCATAGCTGAAAAGAGAGCTGGCTTTATGCAACTCTTACCCTGGTAACATTGGTTCAGGCCGTAGCAGCGCAATTCCTTCTCTCTCCCATCTGCTGCTCACCCAGGTAGGCACTACCTGAACTAATGATCACAATGGCAAGTGCACCATGGTGACGACTGCAGGACATGCAGTAAGGTCACCGTAAGCTGCGGGAAACTAAAACCAGCTGGAACAAAGAGTAATTCAGTGAGGGATGTACTTATATGGTCTAATTCTCCAAGGTGGGGAACTTCCTTTAAACAGGTGGGAAGGGGAGGAGCAGGTGGTAGTTGCAAGTTGGCAGGTAATACAATTGCAGTGCAAACCAGGGCCAGAAGGAATGCAGGCGAGACCATGTGGAACACTGGGCTCCCTGGATGGCTCCTCAGGGCCAACATGTAACCAGTCATGTATGATCTGGCCTAGGAGCCTCTTCTGCTGTGGACAAGTCACTTCGCTAACACAATGACACTAGAGAAAACTCAAGGAAAACTCAGGCCAATTTTGCCCTCAAATCCACCCCAGTTTCACCTTTGGGTTGTTCAGTAGCCTAAGTCGATCCAGTCTTTTTTTTCTCCCCACCACTTTTTTTCGTTTGTTTGTTTTTTTTTTTAAAGATTATTACCAAACTAACAACACTGCAGAATTTTATTCTCTCAACCTACTTAAAAACATCCTTTTACTAGCCTACCATCTCTATGTACTGGTTTCATGTTTCTGTAACATCATGTATTTTCAGTACATCTGCCCAAAATCTCTTCAACAAACTTTGAGGGATTATGTGGAAGAGAAGTAGCTGCTTATAAGCACGATGTTTCTGCTTTGTTTAATATGGTCTTACGTCAAACTTTTGCCTTTAAAAGTTCAAATACTGGAAGAAGTTCAAGTAAGAGAAAGAGCAGAACCTTAGTGCGCTGTTGTAATCTTTACCATGACACACCTCACTTAACTGTGCATTACATGGTTGAACAGACAGTAGAAATTTTACTTCCCATTGATACTGAAATCAACATTTCTTCTCAAGATATTTTCAAACCTTTAATGTTCCAGAATCCATCATAAATGCATGTGTTTTGCCCTTCCTACTTCAGTTTAGACAAGTGTGCTTTTTCTGGTGACAGGGAGATAAAGGAATTTTTTCCTGTATTGATTACATAGACAAAGGTAACTGATTACATATGATGTAAATACTTTTATTTAACTGAGTACAAATGATGGCATTTGGTGAGAAGTTGATAAGTCAGGTTCTAGAAGAAGACGGGATACTATGATTGCCACTAACCCTACCTTAGGAGCACCCACAATGGCTCAGTTAAACAGCTGCTAAACAAAAGCCTTAGGTACTAAAGCTCTAGTTTCCTATGCCCTCCAAGCAGGGAAAAGTTTTGCCCTTTTCTCATTCCTCTTTTCCAAGAGCTGCAAAAGACCTGGGCAGGGTACGGTCCACTGCTTCTCCCCCAGAAGTCCTCAATAACTGTGATAAACAGAAGGGGCTTTCTAACATCATCCTCCTGTTAAGACTTTTTGGAGACATGTCCTTCTTCATAACCAGCTCTTCTCGTATCTGGTTCCCTACATGCATTTCCACTCTGTACCAACTGCAAATTTCATTCAGGTAATGCAGAAACCCATTAATAATTTAAGATTAAAAAGGAACCTAAGGGCAGGAATATTCCATTTTTGCTCATGCGATAGATGTTACTTTGCTAGTACGTCAACTCAAGTTATCTTTGTGCATGCTACATTAATTCAGTAAATTGCTTTTCAACTAAAGTGCATTCAGAAAGCGCCTGGAGAATCTATGAGAGATGAAAGTTTAGTTTTTATGCCAAATGTGCCAGATCAACATCCAGAAAGAGAAATACAAACAGATCTTAGTTTTGTCCATTGAGTTTTCAAAAAGAGGGGGTAGCCAGAATAAATCGTATTAAGGAAGCCCTCTGCATGAACAAGTAAAAGTCACATCAGGTGTAGCGATAAATATCCCAGCGCACTATTTACACCGTGCTCAACCGGAGAAATAATAAATACTTCTAACGGTACTTAATAGCTCGATAGCGTTGCAGCGGGACTGCCTGTACACCCAAGGCGGCTGTCAGCATTTTTATCCTTACCGGCGAAGGCAACGGGACGTCGGGCCAGGCAGGTGCCGGGTTTCCCCCCCTCAGGGCCGGGGGTTCCTCTCAGGATCTGCCCTCACAGAGTGGGGGCGGCGGCCGGCGCCCCCCGGCCGGCTGGGGAGGGCCGCCCCGGACCGCCTCAGCCGCTCCTTCCCCCGCGGTGGCTGACAGTGCCTCCAGCCCCCGGCAGCTTCTCGGCCCCGCTGGGTCACCCGCGTCCCGGAGAGCCTCGGGCAGCGCCTGACAGCGGCGGCGGCACCACTCTCCCTGCCTGCCTGCCTGCCTGCCTGCCTCCTTCCTTCCCTGCCCGCGACCGGGGCCGCACGTCTCACCTGAGCGCGGAGCGGGACGCGCCGGGGACCGAGTGGAAGTACCAGCCGCCGCCGCTGCCCGCCTCCTCAGCGGTGCGGTGTTATGCGGTGCGGTGCGGTGCGGCCCGCCCTTCCCTGCCCTGCCCTTCCCGGCCCGGCCCGGCCGGCGGGGAGCGGAGCGGCTGGCGCACCCCAGCCACCCAATCAGCCCCCCCCCCCCCCGCGGCGGGCTGCACCGGGCCGTCACGTGAGCGCGCTCCAGCACGCGGTGCCGTTGCAGCCGTTACGGCCGTTACAGCCGCGCGCGGCGGCGGCCGGGGGGGAAGGGGGCGGGGCGGCGCTGTGTGGTGCCGCGCGCCGCCGCTGAGGTGAGGTGCGAGGGCTCCCGCTGCCGTCCCCGGGCGGGTGTAGCCGCCGCCCCCATGGGGGGCTCTTCGGCCGTCGGGGAGGCCAGGCAACGGCCAGCCGCCTTTCCCGCCCTCGGGAGAAACCGCTTCCAGGAACTGAGGGGCTGCCGCGGCAGGAAATCCTGCGGGGCCTGTGAGGGGACTGGCCGCGCTGGCGGCGCCGAGCCCGGCCGGGTCCCCTGGTCCCCTTCACTGGTATTGATGTACTTTAGATTGGGACTACAGTGTGACTGGCAAGGACACCCCCCCTCCCCCCGACCCCAGCTCTGTGTAAGCACACGCGTGATGAAGTGTCGAATCCGACTGCAGGATCTGGGGTCTGCGTGTTTCTGTGGAGCGTGTATACTTCTGCGCTGAACATTTCTGTCTGCTGAGTACGTTACTCTGCACTATTCACCTCAGTTTCCCCACAGAGAATTTGCATGATGAATCGTAGCTAAAAGTCTGATTTCCTGCCAGGATGCTTCCCATTTACGCTGTCCTCAGGGTGTCTGACCTCTCTAGCAGTAATACGCTAATGCCACTCTTTAAAGAAAACAATACTGGGAAGTCATAAGTAATCCAGTGCCGTAAAGTATTTAAAAGGGCTGTAGAGCATATTGCTGAAATGCTGAGGTAAAGTTTGGGGCATGGCCCAGTAGCCTGGTATTAAAGGAATTCCCTGCTCACTCAGTGTCTTGTACTTGATTTTTCCGCTCTGGGCCTTTCTGTTTGTGGGTTCAGGAGGAGTTCGGAGAGCTGTGGAGACCAAGTACTCAGCAGTTGCCAGTGCTTCATGTCACTCAGCAGTGACATTTAATATTGGTTATGGAGGATTTCTGACAGCATAGCCCTTCTGGGCTAACGAAAAAGTGATACAGGCCCTAAAGACAGCAGGAGCCGGCAGTATCACAGGTAGAGGCAGGCTGAGCTTGCTGACAAAGTGCTCTCCTGTTTGAATGACAGAGGTCAGATATCCTTCTGTTTAGAACTAATTAATCTAGCTCCCAGATCAGAACAAAAGAGGGTTCATTGAATTTGCTTTCTTTTTTTTTTTTCCTGATACTTTATATTTCACATGCTTTCCTGTGGAGTTATGAAGGCCTGAAACTTAGCTGCTGTATACTGTATCAATACTGCTGTATACATGCACACTGTATCAATACATGCTGTATCAATATGCCGACCTGTACAGCAGGGTGAATCAGCCTGTGTGGAACTCCATGCTGCTGTGGATACACTGCCTTCAGCACATGTATCATCACTTTAGAGTACTGTCAGGCATTGGCATACCCTGTGCTTTAACTTTGTCAAGGAAATGCGAGAGGATAACCGCAGGATTCCAGGAGCTGGGCCTTTAAAATAAATGACACTTGGTATTCTGAGCCCCTCATTAAGAGAACAAAAAGAAAAAATTGTTAACAACTTGGATAAATTTTAAGATTTTGAATAAATCCTGAAAAGGAATGACCTTTGTTGCACATATGCTACCAAGGGCAAAGAAAGATGTCTGGGCCGTAGTTACTCCCAAGGAATGTAAATATTATTTTAGTTGGGAAGAGTTTATTCAGAGTTCTGGTAACTTTATATTTAGAGTCCCCAGTGAGGAAGCTTCCACAGTGCTTTCACAGCATTAGTGTGCAGAAATGTATAGTTGTGCAATTTCAGTTAGTACAAACAGTCTGTCTAAATTCCTATAACTTGTGCTGGAAACACACTATCATTTGCAAGGTGATTGGAGCAGACAGCTGAGCTCACAAGGTTATCATCTGCGTCTGTTCAGAAGATGGCCTCAAACTTTGTATTGGCTAACATTTTTAGCTCTGCAAAGTAAACCCATGTGAGATAAAAGTCAACCCACGCAACAGGTTCTATAGTTTGCTTTAAATCAGCTGTGTTCTGTGAACACTGAATGACTTGTTTCTTTTTCATGTGTTTCCTTTAGCACTTCAGAATGAATTTAGGTTGTGTGAAAGGTTCTTGACTGACAGTTTTGGAAACTGAATCCCAAGTTTAATCCCAGACTGGGTCCAGCACAAGCTAGCTTCTCAGTGCTACTAGGGAGGAAACTTTGCTAGGCTGAGGATAGTCCATTCACTTACTTTCTCATGCCAGCAAAGGCAGGATTTCCTGTTCCTTCACTTATCTGTAGTTACTGGGTCTAGGATATTTTTGTTACATTAAAACTACGCCTTGGTTACTAAGACTGCGTGCTTAATTCAGAAAGGCAAGTATCTAGTAAGTCATCTGCTTTTTAAAGTATGATTATTCTGTTTTAGCCTTAAATTAGTTAGGCAGTAGTATGGAAAGCTAATGGTCTTTACAGCACACTTGCTCTATTTTTACCAACTTTGATTTATTGTCTTTATTTGATTTTTGAAAACAAATTCATTTATGCTTTTAAGATGCAGCTTCTTTTTGTGCAAAATTGCAGGTGTTGAAGCTATAAGCAGAGACAGAGAGTGTGATACTATCCTTCAAAGTGCACATGGAATAGATGAAGAAAAGCTGTGTAAGTCCTAGGCTTCCAGGAATGGATGCCAAAATATTTTATTAAATTCGCTGTTAAGAATAATTGTTGGCTGACAGATGTGCAACTTCTATGACAGTATCTCTTGAACCCAGTCATGAGACAGACTGATACCAGTCATGATGTCAAGACTGTGATTACATTGCTCCCCATTCACAGAAGATACTGTGGTGACAAAAGTATTTATGGTTGTCTTTTCATTGCTGGACCGTTGCAGATGAACTGCAGTTATGTTATTCTGACTGTAGTAGCTCCAGATGACTCATGCCTTCCATTATACATCTAAGTTCTTAAAGGATAATAGATCTGGGAGAGGGTTTTGTTCTGTGGAGAAATGATACAAAATCTGTTCTGTGATGTTTGATGCATTTGTCCTCTTCAGCACCTGCTAAACATACAGGATGGAGGTAGACTGCCTGAAGTTTCTGAAAGTCCTAACACCTGTTTTCAAACCCTGCCTGTAAGCATTAGGTTGCACGATCAGTTAATAGAGCGCAGACCTTTGTGCTGTGGTGGAATAGGGAGTGTTTGTGCACTCAGTTCAGCTAAAAGTGGATTATGGCTGTGGTTACTATAGCCCTTTACTGCCATGTTGGACAGGAACAGGCTTCAGATAGTGGCATTGCATTGTTGAGTATTCTCTGACACTGCCCACAGCCTCCAGCAGGCTGTTGCCAGCTCTGGCTTACATTCATATGCCCTGTTGTTTGCTGTTAGGGCAGGTGGAACTCCTCCGCATCTCTGTGTGGCAAAGATTGCACTGCCTTGTGGCTGCTTCTTTGACCAAAGAGACTTCAGAGTCACACTGTTTTAGCTACTGAGGGCTTTCAGAGCCTTTCTTAGAAGGTCTTATTATGGCTTTCAGCTGTAATACAACAAATCATTCCAGACTAGTGAGACGTTTTAGTTTTTTCCAGTGAGGTTTTGACAAGTCCACATCTGAAACACTGTACATGGTTCAGTGGGAGTTGTGAGCAGAGCAACAGCTGAATAGAACGTCAGAAGGCTTGCTATAACCTTTTGCTGGAGGTTTACGTCATCTTTATAGGCTGTTATAAACATAACAGTCTAAACTGAAGCAATCGCCACTGTGAATCACTTTGTGTTCATACTAGACAATTCTTCTATGTAAGACTGATGGAGGTTTGTCTGGGTAAGGATACTGGCTTAGGAACTACATGAGAGAGAAAGAATTTCACTGGCAGATTCTTGTAACAGTGACATTATTTTAACCTGAGCAGAAATACTAGTTAGATTGTGGAAATGCCAGATCTATTATATATTAAAGTCATGCAGAGGGATTCCATTCCTAATTTTGCAAACCTACCTGAATCTCACATTGCTTTGGGGCTCAGAAATAGTGGGAGTGAAATGACAGCAGAATTCCTGAGGTCTAGTGGTTCCAACAAATACATTTTTGTTAACTCTGCTTTGTCAGACAGTTTCTGTTTAGCCAGCATCACTCAAAATGGTGTCCTCATACATCTTGTTAAATAAAAAAGCTTATAACCAGGTTGGACAAACCTATGTAGAATACACTCCAAAGAACATGGGAAAGAAAATACTGCTATGAAAGGAGAATAGAGAAGACAAAACTTTTCACTCTTTAATTTCCACAGTTTCATTAAGCATAGTGAATACATTTAGCCGCACCCACCTATTCTTTTGTAAAGCACAAAGTTCAGCAAGGAAAGCTTATGTGACTTTATAATTAACCAAAATTGATCCAGGCAAAAAAACCCCCCAGTGTTAAACTGTCTGAAGGTTATCCATTTTCGTGTTCAGATGTAAAACTGAGACAGCAAGAACTGACCAAAAATTCCTATCCTATCCTTTTTTATACACTGTAACTACAGAACTCAGGGATGGATTTACTACGGGGAAGAAGGGACCAAGTCCTTCCGTTTGTGTGGGACTGTGTGTTTCTGCAACATTTGGTAGAAGGATTGTGTCCATATAGTCTTCCTCTGCCTAGCCTGAGTTGCAGAATTTAATCCCTGCTTGAAACCAAGGTGGATTGCAACAATGCATAGTGTGTGCGGTTGTTTACCAGTACAGAGGATTTGCATCCACGTAGCTGCATTCCTAGCAAATCCTCTGTATAACAAGCCAAGGCCTGTGATACCACCTGGACTTAGTTCTCAGCAACCTTTCACCATAACCTTTCACCATGCAGCAAATGTGAAATGGTACCAAGCTAGAACAGCACAGTTTTACTCTGCTTTGGAAAGCATAAGTGATCAGAGGTAAGTAATGGAGAACAGGCCCTTAGTGAATTAAATGCTGGTTAGCTGAAAACATACATTGGATTTAATCAAATTGCATGTTTGCTGGCACAAATTCTATTGGTGACCATCAGTTTCCAAGAAAAAGATACAATTTTATCGTCCTTCCTAGGTTTAGCACAATTCAAATGTCAAATTGTTTTGTGTGCCTTCATTCCTGATCTTGAAGTCTGGGACCAGTGGAAGATGAGAATGAGCACAGTACCTCCAACCCTTATCAGGTAGGACCAGACTTCTCTTGTGTAGTGTGTATGAGAGTCTCTCACAAGCATCACTCTCACATGAGCATAATTTTTCTGGTAACTGTATACTTCAGTTCTAATGCTGGTTGCTGTAAAAGAACTCTGGAGCACATACTGGAGCTGCCATGCTTGCCCCCTCCCACCTCCTATTTATCCTGTTCATAAGTTAGAACAAGCAATTAAGGATATGAAATATGACTTTGTTTCTGTCCTCACAAATATGACTTACAGTACCAAAGGACTGTGGCCAAAACAAACCATTCTGTATAATTACAGGAAAAACAGTGCCTTCTGATATCTCAGATTATGATGTGCATGCAAAAATGGATAAACATATATCTGAAAGGGCAACACTGGCAATTTTGATAGTTCTCAAGCTGGTACAATTTGTTACTGTAATTACGTTGTGTTGTTGAGTATTTGAACCTCATGGAAACATCCTTTTCCAAACTTGGTGATAGGCTACCATCCATAAAAGGAAATTTAACTATAAATAGTATTTCTTCATGCTGTTTAATCTACTTAATCTCTGTTTCCACTTCTTTGTTCTGTCTCCCATTTATCAGCTAAAATAAAACATGGGTGTTTATATAAAATTTTTCAACGAAAGTTTTGGCTTTTAAAAAGTCCCCAAACCAAGCCTCAAGTTGATATATTACCTTCTGCCATGGTCTGTCAGTATCGAGGTTCCTCAGAAGCCAAAGCCAACACAGCACAAAGCTGAGAAGGCAGAGGACCTGGGTGTCGAGTAGGCCTTCTCCTTTGCTGCATGTGCAGTTTGAGTACCTGGTGTGCTGTTAGCTTATGAGACTCTAACAGAAGCGTTTGGTTGAGAAATCACCTTGCAGTGCATCACCAGGCTGTGACCAGTGAAGACCAGAGTTGTCTCGCTGTGAATAAGAAATGTCTGCTACAGTGGCGGTTTCATTGAACAGTCCTTGGGTCTGGATTCAGATTCTGGCCTCTTTGTTCTAGCAAGATGTTGGATCATATAAATGCCTCCAGATGGTCTGGATTTTAATTGTTTGTGGAGCTGGAGAGCAAAGAAGGATCAAGAAAGAGGGTTATGATTCTTGTATTACTTCTACATTTGAAGATTGTGGAATACTGCATGAGAAAACTTTCACATTTTCTCTGTGCATTTTCCAACAGAAAACGTATTGAAAAGATGCCAGATACATTTAAATGAACCCATTAAAATATAAGAAAATTTGAAAATATGCAGAAAAAGAAAGGGGAAACTGAGTTTTACTTTCAAATTTTCAGATTTACTTTTTAATGGAAATAATTAAGTAAATAATGCCAAACTAGTATTTCATCTGTGGAGAGCTTTGCTTGGGCTGAAGGTCTATATGTCTTGATAGCCACAGAAAGGTTGTTTTCTGAATACATAACTAGCTCCTGTAAACATTGACTACAGTACTTGTAGATTAAAAAAAGAAAAAGCATGAAGATATTTTTAGTACAGATGATAGAAAATTTTGGCAACCTCCTGCTTCTCGTTACCGAATACTTACTCTTTTCAGAATGAGTGCATATGCCACTAAACTCAAGAAAATGTTCTATTGTCCTTAATGAGATCAATCACTGTCAAAGCTCCATCAGTGTTTCTAGATACTGATTGCTACTCTGCTAGAACTTTCAGGAAACATTAGAGTTTTTAAAGAATCACAGTTTGAAATATTCCAGGAAAAGTACAGACCAGTTGGCGTAGGCAATGTTGTTACTTTTTATTTGACTACCAGCTCTTAAGCAGGTGCACTGAAGTAAACTTTAAACAGTTTGTAAAGAGTTAATATACATGTTCGTAAGTACTTAATATTGTGGTTCAGCCATTACAATTATAACTTTTGATAATACTTTTTTGTCCATGACATGCTTAAAATGTATATTAATGATTCACTGAAGTTTTTAATATTATGTTTGTATTTCTATATAGTTCAGAAACTATGAACTGTTTTGATTTTCTTTTAAAGATTCTATAATTTTAGTGATAAATTTCTGAAATATTTTTGCCACTTCAATTATAATCTATTAGGAAGAACAACATCTTTAATTTCTCTGTTCCTTGTCCAGTAGACCTGCAAGCACAAGGGTAAACAATGTTTATTATGTGACTTTCTGTTTGTACCCTGGAACTTGTCAGTGATCAGGGTTAACACAACCCACTAGCACAAAAAAGATCCATTGATGTTGTGTCTCTCAACACAAGTATGCACCATTTCATTCAGTTGGGACTGTGCACAAACCCACTAGCCAATATATGGAAGATACAAGGGAAACCGAAGATTTAAATCTGCCCACAAATTCTGAAATAGCAAAATAGCCTAAAAGAAGAGTCCTGCCAGTTTAGATGGCAGCAACTAGAGTTGCTAAGAGAAGTTGTTACAAGTTATCTGCATAAACCTCAGTTATTCCTAATTTCCCTAAATAGAACTTCTGAGACACAAGGCTAGAGGGGTTTTAAGGCTGTCCGTGAATCTTCAATAGAGTCAGACTCCCAGCTTCAGGGATGAAGGCCTGGCAACCCTGATACTAAAATCACCAGCAGACCCTACAGGTCATCAAGATTCAGTTCTATCAAAAGGGATTTGAACTTGCAGCTGTGCAGCGACATGCACTTTCCCTACCTAGTACAGAGAAGGAACACGTCTGCAGGGTCTTATTTTGAAACTACTCATCAGCAGGTCATAGACCATGTTACTGACAGCAAATCAGTTAAAAGGACCTACCCTAGCAAGTAAGTCATAGACAGGAAATCAGTGTCAGTACTTCTGACTGTAGAAAGTTTCCTTCCTTTCCACCCCTGAATCTATTTTGGCTCTTTGAAAGATAATGTGGCAATCTGTCCTGTCATCTGTTCTATTGCATCACTTGTACTGTTACATATTGTGGCTCCCAGGAACAGAAAATACAGTGGAAAAACTTGACAAAATCCATAGTCAAAAGCCAGGTTATTTTTAAATTATGGGTTTATTTTGTGGAAAATATACAACTTTTTCATTTCTTAGGCTGAAGTTGATCTTTGAGGTAAAAAAAAGCTGTAGCTTCAGTGATGTGATTGTCTTTCTGAATTATTTGGCAAGGGCATTTGTATTTTGGTATTAATCTTGGCCGTTAGAAAGAGAACTAAGAAGCAGTTTGTGATTGGCCACTGTAAAATTGATTAATAAAGCATATGCATTCATCTGAAAACATTTTAGTTCTTAGTCTGTATTTCTGAGCTTTCAAGCACTCTTGTTAATTATTCATTGATAATTGATCCTGCTGGGAATTAAAAGCAAAGAACACTGCTAACTGGATAGTGAGGATAATATGGATTCATATCTACTTTTTAGTGGCAGAATGAGGCAATGAAAGTGAAAAAGCCCATGGCACAATCTGAGAAATCCTGCAGCATGGGGATTTTTTATCTGGAACGGGTGTCTTTGATAAACTCAGTGTCTTCAGTAGTTGCTGTATCACACGCCTGGAGAACAGAGATGTCGTTTTTGCAACTAGAAAGCTACCCAGAAAGGAAGTAAGTGAGCACTTTTGTGGATCTGCCAGGGCACCTTATCTAGTTTATGTCTCTCTCTTGAGAGGACAAATAGTTCCGCAAGCAGTAGAACCGAAGAAGATCCAATTTCACATTTGCATCTTCTGGGAATCTAATAGTGTCTGCACCATGACCAAAATTTTCCCCACTGTTGGGGTATTCATTGGCTGAAATTGGCTAGATATTAGGATGGGACTGGGTGTGTGCATATAAAGAAAGTGTCAGGCCATAAGAGTGATTGGTTTTTAAGGGGTTCTTTTCTTACCAGCCTGGTTTTCTGTAAAATATGTTGTGTCTTACTTCTCCACTGTGTAATGGATTTGGGCTTCTAAGCTAAAGCCCATTTTTTTGGTGTCCCCTGGTATAATGCAGCAGCAACCTGCCAAATAGTTTAGGTATCAATAAGGGTATTGCCGCAGGCTCAAATTGCCATTAGCTCAAATGCTGTCTTGGGCCAATGTGTTTACATTGGGTTTGGTTCTGGGGCAGTGTAGGCTTCCTGGGTATGTGTGGTGCTGATCTCCTGTCCATGTTCTGTGGGAATAATTGTCCCATTCTTATGGCCTTCATTTATGCTGATGCGCAATTACAGGCATTATCTCAGCCCTAACAGATTTAGCATGACAGCTTCCTTAAGGAAAGATTTACCAATATGAATAAATGAAATACACTGGGTTTGTAAGAATTCATACCCAGGCTTTATGAGTGAGGTGTGATGAAGTCACTGTGTGTTGAAGGTAAAATAAAGTGTATCATTAACAAAGACTTTGCTGTTTAGCAACGCCTGCATATATGGAACATTTCAGTTCAGTTGATTTTAAGCCTTGTACTTACTTTGTTGCCTCACTGTTCGCTTTTTCCCTACCTGCAAATCATAGGGTGACTGTTTGAAGAAGATCATGTGTCTCAGAGTGTGCGGGTGAATGGAAGGTTAAACATTTTGACTGGCATTCAGTTGAGTCTTGTGCAATCAATCCCAGTGATACTGTACCGAGCCAAAAGAGTTGACAGTCATGGGGAGAGGAAAAGGGAGGGGGAAGTTTAAGGAGAGACTCTTGAATATATCTTCCAATGGTGCATTAGAAAAAAAAGACCTGGGCTTTGATTCTTGCTGCAGCTGGCTCTCTAGCAGGTATGAGGATGTGCTGAGTGCTTGCCCAAGTGTTCAGAAATGCAAGGGAAAGGGCTGGAACACAGAATCCCTCTGTTCACACTCTTCCCGAAGTGGCAGGCAGATGGGGAGAGCTGGGACCTTGGCTGTATCCTGTAAAATAGTGACTGTTCCCTTGCATGCATGGTCATAGAAGGGCCAGATAAATTTCCTTTATGCATTTTGTACTTGTGTAGCAAAGCAAGAGAGTTTAACAAGAAAGAAAATCTGTTTTTTTCTGCAGAAAGATGCTGAAATGTGTCAAAGATTTTGATGTTCATAAATAGAAAAGATAGCCAATGTTTAGATAATCCAAATATGATGATAAGGTGATTTAGAGATTCCTTTTGGCATGGAGCTCAGGGTTTAATGGTCCAGTTCTAGCAATGCTATCCACATAGGTATCATTGTACAGTAACAAAAAGAAATTAGTTTAAACCTTAAGCTGAGAGGCAGAGAATCTCTTTGCATTCTTTTTCAGTTCAAGTTTCACTTAATGAAGTGCTCTCAGCATACTGATAACCACTTAATGGTTTGCACAAAGTTCATATTCTTGCCATTATGATTGGAAATCTTTTTTTATTTATTTCATATATGGTGTTCCTGAGAAGCACTCAGTCAAGTGCACTTCCAGTTACGAGTTCATCCACAGACCACATTTGCTGGCTCACTATCAAGGTTTTCTTGTGGTGCTAGAACATTGGTTTTCCTGAAAGGATTGGGCTTCACTCAATTTCTATTCTGTCTGGCTGCCTTTCATGTAAAATTGGGAAGCAAATTTTTGCAGTCTTGCACATCCAAGGTATATAGGTAAATGCCAGTTTCTGTTACCTTGGAGATAGTTACATTAGTTAGTGATATTCAAAGTCTTGAATGTTTAGGCTATTTCATATGATAAAGGGATGTCTGTTATCAGGGGTCAGGAATTGCATACTATGTCATTATATAGAAGATACCTAGGTATAAATTCTTTCTTTTGGACGTCTGGGATATATGACGTTTGTGCAACTGTGCAGTTACACATTAAAAACAGCGTCATAGAAAGAAGCAGATCAAGTAGTATTGTACAACTGATACTTACAAATATATACCTAACTGCAAAAAAAAAAAAAAAAAAAGTAAGTTTTTCTGAGGTAGAGGAGGTAGTGGAGGGTCTTAATAGAAGGGGCATGGGACATGAAACTTCATGTCTCCATAGGCCTTTGGAGGGATTCCAAGAGTGATTTAGAATCTGAGGAGAGGTGAGACACAGAGGCAATGAGGCAGCTGTGGATGGCAATGCATTCCTAAGCAGTTCTGCAGTTCTGTACAAGGAGTAAGAGATAAAAAAAGAAAGGTACATAGGCAGAGAGATGTATAATCTGGTAGATTATCCTCTTAAAAGTGGAGGATAGCCCGTGCTCTAGCTTGCTGCAGCAGGGAGTGCAGCTAGCTGAGTACTTTTGCCTTCACAACTGACAGTTACTTGAGAGAACAGTCGGGCTCCAAGGTCATTGCACACCAGACACTGGGGAAACGTAAATACAGTTTATCTTAAAAAGACATTAAAGGTGGCTTGCACCCCTTAACCTGCCCTGCCCCTCCCCACCCTCCAATAAACCTCATACCTTTTTAGCATCATGTACCATCACACAGGGAGGTCTTTGATTACATTTTTTATTTAGTTGCACACAATAACTGGGTGCAGCACAGCAGAAAGCAGATATAAACTAACTAAGGAAATAACATAATCCTCCTCTGTATAGGTCTAGTGATCTCTGCTATAGGTGTTGCTATATCATGATTCTTAGGCAGCTTTATGAAAAGTGGATGCAACAAGGGAGAGTGTTTCCTGTAAATACAGAAGCTTCCAGCCACTAATGAAGGTATCTTATGTAGAATTTAATTTAGGATTTCATAGCCATCAGTTTCCCTACAGCTGCCTCATCTTGTACAGTCATTAAAACACGTATGTTTTGCAGATGCTGGCATGGTTTTCAAATGCCTAATGCAAATGGAAAAAGGACATTTGCCCTTAATATAAACAGTGTTTCTTCTTAGAATAAAGCACTTTTTCCAAGATTTACTGGCTCATTGCCAGCGGCACTCATGCTGCCTTCTTTCTGAAAAGCATGGAACACCTGTCCTTTGAAAACCCAGTCTTTTCAAGATGTCTCAAATTTGACATCCCAAAATTAAGGCACTCTTCAGAATCCTGGCTGTTATCTCTACTCAGCCTAGGTGACCCCACATTGCACCATGGGAAATTCCTTATCATGAATTTCTGGTTAAGTCTTAAATGTCTCTCAGGCAGAACTGTTATTATTGTTCTATTAAAATACAAAACCAACGTGAGCCAAACCAAAGGCGATGCTCATGAATCCAGAAGGAACATGGCAGTTTGACTCCATAAGCTTGAAATTACATTCCAAATCCAGTTTTTCCCAAACGGCATTCTATAAAACAGCATGTAATTTCCTTACTTACACATTTCGTACTTTGTGATCCCAGGCAGAAATAATGTTGCCTGGAAGGAACCTCCTTCAGAATAATGAGGAAAGGAACTCTGGCAGTAATAGGTCAGAAAACACCTGTGGCAGAAAACACCTCTTATCAACCTTATTTTTTTCTCAGCTTTATTAATCTGGATAAAGCTAATTAAATATCTTGGATGCACTGGAGATATATAGAACACACACATGCCTTGTACCTTTAGTAGCCTTACCTAGCTCCTCACTTGCTTAATTGCTGATACTAAAGTATAACGCCTCAGACTCACAAAGACTGTATTTATGCAACGTAGGGAATAACTTTGAGCCCAGGAGCAGAATGAGTGACATACAGTCCTACTCCAATAAACTATGGTGTTTGGGATCCATTGGGAACAGGAATGTCCAACTGAGAAGAAGATAGCTTATACTTTCCCTGAGCTGCAGGTCTTTCATCTAATTCTGTTAGGACTTAATATGACCATCTCCTTTCTCTGCCATAGCGGACAGGCCATTTGAAAGAACACCGATGTGGTCATATAATTTTCCTCCGCCATGAGGCCTGGCTTTGTGATCCCTTGATACTGATACAATCACTAATTCCTGGCTGTGATTCTTAGGATTTATCCTATATGCCTGGCTCTCTCAGTCTTCGTATATGTACATATGTGTTCTATCTATGTCTATGGAATATCCTGCTGTATTCATTTGTGGTTCCCCTACATACGTTGTTATGTAGAAACAGACATACTGTGAGATCACAACTACATTAAGCCTTTCAGGGGAATGATATGGAAAGACATAGGTCAGTGAACAGGCAGTGGAAAATTGGACTAACTTATCAAATCAGAATTTGGGTTTTGTGAAACATAGTGTGTAGCTGCATATGGCAACTTCAGCCAAATCCCCTACATTTAAAGTAATTATGTAAAGGAAAAGTAGATCCACACACAGAAAATCAGTCACTTCCTGGAAAAAACCACCATCAGTGCCACACTTTTCATGTGCAGATTTCTATCACTGTACTCTGGCTGTGCAGGTGTACCATAAATCATTCCTGACAGTCCCACCTACTATGATTAATATCAACTGAGTATAAAGGAGAACTGGTTATTTGACAACTTGCACAAATGTTGCAGCAGGGTATTCCACAGTCTTGTTGAGGCTGGTAGAAAACTCCACTCTGTGGCTGCAAAGCTGCAGCCATCCCAATGCCAGGCTGGTCCCTAGCACACGTGATAACAGCCTTGGCCCTTGGGATCTGTACCAGCAGAGAGTGCACATTGTGTTCTCCTGTCCGTGCCTCTTGCAATAAGAGAGACCCATTGGAGGAGATGGTGAAAGAAGCTACTCTGGCAGCTCCATGCCCCCTGAGAATATCCTCTCTACAGCAAAGGTCACTCACATAGTCAAATTCATCAGACTTAAGGAGTGTCCCAGAGAACAAATCAGTGACCCAGTTCTTCCATTCCATTTGATTGCTTTATTGAGCCAGAATTCCTGATGCTAAGGGAATCCCTGGGGTTTGATAAATTTGGTGTGAAAAGAGATGTTTGAATTAAGTACTTAATGGATTAAGAGGGCACAACAGCTCAAAACAACTTTGGCTATTCCTGCTTCCATTAAGAAACTGTGGTAATATTTGGAGTCTGCCTGCAGGTTTTAAACAGAAGGATCTCCTTTCTCTGCTGTAGCATCACATTTAATACATAATGTATAGTAGGCATACAGTGCATTGCTGATACTGTTACATGTAAATCACCTTTAGTATGCAGAGCTAAATAAAAGAAGTTCCTACTCCCATCAGGCTTGTAATTCAAAGACTGGCCAAAAACTAAGAGCAAAAAAAACTTGCACGCCTATGGGTGGAAAGTAGCTGTAGGAGTGTGTCCTCCACACATGGAATGGGATTTGAGAATTTTTTATTTTTTTCAAATGAAGTGAATGAGAAGTTTTGCACTTGTATTAGTGATGCCCATATTTACTGAATGGTACATTAACTGGGTTGATTTTTGATGGCAAATGTTTGTGTCTTGTTATCATAGCTACCAGGCATGGTTCATTCTCCCTCAGTTCATCAACAACCCTTCATTTAAAAGGCCCCCTGAAAGCCTCTGACACAACTGCTGCACTTAGGAAATTTTGGTTTTGTTTTCTCTACCTCTATTTGTATTGTTCCCTAACACTTAACTCCACTGAGTGTAGACTGTTGCTGGTACGCTTGGGGAGTAGCTAGAGTATTACGAATGTTACTGCAAACTACTTATTTTAATGAAATCCTCAATCATTAAATTGCATTAGCAATCTTATGTATATAAGATAAAAGTAGTCCCAGTTGAGTGAAAATAAAAAGTCATAAAAGATAAGAGTCTAGTGAGGTCATTCACACATATAAAGTGAACGTGATCATGCACAACCCCAACTTTGTCAGAAGTTCATTGTTCTGCTGTCAAAAGCTATGAATGCATCCATAGTAATTTTCTGCAGCAAGCACTAACAAAGACAGCCGTTTGGAAAAAAACTGGCTGAAAGGCCCATTCTGTGTCTTGGGAATGTGAGAGATTACATCAGTCTGGAGGTTTCTGATGATTGCACTTAACAGTTGGAAACACAAAACTTAAAGGTTAATACCAAGTTATTAATGAATCACAAATGCTCATTGTTGTCAGGCTTCCCTGTGTATTGCTTACAGCTTCCTCTAATTCTTCAGGATTTACTCATGGATGACCTATAACTCAGATTGGAACAAATAGCATGTACAGTAAATTATGTAAGAAGATTGCACAAGGTGCCTCTCCCATGACGTAACTTACATTAAATTGTTAATCATAAACCTACAGCTTCTCAGCTTTAAATAGCATATACAGCTGTTTTACAGCCAGATGAAACATTGTCTGAGGAGTCTGGTGAAGCTGCTCTGTTCTTACTGACATTTGTTGAAAGCCATACTCTGCACAAAAACTAAGAAGAGAGCAAAACCTTGCTTAAAAAATAAAAGCTTTCTGTATGGGAAGGATGCTGAATTTTGAAAAACTACTTTATTTTAGCAAGGACATCTTTATATTTGGTCTTTTCTGGACACATGGTAAGAACTAACCCTAAGGGAAATCATTTGCTACAGCTTAGTGGTGTGTTGTAGTATTCTCTGACAAGATTTGTTCGCTATGTCAGTTTTAAAAGCAGTTTATAAACTAGTCATGTAGATCAAAACCAGAAAGCTAAAATGTTCTTAAACATTCATTGTGAGAGATGTTTTTCCCCCTTAAAACAAATCCTCTTTACTTTTTGTTAGCTTGACTAACACACACTTTTACTATAACGATGACTGGAAAAAAAAGGTAATCTTTTAAGCTGAAGTTGCACATGTCAGCTGGAGTGTACCATTCCCACAGTATTATCAATCATAAGCCAGTCTATAAAACAATACTATGTTTCTCTGCATGAGGTACGCTAACTAGCTTGCAATTTCATTGTTTTTAGCCTAGCTTAGATTCTCCAGTGATAAAAATCTTCAAGTAATGCCTATTTCATTCCAAGAGGTATGTTTATCACATCATATCTTTTGTTTTATTGCATCTTTTTTCTGCTCTTTTGACATTCTTGTTCTATTGTAGGTAACTGTTATACCATGTTTATGGAAGGCAAAAGAACAAACTGTGTACTGTTGCAAACTACCATGCATGTTACAGTACGATAGTACAGTACCTTACAATATAGGGAATCATGAGAAATACACAGGAGTGGTTTGGATCAGTTCCCAACAACCTGTATGTGCTGGTGTGAACCTCATTAGATCATAACTGTTTCTATATTTACTGATATCATGACCAAAAATCTTTTCTTCCTCTTGGATTTAGTGCTTATTTAAAAAGTTTTTCAGATAAGTTTCAAATCTTTCAGGCATTTCTAGACAGATCTGTATATACTGTTTCACCCTCATTGATACAGTGCTATCCCTTTATATATATTTGCGCTTCTCCAAAGCCAGAAGTACTTTTCCTTACGCTGATAGGGAAGGGACCAGGTGTAATTGCAAAAGAATGTAGTACAGAGAGTTGAGCACACTTCTCTTTCTATGCTGGCAGTACCCAAACTAGCTAAATCAGAAATTAAGGATTTTAGAGAGTAATTAAAAACTGTTGTGCATTCAATATGTTTTAAGAGTCCATTGGCAAGGGGAACATCTTCCACAAGTTTTCTATCAACAGTTAACTACGATTGAAACTTGCTATTTCTCCTTTCAGTCTCCTGCTGGGTATTGAGTCTTCTTTGCTAGCACACCCTTACCTGTCAGTCACTTGCCCAGGAGGCTTAGGCAGTGCTGAGTCAGACCTTAGCTTGCAAGTCCATGTCTAGACTTGTCCTCTGTGTCCCAGACTACTTTGGCTGGCACTGCCACATTTTGCCTGGGACTGCTGGTGGCTGAACTCTGTACTTGATGACACGGTGGAAAGAGGCTTAAAATATTGCAGTAGGTGCAAAAGTCAATGTGTCAGTGTTGATGCCTGTAATTACCTTACGTCATTGTAGCGGTTATGGCATGCCATGCTGTTTTCCTCCACTGCAGGCCATATATAGCCTGTTACACTTTGATCTGCTCAGCAAAACAGAATGGATTCCTTTTGTCTGTAAACAGCAGCTGGGTGAAAGGAAAGGGTAATGAAGCCTGAAGGTATTTGATGGATTGGTGCTAGCTTTGAGTATATTGGCTGACAAGATAACAGCCCATACATGTATTGCCAATGTCAATTTGGTCTGTACTCGTTACTTCTAGAACTCAGTTGTGGTCTAGACTCATCTGCTCTGATTTCACCTTGGAAGATGTGATTCTGGAAGGAAAATGTGGCCTGGCTAAACTGGTGTGGTGTGCCTTCCTGTGACCCTCTAATCACGAGTTATTTCAAATAAGATTCCCCTTGCTCTTGGCAAAAAGGACATATTCGTTGATGGGTAGCTTGCACGTCCTCTTACTTTCAAATGTGGATCTTCACATTTAAGGAGTTCCAACTATGCAAATGGAGCTGTTTTGTACCTTTAATCAGATGCAAAGCTGACTTAAAATGAGCATATCGAGGCATATGAAAGGCTTGTACTGCAGTTGAATGTGTCTGGGGGTCAAGGAAGACCAATTTATTTAGAATAAATACTTGCATTTTAAAACATTTATTCTTGAGCTGGGGCAAGTGTCCATGAAGCTTGAAAGATAGTGTCATCTCATCCTACCTCATCCCACATTTTCTAAGCAAGTATTCATGGTTCACATCTGCTTTATTTACTGTCTGTTAGATTTACTGCATTCTTATCATATATTAGAAAAGAAACATATCTTCAGACAAACGTGGTTTTAAAATGGGATTATAATTCCAGGGCCTTCAAATACTCCTGTTGCAGTGAATAAAAGCAGACTTTATTGATTCATTTTGCAGGGCAGAAATGGTTGTTACAGGGTTCATACTATATAAAATGATATAGAACCGTTCTCTCTTTGACTACTAAATCACATACTTAGTAACAAGGATAGATTGTGAATGCAAAATTCATAACTCTTACAGTAAAGTGTAGAGTGTGAGACATATTAAAATTCTTAGCATACCAGAGGGTGTGAACCAGATTTGGAAATCTGATAGTGGTTTTTAACACCTCTTTTAAAATGCAGAATAATCTAATCAAGATGTATGTCCAAAGTATGGAAAGAAATCTATTCTGAACCCAACTTCCTATATTCAGGAACTGCATGTCTGTGAAGCTCTCAAATAAAGCAATGTACAACCCAGCTTTCTTCCTCTTAGTGGGCATATAAAATATGAGATATTTAGGCTTCTAACAGTACACAAATGCTGTGTTTTTGCAAAATCCTGCTTTAAAAGTAAAAATTGAAAGCAATTGCAAGTGCAGAGGCAAATGCCCCATCTCATGTGCTATCCATTCACATCAAGTCAGCTGATTATGAGTAATTATAAACATGCTTTTGATTGTGGTGGAGAGCAAGGCCTGATGAAGGCTTGTGTGGCTTTGTGGATTTGCAAATGTAAAGTGTTTTAAATCACTTTTAGTGACAGCAAGACTGCTGCAGGACACAAACACAATTTATGTTCTACCCCTGTGAAAATCAATGCATTCCTCAGCTTTAACATAGGTTTGTTTTGACCCTGGTTAAAGTAGATTGAAACAAGGCAAGGTCTTTCCTTAGCATCCAATGTAGGGAATGCTGGGAGAAAGGCAGTTTTAAGCATAGAAGTGGTAGGGAAAAAAAGTCCTCCTTTTGCCTTAGCAGAAAAAAAGGAGTTACCTTCATTGCTTTATGTCCTTTTCACTGCCTCATCTTTACACCATTAACCTGAACATCTTTTAACATTACATAGTTCACTGTTTTTCCTGTGGCTGAAATTTCTCTCATTTAGTTTTAATTCCTCCTAGTTAGATGTTTACAGCAGGAATCAGTTGCCTAAACAAAGACATGTAGTGCCATTTCAGATGCCCTAGTGACATTTGAGATGCCCTACATTTTGTAAGATACTGACATAGGGCTGGCAGGTATGACACAGGACTTAAGGCAAATCTTTGCTCTTCTGTAGCAGTAGTGGTTATGCCAGGGCATCTCACATGGGACTAGACCCTTACATTCAGTCCATAGCCTAAACACATTATCTTGGCTCCTTTTGTGGTCAGAGAAGAGAGAGGTTGGCTCTTTCAGAAAATGGTTGTGCGTGTCTGTCTTAGGCATCTAGACAAGTCAGTCATCCACTCAAAGTATTTGGCTCTTCTACTGGGGAGCCCAGGTGACACGATAAGTTTAGGATTCTAATTTGTGGATGGCAGAAGTTAGTTATGGTAAATCTTATCCTTTGTGAACAAAAAAAATACAGAAATTACAGGTTTTTAATTTGAAGAGTTTGATTTGATAGTGTTGCTGAGATGTATCACTTATAGCTGAACTGTGGGAAGTCATAAGGATGAAACTAGCTAAAACTCATGTGAATTTAAGATGCAACTGAAAATCTGAATTATAACTTCTTTCCTAGAGTTAGTTGGTATTTAAGGAAATACAGAAAGCCTTTTATTTGTTTAATCAACCAGGGGAACTTTACTTCACAGTGCTACTGGAAGATACACATATGTATTTTCATATTAAGCCATTCCTCTCAGTTTTAAACTGGCTTGTTAACTGTCACCTGTCTGAAGTAGATTTGTTGCAGTTGTGGTGGTCTGGGGATCAAATGAAGCATGATTTGTGAGAGGTAACATTATATTACCTTTTATTAGACCTGCTACTCTAGCGGGAGAACACAGATGAGCATTCAGCACACAACCCAGTCCTTTAGGTTCTGCAAGCTTCTCTGTTTTCTTCCATCATTTCAGTGCAGCTATTTAAAGATACTACTCCCCTTACAAGACTAGCCTCATTTATTACTGTCTTAAGGAATGCAAATCTATTAATAGTGAAAATGAGGTAAGGAGGTCAGGATTGTGAACAGAACACAAGATATAACCTTTAGAGTTGTCCCTGTCTCGCTTCAATTAGACTCAAGATGATAAAAAGATTCCTTTGACATTCTAAAGCGGCACAGGAAACACAGCAGGACAGTTTAGTGTGATACAGTTTCCAGTACCATTTGAATGCCAACAGCACGATTCTGAGGTTTAGACAAATTATTCAGCACAAAGCTCCAAGAGGGAAAAAAAGACTATATATGTCACTGTCATATATCCCGACAGATTCACACAGGATGCAGGGTGAACACACACATGCCGTACCAGAGAACAGTCCCTACACAGTCTTATGGTGCAAGTGGAGGCCTGTGGAGGGCAAAGCATAATAAAGTCCAAAACTGGACAACTTCTTGTTTAATTTTCTATCACCTTTGTTTGCCCTTTTAAATATTCAGGCATCATTACTGATACAGAATCCCTCGCTGTAGTTTTAGGGGATTCTGTCATTTTTAAATAAAATGAGAGTGGAAGCAAATATATTTCTTGGCTTTGAATTTAAAGGCTTAGGGATGTCTTGGTTTTGGTTTTGTTTTGTTTTGGTTTTTTTTAAATAAATTTTAAGGGAGATAAGTGACCAGCTTTTGGGTTAGATCTGCCAATAAAGAATTTGACACTGAAGAGACTGAAGGCGTTACCTGGTGGGTCTCATCCTACAACTGTGAAAAAAGCCTGTACAAAGCCATCTGTAGGATATTAGATGTTAAAATGAGGTTTAATCAGTGTGTAAGTGGCTTAATAACTGTCTGTTGGGTTTGGGATCTCAAGTGATTTCCCGCCCCTTGCTTGTTTTGACATTGGTATTTTAACTTTGGTATTTTAAATATATGCAATGATAATGGTATTCCCTTTGTACTGGAAAATCTTGTGTATAATGGCCACAACCTGCTGAACTCTGAATATTTATGATGTTTGTTTCTTCCCTCTATTTCTTTGCTTGCTTCCTTGCATGTGTGGGAATATGTATGTGTAGTTTCTTTGTTGGATTTCTTTTGCATTCTTTTCATGGACTACCTTATGACAGGTTATGGTCTGCCAGTGATCTCTGGACTGAAGTGAGGGTGAAGAACATTTTGAACCATAAACACAGTTATCTATGTGCTGTGGAAAGGCTGGAAAACATAATTTGTTTTGTTAAAATGAATTTATGAAATTATTTGCTGGTGAAAAATCATAGTCAACTAATACTAGAATTTATTAATAGAGTGTCTAAGTGTGCAAGGTAATTAACAGATGAGACAGCAGACAGTCTGCTAGAAATGTCTCATCTGAGGACTTCTTTGAGGATTTTATGCCATATTCTTCTTTTGAGGTACTGGTAATGAGGCTAGGTAAGAGATCTCCTATTGCACAGACTGTAGGGTCTGAACAAATAGGAATGAAAGATCTGTAGGATCCCCTGGAAATCACTTCAGAACTGGGCCATTGCAGCCAGTGTGTGAGAGACGTTGGTGATTGCACAGGACCACTGTTTCGATAGGCTCAGGACTGTGTGTACTTAAATGACTATTATAGAGAAAAGGTTAACCATAGTTCCCCATTTTAAAGGTGCTCCTGGGAATACTGAATTAATTAATAATGTTCCTAGCCATACTAAGCAAAGTAATTGTTGATTAATATTTGTTTCCACCTCAGTCTGAAGGGCCGCTATAATGCATGGTCCAACAATGTATGTTACTGATAAGATGTGTGATGTCATCTTGATAAAAACTTTTAATCACTTTTCCTTAGCTACCAAAGTTTTCTGAAAGTACAGATGTTTGTTTTGTCAGCTTTGAATGCACAGAAATGTTGAGGCATGTCCTCACAAAGTAATTTCATACATTAGGTATGAATTGCTTAGTTTCTGTTTCACAATGTACTAAATTTTTTATGATAATCATAAAATTTGAACAATCTGATACTACATGTGCTGAGATTTATGACATTCCACATTCCTTGAAATGCAATTTGCAAAAAATAATGGATGATAAATTATTTGATGTAACTTCTTCTGGAAACAAATAGAGAAGTTAAAAGGGTGAAATTTATTTTGTTCAGCGCTCTCAAATACCTGACTTTTAATTTTAGTGAATAAAATTATCTTAGCTTGATTCACCTAGTCCCTTAAAAAGAGGTTTATGTTTTAGAAAATTGTAACAAAAAAGTGGGTATGGATTATTTGAGGACTATTATGTCCTGAGAGATTCAGTAGAACATATTCTCACACTTAAGAAATCTTGGATTAGAACATTACCAAATGTTTTATGGTCTTATTCTCCAAGTTCATGTACTAGTTCTTTCAGTTTATTACCATTTGAAGAATTTCTGCTGTCAGTTCCTATGTTCAAATGCTGCATCTGAAAGACTGTTTTGCACACATAAGCAAATTTGGGCCTAATAGGTTGATTTAGTTAAGGCTGAGGTTCAGATTAACATTTGTATGTAGTAAGAGGTTAATTGTTTAGATAACCTTTTCAGTTATAAAATTGGTTCGGTTTTGTGAAATGGAGAAATTCAGAGATTGCTTTGAAAAGTATTAAAAGATATGATTAAATAATAAATGGAAGGTATGAGTATGCCTTATGCACTGTACCTTTGAGGGCAGTAGAAATATGCAATTGAGAGGACAACATGTGGCATGTTAATGGTAACATTACTTCCCTAAAATCTGCTGTAAAATAAAACATTGTTTATTAATTTTTATCTGGCTATTTACACGGCTATTTATATTTATTTATATCACTGTTTCTGTAGAAGAGAGCTTGTCACCGTATCTCAAGTACAGCTCTTTGAGAATAATCCCTGCTGTGGAAAAAATTTGAGAAAAGTACCATATCTTTAACATGTAACCTCTTCAGGTGAGATCTGAAAAGGTGCACCTGAAAATCTTGACAAATTCGTTAAAAACAGTAATGGACAAAAATATTTTAGGTGCAAGAATATGTAGTATTTTGAATAATAAAATAATGACAGAAGTTTTCTGGTCTTGTTATTATGTCCTTGCTTTCACAAGCCAGAACATCTGATCTCATTGCTTTTTCGAAGTCTCTCCTTGAGCAGGTAGCTGTAGTGTTTCAAGAGAAACTGTATCAGGGCATGAGAATTTATATACAGCCCCTCTAAAAGGTCACTTCAGAAAAATCTCTCTGTAGCATACATGAGAAACAAGTATAGTTCAGACTTGCTGTGGCAGGAAGAGGTCAAACCACTGAGTGGTGACCACGCTCATACAGTTTATCTTATAAAAGTCAATAAGTTTTGATCCAAGTAT
Source organism: Fratercula arctica (assembly GCA_947846985.1). Classification (NCBI taxonomy): domain Eukaryota; kingdom Metazoa; phylum Chordata; class Aves; order Charadriiformes; family Alcidae; genus Fratercula; species Fratercula arctica. Next base: position 33,687,364 of record CANTUZ010000010.1, read on the forward strand.
GGTATGACTGCTTGCATTATATATATATATATAACTACATATGTATATTTTTATATATATATTTATAGCATAAGCCTGGAAAATCTGCTACTTGTATCTGAATGTGTTGAACTAGCAGTTCAAGCAAGTTAAAAACAACTGGAATGATGGATTTTCATTGTATATATATAAACCTTTGCCAGATTTTTGTTTTTAATGCTTACCCAGTGACCTCAGTCAGACAACACAGTGAAATCTGCAGAAGTATTGACATGGGTTGTGTATTGCTTAGGTAATGTTAATTTGCTGTCTTTGGAAGAAGGTAATAAATTAGACCAATGGCCAAATGATGCTAACACATAATCTGCTCATAGCTGCTAAAGAACTATGTAAGCTCTTGATCTAATGCACTTTCCTTCTAACCCATGGTCCTGTTTACAAAGGGTGAAGTTGAGCAGAAATGTTGAGTTTCTGCAGAATTAGGCCTTTATCATGCATCTAATATGTTTTCCATATATATATATTTACATTCATATATATACACACACATATGTAAGTTATTTTACATTTTAGAATGCTTGAAACATATGATAACGGATATAAATATAGTGGCTACTAATATTTTTATGTCATGAATATCAGTTGGCACAAATAAGATCTTTATCTCTTCTTGCAATTTCTTGGTAACAAATGTATTAATTAAAACCTAGGAGTCTTCAACAAGGTTCTACTCATGGAAGGTGAGAACAAATGTATTTCTCTGATCTACTGACAGTAGAAGATAACTCAACAGTGACACTGAAGCTATTGTTGTCTACCATCTTCATCCAAGTCTGATGAGGAAAGATGAAAGAATCAATGACTTGATGAGCTGGAAACAAACTTTAAAAATGAAAGTAAGCCAATTATAGTAAAATACTAAGTAAAGTGATGGATTCTCTACCTCTTGGTATATTTAATCAAGTCTGGATGCCTTCTGGAAAATATTTGGACAAACGTCAGTGTTTTCAGCAATATAGAGGTAGGATGGGTAATGATACGATGTTTGTTTCAGAGATCGTGTTAAATGATCTTTGACTCCTGCAGCCATGAACATTGTATACATCAGGTCAAAGAACAACTTAAAATTCATCAGTCTATTTTTATTCATATTGCTACGTGTAAAATGCTCGTGAATTAGTGATTCAAGGCCATAATATTATAAAGGCACCTAAAGCCTTCAAAACCCCACCATCTTTTCAGTAAAGATTTCTGTGGCAGACTCAGGTGTCTGCCAGTGACCATGACACAACACAGCAAGGGTAGACAGGAGAAATAAGACTAGGCACAGTGTGCCCATTCATTCACACTGCATAAAAGTGTGTGTCTGGGCTCACCTTCAGGGTAGAACAGGACACAGCATGCCTTGGAGCTCACTGAAAACTTCTCCCACTCATGGGTGGCAGAAGAGCTTAAGCTCAGGGTTGGGTGTAAGTTGGAACTCATGCCTCAAATACAGTGTGGATCTGCCTCATGCACTTGAAGATTCTGTAAGTTCTGGAGAACCTGCGTTGGAGAACCATCGGTGATAAAATCTTACAGCTCAGGATTTACAAACCACTGTCAGGCCTTATATTTTCAGAGTAGCCATTTGTGTTTATGTTATGTTTCTCTTAAAGCATTACATATCTGACTCTGTAGTCTGATAGGCAGCATTCCCATGCCAGGTTCATGGAAGATGTATAATTTCTTGCTGTCTCTAGTTTCCTTTGCAAACTATAGAAAATAAAAGATGGGTTTGATAGAGACATTGGTAAGTTAAGAGGTCCACCTCCTTGCTTGCAAGTGGTGTCAATTGTAACAATGACAGCCTTAATAACCGTGGCTGGAGAATTACTGGCTGAAAGTAGGATGAATAAGTTGTAAAAAATCCAACTACACTTTTTGCCTTATAAAAGTCATTGAAATCCAGAGTCAGACAATTCTGCATGGCTTAGAACTGGGGCAGCTGCGTATGCAGCAGCAAATTTGATCACAGCTCTGGTTTTGTTTGCTCAGTTGCTCCTGGAAATCCATCAGCATCTGTAAAAATGCACAGTAGTACAGCAGATAATATCACAGAACAGGGCATCTTGTTCTCATTCACAACTGAATGTTCCCATGTATCATCATCAAAAACTCATGGGCATAATAGGAATAGCAAGAGTCAGAGCTTATCATAGCACAAAACCATGGTCTTGTTGTCATGACTAATAAACAACCCGTATCATAGCATGTGAGTCATATCCTCTCCATTTAGCTCTGCAAGATAAGTGGTTGTTTGCATCATAGCAGTTACCATATAGCCAACACAAAATAAAAGAAGGTACAAATTGGTCATCTTAACACCAGCAGAATAATGGATTTTTTTGATGTGCTGAAGGTGTCAGCAGAGCTGTGTTTAGGTGAAAAGTAACAGATTGTGACTTGGAAGGCAAGGCTGGATGTAATTACTTTGTCTAAAACTTATGAAATATGAAAGGTAGCATCAAAGCTGTTCATTTTCTACAAACAGCAAACACATTCTCAGTCTGCCTTCATCAAAACTTTCATATGCTTAATACTAACTGCTAGGCTAGTGGGCTGGTTCTAGCAAAAGCTATGTCTTGCTCTTTTGTGTATGTTTTGTGCAGATCCAGGAGATTTTTCAGAGTTGTTGTTTTTCATGGTGGCATGGATGGTTTAGTGGCTGTTGGCCTTCATGGTGTTGCCAATGAGATAACAGGAAAATCATATATTTATCCCAACTTTATGCTTTCCAGCAGAGTCCTTGGAGATGGAGTGAAAGTCTGCAAGACTGAACCAGTACCAGATTTGCTTTCATTTTCTGCACGAGTGTAGGGTTTTTCAGAAGAACACCCAAAGACCAGCCACATAATAGTCAATGATGCAGGTTTCTAGGGCATCCTCTGAATTATTTCTTGTCCTATAAACAGTACCCAATCTCCTTCCACAGCACCATGCTTTTGACCAAAGAAATAGCATACTAGCATAGAAACAATTCCAGGAGTTTGCTAGAAGTGGCAATTTTTTGATGGCTTTAGTAGTATGTTCATGAGTGACATATCTATACTCAGTGGCTTTACTTGGCTGCAGCTTGACGAAGTAAAGATTGTTGAACATTATGCCAAGTCTGTTGGAATGAATTACTTTCTCTAAGGGAGCCATCTCTGTATTTATAGGCAAGAATTGAACCAAACTTTGCCATAAAATCTCAATAAGAAAAAATGCTATTTCTTGGCTTATTCTCTACCTGTAAGTTGCTAAAGATGTTATTTGCAAGTTTGTGTATAATTCTTGTCTTTAGGAAAATTTTCCCCTCTTTTTTTCTGTTACATAGCTGAGAACCATGGAAACAAAGGAAGAATACATTTTATATCTACTCACTGTTACTCAGATATTCGTTTTTGTAACACGCCACATTAATTCTTAAGGGTTGGGATTCATCACACTAGCAAGAGTTGTTATAAATGTGCTTTACTGAGTATTATCTCTTGTATGGATTTCATATGCATAGATGCATATGGAGTATGCCTACGTATAAAATATGACTTAAGTATAGATGCCCTAATATTTTTTCAGGTAGTTGGAAATCCAAGGAAAATCATGTATTCCTAGTAATATTACTTCATCTATTTCTATGCCTTACAGGAGACGATTGTTTTATTGTTGGTGTTCCACATTGTGAAAACAGTGTATATTGTTTAAGCAGCTATTGCAGGAATTAACTAAATGCAGATTGAATGATGACTGTGGTATCTAACTCCTAAACAGAAAATAAATGTAGCCTAGTTAAGCAGCATTTTGGTAGAAGACAATATTAGTGTTGGCCTCTGGTCTTTAATTTATTTATTCTTGTTTTACCAAAAGACTACACATCAGAGAGGTTCCCCCCATGCGCCATCTGTTTCCTTGCAATTGGGAATGGTAGAATAATTTTCTGAAGAATTGCTGACAAGATGTGGCAAGGGAACAGTAATCCATAAGGACGAGATTTCTCATTAAAGTCACTCAGCTCATCTGTGATACAGCAAGCTCTTGATTTACACTGGTCACCTCTGGAGCAGGGAGGACAGTGACTGGTAAGTTACATTTTTTATTGCTCAGGTTAATGGTGAGGTTCTTGACAGTAACTGGGATTGCTGTCAGATCAGTTTTCATGGTGCAGACACACTTATCTAAGTGAGATTATTCTAGTTAGACAGTTTATCATGATAACAGACGTGACCATAGATGCCTCTTGACCTTAGTTACTTCATGATGTCTTAATGTTGTCTGGCTGTTGTCATACCATTCTTTAGGCTTTTGCTAGGAAGGGCAGATGGACTGCACAAGGCCCCTCATGAATTAGAGCAGACCTCTCTTTTTGGCCTTGTGGTAGAGATCTTAATTTTTTTTTCCACGTGTGCCTCCTGGTCTTCTCTCATGAACAGAGCCTTAGTGCAGATCTCTGCTTCTGCTCTTGCTGAGCAGCCAATTTATGGCATATTGTCACAGCTGGACATGTCAGCCAGCTGACAATAGTTGCAAGCAGACAAAGGAAATTCCTGTAGGACAATTTAAAAATTAAATATCTGCCATAGAAGCTTGGGTGGAGTGAGGAGGGCAAGGAATAATATAGAAATGAGAGACAGAATCACCGACATGGTGGTTGGAAGGGGTCCCGCGAGTCATCTAGTCCAGCCTCCTGCTTAAAGCAGCAGTACATACCTTGGAGGGCTAAGAGCACAGGGGAGCATACATAAGTAGGAAGTATAGCTGGGCTGAAACAGAAAGAGGAGATGTTCTCTTCCAGTTGAGGAACCATGTCTTTCCACATAAAATGAAAGTTACTTTTAAGCTTTTATTGTGTAAATTATTGGCTGGAATAAAGGAGTTATTTCTCCTTCTCTGATAAAGGGCAGCTGCTTTGCTCATTTTTTATTCTTAGTGTATAAGGAACTTTGGGACAGAGATCTTTTCCTACCTTACACAAGTCTGGGTAAAGAAGTGTAAAAGCCCATCAGTTTTCAAGCAGAATCATGTTTAGTCTTGAGCTGCCAGTATTGCCATGTGAATTTCAGATCTGGAAGTCCGTGTTCCTTCTGGCTTATCCATTGTTAACAGGAGAAAAACAAATGAAAAATCTAAGGTTGGAATTTCAGCCCAAGCCCTGATATGCTTATTTTCATGTAGAAACATAGTTAAATGAGCTCAGGACATGATTCCAGTCCAGTTTATGTGGTTGGAGGAGCACTTCCTTAATTATCCATGCTGATGGTTGGTGATGGGATGCTATACAGTTTTAACAGGAGTGACAGTCTGCTATTTGGCAGATCTGAAAAATAAATAAGTTTTCATAATGTTTCATTCCAAACTTTGCTTTTAACAGTGGTTATTCTGCACCTTCCTTCTCCCAGATGCTCCAAGGAAAATGTGAAAATGCAGCTGGAGACTCTAAGAAAATCAAGATCACAGCACAAGGTAGAATATGTAATCGAAGTAGCTGTTTGGTAGACAAAAGGGTACATGCCTTCAAGCAGTGAGAGCCCCAGCTCTGTCATGAGGTGGTGGATGTACTGACCCACATTAAGGTGTTCTGCTTTGCTTCCTGGCAGTGCACATTTGTTTTGGTTTTGTTGCAAACCCTCTAGTTGGGATCCTCTGGAAATAGGAGCCTAGAGGAACAGCATGATTGGCTTGAAAGATTATTTTGTTTTGATTGCTAAACCAGCTGCACTCTTCCACCAGCTCACCGTGTCAGATTTACATAAGCATGCTCCAGTGCATAAGCACACTTGTACAATGCTAAATTCAGCCAACCATCTCTTCACTCCTCAAGGGCTGAGATAAAGAGGAGTGTGAGTGGAAGATACTGGAGGACAAGACTAGCAGATCACAGACAGCCAGACTAACTGTTGAGTTCTGAGTCCCTTAGAACCACTTAGTACTGCCTTAATAATTCAGTAAGACCAATGATATTTTGAGCCAGGTGAATAGAAATGGAAGATTCAAGAGTAGTCACCCCCATATCCCTCTCTCACAAATATGAAATATAAGAGCAAAATTTGGTTGCATCACTCCAAGTAACTCCTAATGAAGCAACTTAAGAGGATGTTCCCAGAGAAAGTTCTACAGTCCAGCTGTCTCCGGCATGGTCTTTCGAAGATGGTTGCTGCTGCCTGACTGTTTCTTGTTGGCTCTTCTTCCAAGCAGACAATCTACACATATGTGTGGCCTTAGCCTGGAATATATGCTAGCAGTTTTCTAGAATACAAGCTCGTTTAATTGAGATTCGTAACTCTCTTACAAGATAGTAATATAAAACATCTGAGTGAGCCCAACAACTTCACTTGTCTAACACCATATAAACAGAAAAATCCATTTCTGTTGGCTACAATATTGCTAAGGTTCATTAAAGCCAGTGCACAGACACTTGAATATGCTGGTTACATGCAGCTTTGAAAGACTGGTAATTTTTTGAATTAAAAAAATGCAGAATATTTAAGATATTATATATAAAGATGAAAGATGCATGGTTTAAATTGAATGCGATAGGGGTGACGCTGGAGTGAAGGTAATGTGTCTGAAGAATGGATTAGCAACAAATGATTTTTGCCAACTGTTTGACTTTTTTTCAGAAGTGAAAGGCATAACTACCTGTGTGTGAATACACAATTCTAACTTGTCCATAAATGCAGAAACCATCTATGTAAATTACATATGGATTGTTCAAAACCAAATTCTCTCTGTGTCTTAGTTCACTTGCATTTGCAATCTTCTGTCTTTCCAGTGAGTCTGATAAGGAAACCTCCGTCCTGATATACTTCCTATGTTTAAACTCATAATGGCGAAGTAAAAATAAATAAAAAATGCACTGTACTCCTGAAATTTAACCGTCTTCATCTTTTTTCATCATGGACACAATCTGAAAACTCACTACCTCTTATGTGTTCACAGCTATGTGTATATTTGCAATTTACATAAGATCTCAGCAGCCTTGAAATCATCATACAGGTGAAAGTTTAAGAATAAAACAGTGGTCATTGACGGTGTATTTATCGTCATGGATCCTTTTGCTATTTCTTACTTGTCTTGCATAGGCAATGAAAAGGCTGAGAAGAGCAGCTGGTGATTTCTCTTCATCTCTGTACCTGGGCCCCTCATCATGACAGGATTCTTATCTACACAGAAAGAGGGGAAGCTACTGCTGTTACAAATGTGCTCATTAAATCAGGCTGATGCTTTCATTCAAAAAATATCTGCATGTGTTTGGATGTTTTTCTTGATGTATTTTTGCCATCTGTGGTGGTGGATGCATGCACACAAGTACATGCAAACCTTAAATGCACTTAGGGAAAGCCCCCAAAATGCAAAGCTTATGGGTTTTGAAGCTAGATGGTAGTCTCATGTTTGACAGTGAATCTTTAGATATATACCTAAAAGGAACACATTCACATTGCCTTTCATGGCCCTTTTTATCCTATGTTTTTTGGTGACTATCAAATGATAAGGGAATCAAGACAATTGTCTGCATTCTGAGAACATGCTGAATAACCAATGCAAGAAAAAGCAGTTTTGAAAAGAGATTTGCAACTGAAACGTCACATGGCAGTATGGCAACTTGTTTAATGTACAAGAATAAGATAATTTAACACGCTTCTCAAGGATTCTGAAAAAAGGCCTAGTGTTCCTCTGTGCCTGGTGTTATTTGTATTTGGAGGCCTTTTTCTGTATTCGGAGGCCTGTATTTGGCCTGGCATTGTATTTGGAGGCCTTTTAAAACACACAAAGAACTAGCGTTATTTAAGCAGAATTGTCCCATTGTGATGTTCACCACTAAGATGACTTAGAGGATTACATCAGAAATTGATGATGACGAGAACAAGCATTTAATGTTTATGTAGAAGGCTCTACCTCATACCAAATGTGTTCATTGACAAATATATTACAGTATTAGCACATTAGTGCACATCAGCAGATATTGGAGTTTAGGCTTTGCTAGCTGTTGGAAAGAGGGATTCTAGCTATTTTTCATCTCCACAGCAGAAGCATTCTGAATGTTACCTTTGGCACTTGATAAGGCATGGACTGGCTCCCACTTCGATATCCAATGCAAGACAGAAGGCATTTTTCCCATGCTGCAGCTTCACTTAGAATCACCCAGTCCTTCAGTTTACAGTAAGGATGTTTAAAGGGAGTCACACTTTGGTTTTACCTGAAAATGCCTGTAAGAGATTTATGATGCCTTTCTCAGATTTTTTTTTTTCAAACCATTTTCTCAAATGAGTGGGGCAGAGTATGTCTTGCTAAATAGTAGGATAGGGAAAAGCTTTACCACAAGCACAGGTTAAGTACATCTTATTCACTTAAGTTCTTGCCCCAGGGTTAGAGACTTTTGTTTGAAATGCACCTCCTTATGTTGATCTTGCTAGACATCTTTAATGAGTGTTTCCTGGTCAGACAGTCCCCCCATGCTAGTTTGACTGTTGGGTACGAGGACTGAGATTGGTTGCACTTTGTGTATTAAAATTACAGTTATTTGCTGAGACATGTTATAGTCTTTACTCATTGGCTTCTCAGTGGCAGCCCCAATTAATCTCTTGCAGAAATACTCTGTAGAAATGAATATACTGCCAAATAGCAAGAGAGCAGTTACATGGCTGAGGCGGAACATTTTAATTTATTACAAGGGAATCTTTCAGAAATCAAATCTATATGCACTCATGAAAGATACAGAATAAGGTAAAGGAGTACACCTCCCATCAACTAGTCTTCTGTATACTACGTAAAATCTTATTTTCTCTACTTTGGCAAAGAAGTATTGGAGCTCCTGCTGAGTTTACAGAAGAACAATAAATAATAGAGATGAGTTAATAACCATGGTCTGAATGACACCATGGAAAGTACTCTGCGGCTTGAGCACTGTAGAACTTTCTGTATACAGTATTTTCTTCTTAGTTGTTCCACTGGGTGGCACAACTCCTACATTGCCTTTTTCAAAGATATCACTCAATATTTGAATATGTTGAATTATTTTGCTGTATTATTTTGTGCCAGCAGCTGCAGCCTTGAGTCCTAATCACATTACCTAGCCAGGGATTTAAAATAGGGTTTTAAGCTAATTGGAAGGCAAGTGCCACTGTACTGTCTTTAATCCAAGACAAAAATTACCCCCTCACGCTTTTTCCAAACTGTGGTTATCTGACTTTGAATGAAATCTAATGTGTTAGGAAAACATGTAGCTCAGGACTTAGGAGCAACTAAAGCTTTCCACAAACAGAGCACCTCGGTTTCAGGAAAGAAAACAAAAAGTATCTTCTCCCTTCATGGGAACTACTTCATGACCTGTATTTTAAAAAATTCTTCTGAGACCCTCACAGTTCCCAGGGTGGAAGTGGTAAGGAAACTGTCCTGCACTTCAGGTGGATCCACCACAGTCTTTTATTAAATACTTGACAGTGGCAAGGAAGAAATCTAGACCTCCAAATCCTGTCTGCTTAGAGAAATGTCAGCAAGAACTCATGACAACATTTCTCTCCATTGTGGTTGCCTTGCTGATGAAGAATATCTGGTTTTGTCCTTCAATGTTATAAAATGCTCTGACAGACTAACAAGACTCAACTGCTTCACAGCTCCCCCAACTGTTATTTGCTCTCCAGTTCTTCATCTCTTTAAGGCTTTTACTTTAAAAAAAAAAAAAATTATTCACTGTATTCCCTGCCAACTCTGCTCTGAAAGGTAGTTGAGCCCACCATAGTCTCCATTTCTAAACCTATGAAGACCTTCAGTCCTTAGGAGTGCTTGACTCCTGACATGACAAGGCTAGCCTGTTACCTCAGCTTGTCCTCAGGCAGAGGATGTATGGTGGCAGTAACAGCACAAGCATCTCCTTTTAAGTTAGATGTTTGCTGTCTCTCATTATATATAGGCATGATTAAGGAAAGAAATTCTGTAATGTTTTAAATGAAGTGTTTTGTTATAGTGACAGGATTCCAAGATATTTCTGGATTTTTTTTTTTATTTGTAAGCCTGGTGCCCAAAGAAAACACTTCCATAGCATAGTGGTTTTCTCTCTGTCGGTTCTGCCCTTACCTCCATTTACTGTTGAGCCCAGGGGTTAATTTCAGTGAAATCTGGAGGAGGAATAGGTAGAACTCAGAGGTGTCTAATTGAGTACAAAATTTGTGAGAACTGGCCTGTGCCTAGAAGAGAACTGTACAAATGAAGATCCCCCTGAGAGAACTCACACGTTATATTTAACATTTGGTTGTAGCTAATCAGTCAAAATGTACCTGACCATCCAATTAACATTTGTGCACTGTCAGATTAGCTATAACTCTGCTTTCTGGCTGTCTCTTGCAGGATGCAGCTGGAAATATTACTGCAGGAACTGGGTCATGACAGTAGGGGACAAATCTATAAGAAAACCATTTCATTAGTTATGCTAAACATGCAACAACTATTTTTAAATGAAGGAGGTGTCTCAGCAGTCAGGTTCACGTAAACCTTTTGTGCAGGCTTATGCTTTTATCTTTCAATGCACTATGGTTTTTATTTTTTGAATAAATATATTTGGGTTTTGTAGATTCAATTCTCTTTTGCTAAAATCCTGTTACAATAGGGTTAGCTCCTTTGTAACTATAAAAGGAGCAAGGCTGTAAGGGTATCCTATATGGCAGGTGACAGCTCCAGAGCAGTAAATCAGGATTACTGAAGCTCATTAATTTACCTATATAAGCAAATTTCTGCACCTCATTTTTGTGTCTAGAGTGCTTCAACTTTTCTTCTTTCTTTTTAAGCTACAGCTGCTATGCCCCCAGATCTTTACACACATGGGATAATTCCCCTTGACTTCAGTGGAGTTCTACCAGCCAGAAATTTTGCTTCTGGCCTTTTTTAGGACTTAAATTGTGTGTGTTGGAAGAAAATGTCAGATTAGACTCAGGAGAAAAAGAAATATGAAAAATACCCACATGTCTAAACTATGGGCCGAAAAAGGAAAGTGGGAACCGGTGTTGGATTATTTTCATTTAAATCACTTTTTATATTTGCTTGGAAATGCAAATATAGCTTTCCCAGGTTAAATAACACATCTGAAGTATTGTTTGTGACAGCAGACACTTAAGAGAAAGCTGATAGGAATAGAAATAATAGAATAGTATTGTTGTATCCTAAAATTAAAAAAGGCATTTTTAGGAGAAATAAGGAAGGCAATTTTGAAAAATCAGGTTTCCATACTTAATTTTTTCCCACTTCTAAGGAAGTTTCAAAGGAGAACTTTAACTTCCTTCTACAGAAAAAATATGCTAAAAGTGTGAATTATCTTCCCAAAGAACTTTGCCTTCTTAATTGTATTTAGTATTTGTGTTGCTTCTGCAGTTCCAATTATGCTGATGTATCCTGGTGCCATGTATCAATGTCCTTGCTAGCACTTACATTATTAGTTCCCGAGTTCTGCTGCATCTCTTGCTAAGTGCTGTGGCTCTGCTGAGGGCTTGCCCTTTGTTAGCTTGCCCTTGCAGATGCCTAGCAGAAATGAGGTTCTGCGAGGGCTCCAAATGAGAAGAGGGGAAATGACAGAAATTAAGTTGTTAGGACGTATGTGTCTGTGGATGATTAAAGGGTGAGTATGGGGTAGGGTGGATGACACCTTAACTCATAATACCTGTCTTTCAAACAGTAGCTTGGTTGGGTTGTCAAGGGATTGTGGTTAGGAGAAGAGTATTTCCCCTGTGGGCACTTGGAGGCTGTAGTTACTCTGCACAACCTTGTTCTTCACTTGAAAACAAGACCTGTAACTATGTGAGCAACACGGATGTTTGTGTGAAAGGGAGAGGTTCAAAGTGAAGCTCTGTATGAATGAGAACATACAGGTAAGGTGAGAGTGCTCTTGCTGGGAGAATAATGAAAAACAGGAGATGAAGTTACTTGCCACATGTTTTCTCTCTTCTTTTCTCTTCTTTTCTGTTCTTTTCTCTTACCCTTTTCTGAGAGGGAACAGAGCTTCTTATCCCTTAATGGCCTTTATTTTTCAAAATGTATTTTTCCTGCTCGCAAATACCAACTCTGCACATGATTGTACCACTAGAAACCTCTTTTTAGTGACACGGTTTTTCACTTTGTTTAGGGAACAGATGGAAAGTATGCTGGCCAAAACATTCTTTCCAGAGGAAGGTGTGTCTCTACTAACTTACCTTCTGAGCACTTCCACCCTCAGCTTAAGTTTCTTCCTTTAAAATCTTTGTTCTATTGGAAAGGAGGGGTCAGGTTTTTGGTTATTGCACACAGCAATCCCAATGGCTGTAAGTTGGAACTTTACTCCTAGTCTTAAGAAAATGAAACATTTTGTATTATTTACTACATGGGACATTTTCTTTATGGACTATTATCTAAAAATAGCCCATATCTTATCCAACAGAATAGCAATGAATGCTCATAAAACAAAGTGAGAGTTCATGATTATTTGTGGCTTTGCATTAGAGTGTGAATCTAATCCTTTAAACCCTAGGTTGTTGATTTATTTTTTTGAAGCTATTTCTCTAGCTCTGATACTAGCCCGCCTACTTAGATGCATAATTAGTTTCAAGATCAGAAGGACTTCAAATAGAACAGTGCCGTGAACTGGGTGGTCTGGTTCCTTTTAAGTGCTTGCCTGCTGCAAAACTGTTAGACATAGAAAGCATGGTTTTCCTTCAAATTTTAACTTTACACCCTTGCTTGCACAGGTAGATTTGATATTAGTATTAAAAAAGAAAAGCAATAGATGATTTAAAATTTTTTTTAAGGAGAAAATTACACAGCATCAAACTCTGTGTTAGAATAGTTATCAAAGTGCTTTTGGTAGCTAGTTCCAGGTAAGCAGTATTCAACCGGCGAATTCGTGTTGGTTACAGATGATGACAACAGTAACAGAAATTTCATGCAATTAATAATAACTGATTTTAGAGAACTTTCTACTCAGAAGTGAATCATTAGCTTACTAGTGATCTCTTGGACTGTTCTAGTGCCATCTGTAAGGAAGGAGGGCTTGGGGTCCCTCTGTCTGTCATGAAAAGTGACTGTTCAGAGTGTGTCTGTAGGGTACGATGGATTTGCTGTTAATGTGTAGAAATTTCTGCTATTGGGTCACTGATACCATTGTTCTTTGGACAGTCTAATGCAAAGCTAGTGCAGATAACTTTACATTGTGTCTTTGATGGCAGGCATTTCCAAGCCGAAAGAAGTAAAGTCACATCAGTAAGTGAAACCATAAAAGCAAAGAAGATAGAGAAGGGATATGGTGAACCTTAGAATAAATCCAGCCTCTGTTGCAGCCAGCTGGTGGCATTTAGGTATCTATCTATCTGTTGCATTATCCTATAGAATGCTTTTAAGGCCTGCAACTTAGCAAAGTACATAGTGAAGACTGAAGGAGGGCTATGGCAAAAAGTCCAGCAAACAAACAGAGGCAGTTAATGCTAGCCCTAAAGGATGAGGAACATGGAGACTATAGCGATTCAGGTCATGTAAGAACTTGCAGACAGAGATAGAGGGAGGAACTTGACAAATGTCAAGGGACAGGATGTACTGAAGAGAAAATAAGCCTGGAATGATTTTGAATTATGGATTTGATGTTAATGACACCAGAAGAGCAGAAACACTTAGCTTTCACTGTAGAATTGGTTTGGCTAGATTTTTCTACTGTTTTTAATTAAGTATTAGGGATGTTGAGAAAGCAGACTGACATGGCAAGATTTCTGCTCACTACCTGAGAAGGAGTTCCAAAACCAGTATTTGAAGGAACAAGAGAGATCTTTGTTGAGGTATACTGTTTAAATTAATGTCATTGGTTTGTGAGTACTCACAAAGAGTTAAAAAATTCCACACTGCTGAAGAATACAAAGATCACTTAAGGAAAAATACTAAAATGTAGATCAGTCTCTAGAGGAATAAGCAGTAAATGAAGTGGGACAAAACTCAAAAAGTTTGTGCTGGAGTGAACTGCTTCAGTCCTGAAGTTAGTCATGTAATTGGTGCTGTATGTGGATTCAGTGGTTTTCCTGTACATATCAGCTTGCAAAATGGGGATGTGAATGATCTAATGCCCATCTTCTGTTTCAGTATATTCACATCAGTTTAACTGCACCATAACTCACAGAGAGGTTTTCTCCAGTGCTGTTCCCCAGTGGCATGACGACACATGACATTAGATGTAATATCTTTTTGTATCAGTATATGAAGCAAACCTGATACTTAATTTAAAGAGGGAAAAGTATGGATGAAAGAACCATGAATTCAAGATGTTAAGGTTAATAGGTCAAAATCTAACCTAAATAAAACTCTCAATGAGAGTTTTGCCTGGGCAAGGACTGTGGGATTTAGCCTTAAGAGAATTAACAAGGTACATCAGGTCTCTTCACTGTTCTGATTGCCAGAAGCCTGTCTGGACTGTGTCCAGAAATACATTCTCAATCACAGCAGATTAACACAGCTAATACAGGAAATGATGTGTACTGTTTCACATTGTCTGTTCTGTTTTTATCTAGACAGGTACAGTAACAACCATACAGAGAAAATAAGAGGGGAAAATGCTGAATTATTTTAATCAGCTGATGTTTTTCTCATATACCTGTTTTCTGGGAAAGTAATTATTTTAAAGTAATTGTAAGCTGACTCTGAAAAATCCTGTTACAGTTCTTTCTTGACCTTGGGAATACTTTTTGATCTTTTAAAGCTGTTGTGGATCCCTCCCCCTTCAAAAAAAGCATCTCATAAAATGTTTACAAGTCTTGTTTATATTCCCATACCATTTTTCATTATGCTTTGACAGCTTCACTGAAAAATTATTTTAATTATCTCAAAATGAATCGCACAAAGAGGGAATATGAAAATATAAATCTTATGTCTGACTGTACTTTAATTGCTTCGGCTAATGAAACAGGCATGAGATATCTACACAATGTGAAAGCTAAATTGCATGAACAATATAACCAGTATTAGAAATATGCTGAATCTGTAGTACTCACTCTGCTTCAGTGGGAAGATATGGGGACTGTACCTGTTTTGCAGTGCTTGTTTTCTGCTCCTGATATGACAAGCTAATTTCAATGGGAAATGGTGTTGAAAACACCTAATAATTATCTCTCCCGTTCTCTAGGTCAGCAGCATGGAGACATTAATGAACAAAACAAAGTAAATTTATGTTCCAGAAGCTGTGAGCCCTCTCCTGCCAACCTATCCACAAGAGTTCAGTTATGTGAGTAGTTGTGTGACAGTATAATGCGAGACAATGCCTTGTATAGGTTATTAAAGCAAAATGTCCATTGATTACATTAAGTAACCTATTCCTACAAAAATGTCAATGAAGCAAGGTAAAAGTGGGAACCAGCAGGCAATAGAATGATTTTAAATATATACACACATAACAGGTCAAATCTGTATGTCTAATTACGTATTGCCTGTTCCCACAGTAGAAATTTTTGCTTCATCAGTTCCTAACCTTGTGATCTTTGACCAAATTTTATCCAACACATTGCACACAGGCATTTTACTTTTACAGACTTCTGAATTTTCAGCTGTTTAGAAGCTATTCATTGAATGCAACAAAGAACAAGGATATGACAGAAAACCAGTGTTCGAACTGTTACATTGTCAGTGACTCTTCCACCAACATAATGCAGGAATGCTGCAAGGTTATTAACCAACAAATCTCTCCTCTGCAGTCTAAAAATATCTCCCAATTGGGTGCCTCAGTGAAATGCCATGTGTTATAAATGGCAAAGCTGATTTCCAACTTACAGGGATAGTGAGGAAGGACTGCAGGAGCTTTGATATTTAGCAGAGTGGTAACAGACATGTTGCCATACACTTAGCTAGCCCTAAGTAATTGTTTTCCTCTATCCTCTTGTGATAATGTCATAAGTTAAAATCCTGCCATTGCTTACCATTGTCTTTATAGGTTGTTTTCTTTTTTTTTTTTTCTTTTTTTAATTTTGGGATAATAGTCTTTAAATCTCAAAGGGTTTTCCCTCAGTTTGCAAATTTGTACTGAGTTGTAAATCTGTATGATTAGTGACAGGCATTAAGGGAACTCGCTGACTCAGGAAATTAGTAGTGATTAGGAGAGGCTTTCACTTAGGTCAAATCAGCAGTGACAGGACGTTTTTGCCATCTGACAACTTTTTTAGGTTCACACTGGCCCTGGATGCTTTGAATCTTTACAGCACATTGCCTCTTCTGCTAGGATGTTTTACCTGCTGTTTTCAACAGTAACAGTTTCATCGAGTGTAGCAGTGGGCCAGATTTGTCATTAGTGTAAATCAGAGGGGTACTACACTCTCTTACACCAGCAGTTCATCTAACTGCATGTATCTCTAATAATGTGACATGGGGGCATCAAGCCAAAATTGGGAGACTTTTTCTGGAAAAGCTAATTCATGTCTTGTTCATGGGAGAAAAGGAGTGGGCATTAGTAATTAATGCTGTCTTCTCACATGCAATAAATACTTGCAGGACAATCTCAGTTTCTCACAGTATATAAACCAGGATGGCATAGTATTTGTCCAGAGTATAAAGTGTGTTCTTACCCAGCTATGTTATTTCAAACTGTTAAACATTTTTCTCTGAATAATGCCTTTTCTAGTTCAGATTTCTTTGTCTCTACTCATCACTTTGCAGTCCAGCATTCTGTCACTTTACTGTATTGCATTAACCTGTGTTGGGCAGAGTGATAATCTGACTCTTTGTCAATATGAACACCCTTGCTACAGGGGGCATCATTAGCTTTCTGTCTTCCATGGTAATGTGATCCCTTGGAGGTAACCTCTCACATGCTTACTATTGAAGCAGTGCTCAGGTTGCTAATGGATTTTCCTGTTACATTGTTGGTTTAAAAAAAAAAAAAAGAAAAATTCAAGTATTATAAATACAGAGTACATATATAAGTCAAATGAACAGGTAGCTATTTCAGGAGTTATGTTGCAGACACCAGTTACACATACAAATCAGAAAAAACAGCTGATTTTTACAATGTCATTAATGAATATGAGTAGATTTTATGCAATTGAACATCTATCGTTCAGTTTGTTCCAAGCTGTTGATTCACCTATGAAATGACCCACCAGTGAGCAGTACCATCTCTATTCTTCTTTCTGAATATTTAAACTAAC
Source organism: Fratercula arctica (assembly GCA_947846985.1). NCBI lineage: Eukaryota > Metazoa > Chordata > Aves > Charadriiformes > Alcidae > Fratercula > Fratercula arctica. Next base: position 33,704,490 of record CANTUZ010000010.1, read on the forward strand.
TATGTATTATTTCATACTCATCAAATATTTCAAGGCTTTATAGTCTTTCTAGGCTGTTGTTTGGAACAATTAGTTTGGAATCTGTTATTGTGCGCTCTTGCTACTAATTCTGTTTCACCATAATTGATGCAAGTGCTTACTTAGCTTCCTCCAGCGACTTGATGAGCAAAGAAGTCCGTGGTGTGCTATCATTCTAGATACTGCAAAACAAGTTACCACAAAAGGCAAGTTCAGTTCTGTAGATGAGCTTATATGTAGCTTTCTGCAGCATAATGAGTAAATACTATGTGCTAAACCCATTGTAGCGTACAATAAACAGAGCAGTTGAGATTTACCACATAATTCTAATATTGTTTATTATTAATACTTTCTTATACTTGGCAGAATTAGTGAGTGAATTTAAACATTAAGTGAGAGTGAAAAAGCGCCACACTTCTACAACAGCATTAGTATTTTTAGGAGAAAAAGGAGGAGGTTCAGAAACTGAATTCATTTTGTGAGCTGTATTGAAGATGCTTCTTCAATCTTTATAATGATATGCAGAAAAACACTAGCTATAATCAACTACGGAAACAAAAGTATTATACACTGTATCCTGAGGAAAATCTGTGTGCTTTTACTAATGTTAGAGGGAACAAATTTAACTGAGATGGGTCCATTTGTGAAAATCGTGCCATTTTTGAAATATATTTGGAGAACAAAAAATTACAGTTGTTTATGAGCTAAATTGAATCAGGAAATGCTCTTGGAGCTGAAAAGCTATGGAGAAGGCTTTGTAGATAAATTGCTGTAGTATTCATAATAGGAAGAGGAAAAATGACAGTATAAAGAAAACTGATTAGATACTCAGAGGGAACTTTTAGTCCCATTGAAGTAAATGGAAATTTTGCAGCTGATTTCATCTGTACCATGATTTAAATATGTCAGAATGATGCTCTGCTAGAGGTTCTTTGGGTTTGTGCCTCCATCACTGAAAATACATCATTAAAGGCTTTAATTTTAGAGGATTGCATTTGCACTGTGAAGAATTGGTTTTTTAATTTCTTAAATACCCTGTCTCAATTCCTTAATTATTTCAATAAAAACAAAACAAAGCAAAAAGCAGTGAAATTGCTCTTAATAAGGTTCTTCATGTTGAGACACATTCTCAGTAGTTATAATTTTTTATTTGTTTTACCTTAGCATCTAGGAGGTCCCCATCAGGACCAAGCTATAACTTTATTAGGCCAAAGCCCTCATAACATAATGCCAGACCCAAAGAATTAAGAGGGTATTAGAAGTCAGTATACCAATTAATGAACTGGACTCAGGCTGAAGGCAATGAATTGAAATCCTGGCTACAGCTGTTGGCATCTTATTTTCACCAAAAAAAAAAGGGGGGAAAAAAATCACAAATCCAAGAAATTTTCATTTTCTTCTTCACTTCTCTTTCCTATACTTTACACTTTTCTCCTCTGCCCTACAACTTCCTCTGACTTCAGTGGGAAAAGCAATGAAGAAAGCAGAAAAAAGAATGAGGAGAAGAAAAATGTGAAAACAAATTTAGATTGTTATCTTGAAATTATAAAAAGCTATCAAAATTGCTAAAAAAAAGAAATAATGTTTCCACAGGAATATAACCTGTGGAAAAACACAGTGTCAAACAACTCCTATGCATAGAGGCTGATCTATAATAAAAAGCCTGATGTATACAGCTGTAGAGCTGGTGCAATCTTCAGTGTACGGTGACATACAGCAGGCAAAACAAGGGCTATTCCCTGACTTCCTAAAAAGAAAACTTTTCCCAGTAAGTTTATAACTTACAAGTACCGAAGCCAGTTTTAGGTGGTGGAAATAAAGAACTAGTGAGTATCTTCTACCAAAAATATGCACTTTCTCGTGGAGATTTGATAAAGCAAGTTAAAAAAATTAGTGGAGAAAAATTAATTGTCAGGAAATAGAATATCCTGAAATCTTGGGACTGGATCTTCGTTTCTTAAGGATGCTTAATAGTAACATTGAACCAATTTTATATACTAGGAATTTTATAGTATAAATCATTTCCTTACAGCCACATAATTTTTCATTATGCAATAAGGTAATGCAAAATACTATGTATTCCTGTTACAACTGACCGTGAAAGAGTATGACTATTTCATGAATGTTAACCCATTCAGTGGGTTTTCCTCTGGGTGGGGATAGGGGCGTGTGTGTGTCTGTGTCTATAAACTGTGACCACTAGTTCTGCTGGAAATATACTTATTCATCATGTAAGGTATTTCACCATGATTGCCATGGGCTTGCATAATTTTTATCCAAGTTGAAACATTGTGTATGATTTCTTGTTGTTTTTGCACTCTGTAGAAAATAAAGCAGGACAAGGTAGGTCAGAGAAGTTGGCTTTGTGCTGTGTTGGGGTCACGATGGGAGTACTGCTCATGTGTGTCTCTGGTTCCAGAGTGAATGCTGTTCTGTGTTTTGTGTTTGGTTCTTGTTCCCAGAGCTAGGGAGTCACTGCAACACCCTGAATATCTTCTAGCTTCGAGCTCCCTACAGTTGCTACTCCCGCAGCTCAGTCTTCCCTACAGCTGTACAGGCCAATGGCAGCCACAGCCAGTGTCATCTTGATACATTTGCTGCCCCTTTGGGGAATGTTGAGGATCTCTTTCTCCTTGATTTCTGGCTCCTGCTCTTCTCCTATCAGTTTATTTCTTCAGGCAGGACACAGCTGATGCTGGACATTGTACTTGTGCACTGAACGGCAGGCCAGGGCCACAGAGGGCTCATAGGTACACAGAGTTCAATAACATGGCTCTCTAATCCATGTGGCACGAGTCTGAAAATCAGATCAGTGACAAAGTAGCAGTACGCTCTGTGTCTCAAGAAGAAAACTGTTGTCTTCTGTACTAGTTCACACTGTTGCCCCAGGGCAGGTGGTCTTATTCCTAGGTAGAATGAGGAACTTCAGAGGAAGCTCTCTGGGCAGGAATGCCCCTTATGTGTAGCCAGGTCTGGGTCAGATTATATGAGAGTGTAGGCTCTCAGTCAGCAAGTGAAGAAAAATAAAAATGGGCCTCTGAGAGCAGACGAAACTGTATCTTCTGTTAAAAAAGAGCATAAATGTTTTAATTTGTTTGACTAGTGAGACAGAAGAATTGTTTATACTAGAGTTGTCACAGAAAAGCGTTTAGGTTTTTTTTTTTTTAGGTTGTCGAATCAGAAATGTCACCCATCTGGAGTATCAAATTTTGATCACTGAGTCAGAATGTCGGAGTCCTTTTGCTAGGTCCTCTGAAATTAGAATGCTGCTCTGTTGCTAGGCTGGGTCTCTCTGAAGCTGGGTTTGTGCTGTTTATGTTATGGTTTGCTCATGATTAATAAAATATTAAGTCTCCCTTTCCAGGCAAAAATGAACAGATGGGGGAATCAGCTGATCTGATGAACTCTGTGTGTACATGTACGCAGTCAACAAATAATCAGAAAAATAGGAAGGATCATGCTCAGATGTTACCTATTTAAAAATATTTATAAAATCACATACTAAATATGCTGCCAAAAGGGTGGATTGACTAAGGAAAGTTTATTATTGTATGCATTATTTATCTGCTCTTTCATTCACAACAGGTTTAATTAAAAAACTGCAGTTTTTCTAAATATTTATTCAGGATGCTGTTATTAAATGTAAATGTGGCATTTTGCATAACGTCAGTGTTAACTTTTTGGATTAGAATTTTAAAGAGAGGTAAACAAATCATGAGTATTTCTTAGGAAGTGTTTATGTGCTTTTCATTTCAATAACACCAAGTCAGCTGGCAAAATTGTGTAAAAATAAGTATCTATGAGAAGTAATAAATGGCCCTGGAATATATTCTTTGGTATGTTTAGAGTTGCAAAACCCAGCAAACCCCTCACATAAAAATAGCTGGAACACAACAAAAGACAAAAACCAAAATAATCTTCATCTGATAAAGTAAACCTGTACAATTACCTCGTTTACCTGTTCCCCAAGTAGTGACTCACGCCAGTGTTAGAGGCGAAATGTCTCACAGAGCAGAGTCAAGCACTGGAGGAGAGTTGCCAGCCTTGGGGAGAGTGAATGAGCCCAAGAGAGATGTGAGAAGACAGAGGTGTAGGGAGTGAGGTATTCCCAGCCACGGCTCCCAGACCAGGAGTGAGAGAGCCATTGATCCTGGATAGCTCTCATGCAGGTAGGGGCACTTTAGGTCAGTGGCTATACTGAGGAAGCAGGCCCAACCACGTTCTTTGGTACAGAATTGTATCCATGGAGAAGTATGAGGCAAGAAGAAGATGCCTAAAAGGAGTCAAAGTGTCTGAGTGCTACAAGAATACTGCAGCCCACTTCAAGCACACATCAGTTTGGCTGAATGTTCCCACCAATTCAGTAATAGCGGTCTCAACATCCAGTTTTGCCCCTGAAGTTCCCCAAACACTAGCACTGGCAGTTCTAAAGCCTGACCTTGTGTGAGTGTCAGGGACTCAACACTCACAGCCCTGTTGAGTACTCAGGACTATAAAAGGCACATGCCAATAGAAGAGATGCATTCCTGTGCATCACTGAGTAAACTATGTTTGGAGGACCGTGACCGAAAGAAGGAAAGCTGTGTTCAGAGGACAGTTCTGAAAATGGGTTTTACACAACCGAAACTGCACATGATATTGTTTCTAACCTTAAACAAGAACCACCCACAGTTGATTTAACACTGGACACGGCTGAAGACATATAAAAGACATTTTGCTTATCTGTATTTCTAACTTCTTTGGATCAACCCAGCAGTCTTTTACTGAAAGGTGATTTCCCCATTGAATGACAATCAGGCTACGTTGCTATTAATAGAATTGAAGAAGCACACATCTGCTCTACCCTCCCCTCTTGCTGTCAAAGCTAAGCACCTAGGAGACAGCAAATGTTTCTGTTTACTAACGGAAAAGTACCTGGACAGACCTCACTTGCCCTGGGAAGGCTAAAAAGTGGGCCACAGGCACTTTCAAGATAAAAAGGAAAGCTTAGATAGGAGGCAGACAAAAACCAGCTATGGACCAATAGAGAAAAAATAGAGGAAAAATTTCCATTACCTCTCTTCATCCTTCTGAATTCCAGCCAAGACGAACTTTCAAGACAGCTTTATTCTGTCCATCAGAATGCCTGTGATAGAGGAAATTTGCAATTTTCCCATTCTCTGACCTTCTAATAGGACAGAAGTTTTTTGGGTTGAGAAACTATCTTTCCTCTCTAGGCTGCCTCTCTCCAGGTACCCTCTGCACTACACAACCCTAGTTCATTGATAGGGCACCCCATTTTGTGTATGCAAGGAGACAGAAGTCATATAGAAAAATGTGGTATTAACAGAAACTGAATCTCATTTCCTGATAAATGTCTAGCCCTTCAATAACTCTTTCCAGAAGCAACCTTCAGAGCATGTAACAAGTGAGGTCATTATAATTTGGGACAGGGAAACTGAGGCAGCATTATGCAGTGCTTTCATACAAAGTTGTAAGTAAAATCACAGAGGCAGCATGATAAATTACCAAGTATGATAATTACTGTTTATTCTTTGTACTGCCTGAGTGATGAACAGAGCTCTGTCTGTGTCTGTGCAAGCACTGGGTGAACTTACAAATGCATTTCAAATGCATTATGCACAATGATTTGGTTTAAGGGCAATTTAAAGCCTTTACCAGCTTCTTCAGTAGTCTCGACTAAAGGTTCCGTCACCGTCCTGGGATAGGTAGGACTGCAAAGACGGACAGAAGTTATATCTAAAATGTCAGAAAGTGTTTCATGTGCGTATTATCGAAAGGTTGCCATATTATGTCTCACTTGGATAGAATAGAATTTGCATTCAATACACTGCCAGTCTTTGAGAGGGCTCAGATTAATGCCCAAAATGTCTCTTTTCGTGAAAAGGGACCTTGTGCAAATAATAAAAAAGATTTACCTCATACATGGATTGCTGGACTCTGTTAATAAGTGAAAGAAAGTGTAATGATCCTTTGTCAGAATTACCTCAAGAAATAGCATCTCATATGTAATTGTTTTGTTAGTGTATAGATTATTTTATTAGTATACTGATAGAAGTTGGTCAAACCTCAAATCTCATCTTTTTAAACACTAATGTAACTATGGGCAGTTCTGCGTTGGAAAACTGCTCTAACTTTTAGGCAAAGTATGATCCAATGAGTTTATGAGTTTCTCTGTGGAACAGATCTGATACCATTTCACCTAGTTTCTCTGTGCTTGAGAGACCTTGGTGCCATAACCCTGGCTTTTGTAATAACTTTGAGTGGGTCAAGTGAATATTACAATGGCTAGAAAATTAAATTTGCTGAAATGTGAATTTTCTCTTTGGTGCTACACCCAAAGTAGTTTGCTCTCAGTCTCGTTGCAGCTGGTTTTCTGGAGCTACAAAGTGTCCAAAGATGTCTTACTTGCTAAACAGTCTAAGAAATGTGGCTTGGTAAAGGGTACTTGGGGACATATCTTAGAATACTTAAATACAACTGAAACTGTGCCCATGTGAGGCTTCTATTGCATTTGGAGTTGAGGACTGAACTTTTTGATGGAGTACAAGATGGGAAGGTTTTATTTGCTTATCCACTCCAAGATTCGTGGTTAACCTTTTGGGCCAGGTGGCATTCCATGTGAATTGGTTTTAACTGGATTTCTGACTGTTGGATAGATAGATTAGACAGACTTGTCAGAAGCCAAGTATTATCAAGTGCTCAGAAGGATCTTGGGGTATGGGAATGACTCCAGTCCTTCTGTGAACTCATGCTTGCACTTTGAACAGACACCTCAGCGTTTTCTGTGCATTGCTGAGGGACAAAATCCTTGAAATGGCTGGAATGGTGCCTGTGCGTTCAGTGCAGGTCTCCTCCTCTAAATGGCATATTTTATACTCTGGAAACACTTAGTACTCAGCACTGTTGCAGTAAGCCTAGTGCATCCCAAAACAAGTGTCAAGTCCCTGTAAATTACAGAGTATAAAAGCTGTAATTTCCCCTATTCCCCATGGGCAAAGTGTAATTCATACATAACATTATTTTAATGGAAATCTTTTATTCTATTCCTTGGTGGGGAGGGAAAAGGTAGAAACTATCACAGTGGCTAAATATTTCTCCTTGGGCATTCATATGAATGTTTAAGTTGATTTTTCATTTCATTTAACACAAATACTTTACGCTCCCAGGGGAAATTATTTTCCGTCATATTTTCAGTGTTACTGTCTTTCAAGGACTAATTTGTTACATACAGCTGTTCAAGGTGGAGGTGAAAGAGGAATGAAAGGAGAACAAACTAAATTTCAGTAACAGTTTGGAAAAAAACCCAAAAACTTGTGGAGTATCGTAGGAATTAGCCAAGTCTTCTCTACTGCCCACTAGGCTAAGTGGCAGCTGTTCTGCCTGCTTGACTCATCTGGGAAACATTTGTATTTGAATCATTTTATAGACCATCCTGAGAAAAAAACATTTTGTGGCTGTGTCACAATACCATTTCATTGCAGTATCAGCTGCTTTTTACAATTTTAAATGAGAGCAGAATCAAGCTTAGTGAGAATATCACCGTGATCTTTATCAGACTATTTGGGATGAGAGTTGTTGCCGTTAGGGATTACATCACTGTTTTAGGCAAATTGTTCCAGATGTTCTGCTCATTAAGAATATGAATCTTTTTAGAAGAATAGGACAAAGTAATTCTTTAAAAATCATGGTGGGCTGACAGACAATTACTGTATTTCTAAATGTAGGTTTTGTGGAACTTGCAGTTCCTGAAATGGAGTAAAAAGGGGAAGTTAAAGGAAAAAGTCCCATTTTAATAGGTACCTATCCAGAAAGAAGTTGAACAATAAATCTCTCATTGTTCTCACTGGAATTTGGGCTGCAGACCTGGTCTTTTCTCAATGGAGGGGAAAAAAAGGAGGGTTCATCTGTCCTTTTTTATTGCTAATTGGAATTTATACAATACATACAGCGAATCAGGCTTTGTAAGGATGAAGCTGAACAGATGCTTCAGAAATCAGAATTTTCTGTGCATCACAGAGGAAGACAATCCTTAAAATCACTGAAACGTATGAATGGTCTTGTTGAAGTTAAAATGTTGTGTAAGGGTATTAAAATTAAGCCCAGAGGACTGTACACATGAAAACCCAGTTCATTCAAGTCCTGCTATGCCTTGCAGTATTCTTTCTCATAGTGCTCACCAGCATATTTTCCTTTCTAAACATTTATCATGTTAGAAACGATCTGAGCAACCATATTTTGATGTACACAAATTCTTAAATGAATTCCCACATTTGAAGACAAATATTCTCCTCAATTACACACCAAGAAGAGCTATTCTTCAAGGAGATTCTTTAGTGCCTATGCTTCTGTCCAGACAGACCCTTGTTTGTATCAAAGACATAGTGAACGTTGGCAACTTCTAGTTCACTGAAACTACTCATATTTCCATATAATCACCTTACTCCAGTTACAGGTCTTATGAGAGTAGCAGGTTTCATGGATAGCAAGCACAACTAGTCCCTTTTACAGAATACAAGACTTTGTCTGATAGAGGACAATATTAAATCCTATGTTTTTTATTAGGAAGAAAAGCCGAACAGAAGCCTTTAGTTGATGCTGAAAATCTTTGAGGTTACTATGTTTTTATATTCTCACAGTCAGCTGTATTCCTAGAAAACATTTGTATTTCCAAGTATTTCAGAGTAAACTGTGTGATAGTTCAGATAATATATTTCATGGAATGTATTTTAGTTGCTTGTTTACAGGCATACACACGCAATACGTCTGGATGGGTTTTTTTAAGCATAGATAATTTTTCATGATTTTTTTTTTCCCAGTGTTTTTTGACCAGCTTGAGATACTAGTTAAACTATTGGTGGATTTGAACAAATAATAGGTAATTAAGAAGTGTGTATGTTAGAGATGTAGGACAGCAGAGAAAAATGTTTAAGATCAACAAAATTATGATTTGTGGGAGGGAGGGGGTAATGGAGGAAAAAAGGAAAGAAGAAAACAGAGAGATTTATCATGTGAGCAACTAACAAATCAAGGGAAGAAAGAAACAGTATAATCTGTCTACAGAAGTTTTTTTACATAATTTGCAGTAGGGTTTTTTGCTATATATGATAAAACTTTACAGATCTTTTCCAAGTATATACAGATATACATAAATGCTGGCTCTAATTTTGACGTGACTTTAATAAAAATAAAATTAAACCCAGCCTTCATAACAATGTTTGGCTCTGGCATCCTGGGGGAGTGGATTCCATGGGCTAAAACCAGATTTTGAGAAGCAGTATGACTAAAGGGAGGGAGGTGCCTCAGTACCATTGAATGTTTGTAACCTTCGGTACTGAGACATCTGGCCTTCATTGCACACAGGGCAATTAGCATAACTTGTTATTAGTGAAATCAGTGATGCCTGTGAGAGTTACAGGAATGTTTAACACATTTCAGAATCCGACCGTTCAATGTCATTTATCCTTAAGGTGCTCAGAGAGTAATGAAAAAATTAGCGCACTGTGTGGAGCTACACTTCTTTTATATATTCTACATTTACAGCTATTAATTCCAGCTGAATTCCTGTCAGCAGATATAAGAGCAGATATATCAGATAGCAAAAGAAATGCCTCTGCAGCTATTTCAATTATGATGTAGAACTTGGAGGATGATAGCCTTGATGTACTTCCTGCTTAATGAAGTAGCATTCCTGTCAGATGGGTAATTGCTGCAGCAGGGCTCTGTTCAAAGAGATTTCTTCTCTCTGCTCTTATTCTGTACTCACCACTGTGATACCTCAGCTTCTCGAAGTTTAGGATGTTGCTTTCCTTTTGTGAGCTGCAGTCTTAATGAGGGCAATTGCTCCATGTTGGCCAGCACTGATTATTGGTAGCAGGCCCTATATTGTAAGTATACTCTGTGTGATCCCCACTGCAGTTAATGGGGCTGTAGGTAGAGTTTGTTGAATAACACTGACATTAAATGGAGAGATTGATCTTGCATATAGTGAGATTAAAGGTTGAATTTCCATTTTGTTTGGTGGGAGCAGGGCAGGGAAGAGGTAGTGGCACAAAGTACTGCTTAAACCTGGAATCTGAGGTGCTAAGAGCACTGGTCCAGCAGCATTTCTCTCTATTTGTACCTGTACTATGTAAATATCTATCACTACTGCCAAATGTGTACCAGGAACATTCAATGCTCTTGACCATACAGGGCACTGGCCTGCTAATAGAGTTCAGTGATCCCTCCACTGAGGAACTGGTACTGTTCCTTATTAGTGAAAGCTGAAACAAGAACCAGCCAAAAGACAGGGAACAGATTTTGAAAAAAAAAAAGCCAATACTTTTACTTTTGTCACTCTCTTCTGCTATCTGTCTCAAAGCTGCATTAGGCCGTTGGTCTGAACTGAGTCCTGACACTGCTGATCATGGGAACTATGGACAAAAACAGTGGCCAAGAGGAGTCATGGGTCTACTCAGAGGAACTGGGAAGCTGAGAAACATGGGTTTCAGTTTCTCCATTTTTCCTGGTTGCTTATATCAGCCTGTCATTGCTACTGCTGAGTTACAGAATTGCTGCTGGACCACATTGCTGCTGTTGTGATGAAAGCAGTGGCTGTGCAGGTTAATGCCTAGTCCATGTGTTACCCTGTAGCACTGTAGGCAGACTAAGATTAGGTAATCTAGGTGGTTTCCTATCAGCGTTCTGGTTTACATAGTGAAGAAAAGGTGGGTGCCAGAGACTGGTAAAGACCTGTGGGTTATAGACTGCGCTCATGTTAAAATATCATCATCGAACCAGCTGAACAGAGAATGTGTATATTTGTGCACCTACACATACATACATATATATATAGAGAGAGGTGATAGAGTACATGGAATAAATGTCTGTTTAAAACACTCTACATTGCTTTTAGGCTTTGAAGTCACATTAAGCTGTGGATGAAATGGCATGCTCACTTCCCTCTTATGGTCTTTTCCAGTACTTTCTGGGCAGCCACAACAACTGAACACTTGAGGTAAACATAAACTGACAGAATTTATTGAGCTGAATCAGGTCCATAATTAAGGCTTTTCTATAGAATATTTCTAATTGAATGTTAGAAAACTAGAGGTTGTTGATGTTTTCATAAGCAAATCACATTCTTTCAACAGTAAGTCAGGGGTTAACCCTGTTTATGGAGTTTAGATTGAATCCAGTTGAGATTTCACTCAGAAGGGAGAAGGAGAAGTTTGAAGTGCATTCCAAGAAAATGAACTCCCCTCTTTTCCTTTTTTTTTTTTTAAATTCAAATTGTTGCGTATTTGGAGAATTTTGCTGATGTCATAGCTGACTCCAATGGCCTCTAAGGGCATGAGGAACCTTGTTTGACTACACGGCTAAAGAGGCAATGCTGCTTTCCCTTTGATTCAATTGCTGGCTGTAGTAATACATGTGTTTGTGAATCATGAGCTGGATCTCTGCAATTTAACATGGTTTTAGTAATTTCACTGATGATGAAAACAATGTGTTCTGTTATTTGGAGCAAGAAACCACTGTGTGCTCCAGTGCTGTATGCATTTTAGATGATGTAGACACCTGAACTCATTTTTTCCCCAGGATCGTCTGCCACAATGCGCATCTCCACAACAGCACTGGTTCTCTGGAATCAGGAGGCTTGTCCTAGTGGAGGCTTTGGTTTCCACAGAAATGGGCATCATGGGAATGTGTAAGAGCGATTTCTTCACCTCTTCTGGGCCTGTCCGTATCAGCCCCACAAGCAAAAATGGGAGACTGGTCACTGCAGAGTATAAACAAAAGTCAAGAAAAGAACCTGTGTTTAAGTGATACGTAAAGAAACTGTGATAAGTAAACATGTACTTTCAGGATCAAAATACATACTATAGAATGTGTTTAAGAGAGACTGAATAACAAAAAAAACGCAACATAAAGCCCCAACTAATTCAGTTTTCTTTCCATCTGCCCCTTATTTAATTCTGGCAATCACTGCATGCTTTATATTTCCATTTCAATGCATTATTTAATGATAAAGCAAATCTGGAGAAAGGGAGGAAGATAGTTTCACTTGGACAGCAATCAGAGAGAATTTCTGTAAACATCTGGTTCTGTTTTAGACAGTTTTTAAAGCATTTAATATAAAATGCCATTAGAAGGTAGCAAATGAATGCTGAGTGTTCTCACTCTGTAAACAATGCATTTTTCCCTCCTGGAAGTTTGCATACAATTGAACGTGAGTCAAGTTTGTAGATAGGTTTCACAAGGATAACCTTGCATTTTCTAGTGTGAGTGAAAGAGACTTGCAAGAACAGCAGTTAAAGTCATTGAAGACCTCTTTAAAAAAGAAGTTCAAAAGATGATAAAGCCCAACTGGATACATTTCAACCAGCTGGATTTCAGTAATTGAATGAACATAGTTTAACAAGTAGTTAGAGATGAAAAGAGAGTAGTGAATAAAAATGGAGACAATGGAAAATTCATGACACAATGGTCTAGTCTTTTTCTCATTTGGACAGGACTCAGTAGATAACTTGGAGGATTGCCTGTGTCTTTGATATTCTCATATTAAGTGATATGCTCAAGTGATAACACCGAAGGGTATGTTTTTAGCTCAATTCATTATTAATAGCATGTTTCTATTGTCTTGAAACACTTCAGTCACATTTTTTATTCACTAAAAATAAATGCTCCAAAAGATATAAATAGGATTAGTGTCACAGCTGCAAGTAAATGTACTTGATTTAGAGATTATATTGAGTAATTGTAAATTTATGAATGTTCATTCATAGAGGAAACAACATAGGCCAAGAACGAAAATTGTCCTTTAGGACCCTACTGCTCAGGCCTTCCTATTTGGCAGGTCAAATGCTGTTGATGCTTAGTGAGCAGGCTGTAGTCAAGGTAGTCCTTCCTATAAGGGTTATTCTTGGGTCACGTTTTCATTTTAGAACAGAAACTCTAAATATATCAAAATAGGGTAAAGACAGCCAAATTCTTCTCATTTTCAAAGCAAGGAACTCAAAAACGTAGCTGAGGCCTGAATAAACAAACGCATTCTGAGACAACTTTAAGTGTACGAAGCGTAGACAACATGCAGTATGACTCTTTTCATAGATATGAAGACATAAAAATTTGAGGGTTTCCTCAAATGCATGGGCTGAAAAATGTAAGGTTTTGTATACTGTGACCGTTTGAGATTAGCTCTGAGTAGTGGATTGATATTATGTAGTTGATACAGGCCTGACTCCCAAACAGGTTTAATCTGAACAAAGGAACAGAACACGCTGAGCTTAGAGAGGGGACATTTCGGAATGTATTTTGTCCCTAGGATTTCTGTTAGCTTGCTGTTTATTTTTTTTTTTAAGAATTAGTCCTCACAGCTTACTGGTTTATGCTTCTGCCCCAGATTTCATGTTTCTGGTAGAGTCTGATGCAGATCTAAGGATGGGACTGCAAACAAAGTTTTGTTTAATCTTTTTTTTTAAGCAGCCACTGTAAATAAGAATGATTGTGAAAAAAATACTCAGAATAAATAACTGCACCTCTTCAGGTTTAGATGGATCTCCACCCTTCCTCTAAATGGATTACCAGCCTTTGCTTGCCTCTTTCACACAGATTTTCTGACCACAGTCAGCTTCTTTCATCAGTTCTCATCCTCCTGAGGTGGTTTATTGAGAATTAATTAGTATCTAAAAGTGCCCTAATTGAAGGTCCAGCTTGTGGCTTTACTTGTGCTGGTGAAATTGCACTTCAGGAATAACCAGCTGCTTCCTACTTAGCTCAATGGAAGATGTGGGGCTGGGGTTTTGCTGTAGAAGTACAATCTCAGCCACTGGCCTTATTTACTTAGCACTCCCTCTTCTAATTTCATTCAGGTTTTCTTTCACAGTTACTCAGAGCCTGAAGTGCAAAATCACGACTTTGTCTCACAATCCAGTAATTTGACAAGAGAACAGCTGCGGTATATGTTAGAATTCAGCTCAAATAACAGTGGTAAAAGACAAAAGAGAATTTGTATTCCAAGCCTGCAAATGTGGATACATCACAACCGTCCTCTCTTAACGTTAAAAGTACCTTGTGTGTTTTCAGAGTTTTTACACAATAGAGTAACACCATTTTTAACTGGGTAGAAAAAGGAGTCTTTATGCCACTTGTGATGGTACTGTGAACCCTAAGAGCAGTAAATTTGTAAAACAAGAAACATTTGCTAAGACAAATCACCTAGCTTGGCCTATTTAAATTTTACAGCCATGAATACTAGGAACAGGCACTTTTTTATGTTTAGAGGTAGGGCCAGAGGAAGAACATGGGCAGCACAGTTTGCAGAATTCATAGCATGGCAGTTTTTGGACCCAGTTTGGCCCACACTGGTAAATCTTCCTGGGATGGTTTAAGATACTTTGTTTTCCACCTCAGCTTCTGGTGGAGGTTACTGAACTTGTAGCAGGAAAAGAAGTACGGGTATCATGTTCTTGTGTCTTAACAAGTGCAAAACAAATTTCATGGACCTGAAAGGAAGAGATTTAGACACATAGTCCCTTCCTTTGCCTCTGCACTGGGAACAGTAATGGTCATGAGCTTGGAAATAGTAGCCAGAAATGGTGACTTCCTCAATCAGCTCAGGAAGATATGCTTAATGGCATGTGCCAGGGCATGGAAACTTTGCCAGGGCATTGAAACATTGAAACTGGGGGCAGGAAATTTTACTTGTGCCACCTGTTACACATGCTGTGTGGATGGTGGACACTAATAGAATCAAAGAAGGTGGAGTAAGGGGAGGGCTAAATATAAACTTCCACCTCTCCCCACCCACTGCTCCTTCCCATACTGACACTGCATTTGCACTGGGTATAACAATAGTGTATGGTACATCATCTGTCTCAAAAATGCCACCCTTAGGCTTAAGTCTGCTTTGCCCAGGGCTCGATTTTGAAGACGAAGTTGGAGACAGAAACAGGCAGTGGTTCAGATATAGTATTGCCTTAGACATGTGAGCTGTCAGTGGCATTATGACTGTTCAAAGGCAGAATAGGGATTGTTATCTCTTGTACAAATGAGGAGTGAAAGCTCAGAGGTTGAGTGATCTGGCACATGCTGTATTGCTCTCTCCAGGGAAGCAAGCCTTGGTCTGTGGGCCAGTTCATATGGGTCAGCTCATGCTTACGCTGCCTAGGTTCTGGCAAATGAACTTAGACAACTGAGCTGTACCACACTCAGCTGGGATCTGCACTGAGTCTGATGTGACATTCTTCTTGCCCTTTGCATTGTTGCCCTTTCTTGGTGCTCTTTTTTAAGGGCTCAAATACTCAAAAGTATCTGCCGCAGCAGGCCAGATTGCTTTTTGACATGACACAAGGGAGCACGGACTGCACAATCTTGAGTACGCTGAGGTGGCCTGTATGGTCTTGCAGGACGACAGCAGTGCCTGCTGGATGCTGTTGGAGGATTGATGCTCATGGAGAGGAGACAAACCAGATGTCATTCACGTCCTAGCTTCCTACTTCATATCTGGAGTGAACACAGCAGTGAACTATTCTGCGCTGCAGTTTCCTCTAGGGAGGAGCTAGTCACTTTTCTCTGGAGGGCAGCCCAGAAGTGAGCAAGGAGATATGCAGTCTGGATTAGTAGAGGGCCAGGCTCAGGTGTGAAAAAAGGACTGACACCAATTGACAGGAATCCTATTACAAAGCCAGGATATAGCCTGGGTTCCAGACCGATATATAGTGCCATTCTTCCTTCCTACACTTGCAACCAAATAACAGTTTCTGCTTCTCCTGAGCATTTTTGTATATGCTATTGCTTCAGTATGACCCCCTCTATTTAGAAGGTAACGTTGCATCAGAAGATGACAGAAAATAGACATGCTTAAGTGCTACTTAATGACATTTTAGAACCTTTTGTGGAATGTGAAGGATGTGTGGCTATACTGATATTTTAACTTTTACTGAGATGTGCTCAAAGAAGTGAGGTGACCCAGGCAACCTTCTCCAAGACCTCTTACTGCACATTTCTGAGTGTTCATATTCAAGTTTTTTTTAAGGTGAGAATCAGACAAGGTGTAGGCTGCATCAGGAGATGACTGTACTTAAAGGCGTTTGAAGCATAAAGTGGCACTGTGGACAGACGACATTTTTGTTTGATTTGATGCTAACCATGTGAGAAGCCTGACAGTTTAAAAATTGGCAATTTGCTTATATTACATGAAGGAAATGCATGGAAGGTAAACTGTGATACTTTGAAACTGCAGTACATTTGGTTGCCCAGCATCTACTGTACTGCTGTAGTAAGATTTGCAAGCTTTTCAGAAGAGACAGAAAGGATTTGCAAAGGCACTGATACATTTCAAATGCTTAACTAAAATTATTTTAAGGGAATATGAGAATAATATTTCTATTTAAAGGCACCTTGAATTTTTATGTTAAAAATTGGACTGCTTTTATGACATTTTCCTAGAGAGGGCATGTGATCTGATGTCGGTAAAAAGGGAATAATAGTGAGATTTGACTTGAATTTAGGATTGTCTGTCTTTATTAGTAAGCCTACCCCTTAAAGTATGCTGGAGCAATTCAGCAGCATTGAAGTACCTTGTGAATGTCTTATCTTAAGATACTTTCTTAGGAGGACTTTGTCTATATCAATATACTTGTATGCTATGCTGCTTAGAAAAATTCATCTTATATATGAGTGTAATTCATACTGACAAAACTTACTGCACAGACGGGTACACACACATGTTGAATCAGCTAGCCCTGTCAAAAATACACTTTTGCAGGCATCAGTTTGTGTACTAATGTGCCTTTTGCTGCCACATTTTTTCAGGAAGGAATCACATCCCTGTGGATTCTCAACTAATAAACCCATGCCAACAAAAACTTCTAATGAAGATGTAATTGTATTTAGAAATCATGTACTGTACTTCCATGTTTATAGTACATAAGTTTTATACAGAAACAAAACCCCCTTGCAGTTTAGTGGATGTGCAAATATGCATTTTGTTGGTGTTTTTCTTTAAAGTGGAAAGAAGACCTTAGAAGTCTGAGATGAAATTGTCTTTAAATGAAGCTGTTGCTTTTGGCTGGTTTTACTCTCTCTGCATCCCTCTCAAATCAATATCACTAAACATTTGATTTCATATAATGCAGGCAACATTTTCCATCTATTTAAAGTTTTTATGTTAATGGAGAACTTAGGAGATAATTCATTGAAGTGTCAAGACATTGAAACAATTTTTATTACAAATGAACTTTACACAAATTACTGATGAGAGTAGTGATTCTTTGCATATTGCTTCGTCTTTGGGCCATTTTCAGGAAAGGAGAGAGAAACTCACATTGACTTGTTCGGTGGTGTGTATGCTGTGTCCCACATTAAAAGCAGCAACTTGCTACTGGCTTGACAAATCAATCAAGCTGCTATCATTCAACTTCTTTATGCAGGAAAAACAACCTCATTTGTCAGGAAATCGCATCTGGTTTGTCACTAGGAAGAGAAGTCATGCCTTTTGGCTTTAAGAAATCACAGGACCTAGGGGAACAGTTGTGTTAGCTCAGTTGTGGAGGAGAACGCAAATTCAGCTAAACTCTTCTCAGATGTCAACTGATTTTAACTCATTTGATTTTAGTGGAGTCACATCCATTTTATACTAATGCAAACAAGTCCAGAATTAGGATCTCTTGGTATTGCACCTAGTCTTCTGCTTTGTACAGGATCATCATGCAATACAAATCATGGAGTTAACAGTGGTATAGGGGATGGCATAGGCAGGCATATAGCCCACATATTATAGTGTTTTCTAGCACTTCTATGAGGGCTGGTCTTGAATTTAATGCCATGAGAATTATGCGAACCGAGTGCACTTCATGGCCATGACTATTATTTTGTTGTTGTAATAATAAGTTCAGCCAAAGAACAATTTGTGCGTCTGATCACCAAGTATCAAGGGGTAGCCAGGAGGAAGATGAAAGGGAATGCAATCTATGCAATGAATTCTGTCACCAGTAAGGTACCCCATAGATTTCCTTGAAAACAAACATGTAGGAGGTAGGCAAGGGGAATGCAGGATACGTTATGTGTGAGTAACTCAGTATTTCCCTTAAAATTATATTCTCGTTTGCGTACCACTGCTTACAAAAAGTTGGCACTGTCACGGTAGATCATTCCTAATAAAGAAATGCTGAACTAATATTGTTAGAAACTGTTTTTTATTTCTGGTTATCTAGGTTCATAGTGACAGATGTGTTATCCCTGCAGGAAAATACGGAAAAAACCAATGATGTCACTCATTTTCACAACTCTCTTCTGGTAAAAATAACTGCTTAACTTGTGAGAACAGTGGCCCTTCAGCTGAACCACAGTGTCAGCCCTATCACAGTTACAGCTTCATCATCTGTGCCTGGCTCTCCGTAAAGGAGAAGACCAGCATCTCTCCTCCTCATCGCATTGCATAATATGTGCTCTTATATTCTGGATTACATGCACTCTGGAGTTTATTAATCATAAGGAATATGAAGAAGCTAATTAACACTTTCAAGCAGTTGTTAGTGCATTACATGGACACATAATCTGCTTGCTGTATACTTCAAAGTGTAAATAGCAATTTTAAAAAAACTTGGAAGCATAAGGAATAAACTAATGGTAGGAGTTATTAGAGGAGGAACAAGTTTCTTTCTTTCTCTGTAGAAGACTTTCTTTCAATATTTTTTAATTCATAATTTCATTTAATGTCTTAAAAGGAATAAACCTCAGTATCATGCATGGCTGGGATTGAGTAGGGAAGAAGGGTCTGACTTTTTGAGCATTCACTGCCACTGGTTGAGTATGTGAACAGGTAAATAATGGAAAAGTATTTCTTTTCTATTTAAGCCTGATCCATTAAGAATCTGGATTGTTCTTTCCACTTTTTCGCTGCAGATCATGTTTACCTCAATTTTTTGACAGGTCAAGGTACAATGTCTTGGAAATTAAACATGCAAGGAGCATGTATATTGGAAGATGCCATGAATATGATTAGTTAGCAGCTGGTTATTGTTCACAGTATTCTGTGCTTGGGAGACAGACCTCTCTTTGAATTTTAGAAACTTTTGGAACTATGACCTCTCCAACTCTGGGTAGTCTGCTTAAAGAATGTTAAAAGGCTCTGGGCTGCCTACTTCAAGGCTGCACTGAGGAGCAAGGAGTGTGGAAGTCCTTAGGCTCCTCCTGATGGTCAGGAGGCTCAGTCCACACAACTGCCAGCCTTGTGACAGTGAACTTGGAAGCCCGACCTCTGTGGCTGCCCTGGAGCACACATCAGGTGTCCCTAGCAGACTGTTGTCTGATTTGCAATGTTTAGAGAGAAATACTGTGTGTTTGCCCAGTTGCTACCACTTTGATGAGTCTATTTTTGCTGAGATTTCTAATATACCTTGCAAATTCATATCAGAGAACTGAGAAATGTCAGCACGTCTCCTTTCCTATTTCCACCCAGAGGTGCCCCATGCTATGCCAGCTATGTGTAGATTGCTTTCGGTCATGATTAGGTTGTGATTGCACAGCATTTCCATTTACACTGGTTCTGCACCTCCCCATGGTTTAACTCCTCAACATTAATTCTGTAAAATAATTAATGGGATATCTTCGGGGATATT
This sequence comes from Fratercula arctica, assembly GCA_947846985.1. NCBI lineage: Eukaryota > Metazoa > Chordata > Aves > Charadriiformes > Alcidae > Fratercula > Fratercula arctica. The sequence continues at coordinate 33,724,112 of CANTUZ010000010.1, forward strand.
TTCCAGTTTTCTTCTGTCCCAGAAGGTCCCCTTACTTGAAGGCAGCTGGAGTAAATATTTGTTTTTTGTAGCGCAAATTGAGGGTATATTTCACAGCACTGCATAGGTGTGAATCAGAGACAGAGAACTCTGACAAGTTAAATCATTTTCTCAATAACTGGAACTCATCTCTTTTTACAGTCTGACTGCCAGACATAGAGACTTGGGCCTTTAAAAATTTCACGTATCCCTTCAGCCAGGAAGCATTTGCAGTCAGGCTTTGATGGCAGAGAAGGAAAGTAGCATTGTCTATTTTTGGTTCAAAACCAGCAAGTTTCTGTAGGAGCCACAGGAGGACTTTTGATTTTTTTTATTTTTTTTATGTATTTTATTTCTCAGCTAGAAAGTGCTTGAACTTTATTACAGTGCTGTATTTTGAAACAATAGCTAATCATTCATCAGAACTCCTTGCAGCAAACAGTTTTGTATAGCTTCTGAAAATGTTTTTTACATTTTAGCCAGTTTCTAATCTAATTTCCACATCCTGTTTTCCTGCAGCATTTATCTGCTCCAGTGAAATCATTCAAGGAAATTCCATAATAATTAACTCTCTCTCTGCATTTCCATGATGACTCTTTCCTAGAAATGGAAGGAGGACTGCAAAATTGGTTCAATGCTGAGGATTCCTCATTTTTTTGGCTACAGAAATTTGGGTAGAAACATAAACCCAAGTGCTGATATGTACCACCCAGGAAAGAAAGCAACAATGTCAGCACGTCACCAGGTTATCCCTGGCTTCATTGATGCCTGTTTTTGTATCCACTACCAAAATGGAATGGGACAGACTTCAAAATTACATGAGACTGATGTGACATGACATTTGTATCACATTGTCACATCAGGGATATTATCTCGTAGTGATAATAGCAAATAAAAATATCAGATAATGTTGCTTGGCGGCTATAACACTGCATTTAAGAGCTAGCCTCTAAGTCTATTTCCCAAAAGGCAAAGTGTTGCCTTTTAAGCCCATTAAAGTAGTATTCATAAGAGTCAGCAAAACCATGGAAAACTCATTTTCACATCATTACCACTCTTATTTGGTTTTATCTCTCATCTACCTCCTTCCTCCTTTCCATTGTCTAACACATGCTCTTGCTTCGGGGTCAGACGTGTCAGAAGTTCCCTGTATGGAAAGCTTGCACTCTAAACTCACAGGAAATTCCTCCATGCATTACCTTTTCATAAAACTGATTAAGATCAAGGGTTATGAAATTTTGCTTCTGACCCCAGAAATAAATAATTTCCCCCTTTAAACTCACATCCCACAAAGATGACTGTATCTGTTTATTTTAATAAAGATTATGATGATTATGTTAAGATATTTTATGTTTATGCTAAGGCTTTTTATAAAGATGTGTATAAACATGTATGTGTCATTTATGCTTTAAAGAGGCAAAAGGTTTTGTTAGATCTTACAACTGACATGAGAGTATTAGACCTCAAACAGAAACTGAAATAAATATGTGAATATTTAATTTAATATATGAAAGGGCACCTGGTTCCTGTTCATGGAGTAATAGGAGCAATTAACTTGGTCCACATTTAAGTTTTAGTTCAAAAGGTTTGAACTAACTAATGCAGATGTTTCAGGATTAACTATCCTTACATGACATTTATGAAGTCAGACTTGTTTTCCAAGACATTTTCAATGTTAATCTTTAACAACTCTGTAACTCAGATAATATTCTAACGTAAACATAATGTCAACTAATAGAATAAATGCATGGAGGCTATTCTGAAGTACCTAACTAATATTTATAAATAAACTAATATTTATAAATGATGCTAGGAATTACCTAGTTTGAAATTATTTTTAGCTGAGATTTCTGTATCTCACCTCCATCTTGTATCCAAGAGACAGAGAAAGAATTTAAAAGTACAAGAGCTGGTAAGAGTTTGGTTTTGCTTGAAGGTCTATGAAATAAATGGACCTTAAGGGCATTAAACAGTTATATCTCATTGATTTTACTGATATTTCCTATGCTACTTTACATTTGACTCCACAGGGATGTACAAATTCAAGAACAGGCATTTGACTGGACTCTTTATACAAAAGTTTGTAGGTGAAGGATGGCTTTTGAAAGCTTGCATATCCTCCTATGAATACATTGTGAATTAGTAAAAATTATAAATTAGAATGAGTCTCATGGTTCCAGTTTCTGAAACTGTTCTCAATGTGTAGAAACAGAAATTCTAAGCGTATAAAAAGTCAGTTCAGTCAGTTTTAATAAATGAGGCCTGCAGACTTTCAAATAGCATTTACTTGGTTTTCCAGTTGACTAGTCTGTCCATTCAAGAGTAAACAGAAACAGAGGCGGTGTTGAAAAGAGAATAGAGAAAGAGCCAACAATGTTGGATGGATTTTTTTCACTTCATAAACTCCAAATTGGCATATTTTAACAGGAGATTTCTCTGTTATTCTAGTTACAATGAGTTTAAAATTAATCTAACTGTTGATAAAACAAACAATCTCTGCTGTAAAAATCATTGTATTTTTTCCATGCTGATATAATAGCCATTATTTATATAACTAGTCTAAATAGGGTCTAGTTGTTTAGCACATGGGCAGGTTTTGCACGGAAGTGGTTGCAGCATTGGACTCATCTTACATCTTACAGACTGTATTTTTTCATAGGGACGAGTGGAGTTTTTTATACACTTCCTGATAATCTGAGGTAAAAGTGCAAGGCTGCATTGGCAATATTTTGTAGTGGCCACAGCAGTGGGTACTGTTGGAAGGACAGCACATCTTAAAAATACGACCTGTAATTCTTAACCTTCCATCCTCAGAGTTATACCTCTTATTTGATGTAGACAAAATGTTTGGTGCTTTTCCTGAGTGAACCTTGTATTTATCACTCTTTGTAGATACCTTAAAGAGCCTTCCTTAATAGTAATGCAAGAGGACCTATCAGGCATAACTAGAGGATTTTGCCAGGTTTGTTCTCTGGAGAAATATGATCTCAGCGTCTATACAAAAGCAGTGGTTGGTAGTAGAAGTGTGGGTCATTCCTGAGTTTCAAGTGCTCATCTTTTCAGAGCTAGAAAAAGTTTATGCGTAGTGTTACTATTCATGAATCAACAGTTTTTGTTACTCGTATTATCAGGGTTTTTTTAATTTTTTTTTTTCATCCAGAGTTGCAGTAATTGAAACATCATTGTATTTCATTGTATATATATTTATATAACATGTATAACATCATCTCTCATCCCAGAGATTTCTGGGAATATCACCCAAGACTTTGTGTCATCATGCTGTATATGGACACTTAACAGGTCAAAACAAGCTAGAGTGGTCTCTGTGGCCAAGACATGGCACCAATCTATTTGTTTCAAAGAACGAAAGTTTGTTCTTTCCACAACTTTTGATACAGGTCAGTGATTCCATTAATGTCACCTGATAAGCAAGCCATGGCCTTTATAAATTAATGATCACATGCCCTTGTAAACCTAGACCTTGTTTTAATTTAAAACAGAAGTTCTTTATTTCTGGGAGGGCTTTCCCCCCCCCATTTGGAAGCAGTTAACTATGTATCATCTTTCTGCCGTGGCAGTTCCTGAGTATGTCCTGGAAAAGGTCAAAGTCCTGTATTAATTGCTAGGTGTGATATACTTTATCATTTTATTGTGATTTATTGAGTGGAAATATACGGTACATTCTTCCAAAAATACAGAAAAGCCAACAAACACATAAGGAATGAGAGCATTAAAATCTCTAACTTTTAGAACAGCACTGCTAGTATTAAACAGTGAAACTGTCCCTTTTCCCCTATTGTTCTCCATGTTTCAGCCTAGGTGCTGGTAGGATTGTAATGGCACCGCTGCCTAAGAAAAAGTGAATATGGAGTTTTTACTGTTTCTGCATTTTTAAAAAAATTACTTCTGTATTGCTAATAATAATTAAAGGTGGCTTGATCCTTTCAGGAGAATTAGTAGCTTTTCTAATATCTATCAAAGCATCAGTCTTCCAGTGTGCTATACATGTAGCCATGTGTAGCTGTGACTTTCCCCTGTACTTAAAAACATATGCCAGTCTCACTGGGCTTATCCATTCTTAAGGAAGGAACACTATGAAGCTGCTTTAAAGGAAAAATCTGAGTAATAATGTGTGATTTCATTTTGCAAATATACAGTCTCAAATCCTTAGTGATTAGGGGGAATTACTTTCCTTCAGACCTGTCCTCTGCATGAGGAGACAGTTAAGCCATCTAACAGGCTGGGGTGGGAAAATGAAGTTAATGTTTCTGACAAGAAACCTTGGGCACAGAAATTGTTCCATTCATGTCATGTAGAAATTTAGCCAGATTCTTAAGTCCGTTTCACACATACATGCAGTGTACAAAGCATTATCTCAAACCTGAAATTCTGACTGATTTGGGTAGAATTTCTGAATGAAGGGGTCAAATTCAACTTTTTGAACCATAAGAATTGTTGAACCCAACAGGAGTCATGTGTGGATAAGGGATGAATGGAGCAAAATGTTGAGGGATACTGAATGCCCTGAGCTTCATCTGAGGTGAGCTTACTCTAGGACATTGACCATCTCCCTGTTGGATTCCTAGTCCATGTTACGCATCAGCAGAAAGAATTGTCATGATAAGAACCAACACTTCAGCTGAGCAGTTGCCAGGGACAGTAAAAACCAGCATATTCAGATGAATCCCAACCTGACCTCTTCAGGAGGTGGAGGTGCGATTTTGAATCTTTCCTGAAGTGGAAGATCTTGAGTTTGAAACTAATTTTTCTTCCAGTTAGTGAGGGGACTAGCAACACTTATTTTGGTTCTGACATGCTACAAAGTTTTGAGGACCTTGCAAAGTCTCTGTAGAGCCCAAACCCTCTCTCTCTTTCTCTCTCCTTTATTTTTTTTTTTAATTTTTCCAGGAGCTGTGTCTATTCTTTGGTATTCCTCACCTAGAACTTATGGCTGGTAAGAGATGAGGTAGTGGGACTTCTTATTGTCTGTATCCTCTTATGCTCAGTATGAATTCCCCCAAAAGAAGCAGCACTATGCAGCTAGTATGAATCTGGTAGCTTTTTCTGTCTGCGATGTTGAATATCCTGGATAATGCTAACTGTGTCTTCAGTCTCATTCATTTTGCTGATTGCTTGTGAAAAATGAGCATCACAGGAGCTGAAGCTCCCAGCTTGATGTTATAAGTAATGTTCTATTATATGTTTACAGGCTCATTAAAAAAAATCCAAACCAAAAAAACCCCACCCCAGACTGCTCTGAGAATGGAAAAAAACCTGAGAATGAAGTGATGGAATTGAGTCTCATGCTTTTCAATGGACTGAATGGACTTTACAATCCTTGATCATATCCATCTTTGTTTATGCTTGGCTATGTTTTATTAAAAACTTGAAGAGTATTCAATATAGTCTTATAACGTAAATCTGTTTTTTAGACAAGGAAAATAGGTGTACTTTGGAAAGCCAGCCCTGAAGCCTGGGTTAAACAGGCAGTGTAAAAAATAATGCACAACCAAGTATGTATAACTCTCTCACAAGTGCTGAACCTGACTGCAGATTAGGAAATGGTCAAGCCTCGTAGCAAAGTACTGCAATGCAAAATATTCCTTTTTACCAAGCAGCTGGGTCCTTATTACAGCCGTGCTACTCATCACACCTAATCCTGTGAGGTGCACAGTCTTCCTAGATCTCACTGAAACCGAGCTCTGAATACCCTGTGCATTGGGGTCATTACAAAGATGCTTTCAGACTGCACAGGCGGGTTCAGAATACAGTTCTTACAGCAATTTCCTGTGTAAGGCATTGATGAGACAATAGATCCCTTTATGAGGCTCTGTTTGACTACAGAAATGAGCAATTGTTCACATTATATTTAATAAATCCCTCGACACCCTGTTAAAAGGACCTATGTTTAGCTGAAGTCTTGGCATAAATGTACTTCCAGAGGTTTAATGACCTTTCACTTTTCGAGGTGTTCTTTATTTAAACTAATGAAAATGAGCACCACTTAAAGGGCTTTTAAATGCTGATTAAAAATTAAATCAGCTGTTCATTATCCCCAGGTGGCCTTGTTCTAAGAGCAGTAATTCAGAGAGAGTCAAACAAGTAGTCTTTTTTAATGCAGCTAAATCTCAGGTTGGGAGGACTTTATTAGAGTTGTTTATTAATCACAAAACTTTCAATTTCTAATGCAAATGTGCCTGCAAACACAGGACTTTTCCCCTCCATTTTTGTCCCCTGTTCATTAGAAATGTATAAGAAAATCAGGCACATTTCTGAAGATTCTGAAGATGTGGCATGTACAGCAGAAACGTAAACAGCTGTGGTGTTTTGCAAACAAACAAAATACTGATCAAGTGGGTACCATCACATTAATAACAATAAACTGAGAAATTAGCTATAGAAAGTCTCACTATGTATTTGATTATTTTGCTCTAGGGCTGGAAAAGTTTCAGAAGCATTTACAGTAGAAATCACAATGAACAATGATAAACCCCCAATGGATTAGCTTTTTTGGTTTTGGTTGGTTTTGGTTTTTTTTTTTTTTCCCCCCATTATGGCTGCTGAGAGCACTGGTCTGGGATTTAAGTAGTTAAACATGATATAAAATGTTAAGAGAACAAAAATTTTCAAGTTTATAAAGTATAAGTTATCTAAAAAGCAGGAACATTCACTGCTTGAACACCAAGATTGGTCTACAGAATTTTTCATGTACTTTCTACTTACAAAATTTCACTTGATAGACTGCCTCCTGATCCTGAAATGCAAGCCTAGCCAGTAAGATATACTTGAACACAGCAAAATGTTCATGATCACTTTGAGAAAAGATAAGGCAGTGCACTTTTGAGAGCATTTAGACATAAGAAGAAAGGAATCAGTGTTATACTACACAGAACTCTGAGTTCCACCATCGATAACACTTTCCTTCCTGTTTTTTATAGGCCATATGACTCTTTGCTCTGTTACTAGTAGTAAAATGAATACCAAAAGGTTGCTGGGTGAAATATGCGGCAGAGTATTAGGGCAGCCATGCCATGCTGTTACCTTGTCTCTTCTGCATCAGAAAGGGTGGAAAAACCAAGCCTTTGTTGGCCAAAATATTTGAAATTACCTGCCTTGAACAGACGCTAAGGCTTTCACTCCTATTCCTGTCTAGCAGAGTTATCTGTTAATTTGCCTGTTACAGTGGCTGTTTTGGGGATGCACTAGAAGTGCATCCTTGTATTCGCACATTGTTTTAAAAGCCTCCCTGAGCAGAACAAAGCTATGTATCCCAAGTGGCTGCAAGGAAAACCGGCTCAGTGCTGGTAGCCAGCTATTGCTTCTCTGATCCCCGCTATTGAATGTCTGGCAAAACTTGTAGGTGGCCAAGATGCTTCATTTCCCATGTTTACGAACAGGAGGAGAAGAAACTGCATTGGTGATGTTATGAAGACATGAATGTGTCCTACTAGCTTGTGGGTGGTTTATGCAGTCACACTCACGCGCCTTTTACCTCGTGACTTTCTAATGGGTTTTGGAATTGGGCACATGACACCAGGGAATGCAGTGTGTGTGTCTGAGGTAATCGAGCAAACATCCCTAAATAGGATGCCTGGCTGGAGAAGTATTCAGACTTTGGTCAGTGAAACTTTAATTTCCCTCCCACCCCCCAGGTTAAAATAAGCTCTTTTTTTCTGTCCTCATATTGGAGAAGGAATAATAATTTAATCATAGTGTGAGATTCAGCTTTAAATGCCAAATTCTAGGAATCCTTTCTGCTCCAATGCTAATGGAGAGCAGATTGTAATACAGTGGTAACTGCATGTTTAAATAATGAAAACACTGATGTTTTGAAGAATGTATTTCTCTAATACCTGTATTTAATTATCTAATGTAATTGGAAGAAAGTTATTTTCCAAGGTAAAGAATATTCTTCCTAAAAACTCCTACGGTTCCTACTGGTGAAGAAGCTTCACTATTTTCAGTGGAAGAAATGTGTTTGTAGAAAGAGCAGTGCTTTGAATGCAAAATCCCAAAATCTGTAAATCTGGAGAAGTGTATTAAAAATGACATGGATGGAGTAATGCTAGCTGTCTGCATATATTAGTATTGCATGCAGTTGTACATGCAGCAGAGGTAGGATTCCGTTCTACTTGTCATGTAATGTTATTATTGTTTAGCACTTGTAGGAGCCTATATGAAGACCTATGCCTTTTGGGACAAATGTAGAGAAATGGCAGATATGCACACACTAATAAATAAAGAGCATAGCATAAAAGTTTCACCTTGAAATCCACTCCCTCCTCCCTGACTGTTTCTGGTTTCAGAAAAATCTTATAGATTTTTACATTTTCCCCTCTTTTTTTAAAAAAGGAAACCCAAATATTTATTCTGAGTGACTATAAGAAATTTTTCACTTACTGTTGTTCAAAGACATGCTTTATATTCCCTCTGCCTCCTCTGGAAACAAAATTGTTATTTTCCAGAGGAAGGAATATCTCTGCAGAGAGGTCAGAACTGTGTTAGCAGAGGAATGAGATTTAACAGACTCAAGAAGACTGAGAATGAGAAAATGTTATTGTGAAGACTTGTGTTTTGCACAGCACATCTCTAATCAGAAATCAAAGGTATGATGTTCTTCCCTCTCATCAGCAGCTTTGGTGCTTTTTCACAATTGGAGGGTGCTGTTGTTCTCATTGTTAGCAATATCTTAGAAAAACTTCGGTAGGGATGGAGATACCCCTCCAAAAATGGATTTTTTCCCCCAGTAGACAAGACTTTTGTAATTAGTTCCAGGGTGTATTCTTAACTTTCCTACGTGAGAGCATTGCTAAATGAAAATGATGCCTGGTTCTTGAGCTCAATCCAAAGGTTTTGTGTTTTCAAGTGCTCATTGTGACTGTGTCCTGCTCTAATGTGCCTTGTTTACTTACGGGAATAAATCACAGGCTCATGTGAAGCATGTCAACTCTCTAGATGATGTATCAGGGCTGTTAGGAGTTGGTCATATTTCAGTTCACTGTACTGTCAACCTAAATAGAGCATTCTCAGTCTCATTTAGATGTCAGAAACAATCTAGTCAAAATAGCACAAAACCCTGTTAGATTTATTCATCCTTCTCTATGGAGTAAATTAGTCTAGTTGGAATGTGGTGCTGCCTTAAGGACAGTTTAAGCTGAGCCTGAGTGTTTACCTGGACAATTGTTCCAGACTAGTATGTATCAGGCCAGTTACCGCAGCTCTGCTGACAGATGGTAACTTGTTCAATGGCTGTGACTTTACTGTTTGCAGTTGAACATCCCTTGCAGATTTAGCCCAAAATTTGATGCCACATCCTTCATAAAGTTCAAATATTTTCTTGCTTCCTTCTATTCTTTTGAGTGTATTCAGTCCTTATTTTGGAGTACTTTTTACTTGGAAAGAGTTTTGTTTAAAAGCGCATTCTTGATTTATGGGTTATGTCTTCCTTTAAACAATGACAACGTTCCTCTATGTGTAAAACCAACTACACTTGAAAAGCAGGTGCAATGATTAGAGACTTAGAATAATTATTTAGTTTAGGCATCTAAAAGAAGAGACAAGACTGAGATTTCACCCTAGTCAAGCCTTCTGGTTTTCACTCTTCATGCTACTGAAGTAAACTTTGCTGGACAAGAGGATTCTGGGGTGTCCAAAGACATTTATGTGTCCTGTGAAATAGATGCAGCCATCATTCAAATACTCTTAAAGAATATTAATTTTCCAAGCAGTTTATTACTATTGTGTAGGGAAGAGCGAATTGGGTATTGCCACGGGTACTGGGAAAAGCAATAAAGAATTATTGCCAGTGGTTTTATAATCAAATCTTGAGGAGAATTAATTACTTTGGTCAGACCTTAAGTTTAACTTTATTTAGCAGCAAGCAAAATGCATATAGGAAAGGACATTCCTATTTCACTTTTTAATTGATTTAAGCATCAGAAATCTTTTGAGGAATGTCACAAACACAAGTGATATTCTTAAGTGGTAGAATCTACATTTATGGCTCTGATTTTGCTGAAGGGTGTGTAAAACTTTATGTATCTGAGTTCCTGTGTGCCTGAGCAGGCTCCCTCATAACAATGATTGTTTCCAAAGTCCATTTTGACTTAATCTCAGAAGGTTGCCCATGCATCAGTCTCCTTAAGAAGAAAAAGAATAGGTTAACTTCACCAGAACAGCATATTGTGTCCCAAACCAGTGACTTTTTCTTGGTTTTTGACACTGCCAGCATGGAAGATAAAGGCTTTATTATGGAAGCTGTTGTTGGTCTTAAAAAAAACAAATTCTGAGAGCGCAGAGAGGATCTTGCAGTGGAGCTCCCCAAGTGAAGGTGTGAGCACTTGTGCCTGGAAGAACTGAAAAATGGTATTTGAAATAGGTCAGGCTATTTATATATCTGCAGGCAAACACACCCTCAAGTCTTCCTTTGGGAATCTCTACAGAAAACCATATCTTGCTGCTGTGGAATAAGTTTAGTCTCATGAAGTAATTATGAAGTCAAACTCAGGACACTGAAAACAAAGAGGGTGTGGAAGGAAGCTGCAAGATTCATTCTACAGAGAGGAAACGGTGATAAGATAATGCTGTCAAGACTGCTAACAGCCCTTAGGACACAGAATCAGACTAGAACTCATCTAAAGTGACTTTGCCATAATACATACTATGTGGTCATCAAGTCCTCAGCACTGTTTTGTTCTTGCCTTCAGTCCTGCATTGAGATACTCTTGTCCAGATGGCAAAGAGGCAGGTGACTGGGAGAGGTGTTCTCCTTAGCTGAACATTTTAACACCAACCTGGAGTGCTCCTGCAAGTTGACTTGCTGTCTCCTTTGGCTTCTTATTTATACATGTGATCAAATGGAATTGAAGAAAGACTTAGTAAACTAATTCCCTCCATCTACCTATCCTTGTTAATGCAGGAGTGTTCCTCCAGTGCTTGGAAGGGAATGTCCAGCCTAGGTGTTCCTGGAGCACATTCCAGACATGCCATAAAGACAGGTAATGGACAAGATGCAGTAAATATCCAGCATACCAACCAACCTACAATTTGATTTCAGCTTATGCTACAATACCTGTACTTGTTTCTGCAAGCTCATGGGTTTAATTCATTCAGAGACTGGCTTGTTTGCAGTCTTTGTGTTTGCTACTCAGTCAGTGTCAATATAAATTTCCAATACTGCTGTAGAAGCATCTATAAACTATCCTGTAAATGCAGAAGAATGAATCACTAAATAATATTCTTTCATCCATCAATCTAGTGGTAGGTTCAGAAGATGTACTGCTGGTATCTTAGGGATTGTCAAGGTGTTATTTTCATGAGAAAATAATTCCTGTCACACGTCAAATATAAGGATACAATATGTCTGTACAAAAGCAATATAGGGTATTGTTATGAGGGAGTAACAAAAAAAAAAATCATAAGGACTTGAGTAATTAATCACTTGAAAACTCTCTCTCATTTTGGTGCTCAGTCAAAACAAAACAAGCAAAGATTTGGAGAGTCAGCCGGCCTTAAAGATTGTCCAGGGGTCTCTTAAACCTCATAAAAGAAAGGTGATTTACAGTAATAAAGCATCTTTGAAAAGTTGTTTCCCCTCCCTTTTTATCAGTTTAGAGATGTGTGGGCAGCTGAGACATGATCAACAAGTCTTTTCACACTCCAGGCTTTCTCCAGAACATTTCAAGCCAATGTCCCATTTCAGTTTTCTGCTAAATAACTTACCTTCCTAAGTTGGTGTGCATCTTTAGGATTGAACTCCTGAGCTCATCTCCTTTTTAGTAAATGCTGCAGCAGCTAATGCTTTTCTCTGTTTTAGTCAGCTTACACATAGAGGCCAAGAAAGCCAAGGGCGTAAGGAAACGTGGATGTTTGCTTGCCTCACCTTGCAAAGGTGACTGGTAATCTACAACTCAAGACTTGTAACTGAGGTTTCTCCAAAAGCTTAGATACAGGCAGATTTTATTTCATGGCAGAAGAAGAGAGATGTTAATTAATTTCACATTATTTTCTAGTACTGTTTTGAACATTCACCCTTGAATGTTCAAACCCTCTTGAGAGTATTCTCTAGGCACAACGTGGTTTTTCTCTTAGAAGAAAGAATTTGATGTTCTCAAAATCTTGTGGAAACATATGAGCCCTGCAAATGTGGAATTTAAAAGTAATTTCTAAGTAGTGCTAAACACCCTTTGTGTTAAATGTTTTAGCTGAGATTTATTACACTAATTTTATAACCTCTTAAACATGATGTAAGAGTCTAGGCCTGCATAATTAGAAAGGCAGAGTGTTAATGCTCACATATGAAAAACATCTGTACCTAAAGTATGGGAAAATAGCATTATGGTAATATCTTGGCTGCAGTCTTCCAAGAGGCTTAAAGTTCCCTGCGCTCTCTCCCTAATAACAAAATGTAAACCTGCTTATTCAATCAAAGGTTTGTCAAGATGTGGTTTCACAGTAGTTTCTAACCCATCACAGGAAGTCAATGTAGTTTTACTAAATCTCCACTGAAAGGTCTTCATGTAGTTACATTCCCTGATCCTTAGTTGCCTGGCCTTCTCTTAAGCCAGAGGATTTCTTGGGAATCTGGTTCTTTCTTCCTCCCCTTGCTGGCAGACATTCTGGCCTCAAATGTATTCCCCCATCTCCCTTCCCCTGCTGCTGGCCTACAATGGGCAGAAATCTAGGCTGGGGAACCCAACTGGAAAGGGGAGCAAAGAGCAAACAGAGCTCATTCTTGACTGTGGGGATGATTCTTGATCCAATAATATTTCCCTATGGTTTCCATGCAATTGTGCTGATTCCTACCATCTGCTCTACTCATTCAAGCAATTAACACATTAGATATTTATCTTCTATTCTCTCAAATTAATTATTTAAGCTGCTGCTTGATGTGAAAGTTTAGAACATTAATGTATTGGCGGTGTTAATATTTAATGATCTAAGGCATAGGGAAGAAGAGGGAAATCAATATTCGTGCAGTGTTTTCCATCTCTTAAGAGAGCTACAAAATTTTTGCTCTCTTCTATGTATCCATGGATGGTACTAATGTTAATTGAAGTAAGTGGATTGGCTGGGTACTGAAAATGGGCTCTCAGTCTTATAGTTATTTCATTCTAGCTGTTCTTACTTGTAGTGGGAAGCCAGAGGCTCCCCGACTTCTGTAACATAAACATGTTAAAAATGTCAAAAATCCTTTTTCTTTGAAAAGGGGAAGTCTTTCTTTTATGAAATTTCCTTGTCTTGATAAACTCTCAAGTCTTTCAGGATTAAAAGTTAGGAATCCATTTCTAGCATGCACATGTCTTTCAGGGAAGTCAGTTTTCAAAGGTACAGGGAGAGGGTAGAAATCCGGTAATATATGGGAAAACTTTTGGGGCTGAAATCAGTTGTGTTTATTTTCAGCAACTCAGTAATCAGTGGTCTGTCTTAAGACTGGTATGTATAGACGAGGTGTTCGTTTCTTCATACACTCGGTCTTCCAATAATGTAGCTGTTGTACAAGAATTCTTTCTTCCTGCTCATAAGAATTCATAGTGTGTAGCAAGCTGGATATGGATGGAGTTTTAGTTTCCTTTAGTGCTGAGGAACTTTGGAGTTAAGTTGGAATTAAATTCTGTAAATGTACTGCTTTCTAGTAAATGGGAATGGGAACAGATGCTACCATTTGACAAAGCAAAAAGTCAACAAACTCTTGCTGTTGCAGCATTGTTTTGGGTGTCTTTGGGCTAGGAACCATCTCCAAAGAGAAAAGAAAGTTATTTTTCAGGTTGTTGTAATCCTTGTAAATGATGAGCATAAATCTCAGAACAACTGAGAAAGGAGATGATCATCCATCCGCTATTCCTGGTGGATTAGCTGTTTGCATAAAAAAAAATTTTGTTGTGTACCCCTTTCTTCCATAATGCTACAAATGTCCATGAGATTGCAGCCAATAACGAGACAGAGGAAAGTCTACTTTTTAAAAGGGACCTATATAAAAATGTTCATAATCTGAAGGAATTGTCAGTCATGTAGTAGGCTGAAAGGGTTCCTGATTTATACAAAGTCCTGCAAAGCCGAAATTGTGAAGTCAGCCATTCTGTTAAGCTAGCTTGGATTCATCTTTGCTGCAATCTGCAGTTGGAGGACTTACATCTTATTGCCTACTTAGCATCAAGAAAGCTAGCCAAACACCTCTGGGGATAGATATAATCTGGTTTCTGGGTTTGCTGCTTTCTGGGTTTGGGGAATTCTGAATGAGGACTGGCTTAATCAGGACATTTGTGGGAAGTCAGCCAGGACCTATGGAAGGGCTGTCCAAATACTTCTGCTGGACAGATTTACAGACACCAGCTGGAGTGTGTTTATTGATTTTTTTTTTGTTGTTGTTTTATGATGGATCTTTGGAGTGGCAAAGAGCTAGTGTATTGTACACCAGTGATAGATTTATGTCTGTATCAATTGTATTCAGAAAAGCACTAATGCATCTTTTAAAATTTGAATTTTAATATTCCTAATAATTAAAAATAGAAGATGACTATTTCAAATAAATGCTGATTCAAGTCAGTATTAGAGGGAGTTATGCTTCAAGGGTGCAACAGACTTTTTACTCTGATCAGAGCTGGTCAATTATTCTGAGTACTGCTGTGGCTGAGTTAGGTTGCTGCAGTGGAGATGTGGAGCTGGATTATTCTTTACCTCCTCTGTAGAAAAATTAGCTTGCCCAAAAATTCAATTTTGGGATTATCAGATCTTGGGAATACTGGTAACGCTCAGTGAATGGTTCTGTCTTTTCCTCTCAAAGCAGGAGGGAAAAGTCAGATGTTAAAGCAAAATATTTTAGCAGTCAGGAAAAAATACGTTTTGATTCTAAAAGTTTTTCGGTGTTCTGTGTGGTTTGTCAAGGATCTGCCTCCACCAGCCTACCAGACTGGACCATACCTTTATATCTCTGTGGAATGGCTTCTCATGTATTGCTTTGTAGATCTCAGGTAACCTCTAGAACAATGAATTTAGGCTTGCATCAGTCTCTTCTCAGAGGCATTGTCTGCATTTCCCAATTGCATTGTTGCCTGCTCAGGAGCCGCTTGCTGTTGCAAATGATCAGACTTGTGACATGGGTGTAACGTCTTGGCTGATGCTTAAGAGAATTCTGAATAGCAGCATATGGGAAATTACTTCTTTTCATTACCCTGAGTCTGTGATTAAATTCCAAAGGAACTTTTCACAGCCTCTTAAAATACATCTGGTTGCTTAACTTTTGGGTGTCTGACTTTGCTTCTGAGTATCATGGAATGATTAAAAAATTACCTCTTGGGATTGCCAGTGCGTGTGATGAGACTGAAATGAGTAATTGGGCCTCACACCCAAGAAATATTTCTACTTAGAAAATTGTCTTTATAGAGGACACTGCTTCCACATCAGATTTCTTCTAACCCCCAGAAACCCCACAATCTGCTTCGCTGTTTGTGACCTACATGTCAAGTTTTTCAGTGACCATCCTGCTGAGCTGATTTGAGTTGGGGAGGTGACAATATATGAATTGCTGTTCCTTCATCTTTCATCAGGAAACAGTCGGAGGAAGGAAACTGAGTGCAGTATGTATTAATGGAATTAAAGCTGGGTGGGAGGGAACTTGTGAGCATCTTTTCTTCATGTAGCCCATTAAAGTAATCTTCATGGGTACAGGGCAGGGCAATTGTCCTGTTGGCTCTGGGCCAATAAGAGAAGATTAGTATATCATAAATTCTTAGTAAAAACATTTCTCTAGAAAGCGCATATGTTAGGTCCTGGAGGTTGTTGGCCCACTGGCCCCTAGGAAGTCATCTTTGTAGGAACAGGAAGTAAACACTGAGGTGGTAGAAGTACCTAAGCTCATTTTAACACATAAATAAGTATTCCTTTCATACAGGGACTTGCTCTCTAGTGGGGAAGCAGAGCCAGAAGGACCAAATATTTTTCCTCTTGTTGAGCTTGGATGTTTCTGCTTATCTCTAACAAACCCACTGCTTGGTTTCTTTGCTTCTACGTTCTGCTCAGAGCCCTAAGTACATTCAAGGCAGAGTGCCTTGAGAGGTTAGACTCAGAGAGGTTCTTTTGAGTCCCAGCCTCACTGACTGAAGGTACTGAGCAGCATTAAAGCAACCCCTCTCAGATCGATACCCTGAGAGTGCATCATCATGCCCTGAGAGCGATTCATTCTGGGGGTGCATGAATCCAACTAAAAATAATGGGTCTTCACCGATGTGGAACTGGCTGCATGACTGCGTGTTCACGTGAAGATCTTCTGCTTAGAGATAGGAATCGTGCCAGTTTTTCACATAGAGAGAAGGGGAGGGGAAGATATCTAACGTATGTGAATGCTCTACAAGTAGCATATGTTTTATATATTAGATTTAGGATGATGAATGCATTCTTTTGTGTGTGTTGGCAGGATTTTATTTTAGACACGTGGTGTATGGTATCTCAAATATTACATGATTGGATGTAAAAATACTGTATACTGACAACTAGAATCACAAACTTGGTATGCATGATGATGATCTCTTGATTATAATAATTACATATATGTAAAACATTCATATAATCATGAAAGTCCCACGATCAAATGTATTTTCATGCAATTTCACAGAAGGTTTTTTTCTTCTCTAGGAACTATATCCTTATGCAAAATATAATTGCTCTGGTTTTTTTGTCAGCCCTGCTAGTAAGGCTAGGATAAATAATGTGTTACTCATTCAGTGTTCCTCCGCACACCCAGAATCTGAAAGAACTGAAAATGATGTTGCTGATAATGTGGATAGTAACATTAGTCCCTGATTATTTTGTGATTACTTTAATAGCACGTGGAGCCATTATGCCAGATAGCTGATACAATTTTGAGTGTGGTTTAAAGAGCAGTAAAATACTGATTGCTCAGTTTTATTCCATATGAAGAAGTACTGCTATCAAGAGACTGTTGGTAGGAGTAAAGTTTTGTGCTCTTGACCCTGCCCTGCCTTCTCTGCTGCTGTGTTCAGACCGGGGCAGCAAGTTAATAAGCAGCCCTTGCAGCACTCCTGCTGCCTGCCCTTACAGGTAACCAGCTACAGCGAAAGTCCTCTGTACAGGGTGGTTACAGTTGCCAGTGCCATCTAGTGGTGCTCTTCCTGAAAATAATTGGAGAAAGAGACATAGAAAGGAATTTAATTTCCCTGAGTAATTTCCCACTAGCTTGGTGAATTCTTACTATGTGAAATGGTTAAGAAACTGTAATGGGTATTGTTCTAAGCTCAGGGGTAGACTCAAAAAGCCTCCCTTTTTATACCCATGCATGCTCTTCTACCCTTGTATGGGCCCCAAGGTGGCACTGGGATTAGGGAAGAAATGGGAAATGGGAGGGATCAGAAACATCTCAGAGTACCTCAGGGGATGCTTATTTTCTGCACAGTGCCATGGTGTCTCCATACACTGTCTTTCCATCCTCATCTTGTTCTTTGTTAGGGGCTAGAAGGTAGGTTAGCTGAAAAAAAAAAAAAAAAGGCTGGGGTTCCCTATTTTCCTTTACCAGAAAATTTTAATGAATTCATTTTACCTGATGAAGCAAACAGCAAGAAAAGCCCTATTCTTTTCCTCCTGCTCTTACCCCTCCCTCCCACCCATTCTGCCAAGGCCTCTCTTAAAAGCTCCCTTTTATATCTCACAGGCATATGTTTCAATTTTCACTTGCTGGGTGTGATATTTGGTAACATATGGATGAGTCATATTAATAACTTATTGAATCAAAACATAAATTGCCCTCAATCATTGCTGTAGCCTTTATTCTTGTGGTAGCACCTGTCCAGTCTTAATCACACTGTGCTGTTTACTGCACCTGGGCTTTTCTCAAATGCGTCAGACCTAGAAACCTCATCAGTTCTACCTCCAGCAGGAATATCTCTCTACTCTGATTTCCTGAAATGGATTTTCGTTTCAGGCCAAGAAAGGGCTATGAAAATCCTTTAACACAAACCATCTGATAAAGTCTCTTTTTAGAGCAACAAGCAATGAAAACTGTGGGATTGATTTAAGTAATATTTTTATTTTCAAAATAAAATATTGGCAAAATATAATGAAAATGTTAAGAAAACAAATGCTGAAACTGCGTGTCAAGATAGCCACATCTGCTATAAGCAATATAGAAGTATTACTCTGCTGTAAATTACTATAGCTTTCCAAGCCATAGAACACCATGAAATCTGTCTCCAAACGAGACTGGAATCATCTCACCTCATATGAGCAAGTCAGAAGTCCTATTCTTCAGTAAAGTCTATAATTTTGACCACATAAATTCCTCCTGTCAGAATATAGTGATTCCCAGATCTTACTCGCAAGGAGATTTCAGACTAAGTCTCCCCTCACTGTTTCATGGCCAAGATGGCACAGAACTGCTTCTCCAGTAGGAAAAAATAGATTCAGTGATGAATTCCTGCAGGTGTAATAAGAGCAAAGGAGCTCATTTTCTCCAGAAACACTTGACTCTTGGTGGATTATGAATTCCCTCACTGTCCAGGAAAACATCCTTAGTCCATGTCCCCACTTTGGTTACTTCCTTCCTAGCTGATCAGATTGTTCTCATGAGAAGCTGTGCAGGAAACCCTCCAGCCCTCATCCCTGCCAACGCTGAGAGAAAGGCAGGAGCCAAGTGGTTGGTGCATTAATGCTTACGGATATATTGCACATGATTTTCCACCAACATGTGAATATTAAATCATTATTCTAGGACAGACTAAGGTACGTAAGAGGATATATGAGCCATTTGAGAACATAGAAGGGCAACCAGCCCTTTTGGTAATAGAAAGACTCCTAACCCTGGGAGCGTGATTCGCAGCTGGCAAATCAAAAAGGCCCAGGAGAAAGAAAAGAGAGATCAAACATGGCATTGTTTAGATGAAAGAAGCTGCTCTCCTGAGAGCAACAGCATGACACTTCTGTTGCACTTCTGTTGGGTATCAAAGAGGTGGTGTAGATTATTGCTGTCCTGATTTTTTGCACGGTGGAGTTGCCATGTTCTTTTATTTGATGATGAATGTACACAAAGTAAGCTATGGTATGCATCATCCCGCTGGCAAGAGACAGAGCCAGCATAGTTCTGTACAGATTGTGTAACTTTACTCAGTGGTTGTTTACTAGCTGTGCCTAACCGAACACCTAACAGTCCATTCTAACCAGGATGAATATTTACCTCACTTCCGTTTCCCTTTTTCAATGTTTTCTTTAAAGATATCTTTTTTTTTTTTTTCTTTTGGCTGTTCTAAAGCTTTGTTAAGCTGTGGGAGGTGGTCATTGTAGTATCTTGTTGAAACATTCCTAGGAATATATTTTAAGACAAATTCTTATTATATTAGTTTATACTGGATTGAAGTTTCTCTGTATTTTATACTACAAGAGCCAGTTCTTGTTTTTATAACAATATTGCTACACTTCAGGACATAGAGCCGATGGAGTTTTGTCTAGATTTTCATTTTTAGGGTTTTCTTTAAAGCTTTCATTTACACAAAGGGAAGAGGAACGATTTCTCAGTGGGCAGCAAAGCCATCTCATCTTAGAATGGGGTAGTCCTAGCCTTAGTCTGTGAACTAAAATCTTTCCCAAGGAGGAATATATTGCCTTCTTTTTGTGTGAAAGTGCACTCAGCCCTGACACTGGATACATTTCTGTTCTCTTTCAGTACAGAAAACATCTAAACCTGTTGCTGATTTAACAGTACTACACAGTCTCATATTTATTCTGCAAAACAAGTCACTACAGATATCTGTATCTCTTTTTAAAAGACCTGTTTTTATGGGGAAAAAGACCACCACTCCTTTCTCTCCTTTTTGACCTCTCTTCTTTGAGCGTGTTCTTCCATGATAAGGTGTTGAGTGCAGAATGTTCAGCAATCTGAACTCGGGAAAATGATGTGGTAGACTAAAAACCCCACTGGGCAGCTAAGCCCCGTACAGCTGCTCTCTCGCTTACCTCCAGTGGGATGGGGAGAGATTGAAAAGGATAAAAGTGAGAAAAGTTGTGGGTCGAGATTAAAGGTGTTTTAACAAGTAAAGCAAAAGCTACACACACAAGCAAAGGAAAATAAGGAATTCATTCACAACTTCCCATCAGCCCACAGATGTTTAGCCATTTCCAAGAAAGCAGAGCTTCGTCACACAAAATGGTTACTTGGGAAGACAAATGCCATAACTCCGAATAACCTCGCTTCTTCTTTCCCCAGTTTTTATTGCTGAATGTGACATCATTTGCTATGGAATGTCCCTTTGGTCAGTTGGGGTCAGCTGTCTCAGCTGTGTCCCCTCCGAATTTCTTGTGGCCCCCCAGCCTGCTTGCCGGCCAGGGCAGTGTGAGAAGCAGAAAAAGCCTTGATGCTGTGTAAGCACTGTTCAGCAATAGCTAAAACTTCAGTGTGTTATCAACACTGTTTTGGTCACAAATCAAAAACAAAGCACCGTATGGGCTGCTATGAAGAAAATTAACTCTATCCCAGCCAAAACCAGTACAGCAAGGTTTGTGATTGCCATCAAGAGAACAGAAGGACCAGATGTCCATGCATGCTATATATCACCTATCAGAGAATCAGTTTGGATGTCATTCTAAATGGTGAAAGAGGAAGTAGGTTTGGAAATCAATGGATCATCCAGGGGCACCACAAAGCCAGTTTCTGGAAGGATTGCTGCTGCAGTCCTCCTGCGCACCACAGCTCTGGTTGGAAAGGAGTTAGCCCAAGGCCAGCTGCACTCCAGTGCATGTAGTTTGCTTTTGAATACTATTACCGAGCAGCATTGCCCCACGTAGGAGCATTAATCCAGCCTAAGAAAAGGCACATCAGCTGCAAAGGAATAAATAAACTGAATCTAGGAGATGATCTGCTGTCATAGCAAGAGTTTAGTCTTTAATGATGAGGTCATTCCAGAGTGACTACAGCAGGTACTGATGGGATCTGAACACCTATGTGACAAGTAGGTTTCAAGTAATCATTTCAGTGGCTGGTTTCAGCCGTATTCACTCCAGAAATTTCCCTTCAGAAGGCTCAGTTCTCAAGGCAAAATGCAGCATCTGAAAGCAAAGTTTAAAAATGCCTTTTTTATTATTTTTATCTAGCACAGACTGGTCTATGAAGAAATAAATGATGTGCTTTCCCTGGGCTCTCTTGATGTAGAATTTTATTCTGTAGCAAAGATTGTGGTTATCGGTGCCTGTTGCTGAGGATGTTCATTAGATATTATCAGCTTCAAATACAAGAAACAACCTTTGCTCCTACTTATTTTTGTGGGAAAAAATGATAGCACACAATGATTGCTAGTCATCAGTATACTTCTCTGACAGTTAAGTCATGCAGCACACCTTAAAGAGATGCTTTTGCTTAAAGGAAAATTCAAATGTATATATCCAAGTGTGACCTATGGCATGGTGGAAAATATACAAGAATTGAAAAAAGAGGTATGACTTCCCGATTTGTGTTATCCCTGAAAGCTGTATGGATAATTAATGCTTTTTCAGGGATTGTATGTGAAGGCTGGTTTATTACAATTTTTTTCATAACGTAATAGATTAATCGTCCAGAAGTTGAGAGGAAGATTCTATCAACTGGTGATGTGAATGCAGGTATCAAGTGATGCAATACTGCCAAATTAATTTTGTGTTTAAAACAGTTTTACACTTTCTAAGAGTTTGTATCTTCTGAAATTTGTGCTGGTAGTTTGAAAAAAAGAAGGAAAAGATGATAAAAGGTAATAAAAATTAGAACAGCTTCTGCTATTCTTGTTTAATGTGTTAAGCATACTAATGGATTAATGTTAGATATAACGATTTGACATTTGGAAGATGACTTGCTGCAGTTTCAAAATCAGCCTGTTAAGTTAAGTTTGATCTGTTGTCAGTTTATTTAATCTGTACCATATAAAACAGCAATAACAACGCACAGGGTGTGGATTAGAACATGGTAAGTGTATTTCCCAAGAGCCTTGGAAAATACTGGCAAAGCCTGAAACTCAATACACATCTTAGAGCCTGTAACTGTGCTTAGGCAATGAAGACTTCAGTGTTATTCAGGAGGTCTGATGCTTAATTTAGTGTGTTTGGTTTTTGAAATGTCAGTGCTTTGTGCATAATTAGTAAACTAACCACTTTCAATTCTAAATTCTGCTTATTTGTTCCATTCACTTTAGGCTATTTGCTGAGAAGCTATCGAGCTGGGTAGGGAGTTAAGTTTATGGCAGCCTTCATGAAAGAACTTCCCTTCAAAGCCTGTGGTAACACTGTTGCTTGTCTTAAATGGCATTTAGCTCCTTTGCCCAGTCTGTCTTCTTTTGCGGATATAACATGAGATGCAGGACAGACAAAGAAGACAACAGATTTGGATTGAAAGCAGCCCTGAGGAGAAGGACTTGGGGGTGTTGGTGGATGAGAAGCTCAACATGAGCCAGCAATGTGCGCTCGCAGCTCAGAAAGCCAACCGCATCCTGGGCTGCATCAAAACAAGTGCGGCCAAGCAGGTCAAATGAGGTGATTCTGCCCCTGTGCTCTGGTGAGACCCCACCTGGAGTCCTGTGTCCAGCTCTGGGGCCCTCTATATAAGAAGGACATGGACTCATTGGAGCGAGTCGAGAGGAGGGCCACGAAGATGATGAGAGGGCTGGAGCACCTCTGCTATGAAGACAGGCTGAGAGAGTTGGGGTTGTTCAGCCTGGGGAAGAGAAGGCTCCAGGGAGACCTTATAGCAGCCTTCCAGTACCTAAATGGGATCTACAGGAGAGATGGTGAGGGACTCTTTATCAGGGAGTGTAGCGATAGGACAAGGGGTAACAGTTTTAAACTGAAAGAGGGGAGATTTAGATTAGATATTAGGAAGAAATTCTTTCCTGTGAGGGTGGTGAGACACTGGCCCAGGTTGCCCAGAGAAGCTGTGGATGCCCCATCCCTGGAAGTGTTCAAGGCCAGGCTGGATGGGGCTTAGAGTAACCTGGTCTAGTGGGAGGTGTCCCTGCCCATGGCAGGGGGGTTGGAATTAGGTGATGTTTAAGGTCCCTTCCAACCCAAACCATTCTATGATTCTATGACTTATGTAATATACATCTAGAAATACTTCCACCTGGAGAGCATGGGGTTTTCCCTAACACCAGAGTAAAGACTGTCACTTCAGTGTGTCCCCCGCGTCCCCACTCCTTTCACCTGAGCCTCCTGCTGTAATGTTAGCACAGATATTTTTATGGTCCATCCCCTTCTCCACAGAGGGATGAATGGGAATCAATAGGCAAGCCCTTTCTCTCTTAAATGGATTTCATCAGACACTATAAATTTGCTCACAAATGAATATTTCATGGAAACTATTTGGGTTTCAGGAAACTTGGACCAAAATGCCAGTTTTCTGGACAAAATGCTGTAAACCAGCTGCCTTGCTTTTGCTACTGGAAACTTTCTGGTGGTCTGATATCCTTGCTCCGAGGAGCCTCACAACCAGGGATCATGATCTAGTCTTCGTGCGAATACTCTGAGAGCCTCAGTTTGGTGAGGACTCTGAGGACTTCTAGGCTATTCTTACCACAGTATGGGAAAGGAGCTAAAAAGTTTCTTATGTCCAAATGTCCTGAGTTGCTCCTAGTATAGAGAAGCACAGGGAACCCCTGGAGATGGACAAACACATCCTCTTTTCCCCCATATTAATAAAATAAATTAAGAATGAAAGTTTTTCCACATTAAAAAGTTACTTTTAAGACTTTTTTTGTGTCCACAGGAATCTTTGAAATGTCAAACTTTCTTACTCAGCTGGCATTAAGACTTGGGAGAGTTTTAAGCTCTAGTGGGTATGGTTCTTGAGAAATAACACATTCCCAGCACTGAGACATGATAATCTCTGCTTTTCAGAGACTGTTGTCTTGTCCACAATCTCCCACTCCTCGATGCTTATTTATAAGGGTCCACACTAAATAACAGCCGTCTTTCAGCTTCCATGAAACAATTGTCTTTTTACAGCTGGGAAACTGAGGCCCGAGTTGAATGTCGTTTGCAATGTCGTGGCTTCAGAAAGCTTACTGGAAAGCTTGGCAGTATCTTGATCTTATCTGACTCACAATGCCTTCCACTTGCTCTTCCACCCACGCTCCAAAAAAGAAAGATTCCTCCCTTTCTCTAAGGAATAATGCTAGTAAAAGTTGTAAATAAAATGCTCTACCTTGTACTCCTTTCCTTCTTCTTCCTTAGCTAATCTCTGGAGACTTTTAATGGCTCCATATTCCCATCACTTAAGTCCTGGGCACATGGAAAACATCTCACTGTTCTAAGGGGGAAGAGTTGGGAGGAAGTTGCAACCACATTCTCACTGTTAGAATGAAGGAATTCTGCCTTTGGCTAGGATCTTTTTACCTTCTTTTCAATTCTGGATTATGTTTTTCTGGGAAACTTGCAGCAGTTTTTGATTTTGGTTCCTTGCCAAGTCAGGAGTCTCAGCGTACAGACATGCCCTCAGACCTCAGGGTCTAACTGAGTCTGGGCTACGTTTGTGCCTTGTGCCCTCCTGCATCCAGCTCCGAGACACTGATATGCAGTCAGGTTAAGAAAGGTGAGAGTATAGTTCTGTAACACAAGCAGAGCATTTAAATACGGTGTTCTTTTGTCTTTTTATTGTATTCATAAAAATGTTCAAGTGAAGGTACAATAAAAAAGAAGAGTGACTTTATTAAAAGAGAAAAAATAAGTTTGTAAAGTTGTTCCAAAATCTCCCTAGGATTCATCAAATGACTTGAAGGCAGAGGATTAAAATAAATGTAAAAATAGCTGAAATTCAGAGCTACTTCTAAAATACAGAGAGAAAAGTACTTCTATCTATGCATGAAAAGAATAAAATGTTAATTTTCTTTGCTGGAAAATGTGCTGTGGTTTGGTGTTCAGATAGTACCTGATCTGGACCAGCTGTTGGGTGATGCAGTGGCTTGAAGCAGAGACCTGAGCAAAGTGTAACACACGAGCTGGGGCTCCATGGAGATTCTGTGACAATAAGACACCTCTGAGTCACTTCTCTTTGGCTGATCCTCAATGGGAGCAGGCTAAGAATTTTCCTTCTGACTTAAGTTAGAGCAATGACTAAAATGCCTTTTGTTTGTCATCCCCTAGATGTGCAGGCTACTTGGCTACTTCAGAGAGTGAGGAGTTGGGACTCTCTTGATTCTCCCCTACATGGAGCTTAGCCTTTGGGTGGTGGAACTGTTGGAAGAACTGGCTTTCTTTTCCTGTGTGTTGATTTCCATCCTGAAAGTGGCAGAACTCATAAGACTCATTGCTTTGGGTTTTGGTGCTCGGGTGTCAAACGTGCTGTGATATAGAATATATAGATATATAGATAATAGAAGCATATGCAACTGCTCTTGCTACTGTGGAGCTGTTGATACCTACCAGTGGAGCTCATGTCAGAGGTTTCCCCCAGTGTCTGTGCTAATAGTATCTCTCTCCTTTAGCTTGCTGTTTGTTTTCATGAAGCTTGTAGGAATTTTTCTGATCAATTGTTGTTGCTGTGCCAGGTTTAATTAACATTGGCTACTGTGTGTCCAAGTTATTAGGGGGAGAAAATGGTAGTAGCAATGGACAGACACACAAACATTTGCATAGGATGATATTACACAAGTCATGTTTTCTTGTGTGTTCTTTTGCCTTTTTCTAAAGCCAAAATGTTTCTAAATTTGGCATGAATTTCTGTAGAGTTGGCCTGAAACTTCAATTTCTTTGTCAAATCGACTATTAAAATATTTTCTTCCAGTTCCATCCAATAGCCTTGGTTACTCCTCATTGTAGGCTGGTAAACAGTTTGGTGAAGAGTGAGTCTTTTTTATTCCAGTACCCAAGCATACAACACACGTTATACCGTAATTCAAAGAGCTTTTCATATCTCAGAATGGAGGCAAGGGTATCAAGACAGCAGGTATCCTAGGAGAAGACTAAATATCAACTTCTGTGCCTCCTGCAATTTTAAAAAAAATATTATTACTATTTTATTTAATCTGAAGAGACACAGAGTTGGGAAGGATGGCAAGGAAATAGGACAAAGAATTTGTTGAGTTAAAAAAAAATCCCTATCAAATTCGCAAGTGTATAGTGAAAATAAGATCCTCCTTTGTTCTTTCTTATAATATGTTAACTTGATATTAAATAGAATAAATGTGGATCCAATAAAAGGAAACACTACTTTTACTCAGTGTCTGGTAAGTCTATTTAATTCATTGTCAAGGAAGGTTACCAAGAGTAATACTGTAGCTGGATAGTATAAAAGGGCTGAATAATTTTATGACTAATAACACTTCTAACTCCTTAAGCTATGTGAAATCTCATGCTTCAAAAAGTATGTTGATAGCAAACCACTCTTCACCACTCTTTTTTTCCACTACATCAATGGCTAGATTTTGGCTTCAAGGTGCTTTCTGCAGTAAAGCACTAACTAAAGACAAGATTACAGGATGAATTGTTGAAAGCAATTTGGTAGTTCCATAGTTCCTGTCTATGGCATGCACAAGAGTTTAGTTTGAAAGACTGTGAATTCTGTCCTACATGTAATAGTAACAGAAGGATAAAAAGTTGTTGGTTTTTTTTTTTTAGTTCAGGCATTTTGACATTGTTAGTTTCAGCTTCAGTGTTGTATCGAGGTCTGTAAAGGGTCCAAGTAAACTTCTCACCTGTAAGATATATGTGGTCCTCTTTTGGACTACAATGGCAATTTTATCTTGCCTCAAGACTTCCAGTTCTCCAAGCCATGATTTGTAGCCTTATTTGACATGAAATAAAAATGGAAGTCTTTTGTAGTGCTTCTCACACATCCACTTTCAGATTAATTCAGGAAGAGAAACACACTTTACTAGGTTTCTCATTTTTATCAACTTCTAAAAAGTTTCAGTTCATCTTAAGACTTCCACTTCAGTCAATATTAAGTCACTACTTCTTATGCATTCTTAGGTGTACTAGACTTCTAAATTCTTCTTGTCTTTCTAAATAGTATTTTAAATGCATGGCATTTGGTTACGCTACTGTAATATTGTCATTGGGGTTCTCATGTCCAGCCATGACGGAATGTGATTGTACTTCCTGTAGTAGAAGTCTTGAAAAATTGCATTCTCATTCTAAGTTTGTGGGGTTTGTATTATTCGTTTGAATCTTCTTTTTTTGGAGGGGGCAGTTACAATGGGGGGAAAAGCTTATAAATGTAATCCAATTAGGATACTATTCATTGTGACTGGCATTTACCTCCTTCTCTCCTCCCCATATAAACCAATCTAGAGCTGAGACAAAAATAAAATTAGAAGAATCAGAGAAGATGCAGAGAGCTTTTAAGCAGAATGGGGTAAAGGGAGGTTGCTTTCACTGTGTAACCTGTTGAACTGCCGAAGTTCCAGGCCAGGTGGGATTCATGGCAAATGAAGATGAGGAAGACACATGTGAGAGAGAGTAAAACCTGACAGTAGAATAGCTCAACAGCTCTTCTAGGCCCATTGTAGTCATATATTATTGTGACTTTCATAGAAGTGTTCCTTTGCTGACATGTGTGTCTGACCTTTCTTTTCTGTTCAGAGTGCTTGAGAGAGAAGTAAATTGTCTGTTGTTTTGTGCAACCCACTGATTACACCCTTCAAAATTGTCCCATTTGTAAAAGATTTACCATCGGTGTGCAATATTGTTGCATCAGATATGACCAGAAATGACTGCGTTCTATTGCAGTCAGCTGAGACGTAAAATTACTTGTGATTTTCAATAAGTAATGTCAATTTCTGGAGGTTTGTAGGATCTTATTTTTCATTAAATTCACGTAATTTTTATATTTTTTACTGCTTCTGTCTCTAGGATTTTGCAAGTTGCTGTAGCAGGTTTTGATTAGACATCTAAAAATACAGAAATTGCTTTGTTGCAATCAATTACTCTCTGGTTTAAAAGTGCAGACAGTTGGGATAAAAAAATATGACTTTGACATGGTTGGCTTTCAACACAAATAGCAAGTAGTCACAGATTTTGAACTAGCTCATAATATTAAGAAATATTCATTCTAAGAGGTTGGAGGGTTTGTGGCCATGGTGTTAACTTAGGAAAGGGTAACTTTGGAATGGATTGGACTCATAATTAGCTCAGCTGCATTGGTTTACCTGAGGTGGGTGAAGTCTCATGCCGAGGAATCTCATTTTCTGTAAGGTATACCAAGAACTTCTCACTTCGTTATAGTTTTATAGGAAATTCAGTGAGCATTGCTTTTTCCAGGAATAATTTAGCTTTCACGTCCAGAAGGATTTCTGTTGTGTTTGTACAAAAGAAATATGACATCAAGTTAAGAAAACCCACAAGGGTGCTATAGCAATGTATAGGACTTTTCTTTGCCATTTATCACTGCCCTAATCTGATGATCTGGACTGTTCAGTGCTAGTGACACCCATAAAACCTGCTGGTCTGTTGATGTAATTCTATGTGATTCTATCTCTTTCCCATCCTGCCTGGCAAGGAGCAGTTGCATGCCAAGCGGTGCACGTGTGCGAGCTGACATGCTGCAGCAGCACTCTTGGGAGGAGCTGCCATTTTGGTTCCAAAGTATGGGTGTAGTAAGTAAAATTCTTTGTTGCTCCCTTAAGGAGATCACAGTGTTTTAAATAATAAAATGACAATGCAAAGACCAGAGGGAAGAGCTGTCACAGCCTAATTGAAAGTTCGTTATGCTGCTTATACCATTATCGTAAAACTCTTTATCATGTGTCTGTAAATGTGCAAATTAAAAACCCAGAGGTAATTTTGTATTTTATCTGCATGTAAAAAGATTGTGAAATTATCATCTCTTTCATAGTTAAATAACTTTAACCTGTATGGTGACCTTTGAATATGCAAATAACAGAGCTTTGTTGGATGGAATACATTTTGTTAATTGTAAAACGATAAGTGGAGAAAATCTGAAGAAAACAGGAATTCATTTTGAAGTAATCATAGTGGAAGGTTTATGTGATGAGGAAAAAGGAAACGTTTTATATTTATGTGCAGGCTCAGAAAAATGATTGTCTACTGCTGTTCAAATCTGTGACTCTGCAGCTGTAATCAAAACCAGCAGGAGAATTTCTAACTTACATCACCAGCAGCAAACTTGGTGAATACATAATGCATGCCCAGAGACTTAAAGAATTTCAATAGGTTCCTAGGTAACAGGGCTTTTTCTTTTTTTTTTTTTTTTTTTTTGTTCTCAGTTTGTAAGACGTCTTTGAAAAAAACCTGATGCTGTGACCATGAAACTGAGTAATAATTAAACATTTTTCTGCAGGTCAGAATGATCATTTTCACATAAAGAGGAGAGAGAATGTAATGAACACGAGGAGAGAATTAGTTGCTCTTAGGCATAGTACAAGTTGGTTTTGAACATATCTGTCTGGTCTCCTGTCAAGACAGGCACGCTGACTTGCAACGTTGCTGTCTCCAGGCCTGCTCACCTCTCTGTGCCTGTGCGTGTGTGCACATGAACATTTTAAGTGACCACGTCTTGATTTGGTGATCTCTGGAATGAGGTGGGTTTGGATTTCACTTTATACCTGGGACCTGACCAGAGACTTCAGTTTACCTCTCCAGAGGTCTATACTGGGAGTCATGAGCTGCTATATTGTTCTAGCCATTTTGGAGTGCTCCCACATACCATTAGACTCTAAAGGCAGCCAAGTTCAAGCAAATTTCACCACTGATCTCAAGGGGAACAGTTGCAAACTGTCAATGTCATTTGTAGCTGACTTGAAAGCAAAGGTTCGGAAAAAGCTGGTTGTAATGCCTGCAGAATACAAAGCTTTCCTTGAGGGATACTTACTTGAAGGCATGGTTAATAGTTAAGGTAGAGGAAATCTATGCTCTTGGCCCATTTACTGTTGGTATACCATTCACTGGCAAAGTTAAGATTCATGACTCAGCATAGCAGAGTTCTGTATTACTGTAATAATGGTGCTTTTTAGGCAACTTGAGCTCTGTTGGATTATGTATAAGAAGGAATGACAGAATCATATTCAAACTGTAAATCTGGGTGAATTCTATTAATGTCTTTTTATAGGCATTTACTTCTTTTCATAATTTCCATATTAACAAATGTAAATTACAGTCAAGTCTTTCTTTCATCTCTCATTTTCTTTTCAGAGTATATTTATTCTCCATTGAGCTATACCGTGACCAATTCAGATTTGTTGCTTTGAGGCTGCATTGTTTGTTTTGCAATTCTGCTCTGCAAAATCAGAAGATAAAGCCCTTTTCTTTTGTCTCATTGGATCCCGCAAAACTTACTCTTTCTCACAGAAGATTTTTCTGATTACTGCTTACTATGTAAGTTTTGACAGGAAGTTAAACAGACTTGGAATTAAGATTCCATGGGCTGCAAGCATTCGATGTTTTGACTACTGCGTATGAGTATTTTTAAATGCTGCAAACTATGCTGTCAGTCAGAAATACATCATATAGGCAAAATGGGGTTTTTCTGGCTAAACTGTGAAGGGCTTGATCAAGGGACATGGACATTTTTAAAAAGGAAAATCCCTGAAGACAGAGTTAGTCTGAGTGTCTCAAAAGAGCTGACAGTAATGTAAATAAGTCTTGAGGATATTTTGCTGTAAATACTCTTCTATAACATTCATACGCTCCGTGCCGTAAAGAGAAACCTCTTAGATAGTTATGTACCAAGAAGTGCAATAAAGGTGTATGAAAGTAGAGAAAATTGAATTCTAACATGTAGGCAAGTTATGGACCATTTGTTGAAATAGTCTCATATTCATACCTGCCCTGGTAACGTTTCTGCTCAGGCAGTGAGTGCAGCCATCACACAAGTCACAGCAGTTGAATTTTCTATCAGTTTCTCACAAACTCCTCCCTATGGGTTTTCATTCCAGAGTCCAGTACTTTTGTTGTTATCTGGTTTTTGTAGGCATCCAGTTCATAATAATATCATGAAGGACTTGGGGCAAATTCAAATGCAGGCCAGACTCTGTTCCTTTCACTTGTGGAGCGCAACTAGTTCTTGACATCATTCTATAGCTGAAGTCAATGGGAATTGCTTAGTTTACATACTTCCTTCTAAATTAAACCTGTTAGAAATTATTAAAGTATCAAGACCTTAAGGTTCGCTGGCACAGAACATTGTGTGGTTATGCTTGGAAACTCTCTGGGCCTCCACATCTGTAAGTACTGTAGGTTGGGGACAGCTACAGGAACACAATGACTCTAACGCACACCTTGGCATTGTAGGGGTGAATACTGTTTTGCCTGGGTGAGAAACATACCAGGAACCATCTTATCTGTTTAACTGCATAGATGTTCACATTGGAGTGTCTGGAAGTGTTCAGGGCCATTATTTAATTTATTATTGCACTTCAGCGTGGCCATAGTGTGCCAAAGAACAGTGAAGAAGTAGAATTCAGGTACCCATCCATTGCCATATGCTCTCCTAAGAGTACAAGCAGAGTTGTCTGGGCAAGAGCAAGCTGCAGGAATATCATGTTCTGAACTAAGATCCTGCACAGATCAGCCTTGGGAACCCTTTATGGAGATTTATTTGCTGTGCTGGAGAAAGCTTTGTTAGATAAGTACCTCTGTGTCTTATCTTGTATTTCAGCTTCTTTGGCAAAAGAAGGTGATTGCAGAGATGGTTGTGGTGGTGCTTGGATGGAAAAGAAATGCTGTGGACTTTTATTAATTTTTGTGTTGCATACATAGAAGACTGCAAAAGTTGGAAACATGAGCAGCATAGTAACACATGCTTGGTACTGGGTTCTGGGGACTATGCATATGCCAAAAACTCATTCCTAGCCTCATACTGATAGCAGACTTATCCCAACAGGAAAGTCAAAGCCTGCAGTCTTCTGAATCTAAAAGATTTGAATTCACTGATGTTGGTATCTGCTGATTCCTAGATATGTAGAGGGAGAAAGTCAGCTGGATCAGAGTAGGAGCCTGTCCTAAGAATACGTGAAAAACTCAGTTTCCTATAGCATCAAATTGCTTTGGGTTTCTACTAGCGATAGGAAGATATCTGAGGGAATCTATTTATCATTGCCATTCCTGGAATGGAGATGAGATGAGCTGGTGAAGGGAGAAATGCAAGCAACAACTTCCCACACATCTTCCTGTTCTTACTCTTCCCAAAGAATGCCAGACCTCATCTGATCATAGCTGATTTGGACAGTATTCTCATCCATTTGATTTGGAAAAAAAAAAAGAAGGAACAACTTCCTATGGGAAGCCAGGGTTAACTTTTCAAAGAAGCTACATTCCACCAGTAGCTCATTTATCTTTTCACAGTGGAAGAGGTAATTTTACCTCTGAAATTGTAATGTTTTGAATGTTTGCCATTATTGGGTATAAAAGCGTAGTCATGTACTAACAACTCTTGTGATAGAACTGAGAAGCAAACGTTCTCCTTATGCAGAAAGGCTGTGTTAAAAACAGGAATGGACTATTACAGGAACTTAATAGAAAAAAAATCTTTTCCACCACCATATGGTTGTGATATAACACAAAGCGTTTTCCTGCCAAGATATCACATTACAATGGCAGGCTGCCAGTAGTTTCTCTCTTCCTCATTTAAACAACAAAAATACCCAAAAATTTCTTTGGCTGAATCAGGCTGTTGCTTATAAACATATACTGTTGGCTAGTGTTCAATCTATGTGCTCAGTTTCTCTAGAGAGCCAGTCCATTTCACTGTGTTTTATTCAGAAGAGTACTGGAAAATGGCTTATCCATCTCAGATGCTCTAGGACATTTCTTTCTGTTCCTGGCCTTAGAGAGCGGAGGTCTTGCATAGCTGCAGTCATCTGTCCTGATTGCTAGTTCCTGCTTGAACAAATTTAGATGTCAGTGCAAAACTCAACCTGTCTTAGTCATCTCTCTTTGCATCTACACTTATGAACGTGCAACTTGAAGAGGTGTGAGGTCACTATCCTCCAGACACTTTGGCAAGGTCCATTTGTTCACTACAGCTCCGACTAGGAAAAGCCTACTGAACTAGACCTTGTCTCTGGCATAACAAGGATTAGTTGTGGGATCTGTGGTTGCTTCCTAAGGCTACCTTATGTGATTAACATATGTGGCATCACATTATACTTTCTGTGTGTTACAATGAGGAGACCCTCTTTCTTCCTTAATCCCTACCAGTAGAAAAAGCATAATTGTTTAATCACAGAGCCTAAGGTAGTCACTAATATCCCCATCATCAAAGTGCATGACTAGCTGGGGATACTGACTCTGTTTACGGCAGTGTCCCACGTTGATGCTGATGTGTGTTAAGGAAGCATTAGGCCTTTATAGCCATTGATGTCTGTTCCTCTGCCTGAGCTATCTACCTCTAGGAAATGCATCTGGTAGCCTTTACCTGCAATCTTTAATGAGGACACAGTTGTATATTGGGCCACACCTTCAAATGCTATAAACTATGACAGCTTTTTTGGCCTTTGCACAGACATCTCCTATTTTCTACTTCCGAACTGTATATATCTCTACTAAGTAAAGTGCCATTAGATATAGTTACTTTGTGACCTGAAAGCACAATATCAGTACCCCAGGACACCTGACTTCATTATTGTTCTGTCTTTATCCACGCCTTTGTTTCTGTGTAGTTCCCTGGAGATCATGGGAATATATCAAACCAAATAAGTGTCCTTCAGGGGGCAAAACAATATTTGCAAAATACTGAATGATTTGTCTTTTGGCAAGATAAACTCTTACTGTATGTGCAAAGATTGCTGAGCTTCCAGCCTTGCTGAGCATAAGAAAGGGTCCTAATTTCCTTGTGGTCCTCACTTCCTAACCAGCTAGAACTGAGTGCAGCCCCAATAAATGCTCATATGGCACTACAAATAATTTTCCTGAGTTTTGTCTGTGTTAGTATTAGTCACAGGTCATTTCATTTTGTGTAGACAGAGTAATGTGGTTAGCCACATTTAGATTTACCTGTGTGCTGAACTGAGCTGTATTATGCTGCATGGTTTTTAGGTGCAAATGATATGGTTGTTGATGTCCTCTCATGTTCTAAATAAGTGTCTTATCGTGCCACTTTTCTCCTTTTACTAATAACTACATTGCTTTTGTTTCAGTTCACTTAGGTGAAGATTGTTCACAGGTTCTTTTTCTCAGACAACTACTGTTGTTGGAAACCTTTGGAAAACAACTAATGACTCATCTTAGATACTGCATGAATCTTTGACAGTCAGCTTTAACAAATAAGGAATGATAAACGGAATGATAGATGGAGATCCCCACGGTTGTCAACTAACCTGCAGGGTTGCCATTTTCTTGCTGTAAAAAAATTGAGGAAGGTGTAACCAGTATGATTACACTGTAACGGGCCTGTCATCCTCCAGTACCAGAACTCTGGAAACCTCTGAAGATGTTTCATCTCTGCAAACAGGCCACTCTTCATTTGGAGGCTGCAGATTCTTTGCTCAGTTTCTTCGCGCATATGACTTTCAGGAAATGGATCTGTCACTTACTGAACTTAATCTAACAAAGTCTCTTTGTCTTGCAATATACTGAACCAAGATTTAGCAGTTGGTCTAACACCTCCAGTCTAGAGTGTGACAGCTGGTGCTATTATCATAGAAGCCCAAGTCTAGGACTAGGCCGCCAGTGTTAAGTAAACTACAAGTCAAAAAAACCACAAACTGCTGTTGTTCATTCTCCTGAGTGTTATGGAAACAATCTTTTCCCCAACACTGGACAGTTTTAAGATTCAGCTGGACAGGGTGCTGGGCCATCTTGTCTAGACCATGCTTTTGCCAAGAAAGGTTGGCCTAGATGATCCTTGAGATCCCTTCCAACCTGGTATTCTATGATTCAATCTACTAATCTTTTACAAGCATGTCAGTGTAAATGCTTGTCGAAGTGTGTTACACAATGGTAACAGCATCTTCTCCATACCAGAGGACAGAACTTTATCTGCAGACCCAGGTGACAAAAGGGAAGGAGCCTGGGGGAGAGCCCTGCAGCCAAACATGTGGGTCTCATGGACCCCCTGCTTCATTGTTAGAAAGCTGGAAGATCCAGTGTGAAGCACAGCAGAGTGATGCTAAATAGAAAGATAATTGTAAGATCAAACTCTGTCAAAAACAGAGAAGTTGGAGGCTGAGAGGCACAACATCCTGTCCTTTATATAACTAATTACTGTCAGAAAAGATCATCAATCTGCAGGGAGAGTCATATTTCCCTGAATGTAAGGGGCTGCTCAATATGCTGCTGTAGCTGTAGGGCAGCATGAAAAGGAAACTGGCCACTATTAACTACTCTGGAACTCTGGTCTGACAGACCGGGATGGTTCTAGAAGAGCTTGACTGCACAGCTGTGTTTGTGCTCTTCATATCCGGCCCCTATTGTCTCCCTCTCACTCTGTCTGAAAATATGAATATAGACAAATGGAAAACTTCTGAATCACTTGGTATTCAGGCAAGCTATAAACTAAAGAAGTTTATATCTTGTAAATGGGACCCTTAAGTCACTTTTTAAGTCACCGTAAAAAAATTCCCCCAAGTCTCAGACCTGCCCCTAAAACAGTGATTTAATGAGATTTTTTTCTTCTTCTTCCCAGAAGCCAACCTGACAGTGCTAGTTAATCATCCTTTTTCTGGCTATATTTGAATGCAGTCAGAGCCCAAAGTGGATGTGGCCAAAGAGGTCTGGACTGTCATTACCATCTGGGATCCCAATCCTCTTTGTTATTGAGGGAATACAGAGAAGTGGGGAAAACAGTGGAAAACTGGCAGAGCTGCCCTCTTTTGTTTTCTGTTTGGGGAAAGGGCCATCTCCCTTTGGTCAGTCCTCCACTCCAGTTTCTCATCAATGTCTCATAGTCTCTTGTTCCAGTTGCAAGCAGCTATTTTGGATAGACTTGTTCCACTTGAAACAGAAACGGATTCTGCTGCTGCAGTTTGTCCTTCCTGGGAAATTTTCCAAGTGCAGGCAAATTTGAAGAGCTTTCTGCTGTTTTGTCCTATGTTGTGCACTAGACAGAGATACCTTTGGATAATCCTCCTGTCATATTGTAGGAGTCAGCAACAGAGAAAAGAGAGCTTCAAGTCAGTAATGATCTGCTAAATGTGAGCCTAATTGTTCAACAGTTAAGTATAGAAACAGTTTCCTGATCTGGCTCTTTCCAATTAGGTTATGTGACTTGTCATTCATCAGGCAGTTAGGCAACACAGCTGAGTTAATGCACCGACACTCTGTGCCTCTTTCCCCTACTTCTGCTTCCTGGTTTTCTGCTGAATTAGTAAATTGAATCAGGGAGCTGCTAACTGCAATCAGGTGAGCCCCAGGAGCAGCAAGAAGAGAAGGGAGGGGCATGGTGAATAGGCAGTTGGGAGGTTGAAAACTTTTCCTGATTAGTTTGAATGCTTATGTGTTTGTGTTCTTGGTCTCTCAGATGTTGGATGGGAAATGGACTGCTCTGATGTGGTAAGAACATTTTCTGTTCTTTTGTGTTGATAATGAAGTTATGAATTCAGAAGCTGGTTATTTTGTAAAGTTTTCCTATGTCTGGTCAGGGCAGACACAGAAACAGAAGGGATGGAGGTGTTAATCATAACATGTGTAGTCCCATAATGAGGAGAAAGGAAAGACAAAGAAGTAGTTCACCATCTGCTAAGTTGGCTGCTTCAGGAGGGTTTGTTCACGTCTTGAATGCAGTGGAGAGGAAGGTAACCCCTTCTAATAGGACTTTGTCCTGCTTGAGTCTGATTATCTGAAGATTTCCCATTTACAGGACAATTGAAAGTGAGGGTATGCTATATAAGTAGAGCTAGTGAATCCTACCTGTCTTTTATGATGTTGAAGGTGTGTGGTGTGAAGAAGTGTGTGTTACCCCAAGATTGGACAAAACTGTGCTGAAGTCATTACAGAAAGTATTCAATTATGGTAACCTCAAGGTTAACCAAGCCTTCTGCCTGCCCAGAGCGAGGCGCAAATGCGTGTTTCTAACTGTCCAACTGCTTTTCTCCCTGTTTCCCTCTCAATACCTGTGGCCTTGTGTGTGTGTGTGTATAAGCAAAGTGCTTCCAAATGACATCTAGTACCATCTGAAATGTTATTAAGCATTTGAAGAAGACATGGTCCCTCACTTTGTCCTTGAAATGTGCAGATAGAGAGCTTGGCTATATGTTCTTGTATGTAGCTGAGTCAAGCCTCCCTGTGCTGTTGTCCTTTCTCCCACACCCCATGTGACTATTCGCTTCTCCTAACAAAGCAGTATCTCCGTTCACAGTAGCACTAGCTTCCACCAAGACAAGGGTGCCTGTACAGCGTTTTCAGTTGTTCTCCTTAAGCAGTGTTCCCAAATGCTGTGAGATATAGTGAGAAGGCAGTGATGCTCGGACCCTATGTGCTTTTATTTTCAGTTTTTGTGTAGCTTGAGACCATCTTTCAGAAATGACTGTAAGTAATAAGAGATCCTTGTCCATGAGGCTCCTTGGAACAAGGCTGTGTAGGAGCTCTGAGGACACAGAAGTAAGGTAGAATGAAGAGGATTAACTTCCCTTGCTGCCGTTATGACTCAGTAAAGGATTTTTTTTCTTTCTTTCTTTTTATTTTCTTCTCTTTCTCTTCTTTTTTCATTTTTAAACGCTTGTAGAGGGTAAGATCCTACTTTCCATTAAACTGTTTAGCAATGACTCATTCTAGAATAAATCCTTTCATGCTCTAATTTGAGTATGATGTTTAATACTGTCTTTGCTGCTGCTTAGACCTATCATCTTGTAAGGTGCTTATAATAGCTGTTTTGCTAAAACTTCCACTACGTTGTGAAAGTGTGGGCTACGTGCTGTGGGGTTGGGCAGTTTTGTTGGTTTTTCATGTTGTTTTGGGGGTTTTTTTTGTTCCTTTTTTCTTGAGAGTGCAAGGGCAGTATAAATCTGAGGTAAGGAAGTACTGCAAGTAACAAACAATTGTTACTGATGACAATAAAATAACCACCAAAGAGCCTGAAGTCTATAAATAGGACATTACACAATAGAAATTAGATCATGGGAGGCTAGGGAGTGTAAAACACCGAAAGTGGAAAGCTCACAGTGTTTCTTAACTCACTGGCCATGTTTTATGCTCTGTCCTGGATATGCTGTCTTGGAGATACAAGAGTGGCTGATGTGCTTCAGACCTTTTCTTTTAACACCTAACTATTCTGTGGGACAAATGGTGGTTTTTCTAATTCCAGGGTAATTTCTATTTCCTAGTAGGCACCTGTTCTCTCGGTGCAGCACAATGAAGTATATTGCTCTTCTAAAAAGGTTTGGTTTTCATGTGATGTGAATAGTTGGTGCTGTTGCATGTCTGTTGAGACCACAGTGACTTTAAATTGCAAGGTGGAAGTTTGCTAAAGTTCATTATTGGAAACACTTCCATAGAAAAGCTACTTTGAGAACTAGCTAGGTGCATAGTCTGTTCCTGTTGTGTTTCCTTACAGGCCATGTTTTCTTCCATTTTCAGTGCTTTAAAGAGGACCCTGGCTGCAGTGCTAGCTAAAAGGACAACTTGCTATAAAAAGCCCTGTCCAGGGTGAGTTGTATGGATGTAGACACAGAAACATTTAGTGCAAACTAAAATGTGATCAGCTGAAGGTTTCTTAAAGGAGGCATCAGGCTTGCTCAGCTCACTTGATTCAATCCAAGAGGCTTGATGTAAGCTATCCCATCTACAGAAACAGACCTTTAAAGCACAAGTGTACTGCCTTAAGCTTTTCTGGAAGAAACAGTTCTCTGAAGAAAACAATGTTGTAAAAATCTTCCCTGCTCTGCTCTTGTTCATTTTAAAAGGATATTATTTATTATACCCAGCTGATGAAGTGAAGGCAAAGACTGTGACTTCTGAACTATGTTACTGGTAATGGCATTACATGGTATTTTCTGAGGTATTGCTCTGTGGCATTAAGGACCCCAGTCAACCTCCACAAGGTGAGAATAAGGCCTTTTCCAAGTCTAGTTTTATTCTGTGGGCCAGTCTAGTACTTGTTTCTTTCCCTCTTTCTGCAGTGGAAAAACTGATATACTGGTCTTTTTTTAATAAGGAAATGGACTTGAAATCATCTGATGGGAGCACTGTTGAGATAACACACTTAGGGGAAAAAATAGCGAGCCAGTTTAAAATCCTTTCTTGTCCAATTGTGAGTCCTGTCGAAAATCCTTGAAAATTGTATCCGGAGAGACTCAGCCTTAACTTCAAGTGGCTAAAGGTTGGCTGATCGGGTACATAGGCTGCAGGCAGAGTGTGAAGGTTGAGTGTCTTCTCCAGGAGTAGCCCAGCCTCTTAGTCTGCTCTTTCATAACAGTGTGCGTAGGGTAAGCTTGCTATACAGCCCTTCGATTTTAAGACTTTTTCCTTTGTGCAATGTTAGAGCTTTGAATTTCTGTTTGCGTGTTTACACATTGCCTCAGCCTTTGCTTGGACTGTGATATACAACTACCGTTTAATTTTCCAGCCTTCAAAAGATTTGCCTAAGTGTATCATCTTTTGATCTAAGGTCTCTCTTTCATTCTTCTGAAATTTCAAAGGGATTGTCCAACTTCAAAGATCTCTTTTGAACATGCTTACTTTTTGTGGGTTATATTTATTGGTTCTTTTAATTGTTTTCCACCTGTGAGGTTTTTGGGGCCATGTCTTTGCTACTGCAGCGGGGTCTAGAGCCTCCCTATGTAGGAATTAACATTTCTTTATATTGTAACTTTAGAGTCAGTATTTTATGAGTAAAAATACAATTTTATCTGAATTCTATGGAAAAGAACGCAGTACTTCTAGTCATATTAGCTTTCAGTTCTCAGCACTGATCATTTGAATAAAGGCATCAAAATCTGAACCTCAGTTAGGTGCATATATTTGTCAGAAGTGGACACACTTATAGCTTTGCCACATGTTATTTGTATATGGATTCTAGGAGATGTTAATGGAGGTTTTAAAGTGCCCTTAGGCGGCTGCATATGTGTTGCCCAATTGCTAATTTAGCTAGGCTTCTCTCCTGACCATCTCTTTGATAGGTTTGTGCTACAATGATTGGTCTATCTTCAGTAGTTCTGGTGAGTCTTAATTTGTCTCTGTATGCAGCCATGATATCTCTGCCTTGTCAGACATCTCTAAGGGAACTGACTGCCTCTCTAGTCTGTAGGTTTCTCCTCAGTATTTGTCCCTTCCCATTTTTTCTAATACCTGAAAAATGATAATATTTTGAAAAGAGATGTAGGGAAAAGAATAATACTGCAAAATATAATGTGATGGAATTGGGATAAAGATTTTGTAGGAGGCATGTGTACTTTCTGTGTATTTCATAAAGATGATTATGATCAATTATTTTCAAACCTTTAAAAGAACCTTGCATTTTTATTGTAGTATTCTGTGTCTCGAGAGCGAAGTTTTATCCTTGTTCTCTATATGTGAAGGTGTCAGCAATCCCTACAGGGTTATGGAGTGTTGTGCTGTAAGGGAATACATCCATTGTAATCAGCCCTGGTTACTGCAGAGTGTATTGCTATTATTTGAAATCAATATTAGTACGAATTGATTGTGATATAAGAGAGACTAGACTCTAGCCCCATCAGTTTAAACTTTGAGGAAGATAATCAAAGGAAAATACAGTAGTGAAATCTTAGTTTCATTATATCTGATTTCAG
This sequence comes from Fratercula arctica, assembly GCA_947846985.1. NCBI lineage: Eukaryota > Metazoa > Chordata > Aves > Charadriiformes > Alcidae > Fratercula > Fratercula arctica. Next base: position 33,764,725 of record CANTUZ010000010.1, read on the forward strand.
ACTAAAGATCTGCAAAAACACTCCTTGATTTGTTTGAATGTTTGTGGATTGCTTTAACCTGGCATCTACTAGTCATTTAAGCAGTCCTTTATAACCACCGCTATCTTTTGACTGGGTTTATTCTTACCTTTCTCAAGCCTAAGCACTGCACTGCAACACTGTAAAAGGTGCAAAAATTTACATAACAGAGTGAGTGGTAAGGGTATTTGTCCTTCTAGAACATGCTCTGCTGCAGCACAAGTACCTTGTAGTGTAGAAATTGCCATAGTAACTACTCATTTCTTATTGATTAGATGGATAAAAATTCTCATAATATACAAGCAGAGTAACTTGCTGGCATATGGCTTCAGGCTACCCCTGTGGCAACTCTTACTTATGCATTCTCTCCTTTTTCTGCATATAAGAGGGTTTTTTTATGAATTGGTATTCCTTGGATTAGACCACAAAATAGTCCTTTCTTTTCTGCACAACGGAGCTTAAATTTTAAGTTAAACTTGATATGCAGCTCACAAGGCAGAATATTAACTCATATTGGTTTGTTATTGGATCAGGACAACTAGATTTCACCTCAACATGAAATGCGGAAGGAGAAAGAAAGAAAGAGCAAAGAGTTCTCCCCTTCTCCCTCATTTATGGAGAAGGCTAACCACTTCACAGAGTTGACCTCTAATGTGTAAAAGAGAACATTCTAGTTTGGCAATTGTGATAATTCTCTTTGGAAGGTGCTTCTTAAAACAGTAGAATTGATTGCATGAGAAAATGAGTCCTGGTTTTATGTTTCTCTAGTAATACTATGGACATAGTAATGATCTTCAGCAGCGGCATTGTGAATGCTTACTGAAAGCAGGATTAGGACTACAGTGAGTTATAGTGTCTGACAGCTGTCTTGGTTCATGTGCTGTGGTTGCTGAACATAATATTGTCTCTCGCAATCCTGAAAGATGCTCCAACAAGGCTTCTGCCAAGTTTGTTGTGAAAGACAAGCTTTTGGGGAATTCTATCGAGGGACTGAAATTGTGAAGCACTTGAACAGGATGACGGATAAAATTAAGCTCAACACGTTCCTCAAATGTGAAACATCAGCTTATTTGGAATAATATAAAATGAAAGAACAGCAACACCCAACCAGTTTTTACACTGTAAATCTATTCTAAAGCTATTCTGGAGTCTTCTGTGAGGCCTAGGTGTTAGCTATGATTATATCTATTTTGTATGATTATTCCGGGATGCTATTAGCTCACATGTATTAGGAGACTGAAGATTTTAGAGCAATCTTCAATTCAGATCTTCCAAACTGCTATTACAGATGATACCCTTGCAGGCCTGCTTTACTTGGCTTGGAGGCCTTTCCCATTAAAATGCTGGGTTAGGGCATCACTTTTACATTGTACCACCCTTCAGCTCCCTTATTTTCACCTACAGTCTGACAGCCTCATGTCAAACTTTGTATGACCTTAAGATTGTTTGAAGGTGATATTAATCCATAGGGCTACAGGAAATGATGCTGCTGTTTCAATAAGCTAGTCCTTCACAGAAAGGCCGCTCAGGAAAACATTCTTTTCTCCATAGTAGGCTACAAACAAATGGAGGAAGCTCTTTGGCAGCTGTAGATACCTTCCATCTTTAACAGGAAGAAATAGGCTTGGCTTTTAATCTTTGATTGTCCTGAGTTCTTGTGTGCTTTTGTGAAGACTTTCACAGGCAGCAGTGGCTAGTTCAGTGTCTTTTGTCTGCATACTAAGATCTGGATGGTGGGCCTAGAGAGCAGCTGGAAATGTAGACAGGGAAAGAACAGCAGTATGTAGAGGATGAGGTAAGAGTTTAAGTGGATACATCACTTTCCCTTCCAATCCTTTAACCCAATATAAAGGGAAAAGACAGTACGCAAATGAGCCCAAATTAGGAAAAGTTTGCATTGTGCTTTTTAGGGTCACCTTCAAGACAGACTCCGGACCACTGGAATTCCTGTATTAGCAGCTTACTGAAGATCATTGGAGTGGAGCTGGCTGACAAGAACTCTTCCCTTGCTGGCTCTTGATGGGCCAGGGTGGGTTTTCAGAACACATCTTGTGTGGTTTTCTCAGTCATCAGTACCTATTACATTAGGGGTCTGTGTCACTGTATTTCCCTGTTGGTGCAATGACCAGTCTTAGGCAAATATCTCTGCCACTTCTTCCATCATGATTCCTTTCTATTGCCTCACCATTACAGATTAGGAATAATCTGTTTTCCTTCCTCTCCCCCAGAAGGAAAGGCTTCCTTGCTTATACAACAGCATGGCAAAAAATGGAGAATTGAACCCAAAGACTAGAGGGCCAAGGACTCTTCAATCTGGTGATTTCAAGGCTTGCGTATTTTCTATTGACACAGAACCAGTGAATCGGCCTTGTGCAGTTCGAGATGCTCGTGTTCTGTTCTAATGCTCTTTCCAAAAACTTTATCTTTGAGGGGGAAATAGTGTTTGGGTAGGCTCATCCAACTGAGTAAACCTGCATGGAAAGAATAAATTCCAAGGAATTCACAAAATATTTTTTTTATCAGTATATTGTTCAGAGAATATCACATGCTTAGTATTTAGAGCCCTGAGCTTTAAGATATTTGCAATGTTCAGGTATTTCTGTGTTTTACAGACATCTGCAGAGGGTTTTCATCAGCAATCTTGCACACAGAAATAAAAGCTGAATGCATTAGGCATTGCCAGGTGTGTATGGGTATCTAAATACATATACGTATTTGCGTGCATCTGTAAAATGTGTCCTGAGTGCAGACATTAAACCCATCCTCTCTGGGATTACGCTGTGACTTGTATATTTGGAGGTAAAAGTTCTGAATAAAGAAGAGCCTATCCAGAATAAAATGGAATTTACTGCATTTGTTCTGGGCTTTCAAAGCAATGGCTGCAGTCAGAATCTGGCCTAGGTAATTAAGTTATGAAGGATGGAAAAGAAAAGCAGCATATGGAAGATGTAATTAATGGGAACATATAACAGTCAGCTCTCACATAATAAATTGGCAGCTATGCCTGAGGTAACTGCCTTTTATTTGCAAAATACAGTTGGAATTTTTTAAAAGTAATTGCACATTTTATTCCATTTCCACATGGTCCCAGAGAACATAGTACAGTACAAATACCAACAGAAACGCAATAAAACCATGGCTGTTGGTTTGTTGGGGTTTTTTTCAGGCTTAGGGCTATGATTTGAGCCAATGTCCAAAGGAAAGGAGGAATACATTTTAGCTCAGGAAAAAAACAAGTGGTAAAACATTTTAGTGAGGTTTAATATAGAATAATCTAAAAGGACAAGGCAGGAACAACCAGAATAAATAATGGTAAATGGCTAGATATCTATTTGCAGAGGAGATTTAGTAATGTAATTCTCCTGACTAGAGTAAAAAACCAGATAAGATAAATGCTCTGAAATCCTTCCATTTTGAAGGCTTGAATTTTCCCTGTCTGAAAGTTTATTGCAGCTTTTCCTGAATACCAAGCATGACGTCAGTTGTTCTTTAGATACGCCACAGATGCTGGCAGATTCTCAAGAAAATGCGTTCTGCCACTTGCCTCGTGCAAAGCTCTGGGAGGCTGCAGGATGACACAATGGCTCCCCGCACCCAGCTGCTGATGCAGCTGCCACAAACGGCCTGCTGGAAAAACAATGCTGGAGTCCTCCCTCTCAACAACATTATCAAGAGGCTTGCAACTGGGGTTTGCCACTGTGACCAAACACACAAGCTACCAGACTTCTTAACTGCCATTTCCAGGTATCTCAATGGAGTAGAGGGAAACTGCATGTCATTCCTGCTGCTACCTGGCATATGTGATTCCCCTCTGCACACAGGTGGGGAGTTAGACTACCCACCCTTTAAGTGCTTGGTTTGTCTGGGTTGTCTTTTGCTTTTAAGCAATCTGTTTGTTGTCATCCCTGATAGTAGGGAGGAAAAGGGAAGTCCAAATCTATTCTATCATAAGCGTGCGGCAGGATCTAGTCTATTTTGTCTGTGAGTGAATGAGGATGGGGTCTAGTAGTAAAAAACTAGCATTGGAGTGAGTTCTTCTCACAGTAAATCTGATTAGAAGCTTTACTGCTGTTTAAAATGGAACAGCCTGAAGACCAGGAAATATAGTGCTCTGTAAAATATTCCTGCTGTAACTAGTCTCTGTATTGCTGGCCCCAGGGGATCTTGCATTTGCTGCAGGCTGAGCCTCGTAGGCAGTTTGTTGCTGAACTAAGCCCTTTAAATAGACAGCAAGTTTTAAAAAGTACGTCCTGCAATTTTTGTGCTGATGAATTTAGAATGATGTTCTAGCAAGCTCAGTACACTGCAAATTAATTAGCAAGGATCCTTTTAACAGGATAATTACTATATCAGCAAGTGGTAAACTGAAAATGAATGTGACTAGTCCTGGCTTGCATCAACAAGGAAGAGATGTGTTGCAGTTCTACCCACTGATTCTAAATTCACCCTAGTGTGAAAGGTTTTAGACAGCACAGCTGGTCAGCAGCAGCACTCCAGCTTTTCTGCTTCTAGACTTGAATTAAAATCCCAAATGAAGTTGCATTCCAGTCTCCATATGTCTACCTCACAATGCCATGGCGAATGATGATCGGCTTTTTTTTAATTTCTTCTGGAAAAAGGCCCAAAATAAGAAAAGCAGGAAGTGTTGCACATTATTACTAAAGTATAAATGTTAGAAAGGGCTATGAAGTATATGAGACTTCCTTCCTCCTTTGTGGCTGTGCATTTTCTTCTTTCATAATGGAGGGGCCTGGTCCTCAATAGAAAGAGTAAGAGTTCACAAATATAAACACAGGTTCACATGTTTGGGGGTTGGAATTTTTAAATAGGTTAATCTTTAGAAGAATAAACATGTCATTGCTTATCAGGCTATGGATAAATAAGCATATGGCTGCTGCAGTGGTGACAGAAACACTTTTATTTGTTCCCCAGACCAGATTCTGTCTTTAGGTAGTGGAGGCTTTAGAAAATAAGGTTTAACTGGGAATTTTTAATAAGGGAAGTTACCTTAATTAGGTCACTTCACATTTGCTAGATTTTTTTATACGCTTTTCTGCACTCTTTTAGAATGGATGCAGAAATTTGTAAAAATATCTGCCACTTTCTATGAAATATAATTTTTAGGCAGACTTTCAAAGATCACTTATCTTACTTTCAGCTTCTATAAGCTAAGCTTAGCAAAGTCAATGGTCTTGCACTGATATAAAGTGTGTTCTTAGGAGAAATTAATCAGGCCCTATGTTGTTCACTCCAAATGTTGAAGCATTAAATGAATAGTTATTAGCCATTTCTTAAAAATGGATCTTGACAGTCAACAAACCAGACAATCTCTCAAGTTATTTTATGGGACCTTGTGGTGCTTTATAAAATGTGAAGCACAAGCCTGGATCCTTTTGTCTGGATTGTCTTGTCAAACTTGAGCAGTGACATTTTCTTTCTAGTTAGATTGTATGCATGAGTCAGGCTACTTTTAAAAATGATATAAAATGAAGACATTTTAAAAACTTCTCAACTGCAAGCACAATGAAAACTGCTTTTTTTCTTTTTTTTTTTTTTTTGTAAGGTTTAGGTTATTCAGACCATGCAGGTCCTAAGAGACAGTTTTGTTTATGCCGTTTCATGGTGTTGCATAGTTTTTAACTGAATCCAGCCAAGGATGAGGTAACATTTGAATAAGTTTTTCTTGAAATTTCTTGAATGAACAATGTTTCGATGTCACAGTAACAAGTAGAAATCTGTCATCCCCCCTTCAATTCCATGCCTGCACAGTTCTCGCTGCTGAAGTTGCTTCCATATGCAGTGAACATACTGTTCATCACGCTCTAGTTATAGCCCAACAATTGAAGTTGGGCTACAGTTGAGCTAAATGCTTTCGTACTTCCCATCACGGACGGGCTTGTCCTTCTATTCAAATACATGCAAGTACATATGTTAGCACAGTGCCACCAAAGGTAATAACCAGTTTTGTCAGTGTGCCAAACCTTTCTTGCTACTACAAACTATGGCTACAAAATCCCTGTGGATAATATAATAGGGAACTAGTCAAAACCCAGCATACAAATAGATACAAAAATGTCCCATTTCTCTGACTTTGCTTCAGAAATTTCCCCTACAATTTAGAAGAAATTACTGATCTCTTGGTGGAAGAGATGACTTAGGCGCTCGCACAAGGTGTGTTTGATCATAGAAATAGGCTAAGCCCTTCTGAAGAAGCCGTGGGAAATGCAACCTCTTTCAAGTCGGTAACTGCTCACTGATGTTCTGATGGAGCTTGGGATTCCTCTTTTGGAGGAAAGGCAACAACCTCTTTCATTTCGGTATCTTGGTCAGCGATAGCATGAGTACTGGCTTCATAAGGCTCGCATGGGCAACAACCGACTTCTCCTTTCCTGCTCTTCTGTAGGATGGTAGCACGAAAGTCTAACGTTATCACTGCCAAACGATACAATTGTAGAGTCACAACTAAGATATTCTTGGCTGTAAAAAACACCAGCATTTGATTGAATATTCTGAAGTGGCCCATCAGGATTGAGCGCACAATGAAGAAGGGACCATCCTGTATGAAAAGGCTGACCCCAATGTTCCACAGTTCCGCGCTGTACCTGCACAGCAGCAGGCTGGGGATCCGTCTAGTCGATGCAGTTGGCTTGCAGCCAATATGCTGTACTGGAAATAAAACACGTTTATGTTAAAACAACTCTCTAAAATTGAGCCAGGGTTGACCTAAAGGGTAGTTACAAGACAGGGTGCCCTGGATTATAAATGTATTAAACTCTGAACAATTCAACATAAAGCATATCTCGCTTCTGAGATCTGTTTCAGCAAAACACAGTAAGCTCATGTTAAGCAGGCACTGATGTGGTCCACCAAACAGGACCAAAAACCGCTTCCTCTTTTCTTTCCCACAAAGCTGTCAGTATTTATACACTTCTAAAACAAGAAGCAGTAGTAGATCACCTAATCTTTCTGTAACAACTTCCCCAGACACTTTGCTGTTAAATCAACATGCTAGGCTAATATGTATCTTTAAGGAAAAAAACCCCTACCATGCTGAATGGGAACAGCCTGAGCCGTAGCACTTCAATTCGTTCCAGGCTAAGACCTTGCTTTTAAAAGATTCACCAGAGTGCCATTGTCTTTTTCATGTGTCATAGTAAGAACAAGTCATGTCAGTGCAGGGCAGTATCGAGCATTATGGATGGGAAGAAACTGGTTGCTGCTTGCTATATAAGACTAGAGCCACAGTTACTCATTCTTAGCCTTCTGGGTAGGAAATAGCATGTAGCTGTTGGAACTTGCACGGTTGTGTGTCCCTCGGCTATAAAAGTGGTGGTGGGCTGAAATGATCTTTGTGGCATGGTGTCTAGAGAAGGATCATCAGAAGGGTTTGTGTGTGGTGAATATGGCTGCCTCTTATGAAAATGCGTGTAGCTTAACTAACCTGTCTCTCAGGCAGTGGGATTTTATTAGTTTTAAAAAACATAGCTACTTGCGATGCAGTAACAACCACCAAACGTTTCAGCTTACCAAAAGAATTCTATTGTTTGAGTAAATGCTGGGGGGTGGTGGGGGGAAATGACTCAAGTGGAAAACGAGTCGTAGAATATAGACATTTGCTGAAATCCATTAGGCAAAGCTTCAGCAGCAGCTAATTTTTTAATGTTTTTGTGCCATTGCTGTTTAATAGTTCTAACTGCGTTGCCGTAGTCCAATAAGTGCCTATACATTTCTATTTTATGTCGTTTGATGTGTGAGTAAACATACCGATGCTTGAATAAAAAGTACTATCTGTGCAACTGTATAGAACTACCTAAAATAAACCGTACCCATAGTAAATTTCAGGGCAATGTGTGTTCGATAGCTTAATTTTCAACTGGTAAATGTAATTAAACAGGCAGAAAAGCAATAGCCAGAGAAAAAATGTGCAGCACAACAGGTTACTTCATTTAAATGCAAACAGTGCTTAAAAAAATCATGGCATGAATTTTATTTAGGTAGTGGTGATGCATATGGGTGGTTTGGGGTTTGTTTGTTTTAAGCCTGAGTTTAAATACGTTCTTTAACAGAATGTGTTTTACCAGTAACAGGAATTTTAGGTGTGATAAATCTGAAATGCGGTGGCATCAGTTTTTTCAAGAGGTGAGCTGCTGAGCTGAAATGCTGAAATATTTTCATAACTTCAGTGTTGAAAACAAAGTCTAGTGCTGTCCATGGAGAAAAGGCTCATGAAAAATTCCTGTAATGATTTTTCATTATTATTTTAATCAGTGTGTCAACCTAGTCAATCAGTTTTATATAAGGTGCTAGTGAGGATAACCGGTCTTTGGACTGGTATAGTTGAGTTGCAAACGTGTAGTGATTGGAGGCCAAAATGGTGGGAACTGATGACGATTGAGGCGGCTTTCATTATTCTTTTTGGACATAGAGAAGCCCTTTCTGCCTAGGGATAAACACTGGCCTGAGCTGGCTGAATGTTGGGCCTCTTAGTTTAACGTTGGGACCCTGCACCCTTATCTTATATTGTCCTCTAGGTTCCCTGTGAGTAGGTAACTTCTCCTGTGATAACCGCTTCTCTGCTCTTGGCTATGTTGTCCCCTGTTGTTAACGATAGCCTGTCTCTCCACAGGGTCTAGTAACCTACTGAGACTGGAGCCACAATATAATCCAAGACCAGATCTAACTTGAGAGCTCATATAGTGAAGTTTAAGGCAGTAACAGGTGACTGGAGCAGAAGCTCCAATACCATATAGCAATTTGAGTTTTTTCTGGAAGTAGAAAATTTTATCAGGGAGATCGGAGGTTAACCAGAAACAAGTGTTTCCTCAAAAGAAACCACAATGGGCTTTTTTCAAAAACCACCATTACCATATGAATTGCTCTCCATCAGAAGCCCTTGGTATAGCCTGTAGCTGTGCACAGCCACAAGACATGGCAGCAAAAACTTAAAAAATTTGTTCTCTTTTCTTGTCTATGTGCAAGTACTAACCTGCGAGATCAAGTGGAAACTGTAGCATACTCCAGGTCCATACAGCAAGAATCGCATTTATGAGAGCGTAATTCTTCCTATGGGAGGGGAAAAAAGTGGTAACAGTGAAGATGCAGTTTCCTTATGTGATAACAAAAATGTTTCCTGTAGTATTTGGAATGTCATTTATAGGGTGGTTGAGCAAAACAGTGATTAATTAAGGCACGCTCTTGAGATGTAAGACTAAGGAAAACAGAGACAATTTTTGCTATAGAATTTTTGCTGTTCAGGCCACATGTTCCAGGTGTGGAACTACACTAAATATCTGATGCTACCATTATAATGATAAGCATTCGGAAACAGACTCTGGCTCAAAGAGGAGATTCTTTACCCTTGTAGTGATTACACATTCCTTGCAAGCCTGAAGCTTCTCTGCTAAGTGGGAAGGACCTCTTTTCCTGCTGCAAAAGCTTTTCTTTGATATTTCAAAAAATAAAAGTAGTATGTCTGTAAGGGAGGATGAACCTCTTCTGTGATTCTTTTTCTTTATGATGCATGTTCACAGCTCATCTCTCAGTGCTGTGAGGGGTAGATGAGCTTATTTTCTCTGGGAGAGATCACAATGACGGAAGTTCCCACCAGACTATGCCATTCCCTTTCTTCTTATCTTTGAACACTTTGTCATACTATTGTGAAGAAAGTAGGAGATAACCAAAGAAGCAACTTGGATAATGAATCACTAAAGCAAACTGTAGTTGCTTCCTTGTTAGTCTAAAACAATTGGTTACCCTGAAAGAGGCTTACTGTGTGACCAGTGCTCCAGCTCCCATAGCTGTAAGAACTGAGGCTATATAGCAGTTATGCTAGTTGTTTGGCTCTTTGTGCCCTTTTATTGTGATGGATGCAATACGTTTCTCTGCTAGCAACAGATGAGTAATCCCTAACAAAGCTCACAGGACTGTTAGGCCTGCTACAGAGGGAAGGGTAAGAGTAGGAAAACAGAGCCCTTGAACATAACCTTCTGTTATCTGTGGGAAATACAGTCCATTAGTCTGAACATTGCAGATCGCACAAAGGAATGTTCAAACAGAACAACTATCTTGCACTATGTAAATTATTTATGTCAGCAGATAGTCCTTACCGAACATCTTCGATGTCCAAGGTTTCACTAGCAAATTCAAGTATATCTGCTGCTGTTCCCACAAACATGAGAAGCAGCTGAGACAATTGATCCCGGGTGATTTCAACTCCAATGGGGAGAAGCCATCTCCCAACTACCAGCAGCAGTAGAAAAGTCTGGTGGAGGGCCAGTGTCCATACAGTCTCACAGATTGTGGAGAGCTGATTCACAAAAACTTTAGCCTGTTTAAAAAACAACAATAACATACTGTAACTTCAGGAGACTGACATTATAGGTACCTTCAGTGACTGTATTCATCCTTGAGCCTGCTTTTGTTCTCCTTCACATTGTATTAGAGCAAATCATTTCTATGTGGCAGGCAGAATTTGAAAAAGGCACATTAATACAAACTTCAGGTAATGAACAGTAAGTCTTCCTCTGTCTACTGCTACTCGTGTTCTCATTTGTCAACTGAGCATTATCCTTTGCAGAACCATCACTCAGACACTTCCTAAGTTCAGTTACCGAGATTTGGAAGAGAATGGTAGGAGAGTCTCTTCTTCACACAGACACTTTTGCTACCAACAATAGTTAGTATACAGCACGCTGTTGACCACTTTCCCAGTATGGTTTTCTGAAACTATTTTTTTCCTTTTTTTTCTTTTTTTTTTTCTTTTAGTTTTAATCACTGTGAGAGGAGCTTGCCCAAATAGACACAACAGTCCTTTCTAATTGCCCTAATATCATAAGATCTCTACTACGAATAGGAAAAGGTGTCCCACCGTCTGAATGATGTGGTGATCTGTTCCCTCACTTCCATGACTGCTGTCTCTGGATTGATTGAAGTCTTGGTTGCTGACATTCACCTGAACTGCTCCGGGCTCATTACCGCAGTACTGTTGGAAACAAATCATCACATGCATAAACATCCTACGCAGGGAGCAGATGCGCTCTGTGACTGAGAGAGTCCTGTTTTGCTGAACTGCAGAGGGTTCATTTGTGGAAGTCAGTTGACGTTTACAGAGGTACATGCTCGCTATGAATTAAATTCCCCTCTTGTTCAGAAGGGAGAAATTCCTCTCATGAGGAGAGGAGTGATGTGTTGGTGAGTCCCCGAGTAGGATTGTACTGTAGAAGAGAATGTAAATTCAAAGGCTGATGGAGCGGTTGACACCTCTGTGCTGTTAAGACCGCACTCTTTGAATGTGATCTGCCTGCAGCTCTCCTGAACAGGCTGCTGCATTTCCTACATAGTCTCTCGCAGGCTAAAACAGTAAGATAGGGTAAAAATTGGTCATGGTCAGTCTCTACATTCAAACTCTTTCTCAAAATATCTGCTTCTCATCTCTACTATCCAGAAAAAGTTCTCTAAAAAATGACATTGTTTCATTCTTCTGTATGACTTCCCTCAAGGCTGGAATGAAGAGTTGGGGTAGGATGTCTGGGTTGTATTCTCTGTTCCTCCTGTCCCTGCATCCCCCCTAGCTATGCCTTATTCTGCAAGGAAATTCATAATGTGAGAGGCGAGATTCAGGAATAATTAAGAAAAATGGGCCTGTGCTGTTGCCCATCCCTGTGGAGCAGAAAAACGGGTATTTTTACTTTCTCCAAGTACCCAGTCGTCTGGGAAATCGAATGTCGGCTAAAACCTACTGTTACTTCAACTGCAGTAAACCAGTGGGGAGACTTGTGTCCCATCCGAGGGCTGCAGCACCGCACTCCCATTCTACCTTCACCCCCAAGGCTGGCCCCAGAGCAACTGGAATACGGTTCTAAAATCTATCTTCATAACAATCCCTTAACATCTCTCTTCATTGCAAAAAGGGATAATTAGAAAATCAAACCATGCTGTTATTAAAGACCTTTATGCTGCCTTATTTGTGCCAGAGAACACCAGATGATTTGCATTTCTCCACCGGGCCCCCCACCATTTTATTTCATGGAAAGCGATTTTCTGCAACAATCGGAATGCGTTCTAGTGCATACTGAGTAGCTGTGTTCAGCACAATGCCTGCCAATATAAAGGCAACATTTTCCAGCAAATGTCACGTTCTAGCAAATTTCATATTCCACTTTATCAGAGACCAAGTAAAGTACCAATGTTGCTGGCTATCTGGGTAAAGGCTGCCTCTTGCCTGACCTTGTCATAGATAAATGGAGCAACTTCCTGTGGTCTGAAAAATCTGGGGGAAAAAAAAAAAAAGTCAGTGCCTGTTGCATTTATAATTGATGGTAAAGGCTCTTAAGCTGAATCCTTGCCTTATTTGGACTGTGGGTGTTGGAGTGTTGAAAGATTGCCACGCAGAAGTGGTGAAGCGGGTATTTCCATTTGGAAGAAGGAAGTCTAAAATTCTAGCCACGGAGACAGTGAGACAGAGGGACTGGTACTCTGCTGGCTACAGCCTTGTGGGGCTAATCACCCTGGTTAGCCCTTCAACCAAAGGACAGAGACAGAACAGCTTGGTCAGAGGATATTTCAGAAATGAAACTTAACTGGTGCTCTGGAGAAGCCTTTTTATCTGTTGATTTTAGAAAAAGTCTAAAGTCTGTGGAGGCCAGCCCCCAAGGTCAAAGCCAGCCTTTCTGAGTAACCCCCACAGGCAGTGTGACAGAGTCAGCTGAGGAGACCATGACCTAAAAGTACTGCATAACCAGGGTAGGCACCCCAGAATATTGAGGAGTATCTACCTTGTAACAAGTAACCTGGGTAGGACAAAGGGATGACTAACTTGTGCTGGAAGAGAAAGGCTAATACACCTTTACTGCCTTTGGTTTGTCATTAAAGCTGCATTTGAGCCCACTCCTCTGTCCCCTTACCCCGTCTGGCAGGGGTAAGAGGAAGGGAGCCACGAACTTCCATCAAACCTCACATCAGAGTTTGGGAATCTTTTGTCTATTTTTGAAAGCCCTGTTGCTCAGAGAGGAATTTGACGAATTTGAGGCAGGACCCATGCAGGACAGCCTGCTAGCGTTTGCTGTGTGTGTAAGGACAGTGGAACTCCTTTCGTAAACACTGTGAGAAATCCCAGCGAGTAAATCGGGTGGCTGAAGGACAGGAGTGAAATGGGAGGAGCAGAGGTGCCTCTCAGCAGATGCTGTGGCTCTCCCCATGCCTACAACACAAAGCAGGTAACCCTCATGGCTCCGCAGCAGATGCTCTCTTAAACTGCACGCAGGGCAGAGAAGCTGCACTGCTGGAGGGAGGTGGAGGAAAGCATGCCATGGCTTCTAGGTGGTTTGCAAGGAGGCTCTTTTTTATTCTCTAGTGACACAAAGGTGCAGAGAATACTTTAAAAAAATTAATTCACTGTCAGTGTCTTTTGTAGTTTTCTTACATGTAATTTTTGCAACTACTCCCAGCTGAGCAGGGGGTTACTATTTCAGCGCAAGGCTCTGGGAACTCTGACTGAATAGCGCTCCTCAGGGCTGGGTCCGTATCTCTTCTTGACTGCATGCAGGCAGGAAATGGAAAACTGCATCTGCAATGCCAGTCCTTTAAATAAACTCCTAACTTTTAGTTTAAGTGTGCTCATATCTTGTTTTGGTTTATTTCTTTCTGAATATTTATTAAGTGGTGATTGTGGTGGTGATTCACCTGAAAGTTTGGAAGAGCCTTTATTTTCATCATGTATATGCATGTAAATAGGACTGTTGGTGCCAGGCATGTTTGCCTAGCCAATTATGTATGTGCAGTGACTTAATGGGAATGTGACAAGGAAAAAGTGAATACTAAGTTTCACAGGCAGTTGATAAACATGATTTACCTCTTTACCGCTGGAGCCCAGTTACTCCTAGGTATCAAGACCATGCACATAGCTAAACAGAAATGCTTTTTTTTTCTTTTTTTACTGTGCAAAAATAAAACAGGAAGACACTGTATACATTTTGCACAAATTCTAGCTTGGTTTACTTCCTTTGTTTCTTCTAAGATGAAGCTTACGTTCATCTGATTTATAAAACATCTAATCAAAACGGAAAGTGTGTTACATGACATGGTGGTGTCCTACTGTGTGGCCTGCACAGAGCTCGCTGTCAGTGCATGGGCAGCTCCTGAAACACTGAACTAATTCAGCAATTTTCTCTTTGCATTTTATTCACAATCCATTATTCTCAAATAAAAACGAGGTTAGATAAAACTTTTTGCAATATGTCCACCATTGAGATGGTGAAACTGACAGCTGAATACCAGGGCAGAGTACCCTCAAGCCTGTTAACGTGTATGGAGGCTGGCAGCCTGAGTACGTGATGGAAGAGGCTAAGCCCTTCCCTGCAGCACCCCTCTGCCAAGCAACAGGTACCCAGCTTGCTCTCTGCCCTTCCAGCCTTTCTTGCTGGAAACAGTGTTCCCGTCCCTATAGCAACAGGTGTGATGTCAGAAATTCAAAGCAACCATGACTGCTTCATGTTGCTCACACAGGAAAGGTGAAATGTAAAACAGGGAGAAGAGATTGCTTAAGCTATTTTCCAGTTTGGGGAAGATAATGGGTATGGGAGGGAAGAAATGATGAAAGATATCAGATCACTCTTAGAGTGATACACTAGAATTTTAGCTGGTAAGAGAATCCCACCTCAGAATAAAGCAGTAATATTGACTATTTCCTTAAATTGTGCAAGTTAAGGTGGTAAAAAATAATTACAAGGTTTACCAAGTATCTATCTTATTTAGTGATTGGGAAGCCTACATCGACTACAGCATTGGTAGTCAGGTAAGCCCTGCAAAAGGCGGCGAGTTATCACTTTCTGTAGCAGTGATGCACCAGGCATTTAAAAAAGGTAACAGGGTATTTGTTTATCCGAGATCTTATCTATTATGAGGAAAGAATGTTTGGTTTTAAATGGATTAAATGGTTTTAATGTTCTTGCCACTCTGTTTTGCAGACAGCAATTTTTTCACTCAGTACAGTTCAATTTACTTTATAGCCTCTCCCAAACATGGGTTTTGTCCACAAATACTTTAGTGCAAAGCAGTACTTTCTATGCAGTCAGTATTTCACCGTTGATATATGAATGGTATTACTCATGTCCAGTTTTGCAGTACACAGAGGCAGAATTGCCCCTGTCTTCAGGAGGAGAGGCGGCATATTAGCACATGCCTTAAATAACAGCACCGACACAGGCAGCTGATCTTTCCTGTTAAAGATTCAACATGAGATTGAAGTTCTACTGCCTTAAAGTCCACAAACTGTTTTCATGGTGGGTATATTAAATGTGTGGATCTAGCAACTGCATAATTACCCATTCTGTTCGTATTTTAATAAGGAAAATCCCAGCCATCCTTTAGTATGAGAAGTAGTACTAGTCTGGGTGCTGTGTTTGAGATAAATTGTTAGGAGGGCTGCTCCCCTTCTGGAGGTATTGTTTTTGAATCTATTAGATTGTGTGTTTCCAGAACTCTCTATCCTATCTCTCCAGGTATAAAGTAAGCTGTTAACTTGATATACTCCCTCTTTAATTCACAGTAGCAGTATATCAATAAGAACAAAGTATGCCATGTTCTAACATCATTTTGGGAAATAAACTGCTGCCTTTGACTACAGAATTAGCCTGTTTCTTGGACCAGATTTAACTATGACAAATGTTCTCAATATCCACATTACCTGTCTGTGACTGTTTAAGGAGATTTGGCAAAACAAGAAGACAATAAATTCCTGCTGCTGTATTTAGAAAAAGCCTCAGGCATTTTCAGTGTAAACACAATTTTGAATATTTGATTATGCTTCTGCAGGCTCTAACAATGTTTCAAAGGAGAAAATGAGGCACTATGTCTTCTTAGTCTAATTTATGTATTTTCTGTTGCTTTTTGCTGTTGTTCCTATCAGGCCCTCTTCTGCTGTGGGTGTAAGGTACTGCATATGTGCAAATGCTGGGACAGACAAAATCCCCTTTTCACTATGTGGAAGTGCTATGGGGACTTAAGAGCAGGCTGCATGGGAAGGTGGTTCACTCAGCATGGGCTGCTGGGCTAAGTGGCTCTGTCCTGGCCCTAACTGACTCCATCTGCCAAAAGAACAATTGCCTTTAAAAAATTTTACTGTGTATTTTAGTCCTGAATTGGAACCCAGACACCCCCCTCACAGATTACTATACAGCACAAACAAAGAAAGGATATAAACACTGACAGACAACTTACTATGTCGGCCATCTGTGAATATTCTCCTAGGTTGCAGCAAACACGAGGTAATTTGAGTTTAAGGCCCCTCTCACTGACACCTGTCTCAATTTTGGCTTGCTTCGAGTTGTGATATCTGCCTGTAAGTGCTGTGAAATTCATACTTTATTTTACAAAGGCCTCTAAAGCAACAAAATTCTTTCACTGGCCTGAGCAAGATTCAAGCTGGTAACCTGGTGGTGAAAGGCTACTTTTCAAACTTCTAGTCCTTGGCTCCCCGGCCAAATAAAAATCAATGGTCTCATTTTTAGCTAGTAATGGGGTTCATTATTTGATATTTAGGAAACACATGATAGTCATAGTATAGCTGTAGCTGGACTGGGAGACCTCCTAGTATAAAATAGAAAATTGGAACAGGACCTGGCAGACTTGTGTGTGTATACACAAATCCAACCCATCAAATAATGCATCAATTTCAAACTACTCCATCTTGTCTCATAATAAATACCTGAGTCCCATGATGAATTTCTAGTAGCCATAGTGATGGTACTGTGCAAATCAGATACAAAAATATTGCTGGTGAAAACCTGTGAAGGAAAAGAAAAGATAGCTTGCTATTATATCACATTGTAAATACCACATATCCGATAGTTATATGTATTGAAAGTATCTTGTGCCTCCTACCATATGGGATATCAAGAAATAGGGAAACTGCAAATAAGAGTTGCTATTCTTGCTGAATTCCTCATGCTGTCAGTATTATGAATCCTAGGTTTATTTGTACATCCACCTAAGGTCATATATGGAAGTTCATTTAAAATATCTTTTTAAGAATTAACCAAAGGCACTTTGCTGTTTTTATTTCCATCACAGCATTCTCTGTCCTTAAAATAAGAAAAAACCCTCTAGCTAACATGCCCTTTCTGATTTCATGAAGGGTGAATTAATACATTGAGTCATTTCACTGAATGACGCTGGGATAAAGGCTGTTGATCACAATCCTGTGCATTGACACAGGGAGGGTAGGAATAGCATCAGTTTGCCTAAAACAAGCATTTCTTCAGCAGGAGGTCTTTCAGTGCAGGCTAAAATGGTTTATGAAAATTAGTCTTGGCCTTGTTTCCCCATTTGTGCTGCCAGTTGTGTAATTCTTTAGGATTTCTGTCTCTAGTTCTTCTCTCCCTGTCAGTCTTCTCTATAAGTTACAATGGTGAAGGTTTATTATCTCTAGCTTCCTGAGCTGAGTTTATTCAGAAGTACTAGAGAGGCTTCGTTACTCCTTCTGCAAGCACTGATTCTTGTGAGGGTTGCTAGTGTTTTCTCATTAAACATGTGACAGTTTGTTGTTTGGGGTGGGCTTTTTGGCAATTCCTTTCTTTTTGGAGTAGGAATAAGGTCTGATGTCACTAATGTTCCGTGTAGCTCTGCCATAGCATGGAATGAGCATGACTGCAATGCTGCCGAGATGCCCAGCAGCCTTTACATCGCGTACATGTACTGGCCCAGGACAGAGCAGTGGAGTCAAACTTGGGATTCTTGCCTGATTCCTTCTCTCCTGTCACTGACACATTCTGCAGTGAATTTAAATTGTCTATAAGTATGTAACTGCAGCAACACTTTGATCAAATGTTGTTGCATTTATTGTTTGTTCCTATCCGTAATGTACCTTTATTTTTGTAATGATTCCAGTGGAGATTAAGTGTTGAGGAAAAGTAAAAAAAACCTGTCTGCTCAGGAAAATGAGTGGGTTGCTGAGTTGTTATGAAATGTTTCAATCAATCTCCTCTAAATAAGCTGGTCCTGGCTTGTGTTTTTTGTTGGTTTGTGGACATGAGGAGTGGTGTTTGTTTGTTTTGGCAGTGGGTGTTTTTTGTTGTTTGCTTTTTTTAAAAAAAAAAAGTTATTGATGCTGTGGGGTTTTAGCCTGGCTATTTTGGGAGGGAACACACCTCTCATTTGAATGAGAGAACTAACATATTTCACGGTATTTCCTGTAGGTCCTGAGCACATGAGAAATCCATCCAGCTGGCAGGTCAGCAGCACTGAGCTAATGATACCAGATCAGGCCAGGAGACTTCAGGGGCTTTCACCCTGCCTTTCTTTCAGGCGGAGCAATGTAGAGGAAATAGTACGTGGCCAGGCCCACGATAATACTTTTTCTCCACGTGTGTCACTTACTTATTACACCAGCGCAAAAAAAAAATTCTTCTGTCAATAAGAAATGGAGAGAACATGAGGGTCTTGGAGGCAGGAGAGTCCTGTGGCACAGACTGCCCGTTGCCTGGATCAGTGATTGTCTATGGAGTTGTTTCTGTAAACGCAGATGATGCTGCCAGTTCTGAATGTGAGCGTTATCCACCAGAGCAGAAAGTTATCCTGATACAAATAGATGCTGGCCATTTGTCTACAGGTCTCACCTATAAACATACTTTACTGAGTTGCCTAAAGTTCTGGACAACATCCATTTTCAAATTTTCCTTCCAGATAGACTTACTCCAGTCTTCTAGCATATGTGTTCATCTAAAATGGATCTGCTTTCTGTATCTGTTTTTCTTTGGATTTTCCAAAAACCGCCATAGCAAGTGTTCCTTCACAAAGTCTCTGCTGCTGCCTCCTCTCCCCAGTGAATTGGGTCTGCTCACTCTGCGTTTGGAGCTCTGCTGTTGTTAAATTTTCCTGTGTCCCAGACTTTATCGCTGCTTTTATTCCATTCAAATTTCGAGCATGGAACGCTTGTGTGGATTGTCACACAACACTGCTTCTGTTGTTCTAACGAGTTTCACAGGTTGCAATGAACAGGAATTTAAGATCATTGAAATACTTTTTGGGCTTTTTTTGTCCTGGATTTGTCCCAGGGCCTGCCTGCAGTTTGAGCTTTTAAAAATAAAAGGTCTTAGTAAAATCTTGACAATTAGTTATGTGACCACTTCCTTTTTAGAGAGCGCATTTGTTTTGGCTGACTGAGCACTGATGAGCTGTAGATGACAGCAGTAATTCTTTAGATGCATGTAAAAACCCATGTGCTTGGGCAAACTCTGCTATGACTAACTTTTTTTTTTGCTTATTTCTCTGGAAGCCTTTCATGCATGAAAGTTCCCCTCTGGAATAGCCTCTCATATCCAAATATTTAAACCACTCATGCTGTATTGCAAGAGTGATTGCTGCTCATCTTTTATTTGTGACGGAGTTTTGGTTCATGCAGTAGCATGATGTTAGCACTGTTACAAGTAGCAGGGATGGGGAATGCAGTCCCAGGGAAGGAGGTGCAAACCAGGGCATGGCAGGATGGGGTAAGAGATGCCAAGCATCTGCATGGCATAGCCTGTGTGGGGCCCCCAGCACCCTTCTGCACTTCCGACGTGTTGTCCCTGACACATCGTTGCTTAGGAGTTGCCCAGTGACATTGTGAGGGAGTGAGTGCCCCCTGCTATGCCAGCCCATTGAATCGGCAGCTCTAGAGCCACATACCTCTTGCCTGCAGCTACATTTCCCACATTTTCCAGCTGTTAGTACAGATAAACACACACAGACCTGTACAGAGAGTGGCTCCCAAGTAGTCTGCTGCAAAACTGCCCCTCCTGAAAGCCCTCTGGATTTGGGAATGGACTAGCCAGGGCTTTACCAGCTTTCCACCTCCCACCCCCCAGCTGCAGCAGGGAAGAAAACGCAAATCCCACGGAAGTGTTGGCAGAAACCAAGCCAGGGCAGCAGCTGCAGAAGGCAGCCTCACATCTGCGGCAAAGTACATGCAAAGAAGCAAAAGGGGCTCCGTCGGAGCTGACGGGATATGCTCACCATTTGTAGCCTCTGCCTTGCTTAAACTTGAGGGTGAGCCCTGTCTCCAGGCACAGGAGCAGATTGAGCAGTGCCAGCAGCCAGTACTTGGGTTCTTTCTTCGCTGCAGTCACTCTCCAGACCCCGATGAGAGAGTGCAACACAAAGAGCAGGCGAGTAACCAGAGCATTGAGCAGCACCATCAACTCCATCCTGGACCAGCCTCCCCTCCCCTTTTCCCCGCACCGCAGGGGCCCAGTGCTTTTTAGGAGCTCTGGGAAGTTACCCTGGGAATCACTGGGAAGCCTGCGCACCACAGGCACACAGATCTCTTCTTCTCTTCCATCTCCACAAAGGGGCCCATTATAACAAAAAAGAAACAGTATTGCCACTCCCCCAGACTTCCTGAAAACTTTTTAAAGGGAAGGAAAAAAAAAAGAGCTCCCGCTCGCAGGCAGGAGTGGGTTGCAGAGCTCAGTACAGCTCTGGCCGCCCTAAGACAGCAGCAGGAAGGGTTTCTTTCTGTCCGCTCTCTAGCATCTGCTCAAGAACTAAACGGCAGGGAGGTTTCCATCTCACCCAGTTACCATGTCCCTGCTAGCCCCACTTGCTGCTCTTGTCTTGTAGATTTCTAGCAAAGAGGCGAAAAAATGTAAGAAGCATTATTAATTTGAATGTTCCTTGCTAACAAGCTTCACTGCATTACTGAGACTGCAAAACCCTCTTTCCACCATCCCCCCAACCCCCCCACCCCCTGAAAGATATAATTCGTATTTGGGAGCTTTTAACATTTTTCATTTACCATTGCGATGCAGAAAGTAGAAACTGTGTACTTAGCTCAATATTGCAATCCCTGAAATCGGGTTGAAATCTGGGCTAACGCTAATGTTACCGAGTAGGCCAATAGGGACATATACAAAAAATACAAAGAAGTTTGACTGTTAGGTCAGCTACTTCTAGATTGACCTTTATCTTTTATAAGAACAGTTTATAATGTACAGAGTATGTTTTTAAATTGCTTTGATGTTCCTCATAGTGATTATAAAACTTGAATTTACACTTGGGTAACCAAAGAGGAATTTCTTCTTCATCAAAATTGTCACTGTGTTGCTCCAGTTTTGTGTTCATTTACTGCCAAAGCACTTGAATTGAGATACACCATTGTACAATATAAATGGAGAATCAAGTCCCCATAACCTGCTGTGGCACTCCACAGGTCCTAACTTCCTAGCTGATTTAATTTTAAATATCCTGTTCTACTTTAAACACAAGGAAATATTCTTCTAAGAGTTGTGACATTTGTAAGAAGGTATTTTTCCTCAGTTGTGAAGATCCAAGTTTTCCTTACTGTAAAACGAAGCCTCTTTCTCTATGAACCGCTGAAGCTGGTGCTGGCAAGCTGATATCCTTGGGGGTGGGGAGAGAGGGGGGAGAAGACTACTTAAAAATAATCCAGCCCAAAGGAAAACAAAAGGCATTCCACAGTGTGGATCTCTCAGTCAGGAAATGCCTGAGTAAATAAATGGACTGTGCAGCATGCCTTTTTGAAGCAACAAAATGAAGTACCTCACACTCAGAGGAAAATTAATTCAAGTCAAGGGCCTACTACTGATAATCCCTTGCCAACAGCCACCCTGCTATATCATGCCTTGAGTGCTGTTGGTTCACAGCCCTTCCGTTGGCATGCAGGTCAAACCTAGTTAAAGAGGAAACGGGGAACAGACAGAATTGAGAGATTGTTTAAACAAGATACTTCTCTGTGAGAGTGCTTGATGTCTAAGAAATGACATGGGGGACCTGGTATGTCTAATTGTTCATGGAGATCCTAACAGTGTAGACGTCACAAACGTGGAAAGATGATGATCAGTGGGACATTCCTGTAATATCGTGTATTCAGGAAGGAGGCAGTGAGCTTTGCTGATAGCTAGTAGTTCTGCATATTAAAGACGCTTTGGATCTGAACTGCATAACAAAGTAGTCTCATCAATGAACAATCCCAACTTCACATTGGTGGAAGTCCCGAACTTAATTAGGTGGAATATATAATACTGACTCTGCCTAGCTGAGCAGTGGACCATGATGGCAATGCAACAGGCTGAGTAGAGCGAGGAAGTAGGTAGGTATAGATGACTTCAGTTACTCAGTCTAGAATAGGCAAAAAACGCATTTTGTGGAGCAGCTGGTTCAGGAGCCCATGAGGGCAATGCTTGACTTTAATCCTGAGTGTTTTACAGGATGTGATGTAGAGAGTAACAGCTGAAGAGCTCCCCTGAAATGGGGATCTTACGTACTTAGACTCAGCATCCTCTCAGGAGTAAGACAAGCCAGAGTTCTCTACCATTGCTCTGCTCAGCTTCAAAAAAGAGAACTAGACACAGGTCAGGAAGCTTGTTGAGAGTAAGACAGATGGAGGACCCAACTCTTCTCGGGGTGTATGCACACTGCTTCAGTAAATCACATGGGAAGTGCAGAGAAAATAACCATGTATCAAGAAAAACTTGAGAAAGAGTGAAAAGAAGCCAGCATTAGCAGGGTAAGGGAGATTGCAGGAGCAAGAAGGCATCCTTCAAAAAGCTGAAGTTATGTCCAGATGAAGAAAACTGAAGAGATTATGAACTCTGTCAAGTTAAATGTACAAACATGTTAAGGCTAGCTGAAGGATTGTGAGGGACAACAGGCAAAAAGCATAACTAAAATGTCTGTTATCTGTTCAAACACATCATGAACAGGAAGTCTGCCAGGGAATTGTTAGGTCAGTGGATGGTCAGGTGGCACAAAAGCCCTCAGGGGGTGATAAGGCTGTGCAGGAGGAGACAATGAACTCTTTGGAGTCCCAGCATGAGCATAGATGTACACTGTGGCATGGGACAGCACTGACTTCTGCTCAAAATCTTATAGAATTAGTGGGGGTCTTCCTTATGATGTTATACACACTAGTGTTCTCCTAATTCCATTCTTTTCATAGTTTCTACTGATTTGCAACTTACAGTTGTTAGGCTAATTGATCATGGGCTAGGGGGTAGTTGGGAGAGAAACTTTGTGTTTACCTTGTTCTTGTACTCTTTCTCTGAGCATGGAGTTAGCTCCACTGTTGGATGCAGACAGTGGAATAGATGGACCTTTGCTCTGAACCAAAATGGCTACACTAGTAGAGGCTTTCTAGTCTCTAAAGAAGTTAACCTGGAGTGAGAGGAGGACGGTTTATGCAGATGGTTGGTTGGTAGTGTTGGTTGGATCCAAGCTCAAAGCAAGACTCATGTCGGTAAGGAGCACTCTGCTAATGATCTACCCTCTCTTTTTTCCTGTCTGGAAGCTTTGTCCATGTGCATGCTAAGAATTTTCTGTATCTGGGAACCTTTGAGAGTTAGGCGATTCCAGATGAGCTGATGTACTCTGGCAAATCCTGGACACGATATGAAAACGTGGTGGCGTCTCGGATTTTCATCCAGAACACCTTGGCGAAAGCTACTACACGTCTCTTCCATATAATAGCCAATTGCAGCATGTCTGATGCATTTGGGAAATCTTAAACCTTACTGTGCCCCCAGCACTAGTGACCTTCTGCAGGAATAGTAGATCTGGCAGTTGAAAAAGCTGTGCTACAGAATCCTGGCACATGCATTTTGTTTAATTTCTGCTTTTTGGGTGAGTCACTATGCTGATTTCACTAAACAAACCCCCTAACTGATCAGAAATTTAAAAATGCACCAGTTCCCAAGAAGAAACTAGCTGTGGAGATGGATCACAAGCTTAATACAAGTCAGCAGTGCCATGCTGTTGTGAAATGGGTGGTCGCGTTAGCACGTAGAGTACAGAACTGCAACCTACAAAGTGTCTGCTCTCCTCTACTTGGGAAGGCCTCAGCTGAAGTGTTGCCCTACTCATGGTCAACGAGGGAGGATCCAGTGGAGAAGTGCAAGTGTTTCTATAGTAGTAAGTGAATAAATTGCACAAACAAATGGTTCATTTGTAAATAGCAGAAGTGACATCCTTATTAGGTTGCAAGGCTTATAGAATCAAAAGACCCCTGTTCAAGCACCTGGAAGACTCCAGTTTGGATAGCAGTGCAGGGGTTGGAAATCCTGTGAGGACGAATTCCCGTACAGAAGTTCTGGGGGCTTTGGTGATCAAGTGCAGTGGGGTTTTTTTGGTGTAACTCTGAACAAAGGAGATTGTTTTAGAATTTACTTCTGTTGCTTACTTACAAACTGGAACGTTTTGGCAGTGAAATTTGGGGGTAGTGGCTATCTGCCATCTTCAGTTCAAGAGACTTTGAACATTTGATTTACAATATTCATAAAGAAATAATTATAGGGTAGTAAGCAAGTAGCTGAAAGAGACCAGGGACGAGAATGGGTCATAAATTCAATGCAAGTCAGCAATGTTGTTCTGCTATGAAGGAGGCGGACTGGGATGTATAAACAGACTTGTAACCTGCCAGATGTGAGCTATTACTTCCATCTTCCTTGATGCTGGGAAAGACCTCAGCTAAACTACCCTAATTCAGGTGATGCATTTCCAAGTGAGAACTGTCAGGACAGAGTGTCCAAGAGATGACCAAGACTGCTGAGGAAAGAGAAAGGGGGTGCTGTGATTCAGTCTAAGAGAAAACTGAGGAGAGATGGAAGTGGCCAAGCATTCAGGAAGCTGTTGCAGGGAGGCCAGGAATAGCCCATTTCCCAGTCCCAAAGCACAGGGAAGGAAGTAAAAGGTTTAAACATCAAGAAAGATTGCATTTGAGTGGCTGGAGACATATCTTGCTAGGAAGGATGGTGAAGCACTGAAATAGATTGTGCAGAGAGATGTCAAATCTCCATTGTCGCAAGCTTTTAAGCACAGATTAGGGAAACATCTGTCAGGAAAGACAGTAGTTTAGTTGATCACGCTGAGGGGCAGAGGGCTGACTAGATCATCTCTGGAGGTTTCTCCAAGTCTTACTCCTAGGGCTCTAAGGTTTATTTCTTTATTATCTGATCATTGTCTTAAGTCTCTGAGGAACTTTCTTGCTTAAATTAAATCTACTTAATTTTACTTCCAACAGGGCTCGTAAAGAGGAGGAAACTGTTCTGTTTTCCGAATGTTTGACTGCAAACTGTGAATAATTATGACAGCCTTATAGAGAGATGGCAACAAGTGGCAATTAGCATACATGTTGAAGCGAATGGGAATGATTCAATTTTACATGTGAAACAAACAAACAAACAAATCTATCTGATTTTGGTATAAGTGAAAGTCTGACTCTTGCCAATTAAATGCAAGAGGGGAAAGCCAAATCTTTCAAAACATGCTATGTGGTAGAAGGTAGGAGCTAGCTTAGTAAGGGTGTGAAGGAAATGGATAAAGGAGTGAAAAAACAGAGTATAAAAAGATTAGCTCTCCAGTAAAGAGCCAATATGATTGCAGAAGCATTAAAATCCCTGCAGGAGATTTACTGAGGACTCTGCCCTGGATTAGAATTTGATATAAAATAACTTAACTGAAGCCATACAATTTCTGTGCCATTTGTAGCTGAGTTAATAACATATGTTCCTGGAGGATTACAGTCAATGATTAAGGAAATTAGGTTTTGTTTGAATTTAATTTAGTTGTATAAAGCTGCTACAATAATTTACAGCTTTGATATTTAATATTTAATAACCCAGATCTTAAAAGAATTCGAGATATAGCAATGTCATTATATATTGAAATATTATCCCCATAAGTCATTTATATTTGCTAGTTGATAAGAATGTTCATCAACTAGATGGGCTCAACAGGAGCTACTTGATAAAACCAATGCGGTTCTGCAGGTGGTGGTTGGGAAATCTTTCTATATCTGTTATCCAGTAAATCATAATTCACTTTAAAAGAATTTTGCAGCCTCAGCTTCAGTAATCACAAGAATGTACCTCTTGATAGTTTTCTTTTGTCTAATTTCCTAGCTTCTGGCTGCATGAACACTGCAAACCCTGTCACTTCTTTCCTAAAGCCTGCTTCTGCCCTTCTCTCCCTTTTTTTTTAAAAAAAACAACCAAACAAACATGCTTTCCTCAGTCTCCAATTTAGCAGGCCATCCTACCTCTGTTCAGAGAAAAGGAGGCATGTAGAACACCCCCATCTGAAAACCCAGTCCCCAGTATTTTCAAGCACCTTTCTATTTGCCACTAAGTTTCTAAGAGCCACAAGATGCAATCCAAGTCCCGCAGTGTACCCACACTACAGGCTGCAGAATCCAGTCTCAAAAAATACTTGTACAAGCTTATCATCCAAAGTGCAAAACTGTACCATACAAAGGAAGAGAGCAACAGGCTTCCAGTGCCCAGCCTTTGTTCTCATTTTCTCTCTTTCCACTTTATAACCTAGACATAATTTTAATTCCATGCTTCCCTTTTTGTGCTTGTAGTCGTTTCCTCTCCATGTCTGCCCCCTTCTTGGAGGATGGGGCCCATCAAATGGTTGGCTGTTTTGGGTAGCTACCACCAATTGTGGGCACTGCCTTCCAAGATGCAGATCTGATTCAGGACACTGAGTTTGGCACAAACTTCAGTTCCTATTTCAATGCATTGTGAGAACAGCTTTTTAGAGAGCAAGGTGAAAGCACTTACTACATGGCATTGTCAATTACTGGTGGGCATGGATCTGCACTGAGCACTAGGCCCCTGGCCACAGTGTCAGATGGTGTGAGCTGGCAGAGCTCCCCTGACATCAAAGCTTCGGCAGCCCCAAAATATGGCACAGAGGGGTATGCTTTCCCCTTTGTTTCAAGCTAGGGGAAACCATATGAGCAGTTTACAGCTCTCTAGTTATACATCTTTTCTGTTGGTTTTATAGTTCAGAAAAAAGCCTTCTGGAAACATCATTTTTCCTTAAAGAACTAGGATGGGAAAAAACAGTTTCAAGAATTTTATTAGGATTTGTAATTCATTGTCCAGTCTGGGCTCTATTTCTGAGAACGCACAGGAGTTCTGCAGTCACGATTTCAACCATGATTGAACTGGGATAGCTACAGTTACAAACAGCAAAAAACCATAGCATTCATCGTCAGCAAAGAGGAATACTTTCATACTTTCCACTTTTGGCTAGGAATCCTTTGAATGGTCTCTCTAGCCATTCTCTCTCCTGTTTTCTAGTGTGAGAATTCTGTGATGACCAAACAGGGAAAATGTAGTTCAGGTTTGGGGCGCGATGAAGTGGTGGCTGGGCACAGGTTCCTGGGACAGCTGTTGCTAGTGAAAAGGTCAGCTCCTTGCACAGATGGAACATCAGGCGTACAGGCAAAATATTTCAGGCTTTATAAGACAATTGCGAGGATAAGTTTGTAAGCTAAAAGCGAATAGTGCTGCTTTTGTTTACACTGTGGGTACCTCTGCATAGCGTCTTACAAGTAAGTTCTTTCTCCATGATCTGAACTCGCTAGAATTTCTATGAAGGTAATTATTATGGCACCAAGTCTAAGGTAACACAATCAGCGTTAGCAGCACAACCAGTCAAGCTAATACAACCAGTGTCTCACTACAGCTTGATTTCTTTGGGCACGGTGTCTTGGTAACTACAGTCACATGCCTCGATAAACTCAAAGCATAAGTAAGAGAGTCTGATCGGTTGGCAAAATGCTGAATATATTAAAAAAAACTCAAACACCTGTAATGTTAGTACTGGGTACATGAGAAGTCAGGTCTCTCACAAAGCCAAGCTTAATCTCATTGGAGGAGCCATGGAAGGACACTGGTTTCTCTGCACATCTGTGCCTGATAAGTAGTGTCTTTGTTGACATCTTTTCTTATATTTTCCATGATATGAAGGTTGCATGTAGGCCTTTGCCATCATCACTCAGAGCAGTTAAACAACGGTACTTAGAATCATAGAATCTTTATGGTTGGAAAGGACCTTTGAGATCATTGCATCCAACCACACACACACAAAAAAACCCCAACCCTACAATCTTGACTATAGTTCTAATAAGCCTCTTTCCTCCCTGGGAATATTGAGGTCCAGTGATGATATGTATATATATGTATGTATATTTGTATATTCAGGATTTAATGAAGAAAATAATACTGAAGCTGTGTGCAAAACTCCTTAATATTTCTACAAGCTAATTTGTTAAGCAGGCTCTTTAGCCTCTCTGTTGGAAAGGACTGAAAGACTGGGCTGTACCACAAAATACAGCTTGGCAGATTGGGAAATTATTGCACGAATGCAGACAAGGGGAGGGGTAGAGTGTAAAGGAAACAACTTTCCCCTCCACAAAAACCCCTCAGTCACAATCTGCTAATCATATTCATCACCACTGCAGTAGAAATATAATGACATGGGCCTGTGTCTGAGAGCAAGGTTTCCATAAAGCTGTCAAGATGCTTAATTATGTTCTTCTGTTGCATTTGACTGCCACAGATCTCTAAGTAAAAAAAAAAAAAAAAAAAAAAAAAAAGTATGATTAGCAATACTCTTTTTGAACTAGAATACTGTACTGACTTTCCTGTTCTCTTGTTACTGGGGGAAACTTCCTAAGGATAAAAATTTCCACATCTTTGTGAGTTGCAAAATATATTCAATTTTACAAACAAGCTTCTTCCCAAAGGCTACGGTTTCTGAACAAACCATCTGCTCAATCATTTTCTTTCCTAGCAAAAAGAGAGGCTGAGTGCCAGAATTCTTTTTCTATAATGTTTACCCATAAGTTATTGATACCTCTCTGACACCTATAGAGATTTTCAACTTTTTCTTTTATTGAGTAAAGCAGTATTTTTGAGTTGTCTGACAATATCAAAAAAATGAGTGAGCATTGTTTCTGATCACCCCCACCATACGGCTAACAATGCCAGCTTGTTTATAAATAATATCATCTGTTGCCTCCTCTTGAGTGCTTTATTCCATTGACTATACTCCCCTTGTCCTTTATTTGAGACATCTGTCTGTGCTGGTCCTGGTATACATAATGACTTGAGAGACTTGAATAAAGAGAGCTTATATGGTGTAATAGGCACGTACAAGTATCTTCTGGAGTTTAGACTCAGCAATGTCACAGTATGTTCCTAATGGTCTTTAAACTCCCTTGAAGTCAAATGTCAATTCTGAGTACTGCTGATGGGGGGGAAAAGTCACACATGGAAAAAAACAGTTTAAAAAACCAACCAAATTAAAAAAAAAAAAAAAATCAAAACCCCCACAAAAAACCCCAACTAATGATCCCAGCAAATGGCTACTAGTTCTCATGAATTTGCTGAGTCTGATAAAGCTGTGTTTGAAATCTTACTTGACAGGAGAATCTTCAGCATTTGACAAGAAATAATAAGGAAAGGTTTTAGACTGAGTTTTGTAATTATCTGCTGACTTTTCCGTGTTTTGTATATACTAGTAACAGCACTGCAGGGTTCAAATGAGAAGACAAAAGGAAGGGATATGTGTTTAGGGCAGCTTTCCCTTCAAATTCCTTCAAAGAAAAGTTTAGGAATACATCAGAGTATTTACTGTACTAAATCGCAGTCGGAGGACAAAACCAATGAAGCCTCATCAAGCTTTATTTTCATTTTTTTTAAGGGCAAAAATTAACTATTTCTTCCAAGAGTTTCCAGTGGAGAATTTTGGTTATGCCAGCTTCTGTTAACAGTTCCAATGGGGGAAGATAGTCCTCCTGCTCTTTGAAACATCTTGGGTGATTAATGCTCTCTAGTACTTCCATTGATTAGGAGCTGTGGAGCCCCAGGTCTGGAAGTTTGATTGGGATCTACTCATTTAGTGTTTTAACATTAACTTTGTAGAAATCAAAGTTTTTCCAAATGTAGTATATTTTTAGAAATCCTACTAATTGATTCTTTTTGTCAGTAATAGAATCAGAAAACAGGGGCTCTTTTAGAACAGGAGACATAAGATTCTGTCAGCTCTCTGCTTGAGAGTCCCTTTCAGTGTCTCAAAGACAGACAGCGCAGTTTTGACATGCTTGCTGGAGGATTTGAGGAGAGAGGTAACTCGTTCTCAGAAGGAGCTTTTATTATTTTGATTGCGCTGAGTAGAACCAAAATCTTTTAGAATAAGCCCCTTAAAATGTAGAGCTTGGAGTCTCAGCCCAAGGAGAGAGCTGCCATATTCAGCTGTTCTACAAAAATGGGCCACAATAACAGTTACATCAGAAAAACCTTGCTTCACTAATTACAGCCTGTCTGTGGGGGTTGAGTTTTGTGTGTTTGTTTTGGGTGTGTGGGAGGTTTTTTTTTGGGGGGGGGTGTGTTTATTTGTTGGGGGTAGGAACCAGAGAAAGAGGTGAGCAAGAATGACGGAAGCCTGATCAAGCTGCCCAGAACTACTTTTATTGCACAGAGGGTAGTATAAATCCTATGATAAGGTACGCTAGTTTGAAATGCAGCCCAAAATGTCCAGAAGCTCAGGATCCTGATTTACAGTACTCTATGAGCTGAAGACACTTTGCCAATTCTTTCATTTCTGTGGAGAGTCAGGAAATATTTAGTACTTTTCTTAAGAATATTGTGAAATCTTGGGCTTTTCTGAAAGTATGTCTAACCCTGGCAGGAGAGAACTTTGCAACTCTGAGATTCGGAAAAACCTTTATTCTTTAAATTCACAGAATTTGTGGGGAGGATCTGGCTCCTGATCTTTGGAGCAAGAAACGTTGCCTTCTGTGACCCTGAATTGCCATGACTGTTGTAGAAGTCGTGTAGGTAACGCTTCCTCAGGTGTGGTAGATATACGGGAGTACTGAGCACAGTGAATTGCTAGTGCTACAAAACTGGAAATTGAAATCAGTGTGCCAAAACTGAAGCACTAGTATGACAGAGTGAATGGCATGTGAGCATATGATTGATAAATTGTAATTTGGCATGCTTTGAGGAAACATAATACATGCAAATGATGTCCGCGTTACGAGATACTGATGTTGTAATATAGATGGATGGTACGGTAGTTCTGGACTACTCCAGTTTCTGCATAAACTTTTTATATATATTTAACTGATTAACTCATCTTTATGGCTTGACAGGTGGTTTTTTTTTCCTTAACTGTCTTATGCATGTTTGATGGCAATAATTAGCTACAAGTCTGTGAACTGTCATGCACAAATGAAATTGATAGTTTCCAAATATAATACACTTCTAGAATGGAGAAGGTTCCACCAAAAAAAAAAGACAGATTTTTTTATATTACTCATTGTTATAATTACTTATTATTTATTAACTTATTTATTACATTGATAGGACAGAATGAGGAGGACTATACTGGTACTTCTTACTTACGATTCTCATGTTTTATCATTGTATGTTAATAGCTTTCTTGTGACACCATTTTATTCTGCACAGTATGCTTAACGAAGCTATCCCAAACCATTTTACTGTAGCTCACCCATGCAAAGGATTAAAGGGTAGTGGGACTGTGGTTTGGACTGAGATGCAAAATCGAGTAAACTTCTTGGCTGTTACTACAGACTCTGAGAAGTCAGAGGAGAAAGTTGTTGTACCACACATAGAAATTAGGTGGTGTTACTGTATAATGAGAGGTCAGTCGTAGCTAAATTAGGAGCACCACAACAGGCACAACTTGAGATATGCTGAAAGAGGCATCTGTAAAGGAAGAAGTAAACCTGGACCATGAGAGCTAGACTCTGAAATGACTCATATGCTGACTGTTGCTACAAGTTCAAGAATCTTCCAGTGTGGTGCCTGTATATGCATTCTTGAGCTTGTACTAAGTGTCAGTTCATGAGCCTGTAGAGGAACCAAAAGGGCAAGACGTGGCTGAGATTTCAGATAAGTTAGAATTGAAGCTGTATTGGCAGCGTTGAAGGGGAGATTTACAAATGTAGCAGGGGGTGAAAGAGGGCAGCATTTAGGATGATGTCAGTAGTGAGGCATGAGTTAATATATCTAGCAATAAATGGAGTACATTGTACAGTATCCTAAAGGGACGTACTACATACTCTGGAGGATGTGGATGAACTGTCCACCCATTCTTGGCAAGCTTCACAGTTTTGAAGTCCTACATACCAAGGCTACAAAACTGAACATTTAAAGAATGAGGCATTTGGGAACTGAAAGCAGAGATGTGTTATGCTGTAGATAAATATGTTTACAATCAAAGAGAGTTGGCTTCTCATAACCTGGAGTCCCTGGCTCTTCCCTTTATATTTCAAGGCAGTTACCCAAGAGAAATAAAGAAGTCACAGGATTACTGATTTAATGGTAGCAGAGATGTTTTACAAACTCAGCTGGGGGGAGGGCTTGGTGTTTGGTGGGGTTTTGGGGTTTTTTTTTGGTTGTGTGTGGGTTTGGTTGGTTGGTTTTGCTACCAGCTATACTGCAGGCTCCTGCAGGCCCTCAAACTCATCCTTTTCCATCTTCTCAGTAATATAAATAGCTTTTTAGCACCAGCTTTTAAAAATGCTTCTTTCAGTAGTGCACCTGACCTCTTCTCTTCAATCTCACTACCAAAAGCTAGTGAGGGGGGAGGAGGTTGTGCCCATGCTTATTCTTGATGCCATTTACCTCTTAATTTGCATAAATATCGCATTCCAAAAGGAGGATTTTCTTTATTTTAAGAACAAGATATTTAGTCGCTGTCACCCAAGTATCGTACACCAATAATACTGGTAAGAGGAGAATGTCACAGTAGAGCGTATTAAGTAAGGGACACTTCATGGAATATGGAAGATATCATCATAAGTCAAAATAATTAGCCTTGAAAAACTGGCAACTACTATTGCTGTAAATACAGCTGCACCAAAGAGGTTAAAAAAGATGTCTCCATGGAGGTATTTAAAGGTATTTTAATACTTCTGTCACTACAGTAACTACACGCTATCCACAAGTGCAGCTGTAAAATGTTCACATGTGTGAGAAAAGAGCTAAATATGATAAATCTAATAATAACACAAGAAACCTATGCATCTTTCTTTTGCCAGGTATTTATTGTATAAAAAAGAAACATCCTTTAAAATACAGGGTCTGTGTCCCTGACAAACATGCAGTCGCTTAATTTGGTGGCTCCGAGCAGGTTCATTCCATTTCTTGCACTAGCCTCCAAGGGCAAGCTTTTAATGGAGTTTTGATCTCTCTTGTGTTTGCACATAAGGAGCTTTGAGCCCTTGCGGCAGGGTGGGCAGAGCTGGTCGATGGGTGTTGCTCAGGAACCTGTTCCAGACCTGATGCCTGCATGAGCAGAGCTACCAGCATAGGAAAGGCAGCTGTGCTGTAAGGCTTTGGCAGATAAACCATTGCTATATCACAATGGTGTCCACTGGATCGAAAGTGGTTTAATGCATCGTTGTGTGCTGGTCTGAAGCCACTAAGGAAGGAAGCTAAACATCAGACTGAAAATAGGTTGATGAATCAAAGCCCTCTTCTGGCTCTTGAGGAGCTGTAGACCAGGAAATCCCCGCAAATGTCTGGGGCAAAGGGAAAAAAAGCATCTGGGTGTGGCTTTACAATTTGTCAAGGATGATGCTGTATCACTCCAGGTTTTCAGGGACAGTCCTATAAGCCAACATCACACATAACAGCATGATCGGTTACTGTGAAATTACAGGTTGAGCCTGCATTGCTAAAGCAGAGATGTGTTTTCAAACATTTCCTTACAAATAAAATACTGCTGGCTAAGTTTGAGATAATGTAATTGAAGCTGCATATTGCTGTTCTAGAACAATCTGGATTTGGGCCAAGAGGTGAAACTGAACGTGCTTTAGTAAAACTGTGGGGATGATCTTATCAGGGAGACACTCACCCTGGGCTTTGACAAGCACCCTCCAGGCTTTACCAAGTCAACTCTTCTGAGGCCTTCTCACTGGATACTAGTGAGAGGCTGCATCTGCAATTAGAGCAAACTCTTTCCATTCCAATCCTTGTCCAGCTGTCGCCTGCAGAGGACTGGACTGGGCTATACTATGAAGGTGACGCACATCCTATTTGACTTTTTCTACATATGACCAAACACCTGTCCCGATACCACGCCATGCCACTGCAACATGGCATAGTTACCCTATGGTTGAAGAGCAGATGGGAGAAGCTAAACTTGAGCAAGGTGCCGATGACTCCAGTTAGCTGACAAGAGCATTTGTAGATACCCTTGTGATGAGACACCTTTGTAGGGGTGTCACCATAAGGCCTTGTGGATCTTAGAGGCTACAAAGAGCACAGGAGTCTCCTCCCCACCATGAGCTCCCTGAGCACATCACGCCCATCTTCTCCGCTGTGCTGACTTACTATATGGCACTGAATCAGGTTCAACTCCTCAGCCCTTCTATTCAGAGACCCATGGTTTAGGCTCGAGCCTGCTAAAAGGCAGCTGACAGCTCTCTGGTTGACAACTTTCTCTTCAGACCTAATGGAACATCCTTACGATCAAGATATAGGCCTGTGCCAGAAAGTAGACTTTCCAAAGGGGGCAGTATAAGACCATGTTATAAACCTCCCCAAGGGCTGGGGACCCTCACAGATATCATATCCTGCTCCAAGTGCAAAATACATCTCTTTGATCTTGGTTCCTCTGAGATAAACATGTAGCTGTGTACAGTTTTTTCTTTTAGTTTCCTACCAAAACAAAACACTTCACTGCAAATGCTTTTCCCCTTGAGGGATGAGAGTACTAATGACACATGACAGATGTTAGTCATGGTTGCTTCGTACGCTACTGGAAGGCACTTGGGTGCTACGGGATGTTTATGGCATAAGAAGTTTTAGAATAATGCAACTGGAGCTTACATTGGTATTTAAAGTTAATCGCTGGCTTTCAGTTTTTTAGCCGCTGAGTTGACAATTATTTTCAAGCCATGTGAAGGGCAGATCTCAGGCAGGAAAATAAGTTATTTTTCTGCCTGAGATCAGTGCATTAGTAATAGATGATTTATGTTCAAGAGAATTTGAAATCCAGTGCTTAATGGTGAGGTATGAGAAGGGCATGTGTGTGAATGGGGAGTGAAAATTCAAAGAGGTACTGAGGGAAGTGAGTCTCTAATGTTCTTCCCTGGCCTGCTTGCAGTGTTGATAAAGATGCTAATGGACCTCTGTTGTGTGTGTATCTATTTTGATAACCATAATGCAGGGGAAAAAAAGCATTAAGTTGAAGTGCTGCTTCTCCAGCTTATTGAGCTGTTCTACAAAAGTCAAATCTGGGCTCCTAGCTTAAGCACTGGCTTCAGATATTAAATTCTAGATATTGCACACGTGGCATGACCCTTGTCAGAGAGGAGCTTGGGGCCAGTAATGTTCACCTATTCTTATAGTCATCTGACAATATCTAGGTTTTCACTTATATATTGTAGACTGAGTAAATGCAAACACAGGTAAGATCCTTAGCATCCCAAAGGGAAGTTCCCATCCTAGTCACAAGGTTCAGCAATTCTTATATACAGCCTAGTCTGTACTGCATCTCTTTCCCAAAGCCTTGCAAAATAAGACGGCTTAGGTACTAGCTAACAGATTTGGACTGTCATTGTAGTTGAAGACATATAGCAAGTTTTGCACGCCTCGGCAAGAACATCTGTTTGGCAGCTGTTTCTGGTTTCAAGTCAAATACCACATCCTACCTCCCCACTGTTACTAAGAACTGCAGATGAGAGGAGTTAGCCGTGGCTTGCTTCCAGTTCTGTTGTGTGATCAGCTTGCACACCAATGGGACAACCAGTAATGCAGAGAGCACTCACTAAGTTTGGCTTTTTAGCTGTCAGACAATCCACAATTTGAAATTCCATAAGAAAATTTAGCATATATAAAAGTATTTCCAAGGGTGTTTGAACTGACAATTCAGTTTCATGTTTTGAGGAGATAAGACCTCATCCAGTATCATGGAAGAGACCTGAGCATTTCTCGAGTCCAATAAACATAGACGCGGGTCTTTGTAAGAGGAGCTGTCTCTGTAAAATGGCATTGAAAAAAAGGACTTGTTGGTGGGAGTATTTTGACTTTTTGACTTGTTGCCACATCCACAAAGGCCTACCACCTGATCAATGGATTTCCCAGACCCCAGCTTGTAGGCAGTCCAGGCAAGAGCATCTCCCACTACTGCCGGCAGGGTTGTGCTGCCCCAGGGAGCTGCTGGCTACACAGGACAGGAGCAAGCAGGGTGCTGAACACAATGGCACTGGGCTCGGCCACAAGTCAAGTTCAGCTCCCACGGAGCTATAGGATTTCAGAGCACCATGGTTCCTCTGCTCCGCTCCCTCGTGGCCCTGAGGTCTCTCTGCATAGTTTGTGACTCATCGCCACGTGAACCTTTTGCTGTGCTGGCTGATGCTGTCAGCAATTATGATGGTTCTCCTGCAGTTTTCTGGTGTTGCTGTATTTTCATGCATGCAAATTGCATTTGGTATAACCCAACCTATATTTGGTATAACCTAACTCCTAGGTACTATGTAGCTAGCAGATTTTCACCTGCCTAACATCAGGAACAAGGAGGAATCCAAGGCAGGGAGGTGACTAAGGAATAGAAGATGGTTTAGAGAGAGGGAGGAGCTGAGGTGAATTCCCATCATATTTGCTATGCATGGGTATGAGCCCCAGTGCTATTGGTGCACGGTTTCAGATACCTCTCAGATAGTACGCATGAAAAAGTAGCAAATCCTGGCATATACTGCAGTTTGCTTGAAAAAATACAATATTAAATGGTTTGTGCAATAATTTAGGAGTAAAGACGCTTTTTTAAAGAACAAGAGCCGACATAGCTGATTTGCCCAAAGACCAACTGATTAAAAAATTCCATTGTTCAATTCTTCAGCTGTTGTAAGCACTTGTCTGTCTAGTTGTTTGCGGACAGTTGTTTGCCCAGTAGCTTGAGTTCATTTACCTCCATGAGCCTTCTGGGTGCAGAGCAACTGCAGGAATGGACAACAGGTAGCCGAATGCAGCTTTTTCCACTGATTTTTTTCGGCCTCTGAGAGAAATACTTGCTGTTCAAAGGAGACTTCAGTTCAGTAAAGATGGGGGATACAAACAATGGGATTGGGTTTCAAACTGTATGACATTAGGGTAAATGTTATCATTAAAAGTACTTTAAAACAACTATCTCTGAAATCAATTAGCAAGGGCTTTTAATTGGTGGGGGCATATTTTTAAGGACTTCTTCTTTAATCTTTTATGGTAATCAGGCTCTCACATCTACAATTCAGCAGTGTTCTCCATACAAATAACTAGTTAAAATTTCTTAATTAGATTATAGTGACTATAGGCAAAAGTTGTTCTAAAAGTAAAATTACAGACTGTTATGACTAATGCTGTACAAATTAGCACAAAGTAGCTCAGTCCAAATTATCCCTGAGAGTTTGCAATTAGAAGCACCTGCTATTAGCGCACTTGCTAAACTTTTATCAATTAATCATTACTTCCTCGAATAACAAGAACAAAACTGAATGTTGTGAATATTGTGAGAATGATTAATTGCTAGTGGTAAATTGCTGACTAGCTCCATTATTACTTTAAAGATTTTCAGAAATGTGTCTATCAGTTTTATGAATGCATAAATTACGCTAATGTACTCAGTATCAATTGGAATTTTTTTTGTCCTACTTAGCTGGAAGCATCTGTTCTCAAACTTATCTAAGTCTCAGACTTTCAGAGCAGGAACTATGTAACAGAATGTTATTTTTACCTTGATTTTTTTTTTGTCTTCTCTTTTCCAATATGGATGCTAAACTCAGACTCCTAAATCCTAATGCTAGGAGACTAAATCAATGGCTTTAATTCTTTCAAGCATTGGGCATAGGGTAATTCC
Organism: Fratercula arctica; assembly: GCA_947846985.1. Taxonomy (NCBI): domain Eukaryota; kingdom Metazoa; phylum Chordata; class Aves; order Charadriiformes; family Alcidae; genus Fratercula; species Fratercula arctica. The sequence goes on from CANTUZ010000010.1 coordinate 33,802,396, forward strand.
CATCATCTGAAAACCCTGACCTTTGACATTCAAAAAAATGCTTAGTGTTGTTAACATAATTGCCTAAACTTACCTGTTTGTCCAAGCTTTATGGAACCAAGTTGTCCTGCTGCTTTTTCAGTACATACATTAATATATAAGAGAGTATTGTGCCACTGGTGTGTAACTAAAGTGGATATTTTAGTCCTTCATTTTTCAAGAAGCCTCTGTTTCCATGGGTCTTAGACATTCTGAAAAGGTCACTGAAATAGAATACTAATTAACGGTTCAATAAATGATGTTATTTGAAGCCTTTTTCTTTACACTAACTGGGGGTTGGAGTAGATCTTAAATTTTGCCAATCCAGGAGGGCTTTTAGTCCTCTGTAATCAGAGGCATTGCAGCTTTAATATAAATTGGGAAAATCTAAACTGGAGAACACTCAACATACAGCTGTTGAGTGAAACAACAGCAGATCACTAAAATGCATGATACTATGTTACCAGATTCATAAGAAATATAGGAAAATCTGGAAATTATCAAGAGATACATGAAATGCTATGAAATGGCTAGAATTGTTTATCTTGGCTGTTCTGAGATGAAGTCATTACGTGGATGGAACAACTCTGAAGTGCAGCTTGTGAAAACTGCCAGAAATTAAGATTTCACAAAGTTAAAAAAAAAAAAAAAAAAAAAAGGTTGTGAATCAGCTAGCAGGGGAAGAAAAAAAAAAGCTAGATATTTTTGACATGCCTGAGATGTAAATGGAGAAGGTACGGGTGAAAGGCTCTCTTCATTCCCAGACCATCAGAGCTGTAAGGAAGAACCACTTTCTGATAACCCTTTAGCTTCCTAGAGAAAAATGTACTTGTAAATTAAGTCTACCATTTTTATTATATAGCTGATGAACAGGTAGTGCTAGTAATTATTGCTTAGATTACTTAGGCCCTTATAGTGAAATGGAGACAACAGAGGAGCTGCAGAAAACACATAGCTACCATTCAAAACTAACCTGTCACCTGAAATGTTCTCAAAGCTTTATGAACATAATGAATGAGACAATAATAGCCTTCGTCCTAAATGTTGTCATCAAAAGCCTTGATATGGTGCTGTGGAAATTTCTACTGAGAGCTCTTGGTGAGACAAGCTTTGTGTCTCTCTCTTCATTTGACGCACTGGGCTTCCAAGCAGAAGCCCAGCTGGAGACTCTCCTACTGCAGACAAGGATGGCAGGGAAAGTTGTGTCTGTAGGGCCTTTCTAGGGAGTAAAAGCAGAAGATTCTGGACCACTTCTCTCTATGGCTTTTTTTTAGACCTTAACCTGGGTTGAAGAGGAAATTAAGAGCAATGAGGCATTTCTGTGCAGTTACTATCAAGGCAATAATTGAAGCCAGCCTTAAGCAGCCATGTTATCCAAAGTCGTGTTCCTCTTCTCTTATGTTGTTCTGTCCAAATGCCGGTGTATCTTCAGGATCCATCGTACGAGAGTACGTGGCAGAGCTGGTCTGCTGTAATGAACTCTCCTTTGTGATTGCATAAATTGACTATTTGAAGGCTAATATGATGCTTACATGAGGTGCTTATCATGTTTTGATAATATATATGCACAAGTTTCAATTATTTCATAATATAGTTCTAGAAATTAAGCTAAACTCAACTATTTTGCTGAGAGCTTAGACTTGAGGCATGTGAACCCTGGAGGTGCACACTGGAGCACTGCGGGCGAAGCGTGGCAGTCACCCGAACAGAGGTAGCCATGTAATGCATAAGCATAGTGAGGGGGCCACTAGCAACACCCTCAGGAAATGCAATTAGAACAAAACATTGGCACCATGAAATGCCATATTCATCAGAGATTCCTCTTGATTACTACTTCTGTGATTGTTAAACTGGCCAAAAGTATAGTTCCAGCAAACAGCAATGAAAATTACAGAGCACCTAATGATGATCATGCTCAAAAGTGTGAAGATTTTTGCTGTTTCTCTTGCTGACGTTTCCTTATCTCCCAGCTTAAAGGCCAGGTACTTTTGACAGATTAAAATCTTCTCCTTCTACACCTTATCAAAGGTAAGACAAACTGAATTTGTGTTTTTAAATGAGCCATTTGTGCAAGATGGTTGTGTGTCTGCTGTCTCCTTTTCAGTAGCCTCTGGGTCTGTAAACTTGTTTTCTGCCTTTCTCTCCCTGTATTGACCTCACCCTTTCACTGCACAGCTTTAGCAAATGAAGTTGTTTTATGTATGACATAGCGCTGAAGCCTAAGAAGTATTTCCTTTGATATACCTTGGATCCCACTCGTATTTGCACAATGCTGCAGGTAATAAATAGCTTTAGTCATGACAGGTGGCTGTCACTGTAACCCTTACTCACCTGAAGCTGCTACCACACCATGATGAAAGAGATGGGTGCTACTGGCTCTGGTCAAAAGAAGAAAAAAATAATCAGAAACCCTTGGGACAGATGCTGAACATAGCAGCACTGATTTTAAAGAAGCTGCAGTGATCGGCATGAGTTGAGTATAGAACCACATAAGGATATATAGGTCACCAGGGAGCTGATGTTTCAAACAGTTCTGCTAGGCATTCCCTTTGACAGTTTTGTTGGCGTAGTTGGGAGCAAATAATGAGGAAAAATAAAGTGATTCAAGTGACCACTGTGTGGCATTTCTCTCTCTCTGCTTCTCTATATTTACAAAAATCATCAAATATTTAGTTTTAGGTATTCTAGATGCCTATTCAATTCCTTCTCTTCTAAACATAAGGCAGGAAGTGTCACAAGAGTAGATGTTTTTCATGAGAGTTTCAGCATTTCCCCATTTGGACTTGGTTGAAAGTTCTCCTACAAAAGCTATTCTTGTAATGCTGCCACTAGACACTGTGCCAAAATCAGACAGAAAACAAATAGGTATCTTAACAAATATTTCCCCAACAATTGTAATGCACGTTCACTTTGCTTTAGCTTTTAGACCAAAGAATGCAGCTGCTCTCACTTTACTAAGCTAATTCCCCACATTCTGACTACTATGGGCTTCTCTTTTTAAACTGTGCTGCCATGTGGCTGCATTTGAGTTATGCTCATAGCTCGTTTGGAATGAATAAATTGTAGTTGAGAGCTGGCCCCAAAATGCAGTACTAGAATGAGAGCTGTGCTTTGCTTTTTTCCTTTTTTTTTTTTTTTTTAATGTGTGTGCTATTCATATGCAGGGGAAAAATCAACATAAATGTTGGTGCGCACAAAAAATCAACTTTATGTGCCAACGCTTATCTTGTTCCATTCTGTTTCTGCTGATCTTGCAGCAAGTGGTGATAACAGAGTTCTTGTGTTTTCCTAGCAGACAAAAGGCTCACCTCTCTTGATGCTACACCAGCACCTCCATTTCGAGTCATGATAGGAATGTAATCGGGATCAGAGGTAGTTCTGGTCCTCAGCTAGCTGGCTGTACATTCGGATTAGAGCTAGCTGGCGCCGGTTAGAACAGCCCCATCTGTAAGCTGGACTGCTCCAACCCAATCTGCCGAGATGGACTGATCCAAACCATCAAGGGCTGAGAGCAAACTCTTCTGCCTGGTCAGAGAGCATCTGAGTGTGAAGGAAAAATTGTTGTACTTCAATGCTTTGTTGAGGATGTTCCTGATAGCTTGCAAACAATCGTGTATATGTCGCCATTCATACATATTTTAACATTTTGTGAATCTAACCTTTGGAGTTCTTTCAAAAATTGCAGTGGTATTTGGATGAGTTTTAGACTTATACTAACAAGCCTGCTTGGGTGTTTTTATTGTTCTGTACCAAATAACTGCAAGCCCATTTTGACCAAATTTAATGGAATGATGGAAGTCGGAGTTCATCAAGTTTTTAATGTTTCACCAACCCGGAGAAAAGCTCTTATGTCACTTGTTAGATATCAGGGAAAGTCACAGAAATGTAGGAACAGCTACAACCAAAGTTTGCATACACCTTTCCAGATATTGAAGTCAATCAATTGCAACACACCAATCTTAAAGAAATCAGTCTGTTACCCTACTAGCGTTCGTGAGGCTGAATTAATTGGTCTCACAATACTTTCTGCTCTTCTCCCTGAGACATTTAATTGTCAAAAAGTTGTTTTTTACAGAATGTCTCTTGCAGATTGTCAATTGCTTGGTATGGCCATTTCTAAATCTGTGGGAATTTGAGGGAATCTTTGAAATACTGTTGTAGCCACTTAGGACTCATTTCAAAGACTTCCATGGCACTGCAGAGACCAAAGTATACATGACTTACTGAGTAAATGTAGCTCATGCTAATTGTCTGCGGACCTTAGTTCTAGCAATATACCGCATTTCCTGTTCCGAGAGATCAGTGTAGTCAATAAAAGGCTGGTTTTTTTGAATATAGGAAACAACTGCAATCTGAAATTGGATATCATTATAACAGACATCTTAGGAACCCCACAGAACAAATGAGATTCGGTTACATGCACAGGCCTTGTTAGAGGTGACTGACTCTCTTCCTTTCCTGAAAAAGTTGTTTTACTTGCACACATGTGGTGCTAAGTAATTGCCTTATATCACGAATCCATTTTTCAGTACAAATTGGTCTCATTAAAATTGGCTAGTGAGAGTTAATATGGCAAACTCTTCTAGAGAAATGTTGCTGTGTGTAAACAGGCAGTCTTAGATCTGCCTTTGCTGGCTGGCGAGGCAAAAATTGCAAGTACTCTGTTCCAGCAATAACAATTCCACTGCATACCATGCAACAATATGTCATGGCTTCTTACTTACAGCAACGTGGTAAGGCTCGCTGATATTACCAGACCTCTGAAAATACCCTGGAAACAGTTAAACTTCACAAGGACAAACTCTATTCCACTATACCCCTGCAAGTCATAAGCAGCAAGAATGCTGTAATTTCTCAGGTGAGAGAGTTAAAGTGTGGTGAGTGTCAGCATGATTTATAGATCTTGATTTGTTTAGGCAAAGGGCAGTGTGTCTTTGTGTCATGTATACGTTGTGCATATCTGCAGAGACAATCAGTATTTGACTTTGCCCTGTATTCCTGCGTAACTCCGTGCTCAGTATTGTTTGCCTTTAGCAAACATTCTTCGCTGCTTTGCATTAAGTATTTTCAGTGATTGATAGTTTTCTTGTTCAAGGATTGATAAGTGTGAATCTGCTTTTCATCTTGGCCTAAAGGGACCCTTGATGGAGTGGAGCTTTTAGGGTTGTTTTTTTTCTATAAGCTTTGAAAAGAGACTGAAAGACTTGATGTTGAGTCACTGGGGAACGCGAGTTAGAACGTGTGGCTCGGTCTATCACTCATTATGTAGCATAATCAACTAAGTGACCGGTTCTGATGGGAATAAAAATGCCGTCCGCTTTCTCGGAAACAGTTTTCTCGGTGAATGAATATCCTTCGGCAGACTTCTAGCCAAACTCCAGTCTGAGAAATGAACTACGCTGCCTTTGTGACTGAAGAGTAAAATCATAGGAGGCTTGTAGAGAAGCAGTAGAAAAAAAAGAGCAGTTCAAAGAGGGCATCTGTGTGCAGATTGGAGCACCTATTTTGCCAGGTCTTCAGTGGTACTGGTTTTTGAGGTCTTCACTAAGAATAGTGGTTTGAACTGTAGAAAAGCACATCTGCAAGGTTAGCTGTGTGTGAGATCTAGGAGGCAAACCAGTGGGGGCTGTCCCAACAGTATGTTACTGAGAAGGGAGCAGTGAGGGAGGGCATAGTCAGACACAGTGATTCCAGCACCAGCCTACAGCACACCTGGGCAGTAATTCTAGTCATTGCCTCCTTGGCAAAAGGTGACTCCAAGCCTGACTGCTGCTTTTGTCCTCTAGCTGTGCCCTGCTGTGTTTGCCGGGATGGTTCTTGAGCTCCCATCCCTCATTGCCTGCCTCAGTGTTAGGCTGCTGTGCGAGGAAGGCATCCTGAGAGCGGGTCTGCAGCACCCCGGCTGTTCTCCTTGCTTGCAAGCCTCTGCCACCCCTGGTGTGGTGGCCAGCCCAGCCATGCTGTGGACAGCCAATGACTTCCAGAGACAGCTGGGGAAAAATAAACCAGGAAAAATACGAGGCAGACTTGTTTGAAGGTAAGGGCAAGGAAGATAACTAAGGTCCTGCAGTCCCTTGTCCACAAGGAAAATTTGAGGTATATAAGTAAGTTTGGGAACTGTGAGCTTTTTATTTGTTGTGATTTAGGGTTCAAAAGAGAATAACCTGTTTCTCAAAGCTCTGTACCACATATCTAGGGAATAGTTTTACGGACTTTTGTGATTTAAAAACAGAAAAAACAAACAAACAAACAAAAACACCCAAAAAAACAAACAAACAACTGCACTCCCCAGCCCAAAAAACAAAACCACCAGGAAAAACCAAAGTCTTAACATAGTTAAAAAAGAAAAACAAACCACCAACCAAAAAAACCCCAACACAAACCAAAATGAAATAGGGGTTCATATCTGTGCCCTAAAACTGAGATGTGCAGGCCTTGGAACATCTGAATATAATTTGGAAACAGTGTTCAACAGAAGAGGAAACAATCAAATAAACAGATACTAAGGCTTAGCGTGTAAGATGCTTATTTAGATATTAAGGCTTAACATATAAGATGCTTATTTAAAACAAAACATTCAGGAAACTTTTAGTAATGATAGTGCTAAAAATAATAAATGTGAAGACAGAGCACTTAAAGGACAAAAAATCCCTTATGAAGTTATCAGGATAAAAATCAAAACCTTCTGATGATCATATACCTTTTGCATCAGAAAAATGTAAATAAGGGCTACTTATTGCTAAGCCAATTCAAAGACTTAGCTGAACATTAAATGCACTGTTACACTAACAAAAGAGAGTTAGCCATGTCACTGATGGAGAACAATTATAATTTTTCAAGCTTAAGGTGGCAGCTTTGCCTAATGCCTGTAACCTCTTCCTTCTGCTCTGATGGATTCTGCTTTCCCTGCTGGCCTAAGAAATCTCACATCTCCTCATGTGAATCAGGAGGGAAAAACGCAACCAGAGGGGTAAAAAAGTTGATTACACATATGGAACAAACAGTGAGTAATATAGCTGCTGGTAACAGTAGCAGAGCCAGAACATAATGAAAGGCTTAGTTTCAATATCATGCAAATTATATAAAACACATAAACAACAGGATGTGAAATGAAAACATCTTGAAAGAGAGGTAGGCAGGAGTGGGGAGAGAGGGAAAGAAAGTGTCCTAATATGTACCATATTAGCTTAAACGGAAACGTTCCCGAAAATAATTCTGTTTCCCTTCTTTGGCTCATTCATTTTTTTGTTTTTACTTTTCCTTTTGCCCTCGTCCTTCATTTTCTGCCTTTGTGTTTGGAGGGAAGCGGTAGTCCTCAGCAGCCGCACAGCCTGCAGTCATTCCTGCAGTACTGTGAGTGCATTCTTGAAGGAGAAGAGTAGCGTGTTAATGGAGCAGATACTCTGGGCCGAAGGAAGCATGGTTGTCATGTGTGCGAACAGTGAATCACAGCAGCTGAGCCAGAAAACTAACGTACATGTGTTTCGCATTTCCTAAATGAAGGGGCGCCTTTTCAGGTACTATTTGAATGGCAGTGATTAAAGAGGATTTTCAGGTTAAATGCAATTTCCTGTATATAATGGTGGATATGAATTTGTAGTGGGTATCTCGCCATCCATTAGATAGCAAACTTGTTTGCTATGGAAGGAACAGAATCTTTTGAACCCTTTTAATTTGTCAAATGCATGTCAAGAGGTAAATAAAGAAAAAAAAAGTACTGATAGAAGTTATAGAAGAAATTATATACGACAGGCATCTCAAAAGATGTTTTTGTTTTGTATAGCAGTAGCATTTGAATTTCTCAAAATGCAATTTCTTTGAAATTTCAAATCTGAAAAACTTTTGGTATGGAATTTTAAAACTCCATCATAATTTTGAAGTTTCGCATTGGATTTTCATTTGGGGGACGGGGGTTATTTATATATTTACTTGACGTGAAACTAAACGATGAGCTGGTTTTCAGTGCAAGGAGCAAACATTGTGATCAAGGAAAGGAAAACCACATTTGCATTAGAACTAAGTATAGCTGCTGTTATTGACTCCATCCACTACAAACAAACAAAAATATTTCAACTATTATGTCGTAGTGCAACACTAGTAGGGAAACATGTTATATTTGCTATTACTGGCAAGCTGTGAATTAACATGTAGATCAATTTATATTACTTTAAACAAAATATTTCCAAGAGACACTTATAAAAAATAATTTCATTTCAATGTACTTTTTTCCCTCTATAACAATTTTTGCTAAGGTATGTTTTTATGTTGGGGTGGGAAGACAGACTTTGCTGAAAACAGCATTGCTAAGGACAAGCTTTCAAGCAGGTACTCACATATATGCAAAATCTAAATGATTATTATCTAAAATAAGTCTAATATCGCAGAAATCGGGGCAGCTATGTAAGATGAACCTGGGAAGTGCCACCCAACCCTTAAGCCTGTGAACAGAATCAAAAAAGTAAAAACACTGTGAAACACTGTCAGTTGGACTCTCTGAAGGTTTACGTGAAGAATGGCCAATTTTTTTTGCTCGGTTTGAGGTATCTTTTGTTCCCATGCAGGTAACGCGGGGCTGGACACACTGTGCTGTCTTTGCACATCCCAGCACCTGGCCCATTAACCTGGTATCTCCCCTCCCTACCCTGACAAGGTGCTGAATTTATTCCTACGCAGTCGTAGTTCCCTTTTTTGGTGGGGTTTTTGTTTTGTTTTGTATTGGTTTGTTGTTGTTTTTGTTGTCCTACCAACAGTTCAAGTCTGACAAAAGCTTCCATATAGGTCCACCCCACCTCTTGGCCATTCCTGATGTGAACCAGTGCAGTTCCAGTGATTTCAACCGCCCTGTATCTTCCCATGCTCAGGCTGTGTCTCAATACTCAAGCAGGATGAATGTGGGTTGCCTAGTGTGCTACCATCCCAACTTTTCCTGGGGACTGAAATTTTACTATATATATAACAGAGAAAAGTGGAATGGAAGTCCTGTTTCTGGACTTTTTTGCTTCTTTTTTTTCCACTGTAGCCTTTACCACTTTCCAGAGAAAATAAGTTAAAATGACCAAAATGAATCTCTTGAAACCTTTAATCAAAGTACTGGAATGAAAACAGGGAGCTTTAGAACTCAGAAGTCTTATCTGCAGGAGGGAGCTAATATCATCTATTCTTTAAGAAAAAAAAAATTCATATCAAACTGTTGAAGCGAATTTTCTTTGGGAAAGGAATTAAAGCAAAGTAATAGCTTAGGGCCAAATGCACTCCTTTACATGCCTTGATTTTACAGAAAGGCAGGGCAGGTGCAAAGTAGCTGCATGATTACAGAAGATAAGAGCAGCAGTGGTTCGGGTCTGTGGCCTGCCATTTCATCTCGAGATCCAGCGAAAGCCTCTTCTCACTCCCTCACCTTTGATCTTTTAAGAGGAACTAGGGAGCAGAGCTAGGGGTAAAGATACCAAGCAGCCAATTTCTCTTGCAGCCTTTAATTGCACAAGCAGCAGCTCCTGTTTCTTCCAAACTCTGCAGAGCTATTTCAGCCCTGTGCTTTTGGAGGGGAGCTGAGGAGGGATGGGGGCTGCTGTGGGAGGCCAGGCAGAGCCCCCTGGACAGTGAAACAAGCCGACAGGTACCAAGCGCTGACAAATGCCCAGGGTAAAAACTGGGGCTCTGTGTGTGCAGGGTGAGAATGTAGGCTAAAGTTACTGTAATAATCTTTGTCTCGAGGTCATCAGTAGCAGATAAAACAGCGCATGGAAATGTGATATTTAAGCAAATACCCCCAATACTTTCGGTTCAATGCAGTCTATATTTGGGTAGGGAGCACCATGCTGAACTAGTTATCCTAAGCTTGTGTTTCATGCATTGCCGCTTAGGCAGGCCAGCAAATAGCTCAGTAACACCACATGAAATATCCTGGCATGTATCTGACAGCTCATTGAGAGAATGTCCTGTAAAATTGATGACCTGACTCCATTACTCAAGAATAAAATCGAGTTGGTGTAGCGAGGTAAACGTTGGTAAGGGTGTTCGGATGCTGTTACAGGAAATGAAATCCTCTGCATATATGGCAATATTTATTTTACATTTTGCGTGCTTCAATAGGAAATGAGCTCATATTTATCTTCTCTCTATAGCGAGAGGAACAGAGCTCCAGAGAAAGTACAGCAGCATTCTCCAAAGGTTTTCATCTTAAAAAGCTGTATCTCTGGATCCCTGTTGCTTTGCCTTACACTTATGCTTCTGCATAGGATGGAGAGGGCAAAAGCCCTTTGAGATGCCCTTTCTGCTTGCGGACTTACTTGCTGCAGTGTTGTTGGGGGGGAAAGTGAGGAAAACGAGAGTGTTCGTGCTGAGAGGAGCTCACTTCTCTCCTCGTTTTTTAGCAGTAGAGGCTCAGCCTGGATCCCAGTGCTCTGGTCCAGGCACCAGCTTCAGGAGAGGGGTCTGGGACAGGACCTCCGCTGTGGCAGATGAGCACAGACAGTATTTCAGTGCCATGCACCGTGCCACGCACTGCTGCTCTTATGGAGATTTGCTACCCCAGTGGCACTGACGTTGCCTTGGCCAAGTTCTGTGCCCCACATCTGTAGTGTGGATTGCCCCAACACTGAGATTTCTCTCGGTCTCTAGAGAGCTGTCAGCAGCCAGCTCGCTTGTCACACTCCAAGAACAACAACAAAACCCCACAACTAAAAAAATATTAGACTTCACAAATTACTTTTGCACTTCACTGGGATAACTTATCCTCCTGATGCTCCTCAGATGTTTGTCCCATAGGACTTTCCTGGATGCATCTTTAATGTTATCGGAAATAAAAGTGCATAATGTGTCACACAGGGACATAGACATCAGGGAAACTTGTGACAATTCTGGATATCTTTGCATACATGAATGAAGTTGATGTTAGTTCTCGCTTACTAATCAATCTAAATAACACAATAATACAGAAATAAGAGAGGAAAAAAGCCCTTTTGTAATTTATCTTCTTTTCCACCTTAGGATCATCTTTCTGCATCAGAAATTAGTATCATCTTTAAATACCGGTCTTGATCTGGTCCTGCTTAAGAGAACAGCAAATCCTAAACTGGAATGGAATGCTCTATTTCTTATCTTGAACTCATTCATATACTGCACTATTCCTCATTCATGTGACCATAGTGTCCGGGACCTGAAATCTTTTCCCCAACAAAGCACAGTTATCCTGTAGAGCAAGCTGTGCTTGAGGGAAGTTTGCAAGTTGGGCCTTAAAAGGGAAAGCAAATAGTGGGATTGGTTGTTTATACTTGTTTATAGAGATAATTGGGTAATACATGTTTGTCAGATATGTTAGAGTTGAGTGACCTTTTTTTTCCTCCTTACTGTAACACTCAAAAATATGATAGCAGAGAAATTATCTTATCCTGTTTCTTTATTCCTAGCTCAATAGTTGTTTTGGCTCCACAATTTAAAAAATACTTCCTTATAGAAAGCACTTATCTAACATGAATTTCTCTAGCATAAATTGACTTTATTTTCACAATAACATCCTGAGCTGAGAAAGTTTTCAACCTTGCTAAATAGGTGGGGAAGAGGGAGAGAGAGGAAATGAAGTGCCTTGCTTACTTTTCTCAGCTACCTGTTGCTGAGAAGTCAGTCTTTCCTTCCCTTGTCTATAAAGGGACTGTGATTTTCATAAATACCAGGAAGATCCTTCCTTTCCTTTTGTCTCTCTACAGTGGGGGAAGTTATGGCAGGCCACTGGGGACATGGAACACAAACCCACCAGCTCGTCACCATTACTTTAGAAAGTAAATGTTTGAGCCTGGTGATGGTACAGGCAAAAGGGGGCTGTAAAATAACTGGTCTCTGAGGCTCGGCTTGAAACGGGGAACGCTCCAGTTTAACCAGGGGTAGTGTTATAATCAGGTAGTAAATGGAAGCTAAGGCAAAAGAGATGTAGCTCATGCTCTTTGTTTCTTCCCAGCAGCACTTGCTGGCTAGTATTTTTCTTCTAATATTTTTTTTTTAGTCAATCCATTACATTAAAACCATACCTTAGGTAGACTCTACACCCGAAACCTTACCTGGTGGTTTAGCAACCACTATCATAAACATGAGGGAGCGAGGCATCTTGTCCCAGCCACCTGGAAGTGCGTAGAACCCAGGTGTGTGTCCCAGTCACTCTTAGCCAGAGTGGTGGTGTAGGCATTGCACCCGAGGACACACCTGCAGAAATGAAATGGCGCAAGTGGAATGTGTTCTGCATGCTGTTGAAATCGCAACTGAGCTCCTTTTATCTTTCAAAGCAAAGAATCTGGCCAACAGCCTTCATCTTACCATTCTAAACAATCCACAGTGAGAGGTGGGTCACCAGCTAGAGTTTCTTCTTGCGGACAGTGGGCTGAGAGTATTTGCCCATTTGGCCTGGGTTTTTATGTTGTGTCTTTTCCACGTAAAAAATGTGAGTACTCAGCACCAAATAGCTGTAGTTAAGCACTTTCATAATTTTTCCCCTGAAAGCTCTGAAGTGTATGAGTACATATCCAAAATGTATTCTGAGTGGGTTATACCTTTGTTTCGGTTATGCTAACAGCAAATACTTGATTTCTTTCACTCTTCAACTTTTCTCTTCATAGCATTTCCTAAGCATAATGCAACTCTGTTTTCCAACCTGTCTGTAACCATGGCTTTAATTTTTTTCCCTTTGCTAATGAAAAGAAAAATCAAATCAATTCTATCAAGCTACTGGTAAAGTACAGAGAGCGTTTACCGTAATTAGGACATTGCATTACAGAAATGATCTAAAGAATCCCGTTAAATGTCATTGCTCTTAGCAAAGGAACTGCAGAAGTTGAAATGGAAATGGAATTTTGAAAAGGAGAGTTGAGTAATTTACTTAGCTGTTCAATCATGTTCACTGATGTACTCATGAGCTGTGTTTTAATTTAACAAATTGGGGTTTCTTTCTGCAGTAAAAATTAGGAGAAATATTTGATATAAACCAGGTAATTCTACACTTGCCCGCTCTTTGTTTAGCAGCTGTTACACCCCACTGCGTTCCTGTCGGCAGTGGGAACAATGCAGGTAATGACGAGGTGCATGGTGACAAACACCTGCATTGTCTTGTTTCCTGTTGATTTCATATGCCAGGTTCTTCAAACCACGACAGAGTAAAGCCGGTGCTGATTAGAGGCTAATTCTCTATCCTTTTTAAGAAATATACATTTCCTTCCAAGTACGTCTAGTCCTTCAATCTTATCTATATGGGTGTAGCCTGTACCATTAATTCATTGGGACTAGGTGCCTATCCTCTTAGACATGAGAACTGCCACTGTTGATTGGATTGTGAGACTGGAGCTTAAATCGGAACCCCTGCATTCTGCAGACAGGAAATATCATACGATGGAGAACTGCTTATATATAGCACCATTTGGGAATTAATCTTGCAATCAAATTGAACACAGGATTAACTCTGAAACCCCTTTCTTATATCTGACACGCGTTACACTAACCTACATTTCTAAGAGCCAGGCAGCTCCTTCAGGGAAGTGGAGTTATTGGTCAGTTGCTAAGAGTTGGCAAATACACAACGGTAAAGGCTTGGCCCTGGCTCCTTCTTTCCTTTCTTCAGGACTGGTGAGAGCAAACCTGGCCTGCACTCAAGGCAGAAATGTTCCATAGTTCATGGAATCCTTCAGATAAATTTTATTCTGCTGACTCGCTCACCGTGCCTGCTCTAGGCTTACTTGAATTCCTCACACCTTGGCTATACGCATGAAACCCCCCGCTCTGCAGAGAGGAATTTGACCTTCTGTTCTTACTTTCCTCCCTGGGTAAGATTTTATCCTCTTGTTAGCACAACTGTGTAGCCACATAAGAGCCCCTGAGCAATGTACAATGTGGAGGTGGTGATTTTGTTTAAAGCATTTTATTTTTTCATCCCTTATAGAAACATTTCCTTAGATGCTGAACTGTCTGTATTTTATAACATAAAAATCAAATGCAGGTTGCGATGTGAAGGAACTTATCCCTACAGACACAGAGTATAATACTGAATATATCAACTGTATCTCTCCTCAATATGTGCAGAATTTTGAAAGAAAAGGATCAAGCAGTTCTTTAAAGTTCAGATCCTGAAATCGATAAATTTTTATCTGCCTCCATCTGCCCTCCCCCACCTGCTATCTAATGATCTCTAAATATCTTTAGATAGAGAAATGTATTGTGGTATTTTGGACTGACCTGGTTTGAGGATAAAGTACACTCTGCAGAAGAAACAGGAAAAGAAAGTGAAAAGAACATAAAGGCAAACATTCAGGGGTGATCAAACACGGCATATTTGTAGACAGACAGGATGTCAGGGTGAAATAGATTATGAAAGCATTAAGGTCTGGCAACTGAAAGGAAAGTAAAGAGTGCTTTTGATAGTTAAACATTGAAACTTTATTGAAAAAGGGGTTGGGGTTGTAATGAAAACAACATCTGGCTGTGATTGCTAAAAACTTGATTGCAAGAGGGAAAACTGAATGATGTTATCTCACACTGATTGACATAAAAAAAAAACTTGAAAAAAATGGACATTAAAAAGGAAAGTTAGACAGATGTAGCAAAGTAACAGCTGCTGGAGATGGACAAGTTTTCCCTGGGGACACATCGCCAAGGAAAAATAAAAGCCTTATTCTGATTGCCTGCTGCCACAAATCAGCATTAGCTCCACTGAAGTCAAACTAGTTGTGCCAGTGCAAACCTGGCATAAGATCAGAATCGAGTATTGAAAGCAAAGCAAAGTGATAGAATATGTCAAATTTCTATCAAGAATCTAATTAGTTTGATGGTGTTGTCGTGTGCAGCTGAGTTCATAACCAGGTTTATTTTTTATGATTGATGAACATATTCCAGTATTGGCAGCATGGTCAGATATTCCACCAGGTGAAATGCTCAGAGGACAATTCTATACAGACAAAGCGGAGAAAAGGTTAAGCACAGGTTCTTCCTGTTGTACCATATCTTGGTGAGAGCAAATTGGTGCTCACCTATTCTCAGGGGCTTTTGGGGGTAAGATGAGGGCAGAAGGAAGATGACTCAAGCCTGCTGTGCTCCTCATCTTGTTGAAGGCTCCTCAGCAATAGTTTCCACTGATGGGAGGGTGAGTGTTCCCCAATCCGGGATTGCCTGGCTTTGAGACATATCCAGATCCCCAGCTCTGGAGCACTCTCCAAACTTCGCAGCCCAACACACTCATGCCTCCATGGAGGTGCACAGGCTCACGGCAGAGCCACCAGCCAGGTTCTGGGTGTGCTGCTCGGACTAGGAAACAGGCACACCAGCCTCCCGCTGCTGGCAGCAGTTATAGAACTGACACTAATATCTGCTTTGCTGTGCTTCCTCCAGTGTAAGGAGCTCCTTGTCTGTATGAGTTTCATCCCCAGCTGAGTTTAAATAAATAAACAAGTAAATAAAGCCTGCAAACAAGAAAACGTGCTTTCCAGCCAGCCTTCCATATTACATTTGTCTAAACAGTTCTTTTGATTTATAGGCAGTTTTTATTTTTCACTCTGAACTGTGACTGTGTTAGGGGAAAGCATCTTACCATCTTTCTTAACTTGCTCTAAGGAGTACGGGTGGGGGCTGCTGTGTGCTGGTGAATAATCCCTTATTCTCTACATCGCGGACAAACATTGTCTGCGAGACAAAGAACTAGAAGTGAGTGGCAGCAGACTTAAAAAGCTGTGGTAGGGAGAGGGGAATATGACAGAGCTAGGAAGGGACAAAATGGATTTCCAAAATAATCTTTTAAGAGGCCATTGGTAATGAAAAGATTTTAAAACAGTGTTTTGGTTTTATGTGACACAAAGTAATATGCTCATAGCACTGTGATGCAATTCAAAGAAAGAGGGCAGGAATGAAAATGGTTGGAAGAAGGTTGATATTTAGAGCCGAATTTGCACGGTCTGCTTCGTACAGCTATCTTGAGTTGGTAAAACTGAAATCAGGAACACACACGCATCAGTTCAGAGCAATTTATTGCATCTTCTATCCTATTTGCTGGAAAACCATAAGGACCCTAGAGAAACTAGCCCTCCAGCATGAGTGCAGAAAGTCAGCTGCCCTAAGCAGTGGCAGTGCCCCGTTAGTGCTGCCCCACAAGCACAGGGCAGCAGCACAGAACGTAAGTCCATTCAATTTTACCTGCTCTCAGAGAAAACACGAGATTAAATAAGTTGCACCACTGCTAACTATTGGCTAACAGAAGAAAGGATGAATGCTCTGCCTCCCTTTCTCATCAGGCAGTTAACTGCATGCTTCCTTTGCCAACTTATATGTACTTTGTGCTCCAGCAAATTTCTTTAAGCTGACAGGAATAGAAGTAATGTGTCTCATCAATCGGGCTTTCATCCTGTTTCATCAAACTTCTTAAGCTTTTTTTCTTTTTCCCCCTGGCTTTCTGATTTGTTTCCGAATCTCCTATCTCTTCCTCTTAGACCTTCTCCAAAGAGCATGTTGTACAGTGGTTTCCTTCTACAGAAACTAGATTTATGGGATTTATAGCACAGAGGGATCTGCTTTACAGTGACGGTTAGCCCTTGTGTATCAATAGATGCTTTCTATGCTAAGGAAAAAGAAAATCTATTCACTTTTTATATTGTGTGCTATTGTTCAAAGTGTGGTATTAAGCTCAAGGGGGTCACCAAACTGAAAGCTATCACATAGCAGTGCTTTCTTGCTTTACAGGCAGAATAATTTCCAAACAGATTATTGACCATGGCAAGAAATAGCAAAAGCATGCACAAACCCTTAGTAAAAGATTGCGTTCAGGAAACCAGTATCATCCACGTAGTTCTGAGGTTTTAGGTGGTAAGGCAATGGCACAAAATTAATCTCCTTCCAGTTTGGATCCATTTACGCTAACTGATTTTAAATCTATTTTGTGGTATCAGGAGGCAGCAACCATATCTGGAGGCCTGGCATTTGTGTTAGTTGTCTGTAAGTCTGCCCTTTCTGCTTCTCTGAACTTGGGGAGTCTCATATTAAGCTTTACCACCTTCACAGAAATGTGCTGTAAATGAGGTTTTTTCTAAGACAGGGTACACATGTGGGAACCTCTCTGCTGGTCATCTCAGAATGTATCAAAACGGCCAAGTGTAGGTAGCCCAGTGTGTGCTCTCCCCATCGCCCAAGCTGACACCCAATGCAAACACCAGCCTGGGAATCACAGATGGGCTTCCTCTCCATGGCCCTGGTACCAAGCTGGCACAGCTGCCTGGAACCAGCTTGCGTCCAGCTGACTTAAAGTGCAACCAGAACTGCCTGTTTCCATAGAGCTACCTTTATGTGGTCACAGAATCATAGAATGTGTTGGGCTGGAAGGGACCCTCAAAGGTCATCTAGTCCAGCATCAGTCTTACATTTGCTCTGTGATGGAAATAGGCCATTTTGATAGCAAATATTATTCGTACAATAATATTTCAAGCCTCCATATTCTTTTTGACATTGCATGTTGCCTAATCATTTTCTTGGCATTTATAGAAAGCTCCTTTTCTCTTTAACCATATACCAAAGGTACCTATTTCTAATGAATTTGAACTCGTGGCTCACTTGGCCTTCATAGGAATCTAAAGAAATGGTAACTGCTCTTGAAGCATAATTTCAGTATTCAGTTGCAATTCCAGTTTATTACAGTTGGTGTCAGTCATAAATTCTTTCAGAATTCCATCCCTAAGTGGAAAGCTCATCAAATTACTGATTTCTATTCGGTGTGTTTAGTGTCTGTATCTAAAGTAGTTTAGAGCCTTGTAAATAGGTTCTAAACAAAAATTCAGCTTCATTTCATCAGGCTTGAAACATGGAGATGAGTCTTGCAAGACCTATAATACATTGTCACCCAGCATTTGGAAGTAGTTCATCGCTTCTTGCTTGTCTTCTATGCCATGTACTTGAGGTCTTGTCCCTTTCAGAAAGTCAGCACTTTTCTGTCTGCCTGCAATCATAGGCACTTTTTTTATATGAGGGTAGTGATGGATATTGTGTCAGATTGCATTGGATATTGCAGATTGCAGGGTTATCATTGGGGAATTTACCTGTGTGATAATTTAATTATTCTTTAAAAAATTATATCTTAAACCACACTTTTTGTGGCAAAGGTTACCCCTTTTATTTCTGACCAATGTCTAAAATAATGGATCCTTGAACTGGACTGGAGTGTCTTGCTTATATTTAAACATTAGTTGATAATAATTTTATGCATCATGTAAATCTTTACATAATGACGTGCTTTGGCATTCATCTCATGCAGTTATATTTGCCTTTTGATGACAAACTAAACTGTCACTGGTGTGTGTAGCATTCCAAGTGCCCTCTACCATTCCAGCCTGATTTGCATTGAACTTGTGTGGTTGTATTTTAAATCACGAATATAATATTAAAGCACTTATTGGAAATACCAACTACTGAATACTTAACCCTTCCCAACTGGAACACCTGTGGGTTAAGTGTGGTTTTGATGTACAGAAGTGCTACTTTCCTGTTGTCTCTCAAAGGACTTGCTCCCTGTTACTCCACAATTGAATTTGGCCCTCAGCTTCCAAGTCCCCACTCTTCTTTCCTTCTGATATGCAATGATCTGTGACAATAGAAATAATGTTCAACCTTGTTTTGTCTTGTTAACAGCATGTGGTTAGAATATTGTGCTGCCATTTCAGTAATATTTTTTTACACTTGTCCCCTACTGTCTTGGTGGGTTGCCAGCACAGTGATTTATGCTTTGTTTGCCTCCAGATGTGAGTATTGCTTTTCTTTCCTGGATGGGCTGTCCGACTTCTTTGCAGATTAAAATGCTGGAGCTCTCAAATCAGGGACTTGCTTAAACTAATTTTCAGGGAAAACGAGCATAAAAAATCCTAAAGGAACAGAAAACACCTGCATAAAACTTTGATTTCAATAAAAATTTTGAAACTAATTTTTCTTGGCTTTAAATTATCATGTAAGCTAGCAGAGATTCAAAATATGCAACCTCATCTTTTTAAATGCAGCCCTGGGCTGCGTTTTCTAGTCAAAGGAAACTTTTCTACGACACTTAGTATGTTTAATAAAAACTCACACCTTTATGGTGAAAAGGCAGCTTAAACAGAATATTTTTATAAGCCTTTGATTTCTTTCTTCTTTCACTTTAAAAATTACTTTAATGCCCACTTTAAGATATGTTGAACTTCAAGGAAGTTAGACTTTTATATCCCTAACCATTGCTGCATTCAGAGCACTTAACCTTATAAATATCTTCTGTTTCAAGTAAGACTCCCTTTTCCCCCCACCTTCCCCAAGTACCTGTGGACAATAGTTGACCTAAACAACTATTAAGATCAGGCATGTTGGAAGTGAACACAGAACTAATCATGCTTTAGTGATCAAAGCAAAAGAATTTTGAATAAATAAATAAATAAAAAAGAAGATTAGTTTTAATCCTTCTAACCTTCTATATCCTCCCTTCTATCAAGCTTCCCCCAATATACATGCTCCCAAGTTTCTTGGTTTTAAATGTGTATTGCCTCTGACTTTGCTATGACTGATACACCAGCATAGTTTTCCATAAGATGTAACAAGAAAATGCAGTATTAATTTGGAAGACGTATGAACATCTTTAGAGGAAATGACTTGAATTCAGACATCTGGAAAATGAAAGCATTATGTATTGACCTAGTGTAATTTGCGATGATGCTGGTAATTTCCTATTCATTTGCCTTCGTACCGGTGAAAAGAATATTGTATTTAAAAACAGAACTGCTTGTACTGTATTATTTAGAACAGTACTCCCAAGTCCAGAAATGGCTATGGAGAGCCACCGCAGCTCTATCTAATCAAGCAAGACACATTCCAGTTATGTTGCCTTTAAGCGTACAGGGTCAACATGTATTCATTTGCAAAGGCATTTTCACTTCTGTAGCAACAGGAGGCAGATCACCTCGGTAAACTTATACCAGTTATTGCAAAAATGCCCCACCAGCTACGAGAAACCAGTGCTTTTTACCAAGTCCCTGTACTGGTTAGCCTCTGAAAGTCCCTGCCCCAAGGCAAAAAGGGCTTTTTAAAATTAAATAAATAACTGAAGGAAAACATGAAATAGCAATGTGCGTGTCTAGCTTGCAATTCTTTTTATTAAGAGCAGAACTGTGCATTGCTTGTTCTTTAGGATCTGTTTGCGCTACCTTCAATTACTCGCTGGGAGCTGCTCGGATCTGGCCTCCGTGTCATTGTTTGTATTGCACAGAAACATGAATCAAGTCTGTCAGGCTTTTGATGTGTGCGCCAAGTCAACAGCGCAGTCATTGTAAGTACTTATCAAAAACCTCTCCCTGGTGTCTACCAATGAAGACAGAACAATTTTTTGCCCCTTTGCTTGTTTTTATCACTCTGTGGAAGATTCCTTTAGAAGTGACGTTTATTTGTCAGCTGGAAAAAAATAATCTCGTCAGGTGTTGTTCTTAATTATAGATTTTGAGATTTATGAAGTTTACATTTTATTTTTCACTTCAGGACATAACGTCTCAAAAAGCATAAAGTAAATATTAGAGCTAGCGTTGCATTTTAATGTTTTCTTACTTTGACAATTACCTTATAAAGTTGCTCTACTTGTAAGGAATCAGACCTAGCAATAGTCTTTCCAGAAAGCAGAGGTCTGGACAGGTGGACGTTTGCTGAATCCCAAAATACAGTTAAATACAAGCTATCCTAATCTCTTTATAGGAGAATATTAAGCTGGCATTGTCAGTTTAATTTCATCAAAGGAATAAATGTCCCGGTGCCCCAGGGATTCCAGGAAAAGGTATTTTGAGTTTTGGTCATTATGCTACGCATAATAGCCCCTTTTCTTCTGAATCAGTGTTACAGTCTTAAAATAGGAAAAGCAGCAGCATACAGAAAATGATATATCAAAACCCCATGCACTTTAATTTGGTTCTCTGTAATGGAAAAAAGCTCTGAGACAAGATAAAACTACGGTAAAATTCCAGCACTGGAAGTTAGGAGGTCTTCTGTTTCTGTATCTAATATTGTTAATCTGGTAGCTTTAATTAGACTCACAGGTTTAGTTCTGCCCTCCTTAAACTTCAGAGCAGTCCTAATTGCATAGTTGATGCTGGTGTCACAGTTTAAGACCAAATGACAGTGCAGAGACTAGATAGATTTGGATACCAAAACACTTCAGTCATGGATATATGCAGTTTTTGGAATTTCACATCTTCCCTGTTCTGTGGAAGAGGTGGCACAGTCCAGTAGAGAAATCAATGGGTTAGCTTAATTGTTCCAGTCACACCACATGTCCTTCTTTAGATATGACCATCCTCTTCCTCGCAGGCATCCCTGGAGACTGAAGAGATGGTCCCAAGACCAGTCACAGGGCCGTGGGTCCCCGGCTTCTCTCCCTGCAGGACTCCAGGCACCGTCAGTAACAGCGTCAGGCAGAGAATACCTGGTTCTTGGCTGGCTCATTCCTGCACTCGGTGCCCGAGAACTGCCTCAGTGTTGCTGGTGCTCACAATCTGCTCCTCTCAAAGGTTCCTCACTGCAAGTGACTTCTCCATTCTTATTACTAAATTACTCCCTTATGCTATAGGGTTAACCTGCTACAGCAGGTCATTCCCTTTAAAACAGGCCTGCAGTGAATTTCTCAAATATGTACTCATTCATTAGATGCTAGGTATTAACCCTGGAATTACTGTATTTAAATTCTTACCTACAGCCCTACAGTCAGTTTTTTATCCCTTGTATTGCATTTAAACCAAACAAAAAAAACCCCTCCTAACTACGTTGCTGCTAACGACATTTGCCATAAAGCTTCAGCTGTATGCTTAGTGCAACAAAATAACCGCGCTAACAACCACCCCCACATCCCCAGTCCCATTGAAACAGCAACAAAAAACCCTGCGGCTTTATATAATGCAAAGACTTCTCAATTGAATTTGATCCAATTTATTTCCAGTAAGTTCCACAGTCAGGAGAAAAAAAAAAAAAAAGTTGCTCTGTGTAAAGCATAATAAAAAAATAAAATTTAATGGATTCATTTGCATTTTTCTATCAGTTATCCATGATTCATACTTACATCTTGGAATACAATACATAGATGAGTCATACAGAGAAACAGCCTCTGCATAGGAAATTACACTGTCATTTTAGAGTAACATTGCTTTCCCAAACTGAAACAAAGATGGGCCACTAGTAATCACAGATAAATCTCCACAGAGTTGGAGTACTTGTTTAGAAAACCCACTCCCCTCTGTGTATGCCAAATGAGAGCCTGATCCAGAGCGTATGGAGTACACAGTTACTAATTCCCGTTAGCTCTGCTGTTCCTGGGAACCTCTCAGGCTCACTACTTCAGCTTATATTTTTTTCTAGGAACAAGATATCTTAACGGACATCTTGAACTTTGGTGTTCTGACTGAGCCTCCTTCCAGGGCTCTTCTCTCTTTCTTGGAGCTGTATCTACATCTGAAGTCAGGTAGGTAGGCCTCAGACTTCATCTCTGGTACATGAAACTGTTACAGAGCATGTTCTTAGTGATCTTTAAAAGTGGCTTGCTGAGAACAGCAGTCAGATGTGTGTGCCAGGACAAGGTCCTTCTGAAATGGAACTGCCAGTGTGACAGCCGGTGACTGTCCCAAATTCGATAGGAAGCTGAGCAGTATCTGCCTGAAGAACTGCAGTCATTGAAGCACACTGTCTAGGGAGATGGAATTACCACTTCTAATACAAGACCTTTGATGAAGCAGTGTTCTTTGTACATTAATGTGCCCTCTTAAAATTTCTGGAAGCTCAGAGAATAGCCTTGTCCTCTTGTTCTCTTCTCTATGAGATCATCATTCAAGACAGAAGGAATGAAGCCCAAGAGCTTCCTAGCTTGTCCAGGGTGCTCTGAATACTCCTGAATGATGGAAACGGTAGAGAGAGAAAGAAAATATCATACCAACAGCATCTGCTGACTGCCAAATACGTTGTAATTCCCTAGCCTTTTAAATAAATGCTATTCATATGCATTGCAAAGCCTGCAGGAGCAGGAACTAAACATACCAAGGTTTGAAGCTCTGTACTCAAGAGGCTGGATATCGTTCAGCCTATGGTTACTGAGTCCAAATATGAGTAAAACACAAATTTTCCTAAATCCTAGAAACACAAGACTGCACGCCTTTAATCACTGGTATATAGTTTACCTGATCAGTGTTTTCAGAGCATCAATAAAATTCACAGAGGGAAAACAGACATGAAAACTAGAGTATATGCATGGAATATCAGCAATTATGTTATATATGCATCTGAGAATTGTACTTTATTCAAGTCAGGATCTAATCCAGCTTCCATTAAGTCAGTGGGAATTTTGCCAACGAAAACAATAGTAACAGGATCTGGCCAAAATAATTTAATCCACCCTCTTCAGCTGCTGTGCTCACAGCAAGAATGTCGCCATTAAGAAGTTTATATGGACATAAATATTCACTTTAATTTCCCAGAGTTTGTCTACTTGCTTAAAATTGCATTTGTGATTAAAAAAAAGAGCAACACAGTGTATTATGGCTGCATTTTAATCACTATAGGTTCAGGAATAAATAGAAAAACAGTTTAAATATTTTATACAGATTATATTGCAATCTTGAATTAACAATTCATTTTGGAGTTATTTCTTTTTCTTTCTGTGTGTGCTGTTTTTTGTTTTTGTTTTTATTCTGTTGGTTCAGGTTTCCAAGCTACTGTGTGAGGGTGACTGTGATGAGTTTGGATTTTTTTCTCCTCTAATTGCATTCTGGAAAATTGTCACTATGTATGTTGCATCACTGAATCATATCTTGCCTCACGCTGTGATCTCATTCCAAGAGGAGGAAAGGTTTAGGGGATGTATCATAGTAAGACCATGTTTAATAGGCTGCTACAAACCCTTGAAGGATGCAAGACATTAACACTGGGAAGTCTCCAATAGAAGAGGTTTTGAAAACAATATTCAAAGGTTCACAAAACCAGACCTTGCGTGTCAGTGCTGCCCGTGAACTTCATTAGGAGCTGCCCAGATTGGGAATTGCTCAGGTTTACCTCTTTGGCTTTGAACTTCCTCAGGGAGGAGAAAATGCCTTGTTTGGAGACCTGGCGGCTTGTCCCCCTGTGCCTGGCGTCTGTTCTGAGCTGACTACCAAATGGGTAGTACTTGAGTATATCTGCGACTCTATGCCCTTCATTTTCCTCCTTTTCCAGGGTACAAGACTCGGTTGTGAGCTGTGTAAACACTGCAGCTGCAGTCAGCCCTTCACAGAGAAGGCAAGCACTGGTATGCTCCAATACAGGCTTCCAGATTTCTCAGGAGTGTCAGGAAAATGTAGTTGTTGTTCTGTTGGCTGGACACGGAAAGGAACAGCTCGGGAATCTGTAGGGGACAACCTGGAGTGGTGAGTTAGGGGCTGTGGCAGCTGCTCTTGCTGCCTCACTTTACAACCTGCACTGTGCCCATCTACAGGCACCCACGCAGGGTATGTTACACCTCCTGAAATTGCCCCGAAAGCATTTGGGATTTGAAATAATTGTCTCTGGTTTGTTTCCATGACAGCTTGGAGTGAAAGGCGGCAGAAGCAAACCAGACAGCAGGCACCGTGGTTGCCATTTAAGAGTTACCATGTGTCTAATAGTACCTTGCACTTACAGTGGCTGTGTCCTGTTCTAGACAACTTCAGAGAGAAGCATAACCGTATCTTCCGTACCCCACCACCTCTCTTCCCTTTTTTTCTCCTGATGCCTCCACAACCTTGTAATATCATCTTGTCCTTTCTTACTGAAGTTAAAAAGTCACCGAAACTTCAACTCTTCTCCTTCCTGCCTTCCATCTCCTCCTTTTCTCCTTTGAGTCTTGCTGTACTTTCTCCTGTTTCTGAATCCTTGAGAATTTTTGGAGGCTAAACTAAGGAAAAACACCCCTTTATGGCCTCACACAATGGCTAGTGTTCTTATTAGGCAATCTGTTGAGTTTCCTATCTTAGTTTTAACTACCAAGCAAAAGAAAATCATCTTGGTGAGGCCTAGGCCAGGCGGAAGGGAATGCAGGAGGCAACAACGCGCCCGCAGTGTGTACTGCCGTGTACATGCATTTCAGCTGCCTAATGATGCCACAGAGAAATTGTGTATCTAGACCCCACCACCTCACAGGCCAAACTTTAAATTCTGTTTTGGTTTTGCTCTATGTTTCTTATTCTTGCCAGAGTCTTGGATGCGGTTTTGGTGGTGGTATCCAAACCCTTCTCTCTGCTGTTTCTGCTGGTTTTGATATTGTGGCTCACTTTGCTTTCCCCTCATTGTCTACTCTTGGTTTCTACGACTATCTCTGTAGTGCAGTGTAGAGATATGTGCATTAGTTATGGGTTTTTTTTAAAACATTAATATTATAACTGTAAAGGCTGTTACCCAGGAAATATTTGGATCATTTCACAGTGGATATCTGAATCCTATTAGTGGGTAGTGAAGGTTACAAAATTTCATACTCTGTCCTAAAAATATTTGGAAGGATTTTATGTGTCTCTCTGCAAAACCGTTTAATTCTACATTCTCACTATCTGGTTATAAAGTTGATTGTATATTAGATTTGGTTTATGAAAAAGAGACAGCAAAATTCAATGGATTGAATTAAAATCCTGAATAGGAAATGAGATATAAGAACATTCCTCCTGGATATACTGAGTTATGAGTTCTGTGACTGAACATTATTTTCTATTTATATTTAGTAAACCATTTATTCCAAACAGATTAATTACAA
This sequence comes from Fratercula arctica, assembly GCA_947846985.1. NCBI lineage: Eukaryota > Metazoa > Chordata > Aves > Charadriiformes > Alcidae > Fratercula > Fratercula arctica. The sequence continues at coordinate 33,828,158 of CANTUZ010000010.1, forward strand.
AGATGACTCTGAAAAGAAAACAAGATCTCTCATCATACAGTTGCTTGATTTTTGGGGGGTGGGTTGGTGGGTTTTTTGATTACCCAACCTATTGAGAGAATCCATGAATCTTTATTAAACTACTTAATGACCTGGAAACACATTACAACAGCATAGTAGCTTATTTATAGCCATATAAAGTTGAATTGCTTTTAATGAGACATTTGCATACAATTATTGCAATCACATTGAAATGGAACAGCTACCTCAGCACATTTTTGAGACTTGGACTGAAGAACTCTGAGGATTTCCCTCTGCAGCTGTTGGAAAAAGTGAAGTTCTTCTGACCTGTCCTCCAGGATGTGGTACATGCACTACCACCCTTTCTGGAAGGAGGGAGCCCGTGTTGTTCCAAATTAAACTGTAAACACCGATTCCCCTGAGAAGTCCAATAGGCTCGGCGCAAAATACGAGTAACTAATGTTTTCATGGATGTCAGCTCTCATAGTAAGTCTGTTTTCTATTTCAATTAATATTTTGCATAAATCAGTGTCTCAGTAAAATAAGCAATACCAGACTGAAAAGAACACAAGGCAACTGTAATTAAGCCACATGTTTAGTAATGTGCTGAACAAACAATGGAAAAAATTACTCTTTGGTTACTAAATCAATTGTAATCAACCTCATTCCACCCACTCATCCACCGCTATGAGGGGATAATACAGCTGTAGATGTCAGGAACAAATCCAGAAACTAAATTAATAAAACAAAATTGGTGGTTCAGCTACACGTGTTGGCATGAATGTACGACTCCCTACAGCTTTATCTCTACAAACATCTTTTTGCTCCCGGAGGGCACTTTAAAATACATACCATTAAAATATATATAAAGAAATTACTCAGCCTTATAATTATAGCAACTTTTAAGAGTTTTTCTGTCTGTTGCCAAATACTTTGAAATATGACGGATTGTTGCTAACAAACTATTTATCTCCAATAGTCAAATATGACCTATGGACTTATATTGCTTTAATCTATAAAAAGTGAATAAGGCTTTCAGAATATCTGGTGTCAGTTTGCTGTCAGGCAGCTTGTCAAGCTCAAAATGGTCACATAATACAGGGGATTCAGTGGCGCAGTGACTACCATCAAATGGTATGGGATAACAAGTCAATATGGTTCTGCCACTTTGATGTAAATACAGGATAGTGCAGGGTCATCATTCATCAAACCTTCCCTAATAGATGTGGCAGAGGAAAGGCATTTCCTGCCTGCCAGAGTGAGGGGGAAGATGCAAAGGGGTGGCTTCATCATCTTCTGTAGCCTGAAGCCAAAAATTACGTTCTTGTTAGCTACACGGAAGGTTTGGCAACCGGTCGTGGCTGCTGGCTGTTCTGCTGTGGCGTATCGCTTGTTCCTGCCAAAAAGGAGTGGTGCTGATAACTAGAAAAGCACAAAACAGGGACTGCTCCGTGTCCATGTGTTTGCAAGAAGGAGCAAAGCAGCATCCTTGCTGAGGCAGAGGGAAGCCGTTGTTTAAGGCACTGATACCCCTGTACCCAAGGCAGCTCTGCTGCGCCTGTCCAGAAGCCAGAGTGAACAGAACTGAACCACAGACTGAACCCTGACCTTAATCTTAAAATGTGGCATAATGCACACATTGCTGGAATTCATAAACAAGCTTTTATAATCCTTGCTAACTGCAGCAAGGGAAAGTCAGCTGAGTTACCAATGACTCTACATTTGGTTATCTGGCAAATTGCAGTGTTCACGTATGGTATGAAGGGTTTGGGAACTCATCTCAGATGAAAAGCATGTAGAAAGTGTGCTTAATGCTTTTCTCTTATTAACCTGTAATTATTAGTCAGTGAACTGTTTAAGGAGCTAAGTACGATTTAAAAATAAAGGATGTCCCCTTGCCAGCTTTTTGGTAGTCAGAGAAAAGTAGAGACGGCTTATGGGCATGGAAGAGAATGAAAGAAAGAAGCAACATCTACCAATTCCTGTGTTGAAATTCCCTGGAGGTGCTTGTCCAAAGAGGGAAAATCCAGATCCCCAGAGCCTATTCCTAAAGAGAATACAAAACTGCATTAGTTTTATATATTTCTTATGTAAGATTCCACTAATCAGGATTTCCTGGATAAATGAACGTCAGCTAAATCTTAATTTTTGTGGGCTTCCCACAGAGTAGTGATTATTAAATCCAATAAATACCTCCTACGAATATATATAAGCAATGCTAAAAGAGTAATTCTTATTGTAGGAAAAAAGCTTTACAGCTTTACTTGTGGTTTATAAATATGAATGAAGTAATTTTTAGTAGGTCCTTGTAAACTGAGAAGATTTCTAGAAAGCGTATGCAATTACTCCATAGTGAAATCAAGAATTTGAAGGAAGCGGAGAGAAATCTTGAAAGAAAATTTAAGTTTGCATGAAAGTGTGAGATACACCCCTTCGGTGATTTTTAGAAACACTCTGAGGTCTAAGTTACAATAATGCCTTGATGCTTTTGAAAATCCTGGGTGCCTATTTTTATATTGAAATCACTTTTTAAAACTCTGTTAGTGGCTTGACCAAAACCACAAAAATGAGCAAGAAGCAAAGTTAAGAGCTGGAAAGTCTTTATTTTCATTTTTACGATCATCCTGCCATAACCAGCCTGTGTGCGTATTGGAGTGATTTTGTTTCAGCTTTCTCAACTCCAAGGACATACAAATGTTGCCCATCTAACTGTCTTCAGGTGCCAGTAGGTTCAGCTTTGACTATTCAGTGAAACTATGGCATGAGACCTGTGGATGATGATGAGACGCCAGGCACAGGCCTCATGGACCTTGTGATGACATGCAACTCAGCTGAAGTGCCAACTGCAGGACCATGCTCCTGCTCTCATCCGCCTGCTTCGAATGTTTGGTGATAGAGGCTACACTAACAGCTAGATAAAGAAAACACTAAGCTACAGATAAAGCGTAATTGCGTGGAAGAGTTGTCAGTGGCTGTGCTTGGGGATCTCTGTTGGGACGTGGAATAGGACAGATGCCTTACAAGCCCATTTCTTTCTTTCAATGTCGTTATCTTATAAGGTAGTCAGAACAATATAGAGCGTGCAAATAATCCTGGCATTGGAATGCAAAGCTACTCCCTTGGTGTAGAATTGCCCTTCTAGGGAGGCAACTGGGTGCAACAATGTGGATGCTGCTGCAGGTTTACTGATGAGAAGCAGCTGGCCAAGGCAGGAGCCCAGATGAGTATGTCATTCTGTACTGTATGGGCATTATAGGCAAAGGGTCAGGAATAAGCCCAGGTATTCTCACCAAACCTGAAATCATTCCAGAGTGAAGAGCAGCCTGACGCTTCTTTCATTCCACCTTTTCTTCATTGGCAAATGGAGAGGATGTGAAATAAATATCGTGGCCATATGAAATAAAATCCAGGTGAACCTGTATCTACAAACTTACCATATGGCAACTTGCTTGGGATGTCAGTTCTGTGAGTCGGTAAAAGCGGTCACATTTGGTTTGGTGTCATCAGCTGGCAAGGGGCCGAATGTACTGCTAGCAATCGTTTACTGTTACATTTACAAAAGCGATGCCAAGAAGTGCTCACGCAACTGAAGGATGGGAGGCTGAACGGGATGTGAGTCAGACCCTGAGTCAGCTGTCCTCCGAACAGCCAAAAGCTGCTTTATCACGTATCTCTGCCAACGCACTTGAGTAGCGCGTGCCGCTCTAGAGGGACACTGGTCACTGCTGGGGAGGGGGATGCTGGAGGAGCTGTTACACCTTGTTCCCTGGCACCCTGCTGGTGGATGGCTGTAGGGCCACCGTGCCGCAGGCACAGCTCCTCTTGGTTTTCTCACGCTGGGCTTCAACCCATTTCAAACCTTTGATTCTTATGGTGGTACAGGCACCGTGGAGTGAGGGATGCTCAGGGGAGCATCTGAGTCTCTCCCAGCTCAACTGGGCTGAGATGTGGCGTATCAGCTACTTAGAAGCGGAAACATTGTCCTACAGAAATCACATCAAGCTCAGTGGTCTTACAGTGTGCTTATATGCATTTTAAATGGAGTGAATCAAACAGAAGCGAAGGATAAAGAGAACAAATGTTGACTTCATCAAGATTTATAACATGTCAAAACCCAGGAGAAAAATTTGCAGTAATGATCTAGCAGATGAAAATAAGTTGCTTTGCATTACTAATGGACAGTTTACATTGCAAAGCCGCTATCCCATATTACACAATATACATACATTATATAATGTCCTCCCTATCTCCAGTGGATAAATAACATTAGCACAAAGCCAAGAACATTTATGGCAAGAATGAATCTCTCTCTATTACTCTTTTCTGACTAAGTTTCTGTGAGTATTTCTATCGCGTATGAACTACTTCACTGGCCAAGCTAATTCCTGGAGTAACTCCCTTGGCTCCGGTGGAAGCACTCCAAAGATGATTTTGTAGCTGTACACTAAAATAGGTCATACATCGAATAGATGGATGTTATAAAACAAAGTACTTGTGCTAATTGGCAATGACATCATCCCATCACCCCAGAGCAAGTGGATTGCTTCTAGCCTCCATTACAGCTATTTCTATTAAAAGCCAGTCATGTCTGTCTTTTCTTTTTCTAATGTTTGTATTCTAAAGCAATTAGCTCCTTGAAAACTATTTTTCCTTTCACCTGGAGACAGATTCTACTTCTGCTTATGTTTTCAGCATTACCAGAAGCTAAGATGACTTTGCTTGTTCTGATAGAAGTGCACCATTGTACTTACACTGCCTGTCACCTTGCCCCTGAAGATCTCAAAGCACATTACCAATCTTATGCCTCGTAACACTCAGAAGGTAAATAGGTACTTTTATAGATATTTAACAGACAAAAGAAGTTAAAACTCTGTGTTGCCTTGAAAATTCTAATGGGTTTAGAGTGCTTGCATGTTGGGAATGGTCCTTGTACGTTCACCTACCAGTTGTTCCTTCTGGTGGAAATGTGAACGTTGCTCGGTGGACTGTGCATCTAAACGGACTTCATGTTGTGGGTGGAGGTTACATCAGCACGCTGACAGTTTGCGTATGGTCCTGGAGCTGCTGCAACAAGCTGTTACATTTCTTCCTAACATGTGTTTCAGATCACTGCAGAGTTATCACATCATCATACAAATGATCAATGCTCTTTTGAATCCAGGAGGGAACCAAATACAAAAGGAAACTGCATATGCAGAACTTCAGAATTTTAAACATGAGACGCTGCTAAAAGGCTCACAGGAAAATCCTGCTACGTTCTGAGGTGAGAAAAATGTCTTTATAGTTTTAAAATTTCAGATCCAGTTTTTCCAGAGAGCTCAGCAGCATTAATCAAGATGAAAAAAACCCACCCCAAAGTTGTGTTAATTATGCATGTACAAAAGTCTGGGAAATGTGGGAAATCTTGAAACTGTGAGAAAAGAGTTTGATGTTCTATTTAATTTCATTCACATACACCCATAATTAACAAAAAGCTAAATTGTGCCTGAATGTTTTAAAATGCACATGGACTGACACTAAGTATGAACATTTTCAGTCTTAAAGGAATAAAATTGAGAAAATGGCATGCAATCAGAAACAAAAGTTAACATTACGTGCCTAACTATTGTATCTATAGTGGCCACTACTACTCCTATTATAATACACAAGAGACTTTGAAAGCATTTAGATTTGCTTTTTCAGCTGACAATCTGCCGCAGGTGCTGCGCTATTATAAATAACTATTCAGCTGTTATGCATTATTGTCTAAATCACCATTTTGAACCTGAAGTATAAGCTGTACAACCCATAGATCAAATCTAAGAAATGGGTTCTTGTTTACAATGTAGTTATTTTAAAGGAAGAAAATACCCAGGAAATCAAACTTGCAAAGAATTTTAATTATGCTACTTGTTCCTAGGAGCAGTATTACAGTTTTCCCATGCACACAGTGTTGGAATGTAAATGAAATACACAACACCTGTTAACAATACGTACTCTGATGAATGCTTGGCTAAAAATTCTGATTTTTTTTTTTTCTATAAATTATATAGGGTGGGGAGAAAGAAGATTGAGTCTGTTTTTTCCATAAGCAGACAAATATTATCAACTTAGTGTAATGATTTACATTTTATTAACATCAGATGAAATCATACAGAGAATTTTTTTTCCTGATACAGAAATAAATTTGATTACCATTATTATATGAACAATAATGGGATTCATGAATAGCAGCAAAAGGTGTAGGTAAGACTGGAAAAATGGTTTCCATTATAATTCCCTACTTGCAGCCTCTGATTTTTAGTTCTTTTTTGGCATCAAAAATTTACATGGCTGAGTTCAACTTAAAAAATGCTTTATTTGGATTGCATTCAATTTCTCTATATTTTCAACGAAACAACTTTTCACTGTGGCTATGAGAAAAAATATTTTGCTCATATATATATAAAACATCCAGTTACAGTTTATACTTTACAAAGTGGCAGAGGTAGTTAAAATTTAAATAGTCATTTATCAAGAGTAATGTCTTCGTTGGCTTGGGTAACATGGAAAAGGTAGTTACCATAAAGTAACGCGTGGTCCATGTGATAGTGTAAAAGCAAAAGGTAGGAGAAAAATTAGACTGTGCTTGATAGACCCAGGAGAGATAAAACTTTAAGTCAGTTTTATGTAGGAAAGCCTATAATCATCTTTTGAAGCTAAATCTGGTTTTGGAGCTTGATCTTTTCATCAAAGGGAGTTTCAAAATTTACATAAGAGGAAGGAATCACAGTTGAAAGAGCATCCACGATCCTCCATTTTTGGGAGTTAACGTTTTTCCTGCATTCAAGTTCTCATTGCTAATTTTATGAATAAGTAACGGCCCAGTCCTACCATCCTCGTGTAGGCTGAACTCCTCTGAATTTTGCTGTGAATTGCGGAGCTGCCGTCCTGCTCAGGTGGCTGCCAGGCTGAGTGAGGGCAGCCCTGCCCGGGGATGACAACGGGTGGGTGCATGGCGGCTGCTCCTGAGCAAACCCAAAGGCTGAGGAGAGCAACTGGAAATATGACTCATGCAGCCCGACAAAGCCATGTACTTCTGAAGACAAATGCTTTCACCACAGGGTTCCCAGGGAACAAAGGAAGTCGTGGCCTTTACAAAGTACACAAATGGAAGAAATCCTTGTATACAAAAGTCTGACTCACAGCTCATGTAAAGAATATGACAAACTTCTCAGACTAATTCATTAACTCTAAATAATGTCCTTTCAAATGCCATCCCCAGAAGCAGTTTCTATTGGAGCTATTTTTTCTCGTTTTGCCACAGATTGTTTTTAAAGAATTATGGGAAATGACAACAGTAGAACCAAAGTTCGATTTTTCACAGATGAAACCACAAAATGCATGGAGTAATGTAATCCAGTCAGACAAGTGAGTAAATTATAGCTTGGTTGCAACAACGCACCACTTGCTGAATATCAATAAGAATATGTTCCCTTCTTTAGAGTAAAAATAATATCTGCTGTTAATGTAAGTGGTTCTGAACATCCCTGGCAGTATATGCACGGATGCCAAACAGCATTAAAACTTGAGCAGAATCTTGTATGTTTCGTTTGCGAGGAAGAGGAAGACTGTTCACAGATGTTAAAACAAGGAGGATGATTCATTTACATTGCTTTATAATAATGAAACTCCATTAACTTCTGTCATCTTCCTTCAAATGTCTCTTCAAGTAAATGAGAAAAGCATAAGCTCATGCTCAAGGAACACTGTCAAATGTTGCACCGAGGCTTCCATTCTGCTGCTAAATTTCCTAGGGTCAGCATGTGGGTAACTCTGCTCCCTGTGGACCAAAATATGCCATTGTTCTTCACAACTCAACAGTCACAAGTATCAACAGAGTATGTCTGGGCGCTCAAACTGAGGTTGATGTGAGCTGTGCCCCATCTTTGTCTTCCTTTGAATTTGGAGTTCCAAGGTACTGGAGAACTCAAGAATGGATTAGACTAATTAGACTTTCAGTCCCCAAGAGGTTAATTTTAGATTCTGCCTCAATGAAGTCAATAATGTATTTTAATAAAGACCTTACGGAAGCATTTGACCCCAGTTCTAGAATGAATCCATGAACGTTCCTTATGACATCACAGGCAGAGCTGGTGTGCAGCTAGTGATATTCTTAGCACAAATATATGTGCTGGCCTCAGGTCCTCTCCTCAATGAGTTTTATTTTTACTAGAAGTAATATACTTAAGCTCTCTAGAGCTCTGCAAATTCATTTTTTACATGCAACTACATAATCTTTTTGGAGTGAATATGGACATTAACTCCTCCTTGCAGCTCTCTATAAACATCTGCTTGCACAGCAGATATTTCAAATTCAGAATCCAGGAAGGAAAGTGCTCCCAGGACTGATTACTGAGTTATATACCCTTTTATTTTAATGTACTCTGCCAAGATGAGTCCATAACCTCAAATAAGTCAGGGAAGAAAAGAGGAAGGGCAATAGCAAACAGCTTCATCGTAATTTTAACCATATTGCCTAGTGATCACAGAATAACCTTTACGCTTAGATATTTAAGGAAACTACATGGACACGTTCTTCCTGAGCGTGCACACCCACTCAGTGGGATTTGTACTCTGGGATTCCAAGTACACAAGGAGAAGACACGTGTGCCGTCTACCCCAATTTTATTACTTGGTTCTGGTGGCAGGGGCTCTTTAGCATTTTTTTTCCAGGCTGCACAGTGACAAATTTCACTCTCTTGAATAGACCCTGCTCTGTACAGTGGGGATACGCTTGCCATACAGACTCTCCAGGTATTGTTGCTATAGTTGTGATTCTGCTGCAAGACATCACTTAAACATTATGTTATGTCCCTGTAATTCAGCTTTCCAGTCAATATTAAATAAGTAAAGAAATATCGAGAAACCTTGGAAGCTGTTTGTGTAGTCCAAGAAGCAAACTGTTCACAAATGTACAAAGAAAAAAATACAGTCGATTTAAACTGGAAGTAATGACAAGCTTAAAGTTGCACTCAGATCTAGGCTGGCATGAAAGTCACAGGGCATTTTTTTTTTTTCAAAAGGTGGTTTCGTAAGCTCCGGTATACAAGCCAACTTGTGTCTTGGGTAATTATAGTCTCTCTATTGAAAATCCCCTTGTAATTTCAGCTGGATGTATTTTTTCACTTACTGCCCTAAATTGTTATATGTTATTCTAAAAGCTGGTTAACATCATATGGAGAAGGTGGCAAAAAAAAATCAATAGAGCTTCACAACAAAGACGTGAAAGAAGTAAAACATGAAATCTCTGAAAGAAATGATGTTCCCATTTGGGGGCAAAAGGGCAAGGACAATGGAATCAGTGAATTATTATTTTTTTTCGCAGGCTTTGCTGTGTTATTAAGATGTAATAATAGTTTCAGGCTTTTACTTTACACAGTTGGGCCTTTCTACATTCTTTGGTCTGCCAACAGAATGAAACAATAGTTCAAACTGAAAAGTCAAGTTTTGACTATCAAAATGAAATTTGAAGACAGTTTGCCCAAAAGACGAATATCTTGTCTTTTGCACGGAGTTTAATATTGCAGTTCATGCAAAGATTAATGTCAAGATTCCAGTTCATGTCAAGATTAATGGTAGTTTATATCTTTAGGAAAGACATAGAGGAGATGGGAATCTGAGCTCAAAAGGCAGTCTGAAGAAAGAACATGTATATACATATTGCATGAAAACAATACTTACATATATAAGTTTAATATATAATATATATTTTATAATAATATAAACATATGTAAAGTTGTATTTAACAACTTTTATCTTTGTTTGCCATTACAATATATTTTGTTGTTTAATTTGGGTTATTCCTTCTGGTAATTTTCCTTACCACATTAATTGGCGTGGTCTGTACTGAGCAGCTTGTCCCCCTGAAGAACGTAGCTCTCAGTCAGTGAAACGCTGCTTTCCTATGTGCTCTCAATGAACCCAAAGACCTACATTAAGCTTATACTAAATTATTTGTTTGGTCATTGTCACCAGTGTACTCATGGCTGTGTAAGACTTAGTCAATTCCTGTCCCGAGGGGTTTAGAGTCACTCAGTGGTTCAGCACTGTTCTTTTTCTCTCGTCTTGAATTTGGGAATTCTCAGTTGGTTTTTCTGGTCTGAATGCTGACTGGGTAGAATCCTTTAGATCTAGAGAGATTTGGAGTTCATTTTAGCTGTGCTCTAAATTATCCGCATTGCTTTATCTTAGGCATCAGGTAGGCATAGTTTAGATTCTTGAACTAAAAAGTACTTAGAGGGGAGAAAATCCTAAGCTTTCTTACTTCATATTGATAGCATACTGCAATGTTACATACACGTTTACATTACTTCTACAATGTAATACATAGGTAAGGGACTGTCCTGAACTACTGGGTTAAATAAATTCATATTTCTTCTTGAAGTTCTTGTTGGCAGGAAAAAGTACAAGTCCCCTAGAGATGGACTACATGTCCTTTTAAGTCTTTTCTATCTAATTTCCAGGATTTCTATGAACCTCAGTTCAGTTTCTTGGCACTAGATATAGCAGTCTTTTGGCTAAGATCAAGAATAGAATCAATCTAATATTTGCTTTTATCCTCCATTGAGCCACTTCTCTTTACAGGGACAGGATAATGTAATCATTGATAGAGTACATGTTTTACTTCTTTCATTCCTCTGTATGCATATTGTTTTGAATAATTGAAAATTTACAATTTGCTAACTTTAACTTGTGCTTTCTTATTGCTGGGCCAAGTACTAACAGAAGGAGTCTTTCAAAATTGCTATCAAATCACATGGAAATTAATTAAGTAGACTGGGGGAGATTCTGAACTAGATTTTATAGACGAATGGTGAGCTCAAAGAAGCAGCACCTCTCCCTAAATAACTCGTGACTCTGTCCATCCTGCTGCTGATACGCTGAAGTAATTATCCTCCTGTACTCATATCTTACTTTAATTGGATATTGCCTGAGAAATGGCAGAATTAACTTTTTGTTTTAAAAACAAGTTTCTCTGACAACCTAGGATTTATGTGTTTCTTTTTCTAGTACATAATCATGCCCTGAATTTTTCTCTGAAGATATATGATATGTAAAACAGAACGTTACCTAGAGGGAATACTGTTCCCTGGATAGAGTATCTGTGATGAATGTTATAAAGGAGCCAGGAGAGGATGATTAATTACTATGTTAATGCACCTACGTACAATAATGCATGACTCCTTAGTAAGAGCCATGTAGCACTAATGTACTGTTGCTTTCACAAATTACCCATTTGTTCCCAAGAGGGTCAAACCCAAATACTGTGTGCAAGATCTTCATACGTGCCCGTGTTTTCTTGATCCTTGTCCCACAGGGCAAGAATATAAGCAATTTGTTGTCATGAGGGCTGGCAGCCAGGGGAGCTGTATGTCCATCTGATGTTTTTGTAACAAGCAAGGCTCCACTAGGAATTTCCATCTGCTTTTCCTCCTGAATTTGCCCACCTGCAATTACCGTGCTTAGTGATGCTTAACTAAAGGTGAATGGAAACATGTTTGCAATTGAACGTTTTCATAGGATCTCTTTCAATAGGAGGATGTGTGAATAGGCTTGGAGTTTACAAGAACTTTGCATTTTAAAAGAAGGCTTCTTGAAAAATAATTTGTTTTCCTGAATTCATAAAATTCACCTACTGCTGAAATGCATAGACCTCTGCAAACAAGTAACAAAATCAGACTAGATCACCTTGGTTATTAAAACTGAAGGATTTGGTGGAATATTTTGGAGCCGTCTTGCAGCTGGTTTTGTTCCGATTGCAGGTGGCCTACACCGTCACAGCCCCGTAAAGCTTCACATGCCGCTGTGACCTTCTTTCCCCTTCTAACACGGACTTGGGTGATGCAGGCGAGTCTGCTCCCTCCACAAAAGATGTGACCTAGTGAGGAAGAGGAACGTATTTCTAGGAAGACTGGTGCAGTTCATTGTGCAGCGAGCAGCTTGGAATTGCTATATTCATGATGCTTCTCTGCATCATTAGCAAAATGAAAATCTGAGGACCTGATGAAAACTAAGGAGAGCAACCAGTTCTTTGCCCAGCCCCTGCCAGAGCTGAGAGTAAGTGGGCCACGTGGTTACCTTTGACAGGCTGGAGGTGGCCCAGGCACCATGAGCCAAAGAGCTTTCATCAAAGGTGGAAAGAAGAGGAGTGTTCCCTCTGAGATACTCGTGTGCTGGGTGATAGCGGCCTCGGCAAAACAACCTCAGAAATGTGAACTCTGGTTGCTCCTCAGGTAAGTAGAAGAGCACTTGTTGTGTAACGCTGTGTAAGCCCAGAGTTTCTAATATGGTCTGTTTAAATTACGCATGCTGGAACCTTGGCATCTAACACAGTGGAGAAGAAGGAGCTCTATTGCAGGAGCTGTTCTTCTCCTGTGACCTGGACTGTCTGTGACCATAAGCATAGAAAATCTACCCTGGTTACCTGTAGTAGAAAAGGAATAGATCAGAGTTTTAATATCACTACCTCTGTGTTGCACTTTGTCCTGCTTTTGAAGGAAATTAAAAAGCTGCCTGAAATGCTCACACGTGCATAAAAATGTGGATTTTGTAAACATGAAGCATCCAGATGAAATTAGAAGCAATGGCTTAACGCTTCTATTGAATCTTTTTTTGTGGGTATGTTTTTTACATCTAACCTTTGTGACACTGACTATCTAAAAATTTAAATTGAAAAGTTGGAAGTTTAGGAGCTCACTACTGGAAATGTGGGCTGAGCTTCAATCAGTGCTCAGCTTCAGTCAGCCTGCTCAGTCAGGTTTTGTGCAAGCAAGAATGCAGTCCTTTAATATTGAGTACGAGAAACAGAATTAGTTCCTTCTAAGGGCTTTGAGCCTCCATGTCTTTCACATTGAAAACATTCATGGAAGTCAGTGGGCATTTTCAGTACCAGAGGAATGCAGGATTAAGTCCAAAATCTACCTGTTAACAACTAGGTAACATCAGAATGGAAGTATACTATGTTATATTGCATCCAAATATCACATTTAATTCCCTAGTTTTTACACCTTACCGCGTGTGGTGCCTGCAGCTCTGAATAATGTTCTTATTTGGTTAGATTTATATACACAGTAAAAGGGGAAGTAACTGCAGCTGTACTGCTGTCAGCTACAGAGCACAGCACAAATTGTAGGAATTCACAGTGTGGGCTCTACACAGAGCTAAGCAATTCTTTAAAATACGATGAATAATTCTACAAAACACTGCAGGATCCAGCTCTCTGAACCTCATTCAAACAGATTTCTGACTCCTTTTGGAAGCGCGATTGGTGTATGTGTGTCAGCGAGGGTCAGGGTGTTTGAGCAGGAAGAAGAGTTATGAACGTGTTGAATCTCAAACTATAAATCAGAATCTTAGTGGGTAATGGGCAGGTTCTCGTCTCTTGTGACCCAGCTAAGACACAGGTACTGTACTTAGTGGTTTGCACATTTTAAAAAACTGATGATGACAACCTTCAGAAAGTGGCAAACTGCTCAGAAACAGTAGCAGACCTTGAAACAGCTGCAGGAATCCCAGGAGGTCCTTGCTTTATGTGGGGCACTGCAAAGAAATTGTTTTGTCATACCAGCTCCCTCAGCACATCAGTATACTTTGCAAAATAATTTAGCTTTTTCGTTGTTCTCGTTACTGTTCACCCACAAATGTTTGCATTTTACTTGTTCTTGCAGGTAAGTGCTATTACTCTGAAATTGTTGCTGCTGCTACGAGTCTGCATGCAACACAAATCTGACAGAAAATGTTTCAGCATAATTTAGTTTATTAGTCTTCCAAGTTAAAAAAAAAATAATGAAAAAAGAGTAGGACAAAGAGGAGAAACAAGAAATACTGATGTATGTCATAATGAAAATGGAGTTTGTTCTCCAAGTCTTCTTCCGCTTGCTATAGTTTGTAAATTATTCCTAAATTGTACATAAAATATGAACATTTCAGTTAGCTCGAGTAACTCTGTATCCCTCCATGGGTCCCAACAGACCTGCTGATTTACACTTGCTGACATCTGAGCTGTAGTAATTGGTGTTGACGTTCTTGAACTGTATTTAGGTTTAGGTATTTAGTTCCAACATGGTTTTCAAAAAGCTGAAAATGTTGGGGGGTTGTTAGGGTAGCTGCAGGGATAACTGCATGATGCTATCCTTGTAATTGTTATTCAAACAAGGCTTACAGTAGTTACTGGCAGCATTTGAATTAGGAAAATGGTAAGATCTAAATTAAAACGGGCATGGAAACATTGCTTCCTGGTGCGTGATGTTCCTATGCCGTTGCCTCGTGAAGTCTCTCCACACCGGCCTTGCGATCGCTGGATGGGGAAGGCAGATGTGGGCATCGCCCCTGAGGCGGTGCAGCCCTTGATGTGCCACAGTGCCCCATGCCTCCTCTGCGGCCTTCTCACAGGCTCCATGCCGCCATGTCCTTACGTTCCTGTGCCCCCCTTACAAACACCACCCGTGCCCTTCGCTGTGTGCACTGCGCAGGTGTGACAGTGACTGGCTGGACACGCCGCTAAGAGCCGAGGGGACGGCTGGCGCCGTTGGCCTAACGCTTCCCTCAGGCAGCCAAGATGGCGCCCGGCCGGGCTGAGGGCTCCGCTCCGCGCCCCGCCCCCGTTCCCTGGGCGACGGCGACGCCGAGCCGCGGGCAACATGGCGGCGGCGGGGCAGGTACTCCCCTCCGCCGGGCCTGCGCTGCCCCCCCGGGCCCTTCACCGGCCTCGGCTCATCCCGCGGGACCGGGGGGCGGTGTGAGGGGCTGCGGCGGGGGCAGGGCTGGGGTCGCTCCCCGCGCCCCCTCCTTTATTTCTGTAATTTATTTTAAATGTCTTTGCTAAGCTTCAGAGAAGGTAAAAAGGTGTTAAAAATGCAGCGCTGGGCGTACGTACCTGTGTAACATTCGTCCCCCAGAGAGTTTAAGGGAGAGTTTCTGGTTTTTAAGCGTATGAGTGTTTCCTGTCTCGTTGGCGGACGGGGGGATCTCGGCGTTCGCGGGCGCTGAGGGAATGGGTGCGGTTTCCCCTCAGAGGGCGCTGAGGGGGGGAAGCTCACACCTCCCGCCCAGCAGCATCACGCCTGTATTTCTCACCTTTCCTTGCTTTAGGTAGCTAGAGGATTTCACAAATCCACAGCATCCTCCTTAATATTTGCTTTTTCCCCTTGTCTTTGGCCCCCTCTGTTTGTTTTTTTCTTGTTTTCTTTTTTTTTGCATTGCAACTTTTGACTTGATTGGCAGAGGTGTGATTTTTGACAGTCAGACAACTCATCTCATGCTGCACGTCAAGAGGCATAGAAGAATACAAGTTATTCCTCCCAAGAACGTATGAGGTCTTGCTCAGAATTTTTCCCTCAAGCCTGTCTATATAGTCGTAGCTCCTACGAGATAATTTTCTTCCAGTTGAACTGTGTTGTTGTCTTAGATGTCCAAGAAGTTACCATGACTGTGGTCGAAGTGATTAACTGCCTTCAGCCAGTGTAATAGTTGTATCTGTTGGCATTAAACTACCCTAGTGATATTCGGTACAAAAGCTTAATGTTTAGGTTTCCTTAAATAAATCCTCTTCCCTGTGAAATGTATTATTACGTATTCTAAATGCTTTATGAAAAAATATATTTGTCTTTCACGGTATTCTCTGTTAGTGTTCTCTGTAAATATTTTGGCAGTTGGAGCGGCATAACACTGGGGTAACGCAGTCAGATCATAGTGAAAGGATACAAGGCGTACTGGATGGGAAACGACAGGCTGTCAAAAATAGATTGTACATCCAGTTGAAATGTACCACTGAAACTTTCGTCATTTTTACTCTGTGGCTTTATAAAAGGAATCTTTAGAGGAATTCACTGAATGGGTTTTTTTCATGTATTTTCTGTTCCTTGTGTATTGAACTTTGTTCTACACACAATAACTTACCTTTGCAATATTTTCTACTATCCTTTATTATTTATTTTTAATGTGAACTCTGTGGAATTGTGCATTTTTATAAATTAAATTAGATAGTCTCCGGTTTTGGCTGAAGTTACCTTTGCATGGTCTATACGTAAGCTGTAGGGAACACTCTATTCTGCCGCTATTTTTACTATATTGTTTCTTAGATCTTGAGACAGTTCCTTCTGATTTAAATTGAATATTTTTTTACAATTGTTCAGACTTGTAATTACTTTCAACAGAAAGCATATTAGAAAATCTGAATCCTCATCTTAGCAAGTCTTGTCGCTGCTTTATTTTTAACAATGTTTTTTCCAATAAGTAGTCTGCAGCTGTGAAAACATCAGTAAAGTTTAATGTCATAATTCATTTGGTCATCCATAAATCTTGAGGTTTGGACCCTATAAAATTTTTTAAACGTATTTTGTTATTAAAAGGCCACTATCAGCATGTGTTGTTTATAATGGTCCTCTGAAAGCTTTCCTTCCATATAGGTTTTATCTTTTGCATTTGATATATCTGCATATTTCTCTTTTGAATGTAGCTGAAATTAGCATTACTATTTTTATTTCCGTATTTGTTTGACAACAAAAGAAATATTACGACTAAAAATAGCAACTATTGATTTTAACTTCCCACTGTGGGAGCGGACAAGTGGGGCTTTTTTTAAACAAACAGGAACAGTGAATGCATTTCTGTGCCTGCCTTAACTATTTATGTAGACAGCTTCACAATTTTCTGCTGCTGCTGAAGTATTTGACAGCTTGATAACAAAATGCTTATAATAATAGAAATAACAGCCTGTGTTGCTGGTGTGGTTTTTCTTTTTTTGTTCTCATTCCCATTTTGATTAAAGTTGTAAGTGATACGCAACACTTTGAGGGTACATCTGTACTGCTGTCAGCAGTATCGCTCAGACGGAGGTAGCTGAGCTAGCTTTAAATCAGCTAGCTCAGGTACTGGAATCTGTCGAGCTGTGGCAGCAGAGTTTAGTCCAGACTAATTTCCCTGATGGAGTAAGGACAGGAGGATGTCGGGTTCCATACAATTCAGGTATTTGCTATAATTTAAGAGAATGATAAGCTATTCCTTTGTGAGTATGTTGTTGAAAGTTGTTATTTTGCAAAGCATGGTGGTGTTTTGTCAAATGAATGCAAATAAGTACCATTTTCAGCCACACCAGAGGGCTCATCCCAAAGGACTAGCTTATTTTCCTTCAGGAATGCTGGTGCTAATTTCCAGTGTTGTGTTTCAAGGTTTTGCGCTCTGGAAAGGCCCTCGCCAAAGCTGCAGATGGGGGGGGGCATTTTGTCTAGCCAGGGATGACTCACCTGGGGTTTGGGTTTTTGAGAGACTGTTCTTCCCCACCCCCCCAAACATAAAGGTTTTTTGTAATTTGCCATTTATCACTCGTCTCCTAATATTTTTGGCTTCGTGGTGGTTTTGTGAACATTAGCCAAGAGATTCAAGGAAGGCCTTATTCTTTTGTTTTAGAATATCTGATTTGGTATTTTGATTTGATGCTGTTGACAAGGGGTGCCCAAAGTGTTTGGCGTAATGTATTGAACAGCCAGAAGCATATTATACATTCATAACAGCTAAAAATTCTTTGAAGGAAAATAAAGCAGCAACAAATAATTCCCTAATACTAGTCTGTATTTCAATAGGTCAAGTGTGCTGCTGGGAGTATTGGGAGGACTGGTTTGGGTTTTTTTTCCCCAACATATGAGGATAGCGTTACCAGAATTAACTCACCTTGGATTACCTCAGTCAGTCACTACAGTTAACAGTAAAATGAATGGTAAATTCTTTGACATCAGTCAACACATATATAACATAACTTCTTTTTGAAATGGTGGTTAAAGACAGCAATCAAAAGACAAAAGAGTATTCAATCAAAAAAATTATAAGCTTTTAGCCATGTGTGCGTGTAGGTTCTGCCCAAACAGAAACTTTCCACAAATATGAGATTGTTCAAATGATTCGTGGACTTTCCCTACTTTTTTAAATTACAGAAACATTGATAATTTTAAAAATTAATTTTCTAAGTTATGTGCTTTCTTTCCTGGGGCTCCTCATCAACCGTTTGGAACAGTATTTCTTATTATCTGATGCCTGTGCTTGTTGTAGTGGGCAGCGGGGCCACAAATCCGTCCTTACCGTGAGCAGCAACAGAGAGTAACACCCCCACTGGTGAGGGGTGTTGCTGCTGGGAATATCGTTACAGACCCTGGGTGATGAAACGGTGAAATGGGAAGTGTTCATTTTGCCATGTAAACCGTCAGATTCTGATGTGCAGATTACAGAGCCTTATCTGCAATACTGAGTTACAACAGCTTGATATCTCTTAAGTTTAAACTGCAGACCTTAGTTGGTTAAAGAATATGTTTCTAATGCTAGAGAACCTTTAAATGTGTTGAAAGAGATTATAGGTCACTGAGTGCAAGGCACCTGGAGTTATTTTTAAATAAATTTTTGTAATCTTATATAGCTTATATGTTGCTATGATACAACACTACATACTAGGACTTCAGCAAATTTTCCCAGAGGTCCTTCTTGCTGTTTGTAATTCAGAGAATGAGATGAGCCTTAGCATCAGCATGTTAAGTGTGCTGGGCCTGACAATACCAAGTGGGTTGGAAAGTTTCATACTGTAGTAAGCCAGGCACATATTGGAGGCACGAGAATACTCCTTTTTGGACAAGCTTTTTCTGATGTGATGGATGTTGTCTGATATCTTTCAAGAAGCAGTGAGGAATTAGTTTAGGTAAGATTCTTGGGAGTTCAGGTAAAAAGTTGCTCTCCAGAAGGTTCAACTTTTTGCCTACTAACCTGTTCCTTACAGCACGAGATGTAAGCAGTGGGAGGGAAAAAAGAAAGACTTTTGATGCATCTCTATTTACAGGACTACTGCTGTGATCTTCAATGGTGGAGGAGTGTCGTGCAGGCAGTTGAGAATATTATGGGAGGGTCTTTGTTCTTACTCACACCTGGCCTGTAACTACAGAGGAGAAGCCAGAAGATAGCCTGATGAGAACAAAACTACTATGCCTTGAATTTTCTTATGCTTTTCTTTCTGATACAGTGCTAAGTTCCTCATGGTGTACTGATAAAGTCCATCTGGGGTAATACCTGTAAAACATTAACATTTTGCCTTATAAAGAAGTATGGTCGGTAAGGTGTTGACTGACTGACTAGTAATATGCCATTTCTATAATGGTGCAAAAATACATAGTAAAGTATGCTATGTATTGGCCATTCTGAGAGAAAGAGATGAACTGGTATCAGCTCAGTTCCCAAAACCTCAATATGAGTTATTCTTTTAATTCAGCTCTCACTACTAAAGAATATCTTGTTCAACAAGTTTCTAACACCACCAGTCACTTCAGGAAAGCATTCATATTTTTCCTAATTATTCAAAAGAATCTTTCAATGATTGTGTAAGATTAGCATGTGGAGCTATTCTTTCTTTTTTTTTTTTTTTTCCCCTAGCTAGGGCATGCAGCTTCAATTACATCAACATTACTGACTGCAGGAGTACTTCTTTTTATACTGCATGAATTATTGCTAATAAAAGCAAACTAATGTCATGCTCCTAACTACATGAAGGAAGCCTTCATTTACTTCATTCCTGTTGTTCTGCTGAGACATTGTATCTGAGACTAACTTCTTTACAGTTGGGAACAATAATTTTTTATGTTAAAGTACATGTGAAAGTACTTTAGTACTTAATTAGAGGAAAAAAACTAGTCTGTCCGCTAAATGTTCTTTGTTGTTCTCAGTCTTGTTTCGTCAGTCTTGAATGTTGTAATTCAGCTGGTCCCGGATTTTTAAGTATATCTTGCAGTTTGGCAGCAGCAGGGGGAGTAGTGTAGCTTTATTTGGGGGCTTTCCTTGACCAATTCTAGAATTAGTTGATTATTAGCCCAGAAGAATGCTGTTCAGGCTCAAAAATCGGCTCATGTTAGGAAATCTTCCACATTATTCTGCAAGCTTCGCCTTGCTGCACTGCTGTAAAGCCCAGGTCCCACAGATGTGGAAGTGTGCCTGCTGCTAGTAAATTATGATCAGGTTTTCTCAGACTTTTTTGTGTCCTGGTGCGGAAGCAGGTCAGGCCTATTAGACTGACAGTCATGAGGGACTGAAGGGATCTCAGGGACATGAGCTGGTTCCGCTGCCTGCTCAGAGCTGGGCCAGCACTGAATGCAGACCAGGGCTTTGTCCAGTTCAGTCCTGAAAACCTGCAAGGATGGAGATCCTTGCACCTTTCTGGGTAACCTATTCTAATGCTTTAATTACGTTCATAATGAAATATTTTTCCTTATGCTGTCCCATGCTAATGTATTGTAGGTCTCTTCCAACTGAAATTATTCTACTCTACTCTACTCTATGACCATTGTCCCTTGTTCCCCTGCCATGCACCTCTGTAAATAGTCTGGCTCATCTCACATTTTATAATGTGCTTTGACACCTCCCTTTGTCACCTACATATTCTATTGTAAAACGGGGGGTTTGTCCACTATTTTATTTATATCATAGATTTCTTACTGAAGTCTGTGGTTGAATGTTTTTGGTCGGTAATACACACGAAATAAAATATCATCAAATGTTCCTATTTTTTGTAAGAGCGTTGCATTATTGGTTCATGCTCAGTTTATCTGCTGTAACATGTGCATCACTGTGTTTCCTATAAGGAACTGCCTTCTGTATTACAAATATACAGACCTTCTCTGAAACAGTAGTGTCAGGTCCTTATATGAGTATTATTGTGTTGCAGCAAACATCTTAAGACTTTTTTTTTTTTTTTTTTGGTTAGGGAAGGAGTCAGTGTAGACAGTAAATTTGAAAATGCAATCAAGTACAGGGTGGAGAGCAAATAACATGGTAATGCGTATGTGTACTCATCTTAAGCAGAAACTGATTTTAAAATTTAATTACTGTGCAGTCTAGTATCGTGTTGGTCAAATCTAGATTCATGGAATTTTTTTCACCTTTATATTTCTCTTGTTTTTACTTGCAAGTTAATTTAATCTTGTGCTGCACATAATATGTCACTATATTCCCACATGAATTTAAGATAAAAGTATTATTTTCTGTGTATCTGCCTAGCTTTTCTCTAGTGAAAATGTGTTAGAGTATTGTGTGGCTGCCATGTAATTATAGCTGTGTTACATTTTTGGCACTTATTGAATTAATCCCTTGCATACTTCCTCAAAATAATACTGTTATTTAGATAAGTTACTGATATAATAAAATAAATCTTTTAAAATTCTATTCCTATATACGTGTGTGTGTGTGTGTGTGTCTAGGAAGAAGACCGAGATCAGGATGCCATAGGTGGAAAAAAGGTTATCAATCGGACGTTTCTTTCTCTTTCCCAAATTACTGCTTTGTCAGAACAAAATGTGGAAGGAGTTCAAAAGTAAGTGGCAATGATAAAAGTGCTAGGACCAATACAATAATGAAATAGAAATTATAGACTTGTTTGTTAGATTTCTTTTGTGATGGTTACATCATTAGTCCTTAATCGTGCAGTTAAATGATTGATATTTAATGTGAATCATGAAAGACAGGGATAAATACTGTTGATCTCAGATCCAATTTGTTTTACTGTATTTCCTGTGTCTCTTGATTATTCTTTGTTTGGTTTTTTTCCTGCTGATATTTCACATTGATATGGTTTCTGAGTTTACAATAGTATTAATATGCTGTAAATTAAGTACTAAGATGTAAATAAGAACAGCCAATACTGAGCTTTTTTTTATAAGTCTCACTGGTAGCTTTTCTGCTAAAACATTTAAGATTCTGTACTGTAACATGAGTTATTGAAAAATCAGAAAGGTTTTAAAAGTTCAGAAAGAGATGGAAAGCGTAAGAAGGTATTAGTAGGTAGCCATTATGGTGCGCTGGGGAAATAGGAGGCAGCCAAAGACTTCTGATGTAAGCCCATCTTGTCTTTCCTGTAGCTACACTCTCCCTTGTTATTAGTGCTTAATAGCAGCTAAATTTAGGAGGCCGGGAGTTCAGCTTGAGACTCTAGACTTACATTTTAAGGATGGGATTTTTCAGAAGTGCCCAAATTATTTAGGCGCACACGTGTCCACTAGCAAATTCTTAATGAATTGAAAGTCAAAGGGCTGGTCCACTGGATGAGTTTTGGGGGAGGGGGGAAATAAAAACTCCAACCTTGTCCCTCTGAAAAGATAAACCATTAATTAGACATTAAAATATTATTTGTGAAATGCATTCTGTTCCTCCGATTTGTCACTGTACTGACGAAATAAAAGTTCTTTCAGGTTTGTTTTTTATTTAAAGAAAACTGGAAAGAAGATTTGTTCCCATCAAATAATAAAAAATAAAATTTCTTTCTTTTACTGTTTTCTCTTGTACAATAGGCCTTTTATTTTAGAGGAGGCTGAAGCGTACAACTCGCTGGAGACTAAAATGTGCTTAATGATGCAATTTATTGTGAAACTTTCTCATTAAGATTTGAAAGAAAAGCATTGAAAAATGCTATGTTTCTTCTTAGTCTCAGCTGATCACATACCTATTTTTATATATATACACACACTGTACAAGTGGAACATAAAGTATACACTGCATCTTACTGAAAAGAGGATAGTTACAGAGTATTTCATGCACTCTAAGTGGTTTAGCAGCAGCATTGAAATTTTGTTAGTTTACCACGGTGTCTGTACACAAGAGCAGTTTGAAGGCCACGGCTAAGGTTAGAAGATCAGAATAGATCTGATTCATTATGAGAATTTTGATGGCCTGCGTTCCCATCTATCATGGAGTTTTATACTGCTGCCCGTCTCCGCAGGACTTGAGCACCTTCCATGAAGGGAGAAATAGCGATCAGGGTAACTAAGAAATCTAAATGCCCCATCATTTGTCAATCATTTATAGATGCTGTTGTCAGTGACATGCCTTACAGAACATTGAAAAAATGAGTACTGGCATTGTTAGCAGCATCAGAGAAAAATCTAAATCCCTGAGAAGCTCTGATTATGAAAACACTGAGTTGGCAGGAGCTTCAGAAAGAAAGGATATGGACTGTTTCAAACCTTGGAAAGTTAAGCTGGCCACATTCCACTTCTATTTCAGTACACAGTTAAGTGTTTTTAACCGACTTGCATGTGTTCAGCCGTACAAATTTGTCATGCAGAACAAAGGAATACATGTTTTAAACAAAACTGATTGGATTATATGCTTTACTTTGTTAGCTATTGAGGATTTAATTAAAAAAAGAAACTCATCTTATTTGACAGTGTATCTCTACAGGCTTGGTGAAAACCCTGAGAAACTAATGGCTGCCTATCAGTAGGTCTGAGATTAATGCCCTTCTTAGGAAAAAAGAGAAGCAGGAGGCGGGGGGGAAAGACTTTGCTCTTTTACAGGGGACTAGAAACTGTGATCACAACTGGCACCTGTATCGTCAGGTATAGTTAAGAAGCCAAGGATTGCTTTTATGTAAAACTTAACTACCTGAGACATGGCTGATGTTATAATGGAAGAACTGCAAACTGAAGCCCTAGCCCTGATCCCCTCTCTTCATGTGGAAAAATGTGCACAATTATTATAAAAGACATAACTAATTCTGTGTTTGGATAGAGTAGACATAAATGTGTCAGCAACAGCATGGTCTCCTACAAGGGAGTGTATTTTTTCATCACTTTTTCAAGTTAAACTAAGTGGAAAAATTTCCACAGTGTGCCAGTAAAATAGGATGAGGCTCTTCTTACATGTTTTGACCATTATGAAAGTGGAATTTAAGTTTCTAAATATTTTAGGTACTTTCAGTAATTCTATATTATATTATTTACATTAATTTTCAAATGTAATTTTTCTTCAGAGGCTGCATGAAAAATAATCTTGAAAGAGAAACAAGATCTTTTTAGTACTGTAAAACTATCTCAATCAGAGTGAAAGAGTGGTATTAGAACGTGGAGACCAATTGTGCCATGTCATCCTACAAACTTCTTCCTGAACAAACACTGAATTTTCCCTGGCATTTTCAGTGCATTTCTCTTTGGGTTTTGTAATGCTTTTATTTTTGTTATTTCATTAATCATATCTTAAGATTTAAATAGTGCCTGTTGAAACCTGTAGGTGTGTGTGTACTTTTTTCAATTGATATGTCCTCTGAACATAAATGTTTCTATCTAGAAATTGGTGTAGCTAAATTCCAGGAAGATATATACATATAATATAATAACAGTGAGTTTTATAGATATAATTATAAGCAGACTGAGTTAAACTTTGGAATGTGTAATTTATTTTTTGATTTTATTATTTTACTCTGCAATTTCTTCTAGAAAGCTGGAAGAATTCTTGAATTTTAAACAATTAAAGACATCTTTGAAAGAAGCTATTTTGCTAGATTATTATACTGCAGGATTTTGGTGGGCTAAAGAAAGGAACTTCAGTGTTATACAGCTCTCAGGATTCATGGATCTATTAAATTTCCTGTTGGAGAACCTCAGTGGTAAGTATAATTAAAAATTGTAAAATAAATATCTGAAGTGGAAGGCAAAAATGTTTTCCAGTCATTTTAATAAAGCGATATTTAATTACAAGTAATTGTAAAATT
This sequence comes from Fratercula arctica, assembly GCA_947846985.1. Taxonomy (NCBI): domain Eukaryota; kingdom Metazoa; phylum Chordata; class Aves; order Charadriiformes; family Alcidae; genus Fratercula; species Fratercula arctica. The sequence goes on from CANTUZ010000010.1 coordinate 33,852,684, forward strand.
ATTAATTTTCCTCTTGAATGTTGGCATGTTGTACCTTGTACCTGAAAATAATTCTTTTGGCAGACATTAAACTTTCATTAGGGAGGTCTGTAGTCTTTTTAGCAGAATATCCCTCATTCTTTGTTTGTATAGTATGTGGTTCAAAAGGGCCAGGTCCTGAAGAGACCTCGTCTTTGCTATGGTAAAATAAATAATAATTGCAGTAGAGTAAGAGCAAGGACCTCCTAAATTCCAATTCTAGCTGTCTTAGTGACTGACTCACTGTAGCCTTGGGCACATTTCTCTGCTGTTTGAGATGTTCAGTACATCCTGTAGCATTACAGCAGGTGAATTACATTTATTTTATCCTTGGAGGTCAACTCTCAGGCAGCTTTCTATATGGCAAATGCTGCACTTCTGGCACAAAATATATTGGTTAACTAAAGACTGGTGAGGGAAGTAAACTGGCGTCGCTGTCAAAGATGAAAAATGACAATGAAAGGACTGTAGCTCCTGTGGCTACAAGGAAATTTGCAACAAAGCATGTTGCTGGGGTCTAGTGGGAACAAAATAGCCAGAAAAAGTGGTAGCAGCATCCTCTAAAACATGTTTTTCAGAGATCACAATGCTTACTTAACATTCACTTTGAAGGTGATTATGTTGAGAAAAGTCCATCCCAGAGGAAGAGCAAAAGGACTCAGCGATTCCATTCAAAGAGAAGATGAATATTTAAAATCAAGCTCATAATAGTTATTATACTCTTTCATTGTAATTTAATTCAAGGGCCTTTCTGACTTGGAATTTTGACAGAATATGTACGTGCTTTATGATCATTGGAACTCCAGTTGTCCTTCCTGTCTCCAATGAGAAAGTATCTTAACATATGCTAACTGTATTAATATAACAATGGAGAAGAATGGAAACATGTCAGAAATTAGTTTTATGAGCCTGTATGTAATGCCTGTGTACTAGACAGGCTGGTAGCACAACCGATTATTAAAGCTGACTGACGTTTCTCAGGAATGTGATCTTAGTTGCATAAAGCTTTGCCAGACTTTAACTCTTTAAGCTGAAATGTTCCATGGCAATGTCTGCCTCTGATTAATTTCTATATATAAAATTACAACTAAAACAGTTCAATGGGCTTGCAGACAGAGCCTGTGGGAAAAAAATGTATTATTTTGTGCCCTTTTTTTTTTTTTTTTTTTAACAGCTTTAATACCCTGGTGCTTTGAAGTAAAGAAATAAGGTTTGGCAAGCAAGTGTTGTGAATTTGCTTTTTGCTGTCCTGTGAAAATCCATTCGAATTTGGCTAAGATGCGTGGCTTTTAGGGAAAGAAAATGCAGTTTGTAAATGCTTACAGGAGACTTCTTATATTTTTTTCACAGCTAAATTCCCCAAATAATTCATATGCTCTAGCCCAGGGCTGAGATTAATTTCCTTGTAATTACTGTTCTCAGCCGGTGCAAGTTCCAAGACCAAACATTTCAACTCAGAGCAAAATGCTAATGTCTTCTATAATAATGACCATTTCTTTTCCCTTCCCTACACTGGACCCAGTCAGCCTGGAGAATTAGGCTGATTTGACCATAATAGCAAGAATAGCATGGAGCAGAAAAAATGGATTTGGAGGAGGAGGGTAGTGGAAACTCATTTAAGGCTGGTAAAGGAGAGGGGAAAACTGAGGTTTGGAAATGGGAGGCTTTGGTTGATTGGGAGCCAGGATGAATTAATTACATGATTTAGTTCATCTATTCTTTGAGGGTAAAGTGCTCCTTACCTAACAGAAGTACTGTGAGAGCCTTCCTGAGAGAGGTAGTTGGGTCTGAAAATCACTTGCGCAGAAGAAAGAGAAAATTTTGACTAACTGGCGACAGACCTGGACCTGAGTGTTGTGACTTCTCATGATCTTGTTATGTGTCTTCACGTCTCTACTAACTGTGATATTTCTGGTTCTATTGCTCTTTCTCATTTCCCATGGCTTCTGCTCTATTCCATTCTACTCCCTCCACATTCTCTGTATTTCTTTCTTGTTTCTTCCATTATGGTTATTTATATTGTGCTGCCTCTGTTACTGAAAAGTGAGGTGAAATTTTCAGGGTTTTGATTGCTGTACCACTAAAGGGCAAAACTATAAAGACCCAAATCTTGTAAGTTTTTAAATTTGTTTTCTGTACAAAGAACCAAGGAGCAGATCAGTAGAGAATTAAAACAATAAGGAAAACAAATCTATTTCACCACTGGTGGATATTTCCCCATTTTCTACTACTCTAGATATTTTTAGACTTAAAAAGAACAAGTAAATTGTGTTCAAAACTTTTTTTTAAACTCCACCATGGTCCTAGCCATGGCACAGACTGTGTGCAAATCATAAAGATGAATCCTTTCTTTTTAAAGGTTCACTGATATAAAGCGAACGCTGATATGGTTGAGAATTTTCAGGTGCAAAAATGCCTCCCAAGTTTGATGATACGTGCAGAATATTATGCATATTCATGTTTAATCAATTATGACTGTAAGCACTTAAAAAAATGGTTACTCTTTTTAACATCTGTTTTTGTATTTGTTTTTACTGGTTTATATTGCGAGGGGCATGGTCAGAGGAACAGTCTTTTACAATACATAAACAGTAGTAAATTTGTTTCAAAGATAAACATACTATGCATCTCAAATTTACATACAGTTCTGCCTGTGGTTATCTCTGTGTAAGAGGCCAAGCTGTAGTATTTTAAACACCCATTATTGTGATCCTTACATTATGAAGGTGGATCAGTGATTTTGTGATGGAATTTTAATGCACGTTTTATTGGTAAGAATAATGGCAACAGACAAAAATGTTTGACTGCTGTTGCTTTTTCAGTTTCTACATGGCTTGTAATGTAACTTCTTAAGCTTCAGGAAGTCTTACAATTAAAATGGGCCAAAAAAACTCACCCCACCCTGTTGTCTTTATACTTAGTTTTTATTCTTTGGGATTTCTTTGCAGACAAACATATGACCCTAGAAGATAATTTAAAAGAACTTGGAAAAGCAATGGCTGGAATAGGAGAAACTGATTCAGAAAGAAGTGGCGACTTGAATTTCTTCAGCATTGAGCAAGCCAAAGCAATCATTGATTACTTGAATATCAGGTATTTATTTCTACAGGGTCTGTTATTTCTTATTTGAATAATTTAATGTGGTAGGAAATCAGCAGATAAAATAAGTTACAATTATTTAATTGGATAGGTTCATAGTGTGCTAACATAATGCAGACACCAAACTTTAAAACATTAAAAGGAATAGAGAATATGCAAGTGGCAGTAAAGCTCTGACCTCAGATGTCAAAGCCCATGAAATTAATTTACGCTGGAAGTTTATAAAAATGTAAGATCGTGCTGAAAACCTTCCTTCTGGGTTCTGTTTTGGGTGATAAAAGGGAAAGGGAAGAGTAGTGTATAGAGAGCATTCTTGGTTTGCTCTTAAAACATTCTGGTTTTGAATTCCAGTTGAACAAAATCCTAGGGCTTTAAGTATGTGTCTGGCCTTGAACAGCTCTAGTGGACTTCTTAAATGGTTTAAATTTATGTACTTTACAGAACTAAGGCTATGGTCATGTATGAGTCACAAAACTGTTGCATTTGAAAGTTGTCAAAAGTTCAGTATCTACATGAAAAGGTTTCATGACAGGTCTCAACTTTTAAACAGAGACACAGAAAGACATGCAAACAGCAGTAATTCAGTTATTTATCTGAGAAAAAAATTAAGGGTCTAATGGCAGCCAATCACACCTCTCCATGCAAAGTCTTAACTATACAGTAACATATACAAACTTTTCTCCACTGAAATGCCATTGTTAGGACAGTGGCTATACTCATATACCACTGTTTCCAGTACATGATGGACAGAACGGTTCTCAGGCTGTTGTATCACCCAGGAATCTGGGAGGCAAGGAGATGGAAAAAGGAACTATTGTAATATATGCTCATACACTGTACTACATCTGTACCTTTCAGCCCCTTTTCTGACCTGAATGGTGGTTTGGAGCATTTTCTTGGATGCAGAAAAGTATTTGCTCTTGAAGACAGACAAAAGTACTAGGTCAGCTGATAGCCCTCCAGTTTAGGGTACTCAGCTTCAGACTGGGGATTTAAACCCATCACAGGTGATTTCTCTTACAATTGGGCTATGAAGTGTGTCTCTTTCTCCTGCTCTCTCATTTTTTTTGTTTATTTCTTTTTCATATAAAAATGAAAATATAAAAAACATCAGGTTCCTCCCATATGAAATGAGAACAACTCTTTAAATCTCAAATTTCTTTAGTCAAGGCAAACCAATGTCCTGCCAAGTACTAGCCCTAAATTAAAAGGAAACTTGGCATTTAAGATGTCTCACTCAACTTTTTTAACTTCTCCCTTCCTGTCTCTGCCTTTTGCATATTTATTTGGAACAAATGTTCTTTCCACATAGCATGTCTACAGCTCTTGTGTAAATTATCCTTTGAAAGATATCTTGTCCATGAAATAATTCCTTCACAGTTGCAAGAATTTCATCCAAGAGATTAGGTGCTCCATCCTACTACCACTGAAGTATTAACTAGGTGGGAATACAATCAAGCCACACGACTTTTGCAGCAGAATGGTATTTTGGCCACCAAATATGTGGTTGTATGTTCAAACTTCTCAATTTATTACAGGTATGTGCTGTTACATGGATATATACACGTACACTGAAGTGTGTCATATGTGTCCAGTTTATACAATCCATTATTTCCGTCATTTGAATATTTTTTTTTCTAAATAAGAACTGAATCAGCACACTTCTTTATGTGGGTGTATTTTGAACTTTATGAACTCAGGCTGACTGAGTTTTGTCACAATTCAAATTAATGTATTACTTCAATATTTTTTCTTGTTCTTCACTTTTTTTGTTTAATTTTAAATGAGAGGCCTATCGCTTTTTTTTCTACTCAAGATAATATGACATGGTTTAGTTCAGATCACATTTTTACAGTTGAGCTATAAACTCATGGGATTTATAATGGAAATGGGGACAAATACCTAACCACACTGGCACAAACTGTGCAGCAGATATAATGACACCTTCAGGTTTGGTGGAAGGTGACAGTTATCATCTTTTTATCTTGTCTCCTTGGGCAAACACACATCAACATAGCTCTTGACATTTTCTTTCAGGAAGCAGTGGAGCTAGGGAAATATGTCATTGTTAATCACCTTCAGACTCTTGTATGACATCATAAGAGGGTCTGTTCTTAACAATCTCACTTGCATGAGTAAAATTATTTTTGTGTAACTTCTAAAAATGTTGGTGTGGAATTTTTTAACTGTTCACAACACATATAAAGAAAAAACATTTTATACAATGCCTGATAGAAGAAATAAAACTACACTCTTGTTTCATAATAAATACTGATGTGTAATTTACATTATTTGATTTAAAGAGTGTGTAAAAGAGCATTTAAAGAGCATGCCTAAAAATAAATAAATAAAATTCATAAATGCCAAAAGTAATTACTCCTATTTTTGGCAATATTATAAATTATCTGTATCTGTAACATAGTCCATAAAGAATATAGCACATTTAGAGGGGAAGGGAAAGAACTGATTTTCAGGTGCTGTAAATCTGGCTCTTTTCCAAGTCATTAGAATAAATAAAAAAGTTTGAAATGTTACATTCTGACGGTGCAGTTTGAAAGATATATATCTTATTTCTTGTGTGCCTGTGATGTTCGTAAAATATTTTTTGTCTTTTTCAAATAATCCCTGTTAGAATTTTACCAAATAATAGATGTATATGTGAGGGGGGCACATGTGTTTTCATAAATTCATGTGAGTCGTTTCCATTTCAATTCCTGAAGTCTGCTTAAACATAATTCCTGTATCATCTCCCCTGAAACATGGCAGGAATTCTTTGGTGAAGGACTGCAATAAAAATTTATGGCAAATGAAATGGCAAATATTGTAACAACTTGATTGCTTATGTGCTTTGGGTTTGGGGGAAGGGAACTTGTAATTTATGGTAGCCAAATTTCTTATGCAAGTTCATAAACAAATTTGTTTTTTAACTAATGGTAATTGAACGACTGAATTAAATGTAACTGTAGAATAAACTTTTATATGGCACTTAAAGAGCCAAATGTTCAATGAGGCTGCCATAATACTTCTCACCAAATTAGGAAATGCATCTGTACATATGTGCAAAAATGTATTTGAAAGTTTTGCAGATGCATTTGACGAGCCGCTGGAAGATGTGCAGTTGTCATGTAAGAGAGGCAGGCCATGCCACCATTTCAGTCTCCTAATTCTGAGATGCTTTTGTGGGCTGGAAGAACCACTGCTGTACATTAATCAGCACTTCAGCAATGCTTAAATTACAGCAAATTGCCCCTGGACTGCAGTATTTCATGGACCCTCTGGTACTGTGGTGGCGTGTAAGTACTGGTGGTGATTCAGGGAAGAACAGTCAGCTAAAATAGTGTGTACTGAGCATCAGCTCTCACAGCTGGCATCCCTGTTGCCTCCCAGAGCCAGGATTGTGTTTCAGGCACCTATGTCCCACCGCAGCAGCCTCTCGCTTTGCACGCAGATGGCTGGTCAAGCCCTTCTGCCAGCCGTGCCAGTGTGCGAGGCTGCTGGGTGGGAGAGAAGCCCCAGAGCCATGGGGCACCACCAGCCGACTTGCAAGAGCTGAGAGCCTTGGGCAGCACCACATCCCAAAAAGCAGCCTGTGTTGGGTTGTGTGGCCAGGCACTGGCATTGTAAACGCATTTTCATAGCATTTGCATGATATCCTGCATCTAGTAGCAGTGCCTTTAGCCAGATAATTGTGTATGTTGGGTGCAGTAGGTACTTTCATGGACACGTAGAAAAATGGAGTTTGGAAGGGACTTCTGGAGGTCATCTAGTCCAAAGCCCTCCTCACAGCAGGCTTCAGTATTCCAGACGCAGCCTTGCAAGTGCCAAGCAAAGCCATCGCAGGTGATGGCTTTCTTAAGAAAAGAACTTGTGTCCTGTCCTTAGCTGGAAAGCACAGGAGCCAGTTACAGATGTTCCCTGCAAATATTGCTGTATCTTTCATGGGTACTTCAGGCAGGAGTACGATAAACTCTTGGAATCATTCTTCAACCTGGACTTGCTATGAAATCACAGAGCTGTGTTTTAAGTCATGTGTCAAAATGACATGATAGAAGCCAGAAGTTCTGTATCATGATTTTAAGAGAACAAGTAATTGTAACAGATGGACTGTGAAAACCAAACCTTTGATTAAACAAACGACATATCATTGATCATTAGGAAAGGGAACAAGAAAAACTATTTAAAACATGTGAAAGGGAAAGCCATTTATGTTTTAAGGAAGATAAATATGTTAGGCCATTGAGAAAGTCTACTTAAAGTTACTTTTGTTGTAATACACAAAACTCCAGTGTGTCATTTTTTTGGTTTTTCTTTGAGGAAATTACGATGATGATTCATTCTATGATGATGATGAATTCTATGATTCTATGAAATCCTATGCTGATTTTGAAACATGACCTTGAGAGAATAAATGCTTCCATTCTTTATTGTTTTGGTGTTCCAAGACGAAATTTGCTCCCTGGACTGGCAGCCCATCCCAGAATATGAAAGCTGATTTGGCTTTGTTTCCTTCGTGTCCACTGTTGCTGATATTAAAGGCATAAGTATCCTGGTGATAAGTGTTTCAGGAATTACTTTTTTCAGAGTAGAACTTTGTCTTCTCAGAGTTCAATTTCATAAGGACAAAGTGGCTGTATTTCTAGGTATCATACTGTATTTTTTGTGGCCATCTGATACTCAATCCTGTAAATTAAATATTCTGCATATTGTATCTGCAGCTAACCAACCATTTCTTTTTAAGATTTGGAGCATTACCATGCTGGAGTGTAACTCTTAGTTTAACAGGATTTTTAATATTGTTACCTTTCCAAAGATTTACAGCTGTAATACTACTATATTCTCTTGTTTTCCAGCTTATTTAAACAGTATAAACTATATGAATATCTCTTCCATAGTCCTAGAGAAGAAGTTGTGATAAGTAATGAGGTAAGTCATTTATATAGATGGAACTCATTATGCAGAGTTATTTAATGAATGCACCGTGGCATATGTTTTATGTTGCTCAAAGCAACTTCATGTCAACATTACCGCATTACTAACGTAAAATGGCTGATTAAAGAATACAAGTTAGATGTTTTGATCCTCATATTCAAAATTAATTTTGGATTTCCAAAAAGTGTAAATGCATTGCTTGGTTAAGATGTTAGCTGCATTAAATCAGGAATACTTTTGTGTATGTATTTATAAGTTGATGCATGTAATTTGGATTAGCAATGCATGAGTCTGACTCGATTTTTAAATAAGCAATCAAAATCACAAAAGGTTGCGTACCAAGCCTGGTCTGACCACAGTCCTAATATTTATGTATGCATGTGTATGTACAGAGTTTTGTTTCTACTGTAGCCACCAGTAGTTAATTATACTGACTGTAAAGAAACAAGCTAGCTAGAAATTCAGCATTTTGAAAGCATTCAGTTAATAATAGTGAATTGGCTTGACTGTAAACTTTGCCATGTATTCTAACTTATATGTGAAAAACTACATAGGAAAATGCATTGATGCAGGATGTGGATTTTAATCAAATGGACAGATGCAATTCATCAAATAAACCTTCCTTTAGCCTGACTGTGCATTTTGAGGGTTTGTGTTACAATACATTGGAAAGGATTTACATTTATAATTTATATTAGGAGACAACTGGTTGTTTAGAGAGGCATGGTTGTGGAATTTTTTTTGATGACACTTATATTTTAGCTTATCAGTACACAGTGAAGTTAAAGTTAATGCACTGGAAAATTTTCTTTGCACTTTAAGCTGGTGGTTTGACTCCGTAAATGATGTGGGATAGTTTCTTCTTGTGTTGCTTTTAAGTAGCCATATTATAAAAAAAGAAGGACTCTTCTTGACACATGCAAATACTTGGAAATTATTCTAATACTTTGTAAGATGAGTTAAAATTCCAACTGTGACGAAATCAGTGACAAAACTGTCATTACCTAAGTAGAGCAGGACTTCAGCGTTACTGTGTTAGGGTTGATTTTTATATTAGCTAATCAGATCGATGGCTGGTTGACACTTTCTAATTGGTAAAATTATTTTTAATGAGGCTTTGATTAAGTAATTTCTTCTGTAAATTTGGGTAATGTATCTTATCAGTTGTAGACTAGCTTAAAAGAAATGTCTTTTTGTTTTCTTAAAACCCATTTCTGGATGGCTGAGATCGTTGTACACTGTCCCAGCCGTGGAAGAGTGGTTGCTCTGCGCAGCCTGTCTGCTGGGGAGTACCGCCTCCGCTGAAGGTACAACCTCCACTAAGGAATGGCAGAAATGTGTTTCTATGAATTACTTTCGTGACGATCCATTAAAGGAACAAGTGCAATATACAATTATAACTGTCACAAAAAACTCCATGGCAATTTTTAGCCATAACTCTTTTAAAGACATTTCTGACCTATGTACCAGTTCAGTTTAATCCATCTGTTTTGTGTTCTGAGTTCCATGGCAAAGAGTCTTTAATCTGTCCAACCACACTGCAGTGCCCAAGAAAATCAATACTTATATTCCTGTAGAGTTTATTTTGATAGGGTGATAGATTGTTCTTCAATAAGTAACAGTGTAAGTCATTGAAGCTACACATACTAATTTATGGCATTATTTGCACTTGCTTTATGTGTTAAAATGTGATGAGAGGTGAACCCAACATAGACTTCAAGTTCTTCTGCTACAACTTTATTATATTTAGAATGCTTACCCATAAAGCATTACCTTCTATGTGTGCATTCCCTTAGATGAACAGCTCAAAACCTGACAAATGGGGCAGATGTGGCTTGGTGTGTAAGGCTATGGCAGGCGCACACCGGGAGTCGTGTGCTCTGCAGTGCAACTGCTCAGGGAACAGAATGGGGCAAGAGATGGACTGGCAAATCTGCATACTGAAAGTAGACAATAAATCTGTGCTGAAAGGCTGACTGCTGTCTTGCTGTGTACATCAACGTCTTTCCAAAAAAAAAAAAAAAAAGCCCATGTAGACACACTGTGGCCCACAGATAGATGTGATCCTTACTCTAAACTGAGTGTGCTAATGTCTAAAAAGCTTTCTTTTAGCTCCAGCAATAAAAGTCTGTTCTTTTGGAATGGGGAACTGTAAGTTGCAATGGCCAGATTTGCCCAACTAACAAGAACCATGATGTTGCAGGAGCTTAATTACAGTATTATCTACTTTTTGCAAATGAAGACTTTGAGACAAGTCAGAGAAATTACTTGCTTCAGTTGAAATGATTTGTGTTGACTGTAGTGGCTTGCTCTAGCTCAGTGAGTAAATTTGTGCTCCACGTGTGCCAAAAGCATTACCTACTGAATAAAAGTCCAATAGCCTAATGAGATGTGCTTCGTTAAGAGAGATGCAGCTAGAACAAATAAAAGCAGTACTTAGTGTTGTAATGTTCAGAGAAACTGCAGTATGTGTTTTCCAGAGAAATCTTATAGCCATGGATTGTAAACTCATTGGATTTTTCTCTAGCACAGGCAATTATACAGTGTTCTCAATCAGGTTTCCTTTTTGATCTTTCACTGTAGTTATTTCCAAATGACCCTGTCATTTCCTGTGTAGAATAAAATCAGACAAGAAAAGGGAAATGACTCAAAACTCAGTTAGATTATGCATACAATATCTGTGGCCATGCCACTTAACAAAATTTAAGTTACTTAAATGTGGCACGTAATTAGTGGAGCTTCACAGTCTGATTAATATTCTGCGTTTGATGCAGCTAGCGTAATAGAACCGCCTTTGTAAAATACAGACAGTATTTAAGTAAAAAAAAAAAAAAGTAACAAACGCCTGGCTAATTTAAATATATTTTTACGTTGGCTGAAGCCTTTAAACCAAACTGCCTGAGGCAATCACATTGCCTAGGAAAAAAAAGGTTAAAACTGAAAGACATGAATGCTTGGTTCAATGATAAAACACACATAATACATCTAACCTACTTTGGCAGTATTTAAAATTTAAAACTTGCTTTTCCAGCTTTCAAATCCCTTACTTCTCCTTCATTCCAGATGTACAAAGACCTATATATTATGTATGCATGAATACCTGTTAGAAAACATGACGGTACAAGGAATTACTGAGAAATGATAGGATTGCTAAGTAAATTCGTTGCTTTTTTTCCTGTTACTATTATGAGCAGTTCCCCACATTTAGAATGATTACAGAAGAAGCAATGCTTTAGCTGTTCTGTGGCTATGATCCAAACTAAAATGCATGTAGTGCTAACGTACCAGAGTTCTTCGGGAACATTGTTGTTAAAGATACTGTTTTTTTCCTTTTGCCTGTTCTAGAAGTTTTACTCTGTAGCTGAGATTTAGTACACCTATATTAGCCTGCAATTGCAAAGGAAGCAAAAGGAGTACAGACTAAATCTTGATGTGCAGGGATTCAATGGAGCGATTCCTATTAACACATGTCAGATCTTATAACACAGGTTTAAATTGTTAATACATCTATTGTGTTGAAGTTTTTATTCTTTTCCGTTTCTATGTTCAGTTAATTTATTTTGCTCTGATAGGATGATATATTACAGCACATCTTGTATTTTTTTTCTTACATTTACAAATTGTACCTTATAATGCAGTTCATGTTTTTACCACTCTCTGTTGTGTATTTTTGGATGGAATGAGGCTAAGGTCTTTTGGGATTATGTCTGCTTTGAAACATTTCCTAATAAAAATAATGTGGTTGGTAAATCTAGTTTTATTCCTAGTTGCTTTAGCCAGCCTGATGGAGTAATCTGCTATTTTATGGCCCAGATGACTAGCTAAGTTTGACTTCTTGAAATAGTAGTGTACAATGTAATTTTCTTTAGAGATGTCATAGTGGGTCAGGTTGCAATAAAAATATCGAAGATTAAGTTTAATGGCAGTGCAGATTCAGTATTATAGCAGTCACTAGATATCATCCTCTGTACTTAGAGTTCCAAAACAGTTTCCATTAATGCCTTCTTTCCACGTACTCCTTACTTGCTGAGCTTACTTACAGCTTTTGGACTATGTCTGGTCTTTATCCAGTTGTGGGTTGGGTCTTTTTTTGAAAGGTTGAACAAAATCCCTTCTGTGTTTGAATTTAAGAGGGTGGGTAGGAAGAATATACTATTTGAAAGCTAAGGAAGCTTTTTTTCGGGTGGCAAAAGACCTGAAGTCTGGAACTTGACTTTGATATGTAATCCTCATTAGGTGTTGCATATTTAGATTGTGTAATCAATCATTGTTTAAACAAATTTGCTCAATGATTTCTTGGGAACTGCATTTTAAAGATGTATGAAACCAGAACATTTCCATGAGCATATCAGTTCACACTAGAGAGACTCCTTCCCTGGCTAATGGAGCGCATGCTTTTCAAAGCCTGGAGGTTTCAAATATTTGTAATGCTTAAAACCACTGAGTTGATTTTCTGTAGCTTTGTTTTGTAAATATCACCATGGCAAAGACATCAAGACTACTTTGAAGGAAATAAAAGCATAGGACTGGAAGGGACCTCTTCAGTTGTCAGCTCTAGTGCCACTTTCTCATAGGAAAACATATATAATCCTCTTCAGAAACTTGTCAAACTCTGGCTTAGGAAGTTACCTTTTTTTGTCAGTGCTATTCCAGTTAGAAAGCTACCCCAGTGCCTGATTTCTGTAACGGTTATAAAACTTTTAATTTTCGGTCTAAGTGTACTCATGACAAGCTTACGTGCGTTTGTCCTTGTGCCAGTTTGTGCCAGTACTGACCTTTAGTTCTTGTTCCATCCCCAGTGTTTATTTCTCTAGTGTATAAAGAGACAGCAATCTTATTGTCAGCCTTCATTTAGCTAAAGTAGAAAAGGCAGCCTTCTCTAATCTTTGCTTTTAAGGTAGGCTTTTGATACATGCATTCTTAAATTCTTACCAGCCTCTAGTCATCCTGTTGGCCTTTTCCTATAATTGTTCCCCTTTAAATCAGTTTTATTTGAACATAACTGACCAAACTGCACAAAATATTGTTGCTGAGATAAAAGCAAGGCCTTGTACAATATCAATAGTGCTTTCTTGTTCTCTACTGGGAATAGCCTACATGATAGGTCCTAGAATCAGTCGCACATTTCATACCTGTGTCAGGTGGCTGTCTTGTCATAGGTCAGCTATTCTGGTTCTCCTTTATTACTGTATTTTCCAGCTGAGGTACTCCCAGTGCACAGTAGGTCTTTAAAAAATTATGTCCTTACAATGTCACCTCACAATTCATCATTGAATAGGAGAGTGAATATTCTTCAAGGTCATTGAGACCCATCCATATGATATTCCTACCCTGTCATGAACTGAATATTTCTCTCACATTTCTTTTGTCTAGAAAGTTGGTTATCTTATTAAATAAACTATGAAATTAGTTTGGCATTGTTTATCTTTGATAAACCAATGTTGTGTTTTATCCCGTTTTTCTTTGATTTCCATGTCCTTATTTATTTTTTTCTTCAAACCATATTCCTCAAGCTTTTACTACTATGAAGATCAAAACTACAGCATCAGGAGTAGGTTCATTATTTGATGATTATGAATGTATAAAACTAGCAAACTGGTACTTGGTCTTTTGATGTCTGAGGGGAAATTTTTGATGTCCGTTACAGAAGTGTGTAGTACCCGAGACCGGATTACTGAAGGAAACAGCTGGAGAGCCAGTGGGTTTTGTGACAAAAATCACTGATACTCAATCCTTTCATCTGGAAGTTTGCTATGGCAGTGAGATCTTGAAGGACTTGTGATGAGTCTGAATGAAAAGTGGAGTCTGTTGGAATTGTATGCAGTATTCCATGAAATATTTTAAGCATATCTTGCACAGTAGAAATCACCCTTGTTTTTCAAAGACTGTCTTTGGTATACTCAGTAGCTAGTAGTGGAGATAGACTGACCTTTAACAGTAACAGTTCCATGTAGGTCACATGCTGATGGTCTTCTACAGCAATTTTAACATTCCTGAGTTTTGGTAGCTGAACTGTGCTGCCCTGAAAGCCAGTGAGAGCTCCAGAGGGTTAGTGGAATTTGTAAGCCGGTGCTGAGTACTTCCACAGATCTTGCTTTAGAGAATGATTGACAAAATGTTTTTTAAATTATTTTCTTAGGAAACATCAAATACAAAACAAACCTACTTTTTAATTCAGTAACATGCGTGAAGTCATGAAAGCAAAAATTCAGGCAGGAAAAATGCCAAAGAGCTGCCATAGGCTATGGCTTCACTATGCTGAGCACTATGGTTCTGACCCAGCCGGCATTTAAACAAATGCCTCTTTTTAAGCACTTGGGAACTTTTATTTCAATGGACCTATTCATATACACAGAATTAAACTGAGAAGTGACTGGAGTCACATTGCTCAGCACACTGGAAGATGAAAAGCTAAAGACACTAGAGCAAAAGAAATTTCGAAGCTCATCATAACTTTTTATTTCAGTTGTACAGTTGACAAAGCATCACATTTTTTAACTGTGTGATGTTAAATAAGAGAGAGAGGGGAAAAAAAACTTGAATTGTTGGCAGTAAAACATTTCTGGAACTGTGCAGGAATTAATATATACACAGATGTGCTCTCAGAGTTTTTTAATTATTTATTTAGATAGTGGATTGACTTCTGTATATGAGTGTGTGTAAACATATATCGTTCTGATAATGGCAGTAATGGCTTATTTATTTGCTGGATGCAGATCAACGAGGAATTGTAGCATTTGACTGGAAGGACAGGCAGTATATTAATGACAGCACGGTTCTGCTATTCATCAGAATGTTGTAAGATCCGAATGACTAAGTGCTATATCAGAAGGCTATAGCACACATTTGACAATTTTTATCAATCAATATGTAAATTTTAATTGAGGACAATGAGATTGGCAGAAATGTATTGACTTGGGGAAATTTTAAAATGGTTAAGCAAAGTACATGAAGGAAGACTATTAAGATATTAATTTTCTTTTACTTTTCTAGTATTCCTGAATAACTTATTCGGTTGATGCTTTGGGGAGTTCTTGTTGTGTTACTTAAACAGAAGTAACAGCAGCTGAGCAAAGATGAGTAATTTTGTTTCATAGAAGATGCTGAGATTTTTGCAGTTTGATGTAATTCCAGTCTAAAACCAAAAGTAAACACTTTCAACAAAATTCCTATTCTTACATGTCTCTGTTTAAACTCCCTTACACTAAAGCAGTGGTCTTGAAGATGGTTTCAGAGCCCAAGCTCCATCCTGGTGCCATACAGTGTAGTTGGCTCTACTGGAGCCAAGGTCCACATGATTCTGGGGTCTGCAGTGTACCCTCAGTTGTCCCTAAGACATGCTGTTGGGGAACCAGGAATCTAGAAGGAAGGCAGGTTGCTGGGTCACCAACGTGGCAAACTGCATTGAAAGAGCTTTGAACGTAAGCTGGTGAGAACCAGGTAGACTGCTGTTGGCATGGTGGTGAAATGTAATTCGCTCAAACTCCATCCTAATTTTTTTGGTAGTTCAAAGAGCAACATTTGTAAGGGATCTGCCAAAAAAAAAAGGACACATTTTATTTGAATTAACCCAACACACTATGTCCGCTGCAGAACAATACTATTTTCACTGTTAAACTCTTCCACGTAACATAGCATGAATCAAGGAGTTGTTCAAGAAGGTACTGTGTTTCATTTATATTTTGCTCATTCAAATTTAGCTACTTTTTTTTTAATTGTTTGTCAGCAAGTAGCATTTCAGTACTTGCTTGTCCAGTGTGACTTACCAGAGACTGGTTTGCCAGAGAAATTGCCCTATTTCCAAAATTTCCAGTGTCATTTTTGTTAATTGGCAGGCAGAGATCCATGAATTTATACTACAGTGGACAACTATTTTTGTACCCCCTACCTTTATCTGCAACTTTTCATCATCTTGAATATTGAATTGTATTCATAAAAGTATCTGTGGAATGGGCAATTGATGTGATATTTCATAGGAATGTATCCCCATGGGTGAATATTTATGAATCAAATTCATACATCTTGTGACCTTACGTTATGAATAACATGTTGACCTTATTCATATAAATAAACAGCATGGTGTTTCTTTACCATGATGATTTATAATCAATATAAATTTTTATCCTCTTAGTTGGTGTTATGAGGACAAATTTATTCAAAGTCTAAATAACAGACAAGTTTTGCAATCCTTTAAAGCCCCTCTTTAAAATGCACCAGAAAGTTTGTATGTTTTCTAATTTCACCTTGAATTTCACAACTTGTCATAAGATACAGCATAAAATATTTTTACTGAACATTGGGTCTGATGTATTTGAATATTCATAAAATGTTATTTTGATTTCCTATAAATATGCTAAGCTCAGCAAAAGGCAGTGCTACTAATTAGAAAGTTGAGTTTTATAGGATGTCTGGTTGGTATGTGAGGTAACTTATATTGCTACTTAGGCTTACATTTAATAAACCTTAGCTGGGAAAATTGTTTAAATTTCAAAGAAAAGATAATAAATAAAATGAGGGCATAGAATATTAATGTGAACTGTGCCTTTGTTTTGTTAAAGCATTCAAAGTTAAATAGTGGTGGTCTGTTAACAATCTAGGGCTATTTGGCAAGTCTTTAAACTTACTCAATAATCAAAACATAAAAGGACAATGGAAACTTTTCACAATAAAAGAAAAAGGAGTTGAGTACAAAAACCAAACAAATTATTCTGTGCTTTTTCTTGGTAAGGAGGTGAACTTTATAGGAAGGGCAGCAAGCTCTGAGTTAGGGTTGCCTTTTCCTGTCTTTGTTATAAATTACATCTGTCTGTGAAGAATCCTCTCCAGTTACTTTGTGGTTTGTGGCTACGGGGGAGGTGTGCGTGTCTATCTGGAACGGAGCAGAGAAAGACAGATTGGGGGGAGCCTTCTTTTAATTTTACTGTGTTTTTTCTTTTCACTTAGGAAATGGCAATTCTTCGCATTAATTTGCCTTGCTTACTAAATACACAGATGGATAAAAATCCTAAGATCCCAGCTGTGTAAATAGGATATTAACAAAACAACTGTTTTCTTCAACGTTTGTATTATTTGTTCTTTGTAGCTTGTTAGACTTTTGGAAGACTTTGACACCATTTAGGTTCAGCATAATCATTCAGAATGGTTTTTGTTAGGGCTTAAATGGGGAAAACATTTGGCAAAGGGATGGACTTTATCCAAAGCATAATGCTTGATTCTTTCATCAGAGTCCAAATGTACTGCAACGATATTATGAGGCACCAGAAATAAGGGAAGAAGCTGCTAAGTGGTACTGGAAGGAGACCCATATATGTGGGCTTAGTGCACTCTTCATGTCCTCCTTTCCCTGCACCTACTGAGCACCTAAAGAGAACAGGCTGAGGTAGCCCATGTGCGGCCGTGTAGACAGGAGAGAAAGAGGCCATGAACCAAGTTCCTATACTATTTCTTTCACCATTTGATCCTGAAGCAGGAGTCATTTACATGTTGCTAGTGACAGAGAAGAGCGGGAAGTCTGTCCTTTAGTGTGGGCTGATGGCCAGCTCCAGCTCGCTGAGCTTCACTATCTCTTGTTCTTCTGTTTTGGGAAATAGGAACCTATCTATAACTTTCATCAGCCTTAATGAACCTCATGCTTTGTGAGCCTCCCTCAAATCCTCTGTGTTGCTTCTAGAAGCTAAGACTTCATTACATATTTCCAGCTATTGCACTCAGAAAAACAACATCAAATAGGTAGCCCATACTGTATCTCCTCAGGGTGGGCTTGAAAAGACAGCACCTGGAGTCTTTTAGAGTGTTTCATGATTAAGACTATTATCTGAAGTATTGTAGGATTTGGTTTCGCATTGCACTGTTGAAAATTTGGTAGTGAAGTCATCCTGAGTCTCCTCTTGACCAACTTAAAACAGCTGAGAGGGAATACTTAATTGTTTATACCTGATGTTTGCTTATCTTACTTGTAAGAGTGGTCAGAATCTTTGGCTGACCTTAAGATTCTAAGGTGGTGTGTATTTGTATGAACATTATTTGCCTTTTTTTTTCCCCCCAGACTTATTTCACCCTCAAATTTTGTCTTTGTTTGCAAAGCCTATGCCAGAGCCCGCATAAGTTCTGCAGAGTTATACTGCCGATCGTGCTGTGTCCAGGATAAAACCCAAACAAACATGGATGTTTTCAGCTGAAATACATTAACATTGTGCTCTCCGCTTTTTATGATGAGTCATCCTTCTGATCTTTTTTGGTTGGTTCTACAAGAATCCAACAATATTATAAAAACATATTGCAGAAAATATTGTTACTGCTCAGAGCACAGAACATTTTGCATTAATTACATGCTAATACATGTATTACTCTGTTTTCTCAGTGTTAGAATTCATGTGCGTGGTAAAAGTTTTGTGCACTCTTTGTTCTATTCAAATAATGCTACACAAGGAACAATATCTTCTGTGCAATTGCTCTGCAGTTTATTTTGACTGAGCGTATCAAATTTAGCTTGTGAATACAGTCTAAGGAAATGGCATAGATTCTAAGTGATAAAGATGAATGTTGCATGTTTCATTTATAGCGAGGCCATCCAACTATGGTCTCAGAGTTGTGAAAACATTCCGTGCTTGAGAAGTCTTGAATTTTGGATTGATCAAGGCTGTGGGCAAGTTTCAGGCACTAACAGGCTGGACTTCTGGTCTATATCTTTAGATTGACTGGATGCTGTGCGTTGTGAATAGATTTGCAATACATTGCAGCCATTGACAATGTGTGTAGACTCCATATATTACTCTTGTTTAATAAAACAGAGTAGTGATAGGGATGTTCCTTAGAGCTTATTCTACTTTGAATATCTGCCTAACATTCTCTCAGAGTTTTTCTTAGCATTCATTTTGTATTCATGACAGCCATTTATCATTTTCATCTCTTTCTGCTATACATCTAGGACTCTTAATGATTTTCTTTTGTTCTAAGGAACATCCTTTGCTAGCTTTTTGTGTTTTTCAGGAGTTAGGGTGTAGTTGAAGATTTACATTTGGAGAAATGTTAAATTACCTGTAATGATCGTATTTCAAATGAAGTATTTAAAGGTTTTACCCTCACTTAGGCTTGCTGTGGGAGACTATTTTCAGATTTTAGCATTACAGTTGTCCCTGCAGGCCTAGATTAAAAGAAAGTTGAGGGCTAGAGGCTAGGTTGCTGAACTTTTGTTGTATTTTTTGTAAAAAAAGTCCTACCAGTGGTGCATTGCTGTGCCCTCCAGTGGGATTTCTAAAAACATCGTTCAGTTTCTGTCTATTTGGAGAATGACCCCTTGAGTCTATTGATAGGTGCATGCATATTGGTATGTAACTCAGCACCGAACCATTCATTTCTGTTTCATAATCACATTTTGTTTGAGAAATCAAGAAATTGTCAAGATGGAAGTAAGGAGCCAAACATTACTTGTTTTACCATGACAGAGATTTTATCCTTTGTCCCTCCCTCCTTGCTGCACTTGCAAATATATCTCTCTGAATTACTGAATGTAAAAATAATATCATTTTCTTAACGACCCTGGCAGAGCAAAACACAATAGGAGAAGTTAAAGACAGGATTTCAGTCTTATCTCCATGTTTCCTAACTACTGCTGGCTTGACTTCAGTTCCTACTCTTGTTATTCATACTGGTTTTATTGCAGTGTATTTAATTGTCTTTCTTTGTTCTGATCAATCCTCAATTAAATGGGTAAATAATAAAAGAAAGAGGGTACATAATCAAATTAAGTATGAAGTAATTGGTCAGTCCAAGCATTACTGGAACTTTGTAATGAGCGGAAAGAACAGGGCTTTGGTATCAGTCATAAAGGCCAAGCCTTTAAAACTGACAACGCACTTTGCTACATTGGCACTTTTTTGTGAATTTAAATTACAAATTATTGTGTATAATCAGAATAAGAGCAACTGAAAAAATCATACAGCATGGATAGAATTTATTAGTTTTGGATATAAATGACAAACATTAGACAAGCTTAGAAGTCTGACAGACTAGGAGAATCTTAATATTTGGCAAGTGCAAGATAAAATGAGAACTTGTGGATTTTTATTTTTTTTTTCTTTCATAGCAGCAGGAACATTATACAAACTAATAAGCAGCAAACCATATGCATT
The DNA here is from genome assembly GCA_947846985.1 of Fratercula arctica. NCBI lineage: Eukaryota > Metazoa > Chordata > Aves > Charadriiformes > Alcidae > Fratercula > Fratercula arctica. Next base: position 33,872,861 of record CANTUZ010000010.1, read on the forward strand.
AGAATAAAATGTACAAGTCTGCAGTAAGGGAGCTTATTTAGGAAACAAGAAAGTTTAAAGACTGTACATTAAACGACCAACAGGACATGCTATGTTAAACAGGGGACTGTGGGTTGCTCTGGGAATTGGGAATTAGACGCTGAAGTTTTTCAGTGCTTGATTGCTATTTTAATACATTTACCACTTTGCAGACTATAACATGAATTGTTCCATTTTGTAGTGAATAAATACAATTAAAAAGACAACCTGCTTTCTTCCTTAGCACTTATCTGTTAATGTATTACCAATTTTAGAAGCAAAATTAATTGCTTAATCAGATAGGTATCAATAACTCCAACTTATACAGAAATACAGAATTTGATTTCTTATTTTTATTTTCCCTTTTCCCTTTCTGCCAAATCAACTGGGGAAGAATGGATGAAGAGTAAAGAAAAGGTAGAATGACTGTTAAAAATTAAACCTTGCTCTGTGGAATTCAGTTGTATAAAAGGCCATTTTTACAGATTTGTGCCACTTACAGGATTCTGTGTTTCAAGTCGAGTAAGATCAGTATGGCAGGGGGAATAAATAAAGGTTCTCATTAAGAGTACACTAAACTTGCCCAATGCTACAATAAACACAAAAAGCATACAAATAGCCTAGGATTTGTACATTTGCTTCTTGTTCTCAAAGAGAAAGAAGGTTGCCTGAAGCTTTTGCTGCTTGTATAAATTGGGGAAATTTGTACGCTGCTACTAAAGGACAACTTCGGCACTTACTTTTCCTTCTGTCCTGCAAGAAAAATTGCTTTGCTTTGGGATAAATTTGAATGGTGCAGGGGGGTATAGCAGCTTCTTTTTTACCTGGTGGTCAGATTGACTCTCTCAGCTTGTTCCCGCTAAGACCCAATTTACTTGGGCTATGTAAAAACTTCAACGTGATGCTAATATTTTGTTGAACTCTGACTTCAGGTAACAGTAGTTTCTACTCATCAATGACATCTTGAATTTGAAAATTAAAGAAATTGTTGAGATGTAGACTTCTGGACAAATTCATCATGGGATAACCCATGAGAAGGCTTTTAATGTCTACTGCTGTCAGGTATAAATTTTGAGTGTCCAGTTAGGAATTACCATCCAATTCAGGTATCCTCAATCCACTGTACCCCAAGTAATTTCAGGGGATCTACTAGGATTGTCTCTAAAATGGACACTACATTACCAAGGTCTGTAATGGTAGCAAAATTTGGCCTCAAACTGAAAATTATTAAATTCAAGAATATTCTTGCAAAAATGCAAGCTTCCCGTATTTACAGTTGTATGAAATACTGCTGTAGCTTTGTGATGTCTGTGTATGTATGAGTAGAGTAGAAAGGGCTGTGTAAGTTCATCTGATGGACCATTCCCGAATAAGACTTTATATTCAAATATTTTAACTAATTTTACATTGTGTTTTCCATAGTAAATTAAGGACCTTAGTTAGTTTTCAACATTAAGAGAAGGTTCCTGCAGTATTTCTGCAATTTAACAGGGATTATATTTGTTAATATACTTTGGGAGCATTTAAATTCTAATCACACAGACGAAAAGAAATTTCAAGTAATGGCAAGTAAATTTCAATTACACAACAGTAAAGACTTTCATACCTTTGAAAATATTTCAGCACTGGCTTTTTTTTCACTCGCTTTGATTATCTGTGATCACAGCAGCAGAATTCTATTGCTGTTGCCATAATTTCTAAAGCATAACTGTGCTAACATGAAATATGTATATACAGGTACATTTGCCAACTTGTTTTAATTTTTTAATTCGTTTTCCACCTCGTACTGGGAGGGGCTGCTGATCAGTACACTGGCTGAAGGAAAGTGCAGAATTGTTGCAGGAGAAAATGGAGATATGCAGGCAACATTTGCAAAAAAGTAAGCTTTTTTACTCTGGTTTCAGAGTGAAGAAAATTAGATTTCCATCACATAAGACCTGCCTCTTAGACCTCTGGAATCCCTCAGTACACTAGCCAGCATTTGGTGGCCATGCACTTGAAAATGTCTCTCGAGGACTGTGTGAGAGAGTATTTTTGCACCACGTAAACTTGGCACCCATTGAACATTACTGTGGATCAGGCCTCACAAGCTATATATGTCTAGTAATCTGATTCATACAGCTTGGCTCCTCCTGTAAGCTGGGTCTTGGCTGAGATAAAAAGCTTCAATACAAGACACTTAGTGACCGTGGAAGTGAGGAAGATTCTATCCAAGGAAGCATTTTCCAGCCTGATGCCCTCCTATCATGAGACTTTCCACCTCTTCAGCAGCACCTGCTTATTGTAAACATGAGAAGGGGGAACTGAATACCACTGTGACCAAAAATAGAATTCCCCAATTTTTTTTATTGCCATGTTTAACCTCTGCTCCTTTAATCATGCGCACAGCAGGAGAAAGGGGATATGCTTTAACAACTTGTAAGGTATTAAGCAGTGCAAATTTTTAGCTAGAAATCATGCTATCAGTTGGAAGTAAACAATAAGGCCACATATATTTAATTTTTAATAAATTTTGAGTTATGCTATTCTTTTAATTACATTAATCAGGCAGGCTCCAACACTGCAAGCCTTAGGGCTTGAAGTGCAATTTCAGTGCTTTGTAATAAATTTGCTGAACTTTGGAAAAAGATGAAATGGCTTAATATTAAACATTTGCTTGATTTAAATTTTACTAACCCATGCACTTTATAATTCATATTTTTTCAGTGCAATGTACTGCCACAGCAGAATGATCATAATAGTAATTGTGAGTAAGCGCTCCTTTTGCACACAGGTTTTGCTTATAAACTGGATGAATAAAGGGGCCTGGAGTATCGAGGGAATGCTAAAGATCTACAGAGTTTTTCACTTCAAGGTCATTGGTTCAAGCACACATCATTAAAGACAGAAAGTTAACATCTGACTGCTGCTTCATAACATACATGAAATGAGTTTGTGGTGTCAGTGGATACAAGGAAAGGATATAACCAGTTTAATAACAAGAAAAGAGGTAAGACTAATGCATAGGTCCAAAAAAGAGGAAGAATCGGGAGGTACCCAGTTTACCAGGCTCCTCTCCCTGCTTGCAGTCCTAAGGGTTGTGTTCATTCTTCAGTCTGGAAAGGTTAGAAAGGTTGTAGCCACCCTACTTGGTCTCATTTGATGTCATAAGCTTAATTGAGTTGAGCTGAGTAAACACTAGGTCGGAAAGGATCCAAGGAAAATTCAGGTAGAAGATGGTTGATGATGAAGTAATAGTGAACCTGGTTGGACGCTGCTAGGGCACTGCACAACAGGCTCTCTGAAAGAAGATGCAAAACTGATATCCTGACCACTTGTCATTACCTCAAGCATATAAATCACAAGCAGAAAACTGTTGGTCATGGTATCCTCATAAATACCTTCCAAGTGAGTAATTACAGCCTGACAATGTTAATTCTCCAGTGAACTTAAGCGAATGAGGTACTCTCTCTTTTGATCAGTTGTGTGGTCTTACTGTTGTTGAAGGCTTTTTTAAAGAAGTAGTTGCTTTTCAGTAATGTGATCCCTTTATGTGAGACCTCTAAGAAGATTAGGTGTGTTTAGAGGAAAGGGTGTGTGTAACATAGCACTGATTTTTTATTAACCATTTCATATTTAGTTGTCAAAATGAAGTAAATTGCTTATATCTACTGTTGTAAAAAGTGCATTATTTTTCCCTTTTGTTCTATGAACCATTGAGATTTTAAAGGGTACTGTTCCACAGCTGTCTTTTCTCTTCCTTTGGTCTTGTTGTTGTCATGGTTTGTTTTGAAGTCTGGGCTGAGACTGGACCCAGGATGCCTTTGCTGAATGTACATGGGTTTTAGTGAAATAAATTCTTTCAACCATCGTAAACGAGCCCTATGGCTTCTTCTCCTTTCCTTAGTGACTTTAGTTATGAACATATACAAAACTTAAAAAAAAAAAAAAGCTTCATAAGCTCTCTTAAAAACATTTTACAAGTAAGAAGGAAATAAGGTGAGAAAGACCCATGAAGGAGAAACTCAGCCTTCAAAACAAGGGGAGGTATAAAGGAGTTTGCAGGTAAAATACAGAGATATGCAACCCTGGCTTGGTTTGGTTTGTTTCTTTTGCCCTTTTGCCCTTCTTACTTGTATACTTGAAGTTTTTATACCTTTGGAAGAGGTTTTAGTCACAGCTTTTTTATGGTTTTAATATGTGTATACATTGGAAATATTTAGTCATATTTTATATTTAATGTGAGGTTTTCTTTTTATTTTCAACAGTTGTCTGGAGCAGCAAGCATTTTTTGAAGAACTCTTACCTGTCTGAGCCATTGAATTAATCTAATGTAGCAGATGTTAATTTATAGGTGGCTTCACTTAATTGTAATGGGGACACGCCACTGGAAGACTTTGTAATAGAATTTTTTGAATGAAATTGTGGTTTACTTGTAAAGATGATGCTCAATGAAAGGATCTCTGGAACATTCCTGATTTTTTCATTCAATAACCTTAGCCCAGGTTTGTTTTTATGAGGAAAGTGAAGTTCCAAGTATTTCATTGAAGAGGCTAGATGTCTTTTTGAGTTAATAGGACAAAAGCTTCGTTATAAAAAATAGATTTCAACCACTAGGTATTCACACATTGCAAGAGTATTATTTCTTTTCATAAAAGATTCCATCTAAATTCATATCATAACTTTCTTTTTGGCAGGGACAGCTTAATACCAAATCAGGGTCGAAAAAAGGAAGGAGTCAGAGGTCAAAATTTAGATATTTTTGCAGTAGTCCAGGGGGAAACGTGCATAGCATAAGTCAGTGCTCTTCCTGAAAGAAAACATGGTAATTAAGCCCACATTTTGCACCTTGTTTTTTTCACCTCCAAATTTGAATATAAAACTTTTTTGACACAAAAATCAATTAGGATTTAAAATTGTTTTTGTCTTTGTAAGAAAATGACACAGACTTGAAGTAATTTTTTAAAAAAATAATTCTTCAATCACAAGTTATGGCAACCTACGCTATTTGGTTGGAGGATTTTTTAGGGTTTGAAAGAAAAAAATTGATCCGACGGAACTTTTACATTTCAAAATATTAGTGCGTCAGCTTTATTTGAAAAAAAGCTGAAATTGTTCAAATGACCTCAGTAAAACAATTTGGACTACAATTCCCGGGATGCTCATGAAGCTGACATGTCTACGTGTTCTTAAAAAGTCATAATCCATCATTCTGATGCTAGATCGATGGATTATGACTTTCTGATGTCAGATCTGTGAATTAAGGCTTTTTTGAGTACAGCCTGCTATCCAATTATTGCCCCTATTCATATATTATAAATCATTATTCCTTCACCAGGTAGTCAGCAGTTTCTATTTCTTAATGTTTCAGAGACGCCTTTTTTTAGCCATTGTGGCATTCCCATTGAGCAATCGAAAACGAAGAGTGCTGACCTGAAAAATAAAGCTTCTATCGCAGTAAATTGTTGAGGGAACAGCATTCATTTCTAATTCTTGTAGTTTCTGCTGAAATAAAGGGAATTAGATTAGATTGAAACAAATCTTATCCCCTTCCTGCACAAACAAGCAATATAATAAATTAGCACAAAAGTTTTTGGCATGTATTGACTTAATTTTTAAGCGCTCATGCCTGAGTTTCTTTAAAATGATGCTTTCTTCTGGTAGGTTGATTTATTTATTTTTTTTATATGAATACAGATCAGCTTCTGATCTAAAGCTGAAATTTGCCAGCATGCTACCTTAAGTGATTCTGCCTATTAGGTGCTGCTAAACTGAAGTTCCTTTGAATGAATTACTTATCGAGTAATAAACTTACTTCTAATGCAATGGAGTACATGGTAAAAGTACAAAATGCTTTAGTGTAACCAGTTTAGGTATGTCAAATCAAAATACATCTTAAACAACTTTATTAAAAGATACTCAGAAAAAGAAGAGCTATTTTAGGACCTATCATGCATCCAGAGAAGTCATTAAATGAAATGCAATCATGCTATATTGGAGAGTTATCTCAACAGATTTCTCAAGCTAAGGGAATTTAGGTCTAGTCCCATATGTGGATGGAAAAAATCAATAGTATGATCTTGTTATTGTTCTTTATTTCATTTTGCTGTACTGATAGTTCTTCATTAGGATGCAGTTTTCACACTAGACGGCTGTGCACAAAATGTGTCCAGTCAGTACATTGCTAGTGGAGTTGTTGTCAAAAAGGATGGTAATCGATGAAAGGGAGGATGGTATAATGAACGTGGTAGAATTTGTCTTTTAATAACTCTTTGTTCTGTGTCTGTCATGAGAGAGCTGTTGGAGAGCTGGCTCATGCCTCAGTTTCTCCTTTATTTGAGTGGCCATGTGGATTCTAAAATCTGTGTCCCAAGGACTATTTCCATGGTACTTTTCTGAAAAACAAATTTGCATATCTCGTGTTACCCCTGTTGCAATTCAACATCAGTCAAGGATGTTATCTGAAATGGCATGAGAAAGTTAACTTATTTTCTATTTTGCATGTCCTATCGTCAAGTAGTTGGGGGGGGGGGGTAACGCTTTAATATGCTTTTAATAGTTTAATTCTTCTTAAAGGAAGACATTGTCTTGGCATATTCATCTCATTCCTTATTGTTTATTTCAGGAGCTCTGGACATTAATGGCATCCTTGCTCTCACCTTCCTTTTCCTTTTATCTCTTTTACATTGTCAAATGTATCGGCCATTAAGACTTCCAGGGTGCTGCAGAGTATTAAAAAGAGCTGGTTTGTTGGGAGAGCACAGAAATAGATATTTTTTGAATGCTTCTGGAGAAAACACGATTTCAAGAGCAAGTGCCAGCCCAGCAATAGAACCACTGGCGGGGTTTCAGTGCCTTTCTTGCTTTAGGTAGATTTCCAGTGTGATAGAGCCTCAGAGCCCAGTTCTGCTGATGGGAAGTCTGGCGAAGCTCCTTCTGCCATCCATGGAAGTTGGTTCCAACCCATTTTCAAATTTCCTGTGAAATGCAGTTGCCCACTAGATGGAGACATAATATTTTATACATTAGTGGATATACAGATGGTAATCAAACCCACCAGCTGCTGCCTGCTCTTTCCGGGCACCTTGCCAATTTACTGGCAGTATGTTGACTGGGAAGCAGACAGTGACACACTTTGATCGAAAAGCTTGTATGATGATTTTTTTTTTGTTGTAATATTATTGTTTTTTTAAAAAATGATAAAAGAGATCAAGATGTATATCTTGATCAAAGGGTACTGCTGTCTGCTTCCCCATCAGCAACTTCTAATTTATAGAAATCAGATTGCGTGGAAAGCAATCAGAAAAGGTTTGAGGTCTTTCTTGTTCTCACTGGCAAGAGATGCTGACAAGTGAGAAAATTAAAATCAGAGAAGGTAGGGAGAGAACTAGTACAACACTGGTTGAAATGTAATTATTTAAAGTTCACAATTTTAATAATTTTAGGGCTGTAAAAAAAATACAGTTAAAGTGCTCAAATTGCCTATCGCTTGTATTATAAGAGCACCTTAAGATCTTTCTCTGATGAAGGATGTTGTTTTGAGACTAAGTTACCATTGAGAAACAAATATATCTGTTAAGTTACTTATTGTCACAGAGAAATAGCCTGTCTCTGGTTTTGGGGCCGAGTTTTTCAAAGGTGTCTCCTATCAGCTCTATTTCTTCCATGTGGAGCTGTGCATCCAGTATGATTTATTAGGGTGTATACATGATATAATTGACACCTGCAAAGAACACTTAAACCAGCCAGTCAGTCCTATAAATGTAAAGATAGTGTGTGCAGAGGGACTATACTGAAAATTTGTCTGTTATGTTTGGTGAAGTCTTTTCTCTTTAGGGTCTCTAGTAAGGTCTTTTCTCTTTCAACTCTTGGTATCATTCCTTTTTGAAAAGCCATTTTTTTGTTTTGGATTTTTTTAGTCCTTCTAAGCTTAAGCAACAATTAGCAGTTACAGTTATATCCATGTATATATGGACTGTGTCAGCTGGAGAAAGAACGTGTTTCACTGCACAGGTGAATATTTCTGGCCAACATAAAAGCACAAACCCAGTTGCAATGGTGAGGGTTGCTACACATTCTGCCAAATGTCAAAATCAAAATAAGGAATCATATGACAGGAGGACCTAGGATATGTGACGATTTGTCTAGATGGAGCAAGGGATTATCGGAGGGAAATAGCCTGACGTAGATCAGGAAGTGAATAGGGCCCACCTCCAGAAGTCTTTAGAATGCCATCTTTGATATGATCTCCAGGTTATGAAAATATTGGAGAAGTAAGTTAAAATCTTGGTTTGGTGACAAGAGATGCTGTTGGAGCCACACAGGACATTCAGCTGCTTCATACAGTCTGGCATGCTGGGCAGTTGGGGCCAAAGGGGAGTTTGAGGCTAGAATAATAATTGTTACAGTTCAGCATTGCACTCTGCTGTTGGCGTGGTGGAGATGGATCTGTTCAGCCTTGCTGCCTCTCCTCCGCCTACGAGATGTTTGACTCTGTTGTAAGCTACTTCCCATTGCTCCTGCTCTCTTCCTCTGCACATTGACCCACGCTTTTCCCTCAGCTGCTGAATAAGTCTTTCCTTCCACAGGACCAATTTAATTCCTGTGTCCCCATCCACCCTGCCTTTCTCTCTATTGCCAGCTGAGCTTTGCAGCCGTTAGTGATTTTTCTACCCTCTCCTCAACTTCCCTGCTTGGCAGTCCAGACACATTTGGTGTTCCTGATAGGTGTTTTCTTCTGAGGGTTAGATCGAAAGACAGCAGCTTGAGAGTAGGCAATGTCATGTTTCTGGGTATAGCTGTGCATTCTTAAGAAAGAAGGCACTGCTATTTGGCATTCGCTCCCTCTGGGTAGTTATGATGTTGCTATTTAGGAAAGCTGCCAGGGAAAAGGTGCTGCTAAAAGGAATAAATAGATAAATCCCTTTGACATCATTGCTTCATTTTTTTCCATCAAAAGCTGACCATCATGGACACATTGTCTTGGTCGCATCAGCAAACTGTGTGCTAACTTTGTGATGATATTGTCTTTGCCTATTTTTGTAGAACAGAGTTTCTCAAAAAGACAAAACACAAGGGAAGGAAAGGAAAGCCTATAGTGTACAATTCAACCCAGTACCCTTCATATTCACTTATTCTATAGCCGACTCAAGATTTTCACTTCAAAGTTTGAAGCGTTTGCTCTTAGTCCTGACTTGTGTTAAAATTCTGTATGATTGTGGAAACCTCCTTTGAACAAATGTCAGATTTTTGTTGGGTTTTGTGTGTGTTTTTTAAAAGATGAAGTTAACTTAGAGTTTATAAGGTATAAGAAGTGAGTGTTGGTTTGGTTTTTGGTTTTTTTTGTTTTGTTTTGTGTTTTTTTTTTTTTATTTGGGGAGAAACGATTCAGTAGAAATGCTTGTTTCTTCTCATCCTTTGTTTAAAGAAATTTTGAAATATCCGCATTTGATTATACAGTTTGTCATGAGCTTCTTAACAAGTCAAAGCAGAATGAGATTTATGCGCTTTTTCACCAGAAACCATTTCATGCCCCAACAGAAATGGAAATGACTCTTCTTCTCAGAAACCTTCCAAGTCAAAGTGGGAGGAGATAATCTGTAAGGAGATGTTACCTTCTCAAAAACAACCTCACATCATCCAAGGTGTGGTTGCCTTTGGCAGTTTACCAAGAGGAAACTTATTAGATTTCGAATCACCCACCAAGCCAAGCTATGCTGAAACAAAGCTTTGTTTAACTCTTGCATTCACCAGACCAACCCTGCCCCTATCCACAACTGCATTTTTATTTAACGTGAATGAAAGTATTATAAGAGAGAGTTAAAACTAACCCCAGCATTCAAGCTGAGATCCAGTATAAACAGATTTATGAACACGTACTGTAATAAGGAGAGGCTGTTTACAATGGGATATGAAATTCAAGTGTGATATAAGGAAGTGGTGGTTTCTTTTGACTAACAGGCTATGGTTAGAATACTGCAGATTCAAGCTATGTGGAAACGCAATTGTAAAGAAGGATGTATTTTAGACTTCTGTGGGGTTTTTGTGTACTGATCAAATATGCTGGTGCAAAAATAGACTAGTTTCACATAGAGAGGTGACTGAAAACTGTAACTCTGAAATTTGAGAGAAAAATTGGCTTACTTCTGCATTCCCAAATTGGAAAATATATGTTAATAACTTAATTTTGATGATAAAAACATGAAAAATAAGTCCCTAAAATAGTGTCGAGTCAATTTTCTGATAAAGTAAATTTGTTTTCCCATTTGTGATTAAAATGACCTACAGTAAGATTTTTTTTTTTGAACTAGGTGTTAATTAAAAATATGGAAATGGATTTAAAAAACACTGCAGTTCACAGTGGAAGAATTACCATAACTTATTTGTTCTCAAAGCCATGCCTGTTTTAAGATGTTTTTAAGATGTCTAAGTTACTGGTTGTTTTTCTGCATGATTGTTTCCAAAGCAAAATGTGATTCCAATAAAAACAGTAATTGAATTTACAGTCCACAGGACAAATTGTTGTTTTAACAGAAACTTACACACTCAAGCAAAGACTTTATGTTTTAGGTCTAATAACAAAGAATGCAAGTTCCCCATTTTTATGTGACTGTATATCCTGAAAAGTTTTCTAATGTAGCATATTTAAAAAAAAAAAAAAAAAATCTATATTGTAGCTTTTAAATTGTGAGAGCAATTTTTTTTTTTCCTCTTAGCTCAGAATCAATATTCTTTAGGTTGTTGGAGTTTTGGTTTGGTTTGTTTTTTTTTTAATGCAACCTTTTAAATGTTAGAGCAGCTTTTTCTGTAGCGTCAGCTAGGGGTGAATCAATATAGACAAGCCTATTCGCATCTAATGCACCTGATGACTGAGAGGAGTTCGGGGAGAGCGTCTTGCTTTGTCAATTGGTGGTGCAGGAATGTATGGGCTATGGGGCAGTTATGTGAGGGACTTGTCCATGACCAGTCTTGCATGGTGAAAATGCTAGTTTTGGAGGGAATGGATAGGAAGGGAAGGCTGTCCAAGAGTGGCAGTGGACAAAGGCAGGAGGTGGGACCTCTCTCCAACTTGAGGCAGTGGTTACACATTACTGTATCAATGGCAAAAAAAATCTTTTTCTGCTCTCAAATTTTCTCAGCAGCAACTCACGATCACTCCTTGAACCCTTTTTGTTTCAAAGGTTTCTTTCAAAGTTTTCCTAGTTTTTGGGAATCTTCTTAGTGCCTTTCTTTCACGTATATTGTACTCACATTTACATAAAGCCTAACAACTATGCTTAATGAATGAAGAGAAATCTGGTGGGGGTAACACACAGCTCCCTACACACACCTGCTCTAACTAGCATGTACACAGTGTGAGACATGCCAGAGATAGACATGCATGCTGGAGATAGGCATGTCTACATTAGCATTTTTTGACAGCCTTAAGGCTGACCTTAAGCCCTATGAACAGTAATAGTTGGCGAGACATTGCTGCATCTCGGATATAATGCCTGGAAAAACCAGCCCAGGATAGTGCCAACAACCGTCTGACTTTTGCCATACGCACTCAGGGCTGCAGGAGGAACGTGTGGTGCTGTTAATCCCCACTGAGTTTCTCTAGTGATCCTTTGAATAAAAAAGGGAGTATTTCATATTTCCCAGTGCCAGGCAAACTGGGGAGCCTGAGTGAGGGACCCAGCTTTCCTAGGTTCCCTGTATAGCCAATGGGAGAGGTAACAGCCTGTGCTTGCTGTGGAACAAGGCAGGTATATTAAGCAATTGTTAAGTACTTAATTTGTCTTGGTTGCTCTGACTTTCCCTCAGAAGATACAGTCGTCTTTGTGCTTACTGGAAGGAGGGGTTTAGGGGGTTGACAAAGGCCCTAAAGCAGGTGTGATGAATACCATCCCTCTAAGCAATTTGATTCTTATAGGCCACTTTGTTGCCAAAAGCACATGCTCTCATGCAAATTGGTTTTCTGCGTGTGTGAGACTGCATCAAGTCCGTATAAAATATACGAAGCCTCCTCTCAGAAAGAGGTATCAAAATGCACCTGGCCAAATATGCTGTCATACTTCTATCATAATGTTTTTAGCATTCACTTCAGATTTTTCCTAATCAAATGATTTGGAAAAAGGGATGCACAACAAGGAAATGTAAAGCTCTGGCCTGATAAGGCATATGCCTCCAATATATTAGACTGCCTGTTGTGCGTTGGGTTCAACAGAACATACTTTCATGGTTTTCTAATGTGATCACATGAGTAGTAAAAATAAACTTACTTTTTTTTAAATATTTGTAGATCCAGCAAGGTGGTTGCTATGGCAAAGGCTCTTGGTTACTTTTTTTTTTTTTAATGGCATTAGATCCCTGTTGAGTATAACTGTACAGCCAGATGAGGAGCTGCCTTCTCTTTGCTTTTCGATGGGTGCCCTTGAAGTGGAAAGGGGGGGTGGCACTTTGAAGAGTCCTGACATGCAAGAGTCACACTTCCAGGTACTAAAAATAAATTCTTCACCCCTCCTCAAAATCTGTATGCATTGTTTTTAAAAAGATTTTGTTAACCTCAGGCATTTTAAAATGGTGAGACATCCCAAAAAATCATGAGATTTGCTTAAAAATAATTGTTGTTTGGTTCCTTTTGCTTGCAGTCTAGCTTTTGAGCTTTCAAGATTTGTTTTCAGTCTTTCCTCTGCAACCATAAGAGCTAGACACTAACTTTATTTTTAAATGAAAGCTGAGATTCTCTTGTAATCCCATAACTCTAGGAGATTTGGCAATGCTAAACACAATGTGAATTTAGAGTGACCATTCCAAGGTGAATCATTTAGAGATGCGTCCTCAGCATGAAAGCCAACTGGGGATTTTTTTTTGGACGTCTTTTATTTTGTCTTTCTAAATAATCTGCGAATTGGCAGTAATAATTGGAAGCTTGGTAAAAGCAGAAGTAGATGACTGCAGCCCAGTAAAATCAATATTTTTTTTTTTTCTGGTATGTTAGGATATTCTTACAGCATCTAGGTATTAAGGGCGTTCTGCATTAAGATATCTCGAGAGAGGAAGGCTTTGGTTGTTTTTGTAGAAGCACCCTTTTCTACTCAGTCGAGCATTAAAATTGGCAGCAGTTCCTGGAGTAGCAAGAAAATCCTGGTTGTTGCCCTCATATAGTTACTGAAAACAGTAAGAGGATATGTAAAAGCTTTAACTCCAAGGAAAAATATTTATAACTGTGACAGCGTGTTTCCTTACAATAATTTATGGGCAAAATGTAGGAAAGGAGGAACACAAACTATAAATAATATTCCGTATGTAAACATAATGGCAGTGGCAAATTCTTTTTATTTAAAAATTAATATTGATGTTCATTAATATAAATTACCACATTTCAGATGACTCTGATGTCCTTGAGGCCAGATGTCACTGACTGATTTACAGCTTCCTGGGGGGAGGAGTAGATCCTGTTTTGTCAATGTAGGCACCAAATTGCTTCAGATAGCTATTTTGGACTACATTAATTACTGATGTATTGTCAACAAAGTTGATTCACATCTCAGCTCAGAAACATGGAAAAGTATCTTTAAAATGTATTAACTTGAATTCTGAAATGCAGGAAAAAGAGCATAAAGTATACCTTTGACTTACTGAACTTTTGTCTCATTTAAGGAATAGCGGTTTGAAAACTCCTGCCCAGGAACATGCACACAGAATTTCCATGTGCATCACTAGCAACCAGGAAACATACTTCAGAGGCCAAGTTTAGTCCCACATTGATCTTAATTCTACTTTAAATATTAATACAAACGTGTACAGTGAAGGAGTTCAGAAGGAAGCTCTGCCATCTCAGTCACACCGCACAGATCATACATCTGGATTAAGTTTTTGAGTGCTTCATAGTATCCTTCAGACCTTGTGTATAGCACTGCTGCAAAATAGGATGGCAAATGTATTTGTAGAGCTACCAGCAGCCTCCCAGAAACCTCCTCACCTGTGAGAACACTGGTGGGCGATGCCTCAGAAGGCAAGTAGGGTGGATTTGTTGTGTTTGCATATGCTGGCAGGTTAAAGAGGGGGAAAAAAAACAAAGGCAGCCTGGTTTGAGTCAGTGTGAGACAGTGCATCTCTGTCCATTAGTTATTCATTCAAATTCAACCACATGAAATACAGGCAGCTAACAAACCATATCTTGTAAATGCCTTTTATTCCAGCAGCTGAAATTCAGCGCATTTTTAGGTGTGTAGCTGGGCATGCTTAGCATGAATGGCAAACTAATGGAAATCCTGTATTAAATATTTTGGTTCATAGCAAATTTCACATGTGATCATATGTAAGAGAGAAGTCTCTGCAGGTCTCTGGTGGCATAAGATCCTATGGCATACAATTAGAAACTACAGAAATGATAGGAATATGGAGAATAACACACAAAAACCACCCTTTTAAAATGCATTTATCATTCATATAAAATCAAATCCATATCCATTGAAAGGCCTTGAAAGATGTTACAAGGCTTTATAAAGGGTCTCTGTTGATTTTTTCCAATCCTTATAATAACTGTTTTCCTGTGTTTGGTAAGATTAGCTACGGAGAGTTTGTTAAGACTCTGTGGAGAAGAGTACAGAATTTCAGTTAATATTAAGCCGAAAAGGTGGTTTTAAAATATTTCTATGATACAAAAGCCTTGTATCAAGGAGGCAAATACACCACCCTCTCAGTCTCTGTTCTCATTTGTGAAATAGCGAAGCATAAACTATAAATTCCAATTTTCAGCAAGTATGTTAGTAAATCCAAACTGACCTTGACCTTAGCTTTGCTAATTTCCAAACTCTGATATTTATTCCCTGAGTAGATTGTTTGCCTTCATACCACATACATAAATACTGCAAACCTTTCCAATGACTTGAATTAGAGTGTAAGTAAATAGCTGGTTTTAATCTACATAATATTTTGAGAGCAGACGTTCTGTGCTATGACTATTAAGATATACCCAGCAGCCATTTGTATAATACTAAAACCTCTTACATATATTATTAAAAGTAATGCTATCAGCCAGGGCTTGTTTTATGCCACAGAAACTTAAATAATAAAATACTGTGTGGATAAAATCTGCAATAATAGTAACTTAAGCAAAATTAATTTAAGTAACAGATAACATCTGGGGGAAAATGTAACGGTATATTGGTAAGTTATGCAAAGCTAATTTTATAATAACTACCACATCTGTGGAACTCATTTATTAGAACGTTTTACCAATCTTCTTTCCTGCCATTATTCTGTTTTAGAAATTTTCCTGTATACTATTTTATTGTCTTTGCTCTGCCTACATTTGTAAAAAGGTAATTTGCTGGCTCTCAACAATCAGAAAAGTATGTGGGTTTATGTACAGAACAACATGACACTTTCTATATTTACCTCTCTTTATGCACCTTTTTACTGGAAAGAATTCCAGAGAAAAATTGTGGCATGGGGCTGTACATTGTGAGCAACGTCTGAACTCCAGCTACAGTCCTCGGCTGTGCCTACACCAGGGCTTGGTGCGACTGGGGTGGGAAAGGAAAGGTGACGCTGAATGATATTTCCCGCATTAACCTCTGCTGAATGTTAGAGCAGCCTCTAGCCTGCTCTAACTTGTCGAGATCCAAGTGGGCTTTTGGCTCCCCGCCACACCTAAGGATTAGTAAGAATATTGCATGTAATTTCTGTTCCCTCCAGTCTCTTTCAGAGCATCCTTTTATCTGTAGCTGCCACTGATATGCCCTCTACATTTGTGCAACTGCCTTACGGTTGCTTTATTTTTGAATTCACACGCACCCATTGGACCGCAATGTGCCGGCAAATATTGCCAATTAATTTTAAGGCGTTATCATCTTGCCAAACTGTTCCTCACATTTCGATAGTTATATTGATTCAAGGGGACAGTTTGAGTAATACATCTTTGTCGTAGTGAATAATGCTCACATAATGACGAATCTTCAGGAATTAAAAAAGGAGGATGAATTTTTTAATGTAGGTCAGTGGAAGTAATTCACCGTGAATTTACTCAGACTTCAGAAATTAGCAACAATTTTTAAAGCTAACCGTAACTGTATAAAACTTACTGTGTCTCCTTCTCTGTTTTTAAATAGATTTTACTACAGAGCCATTGGTGCTATTAAACATGAGGTTTTGTTCAAAGGAAATACAAAGACTTAATTGTATTTTTTAAAGGAAAGTATTGCATCAGAAGGATTCATTTAAATACATTTGTTGGCTTCGGGCTCTCACCACAATTCATTCGTTCTAATTTTCCCCTGGACTTGTTAAGGACACAATGTATAGGAAGGAGCAATGCAGAATGGCATTTTTAGGTCACTGTATTTTGGCTGTAAACTGTAATACTGCTCATAAACTTATTATTACTAAACAAAATACTTCATATTCTACATTGAAGTTTCCCAGTCTTTTAAAAAACTTTTGGCTAAATGTTGAGACTATTATGGCTCATTAAAGAGACTAGTTCTGCTGTAATTTAGTTATTTCTTAATGATCCAAGGGTTATTATTAGACGCGGAACAGATGAGTAAAGAATGGCTCTCTTTAAAAGGACGCAGTGAAGTAAAAATATTATTCTAAAACAGAACCTCTGAAAATGTTATCCATGCTACAAAAATGTGTTTGATCAGCCAGGAACTGATTTTTAAAAACGCAGTCTAGTTTTTTACATTATTTCATTTTTTTAAATTTTGGACTGGAGGGTATAAATGGAATAATGATTTAATCTAGATAAAGAAAATATTTAGAGTGAATAGTTAACTAACTAAGCAAGAAACATTATTTTAAAGAAGAAGAAAGTAATTTTGAATTCTCATCCAATTCAACTAATATTTTTAATGAGAAAATATAAGGTGAGAAATCAGAAAAAATGGAAATATTTGTTAAATCAAAATACCTCTAGTTTTAAAAAAATACAATTAGAAAGCAAAGCTTTTTATTTTGGAAAGAATAACGTTTAGCTCAACATAAGGCTTCTTAATTTTGATGCCAAACCTAAACTTTCTGACTATCTTGAAGACAATGGAAGAGTCCAAACATAACTTCTGAAAAGCTTTTAAGACCACAAAAGGAATTTTTAATACAATAAAGAACAATGGCTAGGTTTCACTGTTTATTTTCAGTTTTTGCAAATGTCCAGAACCTTTAATATTTTCATCATGTTTAACAGTAGCAAGTAACTAAATAAACCAAATATCAACCTCACTATGATTTCAAAGGTATGAGGAAATTAATTTATGGGAGCTGCAATTACCCTGATGTGAATTAATGTAGTTGACTTACACCATCCAAGCAAAATCATGTTTGTAATAGCTGACTCAGAACTGGAACATCTGCCTAGTATTCTCGGTGGGCTCTTCCCATTGTAGAGGCCCCAAACATATCATTTTAGTATTATACTGTTTCCCTGCTCCTTCAAAAATGCCTTTTGTCACCCTATTTGGCATGTATGTTCTGTCATCCATTTTTTAAAAAAAAAAAACAACACAAACCCTTGTCCCTTTAGAGGACGCAGGGCCGCCTTCTGCATCCCCCACCAGAGCCGAGGAAGGACTAAGTGCTGCATCCAGCTACTCCAGTGAGGGAAAAACCATTTCCTTGACAGAGCATTCCTGGAGCCGCAGTTCACACGCCAGCAGAATAGCAGTGAGGTTCCCGTGTTCACGGGAAAGAGAAATGGGAGCAAGCTGATGAAGCAGCAAAACTTGGACCATTAGCAATTCTTAAATTACAGTCACATATTAAAATATTTTTCTTAGGGCCTTGTTTGATGCAGTGTCACTACAACTTTACTCCAGCTGACTCCTTTGAAAGAATACCCTGGTGGTCAGCTGGGCCCTTTAATTCCAAAATGCAACAAGATCCCTGTTCAGAAGTGACAAATTTGCATTGGGAAGACTGCTTGTTACCCAAGCTCTGTGTTTTCTAAACTTAATTATCCACATGAGTAAGAAGCTATGAAATGTTATGAAATTACAAAAATCATCTGTTCTTTCCAAGTATTATAAAGAGGGCCCCTTGAGATGCAGCTAGAAATTAAAGCTGATCTATAATCATTTTCAGTATGTTTTCCCGTTCTGAGCACCTGGATAGTAACAAAAAAGGTATTGTTTTTTGTTGTTTGCCAGCCATTTCATTCCATTTAAAAAAATCTGCAATGAAACTCTGAGCAATAATTAAACCTGAATTACCTTTTTTTTTTTTTTTTTTTTGGAATACTGCCAGCATGTGATTGAACTTGCCCCACCTGCAGTTCCTCCCTTCCCTGCTCTGCTGGAAGAAGACATACCTTCGGATATTTATTCGTCGTTCATATCATCACCAACAACTGCAGAGACAGAATCTAAGGTATGGAGTTTTGTTCCTTTTTTTTCTTTAAAAAAAAAAAAAAAGGTACTTTTCTATGAGCCTCCTACCTCATTTATTCCCATTGGAGCCCGGCACTAATGACATTTATTCCCCAGAATATAGCATGCATTCTCTTCCAAGATAAAACGAAGTTGCTTTTAATGCATTAATTAGTCAACAGAGGATATTTGAGTCAGCCCCTCTGGGCTCTCTCCCCACACGACTTCATAACCTCAGGATCTGCCTGGCCTGGGCAGTGAAAGAGAGATGCTGACAGTCTCTGTCAGAGCAGTTCTCAAAAGCAGGCTTCATGTATTGTTACGTGTCTTTGGGCTGGTGCTGTTTGGTCTTGTAGAGAGCAGGAAGATGGTCTCACTCACTTGTTTCCTGTGGTTGGTTGCTGCTAGGGGTCTGATCAAGACCTGGAAGGTTACCTGGAAGAGCCTTGTCCAGAGGTAGAGTCCTTCGAGGCAGATGCTGTGGCTGGTGTCACTGATGAAGATCAGAAGCCCGCAGTGGGTGAAATCCCAAGTGAAATTATTGGCAACCTTGAGGTACTATTACTAGAATGTTGTTCACTAATTCTGTCTACGGTTAATTAGCTAGCTCAGCCTTAATGAATATAAACTGTATTCATACTAAAGCTGGCAAAAAGCACATCCATATGCTGTAAAAATGTGAATTAGCCTCTATAAATAACTCCTAGTTTAGTCAGCTTACATGTGATAAGATAAAAAATATTCAGTAATATAACAACATATATCTTCAGCATTACTATGTGTTAAGAAACATGGGCCGAATCCTGCTCTCAGTGATGTCAGTGATAAAATTCCTTTTCAGGGCTTCAGGATTAGCTGCTGTGATGGAGTGTATGCAGTGTGTGCTTAAATGGAAATTGTTAGTTAACGTCTATGTTACACATCCTTCAATCTGTGTAAGAAATAACACATTTTTGCCAATTCTGGACTTCATTTGGTAGGTGCATATAGGAACAGATGAGGTTTCAGTATGTGATCTGCAGACTCTGAGGAGTCCGTGAGTTCTTTCTATGGGGCTCATGAAAGGAAGGATGCTATTGTCAGTGGACTTAAATTTGTTGTAGTGATCTGCTTCTCTACAGGGAGGTCTATAAATTGAAACACGTGGAAAACCAGTGGAGTAGATCATTGTTATTTCATAAACTGCTCTCTCAAGCATATGCAATTATTGAAAGCAAACCAGCTAGAACTCAGTTCCACCCAGGAACTGATGGAATTTGGTCCTCTTTGCCACAACCAGGTGGCATTAGACACTTTAAACTTTTGATGCAGTGCGTTGGACGCTGCTGACCAAGCCACAGTTTATTAAATATCTAATATTGTCTGAAAATAGTGTGATATTGGTAAATTGCTTTACATGGGTTATGTATGAATGTGGAATATAAATTGGAATAATGATGCCATCATTAGATCTACCTACTTGATTTCATATTCCATTTCAACACATCTTTAGAAACAGGAGGGAACCTGGCCTGTGTTGTCTTAGTCCTGTCTCCACCTACATGAAAAAAGAAATGCGTGGTTTTCACTTGACTTGACTTCATTAGCATTAGTGCTAAGAGCTTTTTTTCTTTACAGAAACTGCACAGATTAGAAAAATGCCATTTCTTCTTCTTTTGCAACTCTGGTTATATCACAGAAAATAATTGCCTTTTAGTTTTTAAAAGTCCTCCACCAATGTATCACCTGATCTCTCGGTTTGTTGACTTCTGAGTTAATCTTATAATTAGATTTTTACCTGATACATGATCAAACTCATACCGTTTTGTTGTTATGAGTGAACTGTGATTTCACAATCTGCATTACGTCTCCAGGGGACGTGAGGTGTCTCTTGCTGTAGCTGAGTCTAGAAAATAACTTTCAGTCTGAAATCACAGTGCTGACGCTCAGTGATCTCAACAGCAGCCGTAGTGAGTGTGGTGGCAGCTGATTTCCACTGAAGGTAGAATCAGAGACAGAGGGATATAAAAACTGGAAAAGAAAAGGCAGCTGGGGTGGCTGGGAGGGGATTAGCCTGGAGGATCAGCATTCCACAGCAAAGCAGCTAAGTATACATATAATGTGAAGGGATAGAGACATATTTGTTGATACTTGAGGATGGATTGAATACGGTGAAGGCCATTTCTACAGATACAAAGTTGGGATAGAAATTCCAGCTTTTTGATGCTAATCTGAGCTACTGAGAACTTCGAAAAGGTTTTAGCTGTGGTTATCCATTGGTAGGTTGCAGTATAGCACTAGTAGGGATTTCTAGGACTGGCAAGCCAAAAAGTTCCTAAAATGGCAAGTTACTGCAAGCTCTTTTGGACCAAATTCATTCACTTTATCAAAATTACATTAAGTCCATTAAGAATTTACCTCCAAGTTTCGGATCAGTTTATGTGGAGTCTGTAAAGGACCTTTGTGCCCGTTCCAGTTGTTTGACCAAAACTTTGCGACTTTTGGAAAGACTGTCATTGTACTCCTGTTTCTCACGTGTTTTTGCCATGATGAATGCTGATATTGAGAAATATAGATAAATTCTCCATAACCCCCAGTATTTGTGGCCTTTTCTCCAGTGATCCCACATTGCCAAATGCTGTAAAATTAACGATTGCTACACATTATCACTGCCAAAGATTTCACTAAAATATGTCACAACCCTTGTACCTTCCCCACAACTGTTACTTTGCAAATGAAAGACTCCATGTCTACAGCAGTCTGGATTTCCAAAATGAGATACACATTCATAATTGTGTTTGTAATTAAGAAAGACAAGCAACATCACAGAAATATGGTTTTTTATTGTTCATTTTCAGTAACGCTTTCTAATTTCAGCAGTGTTTCAATAACACATATTACACTAGAGAACAAACATCTGCAGCAAAGGAAAACAGTGGCAACAACCAAATCCCAAAGCAATTTTTCTGATTTGGTGTTTATTGGTAAAGGCTGTCTGAGAATACTGGCAAATTAGCCTATCTCCCAAGACAGGGTCACATGAAAAATGGCTGTCCCAGATCACTTCCTGTTCATGGCAGCCATACCATACATCGGGATTGTGCACAGTAATGTGATAAAGTGTTATCACGTAAGTACAGACTGAAACACCGTTATGTCTGCAAAACAGGAAGGTGTGTAGGATAATGTCTGTCATACTGCACTACAGTGTGTCAAAACCACAAAGACAATGTGCAGCCTAAGATAGCTCCATCATAACCACTTTTTTCTTCTGATTTTCTTTCCAGGCAGAGATAAATGAAAAGCTGCAAATGCAAGAAGAAGCTTATACTTTGAGAACGGAAAAATTAAAAAGTCCTAAATAGCCAGATAAGAAAGGTGATGTTGAATTTTACAGAAATTGGACAGTAGGGGATGGCGTGCACAGAAGACTGGCTCCCTGCCTGAATGTAATTATTTTTGTATAAAGGAAAATGGTTCTGTTAACATTTACCTAGAAATAGTTCATCCCAGTTCCTCAAATTTACTGTCTTCTGCCAGTGTCGTTATTTAGTTTAGACTTAAGTAGAAGGTTATAAACAGAAGGATATGTAATTAAAACATGTTGAAGTTCAGTTTGTTTCTGAATAGAAATCCTAATTTTTTTAAAAAAAAAATTGCTGTAGTTTCATTCTCTTTTCTTTTTCCAGTTGTGAAATATTTAACAGATTCTACTTTATACCTATGGCTTTTTTCAGGTAATTTTGCTAGGAGAGTACATAGGGAGAAATATAATTTTGAGGCACTGCAGATATGATGAAGAGAGAATTTAATTAACATGTAATTACACACATTTCAGTGTAGTTATTCATTAATCATATGTATGTTATTTCATTTTAAACTGTTTCCTAAGCTTTAAAACAAATTTCATACCTTATGCTTCTTTATTTCCACCATATTAAAATCGCATAAATGAAGAGTTTGCACTTTTACGGTGTTCTCAAGAAGAGGTCCCTTTGATTTCAGTGGCAATTTTTCTGGAATGCACGTAACCTTTCATCTGAGAATGTTTCCATATTTTGTCAGACGTTATAGAAATGTTTCAAAGTCAAAAGGAATCTGACCAAATAAATGACCTCAGAAGAACTGGTTTAACATCTATGTTTCAAAATCGTAGCCTGTGCTAATTGTTGTGTTACAGAACTCTGTGCCCTAGAAAGCATGTTGAATGCAAGTCATGCTTTCAAGCGTAAAGGCTGGATTGAATTACATGTTTAGTGGAATATTTGAGAAATAGAATGTTTTATTCATTACGACTTCAGATTTGTTTCCCATTAAGTAAAGAGTTAGTTTTTGTTTCATTTCATCCCCATTTTTTATGGTGATAATGAAAAAAGTTTGCAAGCCTGACTCAGCCCAGTCAAAAAAAAAAAAAAAAAAAAAAATTAACAAAAAAAAATCGCTTGAAACATTTTTCCTTCTTTACTCCAAGTCCTTGTTCGGCGGTGCCGGCCGGGAGCGGCCAGGAGGGGGCACCGCCTGCTCTCTCCTCCAACCATGGTTTGAAGTTTTCAGCGGGCAGAGTATTTTGCTTGGTTTCAGGCGTTGAGAAAAATCTGTTCCCCTGGTACGTGATGAGGAGCGATAAGCTCTGGAACAATTCACTTCCAAGTTTTTCTTCATTGCTCTTGCCAGTGCTGGCCAGCAAAATTAGTGAGAGCTATTAAAATCTAACTGTTCTGCTTTGAACACTGGAGGAATTAATGAAGAATTATTGGTTTTGCCTTTAAAAAAAAACCTTTTGAAAAGATTTTATTCTTTTAAAATTCTAAAGAGTCCTGGTTGTGTTCTTTTTTTGTTTTATTGCTTTGAAATATGATTTTTTTTTTGTTATCAAAACTTTCTGAAATCAAAGTGTCCTTTATTTTGATACATAATTTTATCTCCCAGCATGTTATGCTAATGTCACAAGTTTCCCTGGTTTTGAACTCAAAGGTGAGAACAGAGCTTCTGAAGAGAGCTGTCCGTATGAAAAAAAGGAGTATTTTAAATACTTTTTAGTGAAAATGTGTTATTGGCAATTTAGCATTGTTTAGCACTTCAGACTTAAATCTGAAGACTACAACATTCCTGTTATAGCACTCAGCAGAAAGGGACTATGATTTATGTTAAGACCAATGCTAAACAAAGGCTTTTGCCCATATCTCTTCCTCCCTCTCCCAGATTTTGTAGAACCTCTGGGAAATTTTAAAGTGCTTTGAAGATGAGAAATTGTATATGAACATCAAGTATTACTGCAATGATTTGTTAGCATTCAGTCTTAGTACATATGCATAACAGCTGAGGTATTGCAGAAATTCAAAGTGAAGTTCAAATCCCACAAACTGTATTTGTAACTATCTTCCTGCTGAACTAAATAATGCTACCAATAAAAATAGCCCCAGGGATTTTTTGGGAGTGGGAGGGAGGATGGTTAGGAGGCTGAAGGAAGGAAGATGAGTAAAAGGTAGACATAACATCTCTCTAAGCAGTCAGAGTGCGTGTTCTGACACAGCATATGAACATCAAATTGAAGAATCCTTTAATGTCTTCAGAATGTTAATATGAAATGCAAAACGTCATGCTTTGGATAGATGGGTAGGAACAAAATGTTCAGATGCAATATGGTGCATTAAGAACAGTCTCCATTCTGCATTCCTGGCTTTTCCATTGGTTTAAATCAGGCTTGCTGTTTCTCAGGTCTCTCGTGTCATGTTGAGTTACTGCTATAGTCATCTCTAAAAATAATTATACTGTCATTCCTGGGACCTACAGTCGAGGCTTTGCTATAACAATCTTTGATTTTGTTGTTTTTTGGGGTTTTTTTGCAACACTGTTGATGTAACATAGTTCTTTATAATACACATACTCATCGTAGTTCCTAACAAGTTCCCACCCTACAAAGCTTTCAATTTAAATCAGACAGATCTTGTAGAAAGAAGGAAAGAGGGGTTATGTTCTACCTTGTCTGCCAGAGAAGTGGTGGTTTTCCAAGGGGCAGAGGACAGATGAAACAGTATAGTTTTTCCCATATAAGGTATAATATTGATGCTTTTTAGCATCTTCATGGTAAAATCCTGGTCTTCACCAGGATTTTATAATGAGACAGTGAACAACTAGTAATTATCCTCTAGTAAAAGAAAAGCTCTATTTTCAGGCAGCGCTTTGCTGCATTACACTGACAGGGTGATGGAAGTTTAGAAGAGATGGAAAGCAGCTTTTCCAGTAAGAAGCTGGCTTGAAAAAGATGGGAAAGAAGACAAAGAGAAAACAGGTTTTTACCTGTTTCATAGTGTTTTGCCATGACCTTTTCTTCTCAAGCCTTGCTTCTCCTCTTCTGTGCCAAAACTTGATTTGAATTTGAAAATTACCACATTGTTGCCTTCCTAAAATTGTAACTGGCATTCCTAGAAAATTTGCTTTCCCAGAAAAGCCACTGTGCGTAGGCTTCAAATTCAGCTTTTCACAAGTAAGAAAAAGACATTTTCTTCAATAACCTACACTGCCAACTTGACCACAAAATTGTTGTAAGCACATGGTTCAGTTGACCACCAAAACACATTCATCCAGATGTACAAATCGTACTTATCTGAAAAGCCTCTGGAGCATAGGTTTGATGCTGGTCTAACCCAGAAGGATGTAGAATCGTAGAATCATAGAATGGTTCGGGTTGGAAGGAACCTTAAAGATCATCTAGTTCCCCTGCCATGGGCAGGGACACCTCCTGCTAGACCAGGTTGCTCAAAGCCCCATCCAGTCTGGCCTTGAACACCTCCAGGGATGGGGCATCCACAGCTTCTCTGGGCAACCTGGGCCAGTGTCTCACCACCCTCACAGTAAAGAATTTCTTCCTAATATCTAATCTAAATCTCCCCTCTTTCAGTTTAAAACTGTTACCCCTCGTCCTATCATTACACTCCCTGATAAAGAGTCCCTCCCCATCTCTCCTGTGGGTCCCCTTTAGGTACTGGAAGGCTGCTATAAGGTCTCCCTGGAGCCTTCTCTTCCCCAGGCTGAACAACACCAACTGTCTCAGCCTGTCCTCATAGCAGAGGTGCTCCCGCCCTCTGGTCATCTTGGTGGCCCTCCTCTGGACCTGTTCCAACACGTCTGTGTCCTTCTCTTTAAGAAGAGAGCTGCTCAGAAGAAAGGATGCTAACATGGGCTGTACCCTCTCATCCGCAGCTTGCACCTATTTATGGTAGAGCGCGGATGTGACAGTTGAACTTCAACATGGGTTATGTATGTAGCAAGGCTGGGAAAGAATTCATAGCTGCCACCTATAGATTTGCTGGGCTATGAAAGGGTTGTTTGTACTGTTATTGGCACCAGCCAGTATGGCATGTCATCCAGCAGCAAGAGATACTGCAGGTAACTGGACAATTCACCCTCTTTCCTCTGCCTCCTCCCTCATTTTAGGATGGTGTTGTACCTGCCCCTGCCACAATGTGCAACCACATAGTTCTCCTGTACGCTGGCAATCTAAGGAGGGGTTGTGTTCAAGGTGAAGTCACCTCCACCTCTCTGCCACTGTTCACAAGGAAGTGACGGCAGTGACAAAACACGTGGGCAGCGTTGCTTGCCATGAGCAACTCAAAACTGAATGTAACGTCTCGGCCTGTTTTGTTGTGTCACTTCAAGTCTGCAGAGCAAGCTTCAGGCTCCAGCAGTTGTGGATTCAGATTACGCGTACGTGACCAAAAAAAAAGGAAAAAAAATATCAAAGGATAGTTGCGGTGACTGATTTAATTGAGAGTCCCATTCAGATGCAGAGCATTAAACAGAACTTGGAATTAGTAATACAGCAGAAAGAACAGAATGTTAAATATTTCTAGGGTAGAAACAACTTGACTTTTTACACAGTAGACTTAGTAGCCCGCTGCTTTTAAGCTTGTACTGTCACTGTTGCAACAAAGACTGCATTAAATGTGAGGTTTGTGTTCGTGCAGAATTCTGCACTCACAGTGTTTGCCTAGGCCTGCTGGTAGTTGCATGTACTTTGCATATTTATGCAGCTGACTCAAAGAACAAGAAAGGAAAAGGTGAGTTGCTACAAGCACCCCAGCCAGGTGGGGTAGGAGGAGCAAGAAGGGACACTATGGCCTGACAGGAGGAGATCATTTAGAGGCTACAAAGAAGAATGGTCCATAAAAGTTATTCACCTAAAATAATTTCAGTCATTTTCCGTTCCTGGGAAAAGACTACTGGAGCTCTGTCAGTTTGGCATGCTGATGTGGATGGTGATTCCTGGTGGGAGCCTCTGCAGGGTGCGCTGAAGCACCTTCTAGATGAGCCAGTTCCTGCAGTGGCTGAAGAGAAGGCTTCAGGGTGTTGCCTCCTTCCACTGAGGTTAGTCTATGTGAATATTTCAAAGTTTTCAATTAGCTCTTTTTTAACCCTTTCTATAGATGTCTCATACAACATTTTCTTAAAATTTGAATCTTGCTTCTTTTAAACTCCAGATAATGCAATTTTTTTTGTCTAAACAGTCTGTTTTTATGATTGCATTCATTATAGTGTAAGAAATGTCATGGCTGGATAGAAGAGAATCCAAGTGTCCCAGGCTCTGTCCTTTGGCATTGGCTATGGGAGATGCTTAGGGAAGAGTGTAGGAATGGGGCACCCTGAAAGTGATCCCCCCATGAAGGCATCCCTTCCATTGATCAATGCTTTAGAAACTTGTGGAGATAAAGCACACACCCAGACCCAACAGTGGTTTGAAATCAAAGCACATCTCCTCCATGGATTTGTCTAGTCCTTTTTCGAACTCAGTTGTACTCCTGGCCACCATACTATTCCATGGCAATAAATTCCATGTTTTAATTCTGTGTTGATTGACCCTTGCTGAAACAGATACAGGAGGCGCAACATTACTCATCTGAGAGGCTCTCAAGGTCCTCAATTTTATTGGTCCCTTGGATGTGTTGAGGTGCTGTCAGTGGTGAACCACTGAGACACTGACTTCTCATGTACACCAGGAGCAGACAAGGTCCAGGTAAGAGAAAGCAGTGTCATTCTCTGCAAAACAGCCTAAATCTCTGCCACCTGCCCTGTTACTTTTTCTCATTTCTTTTTGTGCCATCTCTAACTTAGATTGAAATCTTCCTGAGCAGATGTGCATCAGTCTATCTTTATCTGTGTGTCAAGGTTCACACGCGTGGCCCTGCCTGAACAGAGCGATACTGACAAAGGGAGGAAAAATGACCATCTTTGGTCTGTCAGGCAGACAGTGAATATTTTGCTATCCTAATCATCAGCATAGCAAGTTTCTTTGGAGCATGTAAGTCATGAATTACCATGCAGCTCCAAGAGGAAAACTTTGCCCTTTGATTGTTTTCCAAAGGAATGTTCTCAATTTCTTTTCTGCCAAATTCATATTACAGATCATGCTAACAAATTTTCCCAAGCCTTCTTGACCTCCTCCCTTCTTCACAGTAGTAAAAGAAATTTCACTCATCACGGAGAGATGTTGAAGATTGCTAAATTTTGCTGATTTAGGAAGTGAGTGAATGAAACAAGCTTACAAAAATGTAGATACTGCATTGCAGAATGCAGCTAGCGCCATTAATAAGAAAAATGGAACTTGTGATGTTTCTGCTATTTCACAGTACGTTAGTAAATTGCCTGCTAATGTGTTACGAGGTTGGGGGTCTGCAGGCGCTCCCTCGTGTCAAGGACAGAAGTGTGCATATGGTGCTGGAGAGTGCTAATTTGGGGAAGATTGATATTTTTTTTCTGTTTCTCTTCCTCCAGCAAACCTGTGCCTGGTTTTACCGAAGTAAGACAAGGTAACAGCGTTGCTTACTGCATTGCTTTGAATGAGGTGTTTTATTTTGATTGGAGTTTGGAGTGCTCAACATTTAGTGGCACCAGTTCCTCTGCTAGTAAATCGTTTGTAGACAGCTGAGTGAGCCTGCCAAGCCTCTAGCCTGAGTAAGGACTTTGGGGTTGTTTGTTTTCTGAATGAGCAAGGTGAGAGAAAGCCACCTCTTTACTTTACTGTACTTCCCTGCTATACACAATTACAGTCACCTGTAATTGTCACGGGACAATTTTGCCACTAGCACCAATTTTTCACCAGAGTTTTCTTTCCAGGTGCCTGTTGAGATAAATGCAGGATTCAGATTTTGTGTTGGTTTTGCTCTGAGATCGTTCCAGCCTTTTTTTGAAATGTCATGTTTCAACTTAACCAATTGGCAGTTCATGCAGCTCCAGTGCCCCAGAAGCCGTTTCCAATGACGTGCTATAAAAGACCTCCTGACTGCATTTCAAAGATGTACCTTTGGATTACAGAGTTGCAGATGAGACTTTAATTCTGTGGAACTCAGTGGAGAAATGTTCATTTGCTAACAAAGGCTCTTGCTTTAATTTTTTTTCCTTCTACTCCAATTTTCTGTGAGTAATGTAGATATGGGGGCTGATCTATTGAAGCAGTTGAATCAATTATTCAATTGAATTCAATTACTATCAATGCCAATATTTCTGTGGAATTGTTATTGTGTAGGGCTACACAAAGGTATGTCTTTGTTATGTATGACAGCTTTTAATACAGTCTCTTAAATATAAATTATGGGGCTGATTTTTAAGACCTTAATCTCAGTCTTACTGACTCCCTACTTGAGCAAAATTCTTCCTGCTCCCCCGCTGCACCGGGTGCTGGTGCTTCCACACCACGGGGGAGTCTCGCATTCCCTTCTGGTTTTCTCTGAGTAAATACAGAGCTTTAAGTGTGAGTCCGTCAGGCTCACAGCAGGAATTAGGATCTGTTTGCACATCTCTGCACGGTGCTCCTAACAGGTTAAACGTCTGCGTGTGCGTTACGTTATTGAGAAACAGAGTGATTTAGATGGATGCACATTATTCCTCAGCTCTGTGTCAACAATCAAAAATGAGCTGTTGGATTTATTAGTTCCCAATCTTGCACCTATCTTAAATCATTACCATATAATAAAGACTCTGTATGGTGCATTGTCAATAAAACCTAATATTGAGAAGATTACTGATCGTCTAGTGCAAATGGAGAGCACTGTAAATGATTTAGAGGATACGTGTCAAACGTTAAAGCTATCTAATACCTTCTAAAGTAGGTTGATACTCATAAATCTAAGATAAATGACCTGTAAAACCACTTAAGAAGAAATAATACTCATTTAATCAGGCTTCCAGTGGAAAGACTAGGTAGGAGAGAAATTCATAAGGAATTATGAAATCTCTTCTAATTCAGTACTTTGTTGATAGAGAATGTAAACCCACATTTGATAAGGAATTTTAGTTACCTGAAATGATTGTTGTAATAGCACTAAATTATGACCCCACTGAAAAAAGAAAAGACCAAAGGGCATCTCTTTTATGGTTTATTGAGCTCTCATTTTTCCAGATTCAGCACTGCATGTATCAAATGGAGATATAAAGGTTATTTATTGGAATTACCGTTTTGCTGGATTGTGGGGATGGGGTGTTGGATTGGCTTTTGTTGGTGTGGCTGTTCCTGATCACTGACAACAGTAGGTTTGTTTAATGCATTTCCCTGGGAGGAGCAAGACGTCATTTATTGGGACAAGCCTGGTTAAAATTATGGTGAAACAAACTGCGTGTTGTTGTGTAGTTGAGTGGTAACTTGTACAGACTTAGTCTATTGAGTTTAGTGGTATTTTCTGCACTTAGATCCTGAAGAAAATTCTGTTTTCTTTTTTACTTTTTTTTTCCCCCAGACCCATTAGAAAGGTGGCTAAATGTGGGTGGTAGAAAAATTAGGTCATGATTTTCATTACCGAAGTTCTGATTCTTCAGTTCTTATGCGGACAGAACTTCCATTCTCTTCAATAGGTTTTTAAGGCCACTTGTTAATTCCTGTTCATCCTTTTGGCTTTGTGACTGCTCAGAGCTCAGCATCGCTGCCAGCATTTATTAGAACTTGACGCAGATCTTTTCTTGAAGCGACTGTAATAGTATATTTAGCCATGGAGAAATCTCTCGGAAGAGCAGTGTGCTGTGACTCGTGTGACTGTGCTGCTGCTCTGTTGACCCTAGCAGACTTACTCAATCGTTTACATAGTGGCAAACGAGATCAGATTCTGGCTTGATGCCTTATTTCCCTTGATCCAATAAATGTGCAACTTGCAAATGCATTTTACTTCAGTTCACATTTTTTTAAGATAAACTGGGTATTGAACGTCTTTCCGCTTACGGTGAAAAATAAGGATGCCTAAATGCTGCTCTGAGTGGTATTAATGAATGAAATGCAAACGCATCTGATCCGTATATAACTCATTTATACTGCAAAAATAACCCAGGGATGTGGTCAAAATTATCACCTGCTTATTTCTTGCTTACCCTCACAGAGGGCAAAGCATGCATGCAAACATACACATGCTTGCTATGCAACGGCCGTAGTCACACGGAGTTGTAGCAGCAGTGTTTGAATTGGCTGGTTTTGTAACGGGGGTGCAACCTCGGTGGCAAATTTCCATTGGCTGGGAATTTTTGAGATACTGAAGTCTATCCAAAAAAAAAGCTTGTTGATTTACTTTCTCTTCAGCTGGCATAAAGCTAGAGTCATTTTACTAAAATACCGGTTAAACTGAGCATACATTAAAGAAAGATCATTTCAGAAATCTGTCAACCTTGGGAATGGTGCTTTTCCATTTCCTGAGAATACCTGGGAGTAATTGGGTTTGCTACTCGGAGGCAGAGCAGCTGTTGCATGTGTATGTTCTATGTGCATTGTGTGCGTGGTGTATTTGTTATTAGTTTAAAAAAAAAAAAATCGGAGGCAACAGCTGGCCTGACTTCTACCTGGTGGCTGGTGGTGACAGACACTGTAGTGTCTGGCTGTTGACAGAGAGCAGGGAAAAATGCGCAGATGATTGAGGACTGGAGAAGGCTCTGAGAACTGGAAGCTGAAGCCTTCAATCATGGAAAATGGCTTGTGAAGGGCAGAATTGCTTGGAGCTGATCAATTTTTATTTTGATGTCAGTGCTTTTCAAAATCTATGTTTTGGGGTAGGGTTTTTTTTTAAAAAAAAACCCAAGGGATGACAGAAAGGATGATGTCAGGTAACTAGTTATTAGTTCTTTTAGGCCAGTCAGGTAATGGGTTTTTTATGGGTGTCAGGTAACTAGTTAACTAGTTATTTTATGGTAGTTAATTTGTTTACAAGGCTGGGAGATGCGGGTGGCTCAGACCAGTTGGGAACAGAAGGCCACTGGGATTTGATTAGGTGTCGAGAATTTGCATTGTTGAACCACAAAGGGCTAAACAAGCAAACGGGACTGTGGGGCGCATCCTCCACTTACATCAGCTGCAAAAACAGCATCGAGGGGCCCTTAGCAACGCTTACCCCAGCTGAGGACCTGCCCCTTCCTCTCCCACACGGCATGTGGGAGAGACCCTCATTCCTCACTTATAAGCAGGCAAATCACACATGCACACATGCTCCTCGGCTATAATTAAATTAAAATCTCGCTAATTTGGAAGCATACCTATCATGTTCTCTTCTAGGAAGAAACTATTATTTCTTCTTTTATTCTTTTCTGCTTGAATCCCAAGCTATCAATGGCTTTCAAAGAAAAAGGAGTTTTTCTTTAGAAAAAAGTCTATTCAAATTATTCATGATTTATATCAAGAAGGGACCTTTCCTCTTTCAACTAGCAAAAAAGGGGGAGTTTGATCTTCCTCAACATCATTTGAGAACCTTGTGCGTTTCTTTCCAGAACTAAAACTTTCTTATAAAGCTTCGGATATTCAGCAGAATAATGACTATTACATAATTGAAGCTCGATACAATGCTGTGGGACTAATAAATGGTCTCCTGGTTCTATAGAAAATGTAACAAATCATAATAGCACTTCTTGGGACTAGGCCAGGCACAAATGACAAAGCTGCTTTTGAAAGTAAGTTGTGGCCAGAAATACTCTTGGACCAAGATCATTCTCTTGATTGTCAGGGGGACATTTGCTCCCTTTAATTTTCAGCCTAGATTTTATGTTGAACCTGCAACACTGAATAAGATCAAGCCCGACAGAGCTGCTACTGCAGCTGTTACAGATGTAAATGTGGAGAAGGCCATTTAGGACGACTCTGTTTCCCTGAATATGTTATTTGGAAAGTATGCAGATTATATTAAAAATGGCTTGATATGTCCTTATTGTGTGTTTTTTAACGGAAGAAAAAGATGCTGCACTATTAAGCGGCTTATTAACCTTTATGATCACAGCTCTTTTACTTAGAAAATAATTGTTCTATTGTGTGCTGCGAAGCTGCCTGTAAACAACTGGCAAAGGGGTATACTGCTTTGTATTCTCCATGGAGAAAATATCAAATTCAATTGATTAATCAAAGGGGACATTCTTTGATGGAAGGGAACCTTTTCAAACTTTATTAAAAATATTGAATAAACCATAAGCAATCAAAGTTCATAATCTGAACTCCTGCTCTACTTTCTCGAATACAGTAAACCTTCAAAATAACTCATAAAGCAGGAGATGAGATGTCTGTAATAAAAAAACAAAACAAAACAAAACACCCCCTCAGAGCAGCATATTCCAAAACCTTTATCTTGATCTGGATCTCAGCTACACCATTGCAACTCCACTGATTTTACTGGAGTCACTCTGTGTTTCCGCTGGAGAGAATGATAATAAGAATTGAGTCTTGGGCCCTTTTTCAGTGAGTAATTCAGAAGCATCCTCACACCCTCTGTCTTTTCATAGAGGGTTTTTCCCTTATTCTGAAAGAAAAAATGAGATTGCCGTCAGCAAAGCTGCCTGGTGATTAAAGATAATCTAGGTATGACCTGCAGGCTGAATAACTGTCCCCTCTGTTCCAGGAGGAAAGCAATCATATGGCCAAACGCAGAATGGCTGGTGGGAATGAAGACAAGGGAAATGGAAATTCCCAGAGGTGAGGAGAAGACAGAACTCAAACAGGTGGGACTAGCATGTCTCTGTCCTCCAATCAGCACTGAAATCATGGGCCCTATCTGAAATATGTGTAAAGCCATCGTGCTGTTCAAGATCAAATTCAAGTGGACGTTAGCAAATAAAATGCTTGTATTTAGCAGCAGGAAAAAGTTATTGGAATGCTTCCAGGAATTTTGATGGGAAGAAAAAAACAATTGAGGGAAAGAATAATTGAAGGTATACAGGCAGAGAGTGAATGAGAGGAAGCGAACACAGTGATTGATCGTGGCACAGTAATCTGATGCCATTTTTAGTTAGGTCACAAGGTAGAGCGGGCTCAGAATAAGAAGCACCGAGACAGCACAGAGAGTGACAGAACGGTGTCCTCTGTGGCCATAGGGGCTCAAATGTACAGACTGGAGTGAGACCCCAGGCAAGCAGTTAGCCTAGGTGGCTATCTAGGACAGCAGCAACAAGAAATGTGAGCTCTGCAATCTTTCTTTTTTTTTTGTATTGCCTTCCTATATTGTCCCCTCTGTGTCCATATTCCAAGCAGAGGTGGAAGGGCAGAGCTGATCTCTATGCCTCAGCCGACACACAGGCTGAACCGCACCAGGGGATTTTCACAACCGCACCAGACAAGGAGGTGAGGGTGGGAAAGGGGCAGCTTGCAGGCTGCGGTAAGCTCTAGCTGGAAGGTGGGATGGAGGGCAGGGAAGGGGAGGACATCTGATGGTACCCAGCAGCGGCTGTCGAAGACCTTTGTTATGAAGGGAGTAGTTTGTAATTTCTTTAGAGTAGCACCCCTGACCCAATGGGGAAAAAACCCCAAAAAACCAAAACACATCACTACCACCACCCTGTGAGCTTTTGGACCAGCACTCTTGCCTGAACGAAGTGTTGGGGATCTGTCATCAAAGCCTCTGTCTCTGGTTGAGTCCTCCTTTGCTCTGGAAATTAAGGCTGTCCTTGGGAGCAAAGAGATTTGCAGTGAAGACCCTTGCTGGTCCCCAGCCAGGGTAAATACAAAACCTCTAAAACTCCAATTAGTTGTTCGGGTCAAAAGAGATCATACTATATAAAAAGCAGCCTTCCTACATTCTGTGCAGTACTGCTGCTTATCCTAAATACTTGATTCTGATAAGGCAACACATTAAAAAGAAAAAAAGACACTTTATTAAAAAAAGAAGCCCTTTCACAGAGTGACAGATGAATGTAATGACAGATTAATATAAATTTTAAAACCTGAACATTATCCTTCAAGGGGAAAAAGCTCCTAAATACACATGCAAAACAAAAATGGCAGAGAAAAATCTCTGACAGTGCATTGCACAGAATCATTTATTAGGTCTCTGTAAGTGATCATTTACATGAAACTTGCATTTAATCTAGTATTCAACCATTCCCTTTTATCTTCTGGCTGCATGTGTTTATGGGAAACAGTGGTCCCTCATCCTGTCTCATCTCCCTTCCAGTACCAAGCTGCTTTTTTTTTTCTGGAGTGTTCATGCGGGGGGACATAGGGCAGAGAAGGGAATTTGAACACCCCAGTTTCAAACTCAGCTCTCTTCCTGATTCTGGCTTAGACCAAAAGAGGAAAATGATCACCTCTGCTTTAGAGGTGAGCAATTATTTCAAACACAAGTAAAACCTCAATTGTCCTCTTGGCAGTACAGCCCTTTTGAGTCAAAGCACAGGGGAACAGTCTGTAAGCTATAATGTGGTCCAGGGCGCACAGAAATATTAGCTTCATTATCCTGTGCAGAGGTACTCTTTCTGGGATGTTCGCAATGGCATGTGGGCTAACTACGAAAATTATTTACTTGTGCTGCTATTGCTAAAGCACCCAAGCAAGGTATTTCAAAACTAGACCTGTGTATCTGCATGTGTGGCAATCACTGAAATCATTGCACTGTGAACTCAGCTTAATACCCTGGATTTCTGCTTAAAACTGTTGCACGCCTGGGTTGAGATCTAAAGCCATCTCCTTGACCTGCTCCCAGGAGTACCTTGCTCAGGGAAGTTGGCATGATGTGAAATTGTCTCCCCTCTCACAAGGATGTGGCTCATGGCTTCTCAAGGCCATGTTGACACCTCTTGACGAATGTGAGTTGATGGCAATGGGTATAATATTCGCTTTGGAGGTCTCCAAAAATCGGAGTGCATCTTTCCTCAGGTGTCCCCTTGTGGTGCCTGCCCAGCTGCCCTGCTGGTCTCCACCCCTGATTTCAGCAAGTGACAACAAAAGGCATTTCAAATTGAGAGGAGGTATTTAAATACTGTCAGGAACAACAGAAAAAATGACCTCAAACAATCCCACAGAAAGTCCTTTGTTATTTTCAAAGCACTTTCCCAGCTTGACACCTTTGCTTTTTTATATCCAATATAAAATTCAAAATGTTTTATTCCAGTGCAGTACATGAATATAAAATATAAATATATCAAACCTCACACTACCTTTTTTGTGCTACTGCTTTGAAAAAGGACCTGAAGTAAACTCAGTGTAAAGATCGAGAAAATTATCGAGAAAATTCCACTTCTCAAACTTTTCTCAAGCAAGCATGCTTACAGCAGTGAGGAGCAGCCTGGATGCGGTGGCTACGTGGGCGACAGGTCAGGACTGCTTGGGGATGAGCACACTGAGTATTTCGGGTATCCCTTGCATTGGGGTCCCACACAGACAGGCTGTCCATTACCTCCCCTTAAACACCATCCCCCCGACGCCTGTGCTGCTCCTCCCCGGGCCCATGGCTGCTTTCCTTTACACACCTTGTCCTTGGCGAACACCAGTTGTTGCCAACCTCTTGACAAAGACAGAGGTTGCTCTTACGCAGCTGCCAAAGGGGCAGAACCTGTTCCACTGGCCTTTGCATGCCCCTAGGCTCTGTATTGCTGCGATATGCCCCTCAACACCACCTCTCCTCTCTCTTTGTTACTACAGTCACCTATGCTACTGATGTTGCCGGAGAGCGAACTTCCACAGTGCTGCTGCCCTCCTGTCTGGTGAACATGGCATCCTGCTGCTGCTCGCTGTTTCACAAGGTTTCTTCTGACCTGCTCACTACACAGGTGAGTACAAGAAGCAGCACGATGACCTTCGTGCCGCGCATGGCTCAGTACAAGTTGGTCCCGCTGGTCAGGAGCAGGGGAGAGAGCTGGAGTAAAGAAACCCTGTCCCATCTCTCAGGGGCTGGCAACATCTCTTGGTTTCCTGACACCCTTTCTGTGGGATGCAAAAGGTCAGTAGAAATGGTCTGGTGTGGTACTATACCCGACAGGTTGATATCTGATTTCTGCTTTCTTTTCTGCTAATTGCTGGGATTAAATGGCTTTGAAATTACCTCATAGTAACCGGGGATGGGCTTGGGGCCGGTGTTTACACAGAAATTGAAGTAAATCAGTTCAGAGACGTTTGGAATAGGCACACCCGGCAGCACGCAGCAAAGCAAATAGTTGGGTGAATTTACATCTTATTTAGTACGTCAAAAAAAGTTTTAAGCTGTGACTTGGAGAAGTCAAGCCAGGAACAATAAGCTTGTCTGGAGAATTCTGGTATTAGAAACTAAAGGATACGGAACCATGTCCAAGGTAAATATTGACGTGACTCAAGATGAACTAGTAAAACGTTTAATGAAGCTGAAAATAAGGCATCTGGGATAAATGTTTATTGTTAAAAACGAAACATTCGAGCAAAAGTAGCATAGTGATGATGGAGGTTATTCATAGGGAAGCCAAATTGGGGAAACAGCATCATCTGAAAGAAACTGACTCCAGCTATTTATGAAACATGGAAAAAATTAGAATTATAACAGAGCTAAAAATGTAAGTGAATAGCAAACAGTCGTTATGGACATTCAGAGTGGATTTTGGAGACTGAATCATACCAAGGGACAAATTACTCCAGTGTCCAGAATAACTCTATTGACTTTGACGGATTTCTCTGTATTTGCCTTTGTGTAATTGAGAGTTTACTCCCTTACGCCGTATGAGGACTGAATGTTAAGAAACTTTGAGAAAAAATATTGACTTTCATTCATTCCAGTGTCATTCTCTTGATGATAGAGAATAAGTCACATTAACTTCACAAGGCATTTCAGGAACACATTAGGGCTTTTTTTCCCTTTTGTGCAGCAGGAAAAAAAAAAACCACCTTGAACAATGCTGTGAAAATAATCAGAAAGGCTCCATTAAACTAGAAATGGGAATAAATTGTGCTGCTATATTAGAAGTCTTACAAGGAAGTCTGCGGTGTTATCAGAATGCTCGGTTGTAAAATCCATCGAGCCAGGCTGTGGTAAGCCAACGTTACATTCACACGTTCGCCAGTGGTGGAGATATTGCAGAAGAGATGGCAAAAGCTGAAACTCTCTGCTTAGGCGTGCTCTATAAACCAGCTTTTTTTTCTATCTCAAAGTGCGACACTAATACATAAGGACTGATTACATACAAAAGGTACACTTGATCTTTTCCCATGTAGCATGCCTATAGGTGTAGTGGCATTGCTATGTTAGATATAAAAAAATTCAATAAACTATCTGGTGATTATGCACACGCAGCTGCAGTCCCCCAGATGGCTTTGTAGTGCAATACAAGGCCGCTCGTTCTCCCAGCCCCAAGGCAGAAGATAATCTGTACGGCTGACCACGTGGCAGAAGGAATAGAGGCAGGGCAGGAGGAGAAGCAGGGAGCGATGCCAAGGGAAGAGAGCAGTTAGGAGACCCTGCCATGCTGGGGCAGCGCATCCACCCTTGCTGCTTGGCTGCTTCTTATGGATTCGGGTAAACAACAATTGTCGTGTTTGGCTCTGCTCCATCTGTCAAAACCTTTATCCTAGGAAGAGGCGAATGCTACAATCTCTCTTTGTCCTCCAAGCAATCTTTTGGAAAGCTGGGGTCCAAAATAATTTAAGACTTTAAAGCATAACCATCAGCTTCTTGGACTAGATTTAGAAAATCCACAGACAACCCATCCGCTTCCTTCATCTCCTATTTATTGAGAAGGTTTCCTTTGGCTAGCCTTCTTGTTAAGGCCACAATCAAATCATAGTTGCCAGTAGATTTTATTACTAACATAAACAAATAGCGGGTTATTTTGTTATTGTCCTAAGCTTCAAAGCTGAAGCTGTCTTAGCATCAGTAGGTTCTACCAGTACTGACATGCAATTGGAATATAAAGGAGATGTTGATAATAGAAAACGTATGTTGCTTGTGTAGATCATTGACCGTCGCTTAAATGCTCTCTGCAAAGCACCTCAGCACGTTGATCAACCAGCAACCTCAGCCAAAATAACACTAGAGCTGCAAATTCTTTGAGACGCTGCACAGCGGCATCCCGAAGGATGCTCTTCCCAATGCTGCTTGCCCCAGAGGAGGATGTTGACAAAAGCAGCAGATATGTAGGATCACTGCTGGCATTGCTCTCTGAAACTCATGTGCAGCAAAGGTCTTCTCTGGGCATAGAAAGAAGGATTTAGTGAATATAAAAATGCATCAAAAGCAGATAAGGGCTTTTTGTTGTCCCTCCCCCCACACTATTTTATTGGGTTTGTGCCATAAAAACATTAGCTGATTAACTCAGTATCAGAAATGCAAAGCTGCTAACTAAAACTTGTGTGCAAAGCCACATTCGTGTAATGCCTTGATAGTGGTAGGGTGAGATTTTCCTTTTTCCTGCTTCCTCACTTTAAAAACTCAGCCAATATAACTTTTTCCTGTCATCATAACATTTGGCGCTATTCCCATATGTGCAGATTGCAACATCTGCAAGTTTTAAAAATTAATATAGAGTTCCGTAATTGTATAAGCCTTGATCATTTTAATGGTCCTAAACAAGGAACTTAGCTTTGATGCAAACCAAGATGCAGTCGGTAGATAAAGCGCTCTCCTTGTACAAAGCAGGCTGCTCTAATGGGGCCGGTGTGTCCATGTTCATGTAGTTGATACTCATGTGGATGACGATCATGCTGTTGAGGAACACGCTGAGGTCATGCTGTTGAGGAACAGAAAGTGGACTTAAGTTGCTGGCACACAGAAGCTTAATAGGTTACTAGTAAATGGAATCATGGGTGCTAAATTGCAAAGCAATCGCATTTATTAGAGCTTATTTCTGTCACCCACTGCCCACGGAGATCCAGCAGGAAGGTGTTCGCAAGTAGAGGGTGACCTGTCGTCTTCCGCACTGCTAGAGATTTTGTCATCGTTATGCAATGACCACAAGGTGATGTACAAGCAATAGGAGGCTTTGTGGGGGAGAGGGAGTCGCACAGGAGGTGAAGGAGCAGGCTGTGAGTGTCCGGGCTCTACTCATGAGCCCAAGTCAATGCACTGAGCAGTTGTACTGATTACAGAGGAGCTTGTCCAATGTGAAGGGAAAGAAACCTCATAATCTTCCTGTTTACAAGTTACTGTTTCTTATCTGTGTTTCTTTTTGCCATCTGGCTGTAGTGTTAAAAACTGAAAGTTAAACATTTAAAACCTCTTTTAATTGTGTCTAAAACTGTGGTGGCCACGTTGTGGGTGAGAATTTGCCACAAGAGAGTGATTCCTGGAGCTGCTGTGGCCAGTTAGCATCCTACACCGGGCAGCTGCTTGTGCTGCAACGCGTGCTCTGGAAGCGGACAGGCTGTGGTCTGCGATTCTGCTTCCCAAGAGCAGCTGCCCCAGGATTTCCAGCTCTAGCACTGGTTTTTGGTACTGTAGTCCATGTACTTTCCTCCAGGGTCTTCCTGTGAAGAGGGGGCACAGCATCAGCATGGCTGATGGTACAGTCCAGATACTTAAAAAGTTAAATCAAACAAGACCATAAATTGTGGGCCATGTGAGACACAGCACAAGTAATGGCTGCTGGCATGTTCCAAGGAGCAAGTCACCCATCTCTTGGCTTCTTTTTCACCTTTAATTCCTGTATTTCTAGGCTTGGTGTGTGAGGTTTCATTTTGTCCGTTTGAAAAGCACATCATATGTGGATGCGTACTTGACTTTGCACGTATCATTGAAAGCCATAAAGTGGCCTAGTCATTACACAGTCAGAGATGTTGGAAGTATGGTTCAGTATTTCCAGGTTTATTGAAATAATGGTCCCTTGTTTGTTTTTCTACAGGCAGGCAAAGTAGAAACATAGCTGTGAACAAGAACATAAACCTTGCTGTTACCAAGCACTTGGCAAGCAGTTTTAGGAATGCTTCTGCTTTTCCTATGTATATATAAAGCCTTAGAGAACTCTCTGACTGCAACGTATTTCAGTGTAAGGGAAGCAGAAATAAAATCAGGCCCTATATTTCATGTGTTCAGTAATGGAGGACCAAAGCAGGAAGACAGGTGCTTTTCTGAAAAGAATGAAAGATCTGAGCAGCTGATTCATGGTGAAGTAATATGCTTTTAGCTGAGAAGGTTTATTGTAGCTGAACCTCATGCCATGCCTCTAGCCGATATCTTAGATGAATCAGCAACTTGCTATTTTTATCTCAGCTGTACCAATGGAGTTTATAATATTGTTCTGTCGGGGCTATTTATACATCATCACATGCCTGACTACTCCAGGCTGTGCTTTTTTCCCAGTCTTGGATGATGTCATCGTGAAGTAGGCAGTTGTATTGAACAAAGGCTTTCTTCAGAACAGCAACAATTAAAGCTTATGGCAGAGTACAACACCAGACGCCACTGAAATACAGAGATAAGCTCCCCAGTTTTAAGGTAGCTCTAGAGAGGGCTTTTGATGCACCAGTAGCTGGTCCCGTGGGGAATGGCTTGAAGTCCTACAGCTGTCATTGCCACACCTGGCCTTGGAGATGTGTAGGGAGCAGTGTGCTCGGAAGCCGGGGACGGCTCTGTATGAAGGACTTGCTAATGGTGTAATTATTCAGGAAAATAAAAAGAAAAAAGCTCCTCCAAGAAGGGAGATTTTCTACTTCTTCTCCTCTTTGAGACGCTGAACAGCGGCATCCCGAAGGATGCTCTTCCCAATGCTGCGTCTTCTCCTCAGTCATCCATAAATAGAGAAACAGGGGTTCTCTTTTCTCTTCTGCCAGAAAACAGCCATCCACCTTAAATGTTTTTGCTGTATTGGGCAGTTTTGAGGACGCCTCTGCAGGCCTGGCCAGCCTGGAAGCCTGCAGCCTTGCCATGTGTGTCTTCCCAAAGCCAGGAGACTGAAGCCTATCGTAGCATGAAGCAATGAAAGATCTACAAATGATTTGCAAAGGAAGAATTCAGTGTCCTCAGCTGATGGCCTTTTCATTTGTGATGTTCCAGCGAGCCTGAAATTCTTCACTCCATCCCTATTCCCCAGTGCATCACGTGCATTTCCAGCTGTTTGTCATCATTCCATAAGGCCAGCAACTTGTCAACATCAACAGCTGTGTTCTTCTCATCTGCTACTTGTATTTGAATTCTCAGAGTTTTAACCACTGAAACTGTCGATCAGCGCTGTTCAGACACAACACGTATAGCTTTTCCCTAGAAGCGGTTCCTCAGGAGCTCCATATGTCCTCCAGCCAAGCTATGACAAGTGTGTCACTGGGTCACAGATGGAGGTAAAGGAAAGAAAGTGTTACCCCCCCCCCCCCCACCCTGTGCCTACGCTTTGCAGTATGATCACAATAACTAAGCAACTTGTTGCAGAAGTACTCATCGGGTGGACACAATTACTAGATACTCCAGAGACAGAGCTAGGACATGATTATGCTGTGGTTTTCAACCTCTCTTGATTTCCAGACCTCTACTTCCATTTTTCCAATGGAGGTTCAGATCCAGGTGTGGAAAGCTGCTGTCAACAAGGTCAGTTTTTCCCCCCATTAGCCTTCACAGACTTTCCAGTATGTCCCACAATCCCTTAGGAACCTGCTTCCCCCAGGCAGGAGAGCACTGGCCCAGACCTGGGGAAAACTGTCCCAATAGCCTTTTTGCAGTTACAGTGGCCA
Organism: Fratercula arctica; assembly: GCA_947846985.1. NCBI lineage: Eukaryota > Metazoa > Chordata > Aves > Charadriiformes > Alcidae > Fratercula > Fratercula arctica. The sequence continues at coordinate 33,915,026 of CANTUZ010000010.1, forward strand.
CCCCTCGCTTGGGAATGGCCCTTCCCAGTGCTCTGACATTTTTAAGCTCCCCTTAAATGACTTCTTTCCAAAGCCTCCTTCCAAGGTTTGGCTCCGTGCAAATCATGTCAGCATCTGATAAAGGCTCAAAACAGAAACAGAATGGTATAAATAGAAATTAAGTAAATTAGGGAGAGGTGCCAAAGCAGCAAAGCCCTAATGGTAGCCGTGGCTGCGTGTGCATGTGCAGTGTGGCTTCCAGCACTCGCCAGAGTGCCAGGCTGCCCCTCAGTATTCTTAGAAACATATGCATCTGCTGTGTCACTGGCACTGCCTGCTCAGCCTTGGATGGGCTTTCGCATCTTCTCACAGACTCTTTAGAAAGCTTGGGTTTGTGCAGAGATTTGTTGCCAGAGCCCCAACCAAGCCAGCAGCAGCCTCTCGGTGGCTGGGTATTTTTTCCATGCTTGGTAAACTGTGCTTGTGCCATCTGGTCAATGCAAATAGCCTTACCCTCCCTCCAGCCAAATTTTGTGGAAATTGTGGTCTACCTGCGTCGTCAGCTCAGAAATGATAGGATATCGTTTATTTCCTTCATGAACCAAATGAAACTTGGGCCAGATTCCCAGCTGGTAAGAATCAACATGACTAAGCTGAAGTAATTTGTACCACCTGATGGTCTTCATTATAGCCAGGGCTGGAAAGATAGAGCACGTCATTTGCTACTTATTCGTTATTGATGCTGGTTTTCCATAGGGGTGTTGATCACAAGTGAACAGGAGATAAATGGGTGAGAGCCATTCCCTGTAAGCAGCATGACAATGGTGGGTTGAGGTCCTTCCAGAAATGGCAATGGTTTTAAAACCATGTGTGTGGTGCTGGGTCTGCTAAGGTAGCCCTTAGCCCCTGGATTTATGCTGATCCAGATTGCCTTGTGCTGAATCTTGTCCTGATGCCCCTCCTTGGCTTGCAGGTATGGAGCAGGGGGGACTCTGGGGCAAGGGAGATGATATTCTTCTGTGAAGAGCTGTTGGTCTCCTCAAGCTCAGGGGAACTGCCAAGTATGATCAGTCAAACTGGAGATCTTCTTTGATGCTGCAAAACAACTGGTGAAACTGTTAAGCAGTGTTTTAGGGAAAGGTAACATCTCCTGCTTCTCCTGTTAGACCAACTGATACGCTCAGGAAAATGTGGACAAGGTTTTGGGTACATGGTTCTGTGTAATTAAAAGGAGCGCGCTGAATGAATGGGCCTGGAGTAAGGGAGGCAAAAATAGAAAAAGCCATCTGTCAATATGCTACCGGACGGCTAATTGGGAAGCCTCATGTCTCAACTGCTAAATGTCCTCCCTCATTTCTGTGCAAAACAGCGACAGCAATAGCAATCTCTCCTCAGGGACTGGGCACAGCTCAGTGCAACGGGGCATCTGGGTGAGCTCCCCCAAGGTGCTTCTGCGGCGGGTAGGATGCTGCTGCGTGTGCCAGGAGGCGTTTCTGTCCTGAGGACCACCATCTTCCTGCGGTCAGGCAACAGGAAAAATCCCCATGGCAGAAAAGGTAGGGAAAGGACTTGGGACGGGTTCATCTCTGTTGTCACCGCCTGCTTGGGCAGGAGAATTTCCTCCACAGCAAACAGCCCAGCTGCAAAGCCTGAAACGGAGAGAAGGCAGCCCATCTGGGGCGGCTGGATTTATCAAGATGAGAGCCTTACATTACTTTGAGATGTTACCTCTACAAATAGTATTTGAACATTATAAATATATATATATGTAACGTGTATTTAATGATTGATTTCATAGTCACCACACATGTTGGAAACATCGTTAATGCGATGTTATAGACAGGAGTTAGTCCAAATTAAAGGCAGGAAATTCCAAGGTATTGTTCTTATGGAAACTGTGACAGTTGAATTATACGGGCTTGTTAAGGAACTAAAGATAACCCCATTCAGAGTAGATAAAAACATTATGTATGAGCAAGGAAACTGAATTACAATTGCAGTGGGAGCCATAAGTCTGAGTATCTTGACTGTTGTGTGCAGTAAATGGAAACTCCACCATGCTGTTATATTAATTTGGCACTTTTTATTTAGGGATGAATCTTGAAATTCTTTGCCTTACAACTCCAGTGGAGGTAATGGAGAGTTTAAAATCTAGAAGGATTCAGACATGGAGATTCAATGGGGTTCGTGTAGGTAGGATGAACTTCCATCTTGATTGTTCCTTCTGTTGTGTTTTGGTGGCGGGTGTAACTGTGGAAAGCATCCTGTGTCATCTTCGGACTCACTGAGGGGAGACTGCACAACTTGTAAACAAATACTGGAATTCATTTCTTGCTGATCACAGCCTCCTCTTCTGGAACAAAAACCGTGCCAGGATCCTGGAGAACAAAAGCAATCTGTCAGCATCCATGGCACACCTCAAGGGGCCGGTACCCCTTCCCACCACCGCACGCCCCTGCTCATGGACAGGGGCACTCGCAGGCTGTGAACAGCTTCCCAACAGGATGACCATGGGGATGAAGGCCTCCAGCGTATCTGGCTGCCATGTGCCATGCTGCACCCTTGCAGCTGCCAGAAATTCGGGTTGGAGGAGCATCTTGGGGGGAGCACTTTGGGCTGAGGAGAGCATCCTCAGTCAAGGTCACCATTATCTTTGTTTGGGGACCACTGAAAGAGGCAATGGGGCTTGGTACCTGCTGCCCCTGCCGAGTGCCCATCCCGAGGGAGCATCCCGGCATCTGCTAACCCCTGCTCCAGGTAGCCAAAGCGAAGGGACACCTCTGCCAGCAGATTTGGGAGGGGATTCTCTCCTTTTAGCATCACGTCAGAATTCTACAGTATGAAAATCTGATGGAAAAAAATGTATGTCAGCTGGTCATCCAGTATTTGAACCCTGGCATCAGTGCACTGGCCGCGCTTCTGAGACGCAGGGGAGCAGCTGGTCAGTCGGGCTCTCTCTGGGCTGGGGTGGGCTTGGGGTCTACCCCAGCTCTGGCTAAAAACGATGGCTGGGTTTTCCAGGGTGGTTAAGGGAGAAGGTTTTTTTCTGTAATTTTATTGCAACGCCCCTACCTTGCCACTAGTTTTCCTCCTCCGAGACAGTAATCAGTCTAAGCTTTGTTGCCATAACGTTACGCACGTGGAATTTGAGACATTTTGCTTCTGCTTTGCTTTCTTTTAATCGGGCTTGCTTGAAATGTCATATTTAAATGAGAAAAACAGCAAGGCTGTGGAAATCTCAGCTATAGACTGCGAGGCAGAGCTTGGCACGAGGCAGCGGGGCTACCTGAGATCTCTAATTGCTGCCTATAAATATCAAATATCAGTATGTTTAGAGAAGGTGAGTGCAGAGGACAGAAAATAGTTTTACTCTATGCTGTAGTATGATTCATGCTTTAAAGATCAAGATTAAAAGTCTCTGTTAGGTTCCAAACTATGATTTTATTTTCATTTACATCAAAGGATATAAGAGCCTCCAAACCCAGTATTTTTAAAAATAACTTAAAACATACTGTCTGGCAATGCGAGTCCCAGTTAGTGCAGAAGCAGCCAGGCTCTCCTCGTATAAAGCAAATAACTGAAAAAAAAAAAAAAAAATCAGAATTAAAGAAATACCTTGTCCTCAATTTAACTCTGACAGCTCGTAGTGTATTTTTGTTTCAGGAAAAAGGCTTTATGAAACGTGGGCCCTTGCAGCCAGGACGTAGCCCTGGGTGATACGCCCTACGGATCAGCCAAAACCGTGCACCATGACAGCTTGTGCAAAGGCTCAGAGCCTGGATTTGAATTTTCGGGCTTGTTTGTATTTCAAAAGCAAAGCCACCGAATTGCATCTTGGAAAACCCTATGCCAGTGCAGGTTTCCTCAAAACGCAGCCCAGGTTTGATCAAAAAGGTTCCCAAGTCTACAAACCTTTTGACAAACCCGACAAATGTTTACACTTTCAAAGTAAATCCCAAAACAAGTGCATTTGCATGGTCTGGCATCTCACTATGGGAATTTATTCCCCCCTCCCCTTCTTGCCAAAATCCCCTCTATGCCCTGGGACTGGGCTTTCAAGGCGGGCATTCTAATATTTTTATTGATAAACACACCAGCAGGCACAAAAAATAAATATCTATACCCAAACAAAATATTTAGCTGTATTTGTAAAACCCCAAATAAAAAGCAATTTTGTACTTTGGTTTAATTTAATGTCCATTCATGTGGATCAGGCTGCACAGTGTTCGCTTGCCCAAACCGCTACGATAATCCTTACTGCATACAGAAATACATTTTAATTACGGAGCAATAAATATTGTGTCTCTTTTTTTTGCTGTATGCATTTTTTTTTTTTATCAGCAGACAAAAGCTGACATTTATTTTACTGATAGCCCTGTATTTCCCCTCCCGCTACCACCGCAGCAGAATTTCCCTTGCCCAAGGAAATTGAGAGGATCAGAGCACATCTGATGTTCCATTAATTTAAAACGGCTGCCAGGACTTGCATATTGTAGCAGCTTTAAAGTGATTGAATTTGGATTATTTCAAACTCTGGAAAGTCCTGCCTTGCCTGACAGAGGCGTATCAAGTGACAAAATAAAATACGGTCCCGGTACGAGAATATCTGCGCCTACATACATTCTCTTCCCCGCGCACACAGGCAGGTTAGAAGCAATGGAAAGAACAACCCTAATTTTTTATTTATTTATTTTATTATGGGGGTTTTTTTGCCTTTTTTTTTTTTTTTTTGGTAGCAGGACCCTTTTTTAAGCCGTAGCCCAGCTAAGTGGAGACACCTGGTGTTTGTTGCAGCAAATTCACTGAAGCCACGCGAAAGGGGGAGAGGAGGAGGAGGAGGAGGAGGAGGGTGCGGGGTGGGGTGGGGTGGGGGTGCCCTGCCCTGCGCCCCCCGGCAGGGTCTGTGTGTGTCCCTGCCCCCCTGCCAACCTGGCAGTGCCCCCCCCCCCCCCCCGCCCAAGAAGCTCAGTGTATCAGAAGCTTCGCCCTCTCAGGTGTTAAATTAAAGCGCTGCCTTAGGGGTACGAACTGTTGTGCGAGGCGCAGCCAGCGCCGCGTGTAACGCCGTCCCAAAAGCCGAAAAAGTTTACGCGTGGCCAAAGGAATATGAAAGTTTCACTACAAAAGAAACGCTGCGGCTGCCAAGGCCTGATTACTCATAAAATCCACAGCATTATCACCATCCATCACTGCCGTTCTTTTAATGACCAAACTAAAAAGAGCGAGACATCAAAGTTTGGGGGGGGGGTGGGCGGGGGAGGAGTTGGGGGGGTGGCATCGCCGTCGTTTTTTCGGGAGTAAGGTTCCCTAAATAGAGGACAAGTACTGGAGCTCGACAGATTTTTTTTGACCAAAAAAATTGAAAAATCATTCGAATGAATCACAAAACATATGTTATGTTTTGCTGTAAAAGCCATGAAGTTTATGCAGTGCTCTATTATGGTGACTGCTTGGCTTTTCATGCATTCCTAAATTACCATGTAATCTAAAACCTTGTTTTCAGCTGCTCTATATTGGAAAGTCCCTTGCAATAATCAGGATGATTACAGGCTGGTGCGGAGAACAAAACTTGTTTGTATTATTGGAAATAAAAATGCAGTTTATCAGAATTTTTACCTTTCCAGGGAAAAATAAAAATAATAATAATAACAGTAAACTTTCTCTTTTCCCTTGCTGGAAATATTTGAAGCAGGGAATTAATTTTGGCCACTCTACGACTTAAAAACACATGGATACTTGGTATAAAAATACGTTTCTTTCCTGTAGGGACTTGACTCTAATTGGTGTGCCAAAACTATCTCACAGAGATTTCATTGTCTTATCTACTTACATCATCTTAATGCGATTTTATTTTACTTTGTCAAAGTCATATTAATGTAAATGTGTTCTTGATAGCAAACAGAGTTCTTTTTTATGCTAAACAGGATTCAGCTGACTCTAATAAAACAGCTTGCAATCCATTAGACTATAACTGTAATATAGTTATTTTGTTTCCCAAATAAAGGCCGTGTCAGAAAGCTGTATAAGGATTTTTGTCTTGTTTTTCCACAATAATTGCTTGGGTGGGGTTACAGTCTGATCTTTAAATGAATAGTATCGCTTGGAACAAACACTTCATATATCTTTTATCTTCCCCTTGCAATACAGTTCTGAGTTTTCTTTGAAAATGCAAAGCTACTTTTCCAGATAAGTCATCAAAATGTTTCCAAAGTATTTTAACTGCCAGATTAACTATATCTTGAATACGAAGATAGATGGCTTACATTCTTTATGCAGAAATCTTGCCAATGCATAGCAACTAGCAACAAATTAATTTCTTTTGCAACAGTGGGGGGAAAAAAAAAAGAAAAGGAAAAGAAAACCCTGCTTTGCTATGCAAAGCTCAAAAAGGTAAATAGCTATTTAAAAAGAAAATAAGGTTACTCGTTCTGAAAGGGGAAGCTGTAAGCAAAGAGCAGAGGATTAAACCTACATTTGCTTTCTTTACAGAGTCTGCGTTCTAGCCTTCTCTTAATGTATTCAGCTAATTAAGGACCGCAGTGACCTTGTGGCAGATTTTGAAATCTAGGAATTTCTTTTTTTTTTTTTTTACTTTATTTTTATTTCTTTTAACGCTGCCTCCCCCACAGAGCTTAATACAATCTGTTTCGGGTCAAAGTCTGTTTATGTCAGCAATGTTCATACTACACAACTAAAATGTTTTAATGCATTTATCAACTGGAAAATATTGCAAACATTTCATTTCCTTTGATACAGACACAAAAAACCCTCTGCCTTCATTGCAAATTCTTGTTCATATGAATCACTCTGAGTAATATTTGCTTTAACTTTCGTGTGGTTCTACAAACAGCCTTTATATGGCTGGACTTCAAAGCTGGTAGAAATAAAGGTTAGAAATGTGATAGGAGTAATCTATTATTAGGCATGAAACATTAAACCACTTTTAGTTATAAGTCTTAAAACCTGAATAATCTGGGTTTTTAACTTGCTGCATATTTATTGTGTTTTCAGTTACTTAAGTCATTTAGCGTGGAGGGACTGTTTGGAACAGAAATATTTTCCACAGGAATACGAACCACAATTGGGTTTAATTTTTCCTAATATTTAATTTAGAAAAACTGCAATATTATAACAGACGTCTCCTATGTCAAAGCTGAAATACTCACCTCAGTGTTTCTTCCAGTGTAAAATTAATCTCTTACCAGCACACTGACCCGAAAAGGCAGGTTTTAGTGAAATAGGCACGGGGTGGAGGGAGGGGGGTGGCAAGATAAAAATCTCCGTCTTCAAATAGCAGGGAGGGAAAGGGGGGGAAAAAAAAATAACACAGAGGAATGTCACAGCCCGCTGTTGACATCAAATGGCAAAAACCGATCTAAAAGCGTGTGTCTGTGAGAAGTTTCTGTGACCAAAACCCCCCGCTTTACCTGCGGTTCATCCCTTGCTGCCCCCACGGCGGGGGGGGGATGCTGGTGGTGGCTCTGCACGGGGCATCGCTGGGGAGGGAGCGCCTTGGGCCCGAGCGCTGTCACCGTCCCCCTCTTCCCTCTCCTTGGGGTAGCTACAGCTCAAAGATGGTCCAAGAGGAGGTGGATGCTGCGGAGGGATCGCTGTGGGTTTGGGGTCCTTCCAGCCGCTCAGCTGATGGGGGGGTTGGATCGACACCGTGCGTTGGTAACGTTTTGGTCTTGGTTAAGTTTGTGTACTAATACAGTAGATTAAAAATAAGCCCAACAGTTGAAAACACTTAACAGTTCAAGCCAAACAGGTCAGCCAGAAATAAACCATCATTTGAAATCCACAATTTTAAATCTTCGTGAGCCTAGGAAAGCACCGGGGTGCAGCCTGGGACCGATCCTGGTCCCGCCAGCACCGCTGGGAATTTTACCATTGACACCACCAGCCCTGTTGCCTTTTTCTGTTGATTTCAAACCTAAAAAATTCATTTTGTTTCCTTAGGTCACACTGTGCCAAGTTACTACGGCCGCTGGCTTTCCAGCTGCCCCGTGGAAGGTGGGACAGGGGCATCTGCCGCCTGCCCCCAGCCCCTCGTGGGGACATCAGCCACCTCGGACACCAGGAAAGAAGCTGGCAGGGAGACCTCGGCAACCTGGAGAATGAACCCAAAACATCAGGCGGAGCAGGTAATAATCAGAGCTACAGCATGGGGGGGGGGATGGCGGCATCTCCAGGCTGCCCTGCGGTGTCGGGGGAGGGGGGGGGGGGGGGGGTTGAGGAATTTGGTGGCTTCCCTCACAGCCACCTGTGGGATGGTCCCGGGGAGGGCCCAGGGACAGAGCCCAGGGTCCCACCTGGGCTGGGTCTGAGGGAGGAGGAGGGGAGGGGTCTCGGGGCCGTTAGACTGACTGGGCGAAGTCCCCCACGTGTGAAACCCAACGAATGGCGTGGTGTTGGGAACGGCTCGCTCGGCGGCCTTTTGCCCGTCAGGGAGTGGAAAGCTCCATGGGGCCATTTATATTTTGGCTGGTGGAAGAAAGGGGCCGCACCCACCCGCCTCATTAGTATAAAAAATGGACAACACCGTCGCCTCCACCTTTCCTCCTCCCATGCCACTCCGGCGCGCCGGGTGCCGAGCCAGCCCAGTTTAATGGGTTACCCCGCGGCCCCCGGGACTGCGGCACTGCGCAAGGCTGCGCAGTCACGGGACGCGCGCAAGCACGAAGCCGTAACAGTTGCCGACTAAGGAGCAAGAGCCCTGGCCAGCCGTGGCGAGAGATGTGAATATTGCTGGGGAAGGTGAAAACATAATGGAAACCGTTTATTTGGAGGGGTGGGACTGCATGAGGCGACAGTTTCTGAGCAACAGATACCTGTAATTCACTTGTCCTGGTCTTACGGACTTTTAATTTGCCCTACAAATCGGGTAAGTTGGAGAACGTGTAAACACCTAGAACTGCACGGGGCGATCCATTAAACATTAACTTATTGTAGACTTAAAAAAAAAAATCCCACTCTTCTGATATTAAAAACATAAGGGGAAAGAGATGCCAGGCTAGTGAATGAAGCCAGCTGACTGCTGAGAAGAGGCTATGGTTTTGCTCCACAGCTTTGCCGTTTTCAGTAATCTGACTCACTGAGGTATTTTTAGACACAGTAACAACTTCCATTGTCAAGTAATTTTTTTCATTTGAATTTTCCTCAGATTATGCTGTCCTCTCGGCCCGCAAATTCCTTTCTTCAGCGGGGCAGCGCTGCCCTCCGCGCCCCGAGGAGGAAGGGGAGCCGTGGAGGACTCTGATGATTCGGACCACATGGTGGAACAAGATAGATCTCGGCGTCAGGTTGGCAGGATATTTCCCTTTCTTCAAAGGTCTCCAAACCCAGCAAGCTTTTCTTTGATATCTTTCCAAATGGATTTATCAGCATTGGGGCATACATTTGTTTAGATTGTTCCTGCAGGGTGGGACTTTCAAAAGAGCAGAAGAGTGCCAGGTGCCAAATTCTCACCAAGTTCTCCATAAAGATTTCCTCAGCTCCCTTTGAAAATCCTAGCTGTGCTCCCCGTCACTCTGCGCATCCCTGCTGGAAAGGTGCCCATGGTACCCGCACAGTGTGGGCACAAGGGATACAGGAAAGATTGTCACATTTCAAAAAACAGGCGGAGGAAGAACTGGCTCTAGACAGAGGAAACGCATGAAAATGTGGAGGTTGGGGAGGAAACAAAGAGGGAAATGGAAACCAAACTCCCTAGACCCATCATCTTTCTTATTCCTTTTTTATCCTTCCTCTCTGTTTGCTATTTCTCTCAGGTTTTCCTCAACGCGTCTTAGTCAAAAAAGAGGTGAGCGTACGCTGTGCATCAAGAGCATAGGCAGAGCTTGGGCCCTGCCGAAGAGCTGCAGGTGACCTGAGGGCGCCAGGCGCTCGTCTGGTCCTCCTCTGGGCTCCTAAAGAAAAAGCAGAGGCTGCTGCCCTGGGGCAGAGGCTGTAGGGAAGTCAGAGGTTTGGCAACTGGTCATCTTAACGTGCTTTTCATAAAGCAGTAGCTAAGACCTCGCTAATTTTAATGCACTGCCTCGGAAGGAGATCTATAGGGAGCTGCGTAGAAACATTCCGGCTAGGAGCTACCGAATAACAACCGCACTGATGGCCAAGCGAGGACTGCCAGAGCGATTTGTTCTCCTGCCCTGGGGAACAGGCCTGATGAGGGCTGCTTGGAAAGGATGTCAGAGAAGGAATTCTTGGTTTACGAGTAAGGAGATACAGCGGCTATTCCTGATCTGTTCTAGGTGCGTTAATGGTTTGTGAGCTGCAGCCGGGTTTGTGCGTCCTCTGGATTTTTTGCAGACAGAGAAGATCTTTCCAAGTTCTCTAATACCATATTTGTAGTCATGTACCTGGCTGGTTTTTTTAAAATGCTAAGTACCTAGAGATTGCCGAGAGCCACAACGTGTCTTAGATCTAGTTTGTCCTTTCTGCCTCTTGGTTTCCAGACAGAATTTAAGATGTTGATTTTGCCCCTAAGCCCCCGTGGCTTGGTCCTGGCATGGAAAAGTGGTTCTGCTAAGGTTGGTCTTACAACACGAGCTAAGTAAGCCTCAGCACATCCCTTCTCGTCCCACGTGGACCCAAGGATTAGGTGTTGGCTCCCTACTTCAGCAAGGCCGGGCACAGACCTGGGGCAGCAGCCGTGCCTGGAGCTGCTGAGGAGGACAAGGGCGGTGAGGTGCTGGGGTGGGGAGGGCGCAGGGCCCCCGGGTCTGCGTCGCTTGCAGAGAGCCGTGGGGCAGAAGGGAGAGCCTGGAGGGAGCTCTTGGAGAGAGTCCCCAGTTTGTCCCAGGGCCAGCGTCTGGCTGGGGAGGTCCTCGGATCTCGGCACAGGAGCTGGGTTTTGAAAGGAGGTTGGTTGGGCACTCCTGACTGTAAGCTTTGGGAAATCAGCATTTCCCTTTGGTTTATTTCAAACATTCAGCCACCAAGAATAAGATAGGGGCCTGTCTTACGTGTTTTGGAGACCGAATAAAACATACAAGTCTGCAAAAGTCCTTTGCCGTGCACAATCAAATCAGCATTGCAAATCTATCTGAACGTGGCGCTCCGGCATCAGGCTCCAGATGACACGTGACGTGCTTGTGGTTTGATGGTCTTCACTCAAAATGCTGGCTAAAATATTTTTATCCTTAGATTTATTTTTAGAGTTTATGGTTGAAAGATTTCAGCTCTGGGCAGCCCTTCCCATGGCTTTTAGCAGTGACACTTGCAGTTGTGTTTCACATAATTAAACAGCCAACAATACTTAATGAAGAAATAAATAATATCAATAAAGCAGTAAATAATTATATGCAGGCAAACACCGAAGACATTATCCATCAGGCAACAGCTGTGAGCATTAGTTTTGATTAATCAATAATGTTGTACAATAGGAGCAGGAATGCTGGCCAGGCCTCTGGGGGAATCACCTACGCTTTTCTAAGCAGCAAGCGTTGTGATTTTAAGCAGAACTTTCAGCAGAATCCTTAATTAAATGTAACAGCTGGGAGCTCCTCCGTCAGCAAATGCCCCACTTCTCACCGAGAAGTTAAATGCGGAGTTTAACCAAGACCGACTTAAGGCCTCGTCTGTAGTTCGGAAGGTTTGTTGGTAGGTCTGTGTCGGGGGGATGCTACGGGGCACCACGTCCCCCAGCGAAGGCACTGTCTGGCTGCGGGCACTTGTATTGTGTATCGAAATGTAAATACAGCTGAAATTTCGCACACCTGCTGCAGCTCCTCTGGAGCCCAGCACGGGCGGGTTTGCGCAGAAGTCGAGAAGTCTGGTTCACCTTTAACGGTACGTACCTCCTGGATGGAGCAGCCTTAACGACGCTTTCAGGAGAAATGGATCTCCTGCCGGGCACATCCCTCTTCCCGAGCGCTCCTGCCAACAGCCCATTGATTTCTGCAGCACCTCCGTGGGCAGCAGCCCCGAGCCGTGCTGAGGAGGTTCCTCTCCGATCATCGGTCAGCCGGACTGCCGCCTTCTTCCTTTCCTTTTTATTTTTTCCCCTTCTTTAACGTATACAGAGCTGAAAAGAATGCAAGCCTTTCAGAAAGACTGATCACGGCACTAGATGCCAGCCTAGATAACAGGCGCAAGGTTTTATAGCCCTCACCCCAGTAAAAGGGAAAGAGGAGAAGGGACAGGAGGGGTGTCTGACGTGTCAGGGACAGGTTTCCAGAACCCACGCTCACATCTTGATGGCTTGTTCCTCACGAAGCCGATCACTGACTTCTTCTTGGCGTCTGAATAAACAAGAGCACCACCTGTCTTCCAGCGTACCTCCAAGCCCGGTGAGACCTCTCCACCAGCGCAAGGAGAAAGAGGGCAGCGAAGCGAAGGGCTGCAGCTGGGCTTGAAAGACGCGAACAAAACAGAGGTGCAGACCCACATCTGAGGGGGTATTTTAACTCTGTGCGATGGCAGGTGCACGTAGGAATTTCGCGAGCGTGAGGCACAGGGGTTCGTTGAGCTAGAAATGGCAGCGCTTCAGAGAGGCAGGGACAGGGAAAGCCCTCAGGGCTTGTTTGAAACTGGAGGTTTGCAGAAGGCAATGGAGGAAACATCCGCGCTGCTTAAAAACACAAACACTTTCCAAAGACCCATCTTGGAGCCTTTTTTCCCAAACCCTATCAGAGGGGGGACCAGGAACAGAAATCTTCTCACATGATAATTGTTGATAGCGCAACAAAACCCAGAGGGTTTCCTTACCCACTTCTCGACACGCAGGTGCTAATAAACTTCTGTGATAACATTAATATTCCTGACAGTCTCTGCGGGCTCCTTCTCCCAAACGTGAATCTCATCATCCTCTGCGAACCCGAAGTAAATTTGTGGGCGTTTAAAGGTGTAGCCCGTCGGCTGTGGCACCACCGCCTGTTCCCAGCCCCTCATACCATCTATTTTGAAAGCACCCGCCAGCCGGGGTACGGCAGCGCTGGCTGCGCTCCTGGCGTCTGGCACGGCAAACAGGCATTGCCCAACCCACGTGAACCCGGTTCGGTCCCAGATAAACGTGAAATCAAGTGAAAAGTGCTGACGGTTCCTCTTCAAGACCAGAAGACAGGATTACGGGTCTCCTCCTTCACCCGTGGAGTTCACGGAGCCCGTTTGGGTTAATCATCCCCCACGACGCCTGTGGCGCATCCAGAGGCACTGACACATTTCCCTACGTGGACGCTAAGGACGATGGTAAATCGAGTATGTTTCCTGCAAAACAAAATCTCAGTTGCATGTTTTTAAATAATTAATACAGTGTAGGTAACCTATAAAATTAATGGCTTTTCCTTTCCCTAGAAGACGGGGAAGCATGTCAATGTGCCAAAGGTACAGGCAGGGTATAGGGGGTGTGTGTGGGGGGGTGTTTACCTCCACTGGCTTCAGGACAGTATTTACGGCAGGTATTAATCTGTTCAATGCGATAAAATTAAAAAAAAAAAAAAATACAAAGAAAGAAAAAGCTTTTGGTAAGATACGGATCTCTCTCCAGAAAAGCAGCGTCTTATTAACAGATAACATATATTGACTTGACTTCAAAATAAATCCTTTTTCTGTGTCCAATTATGAAGTACCTTAAATAATTTTTTTTTTCCCCTAATTGGAAGAAGGTTTCTGCAGACCTTTTTTTCTCAAGCAGACGATATTCGGCATCTGGTGAATTGCATCAGATAAGACAAGTGGATGATATTCAGGTATTTCTCTGCCGTCCTGTTATTCCTGCTGGCACTTATTGAGCCGGAGTCCTGCGTTTCCAAACCCGGGAAGGGCAGATCTCAGCAGGCCGCCCCCTTTCTCGCTGTCCCAAGCCTGCGGTTCCCATTGACGCTGCTCAAAACGTGTTTTCCCTTGGGTTACCGTCTGCTGGTTATTTTCCCTGCGGGGTGGCAGCGATGCCCCCGGTGCGCGGTCCAGCTCTCGCATCGCCCTCGGCCCCCGGCCCTGGGGCTGCCACCCGGCACCTCACGGTCCCCTGGCTCGCTGAAATTCAGAGTGTTGGGAGTCACATCTTGTTGAAGGGCTCTGCCATTTTCGGAGCCCGTCTAGACTGCAAAGCTAGGTAAAGCACCTCTCAAAATCATCGTTCAAATGCAGCATATGTTTTGCTGCGAATTTTCAGTAGAACTCTTTCCAGTGATTTCCAAAATAAATGAGACTTTGCATAGTACTTTTTCCGTATTTAACACTGCCTTCCCGGCGTTGCAGCCAAGGCTTCCTTTTAAAGGCATGTGCATGAGATTATGCAATTGTAGTATTCTGGATACCCAGAGCAATTAAAATAAATCAGGCTAGGTATAATGAAGATGAGCCAAAGCATCTGTTTCTCAAGAGGATTTTAAAAAAAAACCAAACCACCAACTCTCTCTCATCCCCAGAGGCTTGGATCCATGGCGGTTAGACCTCAGAGATTCTTGTACTTTGGAAACGTGTCCAACACTCACTTGGGTAAGGAAAGGAGTTGGAAAGGCGGAGAAGCCAGGCTCTCTGGTACGGCAGATAGCCGCGCTCCCTGGAAGCAGTGGCTGGATAAGCCCCTGTGTTTGGCAGAGCTGGACTTGCAGATCAATTCCTTTTCCCTGCTAGTATTTCAGTTTGACTCGTGCACCTGCATTGAGAGGAGGAGGAATGAGTTCTGCCTCCTCTCCAGCGTTTACCAGACCAGTCTTATGTTTACAATCTGCAGTTATTTCAGCCCGACCTCAAGGCCGGTTGGGCGGGAGGTGCCGAAATGGCCGTCCCCCCCGATGCCGCGGCCGCCCGGCACAGCGGAGCGCTTGCCTATCGAGCCGGTTGTCCTGCGAGGCAAGAAGCAGCAGCCTTCAGGCCCAGCAGATGAGGTACCAGCAGCTGTTTTGCTTTGTTCCTCCTCTACTGCCGCTTGGCGCCAGGTGCCAAAAGCCTTTTTCAGGCAAAATTTGGGTGAGGCGAGTTGCGGGGCAGCCCCCAGCGGGGTGTTTGCTGCTCTGCCTCGAGTACGGGCGCAGGTAGGAGCAGCCTGACGGCAGCTTCGCCAAAGGTTAAATGCTGCTGAACTGCGCTGGATGATGGACTCATCACTTTTGTCACATTTGTAGCTCGGATAAAGGATGAAGACACGGGAATAAATGCGTAGAAGTGACCTTACAGGGGAAACTCTGGCTGCGAAGGGAAGAGGGAGGTTGTGGTGGTGGATGCACCAGCCCCGTGTCCTCCAGCGGCGAGTGCGGGACCAGCCAGCAGCCTGGCGGGTACGGGGGGGACTTCAGGAGCTCCTTCTCTGTGTCACTGCATCTCATCCTAGTGCTGTTAAAAAAGATCCTGGTAACTGAGAGGTCAAATGTCCTTGCACGAACCAAACTGGGAAAAATGGAAAAAACTCGGTCCCAAGACAGAAGAGCAAGAGCTGCCGTAAGCACTTGGACGTGGGCAGGGTATTCAGAGTCAAGGAGGAGGTGAAGTCCCCCACTTTCAAATGAGAGCAGGGCAGAAAAAGGCAAATTTGGGGTTTGGCTGGTGCATCCCTTGCCTGGGAACACCCCCTTTGCCCTCCCCTGCAGCACCGGCTGCTCCCTCCGAGATAGCTGCTTACCCTCCTCTGGGGCCCACCAAATTTATATAAAAAACCATTTTCTCAGACAAAAAGAAACCATGACGGCTAAGACCTGTTAAGTGGAAAGAGGTCAGCTTGTTTACTTAAACTGATTTAAATCTGGCACACCGAGAATAGCAACTTGCCTTGACCACTGACTTGGGTAAATATGGCCTGGCATTCTTAGAGACGAATATTTCCAGCTCCAGCTATCCCCATCGCACAGGGATATATATATACACACACATATGTATATTTTCACTAAAAACAGTTGAGGTAAATTATTTGACAGGAGCTGGATGTGAAATGGCTGGTGTGCGTGTTTCCAGCGCGCCATTTGCAAACTGAAGCCCATCGAAAGCCCTACCAGGCGATGTCCCCTTCCGAGCTTTATGGTAAAAAAAAAAAAAAAAAAAGAAAAAAAGAAACAGTTTGGTCGTATTTAGGATCGTTTCCAGCGGAGAGATTTTATTCAGGATTTTGTGGGGAGGCAGCTATTTCTAGCGGATAAATTAGCGTGTTTTCTGAAGTGATAGAGGCAAGGCAGGCTAGCCGGGGATAGCTCGCTGGACAGTGACGGTATTTCAGCTTTGAAATGACAATTCAGCCCTTCTGACTCCAGATGAAACGATCTCCGTGGCCTCGGCTCCCTCTTTCTTTCGCAGCCGGCCGCGCCACCACCGCACGTAACAAGGCATAATTTTACATCAGTAGAAGACGGCGCTCTGAGCCAATAGACGAGTCATACCTGATTGAATATTGCCATTTCAGGGCCGCCATCTAATCACATTTTTCAGGCTGTGTGAACAAAATAATGTTGTTATAATTACGCATGCTGTTTGTGTGTATGCGCGCATGTGTATTATATATGTATAATGACATTAGGTTGATAATATAGCTGTTTCTATTAGCTCTGCGGTATTAATAAGGTATGACAGAAAGTTATTTGATACCATTTGAAATCCCACTTGCATTTTCATATTGCTCTCAGATGTAATTCAGGGACTTGATTTTTATGAGTTATGGCTCTGATGTCACTTGTATTTTTGCCCGTAATAGGTCCCGCTGGAGCAAAATTCATCAGACTCAATTAACAGCCTCTGAGAAGTGTATCTTGGTTAGCAGCCCATCAGGCGGAAACCGTGTGGGCTCTGTTTCAGCTGACCCATGGCCCTGTGACGCTGCGTGACACCAGCTTCCCAGGCAGCAGGTAGCGGCCGCCGCAGTTTGCTGCTACCGGGAGAGTTCAGCAAATATTTTTGGGGCTGCCGAACCGCCGGCTCTTCCCGTCCCATGGCTGAATCCCTTGTTACAGGGCTCCCAATGCTCTGCAGCCATCTGGGCACCCTCCTAGTTCCTGCATTTGCCGGTGATCCATCCCACCACAGTCACTTTTTAACCTCTTGATACTTGGTAGATGATTATTTTTGTTAACCAGCCCTCTCCGGGAGCCCCGGGGCAGCGGGGGGAGAGCTTAAAAGCATCACCCCAGGACGACAAAAAGAAATGGAAGGTAAATAAGAATAACTCCAAAAGCACATATGAATGAAAGGCTGGGATTTGAAAGCTGATCTCAGGCGGGGTTTTGTGCTCGGTTACGTTGCTGATTGGGACTGGGGGATATTTTGGAGGGAAGAAAAATGCTCCAACTCCTGGTATTTTTAAATACTTCGAGCTGGTGATTCAAACGCCTGATCCAAAGGGCTCCCGAAGCCAGAGACTGGTCCCAAAACCCACTGAAGTGACCACGGAGCCTCCCGGCAACTTCAGAGGGCTTTGCATCCCACACCACGCGCCCAGCGGGAGCAGGGGCTGGCATCGCCCTGGCAGCTCCGCCGCTGCCCCGTCTCCCGCCCTGAGCGCTCCTGTAAAGCCCCTCTGCCTCTTAAAAGCCTGGAAGAGAAGGGCTCCGAGCAGAAAACGAGGGAGCGAAGTAAAGCAGCCCAAAGCGGCGCCGTCCGTCCATCCGTCCGTCCGTCCCGGCGCGGGACAGCCCAGCTGGCAGAGGGGGGGTCAGGCTGGGTTCCCTCCCCAGTGGAAAACCCAGCTTGGAGACTGCAACCGCTTCCTGTCTCCCAACGTGCCCAACCACAACTATTTTTAATTGTAAGGCATGAAAACGAAGTTATTCGATAAATTGACGCTTCAAATGCTTTTTGATTCAGCCTTGGCTGTTTATTAGGACCACTCTTTTTTTGGCTTTTATGCATTCATTTCCAGCTACCGCTCTGCCTGATCCCCATCTTATTTCCTTCGGAATCTACAGATCTGCTGTTGTTATCATTGCTGTGTTTTATGGTTTTGCATTACTGTATTGACTCGGCATACTGTAGGCTGCTTTTCTTGTCTTCTTTTTTTTTTTTTTTTTCTCCCTGCACTGAAAATAGCCTTTTATGAGAAGCTTAAGCAAAAGCCTGGAATGTCCAAAGGAAAGCACAGAAACATTACGACATTTTGCACATTTCTTTTGGCCAGAGAAAGATACAAAATATTCATATGAAGAAACTTATCCAGTGCCTGCAGGACAAAATCCAACTTTTGATTATATGTGGAATTTCGATTTCTGCTATAAACAAGCTGTGTATTTTATTTTTTTTTTTAGTAGTAGTATTATTATTTTGAAGTATAAAGAGCTTTTTTGTGGGGGGAGAAGGCTCCTGTACAGTTGATGTCGGAGCAATGATGAGCGCGCGTACCATGGCGGCTGGGAATACGTGCTCTTCTGCGCTGCCACAGCCTCTCTTGATGTCCCATTCAAAACGCTACCGACACGAGAAACTTCAGCAGGACGCTGACGGTCTCACCAGGCAGCAGCACCGGCTGAAGGGACACATGGGCTGGGGGCTGGAGCCGCGGGGATGGAGGGTGAACCCCTCCTTTTGCCCGTGCTGGGCCCCCTCCTCTGCCCCACGGATGTGGGCAGGTGGCAGGGAAGGGACCTGTGGGGCGATGGGCAGATGGCCCCCACACACCTCGTCCTCCTCTGACAGCTCTGTGCACCTTTGCTTCTAGCAAAGCAAATCTCCACCTGCAGCAGACAGGGTGTCCCCTGCGCGTGGCGACTGGCCCTTGGGAATCGCCTTTGCTGGTGTCTCAGGCGTGAAGCTGGGCCACCAGCTCACACCGGACACCAAGCCTTCAGATAATCCAAGCTCGGTGAGAAGGGACCAACCTACTCAGGGGACCTCTGAGACATTCTGGGTCTTCAAGTGAGCGTCAGCTCATTCCACCACCTGAATTTTGGCCATAGTTGTAACCCTTATGGATGTAAACTCAAGTACGGACGCTGGAGTCGAGCTCCCCCGGAATCTGGAGGTGAGATGGAGTCCTGCAGGAGGTCGATGCACCAAGTGACGGCTTGGGGTCACGGTGCATAACCGCTGCCTCCCAGCCTGCCCCGGTCTCTGCTGAGAGGACCAAAACATGCCCTTGCGTGGTTATCCAGCCCCACCACCTTATACACAACTGGTAGCAGCCGTAGTGCTGTGGCTTGGAGGGAAGGACGGGGCTCTGCAACAGAGCCGCGAGTGATGCTCCGTGCAGGGGCTCGGGGCCACCGCTGAGGTTGCCGGCAGTGCCCGGGCCCCGGCTGCTGGGGCAGAAGCAGAAGGATTCGGGCACAAATGGAAATGGGAGGTTCTCTTTGCTGCTTGATTGTGGGAAAGGAGCAGCCCTACCTGCCTGAGATAAAGAAAATGAATAAACAAATAAAAACCTGTTTGTGCCCAATATATTGTAACAATCATTTGAGGACGGTTTTATCTGTATGAGAATATAACCCTGCTTAAACATGCCAAGGTCAGTGAAAACAAAGGTGAATTGCTGAAGAAATGCGAGTTATTCCGGCCGGGAGTTCACTGGGGGTGAAAGGGAGCACCACTCCCCGTTCCGTGGGGCTGTGCCCACGTGTGGGTCTCCCTGGCGTCACCTCCCACACCCGCCCAGCCCCTGCAAAACATCCTCCCCCGGGTGGCTGAGCTCCCGCGCACAAAGCACACGGCTTCAGTGGCCAAAAGAGCTGCTCTCCGCAGCTCTCCTCAGCTCTTCTGCTGGGTTTGCCCACCCAAGGCACGTGCCAGCCACCGGGGCTGGGTGAAAGCCCAAGCGCTGGTACCAGCCCAGCTGCTCCAGCACCTGCCCTGCTGCTCCCGCTTTCCGAAGCCCTAGGAGAGTGCACCAGCTTTCCCACAGCCTGAGCTCCGGCTGTCTTCATCTCTGGCACGTCAAACGCTTGAAGCACATTCCCCATCCCTGGCGCTGAAGGTGCCTGCCTTCCACCTGGCTGTGGGGCCACAGACGCGATGGACACTCGGAGCATCTTAGGAGGATGTGGGGTGGGAAAGATGAAACCGCAACGGACCATTTGGTGTTTCCTCAAGAGGATCCAGAAGAAACGCAGCCTCCCCCTGGAGAAGCACCCAACATCCCGGGGGATGCCGGAGCAGCTGTATGGCTGGAAGCGAGTGCCAAGGAGGTTGGGGTGAAGCCCCCGCCAGCAGGGCACCACTGGGAGCGCTTCCTGCCTTCCCGTACAAGCTCCGTGCCCTCTGCCCGGGCCAAGCCTCGCTCCTTATTCCCAGTCACCAGCAACCACCCCCAGGGCTCAGGGCGGGGTGGCACCTCATGCCCGGCCAGGTGGCCCCCCATGCCCAGTGAGATGCCCACAGCGCCAAGGCAGCCCCTTTACCGTAGCCATTTTGGCCATGTGCGATACACGTGAATCTGGGAGGGTTTTTTTTGTGACCTGGAAAACGCGTTTCTATACCCAATGTAACCACAGCACCGCGTATGGGGGGGTCACTGGGGCTGCGGCCCCCCCCGAGCAGGGACGGGTGCCCGTGACTCCCCCGGCCCGGGCCGCCGCCGCCCGCACTTGTTGCTGCTCGCCGCGCCGCGCTG
The DNA here is from genome assembly GCA_947846985.1 of Fratercula arctica. Lineage (NCBI taxonomy): Eukaryota > Metazoa > Chordata > Aves > Charadriiformes > Alcidae > Fratercula > Fratercula arctica. The sequence goes on from CANTUZ010000010.1 coordinate 33,935,466, forward strand.
TGTCGTGATGCACGCAGTGCTGACGTCACCGCTGTCGTCATTATTAAGGCTTTTTATTTATTTATTTATTTGCTTGCTTATTTATTTCTTTCTGTCCCCGCCGTTTCGCGGCGGCAGGGCCGGACCTGCCCCGCCGGGGCGGCTTCCCCTCTGTGTTCCGCCCCCCACCGCGGGAGCAGGGTCCGCGGGGGGCGCTTTGGGGGAAAAAAAAAGCCAAAAAAAGGGGGGAGAAAGTGCCAATATTGGGAAAGGGGGCGGGGGGGGCAGGGCAGGTTCCCGCGGAGCCTCTTCGCACCGCTCCCCCCCTCCCGCGGAGCCGCCGTTGGCTGCGCTGGCGCGGAAAAGGGTGGAAAGAGCAGACACCCCCCCCCGCCGCCACTGACCGGCCCGGCACAGCCCAGGGTGGGTGGGGGCTCCGCGGGCGCGGAGGGCCGCGCACCGCCGCAGCGGCATCTACCTGTGGGGCCGCAGCTTTGCGGGCCCCGGTGGAAACTTTCCCCGCCCGGGCCCTGCGCGGGTGCGGTGCCCGGAGCGGAGCCGGCTGTGTCCCCCCGCCGGTCCGCGGCTGCGCTGCGGCGCCCCCCGCATTAGCGCGGGACCGCGGAGGCTCCGCGGGATGCGCAGAGCCCGCGGCTCTCCCCGGGGAGTGGGGAAGGGGGCGCAGGTGAGAAGGCCGCTCCCCCCCCGCGCCCGCGGCTGAGCGGTGCCGGCACGTCCCGCTGCGCGCTGCTCCGTGGCCGCGGAGGGAGCGCGCCCCCCCCCTCCCAGCCGCCGGCTCCGTTGTGTTTTCTTTTCCTGGCTCAGCCGCGTTCCCTCCGCGCAGCGCGGCGGCGCATGAATATTGATGTGTTTATATAATCGATAACCCACTTTCCCCCCTTTTTGCCGGGGGGGGAAAAAAAAAAAAAAAAGAAGAAAAAAGATAAATAAATTCAGGACGAGCCGCCCGCCCCGGGGCCCGCCCGGGGGGGCTCTGGGGGGGGGGGGGGGGCCGCCCCCGCTGCCCCGTTCCGCGCCGCTCCGCGGGTCCCAGCGCGGGGAGCGCGGCCGGGCGCGCGCAGCGCCCCTCGCGCCGCAGGAAATGGTCCTTTATATATTAGACATATACGGGCAGGTCCTGTCAGATGCGCGGCGCGCCCGCCCGCCCCCCCCCAAAAAAAAATCGCCGGGCGCCGCGGGGGACCCCGCCGCCCCCCCGCCGCCACCCCGCACCCCGCCGCCGCCCCGCGGTATTTTTGTCCAGCCGGGGCGGGTGGGGGGGGGGGGGGGGCCGGCGTCGGGCGCCGGCGTCGGCGGGGCGCGCCGGGGCGGGGGGTGCGTGTGTCGGTGGAAGGAGGGGAGGGAGGAGGGGGGGGGGGTGGTCGCCGCCGCGGGCGGCGGGGGCGGCGCCGCCGTCGCGGCGGCGGGGAGCGGCGGAGGAGAAAGGGGGGGGGGGGGGGGGGCGGCGGCGGAGCGGCGGCGGCGGGTCCGGCTTCGCCCTGCCAGGACCTGCCGGGCTCCATTCACGCCAACAAGTTTGGGAGAATGTTGAGTTCAATCGCGCCGGAGCCGCGATGGAGCGCAGCGCACTGCAGGTACCGCGCGCGCACCCCCGCGCGCGCCACGCCCCGCCCACGCCCCCCGCGGAGCCTCCGCGCTCGCTGCGCGCCCCCCCCCCCCTCCTCCGCCCCCCCCCCCCCTCCACACTCCCCCCCCCGCTCCCCTCCCCTCCGCTCCCCGCCCTCCCCTCCCTCCTCCTGCGCGGCGCGGCGCGGCGCGGCGCGGAGCCCCGGCGCTGATGCCGCCGCCGTCGTGTTGTTGTTCCCCGCAGTGGGTCGGCGCCCCGTGCGGCTCGCACGGCCCCTACGTCTTCTACCGGGCGTTCCGCTTCCAGCGCCGCGGCGGCGGCGGCCGGGCGCGGGTCCTCGCCCTCGGCGACTTCTTCTTCGTGCGGTGCCGGGCGGAGGAGCCCGCCTGCATCGCGGAGCTGCAGCTGCTCTGGGAGGAGCGCACCAGCCGGCAACTTCTCTCCAGCGCCAAACTTTATTTTCTCCCCGAGGACACCCCCCAGGGCAGGACCAGTGACCATGGCGAGGTGGTAAACGCAGCGCCGGCACCCCCTTCCCCGTCCCCACCTGCATGCCCGGGCTCGGCAACATCCCCCCCTCCCCGGCCTTACCCTCCCCAACCCGCGTCCCCCTCCGCGCCGTGCGTGGCGGGGCAGCGCGGAGGGGCCGCGCCGTCGGGGCGCTCCGGTGCGCGCTGCCCGGGAACTTGTGCGGGAGGCAGGGAGGGAGCGGGGGGGTCGGGGGTGTGAGGGGGGTCGGGGTACGGGGCGCCCCCGTCCCGTCGGGCAGCGGAGTGTGTGCGGGGCTCGCCCAGCCCTTTCCCGGCTTCGTTAACAACAACAACAACAACAAAAAAAAAAAACCCAAAAAAACCCCAAAACACACAGAAAAGAGGGGGGAAAAAACCCGGTGGGGGGGATTTCGATATTGTTCGGGGCTTTTTTTCAGTATTCGATATGTTTAAGAGGGCGGAAATTACGAAATGGAGGCTGAGGGAGATCAAAAGCTATTGAGCTGGCAGGGACGTGTTGAATAAAGTGATAAATGACAGGTACGGGAATAATACATTCAAATAACTTGCAGATATGCCTGGGCGTATTTCGGAGCCGCCGTGCGGCCGGTGCAAACACGCTGCGCGCCGGCACCCACCGCCGGGACCCGCGCAGCCCCCGCCGGGCTCCGCGACCGCCCCCCGCCCCGCACAGCCCGGCCTGGGGCCGCCGAGCCCCGCAGCGTGCGGACCCCCCCCTCCCTTCCCCGCCCCGGGCCGGTCCCCCCCTTCCCACCCCCAGCGCCCCCCTCTCTCCCGTTATTTGCTTTTCTAATTGATTGCATGGGCACGCTGCGGGGTCTGGAGGGGTCGGGGGAGGATGAGGGAGCCGGAGCGGGATGCGGGAATGGTGCCCCAGAGGGGCTGGGAAGCGGGGGACACACACACACACACGATGTGTTTTGGGGGAACTTCTGTTGGAGATGGGGGGTGTGGGTAGAGGAGGGGGGCTGTCCGCAGGGGCTGCGTTGGCAGGCACGCGTGGCTGTAGGTGCGGAGGCAGCCGTGTACCCCTGACACACGCGTACGCAGCTGAGGCGCGTTTCGGAGCCACCTTCGCCCGCTGCCACCTCTTCACTTTAATTTTCTGTGCGTGCCGCTGAGATAAGGGAGCCTTTTCCTAAGAATCAGGGAGATGACAGTGAGCAATGGATGCTCTGAAATTGCCCATGGTGACTATTTAAAACTGTGCCTGCGTGTGTCTCGTGTATGTGTGTGTGTGTGTGTGTGTGTGTAAAATGAAAGATATTTGGAAGGGAGGGGGGGTGGGGAAAGGGACACAAATCATTTTAATACGCCTTAATGATCAGCTCATGTTACTGTGGTAGGAACATCAGAGAAAATTAATCCTACCATCACGAGTGAAGCGCTGCTCCGGTACGAGAGTTCTCAGCTGCGTGTACCTTCCTAATAATATGCACAATTTTATTTATTTTTACATGCAAACACCGCTAGTAATTAGCCGTGTGATTATACTTGTGCATTTCATTGGGGCTTTAACTGATGTCATTCTGCATTATTCAACCATATGAAAACAATTTTCAATTAAGATAATGGCACGCCTCGAAATTATGCAAATGCCGGCCGTATTGTGTGGAATAATTATGACAAATGTAAAGCAGGTAAAAAGTTTCCTAATGCAGTTGTGTTTTACACCCCGGTGATGTCATTTCCCCTCTGGCCTAAGTTAGTCATTCATTAGCAGAGTAGCAGCAGCAGCAGCAGCAGCAACAGCTCTGAGTGATACTTCTCTGGCAGGGAGCCTACAGAAACCGGCACTGAGAGCCAGGGCCTAGAGAGGGCAACATAACACTCCCATTAAGAAATGTACTTTGTTTTCACTTACTCCATTAACTTGTTTATAGACATCGCGATGATTATTTTATTTTTTTTTTTTAAATTTTTTTTATTATCGATTTTTAATAGTTTGGCATGAGAGACGAATTCTGCTTGGGGACGCGCAGGCGGATGAAAGGCTGGGTGCTGGCGGGCGCGTTGCGAAGCGCTGGCGGGGTGGGGGTAACCGGCGTCATCCTTGTCCCCGAATCGCCCTGCCGCCGCCGGTCCTTAGGTAAACGACATCCATATCTGTCCCAAGAGTGGTGGCAGGGGGTCGCAAGGCTTCCGAACGCCTGGCTGGGCTCCTTCTGGGGGGGGAAGATGCATCTCTGGAGTCAGAGGCGGCCCGTAGCCATCAGGGTGGACCTTATTGGTGGCGTGGGACTGCCGAGGGGGTAAAACACCTCATCTTGCATTCAGGGAGTGGGGGTGAAGTAACCAGTGCTTAAACACGTATCGCAAATCTGCGGTGTCCGAGGCAAAGGGCGATTGGGCGCTCGGTGTCAGTAAAATTGTTGGCGAGGGGGGCAAGCACTCGAATCGCAGGCTTGCGATGGGAAATTTAGGCATCGTCGTTGGCAGCTACCTGCGCTGGCGGCGTGATTAATAGAAGCAGCTCGCTGCCTCTCTTCCGTAATAGCAGCATTGACACTATGACAATATTCAGCTAGTGGCTGCGGGGAGGGAGGAGAAGCGAGGAGGTATGTAATGCTTCTGTTACTCAGAAATTTCTGATGGCGTATTTTATCTGATTGCCAAATGTTTGAGCTAATCAGCGATAAGTGTAAATATAAGTCTTTTTATAGCTAGCTGAATTCATCATCCAGACTTAAATATAACCCTGACTGCTGCTAAAACTGGATGTTTCCATACGCTGGGGCCCAGACCCAGTGATGGGTTCATGCCCAGGTGTGCTTTGGCCGAGGTGCCCCTTCCTCCCTCGTCCTAAGGCCAAGCATCCCCGTAGGCATGGCGGGGAAGTTCTCCTTCGGCCCCAGAAGCCGGCCGGAGGTTGCTTCGTGGGGAGTCTCGGTGGATGGCAAACATGGGATGGGGCCAGTTGCATGCTGCAGGTTAGGAGCGCTGCTGGCCCCGATCCTCACCGCATCCCGGAGCAGCGTGCATTCAGGGAGCATGGAGAGGCTGGGACCAGCCCCGGCATCGGGTTCAGACCAGTGGTCTCACCGCGCAGGAGCAGTGGAGTCGTTTTTGTGAGAGCCATGGTGCCTTTGGGGATGCTGTTAGGTGACCTGGAAGAATTTTACTCCACTGAAAACTTTGTTGCTGCTTTTAAAGCCCAGAGACCTCGCCGTCAAGCCCAAATGCTGCAGCAGGTGCAGCGCTGGTCGGAGAGTGGGAGCAGCCTTCTCCCCTTCCCTCCGGCGGGGAAAAGGTGGCTGTCCTCCCTTCATGGGAGGGACACCATCTACTGTCTGTTTTTCCAGAGGCAATCACCACCTTGCCCTGGTTTTCTCGGCCGCTCCTGGACCAGCGTGGTCCCCCGTGTCACCTCGCGCAGGAAGGGAGGACCTCTGGGACAGCAGGCACCTCGCGCGGGGCTCAGAAGAGGATGCTCGGGGGGCTGCGAAGGTCCGTAGGGAGCGGCTGTAAGAGCACACTGTCGTGCTCAAAGCTATTTCCTGGGGTGTGTGTGGAAAGTGGCCCCCCAGCTTTTCCGGAGCCCAACTGTGAGTAGATGCCAGCAGACACAGTGTCCTGGACCCACAGCACTCAGGGGGCACAAGGTGGGCTCAGTCCCCCACCCTGCAGCCCACGGGGTCCTGGCCGCATCCTCCTCCGACTCATTTACCGCTCCAAAGGGTAGTGTGGGGGCTACGGAACGACTGACCTTTGCAGAAGCAGTTCTAGAGCAAAATGCTTGTTAGTGCCTCGTATTTTCATGTTTTTAAAGGTGTTGGCATTAATTAGACTGGGCTTAAAAATATATATCAAAGCTGGCGCTCGTTAAATCCAGGGATGGTATTTGGTGTGATGTGTGCGATTCCTTAAAAAAAAGCCCCAAACAAGCGATGGATTTATTTTGCCTGGTGTGCCGTGCCCTGCCTTGCCCTGTGTGGTGGCGGAGGCTGGGCCATCGGTGGGGCTCTGCCTTGGGCTCATTCAGCAGCAGCTGAGTTTACTACGAGCTCCTGTTGATTTCATCTCTTCTCCCAAACTGGGGATCTGATGCAATGCTTTTCGCCTTGCAAATAATCCTTACTCATGCAAGTAATTTACATGAGTAAACGTTGCTCATACAGAGGAGAGGAGCGAGATAGTTTCCTGTAATTATTTCCCTAGCAGTATTTTGCATTTTCAGACTAATTGGGGGAAAGAAAAAAAAAAAAAAAAGTCATCACTCCATAAATGTATGTCATTTATAATTGCAAAAGAGATTCTTCCAGAAAGAAGTTAAGGGATGCAGCAGGTTTGTTCTCTCTTTGTTTCAGGACGGATGCTCACAGCATCCCTCAAAAGCCCAGTTTGTTTCCAAGGGGCTCTCCGTGTGTGGAGGTCCTACCCCTAGCCGTCGTGGTGTCCCATGGCACTGTCCCAGTGCTTTGTTGCCACCCCTCCTTGAAAAATGTGCTACACCCTTTGCGCAGAAATAGATTTTTTTTTTTTTTTTTTTTTTGAGAGACGTAGGAATCTGTACGCTCTTATTCAACATGGGAACGGCCCCATTTTAGTCTCCACGGTGTGTGCCTTGTGCTCGTATCTGTCAACACTGGTAATGACAACACGTTTCAAACATGCAGATCATGATTATTAAAGGGTGCTTTAAAAATCATGCTAATAGCATCAATCTCCAATGTACACTTGCTCAAATTAATTCAGCTTTGGAAATCAGGCGCACTGTAATAGCAGCATTAGAGAAATGGCATTTGTCATAAAATATCATGGTTTTGGTAATTGCCTATCCACTCTGTATATTTTTATCTCTCTCGCCACCAGTAGCATATGCTGGCAAAGGAAGGAGAGGGCAATGATATTACTCAGAGAAGCCACATGTTGCTAGCCGTTAGCCAGCAATCTGGCGTATGTGGTCACTTAAGGCAGATTCCCTTTTTTTTTTTTACTTTTTTTTTTTTTTTTCTTTCTTTCCCCCTTTCCCTCCACTCCCCAGTGCTTTCCGACTGTAAAATACACCCACTGCTCTCCAGAGTTGCTGTTCCCAGTCTGATCAGTGGCACTAAACATTAAACTCTTGTCTTTGGAGAATAATAGGCCTCACATGGTACACCCTCAAGCATGTTGAGATACTGTGCAGGCTGGAAAATAAAAATGTTCTAATTGTGTCTTTTAAATAAGCATAGGAGTGAATTAATTAGACTATATTTTGTCTTTAGTTGCTTAGTTACACAATAGTATTCCTAAGCACAAGTAAGATAAATTGGCTCTTTTTGTGCTGCTTGTCCCTTAATCATAATTACTGTATTGCTCAGGAGAGTAACGCATACATAGATTTTGCATTTTTAATAATATTCAAACAATATGCGAATGATATAGAAAGTATGTTCTGATTCAAGCTCTTATATGCTTTTATTCGGGAAGAAGTTCTGCTGCTGTGGGAGCAGTATTTGCATTAGTTGCTCAGAGATGTAGTTCTGGGAAATACATAATTGAAATATTCTTGCAATGCTTGTTCTGGCCCTTTCATTCGCATTCAAAATAACAATGCCTTAAGTCTCCGAACAGTCATCCACTCTTGATTTAAGAGCTTTTTTTTTCCTTTGTGTGTGTGTGTATGTGTGTTTGTGCATGTGCAGTGCGGGTTCACACCCAGCGTTAACCCTGCAGAGAGCAGACGCTGGTGTGATTCATGGTGTCGTATCAAGTTGGGCTTTTTATTTTGTAGCTAAAATGCAGTCAGAAGGTCAGATGAACATCGGCATTTTATGGCATTAATCCAATGACCTTAATGCTTGGCAGGCGTCCATGTTTCTGTGCGAAGGTGCCAGGGTTATAGATAATAAAAGAGTTTGTTTTCATTTTCTGGGTATTTTAATCTTTCTTTGCGAAGCGTAGCCTCGGGTTTGGGGGGCTTGGGGCTGCTCCCGGGGGCCAAAACTTTAATTTCTTCCTGGGTTGTTGAACGTTAGCTGCTAATGATGGGCAGATTGATACAGATACTGAACAATGGAAGGTTCTGGCAAGAAACCCCCTAGACATGCTCAGTGGATGTATGTGAAAATTGGCTCCATTGTTCTGCTGTATGAAAAGCAAGTAAATTATTTACAGATATTTGCTAATTAAAGCACATATTGTTTTACCAGCACAATAGAGCACAATATAACAAAAGACAAAAGAATAAGCTTGCATAATTTAAACCTGCTAATGCAATGTACTCCTTGTTAAGAAAAATATAATTATGTAATCTACGAGGAAAGCTTTTCGTACTGTAACTGTAGTTGGCAAAATTAGGAATGAATTGCTTGTCAACTTGCCTAAACTAAAACAACTCTTCAAGATCTGCGAGCTATCTGACGGGAAAACATTTTGACTGAAGCCTATTTTCTCTTTGGTCAGAACTTCTATCTGCCATGACAGATATAAATTCAATTTGAACCTCTGCTCGGGAGCGGGAGGAGGGAGAAAAAAACCACCCCAGAAACGAAGGAGGAGGCTGGCAGGAGAAATGTCAAGTCTAGCTGCATCTCAGCCATCCCTCCGTGCACTCCCATCTCCACCCCACCTCTGGCCCAGATGTACCAGGATCCCACAGAGCATCCTCCAAAAGCGCGGTGCTGCCCTGCCCCAGGACATTTTGCATGTCTTGCTTTGGAGATACTCAGTCACGCTGAAAAAGCTGCTCGCTAATCCAAGGGAAAGCCAATGCCATAGGACTTCAACGTGCTTCACCAGTGTCCTTTATCTCCGTCTCTTCTTTGGGGTTTTTGGACGCCGGCAGACGGGATGAACACGTTGGGACGTACTGTTCTCCGTTGGCATGCGTTTCAGACAGCTGTGTGTGGCTGTGCTTAGGCTGGGGAAGGAGCGTGGTAGGCTGGGGAAATACCTGTCACCTGAATTTAACAAGATCATTATAGCCCTTTAAAGTAATTAGCGAAGGATTAGCAGATGAAAGGTTCTGCCTTGGCCTCTTTTAAAATTCTCCCCTGTGCCAGGTAAAATCCTGGGCTGTGTGAGTTTCCATTCTCCAGAGCGACGGCCTCTGTAGGTCCCTGCAGGCTGGCATCTCTGGGGAGCGCTGCAGGCCCAGACGCCAGCGGCCAGCTCCGCTCCATCATCCTTCGGGACACCTCCATCTGCCCTGGGCTACAGGATGCATGAGGAGATGGCACCGAATGGGGCACCTGGGGCAGGGAAAGGGAAAAAGAAAGCTGCCCCTGCCAAGTGCTGGAGCCTCTTGTGAGGTTTCCCTGTCACTTGGAGATCCCACCTGCAGAACGGGAGCAGCAGCTCCAGCCTGGCAGAGGTGTGCCCTGGATCCCCAGGGTTGTGCTGGAAGAGCAGCACGTAATGAGGGAGTGGATGGCAGGAGAGTCCTTCGCGTGCCTTGCAGGGAGGCTGAACGGGGCACTTCCCAAAGCCAGCCCTTTTCTATAACTCAGCCACAGTTTTTTTTAGCCAGTCTGTGATCCTGCAGTCTTAAAAAAACCCACGTATACCCCCACTCCACAGCAGGGCGATGGGACCTCCTTACTCCAGGGAAAGTCTCTGAGAGATCCCCGCCCCTTCAGGGCTGAATGTGGTCCCTGGAAGAAAGCTTGGGTGAAGCGCTGCTTGTAGGAGATGACTCTGGAGACCTGGGTTCAGGTTCCTGAGTGGCTTTTGGCAAGCGGGTTAGGGCTGAATTGAGATGACCTGGTTTCCACTGCTGTCCCAAAGCCCTGGGAGCATCTGTGTGGCAGAGAAGAACTCTGGACTATAGACTCTGACAACAGGGACTCTTGGTTTGACTGTGCTGTCAAGATAGGGTGACGGCACTTCTCTCAAACACCCAGATAAGAGGCATTGCTACGGGAGAGGTGCTTATTGGAAATAAGCCCCCCTCCTTCCTTTCTCCACCTCTGCGACATGATCTTCCACTCCCCAAAGGGATTTAGAGCAGGGAACCGGATTCCCGGCGCAAGAACTGGGTTGTTGGGCAAGGAACGGGAAGGTGCTTTTCACCTAAATCACAAAAAACCTAAAAAATACATGGGATGTAAAAGAAGCCCAGAATAATAGAGGCCTTTATGCCCAAATGAAATATGCAGTTCTATTATCCTCAGTGAATGCAGTCTCTAAGAGTCACACTGTATATTTTGCTCCTGTGGATGAATGTGTTTTCATCAGCAATGTACTGGGTTGTAAAATATGCATCCCCAGCTATCTACCGTGCTAAAGGTTTCAGTAAAAAGGCTTGAAGATGTTTTCTAATGCAAATCGTACTGATCAGATAAATGACACGCGGTGTCTCCTGTAATTATCGGCAAGAGTTTTTACAGTACGTCTCCTGTTTCTCTCTAGGCCACATATTTGATGTTAGGAGACAGCCAAGCAGGTGTTCGACTCGCTCGTGCCCTCCAGAATTCCTTAAATGACCTCTGGAAGCACTGGAGTGAAAACAGTCTCAGCACGTCAAAATTTTGAGATATCTCAGTCGCCGTAATTCTTTTAAGGCTGCCTTGGCGTCTCTAAAATATAAATCTTTCCTAGTTATTGGCAATGAGTGAGGCGTTGTGACGTACCGTATGCGGGTGTACAATCAAGATGTACGACCTCCCAGTGCTGCCCTGTGACTCCCTACCTTGTAAGAGTTAATATTTCTTCTAAAAAATAATTATCTGCTTTAAACTATTCTAACTACCTGACCTCTTTCCCTGAATGTAAGTATTTCAACCATCTGCTGAGTCAGGCAATATAGCATTCTGTGCTTTCAGGAGGCTGTGATGGTTGCTTAGACAACAGTGACATAATATATTTAAGCGTAACGGCTCTCGAGAAGATACTGTCCCCTTCTCCCTGGACGCCTTCTCTGAAAATGCAAGCAACGCCTTCTCTGAAAAAACAAGAGAGGGATGAGAGGGTTTGTATCACCATCTTTCTTAACCATCTCCCCATTTCCCGCTTGAAAGTATCGTACTTTGCTCAGGAGTCTTTTAAGATGTGCTAAAATTACAGGCTGACTAGATACCCGCTTTATAGAAACAGAAGAAAAAGTGCCTCTTTTTATAGTCAGTACTCATTTCGCGATTTAGACAACTTTGTGTCTGGGAAAAGGGTTGCCATTGGTCGATCAGTGTCCAAAAAGACGCATCCGAGATAAATCTCATTCCTGAGCAGAGCTGAAATCGGCGCTGGCCGGTTCCTCCTGCAAACCTCATCTTGCTGTAGCAGGAAAAGAATTGCAATTAAAGACTTAACCATGCAATGGAGATCTCATAAACATATCACTTTAGAGCATAGCTAATACACGATGAGTTGATTTTTGTGTAGAGATATACATATGCACTGTATGCGACGTGGGTGGTTTTTCATGTTTACATAGAGATATAATTATGAATGACATAAAGGTTATACAGCAGATTTCTTTAATCTTCTAAAGGTTTGTTAGTCATGTGTCACTGTGTACCTGGTTTTTATTTATTCAATATCTGTATTCCTTTGTCATCTCGTTGAAAGGGTTTCTCTAGAAGCGCTGTGGCAGGAGGTGTGCAGTGGTTGATGCCAAATGGCTACATGGGCTCCTCTGGCTGTCAGAGCCAGCCAGCTTTTGTTGGGACACAGGGCTGTGAGATGGTTTTTGCTTAACAAAAAAATGAGAGCGTCCCTTTTATCACCAGCTGCTCCAAAAAAATATATATATATAAAAAACCCCCCCCACAACTCGTCACTTGGGTCTGAGCTCTTGGAAAGGTTTCTCAGGTTCTTCCAGCTGGCAGAGCCAGCCAACTTTTGTTGGGACACAGGGCTGCGAGATGGTTTTTGCTTAACAAAAAAAGGAGAGGATCCCTTTTGTCACCAGAATCTCCAAAATCTCGTTGTTTGGGTCTGAGCACTTGGAAAGGTTTCTCGGGGATGTGTGAAAGCTTGGCGAGGCACATCGAAATACCAGGGCTGGTGAAATAGTTGGGTGGCCTTTGTTTGGGTGGCACTGGGGCAGGTGACCTCTTGTGCTAGCCGAGGGGCGAGGAAGGTGGCCTCTCTGGAAGCTGCCCCATGGCTCGGGCTCCTCAGGAAGAAGGGGCTGAGGCTACTGGCCATGTTTTGCTGCCCAGCAGTGTTTGTGTGAGGCGCCGGGGGGAAAACATCCCCTCACTGTGGGGATTGGCATTGGCAGCGGTGCTCGGAGGAGGACCACAGTCCCACCTGTGACCACCATGGTATGTGGGGAGCTGGGAAGAACATGTCCGGTTGTCTCTGAATTGGGCTGAAAATGAGCAAGAACTCAAAAAAAAAGAGTGGCGAGAGAGAGCAGGCCTACCCCATCTCACTGCATGTAGGGCAGGGCGGCCCGTGGCAGGCCGTGAAATACAGAGGGTCATTTTTCCGTATTCTGGCTAAAAGAATTGCGCCTTTGGGGTGACCCCCAAGCCCCAGGGCGGTGTCTTTAACATTAGGAACAGCTCTGGGTTTTGGGGGGCTGGCAGCAGTGGGGCTGCAGGTGGGAGATAGATGGGCCCCCTTGGCCCGGCAGCCCTGAGGCGGGTGCTGCCATTGCAAGGCCCAGCCTAGCAGTGAGCACACCGGCATCGCTTCGCTCTAGTTACAGTAGGGTTTCTTTTATTTTCTTTTTTTTCCTTCCTCCCCCCCCCCCCCCCCCCCCCCCCCCGCCCCGTGTACACATCATGTGCGTGTGTGCGAAGGTTGTATTCTCGAAAACAAGTTTATTCATTGATGATGTAATAGTGATTGTACTTTTCTTTTGGTTAATAAATTGTCTGCTCGGCTTACTTTGTATGCCAGCCAAAATTAGTCATACCAGTTCTTGGAAAGGATATGAAGAAACTAGTAATTGAAATCATAATCATTTGATCATGAGAGCTATTTGGAAAATAATATTTTAACCAAAAACACGTCTGATCTCCAAGTCACGTTTTTATTAAAACTGCTGCTAAATAGATTTCTCTAATGTTGAATATTAGAAATTGTGTAGTAGCTAGTGATGGTATTCAACATCCTAAATTAGAGGACTTCACCCAGAAACTGCCGAGACTGTCTGCAGGCAGGCTGATATTTATATTTTTATATTTTTTTCCATCCTGACATTTAATAATCACTGTGTAATAGCTATAAAATGCATAGCAACTACAGCTTTTTTATTTCGAGTGGATGGTGTAATGAAATTGGGTGAAACCATCCATTGAAATTGTACTTTGTAGTACCCAATGCTTGTTTACAAAGTATTGACGTTTGTCATAAACAGAGATTTAAAACATCACCGTTATTGTTTGTTGTTCGGTGGAAGCTCTTACACTGTGCAGTGATAAAGGAAAAGATTTTATTACAAGCTTGCTTAGCATATAAGCATGCCGTTTGTTTCTGACCAAATATTTGTTATTACACTAAATGTAATGAAGGTGCCTGCTTATAAAACGATTTTGTATTATATAAGGGAGAGTGGAATATCAGATCTGCTTTTTTACCAGAGATACTTCAGGTTTTGTATTGTGTAACTTATCACAATAAAGCTTTTTTTTTTTTTCCCCTATAGAGCAGTATTTTATTTCCTGAGGAATGTGTTCAGTGGGGAAAAAAAAAACACACAGAGAGAATCAATCGTGCTTTTCTCTTTGTTTAATAACTCAAAGAATTTCTTTCCCCTTCGCAAATACTTGTGTTTATTTCAGAGAAAAATTGAATTCCAGTTTATTTATTTCAAGAACCTGTAACCTTATTTAGCACTAGAAATCTGCGGTGTGCAAGGTGTGGTGTGCAGCCAGATCTCATTACAACATAAATTATTTCTGCTGTTTTAACTAAAAAATCTGGAGTGTATCTTGCTGGATACGTGCGTATGTTTGTTTATTTTTTGAGGCTTTCTTGAGCCCTTGCTCGCTGGAGTCAGCTATAAAACATTCTGCTTATTCATCATGACTTGAGAGGAGTTGATTGTTTCCTGGAAGGATAAAATTCAGCAATTAGAGCTGTTTAATTCGAGTATATGTTCTGGAGGCTAAACTAAGTTTAAGTGCTTTTCTTAGAATGTATGTTTAAGACGGGAAAAAAATTACAGTTCTGATCTTGAAAAAGGTTTTAAGAAACATGAGAATGTGCAAGTTTCTTTTGGTGGGAAGCACATAACATTTATGTAGTATTTCTTTTGGGATTACATCACAGTTTTATTTAATTTTTAGGACAAAAGTTAAATTCAATATTTGTGTATAAGCCAAGGGAAAATGTACCATAAACACAGGAATTTTCTGGTGAGTCAGAGTTCCAAGAATCTGAGATTTACTTAGTCCATTTATTTCAGGAGTAGCTATAACCATTAGTCATCCAGCCATGAATTTTTACATTTGCAGCTAATTGCACCTAAAAAACAAACTTTCCCTCAAGGCTTTGGGTTACACAGAATGTGATTTGGCAACCTGCATTTCAGATGCCTTTTAGGATCATTGCCCCGGTCCTAGAAATTGTCTTTACATCATGTGTATTCATTTTGAGTAAACAACTAATATTTCCACTTAGATGGCAGGAGGAATAGATGAAGTACTAGCTTTTCTGTATTACAGGAAAATTAATTTGCCAGCGTCAAGGTAGGCTTTTCCAGTGGGGTATGGGGGGGGTCAGTGTTACAGGTTTATCAGTCATTGTGGAGCCCTGCGTGACGTGTCGTATTCTCGTTTGACCCCTTCTTGCAGGATGAAGTTATCGCTGTTTCAGAGAAAGTTACTGTGAAGCTCGAGGACTTGGCAAAATGGGCACAGTCCGATTTCTCCAAATGGAAGTGTGGTTTCCGGGCTGAGCCGGTCAAGCCCATGGATGTGGGGAAGAATGGGCAGAAGGAGGCCTTGACGAGGTACAGACAATCCACGCTCAACAGCGGCTTGAACTTCAAAGACATCCTGAAGGAAAAGGCTGACCTTGGTGAGTATCCCTTACTTTCTCCCATGGGGAGGGGCCTGTGGGTGAGTGTCATTCGAAGGCGGATGAGCCCAATCCTGCCAAGCCATTGCCGATTCCCAAGGTATGTCTGTGTGCTCCAGGCAGAGGTGTGGTGATGAGATACCCGAGCGGGATGGGTGGTGGTGAGCTCATCGCAGGCTCCTTTGAGACTAGCGTGGGGCAGTTCTGTGATACCTGTCTGCTCCATAGACATGTCCCCGAGCACTAGGCTCAAACCCTGGAGATGCATGCACAAGTAATTGTCAAGGGCTTTCCCAGAGGATCAGGTCAGAGCTGTGCACTGTGGGCAGAGGAGCGTGACACGTCTTCCCGAGGCGTCTTCCAACAGACAGGGGAGAGCAGAGGCCTTTCACTTCCCACATCCCATCTTCTGAAAGTACAGCATTGCCACCTACTTCTGGTGCTTGTCCTGTCTCCATACAGTCAGCTTTGTGCCTCGTTCAGCTGTGAGATGTCCCTTCCATAGCCTTCTGCAGCGTTTCCTTGTGAGCTTTATGTCACTATACAGCATAGGCTTCTGCGAGCGCCCCAGTCTTCTCTCCAGATAGACCTGTGCTTTCCCTCCCTGTCTGTTTTTAGGGAGGGAAACGGTAGCTCTGCTACTTTGGATGGTCACAGACATGCTTGCTGCTTTGGTGCGCCGACAGTCACACCTCTCAAATCCATGGTGGGGGTGCAAGGTCTGAGGGAGATGGGTCTCCTGTAGTTAAATGTGCCTGTTTGTGGTATTAAGACCTGGGATGCGTAATAGCTGTCAGAGACGGCGCTTTGAAGTGCATTCCAGGGACATTTCTCTGTTGTACCAAGCTTTCAGCAAATGTTCCAAGTTTGAAGAGCATCAGATTTAGGCCATTATGGGTCGAAAGGTAAGAAATTAAAAGCTAAGGCTGATGCATGTGAGGAAATGCTTTTGTAGCTACGTGAACAGGAGATGCAGGGCCAAGTTTGGTTTTATAATGGCATGACTGTGTTGCCGTCGAAGCCAAGTTACACTAAGCTGAAGACCTGTCTTGGAGGATTTATCTTCTGCATCTTGATTTTCTGATCTTATCAAATGGTGAAGTGACTTTGTCAGTCTTGTGTTTCGCCATTAGATATGTAGGCTGGAAGATTGAAGTAAAATTGGAATTTGATCTTATTTTTCATTACATCTCCATGAAAAAAAAAATGACCCATGCAATTCTTTCTCTTTTCCTTTGCTTTTCTGTGTGGTTTCTTTTGGTTCATAATTACATGCAGTAATTTTCTCTTGCTATTGCCCTGGCATCTTTGTTACTTGCTACATTTATTTGCATTTGTTTGTTGTGTCAAAAGAATCTTAATGTTTTTCAGACAGAACTTTTGTGTGTTAATGTTTTCTTGTTTTTGTTTTTAACAAACAAAAAACCCCTTGTGGTAAGTTATGAAATTGCTGTTATCTACCCTAGGAGCCAAAGAAAATTATCTTTAAGCCTAAAGCCTATAGTTGCATATTAAGCCTTTGAAAGTAGGGGTTATACTGAAAATGCTTATGGAATGCAAACTATATGGTATAATTTTGATAACCCACATTCTGATGTTGCTCTTTTTCGGTTGGTGGCTCTGGCTTATTGTTGGGTCTTTTCTTTTTTTTTTTTTTTCCAGTAGAAAAGGGTATTTTGACTAATGTTTGATTGTGATTGCCTTTGTCTTCCCTGTTACTGGTTGCCGGGAGTGGAATGAGAAGTTCAGAAAGACCTGTAGCTGATTACGCATATTGATACAAACAGCTGATCTAACCCATGAAAGGCAATCGAATAAATTCCTTAAATCTAGTAGTAAGATGATTTTTCACTACTTGAAAGGCCCAAGAATTTAAGCATATTTTTCCTCCCAGAGCTGAGAAAAGCTGAGAACGGTGATCTTCACTGCTTGTGAAGCAGCCCCTATTTGGTTGTGTCCTGTAGGCAACCCATGAGGTCTGGTGGTTGGCTTAACCCAACCGGGTGAAGAAGATTCGCTTCTCTCATTCTGAGTGGTCGGTCAAGGTTGACGTTGTGCTCTGGGAGTTGCCATCTCCCCAGCTGTAGGCAAAGGCAGTAGCGTAACGTTTCAGTGTCCAAGGCACACAGATCTGAGCTGCCCGTGTTGTATCTTCTCGGCTGTCAAAATGGCAGGTTTACTGCCTGTTACAACGGGTGCCCACAGACCTTTTCCAATACTCAGCATCTTGCCAACAAAGCAACGCTTCGCCGCAGTGATCAAAGATTTACTAGCGATAACTGCTGCAGTAGGTCTCCAGCACAACAGGATGGGGTAGTTTTTCTCTTAAAAGAGGGTTGTAAACTGTGAGGGAATGCAGTGCACTGTCATGCAAAGGTCCCTCAACTAAGAGCATCAGCACAACTATATTAGTGAGGTTAATCAGCCCAAATGGAGAGATGATCAGCACCTCCACCGCTTCCCACCACCACAGCACCATTCTCCTCCTAATCAGGTCCTCAGTGCTGTGCCCATGGGGATGTTTCGTGAAGGGCTTCCCCACGGGGCAGAGTGGGGCGGCTTTGTACAGGACTTGAATCTGAAGGGAACAAATCCCATCTTGTGCTAGTCTGGTGGGCCATGCGTGAGTCTGCTAGTGCTCAGGCCGCGTTTAACCCTGGCTGTGGATGAGGAAGTTGCTGAACCAGGCGTTGAAAAGGTCTAGATAAACAAAGCGGTCTCCTGGACCCCTTTTTTCCTATGAAATGGCATGTTTCCATTACAGAAAAATCCCATAAAAGTGAGTAGATTCTGAAATTTTTCCTACTAGATGTTTTTCAAAACGAGCTGTAGAAGGTAATAGGAAATTATATCCCTATCAAAGAGCTCAAAGAAACTTTACAGAAGAAACCGAATCAGTTTTCACACAGTATCCAGGAGTGGTGAAGGGTGAAATAACCCGGATGAAATGAAAACATGGCTGATTGATAGAGAACCACAGAAGTGACGCACTTAATTGAACACATTGGTGTTGGGAGCAGGGCAGCTTTAAACAATAACCGGGCAAAGTGGGGCCTAGTGTGAGCAGTGTATATACCCTGTACCATACGCTCTGGGGCACTCAGTCAAAACTGAGGCGACACCTGGTTAATCCACAACCTGGAGAAACCATGCACCTATAATTAAAAGTTGACCTTAATTCAGATTCGGTAGTTCTGTCTCCTTTTTTGTTCGCTGTTTTTTCTCTTCTCTTTTTCTTTCTTTTTAATGCTCTTGTTCTCCTCTTGTCTCTTTTTTCTCTTTTTCTTTTCTCTTTGCCTTTCTTTTCTGCAGAAACTGTTGGGTTTTTTTTCTGTAAAATGCCATTGTTTTTATCACTAGTGAATTATGCAGAACTTTTCCTTAGGACTGTATTAAATAAAAGATCTAGCAATGGCATTTTTTTTGTATGAGCTTCAAGATTTCAGCCTGAAAAATGATTTTTAAGAATTACTTCTTTCTGCCTGTTCAGGTATTTATGTTATACATTCTGTCCCTTTCTACAAATATGTCAATATTGAATGCTAGCGGTTTATGTCTTAAGACTATTTATAGCTTTCTGAATATTTCTTTCAAATGTTGAGAAAAATAAAGAATAACAACAATGCAGCATATAAAAATAGAGTTGCTCAGGAATGTATTATTCATAATGAACATGAGAACCTGTTTTTCCAGAAGAATTGGTCTGATTAAATCATTCACTACTAAGACCACTAGTTATTTATTTTTGTCTTTAGAATTATTTAGGGGATTTTTCTTTGTAATAAATGGACTTGTATACCCATATTTGGTAAACCAGTGGGAAGTCACCAAATGAGGAATTATTTCATTTTACAAAATTTTTAGCAACTAAGCAATGTAAACACTATTGGTTAAATATGGCAAAGTTGCATATTTGTATTCCTTGGGCTATAGTTCGAAAAAAAATTCAAATTATTTTATATAACACTGCTTCTTACAGACTTCCTTTAAGTGAAGTATGAAAGCTGCAGTGTAAGCTTTATTGGCCTATAAATATGTCATTATAGTTGGACTACATTTATATGCTTTGGATTGTTGTTTAAGCCAAGAAAATATGTCTCTACAGGTTGACTTTTTATTGAAACCCTTTGAGGCATACAACAGAATGTATTTTAGGCCAAGGTTATTAAAACAGCATTTTCATTTTTGCAGCAGACTCATTGTCAATTATGCTGCCACAAACTGTCTGTGGATAGGCAGTTATGAATGGTTTCATCTCTAAATGTGTCTTTAGAAAAAGAAATAAAAGATAGAGGAGTCAGAGCTGAAATTGAGAGAAGAGGCTGAGGGGAAAATGACTGAATTTAGTGCTCGCCGGCTCTGTTGGTTTGGGTTAGGCTGGGCTGTGGCACTGCCTGGGTTTAGCTGGGGAACAAATGGCCCCCGTGCTTGCGCTGGGCTGGGAGGTGGGAGGCGCTGATGGCCCGGCCCGGCAGCCTGCGTCCCTCTGGCTCATGAGGGATGTCATGGCATGACAGAGCTCTGGGTTTGGTCCCCAAACTGTCATTGCCACTCTCTGTCCATCCTTTATGGGTCTTCATCATACCAAAATAGGTGGTTGAGGTTGTCGGCCTGTGCGCACTCCCGTTCCTTTACTGGTAGCATTAGTAATGGGGATGAGCAAGTTCTGGTGCTTACTGAAGGGGTTTTTGCTGCAGTTATTGCTTCTTCGGGTCCAGGGAGGGAGAACCCAAGGAAAATTTAGCAATCAGTCCTGTCCTGTCTTTTGTTTTGGGGTGTAGAATCTGGATCTTTGTTCTCTGTGAAATCCAGGAAAATCAAGTACTACTTCCAACTCATGTTTATGTTTTAGCAGTCACCCTTTTCTAGTCCATAGGTGGTTTTCCAGCAGTTGTTTCCTACTTCTCTCTGCCGAACCCTCCAGCGGAGCTTGCTGGGCAGGGGTTGGATGCTGCAGGACCAGCTCACCCTCTCATTTCCTTCTCTTCTTTACCAGTCTCATAATTTGCCTAGCTTCATTCGGGAGATCCCAGCTCCTTGTTGGATCTTGTGTTACCATATAAATTGGCTGATCCGTGGCAGATAGCAGTGATTTTGGAAGGAGAAGCAGAGCGGGGACGAGCTATCTCACAGGAAGGTGCTATGATCCCTTGGTGCCCCAGAAGCCACCGTGCCCGGCCCTGGCACGCACTGGGCTGTTGCGTGGCCCTTCCGATTTCACTTACCAGTGGCCTTGCAACAGGCATGGCTTCTCCAGATGAAGATTATCAAGTTGTAATGTAGTCAAACTATAATATTATCGAAACTGATAATCTGCAGCTGTAGACACTTGCGGTGACTTCTGAACTGGCACCGAGTCTCCTTTCTCACTGTCTGTCGTGTGCAGCTGACTTCAGGCTCGCCTGGCTTAACTTGATGCAATAATTTTCTGACCAACTAATTGTTAGCTATTCAGAGTACAGCTACTTTGGATACTTTGTGCCTAAGTCATGCCTTTAACTCTCTTCCCCTCCCCTTCTTCTCTGTTTGTCTGCACTTTTTGACTCTTCCTTGTGCCTTCCTGTCCCCATTGCCCTAACTGAATGCCATTTGGATCTTGCTAAAGCTCCTGTAAGTGTCCCATTATCCCATTTTCCCCTCTCTGCCCTTGTGCAACCTATGTTGGTTTTTGTCTCGTGGGTCAGAGTGACCTCTCTAACTCATTTTAACCAGCCCAATTGATAACAACTCTTTTTGCCATAGATGAGGCTATTACATGACTTGTCGGTTGTGCTCCATGGAGCCTGAATAGAGGAGGACATCTCCCTTGGGGAAAAAGGACCGTGGCCTGGTGTTTTCTTCTGTGTTCGTGCAGCTCCTAGCACACATGCCAGTGCTGCTGCAGCAGAACCAGAGCGCTATCAGGCTGCGGAGCCACACTGCTGGGATTGCTGCTCAGAGAGGCCGCGGGGCAGGAAGGCTTCCTTTGGTTCTACATCTTTTTCTAGTTTAGTTACTGCTTACCTTAGCGTTAACATGTTTGGGATTGGAGGTAAGCTGAGGTGCTGAGCAGACAGACAACTTTGTCTGACCTTGTGTGGAGAGGGCAAGATCAATGTTTATTTTTATTATTTGTCAGCCAGTTAGTTTAAGATAACTAATACTCATTGGCTTTAGTTGCTGACTGCCTTTCAAATGCTGAAAGGGGATGTTGTTAGGTGTGGTGTACCCCCAATAATTCTGTGGTAATGACGTGTTTTTTCCTGGAGGTGACCCTATCTCCAGTAGCATTTTGGGGCTCCCCCTCCTCACTTGCCCCTCTCTTGAGCCACCTCTGCTCTCCTCTGTGCCTTCCCCAGCCTCCCTTGGGAGGAGCTGGCGGGGTCCTCGGGAGGTTGTCTGTAGCCACCTGGTCCTTCCCGAGGCCACGTGTTTGCCCAGCAATGCTGGGATGATTTAAGTGCTGTTAATTTCTTCCTTTCTCTGGGGACAGCCTACTTCATTACAGCAGAAGCATATGGGGGTGACAACATTTTAATATGCAGGACTGGCTATGGAAGGCTTTCATTCACCACTGGATTGCGTTGAGCCTTGTCTATTTGTGGCTCTTGAAAGGAGTTTTAGCACCACACATCTCAAACTTCAAGCGTGCCTTATCAAAGAGATAAAATTTGGATTTCTTCTCAAACTTTGACCCGCCTTTGAGATCTTATAAAAGGGGGGGGGTGGTAGCGTTGCCCCTGTGAATTGAGGAGGTGGGTATTTTGTTCTTTGAAACGCGGAAGATCTGCCAAGAAATGTAAACAAAATCCCGCGTAACTTCTCTCTAGGTAGCCCCTAAATCACAGTGCCTGTTCCCTACCCCCACCGGTTCCTGCAGCAGGAGCAAGCTAACATGATTATCAGAATTGTGCTGATAGCAGTTGTCACTGTGTCAGCGTTTTCAATTATGTATTGGTATGACAGGGCACTTTGTCGTTGGTGTAGAGCACAGCCATTTGCAATTGCAGTTCTGGTCTATTCAGAAGCATCAGGGAAGGAATCACTGCTGCAAAACAGGGGAGGAGGAAGACGAAGAGTTAAATTTTATTGACTTGTGAAGCTAGAAGGAACTACCCCACGTTCTCCTAAAGCCGACGTTGCAGCAGTTTGCACCATCAATAAGAGTTTTGTTGCAGCCTCCGGTTGGAACAGGAGCAGCCTACATAATTACAAAATAAGTAGATAAAAAATAAGGACCATTCACAGACAGTGTCAAAGCGGCCAGTGTGGGACAGTGTCCCTTTAAAAATGTTTGACAGCTTTTTTTATTTTTGTCTGTTTTTAGCACCGAGATTGACCTTGCCAGGCTGTGTAATAACCCACATGTGTCTGCTCTCCAGGATTTTTTCCCTTCTAGTCACTGTTGGATCTTGCATTTAATTCTTACTGACCATGAGGTTTTGTTCCAGTAACTGGAAACGTGTGTCTCCTGGTGCAGCGCTGCTGTGCTCCGACTCTGACTTTATCTCAATGTCTGCTTTTTTTTTTTTTTGCTTTTTTCTTTTTTTCTTTTTAACTTTTGGGTTTAGAGGGTGCTGTTTTCCTCCCCAACCTTCCCTCTAGTTCCCGTCCCTGCCCATATTGTTTCTGGGTCCCATGGGGACCCAGTTTGGGACATCTATTGTTTTGTGTCCCTGCACTTCCCTTGCCCAGCACCGTGGAGGGAAGTGATCAGCAGTCTCCTCTGTGTGCCATGGTTGCTGCTTGGAGCTTTTGGTCCCTCATAGATCATCGACGCCTTTTTCCTGCATTGTATCCTTTCCACCCAGACAGCCAAAAATCGGCTGAGTATCGAGCTCTGTAAACCCGGCACCTATATAGCGTTGCGGCATAGTTGGGTGGGCCCCGAGGACGTTCCCTTTTTCCTGCCTGGCTGCTTTCCTGTGCTGTAATTCTGTGTTCCCGGAGCCCAGGACTTGGAGTCCTGCGGTCATCTTTGACTCCAAGTGCTCCGTTAATCAAGTCGAAGCTGTCTTCGTACCAGCTAATGAATCATTCTGGCTTGCGACCTGTGCTGCCGTGCTGAGACGCTCAGGCTCTTCTGCGGGTGCTGTTGACACCACGGCCAGACCTGGGTGTCAGCTCCCTTCCAGGGAGGGAGGAGAAAAGCCAGACTTGGATTATGCAGCACCTCCCTTCCAAGTTGCTCTTCCAGGTTGCCTCTTTGTTACTCCCGTGCCCAGAAAGTCGCAGTGTGCCTTTTGTTTACAGGCGCACTGCAACGTGCCTGGCCTGTCATCGTCTGTCTTCCTAAATATCTTAGTCCGGTGCTGACTGCTGTGTTGCAGAAACGCTTCTGCTTGTTCTCTGAGATACAATATTCATCTTCTTATAGATGGCCTATCTCGTGCCGTGGGGTTTTGTCAGAGAAAGCATCCTTTGTGCATCTGAAATTGAAGGAGGAGGCTTGCTTTTTCTCCCCTGTCTCCTCTTTTCACAAAATCATTTGCTTGGACAGAGTCACACAGGAGCAAAAGCTGGGCTGCCCCTCAAGCTGTGTGGGGCTGTAATACCAGCGAATGGCCATGTTGGCGTTTGTGGGGACCTCAGCAACAGGAGGCGATGGGCCCTCAGCTTACTGAGGTGCAGCTTTGCTTGGGCAGGCAAGGGAAGGTGGGAGATGGGCTGGCTGGAAAGACAAGGAAGGTGTTGGGATGAGAGTGTGGGAAGGGACTTGGCTCCTGCAGCCGAATGGGGCAGTAGCAAACCTGCCTTCCCAACATGGGCAGCCCAGGCATCTCCCAAAGCGTTGCATGTCACCTTTGCTGGGCACCAAGAGGGGCCGTATGGATGCACTAGAGAAGACTGTGGTTCTGGCATCCTTGCCCTTGTTAAACCAAATTTTAAGACTCTGGGTAGCAATATTGTGACTGCTTAATCTCTGTTGGTTAATTTGCTTCATGCTTCTCTCTGCTGGCTTGGTGATCCTTGCGTGCTGAGACCATCGATAGATGAGGGTGTTTGGGAAGGGAGGGGTTAAACCTAGTGGATGTATAAATTGCAGTGCAGTTTGTGGGAGTGGGTGATAGAGAAAGTGTGTATTTAAAAAATGTAACAGCATGGATTGTAATTTACCAGGTAGGTTTTGTATTGGAGAGCATTGTGGCATAACCTTTATTTACTTCATTTAGTAAAATCTGTACCATGTGAAATAAGTTCCTCCTTAATTTTACTGCTAATAATAATTTGCTTGTAAAAATGAATCCTCAGCACTGTAAACCTTCAGCTTGGGTCTCTCTTTCTCTGCTACATTGTGAAGGACAAATACTTAACGCTATAAAGAAGCTTTTGTTACTGATAGATAACGTGTATTATTTTAGCAGGAGTATATTTTAGCAGCTTGTGAAAAATCAAGGTGCATTTTTACATCTGCGCAGCTGCTGCATAATTGATACACGTAGAAGCTGAAATTCAAAATAAGCTTCTAGAAGAGCACACATCTGATTTTCCTAAACATTTAAATATATGTATCACACCCTCATTTTAAGATGCCGGTTAATGACTTTATGAGCATGTTGGCAGCCAGAGCATTACATGTGGTTTGAGAAATGTGTCTGGATATGCTTGGTAAGCAGTATTGTTCTGACAGTGTACTAAAGGCCATCTTCAATTTGACTGTGCTCTACTTTGTTATGCTGTGAAAGAAAAAGATAATTCAGCAGAGCATTGTGCTGTCGGCTGGAGACGCCACACTTCAGAATACAAATATTACTAAGGATAAATGAATCATTAAAAGAACAGTAGCATAAAATATCTGATGAATGAACTCCAGGAGTCTCTGCTGGAATAAATTTAGCGTTCACGGACAGTACCATAATATGTGAAATAATAGTATCAGTTCTACATTCAGATGCCAAAAACATTTATGGACCCAGAATAATTGTGAATTACAAGGCTAAAAATACATAGAGGGGATTTGGAGATATCATAATAAACCATGAGAAAGACGCTAGGCTGGTTTCTAATGTTACCAGAACCTTGAGATATATTTACAACCTTGTTCACACTCCTGCAGTTTTAGGGGGCAATTCTCCTCTCACAACACGTTCGTTATTCCCATTAGTGCCAAGGGCAGTTATGCATGTGTGTCAGGAGTGGAATAGATCCCCACATGTTGTACAATTCAAGGATCCTGTAACAAATGGAAAATCTAATTTAGGAAAAAAGTGGGAAACGTTCCCTCTCGTCCTCCTCCAAGTTCCCTCATGTCCTGTTCTGCTCCCGTGAACGAGGCTAGTGAATGGAAAATAGGTAAAGGATGACAAGGTAGCTGCTCTGTTCCTGGACGTTTTATCCACAGCTGCATCATTTTTTTTCACTTTTTATTACCGAGAAACGAAACAACCAAAGCCCAGATGTTCTGGTCCCAGGTTTCTTTAAAGTGCAGGCTAATGCATTTTAAAAGCTTGTTGTGAATACCCAGGGAAGGCTGGGGTTGTCAGCCTGTCCACCAAAAGGAGGCTTCGCGCTTGTGATACGAGATCCGTGCCTGATAAGAACAATTAATTAGGAACTGGGGCCAAACCTGACTTGATATTCCAGAGCATGTTCAGCTTTCAGCATGTCCCACGTCACCTGTTTGTAATTAAGCCTGGTGTCCCCTGCCTTCCTGAATTGGGGCAGTGACAGAGTCTCTGCAGGTACTTAGTGTCGGTTCACACGTCTCAATATTAGATGGGAATATTAGACGGGTTACAGCCCCGGCTCCGCAGGACCCCTTCCCCTCCTAGCGTCTTCCCCCATCCAGCTGTACGGTCTTACTGGCCTCATCCTTCTTCTATAAGTCATCAGCAAAGTATGCATGTTCAGCGCGGTGCAGAGCAAGTCTGCTCGGTAATTCCACATTCCTTCGTGTTGCAGGAGGTCTCTCCCCTGACCAAGCTGCAGTCTTTCTGCTCATCCTTCTCACAGCTTTACACTCCTGGCTGTACATCCAGCCCTTCCAGGGCATTTGTGGTATTCGCAGTGGGAAGGGTCTATGGCTTGGTTGACGGCCCTCCGTGCACTTCTTGTTTTACTTTTTGTGTCTTGGTAGACTAACCCCCTGACATCAGCAGATGAATCGTGTCCTTGAGATACATCCTGGACCTTCCATCTTTGCCAGGTGATGAAGCAAAGAGAAGATAATTACCGGACCAAAAAAAAAAACCCCAACAGTGAAGTGGTCATCAGCAAGGGGGGGGATCCTTGTCAGCCTCATAGGTGACTTTAGGCTGTAGCGTGTGTCAGAGATACCCAGCTACTCACTGAGCCTGGATTTGCTTCGATCACCCCCAGTTTATTTTGTTGTCTTTCTCTCTTGGATTCGTGCATGTTTTTGCTGTGAGGAGGTCATGGGATTGTTGATTATTCATTTTTAGTTAATTACTCCTGACTTTAACTTGGTATTTGTAGCAATGTCTGTGTGAGCTCTCGTGGCAAACCGGGTAGACAGTGTGTAATGCAGTCTTAATGCATGTTTTTTCTCTTTAATTATTTTAAAACCACAGTCTCCACTTTTCTTTCACACTAAGTATTTCCAGATTAAAGGCTTTGTGGGATGAAAATTAAATGATAAGGTACTATAAAAATCTATTTCAAGAATCTCAAATGTTTCGGCTCCATCTTTATTTTTAGTTTTCTTACTCCCTGAATGACCCTTACTTGTGACAGTGTATGTCACTATACACTTCTAGTTTTGTTGCACAGAGAAAAGAGCTGAAAAAGTCCTTTTACGCTTGTGTTTTTAATCCTCTGTTCAGATACATAAAAATGTGGCCCCATAAGTTCTGTGGTACAGTAAAAAAAAAAAAACAAACAAAAACCAAAAAAAAACCAACCAAAAAAACCCAACCCAAATAATTTTGGCAGTTCAAACGCAGAAACTAAAAATAATTTAATCTGCAGTGTGAACATAGTTTCATATTTATACTAGCATCTGGCCTCAGGAATTGAATACTCCATTCTTTAAATAGCTTCGCTCTTGCTCTTGAATGCTTTGTGACTAGAACATTACCCTACAGTCATACACCTTGTTTACATATTTCTGTTAAAAGGCAAAAGAACTTACAGTACTTCAAAACATCGGTACAAGCTCCCTCCTCCCCTTTCGCCTTGGAAAAGAGAAGTTAAAAAGAAAAAAAATGAAAAAGTGGTCTGAAAGTGCATTTTAAATTTAGACCTCTCAGTTTGCTGCTGGGTACATATTTTACTGTCATTTGTATAAAAAAAACTGGAAGAAAAATTTTCCGAAGAAAATGTGTGCCATTCCAGATGCCCAACAGTAGTCAAACACAAATTTATGTACACTTTGTTTGTATGTTTGCTTTTAATCTAGCAAATGTCTTTGTCTTTAAAAGTGCTTTGCCTAGAGGCAGTGGATCTTTTTTGTTACCCATATGGTAGAAATAAGGAGTAGGTCCCTGTAAAGGAAAAATATCAGAATAATGTAATAAAAAGGTAAACACTATAAACCGGTGGCTAATGATTAGCTTCTTGCAGTCTTTAGGGACAAAGTATCTTTTTATAGTTTTATGATCCTTGCCCAGCCCGACTTCAGGAGAAATTGCATTTTCAGAATTATATATTTGAAACTTCAGCTAAGATGTACAAATTTAGTAGATCCCTATTTAGTGTCTCTTGGTGAATGTAAGTCCAGCCTAATATTCTTCCTGCTATTTTTTCATTCACGTGTCTTGAGGTCAACCTAGAAGCAGAAGAGAAAATATCCCATTTTTAAACCTTAATCCAGAATCCATTTGTATGAGTCACTAAAACAAAATCATAGTGGTTTGGCTAAAAAAGGCTTCATGTCCAAAGGGAGCGTTCCTTAAAATGCTGGCACATTTTCCACAATGTTTCTTGAATGTGTGTTATGTTGTCTTTGTGCTATTGTAAAACATCAAAGATTAGATCCTGTAGTTTTGTGTGTGGGAGGCTCCTGGTATTTGAGTGGACTGGTCAGCTTGAACGAGGGCAGGAGGATTGCTCCCGGGAGAGGTGTTCAGCCCCGTCAGCTCAGGGGAGCCTTCCAGCTCAGGTAAGGAAAGCTTGAAGGAGCATTTCTATTTCTTGTGGTACTTATTCAGTGTTGTACCATGGGCTTAGGCTTGCTGCTGCGGTGCTCAGGAGCAAACCTTGCAGCAGCGCTGAGTGGCAGGAAAATAGGGTCCTGTGTGCCTTTGTGGAAAACTTCTAGAGAAAGTGAGTTGTTTTGTTTTTCCTACCCAGCTATTACATCCCTCAACAGGAAAAGAGCCTCCAGGATAATCATCCCACTCGAGTTTTGGGTGGTCAGTGCCGTTTTGTGTAGGCTTTAGACAAGCCTGGGGCACATGAGAAGGCCAGTGCCAAGGCCATACTCTGCCATGACCTCCAACTTTGATCCTCCTATGGTGGGGTGAGAGAGAGGTGGTACAGTGCTGGAATGGGAACTGGGATGAGGATTGCTGGAGATAGCAGTAAGAGCTGCTTCTCTGCCTTGAAGCTGGGATTTTTTGGTGTGTGTGGTTTGGGGTTTTCTGTTAGCCTTCCCAGCAGGGAAGGTTGTTGCTCAGCCTTTATTTTTTCGACCTGGGCCCTCAAACTTGCATGTAGTGAATGTGCATAGGCCAGAATTTAGCCTTTGGTGATTTCAGATACCACAGGATTCCAAGGCACAAAACATGTGATTTATTGGGTAAAGCCTATTTAATATCTTAAAAGCATAAAGTAGGAGATCAGGTGTGAGCGTAGCAGCCTTAAAATATATTCCCTGAAAACATACTTACGAACATTTAGGTCTATATGAAATATACAGGAAATGAGGCCAATTTCATCCCTGCTGTTTTGATGGCAAGGAGCACAGGAGAAAGGGAGAGAGTGTGGACAGGAATTCATGTGTTTGATAACATGAGCCCAGCATATTCGCACAAATGGAATAGGAGCATTTTTCACCCTCTGCAGCAGAAACTCGGGAATTTCTCTGCCTCGTTTGAGAGACTTTTAACTGATCAGGCATACTGGCAAATCCGTATAAGTTAATATGAAAAGTCACTCGTTCTCTCATCTTTGGCCAGTCATGTTCCGTGTTACACAAAGCAGTACCTCTTTGCCACCTCTGTGGGCTTGGGGAAGCACAGGGAACTGATTCTTCACGGGCAGAGATGAGGAAAGGCTGCTATTGTCTGTTAGACAGTTTTTTCCCTCGTTACCTTGTAGACAAAGTCAGTATAACAGCAAGAAAAGGTTTACATACTTTTTACTGGGAGAACACTTGTTGCATGTTGCTTCTAAAACAAGAGACCCTCGTGAACAGTGCAGCAGAACAGCACTTGCCAGAAGGACCTGTAACGATTTCCGATCACGCTAATGGTTGACCATTGTCTTCTGCTGCACAAATGAAATTTTCTTTTTTTCCCGAGAATGTCAGCCTATTTAATGTATGGTGGGTTTTCTTAAATAAGCACTTCATTTTCTACTTTTTAGGAAAACAATGCAATTAAAGGTCTTATTTGAAAAGGAAGAGTGTGACAACAGTGTTTGGAAATTTTATTATCCAGGCTCTGAAAACATTTTGAGTGCATTTGTCTAAAAGTGTCACACCTCGCTGGGCATGTGGCGAATTTCTTACGTAAAATCATGTAACATTTCTTAGGCAGCATGTATTTTTAGTTGGACATACGTGGCTGGCATCACAAGAAATGTGATTGCACACGGTAGACGTGATTTTCCTTTCCAGGGTCAAAACGTTGAGGTGACAGTCACTGCTAGGCACTCTGAAGTTCAGGCCATCCTGCCATAGTGTCTCAAAATGAATGGCCTGATGCGTCACTGGGTG
Organism: Fratercula arctica; assembly: GCA_947846985.1. Taxonomy (NCBI): domain Eukaryota; kingdom Metazoa; phylum Chordata; class Aves; order Charadriiformes; family Alcidae; genus Fratercula; species Fratercula arctica. The sequence goes on from CANTUZ010000010.1 coordinate 33,965,260, forward strand.
TTGCTGGCTAAGTGTTGTGTAATTCCCATTGAGCTTGGAGACCTGCTGCAGCAGAGCTCGGGTGATGTACTCTTCCAGTATCAGGAATCCACAGAGCAGCAAAGGAAAGCAGCTTCTCCAGTGTCGTTCCTGGACTTGGCTGCGAGGTTGGGAGTCTGGGAGAGCATTTTTTTCAATCACTTTTTAACTGAAAGAGATACGGCTTCTTTGTCCTGTCAAGTGTAAAGGTGTGGCTTGGCAGTCACAGTGAGGACCCCGCTGTGGCACACACTGGCTTGAATAACAAAAATCCGGTTATTTGCCCTTCCCCGACTAATTGTGACCTTTCCGGATTTATGCTCTGGATACCGTCCCTCCCTGTTTTTTAAAGCCCTTTGATATCACAGGCTTGAATTGCAGGGGGGCTGTAGCGTCCCCAAGCTCGTCCTGGTGCTGCTGCAGGAGGTGGCAGCCCCCGGGCCAGGAACAAAATGCATCTCTTAGAAATTCCCATCTCACTTACGTCGGGCATAAATGCACCCTGCCATTTATTGAGTTGCTTATCATGAACACGGCGGTTACTGCGCAATAAGTAACTATTCTTTTGCATATTCTGTTCTTCCTGGGCATTGTAGGAATTTGTGCATCGGTTGCGTGCTGATGAGAATTTCTACAGTAGAGTGAAATGTTATGGGTCATTAAACAAACACCCAACCCCACCTGCATTTTGTTGAAGGTACCTACAAATCTCATCGGTTTTCTTCTTTACAGCTAGTTGACCCGAGGATCGTTGTGAAAGATCAGACTGTTAGTTTAGGCAAGTTCGATTGCTTTAAGCAGCTGTGAACTAGTTTTATAGCGCTACCAGCCTATTTTGTTTCCAGAAAGTGAAAGTTTGAAGTAGGTCCCGAATCTGGTTTCTCACATGCAAGATCATTTTGCTACCCGTGACCTAGAAACCAACAATGAACCAACCCATAAATTACAGGCAAGAAGAAAATTCTGAATTGACTGTAAGGTGAATGGAAGTTGAATAATTCCCTGAACTTCAGCTGGGAAAAGAAGAAAAGATCACTGAATTCTAAAACGGACTGCAGTATAGACAAAGAAAATGTTATTTTAGTATAGATTAAACTTATGACTAAGATATAGAGGGATTATTGTGTCTGTTTCAGATGTAATTTCATGCCTGAGAATTTACATTGAAGGCAAACTGGTCTGGATCACATTAGCAAGGGCCCTGTTTTGCTGTCAGTTTAATTAAATGGAAACTGCTGGCAAGGAGACCCGAGTAGGTTTATAGAAGCAATACTATTTCGTATGTTGGAACAGGAAACTGTTAGGTCTTCCAGTTTGAAAGGGACACAAAAATGAAACCTGTGATTCATTCTTGTTTACAAACTCCCAGCTAGTATACAATGACCTTAGTGATAAATTAACTGCCATTACACGTTATATGTAGTGGGCTTTACAATAGCTGCAGACTTCGTAGTTATGAAAACCATGACCTTTGACAGGGAGGTTAGAACACGAAGTTTTTCCAAACAGTGCCTGGATCTTCAAAAGTATTCACGTTTCCTTCCCCGTTTCATGTGAGTGGATTGACAAGATGTGCGGTGGGTGTTCTGTTTGCTCGCCGCAAGATTGTTGTCAGGCAGAAACCCCCCAAAACAAAAAAGCCCGCCCTTCGGGAACATTGATTTATCTGTTAACTGTGCCTGGCATGCTGCCTGTTGGCTTTGATTTCAGAGAGAAACATATTTGGTTACTTTAATAGGCAAAAGCACTGAACCTGACTTGTAGGGGAAAAAATTGTTTTCTTTCCCTTTTTCAGTTCTGTTTATCGTACCCTGACGTTCTGTAGCATAATTGTGCAACAGTTCCAAGTTGGAGTAAAGAAAAGTAGAACTGGATCTCGGACTCCATCAGCCTCATTATTCGAGAGCCAGCTTTTCTGGGTGACTCAGTGGGACTGAAAATGAATGTTTATGCCGGTTTATAGCCACCCTGTGACACCAACTCTGATGCTATCAAATGCTTTTTTTGTTCTCAAGAGTTGTTCACATCACCTATTTATATCTCCTCTTTTAATTTATACTTGGTTTTATCTTTTAGAAATTCTTGCTGAGCTTGAGTTGACTTGCCTCTTCCACCCTAAATCTGTTTGTTCCCCATTTTTTTTGCTTATTTAGATATATTGAAAGAGAAGGGGGTTTTCTTCCTCTTTGACCAGAGAAATTCAAGTCTTACCTATTTTTGGCTACTTCTCCAATTTGTGATGTCAGAGTGTGTGAGAGTAAAAGTTGTGAATTTGAGAAAGTAAGGTTTTTAATCATGTTACAGTAATTGTATCTTTTATTGTGTATGAATATACCTATAATTATCTATAATGAAACTTCGAGTATATATATGTGTGCCTGTGCGTTTATACACAACTGTATGTGTTGCTTTGCTCTGATAATCATAAAGCACTTGGCCAAAAGTATCGGAAGAAATAAAATATTTTGTTTGAGACATACAAAGACCAAAAGAAAGAGTAGGGAGTAAAAGAGATTTAAAAAAAAAAAACCTGTAATAGCAGCAAGAAAAACAGAATGAGAAGGTTCTTGGAGATCTCCATCCTGGTGAATGCAATGTTTTTTTTTCAGTGAAGCTGTAGGAGGAATCCATGTTTTAGTGTTAACTTCAGCCATGCTGTAGCCCGGTGCCTCCAGTGAGCGTGAAGCTCTGCAGGGCTGGAAGGTAGGTGGAGATGAGGTTTGGAGCCTCGGCCACCGTCAGTGCTTTTGCCTCTTACAGGAAGATGAAACGGCCAGTCCCAAAGCACTCCGTGGTGTTTCATATGCTGGGGGGAGGCACTGGAGGGCACATCTGCTCACCTCTGCTCGGTCTTCTGCCTCAGCTGGGCGATGGTCTCCCGAGGGCCAGCTCCCCGCGCAAGTTGCTTAGCAATAATTAGAAATAAACCAACGGGCAGCAAACTCTCCCCAAATCCAGGGGCTGTCCATCAAAGCTGCCCCCCGGCTCTCACTTATAGGTCCTGGGGGTAGAAGAAGAGCAAGAAAGGGTTGGTTACTTTTGATTCCGGCTGTGGTGAGGTAAGAAGTACAGAAAGGTCAGGGAGGAGTTAGTAAATTATTTTGTGCAAATGAGTAGGAAAATATTTCACAAGCTGGGATAAAAAGTGCTCAGCTGACTACTTCCACAGCAAGGAGGGGCTTCAGCTGTCTCCCTCCAGGACTTCCAGCATGACCGACAACGATGGCTGATACTCAGCCCCTGAACCCATGGCCCACCAGGCGTTCAGCTGGCTGCGAGGGGCTCGCATCGCTTTGTCTCTTCCAGCCCTGGATCCCCATTACCCTGGTCCCAACGGCTGCAGTGCAGTTGCATCCGTTTTACTATGGAATAGTGGGATTCCTCAGTGTAGCTCTGACGGTTGTGTTGGAAAGCTGTAAGGAAGCAAAATTTTCTGGAGGAGGTGCCGTTCAAGGCAACCTAGAAAGGAGAAAGACTATCCCAGTTGTAGTGGCAGTGAGACTCAAAACCGGTAAAAACTTCCAGTCTCTAGAAAATAAAATGGGATTCTTTACCAGCTAGTTTATTTTAATTTTTCTTTTCCTGTTCTGCTTCATGACAGAACTTCAAATAAGTATGTTGATTTATGATTAGAGGTATTTTAAAGCTGTAGTATGCTGTAACAAAGCAATGCCAGCTTATTGTTTCTGGCCCTATCCAATTATACAATTGAGTTTAGGCATGTAATAATGTTATAACAGAAATATCCATCATGATGGATTGAATTTCATGAAGTACGACACAGGAATATTTATAGCTCCATTCTTAAAGCCACTTTTATGTCAGAATATGCCTCCTTGGTATGGCCTTTAAATACAAGAAAAAAATCTGAAACTTTTTTCGGTCTAACCCCAAACCTTCCACAACCCAGTGCCTGCACGGGGAGGAGGGGTGTAGGTTGATGGTAAGCAGCATATGATAGAATAGAGTAATTATTTCCGCTAGAAAATGAGGATCCGGCATTATTTGTACAGTAACACAAAGTCATTATTTGGCTATGCCACTGTAATGAAACAATAAAGATCATACTTAATTTAAGTATCATCTCCCAAGAGACTTCTTGCTCTCCTTCTACCATTTTGGCTATTAAAACAAATTTAAATTGCTGTTCTAGTTTCCCACTGCTTTTTAGAGAGCAGAGTGGGCAAAGCTTCCCCTCCTCCCAGCTCTGTTGAAATGTAGACCTTTGGCATTCCAGAAATCTGACCTTGTTTGTAGGGAATGGCTCATTTTTCTATAATGTAATATGAAGCACTCTTGTGTTTTGATTCCATGAACTAGAGAGTTTAATGTTCCAGCTTGCCATGATAAGGATATGATCTGGTTGAGATAGAAACACTAAAGGAAATTAGCTATTGTACTATTCTTTAACGTATTGTTTGCCTAGCAGTTTCATTTAGAATCCTTTGGAATAATCTTGGAGTACCTTTTGAGAAGGGGTATTTTTTTTGTAATTTTTTTTTTTGTTGTTGGCCCGGATAAAAAGTGGGGCTTTAAGATATTTCTCCTAAAATAAATGTGAGGCCGCCTCATTTATAGTCAGCATGCCTTGATTACTTGCAGACATGCTGGAAATTTACATGCGCTTTTCTCCATTATAAAACACTGATCTGTTCAGATCATTAGCTCCCTCATGACTAGCGTTTGGCAGCAAGCCAAGGCCGGGCTAAATCTGTAGCTGTAAATCGTGAGCTGAAATAGCAGAAAGTGGATTTGTAACTTAAAAAGTGTAAACAGTTTGGAAAATGAAGTAATTTTAGAGTATGATTGATTGCCTTAAGATTGCACTTTAAATTAGCCCAGGGTCTCCAATGCAGATATAGGCACTAACTGCTCATTATATATTTTCACTTTTCTTTGGAACAATAGCATTGTTGGTAGGCTTCTAAACAATGTATGCTTCTCCTAGAGTGACCTTTGAGGAAATGAATAGTTTTATTGTGTGTCCATTACTTTGCCTGAAACAACATTTTTAAGTTATTAATTTGCCGTGGTCTATAAATAAAGGAATCAAAATGCAAAGCAGCTGCATTATGCTGCATATACAGTTCATCAAACTTGTGCTTAAACATCACCATTTGAGATTGATAATGCACTGCATAAATAATTTTTTCCCTGTGAAAAATAAGTAATGTTTTGCATTGCCTGTAGTTGCTGGAGATTAGACCTTGAATCCTGTAGAAGCAAAAATTAAGATTATTTTTAGCACAAACAACTAGTGAATGTTCTGGGGGACTGGCATACTGCATTCACTTTTTCAAGGACCCTGGTTTGCTTAGTTGTGTAATTGAGAGTCAGAAATGCACTGACGAGGGTGTCTGGAATAAGAAGCGTGGGACTTGTGTGGTCAGTACTGTTCCTCACTCGTCTCCACGTGGATCCTGTGTGTGTTGGGGCTCCCCGGCAGCCCTGACCCGAGAGGATGCGCTGGGAGCCACGGGGACGTGACATGGTCGCGGGGAGTCTGTGGCATGGGGGGCTGCAGGCTGAAGGGGAAGGCGGGACTGAGAGGCAAGGTCAGGAATGTGAAAAACGTGTTAGATTTGGAGCCTTAAAAGCTCAGGGCATAATTTGCCCAGCTCACTCTGTGCTAGCAGAGAGGAGTAGTAGTGGGAGATGCAGAATACTGTTGGTTCGAGGAAGCGTGTGCCATTTAATATCTGGTGTCTCGCAAGTTCTGGCTGTTCGCGAACAGTGGATGAATCCGTTTGCTGCTCGTTCCCAAAGAGGTAAAATCCATCGTTGATGTGTTCCCGCCTACCCGGGCAGCATGGTATCTAAAGTCACAAAGGTAGATCAACACCTCAGTGTGACTTTGTGGGTGTGGGCACGTAACTCACCTGTATGTTGCAAGCATATATATTTTGTGCATCCAGGACTGCTGCCTGCTGCCCTCGCACATTTTTAGAACTCGTGGCCACGTTAGAAAGCAAGAGTCTAAAACTATTTAACTGACGTTAGCGGTGGTTACAAATCGCAATAAATAGCTGTGACTGCTTGAAGAGAATATATAACAAAAGCTCTTAGAATGTTTTTCATCTCTCTCCTTGTCCTAGATTTGGTATCTAGCCTTCAGTAGATACAAGGCTCTGTTTTGTCGTTCTTCTGGAAGCTCCTTTCCCAGAGAGTATTTTTTCCCAGTGTTATCACTCCTCCTTGATCTTCTTTCCTCTCTCCCTCCTCGTTTGAAATGAAGATTTTGCACTTGTGAAAGAGGTATGGCTGAGAGGTCTGAGCACAGGTCTGGGAGCCAGGACCTGCTGAGAGCGGAGCTCGGTGACTCATTCGGTGGCCTTAAGCAAGTCAGAACATCTCTGAAGAGGTTATTTCATATGTAAAACAGGGGAAATAATACTTATCTATCTACCTGCCTCATAGGAATGCCCTGAGGACTAATTAGCGTCCATTAAGTGCTTTGAAATAGACAGTGCTATCTATTATTAGAGCACGCTCCAGACTAGTAGATAGTGCGTTAGGATTGTTTTCTGCTTGGGAGCCTTCCTCTCTGCTGGGTGTCGGACTGAAGCCCATTGGGAGCGGAGCAGAAGCCGCCTGGTGTTTTCTGGAAGATTGGCAGCACTCTGCCGGGCCCTTCCTGGGCAGATTCACTGGAAACTGCCGCTCTCGCTGAAAACTTGGAAAGAGAGTCTGCCTAGAGAAAAGAGTGGGAGGATACTCGCTTGTTCTCCTCAGCTCATAGGCATAACTTGTCCTGAAATCCTTTCTCACCCTGCCTCCACCTGAGGCCTTTTCAGATAATTCAGGTAGCACGGCTTCTCCTCTTCTCCAGGAATTGTTTCCTGGTCCTGCAGAAGAGGAAGAGAAATCCTGGATTAGTTCTCAGGAGCGTGGGGCTGGGCTGGTAGGTTCCCATCGCAGGGAGCCCTTTCTTATTCAAAAGGCCATTCCTCTTTCTTGAAGAGCAAATGCTTATATTCTTTCCCTTCACCGTGTAACAGACTCCTCTGCAAAGTCCTTAGAAGGCAAAATCTAATTTTGGGGATAGGGTAGTAAACTTTGCAGGTCTGCTGAAGTCTGGGAGTCTTTTCATCTTTGTAATGAGCAGGGTTGTCATCTGACCGGCAGCTTCTTTTGTTCTCTGGTGCATCTTCTCTCACCGTATGCTTCTGTACCTCTCTTACGGATGCCATAATAATCTAGTTCAAAGGACCCAGCCCTGTTCTCACTGAAGCCCACAAGCCTGGTCTTTCTACCAGTGAGACTAGGACTCAGTCCAAATTGACTGGAGAGAAGCTTTATTTCTCTCCATTTGCTCCTCACGCGTCTCTCAGGCCATGAGTAATGTGCAACAAGATGGGAAAGCCTGTGTGAAATTTTCCAAGGGAATTTTCTATGTTTTAATAACATTAATGAAATTGCTTAACACTTCATCAGATTTTTCAGCGTATGTTGCTGGGATTTTGATGCCTCCCTGTTTGGGCACTCTGACTTTTCTTCAGTACCAGAAGATGCTTCCCCTAAAAATGGAACTGAGGGCTTTTAGGAGCATTTGGTGCAACGATTGAGCCTTAGCCATGCAGAAACCTTTTTGGCACAGGTATCGGTAGATAATATTTTGAGGAGTCTCTGCACCTCCTCGTGTGCCCGCAGGAAGGGGAAGGGATCAGGAGCGACTGGCCCACAAGCTCTCACATGCCTGCGACTAATTCCTTTTCCACAGAAATGAGGTTGTGCTGCAGAAAGACCTAATGATGGTCACACAGGAAGGCTCTGGCATTGCTGAACTTCAGCACAGTTGTTTTCTTCGTCTTGTCCTGCATATCGCTCAGTTTTTAGTCCTCGTATCCTAGACAGGGGAGTACCTTAGCTCTCTTTTCCTTTACACCTTCTTCCTAATACTCCCCTTCTCTGCATCACAACGAAGTAGACTTAAGGTGTTGGACTAAGTGAGCAACCACAGACTTACTCATGTACCTGTAACAGCTATCGAAGCGACATTTGGTTTGGTTTTTAGAGCAATAATTTGGGGTTTATTTGGTGCAACATGAGAAGTTCAGTTAGGAGGTGAGACTCCCCGAGTAGCTGGGGGAGCGTGGTGTGGGGGAGTTGGGTCGGTGGCCTGGAGTTTGGCAACTCCCAACTGGCCTTTCCTTGTGATAATCCTCATGTTGAGTTTCCCCTCGTCACTGGGAAGGAGGGCATCCAGAGTAAGGCTGTATTGCGGAACAGGCATGTACTACATTGGGATGAGATAAAGGACAGCAAATTCTTGGGGAAAAAATATATGGCGTTAAAAATTTTGCAATTGCAGTTTATTTTTTTAATAAGAAATGGCACATGTTAATTCTAATTCTGTGCCACTCCCGGATTTAAGCGTTACTACACTGCAGATGATAACACAAGTTTATCTGTAAAATTCTTCAACTGTGGTTTTTGTTTCCCAGCTTGACTTCTTTTTCTCTTCTTGTCTTTGATTGACTTCCAAAAAAGTTATTAACATGGTGCAAAACAAATACAAGGGGCCGCTGAAGCTTATTAAAAATGGTTTCTTTTGTTCATATCTGGCAGTTGACAAATTGTCTTGTGCTCTATCTTACCTGCTCCCGTGTGAAAGGTTACATGAGAAAATGGCTGCAAATAAATTGCCATTGAATGTTGTTGAAGACTAAGCATACAGCTTCTCTATTAAGGACCCTTTTTAAAGCTCTCTATTCAGGCTCCCCCCTGCATGTCTCTCTAACACTTGTCTGTTATATTATGTTTGGCACAGAAGGAAACATTAAATAGAAAAGAAACGTCTGACTGTGGTGTTTCTAGACCCTATTATCCCTCTGTCAAATGTCCACATGAGAAGTGTACAATTTTTGTCCATATTGGTGGTGATTTCTGAAGGTTTTACTAACCGTCTTCAGAGTGAATTGCTAGAAACAAATGAAATTGAAAAGCATATTTTTGCAGCTTTGGAAATCTTACTTAAATCAGTGTAATGAGACGCACTCAGTAAAATGTAATTATTCTCACTTCTCCATGTGTCAAAGAAATCAGCAGTATGGTTAGGGAGCGGAGGGTTACAGTGCGCTTGTTATTTTTATACGGAGCCAGATACTGCTTGTGTGTAGTAAATTGTAAATAGTAGATAATGCAGGTTTTATGTCTACTAAATACCCTGCAAGAATTAACGGGGTTGTTACTTCATTAAGGGTTTCAAAGAGGGCATAAATGTCAAAAGCGGAGCCCGACTGTTTAAATCACTGGACCATTTCCACCCTCCACCCCGTGTCACAGCTCTGGGACCGGCAGCTTCTGCCGTTGCTATTTCGAGGAGGGCGCAGTTCCTCCGAATTTTCAGAACGATAGTGAAAGCGCCGCATGTGAAACATCAAGATAAGGCTTTTGACTCATACTTTTGGGGGCAATGGAAAATGAAGGCGGTTGATTCTGCCGGGTGGAAGAGGTGGTGCAGCAGTCCCTTATAAGTAAGGCTGCATGTGCTTCTCTTGTTTGTGTTTGAATGGTACGCGGAGGGGAAAGAGAGAGGAGGCGACAGGAGACCTGGTTACTCTGGTATTAAGCCCAGTAACTCAGTTTAACTCTCAGGGACTTTCCATTTTTTTCCCCCAGCTTTTCATGCCTTAAAATTTTCCCAAGCAAGTATGGATTTGTCGTGGACCTCTTCAGCACAGAGGGCAAATAACAGACCACAGGTTTAAAACTCGTCAGACCAGAGAATATCTTCAGGAAAAAAATATTCAGTCTTGAGCCCTGGATTGAGGAACCTGTTAGGTCCTTGAGCTCGTTGTTCCAGTGGTTAATGGTCATTGCTGTAAAAATGCGTGCCCTTCTCTTGCCAGTGGCTCTAGTTGCGTGTTTCTCTGCGACAGCAGAGGTTTTCATTCTCTGGTATTTTCTCTGTGCAAGACACATAATCATAGTAATAGTAATAATAATAAAGGTGATGAGAAGGTGGTGTAGGAGAAGTTACGGGATGTGATGCCCCTCGTGAAGGCACTTTAGGGAATGTGTAACTTCAGCCACAGCAGCCGTGGAAGTACTTGTGTTTGTAGCTCAAGTATTTGCAGGATCAGGCTTTATGTGTAAGTACTGAAGCGTAGTTCAGTGGTATGTTGGATGGTGTTCAGAGATTGCTGAAAATGGTGCATTAAATAGCACTTTGAATTGCAAAGTGCTGGTTCAGTTTTGTCTATGAGAATGATAACACTTATTATCTGATTGTTCCCTGTGCAAATCTCACCTCAGGAAAAATTAAATTATGTTTGAATTCAGCTAAAGCAAAGTATATCATTATTTCCTTTCGTTATTAAAAGGGATTTTTACTGTTTGTTTGTTAAAACTGAAGCAGCTGCCATGTTAGAGCCTTAGATGATTTAAAAGCAAATACAGAGGCAGAGCCATTTACAGTACAATTGGCTTGTTTAATGTGATTTAATTCCTCTTCTTGGCTTCGTCATATTACCAAATTATGTTTTCAGCCCCCCTCCCCTTTTTAATTCTTTCTTCTTTTTGTTATCAGCAGAATTGAAGCTGCTTATCAGTAACCACGACAACCAGGATAAATACTTGTTTTAAAGCTGATGCACGTTCAACCTGAATGGTCCACATGACCCAGAACATTCAAGAGGACAGGCAGCATGTGCTCCCTTCTACAGTCAATCTCCCCCTTCCCCCGGTCTCCATCTGCTTTAGAAAGCTAATAGGGCAGTTTAAAAACCTTTTATATTGGAGTGGTTTTCTGTAGCCATCCGTGGCTGTTTGGGCATGGGCTGGCCTGTGCCTGTGACATGAGGAGTAAGGGGAGAAGGACATTTTGGGAGGCAAGGAGACAGTTTCATAGCCCAGCTCTGAACTTGGCCACATCCCCAGCGTCAGCTGGCTTTTCTCCTGCTCCTCCAGCTAGCGTTGCGACAGTCACCTGCGGTTCGGTGGGAGAGTGAACCAGTGCTTTGCAAACCCTCCATGGAGGGGGAAGATAATCCCAGCTGCGCAGCAGCTAAACAAAATGAAGGAAATGACTGGGATTGTGCGGGACAGGGAAAATGGTTGAGGTAGGAGAGAAGCCTCAACACAGAGCCCCGTCCTGGTCCGTCCCCTGTCTCTGGTGGAGGCAGGCAGGCAGGCTGGGATGGCCGGAGACGGCCGCCTTCCCTCTTGAGGAAACTTAGGAAACTCTGACTTACCCAGAAATCCCCTCAACAAGGATTTCTGCCTGGCCTGTTTGCTCTCTCCCTTGCTCTCTTAAGTTGCTTGATGCTGTAGAATAAATCCTTTAAGCTCTCTCTGTCTCAGTTTCTCTCTCTGTGTAATGGGGATAATAATTTTTACTCATCTCCATAAAGCAGTTTGAGGCCTGTGGATGGAAGGGTTATATAAAAGCTGGAAATGACGATTGTCAGTCACTCTTCTTTCGAGTCTAGAAACACCTCATAAACCTGCTTCCTAAGGATCCTGGGAGCGCAGGGTAGGAGCTGCAGTTATGAGGAGCTGAATATTGGATTAGGGTCTGAAAAAGGATGTCGAATGCCTGGTTGGAAACTTTTTCAGTATTAAATTCCTTTCGTCTTCTTCAAAAATTGGATTTATGATTCAAATTCAAAGTGATTTAATGAGAAGTATTATGGAAGATTTGATTATATGGACATACTGTCAGTCATCGTTCAATATACTCTGTTCCGTCCTTGTTAAGCAGGACTAGAACAACTCAGATCCAAATCACCGACTGCAAAATGTTCTTCAGCCATGTGCTTTAAGTACACATTAGATGGTGCGGTCTTTTTTCTTTTTTTTTTTTTTAATGACTGTATTGCTGTTGGGTTGAACAGTAGTTTCAGTCTCCAGCAGATTTGTGAGTACTCTCTTTCTTTCAAATGTTAAACTAATCGTAGGAATTCTCTGAATGGCTGATGCTCTGCTGGTGCTGTGACAGAGAACGGAAGGCTGGGGAAGTGGCACGGAATTCTGAGAATTAGCTCTGTCTCCTCCTTACAAAGGAAGAAATACCTGATACATGCAGAAAGGCTGTGCATTTTATTCTCTATATTGGCAGAAATGGCTTTTGCCTTTTGATCAGTTTAAAAGCAACATCAGGCAGGCAAATGTCCGTGTAAGAATTACAGGCAACTTGTTAACATCATCATTATCTGGTAAACATAAATGTAATCACTCTGTTCCGTATCCTGCAACACGTTGCCTTTGTTCTTGATTGCATTAGCATTCAAATAGAGGGGGCTTCTCGAAGCAAGGATGAGTAGCATGGGTCCTGCCAACAAAGCGGTATCCCTGTTGTGGCAATAATTTACCCAAATTTATCTAAACTCAAACCCACAGATTTCCTTTCCCATCTCATGGGGTTAAATTATTACTGTATTTGCATTTATCTGTGAGAGAAATATGATTCTTAGATTAGTATTTTTAGGTCTTGTGATTAATTAGCCAGCCAAGGCACACCAAGTGGTGTTACTGGAGTGAACAAAGACCATGGGAATGAAAAGGCAAGGTGGGCAGGAAGAGCCATGTTTGGTAAGTCTTCCCTAATGACTGGAGAGAGCGTGGACTGGTGTGTTAGAGCATGCAGAAGTAGTTTTGTGACGATGATGCAGCTACTGGAACTCCTCCGCTGCCGCTCCTGGCTCACGGCAGCCTAGTGCAAAGGGACGTGGATCCTACTGGGGCTCTGAGCCTTGTGTCTGGATTCAGCATGTGAAGTGGTCAAGCAAGCAGCCATCCATAATTCTCCCCTGAAGGTTATTTCATTGGGAGAGCCATCCTTCCTTTCATAGGCAGTACCCAGAGAAGTAGGTGATGATTGGCATTGCTTCTTGGCCAGCTGCAGTTATCTGGACGATGATTTGGGGGTATTTGGCAGCTTATGACTGGACGGTGAAGGTGTTTTCATTGCAAAATTCCTCTTAAAGGTTTTTAGGACATAAAGACCCAGTTTCTTCTTCCTCCTTGTGGTCACTCTTTCATTGTTCTGCTGTTTCTGTTGCTCTTTGACTTTTTGGGGGATTCAGGTTTTTTACTTAATTTTGTAGTAAGTTCATTTCTGTCTGCTGGAAAGCTGTGCTGTCTCCCCTTGGGATGTTGTTAGAACAGGCAGCTTTTGAGATGGGCAGAGCCTGTGTGACCTGCAGTCCTTGGTCTTGAAGGGTCAGCTACGCACATCTGTCTCCTCTACACCTGTGTTCTCCTGCCCCATACTGCAGAAAGTCCTTGCCAAAGGAGTAGAACAGGGGAAGGGGGAAGGAAAACTAGATCCTTCCTTAAGAGCTGGAAGAGCCAAAGTCCATTGTCACAGGTGAGATCAGCCTTTTTTATCGTGACGGTGAGCGTGTCTACTGGGAGGGGATTTTTTAGCATGCATTTGGACCATCACTTTGCTGTAGGGCAGACTGCATTGTCACTTACGTGACATTTGTTTCACTCAGTTTGATCTGCAAGTTAAGCCTCTAGACTAAGCTAGTTGTCATTGATGAGGGAGTTGATCCATGTCTTACAGAACAGCCGGTTGGAAGGCAATGTCTCTGGCTACAGTGGGATCTGCACAACTGTTTGGACTAAAATGGCATTACTAGATGAAACGAGTCCCATCATGTGTGCTCCACTGGGCTGCTGAGGACCAGTCTTGGCGGGGCAGTGACACCTGAACACTGCTCTGCAGTGGTCATGAGACATCCCATCTTGGGAGTCATGACTGTGTTCATTGAGAACAGCTAATCCTCGCTGCTTTTCCCAGTCCCTCCGGACGTCCAGCTGCATCCTCCATTACCTCTGTATCTGCTACATATTGATGATATGGTCAAAGCTGTGCATACCACCAATGATAAACTAATTACGATACGGGCATCCTCTGGGAGGCCCCCTTAGTAACAGAGGGCAATGAAAGAAGGCAGAGTAGCCATGGCACTGTGTGGGAGAGGAGCCTGACAGACAGAGCCCTGCAGCTTCCTTCGTTTTTGCTCTGTATTCCAAATAACTCCCTTGCTCAATTTGCTACCCACACACCAAAGCATTGTCCCATTTTATCTGGTTCCCTTGATACTTCCATTGCTTATCTTATGAAGATCTGTGTTAACATTTATCAAAACAAATGGCAAGCCTGGGACCTTTTAAGTAGTTTTTTTAGTTAATAAAACCAATCTTCTACTTCTGTTATGTTAAAAGTACATTATCTTTTTATTACAAACTCTCTACAGCTCTGTCTGTTTTCCTTCTTGGCAATTTCATGACTGCTCCAGTTGATTGCTGTACGGAGAATTACAAAATCATTAAGGGTGGGGTTTTACCAGCTGACTTACAGTACAAGCCATTTCTCAAAATAACCACAACAGTGCAATACTGATGTGTAATTTACGTCACAGTATGTTTTTATGAAATAGTTTGTGGCTTATTCATTTAGATTTAGAACTGAATATCTCTTCTCTCGCTTTTTAATCAAGCTTTCTTCTTTCTTTTTTTTTTTTTTTTTTACTTTTTAATATTTTCCACTCCTAGGCTTGGCTTGCCTCCAATTTACCAGCTACAGTGAGGAGGAAAAAAATGATATGTTTTTTTCTTTTTTTTTTTTTTTTCTTTCGCCTGCAGTTTAACTGCTAGTGTGTTTTCCTCTTTGATGTATACATTTTTGTTAACTGCTTCGGAAGAGACGGTAGATTTGTGGTAGAATATATTGCATAAAGGTGGAGCAGAGAACTGATAAAAGAGATGCAAAAGTTTGGAATTTCAAACCATAGCAAGCAAGTGACGCTATTTAGCCTTCTGCGCTTGTGCATTTCCTTTTTAAAAACGACTTTGTGTATAACATCTTGTAATTAGAACAGGAAACCATTGAGTAACTATAAGAAGAATAAGAGCACTTAAACTGAAAAGAAAATTACCTTCCGAGAAATTATATTCACAATTTTTTTTCCCTTAATTTTTTTTTTTTTCTTCCCTTCACATTGCTGTGTTGGTAATGATAGTAACAGATGTACCTACTCTTATCTGTATCATTGTTCTGCTTATGTTTTCTGGGGCGGGGGGGAAATCGTTTTCAGTAATACAAAAAATGAATGGACAGAAAATGGGAAATGCCTAATTACAAAAAATATTCTGTGTCACAACAGAGTAGCAATTAAATTGAAACTTCAATATAATTATCAATAACAGTCGAGCCTGGAAGGGTGCCAGGCGTGTAAAGTTGGTGCTCAGCCTTTATGTGGTTGCTAGGAGCACGGCAAAAAGTATAAAGCTTAGAGAAAGGAATGTCTAATGTAATAAAGTAACAGAAGGTAGCATAAATCATTGTGAGAGCAGTTCATATTGACATTATTTTACTTAAATTGGGTCGAAACTAGACATTTAGTCTTACAAGAGGCACAAATTCGTATTTCTTCTGCAGAAATAACTCTGTGCTTTCTGGGAAGAAGTGGAGTGTGCTTTCCTAGCACCAGCCTCGTACATATTTGGAATCTTTTAAGCAAAAATCTTTAAATGTTTGTTTCTGTTGGCATCCAAATGCATTTGCACTAATACGATTAAAAGAACTAAAGGGCAAAATACTTGGCAGCTTTTGCAGTTGAGGTAATTAGGTACAGGAAGGAACATGCATAGTTTTTCCATCAAGCTCTATAAAATCCTGGTGTGAAGGTCTTTTTAAAGAAAAAAAATGCTTACTGATGTTGAGAGTAGATTATGGCGGTTAGCAATAACATTATAGGCTGATGTTTCCGAAACAAGCAAACAAAAAGCGAGTTACAGTTTTGTATTTCTCTGCTCTCTCTGTAAATAGTTCTGGCTCTAGACGGATTTGTTAGGAATTCGTGCTTTTAGCAGGCTTTATTATTATTTTTTTTTTCCTTTGGGGGCTTTTAATTGTCTTGCGTTACATATTAAAAATGGTTGTGCTGATTTGAAAAGTCAGTTCTTGCATAGATTCATTGTGTTTGGCATTTCATGCATCTCTTACTTACAAAGACAACTTGAAGAACATGTAATCCAACATAAATGCCAGGCTGTGCCAAATCCCAGCTCTCTTTACCCCTCACAAAGGGAACTGTTGGATTACATCTATGCATATATAGGCAGCGCTCGGAAGGCAGGGGTGGAACCTTGCCTCCTAATTACAGTTTCTCTGTTTTCAGCCCTGAAATATATAAATAGATGAAAAATGGACATTGGAGGGGGTTATTAAAACACACAATTATGATATAAGCATGGGATTAGAGTAATTTCAGTTGAGCCTTACAAACAGCGTACTGTAGGTATTATCTTTTAATGTGTTCTCCCTGTTGAAGCTAAAATGAGATCCAGAAATACAGCATCTTGGTTTTCTAGGATCTCAGTTAAATGTTTTTAGAAATTACATTGTTTTTCTTGATTTTAATAGAATGTGATCCATGTTTTGCTCTCTCATCCTTCTCAGAGTGAACTCTTTCCAGCCGTATTTATCAAAAATATTCAGCGATATACACTAAGCCCACCATTAAATGGCACGTGTCATATTTTGCTAGAAGAAAAATACTTCTTTGGGCTTGCATTTTATTAGGGATTGGTCTACTTTGATTTCTCTTTTCTCACGTGGGCGTGGTTGAGAAAAAAAGTCTTTGTTCCAGGAACACTCTGTTTGTCTTTCACTAAACAAATCTTCAGTTTATTCAGCCTTTGTTCATTCTTAGATTTATCTGTTGAACCTGGAGTGAATAAAGAAAGGAAACAAATGCATCATAAAGTACTCACTGGAGTTGCACAAGGATGTATAAAAGTGATCCTGTAAAAAATGAGTTGATTTTAATTTATGCCAGGGGTTTGAGTTAAGCCGTCAGTTGTCAGGGGTAGAAAGTTTGTGTAATTCTGCACAGGGACTTGCAGCACATTTGTCTAGAAACTAATGGTTTACTACAAAGGCACACGGGACATACATTTATATACACCCTGTTTAAAAAGCTGACCACATCCTGGCATAAGAAAAGTGCTGTCAGATCAACAGATTCAGCTCACCACTATCTACACAAAGGTATAAAGTAGTAATAACTGTCAGGCAGGCATACATGAAACTCTCGAAGGAGCTAAAGGACGGATCATGTGCTTGTTAATTCCTAGAACAGTTTTCCTGATCTGATTTTTAGAGTTTCCTAATAAAGAAGCGAGCGCCTTATTCCCAGGAGCAATTGGCTCAATCGTGCTGTTGTGTCGGCTTATGGGATACTTACTTGTTGAAAACAAAGACAAGAATGACCGCATCCTGATTGACTGAAAAAGGTTTTAGGGCCATAAATTTTATTTTCTTAGAAAAGTAATGTCAATGCTGTTTACCAAAATGTATTGCTCTTACTTTTTTACACAAATTGTTTGATCTCCCCACCTACGTCAGGGTAGCGGGGAAAGTTTGGAGATTTTAAAAGTAATGGCTTGCAGGAGCTGTGCTTGTAAAAACATTACTTCCCAAGTCCGTCTGCCGGGTTGATTTTTTTTGCAGCATTGCATTCGTCTGCCATGATGACGTTCTAGGTGATATATCTGCTTCCAGAGACTTTTTAAAATTTAGCCTTTTATGTGTCAACATTTCCATTGCCTCATGCAAATCAAGATGAGTTGCGCCATCGTATTCAGTTGGGGAGAACTGATCTGACATTTCTTTCAATATCTGAAGTGATTTTTACTTTAAGGGTAAGAAAGATGATTTCAGTATTGGTAATGGGATTAAATAGTAGACCTTTTGTCTCTGACAGAAGAAATAGCTGAGTTATTCAGTAATGAGAGTACAGCAGAAAACGTAAACTGCATGCTCTTGCTTTGTCTTCATTGGCATGCGTGGAAAGCCACGTTCAGTTACCCCACCAGAGGAGACAGATGAGCATAAAAAGAAGTGCTGTTAAGTACTGGCTGCGTACCCACAAATGAATAATTTCTCATGTTTGTGTCTCTGGTTGGGGTTTTTTTTTTGCTGTTAGGTTTCCTGCTGGTTATCATATGATGAAACTTGATTGCGATATTTCAAAATCTGCCGCCTTGATGCCTAACGTCATCTAAAATCTGGGGGAATGGAAAGGTCTGAGCTCTAGATTGCTTTGTACTTTGAGCCCACATTTTGACAATTGGAAATTCATTTGCTCGTTGTGCTCTGTAGGTGTTTTATTGAGTCCTGCTGCATTTGCAGTTAATGTGAAGAAAGTTATTTCTACCTGTTGGGGTAACTTAGCGTCAGTGAGCAGGTGAGATCAGCCCATCTCCCCAGCCCAGGGGCCCTTTGGTAGTTGCCAGTATCAGATACTTCAAAGGAGAATTAATAGCTGTATGCTCTGGGGCTTGTATATTATTATTTTTAAAAGACGTTAGCTGGTGTAAACATGAGTACAGTAAGGCTGTATAGGGAGCTGAGTAAAAATGACAGATAATATTTCTATCAAAGCAGCCAAGTTGGCAAAGTGTGGAGAATACTTTGATTCAGGCCATTGGCCAACTTCTGCAGAGCGTTGTTCTCTTCCTCATCCAGGTAGAGTCCTTGTGGGCAAGCATGGGACAACTGAATAGAAAGCCAGAAAAGAAGCTGTTTCAGTAAACTTTTTTTAAATTTCTATTTTTAACCTACCTTTCAAAAACCGCTGTGCTACAAAAGATAGGTTTTGAGAAACAAGTGAACAAGTAGGCCATGGGTTTTCTGAGATGCTTGAGGTACAGTCCTTCTTCTCCATTTTTCTGACATACTAAGAGTATTTTTTTTGTTTCTTTTTTTCTTCCAGGTGAGGATGATGAAGATTCAAACCTGCTAATTCTCAGCTACCCACAGTACTGTCGATATCGTTCCATGTTAAAACGCATTCAGGACAAGCCTTCTTCAATACTAACAGACCAGTTTGTTTTAGCCCTGGGAGGCATTGCAGTAACAAGCAAGAACCCCCAGATCTTCTATTGTCGGGATACATTTGATCATCCTACTCTAATAGAAAATGAAAGTATATGTGATGAGTTTGGTAAGTCATGTTGCAGCTATTTTCTTTTTCTCACAAGTAAAGACGTTTCTCTTCTTTTTAAATGTCCACTGATTTCCAAGGGGAAGATGTGATTCCTTTGAAGTGAATCAATGCTGTTTATGTTTGAAACGTTAAGTACCGAATATGCTCTTTCTTCTGTGAAACTGAAGGCTTCTTGCCACTGGTGATCTTGGTATTGCAACTTGAGTTTACCACAGTCGATAATGTTACACAGGTAGAGTGTGTAGCACTGTTACTCAGTACAAGTGAAGGGATCCCTTGTCTGGATTTGAAATTTGTCTGCTTAACCATTTGCCTATAGTCTATGTCTTTCCAGAAGCTTTACAAAGTGAGTTGGGTTTTTTTAAAGTCATCGTTGGCGCAGTATGCTAACAAATGCAAAATAGGAGAGACTCCCTGCACGTCCCATTGCTGTTCCAGAGCCCATGTCAACCGCGCGTGTGCTCCCAGGGCCCTGGGCAAAAGTCAGATACAACTGGTGTGTTTCTGGCCTTCCTGGAACATGGGCTTTTTCAGTGAGGGCTTTGCCAGTGCTAGGAGCTTGATTTTACAAGTGCAGAGGCACTTCTGGGAGGTGACCTCTTAATTCCAAGGGTGTAGAAAATACTCTGCAGCTCCAGAGAAGTATGCAGCCCCTTACAGCTGGGAGAGAGGGCTGCAAGATTCAGCTCCTGATAGCTGCCAGGTGATTTCACACCTTTCTTTTTTTTCGTTTGTGTCTGATCAACCCAAGGGCAGTGGATGTGCTGCTGAATGCGTGGCAGAACACGTTATGTACACACCCAGGGTAACTCCAGTAATGGGTCCAGTGTAATTTCTTTAGCAGTGTACCTGTGCTGTGAGAATTAAGTTTTATTACCCATATCACCAGATGGATGAGCGCTGCAGCTAATGCTAGCAAAATCTGCTCACATAGCGGTGGGCACACCTTTGCTGTGTGAGATCCCTGCATGTCTGCGAGGAAGTTCTTGTGGTCTCTTAGAGAATTTCTGATTATGCATTTAACGTATAGTAACGGGAGTGAGAGGGAAGGGGTTCAGTGATGCTTGTGATGGGAGAATCGTCTCCCCTCTTTTTCCTCTCTTGCACGCTGGCTTTGAGCTTGGTGCCCATTCCAGCCCTCGTTGTGTTGGCAGAGAAATGCCAACCCAACTGGTGGCGTTGGGGCATTTTGTGAGGTAGTGCAGGATGGCTCCTCTGCTGCTGCACCAATCAGCTCTCAACAGGCAGGAGAGATCCTTCTTACATGCTGTCGCTACTGGGGCACGTTACTGCTGTGAATACTGGTAATTTTGCGATGTCAAGCTTTTGCAGGATCAGGCCCAAACTGTCAAGTCCACTCATACTCACATAAAACGTTACAGGCTTTGAATGAACTATGAATAAAAGTGTCGGTTGCTCGTAGGGGGTGGGGGTGGTGAAAAAATGAATGAAATGCCCTGGAAGTTTGGTCCAATAACATAATAGTATCGTGTTGATTTTTATTTACTCTGAGCTCCAGCTCAGAATATAAAGTTCAGTTTTAATTGGCTATCCTTCTTATATGGGAAAGGTTATTTTAGGCTTGAAGGCGTTTGATGAGCGTACCATCTGCTTTCTGTAGAGTATTTTATTCAGGGTCACTCCTTGATTGCAGGTTTGTTGAAATAGTGGGATCCATAATGTAAGTGTATCATGGAATATTAGTAATAGATGAATCAGAGATGGGGAGTGATGCAGAAACTACGCTTAGTGAACCATAGCAAGTGCTTTGTTCAGTCTCTGAAAGCTAACTATGCCATTCTCTTGACCTTTGCGAGGCAATTATCTCATTATCAAACCAGAGCCACAGAAATCTTAGCCATAGAAATTAATAATGTGTGTTTAAAATTTAGTTTGGTGTAAGAAGCAGATTTTTTTAAGTGCCTATAAAACAACAACAAAAAAATACTACTCTTTAAAAGTATTTCTTATGAAAATAATGATGTGGTAAAATTTGCGAGCCCTGCTGTGTTAGGAAGAAAAAACTGGCCAATGTATGGTTCCTTTTCTGTATTGCAAAATGTATGGTGTCAATTATACTACCTTTGTTGAAGGCAACAGGCAAAGTGCTGTTTTATCCTTTTCTTCGCTAGCAGGACAATAAAATGTACAACACTTCGTTATACAAACAGTTTACATTGATATCATGTAGATTGATGTCACATGTGGAAAGTGATGACTGCTAAAGCTAAACAGAGACAGGGTGGTACAGTAGATAAATGGATTACTCTAAGGCACTGGTATTTATCAGTCAAATCTGAGGGGAGACCAGATTACAGAAATGTGACTAAAATTCTTAAAAGGTGTCTATAAGGACATCCAGACACATCTAATTTGAGGGGTTTGGCTATTCCTTACCTTGCAAATGAAAGAAGTGTGCAGACGAACGAGAGAGGAACGTGTATTTCCCCATCACCTGAAATTTTCCAAACTCTAAAGCGAGTACAAAATTTGGGAAATACGGTCTACTGATGTCTTTATGTGAGAAGTGCTGGCTTCTGACAGGGATGCCAGGTCTTCTTCAGAAACGTTGCTGTTGGGGAAGGTGTTACACGTTCTCTGAGTGTTGGAGTACTGTGCGACAGATAGAGCATGTCACAAGTGAGACGCCAGGAACACCTTTACAAAGAGCCCCATTCACCGCAGCGTGTAAGCTGTTGTCCATGTTAGGCAATTTTAATGCAGAAAAATGTTTTTTCCAGGAAGTATTCTCTCTACTTCTATTATATATATTTTTAACAAGAACGTTTTGTTCAGCTCTGACTCCTTCTCATCCTCCCCCTTTTCTTCCCCATTCTGTGGGGGTTAACAAAAACTAAATAAAGCAGGAAATGAGGAAGAAAAGTTAAGTTTTGTTGACAATAAATAATGTTATTTTGGTGTGGGATTTTTTTTCTTTTTTAAGTAGAAAAGGTACGTAAATGCTGTCTGTCAGCTCCTGAAGAGATGCTTTGATGCTTCGGGCAGTGCCATGGGGATGGCCTCTGTATTTCCATAGAGCTTCTGTAAATGTTAGGCTGTGGTGAGCTTCCACTCTGGCTTCAGTGTGGGCTACCACAGCCAGGACCTGCTGCCGACGCTGCGGCTACCTGTGTCTGCCTCCCTCCTTCCTGTCCACTGCTGTATGGCATGTGTCCAGGTGGTTTGGGCAGGAATATTCAGGACTGATTTCCTAGCAGAGTCCTTTTCTGATTCTCCTCGAACTCAGTTCAGTGTGCCACAACGTCCCATCAGGGAGGCCACTGGAGAAGTGGGCTGCTGAGGAACTGGCTTGGCAGCTGGAGAGCCTCAAACATTGGCATCTATTTCTTGTCAGCCTCCCAGGGAAGGACTTGCTTTGCATTTAAAGGGGAAAGACTGCTGTGAGTGGGAAGTCTCCTGCTCCCATTCTTGTTGATACAACTACTGATCAGTTCATCTAACTGCCTTGGAGGGTGCCCCTCCAGAATGCAGATAGTCTCAAAAGCTTGCTTCTCTTCAGAAAGCAGACGACATAAGCCATGCTTGGGTGGCTTGATAGCCAAAGTTCATGGATATGACCACAGTCAGACTGTGTACTTCTTCCTCCTGAAGTAGGAGCAATGAGGGGTCCTCACCAGCGTGAAACAGTCCAAGTGGATAATGAAATGCTGGTGGTGGTGGTTAGGAACAAGAAATCTGGGAGTCTGAATGTGCACAGGAGGCTGGAGTGGAGTTGTCCACGGTCAAACTGAAGCAGAAAGGCTTGAGCCCTGCCTGGCGGTGCCACCAGCCCGTGCAGGTTTGCAGGTGGGCACTGAGTGAGGGCCAGGGGGAGACCTCGGGATGGACCCAGCAGCAGTGGCAGCCGAGTCCCTGCCACGGCCCCGCGTGTCATGTCTGCCGGAGAGAGGGACCAGCTGGATGTGAGCAAACAGGATCAGTTCCCTCCTTTTATTTCTCTGTCCAGACTAGAGTTCACCTAGGCATTCCTTTATCTAACTGCTGCTATTAATTGGCATGTGGAAAAAACCAAACCCCTATTTCCTCATTCTCCTGCTCCCTTAAAATAAAAAATAACATGTACCAGCTGAACAATTCATTTCTCTTCAACTTGAGATCATTGGTAAAGACATTTTTCAGAATCTTTTTCATTTATCAGCCTCTGGGGTTACTGTTATTGAATAACTTCTGTAAATATATAATATTATTATCATATTTTGTAAATATATAATTTACTGGCATTTGCTGTGTGGTCATCTATGCTGCAAGAGAGAAGGAATGAAAAAATAGGGATCCTAATAGTTTTCATTATAGACCAAAGAGATCTAACAGGAGGCAAAGCTGCCTGTGCAGTGTCCAGAAGGTGTATCTGAGGGTCCCTGGGCAGAAATGGGTGTGCAGTTGTTGCTGGAGCGCACACACCTTCTGCATTTGCTTGTCCGAAGAAGGTGACTTGGCCTTCTACTGGACTCAACGCCTGCTCCACCACTTGGAGGGACTTCCAGGGCGCATGGATGAGTGTGGACCCTCTCCCAACCCAGCTGTGGGCTGCATTGCCAAATGCACGTGGGCCCCCACAGCAAGGGAGTGCAGAGATGAGTCTGTCGGCGTCACCTCCACTGTCTCCAGGCCTGGGGACTCGGCACAGCTTAGAAGCAGGAGGGTCAGGTGCTTGGGTGGTGGTGTATTTCTACAGCTCCATGAGCTTCGCCAGGTGGAAGTCTCGCACCGAAGGATTTATCACGGTGCTTTGCTAGATGAGTATTATAAATCCTGCCTGCTAAAGATGAACTGGGAGTCTCGCTTTCATTTTGTGAACATGGGGTTGCTTTTTTCTATAAACCTGAGTGTGAGAGAAAACTGAATTCCTTTATTTCTTCTCAATTTTTAAAATCTATTTGGTAAATTTTAAGGCATTCTGGATTATTTTTATAGCATGCTGGGTCCAATATGCCATTAAACAAGCTGTTTGGTCCCTGGGGTACTGTAAACACTTGTTCACCCCCAAAAGAAGGTTAAAAGTTTCATTTTTGTGTGCAAGGGCCAATTTTTATAAAACATTTCATACCAAAAACTGAGAGAACTACATCCTGCTGTGGTATTAGTATCATTTTTTCTCTGTAAAATGAAACTTCTTCATTTTACCATAACATGAGCAATGCGGAGGGGAAACTGCTCATTGAAAAAAATTATGTGTAAAGGGCACTGCAAGCCCCACTTCCCTCCTCTACCCTTCTCCCCCCCAAAAAACTTAAAAATATATTGCTTGCATTGGGAAAAATCATCTCCATTAAAAACAAAACAAAACACACAACGTTCAACAACTCGGATCTCCCTGTAAAACAATGCAGAAAGCAGATTCTCTCACTTGCAGGGCTGGCAGGGAGTGGTGAGGAGTGAGGGATGACTTACCCGTCCTCCCAGCCGCCGGGGTTTCGGAGCCAACAATTTCAGAAGGACTCACCTTCTATCTTCTCATTGACCAGGGAAGCCGTGGCAGGACTTCTTAGGGATAGGTCATACGCCAGGAAAAATGTGTAGGATGAAAGCTGATGACTGCAGGGTACAGAGTGGTTCCATTACTCCTGATACAGCTGAAATTTGGCCTTTGCTTTTGTTATACGTCTCAGTTTACAGAAGTTCGTGACTCATAGATAAAAATCAGTTGTTTAGGGGAAAAACATAACAAAACAAAACCTTGGCAGGGAATGAGACTCTAAAAAAAAGAGAGAAGAAAGAATGTTTCCAGTCTAAATGAAATACAGTTTTCCTGTTGGTGACTTTATTTGTGTTAATCAAAGTTGGCTTTTCTTTTTAAACCACCTCTAGTATAAAAATTGTACTTAGGCCTGAAAGGGTGGTTTTTTAGTGTTTTTCCGCTGATGTAAAATATCAGCATTATTGCTATTGACTCTTTTGGCTACCTGCAGGATAATTTCCGTCAGTGAAATTTAGAAAACCCTGAAGTTTCCAGAGAAATACTTTGGGCTTCTTTGTTGTAACACAAATGGGATGTTAGAGTGGGATTGGTGTTAGTGCTCCTCTGCTAAGACGAGAAGATTTAAACATTTAGAAATGCAATAGGAAGGGTGTGGAGGCTTTTTATTAGCGTGGATAGTGGGACCTCCTTAGATGGAGCTTTATGGTGGCATCTCCAACAGTCTGAAAAATATGCAAATCTTTTCCAAGGTCCTGGGCAGGGTGGCTTAGCTAAATATTTCAAATTTTAACTCTCTCAAAACAAAAACAGGACATAGCTGGAGGGGAAGTAATGATTAATGCGTAATAGTGCTATACACAATATAGATAAATGTACATTACCTCTTCTCTCCCACCCCACCACTGCAAACATAAGCTTTTAGGTTGAAAAAGCGAATCTGGAAATGTTCTGGATTCTGGTCAGACTTCTCTTTTATTTTGTTAATTCAACTGTAGAGTAAGATATTAATGATCCCCAGATGTTGTTTATAATGATTGATTTTTCAGTTGTGAAAAAATACTTGCAGTTTTTTTAAACAATTGATATTTTCTGGTGTGCTCTGCAGCATTTGAATAAAATGTCTGAAGGCAGAGCTGTTTATGTGCCCAACATAATTGCTTCTGTTAAGTGATTTCTTCATTCTTAACATTTTTAGCTCTAATTGCTTTTTCCCCATACATCTAAAAATAAATATTTGCAAGTTTTGCGTTCTGCCACTCACTGAAATGCATAAAATATTTGTATACTCAGAGTAAAAAGGCACTGATAAGGGGTCACATTCTGTCTCTACTTAGTGGCGTAAATCCAAAATAGCTCGATCCACTTCAGTGGCTGTTACTCAAGATTTTCACCAGTTAACCAAGGGCAGAATCTCACCCAATGTTAACAGCAAGCTGTTAAGTGAACATAAGTAATGTGTGGTAAAGTAAGATAAAATACCTTCCTGTCTGCAAGAACTTCAATAGAAACAAATCCTGTTAGCGTCTACTTTTTTTTTTTTTTTGGTACATTTTCACTAGCAACCATGTCTGTAACTGGGATAAATATTAAGATAGATTATTTTTCACTTCATAAGCAAAACTCCTTTTGGCGAACATCTACAGAATCGCTGATTTCATTGGGGTTGCCTGTTCCCGCTGCCTTTGGGAAGACAGCAGATGCTGAGTGGAGGGGCAGGTGCTGCCTGAAAAGCTGCTTTTGCCCATTTCCTCCGTCCCCTTGGCATCACTCCTCGGCCAGGGCTGGCGGTGGCCGCCTGTCCCGCACGGAGGAGCTGCCCAGAAGCTCGCGGTGGCCAGCCAGCACCTCTGCGAGAGCACAGCTCCCGTGGCCAGGGCGCTTGGTAAACTGGTACGGCTCCTTACTTCTTTGGGTGGGTACGGCCTCCCTGCTGGGACAGCCGGGGCTTTGGGGCTCCGACGGGACGGGAGGTGAGATACATCCTCCCTCCTGCCAGCGCCCGTGGCAGAGCCGAGAGGCTGGGTGTGCCCGCTGCCAGTCTGGCGCTTCTCATGTCTCTCCTTTTTGATTTTTAATTGAAGAGTGATTATGTGATGGTATTGTGGGGTTTACATCTTCGTATCAGCCAGAGTTCGGCAGAGAATTAACTTGTAGTTCCGGCAAACAAAGGGTTATTGAGTGAGCTGTTCTTCTGTGCCCGATAAATGTAACTTATCACATGGGTTTTGTCATCTATTACACATGCGTCTGTTTTACTGGTGTCCGTTCACTAAGTGATTGTAGATATAAATGACTAATTCCTCCTATGTAAGATTTCCACTCAATGGCTAGTTTTATGATTCAGCTATGAAAATCACTTTTTGTCTTCATAGCGAACAGTAAGGCAAGCTGCATTCATCATGAGTGTGAGCCATGTCCATCATACATGTTCTCATTTCTGGAGCCATCTTTTTTTTTTTGTTTGTTCGTTTGTCTGTTTTTTCACAATATGCCTTCACTAGAGCATCCTTGTTTGAGTGTTCCCCTGGTTTCGGTGCCTCCCTTGCACTCCTGAGCTTGGCCAGATTCTTGAGCTTTGTGTCGGGAGACCTTTTGGACCACCAGTGTCCCCAGCCTCCCGAATAGTGTCCCCAAGGTACTGGGGCTCAGCAGTGGCCAGGAGCAGGGGGACCTTTGTGGCCAGGGAAGGGCCCCCACTCCTGCACCCGTACAATGGAAAAGAGAAGTGGTTTATGTGAGAATATGGTCACATTCTTCTGATTAAACCCACTCAAAAAAGACAACATTGTAATATTTTCCAATGACTGTTTATCATGAATTACGTCAGCCTTAGTTTAAATTGCTATTATTTCTCCTTAATGCTTCTTGGTGCCTGCGTAATTTACAGCATTGGCAGCTGCGGGACTATGAAATAACCTTTCACAACCACCATACAATAGTAAAGAACATGAAGTTTTTGTTGTTAATTATTATGGGACTCCTTTAACTTTTTTACAAAGTGACATAAAATATTGTTGAGGTATTTATGGTTAAAGCTACTTTTACATGGATCTATTTTGCTTCTGGCTAGTTCTTAACTAAAGCAGTCATTTGTGGTTATTATGCCTTGGGAGATATTATGTCAGAACTGGTTTAAGAGTATTATTATGTATCACATGTCATATATTACATGTCAGCACTTGAGGCTGTCTTTCAATAAAAACAAATGTAATTTTAGTTAATGGTCTTTTAGGTATAGGCCATTTGTAAACTTACCTGAGTTCATTTGAAGCTATACTAAAAAGCTTTGTTCTCCCGGAGTGCTCTTGAGTAATTTCATTTTGGCTTGGGAAGGAATTTCCAAAATATTTGTCATTATTTCAATCAGAGGGTGCTGCCTCTAAAAAGCAAATAGTTTCCCAATACCGAGGTTAATGTACACATTTTAAGGAGCTGTAACTGTTACTCATTACTTTGTTTACTTTTCCCCCCTTCAGAGCTCATGCTTCCCAGGTTCCCTACTGGTCAGGCTGATAGGAGTATCCCAGGCAACTAAGCCACCTAATGATGATACTTCACTGTGCCGCTTAAATGAATAGTTTATACCTTCTAGATAATCCGTGGGTGAAGGGGGGCATAAATTAAAGGTTGCAGGCGAGTTTTAGGTTTCCTTGAAGTTTCACTTCAAGTCTGGAAAGCGCAAACTTACACAAAGCAAACTTTGAATTAATATGTCGTTCCCCTTGGTTCCAAATACTATGCATATTTTCCAGTACTTACTTATTTAAAGCAAGAAATGAAGCATATAGGGTGTGCCAGAAAGTTTACAAAGAATGAAAACACATAAATGACTCATATGAACTTTTTCTTATTTTTTTTCTTAATGTGTAATTAGTTAATTACTGCTAGGCAAAAAAAAAAGGCATGATTTCTCTCCCCTTCCATCTATATTTGAGCACCATAAAAACGATCAAAGCCTCTATTTGTCTCTAGTTACATTTTACTCCGTGGGGACTACTGGTTTTGGTGACTCCGTTGTAGAGAATGGAAACCCTGCTGGGCAAAAAAAAAAATCAGCCTCTATCCCCCCACAAATGCTCGGGTTGAAGATGTGAGATGCAAACGTGAAATTAAAAAAGCAAGCAAAGAGCACGGTGAGCATTTTGTCTGTTCCTAAGTTGGAATTTAATAAGAGGAACATAAAATGGAGCTCAACTTGCCTGGATGCCGCAAGAATTTTATTTTTTTATTTTTTTTTTAAATATTAGGGAACATGCTTGATTTCCCTGGAAATGAGTGTGCAATCTGAATTTAGAGTTGTTTGGCCGGGGGGGAGGGGGCATCTCGTTCTCTTTTTTTTTTAATCAAAGGCATTTCACAAGCCGATTGCAAGTGAAAGGGGAATCTATCATTACGTAAGAATGTAGGAAACTTTTCCGTTTAATGAATGAATATTAGGTATTTGGGGAGCAGAGAAAAGGTGGTAAAAGGGGGAGACAGAGCTGACGTCTTTGGGATTTTAATAAAGACTGAAGTTAGTAGTGAAAAGGTCAAAGTGCCATTTGTTGAGCCCCTGCTTCTGGCGTGGTTTCAAAGCTGGCAGTGCTGACTGGGGGGCTGTGATGTGTGTTAATGAACAGTTGTGGCACTTAACTGAGATCATGGGTTGGTCACATGAATATATATAAAAGATATGAGTGAAGATTTGATCCCCCCCCCCCCCCCCCCGCCCGCCCTCTTTTTGCTGCAGCTTGGCTGTTGGAAGGACCAAACAATTAAAAGAAATGTTTGAAATGTTTGAACACCACATTAAGTCCCCTAGTCTGTAAGGAAAATGAACTATGAATAATAGAATACTGCTCTGGTTAAATATAGTTATTCAAAATTGTTTTTAGCTACAGATGTTATGCCATTTTAGAAACTTAGACTAAATAATGTCAGATCTTGTTTGCTTTTTTAGTATGTTATTCATTTATTGGGAAATTCAAAATTTAAAACAGCTGGGACGGGGTTTGGTGTTCACTAAGTAATCTTTAAAATGTGTACATTTCAGAGTTACTCTTATAGAGCTGTTTAGAAATGACTGAATTGTATATTATAGTTATAAAGTTCTGTAAACATGCTCTACCATGTAGACAGGGAAACATGAAATGGGAAAATGAGATAATTCTGGAGCAAAATTTTATGTATTTCAGATTTGATAAAACAGCAAATGGCTTTCTCAGTTTAAATAATTTGTAACTTTCCAGGAACATGCATGGGTGTTATGAACAGTACGTCTAAAATAGCAGCGGAAAAAAAATGTTCATTCTCCTTTAATTCTCCCTTTGATGTTTATGTCAAAACGAAGGAGTTAATTTATCTAAGAGTTTCACTGCATGAGTTGGACTGTACAAAACCAATCATGTAGAAATAATAGACTACCATTGGAAGTGCTGTACTATTGCAGTTTTAATAGCTCTTCAGTTCTGCTCAACAATTAGTCCATACATTTTATAGCTGTGTCTTTAAGAAACTGGCACACTCAGCAAAATCACAGTAATTGGGAGATGATGCAATGTGGAGAGAAATCAGAGGAAGAAAATTAATTGAAAAATAGTGTTTTGTTTGGGTTTGTTTTCTTTTAAAATTTTAAACACTGCAGTAGTAATTACTGGTGGGTGAGACTTCTGCGGAATTTAAATTTCACGTGGCTGGGATTTTGTGAATTTTTTTTTAAATCAAATTGCAAAAGAGGCAAAACAGCGCATTAGAATTCTTGCTATAGTTTTCTGTGTCTGAAGTCAAGTGAGGGCATTAAGGGTGATCCAGAGGAGGGTTTTTCCCTCTATTGACACCAGTGCTGTTGGAGTAAGCTCTCATTGCTTGTCAGCGTCTTCGTAAACCTGATCAGACAGATCACAGACAATACGTGAATTAGGTTATTATTTACGCAAACAGCTAAAGAGACCTCAGCAATCCCTTTTTGCTTGTGTCCACTGGAGACGGTACCAGCGTGCTACAGTGTAAGCATCCATCTTCCCAGTCGTAGCCAACAGATGCTGGTAGTTTCTTCATAGGACTTTTTATTTTTTATGCACAAGTACTGAAGAAGGCAAATTAAAAAAAAAAAAAGTGTTGCTCTTTTTGGTAAGTTTATCATTAGCAATTAGGACTTTGAAATGTTTTTTAATTGATTTATTGTCCACTATGGGCCAAAGGCCAGTGAAGCAGTGAGAGTTTGCATTTCAGCTGAAGTTTGGGCCTTGGTGTTATATATAGCTGTATCTTGGTCTTTTAGTGATCAGACAAGCATTTCCTTGTGCCTTGGGGCTGCTGTGTTGGTCTTAATGCCATAAATTACCTGAGGGTAATGATAGATAACCAATTGACTAGAGTAGGAGAGCAAACCTGGTTCTTAGATGAATAAGCAGGGGAATAGTGAGAAGAAATAGGGAGGTGTTAACTACTGCTGCATATAACGCTAGAGGAAATCATTATCAACCCCCTTAAGAGCTAACATTTTTGGTAAGTCAGTCAAATGATAATGGCTTTCAGCAAAACGGGTGATACAATTTCATGGGATAACTGCACTACTAATACTCAAATGTATTATTCTGAACTACGGGCTGCAGAGGAACATGGAAGAGCAGAAAGACTTTTATTAGAGAGATTTTTTCCCCCACTTTCACCTTTGTGCCCGATTCTGCTGCCCATGCTTTGCACGTCATATTGAAATACTGGACAAGGTTAAGGAAGGACCCAAGGAACAAGTCACGGCACGGAAAACTCTTGCCTTCGAGTGAAAGACTAAAGAACGTCAATCCATTTAGTGCATGGAGGAGAAGACTAAGGGACCCGATCACAGTCTCTTAGTATCTCCCTGAGGAGAAGACCTGTGGCGGTTGAGGCCTCTGTAATTTGGCAAACAGACACATAGCAGGACCTCGTGCTTCAAAGTGGAAGCAGATAAATTAATGCTGAAACTAAGGCACAATTATCTAGCAGCGAGGGGTAATTAACCATGGGAACAACTTAGCTAGGAATAACATACATTCTTTGTTACTTGAATCTCTTAAATCAAGACTGCTTTCCAAAAGACATGATCCTTACTCATGCAAGAGGTACTGGCTTCATCCAGTGGTCACTCTGACATTGTATAGACAGTATTTGCAGAAAGTAGACAATTCCTTCTGGCCTTAAAAGCTGTTACTGTATTAATATATATCATTTATAGCATTTGGGCCGGTAAAGGCTAGATTATGCTGGATTTTGTGTCCATTATACAATAAAGCAAACCTTTCTACAACTTCCTTAAGTAGACAAGGCAGAGCTTTGCATCTGCTCTATGGACCAGAGGCTGAGAACAGGGTTATGCAGGAAGCTGGTGCGTTAGGAGCTAAATGGTCAGTGTCTTCACTGCTCCACCTTAGTGGCTGTTGATAACCCACGTCCTCTTTGTTCTCCTTACCAGTCTCCATCTGCCAGGAGCAGTTGCCTGCCTTGAAGCCCCAGCTGGGCAGGGTGCTCCTCTGCTTTGGTCTCTGGGGGCTCATCAGTCCCTTGCCCGTTCTCTGTTGATATCTGCTCAGGGAGAATTGGATCTGGTCCATTTTAGGCCACTTCGGGAACTTCCACAAAGGGCTGTCTCCTCAGCTAAAGTATGGAAAATGTAACCCAATAGCATCTCATTTAAATGTGCAGCAACACACTGCGAGATCATCTGCAGACTTACTCTACTGACTTCAGGAGTCTTCCCTGATGGGTCCTTCACAGGCCTCTCCACTCACCTTACCTTTTTGTGTAACAGCCTTAAAGAGCATGTTAATTAAAAAGCAGGTGTTAGCAACAAGTGAGTAATAGAAGAGGAGGAATTTATTTGAAATTAGCAGTTTCAGCCCACAGAAAGGGTAAGGGAATATGTGAAAAGGCTAATGGTGATCATCCTGCTAACATGGGTGACATTCGCAGACACTGCTGCTGCTTCAACAGAGAGGTACTGTGCATCCTTCCAGCTCTGTCATCACCCTCCTGTGTTTCACTCTGGATTTGCAACTGTAGTAGAAGAAGTTAAACTCCTGGTGAAAACAGCTCTTTGCTGTGGGGTGGCATGTTTACTTTAAGTAGGTGTTGATGATTCTGCTTCTGGCTTCGTTGATTAAATAAGTCACTTCACCTTCATCTTAAAGTCTTACAAACCTCAGCTGCACTTTGCTGAGATGAGCCCGTGTCCCATTACATACTTTCACAGAGGTAGAGCACAAGTTTGAGAAGCGGAAAAGATGATTCCCAGGGTCTTTAGCAGCTCTTAGCTCAGAATACTATGTTTAAAATCAGCGGTATAGTTGCCCTCATTCTTCTATAGCATCCCAGCTTTGCAATGAACCATAGTTGTTTGGCTGATTTGCCAAAAAAATGATGGTTCTTCAGGGGTTTTTTGGTGTTGGTTGTTTTGAAAGGCAGCTTGTAATTAAGATGAATACATGTACATTGTGAATGTTTAGTTATGGTAGAGATGGGTTTGTTATAAAACAAAAAAGAAAAAAAAAAACAACAAAAATTACCTAGTTGCAAATCCTTGCAGTTGTTTAGTTTAGAAGTTTAAGTCAATTTATGGAAGTCTGTGTTTACTGTCTTTAGAGCTTGATCATGGCATTGGAATGCATTTTGGAAAAAAAGACCCTATAAAATGAAATCCACATTTACGGGTAAGGAGCACAGAGCACTTAGGATCAGCAGTGAGACTACAGTATCTCTTTGAAGTGTAGTGAAGAGGAGTACTTGCCGGTGCCATTTTGGGTTTAGAAGGAGGTGAATTGATACGCTCGATAAGTTCTAACACTGTGGAACAGCAGCTGGACCCAACGCTGTTAATTTCATGAGAATGGGGTCCATTATATCCCAATGACAGCAGTCAGAAGATAAAACTAGATCTGAAGCACTTAATTTAAAATAAAACTTTGTAATAAAGTCAGGTCTCCTAAGACGCTGCTTTTGTGCTGCACTGCATGTGAGTAATGCGGGTGACTCATCCAGCCTCTGACATGCTGTAGCCACCAACATTCCCAGCCACCAGTGTTGCCCTTCATAAAGGAAATATCCTATTTTTGGTATGACTATGTCCTCAGTTTTAAAGAATTTTCCTCTTTTGAAGTGCTCAGACAATTAATGCCTCATGCATGTATTCAACAATAGTTGCCTAGCAACCATCAGAAATATTCGGGAGAGCAAAGGAAGCCGAGATGAATGAGCAGAAACATCAGCCCCCATTTCAGGTGAGCTGGAGAAGGCGTCAGGGCTGCCCTGACTGTTTGGGTCTAAGCATGAATATCCATGAAAACCGGACAATCCCAAAGCAGCAAATACGAGCTCCAACTTGCACGTCCGTCAGATGCAGAGATGAGATGAGTGGCAGGAGGTTGCAGTTGGTTGGGCTTTCTTAGTTTCAGAAGCCTAGGCCAAACCAGCGTAACGACGGTTCAATTACAGAAAGTCAACAAACGCTCCTTAGTGGCTGAGGAAAGTTTTCTACCTCGTGTTGCTTTCCACCTGCAGCTAGAGAACTGGGAGAGTTCCTTTGGTGTAGGTTTTTGTGCATGGGTCTAAGCGCCAGGCAAACCCCTTGCCATGGGGCTTGGCTCCAGCCCTTCTCTTTGCGTTGCCACCTGGTTCCCACTTCTCCTCCTTTCGCGTTTTCCTCCTTTTCGCACTTCTCCTCCTTTTCACATAACTTTTACCTCACAGGAGGTTTTCTCACTCCTCTGAGTCAAGTCCTTGATGCCTTTTTTTAGCACTGGAAGATGCCATTTGAGTGAAATGGAAATTTTTTCCACAGTAACACCCCACAGCCACTGTATGTCTGTTTGGATTTTGGTCTTTATTCCTTTTCTTTTTTTTTTTTTTTTTTTTTTTTTTTTTTTTTTTATTAGAAAGGTTGAAATTAAACGCTTGGTCTAGGGTTGGAAGGACTGAACTTTATCATGCTGGGTTGGCATACTCTCCTGGACAACTCTGCCACAGCGATGCTAGTGTGGCCACGTCCTGTGCCTGTCCCTTTCTCCGGATGAGGTCCGGTGCTCCTCCCCAGTCTCCCCAGTGGCCGTGCCATCGCAGCGGCTCAGGGCGCTCAGCATTTGGTGCTTGACGTGGTGGAGTGTGGGAGCACAGGACCCTGGGACCCACGGTTTGGTGGGACGCACTTGCATGTCAGACCCATTTGAGACAAAAGACTTTTGATCTGTAGAAGTATTTTCATCTGGTTTCTTTTCATTAGACACATTACAGTTAAAGAGCCTGATAGTTCCCCTTAAAATGGTGCTCAGAACGTTTTTGACTGCCTGCCCCGATTTGAAGAAAATGATGAAATTCTGGCATTTTCCTCTTGGATAGAAAAATCGGATTTATGACCATCTCTACTTCAAAGGTAAAGGTTAAGAGCAAGATTATGATCTCCTTTCCACTCATGTAAATCCACAGGAGTCAATTACTTGGGATTGACAGTGATGTGATTTAGATTGGAATCTGGCATTAAAGCTTTTTGGGGTTTGCTCCTACACCCGTGGACTTCAGTGCCACTTGACTGCCGACTCTTTGCTTTTGGTATGTCGTGGTGGTATTTGCATGTGGAAGTGCCTCAGGGGCCCCACATAAAACATTGGTTCACTAGTTTTAGTGGTTTTTTTTTTTTTTTTTTTAGATTAGATGTTAAAATGTTGAAATCAAAATATGTAGGGGGTGGTCAGGAAGTAGCAGACGTACAATGGTAATCAGAATAATGTGATTTTTGAGGCTGATATCTCATGACTTAGAGCTGAAAAAAATCCCTTCTGTATCTTGGAGGTCTGAGGCTTTTTCTGATCATAAAAGGCATTTATTTCTGGCCTTCATGCTTGATGAGATATCAAACTTAAAATATGCCATGATCCTATAGTCTGGTAGTGCTTTCTGGCACTGGTCAGTGACTAAATATAGCCAGTTTTAAACCGCTGTGATAAACCTGGAAATAATGTTCAGCAGAAAATTCTCAGACAATTCCATAGACAAATGTGGAATATGAAATGACTTTTCTGGATTGCATCTGGTTCGTACTGTATATGCTTTTGCGCCCCGTCTCTCTCATCCCCATGTTTTCCAACTGCTATCCTACAAATTTTTTGTGGTACAGATAAATCTTAACTGAAGCATCTCAGTGGTTCATGTTGGTTCATGCTAAAGCAACAAATAACATAAAGGGTTTTTAAACCCCAGCTATTTCACGCATTCCTTTTGGCTTTGTAAACCATTTTGCCTTGTTTTTACGAAAAGAAGGTGTATTTAAGAAAAAAAAAAAAAGCGCACATGTGTTTCCAAAAAATCGCTGATTGTCTTCAAATGAAAATAGTCCAGGAACATGCAGATTCTTGCACTGTATTATGGGATTAGTGGTATTCATCTGTCATGCATAATGTGAAGGTGATATTCAGAGGAGGAAAAGAACCTTTTTGAAAGGATTTTTTTATTTTTTTTTGTTTTGTTTTAATGATATACTCGCATTTGTTTTCTTTTATTTTCTTTGAAACTCACATATACTTCTACCAGGCTATGTTTAATTTCAAGATGGTGTCTTTGCTAGAAAGATAATAAAATGTAATGTCTTCCACAACCTCTTCATATGCGTGACTGCATAAAGCTTGTGTAACAGTTTATTATTATAAAATTAGTATAGCATAGCATAGAGCAAACTGGGCCCCTGGCCAGATGAACTAGACAATGAATAGTTATATAAGGTTTTGAAGCACATGTATTAGAACACAAGCGCCCTGTATTTTCTTCTCAATTGTCTGCTGTTTGTTAATGTTTCCCTTTCAACGTGATTGCATCTCAATTTAATAGCACTTGCCATTTCAGGGTTTACTGTGCCAGCGCTCGCGTAGTTACATCCCCTCTGTGCTGCAAAGCCTGCATGTATATTAAAACTGAACTAGGCATGGTTAGCTAATGGGTACTTCGAGAGATATGCACTTATAGAATTAAGTGATGTATGTAATTGTTAATTTTGTGTTAACAAGTTTGAAAAATGTGTTTCACCAATAATTGTAATGCTCCGTTCTGTGCAAAGTGTGACATTTTAATTCTTGTTGAACAGCTTCCTACCTCTGCTCTGTGTTTTCATGGCAGGGTATTATTTTGCAATCAAGATAAAAGCATTATTTATTAAAGTTCTAAAATATTACATTACTGGAAGTTTTAAGCTGCAGATCAATGTCCTGTTTCATAAAAGCATTTCATTGATTTTTTTTTTTTTTTTTTTTTTTAATTGGTCTTCGAATTTAAACTTCAGTTCCACGTTATGGATTGTGTATGATTCCAGAAGCAGAGGGATGTTTTAGGGGAGACTTGACGCTGTTTTAAAGGAAGCGATGTACCTGTCACCGAGCTGTGGGAAAGGCTTGCGTTGGCATATGCATCGTTGGGACCGTCAGATCCCAGCCTGCTGCAGCTTTGGCACAGGGAGCCCATTGACTTGGGCTGCGGGAAACCTACATTCAGCACTATCGGGCCTTGTGTCTTTTTCTGCGCCTCCAAAGGAACTTCTGTTAGAGACTTGATGTCTTTGGGAGTCAAATAACAACAGCTCTGTGCTTTTGGAGATGCAGGACAGCCTTTCCATGGGGAGCTGTAGCCTTTCTGGCTACAGTAGCCCAGGTATTGCCCAGTGGAAGAGAGACGCTCGCACCTGGCTTCATGGTGCTGGATTTATTTGCTTTCTGCGTGTAATCCAAACAGCCCAGAAGTCTGGCTTCCCCCACACCCCGTGGCTTCAGCCCTCCTCTTCCTCGGTTCCTCATGCCAGGCGCTCATCTTTCACCGCTCTTCACTGTATGGTCCCATCCCCATTCCCATCACCGTCCCTCTTTGTCATGCCAGGATAGCGCCATTTCTCTCATGCCAGACCTTGGTGGTTCATTCATACCTTGTAGACATGAGACTGAAGCCTACCTATTTTTCCCTCTTGTGGAAAATAAATTAATTCCTCCATCCCTAGTAGGCCTAACTATGAAATTGCGGTTCACGTTTTTCTTCCAGCTAACAGGGATTCCATTTACACATCTGGCCTCTTGCAGACTTTTTGGTTGCCAGCCAGCGAGAGAAAGCAGTTGAGAAGGGGCAACCACCACCGTCCCCCACTGAGTTCAGGAGTGGCTAGGATTTTAGGATTTGACTTCCCAATGAAGTCAGATTTTTCTCATTTGCCAGTAAAGATAAAGAAAGGGCAGGGCGGGAGGACCATAATAGGCTCAAAACATAATAAAAATAGCAAAGGAAACAAACAGTTTGTGCCTGATTTGAAACCAACTGATCTCCATGGTGATTGCAACAAA
This sequence comes from Fratercula arctica, assembly GCA_947846985.1. Lineage (NCBI taxonomy): Eukaryota > Metazoa > Chordata > Aves > Charadriiformes > Alcidae > Fratercula > Fratercula arctica. Next base: position 34,003,005 of record CANTUZ010000010.1, read on the forward strand.
TCTGCGTTACATTTGACTGTTTCGTGAAGACAAAGGTTAGAAATAGGATTTCACCCGCCACGCTAGACTGTTTGAATGAACAGAGGAGCAGGAGGGTTGGTACCTTGCTGATCATTGAGTGGCTTGAGGGGAATTCGGGGGATAAGCTCATTGAAGCTCCAGAGGATTCAAGGATCTTCCTTCCTCGTGCATCTTTGGAAGAATCAGCCTTTATAGATTTCCTGGAATTTTTGTTTTCAACAGTGCTGTTCTGGGGAAAGGAGAGTCCGTAGCACTGTGGCTTCAGACAAAAATAGCGTGGTAGGAGACCTTCAGAAATCAGGCAGTAAGCTTGAAACCTTAGATAAATAATAGGACTAATATACTTGCCACAGTAAATAATAGGACTGTAACTTCCCCCAAGCTCTTGATTGACACTCTCTCAAAGTAATTCCTTATGTGAAATAGAAGCCCGCGATAAAATTTCAGCCTTAATTTACAGATACTTGAGACGAAGGGAAAAGGGAGTGCATTAATCCTTACCAAAGAAGAAATTCCTGTTCATGGTAATGTGAAATACCGTCATGTGATGAGTCAGAAACTTTTTATTGTTCACGTCTTCAGAGGTCAGAGCTACTGAGTTCTGGCATGTGGACTGGGCAGATAGCATTTGCAAAACAACACATCTCCTTTTGCTGAAGCCATAGGTGTGGAAAGCTTCCTATTTCCAGTAGGTGTGCATGAGGTTTTAAGTACAAATTTTAGAAGGGAGAAGATTATACTTTTGAAATCCTTAGTCATCATGAAAAGATCCCCAGAGACAGCTGATGAAGACATTCAGAGTGTACGTTACACTGCATCAAGATTTAGAGTTGCTTGAGTAAATATTGACCAATTTGACCTTTGCTTTTCCTCAGTCAATATTTATCTCTTGGGACAATGAATCTTCATATTCACCTTAGTTGAAGTCCAAGTCTGCTTAATAGTGTACTTGGAAATCCAGGAGAGGTGCTGATTCGTCTTGGTGCTACTTTTATCTGTTTAAAATTAGATATACAGAAGGTTTGGCCTCTCATGTCATTTTGTCAGGTTTCCTAAACAAAGCACATCGGGTCATGGCTGGTGAGGAGGCTTCTAGGAAAAACCTAGATCCCACAGCAGGCAGAGTGAGTGAATCTGGGAGCGGAGCAATCACTTTATTGGAAATGAGGATGAGGGTTCCCGTACAAAGTGAAAGCCCTTCCAGATGCTATCAGGAGGATGGGACTGACCGGGATTAGTCAATAAAATTCTTGCTGTGTATTTCATGAGGCAGAGAAAATAAGTTTTTTGAGCCATCTGAACCTCCCACCGTCTTCCAGCAGCCTAATCCCACAGAGCACGACATCAGGTATTGTGCAGAACTAAAGAAAAGCACAGCCCCAAGAGACCGGTCTGCAGGCAAGGGGGACAGTGGCTTGCCAGGGGTCCCGCCCTTCCCCTGGGATACAGGTGGGCCCTGACACAGCCGAATGATGCTGGCCAGTTGTGTCCCTATTGGAATGGCCTTTTACAGGTCAGTATTAAAGTTGCTTACCATTGCTGGGCTTGTTATGTCCCCCTGGCTTGGGAGACAGGCTTGGAAACCCTACAAGCTTCCTGCGACTTGAGAGCCAGGGTGTTCACTCACCAGGAGCATAGAGCAAATAGCTCTTTTATTTTAGCCCTTTATTATTTTAGTAGCGATTTCAGTATTTCGGGGCCCTGGCTTAGGTTGAAGCTGAGAGACAGCCATCCCATGAAAAGTGGGGATGCTGGGGCAGCCCGAGTGGCTGGAGCCACTGGGTCGGGGTCCCTGGACAGGGGGTCCTGGCACCTCCCTGCTGCCTCCCTGCCCTCCTCTTCGCAGTGCCCCACAGCATCGCTGGGTGCTGCTGGCAAAAGCCTCCTGTCGCCAACAGGGGCAACACTTAGGGGTAGAAAGGGCAGTTACTGTGCTTGTGAACTATGCTGCGAGAGCGAGAGCAACTGGGAGGTGCTATTCAGGCAGTGGAGAAAGGAGGTGCCTTACAAGTATCTGCTTATGCAAATCAAATAATTTGTCTTTTCAGATGTTCATTTCGCTTTTTCCCTGATTATATTTGCTGAATTGCCATATGTACTACTTGTGATATTTCAGTCTTGTCAAATTAACAGGAGAAAGCCTGGTAATTAACTTAGAATGTATACCAAATAAGTAATGTTTGCCATTTTTACTCTGTAATTTGTCAATACTACTACAGGTGACCTGTAAGTTTTGGGGGAAAAAAAAAAAAAGTCTAACTTGTTTTTGTAATCTTATAACTATCAAAGGTACTTGTTTGGGGAAAAGGCGTTGAGAAAGAAGAGAATTTTAAAATTGCACAATAGCAGTTGAAAAAGAGCAGGCAACGTCATGCGTTTCTGAAGAGCACGCTATTTAATTTTATAATAACAGTATTTTAAGAATGCTGATGGTATACGGGAAAGAAGTGAATAATTCTTATTGCAAAACCCTGATGGCTTGGTGTATTCAAAACATTAAGATCTAACCAGCCCTGGATTTCTCTTAGGAAAAACAGGACGTTTGGAAAAAAAAAAAAAGAGGAAGAAAAAAAAAAATGCCGGCTGAAGCAGTAGTGATTTATCAAAGCAGCATTCGAATAAAATAAAGGTTTGGCATCCTTACTTAGGATAGGCTGGAAAATGCATTTATGTTTTCATGTACCTTTTTTTTTTTCCTGATGTGCCTGATTGACTTGTTTTAATACCGGTGTTATTTACATTTCAGGGATGGGCCTCTATTATGCAGGAAATTGTCCAAACCCCTACAGCTGTATTTTAAATTGAAATGATTTTTTTTTATGAAGTGATTGTGCAGACTTAATTTAGTAATCTATTATTAAATTTATAGTTTCAGGCTGTATAAAGTCTTTATATAGAATGAAAATGGGCACATATGAAGATCGATGCTATATATACACCTGGTTCTATATATTAAATCTTTTACATATGTTGTCCATTTTCAGAAACAAATAAACTGCTGCTTTTGAAAGCTCAGCTTCTCTTCCATATTAGGGAATTCTGCAGACTCCCTATGTTCCTTAGCTTCAGTATAATGCTAAATCAGTTTGTACATTAGTCTATTTTTAGTTATGAATGAACTTTATGGAGTGCAGCGCGCAAGAGTGATTTCAGAGATTCTCGCTCATAAAACCCGGGTGTCGTGCGCCACAATTACAGCGCTGAACATCGCGCGGGCTTGGGGCTGCCGGGGGCCCAAGCCCTGAAATTTCCAGGAGGGAAAAGCGCCCTTTTATACGAAATGTTACACCTATAGTAAACCTCTTCGCATGAAATCGAGTTAAATTTTGGTGACCTTGGCAGCGGCGGGCGGGCTGCCTGGCATGGCGGCCGGGTGACACTAGAGGGCAACTGAGAGTTTTCTTTAAACTAACCAAGCTGGAGATGGTTTTAATATCAACTAAGTGTTTAAAGTCGGTAAGGATTTATTTTCCCGTCTGCAGATTTCACATATGTAACCTCTGAGTTTCCATTGACAGCAAACAACAATCTGACCGAAGTTCTTCTGGGGGAAAATACAGCGGGAGCAGGTCAGAATCCTGCTTTTGCCCAAATAAGGCTTTTTTTGCGGACCCCATGTGTTAGATAATGATCAACTGACAGTCGGTCATGAGTTAATAATGCTGGATGCTGAAATATGCATACCATGTGGTATACAACAGTTCTGCGGGGAAAGACAAACACGGCTATAATTAGACATCTGAAACACAAGGAAGTGTGTAAATTGTTTAATAGTCCCTCCACTTAATTCACTCAAATAATTTCCTAAGAACTGGTATTGACTACGAAAGAGTATTGCACAACCGACTTCATATTTAGTTTAAACCCTGCCCTTCTCGGTTTATATTTGGATTTTTCCAAGTGCCAGAGATTTACTAGGGCTGTATCGCAGAGATGGGCTCAGTTCTGGTTGTGCTGATGTTGGGGACGATTACACCGAGTTCAGAGGGTTTGCGCTCCTTTAAACCTGGGCACATTGTCTTACCATCAGGGCTCTAAAAACATCATTTTTTGGGTCTTTTGGTGATTATATAGATTCCCTTTCTACTTGTACGGCCTGACAGAGTTACCAGCACTGCATTGTACTGGTGAAAAAGTGCAGATGCCACCTCTGCTCAGCAGTGCAGAGCGCATCACCTCCGCACCACCTCCCTCAGGGGTACGCAGGTCCCCAGGGGTGCGAGGGCTTTGTCCCGAGCTCTGTGGGGAAGCAGAGCGATTCCTGGAGCTCTTCATGGACACCTGAACCTCTTCGTGGCTGTGTGCGCTGTGACGGGGCACCTGGCGAGCCAACTGCTGCTGGTGAAGTTTGATGGCCAGGAGATATGAACAGGAACAGGGCTCGGGCTAAGGCTGCTGCTCCTGTCTCCGCCTAACGCCTTGTGTAGTCCTCGTGGTGGTGGCTGCTGGGCGTAGGCATCGCGGCAGGAGCTTACTCTCTTGGTCTTGCATGTCGTGTTACTCATGTCTCCATGTAGGTTGATCATGCCTAACAAATCTTGGTTGCTTTGCAGTGCAATGATCAAGTGCAGAGAAAAAAAAAAAAAAGAAAGAAAGAAAATTGTAATATTCTTACACTAAAAAAAAAATAATTTCTTTCTTAGGTAATCAGTTACAAATCAGAAATGTACGAGATTTAAATAAGGTATTTGTTATTTTCATGTGCGCAACTGAGTGGTCATAGCTTCTTACCTGCTGTTGTCATTCCCAAAAGCCAGGTCTCAGGAAACTGTCCGTTTTATGCTTCATGCATGAATTTCTGCCTGTTAAGGTTCGTGCACAGTGTCCATCCTTTACCAGTCAATTAGCCCATCTCATCTGCCTGTCTACGTGGATACGACCGGCTACATATCCATTGTGTTTCCGAGGTATGTAGGTCACGTCTCCATTGGGTACTGCTGACTCCACTAGACAGCAATTTCACAAACGCTGGCTTTTACTGGAGAGAAAAGGAAATATTGCTGGGAAAGCTGCCCTCAGATTTGCTGTGTGCTTTTTTTTTGCCTTTTTTGTTTTCTGGAGCCCTCTAATGGGGAGCCTGCCTTGGGTGCTGTGCTGAGTTTTGATGAGACGGGCTGACTTGCTGGGGTTCCCTCTGCATTTTCACCTCTCGTGGCCGTGGTTGCACTGCTTTTGTCTTGCATAACGCGTTTGTGCCTGCTCACTCTTCCCTCTCTTTGCTTTTTTTTTTTTGCTTTAGTCTTTTTTTCTCTTTTTTTAACCCAGACTATTCTGAAAAGTCAGATGTGCACTTCTTGGCCATTGTGTGACCCTCCTACAGAAAGTGAAGCCCCCGTCCGCCGGGTGCAGCTTCCCAGGAGGTGACCTTTTGGGGGCGAAGGGCTTGGAGGCTGGAGGTTGACTGCAGGTTTCTGAGGGAAAGGCAAACTTGATGAACCCACGTCTGATCCTGTGATGCTGCCCAAGCACGTGGTGTTTCATGATGAGATACGATAATTTCTTTGTGCCAGGCTTGAACGCTTCTTTCCCGTTAGTGACAGAGAGAATCATGCTGGCTTGGTCGTGTTCCAGGCTTCACACGGGCTCAGCCTCAAAGATGTGAATAGCCCCAGTGAGGTCATCAGAGGTCTTTGCATGCTCCAGGTCTTTACGAGTTAGGCATGTACTTTGCTGAATCAAGGCTACAGCTCTTCATGTTCCTTGTCCTGCACCAGCACAGTACTTCACAGTATTTGATCCCTACACTTGTGCAGTTTCTCACCAGAAGAACCACTGAGTCATCTAATCTGGTATGAACCCCAAGCAGCGGCTCATCGGCCAAAATTACCGGCAAATGCTTTCATCCAGTTCACCACCTTTTTTCTGAAGGAGAAGGGAAACAGCTGTTTGAGCAAGGACCACAGCCAGACAGCTGGACGCCGCCTCAGTGCAGGCAGCCAGGCTGCTGCAGCCGCCTGCAGCGGCCAGGATCCCCCGGCAGCAGCCTGCGCCTGGCCCTCGACAGGGCTGGGCCGGGATGCTCGGCTCCCATGTCTTGACAAAGACCCTCAAATTGCACGCGTTTCTCCCTGCGCTGTGCACACCAGCTTGTGGCTGGCTCAGGCTTTTCCTGAAAGGTCTTCTGAAAGCTGGTCATACGCATGTCCCCATATGATGGCAAGAGATCACACATGTGCACTGCAGTGCCTAGGTGTGCCTGGCTATGCCTCCTCGCTTCTGAGCACCAGCTTTTTCTCACCTTTGAGGCACTTATATTACCTGGTGAAGTCACTTTGCAGTCGTTTCTGCTCAAACCCAGCAAAGCTGGAGTTATTCAGACCTCCCCCTTGAAGGCAGACCTCTCTTTGGCCACAGCGTCTTCTTACCGGGGTGTGTGGAATTCCCAGTGAGGGGTGACCTGTGAAGTGTCACCCTTGGCTTGGTCAGTGGGACCTGTAGTCCTTGCTCACAGGTCTCATGCTGGAGCTGTACTGAAGAGCATTGTGTTTGCGTGGTCCATCTTTCCTTCTGATCCCTCGTTTGTGTGACTCAGTGTTAGTGTCGTACAAGTCCTTGTGTCAGCGTGAGTGTTACTGTCAGGGACCTTACACGTACTTCACTGAAAAAAATGTTGAATACTAGCGAGGCTAAGAGCAACCCCTGTGGAATCCCACCAGAAATATTTTCATTTGCTAGAAATTCCCCACTGATGCCTGCTTTTAGCTCTATCATTTAGCCAATTCTTAATCCATTTAATATATGCCTGAATAAAATTACGTAGTGCTGTTTTTTAATCAAAGTGTTATCTAGTATTAAATCAGCTGTCTTACTGAAATGCAGGTAAGTTCCACGCGTGTAGCTCGTTTCTCTAACCAAGCTTACAGTTTCAAAGTATAAAATAAGGTGCTTTGTTTGTTTTTCTTTTCTGTTGTTTTAAGATCTGGTTTCTGTAAAACCAAGTCAATTGACTAGCTTTAATTATGTTCTTTTGCAAGCATATCATCTGGCTTCTTTGCAAATACGGAACAAATATTTACCAAACACCTCTGCCTCTTTTTGAATCATTAATAACAATTCTGTCATCTGTAGCCAGTAATAGGCCTACACTGGATTTTTTTTATTATTATTATTTTAATTTGCTTTAAGGTCTACTTAAATGTCACATATTTGTCAGGCGTAGATTTTTCTCTGAAGTCTTCAGCTTCCCTTTTCAATTTACCGCACTTCGTAATTTCTAACACATGTATAGATTTTGTTAAAAAAAAAAAAAAAAAAAAAAAATTCTTCATTGTTTTTAAAACACAGATTAGTCAGCAGGACATAAAGAAGCCCACATCAAACAAAAGTCTTAACTTCCAACCACGCTAAAATGAAGAAAACAAGACTCCAAGCCTTGTCCTGAATATTGTTCCTCTCTTCCACGGAAATGAAAAACATTCAATTTTTGGCATAATTGACCAACCTGGTATTTGCAATGCCTCTAAATTTTCTATTAAAAGCAATGCTAGTCTGAACTGTAATCTGTGAAAAATACCACCTTTTTGCTTTTTTCAGAGATTGTCTGGTCAGGAGGGGGGTCAAAACAACAGTCTGCAGCAAGTCATATGTCTCCACATTAATCCACACAAGGAAGTGTCTGTTTCACTTACTTCCAAATGAGGAATGTTTTCTTTAGAGAGGTAGCAAATTGATTTTCCCCACATGGAGCATGGGATATCTCATTTCCAAAACAAAACTTTCAGAAATGGCTACACAAGTCCTCTCTTTCTCCCTGCGGGTTAGAAAGCAGCGTGGGTCCTTAGTGTTCCCTGCAAGGTTGTTCGCTGCTGTACTCCGGAGTTTCCAGGTCGGGTCTGGCATGTTCAGTTATAAAGAAAGGAATAAACAAGGGTTTGCATTTAGAAAAAAGTCTAGTGAAAATAGTTTTAATATTCAAATCGTTTCAGGTGCAGCTTGAGTAAGCAACAGGTGCGTGTTTGTGGAGAGGCTGCGTGACCTCCAGAACTCAATGAGAGCTTTGGTTGTTGGTAGATGCTCATCACTGTCTTCCGTAGGCGTACTTAGGATGCTCTAGAGAGTTTCCCCAAATTCAGTTGATACTGTTGTTTCCAAACAAAGATCTGGGTTTTTTAGTGTAGTCTGATTTTTTGCTTTATTTTCCAGCCACTTCAGTTCCTGACTGTTGGATGCAATACTAGGTTGGTTGCAACTTGCTTCTCTTCACTGGCTCTGCTCAGTGTGCCAGGGCAATCAATGCCCCAGACCCTCCTACTCAGACCTTGTTTCCAGGAGGCACAAGCTTTTAAAGAACTTTCAGGGGTGAAAGGAAAATAAATGAAATGTAAGATCGTGAATTCAGGATGCAGAAAAGGGAATGAGGTGAAGGAGAGAAAACAAAGAGATGGAGGCGATGAGGAAATCAAGGAAGCAGCTGAGACTCCAGAACAGTGTGTGAGATTAACTAACCTTTGAACAGTTGTTGAGACCATGCTTAAATATAGCAATATGCTTTTTTTAACTTTCAGATATTACAGAATGCCAGAAGCCCCCTAGAGGGGTAAGTGTTAAAACCATTAAAACTGTTAACTTTCTATTCATTACAGTTTAAAAGGTGCAACGTGTAAGCATATTTTTCAGCCAAGAGCTAACTTTTGCCAGTCTGCTTTCGGGGTGTCCTCAGCAACCAGCTATTTGCCACCTGCCAGCAGGCATGGTTGGTTCATGGATTTTCTGGAGATCTGGGACCATTCTTCTCACCTTGACTTTGATGGCCAGGCACCTCCACATGCCACCTCCAGCTTCTGTTTGGCACCTGAATCGTGAATAGCTCTGTGATCTGACACATCCTGCCATTTCCACCTGCCTGAGAGGGAAAGTCTCTTGGTCTGTTCTGTATCTACTCATGGTTTCGCAGCTTAGGGCCAAGCATTCTGGTATCGCAGCTTTTGCGCGTGTGTGTGAAGACTGGAAGACGAATGGAGGACTGGCACGGTGCAAAAGGATTCTGTGAGGAGATGTTGTGCGAGGTGTCCTACAGGGAGAGACTGTTGATACATTTAGCAGGTGTGCTGCAGCTTCCTTCATGCGAGCATGCTTCTCTTCTGAACCCAGCACCACAGTAACATACCTGTTTATTAACTTCTTGCACCTTCCAGTGCTCCATCTTAATCCTGGTTTTGTGATTACCTCCCTCTGGTGCACTCCCATCTCTCACGTTTTGAGCTCACCTGACTGTGTAAGCTCACCCTAAATGTAAACCCAGATCTTCGACTGGCCCTTCTTTGCTGGTGGCCCTGGCCGTTTTTACAAGCTCAGTGTGTTTTTTGTGTTGCTATACTCTTGCAGTTGTCCAAAAATGCTGTTGTTCCTTCCTTTTCCTTCATCTTGCCACAGGACAGAAACACGGTCACAAAAACAGGCAGCCAGAATCTGATTGGCAGTGTAAGTTGTAAGCGTGTCAGCAATGCCGAGCAGCTATCCTTGTACATTCCTCAGCGAAATATGGCAATGGACACCCTTCCCTTTTCTTTTAATTTTTCCTTTTTTTCTCCCACTTTCAAAGTGTTTCTGAGAAACTGGATACCAGCAACCCAGAATCAAAAGTCGTATCAGGAAATAGTTATGCAGATCAGGGAGGCCTGGAAAAGGCAAGAACTTTGATCATGGGCATTACAATTGCTTAGATGTTCTCTAGAGTAAGTAATGTGGAGCGAGCAAGAAAAAGGTACATGTTTTAGGCATGAGTATGGTACTGTTTACTTACATGGTTTGTTGAGCAGCCAACAAGGTCCAAGGTTATTTTGGACTCAGCATGAGTAAGTGATCCAGGTATGACAAATGAGGTAATGCATTCCAGGCTCATTAAAAACCCTTGGCTCCACCACTGATTTTGACAAAGTGCCAACAAAGCTTGACCTCAGCTGTGTGAAGGCCACTATTTTTTTTAACACCCTCCCTATAACAACACATCTTTTACATCAGCCAAAATATGAGAATGGTGTTATGGAGGGAGGGTTGAACTCATTGGACTTCCAGTGATAATCAGACTCCTAAAAAAGGGATGATTCTACTGTAACTAACCTGCTAAAGATGGGTACCCCAAAAACACAGCCATTGTCTCCTGACTTACTTGTGCATCTAGGGGTGGCCATGTGTACACAGTGCGTTGCATCCTCAGCGTGGACATGGTCTGAGTGAGGCTGACTTGATAACAGGGAGATGGAAGTCCAGCCATCAGTTCCCATTCCTGGGGATGCAGGTAAAGAAGGTAGCTGATGGAGGTGCTCTCTTCTTGTGGCGGCCTACACTTTTCCACTGCATGTAGCATTTAATCATGGCTGATCTCAGCAGCTCCAGTTCTTGGGTACTTCTTTTTCCCCAGGGTAGATCTTGCCATCCTTGGGTTGAACCCAGAGCTGGGAGTTGTACTAGGCAGCAAGGCTTGGGGATGCTTCTGTTTCCCGTGTCCTGCTGAGCAGACAGTGTCCCTGAAAGTTGAGCAGCTGAGGATGGTAGTGGCAGGAGAGCAGTGGCTACAACCTTACGAATTTTCTGAGTAGGTGAGCAGTATAGCCGTCTCCTTCCTCACCTTCTGTCCCTCTCCTGATCACATACAATATCCTGATGCTTGCATGGGCTCATGAGACTGCTGGAGGGGAAGATGAACTTTTCGAGCAATGATGCTGTTTCGTGGCTTTGTGAACAGAGAAGACCTCTGCCTTTGAGGAACCATCTAGCTGGTCTGAGCAGCATTAACCCTGAGCTCCTCTCTTTTCTGTGTGGCTGTCTTGCTTTGTGCATTAGAGCCTGCTGAGGTTATCTTTGATACCTGGTCTTTAATTCTCTGCTGCAGGCGCCTCTGTATTGTCCTTGTTTGATTATGGTGGTCCGTAGGCAGCTCACAAGAACAGGCTTTGGGATCACCAAGTCAGCTTCTTCTTGGGGTACATTTTAGTCAGCAAAGATTTACCAATCTACGTCTACAGATAATCTTAACTCTGTGCCATGCATCACACAGGGTTTGCATTTAACCTCTCAGGTGTGGCAGTTTGTAATAAAGACACGTAGGGCATTGCTGGTGTATTGGCACTGCAGAGCTTAGCTATGGTTTGGGGAGGAGGAGGCAAGGTTCAAGTTTCCATCTAGGAAGAAGAAAAGAGTGGTTAAATCTTAATTTCAGATTACAGAGGGCAGTTACGTTCTATTGGGGTCTAATCGGTTTTTTTAAAGGCAGGTGTGCACGTGAGTGAGGATTTGCACAGAGGAGGTGGCAGTGGCAGCTTCTGCACCTCACCTTCCCTTGCACTCCCTACTCATGAAAACCATGGCTCCGTCCTCCTCCTTTTGCTCTCCTGCAGGTAGGGAGGGAGTTTCAAGATGGCCCAAGGGACACTGGGAAGGAGCACAGCATGGCTGTGGCCAGCAGAAGTTGTTTCCCCTACCCAAGCTGAAAAAGCCGAGGGCATTACTCCTGCCCCCTCACCCCAGGGAGCCACGTGCAGGGAAGGGACCAGCTCGGCAGGAGGACTGTGGCTGCCTCCTCCTGCACCCTAGTGCCATAGCACGCCGGAGACTGGCACAGCATGTGGCGGCCAGCAGTGGCCCAGGCAGGGGTGGGAAGTGTGTGATGCCAAACGAGACCTCTCCCGCCCTGTGGCGCAGGAGGAACAGGCTGGGGGCACAGCTCCCGCCTCTCCGGCTCCCTGGCTCCCTCTCTCACTCCACTGGCACAGGCACAAGCTGTTTCCTCTTCTCTTTTCTCCTGCCCAGTCTCCTTGTGTTCCACTCAATCACAAGTTAACATTTCTTGGTCTTCCAAGAAATACTGATCCCTCATGTCGAATGGCAAGCGGCAATCTCTGTGTGATTTGCGGTGGCTACCTATTTCCAGACAATACCCAGGGACCCTTTCAAACACGGAGGGGAAGAAAACATTCCTGTCTCTGGGCAGATTCCTATAAATAATTTTCTTTTCCCTGAGAATCCACAACCGAGATGGCAATAAGACAGATTCCAGAATGGGAAGAGTTGTTAAGATATGGTTGTCATCATGGCTTGTGTAACTGTTGATATTCATGACATATCCATTTCACACACTCTCACTTAATTGGGAGCACAAGACTTTTACGATCAAGTAGCAGTCAGCTGAAAAACAAAGTCCACACCACATGCGTACTAGTTAATAATCACACCTTTTGTTCTTTATGGTTACAAATGCTTGCGCTTGAAGTAGATCTTCGTTCATCTTAGGTTCTTGCTTGATTCCTCGTGAAACCCCCTGTTAGAGGCTCAGCATCCTCTGCAGCGGTAGGCAGCGTTGCAGGTGGTGGTGGTTGCCTTGCCAGGCCAGCCAGGTTGGTGGGCTCCAAGGGACGGGCTTCTTTAAACGGCATCAGCTGGATCTGCTGCTCTGAGAAACAAGGAAGCAACATGCTGAGATAAAACTGGCATCCAAGGAGTGACGAAACGGTCCCTCTGAACTCCTGCTGATGCGTAAAGGTAGCAGGCACAATGTGTTTCCCACGGTGTGTGGGAAAGGTAACCAGCCCAAGGTGGGAAGCGTGCCCTTGTGCTCCTCCAGCTCTCCGAACACGGGGAATATTAACTTGCACTGTGTGCCTTCAGCAGCTGGCTGTGTTTTACCTGGTCATACCTGAAATGTTTGCCAGGACTCAGCAGGTGAAGTGGTTTTCCCTGCTGGCCTCTAGATTGCTGTTGCACCTACAGATTTTGCAGGGAAGATAATTTCCTGTGCATTGCCGTTTCCTAAATGAACTTGCCCGTTGTGATGACTAGCAACCTTGGGATGAGCTGTAATCTCAAGAAGCAGCTCGTTGAGTCACCAAGGCGCAGCCCTGCGTGGGCTTCAAGTGGATGAACACTTTCTTGCTTCTGGAGGTCTGAACTGGGAGGTTTGGGCAATTGTCACCTGCTGATGGCAGGCATGGGGATGTTCCTGTTTGCATCCCAAACCTCGAGCGCACACAGCACCTAGGCTGTGCTAGTATTCATCCTTCGGATTGCACCGAAGTGAAAAAAAAGTTCCCAGCAAAAAAAGTTCCCAGTAGCCCATCAAGGGTCCCAGTGGACATTTCAGTGGCTGGGTTTTCCCCTCTGTCAGATACATCAGGAAGCAAAAGAAAGGAAGGAAGGGAAAAAACCCACCAATTGGCAAAAGCAAGCGTGTTGTCAAATGCACGGGAAAGCAGGTTTTTAGGCTGGTGGTACACTGTCTCTCTCATACTCCTGTTTCAGGCACTTACACTAAAGAGGTGGCAAATAAATGCAAACTTTTTTTCTGTACTTATTTATTCAATTTTATACTTTAATTTGCTTTGCTTATGTTCTCACCTTCTGAGAATGTACAAGTTATCAGGTCTCACTGCCGCAAATGCTTTCAGAAAATGAATTGGAAAGCCATGTGCACAAACATGAAGAAATTGAATTGTTTCGGATATCCTCAGGTAGTCATGCCAGAAGTCCTTCTCCACCAGAAAGCAGAAAAAAACACGGGATATTCAGTAGCTGTACAGTACATACTGGGCATCCAATGTCATCAGGAAAACTGACTGGGACTAAGCCACAACATGTGTGTAAAATTGCTTTAAAATAATTATGAATAACACATTCAAGAAATCTGCAGTGTGCTCATGAATATGTCATAAATGAAACAAAAAAATGAAAAAAATTAAGACAAGTATGTGACTTGTAAATCATTCCTTCAGTCCTAGTCATATTTCCTAGCTCAAGAGAACAAAATGGATGTAGCTGAAATATAAATAATCTTGGAATAATGCATTTATTTATAATGACTTGGGGAGCTAATGTTAATGGCTTTGATTCAAGTGTGACTGGAACTATTTAAAATGTTTTCTTTTACGGAGTAGATAGTAGAGGCGAGGGCCTTCTCTTCTGCTATTAATTCCTATCGCTGCTTTCTTGTTAATTGCGCATCTGATCTGGAATCAGATTTAAAGTGATTTAACCTGGTACGGCGGGGGCGTGTGGGACGGTCCTGGTGTGTGCTGCAGACAGACCTTCCCGGCTGCGGCTCCTGAGCCACGGGGAGAATGCAAATACCCCATTTCAGAGTGGGTTTGTGCCAGTTCTGCTGTGGAAGGCTCCAATTCAAACAGTGTTTATATGCAAGCTCAATATACCTGGAATTTAGGAACAAATGCCTTCTTGCTTTGAAAGCTTTTAGGAAAACATTAGGAGTGCTTTATAGTGTGATACAAAGTGCAGTGCCAAAACTCAGGATAACAAGTATGTTTGGAAAACATTGAGCCTTGAACTAGTTTATTTAAAAAAAAAAAAAAAAAAAAAAAGGAAAGAAAGAAAAAGTAATTCATATGCAAGTGTATTTGATCCCAGATGAACCACGTCTCTCTCCAGCCAGGGATCCATTCATTCCAAGGCTGACCTTTTAACGCGTGTAGTAAATTGCGGGAGTATTTCTACTTTCTTCGATACCTGTTTACAGAAGGTGCGACTGCTGGGGCCAACCGTGGTCCAGGATCTCTGCATCCCCTCCAGGTGGTGTGCAAAAAGCAGTGAGCATGGGGAGGAGATCAGAGACGGAGGGTTGAGCGGGGTTTATAAATAAGGCAGGGCGGCGTGGCCGGGGCTGGCAGCCGGCGCTGGAGTCCTCGGAGCTCATCCCACGCTGCCGCTGAGCCGCTCATCCCTGTTTATATGAGTAATGGAGCGGCTGGGGGAGGGGATTTGTAAGCACGGAGCAAATACTCTTAGTGTTCATTTTGTGTAAGACTGACATCCACACCAAGTCGAGACTCCCAGCGACGTAGTGTGCAGTCACATGCTGTAGCATTCATGAGTACAGATATAAATCAGGCAGATGTTTGTCGACTGGAATGGGTAATAATTTCTTTCTCTCTTTGTTTGATTTTGCATGTTAGCCTCAGATGACAATTTTCAGAATTGCTTTCTGCAGTACTTTTCAATAAGCAGAATGTGCTTCACTAGAGATAGATGGAGATATTTCTATAGGGAGATAAACATATTTTTATATATACACAAATACGGACTTATACACATACGCACAGGCTTTTATATATATATATATACACCATGTGCCAGTGCTGGGGGAAGAGAAAGGATATGTCTTTTGGACTTTTGGTTTTAAACCCACGGCTTTTCTTTTTCTCTGAACAGACCAAATATGACACTGTTACTCAAACTATAAAATCAAATTAGCACCCTTTATTGTGTTTGCAACTAATTAAAATGTAAAATGTCCTGAAACCACTGGCTTACTGTGTGACAAATGTAAGATTAGAAACAATTAGAAGGCACTCAAGAGGTTTGTGGTGTTTAGATTTCTGACATTGTTCTAATCATCCCTTTAAGTAATGAAAACAATGGTTACCTAGAAATTAAAGGTTTAAAGGAAATCATCTTCTTTGGTACAGTCATTAGTTAATGATTGTTTATAATTTTAAATGTTGCCATAGTAGTCGGAGGCTCATTTTTAAATCTGAAAGCAGGCAGGACACGTAATAATGAGCAAACATCTGCTTCATTCTATATGTGATCATAATTTATATTGTAATACCACTATTGAAAGATGAGTCTGATATTTTTTATGATGATCCATATCCCATTCTACGTATGGCTCAGCACGTTAGGATTTAGTCACTGTGTTATTTCAGAGCTGTTTTATCTTAAGAATTGGACAAAACTGAAAGTGATTCATGTTAATATATATGTGTGGTATGTAACCCTTATGAAACAATCAATCACTTATTTCAGTACTTGTCAACTTCCAGAACTAGTTGTTAAGGGGTTTTTTGATCCATTTCAGGACTCGGCGGTAATTTTTTTATTTTTTTTTTTAAGTTTTTTAAAAGAACTTTGACAAGAGTGACAGGATATATAAACATTTCTTGGAGCTGCAAGGAATTTCAATATTTCAGAACGTTTCCAAAACCAGATGTTCCCCAAAGTTGGAAATAGTAGTTAGTGCTCTTACTTGAAGATTAGAAATAATAAAGGCAGCAGGCTGATTAATGCAAAGTTACTTATTAATATTCTGTTTTGTTCTTTTTTGTGCCATGGAGAAATATTTGTGCTTTCTCTCCGAGTCCTTCGGAGACCAGTGTTTGACTTTATATTAATTAGTTATGTGAAAGTAGAATAGATTAGCCTTGGGGGATATTGTATAGAAACGTATAGTGTGTCAAGATGTAACCCATGGAGGATGGGAATCTCGTAATAAGCATTTACTGTAGACAGATGTGTACATTTCTGTGACTGATTGTAGTGGAATTATTTATTATGCTTTCAGCTGTTAAGAATCTAGTATAAGACAATGCACTCAAATTGTTCTCCATTAATTTTCAGCTCCAAATCTTAAAGGCAGACCACGCAAAAAGAAGCCTTGCCCACAGAGAAGAGATTCATTAAATGGCATTAAGGATTCCAACAATAATTCTGAAAGCAAAGCTGTTGCCAAGGTAAATCACTTAATAATACTCTTTTCAGCACGGTCTCCTTTTTTAGGTACAGCTCTGCCTTTGTTTCCCAGAATGCTGTTTCAAATTTAGAACGTAACTTATTTTCTTGGGGAGATAAATGTAATTTTTTTCAATAGTTTTATTCTTCACTTTAAGTTGTGTCTGTGTTCAAAGTTACCAGCAACTATAATCACCTAACAACCTAATGCTATCAGCTTGTTGGTAACTGGTAGTGCTTAAGCTTTCTTGGCATCTAGTGTTAGTTTTCACATTCTGTGACACACAAACATAGTTTGTGACAGTATCTTCAAATTAAAAATAAACCAGGGAGCAGCTCACCCTGTTACAATGTACTTCTAAATATAAGTTTGAAGATAAACAGACTATGAAACAAGAGCCGCTTCAGTAATGGTTTCTAAGAAGCGCACACAAACGACATTACCCTGATGTTAAGATCTCAACTTTTTTTTAATTAGAAAAAAAAGATAAAAGCAGAAATTCAGTACGAAAGCTTAAAAAAAAAAAAAAAAACAAAAAAAAAAAAAACAAACCACGGGCTGTTTCTTTAATACTTAGTGCTGAGCTGCATGTTCCAGGGTTTGTTGAATAGTGCGTACTTTTACAGAGTCTTCTGTATGTGCTGCAGTGCTTCGCCCATACTGCAAGCAAAAATTGGATCGTAGATTTGTGTTTATAGGCTTAATCTTTTAGATATTTATGGGTTTGTGTCTTTTTCTTAAAATATTTTAAAATGGGGTTTCTGTAGTGTAATTTACGTCCTATTTTCTATGTTGTCTGTGTGGTTTTAAATAGGAATTTGGTTTTCTCTTTAAAAAAAAAAGCAGCACAAATGGCTCCTTTCAAGATGATTTAATTTGAAACTGTAAGATTGCAAAGACGGAAAATTACTTAGAGCAATACTTGTAGATTTTTATCTGAGGCAGAACTTTGTCACTGTGATACTTTTGAGCTAAACAGGTTTGCATAGACTGAATTTTTAGGCCAACTCCTCCCGAATCCATTGTTTCAATAAATTAGATGGATGTGTATCTGAAAAACACTCCCATTGTTGAGACTGTCTCTTTAGGAAATACAGTGAATCTGTAGATCCATTTACGTTGTATTGTTGCATGCAGTGAATGTCCTGGGAGATTAGGAGGTTAAAGAGGTCAAGTGGAAGTGTTCTGCTCTCAGTTTCTCATAGGAAGGCAAATTAAATTCCACCTCCTCCTCCTCCCTAGGAGTTCAGTTAAAATTGTGCCTTCTGTTGATGACGATAAAAGAGCCTGAAGTTCATGATGAAGCTCTGCCCTTAAGTCACTGTTTCTCTTCTTTTTGTGCCCTATTGTGCTCAGTTGGAGTCTGTACTATCGTATTAGACAGGCATGGTAAAAGCCGATGGAGCCTGGTGTGTTGAGTTGCGGGGTCCTGCCAGATACTATAGAGTTTGCCTGAATGTTTTTGCTCTGTGGAAGAATCTGCGGTGTGAAAACGTCTCAATTTGCCTCAATTCCCCCTTCCCCCAAGCTGTTTTTCACGTTAAAATATTACCAGCAAACTGCGGCATGGCCCGTGTTGTCAGAGCACCCCAGACTGTAGCACGAGTAGTTCTGCCTCTTCAGCACCTGATATATAGGTATTAGATAATTAAAAACAACTGTAACACTTCATACCAAATTGTTTATCCTCTCTGTTTATATTTGGGTTCACCCTACTAGTCAAATGGGAGGATATTTCAGATAAGAAGTAATTCTGCCTATTTATCTAGTCATACTGTGATCATCATTATGCAGATATTAATAGCATTAATTATCTTGGCCAGCTTAATTTCATTATAAATAATAGACATGCTCATGATATAATGTCTTTGCATGTAGTCACACTGACTTCGTTGTGGCTCTTCACATCAATCTGTGTCTCAGGGCTGTGGATATACTTTAGTAAGAGGGACAGTGAATCAGAAACCCTCCAGAGCAGCTGTATTGCACTTTCTACAGACCCTGCCTGTGGGCTTCTGGGGAAGGGGGGTAGTGGAGATCCACCTACTGTCTTCTCATTTTTGGCAACAGTTGGCATGTTAAGTCATCATCTTAGCCTCCATGTTGGGCTTCGCCATCGATTTTCCTCCTTCTTCCTTTTCCTCCATCTCCGACTAATGCTGGCAATGGGTCCATGGAGAGCAGAGTGGACTACAACTAGTGTAAACGGGTCAAATCCACTTGTGTCAGATGCTCAGACATTTTGGCAGCGGTCCTGGCTGTATTCCTGTTCCAGCTAAAATCCCTTTTGACCAGAAGTCGTGCTACTTTCATCCTCAGATTATGGCACACAGTGTCTGACAGCAGCCTCATTTCTTGGGTGGTGGGGCGACGGCTCTGATGGAGATGCAGTGGCTGTGCGGTTTGGGTCGGGAAATGGCAGAAGTGGCGTTCTGAAGACTGTGGTTTTGAGCCCGTCAAGACCAATGCAAGCCCCATGGTTGTAATGACTTGATGAATTTCACGTTCTCAGCTGTCAATGACTAGAAAGCTTTGTACCTTCTTACAACATAGTTCTCATTGGGCATATTTACCTTGAAGCATCAGCAGATCGTTTTGTAGGCTTTTACTGTTACCTGACCCAGAAGACCATACAGTTGGGTAGGAGCAGTTCTGAGTAAATTCCAGTGTAGGTGGCTGGTTCAAAATAGATCGATAGTAGCACAGACAATGTGGTCCTGGGCCTGTGGGTTCTGCCAGGGAAAGTTCTTCCGTGTACCATTTCTTGCTTTTGATCTCCTTACTGGTCCCTGCATCCATTTTAGTACCTCCTGGGGAAGATACCAGGGGAGTTCCCTCACAGGCTGGGAATATAAAAATGAGTATGAGGCCCTCTACTGAGGCAGGATCAGCTCTCCTGGAGAGGCATACATCAAGCTCTTCTCTCCAAACACTCCCAGGACTCTGAAGCCTTTCATACTTCACATGTCATCAGTGCTGGACAGGTTTTTGGGACTCACAGGCTCCAGGATGACCCTCGTCGTACCTGCTCCATGCTCCCAAAAAGCGTTCCCATTCAAAGTGTGCAGAAGTGCACTGAAAGGCTTTCTAAAACTGGCTGATCTGACCATTTCGAAGAGCTGAAGGGATTAACTTGTTAAACATGGAAATTGTCCCCAAATGAATCCACTCATTACATCTCTCAGTGCAAATGCTAAAGTAAATCTCTCACTTCATTTGTACAGCAAGATCTGGGAAATTAGTTTAAAAGTTGCCAGGATATACTTTTCCTGTGGCCACAGGTGGCCTGGCATGCTCTCAGACCTGGAGATTTATTCTGAGCGCCTCAGCCATCGTGTGATTGAAACTCTAAAACGCAGGTCTGTAGTGGTCTGTGTTGTGTGTGACCTCTGGCAGAAGACAAACACAGGGGCATGCCCGTGAGTGTTCTCCGGCCATTTGGTAATGGATCTTACGCCTCTGATGGAACACACAGTAGGAGGTGGTCAGATGTTCCCACAGCCCACCTCCGTACACCCCCAGTTTATCCACACTGGGTTGCCCATCTGGGCCTTAGCCCTCAGTCTCGCGTTGGAGGTGTTACTCACGCTGACGCTTCAATGAAAGAGCTTTAACTCCTCCTACGGAAATTAAACTTTGCCTTAATAACGGAGTCGTTTCAGGCTTTCTGAGCAGACCAGAAAAGAGAGCAGAGCCAAGCAAAACTCTGTGTTCAGGACCTTCCTCCAGATCTCTGTCCTCTAGGAAGATTCAAAATCGTGTTTTAGGAGAGGTCAGTGTGTGGTGCCTGGTGTAAATCTGGCATCGCTCTCACTGACTTCACGGAATCACATAATTTTCAGAGTTGGAAGGGGCCCTTAGAGAGCATCTAGTCCCGCTCCCCTGCTAAAGCAGGATTGCTCAGAGCACATTACTCAGGACTGCATCCAGGCGGGTCTTGAAGATCTCCAGAGAAGGGGACTTCACAACCTCCCTGGGCAGCCTGTTCCAGTGCTCTGTCACCCTCACTGTAAAGCCCCATAAAGAAGTTTTTTCTCATGTTTGGTCGGAACTTCCTATGTTCCAGCTTGTGCCCGTTACCCCTCGTCCTGTTACTGGGAACCACTGAAAAGAGTCTGGCTCCATCCTCAAACCCACCCTTTAGATACTTGTAAATGTTAATAAGGTCTCCCCTGAGCCTTCTCTTCTGCAGGCTAAAGAGTCCCAGCTCTCTCAGCCTTTCCTCTTAAGGGAGATGCTCCAATCCCTCCATCATCTTTGTTGCCCTACTTTGATACGTTTATGCTGGATTTACACCAGTGTTACCCATGGCATTTGGCCCTTTTGGTTCTCATTAATCATTGGTCATGACATTCGTCCATATCGCCTGTCAGATGGTGGGGAGGTTCCAGAAGTGAGGTTTGTGCCTCGAACGCCGCAGGGATGAAGCCTTGCAGCCTTCCTCAAGGCTTCGTTGAACCTGATGCTGCCTGGAGTCCGTCCGTTGCATTTTGCCACCTTTGAGTTCCACAGGTGCTTTGACCTCGCTTCTCTGCACACTGGAGAGAAGGAGGTTGTGTGTTACACCGGGTTTCCTCACTCCAGTGGCTTTTTTAACGTTATTTTCCTTGTTTTCCTTTTGTCTCCTTGGGAGTAACATCCCTTGCCATTAGTTTGCTTGCACAGCAGTGAGCTTTGATTTCATTTAGCATTCATGCCCAGGCTGTCTCTGCAAACGTAGTTCTGAATTGTCCAGTTTGAAAAAGAAAATCCACTAAAATGATTGATTGACTTTACCTAGCAAGTGGGTGACAAAACTGAAAAATTGTTCCCACGTTCAGTGAACTTGTTCCAAGTTTTAGCTTGCAACAAATTTGCAGCTCAAATTAAAAATCTTAGATTTATTAAAATCATGGGTTCATACTGGGAGTGCTAATCTAGTCTAATGGTATAGCATTGAAAGCTATGACAATATAATCTAAACTTTATAAGGGGAAGCTGTTAAATAATTTTGCAAGGAGACAAAGTAGAAAAGTCAAGGGATTACAGCTCTGAACGGAAAAGTGCATGAGGAAATCCAAAGTTCATTTAATAGGAAAAAAAATCCCATTAGCTCCATTGAGTTTTGGACAAAACCCAGGATCTTTACAGAAGTTTAATCAACGAGCATATCTATTACTAAAAGGCAAAGCATTGTGTCTTGTGCCATAGGAAGACAGTATCTCTTTGAACCATGCCGCCAGAGAGCATCGAGCAGTGCAGCGGACGTACTTCACTGGTAACTGATCAGGAAAAATCCCGCAGGAAGTCCATTTCCCAGTCCCTGGTGGGGTGCCTGGGAGGAGCCAGCCTGCACCCTGCAATGTCCAACAGGGAGATTTTTCAGCAGCATCAATTACGTTGGAAAACTGTGACCACTTCTCTGGTTAGGACCTTGCCTTGCTTTGTCCAACATCTGTAGAAAACTGTGGAGGCTGCTAACCTCAAACCAGTGCTTTCTGCAAAGTTAACACCCTGGAGGAGTATAAAAGAAAAGATATTGCTTTCTCTGAGCCTAAACACAGCTTGTTTTATTGAGATGAAATAAGCATATCATAGTCTTTCCAATTATATGTTTGTTGTTTGTTTACAAGCGCTTATGTAATGCTCTTCATAGCACTTACTTCCAAAATGTCAACAAGCACCCAGGAAGCACCTGGTTTAGAAGCGGGAAGAGTGAAGGAGAGTCAATGGCTTACTTGGCCAAGAGCTCCTGCCTTCGTGTTGAGTGAGATACCCTGCTCTCCTCCTAAAATACCAAATACTGACCTTTACAGTTTCCCCACTCCCTCTGGGAGCACAAAGGACATGTCTTGGATGGGGTATGGAGCTGACAGAAAGCTCCTCACAGAACTCAAAAGCGTTGAAGGGACAGTGCAAATCCAAAATACATGTAACCATCTCCACTATCTTGTGTTAAAGGACTTGCAGCATTTCACTGGAAACGTGTCAGTCCCATCTTGGTCAGGAGAGTGAGCTTTTAAACATCAGTTTGCAAGGTTCTGCTCTTTTGTTTTTTGTATGCATAAATTACGGGAATGCTCAAGTTGTAATTTGCTTGATTCAATGAGAGGATTATCTTCAGGAGGACTGACGGATTAAGCCGGTCTCACTGGATATTTTTTCCCATGTTTGAATACTGATGAGAGGTAAAGTGGTTCCAATTTGTTGACTTCCTGACTGGCATACGTCTCCTGGAGAGGCCAGTGGGAGACCTGGAGCTCTGGGACTCGTGTGCATTGGGACTGCTGGTGTCTACCAGGATGGGCTCCGGCTGCCAGCCTCTTCCTTCGGCTAAATACTTAGGGCTGTGCTTAAGTTTAAGCAGGTGCTCAAACTTGCTTGACTTAAGTCCATGCTACAGCAGAACCTCCACTCATATGCGCCGAGGGCTCGGCCTGGGTAAGGCTTGCCAAGGTTTGCATCTCTTCTGGTGGACCAAAGGAGAGAAAAATGTGTCGTTTCAGAGCTGGCTGCTGAGCGTTCCTGGAAGGGGCTGAGCACCCTCAGCTCCAAGGGCTGTCTACGGGAGTTGACAACGCTCAGTGTCAATCCTGGAATGAAGGTTATTATTAGACTTGCTAATGGCAAGTGTATGTGAGAGATGGGAGCTGTCTGTGACATAGCAATGTATAGCCATAAAAATGCAGATCTGGAGAGCATTACCAATGGGTTGTAATGATTTAAAGATGTGGCTATTTAAAAATGTTGTGACTAAGATTCAGAACAAGACATTTAGCTCTATAAATAGCTTCCTTTGTTTCCCCTCAAACACAGTTGCATGGTTTGGCCTTCATTTTTTCAACAATCCATTCTGCTAGGAGAGGGTATTTATTCCTTAAGTGAAAATTAAAGGTTACCCAGATCTGATATGACATCTTTTCTTTTCCCAGGTAAAATGTGAGGCTAAGTCAGCTTTGCCCAAACCCAAGAATAACAACAGCAACTGTAAAAAAGGCTCAAGTGAGGATAAATCAAAGATTGCTGTAGGTGAAGAATGCAGAGCTGATGAGCAGGCTTTCCTTGTGGCTCTCTATAAATATATGAAAGAAAGGAAAACACCAATTGAACGAATACCCTATTTAGGTTTTAAGCAGAGTAAGTATCCTTTTTCTCACTTTCTTGTTGACATTTTAGAATGGTTTGGCTTCTCTGGAGAAAGCATTTGCACACGAAGCCTATTTTAAAGCCTTATGGAATGGGGGGGACCATGTTTATATCTACACATTTTCCAGTCCAGGCATTTCACTGTCTTATGCCTAGATTTGCATCTCTTCCTTCTGGGGTAGTTGCTGCTGGATATTTATAGGTTTAAATCCGCTGATTATGACTAGAAATAGGCATGTTGAAAACTCTCTAGTTTTCTGTTTTGTAAATCTGCAGCGTCTGTAATGCCTTTCTTCTGAGTTAATAATATGACGTATCTTTATTGTGCCCAGATGTTCTTTATGAAAGGACAAATATTAAAGGAAGACATTTAAAAGTGGTCAAGAAAGGCACAAAAGGGATCATATTTTTAAGCCCCAAAATGTGTTTATAGTTAATAAATGACTGACTTTGGAGAATATAAAACCAGACTGTATCTGCTTAATACAGAATGCAATGTTTAGAATTGCTTTGGCATGTACAGTTTGTAGTGCCACAATCTGTAAGGCAATTGTAGGTGGAGAAGATACAGTTGTAACTAAATTTTACATAAATATTGCAGTGCAATGTAGATCTTTCAGAGTTTCCAACAAAAGCTGTAAATGGGGGTATTTTTCCTCCTTATCTATAGATTGAATGATACTTTATTTCCTTAAAGGGAGAACTCCGTGGATTGAGATATTATTTACGCTAATTTATCTCCCAGATTAAAACCATGTGTTATTTTGATGAAGAATGTCAAACCTGTATGTTTTACATAACAATTTACATACCTAATAGCAATTGGCACTGATTGCAACAGGCCTCCAGCAGCCATTATAAACTTATATAACTCTGAATGATTACAGTGTTTGTCTGAAAACTGGCTGCTTGAAATGGAAGTAAAATTAATGTACTATGAACAGCTTCGTTGCATTATGCATTGATTCAGATTAAATCAAGGCCTAAGCAAAGCTCTTGATAGCTTTGAAGCAGTACAAGGTTCAATGAGGCTTTCAGAATGTTTTGTGTTGAAGAGAGGATTTATCCCCCCACCCCCCCCCATTTTATTCTGCACTTCCTCAAGCATGGGGACAGGCTGGGCTTGAAAGACAAGCTAAAGTACTATTTCTAAAATTCCCCCCCAGGGGTAGGGCCCTCTACTAACATTTAGCTGAAAATACACTGAAAGTTGACTGACATTCATTATAAATTAGGGGCCTGATCCGGCAAATACTTAAATGCCAAGAGTAAGTATGCTGAGAAGAGCAGAAATGTTTGCAGGACGGGGCTCTCTGTTTGTCCAGCAAGGGTTGTGCAAACATTGCCAATATAAATAGGTTAGTGGGGAGAAGCAGTGTGTACGCTACAATAGAGCATCCCCCCACGGAGGAAGAGATCCCGTCCTCCGTGACTGGCAGCATTATTGCTGAGTCTGGCCTCAAGTATCTGTAGTATGTCTGTGGGGAATCACTGCTTATTGGTGGAATAGTGCATACATCTTTCGTAGAGCTGTGACGTCAGTTTTTCCTCCATCAATTAAAATAAAAAATAAAATAAAATAAAATAAAATAAAATAAAATAAAATAAAATAAAATAAAATAAAATAAAATAAAATAAAATAAAATAAAATAGTGAGACACCAGCAGCAAGCAGTGGCCTCATGGGACAGTGGTCCAGGATGGAAAGCACGTGAGAGGGGAGGAGTTCCAGAGGAAGTAACAAGCATCTCCCAACACATCTTTTGAATTGAATTGCCTCTGTTCCTTCCGTTCCACAGCTGTGGGCAAGGCCCAACCACTCGTGTCACAATTATTATGGTAATTTTCATTTGTGCTCCCCCAGGTTCATTTGCACAGGACCCATTAGACCACAGCTTATTGTTTATTGATTATGGAGGCCATTACCTGAGCTGCAGTAAATATTGGATATTGTTGTTTAATCAATGGGCTTTCTCTGTGAGCCAGTGTGTGGCTCATGCTTGCTTGCTAATGAAATCAGTATTAAACAAATAATTAAAAGCAACATTCTTCCCAGTGAGTAATTTTTATTATCAAAGTTATGGAAACATGCTACAGTCATTATGCCGTGCCTCTTATCAGCAAAGTCAAATGAGCCTATTACCTTTGTCTCAGCATATTTTTCCTGTCCTGTTAAAGAATCCAAGTGTGTTCTCTTATATGTAATTAAAAATATATATGGTATGGGCTAATATTTACTCTTCAGCTTATGTAAATACCTCTTTGGAAAAATGTTTCACGGGAGCTTTTTCAGGGTTGCGAGGTTTTTTTTTTTTATCTTTTTCTTTTTTAAAAACTGTTTAATTTACATTTCTTTGAAATATGTTGGTTAATGCAATGCTTATCTAAATACTTATTGTCCCTCTAACAGTTAACCTTTGGACTATGTTTCAAGCTGCTCAAAAACTGGGAGGATATGAAACAGTAAGTGTTTAAGTAACTTAAATGAAATAATTGTGCAATCTAACTTTTCCCTGTTAGAAAAAAAAATGTAAAAGCAAACAATCATTTGCTGCATTTTAGGCTAGCTGTACACATTGTGGGTTTATTGGACCATTTTTGGAAGCAGTCCCAATTAGTTCCAGGTTTGGCAAAATTGTAAACTTGTCGTAAAAACTACAAGTGGAAAACATATGTAACTCTTCCCTGTCAAGGAAATTAGTTGGGTCTGTAATTTTTTCCCATGTTGAGAAAGGGCTATTATTGTACGACAAGCCAAGATTGCATAAAAGAAATTTCACTTGGCAACATCCCTGACATCTGTTCATGTCTAATATGGGAAATATATTAAAGGCTTTCAGAAGTAATCAGCACTGTCCATTAAGGAATAGTATGCTGCAGTATCTTCTCTTATTCCAAGTGTAAAAGATCTTTATTAGACAAGGGTCAGTACCACATAAACAGGAAGTTATCAAAGTAATTCAGAAAAGTCTCTGACACTTTTTATCAGCTAACCATATCTGACAAGAGCAGTTTATTTTTAGCTCACAGGGAAATGTGATGGCCACGGATTTTACAGCATGTATTCTGAACCAATAAAATATTAGAGCAACAAACTTAGATTAAAATCTTGAAATGAGAAGAAAGAGCTGCATTAATATGGCACGTCGAGATGACATCTGTAATAAAAACCAATTGACATAGGAAGATGTCGTCATTGGAAATATTTTCTTTGCACACAATGATCAGATTAAGTTGTTCAGTTCCTGCCGCAGTTGGATGAAAGAAATTATTTTTGCTTTGTTTACAAAGTACTCTGGGACATATCTGTGCTGTGCAGAAATGACAAGAAGAAATGCACTATCAAGAAACTGAAAGTCGTTTGAACCAAAATATAAAACTCACTGCTTTCCTTCCATACAAGAAAGCATATTGTTCTGTAAATGAGCAGCCCGGGTTGGTTAGCAGGGGTGTGGCTGGGATTCTGTGAAACATGAAATCTAACGTTCTCAACAAAAATATACACTTGATTTGGCTTTTATTGTTCCTCTATCTTTCATTAATCAGCACATACCATGCTTATGTACAGGGGTGTGCGTAGGTGTGCTCATGGGTATATATGAATGAATAGCTACCACAGATAGATCGTTACTGCAATTATGAGCCAACAGTAATTGCCATGAGTTGTAAAGTGCAGTGAAAATGAGGGATAAAATCTTGAACCTGATCCAGAGCACACGGGAAGGAGGGGAGGGAGGTGGAAGGGAGAGCGGCGTGTTCAGAGTGCTCAGGGAGGTGGGCGAGTTTCACAGCAACGTTTCAGCTCTGCTTGAAGGGAAACGAGGATGGAAGCAGGGATGCCCAAGTGGTGGCTTGCTGGAGAGAGACAAGTTTTAGTGCCAGAATGAGAGGGATGGACGTAGAGATGCTGATGAAGGTGAACCTCTGTGCCTGGGGCAGAGCAGGAATAGGATGGTGAGTTCGTGAACACGAAGCCAGAGAGCCAGGTCTACCAATGTAGCAGAAACACGAGAGGATCAGAGGAGAAGGATCACATACGTGAGAATGTCATCTAGAGTAGCATCAGTCCACCCTTGTCTCAAAGCTCCTGTCCTTTTCTCAGTGACAGATGCTCTCTGTTGTTTCGGGGCATTTGTCACCTTTGATGAAAATGTACCATAGAGACATAGAACATGTACCAGTGTTCTTCATAGGGAATAAGCTAAGCAATTGCTTGCTGGCCAGTAAATGGCAAGACGAGCATAGCTCACACCCTCTGACATACCCGGGAGCCCAGCTTTGGCTTGAGGGTGACTCTGGCTGAAGTGATGGGTCTGATCCTGGTTTTATGGATGAGTGGTGTCTGCGCTCTCTGCAGAAGAGCTGAAGTTGGGAGGACCATTGTGGTGCGCTTTTAAGTTGTACGTGGAGCATCAGGTTTCCTGACCTCATTCTCTTCTGTTAACAGTCTTATCCTCAATATGGATCTGCCTTTGCTCTACATTCCTTGAATGTTAATCCCGTACCTGTTGCAATACTTTGACCTGTGCACACCCTGTTTTTTATTATTTTATGGCCAGTTGATGTTCATTGAGTTTGCCAAGCTGCATTTGTTTGTACATATTTGATCACGGTGAGCATTGCTGAGAGGCTTCTGTGTTTGATTCGTGTTTCATTTTTCAGCAAGGCAGTGGATGGGTGGGGTGACATGGACCTCAGCATCAGTTCCAGAGTCTTAGGCAGGTGGATAGATGTAGAAGTTTTGTGTGAGTGCTGTAGTTCAGTAATGACCGAAATCCACCACTCACATGCACAGTGCCAATATCTGTTAATGATGAGAAGTCACGTGTAGAGCAAAGACTTTCTCGAACCTACCCTGATTAATACATATTTATCTGTATGGACCCTTCCGTCTGACTTGAACAAGTCATTTGTCCATTATAAGGGCTTCATCACCTTTTACTTGTTTTAAAATTTTGCAAGTTTCTGGTTTGTGCATTGAGATAGAAATGGGTCTTTTCTCTTGGAAGTATTGTAAAGAAAAGAATATTTAAGGGCAGATATTTGGCTTCAGCATGTGACAGCCATTTTATGAGAAGGAAACAAATAGAAGATTGGTTAAAATCACATATAGGAACTTCGACTGGTCAGATGATAAGTGTAGAAACCTTCGCAGTTAAAGCAATTGCAAACTTTGTGTTTGGCGGAATAATGATATTCAGCCCATTTTCAGTTCCATCCCCTGCCCTGTCCACTTTGTACATGTATAGGTGCTTCGATGGGGCTTTAAAAACATCTTTGAGAAACAAGCAGGGATTATGTACAGAGTTTTCCAGCTTTGGCCCAGATTCACAGGACAGTGCAAGACCTCTGAGTCCAGTCCTGTTGGTTAAGGATATAGAAGTGAATGAAAACAGCCAGGGATTGGATTTGAGATGCAGAGAACAACTTTCTTGGCCATCTGCCTGACTTTCCTTTATTGTCGTGTATCAGGGGCCGGAATGGATCCAGTGAGGCTTGACAGAGAGTATTACCTGTATATACAGGATATAAATATGGGATATCTAGTAGTGTCAAGTCATGATTATGTGTCATATGTCATATTTAAGGACTCTCTAGTTAGAGTACTTGTGAGAGTCATTTCTCATCTGCCCATTATCTGTTTGATTACTAATTCTTAGTTAGTTGTCATCTATAGCTGTGTAATAGCACACTCCCATGTACTTGTTGTTGGACATAATACAGGCTTAATAAAAATAGCAAGCCGTACAAATTGGTTTAAGTCCTTAACAGATGAAGCTGTTTCTTTGGAATTGGCAGGATCATGTTTCTCTTAAACAAAGATACATGAAATGAGCATCTTTGTTACTAATAATAGGAGAGAGCATCGGAAAGCACTCTCTATAGCAGACCTTCACAGTATGAATGATTTAAAATGTCCCCAAATCCCTGGATGAAATACAAAACAATGTCATGTTCTAGGGAGCTCAGCTGCAGAGGCATTTCACAGCCATTGCCTGGAATTGTCTCAGTCACCCCAAGTCAAGTGAGTAAAAGGTGCAGATATGCACAGATGGGGAACTTCCAGGACTTACCTCAAGAGTTGTCCTTGGCAAGTCGTGAAGTGGCATTTTTCCTTTTGAGCCAACCCAAAAGGAGTGCCTTGGCATGTTTGCAGAAGGCTGTGGTGCTGCATGGACCCTACCTGGAGATGTCTTAGAAAGATAAACTGTAAAAAGAAAATGAGGTGGAGCTTAACCTTTAGTGTGTAGCGGCTTAAATTTTGCCAAAGGTCAGTGGGATCCCATTTAGCTGCTGCCTCCTGGAAGCAACGATAAAGTGCTTTAGTTTTTAAAAATTAATGATTGACACATACGGCAGTCCTGCATCTGGGCAGACCCAAAGAAACTGTTGTATCAGTGGAATGCAAAGCTACCTGGGTTTGTTTCATACAGAGCTAATACCCAGAGCTCTTTTTTGAAGAGCGTTGTGAACATCACATACCATGACGAGAAAATCTCCCTTTAGATTTGCAGCAGGAAATAAGCAAGAAGCCTTTTCATGAGGAAGGGAGCTGGGACTGCAGTGCAGAAGACCTTAAGATTTCTCAACGCAGAAGACACCATTAAAAGCATGTGTATAAACAGTCCTCTAATAGATAAGGTCACTGCTTTTATTTGGTTGTTCTTGAGTACCAGTCACTGCCTAATACTGTGCTTATAGGAATGAGGTCTGCTCTCAGGTCCCTGGGCAGACCAGACTCTTGCTTTAACTCCAAATTCTGCTGATGGGGAAAGGCGTCATGGAGGTTTTCAAAGCTCCTGGCCTCCAGTGGGCCCAGCTCTACGGTTGTGAAGCTACAGGTTGGAACTAATTGTAGGAGGGGTCTGCAAACCGGAAGACTACTTTAAAACTAAAGCCAGCATCGGGATGGGAAGCTGTCAGAGATGAGACTGGCCAGTGCAATTGCCTTGGTTAATGGGCGAGCCTGGAGCATCCTGCACTCTTAGAAATGTGGCAGGCACTGGGAGGGATGTATATACTGGTAGGAGTAGGGAAAAACTAAAGCAGCAAAGATTCTTTGTTGTCTGTATGTTACCTACTAGAGCAAGTCAACTTACATCAGGAAACTGAAGCTGAATTAATCAAAAGAGTGAAATGAAAGTGCTCAGGACATTTGTTAAAGCTTTTGCAGAATCTTAGTTGTCTTATGCCACTATAGCTCCATGCCCTTAAAAAAACCCAGCACTTTGCTCCTGAATGTTTATGGGAAATTCCCTGCCCAGGCAGCTGAAATATTATACCATTTTCATATCTTTTGTTAGCTGTTTTTTTGTTCCTCATGTGCCCCCATCATGAACATATTACTGACCGGGAGCACATACGAGCCCTTTCAGCGTTAAAACCGCTGTGTAAAAACAGCCAAGGCAGGCATTTTTGGTAGGAACAGCAGCCATGAGCAAAGCATTGCCAAGCACTGCCCTTTCCTGGCTCCTCAGGAAGTCCCCAGTCACTGAGGTGGCTGGGAGGGACTTGCATGAGGAGAGAAAGCGGTCCACGATTTGGATGCGGCCAGTGTGAGCATCCAGCGTGAGCAGTGCGGCCCCGCATGACAACTGAGAAGTTTCCACAGTGCAGCATTTTGTTCAGATTGCTTAAGGATGTCATTTATCAGTTACTTTAGTCCTTGGAAGTTTATTAAGCATAAAAACTAAACTTCTCAGAGCAGGGAAAAACTCAACCCAGGGCTTTGTTAGACTAACAATCATTTCAGGCAATGTCCAATTTAAACTTAGCTCAGGACATGGGAGGGCACAACTCTGCTGATTGGCAAGGAGTTCTGGTCCGTTGCAGAGGTAGAATCGCATAAAGCTGGGCAAATGTTTGGTAAATACTATTATTCTAAACAGCCTAGAGGAGAGGGACACCAAAAATTATTTCAGAGGGATTCCCTTTTCCCCTCAAATATGGTTGTGTTTACTGATGTTCCAGCTTGCGTATCCATTCTTGAGTCAGCTCATAGTTAATGAGACTTGGGCTCTAAGGTTACCATTTTCCTTTAAAAAACGGAGACCATGCTTTTTAGTCACATCGGGATGTTTAAAAAGGGGACGTGCAGTAGTCTTCTTGCTGACTAATCCTTTGCTTTCATTTATAGCTTCTGCACAGCACCACTGTACTTAGCCGAAGCACGAGGTCCTGGCCCACAGCCTTGCAAACCAGCCAGGCTGAGCTTGCCAGAGGGCCAGAGCACAGACCCCAGACTGGCTTTGTGCATCTTTGTTCCCCTAGTCTGTGAGGCTGCCAGAGACTTGATTTAATATACAGCCATTTGCAGCAGTCCTCAGGGGATTTGTGATTTTTGGGAGCTACCAAAAGGCAAGGACTGTCTGGCCATGCCGAGATCCTTTGCCTGTCCCAAGGTCTGGTGGAATAGGTGTGGGAGGCTGGACCAGACGTAGCTTCCCATCCAGGCATTCCTCCACAGCAGGGCCCTTGGTCCAACTCTTCTTTCACCTTTCAGGTTGCAGGAGGAGCATCCATTCATATTCGCAGGAGGTGGTGTTCTTTATGGCTCCTTAGGACTCCAGTTCTTCAACACCTTTAGTATAATAATAGCTAGAAGTGTGGGTAGCCTGGGGAAAAGACAGCATAAGAACTTACACAAAATAGACTTAAAATGAACCTTTCCTCACATTGGTGTTTGATTTTTATTTAAAAAATGCGTTTGTGCAGCATTGATCCCCAAATTGCAGTCTCTCTCTTCTGCCTGTGGTCTTTGGGTTGGTTACAGAAGACAGAAGATAAAATTAGTGAATGCAGTCAGTCTATTTTGCTTTAAATGAGTTTTAAGATAGGATACTTCCCCCTTTTTTTCAAGTATTTATAGGTGCAAAATATGTACAGGTACTAAAAGTGAGTTAGAGGTGCTGATTTTTTCTAAGGAGAACCATACAAACAATAAACTTGAAGAAATTGTAATATTATCAAATGGCTGGTCTCCAGCCATGCTTTTGGCTTCAGAGAATGATTTCTGCAAAGGAAGGATTTTTCCTTTTATATTGTGTGAAAAAGAAACACCTCTTACCCTGTAATATTTAATGACAGTAGCTATCTCTTCTGTTTAGATTAAAATTACAGGCCTCAGATTGCAAGTTGTAATATTTGTTTTCTTCTGATTGCTGCCTTTAACTCCTCAATAAACGCCATTGACTGCTCTGTGGGTAACTCCGAAGAAGCCTCCGGGGCTGAATATATTAAAATCCACAGCATTCCACAGCAAATGACAAAATTCTCCCCAAATTGCCCCCACAATTTTCCACTGGCCTTCTTTATGAGCTGCAGGCAAAAGAGGGTGATCTGTTGTGCTTGTCCTATTCTTTTTTTTCTTCCTGTTTTAAATATAGCCGAATATATTAAATAATGAAGTGGTATTCAGAAACAATTCTTTTGCCAGGTCTTCCATCTGTTATTCTGTATAATCCTAATTTCTGTACAGAAAAACCAGAACCATGGTATGCAACTCAATATGTTACAAGATGTTTATTTTCATCAGCGCGGTCCAATAAAGTACATAGCTCAAATATTAACATTGGAGTATGTTAAGATTTCATTACTATTTGATCTATATATTTTACTGACATAAATGGATAAAAATAAACAGCTCGTAACATATAGAGTTACGGACTATGCTTTTGTGGATTTACAGAATTCTGTGGTGGATTTGGGTTTTGCAGCAGATTTATTTTCTCTAATTCAGTTAAAATAACTATGTAATCATTATTTGTGCTGAGTATGGTTTGAGCTTCATTTTTGTAATTCACCGTGGGATTTGTCTGCATAACTTCAGATGGTTAATGACCCTTTATTGATTGAGATTCTCTTTGTGAGGCCGTATTGCTTGTGACTTGGTAATGAATCAGTCAGATCACTCCATTTTAGAGAGAAAGAAAATAGACGTAGTGTTAATTTAAAAAAAAAAAAAAACACACCTAAAGCTCTGTGCATTCTATATATTCTGTAGGAGCTTTTATAGTGCTTGTAGTACATGCTGTTCTGAAAGTGTCACACATGCATTTGTTGTTGTGAACTCAAAACGCTGTAGAATCTGTAAAGATGCAAGATTAAATTTTCCATTGCCATTTTTACAGATAACAGCCCGTCGACAATGGAAACATATTTATGATGAATTAGGTGGTAACCCTGGAAGCACAAGTGCTGCTACATGTACTCGCAGACATTATGAAAGGTAAGATAACAAATCTGAAATGCTTGTTTAATAATGAAAAAATTAATTTGGAGAGCCTTCAAAGCGTTTTATAAAGAATTAGAGAAAGAGAGGGAGAGAGGCTTCTTAAAGATATAGAAAATATTCCCCCAGCAGTTTAGTCAGATAATCCATTGTAATTTAAACCAGAATGTATGTCTCCAGCGACTAACTAAATAAAACAAGCATCTGATTTTTCTTTGGTACATATCTTAATTTTTACAACAGCTTTCCGGTTAAAGAAGCTGAAAAATTGAGCAAAACATACTCAAGGAAAAATAAGAAACGACAGCTAATTGATGCAAACACTTGTCTTCTGTCATTTTTTAGGAATGCCAATTAAGCAATTGTGGTTGTGATCAAAATAATGGGGTGGCCCACAATGCAGGGTGCTGTTAGTGTTGTAGGTCATGCAGAGCATTGCATTCCTCTTCTTCATTGCATTCCTTCCCTCCTCCCTGCCTGCAAGCTGCTGCCAAACACTCTTTCTCTGCAGCCATTGTTGCTGGTCAGAACTGTTGATTTCTTATTCTTCCCATGTAGATAATAACTTCCAGGGCTTGTGAAGCCAGCATGCATTGAATAAAATGCTGGAGCTGGAATGTTGTTTTGGTTTGGTATGGTTTTTAGAAACAACTCTCTTATTTTTTTCTTTTTTTTTCTTTTTCTTTCTTTTTTTTTCCTTTTTTTTTTTCTTTTTTTTTCCTTTTTTTCCCTTAGACAAGCAAATGTTAATAAAAGCTCTGCAATTTCAGGCTCAGATAAGGAAAGTCCGGTCGCTTGTTCCTGGGCATAA
Source organism: Fratercula arctica (assembly GCA_947846985.1). Taxonomy (NCBI): domain Eukaryota; kingdom Metazoa; phylum Chordata; class Aves; order Charadriiformes; family Alcidae; genus Fratercula; species Fratercula arctica. The sequence goes on from CANTUZ010000010.1 coordinate 34,037,645, forward strand.
ACAAGTTGCTTTGCTGGGGTCAGGAAGAGATTGTATTTGCCCATGCACAGAGCGGCACAGCAGAGCTGTGCACAGTGGGCAATTTTTCACCTTCTTTTAGTACCTTACGTGTTGGCCACTCCAAGGGAGATGCTGCCTTACTCATGGAAGGGGAGGCTGATCGCCCTCATTTACAGGAGACATCTCCAACGTAAAGGACTTGGGTGCATGAAGAGGTTGCACGTAATGCCACTATAAAAGTTTGAGTTGGAAGCTTTCTGGTGATTGAGCCAAGCAGCAGAGCAAATTGGGCGAGTTGCTGTGCACGTCAGAAGGGGCTTTTCCCTGCCTTTGCGTTGTGGACAAATGTTATAGGTTGTTTTTAACTGACTCATCAGATTGTGGATATTGGGCTCTTCCCCTCTGTCATTACAGCCCCGACAGTCTCAAGGCTTCTTGCACCCACAGCAGCTGATGGGATTCAAACTGGCAGTCAGGGTCCTCCCTCGCCAGATGTGCTTTGTAGGATGTTTATTTGACCGAGGAGACCTAGGCGCAGATGAGAGTTGGGTCTCTGCAGGCTTAGGTTGCACCAGGAGCAAGCATTGCTGGGCTCTGCGTTCAAATCCCAGAGTCACCGAGCAAGCGCGTCCCTTGTAGTTGTGGAAGAATCAACAAGCCATTCACAAATACTCCATGAATCCCTGTCTCTCTCTTCTGCTTTCATGCTAGTGGTTTATTTTTTAACATGCAAAACCCTTGAATTGCCCTCCGATGCATAGAGACTTATCTGTGTGACTTACTCAGCAGTTACTACTCAGTGTGCTATGATGTGCCACAAAGCCCATTGTGCTCACTAGAAAACCTGAGCAGACTCGTGATGCCTTCAAGATCGAAAAGCCTTTCCAGGCTACCCCAAAAGCATTTCTGCTTGCCTTGAGCCAGTCTGGGGAAAAAGACTTTTAGTTTATGGTTAGGTTGGTCTTAGCACACCCAAGAGCTCAAAACCAGGTTCTTGGATGCCAGTCTATTGTGCGGTTCTGGGTTAGGTCTGATATGAGGCAGCACCTATTTTCCAGGTCTCTGGCAGGCAGTCAAAAGATGGCATTTGGAGAAAATGTCTTGTAGGATTTTTAGGTTAGCCCTGAGCTTACCTAAAATACACTTTACCAAATCTGTTCTGGAAAACCAACGCGCATATAGAAAAAACCTCAGTGACTGGTCCAATCTCTAGACTTCTAGTGTTAGAGACTTTTCCTTTTTTTTTTTCCACCACAGGAAAGCTGTATTAAGCCTCAGACTTGGAAAAAAATAAATGAAATTGTCATGGTTTGTTTCAGCTGGTAATTCTAACTACAGCACCTGTAAATGTAATGCTCATTTATAGCCAAAGTGCTCAGATGACATTTAATCTAAAACTAGAACTGCAGTGCAGGAATACGCATTCGTGATTCAGGACACACATACATTTTCTAACTTGAAGGTGAGCTGTAAAGCTAAACTGGAAATTGAATTAAGCTGGGAAGTAAATGCTGAATAAACCTCATGATTTCTCCTTTCTGAATCCCACTGGCCTTTCCTTGCTTTACTGGGGGCAGAACAGACAGTTCCCTGGCTTCGGTGATCCTGCTGGTGTGTGAATTAGCCTTGCCATTCATCTATACAACTAGATCTCAAGGGCATCCGTGTTGTGGTAACTAGCTTTCTTCCAAGATGACAGAGAAGCTACTAGCTGTTTGCACCAGCTTTAACATACTGAGGCTGCTTAGGTGACCTTTCAGTGACACCCTTAGGAAGCTGAGGAGTGGGATGGCACGTACATCCCATTCAGGTACTGCATCCCACCTTCCTGCCCTCTCCGAGTTCTCCTCTGCAAGGTGGAGTTTCACCCCCAACTTCAAAGGGCAAAGAGGAAAGAAAAACAAAAAAAACCCCAAAACCCAACAACAACAACGAAAAGCCAAGAAATGGAGAGGGCAGAATTGCCTCTCTGTCTAGCAAATCCTATGCAGAAATGTTGCTTATAACCTCTAAAAAGCCAGCACGTTGCTGCAGCCCCGTGGTACCAAGGACGGCAAACGCTGAAACAAAGCCAGATTTAAAGGCTGTGGGGGAGTGCTTTGCTCCCCTCCCCACGCCCCCCTGTTTGGAGCAGGGCCGGCGGTGGTGGCTGCTGCTGTGCTATAGGTAGGCAGAGTCCTTCGGTCGGTGCGGTGTTTGCTTTGTTTCCCTGGTAGAAAGGAAAGAAGGATTTTGTGTGCGTTACCAACTGATTCATTTTTCATGTAGTGCGGTTTGTGTTTCCAGTAACTGGTTTCATTTTAAAACAAGGCGAGGCTGCCAGTGTTTCAGTAAGTGTTATTTGTATATTAGTTAGACAAGTTTTGTTTTATTAATGAGTATAATAATGAAAGTGCAGGTTGCTGAGTAGAAGCAATGGGTGTTTTTATTTAAAGCATAGCAGGCACCGTATAATGCCAATGAATGCGTTATTGTCACTGTAGGCATGGCTGGTCTGAACCTGCCTCTGATTGGGTTATTCCAAATAGGCCCAAGCACTTCATAAAAATGTCTTTGTCAGCCTAGTTTTCCTTCCAAACCTATTCATCTCTGTCAGTTTTTAATATTAGTACCAGGCTCTTGGCTATAGTCCATTAGTACTGTACTTAATTGCTCATGTTACAGATGATTACCAATATAAAAAGCATTAATGTTTTCCCATCGTGGGGCTGTTGCTTTGTGCGCAACTCGGACCGTGCGGAGTTGTTGTTGTTTTGGTCATTACTTTCTTCGTTTGTGCTCCTTTAACGCACTTAGCTTGCATGGTCGCAGAAAGGTAGAGGCGTGTGTGGTTGGTGTTAGCTGATTCAGCCTGAACCTTTCCTGTGGAACTCTCACAGCCCTTGTCAGCACCCTACATCTCTCTCTCTCTTATTGAGAAACCTTCAGAAACGGCTACTTTTCTGCGAAGCACTCTTCCCCATGCTGCCTTCCCCTAATAACGCAGATGTGGTTTTCACATGCAGGGTTTGAGGTTTCTTTCGCTTTTACACAAAACACATGATCGGCAGCTTTAATTTTCCGGCATGAACGATAGGCTGTGTTTCTGCAGTGCTGATGACGTTGTTGTTAGGGATTTTTCATAAATATTACACCACCACCACCATCCCCCCCCAAAAAAAAACCCAAACCAAAAAAGCCCAACCTACTATTTTGCGAGGTATATAAAGTTCCCAATAAACCCCATTGAACAAAACAAAAATACAAGCGATTGCCTGTTGAGGCCTTTTTCTGCATCCATGTCTGGATGTGATTCATCTTGATTTCCTCCAAAGCAAGCCTAGTGCAGGAGCTACGCACAAATACACACGGGATGGGGAATTGTGGTGTGCAACAGCATGAAGTAACACTCCTCGGCTGCTTTGATGGACAGACATGTCAATGTTTGAAGGTGTCGTGGCTGGTAGCTGGACGATCCCATAGAGCAGTAGCCCTCCTGGCCTCTTCAGGTTCTGCAGGGAGCCTGGCTCCCTTGGGATCTCCAGCGGGGATGGACGTGGGGCATCCCACAGGTCATGTCCTGCTCTTCAACAATGTGTCTCATCCTGGCCCTCATGAGTCACTAGCGCCTTGAAAACCAGGCTGTCCTGGTCAAACCCAGCTGGAGAGGGGTTTATTGGGCTTCATGTTCTCATCAAATTCAGGCAGCTGAGTGGGAAAGTGTTCTGCGGGGCGAAAACCGCCCGGGACTTGATGAGGAGCAGATAGGTGAGATGGGTTGCCAGAGTGGGTTGTGGTTCTTCACAATCCGGCAGGGTGGCTGTGCCCACGCTTTGGACACAGACCTGCAGAGGGTTTTATTCTGGCCGTGAGTGTGGCCCCTGGGCGCTTGCAGAGCACCCTGCACATCTGTCCCTTACTGGGGGACTGAACCCCAGGAGATGCAGTGTCTTGTACAGTTCAGAGCCCTTTCTGCCATTTTTCTGTCAAAATCGCTCACATAAATATATATTATCAGAAACGCAAGGCAGGTCAAAATAAGTCCCTTACATGGTTTCACTTTAACAGCCGTAAAGTTCTCTCTACCCTAAGGATATTGTGGAGTAATTCAATATGCAAGAGCGCCCCGCGTTCCATGCAAATGCTGTTTGGTTTTGTTAAAGCGTTTGGATAACTTTGGTAATGTGTAAGGATTTCAGTGGAGTTTTGTTGGAAATAGCAGCCAGTCTTTTACAGGAAACAAAAAATAGGAGGCTAGTATAGCATCTACATGAAAATGCTTATGGTTATCTTTTAATACACATTGTAATTAATAGAAGGTTTTGATTTACACTGTTAAGTGTGAAAACATCCTCAGGCAAAAATTAATCAAATGTTATGTCATGCTGCAAACTACAGCTAGCTCTTTGTTTAACCCAAAAAAACTTGCCAAGCAGCAGTTTTTTCTCGGCGTACAAACTTGATTGTTTTATTTTTGGCTTCACCCCGCTTTCCTGCCCCCCGCCCACTTCAACTAGTCCCAGACTCCCAGAAAACTTCGCAAGTTGCAAATTGTCTCAATAGTTTTCCATCAAGCACAAATTTAAGCACAAAGATAGATGAGGTGTCTCAATTCTCTCTTTCTTTTCCTGGGTTTTTGGTTTGTTTTTTTTTTCTTTTTGATAAATAACAAGAGGTTTCTACTTATGATTTTCTGCCCTCGGGGCTTTATCATTAAGATTAAATAACTGTACTCTCAAGCATACCACTGAACAAACATCTTTTCAATTATGTGAGTAACAGATGCTTTAACAAAGGAACTATTGAAAATTCAGAAGGCTTCCCCCCTCCCCAAAATTTAAAAAGTATCAGATGACAGAGGAATGTAATTGTTTACCATTAAAACAGATCCTTAGCTGTCCATTCAAAACATCTGAGAACACACTTTTTTTTTTTTTTTTTTTTTTTTTCCCCCAAAAATTTCTGGGTTTTCAGCCTCAGAGACTTACTGGCCAGCACTGGAGTGCAAGGGGAGTCCTTGGGTGCAAGCATGCTGGACAGTCGGGCACTGCCTTCCAGCGCGCGGAAACAGATGATATCTCTCCTTGCAGGGAATTGTTTTCCCAGCCACATCCTTATTCCCACCCAGGAGTTTCTCCCAGCAGCACTGGGGGATGCCATGTACTCCTGGTGCTCCCGGGTGGGTTGTCACCCAAGCAGAGGGGGATTCCCAGACGTCCCTGCCGCTCACATGTGCGTCAATGCTTTCTGGACGCTGAGGCTGTGCGGTGTCCCCAGTGCTCCTGGGGTCCCATCACTCCCCGCGGCTGAGCTGGGTGCTCGGGGTTGGTCAACATCAGGCAGAGTGTGTCCCGTATGGTAACCTCATTTCTTGACACCCAGGAGCAGGGACCAGCTCTACACAAGGGGAGAAGCCCCTTTTCCTTGCTGGGAGCTGAGTTGCCCCAGGAGGGTGCTGCGCGATGGGAGATGGGCCGTTCTCCTTTGCAGGAGCAGCAGCAGGGATGGATTCCCTCAGATTCCCCAGCTCTGCTGGACATCTCCAGCTTGTACTTTTCTGCAGGACTTGGCTAACATGGAGGAGGTTGGCCCTAGTTTGTTCAACTTTGTGCAATGGAGATGTGGCTCAGAGCTCCCAGGGAACTCTGCTCCTGCTCCCGGCAGGATTTTGGAGTCTCTCCTGGGGACCTGCACCCCAGAGGTCAATGCAAAATGGCATCTGTAAGCTTGTCCTGAGCATAGGCACCAAGCATTGCAGGGACTATATGGACCTACCGAACAAAATACGTGTCTGCCTTTAGAAATGGTGACTGTGGCACAAACAGAGGCTTGTAGCAATTTTGGTAGTCACCTGTGGAAGCTGCTCTGTCCCCCTCACCCTTCCTTTGAGTCTTTCCCATGCGGTAAATCTGCGCCGAAGGTGAAAGACTGGGGTTGTTCATCTCCCCCTGCTGAGCCATAGGATCGAGAGTGCCTGAGCTTCCCTCGCCTGGCTGTGCAGCTAAATCAACAGCTGTGTTTGTAATGTCACTAATTTCCAGTTTACTTAAAACAAAGTGTCTTTGAATTCTCTTGCAGCAGAGCAGTTCCCACCTTTCAGCAGTGAGCCATTCTCATTACCCACCAGCACTCCCAGTGGGCTGTGAGGAAAGTTGTTGATGAAAGGATGAAAGAGCCATTTCTTTAAGGAAGGAAAGTTCTTTGGGAACAAAATTGAACTCAGACATATTTTGTCTTTGCTGATAAAATACATGCCAGTTTTCTACTTCAGACAAATGCAAATAAACCTATTGCTATTGTGTTCTGCACAAAAGCGTGCAAGGCTTGCTTTTGTAACCCCTGGATTGTACAACGCAGCCTGGGCAAATCAGGCTTGAGGAACACACTGCTTGAGTTCCTCAATGTATTTTATATTCCCATGTCGCAAAACAGGCTGATACCTTAGCGTTTGGGTTACTCCTCTCCCTTCTTCTCCGCTGGGAATCTGTCGCTGGTGCCCAGGAGAGCTGGCCTCCTGCTCCTGGCCATCCCACCAGCTGATGGCTGTTGAAGGTGGCTTGTTTCCCATGCTTATGCTGGCAGCATTGCTCCAAGATTTATCCCTTTTGAAGAGCATCGGGGTAAAAAATACAAGACACCTCTTGGGATCGGAGCTCGGGCATTCCTGCTGGTCCCCTAAAACAACTGAATGTTTTGCCACTGCGTTTCCAGGGAACAAGAATCAGGTTTCCTTTCACTGACGTTATCGACAGGGCCCCTTTGCTGGAGCCTCCCCGAGCCGCCCCGGCTGCAGGGGATGCAGGTGGCTCTGCCCAGCTGCTCTGGGGACCTGTTGACCTGGGTGGTTGCCCAGTTGAACCAGGCAGACTGGCCATCTCGTCCCCCAGCCCCCGTGGCGCCTTCAGAGGAAGGAGCAAGAGCCACTGTGGCATAATGGGCCCAGGAGGCAAGTGTTTTCCAAACTCATACCAGTAAAGAGATTTATTGCCTGTCCCTTTTCAGTGTTTTCAAAACTCTAAGAGCTTAATGTTCTCATGATTTACATTCGCATCTAATCCTTGCATAATCTCACTAATCCCTTGGCCCCAAGATATCCATTGGCAGTGAGTTCCACGGGTTAACTGGTTGCTGTATTCATTCGGTGGAGCAGATTTAAATCTTTTTCCATTCCTGTTGCAATCAACCTCCTTAACCTTCTGGCTAAGCACGGGAATGGGGCAGCATCTCCCAAGGAATGGGCTTTGGTATTTTAAGTCCTTCCAAGATTATTCTTGTGGCTCAGAGGCTCCATTGCGCGCTGGTTTGTGTTGGGCTTGGAGCCCTTGAGAAAGCAAGATGATGTCAACGGGAGACGTGCTGGAATATTTTATTCTGCCAGAAAGAAAACAAAAATAAACACTGAAGCAAGCCATATAAAAAATACTGTAGGGGTTGTGCCGAACTGCCTCCTTCACCCTGTGTGTCCTGGGCATATGGTTCCTCCCCGGCCCGAGAGCCCCGTCATATCCATACACAGTGGGGAGAATTAAAAAGGAAACTGGCAGCCTTAACATTTAATTTCCTTCCTCTTTCTGGGCCGGTCAGATCCTTTGCATTATTGTAACTACTTTTTTTATCATGTCTATAAATAGATGTGCTCTCATGTGTCCCGTGAAGCAGAGTCGGGCCAAAAAAGTCATTCATTCCGCATAATCAATACATGAAAATGTAGCGGTTACTGGCTCAGATGAGATCTTGTATTGTTAGTTCTGTAGCTGGGAAAAAAAATGTTGACTAATAAAGATTAAGGGCTTTTTTTTCTTTTTATGAAATGCTAATGATGAAGACATGTTTGATATACTGTGAAATACATTTCTCTAATGTGAAGTTTCTGCTTTTTGTTGGGAACAAGATTCAGTCCCTGGAGGATTTTAGAATTTGTAAATATAAAATTATCTGCTCCAGTGTTTTTTAAAAAAAGGTTGGCAGAAAGCCAGATTACTTACATTACTGTAATAGATTTGCTGACCTCTGACATCTGCTGCAGAGAAGTACATTGAATTTTTCATAATATCGGATGATGCAGATCTAAAAACTCAGTACACTCTGCGCCATTATTTAATTCAGGACTTAGTAAAGCAAAATCTTTTTTTGAGTAGCAGTGTATACGTGATTAAACTTAATATTGCCGATCGTAATAAATCAGGATTAGTATAGTACTGATTTGTTAATCTAACTTGTATTGATTTTAAGTTGTCTTTATTTAAAAAAAAAAAAAAAAAAAGACTGGCTTTTCACAGTGACTGAATTTAATAAGAAGCCCTGTGATAGCAAAGACTCCCCTACTGTTTCTGCTCTTGGCTGGAAAATGTTATTCTTGTATTATTCCAGGAAAAAAAAAAAAAAAAAAAACCTCATGCTGCTAAAAATCTGCTGCCTGTGGAAAGATTTTTTTAATACACTAGTGCTTACATATTCTATTTATGTTAATTGACTTATAAATAATACATTTTATTAATCTTAATATTGGAATCTTGATCATGATAAAGACTCTTTTATTTGGTCTGCTCGCAGGCTTTGCAAGTAAATATTGTTTAGACCACAAAATATTCCCCCCCTTTTCTTTTTTTTTATGAATACTTTGATACTTCCCCCCCCGCCATGAAATACAGCCACAGCTGAAAGCGACTGAAGATGTGGTGGTTGTTTCCAAAGTGCAAGACATTCAAGGTATCCAGCTGCGGGTTTTTGGACGTCGCCTTTACCTCTCCTTGCGCAAAGATTGATTAAATCTTACCTGCGCTGCAAATATTTGACAAAAAACCCCATAAATCTCATGTTGGTTTCAGACATGTCACATTCTGCTAAACTATTTGGCTAACAGCGGATCGCATTCTTCCTGTGTTGGGCAATATTGACCTTAGATTGGCTAAGCCGGCTGCTTTCATGGCATGTGAGCCAGCTGCTTACATGTTCCGAGAGCTGTATTAGCTTTATTACTCCTGCGCTATAAAAACTTCTAATAATCAAATGATAAGATCATATCCTGTGGGTAATTGTGTTGTACCCTGACAGGATAACTGAAAAAACATTCAGTGAAAATTGCAACCGACGGAAATCTCTACGTGAAGCGGTGATTGTTGGCGGTGCTCGACTGGGTCCCGCGTTCCTGCCCGGCTCCTCTCCCCCTCGGCGGCAGGCGGGGGGGACAGCAGGCTGCCGGCCCACCTTTCAAACCGGGAGGGGAAAATCCTAGAACAAGCCATCCTTGTGTTTTGATTCAGTTTTTACCTTAGTCATGCCGCCTCCCCGATACGCAAAACATTTAATTCCAGATTTCCTGCCGCTGGCTCCGGGCCTTTGACCGGCAATGTGAAATGTATTTTTACTGCTGTCGGCCTGCCAACTGCTGAGCTCAGTGAAAAATAACTAAAACGAAAACCTTGTACTCCCACATGAACCCTTAAGATCAGAAAAGGAAATTTAAGCCACGGTTGCTAATTAGCGCCAAAGCTAATGAGTTCTGGTGAGGTGCGGCAGGAGGAGGAGGAGGAGTTTGCGTCCCACGTTACCCTACAAGGCTCGGTGGAGAGCACGCGAGCGGTGATTAATGGTGTCGGCCCGGGCCTTGCTCCCGTCCCGGCCGTGGCCACGGGGTTCATCGCCCGGCATCGTTCAGGGAAAGCCCCACTCGTGGGCCGGGAGCATCTCCCTCTCCCGTGGGGCGCGGGACAGCCTCGGAAACGTTTGCGGATGGAAGATGTGGATTTTTAACGGGCGACCCGTTCCCATGGAAACAAAACAAAAGTCAAACACTCCCCTCGCCGCGCTAACGATTATTGTAATAAAATGGGTTTTTATTAAGAGTGATTCTAAATATTTAACACATGGTGGAGCGGCCTCGGCGTTGCCCTGCGTGAAACCCAACCTTGCCTCCAGTGAAGTCTGAAGCGCTTTGTGCAGCGTGGGGAGGAATTCGGTGTTTTCACCAATATTTGCTCTTCGCGAACGAAATGTAGCCGCCTCAAGTATGAACAAGATTATTTTTTTCTTATTCTGCTTAGTTATGCTTTTTATTATATAAACATTAACTGTAATATTACAGTGGGAAGCAGGTATTTGGCAACTACGCATTATTTTGCTAAGTTTGCATAGAGGGAGCAGTTTCCAGTTTTAGCAGCTGTAACATGTTTAAACTCAGTTTGTAATGGGATCTGAAGATGAATATTCCCTGTGGGCTCTGCTTAGCTTCATTACTGGAGCCCTGCCAAATTCAGGGCTAGAAAGTATTATTCACGCCTCTTTGCACATACCATGTCAGAGCATGCTCAGTTAATGAATTTTGTTTCTAATACAGCATAAATTAGGTTTATATTTTAACATAATTTATGTTGTATTTTATTAAAATGTAAAATATTATGATCACGAGCAGTCTAATTTCTGCTCTCTTAAACCCAAACTGTGTTTGAACATCTAAGTATGTAAATCAAAATTGCATGCTTAGAAACTGATTCTAGGATAACAAACGAATATCTGAACCAAAGAGGTTTCTGCCTTGGAGTCTTAGATTAAAGATAATTAAGGATTCCTGGTATTTGAACAGATTTATGTTGTTTATAAGCAAAGTACATTTTCTTCATAGAGTCAACTTGTCTCTTTTTTTTGAAAAAACAAATTATGTTTGCTGTATTAAAGTTCGTATTTTTAAAGTCTGAGTCTTGTATTAATCCCACAGTGAGTCATTAATCATACCAAATGCATTATAAAAACTTTAATCACTGAAGTTGAAACCGAGATTGTAATGCAATCCATCCCTTTTAATTATATCAGTTATTTCTCCTTTCAGATCAAGAATTGCAAAGGGGAAACAGATAGATTAAAACTCAGTGTGTTTGATGCTTTCGGGGGAGGATATTTTTTTTGTTTGTGTTTCTTCCTTGCTTTTTTAAAGCCATCTCGCGCACTTTGCGGAGGAGAGTGAAGAATTCTTCCGCTTTTAACTCTTCTCCTCTCTCCTTCTGCCTTAAAAAAAGAGTCAGCGGCGGAGGCGGGGAGCGTGGTGCGGATCACCACATGGGTGCGTGGCACGGGGGGGGCTGGTCACAGACTGCCGGGTGCTGCTCCCAAAGCTGCTGGTTTCCCGCAGCCCCCCTCTCCCCTCTCTGCCAGGCTCCTGGCACTCGCCCTTGCGCGCAGGCGAACCACCAGCCTGGAAATTGCGTGGCTGTTATCAGGTTGGCTGTGGCTTTGGAGGTGTTTTCCTGGGGTTTTGCTTTTAATGGTGGGGAGGGAAAATAAAAATAAACGGTGGATTATTGTGTTTTTTTTTAAATCGGTCTAAAACGTAGTGGCTCATATCCTCATCTGGTACAAATTGGGGTAGCCGCATAAACCACTGCAGCGTTACTGACAGCTGATCCACACCAACTCAACTCCACTGAATTTACGCCACATGAAAATCTTGCCAAATAAATTGATTTATCATACTTGGATTTGTAGATGTAGAGTTTACACTGTTGCTTTTACGGCACGGAAGAAAATGGATTTATTAAGTAAACTGCTCGTAGTAGATACAGTTTGTTCTTTGCTAGAATGGCAAAATCTGATCAATTATTTGTTCCTTAATCCCCTAGATTAATCCTGCCGTATGAAAGATTTATTAAAGGAGAGGAAGATAAGCCACTGCCTCCAGTGAAACCTCGAAAACAGGATAACAGTTCCCAGGAGGGTGAAGCAAAAACAAAAGTGTCTGGAACAAAACGCGTCAAAAATGAAAACCAAAAGAGCAAGAAGGAAAAAGATAACGCGCAGAAACCCCAAGATGCATCTGAGGTTAGTTGCTTTCCTGCTTTTCAACTTTTCGATTAAAAATGCACAGCTTTAATCATGGGAAATCCAATGGTAAAATACATAATTTAAATGGGAGGATTCCAACCAGTTGGCTTTTGAGTTTACTCGGCAATGGAAATTCAGTTGTTGTGGCGCTGTCTGTGTAGGGATTTTGCTGGGCTACGAACAGCGAGCAGTTAGCTCCGCGTTGCATAGTGGTAATGGCAGAAGACCAAGCGCGCTGGATGTAACAAGTACCATTTCTGCTCATTGTATTACACAGTGGTCACCACTAAAAAATCAGCAGCTGCCAAAAGGAAACCACACAAGTACCACAGTTATTTCCTAATCTACGTATAGGGTGCGGGAACCTCTAATACTGTTGATAATACTGTGGTAACTGTTGGACACAGCTGATTTTTATAATGGTAACCTCTGGATCAGCCCTTCCATGCTCACAGATGTATGCACGTCTTTCAAAAAACAGATCACTCCCCAGGATTTTTATCGTGTTATACTAGATTTCTCTTCGCATTAAAAGGTCAGATTTTGAGGGAAATGCCTTCCAAGCCCCGACTGAGACTTCCCTCTCCCATGGCACAGATGGTTTTCAGCTGAGATAGGTTCCTACTCTGTCACCTGCTTCACATGGGCAGGCCCCGGGTTCCCTGTAGAGCTGCGTTACCTGCAGGACAGCCCTTGTGGAACAGATTTTACGTTCACAGCCTAAAGCAAGATAGATCAGTCGAATTCATATTTGTCTGCAAGTAGGAGTAAATTTCGTTACGTGATAAAAATTCAATGGGGTTTTTTGCTCTTAAAGAAAAGCACTTAAGCGCTTTCTTTTGCACATCCCGCGCGCTCTCTCCTGTGCCCTGCTTGCGCCCGGCGTGAAGGAGGCGGTGAAGCTCCTCACACACAACCCCTACACAAGATGTTGCTTTTCCTGTCTCAGTCTGCCAGATCACAGCAGCCTCCAAGGCGTTGCAGTGAAAGTAAGTATTTAAAAAATGTCGAAACACATGACGTGCCCGGCAGACTACGGCTGCTCCTTTGACTTCATTGCCGTCTGGCAGGTACATAAGTCCTGTTTCTAAACCAGTTTGGAAATTGGTATTGAGTCAGCTACCAACAATCCTCCTCCTCATTGTTTAAAAAAAAAACAATGCAGGACCAGTAAACATGGATGCCTCTGAGACTTTGTGTACCCAGTTTTGAGAACAGAAAATACTGATTTTCATGTCCCACTGCCTCTTTTTTAAGTTGTGCTTACAAGGACAATTTCATGTGCCATCCAGACCAGAATTTGTGTTCTAAATTGCCTTGATCAACAGTACCTTTAACATCTAATGTAAGAGCACTCCACAGAGAGGGGAGATTTTTTTGTTTTGTCTCGCACTGTAATTTTAAAGCAGGAAACCCTGTTGGGGGGAAACCCCTCCACTTCTGGTGAAAAATACATAGAGAGGAGGGTGCGCACAAACCTGCGTCAGTCACTGGAAGGTTGCAACACAAATTTCCCGAAGGAAGGAGATGCGAAGTGAAGGCTTGTGCTCCCGTCCCCTGTCGTTCCTTCATGCCTGGTTATTTATTGAGGGGTCTTGGATCAGCAAGATCCATTACACACTATCCGTACTGCCACTGCTAAGCACAACATAACAAGCCTGCAACAGAGCGTCAGCCTTAACTTTGAATTTCCTTGCTTTTGTTGTTCCCTATCTCAAACTTCCTGCTGCTTAAACTGCAGTTATTTTTGTGTGGTGTGCAGGAAGAGTTCTTAAGCTGCGCTTATCGGAAATGTAGGGAGCCTAGACGAGACAATAAAAATGTACAATTACAGCAGTTTCCCATTGTAAAATAGTACCTTTTATAGCTGAGTTAATGTCTCCTCCCTGACTGGGAGGGAAGACGTGTCCTGCCCCTGTTTAGTCAGGGTGGGCGATTGAGGACCGCAGCCTTCAGGCAGTCACCGTACGGGTAGGTGGTCACACGAAGCTCGAGCAGTGAAGGGACCTGGAGGGGTGGGCACCTCCACCCAGGGTGGGTGCAGAGCTGCAGAGCTCATCTGTGCTCTGCCGTAGGGAGGGCTCTGTGCCCAGGACATGGTCCTTCACAGGGCCAGCAGAAAGGAGACGTCCAGCTCCTTTGGGTGGAGCAAAATCCAAGCCTGCTGGAGCCAGGCAGAAGATTCCGTGTCCCTCTCGCCCCAGCCATCCCCCTGCGGAAGAGCCCCGTGCCAGGCTCCACCTTTGGGTACAGTCCTCACCCAGGCACAGTAGTGGTGGTGTGTTGCTCACAGCCACACACGTAGATGTGTAGGCAGGGCCCTGACGAAGCCACCGCTTAAACCGTTCCTGCCTGTGGCCTAAAAGCTGGCCATAGTTGGGAGCTGCAAAAGCGTAATCGAGTTACAAATGCGTGGTCCTCTCAATTGCATGTTCAACTTATACTCCATAAGAAGTATGCAGGGAGAGAACATAACTTTAATTTATTAGGCTTGCATTTGCTTTTGTGCTCTTCCCCGTTTTCCTGCAATCACAATGACATTGTCAGTGTAACGAGATACCAGACAAAATGCTATTAGCCTTAGACTGTACATTTCCTCACAATAGCTGAAACTTCAATCAAAATGTTGCTTAACAGAAACAAAGACCAGAATGTACAGTTATTAAATATGATTTCTCTCTCTTTTTTCTCCTCCTTGCTTTGCTCATCTGTCTGGTATTTTTCTGTAATTTTATAAGCTCAAGAGACTAGTGGTGGTACTTTGTAAAGGACCTAATGATGCTATTTGGCTGCAAAAGGCAGCTAGGAGTTTAAAAAGAAGTTAGGATGACTAACAGACACTGTAACTAATAGGCCAACCAAACAGACAGGAATATTTAAAAGCAGCTGTGAAGAAATAAATCTCTGAGAGGGTTAGATTCGTTAGGACCTTCTCCAATCCCCGGCTCCTACAACAGACCATAAAGCAGCATTTAGATAATAACTTTTCTCGATGCGTCTTATCTTTACAACGAAGAAAGAAAGAAAACAATAATAATAAAGGGCTCACACAATGCTGCCGTTTTATGACTGTCTTCCACCACGACATGTCAGAGAGTGACAGCAGTTTTGAAAAGGGCTGTCAGTCAGCTGGATCGCAGATGGGACGCTCTGGTGACCTCTGCGGGTCACAGTTCAGCCAGCTACATAATGGGATGAATAGCGTGAATTGTGCACACAAGCTTTATTAATGGGGGAAGCAGAAAGAGCTGCGGTCCCATTGACGATAACGTATAAAAGCCATGTTTGCAATAGCAGGCACACACACTTACTGAATGTTGACAACTTCATTTTAATCCGTTAATAAAAAAATGTGTGTCCTAGTTAAGCTGCGGCAGTGATTTGCTGCCTACAATAGGGATTCCTAGTATGCCATTTCTGTCATTTTCACACTTTAATGCAGAACTGGGTGTGAATGATCTCCTCTGTGATCACTGAATTTTAAGATAGCTACGCTGGAGAGACTTTATGTAAGAAAACACATGGGAATCGTTGTGTCATTTTCGTAGGTGAAGTTGGCTAGCGGGAGAAATTTCTATAGCCTTATCGCTTGTGTTACGAAATCTGCTCTCCTGCCTTTGCCTAATTAATTTTAAAAGAGTATAACCTCAGCGTTTAGCTATCTGGTCAAGCCGCTGGTGGTGTTTTGAAGTGCCTTATTGTGATGGTGTATTCCTTAATATTTCCAGGAGGTACTTTTCTTTGTTTGAGTCCGATACCTGGCATTAGAGCCTTCACGTTCTGGCAAGGTGATTGACAAGTACTTCTCTAAAAGTAGCCGACGGTGTACTGTGTATGATCTTATGAACCATCTGCCAAAATGCACCACATTCTTATTACTGTCTGTTGAATCGTTTTATTAGGTTTCATCAGAACAAGAGAAGGATCAAGAATCAGCAGACGAGAAAAATTTCCCTGAACATCCTACAGCGGGAGAGATGAAACAACCCGTGCAAGGCCCTCCATCTCTTTTACCAGAGACAGCTCGGCCACTGCCTCTGGAAAAGACAGACCTGACAGAAAGCAGCACGAACAGTGAGAAAGCCAAGGAGGAGGTTCAGCACTCGTCCTCTTTCTCAAGTATATCCATGACCCCAGAAGAAGACACTGTGCTGGATGCCACTGTCACGAAACGATTACATCCCTCAGCAGATTCCCTGGAAGACACAAAGCCTGAACAAAGGCTACACAAAGCTTTTACTGACAGCTTAGAAAGCGAACCTCCAGAAATGCCCTTCACGGCCTTCCCGGTCCAGCTGCCCACTCAGAGCGACATGGAAGATGACAAACTGCCAGAGATGGCCGATTACATCGCAAACTGCACGGTGAAAGTGGACCAACTGGGAAATGAAGATATCCACAATGCTCTAAAGCAAACGCCCAAAGTACTGGTAGTCCAGAACTTCGACATGTTCAAGGAAAAGGAGCTGCCCGGGTCCATGAACGATGACTCCACTTTCGGTTACACACCGCTGCTCTACTCCAAGGGTAATCCAGGCATCATGTCACCCCTGGCAAAGAAGAAGCTGCTGTCGCAGGTCAGTGGGGCAGCCCTGTCATGTAGCTATCCTTATGGTTCTCCTCCACCTTTGATCAGCAAAAAGAAGCTGAACAGCAGAGATGAGCTGTCCTCAAGCATATCACAAGGTCCCCACGCCCCTAATTCGGATGCTGTAGCAATTAATAGGCCCTCAGTCATACAACACGTACAGAGTTTTAAAACCAAGGAAGAAAGGAAATCGATTAATGACGTTTTTAAACATGACATGCTAAGTAAACCGGATCCTCAGCGCTGTGACTTTTCAAAACATCACCTCAGTTCTCTTGCCGAGTCGTACGTACCGAAGATGGATATCCAGGACTGCAAAGATAAAATGAGTGAGAAAAGGGCACTGCAGCACTCCCATGTGCCCACTTTCTTGGCAGATTTTTATTCATCACCTCATCTGCACAGCCTTTATAGGCACACAGAACACCACCTTAATAATGAACAGACATCAAAGTACCTCCCCCGGGACATGTTCAGAGAGTCAGAAAATATTTCTACTTTTACTCAACACAAACACCAAGAAAAACTAAATTTAAGTTACCGCCCGTCTTTGCATCAGCAAGAAAAAAAGGCAGCAGCAGAGGCCTCTTCAGATGATCAGCCAACAGATTTGAGTCTTCCAAAGAGCATACACAAACAGACTGCAAAGGCTCCGGGCTCCAGCCTCCCTCATTCATCCATGGCCCAGCAAGAAGGCAAAGGCATCTCCCCGTTCCAGGCTGCCAGCAGCCAGGCGGTGAGCCTAGACTGTAACCCCAAAGCTTGCCGCGTATCCCCCATGGCCATGACAGCCCCGAAGAAACACAGCGAGTTGCTCCACCGGTCTGGGAAGCAGCAGGCCCAGAGGCTGGAGAACCTGAGGAAGATGGAGGGGATGGTGCATCCTATCATCAGCCGCAGAACGAGCCCGCAAAACGTGGGGGCTGCCCGGCCTTTGAAACGGAGCCTGGAGGACTTGGACAAAGTCATTTCCGAAAAAAAAATCCGAGCTGTCTCTCCTCTGCACTTACCAAAGGAGACTTCGGCGAAAGACAAGGTTCCCGACCCAGAGGGGGAAGGCAGCAAGCCGGTGCATGGCCTCCATTCTGGCAGCATGCTGGAAAGCCACAAATTTCCCCTTTCGACCCCCATCTTCCCGGGCTTGTATCCGGGAAGCCTGTGCAGCGGGCTGAACAATCGCCTCCCGCCCGGGTATTCTCATCCCCTGCAGTACTTGAAAAATCAGACCGTGCTCTCCCCACTAATGCAGCCTTTGGCTCTTCACTCCTTCATGGTGCAGAGACAATTCCTCACGTCCCCTGCAAACTCTCAGCAACTGTACAGACACTTAGCTGCAGCAACACCTGTAGGAAGTTCCTACGGTGACCTTTTGCATAACAGCATTTATCCTTTAGCTGCTATAAACCCTCAAGCCGCCTTCCCACCTTCCCAGCTATCCTCTGTACATCCCAGCACAAAACTGTAAAACCCCTCGCTCACAAAAAAAAAAAAAAAAGGTCTGAGGAGAAAAGTTCAGTTAGCCACATTCCTCCCCCTGTGACGATGTCTCGCAGATTTAGCGATCTGTATTTTTGTCCACCAGGATGCGGTCGTATCCCGCCTAGAGGAGAGTGCTTCGGCGTTCGATGGAGACAGGACTGCTTCTTTAATTCTGGCTCCCACATCAGCCCCCTCACCCCCTTATCCCTGCCCCCGCAAAAAAAAAAAAGAAAACCAAACACACAAAAAAACATAAAAAAAAAAAGAAAGGAAAAAAAAAAATCATTGGATTTTGCATATGTGTTTTCTGAAAGGACTTGTCTATGGTAAGAGCAAACGTTCAAAGGGAGCCGTGGAAATGCGGGCCCAGTCCTGAGCTCACTGAAATCCCCGGAGAGGGCTGCCTTTGCCTTTCGCTGAGCCGAGGGCCAGGGGCCGAGCGTTGTTGCAAAAACGAGTCGAGGACTCGAGACGAACCTGGAAAGGAGAAGCGGGCTGAGAATCCGTACAATCAGTGGATGTGCTTTTTTTTGGGGTAACTTTTCCTGACATTTAAAGTTTCAATCAATGCAATGTATAGTGAAACGGCAATAGATTTTTTTTCATTTTAACACTATTAGAACAGAAGGGTAAACACTGTTTAATTTGACTGTACATATCCACTTCGTAAACTACCAGTGTCACATTTGGTCACAATAATTTATATAGTTTTGTTTGTCCGGTATATTCTGTGCTCTTTATGTTTGTTTGGTTTTTTTTTTGTTTTGGGTTTCTTTTTTTTTTTTAAATTAAACAGTATCATTTTATCTGCAACTTTTTTTAAAGGCTGTGGCTGTCCTATTTTTTTTTTTTTTATGTGTTTGTAATTTTTCCAGTTTCTTTATACTTCCAAGCAGCATTTTTGTTTCGTTTTTGTGGTTAACGTTTACTGTTTACAAACTGAAGCAACTGGTTCAGATTAATCTTAGCAGTTATAAACATACTGTAGGTGATGTTATGGTGCAAGGATGCGAACAAGGTTCCTTTGCCCGCGATCCGCCCCTGCGAGGTGCTGAGCACCTCTCGCCCTCCTCCTGTTGGGAGGGCTCCTCCGCTGCTTCCCCCCTCCCGCCGAGCTTTGCTTTCCCCTGTCTTGGTCCGTGAATGTGTCAAGCGTTGTACCTAACCTTACCTGGGCTGTGAAACCCTCCTGCCTACCAGAGGAACGGTCTAGGAAACAAAACCTCCCTGGCACAAGCTGCTGGGATGAGAGAGGAGTCCGGAAAAACGGATTTGTGGTTTGCGAGAATGTCGAGAATCTCAGAAATTAGGACGGGAGCCGATGTGGATTTGGATCAGAGGCTGGCTGTGCCTCGCGAGCGGGCTGGGCTGGGTAGGATGGGTAGGGGGTTGCGTGCGGTGGTCGGGATGGTGCTTCCACGTCCCCACGGGCATCTCCGCCTCTCCCTGGGCATCCTTGCGCAGGGGGAAAGCCTGGGCGTGGAGGGGCTGGGTTTTCCTGACGAAAGAGCTTTCCCTATGGATGTGTGTTCGCTTTGCAGGACATCGCCACTGCGCAGCCGAGGATAGACATCGGTAAAGCCAAGTGTGACTTGGAGGCTTTTTACAATGTGAAAATTGGTTGTGATTCAAACCATCTCAGTTACTGTTCAAAGACAGCGTAATCGATATGGAAAGAAAAATGGAAACTACTAAGAAACACTTTGCATGCTAGGCATGTCATTAAATTTTCCCGTGATATGAAGCCAAATACAATATATAATGTATCATACTTAATATCCAAAGGTGGAAACCAGAATAATATACTCGTCTACTGTTAAAGATCCAGCTTCTTCAATTAAATACTTTATATTCCTGTGGTAAAACTATATTTAATTGATCGATAAACAGACTAGTAGAACTTAGAACATGGATGTGCCAGTGCAGAGCATCCTGCTGCTCCACAAATCGTACGGGAAAGAGACCGGCAGGCTCAGTCGGGCAGAGGCCGCGGTGTGGAGGACATCTCTAGTAAAGTTGCACTAGATCTGAATCACGTGAGAATCAGGGGTTTGGGGATGGTGGGGGGTGGGGGGGAAGAGGTCGGGAGGGAGGGAAAGGGGAGAGAATATAAAAATTTACAGCAAACGCAAACAGAAGCTTGTCGTGTGTTTGGTGAAGCAGACGCTTCTCTTCCTTGTGTCGGTTCAGCTGTGTGTCCCGGAGTCGTGCATTTGTTTACGCGAAGTGTCCGAGTTCCCTTTTGGTTACGTCCCGTTGAAGTTCCATGGCTTTCCGGAGCCGTGCTGGGGCGGCGCAGGGCTGGGGGACAGGGAGAGCGGGGAGAAGGCTCCTTGCTTGCCCCGCCAGGGGAGGAGACTGGCCGCGGCTGGCTGGGGAAACTCGTAATACACTGGGCAAGCATCAGGGCCAAGGAAAGGAAATGGTAGCATAAACCCCCAGCAGAAGTGGCGCATTATTTGTTTAAAAACTCTTAACAGAAATCTTGGAAATCTTTCAAAAGACTGTTGAATTCTTCATTGGCTGAAAAGTCTTTTTTTTGTTTTTTTTTTTAATGTCTTAAATGGGGCTTTGTTTGCATTGTTTGAGTTCAAGGGGCCTTATTATTGAATGAAATTGCACAAGCCTCCCTTTGTGCAATCAAACCATTGTTATTGGTAGGTTTGTAAAGGAAACTGTGGAATCTAATTGGCAATAGAGTCATAAATCTATTTACCAGGAGCGAGTTCCAAGAAATGTTGCAATCCCAACACACTATGTCCAGGATTCATTAGGGATGCTAAAGGTTGTGAGATTCAAAGGAAAAGGCCCGGCAGCAAATGCCTCGCGTGGAGCTTCTGGCCACGGGCTGAGCCGGACTTTGCAAAATGCCTGGGAAGTGGGGTCTGGCTCCCGGTAAAATCCCAGCCCCAAGCGAGACAGGGCGGGAAGGAGCCGGCGTTCGGCGGCAGGTCTGCCTTGGCTGCCTATGGCCCGGCATGAGGAGTCTGCCCGGCGTGCCGCGGCCCGGGAAGTCAGTTTGTCCCAGCTGCGGGGAACCTTGGCAGCCCCTGGAGATGGCAGCCCCTGGAGCTGGCTGCCTCCACCGGTACCTCGGCCCGATTCGGGGCACGTGGGGATGCCACCTCCAGAGACCACCGCCAGGGTCCCCTCGCCGTCCCCTCCCGGCCTGGCCCGGTCCTGTGCGGTGGTCAGCGAGGTCACCTCTGGTCCGGTTCTGCAATTTGGGTGATTTTTAAGGAGCGACGGGACTTGTTGCGCTGGTGTGAGGCGGGCGGCATCGGCAGTGCTTCCTGCGGTGTTTTGCTGTACACGTGGTTGATGTTCCGCTCGTTCTTTTCCTCCTCCCCCCCTCTTCCCCCAGCCCCGCAGTTTTAAATATGTTCTAATAATGGCAGCATAATCTACTAGCTGTTTATACTTTTTTAACTTTCTTTTGTTGTAAATATTGTATACTTTTTGTGATTCAAGTTATGTAGCCTATATGCTCTGTAAGGTGATGATTTGTATATATAAAAATGGCCCAGTAATATTATATAGTTTCCCGTTTAAAAGGTTATTGAGTAACCTTTGCGTTAGTTTAAACACTACCAGAAATAAAGCTGAGCCAACTATAAACACTCAATTTTTGTATGTTTTCCAAATTGTACTTATTAATGCTTTTGATACTGTATTATGTGCCAATAGTTTCCCAATCACATAGCAGGCAAAAGATATTTTGTACTTTTTGATCCACTGTAATATTTAATAAAAAATGTTACTATCTGTTCCCTTTTGTGTTTGATTAATAATTCTGTAAACAGCCCTTATCGCAATGGATTACATATTATCCCATCCGACCTTTCAGCCCTCTTATATTGGCTTTTCTAGAGAAAATATCTCCTCCTGCAAATGATTAGATTAAAGAAATGGAAGTTTGCAATTTCCTAAAGGAGGAAGAGACAAGGATCTTCAGTCAGCGCCCCTCTCTTTTTGCCGCATGCTCGCATTAAAGCATGGCTGTGGTCAGGCTGACTGCAGGAATCGCTGTTGAGGGGTGACATCCACGCAGAGCCGGTGGCTCCAGTAGCAAATTTGCTTCATTTGCATCTCGGAGCAGGATTTTTTCCCGCCGGTGCTGCAGGCTCCAGCTGGGATCTGAAAATCACCCCCCTGTTCTCCCCAGCTCGATCGTCAGTAGGACTTTGGAGTCGGATGCGAACTAGGCATTTTGCTGATGACAGTAAACAACCACCAAGTAAAATTAATTTGTACTCGCTTCCTCGATGGGTCCAAAAAGCCCCCCTGAACGGTTGTCACGGTGAGCGCTGTTGGAACGGGTACGCTCCTGGTCTCCATAGATGAGAAAATCATTTGCTGTAGGTGAGGCCTGGGTACCGCCCTCGCCCGGCACATCTCGGCACCGGGGCGAGCGTGCCCCAGTGGCCAGGGCCACCCTGCCGTCCTGGATTGTGGCTTAACAACGTGGTGGTCCTGGGGGGGACTTGGGAGCCCCAGGAGCTGACGCTGTGAGCCTGTGGTGGTCCAAGGTGGCTGCTGCTTTGCACCCCCACCCTGCACCCCACACGGTGGAGGCTTTTTGCAGTGCTGGCATTCACCCGTGCCCAGGGAGCGCTTTCCCGCTCGGAGTCTCCGAGGGCAGCACAAGCCACGGGCTGAGGCTGGGATCCATGGCGGTTGTGGTGCATGATGCTGTCGGAGACGCGAGCCCCAGCCTGCAAGGACTTGGGGAGCTGCTCCCGCAGCCCTGCTGCAGCCGGGCGAGCGCAGGCCGGGCCGACGTCACTGTTAGATGAGGCTTCCAGATACGCGCTGCAGTTGAGGGAAAGTCTCAAAAAAAAGCATTTCTCGTGTGTGCTGGGAAATGAGGGGAAATACCAGCGCGGGGGGGATGGGAGGAGGCGGCCGTTGGGCACACGGGAAGCAGCGCGGTGCCGTTGGGCAGCTCCGCGCAGCCCTGTGTCGCCTCTGGGCAGCCCTGTGCCACCTCTCCAGTGTGGAGGGGGACCGTCCGGGAGCAGGCGTGAGGCAGGACGGGCAGCCGTGGTGTGGCCCAGCAGCACAGAGCCCAGCGAGGCGCTGCCTCAGCCAGCACGAGGGTCACCACTGCACTTAATTGCCCTCCGCAAGTTCTCCTCTCTTTTGATGTCTGAGTCCTCGGTCAATCATTTGCTCTTCAGAGCGGGCTGTGCGAGGACTGCCATGGTTTCCGTGTGCACTGTGTGTGAGCAGAGAGAATAAACCTTCCTCTGGTTTCACCTGCCGCCTCGTCGTTTCCTTTGGTGCTTGTTTATGCTTGTATTGTGGGAAACAGCCGATACTCCCGCCCTGTGTGCCATCCCCACGCCAGCTGTGAGGCTATGGGAGAAGATGGGACCCTCTAGCAACCCTCTTCCCCATCCGCTTCTGACTTTGCCAAGCTGAGGCATTTTATTCTTCTCATATTGAAAATATTTCCTACTGGTGAACACCTGAAGGAGGTGGGGGGAAATGGGGGCACGTGTGGATGCTGCCCTTTGCAGTAGCTGCAGAGGTGGCCAACGCAACTTGGGTTTCCAGCACCATGCTTGTCTCCTTGCTTTTTTCAGCCCTTCCTGGCCTGTGGATTCACACAAGCCAACGCTGCATGTTCCTGCCGTGCTGGGGTGTGTGTCGGGCTGCCCTTCCCACGCCACAGACCGCGGCCGGGGGGAAGACCCCTGGGAGCAACACGGTGGAGCTTTTTGCACCCAGATAAGCCCATCACTGAGGAGTCACAGCATCCTCCCTTGGCTGGGTGCGTCCCATGGGTTTGTCGGGGTCACCTGGGTGTCGGTGCCCCCCCACCGCTGCAAGCGATGGAGCAGAGGGGTCCGTGCTAACACCACCCAAAGGGGCTGCAGGGGCACACAGGGACCTCCCCAGGGCTCGGCGTACCCGGACATGGGCTGGTGAGGTCTGCAGGGGGGCAGAGGGGGAAAAGTGGGTTACTGTATCCGTGACTTACAACCTCTTCTGGTTTTGAAAGCTAAATGTCCTGTGGTCTGAGCGAGGACGAGGGATGCTGTACCACTGCGGTCAAGGGTGTTGTCATCTTGTCACACCATTTTTTTTTAAATGAACAGATTTGAGGGTCTGAAGCAAAGCGGAGATGCAGAAGGTGGTGGTGCTGACTGCAGTTGAGCTCTGGCTGGGGGCTCTTGGTTCTGCCTTCTGCTGTGTTACACAGCAATGCCCCTTCCACGCGCCTTGCAGATGTGACCAATGTGTGAGAAGGACCAGGGCAGTGCTGCTGGTTTTCTCTGGTTTCTGGGCCATGGCAGCCCAGGCGCCTGGTGCACACACTGCCTCAGTACCTCACAGGACCTTCACAAGCCTTTCACTAGCAGCCACGGCACGGCAGGCTGGAAGCGGTCCTGGGGCAGGATCCCCCTGCCCTGGATGGATCCCGGGGCACATGGCTGGTTGCAATGCTCTGCCAGCAGTGGCATCTCCCCGCAGCCTCCCAGGGCTGGCCCTACCCCGGTGGTGACACCTTCCTGTTGGGAACAAGGCCCTTCTTCGCCCCCTCTGCCACACCAGCCGTGTCCCAGCTCCTTGCAGAAGTTTTCAGGAACATCTATAGGAAAGTTTCTGCTGCTGGGAGGAGCAGCTCACGCACAGACACCACCAGTAATCCACACTGGCGCTGTAATTGCTCTGGGAAACGCAGTGCTCACCCACGGGTTTTCCAGGAATATCAGACACCTTCGGCTCTTCCCAGAGCAAGAAAACCGGAGCCCGTATCTTTGCCTTCCCCGGTTTGGGTAGGCTCACAACTGAGGTGCTATCCGAGCATATTGCCACCCCCCCCCCCCCACACTGACGAGAAACCTGGCAGGGCTGGATGCACTTGAGGAACCAAAAGGAGAGGCCACCAAAGCATCCCCCTTCTCCCTCGTGTGTGCCCAGACCCATGACCACTTGAGGTTTGCATCTCTGCGGGAGAAGGCTATAGCCGTGGCCCAGGCAATGTCCCCTCCTGCCCCCCGCACAGGCGCCTGCCTTTGACCAGTGGGCAGAGAGGGACGCCGGGGCTGCTGGATACGACTTAATCTCTGTTTTCATTTAGCTTTTCAATTTAGCCTTTATGGGATTCAGGAAAAAAAAAAAAAAAAAAAAAGGCACTGACGATGTTAGATGCTCCATCTAGTGTCCCACCTGGGGAATAAGCCCCCGCTGCCACCGCGGAGCCTGGGCCGGGATGTCCCCTGTCCTGGGGTCGGTGCATCGGGACTGGACCCTCCTTCCTGACAGGGTCCGCGAGGGCCGCGGGCTGGGGGCAACCGTGTCCCAAACTGGAGCAGACAAAGTCGTGAAGGTTTTTGTGGCTGCTGAAACCCAACGGCTCGGGTACAAATGCCGTGTTCAGGAGACACCACCCCCCCGCCCCCCCCCAAAAAGTCCTGAGCGGTGGCAGCTGCGGAGATCCCCCCGTGCTCCCCCGTGGGCAGGAGGTGCCGAGGGGGCGGCCATGTGTGCCTTGTCGGTGGGTGCTGCCCCTGCCCCTCATCTCCCCCACCGTGACACGGGCCACAGGAATCCTGGTAGCCCCCCCTCAGCCTCCGGCTCCTGCAGACAGAGTGGCTCCACAGCTGCTGCTTTTTTTTTTTTTTTTATTTCGGTGATGAGCATAAAAGCCTTTAACAAATTGCTGATTAGCCCATTAGTCGCCTCACAGTGATCACCGTGACTGCCAGCCCCGAGCCTGGGTGCCAGCCTCGCCTGCCCACCTCCCGGCTGCCCCCCAGAGCCCGCCCGGGGCGGGGGGCTGCTCTCCTGGCAAAGGAGGCGGCTGAGGGTGCAGAACGGCAGGCAAAAACCACAGAACTTGCAAATTTTATTCTGTGTGGATGGTGGTGGGCTCCCCGTCTGCCCCCCGGTGCCCCTCCTCTACTGCAGGCCGTGCCAGAAGGCAACACCGTGCCCTGAGGTGACGGGAGGCCATGAGGGGAGGCCATGAGGGAAGGCCGTGCTGTGAGGCCATGCCATGCCGTGAGGTGATGCCATGAGGTGACGCCGTGAGATGATGCCATGCCATGAGGTGATACCATGCTGTGAGGCCATGCCGTGGGGCGGTGCCGCGCCACGAAGCGATGCCACGCCGTAAGGTGATACCATGAGGTGACGCCGTGCCGCGAGGTGATTCGGTGAGGCGATGCTGTGAGGCGATGCAACGCCGTGCTGTGAGGTGACGCCAGGCCGTGATAGAGTGCTGCAAAACTTCACGTCTTGTACAAGCCAATGAGGGATGCTACTTAGCCATTTTGGCACCAAAACTGTTTGTTGAAACAAGTGGTTTGTGACCTCCAAGCGCTTGTGCGCGCCTCGCACTGGGAGACACCAGAGGGATGAGCAATAGCCCCTGTCTATTTAGGCCCCCCACCGTACCAGGGCGCGGGAGCTGCAGTGCCAGCGGGCAATGCCACGTCCCCAGGGCTGGACACTGTGTCCCTCATGCGAGGAAGCCACCGGCCAGGCGCTGCGGTGGGGCTGAGCTGGGTGAGTGCCACGGGAGGGGAGAGGTTTGCTGGGGGGGAGCAGGGGGCAAAGGCGGGGGGCACACGTACACACACACACAAACATACCCCCAGTGCTGAGGTGTGTGTAATGGACACGGAGGGATCCCACCCCAGGAGGATGAAACTATTGCATCTCTCTCAGACCACGGATGGTTCGTGGATGCACCTAAATACAATTTAATTGAATTTACGGGCGGTCCCTGTGTGTTTCAGCAGAGATGAAGCGGGTATCTGCAATGAGCGGGGCCGGCCGGTATTGCTTGGAGCGGACTTCAGCTCTTGTAATTTGTACGTCATGTGTGCATCCAGTTGGGGTTTTACCTACCGGTGACCCGGGAGGGGTGCTAAACCCCTCAGGTGTCCCGCACCTGGGTGTCTGAACGACCCTGGCTCCCACAGGGACCTCGGCCCCTCCGGCTGCACGAGGAGGCCACGTCTGCGCAGCTTTGCTGGGCTGGTTCTCTGCTCTCCCGCAGCAGTGGGGGCAAAATACTGAGCTGCTCACAAAGCAGGGGCATGGTGGGGTGCCTCATTCCCCCCCCCCCCCCCCATCTCCCCCCACCCCTCATCAAACCCTTCATCCTCTACAGAGAGGGCAAGGCGCGCTCCTCCTCCCACAGGGCTTCCTCGGGCTTTTCTGGCGCTGTTTTTGGTGCGCCAGCTCCCCAAAAACCAGCCGGGCAAAGCAAGGTCTCCCCCCGCTGCCCCCCACAATGTCTGCGGAGCTCTCAAATGAGGAATAAAGCCATTTGTTTCTAATTACGTTTGGCAGCCGCTCAGAGAATTTAGGACTAAAGCACGCAAATTTTTTGCTCCTGATTAAAGAACTTGACCTCACAAGCAAAAGGCAAAGATTTCAACACACACCCACAAGTAGGCTAGGAACGAACTGCAGAGAAAGGACCAAAAAAAAAAAAAAAACCACCCCTTTGCTTAGATACACAAAATAATTCATTATGAAACAAAAGGCAGAATATTTAGTGCATAACTGGAGCTTGCCCAGGGCTCAGCTAACCACCCAATTACTGCTTTTAAAGCGGAGGGCGCTTACTCGGAGCTAACACGCGCATGGCAGAGGCCCACATGCTCCGTTGAGCCCACGGCGCGCGCGTGACCGAGACCCATTTGCTGCCTGTGGGAAGAAAGCGTCTTTCACGGGCCGTCACCGGCTGGCCCGGCCCCGGCAGGACGGCTGGGACAGGGGCCGGTGGCAGGGGGTAGGTGAGTTGTCATCATCTTGGGTTTTTTTTTTTCCCGTGTCCCCAGGCTGAAAAAGTTTCTGCGCATCGTAAGAAGCATGCAGCATCCTGGCTGCCTAATTTAGAATCATAGAATCGCTTAGGTTGGAAGAGATCTTTAAGATCACTGAGTCCAACTGTTAACCCAGCACTACCAAGTCCACCGCTAAACCATGTCCCTCAGCACCACGTCTACACGTCTTTTGCATACCTCCAGGGATGGCGACTCCACCACTTCCATGGGCGGCCTGTTCCAATGCCTGGTAACCCTTTAAATGAAGAAATTTTTCCTAATATCCAATCTAAACCTCCCCTGGTGCATCTTGAGGCCATTTCCTCTTGTCCTATCGCCTGTTACTTGGGAGAAGAGACCAACCCCCACCTGGCTACACCCTCCTTTCAGGTAGTTGTAGGGAGCGATGAGGTCTCCCCTCAGCCTCCTTTTCTCCAGGCTGAACAACCCCAGTTTAGCCCATTTCAAGCAGTGGCTGCCCTGGGGTGCCTGGGACAGCGAGGCAAAACCAACCAACCTACCTTCCTTCTTCCTTCCTTCCTTCCTTTCTTCCTTCCTTCCACCCATCAGCACGGGGTGCCGTGGCATCCAGCTCCCGTGTTTACTATTTTCCCCAGCTTTAATAACAGCGCAAGGATGTGTCGCAACTGCAGAAGCTTCAGCTGGCTCCCAACCAAGAGAAACAGCAAGGATCTTGATGGCACCCTTTAAAATAGCAGAGAAACCAGCTCAAACAGAAATTAACTACCCTGCGAGGTTCTGTGGTCCATAAAATACTCCCCCCGGCTCCATGGTTTTAAAATAACATGAAAGAAATACTTTCCATAAAAAAGCAGTTAACTAGCATACAGATCTTTTTTTTAGTCATAATTCTGAGAGTCATACCCAAACAAAATAGTTATACAAGCATTAAATTATACATTAAAGAAGGCTGATAAAGACAGTGAATTACAGAGCTACCGTATAAGATCTCAGATATACAGATAGCAAGCATTATTAACATTTCTATTAAAGGTGACCTATAAAAGAGGGACAAAAATAATCCGTGCCACTTCTGATTTCTTGTGATGCAGGAGAAAGCGAACGTGAGGCGGCTCCAGCCCAACTGCCACCTACTCCCTCTGTCACCGTCCCTGTCTGCTTCTGCTTCCCCTCCCCATCCTCCCCCCTCCCCCCCCCCCCAGAATTAATGACAGAGAGCAGAGGATTGCTTTCTGCTGGGACTGCAAATATCCAGGGTGATGTTCTCTGTTTTATCTGGGTAACTGCCTTGGAGGGCATAAAGTGGAAGTTTTCCTCAGTGCTCACCTGAAATAGTGAGATGGTGAATTGTTAGGGGAGAGATTTATATTTTTTTTTTTCCTCTCCACTTGAGTGGGTACCAGAGGTTTGACCACGCGAGCAGAGGCGACAGCGGGCAGAGCAGGATGCAGGAGGGCTGTGGAGGCTGCCTTCTGGTGGGTGGCTCCTCGGGGAGGGCTTATTCTGCACCTACCCACCGGTGGTCCTTCTCCTGGGGGTTCCTCTGGGCCTGTGAGGGTTGGTCCTGCACTTTACCCCCCCCCATCTTGGGGTGGGGGTACCGGCTGTCTCGCCCCTCCAGCCGCCTGCGGGCTTCATAATGCCTGTGGGAATTGTGAAATATATAATTATAAAAATATAGAATGAGGTTTATTGAATATATATTTGAATAGATAAAAATATATATACTTTGATTCTATGATTATATAAATATATAATGACATATATATTTTTACCTGCGAGACTGCTGCTCCTCCGTCCCCAGTGGTTGGGATTATTTAACAGGTTATTTCCATGCTGTTAGTTTTAGCGTTTGTTTGGAAGAAACCGATAGAAATACACGGGCAGACACAGCAACACAGCCTAACCGCGTAAGCGGCATGTCGGTAGGTGACCATGCTCACAAAACAAGGATGCCCAAGGATGGATTTGCTTTTTCCTGCAGCTGCTGGGCTTGGCTGCCACCCTCCTGTCCAGGTTCCCCCCCCCCACCTCCAACAGCCACCCGCGGCACTCGAGGAACTGTGGCTAGATGGGACCTGAATTTCTGATGGAGAAAACAGTCAATAAGGAGTGGAAAATATTGATTTCTATACAACACTAACACATAGAAGGACTGTGCGTGTGTGCTCAGGGCAGCTGCTGCTCCGTCTCCAAGCCCAAGTCCCTGCCAGGGTGACAGGGACCACCGTCCCTGGGTGACACCAACCGGACTGCGAGGGACAAAGCATTTCCTACCTGTCTTGTAAGCAAAGAAGTGAGACTAATGCCCAAAAGAGGATTTCTGTTAACCTATAAAACACAGAGGACCCAGCGCTTCCCATAGGGGCAGTGAGTTTGAGAGGACCACTGGTATTTTTGCACCGGAGCGGCTTTCCATGAGGAGCTGGTGATGGTTTCCTGTGGTGATATTATGCAGAAATGAAGAATTCAGCTCTGTTTTTTCTGCTCTTTCAGTACGCTTTTAGCAGGGCTAGGGCTGGGAAAAAGCAAGTGAGGCAGAGGGTTGTGGAGAGAGTTGGTATTTGTAATGCCTAGATGGGCTCCTAGTAGGCTGGGCTCAATTGCGTCACTTTAAAAGTATGTCCCTCTTTCCACTGTTGCTCTGAAAAGTTGTTTTAGTGTTGACTGTGAAGGCCTTGACCTAAGGGCAATAGGCAGACAGGCACTCTGCTGCACCCAGTTGTCCTGGCTGAAGCTTTCTGGTGTGTCCCCAAGCCTTGCCAAAGGTGTGTCCTGAGCTCCTGCCTCACCTAGACTGGAGATGCTAATTTTCATAAGTAAATGTTGGGTCTCTCCTTTCCTAGGAGCCCAGTTTGGTTTAGATCTCCTCCTCTGCTTGTGTATCGCTCTTTTATCTTACAGCACTGAAAACTCAGAAGGAAGCTTAAATAGAGCAAAAAAACTTACATGGGCTCTTGAGCAGCGTAAGGTGCCTGCAAAGGGACAAGTAACATTCACGTGCGAGGTGTGCCCGGAGCAGCCGCTTGCACGCAGAGCAGGAGGTGAATCCCGCCGGTCCCCGGAGGGCAGGAGGGGGGAGCAGCGTCCCCTGGGCAGCGGCCACCGCCAGCGGGTTCCCTGGGAGGACGCAGGGACACTCCTGTGGGAGCACCCGGAGAGCTCACCCTGGCAGCAGGTGACCCAGGAGCCTGGTGGCCACAGGGTGGCCGTGTGGACTGTCCAGCATCCTGCCTGCAACAAGGGCGAGAGGCCCTTTGGAGAAAGACCTTGTAAAGTGTTTTGTCACACACTTCATCTTTTAATACTTACAAAAATTGTCGCCCATCAGCAAAACCAGAAGAGGCTGCCGAAGCGTGCTGCGGCTGAGCATCCATCTGCTTTGCCATCACGGACGTCTTGTCTCGGGACGTGATAATTGCACAATAAAATCCTGTTCCTGGCTGAAGAGCAGGATGGGGGAATGTACGGTAAAAAGTGCTGTATGGTTGTCTTTTCATTTATGGTCACTTTTGAATTAGGCAAAGCAGCTCATTCATTCAGCCGCAATTTTGTCTGATGTGAAAGCGAGAAGCCAGCACTGCTCCATCAAGCGATGGAGGAGAGCAGATTACATTTTCCCACCTGGAGCTATATTGCAGCCCAACCAAACACTATCCAATAGCAGATATAAAATAAACTTGAAATAAATAAAGCCTGACAACAGCCCACCGCATTATGAGTTTACCTTCGGTGTGGACAGGTTTCTGACCCAAACCACCTCTCCTGTAAGGCCGCTGCTGGTGCGGCTCCTTTCCAAACTTGTACAAAACGTCTATAAAAGGCAGAAGAGAAGGGTCTGGGCTGCTGCGGTGAAGGGACTGGCCTCTGAAGCAGGAATGGGAAGGCAGGGGTGTTAAGGCATTAAGGCATTATGTATGACAACGGGAAGGGGATTTTTCTTCCAGTAACTTAAAATATGATGTGAAATGCCTTCGCCCCTCGGAGTACCGCTGCCCCTCACCGAGGCAGACCCCGAATCCCCTTCCTCTCCATCCACCGTGCCCTGAGCCGCAGCATCGCCAGGGTGGCAGGGGAGCTCGGAGAACGCAGCCATGACCCCGACAGTCCCCCTTGTCCGCCCCTCTGTCTTCTGCTTTCAGCTGCTAACGGAGATGGAGGAACAACTCCAGGAGTTGAGCCACCGGTTGTGTTTTCCACTGGCTGCAGTTGGAGCGTGTGTGTGTTTGTTTACCCCCCTCTCTCCCCACCAGTGCATGATAGCTTTGCTCAGAAGGAGCATCTGTTCTTCATTTAGAGCCAGCGTTAAGCTACTTTTGCAACGGGATTGATGGAGGCAGAAAGAGGTCAAATGATTTATCCAAGTTCAGAGGGAGTCCCACTAAATAGCTTGCCTGTAGCACCCATCCATTATCAGTCCTCCTCCATTCAGAGGAGATACGTGGATCAAAGAACTGAAATCAGCACGATGGGGAACAGCACTTCCCAGCCCTGTCCAGCTTTGGATTTTCAGACGGGCCCTTATAAGGCTATGTAATGAAAAGCCCAGGGAGGGCAGAGGAGCTGTACGCTATTAGAATTAGGCTACATCTCCATATGGATCAGACACAAAGGAATTACAGCTGCACGCGGGATGCTTCAAACAAAGCAACAAGGTTACTGGGACCAGAAATCCTGCATCCCCTCCATCCCCGCCAGGCTGGCCGGGGGCTCTGGGCTCCTGCTGCACCCCCTGGTGCCACCCCTCACCTTGGTGCCATCCCTGCTCCTCCAGGCTGCTCCTCCCGCCGGCGAAGCAGGGTTTGGGTACTGCATTAATTTTCATTCTGATTATTCTTTCCAAAAAAAACCAACTTTTCTTTTCAAATTCCACGGCATTGCTGTATGTGTGGCTGCTTTGCCATCTCACCCCATGGTGACTCTGTGCCCGGCAGGGTGGTATGGCCGTGCAGGAGATCTAGGGGCAGGTAGGATGACCAAAATCTTCCCCAGCGACACCCGTGTCCTAAGCGGGCATAACAAACCAGCAGTAGCCTCTGGATGCTGAGAAAGAGGAGGGGGTGGAAACCAAGAGTACAGGCAGCAAGGTCAAAGTAATAAATTGTGGTGAAATACTTCAGCAATGGAAAATAACTTGGCCAGGCGCCATCGGCAGCGATGGTTTCCTTGCACCCTCCGTGCTGTCCCCGGGCAGACACGCACCCCCCCCCCAGGGCTTAAACGGGCACTGCCTAGTGGTTTTGTAGCTGGAGACACTCTTCCCCCAGTCTTTTTTGGAGGGATCAGAGGTTGATCTTCTTGTCCACCAAAAAATATGTACTCTTCAATCTTCCCCATTCTGAGGGATCCCTTTTTCTCTCTGTTTTTTTTTTTTTTTCTTGTATGGCACATCACCTTTTGTTTTAATCTCACTTCTCGTTTCCCATCAAGGGAAGGTTTGTCAGGTTTTTGGGGATGAGCACCTCTCCTGGGTGCAGGCAGGCGGGTTCCTGCTGCTCTGGGAGTGCCTGGAGCGGCTCTGCCCAGTGGGAGTAGCCATGGCCAAGGGCTGGGAGCTGCGTGGGGTAGGGTCTCACCCCCTGCCCCATGGTCCAGCACCGAGCCCTCTCTGTAAGGTCCCCTTGGGCAACCCAGCTGCGCAGCCCAACTCTGATTAAACTGCATTAACTAGGCAGTGGAGATCCTGCTTGGCTAATTAGGTCTCCTGAAAGCAAGCAGCGTTTGCTGGATCAATGCGCTCTAGGATGCCGTGAGTGCCATGCTGCTTCCCCGGCCCAGGCTGGATGCTGGGCAGGGCCATACCCATTCCCAGACCATCCCGAGCGGAACTGGGCACCGCCGCACAGCATCCTGCCCCACCGCCCGTGTTACAGCCTCGCTGCCACCAGCGCAGACAACGCAGCCGGCAAATTAGCAACAGTGGCCCGCAGCCAAGTGAGAATTGCTTCGTTGACATGGCTGTCTTCACCAGGTGAGCCGCTCTCAGTTTTGACATTGCTGTAATCTAGATAGATGGGCATAACAATTGGAAAAATTCTGCTCGTGCCATTTTATTTTATTCTATTTTCCTTAGCCAATTGAGAAAGCAGGAAGAGGGGAAAGAATTAATGTGTCGCTTCTTGGATTGCTCTAGCAAGGGGGGGGGACGCAGAAGTTGGGTGTCACGTTTTTCCAAGTGCTGGGACTGTGCTGCAGGGCAGCCTGCGCCCCGCCAGCCCCGACTCGCTCTCTCGCTCAATCTGTGACTGCTAACCGTGTTAAAATTTACACATACACATGTGCACAGAGGCTTTAAAATTTCGACCTCAAGTTCATGGTATGATTAATATTCTGAGTAAGTACGGATGCAATCTCCGCTCCTCCATCCCGCCTCTTCACAGCCTCCGAATTACATTCTGTGTACTGGACCAGCAGCTTCTTCACCACTCTGGTTTAGGTTGCACTGACCTGTACCATTATGACCTGGCTTTTGAACCTGTTGAGAAAGGTTTGCAGTCTTTGGATAGTTGCACTGAGGAGAGTGACCGTGCTGCAAACCTCAGCACTTCTGAGGAGTTCAGGTGTGATGTCTGTCTGCAGAGGCTGAGGCATTTCTGCCCTCTGCCCAGCTCATAACCAACTCTTCTGCCAGTTATCCTGCAACACCTCATGCGGGATGGCTTCTGTGATCCACCCCGATCTGTACAAAGACAATCGTGTAAGAGCTGTGCTTCGTAATGACCTGACGTCTCCCAGCTTGTACCACCCAAGTCGGGCTGCCGATAACACCCTTGTCCACCCGCGGGGGCAGAGGGAGTTTGGCGGTGAAGGGATGCGCGAGGGGTGCAGAGCAAAGTCAGACTATTGCAACAAAAATGCTCAAACTACTGTCGCGGGGAGCGGAGGGACATTAGTCAAGTTCAGCATTTCCTATAAAGACAGTTCATGGTGAATATCTCACAGCTGAGCCGGGCACTTCTCTGCTGGACTCTCTCCAGAAAAAAAGGACCTGCTAAAGTATACGCGCTCCAATGATTTCTGAGTTCAAGCAGCTTGGAGGCACCCTCAATGCAGCCTGGCTTGTGCTTACAGCCGTAGGAGCGTGGGAAGACTGCATGTCCACAGCCGTGGTGAGAAACACCACCGGCAACATTTCATTGACTTCCACCAAAGCTGCGGAGGGGATGGAAGGAACACAAGCGCTCGACAAATCTCTCCAGGGCTGCGGTGAGCATTGCTGAATACGAGCTGGTTAGCCTTCCCAGGGAAACTTGGATTTATCCAAATACCATGCTTAGTGGTGGCGTGAAAAGCAAGATTTCACAGTAATGCCCTGCCAGGTGTGTCGTCCGCCCACCCCCCCCCCCCACCCCCAAAGCTGTCCCCCGCGCGGGGGCTGCTGTCCCCCACGGCCCCTCCATGCTGCGCTGCAGGAGGGACCCACCTTCCCGGACACAAATCTCCCAGCTGGTCCCGGGTCACTCCGGCCCGGCTCGCTGGTTTTCCCTTATGTGTGTGAACAGGCCTCGGCTCGGAGCCTGCGGGCATGAAGGCGGTGTAAATGAAACACGGCTATTCTCATTAAGAGCTGTGCGGTGTGCTACCGCTTACGCAACCCTGCTCTGAACCAGCGTGAGGAATTCACAGAATTCTCATAAATCTTGATCGTTTCACTTGCATTGAGGGTTTTTATTATTCCTTTTTAAATTTTGTTTGCTTTTTTTTTCTCTTCCCCGCCCCGCTCCATTAATCATTCTCTTGTTCGGAAGTTTCCTCTCTCCAGCGAGGGAGAATTAAAAAGCTGTGCTTGGCAGAGCCGCTGAGCTGCACCAGCTGCATACTAACGAGGACGGCTCTCGAGCAACGTGCGAGCAGAGCAGGGATGCAGCCACTCGATCCAGCACGCAGCCTTCCAGGAAAACCTGGATGCTCTCTGCTGCCTCATGCTCCGGCTGCTGGAGTCTTGCAATTAACCATATTTTCATGTGTACGATCTACCCTTTGGCTAACCTGCTCACTTTTAAAAGGTCCAGTACATGTTGAGTAAGCGCTGTCCTTGGATATCACACCTTAGGCAGAGGGAAAAGCGGAGGTGGGGCTGGGAGGACGCAAGGATCAGGGGATCCCATTGGGACTCTGGGACCCAGCCAGGAGGGAGATGATGAGCGAGACAGGCCCCGAGGTGAGCTACGGAGGCGATGGAGCTGGAGGGATGCCGGAGCAACACCGTGGGGTAAAGCTGTAAGTGTGCCAACACCGAAGCACAGCGGGTTTTGCTTTAAACGGGCAATTTGTGGGGTTGTGTTTAAAAACACCATATTCATCAATTTCAACATTCCTTATAAAACATCCTCGAAGGAGAAAAGAAAAGCCCCTGCAGTGTGACCTACTGGAATGAATAGCCAAAATGTCAATACAAGTAATATTCCATGACTTTTTTTTAAAGCCAACTGCCTCAATGTCAGGATCTGGGGTTAGCAAAGAGCTGTAGTTATAAACCTGCTTTACTACCACACACCTGGTGGCCTGTACTCCCACTCGGATGCTCGTCTTGTGAAAAACATCAAGATGCTCACGGCGGAGCTCAGGAAAGCTTTGCCTCCCTCCGCTCTCCTAAAAGAAAGAAAAAAAAAAAAAGAAAAAAAGAGCAGGTTTGGGCCATAAGCAGCAATGACCTCACAGCGCGTCGCCAGGGAAGTGGCTTTGACAGGCCCATTGCCCCAGCATTATGTGCCCTGATTATTTCCCTTTTAATAGTAGTTGGGTGGTTAATTACCTGAAGGTTGCAAGCTGAAGTCTTATTTTTCATATGTGACTTAGTAATTAAATTACCCCAGTTGGCATTATATAACAGCTAAATCATTTTAAAAGAATACTCAAATTTGACAGACAGTTTAGAGCAATTTCATTTTATATTGGAGCCTAACGCTAAGAGATTGCACAGAAAGCAGCTGCCTGGAATAGTTTGAAATTAGCGTGTGGTAACCAACAACTATTATTATTGTATTACTGCCTGTAATTCCCAAACGGAGAATTAAATTTCTATAATAGGTACAGCTTTTAGAAAAAAAAAAAAAAAAACAACCAACCAAACAAACAAAAAAAACCCAAAAAAAGGTGTTTTCTTTTTCTGGCAAGGAAAGCTCTTTAAGGAAACGATACCGTTGAATGTACATTTCCCAAGTGAGGGGGACGAAAACCCCAACCTTAAAAGATTCCTTTGCGCGGGGCTTCGGCTTTCCGCAGATGCCACTGCAGGATTGGCTGAGGTTTCTTCTAAAGGGCCGGTGGAGAGGTAGATTTATTAGCTAGAGATGAAAACAAACTAATTAGCTTTTTGAGCTATAATACGCACTGGCTGTAACCGCGTTTAGCCTGGAATTCAGCATTCACTCGCCAAAAATGAGACGTTCCCTCTCCTCCACGAACCCATCCGCGCGAGCGCTCCGTTTCTGCTTCTTAGCAGGCGTCTGACCAAGGCCAGCATGGCGAACTACAGGGCTGGTGACTAGCGACACTGGATCACGTTTCAGGCTCGTGGAGCTTAATATCGGCCAGCAAATTTTTTTACCTTAATTTTAACAGACTTTTACTTCTGCCTATCCATTTACGTGGGAAGGCTGGCTCAGGCACGGCGACCCGGCACCAACCGCATCTCCCAGCCAGACCCAAAAGTAACTCAAACAATCAATGCGCCTTCAATTTGAAATGCCTGATGACTAATCTCTTGTTTTCTTTAATTAATGATCTACAGTTAATCATTATGAATGGTAAATAGTCTATTTCAGCCCTGATAGCAAGATTTCCTATGGGAAAAATCTTCCCCTATAGCTTTAATTTAAATATGCATTTTCACATCGCACTTACCAAATCCTTACCTTTATGCTATTGCATGATTACAGGTCCATTAACTAATCACATTTGACAACTTGTTTATTGAGGGGAGCAACTATTTTACATCTCTTGCCTGGGAAAGAAAATACTCTAACAAACAATTATTCAGCAGCTGCAATCATGGAGCACGGAATTAATTGCTTTGAAGATCTCAGTCAAGAAGATCTTGATAAAAAAAAAAAAAAAAAAAAATCAAAGAAAATGTTGTTTGACAGAAGGGATGAATGGGAGTG
The DNA here is from genome assembly GCA_947846985.1 of Fratercula arctica. Classification (NCBI taxonomy): domain Eukaryota; kingdom Metazoa; phylum Chordata; class Aves; order Charadriiformes; family Alcidae; genus Fratercula; species Fratercula arctica. Next base: position 34,075,384 of record CANTUZ010000010.1, read on the forward strand.
CCAGAAGGGCCTCCGGTTTTGTAAGCTGCAGCCCTGCTCCGGGGAGTGCTCGATGAGGGTCGCACCTTGACACGCCGGACTGCAGCAGCGGAGGCTGTGGAAAAGCTCATTTGTTTGTTTGGTGGTTTTTTTTTTAAAGTTTTAGTTTACAAAAACCGGAATTTATGTGTGTAATTTGATTATAGGATCTGGATGCTGCTAAAAGTGCCAGCAAACCTGAGCACCATCAGGTCTTAAGGCTGACGCATGTATGTTTCATACGTGTAACCTCTGTGGCTGACTTCCCCCAAATAATTAACCCAGAGGGTATAGTGAGCTTTAACGATTATAAAGCACTTTAAGACTGTCTCCCGCAGGGAGCTGCTGTGGTTGCACTGGAGTGGGGTAAAAAGCAGAGCAAGGCACATGGGCGCCTTGGCGCTGGACCTGCCTGGGCAAGTGTCTCGGTGCCCAGCGGTGCCCGGAGCCGGGCGGCGGGGCCAGGCAGCAGCGTCGGCCCCGCTGGGTCACTGCCGCGTGTCCAGGGGCGGCAGGAGAGTTGGCACCTCCAGTGTGCGTCTTGGTGCTTCCTCGGGAGTAGAGCGTCATGGAAAATGGTGGGATCACTGCTGAAGCTCGACCCGTGTGCTGAAGACGTTAAATGGAAAGGAGCTTCTGCTCGCTCTTCAGCTCCATTGCCTGCGGGGTGTTACAGGGAGGGTTTTCACGGGGGTGACTGATGCTCCTTCAACAGCACAAGGAGGAGCGCGGTGTCTCACATGAGGCAGCCCCAAACTCTGCTCCACAGACAAGTCACAGCCTGCAACGTGCTGGCCAAACACAAGGCCATGCTTCCTTCTTTCAGCTGAGATTAAAGATGTTTGTCGTGCCAGAGAAGACTAATTACTCCACTGACACTGAAAGGGAAGGAGCGCATAAAGGTTCAAACTCCTTTGCTGTAAGGGGTTTCAAAAGTGAAGTAGGAGGACTGAACAATAGCAGCTCTGAATATTACATCACTATAAAAAGCTGAAAAAGTTGCCCAGTAAGCTGAAGGGGGGTGGTAATGTCAGACGGCTTTGCAGAAAACATCCTAATGGAATTTCTGTGGGTCACATGAAATGCGTAACACAGCCAGCTATTCAGTACTGCCCTGTGCTTACCTTAAAAATATCTCTGTTAGCGTCACCTGTCCAGAAACGGGGAAAACTTGAATTCTTTTCCCTTTCCTGCATGCCCCGTGTTGAGGAGAGTCTGTGAGGATGGCGGTATTGGGTCATGGTCACAAAACATTGTACTGTTTTGCCAAATCCAGTACCACTAAGGACTAATGCCTCCAAAAGTGTGACAAAACTACTGTCCCTACTGTCCCTGTTCAGAGGTGAGGAGCTGAGAAGCCGCATCCCTTGCATTGGCTCTTGTTCAGCCCAGGCGAGAGCCCAAACTGAATTTATACACTTGTAACTGTGTGCCCTGATTCAAGGAATTGTTTCTGCAGTAACCCCTTGGCTCTCTTTAATGCTTCAGTAAGAGACAGATGGAGCCGAACTAAATAATTGGCTCTGTCTTTTTCTTTTTCTTTTTTTTTTTTTGCAGGTACGGTTGACAGAATTTGCCCTGCTGAAAAAAAAAAATCCAGAAAACGGCAAGTAAACAAATTGTTGCTGAAGTTTGTATTAATCACTCTAGCAAGCTGTAAAGTAGCAGAAGACTGATATGTTCTGGTTTATCCTTATGAAAAATGTAAACAGCGGGTTATGCATTAATGCTTGGAAATCACTAACTTGACTTGCCAAGGAAATGCACAATCATTTTAATGGATAAATGGAAAAGTGCGCAGTGGTCTGTAGGCTTAACTGGCTATTGCATGAGCTGGGATAAACCCGAGTTAGTCCCGAGACAGCTGACCATTCCTTATTGAAGGATAATGATCAAGCAGCTATTTAAGAAACTTTCTAATAAGGTCATGAGTAAAATGTGGTGTATTATTAGACACACAAATGAGCTCTTATTAAAATAATAAAAATTACTGAGATATTAAAGGTACGGTATAGTAAATCTGGTTGACCTGGAGCAGTGTGTGGAAAAACATTATTAGGATTTGTCCTTAATAAAAAGCTTTCTATTTCCTTCCAAAAAAATTTAAGTGAGACTCTCCTAACTTGGAGCAAAGCTTCTTCCATGTTTGAAGAGCTAGTTGTCCGCCCCACGTCCTTCCAAACGGCCCGTACCCCGAGGTAAAGCCAGGTTGGTGAGAGGAGCAGCCTTCTCCGCTGCGTTCAGTGGGTAGGTCTGGATTCAGGAGGAGGAAAGGGAAAGTTGCCACAGGCCCTCGATTTTCCTACGAGCCAAATACACGAGCTAAGAATCTGAGTCTTGTGACACCAGCTGATACACCCACAGCATGAGAAGGTCGGTTAAATTGCTTTCAGTTTATTTTAAAAGCTCTCAACCCTTGTGTACAGACATGCGGGACTGAGGAGTAACGGTCGCTCAAAAACAAAGGCTGGGAAGCAGCTGCTACCATCAGAAAAACAAATGTTATGTGGACAAAGCAGCTTCCTTGTGCCCACTACGCACCCATAGCATTTTTCCTGCTGTTGAGAGATTGATAAAGCAGATGTGAAGCTCACCAGAACGGCTCTAGGATCTTCTTTTCCTTCCTAAGGTGCGTCTTTCTTTAAGCACAGACCATTCTGGTCACAGAGCGATGGAAACATTTTTGTTTGTTTCTCGCTAAGGCAGAACGAGCAGCTAAAACGGAGACAATACTAACGAACATATTCTGTTCTTGTAAATCTAGAGCAGCCCTGAGCTAAGTGTGTTCAGCTCTGGGCACCCAGCTCGAGAAAGATATCGCAAAATGCATGGGGGATTTTGAAATAGACACCAATTAGAAAATGGAAAACATAATCGAAAGAAAGATGGGAAAGACTGGGACCGTTTGCCTTCAGGGTGAAAAAACTTAAGCAAAGATATTTGTGTTTTGGTACCACCTTTACAGTCAGTGACAAAAAAAGGAAGGTGATGGACTATTACTGACTCTTTCCCTCTTAGCAAAAGACAATATACAAATTTTAAAGCTTTGAAAGAAAACCCTCGGGGCATATCATCAAACCACAAGTTCTACCAGGCAACAGTGATGTCAAAATTTAAGTAAATTAAAAAATACTTTTTTTTTTTTTTTTTTTTTTTTTAACTTTTAACTGCCACTATGACTTGGTGTCCAGACACAGCCACGCAGGGACGCTTTGAGAGGATAAAAGGCTTCCCACATCTGCACGTGAAAGAGCCCGAGAGGACTAAGGGGCAGGAAGAAGCCGCCCGTGTATGAAAGACGGCTCCACAGGTTCCTCCTGCAGGTGTTCCCGTACCACCACCTCGCACAGGTGGCACCAGGCAATATCAGAAAAAAAACCTCAAGTGAGACAATGTATGTTATAAATTATATTCTTCTGGAACTATTTTGGAAGAAGTTTATAGAAATGTGAAGAAAAGCTTTAACAGAAGAAAAGATACTTCAACCAGTTACTGTAATTTTTCTCCCTTTTTCAGAAGGGACATAAAGAACATTTAGAAAGCTATCTTAACATAAAGATGTTGAAAGATTTGTTTTTCCCTCATGAAAAGCAATTGATTTTCATATCTTGCAAGCAGATTTTTCTGTGAATATAAAATAGATATACGCAAAGATTACAATATAACCATTTGGTAATGGGTATATGAAGAGATCATCATCTTAACTTTACTATGATCCCTTAAAGCAAACTGCAGCAACTTTAGCTGCAGCATGATTTTCATTACACCGCTCAGCCGCACTGGCTTGCTTCGCAATTACCAATCGCATTTTGGTTTTTTTGTGGACTCTTAAATCAGCCAAATATTCTAAAATTAAAATGCCTAATAATGCCCTCTACGTTCACTACAGTTCTTTTACGCTAATTGGGCCGAAAGAACACTTTACTCGAGTGGCACAGCTAGCCTTAAATCAGCAGCGCTACAGCGAGCGGGAGCTCCCCTTCAGCACACGGCTGCTTGTGAAAGAAAAAAATTACTGGATGGTATCAGTAGTGGCAGCGGCTCACTTATGAAGTCACCTTGCAAAGCGGACGGAATGATGTAAATCTGCTTCATGACACGTTTTCTTGCAAGACCACGAGAGAAGACAGCACCTAAACCAAAATGTTTAGGCACATGTGGGGAAACAAGGTACATCTCAGACGACATTCCTAACTTTACCTAGTCACACACAGATCCGTTGGGTACCCTGGAGCACGAGTTGAGCAGCCAACACTGGCTGCCAAAGGGTTTCTTCTCCCTTCCTCCAGTTTAGAAAACCGAGGCCAATACTGTTTGCTATTGTCAGCACCAGCCCAGAGGGACACGTTCTGCTGGCCTGGCAGAAAGCGGCTACCCGTAAGGTCTCTGGCTTTACAGCAGCCATCGCCCACGGTTTGTAAACTGGAGAAATGCTTAATGCAGTTCTAGATTGAAGAAAATGATACCAAAACCCTTTTCCTCTAGAAACATTTTTAATTTCACTTGCATATTTTAACAAAAATACAATATGTTAGCAGCAAAAAAAGATTTCTGTTCTAACATTTCACAATATGTTAGTGTCCAAATCTGCATTTTTCTATTAAGGCAGTCTATATTAATTACAAATCGACTCTGAATACTAGGATAGTATTTCCAAATATGTACAAACCACCGTAAAATAACTATTAATATAATTACCATAGGAAAAAATAAAATAACAATACTAGTAAGAATGTAAACACTTTAAGCTAATGCTTTTAAAATCGCAAAAGGTACCGCCTACCATTCCAAGAGCAGGTGAACAGCTGAAGACATTAGGTAGAATACAAAAAGTTACTAAATTAAGTCTTTGTTCAGTCAGTATTTCAAAAGTTGTTTTCATGTTCTGGGAAATTTATACTCAAGTTTGGACTAGCAATTGCTTCCAAGTTGTACTTCCTACAAGAAGAGTTTAGGTTGACCGTTGTCTCCACCCGACTTTAACACAGCAATCCCACTACTTAATTCCGCCTTTAAGCGGCAATTCATTCATTCCAGCAGGGAACAAGCAGGTACAATTTTCAGAGCGCGCCTGACACGTTCCTCAGAAAAGTATCCGATCACCTGTGTAGCTCAGCAGTGGCAGATGCCACCAGTGTCTTCACCGTGCTACACTGGGTAGCCTGAACCGTTCATTCTGGGTGCAGTGTCTCTGGATAAGCCCGGTTTTTCCATAGAACCCACTGCCAGGCAGCAGCACGCCGACTTGCCTGCACGAATGTGAACACGGGGCAATGGGGCGCAATAGGATGCTGCCTTCCAAGCCTCGTCCCAGCAGGGGGCTGGCTAATGTCACCTCTGCCTTTGTGAAATATTTCCTATTCCAGCACTGTTTATAGATGCTAATTAGTCACCTACTGAAAACCAGACGAACATGTCATTTTTGTTAAAATACCAGTACTAGATCAAATCAATATAGAACGTTGTGGTGAAGACAGAAAACTAATTTCAAAATGCAGTATTAATACGGAATCAGCAAGAAGTATAGGGGTTTTTTCCATCTTCTTCAATTTTTTAAAGGCTCTGGGGAAAAAGGGACACAAACTCAATGGCCTGTCTGCTTGCTTTTCCCCACCCCCTTACCCATGTCACTGATGTAATAAAAACTTATCACCCCTCTCTACAAACCTTGCCTTGCATTCCATTTTAAAAATCAATGATCTGGAAGAAACTGTAAAAATCACTTGCAATAAATTTGCAAAGGACATGCAGACTGCTGGAGTAGTAAAGAATGAGGACAGGTCACTTCCACAGAGCAATCTGGATCACTTCAGGAGCAGTATTTTAATGTGGGTAAAATACAGCGTGTATTTCTAAGAAAAAATAAGGTAGGATAACAAGAGGATGATGTACCGCATTCTTGAAAAGACTCAGAAGAGGACTTGAGCCATAAAAGCCATCATCCAAGGCAATGCTTCCACACAAAAAAAAGGATAATATAATTTTTGATGAAAGAGCGGAGGGAGATATTAATCAGAGTTAAGAGAATCACGTTATGTCCCTATATAGTCCTGATGGATCACTATTGACATGTGGCATCTAACTCGGATGTCACACTTAGAAATATTTCAATACACGAGAAGTACAAAGAAGAAGGTGAAGATTAATTAGCCTTGGATAACACTCATTGCCATAAGAAAGTTAAGGAATTCAGTACATCTCATCAGAGAAAAGGTTAAAAGGGACATAATCATGATTTATAACTACACACAAGCAATTAGAAAAGCTGATACTACAGAGATCAATATAAGCAATCAAATGCATAAAAAGACCAAAATAACTCAAGGTGGAGCTAGAAATGCAAATAGAAAATCAAGTGAAAAATGTACCTGGGGTAATTAACTGTTGCAACAGAAGGTATGAGTGAATCCTCATCACTTGAAGACTTTAAATTAATATTAAATGCCTTCCTAAAATATGTATGTTCAGTTCAAAACAAAGCCACTGAATGTAATAGAGAAACTGCTCGTTGAAATTCAATGGCCTGTTGAATTTAAAAATGAATCCTCATTATGGTACCTTCTTGCCTTATATATTTATGAGATTTATTTTGAAATGTAACAACTAAATGGAAGGGGGTTACCAAGAAAAAGGTATTCTTTCTTTCCAGAGCACAGTAACATATAAGGCTCGATCTAAAGCTAAATGAACTGCAGCTGCATTTTGGAAAATATGATTTTTTTTTTCTCCCTGTTTATTTTTCCTATTTCTTGTTCAGAGTTGCACAGTCCACTTAGTTGACTGTGTCTAATTTACATAATCATGTAGTTATTCTTCAGTTTTTCTGTTCCTATTTATAAACCATTCACAAACCATCCACTTAAGTAACAGCATGATTTATTGTAAGAATGATTATGGCTGTTTCAGAGTGAAAATGGAATGTGATTAAAGGAAGAATGAGCAAGGACATTCTAGAAATGAAGGGCTCTAATCCTGCGAAAGGATTTGTAAATGAAACCTGCCTCTCAAGCCCCGTCCCAAATAGCCAAAGAACTACTGAGGGAATTCAGCAGATACCTTCACAGCTGTGCAGCCAAGAGCTTAGCAGAAGACGAAAAAATAGATAAAACAAACCAACCAACCATGCACACAGTATCTTCTGGAGAAATTGTAAAGCTCCCAAAGCCATCCGCAATTTAGGAAAAGAAATAAAAATGAACTGTATGTATACAGTTGCTGATATGACTCTCTCAACACAGGTCTGAATACCACGGCTCTAGAGGGAAATCTGCAAGCAGACCTTTGCTCTTGGATATGTCCGTGCATCTGAGATAAATGCATCGACCAAAGAAAGGGTTGGATATTTAAGCCGTGGATCCAGGAGAACAGAACCTTTTCTGTATGCAAAAGATGTTTTGCAGGTGCCACGGGAACCCTAATCACCCCATGCTTCTTACAAAAACGTTGAACAGCCCGATGGGAAAATATCAAAGTTCAATATTTTCACCTGAAGTACTTATTCTCTGTTATTTCAGGAAGAACGACTGGTGACAAAACCCTATTTGTTTACCAGTGTCACTGCTGTGTTTACAAGCCAGCTATCTACCAGGAACAGCTGAGGGGCTGCACAAAGGAGAAGCAACACTACAGAGCCCCATTCGTCAGGAAAAACAACCATAAAAACAAACTCCCAACTAGGTGTTCATAGGCAGTACTGCTTTTAAACGTTCACGCTAGTCCAAAATAAGCAGCAGCGATGGATGACATCCTTGCTCAAACACAGATAATCCTGGTTCCTTTGGGCAGCGCATGCACCAGCAAGAACTTAGGAGATCCCACACTAAATTGATAGAACTGCTTTGGAAATTCATATGGAATTACAGGGCCATTCAGAAGAGCACAATAACTTTTCAGAGTACGTTAACTTATAAGCAGCGGTTCCCAAACAGCGAGGAAGAGATAAGAATATTTTAGGTGAAGACAAGCATGGAGCCTGAGAAAATCGGCTTTGGAAGATCTGTGCTGAGTATCTGTGAAATTCCCACTCGAACTAGCCTGAGGAGCTGCAGATGGGCCAAACTGCGGGACTGGTAGAAGGTGATGGCAACATCCCTGCTGCAGGGACACCGAGTTACCCTGAACACCGCTGGTTCTTCAAGGGGAAAGTACTGAACCGCTCTTTTCAGAAGTAGCACTGTTATTTCAGATAGAGATAACCCCCCTCTGTTACCAGTGCAATTATTTAGATGTTAGCGATAATGAGCACAGCTGAGACTGCAGCTAGTAGTAATGCCCTGGTTAAAAGAAAAAAAAACAACTTTAGCCTCAATAATTACAAGCTATATGCTAAAAATCTATTTTTGCTCAAGAGTTACAGTATAAGGCTGAAAAATGTAAAATTCCAGGGACGCTACTAAGCTAATTATGGTGTCTATGGCTGCAACCATGACCTAGGGTCTAGCATTTCCGTAATGCATTTCTGTCTGGGGGTTAGCACTGGTTCGGTTTCCAACTCAGTCTTGGTAACCAATGAACTGGGATTCCCATGGCCAGCTAAACTGACTTTTCTACAAGGACCAATTTTGCGAGGAGCAGCAATGGGTGTCTGCAACTGCTGCATTACTGTAGGTAACTTTGAATCGAAGGAAGAAGTACCAGCAGATGTGTGCTCAGGCTTCTCCTGGTTTTCCTTGCCCAATTGCTCTGTGTTCACCTGGGCTTTTGCACCGTATGGTAACTTATCAGAAGGTGGGGGCGGAGCTCTTCTTTTCTTTCCTCTGCCATCAGTAGGACTTGCAGTATCTCTCTTGGAGCCCGGATGCGTGTTTTTCTGAACAACCATCTCATGAGATCCATCAAAGAGAGAGGCCCATAAGGAAGATGCAGATTCTTTTTGCTGGCCAAGCAGGAACTCGCCATCACTCTCTTCGATTTTCCTTTGTATGATATCAGCTAAGCCCTCAAGTTTCACTGGAGAATCAATGCCTGTAATTTTAAGGGACAGCAATTAACTCAGATTAAAATGCTACCAATGATTTTACTGCTACCTATTTCATTATTACTATTCAGAATACAAAACTGTATTAACCATGTCTCATGAAGTCTGGACTACTATTACGAGTATTAATGGATGAAATGGCAAAGATTACATATGATTTCAAAGAGAGAACTCAGGTGACAGGAGGGAACTGTTTTCGTCACAGCTGGCACCGAGGCAATGGGGTAAGCATTGATATTGCTTTCCAAGTGAAAGTAGAAAAAAATAATGTACTACTAGGAAACCTATATGTAGTAGATATTAAAGATATTTTGTTGTATAGTGCTTTGAAAATTTTGTTTCACAGAAAGCACATGAAAAAGTCTATGACTAAGTATTCTTGTGCTTCCAGCCTGCAGGAAATGGGACATCTTTACATATATAATTTTTCTTTATGTGCTTTAAGACTGTCTTGCGCCATTTCTTGTCCCTCATACTGAGTTTTCTATGCATACTGCTGTAATACTAGCCTCTAAAACAGCAGCAATATCTTTTCTATCACAGGCCACATGTTAATGATCTTCAGCACATTTTTAAACAGGGTTTTACCCATTAATACTACAAATAAGCAGGAAAAAACTGGTATATTAAGAGCGAAACAGAGTTTGCGTTCTGCTCCTCACTGAGGTACTTGAGTATCAGAAGTGTTACCTTCATAAAACTTCTATATCATTGATTTATTGCCTTTCTGCTCTGCATTCACAGCTTAGATAGGACTCTCTTGACTGTTCAGTGCTGTGACGCATGGTAACTCAATGACCCACGTGGCATTCTGAGCATCTTCCCCGTTCCGATCTCAAGCAGCAAGCAGTCAGGCATTTATAGTTACACAGCGTTTCTCAGCCAATACTGCATTGGATCCATTAAAACAAAATGACCTACTTTTTCTAGTCTGTAAATATTATTTTCTGTAATGAAACTATTAAAATAATCCTGCTGCATACCATTTTGCTCTGTAAAAACAGAAGTCTCAAATACATGCTAGATAGATTTTCCAAGCATATTTTTCAACATCATTACCGAAGACCTAACAATTAGGTAATTTATGTTAGGTAAGCCTTTAAATAGCTTCAAGAACAGCAAATTAATTTCATGCAACTAGTTAAAGACATTATTGGTTTGCAGACCAGACTACTTGACCTTTACATTTCCTGAGCTTTATACTACTCTTACGATGGACGTTTATTTCTGGTGACAGCTTTTTTGAATGTGTTCAGGGCTCCCCAGTTACAGTCCAGATTGCAGATTTTTTGGCTCAAGGTATAAAACTGTATTCATTATTTGTGCTATTACAAATTCAGATTTCATATGAACTCCTTGGTATGCAATTATGTTGCTTTCATTGTCTGAATTGCCCTTGAAAAACTCAGTGTTTCAACATAACACCAGAAGCCATCTGAATACAGACAATGTTGTTTCTGTTACCCTGCAACTTGAAAAGACAAATCCCACTTACTCATATCATGGTAGACGGAGGTCGCTTCTTTTGTCAAGAACAAAGGCGGTTTCCGTGGTGACATAATCTCAATTTTCATAAGTTCTTCACAACAATGTTTCCACTGGCCTGAGAGAGAAAAAGAGAACAATGTCTGGAACTTAAACACTTCAGCTTGAAAAAAATTGAAGTTATTAGATTATGTTAGGAAACTATCTCCAAAGCAATGCTAAACAGTAAGGATTTACTCTTGTTTCGCAGGAATGCTCAGGATGCTTTTGTATTTTCAACTCTGTACTCATTGTAACTCTTAGCACAAAGGTCATTAGATACTACGCCTTTAATTTAAGCATCACAGCAGTACTATTATACTATGAAGGTTAAATATCATAATTTGCCTTCAAATCCCCAAACACCGTATAAATTCATCAGAAAAAAAATCCTAAAAAACAAAATAAAAATAAAAATTTAAGGTTAGGGAAGCTTCACGAAGTTCTCAGGGACAACCTCCAATATACTGCAAGCTGGATGTTACCCAACTATGGTACAACATGATAGGAAAGGAACGTTCTGTATTTAATAGACAATAACTTGTCTTTTATCTGTTAGCAGACAAGAAAACCTCTTTTTCTGTTAATAAGATTTTGACCTTAAGGAAAACAAGACACAGTAAAATTACTTTGTTCATACCAATCATTCCAAGTTTTCTGAGCACATTAATTTTAAGAGAATTTTAGAACCAGGGAAGAAAAAAGGCATTTAAATGCCAAGTGACCCATTTTTTCTGAACCTAAGGAAAATGTCTCCAAAAATCCATGTGTATTCTATCTATAATGAATAAGAAGTAGTTCTTCTACCCCACTCTACAGTTAATTTAAAGAGGATGCCCTAGTTTTTGCTTGGTGTGTTTCTTTAATTGATAGAGCCTTTTGTCATTGTAAATCAGAGCTGGAAAGGACTAGAAATACGAACTACAGTACCTAGTTTCCACAGCCTCAATTCACTGATGTTATTGGTGTGGCCTCTGACTAAAGACTGATATTTCATTAATTGACCTGTTTCTGGTTTTTGACCTTAAAAAAAATGACTATCAGGAACCAACTATACCTTGTCAATGACAGCATAATAACTGACAGTTGTTCTCTACTCTTAATAAACCTGTTAGTCAAGCTACTAAAGCAGAGGAAAAAGATGTAGACAAATTAATCTATATAGTTCTTTTAATGAATATTTGGTGTTAAACAAGTAACACGGTATAATACTTCAATACCGTTTCACTGTTTTACACCAATGAATGAGTTTCTTCTCTCATGTAAGAACAGTGATGTTCCAGAGGTTAACCAAAGGATCAGAGTATTAATTTATCATCTCATTTATATCATCTGTTACAAAGCCTCGGGTACAGCTTTTACCAGGTTCAGGTAAGCAGCGTGTATTTGCATGACTAGAGTGTGGCTGGGTGGGCATATTCCCGTGAGATGAGGGGTATGAAACCCTTAGAATTACCAACAGAACCAAGCAATCTCTATTGCAACAAATCGCAATTCAATTAATCCATAATACTGCTGAGCAAGGAAATCCCATGTACACGTGCCTACTTACAAGGGCTGGCAGAATCTGCACCCTAGCCAAGGCCCCAGCTGAATGCAGCATCCTCACCACTTCCCACTAAGGCTTCCACGCCCAAAGGAGAATCTCACAAAACCAACACAGCACTGGTAGGATGCCCAGGCAGAGGTGGACTCTTCCTGCTCCAGTGAAGGAAGAAATGATGAGAAGTTAGCAGTCCTTAAAAAAAAAATTATCTTGAACACTGCTAAAAGAGACCAAGCTCTTTTGAGACCGGTGGACATATTCTGCTTCTGGTTTCCTGCAAAACCCCAGACTGAACACGTGGACTTTAGTTTAGTCAAATATTTGCCTTCCAACGGCTTAGACCACCACCCAATATTATCCCAAAGAACATTCTCCTTCTCGTCGCTGTAAACAAAGGTTTATGAGGCAATTCCAACTCAAATTGTTCAAAGATCCCTTTGATGTTACTTCACACCCCACTTGGAGGGCACGCTGCCAGCGCTGCCCACTTTACTTACTCAGATCATAGAAGTGCTGCCAGAAAGCCTCCATCCACTTATGAAGGTCGTCCCTGCTGTCAGTAGCAAAAAGTTGCGTCACAGCCTCTCCAGACACGGGGTTGATAACAGAGAAGTTATTAGTTCTTCTCTTGGGGTCCTTATCCACAGCTCGAATTCTGGTTTCCTAGGAACGACAAACTGTGGGAGTGAGTCACTGCTTCAGCTCCACACTGCCATCACCTCATGGCCAATGACGGCGTAAGGGAGGTATCATTTGGCTTTTTATCTAATACAGATTAATTTCCAATTAAAAAAAAGGAACTAATGTCAAGAACTGCTTAAAAAATATTTTTTCATAAAAATATAAAACCGGCATAAAATATGAAAATTAAGGGAATGGAGCACAATTATTGCATTTTAGTACTGAATTACAGAATGTACATTGCAGGTTTCCCCTCCCTCTGCCTTCACCAGCCCATCTCATGCAGCTCACTCTTCTCTGCAGTAGTTTAGTGAATAATCTAAACTAACAGCCAGCAGCTCCTTTTCACTGAACTCTTCAGCTGGACAACCATATTGTTACAGCTACTATTTAGGTCTCCTACTGTACTTCTGCGTGCCTTTATTTATGCATTCTAAACCCATGTCTATTTTATGTTCATCTCAGTGAATTAGAACATTCAGGGCTAATACTATAGTAACAGAAAATGTAAAAAGAAACTTATCTAGTCCCCATTTAAAGGAGTATTTGTAGCAGTTACCCATACAGTTCTGCTAGAACAAATCTTCAGCATGAAAAACATTTTGCTCCAATCTTAAAAAATCCTACTTGTCATTTCAAAATAGACATTTTAGTTTTGCCTTAATTAGGGAGAGCTACATAGAAACAATTAAATATACATATGAGAAGCATATCACAGGTCTATCAAATTTCTTCAGCTAATGTTAGAAAGGCTCTCAGATTATGCACTGGCACTGTTACAGCCAAGGTTTCCCCTTCTGTCTGGGGACACAGTTCAATTGATTTTTATCATCTAGACTAGATCCAGCGGTATTTTCATACTATCTAGTTTCTTTGTTATGGCATTACTACAATAAAAAAAAAACCACTTACCCTTAACTGAGCACATTTTTTTTTTCATGTGTAAAATGCTGAGAGATTTTAGTAAAAGTCTGATATAACACACAACTGAAAAAATTTGGTCAACATTGCTGCTCATCACAACATGATGAACAAATTCAAATAATTAACATTACTTTATTTGCAAAAGTAAAAGCAGGAACTCCGGGAATATCTTTGCATATACAATTCAACCTGACTGAACAAGAGATGGCCTCTTACGACACTGCTCTTTGAAGGATTTTTGGCATACCCAGGAGAGCAGCGTAATCCCAGACCCTGGCAGGATGACAAGTTCCAGCGCCAGGAAACCAGCCGGCACCCTACAGCTGGCCGGCCCTGGAGCCTGGCAGGACACGAGGCCACCTAAAGCACGTTATGACCACGCAGCACCCTTGTGCCACACAAAGATGTCCCCTGGCATGGGGAGCGCCCCAGGTTTTGAAGGAAGTCAACAACCACGGCTGGGTTGTGTTCAAAGGTCTCCTGCCTGGATGGACAGTGAATCTGAGCACAAAGGTGACCTCGGGGCGCTCCTCAAAATACAGCGGGGACAGATTAACCACGTTCCTTTTTACACAATTCAACTAAATGTCAAACATCTGCTAAAGATGTTAAACATACACCTACAGAAATTAAGTTTACACATGGGATCCCATGGGGGTAAACCTAGTTCTGACACTCGGAAAAACAAAAATTATTCTACAGAACATTCCCCAGATTTTAAATGCATTACTGAAGTAACCATTTGAAATACCAACAGCTGCTCGTAGCATATCTGATGGATATGCTCATTTAAATTCTTCTGTCTAAAAATAGGAGATGAAGTAATTCATCCATAAGTGCTCTATATCCCATTAACTCAGGTAACCATAGATACCAGCAAAAAAATTAAATCAAATAGATTAACATTTGACAGGTAAGAACTTCAAGCATACCATACACACAAGTTTATTTAATGACGTTTGCTGCAGGTTTTATCCCACAACTATGGTATTATTCAAAGGAGATAAATCCTCAAGCAACAATCTATATCTGATGCGTAAATATTTAAGGAGTGATACAAGATGCCATTACAGTAATGGGCTGATGAATTTACCAAGCTCGGCTGAATTACACCGCATGCCCAGTTCCACTTCACAAAAAAAAAAAACCAAAAACCCAAACCCAACAACAAACCCACAAAAAAACCCCCACCAAACAAAAAACCAACCCCAAAACAACAACAACAAAAGCATCTTCTGGTACCATGTTATAATAATGCTCAACTTTTCGTGGTCTTACAGACAAGGGAACCAACTCTGCTACAGCCATTGTAAAGACAAGAATTGTAAAGATCGGAATAGGAAAGGAGAGTTGAATCTTGAACTAAATGACTCTTTTGGGGAAGCTGAAGCCAGTTTTACGTCCTATATGCAAAAGATTATTTTTCTGAAGGTGGGGAAAGACTAAGAGGAAAAATGATAGGTTTTTGTTTTTAATGGAATGTAAATACAAATCTTCCTCTATACTTTTGCCCCCAAATCAAAAAATCTCTTTGCCTGATAATACCTCTCTGGGAAGCTCGTCTTTTAAGCTAAAAAGAAAACAAAAACAAGAAAAAAAAAGAGAAAGAAAGAACTTTTTTATTGCTGAGGTGCAACGCTTTCCTGCTAAGCCAATCCCAACACACTGAGGAGCACTGGTTATAAAGATCACTTTAAGACATCGGAACAAATTACAGTTCTTGAGAAAAATATTGAATAACCTATGGTCCAGTTCTGTGTATCTATTTTAAGATTAAACAAACCAAATCACATATAACAAACTTCCTTCATATTTTTAGTAACAAAAAATAAACCAAGAAATAACAACACAACACTGGAAACAAAATATAATCTGTTCATGTGTTGGTTTCTGCTGTAATAATTTCCATGGGGTCTGTCTTAGGCAAGCAGGGAAATATGGTTAAATTTAAAATTATGGCTCTCAAACACCTTAATGCACAAGACCAAATTCACCAGATCAGCTACGCATACTTCCTCCTTTCATCTTCATTGTTTTGTGAACTTTTATTAACATAACATCCTCGTGGCCACTGGATGGCAAGTATAATGTGCAAGTATGATACTGAAAAGCAATATTAGGATTTCTGTGGCATTTTACCTTTGGTGCAATGCAGCAGCTAAAAACCAGAGGAAGGAGCTGGCATTACATGACTAGCCAGCATTCTGTGGGGCACCAGGGAGCCATCAAGCATAGCTTCCAAGCCACTCAATTCGAGCATGTGTGTTATAAGGTCCACCATGTGGGATCTGGGTATTACACCTGCTCCCCCTGCCCACATCCACAATCTCTTTCAAGCAATTGCAGGACTAAATCAGCAACACGATCCGAGATACCAGACATTTGGAGGCACTTAACTAGTCTGTGCCTTTCCAAAATATTTTCACATGTATGAAGACTTGTCTAAGCCAACCAGTGGGACAAAGTCCTTACTACAGAGAACATAGATATTTTCAGGGATGCTCGTTTCACCACTGCTGGAGTTTCCTGACGCACACAGAGAATATTGCTCATACTGATGGCTCCTTCAGATGGTCAAGAACTTGCATTGACATCCTTCTGCTCCAGTCTGAGGGTGAACTCCCTGATTCCCTAGAAATACTCCATGGTTCCCTTGAAGTTATGCTGCTGTAGCCATCGCTACATCTTCCAATGAATTTCTCTCCCTGACCTAGCACAGAACAGATGTTCCAACAAGAACTGTCATTCGAGGTAACAGTCTGCAGAAATGCCAGCTTGATTTTGTCCTTTCACTTCTGCTACACTGTTTAGCAACCAGTCTGTGAACCCTGAGCCCATGGCTGCAGACACTTCTTGTTCCTCATCCTGTTCACCTCAACAACTAGGATGAGCATGGAGACAGCTCCGGGCCTGCTGCGCTGCCTGGCACCAGAGCAAAGCCTGCACTGGCAAAATAAGCCGGGAAGGAAATCACAGGTGTACGTTAACTCAAAGCCATGTCCCAGAATTCCTCAAGCTTCAGGCATACAGGGCACAAAAAAAAGTTTTATAATCTATGATCAGGACACAACAGAATACGCATTCCAAATACTGAGAAGTCAACATGAACCGCTGGCACACGCACCAATTTGGTGAGCTATCAGGTGTTTTATTATTCATTTCAAACTAAAGAAAACTTGAAAAAAATTCAGCAACTGGCCCATAAGGAGTATTTCTTGTTCAAATTGGATTCCAGCAAATTTTCTTTGCTACAGAAAATATCATTTCTCTTTTCCTACTTAGTTGTGCAATATATGTTATAATCACATGTAGCTGGAACAATAATAGTGGCACTTGCATAATAGGAACTGCAGAACCATTCTTGCTCAACGGCAGTAGCAGTGAAGTCATCTGAAGTTGAAGTAATGACTTTGCTGGTCTTAATGGCTTCTTCAAGTCTCGATTCAAAGGGAATGGGGAATAAGGCTATCGGTGTGAATATTTTCCAGAGAGTTTCTCATAAATCCAGATGATTTCATTACTTTTCAGAGAGTATCTTTCAATTACATGTAAAGGATCTGCTTCACATTACAAATGAAAATGCCACATATGCAACCAGAAGAGGTTTTAGTTAGAACGTCTAGAGTTGGTGTTCAATCTCAACTTTCATTTGGAAATTGCTGTTTCTATAACAACATGTAGCAGGCAAGCCCCTATGATTAGTTTGCTTTCGTTTAATCCGTAAGAGAAATTTCATAACAAAGGAATCAAAAAATATCTGCAGGCATTAAGTTACTTTCAAGAGAAACTGTTTCAGTGGTAAAGTATCCAAAATAAGTTTTTTTCTGGTTTTAATTAAAACTGAAGAAGGATTCACGGTCATATTTTCCAGCAGTCTGACATTTTTGTAAAATGGTGTAAGATATGTGATTTATGTACCTTCTACATGGGAGCTTTAAGGATACTCGCAAATATACAGAGTCTCCCAGCAAATGCTTATTAAGCTGCATTTTAGGTTCTAAGTGTATTGGTAACTTGGAGGAGCAAAATACCTTAGTAGAATATGGTTATTTTAAAAGGAAAAGCAAAATTAGGATATAGACCAAAACAGAGAGCTCCAAGGAAAGATATGAGGTAGCCAGATACATAACTTTTACAAATATTATGGTCACGTTTTAGAATATGGATTTAGTCATTCTGTAATTTACTAAAGTTTGCCATTTCTTAGCTGATATTGTGAACAGCTGGAAAACAGAATTCTGGCAAAGGCTGACTAGTGCAATCAGAAGCAACTGAAGAGGTAAGCGAGTAAACCTGCTTAAATATATATCACAGTCTAAACATTTATTTAATGTAAATGCATGAACAAATTGAAGAAAAAATGGCTTTGTTAAAAGCTACGGCACTAGCAGAATGGTGTTTGTAATTAAGGAATTAATTTAAATCTTAGCACATTAAAACAGAGGTCCTAACAGAAACAAGTCACATTAATACATAAACCAAACATTTAAACTAGATAAAACAGACTCACAGATGTATTTTCCAGAAACTTAAAAGCCACCAAAAGCTGATACTGCTGTTGTAAGAGGCAGTTCTTTATTACGCTGTGGCCCTACACATTCCCAATCCTAGCCTGGCCATGTGTAGCCATGTAGTGAACTGAATGAGAGAATTTATTAAAGGGAACCTTATTTATTAAAGGTTGAAGCCAACCCTCCTCCTGCCCCCCAAAATGAGCTAATTTTAACCCACATCAGTTCCCTTGTCCAGTTCATCACTCAGCTGCCCTAATGCCTGCCCTGCCCTAAAGCAGCACAGCAGCCTCACCGAGCGACTGGCCGGCAGGAACGCCTCTGTCAGAATTAGTGCTGGCACCAAGCATTCACAGGAGCACAGCAGCGGAATCCAGATCAGCCTGTGCTTAACACACTTACCAAACGTGTCTATTTACTTACGTAAGCTGAATCCAGCTATGTCAACTGTAAATAACATTAAATTCTCCTGCCTATCCTTATGTGATATTAACTCTTGATGACTGCATCAAAAGCAGTTTTTGAAAGCATCTGTTCACTCTAATGATCGCCATTCTGGAAGGTCCTTTCAATAACATTCCTAAATTGAACAATTAAATATTACTTCAAATTAAATACTTAATGTTTCTTTAGCCAAATAGTAAGTAACATTTTAACTTTATGTTTTAAACTCAGCCTTTCCAAGCAGGGTATGAAAAGCAGGAATAATGTCACCTAGAGAACAGAACTTCCACAGTTATTGAGTCCTGTACAAAACCAGTATTAAGAAAAGCAGCTTATTTTAAGGCACTAAAATATTTGGAACAATTTTCCAGCTCTCCTAATTAAGACTGTGACTAAATAACACACAACAACAAAAAAGCTTTCGTTAAAATTCCACCTTGCTGAGGACAGAAGTCTCCCCCAGCATTGCTAAGGGACTGTAAGCAATACATTTCCAAGGGCTGTCTTATAAAATTGTCATATAACAAGTTATCCCTTTTCCTAAAGAAAAACATCCTCCTTCTTACCTCTATGCTAACTAGTCTAATGCAATAGAAGGAACTTGTGTCCACAGCTAAGAAATGTAATGTCT
This sequence comes from Fratercula arctica, assembly GCA_947846985.1. Taxonomy (NCBI): domain Eukaryota; kingdom Metazoa; phylum Chordata; class Aves; order Charadriiformes; family Alcidae; genus Fratercula; species Fratercula arctica. The sequence continues at coordinate 34,094,640 of CANTUZ010000010.1, forward strand.
TTGCTAAAAAATTCGGTGACTGCAAATTTCACTGAAGCATATCCCACCCACGTGCTACCTATAAAGCATTCTGCATACCAGCAGCTTCGAGCCCAGATGACTGCAGGCATGTCTTAAAACAAAAACAACCTCCCCCAAAATAAACAAAAAGCCCAAACTAAAAAAAAACCCCATACAACCGATTTTACCTTGTTGATGGAAATTGTCAATGCTGGCTCCAGTTTAGCCTCAATTTCTTCTGGTGAGTTATAACAAAAGAGCTTTCCACCTCTTAGTACGCAATACAGCCTCCTCCAGCTAATCAGACTTCCTAGCACTTGCTAAAGGGAAGAAAGAGTCAGAAATTGCCAAACATAAACTATATATTAAGAGTATATTATAAGGCATTCCCAGATCAGCCCTGTGCGATCAATACTTAGCCACACTGAATTCTTTCCTAAAACAAAGACTACCTGTCGCAGAATATTTCAGTCACTGATTTTTGAAATGTTAGCAATACTTTAAATGTCTTTTGGTGTTCTACAGTTCTCGCAGATTTATTGCCGTGTGACACTAACAATACAGAATCTGCTAGAACTGGTAGCTACTGTTAAGAAACCACCTTTATTAACTACAGTAATTACACAATAAGAGAAATAAAAAGAGTATCTCCCTTTGGAAATACACACTACATTCAACAAATATCAAGCAAAGACAGTTGCCTAGAATTTCCACTTTCTCAAATTAATTTTCTTAACAGCTTTCACAAATGCATTACAGTTTCACAACCAGTTTAAAGCCTGTAATTCAGTACTCCTGATACATGACCCAGCCTCTCTGGCCCTCCATGATCACCTTCTCATTTGCCTAGTTGTGCAGTGAACCGAAATAGAGAAGTAAACTGAGTTCACAGGAATGATTTTTGAAGGGATGAGTTTAAATATGGCTCGGTTCACCAGTCAGATTCACCATGCTGTGATATGAACTCTTGTGCTCGCGCAAGGAGAGGCACGCACAAGGATGAGAGCCACGGGATGATTAGGACGGCTGCCATCAAGTACCAGCCTAAACCAATTCTGAAACAAGAACTGTACTTGATCTTTCCCTAACAGCCTAAATGATTTTATTGACAAGCACACCAAGGAAGCATCTATTTCTTCACGCTTAGCCACTGAAGATACTGTTTGTAAATGCAGCTGTGAGATAGAATTTTCCCCTTGCTCTAGGTAGAACAGGTGAAAAATAACAGTTCTCAAGGAACCACTTCAGGTAAAAGCAAATGTTTTAACAATTGACTCTTAGTGACAGCTATTAACAGAAGAGGACGTAAACACAAGCAAAGTGTTCTTACCTGCTGGCTAAGAAATCCTGCCATCATGTCCCTAGCCATACAGGAAGGCTGGGCAACTAAACGGCAGCACATGTTTCCATACAGGGGGAGCCAAAAAGAGGATTCCTCTGGGGGAAAAGACCAGACAAAAGAAGGACAAATGCTTAGTTCTGAACATTTGCCCTAAATATATAATTTAGCTTTCTACATACTTTTTTTTTTTAAATCATTAATTTAAATAGCATTTTTCTATTTAAAGAAAGGGATTAGATCCTGTAGGATTAGACTAAAACCGATTCCTAGTCTTCAGTAAGTTTTTTTTAATTTAAAAAAAAAAAAAATTCCAAAAGAATTTCAAGTAAAAATGGAGATATTGTTCTGCAAGAAGAGGTTGTTCTTACATAAAATACAGCTCTCAATCTCATTTCACAGCTAGAAATATTCTGAAAGTACATGGGCCATCTTATCTAGGCCACCTCAGTAGGATCCCTGAGCCCATCCCATCGCGGCTCACAGCTACATTTACACATGAGCGCTTTGCTTCAGATTGTTTTATTAAGGCTTAGAATTTGGATCTACTTCTGCCTTCAGCACCAGAAGAGCATTTAGGATTCCAAGGAGTTTCTAATGAGTTGCAATATCCCTCCTCGCTCAGTTCTGCTATGTAATAGGCTCTCTCTTCTGTAATTGGAGGCAGGTAATACAACGTTGCATTGATAGGGCTCTCTTTGGTCATGTTTTAGAAAAGCTTGCAATGAACCGAAATACCCGGGTATGTCATTTCTCACCAGACTGTTATATAAATTAATGACAAAAAATGAATTTCAAGAAGAAAGAGTATAAAGTACTAATAAGGAAAGGCTTATTTTGAGTATCAAAGATACTCAGAATTATTCACCCAACCCTTCATGAAACAAATGCCCCATAACTCTTCAAATCTGTACTTAGAATTAATGAAGTGTAAAAAATGAAATTCTCTTTAAGGTCAAGTTTACCCAAGTCAAAGATAAAGTTCCCAGAAGCTACAGTGAAATACAGTGATATTCCCCTGTCTTAAGTTACCAATTAGAGAGCGGCTTATGGGAGGGGCTATCCTTTCAGAAAATAATGGACGAAATATCAACAACTCTACTCCTGCTACTTAAAACATTACCTTCAGTTGCAGCATGATCATAGCCCCTGTGTTAGCATCTAGCGTGACTGCTGCCAACTTGTGCTGTCCCAGAGCTGAAGTAGTGACCAGTGCAAGCTGCAAGCACGTGTCCTTATGCCTTCTGTTAAATTTGGGCCTGAAATAGCTGAACTGAAGCTATTTTTCTGCTTTCCTTTTGACTACAAAGGGAAAAGCTGTTCTTCATTCTGATACCTCTCCTTGGTTGTGAGGAAGGGGAAATAATTTGTATATAGCTACAACTCACATAAGACCGAGATGCAAATGACAGAATAAACTCCCAAAAGAATTACATTTTCATCTGGACTTGAAATTTTACTCAACTTAGAGTTTATTCAGCTGTGTATAGATGCCCGTTTTAGAGCCGTTAAATATTTTATTAAAGTTGTTCTATATTAAGTATCAAGAAAAATAATCTCTTTAAGCTCTTTAGTTTACAAGAGAGAGAAATGCAAAATGTGACTGGTTTTTTATTTCCTTAAATTGGTACCATATGTACTTACCATTTCCTGTAATGGTAAGGTTGTGGGTCCTGAAATTGTCGTCAGCGCTCTCCAGTCCCAGAGTGGTATACGCTAGCAAACTGTACTTTGCTCCGCTAAATGTGAAAGAAAAAGACACGTTTAAGACACTTCTGCTTCACGTTGCCCAGGCAGTAATTAAAGGGAGTCTGGACATTACTGAGATATGGCATTTGGGTAGAAGGGAAGGACAAGGTGCAAGGCAGCACCCTGTCCCACAGTCTGTTCATCTGCTTCCTATATCCTTATCTCCTGCCTCCACCCTGTGTGTACCTCCAGTTCCTTCCCGCCCCACAGCTTCCAGCACAACACCAGGAGGCCCCATCGGGTGGCTCTTTCCATAGCCACCTCTCTTGAACCCACCAGCCAGGAGGCTTCTCCTGTGGCCACTGCCTACAACCTGGGCTCACGCTTACTGCTGAGCCAGCGGCTGCCAAGCCCAGGCTTAAAGGCTGCACTATCCAATCTCTCTGCACCCTCAGGATGCTAAAAGCATCAGCATCTCTCTCCTCCAGTCAGACACCAAGTAAGTTTTAACCATTTCACTGCTTTTATTCCAAGGCCTAAATCAACTAGATTTGGTAATAGGCTCAAAAATTGCTATAGTTAATAGAACAACTGATGACATAAACTTTATCTGAAAGTACAGGTTAAAAATTAAAAGGCTTTATACTGCTCCTCCATGTTGCTCTGCTCTTTTGCTTTGCCTGTGTAGACTACGCTTTATGAAACTGTTGTTTATATATGTATTTTTCAATAGTATCTACTAGCTTGATTCTTCACATGCAGAAATCTATGCAGAAATCCTACAGTCAGCTTTGTAGCATAAAGGACTCTCTCACTTATTATGCTTACATGCTTCAGAATGTTATACCTTTAGTTTGGATTTTGCCTAGGGAAAAAAAAGAAATCACATTTACAATTCGGCACACTGCATGTGGAATGCAATTCTTGGAATAAACTAGTATAAATTTGGTACATGTTTAACCTTTTCCCCCAAATACTCTTCAGAGCGAGTAACAGATTTACAGTCCAGCAATGCAGTAAGAATTCCACCTGGCTAATGGTAGTTTAAACAAAGTTCACCAGAAAACAAACCCCTCAAAATCACTAACTGCTCTCCCTAACAGGACCTAGCATAAGATCCTTAAGATATCTTCAGTACGGCATAAGATAGCTTAGTAAGAAGGTGAGAAGACACTACTGAACTAACATCACTAAAAAATAGTTTTCTATCGTAATATTTTTCAAATGTTATTTTTCCTAATAGCACAGCCAGAAAATACGGTTTTAAAATCTTTGGCTCTGCAGAGGAACAAGGCAGATGCCTACCTAGCCCTAACCCGAATGAAAAAGGAGGAGGAAAAGTAGTAAGTTTGTTAACAGGGAGGTCTGTTACACATCTGTCTCAAGGGAATAAAGAGAAAATTAAATATGATATAACACTCTGGGCGAAAAACCACCGCTGTGAAACATTTCAAGAGGGCAATCTGAACAAAAACTCGTCAGCATTTGTGTATATTCCCTGCTAGACTGTTCCCTGTAACAAGATTCTCCACTGATTATGTTTTGCCATGCAGTTGAGCAATGCATTACCATTCTATTTAAACTGTATCAAAAAGTTCAGTTTCTCCTTACAGATAAAACTTCTGTGCTGATTTTAAACTTACTTTTTTTCTAAAGCGTGACTAATTACCACAACAACCTTGCCAAAAAAAATAGCTACTTCACTTTTAAAATATGCTTCACAGTAACATTTTCGTTCTAAAATATAACAGTCATTCCTTTCAGCCAGCTGCAATATAATTTAGAAAAGTTTTATCTGCAAATATTTTTCAAATTTAACTGGCTAATCAGGATTGTTGACTACGTTTTGCCTCCACATTTCCCAGAATTAGCTAACTGCCTTAAATGGCAGTTTCTTTGTATAACAAAGAATAATCTGCCTGCTGCATCTCATTCAGTACTTTGCATATCTATAGGATTTTTCCATGTAATAACTTTCTTTAAAAAAAAAAATCAGCTCATCTCCACAACATGCCTGTGGCAAAGGCTTGTGTTAAATCTGTTTACTGATCAAGAGACAGAGGCACCAAAGTTGCCACACAGACACTGGCGTGGGAAGGTGTAACTATATCACCCTTTCTATCGATGCATATTAATTAATACATCTCAGATTGCAGAATCTGTTCCTCAATATTAATCCTAATGTTAGAATTCTCAGTCTTAGTTCACTCATCTAGATATCTAGTGGAGGATTCGTGTGTCAAAAAAAATAATAAATCTAATATGCTCACCTTTCAATCAGATCTTAAAGAATAGAAGGTAAAAACAAATACAATCTTCAGGTACTAAAAAGAACCCAACTGTAAAAACAAGGCCATTAGATTAGACTATATACTTGTAGCCAAATGTCACTACGAATCTGCCAATTCAAACACAGGACACCGAAGCCGTGCCTCCAGCCCAGCGCAGGACACTACATAAAAGGCAATAACAACAAGCCATGTGTAGGCCAGTTCTGCAAGTGAATAAACACGCACTTCGGGGAGTCTCCGCAATGATTTATTCAAAGAGCAACCTAGTTCCTCTGGAATTCTATAGTATAACTGCACTAAACATTTTCCTTCTACCACAAATGTAAAAAGAAAAAAAACAGTTGAGCTAGAATAGAAAAATGAAGCAGGCAAAAGACTGCATAGAAATGAAGAGAGAGATAATTAAGAGTAGAGAGAATATAAGCATAGCTGAAGTTAACCAACCTAAGCAACCATTCAAAGCACTTTGCCGCTAAGCTTTTGCAAGAAGTTACAAGGCTGACAGTTTCCTCACTAACCAGGGGGATTTCTAAGCCAGGAAGTTTGACACAGAGGGATCACAGAGTTTTCCAAAAACAGAGAACTTTGCCCATGTGTGCTCTGAAGAGAAAAAGGCCGGTACAAATGAAATCTACAGAGAAAAGATATTCACCTAATACTTCCTGTTGCCTTTTTTGTTGCAGTTTAATTTCACCTGCTGGACTGGTAAAACTCTCTGGGAATACTTGAAAGATCTCTTGTAATCTTGCAATCTCTTCCCCCTTATGAGGGCTACATACCAAGGTCTTACTAATATAAATCCTAAGGGAAGTCTATAAAAAAAAAATCTGACAACTTATTTTCTGCCTATAATAACCCATTTCTTTCCAAGAATCTTTTTGAATCACCTAGCAAAGGCATCATTGTTCATTTATCTCTGTTAAGAAAGTAACAGCCACTGTGAGATAATTATTTCCAGCAGAAACAACAAACTTCAAGATGGTGGAAAGCAAAATACAATTACAATTGAGAAACCCAAAGCAAAACCCAAGGGAGGAGGCAGCTGTTTAGATTGTCTACTGATGTCTTTTCCTTAAAGGACAGGCAATCTATATTCAGGTGAGTACGGCCAGCAAATAAGCTAGTGGTTATATCTGAAGCAAACTCTATCTAATGACGGCGTGCCATCGCTCAACTGGAGCTTGCAGAAAGCCCAGCCACCTGAGATGCTGCAGATTGAAAGATACAATGTCATTAGGTGGAACACACGGGAAAGTTAGTGATAAAATTTGCTTTGCTCTGTGGATAAGATCTCCGGGATGTGTATTTTTGATTGAAACAGTAATATCAGTATACAGTAATGGCAGTTTGACAAAGATAGAATATGTTTGAATGTTTCCTTTTAAAATCCAGGCAAATAGATATATGAAGCTAGGCTAAGACTACAGTCAACACCTGGCAAGAATTAGGCATTGATTCTTTACTGTTCATCCATGAAAAAAAAAAAAGTAATTCCTTGAAAAAATTGCTTTCTAGAAAAAAAAAAAATCCATATTATTAGTATTTACAATTGAGGTACTTGGTCTGCTTAAATCCCCATGAAATTAAAGTAGCTGGGAAATATTAGTAGGCAATTAGCTTCATTAAAAAACGCATGAAAGACTTAAAGTCATTTTTAAAAGGAAACAGGTAAATTACTGGGAACAGCACCTATTTCTATGAACACTGGAAACCAGCAAGTCATTTTGAAGTGTTCTGTGCTAAAGTCAACGAAGAAAATTCCTGTTAAGCAGCTTGTCACCGTGAAGTGCCCGGGACAGTCCTGAGTTTTGCTGAAAAGCCAGCAAGGGGAATGGCCCCCGTGTGCAGCGCATGCACCCCAGGCACCCCAGCTTCAGTAGGGGAGAGGGTACAAGAGAGGTTTCTCCTGTCTACATACCACATTTTTTAATTTCACACAACTTGTAACGTTTAGATGTGTCTACCTGTCTGCCAAGTATGAGCAAAATTGGCTAGGTGCAAAAATAATATGGGGGAGGGAGTAAATGGGAAAGGTAGATGGACAGAGGGACACAGACAGACTGCTCACACAAGCCTGATTCCCTCCAGAGATCAAACTAAAAATATTATAAAGTTTGCAAACAAGAGTGGATTTACCAGCTAGCTAGCTGTACAGCAGAAAGATAAAGCCTCCTCGTCTGTTTCAAGATCAGAACCAGGCCCCAAGGCTGAGCGACACGGTTGGAATTCACACCTACTTTCTCATTTCCTATTTAAAATGTACATTTTTTTTTTCCACTCGGGTAAGTACAGAAATAATCGCTTTCTTGGCAATTTTCCAAAGATTTACCATATATTTGGCTTATTCCTATTTTAAAAATGATAAAACCAGAATATCAATATATACAGCTTACTGGATGACCGGGTCAGCGGGCAAAAGCAATTCAGTGATGTCTTGTTCCAGTGAAGCTTTGAGTTTCTTCCCTGTAGCTTTACTGAGGGATGTTTTCAGCTTCTTTGCTAGTTTCTTAGGAGTGTTTGTTACATATAAAGACTCCTCTGTACAGCAACTATACACTTCAACCTTCACCTGGAAATCTGGTCTTGCTTCATCACTGAAGGGGGGTAGAGAAAATTTCAGAGTATTTGTTAATAAACTGAGTATGCAGCCAAGGAATGCTGCTGCTACTATATATATTAAATAACATATATTTCTAATCAAGGGAAGGAATGCCATAAGATTCAGGCGAAGACATACAAGAATATGGAATTAAAGACTAGAGTACACAGCAGTAACTTAGTGCTGAAGTCATGAGATGGATGTTATAATTAAACCATAGACAATTGCAAACAGGAAATTCAACGTTTAGGTTAAAAGCTGAAAAAACAAAACCCCATGTTATGGAAATACACTGGCAAGACATTCAAACACACTTAAATCTGCCCTCTACTGTTACGCAAAAATCACAGGATTGAAAACCTATCCGTGCCTATGGTCCTAAATCACATGGAACTGTTTTAAAGATATCTTAGTGCGTCCCATCCCCTTCACATTACTGAAAAGATCCTATCTCGCTTACAACCAACAAAATTTGTCATTCAGAACGTAACTACCTACTGCTGCGTTCTTCTGTCCGCAGCCTGGGCTCTCTCTGTTTTCAGTTCTACCGATTCTCGTGTTCTCAAGCTTAGTCATCAAACCAGAAGCCAAACCTCATCTTTCAGGTACAAATCATGTCATTACACACATGCCCATAATGAAATAATCTCAAGGGCTTTTATAAAAGGTCTTTCTTTATCTTGGGGGATACAAGGCAAGTCAGAGTGCCTTTTAGGCTTTTGTTGCAGTATTTCACAGAAAATTACAGTGGTCAAGTCTCATGCCTTTGAAGAAGCAGATTTAAATCTTTGCCCTCACTCTTAACTTGAATAGGCGTTTAAGAAAGTTTAAAATCTGATTTAAAGATCCACTCTCTCTCAACCACTCCGTTTTCAGGATCTTGATTTAAAGTTTTCAGTAGTTCTAGCTTTCAGTCAGTCTTCCTCAAGAGACCGAATCTAAATTGCTAATATAAAAAATAAAGCAGGGGGAGGGAAGAAGAAGTTAAGTGCCTCTCAGGACTCTCTCAAAAATTATAAAGCAACAAAAAAGTACACGAGAACACCTTTCTACTCTTTTCCAGGTTACCTTTAAAGATAATTTCCTGTCTAGTATTCTTCAACTATAAGGACTGTGGCTGCAGCACATGCTCATACAGGTGCGACAGAACATGAGGTGTGGAAATGAAGGTCTGGTTTTAAGAGAACTGTGACTTCGGGGAACATCAAAAGAGACTGTAGCCTGCTGTACAGAATAATATTTAAAACACTGGATGCAACATTCATCCCCATACTTTTATAATCATTTCAGGTTTTAGTATTAATTTATTTGTGTCCTTGAGGTGCAAGTTTGTTTACCTCTTTATATAAAGAAAAATTCTTCAGCATGGGAAAAATGAAAAGAAGTACAGCTCAAGCAGCACATTTATAAGCAGCATCATTATGTACACGAAAACCAACCTTCCAGAGGTGGGGATCCACCATCCACTGACATTAACAGGACCTCTACCGGTTTCTTTGCCCATAGAAAATCTTGGTGGACTTCAGCCTATCTCGTTCATAATCATATCCGCTTTCAAAAGAAAACAGCAATATTTCTACTTCATTCAATACAAATAAATTATACTCACAATATGGTTATGTTTTCAAAACAGATATCTGTTATTGCTTTATCCACAACAGCCACCTCTGTATCAAAAACCTCAGCTCCCATCCTGAACAAACAAAAAACTGCATAGCGCTGTGATTCTGGAGAGAGCCAAAGAAATGTTTTATTAGCCACATTACACATCACAATACTAAATGCTTCCAGTAAACAAAAGCAGAAGAAATGGTAATTCAGACCTCTACGGAATTGCCCTCAAATTCTTCCCACCATAAATTTTATATCATAGGATTTTATGACAATTGAACTATCAAAGCTGCTGTTTAGGCAGAACAACATTCACAGAGGGAAAAATGCCTCTACCTCTCCTCAACTTTTTTTTTTTTATTTTGCCTTAGCAACTTCAGAAATGTTAGTAAAAATGCAATTTTGCTTAATAAAACTGATTTTAAGCAAAAAACCCCAAACATTTGATCCAAAGCTTGTATCATTTTATGAATGTACTATATAGGATTAGACTATTTTGCCACGCTTAACCCCTCTGACCCTATTGAAAATCAAAGTGAAATCAATGCCAGGTGACAGCTGGAACAGATTTAGGGTTAATCTCCATGACACAGCAAAATGCATGTACTTGAAGACTATCCAATAATAGACCCCACGCTAACAGACAACTTTCATTTAAATTTCTCACTGGAAACAGCCTCCAACATACTCTCTCAAGCATAGACAAGACATAGAACAACATGTTTAATCAGAAGTTGCTCAGCTATCTGTTTAATAACAACACTTTTCTGTTGCTTCCTCTGGAATTTATCCTCAGAAGGACCTTTTAGAGACTAGGGTTTAAACATACAGAACCACAGGACTTCGAACTAACCCAACTTGCTACAACCAGCAGCTTCAAGTTAAGAGCAACTACGCAACAGAGTAAAATATGGACCCACTAAAAGGTCAAAGGAGGACTCAAAATGACTATGGACTTCCCCATCCAGTTTAAATTTACAGGCATAAGCAATTGCTTATACATTAGTTCATTACATCTTACATACTTTCTTTATTGCTGAAGTGATCAGAGTCTTTCCACATTAACGGTATTCGAATATCTAAAGGGAAAAAAAAGGTAGGGAAATTAAGTTACAGTCAATACTGTAGATCTGTGATCGAAACAAATTACAAAAAGTTTCTTGTTTCTTTTTGTGATGTTCTGCAGGTAACAGGACCTCCTACCCAAAGAACAGCATAACTATTTCAGTTTTATCCTCCATGTCAAAAGAAAATTGATCAATTAGTTCAACTTGAAGTGTCATTTTCTTTTAGAGATTACACCGGGATAAAGAATATTTTAAATCTCATTTGAAAGTACCTGAAATAACACTTCAGAGTGGCTGCGTACCATAGTTCTCAGAGATATTCGCAGAACTCAGAGGTTCTGAGCCCATTATTACGTACAGACATAAACTGAAACTCCGCTTGCCTTGTGCTGGAAACCACTCTCACAACTGCAAGAAGAAAAACTTCCTGTTTTAATGGAAAGACTGGGATGCTTATACTGCAAACACTTAAGTCTTGTTTTGCTAAACACAGAGAAAATATCACTTGTAATCACATTCCCAGTTAGAATTGTTAGTTGGCATAAAAAGAGTTTAGAAATCATTATTTTTTTTTTAACTCAGAAATATCGTTTTACTCCAGAACCATAGTAGAGAGGCAATTACAGAACCATTATTTTAAGTCATGCCTGTCATTTTAATATTAGAAAAGTATTTTCTTCAACAAATTTTACAATTTATCTGCTCAATCCAACACAGTACTGAGTGACATCTTCCTCCAGTTTCAAGGACTCAGGTTTAGACATAATGTTTCTCATTAGTCCCTTGTTAAAAGACAAATGCAGTGGGGGCTTTATAAATCCGAACTTGGTTTCGTAAGTACAACACAACGTTGTTTAAAAGTATATGCAATATATTAAGTGACACATGATGGCAGCAGTGAACAGCACCAGCTCAATTTTCTTCTGATAAAAATCTCCAATATGGTTATAAATGAGCACTGCTGACTCCAGGGTTGATCTTCATACGAGGCTGATGGAAAAAACCACATATAGTACGCTGAGATGCAAAACAGTAGCGGTGCTTTGGCAACAGATTGTCACGTCTTCCGACAGGGTTTTACCCACAAAACTTCTTGTTAAGTGAAACTGCATATAGTCACTTTATTTCGGTAGTTATATTAAATGAAAAATTTAAATTTAAATTAATTTTGATTATATTACGGGACATCTTATTATACACGCTATTTCAATTTTGAAACTTGCAAATTCATCTATTTTTAAGTGCTCATGAAAACTAATCAATTTTCAACAGTGAACTGCCGCTATACAGCTTTAGACTGCCACAGCTTCCTAAAAATCAATACGTCACCACATTCTGAAACTGCCTTTCACTTCTAAAGATGCGTTTGCATAGTAAGCATTTCTAAAAATAGTTTTTTTAAAATACGGCAACAGAAGTAGTTTCATTAAAACAGTTACAGAAGTCTCTCAAACTTTAAAAATATATTTATCCCTGTCAGAGACAAAGCACAGAATGTTTCCTTCCTAAAAGACAAAGGACTTTATATAAATATGTGAAAATAGAGTTAGAATAAAAGCCTTTTTTCATCTTTAATCATAGCAAACTCTGAATGACAATTTTAATGTGCCCAATAGGTCTTGTTAACAACTAGAGTACTAAAGACTACTTCTGTATGCCACTTTCGATATCATGCTAGCTGAAAAATTTACACCTTAGTCAGAAAATCATCAGGATACAGATAGTCAATCGCTCGAACAAGTTTAACATGATACTTGTACATCAGTTTCCAGTTCATTCTTGGACTGAAAGAGCTGCCACTTATCAAAGACAAAGATCAGTTTTCATACACCTTAATTTCTGTTACCATTAGCTGTAAATCCATGTGGATTCAAATTGGATACATTCAAGCACTATAATTAATCAGATTTAAAGCCAACGATTCCTTTATAAAATTACTTTAAATTATGATTATGCTTTTTGATCAACATTTAACGTATTGTCTTCTAACAAAATAATTAAATGACAGGAAAGCAAAAATTACATTATTCACACATGTGGGGGATAAATAAGTAAAAATAATAGAAGTGTGAAGATCTGTGGATTAAGGAACGCACTCCCCACACGGTATCTAACATAGAGCTGCTTTCCGTAGGAGTACGTTCCTCAGTACTCCTGCATAGCTGTTCCTGAACTTTCGGTGTTGGCCACATGATCGCTTTTTTTTTTTTTGGTAATAGCCTAAGCTTCCAGCACGTACTAACCATACGATATGCTAATTTATTTATAAGTGGATGGATTACTTTCCCCTAAAAAATCCATTCTGTATCTTCAATTCTTAAATTACATGCCCTGTCATATTACACAGACTACCACTCACTCCTCATTTCCAGCCTCTCCCAGACAATTCAGTCACGACATCTCCTGATGCACGCAGCTTGTATTCACAACTGCATTCTCTACCGGGCAGGCACAGGCACACACACCTGTGCCTTCCACACATGCAGGGCAACTCCAGGTGCAAATCCACAGAAGGTCGGCATAGAAGAGAGAAGAAATGGAGCATGCCCAATTTGCTACACGAGGATTAGGAAAGACAGGGAAAGAAGAATAAAAGGACATTACAGATGTGAACATACTGCAGCTGTGGAAGGAGACAGGACCTGATTTGACATGCCGCATGGACACGGGCTAATGGGTCAGAGGACAACGCAAGGAGGAACCAGGGAGGCACGTTCTAATGTCACTCCAGGATCTCCCAATCATGTATCTTGCCAATGGAGTCCTGCCCTTGCCAAGCATGAACACTCCTGTCCCCACAATGTACTCCGGTTCTCTGCTTCTCAAGCACGCACAGTGGAAAATAAGGGCCTACAGGAAGGATGGGGAGGGACTCTTTATGAGGGATTGTAATGATAGGACACGGGGTAACCACTTCAAACTGAAAGAGGGTAGATTTAGACTAGATATCAGGAAGAAATTCTCTACTGTAAGGGTGGTGAGACACTGGCACAGGTTGCCCAGGAAGCTGTGGATGCCCCATCCCTGGAAGTGTTCAAGACCAGGCTGGATGAGGCTTTCAGCAGCCTGATCTCATGGGAGGTGTCCCTGCCCATGGCAGGGGGGGGTGGTACTAGATGATCTTTAAGGTCCCTTCCAACCCGAACCACTCTATGAATAACAGGTGATCTACAGAAAGAATCAATCTCTCGGCAGAGGCCAAGAAGAACATTTAGGCTTTCCTGCCGTAGACTGGACCTGGCTAGGCTTCCCAACACAAGTATCTGAAGAGGGGTGAGGCACGGCAGCACCCCAGCGCTCACAGACTTGAGTTCACAGTGAGGTAGTTGATGTCTCATTCTCTTCTTCGTCTCGATCTATGCCATACTTCTGAGGATCATAACCTCCAGTTTGAGAACGACCACTGTATTAGTAACAGGACAGAATCATTAACAGATGGCACATAATAGGATGTGGTGTACTTCACCCTTCTATTCTCTTGTCCCATCAAAAGAAACTAGCTAAACATTTCATATCCTAAGCAAATTTTTCAAACTAAAAATAGAGTCCTTACACAATTCTGATTTTCTAAAGATAACAAAAGCATATTATATGATCTTAAAGTCTTCACTGCAGATGACTCTATAAATCCGAGGAAAGGTGCAACCACAGCACAGACAGGCAAACAGATGCTTTCATCCAACTACCATAAGGAGGAAAGACAGATACACATTCTGCAAACAGCTGTGCTGGCAGAAAACATTATTGAACCATGTGCTCATCACTCTTCTTCTACTAGAAGGTGCCTTGCTTAAAGATACGTCAAAATATGCAGAATTCACTTCAACAGTTTAAGTAGTGAACCCTTCTACATTATTTTCTTTTTAATGAAGCAGGTCAGGGAGCACAAAGAACAGCCACAACGAACAACTACAGGGACGCTGAACGTAGTAACATCCACTATTGGCATAGGCAAACAAAATGATAAATTCATAATGCTGACGTTTGAGAACAGGCTAGGAAATAGTGCACCATTGGAAATCACTGTTAAATATTCTCATTACTAGTTTTCATTGAAGCCATACCACTATACCTTTGCTGTAGTAATGTAACCTGCATTAACTAAATAATATTTGCATACTAGTTATAATTCTGCCCTCAATTTGTTAGACATATCCTGTATAATCCCATCAAAGTTTGGTTTTGAGGGGAGAAAAAAAGTTAACAGCATATTTACATTTATTTAGCTTTTAAATGTATTCAGTGTTTAGTGACAAACAGGAAAAAGTATTTCCCACTGTCAAAGTTCCTGAAAGTAAAATGGAAACACTAGGTAGGATCCTCAAAAGCACGTGTGACTTAAAAAGCACAAGTCCCTTCGAAGCACAAGAGGATTTATGCCCCGAACCACATACACTCTTTAAAAATACCATCTTGTTTGTATAATTTGTATTACAAGTTACTGTCCAGCATTAGCTCCTATAATTAAGTGACCACCCAGCGGCTTACCTGTTACAGCAACCTTTGCTCTGCATGCCACCCGCTCCTTTGACCCATTTGCTGAAGACCTGCCAAAAAGAAGAGAAAAACGAGGTTTGAGATGTGTGCATTTAGACTTCTAAAACTCAGCCCTTTAAGCATTAAAAAGTGTCAGGGTTTTCATATTATAACTCATTTCAAACATTTCTCTTTAAAGTTAAATTTGGTATTTCTGGCTTAAGATATGAGTCATTAGATTCTTGAGGATAATCTGGAAGGAAGGTACACCATCAATTTTCTTAATTCCCTAGAAGATTTTACTCCAAAGCTTATTTAACCTGGGTATTAGAAGACAAGTATATTCATCTTCCTTGTCTTTTCCAGCTCCAACACAATCAAATATGTTATCAACTATTCCCCTTCTGTACACATCAATGAATACGCAACTTAATTTACCGTCTCTATTACTGGTTAGAGAATTGCCTCCTCCTCTATTAATAGAGACCAATTACAAAATGTTGCGTTGTTAATACTGTGATTTTACATGCAGGCAGATGGTTTGCTAAGTAGTCAGAGCGTAGATCTCAAGGTCAACCTTAAATTGAATCCAAACAATCTGTAGCTAATGAGTAACAATAGAGTGCTCTCCTTATATCTGCCACTGCTACTAACTCCTAAACAAATAAGGTGAAATGAAAATTTCTACTGCTACCAATATCCTGACTTCCAGAGGCAGTTATTATATCTTCAAAATTCATAGATTACAGACCCATGCAACAAGAAGCAGGGACAAAATTCACTTGAAAGCCCTAGAATTTTTTCTCTCAGCCACCACCATCTTACCTGGATTAAGCTTTAACCAAATTCCAGTCTTGAGCAAATACTGAAAACAGAACTGCAAATGCACTATCAGCTATTAAAGATATAATCTAAATGGTAAAGAAATAACTCTATAGCACGCATCTCTTCTAACGACCTCCACTGACAATTCAAAGGACCCCTCAAGACAGAACTCCAAGCAATGCATGATAGACACAAATCAAGTAAACAACACAGCTGACTATGACTGTTAAGAAAACAATACAGCTGTGCAGGTTTATCTCCACGTATCTCTGCCCTGCTCTGGGCATGTGCCATCACCAGTCAGTGGTCACTGACATCAAAGACCAGGAGCTGGGTAAATCAGTGTATATGCATCCTTGGTATTATTCCGTCGTTAAAAACATAAATAAAAGATGGATCACTATAAAGGTCTTCACCTCAGCAGGAAAAAGCAATACAACTGCTACCACAACTTCTAAGTGCTAGTTTTCAGAATCAGCTTTCACAGTAACAGTTGATATAGTCAGAAAATGCAATTCTTCAATAAATTTCTCCTATAAGACCAGATTTCTGAAAGCAAAAAGTAGCAGATCTGTTCCTACAGATACCATTAACTGAGGCTAAGCAGGTACTCAAAGAGTTTCTATGATAAATTGCAACATAATATTTCATTGCAGTATAACCTAAGAGCAACAATGTCTCTGCACCACAATTCTCAACATTGCACTCAAAATATATTCCATTAGGCCAAAAATTATAACATTATTCAAATAAATCACATAGACTTTAGCTCATTCAAGAGTTATAATGTGAGAATATTTTCAACTAAATTGATTTTTCTTCACATTTACTGCTCTTTTTTTATTACTTTGCTGTAGTTAACAGAAGTGGCCAGCAGAGGGTACCAATTAACCATGAAGATTCCATCATTAAAGGGACCTCAGTAACAATAGGAAGAATGAAAAGTAGAAATAGGTGTATTCTGACTTGGAGAGTTTTGGTTTGTTCCTTCAGACTTGGTTAGGTACCTTTTTATATGCTAAAGGCAATCAAGAAAATATGTCTATTATGATCCTGATACTCAGATGCTAAATTACAGTATATGTCAATAATAAAATCTACCCAGAAAAATATTACTTTATTCAGATGCTGAATTATAGTTTAATGTCAATAATAAAATCTACCCAGAAAAATATGACTTGTATTTACTTTTCTAAAGTAAACACAAGATACCGGAATGGTCTTACAAAGTAAAGTTTTAAAGCAACAGTAACATATGTTTGTACAGGGGAAGAGAGAAGGAAGGGTTTAAATCCACTTTCCTAAGAATTCACATAAGCAAAAGCCTGCTTCATAATGTTCCATTTGAATTTGAGCTGTTACTCACCCTTCTTCAGTTCTGCAGGAGACCGGCCTTTCGTTTTTGTTCTGTAGCTCTGTCCTGTATGCAAGTATACGAGCATTGCAAACCATCAGGTTTTTAACCGCTTGCAAGAGTTGGTCTTTTTGTGTGCTCACTGCAAGTAGTTTACAGATGCCTTCTCGCATGCGGATTTCAAAGTTAATCTTCTCTTGGATGTCGTATTCCTAGATATGCAAAAAACAAACAAAGGACTAAACAAAAAATCCCAACTAACAATATCCTGAATTTTTAACAAGCTCTACTTATTTCACAGTTGAGATAGAAAACCCTAGGTTTTAATTATATGCAGCCATTACGATGATTACTAAATGTAAAATGATGGTTCTCTCTTCAGGAGCAAAAGAGTAAAACAGAGGATGTAACAGATATACTATATCCATTATACATGCAAATTCCAAACCAGGTAGTAATATTAACTCACTGCAGCAGCTGGAAGTTACTAAAAACTTATGTGCCTCAATGTGTCATTCATAGGATAATAACATATGGTCCTCTCATATGGTCATTAGAAGGCCTAACTGAACAAAGCTTATAAATTAACATCCCACTTTTTACAGTGATCCCTAGTAAAATAAACTCTAAAATCAGGAAAACATCTGAAATATTTTAAATCAGAAATTCAGTCTCCTTACGGGAGATAATTAAGGTGAAGCATCACGGACAGTTTGCTGTCTCCCAAAGGTATGCTAGATGCCACTAACACACACTTCCTTGTTACATGGCCATCCCTGGCCAAACCGAGTCTTTCTGACAGATAAAAACCAGAGCGTTGTCACTGTATTGCAGGGTTGCATTGCAAATACATTGCAAGTCGGTGATGAGTGAAGCTTTTTCAACACTGAGGAGAGAGTATGGCACCATAGACTACCCCCAGTCTTCCCCCTCATGGATTTGCTTGCACAACCAGTGCAGGATAAAGCAGTGCAGCAACACCTCCGCATCCCCAGCGCCTGCTTCTCTATCCATGCTTTTTCTCAGCACTCATCCCAGAAGGAAAGGAGAAGCAAATAGCTTTCATCAATCTTCTTTTATTCTGAGTCAAATTTTACACAGCTATGAAAAGCAAAGCAAGGCCCACACCTGCCCCTAAGAAATAATTACTCATTATTCGAGCCTAAACTAATACATCAGCTGTTACAAAGCTAAATTTCACCTCAGAAGAGTGAAATAGTACTTCCCCCTAACATTTCCCAGGGTGACAGGCCTCTGCGCTGACCCAGCAGAGACCCTGGCTCCTCTCCAGCTCTGTCACCTGGTACGTAACTATGGTGACGAAATAAACTCTCCTAGTTTGGGGCACCTGCATGTATCAGTACTGGGACTTTCAGAACTATGCAAAGGATTTTAGTCCACGCTACACCTCGGCCAGGCTCACATAAAACATTCTGGACTAGCACTAAACGGTTGTTGGGCCATAGCTTAAGTAATCACACCATATAAATCTCATCTGAAGGAATGACTGAGCAGCCTGACGTGGAAGGTATGAAGTTCTTTGTGCCTACCATAAAAAAAAAAAAAAAAAAAAAAAATTGAAAAATTGGTCAGCTTTTTTTTTTTTTTAAGTTCCTTCTAAAAATACAAGCACACCATCTGGACTTGGAGGAGTGACACAGCACTGTTTTGCCATATGCTGCCTACTAATGCACCGTTTCCCCCACGGTCTCTCCCATCCTTCCCCCACCAGCGGCAGCACAACACAGGCAAGGTTACCGACAGCTGTGGAGATGTCCAGCCCCGTGCTCGGGAACTGCCTAAGCGATGCTCTCAGAAAGTCATTTCCTATTCCCCACCTAAGCGTACCTAGAATATACAAAGTTTTAAAGGATTTCTAGTTTTACATAGGTGATGGAGTCATAAAACAAACAAAAAAAATCCAACAGCAGCAGCTAAGAAAAAGGAACTGGATACTGCTGAAGGCAGGACAAACTGAAATTTCATTTTATTTCATTGATATCTTAAATACAGGCTTTCAGAATCTTATTCCAAGGTACGCTTTTGATTTATTACCACCGAGGCTTAAATCTAAACCACCACAGCTCTACTGAATTTACTTAAAATAAGAAATTAGTCAGGCAGCGAGTATTCTTCTAAAACAGAGGCTGCAAAGCCAAAATACGAGCTCGGGGACTTCCCTTAAGCTAGAGACGGGGACGAGTTGCAGTTGACAGGCAGTTGATCTACAGACGCGGCTGAGTTCAACTAATTCAGGTTTTTAAGCGATTCGACGTTTTTAAAAACCCGACCAACAGGAAAATCAGCGGCTAAAAAATTAAAGAGCGAGAAAGGATCACGCCGCGGGGCCCGCTCCGCGGCTCCAGGCGACGCGCCGAGCTGGGGCTGCCGGGCCCCGCCACACCGCTGCCCGCTCGCGGCCATTAACGGCCGGCACCTGGGGCAGCCCCGCTCCGCTCCCCGCCCCGCACCGCCCCCCGGCCGCGGCTCACCAGCCCCTGTCCGCCGGCGCCCGTCCGACACGGCCGCATCCTCCTCAGCGCCGCCGCCGTTCAAAACTCCCGCAACGGCCGCCGCCGCCCCGCCCACCGCGGCTCGGGGACGTCCGCGCTTTGCGGCGCCCCGCGGGCCTCGGCCGCCCAGGCGCGACAGCAGCGCGACAGGCGGCGAGCAGCTCCCCCCCCCACCCCCCCCCAGCGGGCCGCCTCGCCGAAATCACCGGCCTGATAACGCCCGTTAACGTGCCGAAACGCGCCACTCGCCCCACGCCGTGCGGCCCGAATAGCACTGGACGGTGAATTTTAAGAGAATACCTTGCTGGGCTCCCGGTTTCGTCGTCCCTCGTTAATTTACTTCTCTGGAGCGGGCTGGTGCTGCTGCACTCTGGTGAATGTTCTTTAAACGAGCTGGAGCCACGAATTCTGAACCGTTTCCTTGGTTTTCTGCAGTTCATTTAATTACACAGCTTTAATACGATGCCGTAGCTGTGCTAGTAGCGCACGCTGAGAAAAGTACATTACGCTATTCTGTGTGAAAAGGGCATTAATTATTCATTGGGTTGAGCGTAGAGGAAGAGGAGCCATCTCTATCCACTGCTGCCAGTCGCGCAAGCTCTGGGTGTCCTCAGCAGGTCCAGCCAACGCGCCAGAGCGGTGTCTGCCATCCTCCCTGGCCTCCCGGCGTGCCACCCGGGTCCCGGGCAGGTGACGGTCACCAGCACGGAGCCTCGCTGCTTCCCACGCGGCTGTCAGCGTTTGCCAGAAGGAAAATGTGCTGGAACGAGTGAGACATACAGTGTTGCTAACAGCTTTCTGCAGAAGACAGAAGTCTCCTGGCTAACATATGCTTATTTGAAATACAAGAAAATGCAGTTAGAAGGGAAAATTTGAGGAGCCTCGTTCATTCATTAGGATTTCACATAGGTGCTTGGCGGCTGTTTGCCCCCTGGCATTTACACCTGGGGCACAAACACAGGGGGCTAGCCTTCAAGGAAACTCGTGAACTTCCAGACCAAAGGTGGAAAGCAGAGGACAGGGAGCTCTGCTCCCCTCCAAAGTGTTTGAATCTCACCCTGAGACACAGATGGCAGCAGCAGCTGTTCAGCAGTTCCTGTCTCCACCTTGGGCCACATTCCTGAGGGTAAGGAGGCATTCAGATATTCATGAAATACCTTCCTACCATCCTGAAGACTTCTGCGTACCACTGGCAGGACACGTGCCACAACTGGCTTGCCCTGCCCTAGGTTATATATTTATAGACACTACGTTTTTTCTCTTTTTTAGATACTCCCCCCTGTGACTTTCTCAAAAGAAGTCTTTCTGCACTACGTCCAGTGGAGAAATCCCATCAGGGAGCCAAAAGGCTTTTGCTTGATCAAGGTACAACCCTTACAAGCTGTGTATGGACAGCCAAGATATCTAAGAGAGGGTTTGAGGGAGATTGAAAGGAAAGTCTCCATGTAGTTCTAGTGCTTCATGCTTCCAATCGGGAGCCTCACGTTCCCGTCTCAGCTACAGAATTCAGGATTTCAGACACACCAAGAGAGACCCATCAAGAGGGGAGAACACGAGATGCCAGATCAGAGTGCCCTTTTGCGTCACAGTAAGGCATATCTCTTAAGGTATGGTCTGGCCTCTCCTGAATTAGTCAGGGATGGGATTTGAACCTCAAAAATCTCCAAGTAATTTTGTGGGCTACAGAGGAAAACTAGAAACAGGAACACGTCATGGAGAGACCATTCCTGGAACTGAAACCAAACAAGTGAAAGTCTCAAGTTAACTGAACTGCATTGTTGAATCAATGCTTGACCAAAGTAAGCGAGGAGGAGCTCCGGTCGCAACAAATATCAACGTCTGGTGAGTTTTATGTAAAATTATAGCCTTACCATAGACAAAAACAAATAAGGACAGAATCACAGTAATTATGCGTTACCAAAAACTCATTCACCAACTCACAAGATAGCGCGCTACCACAGAAAACTAATACAACATGTAAAAAAGACAACGCTGAAACACTTTCCACCCAGCACCATCCCAAGCAGTTCGGGTTAGACTCCAGAACAAACCCCGCTGCTTCAGGTTTTCCAGAAAGGTTCCCTGCGAGGCTACCGAGAAGAGCTGTCTCAGGTGTGCACCAAAAGGGTTTTGTCAACAGCCAGGGTGGCTACGTGGGTGCAATAAAAATCACTGCAAAAGGACAAGTTATGCCCCAACCTATTTCACGCAATCCGCGTCTCTAAAGCTGTTGGTGTAGACAGCTCCCAGGAATCCATGGCAGCTTTCCAAGAATTTTAGATGCTAATTAGCATGGTTTTGCAGTACAGTCTGTTCAGCAAATCCTAGTCTTAATAAGTCCCAAAATGTGACTACTAACACTGTAAAGAGCCCGTGCCTGCAGCCCGTACACATTCCTACTGACATTGACTGGAATTGGAACCCTTAAGAAATCAGTGGGAGTTAAACGTGTAGGACTCGGCCCTAATTAACATGAACGGTTATCTTCTCAAGCTCAGTGCATATCAGCTCTTGAGCTGGTTCAAATGCCCAGTTCCACTCCATTAGAAACATGTTACTGCAAAGTCTGACTTTTCACGCTCTTGCACCTGCTTCTGCTTTGGTCCTCCTTTGCATTCACTTCCTAGAGGCGTTAGGTTTTTTCCTTATAAAAATCAAGCTTCCTAATTCAGTTGATCTGTCAGATGCTTAATTAAAAAATTAAACATTTCACTGAACTTTTAGTCCTTTCTCTTAAGGGAACATGAGACTGAGGCTTTAAACAGCATTTCTGCAGGTGTTGTACGAGGTGAGATGTTCTCTCCGCACTCCAAGCCCAACTCCAGCGATGCTGCCCTGCTGTTGCAGCACACATACTAATCTGAAATGTAAAAGGCTTTATGCCATCTGCATTATCTAGAGACTTGGAATTCAGCTAGCAACTATTCTCCCTAATTTAAGAGTAATCCCAGCAGACAGCAGCAATAAAAAAAGAAGCGTTGTAACCATGTTTTCTTCTCCAGACAAGCCTCCACTGAAGGGCAAAGAAACCCAAGGCACAACCTACAAAACAAGAACCCTGCGCAGTCACTGCTGCGCTAGTGCAGAGAAGCCAGAAGGGGGTAGGGTGAATTAAATAGGGGATCTATATCTGGCCTTCTGGGGTTTCTTAAATGAAACATTTTTTTCAGATGAATCACACCTTCACACCATCCTTTTATTTGCCACTCTATTTGCATTGCAAAGCATTTGGCTTCCTTCTAGTATTAGGGAAACTGGATAGCAGAGGAAAGATCATTGTCTATCTAAATCACTGTTCTGCTCGAGAGTTACATCAGCATATTATTTTAAATGTTAGGCCCATCATTTTGGTTTAGCAGGTACAAAATGTCTACACCTCCTCTTGACAGCACTGCAATATTTTTCTTAATTTCTTAGTTCCCACAGCTTGCTACACCTACTCCTTGAATATCATCAGTGTGTGCCAGTAGAAATCTATTCAGTTCCTATTCAGATTTATCTTAAATGGAAATATGTGAAGATTTGTACTGGACGCATGGAAAAGAATTCGCAAAGCTTTTTATAACTGACTTCTACTTATTTAATTTTAAACTGAAAAGCAAACTGTTGCCATTGATTGCCACTGACTTTGATTACTATGACATATGACCGCTATAGATTGGTCAAATGGGCAGGGAATCTGGAATTTAGGGTGTTTACCTGCATACTTACCGAAGCCAGGGCTAAGTTAAAAGGCAAAATTATTAACCTCGGCATCTCATTTCTCCATTTCAGCCTGCTGAGGTCAGTTGGAGTCTTTCCTTTTGCTTAGCTGGGCAGAAGGTCAACATGTAGTCCTACAAAACAAATTAAATATGGGTAACTACCTTACTGTCGTGCGCTTCTGCTTCAGTTTTCATTAGATAAGGTGAAAATTAATCATCTGGCCAACGACAGTGAGGTAAAGCCTAACCCTATCAAGGTGAAAGCAATAGCAAGAGAAAAGTTTGTAGGCTCTATTTTACCTAACTGAGCAGCCTAAAGGAGGTATCTTCTCTAAGGTAGCCATGGAGTCAGTCAATGAAGACATCATCCTAAAATGTGCAGGTGCCTAAATTAGGTAGGATGCATCATCCTTACCTTTCTCTGACACAGGCGGCAGACTAGCTTAGAGTAAACTCTTATTATTTCAGGTGTTCTCAGATTAGTTTTACCCTGAGAGCTTGCTCATCTCCTGCTCAAGGTTTTTTAACATTCTGCAGTCCTCCTTCAACTGCTCTAGTGCTCCAAATGGCACTGGGGCCATGTCTCCGTGCGATGCTTTCCTATAATATTTATGGCACCATCAACAAAACATTGATACCAGGTGCTTCAATGAACTATTTTGTTGATTGGTGTATATTCCTGTAGGATTTCTAAAAGAAACTGTAAAAGGCTGAAAAAGCACAGTAATTGTTTTTTCTTTTTCCAGATAAGAGTCCAGAAACTGGCTCCTCCCAGCACTCCTGATGTTGATCTCATCTTCAAGTACCTCCAGATTAAATTACTGTACCCTCTTTAAATAATCATATATGAGATAAATGCACTCAAAATACATTTCATAACAGAAATAGTAAGTTACTAAAAATCCATCCCCATGTGAATTTGGAAAACAATTTCTGAGATAAAACCTGAAAACCTTAAAAATCAAACACTGCAATTTGATGATCCTCTGTATTTTAAAGCTGCTCATGCACGAGACAAGTTAGGAAGTGTGGTTAACTGAGATAGACCAGTCCCAGGTGTTCTTCTGTTTCTGCTTGGGAGACCAGGGGCATTGGTTTTGAAGCCAATTCACACGTGGTCTCCGCATAAGTACAGAATCAACCCCATCAAAAGTATCCTGTTGGACAAGGATCCTCAGAGGTGATCGATAGCCTTCCTCCATCTGAGAAGACACTTTATGTGGACACCCGGTGTCTAACAAAGCATAAGTTTAGAAATGGATATGGTCTCTCTTTTCTGTGTGACCTCCTATCTCCGTAGCAGTTGAAGGCATGAAATTATCTTTAATTCTTTTCAACATTGAAGTTGGTTGAAATTGGCTACTTAGATCCATTGCTAATAGGGGGACATTTACACACACACACACACACACAGAGAAATTGTGGTCATATAAAAATGATACTGCTATGTAAACCCAGAGAGGTCCTTTCAGCTGCTCAATATTAAAGGGATGTTCAGT
The DNA here is from genome assembly GCA_947846985.1 of Fratercula arctica. NCBI lineage: Eukaryota > Metazoa > Chordata > Aves > Charadriiformes > Alcidae > Fratercula > Fratercula arctica. Next base: position 34,119,607 of record CANTUZ010000010.1, read on the forward strand.
ACGAAAAGGATTTCTTAGAGGTTCTACACTCTACATTCCCATATCATACCTTTGTACCAGGATTTCTCTGTTGGGTATACAGTCCTGCTTTGATTTCTTGTGCATTTACTGCAGGTGGCATTTGGCGTATAAAATATCCATCCACCAAATGTTGTCTGGGCAGCCTGCTGTTTGTGTCACAGGAGAATCTAACTAGGCACTATATGTTCTGGTTTCAGGGTCAGGCCTGTTACGATTTTTCCTAATTGATCTTGCACAGGCAAGTGAAAAGTCACTGGATCATTTAAATGTATAGCCATCTTGAGTAAGTGCACTGAGAGTGTCATAAATCTAAAAATAAACTCCTATATGAGAAAATAACGACAGAAAATCACTTTCCTTTTGATAGCCAGAGGACTGCCATCCCATTGCTGGGAGAGCAGAGGTAAGCCCACTTCTGGTAGCATTGTCCCAGGAAAAAGGAGAGATTCTCTAGGTGACCCTGCTCTGGCAGAGGGGTTGGACTATATGATCTCCAGAGGTCCCTTCCAACCCTACGATTCTGTGATTCTGTGATTCTCCCGTTAGCTCTTGGGATGGGCATCAGATTTGCTGTCTGTGGGTGGATACGGTGGATATAGGCTGAGTATTTGCAGACGGTCTCTTTTTTTTTTTCCATACGGTTTAGAATATCTCTGCAGAATACAATGCTTGGCAAGTGGTCTCTGCCTGAAGTGAGTTTGTAGTCTGGTCTGATTTTTTCCACATACCGGAGTATAGGCATCCAGGGAAAGAAAAATGGCACAGCAATGTGGTCTTGAGGCCGAGCAGCGTAAGCCACCCTCTGGGCAGCCAGGGGTGTTCAAGGTCCCCTTGCACCGCAGCTTTGCTAAGGAAGTCAATAGCGACTGTCCCTTCCCAAGGCACGTTTGGAGGTGACAGCTGTCGTCCCAAATCACAATAGCCCATGTCTGGCAGGGCTAGTGAATCAAACACTACTTCTTTGCATTTCACACACTTTTTGGATTGTTTTGATCCTCTCTTGAGGAGGATATTCAAAGGGGTGTGCATAGGAATCCATAGTTTACTGCAAACTCTCCTGTTGCCCTAAGAAATGTTTCTCATCAGTAAGCAATTGGTTTGTCTCTTCCCAGCGACACTTAGTGCTATAAGCATCTATAGCTCTGTAGTTCTTCCTGCCTTGTCACAAAACTATGTTTTTTCTGCATTTTTCTAAGTCCTGAGTTGGGTACCAACTGCACAAATGGGCATTTGACATACCCATCACACCAAGAAAGAGAGAGAATCAAAACAAGATGGATTAAGGCAAATGTTATTTCATGAAAATAACACAGTAAAAACCAAAGAATATCTCATTACTATCAATACACTTTTAAAAAGCAACATAATAACCATTTGTGGTTGGAAATTTCCATCAGAGGTTTTAAGCCTCTGGTCTTGCAATTATGGCTTGCAATTATGTCCTGTTTCTCACAGAAATAGATACCGAAAAACTATTGAGCGGTTTATAAGCACTCAAGTGCTTAGATTAAAGAAATATATACATGGAGATAAAAGGATTTAAATTTTTAGAACTCCCCTTTAATTTTCCATTCCAAGCATCCCTAGTCCCTGTGTCTCCACCAAACTTCCCCCTAAATCCAAACTGGGCTGTGGCTTTCTCCTGCCAGTGGTGACCAGAGGCAAAGCAGTGCCTTTCCCTCTCCCCCTCCGAGTGCAATAGCACTGTGAAATAACTCACCTCCACGAAACCTCAAAAGAGCCATAATGCAACAAAAAGCATTTTCCATGAAATAACTTGCCTCCACAAAACCTCAAAAGAGCCATAACGCAACCAAAAGCACGGCCAATTCTGGGACCCCGCGCAGGGACATGAGGCTGTTCCTGGGAACAAGCCCAGTGTCAGAGACTAAGTCTTTTATAGAGGTGACGATTTTTTGCTGAATCACTCCAGTGTTGGATCAAAATTGTCCAGTCACATGTAAGAGGGACTAAAATACCTTTTTTCCTGAGGTAGAAAGGTCTAAGGCGAGAAACTTGCTGCAAAGGCCCCGTGAATGCCCCGCAGCCGAGGCGCCGGGCAGCATGCCTTCTCCAAGCTCACCACGGTTTCACTGCAGGAAGCCAATCCCGCTATTTTTTCCTGTTACTCCTGTTCCCCTTGAAGTCAAACCCCGGGGAGGGGATGACACTGGGCTAATACCTCTGTTCTCATCAATGTGAGACGGAAACCTTTCTTGCTACTGATAGTATTTTTTGCCTAATAAAATGACCCATTTTTACCCACCATTATGAAAAAGCAGAGGTTGAGTAGTGAATGAGAGTAACTACAATTTACCTGAGGTTGGTTTGTCAGACATTTCGATCATCCTTCTAAGCGTTTCCCAGCCTGTTAAATGAGCTGAGACACCACTTCATGTCACTGTTAGCATTTTAAATTATAAATAATGGTGACAACGAATAGCATCTCGTGTTTTTACAGACAATATCATCTGGAAGAATAAAAGTAACTATTTCTGCCTGGATGCATGGATGACTTACACACATGCGCATATTTACTTGCTTATTTTTAAAACCAAATTGAGTTCTAGGAAGCTATTTCTAGCACTTGATTCTAACCGTATGTTTGTACAGTATCATCAAAATGTAAATAGGGTGTTTAAAGAAAACCCAACAAACAGCAAGTACATTTTTTATAACAGGTTCTTTAAGCAGCTAACACAGAGGGGAAGTTACCCAAATCCGATGTGGGACACAGAGGATCACCTCTTTTAGGTAATTCCCAAATACTGTTTGTGCACTAAGGCCCGGCAATAGGCAGTTTTAACCAACAGGTTATAATCTCTGCTTTCTCTTATTCTTTCCCTACTCGGGAACGGCTTCTCTGACCCCGTCCATCAACAATCTCTGCAACACTGAGTCATCCTACGTACATATACAGGCATTAGATTTTGTGAGGGGAAAACACAAGCAAAAGCAAGCCACTACCTAACAGGAAGACCATTTTTACTTTGTTTATTTCACAGCGTGGACACTCACACTACAGTCTGAATTTCTGAAAAATGCCCCTGCTCTGTCATGCAGTCTCTTCCAGACCCGTATCAAGCTCCACCTTTAAAACACCAGCCCAGGAGGGAGCTGCGAAAGGCATGAGCGGGTTATTGCTCCTCAGGTGCCCTTTGCGTTGCTCAAAGTCTCTCCGCAAACGTACCTCTTTCTCCATACTTCTAGCGAGGGACATGTTCTTTTACACACATAGGTGTGTTGTCACACGTGCCTGCTACACAGACAAGTAGACGCTCCGGCTGAATTGATGTAAACAGCCAATTGGCACCAACAGGCACTGAGACACCCAGCACTTGGCTGGTAGCTCTCACGCAGGCAGTACACACGCTGCTAATCTCAACAGGTTTTTCTCATCGCCAACCTCAGCTGCACAAATTTTTAGGCATTCCTTCTAAATTGTCTTACTACGTGGCATGGCTACGCTGTTGGAGAACAACTACATCTTTGATCATTTTAGGGGTAATAAATTTCATACATAATTGGCACCATATTGGTTTATGTGCTGCCAGCTGAATTTTACTGGCAGTTGTCTCGATAGTTGGCTGGAAAGTCATCCATAGCAAACAGGCTTCTCCGGGCTACGTCTCTGAGGGCTCCAATTTTTGTAAAGGACGAATCATTCTCTTGTTGCTAATGGTTTCACCTCTGGGCATTTCTGAACTGCATTTACTGAGTTTAGGATAAAATGTTTCAACAGGGAATGGGAAGCTGACAACATGCCCCAACTCGAATCCTAGGTAGCACGGCAGCTTTCGCGTAAGCCTTGGAGAGAAACAGCAGGGGAAATTTCACGTGCCGGGATGGCTCACCTGAGTTTAACACAGGAATTAGTCAATCTGGCGATGGGAGCAAGCCCCATTTGGACGGGATCGGTCTGGGCTTTGTCCCTGCTCCCTGGGGAGGATCCTTGGCTGCAAATTGTATAAAGTTAACAGCCATCTGGGGGCAGGAAATCTGAGGAAAAGATAGAAAGCACCACGCCACAATACTTTGTTTTCCTTTGGTGAGGACTTGTCTTCCGGTTTCCAGCCTCATCTAGCGGTAGAAGTGTCTGGCCACGCAGCCTTCAAGACCTACTGCCTGAAATACAGATGTGTATGTAAAAATACTTGGTTTGGGGAATCTTTTTACATAGCAGCTGTTATCTTATCTTTCAAATGATAAGTGTTCCCATGTTTTCATTGCAGATGTGGCAGTGGCTGGAGCACAATATTTCCCAAGAACTCTGCCTTTTACTTATTTATTTTTTTCCAAGGATACATATCTGTTAAAATGAGCTAGAGCACGGTGTTGTCTATTTGTTTGCTACCTGTATATATATCTTTAGTTCATTGCACTTTTTAGCCCCTGTGAATGAGAACATGTCATTGACTTCAGAGCCTTCTTTTGAAAAGAATCTGCTTTGTGCATAAAACCGTTAGCTGAATGTTCTCACGTGCTCACAGTCAGTGCCTTCAAAGTGGTAAATATTAAAGCTGATCCATCACCTTGCTCTGAGCACTGCAGATTTAGCATTTGCAAAGGGTAGCATGCATTATAACAGCAAAAATAAAATTGTCTTTTGGAGGACAATGAAGTCGTGCCTCATTTTGCACTACACAAGACATTGTTTTAACATAGGCCATTTGGCACAAAATACCAGGTGTAACTAAAGGCCTGTTTCTGCAGCAAGCTAGCACCTAACACTCCCACAGTAAGTACCATTCAGACGAGAGCAGGGCTGCAACAAGGGACGACTAGTGCCTTGCCTTCATACTGGCCCTGTGTGCTCAGGTGAATTTCCCTCTTCACGTGTAACAAATTTCTGTCCTTGGCACATGCAACCTCTTGCAGAAGAGGCAAAGGAGTTCAGGACGGCTGTGCAGTCTATGTTGATCTTCTTGCTCGGTTTGAGCTGGTGCTTGACTGTGACATGAATACTGAATATTGCCAATGAAGCTAAAACACCAGAGAGAACCAGGCTCTTTCATCTCACTAGCGCTTAGGAACTAAAAAGTGCTCTGTACTTTCCTTCTAAGTCTGTCCCTTTATTGTAGATTGTGTCCTCCTTCTCTTCAGCATACAGAAAGCCTGTTGGTTTAAGTGAACCCCTCTCCAGTTACTTTGAAAGCCGCATTAATTCCCCCCATTCAGTGTCCTGCCCAGTTGCAGGAACCTCCAGCTTACCAGTCATTCTCCCAGCACAGCAATAGGCGACCCCCCAGAGCTTTACATGTAATGCAAACTAGAAAATGAACTGCTGGTATAATTATCAGAAAAGAGGAGAAAAGAGGAAAGAGGAGAAAGCATGACGGAATAGAAGCAAATTGTCCCTAAACATCCAACAAAATCAAGATACTTTCAGGTGGCATTAAAGATGCAGGTCTGAACTATCTTCTGTGTTCCTATGTGATACTTGGTGTCTGTCCTAGTAGAACTGGGTGGAGGCTTTGCCTGTTTGGTTCGGTGTTGGTTGTCGGCGTGTTCTGCTTTGTTTTCCTGTTTTGTTGACTTAGGTTATGCTTTAAAGTATAACCTCTAGATTAGATTAGATTAGTTGTCAGATTCCTGACCACTCTGATGTGAGCTGCTATCCTATGGCCTTTAGTGGATCTTTTGTCCATAAAAGAGGTGTAACATAGTTCTGCCGTACTTGCTCCCTTCTGCAGTTTTCTCTTCCTCCGCTTGTTCCTTATAACTAGGGTGCATCTTTGATATAGATGCACCAGCATAACATTCCCACCCGACAGAATTCCCCACATAGCAAGATAAAAACATGTTGATATCATCTTCCATGGCACAAAGGATCTTTAAACAGGGCTAAAAAATAATCCACCCCTGAACACTGAACATGGCCACTTGCTGTGCTTTCCCTATGATGCAGACACATCTATTCAAAGCCAAGTGCAAACGCCAGGAGAAGGGAATACTTTTGCTTTAAAGGCAACCGGCTCTCACTTCCTTGACAAAAGACGTTGCTGCAAAAAGGGGAGTCCTGTCTGCCCCTGGCCCAGATATCAGGGATGGGGCAGAAGAGGGGATGGGGAAGCACAGCGCCCCCTGCTTCCCGCAGGGCTCTCCCATGTGCTTGCGTAAGGCAGAGGACTGAATTTGCCACCACAGCTTAACACTTTTCTTTTTATGTCTCTGCTTATGTAAATTAAAAACTTTTAAAACCCAAGTGCATAGGATTAGGCACCAAAGCAGCTAATTAGTTATAGATGGCAATTCTCAGTCCTTTTGTGGCCTTTTTGGGCACTTTTTTGAGTTGCGAAATCAGTGTGATTTATTTCACACGTAATTCCTCAAACGTGGAAGGCATGTGGTATGAACTTTTAAAAGCGATGTTCCTTACCATCCGGTGTCCATTGCAGAAAGAACGCTATGAGAATGAAATAGCTTGAAATTCTGCTTTGATGGCATGCTTTGTACTTTTCTTTCCTTTGGAGAAAATGTCTATATTTTAATAAGTCCCAACGAGGAAAAAGCTTTGCTGTAGGGAGAAATCCTTCTTTAAAGATATTCTGACATGGTTTTTGCTGTCTTTCAGTCTCTTTTTTTGAGTGGGGCAGCTTCTTCCAAAAACAAATGACCCCCTATCTGCTGCACATTGCATCTCATTTCGGAAAAGCTCTAGGAACAGCAATTGCTGTGCACCTCTCTGCTCTGTTCTGTCGTCTTTCAGTGCATAAATCTGGTAGCAAATCCCACAATTAACACCCGAACGGGAACTCACGTGCTGCACAGAGCTGGCTGATGCCAAGAGAGCCGTGCTGGGTTTGTCCCTCGCTGCCACCGGTGATGTCCTCACCCTGTTCAGCTGCTGTTACTCGTCCCCAAGTACCAGAGCTCTGTTGCCAGAGCTGATGCTGCTCTGTGGAAGATTTCAAAGGGCCGCCAGTGTGAACAGCAGGAGCAAGACAGCTATGTTAAAAGGCTCCAGCTCATTCTCATGTACATTACAACTTAGCTCTTAGACTTTCATCCCCTGAGGATAAGGCGTTGGAAACTTGGTATGTTCCTCTTCCCCTTCAAAATAAGCACAGGACAGAGTAACTCGGTTGGAAGGCAAGTCCCCTCAACTTTTCTTCGCTCTCAAGGTGTTAGTTATATTTTGTTTATCCTCCCAACTGACTGAAGTAACTTCTTTTGAGGAAAAATCAAGATGGCTGAAGTGGAGGCCAGACCCACTGCTGACACTCCTCCCCACCTTGTTCTTCTCCTTTTGGAAAATATGCCCGCAGCCATCTCACACCTGGCAACTCTCACCAGATACGGGCTAAATGGTGCAAATCAACATGGAAGAGAACACTTTGTTCTCTTTTTTTACCCAGAAGAGCATGCAACAGTATGAGTAGAGAAGAGGAAAGCTAAACAACTTTCTGGAGTCAGCTCCAGCCAAGGGTTACCCATGGGAACACTAATGAGCTCGGAGAATCTGCAGAAAGGCTGGAAGCCGACTGCAGACTGGGTGGGATAAACTGCTGCACGACCAAGAGCACTCTCACAGCATGCTGCCTCTCTTGTTGCTGTGACAACAAAACTAATTTGAAAGCACAGATTTGACCTTTTTTATTTTTTATTTCAGAAGACAGTAAATTGACTTTCACTGATCAGATTGAAGCCCTCCCCCCCCGAAAGAGGAGGCCACAACTAAGCAGCACCAAACGGTCACACAAACCCAATACGTGCATTCACGTTCTCCTTCCCGTTACTCAATCAGTATGCTACAAATGCACCACTGAAAGTCTCTTTCCTACTGGGTGGGTATGAGTGCCCATGGCAGTAAAATAAACTTCGTTGTATGTTTGATGTATCCTGAATATATCTGCATGCAAAGCTAATATGAATTCCAGTCTAAGGCACCACTACCATAAAAGTCACTAAAATACTTTTTTCAAGTTTATACGGTCTTTCCTTAGGTTTTACTACTTGTTACTTCCTCTCAATTAACAGAGAGATGTTAAATATTAAATGTAGGTAAGTTTCAGCAACTCAAATGATCATGTGCATTTGTGGTTCACACTGAAACACCAAGAAAAACAGGGCATTCCCAGCATACAAATTAAGCGAGCTGAATAGGCACACCTATTTCGGGCACAGCTTTTGCAGCGGAATGGGGGGACTGTGCTACTTACCAGAGCCAAACTCATAATCCCATCTGTATGCAGTGGTAACGGATGTGCAGTCATGTGCATCCATCTTTATATACCCATATATAGTTCACTAAAACTTCCCCAACAGAAAACTCTCTGCACATTCACGTCTCCTATAAACCGGCTCGATCACACAATGAAGACCTGGGTGGGGAGTGCGGGCATGAAGGGGAGAGGCAAAAATTTCCGGCACCCCTTTTCAAAGCAAACCAGTAAACAAACAAGGGAAATCAGAGGCTGCTGAATGCAGCCAAAGTGAGCGTAGTGAATCCAGTTCCACGCCACATGAAAAAGGCCCCCACAAACATGTCAGCATCGTGAGCCTGAAGGGGAATGTGGCTGCAAGTAAAAACAAAACTGACTCACCTATTTTCCTTGTTTAGGAAAAAAAAATAAATCAGAAGATAAACAACTAGGGTAACTCTTGAAAAGCAAACTGATTTTATAAAACTCCCTATTCTAGCCACCTTCAGTAAAGTGTAATTATCAGCCAAACAAAATTTACTTCACTTCTGAAGCTTTTTGAAGATTTTTAAGCTTGTAGGAACCCTCAAAATAGGAAGAGGTCAGATAATCAGTCTCCACCCAAAATCAGCAACTACGGGACCCAGTATGGCAGATACAGATCACTACCTGAAAAAAAAAGCTGAATATTCTGAATATTCCACCTTCCTTGCAGCACCAGGCAGGTTGGTGCATGCTGGTTTAATTTAAGTAGCTTTTATCCTTCTGGAAATCTTATTGCAAAGTGTTTAAAGAGATCTTGAAAGAGAGAGATGCATACAAACAAACTGGGTAATACCTCCCCAGCACTTGGCAAAATTTCAGAGATAAGTCACACATTATGGCTGTGTAAATCTGGGCTTTGTATAAGTGATAGTGTTAAGATTCTACCCACTCCAGATTTAAATCATGGGAGATAAAGCTCAGACGTGTAATGGCTGATGTACGTCCTCCGCTGTAAAATGCACGCTTACTGATATATCAAAGGGAGACGGTTCCTCTCCGAATGCTGAAAGGACTGAACTCCACATCCACATGGGAGCATCAGGAGTAGTTAACCGAAGAGACGAGGAGTTGGATCCCAATCCAACAAAACAAATATTTAGAGTGCAAGTAAACCCTGAGAAATCTTGAAAGAAGAACTGCTGGGGCTAGATGGTTGCTGGATTTCAGGTCTAACTGAGCAAAACCACATAGCTTATGCTGCTGATCAATGGGCTCCTTCAAAGCCGTCAACATTTTGTTTCCAAGACCACTAGCTGGAGGGGGTAGGTGGGTGTCAGCTCTTTTAAATGTGGACGAAGCCTCAGGTAGCCTCCCACCAGGCTAAGTTCACTTCACTTGTACAGCATTCATCTGCATCTTTGAGCACCAGCACTGAATACCTTCCCCTGATGTGGAGAAGGTCGGAAGGCAATGGGCACAACATAGAGACATAATGGAGAACAGAGGAGAACAGCCAAGAAAAAGGGGACCAAACCAGGGTCACATCCATACATCTGTCTGGTCCTGCCAATGTCGGCCTCCTCCAAAGAAACAATCAGGACCCCCAAATTTGGAGGCAAGCACAGTTCAAAACTACTCCTTCCTGACCTCCCTTCTGGTTGTTGGTACTGCTAGATGACGGAAGAAGGGAAAAACACCACATTTAGACAAGGTAATACAGGACAACTAACTCATGCAAAACGTTGCAGCCTGGATGGTAGCCCACACACTTTAAAGATTAGCTCTGAAATGCAATTTGAGTAACTTCCTTTGATGTGCCATCTGGTGAATCATTTACTGGGAATGTCTTAATCACATCAAAGGCATCTATCAAATGCACACGGATTTTCTCAGTGTTTAGGACTCTGCCTGTATATTGCACTCAAGGAACAGATATATTAGTACAGAATTAAACTTTACCGCAGTGCTTTCTCCCACAGCAATAAAAAAAAAAAATCTGCAGCATATTACCACTATGGCCTCAAGCACTAGATTTTAGAAGAGCAATATTTCACTATTACCTCAAAAATGCTGCTGCTCTACAGTCAGCCTTGCTCATATCTCTGAAAATTTGTAAAAATAGACACACACCTGTGGTATAAAAAAAAAAGCTTAGAAGCATATTCTTGTATTGAGGGGACCCATTGGCAGCATGCTCTAACATCAGTCACGTTGGTGTAGATCTAGGGCAGATTTAGATCTAGGACAGATTCAGATTAGATATAAAGAAGGCATTTTTTACAATGAGGGTGGTGAAACACTGGCCCAGGTTGCCCAGAGGGGTGGTCCATGCCCTGTCCCTGGAAACATTCAAGGTCAGGTTGGATGGGGCTCTGAGCAACCTGATCCAGTTAAAGATGTCCCCGCTCATTGCAGGGCGTTAGACTAGGTGACATTTAAAAGTTCCATCAGACCCAAACCATTCTGTGATTCTATGACATCTGTTCCTCATACTCAAAATGGAAATCCCATTACTGCTGACTCCCCCTCCTTAAATCCCGAGGCTAAATTAGGGCAATATTTACAGAAAAGATACCTTTCTGTCTACTAAAGATAGTTACCACACACAATTACACTCCCAGAAAGCCAAGGCCAGGTTACACCTATTTGCACGTGTCTTGTCTTCCTGCTAAAACGGTTTTAATCGTCTTATTCTTCAGCACCTCCCCAAAACATGCGCACACACACACGCTAACAGGACTCCCGCAACACCCCACGAATCCCAACCACCCGGTGCCCGAGGCGGGGGGGGCGAGGTGGGAAGACACGGCTCCCTGGCGGGGAACGACCCCGGCTCCCCGTCCCTGTGCCCCCAGCTCCGTCCCCGCCGCCGCCCGCGCTGCAGCCGGCCGCCGCTCTGCCCGTCCCTCCCGGCCCGCCCCGCCCCGCCCCGCCCCGGCCCGGCCCCGCCCGGGCGCCGACAGCGTGCGGCGGCGGCGCCGCGCTGGGTCTGATTTACGGCTCTGCTGAAAACGGCTCCCCCGCCGCCGCCGCCGCGCCGCCACCGCCGCCAGCAACAAGTCGGGTGAGTGCGGCGGCGACAGCGACCTTGCGGCCGGCGGAGGCCAGCGCCCAGCCGGGCCCCGGCCCCGCTCCGCCCCGGCAAGGCCCCGGGCGGCGGCCGAGGCGGGCGGAGCCGCGTCGCGCCGGCGGGGCCCTGCGGCTGGCCGTGCCGTGCCGTGCCGTGCCGGACGGCTGGAGATGGCCCGATAGCCCTGAAAAATCACCGGGAAAGTTTCCCAAGTTTCCCGGGCGGCGCTGCCCCGGCCCCGGGCGGGCGTGAACGCGGGCGCCGTTCTCCCCAGGCAGGGCCCGGCGAGGAATGCAACAGCCGGCCCGGGATGAAGGCAGGCACCCCTGGCAGGAGCCGCTCGGCAGCCTCGGCGTCTGCCTCCCCTTCCGCTGCCCGCGATGCGGCGACCACAGCCGGTTCCGGAGCCTCTCCTCCCTGCGGGCCCACCTGGAGTACAGCCACAGCTACGAGGAGAGGAGCCTCCTCACCAAGAGCGGCAGCCTCTTCTCGCCCCTGAAAGACGTGGAGCTGGTCTCCCCCCCCGAGCCCACCACCCCCGGCAGCCTGGGGAGCCCCGGCAGCGCCCTGCGGCAAAAAGGGTCCTACCTGAATTTTCGTGACGCCTCCTTCGAGGGCACGAAGCGAGAGGTGGAAGCTGAGCGGCCCGTCTCCTACGTGGCAAACTATGTGTCAGCCGAGTCTCACGGCGAGCAGATCGCTAAACCTGGCCTGCCGGCCACTGACTCCAAAGCCTCCTTCGAGGCACACGTCAGAGAAAAGTTTAACAGGATGGTAGAGGCTGTGGACAAAACGATCGAGAAGCGAATAGACAAGCTTACCAAAGAGCTGGCCCAGAAGACGGCGGAGCTGCTGGAGGTGCGGGCGGCCTTCGTGCAGCTGTCCCAGAAGAAGCAGGAGGTGCAGCGGCGGGAGCGGGCCCTCAGCAGGCAGGTGGACGTGGCGGTGGAGATGATCGCAGCCTTGAAGCAGCGCCTCACCGAGTCTGAGGAGGAGCTTCACCGGAAAGAGGAGTAAGTGGGGAGGCGAGGGCTGATGGCTTTGGGTGGGCTGGCTAGCACCTGGGTGAGTAAAACCTTTTGGGGGGAGAAGAAGGGGGACGGCTCGGTTGCTTGCTGGTTATAAAAGGGCGTGGTGCTCACCAGCTTCTGATCACTGTGTCTCTAGAGTTGTGGTCCATGTGACCGTGTCCCCTGCAAGGCAGGGGACAGCTTCCTGAGCAGGTGGCTTTCATGCTTGACTCCCCAGTGACTAACTTTTACACTCTCTAATGCCTGTGTTGGGTCCCTGGTTTCATGGGGGTAGGGTCAAGCGGAAGCTATCATCAGCATGTAATCTGATTTACACTGACACCCCTAATCCATTATCTTTTTAAGAAGAGACGGGTGGGTAAGTGCTGGAGGAAGTAGGTAAGACTACCAAATAGCACCTTTTCCCTGAAGTCACCCTGCTGTGGTCAGCGGGCTGCCAGTGGCATGGGATGGTCTTCTGTACTGGAGACAGCACTCCAAAGGCCACATCCAAGTAGGTGTTCCAGGCAGACCCAGAACTGTGAAACTGGGGTCGCTGATATGGGAACAGGGAGCAGATACCAGAGTTGTTCTGACTAACCTAGGCCATCTAAAAATATGTTCGTGATGTATCCATTAAATATGTAGTGGTAGCTCATATATTATTCATACATGAACTACTTAGTTTATTCGGCACTTGCCGAAACCTTTCAGGCTTTTCAGAGCAACACAACTTATTTAGAGGAATGCAAATAAAGAGCCTTGGTAATGGAGTGCCTCTAAACCAATTCATCAGCTTACAAAGGGAAGATGAGAAGTGCTAGTTGCCATGACGCTGATCTCAGAAGAAAGAAGGAAGGTGGTGTAGGAGTTCAGTGTAGGAAGTTTGGAGAGCTTTCATCGCTCCTTCCTGTAGTCTAAGGACCAGAAAGAAAAGATGATGATGGCTCCTGTATCAGTGGGAGTCATCTATCTTGAGGCAGTGCTATAGATTTCCCAGGAGAGGGGACAGCAAAGGTGGTGGGGTTTGAACCTCTGGGGTGTGTATCATCCTTGAAGGGGGATATTCAACAGAACATCTGATTTCTGAATATCAGGGGATCTGCATGGAAGAGAAGACCGAAGGGCTCAGGATAAAGCTAAAGATAATAGAGGAACTGAGACAGATTTGAAAGTATGCTGGATGGAGGCCATGAAGATAACTTCAGTTTGAAGGAGTTCTGGTATTCCCATCTAGCCAAGCTTCCCTTATGTGCTCTTTCACAGCATGATTCATCCTACTTGTTCTAGAAATGTATCTCAGAGAGGGAGAGATTGCTCTATGGAGAGCTGTCCTCCCTCTGCAGACTAGAGGGGGACCTCAGGTAAGCAGCTGTCTTGGGCTAGATGCTGAACTTCAGATAACTAAAGTTTAGTGGTTTGAATCTTAACCCAAACTAAACACAGCATGTGTTTTGGTTTTTTTTTTTTTTAAATTCAAGGCTTGAGATCCACAGGAAAAACATGACTGTCAGGAGAAAGCAGAAGCCATTCAGTGGAGTGAAACTAGACTTCCGCAGTCCTGCGAAAGAAAAGAGCGCGTGGAAAAAGAGGAAGGGGAGAACGGAGTTATCTGTGTAGAAAGAATGGGTATGGTACAGGGAGGACAGCGAAGGACACTGATCTGTGAAAAGAACAAGGCAGCAAAAGTTGTGATTTTAAACCATATTAGGAAGCGGCCACTTGCCCCCTTGGCAGAATGCTTGCTAGCACCAGTGACAGGCTGTGGTTCTGAGGCCAGAAAAGACTGAACACGGAATGAGAGAAGCGGGGAAACACTGTCCTTCACACTAGGACAGTGCCAGGCTTGGGAAAGGGGCAGGAGCTCAGATGATTGCTGTTACAGTTCTAAATCTATAAATTCATCATAATCCATCAATTCATTATAAATTTATAATTCACCTCTGAAGGAGGAGGGTGAACACGTAAGCAGATGAGGAGGTAGCTCCTGAGTTGGCGTTACAGGGAAGACTGAAGGTGACTTGACTAAGCAAAAGAGGCAGCCACACAGGAGACTTCACCTGAGTACCCAGGGTATTGCTCTTCTAGGATTACCGCTAGCTTGCTTCATCTTTCAATAAAGAAGATTAAAAAAACTTGGAAGCATAAGCAGCAATAGGAATGAGTGACTAGATATTACACAGTGGTGTGTTAATTTCTAAAGGTAAACGGGCCTAATGCATGCTAGTGGGTAGGATGAAGGAATATCAGCCCTCAAACCAGGACACCAGAGGGGGAAAGAGGGGAGTAACGGTATGGTTTTGTATATGCCAGTGCCAAGCCCTATAGCGTTGCCTCTTAGAAGCCACTGTGAAGGTACTCTGAGGGGCGTGGGAAGGTAGGCAGGGCATAAGAATAGGTAGAGATCACCTAGGAAAAGCTGAAGATGTGTCACTTTTTTTGCTTGTTCAAACGTTTCCTGCGTTTCCCATCTTGGAGGGTAACAAAGGATAGTGCCATAGAAAAATGCGCTGTATGGCTTCCCAATTAAAAGGTCATTGTATAATTAGCAATTTGAGAAGGAAGGTAGATATAATGCTTTGTAAAAGCAGGACTAGTACTTACAGGGGCAGCTTTTCAGATTCTGAAACCTTCTGAACATTCTGAACCTCTAAAAATGTTTGGGACATTAACTTTGCACCAGTAGCCGGGAGGCACTGGATGGTATGCCCTGGTAGAGGGAGAAGAAAGGATGTTCATGACTATGGTAACAAGCGTCACTTGTCTGGTTTTCTAATGGACTGTTGGTAAATTCCGAGACCTGTCTATATATTCAGTCCTTTGTGCGCTCAAAAACTTACTTACCTGGTGTGCTGAAAAGACTTTCTCCTTCAAAAAATGAGGATCTCAACTTTGGCTTTGATTTCTGGAAGAAGTCCAGATGATTAGAAGGCCAAACAAGACTGCTTAATGGAAATTGCAGAAGCAGGAGTTCTCACTGCAGACTGTGGAAAGTCAAAGGCAGCCCTTAGGGATTGCTTTGATACTTGCTGACCTTCAGAAATTAATGCTTTCATCAGTTTCTTTGGACTTTTTTTTTTTTTTTCCATTTTCCATAAGCAATCTTGTGAATAGGGATAACTTTCCCAAAACTAGCGTTGATATTGAGCCACTGTAGCTGAAAATTTGTTCCTTTTTCCTCTTCGTAGAAGGAAAAAGAAAACACCTTCTTCCCAGAAACACCTCCTTATCATACTGTTTCTAAGGAAGTAGAGGAAACCGGTCTTCCCTTGGTTTCTGAATGGTTGTCCCCACTACCAGAGATCATGGAATAGGGTGCATGTGAAGGCAAGAAAGGGTTTATAATCAATATGCACTTCTAGATCCCAAAGAGAGTGAGGTATGGCTACTTCTCAGTCTGAGAATTAGAAACAACAACAAAAAAAACTCCAAACAAAAAAAACCCAACCCCAAAAACTATCCAAAAGGGCGGGGGGGGGCGGAAGAGTTCTAGTCCAAATCTTAGATAAGGTCACAAAAACTCTTCTTTGGAGGCTCTTCTAGAAAAGAAGCTGCCAACTTCTATGGGGATCCCTTCAAGTAACTCTTGAATAATAACTAGGTTCTGATAAAGAAATTACAGGTGTTTATACTGGGCCCATATTTGAACATTCCTCCAAGTCCACCTACACTGTCAGTATCTTATATGAATGGACAGTCATTATCAGTGATTAAATTACTCCATAATACTGAATTTAACAATCTAGTATATTTTCATCTTTATGAAATGTGCCCAGATAAGCCAGGGACCTGTCTGGGCTATTAGGCTTGACCTGTTCCTACATGTAAGAATGAAAGCATTAACCAGATACAGAAGGCAGAGAGGGTGTATTTGTGGGTTTAACCATCACTCCTGACCTATAAATTGGCTATGGGAAAAAAAACCCCAAAGTTGTGATTTAAGAAGCTTCCCCTTTAGAAGGGTATACAAGAAGATGACAGAAAATAACAGTGTAATTGGACTTTGGATAATGGCTCTGATTTTGGATCTGATTGTGAACTCCAACAGGAGAACTAAGAGAAAGGAAAAACATACGTTAGCAAGAATAATTTGGTTAGGAAGCCCCAAGAAGCCTTAGGGAGGAGAGATATAAATTCTTCGTTTAAAAATCTGGGTTTCTGGAATAAGGAGATGGAGCTCTTCTAGGCCTCACATCTTTCCTTTCTGCACAGCCTAGCGAAGGCAGACATCGCACTGCTGTGACTGGCAATCCTCAGCAGAGCCAGTAGACCTGAGGTCACTTTGACTTGGTGGAATTTCATTTCTACCTCTTTGTTCTACCTGTAAAAGCCCGTACGTCCTGAGCCTTTGCCTGGACCAAGCACGTGAGATAGATAGATAGATTAAAAACTGATCCACCAAGTGGCCTCATTATCAGAACCTGGTTTGTCTGATGTGTTCTCCAAAGCAACCAGCAAGTCTGTAAACTTCATAACTGTATGGGGAGTAAATTCTTCTCACAGTTACATTGTTGTTGCTAATCAAAGCACTAATTTCAAATGACAGCACTCTGAGGATTTACTGTTGACCTCTCATTCTGATGAAAGGGAGGGATGTTGGTTTAGGCTATCAGCAGGCACAGGGCTGCCCATTTGAAGAGTTTGTAGGGTCAGTAAAGTTATTTCTTTAGACTTGTCAGTTGATTATATTTTGTTTGTTTTAAATAAAGCCTCTAGCAGTCCAACAAAGGCAGCAATAAAGCAAAGAATATCTGTTTAGTTAAATTTTATTCCTTTTCCCTTACAAAAATGGCTCTGCTAATACAGACACAGGTGCATGCGGTTATATTAGTGTGATGCCCTCATGGAGATGAGCTGTGGTGAGGGGTAGGACAGGTGGAGGTACCACACTAGCTGTACGAATACATAGTTGAAGTAGTATTACTCTAAGCACAGAAAAGCCTTACAGAAGTCACTCTTGTGTCACTCTCATATTTAGAAAGTCAAAAGTCAGAGGGTTCTTTTATTATTATTTGTGGCTGAAGAAAGAAAACTGTATGTTCTAGAGAAGCAGGCACAGCTACCAAAGATGGGACCCAGTTCACCAACCTGCTTCAGCTGGGCCGTGAACAGTTTTGATGAATGATGGCTACAGGATCAAGCTTTCAGCAGAGCTGCTGAGCAAACAAATGATTTAATTAGAAAATGTGCCCAGAAAGGGATTATTCAATGTTTGATGAAGGAGAATGCAACTCAGAGTGAGTACTGTGATCTTAAAGATAACACAGAAGCCTGCCCAAAGGGAATAAGACTGTGTTGAATAAGATATCAAGAAAACCATTGAAACTAAAACCAGCTATGAACTTAACTTCTAGAGCACGCTGAGAGGCTTGTTTCTGGAAGTTATGTAAGAAAATGAAACTGGTAGAGTTTGATTTTAAGTAAGTCTGAACAGGGTAAGCATTTGAAGTTATGGTCCTCAACTGGAAGCTACCTTCAATGGGTACTTGAACAATTTCACTTTGTCTCCTAATTATAGGGTAAGAACATTAATGTAGTACGTTGCCATATCTCAGATGGTTATTTCTCTAACCAGTCTAATGCATTTGTTTTGAGACTGTCTGGTCGTGCTTCTCCTCTGACATAGCCTGGAACGCAAGGGCTATTTCAGAATAGCTGTGGTGGGGAGCAGTTATTCTGGCCACTGGCTTCACCTTAAATTTGCAATTAATGGAACTATCTGTGTTAGTAACATCCCCACAATGGGATTAAGAGTTGGCTTTTAGAGATCACTGCAATTTATGCTTTAAAACAACAGCTTTCCTTAAAATATGATTTTTTTTCTACAACAGAACATTTTTGATTTTGCTCTAAGAAGAATATGACCACAACTACACATCATTCTTCCACCTTCAGTTTCAGGTGGTCCCACTCCTTCTTCCATGTTTCCTTTCATCTTCCCACTCAAGAGATTACTGCCCCCCCCCGAGCTGCACCAGTTCAAGCGTAGCGTGACTATCCCACAGAATGGCTCTCTGAAATAAAGCATTTTAATCTTCACAGTGTCACCCCGGGAAGTTCAGGGCTCAGATCTAGAGCACAACCCACTGAATGGGTGCAACTGGTAGGACAGTAACATTCTGAGGGGAGGAGGTGTGAACCTCTTAAACCAAATGTGCCGATAGTGGTGTAGGAATGTGAAACCGCAACCTCATGAATAACAGATAGCAGCCTTCAGGCAGTAACACCAATGGGATGGCAGATGAGGTCAGCGGCATTAATGAATGTATGTATTTTAAATATTTTCACAAGTAAATCATGTGTGAAATTTTCACAAGCAAATCACTTTACAACTTAACTGTAGTAGGCATTTTTCCATCTTCAGGTAAAATAGTATAAGTGTTTGGTTTTCTATTGATTTTAAGGAGAGTTATTCCCAACGCAATTCTCTAACGGGATTTGATACTCGGGCGCAGAGTCCGCACAGAGCCTCATGCTTGTCTCCACCTACAGAGCAGTTGCAGGTGTCGAAGTTGCTGTAAATAGTCCTGGGACTGGTATTATGCTTCTGTAGGAGGGCTGGGTCGCAATGTGAGAAACTATTAGCCTTTCTTGTCAGTTGTTAAGGAGCTGGAGCTATCCCAACCTCTGCACCTACTCTGTGTATCACATGCTTAACTGCTGAGAGCCATACAAATACTAAGGGTATCTGCAGGGTCCACATGCCAGCAACTGCTCTGGTAAACAAGAACTGCAGCTCACTAGTCCTGCAAGGAGCACTCTGTGATCTAGTGGTAAAGGCAGAAGAATAGATGTCACCTGCTCAGTCTGTGATCTATAACTTTATTTACCACATCTCATGCTGTTTCATGACACCAGCCTCCATAAAGATGGTTTCAGGAAAAGTTTCAAGGCAGGCTGTCTGGAGTTTTTCTGTAAGGGCAGCTAGGCTGCAGCCGGAATGCAAAATGCTGAACTAGTTAAGTCTGGTTAACTAGAACAGGTTAACTCCCTGGCAGAGTCAGATTAAAGTAAAAGCGGATAGTCTTTCTTTCCTACAGTGAGTCCTTCCCTCTGCACTTGTTTTTTCAGCTGAGCACCTATGGGTTGCCTGCTGCACCGCAGTAGATTCCCCCTGGACTCCTCTGACTCTGGGATGAGCTCTTCGTCAGTCTGGCAGTACAGAATCATAGAATGTGTTGGGTTGGAAGGGACCTTTAAAGGCCATCTAGTCCAACCCCCCTGCAGTGAGCAGGGACATCTTCAACTAGATCAGGTTGCTCAGAGCCTCATCCAGCCTGGCCTTGAATGTCTCCAGGGATGGGGCCTCCATCATCTCTCTGGGCAACTTGTTCCAGTGTCTCACCACCCTCATTGTAAAGAACTTCTTCCTAAGGTCTCATCTAAACCTACCCTGCTCTAGTTTAAAACCATTGCCCCTCGTCCTATCGCTACATGCCCTTGCAAACAGCCCCTCCCCAGCATTCTTGTAGGCCCCCTTCAGGTACTGGTACAGGCTCCTCTTGGGCACCTCCCGGGTTGCATTCCCCTCTCGCTTCCCTCACCCTGTCACCACAAGCTGCTGGCAGTTTGATGTGCCCTCTGCTCTCTGGGCAGCAGCAGCAACCTCTCCTCCTGAAAGGTTTTGCCTGA
The DNA here is from genome assembly GCA_947846985.1 of Fratercula arctica. NCBI lineage: Eukaryota > Metazoa > Chordata > Aves > Charadriiformes > Alcidae > Fratercula > Fratercula arctica. The sequence continues at coordinate 34,139,469 of CANTUZ010000010.1, forward strand.
CAAGAGCACCCAAGACAAAGCAAGAAACCCACCTTTCTCCCTGCTGCCCAGTCACAGCCCTTTAACGGAATGTTTTGCTATACAACATACCTTGATACCGGTATAGTAAAATATGAGCAAACAGAGATCACTCTGCTGCCCATTCCAGAAACTTACAGAGATGTGAGCTGCGCTGAGCATCATCTGCTCTACTCAAAATTTAGTGGCAGGATGTAGATCTTACAGCACGACAGGGAGTGCCAGGGTGCAGTGAGCGAAAGAAAAGGGGCAGGAGGCTGCAGGCTGATGGGCAGGGAGCAAAGAGAGGAGCACAGCAAGGTGATGCTGAGAGCAGAGGAGTTCCCAAGGGGAGTTAATAACTCTACGTAACCTTTTCTCATTATAGCAGCAGTGCTCCAGATGTAGAATAGTCAGCACAGGGTAGCAGAGACCTCTCATTAGAAAGGGCAACGCTTCATGTCTGAGCCAGGCTTTAACAAATGATTCCTGTTTCAGGTGAGCGCTGCTGACGAGGCTGTTCTGCCAAGACACAGCCCAGTGGGTCTGTGCTGCTGTGCTCTGGTTTACGCCGCTACCAACTGGGCCCCACAGTATGAGCCCACAGGCTCAGTTTCCCCCCGACTTCATGAGGAGCAGCATCTGACCTCTGTGAACATCCATCTTTCCACAAGCGTGAGAGCAGAGAGTAAAAGATAGAAATTGTATCACGTAATCCCCCCAAAACTGGCAGAGGCCTGGACAAATACATCAAAAGTAAAATTGAGAACATAAGCAAAAAATCATCACAGATATCTAAAAGTAGAATTGGAGGGAGAGGGTCATCAGTATGGCTGAGAAAAAGTCTGGGCAAACTACAAGAGAGAAGAAAGGCAATTAAACAGGTAAACAGCAGCTGCAGGAAGCTACACTACTACTTTGAACCATTTCCCTGTTGTTCATGGTAGGAGGAGGGTAAAAATTCTTCTGGGAACTCCCTTCAGGTAACCAAGGCGTAGCCGTGGCACGGAGTGAGCTCCCTGAGGAAGAGGTGCTGGAGGAAGTAGAGACACTTATTAGCAGTCACTCCGTGGGGCTTGATGTTCTGAGAGATGAGAATGAAGTGTGAACAACGTAAGTAGCTGAACTAAGAGAAATGCTGCTTATCAGGACAAGGCCTAGTGGGTGGGTGTATTCTGGCTCCCGTCTTTATAAAGGGCATTTACAGAGTGTTTGGTACCATTTCAGCCCAAAGAAAAATTTTTAGATAAAAGTTGTAAGAGGCAGGTTCATAGGCTGTATAGAGGCAGCTAAACAAACAGGGAAAAATTATGGAAATGCTACTACTGCTGCTAATAACAGTTCCTACAAATAATGCCATGTAGGATGCCAAGTTATGTTGAGTAATCTAGAAAGTAGGGAAAATAATAGGGAATTTATTGACACTATATGTCTGTTCTCCTCCTGATAGTCATCTAAGTCTTCCAGTAAAAACACTGCTTCCCCCGTACCCCTTATGGCACACCTCACTAACGAGGTATTTGTAGGAAAGGAAAATTTGTGAGTGATCTGTTCATGCCGTGGAGCAGGTGATTAATGAATGCTTTTTAATTACCTTTCCCGACACAATTACAGACGTTAGGGTCCTTGAAACTATCACCCTTTTATAAACAAATGCCAGGTACTTGATGCCCATGGCCTCCCACCGCAGCCAAACACAGGAGCTGGCTGTGGCCCTGGGAGGGATGTCCTTAGGGTGTCCTGGGCTGGTGGCTCCCCACTCTGCTCAGCCTTCCCGCTGGAGGGCCAGCAGCCTGGCAGGCCATGTGCAGTTCTCCTTCCCTCCCCAGAGGAGAGGTTTGGAGCCGACCTGCTGAGTTTCTGTCCTTTGGAGCTTCCTGCCCACTGTAAAAGAGGAGCCCGCTGTAGTGCCAAGGGCTTCGGGTTGCTCCTATGCTAATATAAATCCAGAGTGGCATCATGAAATCAAACAAGTTACGATGCTGCAAGTGCGGTGAGAATAAAGCCCTCAAATTGTCCTTAATGAGTTTGGATTGGCTTCTTCCTAAGCATTCCTCAGTAGCTTTTTATTAGCAGGTTGCTCTGGGCAAGCTAATAATCACAGAAGCTGTACAGAGCCTTGGAATGGAATGGATTAGCTGAGCTTAACATACAAGGTACCTCTCTGTTTCTTAAACCAGATTTTGGGCAAGTTAATGTAAACTAATGTTCCTTGTCCAAACAACCTGTGCTTGTTTTTACCTCCTTCCCAGCGTTAGATCAGCCATGCAAACAGCCTCTTGCTCTTGGTTTAGAGCAGGCAGATGCAGCCTGAATCCTAGATGGTGAATTTCCATAGCTGACCGCTTGTGCCTAACTCTTAGCTCACTGTTAAAATGACTATACTGAGTTAAACCAATTATCTACAACTGTACTGAGTTAAAACAATGGAATGCAGAGAAACTTTGGATTTGTTATAAACAACCTAAGCTTGGAAAGGCTATTGCTGCTACAAACTGTTTCCTAGTTTCTGCTTAAAACGCTTTTTTCCTCAGGTGATGTATTTCTTCCAAGCAATCACGCCCTTTCTTGTTTGGCAAGCACTGGTTGCCCCAACTCCCACCCCCTCAGTTTTGTACGAAGCAAAAAACAACATGTTTTCATTGGCGGAGCAAGGACTGTTTATCCAGGCACGTAGCATCCTACATGCTCAGATTTGCCATTTTTCATAATACATGGCTCACTCTGTAACCAAGCATCTCCCACCCCGAAACTCCTGATATCAGAGGTGCAAATGGTGCCCCAATTAATGATAGTAAACTGATAGCATGCAGAGCACTTCAAAAAGAGCTATGTCTCAGTACAGAGCTGGGACCTTTCACAGTCAGCGGTGCTATCTCTTTCTTCCAGTCGTGCCACCAGACCAGAAACGTTTCTAAACTCCTGACCTCAAACATGCTCTTCCCACGCGCATACTCCTTGGTCTATAATCTGTAGATTATCTCTTCATCTCCCATGCTCCCACTAGCTCCAGATCGTAACACTGCACTTTGACATACTTGCAGGATTGCAGCCAAAATGAAGGTTTATGGCCACAGTAGCTCTTTCAAGTTAGGAACCACCCCAGTAGCAACATTAAACTACCACTCTGAGATTTTGATGAACTGGGAAGATAAATCCACTTCTCTTGTTTCTGGGCTGATATTCCTGCAGGTAAGTAAAAAAAAGGTGTCTGTAGCTGTCTCCAGATACCTCAAGAAGTGATGCTAAATGACATTTCTGCCCTGTGGACCACTAAGGACTATTCCCAAGGGACCTAATAATGTGACAAAAAACCCCAGATCCACTGCCCATAATCTTAAATTCAGCGTTCAGAGTTCCAGCTCTTCACTAAGTGTCCACAAAAAGGTTGAAATCTCTTAAAAGAGGTGAAGGACAGTAATTAGCCACCATGAGCTACCACCATGAAAAACAGGAGAAGCGACAGTAATTTTCTGACAGCGTCGAGACCAGGGCTCTTCCCGTTATTTAAATGTGGCCTCTTTGCACTGTTTCTGTCTTGCAGAGAAGTTGTTACTTTCAACCACTTCCTGGAAGAAGCGGCAGAAAAAGAAGTGCGGGGAAAAGCCAGGCTCCAGCACTTCATTGAGAACCTGTTGCAGCGCGTGGATCTGGCAGAAAAGCAGCTAGAATATTACCAAAATCAGCAGACGGTGTGCAACCACACCGACGTCAGTGAGCACGTGGTAAGCCAGCAAAGTCCTTCCCTTCACTGTCACCTGCCACCAGCGGGAAAGTACTGGAATATGAATACAGGTGGGCTCAGTGGGACGGGCTAATTGCTACTCCAGACAGATTTGGATTTGTACAACGTTTCTTCGGTCTTGTTTTATTTATGTTTTAAACTCCCACTTCACATGACTGAAAGGAGCAGAGAGCTTAAGAGCAGCAGAAGCCAAAGATGGGAAAGGGAGAGCAGAGAATAATGAACTGTTTGCCAGATATTTAACTTTTTTTTTCCTGTCTGGCTATTGCTGCTGTTACCTTTGCAAGAAACACTTTCCTTTATGTCACTTACTGACTTGGCAGTTTTCTGGAGATCTCTAAAAGATTTTTCAGGAAAGGTGTGGATCCCTACAGAGGACACATCAGCCTGCTGGAAAGATGGGTTGCTTTCCGTAGTTACCTATGACGGGACTCTTAAAAATGGTGAATGGATCCCCACAGATCAGAAACCAAAGCTGTCTGAAGGTTGTGTTTTAAAATACGTGATTTCTTTAAAAACCCTCATTATTAATACTTAAACTCAGCATTTTCTCTACAATGCATTACCTTTATATGGCAAGTCTCATCCACGTGACTTCCAAAGAGCGTTTCAGTTTAAATGAATGCCCCTATGTTAAGTAACTGCTCATCCTGGGAGGTGGGAGGAAAGGCATTTAATTATGCGTAGCACTGAACAGGGATGCAATGGTGGAAAGCAAAGGTTCCCATCGCCACTTGGAAAACAAAGAACTTTAGGCAAGACCTGAATAAAATGGATGTGCTGAAATCTAGTGCAGGACATCTTGAACAGTGTAAGAACACTGAGGGGGACTATAAAGACGGGCCTCAGTATTAAATCATCTCCCCTGCTCTTGATGTGTTTACCGGGATCCCTGGCTCAGCAGTGTCCCTTGGGGAAGGCACTAATTTCTGAGGCAGCTGCCCTGCTTTCCGAGTGACTTCAGCATTCCTCTGAGGTCATCCATCCAAATATTGACCAGCCTGACCTTCAGGAGGTAATTACAGAAAAGCACACCATGAGATGGCTCCAGACTCCATCCAAGACAGATGACAAGTGAAGTTAGGCTGGGCAAAAATCCATCTGCAAAGTGTGGACAATACCAGGGACAGAGGGAACATTTATGAGAACATAATCATTTTCAGATGCCAGATCTGACTTGCTTGGCTCAGTGACTTCATTAAATGATATTCAAAGGCTCAGTCTAGTAGCAGTGATGGGAGATCAGTACAAAGAACTGATTTAGTACCCAGACCGATTTAGGCTGAGCTGGCATGAAACACCTCCTTTCCTGACCCCCACTAAAAGAGGGACTAGACAAAGTGTTTCCACACTGTGAACCAAACTGTTGTTAAAAATGAAGTCATGCGAAGTTGTGCTGGCACTGAGGCAATGCTGTCCCTAGCTGGTCTCAGGATTTGGGCTGGGAAGGGAGAGAGATGCCCACATTGTCACCCTCCAGCCTTCAGTGCTGCCGTAGGCAGAGCCAAGGGCTCATAGCTGGAGTTTCCTGGCCACTTGTGCGAGGGAAATGTATCACTGCAAAATTAAAGGCTCTGAGAGAAAGTTAATTTAATACAGCTTATTCAGGCACTGTCCCTTATTAATTATCTTGAACACAATAATTACTTCTCATTGTATCCATACTGTTTAATCTAATGTGAAAGATCTCTGTTCAGCCCAAGCTTCTTTAGGAATTTACTTTGATTATAGATACGGTAAGAACAAAGGGGAAAAATCCAGCCACTAACAACTCACATGTTATGAATTTTAAAAACAGATGTAATAAGTTGGAGGAGTAATCATCTGTAAAAGATTCTTTTTTCAGTTTCTTTCATTAATATTCTTCTAGTTTTAATAGAAGGTGAAAATGGAAATAGGATTTTGAAGACTGCGTATATTAATACCTGTACTTTAGTTACCTGATAATGTAATAGTAATAACCTGTTTCTGTTTTCTTTGCAGTTTACAGACATTTCATTAAATAAGAAACCCAGATGCCTGTATGTATATCTCTCTATTTTTCTCTTACTTAAACATACTAACTTGGCATGCTTACATTTCTGCTTTTGCATTTCACCTTATCCAAAAGCCTGAATCAGGTTGGGTTTGGATCAGCTTCCATACCTAAGTATGATCTATATTTAAGTCATGTAATAGAGGAAAAACAGATTTCTGCTAAATCAAATTTAAAATCAGATAGTCTTTAAAGAATAAATTCTGTTAAATGAATGACTCCTTCCTGCTTACTGTAATAGCCTACTGCAAAGCTACAGTAGTTGCATCTCTTCAGCAAACAGGACAAGTTTCAGCTGAAAGTATCTTTAACATTCTGTAGGTAGGAGACAGACAGTTGTCATTTCCTAACTAACAGTAACACTGTCGACTTAAAAATCACGTGTAAGTAAACACATGCCCGGACAAAGCATGGGCACTAACAACATCTCAGGTTACTTCAAGCAGCTGTCCTGGGAGCAGCAGAACTAATTGGGGCTGGTTTCCCATGTCTTTGCGACTTGGTCATGAGTCCCAACGGCTGGTTTGCAGCATCACGCGTGCTGCTCAGCCAAGCGATGGTCAGGCAGTACATCCTTCCTCAGGGCAACCTTTCTTAGCGGGGACACAGGTTTGGGTCTTTTTTCCATTGCCATGAAACCTCTTGCATCACCACAGGGCTGGGACTTCTGCGTCCCTGCCAGATTTGTTTGCGTTTGACCAACGAGTTCAAGAATTGCTGGAAGACTGAGACACATGAACAGATGGATAGGCTGGAAAATAAACTAAAAATACAATGTACAGCCTACTGGATTGGGGGGTGCTTTTTGGTCTTTGGGTTGTTTTTGTGTTTCATATATCTTAGTCCTAGCAGGCAACTGGCCAAGTACCCTTTTGCTGATAAGCAGTGTTTGCATTAATAATTTTTCCTACTGATTTGAGATTCTGGAAAAACTTGATTGTCCAAAGTAGATTTTGAGTTGACTGTGCATACAGTTTTTGGGCTTCTAGATGTCTTAATATGATTGGAATCAAGGAAAATAGAATTAAAATATAACCAGTTAATTCATTGACTTGGTGAGGTGAGTCTTTCCACTGACAAGTCTTTGGTCTAAATATAAGAGTTTGGTAAAACACACTAATTGCTGACAAATAGTGGGAGTTCAAAGGCATATATGAAATTGTTTAGAGGTTTCTGATTAACTGCTAATATACTTCTCCTTTGAAAAGACACTGTCAAAACTAGAATTTAGTAGTAGCCTTTATTTGAAGTTACCAGATTAAAAATATCCCAACTTGTCCTACAAAGCAGGGAGGATAGAGGAGAAGATGCTCAGAGAAGCAGGAAAGTTTTATTTTGCCCTGCCTGTTCTGTGGATGAATCCAACCTCTGCATTCATTGCACCAGCTTTTTTAAGAGCTCTAACTCAGCTGAGTACATAAAATGAGGTTTTAATGGTATGTACCAGTTAAAAAATTGGAAAGTGTCACTACCCATCCAGAAAATTCAGTGTAATCTGAGGGGGTTTGGGGCCACTGATGGCTTATGTTGTTTGGGATCAATAGCTGGACTTGCAATCCCTCTCGCTCCAAGGCCTCTGCCTTGCTTCCCAGTTCCTGTTCTCCAGTTTCTCCTGGCTGTTTTCAGGAAATGCCCCACTGAAGGCATGGCAGACCTTTACTGATGTTCACTACACATCTTAGATACCACCTTCTGACTGTGAATTAGGGATAGACATCCATCTTCTAGACCATAAACTTGTTCAATTTAAATACGGTTTAGCTCTTTGAGGCAATCCCCTCTGATCATATTAACCTTGACCACCTTCTGGTTTTAATAGCATCATTCAGTGCAGCAGAGGAGTGACTAACATCACCTGCAGCCACCTGCAATAACGTCTGCATGTGCTTTGGGAATAAATGATGTAACTTCCACCACAACAGCACCTGAGGAAAACAGCACTACATCTTTTAACAGCAACTAAGTAATGTACTGTAATGACAGTGCCCAAGAAGTGATCGTAAACTGGAGTGGCCAATGCTTGTGCACTTAGATAAGTCATTTCTAACCTCTAGCAAGTGGTCAGAGCCCAGGCCGGCACCAGATCAGCATAGCACAGCACCTGCAAGCTCCAGCTTGGACCTGCACAGCATCTTCCTCCAAAATCTTCCCCATAGCGAAGTCTGGTTGGCAAAGCTGCCAACCAGGTAAAACTGTTCTGTAGGTAAGGCTCGGTTCCTGTGCTGTCAGCTGGCCTTCACTGCCTCACACCGACAAATACAGAGGCTTTTGTGACACCCTTCTGGTCTTTTAAAGAGCAGGAGAGGGCTTGCACTGTACGCATTTGAACAACTACAGCTTTTTCCTAAACTGGCTTTGTCAGGTGTGTAATATTGTTTAACTCCCAAGAGAAGTAATACTACAGATACATGGTTTCCAGAAATAACGAGCTATGGAAAATAGCCCTACGGGAACCCTTAAGAGACCGACTTGCACATCAGCACATCTGTTCTTCACTTCAGTCACAGTAGCTGGGCAGACATGAGCTGGTGCCTTGTGTTCATAGCACTGCTGTTACACTACATGTATCTGCTGTAAAACATTTTAAGATTATGTTAAAAGGGACTGTAATGATCTTAATTAGCTAAACTGTGCAACTGCAGCAAAATTTCAGAGCAGAGGGCATGGTTCAGCCTTTGCAGCACCAGGCACGGTGCTGTCACTCCACCTGAGCTCACCAATTTCAGCAAATCCTGCTGGGCCTGAACTATCACAGAGAGAATAAAGAATTCAGCTTACTTTGGCCTTTAAGCTTTCATATCCTTCTTCCCACCAATTTCTGTATTCCTCTTTCCTCTTCTCCCATTTCAAATCACAGCCTAAAAGCAAAGCTTAAGTTTCCTTAGATGGGTGGGCAGCACAAAGGCAGAGTGTGGAGTTTCCTGAGCTATTGGCCGTTAGTAGCAGCCACAATCCAGAGCAGCACTGAGATCCCACCAAGAAGTTCCTACAGTTCCTACAGAGTTATTGGTGCTGTGTGGTCTTCCAAAGACCATTGGATGTTCATTCTTTACAGTAGGTTGCTGTGCATCTTTAAAATCCCTGTAGATCACCCAGTTATGAGAACATAGACCTCAATAAGGTCTCAGCACTCCAAAATCAGCAGAATGCTCTTGGAATAAAAGTGTAGATGAACATGCATGAAGAGTCCACCAGTAACACATGTAGGGGTTCTTACAGTGAGGGATGCTTTTGGGTATTGAGAAATATAATCTTTTGCAGCTCTGTTTTTAACTTTCAGCGTGGTAAACCAAGGCTATTTCTGTCTTCAAAAATGTAGGGGTTTGGGACATTTTGGGGACCTTTCCCTTTGCAAGATTGAATAATAGTTATTAATAATCACTGTTACTAATTTTAGGAGCCGAGGAAGTCAACACGCTTCATATAACATCCCTGACGCAAGGCCTCATTCCTTTCAAAAAGGAAGAATCTTGTTGAAAAAAGCAAAGGATGAAAAAACCAGCTTGCAGCCAGCGAAATGCTTCTATGAACCTGTTGATTGCCCAAGAGAAATATGGAGAGCACAAAAGAAAGGTGAACCTGTCTGCTCTGCCAGGAAAGTGAGCACAAAATCCAAGATGGGTAAAAAGGCCAAACCGCTATAGGAATGGTTAGCAATACATAGTAATGCAGGAGCTTGGCTTCAACAGAACAAATATTGAATGAAGTTAATCATCCTACTTTTTCCTATCCATGTGGCCATGCCAAAACATATCAGATATATTATATAGAAATATATACTGTATGGAAGATTTATATTATTTAGTAATGCCATGCCCTCTTTGGGCACTGTAAGAGAAGTGACATTTTTTTCAGTTTACATGGAGGCTTTTCTATTTATTTATTTATTTATTTATTTATTGAGCTTATTTTAAATGACTGCATTTATCTTGCTGGGCAGTACTGTGGCTGTATGTCTAATTATTTTAGTGGCAGCATGCGGCCTGGTAATTTATTTTCCATCTGTGCTGTTGCTGAAGTTCAGAAGAATCCATTTAATCGGCACCTAAATACTCAACCTTTCAGCTTAGGTAGGTATAAGATCAATGATTAACTGTTACCTGCACAGACGTACTTAGATGCAAAAGGTCTACTTGAGTTGCTCGAAGGCTGTTTACAGCAGTAGGTCGCTACCCTGGATTTTCTGCCATACGCCCGGTCGGGCACATTTCCACATTTTATCACATACATTAAACCCCTCGATCCTGCCAGCCGCCACATTGTCTGGTGGTACAAGTTTGGGCTGCTCTGGTGTCTCAAGCAGAGCTTTCAAATTCCAGCAGCTTTATGGCTTTGCCGTATGTCCCAGGCTCTGGTGTCACTCATCCAGGAGACCAGAAGCTGGTACTGGAGCCCTGACAGGCGTGGCCCGTGTTGAGCCACAGGAGAGACTTCAGTCCCTGGTGCCAGCAGCAGGTTGTTACCAGCTGTGGCACAGCAAGCGAAAGGCCAAAGCAAGGCATTACACGGCACCATATTCAATGCTTGTGCTTGGTTTTAGGCGAGAGGCCGACAACGGCTGTGATCATAACCGAAACCCTTCACATTTTAATCTCTGAGACCCCCCTGAATTTCAACGAAAACCTAAGAGCAAGGTAGTTAGAGATGATCGCAGGACAGGAATGCGCATGTTTACATTGGTTTGTGCCAATTAAAAGGATCCTTATTTATCGGAGCATTTATCAAGATAATTTTTTTGTGTGTACAGTTTTTTGGTAACACGAATCTTCATGCCATGTTTACAGATATGAACATCCTGTCGATGTTACTGATGAGATTTGTTTTCTCAAGGAAAAGAAAGGGTAGGTGAGACAAGTCTGTGTAATTTATTTTTTAAATGCTCATAACGGATGTAAATTGTTTTTGTGGAAGGTGATTTTTACAGTATGTGTACAAAGATTTGTGAAAAATGTTTTTTCATTTTTTATAACTATGACTGTAAGCAGAACTGAGTATTAAAAGACAGTGTATCACTATGATTACTGCTGCAATAAGCACCTGAGCTGCAATATTTTTAGAGCAGAAGATGACTCATCAGTCAGCCAGGATCAGGTAACTGCAGATGTCATACATTTGTCAGTGTACAGAGCTCCCAGAAAGTAGCAGAGTGAAGAAAGAGAGTATTATTCCTCACTTTTATTTTAAATAGTATATATGGAACGATCAGATATATGTTTAAAGTTTCTCAACACTGTTTCAGTAGAAAGTCACAGTGTAAAACCAATTCAGGTACTTTAGGTTGTAATGACATTTTAATATTTATTTAACCACGTCACAAGGCCACATTTGGCCTTACGCTAGGCATCGTGTGTGGTGAAAAAGAATTGTTAATTGTCTTGCATGGGTTTGGGTCAGATCGTACGCTATGACAACTTTCTTAGGCAAGTCACAAAATAGTTTTTTCCATTGCATCCCGCATCCTTTTACAAACTTGAAAAAATGACCCTTTTTGAAGAAGATAATAAAGGTGAACTTTAGAAAGATAATAAAGTAAAATAATTCATCTGTTCCTTTATCCACTTGACATTGAAAGAATATTTTTATTTTTAAATACCTATCTACTCTGTTAGTCACCAAAGTTAAGTGCAACTACTAGTTCACAAATGAGATATTTATTTTATTATTTATCACGCCAAAATCTTGACTGTAAGTTGTCCTTTTGGGGGAGGAAGAGAAAAAGAGAGTAAAAGAATTTGCATGTTCTTAAACTTTTCAAATCCTAAGTTAACACTTGCTGAACAAACACCAGGTTAGTTAATTAGAAAGAAATTGGACTGTACTGCAACCCCAGGTAAAAGTTTTTAGAATATAAACATTCTAATAATAAAGTTATATTTCTCAGTTACCGTGTCGTTTAACTCTGTGAAAATACAATGTTTCTTACAAAAGCCTACCCAACAACAGAGAAAAAGACAAGAAACAGCAGCCCTGCTTGGACTTCTGTTTGTTCCTCAGATAAAACACCATGTCAATGAAGTTGGGCTGTGGTCTTGAAAGAATTGAGAAGAAGCTGAAGAAAAAAGAAAAGAAATTGAAAGCATTACAAACTAAGCTGAAAGACAGCAACAGCATCTTGCCTGCATAGCTTGCATGTGTCACCTGCCCCTCTCCTACTGCAACGATCCTTGAAAGTTATTCCTGACATAACCCACGTGGGTCAGATAACCTGCCCAACGCAGAGGTAGGGGGAGTGGAGGGAAGGGTCAGGCAGAGGAAATTAAGGGTAGAGGGGTTCCTGGGGAATGTAGGTGATAAAGTCTCCCTCACATTGCTAATTGCTGTGTATCTCCCTGGTTATACTTGGAAAGAGAGGTTTTCCCATGGGGGAACCAGGTTCCTGTCGAGATGATAACCCATGGGAGAAGTGCTGCAGAAGACTGGACAAGGAGATGAGGTCCCTCTGACATCTGAGAGCCTGAATAATGTTCATCAGGAAAAAAGGCTCCTTCCCAGTCATGTTTACACAATTTACTAGCTCATCTTTAAAGCTGATGTCTGGTCATCAGCAGAACTTGACCACTGGATGTGTGTATCACGTCTACACTTCACGTCTTGTTAACAGAGGTGGAATGCTTGAGAAGGATCAGTACACGAACTAGGCTGAACGTTCCTGATGTTAGCCTGGGGGGACTTTGGGAGGAGATAACACTGGAACTGGAAAATGTCAATTTTAAAATATTTTTTACCACTCATCTTTGGAAATGAATTTGAAGCAGTTACCACATTTTGCCCTTTGAGACACTTTGAAGACATCTAAGTAGGTTGTATACTCACATCCAAGTGAAAGTCAGTAGGACCTGGACTCATTCCCACATACGTTTTTAAAATCACACCTTGTCTAGAACTAAAACCATCTCAGAGCAGTATGTATACTGGCTGGGCCCTTACAGGTGAGCTTTCTGCTTAAAACAAAATGTTCTGACCAACACAAAATGTTACAGGCCAGGAAAACAAGTGACTAATTGAAACAGAGATCTTTAATTGGAGCTGTATATAGAACAAATAAAATCATTTTGAGATGCTCCTGCCAGCTGAAGAGAGAGTGTGTTTTTAAAGCACTTGATGGCATCTGACCCCCCTCACCTCTGCCTCAGCAGTAAAAACAGTCTCCTCCATCCCAGAGGAGATCTGAACATGTTTGTTTTGTTTCCAGGAGAGTTACTGGAAACATTCAACAGGATATTTGTATTCGAAGGGATGGCCACCAATTAGAGCAGTTACCAGGTCAAACAAATTACCACTTCTATCATCCCTAGTAATCCTTCCAATGCCACCCACTCTTTCAATCTACTTGAGCAAAATCGTGTTCTTCTCTCTCTTTATTCTGCGTCACCAGATAGTTGCCTCTATGTGTTCTTACCTCAAACTAATGCTGATTATTTCCATACACCCTGTCTGAAGTGGCTGGAGTGGCCTATTTTAGTGCTCTCTGCAGTGGGCATGGCATTATTTTTTATTTTTTAGAAAAAATAATCCCAGAAGTGATTTTATGACATGAAACATACAACAAGCTCTTAAAAATAGATCCTGTTGTGACATGAACAAAATGTCCTTTCCCATTTTGTTGCTAATGCCACTCTCTCTCTAGCTGCGCTTTTTTTATTCTAGTCTCTTGAATTTTCATTTGTACATCTCTCCAAGGAGAGGGAGAAACAAGCAACACAAGTTAAATGGCAGTCACTGGCTTTACAAGCCTTTTCCCCCTCACTGTCTGCCTTAGCATCACACACTGCAGGCAGGTAAAAGTTGGCTTGAATTTTTCATAAAATCGTGGAAAAAATACATACAACACATTTCTGGTTCATTATAATGTTATGAAAGAGGAAGAGGCTCTTCTGAGCTGAGAGGGAGAAAGAAAGAGGAAGAGAGATCCTCCGCTTGCTTGAGAAGTCACTTTCAAAGATAAATGTGACGGGTCGGAGGAATTTACTCTGTGCTGGTGTGAGGTGAGGGAAAACCAGTTACACATACGGCAGCTGTGAAAGGATGGGGGACTTGTTACTGCCTGCTGTTTCTTGGAGGCTTTGACCTACAAAACATCAAAATATATATGGCCTGACACATTCAGTCCTTAAATCACACTTTAGACACGTGTTTTGAAGCCTAATTACGAATTTCAAGGTAAAAGACTTTAAGACCAGGGCTTCTAAGAAATTCCCCAAACTCTGTCCACAGTAATTGTTCAAACCATAGTTTATTGGGTTGCGGTGGGTAACTGTGCTAAGGGGGTGCTGTCAGCAGGGGGGTTTCTGTGTGCTTCTGGTACCTCCCTTCTCTCGTCTCTGCTCGGTGATCGACAGCCGTTCTGCCGGGACTTTATCCCGGCTGACCGTCAGCCGGTTCCCACAGCAATGCTTTCCTGCACATTACTTTGTTGATCTTTTCTATTTCCCAAGCTCCCTCCCTCTTCTTTCTGCCAAATCTGTACCTTCAACAGCTTCTCTCACGCAGCAAGCACCTTTCCTGGGCCTCAGCCTGCTAAGAAGTCACTGCATCGCACCAGAGATACTTGCGAAAGGCTTTCTTTGGTGGGCCAGGGGCAACTGCTGGCACTAAAATGGCAGATTATCCAGCTGTGCATAGCACAGCTGCTTCACTTGCCCCTCACCAGGTGGACAGAGGAGACGGAGCACTACATACTACACCGCACGTGCACAATATTGGCATTTATCCACATCCCAGCAAAGCTCAACCTATCTGTTCCATCCATGATTCCACCTCCATGCACTTCTAAGACAGTCCGGCGAGCAGATGCCAGGCAGCGGTCTTGTTTTTAGATTAAATGCACGTTTGGCCATATGGACAAAAGGCATTGTGTGAATATACAGCTGCGTGCAGTACAAGGGATCCTGACCTTACAGCATGCAGGTGCATGGTCGGCATCCATTACCTGAACGAAAACTTGAAGCCTGGCGTGCAGGCTGGATGCGCTAGGGTGAAAAAGGCCCTGTCTTTTACAAGTGTGCAGAGTTGGTGCTCTCGTGCTCTCTGCTGCAGATGGCTCTCTGGACCTGTCGGGCTTTTGCTCCTGCATCCCACTTGTTCTGCCAGCTTTACACTGCCCGGGGTGGCGAGCCCGCCTGTCGCCATTCATGCTTCTCATGCCTGTTTGCAAACGGACGGTGGAGCAACAAGGAAAGGTCAAAGGTGTGTGTTTCTGAGAAGACATCTGCAGCCCGTCGCCCCTCAGCTGGAGAATGAGGGCAGCCTTGGCCAGACGTCCTACGCTTTGGATGTATTTTCGTAAGAATATTACACATATGGTAATTGCCCTTCACTGAAGTACAGCTCGCACAGGTGTCACAGACCTCAGCTCCCAAAAGGATTTCTGATCTCCCACCAGCCAGCACTGTTGGGGGTATTTTTCTAAGAGAGGGGAGGCTGAAAATTGGTTGCTTGAACAACATGCATACATACAAACGAAATGCGCACACACACACACGCAAACTACAGCTCAGGTGTGCACACTAGGAGAGGGTCAAGAAAACAACTTAGTTTTGTTCTGATTTTACTCTTCATCAAGATTATATCAATACTAGATAGACACCCCAAAAGACACTTTTCAAAATAAAACTACCAACAAGCTAGTCCATGAATTGTATATACACCTGCCACTGAAAATCATAGAATGGATAGAGTTAGAAGGGACCTTAAAGATCACCTAATTCCAACCCCGCTGCCCTGGGCAGGGACACCTCCCACTAGACCAGGCTGCTCAAAGCCCCATCCAGCCTGGCCTTGAACACCTCCAGGGATGGGGCATCCACAGCTTCTCTGGGCAACCTGTTCCAATGTCTCACCACCCTCACAGGAAAGAATTTCTTACTAATATCTAATCTAAATTTTCCCTCTTTCAGTTTAAAACTGTTACCCCTTATCCTATCATTACACTCCCTGATAAAGAGTCCCTCCCCATCTCTCCTGTGGGTCCCCTTTAGGTACTGGAAGGCTGCTGTAAGGTCTCCCTGGAACCTTCTCTTTTCCAGGCTGAACAACCCCAACTCTCTCAGCCTGTCCTCATAGCAGAGGTGCTCTAGCCCTCTGGTCACCTTTGGCATCACAGAACATATTCATCTAACGAAAATTTTCAGAAATTTTTTCCCCCTTGCAGAAAATCATAGGCTCAGAAAATGTTTTTAAATTTTTCTCTCACAGGGAAGAAAAAACAGCCAGAAAAACTGCAATATTTTATCATGGACTAGCATCACCCCAAATCCATAAGGTGTACGTTAAGAAACTCACCCACCAGTGAGCCTTTAATTGTTTCTGTGTCAGCCTGCATGGCCTACCAACCGTCCCAAGGTCCAGGCTATAGAGATGACCTCCTACAAATGACATGGTTTAATTATCCCACCCTCTGAAGCTTTGTGCGGGCACCTGTTTAAGAGGAGCACGTGAAAGTCACCGGTTTTGCATGCCACCAGGGTATGCCGTGGTGTTTGTGCCAAGCTGCGCCAGGGCCACCCCCGGGCAGAGGCCCTTCGCGGGGGATTAGCCTGAGGAACCAAGGGATGGATCAAGCATCACCCAAAGCCTGGCGACAGTAGCCGAAGTCATTTGGATTTACAGGAACTGAACCCGTTTCTGCACCAAGAGCCATGACTCTCCAGCTCCTCAGCACGCCTGTGGCTGCCAGCACGGCTGCGCACTTCCCAGGCCTGCCTAGGCTCACCACCAACCCTACAAAAGATTTGGGGTGATGGAAGGCATGGGGATATGTGGAAAAACTCTATCGCACACAGCAGCTTTGAAAACAGGGTTTAAAGGCATGGAGGGACCATCTCAAAGGGCAGATTGTGGACATACGCAAGCTCATCCTGCCCTTCTCCGGTCCCTCGCAGGCAGAGCAGTATTTCAGCCACGCTGGGAGGCGACTAGTTCAGAGAAAGGGCAGTGGGAGCCTGCTCTCCCAGCAAACACCCTGATGATGTACTCTTAAGGGCGCCAAACATTTTATCCATTAGTAAATCATGAAATTAAAAGGATAGTCACAACTATAATGAAGGAACCATAACTCCTTTGTTAATTTAATTGCCGTGGTGAGCGCACCGAGCTGCCGGGAATGAGTTTTACTGTAGAGTCTTTCTCTATCTGAAGAAAATGTGGTTACCAGACGTTACTTAGATTTCACCTGCAGGCTCCCCTCTGAGGGGGGCAGCTGAGGGCAACAGGCAGAAGGCAAAAACCTGTGTCCAAGTGAAGCAGGAGGAACATTTGCCAGGAGACAGGCAGAAGTTTAAGTTTCCAGAAGCGTGGGTGGGGAGAATGAAAAGGAAGACACAAGTGATGCAGTAGAAACAGATTAACATGGCATGTGCTAAAGAAGGGACCAGGACAGCAATATAGTTTCTATTCCCATCTATTCTTTTAGTGGGCTTCAGTAACTTCTTAGTTCTGTTAACCATTTGTTAACAAGGAAATGGAGGTGCCCATCCCACCTCAATATCATATAGTATTCCTACCCCTGCTTTTTAGGGTACACATTCAAAGGACCTATCAGAACCAGATTATTTTTTATTTTAGGGACAGGGGTTTCTATTCTTTTGTTGTAAGTAGATGAAAACCGACATCACAGATCCCCATCTCCTTGGATTTCAGGATTGGGGCTATATTACGTGTGAATCTGGGTGGTGTAAAAGGTCTGTTTACCTCCTGGGCAAAAGCCAAAACACTTTAATTTTATCCGTGTACGCAGTCAAGGTGTCTAGGAGGCAACATGTATAAGTCAGTTCGGATGTAAGTTTGCATGAAGCAGAAGTGGCTCCCTGCAGAGAAGGAAATTTCACGTTGTCGTAAAAGCCACTGGGAGCCCAGAATCAGCCCAGCAAATGTGTACCCTATCTGAAAATTAGTTCTTCAGGGGGAAAAAAAAAAAAAAGCCTTGAAAGAGACCTAAGTTGGCAGATGAATCCAGACGGAGCCTTTTTGCCACTAGGTGGTGATGGCTGATAATGAATTGGTGCCGCATGTTCTCGGTCCCTGTCCTGCCGCAGCTGAGCAGTTCACACTGTCCTCACCATTCACGTCCCCTTCTTCAGTGTTCCACTTAAACAGGCTCTACTGTCACCAGAGACAGCCCACTCCATCTGACCTCAGCTTGAGGTGTACAGTAATTAAAGGACTTTACCAAATACACGAAAGTGTCATTTAATTAACTAGAGGATGGTGAATGAAGAGGAAACCAAAAAATGACATGCTACCGGTGGTCACTTGCAACAGGATGCTAGCAATAAAAGTAGTATCAGTGTATCGGTAGCTGAGCCAGCCCCAAAGTCACACAAACTGAACATAAGTGATCAAAATTTCTTTTTCTGACAGAGCCAAAACTGCACAATACCCACTCCAGTCCACTGGCAAAAAGCAGAGTTTTCTGGAACAGGATGGGGAAGGCTGATGCGGCACGGGGATTTCAGCACATGAAGATGAAAGCTTTGCTGCCAGAAGAGGCCAAGAGCTCCTTGCCCCTGCTCGGGCCACCTCAGCAGCACCAGGCAGCAACTGTCCACCCCCAAGCCCCCTGGGCTGCGGGGTTCTCCCGTGCAGCCACCCTGGTGCAGGGCCGTGCTCTGCGCTGTGCCACAGCTGGCCCCAGTGCCCCTTCCCCATCCTGTCCCCTTCCGTGAGCTTAGCAGCTACTGCCCTTCCTATGAAGCACATGATATTCTCTTTCTTCCTAGTCCTAATTAAGGGGGTTTATTCTTATTATAGAAATTAAGTCTACTTGGAACAAAATAGCAATTTTCTGTTATAAAATGATGACTTTCTGAAAGATATAAGAGGAGTAATGCACTCGGCAATGGCTAATGACTACATGCCAAATAGCCCTTTGCTTTTAGTGTGCACCCATCTGCTTCTTGATGCTCTGCCACGGCCCACGTATCGGAGTCTCCTGCAGACCACCCCAGGCAGTAAGGGTGCCCTCGACAACAGGGGCTGCAAGGGACCTGTCCCCTCCGCACGGAAACGCCTTCGCCCCGCAGCAAAGGGCTTTGCTGCCAGGGCTGAAAGGCGAAGGAAGGGAGAGGGAGAGAGGATGGACCACTCATGGGTGGGAAGCATGGCAGGGGGGACATTCCCTGCAGTCCCATGCCTGGCGGGCTCCTGCTCAGGTCCCAGGCAATGCCGGGGGTGTGCAAGATGACCAAAGCTATGGTGACTCTCACCTAGGTGAGAGATACTAACGATGAATTCAATGTACCCATTACCCCCATTATTATTACACTCATCAGTTCAACATGCATACAAGCCTGACGATCAGCTGCCTCCTGCTCCGAGAAAGTTTCAGGGGGTTTTATGGTTGCAAATATATATTAAAAAGGGTAGAGGCTTTTTCCAAACAACATTAAATCTCCTACAAAATGCTTTAGCTCCTCCTTCACTCCAGAAATGACTCCCACTCTTTCCTGGAGTGTTTCAAGGACCACTCTTGAAAGTGGACCAAGGACCTTTCCGCGCCTCGACCACCAGTGTCCGAGCAGGGAGACAGGCCCGCCTGGCTGAAGGGACCAGTCACCCACGAGCAGTGCCAGAGAGCGACACGCTGGTACAAATGCAGTATTTTGCCACTCTCAGAGCAATCCACAAGCAGAAATTTGTTTTTATGAAACATTAGTCATTTTAGATAACAACAAATCGGTACAAATCCCATATTCACATAAATTACCAGCTCGAAATAGCTGACCCACTTATATATAAATCTTGGCACAAAATCTTGACTATGAAATTTGAGGCAGATTGGTTTCACTTTGGTCAACTTGGAAAGACAGAAATGAAAAACACGTTAATATGGGGCTCAGAATGAGGGCTTCTTTCCACTTTAACTCAGGCTGTCTTGCTCCTGCAGCGATATGGGGACTGAAATCTTCTGCAAATGTCCTGTTTAGATTATCTGCAGCTCGGTTTCACATGGAAGTAAATTCTGGTGACAGACACAGCTTGAACCTTTGAGTACTGTACTACAAGCGTGGCAAGTGTCTCGCTATCATACTCCAAAACCAGTATTACAGGGCTCCACCAAGAGACTGTTCTACCCGTCGCACTGTGCGGGTACGTATGGGGCAGTGCCCAAATTCCCAAAGACTGCATTAAAGAGAAAGGCAACCACTCCATGCTCGGATAGACGCACATTACAGCTAAAACCCCAAAGTGTTTCTAATCTGAATTAACCTACTACCGAATCTCTGGGACCGCAAGTCCTTGCTGCTGAACAAGCCTTTGTGGCTGTTGCGTGGTTGTGGGGGCTGTCTTACATTTTCAAGGAGCCACAGCAAACCGGGCTATTGACGGCTTCTCCTTGTAGAATTTGGAACTAGACACTTAAGTATTGGCATAAGTACCCCCCATTTAAATATATGAGGTTTTTAAATGAAAGTACAGGCTAATGGGAAAATTAAGTTCTATTCCAGGGATGTTACAGATGAATTGGAACAGTAGATCTACATCACAACTTGGCCAAAAATTCAACCGAGCACCTCAACATGGTCTAAGCCAACACCAGCTTTCACTAGAAAATAAAACTTAGTCTTCTGGAGACCAAACAGAGACGAAATTCTAGTCTGCCACCCAATCCCTTTCTAGATGGATACCAAGGCCCATCACTGTGTCCTCCTCTCTCACCTCCAGCTTCAAAGAAACACACCGTGGAGCCACAAACTGTCAGCAAACTTAACCTTCACCCTTGTGCTGAGGACTAAATTCAAAATCTAACGCAAACTTTTAATCAGCAACAGCACTCATGCTGTATGTAGAAAAACTGTTCTTTTTAATAACACACAAAAAGAGGACTGAGAGCAAAGCCATTGCTTCACTGCAACAGAACAGCACGCGTGTTTTACAAGTGTATAATTTCTGGTTGGTTAAGATTTGAGGTGAGGGAATACAAGCAGACAACTCCCAGGTAACTAGAAGGGAGAACTACACACAAGAGACAGGTCTAATATTCAGAATACCTGCGGACATTAACAATGTAATCCTGTCAGTAATCGTAGCTCATAATGAACAGTGGCAATGGGGTTCTTGGGAACTGGATGGACTCACATAGCTTGTTATTTCAAATAAGTACCATAATCGGTATGAAATCCCAGCAACTAAAATATGAAAAAACAGTATGAACCACCAGTTTTTATGGGACAGAAAGAATTATCCATAGCTATCAAAAGGCTAGTTCGGCTTTTATATACTTGTATATAAACCATGAGTCACTTTACATCATCTTGCCTCCAACTCTTTGCAAAACACAGAGGTTTTGTTAGTGGTGTTTAAGCTAACTGCAGGTATTCTAGGTTTAGTTTGTGTGGGATGAAAAGAAATACTAGCCTTTTGCTTAAAAGGAGAGAAAATGTAGATTTATATTGATACAAGGAGAACAAGGCACAAGGAAGAGTACATAAGCAACTGCATTATGAAATTCTTAATATCAATTACTAGAGGGGAGAACTACAGCTATTTCTCTTCTTCCAACAACAGACAGAACCAGCCCTGATCCTGCAAGGAGAATACGGTTGATCTCACCTGCAGTCCCCCTGAGAAGGCTCTGCAGCAGCTACCCCTGCACACAGGCAAGCCAACATCCTACAGTTCTATGCTGTGTACAAACCCATAGTATTTCAAGATGTACACGAAGACTCCTGTGTTACGGCTGTGTCCCTGCTGCTTGCCCTGACTTGGTAGCTGATGCTCCACAGGAGAGGCAGGGACCTTCGGGAAGCCCGGCTCCTGCCACTCACCCCCTCTGACAGGTCACCGCCGTTCTCTGTTTCACTTTCCCCACTTATAAAATTAGAATAACGATTACTCCTTTGAATACTTTCAGCCCTTTTGATTGAGGTTGCTACAACCACAGCATTACTATGGCAGGATATGACATAAGCCTCACTGCTCTGTGGCGGAGTGTCCAGGTGAGTAATTTGTCCATTTTACAGACAAACTGAGATACTGAGATGCTAATATGGTAAAGTGGCATGAGAATGGAAAAAAATGGATGATTCATTTTCAGATTCCTCCCTTAGCAGCTACCAAATGCTCATGGGACTACAGAAGGCCCATCCTAACAGCTGCCTTCAAGTGCACTCACTCATTTTAGAGAAATTTATAGCACTTCTCTGTTAAACACCATGTGCATTTTCAACTTCTAAAACTGACATCAACTCCAGTGCTTCACAGTGACCTGCCAACCGCTGGCAGCGAGCTCGCTGCTGCCTCTGCCAAAGAGGATTAACGCCGAATAAAGTTGACTGGAGGTAGAAGACCTAATTCTATTTCTAGCGCACTGGTATATAACCAGAGTGAGTGATGTTGTCTACAAAAGATGGATGCAATGGTGTAAAAGAGTTGCAGTTGGAGAGCATCGGGCTCAGAGGATTTGTTGGTGTATTTTTTTCAAGGATATACGTGTTCGGAAACTAATGGAAATGTTAAATTGGCTATAAAGATTTCCAATGGAAAAGTAACATTATTTCCAATAATTTTAGCTGCTGTGAATAAATGTAATTAGGACACACTTAAATTTGTTTAATAGTTACCCAAAAAGGTTATTTGCAATCTGTGAAGCAACACGTCCCTCAGCGTTAGGGTAGCACGTGATTTCATTAGCAGCAAAACAGCCAAAATATATTGCAAGCTGAAATCCCTTTTTCCCCACTCTAACAAAGCTCTCCTGACCCTTTATACTAGAATGGTGGCAGTAGAAAAAGGCCTCTTAGGGGTTTATTTGGATTTTGTTTGTTCTTTTTGTTTGTTTTTACAGAACAGGAGACATTTCCCAGTCTGCTGTGTACCACTTCTCTTTCGGCAAATGCACAAAAGGACATTCACGATTAGTGGAGTAATTACAAATATTATCCAAAAACCCAACCCAAAAGCTTGCAGTAGCTGGAAGCGCTGCACAGAGTCCCCCTGAGCCCCTCTTTGCTCTCCATCGGCAGAGCCCTTCTTCACACATTCTCTGAAGAAGTCAAAGATGTGAGGAGCCCAATCTTCCAGCAGCTTCTCCCCACCAAAACCCAGCTGCAGGAACCCTCCCAGAGGGTGAGGAGGGCAGGCAGGACACGGGCAGGTGCAGGACCCCCAGGTGTCTGAGCAGGTCACCCCAGCTCCCCAGGCATGTTCAGGCCACAGAGCATCATCTCACCCCATGTAAGTGTCTCCATTAGACAGAGGAGCTGTGCCAGGAGCAGGGATGCGGCTGAGATGACCTGCTCAGGAGCAGCAGCTTGTGGGCTTAGCATCTCCATTCATCTGGACAACCCTCTCCCTCAGTATCTTTCTGGGGCTTTTTAAGGAAAACATTCATTTCTGAATTTACTGAGATTTAATTGCCTTTCCTTGAACTACTTCAAAGTGAGAACTTGTCTTCAGCACGCCCTGGCCAGCTGGGAGAAGCCATACCCCTGCCCAAGTGCTTCTTTGACCTTCATCCTTCCCTAGGGCAGGAGGAGGCACCCATAGAGATGCTGACTCTATGGCTGACGCTGGGACTGGATGTATGGCCACCGGGTTACAAATTGAGGCTGTTTGCCAGACACACAGCTGGGGAGGTGCTGCAGAGAAAGGGACTGCAGTTTTGCCCTCGCCATGCTTTCTGCTGAGGAGGTGGTCATCCTTACTGGCAGCCCAGTTTTTGGGACAAACCAGAACCAGCTGAGTGTCAGTCAGACCTGAAGAGGCAGACTGACTTGCTTGTAGACCAGCATATGGTTTGGTGGTACTTCACAGTGACCCTTCCCTACTGGAAAACTAAACCTAAATACTTTCTTTCTTCAGTTTCTTCCCATCGATCAGCCTTAGGCTCCAGGACGTGATGGATTACGCAGCAGAGCCGGGCAGAGTACCCGATGCTGGGATCTCATCCGAAGCTGACAGTGCAGCCTCACAGACCTGCCACGGATGTGTTGACCACGGCACCCCGAGCGACTTCCACGAGGACAGAGTGTGGGATGTGAAACCTTGTCTTCCCTACCCCAAATACGTTCAGTATCAGGAAATTAATAAAAATGAATACAATAAAGGAATACACAAAGGACTACAAATATCCCCTTTGTTGTATCTGATTTGGACCTGGAGTGTTTCCCAGCTTCAGTCTAGCCACTTGATAATCTGAAGTGGGGAATGCTACATAAATTACTCATTATTCCCACCAGATGAGCTGTCAAAGGCTGCGGAAACTAGTTCATGTTCACTTCACCTCTCTGCTGTTACTTTCCGCTCTATTAAGGTCTGTTGTTAAACACTTTTGTCTCAAGACACTAAGAGAGAGAAAGAAGGAAAGAAATGAAGAAACCCTCCACCAGCACCCTGGAATTTTACTTTTGAACAAAAATCCAGAAGGCCACAATAAAAGCCAAAGCAATCGTTCTTCCTCCCTGAGCTCATCATTACACCCCACAACCGTCAAATAGGCTTCGCCGCCTCACTGCCTGCCTGGGGTTACCACCAGTACAGTTACAGGTATCCAGCCCAAGGACTACAGGAAAAACATAGATTAAACTCCCCTTTTGCTGGAGGGGGTCCCTGAGAAAAGAAAAGGCAGCTCTGGGGCAGAGCTCCTGCATTTGTTGAGCCGCAACTACTTGTATTTATTTTCAAAGCAAATCACAAATGTCAGAGTATCCCATAAACACCGAGTGGTACTGCTTCACTGCAGCTGTGGTATCTGCTCGGCACACCTAGGAGCTCCAGCCTCCAGGCCGACCAGCCCAGAACTTGGCACCGCAACTAAAGTAACATCTCACTTAGATTTTTCTAAATTAATCATTAATCTTTGATGTTTCCAATTAGTCACTAGAACCTATATTTCTGCCTGACCCTCATCCCCAACGTTTCCTGTTTGTTGTTGCTTCCATGCTGCAGACAGCACAAGTGGCAGGGAGCTATTGCTCTTGAAAAGGATGTTTTTACATATGGCTCTGCCCCAAACACCTGGAAGTACTTGTAGCCCTGGAAAGGCAACCCCAAATACTGGGTGGCCCTGGAAAGCCAAATGCCATTTCAAAGTTTGCAAATGCTTCCTGTCATCACTTTTGGGCCAGACCAAACCCTGGAGTGAGCCGTCCCTAGGGTGAGAGACAAAGTTCGAACCCTGGATGAAATCTGGCACCGCAAGTCCCTCTCGCATTATCCTGGTGTTTCCAGCATGCCGCTGGCTGGCACACCTCGGCACAAAGTGCCACTGGTTTTCTGTGCTGCGCAACATCAGGCAACACCTTGAATGGTTAGAATCATAGAAACATAGAATGGTTGGGGTTGGAAGGAACCTTAAAGATCATCCAGTTCCATCCCCCTGCCCTGGGCAGGGACACCTCCCACTAGACCAGGCAGCTCAAAGCCCCATCCAGCCTGGCCTTGAACACCTCCAGGGATGGGGCATCCACAGCTTCTCTGGGCAACCTGTTCCAATGTCTCACCACCCTCACAGGAAAGAATTTCTTACTAATATCTAATCTAAATTTTCCCTCTTTCAGTTTAAAACTGTTACCCCTTATCCTATCACTACCCTGCCTGATAAAGAGTCCCTCCCCATCTCTCCTGTAGGCCCCCTTCAGGTACTGGAAGGCTGCTATAAGGTCTCCCCGGAGCCTTCTCTTTTCCAGGCTGAACAACCCCAACTCTCTCAGCCTGTCCTCATAGCAGAGGTGCTCCAGCCCTCTGATCATCTTAGTGGCCGTCCTCTGGACCCACTCCAACAAGTCCATGTCCTTCTTATGTTGGGGGCCCCAGAGCTGGACACAGGACTCCAGGTGGGGTCTCACCAGAGCACAGGGGCAGAATCACCTCATTTGACCTGCTGGCCGCACTTGTTTTGATGCAGCCCAGGATGCGGTTGGCTTTCTGGGCTGCGAGCGCACATTGCCGGCTCATGTTGAGCTTCTCATCCACCAACACCCCCAAGTCCTTCTCCTCAGGGCTGCTATTGCAATTGCAGCATGGTGCATTACTGTCAAATGCCATACGTCCCAGGCCCTGCAGCAAAGTGTGTTGGGCACAGTCAGGCACCATGGCAGCCCCCTCCAGCATCCCAGGGCTGAACAAGAAACCTGGAGGCTGAGGGATCAACCCAGTACTACATCCCTCAGAGCAGCACCAGTAACAAGAGGACATCTGACCCAGCAGGGAGCCTCACATCTCCCTGTCTCACCAGCACAACAGCTATAGAAACACTGAGTGATGGCTGGAGCTGCACTGCTCTCTTTTTCTCAGCACAGAAGCTGCAGCCAAACGTGGACACCGGGTTGCTACAACTCCACCACGAGCCAGCTGGATGCATGACAGATCCAGACTACACAGGATCAAAGAAAAATAAGGTTGGAAAGGCCCCACAGAGGTCATTTACTCCAGTCCCTCATCCCCGAGGCAGGATCAATTTTCCCCTCATCATTCTTGGCAGACTAAAAAATAGAGAAGAATAAAGAAACCAAACTTCAGGGAATTGGGACAGGCTAAGTATAATTATGAACGTGCAGTCTGAACAGGAATAAGGCTGAATGCACTTATCTAGAAAGCCTTGCCCCAAAAAGAGTATCAGGAACTTGACTTTAATTCTTTTTTAAAATAAACAGATCTGGAAGCTTTAAAATCCAGGGTATGGGTTGAGAACTATTTCATAATCCTTAGTCACCTACATAGGCAACCAATGTGGAAACGCATCATATCACATCCTAATAAGCAGTATGCAAATATTTTTGTAATCTAGTGCTAATGACACCAAATATTATTAATATGTCATTTGGCACACTATTGTAAAAATAATATTTAACAATGTATTAACTGAAGTTGTAGCAAATGATGTATTTAGCTAATTGTATGCAATTAAATTAGAATTAAAAAGGGGATGTTTCATAATCTTCCTTGCTTTTCAGTAAAAATCTAAGCAGGAAATTCAATAAATGAAAGCTGCTGGAAAATCACATGAAGCATCAAGCGCTGGAAGATTAATATAGCACAAGGCATCATGTGTTGTTCATCTAACTTTATTAAAAACCACACCAAGTTTAAACCTTTGCAAATTTCATACTGAGCTGAACTTCACTCCTTTTTTTTTTTTTCCAGAATCCTCATCCTATTTACTATATCACACAGGCTTAGATCTGTTGCATCATTATATCCAGAAATGCAAAAAAAATAAAAATTATCACATGCATGTGATGAAATGCCTGTGTGTGGACTGTGGAGGGAATGCAGATCCAGTACGGTACTTCATCTTGAATAACTTCTCCCTGTAGCATGCACATGTGCTCCTTGCACTTTTGTCAATAATTGGTAATACACATGGGCAAAACCACAAGTGTTACAAACTGCAGCACTGTTTCTATTAGGAGTTTGTTCTTTGCTGCACCACTGGTGGATAACGGTTTGTGTGAATATTAGTTTGGCCACTAAGGATACAAATGAACAATTTATCTGCACATTAAAAAAAAGACAAAACCAGTTGCTTGTGCAGCGCCATGTCTTCATTTTTTCCGTTGTTCTGGGAAATGCGCAGACGCGTCTGAATGCAGGGGTGCATGTGTGTCTGACCCTGCTTACGGAGGTCGAGCTTTGCATTCGCCTTCTCTCTCTCTCTCACGAGGGCAGCCCTACCCCGGCTCCTGCTGCGGTCACAAGTGGTATCAGTGCTGACTACAAAGGAAGCTGGATCAACCCTACACACCACGCGTTTTAGACTGCGTAGTTTCAGCATCAAGCTTTGGCAACGCGTCAGGACTCTTTTTCCTGATGACTACAGCTGCTGTTTCTACTATTTGATGTAGGCATCCATATCAGCAGAAAGCTTTGGTAAAGCACTTTGACTTTTGTATGGACATCGTTCCTTCCATCTACAGAGATGGAAAGATCTGCAGAGATCCACAGCCTTTCCTTATCCCTGTCCGATTCGCTGAAGAAGCTGAGTTTGCTGGTGTTCGGTAATCCACTGCCTGCACCCAGGGATTCCTCCTTGGACCTAAAGAAGAAGCTCATGGCAAATGAGCCACTTGTCTGTGCGCGAATCCTTATTTCCCTCCCAAACTCACTGAAGACTTTTCCTGTGTCTGTGCTTGCTACCTGCCAGAGGAATGAGGCATGGTGAGGAGGTGGAAGGGACAGGCGTTTACACTGCAGGAACCTGCAGAGGAGTCATCTCGCTATCCCTGCCTCCCATCCACATCTGCCGTGGGACCCCACAGCGCCAGGAAACGAATAAGAATGGGGACCATCTTTCTGTCAGGCTGTCCCCACACTGCAGGGGAAAGCTTGAGGATCCCTCATTTTAACTCATTGTCTGTAAAATCTCTATTCAGCCACAGAGGACTCCCGTCTGCTCTGAGGATGCTCGTAGCCAGCCTCAGTTTTCCTTTCTAGCCTAGTAGGCATATCAGAGAGTGAAAGTTAAAGAACAGATTTGCTATTGAAAGAGAGAAACTTTGCTTTCATAGGCTGTTGCAGTTATCGACCAGGACCTGCCGGAGACAGAGGGAAGCTCCCATTCACCTCACTTGTGCTGGCTGGGGGTCCCAGCTCTCGGCACCTCCTGCCATCCCCCACCTCATCAGCACGTTCTTCAACATCCTTCCACCCAACGGTGGCAACTCAATGAAGCACTGCCACAATTTAAATAGTTATTTGCATTTCATTAACAACGACAACATTTATTTTAATACAGTTAAATCAGAGTAGCATTTAATTTAATTTTAACAAGATAGTTATTAAGCTAACCAAATATCAATTGATTGCTGAAGAAACCACATTGTGAAACAAATAAGTTGAGAAATAAATCTTGTTGCCAGGCCATTAATGTAAAATCACATAAATAATAAACGTCTAATTAGGTTCTCTCTAATGAAGAGCTCCAACTGTTCAATGACATTCTCCAGGAGAGCCTTCCCAGGTTGGCTGTTAGGGGAAAGGGGCCCGATCCCAGCACTCAGAGGGCTGTACAGAGTGACCCAGGTCAGGCGGCTGGGTTTAAAGAGGGGCTCAGCCTCCCTCTGTGCTGCCTGGTTGGGATGGCCTTGCCCCCCACCCCTCCAGGCGCTGGGTGCCTAGAGCTCGGAGCACCTCACCCAGGTGTGGGTGGGATGCCACAAGTCAGGGAGCAGGGATATGCCACGCGGGGTCTGCTCCCGTCACCACCATGGGGCTGCAGGTTGTGGGGGTCCCGTCCCGTCCCGTCCCATCCCCACTCCACCCCCCCGACAAGTGCCACAGCTTCATCCTTTCCTATACAGCACAAGCAGTTCATCGTGCCTTCCTCCAAATTACCCTGTGTCTGGAGTACCAAAAACGGTCAGTGACAGCAGACATAAACACTTCCTTTTCCAGTATTGCTAAGGACCTGTAATTTTCATCCATTCGTATGTGTGGATATCATTTTCAAGGAGTTTGTTTATTTGCTTATTTAAACACAGATCTCTTAGGGGGAGTTATTTTCATAGCTTTTCTGACCATCTGCTCTGTCCAGCTGCACAAGACAGACCAAAAAATCTCACCCAGGCATCTCTGAATCCAGCGTGCAAGTTGTGCTTAAGGAATATTATATTACATGCAGGCTCAATCTAAAGCCTTCAAGTGATGGAAAATCCACTGAATCCCTAGACAAGTTGCTCTGATGGTTAACTATGCCCACCATGAAAAACGTGTGCCACCTTCTGAGCCTGAATTTGTCTGGTTTTAATGTTTATTCACTGACTCTTCTCGTGCCTCCTCCTGCCAGCTCAAAAAATCACCAATCAGCAATAAATTATTTGTTCCAGAAACTGCCAGAGGATTAAGGTATAAACAAATTGAGAGCAAACCAAAGAGGTTTGTCTGGGCAGAGACAACTGCCACAGATGGCCCTTTCTTTGCCAGCCCCAGCAGTCCCTCAGCCCCTGCCTCCCGGGGGCTGAAGCAGAGTTTGCCCTGGGACAGGGCAAGGGCTCTTCTCTCGACCAGCATGATTTTGGGAGGGACACCATAGCAATTTCAGGGAAACAGGGTCAGAAAGCCAGGTTACTAAATTGCAGTTGGGCCTCCCCCAGTAGAGATTTCCTCTTTTTTTTTTTAAACAAGAATAATCCACATCTCATATACCCCTCACCCTTAAAAAAGGCACGACTACGCACAGCCTGTGCCCTCAGACAGCCCACGCAGAACTACACTTCCCCGAGAATTTCCCATACAGGCACATAACCGCCTTGCAACTGGATTGCTGGGGGAGAGGGAGTTGTTTTCTGTTCTGTTTTGGTTTATGGTTAGCCAGTCAGCTCTGCGTATTAAAATTTGGTGAGTGCCCATCGAGGAGCTGCAGTCTCCGCTA
This sequence comes from Fratercula arctica, assembly GCA_947846985.1. Lineage (NCBI taxonomy): Eukaryota > Metazoa > Chordata > Aves > Charadriiformes > Alcidae > Fratercula > Fratercula arctica. Next base: position 34,169,553 of record CANTUZ010000010.1, read on the forward strand.
GAGCTGGGGAAGCCCCCAGAGCTCCTCTGCCTGAATCACATTGGGGAGGTGGCACTGAAGGACCATCACTTTCTGTGGATGGGCATGAGAAGGGACATGGGGAAGCTTGGATCCAGGCACGCACGTCCCCTTGCTCCCTCCAACCCCTGGGGGAGCTCTTCCGGCCGAACTTCGATCCAAAGTAAACCTCAATGGATTAGTCATGCTCATTAGATAACCTGGACCTGCACAATTAAATTCTTACAGTAAACGTGGCTGTAATTCACACCAAGGCACAAGGGCTCAGATAGCTGAAAGCACACTTCTACCAAGGCAAGACAACCTGTCCAGGGGATCAAACACTGATACAGGCTAATTTTGCACAATTTTGCTGTACCGTGCTGAGGCAATGAAGCCACCGCAGCCTATGACAGTAGTGTCCTGTCTCTGCATGACCCTGCCACACGGTGCCCAGCACCAAACCCGACTTTCTCCACCCGGCTTGCTCCCACACAGGGAGCAGGCCTCGAGTAGAGGCTGAAACAATGCACCACATACATCCCTAATCACAATAAAAGCAGCGACCTGGATTTCTCGGTGTTATGTTACACAGATCAGAAGCTGTGATTTCTAACAGGGAAGCGGGTGTTTTGGAATATGATCTATTTTTCCAGGAGGACGTGATAAATACTTTTCAGCTAATTATTTTGCACCAAACCATGAGCAAATCGTTTCTTGTCAGCTTGGAAGAGGCTCAGGACTTTACACCAAATTTTAGGCTTGACAGCGATCACAGGGCAGGATGGGTGGTCGCACCAAGGGATCCAACCTGCCTCAGATGAATCCCTACACCAGGGCTACAGCTTCACTTGTAGCCAATGTGAGATAAACCACACTTCGTTTTTTTCTTGCATCTTTCCATCACTGTTTTCCAAACAAAGCAACTTAAACACACCTGTGAAGAAAACTAACCAATTAAACACAAAATGTGAGGGACCTTGCGATGTATAAATGAAATAGCTGTTGAAGATTAGCTGAAATAGCCAGGGGATGCATGTGAACATAGAGACTACTGCAGGCTGGGGAGAAAAGGCTGTCAGCCACAGAGCCAAAGAACACACGCCAGTCCCTTCACAACCAGAAGATGCTCCTTCTTTTAGGCCATGGATGCCCACCACCCCTGAAACGACCGGCACGCAACAGGTTAAAGTGGTTACGCTGAAAGGGGAGAGAGCCTGCAGTACAAATATTGTTAGCACATCGGTCACTCACAAAAGAGTAAATTATTAACTCCTCCTAATTAGGTACCACTCCCATCGCACCTCTCGGGGTTAATGGCCTTTGAAAGGCCAGAGCCACCACACGTGGACATTTAACAATGCAATCTCACCACATGACTAAGCGGGACCGTACCAACACCACCCATCCACCGGCTCTTTTGGTCATGGCAGATGAAAAACTCACTTCCCTTGTTTACCGTCTTGCGATAAACCTCCAACGGAAACATTTTTTTCCTGTAAGTGACAGCATTTTGAGAAAACACCTCCAAATCCTTCCCCAGGCCTTAGCAACAGCCCCGAGAGACCCTTGCCAATGCCCACGAGCACAGGAGGCATCTGCAAGGGCTTACACCATCCCTCACAGTCATATTGTGACCACCACGAAGAGCCCCCACCAGCACCCAGGAGCCATTTTCTTTCTTGCAAGGAAATAAGTAAGAAGCCTGAGTCGGATGGTAACAGGACTCTTGGTATAATCCCCTTCTATTTCCCCCTCACTCGCACGTGCTTCTCTGCCATCTGACCAGCGCTAATATTCGTTTATTACCTAGGAGCAATGCACGAGGCAGGGTCTCACGGAAAGCATGAGGCGCTGCCCACTCCGTGCTGTCTCCAGTGCAGGCCCACCTCTTCTCCCAGCCACCATGGAAGGGAAAGGGAAGGTCCTGCTCAAGGTAGAGCAGGAGGAACAAGGGGAGACCCAGGCACAGCCCCTCAGCCTTGGCAGGCAATGCACCCTGCTCTGGTCCACACCAGGAGGCAGGTCTGGGTGTTACCATTTAATCACAGAATCACAGAATGATAGGGGTTGGAAGGGACCTCTGGAGATCATCTAGTCCAACCCCCCTGCCAGAGCAGGGTCACCCACAGCAGGTGGCACAGGAACGCGTCCAGGCGGGTTTGGAATGTCTCCAGAGACGGAGACTCCACCACCTCTCTGGGCAGCCTGTGCCAGTGCTCTGCCACCCTCAAAGTGAAGAAGTTCCTCCTCATGTTTAGGTGGAACTTCCAGTGTTCAAGTTTGTGCCTGTTACCTCTTGTCCTGTCACTGGGCACCACTGAAAAGAGCCTGTCCCCATCCTCCTGACACCCACCCTTTAAGTATTCATAAGCATTGATAAGATCCCCCCTCAGATTTCCAGACTAAAAAGACCCAAATCCCTCAGCCTTTCTTCATGAGAGAGGTGTTCCAGCCCCCTCATCATCTTGGTAGTCCTTAAAAACTGATGATGTGCTATGCAAGAAACTCTGTAAGCTGAGGGTGCCGCATCATGATTTAGGAATTACCTTCTTTCCCGAGGTCTCCCTTTTACAGAGCTTACTAAAACCTGCCTGGCACAGCATTTCGGTTTCCAGATACAAACAGTTCGGGGGAAAAAAAAGGGGAAAGTAAAGCAAAGCACAGCAAGTGTGCAACAACGTTATTGTGAGCTCAGAAGATGTTAAATGAATTAATTTGATTCATTCTTAAATTTAACTGGCAAGATTTAATGGTTCACATTGAAAGCATGAATAACTATTTTGTTCCGTGAATGACTATAGTTTAGTGACTCTTGATGTCAGTGTATTTCGCCCAGGGTAAAACTTGCTATATGAATTATTCACTGCTGGGTGGATGGAATGAATGGGGCCATGCTCATAGACAGGATGCCAACTGTGGTTATTTGACATGACGGGGCACACTTGATGCTGACAAAGGACAATAGTTAATTTACAGTGTGGTACTGGGGCTCAGTCATTCTCCTTAAGATCTCTATAGAAAGCATGGCACTTTTTGTCATGTACTCCACATTAAGATGGATTCCGTGTGCCAAAAAACACTGAAGCATAGCTCACTTTTAAAAATGTTCACTAGTTTAAAGGCAAAAAAAAAAAAAAAAATCTACCTTCCTGTCTTGTTTGGCTGAAACATTGCTCCAAAGAAAATGTGTTTAAGAGCAACTTAAAAACAAATGGAGGAATGCATCTATATATCACTTGAGCATCTTGTCATAGATGCAGTAGTTGATAGCTGCTAGGACCTCTCCTTGATAGGAAAGGATCTGGCAGCCTCTCACAGAACGGGGTCTCGGACTGGAAATAATAGCGCTTTTACCTAAGCTTTTATTTCGAAAGCCGAGAGAGAAGAGACTGGGCAAAGTTTCTGCACTAAAGTATTTACAATGAGCAATCGGAGTAGGACATTTTCCCAGCCTTCTTAAAAAGCTGTTGCTTTAATGCAAGCCATTTGTAATCTGGAAAGACAGGACGCAATTCAGCTTGATCTGACAAATGGGCCACAAAAGTTTACTTACGCATAATAATGATACATTCATCTTTACTTTACACTTCCCAACTGCATGCTTATTGCAAACATCTGTGTTGCTGAAACGACTGGCATTACAACTCATTTATACAGTTTAAAAATAGTGATAGATGAAAGCCAGGAGGGGGAGGGGCGCAAGGCGCTTTTTGCTCCCAAATTTCACAAATACTTAGTTTCATGTTTGAGCACTTTTCAGTGAATGGGCTGAGTCAGTGCCCTGGTGTGTGCAGAAATAACTTCATGGGTAACTTCCAAACCATGAACACAGCGCAAATCTTGTGTGCATCACTCCTGCACTGATAATACACCTAATACTTTGCAAAAAGGCTAAAGGAAAGATGACTAAAAGGTGGCTTTGATTCTCCCTCCATGTCACACATGCCCTACCATCCAGTTGCAGGAGAGGCCACCGCTCTGAAGGTCAGCAGTTCTCTTCAGACAGCAGCTACCTGGCCATGCTCACATCACCAGTAAAGCAGCTCAATTCTTAATGCCGTCCCCAAATTCAAGTATTTTCTTGCCTTATGCAAAAATGGTACACTTCCTCTCCAACTACAGTGTGCTGGAGACCATGCCTACCTCTGAAATGAGCCTGCCTGAATTTGCCTGGTTTTCATCCCTCCTGACGTTGGATGATTTGGCATAAATCCTGCCTGAAATGCAGTTCGCACGGTTAACAGTGAAATGGGATGTTTCTCTTTGGCTCCCAGATCTGTCAGGTATTTCCATGTATTTGCTTTTTGACCACATGGCACTTCTGCTTTGTAGCTACACATGAAGAATTGCATTTCTGTGCTCACATTTGGCAAGCATATAACATCCCTAGGGATCCCGGATACAGGTTAGCATACCAAAAAGGCTCCCAGTTAGTCTTAAGAGACTTTCTCTCCTCAGACACCCAGGTATTATTATTTGAGTGCCTTAATTTATGCCATGACATTGTGTACTCCTCATAGCCACGTGGAACAACTCAGTGATAAGGGCTGATGGACAACTGGGTGTGAGCATTTGAAACCTTTGCCATAAAACCCTTCATATCTAAGCTCTCTAAGCTGGTTCATGGCTGGCTTGGTTGGTTGCTTTGGTATATCTCAGTATTTACAGTAAGATTAGCAAGTGTGTGTATTCATGCCAAGCTACCAGAAGACGAGAAGTCAGTTTTGAACATGATGTATGATGCCTGTATTTCTAATAGCGCTCACGTGCTACTCTGGCACAGCGCTCACAGTAACACACACTGAGGATGCTGAGGCCACAAGCTACGCAGTGTAAAAAAACCTCCAATAGCTTACAAACACTTTGCATTCACACGATTCCCTGTCTCAAAAACACCGGACAAACTTCACGTGAACCCTCCTGCAAGGTATTTCACTTCATCACCTCTTTGCTTAACTGTTGCTGAAGATTTAGCACCAAACTAAGGGCTATCCCTGCCTGGAGGAGTGATGCCTCGAGCCTCACACCACCATGCTGCTCACTGCAGAGGCTACCTGCCGGCTATAACAGACCCGCTTTGTACCTGCCTCGTGCTGACATAGCCCCAATCCTTTTTGCTGTTTCTCTACTGGCACACGTGCATCACCAAGGAACTTGGAAAAACCTGGCCAAGTGAATTTCAAATCCCAAGAGCGTCCAAACTGCGTTTATATTTTCACATGTGGGCATTTGGGTCACTGACGGGGGAAAGCTGAATACCTCACAGAAGCTACCACAGCAGCTTCCTCCCTGCACATCTGCTCCAGAGGCACCAAAAGCCTTTTTGCAGATTGGATCCGTGGCCGTCTCAATTGCACACTTGTGTTTGACAAAACTGCGTTATACTCATGTATATCATTATTAACTAAAACTACAAGAATGAAGAAACAGATTAATTATTAGAAAAGGTAAAAAGTGGGAGCCTATTTTGCAGATACTCATTTTGGCAGCCTCAAACGTACCCCTCGGCCCAACAAACCAGCCAGCACATGAGGCTCACGGGCTCATTTCTGAGTTGCAATATTTCACTCACCACTTCCTCGCACACCCTCCCTCCTGGGCATGGAGGTGGGAAAATGAGCAAGCCATTCCCATGCTTGGAATATCATTGCCCACCCTCCTGGCTCCAGCTCTGGTAGGCATCGGAGCAGCAGGATGGGTGCCTGACGTTGTGTGCGCCGCTCCACAGGGAGAGGCATGGAATAAGGCATCATCCAGGGCACAGCACGGACTGAGGGGTGTCCGCCGCCCGCTGGGGCCAGCTCCAGCCTGCGGGCACAGGGCACACAGGGCTCTCCCTCCAGCAGTTTCGCACCTGCAAGGTATGAGGAGGGCAAGCAGGAAGACAGCTGACAAAGAATGAAGAGTAAAGTAATCAAAATGACTGCAAAGTAAAAAAAAAAAAACAGCCCACTTCCCTGATTAATTTTGGTCTCTGCATTCACCAAAAAAAAAAAAGGCTGGTGCAGCAAAGCAGGGCATGCGGCGGTGCTGGGAGAAACATCTGAATGAAATTCTGTCTCACCACCACCTTCTTATGAGTATGCCCTGCAAATACGGCCCACTTGTAAAATAGCTGAACAAGTGCAGTGCATCGTGGCACTTACGCAACAGCGCGATGGGAGGGTGCACAGGGAGAACTGACTCCTCTTTAGCCCTTTCGAAAAGAAGAGCCTGCACCGCTATGAAGCCTACAATTGAGAAGCTATTAACTTGAGGTACGTTTTTCAACCCCTGTTATGTTATTTTCAGGGCTGACTGCTGCAGACTGAAGAATACTTCCTAAATTTTTCCTCTTTCTGTACATTCTGAATGTTTATTTTGCATAGACATTTGTCCAATTTCAGATAATTTCATGTCTGGAATGTCTACAGGAGTCGGTGTGTGGGACTATTACAAAGCAAAAATAAACCTTGTTGCAGGAATTGCTTCTTAACGCCAAGGACTTTTCACAGAGAAGATTTGTGCCTTGGTGTACGTGTGCTATTGACAAAGATTTACTGCAAGCAACAGATCTGGATTTTGTTTGTTTGTTACAATTTCTATTAGGTGTATGATCTCTCATGCACAGAAAATCCCTTTCATTAGGAAAAATGAGAGCTACAGAGCTCTTCAATGCTTTCTTTGTTGTCCCTCTGGTTTCAGGTACATTACCGATGAATAATATCCTATAATAAAATACAAAGACAGCGGTAATTGGACATGTTAAATATTGGTGATGCAGAGGACCTCTGGATTGCCACGCGGTAATTCAACAGCACCCTCTTGAAGCAGAAGCATGCTGAACTATGCCATTCCCTGTTGCTTCCAACTCCTACTGACACTGGTAACTATCTTCCTACAAAGCACAGTTGCATGAAATGTAAAGAAAAAGGTAAGAGAGTGCACCTTGCCATCCGTGCACACTCAAGTGCCAATCAGCTAAAGGCCATCTGGTAGCAGAAAGACACAGCTATTATCTTATTTCACAGTCCATACTGCCATTGCTTGGATGGGATATTTTGAAAACGCACATACAAAGTGCATCCTGTTATTTAACCTTTTTTTCCCCCCACTGAATTACACAGGAACACTGCCTCTTCCGTACACTGCTTCATTACGCCTGTGCGGGTAGAGAATCAAACCAGAATTGATCTGTTTTTAGAAGTTTGCTAAACTGACGGGCAGAGCAAGCTCAGAGCTCGTTACCATCTGCCTTACTCGTAGTGCGATGCATCGGGGGGTAACAGCACCAGCCACTTGCCCCCCGTCGTTCCTGGCAGCAAGAGCTGGTGCCTCCCTGACTCCAGCTCACAGCTCATCCATTTGTTGGACATCCAAATCCAGCTACAATCACTGCAACAGTACCAGGCTCCAATCTGGGGATCAGACGAGATCTTTTCAAGTTTCCAACGTGCTAGGAAGTTCCTCTAAGTAATAAAGGACTGAATATCTGACACATGCTGTTTTACTCAATGGAAAACTCACAGGATGATTAAATGAAAACCACAATACTCTGAGAATTCCTCCTCTTTGATCGCCATGTGACATTCCCCTGTTAACTGTACCATTGGCCGGATCCCCAAGGGAAAGATTTCAGAAGATCCCAGGCTGAGCAGGAGCTACATACCTGGGTTTGGGCAGCATGCTCCCCAGGTCACCCGCAGCATCCTCTCCTTGCTGCCATGTCCCCTGGAGGAGTTTGGCTTTAGCTGTTAGCAAAGCGCTCAGAGACGTGCCTCTTCACTCCCTTATCCCAGCACTGGGATGCCTGTTTGATTTGGACAAATGCCCCCCAGGGACAAGGGCTGCAATTTTGTGTGTCCTGGGCCTGCTTCTGATCACTGCGAAAGTAATCATTCTGCTCAGCTGCTTAACCAGAGGACAGAGAAGCTTGTGGAGGTGCCAAAGCAAAGGTCCTAGGGCTGAAGTCCTGTGCATGCACATACACGCACACAAATACGAATATTCCTGTCACCCAGGTTTGTTGATCCACTTGTCTTTCTAAGAGATGAGAGGACTGGAAGAGTGGGCTTTCTTCTCACGAATCTCCTGAGTTTCCTTATTTGTCCCCAGCTGCCACAGGCCCCTTGGACAGCTGTCCCTCCCCTCCTGCCTCGGGCCCTTCTCCCGTGCATCTGCCTGGAGCACAGATGCCAAAACAAACATGCTAGATACAGAGGCGTTTCTCAGACTATTACAGAGCCTATTTTAACAGATGACTTACGTCTGTGGAGCAATGTATGTGGGAAACAGAGATACAGTTCACACTTTTAGGAAGCTCAGAAAATTGTGATACTTCTAGGAACACAAATGAATCAGGTTTAAGTACATTGAAGAATACATCTCTATTACCACCCTGTTCAATTTCCTTGTGCCTGGATCTCAACTCAGTTTCTACACTAAGTACCATTTAAATGGCTAACTGAAAAAAAATCTTCAATTATGTTCATGAATATGGATAGTCCCTGGTTTCTGTCGTACAGGATTTTGTTTACACAGGCAATGGAAAGTTTGTTGTGGTTCACATACACAAAAAATATTTCAGCTGTAAACACCAGTTGGTGAAGTTGTGCATCACTCATTCAGTATGGTCTTTGGGTGCAATGGTTATGTTTAAGCACCCGCAATCTCTCTCAGGCGAATCTACCAGCTAGATTTCCATTATTTCTCATTTAACAGGAGGTAAGTGATCAGCTGTAGCAGGAACATTTGCAAGTGTGAAAGCAAATGAAACTGTGGGGGAGGAAGAAGGAGGGAGGATGACGAGTGCTTTACTGAAGATCTCAGCAAAATATTGTTACTAGATAGGATTTCTCGCAACAAAACGATTCAAACAGAAGGGACACATCAGAGAGGACACGGACAGAGCTGTGATCTACATGAGTGGAGCTCAAAGATGTTGTGGGTTTGGGTTGTTCAGAAATACCACGCAATGGGCTCTTCTAAAGATCATGGTCTATTTTTCGACAGACACCCACACATCAAAATACTGCCTACGTTTGGTGAAATCTAATAATCCACTTCTTGTCACTTGTAACTATCGGAGTTCAGGAGCTGAAATAATATTTGGTTAAATAAGTGCTGTTTATTTCTATAAAAGTCCTTCTCTCTTGCCACTTCGGGAGCAAAATTCAAGGTCTGCAAGTACAGACGGATGACACTAAACTCCACTGCACCTTATATCCATAGGCAGAGATCAACTATAGTGAAAAGCTACCAAAATAGAAAGAGCAAGTCTCTGGAGAAGCCCTGAAAGAGAAAAAGCCACCAGTGTTGTTCTCTCCTTTAAAGGAGGGATGCAATGTAAGAAAAAAGTTTGAATGTCACATGGGTTGAGACTTGCAGAAGGTGGGAAAAAGCATTCTCCAAAGGACATATTTTTGGAGCTGCTGCGGGAAATCTCTCTGCAGGCAGATCTTGCTGTGGGGGAAGCTCACACCCTGCCGTGAGGGAGGACTGGCCCATTTGGAGCTCAGGATAAACACTTGGCAGGAAAACAAGCTCCATCAAGGATCTGTATCAGGACTGGGCATGTCAGTCCTGCAAAGATTAACACATATGCTAAGCTTTCTGCACATGAATGTTCCCACTCTAATTCATGGGTGTAAACATATGCGTGTGCATAGAATCAGGACCTCAGCACTTTTTCTTCTCTAGATCACATGGAAGTTTTTCTGACTGTAAACGTGCAGGAAGGGTTTTCAGCAGAGTTAACCAAACAGCCTCTGCACAGGCCTGGGTGTTTTGAGACCAGCACATACTCACAAACCTGACTGGTCCATAGGGCTTATTGCCATGAGATTCATTCAACACAAGTGCCCCTGATAACCAGGAACCATTGCTTTTATTTTTTTTTAATCTAATTTTTTGATTGGTGCATATGGGTGCTATGTAAAACTAACCTGAATAATTATGTATTTTATTGAAGTTTTGTCTAAATCAATTAAGATTGTTCATGCTTTCAAGGGAGCTTTTGCCTTCATAATTCTTACTAAGCCCAATTCAGTCAAGATTTTATTAGATTTATGCCATTATCAGTATTGTTGTCAAGGGGATTCAGGACATTGAAAATCAGCGGATCATTACAGGTATTGTGGGCTTTTTACTAGTATTGTTCTGATTATGACATTAACTTGTCTAATCCTATTTTTTTATACCCTGTCTGATCTGTTGCTGAGCTGGTGGAACTTGAATTTTGAAGTAAAATGATTAAACGAGATGTGGTCAGAGCAGTCAACTCTTCAAGCAATGATGGTCCTGATATTCAGATCAAATATTTGTTTGTAGTTTGCCAAGAACTTTCCTTTATAGACAGATAATTTGTATGCTGACCAATGTGGTGTTTGCACTCATGAACAAAAAAGCTGTTCAGCAGGAATTAGTCTTTTCAGGTCTCAGCTGACCACCTTAACCAAGACCATTTCTCCTGTGTTGGGAAACCGAGGTCTCTTTCACCAATTACTGCTGCCTTTTTGTAAGCAAAGGGGGCGGGGGGGCACACAGAGAGAACTTTTGGGCTTGGATTCTACTGATGATTTGATTGAACCACGAGTAAATCAAAGGGGAAGATGAAAAGAATTCCTGGGAAAGTATTTATAAACCCACAGGACTGAACGACAAGCATCCAAGATTGCTAACAGAGCTAATAGAGGGAAGTGCGATACCTTGAGCAGTGATTTTTGAAAGTTCATGAAGAACAGATGAGGTGCCAGAGGATTTCAGAGCCACAAAATACAGCACTCAGTTGAGTTATAAAAAGGGGCATCCAGGAATTTACTAACCAATTCATTTAACTTCAATAGCGAGTAAACTATGTAAGGAGTCATAAAGGAGCCATTATGAGAACTTAGAGCAACCCAGAATCATAAATAATTGGGTGGGAAAGGGCTTTAAGAGGTCATCTAGAAATCTCACCAGAAATCTCATAAGAGTAAACATTCAGCAAAATATGGTACTCGGATATACACATTTCAGCTGGCCCTTTCTACACATCCAAGGAGAGGATTCAGCCATTGCTTGGGGAGGGGGAGCATTCCTTGTGCAGGGCTCATTTTAAATGTGGGATATTCTTGCCTTTTCCGCATGGTTTTGTCTCAGTATTGAGTGAAAATCCCCAGAGGTGACAGGAGAAATTACAGCAGCTGGCACAGGAAAGGAAAGCCGTTAAACTTGATGATTCTCTTTTTCGAATTAATATATCCTGGACAGAGACCCAAGTAACAGATCATCTGGGGGGTGAACTCCGATAACATGAGCAGCTAATGCCGGGGCGGAGGGGCTGGGAGGGAGAATGCCCTGGCAAAGGGAGATCGTAAAAGAAAGCTTCTCCTGCCAAACACTGTAGGGCAACAAAGAGGTCAGCCTGCCTTGACAGAGAAGCAGGAGAAGCCGTGGTCAGCACAAGGGAGAAGAGGAGCCAGGGTGCCTCTGAAACGCTACCTGGACCAACGTCTGTACATCCTCATGGACAAAGCAGAACTCCCATGGCAAGGAGGGTGCCACCACCCAGGGACAGGCAACACACAGGCAGGCAGGGCACCCACCAGCGGCCGCGCAAGGTCTAACACACCTTGGGAGCTCTGCCGTGGATGGGACGAGGGCAAAAGTTACTTTTCTTTAGGGCTTGAAAGGCTTTTTATCCATTAATCAGAAACATTAAAAACCTTTATTTCAACTCATGCTTCTGTGAATTTTTATATCATTTAGATCCTTCATTATAATGTTAAATGGTGACTTTTAGGTCCCAAGTACTGTACTGAGTTTAGCAGAGTAGTTCAGGAGATCCGGCAACAAAATACTGACCAAAATTGGTAAGATGGGGCCTTACCAGGATGGGGTCTTCGGCACTCACCTTAAAACGCTTAATCGCGACCTGATCTCTGACAGAAAACCATGAACCCCAAAGCACTAAACTGCCAGCACAGTACCAGAGCTTCACCTCCGAGGTGAAATCCTACATCTTTCCTTCTGCTCACACACAGCTGCTCACCAAAGCCAGCCAGCCAACCTACCTGAATTCTGAATAAAGTAGCAATCGGCGATTGCAAAACTTACCTAGGACTTTGCCCAGCCAGATACATGTGTATTTTCCCCTTAAATGCAAAATGACATGAGGCCATTTTGAAAGGAATGAGGAAAAAAAAGAACCGAAGTTTACTTGTCATTAGATATAGATAGTAATAACCAAAAGCAATAACCAAACCATGTGAGGAAATTGAATACAGACAAACCGCTATGCTAAATGAGAGAGCAGCACCAATTATGTGCAACAGAGCTCTCATTATATGGCATTCTGATTACCTTAAATTATATTTTTTAACAGACATCCGTTTTTATTTTTGCTTCTAAAACAGGTGAAGTTCCTTTCAAGTATTGACGTCAGCTAGCCTCATCAATTGTTCCTGTAATAGCTCAACTACCACTACAGCCACAAATGCTATGAAAGAGCTAAGTACTCCCTGCACAAAGGGGATTCGGTTTGGTCATTGCCGCAGCGCGTATGCGTGGCCTTGTCTTTTACAGCATAGTAATTGATATTGATTTTGTGTGGCAGAGGTCCCTCCCTCCACGCACTGGTCTTTATTTCCAAAAAAAAAGGAAAAAAAAAAAAGAAAGAAAAAAAAAAGGAAACTAAGTTAAAGACATCACGATCCATCTTGAATATAAATCTAATTTTTTTCCCCTCTTTAAAAAATGCAGTGACTTTAGTACTCATCAGATGTGCTGGACGAAGTCCATGGCAGACCTCCAGCGCAGTCCACAGGAGGGCAAGTCTCCATGTGGGCCTGCCTGTATGGCTTGGCTGTGCTTTTGGGGTGCCCCGTTGGGCCAGCACGGCAGCACAACACGGACTTCTCTTTGGCGTAAGGGTTCCCCACCTCTCTGAGGTCATGCGACAGGAGCACCACAACCTGCTGCAACCTGTATCAGAGGCCACCAGCTCTTTCAGCTATCAGCTGGCAACATGGCTGCCAGTTCGATGTCCCCGGTCACATCCAGCCCCTGCTGTGTCCCGGCCCCCCTGATTATTTCCTGTTTGGTCTTTCCTTTATGTTTTGACCCTTAATTATTACTAAGGTTGCATCCTTCTCTCTCACAGGAGTCCTGGATTGCACTATTTATTTATCATTGCCATTATTTTGGTTTTAAAAGACATCCACAACTTGAGGATGTGTGTGGGGGAGAGTGGATGCTAACATGAATGCCTGGTGACGGTTCAATGGAAAACTTCAAGCTGTGCCAGGTTAAACAAGGAAGGCCACGAGAGCTGCAGAGGCCAGCTGAGTCCAAGGGAGCACTTGAACTCCCTAGGGAAGGCAAGGGAAAACACTGAAATGACACTTTTGCTTCCTTCCTGTTTATCAGATGAACCCAACAGGGCTTTTATTTCAGGTGTGAAGAAGGTTTCTACCAACAGGCGGTTTCACATGGGAAGCACTGGAAGCTACTGGCGAGCTGGCCACCCTCGCAGGCCCAAAGGCCAGCGGCATGGGGCACCGAGGCCTCGCAGCATCACGCAGCCCATCAGCTTCCCAAAGCCCTGCAGAACCACCTCTAACTGACCACGTGTGGCTTCTGCTGAAACCTTAGCCCCTCAATTCATTCAATCCTCCTCTGCACCTCAAGAAGGATTTCACGTTCACCAGAACATCTCCACTGGCCACAGATTTCAAGCACCTGATGCCATTGTTAGGTACCATGTTCATTCACGACAAGTACCTTTCACTTGCACAAGCACACCCGCTTCAGTTAACTGATGGACAAACACCAACGTCAGACTCAGATGCCAGCTGACTTCTACCCAAGCCTTATGGCTAAAACCAAATGTTTTCGAAGGCCCATGGAAACGTGCTCTCCCATAAGATGTCTCTCCCAGCACCTCTTGCTGCCATCTGGGCTAAAAATATTACAAGTACAGTTCAGGCTTTTGTCATTCCCACTGCCCACGGGAGCAGGATGTGCAGAGGATCAGAGGATATAAAAAGTTCATTCAGGAGTCTGTCTTTTTTACATTTTTAAAGTGACCCCAAACACTGTAAGCTTCCCGTTCACTTTTGACCGGAAAGTTTGGCTTTGTCCTGACCTTCCTCCGGCCGGTGGGAGCGGGAATCAGAGTCCTGGCTGTTACTTTGATGCTACTTTTCTGCAACTGACAGCTCTCCTGGCTCCCGTGCCCACGAACCGGGGATGTCTCCCTGTTTCTGCCCAGCAGAGCTGTGCCTCTCTACAGCATCTCTGTACCAAGCTTGGCAGCAGGGCCATTGCTGCCCAAGACCCACGGCAGCCCTTGCCCACCTCTCCCTGGTGCCTCGTCCTCTGCCAGAGCAAGGCCAGTGCAAAACGGACTCCCAGCTGTACCTGGAGGCACCAACATGAATTATGTCCCACGACATAAAGAGTAGGGGAATCTGGACGTATTGGATATTCACAGGGTCAGCCTGATTTAGGTCAGGGCATTAACTGAGCCTAGCTCCTCTGAAGAGGATATAAAGCAAGATTTTACCTTTCTTCTTTCTGTTCATTTTTCTCAATATAAGATTAAAAACATTTCTTTTTGAAACCTGAAATCTTCCTGATAACCCTAAAGTCCTAAGTCAAGTGGTAGTGTGATTTGGAATGAAGTGGTGACCACGTATATAAGATGGAGAAGATACAGAGGTTTCATTTCCTACAAATTAATTCTCTACAAGCTGTGTAAACTTTCCTTAGTATAAACAAAGTCTTTACAGACAAAGATGTTGGGGTTTTTTCCCCTTTGAATTATTTACAAAAAAAATAGAAATGAGATTTTGCTGTCTAGGCGCTTTAGCCGGTACCAGCAGATCGAGAGCTGCTCCTGTTGCCTTCCGCAGTGCACTTCCTCGTGCTTCTGACTGTAAAACGAATGTAAATAAACTTACAAAGAAACAACCTTGTGCAGCCGGATATTACTAAGCAGTCTCAAGTTTCTACAACAGATTGACACTAATTTGTAGTTACCCCCAATACAAATCTGCTGTGAAGCCAACACAACTGCCCATGGCAATACCATAGTGTCGCCTTCACTCCCATCACTTTTCCGTGCCCTTACTTTGGGGAGGCTCAAAAATTCAGCTCTATAAGTGCATCAAACAGTAATTCCGCAGAAGAGGCAGTAATCCACAAAACCAGTTTGATGGCCCGGCTCTGGTTTATGTGTTTGCTCTCCATTGCCTGCATGTGTAGAGCATGTCCCAGCCTGCTGTGGAGGCAGGGAGGGGAGCTGCCGGTTTGGCTTTGCTTTCGCTGTTACACTGTTGGTCTGATGGAGCCTCCTGGGAGAAGAGTGGAGTTGTCCCTCTCCAGAGAGCTCAGGGCACCCTCAGTTTGGAGAGGGAGTGGAGATGACTCAGGGGGCTTGGCATACCTCCCAGGAGGAGTGGGGAGCACCCTGGAGCCAGCCTCAGTAGCAATGGAGAGATGGTGGCTTTGCCTGGGGACACGGGGGAGTGAGCTGGAGGCTGTCACATAGGAGGCACTGGGCTCAAAAACAAGACTAGGGGAAGGACCTGCCCTCCAAGGACACAAAAAGAGCCTTTTATTTTAACATGGTGCTGGGGAGTCCCTGGGAGTCTCCTCATGTGCGTGCTCCCAGGAAGAACGTCAGGGGTCTACCAAGGGGCCTGACTCACAGGTCCATTAGACGTGGCTTTGCCAAATGGACAAACAAGTCATTATGGACAAATATAAAAGTACCATCAGAAAGCAGCAGTATCATCCTTTAAAAATATTCCAGAGCACTTAATTCCCACTCATATTCAAATGTACGTAGGACCAATTAGAAATGCTATTTGCTGTTATTTGTTTTCCTTCATTGTATTATTTCATATCAGTACATTGCATATCATTTAAGAGGAAGAGTGCTTTCATACATCAGAAAGACATTTTTTTCTCATTAATGCCCTATGCCTAAAAATAAACCCATAAGATTTAAAATGAATGCTCGCGATACCTACCTACCTACCCTTCAAAAAAAACCCAACCATAATAATCTCCATTCCTAAAGATGCGATTTCCTAGACAAGCAGTGGACACCTCCTCAGAATGATGCTATTTAGAGAAAATAAAGCAGAGAAGAAAGTTGCTGGTGCTCATGGCTCCCCAGGTGGGTCCAGCCTCTATCTTCAAACGTTTTAACCCCATGGCGAGCATCCGTGCTGTGCTGCCCAGGGCTGAGGCGGTGGGAGCAGCGGTGCTGCCGTGCCACCAAGAGCCCCGGCTATTGCCTGCAGCACCAGCAAGGGAATGTCGCTGAGAGGTGGTGCCATGCCTTACTCTGGCTGGTTCTGGAGTACCAGGGGAGTCATTCTGGAGGGCAAAATTTCAAAGCGGCAACTTCTAGAGAAGATAGTTTGCATCGAGAATAAAATAACCAGGAAATAATTTGTCAGTACTACCACCTGTACTTCTCTGAAACAACCTCATTGGAAAATACTACTGTTACCCAGTTCTCCCTCTGTTGATGATGTGTATCTGTCATGCATGACAGCTTTGTGCGAAGGCAGAGCTACCTCCTTTGGTGTCACTGCTGTCTGCAGCCACTGCTCCTCAGGACAGATACAAACAATCCACAGCTGAGATAATGGCGTTTTTTCCCCTTTATCTCTCCCCAGTGACTGTAATACCTGTTTCTAACAGTACTAGTGGTTTGACTTTCCAGCTTTCACCAGAAAAAAAATAAAATACCAGCAGTGAGAATAGATGCCTTAATACTGCTGCTTCTTAAGTTAATAAAGCCAAATATGTATTAGAATCTGATTTTTCACTTTTCTTTATTAGGTACTTTATCATTTGGGCTCCATTTTCCAATCTGATTTGTTACTACAAGATAAAGCAATTATGTGCTCAAACATGACTGCGCTGTAAAACTCCAGCCTGCGAAACCATGGCCCAACGACAGACAGGGCTCTGCTGGTGATACTGTGGCTAGCAAACCCAGGTCTGCTATGCATGACACTTGAGGACAGAGGTGACTGAGACCCCGTGCTATCCCTCTGCTCTGCTGCTCCCCAAATCTCCCCAGAGTGGAACAGCACCCAAACCAGGGAGAGAGTGCCACCAGGTCTGTCACAGAGGGCAGGGAGGCAGCCAGCACCACGGGGCCAAACGCAACCCAGACCAAATGGGAGCCACAGGCAAGAAAAGGCAGGGGATGGTAACCCATGAGGAAACAAGGCGAGAAAAAGGAAACCTTCTCAGGAGCTGCGGAGAGCTTTTGCCCAACGAAGGGAGAAGCCAGGAAGCAGCACGGCTGCTCCCCAAATCACTACTAAGATGCACTGCACGGTCCCAACTTGCAGCCAACCCAGTGCCAGGCTGCAGTGCCCAGCTCGCTGGCCCCTCAGCCGGGCCAGTGGGCTCAGGCTGCTTTCAAGCAGGGTGGAAGCTGACAGGCCTCCCTGGGACCCCAGGGTCCTGCAGGGACCCCCACCTGGAAGCCCTGCCTGCAGGGGGATGTGTGGGAGACAGCACCCTGCCAGCTCCTCGCCCCTAGCAGCGGGGCCAGCCAGGAGCAAAGGCGGCCGCTGGCCACTGGCCAGCACATCTTGCGTTCCCTTAAATACTGTGTTCTGACTACACGTCCTGTTCGGTATGAAACAAACCTGCCGGAGGAAATGAACAGGATTTTGCTTTTAGAAGTATTGTGTCAGGTACATTAACAGTTCTACCATACATGTTACTCAGCTCTTCAGAGGGTGCTTGGGTTTCATTTCTGCTGTAATTGGATCAGCATCTTGCTTCAAGCCTCTCCTTGGCTTTCCTGCTACTTAATGTATTTTCCTTTGCAGTCATATATTGAGCCATCTACGGCGCTCTGCTGGCTGCTGAACCTCTGGAAACACATCACACCAAAGGGTTTTAGTGAGTCACCTATGGCTCTTATTTGCAGTTTTTACTTGTGTAGCAAATGCCAACTCTGTGTTTAGGACCTATTACTTCAGTGATTGCCCTTTTTTAGCTGAGCACTGATAGTAAAATTGAAGACTTCTGTGGTGGAAAAGCAGTCATTTGTCAGGTTTAACAAAATCTCTGAGATGGAGGTGGCTCGCAGAAAGCAAGGAACTATTGTCTAGTTATTAATACAATAAAAGTGAATATAAACCCAGCTGACATCCAGGAAGCAGTGAGTCATTAAGTGAGTGCTGCAACAGGCCAGCAAGCGGTATCAGTTCAGCTCCGCCGGCATCGGCGCTGGGATGAGTGTCATTCAGCCTATTTATCAGCGACATTATTTATTCTGTGTTATTTATTGGTGGAGTATGTGAATTTGACAGCGATCTGTGAATGACAAGGAGCTAAGAGGTATATCAGATGCAGGAGCCATACATCGTAAATGTAGATGATTTAAACAACTCAGAGATTTGTCAGAACAACGAGACATGAGTTTTAGCATGAAGGGGGGTGGGGGGGGAAGCAGATGCCAGGCTACACCTGGGGTGGACATTCAGAGGGCAGATAAGCCAGGCTCACTTCTATGGAGCAGGAGTGAAAGGAGGAGGCTGGCCACCTGCGAGTGCTGTCACAGCCGTCACGCTCTTGTGGATACACCAACGTCAAGAGGATGATTCTTGACTGGAGCTGGGGGGGTATGCAAAGTCAAGGAAAACTGAATTTTGCAGCTTCAGGGAAGAGGTTGTGTGGCCCAGAGCCATGTAGCCTGGCCGGTACTGTTGCTGCCCCCAGGGAAGAAGGGGGGGGGGGGGGTGTATTTTCGAATGGTCCATAATCTTCCCTTACCCACTGCCACAAGCACCCTAATCCCACCTCACGGGGCAGCTGCTGCTCTGGCTCTCTACAGCACCAGCCCTGGCAAAGCGGGCAGCCAAGCTACAGCTCTATCTTGGGCATTTCTCTGCATTTGCTAGTGTTTAAAACCAGGCAGAAACAGACTCTTAAGAGTAATTATTGATCCCACAGGCTCATTACAGCTGCCTTTACTCCCCCTGCAGTGATTATGAGCAGATAGAGTGTTTTAAACAGCAGGGTTGTGTCTACATGTCTGCTAAGTGACATTTAAATGAGTTAACTCGTACCTGCGAGGAGATGCATTTTTCAACAATGGCCTTTTTTTTTTTTTTTTCCCCCCTATTTGGCACAGAGAAAGGCAGCAGGCAAAGCGCTTCCCTCTACCATGGGCGGACTGTGAAAAACTCCTGTGTCTCCCTGGTGGTCCCCCAGCACCTCACTTGCCTCCCTCCTCCTGCCTCAGCACACTGTACCCGCGTGGAAGTCCAGAAGGGCTGCAAAGGGAAGGGAAAGCATTTTGTTTGCTTAAGACTTGAAACAGCTTTTCTGGCCTGGGATAATGTCGGGATTCCTGGAGAATGAACTCCTGCCACCAACCTCCAAAATTCAGAACAACTTTAAGGTAGCTCAAGTTTGGAGGCCAGAACTGTCTACCCCAAAATCAACAGTTATCCTTTAAAATATACATCTAAAAGGATCTTGCCTGAAGCTGGGGGGAGCTGTCACAAGTAGATCACAAGCACCCTGTGTTTAAATGCTTTGAGAGTCCTGGGTATCACAACCGAAAGAAAAAAGGCTCCCGGGAGCCAGAGCTGTGGCACAAAAACAGCCATCTTACAGGAAGTGGGGAGAGATATTAGAAGTTAACCGCTCCAGGGAGCCAGCAGATGTTAAATAGAGTAATTAATTTAGTCTGAAATGGGAGAGCCCTGTCATCACAGAACTCCTGTGCCATAAGCAGGGGACGGACATTGGCCTGACGAGGTGTCCGAGAAAGCGCTTTTCATCAGGAGAGGATGCATGAGAATTAAAGAACAGGTGAGAATATCGCTCAGGAAAGAAGGTCATCTCTAACTGGACTTGCAACCGTTTACAGGCAAAAATCACTTCATTGGCAAGAGACAAATGTATTCTCAGTTGAAATAACTGCAAGGTGTCCAACACGGAGGTTTTACAAAGGGTATGAACGGGGCGGTGTGTGTGTGTGTGTGTGTGTGTGTGTGTGTGTGTGTGTGTCTACAGCAGCGACCCTTGGGGCCTAAGGAAGGAAGGTGAGTGGCACCAGCAGGCTGCGACTGCCAAGCATGGAGCCAGGCACCCGCTGCTGCCTCCCCGCAGCACAGCGCAGGCAAGCGCTGCCCACCACTGCCAGTCGGCCGGGGCCCAAAAAGCTATTGCTCCAACTCAGCCCCATCCACGAGATGGGATTCACACCCCGCACTAACCTGTGCCAACGGCAGGGACCACGGGTGGGAAAACTCCCGGGGGTCTGTCCCAAAAAGCGGGTGGGAAACCATCTGGGAATAGACCCTCTGTGGGTTCTTGAGGGGGAATTCACAGTAACAAAAGATCTCAAGAGGATCTTGTGGAAAAAATAAGGAGCCCTTCCCCCCTCAATTCTGGCAGTTTCCAGATGGGAAACTGAAATGAAACTTTTTTCCAAATGTTCAGAAACCTTTTGAACCTCATTAGTTTTCATTTCATATGGCTCTGCACAGAAAAAGTACATAAACCTGCAGCTCTTTTAGATGAAATGATGTAACGTTCAGATTATATCGATCGGAGCGGGGAGGGGAGCATTCGTCTCAGTAATATTTTAACAAAAGAAGTCATTTTATGCAGTCTTTACAATGCTTTCTTATTTCAGGGGTCATGGGAGCTGCACAACACCAGGTCTTCACAGCCTCAAAAACCAAATTACTTAATTTTGAGGAAACAATACCTGCATGCAATTAAGCTCTTAATTTTACTCATATGAGTAGTTTGAATTAGTGCATGGAGAATACTTGCAGGCTTTCAATTGCACATGTGTAAGTTTTGGCAGGACTTGGTTCTTAACCATGTTAATCTTGAAGCCTTGCTTTCTTTGTTTTCAGCAGCAAACCTAGCAAAACTATAAATACACTATCCACTTTGAAAATCCTGTAAAATCAATTTTGGAGACTTCAAGGAAATCAAAGGAAATGTGGTAAAATTAAAATGCTCCCACTTAAATAAAATTTTATTTCCCTTCCAGTAACATACAATATTTAACTAAGAGTTTTAATACATTCAGTAAAATACGAGCATATTACAAACCTCTTCAAAACGACACAATTTACTGTAAAGTCATTACCATTCTGTTCACTCATGTCTGGCCTCTTTGTTTCAAGTCTGTTTTCCCAGCTTACAGTATCAGGTCAACAGAGTCTAACATAAATGAGTAATGCGTCTGGAATTTTTCCTTGCAACACCAAACCTCAGACCAAGCGCCGGCAGAAGGGCCATGCCACGAATAGGATGTGAAGTGGCTTCAGCTGTACCTCTTCTCTCCATTCTCCGTCCTGTCCCACTTTCCCTTGCAAGAGACTCCCTACATGGGCTGCTGTCTGTCCCTGACTTCATTTCCTCCTCTCACAGCTCTCAGAAACAGCATCTGGACTTTTGGAAGTCCAAACCCACCCTTTCTCAGGGTCGAGTAGACAAAAACATTGCCGCGCTTCCCACGTCCTCTCTCAAAATCTGCAACAGGGTCCTCGAAAGCCCTGAGGCAAACTTGTTTCTGCGAGGTGGGACAGTCGGAGGGGATCTACTCAGATAAAAGTACTCGTGGTCATTTCTGAGGTGCTGCCCAAGTTTTACTCGGTGAAGCGAGGGTGTGCCCTGCTTTTTGCTATCTGCCCAAGCTGGAAACAAGCGCCCCGCAATTAGCAGAGCTTTATTGACAGCGCTGAAGGTGTCACAGCACAGAAGAGGAATGTCGGTGTCTTCCCTCAGCACTCCGGTTTGGGGGAAGCGGGGTGTCCTTCTGAAACTTTCTGTCAGTAAATCTAGTGTTTTATACCGATACTAGCAAATAAAAACCAAGTTGTGTGAAAAATGTCAGTTCTATTTTTGCCAACTAAAATATAACAGGAAATTGTATGCTTAACATATGTGGAAAACTGCAAAACTGAAACACAGATATGTAACCACTATTATTAAGAATGGTAAATACGGCTGTGGAGGTGAAACGGATTATGCCGCTGGATGTTTCCTTTAATATGAATTCCAGCTACGGTGTCGCTTTGCATATGAAGGCAAATAGAAGGTCCTTATGACAACTTCAGGAAACAGAATTGCATTCTTACAAATAGATCATGTATTTGTCTAGTCCCTTAATACACTGATGGGAAAATGAATGTATTATGGTACCCAAACTAAACAAATGGTCTCTGAATACATTAATTTCAGAAATCACCAATAGCTTTGATAGGAAGGACCTGAATATCAATGTTTTACAAACCAAAAAAAGAAAAGAAAAATCAGTCTGAGGTCCTAAGCCACAAGCTGTGTTAAACGATGCCTGGAATCCAGATGAACCGAAGCCTGTCACACCCCAGATCTGAATCATAAGCACAGGTCTCCTTTGGGATGCCCTGAAAAGCCCCACGCAGAAATCACAGCTCCAGTGAGGCGTGAGCCTGTGGAGTGCTCTGGAAAGGGCGCCCGGCTCACCGGGACACCAGCGATGCTGAGCATGACAGAAGAGGGGGACAGGCAGACATCAGAGTAACTACACAAGCAGGGAGGCTTAAAAACACTGTAACTGATATTTTTATTTATCAGAAGAAAAGGGTGTTGGAAATTTTCTGTTTGTTCTTAGAAAGCATTCGGTTTCCTAAAGAAAGTGCCAGGCTCCTTTTCCACAACTTTGAGGCTCAGGCTAAATATTTTTCACACTAACTCTTTCCCAGCAAAGGGTGTAGTTAGTCCAGCAGCTAAACATCCCCTTTCCCGTCACTGGTCCTGCCAAGGCCAACAGAGGGGCTGAGAGAGAGGCAAGCCGCTCAACCCTTCCACTGTCCTTTTTAAATGAGGTGGAACAAATTAGAAGCAAATACTATTTGGTACCTAACAGTTCAATCAACCCAGTGTCCCAAATGAAGGGAGTCCCACTCTTAGATCCTCTGCCAAAAAGACACGGTATGACATGGACCAATGAAGGTGAATTTCTTTGAGTTTCAATTTTCTAAGCAAAGAAACACTTTAACTCTCAGCAAAACCAGGGTTTCAGGCAGCATCCTTAAGAGGAGGGAGAAGGGGAAATGGAGACAGTATATGCCAATACCATCTATAAGGATTTTCTCTCCAAATCCCTATTACTGTATCCATCGAGTGCCGATGGTACATGGGCAGTAACCATGAGTGGAACTGGCTGCTCCTCACAGCCAGCCTCCAGTCTTTGCTATTTTGGCATTAAGCTTATACTCAAAGTGACAATTGCACAAAAGAACCTACCTCTGAGAAAAAAGAGCACCCAGCAGCCCGCTGGCCACCACTGACACCAGCACCCCAGCCCACGGTGTTGCCAAGCCCACAGGTACCCATGCACGGCTGGGACGGGGACCCTCTCCCCAAAATACATCTGGGGAATGCTCCCAATACACTCAAGTTTGAGGGCTACTAATCTAATTTCTTTTCAGACTGGTAATTAGTGACTCACAGGCAGGCTCCTATTTTTAGGGATGGCTTCAGCCAGCTCCAGATGGAAGCACAACAGACTGCACCCTCCAACCATTGCAGCCGCTTTTACAGCCCAGCTCCTGACACGGGTCCCCTCAAAGCTTTGGCCAGTGGAACGCAGGCACAGACTATTACTGCGCAGTATTCTAACGATGTATTTCAACCTCCCCCATCACACAGGTTATTCTGAACTGTGCGAGAAGTGCCTTGGCTTTGCACTGTTTTTCCTCTCCCTGCCCCCTCCAAAACAAGCCAGGAGCCTTTTCCAAGCCAACCCCGTCACCATGCACAGTGTCTTCCAGCACGGACTGTCTGATATCCTCTGAGTCAGCTACCTCCGACGAGCCACAGCTGGCCTGGAGCTGGGCCAAAGACTTTTCCCTTCAGTTTTGTTGCACAACGTGATCTAAATAACCGGTCCCATCTAATTTGTTTCCTTCATGGGTCTAAGGAAACTGTATTTCATTTAGTGAGGTCTCAAGTTAGGGAAACATCATAAGGTCAGTGTCCAAAACCAATTCAGACAGCAATACAAATAAACATCGATTGGAAAAAGAGACATAGTCAGGGAAAAAAAAAAAACCCCAAACTTTTATGACCAGACTATCACTTTCGTTAGCATCATGCTCTGTAATTTCAGTTTCATCTATTTCTATGAAAAATATGAACAAAGCAAGGTATAACCAAAGAATGAATTCTTACTTGACTGTGTAACCTTTTCTGTCTTGTAAATTTGCCAAGATAGTCTTTTACCAAAACTGGTTGGGAAAAAAAAAAAAAAAAAAATCAAAACTTTTGGAGTGAAAATGAATCGCTAAAACTCTTTAAGTTGAACATTGCTAAAATTTAAGTCAGTTGTGGCAGAGACTGCATTAAGCAGCCCAATATATGTTTTGTTATCCTTATTTTTACTTTATCCTGACAGACAGCATTTATTTGGAAAAGCCCGCATATTTCAATCATTTCTATTTTACAACTTTAAAAAGCTGTAGTGTGGTCTAAAAATGAAATTTGATTATCCAATGACACAGAATTGGGGAAAAAAAAAAATCAGCTCTACCCAAGAGATAACAAAACTTTAAGACGCTAAATTAATTTTTTTTTGCTCAAATTTTTGAAGTAAGAGGATTTTTTAACGCATGCATGTATGTATACATGTGCATGTTTATTTTCTAGTATTCTATTTATATTCTAGCAATGTCTTGCATTTGGGGGGACAATATATAAATTGGTTTCAGATGTAAGTTATATTATAAAGGGGGAGCTGTGGCATGTTTCTGGTAATGGAACAAACAATGCTTATATGCTTTCAAACATCCCTGAAGTCATACCCAAATACAGGGTGGAAAACAAACAAAAGGTCTTGGCTGTGCCATACACATCTGCTACGGGACCTGTCCTGAGTGTCAGAAACTCGTGTCCACCTAACAAAAAGGCAGAGGAACATGAGCTTGCTGCCATCACACCTGGAAGCCCAAACAGCTGCAAAGGCCGGAGGAGAAATGAGAGACCGTGCTGCACAGTATCGGTGTTTCTCAGAATTTTCTGGAGTGTTTTCCTCTGGTTCTTGGCTCCTCGCTCTTGCCCAGTCCACTGCTGGTCCATGCCTTGGCAGGTGAGAACGTTCCAGACCTGCAGGTGGGTACTCAGAGCTGCTGCTCACTGGAGGCATCGTGCACATCACCTCCTGTGCAGCATCCTGGGCCATGGGGCAGCTCCTCTCTGCTCCGCTGCAGAGGACCTAAACAATCACCCCTCGAAATGCCTTTTTGTTGTATTTTAGGCCCCTTTTCAATATGGCCTTTGGAAACTGCTAATCAATGGACAAATTCTGGCTCTAAAACTGGTGTCCCTGGTGTGAGGAGGATGGTCCTACCAAGGAGAGATGCTCTATTGGCACAGAGCTGGACCAGCACCTTCTATAAAACCCTTCTGATGCAAGATGAAGGGCACAGATGGAGCAAGCTTTCCTCATCTTGAACAGCCTTGTGATGACTGACCCACATGGAGTCGGTGAGAGCCGCCGTGACTTTGTGAAGGCTTCACACCGCCTTACTTTACAAGCCAGGTGACAGCCCAGGCTGGTGCAGCACAAATGCTCCCTGCCTGTCCCCATCTTCCTCTGCTACCTGACTTGGAAGCTCACGTGTTGGCTGCCCTCAGAGGAGCAGGTATGATCCTCTTTCTCCAGGATTACAGCTGCACCCCAACCATCAGGGTAAGATATTTCCATCCAACACAGATCTTCCACCAGTGACCAGAAAGGGAAGAAAGGCTAACAGCAAATCATCCTACCAGGAGTTTCAAAACCCAGCAGACTCCACACCAGGGTAGAGAGTTAACTTTCAGTCTGACTGGTCCTCTTGTTTATTTGTTTAAGGGCTACCCCCGGCAGTGAGCAGGGAAGAATTCCTTCCCCATGTTGCCAAGTTCCTCTGACTTGCAACAAGACTCACAAACATTTCCTGGTTCCCTCCATCCCCAAACACTAGCAAGAAGCCTATTCAATACCTCACAGCAAACAGCAAGATCTTTCATACTTCAAAGGCATAATTTAAATATGGGAAACAAATTTACCTTTTCATCGGAAACCCTACTTTGAGCATAGCCAACTGAACTTATTTCCACGTAAACTGGCAATAAATGGAGAGGAGGAACTTGCAAAGAAAGAGAAGTGCTAATTTGCCTGTGCCCGAATCAAAGCAGTTGCTAGCTGCAAGCACTGGGGCAGCAGCGTGCGCAGAAGCACATTGTTCGAATGGAGTTCCTATTGCAAAAATAAAAGCTTGCACATGGTGAAAATGAGGTACAAAATCTTACGTTCTCTTCCTCATTAGCACAGTGGGACAATAATATCAGAGGTGTTAACTGGCAGGTGTGTTCGTAGATAATCGCTTGCGCCTGTTGTACAGTGCAACAGAGAGAACAGAAATCAGGTTTAAAAACTATCATGCACCAGGTCGCTTTTCACCGAGGTTGGGTCCTATGGCCATAATGTATTAATGGGGATAATACATGTTGTTCAATAGCTCTGTAAAGCCTTTTCTCATGGATTTTAACTCTTGCAGAGCCACAATATGATTTCTAGAGGTCAAGTTCAGTCCTTAGAATAAGGAGCAGGGCTGGCAAAGTCACCACAACTTGAAGCATCAGGTTCCCTATACACAGTAGCAGTCAGTGGGCAGCAGGTCTGGCTCACACCCTCAGGGCTTCCTAACACAGTAACACCCCCAGGCTGCACCGAAGCATGGATGTGTGCTGCCAGATCCAAGACTTTGTGTCCCAACAACAGATATAAGGTGAGAAACAGTTTCCAAGAGGTTCCTGGAGACATTTCCAGGCTTGCAGGCTTTTAAAACCTTAGAATCCAACGGCTCCGACAGATCTAGGAGGATCCAGTGCAATCAGTGTAGATGACCACAGTGATCTCACTGCTCTTGGTAACCTGTCTCAAGGGCTGACCCATTTGTTTCCTCTCTGGATGAATCACTTTTCAGACAGCCGGTCAAACACAAATCTGTCTTGTTTACACATAAAAGTCTAGAAGTTACCAGTTTACACAAATAACAAGAAATTAACAAATTCAGTGATCAGCCTCAGAACTAATCAACTACATCGACTGTGGCTTTTCCTGTGTCACCCATTTGCGGCTAAAATGTGACTACTCCGAGTAGTAAACACCAACCTGGTAGATGCTGCCATGGTCAGGCTCATTTCAAACTATTTTCCTTATAACAAACAACCCTTTTCATTCTTTGTTCCTTTCTCAAAATGTTTTTTTCTTTAAACAGGAAATAATTTACAATGTTCTTTGAATGAATCAAAGGATATTGCTCCTATAACCTATGTGTGCTCACCATGGAGTGGATAGAGTGCTTCACCTAAGAGCCCTTTTGCTGTTTTTTTTTGTTGTTGTTGCAGACCGGTGCAATGAACCAGCTCTTCAGATGGTGTAAAGGAAATTGTTGCCAAATTGGCAGGCCCCTACAAGAGCAGCAGAACAGAATCTGACTCCAGAGCTTTAAAGAAAACTGGGGAAGACAGGGAACGCTAACATGGATTTCTGAATGCCAGAATCAGACGGATTTGCCGTGGCTGCTGTCCCCCACTGCCAGCCAGCTCCTGCCCTGACTGAGATTGGTCACTGCTCTCAACGGGAGCTGAACTGGACCCTTTGCTCTCTGCTTCACATTTTGGCTGAATAAGGAATGATTTCAATCAGGGTGGGATGGGAAAAATTAAGCGGCTTTTAGGAATGGCATATCCTGAGTTTCCAGAAGCCGTCTAGGTCAGCCCAAAGTCTAGCCGGCTGGTGCATTCATCCCCAGTATTTACACTGACAGTGGAAGCAAGCCTGGAACAGCTGCAAACGATTACGCCTCTGACCCTCACTTGGTGAAGCCCTGTAATGCAGGATACTTCCATTCACACTGCACATTGCAGCAGCTAATGCTCACTTCCGTATGAAAACATCCACGCTAAACTTATTTCATTATGGCTAATTGGTACCCAATTGAATTCTTTTAAAAGGTGTGCTTTGCAATATCTGTCATCTGAAAGCTTCCCTTACCAGGAGGAAACATCTGTCTTCTCTGCAGTGGGTTGAATGTAGAGATTTTCTGTTTCCACATTATATATATCCTAGAGAGTGTCAGAACAGAGCAAAACAAGGGTTCAAAGTCGTACTGCACTCTGCTACTGCCCACAGCTGTGAGTGCCATCGCCGAGCACTCCCACCCATCTCCATGCTCTTTTCCCACTACTCTCATCCTCCCCAAAGTGGTCCCCAAGCCCATGTCCACTCTCACCACAGCATCTGCCCAAACCGCAACTCCAACCTCAAGTCATTCCCGCGTACTGGGACCTCTGCCTCCTTCCTTACCCCCACCCCACCTCTGTTCCCACAAAACCTACCCCTGCTGCATGACCAACCCAGGACCTCTCACCGCCTCTCAGCACAGCCTGGCTGGTCACTGCCCAGATTTGCTCCTGCCCCCGGGGCCAGGAGGTTCCCACCTTGCCACTGCCCACAAGCGGAGCTGCAGGCAGCAGCAATAGCTTCTCACAACCGTACCACTTTGAAGGAGCCTGCATGCCGCTACACATTGCATGGTTTAGTCACCTCTGGAGGAAAACCCACTAAGAACCAGGCCTGGCATCCACCCGTGATCTCTTTCTCCCTCCTCTACTACTGCAGATGAGCAAAGTAAGGAAAGTATTGTCGTGAATTCCCTCAGCATGAGTGGATCCTGGGCTGACATGGAAAGGATTGCTATCACCTCAAAATAATCCTGGCACAGGCAGTGTATAGCAAGGTGTTTTAGGAACAGAAACATTACGGGGAAAACAGAAACCAGCAATGCCGCTGGCATGACAGAGGGCATCAAATGCCAAGTCTTTTCGTATTTACAGACTCATGCAGTTTATGGGCTTAACCAAATGCTTCAGTGAGAGAAAAAAGAATAAATAGTGGAGTCATTAATTTAGAATCCTTGAGACTAATGGAAAGAACGACCATAACAGTGAAGCCCTACTCTAGCCTCTTTGGTCTTATTTTAGGATCTTTCCCTCCTTCTCTCGCTCACATACTTTTAAAGCGACATTTAGATCTAAGCTTCCTCACACAGAAAAAGCCTGGAACACAAGCTGATAAAAAAACCAAGGATTCGAACAGTACAAGAACCCTGGACTTTGGCTGAGCCAGCTATTGGGCAGCCTACCTCATGCTGTATTCTTTGATGGGCTGAGAATAGACATTCATACAAGTGTTATTCTTTGCCCTTCCTGATATGGACTTGAGTAATGAAAATGGAAACAGCACATAAAGCAACTCTGGCTATTCTGATGACTGAATTGAAAAGTTTTCCTCCAAGGGATTTGATAATTGAGAAAGCAGATTAGAAAAAAAGTGGCATAAAATATTACTGTAATCTCTCTGAGACTAGAAAATGTATTACATTGACTAATAAGCCACAGGAAGAGACTTTACATTTCCCTTTACACTTACATTTCCAGTTATATAGTTACAGAAGAAATGATTAGGAGGTTATTGCATTTCTGGACTCTCAATGGAGAAGACAGAAAACAGAAGACTCTGGAGAGTTTGAACATAAGGATAAAATACAGGCATTGCTCAGGAATAGATGCCAGCTTGCTTGCAAATGGCAGAAGGAGAGACCAAGATCACGGCTCTCTGTCCTCCACCACCTGAGGGAAACTCACTGTAAATTGTTATTTCCCCTCAAGGACGCTGTGAGGTTATACCAGCAGACAGGCATGGCTGGTGAAACAGCAATGAGCAAGAAAGCTGTGTAACACACAGTTCACACCTGCTGGAGTCACCCTTTGTTTTACCTTAGCTTTCCCGAACTGTCCCCCTGAGTCTTTGCAAGGACCCGGAACACTGCTCAATACTATCCAGAAACACAAATATCCTCTTAAAGCAACATACATTACTAGATCACCGGTGATATATCACCAAAATGTCACTGGAATGACAAGCAGTAAGTGCCCCAGCAAAGCAGTTCATCCTACTACTAAAAGAGCAAAATGCAAAACCACAAAAGCCAACAAAAGCACTCATTTAGCTGGGGGAAAATCCTATCATGAGCACTTGGGAGCCTGAGTCGCCCCCACTGCTTGTTGGAGCTACAGCTGCTCCCGATGAATTATTCACCACCAAACTCCAGTGGAAACGGTGTGAAGCCCACAGTAGCGGGTAAGCAGTGTGTGGTGTATCACAGAGGAGGAGTGCTGGGCTGGAAGGATCCATTGCGTGTTCAGTGTGAATTCCTTACACGCGTTACGTGGCAGGCTTTCCCTGAGCCTCGCAGGAGCAGGGGAAAGAGAGGAAAAAGCTAGCCCGTGATTTATTTTTTTTTAAAAATTGTGTTAATTTCATGCTATAGATCGATAAGAATAAATGTCAGTGTGTCACACATCTGTGAAGTGAAAGCTGGTTTCAGATTAAAACTAGACTGCCTGTTAGAATCAAAACACATACCTAGTTTCGCTATTAGTGAAAAGGATGACTGGTTTGTCACTTGGTAGATTATTCTGGTATTTTACTATTGATACTGTGATTTTATGTGCCAGTGCTGGACTGTTCAGGTCCTGCTGCTCATGAGGTTTGAGTTTTTGGATGCATTAAGTGGGAGACTGCTGAGTCCTGATCATTTGCGGCTATTACTTGCCAAAATAAAAGGTAGCCAGATCAATATTACTTGGCTTGACACTGGCATAAACAAACTATGTTCAGGCTGTAGTTTGCTGTTCGGTCTTTGCATTAAGGATAGAAAACCGCAAACAGGCAGAAGAAAAGAGACTGTGGCCTTTCAAGGCAACCATGAGCTGGGAGGGGAGACAGATGGGACTATTGGTACCTTGGAGGATAGGTTTGGACTTTTTTTGACCACTTGCAGAAATGCTCTGGGGAAATGGAGACAGGACATCTATGGCTAAAGCAAAGAGAAACTTTAAAAAGTACCCTCTGCCAAGAGATTAGCCATCCTTCTATGAATATTTTCTACACATAATGAAAATACACATGTATTACTTTTTAAAAGCTGCCACAACACAGAGCTATACATGTAAATAGAACACCACTCGCCTTACATTGACATAGGAACATAGTACAAAGGTACCCACGAACCCAGAAAAAGTGTAAGGGGTGATCTGCTGCTGTTAGAGAGGAAACAAAAGTCTCAGTTTTAGAACAATGTTTCACTGGCATGGAAGTCATTTGGGACCTTTGTGGATCTTGGCCTTAATATATTAGCATTATTTCACTTTTGGTGGGATACATAGACTAGGAGCAGAACCCATCTGAGGCTCAACACCAGGACTAGCCCCAGGAGATACCACCCAGCTCACAGAACTGCCTTCTCTCTGCATGCCTGCCCAGCATGGGCAAGAGAGTCTCAGGCATTCCCACCACAGGCTTTTGCAGCAGCACGAGGTTACGGGTTTGGTTTTGATCCAAAGGTGTTTACATTTTTCCCACGCAGTCCACTTTGATGTCTTTTAAATATACCCTGAGCTTGTACTTGCCAAGAGAATAAATCCAACCTTGTTTTCATTCATATTTTAGTTGTGAAGCATTTAGTTCAGAATCATTTGCATAATGATTTAGCAAGAGGTAAATGTAGGTAAGAAAAACACTGAACATGTTAAACGTGCACATTGTTGTCTTGCACAGAGCCATTTACCTTAGTAAACTTCTGTGTTATGTTGAAAGAAGCAGAGCTGAGTCACAACCTCTTACAGTGTTATCTTCTACACACTCATCACTTATGTCCCCTAAGCACTTCAATTTTCCTACAGCATGAGCTCAGACAAAACTAGAAATGACTGAATTACTATTCTGCCGCGCACTGCTGTGCATTAAGTTTACTGACCATCTCCCCCTGTATGTTACACCACTGCCTCTCATCACATCAGCAACCTGTTACATGCTCTACAGACTCTAGAGCACGCAGCGTGTAGGAAAAAATTATTTAGGTAGTGCCACAAAACAAAGCTACCCAAGGCACTTTGGCCACTTTGTGTCACTAGAGTTTTCTAAAAACAACACGTCATCTCAGAAGTACCACCACCAAAATAATGTGTAGCCAGCACTACTACAGGCAGGTTTAGCCCACTGGGTTTCTTAATTCCATTTGGACATTTAGAAATGGTTCCATCTACAGTGTGCGTGGTCTTAGTTTTAAGCCTTTTTTTTTTTTTTTTTTAAAAAGAACAAATGCCTTGTATTTGAAAAATGAAAAATAAGTAACATAACGAAGCTGCGTTAATATTAGAAGGAGCTGTGCATCAGCGGTTCATATTGAATGGGTATCGGCATTATGTTCATGGGTGCTAGGATACCATGGTGATGGGCCCTGAAGAATTACCAAAAATAGATTAAATG
This sequence comes from Fratercula arctica, assembly GCA_947846985.1. Classification (NCBI taxonomy): domain Eukaryota; kingdom Metazoa; phylum Chordata; class Aves; order Charadriiformes; family Alcidae; genus Fratercula; species Fratercula arctica. Next base: position 34,201,951 of record CANTUZ010000010.1, read on the forward strand.
CATGTGGCAAGTGATAATAAGCACAAAATGTTTTTCATACAGTATAGATGCCGCAGGAAAGCAGAATAACACGTTCTATATATCAGCTCAACAGATCAACAACTTCCAGGCAGAATACTCAGTGATCTGAATGCGTAGTCAGAGGTGAACTCCTAAGCCCAAAATTGCCAAGAAACCAAATTTGGCAATAGTGTCTGCACCTAAAGAAATTCAGACCTAGGAGACTGGCACAGGATCTGCTGTTGCTAGCAAAAATGTATGAAAGGAGCTGAGAGGTTTGGATTTAAAGTAAGAGACATTAATCACTGGGTAACACCTACCACAGTAACTGTGTCTTTCCAAGCTGCTGGAGTCTCATCCCTTTTTGTATTGAGTCAATCAAAATATTAAAAATGTCATTCTTTGAAGCTGTGCTGAGCCAGGCTGCTTGTTCACTGCTGTAGAAAACAAATGACTCGAAAGAGTTCCAGTGAAGCTGCCCACTGATTCAGCAGGGTGCTCGTACACAGAATTAAAGACACGTGCAAGAGCCAGCAGCTCTCGTGCGGGAATGACAGGAGACGGCGCACCCCACTTTCTCATTAACAACTGCTATGCCGCATTACCACAAAGCGCGTGACATCAAAGGGACATGAAACGCCTGAAACAGCACCGCTACTTGCTCACAACTGTCAGCAACACTTTGCTCAAACCATCCCTTATGCAGAAACATGCACAGCAAAACCATTTGTTTATAAAAACAACAGCTACCTAAAGCCGCATTGAAAATTCATTAACTGGGATGATTTACCACTACCGAGGCAACTGGCTGTATGTAGACACGTATATAAATATTTAGGTTGCTGCTCCAGATGTTAAGCCACCATTAACCCAAAGCAACTGGAGTTTCTGAAGAAAAATTTCTTATGCTTCACAGCTTGCAAGAGATCCCACTGGAGGGTGGGCACCAGAAACAGGTACCAGGAAAGCCACTGGGAAGGGATAGCCCATCGCATAGCAACACGCCAGAGGCATTCAGAGGAAAGCATGCAGAGTTGCCTGACAAACGCTGGAGGAAAAGATGCCGAATGAGGCCATTTGGGGAGGCTACATGGCCCAGATCTCCCTGGCTTTGGAACACTGGTGGTACTTGGGTCAACACAAAACACTCGGTGCCCATCAGCCAGAGCAGCTCTTCCAAGGAAGACAACAGCAGCAGAGTCCTCCCAAGGCCAGGAGGATTTTTAAATGTGCAGGAGCGACAGAGAGATCTAATTGCAAAGTCTGTTACTAGGTGACACACCAAGTCCTGACAAACTGTACTGGGTGGTATTTTGATATATTGGTCTATGCAGCAAACTCTGCGCCAAAAATCCACCTTCCACCATCTCCACCCTCCGCTTCCTCAGATGGCTGAGAAACAGGGCCTCCAGAGCACACATACAGAGAGAAATCTTCCAAAGTCGAACAGGTTAAGGACTCAAAACCTCCTGGCCCTGTCAGTCTTTTCTGTGGGAAATGGAGAAAAACCAAGAAAACTGCAAAGGTGTTTTCTCCAAAATTATTTCCACCTCCTGCTAGCAAACAGGACAATAGACTGAAGGACGTGGAGTAAAAATAAAACCCGAAAACTTGCCCAAAGGCCAGGGAAATAATTTGGGAAATCAATTTACTCCAGTAAAAAGCTGTTTCACAGCACTTCATGTATCTTTTTGGAGCATGGAAACACACAGAGTACAATCATCACTGTTCTCCATGCAAGACAGTCCTTTCTTTGCTTAAGCACATCAGCTCTCAGCCAGAAGAAACAGGTTATTTGCTTTTTAAGCAGTTTAAACCCAAAAGCTCATTGTGATAATGGAGCAAAGCTTCTGCATGGTTTATGGATCCCACTTGGTCCTGAGGACACGGTGTCTGTCTTTCCCACTAGCCCTCACACCTCAATGTAACCTAGTAAGAGGAAGAATATCAGTGTGAGATCTCAGACCCTGGGGCCACCAGAGAGCTGCTGAGCTTGCTGTACCTGCAGTAACGCTCAGAGGAGTCCTACAACAGCAAAGGCCCACCACGACACTGGCCAGCCTTACTGGGGAATAAGTGCAGTCCGGGTATTCGTGAACTTGGGCACAGAAAATTCTCAGGTGACTCCTTAAATCAATTTTACAGTCTCTGAATGGCATAGGAATAGCAGGACTAATGCAGGATCTATAGCAACAAGACAACTATAGCAGAAATATACATGCTGTATTAAAGATAAGAAATGAGCAAAGAGGAAGATTTGGGTTTACTGTTCACCTCCGTTTTAGCTATAATAAAAAGAATGGTATAAAGTACAAAATATTGTCAATTATTACAATACTTCACATTTTAACGTGAAAGCGTGCTGACAAAACCCAAATCCCAGGTGCTTGCTGAGGTTTCCCTCAAAGAGCAAGGCAGGAGCATGCCACTGTGCAGCAGCTAATGCCCCCCAGCCCTGCACCGTGCCACTGGCAAGGGCTGGCAGACAGCTACCCTCCACTGAGCAAAACCCTCCACGCCTTGTCTTTCAAAGCTGTGTGTTGACTGAAAGCTTCCACAAATACTGAAATACATCACAACACCAGCAAACAAGACAGGACTGCACCCAGGTGAGGGCTCCTCGCTGTATCACTATGTTCAGGACCTCTTTTCTTTCCTCGCCCCTGCTCACCCAGCGGTGCCACGCTTAGCTCAGGCAGAGACGTCGTAGCAGGGCACATCACCGCAATACTTTTCTCTGGTGTAAAAGGGGGACTTCCTATCATGGTTGATTTAGTACCCACTTACAAGGCTTCTTTTGTGCCTGCAAGTTACCTTCGTGTGCTGTCGCACTAACGGCCTGTTCATAGGATCAATGTTTTTGGACCACAGCAAGTACAGTGTCAAGTGCAAGCATCCAACACATTGTGAGAATCATCTTCCTTTACGATAAGATCCGAAGGGGATGTCTGACTTCTGCTTCAAAATTCCCCAGCACTTGGGCCTAATATGCTGAAGGTAGTGTTCGACAAAGCAAAGGCCTGTTACTTTTGTTATCACAAAATACTCCTCTGAGATGATAGGGCTCGGTTTCACTTTCTCATAATCTTCAGGAACTTAAAAGATTTCACATGCAAATTCTGGTATTCAACTTTAAAATAAAATTTGGAGAGAGTAACACAAGGAAAAGATTTTCTGAAATTAGCACAAATAATATTCCCAACCGCACGCTACTTAAAAAATTAGCAAACCCAAAATTTCAGGCTAGGTAGAAAAGTGGTTTGCAGTAGAGAACTTAGATCACCGGTTATTGTTATTATTCAGCCAGACCTGATCCACTCACTTTCAGTATCTCATGTCTCCTGAGGGCTCTCTAGGACTCGCCCTCGACAGGTCTATCTTTACATTAATTTGAGAGGCTGCAGGGTGCTGATAAATTGTTTCCTTATGAGAAGGAAAGACCTCCGCTGATGGTACTTTGTTCTGAGGATGTAACTGGGGAAAAGGAGCTGTCAAGCAAAGGGTTTACAAGGGAAATCCCGCTACCTACTTCCCAGCAGCGGCCTCTCTTTGCTGTCCAGAGAAACTTAACCAAGACCTAAAATTTCAGGTGGTTTCTATTCCTTCTAGCATACAACATTTAGGGATTCAAACGTAAGGCGCTTTCTCAGCCAGAGCAGGAGACAAACGTTATCCTTTGGGCACTACTGTGAATTTTATGTCGCTCCCGATCCTTCTCCAGCTGGAACACGCATGCCTTTCCCTCACGCCGTAAGCCGGGAAGGGAAAGCATCACTCCGGAGGACCGCACCGCCGCCGGGTTAACCGGACTGCCAGGATTGAGCCGGGAGCTGCCGCTGGCCCGCCCCCCCCCGCTGCTTGCGGTGCGGTCCATCCCCGCATCCCGCATTCCTGCCCGCGGCGGCGGGACCGGCGGCGCGGAGCCGAGAGAGGGCGCTGGCGCCTCAGCCAGCGGCGGGGCGAGCGGGCGGGCGAGCGGCTCTGACGGCCCCGGGCGAGGGGCTCTGCCAGCCCCGACCGCAGGGGTCTGGGCATCCCGGGGAGAAGCCACCGGTGGCAAACGCGGAGGCCGAAAGAGCGGCCACATCTCGCCTGCTGCCGGTCGCCCGAGGTCAGGTGTGTTCACAGCTCCTGGGGTTTAGGTGGAGACTTGAGATTCTTGTGGAAATCGCTAGTGATGGGAAAGTGGAAGTTGGAGAAGTGGCTTTGCTTTTTTAAAATAAATAATTAAATAAATAAATAATATACACAAACGTCTTTCAGGGCTTTGAAGGGCTAAATTCTCATCGGAAATTGCACATATTGTAAAAAAATTAAGTAAACATCCAAGATATATAGGAAAATACAACAAAAAAACTATTTTCAAAGCACAGTAGTTCACCATGTGTTTACACATAGTCTGGAGACACTGAAAACAACTTCAAAAAATTCCTCTTTTGCCTAATGTGCTCTCCCGCTACTGGAATGCTGTTTGTTGGCAAGCTCTGCCTGCCCAAAGCCTCTGCCTTCAGCCAAGGGCATTTAGAGAAGGCAGCTCCACTGGCAACGCACCCCCACCTCCTGCCACCACGGGTCAGGGACATGGGGTCCAAAACAGCACTCCTATGGACATGGACATCCATACGGAGACAAGGAAGGCTCCACAAAAGTGGAGATTTCCAAGCCACATTGCAGAGTTTATGAAAGATTCACCTTTTCTATTGGGTTGGTCTCTTAAGCTTCACATGAAGCAAATTCAACTAGTTTTTACTTCATATAGTCCTGAAAAGCTTTCCTCCTCCTCCTCTCTTGCCCAAATAATTACTCTAGAGTTTCCTTGAGTATAGCTAAAAACTGATTTTACAAAGTCCTGCAAACTAAAGAAGTCTGGTCCCCATACGCTAAGACCACTACTTCTTAATATTTCATATGAAAAGCATTGTTTATTCTGATCTGTTGTCTATTTTGCAAGTAGGAGCTCTCCTGAATGTAGGTCACAGAGGCAAGGCTATATATATCCCGTGTTAGCAAATACTGTATAGCTGAACTGAGGGCTGATTTCAGTAGCCTGTTCTTTCTAAATTTTTCCAACAAGCATCTTTAGACCACAGCCTAAACAAAACGTTGTGATGGCTTCCAAGTAATTTTGGCCTGAAATAGATTGGTGATATGGTGTCCAGAGCAGGGTCAGGTTTATAACTCAGTTATAAAAATATAAGTATATAAAAATATTTAAAAAAAATAATAATAAAAAATTAAGGTTTATTAAGGCTTCTGTCCCCAAAACAGAAGCTGCAGGACCAAAATCATTGAATGCTGTATCCCCTGAGGTGAGCCTGGGTGCCTGCAGTCTCACTCATCTTCTGACTCTCCAGCCCAAGACATATTCCTAGGCTGACTCCAGATTAGGGATAGAGCTAGAGTTTTGTTGAGAACCAGGACCATTACCAAATTTTATATGTTCTGCTGGAAGAGCAGAGGACCGGTGTCAGTAGATTTTCCCTCAAATTTTTGGCCTGAAACACGTTTGTGCTTCGTTGCTTACATTGGAATGTCTGTAACCCATAGTGAATTACAGACAATCTGCACATCTGAAAATTGTTCCTGAGCTTAACATGCCCTGAAGATGTAACCTTGGAGAAACAACAGCCAACCCCATGTACCAGCGGCTTGTACTGAGAACAGATACTTTCCCAGCCTGTGGCCTGCTGTAGAGAGGCAGAAGTTGAATGGATCATACAAAGCTGAAGATGGCCTTCAGTAGACTAATATACTTTCCACTTAATTTTGGCCTGAAATGGACTCCTATCTGTTGTCAGTCTCCCAGGTTCACACCTCCTGAACACATGCACCAGAGCCATGATTATTACTCCAAGACCTCAGAAGCAAGCTACTTTTTCCAGTAAAGATGGGCTCCTAATTCACAGCCTACACAAGGGTTAAATTCAGCAGAAAAGAAACTACAGAACTCAAATTATTAAATAATTTTGCCAATCTAGAAGATTGGCTCATGGCCATCCACTTGCAAATTCAAAGGACTTTTTAACTGTGGTCTGAAGCAAGTTCCCAGGCTGCTGTTCAGAGGTGTAGGACTAGCGGTCTCCAGAAGAGAAACTGCAGAGTCAGGATTACTATACAGTATTGGAAAATCTGGGAGAGTTAAACTGAGATCGATACATGGAGACTCTGGAGTCTTTTTCTCAACTTGAGAAGGGCCTTTTACTCTGTTGTCCAGACTGAAAGGCTAAGTAGGGCCAGAAGGCATGGTCAGGACTACAAGTAGGTTTTGACACCTTCTGTGGGAAGGGTGGAGGGCCGTCCCTCTGGATGTAATGAAACGCCCTCCCTGTTCCTAGATGCCCTAACCCTGAGCCAGTGCTTCATGCTGGATCAGCCATCTCTAGGCTGGGGGCTGCAGAAGCAGGAGTGTTTCACTCTAGGGTCCTGGGAAGACCTCGGGGCTTGGTGACAACTGAGAGAAATAAACATCAATTGCTGTTTCTTAGCCTTGAGGCGGGGGGACCTTGTGACAGCAAGGCCATAGGGCAGAATTAAGACCATTTCCACACAAGTGGGGCTTGCCCTTGTCTTTCTTACTCCATTATCACTCATTATCCCAACTATGGAGGCCCCAAAGATGAAGCAGTGCCTTCAAGGCCAGGTTGCCCCCAGTCTTACAGCCAACTTTTACTCGAGCCCTAACCATAGACCATACCCACCCCAGACTATACAAAGCTCAATCAGTCTCTGCTGGTAGTAGAGTTTATTATAGCAGCGCAGGCTCAGCAAGATAACTGCAGAGGAAGGGAGGATGTAAAGAGATTTGATCTGGAGAGTAGAAAAGTACCAGTGAGAGGAAAAAGCCAGGCAGAGAATGAGCTCAGTATTTCCCAGGCATTATCAGCAGGCCTAGACACCACCAGTAGGAATGAAAAGGAAAGTAAGGTTTGGTCAAGGACATATTTGAAAGGGAAGCCTGCTGGATAAGAGGACTGAAAGGAACAGAAAAAGCAGGAGCAGGTTGATTTGTTTTTTGGGTTTTTTTGGGTTTTTTTTTTTTTTTTTTTAAAAAAAGGGGGGGGGGCAAGAGGAAGGGCAAGAACCAGGACTAAATCTGTCACTTGTCTCTCCCCGCCCACCCTGAGAAGCTTCAAAAGAGATCTGGAAAGAGAGAGGAAAAAAAAAAGACTGTCAGATATTACTGTTCCAGCCACTGAGTCATGGCAGGAAACTACTGATACTGTAAACTAGTAATGTAAGGTCAGAGACTACTTGAGTTTTACTAAGGCTCGCTGCAAAAGGAACAAATATTCTGTGCTGAGGGTTTGTCTGTTTCGTAACTCTTGGTGTTACTGCAGAACCATTTCACCAAGCATGTTCGAAAAAAGCTGCCTTTATTTTAACATTTCACGTGAGCGTGGATGGTTCTTCTCTTTCTCTCTTCCTGCATCTTTGTTTTTATTGCAACAGATACTTATTAATAGAAGGATGTGGAGAAAGAGTAGAAAAAGCCTCCAGTCTTCAGGGTGCTACTGGGTGCTTGGGCTACTCCAACTCTTATAATTGCTGTGCCACAGAAAAGTAATTTTATTACAGTCTTATCCTCCCATCAAATTAGTCACTGACAGTTGTCACCATCTATGTGGCCTTTTCAGACAAGTCACCATCACTCTTGTCAGTGCAATGGGTGGAATTACTGCCACCAGGATGGCACAGCCATCTTAATTCCCACAGGAACACAGCAAAGAAAAGAAGCAGGGATTTGCTGCTGTGGGGAGGGCTCAGCAGCCTCCTCCCAGCCCCCTAGGAGAGCGCTCTCTACACTGCCTACATCCATTAGCCCAGACATGTTTTGGAGTTTTTTATTCCCCACCAAAACCTGACTAGCTAGAGCACCAGAAGACTCCCAGTTGCCAACCCAGAGGCATGGTCTGGCCATTCAGGCAAATTATGTTTTTCAATTGACAAGCCCTTTGGAAAGGTAGTGCTACCTACGCCAAAGTGCTGAAGAAAGGGAAACAGCAGACACCAGGGATTCAGAGATAACAGGGGAAGGAGCAATACAGTATGGGACATGGATTCTTGAGGAGCTGTTAGCTGTATCCAACTATTTGTTAAAGTTTTTAGTGACGTGCTACAGTTTTGTTCCTGTTGCCTAGGCATATCCACTACAGCTCTGCAGCCACCCATCACAGTGAACAGTGCTAGGAGGCTCTTATCCCACTTCAGGGGTTAAGGCATAATGGGATGATCACACCCATCTGCTACAGTAACCCACTATGCAACCAAGTAAGCAACTTTCCAACTCAGTTATCTTAAGCTAATTGCTTCCATATGTCCCGAGGGTCTCTATCCAGCTCATCTGAGTCACAGCACCAAGCCCGAACCAGCCTCGGTCAAGTACAGGTCAGCAGAAGGAGACATTCTCAAGAATAGCCCAGTGCTAGTAATGCCTGCCAAAACACGGAAGTCAGTCATACCAGGGAAAGGCACTGGTGACCCTGGCAACCTGTCCCCTTCTTCCTCCACCAAGAAAACAAAGCAAAACAGAACTTCCCACATCAGGCAGGAGGCATTTAATCCAGTAATGCATGGAACAAGGGGATGCGGGAAAGCTGTAGGACAACACCCTGAACAATCCTGTAATAAACTGGGAAGTCATGGCTGGAGGCAGTATACTTCGTGGCAAGCTACGGGCAAGCACAAACACAGTCACCTGCTGTCGACAGAAGCACCGAAGAGCCTCAAGTGTGGAGTCCCTCCACCTTTTCCTGACAGTAGCTTTAAAGGTGCTTAATAGCTTTGCTGTTTTAACACATACAGTAATTTATGACATTACAGAAACTAGCCAGATGCTATATGCAGTGCATCACCATAATATATAGCATATATAGCATGGCTGAACTTCAAAACATTCCTGTCAGAGATCACCGGCCAAAAAAAAAAAATAATAATAAAAAAATCTATATTCCCTTCTCATCTGGGCTTACAGGTACTGATGAATTTGATGACATGATGATGATTTCCAGCAGGGGAGCAATATTTGTCTCAGTTTCCACACCAAAAGCAGCCATGGAAAAGGGCAAAGAATATAATGACTCAGTATCACAGGGCGGAGGCTAATTAGCAGCAGATCAGGAGCAAACAGTGGTCTCTGGAAGAAGGTGCTTTCATGAGCAGAGCATGATCTTACTCATCGCCTGTCTTGATCAACTGCAGAGGTTTCCATGAAACAAATGCTAAGGCTGCCTCACTGTCACAACCTGAAAAAAAAACTTTAGTGGGTTTTTTTTGTTTGTTTGAAAAGAAGTGCCTCTGTTTGGGACCTTCCCTATTTATTCCCAGCATCCAGTTTATCCTGGCAGGGAGGAAGCCCCCTGTAGTAACCAAAATCCCACTGCACAGCAGGAGTGCTTATCAGTCAGTACCTCCATCGGCTCTCTCAGTTCACTGGGGACAGATAACAAAAATATTAAGAATACGAGGACAGCACAATCCTTTCACTCAATGAATGCAAATGAGCTACAGGGTCATTCCAGCAATTGCTTCGTCAAGACATGCTATTCCCCTCAGTGATTTCAGGCACACAGTGAACTGATAGCACCTACCTTTTCACTGGGTCAAAAGCACTACAAAAAAACCCACTTTATCTAATTAGTTATCATATACCCATCAGCAAGGTGAATTTTATGCCTGCTTGTAACAAACCTGTCATTGCTCTGGGTTTATCAGAAAAGTACACTGTGAATACACGGAAAAGTGATTCTCGTCTTATAAATGATTTAGCTGTTTTTTCTAGGATTATATTGGGAAATGCTGGCAAAACTAAGATTTGAATCTGGGTCTGCTAGTGCTCCTGCCTGTTCTTAATGGGACTCACTGGACGGCCTCCTAGTAAAATTTTTTTTCTTCTGAAAAATCTATTGCTTACTTAAGGAAGCTTAAATGCTTAAAAGCCCAAGAATTGATTTGTTTATTTTTAACTGAAATAGCAAGTGCATTTTTCAGGAGCTGATGTGTGCCCATTCATATTGAGAAAGGCTTTGGCAATTAGCATTTATCTTTAGTTTTGCAGGGCTGATGGAAGGCACTGACTTTCTGAATTTTCAAGTCTCCATTCCTCAGGATAAAACCAAAGGTGGGGAACAGAGCGGGGCCTCCTCCTGCCATACTCTGCCCTCAGCTCAGCTGGGACGGCAGGAGGGTCAGTCAGGATGCCCTATGAACCACGAGAAATTGGGCTGTCTCTCAAGCACCAACCTCCCCGCCGGCACGGGTGCCTCTGCGCAGCCCCCCTGGTCCCACCTGGGCTGGGAGGAACTTCCCTCCCAAGAAAATAGACACTGCCTGAGCACCGCTGCTTTAAAAAAATTAAAATGAACGTGGGCAAATGCGTGCCCTGTAAAATATTTTGAAGGGTTTAAACAATCACCCTGTTATTTGGTGACTGAGATTTTGACGCGCAAAGGTGACCGACACCACCCACTCACCCCCGCTGAGGTCTGAACCATGCCATCAATGTGACACGGTGACGAGGCCCTCCGTCTCTCTCTTGCCTTGCCGACCTGTCTTGACAGCATTTCCTTATGGCAGCAGGAACTCTGGCATCCCATAAGTCCTCCTCTCCTAGGCAACAAGCTGACAGACTCCGTTTCCTACATTTCTTTGTTTTTTCACTCATTCTTAACTGCGTAACCAGCATCTCCATCCACCAGGTTTTCTGCTCCTGCAACTTATGATTTTTTGAAGCAGCCAAAGGGATTTAGGAACTTAAACCTCCCTGCAGCAGGGGTTGGGCAGGCTTTTGCCAAAATCAGCCAGGCAAGGAAAGGCACAGAAAGCACTCGCTCCAACACAGCACAGCCTGGATGACCCCCAGGAGTGCTCACACGAGCTGAGGTGTGAGGCAATCTGTGGTGGGATGGAAATAGCAATGAGTGGGGACAGATCTCTTAACTTATTTTGAAAATACTGTTCACGGTCAGTTAAACTTGTTTCCTGAGCAGCCTGGCCATGCATGGGAGAAGGCCCTCAGTTTTATACCCCTCCGCAGCCTGGAAGGACATGTCAGCAATAGCACCGGCAAGCAGTGGCACAAGCCGGCAGCAGTCCTGTATGTAGGACATGTCCCACCAAGGCAGCCCTTGTCTCTCTCCTCAGAGGGCACGACTGGCAAGAAGAACCTAAGAGCTGCCCATGCTACATCGTCAGACCTGTGTCCTGCCAGACAGGCCTGCCAGAATTTCACACCGTGTCCAATGCTGTGTGATGACCACACAAATATTGTCCCCGTTGGTGGCCTCAGCCTCTTGTCTGGGGCACGAAATCTGCCAGCTAACTCCCGAACATCACCTCAGATAGAGATGGATACATCCCCACAATCTCAAAGCTCCTTCCACCCTTGTGACGGCTGCAGAAATTACTATGGAGAAAACCAGTTCCGACTGAGAAAGTACCACAATAAATGTGAGAGACGCTTTCTCTCTCTATAGTTCATCATCAGAAACAAGGAGAGACATAAGAGACCAAGCAGCTTTTTCGTGTCTCGCAGCGGCCTCCCACAGCCCACCACTGCTAACCAAGCTGCAGCCCACTCACCTCTGAACTACTCACTGATCTTCTGCATGATAGCTCTGTCAGCCTCAAACCAGTGGATATGGTTGACATATATATAATTTCAATTATGTATAAAAAGCCAAATTCATTACACCTTAAAGCATGGAAGTTTTAACTTAAAGTTTTCAGGCTTTTCCCTGTCTTCTGCTGGCAAGACCACTGTATTTTCTTATACATGTGAGGAAATTTGCCCAAATATTATCAGGAGGAAAAATTATGTACATCTGTCTCTGCAGGCTGCCCAAATCACCAAGCTTACAATGAGTGGTGCAGCAGCCATGGAGTAGCTAAGGACTGAGCCGGTGCCCGCTCCGTGGGAGGCACAAGGATCTCCTCCCAAGGTGCCAGGAGATGCCTGCCTGTTGAAGGTATCTCCCTAATGACACCCATGGGAAACAGCTGGCAAAAACCTAGGATGAGGGTCAATTGCCTGGACTATTTGTCCAACCCAATTTAGCCACCTGTGGGCATCTGCAATGCCTGCGTGGGGCTGAGACTGTGGCACAGGACACTTGGGAGGCCACAGCTCCACTGCAGCAATAGCTGGAGTTCAGGCACCACATGTGTGTGGGCACCTCAAATGGCACCAGTCCTCTACATTGACCCACCTGAATCATTCCTCTGCAAACCAAACTAAAAGCACCTGGAAAAGCTGGTAATTGCAAGAACTCAAGTTATGGCTCTCCTGTCTGCAGTGTTACAATTAGAGTTTAGGGTCTGACACGTGAATACCATGATCTGATAACAATTAACAGGAAAATACCAACCTAAAGGGCAGTGACACACCCTGCTCTGTTTACAAATGTCATGGTCATATGAGATACTAGTCAAGCACATCAGCAGACTAAAAATAAACCACAATAGGATATGTTGATAAATATTTATTTCAAAACAGTATAGCCTTTTACATGACTAACCTTAATGTGATTTCAGACTGAGAAGAAAACAACCAACGTTGATTGCGTGCTCACCATGTTTGGAGGCGTGAAACAGGTAACTACCACCAACCCCGGCATTTTGTTCTCCTATTAGAAACTGTTACTAGGTATATCAAATGGTCAATGGCATTATTGTTTTTAATACCCCAGTGAGTACTAGTGCAGGACACAACTGCAAGGCCCACGGGTATCACCTTGGAAGAGGAGCCGCCATTCGCAAGCAACAGGGTTCATCCTTTCAGGACTGTGTGGGCTGGTTTTGTGCAGCAGCCAACAGAGCCCCTTATCATAGAGAGGTTAGAAAATGTCTGCCTGGACCTTTAGGCAGATTTTTATTCCCAGTTAGATCACCGTCAAACCATTTTCACAATAGAATCTGCCCCTGAACCATTGCTAATTAGTCAGTCCCTCCTTCAGCGAGGACGACGTGACAGCAAAGATGGAATTCTTTTTAAAAATGGCCCAAAAAGCCCCGATAAGGATTGCAGCACTTTGTGGCCTACACCATGCTTGTCACAGGGCAGGGAGAGGGAATCTGCATATCACAGCGTGTTGCAATCGCTGCGGAAATGTCTTTCTCATCTTGCTTCCTCTCCACCCTTCTTCAGAGAGTTAAGGTAAGATGGCAAAGCAGCTGCAGCTTTCAGGACATCCCATCCAGTGACCCAGGACAGGAGTGGTAATGCTCCTTCACTGTGCTCTATAGCCTCAGTTGCTCTTTGGTTGCTTTAATGTTTTCTCTATAAGTACTCGCTTCTCTAACTGTTGTGAGTAGCATAAAGAAAATTCATGGAAGACATGGAACTGTTCGGATGGTGTTGTAATAGGGGCCGCACAATGGACAATGCAGTCAAGGATCTACCCAAGCAAATGGTTCTGCACTGGGAGAGAGAGAGAGAGAGAGAACAACTGGGAGAAGTGACTTGACTTGGGAAGAGGGATTCACAGCTCTATGAAAGTCTATGCAATGACTATTCTAACACTTAAATGAAGTGGGTTTTCCATTCTGCACACCACAACCTCCAAAAGGACTCTTACAGGGATGAGTTTAACAGGCTGAAAGGTCCACAGGGAGAAACACAGGAGTCCCGGGAGTGTTGGAGTCTGCATTCAGCTCTCTGGTCTCACAGAGATGTCTGGACAGATAGAGCCTAATTACCTAAGGACATAAGCAGGTTTATTGGAATTGTTTGTCTATCATTCTCCCAAGAATATGGAGAGGGAAAGGGAGATTGCACAGTTGGGTATTTCTGCAGTTCCTCCGTGAGGACAGAGGCATATAGTCCGGGAGGCTTGGGGAGAGTTCTTTGAAAAGAGAAAGCAGTGTTTCAAATGAAACACCCACTTTCTTCTCTAGGATGATGTACTGGCAATGCCAGAGTGCAACGGGCTGCTCTGCTGGTTCCCTGAAGACAGGAAAGCCTGGGTGTGAGTGGTGGGTGCTCCATCTCCTCTCTTCTTCCTCCTTCCAAACAGAGCAGGCCCCACAGGACTGAAGAGGACTGCTGCTTGTAGCGATAACCCACACACTGTGGCAGCCTCATCTATCTGAAGATCCACAGAGTATTACGTAGGCTACATGCCCACTACAGCATCTGCCTGCTCCTTATACTACCAGGACCTCCTAGAAACACTGAGCGTACTGGTCCAAAAGAGATTTTCATTCTATCTCAGATTGCAATGATGCCAGCACCGTGTCCACCTTCCTAAACACACTCAGCTCAGCAGTTTACCAAACACACTTGGAATCTGAAGGGCCAACAAGGAAACAGGGCATCAATGCTGACAGCCTGTATTTTAGCAAAGATAAAAGGAGGGTTATAGAAAGTGAAACATTTCCACGCACATACCTATACTACTGTTCTGTCATGCAGTTGCCTAAGTTGCATTAATATCTGCAAATTTTCTCTACAGTTGGCCACTTTCATGAAATAAAACTTATTTCTGGTGAAATAATAATACATACAGCCCAACACTGCATGCATCATTCATGCAGAATGGGAGAGCATTCAGTGCAGGAGGAAAGGGTCATCTTATGAATACTGCAGCAGTCATAAACAGGTAAAAGTTACATTCAGTTCCTAAATATTAGGAAATACACATAAAAAGGAGACTTTCCACCAAGATGGCAGAAAGCTCAAACTAAAGGAAGAGGGAAAGGACAGCCATGGATACTCAGGCACATATTGCTTGAGAGCTTTTCCAAGAAGATGTCATTTCAAACATACCCCCTCCATACCAGGAATTTGCCAGGTCCACAAACAGATTTATCACTCTTGGACAAAGCCATCCACTTTAGAGAGACTGGTCTGGTGGGCAGCTGGCAACACGGGCCCCAGGACAATACGATATCCCCTTCTGTCCTGATAATTTTTTATTAGTAGGGAATGCTCTCCTTATGTAGACCGCATGACAAAGACATGCCTGTACAGCAAGGCAGATTCAGCCAAAACCAGCAGCAGAAAACCTTTCAGAAAAAGATGTTCTTTCCAAGTACTTTTTACTCTCTTAGTAATTATACAAGTTCAGAAATTAACATAGCATTGTGCAGTGCTACCTCAAGAAATACATGGACTTTGGCACTTGTGCTGTGTTTGCATAGAGCACTGCTGAAAGCTCACGGACTTTCTGAAACGCGCCACAGAGTGAATTCCTGCTTCAGTCGTGTTCCATTTCTCTCTATGGGAAACTAAACCAAAGACTTAGCACTCTACAGAGCTGAGTATATGATAATCGCTGAGTGGAAACCCGCCATGTTTGAGAGAATCCAAGACATCTCCCTTCCTTTCCAAGACATCCTTTGCTTGATCCTGGCCAGCCATGGGAAGACAGAGAAATAGATATGGTCTGACTTATCAACCAGTCAATAAACCATGCAAAAAAGTCAACCTTCTTCCCTTCAGTTGTTTCTCACAAGCCTTTTTTATAGTCTTTCCCTTCCACACATACACCAAATACTTGAAAACCATGGGCTTCCCATGCTATTGGATTTTTTGTTTTTTTTTTTTTGTAACGGCCCCTAGTATGAAAATGCTTCATGATATTCTAACACGAATAGTTTTATCCAGCCCCCTTCAGTACATTATGCTTATTTTCCTCATGTCAATGACATTAATTTAAATAGAAGATCTAATAAAACAGGAAAATGTATTTCCTACCGAGGTGTTAAAAAGTTGACAGAAACATGCAATTACCATAGCATGTTCATTTTTAATAACATTCTCTGTGTGGTCATTTCAGACATGCTGAACCAAGGAATTATTCAATATATAACTTTGGCAAATATATTTACAAATAAATTCCAGAGACACTGCCACAAATTTATACTACAGAATAGAAGCCATCAGTTAAAAGGAAGGCAGTAGATACTAGTCCTTGGGGTGGAAGAGGTATTTCAAAATGTGAACTCCATTACATCCTCTTTAGTATGAACTTGCCAACATTCAATATAGTCTTCCTGAATCTGTAGAAAGCCTGAGACAACAGCTCAGAGAAGCATAAAAGTATACATTTTATATTAAAAGAATGGCTCACTCGGAAAAGCAACTATAATAATTAGACATTAATACTGACAACTATGTCCATGTTCAGACCTGGAGCAGGTTTGTGCTCCCTCAGAGCTTTCAGACTCAGTGCAAAGGCTGAAAGAGGACCATCACTTTGGAACAACAAAGAGCAGGAATTAATAATCCAAGCCCCTAGACTTGAGGTTCTAGGCTTCAAGAGGCTTCTCAAGAGCACAAGAAAAAAGGAAAGGGAAGGCACACTAAAAACTTCTTTCCATCTACCACACCTGCCCATCCAGCTCATCACATCTCCAAAACACAAAGTCAGTTCTGTCCAGTGAACGTGCAGAATGCTTACCCTGTGGAAAAGACTGTATCCGAGCACAGCATAAAACTGAATTCACTTTCAAGTAGTCAACACAAGGAGCAAGAACAAGCTGCTTCCAAGCTTTGTGTTTTCCATAGTAACAATTTAAGTTCTGAGCTTACCTGTAGCTGCCATGCAGCTTGGATTCATAGGTGCTGAGGATTCATAGGTGTCCTCACATTTCCATCACAGGGGTAACGGCAGGAGTGCTGTTCTTTTCTTTCTGGGAGCAAACACAAGACAGAGGTAATTTGTAGGTATTTGTTGAACACACATTTCACCCATTTAGTTAACGACCGGGGAAGGGAGCAGGAAAAGGGGAAACAAAGCCAGTTTTAAATCAGCTTAATAATCTCCACACTTTTGCATACATAACAGCAGTATAAGGATGCCACGCTGACATTAAGTGGTGGCCAAAGTTGACAGAGGATCTGCACAGGTAAATTCTCAAGGAACTGGGCTGCTTGTACCAAATGTTTTGCTGCACTGCTAAAAGAGCTGATATTCAAAAAGACAATGATATGGAAAACAGCTGATCAAATTTGCATTTAGCCTTGGTAATAGGCCTTTATCATCAGCACAGCAGGAAACAAACTAAAACTTCCATAATTAAGTGAGCCAGAGAGGCTATTCTTGCTTTTCTTTTAGTAGTTTTTTTTTTATGATGGCACAAGAAGTCCTGAAATGGGTACTCTTCGCATTTAGTATACGTGGTTTGGTTTAAACTTAGGATTTTCATGTAATAAAAGCAAGGAACCTTGCCCACTGCGGCTCCTGCTTGGCTGCTGCAGACGGCTGAGGATCTCGCTGCTCAGTAGCCTCTCCGCTGGCAGAATTACCACCTATTTTGCTTATGTGCAAGTTCAGGAGTCCTTTCTCATCCCTCTGCAAATGAACTTGCGTTCAAAAGCACCACTTGTGCTATTTTAGCTCTATTCAACCCACTATATCTCCTCAGCGAGGTGCCTGTAAAAAGAAGCGTTGGGAAGGCCCTCAACCTCAGGCTCATCCCAGCAGCCCGCCTGAGGCGGCCAGGAGAGACCAGCACCTCCACAGGGCAGATCAGGAAGAAGAACGGCCAGAAGCATGTTAAGAAAATTGAACTTAGATTTTGTTGAGACTTTAAAGCAGACATTCCCAGAAAGGAGGGCAGGGGGGAGTCATAAATCTACATACACTGCCTGGCCTCCAGCCGTGCCTGTGCAGCTGCACCTCACAAGGTGAAGGCTGCTTGGCTGCGTCCGCACCATGCTCCAGGCCCTGAGGAGACTCACAGCCCAACCGCCATCTCCTCAGCCCCTCAGGAGGGGAGTGCTGCCCCTGCAGCCCTTTTATACCGACAGCCCCGCCCGCTGGGAGCAGCCAGCCAATCGTGTCACAGAGCAGGAGAGGCGACGCCCTATGGCTGCAGGGCAGGCGGCCCAGAGCCCGCCCACCGTGGGGCAGCCCTTTCCCGGGCACTCTGCAAAGCCAGGGAATTCACCCCAAAATAGAGACTAACTTCTCGGCCAGCTTCTGCCTCGCCCTCATGCATCCGCTCCCTGCAGCCAGGAAGGGTGACAGGCAACCAATGTGTGGGCATGGAGGTGTGAGGGCAGCGAGTGGCAGAGGGATGGGGGACACCTGCCCTTCTCCACAGCCCCATGGAGCACCTTGGTCCATGCCTACGGCCAATCCTCCTGGACAGCACCGAGCCGCCCCTCTGAGCAGCCTCCCTGCAGGCTGATGGAGCCCTGGGGCAATGGCCACAGAATCACAGAATGATAGGGGTTGGAAGGGACCTCTGGAGATCATCTAGTCCACCCCCCCTGCCAGAGCAGGGTCACCCACAGCAGGTGGCACAGGAACGCGTCCAGGCGGGTTTGGAATGTCTCCAGAGATGGAGACTCCACCACCTCTCTGGGCAGCCTGTGCCAGTGCTCTGCCACCCTCAAAGTAAAGAAGTTCCTCCTCATGTTTAGGTGGAACTTCCAATGTTCAAGTTTATGCCCATTACCTCTTGTCCTGTCACCGGGCACCACTGAAAAGAGCCTGGTCCCATCCTCCTGACACCCACCCTTTAAGTATTCATAAGCGTTGATAAGATCCCCCCTCAGTCGTCTTTTTTCCAGACTGAAGAGACCCAAATCCCTCAGCCTTTCTTCATAAGAGAGATGTTCCAGTCCCCTAATCATCT
This sequence comes from Fratercula arctica, assembly GCA_947846985.1. Taxonomy (NCBI): domain Eukaryota; kingdom Metazoa; phylum Chordata; class Aves; order Charadriiformes; family Alcidae; genus Fratercula; species Fratercula arctica. The sequence continues at coordinate 34,220,533 of CANTUZ010000010.1, forward strand.
TGGTAGCCCTTTGCTGCACCCTCTCCAGCAGTTCCCTGTCCTTCTTGAACCGGGGAGCCCAGAACTGGACACAGTACTCCAGATGTGGCCTCACCAAGGCAGAGTAGAGGGGGAGGATGACTTCCTTCAACCTCTTGCCACGCTCTTCTTGATGCGCTCCAGGATGCCACTGGCCTTCTTGGCCACAAGGGCACATTGCTGGCTCACGGTCACCCTGTTGTCCACCAGGACTTCCAGGTCCCTTTCCACCAAGCTGCTCTCCAGCAGGTCAGCCCCCAGCCTGTCCTGGTGCAGGGGGTTATTCCTCCCCAGGTGCAGCACCCTACACTTGCCCTTACTGAATTTCATAAGGTTTCTCTCCGCCCAACTCTACAGCCTGTCCAGGTCTCTCTGTATGGCGGCACAACCTTCTGGTGTGTCAACCACCCCCCCCAGCTTTGTGTCATCAGCAAACTTGCTGAGGGTGCACTCTATGCCTTCATCCAGGTCATTGATGAATATATTTAACAGTCTTCCTTAGCTACATTCCCGTCCACACGTACAGTTTCACCACAGAGACCATCTCTCTCATTCATCTCTCCTCCCAGAAGCAGCAACTTCACGGGGCTCCAACTCCTGCCCGTTAGCTCAAGCCAAAAGGAGTAACTATAAACTCAGAATAAATACTAATTAACCTGAATCTTTCTTCGTATCGTGATCTGAACCAGATGCTCTATCTATCTTTAACTTTAGGCTGCTTTGAGATGCACCCTCTATCCGCACAGGCAAAAATAAGATTCCTTCTTCTGATAAAGTTATTTGTGGGCCTCAACAGGACACATTTCTTGGCAATGCCGTGCTCTTATCTTTAAACACTGCGAACTCACAGAGGTTTCAAAGGCCGTGTATTTTGAGTGCCTCCAATACAACAAGTTTCGTGATCAAGGGATATTCAACCCAGCAACTTTCCCACGTCCTGCTGGAAAAAGAGGAGCTGTGAAGGTGAGCTGCTTCTCGCAGCGAGGACAGCTTTGGCAGCGCACGTAGCATTGAATAGAGGCTGTCCCTAAAACCCAGCCACAGGCTGGGAGGATGGCTGAGATTTAGCCCCCCAAAGCGGGGCAGAGCGGGGTGGAAGCTCTACGCTATCTCCTGCTGAGATGGCTGAAATCAAGAGTGCTTTATACGGGTTTTAGTATCAGAGAGAGAATAACAGAACAGGGTTAAAAATGAAGATTTATTTCCCTGAGTATATCAACATTTTCAAAGCTGCTTTGTTTTGATTTTTTTTTCCTTTGTTGAAAGTAGCTCCAATATTTTCTGAATTACTGAAAACCACTGCTGAAAGCTAATGTAACAAAACTACATTTTTCATTATGACTGTTGGTAATTATGCAGGCAACATACATAGAGAGAGGAAACTATACAAACCAGATTTACTGTAAAAGCCAAGACCTTTCATAAATGCAGCTGTGTTCTCTTGTAGAAAAATAGGTTATTTGGAGGAAAATATTTTTGAACTTCAAAAAACAGTGACAGGAATACCAAGCAACTCTTGGCAGGGGCTGCACAAAGCTAAACTCTGCCCAGTTCCACCTCTCAGGAACCTTTTGTGCAACACAGTCTCACATCAGCCAGGCTGGTAGCCAGTATTAGTGATATCTTCACATCACTTCAGTGTGGACACGTAAGTTTTAACAAGCCTGCAGATGAAGTCATAAAATTAAGCCTCTACCATTTTAAAGTTGCGTGAACACTGTTGAACTGGCTTAATAGTGTGTTTTGTTTGCGCAGCACAAATGTCATTTGTATACAGCAGCACAGTGAGTCCAAAGATGTGTCCAGCAGCGCCCAGGTGACGGCACTCCTTTCCATCCCCAGACCCTCTACTGTAGAACGCCAAGGGCCTCTTGGTCTGTAGGATGTGCATCTGGCTTGTGAGGCCAGGACGTTACCCACCCCTCTGTTACATGAGCACGCGAGGAACCGCTTATGTGTCAGTGCACCTGGTTAGAAACTGGGTCCTCTGAATTACAGACTATTATTGGTTGCCTTGTGTACCTGACTGCGAGTGCTGCATCCACCTGCACCTACTGCTGCCCCTCAAGAAGGGAGTAAGGCGAGGAACCTGGACTGTGCGTGTCCCCAGAAATCACCCCATCTGCCAAGGGAAAAGTGGAGGGGAGAATGCTCTTCCCAAACAGCCAGAAAGCCTCGGAGGGCTAATCCCTAATAATTTCAGTTTATTGGCTCTTGCCTGGAAATGAGAGGAAACGGTGTACACCTGTGAAGAGCTGGGCCAACGATAATAGTTACCTCTGATCTAGAAAAAAGCCCACAAATCTATGCTGAAGGAAAGAACTGCAGCTCCATCCCCCAGGAGAGCTGGAAAAGGTATTTGGTAGCCAAAACCACTGAGGATGAAGTACCATTCCACCTTCTTGGTGAGCCCAACCACCACCTACCTCCTCTCCGTGTCTTGTGAAGTGGCTGTGTTTCCCAAGATAGTAATGTTTCCCAAGATAGTAAGGCACTAAGTGTGCAGAGAGAAGCACAAGGGACAATCAGGAGTTACCTCATTCTTACCAAAACTGATGGGAATTATATAACCACGGTTTTTTGAGAACCCTGCTAAATTTACTGCCTAAATTGCTCTTAAGTCCTCCTCTTTAGGGTATTGGCTGGCTGTAAATCTCCAAAGGCACCCAGTAAGTAGGAAACACGGGCCAGAGTTTAGGCTACCTGGGCAGAGTCCCAGGTGCTCACATGTATTTTAGGCACATAAAATAACCTTTAAAAGTCTGGTCAAGAGTCCTTTCCTTGAACTGAAGGCTCATATTCTTAGATGAGTCCCTTAACCAAAACTGCCATCATAACAAATGCACAGGCATCTCCTCTCCTGGATGTGGGTGGTTTTGATGCCTGCACTGGTTATAAGAAGCAATGTCCTGGAGAACATGAAATTTAGGAAGATGAGTAAGTATGAAGTGCAGAGGCAGGGAAAGATGATCCACATATTATGTGCTTTTATTTAATAATTTATAAATAAATATCAGATTTCCCCAAACTGCCCCTCAGCCTAGCAATTATATGTTGGCTGATTTCTTGTTAGTGCTGTTCTTTTATAATAACAAACTGTTCCCAAAGCCTCACATACAGAGAGTTAGACAATCAAAGTACTGTGTGCGATTTTCCACTTAATTCATTCAGTTAGCTGCAATTAAAACAATACAATTCAAAGCCTTGTGTGTTTCTCTGAAAAAATACAAAACTTTAGTTGTTACTATTAATATATACAACCTACAAGAAAGAGTTAACAAAGCCCCTTTGTCTTCCCTGTTGTAGTAGAGTAATTTTCTTATCCTTTTCTGTAGATCCCCTGGCAGTCATCAATATTTCTTTCAGTCACTGTTCTTCAAAAGACACACGCTTTTCATTCAACTGCACAGAAAAGAAAAGGAATTCAGTGGGCCAGCTTCCCTCGGTGGTCAGATCCATTCACCGCAGCGAGACAGGGAGGAATCGAGGTGAAGGTGCAGGCGTCTCATCGAGAGAACCAAACCTATTTACAAGGGAAGAGGTCATCATTTTAGCAGGCAGTAATCAAATTTCTGTTCAGATTTTATCTAGATATTTTACCTAAGTATTTCCTATTTCTGGAAAAGCAGTGTCTGCGTGGCTACTGATCTCTGCTCATTCACTTAATATAAACGAGACACCAAGTTTTAGCATCACTATAGAGCTGTTCCTTTTTTGTTTTATGGGACTTCACTAGTGAAACTTGATGACAATCTAATTAATATTATACCAGTTTCACAGATGCAAAAGAGAAGAGAGGCTGTATCCTACCCCACAAGAAGGTGTTAAGCCATCCTAACAGGGCAGCTGTGACTGTCTGCCATACCAAACTCACCCAATACTGGGCAGATTTCCATCAGCCAAGAACACGCTCCAAGTGTGCAGCGCTCAGAGAGCAGCAACATCCCTGCAGACCGAGGATGCACTGTGTTTGTCCGAGTCTCACAACATTTCCAGAGCTTCTATAAGCAAGGTACATCCTAACCCTGTCCTGAGTAGAAGACTATACTCTTGACGTGCTACTATTTGGTATGTTAATTCAGTATTTCAGCTCTAATTGTTGACAGAGGCTTTGATTCAGCCTAGTCCTGCAACAGAATAACAAACCACTGATTTGGATCTGTAGTTTTAATTATTATCCCACCAACATAAATCAGCATTTCATTTAAGCTCAGTTCCTCAAGAAAGAACTATTGTGCCTACTTGATAAGATAGTATGAAATTTATCCAAACATTTATCAAACTATGAGAAATCTTATTGGAAGAATATGTTTTGTCATTTTGTGAATAAAGTCGACCAAGAAAAAGTAACACCGAAATATGTCAAGAGCAGAGATTCCCAAAGTCTGGTCCAAAGGGAATTCACAGATTGTCTAGTGCTCACCTTTATTTTATTCCAGTACACAACAGCACAAAAAGGGGATGGCAAAGTAAAGAACCAAAACCAGCATTATTATTTTTTTTCCATAATGGCAGAACTCTCTGCCAAACGCAGCTCTAATCACAGAAACACTTTCCAGTATCTTCCTTCCTTCCAGTTACTGCAGTTCTACAAATACGGTACACAGTGATGAATGACAAGGAAGGCAATTCACCAGACAAGGTACTTATTCCAAAGTTACTCTTGTTAAAAGAAATGCTAATATCATACTCCTGGCATATGACTTTATGCTTGAAGAATCTTGCAGTTTGCATATAATCCGAGTGAAAGAAATATAGTTGAAAGACCCCCATCTCCAACTGTTGATGAATGTTTCCAGCAAGTCTAACAAAAAAAACCCCAACCATCTCTGCTTGGCACATGTTTTTTCCAGATGTGTTTTCTTAGGTTGCTGTAACAGAGATAAGACTAGGCAGATAGCAACTGTATGTGTTCTGTAACAAACATACTTTTCATAGGGTATTTTAAGGCAATTGGATTACTAAGAAACTTAATAAAAAGTTAAACTTATCATCAGTGTATACCAAGGATCATGTTATTACAGTAAACTATATACAGTAAGGCACTGTCCATGAAATCAAAGAGATATTTCATATCACTTTAATATACTGATAATATCGACCGACCTATAAATACCGATAACATTTTCATTATTATCTACACTTAACCTTCTTTAAGCTTTCAAGTGCCCTCATGTCCAATACCTGAAAACATGCAATTCAGTTCCACAGAGTAACTCCAAAAATCACATCAAGGAAGTTCTTTATTGGTTTCTCTCAATGACTTCCAGATTAAATCTGTTCTTCTATAAACACAAGTAAAGGGGTTTTTTAAGTGTCTAGTCTAAAAACACGCGGTTGAAGTTAGTAGATCTTTTCAATCCAGCAACAAAGGACCCTGCAACTGGAGCACAGCTAATAACTCTGCTGACGACACACATACCAGAACAAAAATCAGTGCTGAGACCCTTAGTATCAGAAGAATAAAACCATATTTAAGAACTAAAAGAAGATTATGGAGCACACAAAAGGAATAGGTTTGTATATGAAAGTATCTACCTTTTACCTACTCACCTTTCAGACACTTGGCTTCATTAAACTCCCAAGTATCAGTGCAAGAATGAGCATAAATGACAGAATGCCAAGGTAAGGAACAGGCAGACATTGTAAATCTGTTCACAGTAGTGTTCCAGATTGGTGCTAAAATAAGAGTTATGAGCTACATTCATTTCAAGTAAATATAAGAATATCTCTACTCAGTTCAGGCCTTCTTTAGTCATCATCTACTTGGGAAGAAAGGAAGAAATTATAGCTTTTGTAGAACAGCATTCATTTTTCTCAGTGACAGAAAGTGAAAGCGAACAAACTCTGGCCCTTCTCCAGTTCAAGTCAAGGAGAGTCACATGTGCGAATCGCTGAGGGTGACATCTCTCCAGACTAATATGGCCACGCTTACCCACGCTGTAAGCTCACAGATCAAAAGCAGTTGTCTCAGGCCTCTGTAAGAAGAAAGGTTTCACAACAAAATATTCTTCCAAATAGAGGCTGGGTGCACAAACTTACCATCTCTCCTTGTAACAAAAGCTTTCTTCCTTAAAGTTTGCTAGAAGACCAGAAGACGTGATCTATACCAGTCACACCAGACAGCAATAGAAACTTATAGTGACCTTTCAGGGCCGTAGATCTTGAATAGTTTCTGTTATGAACGGATAAGCGTTCTCCAGGCCTCCTAGAACAGAGGAAAAAAGAAGAGCAAAAGAAACCCTGGAGTCCTCCAGAACCTTTTCAGCATTTCCATCTACCTTTCCATTCAAGTATTTCTACCTAAACAAACACATGGATGCACTGAATAGTAACAAATGACCAGCAGTTAATAAAGTTAAACTAAGTTAGACAGCATTGCTGTATTGAACAAAATAGATTCTTCCCTCAAACAGCAATGACAAGAGCAGGGAGAAAAGCAGCAGTTGTGTGGTGACACAGACCATCAGCTGGGAAGGCAAATGGGGAGGCCTTGGCAGTTGTGTAAATTCTGTGGTTTAGTCCTGGAGGTTGTGGCTTCAGCCCCAGGTCCCAATTCCTTACCACAAACCACCAGAGACCTCTCTGAGTAAATGCAAGGCCGGCTCCTTCTCAGCGAGGCTCCATCAAATTTAAATGTCAGGCATGCGAAGGCCCTCCGGCTTAAGCATCCTGCCACAGGCATGGTTATTCAGCACAGCAATACGTAGGCATAAGTGGGATGAAGCATGAGATATAGCTGAGAACCGTTCAGCTTAACAACCAGAGAAAAATCCCCTGACCGCCTCCCACCCCCGCAGGCTGCCCATCTTGTTGGACAGCCCCTTGGGAACATAATCCAGCTGCCTGCTCTGAATCAGACACAGAGGACTGCAGATTACTTCATGCTGCCTGTATTCCAGGAGCATCCTGGGGACCTTAATCATGGTCCTCAGCCATGCTCCGCTAAGCACTTCCCATGCACTAGGCAGCCTCTGCACATGAGGGAAGGCCTGTCCACTTGCAGCAGTACCTGCAGAGCAGCAACTTTTTAACCACTCCATGCTCTAGGATGCCATTCCCAACATCCAAACATAGCTAACTCAGCCTCTGTTTCTGAACACGGGCAACAAGGCAAACCTGCATGAGCACCAGTGGTCAAAGCCACCCAACCTGTTGCCGCTGGAGCCAGAAGGATGAAAGCCACACGGGGGGCACCCCCTGCTTTGCATTTTGGTCCAGATGTACACAGAGAAAGAAGCGAGGCCAGAGCGGAGACGGTGGGAAGCTTGAAGAGAAGGAGGGTGTCTGTTACTTGAAATCACTCTAAAGCACATTACAAATCTGTTAAATCATTGTGGGTTACCCTGTATTTCAGAGTAAATTAGTAACTTTTCAGAGGGAGTGAAGAAACTACCACTCCACTTTTAAATAATGAAAATGCTAAAAAACCTACACTTAACAGCTCTAAAACTGCAGCAAGTCACCCACCAACACCCACTCCTCTTGTCAGCAGGCTTTTTTCAGCTTTGCCTATTATTTGTGTCAAGCCAGAGATGTTTAATGTTTGCTGGGCTTATCTGTTCAACTTTAAGGAGCCACAAATGTTACAATATGTACCTGGGCCACCGACCTCTTTCCGCGTGGCATTTTGATCTAAATAAGTAACAAACACAGAGTTTCCAAAATCATTTGGATTCACTGGCTCTGAGTACATAGCTGTAAAAAATCTGCTTTGAGATTAACATCCAATTTTATTCATGCCTGAGGCTTCACCACAGCATCTATTTTTGTAAGATTAACAGCAAGATCCCAGTTCTCCAGAAATGTAAAGAGTAACAGCCAGTTGTAAAAGGAAGATGATGTTTCCTAACCTGCCCTGCTCACATCCAGGAATGTACATTTTCCTAGCCCATTTTGTGGTGGGTGTAATTTCTATTTGCATTTTTGCACCCACAACATGCAGCATGTGTATTAGTCCTTCCGCCTCCCATTAGCTGAAATGCATTTCTGATGAAACTGTGGGTGCCAAAAAACACTAACACAAATCTCACATGTGCAAAGTGTCCCCTGAAAGACAGCTTTTACTCTGGAGGAGTTCAGAAACAGCCATCTTCCTGTACTTCTCACAACAGCATTTTGAATCATCTAACTTGAAAATACAAGTATAGAAAATGAGCACTTGATATTTCAAGCTAATCCATTTGAAATGAATATACACGAAAACACTTCTTTTTGAATGTGGCGGTCAGAGGACAAATTGAGGGCCATTTTTAAGCTAAATAGCAGAAGAAAATTTGCTGTAAAAAGCACCTTTGGTATCCGTCAATTAGAGCTACTACACTGCTATCAACTTGCACTCCTCCTTTAGGTCCAGCTTTGCTCCATCCTACACAGATCTGTACAAATCAATTGTCTCTTGCAAACATGCACTAACCACTGGAAAGTGAAATTAATAAAGTGCGAGAAAAGCTGATTCATAAAGCTGACACTCCTGTCCCCAACAACTCTGGGTTTCTCCCCTCCAGCTAGCTGTTTGAGATAGGCAGGCAAAGAGGTAAAAGATTATCAAATTGCAACTGTCATTCCTGACAAAATGCATCTCAATGCTGGAAGGAATTTTAGGTTTTAAGCTAAAACACCACCCCAAAGGGTTCCTCAGAGCCTGTCAATATCTGTACCTTGGATGGAAAGCTACCACTGAGCGCAGTGTGTCCAACATATAGAACCTGCCACGAAATGAAGTTCTTCATAAGAAAGCTCATCTCAGTCTTGGTTGGTAACAATAACAAGGAGACAAGATGAGACCATCAGTCTCAATTGTGAAGACAATGTTTTCCTCCCATATTATTCTGTCTGTCATGTTCCCTTCAGGTTCCAAAGGAATCCCTGTCTCATACATCATTATTTCCCACAAAGCTTGAAAGCCTTCAGGGGGGGTTTCTTCCTGCCCACTGTACCAGCCTTGATGTCTGAGTACCTTCAGAACAGTGACAGAGGCCTCTGCCAGCAATAAAGGGGAACATCTGCATACCAATTAAACTGCTGAGCGCTGAAGAGTTAAAAAAAAAAAAAAAAAAAAGAGGGGGGGAAAGCCTTGAAAGTAAATCTGAGCCAAGTTCTAATTAATGCCCTAGGCCCCGATTCACCACAGCACTTAGGCATGTAGTTAACTTTAAGCATGTATTTAGTTCCATTGAAGTCAAAAGACAGCATCGAAGAGGCAAACTACATTAGCACAATTTAATACTCTTTGGGCTAATTAATCAGCCATAAAAATTAACTGTGAGAACTGTATTCCTTATTTCCCTTGCTGTGACATTTCCAGATAAAAATACTTGGATGTGGCTGGAATAAGCAAAAAGCACCACCTTGTTGGGCTGTCATGGGCTGCTGAGTCCTGCAGCTGTGAAGGCCAGCCCCTGAGAGCAGCTACAGGTACTGAGCTCTCTGCACATCACTGATGTCTGTATCCTTTGTACAGTGGCACCACACAGGCACAAAAGGCACAGCCCCGTCCCAAGCAGCGGTAACCTAAGAAAGAAAAAGAACTGGCAACAGATGAGCAAAGCCATCAGGCAACAGATGGCACATCAGAGACATATTTCTCTGTAAAGAGGCATTTGTTCACTGCAGTGCATCAGTGTTGGTTGTGATGGGAGGTGGCAAGGAAGGGCAGCAAACGGGGCTGGGTAAACGAGGGAGGCTGAGGGCAGATTGGAGACAGAACTGGTGAGGTTACCGAGAGAGGCACTGTCAGGCAGAGCAGGGGCAAGAGGAGCAGTGCTCATGTCTAAGGGGTAGACAGAGTGGAGTCTGGTCCAGCCCCAAAGATGGGCAAGGGCTCATTTCAGTGGAGCGGGACTGAGCCCTGTAAAAAAGAAGCCCAGAGTGCAATCTCCAAATAGCTGAATAGTCCCAGATACATCCAAACCTTGTATCCACTTGGTAAGCACAGCATGGTGAATGGCTGCCAAAACTGCACCAACAGTGTGCAGGCTAGATTTGGCCCGAACATAGCTTCCAAGGGCCCAATACAACCAATTTTTGAGCTGTTGACTTCAGAAAGGCATGTGTACAACTAACCATTCAGTAAATCAGGATGCAAGGAGAAAAGCTTGCTGATAAGGGTCATCTTGCTAGGATTTCTGCAAAAATGAAACCACAGAAAGTTTGCCGAAGTACCACTAATGGTGTACATGGATCTATAAAAGCTAGGAAATCGAGAGCAGGGGATATAAACTCCTGGCTGACAATACTTCTTTATCTCAGCCATTATGAAAGCAAAAAAGAAGAAAACCAACCCCCCCAAAATTAGAACGCCATGAGCATAAAAGAAAGTACCAGCGCAGCTTTTCAGATTAACTTTGAATTTCCTTGCTTTCATTGGTTTAAGAGCTCTATTGTTACTCTCTCGTTTTTTTAATTGCAGATACTAAAAATTCTTTTATCTTTCAAAGTCCTTAAAGTCTGTTATATAAATAGGTAATTAAAGCCTCTTTCAACTGCGTATAATTTACTCTATAGTTTACAACAGCTGCACTAGAGCTATTACAGTTTATCATTTAAAAGCCTAATTAGGGGCTTCTTAATTAGTGGATCCCTCAGTCACTAGACTGTGACTGTGTAAAAGATGCTTGGCAGCTATCGCATGTTACAAATCTGCATGAAATATTTGTGTGAAAACAGGGTGTGTACAAATCCAAAAAGACGCTCGCTGTCCCTGCAGGTCAGCCCATCTGACCATGCAAACCTCCACGCTACCTCTGCGCTCTCCTGCCAGCGCACGGCTGGCCCGCACGCGGCCTTTCCCTCCTGCACGTGTTGTTGGGAACCACCAGCACATCCCGAGCTGAGCTGACCTGCTACGACAGTCCACTCTGAGGGGACCGCTCTCGTGTTCAAACACAACCGAAAGAGAGGATGGGACTGTGCCCACTGACCGCTCAGGCTGGCTCTCGTACGGCTTGTCAAATGCTTTCTCCAACAGACGGAACTCCTCGCTGCTGCCGCTGTCTCCCTCAGGAGCTTTGCACCATGCTGGATTCAGCGGGCAGTTCCTCTGTGCACTGAAAGCACTCACATCACTGGAAGGAGGAAGACAGGATCCAGTTACTGCCTCTCATTTATAGCCACTGACACAGATTTCTCGTCAATCACCACCAAATTAGCAGTCAGTCACTGAGATTTTAAGTGCAATATTTGCCCAGGGAAGGGACTGTAACTCCTTCACCCTTCCCCCCTGTGTGGCATGGTGCATGGGAGAAGCTGGTGGAGCCATAGCTAGTCTTTGCAGGAATCGCTCACTGGAACGAGCCTCATACCAGCTGGGGGCTCACAGGACCAGCGAGCAAAGAGCTTGTCCAGACCATATTCTGGAGGACTGGTGGAGTTTTGTTAAGCTTTCACCTGCTTGTAACACAGCAGCTGTGTTAACAGAGGGTCAGATTTGGGGCCTGCCAGCATTTGGGAGCATTGCTTTAAGCAATGCAGTGACAAAATCATGAGTTTTTATTGACTGCAGGATAATATAAATCAGCTATTGAAAACCTGTATCATTAACGCTATTGCTTTCCAGTGGAAGATAGCTGCAGTAATGGATTGGCCTCTCCATCTCGTCCTCCCACTGGAAAACAACATATACAAGACCGATCAATAACCTGATCTACGTTACTTGTAGACATGTCTGGTGCAAATATCTCCCTTTCTCAAAGGTTTTAAAGACCAGATATTTTTGCACAATTTAGTCCAGGCATCAAATTGCTTTGGGTAAATTGTCATTATGGCGGAGAACAGCATAACCAGATCCACCCACATTGTTACAAGGAAGTTTTCAATAGACAGGCAATAACTTTATTATATGCATGTATTACTTTGTGGGGTCAATTGCTCAAGATGTTCCTTTGCAACAGGATAAATTTCTATTTGAAAAGCATTTTCTGTAATATCCATGTTTCTGAGTAGCCTCTGTTTGACAGGAAATAACTAGACTATTTCATCATGAAGTTTGCCACTAATTTCTACAGCTGAAATCCTAAAATACCTTCAAAATCCATACCAAAATCCACTGCCATTACTAGGGCCAGGATTTCATCCTATTGTGTCACAACATATTAACCACTTACTTAATTGTTACCAAATCTGAAGTCAATGGAAACCCTACAGGTCACAGCCTTGTTTCCCCACAGATCAGTGGAGAGGCTAGAGAGGTGTTCAAGGGCCTTCCCTATGTAAAGATGGCATCACTTTCACTCGGCAGTATGACTGAAACACGTACATGTGTTTCTTCCCCTTATCCCGCTCTCTGTCACTTGCACATATGCAGAGGGGATATAGAATCATAGAATGGTTTAGGTTGGAAAAGACATTTAAGATCATCGAGTCCAACCATTAACCTAGCACTGCCACGTCTACCACTAAACCATGTCTCTCAGCACCACGTCTACATCTTTTAATTACCTCCAGGGATGGTGACTCAGCCACTTCTCTGGGCAGCCTGTTCCAGTGCTTGACAACCCTTTCAGTGAAGAAATTTTTCCTATTATACAATCTAAGGCCATTTCCTCTTGTCCTATCGCCTGTTCCTTGGGAGAAGAGACCAACCCCCACCTCACTACACCCTCCTTTTAGGTAGTTGTAGGGAGCGATGAGGTCTCCCCTCAGCCTCCTTTTCTCCAGGCTGAACAACCCCAGCTCCCTCAGACGCTCCTCACAAGACTTGTGCTCCAAACCCCTCACCAGCTTCGTTGCCCTTCTCTGGACCCGCTCCAGCACCTCAATGTCTTTTTTGTGGTGAGGGGTCCAAAACTGAACACAGTACTCGAGGTGGGGCCTCACCAGTGCTGAGTACAGAGGGGCGATCACTTCCCTAGTCCTGCTGGCCACACTACTTGTGATACAAGCCAGGATGCTGTTTGGCCTTCTTGGCCACCTGGCCACACTGCTGGCTCATATTCAGCCAGCTGTCAACCAACACCCCCAGGTCCTTCTCTGCCGGGCAGCTCTCCAGACACTCCTCCCCCAGGCTGTAGCATGTCATGGGGTTATTGTCACCCAAGTGCAGGACCCAACACTTGGCATTGTTGAACCTCATGCAACTGAATATATATATTATATTATATTTTATATATATATATATATTTAAGAAGATTATAAACCAGATCAAGGGGGAGCTGAAGCACAAGTTATTTCACAGTTATTGTTACAGCGTCCAAGGGTGTCCATGGACACACAAAGAAGCGGATGTACGCTGAGTCCCCGTGTGGCACTGACATCAAGGCAGTCTTCTTGGGGGAGAACAGACAAACGCTGGGCCAGGGCTTTCTGAAAGGCAAGCTGTCACCTTCTGAAAACCCTGTGGCAAGCTGCCTATGGACTCAACTGAGAACTTCACAGGGACATCATATTTCTTTGAGCTGACCTTCCTAGAAAACTTTGCACTCCAAATTCCTGGAAATCCTTGCACCCTAAATCAAACAGCCTTTTAAACAGGTCCTTGTTGTACACCACTTACATTGCGTGGCCTGCATGGCACTAATGCCTACTTTCTTCAGCAAGTTCAGTAGCATCCAAAGTAATGCCATGGAAATAATTTTATCTGATTTCATTTTGCGTTGACTTCTGTGACACAAGAGGAGGGATGGCCTTTCAGAAGAGGAAGAGATCACAGGAGAGGAAGAGGTCACAGTAACGTAGTGGCCAGGTTCAGGTAGCCACAACCATAAAGCAGAGAAGAAGGCTGAACACAGAGGAGAAAATAACATCACACCAATATGCCTTCATTTCAGTTGCTTCTACTCAATTTGCCTCCTGGCCCCAAGCAAGTACCATGAACCTCAGGGCAGACACACTTCACCCCACCATGGAAAATGCTGGCAGAGCAGAGCAGCCAGCGGCTCGGAGAGGCCAAGGACCCTCTGGGGCACAGGGCCTGCAGAACCCGGGTGAACGTGGCACTGCCGTGGCTCCCAGCAGGACACCTCAGCTCCCTCAGTGCCAGGGCACCTCGGTGAGGAATCAAAGCACCTGCACTCAACCCACCACTGTCCCAGCTGCGCAGGCTGGTGGCTGACCCGCTCCAGCCCCTCGGCTGCCGCCTGAACCCTCAGGTTCAGAAGAAAGAAAGGGATGCCTCTGGCAATCAAGAGATCCCTTTTTATGGGGGCAGGATCATGGATTATCATTTTGTGTAGTCTTCTGCTGTTCTCCCCTCTCCTCCCCTTTTTTTTTTAATAAATGAAAACACTCCAGAAGAACTCAGCGTCTTCTTTCAAAACTTCTCTATTTCACTAACTTGTTCCAACCTCCATCACAGCTCTTTCCTTGTCAGCAACTGTACCACCGCGCTATACCTCTGCCCACGCGCAAATGCACTGGTTGAAGGTATGAACTGGAATCTCTCCGTTAAAGGAATGAGCAGGCATCCCAGAGACTGACACAGCTGCTATTTGCATGTAAAAGAGGAAAAGAAGGTGCATGACTGAGCCCAAATTAGCATAAGCAAAGCCTCCCACTGTATTCGCAAACTACAGCTCGCACAGTGGTGCTCACAGAGGTGCACACTTTCCTCACAAAGAAAGATTTCTACCTCAGCTAGAAGGAAACTTGGCTAATGGTGGTTCACAGAATTTAGCATCACATGAACTTTAAATCATTGTTTTTCTAAAATTTACAGAGTGCTAGTAAAAGAGAAACGCGGTGGATGCAGGGTAAACTGGATATGCCCAGGTTTAATTTCGTCTCCACTTACAGCTTGATTCCTGAAGCTGGCTACCTCAGCGAGAGCCGAACTTTCTAAGGCCTCCATTACTTCTGTACCCCTGTATTTTCGAATATCCAGAAATACTCACAGTGCTCAGTGCATCTAAGAATGAAAACCAAAATAAGCAGGGCAAATGCAGATCTAATGCTCCATGTCTCATTTCCATCTTTTGAGAAATGAGGACTGTTAACCTCTTTTTCACCATCAACTCTTTCAACGGGATGCTGTGGGGATTCATTTATGTCTCCAAAGTCTTGCCGAAGACACACGCATCATGAACTATAAGATTTACGGATGTTAACAGGATCTTTGTCTCTTTCACTGGCTATATACACACATACCTAAGCATCCATGTTTGTCCACATACCTACTGAGTCATAAAAAGAGGATTAGATGCCCTCGTAGATTATTTAAGAAGCGTAATTTTATTCAGAACCATCCCCCAAACCAAACTGCATTTTAAGGTCTTGTTGCAGAGAAGTTATAGACTCTTTTTACTTTATCATCATACTTTTATGGAAGCGGTTGGAACAATTCAGTGCCTCCGCTATTTCCGCAGTAGGTTTAGCTCATCTGAGAAACTAGAAAGAACAGTAAATGCAGACATTAATGGTAACAAAATCAAAGCTAAGCCCTTCATGAAGAGAAACAAATTCCAAAATGAAAAATTCGATTACACAGTACCTGTCTCCTGTCTTGACTTCCTCATTATATGTAGAAATTAACCCTGTCATTAAGTACTTTGATCAGGCTGTACATAAACAGCTTATAACGGCATGAAATCTACCACAGCAAGCAGGGAAATGAACAAGGGGAGAAATACTGACATTTGGGGCTGCTGTCAGGCATCAAGTGCTCCTACTCCCTCAGGGCCAAGCTGCTAGAGTAAATGGGGTTACTCCAAGGATTAATTGCTCCCTCCTGGTTTGCACTACTTCTAGAAAGTTTCAGTAATAATATCTAAGAGGCCATCATCTGGAGATCGGTAGCATCTTCTTAAGATCTTGGAGAGATTTATAAGTTAGGCTGTTGTAACTGCTCTTAGGCTAAAACTCGGTACGAAATTCCCAGCCCGTGATTGAGCTGAAGCAGCATGCGGTCAAATCGCTCCATGTTTGCATTGCTCAGGAAGGAGGTATGGCACCATTTTATATACTACAGCTCCAAACATTTGTCACTCAAATTTGGAGAATTTCCAGGCACTAGGTACATATCATAAGCAAGATTCTGGGCAATTGAGGTTTGGTGGGTTTTTTCTGCTTTGTTTGTTTGTTAGGATTTTGGAGCAGAAGTGCCTTTATTCTGGAATGCATTTAACAATGTAACTTTACTTACTTGTCGTACTACCCAAATTCCTTGCGCATATAGACTGCTACACAAGCAGAGGTGGCCAGGCCAACAGGGTCTCTTCCCAGCTCCGGCCCTGGCCTGCCATGAGTCCCTTACCACCTATGAGCCCCATTCTCAAGCAGCTATGTTTCCTGTTAGCTCTTCCCACCTCTTTGTTGAGGAGACCCTCAGTGTGGAGACGAACTGAGGGTGGCCAGGTACAACATCCACCCCTGAGCACTGCCTGGGGGCACTCCATTTTATTTAGAAAGTACATCTCAGATGCTTGCTTCTCTCTGCTCTCCTAGCTTAGCTATGATGGGGTTTCTGGTGATTTGCCAATTACAGCAGGTACACATGTAAGGGAGAAACCCTGACCCAGGAGAGGCAAAGGTAGGATTTCCCACTGCCTTCAACATGGCCAAGATTTTACCTTTAACATCCTACTAAAAGCTTGGGAAAACATTAAGCAACCCCACAGATGATTTGTTTCTGTATGCATTGCTAAACATACTGCAGAACAGACGTTTTATTATTCCTAGAAGCACTCAAGTCCAGTATTTCCTCTGCTTCTCACAATCCATTCTTTTATCCCATTGCTACAATCAGCTCCAGGACATTATAGCAAGACGTTGTTCAAAAAGGCTATTACCACAATTTAGACAAACTCAGTCCTAGACCAAAACAGCTCGAACGAAATATCACAGGCACCACGGAGCTTCCCAGCATACTGTTCACACTCTATAAAACTGCGTAACTGTTATACTTATGCCCCACGGACCAGTTGTGTGCACACAAAAACATCCTTTCCAGATCCACAAACACTCAGATGCTCCTTTCTGTACAGTCACGCAAAGAATGCAACCACGCCACACCAATATGGGTATACACCAGGCACACACTAGATTTGGATAGACTTGGAGGCTTTGCCCTCAGCTACAGAGGGGGTGGGCACCTTGAGGGAAAGATCTGTAAAGGCAAGAGGATGAGCAGTCACTCACCAGCCAGGCAGAGATCAGGAGGCTCAGAGAAGAGGGCGGCAGGGAGGAAAGGTGCTCACAGAAGGTGGTTTGCAGGGGATGGAGATAGCTGGAGGCAGCATTTTTACATCTGGCTCTAACGAACCGGACAAAACTCTTTCGGTACATGTGTAGTCCTAGTAACAAAGCAAATCAGACATTTCTTCTGAATTTGTGGCTCCTGTTCACATTCATTTACTTACACATTTTGCTGACAGTAAGGGCGTACCTGAAATTTCTAGCAAACCTAGAAGTGCCTAACAATCCAGGCTGCAAATGCACATCACATTACTTATACCAAATACCATATCATTATCATTTGACACTTTTACAATATGTCAGCTTCCTTTCTAAAAATAATTCACTATTAATAGCAATTTTATGTAACCAGTAGCATGCCAGGGATTTCTCGCAGATCCCATCCCTGAAGAATCCCCAGATTCAGCAAGGCAATCAAATCTCACCTGCAATGTCTTCTAGTGATTACTCTCTCATTCATCTCTTCAGTAGTCTGGAGTTTGCTCTTGCTCCCACTGAACCCAGTGACCAAATCCAAATTTCCTGGTAAACTGCAGCATGCAGAGCAGATTAAGGGCTCCAGTCCTAACTGAGCAAGACATTTTTAAGCATGTCTTACCTGTAAATGTATGTGTTGCTTCAGTAATCAGTGGCATCACCTAAATATACAGTCAAGCAGGTTGTTAAACACCTCTCTGAACAGTTGGTGCCATAACCTGGGAAAACTCCCTGGCACAGCTCTGGAGCTGCTCTAGAATAACTCGGGAGTAATGTACATTGGCACTGACGCATCAGTCAGGAAAAGTGTAAACAAGAGGAGCAGAAGCAGCTACGGTTGGCAGCGCTTTTCAAAACACACTGTTGGGAGGTAAGGCCTGAGCCTTGTTTTTGGTTTAAAACTGTACTTGGGAAGGAAGGCAGCTGCTCAGGGACCCAGATGAGTCACAGAGGGTATGTGAAGAAGATAAACAAGGATTTATTACAGGTTTGTTTTTACTAAATCCTTGTCCTGCTGTTTAACTGGATTTAAAGCAGTGAGGTAGCTTTATTCCACTAGTAACAAATGACAGCCAAGGAGCATGTATCCACCAAACGCAGTTGGATCTGCCAGGGAGGAATGCCTGGCTGCAGAGTAAGGACCTACGGTATGGCCATCCCTTGCAGGAGGTGAGGCCCGGGGCCAGAGTCTCGCAGATGTGACCAGGATGCTCAGCACCTGCAGCTGCCATTGAAGCTAAAGGGAATTGCTGGTACTCAGCACCACTGAGGCTTTGTCTCTAGGAGAGGAATTTGTGATTTATCATGAGCTCATTGATTACAGCAGGAGTCTGCCACAAAGATACACCCTTGAAAGGAACCTGAGTTTCCAGTCCTCCCCTTGGAGTACACGTACACCTATGGGCTTCCCTAGATAAGATGATGTATGAATCCCAGCCACGCGTCTGAGAAGTTGGTATCTTGGTACGCCCCCAGCGTTCCCACTGGGAAAACCTCTCCAAGCAGCTGCAGATTAAACTCAGGTTGGGAGAACATCCCTTTGATAGGCCCAAGCCTTCCTGACAGCAGGCTGGGGTTTACAGCTAGGAGAACAGGCCTATCGAAAATGCAATTGCCTTCAGGAGGTGATAAATGTCAGGGAAGCAGTACACAAAGCACCTCCAGACCTGAGTCAGAGAACAAAAGCATGAAGCTCCTTAGTACAAGCTCTAACTTCCTTTCATAACTGCAGGCCTCAGAGGTGCTGTCAGGCAAGGAGCATGAGTCACGAGTATCTACAACACACCTTCTCAGCAGTCTTTATCCTATCACTCAGCCATTGCTTCCCTGCTAAACAGCTAGAAAGTCACGGAGAAGTATTTCTTTCCTGTTTTATCTGCACATGCTCTCCAGAGGTTGAATAGTAAAGCAAGCAGAAAGGAAAATATTACTGCTTTCAGAGGCCTGTCCCTGTTACAGAAGTCCTCACTTCATGGAATGCATCATGGGGCACCTGCCACAACCACAACTGCTTCCATTCACAGCCATCTCTGCTGACGTACCTACCCAAAGATACAGGAATCCTTTGGAAACGGGACCTGGCTGCTCTCTCATTTTCCCTGCAGTTTGTATTTGCATTCGGACTCTGTAACTTCTGATTGCCGCCTAGGAAGAGCTGATAATGACATGCCACAGGTTTCTTAACAAAATAAGACAATCCTGCCTTTTGGAAGTCTCTCCCTGTTTCCTTTTTCTCCAAAGAGACTTCATTGCTAGTAGCACAGGGAGATCTTCACGGGTGGAAAGTTGCATTTCTTGGACTGGCAGTTATTTACATCACTCAAAGATCCTGCATACCAGCTGAGCCGCTACTTTGCATATCCTCCACTCTCTTCCTTAACGAGGTCAGGTATCATGACTTAAGAGAACAAAGCCAATAAGAATTGATACGGTTTTAAATGGGGCATCTTGGCTTCCAAGGTGTAAAAATGATTTGTGGCTTGGGCACTTGGTTCTCAAGTAAACAGCCAGAAGAGGCCACGGAGGGTAAGAAACAGAAACTGATATTCCTTTCTGCTGAAAGGGATAAGAAAGAGCTGTGCCTCTAGAAAGGACTCACTTGATAACATTCTTCCTTCATTTCCAGCTGTTGTAATGAGATGAACACTCCCAAAGGGACAGCTCTTGAAAGCCCCTTGGGTTCCTTGTGAAGCGCATATTAATAAATTGTGTCAAATTACTATATTTGCGGTCTTTTTTACTAAGTGCATTTGTTTCCCATAATCACAAACTCAAACAAGTGGACTAATGGCAGTAACACACTGAAGTGTCAGAGAGAATAGTGGAACAATTACTGCTGGCTGCCAACGGCCTCCATCGAGTCAGTGAGCCCCCAGTGAGCCCCCCCTCCTGCCCGGCCACTGCCACCATCAGCACTGGTTCCTACAGAGCAACACTTTATGTAGCAGACAACTCTCCCCTCATCTGCCATTTAAACCTGGCCTAAGTGAATCACTTGGAGTAGCTGCGTGTGCCATGACTGACAGTGTTCACTTTGATGAGCTTTTCTGTTGGTAAGAGTTCCTCTGACTTATGAGCCGGAATATCCCATCAGTACATCTGAATGGACTGTTTCCCAGCACAGATGAAGATTATTTCTGCTCCCAGGCAGCAGCCACAAGGCTGGTGGTATAAAAGGAACAATTGTCCGGATTACACTGTAGTAATTCAAATGATTAATGCACAGGAGAATAACTCTCCACACAGCTCCACCCTTCCCTGCTTCATCAACTCATCAAAAACACATCCAGGTAATTTTTGTCATTGGTTCCAAGTTAAAAGAGAAACTACAGACTTTGCTGATCTGAAATTGTTAGCGCTTGGCATTTAAAAAGCTCTTCTGAAGGCACCTGACAAACAAACTACTTAATCTTTGAAGAAAACTTATTTTTGGGGGGAGTCTGGGGAATGTTTTTCAAGTAGTTGGTGGAAGAGAGGTGCTCATGATTTTCCTAGGAAATACATGAAAATTAATCAAATAGCTGCAGGAGCAGCAGACCACTGCAGCCAGGTTCCTTATTCATCAGTGTCCAAAGGCTGGATTCCTTGCTACGAAGAAGGCAAAAGCCATGGCTGATATTTCTCTGTACCTGAGATTGTCATGACATCTCTCTCCCAGATGCCCCTCTCCACAACCTCTCCTCTCCTGGGCCTATCTACATTTTCTTCCCTACCTCCACATATCTCATTTCATTGAATTTGGTCAAAAACATATTTCCAACCACCTGTCGAATTTGGATGAAACTAGTCAGGATATCCAAAGTTACACAGGAGGAAGGGCACACACTTGCACTGGATGCCAGATTTTAGTGACACGCTGAAAACTCTCCCAACTGCTCAGCACCTGCATTGCTGTAAGCCTGAGGAAGACCTTCATCACACCTCCACGGTACCAGGTGCTCTGGGACGGTACCCCACAGAAAGGAGCAGAGTCTTGGCAAATCCCGTGCCCTGCAGACTGCCTCGGCCCCAGCTAAGTACTCCAGAGCAGCTGCGTACTCCAGCTACTCCAAGCAGTAGTGTAGGAACGACCGTCCCCTGCAGAGCAAAGCCCACCTTTCACTGCAGCAACAGGCTGAAAGCAATCACAGGGCTCATACGGACATTTTTATGTCCATATGCTAATACGCAAACCGCAGCTACCCCCTGTGAGAAGACTAGACCCTATCCAAAAGGCCACTTACTTCCTCCTGACAGCTAAACTTCCATCGTACAGCCAGCACATTAAATGAGATTTCAATGTGGGCAAGCAGGAGGCCAGACACAAGTCTAGAAGTAAGGGGGTTTATTTCTTACTGACCAGCTTGATAGCAGAAGTGCCATGGTCATTCTTTCTAATTTCAGGGACCTTTTAAATAAAGTTCCACTCCAGAAGCCAAGCATGAAAGGAGAGGAATGAAAACTCTTTGATAGATAAGATATTACAAGAGACTGTCAGAAGCTTGGTAGGAGAATGAAATAACACTCTGGATACTGTCATTGAAAACAATAATGAAAGAGTACACCATTTTCTTAACTGAAGTACTATCAAATCTATGTTACTGCCACACAACATATTTTTCCTCAAAAGGTGCCAATTTCAAGCTATGACTATTGATCTCTATCTAACACTCAAAATTAACTGCACTACTAACGAAAAGTGGCACCAAATCGTTTGAGAACATCAAACAGTAAAAAGCCAATGGGGTCAAATCAAGGTCAGAATTTGATGAGTAGGGTGTCAGAAATTTAATCCATTTTGTCTAAGATAATGTATAGAGCCAGTATTGAGGGTTTTTTTCCTTTCTTTTCTGTAATTTTTTTAAGCCAGCGTCTCTCAAAAATATCACAAAACCAGACCTCAACTTTTTTTATGAACTTTTTTCCATGACTGGAGAGAGAAAAGATTAAACGGACTGAAACACAGATGGCAATTATGCCTCTGTTTATTTCCTAATGAGTCACTAGATTATTTTTTGCCTTCTGCCACATCATTTCAGAATACAAGAAAACCTTATCTTGAAGGAGACTTGAGGAAACAAAATAACACTGTTAAAAGTCCCGGTCCAGCAAGATATTTAAGTGCATTTAAAAAAAACCCCAAACCTTTAACCATGAGTGAAGTCCCATTCACTTAAACTCAACTTCAGAAATGATGGGCAAATCTGTTCCACCAACTGGTGAATGTGGTGGCTATCAAATTCATTAGCGGTCTCATGACAAAATATTCAACAGCTCTTATAGTGACACGTTCCATTTACATTTCAGCACTTGGAGAAAATTAAGTCCAGAACTATGGCTAGATAAGGCTTCCCCTGCCCACCAGAGCCTGCGATGCCCATGCATCTGAGTCCATATCCCCCCGTGCCTGTGCAAGATACCCCCCAGCCTCAGAGACTTGACCAAACTCGCCTACAGATGGAAACCCGGATCCAGAAAGCCCGGCTACCTCCCACACTACGAGCGCACCGACCCATCGCTGGCTGGGCTCTCAAACTTGGCTGTGGCCACTTTCTTTTAAAACCCAGGCTGAGTAACTGATTTTGATAGTGGCAACACTGTCTGCTTCTCATATCACAGTCTAGTAATTAGCATGCTCTTGAAAGGAAGCAGAAGATATGTATTCATCGTTCAAACCCATGTCTCTCACCTCCTCAGAAGGAACCTTAACCACAGGGCTTTGGAAAGGGGACTCCCCTCTTATCCTACTGAAATCACACAACAAAAATTCAGGCTTTGATCCTAAAAAGGATCAAAGTGATTAGGACACATGGCAGGAAGAGATGAATCCCTTATTTGACGACTTTTCATATGTTTTAGGCAGTGACTGGGGGTGGATAATATGAGTTTGGATCTTCTCAGGAAGAGTCTGAGTGTGACCTCCCACCTCCTACCAGAACACACAATATGCAAAGGAGGATCCATTTTAAAGGGAGAGCAAGACATACGCTCCTTTCCGAAACAGTGCTACCTCCGTGCTGGAACACACTTGCTTTCTACAGTAGTAGGCAGAGACATCTCCACTCAGGAGATCGCTGGTGCTTCAGGAACACCCATGTCCTCAGGATATTCCTGTTTCCTGGCTCCAGGGGTTCCCCCTTCAGCATCTGGGCATTCCTGCTGGCATTGGGGAGCCTCAGGCTTATCTATCCCAAGGAACTTCAAAGACACACACAACTGGTGTGGCGAAGATAGGGCACAGTTAGGTTGAATAATTTGTTACCTAAAAATGCTTCTGACAGATGGCAAGGCTGTTCTGGAACACTGTGAACATGACAGATTTTGGGACAGGGTGCTGAAGATAACTGATTTTAGTGAAAAGTTGGATTTTTATCAAAATGACCTTTTTCACTCCAAGCGCCTGCTTTGCATGGAAAATTGCAAAGAAATTTCCAAAATTTGGTAAGAAATTGAACATCCCAGTGACTTACTGGAGTTATGGTCTGGATGTCATTATCCTTCATAGACCATTTCTTGCAACTGAACTCCATGTCCAACATGCATCATTGCCAGATGTTCCCATGATGTATCACAACAGCACAAGATGACAGAAAACCATCATTCACATTAAAAAACCCCCTGAGTTTAAGAAAGAGAATGGGTCATTTGTCCTGAAGACTTGCAAGTTCCTGAATCGGATGTGGAAACCAGTCGCTTCTACCTTGCTTCCCCCCATACCCCCCCTCAAAAAACCTGCACTTCTCCACAAGAAATAAAATATTCCCAATCCATTCTAGTTACCAAGGCATTTTCAGGCTACATTCCTGAAGAAATGAGGCTTACTTGTTGGCACTATGCATCCATTTATCTGTCCAACGGTCAGTTCTGCATCCCTTCCCTTCCTGTCTCCTCAACGCCTTTAGAAACTACCCGACAGACAGGGAAGGGGGAAGGAGCTGTGAGTGCTGGGTGGGAAGAGTAGATATAAAAATCTTTAGTTCTGTTTTGATACTTTGCAACCACAGTACAGATCTGCATGGCAGATCAGCAAGTCTCTGAGGTTTGAGAGGAAACACTGCCAAAAGATGGTGTTTCTTTTCCTTTAAAAAAAAAAAAAAAAAAAAAGGTTGAAACAGTTTATTACTAGGTGTTGTATCGCATCTGAAACTTTCAGTTTCAGTACTTACTTATGTGACGTGTATACCAAGCGGAGAAGGATCTTACTAAAACCTTCCAGGATGAAAACTTTCACGCTAGCCAGTCTAGACATTTCCTAGCAAATACAAAACTGGGATTAGATGGTGCTGCCATTCTGACTCAAATTAGCAGAAAAATTAATTAAAAGAAAAACAACCTCTTGAACAAAACCAGGTCAACATTAGCTAAAAAAAAGCTTAGTTTGAGATGGTGAAATGCTACAACATAGCTTATTGAGGTAAAGCCATTAAAATTCCAGGCACTTTTCAAAGCATATTTAAAGCATGTATTAAAATATATATTTGTTTCTCTTATTATAAAATTATTTTTTTTTTAAGTAAGAACCTAATTTAGGTTTCAAAATTAGACTGGAAACCAGTCTCATTGGCTTCTATTGGTATTCATCTTTCTGCATATCTAGCTACTAAGTTAAGAGCTTACTGGATTTTTAGTGTCTACTTAATCCCTTAGCTTACTTTAGACTTCTTTTCTAAAAAGTTTCACTTAAGTGAGATGAAAATCACTGATTTCTGACACTTTATGGCATAACTAGGAAAAAGGATCATGGGACATGTGGCACAACCTTAGGGAAATACTTGAATTAAGCTATACACATCTGTCTGCCCAAGAAAAGGTTCTCCGTTTGGTTTGGAATGGATTTTTAATATATATTTATTTTTTCCCAATTGCTGGTAATTCTCCTGTCTTAGTTTCTACATATGTATTCCATAGAAGAGGTAAAGGTTACCGGTGTATTAATATTACTTCTGTACAATGCTGTATGTTTTCAATTAGGCTCACTCCCACAATGATTTCCATATCTAGCCACTTGCTCTTCTTACTTCTTGATAAGTGATGGTCCCTATCAGGAAGTCGGGGGCGAGTCTGTTACTGCTCTGAGTAAACAGCATAAAGGTCACTTTAGATGTTGGCTTTGACACTCTTGGTTCAATAGCCACCCACCATAGCTGTCACCAGTAAGCTGAAGTTAACCTCATGGAAAAATAGCCTTTCAGTGGGTCCTGTTGTCTCCTCTTCAGAACAACCCAGTAGTGGGCACTTAATGGTGGGATGAGGAAAATCCTATCAAATTCCCCTCACTGACACCTGACAGAGGCATTTGGTCTGAGATCAGGATCCAAGTGCTGTAGGTCTTCCCTGAGCTCTGCTAACATTATGGGAAAGCCCTTGAGTTAGTGGGGTCTCTGAGTCCCAGTGTGTCCACATGGGTGCCACAGTTCTAGCCAGTGCTCAAGGACCTTTTTAATGAGATTTCCCACAGCAGAAATGAAAGCGGCAGACGGGATCCCAGCTACATGCACACAACGGACTTCTGCAGGCATGCAGTACACTAGAATGTGAAGGGGTGAAACCCATGGCTAACATTGGACCCCTACTTTGGGTGTCCACCAGCACAGCTGTTACACACCACCACCTAGACTTCTGCAAGTATTGTTTCTTTCCTTCTGCTCCCACAAGATTAATCCGTAGGAGGCATAGCTCTGCTGAAATAGATGCATCCACTGCTGGAGTGTGTTGTCAGTGCACACCACCAGTGAGCCTCCATCAGTAAAAGGTCATTACATTACTGACACGCCTGGCCACCTTCTCCCACACACCTCTTCAGCGTGAAAGCAGGAAGAACCCAGCAGACAGATCTAAAGATACTATCATCCTGCAAAAGGAGAAGAGTTGCATGACTAAATCTAAGATCCAGAGCAAAGGCCAAAGCACCCACAAGGCTGATACAGCAAATATGCCTTGCATCGACCCCTCTACAGACTGAGCTACGCATATCCCACGAGTGACACCACCACCCAAGGTAGAATCCAAAGTTCTTTACAGAATGACCACTAAAGTCCTTTCAAGAAACTCCCCATAAACAAAGGCCATTTTCTTCTCAAAATTAGGTACTTCAGGCTCCTACGCTCTCATTTTAGGCATCTGAAGATAAGTGTTTCAAAGATGATGGAACAGACGACTCCCACTGAAGTGGCATGTAAAAAGTCACTGTGGATTCAGGCCCCTAGGATGCTATTCTGATACTGCCTGGTGCTTCATCTCTCCCCTCAGGCCAGTGAGCAAACAACTTAGTGGCCAGACATCTCAGACACTCTTCATCCTCCCCAGCCTGAACACGCTACCTCCAGTAACTGAGGCACTGTTGGGTCTTGCAATGTCAAATCGTACACCCTGCTGGAAGACATGGTCTGTGTCCACCGTACAAAAGCGGGGAAGGCACAGTACAGTCCAACCCTCCTTGTCCAGCTGGAGAGAGAGGTCTGAGTCTCTCTTACACAACAATGTTGACTGTTAGTTAAAAAGGGATTTATCCAAGTGAGAAGATAGGTAGTGCTGATAAACTATCTCACTTTTCTGTTAAGAGGTACACACTAGAACACGTGTTGTTGAATTTCTACACAAAGTGCACCTTGTATCATCTTTGTCTCACCTCTGCATGGCTGAAAAAAAACCAGAGCCCTGAAGAACAGCTAAAGTAAGACAGCAAAAATATGTATCTTCTTCAAAGATGCTGTTGTCTTTTCAGAGCGAGACACCCAGGCTACTGCATCCACCACCCCCTTTGCTTCAAGACCCACACAAGACAGCAGCTACCAGGACATCCTGTTCTTCTTTTCCACGACGCTTTGTGGGATCCAGCTGTAGCCATTGTGACATCCGATGCTTCTCTCACATCCGGCATGGGCTGTTCTGCTGCCCTTAGAGATTAATTTTCTGGTTTTTAGAAGTCATTCCTAGCACAACAATTCACTCAGAGTGGCATTATCATGAAGGTTCTAAGAGACAAAAACTACTGAGAACACACCCCATTGCTTTTTCCCTCCTTCCACTCCATGGCAAACAGAGCTCAAGGCTTCAGAAATCTCTGCAAAAGCAGCCAAGCCCAACTTCCACAGAGTCCTATACGGTATTGCATAGGCACAGTCATAGCTGTTTTCTCCAGACACGGGGCTCCATTTTCCAGTACATAATTTTCACTTTGTGCTAAACAGACAACAGAGTGTGAAAACTCCCTTTTTTGGGTTTGACATTATCATACATACAAGAAAACCATCTGCGGTTTTCAGCTTCAGCTTTTGCTCCAAGTTGGGATCTTTCAGTTACTTTTCCCAATATGTTTTCCAGACCAGACATTAATTCAGTCTACTCCCTACTCCAGCTGCTCTCCCCCTCTGTAAGCACCGTCTGCTTTCTAGCATGACGCAGGTGTCACTAAACAGCACCTGAGCAGAGTGCTTACAGTCCCAGGATGCCGTATCACAGAGCAGGCTCCTTGAATCCAGTACTTACCCAAAAAGGGCACGTGCACGGCATCTGCACAGTCCCAGCACTGCTCACTCAGGAAGGGCAGAAGAGCGCAGGTGGGACTTCACTGCAGTCCGCTATCACAACCTGCCATATCTTTCGAGTTAAGGGGATCTGGATAAAGAAAACACAAGCTGTATTTAAGCAATAATACCTTCTGGG
Organism: Fratercula arctica; assembly: GCA_947846985.1. NCBI lineage: Eukaryota > Metazoa > Chordata > Aves > Charadriiformes > Alcidae > Fratercula > Fratercula arctica. The sequence continues at coordinate 34,248,298 of CANTUZ010000010.1, forward strand.
AATGTCTAGCAACAACAAGCATTCTGAGGAAGGAGCTGTGCCTCTGGCCCTTACCCTTACCAGTCAACAACTCCCAAGCTGACTGAGTTAGAATAGCTGACTTAGAAGTCATAATTGCTATTCTCAGCAGTAAAATACAAAAATGTTTTTTTTCAATGTACCTTTTAACATGCTGCAAAGTTAAACACGGCTTGCATGTTACCATGGATATAATTTCATGTTTATAAGACTGGTCTTTCCTGGCAGCTAAAGGCCTGCATGGGAACAAACAGCAGAGCAGGATTTTGTTTGGCATTTTGCTCCATTTACGATAACAGCTAACTGCTTTTTCTATTAACAAGCTTTTGATTTTACTGGACTTTCTCTAGGAACAGAGTTCATCGCATTGGCATTAAACACATTACAGCTGATCCTCCAGCTTGTGCGAGCAGAGCCCTGAACTCGTGAGAATCAGGGCCACAGGATCAAGTCCTAGCGTGTTTACGTATCTGCCATGCTGATATCAGACAGTATGCAGTACACGAAAACATGCTTCTTCTCTGCCTGATGAAGAGTCCACTCCAAATCCAGAGTGCAGGGATTGGGCTAGAACTACTTTTATTCAGAGTGAAAACATGATAAATTCAGACTAAACTCCAGGCAGCGAAGTTAGGTTTTCATTTGATGAAAGGAGCAGTTTCATTCGACAGGGTCCCAGGAAAAAAAAAAATCTCCAAAATAGAATTGCTAAGTTCATTCATATCAACTTGAAATTAGCTGCATTCAAGCAGAAAGGCTAATGGAGTAAGAATAAAATCCAGGCCAGCAGGAAGGTAAGCACTACCATTTTAGAACACCAGGTCTAAATGCCTCCTTCACGTCCACACTTAATTACTCGTGCCCACATCTATTTCAAAAACTGTGCATGTATTCCTGGCCCTACTGAACGATTTCTGTGGCAAAAGTCACCTGGTCTTCAGTGGGACAGCATTTCGTCCCTCAGTGAATAAGCCCAGGAATAGCTTTCGGCTGCTGGTTGCCAATGTGTAGGATTGTAACAACTCAGCTGCTATTGCTAGAAGATCTGAAAATAAAATGTAATTGCACAGACAAATCTGGGGATTACACCACATCATGTCCCTCCAAATCACGCAGCCAGAGTGTTTACCTGTGTCTGTGTGCTGCTGTCATGAAAAGTTCAGTACCTATTTCAGTATCAGAGATGCATATCAGTCAAACTCGACTTCAGCTTTTGAAGTGGGTGGAGAGCAACACCACCCCTTTCCTGTACCAAAGTCTGCAACAAACTGCATTTTACTCACAAACATATCTGTAGTTCTGTTGTGTTCTGACTTTTGAAAAAATTAATCTCATTGGACAGACACCATCAGCAAGTTTCTCCACTCTGTGGAGTGTCTTCACAGCCCTCCCACATAGTGAAAATGACTCAGACAAAACTACTAAATTTAGGGCATTGGTATTCTGTGTGTTACGCTGCTGTTCATACAAGTAATGCCTTAAACAGTAAATTTCTGAATTAAGCATTCAGGCATCTTTTCTGTGCTGCATCTGCCACTGAAACAGAACGGCAATGAAGGTGGGCTGAGGAGGAGGCTATTTGGATCGTGATTCGGGTTGTGTTTTGGCTAGAGCTAAATGTGAATTTGTATGAGGTTTGCACGTACTTTTAGAAATATCTATTGACCCGATATCGTGATGTTTGATCTCAAGTGATGAGATCGTGCAAGATTAGCTGCCCTTGGGAGATTCCCTTCATTTCAGGCAAGAGACTGCAGGCTTTGACTCACAAATGGGGATGATTTCTCTCGGGATGACTGGACCGATTCCCATTTCTGAGCATCCAACTCACCCATCTCTCTGAGGTTCCCCTCCTTGCAAGGATGGCTCATGAAGCAGCTGCTGAACTGCTGGTTGCAAGTCCATGCAGTCAATTAAATTGGTACTTCTGTAATTCAATATACATAGGATTAATTCAGTGTAATGTAATTCAAAATACATAGAACTATTGCAATTTTTTAATATGCAAATCACCCCCTGCCTCACAAGAAACAGCCATCCCTCTAGCAAGGGCAAGGTACTCTGGAAGAAAGCAGCGGTGGCAAATTAAAGGCAAAAAGTTTTACAGCTATCACTCATAAGCCAGGGCTTTGCAGAGAGACTGGCCATGTGGTCACCACCCCAAAAATGGGAGAACAAGTCCCTGGCCTTAAGGAGAGCAGAAGAAGTAATGAGAGGGATGGGACGAGAAGGGGAAAGGGAGAAAGAAGATTGCTAAAGCACCTTCTCAGTTACACAGTCTTTCCTCTCGGCTTGCCTAAAATCATGAATAAACCTGTGTGAGATCAAAGTCAGGCCTGAGCCAGGCCAGGAGACCACGCTCTCCTTCAGGCTGACCACACCACCTGCTGAAGCCAGCAAGAGTTTTGTGTGGGTATCTCAGGGAAGGACATAGAAGCAATGACTCATCTATTAATGAACTTTTACTCTTTATCTGTTTGCCAGATGTCTCCAGAAGGGCATGGTTTTCTTAAATATTTTTGTTTTTTGAAATTGCTGAATAATCTTTACAAATATAGCTCATGATCTGTTACCCAATTAAAACCACGCAATTGCTAGGAGCAATCGGAGCTGTTTACACTGCACACTTCCATCACATGCCCTTCCTTTGTTCCTTATCATTGGAGCATAACTCTTTAATAAAATTAGGTTCATGCAAAAACATTTTCAGATAATCTGCTGTAGCCTCCAGAAATGCTTATGCTGGTGTGATGTGCAGTATTTCAACCCGGAAAGCTGGGCATCCTTGTCTAAAGTTCTGCAGAGCAGATACAGAATAATTCTTTTCAGTACAACCCAAAAGACGTACTTGTATGTACACCTGCCCTGAGGAAAATTTCCATAGTACAATGTTTATCCTTGTCCGGACTCCACCTGAGAAGCAGGGATCTTAAAAGTTCCCAAAGTGCCCACTTAATAGAACCTTAAAAATCCATACCTAGAGGAGATATGGATTATTTAATCTCTTCCCTTGCTGTAAGGCAAAATAAATAACTTGTACCACCTCTGAAAAATATCTGTCATCCTTGTTCTTGCAAAAATTCTGTCAAGAAGATTCCACTTTCTCCCTAAGTAATCTGTGCTGTGATTTTACTACTCGTGGAATTAGAACATTTTTCCTAATGCTTGAGCCTTGTCCCTTTCTTTACCTTATCACCTCGTTAGGATATTTATCCAAGCAAGCCACTTTGACTAGGTCTAATTACCCAGTCTTATTACCCAGATTTTGACCTAGTCAGAGAATATAATGAAGGATTATGTTGAAAGCTGAGATCAAGAGAGACATCAACATCAAAAGAATATCTGTATGATATCTACTGCTCAGTTTTTTCCTTAGCTAGCTGCCCTATAAACTGGGAAATTACATTAGTTTAACATCAATTACTTTTGGCAATTATATTTTTTAATCATTTTACAATCTAGGTCTGTACAGACTGTCTGACAGTCTGTTCCACTATCTGTCCAGGAATCCAAACCTCTTTCTTAAGTGGATTTGCATTTTCAGTTTCATTAACATCTCCTTCTTTAGATGCACAGGCAAACTCTCCTTAGTAAGACTCAACTAAAATAACTCCCTAATAACTTCTACCCTGTGAAACAGTTGTCTCAACATATCCCAAGATGGTGATACACTGAAGTTTTTTGCCATATTGCCTTTCCAAGCAATATCCCAATAAAGGTCCGTTGCCACTGGGGCTTGGCTACTAAGGGCTTCCACGAATCGCCCAAAAACATCTTTCCACTCCTCCCAGGGAGGTGGCTTAAACTACACCCACCTGTCAAAGAGGCTCTATTCTATCTCTCTTTCTAACTTCAACCAGACAAGTCTGTCCTTCATTTATTCCACAACTTCTGAACAATGCTTCTCCATTTCTCCAAGCCAGTCCTTCCAGAACGAGCTGTGCCAATACTCCCATCCTGTGACTTATCCCAGCAAATTTCTAACATGCCTATTAAGTATTTAATTTGATTCTACGCTACAACATCAGATCCTTTCCATTTTTTCCTATGCTTGTATTGACATTGCTCTCTTAACCTTCCAAAGGTGCTACTGTAATATTCGCTCTTTTAAACCTACCAATGTTTTTCTTCTATGTGTTTCTTAATTTCTACTTACCTAGGTAACTTTTGCACTGGCCTCTTTCAAACTGAGCATAAAGCCCTCTTCTCACTAGGCTGGTGTATGGTGCAATGTGATGGACTTCTGTTTCTTCACCACTTAAGTGCCACCTCTCCCCAACAGGCCCGTGTAAGAACACCCGCTGTGATGTGGAAGGGAGGCTCTCCTGCCAAAAACACCCGAGAAATTCATACCATTACCTCTCAAATCCAACATTAATGAGTGCCACGTATTTTATTTCCATGCTTTTGATGAAAAAATGAAGTGGTTTGGTATTCCTGAATTGAAACGTTTCATTTCAATGAGTTGAACCAAAGCAAAATATTTTGGTTTGACCCAGTTTGACATCAAACAGTTTGTCTCATCCGCCCAGACGAAGGCTCTCTGGATCAGGCCTTTTCCCCTGATCCATCGCTACAGTAGGTAAGAAGGGAGACTGCAATGCACCCTTGGTTAAGCAATGCAGAAGTGGGGGCGGCTATAAGAAATAATCAGAATACAATACTACCTGTCCCAAAAATACCACAACAGTTCAGGCAGATGGCTCAAATTTAATATTAAGCAACACACAGCAATCCAGCTCAACAAACTGTTTTGAAATGGATCAAACTGACTCAAAGCAAAATATTTCAGTTATACCTTCCTGGTGAGTCTTTCTTCACAGAAACTTTGCATAAAAGTCACTTCAACACCAAGTATTTTTTAACATAATATAATTAGAAACTGTAGAAATAGATCAGTCATCATGACTTGCTGCACAGGAAGATCACAATACTGATTCATACGTACTTCATATACATTGAATTGCTTCAGGAACCCAGAGCTTTTACATCTTCTCCATACCATGGCAGTTCAAAAGGAGGTCTTTGCTCTCCGACAGCTTGCACATGACGGGAAGTGACGCTAATCATGAGAACAACCAGAACATTTTTTTGAGCCAATTAGATGGCACCAGTCACAATGACATTAGTCATCCATTCCTCAATCTGAGGAGAAGGAACCAAAATTATCCTTCATCTACTCCTGAAGCTGCAGAAGACATGAGGGAAGTGTACTATTTCCTATTCTTATTGCAATCACCATCACACAAAGTGACACAAGCTGCTATTTTCTGCTCCTGTTTTAGGAGAGCAGTGGTTACCCTCTGTGCAGGTTTCAAAAGAGAGACTTTGATATCTTTTAACTGCTTCGTTCTCCTTCTCCTGTCTGTGACTGATCAACACATGACCAAGAAAGGAAAGGGGACCAGAAAATGCTACACAGTAAGAATATATACAGCCTGACACCATTAGCCTCTGCAGCTTGTAAGGGCAAGATGACCGAGATGTGACTGCTGGTCAACAATGATGGTGACAAAGGAGACAGTTGTCATATGTAGTGCCATGACTCTGCTGCCCAATGAGAACAACAATAAAAGCATGAGAAGTGGTAACTGACATGTGGAAAAGAGCACAAAAAAAGAAAACCTCCCAAAAAGTTAATAGTGAAGCATCAGGAGAGGTTAACTGCAAAGGGTTCAAAGTGGATGACTTTAAGAACAGAGCCAGGAATAACACTGGAACAGAGAGACAGACTGCCCCAAAATAGCCAGCCTAACAAATCACACATCAAACTCTTCCCACTGCTAAGATCGATGAGATACGTACCATGTATCTCAGTGAACTGAGAGGTGGGGGAAGTCCAGGAGGAACTGACAGGCAGGAGGGGCTGAGCAAACCCTGGTTCTCCACAGCGAGGTGGTTTGGGCATCTCAGAGATGCTGGTGTAGCAATCAAGCTCACTTCCACCCACAGCCAGGAGACCAGACTACCTAGCAGCCCTGGTGAGCACAGAGACCTTTGTATATGATCTTGTCTCAAGGTGACAGACGCCCTTGAACTGCTCAACAGTTACATACAATCTCCAAAGCACAGGCTGGCCAGCTCTGGATACATCAGCTCTTGAAGTCCCTCCAACACTTTTGTTATTGGAAGACAGAGCGAGTGAAAAAGAAGATGAAAAATCAGAAAATCAACCCTTCTGACAGAGGGATAAACAGACCAAGTTAATGGTGAAGTAATATTCTAGAGAAGCTAAGGAAAGATCTGTGGCTTGGAAAGTCCAGACGCCTCCAACACATCCAGGGAAACTGACAAGATTTTCATGGCAATTGCTCCTCTGGGGTGAGCAATTTTGACTCACTGCCCAATTAGAGTTTGCCCTTGAAGGACTATGGGGTAGATCCTCAGCTAAACAGTGCCACTGCTTTCTGGAACCATGCCAGTTTTGAGCAGGAGACAGTTATGCCCCAGGTCTCAGACTGGCAGGGGGGGTTTCTCAGGGGAGCTACATCTGACAGCTTCACACTGAAGGGAAACGTTATCCAAAACATCAAATCCAATTCAACAAACAAACTTGAAACTGACTTTAGAAGAAGTCATGTTAACAGATGGTACCAAATGCAAGTGGCAAAGATCACTATTACTGCTTTACCTTTCCTATTTTGTCTCTTGCGTGTGTGCGCGCTTCAGCCTCAGAGAAATAGATTGCAACTCAGGATGAGGAGCTAATTAAACTATAATATACTAAAAGGAGATTTGGCTGTGTTAATAAATCTGGAGTGTGACAAAGCAAGACACTCCTCTGTAAACACTGAGATACCTCCCCAGGATTTCTCCTAATTATGAAATAATTCAGATTATCTCCAGAAGTAGTGAATACCAACGCTAGAGAGAATGAGCTAAAGCATGCCTGAGCCAGCCAAATCAGATAACCTAAGACCATATGTGTAAAAAAAAATGATGAAGAGGGACAACTGGAATAGTAACTGTGTACTGCAGTTGTTGCTAGACCTTACCTTTCTACTGACAGCTGTTCTGAATCCAGTTTCATTCTCTTCAAAAGATGAAACTTTTGAAAACTTCCTAGTCTGTCTTTCACACTATGCACTAGAAATAACTTGACCACAGTGGAATAAGACTCACAGCAGCCCTCTTTGTCCCAGAGAAAGAAAGATGTTCCATAAACTGTAAAGATACATTCTTAATTATGTTCCAGTGCTCATTTATAACAAATGCCTGTTTGCACCATGCAACGTAAAAGTTCTCTAACTCTGAGGCGGCCCCTGCTTTGCCTGGTACAAATAAAGCAACACAGATCTAAGAAATGCTGATGTGCCTGTCTCACAGGAAGGGGAACAAACTTTCAGTATAGAGCATCTTCATACTGGTACACTTTTATCTTCCCAATAGGATAAGCGCTTCAGTAAAGAAAACTCCAGCCTCTAACTGACTTAGGTACGCTGCTGGCATGAGGAAACCAGGTGCGAGGCTTCTGACAGATGAACTCAGTCCACCTTCTACTAGACTTTAAGCTATTTCCACCCTAGCTGTCTATGTACATCCTGCCAGAAGTCACAGTTTCAGCAGAGTCAGCAGAAGGGAAGCTCTGCCTGTGTCTCCTCATGCTAGGGATGCTCACTGAAGTTGTGGCATAGAGGAGCTCTGGGCATCTGCAGGACACTCAAGCATCTGCAGCACATCGATCTGTCTGTGGGCAACAGCTGCCTTTGCAGACATGCAGCACTCTAGGCTCTCTTTATGTTCATTTGCATCTAAATACTGCTAATTGGAAATTAAACTCACACTTCCCTGGCTCTGAGCAAGAAAAGCATGCCCCTTTAGCCTACAGTTAATGCCTACTCTTGGCTAATCATCCTGGCTCTCTCCATCACCAACAGAGAGAGCCAGTATTGCTAGATGATTCAGTGTTGTACGTACCTGATGAATCACTCTGGCTATCTCCAGTGATGAGTGAGAAACAGAGGCCGCCCATACACGTTGCTTGGTCTAGATCCCTTGCCTTCAGACAGCTCGAGTAAGGTAAGACATAGCCTACCTGGATGGTCTTTTTCTTTTGAGTGTGTCCAATGGTCAAGACAAATGAAAAAGGAACTCAAGACTGTGGCTTCTTGACACAATAACCACATAAAACTATCACAAAAGCAATAATCAAACACCACTAATACTAATGACAATAACACAAAAGGTAATTCTTGCAGAAGTCAAGAGCTGTTCCACATGAAACGCAAGAGTGCCACAGCCCGCCTGTGTGCAGATGTGTAGCACACATATGCCCAATACGAAGGCTGCTGCCAAATCGCATGCTGTGCATGTTTTCAAACTGAGAAGAAGCCATTGTTCCAAGGCTTGGAAACCAGGTCATGAGATTCCTTCTGCATAATCTTGGTATCCTGCATGAAACTTTCTGTCCAGAAAAACACCTGTAACCCTGCCCTTTCACCATAGCTTTAACTTGTCTCCTTGGCTTGGCTTCTGCAGTACTTTTAACCCTTCCATAGAGAGTCTGCTTGGGCCCCAGCTGCAGCTGGGGAAGTGGCAGGGAAGAACAAGGCTCTGCCAGTGTGAAAGCAGCTAGACTCTCTCCTGCTGCTTTCAAAGCTCTTGCAGGGCTGCACCAAGCAGGGTGGGCTGCCGGGCTTCTCCCTGCCATAGCAGCATTGCCCGGAAGCAGAAACAACCCAAGGGATCCACAACATGGTACAGAGGTACAAGATTTGCACGCAGTGACCTTGTGCTCCAGTGATCTTGGAGCAGCTGCCCGTTTCTCAGTGGGGGTTTCTGCCATGCCCGTGAGAGGGTGGTTCAACACCCAGAGGAATAGGCCCAGGGACTGGATCAAGGTCAACCGGCTCTGGAACACCCAGCTGTGTGGTGTGACATGGCTTCTCCCAGGGGGAAAATGGGATTTTGTGCATTTTCATTCTAAACACATAAAGCAGGTAGCTGGATGAAATACGGCACAGTCAGGCTCTGAAAAGGCTTCTTGTTGGTGTGAAGAGTGCAAGAGATATACATCATTCTTCATTTAACACTTCGCTGATCATTGACTTGTGGATTCTTCTCCCTCTGAAAAATTCTAACTATTCTTTTTAAATGGGAATTTTGACCAGAGTAATGGAAATATCTTTGAACATAGATTTGGCATAGAGACTACAATGGCAGTGAGATACTGATCTGGCTGGGCTTGTACCTACCCTGTGGCTGAGGCAGAACAGCAAATGTCTTATGTCAGCCACAGCTGGAAAGAAAAAGGGTTTCTGTTTGAGTCAGCGCAGAACGTCAGGCAGCCAGGCACTGTCTGCTCCACTAGGCTCCCCAAGCCTAGGAGAGCATCCCACCCTCATCAACCAGCTTTTAAAAGATCAGTCACATTCAAGCGTATGCCACCAACTGAAATACGCTTCTTATGCAATATAAAGTGAACACTTCGAGAGCACTACTTACAGCAGTTTGTCCTGTACAACTCCTTATAGGATGCTATTTCCAAGGCTTATAAATTATCCAAGCTGTCTAGACCAAGTTCTGTATGTGCTGCGGATAGATACACCTCAAACCAAGAGCAGCAGGAGGACATTGTCTCTTCCCTGCAAGTATTTAATAAACAATAAAAATCAGTGTATGGAAGATGGGAGAAGAATATCAAGTGTACGCAATATTCAGGACTTACACATAGCACAAAAGCGTGCACACACATCAATTGACTTTCTTTTCACTTGGTCCACATTTGACTTCGCAATGTTCATTCAAGCAACAGAACTGCTTCAACTACAAAGTCATCTTTCAAATAACATTTTTCAATTGATAATAAGCTCCCACACCTAAATTAACCACACTTTTAACTACCCTTTAACCTAGTATTTTCATATAGGTATAATACCAGAATGGTAGGGGAAAGAAAATATTACATATTCAATATAAACATGTATTTTAATAATTGACAGCACATGTCAAAGTCAACAAATCACAGAGTTCAGGCAACGCAATGTAGTGTGTGTTTTCATTCCATGTTATTGGCTTCTTAACTTAGCAAACAGAGGATTTTTGACTGCATTTGAAGAGGAAATCAGCAAATCAATACTAAATTTTCTGTAGAAAGGAGCAGCATAAAATTACTCAAGTTACCACAGAAACAAATTTAAGCAAACTGGTGCCACAAATCAAGTAATTAGGCAGTAAGAAGAATTAAATCTCTTCAAAAATTATTGATTTATGATACTATGTCAAGTTTGGGACATAAATATTTATTATCTTGCAGCTCCTATTCCTTCAACACTTAGATTAATTTTATTCATGTCTTTCTAATAAAGGGGATCTCAGTTAAGTCCAAGTAGTGAACAGTAAGACAATACTCTCTTACATTCATCTCTCCCCTGAGAAGCAGAGAGCACATGTCATGTCAAATTATTCCATGCACAGGGAACACCACAATACTGGGTACATACAACCTCACCACGGATTGCAGCATTAGACTCCTGTGTATACCCTGGAGCAGTCTAATAAATTTAAATTAAACTGCCATCAAGTAAACAGGGGCAGTGGTTTTACTCTTGCCCTAGAGTACAGCAAGAAACCTTTCCTTATCTTGTAGCGATGGTCAGTTACGTTTTAGTTCTTTTTTAACCAGACAATAAATTACATCTTTTATGCAGATATCACCAAGCACGCAGGCAACTATCCGTATGTAACTCAAAAAGCAGTACTACTGCTACCAACTTTCCGTATCTGCTAATTAGACCAAGCCTCTTAAATTACCGGAACAACTGGCGTATAAAGAATAAGACGAATGCTTAACTGACCCCACAAAGAAATAACATCTGTCATCTGACAACCAAATTCATTAAACATGTGACATGTATTAGCACCAGGATAGTGGTGTTTACATATGTTGGTTACATAGATTATTGTTCTCTACAGAAATTACATTACTCTAGGGAATAGAAATGTGTCATTCAAACAAACAGTGAATAATAGACGGTGTAAATCCATAGGTTATTGTGGGTATTAGATTATTACAGAGGGTTAAATTCTGTTTTTGTAAATATATTTGGCTAAACTCAAAAAAATATGAAAAAAGCGCATAAATCTCAACACAGAAATAGCATGGCACTTGTTCAGCGTGGCACTTGTAGAGATATCATGACTTCAGTTCACTGGTGAAGAGGGTTTTCACTGGACATACACACACACAAATGAAAGATAAACTAAAACCTCATATACTGAATTCACCCAATGAACAAAGCAGGGCCAATGCAGAGAGGTTTCCAGTTGCATTGCTGCCATGTGCAGGACTGAATTTCCTCAGAAGGCACCAGTATTGTAAGGCAGCAATCTGCTGGAAGGGTTTCAGTGCCAAGGGCTACTTCTGTAATCAAATCTGGCAGCCATGCATGCTTTTGCAAACATTAAAAAATTATGAGCAGAAGAGGAGGGAATGAAAGTTTCCTGTCGTCATCTTTTGTCTCACCCTTACTATGCACAGGTTTTGCCCAGAGCTTTGGAGAGGCACAGCTGGGAATATTCGCTCTGATGCTATCCTTCAGAGAAGAGATGCTTTATTTCTGCCCTAGATTAATGTATTGCGCTATGTATTTGCCTTGTTACCAAGTTCTTCCTGACAAGAAGCAAGTTTGCCTAAAGACCAGAAGCAGACCGAGAACTTTGAAGGTTTAAATCCGTATGCTCTTTTAGCTGGACATCAGCAACGACCATTTCTTCAATACCACACAGTGCGAAGCGTTGGTGTTTTTACTGCAGGACTCTAACCTGATGAGGAGCCAAGACTCGAGCCAAATCTCAGCAAAAAGAGAAAGAAGAAATACTATGTCTTCCTCTTTTTTTTTTTTTTTTTTTCTTCTTTCCTCTATACAGAACATTACCAAACTGGTCTTTAGTGTAAGTTCAACTCACAGAAATAATTCTTGGAAGTCCACTGGTGGAGAGCCCGTTTCCTTCTCCTTTCAGGTTGAAAAGGAAACTTTCTCTGAGTTTACTGTAATGGAGTGTTTGTCTGTATCAGAAACAGCCTGACCTCTCCAGCCACAAGCTGAAATACCAGCAGCCCACTCTGTCACTAGTTCACTATTAGGAAATTACATGGGAGGAAAGACACAACACAAAATTCACAGAGAATAAAAAAAAAAAAAAAAAAGAAAGAAAGAAAGAAAGAAAGAAAGAAAAAAAAAAAGACATCAGCAGTGGTGGGAGTGAATGAACAAGCTTAATAACAAAGCCAGTAAAAAGGAAAATACCCTCTGGCCAATTGATAATAAAAGATTACTTGAGGCAAAGGGTCAGACCCTGAGCAGTGTAAAGTGGCCCAGCTCCTCCAACCAAAGCTACAGTGATTTATAGCAGCTGCAAAAAGCCCCAGGAGACAGAAAACCCCAGCTATAAAAATGGAATCGGAGGCCCACATTTTGAGAAGCTTCCACTCACTTTTAGCACCAGACTGAGGTACAGAGGTGACTCTGAGGGTTTGTTTCTGCGGGGGAGTTCCTGTGAAGTAAGCTCAAGTGTGAATTTACACTGCATTTACTGCTGGGTCTTTAAGTAGGCTGTAAATTCATACCATAGCCTATTTTGCAGGGATTTCCCCAAGTAGATAAGCCCTAAATTGGCCTCCTAATCATGGAGGTAGACAAAATAAATAGAGGTTTTCAAAACTGCAGACCCACACAGGGATCTGTCTATTGCTTGCAGCGGCAAGTGGGTACCAGAGAGCATATATCACAGAATCATAGAACGTGTTGGGTTGGAAGGGACCTTTAAAGGTCATCTAGTCCCACCCCCCTGCAATAAGCAGGGACATCTCTAACTAGATCAGAAGACTATATCATAGTCCTGCAAGTGCATGGTGCCCTTCTTTCCTCCATTCACTCCTGAAGCCCCCTCCCATCATCTGTCTCAGCATCCCTCCACCTCCAGACACACCTTTGAAACCCCTGATGCTGCCTCAGCTTCATGCCAGATTTCCATACCTTGGCCCCTAGCTCTTCCCTTCCCCATTCCAGTTCCACATCTGGAGGTCCATGTTCTCCTTACCCACTTTCCCCTGACCCTCAGGGGAAGCAGTAAAACTGTCCTGGTGCAAAGGTGTCTCCTCCTACCAGTTCCTTGCCTCTGAACCAACCTAACCATGTCCTGTCCATTCACATCCCACCCATTCCCCAAGGCACTGGCTCCTTGTGTTAATGGATGCCCTTTAAAACGTCCTTCAGAAACACCAGGTCAACTCTATGCAGACAAATGCCATGAAGCTGGGCAAGATCAGTCACACTTTCCTGGCTGAAAGATGCTTTTACATGCAGCTGAATGGGAGGCCAGAGGCCTTCAGCAGGAGACAGAGGAAGCAGCTAGTATCATCACAGCTTTATGGGGGCCCTCAGGCTGGGTGGTTTGTCTTTAGCAGGCTAGGGTGAGCAGCTTGCATCACATGAGGCCGGTGCCATTTCCCTGGGAGCCACAGCGAAGCTGTAATAGAGCAAAACATTGCTAATCTTGGCTAATCTGGAACCTTGCACTGCTTTAACAGCTGCCTGCGCTCCTCTGCTCTGCTGGCTCAGGCACTCGCTGCACCAGTGTCAACTGAGTCCCACCTGTGGCCATACCACTCTAGCACACAGAGACACCACTGTATCCTGAAGGATCCTCTTCAAGAAGTCAATTCAGTAATATCCTCTGTCACCTGATGCAAACATCAGGTTTCTCAAAAGCAGCTTAGAACACTCCCCTTCAATGAAATCCCCAATTTTGCAATGCGTGAAAAAGAAAGTCAGTTAACGCTTAGAAGTTTGAGCCCTAAGATGAACGGGAGAAGCAAAAAGGCATAAAACATCTTTTGATATCAGCAGAATGAACCAGCCACAGCGAAGAGTCATCACCTACGCTACAGTATTCCATACCGTCCTTATCTGTTGGAGCAGGTAACAGCAGTCTGAAGAACAGGAACCACTTGCTAACAGGTATAAGACTGAAAAAGCTATCTGAGAGACGCAGGTCACAGAGCAGTGACCCTTCCAGCACTTGTTGAAGTATAAGCTTCATTTTTGGTGCATATGAAGACTCTGCGCAATAAGCACCTCTGAGCAGAGAAAGAGCTCAGCACCCTTTAAGGGCTAAAGTCTACGCTGCAGGCCGTTTCCTCCATTCCATTACTTCAAGCTTTCTTTGTGCCCCTTTTCTTTGTACCATCCACAAACATCTGTGCAATTGAGTTGTACCAGCAAATACACTTAAAGAAAGTGTCTGAGCTTCATCGAACAGTCTTGAGGGAAACCAAAGTTTATATTAGCTCAGGAGCGTTTATTTTGCAAGTGTCTGTGCAAACAGACAAGCAGACATCCAAACAGAAAGCACCAACAAATACAAGAGCACCCAAACCCCACCAAGCCAACACCGTGATTAACAATGGCTCACAAAACACTGTTTCACATCAATCCATAGAGTTTTAAAAAACTAACAGAAATTTTGAAAGGTACCTAAATACCAGAGAACAGCAACTGCATCATCAACATGATGCAAGTAGAAGAGAAGGTTAGATACTCTGGAAAAATTTTTCTATGATGTGAATTATTCACTTAGCTGAAATAATTTCTCTTTCATTTTCATCTTGCCCTGTTCAGGAAGAAAACCATGTATTTGAATATGGGATACCACATAGTATGCTCCACATACGGTACAGCACCTGCTTCCCGCTCCAGGACAAGACATTCAAACTGAGCCAGTCACCTTAGAAAATGGTGTGCAAACAGGTGGTTGTGTTTTGTCTTCTGAAATGTGAAAATCTGAGGTTTCAGAGATGATTATGGATGGTACATTGATCTTACATCACTGACTTCAGCAGTACAATCTATCATCAACAATTCCAAAGCCACAGCAGCAAGGGCACTTACCTGCTCCCCTATGGGCTCCACACGCAATATGTGCACCATGACCAGTCTCAATCTCACGCAAGGCCAAGATGACACAGTATTAGTGCCATGTGGAGGGGGACAGAGAGCCATTCTTCAAGTCACAATGCACGGAGCAATGGCTGCACCAGCTCCCTCCTCATTGCTCGACTCAAAGGCTGTGCTAGAAAGTAAAAAAAAAAAAAACCACCACCCTACGTGCTCATGTTATGAAACTTTGTCTCACAAAAAGTTCAGCAAAACAAGGCTGAACTTCCACTGCAAAGACAACCTGAGTTCAGACACTCTGCAGTTTCTGAACACTTGGTGACCTGAATATTTGTTAATCACCTGCAATGTTATTAGCATACCCATACACCTCTATCCTGCATTTTGGATGCCCTGTAGCATTTAAAAAGTACTGATATTTGAAAAGGATGGCCCCACGCAATTAGCTTACCTCAGCCCACAGCCTCAGACAACCCATGCAAAATCTGAGGTAGACAACAAATTACTGGAGTACAGGGAGAAAATTATGGAGACATAGGAGATTAGTGGAAAAACCAAAGCAGACCACAGGGGTCACTGCAAGAAGGGGACTCTGAAATAAACCTGTACATACCAGTATTTCTCTCTGCTGAACAACAAGACGACACAGGGTGTGAAGGGAATAATACTGTGTTTTCACAGAGGTAAACTGTCATAGGTTTACATCTTAGGTTTCAAACCTATTACAGCAATGTTTTGTTTACTCATATGACGTATCATTTGGGATAATGTATCTATATAAGTGTATGAACTTTTGAAAGAATATTTTACGTTTTAAATTTTCAGGGTGTAATTTCTTTTGTTTGTAGCTTTCCCAGGCTATAGATTTCCTGTCTGGCATCTCTCTCTCGGTGTTTAAAACTCCAGAGCCAACCTACTTTAAGTCTTTACTGAGCCTACCACTCACACAATACATGGCATGAACACCAGCATATTCCCTAAAAAGGGCACCCCAGAGAATTCAGTCATCAAAAAACATCCAGCAAGGCAAAGGAACAAGGCCCTTCACATTAATTTAACAACCTACTATCCCCTGAAATCATTGTCAATACTAATCTATTTATCTAGCAACTAAACAAATGTATATGAGTTTCCTATACAATAACACACTGATTTAACCTTAGAACGTTTCAGGCAGGGCATATTTCTCAAATAAAAATCAGACCTTACTAAACCTCAAAGGAAATTCCACATAAACACACAGCATCAAAAAGCCAGGAGCCTTTAAAAATTGGGTCTTAGTTTTAGTCAGAATTCAGTGATTCCTTTTCAATTGCTTCAGTTGCAACACTTTCAGAAGCATCGAGAACTGTCCTTTGAGAGCTAACCAGTAAAAAGAACATGGCTCTCCTTCTTACACCAGCACATAGTAGGGAAGCCTTTATACCCTGCTAGATGTAAAGTATTTTAGAAAAACAAAACCAGGAAACAAACTGGGATTTGGTCAAGAGTTCACATTGGCTGAATCACTGTGGTGTGGAAACCACCAGCTCTAAAGATGGAAAGTCCGGAGCCATTCATTCCCTCAAAGAAAGAAAAAAAAGAAAAAGAAAAAAAAAAAGAAAAAAAAAAAGGCATTAAAGACCCGTTGGGCTTGCTGGTAAGCTCCCCCAACACCTCAAACACAGGAAAAGCTACCTATGGATAAGTCTCTTGACATTTCTCCTTCTCCTCTCTCTCTGAACGCAGCCAGCAATTTGACCTGCATCATAGTTTTTCATATTGGGCGCAGTGAGAATTGTTTAAATGTCACTCCGTGACTCAACATGCAGAAATGCTGCTGGGTCATGGCACTGCTTCTTCCCTCCACATCCTGCACCTATTGCCCTCTTCTGCCTTTCCCCAGGAAAAAAAAATAAAAAAAAAAATAAATCTACATACTTTACAGATTGAACATGACCAGTTTCTAAGTAGAGAGTCGTTCAGACTTCTCTGGGTTGCCTTTTGTTATCTGAGAGCTTCCAAGGAAATATTGCTCAGAAGCAATTAACGCCAACTGCTCTTGGACAAAGACATACAACAATTGGCATATTTAGCGAGGCAACACAGTCATTTTGAAAGAGGCCTGGAAAATCCTAACACTTAAAATCTACCTTCACAACTGCTGACAAGATCTAGTAAAGACTTTTGTGTTTTGCTCGTGCGTTTCATCATCTTTCATAAGCCAAAATCTTATTAGCAAATAATTTTTGCAAAGTTCAAAAGCCAAACTGTTGCATATGCCCGTTGGTTGCAGCAGGGATAACAGTTCTTGACAAGAGCCTATCGTCCATATGTTTTTTGCTTTCCTTGTTTTCAAAGTACTGGCCTACATCAACATGCTATACTTAGGTACTAAACACATTTGCCCCAGCTAATCATCACGTTATTTAACATAAACCTGCCACTAAAGCGAAGAATCCTATCAGCTTTCTGGTAACATTTAGACTCACCGGACGGCTGTATCTGCGGCAGCCTTTTTGGCTAGGCTGGACAGGACGCTCAAGAGACGCAGCAAGAAAGGAACAGAACTGTGCTGCAGAACAAGAGGAGAGACAGTCCAGCAGCTAAACATCCTAAATTCAGGAAACCCAAGATCGGTTCTGCAACATATTCCTTTCACAGACTTATCTATGTCATTTATTTTCTGTGTGCCTCCACTCCATAGAACAGGACTTTTATATAACAGGCTCTGTGAGAATAAATACAGTATGAAGTGGCATGCTGACAGGGAATGTGGAAATATCTATGATAACTCCCCATTATCAACCAGCCATTTTTAACACTCAAAAATAAATTATTCCAGAGAATGTTACAGTGGAAGTGACTCACAAAAGACTGAAGAATCAACCCTGTTTCCTGAACTGAATTCAGTTTTGTGAGCGTTAAGTTTAAAAGTGTTCATTGACCACAGTGATTCCATTTGGAAAGCAGGCTTTGAAAATTCTAAGCAGTTTTCCACAAAGCAAAGCACCAGCTAGCAGCAATGTTATTTCATAGCACTGCTCACAATGACCAAGGAGGCCTTTCGACACAGCAAAGCGTGTTCCAGCATGTCTTGAGAAAAAGATCTATAAAAACTGTGCATCGAAAACCTGGGACTCTTGTGCATTAGTTTTGCACACTTCTTAAAGGAGCTGGTGTTACAAAGTGCTTCTAGCCCCATCAAAATTTCATAGGCAATATGTCAGGAGAGAATCCATCCTGAAACACTAACTCACAGTAACCTTACGATAGGCACCAACTTTCACGAGGAGTTCTTTATCCTGAGGAGAAGACAGACACTACAAAGCTTTACCTAACTTCACTGTCACCTTGCATACATCTAAAAGGCATTTTTGTCCCTTCTAGAGTGAACTTATCGCTGAATAATATTGTTTCATTGCACAAAACTATCCTATAATACTCCTAAAATGTTTATTAAGGGGACTGCATCTTTTTTATTTTTTTGGACATACCTACACAGCCTTGCATCCGTCACTCTCCCTTTCTCTTTCCTGGCGGGCTTGCCCTGCACTACAGCTCCTGGTGACCTCTTCAGGTGCTGTGCTCCTTCGGGCTCCAGCTGCCAGCATCTGTAACATGAGTTAGCGCATGCTGAGTACTCCCTCCGCCCCGTCCCACGTCCCCACTCCCGCTCTAGAGTTTGGCAGGGCGCATCTACATTAGTGTTTGCGTTTGGAGCAGCAGTGTGCTTTTGAGGCCAGCCCCTCTATCTCCCCACTTACTTTGCCATGCATCATGGATGCGTGCAGACTGGATTCCTTTCAGACGAAACTCAGCTGGAAGAGGTCCCCCGGCAGCAGAGGCAAAGCCCGCCAGCTCCACACAGCACTATGTACAAGGGCCGTCATGACAGCTACGGCTCTCCAGGTCCTCTCCTAGTTGCTGCTATTCTTGCTTGTGGAGAAATCACCTTGGAGCATCAGACATTCATTTTCCTTCAGGGAAACTTAACAAACCCTTTCTACACCACACAAGCACCCAAAACTCACATTGCTCCCCTCTGACACCCCAGAAAACACCTTGATGTCTGTCTTTTCAGATATTTACCCAACCAGCACCTCCAGTAGATCGTAACGTTGGAACTGTTACCATTTTGGACGAGTCTTTGTTAAAACTGTCTGTCATCATTTAGGTCTTTGCTCACCTGCCGATACTCTTCCCACTCACCTCTTCCCTTTCACCTGTTTCTACTCTTCCTTTCTTTCTTTTGGACACTCTTGGTCTGTTTTGATTTTAGTTACAAATAAAGCTCGAGCTCATCGCTAACATCAAATCTGAAATAACTCCTTCGTCTTCTGTGATTTCTTGGATTTTCTGGGACTGAATTTCTATGCAGCTTCTACCAGCGCAATCTGGAACTTCATGCTGTCTATAAAGAAATCATTTCCTCTTATTTCTCAGTTAGCTGCCGCATGGTCTTCTCTGTGGGCCAACCCAGGACCCGCAGAACTGAATGGAAGGACCTCAGCTGCCTGCAACAGGCAGTCCCCTAAATGCAATCAATGAAGTAATTCAAGCGACTGATACTATTTATGTTAAATTTCATGACTATATGACATTCAGAGATAACCATGTGTGTTCTGTGTCTTTTGCAAATGCATTTTCCTATTATACAATCTGAAAAAATACTGGTTTTGTTCTAATGTAATTGTAAGAATCAAATTTATATACAAGACCTTTAGAAAACAGAGACCCACCTCTAAATGCAAAGAACAAACATTTGCATTACCTATTTATATTAAAATATGCAGAAATTTCCAAAGTATTCAGTCAACTTATAAATTTTTATAACTTCTTCAAATTGTTAACATTTTTTTAACACACAGCATTATTTCAGCTTTGTGGAAGGCTCAATAACAATCTTTCTGGTCTGGAAAAAAGGAAAGAACATTATAATAAAGAATGCAGAATAAATAAAAACAAAACAGTACAAGCCGTACATCCGCGCATACAAAGACAACTTTCATGGTGAGCTATAAGCAATTATAATAACACAATGTGCTGCATGTTGATTTCACCAGTGAAAAGAATTTCTCCAGTTATTGAAGACTTTCCTGGCAGAATTTCAGAAAAAAAAAAAATCTGACATTCTCCCAATCTGACTTCTGTGCAATGCAAGTCATGCACATTTTAAACACCGATGAATAATACCGTCTTTCTTCTGTGAACTGTTAACAGCTGTAGAAACTATTATAGCCTGCTTAAAATCATGTCTCTGTAGTCAATACTCTCCAGACACTTAGCAATACTAAAGCTATTCCTGAGGCTAAACTAGAATTGCTATGTGAGTACAAAGTTTGATTTATGTTGAAATGAAACAACAAACATCTGAACTTTCCTTTTTTAAATAGCCATTCATATAAACACGAGTTATCAGCTGCATAACTAGAAAACGATGTACCGAATTTACAGAAATTAGACAAAGGAAGACCACCCACAGCTACCTTCAAGAAGAAGAGATTTGTCAGAGGGTGAAAGATTGCCGGTGAAGACACTCTGTACAGTCATGGCTGCCCTAATGTCATCATGGTGAGGCTGTGGTTTATGACAGTGATGTTTCATGAATCTAATTTTTCAAGTCTTCTGAAAGACATAAAATTGCTTAGCAGGCCAGTACCATATCTTGGCGATGCTCATCATCAGCTGCTCTGAGTGGACTGCCTAATAAAATGGTCCAGATGCATCCAAGAGGAAGGCAAGGTCTCCGTGTGCTAATGTTACTCTTTTGCACCTCCAAGCACAGGTGGGAACAGGAGAAACTCTCAGTTGGGGTTCCTCTGACATTTTTGAAACTATGATTGGGAAGAGAGAGGAAAAGACGCAGGTGGAAGAAGAGCAAACCTTAAAATACATATAAAATTTCAAATACTTTCTAGGCATTCACATACGATGTGCTGAAAATACAATTTTGACTCCTCACTCCAACAAACTGCCATCAAAGTTCCTTTATTTTTTTTATACATCTTCACCTTTCAAGAAATGAAAACACATAAGTAAATAATACTATCAGATTTGTGATCTCTGACAAAGATAGCAATTAATTTGACAGGTAACAATACTAAAGTGAGGCTTAAGCTAACTTGAAGTAAGACACTCTTACTCCAGAAGAGTACCATAAACTGATCAGGAGGACTTTAACAGCCTCAAATTAATGCTCCAACTTCTTCTAGATTGTTTAAATCTTTAGCTGATAAGTATCTAGAAAGGTGAAAGATAAGCTAATTGTTCATCTCATTACTAGTTTTTCTTCTGTCAGTAAATTCCCTTTTTTAAAGCATCCCATTTGCACCTTCAAATCGGAGCTCTTCAGGGAAGTTTCAGCGCGCAGCAGTATTTCCCCATGTGTCACGGGTATGCCTCCACCTTCTCCTGCAGACACGCAACCATCAGAATAGCCTGTCTGCCCTTCAGCTGCCCTACGTTTCATCAAACACAGCCCTCCACGCGCAGTCCCAGCGCTTGGCTGGGGAAAATGCTACCGGGTGGTGCCTATGGCAAATTCAGTGTTGCTTTCTGAAAAGCTGCTGCTGTTAGTTCCACCAGCAAACCTTCGCTCTGGGGACAGTCTTTCATAAAAATGCACACGAGCGGCGCAGCTGCCCAAGGACAGGAACTCACTCTCACTAAAACCTGCATGGCCCAGCGCTGTGGTAATGGGACTGTGCAAGAATGAGGACTCCAGAGGCAAAAAAAAAGCTTGGAATTCCAAATGCAGACCTAAGACACAGCAGAATTGCTGTAATTGTCCCTACTTTGGGGTCAAATTCAAGTTCTTGTGCTGGGCTTGGGACCACTGTTATTCTGGGGAAAACTCCTTCTGAAGACCCCAGTTCGCATTTACACAGCCCTACCCCAGGCTGCTCCCAACCCCTCTGCTTTTCTTCCTCCCTACTCGCTCTCTCGCTCCCTCTACTTTTCTTATTCCTTTTGTTCTCGTGTGCCTCCTTTCCTTCTCCGGGCCTTGAGCATCATCCCATGCTGCCCTCGGGGCTAAGATCTCTCTCCCTGGGAGGGCTTTGGATGTCGTAGCTCCATAAATCTGGGATAGCACTCAGATTCAGTGGGAGTGAAGCTGACCCGTATCATTGGGTCTCTCTTGCCAAGTATCCTCTGTTCTTCCTCACACCTCTTTGAACAATCTCATCCTGTCTTTATTTCGCACCTATAACTTAGCTCCCTTCTTCTCCTTAGCTGTTGGCCTACATTTCATATTTGCTAATTTTGCCATACTTAGACCGAAGCTCCCGCAGGCAGAGTACAAAGTTGTTGAATTTTTCCTTCCTTTGTCTATAAAATGTGTGGTATTGAAATGTTTTCCCATAACAATGGAAAGAGATGATCAGTTTACAACACTAAAGCATATGGAAGGAGATGATGTGCACATAAGGGGGAAGAGGACTCACTATTTTCCCTAATTTTAATAGGTACCTAAAAATAGCTTGCTGCTTTTTTTTTCCAAAAACACTGACCATATAAAATGCAAAAAGATATTATTTAGAAAAAAAGCATAAAAAAGGCACCAAGGTAACTAGTAGCCATTGTACCCTTTGGTCTGGGAATTTCAGCTGGGCTCTGATTCTTTGTTCAGCACAGTCACAAGGCAGCGCCGCAATTACAGTCCTCCAGGGACTGCAAATTAAAAAAAGTTATGTTCAATAAACCGATTTCCAAGGTCACGTATTTGAGATCGGGGCAGCAGGGAACCAAACAGCCTTCCAAAACTTACAAAATAAGTACAAATCATGCAACTGGGAAATTCTCACAGGTATGCTCTTAACACCAACTTGATTTGTTAAACTCAATGGTCAGTAGTTTCATTGAACAGAGTAAGAAAAATCAGGCTCTGGATGACAAAGGCAGATAATTTACAATGGGAGGCTGACAGTGGACCACATGGAAAATGAAGTGCCTTGGACTGCAGACCAGCTTTGAGAGAGGGTGAAGCAATGGCTATTTTGAGAATCCCTATTGGGCACAAACCAGCATCCTGCTACGGAGTGCTAATAACATACGTGAAACGCACCAACGGCTGTAACACGGGCAGAAAAAGCCAAATAACCTTTCAATATAAAAAAAAAAAAAAAACAAACCAAACCCAAACAGATTTAAAGTGATTCCATCCATCACAACAGGGAAATGAAACAGGAAAATCTCCAGCATGTAGGCGCACCATAAATGTGAGACCAGAGCTTCCCAGCAACAGGGTCAGGAAGATCTGATCCTTGCCACTAATTCTGGAATGAGAAATCTTTTAGACAGGTTACCTCCTTACCTACCTATGTGCAGAAAAGTCATTGATAACTGAAAAACTCTTAAGCAATCTCCTGTGCTGCTTTGCCATTACAGTAATCACACATCAGCTGCTCAGAACTGAACGGTATCTGGTATCATTATCCTAACACATGGAACTATCCATCCAGACATTTACACGGCGCCTCTCATAGTGGGGAGGGACTATGAATACGAGCACACAGGGCAAACAATACCATTAACACTTCCCATTTTGGCTGGTATCGCTGTGTTAGTGCGGTCCAGGGGCAGGTGCTGTCATTTCTGACAAGCCTGTCGGGTAACAGTGACAGGAATCTGTCAGATGCTGCCCACACGCAGGCCGTGTCCCGCACGGCATGCTGGCCTCCTCCAAAGGAGTTTCATTTTAAAATTCTACTAAACGTGTTACAAATACCAGCTGGCAACACACAGCGTATCACAGAGAAAGGGAAAGGCGTTAACGGTCAAGACAAAACAATAGGGAAATACCCTCCAAGGGCAGCAGCGGGCCTGCCGGAGCACATGCCGTGCTTGGTCGGAGAAAGGGGCTGGATCTTTGTGACAGAGGGATGCTTGGTCCATCAAACAAGGCAATGGGCAAAGGCGCCTCTGTGCTTTGCATGCAATTCCCTGACCCTTTGGTTGCGAGAAGATTGTCAGTGCTGTCATAAAGACAATTTTAAAGCAGTCCCAGGCTTTGCCAAGAATAAACCACAAGTGCCTTTACCTCACAAGATCATATTCATACCATGCACAACTCCATTTTCCCCCAGGAAAAAGCCGTGTGCCAATGCATAAGATGATGCACATCGAAGACCTTTGACATTGACTTGACACAAACACACAGCCTGCCGGCTGTTCTTGCCTTGGACAAGGAAATTCTGAGGGACCTACTTAGTCCTGCTTCCTGCCTTCTTCACACCACTTGAGGGGCAAAGCTGATGGGGATGAACAACCAGTTTGACTCCCTAGGCACGTAGTGAAACATCAGAGGCTCTCAACCAGCAGCAGAGCCTTTGCGCACCTAGCCATGAGAGCTCAGAGAGCTTCTGCTCCCGTTCAAGAGGTTATCAGACTCACAGCAGAGCTTTAAACTTTAAGCTAAGTTGTCGGACTACCCACCAGAGCCTGTGAGACAAACACCTACGCAAGCAAGCTCTCCACTGCTGGGGAGGGAAGCTGTAAGAGTTGACTGGATAGGTGGCAATACCTTCAGCTACACAAATAGATTTGGGAGAGCTCTTCTGCAGCACGCTGGGAGCTCCGGTTCAGTACGTTATGCAACGACATAATCCCAGTATTGTCTCTTTAACAAAAAGTAAAAGGTCTCTGAAATTATGATTTTTGCTTTTGGAAATTATATTAAGACCAGTGCAGAAACTGGTAGCAAAGAAGTGATTCATGAACACCAACAAAGTGATTCACCAGCCCCTTGCTAGGAAGTGATATCATCACTTCACATCTCCATGAGAATGGCAGAAGAGAAGCATTGTTTCACAGGACAGGCAAGTGCTGCATTCTCCAAAAGAAAAGTATTAAATCTGCAGGTGTGTGTGACAAACAAGAGGGGGCAAATTGTCAGTGCTCTGGGCAGAGTCAGGTGCCCAGCACAGTGACTATCAGATGCTTGTAAGCACTACTGAAGAATACCAGAACATTTCCAATCTGGTCTGGGATAAATTGTAAGCTCTGGGTATATTGAACAATTACCCCTCAGCCCAACCAGATTCTTCTCTACCCGATCCACCACGCCTTGCTCCATCCCTCCAGCCACAAACAGTAAAATCCCTTCTTGCTCCCTGCTCAGCAGCTGTATAGTGAGTGTGCTCTTGCATTCTCTTACCTCAGTCCCACACTCTCTCTGACCCACAAAATTTCCTCCACTCTCAGTCTTGCCAGAGATCTATACGCTTTAAGAGTACGCGGACTTCACCACTTTGCTACCCATGTGCTTCTCATGTCAAAAGGCACAGGGCTGCTGCACGTCCAGCCGGCCGAGGGAACCCCACAGCTCTTCCGACCCCTGTGCTACACTGATTCTCACCTTCTGGCTCACACTAAGGGAAGCTGAATGCAGTATGGAGCTGCTGGGGAGGCAGAAAGCGAGGGAGTTTTAGGTTTCAGCACGCCACAAGTCATCTTCGAGGGTGATATGCTGGATAACAGGGGTTTTTTGAGTTCCTAGAACCGTACCTCGTGTTGGACACGACCATGCTCTCTGCAGTTATTCTGGGCAGTATAAGCCTGTCAGCACCTCAAAGCCCCAGGCGTGCTGCACTCTGCCATGCCTTGTCATTAACGATCTGCCCCTTGCAAAGCAGGCAGCAGCAGGCTTGCAGCTATATAACTACTGAACTGACAATGACAAGCTGACATCACCCAGATTAAGAGGATTTTCTTTCTGTCAGCCTTATTCCTTCTCCTCAGCCCGCCCTGTGCAGCAAGAGGTCAAAGTACTACCCCTCCAGTTCACCTGATAGTGATGTTTCTCCCTCACGTACAACTCCCCTCTCAAAAAAACTACTCTTATATCACCTAACATCAGCAGCCCTAAGCATTTGAAAGACAATAAAACCAGCACAGCTTTCCTCCCCAGCGTGTTGCCCAGCTGTGCCAGAGACAAGGGACACATCGAATCCAGGGAACTGCCAGAGAAGAGAGTGGCAAATTTTTTAATCACTCGATATCTCCAAAACTCCTTTAGCTCCCTGCAGGAAGGCTGGTGGGCCTGCTGCTACGGGGATCTGCTGGCCCACAGCACACCAGAGGCTACTGTCAAATCAAGGCTTTAGGAAAAATCAGAGCAACAGGGAAGCACAAGCAGCACTGGAGAAGTCATCTGCGAGGAAGAACAAGCCACGTAACATGAAAGCAAGTTGTATTTATTCTGCTATCACTCCTAAACCCCCAGGGACTGGCCTTTTAATGCAACTCACATTCTCCAATCTAGTGACCTCAGTTCCCTGGACACCGGTGCTGTAGGCCCATAGCCAGGGCTTAGAGCTGAGCAGCTCTGGGATTTCTGATGGGTCTAGCCATACCTGGTGCCAACTAGAGCAACACAGGACCCCTCATGCCATCCATCTGCTTCATTGGGTTCACCTAGACGTGGAGTGGAAGGAAAGCTGCTCTCTCTGTTCCAGCAGTGCCCGCTGGCTCGGGCGCAGTGACAGCTCCCGTCCCAGAGAGCTGCATCTGAAAGGACAAACAGTCAAAGGGAGGAGATGCACACAAACAGGGAACGCGATTGCTCTGTAGGGCACAAGAGGGATTCATTCTTGATATGGTTTCAGTATTTCTGTATGTTAGACAAGATCACAGGGGAACTCAATCAGCAACAGAAAATGGAAATGCCCCTTCCTCTGGTCAAACACACAAAAAAGGCACTGGGCCTGATTTTCCACTGGTGACACTTATTTAACATCCATGTAACCCAAACAATTTTCACAGTTACTCCTCATATACTTAAATAAGAAGAAAATATAATTTTTCATTCAGCTTAGGGAAAAAGATACTGGTTTTGGAGTAAACCAGCATAAGTAACCTGTTAGCAAGCATTTTAGAGCACATTTCACTTTGGTGAACGTATTCCCTCAAGTTATTTCTACGATCTAGATGACCAGCAACTGTTGTACTCATCTCTTTACAAATTACCATCAGTTAATGAGTTCTGCGTTACAGTGTTTCCATCCAAAGAGCCTCCTTGCTGTGCATAGGTGCCACTTGGTTAAAGTGATGGAGGCATACTGCAGACAGAGCAGAGTGGAATAGATCACAGATACCCGTTTTGTCTCAGTTACCCAGAAAAGTGAATGGTTCAGTTCTTCTGTGTAATACAAAACCTCATGTACCACAGGAACAGAAGCTTAAAGGCCACATAGTACTTTCACTTCGTGTGTGCATCTTCCAGTGATGTCAACTGGATGCGAGCTTCTGATTCTCAGCCAGAACAACTTTTGCCAGGAAGTATTTTCAGACATACCCCATCAGCTCTGGGCTCACGCTTTTGTCCCAACAAAACTGGACGTCTCTCCACACCATCCACACTTGTACTGTCACTTTTGCATGACAGAGGGAAAAAAAAAAAAAAAAGGAAAAAAAAGAAAAAGAAGAGCTTGCATAAATAAAGTTTACTTTGTCAAATTCTGGAAGCTTTCTGAAAGGTAAAAGCATTTTTAAATCTTGGCCTCAGGAAAAACGTTCTCTGTTTTCAGGAGTTTGAATGACCACGTTTCTAGGCATAAGGAGATTACCACAGTTTAAGAATTTAACAGCATGAAGATGGCTTAAGCCAACAGGTATCATTTCACCACAGGATGTGAGAGCAGAGTTCCTGAAGTTCAGCTGGTTCCTGAAGCCGAGGAGTGACAGCGTGTTAAGCTACAGCAACGTGATTGCTTGTAATTCTCTCTTATATTCTAAGAGCTAAACTATCCTTGTTCCAAGGCATGGGCCAAAACACTGCAAGAAATGCAGGGCACAGAGCAGAAGAAAGGTTATTTTCAACTTGGTAGGCATCCCACAAAGTTTTCAGATTCGGCACGTAGATTTAACCAATTTTATCATTTCAGTTACATCAGAACATCTTTATATCAAAACAACCAACTTCTTGTTACCAAACCCTTTTCTAAAATTCTAGTTATATGCCACCCCCTTGAAGTAAAATAGCTCAGATTCACACATAAAGATTGAGATGAGATAATGGAAATAAAAGATAACGAATCGACTGGTTCTGCACACAAAATAAGCATCTGTAATGACAAAGCAGCAGCCAATGCGCTGGCTCTGCCTGGAGTGACATTGTAGACTGGCCCCTTGGATCCCAGGACTTGAAATCACCTTTGCTCTCTCTGTCACAGGTCAAGCACAGCTCAGCCAAGCCAGGAGATGCGTGCCAAACAGTTTGTGTTTCCAACAATTAAATATTGAATTCGCCTTTTATAAATCACTTAGGAGTCACGCTTGCACAATTATTTTCATACACAGCTACTTTATTTCAGCCCCAAAGACAAAAAGCTATTAACAGTTGGCCAGATTCTGCTCTCATTTGCCCGAGTGCAAAACCACGTCATTTCCACTAAGGTCAGTGGAGCCCGAGTTTCGTACCACACATGGGAGAGCACAACTCCTTTTCCACCAAGGCAACTCACACTGCCAGGGAGTTGCTGTGCCTGCGGCACACATGGCCCAGAGGTTTCCGTTCTGCCTCCTTTGCTCACCATCCTTCCTGCTCCTCTGCAGTCCCACCATATCCCTTGCAGGCCTTTATTTTAAACACGCCTTGTTGCACAGGCTGACCAGAGCAGGTTAGCTATTCCCCTTAATTCATTGGATTGACATGAAGCACGCCAGCTGAGTAACACCGAACAAAAGGCAAAATTGTTTCTACAGTGTATTTGCACACAATAAAATGAACCAATCGAGCAAACAAACCGTACACAACGCGCCCTATTATTAACTGAAACCAGAAGAAACTCTCTTCAGTACTTCCAGTGCTTATAAATGCATGCTTATGTCCAAGTAACCTAGAGCTTCCGGCAATTACTTAGTCCTTAAAGCTTTGAGCCACGTTTTCTCCACAGCATTTACCCCATGGGGCTCACAGGAGGTAACAGATAACTGGTCTCCAATCCTGTTTTTTTCAGAGCCCTCCGCATTGAGGGCAGATTTTGCCCATTCTCCCTGACAGATCGATCATCTGGTTTAACTTCTCCTGGTCTCTCTTCACTTGCTCTACGTGTCACTGCCACTGCCACGCTCCCAGGCATGGTGCCATTCCCAGTGCCAGACCCGGGCAGTGAGGGACGTACGGCTAGGTGCCAGGGGACACCAGGAACCGTGGCACTGGGAAGCAAGAACTCTGCTGCCAGTCGGGAGGCAACTACAAGCACAGGAGCATGCACAGCAACAGTCTCAGAGAACAGAAACCTTAATCCCACCATCCCTGCATGCCCACGTCAGCTGGATACGGAGTTACTGTTCCACGCTTCTACAGATACAGCATTTAGAAGTTCATAACCATTTCTTAGTGTCTTTCTTTCTGGTAATGTAATAAAGCAATTCCCAGTTACAAAAAATGTGAGGTATGTCTCAAGGTACTGCCCTCTGCACCTAACACACAGAGAGCGCCGGCCAAACAAGCTCTCATTCCCCCAAGCAGGCTGTCTGACCCCAGACAGGACCGACACGCCGTCCCGCGCAGCAGCATCCCGCAGGATTGTGTGTCCTTCTGCCACCTTGCACCACCACATCAACAGTCACATAGCCCGAGAGCCAAACTCCCCCAAACAGCTCCCCTTGCATGAAGAGAAAAGCAATATATTACACAAATATGAGGCACGGTGAATCACCCCAGCTTGACTACTGACCCAAAACAAAAAAAAACAGTGCTGGTTTCAAGGGCCCTCTTCTGCCACCCTTCCACTGAATAATTTAATTGAGGGGAAAAACTTGACATGTCACAGCACAGTGTTTCTAATGCTAAATCATGTATCTTTTTTTTCCGCACTAGAATTCACGGAAGCAGAAGATTTGTCACATTTTTCAAGTGGGAGATGCTAAGAACTGGGTTTCAGCTCTTGGGTAAACCTAGAAAACAAGGCAAGGGGCCAGCTCCTCTGTGCGCGAACCCCCAGTGATTCAACTAAGCGTGCACGGCTGAGGTGAGAACCAAGAAGAGAATCGGATAATCCCATTCCAGCTGTGTGCAGCCAGATTTGTAAACGGACAAACTGGCCACTATTTTTGAAGTGGAGTATTACCATCTCAGTAAAGCAGCAGGATGACTCTATGCATTCAACATATTAATTCTTAGACAAAACCAGGGTAAAAGCACATCAAATTTACAGAACAGCTCTTAAACGCTTGGAAAGGGCAACTGCAAGGCCACTTGGGCAACCTTGCTTGTACCTTTGTGTGTAAGGAATCAGTGGCTGGACACTGTAACATATTACTTCCCTATAACGTAGTCTACCATCAGCTTCAGATCCTCCCGTTCTGCCTCAAATAGCCATATGCTGACACGACGTATATATGGTTTACGTGTATGTTTTATTTAGCACAAAACAAGGAACAGCACTGCATTTAGCATTCAGTTTTAACATCGCGTATACACAAACAGATGCAGATAACCTTGAGAAATCAGGTATGCATGTGAAAGAAGTTTTTTTTAATACTCCCCCAATTATTTCTCACCATTACTGGAATCCCTTATGGAGTTCCTCTAGTAGCATCAATAAAAGTCAAAAAGGTCACATGAATGAGGCCCTTGCTCCCCCTTCACACCAGGAAGAACTCGCCCAAACACCCTATAATAAGGATAAACTTTTAGCTTTAACTCAAAAGTCACAAGGACTACAGCCTGTCACAGGAAGACAGCAGAAGAGATCAAGAGCATCCCCAGAGACTTTGCCAGGTGAAAAAAAGTAAAGTGCACAAAGTTACTCAGCAGTTTTGTGGACTTAGGGTTCTGCTGGCACCCTCGTACAGCGTAATAAATTGAAGTATATACGTATGAATACAAATACAGTTACAACCCTGCCGTAAGTTCCATGCGAACAGCTCTCTGTAAGCAATGTCAGCTCCTCCTATGTGCAAGGCCTTGCCTATACAGGGCTCTCTGCAGAATTAGGACTGTAAACTACGTACATAAATGCTGGTAAAGTGTGTTTACATAATATGTAAATAGATAAAGAAAAGTACATTCACACCAACTACTGAGGAAAGAAAACAAACCATTTTTCTACTGCTAAAAGTACTGAATCACTTACCATCTGGTTTGGGAGAAAAAAAAAGACTCAGTCCAATTCAGCTACAAAATAAATCCTGTCTAAAAAAAGTAATCACATGCTAGATCCCCTTAAGTTCAATTTCCAATCATTTAGACATGGAGAGTTTTGTTTTCCTAGAGGGAAAAAAGAACCCAAACAGTAAGAAGGATGTGTGTCTTGTTAGGCTCTGATCCTGCAAGCTCTAAATTCTGAGCTATGGGGAATAGCGGAAGCTATTTTTTAGAAAAAGCTGAGTCTCTGCATCAGTTTCTGCTGGAATGCATCCTAATTTTCCAAGAAAAATCTGCCACGTTTTTGCTACCATGCTGTGAAATACAGAAGTAAAATCTAGATACTAAATATCTGAACTAATTTCCCTTTATACCTCAGTAACGTTTAGGTTTTTTCCTCAGTCATCTGAAGATATACCTGTGCACACTGTAGCATAGTGCAGAGGTGCTATGTTACTGCCAAGTATATTATTTTAACTGAAAAAGAGCATGTGGTCACATAAATACTCCGAGTACTAGAGCACAACCAGCAATGGTCATGTTTATAGCTCTGGGCAGGCATTTGCCGTTTTCAGACTTGCAACTTTTCACTTTGTCCTCCAACACACCATTAAAACTACTTTCTTCATTTTTAAAGAAACTAAAATTTTTGTGTCATCATTTCCATCCACACTTCAAAACCTAGCCTACACACAGCACTCATTTTCCAAATGCCTTTGTATGTTCCCTTTAACAGCTGTTCATCCTGCAACCGTACATCATGGAACCAAACTGCCCTGTTCCCTCCTTGCCTCGTTCCCTGCACGTTCAAATACCGACTCACCTCTGTGTGCTGCTCTGCTGGAACATCCCCCTGACCTCTTTCGCTGACATTTCATCCACATTGGCATCTCTTCCTTCCTTCTCTTTTTTCCTCGACATTTCCCTCTACTAATTGTCAACATTTTCTAATTGATTTTCTTCTATTTTAATACTTTCATCTTGGAAGTAGTCAAATCCTGGTTGATAACTACGACTCAGAGAGAGATCAACACTGCTGCGTGGGCGGCTGTAACTGTCCTGTGGGTCTGGCCTTCTTCTTCTGCTTCCCTCAGTCCACCTGCCTTGTTCAAACGCTTGCATAAAACTTCCTTCCTCCCCCCAGGGGCCTCGAGTTTCATACGGACCCTCTACCTATGGGACAAAGAAGGATTTTACCGGATTTACTGATTAACCTAAACACTACAAACACCTGAAAATATTGAAAGAAATTTCCCTGTCCTTACCCACTAAATTTTACTGTTCATCTCTTTTTCTGCTGAACACTAAGTCTTTCCACAAAAAAATGTATCTGTTAATTTAAAGTAGAAAAATGTTCCTCGGCTATTCCTTAAAAATTATTTATTCTTTCCTTCTTAATTTTAGCACTACAGATTAACCCTGTATAGAACTCCACTAGGATAAATTTGATCCCAAATTGTTAAGAAATTTAAAAAGTTCTCTCTCTTGCTGAAAAGAGATTCTTAGTGTGTTACATGTATAACCAAAGGCAATCAAGTTACTATGGCTTCACACGTTACTGCTTATCGCCTGTGTCATGACCATACCCAGTGCTCACTCGTGATAGCGAAGAAGAAAGGCTTAGCTTAAAGACAGTCCATGCTAAAGCATTTCTGGCAGTGAGCGCCGGCTATGAGTGAGCGCCAAGCAGGTTACAGTGACTCAGCAGCACAGCAGTGACTCCTTAAGCCACAGAAATAGGATTACTTTAGACCTTGCTAGTGAGGTTGCCTAAAAGTCAGTGTGTGATCACACTTAGCACGGGACAAGCAGTGGTAGACCCACACCTCGCACCCTCTGGGACCCCAGTTAGCAGTCAGTCTACTTCCAGCTCTTGGTCTCCAACAGAGCAGGATCATACCCCACCCTAGCACAAAAGTTCTTATATACTTGCACCTATCTCAAAGCCGGCCAAAGTAAATACGGCACTGCAGTCGGTGGTAATGCACCGAGAGAGAAACGTAAGGCTTTCTCTACCATGGAACAGCTTTTCTCATCACTGCCTGACGACGAGGACTCTGCAGAGCCCCTGTACGCTAAGCGGGCCTTTCCCCTGGGCCGTATCAACAAAACCTTCTCTTGCCATTTAAAAGCCAGCTGCTGAGGGGAGGGCTGAAGGCCGAGGGAGTTGCTTCCAAACAGAGGTGACCTTGCAAGCTTTCTCCCACCCTCCGCTCTCCCACTGAGCGACCAAACGGCACCCTCGGGATTCTCTGAAAAAGTAACAGAAAGAGGAAAAAAAAACCCAAGTGGAGTTCAGCACTGATGTCATAGAGGCTGGAGGGGCCTTATGGATCTAGCAGACAGTGACAGAATTCAAAGGACCTACATGGAAGTGGTTTCAAAAATGGTGGAGAGGGCCATGCTCTAAGGCCAAGAAATTACAACAGCAGGAGGGAGTCTGGGTGCTCCACTCCATGGCTAGCCAGGGCCTTCCAGGCAGGAGGCAAACCCCTCGTGCTAATAAAGCATCAGGGCGACAGCCAAGTGTGCCTTCCATTCTGTACCAACTATGCTGGGAAACAGATGTTAACTTTCCCAACAGGTAGCATCAAGCTCGTAAGTTAACAGTAACTTCTATCAATAAAATGATAAATGACTTCTATGCATTTCACTGCTTCTGAACGCACTTAAGTAAAACATCGGATTATTTTAATACAACCAGAGATAAAGATACACAGGGAAGAAATCACAAGTAAACATACCACATCTTTAACTGCATCTTTTCTGCTGTCAGTTAAAAGACTAAACGTGATGGACCCAATTACAGTGTTCTGTACATTGTAAGATTAACCAGTTTAATCAATGATTCCCATTTATTTCTAATTACATTATTCATAACAGAGTATCCATATGCGTTCATTTTGAAAGTTATGCCAATAATAAGAAAGAGTGACAATACAGCTTTTTGTGGACTCAGAATTACACTTGCAAATTGGGCTGTGGGATTTTTTCATCTCAGTAATTATCAAAAAAAAAAAAAAAAAATCTTTTTTTACCTTCCTGCCTGTATCTGAGCACTCAGGGTTCTGGACACTTCAACAATATTCTTGAATGTATTTCTAAATTTTAGACATAAAGGTCATATTTTTCACAGATTATATAATGACATTACCTTTAGAAAACATTAAAGATACATGAAAAACTTAGAAAAGTCAAGCAGTAACTCCCTCCACAGTCATTACGGGATTTTTCTCTCTCTCTCTCTTTTTTGTCACCATCGCATACAACTGGCGAAAGTATCAGGCAGCTCCCAGCTCAGTGGCTAAGGGTGACACCACACAAGTGGCTCTGGCCAAAGATGCCTTCCTGCAAGCTACACGCCAAGAAGGGAGGGCAGTTTCTAACCACACTGGTAAACGTCTTCCTCACAGCCAGGATCAGCCCTAGACAGTCAGAGAGTTCAGAAGGAATAAGGCCATGACTAACCCAAAGCACCCACCACCACAGCCTAAGCTGGGCAGCGTCAGAGACATCAGCAGGGATCTGATTTGCACCAGTGGAAAGCCTGAAATCAGCGGAGCTAAACTCACAAGATGAGAATGCGTCTCGTTATCTCTGCAAATTCATGCACAGGGAGTTGCATGCTGCACAGCCTTCCCTGTTCTGAGTCACTCCAACTCCCGCTCTAGGCTGTTCAGTAGCAAACTGTCAATAAAATTCATTAATGATGGGCTTTATATAGAAATAGTGCATTTAACTGAGAGGCTACAACAAATGAAGAGTGCAGCGAGGGGTGAATTACATGTTTAATGGAATACGGGATGTGTGTCAGTGAACAAGTGGTAAAGGTGGGTGGGAGTCTTAATGTTACATGGATCTCCTTGAAGTTTGGTATCTATATGAACCTAATTCCCCTTTTGATTTCAGTACAGTTCTAGCCAGCACTCCTCTGTGTTTCTATCGATATATAAATTCTCTGATGAATAATTGATAACCAACTTTCTTTTACGTAAGGCATTATGGAGAGCCAGCAAACATTACAGACATGTTGTTTGTCTTCTCTGTTTTTAGTCTTGTTCTCATCTGAATCATGTTTGGCTAGCATTCATATCCATCTCCTTGATTGGTGGTAGCTATAAAATAAAATTAATATATACTCTTACAGAACCAGTGGCAGGAACACTGCAAAAATGATGTTCTTTGACACAGATTCTTATTTTTTGTCCTATGTAAACACACATCTGCAGCCGTTGGCAACATTATAACGGAGCATGGTTTCTGTACTGCCCATCCAAGTTCTACACCTTGTAAAATATTCTATCATCGTGACACAACATTTAATTACAGCTAACAACTGACCTTCTAAGCAGGCGGCTGTCATTTTCTTCCATTCAAGACTGTTGTTTTACCTGATAGTTACAGGTGATTCTAACTTCTCAAACCAAATTAAGAGGATCTGGGAAGCACCCCTAGAAGAAAGTGAAAATGAGCAAGGGATACTTCACAAACTTGGGGGGAATACATAACAGCAACAAAAAAGCAAGAAGCTGAAAAACCGTCAGTCCCACAGGAGAGTTCAGGTAGAAAGGAGAGGAACCCAGAAACAGGGGGGCTGGATAGGAGAAAATAGCTGTAACACTTCTCAACACATTCTGCTTCTGTGTGTGGGGAAAAAAACAAACACAGCCGGAGACCAAAACTGTAACCTGAACCTGACCTCACTCACACTGGTTGTATCATAAAACCACTGGGCTGAACTTTGGTCATTGCATCACCAACACAAAGCAATCTCAAAGCCCAGCCAAGCAGTCACACCGTGATTTACTTTTTTTTTTTTCCTTCACATGCATTTGAGATGGTACAGGCCAGTTAAGAATATGGCC
The DNA here is from genome assembly GCA_947846985.1 of Fratercula arctica. Taxonomy (NCBI): domain Eukaryota; kingdom Metazoa; phylum Chordata; class Aves; order Charadriiformes; family Alcidae; genus Fratercula; species Fratercula arctica. Next base: position 34,284,153 of record CANTUZ010000010.1, read on the forward strand.
TTTCAGAAGAAAAAACACGTCAATTTAATTCTCAGTTGGCTGGACAGCTTGCTTTTCTTTTGAGGTTGGTTGTTGGGTTGTTTGTTTTTTTTTTTTTTAATATTACTGCACTGAAAAATGTGGGTGTGATATAGCATTTAACTGGAACGTTAAGTGCCAAGGACATATTTTTGTCTGTATCTGCCAGAAATGGGAATCAATATACAGCAGTTAAAAACATGGAGGATCGTTTGGTGATCAATTATGCAAAACATAAACCTTATCACTGATGTAACATGGCACCAGGAATGTTCACATAAAGATGTTCTTAAAACCTTAATAAACATCCTTGTACACAGGACATGTGATTCATGGTTTACAGAGCGATAAGCACTAAAGGGTCAAGTAACTCACCTAATATCACCCAGCAAGTCAAGATCAGGCTGAGATCAGAACTCAGGATCCTGGTTTTCCATGCTGGTCTTTCTTACAACTGTACATTACTCCAAGTGCACAATGTCCTACCAATACCAAGCATTTCTGTTTCCAGAAAACGGATTATTTTTGTGCTGCATAGAAAAAGAACCAGTGTGTTCAAAAGTAAGCATTCTAGCAATCCCCTGCAAGCATAAAATGTAATTGCTGAGGCAGGACACAAATGGATAGCTTAAGCCAATACAAAGATCCTTTAGCATTATCACTGATAACAATAATAGCCAGTCCATACCTCCGGAATTAAATTGACTGTCCCTGCAAAAGGGGACTGAACAGAAGAGCACACTGAATGTGGAGCCCTCCAAATCCCTTGGCTTCTTACAAGATGCCAGTTGCCAATCAACAGAGCAGTGGTGCGACTGTTGGTGCCCTCAGCCATTCACTCCGACACAGAAAGGCTCACAGGCTGTTAAAGGCTCTACACATCTGCCCCCTCATCCTAAGCATCCTGACAGGCATAGAAATGCTCATCTGACCTTCATCCCATGCTCCCAACTCTGGCACTGGCGAGAGAAAGGACTTTTTAAACATTGGGGTGAACACGAAATGAAGTGTTCAATGCTTTGTAGCTTCAGGTGGAACTCGAAAGCAGTTAACTCGAAGGAACATCCTTCTCTGTGAAGAGGAAGCAATAATGCCGTGACCTAATTTGCACTCTGTGCACCAAACTTATTTATAGAAGGAGGGAAATAGGTTTGGGAAGAGAGACTCAAGTCACCAGTCTTTGTTTAAGGTATCGGTATTTCATCCTCTGCTGGGCCATCACATGCCCACAACATCTACATTTCTCATTCATGTACAGTATTTCTGATTCATGTACGATATGTAAGAATGCTATAAGGTCACATATATCTTACTTAAGTTTAACACTTATCTTAAGACTCGAGTTCGCTTTTAATCAAGAAAACACACTGTTTTACCTTAGTTTTAAGTGAAATTTTTAACTCAGTGGGCTGCAGCCACAGGAGTCCTATTTGATTATTATATTTTAGCTGTTTTTCAGAATCCTAACCAGCTGGGCCTAGACCTACCATGCTGAACACCCACTTAAATAACTGAACTCAAAGTGGTATGAGCCCATATATTTTTGTGATCAGAGCCTAACTTTGTTTAGCAAATCCCAGCACTAATAGGTTAATTTCTGACTTCAAAGCCACAGTATTCTCTAGCCATGATCTGCTATGTGCAGTCATGTGTATTCAAAAGAAGGAAACAGGATCATTGCCACGGATATATAAGTGAAATAAAATGTTACATGTAACACCCTGGCAGAGTAAATGCTGTGCCCTTTTTGTACATCAGCCTGGAACAACCACAGGCAGGCTTCCCTGGGCTGGAGCCCAACCAAGAGATTATCCATCCTTTCTGTCACAAGTGGATTCTCCAAGGATCAGCCTCTGGAACTCCATGTGCTCATTTGATGTTCATCTGTGGATAAAGATAACGAATTCAGATACAATCACACCCGTCAAGGGCAGCGCATGCCGTACAGCAAGACTCCATCCAACAGCCCAACGGGAGAGGCAGTCTCAGAAAATAAGGTGAACTCTGATAAATTTGACAGAGTAGTTCAGCTGTAACAAGTACTAGTGATCAAAAATAAACCGTTTATGTAATCCATTACACGTCCATGAGGCTGTACTTGCGCTACCACCCTCAGTTTTACACGGCTAATCCACAAGCCAAGTAAAAAGTCCCCCCTGTGCCTTCTCCTCATCCCTCACAGAAAACACGGGAACCTTGTTTATGACCGTGGCTTCCCCGTCCCGACAGGCAGGGCACCGCCGGGGCAGGGACCGGCACCGGGACCGGGGCCGGGGCCCAACTGCCGCCATCCCTCAGCGCCCGCCGCGGGAGGCCGGGGCTGCAGCGGGACCTTCCCGGGACAGCAGCGCTCTCCCTCTCGCGCCTCGCCTCACCCCCCGCGGCGCTAAGATGGCGGCCGCCGGCGGTCCCGCCGCCCCCCCACCTCCGCCAGCCCTGCTGGGAGCCGTAGTCCTCGTCCTCCTCCTCCTTCTCCCCCTCTTCCTCCTCCTACCCCGGCCCCCGCGGGGCCCTGTGGAGCGGCGGTGGCGGCGGATGGGCGGTCAGGACTACGATCCCCGTGGTGCCCGGCGGGCGGCGGCGCCTGCGCGGCGGGGGCAGGGGGAGGAGGCGGAAGCGGCTGTGCCGGCACCGCCTGCCGCGGCCGGGCGCGGCGGGGCCGGGCCGGGCCGGGCGCCGCCATGCCCCGGGACAACATGGCCTCCCTGATCCAGCGGGTGGCGCGGCAGGCGCGGATCACCTTCCGCAGCCCGGCGGGGCCGGCCTTCGGGGAGAACCTGCACCGGCTGCAGCAGCTGCTGGACGAGGTGCGCGCCGAGGACTTGCACTTGGCGCCGCGGGGGCCGTCGGCTGCGGCGGCGGCGGCGGGCGGGGGTCTGCCGTGGTCCGGCGTGGTGCCGCCCGTCAGCTACATGCACATCTGCGAGACGGAGAGCTTCAGCATGGGGGTGTTCCTGCTGCGGAGCGGCGCCTGCATCCCGCTGCACGACCACCCGGGCATGAACGGCATGCTGAAGGTGCTCTACGGCACGCTGCGCATCGCCTGCATGGACACGCTGGCCCCCGCCGCCGCCGCCGCCGCCGCCCCGCCGCCCGCCGCCGCCGGCGGGCCCTGCCACCGCGCCCTGTTCCGCTCCCGCCAGCACTACACGCCGGCCTCCCCGCCCTGCCTGCTCTCGCCGCACACCGACAACCTCCACCAGATCGACGCCGTGGACGGGCCCGCCGCTTTCCTCGACATCCTGGCGCCGCCCTACGACCCCCAGCACGGCCGGGACTGCCACTACTACCGCCTGCTGGAGGGGCCGGCGGCCGGCGCCGAGCCCGCCGGGCTGCCGCGGGAGGTCTGGCTGATGGAGACCCCGCAGGCCGCCGACTTCTGGTGCGGGGGAGAGCCCTACCCCGGGCCCCGCGTCTGCCTCTGAGCCGGCGGCGGCCCGGGCCCGGCGGCGGCCGTTGGGACGGTTGGGACCGTTGGGACGGTTGCCCCCCCACCCGTGCGGCCTTCTCCCCGCGCCCGCCTCACGGACCGGCCTGCCGGGGCCGCTGCGAGTCACGGACTACTTCTTCTTCTCCTTCATCCCGCAGGCCTGCCCGGCTTTGTGAGTGGGGGGCAATAAAGCGGCGCCAGAGCGTATTTTATTTTCTTTGGGCTGATGTGGAGGAGCGGCACGGATGAACTCCTGCTCAACGGAATGCCTGGGGGTGGTGGGGGGGGAAGGAATAATCCAGCATCCTGTGCAAATAGTTCAGGGGCCGCGCGTCGGCGAGGGGGGACCGGGCCCCAGCAGGGAGAGCAAATGCAATAAGAGTCGTGGCGGGGCACCCCGAGTTCCCCCGGTGGAGTGTGGCCACCAAGCCCGGTCTGGTGGCAAGCTGTGGGGACTCTGTCTCCAGAGCGGGTCTCCACGAGAGCTGTAACCCGCTAGCAAAAAACAGACCCAGAACAACTCCTGAGCCAGGACAATGCTCTTCCAGGGATCCCCAGGGCTGGAGTTAAGGGAATTCCCACTCCGAAGGGACGCTGTCAGGTTCAGAATTACTTTTTAACAGTTATTTGAAGCGTTGCGTATAAGATCTCGCTATTGCAACTGCGAATGACAGAGTACGTCTATGCATATTTCCTTCAGCTAGGAGAAGGAGACTAGTCAGCTGCTAATTAACCTCACTTGGAACCTCTCATGCAGCAGTGGTGGAGGGTAGCGGAAACTGTGGGCATCTTAAGCGAAAAAAACAACTATCCACTGTTGTGTCGTGGAAGCTATTATAGAAGCATGACGTATTTGCAAACCCTATATCTCCAGCGGCGCGCATACCCTAGGTACAGATAAGATTTGACCTGATGTCTTCTCTTTAAAGCGTGGCCTGTGTTTTTATATGGACAAGTGAACGCTTTGGGCTTTTGAAGCCCTGCGGTTTCCCTCTTTGTACTATTTATAAAGACTGCTTTTTCATAAGGCTTTTAAATAAATGTAGCGTAGAAGAGACACCATGAATTTCGCCTTGCTATGATGGAAGCGGTCTGGAGATGCGGTTTGTCCACGGCAGGGGATGTGATGCGATCTTTCTAACACGGGAGAAGCTTTTCATATAGGCGAAATACTCCTGTCTGTTCTGCAGGGACCGGTCTCGTGCCCGACCATCCTAACGCACACTTCGTACCACAACCCCAGGCCAGGGCAGCGTTGGCCCTCTTGGTCACCATGTGGGAATTTGAATAAGAAAACATGACTTACCATCTTCCTAAGTGATGTACCAACCTGCTCCAGAAATCGTTCCACAACTGGCTTTAATTTTTCTTTGTGTATTTATAAAAGCAGACTTGTTTTTCCTGTACAGTGGCTTGTATGTGTGAATTTTTAAATGATTCTGATACGGCATTGCTTTTTTTTTTTTTTCCCTGCGAAAGAATGAATGTAAAACACAGTCAGCATTATGCATGCACAGGTTAGTTCTTTTGCGAGAAAAAATTGGTGGAAATTATTTCAGGAGATTTTCCATTTATTCTTGCAGCACTTTAAAGCGTCTCGTATTTCTGCAGCTGGCTTACCTGTTTCTCTTGGAATTCCCCTGCAGCTTAGCATTAGTTAATGTGCAACAATTCTCTATCGAACGCAGTCATTAACTATAATGCAATGCCTCCCTGTGTTACAGCCTGTTTCTGACTCTCCGATGCTAATGAAGACCATCATCCTTTTTCAGATGTCCACAAAGAAGAGAGCATGGTGCATGCAAACAGCTGTACTGGAAAAACAAACTGCAACAGAGAGCGTTTTTTATCTCGTCTGCTCTATCCTCCCCTTAGGTCTTTCTGCTTCGTTTTTAACTTTTTTTTCTCCATGTGTAAAACCTAGTCGAGATGTTTAGTGGGATAGGACTTAAATGCACCTTTCCGTAGAGGACAGCACGGTCCCTTACACTGTGGAGTGCTGTTAAGAACTGTGGCAAAACCTTTTTCTTTTTTAATAAAGGAGTTACCGTCAAAGTATTAAAGCCAGGGAAAATAGCAAAGAAAACCTGAGATGCATTAAAGAAAAGCCTCTTTGTGTAACTCCGTGCTTACTCAGTAACTGAAACTTACTTCATGTGTTCTGGATATCTGTAAGCAGAAGGTTTAAGTCTGTAATGCTGTTCCTTCTCTCTGCAGTCTGGTTATTGTGGTTTCCCAACAGCAAAATTACTGTTATTGCTGAATTATAGAATAAATACAAGATATCTCACCACTGACCAGTCCATACTTTCCTTCACAAGTATGACAGTCTTGAACCAAGTATGGCACAGAGCACAAGTTTCTTTTGCCTAACAGTCCAAGTGGTGCGACTGGCCTTTCTTCGAAAGGCGACGCTTAACGCTGGGTTCTCGGCCCCAGTCTTCCACCGGCGCCCTGCAGACAAATCCAGGCACATGCGGTATTACCGCTTTTGAAGCTGGCTGTTACTGTAAGGCAAAGGCAGGGGTTTGGGACCGCTCATACTATTACACAAAATGTCACATTCTCTTGTAGCTGCCTGCTAGTCATCGGCAGTTTCCTTAATTCGGATCATTTACAATTTCTGTGTTCATCTCGTTTTGCTTTTGCCTGGGGTTTTAATCTTGTAGCATGGCTGCAGACAGTAGTTTGGAGAGTGCGAGCGGAGCCTCAGATTGTGCACCTGGGTAGCTGAGATCCCAGTTTTGCTCACGATGCTCTGGCCACGACCAAGCTTTGGTTATCCCAGAGCTTTGGTTATCCCAGGCCGTGGGATAGCTGAGATCCAGGCTGAGAGCACTGGATCCCTGTCCACCTCCCCGTACCACAGCCCACCGAGGAGGCCGTGGCTCCCGCGGGGTTGCACTCCCGTGTGACATCCCTCCAGCAGCAGGCCATGGTCTCTTTTGGGGGCCAAGAGCACATGGGATCAGGCAGCGAAGCTGCCACCTGCCAAGCGATGTGGCAGGGGAGGTGAAGGCTTACTTGTGCTGCTAAGGTGGACGGCGAGGTGGTGAGCGTGGTGGCTCTGGAGCCGGCATCGTTCTGCAGCTTCTCCATCCTGCACGGACTGGTCTGTGCCTGGCTTTGGAAGCTTGCATCACCTCCGATTCAAAACCTGGCACATCACTTCAGCTACGGCTCACCGCCTTTCCCAAGGAAAGAGGGTCCACTCCAAAAGCCAGGGCCAGTTCCAGGAGACAGGCAGCAGGGTGTTTCGGACAGCAAAGGCAGGTGCCACCGGGGCTTTGCGCCGCGGGACCCGGCAGCAGGACAGGCAGAGGCCGAGAGCGGGTGGGGACGGGCTTTGCCCCGCTCCCCGCTATGCTGGGCTGCGGCGTTACCGGGGTGGTCGGTGCTGTGCGGTGCGGGACGTACCGGGCAGCGCTGCGGCAGCCGGGTGAGCCCACGGGGTTGCTACAGCCCCCGCACCGACGGCGGGACCCGAGGCGGGGCCAAGCCGGGATAACATCTTCAAAAACAACAGTCAAAATAGGTTAAAAAGAAAAAGGAAAAAAGCGCGATGTTGCGGCCAGATAGGTTCAGCAGCAAAAGGCCGGTTGTGCCACGGGGGTGAGCGCCGCCGCCCCCGGGCCCCCGCGGAGCACCCCGAGAGCGGCGGCGGTGCCGCCCGCGCCTCCGGGAGCCGCTTTCCCCCAGCGGCCGCCGTCGGGGCGGCGGTACCCGCTTTTCCGGAGCCCACTCGGGGAAGGTTGCCTGCGGGGCGGATCCTAACCGCGGAACAAAACAGAAAGTGACTCAAAAAAACCCACCCCGCTCCCCGGTTAATATTAGCCCCGTCTCCTGTCTCCGAGGGAAATCCCCGCGCCCGAGAGCGAGTGTTTGCACGCCGGGACCGGGGACGCCGGTTTTCCGCGCCGAGGCGAGGCGAGGCGGTGCGGTGAGCCGAGCCCAGCGACGCCCGGACCGAGCTCCCCCGCAGCCCCCCGCCGCCGGGGACCGGAGCGGCCCGGGGACGGGCGGGAGGCACCCCCTCCCCCGGGCCGGGCCGGGGAACCTAAGGAAATAAAGGTGTCAATTTAGCATAATTAAGAGATTTATTTGTCCTCTTTTATAAACGTTGTAAGCACCGACCCTACTGTCGAAAAGTTTATTTACAGAGTGGCCAGAAAGAAACCCTCGCTCCTTCCAGCTCCCGTTAGTGGTTGTGCATTATTCGTGTTATCTGCTGCGCGCCGGGTCCCGGCGGACAACGGGCGTCGGTTCCAGCCAGAGTATTTACATCCCGTCCCAAGTCCTACTACAAACGTAACACTTTTAAGTCACCAAAAAGAAAAACAAAACAAAACAAAAACAAAACAAAACCAAAACCCCAAACCAGTGCGTACAAAAATATAGTCTCTAAAAAAAAAAAAAAAATCCCAATATTAATAGGCAGAAATGTACAGCCATACTAAAACCAGGGAGGGAAAACTTTCCGGTCTCGGTGTCGCCGCTGTCGTCGGAGCGGATCGGTAAGGCACCCCCCCACATGCAGACAGGGGACCGGGCTCTACACCACACAAGGCACCAAGGACACCTCACCACGACGGCACTGCATGCATCCATCCATCCATCCATCCATCCATCCATCCATCCATCTTTTCTCCCGCCGCAGCCCCTATGTACACCCGCCGGCCCGGCCCGGCCCGGCCCGGCCCCCCCCCGCTCCGGCCCGGGGGAGCCCCGCGGCGCCGCCGGGTGCTCACCGCGCCCCGCTCCGCGCCCCGCCGCGCTCGGCGGCGGCTCAGCGCTGGCTCCTGCGCGCCCCGCGCCCTCAGGGCGTCCGCGTCCGCGCCGCGCAGGGGGCCAGGGCGGCCGCGCCGCTCCCGCCGCCGGGCTGCGGGCACCCGCCGGTGGCGGCGGCCGCGGCGGCGGCGGCTCCTTTCCGCTCCTTCTGGCGCAGGTGGATCTTGGTGTGCCGCTTCCTCTCGTCGGAGCGGGCGAACTTCCTGCCGCAGAAGTCGCAGGCGAAGGGCTTCTCCCCGGTGTGCGTGCGGATGTGGGTGGTGAGGTGGTCGCTGCGGCTGAAGTTCCGCATGCAGATGCGGCACTGGAAGGGCTTGTGGCCCGTGTGGATGCGGATGTGCCGGGTGAGCTCGTCGGAGCGGGAGAAGCGGCGGTCGCAGCCCTCGGCTGGGCAGGGGTAGGGCCGCTCGTGGACCGGCGTCTTGCTGGGCCGGTTGGGGTACTTGCGGGGCCGCAGGATGGGCCGCAGCGGCAGGTGGTGCGGGCTGTAGGCGCCGGCGGGCAGCCGGGCGCCCGCGCCCTCGCCCCCGCCGCCGCCGCCGCCGCCGGGAGCGGTGCCGGGGGCGGCGCCCGCCGTGGGCGCCCCCATGGTGAAGTTGCGGATGGTGGAGAGCGGCGTGAGGGGCGGCGGGACGCGGAGCGAGTCGAGGGGGCAGGGGAAGGGCTTGCGGTCGGGGCCGGCGTGCAGCTCCCGCTGGCACTGGGGCGGCGGGAAGAAGCCGCCGTACTCGGGGATCATGGTGAAGAGCCCGCCGTCGGCCGCCGCCGCCTTCGGGGAGGGGTAGGAGGGCGGCGGGGGGAACGGCAGCGCCCCGCCGCCGGCGGCGGGCAGGAAGGCCGAGGAGGGGTCCTGCGGGTACAGGTCGCCGCAGCCCGAGTAGGGCGGCGGGGGCGGCGAGTAGAGGTGCTCCAGGTCGGCCGGCTGGCCCTGCGCCATGGTGCAGCCGAGGGCCCCGGCCAGCGGGTTGGGGGAGGCGGCGGAGGCGGCGGCGGTGGCCGAGGAGGAGGCGGAGGAGGCGGCGGAGGCGGCGGAGGAGGCGGCGGAGGAGGGCGTGCTGACCCCCTGCAGGATCCCCGCGCTGACGATGTTGATGATGCCCTCGGGGTAGCAGCCGGCGCCGGGGTACTGCGGGTCGATGGAGAATTTGCCCATGTAGGTGAAGGTCTGGTTGCGGGAGGCCGGGGCGTTGGGGGCGAAGCCACCGCCGTAGGGCAGGTCCAGGGCCCGCTTGTCGCCCATGTCCACGTTGATCATGCCGTCTGGGGGGGCAAGGAGCCGGTCAGCCCTCCGCTCCGCCACCCGCCGGGCGGCCCGGCACCGGTCCCGGTCCCCGGCCCGGTGGCCGCCCGCTCCGGCCCGGCTCGGGGCTGCGGCGCGCACATGTTGCGCTCCGGCTGCGGGGGCTCCGCACCTGGCCCCAACTTTTCCCCCGAGCCGGGCGCGGGGGCAGAGCTGCCGCGGGGGGCGCCGGGGACCCCGGCCGGGCGGCGGGCGACCCCCCTGGGGGGCCGCGGCTCCCCATCCCAGTCCGCCCCCCGCCCGCCCGCCGCCCCGCCGCCCTCCGCGGGCGGCCCGTCCCGCACCTGCGCGGGCTCCGCTTACCTCCTGCCACACCGCTCATCTGGTCAAACGGCCCCGCCAGGTCGGCATTGGGGAAGATCGCGACCGAAGTTGGCAGCGCGGCGGCGGAGATGTCATCGGCGGGGTAAATGCCCTCGGGGAGCTGGTGCACGAACCCGCCGAGGGTCACCGGGATCTTGTCCACCGCCTTGGCGGTCATCATGGGGGCAGCGGGGCGGCCGGGGGAGCGGCGCGCCCGGGGCGGGGAGGGGAGAGGAGAGAGAAAGAGGAGGGGGCGCTTCCCCCTGCCTCCCACTACCGGCGCGGGGGGACGGCGGGGAACCGGGGAGGCATGTGCGGGCGGGCGGCCGCCCCGTCGCGGCGGTGGGGTGCCCGCGTTGCCCCGGGAGAGCCGCGCTCCCGCCGCCGCTCGCGCTGGAGGACAAGTCTGGCGGTAAGTATTTATGGGGGCCCCCTGAATGCCCGGGACGTCACTGCCCATATAAGGACTGAGGAACGGGGCCCGGCGGTCACGTGGGCGCCCGCGTGCGGGACCCGCCGCCCCGAATTACACCCCCCCCCCCCCCGCCGAACCCACCCCCCCCATCATCATCATCCCCCGCGGGGGCGGCCCCGACCCGCCCCGGCCCCGCTCGGCCCCCGCCGCGCCGGCAGCGCCCCGCCGCCGCCCAGGGGGGTATTCCGGTGGCGGGGCCCTTGTCCTAAAAAGGCGAGGATCCGGCCCCGCCTCGCCTGCCCTTTTTAGGGCTCGTTCCGGAAAATTTTCAAAAGCTTCGGAAAAGCGGAGAGGAGGTCCCGGGGCCGCCCCGCCGGACCCCGCTTCACTTTCTCAGCAGCCCGTAACCGCAAAGCGGCGGCGGGTCAGAAAACAGCCGCATTGACGGAATCCGGCTTCGCCTTTCTTCAAAAAAAATATATATATTAAAATATTTTTTTTTTTTTTTTTTTCTGAATTACGGGTGGAAAGAGGCGCCCGAGCAATGCGACCGCGTCGATGCTTTTTTTGGAAAGTGTCTGATCTATATATACCGTCGCGAAAACGGAACCGCCCGTCCCGCCGTCGGTGGGTTGTTATTGTACCGACGGGCACAACCGGGAACGGGACGGGACGGGGGGGCGGCGGGGGGGGGGGGGGCTGGGGGGCACGGAGTGCGCCCCCCCCCCCCCCGCCGACCGTCCCGTCCCCGCAGCTCCCACCCTACTTCCACTCCCTATTATCTCTTCCATAGACCAAAGAGTGCTTAAATTCTAGCTGGGTGTTTTTTTTTTTTTTTTCCAAACTACTAAAAATAACCTCCCTTGTGCCTCCCTTCCCAGGAGAAGCCAATCTTTCATATGCCGTTCCCAAGCTCAGAGCTTGCAAGCCCCTCCATCTTCTTGCCGATGAGGGTGTCAGATGTAATTATTTTTGAAAGCTGTATCCCATGCTACGTTCGTGTCACTAATCTCGTTACTTGGGAATATTTCATCTCATGGCTGTTTATTCCCGCGTTTAGGAAAGCTGCTCTCACATATGGTCTGTGGCGTGCAAGGCCCTTTTTCAGTGGTCTGTGGAAAAAAACCCACCCCATTGACAACTCGAGCAGCAGCAAGACACGGCAACATATGAGGGATGCTACAAAAGCGCGCTCCTGTTCCAAAGCAACAAGCCAGAGAATACGTAGGAAGGCTAAAACCTCCTCATTCTCATTTTTAACAGCAGATACCAATATTTACAGGTTTTAGTCCATTAGAGCATGTGCCACAGAAGCGTGGCATGCTCAGGTGTCCCTACGGCGCGTGCACTTACCTCTGCCGCGTGTCCCAGACACTGTCACAGGGCGTCTGTCTCCCCGGCCCATCTTTATCCGTGCAACACCTCGCACCCCAGCTGAGAACGGCACTCTCAGTTCCTCTGGTTTTGTTTCACTGCTTTTAGTGATGCTCCGGTGACTTGTGATGCTCAAGTCACTTTGGTGACTTGTCGGGTCACCGCAGAACCCAGGCGAGACACGAGTGTGCCTGAAAAAGTAAAAGTTTTAGGGGCATTTGTCATACCTGCTAAGGAATAGTAGGCATAAACCTGGATATTTTCCATTATGGGGGATCAGGGAAGTGTGCACACTAATTAGTAAATATATAATACTTAGTGGTTTTTTTTTTAACGTAGATTTTGTCACCAGTCCTTGCTAGTACTTAATGTACAGCCAATACAGTTGGCATATGAGATTTAGTTGAAAGAAAGCTCGTGTTCAATTTCAGTAGGATTCTAGATATTTTCGTTTCAAAAACCCATCTTAATTTAAAAGTTAAATTGTGACAGAGAGACAGAGAGAGAGAGAGACAGGTTCTGGGAAATTTGACTGAGAAGTAGGAGCAATTGTATTGTACCTTTCCATTACAGCCGAGCTATAATTGGTGTAATCGCTACTATGAAAGAACAAAATATTGGAATCTGTTGTGCGGTGGGACAAGTCACTTCACATGAATTTGAGAAACAGGTAACCCAGTACACTATCCTCCTTACTGCGAAACATCACTGGTGTATCAGATACAGGTTTTAGGGATAGTCTACAACATCTTCCTGTATTGTTTGAAAATACCACGTGCCCACTGATGACACGAAATCATAATGCACACAGGAGAAAGAACCACCAAGGTTTCACATCCCACCTTAACCTCCCCACGTCTCAGTTCCACCTTTGAACTAACTTGGTGAGTGTCATGTTCTTCCACTACGGAGAAGGATTCAATGACTGACACGAATAAAAGTTAACGTACCTCCTGGCTAACTTCACCTAAGGAATACTACTAGTATTTTGTTGGTTAATTTTAAAAGCTTTCTCAAGAATGGGGTAAATTATGCGGATTTCCAGCCTTTACAGGGACAATCAAGTCACTCCACGTCTCTCAATGGGAGCTTTGTCTCAACGGCAGCAGGGTCTGGTGCAGGGCAAGCTGGAAATGTAGTTACTGCCTGGTCTTCAGGAAGATGCTGACAGCTGAAACTCAAATGTTTCTGGTCCCTTTTCAGATATTCTTGCTCTAGTGCTTTGCATGTGCTTTGTGCCTTTGATCCCCATTTGGCTGATTATACCAGACTCCAAGGGTTACACTGTCCAACTCGCGCTGACGTCAATGAGCCTTACACGCAAAAAATCCTACTGATTCCTGTGGTTCCTATAAACCACGTGGTTTCATATGACGGACAGATTGCTGGTGTGAAGTGCCAAAGCCCCGCTCAGACCAAGAGAGGAGCTGCGCCTCGTACACGCATGACACGTCTGACTGGGTGTAGCACTGACTGAGGAGGGTTCAGAGCTGAAGGGCAGAACTTCTCTTATTCCCAATTTCTTTGAAACCAGCCCCCTTTGGATTTATTGTATTTGCTCTTTTAACAAGGCGCTAGCTGACGCTGCACAGGGTGTATTTTCCTGCAGTCATTCTCTACCACACGTACCTGAGACAGGAGCTGTAGAGATAAAATTGTTCGTGCCGCCATACCTGAGCTTGAGAGTGGCTGAGGAAGAAAAAAAGGCAGCTCATCATCCAGGGAGCTGGCAACACCATTTAACCAGCTTAACATCACACATTTGAATTATCTCTCCAGGGGGTTACTATGCTTTTGTAGCAAAACTCGACCGACCTCATGTGCTAACGGCAGCGATGCTAGTAGGCCTGCTTGGGAAACGTACCCCCCCACTTCCACTGTGCACCCCGCTGCTTTCAGGAATGTTAAGGTGGTGCCCGCTCGGCAGGTGCCCTCGGGAGTGGGGGCTCAGCTGGCAGCAGGGACTTGTTCCTGGATAGGAGGTGGGCGAACCTGTCCTATGGCAATAGCAAGGGACAGCTGTCCCCAGTCTGGGCTACATTCACATTGGGGCTGGTGGAGTTTTTTTAATGTTTCGTGTAAAAGACAAGTTCTTCTCTCCAAAGGCATATTTCAGTTTCCCAAATTCGCCCCTTTTCACTGGGGGTAGAGAGATTTGTCATGTCCTCACAGGAAGAAATGCTGGTTTATTAATACCTTTTGTTTTGCCAGGGGTGTCTGCTGGATTCTCAGGCTGCAGACAGAAGACACTTCCCTTAAATCTACCTTGCCCGCCCCTCGCAGGCCTAATACAGGCTCTCAGCCCGTACTGGCCAGTCACTGAAACCTGGTAGCCAGCCAGGGAAACCTGCTGTAAACACGAACCTACAGAAAACAGCTGCCTGGCTGCTGGCATGCCAGGGGAAGGGGATGGTTAAAGAGTAGAGGAGAAGGCATCCCAGTCTGCCCTTAATTACAGTACCTTGATACCACAATCTGCGGTTTTCAGCCAAGGCTTGCTGTTGTCTTAGGATGAATGCCTATAAATTTGAAATAAGTAAATGACTTTATTGTGAGGATTTGGCTCGGGAGAGCCTTAGCAGCATCCTGAAAGGTTGTTTAAATGTCAATAACGTTTTCTAATTTGGGCTATAGGAATTAAACAAACCCGTGTGGAATCAGCAAGTTACTAGTTTGAGTTTGTGCGGCTGTAAACAAGTATGTGTGACAGAGAAAACTTCCAATCAAATAAAAGCAGCAGCAAACTCGTTTGCCTATTCTCGTTATTAAACGCACAAAACATTTCCTGGATATCCCTGCACACGGTTTCTAGCACACGTATGAAATCCGCAGTCCCAGCTCTGCGCACCCCTTCCCTTCCTCACCCGACGCGGCGGGGAAGGAGGTTCCCGCAGGCGGCGGGAGGGGAGCGGGGAGCGGGGAGCGTGTGCGGGCTCCACTGCCCTCTCCTGGGGGAAGGCGCTCCCGGGAGCCAGCGAGGACACGGCAGCTGAGCAGAGCGCTCCGTGCTGCTGGTGTTTCACCGCATGACACCACCCCGAAAGCTTTACATCACAGGCGTGCTACCTACAGAGGGACCCAAGTGTAGCCCTGTTGAGTCAGAGACGGCGGCCAGGGCAGCGGGGCTGCCTTATGGCTGTCCCCACCGGCTGTGACCCCCGTAGCCCCAAAAGTGTCAGGACGGAGACCACATAGCCCACAGGGATGGCTGGGAGCAAGCCACAAAGGGGCATCTCTGCTGAAAGGCTAAAATATTAGCTCTGCATGATGCTTGCTGGAGGGGGGGGGGAAGTGGCTTCTCATAACAGGGAAAATAACTCAGATACACATATCATTCATGAGACAAGACTTGCAAAATAATGATGACTTTGTTTCCGAGTAGCGATAGTCTGACTGCTAAGCTCTACTTTCCAGTGCTTCTGAAACTAGTTTCACTTACCCTTGTATTTCCTGCTCTAACGCGTCTCCTGTGCTTTGTGTAAATACCACCTTGACCCATGGCTGCACTGGGCCTTTGGTCCAGAGAGAGACTAATCGAGCACATCCCTTAACGATGCAAGTGGCCTTCTTCAGTGAAAGACTGAAATAAAAGAAGCATAGCAAGTGTCACATTTTCAGTTCTCCTGTTGGTCCCATTACCTAGTGTTTGAGTACTTAGAAAACTTGTCAGAAGGCTTTCTGGACATACTCAGTTTATAGGAAACAGCGCCTTCAGACCTGGGTACAGCTATTTATCCTCAGCTGGGGAGTAAGGTCATGTATGGCATCTCTTTTCAGCAGAGTAGGAGGGAAAGCAAAACTCCGGCACCATTTTCCAAGCAGTCTTCTGAGAAGAGAAGCAGAAGAGCTCTGTGAGGTGTTTCTCAGAAACTTCCCACCCCTCCAGGGAAGCTGGAGTAATTTACAGGGTTTCTAGATTGCCAAGGACTCGTTTGCGTTTGCCCTGTCTATGTGCCGCTTCCCAGAACCTGTTTCCATTTATGTCTCATTTCTCTGTGCTTTGGTCTTAAACCAGTCTGCCTTGAGCCTTGAAAACCCTCAGCTCTTTGCTCTGGGTAAGTCAGTCTTGAGCGTGGTTCTGGCTTTTCCTTAGTTTTTGCCATCATTTATTTTCTGCTCCCAAGGGCATGTCTACATGCTCGAGTTCATCCTGACTGTGAACTCTTGAGGAGAAGGGTGTTCAGGTTCATTTTCAGAAAAGTTACCCAATTCCTGGCTTTCTGTCAGGAACTGCCAGCAAAGTTTATTGGAGCAGAGATTTAAAAAAAAAAAAAAAAAATCCCAGAAGAGATTAAAATAAGCAACATGTTTTGCTTTAAAATTTCTAGGGCCTGATCTTCAAGCGGTGTAAAATAGCATAAGTTTTCTGATGCTATAACCCCTACAATCTGAGTGAAAGTCAAAATTGGACATGATTTTATTCAAGGTTTGGTTACTTTTCAAGGCTAAAACTCAAACTTCTCCTGAGGGTGGGCATGGTCCTTTTTGTTCTGTATTTGGGCTGCTTCCACCTGTTTGCAGGAGTTTGTATCTATCTTTGATTTGTTTTCTCTGCTGCGATGTATTGTCCATGTTCTTTCACCTCCCCTCTCATTCATCCGTCTCTCTTTACTCTCTATTGTCCAGCCTTTTCAGTTCTCTTTTCCCTCTTCCCTCTCCTGCCTTTCCTCTTCCTTGGTAGTTCCTTTTCCTTCCCCCTTATCTCAGCAATTGCTGCCAACAGCTATATTTGGAATAGAGTGGGAACAAGCTATTCTTGTGACTTTACTTTGAAATAACTCAGAGGAGCAGATGATTTTCTTTGAACAAATAGAGGATACATCGAGGAGAAAGCAGGCTGGTAGAGTCAAAATTACATTGTTAGGGAATACCTGCCCAGCAGGTTCGTCTTTCACAACTCTCGTGATAACTTAACCAGCTATTAGTTTGTTTGCTCTATTTTAGCTTCAGATCCTCCTTTTGTGCAAAATCCCTCTCTCCAGGTTAGTAACTCGAGGTCCTAACAAGGCCTAGCTCATCACCACAACGCCTGGGCACTCACACATGACTGCCACCTAAAATCTCAGATGCCAGAATTAGCTGAAACAGGATATATACTTAACACTTGAACTCAATGCTGTTGTATCTTCTGGTGTAGTCACAGGATACTGTAATAGAGTCCCACTTGTCTGGGCTAGCACAGAAATATGCTGGGAGGAACAATTTCCTATCGAGCAACATGATTTCTCCATGTCCTCTCACATTAACTCCTTCTCATCACCACCTGTTCCTCATCACCCCTGCCATTTAAACTGCTGTAAGCAATACATTAACAAAGCCGGCGAGAAACAGAGCTATACAAGCAGGACAGCACGGAACGTATTTTCCCCTGTCCCCCATATTTCTGTGTTTATACGATTAACTCCCACATTGGCAAACCAAACAAGAAATGAGGCCAAATGAGAAATTCAGCATCACGGCTTAGCATTTTATGCCTGTGCCAGAAGAAGACCCAAGTCTATTTGTCTGCTCCCAAGGGAAGCCAGTTCTATTAAAGCCATACTGCTGTACATGTGTTTGTGCGTGAAACTGCTTCATATAGGGAAAGATACATGAAATTACATGCAAAAAGATGCAGGGGCGAGATCTTTCCTTACAAGTTAAAGGTTCAAAGGAGGTATGGCTGCTAAATGTTAGACGAGAAGCTGGAAGAAAATGATTCTTCCATCCATCGATGACTTCCTGGGATTTTATAAACCAGCTAACACAAATGGTCGTGCTGACATGGGGCTTCCACAGTGCTCTCGGTAATAATTGTTAATATGTTCAGTTTGCCAACAGAATACGTCAATACCAATACCTTAGGAAGGCGAGGCTGAGAGTTCTAATGTTCTATCAGACCATCTAATAGAAAACCAGATCATTTTTCAAGCAAACAGTCTCTTTTCCATGTCCATACTACTACTACTGCCACCATGCTGCAGATCTCAAACGTGCCCTACCCAACAGAGGCTAAGCAAAGGGAAAAAGGAATGATCCAGGCTAGGAAGTGACATCTACTTTCAGCACTACCACTAATCCCCAACAGGGACTGCCAAGTGTCTCTTTGGGCTTCTGTCCCTTCAAACTGAGCGAGCGTGAGGGAATTTGGTGTGTGCTGCAGATATAACAATACAATAACATTTCATACTGAATTAAACACAAATGCAATGGCCAAGCATATTTCATTGGTATTTGCAATTTTGTGCTGCCATAGAAAGCAAATATATTTTACTTATGTGTTCCCAACCTCATGTCAACAGACAAATGAACTTTGATGTCTTTGGAAGACCACTGCTAAATCCATGGTGAACTCAGAAAGGGTTTAGCCCTCCCCTGTTACCTCTCATCCCCTGTCCCATCCCCACCACGCCGGCAGCTTGCAGCTTTCCTCTCAGCCTCCTTGACTCCACATGCTCAGCACAGCGGAATAACACAACTGCAAAGAGCATCTGAAAAATAATCTTCAAGTTCAAGGCTCCCAGGGCGTTACACGGGGCACAGATCTGGGCCAACCTGCTGAAGAGGGAGCTAGCCTACAGCTGTATGGCCAGCAGATCAAGAGAAGTGATTCTCCCCCTCTACTCTGCTCTGGTGAGACCCCACCTGGAGTCCTGTGTCCAGCTCTGGAGCCCCCAACAGAAGAAGGACATGGACCTGTTGGACCGGGTCCGGAGGAGGGCTGTGAAGATGATCAGAGGGCTGGAGCACCTCTGCTGTGAAGACAGGCTGAGAAAGTTGGGGTTGTTCAGCCTGGAAAAGAGAAGGCTCTAGGGAGACCTTATAGCAGCCTTCCAGTACCTGAAGGAGGCCTACAGAAGAGATGGGGAGGGGCTGTTTGCAAGGGCATGTAGCGATAGGACGAGGGGCAATGGTTTTAAACTAGAGCAAGGTAGGTTTAGATGAGACATTAGGAAGAAGTTCTTTACAATGAGGGTGGTGAGACGCTGGAACAGAGAGGTGGTGGAGGCCCCATCCCTGGAGACATCTAAGGCCAGGCTGGATGAGGCTCTGAGCAACCTGATCTAGTTACAGATGTCCCTGCTTACTGCAGGGGGATTGGACTAGATGGCCTTTAAAGGTCCCTTCCAACCCAACACATTCTATGATTCTATGATTAAACAAGTCAGCACGCACTGGCCTAGGGACCAGAAACTTCTTCCTGGGCTCTCAGGAGCGTCAGTATGCCTTTGCTTTTTAATATTATACAGATACAGACATGACTAAGGCTTGGTTGCATCTAAACTGAAACTAAACACCACCGAGTTTTGCAAAGTAGGTTTTCCCCAACCTCCTTGGATGGGACCAGCTGAGAAGATGAGAATTTTCTGAGCCTTTCTACCACCACTCAGAATGGAGGGAATTTTTATATCCAGAGTTAAGAGTCCTTGCCCACGGTGTGAGACATGCTGGACTCAGCCCTCTTTTCTGCCTAAATGCAGCTGGAGCATCTCTTCCACCTTGTAGGATGGTGCCCAAAACTATGTTTCAGAGTCACTCTGGGGCCTGGCTGTGCCTTTCTGACACATACTTTGAGCTTCATGTGAAGTGAGCCAGCTGAACTGGCTCTGCAGCAGAGGTCAGGGTACCTGCCCGGAGAAGAGCCAAGATCCAGCTGGAAGATGTAGCTGCTGTCCCAATTTCCACACTCCAGCTTCGAGCAGATCGCGAGGAGGTGACAGGCTGTGCATCTGGAGGAGGGTTAATGAGAAAACTTTAAGTATCAATTTGCAGTTAAAACCACAACCTGCAAGTGTTTTCCAGGCATCTGAGGAGGGACAATCGCTGTTGCCATAACGCAGAAAGGACATGGGAAGAAAAGGCATGAAGAAAGAGCAGCACCAAACTTTTCACTTTTATCCACAAGAAATAGCAAAGAACAGGAAGTGTTAACCCCTTGAGGTACAACGGATGGTCCTTAAAGCTAGGCTGAATAATCATTGTATCATAAACCCTGTCCTGTGATTCAGCTTGTGCTGGAGCATAACTGAAACCACCAGGTCCGCAGCATGCCCAGAGAGGCTGACCAGGGCTGCCACTGACTTTGCAGATTTTCTGGTAAGCACACTTATTGTAACACGATTTAAAGTTGACAACGTGTCTAAAAACACACACAATGTCAGAGAAGGAATGAAATGTTGCTTCCCTCTCTCCCCCCCAACCTCATTACAGGCTAAGGAAAAATAATGTATGGAGAATAATACTTCACCATCTAAAGAGTTTTTCTGGTTTCTAAATCTAGTGAAGAGTCATTGTATATTTTGACAGAAAAATGAATCAAAATAATAAAGTGAATACAAAATTATATTGCTGTCAATAATTTAATTTACACAAAATAGCACTGTGACATGGTAATTGTTATATATGATGCAGCATTCAGTATAATATTTGGAGAATGCATTATAGAAAGTCAACATTTAACTACTAAAATCAACTTACATAATCAAAGCTGTCAGGGAATCTTTACAGTTTTATATTAATTTGAATGTAATTTACTATAGAGGTGTCATTCTTAGAGGTGCTTACAATAGTTAATGATCTCTGCATTTCCATTATAAAATCCTATTTTCAAAGGTTTATAACTTGGTCTTAAGAACTCTCAGCCCTCCGGCACATTTTCCTTTTCCTTACAAAAACTATGTTAGACATTTTAAACTTTTCTCTCAGAGCAGAAAGTGTGGTTACTTTCAAAATTCATTTTGAGGGTTTGCTAATTTGCTGCTTGCTACCCAGGGATCTCAGAAAAAGAAAGGTTCTTCACAGTAGAAGACATTACAGTTATGTTCTCTTCTTCCACTTTCCTGAGGATTTTACCCCTCAGACCATTTTTCCTGCTGAAGTGTCTAAGTATCTTCCAATATTGCATCCAAACCTTCTCTGCATTGTTCCTTCTCTCCTTCCTATGCTGCTGCCATCAAGCTTTCTTCCAGGTCCTCTTCCTCATCTCAGACCTTGACTCCTGGCTCTGTTCTGTGTCTTCTTACAGATGTCCACACTTACCTTGGCAATTGCGACTTCCACTACATCCATCAGTTAATAGGCTCTTTTTGCCCCTTTTTTCAAGCTGCAGCCCTAATTCACTTTTCCAACTCATTAGAAGTCCAACAATTAGTTTTGCTCGAGCAAGCACATTTCTCTCCCTGATCTTACAGGCTTGATTCATATCAAACATTACCCATCAACCCGCCCAGACCTGCTCTGTTGGTTGGTTGGTGATTTTCAGTTTACCAGCCGCAGGAACTACACAGCCCTGAGGCACTAAAGCCGTTCCCCCCCCACCCCAGGCTTTCTGCCCAGGAGGTAGGACACCAATTGTCCACAAACAAACTGTTACAGATCATTTCCAAAACCAGAATTTGAAAGGCAAATTGTCAACACAAAGCTATTATCCGTAATAAAAGCAAAGCCAATAATTACCCCGTCTGCTTTGGTAGACCTGCTCCAGTACATGGATCTAGCTCTCCCAAAACTTGCTCAAATTCACTTTTTTCACCCGTGTCAGTTACGTGTCATTTTGGAGCCCCTAGCTTTCTGTAACCTCAGTGTTACTAGACCAGACATGTTTGAGCCAACAAGCACAACTGTATCCAAAATCTAAATCATCCCTACCATGTAAACATCTAGATTTACATGGAAGTAGTTTTGTCACTTGTCCAGAATCTCTTTCTTTTTTTTTCAATGCAAGAAGAAGGACTTTTTAAAGTATTTGTGATGCTCTGTTCTAGCCATTCTGTGGCCAATTTTGTCCAGTGCCCACACTTAGCCAAGACACTTCCTTCCCTTTTTCCATCATTGATATTTTCCTTGTTTGAAAAAAATGAATGTGTTACTTTCTAATAATTCAATGATGTCACAAATAAGATGGGAATCTCTTTTCCCTTATGCATACTGAGAACAGATCTGTAGTTTCGGACAAAAAAAAAAAAAATCTGTTGCTTACATATCACATTACTGGAGCTGGAAAGAAAAACTATTTCACAGGCATGATGTTTTGATGATGGATTTGATTCAAGAAAAACGTGGTCATATTTAGACTGGATAGAACTGGTGACTGACTCAGCGAGATGGCTTAACTGTAACTAAGGCAGATAACAATGAGAAAGACAACACTGGGAGTATTCTGTTTGATCCTTCAGATTCATTATTTAGTGGTACAAAGGAACTCTAGAAATCACTGGTTTTTTTCCCAGTGGATATTCAGCTGGACACAAGCAGGATGTATGTCTGGATAAGTTATAGTCTATAGAAGCATTTGACACACTTCAGATCCTTATGCTGGTTTTGGAAAAAAATACTAAAAGACTGGCTGTAGCAAGGACTACTAGCTGAAAGTTTCCGGATGTTACTTCATTATTCTGTGCATTGAGAAAACAGAACTAGATGATAAAACTTTAAAATTGCCAGAGAAGTCAGGGACTGTGTGGATCTCTTCTCCCACAGAACGAATGGGACCTGCCAGGCACGGGACCTCAGACTGGCTGATGACTGTTGCGTTTTCACTGTCCCTCACAGAAAAATATACCGGACCGGTTTATCTCCATTCAATAATTTTACTCCTTGAATCTCAATGAAGAGGTTTTCCTCTGATGTAGGTAGTGCTGCCCGCTCTCCCGAGGTTGACGCCCACTTCATTCAAGTATTCCTAGTGCAGCAGGGATGTTAGTGGCTACTGGCTTGCAGCCAACATCCCACACATTTCCTCTGCAGCAAAAATGCTTTAATTCTGACCCACTGCCTTTCAAGTAGATAGTGAAAAAGAATTGGTCACAAAGAGCTTTGCTTTTATCTGTATTTCTCCTTCAGAAAGATCTGAAAAAAACATCAGACGTTGTCCTTTTTTTTTTTTTTTTCTTTCTTTTTCAAGATCCACAGTCAGCAAGGGGTGAGGTTTGGTGCTGCTGTTAGAGCTTGAGCCCAAAAAGAAGCTGAAGGCATTCAGAAGGTGGTGCTTACAGATTTGGGTGAAGGGAGTCTGCAAGCAGCGTCACTGCGGAGAGGGTGGACCACGTTGCTCTGCTGTCGTGCCAGCGGACGCATCCAGTGCCTCTCCCACTCAGCAGCGCCTCTGCACACCATTCCTTCCCGTTCAGTTCAACCATCACCTACTGCAGGAGCTTGTGTTTTTCAGGCAGGTCACTGAAGAAAGATCAGAAGAGACAGTAACTTTTGATTCCCAGCTGAAGTTTTCCGCCCTCAGCACAGATACGAGGAACACCACTGATGTTACCTGATAACAGCAGGGCAGTATGTTCCAAGCCCAGCATCTGAATGGCCAAGAAGAAAATGTACACGCTTACAAACTGGGCACATTACAGGCCTGGCACAGCCACCACTAACAAATTTGAGTTGTTGACAAATTATGCAACTCAAATGTATTCTTACAGCCACAAAAGCCAAACACATACACGGTTTCAAGGCCACTGCATGGAAAAAAGGGCGTAGTGAAACAAAGCTGTCCATTTCATAACTCCATTGCACACAACCCTAAGGGAAGATAGCACAGCCAAACAGGTCTTATATTTGTTAATCTAGGCAAGGAGAGGTGAGGAGAGGTACAGTGATGTTCACAGGGGAATGCGGAGCCCAGGATTACAATCTGATATACTAGGAAGGTTAGAATCAGAAGCCAGGGAGAAGAAAAGAGTTGGCAAACCATTTAGTTGATTCCCAATGGTGCTGCCAGGATGAAAGAAAGAAAAACTACCCGCCAAGTCGACAAGTTATGCAGTCAGAAATATTAGAGGGAAGAGGTTAAGAAATAAATATAAATCAAAAAAGTATAGGGAAAGAAAACCCCAAAGACAGTAACAATCTGGGAAAAACCACCAAGTGTAAAGTAGACGGCAAAATCTTGTGATACAGGTGGAAAGATAGACTACTTCATTCATCAGAACAAGAAAGTCTGGACGACTTGAAATAAGAAAGATAATGAAAATGAAAAGAAATTAATTAATTAAAGAAATCATTACACTGACCTTGCATAAATAAAGTTTCAAAGATTGCACATATGCTAATCTGAAGAGCAGGATGGCTAGAAGTTTGGAGACAATTAAAAAATTTCACTTCTTGATATCAGGGATAAAGGTAGAATTTGAACGGAGATTAGATGTATTTGGTACTGTTCCTGCTGATTATGATCTTGGAAAAATCACATGGAAACCTACGTTGCAATATACTGGATTTAAGGAGAATTGCAAAATGTAGAGATGAACTCAAGGAACAAAACTAAAATAGTAAGAAGAACATAGGTTAAAGCAGAAGCTGCAGAAAACTGACAGCAGGAATGATTTCAGAAAAAAAAGAGGATAGGTAAATTGGATAAAACAGAGGAAAAGGCTGGCACCCATCATTGCCATGACACTTGCATTACATCTCACTTCCAAGTGCAGAGTCCAATTTGGGAGAAGGCAAGAAGCAGAATATTCTCTTTATAGGGGGAAAAAAAGGCTTCTTTCTTTTGCAAGTTCCTGTGTCAGTAGCCATTTGATGGGGCTGCCAATCATGGCAAATCGACTGAAAAGCCAGATCATTTTCTAAAGCATCTACCTTCCTAGAGAAAGATTTTAAAGTTGACTGTGTACAATCCAGCTGCTGCTTTTAATCTTTCCCTGACAACAGTAGTTGTTTTATTGCTTTGACAGTCATTTTTAGCCCATGAATAGTACCACAGTCCTTGTAAGATAGGAAAATTCTTTTGATCTACAATTTCATAAGGTTTAGCAATGGACAAAGGATTTTTCCGGTATACTTGATCACACACTTGCTGAAGTTTAGGCTTAAAGCCAATAAAAAGGCACTGAGCTACTCATTTGGAGAAACACAAAAATCCTTTTTAATGAATAATGACTGCCAGGAAAAAAAAAAAATTATAAAAATCCTACCTATTAATAGAAAATTACGAAAAAGATTACTCCTGAAATAACTTTGATACATTCCCAAAATAATTTTTAACTTTCACACTGTTTTCATATAGTACGATCTAGAGGATAGAAAATATGGATGCAAGATAAGCATTGTGTACAAACACAAAAAAGGAAGGCATTTCAAGCTGCCTGTAATAACTAAGAGAAAATGGGAGAAGACTCAGGCAGACACAGAGCAGTTTCCCAGCATAATGGCTTGTTCTATTTGCTCTGCAAATAAAAACAGTATGTTTTGTGCCATCTGAAATACTGTACAAACTCTAAAATAAAATATATTTCCAAACAAGAATAAAAAGCCCTTCATCAACCATTTTGAGTGAAAAAGTAATTGAAAATTATCAAGTCTGTAATTTTTATTAGTACAGGCTGCAGTACTTTGAGCACTTACGCATATGTTTAACTTCACACACACATGCATCCCATTTTCTTGTCCTATTCACGCTGGAACCCATTCTATTTTTCCTTATGTATAAGGAATTAAACCAGAAATCCTTTGCGATATAAAAGTGTAAGGACAATGTTTCTAGGGCGACTATCAATTTAGCAGCTAGTCAGCTGAATGCATGTCTACCTATGGGGAATATTTAGAGAAGTAGCTGAATTGAAGTCTAACTTCTAAAATAAAAGTGCAGCAGAGGGTGTGTGTATATATATATACACACACACATTTATTTTTTTAAAAAATATTTATATATATATATATATATACACACATACATTAGTAACTGAACTGATGAAGCCTGGACTGAGTTTCCTTTGAAAATTCTAAGTCCATTGGGATTGCCAATTTCCAAAAAGACATTCCTTTCGAAAAATCTACAGCAAGCTTAAAATTTAAACAGGGTAAAAAGAAACAATTCTCTTTTTAGCTGGGTGCAGTTAGAAATCAGTCATCTTGATACTTCAATGAGATTGATCAGAAGGAAATTAAAGGACGATTTAAGGAAGAACAGGAGTTCCTCCCCCACCCCCTTCACTGCTCAATTGCTCACATATCTGTAGTGTTTCTTAAATAAATCTATTTCAGAAGGTAAAAACATGGATTTCGTACCTTTTGCCAGACAGCTTTTGTTTATAATATATTGAAATTTCCACAGAATTCCCCAAAATCACATTTTCTGGCAAAATACCAGCCAGACTCCCACAGTCTAACATTCACAACACAAATATTTCGCTTCAGTATTTTCAGATAAACCACTGCCCTTTGGTTTCATTACATTCTCTTGACAAAATATTGAGATGTCTCTGTGCAATTATTAAAAAACCAGAAGTCCTCCACAACCAGGCAGAACTGACCCCAGTATCACTGACCTCGAGAAATCAGCTCTCAGTGCAAGCAGGGATCTTCACCTCTGTTTCACCAGTTTTCCAGATCTCTAAATTAAAGAGTTTCTAAAGGCTCATCCTTGCCCTAAATGCTTAGTTATATTTTCAGCCCCACTGTTTTGGGACAATGCACATCTTTGAGCTCTGCATATGCAAAAGACAATACCTTGTGCAATAAAATGAAAGAATATTTGAAAGCACAAGTGGTGTTGTGCTCCGATAATCCATGCGAACTGCAGTTTGTGTAGGTGTCCCACTTCTCTGAGTACTGTAAATAACTAAAAAGAGGTCTGGCTCCAAACCCTACTGAAACCAGGAGCAATTGCCCCCCACAAAGTAAGATGCAGCCGTTGCCTGCTCCCAGAGCAGTGCTGCCCGGGGAGTTCCTGCTAACCCGGACTGCCACCATCCAGCTGACAAGCAGAACCCTGCATGTACAAGGCATCAGCTCTACAAGGCCTGCAGGAACTTTGTGCAAACAGGACTGTTAAAGCTTTAGGGGGCAGAGATTACCCCACCAGGGCCATTCTGTCGTCTATAGCCATGTTTATTTAATTGATGATTTACGTCGGCAAAAGCATCAACTTCTCAACAAAATATTCATCACAAGACTAGCTCTGTGCTTTCTGATTTCCAACACTGTCTCAGGATATTTCATCTAATAAATCTGAAGTAGGTATGAATAAACAAACATGGCATTATATTAAGCTCATTAATTATGCACCAAGCTACACAGTGTATAGAAGTACACACAATACTGGGAGCTCATGGAAGAGGAGT
Organism: Fratercula arctica; assembly: GCA_947846985.1. Lineage (NCBI taxonomy): Eukaryota > Metazoa > Chordata > Aves > Charadriiformes > Alcidae > Fratercula > Fratercula arctica. The sequence continues at coordinate 34,310,828 of CANTUZ010000010.1, forward strand.
CTGCCAAAGGGAAAGATTATTATCTACATGATCAAAAACCTCATTTCACTTTTACCTTCACCTGTTTTGTATGTTTTGGCTAAAAATGTATTGATTATTTCCAAGTCATGATTGACTGATGTAGCATATAGTATCTCTATATGATATTTCAATGTTCTATGCACTGTACCTAAGAACAATCAGACCGAAGTCTTTCTAGTGCAGCGTTCTGTCCCTGTTTATTTGTAAAATACAGCTATTCCTCCATCGTGCTGTGTGGGACCAGAAAAACGATACAGAGCTTTTCACCTTGGAAGGGGAAAAAAAAGAAAAGAAAAAAGGAAAGTTCCCTTCTCAACAAAGGGCCCCATCTCTTAGCATCAACACACTGACTCAGATCATCTCTTGTAGAAGGAGACAAGTGTTGTCTTCTGAACTACAGTCCCAGCTGAAGCTTTTCTGCATAGTGGAGCAAATCATAAACATAAGGCCCTCACTAGCAGATAAAGGTTTCCCAGGGAAAATCATTTGATTTCTGGACACCCAATGTTTCAGCCATCAATCCCAAGACTGAAGGAAGAGAGAGGCCAAGAGATCTGGCACTATGCTGTGCTCGTAGGGTCCCTCCTGCAAAACCGCTTCCAGGCATGTGCAAGACAGTGTCTGCTTTCATTCAGGCTCAGCACCCTTACAATTCCTCACCTTCCTCCTTGATATGACAGTGACTTCTGCAGCAGTCACGTTCCCACGCCTCCTTTTCCCACAAGGACACTTGTTTTCTACGGGCTTCATTTACCGTGTCCAAAGCATCAGCCAACATTCAGCACTGCTGTACCAAGGGGTCTGTTGCAAAATGCAGGTCCGTGTTCTCTCAGTTTCATGGTCATCTAAGAAAGAAATTACACTGATGTAAAAAAAGAGTTTAAACACCACATAAAGACTCCCATAGACAGTAACACCCTTGAACCTCATTTCTCTGTCATTGTCCCAGCCGTTGGTCCCAGTCAGGGTGTCGCAGTATCATGCCAACAGCTGGCATGAGCACCGTCAACTCCCTTGCCTTCCAGTTGCCATCTTGTCTCTCAAATTGGAAACTGCTTTGTGTTACGGGAGGCAAGGAAGCATCTTCCCCTGGTAAGAGATGCTATATAGCTAAGGAAAAGGATGAAAAATAAAAAATAAGTCTGTAGCACTTGTATAGGATATATACAATTTGTACAGGTCTACCTGTTATCCAAAATCTCTAACATATAACAAAAAAAGCATTTGGTTTGCGGTTTGGGGTAAGTGGTTTCTCTTACAAACATGTGAGGCTGCATTACAGCTACAAATGTTTCTTTTGAAGATGGAACACTGTAATAATCTGAAAATACCTGCGCAAACCATTTATGGGTGATGCTCTTAAGCCTTGTGTTAGCATATTAGTGTTGCTAAACCCAACAGACTAAAGTGGCATCACCTCTGTTAAAACTCATCAATTTTCTATGAACAGTTCTATAAGCAGAAAAAACGTCCACATCCCTGATAAACTGAGAATCGATGTGAAACAAAACCAAGTGTTCAAAAAATTTTCAACAAACAAGGTTAATATTGTGATACATATTAAGATTCACAGAAAGGAGGACATTTATTGCTAAGAAGCTTCCAAAGCAAGCTGGCTACGTACAGCTGCTGGATTTTCTTTTTCATCCATGAACTGTGGAGGAAATTGCAGAATTTATATCAGTCTTGCCCCTTAATGCTTCTCGCCATGAGATTTCCTCACCGTCTATTTAAATTTAATTTCGTAAATATCCCTTGAAAGTAGAGGTTTTAAAAACCCGAAAGGACCTGGGTCCCCTGTACTGGAAGGTGAAGCGGGCTATATTTAGAATCACCTTTGCAGAAAGGGAACACCTCAATAAATGCTCTGTGTGGCCATTTGTGACAGAGGGTTATGTGTCTGCCAACGCAACCTACATTTTTTACGCTAATAGTACCAGTCAGAATAAATATTATCTCCACTGATGTGACAGACCTTTGATAAAGCAGAATTGGCCTGGTTGATTAGGAGTACGTGTCAAACACAGATAATGGGGGAATCCCTTTCAGCAGCAGCACACAACCTCAGCAACCATAATGAGACCAATTTAATGAGCCTTCTGTTTTACAAGAGATATTAATTGCGGTCCTGTCACATAAGGTACAATTCAAGATAAAATACGTAAAAAGGAGGGAAATCGGATTTCATTCCATTTTTGTCACGATTATAAATTTTCTTGCAGGATCATGAATCTCCCCACTGCTGATCTAAATACTCTGGGTGGCTGACACGCTGCTGTAGAAGAGTGTGCATTGTTATGAAGGCTGTCGAACACTAGAAGAATGTCAGGCTTTTCATTGCATCTTTCTGCCATTATGATTTTTATTTTACTCTAGGCAATATTTGTTTGTTTGTTTTGTAAAAACGCAAAAAGAAGGCACCATTCCTGTGTATCCATCCACAAGGATGCTTCCTCATCTCTTACTAGTACGATCATGACCTTATAAATGCTTCTGCAAGTGCTCCATTTGATACTTCTTGCATGAGGCTCACAGATTTATGGTTAAACATAGAGCCAAGTGTTTCGCTGGAGTACAAATTATCTTCATGCAAGTAAATCAGAACTCCCAGTTCAGTGTTTCAATAGTTATTCAACAAGGCCAAGTGCTGGGTCCTGCACTTGGGTGACAATAACCCCATGTACCATTACAAGCTTGGGGCAGAGCGGCTGGAGAGCTGCCCAGCAGAGAAGGACCTGGGGGTGTTGGTCGACTGCCGGCTGAATGTGAGCCAGCAGTGTGGCCAGGTGGCCAAGAAGGCCAAACAGCATCCTGGCTTGTATAAGAAATTGTGGCCAGCAGGACTAGGACAGTGATCGTCCCCCTGTACTCAGCACTGGTGAGGCCCCACCTCGAGTACTGTGTTCATTTTTGGGCCCCTCACCACAAAAAAGACACTGAGGTGCTGGAGCGGGTCCAGAGAAGGGCAACGAAGCTGGTGAGGGGTCTGGAGCACAAAGTCTTGTGAGGAGCGTCTGAGGGAGCTGGGGTTGTTCAGCCTGGAGAAAAGGAGGCTGAGGGGAGACCTCATCGCTCTCTACAACTACCTGAAAGGAGGGTGTAGTGAGGTGGGGGTTGGTCTCTTCTCCCAAGGAACAGGCGATAGGACAAGAGGAAATGACCTCAAGTTGCACCGGGATTGGTTTAGATTGGATATTAGGAAAAAGTTTTACGCTGAAAGGGTTATTAAACATTGGCACAGGCTGCCCAGGGAAGTGGTTGAGGCACCATCCTTGGAGGTATTTAAAAGACAGGTAGACATAGTGCTTAGAGATATGGTTTAGTGATGGTTTTTGTCAGAGTTAGGTTGATGGTTGGACTAGATGATCTGAAAGGTCCCTTCCAACCTAGGCGATTCTATGATTCTATCCAATTACTCTTCATAATAGAATATACGTTCTCTGTGTATCGTATAAACTTTGTATTGCCAAAGTGTGTGCTCTCAGGCAGGGCTCCTTCGATCGAGGCAGAGGGTGGACCTGCCAGATGACAGATGCTCCTGGCTGCCGCGTGGCAGCGAGCATGCTCTCCCACGCTGCATCCTCACCTGTGAGTCACAGCAGCTGCAGGCTCATCATCTGCATGTGGCAGATGCTGAACAGTGTGCGCTGCCCGTGTGTGCATTGCAGCACGGAACAAGTCTCAGCCACCAAGTTGCACACCTGCTTGTGTTGAGGATTTACCATTAAAATTAATTCAACAAACACATCGTTACTTCAGCGGATGTAGTGCTTCTGAACCAGATTGAGCTTGTCTTTAACAAGTACACTTGCAACAAAACACAGTGGCTGCAAAACTCTGAGTACAATATATTCAGCCCTAAATATTCCCACATTATATCAAAATGGGAGAAATTTAGAGAAATTTAGTCCTTATCCAACCTAATCCAGCCATCAGGTTATACAAGTTCAGTTTGCTTAAAGATACTGCAACAGCAGCTTTGCAGACAGCCTTGTTGCTAAAGAGCTGAACTTTAATGCCGTTGCACACCTTCGGACACATCTCTGAGTGATAGTGGTTCCCAAATCCCATCCTCAAGAAGAAACTTGGGGCCGCATTTGGCCCAAAGATGCAAATATGTACTGACCTGGATTCTCAGAAGTATCTTAGAGTCCTAATTCATATTTTAGAAGTCCCAGGTAAAATTTATCTGCATTTTAGGAACCTCAATAACTTTACAAATCCTGTCCAAAGAGTTTAATTTGCTTCTGAAAAGAGGTGCTTTAAAAATTATAAATATGTAATTCACAGTAATAGAACCTCAGCACGTACTCCCATACCTGTTGGACCAGAAAGCAAGTCTGACACTGGGAAGAGCAGCCCTTTACTGCTTGTATGGAAATGCTGAGATCATTCCAGGTGACCCTGTGCAGAGATAAAAGGACCAACAGAATTTTTGTAAGCAGTATTTTCTGATTGTAAGAAAAAAAGCCAAAATACACAGACGTGAGAACATTCGCTGGTAAAATTATTGAATAACCCTTCCATGATTTGGGGGTTTTGTTTTTTAAGATTTTCATTAATGGAAAATAATGATACAGTAAGACAGTGTAATATATCATTTCAAACTCTGCACCCTGACAATATCCTTTCTGAGATTATTAATTTCATTTTTTCTGAAAAATACCATGTACATATAAGCTACTTAATTAAATACAGGAAGTTATCTTCTAGCAATCCCCTTCCACATTCTGAACATGAGAGAGTACACAAGAATATTGATAGCCCAATGCAATATTTTAATGTTGGAAAATATATTAGTTTTCAGTAATTACAATGACTCATCAAGAAAGAGAAAAAAGAAAAGAATTAATATATTAACTAATTTTGACTGTCTTTTGTACTGTCACATCGTGAGCAAATAAGAGCTTCACGTATGTAAAAGCAGCATTTGCTCTCTCCTGCAGGGAGATCACTTACCCACCGAGCTGGGACGGACCCTTTTCTGTGACCTCTGTGAAAGTCGCCCCAGCTGCCCCGCAGTTAACATGTTCTGAAGATCATCCTTTGTCTCAGTGCCTCTGGTCACATACTAGCAATGGACTCTGCTACACTCAAATTAATCAAACCAACTGCTCCAAACTTTAGTCTTTTATACAGCAGCCAGTGAAACAGAGTGTCATCTCACGAGTCCCATATTTGTACGCATTCAGCGTAAGAAATATACGTGTGACATATTGCCTTCACTGTGATCAACACACCAATTGATATTTTCACCTTGTTCTGTGATAGCTGCTTCCTAAACCAAGTACCTATGAGTAAATAATAGCAAGGACAGATCCGTCCTCTTCTGTTGAATTTCAATGACTGTGATAAAACCTGGGAGTATCCAGAAAACAAGCCTTCCAGTATACAGGAAAACTAAATTTCCAAACCACCAACAACACACCTGCCAGACAAACATCTAGACTTCTCGGGACCGGTGTTAAAGTGCCACGAAGTGGTGCTCCGCCACTCCATAGCTGGGGCAAGAAATGCAGGAAAGTATCAGGTACAACCTAGCACTTTTGTATGGCTTTTCAGGACATCTGAAACACCTCAGGTGAGCACATACCTGATGTCCTCTTGACCCTTCAGTGTGCTCTCTCTGCATGGCACCGGCCCTCTGGGACTCTATGAACAGCAAAAGCTCCCAGGAGCCCCTGATGCCAGGTGGCAGCTGCAACAAATGAAGACAACTATTTACTAGTTTATACACCCCAGCCTTCTAGCAAACATCCCAAACCCATAGTTCAGGCCAAATCCTTCCTTTCTCTAAAGTTAAAGGTAATGGTTAATGTCCAGGTCAGCAGTGCAGAACAGGTCTGGTACCCTGAGGTATGAGATTTCGCCTGAGTTGGGGATTGTGTGTGAGAAGTGTTGTTAGCTAGTCTCCTCCCGGCTACCGTTAAAAGTTGCTTGTTATTCCAGGGGAAATTAGAATACTTTAAGCTCACAAAGTATTTAAAATGCAACTACTTCAAAAAGACAGGCTACAACTGAAGTTTTCAGCAGCGGCTTTCAGAACCCCACCCTCAGCAAAGCAGAAAGAAAAGAAATGGGAGCTCAGCATTTCTCACAAAATGGGGCTGTGTAAAACCCCCAGGCCAAAAATACTCTTCAGAGATCCTCGGAGAGCATAAAAGATCAAAACTTCAACCTCGGCCCTGTGTATCTGAATTGCTAATAGATGCTCAGTACTGTCTCCATCTGCAGCATCACACAACGAGGATTAGAGGTGATCATGTTTTTAAGGAAAGGGAGCGTTTCACATTGCCAGAAGCATCTTCAAGACTCGGACTCAAAATTATGATATAGCATTTTCTGTCTTGGCCTGAACAAGGTTTTCCAACCACCAGTTTATGAACAGCTGCACCAATACTGCGCTGTTCTTATGTGCTAAATAACAATGGGACATTGCAAAACTACAAAGGCTCGTCCTGTCCATTTAACCAGTGTGTCACATGGAGACAAAGCATAATGCGGCCCTGTGAAAAGTCCACCCACAAACTTCATTTCACACTATAGAAAGAGGCACTTGAGTTCTCTGTCTTCTTCCTCTCACACAAGTTCACACGACAGCAACTTAAACATTTTGGAGACTGCAGAATACAGCCTTCCAAAAAGTTGCCACCTTAAAAAAAATAGCAATTCAAAATATTTCAGTCTACCTTGCTATTTCTTTCTTGTTCAAAACTGTTGTGTTCAGTTTGGCTTAAAATGTAAATAAAACAATAAAACAGAGCAGTTGCTATTGAAGAGAAAAGCTATGTCATCTTATCAAAACCTAACACTACAGAATTTGAATCCACAGCACTTTGAAGTGAATACAAAACGCTATTACTAGAAATACAATTTTTTTCATTACTGAAACATACTGCCTTAAATTGCAAGAAAAAAAGTTTCAAAAACACTGCGTTATTTGCTACCAAACAGGAGATATTGATTTTATCAATTCAACCCACAACAAAACACCCATTATACTGACACAGTGGTACCAAAAAGGACAACCCCCGCTCCCCGCACGCACACATACAAACACAGGCTCGTCTTACCCAAAGCTGGCAGAACAGCCACACAGCTCCAAAAGGAGGGGCAAAAAGAACAACAAAACCAAATATTAACCATCAGAAAAAGACATTCCTGAGCAAAGCTATATTTGGAAGACAGTGTCATGTTGTTACCGCGGTGTGTCGATGGGACCACGCAACAAAGGCAGTGTCACAGCAAACAGAAAATAAAAGGAAGGGATAGTGAAGAGGATTTAAAACTACTATTTGAGGAGTCTGTTTTCCCCAAGCAGAGTGGTAGGAATTAGTGAGGACTGTAGTTAAGCAATCAAATATTCCTGGAAGAAGCCCTTTATATGAACAATTGAATCATTCCTATTTGGTTTTATTCAGATTTTATAAGTCCCAAAATAACCCTTTTAAGCATTTAATTTTGTAATTAATTAATTCTCTGCACTGGGAACTACAACAAACCTGGAACAATTTTCTTAGATGAGAAGACAGCTGATGGCTCAGGTTTCCCAACACTACTCATCCCGAGCCTTTCTGAGAATTCATTGACAAACTTCCCCACCAACGTCCCCATGCAGCAGAGTCTCAGCAGTGTAAACCACAAGCATTTACATTTGGTTTTAACAGCCACAAAAAAAATGGAAAACATCCTTCTGGAAAGCAAAGGGAGACCGATAGCTTTATGTTAAAGTGGCACGCAAACAGCTAATCAGATCCTGCAACACACTGAACGTTTTCATCTGCCATAAACATAAGGTGCTGACAGGGTGGATCCAAGGGCACAGATTAGGGATTTCTGCCTGAATACACTTCTTCTGGATGTTACTCCAACAACAGTTATACTCAGAAACTTCTTTAGCTAAGCACAATCGGTACGAAACATGGTACTTCCAGTAGCAGCCTGAAGAAGACTAACAACAGTTAGCAGTCCTGCTAAGTCACCTGTACTGATGCTAAGGGCCCTGTTTTGGTCACTTTGTTTAAGCACAGGTGGTGTTCCTTTGATTTTACAAGGGTATTTGCAGGTTAAGGTCTGCAGGAGTCAACAAACATGCCAGTCCTCACAATCAGGAGAAAGAACATATTTAAATGCTGTGCCTAGATAAGGCCTTTAAGACCCAACTCTCTGAAATACAGGTGAGCACAATGAAATTATGGTAACAAACCTTGTGCAGATAAACTGGAGCAGGATACAGCCCTCAGAGCCAGCGGAAAGCTGCAGAGAGCCAGATGGGAGATCTTCCAGACAGCGTAATCACACTCTCCTCTCGAGAAAAGAAAAACAAAGAAAATTTTGAAGTTGCCAGGTGCAACTTCAACCAGGTACCAGTGTTCCTCAGCTGAAGTCATTGAGCAAAACTGCAGGAATGACAAGAAGCTTGCCTAGGTGCTTCTGAAAAAATTAAACTAGAAGACTGTGATGGGAGCAGGATAAATGACATTTCTGCTGCCTTCTTAGGAATTCTTTTGAAAAAAACAGCAGTAAAATAAATCAATGAATTAATCACCATTGACTTACTTTCCTCATGATTACATGACCTACGCAATTCAAGAAGGGAAAGCGTTCCTCTGCAAACAGGCTGTTAAGACACTACCTTGCAAGTAAGAACTCTCCCTCTTTATTGTAATGGGTCTTGACATTGACATTGTCATGTTAATTTGCCAAATTCAGTCCCAGTATTTGCTTGAATTGAAGCAGCAAAAAGATATGAACATCAACCACCAGCTAAGTCCATGAAACACAAAAGCTGCCCTTTTATGGTCAGTGGTACTCCCCGTACTTTTCTTCCTTTAGCAAAATGGTCAGGTCCAGGAAAAAGGCAGCTTGGCTAAATTGTAAGTTATCTTCTTGTTTTAGAAGAAAAAGAGGAATCTTTGGGGAAAAAAAAAAACAAACCACCACACTGATTCATTTGACAGATCATGTTTCTCGAAGAAAGCAAGCTAAAATTTTATCACAGCTGAAGTAAATTGGCAGAGGATTTGGCTGTAACAAAGCCATCGCTCTAAGCATGAATTTTCCCATTTTGTGAGTTCAGAGAAGTACCTGCCGTTCCCTGACCCCATTTGGTAAGGGCTTTGAGGCAGGGGAGCAGAAGAACTGAAAGAAATCTGTAAATGGGAGTCAATGGGAATGCAGGGACTATGCGCTGCATATTGGTATCTGCAGAAGATGCATGGAAGCAGACTGAATGGGTACACAGACACATCTGCCAAGCCAAGCATAGAAGAAACAGAAAAATATCAAAATCTAATATTGTATTTTGTATGTTTTTTATAAGCACCTTGCTGATGCAGGTCCCAAAGACAGGAAGAGGCTGATTGCTGTCTCCCTTTACAAACAGGAATTTTGATATCTTTGGAAGACACTGGAGTGGTCCAAAAGCCTTGGGGAGGGCTTTCACCTACCTTGTTTTACCTCCATCTTTCTCACGTATACCCTCAGTCTCATGCTGGGTTACAGCCAGCTGCTTATGTGTCATGCTTGATTAGATATGTAAGAGAACAGGACTTTGTTCCAAACACAGGAGGAGTCAGGCACGAAGCTGCAAGAGGAGGTTGCAGGGAATGAGCATGAAATACTCTGTGCTGGCTTGCTTCATCTCATGGTCCAGACTTTCTCTCACAGGCTGAGTCCTGCTTTTTATTCCTACAGCTCAGGGTGCTGGTCTTCCAGCAGGAGTACAGCATCAGGCTGCTGCTCTAAGCCATCAGCAATCCCAGACTGCTGTTTTCACGAGCACCATTGCTGCCCCGCCTCCCTTCCTGGGGGAAGGTACGCCTTTGTTACAGACAGATTGATTGCTAAGAGCACGAGAGCTAAACAATATATACATTTACACAAATTACATATTGTGTGAATGCAAAGCTTTGGTTCAATCAAAGGCGGCAGCAGCTCAGAGGAAACCAGATGGGGACATGAATAGGTTGAAATTAATGACTCGCAGAGATACGGTAGAATTCAGCATCATGTTGCGTCTCTAAGTTCACAAACAAGTGTCTCAAGAAGATAATGACCATTTAAAAGTAAAACCATCAGCAGCACAGCAATGGACAAAATTTGATTGTAACCTGTAAATCAAACATGAAAGGTCTTACAAGGCCACTGATCACAGGTGGACACTTCACAGAAATGTGATACTGTACACCTGATATAAAAAATCTCTCTTAATCTCTTCTTTCACATGCATAAGTAACTCACACTGCATGTAAATGTCATATCTCTAGTAAACAATTCATTTAAAATCATTTATGTACAGAATAAAATGTATTTTAATGGTATTTTTCTAAAGGTCATATAATGCAAAGAAAAACAGATAAAAAGGAGACAAAAGCTTACCCAAGTGACAATTTGAGTCTCCTACTAATTGCTTACATAACATAATGATGTTTTTTAAAAAAATAAGCATTACATAAGTCAGAAGGAATAAGTAGCATGGCAGGGTCAAGATCAAGACTCAGGAAATTCACATTAAGGCAGTTCATCCCAATTTCACTTTTGCATAAAACAGCGTGAGAGCTTACTCTTGGGTAGAGTATACAGTATGCAAGAATATCAAATTACTATAACATAAAACTATAATATTCTTTTTCCAGTGCAATGTGCTAAACCATAGGATTTGGCTCCAGATCTGATTTTCATTCCCACCGGACTGTGGAAAAGGCCTCATCCTATGCTTTGACCGGTTTATTTCAGGACATAAAATGAGAACTAGTTATGAAATTCACTTTCCAAAATCCTCAGTAACTGGAAGTCAGAGAAACTCGGAACTTACAGGACTACCTCTATTCTATAACTTGCCAGACAAGCTTGACTTCAAAAGTTGCTATCAGGCCAGGACAAGTTGGTCCTGATTTATATGTGACAGTGCCTAGTGTCACATGTACACTTATGCCTTAGACGGGCCATACTTTCCAAAAACATGCTTTCATTTTCCCTCCATCCCTAGACAGGACAAGCAAACGCACACACACGCACCAGGGCTAATTCAGCTTAGCAACTGAAGCTAACAAAACACAAAAAGTAAAGATATTATTTGCAGGCCCCTAACAGGAACAATATCATCCCCCTGGCCTTCCTAATGCCATGCTGGTGTATAAACATGCATGTACATCCCAGAGAGTTTAGAATAATTTTAAGGCAAATTTTGCCTCACTTTCTATTTGTTTGTGTGTTTCTGGCCTACCAGCACCATTAATTCTAACAATCCAAGATGTTCTCTCTTTCAGGAGGAAACAGCAAGACGTGCTAAGTACAGTGTGTGCTTACTAGCTGCATAGTGGCTTCTCAAACAGCAATAACCATAATAAAGTTGTCAGATCTTCCTTCTCACTTCTCATTTGACACTATAACTGTCTCTACCATCTCAAGTTATTGTAGTGGGTAAGAGTCACAGCAAATAGCTCCTGTAATTATCAGTATGTTTATGTGTCCCCAGACACAGCTATCCCACGGATTTCCAAGAATATTCCCAGAGTTGAGTCTGAAAAACAAATAAAGTGTTTTAAACTACAAAGAAGAATGCCAGTATCCTCCTTGCAGCCTGGGCAGCCTCTAAACAGTAGGAGGTTTTGTGTTCCTGCCCAATAATTCCCCTCAAGGGCAAAGGGCTTGGACATGCATCTGACAGTAGGAGAAGAAGGTTTCTATCCCCCCAGCTCTGAGGAGACCTCAGCCTCCTGCAAGAATAGGGTCAATCTCACTTGGTACCTTCCTCCGCCTGGTGCCACGCACTTTACCTGACACTGTGCAGACACTGGCTGAGCCATCCAGCAGTCATGCAGCAAAAGCCTTCTTGGAGACTGATGCATCTTTACTGCACCACGCTGCCTGCGCAGCCTGGGCCATGTGCTGCTGCCTGCGCTGGATCTACTGGAGATGTTGGTCAAGGTCTCTCGCAGCCAGCTCAACTCCTTGACATCCTTTTTCCTTTTTGTAGACTTGCACACCTAGAGATCAGTCAAATTTTAAAGGTTCTCACAACCTGCAGCAGGACATCATTGCTGAATCATTCTCCAGTGAGCATCACTACAAATTCAGCAGTTGCTGAAATACCTATTTGCATCTATTATCCTGTCTGGGGGGTTTTAAAGATGCATCATGGTCCACAGTTGCCATTCCCCTGGAGCACATGCTGCAATGCTTTGAGAGTTTGCCAATTGGGCCAAGCCCACGTGGTTCCTAAATTCTCACTAATATGGCCTGCCACACAAAGGAGCAGAATAGATGTTTCTGGAGAGCTGCATGCAAGGTAGCGTCTCAACAGGCAGGTTTATCGCACTCCTCCTCCCCTTGCAACAAGCATCCAGAGTGGTGCGAGACAGGCAATCAGGCTGTGTGGACGAGGCTTAAGCAGTCTGTAGGATGTAGGCTAGTTGAGCTTGGGCCTGCTGATGAGAGCTCTTCCCCAGTCTGGTGCATGGCCCCTAGCAGCCTGAAGAATGACTTGACAATGCCATGTTCCTGTCCAAAATGACATCAGAGTTGGTGCAGATACGGGGGTGCAGCAAAATAACAATGTGTTCTTCACACCTTACAAAATGTGAGTAGCTGCACTATTCAAGTTACCCCTTCCAGCCCTCCAAGCAATCCGTCAAACGAGGGACTTGCAGATGGAAAAGTTTTTGTCCAGGAAAGAGAACTGGAAAGGACCACTGGGGTCAGAAAGGCATTTCCCCCCAGGCCAAACTGCTTTTTTCTCCCTTTTTATTGCTATCTGCTGCCACTGAAGTGACCTGGGACATTTCTGTGTCATTTTCTAATTTTGTGGCTTTTGATCTTTTACACTAATGGTCTTGATTTTATTAGATGATGATAGAAAATTTCATCACTTGGGAACAGAGGGAGAGGCTGCATGGATGTTTTGTGGACCAGTCAGAACTACAAATCTGTTGGCCTAAAATGACACAAAATTATATCCTTTTTATTGATTTTTCAAATGAAGGAGAAATCATACTTTCAAAGAACTGTCTCAGATACTACAGGGAGAGAAAGGCAAGTCAAGTATACAAGCAAGGAGAAAGGCACTGATCCTGAAAAGCCATTTGAGTAAATTTACTCACAGGATCAGTCACATAAACCAGTTCCTGAACTGCGTATTTGTGGATCACAAGCATAGTACCTGAGAAAGGTAGACAGCAGTTAAAATATTGTTCCCCAAAAGTCTCCTACACTAAAGCAGTCAAGGGTCTTCATCTGCTGCATAAGGCTTAAGCCTATGCCGAGCTCTTAAAAATGATAGTGACTATTTTCAACAAAAGAATTATACGAGGAACAGAAATTAAAGGCAGAAGCAGGCTCCTAGCTACCTATAATTCCAGGTGTAAAATCCTTTTCTCTTAGAAAGAATTCATGTTACAAAATTAGTTTTATTTGGTATGCTATTACACAGATTTATGCTTCTTAATTTCTCTGTTCACTCATCTTCTGGAGAAACAAAAAGGAAATTAAAACCAAAACCTGATAGTAAACATACATTATGAAATATGAAGAATCATGGGACCAACTGACCACTCCAGTGATTATGAAAACTGTAAACTATTTAAAGAGAGCACTTTTCACGGCTCTTCATTAGGGTCTGATTACCTCAGCCATTAACATTTGGCTCTTATTATTATGATTGTGAAATACTGTTTACACTAATGGACAAAAGAAAGTTGACGTGGCTATCTTGATTAACTCATCAATAATCATTTGGAATAATTTTTCTTCATTCACTGGATGAATCATTCACACGTCCTTTAATAATGCACATTGTTGTATAGTAAATTAGCATTAAGATTTCCCACCTCTGGGAGCTGCACGCTACTTCAAAGTTTTGCTCAAAAGAGATTTAAAATGTGAATTTTACTTTAAAAAAAAAAGGAATATCAGAAAACAATGACTTCTTTGTAATTGTTCAGTACACCAAGACATGTAGCCCTCAGGTTACGCAACTGAGCTCAACCTTTAAGCCACCAGATACTCGATGTGTAAAAATCATACTCCCCTTCTATTTACATTCTATTTACATTCTTCTATTTACATGCTCTGGAGAGTAAAGCAAAACTCTTATTCCTCCTAAGGCAAACAAAAACTTGAATAATAAACTGAATAAAATGAAGTCACCTTTACCTAAACAGATAAGAATATAACCAAAGCCCACCATGCTGTTTGTGGATACAACCTTGCAAGCCTCCACTTGTGCGAGGTTTCATAGCCAGTGTGACTGCACACTCCGACTGTACGCGTGGAAGTATGTCCCAAGAGCTCAGCCCTATTTCCATGCAAAAAGCCCTGACAAGTCAGCTTCTTGCTGAGGTTCATCTGTGCAGGACAGGAGGAGGTGAGCCTCTCCTGGCTCTAAGCCATGCCATGGTCACCGTGGCAGGTAATGGCCTACCTCAGCTCTTTGCAGCAGCAGCTTGCACATGCCTCAAACAGATAACTGTGAAAACACGGTGACACCAACCTCCTCCTTGCAAAAGCCACCACTAATAGCCAAGATAATTCTCAAGATTCTCAAGAGGCTTGGCTTTTCCCTTCTCAGTGCATTTTCCTCTGTCTCTTCTCCCAAGATCACTACTTACTTCATTTCTGAAAATGCAGCAAGCAGCTGTCTTACCATTTAGCCCTTTACTACCCATTGTAATTAGACCTCCACAGCTCTGAGGAAAGGCAGACTACTTCTTTGACCTTCCTGACTGAACCCATCACCTAATAATCACAACCACCATGAGTCAGGTGGCTAACCATCCCGTGTCCCAACAGCGGCCAGTGGCAGATCGTCAGAAAGAAGATAAAACAGGGTAGATGTATAGTGCTACGTCTATGACACAGTTTTCTCACTCTACAGCAATTTGCAGATTAGGAGCTTCCTAAGCCAGGCAGGGCATCTTGGCATTTAGCAGACAGATTTTCTTCCATTGATTTTTCTAATTGCTTTTTGAACCACATAAGCCTGTTCCAATCCTGTGGTGGTGATTTCCAGAGTTTAACTGCACACCTTGTGCTGAAGTAACTTCTTTTGCTTATTTTCAGTCTGCAATCTGATAATTTTTTTAATGGCTCCTGATAGTTGTAACAGAGAAAACAAGGAATAGTAATTCCCTATGCATTTTTTTCATGACTGTCAGGATTTTACAGCTTTCTATCATCTCTTCCTCCATTATCTCTCTTCCATGCAGAGAAATGCTAGCCTTTCAACTGCACTCATGGTTTACTGCCATGACCAAACTGGTTTTTCTATCTTATATTTCCTTCTCTTTTCCTAATTTTGTTTGGGTTTTGCCCACTACTGAACACTGGCTAAATGTTTTCAAGACCTGGGATAATGGCGTTGTGACAGTAATCAGTTCAGAGCCCATTACTATGCATGCAGTATCAGATGTGTTTCCCTCATGTACACTAATTTACTTTAATCTGTACTGAATTTCATCTGCCTTTTTTATTTCCTAGACACTCTAGCATGAAACTGTTATGTACATCTTTTAAAGCCTTTATGGTTTAATATTTTTCTTTAACTGGTCTAAATAACATCACATCAGTGAACACACTCACTACACCATCACCCACTTTACAAGCAATTGTCTATCTAGGTGTAGAACAGCCCAGGACAAGCACTAGCTCCCAAAGGACTCTCCTGTGACTTCTCTTCATTGAGCAACCCAATCATTTACTCTTGCTCCTTGTTTTCTACCTTTAAATAACTCATTTATCCGTGTGAAGAACTTCCATTGTTCACGGTTCAGTTTCTTTAGGAAGCTTTGGGGAGGAGCCACACTAAAAGAAGTCTAAAACTGGGGAAGAGGAGAAAGGAGAAACAAAACACTTCCATTTCTGTATATCCCACTTTCCCTTTTTCAGAAACACACATCTCGGCTACAATCTGACATGAAACTAATCTTTCTGAAGACTACTGCATTTTTTCTTTTTGTAGATGGTCTTTCTTAAATAGCATGGTTCCCAGTTGCTGTTATACGACTATTGTTATAACAGTAACAAAATCACCAAGAGTCATTTCATTAATTCACCCACTGAAAAACTGTTTCACAAGAAGGAAGTTTCCATTGGGGATGGAGAAGGAGAATAATATTTTCTTGAAAGTAAGGATTAATTGGAAAATAAACTGTGTAATGGATGCTTGTGGAGGAATAAATAACATAATGGAATATTTGGGGTATTTTCCTATCTTTATGTACAGCAAGTTGTCTACATAAAACCCCCACTCATGGAGATGAGAATGAATGCTACATAAATATTAAAATACTTTTTATAGTTACAATGGGAAACACATCTTCCTGTGCTTTACAGCTGAAATAGTGCTTATCTGCTCTTTTCTCTCCATGCTTTATGTAGCAGCTATTTCGGCACGCCGAATCTGCCTGCTGAGCGAGGAGGGCAGCTGTTCATCTGGTGCACATTTCCACCGCAACAGCTCCGGCAGGAACATTTGCACCTCCAGCCAACGCTATTGGCATCGATGGTGCCAGCGGGATCTGCAAGATTTCCGCTCTTTCATACACCTATCGTATGACAACACTTGAATTGTGTAGGTTTGTCATTTCAGGAGACACAATTCAAAATCTCTTGAGCCTATTCTCAAAGCTCAAAAAGAATATAAACAAAGGAAATGACATGTGGTTTTATGATCACTGCTATAAAACATTTTATCAGCTGAGGGACAGTACCCCAAGCTGCAATATATATTCAAATGAATAATTCTTAGTTAACCAGGTAATTCTCTTAATTTTGCTAGTTTTTTATTTATTCTAGCTTCTTAGCCATTGCAGGCCAATCTCTGTTTGTGTCCAGTTTGGGGAGGGATCTGGCCTAGCAGCTAGACATTTGAGCCTACAGAAACAAAAATAATTTTTTTACTACCATCAACTATGAAGATTTGCAGAATGAGAAATAGTTTCATTTTCTCCGTTCTGCTGCCCTGTCATTTTTCTGAAGTCTGAGAAGATAGGTGCCTTGAAAAGTCACCACAGAGGTAGAAAAAAAAAAAAAAATCAAAAAAGTGAAATTAAAACTTAGACATGTAATCAGTGGTTCTGAATAAAAAAATCTGAGGCACTGAAATTCTTACATTTAACAATAAGAAAATTTTCCATCAAAATCTATACTCTTTACCCAAGCAAAAAATAATTTTGACCAAAATTCTATTTTCCAGTTGGATATGGATTTGGCTGAGAATCTTTCATCAGTTTTACTGGGCTAGAAAGGAGATGCCAGTCAGTGTGTTTCCCTTTTTATCATTATAGGAAGAAGTATTTATATAGAAATAGTCTTCATGCAGCTCAAAGTCTTCCAAGTTCTCAGCTAAATGTGCTTCCTTTTTTTCCACAATAAGCACATTTGCAAATCTTTTCTGGGGCATATTTTTGTACACACATTTACGTTCCATTGTTCTCTTGTTCCCAGTAAACTGCTCCTTTAACTGCCCTTAATTCAGAAGCCTTTGTACTTTTGATCCGTATCAATCTTTTCCTTAATAATTCATGTATAATAAAGGTAACAGTGCTTAGTTAACTAATCGTTTTTCTTCATTATTTCATTTGAGAAACAAAAAGTTGTCCTTTCCCTCATCACCCGAGTCAAAATTGCATCAACAGGGGAGAACATGTAAGTAGAAATGTTTAGAGCAGTAAGAAGTGAGAGTGTGAGAACGAATAAAGACAACCGACATTACTTGCCTGCTCCAGCACACAAGCACGGCCTGTCTACTACACACAGTGGGAGCTATTTATGTACTGATGAACCCGATATGCATTAATGAGTTCACTTGAGGATTTATGCAGTACCATTATATGATCATAAAAAGCGTTGTTGGAAACCACGAAAATAACTGGAAAAAAAGTCTCCTTGAAGTAAAATATTAATACATGAAATTTTTCAGTATATATATTAAGATGTCCCCATTTGCGAAAAATTCAGTGCCATTAACAAAGTACAGTTTGGTTTAGAGTAAGTGGTGAGAGGACTGGATCATTAGCTACAAAGAGGAAGACCCTCAGCTCTTCAATAATGTAGCTGCACTGCTGACCCGCTGCAACATAAAGAAAACTTAACACCTTGTGAAGTCTAAGAGGACAAAACCAATTAAATCCTGTTTCCAAAAAGATCTTATTTCCAAAAAGCACACCAGTATAGGAAGGGTAGGATATAATTTGGATACTACGCTTTGGCTCCCGAGATCTAAAAATACCCACCAAACTGATAAGAAGACAAAGGTATCCATCTATATTATATATATAGGTGTTTGTATGCACACACACACATATAAATATATAAATATATATGTTTGGTTTAATCATGTTTAAAAATAGAGGAGACTAGGACTGGTAGCTTTTCTGCCATTTTGAAGCATGACACTCCTTTACTATTCCAGCATCCTGCAGACACAAATCACGCGTGGCCAGATGAGTTCAGATTTCATCTATCTGAGTGAAGTCTTGGGCACTGCTCTATAGGAAATATGCAAATGCCAAAAATAGCTGCTTGAACTAGAATTAATCACAGCATCATGCCCCATTCCCAAAATGGCTCCAGTGACAGGAGGTCTGAGAAAAAGCATCTAAGAGTTTTGAAGGAGCAGGGTCAGACTGCATATTTGATTTATGTAAAAAATACGATGCCCTGTCACCTGCAGCTAGATGTTAATTTAGTATAGTCTTTACATTGATGGGGCTGTGCTGTTAACAGCTGGGTAGAGTTCACTGTACAGGACCGGGCATGGTATCAGCATTAATCAATTAACAAAAACAACCACCTTCTGAAATCCCTCAGTATGTACAAATTCTCTGGCATAAGCCAGAGTATAAGTACTTTGTTTTGTGTATTTAATGTAATGATAATTTGCTATTTCTTAAGTGAGTATCTGCTGCCTGTAGTCAGCTTGCTTCATTGATCTCCCTTTTTCTAGCCTCTGTCACCTCGCCTCTTTAAGTATTTTTCTTTCAAATCAAACCTTTAAAAATTTTCACAATAACATCCTCAATTAAAAGAACAACATTACTTTTCAAGTAAATTCTTGGCAAATTAGGTGCCTTTTATGGACAACACACCAACTTAATTTCCATGCTTTAAAAATTAACCTACCTTTGACTGAAAAGTGTAAAGCCTATGCTTGCATACAAAGTCCACCTGATTTTGTAGCTTGGTTAAAAAACAATAACCATAACAATATGGTGAAGACATATTAATCTAGTTTTATGATGCACTAAATAGACTTTGAGTAAACAAAAATAATCATGAAGGGAAAATATTAATCTTTAAAAGTATGCAACACAAAAGCATTGATCAGCTATTGTGGTCCTCCCAGCTCCTGAGACTGCAGGAACTGTCTGTCCCTGGGGTGGAGGGACGCTCATGGCCCTGGGGAGCCACCACCACACCACCAAACACAGGAGCGGGTGCAGTAAAAGTAAATGCACCCCATGCCGACATGCTGATATGCTGACCCCAACAGCTAGGATGACTTTTGGCTACACGTCCTGGAGGCTTTTGCTTTGAGGGGAGAAAGAGAAGGTGCCTGCTGCTCCAAAGGGGAAAGGTCCCCCGTACCGCCAGGTGTTCCTGGCCCCTGCCCTTTGCTGACTGCTCCTCCTCCATGCTGGCCGTGGGATGACAAGGGAGGGGAAGCACCAGGAGGGCAAGGGGTCTTGTGATACCTACCCCCTGCCAACATCTTTGTCATTTTCTAATGTTTCATGAAAAACAAACTGCAGCCAACCTTGTGAACTTTATCTGAAGCACCCACATGAGCCCTAAAAATGCACTTTGTTCTGAATAAGTCTCTATAAAGCCCCATTGCTGTCTAGGCATTTTCATAGATTTGTTTATTTTATGTACACCAATAAATGAGTAGTTGCAAAAGACTCTGAAACAGCTGGGATATAGCATGAGTCATATAGTAATTGGCAAAACATGAATACTATGAGTGACAAGCGTTTTACAGCCAGGTTTTTCTGATAATGCAGAAGAAGTGCAAAAAAGGGCCAAGACTAAAACTGCCAGAGGAGGCTCCTCCTTTGTGTGTCCCAGGCAACTCCTGGAAGAAAAGTCTTGCTGATCAGCAAGACCTGGCTCTCAAGGTTTCCTCCTGCCAGACTTTTAGTCCAAGCGTCCCGTTTTGGGACATACAATTACTCAGGTTTGCAAAAGCCAAAGGATTCCTGTTTGCACCTGCACACCCCTATCTGTGGAGGTCCACTGAGAGACAAGAAAAAGAAGTGCTTCACAGACCCAAACTGTAAGAGGGCTCTGCATATGCAACCAGGTGGGTGACCCCTCTCATAGTGATAACTAGTGGCCTTGCACCTTTCTCTGGTGCTTTTCCTCAAGGTACTGCTCCCTCTTAGAGGCATGGTGTTCTGGAAAAATCCCTGCATTCTTTTATTTATTTTTTTTTTTTAATGCTGCTAGGCAGCAAATTTGGCCTTGGTGAGACATGTTAGACTTTACAGAAGCTCTAAGGACTACAGGCAAATAAACCCTCAAACAACTTTTCAAAATCTTAATGATTTTTAAGCTTGCTTTTTCTTCTCCCCCCCCCCTTCATTCGACTCATGATTTCAGCAGAATCGAAGAGATGCTGGTGCAGCTTAGAGCAGCAGTTGTTGGCACATTACCTACCGCCCATGCCTGCATACTTGGTGTGGACACGGACCGTGTACAGACTTATACATGCAACTGCTGGCCTGTCTTATCTCTCCTCCCTCCCCCGAAATGTCCTAGCTTAGGCCTTGGGACAATAAAGGGCATGCAGGCTGCTTTTTTACTCTTTGAAACACCCCCGGAGAATCATTCCCAGGCAGAGGAATGCTCACTATGGCCGTACCCAGTCGAGCTAGAATAGCAGGTCTGCATGACAAAACTCTTCTTAAAGCTATCCCATTCACCACCGCTATTTGCTTGCCTCGGATTTCTTGCCTTTCACTTCCTGTATGTGGAGAAGGTGTGGAGCAGAGCCCTTGCGAATCACGGTAAAAAGCACCAAAAGAAGGGCTTTTTGCAGGAAAATTGCGAATGCTTTCAGTTAAACAGACAGCCACCTAAGCCCCTGCCCGCATCTTCTTCAGGTTTCAGGAAGTCTAGCTGTGCTGCTCTTCAAGCCGTTTCCACCCGCAGTTACCCACCCATCCACCCCTTCTTACGCATATAATAAAACAAACAGTAAGCATGCAAAAAAAGTATCCTTTCACCATGTCACTCAGAGTTACCCTGTCACGTTCGCGAGTCTGCCTGTCAGAATACAGCGGCTGCAAGTTCACCGGAATGCTCAGAGTTTGTCATTTCATGACTGGAGGCTGTGAATTGCAAATAATGCAAGTACTAAAATCATAGCCCAGTGCCAGCTGCCCTGTAGGAGGGACTATAAACTCTGCAGCCAGAGTAAACAGCAGGATACTTTGAGTGACCACTGCTTCATCCTCCCACACATATCTTATTCATCTTGTCTCCTTTTGATGACATTAAAAGCTGCTGCAGCATAAAAAGAAATATTAATCTGCAAGAGAAATATGAAGAGCTATTTAATACTCAGGCAAGCTAACAGATCTGGAACCATGGCATAGCTGTTACTGTCATCAACCAGCTTTCTAACTGAACATAAGTTTTGGTAAGTTACGATTGTCAAGGAATACAGAAGGAGACAGAATATACGAAGTATTTATATGACTTCTCATGTGACCCAATAAGGTGCAAAACTAACCATGTTTTATTACATAGTTAAATAGTTGCATTTAAGCCATTCTGCAGAAGACACAAGCAAAGCTTAGAAGAGCTCCCTTGTTTTCCACAGTTTTGAATAGCATAATTCCCCCTTCTCAGAATTTATTGAAAACTATTATTTCTTGACTTCATCAAATAGATGGTCCAAATGCAAAGGAGAAATGAGTTGCTGCACTGCCCTCATCTTCTGCCTGCAGGCAGGCAGGTGTTTCTGAAAAAATAGTGTAAAGCTCTGCTGCTAAACCTGTAACAGGGTTACTGTGGACACACAGCAAGGGACTCCTTACAAAAACCCTCCACCAATCTTTGCAAAAGAGCTGATTCCTCTGTTAGACCGCCACAAATCCGCTGAGCTTAACAGGTCTAATTTTCAGCAGAGACCAGTAGGATACCCAAGGCAGGCCCACAGTTACCAGCCCAGTTAAATTCTGGTAGGGAAAAAGCCCATGCAATCTTCAGAAGAAACCGAAACAAAGGCTCAGCAGCCAGCCATTGTGGCTTCAACTAATCAGAGAGAAACCACCTGCAGGAATACCCCCTTTTCTGTTTACTCCCAGCAGAACCTTCCAAATGATGATTAATCACTGAATAAACTGAACAACTGACAATGACATAATGACAAAGGGAAGGCAGAGAGGGGCACCAGCACTGGTGGATGTGGCTCGAGCATGGGTGGGTGGAATGGCCAAAGAAGATGGATGGCCTGAAAATGCTTGACACTTAAGTATCTCCTATGTAGCAGGAGGACGGCTATGCTGAAGCGAGCTGCCAACTTCAAGCAAATAATGCTCTGCACAACGAGCTGACACACTTCCTTCAGCTGTCAGCAGCAATGCAGAGGGGCAGCTTCCTCAGGAACAAACTAATGAGGCTTTTAATTGGGATGTGAAGCCCTGATAATAACAGAAATAAGAGATACTGTAAATGACAGGATAATCCATTACAGTGGAAAGAATTGTGAATGTTTTACTGATTATAACCACAGATTATCCTACCTATGTCGCTACTAATTTGAAAAATGATGAATCATAGGGTTCAAACAGGACTCAGATGAGTCAATTAGACTAAGTAGTGATATCAAAAGCTCATATTTTCTGCACTTAGGAATCAAGCATGTTTTGCCTAACAACAAACAAAAATGAGCTGTTTCACGCTCTCAGTTGACCAAGTCATTAGCAACATGGAAGAATACTTCTTTAAATTTTCCATTTTTTCAGATGTTCTTGCCCCCATGGAGTCCTTTCTGGCAGATGTTTATTAGCAGGAAAAACATTTGCAGGAAATGAAATATTGTCTTACAGCATTCTGCTGATTCCACTTCTCATTTTATCAGTTCAGGGTTAGTTTAGATGTTTCCGTGAATATCAACGTAACGAGAAAACTTGCTATTAGCCAAACTCTGCACATTCAGTACTCAGACCAAAATTGAGCTCCAGCGTACAACTGGGGCATCACTTCTTCTCCCCTTACACACATAATGCTCTCCCAGAAGTTGAAATGCAAGTGGTAGAAGATTAAGCCTTAGGGACGAATTCACTATACATCGTGGTTTGGGCAGTTATTTACACTAATACAGAAAGATTAGGTAAATCTTCACACCCGCCAGGAGATACATGGGCATTAAGCACCTTACTGCCTTTGAAAATATGGCTGAGGTATCACCTGAGTTGAAAGGTGCTTTTACTGAACAAAGAAAGATTGTCTGGCTCAGTCTTGTGCCAGTTTTGCACTGGATGAAACAAGTAGCAAAACTGAAATAACGTCAATAGGAGTAAATCCTTTTCCACTTATTTTGTGATTGGTTTTGTTTGATCTTAGGAATGTAGCACAGGTATAAAGAGGATTTGAAACAAACTAAATCAAAAAAAGTTTTGATGACTTGGTTTTCTGCTTTTGGGATTTTTTTCCCTTCTTCCCATAAGGGAAAAAAGAGGAAAAAGGGAAGTACTGGGATAAATCAAATCCCAGATGCTTTTATTTTAGCTTCAGGTTCAGTTAGAGCATATTCCATTTTGAATTACTGAAAGTAGGAATATCTCCATGTATCTGAAAACTGCTGTGAATATTTTCTGTATCTCAAAAGGCATTTTTTTTTTGTAGGGGAAAACATTCACAAACCACTTCAGCTATGTAGAATATAAATTAAGACCGATCTCATTCCAATTATGGCAATTTGCACTTTCTTACTGATTTAACAGAAAACAGACAATTAAGATGAGAGTTACTGCAATGATGCATCTGCACTTCCAGACTTTAGCCTATGTCAGTATTTTTATAGTGTACTTCCTTGGCCAATGGTTTAGTAAAATTTAGCTTTCTCTACCATTTTCTATAAAAGGCCTCTGTCACCAAATGCAACATTAGAAATACCCTAACTTTGAAAAAAATAAATAGAAATAAAGATTTGAGGACTGAGACATTTATACAAACCCAAAGTAATTTCCTGGGGGCAGAAACAGTCATCCAGGAGCTTTTATCATTATAAAACTGGGATCTTGTCACAGTGCCCAGAGAAGGACTTGCTCAGAGTGTCTTTCTGTAACAAGCAATGCAGAGACTATTCCTTCTGTACGATACTCCTTCTCAGCACAGGAGGTGGATTAACTACATGTAGTAACGTGCACTTCTATGCAATAAGCTTGCAGTTGCCAAATGCCTGAAACTGTATTCAGCTCTGTCTGAGAAGCCTCCGTCACCCCACCTCCTCAGCAGTATGGGCACTTTCCAGCATTCCTGTTTAAGCTGCGTTACAAGAGGGGGGCAGAGAAAAGTGAGAGTATGAACTGTAACGTAGCACCTAAAGTAAGGCTCGGAGCCCAGCCATTGCTCAAGGACTAGTTGTGTATTCTGCATATGACATCCTGATTTCAGCTCAGACACTGCAGATCCTTGTGTGGCCTAAACCCTTTTTGAAGAGAGGTTTTCTTTCCCATTCTCAGTCATGAACGTGCGGAAATTTTCGCCGCCTTTAATTACAATGTTACAGGACTGCCAGTACTTCCCAGGAACACCGCTACATACTCTGGGAGGGCTCCTGAATGTAAGTGTGTACATTTTCAATTTTCATACTTCATCCTGCCATATCTGTTCCATTCCTCCACCATATCAGACAATTCCTCATGACAGCTACCCTGCACATTATCACCGGCTATCTGCACAAGCATCTTCATGTTTCAAGTTAACTGTTTTTATCCCTTAAAATTCACATCACTCACAATAGATGGTCAAAATCCTCCACACAAAACCATTCCTGCTCTTTCGCTGGTACAAGTAGTCAGTGCTAATTCTTGTCAAAGTTCTCCCACGTCAGTTGGGTGCTCAGCTCAAACCTTCCAAACTCTCTAGTTATTCTGAGGAATCTTAACTCTTAACAAGAATTGAGATTTTTCTCAAAATCGTCTAGGAGTATTGGGCCCCAATATTGTATATTCCAACTGCTTTGCACAGTCATTTGCCCAAGGACAATGCATAAATTTAAGGAGACCATTTAATGTTAAGGGTACAACCTTTCCTACAGAAAGGAAAATTTCATTTTTAGCTCTGCCCAGGCACTAGTAACTATTGCCAAATTTGTTAAATATTTTTTCTCTACACTGACATCTTTTTATTACAGCACAGACTTTTCCACAGATTTTTGGAATACCAGTCTGTGATCTCTGCTGTCCTCTCTCAGAGATGATCATTATTCACAACCGCACTAGCTGCAGCTTCTTGAGGCTCTTTTCCCTCACATTCATGCTTCTACATCTATATTTTTGGTCAACCCTCCCAGTCCTTTTTCAATGTCTATTTCCAACAAATATTTTGCTCATTTCCTTTAGATTTTGCATATGTATTTCTTTTGATCCAGACAGGATCAGGAGATTAAGATGAAATGTTTTGAGGAAAAGCTTTCCCTCAGTAATTCCTGCTTTTTATTTTGCATAGCTCTCTTCACTGGCTCTTAATGAACTTCGAAATGTACAGATAAGATAATATTAAAAGGCTCAACCACAAGGTTAGAAAATTTGTGAACAGGCAGGGAAGTGCAGATAACTTACTTTGTTACTGTTCCTTCATTTTCTTTAGATATTTCTTTTCTGAGTTCTTATAAAAACATACATCCCAGTGAGTGAGGAAATAGTAGAAGAGAAATAGGAAAGTACAGACAGTGCATTTTCCCTTCAAAATGTTTAAAACATCTTGTGCTCTTTCTTTGCAACAGTGAAGATTGATGTCTTTTTTAGGATAATGCTTCAAGGAACTACATTACAAAAAATACCAGCTTCCTTTCAGCTAGTTCTCCGCATGTGGCAGGATATTGGTGAAAATCAGCAAATTTGGGATGTTAATGTTCAACCAGGTACAGTGAAGGGTGCAAAGCACTTAAAGACAGATCAGCTTGACAGACTCTGCACTCCAGCCTATTTAGCAGGCATGTACTTCAGTTGTAAGTTGCCTTGTTTAATTAGCTACTGAGGTGTTCCATCTTCATCCCTAGTGCCTCATGCCTCATAGGATGCAGAAGCAATCACTGCTTGGGACTATGACGGAGCAGGGCTTGATTGTTCTACAAGATGTCCCATGGATGGGGACCAGACACTGTTGATTAACCATTAACTTTGCAATTCTTAACATCAGGTTTTCTTCTTTCAGTGATGCTAAGATGGACACTTTGGAAAGATCTGAAATGCTGTGCAGAAGATGACAGATTGCTTTGTGTGTTTTAAAAAGGGCTGATTACAGCAGGGTCTACCACCAGAGCAATTTAAGAATGAGAAAAACATGGGAAGAGATGGTAGAATTTCTATGAGACTTTTTAAAAAATACATACACACACACAAGCACATTTGAAATGTGTATAGGAGTGTCTCTACTGAATATATTTCTAATAAAATACGTATACAGGATTAAAGCATACCTTGCTGAAAACTCCTGCAAAAACACTTTTTAGCAATCAGCAAAATTCATCAGTTCATAGGTTTACGTTACTTTTCCAGAGTGAAGAAGAGACACTTGTGGAAAATAAAAGTAGAGGTGGGCTGGTATGAATAGCTGAGAACTGGCTGCAGAGACCACACTGAAGTAAATGTGCTTCTTAAAATATGTATTTCCAGTGTTGACTGCAAAACCACTTGAAATCTTTTGTACCTTTGACTCTGTCCATCCTGAAATACCTCCACAATTTAAGTTCTCAGATGCTTCAAAAGGATTTCTAGGAGCTCTGCTGTGGAGTATTTCATTTTCTCTGTGAGGTTAGGCTATGCATTTAGGTTATTTTAGGTTAGTAGTTAGTTAACAGTCTAGACTTTTATACCCATCCCTTGCTCATGACTCCAAGTAACTATCTAAGTAAGCAATTTTCAGTAGTTCCCATGAAAACAGCCTTAGTCCAGTGCTGGCTATTATAGTATTCACAATATGCATCAGTTCTAACTGTTCACATTAGTAAGCCCACTCTCCTGACCTGTGAGCTTTCTTTTTCCATGCCTTCAAGAAAGCATTGCAGAGAAGGGCACAGCAATCTAGCCTTGATATTGCCGCAAAGCCTTCAAATTTCTTCAGCAATTTCAATTTGTGGTTAAGACTGCTGAGACCACAGAAGAGCACAGACCTCTGGCGGTGATCTGCACTTAGTGCTGGGCAGACATCCAAGTTTCATGATCCCATTTACATGGGATTGTAGCATGGTGGAACTGGCATCTTGATTTACAACAGTCCAGGTGAGATTAAGTCATGTCAGAGCTGACCTTGAAAATGGCCAATGTGACGTTTTGACCAGGCCAGGCCAGGCCATCAGTAGTGTCTCCAGACATACTAATCCTATTGACCAGAGAAATCAAATGATAACACTGAAAAAGCACTCATCTACCTAAAAGGAGTCAGCTTAACTTCCTCAATTTAGTATCTCCCTTCATTTGTTTAGGAACACAGGGATATCCCTCTGCTTCCTCTCAGACATGTCAATAATTTGCCAGACAGCAGGGGTGAAAACACTGCCATCTCCAGCTGCCCATCACACACCTCTGGGATTAGGAGCAGCACCAACTCTTCAGCTGCCACAGCTCACACCCAGTGCGCCCACTGAATGCAAACCTACTGCAGAGCACTTCATCTATTCCATTTGCCCCAAAGGCCATGAGTTTCATGAGCTTGGCAGCAGCTATAGGACGCTCAAGAAGATACTGTCTTCTGGCACACGGCACCTGCCCATGCAAGCACTTCCCACCCATTATGTGCCGGCACACAGCCTTGGAACTACATAAGGGTCTAAGGTCACAGATAGATTATCTGTACAAGTGAGGAGACCCCATTCCCCAAACTCTTCCCCCATGCCTCCCTAGTCAACAATGGCTTAAGCGTACTGGATTTCAGGACACGCTGAAGAATCCTGCCATTTACCAGCTCCTGACATAGGCAATTTTTAAGGAGGTTCTTGAAAGTTTTTGCAAGGCACAGTTATTTTTTGCCTTTCTTCCTCCCAGTCCTTTAATTGACACAGAGTAAAAGTTGTGTGATTTACATGTGCCTGGAAAGGATGGAAGCAGCTATTTTTAACTGTATCACTTGCTTTTAATTCCATCATTCAATTAGACCTATATTTTAGCTTCAGGAAACTTTCTTTTCAAGAGGTGAAATGCCAGCACAGTACACTAGCAGAACCATTAGCTGTCAAAATAAAACAGGCTTCATATTCACAGAACAACAAGATCAACTACACACGACAGAAATAAGATGGCAGTGCACTTTTACTTTTCAGCAGCTAGTGCAGTGTTTTCTGTATTAAATTTAATAGGCATTTTACATGGGATGTCAGATATTTTTGTCTCTGCAAATAGGGTTCTTTCCTTAAAAAAAAAAAAACAAAAAACCAAAAACTAGATTTCCTGCTGCTTATATAGGGAAATCATTGAAGGACAGCATGGAATTGCAGCCTTACACTAGCAATGACTAGGTAGTCATCATTTTTAAAAACAATGTCACAAAAGCTATTTCGACGCTGTCACTCTTAAGAATAATTAGTTTCCATCAAAGCAACAGATTATCTGTTCATGTTGTCCACTGGGTCATTACAATGGGCAACCAATACAGATAAATGGTATCTAATCTTTTCTGCTCTTCTATTGGACTGATTGATGGTTATAACATCTCCGATATTATAAGGCAGAAAAATTATGCTGACATTTAGAAGCAAAAGCACAGAAAGATAAAACTAAGTACAAAGCACATCCAACACCATAAAAAAAGAAAGAAAGAAAGAAAGAAAGAAATAGCTAAAGACAAATAGAACAGAAAAACAAATGACAATTAAGCCAAAAGAGAATTATAGAGGGGAACAGCTATACGTTGTGGGTGGCAAGGAGCTCAATTAATTATAGAACATGAAGGGAAATCCAGGCATTTCCATGAGATGTTATTAAAAGACATATTGACTGAGCTTTCTTTACATGTTATGCCTTAGAAGAAGACAAAAGGATTTCCCTGGTATTGATTTGTTCCTGGAATTGGTCGACTTCAAGACATGAAGAATAACATAATGAGAGGTGGCTGGGTAGCAAACAAGAAAGAACGAATTGCTGCCACTGACACTCACATTTGTGAGCTTCCATATATTATTGCCTTTTTCAATTTAGCATTTGTTCATATTGCTTGTCAGAAACCATTAAACCACAAAATATGCCCTAAACTAAAACCGGCAATGTTATCAGTTGTTCATCTACTGTACAAATTATCACCATTTTTAGCTGACCCGCTCAAGAGTATTAGCAACGTTAGCTAGCTGGCTGGATTTGCCATGTTCCTGTGAGGTACTAAATGCCCCGAACTGCTCCCGGGTAGGAGGGAAATAGCATTTTGGAGGAGCAGAGTTTTTGCCCCTAGCACTAAAGGTATCCATCCCATGTTCATCATGCTGCATCCTCTGCTGCACTAGTGTCGCAGCCGTAGCAGGATGACCACAAGACCGACCCTCCAGTCAGAGTAGCAAGATGAGGATGAGGTTGACTATCTGTATGACAGCCTGTGGGCTGAGGGCCCTTTAAACATCTTCTTGCTGGTGGAGATAAACAAAAGCATCTGCTTTTCTGTGATGGTCTAATCCTGACCGTGACAGGCTGTTGTATAAAATCACTGTGTGGGGACCATCCATTTGGGTGTTAGAGGAAAGAGGGTTGGCATTGCTACCCACTGTGTAGGCAATCACCAAAAGAAATTCAAAGACACTGTATTTCTCACCAGTACTATTTATGCCAATTTGAGAAAAGTAAGCAGCTCCATACTAATAACTGGTACTACACTACAGCTGGCTTCTTTCTGTGAGAGCAAAGGCTTGCAAATATAAATATCTTCCCTTACGTATGTGCTTAACAATTGCCCTTACAGTTATGATTCTTTGAGCAGTTTTGTATAGCACTAACAGTTTGACTTACAAAATAATTTTCTGTTATGATGAATATATCCACAGCAGGCAAACACTCCTCTATCTATAGATCCACAGTCAGATAGCTACCTTCAAAATTATATTATCAGTTATATTTCTTCTCATTCTCTGGCATTTACCCTTTTTATTTATCAGAAACTGCCCCTGGTTTTCACCTCTGAAATTTTGTGTATCAGCTGATTTTGCCATTTCTCTGAGATTCATATGATAGTGAGCTTCATGCAACAGAATATTTCAGTATGCAAATGTTATTTGGAAAAATAACTTACAAAATATCAAGGGCAACAGTGGATGTGGTAAGCTTTAGGCAGGCACGAGCCAAATAGTTTCTCCCCTACACCAATGTTCAGAGATGAATGTCTGGATAAAGAACTGTCTTTACATTTGCTGTCACTGATTTTAGGTTTTCACTCTTAGACTCATCCACGAGGTCAATGCTTCTGGGAAGGATAAATCACAGAGCTGCCCTCACTACATTTATAATTTCTACTCAGAATGAAATGTTTTCTCCATCTTGTGAGGATATAAGATCTCAAAACCATTCCTATCTCAAATGCAAGCAAAATGCCAGAATCTTGACATGTTTTCTGAATGAAAAAAATACAAAATTTCCATCATGCCATTTATAATATTCCATTAATTTCTAAAAAGGACAACATCTTACAGTTACATTTTTACTTCACATTTAGTTTGGAATTGAAATTTTTTGTTTTCAACGGCACTGATTAATTTTTCATTCTGTAAAACAGACTATTTTACTTCCGGAACACTAAAACATATAAATTAAGATTGAGAAATTTGTTCAAATCAACCTATCGTATAGCTTCCACTTCACCCGTTTTGGCTTTGAAAGGGAAATATTTTATTTAAAACTTCATAACTGTCTCTTCTAGTTATTTATTCAGATCTTTTTAAATGATTATAAATGTTGCTCATATAGGGTGTATCAGTCTTGAGGGACAATTACAGTATATATAACAGCTGAAGTCATGCTATTTCAAATATTAACCTATGAATACCAGGTTAACACAGATACCTGCAACTAAATAGCATGACATAACATAAATCTTCTGAATAAACTGCAAAAATATATGCACGAGTTCCAAACCCTATGTTTCAAAACTGTCTAAATTACATTATGTGATAACTTCAAAACAGAATTCCCCATTGCAGAGTTCGGCTTATGTGGTGCTATAGACTTTGACAGTGAGCCATTTTGTTTCATTTCTTCTACTGTATGCCAAGGGCACTCTGGTCTGGTTTGTTTTATTTTAATTGGAATTTTTCCTACCCAAGCCTCTGACATAGAAAAAAGTATCATGTTATTTCTCCAGTAGCATGATAATTTGGTAATACCATTTTAACTGTAAAAAATTTGCTACTAGTATTAATTTATAAAAGGCAAGGATTGAAATCTGAAGTTCTAGTGCTTTTGCCAAAGTT
Source organism: Fratercula arctica (assembly GCA_947846985.1). NCBI lineage: Eukaryota > Metazoa > Chordata > Aves > Charadriiformes > Alcidae > Fratercula > Fratercula arctica. The sequence goes on from CANTUZ010000010.1 coordinate 34,342,467, forward strand.
TAATAAATGTTATGCTCCAAAAATTTGTTTCTCCTTTATTATGGGTTGTTTTTTTTTTCCTTAGTCTATCAGATAACCTCAGAGTTGTACTAACTACAATGGAGATGGATAAAATAGAGCAGTCTTTCACTTAACCATTCAGAAACAATAAAGCTTACCCCACTTCTTCGAAGCAAAAGCAAATCCAAATCTGCTCTGAAACTTGGAGCTAATCTGGGAAGCTAATGGAACCACCTTTCAAAAAAAGCAAATATTTTGTGGCAGCACTGGCTGGAAGGGGCTTGTGCCTCTGAGCAAGGAAATAATGTTTTGATTCTCTGATCTCATCTTTTCTCAGTGAAACTCCCTATATACATAACCTGAGACTTTTTTTACTCTTATCACCGAGTACTCCTATGAACTAGAATTTGTGCAAAATCCTAATTTTTTTGCTACCTGTTCAAGTAAATGGGGTAATATAATTTCAAGTCTGAGTATTAACTCTTCCTCTCAATGGCTCAAATTATAATACTTAAGTTTCTTCAATATGTCCTCTATTTTTAGGAAATAATGGAATCAGAATAAAAAGATGAAACTTTCCACAAATGGAGATGCAGATACAACACAGATTAAGTCAATCAAAATCCTTCAAGATTTTTTAAACATTTCACTTTGATTTTTTAAAATCAATTTAAATCCCTAAGTGAAAAGTCACTTGGACTAAAAATGTAACTTTTCATTTAAAAAATACTCAAAGAAAGATTTCCATAGTTTCAAAGGTTTTCTGTATTTTTTAAACAAATACTATATTAAAAATCATCCTCCCTAAAAAAAAAAAAACAAACAAAAAAACAAAAAAAAACCAAACCAAAACCCCAAACCAAAAAAAAACCAAAAAAAACCCCAAACCAGCTTTGATTTCATACTCTCATTTTTTTCTGGGGAAAAAATGTTGAAATAATATTGACTGCCTCTACTAACAAACAATGAGACCTTTAAACCTGTGATAGCTACTGGGCAGGAAGACAATCCTCTCTCCTCAGGCTCTGTGACTTTGTGCAATTGTGCAAATTAAGGGGGATCTACTTAGCACTCTGCTTGTGATAAGTAAGTTTCAAGGGATGATTATGCTCTGATGTTACAAGTGATATGGCTGAGTGAATGAATGTAAAGTAGGAGGATGAGAAACTGTTTTATCTAGTTTTTTCTTCCCTTCTGTTGTCTGTTTATGCTGTGACATTTTCTTGTTTTAGCTCTCTTCTGCTTCTTTGGAAATTAAATGAGATCCAGTATCTCAGAGACTACTGGCACTTTTGGATTAGTGAGACTAACGTAAAAGCAATTAGCTAGGAAAAAAAGAAACTAATTGCGTGAATTTGATTGTAAAAAAATAATTAAAAAATCCTACAACAAAAATTTGCAGCAAAGGTGAGGTTTGATAAAGAAAGCCAGGCCTGTAAAACCCAAGACAAGAGAAGGTGCAGGCAAAGCATCTTTCTTGAAGCACAGGGACGAGAAGAATTGATGAAGGAATGGTGGGGCTGTAACAACACTGAAAGAATGGCAGCCTCATGTATTCAGCCTCACCAGCAATCTGCCAGCTGGCACCAACGTTTTCTAAACATATCCAGGATACTCAGAACAAGATGTTAAAAGCGATGTATTGTACTTGGTTTATACCAGGGAACCACAGACATATTCCACCTGGATGCCGGAACAGTTAAGTCTCGTGTGTTGTACATGGGAAGACTATATTTGGAAACCCATTCTGACAACTACATTCCTTTTGAGTTGCTGGCTGCCTGAACTCGACTTTTATCAGTTTGAACAAGAACAAATCTATCTAAACCTCATAACAAGGAAAAGGGTATTTGCACTGATGTCCCTTTGCCAGCATCTATTCATGTTTATCACATAGGATCTCAAATTTCACAGTCTATGTACCTATGAGAGAAAATAATGGCAAGTATAGGTATGTACTTTCCTATGCAAATTGTTAAACTGATCTGAAGCTCTAGCTTGTGACCTACTTTCTAAAGAGCTCTATTTAAATCTGTGATATACTATTGATTTTGATTTAAAGATTTGGGGTTTAATCTAACTTGAACTCAGAATACACTACTCCACGCTGTACTCTGCTTTGTTCCAGTTTAAAAGGTCATTTTGCAGTTTTATCTAAAGGGGTACAAATAAGCAACTTTTAGAAGTACACCAGGGTAAAAGCACTAAAAGCTTCTCTTTCTTTTCTATACATTTAGAGATCCAAAAACAAAGCCACCACTAAGGCATATAAAACTCTCTAAGCTGATCACAAACTCCTGATCGCTAAGGAAAACATTGGGTAGCAAATTATAGGCAAAACTCTGCTTCTCTGCATCTTGTAAGATGGTAAGCAAAACAGCACCATCTGAGCAGTACTTCTGATGACTGCATGCTTGGGACAGACAGAGATGCAGGGGCAGCAGACTTCACAAGTCTCAGTCCTGTTGTTCCCTGGCAGAGCTGATGAAAGACAACATAGTGCATTTGTGTGTGAGTATCCCTGCAGTGGATCATCTAGCCAGTCTTGCTTACAGGCTCAGGAAGCATTAGATTCTTATCATCCAGGTTTTCAGGTTAGTATACAAAATACAGACAGAGGAAGGCTACCAAGGTGCATACAGACTGTCTAATTTTAAGCATCTGACTTAAATGCCATAAATTGTACTCTGAGGGCATCTTTCTTCAGCTGAATATGCAGAGAATTTGCCTGTCTGGGCTCAAATCTAGGATGTAAGTGGTGCATGCATGTTCCGCAGAGTACACATAAAAAAGACAAGGTCCCACTTACAACTGCTAGCTGCTTGCATAGGCAAAGTTGCAACATCTCTCTTCCTTGAGACTCAGCCAGGTCAATGGGTCGCAGGCGGCACTGCCAAGCAGGCAGGGTATGGGGACCACAGAGCATGGGGGAAAAGGAATTAGCAGTCCTTCTTCCTCCTTAAAAGTACCAGCTCTGGGCCCTCCATATAAAGACCTCTAACGGTCCAGCTTTCCCTCTAACCCAAATACTTTACAAGCACATAGACCCCCAGACTGCCCAGGTGAAACTCACGGTGGCCTAATGTGGCTCCAGCTGTAGGTGCTCTGAAATACATACAAAATGAAAGCGGGCAGCAGATGGCATGGATATCATAACCTGTAATGATTTTTTCCCTTGTCAGTAGTACGAAACCTGCAATGAAGTGCAAAACCTTCACCAACTCTGGCACATCAGTTCACAGGGGAGGTGGTTCAGGCAGAGAGTCCCTGGTACCTCATTGTTTCAGCTTTCTGCAGGCCATGGCTGGGCAGAGAGCATAAAGAGCCAGTTCTGTGATTTCCTTCTAACTTTGTTAACAAACAGCTCTCAAGATCACCATTCCTGCTTTCAGCTAGCACTGAATGTACTGCCATTTGCAAAAGGTCAAACTAGATTCACCTGTGATTAATTCAATGAGTAGCTTGATTTTTACATTTACTGCCGCACTTCAAAGCAAGAACTAAGAACACACTGTAAACATAACTCTTACCATCAAACTAATTCCGTAACTTATGGTTACAGAAAAAATTAAAGTTCCTTGTTTGAAACCAGATGCATTTTCAAGAGCTCTTCTACCTGATTTTGTGCCCACACACTTCAGAGGTATCTGTGTGTTACATGCTGAGAATAGCTTACACGTTCCAGTCATAGGGGAAAGAGTTCCTCAGCTCTCAGCTAACACACACTGAGCAAAACTTGACTTTTCAGCTATGAAGGATACAAATATTTCTGAGATAGGAAACTAAGTGCTTGACTGTCAGAGCAACATGAGACAAAAGGCTGATATATTAGTAATCTAAATTTACATAAGACATGCCTAACCATATCTACATCTAGAAATATTTAAGAAATATACATTCCGATTTAGAGTGGCCCATTTGAAAGGAAAGATGGTTTTGATCAATCTTTTTAAGCTTAAGATAAAAGCCTCCAAAAGGACCACTAAATTAGAGAGAGAGCACTCTTGAACAGCTAAGGAACTTTCCCTGACCAACCAAATGCAATTCAGGGAAGCAAGTGCTCAAATCACGATTGATATGAGAAAAAAATAATTAATAATTGAAAACATTTGTTACTTGTATCTTCTACTACACCGTGACAACTTTCTTCACTGAGCCAAACCACTCTCCTTGCAAGCATAAGTGTCAGCCATGCAGTCTTCTACCCTAGCAATACTTGTGTGGGTGAGAGATCTTTGCTCTTTATCTGGGAACCCATCCTGGTTCTATAGTGCTTCTAAGTGCAATTCACAAAGTCCTTAGACCCTGGGATTTTGCAAGTGCAATGGAAGAATGAGAAGAATGGCAACAGAAGACTGCAGTGAGGTTGGGTTTTTTTTTTCAGGAAAGTAAAATCCAGGTCTAATATTTTAATACTGAGTTAGTAGTTCTTAGACGTCTTCAAGAAGTTTTTTTGTTCTATGATTGACAGACACAGAGAGCAACTGGAACAACTTTGTGTGCAGATGCAAAATATTTCACAAATTGCCACTTAGCCACAGACATGGCATTAAGAAGTATTCCAAAGTGAGATCTGTATCCTTGCATTTCAATAACTAAAATCCTAACTACTTAGTAAATCTTGACATTAAGCTCCTCAGGAGTCATTAGTGTTACCTAAGCAGATGCTGTAAGGGTTTTTTTAGTAATTATTTTTGCAGTGCTATCACTGGAACTTCACGGACACAAGACACAACCAACCTATGTAACATATTAGTTAAAACAAGTTGTAACATGTTCAAGTGCAATCTACACAGAAAAGACAAAAGGCTACATCAAAATATTTCATCATTGTTCCCCCAAGTAACAATATAATTTGGTATGTCCCAGAGCATGTTTGCAACAATACATCTACACAGAGAGCTTAGCCCACGCTCAATCTCAAACTTTTCTTCACACACCCTGCATAAAAGCCTTAAGTCTTAATTCACAGATCTTGCTCTCTTGCCTGCTGGGAATACTGAACGAAAATTCAGGACTGGGTCTCCTTGGTGTTCTACATCGTGGAAGGTGAATGCAAAAAGTAGCCAGACTTGAATCCCAAGCAGGAATTTCTGCTCACATTTTCTCGTTTGAAAATCAGTTCTAAAAGCAAAACCTACCTAAATGGACAATTCTACCTCCCACCCTCTTTCCCTAGCTGACCCAAACTCCAGCCTTTCCTTTGAGACGTTCACCAGAGTCTAGTGGATTGCCTTCCTCTTTACATCTACTGACAGTTGCTTTTTTTTCATCCACTATTTCAAGTTGTGCAGAATGTCTAGTCAGACATCCATTTATTGCAAGACAGGTAAAAGATACCAGAATTGCAAACTGACACATAGTGAGTTATAATTGAAAGAGTCAATGGAGAATCTCACAATTAAATAAGAGAAATACTTAGAAAGAAGCAGAGTTTGACAATAGTAATTTTTGTCAAAGCATCATATTTGAAGCAGTGGAAAAGACAGTGTCTTTGGTGCTGGGAAATTCTGTCCTTTCTGCCAAGAGGGAATTGAAATTCTGCAGTTACCTCCACAGTCCCAAGCTGCTCTCAGAGCCTGGACAATTTTCGGAATTGGCACAGGATCAGTTCCATCACAATATTTTCACTACCAGAATAGCAACACACAGCAAAAACTGGGGTATGGCCAAAAGCACATTGCTGGAGTTTATCTAAAATCTACCCAGCCGTGGCTGGGCTAAGTAACTAACCTTTAGGATGGCGAATAAGGGGGAGTCCATCCTGGAAAGCCACAAGACGTCTCTCCTGTGGCTGCTCTAGCCACTGTGCTGCCTTGGCACATCCTGTTATCTGGAGACAGGGGCTGCAGGAGAAGCTCTGAGGAAGAGGGGGCTGCTGTGGCTACATGCAACCCATTCTTTTGTAACAGGGTATCCTCACGCCCCTGGAGAGACATTTTGCAGCCCTGCAGTTGCTTCCCCTGTACAGCAGCACTGACTTTCTCCCTACCCATGGAGGAAGAACAAGCAGTGTGCCCCAGATCCTTTGAAGGGGCCTCAGTCTTGCAGAGAGGTAAGAAGACAGAAAGATCTATGGCATCTGCTAAAGTGGACTTCCTCCAGCTGTCCCACATATAAGAAAGAAGCACTCAGAACTGCAGATTTCCCTCTATATGATTTTGATTACATAGCCAAGAGATAGTTGATGGGACTTTTTGAACGCATAATATGAGTCAGAAGCAGCTCCATATACATGCTCACATATAGACCATAATTACGTCTTGGCTCTCACCTTTTTCTGCAAAGAGACAGGAGCATTTGATCACATAGACCAAATGAAAGTGTGTGACTATAAACAAAGCCAACACCTAGCTTGAGCTCGGAACAAGGTGTCGAGCTTCGTTCAGAAGACCCTGGTCTCTTGGGTCTTATGTTAAATGCATATTTTAAAGGAATATTTGCTCTTAGCAGTCAGGCATGTACACATATAGTAACATCAGAACAGATCTGATACTCACAAATTAATAACAGGTTTAAAACCCTGCAGTTTTTCCCGATAGAAGTCTAGCATTTTATAACAGGTTGAACAGCTGTTAGGGGAAAATATCTACTGTTTTATAGTAATTTGAGTTTCAATGAAGGGTGTTTTTCACTCTAGTCTCTTTAACACTCTCTATACGAAGTGCCACAGCTTGTCTTAAACCTGCTATTTACTGAAGTGAAAAGATTTTCAGGTATGAGGAAAATGCAATATTATCTGTTATAGATCAAAAAATAATAATGCTTGTGATAGGATATGATTTTTTATTTTTCACATATTTAAGTCTATATATTGTCTAGTATTGTTTCACCATTGTCTCATCATCAAGATTAACATTAAATCAAACAATGAATTATTCATGAGGTGTGAATAAATGGAATTAGCCTTTCTAGTGTTCACTCTGTAAATCGCATCTTCTGGATAAATGCTTTTTTTTCTTTTTCTTTTTTTTTTTTTTAATGTCTGAACACTAGAAATAATGACCTAGCTTGCAGCCTTGCTAGATTAGCTCTTGTTAGGGTGATATTTTTAGATGAACATAGGTCTCATCAACCAAGAGATGTCAGGTCTGCTATCATTCCTGTCAGCTTCCTAACTTCCAACAGTTTCCTTCTCCATCCCTAAACTCTACCTTCACCCCTAGTAGCCATGGTACCTGGAGCTCAGATGATTTGTTGAGCTTGACTCATTATCCTCTGTGTTGTAGCAGCAGTTAGAAACTGAATGACATTCAATTAAAATGATATTAGCAGCTCAGGAGTGATTTTGTTTAATTTACTCCTACTCAGATGTAAAAACATTAGTGACTTTTTTAATTGGACCTCATAATGTCTAACTCCTACTCAAATGCAATGAAATTAAAGACTTTGGTGGCTAAATACCGCTTAATTTACTCCTACCCATCTATAATGACATTAAAGATGCTTTAGGGTAGATATTGTTTCCAATCATTTATATTCAAAAGAAATGTGAGCTTATAGGTACTATTATTGAGCATATAATAAAATCATACAAGAAATGTATCTATACGGTAGGGGATAGTTGGTTACAAGTAATATTAAAAAGTAATCATTCATTTTTAATGCAAGGATATTAAAAAGTAATGTTAAGCACAAGAATTTGTGAAGTTTTCTGGTCTTCACAGCTTCTTCAAGGACGTAATCCTCTCCTTTTTTAATTCAGTGTGTGGTTTTATATGAAATATTTTTATTAAATTGCACATGGTTTTCAAATCTTTCTTATGTGATACTTATATGATAAATTCAAGGTTGACTTGTGTCATTACAGAGATTGACAACAAATCATACTTTTCAGTAATGGGGTGGTTCACTTTGCTCTGTAACTGTAACACAGCTTAATGGATTCTTCTAAAGTTCAAACATTTTAGAGTATGTAGTTCTCTGCCACATTTGTACCACTTTACCTCCCTTTTAAATATGACTTGTCCTATACTGAGTTGATACTGTTTGTTTCTAATACAAGTACCTACTCCATGTTTTGTGACATTGATAAGGCTGGACCATCAAATCCTTCGTGCCTCTCTTACTCACACAAAAAATCCATCGATTTGACTTTTGGCATATTCCTCTCTTCACCTCCCCAGTTTTAAAAAGCAAAATCATTATTAAAAATGCCTCCCTTCACTTAGATAAACTTCTAATTATTAAAATGAAAAACATTTACAAAATTTCACTTATGCTTGTATTATGAAGACAAGCTGCGCAGATGACAGATTTGCTCTTGAGATGGCAGAACAAGATTTCTCCTTTAATCTTGCGCTCTAATCTAGCGTGTGGCTATGGAGATGTTCAAATGGAAAGGCCTGTTCCAGCTAACTAGCACGAACCATTGCCAAGGGAGAGAGGAGATATTTCTCTTCTTCCCTCTTGGTGACACACAGCCAACATCCTTGTCCTGCTGACTGGTGGGTGGTTCAATGACTGTCTTTCACCCTACTTTTCAAGTGATGGTGCCTGATACCAGCTTCTTCCCATTCCAAATGGAACGTGGTCCCTTGAGCTCTTGAACATCAAAGCCTATCAGAAACCATGATCCCCAATTAATTTTCTGATTCTGAAGCATGAGCCAATGCATTAGTTCTGGATTTCTCATGTTGCAAATTAGTTTGAAACAATTTGTTAGTTTATAATACCTACTTTATAATAATTTTAAGGTTTCATTGTAAAAAACTATTTTAATCCTGGAAAACATTTGCATGCAATTTTGTAATTCATTCCACTTAAATCTGGAATTTGGACATGGGAGGATTTAGAATAATTTTTCCCTGGACATGGGCTTGCAAGGGGTGAAGAGCAGTGTGGGCTTGAAACACCAAGGAGCTTCAACACTATTTAGAGTACTCATAGCAACATCAGTAACTATATAAGCACTTAAAGTTAAGCACCAGTTAACGCAGACCATTCATGTGTCTTCTGCTCTGATCTGCAGCAGGTCATTTGTCAGGTCACACAATAAAAGGGACCACTCTGCTCATCTGGAGCCGTGAAGCGTATTCCCTCATTTAGTTCCTTTGGACACTGTGCCCAGCTGAACAGTACTTTGGCCTCAGGCACAGCATTAAGCGTATATATAGCTTGAGCTGCAAGACTGGACCGCTCTAGGAATTTATGCACTATGAACTACAGACCTTCAGGTGGTAAGGTTCTGACATGAGTTCATTGTGAGGTCTTGGGCTCAGAGCATGAGATACAGTAAGACTGGTGTAGGTATTTTGCCAGCACAAGGCCAGAACCTTCAATACTTTATGCCCTCCATGTTTATGGCACACACATGCAAGTGTGGTGTCACAACTAAACATTTCAGCAAGAGCTGGGAGAAACTCTCCAGTTTGGAGAGTCAGTCCTCACCTCTCGGCTCAAAAACTGTCAAGCCCCCACAGTGAAACACTGAATTTGTGTCACAGGTGTGGGTATCTGAGGCTGGACAGGGTCCACCACCCTCCAGGGAGCAATGGTTAATAGGTTGCATGTGCTACCATGTCTCGTGTTACAGCTATGTATCTGTGTGCATCTGCACATTTATTTCAGGACCATAGCTACTCCTATTTTACCTTTGCTGACAGGATTTTCCAAAACCTGTCTGGGTTGACACGTTGGATGCATACTGGTATTGATGTGGAGGAAAAAGAGGTACCCTAGATAGAATAGAAGCTCTCAGAGTAACAAGGTTATTACTATACATTTAGACATGGCTCAGCTATCAACAGATAATCATTACAATTTTATAAAAATAAACTACTACTGATATTTAGCATATTTACTGTAGATATGATTAATGTAATTGTCTCCACTTAAAGTGGTCAACAGGGACCACTGAGCATTTGAATTTCTGTTGTCACTACATCTTTCTCTCACTACTTTTTTCTGGCATCTCCTTCCCTAAAGCAGTCTCTGAATAATCTATTGCCAATGGGTACAATGAAAGGGAAGGGAAGCACACTTAGAATATGGTGAGTAAACTTAACATCAGTGGATAATTTCTGTAATAGGGAATACAAATAAAACACTATAGAAAAGAAGGTGGATATTAAAGCAGTGATTAACTGAACAAATTGTGACATTCCAGGATCACCAAAATCTGAAACATATGCAAAAAATGTACAAGGACTTCTAATTGACTTCCATGTCTTAGACATTAAAGGAATCATTAACAGAATACAGTTCTAAATACCTCGCACATACAGTGAAAATGACTCAATATCATCAATTCAGGTGTGAAATGACAAATTTTAAGATACATAACCAAGTACATATTTGTCTGCACAGGAAACCTCTCAGGGTGCAGCACAGTAAAGCACAAAGACTCAGATTTAATTGTAGGTTTTCGTGTACTACCCCTGAAGCCAGAAGCTTTTCTGAAGTCAAGAATACTATGACCAGGATGAAGTCCTTTAATGGATTGAGACTTAAATGCCTACACTGTGCAGAGATGCTTTGTGTTAACAAGGCATTTTATATTAACAAAGAACAAGAGAGAACACACACCTTCAGCAGGGAAAAAAAAAGAAATCTGTATAGTTGTCCTTTTCTAAGATGTGCATCTAATACGCTAAAATTTAAAAAGACAATTAACCTTCACCTAGTTTCCCTGCTCCAGTAACATGGGCTACGAGCAGATCACTTCCCATGGAGTGCAGCCCTCACCAACCACAGGAAAGGGCAGTCCAGAAAGGGCTGAAGAACATCAACTCCTTGTCACCAGACTGCTGATGGGATAACCCCATTTAATCTTGATAATGTGACTGTAACACATTTACAAGACACCCTAATTTTCATTATGGGTTCTTGACCCATTATAAAAAGCACTGAAACAGCCTATATCCTCTCCTGTTTAACTTCATTTTATAAAGTCATTATTTAACACATGCCCTAACAAACCTCATGCTTATATATTTTCTAGTTTTCTGGAAAAAAAGAAAATTTACTTTATTTTCTATCTCTAACGTCTACTTCTAACATCTCAAACAAATGAAATGTTTCTGGTGCAACTAGTTCTGAACTGTTTCAGGAAAGAGGAAGATACTCTGTAATTTCCATGGTGGAAATTTTAATAAACAGCACCCTCAAGAGGATTAGAATTCACTTTCTTTGCTGTTTGGTTAAAAAAAAAAAAAAAAAAAAAAAAAAAAAAGGAGAAAAAAAGAGAAAAAAAAAAGAAAAAATCAGTTGCTAGGCTACCACTTTTGAATGCAGCCAGAATAATTTCCAAGGGTTATTTAAGGTGTTTAACTACAGAACAGATACCGTGCGGGAATCTGTATATGCACTAATACCCCCAAACACAAGTGCTACTGTAGTAGCCCTGAGGCATCTGCATGGTTTAGTGTGAAATTGAGGCTTGCCAAGACCAAACAGGCAATCAGTCCCCATTATGAGATGATCCTTTAAGGAGGTGACTTTGGAAAGTGATGGGGAGACAGGCTGCTTTGGGGCTCCCTGTTGCTCCGCACGTTTGGGAAAGTCCTTGTGAGAAAAGCTAATGCAAAGAGAGGTCTCATGTTTTGTTTTGAGGGTGGTGAGTCCCATGGCCATCCTGGTTTGTGGTCTGAAGGCACGAGAGGACACCTGGACTGTTTCTTTACACTACACCAGTATGAGATGTGGACACAGACTGTGGACATTTGGGAAGGAAGCATAGAAGGTATACACTGTGTAATGGGAAGAATGACTGGAACTAAGGGCACACTGCCAGTGCCCTTCTTCCCCAGGACAGACAGGAGGTCATTAGCTGGGGGGCAGCTGCCAGGAAGATTACAGCCTCTGCCCCTGAGCCAAGTCGTCTTAAGAGTCTTGAAGGAGAGCAACTCATGTGATATGTCTGGATTTAGTAGTGAAGAGATCTTAAAAATCATCTCTCAGAACAGAAATTGGATGTGCTGAGAAAAACCACAATTTGCGTAGCATCAGGAAAGTTACTCTGGTGCTTCACTCTCCCATACGATGGAGTGTATATATTTTCTTTGCAGAAGTAACACTATCCAGATGTCTCTTCACTCTTCCACTCATTCTCTCCAACTGAACACATATCATATTAATACCACTAAAGCTGATTTGGTAGCTTCTTAGAGATAACTTCACTGAAAAGGAAGATTTCCAAGAACACCATAACACTCAATGTTAAATACAGCAGTCATTTATAGAGTGAATAAATTTGATTCCCATTTGGATGTTTCTCTCCAACGTGTTGACAATGCTCAGGTACAGGAAATCAGATCTTTGATATTAGGTTTAAAAAGAATCTTGCAAAAATAAAATAAAACCTTGAGAATGAGAAGTTAATTAAATAATTCAGAATAACTATTTTACACTTAATTCAGTAAATTGATTTTCAAGGGATATATGTTGGGTTCTCAACTCTGCTGCAAAATTGGACTCAGAGTTTGTTGTATTGGCAAATGTTGTTACTTAGCCTTTTTAATTTTGAGCACTTTCTCTGTGCTTATCAATTTTTAGGAGAAGTTCTATGGACTAAAAAGATATCCTTATCATTTAAAAAACCACCGTGATCAAAGGAAGCCTAAGTAAGGATAGCCTTCTGAAGAGTAGCCAGCTTCATGCCTAATGTTGTTTCAGAGGAGTGTGAATTGCTAGAGATGGAGTACCCAGCCAGATACAGATGTGACTGAGGCTGTCAGAGAGCGCATTTAATCCATCTGCCAAAAGGAAGCTGCTTTGTCAAATCAGACCTGACAATTCAGAACTGTTTTCACAGTTACACTTTGGTATGAAGAACTATTTTTAAATTACTTTTAAAAAGCACTTTTATTACCTTTTTTTTAAATCTAGATGCCTTTACTAAAGCTAGAAATGAGACAACATATATATGCTGAAGAAAACTTGGCAGAAATAACTCATATCTGATCATTATTCCTTGGAACAACAATAAACAGCTGCTTATCTGTGATCATGCTACTTGGCTGTAGCATTAACCTACATATCACAACTTTCAAGATTCACATTAATGTAAGCTCCACAAATAATCTGCTATACACACATGAATGGCTCTGGTCCCATTATTCTGAGATAATTCATTTCCTTCCCTTCTCCCAAGTTTTGCCATCCTTTCTTAGCATGTCTGGCCAATTTTCTGACATGAAAGCCTTACTAAAACCTACTGATCACTTACTTTACTTTCCATGTACAGCAATTTTGGTTAATTATTTTAAAATCCATATATATACATCTCTATATATATAGGCTCCACATGAATAAGAGAGGCTAATACATAGCAATTACCTCCATCTTCTAATTGCTTTACTAATTTTATTTGAGGTAAAAACGGGCATGAAATTTTTGCATAACTGTTAATTTAGATTCCGTTTCCACCCTTCCAGAGTAGTGTAATATACTGGGGTAGAAATACAGCTTAACCTACATTTCACTTTCAGCCATATTCCTTTTTATGCTGTAGTTAACAAAGGTGTTCATGAATCAGCTGAAAATCTCAATTCATAGTTGGATGACACTTTTCTTCAACTAACAACAATCCTTAGTTACAAATGCCAAACAGGAAGAGCACATCTGTGAAAAACAAGCCTCTTAAACTGAACGAATGAATAACAATGATGTGTGGGTTGTGCTTTCTATGCAGCAAACTCTGGGAAGACCTTTCTATGAACAGCTATCTGATAACAATTGAAGACGCTTTGGTGTTCCTACTCGCCTCCCACAGCCCTTTGTATCAGCAGCTCAGCAGAGAGAGTCTGAAGAGTCTGACAGCAAGATTCCTTTGTCATTTGAAATTTCAGGTACTGTAACTCAGCTCAGTGCTGCACAAAGGGAGCTCTACTGAGTGGCTGTGTGCTTGTACAGAAGAGACAGAAATTTCTCAATGGCCAGTTCTCAGCGTGCAGCATGAATTGTTACCTATGAGTTATCCCAACTAAATTGCCCTCTGCTAAGAAATCTTTCATCGTCTTGGTCTCCCTTATTTACACACAGCAGCACCCTCATTTCCAAATAAACAAACTAAAGCCCTACCTATGCTGTACACAAGAATCTATGCTGCATGTAATTCCTCTCCCAGTTAGTTGCAAAGGCAAGGAGAATACTGTGCTGAAAACCATAATGTACAAGTCTATAAAAATGGAACAGAATAAAGTTCATCTTCGCATCCAAACCTTAGCGTGAGAGATATTTCCCCATCATCCTCATAGGCCCACCAGAGAGACACTGGATCTGAATATAAAAATGTTGAAGTATGAACATGACCGAATCATTCTCAACTTGCAAGCTGCGGTTTTACAATCCTCCCCTCCCTTTTTTGCATCCATAATATTAAGGAATAACTAAAAGTATTTGCAACACTTCATTCATCATATCAGAGACTGCTGCAGAGAGAAAAGACAAGAACATTAGCACTTGCAAATTCACGTTGCTCTTTTTCCTCAAGCCCCAAACCAATATTTACATAATCCAGCAACATAAAACCAAGGAACTGTCAGAATCCACTTCTGAAAGAAATCTCCTTTGACTGCTAAAAGGCAGACTTCCCCAGCCCAAAAGAGCAAACAGAAGCCATGCAAAACTTCTTACATTAAGAAAAGAGCCACATACTTTAGATAGATGTAACAAACACACTTAATTTTGCAAAAAGTTCCCTTCCATCTCAGCAGAAGGTTAAGTTCCCAAATGCTGCAATGACATGAGAACCAGGCTCTGATCTGCTCATTTCTTGCCAAAACAGGCTATAATTTTACAAATACGTAAGACCTTTTTTTCACAAACATTTAAAATCCCAGTCACCAGAATCAGAGTCTGACAACAGTTAACTTATATGGACTCCTACCTGATCAACATGAGAGAGCTCCAGGCTGTAGCATAATCTTAGTATTTTTCTCTCCTGGAAAACAGATGCTACTAGGAGGAAATAACTTCAAGTGTTCTGTAACAATTGCCACATTCCCAAAGACAACTTCCATCAAAATTAAATGATCAAAATAGAATCTTTCTGTAGACTCTTAGGAGTTCCTATCCATGGCTTTCCATGCCTACACTTGACATCATTTGTCCAGCTGTAATTAAAGATGAAACACTGTTTAAAGTCACCGAATCTCTGATGGGTTTTCTCCTATCCCAAATCTGTGAATGTGAAGGAAAAAATCTTGCTGTACAGAAAAGACTGGAAATGAATTTTAGATGCAATGTGCTATTATAGTGATGAATTGCACTGTCTAAAAGTCAAAGCACTGGTCTCTGGGGTACAAGCCACTGTTCTGTTCCTGCTAGCTGTACAAGGGACACTTGTATCCAGTGCTTCTGATTTCCCCACTTGTAAAAATGTGAATAAATAATTGCTTAACACAGATGTTTCAACATCAATTACCTTAGCGTTCGCAAGCCTTTACAGGTCCTAGGATAGAGAGCACTCACAAAAGCTGAAAGTAATATTAGTTTAGACCATATTTTCCGCATTTTTTTGTCCTCTCGTTCTTAATTTTGAAGGACAACTGCAATTGCAGTTCATCCATTTAGGCTTATCCTAAAGTCATTATTTGTTATGATGCTGTTCCTGCCTTCAGCCACAAAGAAAATGACTATCCCTACCCCTCACAGGCAGGATTAACAGCCACAGAAAATGAGTTATGGCTAGTCTAACTGACTGGAGCTCAGAAGCAAATTCATTTTCAGAAGTCCACCTAAGCCCAGGAAAGAATTCTGCATCCTGGGTCTTCTTAATTCTTCCTCACAGCTATGTAAAGAAAGTACAGAATGTGTTTTTCTTCATCACCAGCCTGCACACTCAATACATGTGCTGAGACCTATTGGTGCTAAAGGTAGCACGTGAGCTAAGTGGTGTGAAATAAGTGGTGCAACACTACATAGAGCTTGTGCACTCACACTTCATTATTATTTTTTTTTCCATAAAGAATGTATTAAAAATCCTACCAGCATGGGTGAATCATTTTATTTACAGGTGGAATGATAATTCTTTTACTTGTCTCTGTCAATCTCCAGGTAAGCAGGCTAGAGGGAGAGAGACTAGCATGCAGTGAGATTGTTTACAAATACATTCATACCACATTGATAGTAACCAGTCTCATCCTTTTTTCTTCAATTCATAGTTTCTCCTTTCTTAATAGAATAGATGCCAAATGGAGCTGCATGGGCTTATTTTGGCTGAATTTAGTTTAGAAGATTCATAGTTCCTGGCCTGACTGTTTTTAATGCCCTTTATCAGTAGATTGATGGGTACGCTCATCCACCTTGCTCAGAACTAAGCTGTTATCCAAGTAGCCCATGACTGCTATCAGCTTTTGCCCACTAGACACTACTGAAGAAATTGTCCTTGAATCAGCTGAAGACAAGACATTGTGAGATAAAAGTACAGACTGGATGCTGATATACTGCACAGTGCTTATATAGATTAACACCACACAATGATGATCTCCAAGCAGCCTTCCAAAGTGGTAATATTTCAGTTTAGAGATCAGTGTACAGCTTGCAACCAAATACACTTCAAAATCACAAGCCATGTTAAAAAACACATGGCATCTCTGCTCTGAAAATATTTTTAAGAGATCTGGTTTTTGAAGTTGTTACAATGTGTAAAAATGTACTTATCTGCCTGCAGCTGCAGCAAAAAAATGGTAGTGTTCTCCATGATTCACAGTACTCAAGAAACGAAAACTAAATAAATTAAATTCTCACAAAAAGTGAGAGAAGATATAAGGCAAATAACAGACATACAACAGCTGCAGCTTTTCAACATGGCACTCAAGAACACACTGTAAGTGTGTTCTTATACACAATGTCATATACAATGAGTGACGTACTGCAAATCATTGGGAACATTCAGCGCGTTACAAATTGTCATGATTTAACCCCAGATGGCAGCTAGAACCATACAGTCACTCACTCACTACCCCCAGTTGCAACGGGGGAGCAAATCAAAGGAGTACAAGTGAGGAAAAACTCATGGGTTGAGATAAAGACAGTTTAATAGGTAAAGCAAAAGCTGCACACAAAAGCAAAGCAAAACAAGGAATTAATTCCCTGCTTCCCATCAGCAGGCAGGTGTTCAGCCATCTCCGGGAAAGCAGGGTTCCATCACGTGTAATAGTTACTTGGAAAGGCAAACATCATCACTCCAAATGTCCCCCCTTTCCTTCTTCTTCCCCCAGCTTTATATACTGAGCATGACATCATATGGTATGGAATAGCCCTTTGGTCTGTTGGAGTCAGCTGTCCCAGCTGTGTCCCCTCCCAACTTCTTGTGTCCCACCAGCCTACTCGCCAGCAGGGCGGTGTGAGGCGCAGAAAAGACCACTTAGTAACAACCAGAAACACCAGTGTGCTATCACGCTATTCCCATTCCAAATCCAAACCACAGCAGCTGCTAGTAAGAACGTTAACTCTATCCCAACCAAAACCATGACACAAATGAAGCACACGTGTTCTGATCTGTTTTGCATCCAGCTCGGAGTGCAAAACACACATGGCTGGAGATCTTCATGTGTACTCCTGCCACTACAAGCAGCTCCACTGAGATCCATCACACAATAATTTCCTACACAGATCCAGGCTGTAGGATCAGTGCCTTAGTCGTCTCTTGCCACAAATATCAGCAAAACAATGACACATCTCTCAAAGTTTACCTGGAGAACATGTTCTTATCTTGTTTCATGAGCTGAAGCCTAAGGATTTAAGGGTGCTTTTTTTTAAAATCTGGAAAGTCTTTATATGTTTAAGAAAACACTTCTGAGTATGAACTCAATCTTGCTGTCTTCAATACCTTCTCTACCAAACCGGAGTAGACACTTTGCTAGATTAGGTCATATGTTACCTTTGCATATTAAAAAAAGTAGATGGAAATACTGACTTACATTTATTTTAATACAATTGTGTAATTTGAGTTTTATAGAGCAATGCATAAAGCATTTGTTATTCTACCTATAACAAAACTGATCCATTAACTCTGACAATATTTTTAGTACATATTTTGTTACAAAAGCATTAAGACATGTTATGAATCATTCTGGCATTATGAGAGTTAATAGAATACTATATATTTTTCAGGATTATTAATATTTAGTGTCGTTCAGTAAATTAAAAAATCAAGTTTAACTAAGGTTAAAAATATCTGATGATGCAGTACATAGATGATTGTAAATGTATATTAATGAAGCTTTACACAATTGACTGGGTATCTTTTCGTTAATCACTCACAAAACCATGCCAAACATATATCAAAGACTTCAGCTCCTTTTTCATCCAATCTTCCGACATTTCATTATTATGGTTACCTGATTAATGGATGCAATAATATATGTGGCATGATATGATATGTTCACATTAAATTTTAATCAAATATTACTAAATTCAGAAAACATTAAGTAAATCATGACTGATGAGGCAATATTGCTGTACTGTCATATTGATGGTTAGAAAAACTCACTATGGAGAGTTACAGATTAAGGAAGAGAAGTAAATCTTATGAGGAAATAGAAGTATCTCAAGTTTAACTAGTTGGTTCTTTTAAAATTGCCTTCCAGCCAAAGGCTGAATATTAGATCCATCAAAAGTATTCCAGTGTCTGTAACTGATATGAATGTTTTGTTTTCTTCTACTGAAAGTTTTCTCATTCTTTCAAAAGCATGGATTAATATACACTCTGCATAAGGGCCTTTCCCAAAAGATGATGGCCTGTGTAGTGAAAAAAAACCATTATTCCTCACTCCAGTTTAGAAAAAATAAGCTAAATGTATTTAAAACCTTGCTATGATCTGAGAAACAGGATCTCAGGCTCATGGAATACGCTTGGTCTGTTCATTTTTACACAAATTAAGCTATTGTCGCTTTGCAGAAGATGGACAGGGAGATAGATGGGGGTTAGTGTTCACAGCCTAGATGTGCAAATGTAAGATGGTTTCATCCTGGTAAACCAGAGAATTTGCCTCTACTGCTGCAGACAGCAGCTTTCTTTTCAGCTTTAAGTCAGTAATGAACCTGTTCATCTGAAAATTTGGAACTCGTATTGGGCAATAATTCTGTACTGCATTTTTAACTGTCAGCAAGGAAATAAAACACTGAACTGGCTTTTTACTGCTGTGTTTGAAATTGAAAGAGAGCTAATTTTATTCATCTACTTACACTTCCTGTTCTAGTGAAGTCAGGTGGGATTTGTCCTATGCCTGCCTTGGACATCCATCTCCCCCTCCCCCCATAACTGAAAGATTCAACTTAAAATCTTGAGGCATTATTCTTTTTTATAATGAACAAGTTATTTACCCAGAGAATAAACTCCATCTTACAGGAGTTAGATGACCCTTTAGAAGCTAAATGATGAACCCCAAATACCAATATTGGAAGGAGTACTAGCTAAAAGACTGCAACAAAACAATTCAAGCAATAACCTGTACTGAAAAAAACTTATTCCAAAGAATTTAGAGTTCCTAGAAACAGACATTCTCTGGGCTTAATTCTAAACTTTCAACGCTATAATCTGTGACTATGCTTGCATAGAATTTCAGTCCCATTGTAGGGACTAAATAGCTCTCTTCTTTCATTTGTTTGAACCTTAAAAACAGAAATGAAAACAGTCTTGTCATATGACCATCTTTTTGGTAGACTATGATGCCAAGATATCAAACGTCACTGGATCTTATTTTGAATATGTGAAGTAGTGTACAAGTCCTGCTTAACCACTTAATTAATTGTATTCAAAAATGTAGTGCATTGCATAGTGCTTGCACTGAGACCTTTCCAAAGTCTGTTTGCTTCTTCATGTCCTGGTTTCACTTTCAAACCCTTTTCTTGTCTTGAAAGATTCTAAAGGGTGTAAGACTGCCTTGTATTATGTGGACATGCTTACCAGCAAGGGAAATCTCAGTACTCGTGCATTCCAAATAAATACTACTCAATTCTGCAGTTCTACTCTGAATATTAAGAGCAGTAAATATTTAATGTGTTTAGCTGGAATTTTTTTTTGACAACTTGCTTTTTGCTAGAAGTCATTCCATATGAAATATTTCAAGGGAAAACATACAGATAATAAAGGGAGAGAGAAAAGGAAATTAAAATGCTAAAATGTGTACAATGACATCAATGACCAACTGGAATCAACTGGGAAGGAGCTCTGAGTATTGTTGCATCTTGGTAGCTCAGTTGAGCTACTGGTTTCATACTGGCTAGATCTATGTGCAAGGATTTCAGTTAAACACCTTCTTGCCATAGAAGTGGGTTTGGAATTTTTTTAAGTGCGGCTAGCTCATGTAACATAATGTGAACAGTTATGAGAATAATTAAAGCAAATCACTAAGTTATCTTCCTCCATACACAGATAAGTTTTGTACAGTTACAAGATTAAAAAGCACAAAATTCCTGTGAGTGTAAGACCTAATAAAAATGGAAGAATACATCCAAACCCACAGCTCTTTCCTCAGGCAAACTCCCACTGGTGTTGGCACCTCATGCGATGCAGAGAAGAGTGCAGACACTTCAAACAAAATTGCCTGGAAAGGTTTGATTCACTCTCACTTGATTAATTGAATGAGTATATTATAAGTCAGTCTTGCAGCTTTTGCTTTTCTCAAGAATGGAAACATACCAGGAAAAAAGAGGTAACTCGAGGTCCTCAGTAAACTTTAGATCACAGAGTGTGATGTTGTGGCTCAGGCCTCCAAAAAACTGCTGGCTTTTGCTAGAATCCTCTGTTAAAATCAAGGTCCAGCTTTTAAAGACCCAATGTAGCCTTGTAGTCTACCAGACCTCTTGTCAGAAAGTCAACTTGAATGGGACTGGTTTTTTGCACTGCAGTTAGAGAGGAAAAATAAAACAAACCAGAAAATTTCTGACTGAGTGCTCAGGATAGGTGGATGATCATCGGATTTCAAAAAAGAGGAAATTTGCGAGGGCAAGGAAGGGAATAATTTTCTGTCCAGATAGAGAAACACAGCTGTAGAGTTAGGATAAGAGAGACAGTTTAGAGAAAGAGAAAGGAATCCATGCTAGTGACACAAGAACAGAACCTTCACATCCTTTAGCAAAGTAAAACTGCTAAACAAATCTACTTTTGTCTAGGCTTTTAAATTCCCCAGAAACCAAAGCTGAAGGGTCTTTTATTTTTATGGGTAGGGCCAGCTGAGAGAAGCATTGTTCAGCTGCCCATGGCAGCATTTAGGAAGGCAGTAACAGAAGCAATGGTGCAGCACTGGCTCTTTCAAAGACGACCACGAGTGTAGCAGCAGATCTGAGTTGGGGAAATAAGGGCAGGCCTGTGGGTTATAGGTGAGAAGGGATTTGTGGCAAGGGTGGGAAAGTGATGAAAGGGAGGGTGGTGGCTTTACAGTAGAGCTGTAGGAGAGAATACGTATTAAGTAACATTAGGAAGAAACTTGGGGAAACAGAGCACAAGCGAAAAACATGGACATCCTTACATACCCAAGTTTGATTCCCCATCACAGCTTTCAAATGGACAGGTCTTTCTGACCCCCATTTTTACTGTCAGAAATACGTCAGCCCTAGTCAATAAAAAGGAAGAAGTCAATATATCAACTGTTCATCATTACGCTCTCACAAAATACTGAAAATAGAAAAGTTTCTGCTCAGCTTAATGCTGAGAGCTTATGAATACAAAGACAAACAGAGTTTTCCTGGTATCTTGCACCTGGACAAAGTAATGCAAAGGAACACTACTTAGCCTTTCACCATTCCCACCAACTCCTTTACCTAAATTAGTTGTACTGAGCAAAGAAATCGCACTATAAATATAATTAGTTACTTGGAACCTGATCTAAAGCCTAATGAAATCAGCAGAAAGCTTACAGAGAGAATGAGCTATAAAGAAAATATTAGTTTGATTGCTGTGGGCAAAACTACTTTCAGATCTAAGCAGAGGATTTAGCTATTTTATTCTGCAAGCAATGAGAAAATATCTTCTTGATTCTAAAACTAAAATAAGAGACCTAATTAATTCTAGAGCACCAGAGTCATATACATTACTTCTTAGTATGCAGGAATCCAATAGTTTCTTTTTTAAACAGTAATATTTAAAAATGCATTTAATTTAAATGGTTGTGGTTCCTCTTTTCAGTAAACACATGTGAAGGCATACATTGTGTTTAAATATAATAAATACAGCTAAAATCATGCATCTGGGTCAATCCTCTGCATGTAATCAGGATTATGAAAATTTAGTTTTTCTTTTCTTATCTTTTGCAATAAATGGTCTGTGTAGAGATGACTGGAAATTTATTCAGACATGGTCTTGGTTGTGTTCTTGTTTCTTAACTCACCAGTTCATTCTTCCCTGCATCTCTGACTGGTTTCTAATTCTATCAGTTGCTCTGGTGGCTAAGGAAAGTGCCAAACTGTGATTGCCGATTTCTAAGTTGTGCTTAGAAACAAAATTCTCATGCCAAAGCTTTCTAATTGCAAGTTTTCTGCCCATTTTAATGACTCGCTCTTTTGGGTTTTAGTTCTGATTGCTGACCACATGTAATTATAAGGGAAAATGTCACAGAGGACCTCAAGAAGCCAAAATCCAAGTAGGCACAAAAGAAGGGGGAAAGGCGACAGGAAAAGGTTTTCATTTAGTTTACACCTTCTCCAAGATTTCACTGTCCTGAACCTCCCAGCTCTCTAAATGAGGTTCCTTCTGCCCCACTTGTCAAAACCCTCCTTCATGCACTGCTTTGCCCACAGATCCTCTCAGGCATTCCCCAGAGGCAACCCAAAGAGACATGACACATCTAGGGGGAGATCCAGAAATCCATTTATTCTGAAAAATCTGACAAATGGAAGGAGGCCCAGCAGTCCAATGGCTCTGTGCATGTGTGGTGGGAAATAAATTGTCAGAGGCATAGGGGAATCCCTTTTGTTTCAAAAGTGCTTCTTCAAAGAAAAAGACATCCCCATCTCTCTTTGAGGAAGGCACTGTGTGGGAGGCTCTGTGGGCCCTCCTACAATGCCATGACTGAGGAGCCTGTCTTTAACTGGAGCTTAACTGAAAATGCACAGTCCAGATAAAATGCAAAGGCACAAAGAGTAAATAAAGAAGTAGTCAGTGCTAAGCAAAGTGTGGGCTGAGGAATTCTGCCTCCTAAGGAGGTGACAGTCAAATGAAGCTGGCTCATCATGTGTGTCAAAAGCTGCAGCAGACAGGTAAATAGCAATTCTGCACTTCCCTCCTACTCTAAAATTCCAGTCTTAAAACACAGGGTATTTTAGGAAGCTTCCTGCTGACAGGCACATCCTGCCCAGGATTACATTTTAATAGTTCTTCTTTTAGACAAACATTTTAATTTATACTTATACAGTCAACATGCTATTCCCATATAGTCCTTAGGGAGGAGCAAAACATGCAAAACACAGAAAGGGTGGTAATGAAAAGAAATAATCATCCTGTTTTCATTGATGAGTTTACAGATAATGTAGTAGGCTGTTTACTATGGTTCTCTTTTCTCTGGAGGGCAACTTTAAATCTCTTAGAACAACTCTGTAGACACTGGTAGAAAATGGTAGCCATTTTCAGTCCAATGCAATGGAGGTTAGTACACTCCAGGATCTTGAATCTTGGACAAAAATCTACAAAGTGTCCCAAGACTATTCTCTGAGTAAAGGAGAACTTCCATACAAATTTAGATTTTGAACTAGCAATAACATCACTATATCACATTGCAACTAAAGTTACACATATAATCTTACAGGTTTTACTCACTTTCCACAGCTGCTTCAGGAACTGGCAACATGATGCTTCTTGAAGGACCATGGCACAATGATGTTTTCATTTTGCCAAAGCCAGAAAGTACTACTTATCCACCAGGATAAAAAAAAAAAAAAAATCCCACTAGAAATTAAATAAGTTCAATACAGCATTGCAAAAGGCAACACTGGTGGTTCTGAAGCAAATCCTGCATATCACTAGCAGTTTTTAAAATGTGATTTTTTAAAAAGTGATCTTATCAGGTTTCTTTTTATTTGCCTTCAGTTTTTTGATCAGCTTTAGATATAGGAAACAAAACATTGACACACAAGTCAAGGAAAACGCCCCATTTAAGCATCTGCTAACAGTCCCTGGATGAGAAAAGGCATGGCCAGGTCCCCAGAGGGGCTTACAAGTCACTGCCAGCCTTGCTGGAGGAACAGTAATGACTACTGCTGGTTACATGAACAACAGGCACACTGGAACACATAGGCTCGACTCAGCAACACCGCTCCCAAAACCTCTGTTCTCTTGGTACAATATCCCTCACTCCTTCAGCTCTCCTTCTGCAAGTGGCAAATTGGCCCCGAATTTTACTCCTTTTTCCACTAAAGATAACATGTCTTGAAATGAACACTGACTGTCTCTTAAAACCCAATAAATTAAATTGTCTTTCCTGAGTAAGCAGCAGGAGTAATGGAAAACATTTCTCAGAACTAGTTTGTTTTGTTTCTAAGAAAGTGTTTGACCTAATGATCTATTTTAGCAAATTGGTATGATTTATGGAGAATTGATAAACACATAGTAAAAAGCAGCTAAGCAGCCACCTGTCATGAGTCAATCGTTTTATGCAAAATTAAAAATTATACACAAACAGATCAGCAATATAGTTTAAATAAAATAAATAAATAAATGAAAATCTACAGTTCAGTCACCAAAGATGAAAAAAATAGTAAAGTGGCTAGAAATAACAGCTTGACAGTATGCAATTTAACTGCCAGTGTATCTAAAATCTCATCCTACATAATATTTAGCAAGATCATGAAAATTTGCCTCTGGATTAATGCAGTATGGAAAAGAATAATCAACCAGTTAAGTGTGTAAGTTCTCATGTACAGATGCAAGAGAATCAGTAGATTGTGACACACTAACTCAGTATAACTTAATTAACAAGTGAACAACCAAGTTTTGTGCTCAGATGTAAAGACCTTTGGCAGACTTTTTCCTGTTGTAGAGCTACTGGCAAGAGAGAGAAAAAGGCCAGGCAGCACAGGGCTAAGGGTTAGAGAAGGGCTTGTCATTATGAAGAAGAACAGTGACCAAGTGGGATGGTCAAGATGGGAGCTATACTCCTACAGATGACAGATAAATGCTATCTCTTCACAAGTGTATGTCCATGAGCTAGGAGGAAGGAAAACACAACAGTTCGATACAACAAAACAATTAAGTTTTATCACCTCTTATATCCAAGTGTAAGTACTGGCAGTGAAGCGCCAAGTAGCCTTTCTTCTTCACTCTGGCTGATCTATCCCATCAATGACTGATATAGGACAACATCACCTATCTACTATTCAATCAGTAGGCTCTAGATCAAAACCACTCTGGACTACATAGGATCTGACTTGGTGATATATAATTAAACCAAGTGATAGATAAATTTGTGCAAATGAAAACAGGAACTAGCAAAGTATCTTTTGGAAGTTCCTTGCCTGAAGAGACTATCTTGTCTAACCACATATGTTGGAAGGAAAACTCCCCCAAGCACTCCTGTGTTGCAAACTAGTCCCCATAGCACAGGGATAGCTGAGAGCTACGGCTTATCAGGCCATGTAGTCTCCCTCAGAGACCCACAGACGCCACTTATGTCTTAGGATCACATCTACAAAGGGTTCAAATGGAATCCCGAACTTCCTTTATTTGCTGCTAATTAACATTTTTACTCCTTGTTTTCTAGGTGTCTCATCTTCCCCCCATCTTCTATCCTCTTCTGTTTCCCCTTTGTTTCTTGCCCTCATTCCCATTTCAGTCTATTACTGTCAGGCTGCTACAAACCCACACCATCCTTAGTTCCACCTAAGAAAGTTATACACGATGCATTTATGGCAGCTTTCTTCTGCATAGCCTCCGTAGAACACAACATTGTATGGATAAGGATGACCATGACATGCAGTTAGTGGCCAGTGTATTTGCTGTTCAGTGCCCTGCTCAGCTGACCTTCCTCAAGAAAGTTTATTTTGAATAATTAATACTACTATCTCGTTAGCACATACATGGCGATTTTGGCATCACTGTCATTGTCACCTGCTTTCACATACTGCAATTCCTGCAACGAAGGACCGTGAAGAGCGATGTCTGTTTCTTTTCCCCACCACAGGGAGCGCTGAACCGTTCACTTTCCCGACCAGCTTCGTGCCCAGGGCTGGAATCACAGCCCGGACCCCATCGCCCGTGGATAACACACCTCAGGGCAGCCCTAATCTCTCGGGGCAGGAGCTGGTTTTGCACCTCGGCAATGGAAGGGCCGGCCTGCGTGGCCTCTCTGACACTGACACCGACGGCCGGTTCTACCGCCAGGCTCCGCGGCCGCGCCGGCTGGGGGTTTTCCTCACAGAAACCCCGCGCGTCCACAGACGGACGCGCTGAATAAAAAAAGCGGGGGAAAAACCCCCACCAGGGTCAGGAAAGGCGGCTTCGTGGGCCCTGCCACGGCATCGCGCCCCCGGCTGCCCTCAGCGGCACGGCGGCCGTTGGCGGGGCGGGGCCAAGGCGCGCGGCGCCCGTTGCCCCGGCGACACCCCTCCCTCCCCCCACCCAAGTCTCGCGCGACCCGGCGGCTCTCGCGAGGCACCGCCCCCGGTTACCGGCCGGGCGGAAGCGGCCGCCGTGTTTACAAGCCGCCGGGGCGGGGGACGCGGGGGGACCGGCGGCACCGGCGAGCCAGGCCGCCTCCCGCGCCCATGTGCCCGCAGCCGCCGCCGTCCATGGAAGTGATGGAGGGGCCCCTCAACCTGGTGAGTCGGGAGGACAAGCTGCAGGGGCGGGGGGGGGGATCCAGTCAGCCGGTGCTCGGCCTACAGGCGGCGGGGTGCGGGGAAACACCCCTCCCCTCTCGCCGGTGGGTAACCGGGCGGAGAAGGGCGACCTGAACGGTAAATAGCGCCCTGTCCTCTTCCCCTCCCTGCCCGCCCCCCCCCCCAGCAGCTGTTGAGGGGTTGTGCCAGGCCCTGCCGCCGCGGCACCGGGCCCGGGCATGCCCGGAGGGGAGCGGGGCCTGGGCGGGGATGAAGAGGGGGGAACCGGGCTCGCCACAGCCCGGTCCGGTGGCGGAGGGGTGGGGGAAGCGATGGGCAGACCGGTGAGCTGTACGAGAGCCGGGCTGCTCCGTGCCCGGGGGCAGAAGGGAGAGGAAAGGAGGCAGGGGTGCGTGTGGCGGCATGGTTAGATTAAGGGGGTGTGGGGGGGGGGGATGTCTTAATTCTGGCCCAAATCGCAAACACAAGGGACAAGGGAAGTTCTGGAAGAAGTGTTTAAATGACACACACCATACCTATACGAGTTTAAAGAGTTTTAGAGACTCACCGGGGCTCACTACTGACTAGATGCTTCTTTTCATTTCAGAAGGTGAAACACTTTAAAAATCTTAAATCAGTAATTACTCTGCTTAAAGTTCCTTAGAGGTTTAGTTTGACTGAAACACAGGTGTCTGAAAAACGCACCTTCACAAAAGCTAATCAGGTTTTAAACAGCCTAAATTGGTAGGTTTCTGTCACATAGACAAGATCTAGGGTCAAGAACAGTTAATTCTCTGCTGCCTTGTGGATTTTGTCAAAGCTGTATCTTGACTATGCCTCAGATGCGGTGATACACGAAGCATTCCCTTAGAAAACTAGCTTTGTTCCAGTGGTCCAATTAGCCAGGAGCAGCGCACCAGGAATACAGCTGTACTGCTTCCAGGAATGAGTCTGATCCAGAAGTTGTTTAGACATTGCCAGGTAAACCTCAGAGACTTGTGTCAGTTTAGTTTTTAATCAAAGCTTATTTGCTCCAGCAAGGTATCAGCTCTGACAAACCCTTGTCTTCTCCATACAGAGTCAGTCAGGTAGTTCTGGATTGCTCTCTCTGGTTTCAAAAAGGCTTGTAAAATTGGCATTGCAGACCACCCCTGGAATTAGGGGCTGACAGCATAGCAGGAAGATGGTCTATTTAGATCTGAAGCGATGGTGCAGAACTACTTTGGGTATGTCTGCGTCATGCTATCTCAAACCTTTTACTCTGTATACTGTAGGCCTGGTTGAAATAAGGAGCAGCAGGAAGTAGAAAGCTCTTGTTGATATGATGGATTTAAAGTCAGACAAGCTTGCAGCACTGTAATGCAGGAGGGATAAACTGTAGCTATTTCACAAACATTGCAAAAACCTTTTTAAAAGTAGATCTAGTGCTTGAGGTTCTAAGGAGAAAATGATAATTGAATATTCACTAGTAAATAGCTGGAAGTAGCAGCTTTGTGGCAGCTCAGATATCACCAGTTAGTAGTGTTTCTTACTGAGACCACTTACTAAGGATTGTAGGAGTGACAAGAACATGACTAAAGCCTGGTTGATGATCATGACAGGAGTGTGCAGTTACCACACCTGTCTAGCACCAGGCTAACAATAAGATCAAGACACTTCTGCATAACAGATGATACAGGAAAAAAGTTGCTTTATGTAGCTTTGTACAGAAAATCATTAAGTTGCCTGCACATATGCTGCTACTCTCTTTTAAGGAGTATCCTGAAATACAAAAACTTTTCTGGGAACTGCTGCACAATATAGTCAGGAATCATCTTATATAGAAAAGTGACCTGTCTTTTCAGGTTGTATCAAGCACCATGAAAACTCTTCATGACAAGAGCTTGAATGGGTACGTTCCATGGTTAGAACATGCCTACGTCTTTTGTAAGGACATAAACAGGAATAACTAGAGTTTTGCAAAGCTTTTCTATTCACAGTCCCTCTCTGCAGCTGAGTTTCAGATTTGCAATAACACCCAAGGAAGGTGCCAACCTCCAATATAAGAACGTTCATTTAAGTTTTTGATACTATCTAGTGCCGTGTATTTCACTTGCTTCTTCTATAAATCTCTTCTCTTACCTAAGTCTAGTTCCTGTGGATTGGAAAACCACAACTTTTCCCAAAGGTGCTGAACCATCAGAGAGGAGGGGGAAAAACCCAACCAGACCAAAAAAAAAAAAAAAAAAAAAAAAAATCCCTTAACTACAAAGTGGTTTTGGAGACACTAATTGTTAGGCTTATTTATCTGCTATCAATTACTTAAATACTGGATATTTTCCTTCTTTGAGTATACCACAGCTTGATAATTTTTGTGAAATTGATTTTTCTTTAGTTAAGGCTTTTCATTAGAATTTGCTATAGTTCTTGGATGTTGCTTTGTCCTGTAAAACTTGTTCATTAGTTGTGTATTTGGGCATCTAGTCTTAGTTACTGGAAAGCATGGATACTGTCCTGATTTTCCTGGGGAGCTGATCTGACAAAAAAAAAAAAAAAGTCCTTAGTAGTTTTGCAGTATGCTAATGTCTCCATTTCTCTGTCAGCATGTAGCACGCTAACTGCAATTAGCCACTTGCATTGATTGCTTTCTGTGTCAGTTATTGTTTATATATTTGACAATTTGCTTAGCCTTCCTAACTACAGGTGGCATGCCATACCTTGTTGTATTCTGCTGACATCAATTACATTTTTTTTTCTACCTTCTGAAAGATATGTTTCCCTCAAAAATAATACTTGATCTTTATGCATCTGTGTCTTATTTAATGCCTTAAATTGTCACTGATATTTATTTTTCTTAAGTTTAATTACATTTTGGTTTCCTTAACTCACTGATTTTCTTCTGTAGATGGCACTAGACAAATACTGATTTGCTTTACAGATCTGTTTTTTTAAAAAAACATTGCAGTTGTATATTTTTTGTTTAATGTAAGTTGGAATTGTTGACCTTCAGGTCTAATAATTTAAATGAGAAATGGACCTGTCTTTTTAGAATTGGGGCTTTAGTTCTTCAGACATCCTTTTAAAGTTATTCTTATATTCTTGTATACCTTCTGTGCCATGGATGCATGCTTAACAAATAATCATGCAAAATCTAATCCCATCTTTCTTTCTTTTAACCTTTCTAGGACTTGTGTTAAATAGTAATTGCTGATTTGATTTTTCCACTGAGCTCTCCTCCAGGTATTCATTGTATCCTGTGATACTTCATTTAGAAATACATTGAAACAACTTTTCCAAAACCTGTTGCCATCATCTGAGCGGTTAGAGCCATGGGAAAGTCTTTTAGGGGAGCTGTGATGCTTGAGCTTTCATTTTGTCTCTTCTTCTTGCCATTTTCCTTCCTTCCCTCTCCCCTCTTAGTGTACTGTATGCTTTACAGATGAGAGACACCATCTAATCGGTTAAAGCCCTGATCCTTATGCTTTTAATAATAAGGAAGCCAATTCTTCAACCCTACAAGTAAAATATTTATGTTGTGCTGTGGAACTTAAAACTAGTGTGGACTAAGAGCAGTCCCTGCACCTGCAGGCAACCATATAGTATATATCTAATTGAGCTGAATGCTTGTTTCACGCATAATCCAGTACCATGAACTAAGACATCTCAACATTCTTTAACAGATAAAAACTTTTACAAGAGGATGAAGATAAGTTTCATAAGAAAAGACGCTCTGTAAAAAAATAAATACAGTTAAGAGCTCCTCTGTGCTACCTGCTGTAGGGGCAATTCCTACTGCCATCTGGTTTAGGCAAAGAGTTCTGACCTTGCATCCAGCAATAATTTTAACCCTAGGTATAGGAGCAAAAGTATCAGTTAAGAAGCACAACAGCACACTACTGACCATCAGAAGCTTGAAAGTAACACAGTAAAAGTATAAGGTAAATAGTATCAAGAAGAAACACAAAAATCCAGAAGAAACGCACAAAGGAAACTTGCTCATTGAATAGAGTCTGACACCCAGGACTTCATAACTCTGCAGATTCTAGTTTAATTCCTCAGTATCTTCCTATAGATTATTTGCTAAGGAACCATAGCACCTCTACCTTGTATTCTTCCTGCAAGGTAATAGTGCTTGTATGGTTTATAATAAAATATAATCCAAAATCTGGTGAATATATATATTACCAATAAGTTTCTTGAAGTGTAAGGGACCCAGCTTGAAAAAACCTCTTGTTTTGATGAAAAAATAGAAAGCACAGACCAGTAGCTGGAGTGAGAATAACACAACAAAATGTATATTGTCAGAATCTCATATAATGGAAGCTTTTAGTATTAATGTTGTAAGACATTGGTAGCAACCATTCCAGTGCAAGCCAATCAATGGTCTACTTCAAGAAATTGTTTAGAAGTGAGGTGAATACTACATTGACACAAGGGCAAAATAAGCAGAATAATTATGCAATATGGAAGACTAGGAAGAGAAAACAGAAAGCATCTGTGAAAGTTTACCAGAGACCAAGGGATTTAAACCACATGGACCAACGTGTTTGAGACTTAATGCCAGCCTGCACCTCTGTGGTTTTCATTGGAAAAACAGGAATATTGTGTTAATCTACAGAAACATCCACTGAATCCAGTTTGTTTTCTTTGATTTTTTTTTTCTTTAAATAAAGCTTAACCTGAAAGCTTCTATACTTGCTCTTCCAATCTAAAATGAAAAAAAAAAAAAAAGCATATGCACTCAACTCTGAACTCAAACTAGAGAAAACAAGCTTTTAGGTAATAACAATGGAAATATCACTATATGGACATGCATGTTTTTACCACAGTGGTGGAAGCCTTGTCTTGGTTTTACCAGTAATAACATGACCTACGTGGGACCTTTTATTTCAGCTGAGGGAACTGTAAGGTGTGAACCCACAGAGGCAGCAGCATAATCTGAGTAAAGTGACAGGAGGTGCTAAGGTGATGCATCAGACACTCAGCTGAACAGCCAGATCAGTAATAGCCTCCATAGAAAAGCTCAACAGTGTTGTAGTCAGTCACATATACTACTAAAGCACAACATAAAACTGTTGCACATAAAACAACTTGCAGTAGCTCCCAGTCAAGAACATAATTAGCTAAGCTATGGGTGGTTGACAGTGGCATGATTTCCTCACTGGTATCTATGCTGTTTGGGTACCTACCAGCAGTGCCTTTCTGCTGTGTCACGCCGGCATTGCGTGCATGTCATCGAGCCATGCGGGTCAGCTCTGAGTAAGCGTGCCTGACAGTTTAAAAACCCAAGTGAAGCTGTCTCATAGCGATCCAGGGAGGCAGCAGGCTGAAGTCATGGCCAAAGCCTTTCTGCCTTGCTTGTTTGAAATTGTTGTTCCTGGAATAGTTTGTTTACCGAACCATTTGTTGTGATGATTCAGTTGTTCCTACTGAGGGGTAGCTCAGCTTGAACCACATGGTTTAGGACTACATATAGGAGCCCAGTTTTTATTTATTATCAGGGCAGTGGAACTGTTCTCATTTAGTTTGTAACCTCCAGTTAGCAAGATTTGTGTAGTACCAGCTGCAGCACTGTATATGGGGACAAGAAAAGCGTTACCAAAGCAGCTGAGAACTATAGGTATACAAAATGGCTCTGACAAGCAAGTTGAAGCATTTGGTGCTTTTATCATACTAAATGGATGAAAAGGCAGAGAATGAGGTTGATTTGACTATGTAATAGGTAAAAGGATACCACGCCTTAATGAAGTTGCAGGTGATGGGGGAAAGAGCAGCAGCTATGCCTCTATGGGGTTTTGAAGACTCCACCTAACCCGAGCAGTGCACATGTGAGTTGGTTTCATTCCAGATCTCTTAATTGCATTGGCATGGTGAGGAACTCAGACTAACCATTTTATCTTAAATTTGGAATAGGCTGGGAACACACGCGTAGTCAATTAGAGCTATTCAGTGAATTGATGTTGTTTGGCTAAACAACTGGTTGCCTGTCTGCCCATATATTTAAATTTTAAAACTATTGCTTACAAGCAAGTTGAACTTCCTCATCTTTACAGCTCAATACAAAGTGAGCGAGGAGTCTGTTAATATTGAGAATACATTCTCATGAGCATTTCACATACTTGTTTTGCTCCATAGTCACACTAACCTGTAATTTACAGTCGAGTCATTGTTCTGTCAACCTTGCTAAGTGCAGGCTTTCAAAGACAGAAAATTGAGCTAACATGGGGGTAGTGGTCTCGGTTCAGCAGCCACAATGGCTTCTGCCATTTTTTGTTTCTCCTTCAGTCAACTCTATCTTTCTATACAGAATACAAAGAGTTATTTTTAAAGTGCTTGTTTCTGTTGCTAACGCTACACATTACCACTTCTTTAGGCTTAGTGGCAAACATATTCCCATTATTTAGCATAAGTTACAGTACAACTCTTTATTATTTTTGCTTTTAGTGTAACTGCCCGTAAATACAAGCATTTTCCATAGTCACCATGAGTTTTATTCATCAT
The DNA here is from genome assembly GCA_947846985.1 of Fratercula arctica. Taxonomy (NCBI): domain Eukaryota; kingdom Metazoa; phylum Chordata; class Aves; order Charadriiformes; family Alcidae; genus Fratercula; species Fratercula arctica. The sequence continues at coordinate 34,375,644 of CANTUZ010000010.1, forward strand.
GATTGTACTTTTTTTTTTTTGTTTTAATTAAAAAAAAATGGATGGCCATGGTATATTCTTGGACCTCTCAGGTCAAGTTTTTCACTTCCGTTCTCTCTTCATTCCATTTTTCAATGTATATGCAGACATACCCATTCAAACCTTTCAAAGTTCACTATCTCCTGATAAGAATGGGTTTGAAAGAGTGTGGAGCACTGACAGTGTTTGTGGGGTGGGGGGAGCAATGCTGCACCATCTCGTCCCACCCTTTGTGGCCTGCTGCTGTAAACACCCATGTGGAAGATGCTTAGCACTCCTTTGTACGATATGGAAGCAATGCAATGTGCACTTTCTGACTATTCCTTTCTCCCATATACATTCTTAGAAAAACAGCCCTGTATCCTTAAGGAAGCAAATCCCCAAATAGATCCATCATCTCTCAAAAAAATACCTTCATCTTTGCTTTCAGTGGTAAGAGAGCATAGGTATTGATCCTTCCTGGCAAAGATAACTGGTATCCACAGTCCATAGCATAAAATAGATGATATTAGCAGCAAACAGTGGATTCACTTAAAACAGTTATAAACGGTTATATTAGACAGAACTTCTCTTCAGTTAGCTTTCCTCAGGCCCCATCATTTTAGCAGCTGGGTTTTCCTGCCTTCATTTGGAACTTTATTAGTAAGTAAGGCACTGTAATCCGTGCTTCATAATAATATTAAAATACTCTCTCACTTTCCAGAGAATCCCTTACAATGAACAAAGAAGGCTGTAAGCTTAACATCTTGTGCAAGGCTTTGTCCAGTAAAGAGCTGTTCCCATTAGGGGAACAAAGAAAAACAAATTATACACAAGACTATCTCAGCTATAGGAGAACTGTTGCAAATTACTGCTCTTAGGAGAGGGTAGTAGACTTACCCTATTTGAAAGTGAGTAGTACTACACCTAGCTTTAAAAAATATTGTAGGACCAAGCAAGCTTTTCCCTGTTATTATTCTTTCTATAATAGCTAGCCATCAACTGGAATCATATGGGAGAAGCAGCAGCTGCTTTTTTTTTTTCCCCACCCCAGTCTAAGCTAGGATCATATGGTGGTAATCCTTTAAATTGTGATGGTGCACTATCTCTGGAAAGAAAACTATAATTTTTATTGTTTTAGTTTGCGGGAGCGCTAAGAAATTTGGTAAGTGGGCCTTATGGCTTCATTTCTTGTGGCCTGCAGTCACATCATTGTCTAGTTTATATTTAAAAAAAGAAGTTGAACATTAACTTCTGAGCTGCTAAAGAAAGCTCTAGGTAAAGAGGAGACCTGCATTACTGTTTTAGAGGGTTTTTTGATTTTTTTTTTTATTCTGTGGCTCAGAAATTACATAGTCAATGGTTTGAGTTAGTTGGGTGGAGAATCAAATAGAAACATTTCTTTGTAATAGCAGTACAAACTTACAAATGCAGGTATCATCACTTAACATCTCAGCAACAATTGGAAAGTTTGAGGAAAGATGTCTAGCTTACCCGCTTCTGTAGTTCATCCAGAGTTCAAGGGATGTGATAAATCATGCACAAATTCCTTAAGAACCAAATATGTTAGAGCAAGGTGAGGAAGCTTTTTAGCTTGGTCATCCTTCACTCACACCTGCTTCTGCTGATGAGAGTCAAGTTGTTACACCTGTCCATTTGCCTACTAGGAATTCCTGCTCATCTAGTTTGGGAGGGACATCTGGAAGTAATTGTCAACCTGCTTTTCCCCTTCAATTCCATAGCTTGTTAATAAATTATAATTATTCTTACACCACATCCTACATTTATTTCCAGCACTGCAACTGGAAGAGGAAAGAGAAATCAGATATATAAACCCAATGCACTTACACAGCAGCTGTTTCTGTAACCATCACAGCAGCAGGACCAAAGTCAAAGCAGTCCTGCTTGAATCTGCTGGGAACCAGCATAGCAGCTCCACAATTATTGGTGTAAACACCTTCCTCTAGCATGACGCCAGACCAGGGATAAACTCGAGAGCCATCTTTTCCACTTCATGATACAGGACCAATTCTTCCATTGCCAGTTTTATAATGGGATACAGGCCACTGCGAGTTCAAAATAGATTTGCTAACAATGGTTGGATGCTGTGTGGCTAAGTGTAAATGAGCACTAAGAATAAACCAGCAGACTAAACAAGATGTAGAAGCTTATCCGTGATACATAGCTATTAAGCATTCAAGTGCTTTTGTTGCAGCTTCATCACTTGCTGCTAGGAAACGGCACCACTAATTTCTTCAAACTGCTGGTGATGAATAATCTACCATGAAAATGGGAGAAATTCCTTGGTCCTTCCACAATCAACTAATTGGAGCAAACACTCGCAGGGTGGAATAAATGAGCAAATATTTCCTTGTCAAGCTGGCAGGAAAACATACAAAATGAGGAGTTCCTCCCCCGTGACCGACTAGCAAAACACCTAGTTTTCTCACACAAGGCTGTGCTGAAACTGATTTTTCTCTGCTGCGGTTCCTGTTCTTTCCACTGGGGAATTCTGTTGCTCTGCATCAGAGTAAGATGGTCCGACACCTATATATTTTGATGTAAGAGCAAGAAAGGCATGCTGACCTTGTAATCAGAGGATCCTACCTTTTCTTTTTGCTAGCATCTCTGGACTGTTGTTTTCCTAATTTTCTTCACCGTCTAGCCCAACTTCTTCAGACTCCCTTCAGCTTCACTGGGAGTTAATTGAGGATGGAAATAATTTAATTGCCCAATCGAATAACAACTGACTGTCCTCAAGTGATCTGCGTGTGCTTAAGTGATTTGTAAGATCATGCTCCAGTAGTTTAAAACACATGAAAATAACCTTTGAAAACAATCAGGCTCAAGTTCATGTATGTAGAACCTAATAAATGGAACCAGGCTTGTTGAATTGCTTTCTTAGCTCTTCTGTCTCTAGCTCCCTCTTTCCCTGCTTTTTTTTACCCCTGCCCATGCAGTTTGCAGAAACAGCTGTATCAATACTAATTTATTGAAAAATTGTTTCGCAAAGAGCTAGCTCAGGTGTTTTTATGTCCATGACATAGCTGATCTTAACTGGATGAGCTGCCACCAGTAACTGAGGAGACGGCTCTATATAAGCTGATACCATTTGTTCATTCCTGTGGGAAATAAGTTTATCTTTCTAGAATATGTCATTTGTAGGAGTCCATAGGAAAAGGCCATAAAATAGATGATTTTCCAATAGAAAAATGCTTGCTTCCTCTTCTGATATTATTTAACCCTAGGGCAGAAAAAACAGGGAATGCTGACAGTGCTCTGAGGATTGAGTGATGGTAAGGAAGAAAAATATAGCCGAAATAGTTGTTGTGAAGTATCAAGGAGGATGTTTGGGTTTTTTTAAGAACACTCCATATTAGCATATGAAATCAGTTTTAGAAAAGCCAATTGTCTAAATGCAGTGATACAACTGCTAGGCATTGTTCAAGAACAACTGTTGCCCAAAAGAGCGTTTTCTGTAGAAGTCATTCTGTTCTGTGGTGTCAGAGCTGCTAAAATTCTGGAAGAAAATTGAATTCACTGTAACGTTGTAGGTGATAAGTCAGTTTGGAGGACAAAGATATTGACCTGCATTTTAGAATTTATTTTTAAAATGGATGTTAGTGTAAGTAAGTATCATGTTAGCCCCGATAGAATCATGTTACCATCCCGTTTGGATTATCTGACCTTTGATGCTTCTACCAAGACTGGAGGCGACAGAGAAACGTGTAATTCCCTAAGACCTATAGGGAACCAGATGTTTTAACATCTTAGGATATGGACAAACACGCTTATTTTCATGTTGATCCCAGAACATGCTTAAAGAGAGTTGGTGACATATTCACCAAACATCTGATATGTTTTATGCCTTTATTCAGGTGAAGGGAGGAAATAAAGAATTTGTATGGGTCAGAGACAGAATTACAGAGGCCGATTTCAGGATTTCAGCTCTGTTTCCCCTACAGTTTCAGTCAGTATGGATTTGGTAAAGGCTTTCTTGAGAAACAGTAACCTTAAACAAAGAAAGAGGCAAACACTTTGTTCAGATTCATAAGTGTCTCACGTTGTGTCACAGAGTCGGTGATGTCTGTTTACTTCAAACTCGATGTGTAGTAAAGCAGTGATGAACAGTCTGTGTTCCTGACAGCCTTGACGGTTAGTGATTGTAGCCTTTCATATTACACAGCTTGTCTTGGAGGAAGGACCATAAAATTCATGTCTTGTAGTAATGACAGAAAGACTTGCTTTCATAAATGTTGCAGAGCTGGTTATGCAATACAGTTTCTCACTGAGCATATGCAAATACTTGCACCAATTATTTGCTTTCAGCAACAACCTTAGTCTACCTTAGTGGTTTACATTAGTGGCTTACAAATACTAGTATAGACTTAACTGTTGTACGGCAACAACGTGACTTTGATATCTTTAACTATGGCTGTGCTGCTTCCCTTAACTGGTGTAAGCTGCAAACAAAAAATCCCAAAGATCTTTTGCAATTTCTTCACCCAAGAGGCAAAGCCCCTTGAGGCATGGGGCAGCCGAAAATGTCAAACCAGCTGTAAGCTGTAACATAATTCAAGTACCTTGCATTCTGCCAGGTAAATTGGTCCTAAATACTTACAGCTTCTCATAACTTCTCATGGCCTACTGGTCTTTTTACACAGCTACAGTAAATGCCTGCCTATAAAGGAGAACAGGTACTTTCTGAGGAACAGCTTCAAAAGGATTTTGTTGTGTACACACTATCATTGCTGCATTAACAAACTTCAGTCCTTACCTGTATGCTAGAGATTCTTGCTAAGGTAGTATTAAAGAAGAAATGAAATTATAAAGCTTGGAAGGGAGTGGGAGATCTGAGCCTAAAGCCTGAGAACTGGAATCGGTACAGGTTCTTAGATGTACTGATTACTTTTAAAACGGGTGTAAGTATTTGTCGGTTAACCCTCATTGATGTAATGCCCTTTTTATTTTAAGGCTCACCAGCAGAGCAGAAAAGCAGACCGTTTGTTGGCAGCAGGGAAATATGAAGAAGCAATTTCTTGTCACAAAAAAGCTGCTGGTGAGTAGGCATTTCTCATGTTTCAGCTCTTAAACTCAGTTTCTAGATTTCCATGCTTCGTGCAAGTAGAACATCTAGTTACTTGCGCAATTCTTATTCTTAAAATGTAAATTTGATTTTCAGTCCAGATCAAGCACCCTTTTGGAAACTCTTTTCTAATATAAGCAGCTAAAGTCAGTCATTTCCAAAGTTGTTTTGACTGGGGACGGTTATCACTGTGAAGGCAGTTCTTGACTCCAGATGAAGCCAACACCTTGTTGGGAACCTGCTGCAAGCCAGTTTCACTTTACACTTTGTGTTTTCTTCACTGCTTTCATAGCTGAAGTCACCTGTTTTTCTCTGTTGATAAAGGAAATACTTAGACAAATGTTTGCTTACAAACATTTACTTACTTTCCTTTCCTAATGTCTGAATCAAGACAGCCGAGAACAGGTGATGAGCTCAGCTTTCCCAGAACTCAAGGAAAACAGCAGATTGCAGGCCTTGAGGCTGCAACTGACAGCCTCTCCTGAGCGAGGCTTTGTGCAGTTACCTGTCCATTTAACCAGTCACGCTTAGTTATTTGTGTTGGAGTCCGTCAGCTGTCTGACAGTGCGGCAACTGCTTGGCAGAAGAAGAAAGAGGAGGTCTTAACTGGTGCAGCAAGTAGGACATTTCCAGTGACAGAGCTTGTGTGGAGACAAAATAAGTGGCTACTCCAAACATTGTAACCTACATACTAGGCGTTCTCATTTCCCATTCATAAATACTGGAAAACCCTATAAAATGAGGAAATGATAGATTTTTTTGGTATTTATGAATACCCAGAGCAATGAGGGATAGCACTTATATTCCAATACGCAGACTTTTCTTTTTGGTTTCCTTCATATACCAAGACAAAACCCAGAAATGCATTGAATGTTTATTGCTTTTCTTCATCTGACAATTTTATGCCATTATCTTACATCCTTCTGAATTGGGTTAAGAATTTCTTATATCTTGTCATGTTCAGCACTAGAAAGGTACAATCGAAGTCTGAAGTGCTGCTCTGACTGTAAGCCAGCACCTTTTCTGGTTTGGAGGGGAAGTTGATGAAAAAAGTGGGAAACTACAGACTATACCTCTTCATCAAGAATATAATTAAAAAGCATGACTTCACAATACTGGTGTGCCATGGGCGACAGGATTTTACTTACCACATTTTGTCTTAAAATGCTTGTATGTTAAAAGTCTGGTCCTTAGCTGTGTTTCTTCCCTTGATGGGAAAGTTGTTCTTCTGGGACTTTCTGGAAATGGCTGCTCTCCTCCTCTGAAAAACAAATTGGAACAACCTGAGCCAACAGGATGCCATGGGAAGAGTAGCATATATTACACGATCTTACAGTAATTTTTTCAGACTTCTGAAAAACAGCAAGTGTTTCCAGCCACTGTAACTTGGTAAATACTTTGCCTCTGGATTGCTGCTGTTACGTGGGGATTCAGAACACAGAAGGTCTGAAGCCTTTTCTTAGCTTTTATGGGAACGTTCAGCTTTTGTAACCCTGTCCTAAGTGTTTATCGATTTTTCTCTTCTGCAGCGTACCTTACAGACGCTATGAAGCTGACCCAGTCAGAGCAGGTGAGACCAAAGTGCAGCAGGCGCTAGAATCAGCCATGGCTCTGTTGTGTGCCTGCGTGTCATATTGTGGCCCTGTCTGATCATACCCCTCTTGGGCGTTAGTCTCTGCATAGCTTTCTGAACCTGTGGCAGCTGCACCAGGTGTTTCAGAAGTGCAGTGATGCTACTCTTCCTTGAGAGCTTTTTCCAAGTTTACATGGAGCAGGGACAAGAGAACTACTAACCCATCCAAGGGTTCTCCAACAATGGTTTCTAGTCCGCAAGGCATCTTCAAGTAGGTGATAAAACTAGTTTCATGTTTAACTTTTGCTGTGAGGCACTTAAGCTGTTCTGCCGAGACACAAAGCTGAGCATCTCATCTACAGTCTGTAATTTTGGTTTTAGTTATCCTGACTGTGAGATCTCCAGAAAAACAGCCCTACACCTGTAGGTGTACCTTTCATTGTGCACCTTTCATTGCACAAATCTATCTGTGAAAGTAGTAGCGTAATCTGCTCAGCACTTTTATAGCAGCAGGCTTTGAATGTAGCCAATATTATCAAAGCAAATAACCCTTGGAGACTGGACATGTGTCTTTCCTCCAAAGGATCATTCTTGTAGAAAAATGGTAGCCTCTTACCCAGGTGGTTCCTGTGAGTTATTAACCACCATGCCACCCCCTTCAGTAAATATGGCTGAATCATTTGGGACCATAACTGGCCTTGGAGCACTTTTTTGCTGAGTGCTGGGTGTTATTGATATGTCTATGCAGATACCATCACAGAAACATACCGATAGCTTATATCATTTAGGTAAAGTGTGACTGCATGCCAAGTGATCCTCTTCCCTCTTGGTGTCGGTCATAGGTCAGTTAAACTCCTCGTGCCTCTGCTCAGAGGTATTACCATAGCCTGGTCAGTGACTTAAAAACAAAAAAACCCAACCAAACAAAAAGACCAAATGTTAACTCACTCCTTCACAATACTAGTAGTTATGCTAAATTTGGGTGATATATCTGAATCTGTTGCATCGTACGAGCAGATTAGTTCTTGTTGGATTTAGTATCGGAGTAACAAGAGCTCCTCCCCTTCCCTCCCTCGGGCATGCTGTGATGCTGTTTATGTAAACATCTATATGCAGGTAACTGTGTGTGTGTGAATATTCAGGTGGAATTAGGGATCACCAGTTAAATTGTTTCGTCTTGTTCTTACTCAGGCTCAGCTATCACTGGAATTACAAAGGGATAGTCACATGAAACAGTTACTGCTCATCCAGGAGAGGTGGAAAAGGGCAAAGAGGGAGGAAAAGCTGAAAGCCCAGCAGAATGCTGACAAGGAAATAGCCGCACATCTTCAGACCTCTTATAAGCCATCTGCTGAAGACTCTGACGATCAAAACGTATTGGTTCCCGTTACTCAGAAATACAGCCCTTCCGCAGAGAAACATCCACAGGATATTCAGGGTGTCTTTGACAGGGACCCGGATACACTATTATTTCTGCTTCAGAAAAAAAAGGAGCCGGTAGAAGCATGTATTGGGAGTAAAGCTCCAAAAGATGACAAAACAATAATAGAGGAGCAGGCAACCAAAATTGCAGATTTGAAACGGCACATAGAATTTCTTGTAGCTGAAAATGAGAGATTAAGGAGAGAGAATAAGCAGTTAAAAGCAGAAAGAGCTAGGCTCCAAAAATCTCCAGTAGACAAGGAGTTGGATGTCGATGCTGACTTTGTCGAGAAGTCCGAGTTGTGGGGTCTGCAGCAACACTCAGAAACGACTTCTTCAGCTGCAACTTGGCAGAAGTTTGCAACAACTGCTGGGAAGGCAAAGGACATTCCAATACCCAACCTTCCCCCCCTGGACATCCCGTCCCCCGAACTCCCTCTGCTGGAACTCTCCGAAGATATACTGAAAGGACTCATGAATAGTTAAAAAAAAAAAAAAAAACAGGAAAAGTGCTCAATGTAGTTACCCAAACATAAGAAAAGGGAAAACCACCAGGACAATGGTGATCTGAGGGCAGAAACATCTAACACAATCCTACTGTTGGAGAAAAGGCATTAAAGCAACTTTGTTACTGTGAAATACACACCATATCTGATCTACTTCATAGAAGTTAAAGGTACCATAATCGGTATAAGATGGCGAGCTCTTTAGTCTTTCTCCTAACGTTTCAAACCAAATGACTGCCTGGAGAATGTTTCAAGTAACACAATCCTTCAGGGTTTTAAAGTATGCTATAGGTAATAGTTATCTATAATGCCATAAATGATGGTGCAGAACCTAACTGTTATGGTTGCCAGTCGGCTGCCACTTCATATTGAAAGATGCTTTCTAGCATGAATTTAAACTGTGCATTTCATTATGCATAACTTTGTTAATTCAGATACAGTGCAATTTATACACCTCCTAGACGGATTTATGTGCCACGCTCTATGCTCCTGACCATGTTAACCTCAAGTCAGGAGAGATTTTAATTTCCATTCTATGAAGGAACCAACTTATTAGTTCTGTTGACGAGTTTTTTTTGGTTATCTGTTTACATAACTAATCAGGGTGCATCGAATCTAGCTATTGGTTTCTGTATAAAGTGACATTGTTTAAAGAAGAAAAATCTCTACTTAAAGAAAAATACCCTTTTTGTTTTCAGTGATGCATGAATGGAAGTAATTCTAGCTGGCAGTATTTGATTGAAAAAGAAATTGTTTACAGCTTACCCTGATTCAAAAAGGATATGAAAATAAAAGCAAGGTGTTTTGACACTAAATGTGTGTTAAATCTCCACGAATGTCATAGAGTATAAAAAACAAATCAAGATTAGTATGCTAACAGTGTTAGTACACGCGTACAGCTGAACTTCTGTGTTCATCAGCCAGCGAATGCGGGAAAGCCGGGATGAATTCGGAGGGCTTTGCCTATACGCGAGGTGACCTGGCTGATAGCTGGCTTCTAACACCCCCAGAGCGCCGAAGCGCCAGAGGAAGCAGCACTGAGGTTTTGCGCGGGACAGGCTACCCGGCGCTGCATGAACCGTGCCACGAGAGCCCCGCAGGCCTGCTGGGGGGGTTGGCTTCTGAGGAGGGCAGCACAGCCCCCCTCAGCCCCTGCCCCGCAGCCTCAGCCCGTGCCGCAATGGGGAGCGGAGGCGTTAGTTAACTTCAGCTGTTACCTATTAATGAAAAGCGTTAAGTGTTGCAAGCTACTCCATTTTAAGTTATTCTTGTGCTGTTACAAGGCAAGCTTGCTTTCTAAGGGTACGTTTCTCTTCCAGAATAGACTTGGAAGCGCAGCAAGGACACCTTACTGCTGTGCAAATTCTCCCCTTACCTCTGTGTACCTGGTGTCTCCTATGCTTGCTTGAAGGCGAGTAGGGACTGGAGGTTAGAAAAAGCCTATGGAAACAAAGGTAAGACAAGTTCATTAGAGAAGGTCCCTTGTGCTGAATTGTAGCAGGAAACTAATCTTGCTGGGGGAAGAGAAGTTATTTTTCAGTTGGAGCAGTTTAGGATGTGGCCCCACAGAAGAGCTGTGACAAGGTACCTGTCCCAGGTCGGCCCCAGCTTGCTGCGCCCACCAAAGGGCAAGTCACATTCTCCACCGTCGCCTGCCTGGCTGGCTGTACAGGTGACAGGGCAGGGGAGCACAGTGTTCCTATTCATGCAAGTAAAGCAAAGAAAATGGTATCTGCTCACAAGAAGGAAACAAAATTATTTAAGCACCTATCTCATGTCCCTGCCGGGGACGATAGACCAGGGCTGTCAGCTACAGGCAGACATTATGGCTGTCTCTGCAAACAGCAGCTGTAGGAAAAGGAAGCCATTTTTAGCCTGGCTACCTCTGCTGAAGAGTCAGGATTCTTCAGAGGGAGTAGGGGAATTACAAGCTCTACCTTCTGTTTTTGAGACTAAACTGTCCCTTCGTATAGAGCTGCAGAAACAAAACCTCAAATCCGAAGGAAGCCGCTTCTCTGTAGGAAAATGGCCAAACAGGGGCAAAACTTCTTGCTGGTACTTCTCAAAGTGTTGTTAAAACTTTTCTCCCTCCTGCATTGCAAATGTTTGTTTGTTTTTGCCATCTGCCTACTCAATCCGTGACTGCTGCTGTAAATCAAACTCCAGGCAGCATGGCTTAGCGCGAGTTTTCCACTCCCGCGAGCGGTGCAGAAAGGAGAATGGGTGCGATGTTCCCTTTCATAGGAGAGGAGCTCTGAGCTGCAGCACAAGGGCTGCTCGTGTTACACGAGCCCCATGAAGGTGATGTGGAAGCTGAGTATTTCTGTCTTGGAGCCGGAACAGGTGATACCAGTAAAGAATAATGCCCAGTGAACAGCACAGATGCTGCTGCTGAAAGGTGAGGCCGAGCGCTGCCAGCCTCTTCTCTCCCTCCCTTCCACGAGCAGCACGGCCAGCCACGAAGCCTCCGGAGAGCCAGGCACGCGGGAGCAGGTAGGATCACCCCGCTCAGCAGCCGCAGCACGGGACCTTTGTAGAACGTCCTACAGCAGAGAGTCCATTCAATAATGACTTTTCCTTATAAAATTCCTTACATCCCAAGGAAAAGGCAAAGCGTATGAAATCAGATGAAATACTCCAAGTAAGGAATTCTTCAGTCTGAATTCACAGCTAAGCAGTCACACAGTCCCTTTAAAGCATGAAAGGTTGTATAGAGAATACTCACTACTAGAGGACAAGTTTTATAGATATAAAGTGATAAATCTAAGGAAATTCTTCTCCAGTGCCTGTCAGCAATTAGTTTATGGCCCAACAATTTAACACTGGTTTAAATGAGTATTGCCTTTGCGCTGGTTTGAGTTCTGCCATCGTGAGATGATAATACCACCCGGTTTTCCTTCCCTGCCCCGCTGGGTTAGTTGGCACTACGGTTCACGCTCCCTTTCCACGCTCCCTTCCCTCCCCCCGACAGCTCTGTCTCCCCGCAGCCGCCCCCACCAGCCGGGGTGACCGGCCCCCCGCTCTCCCACCTGCCGGCGGCCGCTTTCCGAGGGTTTGGGTGACTCTTTCGGAGCCTTTGGTGGCCACCGACCGCCACCTGGTGGTCGTGCTCGGCTAAAACGCGGAGCCGTGTCTTGTTCTCGCCGTCACGGTGTGAACGGGCCGATTCCCCAGGCCTTTCAAAAATAATGACAATATGCGAACACTACGCAGAAAGTACGCGATTTTGCGGCAGCAACAGCGCGGTAAGTTATCGGTGGTGACACCGCGTGTAACCAAAGCCTGGCACAGCGCGCAGAAAGATCCCCGCGGGCGGTGAGTCTGATCTGTGCCGTTTTACACGGGACAGAACTAAAAACTGTGGTCCCTCATTTCAAAGTGTCTCACCAACAACCAGTTTCAAACATGCGTCCAGACGCTGACTTCTGTTCATAGACTTCGCTTTACCACACAAACCACCCTTGTCTTGGAACACGGAAATATTATCCCTGTTGAATATAGCCAACATACGCTTTGCAAAAAAGAAATTGCGATTAACCAGCCTCTGGCTGTATCTCCACAGCAGGAGACACCAAATAAAGGTGGCTGGGAAGCAACGTGGAGCCTCCTGAGAATAAAATCTGCAGCCTGCACCACCAGCGGCTACTTGCAGTGACAGCCAAAACCAAAATACAGAAGTGTTGGGGTTTACATTTTGGTTTTATATAAAGAGAAAAGAGGATCTTGTGACCTCTTCCTCTAAGAGCATTTCGGTTTTCAGGAGCTCTGGCCTTGAGCTCCTTCCTGCTCTCCTGGCAGCAGCAGCAGCTCTTCAGCCATCTGCAGTTCCCGCTGGCCTGCTCTCAGTGGTGGGGACTGCACCTCGTCCAGGCTGCTTTTCCCGCAAAAGCCTGGACCAGGAGATCTTTCGAGGTCCCTTCCGACCTGGGCTGTTCCGTGGTTCTTCAAAACCAGGCTTGCCAGCAAAAGAGATGGAGAAAAGCAAGTACAGCCCAACAGCTGATAAAATCCCTTACTGAATTGGACTGAGAATAGAGTAGAAAACAAAATCAACCAAACTGGCCACGAGTAACCAGGGTGGCAGCGTGGCTGCCGCTAATCGGGTACAGGCTGGGCAGCGTTTGCCAGGCCCTTCTGCCTGCGGATGTGGCCCGCAGAGTTGAACCACGTAAAAAGAAGTTCATTGCTCCCTACAGACTCGGAGCAATGGCCACCTTTTCCTCCTCCTCCTCTCTCTCCCATGTTTGTTTCACCAGAAGTAACCTAAACTTACCCAGGCTTTTTGTCTTGGAATCGTGTGAAGTGTTCCCTCAGGCCCATTTGCTGCAGGAGTTACAGTATTATTGAGATCAAACAATGTGAAATCCTTAGAGCTGTGAAAATACAGGATTTCCTGCCTCAGAGCTACCAAACCCTGCTCTTTAATTCCACTAAGGAAGCAGAGAGCTACGATAAAACCACATGCCCAGGGACTGGAAAAAGAAACGGGCATCTGTGTCGAGAATGTGTTGTGTTGGTGCGGCTGGAAGGTACCAGAAATGTTCACTGTGAAACACAACAGTAAAAATCCTTCAGTCTACCACTTCACTTTAGAAAGGCCCATGATTAAAATGCAACTGTTTGCACGCAACACATCGGGTAAAACATGTCTCCGATTTGCTGTGAGGCAAGATTTTCCTACCAGCTATATATAGATCCTAACTTCCTTTTCAAAACCTACGAGAACAAACGCAGCAAGTCCTGAGGTTGGTTTGTGCGCGCTGCTAACGCTGCGGATCATTTGCTCCTTGGTCGGTTTCCTGGGTGGCCCCGCTGGGATGGGAAGAAAGGGTGGAGGCTGGATCAGAGGAGCCCCCGCGCCACCGCCTGCTCCCCTGCCCTCCCGGGGCACGCGTACCATGGGAACACGGCGCAGGAGAAGCGTCACTCCTGCTAGCAAAGCCCAAGCCAAAAGGTGGGAAGCGGGAGCGCAGCGGAGAGCAGACGCTGTGGGAGTGAGGATGGAAAAGCACGCAGCAAAGCCTCCGTCCGGAGAGGCAGCTCGGGCAGCGCGGATGCGGGGGAGAGCACAAACATCCCGCAGGGGAGAGCAGCAGAACGGGGTGATGGCGGCTGTGGAAGGAGGAAGGAAGGGAAATTCCCAGTCACGGGCGCGGGGCGGGGAAGGCTGTCGGCTGCGAGAGCAGGAGAGGGCCTGACAGGATGTCACGGGAGAGGGGACCAACAAAAGTGCCACCTACCGAAAAGGTCAGAGAGCATGAGAACGTAGTGCTGGTCAGATGGGGCCCGGTTTACACACACAGATCTGAGCAACTTCCGTGAAGCTGGAGGAGTAGAATAAATACATTTTAAAATCAGACTGTTATAACCCCCTATGCCTGGATGTGCACAACGGGGACCACGGTTCCACTGCCGACAATTCCAGCACCCCATAACTTCTGTTTCAGCTAGACCGTACACACAGCCATCCGCCCATGCTGCAATACTTCAGGCCATAGCAGCTCCTCTTTACTGTTTGCTAATTACTTACTCTTCATTAGTTACCTCTGCAGTTACAATCGGAAGAAGATTGCTGTGGTCATTTACTGTACGGCAGTGCAGGGGATGGAGATGACGACGGAGCTGGGAAGGGGCGAGGGAAGGAGGGGGTGTGGAGAGCAAGGCCTGCAGTTTCGCTGACTTTGAGACACAAGCCTTCAAAGGACAGGAAAATGGAGCAGAAGAGTTTTGTGGAGCACGGCAGATCGAGACAGAGCTCGGTCTCAAGAGGAAGGTGGCAAAAGACGACGGAGGTACTTCATATTCTTGTTCTAGGAGCTGACGGTGTTCCTGCGCTCAAACCGCTTCAGCTGATGTCATCGAATGCTCTTAGCTCTGTTACAGCAGGTGAGACCGACGACCAGAAAACCTCCTGGAGCCTTTAGGAAAGGAAGAATGGGAAAAACACGCCCTGTAACACCTCGCAGAACATGGAAATGGCCAAGAGGGAAAAACAAATCTGGAACAAGCCAGCTCCCCGCAAGCCCCTCTTCAGTCCCCGACAGCAGCTATGAGCCCTCCTGTGGTTCCGGCAGCGACAGAGCTCCAGCCCCGCTGCGGGGGGCTCCGTCCGCTCCACTGCGGCCCAGCCAGACATCTTAAAGGCACTGAATAAGTTGAATTTGGTACACTAAATATTTCTTTAAAAAACAGAATTTTTGGCCTCTTTTAGTGGTATTCGGAGTAGCTGCTACCTGTAACAATTTCCCGTGCTCTGCCGACGTGCGCAGCACCTGACTTGCAGAGTGTTTCCAAGCCGACAGCAATAAGCCCTTTGCAGCGCTCCCCACCGCACTCAGCTTGTGCCACGTTTTCCGTGTTCACTCGCTTTTGGTTCTTCCCCTCCCAGTAGTGACCGGGAAACAGCGTCCCTGTGGCAGGCAGATCCTGAGGCTGCCCCATCCCCACCCGCAGCAGTTCCCAAAGCGATTTACAAAATGCATCAGGTTGTTTTTATGCATCGCAAATCCATCAGAAATAACCATTAATCACTAAATTTTCAAACTATACATCTGGTGTCACTACCGGATCAGCTCACCACAGGTAAACTCTTCTGAACAAATCAAGTGGACAGTTAAACTCCACAGTGACTACAAAGAAATCCTATTTATGCCATTCAAGCTAATTTATCAATTTATCTTTGCGACGAAAACAGCAAAGATCTACTCACCCCAGCGACTGTACAGCACATCATGCAAACCAGCTTGGGCCCATCAGTTTTGCCTCTCCAAAATGACACTTTTTGTCTTAAAATCCTGTCCATCTCTCAGGCTTTTCTTTGGGAAGGTTCTTGCTGCTTTGCCACCTGCTCTCACCCACAGGTTTTAGCAGATTAACAACTTTGGAAGGGTGGCAGGAAGAAGGTCACGAAGGAAGAACATCGATATTCACACCTGGAAATACAAATCGGCCTCTGTTCAGCGACTCCTCGGCTTGCCAGCTGAGGCAAGAACTTCTTCATCCTCAGAGGCACAGGCGGGGATCCCCCCCACCCTGGGTCTGTCCATGCTGTGGGGTGACAGGGACAGCCCTCGGGGGCCAAGGGAGGGTGCCGGAACTCAGATGGAGCAGCAGCAGCGGGTGCCGCCGGCTGGGCGCGCACGGAGAGAGGAGCACCCCAACGCCTCTGAGGAGCAGAGCAGGAAGCGCCAGGCTTTGGCCAGGGTGGACACAGCAACGTGACACTTCCCAATAGTAACGCGGGGGAAACCGGGTCGTTCCCTTCAACTCAGCCAGAGACAGGCCGCAGCACAGGGAGCGAGCCGGGACGGCGGCACAGGCCCCGGCCCAACAGCTGCTCTGTGCGTGGAGAAAACACCGGGGGGATACGGCCACCTGCAGCAGCAGCGCACGTTTCAGCAGCCTCCAGACTTCACAAACGTTAAAAGTACCCCACCAAACCTCAGCTCGGGGGTAGGGGGAAATATTTAGTCTTCATTAAAATTCACTCATTTACATAGCCTAAACTTAAAAAAAAAAAGTACATGCAAGTAAAGTGCACTTGTCATAACACAAACGTACGCTGGCAGTTCTGCACCTGCAGGCAGCGCTCTTCTGTGCCACAGGCAGGGGAAGGGGAGACGCTGGATGGAACCAAGTTAATAATCGATCGCAGCAGCGTTAACCCCACCTATTTCTTTGCAACTTCAAATAAGTTCCAAGTTTTCAAACCAACTAAGGAACTTTACTTTTGGAACCAGAAATTGCTTTTGTGTTTCGCTGTTTCTTAAGATAATTCCTATGGGGTTTTGTTATTATTTTTTGTGTGACCCAAAGCCCAGTCAGACCAGGCTGGTTACTATCCCCTTCTGGACACGTCAATAGTGAGCCAACAGCTGCACCTAACATCTGGTATCAAATCTAAACATTTGAATAGTTTTAGTAACGTAAATCCACGTACACTTTAACTTTTCAACCTAACTCCAAGAGCTGGAATTCTGCTCAACTGTCTAACAATTATCGTTATTAAATAAAAAGAGATACCATTTTTTTAAACAACCATTCCATTGCTGTATTACTTGAACTGTAAAGAGCCAAGACACTATAAAAATAATTGTTCTATAGAAATTCCTCTCCCCCTTTGCCCAAAGTAAGCGTTGAATTATTGAAGACAGAACATAAGCGATGTTTAAATTGTTTAACCTTAAGGAGAGGCCCTTCCTGGCGCCGCTCCAGCCCTGCCCTGGGCAGAGCCCTGCGGGACTCGGGCTGTCACACACACAGCAAAGAACACGACGAGACAACATTTGATAAAGTCATTTTAATGGAAAATGTAAAACCCCTTTCAACTTCAATGTACAAAGCATGTGTAACACTTGCACTTTTAACAAATTAAAGCAAGCCAATGTTTTAAAAAAATACATCATTGAATGTATATATGTATATATTTACATAGCATATTAAGTTTAATATTTAGCTTTAAAAGTTCACATAAATTTTACCAAAATGAGACAATTTTTAAATAAATTACACCTTTTGAAAACGTTTAATTGTACACTGAATAGCTTCAATAAAATACTGAAGTGTCTGTATTTAATATCTACTTTATATACTTTATATTTTACAAAGTTTACAATTATTTGGCAGTAATTTTCAGATTATGACATGACTGCTGTGCGGACTCAGCAAGATCCCAAATGCAGGCAATAGCTGGTGTTTGTGTCCTACTCTCACAGTAACTGTCTCAATGTAGTGAAAAATATCTGAATTATTTTAGCAAACTGTACAAGTCACATTTACATTTGATCAACAATATAGCATAGAATTTTGTGTTTGTTTTTTTTTTTTTCCAAAAATAAATACATCATCTTAAATCTTTGACATTTCACAAACTTCATGTACATTATAATACAGGACAGCAGAACGCTGCTTAATTGTTTGCAAGTCTAACATGTAATCACAGTGGCTGTGATACGAAGCTCTACCGTTGCAGTGTCATTAATGAGTAAATACGATGACTACGTTTTCTTGGCACTGATGGTTCGTGAAGCTTAAGTTAGTGTGCATACTCTTCATGTATTAGAAATAATCACCTCTGTTTGATGTTAACACGAAAAAGCCGAGCGCGCTTAGTTTTCATCCATCTCTTCCATTTCACCTTCATGAATCTTCAAAGCTCTCACCATTTCTTTAACTGCGTGATACAAGATATTTTTCACCTGCAAGAACATCAGACAGACTTCAGTCAGCATCTCCGCAAAGGAACAGTGGATGGAAAAAACAAGAAAGGCTGCATCAAGCCAGTGCAAAAGGAATCACCTTTTTACACATTTTAAAACGCAATAAATAAAACCAGCAACTCAAGGGAGAGTCATTTCCAGCCCTGGCACCGGTGCTGCTGCTCATTGTTATTCTGTGTGAACGGCAGCGAGGAAGTATCTCCACGCAGGGCTCCGCATTTCAATGAGCCTGAGCACGCCCTGCCTCCCCAGCAGCTTCCAGAGCGGAATTCATTTCCTACCTGCAGTTTATCATCATAATTGATTTCTTCCTTTGACAGCCTCAGCTCCTGCGTTAAGTGAAATGACTGTACAAGATGTTCTGGAGACACAAAGTCTTCAGTGACTTGAACACAGCTGTGAAAATTTTGCACCTATCCAAAATAACAAGAAGAAGAGACCGATAATTAGTATTTTGGGGTTATTCTTTGGCAGAGATACCTGAGAAAAGAGTGGGCCCTGAGATCTCTTAAACCACAGGCTTATCAGACTAAAGGGCGTCTTTATACGTTTTATGTAGAGAGCCATTAAGTGCATTCGACTTATCTAAGTCAGCTTCTGGCAAAAGGTACGCTTTGAACAACTCGCGTCTGCCTGTGCTCCCCCACTTCTTCCTGTAGTCGGCTCTGACGTGGATTCACCGCGCTCTGAAGCGTTGTTCTACCCCTGACCAGCTGCACAGGCGCTGCCCCGGGCCAACGCCGCACGGCCACGGCCAGAGCCCCGCGCAGGTCCCAGCCGCAGAGGGACGCCGCGGCGCTGGCCTTGCCCTGCAGGACCCGGCTCCTCGGGCCACGCGGGAAGCTCCTACCCACACTGCCGGGCACAGCTGGCCACGCTCAATGGCAAGTAACTGCCAGTGGAGATATTTAAAAGAAAGACAACAAAACACCAATGAACCAAGGGGAAAGGTTCAGAAGGGGAGGGGAAAAAAAAAAAGCACTTTTGTTTTTCTCTGAACACTTCCTACTGATAAGAGGAACAACCAAGAGAAATGGACACCCATCTCCTGCCACCCAGGTGACACCTGGAGGACAGGGGAACAGAAAAAACGCTTCCTGGTTGAGACCTGACTACCAGCTCCTCTTTGCCCTCTTCACAAACACACAGCATCAGGTTTTCACCCCAAAACCCTTAGAAATTACACTGCTTCTTCAGCGCATCAAAAACCTAATTTCCCCAAATTCTAGCTGCTCGTGAAGTTGTGCAATGTCAATTCTGCAAACTTACCAAAGCCAGGGGGTGGGGAGGGAGCGCCTTTGCCACCCCAGCAAACCAGCCATCCCACCCTGCTTGCTACTGATCATCTGTGTATTTTAAACTTGAGCCTGGCAAAATCTGGAGTTTTTTATTGCATACTCTTAAGATTTCCATTGTGATACCTGACATTCAAAAAACCTTTGGGGCCTACACAGTTGAGGACACAGCACTTAATTTAAAAACGCTTTTCCCCTTCAAAAACACTGCCGGAGTTTGATTTCATAAGGTTAGCTTGCCCCTTCGCAGCTGAAATCCCAGGAGGTAACCCCTGGCTCAACACCCGTGTTGTACATGGGGCTTCTCCGGCCTGGAATCACCCAGGACAAAGCAGTGCCAGTCCCTCCTGCAGATTCATCGAGAGAGAAACCATTCCGGAGACAAAGAGGGTTTGTTGATGCCACACAATTTGCAAACGGCAGAAAGCCAGGAGCAAGGGAACAGCTGGTGAAATGCCACCGTGAGGTTCACCAGCGCTCGGGGAATTTCCTAGAGCTTCGGCTGAGACGTCCCTGGGCCGCACCGCCGGCTCCATCCCCCTCCCTGCCCTCCCAGGCTCCTCACCCGTTTCAAGTCTCTACCTGCCCTTGTTTTCCTTTCCGCCCCATGCAAACCCCACACCACTCTTTCACTTTCTCCTCACTGAGACAAGATTTCACTGATTCCCTCTCCCTCCATGGCAGAAGGGGCAATATTGGTTGCCCTCAGATCTTTCATTCTGCTGTGCCTTAAACCTCCTTTCCTTCCAGGGCCTGTCTTATCAACGTGCAAGTCTTCGGGGGGGGGGGGCGGGGGAGGGGGGGAGACAGATTTTTACCCGTCCGGTCCAGTATTTAACATGGGAATGCCCTGCTGACAGCCCACAGGCCGTTCTATTTTTAATATTTCTAATACAAGCTGATACAATGACACACACAAGTAAATATGTTTAGCAATGATTCCCCCGAGGTTGGCGGGGTGAGGACTACAGCACTGCCACGACCGCGCCAGTTCCAGCTGAGCCGAGAGAACAGCATCGCTCTCGGCCCATGCAGAGCGGAGGTTTTCCAGCAGGGACGGTCGGGAAAGCCTCAGACCTGGGCCGGGACAGGGAGGAAAGGGCCATCCACCGCACGGCTCCTCTCCACACAGCTGTCTCCCTCCTGTCCGTCTCCCTCCTGTCCTTCCAACAAGGATCAGCCCTTTCCTACACGGCCCAGCTCCGGGGCCAGCGCTCAGTGTCTGCGCCTCCCAGACCTTTATCCTACATCCTTATCGTAACATCACCAGGATGTTGCGTTACCTCCAGCGTGTTATTTTACAATATATAATCGGGCTGTTAAATCAAGATAATACCACTGTAAAAAAACAACATTGTAATAAACCTGTTCTACTACAAACAAGTTTTGCATGTAGCCCGAATAACGCATTTCAATCACCAACTCAAGGATTTTTAACTTGTAATTTATCACTAAAATATTTGACAAATTTGCGTAAGAGCCACCAAACTAAAACCGGGGGGGGGTGGGCATCCCTGGAGGAGGGCTGCGATACAGGATGACCCAGAGCGGAGCAGCAGAAAGAACAAATCATTAAAAGGAACAGTAAGAACCCCCTTTTTTTAGCTGGGGAAGTTTCCAAGGAGAGCTGAGGGCTCGCTCGTTCAAGCCCAAGGCCCAGACATCAGCAAAACCAGGGGACACTCCTGAGCTCCCCTACTTGTACGGGCGAGAAGAGAGGAGATACAATCCTACAGCGCATCACTCAAGGTGCATTCCGGGAAGCTTCTGCAGAGGAGACCAGTCCAACGCTGTACCTATTTCTGGCTCCCTCTGCCCCAAGAGAGCAATTTGCTCCGCAAGAGGTGCTGACAAGGCTACTCCGACCGTCACAGCTCACAGGAGAGACTCTCCCTCCCACCCCACCACTGCTACAGTTTGACTTTGCCTACTGAAATCATCACAAGGGGGATGTGACTGCTGTGTGCAAGGACACAGGGAGGAAGGGGAAGCCTGGGAAGCAAGAGGAATGCTTTACGCTACCATAAAATATTAAGAACAAGTTACTTTAAAAGCTAGACATGAATCCATAGATTCATGGGGGGAATCTATGGGGGAAAAAAAGAATCTATAGAAGAAATACACACAACCTCCTCCGTATTAGAGCAGTAAAATTCTAGACCAGCGCATCAGAAGCCGCAGTGTGACAATAATCCTAACTGGCTCCAGGAGGATGGAAGCATCCCAGCTCCACTATGCAGTGACCACAGGCAGCCGGGCTTCCTATCCCCGTCCCTCAGCCTCATTTCCTCTGCTCCACAACATTACTGATGAGCAAATAAAAATAAAAATGTAAAGTTTACAACCAAATTTAGTATCAACTGTCATCCGGTTTTAATTATTAAAGATTCATGATGTGCATGTAAATGTGAAACACTTAACATGTAAACTCAACTTGGTATGTATTCTTGTTCAGACTTATTTTTAAGTGTTTAAATGTGCTTTGTATATATGAAGTGTTGGTGCTGCTCCCTAAGGTCGGTATTTATGCATCGCTATACAGAGAGTACTATACATGTACATGAAAGAACACGATGCTTTCATTTCCTCCTACGTGGCAGATTCACAGGAACTTCTTACTGAAGATGAAAAGGTTCTCAGCTTCACCCACTAAGGTTTAAAAACACCATGTTATTAACTCCTTGGTGCCAGAAGCTAGAACATTACCACTTCAAAAGCAATTTGGAGTTTAAAGCCAAGGAGATAAAGATAAGAGTGGTCTTATTTTTGGTCCTTAAACCTATGAACTGCAGGAAAGCCTGGAACAGTACCACTATTTCATGTTTTATAGTCTGCATGGCTTCATATAATGCCACATACTATATAAACAACCCAATTGCTCAGTATGTTTGTGATTCTCTATGGGTTCCCTTTTCACTCCTGTATCTGGGATACCTCCCTTGTTTTGAGAGATCGGTGTAAGGTTACTGGAGAATGCAATACAAACATTATCAACTCTGGGAGTTCTAACTGCTTTAGCCTGGAACAGGAACTGAGAACATCATCAATGCCAGACGTTCCTTCACCTCTGTGAAAGAACATCAAGCCCTGGAGACACGGTAGAGGGAAAAGCAACCTACAACAACCCAAGATTTGGTCACCGAGGTTTGGGGTTGTTTTTTTTTTTCTTTTTGTTTTGCCAGAAAACAAATCCACACAGATCACCCAGGGTTAACTGACCATCTGAAGACTCATTGGAACGACAAAGGAGTCTAGTCTGGGTAAAGTACCTGCTGCTTTTGATGCCCCAGCAACCGAAATAGCCAGCAGACAGATGAGGGACATAACACTTGTCATCACTACAACCCATTAATTTTTTTGAGAGAGAAACCCCCGCTGCCCTGGTCATGGTGACACAGTAAGCCATTGCTTCCTCTCTGCCCAGGGGAGGCGGTGGCTGGAAGCTGATCTGCAGATCAGAAACCAAATAGCATCTTCTTCAGAAAGGCCTGGCCTCGCTTGAACCCGGGTGGAGATCAATGATAAATCTTTAATAGCGAGATGCTTTACAACCCCTACTGCAGGGTGGGGATGCTCCTCATTCCTTCATAGTCCGATACCTGATTAGTGGTGCTTGACAGCTGGCAAGACAGCAAGAAAGCAGGCTCCATTTCCTCTTTCAACAGGAAAAGCTTCATGGGGTGAATAAATAAATAAATCTAGAACTGCCCCCAAATCACGTCTAAACAATTGTGTTTCTTCCTCTTTTCACCAAGGAGAAGCAGTTTGCAGACTGTGAGAAAAAACCCCACTGAACAAAATGAAGTACCAAACCCTACGTGCTAGGAGGGGACGGAAGCTTGCCACACTAATTCTTACTGTTTCTCCGGAACTGCCCCACTGACATAACTATTTTCTGACATAACTAAGAATTACATCAGCCCAGCTGCTGCAAAGGTGGTATTGCTCTTTCTGATGGTAAGGAAAGCTGCTGGAGGGACAATGACGACTCCTGGTGATTGATGTACCTTCGTGTAAAAATGAACCTGATGTGGAGTGGGAAAGAAACCTCCAAATCCTGTTACAGAAACATCTTGTTACACCCAAACTGTCTCTGCAATTCTCCTATGGCTGAAGAGAAAAACAACAAGTGAGATCCAGGTATTTATCCGCCTGGATTCCTCCTGTTGCCTCTCTGGGGGTAAGTTAACTTCAGGTTTAGAAGAAGAAAAATAATAACCTGACTTTGTCGTAACTAACACCAGTTAATTTAGAAATTTGCTAATGAAATGACAAGTGGAAGAAGTGGTTCATAATAGTCTGCTCATTTTTCATTTTCAAGGGAAAAAAAGGTACAGTATTATTTCAAGCATTCAAATTGCTGTGTGTTAGTACTGGCTTGTCATCTATACAAGCAGATGTGCCTTTATACATTCCTGTACACTAATAGCTACCAGTAAGAAAATCAAATCTAATTTCAGTACGGATGTAGTTACGGTTTTGAAAAAAAGTTATTTTATGGTATTTATGTTGTTTAATCCTGCATGTCTTTAAACAGATGTACATTACCTGATGAAGTGCTCCTGCTGGTAGAATAACAGCATCACCAAGAAACTGAATAACCGTACAGGTTTTTACTCCGTATTCGTCAAGAAGTCTTTGTCGAAGTTTTTTGTTCACATACCAACTCTGATCACGTATTGGATCGTGCTCCGGTAAAACTTCTAAGCCTTGCTCTTTTGCTATCTGTAAGTACAGAACAGACCCCAAGTCACTTTCAGAAGAAGCTGAACCTTTTGCTGCTAAGTTGTAAGTATACCTGACTTACAAAGCAACAGTACTGTGTTCCTAATACCCAAACAAGAATTTTAGTTGGGGATTCAAAAGGACCTCAAATGAATGGGAAGTCCCACTGAACTGAAGACACCTGCAGAACTCCCATTCCAAAATGCCGAGCTTTAAGGAACTTGGCACAGTAATCTATTAATAAGCAACTCCCTCTCTGCCTGACTTCTTTCATCAAGAAAATAAAATCTGACCTCAAGAGTTTCCATGCTGCCCGTTCCTCAAGGTTAGAACCTTCAGTTTTGACACCAGTACCCAACGCTGCAACTTCAGCTCAGGAAAAAAGCAGGAGATAAAACTAAGGGCCACATGGTCCCGGGCAACTTGCTCTGAACAAGCCTGCTTGGGCGTGGGGCTGGACAAAAGGATCTCAAGAGGTGCCCTTCCAATCTCAAACACTCTGGGATAAGAAGTTATTTTCCTACCATCCCATCAAAGAATTCAGAAAAAATTATGGACATTTAAAAAAAAAAAAAAAAGCTTCCTGACAGCAGTAGACTTAAGTGCATCAACCGTTTCTCATCAAGTTAACCACAGGGAAACAAGCATTGCTCTTGTCAATCGCTAATTAAGGAACCGCAGTGACTAAAGAAAAAAGTGACTTAAGATAAAAAAACCACATATCGAAGCCATCTGTCATGATTCAGGAGACAATTATCTCATTAAAAATATAATTTTTATCCACATTGATATTAAATATACTTAAGTTATGTGATGCACACCTTGAAACTGTTCTTATGTATTACCATCTTTCTTCTGTCCTAATGAGATACTGAGATTTTCTCTCTTATCAGCAAAGTGGTCCCAAGGTCTAGTCATCAATTAATCTCCAATTCAGTATTTCAAAAATATCACCACACCAAAAATACCAGGTGGTACGCAATTAATTTTGGATACCATGGCATGCTGTGACAGAAAATTACAAACTTTATTACATAGTGTCTTAAGTGCTTCTGTTTTAAACCCGCTGCTCAGAGTTTCACGATACCTCTTAATTGCTTTGAAAGAAGAAATGCAAATTAATACTCATTGTCCACCTATTCCCTTGCATTTGTGATTTTGTTCACAACTCCCTTTTCCAAACTGAAGAGACACCATCTATTTTATGAGCATCTACTTTTTGAAAGATCAGAAAAGCCTCGCTGTATAATTCATAATCTCCTGGAATTAGCTGTATTTTGTTTACTAGTGCTCATTTTTCCCCACAGTTCAGCTTGCCAAAGAGCAAACGTTTGAGACACCAGAGCTGCCCTGGGACTGGAATAGTGCCTTACTGTCCAAGAGAATCTCTACCGCTCCATTTCTTAGGCTCTTCCTGCTGCACTACAGACCTTGGCTGCCAGCCTGTTTACAGACCCCTTTGGTTTAGCCAGTTAAAACTCATCTGATTTTTTTCCCCACAGCAGAAGTGAGTGAAGATTTCATTCCCTCGAGCAACCACTTCAGTGATATTTTGATATTTCTACGTCATCCGTCAAGACTGCCTTCTAGAACATGAAAACATGCTAAAGACAGGGCACAGAAAACCGCTCCCAAGACAGTATCTCTAAATTTAATGCTGATCCCTATCAATGGCTCAGTGGTGGACGCTCATCCTAGGTGGCAAGTAATGACCCAAAAGGTTCTGATGTGGCTCTAACTGGTTCATCACATGCTGCCCAAGGCAGATCTGCCCCGTCACTAACGCTGACGAAGTCTGCTGCCCTGGGGTACATCATCCCCCATCGCTTTCGTCTTCACTAAAAGCCAAGGCATGTTCTTTGAGCTGACTGATGTGACACAGAGTCCTTACGAAGACTGGTGGCTTCTGGGTTGCAAGGTCAGGGGTTTTTGCATGGGACAATTCACAAAAACTTCAACATCTGATAATGCAAGCATGGATCAGTGATGGAAAAATATTATCCTACAAATGCCGATACTAAAAAAATAAAATTATCCTTTGTGTCGGAGAAGGACAAGAATAGATCTCCATGCCCCCCTGAGCCTTCAGAGCCTGCAGGCTACCTGTAACTCTTAAGAGGCGAGTACGTATCATGTTACACAGTTTATTTGTTGACTGATGTAGCAGGTCAATTATAACTTACTTTATATGCTATAAAGGAAAGAATTTTACTTCCCCCACCTTCCCTAAGCATAGGGGTGGGATCTGTGGTTTTTGCCAGCCCCCTTTGATTTACCAGTTAGTTGGATCGTATTTATAAAATATCTGTTATGAATCTAACCTTTTGCAGAAACTCCCGTATCTTGTCAGCATCTTTGCCAGCATAAATGTGCCATAAAGCACCAGGTAATTCACTTGAGTCTTTCAACCGCTTCCTTAAAAGCTCATCCAAATCTTCCTCTTCAAACTTCTTCAAAACTCCTAAGAGTCAACAAAAATATTTTTTTAAAAGTGAGACAGAGGAAAAATTGAAACAACACCTTCTTTTTGAATTTGTTGTGTGAGACTGAGCAGATAGAAGCTTGCTGAATGCAACAGAAGCCCCCAGGTGATTCTCTTGTTCGGTGTTTGTAATTACTCACCGGAATATGAATGCCATAAATACCTTTAAAAAGCAATGTTTAGTTTTAAAAATTTTTTACATCTCTTAAATTTGATAGAGTACATTCTCCTACCTGAAATGAGTAAGCAGGGGTAAGCAGGGCTAGCACCAAAAAAATAAAAGACGGAAAAGGTGTTTTCCTGCAGTCAGCAAAAGCAGCGTTTGGCATGCTGTTCTGCAGCTGCTCGTCAAGAAGCTAGAGCTTTCCCAACACGCTCAAGTTTTGCTGCTATTAACTCAGTGCATACGCAAGTGAAAAGAAAGCAATTAAAGAACAGCAAACCTTACTGCAGCTCTATTAGTCACATCCAAAATCTACGTTTGCTGATTATGGAATGAGGGGACAAAAGAATAAGGGGAAAGAAACAAGCCTATTTCAGTGATTTAAAAACTGTTTCACATAAGCAATAAACCTCATACAGAGGACTAACGTACACCAATTTAAACTCTCCGGTGCTGAAAAATTACATTACAGTCCAAATTCAATAGAGCAAACACAGTGCATCCAGAGGGAGCAGAATAAACAGAAGGTTTGGCAAATACATCATCCTGACATAATTGTTAGAACTACCACAGCTTCCTGAGAAAATCTTTCATCCTGCACTTTCATTAGCTCTGCCAGCCCCAGCACAGGAATGGTACATCAATTATAGGCAATGGCAAAAAAAGTGAAGAGAGTCTGAAATACTATTTCATAATCCATGAACTGCAGTGTATTTTATGCAGAATTAACGTGTGTGCAAATTCTTGAGACAAAGAATCTCACAGGTTTAAGCAAGTACTTATGGACATCTTTCATCCACTTCAACAGAACGGCGTCAATTTTAAAAGCGGAGGACCCTTCAGCCTGTCTACACCTCTTACAATGAGCTTCCCTTTACCTGATTTGGAAAGTACTCCATTTCCTTTCGCTATGCCAACATAAACAAGGATGTTCACGACATCAGAAACTTCAATATGGAGATTTGTGGTTCCAATATCATGGTCTTTAGTAGCAGCCACACCTATGTTATGAGAGAAAATTAAGATTTGTTGTATTGCGTATTCATCTTCAAACAGAAGTGTGCAACAGCTAACTGAGAAGAAGTTTCTGAAAATACACCAAGCATCGCAGAAAGGCATTTTACCTACACATGGCCTTTAATGTGAAAACATAGAGATACACAACCTACAAACACGCCTTTGTAGCACTTGATAAACAAGAAAATGTTACTTCTCAACAAAGACCCTGAGATACCTCTTAGCCCAGGTAACTCCCTACGTAGCAGTTGTGTCAGAACAAAACACATGTCAGCAGAACAAAGACATTTCCTGACCACTACGTTCCTTCCCAACCTTTCAGCTTGTTCAGGGCAGGTTACAAGTATAATGAACACACGGTTATCAGATCAAATGTGCCACTTTTATGCCTGGCTGTAAGCAGAGTTCTTAACCAAAAGAAATCCCCAAGCAAAGAGGATAATTAATTTTAATTTTAAAAAGTGAAAACATACATGCTTAAGTCAAAAGGACATTTCAGAACACTAAGCCTTGCAGCAGTATTACATAAAAGTGTCATTAATGATTCAGTTTTTCAGACCCGTGCTTTGATCGCTATCATTAATATGTTTATTTCAAAGGACATCTGGACTACTTTTAAATCAAAGCCATCATGACACAAATTACAACTCAATTCTTATCCTATTACAACAATTTGTAAAAAGGAGTTGAACAAATTTGTTTGCAAAAGGAGCAGCTGGAAAAAGTCTGAGGGAAACAACCTTTTCTAAACAGGTTTTTGAGTGTATGGCATGCAGTACAAATTATGAGAGAAATGCTGAGATTTATTTATGACCAGAATTATGAACACAATAATACTTCGTGAAGTATTCTGTCATACGGCATTATTAAAGACAGGCTCTGTCTTTGTGTAGAAGCAGCTGACCATTTATATGCTTCACACTGTAACAGCACAAGGAAAGACAGAAAGAAATGCAGAAGCAAATAGATTTTCATGCCTGAGGTGCATGCACTGTTAATATGCAAGTCAATAAAGTATTTCTCCTACATCCAGGGAACAATTATCCTCCAAGCAAGCTCAGCTTTCCATCAAGCATTATAAAGTGTGGTATTCGACATTTTTAAGGGAAGAGGTAACTGCTAGGTTTCTAGGGCATACTCACCATATGCACTGCATAGTCGGGGTCCCAAATCTGGACGGACAAAAAATCCTGGCAGATGAGAAGCCAAGTTTAGCTTTCCTTCTGGACTACAGTATTCAGGCAAGGGTAAACTTTTTAGTAAGTCCTCATATCTGGAGGAGAAAAGAAAGAAGAACGTAACTCAACTTGTGTCATTACACAGAGAGAAAAAAACAACATGGATACTGACTTAAGAATATCTAATATTAAACTCAAATACCTTGCTGGCATCATAGCCTTGAAATCTTCACCAGAAGGCCAATCTTTCAGTTTCAGTAGAGCTGTTTCCCCATTTTTTATTTTCTGCCGTTCTGCAAGTAAAATAGAAAATACTAAAAACTAATACGCTGTAGGTGGTTTACTGTGTTCAACTAAAACATGTAACAACTCTCAACTTGTCTATAAAGATTTCATCCATAAAACAGGAGATGATTAATTTCGAACTCAAGAAGGATACAAACTGAACTCAACTAGTTGAGGAACAATGACATTTGTTTGGTTTCTTAGTCAGACCTAACTGTTATATTAGCGTATTTTTAATTCTGCAAAGGTACAAAAGGCAAGTTTCCATCACATTCTCTGGAAACACATTAGCTAGAGCTTTCTTTTTAATTTCAAGTTTCTTCAAAGCCTCAAGATCCCTAAAGAATACTTTTAACTTCAGTTTCATTGACCATGTTCAGAATCAATGGAATAATACATTTAAAGTAACGTACTTGAAACATCTTCAAAACCATCCCAGAACTCCTTGACATTGGTGTTTGAAATAATACTGTCTTTGCAATTCAAGATATCAGCTTGCTGGTTTCCAAAATCTAGACTAATTGACTCAGCTTTCCACAGGCTGAAGTTCATTTTCTTATGCATACCAGACACTAAAACAGGCTGTAAAAAAATAAAGTAAAATAAAAAAAATCAATACTTATCCTTTTTGGAAGTAAACACCTCCTTAAATGAAACTGGAATACAAATGCACACGAAACACGCTGAAGACCTTGGCCCAACTGAGCTGTTAACACTTCCTCGAACAGCAACCACACCCAAGTTGTCATACACACATCTTTTTGAAATTTGGGCCTCCCTAACAGTAATTTCTTATTTATTATTAGCAGTTAACTGAAGTTTAAAGAAACTACTCCAGGTTCATATTTGGGCTATACTTGCCAAGCTCTTGCCCTCCTCACAATAGTTTTCAAGCATGGAGTTCGGCAAATTTGTCCTTTAACGCAACGCCCCCAGAGTTCACAGTCCCAATGGCTCAATACCTACCCTTCCTTGTTTCCAGCACTCCTTGAAGAGCTTCCAGTTGTTGTTGTTTTTATGGTCTCTGAGCCACAAAACATGCTTATCGCAGATCCACGAATACTGAATATCACTGTACAGTTTACTGCAGTCATCCTGGATACATTTTCTATCATCCTTTGGCTCATCTTTTATTTCAGATTTTACATTTATCTTTGGTGCTCTGTTTGGTGGAATCTTGTTTTCTACTACTGAAGCTATTATGTCATCAAGAATGTTTGGCATAGTCCTTCCACTCTTGCCACTCTATTAGAAAACAAACAAACGTATGCTTAAACAATGTAAAAGCAAACAAAGTTAATGCAATGCCTTTTACAGTAGAATCATAGAATCATTTAGGTTAGAAAAGACCCTTGGGATCATCGAGTCCAACCATCAACCCCACTCTACAAAGTTCTCCCCTACACCATATCCCCTAACACCACATCTCAATGACTCTTAAACACATTCAGGGATGGTGACTCCACCACCTCCCTGGGCAGCCTATTCCAGTGTCTGACCACTCCTTCTGGGAAGAATTTTTTCCTAATGTCCAGTCTAAACCTCCTCTGTTGCAGCTTGAAGCCATTCCCTCTTGTTCTATCGCTCATTACCTGTGAGAAGAAACCAGCACCAACCTCTCTACAATGTCCTTTCAAGTAGTTGTAGAGAGTGATGAGGTCTCCCCTCAGCCTCCTCTGCCTCACACTAAACAGTCCCAGCTCCTTCAGTCGCTCCTTATAAGATTTATTCTCCAGGCCCTTCACCAGCTTCGTTGCCCTCCTCTGCCCTCGCTCCAGCACCTCGATATCTCTCTCGTATTGAAGTGCCCAAAACTGGACACAATATTCAAGGTGTGGCCTCACCAGTGCTGAGTACAGGGGGACAATCACCTCCCTACTTCTGCTGGTCACACTATTTCTAATACAAGCCAGGATGCCATTGGCTTTCTTGGCCACCTGGGCACACTGCTGGCTCATATTCATCCGCTTGTCAATTAGAACCCCCAGGTCCTTTTCTGCCAGGCAGCTCTCCAGCCACACTTCCCCAAGCCTGTAGCGATGCATGGGGTTGTTGTGGCCCAAGTGCAGGACCCGGCACTTGGCCTTGTTGAAGCACATTCCATTAGCGTTGGCCCATCGGTCCAATCTATCCAAGTCTCTCTGTAGAGCCTCCCTACCCTCATGTAGATCAACACTCCCGCTTAACTTTGTGTCATCTGCAAACTTACTGATGGATACACTCTATGTCCTTATCGAGGTCATCAATAAAGATGTTAAACAGAAACAGTCCCAACACTGAGCCCTGAGGAACACCACTTGTGACCGGCTGCCAGCTGGATTTAGCTCCATTTGGATTTAACTCCATTAACCTGGATTTAACTCCACTGACCACCGTTGTTGTAGATAACATTTCATTACCAATTAGAAGCTTGCAGTTATTTACTTCCTTTGTAGAAAACTGCATGCATTCTTACATGGAAAAAGTTAGAAATATAGAGTTATTACAATACTCAATATATTGGAATCTTCCTTTACTTTGTCGGGTTAAAGCTTTATCTAACTTCATGGACATTTTCTTCATAGTATGTATCAATTATCACTATATATATATATACACACACACAAATTAAATAAAATGTTAATGCAAATGTGTGTGCATATGAAGTTTTAATTATAAAAGAGTATTTAAAGCAATACAGCTATCAGACTGCTCTAACTACAATGTACCAAAACAAATGATATTTTCAAATCCTGATATAAAAAACGTGCATCTTGTAAACACTTACTGCTGTTCCTGTAGAGTAAACTGGAGCAAAAGCAATACCAGCATCTGTAGAACCTAGACGCAGTTTGCCTGCTGTTGTAGTTAATAAATCTCGTAAGGTTGAGCCCTGCTCATTGTTCTGGGATGCAGGAGGGGAGCTTTTACAGTTTTGGGCCTCCAAATTATCCTGGTCTTTCTCTTCCTTTGAATGTTTTCCAGAAGGACATTCTTTGTTCTCTAAAACAAAAATCATAATTGGAAGTTTACACTGTTGTATCACCATGCAGACATAGGAACAGCACCAGTATCCTGCATTTTATAGTGGTGGTAATATACTGTAGCACTAGCACTTTATTCACCTGAAAACACACCAGAGGATGAACTAGATCCTTCAAAATGCAGTCAAACAGTGTGACCATGAAAAGGCCTTCCTCAGCATCTCAGACATGCAGCTGAGTGAGTACCTGTCACAAATGAGAGACGCTGTAGCTGGAAACACTGTCACATCACACATGCGTTCCACTAGTGGCTCCTCTGGTAACAGATTCGGATGCCACCAGGAGAAGGCATTGCAGTTTCAAGATTAAAATTAAGGGGGCAGAGAACATCATCTTTTCTTTTTGTTGAACAGAAAACTGTGTGAATTTGTCCTAATTAATTCAATTACGTATCACTGGTGCCCCCAAGGTCACAAACACGATATGACAATTTCAAACATGTACCTTTCTTTTCTTCTCTGGCTTTCTGCTCTGCAAGATCCGCTAACCAATGCAGCGGTGACTGGGACTCTGGCGGTGTTAACTTGCTGTCTGTGCTTACATCACTCCTTGGACTTGTATTACCATTTGTCTCGGACTTTTGAGGAGTGTTCTGCTGTTGAGACTCAGGCATGCACAGAGAAATTTTATTACTGTGGTTAAGGACATTCTGCAAAACCTGTAAAGAACAAATTTATTTTTAAGCATTTAACTTTGCTTTAATGTAATTCGAAGACAAGGCTAGCATTTAACCATCATATATACAAATTAAAATTAACCGGTACTACTCAAATATAAAAACCCAGAAGAATCAAAACATCTCAACAAACCGTGATGTATACACACATTTTAGACTCACCTGAGACACACCATTCATTGCAGGGAGCTTGCCAGCTTGCGTGCTCTGCTTGCTGGTACACTGACAATGGGATTTAATTTCAAATTTTTCTCTAATATTGTGCATAGCATCTAGAAGGTCTGTCAAAACTAGAAGACAATTAAGAAGAAAACCATCAGCAGCTCTCAATCATTTCGTGACCCTCTTTACAATACACACACTGTGATGCTAAAACACTATCTCCAAACCTTTTTCAAATTTAAACTATTAAAAATGCTAAACTTAACACTCAAAAATACTACTATAAAAAGACTGTCCAGTTTACCTTAAAGCTTGTGCAGAAAGAGACAAGGTCTTAATTAAATAATTGCACGCTGTTCTACTGAATAATCTAACCTTCACTCTGCGCTCCCTTTGCATGGCACACATCAAGCAAGCCAGTCATTCATTATTTACTCCTCATTGTTCAACGGGCGCATCATTGCCTCATTTAATAAAACTGTCAAACTACCGACTGAAGTGAGCCACGTCTTGACAAAAAAATTAGTATGTGATCGTGTAATTTAAGGCTGTTTGGTAATGGGTACGCACAGAAGAACAAAACTGAGGTTATGTAGGCAGTCTTCACTGTGCCGTTTCCAGATGAGTGGTTCACTTCACCATTTAAAATTAAAACCAGTTTCAGTCTGGAACCTGTTCTGGGGAATGTCACAATTTGAATTTATTATGGAATCTAACCAACCTTCATTTCTACCTGAACTAACATGCAACAACCCATAAAATAATGACTGGGTCTGTATTTCCAGCTTAAAATAACTTGGGAATTTACTTAATGTGTTTAAGGGCCCATTTGAGTTTTTTCTTCTCTGCTCTGCATCAATGCTGCCAGAGATCACAAGCTGCACTAACAACAACCACACCTAACCACCCTTCTTCGTAAAACTAACTTGGTTGTGAGAAAAATTCTGAATTTAGCTGGGTTTAGGATTACTGCTTAGTGTTTCATTTATCACACGCTCCTCCACTGCTCAATCAGATGTCCAACCAAAACCACACATGAATCTTTTCTTTTTTGGGTGGCGGGGACAGAAAACAGCGAAAAACAAATCCCCAAAACTCTGTTGCCATATAATGCTCCTTGGCAGTACTCTTCTAAGATTTTCTTTCTAACAGCTAAAGTCAGATTTATTCAGTACATTCTGGCCGTTTTATTCTGCTCTGAAAAGGTACCAAAAAAGTCACAATAAACACCTTGAATTTCTTACCTGCCTGTCCCCAAAACCCCTTCAGATATCTGTCAGCATACTCGTCTTTCTCTCTTCATCATCCTTGCCCCTTGCTGTTAACTGCCCAGAGTCACCTGCCTTCCTGCGATGATTTGACACAATTCGCAGGAAAATGAGAAGTTTCAAGAAACAATTCTGACCTGTCTTCACAAAAAGACCTGGGAAAAAACACATCCTGCTTGTTTGCAGGTGGTCTTACCAGAGCCTGGAATAATCTGTGTTGGCATCAGGTGTTTGTGATCATGAGGCTGTCCCTTCACACACTTCATCCAGGCATATAACTCCTTATCTGCAAAATAACATTGCCAATTGTTTTACTTCACTTACAGTGGTGCACAGACAGCGCTAACTAACATTCTTCAGATTTGTTTTAGTTAGGAACAGTTTTCTACACAAACTGTATATCTTCTGTCCTGGTATCCTGCGTGACACATTTGCATACAACAGCTACCTTTCGCAATAAAGAAAAGAATCAAGGTTTTTTAATACTGAAATAGCTGCATCTGTAACACAGACCCTTGCCATTAACCTCAAAGTTCCCAAGTATATTCCCTTTATTACATTTCCGGAGTTGCCAATTTAGCATAATCTGAAATCCTTTACAGTTCCTACTGGTGCAGTGAGACTCCCTTGATGAATTCTAACACAGAAAAGAGACACAATTAGATTGCGATGGTATGGTTAATTTGACACAATCCACGCTCCAAGTGAAGTGAAAGTGGCTGTCTTCAACCAGAAAGGGCCAAACAAGCCAAAAAGATGAACTTTTAACTGAATCAATTCCCTGATTTGGCCTACCATGCAGCTGCACCGACATCACTGGTGGCACAAAGGAGAGGGAAGTTGCGTCATGGATTTACGTCACATTAAAGCAACCGTGAAAGCACAAGTCTGTATGTACTGGTTGAAAATCATCTATGGCAGCAGAGAGGGCCTAACTGGTAGGACAGAGAGGCTTTCTATAAAGTTTCAGGAAGACTGTCTCTGCCAGAAAAATATGCAGAGTAAAGACAAGATAGAGGAAGAACGAGAGCAAAAAATGACTGGCCAAGCAACTGGTCACCAATCTGCTATGTGATTTTTGGGGCAGAAATAGGAATGCAATTTCTCTTTCAATCCCCAGTCTTGTATCCTATCCACTGAACTGCTAGTTTTAAGTGAGACTTCAGACCTTTTTACTAGTGTGCTCAGCTCTAGCAATGTAAACCAAGGAGTACACTAAAGGAAGCATTTAGCACATTTAAAGAATTATTTTCTTACACTGTAATAGGTACATAACGTACCAAATATTCCTTTCAGATAAATATCAGATTTGTTAGCTATTTTGTCATTTTTGTAACTTCTAAAGCATGGAAATATCTAACTGGTCACGAACATAAATCAAATCAAAAACCAAAACAGCCTAGATCTACTTAATGTATTTTATCACTGAAGTGCCATAACATGACATTCCACTTGATGGTGCCACGAACTGTCTGAAGGTAACAATGGATGCACGCATTCATTCATTCACCTAGTAAAGTAATGCGAGAAGTTTTTGATAAATATCTGAACATGGAATATTTAAACCTCTAACATTCCTGCTGAAGCAGGGGGAAACCAGTGTATTCTCCGTTACATTTAGCAACTGTAAAAACAACTACCGGTTCCAGGAAAAATGGTATAATATAAAGTGCTACTATATAGAGATGGGTGGGTGGTTCTGAAGTTTTTGAGTGCCAAAGGAGAGATATAGTTCACACGAATCCTACAGCATCATTAGATGCCGCAGAGAGGGAAGCTATCGGACTTCTGCTTTTGCAGGTGATGTTGCGATGAACATCAAGGAGAAAGTCTTCCCCATTAGAAGACTGAAAAGAAGCCTGCTTCTGTATGCTGCTTTTTTAAGCTTTGAAGACATTTTACTAAAACTTTCCTGGCTGGTTAACACACACACTATAAAAAGCCTCTGACTGCATGTTCCCACGTGGGTAAGTAATGTTCTGCGTATATCCCAAGCCACGTCAGATGGATGCACGCACATGCGCACACACAGACTTAAGCCAGTTAAGAGCTGCTGAAGCAGCCTCCAGCATTAAAGCATTAACGACTGTTCTGGGTGTTGGAAAACACCAACATTAGTTCCCTAGAAACTTCAGGCTTTGATGGAAGTCTCGGAGAACATCCTATAGCCGCAGTGTAGGAGGCCTCTCCCTGCAAGCCAAGGACAAAGTGGACGAGTCTCTCCATTTAGCAAAGACTTGCCATCTAACAGTTAAACTTTATTTTACTAACATTTCACATCTGTGACATGCTGCTATGACAAACATGGAAATGCTTTTCAAAACAGCATTATACTTGAATCAGTTGCTGGCATAGCGTTTGACCGCAGGACTGTGCCATGGCACAATGCCTGCCACCCAGGGAAAGGCAGTCCTTTCCAACAAGCAGCCTCAGCACCAGTGTCACAGCCGAGGCTGAATGACCCGATCAATCTTCCAAGCCATTCCCCCTTTCAACTGCAACCAGGCTGGCTCACTCAGAAATCGCGGGTTTGCAAGTCACCCCTGTTATACTTCACTACAGACTAAATTAGACATTGCCATTAAAGCACAGGGATTAGATTAAACCAAGTGTGTGTGTAGGCTGCTGCATTGTGAAACCTCCATTAACACTCATTTTAAATACTAAGTGAGGTATTTTTCTCCATCTCTTTCTTTTTTGTAATAAAAAGTAGGCTGATAATGTTAATATGACAAACAATGTACTTCTGAAGGGAGGCAAATCTTAACACTTGCTTTCTGAATGACTGATTCTACATCTATTGACAAAAAAGGAGGCGAAAAAGATCTAAGAGAAACCAAAACACATCAAGCAGTAATTTAACACTTTACAGAAAGGCAGTTACGCTAGTGGATGAGCAGCTCTACAACAAATGAGAATAAACAGCCTATACAGTACTCTAGCTCATGAAGAACTGACCTCTAGAACTTTTTCTTTCCTTTGCCTTGTAACAATCTAGGCAGACCACAAATCCACATTTTTGGCAGACCCAATGAATGTTAAATAATGTGGCTTCACATGCATCACACATCTCACGGACTCCTCTCACTGCTCTCTTCCATGCAATTTTGGCTGAAATACAAAATAAGCAGAATAAAAGGACTGAAATTTAAATGCAAAGCACAGAATGAATAGCCTTTGTAGATGAAGCATTCGTAATTTTCCCCTCAGACCCAACTGGGTGTGGGGAGAGGAAAGTGATCCTTCATAAACAGACCATCAACATCTACCCCCCTTAGTTGCATTACACAGCATCCCCATCAAAGCTACTAGCAATATAAAGAAATTCACGCATCCAAAAAACACAGACTGAAGTAATACAGAAAGAATATTCCCACTCAACATGAGCGGGCTGCAACTACAAGGAACTTCTTTAATATATACTTTTAACCTCATGCCATGAAGAGAGCTGGGTTTTTCACGGGACTGCCTATGGGACGTGTTTAATCTCAACGGCAGCCAAGCGGGTGAGCTGGACGGTTAAAGTCAGCAGGAGGGGAGGGAGGCGCCTGTCCTGGAGACCTGGCTAGTACTTCTGCTTCCTGCCCCACCTCCTCCTCCTATTGCCTGGAATTAGTGAGCCACCAGCCCGTTTCCAGCCTGCGCCCATCTGCCACAGGCCAGAAGGACAGACTAACTATGGCTTTGGTGGGGAGGAGGCAACGGCGTTAGCACATGCTCCGCGGGGCCCACGCTGTCACATTAGTCTCCTTTGTTTTGGGAAGGAGACACGTCAGAAACACGTCTGTTGGCAGGAGTCGGTACCTGGCTCGCTGCAGGCCTTGGCTTGGAGCTGGCCTCTCTGGCTGGAGAGCTGGAGGCCAAGCTGGGAACCGAGGCTGCTCCAATCCCAACAGCAGCCTGGCCTTGGCCCCGGCTCAGCACAGCCACCAGCGCAGGGAGAGGGAGCGGGCTGACCCACTGAGCAAGGTCCCTGCCCCTTCCCGATACTCCCACTTACAAAAGAGCCCAGGAAAATCCAACACGACAGTCCGGGGCAGTGAGCTGCTCAAAAGGAAGCGATGGGTCATGATGAATGCAAACAACTCGAGTTAAAACTGCAGAACACTGGAGAGCTTTTCAGATTTCCTTACCGTCTTTTTTCACCCAGGACATGGCTGTTTTCTCAGATGTTACTAACTGACAGAATTTATCACCTATGATATCTAGGATGTATTTAGAAGTTTCTAGGTCCAGTTCATCATCTTCGTAGTTTTCATGTGTCCATAAACTCAGTGCTTCATCATCATATTGATCAGGAGAGGAAAAACCATCTATCCTAACCACTCCGTTCTTACTAAAAGACAACCTAAAAATGAAAACAGGCAGTTCAACTGCATATATTGTTATATTCTGTGTATTATATAGATTACAATTTACTTGCTAGTTTACCATACTGCTTATGTCTTACAACAAGTAACTTTTCTTTACCTTCTTTAGCATCCTGCCATATTTTTTAAATTAAAATAAATCCTACTGCCAAAAAAGGTTTTAAAACAAACAGTAAGGAAGCATTAAAACTAAACCTAATTTTTTTGGCACTTTTTGCATTCGGTTTACTCATCATTCTCTCTCTGTAACATTTATTACGGCTTTAAACTTGCAGATGGGAAAATTCTCTTCTCTTTTTTTTTTTTTTTTTTTTTTTGGCCAAAGTTTGGTTCCACCTATTCCTCATCTTTAATTTTTGGAGTGTCTGTGACAGCAGTCACTCAGTCTGACTCATAGTTTATAGACCTTTATAACCTACTGCTCTCATACTCAGAGAACAGGACTTCAAACACTGTATTTAAAGTCTTTCTAGGCAGAACAAATCACTAATACAGGATAAAGTTTTTGTATCTGCTAATTTCTGAACTTTAAAATAACTACAGGCTTTCCCATTATCCTACCCAATACCATTCCACTGACCCTGGTTATATTTAGCCTATTCTTAAGCAGTAACAATTAATTATTCCGTCTTGCATAACACAGGATAATTCATTACACATATGCAATTATTATAATAGTTAAGGAATTTTACAGCAACGCCAGAAAAACAGTCCTGAATTCAGAACTAAGTACCATAAATGATATTTAGATATGTATTTAGTGAACAAGAAATGATGAATTTTCAGTTACATCAACTTCTGGCAATAGCGCAAGCTTCGTTTACAGTTCAAGCCCTACTGCCTAAACACAATAATTAAATTGC
This sequence comes from Fratercula arctica, assembly GCA_947846985.1. NCBI lineage: Eukaryota > Metazoa > Chordata > Aves > Charadriiformes > Alcidae > Fratercula > Fratercula arctica. The sequence goes on from CANTUZ010000010.1 coordinate 34,414,953, forward strand.
TGTAAAACTTATCACAGTATATTCAAAACATTCAAATTTTGTAATTCCATAACTGTGCTTTACAACGTTGGCAAAACTTTATCACTGATGTTCTCTCCTTTATATAGGAGGAAAAAGCCCAAGATTCTGACACTGTCACATTAGGAAGCAAATATTCTTACACAAAATGTATTCCCAGTCCAATCCTGAAACGATTCCTGTAGGAGTACCAAGTCTTGTAACTAAAGCTTCTTTATAAAATATTAAACCCAATCTAGGGAACAATTTCCTGTCCAAAATGAGTTGGATGTATACTGACAACACAGCCCACGCACAAATTAAAGCTGGTTTATTCTGTCTCCATAGCTCTGCTGCCTGCACCTCATACGCTAGGCTGCATCCTGGGAAGTTTTCTTCCCGACTTGTGAGTTTTCCTTGATTGGCCATTAATTGTGAAAAAGGAGGTCACAACTCCTCTGTCCTTAGTAAACTCCCAGAAAACCTTGAGCAGCATTCCCACCAAATACTGGCGTAAGAACAATTACAAGTGAGCGCAACTCTGCGGCTGTACAACTTGTCCAGAATAACTGAAGCTTGCCTTTTGAAAATCCCACTTCAAATGTCAGACACCTGTGTAATGGTGATGTGCTGTATTTTCTGCTTGCCTAAGGTACACTGGGCAGCTGTTCTGATGTCTTTGCTATAAAGCTTTAAACAGCAATGAAGTCAATCCACAAAAGAAATAAGAAATACAAATGTAAATCCTGTTAAATTAGATGGTGTCTTTTATCAGGCAGACTGACTGAGCCAGAAAAATCAGACAAGCTTTCAAGCATGCAAGACCTTTGTCAGTATTATTTAAAACACCACATTATCAGGAAAATGGCTGTACTTACCGCCGAAAGTAGTAAAATCTACAAAATACTGGTGAGTGAGTTGGTTCTTCTCCTTTCTTACTTCTTATTAATCTACATTCTCTGCATTTTTGCAAATTTGGTCCTATTTCAGAGCAAGAATCATCCTGCAAGAAGGACTCTCCCGTTTGCTTCAACTTCTTTACTTTGCGCCAGTCTTTTAACACTGAGCGAGGTATACCAGCTGCAAAAGTAATGGAGTTTCAGGTGAGGTGCTGGCAGCCCTTATTCGCAGAACGCAGTCAGACCAGTCAGAATTCAACATTTCTGAAAGTACATTTGTTACCTGCATAACACGTTTCATTATTACTTCCATTTCTCCGTCTGTCAGCACTGAAGTTTAAAACGCATAGCTACTGATTAGACTTACATAGGCAGGAGCAGAGTTAACACTACCTGCTGAGCCACTAGGAATACCTATTGTCTCTTAAATTAGGTGTATCGTTCACCAAATAGTCCACTAAGACCATATTCAGAACCTCATTCTTACAAAACAAGCACAGAAATACAATACCCCAAAAAAGAAAGGTTTGAATTCTGTTTCAATATGTACGCAAAAGAGGCAACAATTTAACGAATGAAAGCAGAGCTTAAAAAAAAAAAATCCTACATCTTCAAAATTTATTTTTGTTGAGTGTTACAGATACGATTACAGAAGAGCAGCTCTATTCACATGTAACTCATGTGAATTTATTGTAAAATATCCGGCTGCAGAAGAACAGAATCCATTTACTCTCTGTCAAGTTTGCTGGCTTTGCAAGGCTAAGCAGTAGAATTCTACTTTTTGGTAGGAGAGTCAGCACACCTGACACTGAGTAACACAAGGAGCAAATGTGCAATTTTCACATATGCATTTTTGAAACTGAACCCTGTTGTTATGTAACCAGGCTTTCATTTTAACGACTTTTAAAAGTGGCACCAGTTTGATCTGCAGATAGACAGAAGGATCTGTCATTTCATCTACCACTGCTCTTGAAAGTTCACGTCCTGTAAGCAGGGATCTGATGTAGGATGACAGAGAGGTCACGGTGCTACCTTTGGACTTGGTACCTGGGTTCAGATCTGTGTTTTGCCAGAGATGACTTGTGCAAACTTTGCAAGCGGCAGACTGCCACTGCCTCAGTTCACAGCCTACAGAACGTACTCCCAACTCATCCAAGCAGTATGATGGTAACTGGATTAAAACGTGAGAGCAGAAAAGGCCAAAGTACAGGTTTGCTAGTCCAAAATAGTGTTTTCTGCCTTGGAACCAGAGATCCTGGGTGTCATCTGGGAGCTGCTAGACTTCAAGCTCTTCAAGAACTTGGAAGACCCCCAACGCTTGCAGGACTGTAAAATGCCTTGCTTTGCAGGAGGAAGCCTTGCAGCCTGGAGCTCCGAGCGCTCTGGCTAGCACACAGGCTCCCGGGGCTTTCCAAAATGGCATCGGGACAAAGCAGTTTTCAACCCTGGCAGTATCCAGACACCACCCACGTTGAGAAACTGCCACTGAGCCCCAGATCCTGAAGCACAGTTATCTTCAACCACCTATGGGGAGCCCAGGCTGTTGTCCCATGGGGGCCTGTTCTTTCCTGAAAGTTCCTCAAGGTTGACTATGTTTTTATATAAATCTTTGTGGAAAATCCCTTTTTGTAAGAAAATCTCTGACCAGTGTGCTCTCAGAAATTATTGCAAAGCTCCTCCAAGATAAACTCACAGGAGTATCAAAAACGTCTATCTATTTAATGGGTCAAGTCAGAGAAATGGACAGAAAGAGCTCAGGCCTACGAAGATTTCGAGAGAGGATGGCAAGCTGCTACCACAGGACAGACCCAATCTGTTCATGCTCAGGACACGCTGAGTGACTCACAACAGAATGTAATACCAACTCCTACCCCTTTCCCGACCTAAATTCCACAAAACAGCTCCATAATGTATTATCATATCCCACTTTTATACTGAGGTACCGCTAGCCAAAACAAGAAGCCACTGTTTTCCCTTAATTTAGGTAAGCAATCTCCTACAACAAACTCACAAAAAAATCTTTTGCAACAACACAAAGGTCATAAAGACCTAACATGTTACATGTATATGTTTACAGTTTAAGAAGTGAAACAGAGGAAGACTTTTATAGGCATGTTCTCCTTGATCTTCCCTTTAGTCAGTGGAGGAAAAAAAAAAAGAAAAAGTAATAATACTATCCCTGGGCCCAAGCCAGAACACCTCAGACAGATTGCAACACTTCCAGCACCCAGTACAACTTAGGGATCAAGCACTCTCAGATTCCAGAAGAGTAACTTTATAACACTAGGCAGTGTAAAGCCAGAAAATGTAATTACAGGGAGCCGTACTCATTTTCGTACTACCTGTACTTAAAAATTCTTGCGAAAAGTAATCTAATGTTAGACTTTCTCATACTCAACCAGAACAAAGACAAAAGAATAGTCCTTGGAGAAGAATAAATTGGGATAAAAAATAAGATAATAAAATCCCTCATGTTGGCAGACCAGTTTCTCTTTTCAGATAAATCTAGCTACAATCTGCTACATGCTACCGTACTACATTTAAATTGAAATTTGTATTTCCCTACATTTCTTTATTCCTTAAACACGAGGTATGTTAACACCATGTAATACACATGCTAGTTAGGAGTGTGAAATGACTCTCCCTCAAACCTTTCATTAAATTAACCAAATCATAACAGAGTGGCATCAGGCTCTCAAGGAACTGCCTCCGGCTTCCTGATCAAAGGATGAATTAAAGTTCAACAATAGAGAATCTCTCCCTCCAGTAGTGCTCTAAAAATAAACGCATTAGATCTTTTAAAACAAAAAAAAAAGAAAGGAAAAAAAAAATCAATACAAGTGGCACAACTACATGCACCAGTCTGTTGAATTCTGACGGACAGCGTAAACCGGTTTGTTTACTGCTTATTTTTAGGCCAAGAACCAGTTTGTTAACACATATATACAAAACGCTGAATTTCTTAAACCAGGATATTTCAAATGGCCTCAAGACAGATAAATCTGGACCTACTCACTTACACAAGCATACTTTTTAACTCCTTTCCCAGCTATCGTGCATGACAAACCCTCCAGGATTAACACTCTCGAGACTTCACATTAGTCTGCCTCTTCCAAATCAGATTAATATACTCACTGCTGTTACTGCCGCTCTGTAACTTCAGCTTGCTTTTTTCTTTGGCACTCCTGCTAAGAACACCATTCGGTTTTACTTCTTCCTCTGTATCGCCCTTTTTTTTCTGCAAATCATTTTGTTTCTTTTTGTAAGTTGGCTTGGGCTGCCGTTTAGTCCTTTGCTCTGACTTGCTCTCGCTTTCATCAGAGTCTCCGCTTTCAGAGCCAGACTCGTAAGTTCGTTTTGCTTTTCTCCTAGGGTGCTTATCTTCCTTCGCAAATTTATCTGCCAAGATTTTACTATCTATGTTATTTTGCAAATCATTTGATGTAGAAGCTATCAAATTGACAGTACACGGCTTAATAATTTCTGAGACACTGTTCCCTGAATTCTCTTTTTTATTAGTGTTTTTATCTTCCTCCGAATGTCTTGTTAGCCAAGCCTTTTTCAGTTTAGTGTGGTAGTTTGGCTGACTCGTCTGGGAAGTTTGCCCACTGCCTACAGAGTTCGCTTTGTTTATTGTATTACAGACGATAGTACTGTCTAGGGAGAGAGAGGTTGAAAATGTCTGATTTTTCACAGAGTTGGACTCCGTCTCACTGGTGTTACTACTTTTAAACTGAGCTGCAGCCAAGGCTGCCTTGTGCTTTTTCAAATGGACAAAGTCAGTAGAGGTGGAGAATCCCGAGCTGGGCTGAGCACCGCTGCCTGTCTTGCCAGTGGCGGGTGTAACCGGAGCTGGAGTGCTGACCTTGCATTCCTGGGCCTGCGCCACCCCCTGACTCGCGGCTCTGGAGGCCGTACACTCCAGTGGCGCGCAGGCCAACACCGTGTTCGATAAGGAGTAAGTCACTTCTGAACTACCCCAGCTCGACACGCTGGTAGTTGTTGCTGCTGATGCGGTGACATCCGTTTTGGTACTGCAGATGATAGTTGTGGTAGGGGTGACAGCGTGCGGAATGCTGCCTTGCGAGACAGCTGGAAATTTCTTTTCATACTGTGTGCGAGCGCTGTCTGAGTTCATATTTGGCAGAACGATTCTTCCAGTCTCCCTGGCTTCCGCTGTTTTCAGGCAATCTGCTTGATTTGTCACAGCTGAAGATCTCTCACTAACCCGATCTTTGGAAGCAGACTGCATTACTGGTACGCTATCATATTTCGTGCTAGAAGGAGGACGCACAATAACAGATGCTGTAGCGGACTGTGACTTTCCACTCATTCTTTCAACGTGCCAATCCACTTTTTCGTTATTTGGGGCATTACTGGACTTCCATATTTCTGATAAATTCTGTTCAGAAGTGCCCTTGTAAACAGTCTGAGCTTCCTTAGGCTCAGGTACTAAAGTTGGTGGTTTCTGCAGCTCCTGTATTTTGCTACCACCAGCATTAACGGGTTGAACGGGAGTTAGAGTCGGAGGTGAAAGGCTGCTATAGCTGCTTTCCTTCTTCTCCAGGTTCTGGTGCACAGGGGGGTGAAACACGGGGGCTCTGTGCAAGGCAGGCATACTCCGGAGTGTATTTGAAGAGGAGACTGACAACTGAGTAGGGCTCCTGCTGTCACTTCGAAAAGAATTTACAGAGTGAGACTGCACTGACTGTGAAAGCTGCTCAGGTATCTTGCTCGCAGAGCCTTCGCTCTCGGGTTGGTGCTTAATTAACGGTGGAGGTTTTGAAAGAGAAGAAATGTAAGAGGGGAGAGATTGGGGACTAGCTGCTGTTGAAGCACAGTTAGTCTGCTTATCAACATATGCGCTCGAAGCTTCCTTTGATGGGTACGATCTTGGTGGTTCATTTACTACACTGTTAGACAAGGTGGTGAAATAGTTACTCTGTGGCAAACTCTGTGGAACCGAATGCTTCATTTTGTACAGTTCTGAGACAGAGCGTTCGGCATCTTTGTCATATTTTACTGAATGGCTTTTGGGACTTGAAGATAAGGACGTAACCCTGGAATAGTTCTCTCTCTCTCCCTCCAGTGCCTTTATTTTAGCTGTAAAAGGAGCAACTTCAATACTTTCTTGGAGTATCCGTCTGTGTTCTTCTTTGTATTTGCTCAGTCGCTCCCCAGTCTCCTGTGGTGGCCTTGGCAGCTGGTTCAACATCGGATCTGCAAAATGTCTGTGCATATGGCTCTCCTTTGCTGGCTGCGTTCTGCTTTGCTCTAGTTCTGTCTTTACTGGTGCAGTTGTAACAGAACGTAAAGGTTCAATAAATGCCTTCCTCTCCAGTTCTCTGTTTGAAAAAGGTTAAGCAGACACAAGTTAGTCTGAATGTAGTGCAACGTGCTAAACGGAAGACCTTTCTTCCCATGTTCTGAACAAAGTTATCCATTAACACAAAATAAACGTTTCTTTATATTAGGTACAATTTTCAAAAGTCTTCAGATGACTCAGGAACTCAAGTACCATTCCAAGTCAACAGGGCAGAGTCTGTTTTGCAGCACACTGACAAGCTTTTTTCCATCACAGGCACCCACGTTCGCAAATAAACTAAAAGTAAGTGCACCCTCAGCAAGCTTGCCAATGACACCAAGCTGTGTGGCGCGGTCGACATGCTGGAGGGAAGGGATGCCATCCAGAGGGACCCAGACAGGCTCGAGAGGTGGGCCTGTGCAAACCTCATGAAGTTCAACCAGGCCAAGTGCAAGGTCCTGCACCCAGCTCATGGCAATCCCAGGCACAAATACAGGCTGGGCAGAGAATGGCTTGAGAGCGGCCCTGAGGAGAAGGCCTTGGGGGTGCTAGTGGACGAGAAGCTCAATGTGAGCCGGCAATGTGTGCTCACAGCCCAGAAAGCCAACCGCATCCTGGGCTGCATCAAAACAACTGCGGCCAGCAGGTCAAGGGAGGTGATTCTGCCCCTCTGCTCTGGTGAGACCCCACCTGGAGTCCTGTGTCCAGCTCTGGGGCCCCCAACATAAGAAGGACGTGGACCTGTTGGAACAGGTCCACAGGAGGGCCACCAAGATGACCAGAGGGCTGGAGCACCTCTGCTATGAGGACAGGCTGAGAGAGTTGGGGTTGTTCAGCCTGGAAAAGAGAAGGCTCCGGGGAAACCTTATAGCAGCCTTCCAGTACCTGAAGGGGGCCTACAGGAGAGATGGGGAGGGACTCTTTATCAGGGAGTATAGTGGTAGGACCAGGAGTAATGGTTTTAAACTGGAAGAGCATAGATTTAGATTAGATATTAAGAAGAAATTCTTTACTGTGAGGGTGGTGAGACACTGGAACAGGTTGCCCAGAGAAGTTGTGGATGCCCCATCCCCAGAGGCCAGGCTGGATGGGGCTTTGAGTAACCTGGTCTAGTGGGAGGTGTCCCTGCCCATGGCAGGGGGATTAGACTAGATGACTTTTAAAGGTCCCTTCCAACCCAAACCCTTCTGTGATTCTATGAAGCTAGAAGACAACATCAGCTGCTGAAATGTACCCTCTCACACACAGTTAAACAGCAAACTTACTCTTTGTGATGCTCTACAATACTTTTGGACAACGGCGGGCTGGAATGCGTTGTCAGTTTGAGAGGTCGAAGGGGATCTGCACTGGACGGTCGCACAGGAATGTGACTCAGTAAACCAAGGCTGTCAGCTGAGGTCACAGGGGTGGGCTGGTGTAACCACGGGCTGGGAGTGTTCTATTAACACCAACCAAAACAAAAAAATAAAATCAGATTTCAAAACGATCATAGGACCGCAGGAGTTGCTGTATCAAGTCTTACCAATGATAAGAGTGAAGTAAAGCATTTCAGCATCAAATCACACACAATAAATTAAGTTTAACATTTTAAGTCACTTTTTGATCAAGTGGAACATCTGACTGTACTTCCCCTGGACTTGCGGCATACGCAATAGTTTACACATTTCAGAAGCATTCTTAGAACAGCTTAATTTTCAAATATTCATCATAATTAGTTAATTCTAGAATGGCATCTCAAGCTCATCAAAATTAGCAAACCAATGATAGTCTGACAGCACTTAACGTCAGTTACTAGTTAACAGACCATTAGCTCTTCAATGAATTGCAGTACTTCTTTCAAAAGACAAATACAGTTTAGTATTTCTGGAAAACGATTTCATCTCCAACTTTATAATAAATCTCAATATTAAGGGACAGAAGTATCTCTTTCCGGGATAGTTCCTCTCCTCCCCCCAACCAAACGATTAAGTATGATAATCCTAATGAATCTGCTTTATTTTGCCAGGCATTTTTATTTGGCATAATTTTGTCATCAGCACACTATTAAACCCATAAATGTACACACCTGCCATACTTTGCAGCATGGCAAACACACAATACACACAATTTTGTGCTGTGTAACTAAATACTCAACACGTGGGCAATACCAACCTCCTCACTGACACACGCCACAATAGTCTTAATTTATGAAACTGTTTTTTAATTGACTACTTGGGTAAGTTTCTATTTTCCTATCTTCTCTGAAACTTGTGTAACAACTCTGCAGAAAAGCCGAAGAGCAGCGCTGTCTCTCTCCCCTTTCCCTCTCTGCTCTGAGACCTGCTTAGGAGAAACACGTGCTGAGGAGTGGAAAGGCAGGGCACTCTGCTGTGGTGCTCAAGTGCCAGGGACAAGCCAAGAAGGATTTGGGACAAGAGCGAGCAGAGCTCTCACGTGCACCCCAAAGTCTCTCAGTGATGCTCTGCCCCTAATTCCCAGCACTCTCCAGAACTTCTTCCCCTCCTCCGCTCCTCACCAGACCATCCTCCTCTCCTTCTCCGCTGTCTTGGTGACTACCAGTTGAGAACTGCTGCAGCAGAAGGGGAGCCAAGAGCTCTCAGGACACACGCACACAGCACAGAATAGATCTGCAGGTGCTACAACTTTGAAGTTCTGATTTCTGTATTTTTGAATATTTAAAGCAACCGCTTGGGTTTGCGCTAACAGTTTTAGCACACACGTTTCCTAGCCAAGAGTTCCCACGCTGTGGTGAGTTCCCACGAATAGCCTGTAAGCTGTATTAAAGTATTATGCAAAAAAGACCCGTCACCTTCTCCCTAGAGGAGCTCGGGAACATCTGCTTGACACCAAGCATTGCCCAAACAGCTTCGTGACTCCACCTGCAACTATCTATGGCCCAGCCCAAAGACGGAAGCTGCCACAGCCACCTGCAGAGGGTAAAAAAAGGTGGGCTTGGGGACACGCTTCCTTCAGCACACAGACATGGCTCAGCCCTGAGCCAAGGGTGGCTGCTGCTGCTGCTACAGCTCACACACAGATCCCTTTCTGCAATCGTGGCATCCATGCAAACCGACTCTGGAAACGCCCATTCTGGGTTTCTAAGACGTATTTAAAAAAGGCCTCCGGTGCAAGAGCCAGAAGACAAGTCACCACAAGACAATTGCCACATATCAACATAATTAAAAAGCTACGTGCCTCGGTACGCAGGGCTGCATACTTCAGGCAGCCAAAGTGAAAACAGAGTCTATCGTAAGTTCTTTAAAATGGACTTCAGTATGGGGTGGAGCAGGCAGCAACATGAAAAGATAAATCCACCTATAGTTTTCTCTTAGGCTTTTCTTTGCTGCTGCGTTTGACTTTATCACGTTTTAGATCAAACTGACTTCATATTACAAGGCCAACTCAAACTGACTGTTTGGGAAAGACTTAGCCACAATGGTTTGGCTTTTCTCAAGAATGAGGCTGGGAAAGAATAGCTTTCCCCATGATGAAAAAGAAAAAAAAAAGTCTTTATAACCATTCAGGAACTCCAAGCTTTGACGCAGAGGCTTACCATTTGGCAGAAGGACCACTGTCAGTGACATGCCTTTTGTGGTCCCCGTGAAAATCTGCCCAAATTAGGCCAAGTTGTAAGCCTCTAAAAATCAGCATGCACATGCTCAGTGGAGGTTTGACTGAAGCTGGCAGTAAAGCTCTCCAAAGTTTCTGTCTGCACTACACATGCTTCATCTTACTCTGTTCCTCTAAGGTGCCTGCCATGAGCATGCCATATCCCAAGCCTGCAGGAGCTTAAAAAACTTTTCCTGTAATTGCCACGTCTGCCTGCCAAACACCGCCGCTGCACCGGGCGCACTAGGCTGAAAAACACAAACCATTTCTTCTGCGACTTCAGTGGTTACACTCGGCATACAGAGGAATCGCCCTGACTTGAATACAGAGGAGTAGAAAGTAGATGGGAAGGCAGGGATGCGTGTCAACAGGAACAGAAGGGGAGAAAAAGAGATGCCAAGAGAGGGTACGCAGATAGGTGTAATGACAAGAGAAATGGGTGTACAGCGCAAGGGAGATTTATAAATGCTAGAGTATTTCTTTTCAGAACTTCCCACCGGATTCTTTCCGTCTCAGCTTTTTTACCGTTACTTAGTGAGCATATACCAAATTTCACTACGAAGATGACTGTCCTACCTCTCTCCTAGTATTTAACTTACACAATGGTTTTCATAGTTTGAGGTAGCAAATATTTACCCTGTGGACTTGAGGTCCCAAACCAGCTGGCTGACCTCATTTGATCATAAACTAAACCCAAACGTTTTCTTTTTTTTTTTAAATCCTTAATAATCAAGGTCTGGAAGAACTCCCTATTCACATCCGCTGTGAGACAGCGGTTACTAACTGGATTTCCATCCCTAGTTCTCTGCCCACTCAAAAAACCCACCAGCACGGCACACTCGGTGTGATACAAACTACCGAATCTGTACCTAAAAACCCACTGTTGGGACACTGAGCTAAATACGTCATTAAGAAACGAGCTGAACTTACCCTTCTCAAGGAAGCCTCCGCGTTAACAGGAGTTTCTGGGTGGACCCATTTGGAGGAGGGCAGACCGAGTCCTGAGTAAGCATGTGTTCCGTTTGGATACTGCCAAATAATTGGATAAAGCCCTAGCTGATTATAGGAAGCAGAAGGATGAGCTTGTCCAAGAAGATGTGGAGACTGGTGTTGTAACATCTGTTGCTGCTGCTGGTGTGCTAATGCCAAATGGCTTAAGCTGCTAGCATGAGCAGTCTCTAGTCGCGGGTGGCCACCCAGCAAGGAGGCAGCAGGCACTCCGGGTAACACTGCAGGAAGTAGATGAGGGTGATGAACAGAATGGTGAGATGCGGTACTAAGGGGGTGAGTGTTAATAGCGGACAAGGGAGCCTGAGCCGAAGACCCAGCGAGCAGATGGGATGAACCAGTTAATGCAGGATGATGAGCGTTGGGATTTAAACAGGTTCGGTGGGATGAGGAATGCAGAGGATAATTATGCTGATGCAAATAAGGTGAAATGTGATTAGTTCCTGTTTCTTGTCCAATCAGAGTGGGGTCCCTGTACACCGTGAAATGTTCATTCTTGTCAATGATAAGAGGACTTTTAGTAGCTTCTAGAGCACTAACTCTAGCTGGAACTGGATGGAAACTAGACCTAGGCAAATCATGATCAGTTTTATTGGCTGACTTTGTTAATCCAGTAGCATGGCTGTTTTGGGAACTAACCTTAGACTTCACAGTATCGGAAGATTGGGTGAATTTAGGCTTAACATCAGGTGACTTTGTTTTAGGATGATCAACTGAAGCACTAGGTTTTGACTTCACAGAATCGGGGACTGGACTTTGTTTATGCAGTTTACTCTCTTCTGCTAGAGAAGCTACATTTAACGAAGACATAAAGGAGCCATACTGCACTTTTTCTTTTTCAGGATTTAAGTGTTCGTTTACTGATAATGTTTTTACAACTCCAGGTTGTACCAAATCCGTTTTGTTAACAACACTGCTAACCCAGCTTTGATCAGCTTCCGGTTTTCTTGCTTCAAGGAAATTTGCATTTGCAAACTGCTGTTTTAAATCGCTGCTGTGAGATTCTACTTTCTGAACCGTTTGCAAACCAAAGGTACTTGCAGCATTATCCTGGCTCTCCTTTTCAGAGTTGTTTTCATTAGTAATGTCAACAACACATTTCGGAGTAGGAGGTCCGGGTACAAACTGCTCATTTTTTAATTCCGCAGTATGTTTTTTTTCTGCATTGCACTCTTGAACATGTGGATCCTTGGCGTTCTGCTCATAAGGTGTTGGCTGCTCTGCTGCATGGAGTGAAGATTTTTCCTGCTGATCTAAGGCAGACGACTTCAGTCTTTCTGTCTCTTCGCGTTTTTTATCCTCCTGTATTTCATCCCATGGAGACCGCCTATCTGTTAGTGTCTGTTCTACTCCCTCAATAGTTTGGGATTTTCCTTCTTCTCCGTTTATCTTTGAAGTGTTCTTGCTTTTTAACTCATTTTCTGAATTTTGTTCCGAGGACGAATCTGTTAATCTTTTGTTTGAAATTTCTGAGTCACTGCTCTCAGAGTAATCTGAGATATTGTCTGTCCGCAGTCTCTTCATATTTAACTTTTTTTCATCCTCTTCAGGTTTTCTTCTTTTACTAAGGAAGTGTTTATTTTTGTTTTTGGGGTTTTCTGTAAAAGACAAAAACACGTCTATCACATTTTCAGTCTAATACAGTTTTAAGAAACTTTCCCTCCCTTTCTAATAACTGCTTTTACCTCCTCGACCTATGTAATCATATCTTTCTTCTTTCATCTTCTCTTCATCAGGCATGCTGCTATCAGAGCCTTTCCTCTTATTTGGCCGAGTATTCCTCTGTTGCTGGTGCTGGTGAGAATTCTGTTTTGGTGCTGCAGTTTGGGAATTCATTGCTGGTCTGGGACTATTTGCTTGCGCACGCGTATAATGACCCTAAAAATAATTTTGTGATTAATGGACTTAAATGCAATTTTAATTAGCTACTTTAAGCATGTATTTTGAATATTCGCAATATATACGAAAATACTTAGGTAAAAAGATAAATGTATCTACGTGGACTGTGTTGCTGTTCTGGTTGGAACGAGACCGTCGGCGTGAAGTGATGCCAATATTTTCACCTTTCAACAAAGAGTGAACAACATCATCTAGAAAGGTCATCTGAACCATAGAAGGATCAACATTCTGAGGTTCTAACACCTGGTTTATTAAAAAAGAAAAAAGAATAATCAGCAGATGTTCAGACGCTGCTCAATCTGTATTTTCTGTATCAGTGTTCACCAGCCTATTTTGTGTGCTAAAGACTAATCAGAGAAAAGCCTACTTAATCCTGACAAGCAGAACTGACATATGACTCTCAGCAAAGGCTGGGAATACAGTAAACCCAAAGCAAATTCATCTTTACATATCACTGTAAAAATAACTTATTTTTTTAAAAAGAAAAAGTACCCCACCACCACTTCCTTCCCCTTCGCTGACCTGCAAATTTGAAATTAAAAGACACTGAGCTCTTCACAGAGTAACCCCTGAGCAGCAATTACAATACACAAATATTTTGTAAAATTTATTTTATATACTATAAAATAAACTGCAGAAGCACATTACAGTATTCTTTCAGCAAAGCTGCTGAAAGAAAGGAACCAAAATGACTGGAGAGAAGAACTCTAAGACTGTCGGAGTGTTACTAGTGAGGGGTATTTCAGAAAGAAGGAAATGCTAACCAGATCTTTAATCAATGTGTCACAAAGTGAAAAAATAATATTTGGGGAAAATTAATTAGAGCAAATTAAGGGAAAGAATGTATTTGAGCATTAGACTAGTCTTAAAATTTTATGGTCACACATGATTTTGTCGGTCATTTCAAGGCAGGCAGGTCATTCACTGTATTAATGTTGAGTCATTACTCTGGCCTCCTGAAATAGAATTCATTACTGCCACTAAAAATACCAGCATTCATTCTTTTTGTAACATCAACTTCAGAAATACAGCTAAAACCCACCACAGTAAATGTAAATTAGGGCCGCAGTAAACGCTTAATTCAAGAAATTGAGGAAAGTGTGTATTTCAATTGCTTGGAAGAAGTGATCACGACCGCAGTGCTGAAAGACTTCAGCGTTGAGAAAAGGAATCCTCAACAGAGCTGACAGGGAAGACCAGTTCTTAAAACTAGATCGCTTCACTTCAAAGACTTCACTAGTCAAATAGCGACAGCAGAAGAAAAGCCAAACTGTAGGACTGGTATTAATCACGTCATTGCACAAACGTTGAGCTTCAGGATGGCATTAATTGCTAGTCCAAGGCAGTCACACTGTAGTTTCAAGCACAGTCATAGACTGGCCCCGCTGGACAATTCAGTGCACTTCAGAGTACCACAAAAAAAAAAAATTTAAAAAGTCCCAATGTGTAGTTTACTTGAAGCTTTCCAAACATCACATATCGAACTCACCTGGTCATTCATAACAACCATAGTGCGGCTGAAGAGATCATGATGAGTAATGATACCAGTAAACCACTGGGTGGCGGAATCCTGTCTGTACACTCTCACCCTATAACCATTTAAGGAGTAGGGACCTTTAGAAGGGGAAGAAATAAAAAAGCCATTGAGGGATTCAGGAAAAAAAGATAATAAATAACACAAACCACGCATAAATGGGTTTTCCTGGGTTTTTTAAGCTGCACAGCAAACATACAGTGCGCACGGCACAGACAGTAAACTACAGGCAATTCTGGCACAGCACTGCCTGTGGATTTTACTTTTATTCAGGAAGACATTTTGAAATGCAAATGGTACATTTAAGTATGCTTTAAGGTCAATTATGCTAACATTTTCAACATACAATTTTCTTATCTAACTAAATCTTTCTGCAACCATGATGACAAACGATGGGAAAATTCCTGCCTACAAACAGCAACCATAGAAAAGCAAGCTGAAAGGCTCAAAAGTGGCAGCAGCAGGTTATACAGAAGCTATTTAACAGGCTAGTCACGTGCCCAGATGCTTTGCTGGCAAAAAGATTTACATCTTGGTGGTTAGGCTCTGCATCTGCCAAGTCTTTCCCATAAGTGACCACAGAGTTTCTCTCCATTACAGCAGTCGGAAAGGCAGCTGAGCGATCCCGTCCCTGCTGTGGCCACAGAGAACATTCAAAAGCACACACGTTATGAAGCCTTTAGCTCCTGTTTTCAGATAATCAAACATAAAGAAACCCCACACACTGTCCTTTTGCAAAGACCAGTTTAATTCACCTCCAAAAGCCCATGGTGGTGGGGAGACAGGATGATACAGTACTTATTATGGGTGGTTTCAAGACCCAGAAATTGAGATTTGACAGTTTTATTCTTGTTCAGTGTCTCACTTGATCATCGGGACCCTGAGTTTCATCGCACTTAATGTTTACATAGCGTTTTGCATGACCAAGCCATACCGCCACCAAGTTCAGTTCCAACCGCGTGGGTTTCACTACTTCCACAACCAAACCCCAGGCCAGGCATACAGGAACGGAAGCAAAAGCAGTCAGTGATAACCTACAAAAAGCCTCACTTCAACGATTTAAGAGCGCCTAGCTGCTCAACCACACAGGCAAGGCCAGAATTCCCATCTTTCCTAAAGATTGTTTTTTGACAGCCCCTGCCCAGAACACTAAGCAAGCTCAAACATCTGCAGCAAACAGCCAGGGATCTCCCTTTCTCTAGTAAAAAATATCCATGTTCACACGACTGGGTCCATTATACTCTCTGCACAAGGAAGCGTGTGATCATAAGGACTGTTTTTAATGTCAACGTTTGAGAGATCAAGAGAAGTGCAAAAGCAATAATAATTTAGACATTTCCAAGTGGTCTTAAGGTTTAATTTTGGAACCTTAGCAAGCCCTTTTGCATGTGATTATCTAGGTTTTAAAACAGCTGTGAAACAGAAACACCATGCAATGGCACCCTTCCTTCATCCACATCATTCATTGCCACAACTGAAACCTCGAGCCCTCTGAGCTACCGGTGTCAGCTCATCCCCGGAGCACGCTTCCAGCTGCACAGACAAGGGTGAGAAGTGCGCCAGCATGGGCACTGCCAATCACCGGTACGTAGGGGCAGAAAAAGAGGAAGAATCTACAAGCTTATGTCTCACATTCCTGGTCTCGGACCAGACGGGGTTCCCGTGGGGACACATTTCCTGATGGCTTCTCTCCAACCCTTCTCTCCATATGCCCCTGCAAAACGCCTCCAGCTCAGCTCCCACACTTCTGTCTGACCCAACCCAACCCGTCTCAAACTTTTCATGGCTGTCCCAAAGCTCTGCCTTGTTCAGACAGTCTCAGTAAAATTTTGCCTGTGTCTCTTCGTGCAAATTTCCCACTCCTACTTTCCTATCCCAGCTCCTTCTCTCTTGCATCCTACTGTTAACTGCACAATGATTTTCAGTCTCTTGCATAACGAGAACCAGCCTCCCCCCAGCTTCTTGTCTCATTTTAGCATTTACGATTCCAGGCCACTGGCTTCCAAGTCTTCTCAGCTTACAAGCTCCATCCTCCCTCCTCCATCAGCTTCCAGCTTCTCTTACACTCTTCTGCACTGACCCAGTGCCAATTTCTTTCCTCTTACTCCTTGTTCTAATCTGTGCCTGCCCTTCATCCCAGCTGTTATCCTATCTATTTTTAAAAGAGACTTTATCTACCTTTAAGAACAGAGGGGTGTTTTTTTCCTTATGTGCTGCTGGCGTGTCAGGAAGGAGGAGAAAGATTAAACTGCGGTCATACAACACAGGACAGCTCAGCTCCAGCCCAGCCCAGCCGCAAGCAGCCATTACAGGAAAAGCCTGGCTTTGTCTCCAGTCCCTGGCTGAATCACGCTCAGCTACACATTGTTGAAACAGCCTGTGCAGGACTATCGGGAAATATCTTCAGGGCTGAAGCACAGTCAGGGTTTCAAGAGGATTATTATATACGCAGTCTCAGAGATTGTAGTGATAATAAATCTAATAGGAAGAAAAAAATTCAAAGATTTTAATTGTTAAAAATCAAAGACGCTTTACTATGTTCCCTGAACTGGTTTTATTTGTTCAAAAAGCTTTTAACTTGGCCAAGTCTGGGAGGAGTTTGTTTTTTTTAAAACAAGGAATAAACTACTTTCCTGCCAAACCTACAATCTCTACTGCAAAGCATGCTGCTGTGACTGCTGCCCAAAGAAAAGGTCACGAGAGCCAATTTTTTTTCCTTAGTCTCATTCTTGTATGTAATCAGACCCGTTCTGACCAGAATTCCCCCTCCTCAAATTGGCATTTCAAACATTTGGAACCTGGTTTTAATGTTCTTCTCCGACCCTCCTCTTTCTTCAGATAAACTTTTAATGGTCATAGTCAAAGTAGAAAATACTAAGATATGAGATGATGGCTTCAGCCTCACAGACAACAAGGAAAAGACTGGGTCCTAAAAATGCTGTGAAGGGTGAAGTAAGAGAATAAGGTAACAACTTTAATAGATGCATCTAGACACAGCTGAACTGAAAATGTTCCTTAAATTGCAGGAAAGAGGAAAATGGTAATAACGGAGAAGGTTAATGGTAATAACCAGAGAAGGGAGGGGAGGAGAGGAGGAGGATAACATGACTAGATCACAGCAGGCAGCACTGCTAGAGGGCTCTCCGTAAGCCACTGAAAGGCTCGTGCCAACACAAAGTCTCCATGAGCAGGAGCAGATTATGCCCCAGGAGAATGTGACAGCAGTCTCTGCTGGCTGACCACTGTCCCGCCGGGCAGAGGTGATGGCAGTGCGAAGGCCCTCACAGTAGATGGCATGTCCCTGCCCAAGAAAGCGTGTCACACCAGGTGAGCAAGTGGATTTTAACTGCAGCTTCTCCTTAGACGAAGAGAGCTAGTCTGCAAGGACGTTTGGATTAGGTTCATCTCATCATCTAAAATACTCCTAATTTGTGCACTTCTAAGCACCTAAACATCTGTTTGAGAAACTACATATATAAAGACAAAAACACAGTTCCTGGAATGATGATATATAAATGAGTTGTGTGGATGATGGGCTGGCAGTTTCATTCAGATGACTATTTCAATATTGCTGGGACTTTGCTCAAGCATTGATTCTGTACCAGCGTACACAGAGGCTTTTGTAATTGTCTAATTATTGTTACTCTAATGAAATACAATAAACAAGCTCAATTTTAGTTTCCTTTTCATATAGCCCTAATTTGATTTCACATCACCTCTCAATCCAGTTTTGGCTGCAAATTTCATCAACAGGCTATTAACTCACGTTGCATCTGAGGATATTAAGATAAAATCTAAAATGCCTAACACTGACATACCAACTTATTATCTACACAATTCTGTGCATTGCTTTTTTCAGCATACTTTCTCTGTGGACCATAAGAATAATCATATCTATTTAAATTAAGAACTCCACAGAAGGAAAGACACAAGTTGGTTTTTTACTGTAACTTCAGTATTATACTTACCATATCCCTTTGGTCTTCTAATCTTAGTTTTATCAAAGAAACCAGACAGCAAGCAAACCTCAGCGCCATCCTTATAATATTAGGTTATTTACTCCTCCCCATCTTAATTTACAGAATGACTGCTTAAGCATTTTTGTCTTCAAATTGCCTTATTGCTCGCCTGAGGATCTTAACCCAGACCCACAGAGGTTAGTTTCTACCCCCCACTGCTAGGAACGCCTCTGTAGAGCTGCCCGTCAGTTCTGCAGAACGTTAATGAATATACTGCAAATACATATAATATTTTTATTATCGGCAAGATTGAGCCCAAATCATCTACTCTAATTGATACTAGTTTTCAAATAACTTGTATCTACAGTGTAAAATAGATGTATGCGTTTGCTGCAACTTTCCAGCATTAGAATTGAGTTACAAAATCGTAACTGATTTGAAAGGCACTTTTGAATCAGGGGTGAGGGGGTGGGGTGGGGATCTGAAAGTATTCTTCATCTGTGGCAGAACTGTGGAGAACTACAAGCACAGACAGATACCGCAGAAGTTATCACATGTAACAGTAAGACCGAGAGAGCACAGAACAGTTTTAAACATGCTAAAAGGCGTGTGGTTGCCATTCGTACACATTTATTTTCACAACAAATTTTACAAAATATCTACGTTCAGACTAACGATATTCAGCTTTTGCTATAATCACTGAGACATCAAACAAGTTAAGATCAGTCTGAAGAAGTCATGCACAGCTTCTTACACACTCTTGTTTTCTGGAATTAGCAAATACTTCCAAAAAATAACTTCCAGGTTAGAAATATATTCTCCATTTTATCACAAATGCTATGGGATGCACCCCACACAACTAATGGCCTTAAACTAGCTAACACAGAATAAAAATAACACAATTTCCCACATAATTACCTTGCATAAAAATCTCCTGAACCTTTTGTTCCTTTACCCAGGCTTTTACCTCCTCATGTAACTGCGGGTTATCCCTGAGAACTGGGTTTAGACTGTCTACGTCGTCCTAAAGCAGAGATTAAAAAAAGAACCATATGTTATGTTTACTTGTAACATTTCTGTTTATTTTCCTAGATGTATTTTAGAGTACAGTATTAAGTAGTTTGATGCTAATTTTACTGATTGCCTACAAATCCTTGTGTTATTTTTAGAAAAAACTTGAAAGTGTAACATAGTGCTAGAAGTTATTTCATGGGAGCATGGTATGTCCGATCCCACATGTGGCCAGACTTGTAAGCTATTAATAGGATCACACTTTCATAAATACTGTCTTACTACAAGCTAAAATTGCCCTCTAAAGACTTCAATGTTTACACGTATGCAGAAAGAATCGTTAAAATAATTATTAAATGAATTTATTAAAAAAACCACCCTGTTTTCAAAATCCGTAAAATTTAATATGGACATATTGAGCATAAACATAGATATAAAACTCACCAAAATAACGCAATAAGCAAACGTTCTGAGAGAAACACCATTATTGACTTTCAAATGCGTAGGCCTTTGTTAATTAGGTATTTTCAATCAAATAAGACACTCTTTAATTTTTATTATATTCAGTTCTCCAGGAAAAGATCCTTTTCTCACTATTTGAGTAGGATATCATCTGGGAAATTAAGACATATTTGGTGGCACTGTCCTCCTAACAAGGAAAAACTAGGCACAAAATCCAGTTCGTATCCTTTAAAGCACGGCTTAAATCATCATTCAGTCTCTAGACTCTTAGAACCTATACCTCTTTATTTCAGAGCAAGCTTGCTATTTCTGCCTTTGAGGCTGTGGCAGAGAAATAAAGCTGCACCGCTGCCTGGCGACTCCTCGTGCAGAAGACAGCCTTGAAAATCCGTGAGCTGCAGCAACATTCATTTGTGCCGAGAGAACTTCAGACAGCTAAAATAATCAGAGCAATTCTCCACATCCAAAACGTAAAATGTTTTATCAGTACTGCAGCGGAGATCAAGTAATTTCTTTCCTTGATCTCCAATAAGTTCCTTGATGTTTCACAATTTATTATGAAGAGCTCCAGCCATAGAATATAAAGATACAAGCAACACTCAGGGAATCGCGCATTGCTGCCAGGCCCTCAAGTGACATGAGCAATTTCTCTCTATTCATCCTGATGAGATTATTCCTGCTAACCCACTGATCACAGGATGTCTATTTCAGATTCAAAATTCACTTCCTGACACTTGAAGATTTGCTGTGCTCCACTACGGAGGATGCATCAATGCTTCGGTTATTAGAGAAAATCACTCTCTCTCCTTCGGCTTTTGAAAAGGATACGGCCTCGGATCCAAAAAGGAACGGTCAAGATGATTGCTTTAATACATGTGAAGTGGAACAAAGTAAAAGCAAAGGGGTAGACCAACAGGACCTTCACCACTAGGTTAAAAACACCAGCCAGGCAAGTATGTTGCCAGCATTATCAGAGGCACAAGAGGGTCAATGCTAAAATTTATTCAAGGATGGCAGACTAGCAAAACACTTCCTCTCCCTAGGCAATCTAAAAAGGGTATTATCAGCTGTTCTACTATCCTGTGCAAATCCATTTTTGCATTGATCCTACATACAGAAGCAACACCACCACTGGGAAGAGGGAATGATTTGCCAGGGGAACCCAACAGACTGTGGAACTGGAGCTGTGTGATGATGATTCATCTGTCCTCCTTCCCATGCACTCTCTTCACGCAGCTGCAAGAGATTCCTGCACCCAAAATTTCCACTCTCACATCCACAACATTAGACCTAAGCAACACACTGAGACACTGCAATACTGGAAGTCTGGCTTACTTAAAAATGCAGTTAATAGGTAGATCTCGTACATTTTGAATAATTCCTTCAGTCCCATCTATGAAAACTTTTCTCTTCATTTCAAGGTACACATTGATTAGGTACCATGGAGTCAGACCCATTACTCCTAATGTTATTCTACTTCAACGAGTTCTTTATGCATACTTTTTGAGTCTCTATATCACCTTGAGCCACTTTTGATTTGTTTCTGAAGGCAACACGCACTGCTCCTCTTTTTTTCTTTTAGATTTCACATCCTTCCTAAGCATCATGGCCTTCTTTGAACTTGACACTGAAGATACTGGTGATCCTACAGACAGTACGTTTGAACCTTTTCTGTTCTATCTCCTATTCAGACCCATGACATACCAGTACCTTTGATTGAGAGCGCTTGGTGTGAACACTCAGAACAGGAGACTGCAAAGTCCATTTTGTACTACTTTCCTTACTTGGAGAAAGATGAGCTCATCTCATAGGTGAGCTACAAAAGGCACAGGTGAGGTCAAAGATCCATTACACAACCTGCACGCAAGTCGGACTGCGATTATGTAGAGGATATCAAAGAGAACCCAAGGTTTCTAAATACACACACAGAGAAAATACACATTTACCATATCATTAGTAACTGGGGGGGGAGGGGGAGTGTTTTGCTGCCAGACATGAACATGCTATACGTTAGTCAATAGAAATCAGTGAGGCAAAGGAAAATTGTAACTGACAACCGAAGCTCAGTATCAAGATACTAAAAATAAGGTTCCTGAAATGTCAAAATTTCTGTTATTTTGTGTACATATTACATAGATCTATGAAAAAACACGTGTGCCATGACTGACCATTTTCTACCATTAATCTTCAATCTGAACATCAAAAAACCAGGAAATTATCTGCATAAGGTGCTAATATAAAGTGATGGCCTTTAACACGCTGTTTTAGCACACACCACAAACTTTGGCAAAAACAGGCAAAAAGGGCAAGAAGCAAGGCTGATGACTTGCTGTCCCTTCCCTGTCTTAGCACTGAAGAGGAGCAGATGACTCTGCAGTGCCCAGGCTTTTTCCTTACCCTGTACTTATATTGCTCAAGAAACAACAACTCTGTCTACAAATTTGAGCCCTGGCAATTACGGCCTTCAGTCTTGCCCTCCTTCTTGGTTGCAGTAGCAAGACTGACAGACTAACCCACAGAATTAAATGCCCTGTAGGATTTTCCACCAGACTTTTCCTCATTTGAAAGTACTTTCACTCCCAAAAGTAAGTACGGTACCCTCTCCTAGACTAGATTTTCCACAAGTCCTGGAATACCTCCTCCAGGAGGATGTTAATGTCGGTTTAAAATCCTTATGAAATGCAAATCAGAATGCAAATCAAATAAATGGGACTGCAATTTTCTTCTTTAAATTTACTGTAGGAAGCTCTTTATGTACTTCATACGGCACTGCCCCTTGCTCCACAAATTACTATACGCAAGAGTGGGACGACGACAAAGGGCGTATGGGCTACAAAGATATGGTCGAGATAATCCTTCCTGTCCTTCTGGAAGATAGTCACATGAAGCAACGTGACTATCAGAAGCTTGCCAATCTGTGTGAGGTTTTTTAGATCTTTTGCTGCTGTCCTTCCTTCTTTCCACACCAAAAGAGGAATTCACTTCTGGTGGAGTGGACTTTCTGTTCAATCATCCAAAGAACACTTGAGTCAGCTACGTGTCTCTCTAGGTGAGAATTCTCACCTGCTGGGGATGTGCTTGACTCCTAGGAAGTCCTGAGAAGAATAAAGAATGAAATTTTCCCAAATAACAAAGTGATCCAGTGTTTTTCTGAGTATATCTGTTCTTTCTTCTGGTGCAAAATAATGGAACGGGTTGGAAACTATAGACCATACCATCATGTTAAGATACCATGCTGTACTACCAGCAAGTAGAAATCTTTGTTCAGAGAAGCATTTTCAGTGAGCTTATTCGGACAAGCATATTTATCATTCAAAGCCACCGGTGAACAAGAGCAGATCCCTTATAACGCTTCAAAATTGCTTTCAGTCATGAATCAAACAGGAATTTCAAAGACAGTACCCACAGAAAAACAAGTCAAAATACAAATAACGTACAGAGTTCTACTCAAGACCCATCCTCAAAGACAGTACTGTCCAAGATACTGAGAGGCATCCCTGGATGAGCCCAACCTGCACACTGCCTAAAGACCATGAGCCTCTTGGAAGGCTCAACTGACCACAAGCTCCTTTTCCGTTTTGGGCAGCCGGGCACGTGTGTGGTGGGAACGCCTGCACATTTCCACAACTCTCTACCTGCCCAGCAAGACTTGCACTATTGAAGCAAGATGTTTCCTCAGCATTTTAAAATACTTCTCCAAGTCATTCTTCACAAACTTGAGGGGCAGAAACGAGTTCATTAAATCAAGTGACGAAACCTTGGAGCACAAAACACCACCTAAAAAGTGGATTTAAGTAGCTGCCCCTACCCTCGATCACACAGCCTCCATGCTGCTTACAGGAGGGTGTAGAAACTCCGGTCAGCTGTCAACTCTCCATTTGCAGTGAAGGAGAAGAGAACTGACTACCTGCATATTTTTTTTCCAGGAAAACCAGTCCTGGAATAACAGTGGCTTTTGGCATAGAAAGGCTTAAATTGGAACCCTAGTGACCAAGCTTCAACACACGCCGTGCATTAGAACCTGCAAACATTTATGTGGGAAAGCACCTCCCTTGGCCACAATGCCTCTACATTTGGCTTCAATGCATCAAGGACATCTTTTTAATATCAGTAGGAACTCATTTCAGCTAGTGTTTTACAGAGAAAGACTAAGTAGATTTTGCAGTCCTCGCAAAGGTCAACACCACATTAGTCCTCACCATCTGTGGCTTAATTAACTATAGCTTCCTCTGGCTGCTTAGAGGTTTTCTGAAAATATAGGACACGAATTAAATGAAAACTAGTACATAACCAACTTGAGAGTCCTGTTTACAACATTTACGCAGTATGCGCTGCACGTGGAAATAGGCATTTTCCTAGTACTTTAACAGTAAGGGGATCACACTTAAATTCAAAGAGTGCAAATAAAAAAATCAGAGACCAAAGTGTCAAAAGCTTGAACCTTCAGTTTTCTTCTTGTTTCGTGAGTATCTTGGAATCAGTTTCTATAAAATGAGCCCCTCACCCTTTTTTTTTGTGTTTGGTGGTGGTGGTTTTTTTTTTCCTTTTTGCGCCGAATTATTTTTACAACTGCATGGAACTTCAGCTGCATGGAAATTCAGTTTGGAAACTGCAGTCTGAAAAGCAAGGAATAAGATAAGTCAAGACCTGCCTACCAATTGACCCAATAGTCTTCAGAGAGCAGTGGCAGCAAAAAGTATTGTTTTTAAAATCTAAACTGCTCAGAATTCATACTAGTCCTCTAATGCTATCTTTTAATAGATGATTTTCTCCCATGAAAGAAAATTCTCTCTTTATTTTCATTGCTTGATAACCAGCCTTCCTTTTTCTTCCTCTTTTTATCTTTCACTGCTTGTGTCACCTGACGTATCTGATTATATCACTGACCTGTAATCCCTTTCACTGATTATAACTTTTTAACAAACCATCAATCTTAATATTGTCCTGTCTGACATCAGAGTAAGCAGGGGAAAAAAGCCACAAAACAAAACAGTGACATAAAATCTGGATAGGCAGAATACCAAAGATGTTAACATCATCATCATCGTTTACTAATTGTCAGTATCCTTCTGCCACACTACAAGACTTTTTTCTACAGTGGCAAAAGATGAGAATCTAACTAAAACACAGAGAAATTGGCAGCAACTGACACCCCAGAGGGTATCACCAGGCAAGTGCTGCCAAGGCCACAGGGACCACACCAAAACCCCACAAGGAAATCATCAAATTCAGCCAAGACTAAAATATACAGATCTTCTACTGCTTCACCCATCTTTCTAGACACGTAGGCATGCATAACCTGCTGGTGAACAGTATATTCCTTATTCCTTTCTGACAAGTGAAAGGCCACCCCCGCTGCCAGGCCGCTGCAGCTGGCGGGCAGGAGGTCGGAGAGGCGCTGAAGGCTCCGCACCAGCCAGCGGAGAAACGCCATTCCCGAGGGGACCGCTCCAGGAGAAACACATCCACTCGACCCACTAGGGCAACCTCCCTCCAGGCTTCTCACCAGGGGCACTGCCAGGCAAAACCAGCAAGGCTACAGAAGGCTAGAAAGTTTTTTGGGGAGACGGTAACTTCCCGGTTTACCTTAAACGGCTTTGTCTGAGCAGAGAGAAGAGGCTTAGGCTTACCAGGCGATGCTAGTGCTTTCTATGTAAACCCAGCCCACACTTGACCTATTTTCTGCCATTCTGAGCACACGGTCACAATTTACCTCATTCAAACCTGGCAGCTGCCGGGCTACAGCTGAACCAGTTAAGTCAAGCTTGAAGGCACAACACTGACCCCTAAACCAGAAACAAAGTCGAGCCGAGGTCAGCCCTGCTCACACGTGCTGGGAGGCACGCGGAAAGGCCGGGACGGGCAGCGATGCTCTCCCTGTGGGATGACCATCCCTGCCCAACCAGGGGCTCTGAATGCGTTGTTCAGAAAAGAACAAATGTTTGTAGGTATCTCGGACCACAACCATTTAAGATTAGGGGTTATTGTCAGCATCTAACAGCCACAATTGTGTTTCTGTTAAGTAGAAAGTTGAAACTACAAGAAAAAACAAGATGAAGACTAAAAATGTAGTAATTTTCCAACTGTCAGTAAACTTGACATCTCTCAGAAAAGCTATCAACAGTTTTTCTTTTGCTTCCCACTCTTCGCTATGCCTAATACTACTCCCCACACACTCCTACTTCCTGCCTCGTTTCACCTGTTCAATAATTAAAGAGCTGACATAGATTTTAAAATTCTAATTATCAGGTTGGAGAATTAGGGGAGCAGGGCTGTGTACGCTTCTCCAAGTCATGATTTCAGGCTTGAAGAAGCATCATTGCACCAATTAGTTCAGTTCTGGAAGAATAACTCACACCCGTAAGAATACCAGAAAAAAATTTTAATAGCTCTATGCTATGGAAAATATATTAAATTTATGAACATAAATATATAGGAAAAAATCTGACTCCTAGTCTAGTATTTTCCCTGATTTTAATTCACAAACACAAAAATAAACAGAGATTCTGCCTTCCTATAAGACTACCAACGTCTCAGGTGAAATGGGCATGCTGGAAAACTTGCTTTTTACAAGTCAACTCGTTATTCCTGTATGCGTAGATGAGACTCTAGTATGGAAAGGCAGAAGGGAAACAAAAGCAGCATACAGAACGAGCATGCAGCGGGGAAGCAAGCAGCCACCAATGCATAAGCAAAACCAAACCAGGGCCAGGCAGCTATTGTCACAAAACAACCTAAAAACTGCTCTAGGGACTTCTACAATAGTTTTGCATTTGAAAACAGAGATTTAAAAAAAAAAAAAAAAAAAAAAAAGATGACCCTTATGCTCATGGGTTATGTCACCCTCTCTGAGCAGCTGGGACAAAGTGCTGTCACTGTAATTCCAATCTGGGTCCTGATCTGATTTACAGATTAGGAGGAAAACAGGAAAACTACCTGGTGTGACCAAGTGGGACAGAAAGCAAAATCTCCTGGAGCAACAGATGTATCTTTTAGCATCTGATCTAAAGACTTCCCCAAACAAGTGGCAAACCTGGTGGGCTGTCAGCGTCTGCTTAAATGTGCCGCGGTGACCGTTTGTACTACTTAAGTTCTTCTCCACATACAAACAAAGCAAAGGTCAAGCGAACAGCACTGCTCCATGTCCCATCTTCTCCCTCATTTTGATGACACAGTTATACATATGTCTTTTCTTTTCCCACTGAATCACACTTCCTTCCCCTTCCTCACTGCAGGCTCCGTACATTTATCACCACCATCTCAGCAATATGCAACTGTGTCCTAATTTTGCATTTTGTTTTATCTACTCCTAAGAGAAACAGGGAGGGAGTACTGGTCCTACCCCACTCAGCCAGTAACTCCCAAGTCATGTGGCGATCTTGGAACAAGCCTTTTGAGTCGCTCACCAAGCAACTCAATGCCACTATGGGAAAAGAAACCTCAAAGTGCAGACATCTCCCTGAAGCAAGCAATTAGCAGAGCGAAAGTTGATGCTGACAAGGAGAGCAGCTAAGTGAGTAGATCGGAGAAAAATCTTCTGTACGTTCATATTAAAATTTAAATTGAGGCCCAGACACCCTGTGAATTGTGAACAGCTTTCAGAAGGTATCTAACAACTCCCCAAATCATATCAGCTGAAGGACAAGCTGTATGGATGGAAGTGTCTTTAAGGAAAAAAAAAGTACATTCTGTTTATCGTTAGCTGTCTGGACTAGTGGGCTGCTAGAAAGGCAGTCTAGTGCCCCCAGAAATCAAGTCAAGAGATCAGTTCTTGCTCAGTCTGACCGTTTTAGAGGGGAGACATCTTCCTTGCATCAGGGGCAGCAGAAGTTACTTGTGGCAGCTTGAACTGGTGGAGTTGGAAAGCTGTACACTGCCACCACAGATAATGAAAGACTGGATAGTTCATTTCTTATCTCACGGTAGTTACCTCCACCAAATCTTCTATCAGTTGCATTACTCAGCAACACGGTATAATTTGACAAGACTACTGATAACTAAGAGCTTACCGTATTAAAGAGCAAAGGTCTCTCAATTAAAATCTGCAGAAAAAAACCCGATAAAACACTATCCAATACGTGGCAGACTGATGACAGCTCCTGGAATCAACACCACCTCCTAGAAATGTGCATGAGAGTATTTCACTCTTGTGAATGACTCTCTGCCCTGTAATTTGAACTACCGCCATTAGATTACCAGCAGTTCCAGAGCTACCTAATCTCTTCTGCAGATGTCCTCAATCCTATTTAACAAATCTGAATTCTCCAGGAGCTCTAGGAACATACAGCTTTCCATCTCCTTTCCCCCCATAACTCATGAGGAGTATGGGCAGAATACAAATCCTTCCCAACAATAAAAATATCTTAGTCACTCTTTTTATTGTCAAGACGAAAGAATACACCAGATACCTTCAAAATGTTCTTGAAAGTCAGCTTCAGTAGAGTTTGGTCCACTTAATTACTATTACATTAATGCTTTTTTCAAGTGGTTTTGCGGGGTTTGTTTGGAAATGTGTTTCTTGGAATAGTAAGTGCTACAGAACAGCGTTGTCAACACACCGATAATACAAAAGTAGCTCAGAGTAAGACACATTTCTCTCACGTTTTAAACAAGTACCACTGTATTTGCACAGAACTTTTCAAAGTTAATTCCTAATAGGAATTAAGGCAGCACTGCACAGAAGCAACGTGTCTGGGTTGGGAAAACAATTAGCACGTTTTCTTGTGGAAGTTCATTCAGAAGAACGAGCTTCTCTGGTCTCAGGAATACGGTGCAGAGACTCTCCAACCATCTGGCTGGACATACAACAGCGAGCCCATCACTCTGCAAACATGGAAACGCTGCCTCTGCTCCCAGAGAGTATCAGAAGCAATGGAGCCACCATCGTGTGCTTCCCCCCCACCCCCACTAAGAGCTACGTTCTGACCTGCTGGAGCCATTTTAGGAATTTTCCCTATAAATAACAGAGGTCTGACCACCTGGGATGTATATCATATTTGGATTAACACTACAGCTCTCTGCAACTCTGGAGAAAGCAGTAGCTATGCCTTTTATAGCACAGGTGAATAATGGGTCTTGCAAAGAGGAAAGATTAAATTGCTAATCAGAAAACAGGGACGTTTCAGTTGTTGCTGTAATAAGCTCCTTGGGGTAAACTTAGGAAAGTCATTCAGTGTTTAAAATTGATACAATGCTCATCTATTTCACAATATTTTTCCACCGATAAATCTACTAGCACACAGAACCAAAAAAATCCTATTAAAAACATAATTCAAGACTGAATTACACCACTTGGGGCAGGGGGGAAGCCTGTCAAGCATCACGATTGAGCCACAAAATCTTATACGTCCTGAAATCTGCTTTAACCTGATTTTATCTGCTGTATACCAAAGTGGCACGGAGCAGTAAAAAGATATCAAAAGGGAAGAAAACCTTCACACTGGGTAAAAACCCAGCCTCTATGGTTGAAATATAAATTTCTAAACTAAACTAAAATTCTAAAATTCACTAGTAAAATCATAAAATACAGGCTAATTTGTGAGGTGCACAGAGATCACCCTGCTTCAAACCCACTTGCTCAGCAAAAGCATACTAAAATACTACTCCCAGTAATGCTGGCAGACACACACAAGAGGGGGATGCGGGGAAAAAACAGGAATAGTTAATTTTAATTCCATTCAAAAGACAGGAAATGTCTGCTAGATTGAAGGGGGGGGGGGGAATCAGTATTTACAAACAATGGTAGTAAAAAGAAACACTTTAGAACTATATTTCATTATGTAGCATACCGTTAAAAATAAATGAACTTTGATCAGGAAATGTGCTGTACACCAAGCCCTCTGCATCAAAACAAATACTGCACTTTTTGTTTTATTAGTGAAGTTATTTCAATGTCTAAGAAAATACTAAGATTCATACTTGGGTTTAATTAAAAAAAAAAATTGAGTTTGCATAAAATTACTTGAGTTCCTCCCCAGATGTCTGGCCTGGAAAAGGAATTCCATATACACACCTGGAATTGCTATAGCTCTCAACCTCTACTAACTGCAGCTTGCTGAAGGCTGTGGAGCAGTTCTCATGAAGCACTAACCCCAGACTACAAATTAGTACTTCTATTAGGTGCCATTTCAAAAACACATTTTGTAAGAAAAAGTTATAGAGTAACAGCCCTGAACAAAGCCATGTTGTATCAGAGGAAGGAACGAAAGCAAACAAAACCATGAGCACTTCATTAAATGAGCTATTGTGTTTATCATGCCAGGCTAACGCTTAATTCTGGTAAGAACACATTTCAATGAAACACAGTTTCCCCCTACCTGAAATGCAGGAAGGCCTACTCTTTTCCCTCCCTGGGTAAACACTCCCATGCAATGACTGTGGGATTTCACCCTCATTCACGCTCTTGAGTTCCCCAAAGCAGTTAGGATTCCCAATTCCAACATACAGCAACTATTCAGGAATGCAAGAACATACTGGTAAAGCACCATCTGGTTATAAAGTGACACAGACTTACTCTAAGAGCCAACTCTGTGTCTGGATTATGAAAGTAGTGTTGGTCAAGAGCATCATCTAAGAAAAATACTTTCATTTTTTAATAAATCAACTGTGAAGATTGGAAATTTTAAGGATGCAGAACCAAGGGTAAGAAGCACTTCTCTTACTACTAAACGGTATTTTCCATGGGCTTTTACTGGTGGAAAGAGTAATCATTTGTGATTACACAGGAAGTTCCAAACACTGGATGCATTTAGTAAATTTAGTAATCCCAAGACTGCTTTTGAGAAGTATTAAGATACTTCAGTGAAAGGATTTGATCTTCACCTTCAAAGAAGAAACGGGGTTTTTTGTTCCATCTGTTCTGTTCTGAATTCCTAACTTTTAAATTATTTATTTCAATGCCATCTCCTGCAGTAGGATTAATGAAGTCAAACCATTTAACCAGATGTGATTTTTGAAAAATTGTAGGAAGAGTAAAACAAGTTTCTCTACAACAGTGAAAGGAAACTTGTTCTCCTATGGATTTGAGACCTACCTCTGCTGTAGCAAACTCAGCTTACCCCAGGGACCTCACAACTCTTCCCCCTTCCTCCTCGGGTACCTTCCCATGGCCTTCAGCAGTTCCACCAGAACTCCCTCCTACTACCTGGAGAAGCCACGCTATTTGTGGCAGCACCTCCCTGCTGACTGATGGCCTCTCCTCCGTGCTTGTCAGATCTGGAAGAACTCCACTCCTGCGTCAAACCTCGCCAAGAGAGACAAAAAAGCAGCTAAAGCCCTTACTTCTTAAGAAATCAAGGTAAAACAGAAAGGTACCATTTTATTGCACCTATTTTGAGTATAAAGACAGATGAAGCAGCTCTTTTTCGAGGGGGGGCACAAATACAGGCTTAGGAGAGACAATGCACATCTCCTTCTGACTCCACAAGTGGAGGGTGCCAATCCCTCCTCCCTCATTCCTCTCTCCTTGCGAGCGCTCCGATGAAACTCTTTCTGTCCCGCACGTGTAACAGGGAGCAAGGACTGGTATGAGTCATCTGACCCACTTCTAGCTGGATGCAGGCTTCTGCTTCCCCTCACGTTGGAATCATACACTTAAACATAGATGTGTCGGTAATAAGCTGTTTAGACCATCGTTCTTTATGACGCTGCCAGAGAAGCCAGCTGGGCTGCTTATGGGTGGTCCAGACACCAGAGACGTGGGAAAGAATAGAGATCGCTCTTAAAGATGACACTGAGAAGAGTTAAAGATGCAGAAAGTTGTGTGCGCCTCTGTCGCCCGTGGAGGAAATGAAAGCGGAGGCGAGCACATGATGGCCACCACCGCCAGCTGGCCGGCACCCGGAGTTCCCGAGCTGCTTCTGTCAACCTCAAAGGGTGGGACCAACCCAAAAGCTCCTGCCCGCCTGGTCCATGGAGGTACAAGTTTATGGGAAAAGCAATTTTCAGCTGCAGTAGCTATTTTTAAGCCTGAAGCTTAAAGTAAGAGAAGTCTGAAAGATGAGTGGACTGTATGATTATGGGGTGCTTAAAATGCAGACAGAAAAATATTATTTTATCCCTGTTTCAAGATGTTTAAAGAATTTTTTATGTGTCATTACTACACAAGCCACTTTACACGACTGGCTTGCTCACATGAGCAAACAAGACAAAACCTGAAAGCATCTAGGCCTGAAATACCCAACGCCTGCCCTTAATAAACAGAAAAGGAGAGTATCAGAGTTGCATAACGCCCTTTTCTCAAGCCTTAGTTCATGGCATATACAACTTGAATTTGTAACAGATCAAGTAAGATTAGCAGAGTATTAGATGAATCTAAGCAACCTCTTTCACGATTACCTAGAAACTTTTTTATTATTACTTCGAGAAGCTTGAAGGTGTGTCAGACATTTGACCTGTCAGCTCCCAGCCGTGCAACGCGCATTTAGAAGAAGAGCAAAGTACACACGCCTATCACTGGGCACGTAACACCTCCCACAAGGGATTTCTCAGTGCCCTATCTTTACATCTGCAACCTTCAGCACAGAGGCAGACAGACAGACCTTACCATTTTGAAACACCAAGGCAACGAGGCTTGTCTGTTTTCTTTTTTTTTAAAAAAGGAAAGAAAGAAAAAGTTGTTCTGAAGGAGAATAAGCAGTGTGGGTCCAATAAAGATTCCACGATAGAGAAGAACTGAATGTGTTCTTGATTCATTCTTAGCAGGATTTTTTCTATGTTTTTAAACCCAATATGCAGGAGAACTTTTTGAAGACCGTGTGCACCTCCTTCCACTTCCTTGAGTGGTGAAATACCCTCTTTGCAGGAAGTTTAATGATTGTGAAGGAACTTATTTTGACTTCTTTTGCCCTGGCTCAGCTGTGCACGACTGTTCCAGTGCTGTGTGCTCACAAATCCTTTAGAAATATTTTATCACACATGCACACAAAACGCATGGGTGTGTGGATTCGGAAATATATAACGTACCATTCACTCTGCTCTGCCCGACCCAGACACACAGCTGAAACTCACTGACTGCTTGGGCAAAGTATAGTCTTTCTGGGTCTTTCCATAAGAGTATTTTATTACGAAAAAACACAGTATAAACCACTTTTTGTTATTCTTTATTTGCTTGTCCAAAGCATAAAGCAGTTGACTCCAGCTGCTTTGGCCAGTAACAGCAGAATCACACACTTCAGCCCAATAGTGCCCGTGACGGGTACTGCCAAACACCACCCAGACAAAAACACCACTCTGATGAGGTCACACATACCATATGCTGGGCTTTAATGCTTCCCATCCCCATCTATAGTCCTTCAAATAAACTACAATGCTTAAACAAATTAAGGCATGATCAGCTTTGCTGCTGCTTAACATACTATGTGTATTGTTAAGAGACACATAGCTGTCACAGAACAGCACAACTAACTTCTTATTACAGAAAATCATTTCGGTTCTAATTATTTGATTTAGGTCACACTTGTAATTGTGCAGGCTTACTGCTGTTTTGCTTAAGATATTTTAACAACAAACATACTTGAAAGTGTGTTCATTTTCAATCTATAGCAAGAGCCACTACAAAACCTACCACATTTGTCAATTTTTACTTAATCACAAAAGATACAATATATACTGCAAGCGCGAAGTAGAAAAATATTAAGGACCTGACTTACACCTTACATTTCAAGACTACGTTTCCTGCAGATACTAGTTTGACACAGAAAATGCAGGTTGTAAATTTTATGCCTATCACTTCCTGCAAAGGAACACAATTTTCATGTCATTGCCAAGCAAAGTACCACAGCAAATGTTCATATCTGCTTTCTCCTCAAGATCCCCTTGTCACCACCATAAAAAGAACTCCATGACTAAATGGTCTGACCATCCCAGATTAATGAATGAGTCATTCTCAGTAACACACAAGGTTCACGTAGACAATAATACCGTTTGTATCCTCCGTGAAGCAACAGAGATAAAAGACACCGGAAACAAGTTGTAGGTTGGTGTTCAAGGCACCACACATACAGAATCCAAAGAATTTTTATGGAGAAGGGCAGGATTCAAAGCAGTACACACATAAGGGAAAAGAAAAAAAAAAATCACATTTCGCTGTGACGAACAGATTCACCGACAAGTGTAATGCTGTAGAAAACCTTGTGGAGACATGAAAAAATGGAAAAAGGCTAGTACAGCGCAGCAGCATAGCCTACTTTTAACAATGATATTCGTTTAGCTCTTACGAAGGTTGTTGAATCTCTTAACAATTGAAACATGTTTATTTATGCAAAGAACAGACATGGCATGGGAATCCGTGGTTCACGATTCCCCAGTGAGTCCTGCCAAAGTCTCTTTACTCTTGTTCTGGAAGAACCACTTCTGGTAACGACCATAATTTAGTTCTTTGCCTACTCAAACTTTTTTTTCCTGCCAAGACTAAAAGGATGCCAAGTGTGCTGTTTTCTTTGCCTTGAGCAGTTGTCACCTTTAAACTGGACAGCACCGCCTTATTCATGAAGCCCTTTAGCCCAATAGTTATGCTAAACACCACTTGTTTTTTGATCACAACTGAACTGATCTGAGAAGAATTCATACCCAATGCTCTGCCTCTGCTGCTGCGTATTGGGAGCATACGCAGCGATGGGAAAAATTACTCAGTAGTTAAGAATTGTATCTGAAGTGAAATGGACTCTTCCCACACAGATTCAAAGTTTGTTAGCTTTGGCAGAAAGGTACTGGAATTTTAGGCCCTAACGGCAAAATACAGGAAAAAAAGTGTTTAGATCGCCATGGTCTCTAAGGGCTTCGTATTGAAAATGTACAGCCATGAGAGTTTAAAACAAAAACTAAACACACTTACAAAGACTTGAAGTTAACTCATCTCTGCAAAGAATGGTTTCTCAGGCCTGTCTTCTGCTCAAAAGCAGGTTAAGAGTATTCCAGACCAAAAATGGGAGCAAAACGGCCATTTTTTTCTTTTTAGAAAAGCAGATTTTCATAGGAAATTTACCAAGGATATATCTAGGACCTGTTTTCATGGCAAAGAAAAGGAAGGTCTTCCAAAAAAAAAGAGGTACAAGTAAAAATTACCTTGCCTTAAGTGGCTGAAGGCTAGGAATGTGATTTCCAGCATTAACAAAAAAACAAGCAAAACAAACAAATGGAGCCAATCCTCCCACTTCAGCCATCTTTCAGGATAAAGTAGTCTCATAATGATCAAGTTAGTATTTCTGTCTAACTCACTGCTGGTAAATAATTCAGCATGTTTTAAAAAACAGTTTCTGTTCTCTTGAAGACATTATCATTCACTAAAGTTCTTATCTGTACAATTGACTCGTAAAACTTGGCAATGAGACATTGCTATCCGTGCAAAGAGACATGCCTATGAAAGTAACTCCTAAAACTTCTTATAATCGTTCAAATAAAGAAATCTTTATTTGATGAAAGCTCGATGTTAGTTCATGTATCTTCGTTCAACATCTGAGCAATATCCAGTTAAGATGCAAATTCTGGATGCTTTCGTACTTAGAAAGAATCTCCATCAGCAGCTTTCTTGTAATGTTAAAACAAGCAGACAATTTAGGTATCTCTTGTCACCAAACTAATGACTGATGCAGATCAGCAGCCTCCATCTCAGGCTTTAATAGGTAGCTGTTTGCTCCATAAGCAGGGGAAACAACCTGGCCTCTTGCAGAGAATTGCCCTCTACATGTCAAAAATGGAGGCCAGGAGTTAGGGAGACCAAGCTTGTATCTGGAACTATTTTTCACAAGCTTTGTACCAGGTTTTGGTCAACATTTCTTAAAACTGAAGTTGCTAATGCTGTTAACGACAGTATTATCTACCAAGATATTACAAAGCCAGCTGTTCATATGACACACTTTCCAAAAAATGACACTTTCCATTTGTATGCAGCTTCCCAAATTAAGGTGCTTCT
The DNA here is from genome assembly GCA_947846985.1 of Fratercula arctica. Lineage (NCBI taxonomy): Eukaryota > Metazoa > Chordata > Aves > Charadriiformes > Alcidae > Fratercula > Fratercula arctica. Next base: position 34,450,546 of record CANTUZ010000010.1, read on the forward strand.
GTGTCTAATACTCTATCAGTAAATACTCCTCCAAGTGAAGGACCTAAAATACATACAGCATTGCTATGTTACTGCCAGCGAGGTCTGGCAATGGGATTGTTTTACAAAAGGCAGTCCTTCTCATGTATTCAATTTGTTTTGCTCAGCTCATCTCATAAGAAATGATCCATTGCCAAAAGGAGACTGATTACTGTTACTGGAATGAACGCTATCAGAGACATGATCTTGATAGATCTCAGGCAAAGGACAGACACTAGCGCAAGTATTTGCTTTGTAAAATGGATCTGGAAGATTGCGGCTGTACTCTGAGGGTAAATTTACACTTCACGGCTCAGCTGATTTAAGAGGTCGCTGCTGCCAAAGGAGGATATCCCACTCCGCGTTGCGTCACCCTGACCCCCTCCCTAGAGGAAGCCACAGCACTCACTGCACCCTGGGCTAATCCACCTCAGCTCACTAACATCACTGACTTCCCCCCCTCCTCCCGGTTTTGAAAAAGCAAGGTTGCGGTGATTTAGAAGACTGAAGGCACTAGCGTGGGGTCTGATAGTGGGAACTGTCCTTTGCGGCAGAGCTGAGCTGTTCCAGCAGCTCGAGTCATAACATGTAACCTCACCCTGACGAGAAGCGTTGGACTCGTTTGGTTTCCCCACCACAGACACACGAAAGCACCAGCCCTTCCACAAACTGAACCTCCCTTTCCTTTCCCCAGGATTCTCTCTCAGTTGCTTCTCTTTTTCTAGCTCTATATTTGGTATTGGGAAGAAAAACATCTTGGTGAAGGAGGAGGGAAGAAGGGGTGTCAGGACAAAATTACATAGCATTTATTCAGGGCCATCTGTTATTCCAAGTCTCAAAGTACTATTTCTGTATCACCGCAGTGTACCATCCCAGCCATAAGAAAGAATTTACGGCTATTCTAATTGCAATCAGTTCAGCACAAGTTGAAGTATCAAATGTTCTTCTATTTGTCACAGAATAGATTTTTAGACCCCCGGGTGGGGGGGAAGAATCTTGTTTCTCTTGTTCTTTAAATACATACACAGTAATACATTAATGTGTTTCCAATTAATGAAGAAAGCATTAAAATCAAGGAGACTGGAAATTTTAGCAGGCTTAGAAACAACAGCAAGAGAAAGCATTTTTTTGTTTTTAAAAAATTAACATTTTCTGCTATTCATTCTCGAAAAAACAGTAAGTCAGGTTATCACTGTAGTGGTGCAAAGACCTAGAAATGAAAGCTCAGCTTCATAAAGATGGATACATCTGTTATCTGCTCTACAATTAATGGTACCGATTAACCTTTAAAGGGGTCAGGTATTTTACTTAAAGGTTGTTCAATAACATTAGTTGCATAGTACTCCTTGACGTGCTCAGATTCACAGTATCTGACACAATCTTTCACAAAATGAGCAACAGTCTCTGCCAATAATCAATAGGAAATTGCTCCTGTAACACAGAACTTGACTGTAAAATGCACTTAAAAATAATAAAACACATGGATTTTAACTCAGCTAAACGGACAGTACTTATACACTAACCAGATTTCTTACCTGATAGGGCTGGAAGGCACTATCTTCAGTTATAAAATCCAGCTGTTTGTCCACAAGGAATTCTACTGCAGTAATTGAATTGTATACACTTTTTCCAACCAAGGGCTTGAATGTCTGTTGGAAAAAAAAAGAGAGAAGAAAATTAACCAATTAAAAAAAGCTCAGCACATCAACCCCCCAGGACTGTATAAACACTGACGTAATTCTTCCATCAAAACAAGTTAAAACAGAATAACAAATTATACAAAAAAGGATTTTGTGTTTTGTCGTTTTTCCTTTGTGCCGTTGGTGGAAAACCAGCTAGAAAAGGGAACTACACCATACATTCTTCCTTTCCCTCATTGTGCTTGAGCAAGAGTGTTTACCACAGAAGCTCAAAGTACAGGAGCACGATTATATCTTAAACATACAGCTTAGCACGCAGATCCTCTCTTTCTGCCTGCAGGACTAGCTAGCGCAGTGGTAATTACACTAAGGACGCTGAAGTGGAAACCGACTGCAGACGTGAAAACGCTCCCTCCCTTCCTGTTCTGAAATCGTTCACCTTGCCTCGAGTCAACCATCTCATTTCCCTGCCCGTCTCTGCATCTGTTCTGACTGCTGCCTGCCGCCCCCGCAGCCGCTCCTCCCTGCAGCAACCGGCTGCTCCGGCGCAACGGCTTCGGAGACGACAGCGCCTGGTCCCGGGGATTTTGCAGAGGGGCCGGGAGGTTTCCTGCTTCCTCCCACGTGCTGGGGAAGCGGCGAGGGGCTGATGGCTGATGGCCCCTCACCGCTTCCCCAGCACGTGGGAGGAAGCAGGAAACCTCCTGGCCCCGCTGCAAAAAGCCAGGCATGGAGAAAGGGAATAACGGGCTCCCCGATGCCTCCATACAGTCCTTGCCAGAAGCACCCTGCCCGGTCCAGCTGCAGCGAGATGCAGTAGGCGAGTGGGGAGGGAGCCATGACTTCAGCGGGTCCCCTTCCCTGCTGGCTGGGTTTCCTGGAACAGAAGCGCAAGGAGAGCGTGACTGAGCGGGGATGTACCGAGAGGGGATGAGTCAGGTGAAAAGGAAATCCCAGCGGATGGAGGGGACAGAAAATGCCGGAGTCTGAAGACAGACGGGAACAGCAAGAGGAAGGCACGGGTGAACAAAAGAAAAGACCAGCAGAAAGAGCATGCAGGATATAAGGGAAAAAAACATGGAGGGGCAGAAAAAAAAATAAGAGGAAAGTTATTCTAAAGGACATAAAAAAAATAGTAATGAGGGAAAACAGGAAAAGAAAAAAGCCCTTTGAGACTGATTCTAAATTTAAAATGCAGGAGGAAAAGACAAAGAGGAAAACAAGGGCAGGTCAAACCACATGAAGCATCGTGCAAATGCTACACTAACATCTGTAAGACGCCGCTATCGCAACAGGACATCACTAGCTCAGATGCAACACCCCACGGCAACAGACCCCAAGTACTTACAAGGGAAGGGCAGGATCACTGTCGCCTATTTACAGATGGGGCAGCTGAGGCACAAAACAATCCCATAGCTTCACAAAAGCCACCTAAGCAGGGCAGTGGCAGCCAGTGACCTGCCCTCAGCCAGTCTGCAGGCAGCTCCTAAGAGATGCACTCCAGGTTTTATCAGACTTCATTACCTACTTTACAAAGGTGTTGCCTTGCGATTAGGCTAAATATAACTCAAGCCTCTCTGGAGCTTCAGCTTTGGCGCTTACTAAGCAAATGAGAGACTACTTCACTGCAGATACGTAATACTTTCTAATAAATATATCCAACTCTACAAATGCTCAGATTTAATGCACTGCATTCTTTTTTCCATTTTAATTAAGGTTTCACTTCAGCTGTTACCCTTTCTCATGCAAGCAAAGGGGAAAAAAAAAACCAAACTGTATCAGCCAAGTCAGCCATCTCGCAACAGGGTAACTAGATGAAAGGGCTGCAGGGGCAGGAGAATATGATAATATGCTAACTACAGAGGCCGAATAGTAAATAATTATTTAACCTCTAATAGTTAAGAAAGGGCCTTTGCTCTTGCATCACTTTTCTGTAATGGATCTTATATTACTAATGGTTCGAGTTAAGAGAGGGTGGAGTTCACATCGTGAAATTGCAAAGCGTTGAGTGTATAAACTCACAAGCAGACAAACTTTTCTTTAAAAAAGTCAACGCTGTAGTCTTTCAGTTCTTAATTCGCCCCCGCATCTTCGCATACGCTGTTCTACTTTTTCCACATTGGCTCCTCTCTAACTTTTTGTGCTATTATTCAGGTCAAGAAACGCGTTTCCGACTACAAACAACAGGACATACCACATCATTAGCCGAAACGAAACCGTGTGGAATGCGGCTTGCAGTTATCATTCAGGATTCAGACAACACTACAGATTAAGGTACGTGTGAGCCACCGGTTTATCTTACTGCTGGTATTAAAAGAACTAGTTCCAAATATAGATCTGTGAGTGTGATTATTCTGAGAAAAGAAACGTAATGCCTTCTCATTTGCTTTCATAGATCTAAGCCGCTAGACAGGCCAACGCCCCCAAAATACGCATGTGGAGGACAGGCTATCCCACAAGCACAGAGGAAAAATATGTAAATAAATAAAGCAAAACTACGCCATGTCACACACCTCCTCAGACACGGATGGCTGCTCAGCTGCACACAACTTGAAATTTTACAGACATGATTAGAAAACATTCCCACTATCAAAAAACAACAAAACTCCACCCTTTAAAAAAAACAAAAGCAGGCCTTCTCAGGAAAGCAAAGTCCAGACTCCATCAGCTCCAGGAGATAGGCAGGCCACCAAGGAGACATCCAAACCAGAATGGGTTAGGGATTTGAAAAATCTTAAGACAGAAGACATGACCAAACTTCACACCACGCATCGCATATGCACAAAGAAAAACAGACTGAGAGCACAGCAGGCAAGAGTCAGCTACTAGAGGCAAGCATGTGAGGCATGTAACGACATGAAAATAGATGTAAGAAGGTCCAACAAGCTCCTTGCAGACTTTCAGAGGAAGACGCTCCCTCTTCCCATTCCCAAAGTGGAGGACAAGCCTAGGGAGAATCAGGCATACTGGCTAAAACCAGGAAAAACTGAACCTCTTCAAACAAAAATCTCCCTTTCAAACTTGCATAAAGCTTCCTTATACCACCTACATTAACCCAGCTCCCTGAAGACCACAATTAAGTAAAGGACTCGAGCACTCAATTTTAAGTGACAGCTGACTTTTTAAGGGGCTGCTTGAAAAAAAATCCCACTTTTATTCCTCTAAATTTCCCTGCTTGGCCAAAGGGAGCTGTGTGAACACACACACACGCTTTGGTTGCTTTGCTACCAAGATTCCTGACGCTGAATAAAATGTATTTCTTACTCTGTGTTCCCCACCCCCTCCACCTCCCCATAATTTTACCCCAGCTCACACAAGAAGTAACCTGCCTACAGGAGGCATCTGGCACAGCTCTAAGACTAAGAAGAAAAGGTGGGTTTGGACCTTCTGGAAATACAAATAAATTTTTAGAAAAATATTAAGTACCATCACTTCACAGCAAACAACCTCAAAACTATCCCACGGCATTCACCAGATACTCACGACTACAGCGGATTACTCACAGACTGCTTCTTCTAACGCCCAGTAACGCAACACATCTATTTATTTATCGTTTCAAAAAAAAGAACAAAACAAAAAAAAAAAAAAAACAACCAAAAAAAACCCCCCCATGGCAACCGCAGGCCCCGCTTTCCCGAGGAAGCCGTACTGAGCGAGCACATAGTGCGTTTTTTCTCTCTGCCTAATGCAATTAAGCAGCTGGAGACGTGGTGAGCCGCCCCCGCCGTGCGAGCGGGCAGTTCCCTGGCAGCGGCCGGGGCTCCGGGAGCCGCCGCACCTCGGCTGGGAGCTGCCGCCGCCTCTCCTCCCCCTGCCCGGCGGCGGCGGTGACAGCCGGCGGGGCTGGCTGCGGCACACGCTCGGGTTACAGCCCGCCGCATCCCGCACGTACAACCGCCCCACGGCCCGCTCCCACGGGGGGGGCTCCCCGCGCCCCAAAAGCACACTGTCCTATGCGTATACGCTGCTTCGCCTTTTTTTTGCTTCCCAAAAAGAAAAAAAAAAAAAAAATCTCCAGAGGAATTTATACCGTGAAGAGAACGGACTAAAAATGTATTCAAGAAAGCGATTCCTGAACTAAAACCTGTCATATTTTAGAGGTTGTCCTCCTTACACCACCAAAATCGAAAAGGCCACGTAAACTTCATTTATACGTGCTTTTCGGCAAACTTTTGCCCATATTGCTTTTTAGTCTCACTGTTTAGCCTGCAATAGCGCAAACACTGGCACCTCTTCATTATGACACTTAATCATTAAACTTCGAAATAGCTGTAGCTCTCTTCCAACGCCAGTTTGTTGCCATGGTTTGTACTCCAAGGCGGAATTACCGAGTGGAAAAGAGCGGAAGACAAACACGGCAGATCTGACACAAAAACGGCGCAGAGCTTTCCCGTGCTCGCAGGGAGCGCTCTGCCCGCCTTCCCCACGGCAAAGCCCCTTCCCAGCCCCGGCGGTACCGCGGGCGGGCCCTTCCCCGGCGGGCCGCCAGACCCGCAGGCAGAAAGCGGCGGGGGGCGGGTGCGAAGCCGCCGCCGCTCCCGGTCCCCCTCCCCGCCGAGGGCGCCGCATGGCAGCGACCGTGACCGCAGCTGTTTTGTAACGGCGGGGCTCCCCGCCGCTAGCGCCTCAACGGCCGGCAGGTAACGGCACAAATGTAACCTCCCTAACAACAAAAATGTCTTAAACTAAGGTTTTCCCCCTTTTCCCCGCGGCCCCCGGCGGCGCCCCCGGTACTCACGGCGTCCCCAGCCTGTCTCGGCCGCGCACAAAGCCGCCGCCGGCCGCGTGCCGCGCCGCGCCCGCGGAAGCCCGCGCGTCACGTGCGCCGCTCCGCACACCGCGGAGACGGGGGGGGGGGGGGGGGGGGGAAGGAACACGACCCGCGACACCCCCGCTCCGCCCCTGCGGCCCTGGAGGGCAAACAAAGAGGCGCGGGCGCCCCTCACAAAGTTAAGATGTCCGCGGGGAGGGGGGGGGGGAGAGTGTGTGTGCGACCCGCGGAGCCAGCCGCGGAGGCGCCCCCCCCGCCGAGCCACGGCGACGGATTCTCGCCCCCCGCGCCCCAGCTGACCCACGCCCCCGCCCGTCGGTACGCACCTCGCTCGGCGCCCCGCGGCCCGGCCCGGCCCGCGGGACCTCCGCGCCCGCCTCCGCCTTTGAACTCACAAGGAAAATGGTTCTCGCCGCGCCGCTTCCGGGTCGGGCCGGGCCGGGTGGCCGCGCCGGGGGCGGGGATGGCGGGGCCGGGGGAGGAGGCGGAGGAAGAGGAGGAGGAGGAGGACTCGCCGCCCGCCCTTTGTAGGGGCCGGCGCGGGTTAGCGCGCAGCTGGGCCCGCCGCGGAGGCCCCGGCGCGTCCCCGCTGCTGGGTCATGGCGCGCTGCCGCCGCCGCCGCTTACATAAGGGCGGTGCGCGGTGCCGGCGCTCCGCCGGGGCGGGGAGGAGCCGGGAGGCGCCGGCCCGCGCCGCCGAGAACCGAGCGAGGGGCTCAGGGTGGCGGGAAGGGGCGGGGAGGCGGCCACGTCCCGCGGGGGCGGAGCGGCGGGACACGTGTGGCGGCGGCCCGGGAGCCTCCCGCCCGCCAGCCCGGCCCACGCCGGACCTCGGCACCCTGCGAGACCCCAAGCCTGGTCTATGGCCTAGCTCCGTCCGTCCGTCCTGCCCCCGGGGGCGGGAGAGGGGGCCGGGGACAGGGAAAAGCCTGGCCATCCCGAAGCCTTCCACTAACAGCGTGCACTTATAGCCCGGATCAGCACGTATTTACAGCCCATAAACTCATGCAAAACGCTCTCAAGCACAATTTTCGAATTTTCAGCATACAACCTGTTTTCTCTTTGATGACAAAACGAAATAAAATCCACCATAAAATGCGTTCTCCCGCGCTTGAACAGAAGTTAATGGCACTAACCAACTAGTTGTTTTACAGTTTACATAAAAACATCGATTCACCTCAACAGGCCGGAGGAAAAAAAAAGTGCATAGTACCCTATCTGATGGGAAAATGGTTTCCAAACAGAAATTTAGGAATCACACCTGCAATGCATTCCTTGAGTTTAGCTCACATAATACAAGCATGGATAGAAGAAAAAAAAAAAGGGGGGGGCGGGGGGAATCACAAGGGAGGTTGGGATAGAGGCATTTATTTCCTCCGAACCCTTTAAACATAAACAGCTGTACATTTTTTACTTCATGGAAAAAATATAAAGTGTGGAGTTTGCCAAGAAAGTATGAGAATAATGGGAAATCAATGCATGACTACCTCTCTGTTCTCATCTTGAATTATTCCAAATGATGTAAGCTTAAAGGTGTACTGGAATGCTATAAAATACTGAGCTCTGAAATAATAAAATACTTAAGTACAGTTAAAAATTAAAGTTGAACTGGAAGGCTCTCTACCCACCACGGACTTTTCTCCAGCAACTGGGTTTCCTCCGCAGCAGTTCGTGACAAGCCAGGCAGGAACCGGCCTACCTGTACATGGGTTTTGTGCCGATGCTCAAACCACCCAGCTGCAAAACTGGATTTTGCTTTGGAGGGACAGTAGCAGAGGCAGTTTATTCTATTGATTTTCCCTTTTAAGTGGTCTTCCAGCCTGGCGAGCCCGAGGCGGCTGAGCAGCCTTATATGGCAGCGATGCTGCGGTGCACTGAGCAGCCTCCATCTATTCCTGACCACCCCGCCGGACAGTTGCTCCTCTCGTCTCAGCCCCTCACCAGACCCACTCGCCCTCAGGGCTAGCCAGAGAAAGGCGGCCTTCTGCAGCCAGCAGAGCATGGGGCTCGCTAACCCCCTCCGCTCCCCCCACACGCAGCCCCTGCCCCAGCCAGGCCACGCTGGGGCTGCACTTCCTCATCTCCAGAGGAAAAAAAAAAAAAAAAAAAAAAAAAAAAGAAAACAACCCGAACACTGTTAGTGACACCATTTTGACATGATTTCTCGCCAATCACTTCTTCTCTGCACCCCACCTCCCCCAGGGTAGGGGGACATAACGCCTCAGCCGCTTTCACTGGTACCGAGAGAGGTGATGCACTAGCAGAGCCCAACATGCACCCTTGTTCCATGGTGCGGCTGCAGTTTGCACCGCCTTTACCCCTTTGGCCCAGAAACATGCCCGTTGTCTGCCACCAACCACCAAGGGGGCAGCCTGTCCAGTGAGCGAGGCAGTCTTCCACAGATCGCTTGTTCAGAGGCCTCACCACCTCTAAAAAATAAAACTTGGACCTATCAGTAATGGCTGACACAAGGAAATATCCTGAACTCAGGCTTTGCCAAGCAGTCCAGATTTTTTCCCAAACCTAATTCTATACTTGCATGATCTTCAATTTAGCTTTTGAAGCGCGTTTTAGATTCCCTCCAAGAAGTACTGAACATCCCAAAAACGTACTTACTACTTCCACCAAATGTGTACCTCTCCCCTAAGGTTTCAGGGTTTTGTTCTACCATTTCTCTCAACTAAGAGTCCTAACAGTAATAGCCATTTCAGGAAGGGCAAACAAATGAATCCTGCTATTACCGAGTGCAACATACTTCATGCTGCCATTAAACTAATGGTGCTGTGAGAGCTGTGCGGTATGTGGTGCAACTGTCAAAGCAGGCAATCCTTAATAATATCCAAGACAGACACTGTTAAAATACGCATCACAAGACTGTCTGCAGGACAGGAAAGTTTGCCCCTTTGGACAAAGCTTTATTAATAGACGGCGACTTAGTAACAAAGAATATTAATACCCAGTGCAGCACCACCTATTCATTACCACGAAGGGATTTTGCTAAAAATTCTCAAGTGGCACCAGCTACATGTGGAGTACTAACCCAGCAACTCTATTTTCAAGGGCTTCACTTAAAAGACGATCTCAGTTAAAATCCAGTCAGTGGGAAAACACCTTTCGAGAGTATAAAAAAATAAGGAAGTTGCTGCTGGTGCAATTGCTACCGTTAAGTATGTTAGGGCAACATAAAACAACATTTACATCATTACAGCTTACTAAATAGTTTGCTGCAATATTTGTGTGTGTTCTTAAAAGAAAACACAGATTTGCCATGTAAAGGTACTAACACTGATTTTTAAATACCCATTTTAAAAATTACTGTCTTAAGACTCTCACAGCCTACAGAAAATACTGCTATCCAAAGTTGGTTACAACATTTGCAAAATACTACGCTTTAGAGCAGCTTATTTAATAGTCACATTATTTTAGCGCTGCTTCCAACTACTGTTTGCTTCGTCTCACAATCGGGCCTGAACTCTGTCAAACAAGCCACACTATAAGCTTGCAGGAACAGAGCTGCCTTTGTTCTTTGGCACTGCCAGTCCCCTATGGAATCAGGCAGCACACTGAACTGCACTCGGCAAACAATCCCTGACCTTCAATTACTGTCTTGGCTCCCTGCCACAGGATACATGTATTACTGGTAACAGTGTGTGCCCTATTTTACAGATAATCGCTAGAACTACAGATAATCATGAAAATCGACGGAAAAACGCAAACATTCCCTTCCTAAAATCGCAGACGAAGCTATGACTACGGCAAAGCCTTCCTCCGCAGCAGCACAGACCAGGCTCAAGCCAGCCATGCATGAGAGGATGGCAATACTGCAGGTTTTGTATTTTTAGAGACCGCACGAAAAATTCCAGGTGGCAAACGGCTTCGCCTTCCCCTGCTGGAGGTTTTCGGTTTGCTTTTTGTTTGCTTTGAGGCGGAAGGCACGCCGGGGTTGTGCTGGCACGGTTTTGCAAGAGCTGCTCTTTTTTGCCTTTTCTTTTTCCCCTTTAAACCACCGGCAGGTTTTTCACTCGAGCGTCCCAACACAGAGGGGATGGGCTCAGAGGGGCAGCGGGTGCCCAGGCAGGGCTGGAGGAGGCCAGCGGGCAGCAGCCCCCCACAGCCCCCTTTGTTGCCGGGGCCAGCTGCAGCTCTTGCGGGCTGGCCGCCAGCCAGCACCCGGGCCGGCAGCCACGGCCCTGCTAGGAGGCTACTGGCACAGTGCTGCCAGAAACACCGCAAGGACATGGGGAAACTAAAGCACACACAGAGCCGGGGGGCTTTGGCTGGAACCCTCCTTTCCTTTCCTGGAGGCAGTAAACCCCCTCTAACTCCAAACCACGCTCCTTCCCTGCACTGCACCTGAGAAACCCATTTGTGCAGTGCTGCTGGCCAGGAAAAAACACATGTAAATATTGCGAATGAGTAAACATTTAAACTTTAAAACAAATGAAAGTTATTTGAATCAGTCTTCATCATTTAAATTAGCGTTTTTATACTTATCTTCTTCCTGTGTGTGCTGCCCTACATTTGCTTAGCAAGCAGAACTGTTTCATAGCGATACGCCTGCAGAAATAATACAGTGTAAGAGCAGAGCTAAGGACAGTCTCACATTAGTGGAGAAATTAACTTTCTGATTATGTATTTGTGCAAACCAACTGAGTTCAAACGGTGTACTTAAGTGCAGAAACCAAAGTCCAAAGGAGGAATTAACTTGTGTGAAACAATCATTACTACTAAGGCTGCAACACGTAAAACAGAGTAACTGGCATCTAAGCACCAGCTCATTTGGCAAATTCTTCATTTAAACTCTCCTTTTTAGGTTACAGAGGTGGGCAAATCTCACTTGGAGGCATTCAGACATGAAAAAACTTCATCAGGCCACCTTTAGCAATTTTTCAAAGCTGAGAAGCTGAGGAACATGAGCAACAATACACATACTTGCTTATCAGCGCTAACCGATGTTACAGTGTATGTCAAACTAATCCGATTTAAAATATGTTTTCTATCTTTGCAATATTTTCAATCAACTTCTAAAATCACTTTTGTCCTTCGCTGGGCAAGCCCCATGGGGTTTAGTGCTGCATGCATCAACATGACTGTGCAATTTTCCCCATTACTTCATCCCCATCTACTTCATCAGACCAGTACTGGAATCGCAGCTCTGGGAATAAGCTCTGTTAGTAAACCTGCACTATTTTTGTGGCTGACTTGGTGTCCCTGCTGCAACAGGAGACCAATAGTCTTCATGAAAGGAAAAAACAGAAGCATGGCATTTAAAAAAAAAAAATTAAAATCGTCATTGTAGGCAACAGGATTGCATGAGTTTTCCTATTTGCTGGAGTTTGCTGCCAGTGTTTAAACGATCTGCAAACTTCAGAAACTACAAGTTTTGAATTTTCCCAAACAATTTCAGACTAAGTTGCTTTCATTTCTCCCGTTACAAAATCCCCAATACTTTCTACAAATTCAACTCGTTTTTCAGGTCTAAGGTACCTAAAAAGTATTTTTCACAATCGCTGCCCCTAGTTTCTTTTCTTCCTAGCCCATTCTATACCTTCCCTCATTCAGTTTCTATCAGCGGCCTGTCGATGATGTTTTTCTCCCTACCTAGCCTCTGCGGTATGCCATTTACAGACACACATCCTTATGCTTGGAACCTACAGGCCAGTGCTCTAACTCCAGATTTATGTCCAAAGACAAAATACTGAGCAGTCTCTCAGGCACCCCTTCGTGGATGTCTGTCATCTCAAGCCCAGCATCGCTTTAACGGACATGTCTTTTCCTATGCCCTCTCCCTTCGTTGGCTGAGCAGAAATGCTGTGACCTTGCCACTCACTCAAATCCAGTAACATCAATGTCATCCTTAAGTGTCACCAGCTCGCTCTCACTTCTGAGTCCAGGTTACATAAAACTCTTGCAGATCTTTCTTATAAGACATATGTTTTCCTACCCATTCCTATAGTTCAGAGCACCAGCCTACACTCATCCTGCATTTTGATTATGGAAGCCTCCTTTTCTCCAGCCTTAATAAATGCACACATGTTCAGATCCACTCAAAACGCTGTCACAAACACCTCCAGCCCACAGCGTCCATTCCTTGCACTCCTTCCCCCAGCAGTTCCATCACATCAAACTGCACTTTCAAAAACAGCGTCTCCCAAACCTGCTATCGCTCATTTATCAATTTCAGGAACTGCTTACTGGCAACACTTGCACAGCTGATTCATTGACATCTTTCCGTTTTCTCCTTAAACCTCTGCTTTTCTGTACTGACCTCTGAAACCTTGACAATGGCTTGGCTGCTGCTTTATGGAAGCCTCATCTTCCCTCATAAGTAATGCCTCCTATTTCCCATCTGCCTGTCTCCGTGTGTCATCTGCCCTTGACTTACTCTCAAATTTAACTCCAGGGAGAAAGGAACCTTTTCCATTCTGTGTTTGTTCTACAATCCACTGTACAATGAAATCCTGGACTTTCATATGAGTTTCCAAGTGTGGTGGTGATGTGCCACAACAGTCATTAGCCTTGGGACTGGATTCTGTCTTCCACGAAGCAGGCACAACAGCTTCAAGATCACGATGTTCTTACCCACACTCCTTCTGCAATATTCATCAAACCCTTTTTAACTTGGGTGCCATCCATGTTTTTCAGTATTCGTGCTTCTTCAGCCTTCTTGCTTCCCTCACAATAATGCCAAACTCCCTCCAACTCATTTCTTGGCTTTATTCTCTTCTTCCAACCCTACTGCCAACATTCACAACATTCTTGCATCCCTTTTGCCCCTGAACTTACTGGATGTAACATTAATTTACCCAGCCTCCTTCCAGACCCACCTCCAGAAAAACAACCTGATTGAGAACACCAGCTTCGGGCTTCTTACATCCACAGAATCGCTGCTCTTCTGATTCAGCATCCGGCACTGCCTCCCTCTCATACTTCCCACTAACTGAAGTCCATTACAGAACAGGACTCCACCTTTCACCCTCCTACTACTTCCTGCCCCTCTCATACTACATTCCCAATTGCCTCTCTGAAGCACATCTCACTTCCTGAGACTCACCCAGATCTAGCTTTCAGAAGGTCCCTTTCTGGTTTTATTCCCCTGAGCTGAAATACTGGCCTCACCTTTTTCCTTCTCACCCTCTACATCCTTGTTAACTTTGATTTACAGAGCACTATTTTTTTTCCCCAATTCTGCTGCTTTTTCAGTTCTTCTGCTCAACCACTCCCTCTCTCTTTCCTTTGTCTAAGGCATCTTATTCACCAGCTTAGTCAGCTTCCTGTCTCTTAAATGGCCTGTATTTTATTTTGCATTTTTCTCTTTGCTCTTCTCCAAAACAACTCGGGTGCATCCTCACCACGGAAAGCTCGACTGGATGAGGGAGTTGGGGCTCCCTGATTGCTCAGGCTGCCGGCAGGCCCTTCGGTCCAGGGCCGCCTCCTGGAAACAAGCCACTGGCTCCATCGGAGGCAAAACAGGGTGCGGTTCTGAGGGAGCCTCACTCCAGGCATCACTTCCTCCGTTACAGCAGTGCTGAGAATGCACCCGTGCCGGTATTTTCCATTCCCACAGCCCTATGACAGTATCCAAGTGACTCTCGTAATGTCAAATGCTCCCCATATGCCTGATGCCACACCCAGGGCATGCAGCATATTCTTGACATCATGCTATAAAATGGTCACTTGGGCAGGCTGTAACAACTCAGTTAAGTAGAAAGTCTCTATGGGGAGTAGAACTGGCTCTTGAAACGGAGCTAGGATCAGGAAAAAAAAAAAAAGATATGTTGAACAGGAGCTCCTATTTGGAGCTATCTGGAATAACAAAAACCTCAAAAACATAGAAAAGGTGAAGTATAAAAACCTTGAAAAAAAAAATTGCAAGAGCAGTATTTTAGAAGAACATATTCTGTAGAAACTGAAAGAGGGAAATACCTGCTCCAGATTAGCATATGAATGACGTTGTTATACACAAATTTGGATTCCGTTCCTGAGAAGCAAAAGACTCCTCAAAGCCATTCCTCCAGTCTTTAAATTCACTCCCTTTTACTGACAGCAGTGTATTTCACTGTTTGTCAGGCAGAATAAGAGCTGTGGAATAAGCACATTCCATTTGCAATATATTCAGAATGGGGTTTTTTTTGGTGAATAGTTAAAAGGCTATTCCTTCCTCCCTCTCTAATTCCGCTGTCTCCAAAAAATCAGGAAGCCCATTTGCCAGTTCTGCAGGCTTTCTATCTGGCTAGCTCTGGATTCCCTTAATAGGGAAAGCCATTCGGGACAAGAGAGGATTATTCTGGTTTTGGATTCAGTGCCTCTCTGCTCACTTAGTCCCAGATTGTTGGTAGTGAGGTTTTACTTGGCCATTTCTATGTGTTTCGTGATACATTCTCTTCATATTCTAAACATGTACACTTTAAGCATAAGAGTATCTGATCTTAAAAGTACAATTTTCATATTTCCAAACACTGACGTAAATATTAAGCAACATCGATGCATTGTGTTTTAATTATCTTTGTAAAAAGCGCCACCTTACCAAGACAACGTGCTAGTGTATACTCCTCAAATATCAGATTGTTCACCTCACCTTTGTGTGTCATGCAAGCAGCGAGAGATACAATCTAATTTCAGACTCTGTTCAGAAATACCTTTTAACCTTCTTGAGCAGTATTTTTTCCTGCTATGATTGTTTTATAACCATATTGTGACTTTGTCAGACTTTCTACACTGAGATGCAGTTGCTAACACACTGGTTTGATTCCTGACTCTATAGTATAAAAGGTTTGGAAGAACTTCTCAAAGACAAAAACCTTATAGGCATAAACCACCAAGAAGTCAAGGTTAAAAGTTTACACTTGATAATAAAAAGTCTGATGGAACAGACGGGATTTTAGTCAATATACCCCAGCATCAGGATAATGCTGAAATAATGTTGAAACACGATCAGTCTATCTAGTAAACAAATTAGAAAATAACCTAGATATCATAATGGATTCCCCCTCCCTACCCCCAGTGTTATTTTTAGATTCTTGCATCTGCCTTCCTACACGCTTGTCCAGCAGCAACCTTGATGGACAAACACTTTTTTTTCCCTTTCAGGAAAACACAGGACAGATGGTGTTGAAAGTATTTCTCTCTGAGATAACAAGTTTTCTGCTTTTTATAAATTCACTCATCTTCAAACTGTGACAGCTGTGAGTTTAAAGATAAAATCAAAATGATCCAGATCTTGTTCATCTCCTTTCTCTAGGGTCCCTGAAAGGTCACACAAATATGTTTCACTTCGAAGTTTCCCACTGAACGTGAAATGCATTTCTTTTCCAAGTTCGAACTTCCTGGTGTGTTAGAAAGAAGCGATGTACCCCTCTGCTTTTTTTCAAACTCGTGTCTCAGGCCTGTATTGTAAATTCAGGATCTTCTGGATCCGTTTGTATAGTATGTAAGACAGTATTTACCTCCAAGATCTATTTATAGCACTAATTACATTCCCTCATTCCTCCCATACTAGCATACATGACAATGTTACTAGCATACACTATCCGCTCCCACTTAGTCTCTCGTGTTAGACTGTACTTCTACACACTGGTTATCCTCATCATCCTCCTGTGTGTTCTGCTCAGTTTGAATTTATCTTTCTCCACTATGGCTGACCGGAATGATGTATATTGGTTTAAAAGCACTCTCGGGGTAGCTGCACAGGGACACCAGCATGCCTCTATTCTAGGAAGACACGTCTCACACACCCCAGAGTCACACCTGTGATCATCTTGACGTAACACAGCAGGTTCACAGTCCTCCTCTGACTGGCCAGAAGGCCCGGACCTTCTCCATGCCGGTGCTCCTGCTGGATAAGCTCTTGGCTACATTTGCCATCTGCTCCTAAATCCACCATTTTGCGTTTTATGCAGTTACATTTTCTTCCATTTCTATTACTTCATTTCACAGGGACTTCCAAATTTATTTGCATAAACCCCCCTCCATCCTCTGTGTTAATGGCTCCTCCTCTTCTGTACCATCTGCAGATTTAATCAGTTAGTCTAAACATTTTAGCAAAAACACTAAGCAAGTCATTCCCAAAAATGTGTGAACAACTACTGGTAGCCAGACCTATTTCACCACTACGCTGCTCCGCGTATTTCAACACCACATCGCTAACATCTTATAAGTCAATTCCTATCTAATTTACTGCTCGTGCTACTAATCTCCATCTTCCTCTGATTGTTCGTCACTTGACATACCGTGGAATGCATTAAAGAAGTGTAGATTAATGATATTAATTGCATTTTCTTGCCTCTGAACAAAG
Source organism: Fratercula arctica (assembly GCA_947846985.1). Taxonomy (NCBI): domain Eukaryota; kingdom Metazoa; phylum Chordata; class Aves; order Charadriiformes; family Alcidae; genus Fratercula; species Fratercula arctica. The sequence goes on from CANTUZ010000010.1 coordinate 34,467,269, forward strand.
CTGATCAGCCTTTTTGTTCCAGTGGGTCCATGATGTCACTTTTCAAGGTGCTGATGACAAGACAAGCCCATGATTAAGGGGAAGGGGGAGAAACACTGAGCAGATATAACCAGTCTATTTGTAAACACTTAAAAGCAAACAAGGCAACGAGTAAAAGCCAGCATGAATTCAAAAATAATACATTATGTCGAAGCAAATTTCCTTTTCAAATAGAGGAGCAAATTTGAGAAGCTGATCTATATCCTGACTTAAATAAGGTTCTTGACATTGCCTCCCTATGATATTCAAGTACACAAGCTAGAGATTAGACCTAAGTGAAACTAATGTGGATGCATATCAAGAAAAAAACAAAAACAAACCAAAACCCCCCCAAAACACATGCAGAAAACATCAGTAGCTCACTCTCAAAATATGTATCCAGAATGGAGTTCACAAAGTCACCTACACTGGGTCTGCTCTTACTCACAATTTTCATTAGTGACCCAGATGATACAACAGAGAGTACATTTATTAAATTGACAAACCACCAGCTTGGTGAGACTGTAAATTATATTGGAGGACAAAAAGACAAACTGGAAAAATGGTCTGAGAAAAAAAGCTGAAATGCGTAACACTGCACGTAGGCAGGAGAAGTCAACAGCAGAAATACTGAATGTCGAACAACAGGCTAAGGAGAAGTTCCACTGAAAAAGAGAGGTTATGTTCAATTTATGGACTGCTATGAGTAAAAATACAAACACAATACTGGGACATATGAACATTAGTACAACTTGTGTTCAGCATTCAGAAAGCCTCAGCTGGAGTACTATAAAGTGAGCAGAGTTTTGGATATTGTTCTTCAAGACAGGTATGTGCTCAAAAGAGAGCAATAAAATGAGCACATTTTTGGAAAATATTATGGATGAATACAGAGCGGGGTGTGTCTCCAGCTATGAAAACAGGATGCTGCAAGGAATAATTTCTTAATCTCTACAGCAGACACAACAAGTTTTAACGGCCTTAATTTAGATTAGATGATCTCAAGGTCTTTTTCAGTCTTATGATTCTAGAGTATCTGCAGGGTCATTTATCTCTCCCAAATAAAACAGCATTTAGAAACACATGCTATATGTGTTTCTAATTACTGCTATATTTAATTAATGCTATATTTAAAGTCTGCTTTTATTATGCCATCTGCCTCTCTGCCCAACATCACCTACTTCATGGCTTCTCTCAACACCTACAAACTCTCGGCCTTTTGGGGTCACAATGCAAAAGGAAGACACTCAAGCCCTCGCTCCCTGGCAGCAATATTCTTGCACTCTCAAGAGCTGTGACGTACCAGCTTCCCCTGCCCGCACTAATCCCAGCCTGCGGATTCCCACCGATGGAGCTGAAGAGGAAGATTTACCTGCAAACCTTGGGAACAGTTCTGGCGGATCATGCCTGACCTGAAGGTCACAGGCTGGCCTTCCTTGTCTAGAAAATTAATTCTTCTGAAAGACAGGTATTGGGTCACTAAAATTCACTCTTTGAAGTAGGTATACTGTATATTTTACTTTATTTTTTTTAATCTCCCAAGTCCTTGATTATCCCCCCCCCCCACAAATGCCTTCCAAAGCTTTACATATTGTGAGGGCAGACTGAAAGTCTTTTAACTGCTTGCATAATTCTTCCTTTCCCCCTCTTTATGTTGGCACTGCTTTCTCCAATCATTGGTACCACCCTGAAGGAAAGATTAGCTGAAATAGTTACAATCAGCACTAATTCTTTCCTAATTCTGAGATGGAAATTTCTCTTGGTCTGAGTATTTTACGATCCTTAAGTTCCTTCTGGCTGTAGTAATTTCCATTCTCTTATTCTCATTATACATCTTGCCTCTTCCTCTGTAGTTACCATCATCCCTATTAGAAATTAAACCAAAAATATTTAATGTTTTAGTTGTGTATTATTGTTATTCTCTACCCTTCTCACCATATAAAAGCTTTTTCTTTTTATTTGTTTTCACATCATTTGCAAGATCAAATTCAACTTTTAGAAACAAAGAAACTGGAATTAAGTCTTCTCCCCCACCCACCACCACCACTGCTCACAGGATTAGTCTTACTATGCATCTTCAGACTGGCTATTCATCCATTTTGGTCTGCAGCCCAGGAGAACTCATCCTTACTTGGGATTCAGTTTCCAGACAAATTTTACATATCTGTGACTTTAAGAAACTGAGTCCTCAGGCTCCTTATACCTGTGATCAGCTTTGCTTATTTAAATTTGCCACTAAGATTCAAAACCTAAATTCCAAACCAACTTCCTTGTATTTTTTTCACGTATTTCTAACTGAATCAACTCACGATTGCTAAGAGTGCAATTTTAAGTTCCGCTTAATCTGATTAACTGTAAATTGCCACTGAAAGGGAAGGTCCTGAAAGCCTCACCAGCCCCAAGCATTTGCTCTACGTCCTCTGTCAGCCAGATGCATCAGAGCTCACCCCCAACCCTGACCCACTTTCTCCAGAGTCACCTTGCTGATGTAACTCGCGCCTTGGCTGCGTGACTGCTAGGATCAGCTAGACGAGGGCAGAAAGGCTGAAGCCAGCTCTTTCAGCAGCTGATTAAGCATACAGTGAAACCGAATCCTCAATCCAAAATTATTTTCCAGAATATCTTCATTGCTGTTCAAAATGAAGCAACACTGATTTCCTGTTGGTTCAGTGACTAGTTTAAGGAAGAAACTTGCCAGCAATCACATCCAGGAATTTCTTGGCCCTACCATTTCTTCTCTAATCTCTACCTGGGAAAGTAAAGCACCTCATAACAAGCAGTATTTATCTAACAACACTACAGAGATCCCTATCCCTATTTGAGTCTAACCCTGGGGCTAATAACAGATTCTTTACTCCTCCTGTCATCTTTCTCCAAAGTGATTTTGAGCCAAACTGATTTTGGTCTGTCCTTTTTACACCAAGGTATTTTTCTAGTCTACCATATAATTACTACTGCACAACTTTTGCTTTTGTTCAGTTATTTCTGAACAGCACAAAGCGCTTTAAATACACTGAGTCCAGTTATTAAGAGCATTCTACCATGCTTCTAATACTCAGATGTTTTCTATCCTGACCTCTATCAGAAGCTCGGTTTTCTCCATTTTGTTGTCCAGGCTCTCAGTATGTGTACACAACACTTCAGTTGTTTCTTAGTAACCACATCCCATTATCCAGCGAAAACCTTTCCCTCGCTGCAACGCCTGACTATCATTTTCCTTAATCTTGGAGCTCTTTTCCTTCTCAATTAGTACGAGTCTTCTACCCGCTGGCACTTCTCCACATGCTGAGACAGAAACAAAGGCTCACCCGACAGCTCTCTGCTGAGAGCTGAAGCCTGAATGGAAGTTGCATAGCTTGGTCAAAGCTTTTTTCCATCCACTGAAGTTCCCAGCCATTGCACTAGCCTTCTTCTCTAAAGGTAATTTTTCTAGGTACCTAGGGGCAGAGCCTAGCAGTAAGAGTGATCTCCTCAGGGCTCTCTCCTCCAGGGACCGTAACTCCACTTAAGATCATCAGGCCATCTACTCTGTCTTCTCCAGTACGGTATGCACAACTGTAATCCACCATGGTAGAAAGTCGGCTGTCATTTATCCTATCAGGAAGGCTAATGATGGAGTCTTTCCTTCCCACTCCCACTCAAATCCCTTCAGGATCTTTCTCAGCTTTCTTATTCTTCCTTATCTTCCCATTCAGCAACATCAAAAGTCCCACCAAGTCGTCTGCAATTCCTCAGCCACATGAGCCTTCTCTTAATTCTTGGATCTGGTTTAAGTTCCAGCCTCATCACCAGTTGCATCTCGAGCCTCTTCCATTTGCCCCCGCCCTTCCCCCCCCCATTCACTTTTGAACTGTATTAGTGATTTCATGCATACTATATTTAGTCTTTATTATATCGGCCATTTTTTAGGTTTCCTCCACTGCTCCCTTGATTATTAACTCTCATCTCTTTCAAGTCCTTGCCTTCAAAAAGGACACACACTAAACTCCCTTGATATACTCACCAGTTACACAGCAACTACTTACCAGCTGCTTGACTTTTGAAACCTTTTGTCTAAAGGAGCTTCAACCTTTCACTTAGTTTAGCTGGGGTTAGCAGCAGGAATCAGTCTCACACTCAAGTCCAAATGCTGTCCATAAATTACATTCAAATCAAACACTAGTCAGCGATCTTCAAGAAACAGGATTTGCTTCCCAGTCCCCCGGGAAAGGGTCCTCCACTGGCTTTGTTGACCTCTGCTAAAAGCTCAATGCTTTATAACAAACTGGATGTGTCAAAGATGTCTGCTTTGGCTATTCCCATGGAAGTCTATCCAAACTTGGCACAGTTAGAGGCCTTTTAAAAAAAAAAAAAAAGAGAGAGAGAGTTCACAGATGTTTAACTGAGAAATGCTTGCAAGCAAGGAACCGTTTCCTTTCCCGGCGATCGCTGCTCTGGACTAGCGAGGGCCATGGCCTCAGGGATCAGAAGAGAAAGTGTCCCCCATTGCTGGTACCCAGCACTAAAGGAAAAGGAAGACGCAAACTGAGGAGAAGGCACAGGGGGCAGGAAAAGAACCACCAGAAGGGCAAGAAAGAGAGAATGGGCACAACAGCTGGCAGTGGATTAACAAGAATAAAAAGCTCTGTGTACTACCACCACACGTCCCCCTTGGTAGCTGGAAATGCACCTAGAAACCTCATGCAACATTCCTCTGGTTTCTAACCAAGACAACTTTTTTTTTTTGTACCTGGGCCACAAAACCAACCAGCCAACTAGTGTGGAAAAAAAAGCTTTGCTCTGTAAAATGCTTGAGTACTAAATGACAGACTGAGGAGTTAAGCTTCTCTCTACCTCACTACCTTCTCTCCACCATTGAAAACAGGCCTCCCTCAGGGATCTCCCCTTCCCCAAATTGACTGAAGGCACAGTACTTTATTTCTAAAAGTATGACCCGTTCTCAACAGTGTCAAAGCAAGCGGGTATCACCCGGGCACTCTCCCCATACACTGTTCTGTTTGACATCATCCACTTTTTCCCGGCCTGTGTCACTTCTGAGAAGTTTTGCCACTGGCAAGATACAGCATGCTTACATGGGGATGAGGAACATTGCCCTTTTTTTTTTTTTTTTTGCTTTTCAACTTAGCATAGCTCCTGTAATATTTTTTTTAATTCTCCTGATCACGTTCAATTCTTTGTAACAGTATTTCAATTGACTATTTAAATTATTATTCTTTGGCCCAACAAGCCAGATGTAATTGATACAAAACTATCAATAAATCAGATAACAGCATCAAATCTAGGACTATTCAGAAGTTTGGGGTTTTTTACCCCTATTTAAGATATCCTCAAGCTGTGCTTATTCAAGATATAAAGCAAGCAATGGATGGAAGTTTAAAAATGAAGCCTCCTTTTGGTCTTTACATTCTCATATCTGTAAAATGATTTTAAGAACTTTACTCCCTTCCTCACCCCCAAAGTAACAAGAAAAAGCTTTACATTAGCTAGGTATTTTGGGAACAAAAGAGTAACACTCACTAACAGGTTTTTATTTTTCTCTGAAAGAGAGCGCTTTCAGACCAAGATCCCCAAATGGAGCTAGACAACAAGACAAGCACTAAATCTCTAGGACACCTCCCACCACCACCCCATTTCATAGTGCTGTAACATTATACATGGAATTACTTCAGGACAACCTATAAAATGAATGACCCATTTCTGATCAAAAATCCCAGCTGTGAATCACATAGCCATTTGGCCTATTAAAAGCAAAAAATCATAACACCACCCCCACCCCCCCCCCGCAATCTGTTCTGATACAAAAAAAGAAGTGGGGCTGTTTTCTAATGAATATAAAAGGTAAGAACTTTTTGAGAAAGAAGCATAGCTACTTTTAGAACTACCTTTCCTTCTGAAAATAAACAAAAAAACCCACACTCTGGCATACCATAGAAATGTTTAATTTCTCTCTCCCAGTCATTATTCAGTCTCCAAAACAGTTTCTCTGTAAATTTCTCTTTAACGGAGTTATACCTGAGTGTCTCTGTCTAATCCTGAAAAGAAAGCGAATAAAGAAAAACTCAAAACCGTGGATACGTTTATTTCAGCAGAAGTAAAGACGCTTTGTATTAAGTGGCTGTAATAGTGGTTTTAACGATAGAAGAAAATACATAATCCAATTTAGGGAGATGGAATGGAGATATTCTAGCTAAGATCTCTCAAACTCAAATATGTTTACAAGAATTGTGCTTTCCCGTCATTGTCAACTTTTACTCTGCCTTCAAGCTAAAAGATGACTTAAGTAACATATCAATGGACTTCAGAAATAAATATCTCATCATTGTAATGAAAAAGAGATGGACCACTAGTTGTCACAGCAGAACCTAAATTAGGTTTCTATATTTAGAAGTACAACCTTTCTTTTGAGGATAGTAACGTGCTTCAGTTGAAGGGCAAAAGAACTCATCCGAAGTTCATACAGAAGCTCCTGAATACGAGTATGGGTGGCAAAAGAGAGTGAAGTGAAAGAAATTTATATGTAATGATGATGATTAGCAAATGTAATTATAACATAAAAATTAAAATTAATCTTGTAGAAGATGGGAGGCATATGAAATTGAAAAGTGAAGTTTAACTAGTGGAGTTCTAGATCTTTAAAGAAATTAAAAGGACAAAGCTATTCATTCCATTATCAGCTTTTTATTGATGACCTTTCGAACAGAAATGAATTAAAACATTATAATGACACCAGATATCTCTTATAGCAGTAGTGTTGCAGTTATTAAGGTCTAAGGATGAAGATCGACACTTCTATTTCAAAACTGAAGAATTTGCATTATTAACGCTTAGCGGTTTAATTCCTTCTGTATCTGTCAATCCAATAAAATACATCAGCTCTCCCACAAGCCTTACTCCACATATTATTTCACAAAAATACCAAGGATTTTTCTTCCATTGCATTTTCCAACCCCAAATTCTGCTATACTTCAGTTACGCTTCTACTTTTGTTCACTGACACAGGTTTTAGAAAACTGATCCTCCGTAAGTGAAACACTGTATTTTAAAGTAGACTCTATGAGTGAAAATTGTTCCTACTTCATTTTTGCCTTTCATTTAATCTCATTTTCTTTGTCACTGCAATGTTCCCAGTCTGCATTTATTAAAAATAGTCAAGGTGACCCTAACTCACTTATTTAGTATCTAAAACATCCAGCAACTCCAGATGTTCCATTACAAATACATCCAATTTATTTTCATTTCAAATTTAACCAGACACCAGATCCTCTTGGACAGATAAGTAGAAAAAAACGCAACCTGCTGAGCAAAGCCGTGGTACTCAAAAAAGCTGCGTTACGCAAAGTGTGATGGACTTCATATTAGAAACTACTTTGGTTCATACATACGCAATAGGAGGGAAAAGATGATTAATATGAAGTATATTGAATTAGCCACAAGACTGGAACATAACAATTAGGCCAGAAAAATTTAATTCCCAGTAGTATGCAATACACATGTAATGTTAACATTCAGCCACATAGCCATGAAGAGGAACTGACTTGTTACTTAGGCATTTAAATATTTAGCAGAACATTGGCAAGTTACTGAAATACTTGTGTGCCTTCTTGCTGGACCAACCTGCCAACTCTGATTTCAGTATCCATTCTTTCAAACATGATTATTTTAGGGAAAAAGTGGAACCCACCCTTTTTCCTTCTCCTGTCTGGTAATACCTTGCAGCTCTGCTTCTCACATGTGAAAACTTAAGATCTTTTTCAAAAGTGTTTTCTCTATGATGCAGACACATCCCACTGAACTCTAGATTATAATAGTTTTAATGATATAAAATTTATACTTTATTGGAGTTGGCATTCTGCTGCACCATCTAGCTCTTCCAAACAAAGAACTCTAACAACAGGCCAAAAAATATGTTTTAAGGACAAAAGTAGCTTGATGAGGATGGGAAAGAGAAAAAAAAAAAAAGGAAAAAAAATATTCATGCAGACTTTTCTGGGGAGGTATTGTGCCGCAGAAGGTAGACCATAACCTGACTTTTAACAGGAGTACAGCAGGAAGCAGAGAGGAGAGACAGCCACTCTTCCACCTACTGCTGGGTAGCAATGTGGCTGGAGAGCAGAAGCCAGCCAGACCACAGGCGCTGTGGTGTGCCAGCACCTCTTTCACCACCGCTCCTGACCAGAGCTGCACTGGATACTCACAGGCCGCATTCAATGTGGCTGTGAAAGTGCAACGAATTAACTTTTTTCTTCTTTTTTTTTTTTTCCTCCAGCAACATTTCTGAAACCAAGTTCTCCTTCAAGGGGGAGACACTCCATACAAAAGGAGGTTGATGTCTATGAATGCTTCCTAAGGGATGCAGCTCAGATAAATATACTTTAATGTATTTTGCTTATCATTTTAGCAATCAAAAAGCACAGGCAAGAATTGCATTTCAGCTTGCTGACAGGTGAGTTCAATATAGAGATTATTAGGAGCACTCAAACCAGATGCTGCCTTACATGCAGCCATTTAAACATCTACTTCAGAGCTCCCCCCCTCCATGCCCCCCAGGGTGGACTGGGCTGGGAGATATTCTTGAACATTTACAGAGTCTGGATTCCTTCAGGTTTTATATATTAGCAAAAGACATCTGCTAACATATTAAACAGTTTCTGTCTGAAAATCAGTACTGTTTTGTGACAACTTTTGCATCTCTAACATTTACTGAATCGCTTGTTAGTTTTTGTGCCTGTTGCACAAGCGAGCAGTGGAGTATAGGAATGCTGACGCTTGAAGAGGGAAGCCCAGTTTCAAGATCCTCTTCCGGCTGCTTTGGAGCAGTTTTCATTACTCCTCAACTCTGAACCAGGAACCTGGACCAACCTCTCCCACCTCCCACATCAGCAGCAAAACCACACTCCAGCGGGGAAAGGGACCACTTGACCAAACAACCTCCCCGTGAACGTTTCCATGAGACTTCTCTATGTTTTAGAAACAGTTTATTCTGCCAACAAGTGCATTTCTGTGGTTACCTCAACCATCTAACAATGGCTGATGCTTTAATCCAGTTTGGTTTACTAATGTAAATGGACTTCTCGGTTGGAAACGAAAGTCATTTCTACCTCTACCATATTATTACAGCTGACTCGGGGGAGGAAAAAACCCCTTGCATTAGAACAATGAGTATTATTCTCCACAGCACAAAATACTGAATTTTAGAGGGTATCAGCCTTCAGTGTACAGTCTACAGTGAAGGGCAGCATTTAATCCAGAGAAAACAGATTTCTATACCAAGTTTTGAAAAAGGATTTCCCATGGGTAGTCTGTTTTGACAACAGTTACCATATTGGGACATCTGAAATTATTACAGTTTTTCCCACACTAAAAGTGGAGCCTAGATGACCATCAATTTCAGAAGCATTCACGTTTGTTAATTAAATGCTCAAGTTCTCATATTTACAAAGAAAAGGGGTAAAATGGGACTAATCAAAACTTACTAACCTAAGCACCGCGTTTATTTTTAAAAATAAAATTATCCCCTAATGTTTTCTTCTGCATACCATCAAGCTATAGTAAACATTAACTTTTTAATGGTTAAAGTATGAAAAATTATGTAGAACATCCTTGCACTTACCACATTAAAATAAAAGACCTATTGTGTTATAATGTCAGTTTAGCTAGCTAAAACTCACGTAAGTGAATGAGAGTAACTCTTTGCTTCCCTAACAGATGAGGAAAAAGAAGACAGGTTGTGTTAAATAGCATTAAATACAATTAGATGCTTCTCAGAAAACTGTGCCTGGAAAAAGATCTGTTCCTGTATTAGGAAGTGAACTAACACAGGTCTGGGAAGAAGTAACCAGATTAATATTTTTTTGCACATATGGTTTGAATAAGCTTACCATGCAAATATATTTGTATGATATGCAGTTAGAAAGAAACTAAATTCTGCTTCAGATTATTTTCCTTAACCATAGGTTATCTACTTTCCTACTCTCAACAGAAGTGATTTAAAACAATTGTGGTTCATCAGTGAGAGTCTATCAGTGAATCTCATCTATTTGCATTAGAGTTGCCCATAACGTAAAGGTAGCGGAAGCAGCTGGCTGATGTAGCCAATGTATTTACATTTCCTCAGAGCCAGACTGAAGGAACTGCAGCCGTGCTTGTGGGAGTCAGGAATAAAACCCCGCACTCAGCCCTGTGCAGCACCAGGAGCACAAATGGCATGCCAGGTGTGCTCCTGAGGAGCTCCCACTGGGAGATGAGATGCCAACAGGCCAGCAAAAATGCCCAGAGCCTGCATGGTGAGGACATCACACCCTGCCCATCTGCTGTGCTGCTCCACATCATCTGCTCCAGCAGGCATAGCCTGCGCTGCAGCCAGGCTCCCATGCTATGGGCTTGTCACCATAGGGTCACAAGCTGTTCCAGGTCCCTGAAACTGCCTTAGTGAGTGCTCCTCTCCTGCAGAAGCAGAGACGGCATCGCAGGGCCTTTATGTTAAACATATCAGCAGCTCTCCTCTGTTTGCAAGTAGCAAAAATTCACGTCCTTTTTACTAGCATGCTTTTGATGTGAGGAAATCTTAATCTTATCGCAAAGGCCAGGAAGTCCTGGGCTAGGCTGGTAAGTAACTGCACACTTCTTTTTCCTACAAGCAGTCTTCTGTTGGACTGGTGCTGGCAAGGCTCCCTGAGAAGTCACGTGTTTTGGCATTTACTGTTTTATTGCAGTATATAGTTCCTCTTATAACTTCCCAATCTACTGCTTCTGCTTCTCTGAAGAAGCAAGCAGATGTCCCTGTATTTGTTACATTCACACCACATTTCAGGACTTCATTTCCAAACATGAGGTGCTTTTTTCAGAATCATTAAAGGGAAAAAAAAAAAAAATATCGCCTTCCTCAAAGCTGCAGGTGTGATGTAGCAGACCAAAGCGCTACTTGCATCACCCCTTCATGTTTCCCTAAGTTCGGAGAAAACTCTTCCAGACACACAAAGATTATCACCCCGGCTGAGAAACCTCAAACGTGAGAAATGCTCTGACTGACAAAAGCAACCTGGGGCAGGGCTGGAGGGGAAAAAAAAAAAAAAAAAGCATCTTTTAATCACAGGTCTCAACATGCAGAGTTGCTATGAAAACATCCACGCCACTATCAGAAAACACAAAGCATGCCAGGTGGCACGTTTACTTATTGTACATGTGAAATTTTAACTGTCTGGTACAGTTTATCCAGTGCTGACGACCTCAGTGCACACAGGTGCAGTAGCCTGCAGATCCTCGCGTGAACTGCATAACCCAGCTTCTGGCACAGGAGATATCTTGGGGCTTACCTGAAGAGGTCTACCTAAACATCTCTGGGTTTGCACACTGTGCACACCTGAGATGATGAAAATTTGTTTCCCTCCACCATAACATACATAAAACTAACCAGTGAAAACACGGTACATTTGAGAGAGAACATCCATGTTTACATGAAGAGGTAGGATTCAGATGCTGTGTAGTACTCCTGGGGTGCTCCTTCAATGTGGGTGCTCAAATACATGTGGGGATATTTGAAGTATGGAAGTGTAACTGAGGACTGCCTATGTCACATCTCAGTTTACATCTTATAGATAAGACTTCAAAATACTGACCTACAACATAAAAGCTTAATCCATACTCCTGTTATTTGAGAACATTCAGATGGGTAGACGAAGGCTGAAGACGACCGCCAACAAGTCCGTATGGGAAGATCATAGACTACCATTCCTTGAAAACAGCTTACAAGAGACTTTACTCAGGAAAGTTTGTGGCAGTAACATGTTATTGTACTGCCATGAACTTTTTGATTTTTTGGAAAAGTAAAAATGGCTTCCTCTTATCAATTCTCTCAGTACCTGAGATTTCAAGCCCTCTTTTTAGCAAGACTCTGTGACAGCTAATGTGGTGATCAGGTGAGCTGGTTATCTTCTTCATCTTGCATCTCCACTGGTTCTTTTGTTTTTTTCTGATGGTTGCAAAGCAGCTGATTGCACACATCTATTAACGGGGACTAATGGCAGGAAGTTGTCTTCAAGTAGCTCCATTTTTCTCTTCAAGGCGCACAGAGTAGCACTGGATAATTGTACACTCAAAACAAAGACTCTTTCATACAAAGTGGCCAAGGTTGACGAGGCTGTGTGTGTACAAGGCCATCAGGGAGCTGATGAAACACTGGTTTTATCTCCGTGCGTCACAGACATGTAAGTGGTAGCCCCCAACACAGGCTGAGATATGACGACTTTGAAGCTGAACCTCAGTAACGGCTTTATTGGTTTAGTTTGGGTGGGGTTTTTTTTGCATAGACTAATTCAGGCTAGGAAAGAAAACTTACCTTGCATCTCCAAAGCCAAAATAAACCATATCCAAATGTAGGGAATACATGGATTTCCTGCCAAAACCATGAAAATCACAAACTGAAAACTACGTATTATTTTGTCTTGCTGTCTGGGTTGGTTTGGTTTTTTTTTTCTGATAAAGTATACTTCTAACCAGTCACAGAAGATTTGGATGAAACTTTTATTTGTCAGAAAGCCACTCTCAGATACATGCCATGCTTTGAAGTCTTAAGTAAGAAATCCTTCAGGCTGACAAATACCCATGGCCATGCATGGCAGCTAACGCTATGGAATTAAGAGCTGGGATGGTCACAACAGGGCTGGGGAGAGCAATGGGAGTTTACAACCCAGGCAGATGCCGAAGCAATGCGAATCAACTTCTGATGCTAGGAAGGGGAATGAAAGAAAATTGGGAAGGCCCAGAAATTTGCCTTTACAGCTTCATTTCTTTGTGCTGTTAACAACGTCTATCCTGTCTTCATTGAGGAGGATGAAATCACTACAGAGAGAGTTGTTCACTTTAATGCAGAGGCATAAGAGGGCATAAAGAGAAACTTCTAAGAGGGCAGAGAGAGACCTGAAAAAGGCATGTCAAAATGGAACAGTGTAATTCTCTCTCTGACCACACATATAGCTCCCTAAACCACATCAAAGGATCTTGCAAGAAAAAAAACAACACAGAAACCTAAAAGGGAAAAAAATAAATATTTCCTAAAGCAGCTAGCTGACAAAATCTTGTCTAAGTGGTGTATGATAGCAGAAGGAACTGCTAACTACTGTTGTTGTCATCTCTTCCTTCACAAGAATATGAGCAGTGATACCAGGTCAGACCAGGTCACTACCTGGTTTCAGCAATTCCCCCCACACACAGACATTCTCCTCCTGGAAAACAGAAAGGGGCACACAGAATGATCTAGCAGCTACTGGCAAACCGCGGTTTAAGGACTGACTTCCTGAGCCAGAGTCCGCATCCTATTTCACCGTCCTCTCCCTGAGTCAGCATAACCGCTTGCTGTATCCACGTACATTTTTTACCACCATAGCACAGCATTTGGCGCCAAGGGCAACGTGACAATAACTTTATTATTCCCTATGTGGATAAAGAACTAAAGTACTTCCTTTTGCTTGTCGTGAACTCAACTGTTTCAATGTCTCACTGGGCATCCAGTGGTACTTCAAGGCAATCATTTTTGATGTGCTCTCTCAATAGCATTCATTGCCATACAAAAATCTACCACCCCCCATCAGCCCTCTTCCAAAATACAGAGCACAAACCTGTTTAAGGCTACCAAGGAGAAGATACTAGCTACTCAATATTTTCTTTTGACCCTCTTCAATTTTACAGTTCTACTATATAATCCTTGAGGTAACCAGACTGCATTCATTATGCCAGGCAGATATGCACTGTTAGTTTCTACAGTCACATAATTTTTGTTTTTGCTTTGTCCTTATTTCTTAGTGTTTTTCTATTCCTTGCTGCTATTCAGCTGATCACTAGAGCTAAAACCAAGATGGAAACAGCAAGCTGTAGTTAAGGTCAATTAAGGGCATAAGAACACTACCTGGTCTTTAGAATGATCCTAAAATGCTTGGTAAACAACCAAGTGTGCATTCAGAGTTAATTATTTTAGAGGGCTAGTGGCATTCCAGTACCAAAATACTTTTTTTAAAATGCCATCAATGGATTTCTGAAAGGAAGAGCTCCACAGGGAGGCTTACATCAGAGTGGAGAGCTTGACAAAGGAATTTCTACATTTTATGGAATTCCAAGTTCATAAAAATTTGAAATTAGAAATAATGTTACTTTAGATTAACAGCTGATCTACCAGAACAGTGTTTCCATCAGTATGTGACACTGTCAACACTTGTATGAAATCAATGTGTGCTTCATATGGGAGATGGGTACAAGCCAGAATAACAAAACCTTTTAAGTTGACAGTATCACTCTAGAGTCCTGAAAAAAGCTTGCATTCGTAAAGATCTATATTATTTGAGAAAGAAAGCTGTAGTAATGGTTTTAATTCCCTTGTTACTGTCAATAGCTAAAAAGGTGGCTTAGATGAACACTTCAAATGCATTTATTTTATACATTTTAAAAAACTTGAAATTTACAACACAAAAGCTTTAAGTTTACTGTAAAATCTTCATAGTCTTAGAGACAAAATATGAAGAAAACATTAGCAAGACATGGCTTATAGGGAGAGAAACTAGCAAAAGATCTGACTATAAAAAGATACTAGACCAATTGATGGCTTACAACAAGGAAATCTGCAAGTATACAGTATCTTTAGACCATCATAAATCCGTATCTCTTACCAAAGAAAAAGCCATATTTCTCCCAGTTTCATTATTTTATTTCACAAAGTCTTTGTGTGTTGATAAATCTCGCCTTGGTGTCCTGCACGAACACCAAAACAGCATTTTGAATCATTGCCTTGGGTGAACTTCACATGAAAATACTTCCTGAGGCTGTTCAAAAGGATGTTTGCCAACAAAGCAGCTTGTGAAAATGCAGACTGAGCAGGAGAAAGATAGACTGATATTATTTCCAATAACATACAAAAGACCCCCATACACTGCAGCCAAGGAGGAAAAACATCTCTTTTCTGTTTCCTGAACTTTTAATAGATTGTAAGAGTGCATTCTTAATGGCAACAACATCCCTTCAGACATCTATCAACAAATCCCTTTTGGACAGAAAGGGAGACACAGGCATTGTAGTTTATTCTCCAACAATGGCTTTTAGTAGAAATAAAAATATTTTTTCTTTTCCAAGTTTAAAAGCATGCTTGAATTCCATGCTATACTGGCGTAAAACAATCAATTGACCTGACTTCAATTTCATCTGAACACACAGCATTATTAATATGAATTTTTATAAGGGAGGAAAAGAAGGTATAGCTGTCTTCATAGTTTTCCAATTAAAAAGCATTAACTATTTTGAGCATTAGAAACTAGAGCAGAAATTATGTTTGAGGAGTACTAGGAATAAGCCTTATACAACTTTTGACCTAAAGTAAACATTAAAAAAAGTGATGCTTATATTAAAAAGATACCTGATCATTTCTATTTTTGTAGCAACAGTGATGGAACGGAAGAACTCGATTCCTGATTAATATTTAATATACCATGTATCAAGATACTATCTGCTCAGCCTTTTTTTTTTTTGAGCGCAACATGAATATAGTAAAAATCTGTACTCGGAATATTTTTTTTAAAGTATTTAAAGTACTTTTATGCAGAATAACTAAAGGACACTCCAAAGTATTTCACATAACACAGAATGTAATCAACTAGGTCTCAAAACTCCACAGAACTTTTCTTTTTTATCTGTCCTTTACTCACCCTAGCTATTAAATAAACTTTTCTGGTTTTAGGAATAAGCATGTTCTGGACATTCCCAGCACAAGGTGCAGGGTAATGGGCAAAAGGGAGAATAAAGACACATCATCTGCATTATTTGAAATTTAAAAATACTCAAGTGTTTGAGAATGGTGGAAAATGCATAGTGAATCACTAAGGACCATCTTACACTGTTGAAAAACTGGTGGATCATCTATCAGTTGGATTTTGAGATGACCAAGAAAGAATATTAGGCATAGATACTGTCAACCTCTCATTACGTATGCAACTTTAATTACAATTTTATGCAGTTAAGAGTGAAAAAAACAAAACAAAACAAAAAAACCAAAACCAAAATCCACATTTCAGGAACAGAGCATTGAAAATTTGTACAGGCAACTTAATCCTCCAGCCTCATCCACACGTAAGAAAACAAAATGTTATCCAATTTTTCAATGGCTAACTTTGCAACCCGAATAATGGCTTTAAAAGTATGAGTTGTTTGGTCTGTGATCTCCTAAACTCAAAATGGAAACCGATATTACAGAAACTCCATCATGTGGAAGTATGCTGACCCCACCAAGATCACAAGTCTAATTTGAACTTTTATATTTCACTTACTAACCAAATGAAGTGAATGAAAGAGCAGGAGGCATGGGGGGCCCTGTCTGGAACTACGTATATTACCTTAGTTTAAAATATTCTCTCTTCTAAAACAAGGATACCCTGAGCTTCCAAAACTGAATACTAAGTGTTTCGCTGCTCAGAAGCCAAGCTATGTTCCTCCCAGTAACTGAGGAACCAGGAACTCTGGCAGGCTGCCACAGAACACAAATCCAGAAGACCTTGCTCAAAACCAACTTACCTCATGAGATGCCTTTTGAGCTAAGGAGCCCAAAAACCTGTGCTGCAAGGCAACCACAGAAGCTGGAACAGCTTTTAACAGAAGACTGTTCAGACCAGTCTGTAGAAGGAGATGAAAGACTATGTAAATGAGCTTCATAATTATTTGGTAGACAAGTGTTGGTACTCAGGATTCACAGGTTTTATTTTTAGTTCTGAAAGGAAGTATGCTTTTTTAGAGACACAACCCTTTGCCTGGTCGATCCCAGTTGGCCTCTTTCTGCTTTCACTGCTCTTACCACTTTAGCAAGAGAAATTACAGTACTTCTTGCTGCAGCTGCTGATAGGTGTTCCTGTAATGGTTATATGAAACTCGGATGAGTTGATACTCACATTGTTATTCACAGAACTGTACAGTGGCCGCAACCAGACTTAATGCATAATTAATTTCATACTTACACTTCCTACAAAATTCTGGCCTTACATTTAAAGAACTATCTACTCAGCTCAAGCAGTAAGTTCATATACAGTATTGGGGATATATCAGCCAGATTTGTTTTTACATAAAGGAAGGCAAGCCCTATAGAAATGGAACGGCTCAACATCAGGCACATTAAGGAAAACTTTCCACCTGCAAATGAGTCCCTCACTACTGAGAAATACGACATAGTTACACTATAGGGGGGTTTTCCCCCTTATAACCAGAAATCTTTTTCTTTTCAAGTAATCACACTTTCTTTTTTTATTTTATATCATATTCTTACAACCAAGCGAATAGAGGTTTGCGCTAGAGATGCATGTCACCCTGTAGACTAATGATCAGTGAAGGAGGCACCACCGTGACTCACTGTACCCTCAAATAACCTCCAGACTGTTCCGACAAGAGCTGCAGCAGAACACGCTGGCTGCTGACTCAAACAGATGCAATATGCATGGCCTCATTCCCTTGCAGAGCGCAGTGCCTTCTCTTTGCCATTAAATGTGATTCATACGCAGCACATTGCCAAAATCAAAAGAACAGATCAACATTAGCAGACAGTAAATTCTAAGTCTGCTCTTCTTTGAATATTACATGCAAATAACCTCTAGTATAATTCTGCGTATAGCAACTTGCCTTTCAACCTCAGTAAGGATGTTACAAATTTGCCACGTTCAGTAAAAACAGACATCCATTTTGACCATGTAAGCACCCAAAAGAAACATCAGAGATGCCTGACACCAAAGTAAGGTTAATAGATGCCAGTGTTTTGCATCAACTGTTTGCTACTAGCAGACAGTGGTAAAAGCAATGACATCAAAAGTCATTAAAACCATGTCCAAAAACCACCTTCAGATTTCATAGAATCTAATACTCATCTTGACCCCTCAGAAAAGGAGCCGGTGCCTTTGGTAGAAAGGAGGCCCTGTGACAGAGAGCTTTTGAGCAATGCCATCAGACAGCATGCCATGAAGCAGCTCCTGTCTTGACAAGAAAGTCAGAGAGAGACAGACTTGGCTAATAATCCCATCCTTTTCACCCAGACAGGATGTGGTTCTACAATAAAGAGACGCTATCGACTCCATTAACCTACAGTGCTGGAAGCAAGTCATGAAAAATGTATTAATTTCCACTGCTCATTACCACCCTCAAAATAGCTGCTATATGCTTACCTATCACTTGCAGTATTTTTCAAGATAATACTGTCATCCAGAGAGAGCCGCATTTCCTAACTCTAATATTTTTTCTTAAAGAAAGAACAACTCCATGAGTTCAACCAACTCTTTTTATCTGGTGGTATTTTTATATGTGATCAATTAGTACCTTCCTGTGGTACATGCAGAATTCTCAAACTAGAAGAATCGATCTTACTGCCTAGAATTCTAAGGTTTCACTAGCAAGGAGTTTAACTTTCAGTTTTCAGTGATATAAGTTGTGAGGGTATTTTTCAGGTAAAGTAATAAATAACTGGGACAGAAAATGTAGTTTGAGATTGGTATTAAGATGGATATCAGCAAATAATTGTGTGTATGTTTTATGTGGCTACAACAATTTTCTCCAGTGATACTTGAAACATGCATTAATTATCCATGAAAATAGATTTATAACTTGTTCCCTCCCCCCCCCAAATGTTATTATTAAAGGATGATGTCAACTGCATGGCCAATACATGTAGGTCTTTAGCACTCCATTTCCCAATAAACAGAAATATCTATTTATTTATGTATCTATCTGTATACCTCTCCGTATTTTTTTTAATCCTTTTCTCCAATTTGTTCTCCATAAATTCAAGATGCAGGAAGTCATCATGCTGTTTCGGCATTTAGCCTGCTGAGCCTCTTCCTGCCTCTTTCTGTTTTTACAATAAATAAGAATTAAGACAGCCTGCATACTGTAATAAATATCAATTTACAATGTTTTTGCCACTAAAAACAGAGAGAAACTGTCACTATGTAGGAAAAATACCTTCCAAAGAACTAGTGACCTTCATAATGTATTTCTGAGAGTGGCTTATACTCATTGAATAACTTATTCCCCTCCCATCCAAATAATAGTCCTCCCTCTGTCAAACCGAAGATGAACAAGAGGCTTATACATCGCGTTCAGCGTCACAGGAGCATGACGGGCTTTGTGGTAATATTCAAGCTCTCAGAAGTTCCTGAGAATGCTCCCCCCAGAGGTGTAATTCATTCCTCTGACATGTCAGAGCACAGCATGCCAGCGATTGCACCACCAACCCCAAATGTGATTTTGTGAGGAGTCAGCTCCCATCTTGGGATACCTGAGAGGATCACAGAACAGTCAGCCGGTGACTCACAGCAAGTGAGAGTCTCTGCGTGGGGACAGGGCTATAGATAGGAGAGTTGTTCAAGCAGCCACAACCCACTTCCTTTCGCTGAAGGCCCTCCAGCAGCTTTGTTACCAGCCAGACAGCAGAGCTGCAACAAAGGCACACCAGACCACATGGGAAAGGCCTGCATTTTAGAGACTGCACCCTTGCTTGTCAGGTGACTGAACACAAGCTGCCTCATGTGAACACGCATTTCATCACTTTAGTGAAGCATTATCTGGAGGCAACTGCATACCGTGTGTCCTGTGAACTGCTGTGACTGACCACATACAGGCAATATTGGAACACAGCATTCAGCTTTGAAAAGAAAGCTGTGGAGAGTGACTGAACTGAAACATCCTATCCTCTGACGATAGCAAAGACTGCCATAAGGAGCTATTTGTCATTAACAATCCTGTACTCCGCAGAAAACACAAAGCTCTCGTTCCACTGTCCTTGGACTGACTCCGGTGGCAAGCACAGGTATAAGAGGGGCACGCACCCTACACACCAGGTGGGTACCAGCTCACGAAAACACAACTGAACAGCACAAGAGGGGACGGCGGATCCAGGGCCCTGAATAAATACCAAATGGCTCTCAGGAACTATAAAGGGAATGACAGAGAAGGAACAAATGGCACACTGACACATTGTGTCTCCATTTGTGACATCTGCTTTTTCTTTTTTTTTTTTTTTTGTCTAGACTATTATGGTTTCAAGTTTCTTTACAAAATCAAGGTTACTGAAGCTGAATTGCTCACCAGGCTGTGGAACCAGAGTTCCCACAAGGGAAACGCTTCAAGGAGGGAGATTTGAAGCTAGCAAGGAACCTTTAAAGAGAAGAGGTTTTAAGCAGCTTTGTTTTTACAAAAAAGCTCTAGCAATCAGGAGATGGCAGAGGGCGAGGTGTCTGTACTCTAAACCCTGTATCTGGCCTCAAAGAGCACATTCTACACTCTGCCCTGGCAAACCGCGCTACGTGCACAGGGTTCAAAAGTGTGGTCCAGAGGACCTTTTATCTCTTACGGCCACCAGAGGAAACTCATGACAAGACATTTATTTATTTAATATCTGTCAGTTTCCTCAGAAATCTGGTTAGTCTCTTCTAAAACCACTTCAGAAGAGGTTGTACAGCTCACTGCTTAGTTCCTGCAGGGTTAGGAAATACTAGAAATGAAAAGCTTTCTGTATTACATGGAGAACATCTCCAATCTGGCCTAGATGACCTCCCTACAGTCATCAGTCTTGTGAAATGGATCCTTGCACAATATCCGTCAAAATAAGAAAAAGAATAGAATTGGGGATGAAAAGAAGAATGGAGCTGAGCAGTGCATCCCTTCAGCATCCTATGTGTCTGAAGTGGGGAATTTGTAGGCATTGCAGAAAAGGGATCAGAGATTCCTCAAACCTAGATTACATTCTGAAGGATTTGTGAAATAGTAACATTGCTCTGTCTGTGACCATCACTCCAGTTGCTTCATCTTTGTTATGCAGAAGTAGCATGGGGGGGTTTCCTGCCTTCGGTTTTTCTTCCGACAGCTCTGATGAAAGCTGTACGTCACTGATAATCTCGGACTCTATGCAAACACACATACATACCCCTTTTAGTAGCTCCTCCTCTATTCAGCACCCCACCTGCAATCAAGGCAAGGGATTCTCTCCCATCCTTTCCTCCAAGAACAGCAAAAGTGACAGCATGAAAACATCACCACAAAGGAGCAAAAAGAAAAACCCACTGGACTCCATCCTATTCTGATCTGCAGTCTTCTGTGGCAACAGTAATTCTCCTTTCAAAGGTAAAACAGAGACAACAGCTACCACCAGATATTCTATGATTCTATTTATCTCAGCAGGCAGGATTTATGTGCTCTGGTAAAAGAGCAGAATCATTTTGAACCACCTTCAGTCTCTTCTTGCAGATAAAAGAACAGGGAGAACAAAGACTCCCCCTTTTGACACCAGTGAGCTCCTGCAACAGTTCTCTGAATTTGGAAGATGACAACCTTATATTCTGGCAGTCACTTGCCTGAAAAGGCTGTGTTTCAGTGTATACCTCATTCTGGCTACAGGTAGGAAAAGAATAAAGAAGCAACTGCTGGAGACTGAGTCTTATGTACTAACAAATTCAATCTAGACAAACAAAAGCTGATCCTAAAAGAAGAGAAAAGCAACCAGACAAAATGGTAAACAGCACAACTACACTGTGATTTTTGCATTTCCCCTCACATCCAAGTTTTTTTTGTTCTTGCTGATGAATTCCCAATTCCCTTTTTTCCCCCGCCAGCAGCCTCCATCCCAACACAAGCCCCTCAGACAGCTCTAGAAGCACTAGCATAGCTTGTACTGTTGTCAAACAGCAGCAGAGAATTAAAGCAGGCACCAGTCATCGCTTGGAACCAAATACGAGCAGTTCAAGTAGACAACTCTACTGCTTTCACACCTATCCCATTATTGATAGCATCTCCTTTCAAACAGTGAGATACAACCTCCAATCTCAAAACAAGCAACGCACCCTGGAGGTAAAGGAAGAAGTGACTGAATCCTCCTTTCTCAGCTGAGCCACAACCCCAGTAGGCAAAAGAGGAATTATAGAATAACATATAGCTAAATTTGTGGATGACTAAGATCTTATCAAAATTGGGTATCAGTCAAAATGAGGGGGGGGAAAGTCTTTACTATTTCTACGCCTAGGGGTCATAAGAAATCACAACCAAACTGACTTCTTGCCACAAAACTACTCAAGAGAATGACTTCTCAGTAATAAAATCGTATTTCCAGCCTTCATGGTTGTGAGCTGAGCCTAAAACTGTTAACAGGCTGCAAATCATTGCTTGCATGAGTCTGGAGAGATGACTCAGATCTGTAAACTGCCCTGTTAATCTCAAAGCAGAGCACTACTGAGTCCACGGCCATGTGGTGGAAACTCTGGCCTTTCTCCACATACAGTATAAAGATGAAGTTTTTGCTAATGAATTTCATCACTTGCAGTCAGCAACTACGTTATTTTCCCCACCCTACAACTGCTCCCACTTGCAATCTCATCCCTCAGAGGGTGACTAACCTGCATGACAGTTCAATGAGCAGTAAAACAAAGAAAAAAGAGAACACAGGTTTTGTCTGCATGGCAGAAGAGATACATATATGGTCTGGTGAACTGATCAAAGCCACCAAGGAAGGGGGAAGGTGGGGGAGATTCAGTGAAGGTGGATCCAAGCTACTGCCTCTGACATAGAACACCCAAAAATACTGTAGAAAAAAAAAAAATAATCTGTGCAGAACAAGTTACTTGAAGAGCATGATAAAAAACACTGGTCAAGAATTACAAAAGTTGAAAACATACAGGATTGAGCATCATTTTACATGTGGATTTCTTATACTTTTTATTTCCACTACTGTGATGGGAAGGCTGCTTGCAGACAACAATGAAAAAAAAGAAAACTAGCCTTACTTGTTATAGTTAATTTGTGGGTAGGTTCATACCCACATTCTCACGTCTACCTTGGAAATGGAAAATAAACCTCAGCTTCTGATAAATTAACACTACTGTTTTTACCTGCATATGTGGTTACCAATATTCTTTGGCTCCTCACAGTTTCAGATCATGGTTGAAAACAGAATTTCAAGAGAGAAGCAAATATCTGCTTTGGCCTAATAGCTTATTTTCCATAAGAAATCTGATATAAACAATTACTGGGTTTTCTCCATTTACTTTTTATAGTTAAAATGTTATTGCTGGCCAACATAACAGAATTCAGAATTTATTGTGTTTTATAAATCTTGAAATGACTTTCAGATTATCTCCCATCTTCATCTCTCATTTATGAAAATAAGCATCTTTTAGTTCATTTCAAAGACAAACTCTAAAGGCAACTAGCAAAAATCTGGATTATGTTAGTTAAAGGAATATACTAAAACTGTATTGGGAAAGCAAACTGCAGCTAGTGCATCAAATTCATAATGTATATGCTACGATCCTGGTTAAAACCAGTGAAAAACATCCATATACATTACAGAAAAACAATTCCCCAAGAGAAAGTAACTAGCTATCAACTACCTTTCATAGTCTCACTTTGTCAAAAATATCCATAGCTAAGTAACAGACCTGTACATTCTTTATATCATTACTTAGATTTGAAAAAAATAAAAACCAAAAATCAGTGCCACAGTGTAAATGCACACACTAAACATATGTTAAAATGCCATTATTATACAAAAGGAAGTGCTTGTAATCCTGTAAAACCACAGAAAAAGCCAGTCTGTCTCTTCCATTATCCAAAATTTGCTTAAAATAACACAAACAGAAAGACCTGGGGTGGGCAGGCACAGGACGACTTACAGTAGCGAAGATGTCATGCACTGTATTACCAAGAGGCAAGGCGATATAGGACCAGTCCAATGCCATCCAATAGCATTAACCTGCCCTGCCTGGATATGTGGAGCAGTCACCCTTCCTGCTTTCATTTGAACTTCGTACACGCATTTGTAACATTTAAGGAGACGACATTGGTCATTTTGCCAATCTGAAAGGAAGCCTGTGTTAGATATTCAGAGCAGGGTTTAAAAGGCCCAATAAAAAGTACAGTGGTTATTCTAATAAATAGTCTAGTATACAATCTTATGGGTGCCAATAATGTCATTTGTATTGAAGGAACTCCAAGTACATCTATTGTTAAAAGATTGTGCAATTGCAGTAGCCAAAGATGTTGAAATCGACATTCTATGGCAGTGGCAATAATTTCAGAGCCATGTGCCAAAAATGATTAATCACAGTTCACTGGGTATTTTTATAGTAACACAGGAAAACAGCTTGTCATAGAAAAACCATATGATCAATTACGAATGCCATCAAGCCCCTCAGAAGCATAACCTTTTAGTACTATGAATACCACAGTGCTTATACATGCAGATTAAGTGCCAAGCTATAGATCATATATATAAAGGACAGAAGATCAAAACTGTTAATAAGAGAGCATCTGGAAAAACACAAAGTCTTCCCTAAGAAAAGCTCACCTGAAATTATGCACATCTATAGGAAACATGAATTGCTGCACACGGAGACAGACAACAGAGCTGCATTTCTACCTGACCGCATTTTGGAGGGGGAAGAAAAGAAGCGAAGAGTCACAGCAGGCTCTCTATATGCTACACATACTGGTCAGGCTTATAAAAATCATCTGCAATCCCTTCACCTGCAAGTCAAGTCAAACACATTATTCTGCTAGGACTGCACCAGTCTTGACTAATCAGATACTGCTGCTGCCTGCAGGGACCTTCACCAGCAAACTTGATGGCGCTTAGTGGTGGTTCATACAATTCTGTCTGTCAAGGTGATGCCTAACAGAAGTCAGTTTGCTACAAACAAGTTCTGTTGCAATCTCAAACCCTTAACTGCTTTTTTCCATGTGACAGAAGCTAGTATCTTACTAGGAAGTAGGAAAACATCCACAAAGCCCTAAATTTTTAATAAAAAAAATGCACACAGGGATTCTGTTATAGCTTTACGTTATTTCCAATATGACAAAGTTCCAAAAGACTTCTCTGGCTTTAATTCCTCCGCAACCATCAGTAATTGCCCCAAATATTTCTCATTCTCCCCATATGAATTAATTGCACCTTGAGTCTTACAAGAGAGAATTCTTTACCAGCTCTCAAACTACCTTGTAAGTGCTTCTTACCCATAGAGTAAACCAGTATCAATTAGGTCTGTCCTAAGTAACCTACAGGAGACACTCAAAGCTGGAGGTGCCGTTGCCTTCACAATTAAAATGGTTAGCATCTTGCATCAAACTTGACTACGGATCTGATCCTGGCAAACTTGTAGCAGCAGTTTACAGAGATGTCGAGACCTCTTCACATACGCTACCATCATGTACAGTCCACCACTAACAAGATTCCTGAACGGGAATGCGTTTTGGTGCATCTTCAAAGTATCCTTTCTGTGAGCTACAAAGATACACCCTGGCATTTCTGTAGTACTTTAGATAATCATAATATGAAAAAGAAGTTGGCTTTAAATTTAAAAGCCACAAAAAGGTTTTAGGAACCGTTTAGAATGCTTAAAGTACTAAAAGCATTGTAATTTAGAATAGTAAAAGCACAGTAAGCAAACAGCAAGCAAAACCATACCTGGACAAACAGAAATACTGGAACCAAAACCAACCCACTTGAGCTTGGCAACAGAGCCTCACTAGAACACTGGTTAGAACAAATAAAGCCTATTCCAGACAAATACACCAAAATACATAGGAACATTGTTCTCTAGAACGCCAGTTATACTCTTAAATGCAAAACTAACGTAAAAAAATTCTATAAAGCATATAAATGGATTTTGGTTGTATTAATATTGAGCTTTATTGTTACACTTTCAAAATAGCTAAATTCATGAGCCAGTGATAAGAAGTACTGTTTGGCTCATTTCAGGATTCAGCTACATGTTTTAGTGATTCCAAAGGCATCCATTCAGTCAGTCCTACAAATGAGTATTTTATTCCCGTTGTGACGGTACTAATACAGTTTGTAGCAATTCAGTATATGCATTTAAAATCCCAGCAAAGCCCTTCAATGAAATATGTAAGAATTTTTCAAAGCCATCTGAAACTAAAGCCATTAACAGAAATACAATTCTGCATCATTTATTAAAAGAAATGAGGTACTTACCCAGTGTCTTAGATTCAAAATTGATGAGAATTTTCAAATTAAAATACTTGGTCAAGAGTTTTTCAGAATGATGCATTATACGTAAGAACAGTTAATTTTTCTTCTTAAAAAGTTCAGTTCAAAAATTGAATATTGAGAGGTTTCATGTAAATTTCTAACAATCGCTTAACTAATGGACCAAGTCTTTTCCATAAAGCAATCAGAAGGGAACACAAAAGCTAATAAAAGACCAAAAAGCTTAATGAAATACTTTTTTCTACCCGTGACTGGTGTAGACCCTATGACAGTCAGTAGACAAAAAATAAACACTATATCGTTAATTGTGTTAATAATTCACCTATCTGTAAATAATGAGTCAGACTTACTCAGGGTTAGATGAGGTCAGCCATGTTGCTCTAGTAAAATATTAATTACTGCTAAAGGATATTATTTTCAAACAAAGACACATTCCCTAATCAATAGTAGACTATTCGGTCACAAAGTCAGTTTAATGAATATTTTTCTGAAATTGTTTTGGTTCCTAAGGACTTCATATAGCCCTAAATTTACAGTTCTTGACACTGATTCACTTTCTGGTATTAAAGATATTCTATGTAATAATGCTTTAAACATGCAATGCACACTAAAGATAAAATATCTTAAAGCATTACCAATAACTATCAATGAAGTAACCTCAAGCTTTACTGCAAGGAAGAGCAGATAAGATGGGGGGGACCTCAAACATAACATACAGTGAAACTTGGGTTCCTTCCCCCATTTATGTGAATATTCCACGCAGGAGAAGGTAGAAAAGCAGAAGTGTTGCAAAACCACAGATACAACAAAGCAGTTGTTTCTCAATACTTGATGAATTTGAAAAAATTAATCAGTTACAATGTTGTTCATCATTCCTTTAAGACCAACATCATCCTAACAGGACACATATCGCGAAGAGAAACACAAATGTCTTCAGTTTAAGTTTTTGCTTTTTCTTTTAAGAAGTCACTGAAAGTGTATTTGCCATTTCTAGCCCTTGACTCAACTTCCTGATTTGGCCAGAGCGGGAAGGATGTTAATCCGAGGGCATAAGAAAGGAAGTGGTAAAACAATACGCTCCCAGCCCCAGCCTCTGCCTGCTCACAGAGAATGGATTTTGAACCCATTGCAGGCAATTGGATGCGGCATGTAAAATAAAAACTGTTATTTTCTCTCCTATTAAAAAAGCAGAGAAGAAAAATGCTCAGTACAAGAAATAAACCTGTGCCTTCAGCAGCTTCCTTCTCTACCCATCAGGACTCTCTCACAATTCCAATTAGCTGGTGGTTACTGCTTAATCACATCATAATCCTCATCACGAGTGGCACAACCTGCGGACAACCAATGTTTCCATTCCTCCTGCCCAGCTGGGGCACATGCAGAGCCACCAAATCTGAGAAGGGCTTCAGAAACGCTAATGAAACCCGTGTTGACATAAATGCTGCAACATGAAGTTGAGGAAGTACCACGTTCCCATACAAACATGCACCTGAAAGGAACTGGCGAGAAATTCAGGAGACTGCTGCTATGACAGTGAAGCCAGGAACAGAGGACATACTGTTTTTACTACTTAAGAGTCTGGGTTTCAGAAAGTAAGAATGATAGCCACTTTGTGAAAAAAGTTAAGTTATCAGGAATTTTAGGACACTAAATGTATAAAATAAAGGTTCTATCCCAGCTAGCCTCCTTATGCAGGTTAAACACGTGAAGCTGACAGGCTGGCTCCTGATCATTTTTCCTATGTTCATTTTCCTTCCCTAGAAGTTAACATAAATTAAAAATGTAGACTTACTAGATGGACAACATCAAATCATTGCTAGAACTTAAGCAATATATGAGGTTGCTGTGGAAATTCAACCTTTTGTGGTTTAATAAAATTGTCATTATGAAAACATAGATTGTTCATGATAAATGGATCATGCAGAACCTATTTATAATGCTTTAGCACCTATGACAAATAAGAAATACAAAAAACAACCTTCCACTGTAAGTACATGACTTAATCTTGTTTTGGTGTAACTGAAGGCCTGCAACATCTGCCAGCAAAAGAAGTTTCTGTCAACGGTAGCTAACTACCAAAATCTCATTTCAAAAATCTTTTTTCAAATGCAGAGCCCTAAAAGCAGAGAATGGATTCAAAATATAGAATAAAAGAGAAGTGATCAATACTATTCAAGTACAGACACTGCATAATAGTAATACATGACAGCATTCTCACATATATCCCTGTGTACTTCACAAGAGCTTAGTGTAACCAATAATCTAGAATACTTCTGTGTAATGATCATAGAATGGTTCGGATTAGAAGGGACCTTAAAGACCATCTAGTTCCAGCCCCCCTATGATGGGGGGGCATGAGTGTGTATACACACACTAGGGAACAGAGCTTGCAGATCTAGCTGAAATTTAGGGGGGTTTATGCCAAAGTACCAAAAAGGGAAGGTAGCAGCACTGTCCCTTTCAGCATCAGTGAGAGACTGGTTACATTAACTGTGAAACCACACCCACAACAGATAGATCTGAAAGGAAGTAAGGGTTTGGTTTTGTTTTGTACCTGTTTGTAAAGCAGAAGCACTTTAAAATTACTACCATAGCACTACTGAGCTCCAACTCTTCAGCTGCAGAAGTGACATTACGTATTTTTTTTCCAGGCTCTGTCAAAATCATATAAAGGAGATAACTTTTTCCGCCCAGGAGCCTAACCAGAGACATGACTATCACATTCACCCCACAAGGTAAAGAAACTATCCTTTTTTCAACTCAATTTCCTTGTCATCCCAAAGATGAACATTCATTTCCACACCACAAGGGCTCAAAGGACTAAAAAGTTTGCCTCTGTGTCTTCTCCCTGATCCATATTGTCAATTCTCTTTTTGAATCTAGCAACACAGGATCGCCCACCATCACTTACTTTGGTTATTCAAAATCGTGAAAAGATCATACCCCATGACAAGACCTCTGCTACTGCTGGGAAAACAAGTAAAGTGCTACAAGAAATACCCAGAAATCAAGGGAATATTGTTTCATGGGTGCCTGTTCTGTAGCTGTGGTAGGCTGAGGAGAAGGTAAGAATGTAGAGTCACTCCACAGAAAAGGAGACCTTAGAAGAAACAGTTCCCTTGTTTATATGCCAATAACCAATATTCAGATGGATCTGAAGTATGTGCTTTCTTAGTACCAAAATAGCTTCCCTCAGATTCTCAGTATCTGCAAAATGCAGAACTTTTACCCTAACCTAGCAAAATGCAGTGTTTGGGCCTGACTGCAACATTTTGACTTCATGCAGACATTAATTTCACCTGAAGCTCCCCGTGTCTCCGCTGTAGGACAACAGACTCTATTCACACAGGACCATATACATCCAAACAATAAGGTGCAAACTACTGAAATACTATTATGGAAAAGGTACTTTGCATTTTGGGTGGGTTCTCCATGCTGCCATACGTTTAAGATGGATATTGCAACTTCATACAGCACATCATGGCATTCACAATGAAACCCAGACGAAGCTGCCGGAATTCTGGGAAAGACGAACAAGAAACTCATAAAACTCTAATTATGCCTTCCATAAGTCATCTTACTTAAGTCAGCATGAAGAGAGCTGTGCTTCAGCACTGCACAGCTGACAAGTCATTAATGCACAGAAGCAGCAGTGGAGATTTTAACAGTGGGTGGCTTTCGAAATAAGCTGCCAAGTGGATTTGACAGGTGTAAAGCCCAGCTGCTCCTCCCCGCCATCACAAGAAAAACACCAAGCAGTCGCTTGTGGATGGAAGTCTTCTGGCACAGCTTTCCTCATTTTGGACAGCCACCATTCGGATGGAGGACAAGTACCACACTGACATCCTTCCCTCACTGTACAGCCTCTCAACAGTTATAGGCCAGGAGATTATTTTTAATGTTTTTTATAAAAAGAGAAAAATATTACATATGTGTGTATATCTCCATATACACACACATCTATAAACACATACCCACACATATATAAAATGTATATATTTATAATATGCATAAGCCAAAATTTAGATAAACAGAAACAAATAGACTGTGAGTGACCAGACCGACAGAGACACACAAAAGGCACTGCGGGCATTCAGTCCTTCTTCCAAAGCCCAAGCTCTGGAAGTTGAATTTCCAAAATACTGTGCTGAAATAACCAATTGCATCTGCATGTCTGTATTCTGCTTACCACTGTAGCTTCAAAGTTGAGCTGATCCTTCTAGTTCGTTGAAGTTCAGACAATCTAGAGAGCTACAAAGCAATCTGTTTTATTCAGCACCAATGGAAAATTTGTTCTCATAAATGCTATGAACAAAAATCAAAGACTTAGGACTTCCCAGTCAATTCCAGAGGACCAAGCATAGCTCATTGCTTTTGTAACTGATGTAGCTGAAGTGTGAATGCAGTCCAGATACAGCTAGACTAACTTTGAGCTAGCTGACTGGGGTATCAACAGGAGTATAACCATGGCAATATAAGGTTTCAGCACCAGTTATAAAAACTGATATGCAGTTATCCTGCACTGAGGGTCCCTGCAACTGTGGCTGCTCTGCTTCAAAGTGTCTGGCTTGAATATGGAACCTCAAGAAGCTTTATGTCTAACTTTTACAGAAACACATACAAATTATTACCAGCATTTCGTCCCTATCTGTCTTTTGAACAGGTGCAAGTGACAGAGGCACGCTCCATTGGGAGTCCTGCTTAGTGTTGCACCTGAAGGATGCTAAACAATATCTAGTTATTTAATTTGTGTAATCCTTGGAGAACAAGTGCTTTACCAGCAAGAAAGAACCTGAAGTAGAGAGACCTCCAGGATGCTGTGACATACTGAAGCAACTTTCTGTAGAGGAGCTGCCAAAAAGGCAACTCCCAAGCCCATATGATCAAAATGACTCATGCTTACTGCTACTTTAAGGCTGAAGTCTAGAAAATACTCTATTTTTGCTGGAATTCTAGCACTCCTGTAAATTAATTTAATATTAAGAACAATTCTTAGCACAGCACTTAACTACAAAAAATAGCTTATGTATTTTATATGCAGAAGCATGTTTTTAGAAAACCTAATCCTTTCAAATAAAAAGGATCTCCATTGCTTAGAAGTGCAAGTTTACCAAGAAGAAAGTAAAAAAACAAAAATTAAGTACAAGCTTGCCATTAGCCAACACCTCGAGACAAAAAACTTTGGAACAAACAATGTAGTAGTGTAAAGTACACAAAAAGTACCAGGGCTGCATACAAGTCAGCACTGCAGTGAGGCTTTCCACTCCGTCACTCATTTCCAGAGTGGGAAGACATAGGACAACACCCATATTTCACAACAGAGCATCTGGGGGGACAGATTTCAGTTTATTGCTGCTCCTCTGGGGCATGTCCTGGGAAGGTAATGGCCTCTGCTTAGAAGGCTGCGTGGAGAGCAGTGGCTCCCAATAAGCAGTAGTTTAAAAAAAAAAGCAAGTGCCAAAGTACACAGGCGGGATGTGGTACTGCTTGAGACGTTTATGTTCTGTGGGAATATTACAGTAACGTACTCTCCAGCAAAGTAATCTTTGAACCATCTCCAAGTGCTGTTTGTGCATGTTACTGTCTTTCACAATGCAGCAAAAATCAGGTCATTTATGCTCTGCTGAGTCAGTTACTTAAATTTTCTCTTCCCCAAGCTCTAAAGTGTCTTAAATCTTTCCCAAGTAGCTGACAGTTTCCAAGTATTTTCTCTGTTGTATATATATCATCTTTTCCCCAGATTAGCAAGGTATACCAAGCACTAGAATTCTGATGCAGGGAATGGAGAAGCTGAAAAAAATCCACTACTAGTTTTTGATTGTTTTCCCTGGAAGCTACAGCACTTCCTCCCCTCAAATTTGAAATATCCTCAAAGTTTTTACTTATTTTTAGGACTCGGGAGACCGAGTCTTCTCTCTGCTTTGCTTTCCATACACACAGTAATCCTTTGTGAACTTATTTCTTTTTACTGTTAGAGTATTTTGAGTGTCTGCTGAGGATTTAATCGCAATATCTGGCAGTGTATACCTCTATTTTTCATTGTGCAGAGGGAGGAAAACAGGCTGCAGTGAAGTAATTGAATATGCAGGGGGAACGTTAGCAGCATCTACAGAAACTCCTGAGTTTGAAGGGGATCAATCTGATCCACAGGACCAATATATGAAAGAGAAACTTACTCAGAAATGCTAAAATTAGAGCATCAAGACAAGGAAAAAAACAAATCCTTGAGAGAGTGAAAAAGTGGTAATGCGTCACGGTATAAACAGGAATGAACAAGGGACCTGTTCTACTTTCCATCATCATGCCAAAAATAAAGAATATGATTTGTCTCATGAATCCCTGGAAGCTCTATAGAAGCTTGTTGTTCAATCTGTACACTTTCTTCTTTAATCGTGACATAAATGCCAATAAACTGGCACTTTATAAGTATTTGCTTTATAATCCAACACAGTCAAGCCAGCTGAAGCAGAATGCAGTCAAGCACAAGGATTCTGCAGTTGACAGCTGGGACAGAGGGGCAGGAAGGGAGGGGGAAAAGGCTACATAAGGTCAGAGGACAAGCCTGTCCTCCATGTGTCCACGAACACTTCTACTCTTATACTTTACCACCACGTACCCTAACACTCAGTCAGCACATGAACATATGGGCTCATTCACATTGCGCAGAACAAACGCATCCACTGCCACCCAGAACAAACCTCATCTCATTCTTCTGCAAGACAGCCTCCTCATTAGCATGATGGTCAGACTGAAGGCCCACAGTCCCACAGGTGCCACTGGCACTGTCCACCACAAATCAGCTCCAGATTCTCACAGTGGAAAAGAGTTAGTCATTGCCAGTGAAGATCCACTCTTTGTCCCTGGTTTTGTTATAAGCCTGGCTAAAACTCTATATTCTTTCAGAGCCCTGGACAGAGTCCCAGGAAAGATTGTTCTCAAGCCACTGGTTTAGCAATGACTTCACTTGTTCCAAGAGAGAGAGACAGGCAAACAGACACACATGGTATGTTATGGGTTTTTTTAACTGGGGCAAGGGAGGGGATTAAGTTGGTTCTGCAGCCACCCTTACCTTAGGAGATAAGCCTATTCAGGATCTCCTCGTGAAACATATTTATGTATATATACTCTTCAGAAACGTATACAACTGCAGAAGAACCGGTTCTTGCTGTACGCCAGCACCAAAACTGGGAGTGATATAGTTATTGCAGACCTTTCTATTAGTTGAGACCATAGGGCAAATCTGTTGGTTTGACGAGGCAAGTACTGCAAAGCTAGTGAAGCACTGTCTCCATTTTCAAACCAACAGAGAATTAGTATGGATTCTTCTGATTTATTATATATGAATTCATACTGAATTCACAAGCAGCACTGTTTTATTTATAGGTATAAGAACAGGCAACCAACCATACCCACTAGAACACACAAAACCCCTGACCACCACCCATGCCTGTATGTAACCTACCCAGGCACCCAGCTCTGCCTGCCAGCTAAACGAACTATTCCCCAGTCCCATTTTTCATGGTACTAGACTGAGTCAAACTGTTTCCTCCTTTGACATCTACCCTGCACAAGACCGTCAGTTTCTTCCAAAAGGAAAAGGCCAAAATAAGATAATACTTTTCCCTCCCCGGTTCTACAATAGCCTCTGCCTTTCTTGTTGCAAGTGCAGAAGTTTCTCACGTGCTCCCATTCCATGCATTCACTTTGCCTTATCTCCAGTTCCAATTCTTTTCTTTCCAACCTCCAGAATTCTCCTAGCTCCTTTTCCTTAAAGCACAAACTTGCCATAATCTATCCATCTTAGACTCCTTTAATCTTAATTGCATTTTCAATTACCCTTCTTCCCTTATTTTCTGTCCAAGATGATGGAATACACCCCTTAAAATGCCCATCTCAAATTTCTTTCTTTCATTTCTATCTGTAGACCTTCAATGATAAATTTTAATTTCAGCACATTATTGAAGTTTCCAAAACCCTCCTCCCAAACAAAATTCTTAAGAAAAGGCACTCAGTCCACACCTTCCTATGCCTTAAACATATAAAGTTGATGCTGTTCAAAGTAGTGAACTGCTATTTAAGTTTCTACCACAGCGTCCTCTCCTAGTTAGTCTATCACCTTAAACTTTTCTTCCACACTATTCTATTATTCTCCAAAATGTCTCAAGTGGCTTCTGTCCTTAGTCCCCTCTTTTTCTCCCTCTACACTTTATTTCTAGGTATTTTAATATGCAATTAGAGAGATAGTAATTAAATTCAAACTGACAGCTCAGAGAAGCATTCTGTTCTGTCCACATTAAAACCTCCAATTTGTCACCCTGCCCACACACTTACTTCCATCTCCCTTCTTGGCTGCTGAGGGGCTACCGTCATACTCCTAAGACTTCAGACCAAACCGTATCATAGGCATGATTTCATCACTGATCTCTAACATCCTAGGACCCAAACTATTTCTACATCAGGGAGACTGAGATTAATTTTCTCCCCCTAAAATACAACTACTCTTACCCACTCACAGACCAAAAATTTTTATCCATTATCTCAATTGCTTCAAAGTTGTTTCCTGAGGAATTCAAAAACCAATTTTGCCTTGTTTTTGAAGTGCTAGTAATTCTCCTAGCCCATCACTTTAAGCCCATCACTCCCCTCTTTCTGTATCTTTGTGACACAGACCCACCCCTTGTTTACCAAACTAAGCTGATGCCTTCAATTTCAACACCACATCTAGTCTGCTTTTCTTAATCAATGTGGAAAGACACACCACTCACTTCCACTACCAACACCTTTTAAGCTTTCAAAACCCATACATTTTTTCCTATGCTACCCCTTTGGCCGACAAGTTTTCTTTTGCACTGACATCTGTAAAGCATCTCCGTTACTTGAGGTAAATTGTTTTGGTAAGCCAGCATTGTTTACCAAACACTCTCTTCCCTCATGTCTAGGCTACATTTATGTTGACATCACTTATTACCACTGCCATTTCTTTATGCTTCTTGACAGTCTTTTCTTCTATGCTTGTAAATATCCCCCATGCAGGGTGATTTCCAATTACACTAGTAAGCTAGGCAGCCAAGTTGTTCTCCACTCTTCCCAGAAAATCGTCTCACAAGAAGGAAAATTATTTGATTACAGCATGAACAAGCTGAGGCACTACACTTCCTCTCTCTGTCACAGACTTGCACAGTGGCCCAAAACCAGGTATCTAGTCAGCATCATCAGAGCGGCCCCGATACGATGAAGCATGTTCCTGCCAACAGGACTCCAGGCTCATTTATGGTCAAATTTTCACCTTCAGCATGGATGAGGCAGGAACTCTACTAAAAGAAATTATAGTCTCATCATGAGAGAAACTGAATCCAGGGGATAATCCATCCCTCCTCCGTTAACAAGTTTCTAAACAAGGAGAAAGAGGTGGTACTTCTCATTTCCTCATTTTCTCAGCACCTGACATAAGAGCCTGAAATTTTAAAGCACAGCTGCATGAGGTCAATGGACACTGTCCTGTCAATAATAGCTACACCTCACCCATTCAGGCATTTAAAAATAGCAAACATTTGTGACCAATTTGCATTCTAGTAATTTCTATAAAGTGGAGATTACACTGCATCACACAATTGAGTAAGAAAAAGAAATCAGTAATTGTGAAGTACACAGATACTAGAGGGATGCCTGTCCATAGAAAGCTGCACAGGAAATTACAGACCTTATCTTCTGATCAGGTTTGAATACCATACAGTAAATACAGAGTATGTTGATCAAAGAAGAGAAGAACAGAAGGTGATAACCATCTAAATAAACAAGCACTTTCCATTCACTCCACTAAAGGCAAAGATCCTGTAGAACTACTACATTAAATATACTTGAATATTGGTTTACATTGGCATCCAAAATAAGTTGTACCAGAAACCTTTATATTGGTATTTAATATGAATACAAGACAGGCAAGTACATATTTGATTTTTTCAATAGAGTTCGGATGCATGGGAAAGATTGAGACTTTTCCTTCAATAACTAGAGCAAGACTCACATTGATGCTCTCCATTTCACACACAAGTGCAGATATTCCTATGACTGTTTGGCAAATCAGAAATTTTTTTACCACCTCTTCTATTGCTTTCCCATTTTTAGCAAGTCTTGTTTTGACAAAAAGCCCAAGCCCTCATAGATGCTATCCACTCCACTACACCAGAGTGCTCAGATAGTCTGGAAACAGAACTGAAAAGAATTATGACAATTTGAGCACCCTCCCTGTTCCCCAAAGCCTGGCGTGTTCAGTGCAGCTATTTATACAGACCAGAACTTTGGGAGGTTTCTATGGAAGAAATCTGCTCTAACTATAGTTAATATCTTGTATCTGTGCTTCCCGTCCAATATGGGTTTTCTGGAATGGATGACTAGAGGGTTTGACTCAGAAAACAATTGCTAGAACACTTGTTCCAAGTACAAATCCTGAGAACTTGTCATCTTTAACATTTGGAAACTGTGACCCAGCAAGCTATCTGAGCCCCACTTTGAACTATATGATTTCAATTTTTTAATTGTGAAAGCAAGAGGTGGATCTTTTGCAAACCTTCCTTCTCATGCCTATCAGGTCCTTCAAGAACATAAACATTAAAACAAGAATAAAAAAAATCATGAGACAGACATGGAAGGAAAAAAAAATGTTTCTGCCTTCTGCTGGACCAGGACAAGTTTGGAAAAGTCTCTACTGAGAGAAAGGTCCGACTAAAACATCTTCACACATTAGCAAGCAAAGACATACTTCTAACTTTAGGACAGGATCAGCAGCCAGACTAGAATACTTTCTAGAAATACACCCCTTCTAAACTCAAGAAGGATCTCTGTTCTAGAAGGTGAGATTAAAAGCATGTAAAATAGCAGAGTACTTAAGTATTTTAAAATCTGTTAGTAATTTAGAACTTAGTATCTATCTCAATCAAGGAGAGATGGGTGGCTTCAAAGGGCAAATGACATAATTCTCTAAAACTAAAAATTCTCGCTCAAGGATATACTAACATGAAACAGAGAATTTGCCTGTACAAGCGAATATATGAAAAAGCCTGTACATCCAGAAAGTTAGCCTGTTTTACTCAAGCACATTAACACAAACATACAAGGTGAGTCAAGTAGAAGTATTACCCAAAGAGGACGTAAGTCCATCCTAAACCATCTATGCATCTCTTCCAATCTCTTCCATAACTAAGCTTTCTTGAACAGCCTGCTTCATGACCATCAGCATGTCAGAATGTTCTAACCACAGCTCCAGAAAAGTAAATCATGCAACAGCATTTTACAAAGTCCATCAAGTGCTCAGAAATGAGAATATGAAGGGAATATGTACATGAAACACAGATAGACCTAAAGTCTGGGAGGGGAATCATCTAAATTCATTACAACTGCAAACTTCCAAAAACCCAAGACTGAAGTTACAGATACTAAGCTTAATATCAAATATGTCTGATACTTCCCTTCTTCACCGTTTTGACAAACTTTTCGGAGCTCCCTTTCACCTGCCAGTCTGTGAGAAATCTTCTCCAACTCTCTACAAAGCAAAAACATCCAATATAGCAGGTTCCTGAAATCTCATATCTATTTGGCTTTTCTGAAGGCTTTGACTGCATTATTAGTTTCTTTGGAGAAAAAAGGAATACACATTTATTGCTTATTAAATTATCTCATCAGATCCTTAGTATTCATCAGGTCTATCTAAAGGCATGTCAAAAATGGACACAACCTCCTAACAGTTCTCTCAGCAGCTTTAATGTTTGGGCATTAATGCAGATAAAACCAGAGTCACAAGTATCATCTCATGAACCAGGCAAGCAATTATCACTTACTTTATTGATCTTTGCTCACTTTTCTCATCTTTCTGATCTCTGACCTGAATTCTAGATACCTTCTTTGTGGGAGCTGAGTGTAATCACAAGCCTAAGGGTTTATTTTTCACCTTAGTTTCAGTCCTCCACAGAGCAGTAAGATGTGTAGCTGGTAAGTTTGTATTTGTGAGATGCTTTGACTATGAAAGTGCCATTAGTTCTACTATGTCACTCAGAGACTACTTCTGCAGTGCTCTAAGTTGATTCAAAAAGGAAGATGAGGGACTATTATCACATCACTCCCACCCTTTCAACACAAACATGCTTTATTAGTATTTTCTTATCCTTTTTTTACTCTCCTCCCCCTCCATGCTTACCCACTTTCCACCACCACGTGAGTAACCTAGACAGTTTCCTAAGAAGGACAGAATTGAAGAGATTAAAATAGTTTAATAAATGCAATTGCTTAAGTATCTTACCAATGCAGGCCATTGAATTTGTTTGATCTTTGATCCCTGAGTCTGGCTTGGGTCCTTTCTTTTCGCCCAGACCAGCTGGTACTCCACCAAGAAGGTTGCAAAATCTTCATAAACTTTAACCCATTCTCGCTTTTCCCATTCAAGGTCATCAAATTCCACATACACCTGGGGAAATTTAAGAACAGGAGAGGATATACATTATTACATATACATAGCACGTGTGTATCTACATGCGCTTTTGAAAGCATGTGTTTTAAATTTTAATGCAAGACCTTACTATTACCCGTTTTACTGTCAGAGTATTGAAATTATATCATCAGTTCCTGCACCACAGAAGAAATTTTTCTTGGCGGTGAACTTGTGCTGAAGAGAAGAGGGTTACATTTCCTAAAATATTACTGTTAACATTGGGTATCTTATCTCATGAATGAAAAGTATAACACTAAGTATTTACTAGTATCATTCAAGTAATACACACAGCTGTTTAAATATCAGTAAATAAGTTTGAAGAATACTTCTCATTCTCAGTTCAAGTATTTGTCATGTAACACAAACCAAAAAAAGAAACACCGTTTCAAGGGGAAAAAATACATTTGGAACAGAACTAGAAAGGACACCCTGAGCCTGCAGTCCTTGCTACTACAAGCAAACCCAAAACACCGCACCTAACAAGCAGCTCAGTTTCTTGCCATTTCTGTGCTTCTGGAATACTGCTCCTTTGGAGGGGAAAAAACGTGCACATTTTATTTCCAGCTAAATTTATTTGGAGCCAGTTTGCAGCTATTTGATCTTGTGCCATCCCTGTCCTGTAGGTTATACGGTTCTCCCCGCCACATTCTTAGAGAACAACCATACCCTCCCCTCAGCTCATTCACTAAGCTAAATATGCCAAACCTTTTGTCTCCTCTTGTAAAAAGAGATGAGGGAACTCTGAGCCAAAAAGCTATCCAAAAGCTATCTGCATTAGCAAACACAAACTCTTCTAAAAGCATTACATTTCAAAATTACAGAATTTTTTATAAAATAATTTTTAAAATCAATATAATGTATTATTTTCTTTTCCAATTTGTGAGCAAATTCGTAAGAAAAACCAGCTGGCATTATAAAAAAAAAGTCATTGCTTGTCACACAAACTGGATAAGGGAAGATGCTTTGCCACCCTCCTGAATTTCAGCTCTCAGCCACGCCCCAGGCCACTTCTGAAACTGGAGTTTCTTCCTCTATCTGCTTCTGAGAACCTAAATCACTGTCACTGAAATATTCTTGTCTTTTTAACTTTGGTTAATTTTAGGCCCGCAACATACTTCCTCGTCTA
Source organism: Fratercula arctica (assembly GCA_947846985.1). NCBI lineage: Eukaryota > Metazoa > Chordata > Aves > Charadriiformes > Alcidae > Fratercula > Fratercula arctica. The sequence continues at coordinate 34,506,896 of CANTUZ010000010.1, forward strand.
GACTTTCTGTCTCACACTTTCCAAACGTGTACTACATAGTGCTCTTTCTCATCTTGTCCTTCTCCCTTCTGTATACACAACTTAAATTTGCACCAAGCCTCTTTTCAATCCTGTATCAAAATTCATCATCCCAGTTCCCCCACACACACAGATAGTCTTTTTTTAACCCATATTACTCCGATTCTGCTCCTACACACTCCCTTCCTTTTCCCTTCCCTCTTTGAAGCATCAGATTAAGAAGATGACTTACTGCAGCTACTTTCTTCTGTGACAACCCATTATCGCATCTCCACTTAAAATCTGTCCAAATAAAAAAGAAGAAAGTGGTTTCTTCTCCTGTCAAGCTACACTCAGTCTATCCCATTTATTTCACTATTCCCCTCCTCACAACCTCCATGAACTGCTCACAGCTCTAACTGCAGCTATCGCTCACTGCTCACCCAACTCCTTCTCATCCACCTCCACCAAATGCTGATACCCGAGCGTCCCTGTCATCGTGCACGCTCGTTGTCACCAATATCATATTCATGGCCAACTGGTCTTTCCGCCTCTTACCTCATGTCTCATCTTACTACTCATTTTCTTTCTTGCCTGGTCTTAATTGCTGGGTCAAGGCAGAGTGTGCGCGGGGCAGCTGTCTGCATTAAATATTGTTCCTTTTTATTTCCCCAAGGCAGAGCTTTCCCTCTGGATTCACCACCTCGACCTCTGGAATTTCTGCTGTCTGCCTGCTCCCTCTCCTCTGACATTTCAATTACCCTAGCTGATCAGAGTCATCCCCCATCTCTGCATTGCATTGTTGATTAACACAACTACTCTTTTACCTGTTCCCTTTGCCCATTTCACTGACTGAGACTATCAGGAAACTACTGCTAGTCTTTGTGGTGGTATTAGAATCAGCCCCACTGGAACAGTTTGTATATAAAATTATCCTCTCATCTCAATTGTTTGCTATTACAGCTATCACCTGTTATTCCAACAAAGCAAGTAGAAAACAGCAGCAAAATCTCAAACCCAAAAATTTTAAGTTGACACCTTTCACTAAAAAGCACTTTTTAATGACTTAAGATCTATAAATAAATTTTAAAATACTTAATAAAGTTGCAAATAACACTTTCTCAATCAAAACAGAGTTAACAGCAAACACAGCTTTAAAGCACTGGCAGGAAAGCGAAGCATATCTCAAATCATCTTTGCAGCAGTATCTTGTATTTGCAGCTACTTTGAACTCTTCTAAAGAGAAATTTATTTCTGCAATTGATCAAATCACAAAATTTAAAGACAACCTTCAATGACAGCACAGCCAAAATCATTCACTAAAGTCACCTTCCTCCTGGCTCCTCCTCCTCCTGCAAATTCCACTCAATTATTCTGGACTGGTCAAATAATTTTATTTTAATATCTGGAAAGACATTTTACTCGGGTAGTCTGTAACAGGGTGCAAGAGGTTAAGCACCAGAGCTCACACAGCACTGAATTTAAAAAAAAAAAAAAAAAGGAAAAAAAAAGGAAAAAAGGAGGCAAGGGGAATCAAGTGAATAAATGTTTTTGAAAAACACAGATAAATCTAAGGCCAAGTTAGCAGTTTAGAAACCACCACACTAAAACATACTGTATCTTCTGGACACTAGCCAAAACTTGTGGATAACTGTGACACAATCTAGTGTTTGTGTGCAAGTTTTGCACCCCAAATAAACTGAAATCCGGTGCAACGACAGTGGGAGTTATTGCTGAGCTATCTGCAGAGTCTCCTGGCACCGTATAATTAGATCTTCAAAGGAGCAGTTCCAAGAAAAGTGGAGAATGGAGCATGGCGCAGAGCCAGTCTGCCATTGCCCAGGGCACCATATTCCTCCTCTAGTACGATACACACACACAACCCTACTTGGGAATTACTTCTGCCAGCTTCCACCACATTCAAGTTTCAATGCCAAGACTATTAACTATCTACTGGCTTTTCAAAGTTCATTTTGGAAAGGCAGAAACAACACAGACTAAACACAGAGCCCAATCCTTTGCCTATTCTCTTTTTGCTGGGAAATACTTAAATTGGGAAAATCCATTATGAATTTTCCTCAGGCAACAGTGAAGCCTCTGAAGAGCACAGGCTTCCTCCTCCTCTGCACACTGATCTACCACACAGACAAGAGCAGTAACCCAAAGAGCACAACTTATGAAAGAGTAAAAAAGGGAGAGAAGGGAGGAAAGGAAGCAATCCAGCAATCTACGCCAACATAATAAAATGTAGAGCCAAAGTTAGACACCCTAAGGAGTCCAAAGACCGAAAATACTTAATCTTTCTTGCTTCACTGATAAAACTCTGTAGAGCAAGAAACTCTACAATATCTGCCTCCCTAAGAATGAAGTTGATTTTGAGATTTTTTCAGCCAAATTTTGCTTCCTTGCCTTGTCAGCTATACAGAAGTTTGTGTTCCCAGAGCAGCTGAAGTATTCTCACCACGTATGCATTCACTTGCATAAAAAGGAGAAATTCCCACCGGGGTGATATTATATTTATAATTGGCATTAATGTGCTAATTTTGTAAGTCACTACTATTTTCCAACAGGAAACAGCATAAGCTTCTAGCATGCTTTTCCAAGTAAAGCAAGACAATAAATTAATTTCCAATGGAGCCAGCCAAACAATTGCAACAAAACACTGCCATTTCAAAGCCAAAGCACAGCAATCATGGTGAAGTTCGCTACATGCGGTGCTGTGATCCAGAGTTCTCCATTCACTTCTGCTCTAAATAAATATGCCTGACCAAACGAATTCTGAAAACCTTTAAACTGTCATTAAAGCAATGCTGACTTCCAAAAAGTTTGACTTATGCTAAAAAGCATAGTCCACGCACCATCCGTTTTCTGGAAACCAGCTGAGTGGGTGGATGCTGTTTGTAACTCCCCACGCTGTAGTAGTGTAAAAGTTGCCCGTGGGCTGGTTAGAGTTGAAGACAATTGCTGTGTTAACAACTCAAAGGCTGACTTCAGGTTAGGTTTGCCCTGGCAAGAGCTCCAGGCAATACAGCTACAAGAATCACAAAAAACTTGCATCATTTTAAGGCAAAGTGATCTCTAGTACCAAGGAAATAGTGCTGTATAGCATTTATTTACTGAGTTTCTAACCCAGTGTACTAAAATCATCCATACATTTGATTTGTATTTAACAGAATACAAGTTCTGTTTTCTGTCCTAAGGGAAGAGTGTAGTTTCCCCTTTATCACCCGAAAATTGCTAGCAAAATATTTATTTCTAGGAAAAAAAAAAAAGTCAAGCAATTTTTCTTAAGATGTTTTTAATAAGGCAAAGAAAACACTTCTACTTTTGTACCACATCGAACAAGTCTTCCATCAACAGAAATTTGGCTACCGACTTCAAGACGAGTGCCAGGACACATCCCATTGAGTTTCATTCATAACACTTTTTAATTAAGAGACAGAATATTACATCATATGCAATTACAATGTGTATATGCTTTATACACCATTTGTAAGAGTTGAGAACTCAAAACTCAGGTGCTAAAAATTATCTGTGGAATTCAAAAGTCTTAGTTAGACAACTTAAAAGATACACCTGAAGCTCTTAGCATGTAATCAAGCATCAAAAAATCAGTTGTCAGTTTTCCAACCTTGTGATGTACCATCAGGTAAATACAAGAATGTAAACCTGTGTGTAATTTAGCAGAAATTTACTTGAAAATATGCAGGTATAAAAAAAAAAGGTTTCAAATGCTGTAAGTAAAATCTTTTGTGGGGTTTGGGGTTTTTTTTGCTTGTTTTTAAAACCCATGGCACCATCATCAGAGGGAAAAAAAATTCCCATTTGGGGCACCCAACTTACACAGAGTAACTAAGAGAATCAGAATCCAGCGTAACTGCAGCCTGCAAACTTTAATTCTGGGGCACATAACATTTTATGGGATGTTTAAGAATGGCTTATTCTTGGGACAGTAAAGAGGGTGCTGGGAGTTTCCTGGTTTTGAGAGAAAAATCTACCTTCAGAAAAGAAAATCCAAGGAGCCAAGCAAGCAGACAGTGCCTCCCCTTCCTGCTTGCAGAGGCAGATGGAGGCAGCAAGTGCAGGTATCCCAAACTGAACCACCACGGGCAGCGATGTGAGTTCAAAACTGGTAGGAAGGTTTCTGGAGGTCAGAACCCCACACAACTGGGACAGCTTGCTTAGCTCTAGTGGGCTTTGTTTTAATTTTCAACTACATACAGTTAAAACAAAGTACACTAGGCTCCAAAAAATTTCTCCATCTACTTACTGAGATGGATGTGATTGCTAAATACCTAACTGGTATAATATAAAGCTAGTTGTAGGTACACAGGGAATGAAGCCAATAGAAGTGTTTTTATAAAACTTAATCTTCCCATTCTCTTCTCAATATCCTTGCCTTCTCAGGTTTTACAGATTGTTTCTTTGAAGGAAATGGCATTACCCAGCAGCCAAGTCTTTCTAAATATATCTTTAACTAATCAAATGCAATCAAAGCACAATTTACTATAAAGTAAAACAGCTTAACCCAGTAAAATTATTACTGTTATACAAGTGCTACCCATTTCCGCATGGAAAAGTGGTGAAACAGCAACGAAAGACAGCAGTAGGATTTTTTTGTTTAATAAAGAGCTTGCAATGTTGTTCTATGCCACCAAAATTTCCTCAATCCTTCACATTAGCATTTCATAGTCACTCTACATTAAAAAGAGCTCATGAAAGAATCATTATACCCTTTCCTTTATATATTGAAATGCTATACATTTGCATTTTACAAACTCTTCAAGCAAAACAGTATGGAAAAAAAAATATTTGAAAATACATTGGCATCAGTCCATACAGCCTAAAAACACCCAAAACAGCTGGAATAACGGCAATAGATTGGTTTTAAACTAAGGATTAACTTAATTTAAACTTCAGGATTAAAAAATGGAGTTTATTGTCTCCATGTATTCTTACTTGGAGCATTTCACTGCAAATCTGAGGCATATTCATTCTTTAGTACAAAAATTTAACTTCTATTTGTAGACAAAGAAGTATTTAATTTCAACAACGAAATACTAAATGTACTGTGTATTTTTTAGCAGGGGTGAGTGGGCACCCACAACACCCCAGTAAGTCTTTAGAAGACCTGAAAATGTTCTTGATAAAGCTAGTATATGTTCATTAATCAGACTTTTACAATTCTTCCACCATATAAGGAACATAACAGCTTGTCTCAAAAAATGCAAGAGCTCTGCATCTAACTCTCAAGTACTAGGAAAAAAGCTGTAGAATCAGATATACGATTTACAGGAAAGAACACTGAAAGCTCCTTAGAAGATGGGACAAATTAACAGTGTTGGTTATTTTATGCTATTTCTGCACTTAAAGAAAAAACGTGAAATTTTTTGGACAAGTATTCAAATCTGCACATCTGTTTTGATTATTTGTGGAGCTTGCAAGTAGTAATAAGAATTTAATGGCATAAAATCCAATTTTCTCTTAAATGAATCATAGAATACCAGTTTGGAAGGGTCCTCAAAGATCATCTGGTCAGACCTTTCTTGGCAAAAAGCACAGTCCAGACAAGGTGGCCCAGCTCCTTGTCCAGCTGGAAATAGAAAGTTCTGCTACTGATTTGATTTTTGAGACAGAAGGGGCATCTTTTCAGGTGAGCTGTGGAAGTCAAAAGTACAACTCCTCAAAGATTAAATCTCCTTTGACACACCTTATTACCATGAAACATCATACTCATTATCCTGAAGACTTCAATTCCCTGTTTATTCAAAGGAAAATGGAATAGGTGTATTATCCCAGAAACAGTACTCAGTTATAACCTGGGAAGTTGAAGTATACAAAAAAAGAGGCTAGTTCATTATCTGCATGGTATTAAGCTTTTCTTGTTTCAGAACTGCCTGGAAATATTTTTTTGTGTGGCATGATGGGTTTGGGTCTGTCCAGCAGGAATGGGTGAACACTTTATTTCTTCTAAATCCCTGAAAGACCCTGCATAACAGCATCCAGCTACAACTCCTCTGAAATACAAAGAGACAAGCCCTCCAAAACCACTACTCTCATTGCCGAGGAAAAAATAAAATCTGCAGCCTCAGGATCATCCGCTCAAAATTTATGAAACTACATAGAGGAGCCTGTGTCCTTGCTCTTGAGACACAGTGACAGACACACTCAAGCTGAGGCCATACTTGAACTGCCAGTATGGCTCAGTGCACTTCATACATGGAAGAATAAGGAAGACAACCCTGCTGTCTCAACAGGCTTCTGAATAAACCAGAGATACACACTTGCTGGAAGACATGTCAAATATATGCCATGTGCAGGAGGGAACAGGACCAGATGTAGCAAAAACATGCTTCAATAAACATGAATTTTCAAGATAGCTTCCTTTTGTCAAGCTTTAAAACATAAAAATCCTACAAACACAGAGAGATCTTCAAATAAAAACAATTATTTATTTCAAGCTACCTAGTCTCAAGATACATTATGGGGGATAAACATAGAAATTATCAACATGTACAGTTTATGGTTAATTTTGAAACCCTAATTCTGCATTCCTTGAAATGCCTGCTTAACACTGACAATAAAGAAGCTTTTGCAGAAAAGACGCAGAGAAAAATGGTTGAAAAACTGAAGAAAAATACCAATACTATTGCAACAGCCTGCTTCAGTCTGCAGCTTGGATTGCTAAGCAACCAGCACATCACGTAGAGCATAAAGTAAGATTGCAGGGAAGATGACAGAAGTGCATCCTACTTGAATGCCCCAATACCATCTTTGAAACATTTAACACACATGTGTCTTTCCTCCATCAATTTAAAATGCATATTCTAAAGAGCAAGCTGAAGGGAGAAAATATGAACTACACTGAATTGCAAGAAAAAACACACTTGTATGCAGTTTAGAGGTTTAAATGAGTTAAAAGATTTGCCCACAATAAAAAGACAATTCACAGGAGTGCCGAATTATTTTAAAAGCTGTTTGAATCACTTAGGTATTTAAAATATTTGACATACGTATTTTTCAAATCTTTTTACAAACTCAGAAATAAGTAGCAAAGTGAAGTGACATGCAAACCAGAAATTAAATCATGACTGTACTGGACTTACAAAGAAACCCAAGTCAAATAGCACCATTTTCAAAAAGTTTTAGATACCAAAAAGACACTGAATTTCTCATCTAAAATGAGAAATAAAAGTGACGTCACAATTTTAAGAAAGCATTAACTATTAAGTCATAGCAACAGCTAGTTAAAATTACACAAAAACTTCCTGGTCCTTCAGGCTTGGGAAAAAAGTCTTTCACATTTTCTTCCTCATCACACAACATAGAAAACTTTTCTTACTATACTTAAACTTCTAAACGTTAATTCCTAAAAACAATTGTTAAGAAGCATACAGACAATAGAAAGCCTACATATTCAAATTAAAAATAGAGGGAATTTTAGTTTTGAATCAGACATTTGTGATTTTTAGATAAGGTGAACAAAAAAAACCAATTAAAAATTTAACTATTTAGCTATTTAGATGGCTAGCTAAAAGCAATTCATATGTGCAAAAATGTGCATTTTTAATGTCACACTAAAAAGATCAACACCTGTCATTTAATAAGGAATCGTGATTGCTAAGTCAAAAAAAAGATTACACTGTTTTTAAACTGTATATTATCTCACATTTGAAGATCTGACTAAAAACAACTGAATGGAGATACGGCCATTTAAAATACTAATTATTAATTGTTAATTGTTAATGGCTTTCAGTCAATTTTGACAGTGCAATGGCTTGTTAATGAAGATAAAGTTTGTTTAGCAGGTTGTCAGCAGACACAAAGCTCTACAGAGGCTGAATTAAGGTGTGTGGTGAAAGGAATAGGTAACTTCCCAGTTAGAATTCATGATTTGCTATTGTTCCTCATCCCCAAAACACGAGTTTGCTACAAACAGAAATCTGCCTCTCTTGAGACAGGGAACTTCAACGAATCACTTGGCTGTAGCCTTAGCTAACAAGGTATGGCTGTAAAACCACTCACAGGGAAACAGGACAACTTCGCTCCTCCTGGGACAGTCTGAACACACACAGCTGGAACTTAAGGACATGATCAGGACCTAAGCAGAGGGCTATGATGATTACATGAGTTTTTCTGATGCCTTACTCCAGCTGAACATCCCAAACCTGAACCATCACTACAGAGAATCAATAGAAGTGCTAAAAGCTCAGGGCTTTCCCAGTTTCTACGAAGACAATCCAATTGGCTAACTTCAACAGGTGAGGAGCCCAAACGGTCATCTTTACAAGGTTCAAAGGACTAAACTCTAGATTAGACCTGGAAATATTTATCAATATCTATCCATACCAAGGTTCAATCTGTTTTGTATGTTGGTATGAAAAGTTACATCCTCCCAAAACCACAGTGCAGAGCCTGAATAAACACTGCACTTTTCAACAGCAAATCTTTCTTTGAGGTCAAACAAAAAGGAGACTGTAAAAGAAATGAAATATTTTGAGTTAAGCTTTTGACACTTGTACTTTGAAATCCAGACTAGAAAAAAAAAAAAAAGACCAAGTGCATCTCAGCTGCTCTGTGTGTCCACATCTTTCTCCAGACAGTAGGCCAAATAAACCAGGAGTGGGCTCACACTTTCTTTTTTGTCAGATAAAGCCAGGAATACCAAAAGGACATCAGCAAAGCTTTAGCAAAGTGACAGACAACACCAGAGAAAGCAAGTCAGCAGATTTTGTTTGTACCAGAGACATTTTCCCAAGGCCTAGTTCATACCAGGAGCAGGCATACAATCGGACAACCTCATACAATTCACTGATGTTCTTTGGTCAGCTTACAGGAATTAAGAGAACTATGGAGAAATATTAAAAGAGTAATCAGAAAACCAAGCGAAAATTTCATCTACAAAATAGAGACAGTATCTTGTATTTTATATAAATTATCAACTACAAAATGGTAATTTTCTGTGTTCTGACATCAACACAATATTTGCTCTCATAACCAAGATTATTAGCCTTAATCAACAAGACAACCAAAGAAATCTCATCGAGTAGATAAGAAAATTTAAAAAAAAAATCTTCAAAAAGCATCAAGACAAGAATCCTGAAAGGTAAAAGAAAGTTAGCGAAACATTTATCTACTTCATTAATTATCCACTAAAATGTTGGAAGATATTTTCCAGATGTTTATTCTTTCATAATAGGACTAGAATACTTGATTAGGGAAGCTTCTCCAAGTCCTGCCTAAATCACCTCTAAGCAGTATAATAAAGACAGTTTCTAAGTTCTTCCAGCTAAGACACAGAGGTATTTCACTTTTGCTGTTGTGCTCAATTTTTATTTTTGGAAGTCTGAGCTGCACTCTTCTTAAAGTCTTCTCCTTTAGTGTTGTGGTTGGTTATACTCGGTGCCATCTTACAAGCTGAATTACTCTTTTGTTGGGTTAGTCAGGGATGGCTTCTTTTTACCATTCCAGCCTTCAGGTTTCAATCTCCTCTGCAAGTCATCTTTCAGAACTACATCTCTACTTCCTTCACATTGTTGATCTTTCTCTAGTCCTTCATACTGGAGAGTCATCACTCATTCAAAGATAGACTCACCTATAATCTTTCTGATGTAGTTAAACATTTGAAGAAACCTGCTAACGAAGGATTCATAAACAAAACTTACAGAAGTCTACTTTCCTCTGCATTAACTGCAGCATTAGAGAAGAAAAAAATCTGTACTAACAAGCTGAAGCTTCAAAGTATTAAGACTTTTCAGATGTATATGTTCTTCCTTTATTCTTCTTTATTTTTCTCTTCAGAAGAGGTTAAGACTTTATATAGAGAACTGGGTCATTACAGGTCATAGTACACCAGCGCATAAAGGTCCACAAACTGGGATCAAAGTTCATTTAACTCTGAACTGAGATATCTCCAAGTATTACTAAAAGGCCAGAGGAGATTAAGACCGGGGTGCCTGTCCACGGGAGCAAACAAGACATCAGGAAACATCCTACCAAAATTAAGCAGCAATTTGGGAGCAGGAGGAGGAACGTAACCACAGCTTCCTGGTTTTTCCAAATGTCTTAATCCATGTCCTCAACTTCTTTACCACAATGTCCACTCCTCAGTCATAGATATCTGAAAAGCCTGACCAAAAAAATTACAACTCTATAAATAACATGTAAACTATAAAGAAATAAAGCAGCACCATGAGTAATTTAGGCAATCATCTTTTTCATTTCACAGTTCTTAAGGAGATGTTTTACATCAGGATTAAGACTCATTAATAACATACACAGACAATTTGGTCCCAACTTGACCAAATACTTATCTTTTGTCAGTGTATTTCAGAAGTCTTCTAATAGCTGTTCATTTATGTTAAAAAAAAAACCCAAACCAACAAACAAACAACAAACTGCAGACATTGATACTGAATTGGGAGCTTCTGGACTCAGTTCATGACAGCAGGCAAATTGCAATCTCTGTGCTTTAGTACCCATACCCTAGAAAAGGAACACAGTCACTTCAACCCAGTGTTGCCTGTTTTGACCACAAATGCTTTGGGCACTGAGATGATGTTTACATGATATACTAAATGTAACAGAGGTCTAATGTCAGTGAGTGCAGCTGAGGTGTTACAACACCAACCACGCTGGATCACAGAAATACAAAGACAACCAGCTCCCCTGAACAACTGCCCACTTTGTTGTTGTTGCTGCTACTAAGGCTACAGCACAGAAAGGCCTGTTTCAAATAAATAGAATTATTGATGCATAAAAGCTTCAGGAATATAGGGGTGAAAAGCACTTAAGGTTACAGAAATCACTCATGATACATACATGAAAACTCTCTCTACATATGTTTGTCTCCTAGCGTTTTTCAGAACATGTACTTTTACTCTGTCATATAATTTTTTTTGTCCTGCAACAAAATTTCTCAAGTATGTGAGGAAGGTCATGCTATCTTTTATATCCTAAGTATTAACTAATCTACTTCAGTACCACAATTCTCCAAACTACAGAGAAATGTTTATGATTTTTACCTTAATTGCATGATTATTTAAAAAAAAAAAAGCTTACAGGATACCTTTTCCTTTTTTTTTTTAATTAGAAATTGCCCTAGAAACCTCCAATGCACTACAACTCAAACATAAAAGTGAAGACAACATAATGTTATGCATTTTCTACTCTCCTAGTAATTTCTTGCAAAGATCTTTTTAAGGAAGAACAATAGATGCATTGATAACACCAACAGAACAATAGATCCAACAGATAACACAATCAAACCCTTAATGCTTTTAAGTCCAGAAACTGAAGACATAAGAACAAAACACTGACAATGAGTATACATCAAAAGCTGCCTAATGAACCAAACAAATAACCTTAATTACTGCATTAGCTATCTCTGGTAACTTACTAGTGAAAAATTCAAACAGACATTCCCTGTAACAGCAAGAATAATATTTTTTAATAAATGGCATTTTAATGATAAATTAAAAGAAAGTTTGTTTATGCACAATGATTTTATAGGCTGTTAACTATAAGGGCTGTGCCTGTGATTAAAAAAAAAGTTTCCCTGCAATTCAAAATGCATGCTACTGAGAAGAGAAGAGAATAAAAAAGCATTAATTCAGAACTGTACATAATTTGCTGACCATCTGTGCAAGTTTCTGGAACCAAAAAAAAAAAAAGAGATTTGCTGTATGTCCAAGGTATCTTTCATCTCTAGAAGCGATACATATGATAAACATACCTACTGCATCGACTCTGATATTCATAAGAGTTACTTAAATCTTTTATAGAATTTAGCAATTAAAATGTGAAGGCTGAAATATCAGGACTAGTACTCTTCATCTCCTCCTTTCTCCCCTTTATTTCCCCACTAGCATCTTGTTGATTTAAAATTAAGATATAGTTTTACCTGTTACCTGGTTCAACCATTGCCATACACAAAAAATGCAGAACCTCCCCCCCAAATTCTTCGCACTCATTCCACATTTGCAAGTTTATTTTCTGAGGAGGTCCTTCTAATCCTGATAATCACTTAAACTTAGATTTTAATCAGAATCTTTAAAGAAATGCATCAACATAAGCAAGGGGTTTTTTGTAGCAATATTAACACACCTCATCTACTTCAAGTTTTCTGAATGAGGAAACATCTTGAAAACAAACAAAAAAAATCCATGTACTGCAATAGATTGTGCACCTACTATTACAGTTATATGGAATACAGATAAGACCTCTGGAAAAAATTCAAGTAACTAAGTAGGACCTTTATAACCTCCAAGCATAACTCAAGCAACCACAGCCTTCCCTAAGTGAACCTGCATTTGAAAATTCTATTGTATTAGGGTAAATCAGTGCAAGAGAAGACAGACCATATTCACATCATACTTGTTTCCATTCCCCTCGGGAATGAGCAATAAAATTACTGTTCAAGTTAAGGGACACAAGTGATCCCTTCAGGAAAATGAACACACTGTAAGAAGATATTTTTGACTTAAGGAGTCACCAGCTGCAGAACTCTTAGTGGTGTAAGATAACTGAAGTATTCATTGATAATGACAAAGAAGCGAATCCGTTTTCAAAACACACCAGGGAATAACAACTAAGGTTTCTTACCTTGCTTTACCAAATGCTGTCTGCCTCGCTGTATGGACTACTTAAAATCTGGATGTTATTTCTAACAATCAGTCTCATTTGCTTGTAAATTGTATGTATAATATACCTTATGCTGCGCTAAACTTACTGTGAATGAGAAAGGAACAATTCTTACTCATGTGAAACTTCACCTAGCATCCAAGACAAAAATGCAAGATGGAGATGTCTGTCTTCTACTGTCAACAAACATTAACACTGGAAGAAATTAAAGAATATGCAATAAATACTTTTGAAAGTAATGGTCATTATAGGCTCTCTCACAGGTTTTGATACATTTATTTCACTGTGATACAAATACCTCTCACATATTGTAATCTAATAAAAGTATAAGCCTGCAATCATGCAACTGCAATATACTTGGAATAGACAATAGTTCTCAACACTGCAGACAAATACATACACCAGTATTTTTATTCAGTGTATGTATGAAAACTAACTGCATGGGGGGAGGAAGAGCACCGTGGTTTTCTCCCATGCATTTCACTTCCCACACAACCAGTAAGGCCAAGATGCTTTATTCCCCAGTCACTGCATGGGGAAAAAAAAAAAAAAAAGAGGGAGGATGGAATACCACAGCTAAAACCCATTCCTAATTCCCTCTCTCAGGATGGGAAGGAGGAGATCATTGGTGAACCAGACAGAAACAAACATCTAACCCACTCAGGAAATCAGAAAGAGTTGCTACCATCCCCCACTACCTATGTTTAGATCAGGAGATGAAGGCTGAATAAACAAAATTCAGAAGTAACATTAAAAGCACCACACACAAGCAAGAAGAGCTCTTCTAGTTGGGCTCATAAAAAGGGAGTAGAATATTGCATATACCAAAAAACCCCTTATTATGATTTGGTACATAGATTATTAGATACCAAAATGACCTGCCAAGGAATTTTGGCACAAATTCATGGGAAGCGTAGAAATAAAGAAACATACCTGACAAGTTCCATAGCACTGGAAAAATTAAGTGTTCTTGAGCACTGAGAGCAAAGGGCAAAGATTTCCAGGCTTTCTAATGTGTGTGGCTTCTCTTACCATCACATCCCTTCCTTTCTAACCTTGATTAAAAAACCACATATATCCACAGGATACATTTTGCCCAAGAGTCCACAATGGCAGGACTGGTTGTTCAGTTAAGACTACCCCTTGCTTGCAGTACAGGCTGGTTTCTCAAAATGTTTTCTGCACCCAAGATGTTAATAGTAAAAAAAAAAAAAAGGAAAGGAAAAACCCCACCCACCCCCCAAGAAAGCACACAAGTATGCACGACATAGAATTCCAAGACAAGATAAATCCTTTTGCAATTATTTTAAAATTTAAAACCAGAAATAAGCAACTTAAGTTGTTATTTTTTTTTCATATTAAAGATCTAATCCTTTAAATAATTTTTGTTCCCACATGCAACACACTGAAAAACAATTGTAGAGCTCTGAGGAAAGCCAGCACCTGCAGGAAAGGGTTTAATCTGGCAACTGCTGGTGTTGTTGAGTTATTCATCACATAAATCTCTTATTAAGCCCCACCTCTTTCCTGTAGTTCTAACCGTTGGAGTTTGAGAAAACAGACCTCGTTTCATGCTAAACTCCCACCACTAAGCAGCTGAATCTCCTACATTACTTAGGATACTGTTCGTGAGAGCAGACTTCACATGGAGTCATGCAACATCCTGTTCCAAGCCAAATGCTCCAGATGGGATATGTTTCACTGCTGCCTCCCCCTCCCCAGCCCATTTAAGCTTGTTCTTTTTTCTTTGAAAGCATTTATCCCAAACTGATGCTGTAACAGCATTCTAAAACTGACCTTTTAAGAAAAATACAGACAAAGCAAAACTTATTTAAAATCTAAGTGTCTTTACAACAAAAAGAAAAAACCCAAAACACTTAAATTATCAAAATATTGGTATTAGCTAACCAATTAGCAAAACTACGTCTACAAGAAAACAAATTACTTGATGCATCTCTACACTGCAGGAAAGTCTGCCTTGTTTCAGAAAGTTTACTAATCATTTAAAAGCTTGTGTGTGTGTCACGCACGTTGCTAATCTAATGGAGGTTCTCATCGACATAACAAGGAAAAAACTGTCTAGTCTGCTGATCACTCTGAATGCTGGCAATTTCTCAAACATCTGCTAAAGGTCAGATTTCCACTGCATGGAACCAATCAATGAAGCTACACAACACTCCCAGCGCCATTGCAAGTGCGGAACAAAGACCACTGTTTTACATAAGCAAAGAAACTCAGTCTGAAATCTTCCAAAACACTACCACCAAAGTCTTCACTCCCATCACCACATAGTACACGTCTACCTGGCAATGGCTGTTAAGATTTATTCTAATTTTGGTTTTTATAGCAGAAACAGGGTTACTTAATGCTAACCCATTTTTCCACATTGTTAAATAGTGTGCAGCCGATACCAGATACAGAGAAACATTACAGAGGAAAAAATGAACATATATTTATTTAAACAAAAGGGGATTTTTATTTAAATGTTAAATCATTATAATAACAAAGTTCCAGAAAACTGAATATTCACACATTTGTGCCTCTGTTTCAACTCAGAGACTTAAAAAAAAAAAACCCACCCCTACTGAGTTCTAAAAAACAGACCTCAGAGTTAAAAAACAGCCTGAAATCATAAAATTCTGCCCCAAAATCCTTACTAAGCAACCTCAGAAATATAATCCCAATATCCTAACAGATTAGGGAATTGCTGTCTCCTGCTAAAAACAAAACGCTCCATATTTCAACAGCTTATCACACGTCATAAAACCAGCGCTTTAGCAAGAGTCTACACAGAAGAAATAAATGATCAATTCTGATGCTGCTGAAAAGCTGAGCTTGTTCTATTTTTACAGATAAAACATTTTTTTATATATATATGGATAATCTGGTATTGATTTACAAGAAAAGCCTTCTGCACGCAGGATAGAAAGGCTAATAAAGCAATCTGATGGAATTTGGGGAATCTTTTTTTTTTTTAACTGTGTGTCACTAAGTGATCTTCAAACTGCAATTTCAAGTTTGTTTTATTATTTATGATTTTTTTTGCCCATTTTAACTTCAGAGCCAACATGGATAAGAGAAGGGAAGCAGAATTCAGCAGACATTCCAATAAATTCAGCAAAAATAGTCTCCTGCATTCCTTCTAACTCAACAGCTCATACAGCCATGGCACGGTTGCTGGGCAAACCTAAATGAAGGCAATATCTAATTAAAACAATGCAGATATTACTAGGTAATCATGTCGCCACACAGTTGACAGCCTTGTGCCATAGCCCCCAAGGAGCTCACAGCTTTGCTCCCAACCCCCAGTCCTCCTTGCCACAGCTGGGACAGAGCTACCAAATGGCCTCTCAACTCCCAAGCCCATGGTGAACCACGCTCACTCTTACAGTCGGCAAACCACAGCAGAACTAACAAGCCAGGAATGAGTACAATCCATGGGTCAGAGAAGGTGGTGAAGGAGAGGACTGTACTACAGAGTCTCATATGGCGGGGCACAGGAGAAGGGACCATCACTCCCCACCCCCACCCCCCCAGCAAGACCAGGCTCACTGGGAAGTGGCATTTCGTGACAGCAATGGCAAGAAAAGCAAAGCACAGGCTGCTTCTACAAATACCTACCAAGAAGTTTTAATGGCCTGATAAAGCTTGGTATTATCTGAGACACAAAAACGAAGTTACTAAAATTGAATTTAAATACATCTCTCAAAGAAACGACTCTTCAAATATTTTTTTATTTTATTAAAGCAGAATAGCAACAGGGTTATGGGGTATTTCAAGGAGACAGTTATTCCTCTGTACTAGTTCCACTTGATCATTGAAAACTGCCTTCAGCTCCTTTGAACATCTTTTTTCATTATTGTTTCTTGCTTAATCTAGCTGTCAGTGTTTGGGCTGATGCCAGTTTTGTGGGATACTTAGGGGTACAGAGTTTTGTCACATTGAAAAAAATAGAAGGCAGCCATTAGAAGGGCTGGTCAGAATCCAGCTGTCTCCTAACTTTCAGTCATTCGACCACCTCCCCATGCAAAAGAAGCCAAGAGAATGAGCAACCTGTGTAAGACGCTTCAGGGAAGAGTGCAATGACCAATGAAAGTTTCTATCACTATGTTTATCCCAGCAGGTCTGCACAACTTGCCATTACAAAGGGGTTTCTTTGAAGTATGTTTATAAGCAGTGTAGCACCCACAAGGGAAGAAGTGTAACAACATACGCTTCAACGGCAATTCAGTGTAAGCATCGTAGATCAATATCCTATAACCATGACGACTTGCAGAATTTGGGTGCTTTTATATGCAAACATTACCAATTGCATTAACATATTTGAGTACAGTTTTTATTTAAACAAATAACATACTCAAGAAGCAGCCTGGCCAGATGGGAATATAGAATATATACGAGCCCAAATTACTTACATTAGTACACATCTCCACACACACGTGTGGGAGAGTATTGGCCTGGCGTTCCTATTACTTACGCTTTTACAGAAGGGAGGACAAAGGCATGCTTAACTTTCTCAGCACTGAAACAGAACTGTGATATAAACAGTCAGCAGAATTTACTTTTGGAAAAGATACCACACGGTTAAGTTCTCCACCTTTCAAGAACACGTAAATCCACCTCTCCCTTACAGAGATTCTAAGTCGTAAGCCATTAATGCCAGTTTCCAGAGGTGTTTTGATGACATAACATTAACGCCACAAAGCAGTACGTTAAGACAGCAAGTGCTTATAATGCCTGATAAACGTAAACTGCACACGTAGAGTGTACCTACACTACCTTTACTGATTTAGTGTGCACCTTGGGTGTTAGTCAGTGAACGAGGAAGAGAGATGCTAGAAGTGAGCTAGATCTGCAAAGACCAGTTTTATGAGCGCAGGCCAACTGCCAAAGCATTTACTTTGAACTCCATGTTACCGTGGCCACGACAGCTTACACCCAGCTCAAGTACATCTGCTCTGCACTGCAACGTGCATCCAGAGCCTTGTCAGCTTGCCCTGCTTTACTAACTTGGGTCACTCACACCGCTTTTAGGTAATCCACTGAGAAGCAAGTTGTTGACATCATCAGTAATAACCCTCAGTAACACACCTGACTTGTGATGTCACCTTGTATCAGTGAGTGAACTGTACTAGAGAAGTCAAAAATTTACTCGTTAAGCAGAGGAAAGAGAGGCACCAAAGCTGCCTAAATGCTGCTTCCAAAAGAGCTCTACAGTGAATGACTTACCCAAAAAACACACAAGCAGGTCACCATTAGATAGACACTATCCTAGCTTCAAATAGTTGGGAAGAAGTTCAGTACTTCAGCCTAAGATTTAAAGCTTCCAGTCATGCATAACTATAGTTATCCCCTACAGAATTACAGCACTTACTCATTCTGTACTGAATGGATTTATTTTTTTTTTAAAAGAATTCTCAAAGTTCACTAGTTCAAAGGATATAAAATGTTCTTTAAATATGTGCTACCAGAATTGCTCCCCAAATCATCTCCATGCATGTATATTTAAGATTAGTATCTTAGAGTTTATTTAGTGCAATGGAGAGACTATGAGAAGAAATTTAGATTTAGCAGCAATTTTCTCCTGTGGTTCTTCATAGAATGAAGAATAATGTCCTCCAGAGAACGTCTCAAAACCATTGCCCTTTTTCCACAACAGCTGCCATTTACTTACATTCTCAGAAGGACGGATGCCATAGGCTGCCTCCCAGCAAAGAGTAACTGTTACCTCGCTTTCATCCTTTCTCAAAGTCGTCATCTATATCCCTACAGATAGGAAGCCACTTTCTCCCCTGGGGGCAATTGGCCTCATTCCCAGTAGCGAAAACAGAAGGCAAGTAGTGGCCATCTTTGTTCAGGCAGTTGTGGCTTCAATCAGACTGAAAAATGAGAAGTTGCAGGCACAATGGAGGGAAACATACTCGTAGGATCCTTTCCCTAAAAATTAATCTCAGTCCTAAACATCCTCAAGCCTGCATCTGACTTAGCCAACAAGACGGATACACGGAAAGAGGAAATAGATATGTATTTGAAGCACGAAAAAAAAAAAGAGAAATGAGAAAAATTGGGAATTCACAAAACATCAAGAATGAAAATAAACTGTGGGTCCTGTTGCCCTGCATCAGTGAGGCAAAGCAGCTGTAAATCTGTCTAAACCGGCTCTGCATTCTCCAGTTGCTTTGTAGCTCCAGAATGCATAAAGCACCTATCGCATGCCAATCTGACCCTATGAATTGTTAGAGGTCTACTTTATTTAGCACAGATTCACTCTTTAGGGATTTTCTTTTGTATGAGCTGGGTAAAAACACTGCCGACACGGAGTATGAAAGATGGGTCAAGCCAAAGAAATTGCCAGAAGAGAACTACATAAAGGCTGAGTCAAGTCACTAATTTAGAATCAAAGGAAGCATTTTACTGGGGGAAGACTGGGGGGAGGGCGGCCAGGCAGCGCACAGACACACAAAACAACCTTTATAAATTTAAAGTATGTTATTAATTATGCTTACCATAATTAACTGCAAAGTCAGGTAAATGCAGGCTTTAGCAACAGACACAGACAATACCATTTTCCTTGAAATTTTCTGTTAAAAATTGCTATGCAATAGTCTGTTTGAAATACTATTCTGAAGTTTATGGTTTTACTACTCCAGTTGTTTGGGTGATGTTTACTTTCTTCCCCCATCCTAAATTACTGATCAATTTCTCTACCTTAACTTAGTAATCCTTAAGATTTTGCTGCAATGCATTAAAACTACAAAGTGCGGCAGGTAGGATTATTCAGTTAGGTTGATACATTACGATTTCCTGACATTTTAGTGCTTCATTTTGCAGCCTTTATCTTTAATTACATTTTTCACTGGAATAACAAAGAATATAAGACAATATGAAATGACATAAACGATACTCTTAACTAGAGCTGCCAAGATGCTTTTATCTCAGAGATGCCTGCAGGTTTTTTGCACTTCAGTTTCGTACATTTTTTAACATTTTGAGAAGCATGCTAGACAGCCAGCTAATTTGATGTGGTCTGTTTCATTAAATATTCTTGCGTGTAGCACTTGCAATACTCCCTCCTCTCCCCACTTGCAAGGGCATGAATACTCAGTTATACGAAAGTTTAATTTGAGGTATCAAAAAGAAATCAATTTAGAAAGCATAATTACACTCTAATCCATGAGTGTACCAATAGTTAGATTTCTAGTTAAACTGTTGGCAAAGAAAGCAATCTGTAAAGTTAATCAAACATACCATATAACATAACAATTAGACCAATTTACTCCTTCAGAAGATAAAAAGCAGAATGGGAAAGAAGAAAAAAACCAAAACCACCAAAGTGCCCAAACTACCAAGGAAACTAAGAGAAAGTCTGCACTGCACGTCCAACAGCCGGGCAGAATCCAGAAAGTAGAACATACATGTGAACTGTTAATAACAACAGGTACAGCCAAAACTGCCATCGTACACGTGGTGCCTCTTTTTTCACTGGAGACAGAATGGGACTGATGTAACATCTTCCACTTATGCAGATCAGGAAAGTAAATTACCACTTTGTACTGTCCACACAGTATAAAGAAGAGCTTCTCACAACAGATGCACAAATGCAATAAACCCAAGAAACACGAGGAAAAGGTTTTACCTTGTCCAAGCTTGCAAATGCCATCCCTGCCCTGACATCATTAGCTGACCAATAATTCACAGACCCTGCAGGGCCAATTAATAATACCTCATGGAGGTGACAACTTACTGATATCTGAGGGGTTGAACACAGTTGACGTACACTCTAGTAATGGCTATGGTATAACTGAAGAACATTAATATCTTTAAGACATTTCTTGAACGAGTATAATTCTTATCCTCATTATACCCAATTATACTCACAACCTATTAATGATCAACTCTAAGAATTAAAAGTCTACCCCTTGCAACCCAACAGCTGAAGTGATTTACCAGTAACAAACCCAGGCTCTCACAGACTACTAAAGCAAACTTCCAAATGACAACACCTAATTACGTTTACAGCTATTATAGGTTCCTCCACTCAAGTACTTCATCGCTGGAAAATAGAGGCGAATCACTCAAGGAGAGCCTGCCTTTTTTTTTTCCTTAATATGAAAAGTTCTTGATTCACTGTTGTTTATCCCATATCTGAAGTATCTCACAGCTTTTAGTGTTGTGACAATTCCCTTACTCTAGAAACACAAGCATATTCAGGATTGCTTGACAGACAGGCAAGAGTATTGCAATTACCAAATCTGACAGGAAAGCTCACTTTATTCTTACCTCCCAGAATTAGCACCTTTCCATATTTCATTAAATACCCAGGCAGCATTCAATTATTTCTCAGAGTAGCATCGCATGAACCTACAAACTGTAATCATCACCTTCTTACTTAATTCATCTATCAGCTAGCCTGCCACTACAATTTCACAGATGAAATGAGCTGAGACAAAACAGCATCATATGGTCAAACTAAATCTGAAGGGGGCAAGGAAGAAAGAAACAAGTCCCAAAAATTAGTACTTCAAGCCTTTTTCTAGGGCACTTTACTCTGATGTTTCAAAGTCTACCTTCCAAAATTTTAGCACTCAACAATTAACAGAAATAAAGGCATGGATGCAAATACTAAGACATACCTTAGACAACAATGAATGCTACCTTGGCAGGTTTGCCTGGCTTGTGTTTGTGCATAGCTCAAGCCCAACAAGGAGTATGGACATGTTTCAAATCATTAATTCTTACAGAAGTCCAATGAAGTATCTAAATTTTCCTTCCACCTGTAAGGGAAAGCATCAAAGACCTAACAAACACAATTCGCTATATAGGGAGGAGGACTGTACTCAGTTAATAATTGTTTAGTCTCTGGTTTCAGTTTATGCTTCTGTAATTTGAAGGGCGATTTACTCATCACCAGACAGTGAGACTTCATGAAGGACAAACAGATTTTGCAAAGCCTGCAATTCTGATTTGTTACTACATATCCTGAAGTCTCTCATGATATTTCAACAGTAAAACCTCACTTTCTACATTTTCAGGCCAGTATAGAGAAAATTGTGGTAGTCCATTTGAACCATGTTACCTGGGTGCGGGTGTTAAAATAAATCTAATTACATTCTCCACATGACATGTATAAACTGCTCTAGAGATGAGATCTTGCTTCATTGTTTATACTGATTAACAGTGGCTTATAGGGAACGCACCTTCCACATCACTCGCTGCTTCCTTACAACTTTTTTTAAACTAACTTTTTTCCCAGAAGCAGAAGACAAGTGGGTGATTTCTTATGTTCCCAAATATACTCTCACCATATTACTCTGAATTCCCTATGGAGCCGCAAAATTGAGTTCCCTCCCATAACACACTCCAATCTCTTACTACATCCCAATGCTTCTTCCCCTCTCACCCTGTGAGCTTATCTCCACAACGCTCCAGCCTGGACTGCTGGGGATCTGACAGCACACGCTGTGGCTTAAGCACATGCATGACTCCACACAACTGGTTTGTGACCAAATTAAATCATCACCTGCTGAGCTCCCTATGCCTTTGTATGCCAAGTGTTAATTTGGACTCCCGTTCACTTACCTAAACATTAGTTTTCATTGAATTCTCCATGAAAAAAGGTTGTCTTTAGTTACCATAGTTTCATACACCATATATTTCACTGAAAATGGTCAAAAGATTAAAATATCAGTGAGAGGGGACAGACAGACAAGACAAAAGCATGGAAATGCTTAACCTTCCCCACCACTGTCCCAATTTTCTTTGCCTCTGTCCTATCATCAGGCTGGAAGAAAAAAAGAACACGAACCTGAAGTAAACGTAACAAGACACTGCTGGAGAGCTTTGCCCTTGAAGGACATGGGGAGACACACCCACCAGTAGGGTCCTCCAAAACTACCAGAAAGAGAAGCTGGTAGAGCTGGAGAAGGGGCAAAGTGAGCCTAAATGATACAGAGAGAGGAAATTCTTATCTAGAAGACAGATGTACATAGCAAAATGAAGTTCTTCAAGTACATATGGGTTTTTTCTTTCCAATGAAGTCTAGAAACTTCCCCAATTTTCTAGTTTAATCATGGAGAGATGGAGCAGTTATTAAAGTTAATAGAGGTAAAGCAGCAATACCAGACTAAGCACTTTTAGACATCCAGTATCTACTAGACAATGCAATCTTTACTTCAAACCATGCTGGTACAAATTGAAATGCCTCTAAAAATGGATAAAGAAATGTGAAAAAAACTCAGCACAACAGGTCTAAATCCTTTCCTTTACTATATAACCATTTTCCAGGACAGTGTATCTACTACCTAGTAACTGCCTCCCACCTATGTTAACATTTATAGAACAAGAAAGAACAGAATTTCTCCACATTCTTGACAAAATCTTGGCCAGACACCCAAATACTTTTGGAGAGCAGACCTTTAAAATTATGTTTCTGCCAACTGAAGGGGGAAAAAAAAACCCCACCTTTTCTTCTCCTGAAGAGTGGGGATATGGTTCATCTAATTAATCATTTTAAGGGGGACATCTAAGCGACAATAGCAATAACACAAGAAAATATATTGGAAAAACAGAATCAGAAGGCTCCTGGGTTGGGTGATTGTACTTGGCAGGAGAGGCACAAACTCTCTTCAAATACTTTTCTTCAAGACATAACTGAACCACTGTAAAACATCAAAACCTACACAAAGGCACACATATAAGCAGTATGCACAGCATCTTCCCCAATCTCTCACAGGCTCCTCTAACCAATAGAATTCAATTATGACCTTTCAAGTGGGCAAAAGGGTTTGTCAACCAAGAGCAACAGTGATCCCACAAAGAATGCAAGCGATACATCAACGCTAGGACAGCACATTGAGTTGACGGCAGCTGGGAATCAGCTGGAACCAACAGCCCCTGTATGCTGCACCATCACTGATGTGCTAAGAGAGTGATCCAGGCATTTCTGAAGTGATAGCAGTCAGTTCTGACATACTGCCAAGAAAAAATATGCGGCACAATGAAAGTAATGACTAAAACACTTTCTCGGGGGAAAAAAAAAAAGTAAAACAAAATGAACTTCTGCAGCTAGAGTGTCTTTTACAGCCTTTTAGAAAAAAGGACATCTTGCAGCATCTAAAACACACTGCCTCTTGTCAAAAACATCAAACAGCTGCTATCAGGTCACCTCATATATATACATACACACACACACAAGACAAGTCACTTCCCCCTTCAGACACAGCAGCCCAAAATATTTTGAAATAGGTTAGGATGCTGTCTGAGAAAGCCAGAAATTCAGGAGGTAAGGAAAAACAGCAAGTCTGGTAACAGCCTGGCAAGTTTCCTTCTGAAAAGACTAGGCATTCTTTACCTAGGAATACTGTACCTGCCCAGCAGTGCTAGATGCAAAAAAACTGCAGTAGCTTGTTGATTTATCTGTGCAGAGATATTTTCATACATCTGGCAAGTCAGGACTCGCAGAATAATTTAGCCCTTTTGTGAGGCTGCCAAAATGGCAAGAGCCAGGCATCAGATTTCTTCCAACAATTAAATGGGTCAGACAAACTACCGATCAACTTTCTCCCAGAGAACAGAAATATCCATAACAGCAATAGGTTTATGATGAAGAAATGGAATTTATTATTAGGTGAAGCTAGCATTTTAAAGTTAGATCAGCCTGCAAACCACCTTACTTGAGAGCTGAAAGCAGAGTCTACAAAGAGAACTTGCTGATAGTTTGGTTTTCCTGCAGCGAGGAATCAACACAGGCACGCAAGAGCAGTCAACAGGAACAAAATATATGCCTACATGACTAGAAAAATACCTAGGAAGTGTCCTTTTGAGTGGAAAGAATTAAACACGTTTTGGAAAGCCCATGCTAGAAGACAGAGTAAGCAAGTAGTAAACCTGGTAGGTTTTGCACGTGAAATGCAAGAATCATTTTAAGTCAGAGAAACAAGTTAAATTCACTATACTCAAATAATGTATTTCTGTAACACTGTATATCCAAATGCAACTGAAAAGAACTGGATAATGCAGACTTCATCAAAAAACAACTCGATATAGCAACACTCTTTTCTTTTGAAAATGCTTGCTAACATTGGGAAATGTTAGCAATGGGTAAAATGGGGATCTAGAAGCGGACAACAATTAAAAACAATGATAATTTAAGGTTCATTTGGGTTTTTAGTTCCCTACCAATAGAAATTTGTCAGTGTTTGCTATATGAACTTGTAAACAGAATGGTCTACCACATCTGCTAAATAACCTCCAGAGACCAGACCATATTTCCTTGTCAAAGTGAGCTTAAACTTCTTGAATAGCTAACTTAAAGCAAGCAACATAATTTTATACTGGAGTAAAGAATATCAATTGCAAAAGGCTTTTTCAGGTACACTTGTACTGAATCCACATTCTACGATTATATTTAAAAAAAAAAAAATCACATGAAAGCACAACAACAACAATTCTGCAGTTTCAGTAAATCCACTGAAACAAACACTTGCATCTGCTTCATCTCTGCCAAAAACATTTACACCATGGTATAATTACTTCAAAAGTATGCTAAAGTAGTAACTACAGTTGAGATTATTTTATAGATACGGATCCTACTCATGCTGAATGTACACATTCAACATAAACTCAGGAAATTCTCTTCAGCAGCCTCCGTTAGGGGTCACACAAGCACTCTCCCTGCCCTCACACTCCCAGGCTCAAGCACAAAAGGGTCAAGGCAACCCACGCTGCCACATGGGCCCCAGTACAAATAAAACCGAGCTGCATGAGCAGAGAGCAAGTTGCCGGATCGACAAGTACAGAACATTTCTAAGTACAATAGTTATATTAAGTAACAGCTTTTTGCTCAAGTATCCATGCATGTGACTCTCACTTAGCAGCTTGATCGTGTAGGAGCTGGAAGCTAGAAATTCAGCTGAAAGATCAGAGAGCTAACTCTCACTGCATCTGTTCTCAGTGCTTCCATCAGCACATTGTTCAGTTAGTGCATACACGAAGACCACGTAGCCTCTCTCCAACCCCTCACCACAGGGACCTCACTCAAATAAGCTATGAAGACAGCCTGAGACTTAGCTGAACAGCTTCCAATATACAGTGGAGCATTTGTTGATGTCATTCGTTGTTATGCCTCAATCTCTAATCTACTTTAGTAGCACATACCAAAAACTGCTCTTCCTACAATCAAAAGAAACAAAACAATCTACGCATTAAGCAAATAGATCTTGCTCTACACAAATACAGCGTTTCAAATAACTAGACTATATCATCTTGCTTCAGTCTGATGAGCAAGAGACAGGCACTCTGGACTGAAGAACGAGAGGCTCTCGGACAATTTGTGACATCTTAAGCAGGATTGTTACTTTGTCAAAAAACAATGCTATAACCACAAATATCTTGCTGTACAAGGTCTGATAAACAGAACCAAGTGAAGCTGTTCCAGAACTAGTGAGATTACCTGGGCTTTTAACATTCCCATAAGGGAAGTAACACATCAGCTGAGCCAGGATCCACAACTAACACTAGGCCTTTTCTCCTGCCAGGATACAGACCTCTGTAGAAGCAGCAGATCTACTTGAGGGATTATTCATTTGAGGGGCACCAGAATCAGAACACACCGTCTTAGAGACTATTTTATGAACCAGAAGTTCTAGCACAAAGAAAGTCAGCTAATCTGTCAATCTCTCCACAGACATGAAACGTTTCAGATTTACAACCAGCTACTCCCACACCTGGACCGCTTTGGACAAGTTATTTACCTCCCCGTTCCTGTAACACTGACCTACCCAGCCATTCCTCAGAACATCTCCATTTTCCACACCGAATCAGATGGAAGGATCTTCATGTTTGCGACTGATTGTTTACTTTCACAAAAGCTCATGTGAAATTTAATAATCACTGATCAAATGACTGGCAGGGAATGAAAGAGTGAGTACAGTTCCAAGACAAATTTCTTCTCTCAATTTGTTCACAGTTAAAAACAAGCTGTCTTACAGTTACTGTTTTAAAAGATGGCTGATGCACCAATGCAACCCTTGTAAGTAGTTATCATGTATGTATACATTCGAGTGCATACAATGACATCTATTTACTGCTCGTTGCAGGTAGCTTGTAAGCTCAAGAATAAGTAACTTTGCATTTGAAATGCATCTTGTTGGAAATCTTTCACACTCTGGGACCCCAAGACCACTGTAGAAAATTACAGACTGGGACAGACAGATTTGACCTTTTAACACTGACCTGCAGGTCCCTGGGGAAAACAAATCACAAATTACTTTGTTTTCTGATGAGGGATGATTGAGGCATCTTTGTGTCAATGAATAACTACACCTACAGACTTTGCTACCAAAAGATAGCTCATGAAATTGTGAGCTGCTTTACCACAAAGATCTGCAATGAGTAAAGTATTTGAGTCTTTAAACCATACCAAAATTTTACCTGGTTTTGCCCTACATAAAAATTTGTTCAAAGTAGAGTTACTGCATTATCATGTAGTATCTCCTGGGGAATACCAAAATATTGCTAATCAGGAATCTATCTTTGTAATAATACCAGTATCTCCTACACCAAGAGACTGAAGCATTGTTCTGACAATTAACTGTTACCCAGAACAATCCAGCAAAGTTTGCTATCAAGCTCCCTGTTGGTTTGAGAGAGGAATCAGTGATTGTTTCCCCAGCTAATTTTGATAGTACAGCTTAATAATAAACTGTTCATACTGGAAAATAACAGGGGGGGAGACAAGATAAAAAAACTTAGTGACATCCATCTGCCTACGAGATCAAACTTCTTTATGCATTGTTGTTTTAATTTCTAATTGCCATCACTGCTAGAAAGAATTGTATAGTACTCAAACTCCTTGGAAGGTATCCAATTTATGTGGTTAGCATGGTGTGATGATGTGGAAACTGAAGATAAAGTGGCCCACAGATCTTTGTCAGGCTTTAAAATACCGTCTTTCATGGTAAAACTACTGTTTTAAGGGGCTAATTGAAAGGTACTAATAAGGCATTTGGATTGATGTCTACTGGTGTGGGAAGGATTGCACCATTCCTAAAAGAACGTAAAGACTCTCAGCTCTTTTAACAGCTCTTGAAAGTCCTCTATTTAAAGTTATCTACCTAGAACAGGAGTCATCTGCATATTGAGAACTTTGTCAGGACAAGGCTAAGAAACAACTCTGATGAACCACTTGTTTTATTTCACTGATACCACTCCTCTTAATTGGGGTCATAGCTGAGAAAAAATTAACAAAGTCTTGGTTCACTGGTGAACTTCGAGGGAACCATAAAAAACCTGCTTTGGTAGCTACAGCCAAAAATCTGGTTTAAGACCAGTAAAAGAGAGAGGCACTTAAAGATCCTCCTCTCCTCAAAGAGCATCAAGGAAAAGAAAGGTCTCAACCAAGGCACATTCTAAGTTGAGTCACTTAACTGCACAGCTCTAACTTGAGTACTGCACTGAGGCACAGCACTGCAGCCTTAAAAGTTCGCAGCTTTGTCCTCCCTTTTCTTCTTTTAAATCTGTCTTCAGTGCAGAGATACAAAGCTTCTTTCCCATCTCATCGCTCTTACATCCTAACTGCATGAATATTAATTTTCCCAGACTTCCTATTGCCGCATGTTCCCCCAAGTCACAAACCCTCAGTCAGCAAATACCACTAGCCCCACACTGCTGTGCCTGAAAGCTAACAAAAGCATTGCTATAGGTAGAGTCAAAGCCAGAAAAGCAGATTACTTCTTCGCTGCATGTCAAAATATGAGGTGGTATTGAGAGCTGTGGTACCAATTAAAGCTGCTCAAAGTAAAAAGCACCTGTGTGCCCTGTTGCTGAATGAAGTTTTAGATTAGGGCATGTCACAAGTTAAGCACTCTTGCTGGCAATTCCAAATACACAGTGACTAATACTGATGTCTGCAACATCAAAGCACATACAAGCACTCAGGAGAGGATCAGGTTTTCTTTCCTCATCTTAGCCAATAAAGATGCAACTTGCAATTAATAGGTCTTTTCTTCCTTTGTCCTTGGGACAAAATTCATAACATTGAAGATTGTTTGTCTCTCCTCAAGGCAAATAGAATCACTGATTGCAAAAAACTGATCATGAATGGAATCCATTAAAGCCATCAAGTCACCAGTCACAGCACCCTTTCTACAGAACACCTTGAAGCTTCTGAAAGAGCCTCTGATCCACTGAGCTGGAATGGACATGCTGGTTATAAATATTTGAGTTGAAGTTAAATAGGCTTTCTGTGACTCTCTGAATCTGAATTCTTTCATTTCTATTCCCCTTTGAGGTACCTTTCTCTCCAGACAAGGCTCCCTTGCCTTCTGCATGTGTTCCCTTAGAAATCTGCCTCTAAACTCCGAGTGTCCTAAAACAGAGATGGGAGTCCTGCTCTGTAAGAGGAACAGTCTATAACAACTCACTGAGGGAACTGGCTATGCCTAATTTATTATCTATTTTAAGTGGCTCCCAAATGTTCTGGACCACTGACAGCATTCAATATGTCTTCCACAGAGCACCTTAATCAAATTTAGATTATTTTTCAAATAAACGAGGCAATGAAGTTTTGCAGACATCTTGCTGCTTCCTTGGGGCCCACCAGTGACACATACATCTCTCTTCTAAACAGAGTACTGCTGAAACAGCGCGCTGCCACAGACTAGAAGGCTGTTTCTTTGTAGTTGTTGACATAAAACTACATGCTGAAACAACACTCATTGTAGCCATACTGGTTACAGGAACAAACCTTTCTGGTATAAGGCACAATGAGTTCACTCCAATCCTCTTCCCAAGCACTGTAGAACATAGCAATAATTTAAAATGCCCTTTATGCCCTTGTGAACAGCACGATGACATGAAGACTCCACACACAATCCTTTAAGGGTATTGTTGGTGAAAACTTGCCAAACCTCCCACGCAAAGGGTATCTGCCAGCAGTGACTCCTGACTTAGACTAACCGCATGGTTAATTCGCTAACAGTAAAGACAGTAACTCTACTTCTGAAAATTCTAAATTTTTCATTACTTCTATGCATAGGAATGAAAATATTTAGAAGTAAAAAAAAAAAAATCCAACCAGCAAACACGTTGCCACTTGAATTAGTTTTCAAAATGCAAATAAGGGACTACATTGGTTGCCTGAACAGTAACGTGAAAGTTAGGACCAACTGGTTCCAAATAAAGTTCTGCCAAGTCCTTCTCTTCACATGTTGTTTTTAAAAATTTTAGTAGGAAAATCTTTTATCTGAAAATACAAATGAAACTGGTAGGATTGTTGCTGTAACTGCAAACACGATGCCTTTTTTTCTTTAATATCTGTTTGCAGGACAAGTTATGAATAGTCATTTCCAAAGTCTTATTGATGGCTCAATTACAGTTTACGTTGTCATGCATTTTAAATGACAATTTCCCCTATTCACTGCTATGTGAAGAGTTCACGCCTTCTCAGCCCCCAGGCCTTGAAAGAGATTGCATCCCAGTAAAAGCAGTAGCAAAGCTGAAGTAAATTGAAACTGAAGTGATAACAGGCAAGCACAGGGGTAAAGAAAAAGAATGTATTGGCCAAGCAGTTTTGGTGATATTATTCAATCAGCGAAAAAGAAAAACCTGTGGCAAAATAAATCATTTTCCACTGCTTCTGTTCGGGGTTCTGTTGTCTTGTTAGTTTCTAAAGCACAAGACGTTACAATTGTCTTTTTTCAGAGATGTAGTCCCTCCTTAAATTATCTTTAAAACAAAACCATATCAAGCTGGAGACGTTCCTTTTGTAAAGAAAAAAAATAATTAAAAAAGACAAGAGGTCATTTCAAATTTTGTATTTATTTGTATTTGTGGTGTACAAGTCTGAGATAAGAATTAGTCCAGAAATTCAAATTTCTTCCCCAAAACAGTCCTTCCAAAGACTTTTCTAAGTTACAGAAATTATTTCTCTCCTTCCCTGCCCTCTCCTCCCCCCACCATCTCTTGAGAACCGCCTGAAGGCAAATATAATTGGAACCTTGCACTCACTGCAGACATGTCATGAACAAGAACATAATCCAGGGTCATCAGCAGGCTAAAGCCAGCGCACTGCCTTGCCACGCAAGATGATCAGTGTTTGGATGATAAGCATGCCTACAGGCCAGCATCGCAGCCAAGGCAAGCCTAACAGACCTGAGAGAGGGCAGCTCGCATTGTTCTCAAGCAAAATCTGTTCAGACCACCTAAAAAACAGCTCTGATAGCTCTAAAAGGAAATGTACCTATTCCCGCCCCCTCCCCTCAGTTAAAAGGAAAAAATGTAAGGTCCTAAGAACTGGGGGGGAGGGAAGATTGAAAGCAAGGATCTGCTTACAGCCAGAGAAGAATATCATTAACTATTAATAACCAAAAGGCTGCAATGCAGACAGCTTGAAATCTGGTATAGCTTACTAAATCACAACTGCATACGAGACCATTTACTACACTGTACCAGTAATAGCTCCACAGTTCAGAATCCTTACCTTGAAATCTCACTTTCAGTGACAAATTCATACATTTATATGATGACCACATAGCACATTTCTCCAGCAATACAGCACTTACTATGATGAGAGCTGTTTGAAAATTCAAAAAGATTTCTTCTAGTTAAACATTCATTTTAACAGTAGGTCCTTCTGAAACCAGATGTTTTGTGCCAAACGATTTACAGACAATATTCAATAAAGAATAAGTGCAGATCTTAGGCTGCAGTAGCATCGGGGAGGGGGAGGAAATGCACGTCATGCATACCTAACAAAGTTTCTTCACTAGGAAGAAACGATGAATAAGTTTCCTCTGGAAAGCATCCTGTGAAAGCCAGCCTCTTATGCCAAGACAGTGGTTCCAGCTTCTTTCCACCTCACTTTACAAAACTGGCAATCAGTAAGCAATTAATACTGTATTAATAAGAAAGGTATGGCAAGATAATTTTGCCGAGTGCCAACTGGGGGGTAGTGGTGTTTGTTTAGGGGTTTGGAGGGATTTTTTGGTTTGATTTTTTTTTTTAACGTTTAGTACACTAGTGGTCTAGGTGGAGCGCTCTATTCACATCTAAGCAAATCAATTTAGTTGATCCCACTCTCTTCCCATTCCCTGGACAGACATTTCAAAACATATTGATCTGCCCTTTCAGGTGCACTCTTCCTCGGTGAGCTACAGAGTAAGTGCTATCTGTTTTCCAGAATGACAGGAAGACAAAGGGCTAGAGGGAAACGTGAGACTGTCTGCAGGGAGAAGGGCTGGATCACACTGGTGCTATTGTCAGAATATATGATGGGCAATGCCAGGCGTCTCAGAGCTGTGAGGAGATGAGTAAAGAGCAAAGCAGGATGAGAAGGACAGTGCTGAAGCAAAGCGGAGATGCTGTCTATGGGAAGGAGAGCTACAGCTGTTTCAGTGCTGCGGTTACCCCCACTCTCCTCACCACATCCTTGCTGCAGTTGGTTCAGAGAGCTGGAGTTGTGCATGCCTTTTCCCCTGCTGTCACCTCACTCACGGACTCCACGGAGCAAAAAGGAGGTAAAGAGTCCAGCCCTAGTACTGGGCCTGACCACTTACAACCTCTCCTTGCTCAAGCAAAGTGGGTCTCGTGGTTTGGAATGTATTTTATAAGAAGGGCATATTTGATCACAGCTGGTCCTGGTCTGTCAGTCTCTGAGTGGAGAAAGCTATCCGCACAAATGAGCATTGCATAAAGACAGAAAATAAAACAGTAAAGAACTATTAACAGAAGATTTTTAGTGCCATTCTGAAGTTGATAAATATTTTAGAAATTAACAGGGTTTCAAAGTAATCTATACAAGAAATACGTTGGAGATACAGAAATAAAACATATGTAGAGAACTATTTATAAGATGTCCAGAGCCACACCAAGAAACATCAGGGTGGAAAGCCAGTTGGGACAGCTCTGCAACCAAAACTGCAGATATTAGGAGGGTGGTCCACTTAGTAGAACAGAAGTGGAACAAGAAAGATAATAAATCTTGAGTCATAACCACATCAAAAAAATGCTGCATGTGCTTAAGTGTTAACTTGCTTCTTTCTGGTGTTTTATTTTATTTGGGGATTTGAATGGAGCAGTTCACTACCTCTGGAAGTAAAAGGAAAAACCCTGGAAAAAATGTAAATGTTAACACTTCAAAAAAACCCCTCTTTCTCAGGCCTGAGAAACCAGCACAGCTCACAGTTCCATTTCTTTTTCTAGAACAGAAGCTGGCGGCTTCTCAAAGTGTTTGGGATAGTATTATTTTTCCCCTTACACTTGAAGTTAAGCATGCTCGTAACATTCTTCCTCCTGCCTTCCCATTCCCATCGAGTTTGGAACTCAGCAGGAGCCCAAAGCCCAACTTTCACAGACACAGGACACCAAAAGGCACCAATGATTTACAACATCTTGCTTAGTGAGAGACAGTGGATACCTACTCCTTGCTCTGAGCTCTGCTGGGCTGGAGTTCAGCAGAAGCCAGGGGACAGCTTTCTGTGGCTGACTAACAGTAGGTGCACAGACATTTTGAGAGGCTCAGTCCAAATCTGAACCTGAGAGCTGTTTCCACTAAAAGATACAACCCACTGCTCACAAGCCAATGTTCACTGAAACCCTGAATTTGCCATGTCAGAGCTTGCAGGCTCCCTCCAGGAAGATCAAATTCCATGTTTGGCCCTCACAGTCAGGGACTGTGTCAAAATTCTAACATACCCACAGTGGAGAAGTGTAGTCATGCATCCAAATACAAGAAAGGTTATATTTAGAGTACAGGGGATCACTGTGAAAAAAGAAGAATGAGAAAAATTTCATGTTGGGAGTGGATAAATCATTTATGATCACGAACAGCACTGATCACAAGCTATACAGTGCATTGTAGCAGTGTAGCACTCCTCTGAGTAATGCAGTGCCAAATGAAGGAAACCTTGGGGAACATCAGAAACGGAAAACGTCAAAATTATTTTATCCAACATATGTTTGAAGACTGAAGCTAAAGTACTGGATCCATCTCCAATACCCACACTTTTAAACAGGCTAAAAAAGGAGGAGGACGCAGAAGAGTGCTGAAAAGTTACTGAAGATAGGCAGGAAAATACATTTAGTGCCATATGCTTAGATTACTAACAAAGAGAGAGAAACGTGACTCTAACTTGCAAATATTACCAGGAAATACTTCACAGGAAAACACCAGATAGTAATAGGCTACTGTGACAAAGTCATGACTGGGGCTCTTTCCAGTTTGTTTTTTTGTTTGTTTGTTTTTTTTTTTTTTTTTTAAAAAACTTATCTTTATTCTCTGCCTAGAATCACAAGTAAGCTTTATTCCTTATTGCCATTAAAATGTCTGCACAGTCAGTAGTTCACAAGTTATATATATATAGAGGTACCTAAATTTCATAGAAAAATGGTATGTGATTCTTTTCTTTGATGTTTGTGAAGGCAAGGTGTATTTGCACGATTCAAGCAAATCATCTGCTGAGAGGACAAGCGATAAAGCTCTCTGAGCCACCAGGATCTGAGACTTTTTTCGAAAAATCATCTTTGCATGACAAAAACCTAATGCTACATCAGACAGCTTTTCATTAGCAGAGAGCTAATAAATTGATATCCTCAAGTAATTAATTACGAAGACTCTGGGCAACAGAAGTCTCACAGCAAATATGCACATTAAATTTTCTTAAAGATCTTTTGCCCCAGTATGAGCTCCAGTTTGGGAAAGACAGTGCCAGATGAACTGAGGAACTGAGTTTCTTTCTAACAGGCTGCAAATTTGTTCCATTAGTTCTCAGCTGCACTAAGCACAGTTGACTTTGAAAACCAAGGCAAGCACTAGCAATGATCATTGAGGCTTTGTTTCTTTAAAAAAAGCTCTGTACTTTAACAAAAAGTTATTTGTTTTAGAATTCAGCTACATCGCTTTTGTATTGCAAGCCTGCCTCTGGACAGCACTGGAGGATTCCAAGATCTCATGCACTTTTCAATCTGTAAATCACAAGGCTTTTGCTCAAGTACTAAAAGTGAGACTCAAAATAACAATAGCAGGACTTCGTAGCAGGCAGCAGAGCAGTGAGCGGGGAATCACAGGACTTGAAATTCACCCTCTTGAGCTTCTGAATAGGAAATACAATGCTATTTTAAAAACAATGATTAATCACTAACAAAGGAAGATGGATTCACTACTCAGAACCTTCAAATCAAGCCTAAATGCCTTTTCTTGAAAATATGCTTGCGCTAAATGTATTTTGAAAACCCAGCAAGACAGTGTACAGTAAGGCTTCATAGCCTCAATTATTCAAGAGATCACTGTTACTAGATCATCTAAATGGATTACTTTTACTGCCAACAGCGCTGAACACTAATTATGGCTCAGGATTTCACTGTGCTATATACTGCACTGACAAGTACATAGACATTTCTAACATAAGAAGCCTAGATTCTCCTTTTTATGACTAGTTTCGTCAATAAACCAGAACAGACTATACCAGCAAGCATCAATTACACAGGATCTGCAGCTGCCTTGCATCTGCAGTGCAGCAGTTCATTTGCCTAAGTAAACTCAAGAGTTTTGGTACTTAACTGGCAACAGATTTATTAGCCTAGAGTGCCACATTAGCAAAACCAACCCTGGAAGAAAGGCAGGCAAAAACCAGCTACGAAAACGTTAGAAAGGAGTTTGACAGAGTGTGAACACGAACACAAGCAGCACCTGAGCAGTGAAACCTCTAAGTTACTGCAACCCGCAAGTTTGTCAAAATTCTCCATCAGTGCATGACAACTGGTTAAAATTGTGAGCACATCTGATGGTGAATAAGCAGATTACTACTTAGCACAAAAGATCATAAATCAGTTTATGTTTTTGTTTTAGAGGGTTCTCTTTTTGCGCAAAATACTAAGCTGGCTCCCATCCCAATGCTTAGCAGCTACGTTAGCACCAGACAATGGCTTGCCAGCACATCTAATACCACCACAGTAAACACATTCTGCAACACAGACATCAAAATCCTGGGATCTCGCACCTGCACTTTCCAGAATGTAACATTCCTCATCCAATGCATTACGTGCCTAATGGAAGCTAAGCAGCCGCTGTAATAGTGGAGCTCATTAAGGAGACATTTATGAAGCACAGAAATATCCAGCTGCCAGAGGGGGACATCACTCAGAAAATAATCATCTCTGCGCGCTCTGCCCTGATCCACAAGAGAAACCTACAAAACATATTCTGAAAAGTGAGCCTGGGAACAAACTTCACTGAATACCACAAACCACGAACTCAGTAGATATAAAGTGCCATAAACCCAGCAATTTTACTCCCCTCCATGTTCCAAACATCAAACTACGTTATTTTTCTTTCCCTGGAAGATAAACTTGCTTCAGCACTTCTTTCACTCCCTCTTCCCATCCCTTCATCCCCATTGCTTCCATTTCAAAGACAAAGACTTGGACGCTGAAAAGCTTGTCCAGTTTCTCCCCACCACCTACACCAAAACATTTAATAACAGTTTCTCCACCTTTGAAACTTGGTTTGCCTACAGTCACACAATAACATGCATCTTTCAAGGGGTCCTGTTTTTCCTTCACGTGTTCGCCAAATCTAGATGATCTGCCTTCTCAGTTGCCCTTTTAATTGACAGCCTACTCATATATATACACACTGTAAACATAGGATACAAAAGCTGCCATCAATCCAGTTCTTAAAGGCTTTTCCTTACAAAGGTGGATTCCCTCCTATCATAGCAGGATAAGGCAGAAAAACTTCACTGATTCTGAGCAGTGAATTGAAGAAAAGTAGAATTTTGATTTAGTTACAGAACTAGCTTATGCTCCCACTCATGGTTCAGTACATCTGCCTCCAGGGACCCAGATGCTGCAACAGAATCTATCCAAACATCCAGCTCCTCCGATTGTGCTCTTTGACAAAACCCTGTGCAACCATCATTACTACCCTTCATCACCTAGTGAGTCTACCTTGTTTAATCACATTGATACTTCAGATTATATTTTTAGGAACCTGTGACCAAACCGATTTCCCATTTTTATTTAAGCACAGAGAAGAGAGAAAGATTGAGAAATAAGTCTAGAGAATGTCTATTTTAACATCTTGTGATGATACTTAAGGCTATCTTGATTTTTTTTCAGGCGCACACATTTTCAGGGCGCCTACATCTCAGTCTGAATCCCTGAATTATTACAACCCACTCTCGTGAGTGGGAGTTGAAAACATGGAAAAAAATTATCTTCTTTTACATATCCAGCTTTGGTTCTTCTGAACAACACCAGTCCTGTAGGCTTAATTAAAAACAAAGGGACCAAAAAAAAAAAGCAAAGGAAAAGAAAACAACCAAGAGATGACAGAGTCACTGGCTTAACAGCACTCAAATTCCCTGCCAAGACACAAAATTCTTTCTGTTCCTGCCTATTTTCCCCAGACACCTCCACCTCCTCTTCCCCATTAAACTAAACCAATATGTTCACACAGCTGAGCATTCCAATAACTTGGTCAATATAAAATATTCATAGTAGCCCCAAATCTACCATTAATATCATTATTCCCTCCCAATTCAAGAGACATAAAACCTCATAGGGCCGCAAGCACACTGGTATTTTTGCCTCCCCTGACAACTCTGTAAGGTTGTCCTCCTGTGGAAGAATTAAGAACTAAATCATAAGGGCATTTAATGATAGCACGGTCCAGATTTCATCATGTTTTACCACTTTCACAGGTTGGAGATGTTAAAACAAGAAGGTGTCACAAACCCTACTTAACACCTACAATGTTGTTAGGCAAAACTGAATGAATACAAATCAGAACATATGGAGCATTTCTTTGTCTTTCTTGATGCAACCCACAAAAGTGATTAGCTTGGCTTGTGACCAATTTGACATCTTGACAAATTAGTCAGTTCCTCACAGAAAAAGGATCTCAACTATTACATGTTTAGGTAATCCAGGTCAATTTGATTATTACTCAACTCCTCTGCCACTCCCAATTGTTCAGATCTCTACAACTAAGTGAAAACCAAGAGGTCTTTGCCACATCTATAACATAAAACACAACTCATAGCACAACTGATATATGAAAAAGCCTGCTGGTAACTCAAGTTGCCACCAACCCTTGTTATCAGGATGTCAGTGACTGTGGGCCTACTGAATCATCAGAAAAACATTCAAATAAAGTGATTTCAAAGCCTTTAGAACTAAAAAGTTATTGTTAGCATCCAAACTTTCTGTGATCAGTATTCACTTGAACTTTCACTAGAAATACTATAAAGGCACCCTGGTTCCACTTACCACTTAATTTCCTAGACCATAAATGGTCTGCACACAGTTCAGAAGTCACTACCGTAATCCATTTCAAAAAGTATTTCCCAAGTTCATATAACAGAAACAGAAGATGTGTGATGGAAATGAAAAATACGTTCTCTGTGCTGGGGGAGAAAAGAAGTCCAGAATGTACATAAAACAGGAGCTGAATCAGACTACTTAGCACAACGCTATGGTTATGGTCACAAATACCATTTAAACTCACTCACTGACACTAACTTGCATAGTTTGCACCCTCAAGCACAACATGGCTAAGAGCTTTCAGTGTTTGTCCCAATACTGTTTCTGTCAACTCCTCCAAGGTTCTTACCCTCAGACCTATATTTAAGCTTACCTAGGTTCTTATCTCTTATTACATCATTATTTTTTTTCCTTTGCACTTCACAAAACTCTGTTCCACACACATCGTTTCACAATGCTGCTATACAATAATCGTTCCACTACGTCACAACAACAGCATCTATCTTTTCTACATCATTCTGCCTCCTTTCCCTATCAATGTAGTTTATAGGGGTTTGGTTTCAAAGTCTTCAAACTCAGCTACAAAATGCAAGTCCTGCTTGTGATCCATACTTAACAAAAACCTCTGTCACTGAAACTGGTGGGTTTTTTTTTTGTTTGTTTTGGGTTTTTTTTTTTTTTTTTTTTTTTTTAAAGCAGCCAATCTGCCACCTTTGAGTTTTATCCCTGTCTGTCCTTCATGTTTGACAGACATAAACACCGGTAGAGCTATTTTGTTATACACGTCAAAACACTCTCCTACCTCTCCTCTGTCACAAGATTTCCCAAAGGTTAGGCTCCTGTACACAAACACCACATCATTATAACCTCATTTCAGTTCCTCGTCCTTTTGGATTTCATAAACTCTGAGGCACAGACAATTTTAGCTCTGTGTTTGCACAGCACCTACCACAGCAAGGTCTTGGTCAAAGAGTGTCCCGCAAAGTAAACAGAGTTGCATGGACACAAAAACAGTAATCTCAGCAATTCCAGCACTGAGACTTGGCAGAAGTTTATCACACAATTCACAGTCTATTTGCCCTAGAACATCTCAGTCTTACCTTCAGACAAAGAAAATCACATACACACAAATTTATTTTTGAAGTTAACCCCCCAAAAACTTTCAGATCACCTTCAGCAAAACCACACCTCTACTAAATCTTTGCTCCATTGACTACCTACAGAACCAAACAGCCAACAGACCTGCATAACCATCTACTGCTAACAAAAGCAGTCGTTTTTAAGATGAGCAACCAACAGTTTTACTAGGTTTGAGCTTCACATTAACAATAGAAGTTATTAGCTAGTTAACAATATCTTATTGCCTGAGAGAAGGGAGGTTTACTGTAAGTCTTCCAACTGTGAGGACAGGACAAGACGTTTATGAGAAGCCTGAAGCGCTCTGACCATGAAAAGATGCAATAAAGAGATGAGCTATATTTTAATTTCTCCTTAGATCACATCAGTGGAGTAGGCAGGGAATAGGAAATGCTAAACAGGACTAGGACAACATCAGATGAAGTGTTTTGCATGGGATGAAAGAAGATTAAAAGCAGTGTCAATAATTTTGACTCATGCATCCAGAAAGAACAGAGTCTAATCTTCTCCTATTTATACTTACATGACAGTAAGATATCCTCTCCCTGCATGACAGTTACCATTGCCAGTTTTCTCATGCTGGCTACCTTGGTGGTTTGATATTTCTAACATTAGAAAGTAAGAAAAAAAACACAGAATGCAGCAAGGTGCATGGGTATGTTATTTTACAGCACTCATTTCAAAGCACATCCACAATGCCTTTTAATTAAAACAGCAAGTATATTAGCTGCTCTGTGAAAATGTTTAAAGATTTCTTTGTGATTTATTTTATACATTACAATCTGCAGACAAATTTTTGATGCATCTTTTTTCCCAGATGTGCATTTCCCATAATGCACACAAACTTTAAGTTATAAACCACTGCAAGTTTGAGCCAATGTCACAGGCTAACCACCCTTCAAACTATTAACCCATTTGGCATGACTCTGCTAAAAGACGACTTTATTTTGTTAGTAAAATCTTTCATTAGGGTATTTGAGCAAGTATTTTCCATTTTAAATAATGTTAATAAAGTGCTGGGAAACAGTTAAAAGGATAATAAGGAAGCAACTTAACAGCATATATTGCTCCTAGTCCATCATTACTGCTCACCATAGCAGTCCTCACCACTGCTACCAGTGCTGTACACCACAGAACCACAACCATAGCTCTCTTCTCCCAACCAACAATACCAACAAAACATAGCAGAGGTAAAGTCCTGTGTACTCCACAGCACAAGTACTACAGCAGCAGTTTTCAAGTTCTGTAGCAAAGCGGATATATTCATTTTCTTATGAAACGCCTCTAGTTTTGCTGACACTAGTAGACAGTATCTCATTACCACACAATTATTTTTTTCTACTACTGTTTCTAGGTATGTATTTTTTCAAGCATGTTTTCCCATCAAGACCTTCCCACTAACTTTAAGCTACTACCAGATTTCAGAAGATCTGAAAGTTTCTGTCCACATATGAATTTGTTATGAGAGGCTTGCAAAACAAGTGACTTGCAAATCTGTACTCTTCACTGATAGCAAGCCAGCATGCGTGCAGTTCCAAACCTTGTGCTGCCATTTCCCAGCTGACAGGCCCAATAAAGAAAGGTATGGGATGTGGGCAAAGCCAACAGCAATGCAGTGAAGAAAGCACCCAGTATTAACTACAAGTAGCTCTCAGTGAGACACTCACACATTTGAGTTAGACACCTTTGTCTTCTAAGCTTCGAAGGAAAAAAACCAACCCCTCCACACTGAAGGAAAAGGTTAATTCCGTAGTTCCTTTGGTTCAGACAATAAGCTCACACTGTAGAGAGAGTCTGAATAGCCTGAGGGTGGATAAAGCTGCAGTCAGAGTTCGCACTGTACTAGACATCTGATAAACTAATCCCCATCAAGGCTACCTGCCTGTTTGAGCTCTCGTAACTAACAGAATTCAACAGCAGCCTTAGTTAAAGATCAGCTGAAAGGGCAGCCAACCAAGCAGCACAAACTCAGAGACAACTTGACTGCATTAGCACAGACATGCTCAGAATCACTTTTCTGTGATCCACAGGTAGTCCTGTCCAAACCTACCACAGTATCAGGCAACATCTCCCTCCACCACAGTATGTATTAGGGAAGCAGTTTGTAAGACCTAACTTTCCAACTCCCGTAATTATGCTGCTGTGTTATTCTCCACAGTACCTAGATCACCAGCCTACAGTTATCTACCCCAGCTGCCTTCAATAAAGCAAGGTTTGAGCTCAGGCTCTCCATCCTGTACATGCAGTCCCATGGATGAGCAGCGCCTGTCTGCTACGTTACAAATGAGTCTCCCTCACAGTGAAAATCTGCCAAGTAACAAGTAGATGCAGGTAAATCCTGGGGAGAGAAGGAAACAAAGCAATTAAGAAGAGCTGCAAAAAAGCTCAGTTCTACAACTGTCCCAAGAAAAGCCAAACTGACAGCCTTAGGAACAAGAACTGCACATGGCCCACACCATGATTAATGAAACAGCAAACAGCAATACCAGCTTCATTTCTACTCTGACTTTAAATAATCAATGCTTTTTGAGATTTTGTTTTTCCGAGTTTAAGGAACCATTATCTTTGAGTAAAACTGTGAATGCAGGTATTGAACTTCAACATTTAGATCTTTCTTCACAGATTTCTTAATGTTTCCTTGTATTAGAGAATGGACCCACTGCTTCAGCAGCCAGAAGCCTCACAGGAAAGGATGTTGGCTTTTGTGCAGACAGAAAGAGTCCTCCTTTTGTCAATTTATATCAAACTGTGTATGGGTTTCTACATCTAAACCATCATGGTCCTCTTTTCTTTCCTTGCCTCCTTTGCTGATTGACCCATATACTCTAGTTCCTGTATGTGCCCATCCAGCCTTTCCATAAGAAGCACTGACCAAAGAAAGCTCAAGAACTGATCAAAAGGTTTTCAGCAAATAAAAAAAAATTAAAAAAAAAAAAAATGTTCTTTTCCATTCTTTCCCCCCACCAAGTACTGGCCAACTCAGTCCTGAGATCCCTAAGGGCCATTCTGCACGTGCTTACATTGTCCTCTTCTCAACTGAAGGCATACTACTTAAAGCATAGGCATACTGAACTCCAGATCAAAACCAGACTTCTGTAAGAAAGGAAGGAAAAACCCAGACACAGAACTAATTGCACTGAAGCACTAAACTCTTTCAAATATACCAGTAAACATTCCTGAACTCACAAGTTGCACCTACCTGGAAATGGGTAGGCTACCATAATATAAAACACATCTTAGAAAAAAAAAAAACATAAAATGGTATTGAATGCCCCTCAGCACACAAACCTAAAAACCCTCCAGAGATACAGACTTCATCCATTTCAAAGGTAACAACTGAAGAGCCCTGTATCAAGTTCTGCCATTACTTTGCTCTTTATTGCTCATTATTTTAGCAGAAAAGTAACATATGGGCAAACTTAACATTTAACTTGTATTGTTTATCACATTTGAAACCAGTCAGTGAGCAGCAATCAACTTTGCCATATTATTGAAACATGAGCTGTGCTCAAATGTATCTGAAAGCTAAAATATTTTTAAAAAATAATCAAAATTAGATAACAGAAAATCTACTCAACGTCAAAAAAATTTTGACAGAGGGAAAATATATGCCGAAGTGTACACACACCTCTCACTTTACCAGGACAAGACACTATTACAGAACCAAAAAAAAATTAAATAGTGTCAGCAAGCCATTTTTCCAAGTGTCAACAGAAAGCCAAATCTTTCCATTTAAAAATATAAAAATCTTTACAATGCTTTGTGAAAATACTACATTCAGTTTCAAAAGAAACCATCTGATGGAAATAGAAAAGTATGTTAGTCAATGAATAATTTATCAAACAAGATTTTTCATTTTATACTTTATGTAGTCTTAGGCCTGAGACTCAGTAAGTTGCTATAGGTAAGTAAGTTACAGGTAACAAAAGGAACAGATCAATCTAGACTACAAATTTCTGAAGGAAAAAAATGTGGTAAAAAGCAACAAAGCACTTGACACATTTTCTATTTATATAAAGATATTGAAATTTCTTTCAGTGAGTCAAAAATTGATTATCCCTCTTAAAAGATCATGCAGAAGGAGATAAGTACCCTGTTATACAGAAAAGGTACCCATCAAATTAAGAAGTGGTCATGACATTGTCTAAAAATATTCACGTCATGTTCCGACCTATATACAAATGTTAAAATGTGACAGAATACAGAAGGATCAGGTATATTTAGGACAGCCCACCTGGATTAATAGTTAGCAAGCCAGAAGTATTTCATTACCACCCCCTTGCCTTTTTTTGTTTTTTTTAAAAAAAAAAAAAAAGCTTTACTCACTGCTTAACTGTTACTAAATAGATCACCACCATGGTTTGAACTTTCACTTGGGTATACTAAATATGAATGGACCCGCAATAGACAATCTGGTTACCATACTGAGAAAAAAAAAATAAATCAATTCATCTATATACTCCAGTGGATACATTTTTAAAATTTAAGACTCAGTTAAAAAGTTACCTAATTTCCTGAAAAAAAATTAAACTCAACTTGACAGTATTAAATTAAATCTATTCAGAATAACCTGCAGAAAGGAAATAACATAAAGATATGCACCTCGGTGTAGATAGCCATTTAAGATATGCTAACAAACTGCACATTCTCTGAAATAATCTGGTTCGAACATTTATTTGGACAGGGTTGGTAGGGACTGACAGACAGAAGAGACACCTCTGAGTCTCTCAGGTTAAGAAACAGTAAAGAAAAAATGCTCTGAAAAGCAATTCAGAAAAAGAAAACATGCTCTGAGAGAGAAGTATGAAGTAGTACACCAGAGTTAATAAAATTGTGAGTGACATGCAAATGACAAACAAGGAGTGACTGTTGAT
The DNA here is from genome assembly GCA_947846985.1 of Fratercula arctica. Classification (NCBI taxonomy): domain Eukaryota; kingdom Metazoa; phylum Chordata; class Aves; order Charadriiformes; family Alcidae; genus Fratercula; species Fratercula arctica. The sequence goes on from CANTUZ010000010.1 coordinate 34,550,806, forward strand.
TCGTACCTCACAATGCAGGAACGAAAGCATGTCTGAAACAACAGCAAGCAATCCCGAGTACAATGCACAGTTAAAGCCTGACCCTTCTTTGTCAGAGAATGTTGAAAAGTTCACAGGGATTCAAAAAGGTTTCCTACAAATTCATTTAGCAAAAATCCAGCAAGGGCTACAAAACCCAAAGACCTCTAATGGATGAAGTCCCCGAGCCCCAAATCACCATAAGGAAACACTGAGGAAGTACGGCTATGTGCCAGAATTGTAGAGGTATGACAGATAAGTGTCCCAACAACAGCTCTTAAGACCACAGTACCTTGTTCACATTCAGTCTTTGAGTACATCAGCTTCTGTTTTTTGACTGAAATGTTGGCACTAGACCACTGTTAGCTCCTAATTCTTTAAATATCACCCTAGGTCTATAGCCCAGTAGTCATTAACCTCTTCCCTAAAAACTGCTCGCACCATGCTTTGCTTGCACATACTCGCTCCTGCCTTTGACTATGACCAAGGCTGTGAAACTGATGCCTTTGACTTTTGCTTTAGGAAGAATTCGGATGCAAGAAAAACTACAGATTAATGACAAACTCCAGTCTAAGAGTTCACTACTAATTTCCTGTCCCTCTTTTTCCAAGATTTTCTATACTAACCGAACAGTTTAAATCGCGTATTTCTTATGATTATCCCAACAAGTTTCTTGTCTGTTTGATACCGGCTTTTGCGCTGTTTTGTTTGGATTTAAAAGGTAGTAAGTTTACATTCTGTGTTTCAGAAAAGAAGAGAAGCGAAGAAGAGCACGAAATAAGCTGGAGCATTGTTTCAAAACAAAATGTCTTTGCCAACGCTCATCCAAAATACAGCTTTCCAGTCCCACCTCACCAGGCATGCAGGACCGAAGAGATTTGACTTGGGCCACCTGGCAATGACTCAGCAAGGGTTCTCTCTTTCACTGAGCAATCACACTCCGTATTTTAAACCATCATTTTATTAAAGAATCCTGTTCCCTTAGCAAAAAAGTAAAACCCTGGTGAGTTTACTACTACAGTGTCTACGTAGCAGTAAGTCACTTGCAGTGAAGCTTAACAGCAATCATTTCAACATCTGCATTAATTACAGTGCTGATCAGAACGCCCAAAAAGATTATATTTATGCAGAAATATTATATGCAGTATTTTACTGAGGCATCACAGGTGTGTTCATTGTATTCATTTTAACATATAGATGCTTAAGTTTCCCTCAAAGCATCTGGTTGCTCATCTATCCTTCCAAAACTTGCCTTTGCAAGTAAGTACAGCATCAACAGACAGCAAATTATCATGTTATGGGTTATTCTGAACAGATATTTCCTTATTCAAGTGAAAGAATACATTATTCATACTGAATGAATAAATATCATTAATTCAACTGCAGCAGAAAATTTCTGCATTACAGCTGAGCAGGTTAGGATGCATTTACTAGTTACAGTGACTGCAACCCTCATAGATATTTAAGCTAGTTTTCACCTACTTCATTCAGGTCATGAGTCCAGAAACACTTCTGGAAATGGTGCCAGCTTAAGCTGCTCCTACCCTCAGCCACTTGCCTCTGATTGATCCCATACCACCTCCTCAGCCTCAGTACAACTGCTTGAAGTGCCACATGGTGAATGGATCAGGAAACTGCTCGGGGTTAAAAAAATTAAGCCAGCAGTGCCACCAAGAGAAATGTTTGTGGAACCACAGCCTCCAAAACCTCTCAAAATGTTGCCATGGGAGGGTCAATCTAAAAGCCTTAACACTGGCCCTGCATCTTTTGTGCCCATGAAGCTCTGAGCAGCATACATGAATTAGCTCAAATCCAGTTTCTGTAGGTACATGGAGGCAACTTCCTCATGGGAAGATTAAGTTGCTCCACTCCACTTAATTCTGCAAAGCGGTAACAGTTCTTTAAAGTAAAATAATTTAAGAAATCAATGAAAATATTTTTAAGAAAATTACTAGAAAGCAAAATGTCCAAGGTTCTTCTGGTTCCCCTGCTCTCACTCCATCTCATAACATGAAAAGTCAGTGGCGCATGGGAATAATATCAACTAGTAGTAACTTTCTGGATAGTCCCTATAATGAAGCAACATAGTATTAGTTTAGCCTACAATTCTCCACCAGCTTCAAAAAACAAGCTGGTTATGTGTCTCCAAGTAGAGCAGGCCTCAGTCCCCACCTAACAGGACTAGGAGGGAAACCATCCCTGCAGCAACACCAGATGTCAGTGCCCAAAGCACCAAAGCGGGCAATAATAGCATGTCACAGCAGTGTCTCTTCCAAGACAACCACCTTGTTGCCAACTTCAGGTAAACTTCTCACATGATCAATACTTACTGTCTTCCAGCAGAAGCAGCTTACTGAGTCCTACTGAAAGGGAAGGTCAAGCCTGATCCCAGCAGAGATTTAAGATCACTGATGGAACTAAGCATCTCTACAATCTGCTCACAGTAGGACCAGAAGAAGGTTGAGCTTGGTTTTGGCCAAATTTTGAAAGTACCACTTTTAAAATTCACTCAATTTGACATTAAAGAAGAATTCTGCTGTTCTCAAGCAGGTTTTGAGATCTTGGCATGTACACAGAAAGAATGGCTTCTTACAAAATGACCACTCATTCTTTAAAACTCTTCAAGCTGGCTATGCCCCGTTTTCCTGAGACACCTCCAAAGATTCACACAAAGTTCTAAAACAAGAAGAATGGGATGTAATGCAAATGTGGACTAATACACAATTTGTATGCATGGCACACAAAAGGCAATACCTGATATATATCTCTTAAAGCCTCCTGAAAGATTTAAGTATAGGATCAAACCTCCCTTTTTCCATATTTAATCACTGCTGCAAACTTTGCAACTATTCAGCAAATTAATAAATTGATTAATCCCTAGCTTGGGACACCTAAATTTTGTTTGCAATCTTGACATCCAAACAAACCTTCCTCAAAATCCATCAGTGTAAGTATACTTACCTCTTGACCAACATCATATTCAAGCTTCTATTAGTACAAAGCAAAGAGGAGGGAAGGGCAGAGTATAAACCATTGAATCCTTGCAGTTAATTTCATAGCAGCACTCCTGTGTTTGATCTTTTTGTCAAGTTACTATGAAAGAGACACTCCTTCCTGAACACTAACTGAACTAACTCTGGAAGACAGATGAGGTGACATTCACAGGCACAGGATAACAAGCTCAATCTTATTAGAAACACAGAAAGGAAATAGGAAGTTTTCTTTACTGCTGAGCCAAGAAAAGATCGCCCAGCTGATACGCACCAAAACTTACAAGACTCTTGTTGGCTTCAATACTGATACAGAACAGTAGAAACAACTGAAAATTGTCTAAATCGCTGTTGCATTTTTGAGCTTCTCCCACTCCTTTCAAACCAACTTCAAAACACACACAAAATGCATCCTACAACAACATTCCTTGTCTGGATGCAGAGGCAGCAGTTATGTGATAAATTCTGGCATGTTTTTAGCATCATCTCCAATAGCTGGAGTAAATAACGTGACAGGCTCCTCACCAACAACTTGCTCTTCATCTTTAACCCAGATGCTAGCACAGAAACATGTAGTATTTTTAAATTCCATTAACCACCAACAAGCTACGCACAACTAGTTTAAAGCATATTTATTTATTTTATACAATAATTTTACTGAAGATTTTTCTGCATCTTCCAGTTTATTTCAAGGTTAATGAGACAAAGCTGCAGAGCATATACTTCTAAAATAAGGAATGAAAAAAACTACTTCATTTTTGAACAGATTAGCTCAAATGAATTCAAAAAATAAATATGTTCAGTTTCTCCTTGTACACTAGCTTAATGAAAGTAAAACAGAGGACAACACACAAAACACTGCAGCAAAAATCAATGTGTGGCAGAAAACAAATGTAACTTACAGAAGTGCGGCTCTGTGCCTGTATGACAAAACCGTATCACATTCAGAAAGTTTGGGAATGCAGAAGCAGGAAAATTAAAACAATTACAGATCATAAAAAGACTGGGTAAGACCTGCTCCATACAGAGGGAAGGCAAATTTTACTTCATCCTTTAGTGAGAAACCATCACCATATGGAGTACTTCTCTAAAACATCTTCTTTTATTTTCAAATTATCAGCAATTATTTCAAATTATTTTCATGTTATCTGGAATACAGTATTGATAGGTTTCCATTACATTTTATGAATTTCCATTTTACTGTTAAGCAAGTGAAAATTTAGTTAAAATAGACACAAAGTCTGCCACTATTCTCTTCAAATGGTTTTACCAGACATACAGAATTTTTAACAATTTCCTGTTTGTAAATTACCAAAGATGAGATACTAAAAAAAAAAATTACAATTTACCAAAACTATTACTGTATTGCCTCCCCCACAATATCTTACTAATTTTACTTTAAATAAAAATCAAACATCTGCTTCAAACTATCACTAATATTTAGGTTTTTATGAAGGATATCTAACATGGCGATTTCTTGCCACAATATATTTCCCTATGCCCAATTACTCGATGTAACGTCTGCCTATCATGAGACATTAAAGACTACCAAAGTACTCAGTTCTTGATTTTGTCTTCCAATCCATGGACGTCATGGCAGCAAAATTCACACATCAATAAGTAAGTACTTACAAATCACTGCAACTTACAGCTATACCCTTTATTAAGGGTTGCACATTATGTGCTTAAAAGCTTATTTCCATTTTCTCTTTCATGTGGAGAAAATATACAGCTGAATATATGATTATATTCAATATACAACTGCAGGACCATGAAAAGCCAGAGAACTCTGAAGCACTTCTGGTAAGCAAAATTTTTAATAATTTGATTTACATTTTAAAAAATTTACTCCTCTAAATACGCGCTTTTTAAGCACAATATAAGAAAGCACCTCTGCCATCACTATGTCAAACCCTGGAAGTAGTGATTAAATAGACATTTTGCAACCTCTGACCCAGAAAGCAATTCTTATGGGACAGCAAAGACCAGGGAGATCATATGGCATTGACTCCACCCCTTTCCTCCCAGCCAGTCCTTTATTTACCCGGAGTTATCACTGCAATCAGAGCAGGACACAGGCTTTTCCAGGCAGTTAGCAGTAAGGAAAAAAAGAGCTCCCAGCTTCCTCTAATAACACCCACTGCTGCTTAAGCGGAAAAATAGTTATGAATTCTCTCAATGACTAGTGAAACACACACACATACACATATATATATGTATACACAACTTCTTTTTTTGCTTGTATTTTTGTTTTTAAATAAATGCTTTTCATGCAACAGGAATGTTCAAGAATAAAAGATCAAGAGATCTAACCATCGAGTTGTGACTCAGACCATGAAAATGATCAAGAAAACTCCTGGATTAAATTTTATACATTGCACACCTTGTACCTGTATAGCAGGTGTTTTTAAACGTCTATAAACATTACAGGATGATTAAGAGGCATGGGTTCCAAATCCTGGCAAGAAGGATCTGCATGTAATGGCAACAGCATTCATCTTCCAGAAGACCAAGAGCACTCGCAACCAGTGTCAGTTGTTCTCACCATATTCCCCAATAGCAGTGAATTAATAGGAAAGCTGAGGAAGGCAAAATTTCCATAAAACAGTGTGAGAAAAAGACACTTTAATACTGTCCTCTTTCTTTGTAAAATAAATAAATCCATCCATTTTAGGAACAAACATATACTTTTCATGATTCTAACGTAGCAGATTAGTAGTCTAAGGAAAGAGTAATTTAACATACTTTTATGGAGTAGGTGAGACCTATCAAGAAGAAAATACTGGATAACTGAGTTCTTTGCTTCATTTTCTTACCAGGACAATAATTTCAACTATAAAATAATTCATTAATTTAGTTATGAAAATACAACCATGAAACAAACTTAGCAACGTAAGAAAACTGGAGCCTTCATTTGCCTCCTCACCAGTGGAGAGAAGCTAGTCCAGCCTTCAGGTCTGGAGTTCCTGATTTAATGAGTAGCTCTGTTCACAGCAGAACTAATGAAGCTTGGTTTCCTGCAGATTTGCTCCTACAAGCCCTGTGGCCACTTAACGTTAATTACGTCAGTTGCCTCTAAGCTTGCCCATGTCTCCCTAGGATCCTTCACCTCATAAAACTCTCCATTTGTCCATATATTCCCATATCCAAATGCTTACACTTGCTCCCATGCTTTTGTGAATGCTCAGCTCTTTCTCATGCCCTTAAACCCACCTTCACATACCATCAGCTCCATCCCCCATCACCTACCTATCCATACAGGGCTAAGCAAGAGGCAGCATATGCGGTAGCCGGTTTGAAGCTCACTGCATGCTGGTTGGCCAGCTGGAGACCACCTCTTTGCTTCCAGGAGGACTGCACAAAGCGCCATGACCTCCTTGCCTTCATGGTTTTTTGGGAGGAGGGCTCTCACAGCCCCTCCAATGTCAGCTTTCAACAGAATGGAGAAAGGCAATCTTTCTCAGACCTCTCCCTGCTCTTAAATTGGTTGAAACTGACTGGGGGGATTCACACTTAAGGAAGAAAAAATAGAAAGGCAATGTAAATGATCCATCCTTCCAAAGTTAGGATTAAAAGGTAACTCGGCTCCGTCCAGTTGCAAAGCATCTTGAAAATGCCCACAGCTGCCCTCCTCCCTTGCTGCGGATGAGGGCACCTTCTGTGTGTCTACAAGTCCATCCCACTCAGAAGGGCCAGGGATACACAAAATTGACAAAAAGTCAATTTGAACATTTTTATGCCGCACCCTGCGGGCAGCAATGAAAGTGTCAACAAGAATTACCATTTCACTCCACTGACGAGTAGCAGAAGGGTCTGGAGCTATTCATAGGGATGGCCACCTCAAAAGGAAAGCCAGGGAAGGATAAGAGCAGCACTCACTCCAGCAAGGACAGCACACGTGGAACCTGGACTAACCGAAAAATGCCCTTGTCCTTCACCGGGGGCACGGGAAGAGGATACTTGTGTTAGCATATATCAACTAATGAGAGGTTAATGGACATTACCAATGCAAAAGGAGAGCCTAACCCACAGAAACTACCTGTTGCTAACAGAAACCTTATCGTTTCTTCCTCTACCCACTCCCTTTGTGATCTATACTCGTTTGTGCCTTGGGGACAAAGAACATGTAACACAAAAACCAAACATTGCACTTGGAAGGGGCAATGATGCTCCAGTAGTTAAGTACTAGTCTGTGACTTGTTAGACCTAGATAATATTTCCAAAACCTTCCCAGGTTTCCAGCACTCCTAGATGAGACCAGGAATATATCTACATAGCATAATGCAGTGCTGTGCAGCTAGCTGGAACAGCAGAAGGAATATGGCCACGTTAGCACTGCACCCAAGCTGAAGTGCAGGCTGGAGCACCCATCCTGCTTCTCAGGTAGTTTGGATCTATCCAAATGGCGCTCCGCTACGACACGCAGGCATACCCTTAGTCATCCTGCCTCAGAAACCAGCCGTACCACAACAGTTCTTTCCTAAATTACCAAGAATTGTAACGAAAGAGTAACTGAAGAGAAAAACACTCTGATACCAAACTTAGGAAGAGGAGCAAGTACTTAAAACAGGCAGCACACAGTATCTGTTTAACATAATGGATACAACCCCTGAAATGCCTCGTTTTAGCACCCTTTCTCTCTTTATGTCAGCTCTGCCCCTAGAGTTTACAAATTATGGCTCTGTCTTGTAAATGTTAGTAAACATCTCCTCAAACGTTACTCTGTTTCCATAATTGTATATAGATTCTAGAGAATACTACCCTGCAAGAATAACATCCAAAACAGGTTCTAAAAATAAAGCATTCTAGACGATTCTCACATATAACGAAAGGTTGAAAACACAGGCCATTTCGTGAAGAAGGGCATGAACAGCACACTACTTGAATTATAGCTGGAGAGTGGAGGAAAAAAAACAACCCACAATACAGTAAAAAAGTAGCTTTTCAAGTGTCATATACATTCTGTTTCTAAAACAAAGCTGAAAGCCTGAGATATATGAAAGCAAGAATTCTTAATTTTGTGAATCACGCTTCTCACACCAAGCAAACAATAATCTCTAAAACCAGGCAATTGTTTGCGTGATGAGTTTGTAAAAAACGCAACATTCCACACCAAACCGTGTTCGGCTGTGAACGCCTCCCCCTTACCAGCAGCAATATGGATTGCCCAGCGCAGTTCGGTGATTCCTTTTTTCAGCCTACGTAATGCCCATTTACATAGTCGTGATATTTTTAAATGTGCCTTCAGAAGCACCCAATAACACAAAAACATGGAAGGAGACAAACCACTGCAGTAACGTAGCACTCATTCGACCACAGAATTCACAAGTAAAATAACGACCGAGTCCAGGGAGCACAATAAAACTCCATTTTACAGATTATGCATTCAGAGCACTAACCCAAGGAAATCCTGGTCGTGTCGTGTGTCCCCCCCCCCCCCCCCTCCGGGTGAGAGTGTGCCCGGGCACAACAGCACATACCCTAGCTCCTTCGCCACCCTCCACGCACATTCCTACACCCCTTAGGAAAACAGTGACAGCGGACATAAAAGGAAGGGGAAACAATGACATTCTTTTAATAACGGCGTTGGCCACCGCGTCCAGCACGGTGGACCCGGCCCGTCAGTGCTACATGACGACAGTTTCTGCATTCCCCGGGAACAGACGCATTCACCCCCCAGCTCCGCTGCTCCAGCGGCAGCGGACCCATTTTCCCCCTCGCTGCCCAGGCCAGGTATTCGCCTTCTCCCACCGCAGGCGGCTGCACGGCCGGGAGCCGCATCCGCGCCTTCGCACAGGGGCACGAAGGGGGCCGCCACCTCCGTCCCCACCACACACAGGCCGAGGGGAAAGGCGCCTCGACCCCCGGCTCCACGCCAGCCGTCCCCGCCGCCGGGGGGAAGACACGCACCGTCCCCCGGCACCCGCCGCCACTCAGGCGAAGGGGCTGTGTCACGCCGGGCCCGCCCGGAGCTCCCCGCTGCCTCCCCCGTAGGGCCCGCGCCGCTGCCTCGGTGTCCCCCCCCCCTCCACGGCCCGGGACGCGGCTCTTACCGCCAGGTCGTGGCTGTGGGAGTCCCGCTGGGAGACGGCGCGGATGACCCCGGCCCGCCAGCGCCCGCTCTCCGGCGGCTCCTCACCACCGCCGCCGCCGACGCACAGGAACCGCTTCCCCACCAGCTCCGGCCGCGTCTCCACAGCCATGGCCGCCGCGCAGGCACCGCACCAGCCGCCGAGCCCGCTCCTCTACGGGCCGCCCATAGCGAGGAGCGGCGCGGCAGAACGGGACAGGCGCGGAGGGGGGGCTCCTCGCCTCAGCGGCGGGGCTGGGTCAGGGCCCCTTGGCCGGGCCGGGGCCGCTCCGCCGCCGCCGCCTGACACAAACACCGAGGGGCGGGGGGGAAGCGGGGGGGGGGAAGAAGGGAAGGGGGGGGGGGAGCGGCCGGGGGCGCGCGCTCCCTCACCGCCGCGCTGCGGCCCCGACCACTCCGCCCACGCAGCCCACTGCCATGGAGACCGATACCACGCGCCGTCTCCCTCCGCCAGGCAGCGCGCGGGGAGGGGGGCGAGCGGACGCCGACGTCGAGCGGCAAAGAGTCCGGCAGCGGCACCCGGGCTGGGATGGCCCCGGGATCCCCCAGCCCGGCTGCCGGTGCCGCAGGATGACTGTCCCCCTCCGAGGTCACCTCATGAGCTTTTGGAAGCGTAACACGTGTGGTTCAATGGAGAGCTGCAACACCTAACGAAGCCATGTTCTGTAGTAATTACCATGGGTTTATTGCGGTGTTTTGGTTTTTTTATTCCATAAAGCCTGTAGTCATGCCCTGTTTGCATTTGGTTTTTTTTGTTTTTAAGGGTTTTTTTTCCTTCACATTATCTAGAGGTGCAGCGCTCCTGAAACTTGTGCCTCGCTCCGTGGGGAGCGGGTTAACGATCTCTCATTTAGCACCAGAGAGCAAATTTGAGCGGTGCAGTTTTTGAAAAATAGATGGTGGGGCGAAAGGCGATAAGTCAGGAGCGCCAGCTTAGCGCATTCCCATGTATGTCAGTGGAACAAATAGCTTCTGGTACGAGAGAAGTTAATTAACAAAGAAAAAAACCCAACCCATCAATTCATCAGTCACCATAAGTTTGTTCCCTGTACTAGAATAACTTAGGAGACATAACACACCTGTAAGAACCTACAGCTGCCTGGCATCCCATTGTGGCAGTAGACTGGGGACGCGTGGAGGTGTGCTCCTTAGAAGCTGTAGAAGAAACCGCAGTGCCCTTGTGCTGAATGAGATCTCCATCCACATTTCAAACTGGAAGAAGGGAGATTGAGGTTAGACATTAGGAAGAAATTCTTTCCTGTGAGGGTGGTGAGACACTGGCCCAGGTTGCCCAGAGAAGCTGTGGCTGCCCCATCCCTGGAGGTGTTGAAGACCAGTTGGGATGAGGCTTTGAGCAGCCTGGTCTAGTGGGAGGTGTCCCTGCCATGCTTGGAACTGGATGATCTTTAAGGTCCTTTCCAACCCGAACCATTCTACAATATCAAGGTAATGCTACAACTGACAATAAAAATCCTGCACTCTTCCAGAATGAGCAAAAATTATGTAAGTACAGAGAAGTTATGAATAAGGAGCGTAAAAAGAAGTTACAGGGACAACTAAATAAGTATTAATCACATCGAGAGTCTTTATAGTTTTATTAGATTCCCTCTTGTTTAGCCAAAGAGTAATTTGAGATTATTACTGAATTATACACTTAAGTAGATTACATCAGTGTGCAACAAACCATAAAATATGCCAAAAAAGCCAAGATACACGACTCTAATAGACCGAACTTGTGAATTTCTCATAGAATACCTAAATATTAAGAACCGAGTACTTTTAAATTTGTTCCAAAAATTCATGTCACAGAGTGCTGACACCAGAATTATGCTCTGGTATAGATTAGAATTCACTAAAGGCTACTGTTCAGTGCTGTGTCATTTTATAGCTGTTATCACCTGAAGATACCAGTAAGATCAAGTAATGTCAATGTTTCAATGTTAATTCCCATGGTCTGCTGCCAGGTGAGAAGGGCAGGACCTTTGCCCAGCTCCCCACCACACTGCCCAGCACCGCGCTGCTCAAACAGCTTTTCACATAGACCATGAGAAGAGGACTTCAGGGGGAACCTTGGCATGTCATCAGGGCAGCTTCCCTCCCCAGTCACGCCGCATCTCAGCTCTTCACCTTCATCTTCTACCTTCAGCAACTTATTTTCTTGGCCTCTTTTCACTTACCCATTTCTTCTTTGCTTCCTGCCTCCCTCCTTGTTTCTCTGCAAAGTGCTGGAAACTGGGAGAGTGTTAGATGCTCAGGGTGTGGATAAGTCAACTCAGAACATAAAATAATGGTGCAGCGGCCCAAGGCCTGAGGATAGCCTAGAAACTAACTTTTAGATGGTCTGTGCCCCATCACACTTCAGCAGGACTTCTTCCTTTCTCAGAAGCCTTCGCAGGTGTCACACCAATACATTCATTCCCATTTCAAAGGAACCCCTCTTCTATTTTCTTGGTAAATATTATGCAATGCTTGAACTGAGAATTCAAAGCACCAAAATTCTCAGGATTGAAAGGATTAGGGATGGTATGAATTGATGCATCTTCTGTAGACAACAGAAGGAAGCCTCTTCTTGCAGATAACTCCAAGAAGGTCCTTCTGGAGCTCAGGGAGAGCCAGGCGCCCATGGGCAACACCAGACCAGAGCTGACACGTTCAGGCTGTACAATTCCAGAAAAAAAAAAGAGAAGGAAAAACCCCTCTAAACTGTGGCCAGGGAAGGAGACTTTTCTTAGGAAATCTACCACAGGCAAACTTCCCCATTGCACTCCTCCATGGCCCCAGTGCAGCTTTGGCAGTAAATACAGTGGCTGATCAATTCAGTCACCAGGATTTACAGGCAAAGCAAAAAAGTTCAGCCATCCCAACAAAGGAAAAATGACCCTGACACTAGATATGACCCACTGGGTCTGTCCTCTTTCACCCAAAATGCACATTAAGCCAACGCTAACCACCTGAGCACACCTGGAAGATGCAACCAGGTCTTGCCACAAAGGCATGGGGATAGGAAGATGAGGGGAAACAAGACTCAGTTTTCTATTGCTTCAAGCATCAACAAAAGAGATTTCCACAATTTCAAGAATCACTGCATCTTCCATCTTTTGCTATAATTGAAAAAATATTGATAGTGCTGTTTATATCTTCAACAAATAGCTTCTGTGGCTATAAACCCCACTTCAGCTGGGCATTTAATCACCTGAAAAGGCTGTCATGCATGTAGTGTATTAACAGTATCCTTGAAATTGCACAAATTGCTAAATAAAGGGGGTTTTCTCCAAATATTTTCAGTCCCACTTCCCTGAAAGTATATACATTGGTCAGTTGCAAAATGAAGATCTTCACTGAGCTATTTCTAACTTTCAGGTTGAAATGCAGCACAGCCTGTATTAGCAGTAATTGCACCTTCTCCATACAGATAAATACTGCATTTAGAAATGGTTATTTCCACTTTGCAGGAAGGCAAATTGAGAGAGGAAGGCAAAATGACTTGTCACTGTCACAACTCTTAAGCAGAATGAATATTGAACCAGCTCTTCCTAAAATTCTGTGTTGTGTACTTTTAAATCTATCTTACCTTTCCTTGGGAGATAGCAAACATCAGTTTCCTCTGAATTCTTAATTCCTCTGAAATGTGGAAAGTCACATTTAATGTTTTCCAGGGCTCAGCATCAGAAAACTAAGAATCTATATTTAATAGAGACTTGCATCATTTGGTTTAAAAGTTTCCTAACTTGACGATTCACAGCCACGACAAAACCAGTTTTTCCTCAAACATCAGTTATTCCTACTACAAAGCTAACTTTGGATTTCCAGCCGTCTTACCTTATCTTCCACACAGAGTCCAAAGGCTTTTCTTAATGCATCCTACCAAAAACATCTTCCTTGAAAACAGTTCTTTGAGTAGTGAGACAGTTCTTGAGCGCCGAATGGGACACAGGGTCAGAGGGAAAACACAATTATTTAAAGACAGCTATTTAATGCAGGCGCAAAGGTTGCATGAAACACCTAGGGGTGCAAAAGCGCATGACAGTAAGAGTTGTGGTTTGGGAGATTGCCTCCCCAGCTCTACCACTAACATCCCGTACAGTGATTCACTGTTACTGGCATCCCTGACTGTCTACAGCCAGGACAACTCCATCTGGGGCTGTCGACTGACTGACCACCCCTGATCTTTTCCTGCGTCCTGGCTTTCTCACTTGTAAAAGGGCTGCAAATTTACTGCTATATTTACACTGCAGGTGAATGCAGCACCCCACCGTACCCAGGTATTGCCTTCAGGACTGCCTCAACACCATCCTGGCTGTTGCTACAGCACACAAAGGAGGAAGATTTAAGTTTATTGCATTTGCGAATCACTCCAGCCATATCTGCAGCAGAAAACACTGTAGTTCACAGGGTGCCACTCCATCAACGCTGACAACAGTAAGGAGCACTACTGAGCCTCCATGTGATGTTTCACAGTCAATTTGTAGCCTAGAACAGATGAATACTCACAGCGCGCTCCAATTCCAACATTTCTTTCTGTTCTAGTTAATGAGGTATCACCAAAAGATGGCTGAACAAATTAAATAAATATGGCCTTCAATACATCCCCTTCCTCGGGAGCTTGCTGACATCTTAAGATATTAACCCATCCATATTCCCCCCTTCCTTCTTGTCACCCTCACACACTTACCATTGCCTTGTTCTTGAGCCAGCAAAATAGACCTCATGAGCATCCCACATCTGGTTTAAATTCGCAGCCAGACAGCTCAGCCCAGTGAAGCTGCAGGGGTGGGTTCTGCCGAGTCCTGGGGCTCCTGCCCTGGAGCTGCTGAGATGTCACTCACCCCTTGTCCTCTGCCGCGGGGCTTGCCACCTCCCTCCCTCTGGGGATGGGGACACCTCTCTCCAGCTGCCACCACTTTCTGCTGTAAGTATTTAACTGCAGCCCGAGGGCAGAGCACCATTAGAACATTACTGCACCGTGGTAAGAAACAGCTCCTCTCACTCCTGGTGGGTTTGCACCCTATAGAGGTAAAAAGCAGAGGGTGGGGGAATAGAGATAACAAGGCTGTTGGTTAGTCTCCACCTTTCCCTGAATACCTACAGGCTTAATTCCTCAGATGAATCTTCAGCATCCCGGCTTTGGCCTTATCAGATAATGTCCCCATCTAAAACAACTTATTTGAATTTGCCTGGGGGAAGATGTTCTCAGTTTCTTCAAGTCAGAGACAGAAGATGTCATTTCCTTGGCGAATGGTCACTCAGCGCAGTGCAAGCATTGAGAGCAAGGCTGCAGCAGTATAATGTTTTTGTGGCTATTTTGTGGCCATCCTAGTAATGTTAGATCTCCATTCAAGTTTCTTCTTTACTTTTCAGTGAGCTGCAGGTGCCAGCTTGAGGCTTTGGTACTTCTCAGGAATCAGACAGAGCTTTAGGAGCACACAGTGCAGAAGGAATTTGCACCTGTCAGCTGCTAACAGAGCTCTACTGGGACAACGCGCACTGTAATGCCCAGAAGAAAGCGCCAGAACTGACAACAAAATATTATTTAGCTGAGGGGCTCTGCCTACAGAACAACACTCCAGAAGGGATGGGGCATATTCAAAGCCTGAGCAGCTTCAGCAGCGCTGATGTTCCTCCTGAGAAGACCAGCCTTTCACTGGGCTGCTCCTGGCATCAATACTCCCTTCTCCTGTCAATTGCTTACACACAAAACCTGAAACCAATCATCCTTAAAAATCAATTAATCACCTGCCCAGGAACCTTCACCTGCAGTAGCGCTTCCTCCCACTCGCACTAAGGCTGTATAAAGGCCAGTAAGTGGTTTGCTACTGTTGGCAGAGCATGAGGTGGTGGGATAGATGGATGTATGGAAGTGCTGCCTTTTCTTGTGTAAGTTCCTGGAGGGACAGCTTTGTGGGTTATCCAGTGTGTGGGTATTTTTGTTTATTTTTACCTAATGCTAAACGTTTGGCTATTGCTATCTATGTGTTTTTATAATTAGTAGGTTTCTAAGATCAGCAGATGGACAACAGTAACAAAACAAACTGCTAAAACATCCCTGAAAACATAAACAGCCCTGTGAAGGCAGCTATTGCTTCTATCTTGGTTTTAAGATGTGTTACAGTCTCCCAGAATCTTGTAGAACAACTTCTTTTTGTGTTGGATGAAAGGTGTGTAAGTAGATCACTTTATGAGTAGATACCATTACTGATTAAAAGAATAGGATACATTTAGCACTGAAATAAATTAATAGCTCTTCTTTGCATTAACTGGGAGCTGCATCAAGACTCTTATCCTCACTGGAGAGCACTGGTGTATTGTGTAGTAAAGATAAAAAAGGGAAAAGGGGTAACTAGAGCTGGCTGGAACCTTCTGTTCCAAGTGCTTCAATCCACTATGTGTGGCACGCTGTGGGCACCTTTAAGAACTCTAATTTAGGAGGCAGGAGTCTTATAATCTGATTAGTACTCTGTATGTAACTTTCTCAATGTTTATCTCAAAGCTTCTTGTACATCTTTAAAAAATTGCTATTAAGAGCTGCATTGGTGCTGTCATCCAGGTACCCTCCTGCTACTGAGCAGAACACATGGTTTCTGTAGGAATTGTGTTGGGGTTGGGACCCCTTCAGAAGCAGGAGCTCTTGCCAATAGCACCTTGGACTGAAATCACTTGTATTACTTATCCTGATATAATTAAAGCAGGTGATGGTTACAGCGAGGAAATGGCTTAGCATGCTGATACACAATAAATGCAATAAAAAGCTCATGGGATGCTTTGGGGTCTAGAAAAGCTCTAGAGGTGAGGTGAGAAGTAGCTACGTTTAGTTATCATTAAACTATGCAACAGGTAGGGAAAGTGACTTGACAATGTTACTTATGGCTACTGCCTTGGCTGGAAAAAAAACCAGAAAGCAAGCTGGCTCGCTCTGAAACTGAGGTAGAAAGAAAAGCTCACAGGCAGTCACTTGAAAAAAAAAAAAAACTAAACTTTTAGCTAACTTTTCTTTTTGTAAGGTTCTATAATATCCTTTCTCCTCAACTACTTCAGTCTGCCTTACCCTCACTTTCTCACTACTCTGCTATCCAAATTCCTTTGCATTTTCTTAGTGTAACTGTAGTACTTTTATCTAGATATCATTAAGCACAATTGTTTGCTATCAGCTTTGTCTAAACCAGTAACTATCGCATGTGGTACCTACTCTTTAACAAACTTTTCTGATTGCTGTTTTTGTGTGATGCTCATTCTTCTTTCAGCCTGCCAGCAAACTGTCTCCAAACTGGACTAAAACCAATACACAGGTTTCTTTCTTGTATTCCAGCTGCCTGTCTTGTTATGTTTCTGTGTCAGGAAAGGCTAACAAATTAGTGTTAATTGTGTCCTGCAATTCCGTAATAGCTATTATTTAATAATATTTACTTCCTTGGTAAGGATTGTCTTAATACTTCACAGTGCTGTATGGCACAGGATATGAACAAATGATGTTTCTGATCAAGTAAGAGGACTTTCTTATTTTTGCTGGCACTAAAACTATCACAAACTTTCTACTGAGCCAGTAACTTCTTCAACTAATTTACTGTTCTCATTAGGAGTGTTCCAGGGTCTGTTTGTCACATTTGTTCAGGCTATACTCAAAATTGGTCCTGGAAAGGGAATTGATTTAAGTCTGTCCTTATCGCAAGAACTGTAATGAAACATTACATCTTATAATGACAATCTGAAAAGGCGCAGACCTACATAAGCAGAGAGACGAGAAGGGACTTGCTCGTCTTCTTGGAGTTAAGAGCAGAAGATTGTGTTTGATTGCTGCTGTGTCATTTAATTGAATGAAGAGATTGTCTCGGAGTCACGGACTAGTTGAGGTTGGAAGGGACCTCTGGAGATTGCCTCATCTGACCCCCCCTGCCCAGAGCAGGGCCACCTACAGCAGACTGCTCTGGGCCATGTCCAGCCAAGTTTTGAATATCTCCAAGGCTGGAGACTTCACAGTCCCTCTGGGCAACCTGCTCCAGTGTTCAACTTCACAGTGGAAGAAATATTAAGTGTAAATGGGATTTCCCGTATTTCAGTTTGTGCTTGTTGCCTCTTGCCCTTTCACTAGGCGCCACTGAGAAGAGGCTGGCTCCTTCTTTACTCCATCTTCAAAAAAAGATTCCAGCAACCACTCTTATTTGTATTAGCAACACCCTGATTATTACCAAGTCTATATTACACATTCATTATTGATCTTGTGGTGCCAAAGGCATCCACTTCTCTGTCTGGATCTAACTCCCTGAGTTATCTTCCTTGGGTTCCCATCCCAGCAGTGCTACCTGCTTACTGTATCTGCATCCCCGCTGCTGCTCAGGTTGCCTCTTGCACTCCCATAGTGCTCATGAATTGAGACTGGAAAAGGTAGGAGCAAAAATTGGCGCTCTCACTCTAGTTCAGCCAGTAGATAGCTTGCTTGCCTTCAGCAAATCAGCTCTGGGGATGCAAAGCGCAGACCAGCTGCTCTAGCCTACAAACCAGGGAGTTATCTCTCTGCCTGAGGTAAGTCCGAAATACGGGTAAAGCTCTAAAACTTAGAAAAGCACGTATGCTGTAGCTGAAGCATCAACTGATAGTAAACATGACTGAATTGGGAAAAACATTCTTGTAAAGAAGGACTAGGGGAGAAAGAGGAGCTCAGTCCTCAGTAGTTGCAGGTATCTGTATTGCTGTTGTTGTTCCCAGTGTAATTGGGAACAACGCACTTCTCTGTGTGATTGTTTTCCTGTTGCATATGATTTCTGGACCTGAAGTGGACCTTAAGCTGCTCCTGTCCCATGATATTTTGTAGGACCATAGGCAGGAATCCAAAGGAACCATCTGCTTTAGATTGTGCAGATCTGTAACATTCAAAAAATGCTCTTAATACAACACCTGCTGACAAAAATTTAGTAAGGTGTGTGCAGGTGGTTGCATGCAGGACACAGAGCTGAGCACAGAGCGCACAGGTCTGCAGAAGACCTACCTCCTTCCAGCGCGTGGTCTGAAGATAGGCTTGTTCTTGCTATCAAGTACTAAATCCAAGAACCTCATGGGTGCCAGAGGGAGTACTGTGCTACCCTTTCTATATTTAGATACTGATCCTGCTTTAAGAGTAATAGGCCAAAATACTTGTTAGCTCTAATATTAGAAGTAGCTGAAGGGAGGCAAAAGGAAGAATAGTAAGTGAAGGTAAATCTTTGTGTCTCGGTCCTCTGTTTTTTCCCTCCCTGTCATCTTTTTTCTTCTAATCAAAGTGCTGAAAACTTTGCTCTGGTATTACTGAGTTGCAGCAGTAACTATATGGGAATAGTCATTATTTAACCACACCTAAAGAAAGATGACCCCAAATTAAAAAACACTGAGTTGCAATCGTAACCGCAATGAGAGAATACAGCGTGCAGAAATCTCCCCAGCACAAGCTGGTCTGTATCTAAAAGTGCTGCATGTAACCTAGACTTCAGAAAAGGCCAACAAGTCATTTCTGCTGGCTTTGTAATTCCAATGATGCTATTTACCTGAAGTAGACTGTAGATGACTGCATTTGGGATGATTCAGAAAGGTCAAGGTCCAAGGCGGGTGTTGAGCCAGCCTGTGTGGCTGCACTGGTGTCCTAGACTGGAGGGTGACATTCCCTTTGCAGGAAGAGGCCTCAAATGGTTCTTATTAAACCCATAATTTGGGACTCTCATATGCCTGAATGTAATGCAAATACGCTGTCTTTCTCATCTGAAGTTACCGACAACAGAAGGCAAAATGAAAGTTCAAGGAAATGGTTATAATGAACACCACCTCAGAGCCTTGTGCTGACTTCTTTTTTTATGTCTTAGCCTGCTTTGAACCCTCTGAGTAAGTTATGTCCCATCAAACTCGAACACTTGTGTTTCATGTTAAGTGAGCTTTTTTTTTTTGTACAAAAACGAGGCTGAAAGCACACATTTTGTGTTAACTGCTAATCCAATTGAAGACTGAAGTTGTTGCTACAAGAGATTTAGTGGTGGTTACAGCTGTGATGCAACTGAGCTGCAGGGAAATAAAGTAAGGGAATATATTAATTTCTTTCTTCCAGTGTTTGCATTAGCTACAAGACTTGTTCTGTGCCAAGGCTCATGGAACTCGTGTACTTGACTTGTATCTGAGAACCAAGTGGGTCAACCACGTAAACTTTACAGCCACTCAAAACCACGAAGGTGACTTTGTGTTTCTTAATCCAGCTGATCAACATGCTTAATTGTTGAACAACCATCACTTGGGAAGTCAGTCATCCTAAGTATTTTGGAGATCAGCTGCTGAGGTTCCTGAGTTTTGGGTTTGGTTTTTTTTTTTCCCCTGTGTGTTACTTCTAGTTTCATGTACCTTGGTGAATTGTTTTTCGAACTTGGGACAAAGGATGAAAAAAGAGCATGTGGAAGAACTGTGTCCATACAGGAAGATGGTGGGAAAGGGGGCTAAAACAAACCAGCTCCCAATTCCCATCTTTGACTTGTTGGACAGTGATGTTCGGTGTTGATTTTTGATGGCTAACAGTTCTTTCTAGCAACTTCTGGGAGACAAGGGGTATGCAAAAAACGGTAAATGTCTGTGGGAAGAAGTTTTGATTTGTCTAGACAGAGCTTCCTTGACATAATGTAGATAATTGTTCCCTAGCCTCCTGCAGACTACCAGAGCAGCTAAAGCAGCAGTGTATTTATGCCTGTTAAACCAGAAGTTCTGCCTATTGTTTTTCCTGCCTTCATCGCTTTCCACTGCTGTAGTCCAGCTATATTATACCAGGACATTAAACATTCAGCATCCAGAATGTCTAGACAGGCTGAAAGACTGACTGTGCTCCATTTTTTTTCAGAATCAACTTTCCTAAGAACTGAACGGCTATTTGGAAAGAGAAGGTGGCAGAGCTCCTGGTATGAGACGCATCTTCAGGCTGCCTTCTGAAGCGAGTACAGAGCAACACAGTCTGGTAGGGATTTCTAGCAGTGCACAAAATTCCTGTGCAAGCCTCCCCCTGCTCCCCAGAGAGACTTCAAGCCTTTGACAATTACTGTTAATGTCTTAAACAGCTTGCACTTGTATTCCAAGGATACAAGACTATGTAGAAACGTACCCTGTTAGCTGGTAATGTCCTGTTAAAATAACAGAGGAAAGGACTAAAGGGTGACTTCCTTGCCACAGAGGATGGTAAAGATCTCTCTGAGGCAAAATAAATGGTTTTCATTTAAAGTATGGGACCTGTGGATCAACAGATATATTTTGCTGTGCAGATCTGCTGGTTTTAGCTAAACAAGCAAGCAAACAAAAAAGCCAAGCTTTTTCCATATGATTTTCCATATAACCTTTGTCATTTTTCACAGTGCTGACCTTAGTCACTCCATATGGGAAGAAGCAACTATGTGTTTCCTGCAAGGTGGAAATGAATGTTGTCTCTAGAAGCTTTGTAAACTGTGCAAGTTGGACACAATATAAGGGCTGATGATCCCATTGCTGTTAATCTACCTGCACACCGTGTATGATTGTGCTATGTGTCACAGAAGCCTTAAACTTTGATTTCAGACCCCAGAATACAGCTGAGAGGCTTTATCAGAGGTGAGCAGGGAGGGAGGGCAGCCAGCCCAAACAGTTTGGGCTGTGGAATCCATGTGTCACTTGCAGGAGTGAGGACACAAGGGTGCTCCTATCCAGCTGTACCCTTGGGGTCTGTTCCAGCTCCCTCTTTCCTGGGTGTCTGAAGATTTCCAAGGAGCCTCATGCTAACTCTCTTAATTTCCAGCGAGAGAGAACTGCATCCTTGTGTAAGCGCTTAATAACCCGGGCTCCTCAAAGCAAAGCAGATTTTGCTGTATTAAATATACACATCAACAAAGCCTTTGGACTGGTAGCCAGGGTACTGAGAAGCTGCACGCAAGAAAGATGCCCCCATCAAAGAGGGCAAACAGCCGAATGCGAGCATCCAAGATGATGGAGTGACTAAAAGTATAACATTGTGTTACCTCTATTAATGAGTATAAAATGTAAGTGTCAAATTTATTATCTTATGCCATTCAAAGTCATATAAAGTTAATAGAAATCCAGTTACAATGTCTGTATGTGAAAGTGCTGGAAAAACTTGGGGACAGAGCTATAGAAATCTACCATAAAGCATTTAGGGACTGGAAAAAAAAGTCATTTAAAGAAGCTTGTGGTTTAATTTGTCAAGAGATTGAAAGGTGACTTAAGCATGCATAAATCGTTGTGGGGAGATAATGAGTGTGAAGGAGCTCTTTATCACTTAAAGCATAGCAAAAACCGACGACTGGAAACTAACGGCAAATTCAAAGTTTAAAAGCATGTGGCCAGTTTCATATAGGGAAAAACAATTTACTGATGAAAATTAAAAAAAAAAAAAAATCAATGTTCTGATGCCTTCAAATTAATATCCTTTGTCAGCAGCACCCCTTCTAGAAAACAACAGTTATCTGACACAACACATGAATGACTGGTTTCTGTCTTGGGTTTAAGTCAGATGAAATTATTTGATACTCCCTTCCAGCTTTAAGATCTATAAAAAGAGATCTCTTTCCCAGTTTAGGGGAGAACGCAGAGAATTCTTGGGAGAAAAGGACAGAAAGCATTGCTCCAACCAAAACAAAAAAAAAAATCAGGATATTAGATAATAAAACAGCTTCCTTAAATGCATTTGGTGGTGAGTAGTTTTGACTAGACCTGTATTAGGATGAACATGGAAGGCATAATGAAGTCGGCTGGCTGAAGACTTTTGCTATCCTGGCTCAGGGCAGTGGTCCAGCTGAGTTGCTCTCCCAGCTAATCACGCTGAGCTGCCCTGGAAGGGTGGGAGGGAAGGAAATGGAAACCTGATAGCTCAGTGTCCTTGGCTGGCAGCCTTTTGACTTGCTGGATAATGTATGAAGTAGCCTTTCAGTTCTCAGTACTGATGAGGCTCTGCTGGAGCTCTGTGTGTGGCTTTGGGCTCTGCATTTCAATAAAGGGTTGGATGTAATAAAGGGAATCTAAAGTCTAGAAAATGTGCTGTAAAACGGTCTAATAATTGGGATTGCTTCTTCAAGGGAAGATGTAATAGCTGAAGTACTGGTTTCAGTTTTTAAAGTTGCTGCAAAAGGAAGTCAACAATTTTCCTTCTGTGCTTGGAGGAGACGGGATAAAGTCCTGAATACCCCTTGACTCAGCTTAACTTTGGTACTAGGAAAAACTTCCTAGCAGGATAATGAAGTAAATACAGCAGTAAATAAATAGCCAAGAAAAGGCGTGCCATCTCTTCTTGTTGAAAGGCTTCAGGAACAGGTAGGACAAAACATCTGCCCAAATGACATGAGCCAATCCTGGTTTTGTTATGCAGCAAACTTTGGGTCCTTTCTGATTCTAAGATTTTTATTTTTTTTTTCTGCCTTTCTTGGGCTGATGGCCATGGGCTGGTGCACTGTTTAGCTGGAGGCTATGACTTTCTGCAAATGGATATTGTGCTGAACAAGGT
Organism: Fratercula arctica; assembly: GCA_947846985.1. NCBI lineage: Eukaryota > Metazoa > Chordata > Aves > Charadriiformes > Alcidae > Fratercula > Fratercula arctica. The sequence continues at coordinate 34,573,379 of CANTUZ010000010.1, forward strand.
TCTAAGTGCTGCCAAAGAATGTATATCTCCTCTTCATTTTAAGTAAAATCTATCAGCCAGTTCAAAAGGCAAACATTGTTCCCTGATAAAATACAGCTGGTGTGCATATGAGCTTAGTCAGCAGACTATAAAATAGCATAAGCTTTCCATAGTGATCAGAAACATCAAAAGCAGAAAGTGTATTTAAAAAAAAAAAAAACCCAAAACTCCAACAGATTGCTATAATTATTAAATGTGATGCATCACAAGTAGTGATGGAATATAGCTGAGATGATATTACCCAGACAGGAAGGAATAATATGGCTTTGGTCTGTGTCTCTGTACACAGATTACAAAACCCAGCAAGAGGGTGGATCATCAGATACCAGAGTATGCATAGCTCATTTAAAATGGGTTTGCTCGCATGAGAGGCGCATATATTTACTGTAACATTCAGCTGCAGCTTTTGAACAGCTTTCATGCTGCTCTACTTGGGAACAGGGGAAAAATAAACTATACAAATCTGTCCAGTGGACTGCCCTACTGAGATGCACTGGTGTATATACACTGGTGGTGTAGTTACGCTTATCTACAGAGTAATGTTTGCAGGTCCATGTGCAATACACGTCAAAAACCTTTCTATCTGTAGCTTATCAATACAGAAGTAGGGGAGTGATAGGTATGGCACTGCTGCTTTGGGAGAGTCTCTCAGGTACTCATGATGACCTGGAAATCAGCTCCTCTGTTGCCACTGCCTGCCCGTGCAGGGCTGCATCTCATATGCTTTCCACTCCAAATGGAAGCAATAAGGTAGGATGGACACAGGACTGCTGCCAGGAGAACAAGTCTCAGATGGAGCTGTTCTGAACTTTCACCTTCCTCTTTAGATCGCGTTTCCCTTAAGAAAAAAATCCTAAGGGGTACTCTTATGTCTCTGCTAAGAAACAAGGAGACAGAGCTATTTAACCCATGGCAATCAGTCTTTAAAAACTGATACAACCAATCGACAGTTATGTACTAAGCCTTTTCACAGCACAGTGAATTTTCTTAAAAAAAAAAAAAAAAAGTTACCAGAGTACCTTTTTAGTATACATACTTTTAATCAGATTAATCAGATTCTGCCTGAGTTGCCTGGTTATATTCTATTATGCTTTACTCAAAGCAGGCTAGTGCTGGAGTGATGAAAATGCTTTGGCTTTATATTGACAAGGAGGGCTGTTCTGGATTTCTTTCAGTGTTCTGTCTTGGCTTAGTTGCTGCCCCTTCCCTATAGCTCACTGAATTAAGAGTGTTAGACATCATTCTTTTGTACTGTTGAAAAAAAAAAAAAACCTCTGGGCCTGTTCTTGCATTTGCTGACTTCTCTACTCAAGAAGATCTTTCCTTCTGCTATGCTATTCAGTCAACTTACAACCCCAGTTAGATGCCTTTTTTAACTCCAAATTCTGTATTGCTTAAAATCCATAGTAACTGAAATTGTTAGGGCTCCTAAAGTCAGGAAACTAACTTGAAGGAACCCCCCAAACCATGAACTTAACATTGTGTTGCTGTTTGAGTTTTCAGGCTTTGTCTTTGTAGGTATATCTTCTAACAAGAGGGGAAGAAGTTAGTCAAAACCTAAGAATTCTATTCATTACTATAGAAAGAAGAGCTTTAAAAGGAATGTCAGACTGTGTAATAAAACTGTGAGAACAACAGTGGTTAAACCTACCAGATTAAAAAAAAATATGCAGAAATACCGATTTTAAACTTTTTTCTTTTTTCATTAATTTGAATGCCTCACATTCCTATTCTGGAATGTTAATAAGTTTCATGTAAACATATTTCTGAAAAAATAAACTTATGGCCTCTTGGTGTACTGTCTGTCTCTGTATTGTACAAATCACTTAAGACACAGCTGCGTTAGACACCAACTGGCTTCACCACGTTCCCCAGCAAGATGCTGCACTGGGAGGCTGGAACACACAGGTGAGCAAGAAGTGGCACGTCCAGAATTTTGTGCAAAAGCTTCATCGGCTTTGATTTCATAAGATACCCACAGTATTGCCCAACAATTACTCTCAGATGAAATCCCATTAAGGCAGTAGGACTACTGGGCTGTTTGTCTGGTGATCAGAGCCTACCTTTGCTGTCACTTCATGCATAGGAAAGATACGTGAAGAGTTAAATATTTGAAGGTAGCATAAACCATGAATTTCAACCATATTATTTAATAACCAGTTATGGGAATCCCACCAGCTTGGAGTATTCTAAGAAATAATCATCTTCATCCATTCTGTATTCTGTTGTTTTAACAAATAAACTGGTGTCATCTGTTCCACGTTCTGGCTCCAAAATTACAAACATCTCTGGTATGATTCAGTAACTGAAAGAATTCTGTAATTTTTTTTTCAAATTGTTCTACGTTTGAGACTCACTTAGAATATATTAATATAAAACAGCAAAGTTAAGAATGTTAACATACATGCATTTTTGGGAGCTGCATGAAAATGGTGCTGTCTTTGGGGAGCTCATCGTCCCTGTGCAGCGGACTGAATCCCATAAATCCCACAGTAAGCAGCAAAAGCTCTGTCAGACACTAGCTCACATCTTCCTAGATGTTGCTCAGTTGCTGTTTTCACTGCTGCAAAGTAGGAAAAATGTTTGTTTACCTGCAAAGGAGGTGAAAGTTAAACATTAATGTCTGTATACATACATTGTATTATGCCAAAGAAGTTCAAAGAAAATTGAAGGCGGGTGACATTTACAAGTGATTTTCCAAACACCGTTAAAACTATTTAAAGCAACTTTTAACTATATGACTTTTGTGGGGGACTTAAAAATATCCTATAATGAGCTAGCCGTAAGTCTCTTCCTTACGTAAAAATAGACAGACGTATGAGTAAGACACACCAGGTTTGAATAACTACATGGCGTGGATTTAATTGCCATGCCACTCCCTGTGTTTCTGCTGTGCAGCAGCGTGGATTATCATTCTGTGTGAACTGGAATACAGGGAAGTCCATGTGGCATCCTCGTGCCTGTCTGCTGGAAGTCCAGCAAACACCACCCAGCTTGTTGCACTGAATTAAATCTCAAAACATTCTATGAAATAAAGCGTAATCTTCTTAGCAAGATAAATTACTCTTAGGAGCCATCTGCCTTTACCTTTTAAAAAATGCCTCTTTAAATGTAAATTTAGCTTTCCACCAGAGACAGTATTGCCATGGCAACAAATGCAAGAAAAATAAATGTCTTTATACAAAAGAAAGAGTGGTTTTTCTCTTAAGCATACTCCATATGAAGTAAAACACGCAGCTATGAAATTAATGTATAAGCTACCTTGGACAGTAAAAAAAGAGTATCAGTCTTTTCCTGGAATGGTTCTCTGAGATACATCAAACGCAATTGCTTGCAGTAAAGAAATCTATTGTATACTTATTTATACAGGATTTAACCAGGACAATATGCTGTAAACTAGAGCTCTCATTTTGCAGTTTGCTCTAGATGGACTGGAATGCTACAAACTTCAGTGGAGAGTTATGCAGGCAGCAGGATCTGCCTCTGTGTGAGAGTTTACAGAACTGGAGTCCAAAATGTAATCTCTCCCATGTAATTTATATTTCAAATGCTTTGCTGTGCAAGTTTGCTTTGTACAGTCTACCACTGGAGAGGTTTGTTATTTAAGGCGCATATAAGTAGTGGTTCAGATTTCTCCTTTCATTGAATGCAATGAAGAATGCATTCAGGTTAGGCCTGTTTCAAAAATAAGATTGATGAGTGGTGTGCTCTGAATTGCCCACAAACAAATTCCTCTCTACCTCTTTCTGCATCAGTTACTCCCTGCAGAGGTCAACGTAAGGAGAGACCCAAGATGGCCAATATTATTATTTTGAAGACCCAAATTCCTGCACAGTAACAATAAAAATTGTTTTAGTATTATTGTATACTTTCCTGTTTCAAGCTTCAAATTTCACAGTATACAACTATAGCAACAGTTTTCAAACACTCCCATTGTTGAAATGTTCTGTACTTGTTTATTTAGCTGCTTCTTTCTTTCCCAAGTCGCTCAGCCTTTTGACTGCATGTGTTCTGTTTGAAGGCTGCAGAGGAGTGAAGATGCCTGTGACTGGGTTTTACTGGTTCAAGTAGAGGAGGAATTCTGGCACTTGCCTGTGGCACAGAAACCATCCTGTGCTCATCTAGCACTTATCTGAATAAGAGAACAGCTTATGAAGCTTAGGCTATTTCTTCTCACTGTATGGTAGGAAAACTATGCATTACGTCCACTGAAAGACCTGTTGAAAAACTAATTTCTGCTGCAGACTGTGATGCTGACCTTGGCATGTCATTCACCGTGAGAGTCAGCAGGAGTGATGCTAAAAGCAATAACGTGCTCTTTCTCTACCTTAACTGCTGAGTGGCACATTCACTAGCATCAGTGTCTACTGCTTCAGGTATCGCTCTGTTACATTTGTTGGTATCAGAGGAGTAAAGTTGGATGTTTCCAGTGATGGCACAGGCAGAACTTTCTACAACCTCCTCTTCTGAGAAAAGACAATGCAAAGTATTGTCATTTTATGTGTACAAACTGTTCTGCATGAAGTGTAAAGCTGGTAGGCAGAGATGGATTGCAATGATGAGCTGAGGTATCAGGGAGTAGTCAGTTTCTCCTGCTTGCTTTGACCTGCCAGACCATTAGCTTGGACTGGGTCACCCTTTGGACCATCTTGCCCAGTGTCCTGCTTGGGCAGCAGCCAATAACAAGGAGTCTAGGCATGGAAAAAAGGTAACAAGGCACATGGGCACCAATCCTTCCTACGTGTGTCCTCCTGGTCACCTGAAGTTTTGGACCACCCACTGGCAGACGTGACCCATGCTGGGATGTGTCCTTGGACTGCCTTTGGAACTGAGCGCTTGTAAAGGAGTGTGGAGGAGAAGCACCTTCCTGCCCTGTGCTGGAGCGGTGCAGGAGCCCTGGGGAGCCAGCTGGCCCCACAGCTCTGCTCTCTGCTCTGGAGGGAGGGCTACAGCCCCTGAGAGCTGCGGGAAGGGCTGCGCCCTTATCTAGCCCCCCCATTACCCATGGCTTAGAACACTCCATCCCACAGTCAGCAAGGCCAACCATACAGGACTGAAAATCAAATTGAATTGAATCATTTTGGTTGGAAGACACCTTTAAGATCATCAAGTCCAACCATTAACCTAGCGCTGCCAAGTTACCACTAAACCATGTCCCTCAGCACCACGTCTACACGTCTTTCAAATACCCCCAGGGATGGCGATTCCACCACTTCCCTGGGCAGCCTGTTCCAATCTTGATAACCTTTTCTGTGAAGAAATTTTTCTGAATATCCAATCTAAATCTCCGCTGGTGCATCTTGAGGCCATTTCCTCTTGTCCTATCGCCTGTTACTTGGGAGAAGAGACCAACCCCCACCTCGCTACACCCTCCTTTCAGGTAGTTGTAGGGAGCGATGAGGTCTCCCCTCAGCCTCCTTTTCTCCAGGCTGAACACCCCCAGCTCCCTCAGCCGCTCCTCACAAGACTTGTGCTCCAGACCCCTCACCAGCTTCGTTGCCCTTCTCTGGACCTGCTCCAGCACCTCAATGTCTTTCATGTAGTGAGGGGCCAAAACTGAACGCAATGTTCGAGGTGGGGCCTCACCAGCGCTGAGCACACACCCGTACGTGTGAACCCCGCGCTTCGCCGCCCCGAACAGCCTCAGGCCACCATGACACCCACTCCCGCCGCGCCCGGGCCCGGGCCCGCGCGGCCGCCAGGGCGCGTGCGCATAGCCGCCCAGCCAATGGGGAGGGGCGGGGCGGGGCCGCGGCCATTCGGGCCGGGCTGGCTGAGGGGACGCGGTGCCGCCGCCGCCGCGATGGTCTCCTGGATGATTTCGCGGGCCGTCGTGTGAGTGCCGGGCTGGGGGGAAGGAACAGGCAGTAGCCGGCCCGCGGGGGGACGGTGGAGGGGAAGCGACTGGCCGCCCGAGGCGTGGGCTGTCGCGGGGCTTCCCCCGGCGGGGCTGGGCCGTGGGCGGCGGGAGGGAGGCGGCGCCCCTTTCCTCTTTCCCCCCCTTCCCCCTCAGCTGCGCGGCCGTTAAGCCGCCGTTGGGCCGCGGGCAGCCGGCCTCGGCACTTCGGCACGGCCTGGCCGCTCCCGGCACAGGTGGGGCGGGGGGCGGCGGGGTGGTGAGGGGGGGGCGGATGTCTGGGCCGGAGTGCCGCCGTGCTGCATCAGCCGACGGCTTGGAAGTGCTGCGTTAACGCAAACCACTCCGCTTGTAGGAATTTAATCACCTCAGAGCGCTTTTTTCCCACCACGCCCCCCGCCTTGCAAGGGGTGAGGTAGCGGGAGCGGCGGCTCTGCCCAGGAGTGACACCGGTCTGGGAACGGGGGGGGCTGCCTGGCGCCTCAGAGGGTCGTTGTGCTCCCAGAAGCCACCGCCAAACCAGTCCCGGGCTGCTGGTGAGCAGAGGTTGTCTCTACTGGTCCCACAGTGCCTCTCCGGCTTTTAGCCTGTCTCCTAGGATTGTAGAACCAAGAAACTCAGGCTGCTCGTGCCCGTCACACGTAAATTGTGTCCATTGCTTGCAAATTGAGCCAAATTACCTTATAAAGTCTGTTTGGTAACTGTTTTCCTTCCCAGCAGAGCTGAAAGGGCTAGGAGAACGCTTGGGAGTGTGAAATAGGGGTCTGTGGTGAGTACAGGTCATCAGCTGATGAAGAGATAGACTGGTAGGGTATTGTGTGTCTTTGTAAAGTTGAATTTTTGTCAACTAAAGGGGCAAACTTTCTTAGGTGAAAAGTATCATCTTACACACTGTCTGTAGTTCTACGTGAGAAAGAGTAAACTCCAGTGCAGCCTCTGGTCTTTTTTTTAGGCATTGTGCTTCATGAAACTGATGGGTTATTTTGCTTATTTGAATAATATTCCCTAACAAATGTTGAGTAATATTTGAGCAACTGAGTCTTCCTTGTACTCCTCGCTGAGTAGCTCTGTGTCTGTGGGGGCCTCAGTGCTTATTGGTTTGCTTCAGCTGAGATTTGCTGTGTGTGACTTTTTACTAGGCAAATGAAGTAAATCTGCTCACAAAGCAGTCCAACAAACATCTGAATTAGTGCAAAGTCTGTAGCAGGAGTGTATGACCGAAAGGGCATAATAGGATTTCCCTGTTTTGTTGGTGACAAACATCCCCTTTAAGCTGTCTAGTGTAATTTCATCTCAAAACGTAATTTGTTGTCAGGAAGCCTTCTCATACTGCCATATACATTTTCCTGCTGCAGTCTGGTCACCTAGATAAGTAGCAGTCCTTTCCCTTCCCTCCCTGAGACTTGTCAGATAACTGAAACTTGCAAAGTAGAGCGTTGTGTTCCAGAATTCGCCAAGGACATGACATTGGTTTGGAAGAGAGAGGCTGTAGGAAGAATTGCTGTTTTTGTACTCTGTCAGTGTGGTCTTTGCATGGGCAATACACAGCACTAGAGGGAAGACACATACGCTTGCTTTCTGTATATCAAATGTAGCTGCTGAACCTGTTTCTACTTCGTTATGTAAAAGCACCAACCGGAGAATTTATATTTTAACAACAGCTTAGACTGCGTTGATTGTAAAGGTAATATCAATGATGCTGAGCACCACAAGAATCTTTCATTAGAAATTGAGAAGATAGTTGTTTTTTTCCATTAAATGAATTGCTAAGGGTTGTATTTGCATTTTGAGGATTAAGTCCTCTATGGACCTAACCAATAACACAGGGAATGAAGAGAATAGCTACTGCTATCCACAGATTTGTTGCAAGAGGCAATAAAGGACAATGTATTGTGCAGTTCTGTGTATTTTGGTTTTCTGGTTGCCATTGGTCACTCAGTTGTGTGCCCTCATTTTTCTAAAAAGGGAGTCCTTACTACTATTTATAAATCCTTTCCACCATCTTGCATCCTTGTTTCCTAGCTGTGGGACTTAACTAGCTTGCCAGTGTTCAACTTCCCGCGTAGGGGAAAGCATTCAATGAGAACTTAGACAGTTTCAAGACTATGGTTTAACTTGGCTTAATAGAGAAAATTCAGGTGGAAAAGGAAGGTGGGAAGTAGCACAGAAGTAGATGTGGTGTGACGTAAGAGATCTTAATTTCAATGGTCTTGTGACTGTCTTCCTTGTCCTCTTTTCTCAGCATCCATTATGCTATCTTCCTCTATTTGATCTATTTTCCTTCCTGGTCTCTTTCCAGACATACCTGTTCCAGTGGCTTTGTTTCTCTGACTTGCATGTCATGAGTTTGGAAGGCGTGTACTACCTTTTCCTTAAACACCATAAGAAAGATGGAAATATTTTTAACCGCTATGTAGCTGCTGAGATGTGAGGTTCTTTCTTACTTATGTAATGTTTTAATTTTGGTGTGGTGACTTTCTGTTGTATATGAGAGCTGCTGATATCATACACTGTCTGTAGCAAGTCCAAGAAGCTCTGTTGTTGTGTTTGGGCAGCCATCAGGAATACCTGTTGTCTTGAGTGGTGACTGGAAGGAGCAGCAGTTGTTTTGGGTGCAGCAGCATTCTCCTCTCCTGACTGACATACTATTTTTCAGGGCCAAAAGAGCAGCAAAATATTAATTTGTAGGTGTGTCACAGTGCCCTCTGCTGACTTTTGATGTGGAGGACTTGTCCTGACAACGCATGTCCCAAGCAAACTGACTTCTGTTTGAGAGTTTGTAATTTGGGGTTAATCAACTCCACTAAAATGGTTTGGTTAAAGGTTTAAGGAACTAGGGAATGGAGCTAGTAGAGAATTAGAATTCTTAATTGCATGTGAATTGTCTTGAGGAGTCATGCACAGGAAACAGGGAGTGGTTCAAATTCACTGTTCCACATAATAATCTTTGGTGAAACTTCATTTTAATGAAATCTTTTCCCTTTGCTTTATAAATGCTATTTTACTTAGGTCTCTAAACATGTGAAATACCTCGTACTAATTGCATGTCTTCTCCTTTCTGTCAGGAAGCAGAAGATTTGAAGCACATAATTAAAACATCCTTTCATTTTAAAGTTTTGTGTCTATGGGGTGCTGCCGTAGTAAGTATAGGTCGTTATTAATTCTAAAACACACTGGCTTTTGCAACAGTTTTCAGAGTGATTACTGCAGGGTTTTTCCTTTTTTCACTTCCAAAACCAACAAGAAGATAGTAATTTCTTTCAGAGTCTCAGAAAACTTCTGAAAGTGGTACACCTTGTCAAGTTCTTAGTCTTTAATGGTGGGAATAGCTTTTTAAATTTGTGGCTGCCCATCTTATTAACTTCTAATAGAGCTTGTTCCTGACTTTTAGTTTGCTTTGATTGCTCATTCTTCTCATTTGTAAGCTCTGAGCAATTGTGTACACATCAGTTGCTGAGACAGTATTTAATAGTAAACACGCTGAGTACTTGTCAGTCACAGCCTGGTATGGATGAGATCAGACTATCCTCTTGTGCCAAGCAAAGATGTGAAGCATCCTAAATACAAAGTAGATGGCCATTTTGTTCTTGCAATCTGTTAAAGCAGACTGTCTGCTGTAATCTGTTAACTTTTTTTTCCCTATCTCACTTAAAAAATGGAAGTTCCCCCATCTGTGTTTCTTTGCAATACACTCTCTACCCTCATGTTTAAGTACGTGTTTTGTTTTCAGTAAAGCTGGTCAGCAGTCATGACTTTTGGAAGGGAGTTGGAGTGGATGTAGAGGATGTTTGTCTTGGGTACTAGTAGTTACTTTTCTGTCTGTACTTACAGTGCCTGCCTTCCCCACCCCGTTTTAGAGCATTGCAAGGAGCAAAAGATGTAAGCAAAATAAGCAAAAGATTCAGCCAGCATTCCTTGGTTCTGATATTAGGTTATAACTGTAACTATATTAAGCTGGACAAAGACTGGGCCACGCAGTAGATGACCTGAAGGTAGGTAGTAGTATTAGTCTCTTTCAGCTTGTGCTGCTTTACAGATTGGAGCAGTTTATTTCATTGTAGTTTCCAAGATGTTCTCTTATTTTATTTTTAATACTTTTGTTGCTGTTGTTCAATGTTTCCAAATATCCAGCTACACCTAGAATTACTAGGCATCTGAGAACGGGTGGCTGAAGCCATAGCTTGGATTGTTGTCAGGAGTATCTCACTTGATGTGGTGGTGGTGTTTTATGTAACTGTGTATGCTTTGTTTGTAAACCTAGATTGTGTCTTGCTCTTGGAATACAATTTTTTTTAATTAAAAGCAATGAGTGCAAAAATATTTACCCTCTTGTTTGCTAATCAACATGCTGTCAAATGTGTTGTCTTGAAACAACCATAATTTGTCAAATGAAATTAAGTAAAGATACCACCACATGCTGTGTGGAAAGAATAGCTATCTACAGCCTAATCTTCAAGTCAGAAGGACCATTTGTAGGAGAGTTTCTTCAACTGCTTGTAGCCTGCTCTTTTCCTGACAGGATGGTTCCAGATGAAGGATGTTCAGTGCTGTTGGATGCTGAATGCCTTCCGGTATTCTTCCAGTTTAAAGGCCTATAAATTGCTGCTGCACCTGTGAGGAAAGAGGAGTTGCTGTCATAGTGTGAGTGACTGAGATGGAAGGATGTGCTGAAATGTCTGGCCACAGAACTGCAGAGATTCAGTCACCATGTATCAGTTATCCTTGGCACTTCATGCTATGCTTAGACAAATTTCACTGGCCTGTTGCTGGGAGGGGCCACCCTCTCCTTATTCTCTGCTTTCCACAGGGTCCAAAAGTTGCGTGGCCACAGGGTGAGTCTGGTTGTTTTGTCAACCAAAATGAAAATTAGCACGCTTGAAAGAGGTTACTCTTTCGTTAGTTGCAGCGAACTGCACCAGTTCATGCTGCTGTTGTGTAGTTGCTAGGTAAGTGCTGTGTTGAGAATGAAAAGTTGCAGGATGAAAACAGCATTGGTTTTGGCATCAGCATGTTACCAGTGTGGTGAAAACATACTCTGAAACTACATTCTTCACTTGCACATTGCTGCTTATTCTTTCTTGTAGTGAAACTAGTTCCAGTAATAACAGTGCAGCTGCTCTAATCAAACAAGGTGTCAAATTTTTTTAAAGGGTTTTAAATTTTATAGGTTGAAATCTGTAAGCATATGTAAGTCTAGGGATTAAGTATATTGTCTTGACCGTGTGAAAGTTTAAAATTATTTACATAATTGAGCAATGAAGTCATTGGAGCACTTCTCTCCAATAGTTCAGCTCCTCACTTAGACAATCCTAATATGTACAGCAAAAAGTGCCTGCACACTAAACTTGACTTGTAATACCTATTGTGTAAGTTCGTGCAATGCAAAATGACTAGCTCTGACAATTTGGTAGAAATAAGTGTCCCCACTGCCTGCCTGGCACACCTTTCCTTAAATCAGTGTTTGCCACAGAGTCTCTCTGCTCTCTTCTCTCCCGTGTTTATGGCATTGTGTAGATGCAGAGCATGCATGGTCAGCATTCACAGCCTGTGGCAGGCGGGCAGACTAAAGCTTGCTCAAAACAGATGGAGCACAACTAGAGGCGTACTGTGGAGTCTGACGTTCTTACTTAATGATCTTGGCATGTGCTCTGTTACAAAACGTGCTGAAATCCACATCTGTGTCCTATGCATTGTAGATAAAGAAATACCAAGAACTGCATGGTCTGGCACAAAAGGATGTTTCTAATTAAAACAAACAACCTCCACTCTTGCATGTTCCACAAACCAATGTCTGCTTTCACGGAGCATATTTTAGGCTCTTGACCGTTTCTGCAACCTAGATAAAACGGCTTGTCTTTCTTGACTATTTTGTATGTAGAGCCAACTCCTGATAAGCTCATGTAGGGCTGAGGAAGATCCCAAGCCAAATTCTGATATTCAAAAAAAAAAAAAAAAAAGTTGCTTTGGCTCAATATTTTTAATGCTTGATAATAAAGTATTAAAAAGTAGTATGTAAAAACATGTCTGGCAAAAGCCCCTGTTCTGGCGCTTGATGCGTAAAGAAGCTTTATCTAAGCTTTTTGATCCTTTTTATTCTGCTTTTGAAATTTTGGAATTTCAGAACCTGTGCTGTTATGTGAAAGTATTTGGTTTTTAGAGAAGAAGGTATTTCAGCTGAAAACAATACGATCTCTCTGGGGTGAATCTTTCAAATTTTAAAGACCTGCCAAACTAGATTGTAACAGTTTACTACTGGAGAAAGGCAATGAGGTGTATGGAGTCTAGGTAGGAAAGATTATTGCAGGTTTTTTGCTGTCTAGTCTGACTTTAAACATGACTGGCCTCAGTGGCACTGAGTAACCAGTCTGATGAGATGCTTTTGGAGGACATGGGGGGAAATCAAACACCCCAGAGTGGCTAAGTCTGTATTGAGCCTTTTGTCAGCTATCACTGTTACTTTCCAGTTCACTTTATCACTGACAAAATATTAGGGCGTTACTTCTGTTTCTGTTGTGTTTTATAGCTAGTCTGCAAGCACTGACATGGAAGTGGGTTTAACTAGATGAATGTTTTCCCTGTGTTTATCATCTTTGATATATTGCTCATGTATCCTGAAGACAGTTGGAACTTGCATTTGATGTTGAAAACTAAGTGCAATTTGTTTCAAAAGCCTTTAACCCAACGTTTAAATGCAAGGATTCACAAAGCAGAATTTTTCCTGAAGTGAGAAGTCTGACATAATGTTTTACGTTCTTCTGCTAATAAAGCTGTTGGAACTTGCAGTGCTTGAAGGGGAAAGTCAGAAAAGAGTTTGTGCTTATGCCTTCCTATTACTGTCTGGTTTTATTATTTCCTCCTCTCACCCTGTTTTGTAACTCGTTGATCAAAACCATGGAAAGGAGAATGAGGAAAATGGTCGCTAACTTTAGAGATATCTTAATTAGTTTTGATAGTATAGTGACATTACCTTAAACTCTAATGTTTAAAAAAAAAAAAAGTTTAGCTTTGTGCTTTTACATGCTTTTGTCTGCTGATCTTTTTTCCCAGACTAGGACTTTGTTCTAGAGCACAAGGTTTCACTTATGCCTAAAAGCATGTCTAGTTTTACTCAGTTGAAGTGTATTTGCTATTGTACTGTTTTAGAAGCCAGAGAAGAAGCTGACCTATTCACATTTTTCAGCAGTGAACAGCTTAAAGTTTACTTGGAAGACAATATTATCTGCCCTAAAATACATGTTTTAAATGACTGCTTTGACAGTCACTAGTTTGCCATAGATGCAATGTAAACATTTTTTTAGTTCTGCATATAGAACTTTGGTAGTTTTTTTTGAATAAAAGTTAACCTTGAATGCTTGAGACAAAATGGAATTTGCATTTGTATAAAGAGGATAATGTGAATCAGGCAAATTAGATTTCATTGGCATTTAGCAAATGACATGTCTGAAAAGGCATACTTAAATACCCTCTGTATTTTCTGGTTTCTTAGCCTGTTTATGTATTACCAATGAACCATGTTTGTGTTAACAGAATTCTTCTCTCAAAAACGAACCTTTGGTTAATTAGCATAGCGTGTATTATCTGTTTTGAAGAACAAAAGCTACCCCTCAAACTACTTTATTAACGCATGAGTCTCTAAAGAAAAGCCAGTAAGTGATTAGGGTTCAGAAGGGAGGAAATAAAGGTATCTTTTAGCATGGTATTTTTGACATTGAGGTTAAGTTACTAATACAACTACGTGAATAAGTTTGGTAGAGATTCTGCATCTTGTCATTTCTTGACTTGCTGTCTAACAGCATGTTCACGAAGTTCTCTAAGTAGTGATTATAATTGAGGAAACACGTATACTTTGGAATGACAAGTCCAGATGTTATCCCAACAGTATCTGCCAAATACAAATTTCATAGAAGAAGCCTTTTCCTGTGTACAATGGGGAAGTTTGTTTTTTGAATGTTCCAAGAGGCTTCAGGAATACTTTTCTGGTTCATAAGATTAACGGAATTGTTTGCAAATCAGGGACGTTAAGGCAAAAATTGAGATGTAAATACCTTCTCATGATCAAAAGCAAAAAACCCCCAGCTGTCTGGGGAAGAGAAGACAGGCTAATTTTTACTTCAAGAGTTGGTGTTGTGTGGTTGCACTTTTTTCTTTGCTCGAGCTCTTGTCTTTGTAGCATTTTCTTGGGAGAGGTAGGACCTTGAGGCTGGTCTGTGACACTGTCCTTGGATTTCTAGGATGTGTAATGATTTAAGTAGGAGCTTTCTGGGCCTTTGGGTTGTGAAGTTCACTTTCCTCTCTAAAATATACAGCCAGATTAATATTCTATATAGTGTGGCCTGTAGCAGTGCTGGACACTCTTTTAAAAAAAAAAAGAAAAGCTGGACACATTTAAACAAAAAAGGCAACCCATACAATGCATGTATGGTTACATGCAGTGTGGTTTGTCGTTCACTTACAAATGGTTCAAAAATAAAATGTGGTTTTCCTTGGAACAAGCAGAAGCAATTCTTAGTTGGGACCACTCCTATTTTAAATGTCAGTTTCCTATAGCCGGTTATTTTGATGTTGACAGTGCTCCAAAAATGTTGAGAGAAGATACTCTTAGAGCAGCAAGCAATGGGATGATTGTGGATTTTAACTTGTGAGATTTACCAAAGTCTCTAGCAAACCAATGTAAGGTGAAATAGCAAAGTTGACAAGGTAAAAATCCAAGCAGAAATCCCTCTTTTGTTAACTATATGGCATTCTGAGGTATTGGAGGGAATGTGTCTAGATTGTAAGTGATGGCTGAGGTCAGGATGGGGAAACTCCAGTCCAGTGGCTAGCTTTAGAGCCACTTTCCAAAGCTGAAGAAAGATTTCGATTCCAAAAATGGTTGAGAATGAGCGTGACTTTATAGTCTTGAGAATATAAACTGGTTTTCCTTTAATACTGAATAATATTAGAAGTACTAGATTACTGAACTTCCATTGTTTGAGTGTTGGTATGTCAAGTCACTTTTTCCTTATGCAGCTGCTGACACAATAGAGTGTCACAATAGAGACACTTTAATACAAAGAATTTCTCCCCATCTCGTGCACTTGAGACTTGGGTGCCTATATTGTGTAATTATTAATGGGCTTCCTGTCATGAGTTCCATAGCTTGATTGAAGATACTATAATTTAGGGTAAATATTTCCAAGTTAACGCTAACAAAGAAAAAACTGGCCTTAGATCCTTTCAGACAACCAAAACTTTCTTTCCCATCACTGAAAGAGATTACTGCCACTGAAAATACTGAGCTGTCTTGCTTTGAGACTTCCATACAATAATGAGTGAGGCTACTTTAAACATTACAGTTGCTGTAATGAGAATGTATTTTGGGGTTTTGGGTGTTCTGTTCTGGAGATGTGTTTATGTATTTTTGACAACGTTTGTTCTAGTTTGTTCCTATCAACTGCAGAACTTCTGTTGCTTAGTATTGCTGTTCTGCAATTATGCTATTTTACTGCTTCTGTTCCAATTTTGTGCTGGGTAAAAGATCATCTTCATATGCAAATCTGATTCTTACCTGGTCATTTCACCAGGATTTGGGATCTTTTAGATTTCCAAGAACGGAAGCTTTAAGAATTATAAACACATTTAAAAATGTGCATGATTTGTCAATACTGAGATGATAGTATTTGCTTTATTTTTTTATGCTAGCTTTGGCTCTCTAAACATCCACCTATCTTTGCTTGTTTAAAAACTTACTGTGGCATGGAGCAGAGAAACCTTTGAAAAGGAGTGGCCAGTGACTTTACATGAGTTAGCTGAAGTTATTGTAATGAACAATTTTTTAGTGTAACAGATTAAAATGGAAGGTGTTTGCAAGGTCTCTCCTGGATTCTTCTACAGTATCCTTGATATGAAGGACTTCATATTCTTATACAGAAATGGAAGGCCTAATTAAAAAATCATAGGAGCTTCCAAAACTATTTTGAAGACACTAGATGGAAAGCGAAGAGTAGTAAGTAGGTAAATAAGAGTGGTGACTTTTTTTACTTTAATTTATCAAAGCTGAGAAATTAAGTATCAAATGCATACATCACTTTAAACCTCATGACAAAACTAAACACCTCATTCTTGAATTTGTAATATTCGTGTTAATCTTGTTCAGCACTCTATCTGCATTAGGTGCTCATCAGAAGTGTCCTAAATGGAAAGGATTGCATTGCTCATGAGAACTGTATGTGTAGGTTGCAGAACCTCTGAAACTAGTAAGTATAAAGAACTTTTTCAAAAACAAGCAAGCTCACAAATGTGTTTCTCTGTCAATCATCATTATTATGCTCTGTTAAAGCATAATCACCTAAAACAGAGTTTATGCTATGTGACAGTTTCTTTGAACGTCCAGGTAGGTAGTATCACCTTTATCTTTAACCTTAAAAATTAGTTGTAGTCTTAATTGTGTTTGTGGTGACTTTCTCCATGGAGCAAGCTTATTCATGCGTGTCTAAATAAAAATAGAAAATATGTGCTGAAAATTAGAGTTGCTTTGACTTTTTTAAAAGAAAAAAAAAAAACAACAAAACAACAAAACCCCCACAAATTAGCCAATTGTTCTTTTCTAACTGGCATCTTTAATCCAGCTGTCAGTCCTTGCTGATCATTAAAAGAAAAGCACAGTTCAGTATGAGCACGTGTTTTTCTTTGAACAAAGTCATGCCAGACTCTTTTAAGAGCTGTGTGAGAAGTTGATGCAGTCATTCCTAATTGTTGGCTAATTATCACTGTACAATTGTGCTCCTGCCTCATGCCACAGTTGGCTACTGTGAGGCCACAAGGACTTTGCTTCCAGTGGTAAACAGTCATAACAACAGGTGAAACCAGGGACTATTGAAGGTAGATTTGAAGGAAGATAACTTATTTGATGTTTAAATAAGCGTGAGCAGCTTTGGAAATTAATACTTCTTCAGCAGGGCTGAAATTCTGCTATTTGAGGTTGAGGTAGGAGCTAGGTGAAAGACTTAAGTTCTCTAATAAGGGTTGCTCTGTGTTGAAGGCTTTCAGCGTTTGCTCTTTATCACGTGGAAGTGTTATAGATGCATCTTATTTTAGTTCCTTGGCGTGGTTACTTGGAAATTATGAGCTCACCTGCTGACAGTCTGCACACGTGGTGGAGCTTAGTAATTCTGTAAACAGGAAATAGTACAGGGATAGCTGGGGTGCTATTACAGTAGTGGTCAAACACAGACATTAAAATAAAGTGATGAATAGATAGGCATGCAGAGAAGTTACTAAGAGTTTTATAACAATTTCTACCCCTACTATGTTTTCTATTTTGCTTTCTAGTACTATCTTTTTGGAATTTTCTGTGTAAGAAAGGCAGGTATTGTTTTTGCAATGGAGAAAAGCTGTTTCCATCGGAGGTGACATGATAAGGGCATGACTAGATAAAGAGGCTCCAGCAAAGACTTGTTTAACGTACCAGATTAGTGCCTAGAAGGGCAGTCAGACATTTAACCAGGGCTAATGACATTGGGCAATTCACCAAAAAGGAAAGAAAGAAACTAGTCAGATAAGCCCTCTAGGTGTAGCATAAAGAGAAGTAAACAGAGGTGGACATCCGGGAAGGATTTTAGGTGCTCCGGACAGGCTGTGAACCCTGGAGTACCTAACCAATGGGAAACAAGAGGGAAAATTCGGCTGGAATTAGGAAATAAAAAGGTGTGTTTCAAGAACCAAAAGGGTGCCTACTTGCTAGGTCACCCATTCTTGCAAGAATGTTTAAATAAAATGTGCTTCGTATCAATCACTGCCTGAGCTGCTGTTATTGGATAAGGAGCGTTTCTCACATCTGTCCTACTGGGTTTGCTGGGCCTTTTGACTATGTTTTGAACAGGATTTGAGAGCTGTTGGGTGGTTTTTTCTTTCTATTTTTTTTAAATGACATGGTGATGGTATCTCCAGACTTATACCCTTCTGTTAAAATATGCCTAGCCTATCCAGCAGCACAAGAAAAAGTTGGTTCGTCCTGGACACAAGTTTTGGACCCCATCTCCAGACAGAGGCATAGATTCTTCTAGTGAGATTGATATGCAATAGCTTCTCCCTGCGTACTTCTGCACTGTATGTGACCTATATGTGAGCAAGAGGTCAGTTGTTTCACAAAGTTTGTGTACCAGTAATGCCCCGTCAACTCTGAAAAGAAAGTGACTGGGAAAGCTGTGGTGTTAGAACACTGATGCAGCTTGTCCATGTGAAAGACAGTCTCCAGGCTGACTCCTTAGAGAGAATAGCCTGGATTTTACTTCAGGAATTCCTTTTTAGCAGGACCTTGTTCCAGACTGCCACAGGCCCCTGCGAGAGGGCTGCTATGACACACATGCAGTGGGTTTGTTGCTGGGAGAGTGGGACTTGAGGGACTAGTTTGGGGTGTATTGCTGGCTGACTGAACTGGCTTAATAGGCTGCAAGTTGGAAATTCAAGGTTAATTCTCTTTGAAGGAGGTAGCGCATCTAACATGTGTTCAGGGATCAAGATAATTGTTAAGACCTCTCTCTGATATTTATTGTGTTATGTAGGGTTTTGTAGTAGCAAGTAGAATGAGTAACAGGCAACCTATAGAAAATGTTACGAGTTTCTAGCGCTTTCAGTGCTTTTTGAGCATATGTAGGAAACAAAAGGAAATCTTTGGGAGGATGCATTTGTAGGTGAATTTTGCTTAAGGTAATGACAGGAAAGGAAAATTTTTATTTTGGACTCTGCAGAGAATTTCTCTGAAGACAAAATGGGTTAAAGGTTTGAATGTTCTCTTGGCATCTAAATCTTGTTTTCTCTTGAGAGAAACCTGGTGACCCTATGCGAATAAGCAATCAATCTTACTGATGTATTTTGCCTGTAGGTACGTCAGTACTTCGCACAGATTCCAGCACAGAACATCCCTTACAAAAAACATTTTATTCTAAATTTTTTGGTGTGCTCATATTAGACTTCTTTCAAGGTTCAGGCAGGGCTGTTTTTTGTGTTGAGAGAACTTCAAGAGTATCTGGCAACAGATTCTCTATTTGGGGGTAAGTCAATAAAGTGGTATTCCGTAAACATGAGTGGATAGGATATGCCTAGTGAAGCTTTGCTTTGAAAGAAGGCTTAATTGTTTCCTATTAGACTGCTTGCAATTACTATACTTGGGTCTTACTAAATAAATGTTGTTAACGTAAGAAAGTCCCACTTTCTAGTGGAATTGGTGGGGAGGTCACTTTTCTGCTTAAAACTTTAAGGTGACTTTCAACTGCTTGAGCAATTGCATTACTTTTGCTTATGTTGTGCTGTGGAAGAATCTGGCAGTTTCTTTTGAGAATTCCAGCTTCCTAAGCTGGAAGGTTAATAGCCTTTTTGCTCTGCTCAAGAATGTGCTTTATCTGTCAGTGCTTCTGGGTATATTCTCTAACTGTTGAGACTTTTTTTTTTTCTATGGGTTTTGGGGATATTCTCTATATAAGAATGCTGTGAAGATTTTTAACAGATCTGTTTCTGATCGCATTCCTGCCTTTTTGTAACTGTAATCTGCTAAAGGAGCTGCTGAGTTTAATGCTTGCTACTGTTAGCAGGCATGTTCTCTTAATAGGATTTATGTGATTTCCACTGCTCTTCGCACAAGGCAGGGGGTGAAAGGAAAAGTAGGATACAGTTTGGTTTGAGGTTGAGGAGCTTATCCTAATGCTCCCCTGTCCATGTAACAGACCAGCATTTTGGTCTAAGTGTATTCTTTGTAATTACTTGACTAAGTAGTCTTTTAATGTAGATTGTTATGGTTAATGTTGTATATCTGAATGCTGTCCCATAGCAAAATGGAACTAAATTCTGTCAGGTGCTGGAGAGAGACTTTGTTTAGTGTAGTGCCTTTCAAAAACACTCAGGACAAAAATGCCAGGGTGAGCTTTTGTTTGTCTGGACAGTAAAAACCTAGGAGATAGCTGGCTTAGTCTAGAACTTACTACCCAATTGTAGCCCTCAGGGGGTGTTGGCGGGCATGACTGAGGGTCTTACTTTTTCCATTTAATTGCAGAGGTTTTTTTTTTTTCCTCCTGAATAGAATTCTTAGAGATATTCCTTATGCCTTATTATGAGCTTGAGGGCACCACACAGAGATGCATGGCAGCTACAACTTACTGCATAACTGATTAGACTTACTGTTTTATAGCCAAAATAAAAATAAATCCATACTGCTTATCTCTTATGGGAGTGGCTTACAAGTATGAGTAGTATACAGTCTAAAGAAAAATGTTTGTTTTTCCTGTGCGTGCTGATTGAAACCTCAGTGGATGGATTGTTAAGGAGTATGGCCATATATCTTCCTTTTTAAAGCCAAGAACAGCCAGCCAAAGACTCGAGCATTGTTCTTCAGACTAGATCTCATTCTGCTATTTAGTTTCCATTAGCAAACTTCCCTTTCAAGAGAAATCTTGCTCAACCATAGCATGGAATAGTAATTATAGTTCATATGGAAGCAAAGCAATACTAACAACATCAGACCTAGTTTCTGCATAGATCTGGCAGTACAGTTAAGGATTCATACCACGCACGGAGCTGGGAGTCATCTATATTACTGCTGGTATTTCCGTGGTGTCTGACCAGCTCTTAGAAAAGCTTGTGTGTGTATATGACAGGAATGGGAGATGCTCCTGTCATAACTTTGAGCTAAAGACTAGTATTGGGAAGAGGAACTGGGCATGGTTAGCAAGTTATGAAATATATCAGGTATTTATATTCACTTCCATGGTTTTGTGGAGCTGGGGAAGGTTCTTTTATTCTCCACCCTGCCAAATGCTGTCAAGTGATCCTTCAGGATGTAGGTGCATGTTTCCCCTGTAGATGCACACATTACCAAATGCCTGGCTTTGGATCTGTCTGTGCCAAGATCCTCAGTCTGTCAGTGGGTGGACAAATCGGTGTCATCTCTGTTATCAAACTTGTTAAGGAAAGGGAGCTTCGCAAGTGGCATTGTCTCCAAAGTATCTCATACTGAACGAGTTTCCTGAATGGCTTTTACTGTAAGGGAACGCTTGTGGCCCTTGCTTTTCTGCATTTCAGAGGAACAAAAGAATAAAATGCCAAACGCTATTCCTTGCTTCGGGCAATTCTTTCACAACTGAACAGACCGAAGTCTTAAATGTACTGTTAGTTTAATGGCTTTAGTGTTTTGGGAGTCTGGGTGCAAGTAGTCTTATTGAGTGACTTGGTGGCTTTCATTTGTATTTTTTAAAACATTACCTTTAGAGTTGTTTACTATCCAGGTTAAATATGCTCAGTGCCAGGGCAATGTGTGTATAGGTGACTGATTCTTCAGTTATCCATCAAATGCAAACTCAGTTGCTTTGCTTCAGAAATGAATTTTTCAAATAGTTGTGTACTTTAAAGCTATTTAAACTGTAAGACTAGATTATGTGATAATACGGACAGTAGGTTTTGTTTGTTTTCATACAGCTATATGGATACACAAATACATTATTCCAATTTCAAGGCTTTCTTATACCCTCTTTTTTTCTTTGTCTTTTGATCTTAATCTCCTGGCATATTTGAGAAACATTTCTTTTTAAATGAGCAAAATGTCTGTAGAGGAAGCGGCTGTACCAAAAAAGGAATGCTACATTAGTTGCTGAGTACAGCTGAAAAGCTGAAATAGCTAGGCGTACAACTAGCAGTAAAATTACATTGGTAAGCAGGATTATCCATATATATACTAGTAAAATAAAGTACATGACATCACACTCGGCTGAAATCTGTTCCCATCTGCAGAAACTGGCTTTGTTTTTGCCTGATACATTAGTGCAGTGTGCTGATATCAAATGTGAAATACAAACTGCACTTTTAAAAATAACATTTAAACTTTTAAATTTGCAAAGCCTTGGAATAATTGGGCACATCATTGAAGTAAATGTGTTGCGTAGTTACTATAGAAATACCAGAGGAAGGATGCACTTACGTATAGCAGTACATGTTGCTAAGATTTTTGGTGGTATTGATGCAAACAGGAAAACTATTAGAAAATGCTCGGCTGTTGTAGCTATGCATGTCAATAATACTGATTGTGCCCAGGCTCCCTGCTGCTCCTGTTCTATGTGTTTCTGCTTCAGTCAGCTGCAGCAATCTCTCTTTTTTGCCTGTATACTAATCTATCATGTATAGATGGAGGGTAAAAGTGAATTTGCTGACCTTCAACTACACTCACTGGAGACAAGTTGGCTTTTCTACTGTTAAAGTGCCTGGTAGCTTTCTCTAAGATTAGATGACTTTGCCCATGTGAAGGAGGTAGTGATGCTAGAATTGGCAGCAGCATCGTGCCACACTTAAAATGTCAGCTCTGGCTGTAAGGAGATAAAAACTTCACAGTACTGGTTCCTATTATTACTGGATAAATGTGCTGATGTTTTTCATTCTTGGTCCTCTCTGCACAGTTTTTGGGGACAAGCGGCAGTTTTTGTAACACTTCCATGTTACAACAGTATTGAACTCTAATAAGTAATAATATATTGGGTTGTAAAGTTTCTTATTCTTTGGTTTTAAAAGTGAGTTCTACAAGAATTCTTTAAAAGAAAAAAGTGAGTACTAAAATAGGGACTTTTCTGACTCTTGACCAGTATTGAGTAATGTAAGGATTTGCTAGATGGAGAAAACTAGCTACCTTTGTGTTTGTCCCATGCTAGTGTTCTTGTTTAACTCGAGGTCATCTTTAGCTTAGCTTTATCATCTTCTTATTGTTACTGTAATAAGCTTTCTGCTTGAAGATCAGTTATTTCTGAAGCAGTGCTCTCAAAAAAATTCTGTTCCAGTTCTTATTTGTACCAGATTTCAGAGGATGACACCTTCAGAGCCTAAATTGCTGTTTAAATTTAAAAATATGACTTTTTTTTTTTTTAATTAGAAGTGGTGCTACTTGATGGTAAAGTGGGTAGAAAAGTATATACCAAAAATCTGTTAAGTGGAAGATTCAAACTGTTTCTCTTTCATATGCTTCATAGCAAGAAACTTACATGTGCAGGCTACTAGTAGCTATTTAAATAACTTTGGACTATTTTTTTGGAATTTGGGTGAGGTGTATTGATGAACAGTAACTGCTGGCATATAATTATACAGCTGTCTGACAGTTGGTAGCGCTTATGATGTTCAGGAACCTCTTTTGTGTCTTTTCTTTGAACAAAGAAATTCCTGCCCTTATAAAGTCTGTGTTACATTATAAAGGATTAACAAGACTTTCCTTATCTCTGATACTTAATGGTCATAATTTTAGACAAAAGAACAAGGAAAAGTGGGAGCCATTAGAGCTGGTAGGTTACTGAACAGGGTATTCCACAGGGACAAAAATAAGAGGAAGAACTGTTGTCTACAGAAATTCCTCAAAATGAAGTGTGTTTGGTCTCATAGTCCTTCTGTTTCCAGATCCCCTGTTATTTGGGTGAAGTGAGGTTTTTAACTTCTGTTGTCAGGCTTTTCTCCTAGTTGTGAATAAACTTCAGGGTTTTTTGGCTGTTGCTTTTCTTGGTTTGAGGATGAAAGGTCTTTGTGTTGTAGTAGAGCTGTATTTGGATAGACTTCTCCAGATTAGTATGCTGAACTGGAATTCAAGTAGTCTGGACTCTTTCAAAAGGCATTTCAACATCTGAAACATGTAGGTAAGCTCTGCTGCCATGGAGCAGCAGCTTAGCCTGTTCGTACTAAAGAGCTTCAGGATCCATCTTCTGTTAACTCCGGTTTAGCATGAATTGTGAAATTCTGAGCACCCAGATCTTAAACTGCTGCTGTGGTACATCAGTTATGCTTTTTCATATCAATATTATTTTAAGTGATCTGCAGTGCACCATCCCTTCCCACTACAGACAAACCTGATCTCGTGGAGACCTGCTTGAAGTGTCCTTTAGCTCCTCTGCTGCTATCGGCCGCTAACAACTCTGTTTATTGGTAAAAGCCCAACGTACATAAAGATGGCAAAAGTGCCACAGAAGTTTTGTTCAGATCTAGTCTTGTGTTGTGGAAGTGAATGCATCCTGCAAAAGAGCTGCACATTATTAACTAGCTTTGACTCTTACTTGTAATCAGGTAGTAATTCTATTTATTGCCCTAAAGTCGATTAAAACCAAATACTTTTCTTAGCCTTCTTTGTTCTTTAAAGTTAAGAAAATACGTGGTTCAGTGTTTGAGGATTTTAAAGTAGAGTTTTATAATTTCTAAATGATGAGGAAAATATCAGGAAAATATATACGTATTACACTTTCAGGAGAGGATGGGGATGTAGGTGTGAGATTTATACATTTGACTGTGTCTGGCTTTGGGCTTCTTAGTCCAAGAAAGATGTTGATTTATTTGAAAGTTCACTGGACATCACTGAGGTAGTCACAGCACGTGACTTGTGAGGAGAGTCTGAATGAACTGGGCTTGTTCAGCCAGAAAAGAGAAAGCTTTGGGGGACTTATTAGCAATCTTCCGTGACTCTTTGGAGGTTAGGCGCACTCTCTTGCTGTGCTACTCAACCAAGAAAGACAATGGTTATAAACTTCTGGTTCTGACAGGATGTAACTAAAACTTTGCACTAGGGAGCTCATTAAGCATTGGAACAGGTTGACCAGAGAGGATGTGAAGTCTCTCTTTGGAAGTCTCCAAGACTTGACTGGCTGAAGCCTTAAGTAGCCTGGTTCGAATATGATGTCGACCTCGGTTTGAGCAGGAGATTGGACTAGATGACTTCACAGGGCCCTTCCAAACATGAAGGGTTCTGAAATTATGCTTCCCTAATTTTATTCTCCCCATCACTTGCAGCATTTATAGTTTAACATCTGCCAATATCCCCCTGCCCCTGCAACAGGCTTCCTTCCACAGGTAACCTTGTGTTTGTCTTGCACTAAGAATGGAGAAACCCTCTCTATGGTATCTGTGATGCTGAGGAAAGTGTCTCACCTTTGCTGTTAACAATTCCATATTTTTGTTTTTACTTATGTACTATATATGTTAATTGTTGGAGATGGCTTTGGCACTCTAAATTGTCTTCCTACCAGGCAGAAGACTTCTGCCTACATATCAGAGTAGTGCTTGGAAGATGGTGGATATCAAACTGATTAAATTCAGACTTACATTGATGTCTTCTATACTAGGAAAGTTCTTAGTGGTAGTCTTTGCAAATAACATCTTATAGAAGATGAAGACTCTTGGAGTAGTTGCTTAAAAAAAAAAAGTAAATTGGGATACAAGTTCTTAGAATTCTCTCCTGGGTCTAACAGTAAAGCTTGGTAGCATCATACAGTCTTCTGCAGTGGCTCTATATAGGTAGATAGGTAGAACCGCTTATTTAAATATACCTGACACAACTATGAAGCCTTAGATTTTAGTTGATTATTTAGTTTGGTAAGTTTCAACCATTTGGGTTGAAATCTTACATGCCAGATCTGTCCTAGGTGGACTCATTAAAAAAAGTGCTCTCACCTAACCGTGAGAAGTTAAATTACTTAAGAGTTCTGACCTTTCACATAAGATCTCTGGATATCCCTGCAAGTGTAAATTTCTCCCACATAACCATCCTGAGCAAGTTGTAAGTGATGCTGCGGAGATGTAGCCAGACTTTGCTGTAATTGCTGCTTTAGGCCAGCCGTAAGGAAGGGCAGGCTATTCCTTGACTTTATAAAGTGTAACAAGCTGGTGAAATAGAAGTACGGAGCCCTTGCATTTGTCAAGGAGATGGCAACTACTGCTGTTCAGTTTCTTATAAAACTGTTCCACTAGTCTGTGGCCAAGACTCTTACTAGAAAATACTGTGTTGTAACAAAGCTGTGTTAGAGCAGATCTTTTTTCTGATCCTACTCTCGGTGTGGATTGCTTGGTACCCTCTCACCCTGCTCTGCACTTTACGTTTGAGGAATTTTAGCGGAAATCGTCTGTCTGAGCAAAACTGTATTAATTCCCACTTGCGTCCATTTCCCTTGTTGCTGTTGCAGAGTTGTAGCAAAAGGAGCTGAAATTGTGTTGTCTTAAAATTGCTTTTGAAGAATCTTCTGGTAATCTGATAAAAGTAGATGGTTCTGATCATCTACTGATTGTTGTTAGAGGCTCTTAAAGTGTGACAGCCCTGGCAATGCGGAAGCAGTCCTTGGACACAGGACTGGTTTTGCTTGTAGCTGAACCAGAGGAGCTACTAGATTTGCATTATCTGTTAGAGACAGTCTTATGCAACTGTTTGTTTGTCTTCAGAGCATACAGCCTTTTCTGTTTGTGTTGCTCTATTTTTGAGTATGGCTAAACTTCCTCCAAGCAGCCTATAACATTGTGATTTGTTTATTTCAAGCTAGAGAATGGGATTTTTTTTTAAATTAAGTTGGTTGCGTTGCTCTAATGATGTATTGTCACTGTTTTTTCATGTAAAGTATAACAGGTTCTGAAAACTCTTTTTATTTTCCCATAGGCTGGTGTTTGGGATGCTGTATCCTGCGTATTACTCATACAAAGCTGTGAAGACAAAAAATGTGAAGGAATATGTAAGTCGCATTCCTTTTAATTGCTTAACTAAATCCCTCTCCTGACATACAACTGTGAATTTTTCGTTATGCAGTACAATAAGTCATATGAAAGCTTGGTTCCACTATCTTAATACTAGATACAACAGCTGTGTGAATCTAGTGCTAATCCTGTGATTTTGTTTGGAGAGCAAAAGTTAAGGTTTCTCAGACTTTTCATAGACTTCGCTGAAATGTGTCCGGCACACTATGTTATATACAAACATTTTTAGGAGGATTTTTAAACATAAACCTTCAAGTGTTGACTGCATTTCAGTGAAGTGCCCAAAATAATGCACTTTTGTGCGGGGGTGGGGGGGCAGAAAAAAGCTTTCCTAATTCTGTCAGCGCCTGTAGTACAAGCAATGACAAACTGATTCTCAGTGACCACTTGAGCAGTAGCAGCAGTTTAATTGTTGTTGTATGGAGCTCAAAAGGGGTTCAAAATCTACCTGAGAAAGCGGTCGCTCTGCTTAATCTGTTGTTCCTCAAAATGGAGAAAAAATGTAACCAGGGAAGGAAAAGATTTGGTTAAAGTGATGTGGTGGAAAGAAGCAGAACAGATAGAAGAATAAAGATGAAGGAAAACACAATTATTGTAGCTGCTGCATTTTAGAATTAATCTGTTAAATCATTTACTCTTCAGTGTGAGCAATGATGATTACCACAAGAATGTTAACCCAGTTGCAGTCACAAGGAGCTTTGGTCATTGAGTTACTTGCGTGTTTCAAGAGGCTGTGTAACTTGATTTCAGCAACTAACCTATATTCTCTCCTGAACCTTGTTCTTAACCTGGCTGCCTGACTCAGGATGGAGTCAGTGCCATCTTTACTTTAACTCGGCAGCCATAGCTGTGACCTAATGCTGCTGTCTGTATGTTTGGTGTCTCTGCTTTTTACTTGGTTGTAGTAGTAGAATGCAGTAGCTGTTGTTCCTCCCCTCGTATGTCTTGCATTTAGTTTGATCACTCTATCAAGGCTCCAAAGTGGACATCATATTTATACTTCTGGTTTCTGTGCAGAAGCTGATTAGAGCTTATTTGTGCACATAGAGCTAGTGCCTGCCAGAGCTAAGCTTCTTGGAGGAAAAAATCATCAAAAAAAGAAGAATTTCCTCTGTCTCATGCTTACTTTACCCTCTCAGGAAAGTATATAATGCAAAGAATTTATAATCCGCTTTTCCTCCCTGCTCCCTCAAAAGGGATACACAGGCTAAGTAGAGGGTAGCAGTTTCAAACTCCTAATACAAAAAATCACTTTAAGAGGTTACTATTGCCTCTTGCAATATATTTTCTAGAAAAAGAAGAGTAATGTTTGTACAATGCTGAGATTCTGACTCTTGTCTCAATTGTCCAGTTAGCTATGACTTAACCTGTCTTTCTTGGACATCCTTTTTTAGAGATGCCTGTCACTTAGACAAGGCCTTTAGTAGGGCCTGGAACCATATTTTTCCAACTGTGTATTTTCATTTTGTGTGAAAACGTTGCTTTTCAGTCACCTTTCACTGCCTTTGAGCAGTCCCTGAACTTGCAGTTGGATACAAAATGTTCATAGGGTCGAAATGAACGAGAGCCGTCACAGTGACTTTTTCGTGAGCAGGGAATGACATTGATTCATCAGTGAATTACCGCTCTGTTGCTGGTTGGGTTGAGTGTCCAGATAGATATTAGAGACGATCCATGGCTGGGTCATCTTCTTCCACAGGGAGGGTGTAGGTTTAACTGCAGCCTTCCAAATGGCACAGCTCTGCTGCCAGTCATGTTATGGCCCAAGTGCAACTTCCTTTCCAGGGCTCAGGAGCCATCTGTTTTTGTTTGCTGGATTGCAAGAGCTTTATAACGGTGAAATTTTTGACTTAGCCACTGCTTCCACCAGTAAAAAAAACAGAAAGTACAGACATACTGACTTGCTGCGTGGGTCATGATGCAGCAAATTGTTTAAAGATTATTTCTGGGAAAAAAAAATGTTGCTGCTGGTTTTGGTGGTTTAAGACACTTATGGACTTTAGTTCTAGAAATTAGGATCTGTGTCTTTGAGGGGATTTATTTGTTCTTGTAATTACTCTCATTTAATGGAGTTGACTAAGATCTTTAAGGAGGTTTTTTTCACTGTTACACCAAAGTGCTTGTGATAAGCACCTGAAACGTAGTTTAGAAGTCTGAATGACCAGTCTTCTCAAATCCTGGCTTCAAAATCCTGACTTGAAAGGATGTGCTTCAGCCAAAGCCAACAAAGATGAGCTTAACACTTGTACGAAAAAAACTCGACAAAACAAATCTGTAATTGCCCTTTTAACATAAAAAGGAAAACTCAATCAAAGCTTCTCTAACTTCATCTTTAAGAGTTAAGTAGGTGATAGTCTTCTGGGCAGTGTCAAATATGACCTTCTGTTTTTCCTGGATATATTTTTTTTTTCTGGTATGAAAACCACTGTAAGTCACTCGGGTTCATCTGTCTAGGATACTTTGGTACCTAGTGTTGTACTAGAATATGATTTGACTTGTATTTTTGAGGATCTTTGCCCAGACTTCATCAGGACTCCTGGCAGATCTCATGTGCCCTTCTGCAGTGTTTCTTACTGTTCCTAGCAGCCCAAGAGAAACTCCACTTTTACTGTTGTTCCTAATTGGAGAAATAGATGTTGACTAAAGAGTGAATAGCCCAGATAAAATATATTGGGAAAAAAACTCAGTCTTGCGTAGCATCTTAAAAATTGCATTGCATCGTGTTTAGGTTGATGGGGCAAGGGTGGATGTTAACTTTATTTTTATTCAGGTGATGACTCTGGTTCATGGAAGGGTCACCAGTCTGAATGTCACATGGCTTGTCAGAGATGACTTCAGCTGTTGTGTAGGTTTGTCTTAGCTTATTCAAGCCTGAAATATCTAAATCCTCTGAGAGATTGAAGTGAAGAATGTCATCACATGACTGAGTTTCTTTTCAAATTGAAATGCAGAAAAGCACTTAAGATGAATGGGTCTCAAGTTGTGACAGAGGAAGAGGTTTTAAAGCATAATGCACAGCTATGAAATAGGCAGCGGTGTAGCATTAGGTTTTGAGTACTTAAGTCCAATTCAAAAAAGGATTGCTTTGAAAGTGAAGACTAAATCTGAGGCACGTCCTCTGTAGGAAAGTATATATATTCCTCCGTTTGAAAGAGGGTACC
This sequence comes from Fratercula arctica, assembly GCA_947846985.1. Classification (NCBI taxonomy): domain Eukaryota; kingdom Metazoa; phylum Chordata; class Aves; order Charadriiformes; family Alcidae; genus Fratercula; species Fratercula arctica. The sequence goes on from CANTUZ010000010.1 coordinate 34,602,935, forward strand.
ATGAATTTAGGACTTGAACTAATGTCTAACAAATGTGGTATTTAATGCTTTGTGGGTATACCAGAGGAGTTAGTAGTCTATATATTGCAAGGGAAATGAGGTTACTGCATCTGGTTGCAGGTGACGCTTTTCTTCTCTTTTCTTTTTTTAAACTGTTTTGGTTTTTTCTAGCAATGATAGTGTTGGAATTTAAAGAATGTGTGGGCATTCAGTTAGTATGTATAACCAGTGGTGGTTTTGCACTGACCTATTTTGGAAATGTCAGTGGCCAAACACAATGTATTTTAGAGAAGACAAACACATGCAACTAATTTTATATTATTTATTCTGAAAGACATAATCAGTTTAGACAACCAAATCTTGACAGGTGTTCAAGGTAAACTATTAGAAAACAGAACTAAAACTTGTACTTTAAGAGCATTGTCTGATTTCAAAACAATGATGTGTAGTGTAAATCTGAAAAGAAAAAAAACTATGGATATAACCCCCTGAAATATTAAGATGCTTACACGTGAGCTCTTTTATTAACAGGAACCTTGTGTTTCTTGGCAATGAATAGAATTAAATTTCTATGAAAATGCTTTTTTTCCTGCCCTGCCCCAGTGTTAATACCATAATGCTAAGCACATATGTAGAAATCTAACTGCAAAGTATAGATGAATAATGTATATTATGAAATGAAAGCACAGGCTACCTGACTTACTAATGCTGACTGTTGTGTGTGTGGTACAAACATATGGATGAGTGTGGAAGAGTGAAATATCCTTTAGTGCTACAGTGGGTATTGCATTTCATACTTATGATGATCTACTGATTTTTTGCAGTGTCTTTTTTCTTATCACTAAAGCTTTCTAGAGGTAGAATCAAATCTGTGAAGCCAGCTGAGGTGAGGTTGTGACTGTGGTCACCCAGCCATTTCACTTAGCTTGTTGCAGCTGCCACCAGTTCTACTTATTAATGGAAAACCCTTAGGACCTTCACATAATTTAACTTGAAACCCAGTTGATGCAGATTGAGATACTGTTGAATGTCTTGCTTTGACAGCTCTGAACTGACTGTATAGTGTATTCTGTGAAAGATGAAATCACAATTCTTACTGAAGATGGTGTTTTAATTTTCAGGTTCGCTGGATGATGTATTGGATTGTGTTTGCTCTTTATACAGTTAGTGAAACAATAACTGACCTAACAGTCTCTTGGTAAGAAGCTCTTTTTAAGAACTCTGGATGAAACTGTATGTGTTTCTGATGTTCAATTTATAATGATTTAAATTGTTTAAAGAAGCTGTGCTTGTTGCTGACTCTCTTTTTTTCAGGAAAAGATCTCCGTGTATGTGAAGAATAACATCTGTTTTCAGGCTTGCTGTACACTGTCACTCGAATTAGGGACTATAAAACTTCCACCTTTGCTATAGCAACTGAATAGGAGAACGGAACTCTTAAAAGTTCCTGTAGGAAGGACTATAGTTTCTCTGTGCAGGAATGTATAATGCAAAGCAAGTATATTGTTTCCGTTTCTTAAATGACACTACAGTCAATTAAAAAAATTAAATCCATAGGTCTATAATTTGTTTAATTTTTGTATAATATAAGTTCTTGTATGTGAAGAATCCTATATGCTAATATGTAATTGTATTTTTTGAAGAGATCTCTTCATGATGATTAATTACTGTGCATTTTCTTATTGCAGTTGTTGATATCATGCCATCTTTAACTTGTCTGTAGGTTCCCACTGTACTATGAACTGAAGATAGCTTTTGTTATTTGGCTCCTTTCCCCATACACTAGAGGGGCGAGTTTAATCTACAGAAAATTTCTCCACCCGCTTCTTTCTTCTAAAGAAAGGGTAAGAAATAACTTCTCGTATTTTTAATGCCTAATATGGAAATACTGCATGCTCAAATACTAACTGTTGCTAGATACACGATAAAAGCAGATCAGTATGTTACTGGTTTGCCAGGCAGCATGAACTTGGACTAGCAGAGGCAAGTGTGTATGACTGCCCATATATATGCTTCTGTTTAACTTGCCCAAGCAGACAAGGTAGTATTTTCTCTTGACATGATATAGTTTGGTGTTCTCTGGTCTACTCAGTGCACTTTGGGGAGCCCAGTTAAGTGGAAGTGATGCAGTTTGGCTTTCTACTGGAAGAACATGTGCACTACTCCCTGTGCAGAAGCATGAATGCAGTTTTGGCAACAGCTTTTCATGTTCCATTTTTTCCTAGCATAACCTAGTAATAAAACTTCTGAGGATGAATGACATCGATGACTTCTCTGGTGTGTAAACTGACAGGATAAGAGAAGAGACGTCCTTCTGAGGTTTAAGGGAAGACCAGGCTGCAGCAGAAAATACCCAAACAGAAAATAGCTAAAGGATATTTAGCTTTAGCCAAAGTATGACAGGGCCACAGATCTGCTTAGCTCTTTTTCAATATTCTGTTTGGATGTGTGGAAAGAGCGATTAGCAAAGGTGTGAAGACTATCACTGAAAAACCTCACAGTACGGAAAATAGCATTCATAAAGGTCAGTGCTGACATGATCGCCACTGATATGAACAGTAAGGTCATCTTGACCTTCTGAAAGTTGAACTATAAACAGTTCGCAACTTCATAAGCTAAAGGGATTTTTCCCCATAGTCTGCTAGCTGTTGTGAACTACCTTGAAGCCTTTATCTCCAACTCCAGGCATTTACCACAGCTGGGGATAAATGTCATGACTGTATTGTCCTTGGTACTTAACTATGTCAAAGCTCTGGCTTCATAAGTTCTTTGTGGGACAACTCTACCTTCTTAAGGAACTCTCTGATTTCATCTTAAGCATGTTATTTCTTGAACAACTTTTGTCTGACAAGTTAAGCTTACTCCCTGTAAGGAACTTGCTATGTAGCTGCAATGTTTGAGCTGGACAAAAGTGATGTATTTTATCTTCTTGTTTGACCAGACATAATCCTTTTCTAAAAGAGAGGGTATAAGTGAATGAAGCATCAGTATACAAAGGCAAGAGTAATTGTCCCATCAAATATTTTCTTGAAGATTTCTTTTGCCTTCCTTTACTGATGGAAAAATAATACTGTGGGGTAATGTGACTCTCTTATGTACAGCCCTCTAAAACTTAAGTATGCTTTGCTTTTAGGATATTGATGAGTACATCGTACAAGCCAAAGAAAGAGGCTATGAGACCATGGTGAATTTTGGAAGGCAAGGGTTGAATTTGGCAGCAACTGCTGCAGTGACAGCAGCTGTAAAGGTAACTTTCTGTTTGCACTAACTGTTTTTGTCCTTCATATAGAATGGTGTAATTGTACTGAGGATTTGCCATTCCTAAACAAAAAGATTAATTCCGCAAATGTATGGGTTGCAGCCCTCTAGTCCTCCTTATACTATGTTTAAGATGGTGTGTAGTTATTTCTTGGATGATGGGAATCAGTTTACAGTAATTCAAAAGACACTGTGCAGTTTTCTATGCAGGCTTTTGGTAAAGATGACCATTGTTTCTTTTCTGTCTCTGTGCTTTCTCGTTGGTAAACAAACTATTTAAAGGATTTCTGGCTTTTCTGCTGTTTTCCTCCAATCAACTTGAGGTAACTCCACATATGAAGTAAGGCATGAAAGATTACTACCACAGATAAAAGTTACTTTGACACAATTAACTTGTTTGCAACTTGTTGATTGAATTATTAAATTAATACACTAAGCATATGCTTGCATATCGCTGTTTAGCATACTCTTGCTTTGTCATGTAAGTTCCATTAAATCATGAAGTAACCTGTGGTTGCTCCCAAATTGTTTGGAGGGGGAAGAACATCTGTTGTTCGTTTCAGTGATCAGTCCAGCCCAAACCACAACACTTGCCTACAAAACTCATGACCTTCAGCTGAATTTCAGAGGGTTCTAGGTTTAGGAAAACAAAATACAAGCTTACAAGTAAGATTCTAAGCAACTTTTGGCCCACCAAAAGGGTGGGCCAAGAATAGGATTCTATGGAATCCTATTAGTGGGATCAGTTTTGATGGGAAGGAGATACACTTTGATCACTTTTTTTTTTTTTTTGAAGGAGCAGCCATACTTATTCTGACATACCGGATCTCAAATCAGGAGTAGAGAATGTGGGAGGTTACTTCAGGCAATGTGTATCCTACCTAATAGTCATTTAAACCAAAACACACACAAAAGTATGGAAAGAAAGATGTGTATGTCCTAGTTAAATGATCAGGATTAACTTCTTCCTGGGAATAAATGAAACTGCTTTGTTTATAGTAACAGGACTGAAAACCTGAGCACTGTTAGTAGATATGGGAAAGCAATGTAGAGATCCCTGTCTGTCAAAGTTAAGTAGGTACAGCTAGCATTTATCTTGAATTTCTGTGCTTGTATGTGAACTTCTTTATAAATCAAAGACATCTCAAAAAAATACATTTTCAAATGCTATCTCAAAAAGGTTTGGAAAAATAGTTATGCATCTCTTGTGTATTCATTTTCTCTCATTTTAAAGATATATGTGGGTGGTAGCAAAAAGAAAAACCAAAACTTCTTGTTTTAAAATATGAACATAGCGAACCTAAAATACTGAGAATGTGATTCAATTTGATCACTGGTTCTTTTTTTTTTTTTTGTTATTCAAATTCTTAGTGTTGTCTTGAGGCATGAAATAGAGTATACCTCTAAAGGGATGAAAGTATCCAGAGTGAAAACAGGTTATTTAAACAAACCCGACAAACAAAACCTCAAAGTACTCCACTGGGAGAAAGTTTAAGAACTATGCTAAATGCTAAAATGCAAATTCTTTGCCAAACAGCAAACCATAATTTGTTGCAATGCGCACCTGTAATGGTACTTACGCGCTGTGTGTTTTCCATATGTCTGTATGTCTGGCTGAGGTTGGATATTTCCTTGTTAATCCTTACGGTGTTATAGAAATACTGTTTAAAAAAAAAAAGGTAAGCCAAACAAAACCAAAAAACCCCAACCACACACACAAATATCTCCTCCTACTTTCCTCTGAAATAAGAAATAACTTTTTCCTAAATGTCTGTGTTTAGATTTCATTGCTATTCAGCTGTGACTGGCAAGATGCCTGCTCTATTTGTTAAAACTTGTTAAACATGCTCATGAATATTTGTACAGAATTAGTTCAGTGCAGATGAGATGCTTGGGCAAAACAACCATCACAATACCAAAGACCTAAAATAGACATGATTTTTAAACAGTATGAAAGAGGAGACTCCCTGAAAAAAATCTTTATTTTGGCATGTTAAACCTCTCTTAAGTTTGTCATTCCAAAAAGCTGAGTGTGGCTGCTCCATGCGAGCAAGTGGAGACAATGCGTGTGGTTTTGATTTTTGTTCCCTGTTTTTCAAGAGTTGACTGCTGCCTCCAGCAGGTGAAAAGATTATCCCTTCAGTATGAGCTGGTGGAGCACGCTATAGGATTTCAGGAATGGAATCCTGTTAGTGGGATCGGTTTTGATGGGAAGGAGACACACTTTCATCACTCACTCTTTTTTTTTTTTTTTTTTTTTTTTTTGAAGGAGCAGCCATGCTTATTCTGACATACTGGATCTCAAATTAGGAGTAGAGAATGTGGGAGGTTAAATACAAGAGGAGGTCCAAAGAAACCTTCTGTTCACTGAGGTGTCCAAGCAAAAGACACTACGATGTCTGCTTATGCTGACTTTAGGAGGGTGGTAAAAGTGCTTGGAAACTCTCTGGAATATTTTCAAGATGAAGTGTGGGAAAGAGCGGTTTTCTCCAAGGGCTGTCAAAAGAATATGGGATTAGTATTAAAAGGCCAGTTGGCTGTGTAGGGGAGGCTGGAGCAGCCAGCCAGGTCAGTCTACCAAAATTTGCCATGGATTTAAACATGCTCCGCTGTAGTGAAGTTAAAATGTAATTGGCAGGAGTCACGGCTTATAGTTTACATTCCTATACTGGTATCTTTATCTGGTACTAGTTAGCCACAGTTCGTATAAAATTTATGTTTCAAAACCTGCTAAATAGCATACATTAGAAAGTTAAATTGTGTTACTGTCATGTTAATTCAAGAAAACGAATCTTTGTAAAATCTTGATTTCAGGAGACTTAGAGATGAAATATGGCCTAGGCTTTCATAGTTTACTAATAAAAAATTTTATTTGCAGTATAAAAGAATCAGCAACAAGATGTCTTTAATGGTAGGAAAGTTGTTGGAGCTCTTTCCACTCAATAGTATATGAATTTGTGGAAATTTATGTCTGCAACACTAAGTTCCACCAATATACCTTGTATTTTGATGCACCTGCTTTCCAGTTCTGAGATGCCATTTACCTGTATGTTCCAATTTTGGCCAACATGTAAATTTTCACTTCTCAAGCTACTAGCAGAAATTCATTTCTCTATTGCCACGTGTGGGATGGCTGTTACATAAGCTGTGAAATGCAATGTCCTCCTTTGAGGTCACACAAGTATTGTTCACTTGTAAAGTATTACTTGGTGGAAAAAAAATTAATAATACTTTTTGAGGGCTGTGTTTCTACGTGTCTCTTAGTTATCCTGAATCTGGTGCCTCTCTACTGGTTGAATATTTTTCTAATGGCCTTGCTCAGACTTCCCCTTCTTCCCGCTCAGGGCATGGCAGAGGAAGGAGCCAGCTGTGGTAAGCAGCCAGTGTCACTGTGAGCAGCTCAGCTCACCAGCGATATTCCTTTCATCCCTCCTCCCTGCTGGGACCGCCTGGCATGCTGCAGAGGTCACTCACGGGACAGCAGTCGTTCTCCAGGTTGAGAGGGAACAGAAGTCATTCCCTGTCAGCCCAGATCGGATCAGGGAGAGAACAGCTGGGAATGTGGGTGCTGCACACTGCAGCTCTGCGGCCACAAAGCTCCGAGCAGCTCTGTGGACACACACGGTCCATTGAGAACTTGTCCAATGAAGGCAAGCAGCTTTGTTCAGTGATCCTGACCACTGAGGCCAATTCAAACAACAACAGAGTCCCTGAGGCAGACATACTGTGTGGTGTCAGTTTACAGCAACTTCTCTGGGTGAAGTATGTAGACTATAAAAATACATACCCAATAACAAAAGAGAGAAGGGCATTTCATATATGAAGGTCAGCTGATGAGGTGGCATACTAATAGCTTAGTAGAGTCTGAGTAGTCTCAAAAGGAGTCCCTTAAGTAGGCTATATTTATCAAGAACTAGATTTAGAAACCCATTACATCTTAAATTAGTGCTTCAGGTTCGTCACTGGTAATGAATGTGGCCTCTGAAAGGCGTTCAATATGTTTTAGGAAATACTATTGAATAAATAAGCAGACTTATTCTTCAAGACTTTCATTTTGTTTAAGACAACAGAAACTTCACAGTTCATCTCTCTTCAATGTTCATTTACATAGAAATTTGAGCACTGAAGTTTTTCTCTGCTTTTTTGCCTGCATTGTAATTATAAATGTTTGTGTCTCAATCTTTTGTGGCGTAGTTTAGTTGTCTGGCTCTGGGCTGGATGCAGCCCACTGTATTTCTTCTTTACTGACAGGAACTGTTGAAATAATGGGACACCAGTGTAGGTGTGGCAACTGCTCTGCTGTCTTCTCATGAGCAGCATCTCGGGGCTGCGTGTGTGGCTGGGGAGAGGTGATGGCTGCTGCCGTACCCATGGTGTGAGTGTGGAAGCAGGAGATCCCCCTTCAGCTCCACCTGCAATTAGATTGCTCTGCCTTCTGTTTTGTGGGCAAACATCTTGCTTTTAAGCTGTGGCTAGTAACTCTGAACTTTCAAGCAAGATATATAAGCTTTTAATGCATTAATATTCTAAATGTGAATATTACTGTCACACTTCCTGCAGTAGGGGGGATGTAATGTCACATTTCCTGCAGTAGAGGGTATTTAATATTTTTCAGCCAGACTTTCATTCTGAGCTGTTAGTAATCCAGATCCTCGTGGAATGCTTTGTTTCAGCAGAAATCAATTATCTGCTTCTTTTGAGCATGAGGAGTGGAAGAATCTTGCTAAATCTTAAATGCTGTATGAGCACAGTGGTATGTGGAGGTTTTTTAATTACGAAATGTTTGTTAATTACAAAAAAACCCACACACCCACACAAAATGCCTTGAAAATTGTTCTCCAATTAGTCTATGCAGTGGTGTGAAGTAGATATCAATCCTGATTTAGCTAGACTGGATCTTCCCAGGGGTGGGATGGAGACTGCATTCAGGCAGGAGGAGAGCGGGGAGGACGGTAGGCAGTACCTGTATAGGATTAGGACAAGGTGTGACTGTGCAGTACAGCAGTAGTTGTGCAGCCCCCGTTCCTGCTGTGACTCTCAGGCACATGTGCTGCATCTCTTATTTGTATATGTATCCTTTAAAATTTCTTAATATTTGCTGTGTGTAACTTGAGTGAAACTTTCCATCTTGGCAAGTACTTCTGGAATGAAGGGCCCATTGTATGAATCCGTTATGTCCTCGCTGAATGAGGCAGTGCTCTACAGGAGCTCTAGCCTCATCAAGCATGCAGTCTGGTTAAGGGCACAATGTTATTTCATGGCACATATTTTGACTTTTTTCCCCTTTGAAAAACAAAATTCTGTATCCAAAAGCAGTGCTGAAAAATCAGGCTGAACACTTCCAGCTTGGATCTAGTCCTCGATATCTACAGTGGGAGTAGTACAAGCTTGTGATGTGACTTCTTCTTAGCATGCTAGTTTTTACACTCTTAATTACGTTATCGTGTACAATTTCCAAATGTCTTTTCATAATACATCACATGATGAATGAACTTGCTGTGTAACTTATGCAAGTGTGTCTCTGTACTTTTGTTTCTGGGCAAATCCAGCTTCTGTCAGTATTTTACAGTAGGTTCTGTCCATGCTTAGTGAGTTGGAGTTGTGCTGAATTCATATGGATTGTGCTGAGAACCCACTGGGTCCATTTTTTGCATTCATCGGTGTTCAGTGATTGATACCTGAGTTGATTTGCATCTCTTCAAGCAGAGGATGCAGACCGATTAACAGTCGTATGTGTTACAGCAGATGCTGTAAGCTGTTACTTGTCAAAAGAAGCAGTCCTGTCTCCTCATTTCTCTTCCCTAGTGTCCTAACAGCTGACTGTTAGTTCTTAGGCATAGCTGGTTCCTGATTTGGTTTACTGTGCAAATGCTTTTCAAAGCAAGAACTGGAGTAGTGGAAGGGCAAGATTCCTGCCTTAAAGCAGGACAGACCTGCCTTAAATAAGCCATTTAAGGGAATAAAATTACGTTCAGAATTTCTACAGTAGTTTATACACAGACTGTAGAGTGTCAGTAGTGCATTTTTACTCAAAGGCAAGCTGTAGTTGTGTTCTTGAGAACTGTCAGTCATCCTACATGTATGTAGGAAGAGCTAGAAAAGGAAAGGCTTCTACTTCTCTTGTAGAAACCCTTTCTTCATTATTATTTAGTGTCAGTGTACGAATGGTGGTGTAAAAATTAAAATTGGTTTTTCTTGCCTGTGTAGCACGCTGTCTTAGCTTTATATGCTATACTAATGACTAGACAATTGGAAAATGAGTGTTAGGTTTCAGCCACTTCCCCCCGTGCCTTTGGTGGCCATGCAAGCTTAAGGAGTATCACTCTGTCTCTTCACTTTACATGGCTATTTTTAACATGGAATAATTTAGTGTGCTGGTCTGCCATCTGCAAACAGTTGTTGCCACGAGGGTGGGAACAAATGGCTGCAGCCAGTGGTACAAGAACTGCCTTACGCCGCTACTGTTGCAGAGTAAGGTGTGTGGAATTGTACCCGGTTTTCTGCTACTGCTTGCTAACATAATGCTCAAATGAGGAATTTTACTTAAAAGCTTCGTTTGTGAGAATGAAACAAAATCTTGAATCCTTGCTCGAAGTGGGATTCATGCACAGGCTTGTCAGCCTTCCTCTGAAATGGTTATTTTTTGCCTCATATGCCAGAGAGGGAAGAATTAAATGTTATTTTAACATGACATTGAGTAATGTGCTTGTCCTTTTAGTTGCTTACACAATAAATTAAGCTTCAGTGCTTTAGTAATAAGAGCATCTGGTGTAAGATGAAAGAGCTGCTTGACGACCCTTCTTTCCAAAGGGGAACTTTCTGTTTGTCCGATATAGAAAAGATGTAAAGAGGCGGAATACTAATGTTCAAATATGATCAACTATCCTTATATATAGTATTAGATTTTGGGTTGGTGTTATGTCAGTAAAGCTACGTTAGTAAGAGAACCTGCTGGCCTGTAGTCCAGGACCTCTTTGCTTTGTTTGGTTTCAAGTTTCTGTCAACTAGAGCTTTTGTGGTGCTGCCAGTTTGTTTCTTGGTTACTTGAGTTAATGTTACAGAGTGTGATTTTAACACTTCTTTCTCTTTCTTATGCATATTGAAATCTGTAGAGGGTAAAAATATAAAAGAACAGAAATCTTTATTTATCGTCAACCAAACTTTTTAAAACGGAAGTGTTAAAGCTGCTGTCATACTACCTAGCACTGCTAGAGAAGTATAAAGTTTGAAGTGAATTGAGCATTTCTCATGTGTTGGTTTATTTTTTTAAACACCTCCCCTCACCCGAAAAGCCTTTATTTGCTCAGATTAAAGGAGTGAAATGAGACATTTGTAATGAAATTGCTAGTTTATCTGTAACTTTTTTTTTGTCTAGGAGCAATATAGAGTTAAACTTGGGTAAAAGCAATACTTAAAGCAAATGTCAGTCTGCCGCATGCTTATGTTCAGTTAATTTTGTAGTGCGACAAGAAAGCATGGGCTTAAACATCTTAACCCAACTTGAACAGCAAAGTCAAACCTCTGCTTTGTTTTAAAGATACTGTTGTTGTATTTCAGAGTCAAGGTGCAATAACTGAGAAACTGAGAAGTTTCAGTATGCATGATTTGACTACTATACAAGGAGATGAGCCAGTAGGACAGGGGCCCTATCAGACATTACCAGAAGCAAAAAAGAAAACCAGAGCCTCTGCAAGTGAATCTTCAGGTAAGTATCTGTCTTCTGTTTTTTTGAGCTAAAAAAATAATTCACCAAAGACTAAAGTGGGAAAGCAGAAATGCATTTACCCCATTTAGAAATGGAAAAGGCCTTAAAGAATTCCAGTGAACTTGAACAGAGTTGACTTGAGTAAGATATATTACAACAGTTGAGAAATGCTCCCTGAACTTTCTTCTCACAGCCACTAAGGGTGTAGTCATACTGTACTCATTACTGCTATCTTTGCCAATTAGCAGTGAGAATTCCTTGCCAAAGCAAAGCTTAATTGGAAGTAAAAAAATACATGATTAAGTGGTGTTTCTGTGACACATGTACAAAAAGTTTAAACATGAAAATTTATGGAAGCTCAATAAATAGGAAGACAAAATGAATGGAAATCAGTTCAATAGGTCTGTAATGATAGTTCAAAATACAAAATTGCTTGTGATGATAGGAATAATGAAGGCATTAAGTTATCATAATGGATTGATGGACATCAACACCCAGTTTTATTATTTTATTATCATATTACATATCATCATCATCATCATCATCACTTTGCTCTTGAGCCTATGAAGGAAGGTTTCAGTGGAAGGCTGTCAATTGCACCTTTTAAAATGGTGAGGCTACAATGTAAAGCAGTTGATATTTCCCAGAAATGAAATAGCTCTGGTCTATTTTTTTTTCTTTTCTCCTAAGCCTGTCACTTGTTCTCATCCCTGCATTTCAAGGAAGGGGGTGTTTGTGCTTGTGGAGCACAAGGAATTCCAGGAATCACATGGTAGCCCATGGTGTTTCTGAGGAATAAATGGCCACCTGAATGGCGCTAAGCTGAATTGCTAATTGAGCCTAGAAGGTATCCTGTGCAGGTCAGTGTAAAGGTGGGCGTACTGACCAGAGAGAAAGCCCGTGAATTCAAGAGTTGCATGAGGGATGATGTCACTGCAGCTGTTGTGCAGGGGCTATTCCTGTCTAACAGAGCATTAGTTATCTATCTGAAATAGCTTACCAATGCTCAAAATTCTTTTTTTTTTTTTTTTTTTAGATTAGTCAGATACAGATTATACTGTGTAAATAACCACTGATGGTAAGATTCAATCTCACAAGTCAAAATGCTTTCTTAGAGCTAGTATAACTTAATTGTTTCGATTCCAGGACCCAAATGTAGTATACACCTCTTCTGGTTTTTTTTTGAAGCTTCTTCAGCGTTAGTGATTTAAAATGAGAACAAACCACCGACCACGGGTAGATTTAGGAATACTATGTAGCAATATTTCATTGCACTTAACGGAATATTTTCTTTCTGTGATCTGAGCTGGGAGCTCTCATGCAAATCAGTTGAAAAGACCTAGCTGAAGAAGGACATTGATAATAGGATGCTGAACTGCCAGTATGCTTGCTGTGGAAAAGGCAAATGTGATTTTGATTCATCAGAAGCGTTACAAATAGAGAAAAGGAAGTATTGGTGTCATTGCAAACATCCCTAGTCAGAAGCTGTACGAGTAACAGATGTGATTGAAATTTTCCGTATTGAAAATGATGAATTGAAACTCTATTGAAGGCAGAGACGTGTTGCCTCCAGAATGGCAAAATGAGGCAAGTCTGCCTTAAGGAGCTGTAGAGTAGGTTAACGTGATTCTAATTTCATGGAAAAAATGAAATGACCAAAAGAAATTAATCAAACCTAAATAAAATATTGGTTTAAGATGAAATGTACGTTGAACACGAATAAAGTTGGGTTTGCAGTCTAAAAGGTGTCTCCAAGTGCTACGGCTTGTATGTTCTGCAATGGCCTTCGAAAAGGAGAGCTTGGCAGGGGGAAGAACCGGACTACATTCCGGGTGTTTATGATACCTCTATGATGGGATTCAGGACTTTTGGACCCCAAGGATCTCTTCATCACGCATTTTTAAGCAGTTTGCGCCCTCTAGTGAGAATCTCTGGTAGTCTTGGTCCTATTTTTGCTGAATGTAAACAAGCCTTGAGAGTACTTTGATATTGTATCTATCGAAAGGAACTTTGGTATTAAATATGCAAAGGGGTATGCAAGTATCAAGAAAGATCCAATAAATCATAGAATGGCTTGGGTTGGAAGGGACCTTTAAAGATTACCTAGTCCAACCCCCCTCCCATGGGGATTGTGGCCAAAAATCTTAAGTACTCCTCAAGATAACCACTGAGGTTGTTACAGTTCGGTGTAAAGCAGAAGATGGTAGCAGATTGGTGGTTTAACTTTTGACCATTAAGGGACCACTGCATTACGTATCTGTGGAATGAAATGGCTCATTACTTAAAAATGGCATGATCATAGGTAAAAACTCCTGGCAGTGTAGATTTTTTGCTGTTTTGAAACAGCTGTCAGACTGACCATATAATTTAAAAGAATGAGAGATGCATGTTAAAGATGAAACTCATGGCTTTCTTTGAAATCTAAAAGTTACAGATGCTTCTTATTAAACACTTTTATAAAATTGTTTTTAAAGGTTACAAAACTCCCCTGGAAAAAAATCCTGGAGATGATAAAACAGATGAAGAGGTGGAAGGGACACATTCGGAGGATGAAATGTTTGCTCAGAGAGGCCTTCGAAGAACTCAGAGCATGAAATCTGTGAAAAGTAAAGGCCGTAAAGAGGCAAGTATAATCTTAGTTGACTATTGAGTTTGTTTTTAACAATGTACCTTGAGATTTTTTAATAATGCAGATTTTTTTTTTTCTTAATCTTAGAGGGGTTATCAACAATAACTGGGTTGTGGGATGCTAAATGGAGAAGGAAGTACGTGATAACAATAGTTAAGCTTGGAGCTTTTGTACTTTGGAGTTTTTAAGGGCAATACATAAATGAAACTAAGTGAGGAGGAGATGAAATAGACTCTGTGCTTGTAATACTAATTTTGACACCACTGAGCCCAAATCCCAGCAACTGCTTGCCTTGAGAGGGGTGTAGATAGTGGTTTTGTCATCTGCATTTGCCTGTCTTGGTTGTGCACACTTAAACATCTGGAGTTTAATGGATTAAAGAAGATTCAGAATTACTTAGTTCCCATAGACATATGGCCTGCTTTGACTTGTAACCCACAAAGCGAAGATTCTACATAGGGTTCAAAGTATTTTATATCTGTATGTGTCACAACGTTCAGGGTAAATACGGAATCTCACAAAAGTCTTTGGGCAATTCTGAGAAAACAGTTGAGACTTGCCCTTCTTGTCCAATTCTGTTGAACGAGATACAGTTTGTATCTCGTTCAGTTGTAGGTGGATTCTCTTACTGAATCTATAGAGTGTCCAAAGCACATCTAAAGATGCTTACTAGATTGGGTTACTGAAAAGGTACATAATATTTTTGCCTGAAGTGATATCAACTCTTTGTTCAGTTACAATTTTTTTTCCTCCCCTCAGATACGGTATGGATCACTGAAATACAGAGTAAAGAAGAGAACCGCTGTATACTTCTAAGTGTATTGCACAATGCCTGCAAGACAAACTGCTGTATTATAATAACTTGAATTCAGTGCGTCAAGCGTTAAAGATCTGTGTATGATTCATATAATGAGTATGTATGAATAGATATGGTAGGACTTGGTTTTATGAACCTAAATGGTTGGTAAAGTATTACTTTGCTTTTCTATAATTGCTTATTGTTTAGACTTAAATCTGGACAAGTTATAGTATGAATTTCAGCACTCCTTAAATGGGAGTTAAATGAGTAATAGGAAACAGCCTTTTTCCAGAGGTACTGAACAGACCAGAATAATTACAACTCTGATTGAATTAGCAGAAGTTGTAAGTGTTTGGAACTTGTGAAAATCAAACCTGTAGTGTCCCTAAGTTTACATGGAAAGATAGGTATACTTGAAATATTTTGCTGAACTACAATTCCTGAAAAGGCCTTTGTGTAATTTAAAAATGTACAGTTTAAAGGACAGTAGATGATGGTGGGGAAGGAAAAGGAAAGATGTGGTAGATATCCTTAAGATCATCTTCTTGCATCATATTGCCAAGCTTAACAAACTTGTATTATAACACTAATAGGTGCAAACTGGGGGTACATTTAGCACTTTATGCAAAACTGTGTAGTTTTGCACACTCTTACTGATTTACAGCTGCACATTCATTTTAGTTACTTCTTAAAAGTAGGTTACACTTACCTTTGCCAGCAATTCTTGTATTTCATGGTCTTTTTAAAATTTCTTGATTGCTTAAGCACACTTAGGATGCTGTAGATAATTGCTACTAACAATTAACAATATTATCAGGTGCCTTTCTATGTATTACAAGACTGTGTGGGGTTTTTGTCTGTGTGGGGGTTTTTTTGGTGGTGGTTTTTGTTGCTGTTTTGTTTGTCCTTCTTTCTCCTTCACCTGGAGAGATGTAACATAATTTAAGTCAGTTTGGTTAAAATTGTGGTAAGCAAAACTTGTAGCAATTCCAGTGATAGACCTCAGGGATCTGATCAGCACATCAGCTGTGTATTAAAGTCATGCTAATGTGAAGGCATGTATGATAGATTTATTCAGGCCCTGGTTTGGTTTTGCTCTGCATTGCTTTGAGAGTGAATATATATATATTAGAACATGTATGTGTGTATATTTCATATCATATGTGAATTCTAAAATTGGCTGTAGTACTTCCTTTTATTGCTAAAGTTATTACTAAAATATTTACATGCAAATAGCTTTTTTCTAAAAGTCTAGCTGATTTAGTCAGCCATTTTATTAACTTAGAGTCCTGTGGCATAACTGTTTGCACAGAGATTAATTTTGGAATGTCATTAAAGGCAGGGACTTACCAAAATGACTTTTTGAGGTCCCCTTTGGTTCTATTTTCTGCAATTCTGAGAATTAGGCTGATTTTCGTTTTCTGTGTGACTATGTTTCTAGTGTGGATTCAGGGAGAAAACACCCACTTTTTGTAGATAGTATTTTATTCCTTGGCAGGGGGAGAGATGGCCTTACTTTTCTTGAAGAGAAAATGGCATGTGATCCCTCTTATCCTTGGATCTCAGATTCCGATCCTTAGACCTTCCCCCGGGTATGACAGTCATCTGCAAATGTACTGCAGCGCTTCTAAACATATTCTTAAGGCTTGGGCCTGCTGCAGTCCTTTTTCCTTACATTACAGCTATAGCGGGTTCACTGCTGGTAGGCACTTAATGGCCTGTTAATATATCCTGGCACTTGAAGTAGTCTTCTGTAGGCTTCGGGCCAGGGTTTGAATTGTATGCATAAAAATGCAGCTGGTCTGTATTGGCATTGTGTTACTCGCTTGCTGTTGCAGGCCTTTGTAAGCCAAGTGCAAAGCCTTGGTCAGATGTAACAATACTGATGACGCAGTGCTTTTTAGTATCTCCGAGGAAGTTAAATGCTGTAGTAAGAAGTTGTAACAGTCCATATGGGATTAAAAGGTCAAGGACCATATTATTGTACTCGAAGACGCAGTACCAGAAGATAGGAAGGCTGCTCTCTTCCAAGTGAGTGAAGTGCAAAAATCCCATCCTCTAACCAAAACTGCAAGTTGTGATCCAGCTCTTACAAGGAGCTGTTGTCTGTGGAGGAGGCAGTGATCAGAAAGGCAGCCCCCCGGGTTGCAGTTCATCACTTGCACCCCAGCAATGTTTGTGCTTCTCATCTGTTTCCCTGAAAGTAGGGAAGGGCTGTCTGTGCGTTAAGACATGAGAGGAAACTGAGGCTTTTGTATTTGCATCTTGTCCTTCTTTGAAGATTTGACTAAGCTGGGCCTTGGGTGGAATCTCTCTCTCTCTTACGCTCCAGTTGAGCATCCTCCTTGAGCGCTTGCTGCCACCTCTTGCTCTAACTCATCGTCTTTGTTTTACGAGCAAGCATGTCAATAAAAATGTCATCTTTCTACAAATCGGAATCCTGCAGGAAGGAGCAGGGTAAGCCCTTCTTTCAGAATCACAGTTCCTGTTAGAGGTTCACGTAGATCCTGGTTTGGGGTTGTGTTCTTTTCACATTTCCAGGGCTAGAGATCATTCGAGTAGTTTAGGCTCTGCCACACTCGTGGTCAGTAAGTTGCTCTACACGTCGTTATGTACTTGAGGCTGTACCTTCTGGCAGACTTAACTTGCTAATTGAGTAGTGACAAAGGCTAAATAAACTCTCCTTTTCCTGAACTATGCACGGAGCTAGGAAAGCTGGCAGTATTATTCATATTCATGACTGTTTGCATATAAATGTACTTGTGTTCTCTCAGATACTGTCTTAAGTGGTAAAACTTCCAGTGTTTTCCCAGCTGTTTTTTTTCAGTCTAATATCCTACTGTAAAATTCTTCTCTTGACAGCTTGATTTTGCCCTTTGAATTCATTCATCTTGAAACTGGTTCACTGTGTTATCTTAATTATTTTTTCCTGTGCTGTTTATTGTCAGCTGATGCTGGGTAGGACACAATGGCGTGATTAGCTTTCATCCCAATGATATGTATTTCTCTCTGCTTCTTGAATTTAGTTTAGTTTGGTTTTGAAATACTACACAATCTTGTAAACTTTGTGTACAGGGAATTTTCAAACATATTTGCCTTAGGAGCTGCAAAAGCGATCTGTCTAGCTCTTGCCAGTAAACTTCTTGGAAAAATGTTAAACAAAAATCAAAATTTCACTTAACATTCTCTTTGGTTTTGGAATGTTAAATGTAGTTCATGTCAAATTATATGATCTTATGAACAAAATGTCTCTGAAGAATTGACTGACTGCGACCAACAGCACTGATAATATAATGAAAGAAAACCTTACACAGAGGTTAAAGGTACTTTAAAAGAGAATATGTGTTTCTTGTTAAATCATATAAAGGTTTCAAGCCTTTCCAAAATATATCCGAACTGACTCGGATTTCTTAGCAAGAGCCTGCTGTAAGTGTTAAAATGCACAGTTTGAGGTGAGGATTAAATTGATGGTCTCAGTTGCAAATAAATTTAGGCCAGACTCTGATTACAAGGCAATTGCCAATATTAGCTACTTAATGCTAATTGCTTTGCTATGTGAAAGTAACTGAATATTATCCAAGATACTTTTTGCAAACTACAATGAATTTTAAAACAAACAGAAGATAATTTGGTTAAACAGAATGGTGGAGTAAATGCTAGATGCGTTTAACACACTGTTCATGACAAAAGATGTGTTTTTATTTTTGGTGTTGCATTTATTAATGGGAAGTTGGTGTTTTAAAGTATTTTTCTACAAAAATATGTGCAAAAGCAATACTTTAACATTTTTCAAGAACTCATATTTTTAAATGCTACAGACCAGAGACTGTACATTGAGACTGAAGTTAGTAGCTTTAAAAAAAAATGCAATGTAAGCTTTAATTTTTATATTGTAATAATAACTTGCTGTCAACTTGTTTACATATTTGTAGGAGGGAAAGCTTCATTATGCATTGACTTATCTTGATACTATCTTTAATAAATGCTGCTTTGAACTGGATGCAGTGGATATTTTATTGCCTGAATTATGATTAACAAATCAGTCAGTGTAATCTGTGTTCTATTATTTATTATAACGATTCCAGTACTGAAACAACCTGTCTGAATTTTGAAGAGAATTTTAAAGCTGTTTGAAGTACGACTAAACTGTCATTGAGGTTTTGCTGTGGAGCCTGATGCTGATTTAATCTTAAATGAAACTTACCCTGCTAAAGGTAACTCGAAAATGCTTTAGTGTTACATGTTTTGGTTAGATGTTCAGTTCGGAGTCAATTTGAAATAAGATGCTTAGTCTCCCAAAAGAGTATGGCTTCCTGGGGAACTGTTGGATTTTTTTTTTTATTAAATTAAACCACTTCTAGTGCTAGCCTCTTTTTTTTTTTTTTATTTTATTGTTTTTATTGATGCAGCTTTACTGTTGTTTGTGCCAATAAACAGATTTTGGTTTGTATTTCCTAGTCAAATGGAGTTCTTCTGGTAACCAGCGAAAGAGGTGCATAGGTAAACCTGAGCTTTTTCATTTTCAAACCTCACTTCAAGCAAGCTGTTAACACCCCCAGTAAAATCCAAGCAAAAAACCTCGGTAACCACATTTTCTGGACCTTTTTTGCAAGGCTTCCTGACTTACTGCCTCAAAGGAAAGAATTTCCTGATATGGTAAATTAAGGAGAAAGACTTAAAAACTACTATTTATTGCTACTGTCTTCTAAGCATTATGAAAATATTTCCCAGAATGACTCTAAGGGACCTTGCAGTGCTTCAGTTCGGAATGTCAGAACAGTTCATACAGTACAAACCCCCTACCTACTGAAGAAACTGTGGATGTCAGAAAACAATGCTGATTTACGCCCCCCCCCCCCCTTATTTGTTCAACTAATGTTCAGCAGGTAGCAGGAACATTGGTGAATGTGGCCTAAAAGCTGTCTTCCTGCTGTTTAACATGATGCTGGTGAAGACCTGCTCAGGTCTAGATTATATGGTGATTCTAAAATAGTACTAAAATATGTCCTAAGCTAAAATGTTGAAGACAAAGCGGATGCAGCAATGGTGACAGTTTTTTGGGGCCTTTTTTTTTTTTCTTGAGACTTTAAGTTTGTGTATTTTCCACATTAACGTGGGAAAACAGGTGATTGAACATGAGAGGGAACCTAATTGGTCTTGTAAAATCAGTAGACTTCCAAAATTATTTTCATCCTTTCTGTAGATCTCTTTAGGAAGAAAACAGGAGCCTGTCTTGTTTGTCTGCCTGCTGCTGCCACGGCTCAGCAACAGATTGCTCTGTTCGGACTAGGGTGGGAATCGCGAAAGCAGCTGGAGCAGAGGCTATAAAGATTTCAAAGAAAACCTAGGATTTCACTACCGTCTGCTACTGTACGGTGACGACATGGATGAGGAAGCTCAGAAATTATTTGGAAAGCAGCTTTTATCCATGCTGTCACAGTTCCAAGGTAAGCAGCACCTTGACCCTTGTTTAGCTCTTCCTGGGCAACATACCCACGATGTCGCGTGGCACTTGCTGCTTTCTCAGTGAGCTGTGCCATCCCATTCAATCTTTCCACTCATTTTAGTTCTCCTGGACTAAGAGCACTCAAGGGGAGGTAATCCTAATTTACTGCCTCAAGGGAAAGCATTTCTTGATATGGCTAACTGGGGAGAAAGATTTAACCCCAAAGCAAAGACTTTATAAAAAAAAAACCAAACCAAACAAAAACAAAACAAAAAACCTCAAAACCCAACAACAACAAAAAACCAAAAAACACCAAACAAGAAATCCAAAAAACCCAAACCTAACCCTGTATAAAGCTAGTGTAATAGTAAAGCTGCATCTCTAAACATAATGCCAGGAAAAATCCAGACATAACCATGTGTATTATCATCTTGAAGGCACCAAAGGAGGCCACACACTGTGCTTCTGTCAAACTCCTTTTCCCCAGCCCTAATTCATAATAGTTAATAGTCCGTTAATAAAGAATATCTATTTTCTAGAATACTAATCTATTAATAAATAGTCTAATAATAGTGTCTATTCTTAATATGAGAATTGCCAACTTGACTGGAGTTTCTCCTGTTGTCCGCAGGATGTGGAGTTTTTAGGTGGCACTCGGCAAACTGGATGGAAGCCACAGGGTGGTCGTTTGATTTGTTTTATGGAATCGGCACAAGCCCAATGGGCTTGTTCTGCAGGTGCCCCGTTACCAGATCTGGCCAGAGAAGGCTACACAGCAAAATCAACCTTTGGTAGCAGCCTGCAGTTACCTAGGCTAGATCAAATCCTGATGAAAAATCCTGCCTCTCTTAAAATCGAGGTGAGGGAAGAGTGGGAGCTGCTCCCCTTTCCAGAAGGCTCTGGAGGGGAGATGAGGCCGTGTCCCCTTCCAGCCCACCTCGAGCAACCTCCCCTCTCGGTGGCCTTGCGAGGCTGTTCCCCACCGATGCTCCGCTCATAGGGTGATTCTTCTGGATCACTTTCTTTTAAACGAAATTAATGAGTGATGTAAATGAGCGCCGCGAAGCGCTGGCAGGTGGGAGGCGGGAAGCGGCGGGCGGGGCGGCGGCGGCGGCGGCGGCGGGCGGGCCATGGCGGCGGGGCTGGAGGAGGCCTTCGGGGCGGCGGGGGAGTTCGGCGGCGGGCAGCGGCGCCTCACCGCCTTCCTGGTGCTGCTGCAGGTGAGGCGGGGCGGCAGCGGTCCTCCGAGGGTTTGCGGGAGTTGGGGGGGCTGGGGGTGGTACCTCTCGGGGAGGATGGCGGAGCAGCCCGCCCCTGGCAGCGCCGCGGCGAGCATCCTCTCCCACGCACCCCCCCCCGCCCCGGTTCCGTCTCCGCTTCAAAATAGGATTTGGTGGGGTTTGCGCCTTCTGCGAGTTGTTTTTTCAAACCCCTTCCTGGCCTCGCTGCAGGCTTACGTGCTCAACTTTTCAAAGCTTATGATCCGTTTTCTTTATTTCTACACGTATCTCCCACTTCTCAAAAACTGCTTTTTAAGTTTCTGCTGAGTGGAAGGAAATGGAGCCTAACCGCAGTAACGGCTTTTTTTGGTGTTTCTGGCTTTTGTTTTTCTTTTCCTTTTTTTTTTTTTTTTTTTTAAAATCTCTAGTGAGAAGTGGTATGCAGGGTGCTGTCTTTAAATAGCGTCCACACCCCCGCATGCAAACATTTTTCTGTTCCGCTCCTTCAGTTTCTTCGGAACAAGCTTCCTCCTGTTAGTGCAGGATTTAGACGCTGCTGGGAGGGAGGGGGATTGTGCTGATTGCAGGGTTTTGTTTAGAATTTCTTTCTGCCATAATGTCCAAGGTAAGCACAGGAAAAAAATGGCACGTTAAAACAATGTCCAACCAAATCTGCCACCCAAAGACTTCCAATGAAGGAAGCCATTCTAGATTCAAAACTGTTCCATCAAAGTTAATGTGCTGAAAATCACCAACATGTGGATATGCTTAAGGATAATGTTATTTTAAGTTAGAAAAAATAAAATCAGATGCGAAGTCTGGAAGATATTCAAAACGTCTTGAAGCCCATAGCGATGAATAAATATTTTCAGAAGTGTTTCTTTACAAAAATCTTTTTTTATTCCTGCACATTCTGGTTCTCCTGATGATCCAGGTTAAGGTTTTAGTCTCTTCAATGGAAAGAGCTAGCAGAGACTTTTAAAAATATAATTTTTTTTTTTAACTTGTCACTAGAGGTTGTATTCTTTGAGCATAGTAAGTAAAATTTTTGTTTCTAATAATCTTCGTCTAAGTGTTAAATCTCAGCTATGAAACTAGGATGGTGGTCTTAATATCTTTCTTTTCTGTGTCTGGCTACAAAACTGCAAGAACAAACTGAACAACCTTTCAAGAGGAAGGAGGGCGTTGAGATGAAGCTTTTGCTGAAAGTGCACCAGCATCTCTGGAGCGGTACCCGCTGCTCCCAACTGCCTCAATGATCACATCTGGGATTTAAACACAGTAGACTGACTGCATTTTGTTTATGATGCTGGGTAGAGGGAAACTGTTAATTGTTTAATGAAAATCTTACAGTATTCCATCAGGTCCCCTTGGGATTGTTTAGGGTAAATGATTGTGTCTTGTTTTAAGGTCTATGTGGCTTGTCAGTCGATGCTTATTGTGCTTGTGGGAGCTGTGCCCGAGTATCAAATAGACCAAGAGGGAATTCCCGTGAGCAGAGCTGAGCTTGCCAAGCGTATCCATTTTGCGGACAACTTCACATCTATAGTAACTGAGGCAAGTACTTCCGTCGCGCCTAACCATTTCTTCTCTTGGGATTTGTGCTGCTAGTGTAGGACATGGCGCTTGTAAAAGCTGAGCAGGGCTTAGTGTAATGTTTTGCTTATACTATTAAAATTACTGGAACCCACCCATCTGGCTCTCTTATTTTATTATTATTTTCAAATCTGAAAGTATATGACTAAATTGTTAGTTTAGTTTTCCTACATAAATCTAATACTTATTAATTTAGGGTAAACTTTCTTCTATTATTTATTTTTTCAGTTTACTTTCAGATGTTTTTGGAAGTCATTACTAATGAAGAAGAATGGTTATTTAACTACAGCCTGTAACTCTGGAATTTAGGATGAGCTCCTCCTAATAATCTGTTTTCTACCAAGAAAGGTTCAATTTGTCCTGTCTGAGCAGTCTGCTGTGCATGTAAGCTTTACCATGGGCTGCATTAGTTTCTCGCAGAAGATAAAGATTAAAACTAGTGTGAAAATGAAACTCATGCACCACATGTCTGGGTATTTTATTGTGTGGTGAGAGTGGGAGATGGAACAGATGGAGTTTGCTGAGCGGGACAGAAGCTTGACCCTTCATCCTCACGCCTTGTGAATTCCCTGCAAAAGGCTGTGTTTGCTTTTTGCTAGTCCCTGGGCTATAATCGCTCAGGCGAGCACGAGTGACCTAAGCGGTGCTGCCAGTGCCAGAAAAAGGACTGCGTGGGTGGCTTGGCTTGTAGTGTGAACTGTCAGAGTCCTGCTGATGGAATTCTTGGAGCAGTTGTCAGTAAACTCATATAAGACAGGTTAGCACTTTGGTGTAGCCAGTGCCAAATTTTTGCTTCCTTCCCATTATCCCAAATGTGACTGTGTAACGTTTATCTTGGAAAAATGTAGTGACTAGACATAAGAAAGAATGATGTAATATTGGATCATATCCTCTGTCAGAAACAGTTTTTTTTTTTTTGATTGGCTTGTTTTCCAAGATTCCCCTTCAGTTTCAGACTCTCAGCAGGATGCGTGATGTGGGTTAGTGCTTAACTTATAATCATAAATCAGCAAAATTTACATTTAAAAACACAGTATTAGTTAAAATTCAGTGTCTCTATTTCCAAAATATGTAGTAATTCTCAAGACTCATTGAAACAAATTTATGTTCCCATTAATTTCAGTAACTTTGTAAGAATTTTTAAACTACATTGTTAATAGTCTTCTCATGGAATCTCTAGATGCTGGCCAAAATCTCGCTGTATGGTAGTGGTCTAGTAACTAAATCAAACTGCCGTGTGGATTTAAAGAGCTGAGAGGGTATCTGTTTTGGTGATAGCAAAATTGGCAACGTTTTTGTTGGCAAGCTGCAGTTAATTTTGACAAATACTTAACAAGTTCCTTTTGTGCAAATAAAGTAGATAGACACGTTCTTTTGAGTTATATTCTTCACAGATTATTATATCGGGCTTGTTAAAAATATGAGCAACTTCATGACACGCTAAGCAGCGCAAGTAACAGTTTGCCATCTTTTCTCTTGCTCTGTCCTGAGACAGGAAGCTGGTTTTGTAAAGTTTATTTCCTTTATTTTGGTGATGGAGCTTAAACAGCACATATTTCCATTCTGTTCTGGTTTGGCAGGGGCACCGTTCTGCTCTGGGGCGCAACAGAACTTCAGAGCAGCTCTTCAGTTCTGTTTCAAGAACTAATCATTGCAATTAATTTTGGCGTAACTAAGACTTTGTAAGTAATAGCTCAGGCTTGGTTCATGGAAAATACAGCTGTCAGAATTGCTTCTTAGTTTGGCAGCGACTCAGTCCCCTGCTTTAACAACTGGCGATGCTTATCTGGGTTTAGGAACGTCTTAAGTTTGGTGTAGACATTGTCCTTTACCTTTGAGAAGCTGATTTTTACAGCCATATCCAGGAGCATAAAGTTGTTTTGTATCAGCCTGAAATACTCTGTGGACAAGAACTGGGAGTTAGAAATCTGTATGCTGTGGAGTGCTAGCACAGAGAAGGACCTGTGCCAGCAGTGCTCTGTGCCTTGGAGAGCACATGCTGTGATATTTTTGTACTTGAAGTTTCCTGAGGATTTGTGCCCAGGAATGTTTCATTGTTGAAGTCTCCTCAGAAAGTTAAGAAACCATAAGTTTCGGGGCTAGATCTTTATCCAGTGTGATAGGGTAGAATTTACTACCCAGCGGGGTTTAGTAAAAACCAGCTGCAAATGCTGCTGCACAGGAATTGTACCTTCCCAGAGTATCTAAAAGTCCTCCAAAACTCTGAAGTGCTGGGACACTGGGTACATTGGACTAAAGAAGGCGTCCTGTCGATGTGTTAACTCTTGTCCTGCTCCTGCAATCTGTGTCTTGCAGGCTGCTGGATGGGTAGAGCACAGGTAACTGGTGGGGTACTGGGTGGCTGGAACCATGTCTTCTCTGTACTTTGCCACTATGTGAGTTCTGATTGAGTAAAATCATACGTTTCTTCAGATTGCTATAATTAAAAGTTTCGGTAAATTCCTAATATTCTTTGGTAGTCTGTATTAATTCAAGGCAGACATTTCAAGGCTGAGGTCCTAGTGTGCTGTATTGGATTTTGGTCATGGGCCTCTTCCCTTAGGCTTTTTTTTTTTTTTTTTTCAACCTTCTACTTAAAAAAAGCAAATGTGATTACGATCCTTCTTCCTTCCCCCAAAGGACATACTGCAGATGCTGTTTGAAAAGTCAGCATGACACTCATCCACTTTTTTGAAAGTAATTTTTCAAGTAAATAAACTGGGAATTATTTGAAATACTCCAATAATGATTAAATATTTCTTTGGGTAAAGCTTTCATTGAGTGAGTGAGTTTTTTTTTTTTTTTTCCTGGAAAATCACTTAGGATTTTCTGACTGCCATTCTTTCCCAAGTTCATGATGTCAGCAATGTTTGTGTAATCTCAACGGGGAGTTTCTATGAGTGGTGATTCTCCTTGTTTGTAGCAGGGGCTGCACAAGCTCTGGGTGGGCCTTGCCCTGTTAGGAAATAGTGTAAGTTTCGTTCCGATTTCAACCGACTATCAGTTCATTTTCTTCTCTTCTGACAATTTTTGATTATGCTGCCTCAGTTCAGCTTTTGGATGAGATAGAAAGTACATTTTCTAAAGGAAAACACATCCTTTTGTTTCTAACTTTTGTTTGATTATAAATGCACGTGCAAAATAAGATCCTAAAATATCTATGAGTAGTCAATAAATAGTTCTTAGAGTTTTTACAAAACAAGGACATCTTTCCATAATCCTTTCCTCCTTCTCTTCTTGGGGGAGAGAAAGTAGAGAGAGATGTGAGAGTTTGTTAGGGAGGAAAAGGTATGACTATTGTTGGTTTGCCTATCAAAATTTGAGAAGACTTTTGATAGATTTTTATTATTTTTGAGGAAGGTAGCAAGTTGGTGTTACTGCTTCTAACAATAAGGAGATTCTTTTTTTTTTGACAGTGGTACCTAGTCGAACAAGAAGCCTACAAAGTAAGCCTTGCATCATCCCTGTTTTTTGCTGGATTGCTTATTGGAAATATCACATTTGGCCCTTTGTCGGATAAACTGGGCAGGAAACCAGTGTATATTTCAGGTAAGATTTTTAAAAGGTTTTTCTTAAGCATTCTACATGGATAACATCATCCCTTTCTTTTCTGCCTGTGAGCCACCCTACCCCGAGGCTGCTCGTGGGTCACCTGCTCTGTCAATGGTACGGAGTCGGTGATCTGTAAAAGCATTACACTGAGTAGAGCAGCACTACAGCTGGCTAGTACGAGTGTGCTGAGCAGCACAGCAGCCACTGGAATATCAATGGGAGATGAAAAATAACCTGGTTTTGCTCCGACTATCACTGTTGGAACGCAGTATTCCACGCATTGCCTAACCATATTGTTCCCAATAAAAATAATTTGCATTTTTTTGGAGGCGGTGGGGGAGAATGATTTACCTAAACATCTTTAGAGTGGGTTACTCGTGTCCTGGTGTTTTGTTTTCCAGCTGCGGTTGCAGCCACAGTGTTTTTTTGTTTAGTGATAGCATTGTTTCAAGGAAACCTCATCTTTGGCATTGCAAACCTCAAGTGTGTGGCTTGAAAATTGGTTGTAATTTTCATATGGTGTGATTTCAGAAAGCCAAATGCAAGAGATCAGAGACAAGTACTATAGACTACTCATTACAGTCAGTGACTGACTGTGGTCCTTGCTTTTCTTCTGAGTTCAAGCTGTGTAGCATAAGTACTAATTACATTTTATTCTCTCTCTACAGGTCTATTTTTTGATGTCGTTTTTGGGTATGTCACAGCATTAGCTCCGAATTATGATGTATTTGCAGTTTCACGGTTTTTTGTTGGAATTGTGAATGGTGGAATGGCTCTTGTGTCATTTGTCCTGACACAAGAATATGTAGGAAAATCATTTTGGTCATTTACAGGTGGGATTTGGGAATACTTAATCATTATTACCGTGCCATGTGTTGTTCTGACTGTCAGTATTTTACGTTTTAAGTTTGTACCAAGTAAGTTTGTAGCATAAGCGTGATGTGATTCATCCAGATTCTAACTTCTGTGGGAAAGGTGCCTGAATAAGGAAGATGTGATTTGAGCTTGCCTCATAAATAGCAAAACTGAGGTTTTAAAATTGGTACATTGATTCCTAAAATTTCTCTGTGTGTACACTCTATTACATTAAAAAAAAATACATGTTTTGGCAGATTCTGACAATTTCTGAACGATGCTGTATGGTATCTTGGGAAGGCATTCTTGAAAGTGTTCTTTGAAGTTTCCCTGCACCACAAAATGACTTAGTGCCTGGATAGTGTGTTTTTCCAGTGCTTGATGTGCTGACCATCCAGTATTTTTAAATGTCCTTTTTCGTATGCCTCTGCCAAGACTTAAAATAAATTTAACGCTTGCACGTCAATCTGTTGTAAAGCTGGAGTAGCTCAGGCTGTAACGCCTCTTTGGCTAATGCAACATGGGGGAAAAACTTGGTCCAAATGCTGACTTGCCGTGGCTGCGAGCACATTCCTCTCTCTCATTTCTTCAGTTACCTCATTCCACTATTTTTCTTATTTCCTCCCTGGACTCCTGGGGATGTATGAGACCAGTGGTGGTTTAGTTATAACTTTCTGCCTATATTTTTTTTTTTTAAGTACTGAATTTTCTTCTTTTCCTGGGTTCGCTTTTTTGACTCACGCCCTTTCTCTCTCCCGCCCCTCCTTCCCCCTTGCCCTGTTGTCTCTCTCTGCTTTTCCCAGCCTTTCTCCCTGCAGGCCCAGCCTCCTGATGGAGCGAAGAGACAATCCGTTTCCTGCCGCTTGTCGCTCTAAGTGCTTTATTCTAGTTCTGCTCAGCTGTTGAGAAAGAGGCGCTGAACAACTGCCCAGGGGCTGAAGGAGAGGGAGCTGCTGGCTGCAGTGTTAAAGAAGCTCTCCTCCTAGCAGAGCTCCTGGCTGTGAGCTGGGCTTTGTGGGCGATAGCTGAGGGTTTCTGGGTTAGTACAAGATCTCCTGGGTTAGCCTGCAGAGGGTTTGTTAGGCTTTTGGAGTTCAAGTTGACCCCTTATTTTTAATGTTCTTATTTATGCTTGTTCGTCAGAAGTCTGCTGTAATAAACCTCTGGCTTGCAGCTGGTTTTGTACTCAACTCAGTCCTCGTACTTCTATAACTTCCAATTTCTGCTCCAGCCTGCCACCTCTATTCAAGACTACCTTAATAGACTGAAATAAATCACTCTCAACACTTCCCCTTCCTGTCCTCAGGTTTTCTCTTTAGTCTATAGGTTCCTGTTAATTTCTTGCGCTCTCCTATGTACCACCCTTTAGTGTTGAAAGGGGGGAAAAAAACCCCAAACAACTCCCCCATACATTATGCAAAGTTATTCTTCATTGGGTTTGCATAATATACTTAAGCCATCTAGTTCACAGCTGCCATAAAGATACCTCATAAAATACCTGCTGTTTTATTTATGGATATCATGGGCTAGGAATTTCAGGCTTCTGCTTAAGAACTCTTTTTTCTTTTGATGATCGCTTCTGTCTTTTGTCTTGTATTTTCAGGTTCGTTAACTAATTTGACATTTGCAATTGGCATTGCTGTTTATGCTTTACTGGGTTACTGTGTAAGAGAATGGCGCTACCTCACCTTGGTATCGAATACTCCAGGAGTCATCTTCCTCCTCCTTTCTTTGTAAGTGGTTCATGTGCATTATAATCATGAGAGAAAATACGCAGCAATTTAACAGTTACTTTTCTTGTCATCATTCAAGAGAGTAGTATAAAAAAAGATGACATTTTCTGTATGGTGTTGTGAACCAAGCAAGAGAAAAATCACATTGTGAAGGAAGAGGCGGTTTTAAATGAAGCAGAGGGTCAGGGTTACCCAGAAGAGAAGCTTGTGTTTCTGTTACCGTTGTGGTGGCCAGCGTTGCGAAGAGCAGCTGTGTGCCAGCTGTCCCGTAAAACTCGATTACAAATCTGCTTGGGGAAGGGAAGGCCTGCCAGAGGCTGCGAGCTGGAGCATCAGCCAGGAACACTGCCTTCTGCCAAGGAAGGGCTTCAGCGCTTGAGAACTTCTGGAAGTGATCCTAGTGGGATTTTAGTTTCTTTTCATGAGACACATGCAAAGGGAAATAAGTGAGAGCGCTTGGAATTGCCTTTCTAGCGTGATACGCTATGTATCTGCTTGCTTTTGAGGTCCCTTGTGTCTGTTCCTAGCACTGTTGTGCTTGGGTGCTCCTATTTAGAACTCCTACATGGACATTGTCATAAAAATTATTATGAAATGCATCAGTACAAAAGGAACTAAAAGTGCTAGCTTTGTCTGGCCTGTGTTGTTACAAAATATTTTTTAACAAATCAAGTAATATGCCTTGTATACTTCTGGTCACTTGTTGAAGCTGCAGAAGAAATAAAAGAATTAGTGCAGTAGACTGTCTACAGATTAGTACAGGGAGCGTCTAGCATACAGCATAGAAAAAAAAACCTTTTCATTTCAATTTTTTAAGTTTTCAATTATTTTTTAGATAGATTTGCTCTTGAAATAAGTTCTGTTAAAGAATATGCTGAAAAACCCTGCGCCTCTTCCTGTAATGAAGGAAACAAAGCCTCTGGGCCAAGAAAAGAAGTTCTGCCTAATATATTTCCCTCTGTGGTGTTCTGTTTCTGATGGAAATTAATTACTTCCCCCAAATACTAAAAATACTGTGATCTTCTGAAGTAATGAAAGTTTAGTTTGGTTGTAGGATGTGTATCTGTGTTAGGAGTACCAGAGAAAGTAAAGGTTCAGTTAAAAATACTCCATTCCTTGTTTTATGACTTGTGTAAAAGCAGCAGCACACTCTACAACGTGAAAAAAACAGGAATCATGAACTGAAGTTGTGGTAAGCAAGGAGGTTCTGATTATACTTGGGAATAGGAGATTTAAAACTTCTGTGGGTAGTGATGAGCTAGTACTGGAGCCTGAGAAGTAATGCCCCAATAATGCTTCTTCCCTCCAACTCGGAGCCCTTCCCATAATGGAGAAGCTTGAAATAAACTTTGTGAAAACAAAGTTTTGTCTGGGCCGTTCGGATACGGGGACCTGAGATGCTTCCTGGAGAGTGCTAGTGTAGCGTTTCCTAAGAAATCAGTTCAGCAGAAGTCAAGATTTAGATTTTAAACTCCTCTAACATGACTGAGTGCCTGGTCAAATATCTCCAACAATCCTGCTATAACATTACCTGTATTATTATCAGAGTATGTGGAATTTAATATGCAGAACAATGCAAATAGAATGTTGTTCTCTGAATTTTGTATTGGTACTTTAAAAAAAGTATTAATTTCCAAAATGGACAGATTGACGGTAGTGCTGTGTTCGTAGGAATGAATTTGTTATTATTGATTTTCTGTTCTTTCTGGTTAGTATGCTCCCAGAATCACCACGATGGCTGTATTCCCAAGGGAAAATTGCAGAAGCTGAAGATGTGTTGCAATATATTGCCCTTGGTAATGGAAAAGAGAGATTAAATATAAAATTAAAACCAAGTGCAGGAACTTTGAGAAAGGATGAATCGGCACCTGGTATCTTAAACTTAGTAAAACACCCGGTCCTTCGGTGGCGAACCATCATACTGATGTACATCTGGTATGTAATAACAAGATGCTGAGATGCTGTCAGTCAGCCAGACATGAGGAAACGATTAAGATTTTCATCCTTTTCTCTTAAAAATTCTGTCCTCAAACTAAATCATAAATTTGTCAGTTGATGGCAGACAATAATCTAAAATGATGCGTTGTAAAGTTGATGTTTCTTTATTATTGCTGTTGTGGTTTATTTTTGGTGTATTACTTAGAAACCGTTTCAAAACCTACTAAGAAATAATCTGTTGAGAACATAATATTTACATTGAGTGAAATGAGAAGCTGAAGTAGAAATTAGTGAGAGGATTGTATCTGAACCAGTCTTAGGAAGAAAAGGACTATGTGGATTAGCCAACAATAGAGATCTAGAGTAAGAATAAGTGTTAGAATAAGCATGTTACGCAGGTTCAGTGGAGGAAAACAGTGGGCAAGGTAAAATACAGATTGCATAGATTTATATTAGGTGCTGTCATGAAAAGTGGTACAACTTGGAAAAAAACCAACCCCACCCGGAAGCGCAGGAGGATGTAATATAATATATTGGGAATAAATGGCAGTGCAGAGGGAACCCCTGGGGTGGGGAGGGTGTTGGGTTGGTTGTTAGAGTAGCAGCTGTTGCAAATTGGCTTGAGCTAAAATGTGTTGCAAGAACAGCTCTTCTCCCAGAATGCTGAGAACAAGTTTTCCCTTTAAAGGTCAACATCATTTGAGACAATTGTCAGGATGTAGATGAGAAAAATCAGTAGTTTGATGTGTGGACTAAGCAGAGATGTGGGAGAAGCGACAGGAACATCTTTGCTAAGTAGGACATTTCCAGAAGCATCTTAGACTCTTAAGTTGCTGGTAGGTAAACATAAGTAATTATGATGATGAGAAATTGCACAAAGGCATTCTTCCCTTCTGGAAGAAGAGGTTGCAGCACTGTTTTTTCTGTCTCAGACCCCGTTAAGATACAGTGCGTGGACCTGTTGGAGTGGTGGTGTGGCAGTTGTCACCCAGCTCCTGGTGCTGTTGCCCAGGAGCCTTTAGCACCACCCTCAGCTGTGATTGACAGAGGCTGTACTTCTGCCTGTATCAGGCAAACCTCTCCTTTTCTGCATCACTTGGCCCAGATTCTGCTTGGACAGTAAGGGAGCGACGAGGGAATAGGCAAAATGTCTGTAATATCTGGTGGCCTTTCCAACCCACTGTTGTTTTTTTGTGGCGCGGGGATGTGGGGGCTTAGCCTTTCCAAGGAAAGGGATCATAGGTTTCTTGGGGAAGCCTTCCCTAGGTTTGAGGAAGACACTGTGTTAAGCAGTGGGTGTACATATAATTTTCTTTCCTAGGATTTCTAAGCAGTTGATGCTTAACTGTTGCAAAGAGTTAAGCTTATTAGATTTGCTAAATAATCTAGGAAAAAGACCAAGCTAATAGAAAATCTTGAAAGTTATGCTGTGCATATATATGAGTACTTACTTCTTTCAAGAAGTGACTTTGTTTAGTTAAATAAGAACTATTCGTTGCCTTGTTTCCCTTTTCGGAGGGGAAATAAGAGTTCTCTTCCTAGCATGTAACTCTATATAGCTCATCCATAACTCGGCATAATTTACTTTTTAAATACCTTCTCAGCCCTTAAGACTAGTTGTGTAAGTAATGTAACTTTTATGGTTATTTTTAGGTACGTCTGCAGCTTTGTGTACTATGGACTAACTTTAAATGCTGGTGAATTAAGAGGAAATCTGTATTTAAATGTGGCTCTTTCTGGTCTTGTAGAAATTCCAGCATTTCCTCTCTGCATGTTTTTTATTGAGAAGCCCTGGTAAGAAGAACTTATTTCCTAGTTTTCTGCATATATTTGTAGATAGCCTAGAAAAATATTAACATTTTGGTCAGTAAGATACTTCACTGTTTTTCTAAACAGCATTGATTCTTTGGGGATTTACTCTGCTGCAAGGGTTTCTACAGTTAATACGGAAATGCGACTCTGGTTTTCTGCCTCTTCTCTTTGTTAGTTTTGTTCATCTTTTGAATTACTCAAGAGGTGAGCTTTTCAATGATTAACGTGATTAAAATAAGTTTGGTCTTTATGGAAAAAAGTGAGTTATTTAAGTATCTATAGCTGATATATATATCTCCTACATATTTTATTCAGAATTACTTGAATTTGTACTGCCCACCAGCTGCAGTTGAAAGCAGCTTGCAGCATTGTTCACTTAAACTTTTCAAAGAGAACTTTGAAGTGAGAGCCTTTCAATTTTCGTTAAGGCTTTAATGATCGATGTCTCTGTATTTTTATACTCCTTAATATATCTGGAGGCCATCCTTTATGTGGGTACTTATTTCCAAAGACCAAACAGTCTGGCAACCCAGAGCTACTCAGGGTTTCATGTAGCCTTCAGTTTGAGTATCTTTGTAGCTATACTTTTGGTGTCACTGAGGTCAATGGCAAAAATCCCATTTTCTTCAGTCAGGTGAGGATGTCACCTTTTGGGGTTTTTTTGGGGCAGTAAAAAGCTGTCAGCTTGGTCAAGCTAAAAAGCAAAACAACCAGCCAACCTTCACCTCAAGCCTAAGAAGCCTGAGTCAAGGACATGCACTTAAACTGCACAAGTCCTTTTCTGTATATTTTTTTCCATTTTCCATGTGAATTTCAAGCCTTTGGGTTCCTGAAGGATATGTGTAGCTTTAGGTGCAAAACACGGTGTGACAAGCCAGCTGCTCTGTTTTCAAGCAGTTTTAGTGAGCAGTATCCTTAAAGCATAGCTTTTTTGTTGCTAAAATATTTAGAAGATTTTAAAAACAAGTATTCTATGTTTGTTATAGATACTGTATTTCTACTGGTATGGTAACTATTTCCACAGTTAGAAATAGCTGTGAGACTTTATAAAGTAACAAGCATGTACAGTATTTCTACATGCCTGCAAACTGTTACTAAGGATGTCTTTATTTGTGGTCCTTTGCAAATAATTATGAAATATTTAAGTGTGGCAGATGTGGAGATGGGCTGGTGATTCTCTATCCTGTCATCTTCCCTCTTATTTTAAAACACCAGGCAGTAGAAATATCCTCTGCTTATTTCCATGTGTATACTATTAGACAGAAGAGCATACACAATAGTCTTACTGTGTGTGTCCCAAGTGCATATATTTATGCAAAGCTTTGTAAAAGAGAAATACATATTAGGAAGCATTAGAATTACATTTTCTTGACCAATATTAATTTGATCTTTGTGTGTATGCACTGTAATACCCTTTTGGTGACAGGGCCCATTGCCTTGCTCAGTACAGAGAGGAAAAAAGTCTGTGAGTTCTTGTTGCTGAAGTAGATGTGTCCTTCTCAAGGCTAAAAATTCAATAATTTAAAAATCAAAGCTTGGGTAGAAATAGGAAGGCTTTTGTTGGAGTACTTCAGTACACAGAACTAGGAAAATACTGTAAGAGTTGAAGCACTTACCAAGGTGCAATAGGTTTATAACTGTTATTAATGCCGCTGTGTACTTCAGTTGGTATTTTGCAGACAAATTCAAAAAATTCAGAAGGACTTTGTTTCTGTCTTTATCTGCATGCTCTCTTTTCCTTCTAGGTCTGGAAGACGTAAAACTACGACATGTTTTCTGATATTTGCAGGATTTGCTTGTATATTTACCATGTTTTTACCAGCAGATGCTGGTAAGTATGTACTGCTGCTAAAGTGGATGTTTGTTAATTTGGATAAAAGCTGACAAAACAATTTAATGAATGTTTTGTGACTGAGTATATCAGGGCATAAAGCCCTATCCATTTATGCCCGTCTCTTCCTTTTGGGGCTGGTCAGGGAGCCAGGGTCTTGTCTGTATTGCTTTTAACTTCTTGCAGGCATGATTCGACCCTGTTAGTTGACTAAGTTTGACTGCAAGCCCTTGCCTCTTTGAAGGTCAGACCAAGCTATCACCTTCTGTCTCAAATACTGACGCTGCATTCATTTGTCACTATTAAGGAGTTTACCTTAAAATCGTGGATTTAATAGCTAGAGCGCAGTGCAGTGTAATGTCAGTTTGACTGGATCTCGACAGTGTGAGATGCCAAGCCTAATTTTACGTCTGTTTTGGTGGCCTGTAATATTTATAGAAGTAGGTACTGAGATTTTCCTGAATTAGAAGCTTAATTCATCATTAAAAAAACCCAAACCACTAGAAAACTTTAAAAAAAATATTTTGTACTTGAAAATTAGAAGTCAGAATTGCAATATGGAAGCCATAGGGATGGCAAGAAGCTTGCTGCCTCTCTCAACCTCCTGTTGTATATTGCGGTACTATGCAGTTGCGAGGAGAGTTCATGGCAACAGTGGAGTATCATCAAGTATATTTCTCATCTCAAAAGATGTGTTTTTTCTAACATTGTCAGTGACATTCGTGCATGTAAGGTCTTGTATTTTCACTTTTCTTTCAATTTCAAGTATAGTTTTTCTGTACTAACCTTTATTTTAGCTAGTGAAAACTTGTGTCTATATGACACTGACAAGTAGAAGTGGCTGCTTTCTGCTTGTATTGTTCTTAATATTGCTTCAGTAGAAATACTTTAGCCTTAACAGTGTTTTGACTGAGGAGCATGAGTGGTGTGATTACAAGGTAGCCTTCTATAGATCGTGTTTATCCTTAGCAGCTATAAGTGCTGCCTAGCATCCCTTTCAAATTGATCGCAGAAAAGTCTTGGGAGGAAAAACGGAGATAAAATATCCCATAATCCTATTTGCCATGCTTGTGTTAATTCAAGCCCTCAGACGTTTGATGCTCCTTTTATTGAGGCAGTTTCTTCCTTTGTTCCAACAAGTTTGCTCATTAGTAGTGACTAATCAGGATAGGGTAATAACTCCTGAAGAGTAGCTGAGTTTCAGGAAGTCTTCTGCCTTTTCCAGTTGACTTGACGTTAACCCCATTAAAATGTGTGGCTTTCCACTGTGGTAAGAGTAAGGCTGATTCTTGGCCCAGAGTGATCTCTGTCAGTTAAATACAAAGAAATTCAGCTCCAAGCATGATGAAGATGAGTCACTTTGGATGAAATGAGGATTGTTGCATCTCTAGTCTGACCCACCTGTTACTAAGGAGAACACTTCTTACGTTTGTCTATGTCTGCATTCTTCTGCGTGATTGATTTTATTACAAGGGATTTAAGATTTTAATGAGATATCGGGGACTTGCCTGTTATGTCTGTAACCTTAACTCGATTTCTAAATAACTCTGCTAACTTGTGAATGAGAATCTGATCCAAGTGATTTCCCCTGTGGAATCAGCCAAGGACATTTCTGTTATTAAATGTGTACTGAATTTGAGACTAAAACTATCACAATGGTTAAGTAAAAACTGATACATCCCTCAGCTCCCTCTTTCCTTATCACTTAGAACTCATCAATTAATTTGTGTGAGTATCAGATTGGAAGATGGTGAGGCAGAGTGGCGGTGGAGGAGGAACGGAGCTGTAATATTATTTTCTTTCAAAAGCTGCTGTAAAGCACGAAGACATCTGCATTTTGTCTGTCCAGCAAGCCAAGCGGACTTCTAGTCTAGGGGTAACGAGATTTCAACTTTCATTTAGATTTATCTGCTTCTGTTGAACACGTAGTAATGTTTTGTGACTTTCATTGACATGCTTTCCACTAAAGGAAAGAAAATTTGCAGTTCTTTAAATCAGTTTTGTCTCAGCTTTTGTTAATGTTGGATATTTTTTTTTTTGGTGTTGAGAACTACCCTTTCTTGGTGGATATTTTTTCTGAAGTAAACTTAAGGACTCCTTTAGTTTCAGAAGTACTGCTTAAGTGAACTTCTACTCATGAAGATGACAGCCTGAGGGTGAATCTACATAATGGCACTGCAAATGAGGCTACTAATGGCTTTGATGGCATCAAAACTTAATCACAGAGCAACTCCTGTTCTCGAAGATCTTAAATGTCAGCACCATTTGTCACCGCTATCCCCTATTTTACTTCTCTGAATTCCAAAGTTCAATTAATGGAAGACTATCCCTTATCAATAAAACTCAAATGCATGAATTTAGTAAGAACTTACAGCTTTGCCTTTTACCCAGGTTTGAGACAGTTGCCCTGACTGTACTGTTTCAGGCAGGATTGTGTGCACACCACTGCTACTGGGTGTTCAGGTGAAAGGGTGTTAGACAAAATACAGTAGAAGGGCCAAAGATGCTGCATGGATGAGCTTGTCTGGACCTCGCGAATAACCTACAAACGGTCACCAGAATCCCCACAGGAGAAAGTGCATTCCTGCTTGATGGCATTACATTTTATAGACGTAAAGAAAATAATGGACTATTCTGCAAGAATTGCTAAAAATGTGTTCCAAGACTCCAAGGAAAATACAATGACTATGTCTGGGCTTGCTTACACAAGGCAGCTGATGTGCAGTGAATTTCCAGTGTGCTTCTAATCCCGCAGTAATTCCCTACGTGTCCAGCCTTCAGCCTCCCCCGAGGGGAACCTGGAGAAGACAGTGCACTTTAAATTCACTCCTGAGCTTCTGAATGCTCATTTCTCTGTCTAGACAGGCTCTTTCTTCTCTTTTGATAGTAAGACCAAAACTTCCCAAGTGCACTAATGCTACGTTTCTAATGTGTGGATATGCAGTGTTCAATTTAAGTCTCCCTGGGAGAGAAACAGCAAGTTTTAAAACACTTCTGAGAACTACAGATCTCTTCTTCGTCGCTTCACGTTTGGCTGATGGAAGAAAAGGGATGTCCCAGCTTTCTAATGACACCCAGCAGGGCTCTGAGGACCAGGCTCACACCTTTGCACCTGACAACCGTGTGTAATATCATCCCAGCTCTTACTGAGCAAGAGGAGAACTTGGATGAAAATGTTGCATCTGTCTTGCATGAATTACAGATATAGCTGCAAAAATGCATCGCGCTTAAAGAAATTAAATCAAATTTCTGGATTTCAGTTTATGTACACAAGAATTTCTGCTTCAGTTGAAATAGAATCTGACTTGATCAGGTGAATAGAACTGAAAATATTCAAGGGCAAAATTAAAAGAAAAGCAATTGAGGAGCAATCAGAGTTTCCCATTACTTAATCGACATCATTTGATCCAACCCAAAACATGCTGAACTCAGCGCTGAGGAAGAGAACCTGAAATACAGCTAGTCGTAGCATTCGTTCTTTTTTCATGCTTAAAAATATATATATTAAATTCTATTTTTATTAAAATGGATGGTGCAAACATAACCATAACCAAAATCAGGATAATAAAAGCCAGGTTTCTTTTGGACTTTCAAAGCTGCACACTTCAGTTTAGCCAACTAAACCCTGTCTGTTATCAAACTGGGCTGCGTTAGCATTTGTTCTTGCCAATTACAAAGCTGTTGCATTTTAAATCCCAACAGGATGTCCTTGGGGAGCAAATAAACTGTTGAGGTGAATCAGGTTTTATGGCTTTAATCTAATAAATTAGTCCAGGAGGCTATGTTTTCTGTGCCCATCCAAAATGCAGTTACCTGGGAAGGTGTTCTGACTGCAGACCTGGAAGCGTTAGCCCTTCCATTTAGAGCTGTGATAGTTTTATGCTTTCCCAAATAAATGGGCCAGATTTTTCTTGGTCCTAAATATAATTTTATTTATCAGATATTACGCTATCTCTTAAAAATGGTTGGGAAGAACTCAGATACTGCTTTTGTGCTTGTGGTTGAAAAATGTATGGCTGAAATATTGGTTTTGCCTGATGGTCTCTTAAAGAGGACGGGATGTTTTCAATACTGTGTAAAAAAGAGTAAGAAAACAGACTATTTATGCTTACAGCTTGTTTTCTCTTTCCTGAAAGGTCTGCTCCTCAGTCCCACTTTGTTAGCTTTGTGTGGAAAAATGATGGTCAGCGCGGCTTTCAACATCGTGTATATTTATACATCTGAATTATACCCAACAGTACTGAGGTAATTCAACAGAGCTTCTGGGTAAATGAAAATACTTTTCATGCACAGCGATACTGATTGCTGGTGTGCTTTAATATTTATCTGTAATTATTTTTACCTGAAATGTCAAGATGAGTTCCTTCTGTAATTAAGGCAGCTCGCCAGGGCTTGAAAGGGCTTCTCCTATTAGTCACATGTTTTGCACCAATGCACTTTCCCAGGCTGTTTGTGGCACCTTCCTCTAGGTCTGAATCCAGAATAAAAATATGAAAACCAGTGTCTTACACTGGCAATGCTAGATACTG
Organism: Fratercula arctica; assembly: GCA_947846985.1. NCBI lineage: Eukaryota > Metazoa > Chordata > Aves > Charadriiformes > Alcidae > Fratercula > Fratercula arctica. The sequence continues at coordinate 34,641,838 of CANTUZ010000010.1, forward strand.
TATTTCTCATTTCTACTATTGATTTTGGGGAGTACAATTACAGGGTACAAAACCAAACATAATGATGTAATGGAAGTGTATGCTAACTTAATCATAAATATAGACTATGCAGTAAGGACTATTTACAGTCCTCCTATATGCTTATATCTCCCATATGATTATGTTTGCCTGCTGAAAAACAAGTGTTTTTCTATATCTTTCTTATTTAAATATTCATAATACAACTCATTTTAATAGTTTGTATATGACAGTAATTTGTTTTACACCATTTAATTCATGAACAGGTGGGCTAAACCCTTAGTTTATTTTTCATAGTTCACACCAACTCTTTGCGAGGTTACTCTCTCTCCTGTCGTCCCAAGATAAACCTCAGATAGGAAAATACAATACCACACGGTCTTGTTCTTCTCACCCCCATCTTGGTTCCGCGTGATTTTCTGAATTTCTAAGCGCGTGTTCAGAATTTGAGCCATGGTGCACTACTTCCTCAAGAACAGCAGCTACGGAACTGCTGCAAAAATTGAGCCCTCTTTGGAGAGAGCAGGAACGTTGGAAGCTGATGTGGAGTAGGAAGGTGTCCCAGCTGGTGGATGTGTCCTCTAGCACCATAGAGGTATTTAGGATGGTGATGTAAATCACTTGATTCCAGGACACTGAGGGCTTTTGGGGGGAAAGATAAGTAAGTGTGGATGACTCCTTGGATTGGCTTTTTTGTTCTTTTGAAGTTCACAAATTACCCTGTGTTACTGAGGCATAAAAGCTAGTCTGTGAATGCGATTTTTGTGGTAATACTTGTGAGGATGGAGGTGGATTGAGGGTTTCTAGATACCGAGCTTGTAATTCTTGGCACAGGTTTAGGGCAAGTCCCAGGCACACTGACTGAAGTCGGATGTGAGGGTTTGTTTGCATCCCTGTCCAAACCCTTGTATTTAAGGCCTCTTTTTTTTTTTTTTTTTTTTCTTCCCCCCCAGTGGCTGGTTTTTGACTTTTTGTTTTCCTGTCCCCTCTGGTTTTCTAGAGTTGAGAATCTGGAGAATTAAGTCTGAAAATGTTTTAATTGCTCAGTGTTTGCTTGATTCACTGTTTTCATGTTACACTGTCTTCCTAAGTCCCATTGATGTTCAGTACCGAGTATGTGATGGCTCATACCTAGGAGGAGTTACCGTAGTGGCTCTGTGTGTTTGAAACTAGATGTTTGTGATTAGGAAGATTTGATAAATAAATTAATCCAGTGGGGTGCTGCTTCATCTGAGAATCTGCACTAATATTCGGGCAAAAAAGTAACTTTATGTGTCAAAGATACAGATGGCCAGTGGAGAAAATGCAAGAATGAAGGCGGTTTGTAAAATTAGCAGCTTTATTAGACCACTCGTGTTTAATAATATGGCAAACAGCTACAGTAAACCATATGAAAATTCCTCACCTGTGGAATTTTCATACGTTTAAAAATATGTTTATCTCTCCAGTACTTTAATTGCAAGTATAGTTCATGCAAGAAAAGCAGTGAAGGGCAAGTGTTTAATTTAAAGCAAAACACGAGCACCATCTGGTGGTCTTTGCAAAGCTTTGTGGTGATGCTGGCATTGCTCTGACAGTGGAGCTAAGGCATGCCGTGTGATGAGACACGCACCGTTCCGGAGCAGTGGAGAGGAGGTAGAATAAACGTTTTTATTATTTTTCATTTGGATATCATTTTATTATTTCATTTTATTATTTTCATTTGGATTGCATTTTATTATTTTTCTTTTTTTGCAGAAAAATTAAATGTCTCCAGTATTACTGCTCCTTATTTAAACCTACTTATTACTTTAAGCACAAGGACTGTTTGGCATATTTTTTTTTCAAGTTAACTGGTACATGGAGTAATGACAAATACACCTCATACTAGAAATGGGGAGGTGCTGTGGGCTTCCTTTTTGCTATGTCTTTAAAATACCTGCTAGGGAACAGAATTTAAAAATAAAATAAAAAATGTTGCTACTGTTGCTTTTTGGACAAAAAGGAAGGTTGTTTTTGGAAACAAAATGTAATCATAGCTCTAGTAATTTAGATGTGAAAATAAACTCATGGTTTTTTTCATGAGAAAATGGTAGAATCATAGAATGTGTTGGGTTGGAAGGGACCTCTAAAGGCCATCTAGTCCAACCCCCCTGCAGTGAGCAGGGACATCTTCAACTAGATCAGGTTGCTCAGAGCCTCATCCAGCCTGGCCTTGGATGTCTCCAGGGATGGGGCCTCCACCACCTTTCTGGGCAACCAGTTCCAAAATGATGACATCCTTGTATGTGATGGGTGGAATCAGACTAACTGGCTTGAGCGAAGCCCCGGGCTGATGTGATTACCCTGGTTGTAGGGCTATTTTGGCTGGCATTAGCGCAGTGCTGTGCTCTGTGGGGTGATGGGAGCACGTGCAGCCAGTCAGGTTTAGTAGGTCTTCTGGTGAGCGTGGTGGAACTGGGGCAGTAAGGTAAGATAGAGCGGGTGGTCAGCTATCAGCAGCGCAGCATCTCAAGAATACTTACTAATAGTATTAGTATCAACTTGGACAGTAATGCGTTTTTCCTCTTGGATAACATGATGTTGTTCTACGTGACCCAAACACTGGTGAATTCTGAATTAAAGATATCCTAAAGTCTTCTAACAACTGCTTTCCTTCTGCATCAGAATTGAAATGACACAGTTTGCATTTAGGATCACCTTTTGCTCTACTCCAGAGAAAAAGCCAGCAAACCTCTCGATGTGGACAGGCTTAGGGTCTGTGGGAAGGGTGCTTCTAATGAAGGGTTTGTACACAGACTGGTGTCTCTCATCTGTTTGGGGTTTTTGTTGACAGGGGAGGTGCTTGACCTTGTCCTCTGGGGTTTGGATCAATGTTGCCTCAATGTGAGGAAGCGGGGGTTGTTATTTTCCTTTTCCCAAGAGGCCCCGATGAGAGAAGAAGTTGCTTTGTCTGTTCATTTTTACACCAAAGTCACTGGCTTCTCATCAGCTCTTTCCATCATCTGTTTCCCTTAACCTGTGCAAAGGGCCATTAGGAAGGGACATGCAGGTGGGTGGTTTTGGTATACTAGCGACCCGTGTCACCTCTCTGCTGGTCATCTTTGATTCTGTCACTCTCTTCCTGTCTTTGGAGGAGGAAAAGGAAGCGGGGTGAGCGCGAGCAGCTCAGCTCAGTGGTGTGGCTGAGGATGATGATGAATGAGAGGAAGCAACTGAGAGACGTAGGAAGGAGAATGGCCACCGTGAGCCGGTTCTTGCCGTCTCACTGGCTGGTGCTCGTGTCAGTCTCTGGAGGGGCTGTTAAATATTTAGGAGTTGATACAGAGATGGAAGATTTTTTGCATTGGATCAGGAAATGAAAGACTTTGAGGATTTTTGTAACTTTCTCTGAAGAGGATCTTTGAAGAGGATCCTGCTGTTCTAACCCGTGCTCTGATTATCACAGTCTAGATGAGATTGTTTTAAACTTCTCTGAAAATTGAAGGGAGCGCGGAATTCAGCAGCCCCTCTAGTGGCACATCTGGCCAGATGTTTTCAAGCTTCACACTGGCAAATATTTTCTGTGTGGAGGGAAGCACTGACTTTTAATCTCTGCAACCTGAGGCGACAGAAGAGAGGCTGAACTGGAGATAACATTCAGGATATTCTGTCTGAAGATCCTGCCAAACTTTGAAATCATTGCCCCATCCAGCACAGGGACGTCCAATTAGATTGCCCTATAAGGCAGGTTGGAAAACCTCTCTCTTTGTTCAAACTTGTGTGAAGGATTGCACAGCAGGGTGGTTTTGTTAGGGTTTGACAGGGCAGGGTTTACCTTGCTGGCAGGCAGTTGTAGAAAATCTTCAGAGTTAACTGCTGGAGGTCTGTAAAAACTTCTTTTTTTTTTTTTTTTTTTTTCCTCTTAAATAAGGGCTATTGGTGACTAAAAAAAAAAAAAGAAAGTATAAGTTGGTTCTGACAGTGCCACCACATGTTCATGCAGGATTCAGTTGTGTGTTCTGAAACTACAAATCTTTCATCCTTTGTTTGAAACAGAAATGCTGGCTTGGGTGTCTGTTCCATGTCTTGCAGATTTGGGGGCATTTTGGCTCCATTTGTGCCATCTATGGTAAGTTTATTTTCTACTTTTTGTGTAACTCAGATTGATTAAATTCTCTCAAAAGCACTTTGCTGATTGTGGTACCATGTACGCCTATATCCCTTAAAAAAATGTTTTTATGAAAAATTAAATAACGTTCACTCAATTTCAAGATGTAATGAACAAGGTGTTTAAAAATACTTCGTGTTTTATCCCTTTTGGAAATAATCTAATGTTGTGTGTTGCGTTAATATTTCATCTGTTAGTGAAATGATTGTCATATAACGCATTTGGTACTGCTAAGGCTCACTCAATATCTGAGTTTTTAGGCACATAAACAAAGTTTTTCTTATAAAGCTGTTTCTGTGAAATGACATCTACTGGGTTTCTTTGTTCTACCAGTGTATAGATAATTGCACAGATCACTGGAGTGAAAAGCTGTAGTCTTTTGGTTTTGACTGTGGTTCATATGGATTGTATATTTTAAGATCAGGAAACAATGTCTGGTGTTTACTATGGATCTTTAATTTTAGAAATCTCTCAGTCCTTCTGTACCATTCGTGGTGTTTGGGATCAGTGGGCTGTCAGCGGGATTCCTGACTCTCCTTCTGCCAGAAACGCTAAATAAGCCAATTGCTGAGAGCATTGAAGATCTCCAGGGTCCCAAGTACCAAGTGCTTAAAGACAAGGAGGCAGAGTAATTTATTTTTTTTCTTTTTACTTTAGCTTTGCGTTATTTTCCCCTCTATCTTATGCAAGCCGTGATTTAGTGCATATTGCTTAGATGGTGCGGGAAGGAATGTGAGCATGAAGTTTTTAAAGCCATTTTTCCATCACGTTTAGTGAGAGATTTTTGTTTCCTTAAAGGAAAACAAATTTTAGAAAGGCTCTCTAAAATAACCAGGGACCATACATTCAGCAAAATTCCTGAGCTTTTGCAGTAAAACAACTAGGCATATTTTTCACATATTATAATGTGCCTTTTTGTCATGTTTTATAGTGGAGCATAATCAAAAATTAATGTATATCTGAGGAGATGTGTTATCCTTTATTAGTCTCCTGGGTTAGAGCCATTTAAAGTGTTTTTCTGTTGTTGATATGCACTAAGTAAAACTTCTGAAGTGGGAAATAAAAGCTTTATTTGTTTCAACGGGAAATAGAATAGAAAATGTGAAGTATGTCCCCTAAGTTTAGGAATGGCTTCCCAGAAGAATTTGTTTTAAAGGGGGGTGGGGGAATTCGTATAAGAAAGGAATTATTAGCTTAGAACTAAGCAGGCTTAGTGTAGATATAAAAGAATATGTGTTTTTCTTATGTTTTTCTTGGTATGCTAGGTTGTTAATGATCTGGTAATTATTGTACTTAATCAGTTTAATCATACTACGCACAGTTATGCTTTTTTTTATGCCTAGTACATAACAATACTGCATTCAGTTGAAATGGGGAAAAGTATTTTTAATAATCTTTAATTTCATAATTTTTAAGCTCTTCAAAGATCATTTCATTTCTGATTTAAAAAAAAAAATCAATGAATTCTCGTTTTCACATTTAATTGCTAGCCTATAAAATAGGACAAGAAAAATAAGACATGTAAACTGCTTTTCAATAATTATTTTTCTTCTGTCTGACAGGGAAACCAGTTAGAAGAAAACGCTTCAGTTTCAGAAGGCCTGTCTGTGGGGGAAAATGAAGCTTCCATTGAGAAGGTGCTCTAACAGTCCAAGGGCAGAGTCTTGCTCTATGTCTGACAAGAAATGTTGGAGGACTCATGTATAATGCTGTCTGTAGCACATTGAGCAGTTCTGTATGGAGGCAAATTGAGAAGATGGGAGAAGTTGATCAAAGCTTGTGAGAAAAGAGGTGACAAATCTGTGCACTGATTTAAAGACTTAACAAAAGCATCCTTTGGATCTTTGGACTTCTCAACGGCTTGTTAAAATGAAGTATTAATTTATTTTATAAAGTGTAATTGCTAGCTTCAGTTTAAGCTATAATGTTGTAATTGAAGTGATGGGTATAATTTAAAATTTAGAGGGCCTTACATATTCAGGCAAGCTGTAATCATGAAAAGTAACAGCATCCTGTATATGCTCATTTTCTCTACAGGGTTTTTTGCCTCTAAAATACAGTATACCTCACATCGGGTGAAGAGACCAAAGATTTTTATGAATTGTTGGCCTTAGTATGTCTAGCATAAGAAACCTGAATGGGAGATCTGAAAGGAGAATAAATGGATTTTATTGTGGGAGTAAGTAATTTTTTGATACGGTTGTACGTGAAAAGATGCATAAAGTTAAAAATAGTACTGTATTGGAAAAATTGGGTCAGGTCTTTAAGAGGTGCATTTAAAGGGGAGGATGAAGTAACCTTTTAGACAAAGGTTATTAAGTTCTAGCTGTACATGTGGAACTAGAAATTGAGTTATATATTGTATAATATATGTAATAGTATGTAATCCAATACATTTTACATATGATTTGGAAATTGTTCCTGCAAGGGGGGAGGGATGTTTGGTTAACAGTAAATATATTTATATTGGAATAAATGCATCACAAATGTTACAGGTTTTTGATGGCCAACATAATTTTATTATGAAAAAGAAAATTATTTAACGTTTCTATTATGAGTGCTGCTTTTTCCAGGATGTTTACCCAGGCTTTTTGGAGCATGCTTGTATCATTTTGATTTTTGGACTTTTATCGAATGCATCTGGTAGGAAAAGTTAATGAAAGACCTCTGTATTTTCAGCAATTTCTGTAGTTAAATAGTAGTTCTGCAAATGGACGCACACTTAGACACACACACGTGCGTACACATAAGCACACGCAGGTTGCTCTGCCTGGATGCCTCAGAAATGTGTGCTGCGTGCAGGTGTGTCAGTCCAAGTGCGCGCTACAAACAGCCTGATCAGGTCCCCAAGAGGTGAAAATGAGTTGGCAATCAGAACAACATTTAGATAACGTTGACGTAAAGGTGGATTGCACGTGCTTTTCTTAACCTCTGGGGCTGAAGCTTGATGACAAACAACCTATAGAATATGCTGCAAACTTTTATCTTCTAATCATTTATTTATTCATCATTTTTGTAATGTTGCACTTCTGTGAGGATTAGAGTTGAGTTTGATTTTTTTTTTCCTTCTGAATAACGTTGAAGCCTTCCATTGCATTAACATTTATAACCGGAGTGACTGATTATACCTCTTCAAAGGATAATTGGGTCAGCAGGGATATGGTAAAGACCAAGTTTTGTTACTGTTGACTTCAATTTTTTTTATTACAAGAAATAAAAGTTAATAAGAACTAGAATGATATAAAGTTGTATTCCCAAAGCAGAGGCAAGACTCTGGAACAGGAGGATCGTAAAGGTATCATTCTCTGGTGGGAGTCTGTTTCTCCCTCCTGCCACATGTATCAGGCTGTATCAGAGCGTTTTTCCTTTGCCTCTTATTCCATGTTATGTGAAAAACAGGAAACAAAAATCATTTACATTTTGAACATGCTTATTTCTGCTTTATTTGACTTGGAATTAATGAATTCTTAGCCTGGGGTGACTTCTGTGAATTTGGTGGATTGATGACCAGAAAGCTGTGTGTCCTGAAAGGAAATTAATCTCTTCAGCAGCCCTGGCGTGATTCATGGTACCTGCAGCTCTTTTTATGAGCATAGGCCGGTGTGGAAGCTGGTTTGGTACTTTGTCTGTAAGATCCAAAAGAGAATCGATGGAGAGTCGATGGAAACATCGACTTCTATTTTTTTGCTTCTTATCTTTTCAATTTAACATCTTGTTTTACTTTTACTTCAGATATTCTTGCTGCATTTGCTATTGCTGGATAAAAAGATGCTAAAAAAATAAGTGTTTTTCCAGTTACATGTTTAGAAATAAGGCAATTATTTGCAGCTTTATTAGAAATATTTTGTTGGGCTAATGTAATCAGCACATTACATCTAAGGTCCTAAAGTTAAGAAACCAACTGTCATTACTGTATATGTCACGGCAAATCAGAAAACGCAGCTTTTTTTTGTCAAATGACTGCTTTTTTGGAATAGATATATTCCCTTAAAGCTTTTGAGTTTGTAGAATTAGAAATTCTTCACTTAGAGCAACTCTTTTTCCCATTATTTTTAATGAAGACAAAGCAGTTTTGGGGAGGAATGCCCTAATAAATTCTTTACTCAGTGTGGGACTATTATCTATTGCTTTCCATTTCTCTGTAAAAAAAAAAAAAAGAACAAAGGGAGCTGAGTTAATTTAAGTGGCTTAATTATACACATTAGGTCACAATCTCCCCATCCTTAAGTATCACTTCTAGCTCTTCCCCTGTGCTTTATATGTGTGTAGAAATTTGATTATAATGTTGCATCTGCACTGTTCATCTGTTTCTGTGTTCGAACAGTGTCTTCACTCTAGTTGTGAAATTGCCTTTATTTCTTTATCTGTTTTTAAACTGATTTGAAGTCTCTTTTCATAGAATCACAGAGTGGTTCGGGTTGGAAGGGACCTTAAAGATCATCCAGTTCCATCCCCCTGCCCTGGGCAGGGACACCTCCCACTAGACCAGGTGGCCCAAAGCCCCATCCAGCCTGGCCTTGAACACCTCCAGGGATGGGGCATCCACAGCTTCTCTGGGCAACCTGGGCCAGTGTCTCATCACCCTGACAATAAAGAATTTCTTTCTAATATCTAGTCTAAATCTCCCCTCTTTCAGTTTAAAACTGTTACCCTGTGTCCTACCACTATACTCCCTGATAAAGAGTCCCCCCTCATCTCTCCTGTAGGCCCCCTTTAGGTACTGGAAGGGGCTATAAAGTCTCCCTGGAGCCTTCTCTTCTCCAGGCTGAACAACCTCAACTCCTTCAGCTTGTCCTCATAGCAGAGGTGCTCCAGCCCTCTGGTCATCTTGGTGGCCCTCCTGTGGACCTGTTCCAACAGGTCCACGTCCTTCTTATGTTGGGGGCCCCAGAGCTGGACACAGGACTCCAGGTGGGGTCTCACCAGAGCACAGGGGCAGAATCACCTCCCTCGACCTGCTGGCCGCACTTCTTTTGATGCAGCCCAGGATGCGGTTGGCTTTCTGGGCTGTGAGCACACACTGCCAGCTGTGTTTTTCCCTAAGGGGTGCTGGGGTTTTTTTCCTGCCTTAGGTGCTAAGAATGCTGAGCAGGGGCGAAGCTTGAACATTCATTTATGCCACCTACCTTTTAATGCCATTTCCCTGTTACTAAGCAATATTTATCCTTTAATTCTTGGTTAGGTTTGCTTTAGCCCTAGTTTTCCCCTTGTCAGAGGAAGAATATCAATTGTAAATACTCAAAAATATTTTCCAACTGCTCCTCCAGTTCATGCCATCTTTTGTATTATGTTTCATGTTTTGTTGTTCCACGGCCCTGCTGATCACCGACTTGGCATGGAGAAGCAACAGGGGTTTGCCTGAATCTACATTTCCCTGGTTGGCAAATATGTTCTGCTTTATTTTGTCATCAGCCAGTGATGACACACCCCCGCACCCACGCAGAATGGTATAAATCAGGTCAGGTATAAAGGCAGGGCTTGAGTTCTTTTTTCGGGAAAGTAAACTTTGCCCAATATTCATGTCCAGCTCATCTCGGTGATCTTTTTCATTATCCCATTTGATGTTTCATCAAAGCTGTTTCCTCCTTTGTTGGAGCACTGTATGTTATTGTTTGAAGTGAAGACTATGGATTCATTTTTAGAATTTATCCTTTTTAATCTGAGCAGAGTGAAGTACAAATAATCCTTTGCTTTGTTGACTAATACTCTTGCAGCTAAGCAGCAGAGAAAGGAGGAGGTGAACTTTTCACACTACCATCTGTAACCAGCTGGTTCTGCCATTCAATTTTTAGTTTGCTTGAGGCAAATAACTGTATTGTGTATTACAGCATGCAAGAGATCTAATTTTTTCCATGCAGTGAGTTATCAGCAGTTCATTGGAAAGGTCATCTTTTGTTGTATCACTTGCTACAGGAGATGTGAAATGTCCTAGAGAGGATTTTTGATAGACGCAATCCTTCCATTAAAGTTAAATTTGTGAAAATAGTGAACAGATGTACTGCTACAGGCGAACTATATGTAAATTTGGGGTGATCTTTTCTCATAGTAGCAGAATTTCTTTTCACCAAGACTTCCAAATCTGTAAAGAAATGTGTGGGCTTTAACATTCAGTGGGAGGACTGTTTCTGCCACCTGAGGAGGGTGGTAGACCACAGTAGTGGAGATGTTTGTGAGGGAAAAGGAAGGGGAATGTGGCTGAAAAGTAGAAGAGGAAGTTTGGGAATCAAACTTTCCAAGTCCTGCACACTTGTGCTGTGATCCTGAATTACGCCAGGCTCCTCTTAACTTGATATTAAATAGTTAAGATAAACTCCTCTTCCTCTGGGTAGTCTCCTGGTTTAGGAAAGAAGCTGGTAATTGGGATAAATAAACCGGAAAACAAGCATGTTGGAGCAATTTTGATGGCTTATGGAAGCACAATATGGCTCTGTCTGGACTGGTTTGACAGTGTGGGTTCCTACAGCAGTCCAGAGAGATTCAAAGCTGTGCAGGCTGATGGCTTTCCTTGGCTTTTCACTTAAGGGATGGCATCCCATGTAATAGCAACCTAGTCATGCTGATGACAGGTAAGGCTGAATAGCCTGGCTCACTCTAAGTAACTTTTTCAACACCTTCAGTCACTTGGGCTAGAAAATTTCTATCCTGGGCTTTTGTCTGCCAAGTAGCAGTACTGCCAGCATTCATTTCGCTGTATTGAAGTGTTCCTGTCAAGTGTTCCAGGAAAAACTGGTGATTTACATGGGGTTTTTTTTAACTCTTTTTTCAAAGAGATTCTGCATGTGCAACACCTTGTTTCTTGTTTGTCGCAGCCTCACTCACATGACTTTCTACCTTCCTCTGCCCTTCTTTCCCTCTTATCCCATCCACAGTGGTGCAGGGCCTGGTTGAATTCTCATCTCTCTGTACTGGTGTGCGAAGGAAGGAGACTGCAGTATACTGCTGGCACAGCTAAGGAAACTAGAATCTGTGTACACAAAATGGAGTTACTCCAGATGTGTCCAGGCTGCAAGAAATTGCTATTTCTTTCTGCCATCCCCTGTCTCGTGGTTGGTCAGGTTTATAAATGTTGGTGTCTATTCTGTGATGGTTGGCTCTGAACATTGCTGCGAGGAGCCCTGCTCCTTCCACCAGGTTCCTGCTGCAGCTCTGAAGTTATTTCATCGGTTTCAAACCGTTGTTAAATCTTTATGATAGTGTAGGCTCATACGGATGTCCAATCCTTTTCTAAGGCCTCTTGGTTCTGTTGGTTTCCAGGCTATGATATGACAGTTCAGCAGTCTGGCATTGCATTATGTTTGTGTCCTTTTATGGGTTTAGATTTGCTGCCTCTCGGTTCCACTGGAGATGCCGATGATGGCGAATAATGCTAGTGAACAGGAATGCTTGACCTAAAGATGGACCCCACAATTTAATGCTATATATTTTGTATTGTCTGCTTTTTCTGTTCTTTTGAAAACGTTCCAATTATTTCTGTGAATGGATGCTTTCCCAGGGCTCTCATTTTTATATCTGTGTGCCTTGAAATGGGTAAGCAAATGGCTCAAAGTGCTTGCGTGAAGAAATTCCCTCGGCATGGGCCCAGTGTTACTTGTGCTGAGAGGTGCCCATAGACCAGCAGCCGTAGCCCCCGTGCGGGGTCAGAGCGACCACTCTGGCTTGTAGGAGCGTGTCCCTGGCTGTGCCTGAGAAAATTTTTGCCCAGCCTTCCTTTTCAATAGAGCCAGGGCGGGGGGGTTCTTCAGGCTTGAATTCCTAAACTGCTTTGATGGGATTTGAGGGTTGTTTTTGAATGCTGAGATTTTCCTGACCGATTCCCCCGTGGGTGTGGTGTCCCAGATGCTCAGGGTTAGAGCTGGAAACCAGCTTCACCTCCCACAGCCCTTATGATGGTCCCGCTCCCGGGCGCGGGAGCTGCGGGGGGCTGGGGTCAGCAGCCTGACGGGCATCTTTTATCGTTGCTGGTTTGCTCCGCCCTGCCAAATTCCCGAGCTTTCCTGGGGATCGCGCTTTTACTGAGCCATTTCTTGGTATTTAGCTCCAGAGAAAGTTACTTCTGCGGCTTGCGGAGTTTGTCCCAGCTGTTGTAGCATCCTTTGAGTGCAGAAATGGAAATATTCTCGCTGGAGCAGTGTGTGCATGTGCTCTGCGCTGCGCTGCCTCGGGGGCCTTCGGTGCGCAGGTAGGTGCGGGGCCAGCTCAAAAAAAATCTTGTAACCGGCAGCTGCTCTGTCTGAGAATAGTTGGCTGCTTGAGGGGGTGGTCGCTTCTCCCCGCTCCTCACCTGGAGATAACTTTTTACATTTGATCTGGTACTTCTTAGAAAAAAAACTAACACCACCCCCAAAACAAAAACAAACCCAAAAAAATCCCCAACACAGGAAAAAATAGGTTTTGGAAATGAAAAGGCAAGGGAAAACAATGGCTTATGCAGCAGTTAGTCATCTCTGTTGAAGAATGTATCACAGGAAAGTAAATCTGGCAGCAGGAGGGCTCCCGCAATCATTGTCTTAACAAATTGCTATGGATCTGCATCGGCTATTTAATATCTTTCATCCTAGTGGTCTACCAGGAAGGAAGGAAAATAATTACTAATAACAGATTTTAGTTAAAGTTAATTTATATTGGTAGTGGAACTAATTGTGTGTTCCAGGTGTTCATCAGTTTAGCAAGACAACATTTAACTATCAAATGTTCCACTTACAATGTGGCTAATTAAACGTGATTGAACAGTTGGGTTTACAAACACGCAATTAATTACATGTCATTACACTTGTAGTGGGTATATGGCATGCGTCACGCAAGATTTGTGTGATTTTTTTTTTTTAAAAATTCCTTCTTGTAAGAGGCTGCCGTGTGCTGGCATGTTAATGTACAGGTGTGACAGTCTGGTGCTATTGATGCTGGAATTGGGGATGCTCGAGGAATGGTGGTGGTAGATGGGTGTGAAAGATGGTGGCGCCGAGGCGGCCCATCTGATCCGGCGTCAGCCAGGGTCTGTGTGTTGGGGAGCAGCCATCTTTATTTCTTAGATGTCCATATTTGCAGCAATGACGTACGCACTGCGCTCATTGGTTCCTTCCGGGTGAATTTGCTCCTCACTATATGAGAGTTGCAGGGCACAAATTTTTTTTTTGGTAAACAATTTTTAGTTCATTATTGCGTGCCCGTGTGTTCAGTATGGCGTTGGGTCACCAGAGGATGTTTTTTGCATGTGTCAGTGGTTCCCATGCAGACTTATCGGAGTACATGTGTGTTCCATCCCTCTTCCCAAGAGTACGGCCCCACAGCCACACGACTGGACTGGAAATCCACAGTAATAATATCAGGAAGCAACTGGAAATCCACAGTAACATCAGGCATCTCAGGTAAGGAATTGTGCCCTTGCCTCCCTGGTCATCAGTAAGCCTAATCATTAGTAATGAAATCAAATGAAAGGTGATAAACAATTGTAAATAACTTTAAATGGCACTTTTTTAATTTGAAGTCTATTCTATCCTCACATAGGTGTTTTCTCTTGTTCTCTCTCTTTTTTTGTGTGCACAAATACATACCAGAAAGGGAGGACAGTTCGTCCTCTAATTGAAATTTATCTCTGTGCAGACACCCAGCGCCAGCAGAATATATTGGAAATACTGAAACTGCACGGATTTATAACTGTCCTGGGTTTTCCTCAACCAGGAGAGCACTGTGTGAAGTGAGATTGCCTTCATTTTCCTGTCCGACATTGAAATGGAGTTTTGCATTTGAATTTTGCGCCCAGCCTGGCAAGGCCTCTCATCTGGGGAGAAAAGACCTTCCTTTGCAGGTGGATCATCCAGAGCTGCCTTTGCTGGTGGAGCAGGCTCTGCTCTTACCCCCCCGGCCTTGCTGGGTTCATGGCCACTTCCCTATGGGTTGCTAGAGTAATAACTTCTGTTTCGCTTACCCCAGGGGCAGTTAGTTGCTCAGAGAAACTAATGATGCACGTGGCTGGGAGGTCAGAGCGTTAGGATGGGGACTATGCCAGCCCTGGGTTAGTGCTGTTCTGGGAGGAAATGGGAAAATGGGAAGATGGGTAGTGCTCCCCTGGCACTTTCATGTTACTGTTAGCAAAAAACCCAAACGGGAGGAAAAAAAAAACAAAACAAAACAAAACAAAAAACCACCAGCCCTGGGGATAGCCACAAACTCCAATTTCCCTGCAGCCTGTTCCCAAAAGACTGGTATTTATGTGTGGTTTTTTTTTTTTAATGTAATGTTCCTAAATGTATGTCTGTCTGTCTGCAGGCTGGTGAGCAGCCCTGAGCTGAGTCCGGTTAGTGCCAGCACACCGTGTCAGCACCGACGCGGTACAAATGCTGCATTTTTGTGTTTGCAACAGTGACAGAGCCTGCGACAGTGCCTCCGGGAGAGCACTGTGCACAAAGCGCAGGGGCTTCTCTGGTGCCCACTGATGTGCTCCTGCACCAATGCGTTGCCCATCAGGGCTCCTGGTAGCCCCGTGCTTGTTGCTGTGCTAGCCGTGAAGGTCTGGAAGTGGCATTAAAAAGTTTAATCTTTTTTCCTTTGTCTTTTCATGAGCAACAAATTACAATGAAATAAAAGAGGATGGAAATAAAATTTTATACTGTGCCTTTTAGGCTGTTTTATACTTCTCTCTGACAAGGAGGCTAAAAGAGCAAAATAATATTGACTAAGTGTCTGGTCTTTACCTAAGTGCTCTTGAAAGTTAATCAATCCACTTACGCCCTAAACAATGTTAGCTTTTCAGTTCAGAGGGGCTGGGGAAAAATTCACTTGGCTCTTCTGGCGTTGAGAGGATGGCAGGGCTGGAAGCAAACCTGTTTCCCTGTGCCTTGATGGCATTAAGATGGGATGCTGTACTGTTACTCGGATGATGTTTTCTGTGTATTTAATTGACCATTGCAGCTTGTGAACAGCCCATTAGCTAATGTATTTATGCTTCATGAGGCTAATGCTCGGTGGTGATAGTCTCTTCATCTTGCATTTGTCACATAAAACCTTGAGGTAATTTGAATGAGTTTGGGGGAAGGACGGCAAAAAGGCAGAAAGGTGGGTTTTCTCTTTGTGCTTATTAATACGGATCTATAATCTGGAAGCTTTGTTGAAGAGCATTAAAATGCATAGACTTTTAATGGAACTGCAAGGGAAAACAAAACGAATCCCTATGATTTAAGTAATCCATCACTGAAACTTCGTTCTTGAAAAATGAAAAGGGATGCAAAAGTGCTTCTGACCACCCCGCGGTGCTGTAGCCCACCTCTGACCGCATTAAAGCAGGACAAGGCAGGGAGAGGAAGGGTGGCCTCTGGCTTTGGGACAGCTGTGGAGAAATTTGGCTGGGTTTGAAAACGCCTGGTGGTTTCTGCTTCTCTGGCAGTAATACGGCTGAGGACCCCATCTCTTACCACACTGAGATGTGAGGATGGTTGTTTTCATTTAGGTAGTTCATTAGCTGTAGATGTTAACAGTATTAAGGTTTCATATTTATGTTAGTACAAATATGTACCGGTGTGTGTATGGTAGCAGGTGTAGAGAGTTTTCATTTGGAGGGGTTTTCTGTGCTAAAAACTGCAGATAAGCACGCTCTCCCAGCCAGCCACATTTTTCTGCATGAATTTTTAATCTCCATGCAGGGAGACTGTTTATCCAGCCTGGAATAAATCGTCCGCTCCGGGTAGAGGGGACCATCCTGTCTGGCCTCTGATTCCCTCGGAGCTCGGGTCCCGTCCCATCGGGGTGGCAGCCCAGCTGTGGTCTCACCCCTGCTCCGGAGGGGACGCGGCTGCTGCCTCCGCAGGTGGGATGCACTTATTTGGGGTTAGAATTAATAAATCTCCCTGGTGGTTTTGGTCTCTGCTTTCCACTGTACAATAACTGTGTTATATGTAATGAAACTGTGAAACCACTGTGTGATGGGATCGGGGGGGGGGGAGGAAGGTCTCAAAACGTGGCTTTTAAAGAGACTCCTGTTGCCACAGGCTTGATCTTTGAGCTTAGTTTTACTGCTTTCAAAATGAAATCCCTGCTCTTGCCTGACTCTGGCTTCACCTGCCGGGTGATGTACAGTGATGAACCATAATTTGCAGATGCCCTTGTGTGACAGCTGCATTAGCGTTTATTAAAAACACTATAATATTATATTATTATGTATTTATATATTATATAATATATAATAATATATAACAATTATATATAATTATTATATATTGCATAATTATATATTATTATAATATTAAAAACTGGTTCGTTTACAGTGTACAATCCCCTTTCTCCCCCCCTCCCCTTCCTGGGGAAGCTGCCTCCTCGTGTCGGCGAGCTTTGGTGCTGAGGTGCGGGTGCTGGTGCTCGCTTCTGGGTGAGATCTTTGCCTTTCAGGTTTCCGGGACCAACTTGGCGGTGGAGCAAAGCACAAGGTTATGCTTGCCCAGAGCCTGCTGAAATGGTTGGGGAAGAGAAAAAGTACAATAAAATGTATGAAAGTCTTGAAGAAACTGCGGTGAAGCCACTTGATGACTGAGAAAAGGGCTAAGTAAAAGATGAAAGAAAATGAGTTGAGAACACAAAGTAAATTGCCATCAGGCGGGTGTTTATGCACGAGCAGGTTTGCGAAGCCTTGCTCTCCGCTTTGAGTATGCGGCTAATGAACAAAACCTGGAGACGGCTTTTGTTCAGTTGCGATTATTGCCAGATTTGCCTGTGCAGAGAAAGGAGAGATGAAAGAATAAAGCAAAGGCTGTGGCGGGTGGTGGAGATGAGCAGGAGTGGGTGCCTGGCCGTTCGGCCCCGTCCTCTTCTGCACCAAGCCAGAGGGTGGGTTTGCCCTCGATGTCTCAATGGGGATCATGCTGCCCATGTGCACAAGCTTTGTAATTGCCCCTAAAGTAACGAGATGTGTGATCACATGCCCAGGAGAGCATCCAAAGACTGTATGCGTGGGCTTTACTTCTGATTTTTGCCTTTGGGAAGGTGCGGGGTGCCCGCGCCGGCAGCGGGGCTGTGTGAAGAGAGGGTCTCTGTGAGGAGAGGAGGCCGGGCTGGGCATGGCCAGGTCCAGTGGCCCCAGGGCTGAGCCCCATGTGCCCCTCAACCCCATGGGTGGCACCTCAGGGGACACAAGTCAGGGGAGGGGGCCAGAAATGTTGCCAGGAGCAGGGATAGGAGTGGGGAGCGAAGGAAGGAGGGTGAGGTGGGGAAAAGGGGGCAAGAGACAGCAATTTGTCTTTGTTTCTTGCCATTGAAACCTAGTTTAATTGGTAAGAAATTAAATTAATTTTCGCCAAGTTGAGTGTGTTTCACCTGTGATGGTAACGAGCAAGGGGTCTCCCTGTCTCTCTATCTGTCTTTCTATCTTGACCCATGAGCTTTTTCACTGTTTTCTCCCCTGCCTTGTTGAGGAGGGGGAGCGAGAGAGTGGCCGGGCAGCATCTGGCAGCCAGCCGTGGTCAGCCTGCCCCAGAGAAATGCTTAATTGACCTCTAAAACACAACTGTGGTGGGGTTTAGAAGAAGAGGTTGTGGTGCTGAGCACTGCTGGGACCTCTTGTGCGTGGTCACGGGGAGCTGCCTGCTGAGGCGCTGTTCTCAAATGCAAATTGTACCATTACAGGAACCCATGTACACAATTAAATTGTCTCCCCTGAAGCAATGACTGGATCACTTACATAGATCTGAGTGATTTTTAAAAAGTGTTTTTTGTTCTTTTTAATTTTATTTGTTTATTTGCAACAGGTGGGTTTGGGCCAGCATCGCGCTGGCTCCGGCCGGGGAGAGCCGCAAGGAGCACAGTGCAGCAGGAGAGACGATGGCCCTGCCAAAATTCATGCCGGACTGGTAAGGCCAGAGAAGGAAGCTGAGAAGCGCACGGATGCTGTTTGCCATCAGGGTTTTCACGTTTGAATACGCACAATTCACTTAAGCAAAGGGCAGCAAACACCTCAAGGCCAGAGCTTTCACCTGGCCGGTCTCTCGGCTGCATCCCCACTGAGTTTGGTGGCATTTTCATAGGTTTTGGGAGTGTGTGGGAGAGCAGGATGCGGCCTGCTTCATGCAAGCAGCACAGAGCGGTTAAATATTAATTGTGGAAAGGACAATCCTTGCTGTTGCCTGGTTTGAGATGACGCCCTAGTTTTGTTCCCAGGGGCGCGTAGCAGCTTCTGCTTGGAAATGGAAGCGCTTAATCAGAGAGTGCATTTTGTGGGAACTGCAGGTGGCAGTAGGGGCTAAGTTTTACAGAAAACATGTATTAAATTTCCTTTCTCCACAGCATCTTGGCACATGGCAAAAATCTGAATCTCTGCAAGAAGCCTTCTCTTAAAGCCAACACTCCGTATTTTTAAGTTCCTTTTAGGTGTAATGTTTTCAGTAACTGCCAGGACACTTCCCGCTCCCTTCGGGGTGCCCCGCACTGCTTTCCCCCAGGGTGAGTTTCTGCTGGCTGTTCCGCAGCATTGGCACCGTTCTATAAACGCTCATGGAATTCTGCTTGCAGTTACTGCGTTCCAACTGGGCAAGTAACTTAAGAAGTATATTACTTATGTTTACTACAATCAAAATGGTGTCCATTTGAATGTAAGAAATGAGTGAGTTGCTGCATGTTAACTGTAGGACTTTGAAATCCTCTGTCTTGCACTGAAAAATCTTGAGCAGATCTGAATAAACTTTAATGCAGGAGATTTTATCACTCTTGGTTTGGTTTATAGTCACGGAGAAAACCTTGAGGTTTAGCAAAGAAGTAACCAACAGACCGTTGTCCCTCGTGCTCTGTGTATTTTTGGCTTGGGAGTTACCTGTCATCTAGTGCTTTCTCATTTAAGATGCACCCATTTGTTTATCTGGCTCTGTCATAATAAAGAGCGCGCTTATGTTTATCGCATGCTGTGGGGAACCTGAGGGCGCCAACGTGCTGAAATGGAGGTGGCTTTGCGTGGTTGGGGCGGCTCACTGAATAAATGGGCGCACGCCCGTGTGCTGTGTATCGGCTGCGACCAGCCGGCCGTGTGCTTTTGAAGTTGCGCTGACAATTAAGCTGGTAAAACTTTCCCAAACACCTAAGGCTGCTATTTCTGAGCTCTGAGGTGAGGCTGAGTGCAGAAGAAACGGTTTCTAAGAAGTACTAATTGTTGTTAGTGATGAAGTTGTACCACAGTAAGTGAAAATCCCAGAGGGACTCATTCTCATGGTGGCAGGGTCAGTTCAAAATCTGCAGTAAACGTTCCTAGTAGCATGTTTTCCAATTAAAAAGCAATAGCGAAGCGCTTAAATGTATTGCTGGGAATTAAATACTTCTCTTGAGCTAATTGCTTTTGTTGGTAGTTTTTCAGATATACTGGAAAGACGACAGATAGCTTGGTCTGTGAAGGACTCATCCGTGTTTTAAAAGCCTTCCCTGGCATGAAGTGCTCCGATGTGATTTTCCCCCTCGTGCCTCTTCCTTGGCACTACGTGCTGATCACAAGCCCTGTATCTGCGCGCTTGCTCCCGGTCTGAGCCAGCGCGACGGTGAATCTCTGTATGGGAGCCAGCGCTGTTAGAGAGCACGTCCCAGCCACCCGCTGGGAAATACTAACATACAGTATGATGTAGAACTGTATTACCTATTAAAAAGCAATTATTTAAGGCATGTAGAAAAGAGAGCGCATTATAAATTAAACAAAGAGCAAGATGCGGTTTAATAACCGTTCCCAAGTAATGGGAAATCTCAGACGGCGCCTATAGGGCTTTACTGCCAGTGTGCTGCTGCTGGGGAGGGGGCTCAGGAGGGGGAGAGGTGTTCTGTGCACGCGTTCAATCACGGTTTAAAGAGAATTAGCTCAAGCCGCACTCATGGACCCTTCCTATTCCCCTGTCACAAACATTCGCCTGAATTTATTTGGCTGGATGTCTGATGAAAGCAAATGTCAAGGTTGCGTTGCCTGCCCCGAGTGCCAAATTTGGCTCGCGTGCAGGAGCGCGCCCATGCTTGTCCAATCCAGGGAGAGCTGGAGCGCCCTCTGATTTACCTTAACAATTATAATCAAAGCCACACAGCTCGTATTATGAGTGTTTGATCTTCAGAGCTTATAATCAACTCGGAGAAGAAACACCCCAGAAGCTATTTTATTGAATAAATTTAAATAATGCGTTAATTTTAGAAAATAATCGCATATGAGCAAATGGCTAAGTTAATCAAAGTATTAATTTGTTCAGCTCTTAGGGATATGTAAAAACTTAAATAATGTGTAAATATCACATTTGGCATGTGCGTACTTACCACCAAATACGAGTCAGATATAGCGCGCATGTAGCTGAATAGAGACTATGTAGATACGTTTTAATGATGCTTAATGGGGGACTGATACACATCAGGTTTGGAAATGGTATAGGAAATTGCAGAGTTCCAGTTTTGGTGCCCAGGTTAATGTATATTTCCCTTGTGATCAAGCTCTTGGTGGAGAATCCCAGTGAACATCATGCATGGAGACATGCTGGTAACACACAGCCTTTTGGCAAAACTTCTCGCGTGTGGTAAATTCAATGCACAGCATGTCTGTGTTTATGAATTATCCCAAACTGTGCAACTTAGCTGGAAAAAGAGAGACGTGGGAGAGGTGCCATTGCCATGTGAAATGCCACCGCATTCACATGTGGCGCCACAGGCGACGAGAGGTGGGTGAGGAACACAGCGGGTCATGGTTTGCTCCTCCAGGCTCAGCGGCAGCGAGCAGGACCCCTGCAGCCCAACCAGGTTGGGGTGGAGCTTTCCAGAAGCTCCCTCAGGAGCTGCAGTCTTCTTTTTCAAAGTGATCTAGGAAGTTATGACCGCTTATGGTGGCGCCATAGCATGCATAGGTTTGTCGGTGAATGCTGAGGGCTGGCGGCAAACTCTGGTAGCCTTCACTGTAGAATCATAGACTCGTCTAGGTTGGAAGGGACCTCCACTCCTTACAGCCCAGCAGGGCTTGCACCGTTTCTGCGGCTGTACCGAGCAAACGGCGGCTGCGGCAGGGAGAACGGTGCTGCCATGCCAACACACACCACAGCGCAGAAAGCGGGTATTTAAAGTTGAAGTTAACGTGCCTCTGGTCCTACTGTGCCTGCTTTGTGTGTGTGATATATTCATGGGGAAAAGTACCGTGTTCTTTCCTGGATTGACGGGAGGTTTTCATTTCATACAATGTACCAGTCTTGATCTGATTTAGCTATTTCTATCCTGGCGTGTGGCGCTGGTGCGGTGTATTAACAGTCTCGCAGCAGTCTTCAGTGGGCTCGATAAAATGAATGTGAGTATTAGTCAAATACTGGCTGACAATTTTCTTAGGCTGGACTCCGACAAGAGTTGTGGTTGGGAAATTATGATTTTCTTTTGTTATTTCATTTCACTTAATATTGATGTATGGGGCAAAATATATGGTGGTTATTTTTTTTTTTTTTTTTAAAATAGGCTCTTTATCCTGACTCAGTCAGGGACTGGAGTCTGGTATTTGTATTAAATATTGTATTAAGTGATTTGCAGTAGCTGTGGGGTTTAGCGGGATGACAGCTATTTGTTTTTACACAGAAACCTGTGGTTCTTTTTGTTAGGGCTTTGGATTGCTTTTATGCTCCATTCTCACAGGAAATGCAAACGCTACTGAAAAATTATATTTTGATTACAGACACAGATAGAGAAGGAGCGTTACAGGAGAAGTTAGGTTTGTCCCCTTTTTGCCTGATTTTTCTTGAAGTATGGAAATTAAGTTCCACTGCCCTCCTGCTGAGAAAATAGCACCCAGAGGAGGAGAAATGCAACGTTACAGCTGCTGCTGGCCCAGGCTTTAGCGGTGCAGCCCTGTGTGGGGTGAGAGGGGAAGGCACCCCGGGGACAGCAGGCCCTTATGGGGATGTCGGGGGTGATGTGGGGAAAACCAGACTGCGAATGGGCGGAACGTGGAGAAGCCGGCACGTGGCTTTTGAAGCCAGCCTAGGAGAGATGCTCACTCAACCCTAGGGCCGTGTCTGAGCAGGACGAGGAGGGAAGCGGCCGAGACGCTCGCCAGGGGCTGATTTTCCCATAAGCAGAAGCCAGCAGGGGCTTTTTGTGCTGGCAGACGCCAAGCTGGAGCTCCCAGCGGCTTTCCCTTCGTTTTGGTGATGGCTCTCACTTCCTGCCCAGCCCCACGCTGGTGCTGGGCAAAACTCCCTGCAGCCTCATTGCGCTCCCTGCACACGTGCTCTTCAGTTCCTCCTTGGCTTATTCATCTTAACTATTTGAAGTAAACGTATGGATTTGTTGCTGTTCCCCCCTAGGAGGGGTTGACCCTGCCCTTGGGCAACGCTGCGCTCTCTGGTGGCACGTGACACTGGATGCGATGCTGGTCACTTGCCTTGCCTGGCTTTCTCCATCCGTGGAAGCTTCTGAAATATGCGCCCTTTGGATCTTACTGTCACCAGGTAATCTGATCAATGTAACGGACGGCTGCCAAAATTCAAGCGGGCCCTTGAAGCTGATGCACAAGGTATATTGCATTATGAGCTGACCTGTTGCACCTCAGGTTATTTCCTTGCTTGTGCAGAGCAGTGGTTTTATTCTGTCCTTCTGCAGCTCCTGAAGAAGAGCAGGGAGGAGTGATCGGAGCGTTTTGTGGAGGAAAAAGGACCTTTCTAGACAGCTGAAAGACACACAGGCTCCATTTCATCTGGGCTTATAAATCAGGACTAGAAAAGTGCTATAGTTCTGCTTTTCTTGTTACCTAGTACATTAGGAACAGAAAGCAATGCATTTAATGTTACATACTTAAACCTGTTGGCATTTATCTATTCTGCCCCGTTTACTAGAGTAATTACAAGTCAGATTAGGCGTGATGCTTCCTGACCTTTAAGGTAGGGACTAAAACAAAAGGCAAAACAAGTTTTACAAATGTTAGTCAGAACAAAACCCTCAACTACTTGCCACAATCTCAGTAGATATTCAGATAAGGAAAGTAAAAGACCTGATGCAGACAGACGATATTCTGATAGGTCCCAGTAAAAATTTCAGATAAAGTGACTTTAAAAGAAAAAAAACCCAAAAACCCAGCACAATTTTCTTCTGTAATAGCTAGGTGGAAAAAGGTTGCAATCTTCCAATTACAATTTTTGAAAATATAGAATAATCAGTGCTGGCAGCAAAAATAGGATTCTCCTGGTATTTTTCAATTGTGTCTCAACTGTTAAACCCTGATTAGCTTGAATACAAGTTTGTTATTTAAATGTGAAAATAATTTATGGTAGCACAAGATAGAAATTGGAACTCAAAATATTAATGTTGGCTATTTATCTACCAGTTGCCTCCCGTGCAAGCAATTAATTTGAGCGCTGAGGTATTTTCATGCTTTCTGTGGGATGCTTTTATGCAATTTACATAGAGAAATTGCTTATTTCCAAATTACATCTCATATGCTGAAGAAATTTCCCTGCAGCGGCATTGCTGGCGTCGCCTGTTGAAGTTGCCCATGGAGAGCCCGCGTTCCCGGCCTGCGCGGCGGCTGCCCCGGCTCCTTCCTGGCATGAGTGGAAATCCTCTTCCCACCACATGGTTTTGCAAAGCGTTAAAGAAAGCGGCTTCAGTCCCAGTTTGGGGCAGCTTGTGCCCATGGGTGAGTGTGAAACCTGGGCGATTTGGGCAGCAGGAGAAGCCGCCGGTGCTTTTCGGTAGGGCTGAGGCCAGGCGCTGCCGCGGTGGGGGGGGCAGTGCCCCTCTACAGATGGATGTTTGCAAACTTGGGCGGCTTTGGGATGGCTCTCTTTCGGAATGGAAAAATGTGCCCAGATGCCAGTGTTGCCACAAGTGATCCCCTGAGTTTTTCCTTGGCAGATGATTTGGTTATGGAGATCTGCTTGGTTTTGTCTCCCCTGCGCATGCATATGTATGAGAGAGATTTTATTAATTTCCCTCCATCAGATGCAGAGTCCTCTCGGCGCGGATCCTGTGCGTGCGCCTCCCCGCTTGAATTGCTTTAATAACACAGTGACAAAAGCAAAAATGGCAACAGAACTATCATATAGATTTTAAGCTTAATATTGCTTTTACGATGTTTTTCCCACACCACCTGTGGGGGGCTGTAATTGCTTCTTCCCTTTTACCAGCGGCACCTGGAACTGCTCGGTCACTAATTTCACTGGTGTCATTTCTCTCCCGAAGGAGAAACTAAGGCTGATTCCCCTTTCGATGAGAGTCGACTTCTGTCGCATCCCTGGCTACGCAAAGCTACGTAGGCTCAACCTGGGATTTTGCAGGCTCTCATCTGTGACCAGTTGCATTTCCGTGGCGCTGTCGGTTATCTTCTCAGACCACTGCCTGTCTTGCTTTTCCAGAGGACAGAACGACTGCTCACCCCCTGACATTCCTGTCGAGGCCGAGTGGAGGAAGGACGGCGAGCTGCGGGATAACGTGCTGACCGGTAGTAGCCCTATATCTGTCTTACAGGTCTTAGGGTCTCTTTTTCCTTTTCGTCAAGCAGGTTCCTCTAGTTTCTCAGAAACACTCAATATTAAAAAAAAAATTATTTTGGATTGCTTGGGCATTACACTTTCTGAAATACCCTTTGGCAAAAAAGTGGGTTCAGTGATGCCCGCTGTTAGCAGCTTACGATACATTTTGAAAACCGGCTCTGTAATATACCTCTTGCTTGGTATTTTTATTTTGTTGCTTATTCTGGGAATGCTGATTTGTCCGAACACCCACAGATGAAGATTATGGGCATCGCAGTAGCAAAGCCTAGCAATTATATCCCCTTTTCTGTGCCAGCCTGGAGGCTAATCCCACTGTCCCTTTGTTTGTCTTCCTGTGTTCCCTGGTAGAAAGGAAAATGCCCCATGCCTGTCACCTTTGCTTTATGTTTTAAAAGTTTTGCGTGTTTTTCTGAAGATGGACATAATTTTCCATAGGGGACAGGCACTGCATCACGTCTGCAGGACCTCTGTCCCCAGGCAGAGGCTGAATTAATGTATTTCACATGGATGAGAGCCACATGCAGAGAGGGAGAACAGATCAATGTTTAATTATGTAAATAGTCTTCCAGGCTTTAATATTAAACTGGAATAAACCTGTCATAACGGCGACACTGGGGACAGGCAGCGAGTGAGCTGCTGTGCCCGGGTGCCGCGTTAGCGGAGGGGACACAGGGGTGCGGGTGCAGGGCGTCAGGGTCCAGCTCACAAAGGGAGAGATGAAGTTTCTGGGTGAAAACTCAGCATAGCTTGGTCTGGCTGTAGCGTAGCTTTGTACAGTGTTGCTATTTAAAGCTCTCTCAGTATTTATGCAGGCTCTGCTTGGCTCACCTGGTGCGGATGTATGCTACAGGCTTGGGGCAGAGCGGCTGGAGAGCTGCCCGGCAGAGAAGGACCTTGGGGGTGTTGGTCGACTGCCGGCTGAATGTGAGCCAGCAGTGTGCCCAGGTGGCCAAGAAGGCCAACAGTATTCTGGCCTGTATCAGGAACACTGTGGCCAGCAGGACTGGGGCAGTGATCGAGGCCCCACCTCGAGTACTGTGTCCAGTTTTGGGCCCTTCACCACAAGAAAGCCATTGAGGTGCTGGAGCGGGTCCAGAGAAGGGCAACGAAGCTGGTGAGGGGTTTGGAGCACAAGTCTTATGAGGAGCGGCTGAGGGAGCTGGGGTTGTTCAGCCTGGAGAAAAGGAGGCTGAGGGGAGACCTCATCGCTCCCTACAACTACCTAAAAGGAGGGTGTAGCCAGGTGGGGGTCAGTCTCTTCTCCCAAGGAACAGGCAATAGGACAAGAGGAAATGGCCTCAAGATGCACCAGGGGAGGTTTAGATTGGATATTAGGAAAAATTTCTTCACCAAAAGGGTTGTCAAGCATTGGAACAGGCTGGCCAGGGAAGTGGCGGAGTCGCCATCCCTGGAGGTATTCAAAAGATGTGTAGACGTGGTGCTGAGGGACATGGTTTAGTGGTAACTTGGCAGCGCTAGGTTAATGGTTGGACTTGATGATCTTAAAGTTCTTTTCCAACCTAAATGCTTCTGTGGTTCTATGACACTTGTCTGTAGTGCTCTCCTGGCAGCTGTGGCTGCAGTGACTTGCATGGTGAGGACTGTGAAGTGAGAGGTACAACCCTGTGTTTGGTAGGGCTTTTGTAATGAAGGAGGCCACTTAATGGTGCTGGACTTGATGAGCTAGTGCAGGAATCCAAGAATAAAATTTCCTCTTGCGAGTGCTTCTGCAGGAGGTCGGGAGGCAGCTCCCTTCCTTGCGGAGCTTCCCTGTGGTTTGTAAGCAGTGTCCATGGAACTACAAAGCCTTCTGGAGGATTCAGATGCAGGTGCACCAGTGTTATGATGATGGAAGAAAACTGAACCAGTTTGTAAAACTTGACATGCTTTATAACGTTGTTTCTCTTAACTCTTTAATTTAAAATCTTCAGTTTTAATTCGAACCTTCATAGCGACGTTTGCACTTCTGCTCATTTTACCCATCCGTTTCAGCATCCCTGTGTCCCAACAAGTTGCTGGTGAGCCCGGGAGGAAGGAGACGCAGCACGCGGGCAGCATGTGCCTCCTGGCAGGGATAAGGTTATTTGACCATTTGAGTGCGTTCAGATCTGGAGGAAAGGTAAAAGCTGCGCACTGCAAAGAAGTTTTAAGGGAACATATATATATTATTTTTTTCTCTTTAATCTCTTTTTTCCCTTCTTCTAACAAGGAGTCCTCCCCGCCTTGGTGTTTGTGTCCAGTGCAGTGGCAAGGCGTATACAGTGAATATGGCTGGTGTGTCTCTCTTGATGAGGGTGGTGTTGAAGCCGGGTGGTCTCCCTTTCTCGTGCTGATTTTTGGGATCTTTTCTGCTTTTGTCGTCCCTATTTCTTTCTTTTATACCCTGGATCCTCACGTGGGTGAGCAGAAGTGCTCATCCGCAAGATGCTCTGGGGGACAAGGTAGGGAGGGCACGTTTCTTCTGATACCTGCTTGCCTGGTAGTTGTGTTCAGCGTGACTCTTCGTGTAGTTAAGATAATGGAGGTGGAAGAGGAATATTGCCTGCTGTTGTGTTAGATTAGGTAATGATTTTCTAGCTCTCACAAGCTATCTCAGGTTTGTTTCGGTGCCCACACAGCGTCTTGATTCGCTATCAAAAGCAAGCCTTGAATTATGCAAAGAGTAAGGTATAAGCAGCAGAGCTACTGCTGGGCATGGTTTTACGTTGCCGCTATTGAATATTCGTGGTAATCAAAGATCACAGAACTTTGTTTTCTAGAGTTAAAATATTTTCTGATATCCTGGACAATTCCAACCTGCACAATAGGTATTGGTACAAATAGCTCTGTTATCTCCTCTAAAGCAACATTTTTTAGGCAGTGGACAGAGGGGCTGAAAACATGAGTCATGATAACATTTATCTGATAAAAACAAGCACTTCAAAACGTTAATTTTTGTTCTTTGCCAATTCTGAATTCAAAAGTCTTTTCTGTAATACAGTTCAAAGCCAGAAGATGAGCGAAGGCATTCCTATCCGCAAACCGAGATAACAGAGTTTAATTGCCATCTACCGTGTTTCTGAGTTATTTCTGATGAGAAGAGCTGTCATGAGGCGCCCAGTACAGCGGGGAGCCAGAAAAATGAGCATATTTATCACTGCAGGTTTGTAGAACTGTCTCGCGCTTCAACACTTGCTTGGGGAGGGTTACGCTCGTTGCGTAACGAACACACAGAAAATGTGTCCGGTTGTGAAGGAGGACGGTTAGAAGTGAAACAGGGCCAGAATTTGCCTGTTTGCTTTTGCGATATGTGAAGGGACCTGCTTTCCCCTTTGGGGTCTGCGTGTTCCATTAGTAGGGTTTTGCAGTAGGGAGAGAAGGTAATTGAATACATTCTGGGCTGCAGCAATGAGCTCTTCCCTCGAACAGAATCATGTTTTGCAGTTTTCACTCTCAGCTTGCTGACAAGATGATAAAAGGTAGCGTGGTGCGTGTGCCTTGTTAAATAGGTGCTTTACTTCCAAAGGTAGGTAGATAATTTTAAAAATGCTCTGCTTGAGAAAGGCAACGAGAGGACAGGGCGATGCAACCCTAACACGCTGATACAGGGAGAGGGGTTGATCTTTGGTCAGGGGGTGGTTTAGGGGGTAGGCAGGACGTGACAGCTGGATTTCTCCGCGTCCCCTCCTGTTTGGCCTCAGGCATGGGACACTCTTGGAGGCTTTTGAGGCTGCCAGTGAAATGCCCCTTGAAATCCCCGCTCCTGACTCTGACCGGAGTGCCGACACTAGGGAGCAGCTGCAAATGATGGGGCTTGAAGGGGGCTCTGAACACTGAGGACGGGGGAGAATCCCCTGTTAATTTAGGGGATTTTGATCTTTCCCGGTGGCTTTGTGCTAAGTAGTAGCATCCTGATGAAGTGTAAAGAGGGCAGCGATGGCGGATGGTTTCCTTGATGCCGTTGAGGGTGGCTGAGAGCTAAAGGAATGACGAGGGATTACATTTCTTTCTGATGCTTGGTGGCAGCGGAAAGCTTAGACTGCGACTCCAGCGCACCAGCAGACGGACATCTGTGAAAGTGAGGAAGAATATAGATGTTAGCGGTGCAAGCATATGGAGAAAGCAGAGAGACCAGAAAGGGGAAAGGGATGAACAAATGGGAGGTAGAAAAATAGTGAGCAAGGTGGAAAGGGAGGAAAAGCCATTCTGCCAGACGCATCCCCATTTCCATGCCCAGCGGGAGGCTGTTCCCCAGCGAGGAGGTCGGGTACCTGCAGATGGCAGCTGCGACACAGGAGATGGAGTTTGCCAGGTCTCCAGCAGCAAAATAAAGACCGGTATGAATCAAAGGGGAGAAAACAGCCACATTTCTCAGACTGCAGTCTGTGTCTGGCTGTGCTGCTGGCTCCCTGTTGCCAAAGGCTTTCCAGACAGCAGCCCTGACAGGCAGACCGGGGGCCGTGTGGCTGCGGGGACTTTGTGATGCCCCTCTGTCAAGGTTTAATAGGGGCCAGGAAGGAACCACCACTACATCCTCATAATCCACTTAGTTAAAACAGCTGAGAAAGCAGAGGGTGAGTATCAGGCGCTGTTTCCCAGCTGGCTGATGGCTGTAGTGTGGTAAGTGAGACCTTGAGAACTACAAATGCCTGAAGAAAAGCCCCTGCAGGGTTTTGCTGTTCAAAACTAACTCCTGCCAGCCCGCCACTGGGTGCGGGTGGCACCTTTTGTTGGTGGTGAAACGCTGGGCTCAGGCAATGAAACGTCCATGGTTGCTTGAAAAAGCCAAAGGGGGTAAAAAAAGGTTAAAAACTTGAATAGGGCAGTGGCAAGAGCCGTTAACTGAAAAATCAGCGAATGTTACCACAAGTGAAGGATGACCTGGCAAACCCTCTCTCATCCCACCAGCCTCTCTCTCTCTCTTCCTCTTTACTGCTCTGCTTTAATATTCCCTTTGGGATCATGCAGACAATAGGCTATCAGGCAAGGATTTGCAGGGAAGATTAGGAGTAAGTGCTGTATTCTGGTTTTTTTTTTATTTCTTGTAGCATAATAGAACAATGCCATTGCATTTTCCTTCTCCAAAAGCCTCTCAATCCTTGTTGCTCTTTCTGCGGATCACCGACAATAAAATTAAAGTGGTCGGATTGCTGCACTTTATATACGAGGCATTCAAATATATTTAAACACATCCTGATGTTGCGAACTCATGATAAAAAAGCTAGGAAATGCTAAAAGAAGGCTGTTTGGGGAAACATTTTGGATTTTGCAGTCTGCTCGCAGGGTAAAGCAAGGTGCCTGGTTAGCCATCCAAAATTGTCAGCAAGTCCACATCAGGCTTGCTAAAAGTGTGCACTAATGTAGGCTGGATAGCGTGGAGGGAGGATCACCTGCTCTGCTCTCCTCGCACGCGTGTCTGTGTTGGACTCCACACTCCGGCTTGTGTTGAAGAGACTGTTGTGTTCCTCAATCTCTGTGATCGCCTGCTGTCCCCGCTCAGGTCTAAGCACCCACTCCGCGGGTGGCTGCTCTCCCCCGCGCGCTGTGTGATGTGCACGCTCAGCGCTGGCAGCACTGGAGGGTTTTGAGTAACACGTGAGGTGTCTGCACCAACCACAAACTCCTCTGCCCATTCAGCTTCAGTTTGAACTCCAGTGCAAGTTTTAGGCCATTTTAAGGCTGCTTCATGGCCTAGACTGAATATCAGTGAATTGAGTCTGTAAGAGATGAACAGATCCCTGTGCCATCTTTACACCATAGGGCTGAGTGCTCGTAACTCAGCTGCTGTACTTGATTGCCCACATGACAACTTTGTTTAAAGCAGAGGTAAGGGCAAACATTCCTCTCCGGTCATCTCTTCCATTTCAAAGAGCAGTGGGTCAGGCAACTGGTGCCTTTGCGACTTCTGATGGTTAGAAACACCACGTGTACTTTTGTATCGTGAGGAAGTTAACAGTAAAAGTTGCTCTGGTGCTTCCTGGTTTCCTTATGGTACCTGAGCAGAGTGAAGTTGGGAAGACCTGCAGTGAGCTGCCTTATGTGCTCCTCTATGGCTCTTAGAGCAAATGTCAGAGAGGAGCAGAGCTCAGCTTTGCTACTTGAAAAGCTTTAAGCATCTTGCAATAACCTGAATTCATATTTATTTGGAAAGGATGCAGCAGAGCAAGTTGGGGAACCGTTGCTGGATGTAGAGATAGGCAGTAGCATGGGGGATCTGTTTGACCCTGGTGAGACAAAGCTGTATCCTTGAGAGACGCCTTGAGAGAAAAGATAAGCAAGCACCAGGAGATATCAGCAAGAACAGGAATGTGAAAGCAAAGCTGTTACTCCACGTGAACGGACAGAGACAACCAATCGGAAGACACTGAGAAGCGCGTGGCAATCAACCTTCAACCTATCAGTAGGATGCTGCCTGCGCCTGGAGAGTGCTTGTACCTATAAAGCTCGGAAAATTGTTGTAATAAAGGTCTTTGGTCCATACCCTGCCAGAGTCCGTGAATCAATGCTCCACAGCTGGAGACAGAAATTTGACTTCAAATAGTAGGCACAGCTCTTGCTGCAGTTGCTAGCAAGGAGCTCACAGCCTCTATTATTTGCTGGCTAAAAGCATCTTACAGCTGCTTAAACTTACAGCAGTTTGAGAAGAATGCAACAGAGTGGAACAAATTGTTTGTACGGGTGGTGTGAGCCCATGTGATCCTGGGCTGCGTGTCCTGGATGAGTGTGTGTGCCCCTGTGGGGTTTGGCATCTCCAGGGCCACCCGCCAGCAGCAGGGCTCGTCCCAGCAGTCCTGAGCTGCAGGATGGGGATTTGGGCAGTGAACAACGTGATGGCAAAAACAACAGCTTTAAGCAGAGAACGTTAGCATTTGGAAAACGAGGAAGCAGAAACCCAAACCAAAATGCTCCGCCCCAGAGGAGAGGCATGCCAAGGAATTGTTCTTGTCTGAAATACCAGCCCTGAGGATCTCTTACCTGGGGCATGAAGATGTAGCTGTCAAGTTAAATGAGCGTGGCTGTGTCTGGGGCAGTCTCCTTGCTGCAGGTGTGTGTGCAAGTCCCCTGTGAGCCAGGACGTGTCCATTGGGCACGACAGGTCACAGCCCATGGCTTACGTAAGTGTGGAACGGCACCTAGAAAGACCGTGGCTAGGACATCTTGGAAGCAAAAGTGTGCTGTAAGAACAGGCCTTGACTGAGATTTTGATTCCCTGGGCTGACCATAGTGGAAGTGGCTTTAAAGGTAGGACACAAGGATTGATTTTTCTTTTGGGAATACAGTTCTCTGCCGGCTCACCCAGCAAAATGTGGGGTCTTGGCTTTCCCTCCTGTTCTTTATACCGGTCTGCTGCTTCGGAATGAAACTGAGGTGCGCTGTACAGTACTTTGGCCTTAAACCTTTGCAAACATACAGAAATGCCTTAAAGAAAACCAAACAACAAAACCGTAAACAAGAAAAAAACACACAGTAATACGTAGTTTTTCCAGTGTACTTTGAGAGCTGGCAAGTGCATCTTTCCAATGTTTTCAAGCTCTTTATGGATCAGAGGTTCTGGAGATGTACCTAGTTTTAAATGACGCTGAGATGGTCTTTTGCATGTGGCCTGAGAAACTGAATTCACTGCAGCACCACAGTGAATTTGTGAGACCTGGGAACGGCTCCAGGGAGCATCGTTCTCCCACCACTCCCCTGGACAACGTGGCTCATATTCTTAGTAGAGAAATGCAAAAGCTTCTGCCGTAACCCCGGTTCATTCTCTATGTGGAAGGGGAGTTCAGGGTGCTGGAAAAAGGTAATTTAAGGGCTCTCCACTGCTTGTGGTTCTGCTGATTCTCATGACTTCATTGGCATCGTGGCATTTTGGTGGTAATGCCACAGCTCCTGGGGAAATCCGAGTGTGTCGGAGTATTGGCATCTCTTAGGCTTGTGATCCTGTGGTAAAGGGGAAAGCTAAAAATGAGACACAACTGCAAGTTAAAAAAGCAACATTCAGAGAGGAAATAAACAAAATGTTTCCCTGAGACATTTTTGAGGTTTAGGGACTTGGTTTGGGAACTCTGTTTTGATGCCACGCTTGCTAGTAAGTCCAAAAAAAGAGATTTATCTTTGTTTTCATTGAGATTTTTGACTTGGGTGCAGTTAATGATCTGCTGTAACCCTAAACCAATCCTGCCACCTGGCCAATTATTCTCTGTTTTGTCTCTACTACTGAGCTCATTTTCTTTTCTCAAGCCTGGTATAAAATTTGTATGTGCTTCCTGAAAATTGAGAGATTTAACAGCGCTATGTGGAGTGCTGTTCAGTTGATGTGCACAGGGCACACAGGAATTTCAGGGTAGAAGTTCTTTTAGAGGTGCTGAGAGTTCTGGTCCTGCTGAAAGATTAGTAAGAAATTCAACTACGCGTTTGTCAGAACCCATAAAACCTGCCAAAACTGCAAATATGTGATGTCTGGGCTTTGGTGTTGACTAAGCACAGTGCAAATGCAGGTGGGTATAAAAGCTGGAAACAAGAGGTTAGGTATAAAAAAAAAAAATAAAATGAAAGCCAAAATGATGGAAGAGAAATGGAAGGAAATGAGATGGAAGGAAAAATGTCCTGCCAAAAATGCCCCTTTAATTTTTCACTGACAGAAAAGGCAACTTCCCAAAGAGATTGTCTTCCCAGACGGAACTCTGAGAAGAAACCTAATTACCGAACCAAAATCGTACACGTCATAGGCTGATAATAATGTTTTAAGTATAAAATATATAAAAAGTCAGAAGAAGCCATGCTGTATTTCCTTCAGCTTGTGGATTGTCTCTCTTCCAAGGATACTGGATACTAACAGTACTTAAATGCATTTGCTGTTGGTAAATTAAATATTTGAATTGGAGGTAAAGGCTCAGGATTATGAAGCTTTTCCCTGCCAACAAAATGCCTGGCTGCTGAAGGAGCCGGCTGCCCGCTGGTCCCGGGGTGCAGGTAAAGCCACTTCCTGATGATCAGAGATGACCGGGCGTTGCCTGACTCTTCATCCTCTCGGCATCGTGCTAATATCGGTAGCAGGCAGGGAAGGGGGGGTCTGGTGTCCCTGTCTGAGATGCAGAGCTGTGATTTCTGCTCTCCGTCCCAGGCATGCGCCTGTGCGGGCGGATAGAGGGGAGATTTCCCTCTGCAGAGAGCGGCTCACTGGGGTTTGCAGAGAATAATGTTTCCACAGCCTTGTTTCCAGCTTTAGGCAGGTCTGGCTTCATTTTTCGGGAGGGGGGGGAGGTAAGAAGGCTTTCCTGCTAGGAGGGTGTTTCGCTGCTGTCCTGAGGACAGTGAGTGTCCCCCGTTATGAGTAAAGGACCCTTGGTGGGACTGTGGGCTGGAGATATGCAGCGTTTTTAGCCCCTTCTGCCCCTCCTCTGAAGATGTGGTAGAAGAAAAGCTTTTGAGAAAGGGTTTTTCGACCTGCTTCAGTGCAGTAATGGATTACTGAGAAGCAGCAGTACCAGGGAATATGAATGCAATTTTCTCTTGCATGATTTGGCTGAAGATCAGAAATGTGCTTCAGTGAATAGGAACATCGTTGATTAAAATGGCGTGACTGTTGATGCCATATTACAGCGGTATCTTGCAGTGCTGGTCGCTCAAATCTATCTTTTCTTGTTAGCTTAAAGTTTAAACTCTGAGAAGAGTGTAGGAATTTAAAAATCACCCCCTGCAACCTATGCAGACCTTGAGATATGAGCCAGACTGAGAGAGAAGCTAAGAAAATGCGGATTTGCTTTTCATTCACGCTTTTCCGTATACAGCTGAAAGAGCTTTATACAGCTTTAAATGCTGTTGCATCTCATTTTTACTTGAATATTAGCTGATGGTAATAGATTAGGCATCAGATATCTTGTGAGGGCAACTACCTGGCAATGACATATTATTAACAGGGGTTTAAATGATTGCACTTGTTTCAGAACAAAAAGTGGAGTTCTACCTATTTTTAACCTGAGTTTCTGAACTATCTGATTGGAACTTAGTACTGGGGAGGCCTTGAAATAAATAAGATTTTTCTTCATGATGATGATTAGGGTGTGATGGTTGCGCGTTATTTTTAGGTGGTGGTGCCACATCAGAGGAGTTGAAAGCTCGCTTCTCGGCTAATTGTTTGGGGTGGGTTTTGTTTGGTTTTGGCGTTTGTTTTATTTCTTTTGGAAAAGCTGGAGGCGAAAATCTCTCTGCATATACCTCTGCACCCTTTCTCTGCAGTTGATGGTATTTGCATAAATGTTTAGGCCGTTTTCCAGGCTGTTTCCTTCCTGCATGACTGGCTGGAATCACCTTAAAACACCCTTTTCTGACCCTTGTTGTTGACCGAGCAACTTGGTTTATGTTCTCCTTTCGAGACAGGATTGGTTGCAGAGTAGTTAATTTAGTTTGGGCAGGAATATTGAAATTTTAGCAGCGCTTGTCAAATTTGCTAATTGAATTTGGTGGATTACGTGTAATGCCTTCCACCCCTGCCAAAGGATGCCAACATGTTGAAGGAGGTGCTGCACAAGGGGCTTTGGGAGCAGAAGAAGGCATTTTCTAGGCGGTTTCCTTCACGCAGGACCTGCTGCTGTTCTGGTTTATTTGCCTGGTGTCAGGTTTTACTGGAACTGCTCTTAACTGCTTAGGAAATTAAAGCTGAGTGAAGTCCCAGAAAAAATACGGGATTTTGAGATCACAAGTGCTATTGTTTAGCATCTGTGACCTTAATTCTGAGAACGAGGTGACACATGGAGCCACGGAGAAGCTATGTCACCGCAGCAGGTCCCGCATAGCAAAGCAAAATACAGGGAATTGTACTGGGTTTGCGTGGCCAGGTTTTGGTAGCAGGGGGGCTACAGGGGTGACTTCTATGAGAAGCTGCTAGAATCGTCACTGGCATCCGATAGAGCCAATGCCAGCCTGCTCTGAGATGGACCTGCTGCTGGCCAAGGCCGAGCCCATCAGCAACAGTGGTAGCGCTTCTGGGATAACATATTTAATGAGGGGGAAAAAAACCAAGCTATGCAACTGCAGCCAGAGAGAAGAGTGACAATATGTGAGAGCAACAACCCTGCAGATGCCAAGGTCAGTGAAGAAGGAGGAGGAGGAGGTGCTCCAGCATGCGGTGAAGCCCATGGTGAGGCAGGCTGTCCCCCTGCAGCCCATGGAGGTCCACTGTGGAGCAGATATCCACCTGCAGCCCATGGAGGACCCCATGCCAGCAGGTGGATGCCTGAAGGAGGATGTGACCCAGTGGGAAGCCTGTGCTGGAGCAGGCTCCTGGCAGGACCTGTGGACCTGTGGAGAGAGGAGCCCAGGTGGGAGCAGGTTTGCTGGCAGGACTTGTGAACCCATGAGGGACCCACACTGGAGCAGTCTGTTCCTGAAGGACTGCACCCCGTGGAAGGGACCTCTACTGGAGCAGTTCGTGAAGAACTGCAGCCTCTAGGAAGGACTCATATTGGAGAAGTTCATGGAGGACTGTCTCCTGTGGGAGGGACCCCATGCTGGAGCAGGGGAAGAGTGTGAGGAGCAGCAGAGACAATGTGTGGTGAACTGACCCACAACCCCTGTTCCCCATCCCATCCCCCTGTGCTGCTCGAGGGAAGGAGGTAGAGAAGTTGGGAGTGAAGTTGAGCCCAGGAAGAAGGGAGGGGTGGAGAGAAGGTGTTTTTAAGATTTGGGTTTATTTCCTGTTACCCTAATGTGATTTGATTGGTAATAAGTTACACTAATTTCCCCAAGTTGGGTCTGTTTTGCCTGTGCCAGTAATTGGCGAGTGATCTCCCTGTCCTTATGTTGATCCATGAGCCTTCCGTTGTGCTTTCTCTCCCCTGTCCAGCTGAGGAGGGGAGTGATAGAGCAGCCTTGGTGGGCACCCAGCATCCAGCCAGGGTCAACCCACCACAGGAATAAAAAATTGCAGGAGAAAAACCTAACCTGCAGCCAGGGGGGTGGGCAGGTGAAATCAGAGCCATGAGACTGCCTCGGAGAAGAGCCCGTCTCTGCCTTCTATGCCATGCCCGAGAGGGAGCCCCACAGTGTTTGGGGACCTCGGTGGTCCCAGTGCCCGAGGATGCCATGTGCACACACACACACACACGGGTATTTATTTGGTGTGTTTCCACAAGTCTGGGACAGGGCCACAGCTGGCATGTCCTGGCGAGGGCTTGTGAGCCCTGTTGCCCGATGGTTCCCTGGGCCCACAGCACCCACCAACGCAGGAGCAGGGGGACAGGGAGGAGAAGCATTGAGCAATATTGTGACCAGCAGAAGTAGGGAGGTGATTGTCCCCCTGTACTCAGCACTGGTGAGGCCACACCTTGAGTATTGTGTCCAGTTCTGGGCACCTCAATATGAGAGAGACATCGAGGTGCTGGAGCGAGGGCAGAGGAGGGCAACGAAGCTGGTGAAGGGCCTGCAGAATAAATCTGATGAGGAGCGACTGAAGGAGCTGGGACTGTTCAGTGTGAGGCAGAGGAGGCTGAGGGGAGACCTCATCACTCTCTACAACTACTTGAAAGGACATTGTAGAGAGGTTGGTGCTGGTTTCTTCTCACAGGTAATGAGTGATAGAACAAGAGGGAATGGCTTCAAGCTGCAACAGAGGAGGTTTAGACTGGACATTAGGAAAAAATTCTTCCCAGAAAGAGTGGTCAGACACTGGAATAGGCTGCCCAGGGAGGTGGTGGAGTCACCATCCCTGAATGTGTTTAAGAGTCGTTGAGATGTGGTGTTAGGGGATATGGTGTAGGGGAGAACTTTGTAGAGTGGGGTTGATGGTTGGACTCGATGATCCCAAGGGTCTTTTCCAACCTAAATGATTCTATGAATCTATGATTTAGCAGCGGCTGTCACCAAACCAGACTGATCCACTCCCTGGCTTCTCTGGTAACCTGGGGGGGTATTTCTGCTACACAGATATCTTTGCTGCATCAGGAGGACTGTCAGTGGGCTGCACTGGGAGCAGATTATGTGAAATAAGAGGCCATAATGGTCAGACTACAACACTATGACATTTGTACAGTAACGTTTGTGCTGCAAGAATCCAAAGGTCAGAGAGGAAAATTGCAATACCAACTTCAATTAGTAACTGAGAAAGGGAATTACTGTCATTCCGTGCCAGACTGTCTCTCCGAGCCCTACAAGAGGCTGCCGCCCTTCTCCGATGGCAGGCAGCGGCGCAGCAGTGGATCCTGCCGGGCCAGGAGCAGGAGGAGGATGCAGCGCAATAAAACGAGAGCAGAGAGCAGGCGGCCTTCATCTGCGAAGGATCTGCCATCCCTGCCCTTATTCACCAGAGGCTGAATGTGAGGATCTTTGTTCGCTGTGGTTTTGTTGTTGTTTTTTTTTGTTTTGTTTTTTAAGGTAGTTTAGGAGAACTAACTAAGGGAGGCAGAGATCTGGTGATTCAATGGATCTTTTTTTCAGTTGTGCATGCTGGAAAGTTCTTGGGTTTTTCATTTTTGTTTTCTTCCTCCCGCTCCCACTCCACACCTCTGGGATCTGTTGCATTTTATGGGGATCGTTGCTTTGGGCAATGGCAGGAAGTCCTGTGGCGCTTTCTGCCAGCCAGCCCTGCAAGAGCTGGGGAGCTCGGCGGGGAGGAGACTAAGGAAGGGTGTAAACAGCTGCTGTAGAAATCCAGAGGAGCAGTTCAGGTATGTAGGAGGGATCAGGGGTACAGTCTAAAGGAGCCACAGAGGGATGTGCTTGACTGATGACTGTTCCCTCCCACCTCAGTGCTATGACGGATGTTTGTGCCCAGGGCTTGTACCAAGGGACTGTCATCCCCTTGTGTATGGAGACACGCATCCTTGCACAATCAGCTCTGCACAGTCTTCACCCCCTTCCCTGTCTTCAGGAGGACTCCAAATAGTAAAATGGGTTTTTTTGGCTTGTTTTTCTTCCTTGCATGGTGGGGACAGACGTTGGCAGCATGATGTCCTTACAGTGTCGCTTGGCGGGCGGACTTGTCCTCGCCCGCTACAGGCTGGACATCAACGTGCTGCCAAATGACTTCTGAGAGCTGGCCGCAGCAAAGAAATGTGGTGTCATGCCAAGGAGGGAATGACAGAGCTACAGCTGGACGTCTCCCTCCCAGAAGCTAGAGCAAAAGAAGAGAATGAGAAAAAGGAGGGATAATTACAGACTGGTTTGCAGTTATGACAGGGAGTTTAAATTGCCTGGTATAAAAAGAGTGATTAGACAACGGTAATTGCTCCCGACAATGGTGTCTTTTAAAATAAAAATAGAGACATTTTTTTCTTCATAATTTCTCAGGAAGTTTTTGGTGATGTTGGACTCTCCAGAATGATTCCTAGCACTGCTGCGGTGTCCTGATGACAAGACTTTTCCAAGCGCTCAGCTTTAGAAATAGTCTATGGAAAGATGTCCATGACCTGGGCACCAGATTTAAGGAAAAAAAAGAAAAAGAAGAAAGATTTGAGAGGAAAATTCTGCTTCTTCCCCAGAGCAATAATTCTTCATGGCACTTGGAATCATGCTTAAAAATGTTGAATCTCTTTCCCTTATACTTGAGAGATGGAAGAAAGGTTTGAAAATAAACATGGAGGAACACCTGTTTATCCTGGTTGGCAGGAATCTTTTTATGGGGAAGTAGTTATGAAAAGCAGCTTGGTGATTGCATTTTTTTTCCCTTTTTTTTTTTTTTTGCTTTTGCCTGTTAGGTCAGAGGAACCAAATTGTATGATTTTCTTAAAAATGCTTTCATGTATCTTGTAAATCAAGACTCAAACAGGACAATTTTAAGAATGGAAATGTTTTATTTACTGGATACTGGGGACAGACTTCTTAGTAGGGCCTGTTGTGATAGGACAAGGTGTAATGGTTTTAAACTGAAAGAGGGAAGTTTTAGACTAGATATAAGGAAGAAATTTGTTACAAAGAGGGTGGTGAAACACTGGCCCAGGTTGCCCAGAGAGGTGGTAGATGCCCCATCCCTGGAGACATTCAAGGTCAGGTTGGAGGGGGCTCTGAGCAACCTGATGTAGTTGAAGATGTCCCTGGTCATTGCAGGGGGGGTGGACTAGATGACCTTTAAAGGTCCCTTCCAACCCAAACCATTCTCTGATTCCATGCTAACAGGTTTGGAACAATGTCATCCAGTTCTAGGCTCGGCAGAGAGGAGGGAAACACCCTGGAGTCAGGGTGCATTTTGTTAGAACGAAGTTCAACTGAATCTTTCTTTTCTGAGTGTAGTTTTGTACAGGCATTCATCTGCCCCTTCCAGTGTTCAACATTCACATGCTGGAAGAGTAATTTAAATAGGTAATAGATACAGAGTGTAACCATTAAATCTTGTTCATAACAATGCAAACTATTGGATGGCAACAACTGCAAATATACGCCTGGCTTTGCAGGATGCCAACGTGTTGGCTTGAGACACAGAGCTCACCTTAAGTGACAATAAACATTTTATATTTAGATGTTCATTGCTGAGCCAGATGAACATAAAGAGCTGCAGCATTTCATTAATTTTTTTTCTTTTTGTTTTATGTAGAGGCCTTATGCAGACTGACGGCAGTTCTGGAGAGAGATCCAGCCTCCTTCGAGTGGGATACGCGTGCAGCTTTTAATCAGAAACGACAGCTATAAAGCCGCGCTATGTGCAATACCTCTGAGACCTGTACCCTTGCTGGTGCTCACGCTTGCATGGAGGAGGAGGTGAGCAGGACGCCTAGCAATAAAAGAATGATAACACTTGAAATTTCTGGAAGAAAAGCAGGCATTTGTTTTTTAAAAGAGTTATTTCTGCCTATGTTTTTCTTCATTCCTGTCTCTTCTGCTCCTTCTGATAAGCAGCGTGGCTATGTTGTCAGAAGGATAAGATGTGAGGTGGGTTAAATGAGGAGGTTTTCCTTTGAGGAGAAAAAACTGGAAGTGGCTTGGACCTGTATTTTGTAGTTAAATGGATTACAGCTGTCAAAATGTGCTGTAGCTTGATGATGAGTAAGGCTGGGTCACAAACTGGAGAAGCTGTGGGTGACTGAGGGAATCTGGAGGGTTTCTTGTTTGTTTGTGGTGTGTCTGTTTGTTAAGAGCCTGTCGAGAGCTGGATATAGCTTTAAGAGTAACGTCAGGTTGGTTTGGGGTCAAAAAAGAAACGCTGAATTGCGGCAGGAGTGTGGTGGGTTGGCTGTGTCTGAAATAGCTTGTGGGCACCCCTGGAGGCGCAGCGTTGTGGGGACACCCCCGGGGGTGCAGCGCTCTGGGCAGCGGGGTGAGGGGGTGCTCACGTGGCGGTCGCCCCAGCCTGTGCTGCTCTGGGAGCTGCCTGTGTCCGGGTGAACAGGACCTCAGCCTCACCTTCCTTCTCATGTTGTTTTAACGCTACCATATTTTAGTTTGTCTCCTATTATTAGTTAATGGATTGACTCCCCATCAAAGCACAAAACTGCGACCAATCCTGCGTACTATGATCCTTTGTGCTGGGAAGTCATGGGAATGAGCACCCACTTTGGTGCTCATCCAGTAGGGGAGGACTTCATGCATGCTGTACTTTGGGAAATGAGTGTGCTTTTATTTCTCTGTTTAATTGGATTTTTGTGTGATTGAGCTTCGTTAATGTCATTGTATCACAAACTTTGCTGGCTTGCCATAGAGATCTTCCCAAAAAGAGTTAACGGCTATTTCTAAACCAGGTCCTCCAGACCTGACGGATCCTGAACAGTTGAGAGGACCTGGGAAGTGGTCGTAGTCTCAGGTGGAGTTGCCGTTGCAATCACCGTAACTTGGCTATCTTATTATCAAATTCTCCA
This sequence comes from Fratercula arctica, assembly GCA_947846985.1. Classification (NCBI taxonomy): domain Eukaryota; kingdom Metazoa; phylum Chordata; class Aves; order Charadriiformes; family Alcidae; genus Fratercula; species Fratercula arctica. Next base: position 34,683,189 of record CANTUZ010000010.1, read on the forward strand.
GCTCCCCGAATTGCTCATCTCAATTCCAAAGCTTTCTGTAAGTGGAACTTCTGACTCCCTGGTGTAAGAAAAGCCCCAGCAGCTTTTAGTTATCTTTTTGGCAACTTCCATCAAAATTTCACAGCTTCCAGCTGCCTCCTTGGCAGTAGCTTTAGGGAGCTGAGCCAGCACTAATGCCAGCCCCACCAGGGTCTGCGCCTGCCCGCGGGCTGTGGTGGCTGGTGTGATGCTGGCAGTGCTTCTGGTGCAGCAAAGGAGCCTTCTCCAAACACAAAAATAAGGCACGAGTCGGCTGGTACGCTCAGCTCACCCTGCTGGAAATAAGCTCGAGCTTTCTGAAGGCTGGCCCCAAAGTGACAGCTTTTCCATGGCCGCGGGAACATGAAAGTCAATAGTAAAGATTTGTAAAGTAACAAAAGTCAGCCGTAAAGATTTCATCCTTGCGAAGCCCCCAGACAGTGACCTGTGTGAGGCATACCTGCTCTAGCCTGAAGTTATTGAAGAGGAGAGAGAAAATGTGTTAGTTAACACTTAGAAGGTAACAATTTTCTGATTTATATTGATTGCGTGAGCTAAAACCAAGAAGTACTGAACACTTATCTGGGAAGTACAGCAGAAAATTGAACTTAAAGGGGATTTGGGAGAAGGTCTGTTGGAAGAAAAAAAGTTCTGCTTTATCTATGCAATTTTCTGAAAATAAGTGCACCCCCACTCCCCTATCCCTTAACGTTTTCTTCCGTTTTTCATTTCTACTAGTTGTGAAAGCTGGAAAACAGAAACTCATTTGTTATCCTTGTTTAGCCATAAGGGCTTTCTAGAGGAAAGAAATGTTAAGAAATGTCTAATGTGCAAAACCACCAGAATTTCTTGCAAACTAGGCCAGGGTTTATCAGGCGTAGCATAGGCCCGGCCATTTCACCCTCCCAGGGTTTAACAGAGGGCCGGGATTTGTCTGAACTCAAAGCTGAATCGGGAGAACTGGATTTGCCCCAAAGCAGGAAAGATGATGTGTCGTTGTCTCAATAGATACAGTGTGATTTATCACAGGGGAGACAGAAAATGCAGCAACTGTTTGTGCCAATGTTGGAAGGAAGAAGAAAAGCAAGCTTGAGAGAAAACATATCAGATAATGGAAATGGAAATATCTGGTCGTGATCTTACTGTTTGCAGTAGGGTAAACTGCAGCTACTCGGAACAGAGAGAGATGTCAGAAAGCGATGGCAGAGATGAGATTACCCAAAGGTTAGGTACAAAAGCAAAGCAGCTTCAGTGTATTGAAATAAACGGTCCTCATACTGAGCCTTAAACCATTTCACTTCCGTCAGCTCAGTGCTAGACGACAATTGTAAACCCCAACGATGAAGCGAATCAGAGCAATGTACGTTTGACTGCTTCTTGCTGACAACTGGCCCTGGCGAAGGCTGAAATGCTTCCGTGGGTATCAGCAGGCTGCTGCATTCCTGCAGTACTTGCAGTTAATGAGACTATTGGATTGTTGTGTGAGATTAAAAAAAAAAAAAAAAAAGAAAAGAAGCTAATATTGTATCTATAATACCAAGATGTCTGGGCAAGTCAGAGACGTGGAAAGATAAGGTCAGAGTGAAGGTATGGGACTCATATGGGGGTGTATATTTCAGAGATTTTGTCCATTTACTCTGCTGCTTGCAGAGAATAGAGATGATTTATTATGGAGTCCAAAAATGCCATTAGTATGCTACATTTGAAATGCATACCCTAATCTTATTTACCATTGTCCTGTGTTAGGAATCTTAATTATTCTCTAAGGTTTAAAAGAAAAATACCTCCTAGGAAAAAAAAAAAAAGGAATAACTGCAATAAACTGGCTTTCTCAGATGTAAGCTTTCAGCAGTAACAAAAGAGAAAATGTGGAAATGTGTGAGCAACGTTCATTTTTTACTACATTACCGTGTGGAAGCAGTATACAAGAGCTATTAATATTTTATTACAGAGATCTGTAACTGTGTTTGCAGTTGACTGATCTGACTGTATGATAAGAATTAAGTTGACAAACAGGCGTTTCTCAAGTACAGTCCTGGCTCTTTGTGTTGGTTTGTTTTCATGGCCAGTTGTTAAGCTGTATCAACCAAGCCACTATGCTGTTACGCAGGGTTTTCCTTTCCACGCCGTACTTTTTTATGCAGAGGTTGCATGTGGTGAGGTGCTCAGAATAGAGAGAAACCTGCAGCCAAACACAGATGATGACCTCTGCCAGCACCCCTCTCAGGAGCGATGGCGTATAGATGCAGTACTCTTACTGAGTACATAGTGGCTTAGTCGGTGTGGGGTTTGGGGTTTTATTTTTTCCCTTTCCCCCCCCACCCCCCCTCCCCTTGGTTGCTTGGCTTTTCGTCAGTAATGCTTTGTAGGCCTGATCCAGCTGAAAGTTCCCCCCAACAAAAAGCCTACTTTTTATCATCGTTTTATAGAAGGTGAACTGAAACCAAAAGATACTCGAGTACTTGCGTCCTGTTCAGTACTTGCTCAAGGCCATGGCGCCCAGCAAGGCTGGCAAGTGGGGCTGGCTGTGCGGCGGCCAGGTGGAGCACGGGGGCAGAGATGCTCCGCTGCGGGGGACACCCTTTGGCTCTGATCTGGCTCGGTGATCCTGCAGATGGAGGGTGGCTTTCTCTGTTTGGGTTTTTTGTTTGTTCGTTTTTCCAAAACTATATGATCTGAAGATAGATAAATTCATGTGAGTAGCCGTGTTCAAGTCAGTGGGAGCAAGAGCATCTCTTTTGGTGAGACTACAGCTGGTGTTTGCTAAGAGTAACTATGGTGGTGTAATTATGAAATTTTATTGTTAACTGAGTGCGCCATGTACACACTTCCATTTTTATTATGTTAATAGTTTTCACTATTTTGAGCTATCTTCTATGCAATTGTCTGGTTACAAAAATTTCCCCAAACAAGCCTTTAATAATTTTCACTGAATCTTTATATAGGAAGAACCCTTTTTTTTTTTTCCCCAGCATTCAGTCCCAAGCCCTCGGGATACAGTTAATTTCTCTGGCTCTGTATCGCAGCTTTTCCAAGGATGAGAGTACTACATGGCTCGTTTGAAAAACAGCAGCTGACAACTGCACTTTGTTTCAGACGGTGTTAAACTTTTGTTCCGCATTTACTTGAGTCCGTCGAAGATGCCTTTGATATGGAACACCTAATTCGGGTACGATCCTCTTCTTGTAAGGTTTAGACTGTGCTGACGCAGAGGCTTTGTCACGTACATAACAAGTTATTCTGATAATAATAGAAGAAAATTACTTTGAAAGAAATGCCATGTGTACGTGCTTAGAAATACTTGTGTTAAATTGAGTCCTATTGTTATAAGTTTCAAATGTCAAAGAAAATATCGCAAACTCAGCAAAGCGCAATATATGCGTATTTCCCACAGGGCCAAATAATACCATTGTGGAAACTTTGGAAAAGAGTTTTGTGTTTGGACACCTTTCTGTTGTACTGCCTTCTCTCTGTCAGTGTTGGGCCGCTCTCCTCTCATAGCCGAAGTTCACTGAGATGAGAAGGTTGAGAGCGCTCTGCTCTTGTATAGTCCTTTTTTTTTCTCAGTACGTGTAATGAATCCTGGTAGTGTGATAATATTGCTCTGAGCTCAGAGTTGAATTTTGGTCTTGTCGGATTTATTTAGCTGTCTTTGAATACTCAGGATGTGGAGACAAATGCCTACCACAAGGTAAGAAATAACATGTTAAGGGACCTTGATCCTGCACTTAGTAGCCGGATAAATTCCTTCAACTTGGTCCAGCTGGGGAGAGAAGGGGGACCTTGGCATGAATGAGGGTGTCGGAAGGTCTCTGATCTGCCTTAAAACCTGCTTCCTTGCCTATAGGCTTATAGAAGAAGGAAGAGTTAGGGTCTGAGAAAAGACAGCAGCAACCCATCATGCTCGGTGTGACCTTGTAAAGGACCTAAATATGCAAAGAATTTCAGTGGTGATTAGACACAAATGGATGCATTGGGGCTGCAGTAGTCCTGTGCCTCACTTATCCATCTCTAAAATGGGGGAAGTGGTACTTCCTTACCTACATTTCCACCCTTCCTGGGTGTAGAGATGTTAAAAACATTAGAGGTTGTAAAGTGCTTGAATGCTAGAAAACGTGGCTTCTCTGCATACTGCTGATGTATTTCTAACGCCATAGTTGCTGTTGGTAGGAATTCCTTCTTGTCCTATACTTCTTGACTCTCGGGCTCTTCACAGAAGCCAGCAGTTATCCTTGGTTAAAGTTACAGTGATTTGATGTAAACCAGCCAAGCGCCACTGCTATAGCGAGACAGAACGAAGGCAACTGCTGGTGACACACGCTTCAAGGACACCAAGTGCCTCTTGTTGTTGAAATGTAATCTAATGCTGCGACACTGCTTTCCTTCCAACTGTATTTAAGGATGGGGGCCAACAGCCTTTAGGTGCCAGCTTTTGCACCACTAGAGAAATGATATTTTCTTTCATTTCATCTTCACATTTTGCAACGTATATTCCCCTGTTCACTGCAGAAAATTGTCAAAGGTGTGTATGAGAGAGTCTGTATTAATATCTGGGCAGGAGATGGGTTGTGTGGGCTTTTCGAACTCTCTGGGAGCAACCTGGAGCATCCAGGGCAGTCAGGGAGATGGGTTTATATCTTCAGTGAGTGCATCTCTCTGCGTAGGGAGGAAGATCCCCAGGAGCAATTTTAGTGCTGGGAGAACCAAGGACCTGTCCTGGGAGCTGGGCTTCTCATAGGGCCATCCCTGGGCCGCTGCCAGTCATGGTTTGGGCATTGGAGAGATGAGGAGGGGGCACCTGAGCTAGGCTGGGGGTGTGCAGAGCCTCAGCGGTGTCCCCCTTGGATTCGTGCTGGCGGGGAAGGGTGGCACCTCGCTGTGCTGCTGCAGTTGGGGCTGCAGGTGGAGGAGTCACCCCGCGGGGGTGCCAGCCTGCTGCTGGGGCAGGATGGGGCACCCCGGCTCACTCGCTGCATCCTCCATCCCCAGGAACACCGTGGCCAAGATATGTGACTCAGTTTGCATGGGGTTAAAACCGTGGTGCGTGCAGTACTCTGGTGCCGTTTCTTTTTTGCACATTGCTGCGGTATATTGTGCAAGTGAGTTACCAAAATATCCTGGAACCCACTCACAACTTCAGCTGAGAATGGATTGTTTTCATCAATTTTTCTTTTCTTTTTTTTTTTTTTTTTTATCCCACTGAGTCTGCTCCCCCCCAGTTTAGTGAAACAGGGATGTACCTTCCTCCCCTGGCATAATGCAGCATGGCTCGGGAATATAGAACCAATTTGTCTGTGTGACAATATGAAAACTCGATAGAATTATAAAAATAGATTTCTTTCTTTTTTCTTTTTTTTTTCCATGCAAGTGTGTATTATACTCTTCTCATCTGGATAAATACACACAACTCGCGTAAATGACCCTCAACATAAAGTGAAAGTGAGAGTTGATTCCTTTAGGCATGGAATTATTCATTTTTAACTTGATACTGGTGCATCAAATTGCATGCAATTTGAGGGCTGATAAGGTATTTATGTTTTTCCTTTAGACTGTAAATGAAACAGAGTTTTCAGACACTATTAACTCCTTTAAAAAACAATTCTCTGTGAATTTTGCGCTTTTGAAGCATGCCAGAACATTTCTTCTCAAAACAGCCACCATGTAATACTTGCTTATAGAAATCAAATGACATTGGGAAGCTATAACAACAATTACAACACACAAAGGCAGGACTTAATGATTTTCTCATCTCTCCTCGCCTACCAGTGATGATGACAACCCTTCTTTTTCCCCTTGGAGTCATGGAGACCTTGTGGCACCGTATTTTTTTTTTGCTGGGCTGCCACAGAGAAAGAAATCGTGTCACCTGATGGAGGTGCTTCAAAACTTCTCCAAATCCAAATGCTGTCCAGGCACAGGTTTTGTTCTGTTATCTCTCTTTCTCCTCAGCTGCCCTCAATCCATATTGTCCTCGTGCATGAATTACATCCAGTTTGCAAAAATATTGGCTGCTACAGAATAACCCTAGTTAGTAAGCAGAACCACCAGGCCAGAGAGAACTGGGATTTTTCCCCTTCGTCTCTGTAGTGTTGATAAGTTATTGATTCCAATTCCAGCTGTATAAGGTGATTTTCTGTGGGTGTTTTTCATGCATCAGTCTGAGCTCAGGTCCCGAGGCCAATAATTTCCTGCTTTGCCATCTATCAGTGTCAGTAGCCATAGAGGTACAGTTTTCAGGGCAGCTATTCACAGGGGCCATGGTGGCAGATGTGGGGGGCTGTGCTGCATCCCCCAGGGTGGTTTCTTCCCTCTGCTTGAATGGTTACAGCTGCAGAGGCCGTTCCTCCCTGCTGCCTGCAAATGCCATCTGACCTTGCCCGCAGGATGTCTGCAAAGAGTGTGGGTTTGAGTCTTTTTACATCGTCCTTTGGTTTGCCCAGTATGTCATGTCCTTTATTGGCAGGCTACCGCATTCCCCTGTACCACTCCTGGTATGGTCCTTCTCAGGATTTGACCCAGAGCATGCCTATTTATTCTTGTCTCAGCATCTCCTGTTCAAATTTGATGAAGCAGAGCTTGCTGCCCCTCATCAGGGCAGCATTTGCCAGGGAAAGCCCTTGTGGTGCAAATCCAGGGGAGCTGAGTGTCCTTTCCTGCCATCTCTCAGCTTGCCACCGCTTCTGGAATTGCAGAAGGGCAAATCCCCTTTGTGCTCCCACATGTATTGAAGACCCGTGCCGTGGAGAACCCCACAAAGAAATAATCTGGGCACTGAGCTGCTTCCCAGCAGCCACCTCCTCTTCAGAGAGGGTTTCCACAGCCTTCCATGTGCCTCGCTACTGTGAGCAGTATGTTTGTTGCCACGTAAAAGCCCTTTTGCCATTTTGTGGTTGTGAAGTCCACCTGAAGGATGTAGATTCAGGATGACCCTGCACATGGCAGTATTGGCATGCAAAGGCGGGACAGACCTTCCTTATTGCCTCCTGAAGGTGCACCAACAAAATACCCCAAGCAGCAGAGATGCACTTTTGCATCACCAGTTGGGAAAGCTGTTACCTGCAAGGGCTGTTAACTGTAATGCATGTTAGGGCTGTGAGTTCTTCTGTAGTGTATGGATAATGCCTGGGAGATATCACTGCAATGGATATGGAAGTGCAGCATAGTCCTTGGTCTCTCAGCTGAGCTGCTGAATTTTATTCCTGCAGCTGGCAACAACAGTAAAAATAGTGTGTTTGTGCTGTTGGCAGTGATTTCTTGTACCTTGCATTCAATAAAAACCTGACACTTCCTTCACTGATGTAGTTAATATTTTCTCAATCACACATCAACGTGCATGTGATCAGAATCTGGCTCCTCTGAATTAGAAACTGGACTCTTTCAGCAGCAAATTTTGCGAGGCAGCCATCCAGTTGACCTAAACCATTTTTAACACGGTAATTTAGAGGCAAAAGGCACTTCTATATACTTTGCTCTATCCTGAATCATCTGTGCTTGTTCTCCTCGTAGCTGCACTATGTCATTTTAGTAGAAGCACTATAGCTGAAGCATTTACACTCGGCTCCAAAAGCTCTTTGAATATTCTTACAAGAAAAGGTTGCTTTATAGGAAAATAGAGCACGAATTATTACCAGTCTGGAACTGACATGGAGATTTGGCACTCCATCTGGAGTGCTTCCTTTCAAGAGGTATTTCTATAAATTCTGCCCTGTTCCTGATGAACAGACAGACTCTGTTGTCAGTCTCAAACCGTACGCTTGTCAGACGTGATAAAGGCAAAGGAATATATACAGTGCGCGTTGGCTGATTGCACATTGTCTGGAGCTGTAGAATTTTCCTCCACTGTTATTGCTTTCAGGTGATTTATTTGTGCAATTTCTTGGGGAAAGTCATCTGCAGGTTTCAAAATGCATAGTGTTATGATCTTAGGGATTTATTCTCACTCTGTAAATGGGGGACTATCAGTGTCATCTGTGAAACTACACCAAGATAGCATGGAAAAATAATCAAGACCGCTTTTAGAACATGGACTTCAGCAGAATGACTGCAGGTTTATATTAACACACCTGGTGTATAATAATGTGACTGGAGAGCAGTTGATAGTCTATCTAAGAAGAAGTACTACTTTTGGATAAAAATTATTGAACATTAGGGGCAATGAACAGAAGGTTTTAAAGGTGTAGCGTGTAGAATTTCCCATATCTCTTGAAAATAAATGTCTTATTTTCATGCTAAGTACTGTCTTTCTCATCCTCTACAGGAAATACTTCAACTCTCATGGAAATAAGTAGAGAAAGATAATTATAGTTTCTTACTCATTTTTGCCCCCAGAGGAAGAAGACCAACTTTTCTTTTAAGACTGTTCTTGCTGTAATTGAACCGGGGTAATTACTATGCAAACAATACCTACTTTTCTCATAGCTTCAGGAAATTTGTGATCTCATTATTTGTTTGCTTGTTTGCTTTCCACTGCCTGCAAATCACTGACTAGATAAAGTACGGATTAGCCTGGTGAACCCTTGGATGGTTTGGACAGTACATTCCGCATGCAGAGTGGTGAGGTCCTGGCTGCAGGAAAGGCTGGAGAGTTTTAAGATGCCAGCTTGTTACTCTCTGATAATTTGTTATTCCTTGGCTGTGAGAAATAAGCACCTTTCTGGCTGATGTGGTTGGAATAGGCCATGTGGCTCAAGCTCTCTTCTGTTGGCTGCAAGAAACCATAAGGTATTTTCTCTATTAATCTGTTTTTTTCTTTATGCTGAAATTACGTGGTGTTGAATTCTTTCCTTAAACAAAACCAATAGGACTTGTTGTCCAGCTTTTGTATAATGGTGAAACTCTCTAAAATCAATGGACTTCTCTCTGGAAAGCATTTCTAGACATAAAACAACAGTGCTTAGTTGGGGGGGGGGTGGAAATCCTTCCATTTGCAGGGCATGTGTAGAGGTAAAGACAGTGAAATCACCATGGGCACATTAGAAAAAGTTCATTCTTTTCTTGTTCAGTTCATAGCTTAGAAATACAGTGCTGTGACAGGAGGAAGCAACTTCTTGTAGTTTTCTGAAACAGTGCTTTGAGTTTTGTTTCGCTCTCACAAGCCCAGCTGTGAGCTCTGCCCTTGAGCTGCCCGCAAGGCGGCTGTCGGGAGCCGCTCACTCCTGTGGCTCGCCAGAGCCCGGCGGTCTCGGTACCGGCTCCTCCTGAGGAACAAACTCCACATTAAACATGCTGCGGCTGTGGCAGATGACCTTCCCTCACCACTGCCTTTCTTTTAAGATGAACAGCATTGCGTGGTTTGGGTTTTTTTTCCAGCTGACACAGCATGTTTTATTTACTGCAGGAAGCAGAAATATCTGTGTCACTTTTGGTCTGACTACCTCAAATCACTTTCCCCCCTCTTTTTTTTTTTTTTTTTGTTTTGTTTTATTGGCTTGTTGGTCATGGAAGTGCAACCTCCTACTGTTTTGTCTTTGTTGCTCCATAAATTACTGAATATTGCCACATTTCATCAGTTCAGAGCCAGGCAGTTGTTGTGGTTGTAGCAAGCAGGTGTTCTGCGCTCTTATATCCTTTACTTTCAATGTAGAGATAATATTTTCTGCTGATCGTAAAAAATGACAGGGCACATGGGATTCTTTGGATGCTGAATACGTGACTGTTTTGACCCAGGCAGTGAATTCAAATGGAAACATTCTGTTTATAAAGGAATTAACTGCTGAAGTACCAGCAATGGAGCCCAGCTTGGGATCCATGATAAAGCTGCAGAAACAGCCCCCAGGAGTGCTCTTGTCACTTACTATCAAGTCCCTGAAACTAAGCAAAGTCCAAATAACTAGCATTTAGGATTACTTAATATTTCTCTTCATCAGATCTGGCAGTATTTTTTTCAGTTGTATAGGTTTCTGAAATGCTATAAAGAAATTGAGCAGAAGAAACAACTTTTACTTCATGAACATGGAAGGTGTGAATATCCTTTAGTTTCGCACTGCTGTATGCAGAGTGTCTTTCCTCTCCTTAGTGTCTCCACAGATACTTTCTCAGCTGAGGCCCTCGCATTAATCCCCCAGGAAAGGATGAGACCTTGAATTCCTACTGCACTGACCAGAGCAACCCAAAGTCTTTCAAATAATGGGGAAATTGCATTGTGTCCTCCATAATTATCTGCTAGTGTTGAGCATGTGCTTGTGAGTTCAGCTTGGATATGAGGTGTCCTTCAGCTCTATACCTCTGTGTTCTCTGTCACTTGTCTGTTTTCTGCACCTATTATCCCCCTCTGTTTCCCCAAGGCGAGAAATTATTTTTTCCTTACCCATTCCTTACACAAGTGTGCTGATCCCCAACTCAGCTTGTCTGGAGTGAATCAATATTTGTCAGAGACAAAGCAAATGTCATCCTGTATTAGGTGTGCACTAGAGAGAGAGAGAAAGCAGCAGTATCTCCATATCTGTTTCACTCTGTATTAACTCAAACCACAGCCTTCTCGAACAGTTCAAGTCCCATCTCAAATAAGGAACGGGCATAAACTGTCTGCATCAAACTTATTTGCTGGTGACTTAGTCCTTCCAGAGGGAGCTAGTTTGGTCCTTCCTGACAGCAGAGTTGCAGACTTGCATTTCCTCTGAGTTGTCGGTTTACCTGTACCACCAGAAATGTCCACCTTCTTTACTTTATCAACTCTAAGCTTACTTTTTGAGTGACTAAAAAACCCACTTTAGCACATTTTATACGCTCCCTAGTCCCTCAGGCTTCTTGGATAGCAATTCCTTCAGTACCCTTTTCCTTAACCAGTATAATTTTGCAGGCTTCTCCACAGAAAATATGATCTTGCTGTAATCTCCTATATCTTAAAATAAACCAGCCACCCTTTAGTCCATTTTCCTCTCTCCATCCCGTCTTCTTTCACCCTAAAGCTTAATGAACTGCTTTCTGGTGTCTTATTGTAGATACTTTCCAGTTTATCCTTATTTTTTCTGAACTGAAACACCTTCAGCAGTGACAAACCTTTGCTGGAGATATAACTACATTTTCCTTTTTTCCTGTCATGTGCTGTCTCTGGAAATCTCATATATGGACTCAGATTCAGGGATCTGTGCACACTTAGCAAACGCAAGCTAAGGTTGTAGCATTTTTGGACAACTCTGTCTTCAGTTGTCAACTGACAGTTGACAAAATTCAGTGTTTTGCCCTTTCCTTGCTAAAGGTCACTTTCTCACTCATTTTTTTCTTTCTTCTCCAGGCATTGAAGACAAGACCACCCACTGCCTTTGTCATGGCCCAGCTTGCAATGTGAGTGTTGTTTCAGTGTGTCCTTCATCCTCACATCCTTCTTCCAGGACTCTGCTGCTCCATTCCGTGCAGCAGTATCTCTGTGTATCCACAATATTCTGACTCAGGTTTCATCACCTCATGGTTGGGGTTGGCTAGGAGAACACTCACACTCCATTTATATTTGATTAAAATGCTGCTACTGAGATTCATTTCTTGCTGTGTTAATTCAAGCGCTTCATCACTCTTCTTGCATCTCTCCACTGGCTTGCGTTCCTTCCCTATATACACTGTCATTCTTCACTTTTTAAGACCTTCCAGGCCTGCCCCATGAGGCTATAAAGCTGGTAACTCTTGTTTCTGCCCTGAAGATGATGCCAGTCTTTCTCACCCTCCTGCTTCACCTTTTCTCCGCTGGGTGCCTCCGAGGCTGGGCTTGAAATTCCCCTTAGCAGCAATGCCCGTGGGACAGCAGACCCCCCAGTGCGCTGCCTTCTTCTGGCTAGTGGCTATGCCCCTGTGCTGATGTCTTCTATGAACTAAAATTTGAGGGGAACAGAGCCCACCTTGCTTTTATCACCCAAAAATGAAGCCTTGGTAGCAATGCACTGCTTATAATATGAACAATGCAGCTTACTCCTTAAGAAGATTCTGGGTTCTCTATATGTGTAAGCGCTTCCTATACAAATTGTTTAGACTGAGAGTATCTACATTTTATAAATGTAATTCTATAAATCAATTTGTTTTCACAGATCACACTTTCCTTTTATTGCTCTTTGTTATTTGAGGGCATATGGTAGCTTTCTGGAAAATGCCGCCTTAATTGCCTTCTGGATATACCCTATAAATCCTGACAAATGCTTTTAAAAGCAAAAACAAAGGCATATTTTTCTTCTATCAGAGTTTGCTCAACAAACTGCCTATACCTTCTCTGTGGGGCCTTGCAAAATGGTGTTATGTCAAGAAGAATAATGCTATTTAATTTATGAAACATTAATATTTATTGCACATGCAATCACTGGCATTTTGTGTCAGAGAGCTGGGCAGCAGCTAATAAAATTGGGAAGAGGTTATATATTTACCAAGGCTACCCAGATAATTCATATGGGATAATTTTTGATGAATTTATTTCTGTGTTGACAAATTTCCTGGTAGCAGCCAATGAGGTGGGATTTTTTTAAACCTACTTGCTAGCTCATAACAAATTGCTCAATAATTACTACACATAATTCAACTCCTTTATTATTAGGAATTTCTAAATGTGTTGAGGAAGACTCACTTATACCACTATACAATTAAGCAATCAGATTTCAGTCTTATTTCTGAGTTGAGATCTGCTTATTTCTCACAGAGATCAGGACCAGAGACTCGTTATACCGTGTTTTGTGTAAGCGCATTCAGAGAGCCCAGCGTATAATGCTGCTGCCCCAAATGACACATCTTATTCCCTAGTGCGAGGAACTGATGGTGCAAAAACTTGTACCAGGGCTTCGCTTTACAATGAGACCCCCTGCGAAGTGTGTGTGGCGTACTGGCCCGAGAGAGGGCTCTGGTGCCACAATATCATCTTTTGAAAACAATAGGATTAATTTCAGAGCACAAATTAGATATATCTGTGAGTTTTTGTAGAACTGGTTGCCTGAAAATAACCTGTAACGAGGTCTTAAAATTCAGGTTGTGTTCGTTTCTCCTGATATGTTTGCTCTTTTCAGTTCCTGGTGGGGAATAACATTATTTTCTTGAATCAGGTTCTGGTTGCAATGTAAGTTTTATTTCCCTAAGTATTATATGTGGTTTATTTTAGAATTAGCTGCTCCTAAGAAGGTTCCAGCCAATAAATTACACTGGGAGATGCTCACAGAAACGTGTCAGTATGGGTGATAGCCTTCTACATAGAACGGGTGGGAATTCAGACTAGTTTTGATTAATGTTTGGGGTTTGGTTGTGGTGGGGGCCTTTTTTGTGTGTGGTGGTTTGTTTTTTTAAAAAAAATGTTGTGCTACCCGCTTCTGTAAGAGAGCGGAGTCTGTGACTGTATCACTAAGGTGATTGCTAGGGGAATATTATGCCTAACGCTCCGATACAAATACAAATTTGATTCCCATACAAATTGGAAACCTGGAAAGCAGCAATATTGCAGCCAATTAAGAGTCACCGTTAGCAGTGAGCTAGTCAGAACTGAAGTGCTGCAGCGATACAGTTCTGTCTGATATTGATGTAAGAACACAAAGGTAATGGAAGCTTTCGCTATCTGCCTGGGTTATACAATGGGATTAATTGTGATTGGGTCTGGGGTATTATTTTGGTGAATTATTCCCAGTAAGATATTCACAGAGCAAGAGGGACTTCAAGATTGGTGAAGCACAACAGAGTGTTTTTCCTATTAGCTGGTTTGATAAGATCTGACTTAGATTTGTCTTCTGACAAATCAGTGGAGTCTAGGAGGGTGGGAATGGCTGCTCAGGCCGTGGCCCAGGTGGCAGGGGAGCAAGCAGTCCTGTTAGGAGGGGGGGAGGCTACGCAAAGGACTTCTCCCATACCATCCTCTGGCTCCTCAGGGCGGGTGTCACGTTAGACTCAGTTCTTGCACGTTGGAAACCAGGCGCAAATGTCTGCACGCGTATAAGGGAAACTTAACCACTTTTTGGACTCCAAATACGTGATTTTGCAGAATATTCTTCTTAAACGCATTGGGAATTTTGCCTGAATAAGGGCAGCCAGAAAGAGTCTCTTGCAGTTTTTTCTTTCAGCCCACTGGGGCTGGAAAAGATTCAGGGAAAGAAATTAATTGCTAGCAATAGTAAACTTCCAGCACGTGTGGCAGATCAGGGTCCCTCACTTGCATTTTGAAGTCGCGCTGAAATAACAGTAGTTACAGACTCTTGCATAATGTCCCTATCCATAACAGAAGTCAGAGCTTTTAAAAAGAAAATGAAGAAAAATTAAAAAATAGGTCATCTTTTAACTTCTGGAAGACATGTCTGTTCTTTTGTGGAGCTGGTAGAGCTTTGCTGGCTAAGTTTGAATAGGGAAAACAAACAAATGTAGTTATTGGCAACTTCCACACTAATATTTTAATGAGCTGATTTTTCTGATGTGGACAAGCAGAAGCAGCAGAATCATTTTATTTGTTTCCATAAGGGTGCATCAGAAGCACAAAGCTGCGCTTTTGAGTTATGAGGAAAGATGAACATTAATAAACAGGCAGGTCAAGAAACCCCACAATACAAAGGATTTTGTTATTCCTTCAAGATTTGTCACCAGATGCTAGCCCTCCAATAAATCTTGCTTTGAGAAATAGTTTTTAAGTCTTGCTTAGATCTGACGGCAGTAAAAGTCCCTTATGAACTCTTATAAGGCAATCTCAATCCAGCTGCTGGTGTTTAGGGCTACACAAGATGAAAAGTGCTGTAAATGACAGAATCTATCTTCTAATACATTTGACAAATGCGGGGGCTGAACCTGTGAACGATGGGAGCTTTTTTTTATTGACTTGCCAAAAGCAACGGCTTTTGTAGCTCGCACAGCTGAAATAAACAGTAACAACATGCGGTGATGCAAGTTGCTGAGTAATCATGCATCCTTCCAGTGAGCAGTAAATACCTTTTTGCTAACTAAATGCAATGTTCAAGAAGAACAAAACGTAGAGGAGACACAATAAACTTCAGAGTAAATCTGCCTCCTGGGTACTCAGCACCAGGCTGCAGTTCCTGCGTGACTTTGGGTAGACTGCTGAGCTCAGGCTCCTCAGTTTCTCCATCTAAACCAGGGGGTTCATAAGACCCTTCAGGTCACAGGATGAGGGGTTATGACTCACGTTGGAGTGTTTTTAGGAGCTTGCTAATTACTGCAGGCTCGGTAGTGTGATCTCTCCACTTGCTCATTGAAAAAGTTTGTCCGCTTTTTCCACAAAGCATAAATGGAAGACAGGTGCTTGTCGTTCTGTATTAGTAGTTGTGCTGTAGTAAGTGTGTGTGCATATATATATTTACTTTCCAAAATAAACAGCCCTTTTAATTAGTATTTTAAGAACAGTGTTATCCAGGTAATATAATTTACCACTATATTCACCAGCTTCTTGGAGAAACAATCCTCGCTGGGTTTATTGATGTGAGATCTGTTGAAAACAGGGAAATTCTAACACCAGCTGGATTTCATCGAGGACTCCTGCTACTGCAGAGGAATGTTGCAGGGCTGTAGCTCACACCGTGGCTCCTAGACAGGTTGCGTTGCTCAGCGGCGGCTAGATGAGCACGATCTGGATGGAGACTGGGATCCTGCGCAGCCGCTGGGAGTGTGGGGCCACCGGCTGTACTACGTGCTGTGTGCCGCAAGCCCGCGAGCTGACCGCGGCGAGTGAACTCCAGAAGAAGCAGCGGTGTGACAGCAAAGCCTCCAGCTGAGGAGTGTGAAAATTCCTCGGGTAAACATTAATCTTTCAAGGGCACACACTCTATTGGTAGCCGAGCACAGAATTCCCCTTTCCTCCAGCAAAAATAATCCACTTCAAATAACTAAAATCTGCACTTAAACCTTAATAATACAATCCATGGTATTTTTTGAAAAAGCCAGTTTCTTCCACACATGCCTTTCTAGCTAGAATTGGGGCACTGAAAAGATTAAATCTCATCATTCTGCAGATCTCTAAATATATTAACTGTCTGCAATACATTGACATTAAGTCAACGTACCGAAAACAACAAAAGAGGCACAGACTGCAGTGCCTCTCTTCAGCAGAAGCCCGTGGCTGCTTATCGGACAAAATGATCTGAATCACTGATCGTGCGTGGGCGTGTTTAACCCCAGCCAAAGCCCAAACTGCCTATTGCATTCCCCCCGCAAAGGTCCCAGCAATATGCCATCTTAGTAATGAGTCTTTGCCCTTGATGGAGTGCAAATTTTTTTTTTTTGTGCTAAAAGCTTGGGTGTAAAATGCTAGCTATGTAAGTTTAACCCTTATTCATTTCCCCCATGCTTATTTCTCTTAATTCTCCCTGCCTTTTAAAAAATTCCCCTTTATTCTTTCTCCCTGCTAGTTTAGCATTTTTGCAGCAGCAGAGAAGAGGAGATTTTGTTGTAGTGGCTGTGAAGTATTTTCCGTACAGGTATCACTGAACATAATGGCACTATACAAGTGGCACTTTATTTTCTACATGACCTAGATGTTTTCTGGTCTTTCTACTCAATAGTCGATTTGGGAATCTGCAGCAGTGAGCTGGAGGAAGTGGATGGTATGGTAAATTCAGCAGAGGAGGAAACTTTGGGGTAAAATGCTGTAGCTTGCTCAGCTCTGAGGAGATAAAAGTCACTGCCCAGTTGCAGTAGGGCACATAGGGATGGTGTGACCTCCCCTCAGGCAAAAGCAGGAACCCTTTAGCACGTGGCCATCCCCACATGTTCAGCTGTAGCAGTGAATTTTGGTCTCAGGACCGCTTCTGCTTGACTGGTGGGGCTGTCCCGGCTGGCTGCGAGTTCCTGGCACCAGGTGGAGCATGAGAACCTGAGCTACTGGTTGCACACCAAAGTGGTGTGCAAACAGCACGCGCTGGCTTAGGCTGCAGTCTGTCGCGTATGTCTTTTATGTCCTGTGTCTCTTTATCCTGAGGGAGAAGGAAAGAATTGCTGCTGCTGAGCATGGAAAGAGGAGCGTGGGGAGTGTGTGTGGAAAAGTGCCTGAATTTTGGTCCCACCCACAGAGGCCATGCCTCTCCGTAGCAGTCTTGTGCTCCATCTTCTCTTTCTCAGGTTGCAGCCCACGTAGCCTCAGGGTGTGCACATGCAACGAAAGGGGTGACAGAGAGGGCACGGGATATGTGGTGCTCTTCCCATGGTTATTATAAGGCACTAAGTAGAAAAGTGAAAAGCATGATTATTTATTAATTCTGCTGCATTATAGGCATGTGTGACCACAGACTTGCAAAAGACATTAAATTTGCAAAGTCAAGCTCCCAGAATACTTGTGCAACCTTGATGCAGCTCTCCATGTGCCTGTGGTTGTGAAATGGCCTTTAACTTCACAGCCACAAACTGGAGGGAAGCATCAGAGTGAAAAGAATGAATAATGGACGTGAGTCACAAGCTGTTTCTCGGGGCAGATAATGAAAAAGAAATTGAGGAACAGTCAAAGAATGTCAGTCAAAATACAGTCAAAAGAATGAAGCAAGGGCATGTTGAACAGTCTGGGTTGTGTGTAGCCGGAGATTGCAGGGCACGAGGCTCTCCAGGAGAGCTGGATTTGCTCAGCGCCTTTTCAGTGTATTGTTATGGAACAAGTTGTGTGAACTAAGCACTTTTCTCATGACTGGTTGTGTGATCTTTTCCGTGATGCATCATTACAGACCCTGGGGTCTGATTTGCAGAAGTGCTGACTTCCACTGGCTTGATCTGCAGCTGCAAGATGTGCTTTGAGCTGATAACCATGATGTTGCGTTAGCTGGTTCAAAAAGTCAGGTGTGAGGCGTCCCATTTGGGCACACATAATTCCTGTGCAATATTGGCATTATTTTCTCTTTGCTACAGTTCTTTGCCTTGAAGTGTCTGTAGGAAGAGAAGTCCCCTGTCCTTAAACAGCATTTATTTTACAACACCTCTAACATTTATGAAGTGCTAATATAATCCCGACAGGTGCTATAAAAAGCCCTAAGGAAATTGATAATTCTGTCTTCAGAGCAAACTTTGAACAGTGTGCAGTAAATATGTCTTTGTGGGCAAGGAGTATAGGGCTAAAGTGGGAATACAAATAAAAGTTGGGTCAAGGTGGAATTTGCAAAGATCTTAAAACAAAAGGGTGTAAAGTTGTTTAGGTTTAATCATACGAAAGAGAAGTGGGCTGCTATGGAGAAAGAGGGGGGTGAGCAGTATGGCAGTTGATGTGTGGTCCCAGGCTAAATGGGTCTTTCACCTCAGATTTTCAGTTAAGAGGATGATTTTGAAGGAGGAGAAAAAGGCCAAGTGATTGTGGAAGTGAATGCATGGAAATGTGAATGATAGACCAGATGCAGAAGCCATAAGCAAGGGGAAATTTGGCAAGTTTTAAGCACAGCGTTCTGCGGGGCCGGTCATGTAAGTTAAATTTCTGGTCCTGGAGCAAGTACTTACTGCAGAGTGATTGGGGCTGATCAGGTGCTAGATGCCTGTAAAATGGTAAGGAAGCTGTTGGAAAGCAGGGGGAGAGGGGAAGAAGAACGTAGCCAGCAATCACTGGCAGAAGAACAAGTGTAGGAACATGCTGGGAGAGCGAGCCCGTGGTGGGCACCATCAGCACTTGGGCACCAAGAGCAGTGCTGAGTCCCTGGCGTTAATCGCTGTAGCCATTCCCGGTGGCCGTGCTCTTGTTTTGAGTTCAAGAAGGCAAACTAGTGCTTTGCTGATCCTCTGTGGAGGGGGTGGCATTTGCTTCTGGCTCTTATCTACAAAAATGCCTAATCCTCTCTGCTAGGTGTTTTCCCTCACTATTGACTGTTGGCAATGCTTTACAAGAGTGCATACGCTGTCCTTTTAAAATGAGTAGAATGTGGGGTTTTTTATCATTTAAAAGTGTGCATTTCAGTTTTGTTGCTTGCTCGCTTGTTTTGCATCACAGAAGGATTAACTGGAGCATTTGGCTTAAGTTCTTTATGCTGTGCACTCATTTGTATCTTTCCAGCACACCCCCTCTGATTCATATTCTTACTAAAATAAGCAGTCCCCGTTGTTCTTGTTTTCTGGCAACTTCCTGGATGAGCCATGGTTCTTTGTGAAACTCCTGGGATCATTCAGATAAATAGTATTTTTCTTTATATGCAGATCACTTTGTGGGACATTAGTTATGTTTATCTTTTTTGTAGAATAGGTTTTATTAATAGGTCGAGTTTCACAAAGTTATCACTTGAAGATTTCAGGTGGAAAAAAAGAGGAAAAAATGGACTGACGTGGAGAAATTCAGGAGCAGTTAGCCCCGCTTTGGCTCCAGGAAAGGTTCTGGGACAAATTATTAAATGGTAAATTTATCAGCTGCTGAAGATGATGAAGTGATTAAAAAAAAAAAACAGCCTGTGGGTTTGTGAAGAACAAATCATGTCAAACTAATCCGATTTCTTTCTTGGGCAGGATAATTGACACAGTATACAGGGAGATATATAATTTGACTTCTATTAAGCTTTTGACTTTTTTCTCTTGATATCTTTATATACTACATAGGGAAATACGTCCAGCATGAAAACACTACATGCAATGGAGTGGAAACCACTCAAAACTAGTTGTAGTTCACTGGTGGAGTGAGAGGGCATTTAAAGCGGGGCTGCACCAGCCTGTTTCTATTCAGTATTTTCATCAAGGACTCGAGTAATGAAATGGAGGTTATGTTGGTCAGGCACATAGAGGACATCAAGCTGTTATGCTGTAAGGACAATGGAAGACAAAACTGGAATTCAAAGGGCCTTGTTAATTTGAAAGAAAGTAGTAAATCAACAAGACCAAGTTCAGCTTTTCAAAGTCCTGTACCTAGGGAAGGCAAGGGGCAAACTGGAATGAAAAATGGAGAACAGTATCTGCCCAGGCAGCGTGGATGGAAGACAAAGATCTTGGAGTGGACAACAGCTGAATATAGGTCAGCAATGTGGCCTATTTTCAAAAACGCATATTTCACTGTTTAATAAGGATGTGGACAAACTGGAGGTAACTCAAGGGAGAATTTAGAAAGCATAGGAAGTTGAAAGAAGTGGATATGTTTAATATAAAGAAGAGAAAATAGGATAACGGTATCCTAATTTGCAACAGGTTTTGTGCAGAGGGTGGTAGCTAACGGTTCTCCTTTTATGCTTGGAATGGAACAGTAAAGCATCGGTTTAATATGGAAGAAAGACATTCAGGTTGGAGGTTAGGAAACTGTAATGTAAAATGGGAACAGATTCCTCAGAGGGGCTCTGGACTCCCTCGAGGTGTTTCAGAGAAGGCTGGCCAGATGTTTGTTAGGAATGGGAGTTAAGATATACCCAACCCCTCCACTGGTACACAGGACAGAAAAGTAGGGTGTCTTGAGTACCAATTTGACCCTACTTTTCTATGACTGTTCTCCACCTCCCCCAGTAAAATAGTCTTTTTTTTTTTTTTTAATAATTTTAAATAAAATCACCTAACAGACTGAACTGCCTATCTGGATTTGTTAACTCTATGTTAGTGTCTTCCTTTAAGAACTGTTATTCCTATGGTGCTCTGATGGCTTTTTCTATATTCTGTCTGAAATCTTACTCACTTGAGGTGTTTTATCTGTGGGACGGCTGTTCCAGCTAGAACACTGAAAACATGCTGCGGGAGACGATTTTTAAACTGTTTGATCCCATATGATGCCCACTACAATTTTAAATATACGAGCTAGGCCAAATCTCAATAAAGCTGGAGGGAGCAACTGGTCTAAAATATGGGCATGGGAGATGCTTTGTAGAGTGAGCGGCAGAAAACCCAACCAGACTTCACTCAAAATGAAAGGATGCGCAAGACTGTAGTTTTGCATCTCAAAGGGGATTTTGTTTTCATGTGAGCAAGGTTAAGGGGAAGGGAGGTGTTGTAGTGAAATGAAGTGTGAGAAAAGCAAGGTATATCACAGAACTGGAGCGTGATAGGGAGCACAAACTAGAGGGACATGTCATTGGGTTTGTGCCACTGAAGAACAGGTCTGCTTTGTCTGTTTGTGGGCTGGGCAAGGCTTCATGCTCTGAGTAATGACAGGCATTAGCGTTTGATCCTGTGATCATGGAAACAGAACTTCATACATCCTATGTAAGTAAACATGATTTCATCTGAAAATTACTTGGCTCCATCATGATATCCTCCTGCTAATCAAAACAACTGTCAGGAATCCTGAATTTTGATAAATTGTTTGAGTCAAAAATGAGCGAGTGTTACAAAACCTCAGTTTAAAAGAAATACTGCTCACACAAAGCTAGCTGATATCATTATTCCTCCCTCATGGTGATGACAGATACTGCCTCTTTCTTAAACAGCATGCTCCAAATGAATAAGCAACCCACTGTCCTTTAATTTCCATGATGCTATACAAGTAAGGCAGAGGAGAGATGCAAACTTTTGCTTGAGGATCTAAACCTTCTGTTTCACTTCTACTCTCAACCAATGAAGAACTAGAAAACTGAAATTCTTTCAATCTTGTAAAGGACTGTAATGGAGGAGCACAAAGCTCAGGCAACTCAAAGTAATTTAAATCTTGGAGGTCCATTGGAAGGCGTTTGCTTTCAAGATGTTTGTTTGTGTTTGTTTTTTTTTTTTCTTCTAATGGAAAGAAACATATTCTTATAATGGAGGAAACAGAAAGATTTGTCTTATTGATCAGGGTTCATGTTCACTGTTTTCAATATTGCAATTTACTATGTATAAATTTTTTTTTATAATAAAGTAAGTTTACTATATATAAAAGTATATCACAATATACTTTTAGTTATGTTTCATTAGAGCTGGAGTTCTACTGCTCAGTCTTTTACAACTGCTTTCTTGCGGGCAGATCAGTTTGTAACATGAACCAACACCTTTTCTTCTACCATGAACTATAACAGTTTTGGTGTTCAGTGAGCGATCAGATGTTGGATTTTCTAACTTTGGATATATCTTATTTTGTACGTTGCATGACAGAATCAAAACTGATATGGTGTTTTGAGAAGGTGGTTTTAGAATTGCTGTTAGTTTGAAGGACCACAGAGCCATCTGGGGACTCTCTGTGCCCCATGTAATCTGAGCATTTCCTGAGTGAGGGGTAAAATATTTCTGTTTGTAGCAAAGGGTAAAAGAAACCAAGTATGTTTTCTATGACAGTAACACCTAGATGTAGAGTAAGTCCTGACATTAGTAAAGTCGTTGTTCTGGTCCTTCAGAAATAGCATAGGTAATAAAAAGAAGAAAAAGCTGACCTTTTGCCAATGATAATGCATTCATGGGTCTCTTTGTACAGCTCAATATCCAATGCCTTTATGAAATTCTTTCATATGAGTGACACATGTCAGATGAAGCTCTTAAGGAATATCTGGCATCATATATACAACAATTACATGTTTGATTGCACAGAATATAGTATCAAAAAATGCCAGCAGCTCCTGCTAATGTCAAAAGATAAAATCAAGCCCAACTCCCAAGCATATTTTACAGACTTTCTAGAGCTGTCATTCTGCGGTATACCCAGTCCTTGTCTTTGGTTCCTTTTCCCTCTAACATAAATGTTTCTTCTAGCTTCAGTCCTTGGATGTGTATTTTCAAGTTGTATAGTTGCTGTAATATTAAGATGTAAAGCTCTGTGTCTGGGTCCCTTATGGTCAGTAAAACCTCAGGCTGCTGTCTGTGACCTACAGCCACATTCCAAGCTGACTTTTGGGGTTCTGTTACAGCTGCCAATCACAGGCAACAGGTACCTTGGATGGCACATGGGTGCTATTGGTGTGGTAGCATTTACACTCGTATTCTTGTCTGAGCCAAAAGCAGGTATGAGCACCTGCACTCATGTGATCTGTCAGCAACATCTCTGATGAAATTTTTTACTTTCTAGCAAAGAATCCATAAAGTTGCTTAAAAATATTGGAAGGGCCAGACAGATGTACTGCTGTATCCTATAATGACGATTATTGATATGTGAGAAATGATCTTGGAACTAGAACCAAATCAAAGAACACACATACTTTCAAAAATATGGTAGGGACTTACTGCTTTTTGGTATTTGGGGGAAAGATGTGTGCATGAATTCATGCATCCGTATGTCAGAAGATAAACAAACCTCTAAAGAGAGTTGCTTAGATTTGCTTTCTATTTTGTCATTGGCATTTGCTAATTATTTACATTTTACACAACTGCAGAAGCATTTGTCGTGTTCCAGTAAGTGTGAAACACAACCAGTCTCCAACAAGCAAGAAGACAGAGCACTGTGCTGGTTTGAGGAGGTGTGTCAAGCCCTTGGGCTGGAAAAATCTAGAAAAGACAGAATATCCAGATAGTACATTGGCAAAACCAGATCCAACTGTATTTTCTATTGCTGATTTTTACCCTCATGATTTGGTAGCAGGGTCTAGCTAGTGGTGGTTTCTTTCCTCTTTCCAATGCTTAAAGAATTTGATGTGCCCCGGCCTTGAAGGAAAGTTTTTTAAATCAGCTGTGTTATCCCACAAAGTGGTTTTTTTGGATTTCTGATTGTTGCTTTTTCCGATGGTGAAGTTTCTGTTCAGTCCTCATTTATGGCAAGCACCCAGACAACCTGTCTTCTGTCCTCTTTGTTTTGTAGCAGTCTGACAGCAGTATCCGCTTCCAAGACTTCACTTAGATTGACGTTCATGAGCAGAAGGTATGCATTTCACCTTCACGATGCCCTCCCCAAAATCAGCATGATGTTGTGCCATATACATAATTTATCACTTATCCCATGACAGTAAAACAACACAAGAATGTCTCTAACATTATCCAGGGTGACAAGAGAATGACTTTTTTCTGTGTCACTGTTTCCATCACACTGCTTATCACCATGCAGACATTTTGTCCATGAAAATCACCTGACCTCTTTGATAACCTTGATAACCTGTCAGAACATTGACCAAACACCAAATTAAAGGATATTTTAGAGCCTACTTTTCTGCCATCCCTCATCTCAACTTGCTAATAACTTCAGTGTAACAAATGGTAGACAGAGATGTAGAGATGGCATTGCTCACTGGTAGCATGTTGATTTTTAAAAGCTGACTGGGGAAGCTTAGTCTTTGTGGCTGTTAATTCATTCGTTAGCGCCTCTACTGTGATTGCCAACAGGGCTTAATGCATTCTTCATTTTCAGTCCCTAGAACCTGATTGTGAGAAGCAGGACATGATCTTACTTCCTTTTAGGTCACAGGGAAAAATGTTTCATTGGCTGCTTGGGGGCCTGGTCTTCTCCCAAAAGCAGAAATGGGGTGAGCTCCTACACTTGGAACCATTCTCCTGACACAAATGTTGTGATTTTGGTACCTGTCTCTCCTTTCTGCCACACCACAGCACCTGTGTAGGGCTTTGCAATTCAGTTCTTCAGAGAAGGGGTAATCAGCGATGCAAGTTTGGTGGGCCAGAGGAATTTGTTTTACTTAAACATATATACCAGTCCTGGAAGAGGTAGGGATGTAAACAGCAGTTCTGCCTTCTGTGCTTTCTTAATCAGAGCTCACAAACCAATTCCTGTTTCCCAGGAAACTACTGGGTCACAATAATTACTTATTTCTAGATACAGATAGTAGGTAGGAGCGTGAAACTCCTGAGCTCTACCTCACTCCTTTCAAAGGGCTGTCATATGAAAAGCAAAAAAAAAATATATTAAGGTTTTCTTTAAAGATGAAAGACATGTATCTTTAAAATACAGCTTTTGAGTAAGATTTTTTTTTTCATTATACCAGGTAACAAACCCCCTGAAAAAAGTTCAGTCTGAAATAGCCTCTTTTGATTTTTCTACTAAAACAAGATTGGAGAAAATATATAATTTTTAGATAAAATGTTTTTTTGTTTCAGTTTTGTAGTAGTTATGAAAACATGCCCACATGATAAATTTATATAAAACAAAACTTGCAATGTATGTTTCTGAAATTACTGTTGCTGAAATTATTATTAATACTTTTGATTTTTTTCCTCCGTTTTTTTTCTATGGTGGGTGAAATAGCTTGACAAGCTTTTGGGTCCTTCTGTATGACTGAAATATGTAATTTTAATTGAAAGAAAGCGTACAGGCTTTTTTTCTGCTTGTTGCTCTTTGCATGATTGAATATAACATTGCTTTTCAACGGCACTTGTTCGACGAAAATTTTTAAAACTACTTCCTCTTGATAGTGTCTCACATTTGGATGCCTATTAGATTTCTTTATTATTATGTTGCATTGGAAATTACTATGTTTCACTGTAAGACAAAGAAAAGCGAACATGTTGTTTGGAACTGGCAAAGGTGATAATTTTTAAGTAAGTTCAAGTAGAGCCATTCAGAAGTAAGAAATTTGTACTTAACTGCAAAGTAATTGAAAAAAATGATAATATAGTGATTGTTGAGAAGGCTTTGCTCAGATCGAGTCAATTACTATTAGCCAATAGCCAGAGAGGGTTTTGCAAATTGAACTACATTAAATAATTGTCCTATGATTTTGTGAACCATAGTTGCAGCACCAATCACAGTGTAGCAAATTACACCGCCAGGAAAGTAAATATATAGTTATGCCTCAGTGTCTGTAAAGTGTCTCTGTGCTCTGACTGAGACAGTCCCATTTAAGAGCAACAATCTTCATATTTTGGAGTTCATATAGTTTGCCTGTAGCATCTGTGATGGAGAGGAGAAAATGTCCCTAAGGTCACTTTCATTTTGTTGCATTAAGGTAAAGGCCTGTGAAAATGGATTAAGAATGGTACTTAAATTGCAAAAGCATCATGGTAAAGTGTATTGGAAGTGAAAATGGCTTTTTGTTCATATTCCAGTTATTGTGCCCATTAGACACTATATTGGTTAAAAAAAAAAAAAAGCCTATCAGTGAATTGTGGTGGATACATATGAATCATTTCTTATTGTCTTTCCTATTACCTTATGTATCATTCTACTTGGAGCATAGCATTAGCATTATTTTCTTGAAAATAACATTTTCTTCAATTCTATGACATTTTAATCCAGAAATGAAAAAATAGTATTTGTATTTATGCCGAAAAATATAGGCTTATTCCTTCCTATTAACTTTTTAAACTTAATTTAAGTACAAATACTTTTTACAAAATTCACCAACAGCAATATCAAATGTGTACAAAGCCAAAATAAAGACTGACGTGGAAGATTTTCAATGGCATATGTCAGTTAGCATTTCCTTTTCCTGTTGGAAATCTCTTCTACTTTATCGTGGTAGAATGACCCGTTTTAGGTTAATTCATAGTTATTGTATTAAGTAGAGCACTCTGAACATTATTAGCCGAGCCCTGGCAAACTGGAGAACCGGAGCAGTTCTGATTTTTTTTCTTTTATTTTTTTTTCCCCACTGATGTATCCAACACTTTTAACTGCTTTTCATCTATTCTGTAAGCATAAATTGCAAGCTATTTGCTGTGGCGTACAGTGATGGTTTGTGATGTGCTTGTGGTGTGGGCTTTGTCCTGTGGCAGGACTGAGACCAATTTGAATGTGGCTTGGACCCCGAGGGCTGCTCTGCAGGGGAGCTGGCGAGGTCCCCCTTCACGAGAACCAGGGACATTGGGGGACACAACCCAAGAGAGGCTGTTGGTAGAAGAAGTGGTGTCCTCAAACCAGGACAAGGAGGAAGCTTCCAGGGGCCGATTACTGAGGCTCAGAGAGACTGAGGAGGGTTTGTAATTGGGGATTTCTGTGGCAACAGACTTGGGGGAGCTGCCAAGGTAAAAAAGGAAGGTGAAGGACAGAAAACGCCTGGGAGAGGCAGCAGGAGGAGCTGATGAAAGCTGTCCCCACGGCCTGGTGGCAAGCAGGTCGAGGGAGGTCATCCTCCCCCTCTACTTTGCCTTGGTGAGGCCACACCTGGAGTACTGTGTCCAGTTCTGGGCTCCCCGGTTCAAGAAGGACAGGGAACTGCTGGAGAGGGGACAGCAAAGGGCTATGAAGATGATTAGGGGACTGGAACATCTCTCTTATGAAGAAAGGCTGAGGGATTTGGGTCTCTTCAGTCTGGAAAAAAGACGACTGAGGGGGGATCTTATCAATGCTTACAAATACTTAAAGAGTGGGTGTCAGGAAGATGGGTCCAGGCTCTTTTCAGTGGTGCCCAGTGACAGGACAAGAGGTAATGGGCACAAACTTGAACATAGGAAGTTCCATCTCAACATGAGGAGGAACTTCTTTACTTTGAAGGTGGCAAAGCACTGGCACAGGCTGCCCAGAGAGGTGGTGGAGTCTCTGTCTCTGGAGACATTCCAAACCCACCTGGACGCGTTCCTGTGCCACCTGCTGTGGGTGACCCTGCTCTGGCAGGGGGGTTGGACTAGATGATCTCCAGAGGTCCCTTTGAACTCTACCATTCTGTGATTCTGTGGTGCAGGGTCTTGGAGGAACATATGGCCTTGGGCTTCTGACTTGACACCCTACTGGGAGCATGGAGAAAACTGGGCGAGGGGCTTGCTGGTGGTGCCAGAGGGGAGGGAGGTGGCTGGAGGCCTGGGTGAATATGCAGAGCTGCAAAAGGTGTGGAAGTGCGAGTGGCCGAAGCCTGAGGAGCCAGCCGTGCCCTGGACCAGAGGGCCGAGGGCAGCTGTGATGCCCATGTCTCTTCGGGAGCTGGTCCCCGGGGTGGTGAGCCTCTTGCAAGCATGCCCGGGTGGAAAGTTTCAGTTGTGCCCAGGGAAAAAGTACTGTCTTTTAGCTCAAAACTTAAATATAAATGGTAAATCAGCATCGTGTATCACCTGGTCCTAAGTGGCAGACATCACGTAGAGCTGCTCTTTTAACAATAGTAGGAATTGTGTTAATGTGAAAGATCATTTTTTACCTGTTATTAATTATTTAATAAGGACTGATGGAATGAACAAAAAAGATTGAGCGCAGTAAGTACAGAACTTACAGACTTCCCTGGAAATTCTTTAATATTTGATGCAGAGATTGTTATTACGAGCAAACCTATGGTCGCAGCAGGTATTAACTAAAATGGCCTGTGAAAGGAATGTGATTTCCTCCTCATCTCTCCCCCTCCATCCTCCAGCCCGGTGGATGTGCTGCTGATGGTGAGTTTTATTGAGCAGCCATGGAGATCTGCGGCACAGCTCCCCCCTCTCCTCCTTTCAGGCATGGGTTGCCTTCCTCTGTGATCACTGCGGCAATGGGTTTTAGCCTCTGGGAGCAGAGTTTACCTCCACAATTTATTTCTCTATTTCCAATTTCACACTGCAAACTTCCCGAGTGTGGTTCCCGGAGAGAGGGGTGGCTTGCCCTGAGCTCGCTGGTGATGGATGCCTCGGGGCGGTCGGGAGGAAACGCGCTGAGAACATGATGGAGAGCCCAAGTGCCCTGTCACCATTTTGCCCCAAATGAACCGCAGCCCACAGACCAGCTGTGGAGAGGTCACGCTAGTCACTCGTGCATAGCACGTCTGTGGAGCAGAGGAAGGGGAGTGAGCCCGGAGCTGGCCTGGTGACTGTGGCAACCCTGTGGTTGGGGAGAGGTGGCCAGCAGGGCCAGCAGATCCCTGGGTGCAGCCGCTCCAGCGCAGGACTCTAAGCCTGCTTTGGGGGTGTGAAAGGTAGGAAAGGAAAACCCTTCACTTTTGGGCTGGCTGATTTCACTGTGTCCGGCAGCCCTCAGCACTACAGGGCACATGTAGGAGTGCATGCACCTGTCATTTCTCTGAGGTGGCGGCCATTTCCTGAGACAGCCATTTCCTGAGACAGCCATTTCCTTGCAGAGCCCCACCTGTGGTGGCCATTTACCTGAGGCAGATATTTGCCTGAGGCTCCCCACATGTGGTGGGCATTTGTGCCAGGTGGCTGTTTGCCTGAGGCTCCTCATGCACGGGGGCCATGAGGTGGCTGTTTACCTGAGGCACCCCCTGTGCAGCGGCCATTTTGCTGAGGTGGCTGGTGTGCTGGTTGTAATCTCTGAGGGGACAATGTGTCCTGTAGGCTGTGACTTAGGAGTAGTGAGAGGACAACAGTGCTGCTAACATCTTAGAGCAGGAATTGGTGACGGCCAAGAGATGAGTGGGCCAACAAAGGGCAGCTCCGTGCTGCTCTCTGGCCTGTTGCACATGGAAGCACAAAGCAGCCCTCAGGGAATGGCCGTGAGGAAGCACTGGGCCAGAGTGACTGAACTCGTATCCTCCTGGGGAAAGCATGAAGCTTCATGCTTCGTGAAGGAGAGCTGGGTTGGTGGCTTTATCTAATTTCAGTTTGCCTCACCTGTTTGGGTTGGGTGTTTTTTGGTTTTTGGTTGGTTTTGTTTTTTTTTTTTTTTTTGTCATTAGATCTTGTTAAACTTACTCTGCAGGATTTAAAAGCCATGATAACAGGTATTTTCTCCTTTAAGAAAAAAAGTAATCAAGGCAGCTTTTTAATTTTTTTATTCTTCGTCCCTTGGTTTGAGTTCTAAAACTTCTTCTATACATCCTTCTAATTTTTTCAATATCCTTAAAACATGAGAAGAAGTCCATGTGCAGTGTTTTGTTATGTGTCTCAGCAGGGCCTTAGAGATGAGCAGAACCACTTCCTGGTCTCTTGCGGCTTCTCCTTTTTCCTGCAACCAAGGACCACGCTGGAACTTGCCACTCATTTTAGAGTTGCTGCTGTGTGTCCCCCACTCTGTAGGTGTGGGTGACAATCTTCATTCATAGGTTTGTAACTCTAAATTGGGATGCGCTAAAACTTTTTTTTTTTTTTTGTGTAGACTCAGCTTAAGTATCTGGGTCCATTCTGAATGAATACCCTCAACTTCATCGTTTATCATTCTGATTGTGTTTGCTGCTACTTGTATTTGCAGGGATGTAATATTTACCTCCAGACTGTAAATACTGTATTGTCAAGGGGACTGACTTCTGTTGAGTCATGATTACCTCCTACAAATGTTTTTTTCGGTTTCTTTTCTTCTTGTTTTCAACACTTACGTAATTTAGTCAGTTTTTAATCCATTAACTATATACTTTAGGGCTTTAAAAACCTGATAGAATTCTGAGTATATTGCATTTCTGCTCTTGTCTTTATCAGCCAAACTTGTAATCCCATCAAAGAATGAGGTGTCTTTGACTCTGTGGGAACTGCTCATGGAAAATATGCTACAAAGACATTTGGAAGAGCTGTTTTGCTTGAGAATTACAATGTTGTGGAATAATGTAAGTAAAAAAGACTTTAAACTTTTTCAGTCCTTTAGTGTTTTCAGATATCCATGCAGGTTAATGTTGGCATCTTTTCTAAGTGAACTGTGCATGCAGTTTATGGAAATTTGCATGACATTTTTGCCAGCTTCACAGGTCTGAGCCTTTTGGTCGAATTTTTATTCAAACCTTGGGGATAAGAGCAGTGTGTGGCACCAGCTTTACCTGTCTTCAGCAAATTTGTTCCCCCTTCAAAATGTGACAAGTTTGCATTTTTAACAAAATGGGCACTGTTTGACTGCATTGCTGTTTCATTCCTCATGATGATGTAAAATTAGAATGTAAATTTGTTTTTCTTTGCAAACATTCTTTTTCCTATCCATTAAGCACCTGGGGGCTCAAACTGACCTAAATTTGCATTTCACTTTCTTGCTTTTTTCATTCTATAAGTCTTTTCTGTACAAGTATTAAAAAAATTGAGAACCTCTTTTATGAAATAAGTTAACTAGTTGTGGATTTGTTCTAAGTCCACATAATAAAAAAAAACAACGAAACAAAAAAACCCCCACCTACTATATTCTGCAACACAAAGGAATTCAAGTATGAGAGGCCGATAGCACAGTTGTAAGGTAGCTTTTTCCTCTTGCCTGCATATTTATTTGATGTTAAGGTAAAATAACATGAATTCTCCCATCCCTTTTTTTCCCTCGGCAATTAGTGGAGACTTAAGGCTTCAGAAAATTGTGTATGAAGAGTATGTACAGGCAATACAAGGGTAATGTCAGAGTAGTAATGACTTTATTGTTTCTTTTGCATGTCTTCATTTTTTTTCATGTGATTTATTAACTGTGATTTGTTTATCACTTGTGGCTTTTTTCCCTGCTTATATTTGGCTTATTTTTCTCTGTGCAGTAGTTAAGTAGCTAGAATGCTACCATTGGTAGTTCTGTTGCCTACTGAATGCTTTCTTTCTTCTGAGATGAAAGTGTGCTTCAGCTGTGTAGCTATCAAAGAATCATGTGATCCCATCCTCATTGTGCAGAGGAAAACATCTATTTCGATTTCTTTTTGCGTGTCTATCCAGGGCATGGCTAATGTAAATGGAAATTAGATTGTTCGTGGGCACACTTACAGCTTCAGCATCAGTATAGTGCAAAACAAAATTAAAAGTGGGGAAAGGAATTAGCATGCAAGTGGATCATCTCTAATGTTTAGAAATGGAATAGTTTTTACTCCTTCTTTATAAAAGTCTTCTGCTAGAAAACCAAAATCATACAGAGAATATGCACTAATTCTTTCAGTGGCAAAAAGTTTTCAGCTTATAATACTAGAAATAAGGACAAGACACGATCACTTCCAAGCCCTATAAAAACCTTTTTATCCTTTACCTTAAAATCTCTAATTGTGATATGTAGGAGCAAATATTTAGTCTTAAGTACAATAATATGCATTTCTGATGTATCAGAAATGAATGAGAGAAGAAGACATTCAGGTAAACACTAGCATTTAATTTAGCACAAAATCAGCTACAGGAGATTTAAACATAATCCTTGATTCTGCAGAGCTCAAACTGCTACGTTTCTTACCTAGCACAGCACTTAAGCACATACTTACCTCTAAGCATTTACATAGTTCTGCTGAGATCCGTGAGGAATATTCATGAACTTAAAAACAGAGCAATGACAGAAATGCTTTGTTAATTCAAGGACAGAATGCTTTTAACTTTGCAGGATCAATCCGTTCTTCCTTTTTGTGCCTCCTTTTTCAATTATTTTTTTATTTAGCTATTATAATGTAGACTTTGCTGATCTCTAACGGGACTCTGGTTTTATGTGTATCTTTTATTGGATTAAAAACAAAAAAGATGATGATTTTCCTTTCTAGAGAAAAAGTAATAGTCCCACGTGTATTGTTACGTGACTTTCCAGGCAGAGAGGAGCACCAGGGGAATTGTTAGTGTGCACATTAACTCTAAAACCTGCTTGCAACCACTGAATTTTTTAATGCATTTTAGTCTAATCCTGCTGTGCGCTTTTTGACAACACTGTAGGTACAGTTGTGTCTCAGTGACTGCCTGACAGGGTCAAGCCTCTTCTGCACCCACCAGCCAAACCATATTTTCCTTTCAGTGTTGATGTTGTGGCAATTGTAGACATATTATTGCCCTAGATGTGATAGGACTATCATTTGTACTAAACGTGGTGGGTGGCAGACTGATGGTGTGCCAAATGATATCTCAGTATGGCAAAATATGGTATTAGCCAGAAGCATCTTAGCTTTGCATGCCATGTTAACGGAGTTACGTTGCGTCTGGTGGCCAAGCAAGTTCACTCAGAGCCCTCTTCACTTGCCACTGCTGCGTACAGATACCCCAAGAAAAAAGGGCATCCTAAGAAGCATAACATGTTAGCTAGAAGCTGTGTATCATTACCTCAGTGAGATATTTCTTTCTGTAGTGTTTTTTGTTCCACCTGTGCAGTGTCACAATGCAAAGAGGGGACTGGAAGCAGGGGGGGAAGGAAGGGCTGGTCTTCCCATTTCACAGAATGAGGTGTGGAAAAATTAGCCCAAGGCTACAAATAATGTCTGTTGTAGATCTGAGAGTGGAAGACTTATGAGCCACAGGTTGTCATCTTGGCCACCGCCTTGACTGTGGTGTTGCAGAGTGTGTGCCTCTTCTGTCACACAGCTGGAAGGAGTTTAACTTAAACCACTTGCATGCACAGGTCTGCATCTTCCTCATCTCTAATGACGCACTGCACTTAACTGCTGCTTTGCGGAGCCCTGCTAGGTCAGACTATGGAAGAATTGCACCAGACAAGGATAAGTGGTGTAAAAACGACCCTTTGTCTACAGAATAGAACTGAAGGCAAATTTTTTCCACAAAGTAGTTCAGCATTTCTATGGTAAAATTGGTAAAAGAATGCAACTTCCTGTACTGTTTTTCAATAGTCCAAAAATCTGCTAAATGCAGCATTTCCTTTTAATCCCTGTGGTTTTTTTCCATGAAGACTTGATTTCTAGACTGCTTTATAGGTATTAGCAGACAATCTAAAAATTGGAGACTGGGCAGATGTGAGAATATACTGTTTTAAACAGTTGGTAGCTATTGAAATCTATGGGAAAAACGTGTCAGACAGAGGAGACTATCTCAGAATGGACTGGGAGATAAATTCACCATTTTCAGTGCTGTGGAGTCCAGTGCTGACTATGGAGATAGTCTGATCCTCCTGCTTTCCGTCCTGTTCAGTAACAAATGGGCATGAAGAAAAGTGGGCGACATAAGACAAACATCTATGTTAATAGTGTGC
Source organism: Fratercula arctica (assembly GCA_947846985.1). Taxonomy (NCBI): domain Eukaryota; kingdom Metazoa; phylum Chordata; class Aves; order Charadriiformes; family Alcidae; genus Fratercula; species Fratercula arctica. The sequence continues at coordinate 34,716,553 of CANTUZ010000010.1, forward strand.
TGTTGAGTTTGACAAATGTGCTCAGGAAGCGAAGCAATAAAAGATTTCAGGGTTTAGACCAAGCAATTACTTTGGGACTTGCAGAATGGACTTCAAACTGGCTGTCTGTGTATGCTATATCTGTTTTGGAGATTAAAATGTCAAAGTTTTATAATGCTGATTCTTATCAGTGTCAAAGAGACCCATAAATGTAGGTTATCCTTGTATTGCTTTATGTAAGGGCTTCAGAAGGCTTGTGAAGTGTTATAGGCTGAAATTTGGAAAATGTTTTGAGTCAAAAGTTCACAGGCTTGTTTTGACCCCTGTAATAAACACATGTTATTTCAGGTAAGATGAATTAAGCTGGAGAAAAGGGAGCAAAGAGATCAGAACACACTGCGAGCTATCATACATGGGTGCTTGTTCAGTGTAACTCTGTTTCAGTCAGTGCAGGTGTATCGTGTATCAGCCAAAGACCACTGGAGGTAGCAAGAGAATACAGACAGACCCCTATGGATCCAGGAAATGGGGAACTTGCTCTTTAGGGTCAGTTGGTTTTCCTTTCAACTTCTTTAAAATTTAGGATGTTTTATGATTATCTGACATGAATATTTTAAAGCAATTCTAAGAAGAAACACAAAGTCATGACTAACGTGCCAGCATGTGCTTAACTTAGCATATGGTTTATGTTTCCTTGGAGTTTCTTTATTAGCTAATGAAGGAAGGTAGTGGTATTTCCGTGCATATACAATTCAGAAGGTTTAAATTCTGTCTTTTTTGAAGTCAAAGTATAGAATAGTGTGTTTAGTAATTTCTTCCTGTATAGCTGGCAGGTCTGCTCTTTTTGGTTTTTTTTTTTCAACAAGTCAGTGAAAATTGAAATAGGCTGTAGTGAGCCAAACTATAAAACATATATGGACGTTTATTGATAGCAGTCCCTGTGCTCTACTCAGTCACAAAGATAATAGAAATGCTTCACAATATAACCTGAAGACTCTTTTCTGACCCTTTGCCATTTAGGAATTGCCCAGCCTCTGTGGTAGGTGTTCATTTGTCTTTCCCACTTCTCTGTAAGCTTTATATTACTTTTTTTTTTTTTGTATATAACATAGTACCCTTTATGTGTATAATGGAGATTTTTGACAGTTTCATATATATTGAAATCTTTCCATGGGGAAATGATTTAGTATAATGGGTTTTATGTTGTTAGGATCAAAATTGAGCATATACTTTTGAGCTACTTTGTAACCAGCCCCATGAAAAGAATTCTCCCCAAAATGTCAAAACCCTCTGTTGTAAGTGCTATATTTTCTTACTTCTTTCATTTTTGCCACAGATTTTTCACTGGAAGGGGGAGCTAAAGAATTCTATTACTTACAGCATCTTTGTGGTGGATGACATTTAGCTTTGTCTAAAGGAGTTGTGCAAGATTTACCAAGCAGGGAGAGTAAATAGAGGAAGGAAACTCCAGGCGGGTGAATGTGTTGTTACCCAAAGCTGTCCTGGGGTGGGCTGACTTTACAACTCTGGTGGTCTGGGTTGTGCGGTGAGAACACCATGAGCAGAGCATTGTGTCTGTGCAGGCTCAGATTGACCTCACTGGGCCACATGGAGCTTCTAAGGTCCTGATGCTCTTCAGGCGAGATTAGAGCATAGTGTCAAAAAAGCTAGTTTTTCCTGTGAACTACTAACACAAATGCTTTCACTCTGTGCTCTTATTTTCTGCTATATTGCCTGCAATCCAGAAAGGATTCAGAAGGAAAAGTAAGATCTTCCCTGAGGATGTCCAGGGTAGCACAAAGTGCCACTCTAGTGGAAGAATGGGGGGGGGGGGGGGTGTGGGTGTAAAAAAAAAAAAAAAAAAAAGTTTTATCACTTGCTGGGTTTGAAGTCTGCAAAAGGTCTTACGTGTCTGACTATTTGGCCCTTTGTTGTACATCACTTGAATAAATGAAAGTTCTTCTTGTACTTCACATAGCAACCCTGAAAGGATCAGGAAAAAGGGACAAATTTCAGCAAGTAAATAACAGAATGAATTGGATGAAAAATCAGTCCCAGTTTTCTATTTTCAGTTTTTCCAGTGGTCTTCAGGGAGTGAAGCAGTTGCTGAGGAGGACTGGCCAGTGAAACAAGGGTCTTTTTTTGGCTGGTTGGTTTTTTGTTTTTTTTTTTTTCCTCCGCCGCTCTACCTCCGCAAACGTAGGTGTTACTTCTCCACTTGAGGTCTTTCAGCTTCCTTTTAGCAATGGGGAGCGCTTGTTATTTTTACCACTTAGCTGCTTTATTTCAGGTAAAAAAATGTCAAGAGCTTATTTAGACCTTTCTGGGCAGCTGCTGCGGAAGAAGCAACATTGTTTATTGCTATTGCTGGAGCACAGAGTAAAGGAGGATTGCACCAGGATTTGTGCATAATTAGAGATCTGTGAAGGGACAGGGCCTTGAGGAACCTGAGGACAATCATGCTTTCTTGATCTGATGGAGAGCATTCGCTCTGCCCATGTACTTGAGACTGGCTAACAGCTGAAGCATGTTCTTAGTGGCAACATGAAACAAATGCTGCAGTGAAATAAGCTTGGAACAGAAACAAATGGGCTGACAGCAGTATGCAAGTCTGCTGTGACTTTTTCAATGTGCATGTAATACTTGGAAGTAGTTGATTGTAAATGCAGGGATATACTTTGGGGTTTGAATTGTGATGTGCCTCCCCCTGCCCAGCATGCCAGCTCTGGTTCTGCAGCCATGCACCTCTGCTGAGTCCTGCACTGGGAGCAGTGTCCCTCTCTGCCAGCTGAGGACTTGGGGCTAAGAGAGCTTAGCAGGCTGATGGAGCAAACAGGGGAGTACTGGATAGCAGTGATTCAGCAAAGGGACGTAAGCCCATGGCACTGCAGTCCATGCTGATAAGAATCATCAAGGGTTTTGTAACAGCGGTGAGTTTAAAACTGGATCATCTCTCTCCATCTGACTCTCTTCTTTGTCTTTTAAACTGTGTTCGCAGTCTCTGACACTTGTCACTGTGTGACTAGTCAAAACATAGTCATTAGAGCTGAGTTATTTTAACTGGGAGAAAGAACTCATTATTTTAGAATAATTTGAGAGATAAATTCTGCCATTTAAATTTAGCAGCCCTAAAAACTGAAATATCTTGTTGAGAGGAGTGGTGACTTTTGGAAACTAAAGCAGCTAATCCTTATGGACCATGGCACACAAACTCTGGTATCAATGGCATTGATGTAAGCACCTTGAATATCTAGGAGCTGATTTGAGCAAACACACACACACGTGCAAAAAAACCCCAAACAACAAAGCCATAGCATGAACAAGCTGGGTGCTGGACTAATATGGTACAAAACTGTTCCTGGCCCCCAAGATGTCCTAAAAATTTTACCTGTGTTAATGCTTTGTGGTCAGCAATGTGGATGTGCCAGAAAAATATTTCTAAGATGTGCCTTATTACCATTTTGGCTTTTTGTACTTTGCGCTTGTATTTATATTTTTTGATCCCAGGGTGAGATAGCTGTATTCCCCAATCTTGTCAGTGCTTAAATATATACTTAATTCTGTGCAAAGATTTAATCATGAGTCTAACTGTTTACAGTACCAGAGCTTTAATACCTTTCAACTTCCTCATGCACTGATGCTACCCCCAGTGCTTCACAGACTTAAAGGCATGCTATGGTGTGTTAATCTCTTTCTGCCTTAGCTTTTAGTTACTGGAAGTAAAAGGGGAAAGAGATGTGTTCAACTGAGATTAAAAGAGAGGACAACAGCATGAAAGAAAGAAAGAGAAGAGAGAAAAACAAGAAAGGCATTTCAGGCAGTAGAAACACTGTACAAAGGGTCACACTTGCCATCATAAAAAAAAAAGGCTACAAAAGATTCAGGACTTTGTGGTCAGGTAAAGAATTGGGAGGGGCAAGACAATGTGATAGAGGAAGAAAAGAAAGGACCATCCACTGGAGATACGGGGAAGAATTATGAAATACTAATCCACTGATAGTCTGATGTGTGAATCTGATCTAACTTTCTGTTCTTAGAATAAAAGTGGCTTTGGTGCTGGTTATTTTCGTATGATAAATGAGTAAGCTTAAAGGAAGGAGGGAAATCTCTCTCCTTTCCCACTGTTCCTCATGAAATACTGATGTATCAATATGATCTCAGTATGCTTTTGGGTTTCTCTTGTGGCCCTTTGCTTTATATACTATAACCTAAGAAATAGTTTTCTTACCATGTGTGGTATATAGCAAAATGTGATGCTGTGTAAGCATTTAGATCTTTAATTTTATTGCAATACATTAACAACTTAGAAATTGTGCAGTGAAAAACAGTGGGTGGGGTTGGGCTTAGAGATACTGCCAAAGAATTCCTAACATCATGGTGGTTACTCCTGCTAGGGAACTTGGCTGAAGATGGGGTATACCTTGGGTATACCAAGGATTTGGGGTTCAGCCTCTAGAAGTCAATCTAGATCAGATGATGTGACCCAAAAACCTGTCAGACATGCTTGTAATGGTAAAAAAATTCCATTTCGTGTTGTCGACTTTTCATTACTCTTTGTGTCACAAAAATTGTTCACTTCAAATCTCCCGTGTTCCTGAGCTGAATTAAATTGGCTGAGTTCTGGTTTGATGTTGTATTTGCTCTCTGTTTGCTAGATGGACCCAAACTATTGTTGTCTTTTATCCTCTGAAGGAAGTTAAAGCAGAAAAATAAGTGAATGTGCTTTTTGATAATGAGAGAGAGGAGAGCGTACATCACATGACAACAGAAAGCAATCGCAGGAAACAGCAATTTCTCCCCACTTCAAGAAAAAAACCTCAAAATAATGAGGAATGTTGTCATTAAAGGGAGAATCATCTCTAATCTTACTTTGTCTATCATCTTCTACTGCAGAGCTTTCATCAGTAGTCTTCCTCATTCTGTCTTATTTTAAAAGCAAAAATTAACATATAATAAATTAATAACATATTATTATATGTTGAAAAGAATTGTTGTCAGACACTCCAATGTAAACACTGCCTGGCTTTGAGGAAAATGTTATTCAGTTGATTCTCTTGGAAGATCAATGGCCAAAGAAGCAATCTTTAGGTCAGCGTGTTCATGATGCCTCAGTAGGACACTAAGGCTGACGAACTGATCTTCACATATTGAAGGATGGTTCAGATGCAACGACAGTTGGGAAGTGATAAGAAGTTTAGAGAACATGACCTATGAAGGGAGGCTGAAGAAATGGGGTTTGTTTCAGCTGAAGAGGACTGGCAGATGAGGGGGATCGAGGGGGTAGGAGTTGGGGTTATACTTATCGATACGTAAGCAGTTGTTGGAAATGGAATAATAAATGCTGTGTTACTGCTAGGCTAAGGAGCAATGCATTGAACTTGTGATGCTCTTTAGTTTGTTTCAGTTACAAAATAGGCATAATGCCCTAATTTTAATGGTAGATTTGAAAGGGTAAAAGATATCTGGGGAAGCTGTCTGAGCCCTTAAGGGGTTTTTAGGAGCATGTCAGCCGAGCATTTGGTGTTGTCAACTTATATGATCCCGCATCAGTGATGGAGTCTCCAGAAGTCATTTTCAGCCCACATTACTATGATTCAGATTATATGTACAATACAAAGGGTGGAAAAGTATCAATTGTATGAAAAACAATTCTGACTTTTGGGAAGGCTGTGATTTAATGCCCCCCTCCTCTCCCTCCGTTGCATGAGAGCCCATGCCTATCTTTAATGGAAGCCTTTCTACTCATATTATAGAAGAAATACACCTGAATTAAAGTTGCAGTTGATGTTCTGTTACCCCTTCTTTTTTAGAGATTTTGAGTATCTCAAGCCTCACCTCTTCTCTCTTCAAGGTGATGAAGGAGCAAAAGAAGAGCTGATGTAGGCACCACCCCCCAACAAAACTTGCCATACTTTGGCTGATGAGTACATGCCAAAACTGCCTTTTTATTATCTTCATTCAGAAATTGTTTGCCCCTTAGTGGTTCAGGAAAATATTTTTTTTTTCTTAATAAAAAAATAGGACACTTTCACCAAGCTGTCCCCTGAAGCCTTGTGGAAACCTGAAGTCTAACGGGGTAGCTGAGATTTCAAAATATGTCAAGACATAAAAAGTTCCCTGCTTCTCTGAGAAATGAGACTTTGCTGACTTTAAATATTTCAGTCCACCTTTACTCTCACAACTTTGGTCTTAAATTTGTCCTTCTAGTCTTTAGAAGAACATTCTCCCATTTCCCTGAAAGACAGAACCTGTCTTATGAGATCTCCATGCATAACTTCAAGCAATTTACATAGAAATGTCAAGGTAAAGCTTGCAATTGCTTTACCTTGGGGGCTCACATATGGTAAACAAAATACAATAGGAATTGGGTAGTAAAATATGAGTGTTCATGAGCTCAAATAAGGATTTTCTATCTCACTAGTAAAAGTGAAAAGCTTTGTTTAAATTAATAATTTTATTAATTATTACCTGGCATAAAATGGCAGCTACAGAATGCACTGAGAATTGAAGATAACTTAGTTGGCCTGTTGTAAAGCAAATTAATATTAACAATCTGTCTATTTTTCCATGTAATTAAGCAATAATGATCAAAGCTCAATGCTTTTCTTGGAGATTGATGATGACTTTGAAAATTAATGGTGTGAGGTGAAAGCAAGGACCATTAGCCATAGCAAATTGTTAAGAATCCAGAAAACACACTGGGCTGACTCATTCAATTTGTTTTATGATTCTTTAAATACTGCTTTTTCCTCTATTTATTAGAAAACAAATTGATATTCATACATGCTAAATAGTGCAAAATTTAACATTTTCATGGTAAGCAGCCAAATAAAGGGTAGACTCAGGTTCCAGCCAGGGTCAGCTCTCAGAACAAGCGTAATGACTGTGTCTGGCACTGTTACCCAGAGTTTCTACTTCTCTTTTCACCACATGGATTCCAGCATTCATTCCTGGTACTTAGTCATGTTGCTCTCGCTCATGACATTACTCTCCTACTAGGTGGTTGAGGCAAGACTAGCGTGTGGTGTTTGCAAGATCAAGTCCTATACATTGCTACCTTAGTGCCTAGTAAAGGAAACACATCGTCCCTTTCACTCTACTTGTGCACGGTGGGAGAGACGTTTCTGAGATAATTTTTTTTCTTTTTAAGAGTTGTCCTTCATTATTAATGTTTTCAGATCAAATAACGGACAGCAAAAATTTCAGCAGAAACTGGCTATCTGGGTCTTCGCTCCCAGGTAGCTGCAATACAATTTACCAGATCTAAAAACTGTGTTCTTCACTTGTATCTGGGCACTCGCTGCAGTCAACAGCGTAACTGCTATTCAGTTCTCTGGTGCAACGTCAAGATTAGAGCTCTTCCTTTTTCTCTTTTTTTCTTTCTTACAATAGCACAAATCAGAAGTAATTTAGTTGAAATCAATGGAACTACATCTCTGAGAGGTGACTCAAATCTAAGCTATTGCCAATTCATGCTACACTCATTCTACCACAGTTCACTATGGGAATACTGCTGTTTCAATTAGACATGCTATGAGAGAAATCTCTTTCACTAGGGCTTTTAAAGTGGGGATAGTTACTGAGATTTTAAAACTGTTTCTGAAATGTTTTACTTAAGTTTCAACCGGGGGAGGTAGACAAACACCCTTTGCTATCATTTGTTGTCTAGATAGTAAATGGACACCAATATTTGACAACATTTGCATTTTTTTTTTAGACATTCCTTTGCACTGACCGCAAAAGATGGCTTTAATACTCAGTGATAGGCAGACGAACGTCTGCAGACAGCTATACTGCAAAAGACACAAGTAGCCCTAATACTAAACAGTCTGGTTTTCAGCTAAAAATGCTGAACTCTCCTCTGCTGAACCTTGCTTATTTCTCCTCTGCAGGGGCAGATTTGTTTGTAAATGTTTGAGAAATTAGAGAGAAGCCTGTTGATCCATTTATTTCTTTAAAGCAAATGTTTCTATTTGAAGACCAGAATAAATCAATAAACTTGTTCAGAATGGTTTCCTGCATAACACAACCAAGCATGTTGCAAAGCCAGGCAGGTGGATTAGAGGGGTGGGGAGGGGTTGATTTGTTTGTTTTTCTTTATTCCTGAATGACTTCTTCATTGCAATTTCTGTTTCTTTATATTTTGGTTGGAGATTGAGACAATGGAAACAACCTGTAATTTACTGAAAACCAGCCAACAAACCAATCCCTCTATTTCAGTAAATGTTACTTCTGTTCTGATCTTTAAATGTATTAGTGGAACAGAACACAGGTTTTGGCCGTACTAAAAGTGAGATAGTACAAAAGTAATCTTTTCCCTGCAGCAGATTGCATAGTATTCAATAGGATCCCGCAGACATCTATGAATATGAATAGTTGATTGTAAAAATGCTAGAAGCCTTGAAACAAAGGCCAGTCTTCTCTTTGATCACAGTGTGGATGTCAAGTCTCATTAACAATCACATAAAATTATATGCTGTGTGGTTTTGTTTTGTTGTACAGCTTTCTCAAATGTTGATTTTTGCACATACTCTGTTGTGGCAGTCAGTCCTGACAGTGTCCCTTTAAGATTTATTCCTTGTGGCTTTTCAATGTAGCATGCAGCAATTGCTGGGAGGTTTAAGTGTGTGCTGGAACAGTCTAGAATCACAGAAGTAAGCAGTAGCATTGTATTTCGGGTTCGTAATCCATTTGTAAAAACCTACACACTGTCGTCGTGCATTTTTTAACAGGAATGAAAAGCTGAGCCAAATCAGGAGCTGCTTTGTGGTGCTGGTATGGCAGAGGTGAAAAGCTCAGGGAAGGCTGCATGGGTCCTGAGTCAGATGCCTTGTTAGTGTGACCTGGAGTAAACTGGGTAGTGTCTGTCTCCCAGTGCAGTGATACACAGTCCTGCTGCTTTATTTGCTGCAGGCATTGCTGCTATTGTTAAAGTCCACCAAAGCAACATGCGGCAAAACAAATTGTAGTAAAGCAAACCTCAGCCTCATGTCAGCGTGGAACTCCAGTGTTGCACGTGTTTTCTTGCAAAGTGTTAAGGAAAAAAAATGGGATTGCGTGGCAACCAGATATATCTGCATTGCAAGTATGCTACATTCTGCTGCGCTGTTCTGGGGTGTGAGAGTGCCTGACAAATGTGCAAGCGCTGGCCAAAGTGCAGTGCTATGAAACAGCAGGTTTGAGCATAAACCTCCCTTCTCTCTAGCCTAGAGTAACATTGGGAGAGCCTGGATAGCGCTGAATTCAGAGGTCTCTGACAAGGAGATCTGTCACACCCTCTGCTTACTCTTTTCCTTCATCTTAACTGCTGTGCTATTTTAACCCTGCCTGGTGTGGTGGCTGTGGTGACTATGTGAAGTTGTTACATGCTTTCACAAAAAGACAGCTGTTCTACACTCTCTCTTCGCTCTGGGTTACCCCACATACCTTCTGTGTGTAACGTGGCTCAGAGAAGACAGCTTCTAAACAAAAGACAACAAGCAGACTTCTCTGTTTTGTCTGTGAGTCACTGTAGGATTAAAAGGGAAGGTTGATGCAACTGCTTTTTTTTTTGCATGTAACACTTACAGAAACTCCAACTGTCTACATGCAGCATCCCATGTGATGTGGAGGCAAAATGCAGCAGACTCAGAGCTGTGCTGCAGTCAGCTTTATAAAGGCACTGATAGCCATGGCTGCTTCCATTTGTCCCCAGACAAATGAGTACCCGTACCACTGTTAGGGTGGCAAAGAAACTTGTTCACAGGGAACACCACAGAGGCTGCAGTGACTGCCTTGTAAAGGGAAATAAAATCTGCTCTTGCACTAGAGAGACAAGCCGTGGAAGACAGGCCTGGTCTGGTGTAGCTAGCTGTTAACCTGGTGGGAAAACACGAAGGTTATTCATAGCACAATCCTTCCTTCTGGGTCCTGTGAGATTTAACTTGACTTTTCAAACCCCTAGATTAGCTGCGTTTTAAATACAGTTAATTAGGATGTTGTATAACTGTAGTATAACTGCTAGCTCCAAAGCAACTTTGCATTTTTCTGTCACTGGAGCTTTCTGTAGTAACAGCTCCAGAGAACGTTATGCCACAGAAAGCATAGAATCGTAGAATACCAGGTTGGAAGGGACATCAAGGATCACCTGGTCCAACCTTTCTTGGCAAAAGCAGGGTCTAGTCAAGATGGCCCAGCACCCTGCCCAGCTGAATCTTGAAAGTGTCCAGTTTTTGGGAATCCACCGCTTCCCTGGGGAGATTATTCCAATGGCCGATTGTTCGCATTGTGAAACATTTTCTTCTTGTGTCCAATTGGAATTTCCCCAGGAACAACTTGTACCCATTACCCCTTGTCTTTTCCATGTGACTCCTTGTAAAAAGGGAGTCTCCACCCTTTAAATACTGGAACATGGTAATAAGGTCTCCCCTAAGTTTCCTTTTCTCAGTGCTGAACAAACTCAGTTCTCTCAGTCTTTCCTTGTACAGCACGTTTCCCAGTCCTTTGATCATCTTGGTGACCCTTCTCCAGATGCTCTCCAGCCCGTCTACATCTTTTTTGCATAGTGGGGACCAAAACTGAACACGGTATTCCATGTGCGGCCTAACAAGTACTGAGTAGAGTGGGATAATGACTTCTTTATCTCTGCTGCTGATGCATTTGTTGATGCAACCCAGTGTCCTGTTGGCTTTCTTTGCCGCAGCAGCGCACTGTTCACGCATATTGAGCTTATTCTCCATGAGGATCCCCAGTTCCCTTTCCACAGAGCTACTCCCCAGCCAGGTAGATCCCAGTTTGTGCTGCACTCCTGGATTATGTTTTCCCAGGAGCAAGACCTTACACTTGTCCTTGTTGAACTTCATAAGGTTCTTGTTAGCCCACTCTTCCAGCCTATCCAGGTCTTCCTGCAAGGTGGCTCTCTTTTCCAAAGTGTTCGCTTCTCCACTCAGTTTGGTATCATCAGCAAACTTCCTCAGGGTACACTTGATTCCATCATCCATATCGTTTATGAAGATATTAAACAGCGTTGAGCCCAATATCGATCCCTGAGGAGGCCCCACTTTGTGAGAGGTTGCTGGTTTGTAAAAGAGCTATTTACCATCACCCTCTGGGTGCAGCCTGTCAGCCAGTTCCCCACCCACCTCATAGACCACTTGTCTAGACCGTAACACATCAGTTTCTCTGGGAGGAGGCCGTGGGGAACCATATCGAAAGCCTTGGAGAAATCCAGGTAGACAATGTCCACCGCCTGCCCCACATCAACTGAGAAGGTTACTTTGTTGTAGAAGGCGATAAGGTTTGTCAAGCACAATTTGCCCTTGGGGACTCTGTGCTGGCTTTTCCCAGTCACATGCTTCATTTGACTTGTGATAGCCCCCAAGAGGATTCAATCCATAACTTTCACAGGGACTGAATTAAGACTGATGGGCCTATAATTTCCTGGATAGTCCCTTAAACCCTTCTTGTAGATGGGGTGACATTAGCCTTCTGCCAGTCTTCTGCGACGTCCCCAGATCTCCACAAATTCTCAAAGATTATGGAGAGTGGCCTGGCGACGATGTTAGCCAGCTCTCTCAACTCCCACTGCGGGGGGATAATGTCAGGGTCCATCAATTTGTAGGGGTCAAGCTCCTGTAATAGTTCACATATCAACTCTTCCTTCACTGATGGTGGGTCTGTGTTTGCATCAACCTGGATTGCTGTTCCCAAGGCCTGGTGCCCAACAGTGCTGGTAAAGATGGACATGCAGAAAGTGAGAACCTTTGCCTTTTCAGTGTCGTTGGTGACAAATTTACCTCTCCCGCTTAACAGCAGGCCAATATTTTTCTTCTGTTTCTGCTTGTTGTTTACATACCTGAAGAAACCTTTCTTGTAGTTTTTGACGTGTCTGGCTAGTTTGCATTTGAGCTGAGCTTTTGCTTTTCTAACTGAATCTCTGCATGTCCTGGCAATGCCTTTGTAGTTCTCAACAGGTATTCGTCCTCTTTTCCGTCTCTGGTATGCTTCTTTTTTGGTTTTGAGCAGACTCAGAAGCTTGCGGTTAAGCCAAGGGGATCTCTTTCTCTACCTACTTCCCTTACCTTTAAAGGGGATGAACTGTTTTTGTACTTCCAGGAGCTCCCAGCACTCACTAGCCCCTTTATTGTCCATGGAAGCTTCCCACGGAATCCCTTCCAGCTGAGGTCTGAGCAAGCTGAAATTTGCTTTTCTAAAATATAAAACCTTTGTCTTAGTACTAACCTTCAGCATGTTCAGCAGGATCCCAAACTCCACAACATTGTGATGACTGCAGCCAAGGCTATCACTAACAGAGGTATTTACAAAGCAGGTTTTTTTGGTTTGTCAGTACTAAGTCCAGCAGTGCCCCATTCCTGGTTGGCAAATGTAACGTTTGAATGAGGAGGCACACTTATCTTCAATTCCCTTCCCCACCACAACTGTTATCTCTCAGCTCTCCTTGGAGTCAAATCAGAGATTCCGGCTCCTCCTGTAAAACACCATGGCATGCTCCCTTTTAGACACTTCTCAGCTCAGTGGAAAAGCAATACAGGTGCTACTGTGCCTCTGAACTACTATTTTGCAATTGTTGAACAGTGAGGCGAGAGAAGGAATTGCTACTTGGTTGTCAGAAACTTTGGTATATGTGCAGCTCATTGCTGAGAATGAATAGGATATCAGTGAGATCTGTGATTTAAATACAGTTGAGATAACGTCTTCACTGCTGTGGTATCCACTCTGTTATGTGATGGTAAGACACATTTCATTTTGAAATTTGTAATTTTCTAGTGCTGTCGGTAATACAACTGCTTGCTGAGACATTCGCTATGTTGGGAAACAGAGACAAATGTGCTTCATTCCTCGTTCATTATCTTGCTATGAAATATAAAGACAAATTTATCCAGCTACTTCAAACAAAATTGTTCTCTCTTGTTGAGTCTTACAGAATTCTTTTCCCACCGTTAAGTTTTACTGCAGCAGTTTCCACACCAGGAACTTAATGTAAGTTATTAAGCAGTTCTGTTTTTCCTCATTTAAAAAAAAAGAAAAAAGTGAAATGAATGTTAGATGACATTATTATGACTGGTGTGAGGGTCTAGGCTGCTAGAAATCTATGCTGCTATTTTAACACCCACTAAAGCTATAGAAATACCTATTAAACCTATAGAATGGAAATATTAGAACATGAACAGCATATCCACGCTAAATGTAGCAGTTGTTCTTCATTTCAGCCCTCTACATTTTCTGCATTGAAACAGAAATTTGACAGGAAAACAGCTTTGAGGCCTCGTCTGTGATTACTGCTGATACTGGCAAGTACAACACAGGGTGGTCCCAGCCTCCATGGATTATATTGGGTAAAAGGACTACTTGGCATTTATTTTTTATTTCTATTGATGATGAGCCTTTTAAACTCTCTCCTCAGGATTAACGTAAGAACAGAATTGAAATTTTTTAATTATTTTTTGAATGAGGAATGGTAAAGGTATTTCCAAAAGCTTCATTAAGTTTAAAGCCCATGTTCGAAAGTTCTGTAGATGAACGTTACAGAAGTTGATATTATTGGAGGAGTTTGAAAATTAGGGTGCCATCTCAGGCCATACGTAAATTTGAAAATTAAGGCAATCTTTTTTCAGTTATTTTGCCCTTTGCCAGATGTGTCCTGATGCTATTACATCAACGACTACATTAAAAACTTTTTTACTCAGGTCAAGATCAGCTCTAGGAATGTCAGGCTCCCAGACTTTAGGAAAAAAGCCATATATACCAGTTGCTCATTTGTGTTGTTACAGCAAATATTAACAAACACTCTTAATTTGGTAATGTGAGGTTTGTTTTTTTTTTAAAAGTCATTTTGTCCTTACAAGTGATTACATTAGAAATTGGCAGTTTTCCTTTACTCTTCTATGGTGAATTGTACACAGCCTACATATCTTTGAGTCATCTGGGGTATTTCAGAGTTAATAACCTGCTAGGAGCTCACTTGTCACCATTTGACTCCAGCTTCCCTAGCTGGAACCTGAATGACTTTAAAAGACAAAAAGTAGATGCTGGAAATAAAATATACCATTTGTGAGCATTTGTTTCGGATGGTTCTGTGCTCAGGAGAGGCTGCCACTAGTGGCCAACTCACAGCAGATGGGGATGCAGTCTGGGGAGGGAAAGGGTGATGCCCAGAGTTCCCGTGCTGGCTGCCTGCATCTGATGCCATGTGCTGGGATTTGGATCATCTGATTATTGCAGATCACTGCAGAGCGTAACTCTCTGCTTTGCTGCCTGCAATAACACTTCAACCTCGCTGTTATCTGTGACTCTTTCCAGAATTTCAAACCTGACTTCTGAATGTTATATTAATTATTAATTTTTGTGATTAGGAAATGCCTTGCCATCCCTCTTGACCCGTTTTTTCCCCAGCAGTAAAATACAATATTGCTGAATGCATTTGCCTCACTTGAGTTGTTAACAGTTGCATATTTATAAATGGTCTGTATGCTACAGTGAAGTTAAAGCTGAATTCGCTGTGTAGTCCATTGCCACAAACTCAAAGAAACAAGGTCAAGTCTGGGAGAATGCCATGGCAATCAACATGTTACTCAGGCAGGAATATCAGACAGATTTATGGCTGCATTGGAGGAAAAACTTGAGGGAATGCTATAGACAAGGCAAAAGAGATTTTACCAATGGTCTTGCATGAAAGGAACCCTGCCTTGGGCAGACATGGCCTCGATGGACTACTGCTGGAGAGCTGTCAGGGCAAAGACAGCGCTGATTCCTTCTCCCTCCATGCATAAGACCATCACCTAGTGCATGACCCTTCTGGGGCATTAAAAGTAGCTGATGTCATCAGTGCTGTTGGCGTGGAAGTGTCCCAGCTTTGTTCTGTCATAGCAGGGTGTTCGGTTCTTGGGCCTGCTGTGCATATGTACCCCCCCAGGCTGCTAAAGCATTTGAAGAAATAGTTGCCACATGCGATGTTTGTGTAAGGGTTGATGGCAAGAGAAAGGATAGCTTTGCAAAGGCCTTGAAAGTGAAAACAAGTAGCACGTTTGTGCTAGAGAAGTGGGAACAAGCAGAGGAAAAGTGTGACGTGAGTCAATGACAGGTGAGGAAAAGTCTTTGCATGTATGGAACGAGGGAAAGAATGTCTGCAATAGACAGATGAATACTGAATGAGAGCTTGCTTGAAGATTTTGACTATGTGATCTTGCAAGTTGGTATCTTTTAGATATCAGGAAGAATTTGCAACATTTAGATGTAGTCAGAGTGCAAAGATGAAGAGGGATGTTTAATTTTTTCTGCAAGTTCTCGATCAGAGCTCTACCTTTAAAGCCTCTTAAATAACAGCCCCCAGACTGGCCTGGTGTGGCTTTTGCTGAAAGGTGAATTACCCTCACCTGCTGCTATGCCTGGTTCCTTTGACACTGCCCCTGGGTGTTATGCGGTATCACCATAGTTTGCTCTCAGGGCTCCACCAGAAAGAGCTAAATCAACCCTGAATGAGTTTCCCGTATCCTTAAGGAGAATCGAGGTTCATAGCAGGGAACTACAACTAGATGAGATATTTTTCTTTATAAACAGGCCAGCTATCTGATGATGTGTCTTTCGTCAGAGTATTCAGGACTCTGCAAATGCCCTGAGAGAAGAGGTCACAATGGAGCATTTTTGCTGCTGAAATCCATCCTCCTGTTTTCATCTTAAAAAGCAGCATGTACTTTGCATATGTCCTTTGTTCATTTTTCCAGGAGAGAAGGGGAAGGAGTATGGGTTGATTGATCACGTGCAGGCCATAAGATCTTTCCCAAGCATGAAGCGCTACCGAATGTCCCAACAGTCTGTCACATACCACACGTGCATTAAGTTCTTACCTCAAGCTAAGTGTTTAATCCACTATCACCCCTTCTAAACAGCATAAGGTAAAAAGAAGAAACTGAGGCACACACACAGAGATCACAGAACTATTAAAGATTTTGTCAGGGGTGATGGCCAGCTTTTAAGTTCTGATGACTGGCAGCAGCATAATGATGGTATTCATTTAGTGCAGTGAGGAAGTCAGGTACGGGAGGACTTATTTTTGCTTCCTGCATGACTATAGGGGAGGATGTCTGTCTTGGTCCCAGCATCAAGAACAACCAGGATTTCTGCACCTCAGACAGTAGAAATCCTCCTTTTAATAATAAGCCATTGGCAAAGCCACAAGACTGCAGTTTTTTTCTGTTCCCTGCTCGTAAACCAGCAAACCATATGTGTTGGGGAAGGAGCACGTGGGAAGATGTGTATTGATGCTACTCTTGCAGCTATCAATGCAGCAGTTTAAATCAGCTGAGGATCTGATACAATAGGCTGGCCGTATGGAGTTTGAGGAAAATATTTTACTGCCCATTTAAACACTTTTTTTTACTACACAAATTCTGCATTTGCAAATTTTATGTTCTTGCTTAAGAGCAACTGAAATGTTCCTTGTTTTTTTTTGAATGCAAGAGGAGGTTGCACACGTAACTGTTAACTTTATTAGCTTCACTGAAGTTCTTTCCTGGATACCTGACTGTACCTGCAGTAGAGTTCGCTAAGCATGTTCTTCAGTAGTTATTCAGCACCTACTTCTGTCCAAACGAAATGGAAGGGGAAGAATTTATTCCTCAGGTTGTTTTAATTCTGATTCAGTTCCTCTGCCAAACTTTGTTTTGGGATCTGCACAAACAAGTTCTTGGTGGCAGAGAAGATAAATGGGAGATAGCTATCCTGATATAGGCAGTCTTTGGTAATGCCATGCTTCAGTGTCAGCTGTTGATAGTATCCAGGCATCAGAGATGGGCAACTCTCACCTTTTCATTGAATGGGACAATTACAGATGAGCTGCATTTCTGCAGACAATATCAGCACCTGCTGTTCTTCCTACCTGAATATTTTCCTTTTTGTCTTGTGAAGTGTGGGTGCCTGTAACTACTGATCTTTCCTTGAACTTCACTTTTCTCTTTTTCAGTGGAGAGTTTTTTTTCTGTTTGCCTTGTTTTCAAGGCCATATGATTTCAAAAAGTTTTCCTCAATGAATTAAATTTTGTGACCTGGCATAAAAGTCTACAAATGTGTGAAATTTATTGTGATCTCTGATTGTGAACTTTGAATAGTGCTCATCAGGTCAGAAATCACTAAGTATATTGAATCTATCTTAAGGAAACAAAGACTCTTAAATCTTTCTTAGTAATCAGGAGGTGCAACCATGGCACATAGCCTTTTTTTATTGTGGCTGTGAATCTAAACTTCTAAACTGATCAGCAATTGAAATGGGATCTTTGTTCCCTTGTATTGAAAGCTTCAATTCATTCTATACACTGGCCTTTT
Organism: Fratercula arctica; assembly: GCA_947846985.1. Lineage (NCBI taxonomy): Eukaryota > Metazoa > Chordata > Aves > Charadriiformes > Alcidae > Fratercula > Fratercula arctica. The sequence continues at coordinate 34,733,848 of CANTUZ010000010.1, forward strand.
TACTGCACAAACCAGCTTTGTAATTTCCCTGGTTACTTATCTCTCTTTTCAGGTGATTTATTTTTTTCTTTTCCCTTCTTTTTTTGATTCCTCTCCCCCACCCTGTGTCCACATCTCACAACACCAGAGGCTACAAGCTCAAGGGAGACATTGAGGCAAATATTGATGTGCATCTAGAAGTGCAGGATACAGTCCTGAAGCTTTTCACCCTCTTCTTGCTTGGATAACTCTTCAATTAATTTTCTGAAGTTATTTAACTCAAGGTGTAGTCCTGAAGCATTACAGCATGAAGTCATTAGTCATGACCAGAATCCTGACGTCCTTCTCATGCTGCAGACGATAAAGCTGCTTCTTGCTTAGAGAGCTGGAAGCTGCACTGACACTGTCAAAAACTGACTGGTTTTTGTGCAACAAGAGGCAATGTACCATTTCTTTATTCCTTGCAAGTGCCCAAAAAAACTGGTAAGACCCTTCTGTGGTGCTTATCTCTTCTTTCTTAGGACTGAAAAAGCAGAGATTTTGTAGTTTTTATTGCTCTGGAATACTGCCAAAGCATATTGCAGGCGCTCCTCTGGACAAAAATGTGGATATGAGTGTCTTAATGTCACCTCTGAAATGAGTGTTGCAGGGGTCACCTTGGCCCTGCGAACGTGGTGATCCAGTACGTCTTTCAGGAACACTGTCAACCCATGTCACGGAGGAGACACGTCTAATGAGTTCAGAGATCCCATGCAGGGATATGTGCTATTTAAACCCTGGACTGTAGTGCACAGGCCAAGTGCTGAGGAGTGCACTCTTACTGCCTGTGGTGTGTCTTGGAGCTTTCCTGATCCTTCCTGTCCCTTCTTGGCCCCAGATCTTCTCTCTTTGCAAAATTTTTTTCTATTTTAATTTTCTTTCCTTCCTTGTGTGGATCTTGGAGCTGCTTATATCGCGTAGGTCTGTAAACCCACCTGTGGCTTGTAAGTGCTTTGACTTTCTGCTGTTGCCCATTTCCCAAGGCTGGCTTCTGCACTCACTGGCCATGGTGTGTCACAAGACAGGTTGGTGGTTTTTGAGAATCCATTTGCAGAACTGAAGCTCCTTCTCCTGTATAGATAAATCAATATGTTTGCCTTTTTTTTGGAAATGGGAGTTACAAGTGTATTACCCTTAGGTGTGCTGCAGCTTTTACCTTATTTCCTGCTGAAGTACTGTAATGAAGAATAGAGTTTTTATCGTGCTTATTCTGAGGAACTAGGAAAATGGTAGGTCTCAATTAACGATGTCTGGTACTGATTCCTTTTCTCCCCAGAGCCTTTATAATGGCCTAATAGCATAGAGTAACTTTGAAGAGGGTGGAAGCCACTTGAGGCTGCCAGAGCAGTGTAAAAGAGATGTGAAAAGACTTAAGAATTAGTTTACTATATGCTTTTCTTATATAATCCCATCTTGACCCCTTTTTCCTTACATCAGTTTAGTCCGTGTCCAGAAAAGTGCAGCGTTCCTGAAGTGCAAGCTTCAGTTGCTAAATAAAGTAAGAATAACAGAGACTGTAGGTATCCAGGCTGAAAGCAAAGTATTGCTTTTATAATGTTGGGAATAAAAAACACATGAGAGGGGAACTGAGAGATAGGAAGAGTTTATGTTGAACACTGAGTTCTCACCTGAAGCTGGTGCTCCCTAGGGATACCGGGCTCAGTTAGGGGCTACAGGTTTTTTGTCAGAAGTTGTGAATAATCCAACAGGGTTTCTGGTCTTCAATGTTTGTTTTAAAGGCAAAATAAGCGGTTAAAACTATAAACTGATGATCTTCCCTTAGAACATTAGTGTGTACTTCCTTTTCCAGTAGCAGCAAAATAGATGCTTAGGAAGAGGCATGGGCCACATACAGGACCTTTCAGAGTGAGGAGGGGCTGAATGCCAGCAATCACACAGATGATGGCTTTGTCATTGCTTCAAGTCACGATCTGCATTTATGAAACAACCACTTTGAGCTCAATTACAGAATCACTGGTAAATCCACAAAAGCTTATTTTCCTAATACCCTAAGGGTGGAAATTAAACACCTAAAGTCAATTTGCCATAGGATGGTGGTGGTTCTTTAACCACTGCTGTCACTTGTCTTCTGTTAGTTCTGCCTAAAATTCCGTGGTTGAAAAAAGAAATATACAAGCATTTTTCATATGATACCTTTCCATCTTGGCCCTGGGATCACAGTTTACTGACCTTTTGTAACTAATTAGTAAAACATAGATTGATTCATGTATGTTTCACTGGAACTTAAACATGTGCTAAGTACACCACAGGTATCTATAATATCTGGTCATGTGTCTTTTTAGAAATTCAAGACGCTAATTCTCCAGATAGATGCTAAGAGAGACCTTAAAAATCATGTTGGGTGTAACTCCTGTTTGAAAACAGTTCTGAAAAATCCCATTAGCACTCACCTGTCTCTTTCACACTTACTCACTGTTTAAAATGTGCCCTATGGGCTATCATTTATACTTGGAAATTACCTGACCACATGCAGGGTTAGCACTGCAGGATGAGAGCGGATGAATAAGGACTGCAAATATTAAGTAATTTGTGATTGCAGGTGATACGGAGATTATCAGAGGCTTTTTGAAATCATGTTTTATTGGAGGACTTCATTTTTCATTATTTTGTTACTCCATTAGTTAAGAATCTCCAGAAGAAAAATTACTCCTGATGTAAGATTAATTGCTATAGTGCTTCATACTTTCACCTACTTCTGGACTGCGCCTTTACAAGGGACAAACCCCTTTGCCATTGACTTCAATGGAGTCAGAGTTTAATCCTTGCTACAGGGAGCAGCTCAGTAAGAATATCCTTGGTAACCAGTGTATGCTGTTGCAGCCTCTGACATTTATTCATCCAAAACCATCAGAGCTCTGATAATAGAAAACTAAGCTTTCATTTTCAATTCTGATCCTTTAAATTATGCTGATACATCATCTTCTGGGAGTGTTTATGGGGTGTAATTTAATCATGATTTTTTTTCCACCTATGGATTATACAATAGGTAAATTAAAATTGAAGCACTGATGTGAAGCTGTCTTTTGCTCTAATTAACTGAAATGATTGTGCAGTATTTACAATTACTTTTTCTTTTCACATAATGCTGGTGGTATACAGAGCTTTGTTTATCAATTTTAGTTCTATATTATTCACACGCTGAGAGAAATGCATAATTTAATAATATATTCTCTCATGCTCTGTTTTCCAATTTCCTGACTTAATCCCTGTGAAACCCTATTAGTTGTGTTCTCAATGAATATTTATCTCACATTGACTTTATTTCGGCTTTTGTCCTAGTGACAAAGGTTCCTGTAGTAGCATGTGTAAAACCAGGGTATGACAAATGGGGTGGCATATCTTTCACTTAGGTAAAGGGAGTTAAAATACCAACTCCATAGCTGGTGTAGCAAGATTAGATCTGCATTCTATAGTGTGCAAAAGTACTCCTGAAGTCAAAAGTGATCAAATCTTCCTGCAAAAGGACTGTAGCAACGTCCAGTCAAGAGTCACAGCTGTCATTAGATTAATGAAAACCAAGTCTGGAATTAATGTTGATCATCAAATCCTGAATTTCACTACTTGTGAAAATCAAGCCATCTCTTGCTCCTGCTTTCTGTAGGTATGGGACCACAGGATTATGCCTTTAAGATGTAAAGAGATATGAAGTCACAAAAGTTGTACCAGGGAAGGTTTAGATTGGATATTAGGAAAAATTTCTTCACCAAAAGGGTTGTCAAGCATTGGAACAGGCTGGCCAGGGAAGAAGTGGGTTCACCATCCCTGGAGGTATTTAAAAGATGTGTAGGCATGGTGCTGAGGGACACGGTTTAGTGGTGGACTTGGCAGTGCTAGGTTAGTGGTTGGACTTCATGATCTTACAAGTCTTTTCCAACCTAAATGAATCTATGGTTCCATGAAAAGAAAAGAAGTCTGGAATAATGTAACTCGTAGGTTTTTCTTGGCTGTGTTTCTTGGTGTCCTATGTTCTTGGAGTCATCTGTACTTTCCCATGTGTGCTCTTTTGGGAGACTCTGAGTGTGACAGAGGTACGTTCATGGAGAAGCTATTTTGAAGGTGTATGGCATTCTGAGGATCTTTGGGTACTTTTGAAGAAGAACAGGATCTGGAATTACTGTTGTCTAAAACAAGTGCTGGTTTCTCCAGGATCTCACCTAAGCTTTCCACTATGCACCAGCAGAAGTTATGGGGAGTGACATCTGTCGCTCCTGTTGCTATTAACACACCCATTCATTATTTTGTGAAGCAAAGTGTAAATGGAAAATGTCAAGGCTGAAGTCTAAAATGTCTTTGGCTTTGGTTTCTGCAGTTTGTAGACATGGCACCTCTCTAATACTGTTATTGCACAGAATCATGTTTAAAAATGCTTCAGTGCTCTCTTTTGAATTAGTAATATGAAAGAAATAAAATAAAAACCTGTCATTTTCTGACCGTTCAGAGACAGTTGGAAGCTGTGAGCTTGCTCGCTTGTCTCATAGGGATGGATATGACAAACTGGCATGCTTCCATTTCAATCATCTCAGGCTTTAATATAATCCATCAGTCATCATTACAGTGTGTTTTCCTCTTTTTAGACTTTGATTTTTTTCTATAATGGCTGTACCATTTACATCAGGGCAAGCGTTACTTTATGGCCTTTGCATTTTTAGTTTGTTTTCATTGTTTGATTTTCTGCAGTGCACAGATGTAAAACATCAATGTACAAATTATGCATAATAGTTTGATGAAAACTTGGTCCCAGAACTCACGCTCTTTGTCCTCTGGTCTCTCTCCCTACCCCACTAACATGCACCTGGGCCAGAGTGCTAACCCCGCTCTTTGAAAAGGAGAGTAGGAAAAAGCTAAGCTGAGCTGAGCTGCTGCTTAGAGCAATTATGGAGTCAGCTGGACTTGCAGAAACCCCTCCTGGCAGTGAGTTGAATGGGGAGGTGCTAGCAGCTCTGGGATTGAAGTGTGACAGTTCTCTTCTTTTGTCCAGGCAGGAGCTCTGCCACCTTTCTCTCACCTGACATGGAGGGAATATGTTTTTAAACAAGATTCTGGGAGTCCATTGACTTTCAGTTGAGAATGATGGTGATAAATGCCTTCCTTACTTATTTCAATTTTATTGCACAGAAAAGCATTTTATGCTTGAGTTTTCTGGCACCAGTTCCTGTGGCTTTTGAGAAAAGGTAATAACTCATTCCAGAGCTTTTTTAATGCTGATGAAACTACTGGGTTTTAAAGAAACTTCCCATTGTCAGGTTGTTCCACTATTGTCTATTGTAGAGTTGTGCATTGATCTGAAGGACAGTAGCTGTTCTTGACCAAAGGTGTTTGAATTAAATTCTGCATTGTCCTGGAGTAATAGTAGGTGAAAAGTTGATTATCCATTTTACAATAATAAACTGGGATCTTGGATCTCTTGCAATGAATGTGTGGCTTGTCATTAACTTCACCGGGGACATGATATCTTCATTTTACGCGGGCTTATTTGGCATAGTCACATTGTTAAAACAAAAAACAAAGTTTGATGTAGTTAAAGTAACTTTGAGTGCTGAGATCTATAGAGAGATGGCTCCTCCTGTCATAGGGTGATAGAAAGTGGATTTCTATTGTTTCAAGCTAAGAAAGTTCCTTTTTGACTAAATCCTGTAAGTACTCTTATGGGGCTTGTTCCGACTTTGCTGTGACTAGCAATTTGTCTCATCTTCAGTGCTAACTAGTGTAAAAATTGGTATTATTTTATTGTGCCTATTTGCATCATCTAAGGAGGTGTCTGACAGCATTTGACAGAGATATGTGGGGATTTTTCTCTTTATGAATAATTTAAATTCCCTAATCGAAGCACGGGGTTTTTTTCTTGAGGCAGGTAAATCAGTTCCTCGAGGAAGAACGGTACGACTTGTGTACCATGCCATCATTAAAGTGTTCTTCAGTCCTGCCATTTAAATTTGGAAGGAAATCCATTCCCTAAAGGAATAAAAAGGGCAGGATTGATGGCCAAAAAGTCAGGGTGAATTAGTCACCAGAAAAATCTTTTATTCATGGAATTAATAAATAAGGGAGAACTACAGAAGACGTGCTGCTGGGTTTTGTCACAAAAATGAAATAAAAGGAATTGCAAACCTGGCTTCCTGACAAAACGTCACTTCCAGTTTAAACAATGCATATTTTAATATTGAATGCAAAAACTTCTAATTAGTTTTGTTCTCTTTTGAGTTTGTTTGTGTCTTCCATGGATATTTTTAGATTTGAAGGCTTCCTTTATCCAAATACCCACAGAGAGCTGTGCTCCATGCAGAAAGTTTGGCCTACAGGATCCTTTTCACTTGAAGCTGGTCTTCTGCCACCCTCCCCAACTCGCTGGAGCAGCCACTGTACCGGTAGGGTCCCAAATAAATAGGAATTTGGCCAGGAGGGATCCTTACAGACACAGGCAGCCCTGCTTCTCCCTCTCCTTTGTTAAATACTACTTGTAGTAGTGGAATTTGTGTGTTTTGGCTTTAGAAGCTGGACTGTCAGAAGAGAAGCCTGCAGTTTTTAGCAGACCTCAGCCTTGAATGTTTACTTTTTGCTTGTTCATTTTTTGTCTTTGCCTAAAAAGCATCTCTCTAGCTATTGCAAATTTTTAATCCCTGTGGTCTGATCAACCTTGTTCTGAGAAACAGTTGAAGGGAAAAAGAAGAAAAGGATCTTTTTCTTTCTCTATAGAAATATACAGAAAAAGCAATCCTTTTTTATTTCCTTTTTCCTGTTAAAATAAACCAAAAACTTTAACCATTAAAATCAGTAAAGGTTTTGAGTGCTTTAAAAGCAGTTCACTAAGATTGGAGACTTCTAGGAGCCTGTGAAGTGTCAATTTTAGGCTGAGATACACAGGGGCTCAAGCAGTAAGAGTGAACACTTGCACTCACAGATCGTATGGAAATGGGGCCAATTTGTTCCCCTGCCACTTCAGGAGAACTCTTTGAGAGGATCAGAGGATCTGGTAGCATTTGCTCAATTGTCCAAACTCTTACTTCCCTTTCATGTGAGACAGAAGTAACTCTGTTACCTAATTCCTGTCATGTAAAGTCATTTTCAGCAAGAGAAGAATCAGACCTAGAGTCTATAAAACATGAAAGATCTCTAGGTTCAAAGGCTTGTACTGGAAGGAAGCTCTAATACTTCTCAGTAACATCCCCGACCCTCTTTATTTTTCATTATGCCACAGAACAGTTCTTGGATTTTTTTTTTTCCCTTCAATACACGTAATGTAAGTTTGTTAGCATAAAAGTAGTTTAGAAATGTCATACATGGTATGCATAATGATAAATTAATGTTTATTCTGTTCTTCTGATCTTACTTCAAAGATTTGAAATGAGAAAAATTAAATTTTACAATTACAATTTTAACCACTAGGCAATGGCACCAGCATAGCATATGAGCTCCTAACTCTATTACTGTGAATCAACTTCAGTTGAATTTAACAATATAATCTCTGCTGTTGTTTTGTAAATACAGCAGGCAGTGAATCTGCTCTGGTCTGTGCTTGCTGAGCATCTACCCAGGCTCCAGCCTGTACTCATAATGGCTTGATTTTCTTCTTGTATCAGTTTGACCTGATGTAATTACAGTGCCTTCAAAAGACTGCCTCCTCATTTTACATGAACAGGACGAGAATTAGACCTAAAAATATCATTTAGGATAGATAGAATCCGAATATAGTATCACTGTGTAATTAACACTGAATCAGTTTTGCTGTCTGAAAAGGTGCAGATCTGTTGTAATGAGGTTCTGTCAGTGGTATCGCACTGTGGTAAGTACCACTGATCTGGGTAGGGGCTGAGCACGTGGCCAGTGTCTCTGAGCGTAGATCATGCATCTGACTGACTTTCAGCTGTGAAACCTGGGACTATGGATTCTTTGACTATAGGACCAGCAGCTTAGATTTATTCACCACCCAGCTGCAGGAGCTCTAATTGTTTTTGCTTCATACAACATGTGATGTCAAACTGAAACGGGAGCTTAGCAGAGAGGGGTTTTGTTTGTTTTTTTGGTTTTCTTACTTCCCACTCACTTTTTCCCTCACAGAGTCCAGGAACGTTTCAGGTTTGTCCCTCATCTGATCTTCCTCTCATCTTAAACCTCTTGTGCAATGGCTTTGGACCTCCCCCACCTCTGCTTGCTTCTGTCAAGTCCACCCCTTACAAGGATGGAACGACTGACTTTGGTTTGGAAGAGCACTGCTTGCTTGGCTGCGGCCCTGGAGCTCTTCTACAGGTGACAAGACTGGAATAGGCCTATCTAGCTCTATCTGCCTCATGCTCCCCTTTTATGTTTCTCTGGAAAAAATAGTTCATTCAAAGTCTTTCTGGCAGAAATCTCCTTGTTCAAGCAGTTGGGAGTCATTTTGGGTCACTGCCCCCCAGTTCATTTCTTGCAAAAAGGCACAGCTTTTTCCATGTTTATTGTAGCTCCTGCCACATAACGGGTGATCCAGTTCTTTCCGCTTAAGTTGTAGAGTTGGTAACTGGACTCTTATGTACTCCCTGAACGTCCAGATGTTATGTGGAATAGGAATGAAACAAAAGGTTGGTAGACAGGACCTGGATTTTCTTCCTTTCTCATGGCTTTTCTGGAGGCAGCTCACTTCCACTGTTGAATTGATGACTAATTATGTGCTGCTCTTGTTATACCTCATGAAAGTGATAAATGGCAAACATTACAAGAGCAACAAGTGCCTGCACTGTTTATCTTACCCAAGGGCTACATCCCAAATTTGGTTTTTTTCCACTGCAGCTGGGAGACATGGAGAGACAGAGAAGTATGGGGTAGGGGCAAGTAGTGGCAATGTTGCAGCATGTGCTGATAATAATAAAGCATTTCCTTCTATTTACTCCAGCTGCATCACATGAAAAGCCAAGAGGATTTGTATGCCGCTGGAGGAGCCTGTGGCTCTTCCTTTGTGCCGTCTTCTGCTTTCCTCTTACCAGTTTCAGAGAGCTGGTGATTAGAGAGAGTCTCCTGGCGATGAGCTCTGAGTTGGAGGGGTTGTTGACCTATTTGTCAGTTTTCCTTCTGCCTTCCCTGGCTTGGTGACAGAAAAGGCTGGTGGATGCGCGTGCATTCAAAATTTAAGGCTTCTTAAGATGCCAGTGAACAGGTGGTAGCATTTGGCTTTTTTGTTGTGTTCCGAGATTTGACTTTCGAGCAAAAAGTTCATTATGAAGTGCCTCAAATGTCTTAATTTTCAGTATTCTCGGGCTTAAATTACTCCAAAAAATGGCCAAATGTATTTTCTTAATGCTGTCAAACGTTTCCTAACTACTAACCAAAGCAATTTCTTCTTACGAGTTAAACCTGTGCTTATACTGAAAAGGTGTGAAATACAGGCAGAATATAGCTTGCAAGTCTATGTACTGTGTCTCAGTCACAGAAAATGTTTATGTTTAAATTACAAATATTACAAAAAATGCAGATTTTTGAGAGAAAGGCATCTGCAACTTCAACAACAGGGAAAGAAATGTTATGGCTGACCATAAATGCAGAATGACATTCATTTTGAAAGATACCCTTACAGTCAACCTCCACTGCTGTTGGTTTTCTACAGATCTGTGCTTCCAAAGTAGCGAAACAGAACTCATGATTCCTCCACTGTAAATCACCTTATCCATGTATAACTAAGGTGAAAAATCAGTTTAATAAAGTGAATGTAATGACTGAGTTTGAGCTCTATGTTAGCTGGGAAAGTTACTGAGATTCTTTTCTCTAGATTTGCATATAAGAGTCATTGTCTGAAGAACGTATGTCTGTTTTCAGACTTAGAAGTCCTAATTTGATTAAGCTGGGCTTCATGCCGTATTCTTCCCATTATTATTTCATACAGGAGATCAAACTTGAGAAATATTCCTGCCAAAATTTTTAAGCTACTCACTTCAAATTCTGGAAGGAATACTTTATTGAAAATAATTTTTCAAAATTTTAAGTTAGCATATTCTTTACTTGAAGAAACAGTTGAACTTAACCAGTTAGGCTTTTGGTTGGTATGTTCCCTTGGAATGTTCCCTTGAGTGTTTGCCCTGCTGATATGGACTCAGCTGAGTAAAGAAGTGTTCATAGATGTTCAAGTTAGTCAAGAAGGGAAAAAGAAAATTCCAAATATTAGGGAAGACCAGACCAAACACACATTTACTTCTGCAAAACTGCCTTTCTCTGCTATTAAGTGCCCCATTTTCAAATCCAAGTAGGATGGGAAGTGCAAGGGTTAGATGAACACAACATGTCTTTGTTTTCGTGTCACTGCATCTTGTGGTTCAGGTCTTCAAAGTCTAGCATTGTTGTTGCTTACAAGGTGGCCTTTTCAGCAGCAAGGGAAATGTCATCAAGTGACATCAACTAAGCCCACAGGAAGTGCAAAAGAACTTTAATGAAAGCAAATACTTTGTATGTGCCATTCCCTTTTTGCCCGAACTTAGATTAGTGTGCATTTCAGATTGTTGGTACTCACATTATTACGTAGAAGTGGAAGCTAAGTTAGTCCATTACAATGATTCATATTCTGTCTGAGGAACACAAAGATCTTCTGATGAGACTGGGGACTGAAGCATATTACTGCAGTTGAAATTTTCCAGCTCCCAAAATAGAAAAAAAAAATGTCACAAGGAATAAAAGTAGAATAGCTAATATTACTGTCTGTACAAATACAGTAAAAAGGCAAGTGGTCTGCATCCATATTGCCCAGCACTGGGTTCTGTCTGGTTTTTATCAGCTGAGCTGTGCAAGATACATCTGAGCAGAAGGTGCTGGCTCTTGGTGATGTGCTCCATTGACTGATCTGGTTCCTGGTGACAGGAAGAGCAATTATGATGTCAGTGGTTCTGTCCACTGCATGCCAACTAAAAGTGAGATTTTTAAATTCCCTTCGTCATTAGAAGATCCTCTTGCACCTTTGTGAGAATTATCAGAAAGTGATGATGACATTTGGGGCAAGTTTCAGGACTATATACACCAGGTAAGAGAAGTGGGTAGGGGAAATTCAGCACTGTCTAACAGCTTGTCTGCAAACATGTACTTTCCCATACCACGCTCTGCTGCCGGGGCTGCACAGCCCTCCTCCTGTCAGATCAGGGCTCTGTCCACCCCAAGTGGTTTAAATACATTTCCTCTTTAAATAACAGTAATTAGTTAAGTTTTCCTAGGAGGCTCAGAGGAACACAATCGAGCATTTTTTCTGTGCATTGTTGCTTATTGTTTCTCTGAGTCTGCTGCACTGTGTAGATGTGCCTAGTGAAAAGGCTCTTGCAATGCATCAGGGAGACAGATGTATTTCATTTGTGATTTCAGTGATTTCCATATATGAGAGGATCCTTAGAGATGTCTGTGCATGAAATGAATGCAGCTGCTCAGGTTGTTGCCTAAAAGAACAAGCATACGGAAATTAAATATGCCACTAAGATGTTCTCATTTTCTGCCTATTCTCACTGATGTAAGCTTCCATCTGTCTGCCCAGCCCCGAACCTTCACTGTCATTTACCACAAATACCTCTCCTCCACCTTCTGCCAAGTACTTGCTCTTTCCACATTCTGATCGATCACTACAAACTGCAGGCTATCTGTAAGGAAACCCCAAACTATCGCACCCTCCCACACCAGGCTGTAGCTTAGTTCCTGGCTCTGCAAACCAGCTAGGTGAGGATGGAGAACTGAATCCAAGCAGCGGAAGAAGGTAAGTTGCCTTGGGCAACACTCTGGTTTCTGCTCCTCCCCACTGTATGGGCTGTCCAGATCAAAGCTTAAGATTTCAGGCTATTGTGTAAAGATACCCCAAGATTTTTCCGTACCCATTATGGTGGAATGGTGAAATTCTAACACCAGCTAATACGAATTCCTTGGAAAAACCCACCTCTTATTTTGCCACATTCCTGATGTATCTTACAGTGCCATTGCCTGAGAGGTCTAGAAAAGCATAGAATCGGATCAGTGCATGAAATATGAGTGTCTAGGTGGCTTGAACCATGGCCAGGAGATTTCTGTTGGCAAATTTAATATATTTTTCTGAAGTGATGTGAGAATCTGGCATGTCATTTTTTGGTGAAGTACTTCAGGGTTAAAAAGTACTCTGCACTTTTTTGTACAGTACTGTGCCTTGAATCCTCAAAGGGTGTCTGAAAGCACCAAAAAGACAGCATGAACTCAGACAATGACTTCCATCTGTGTGCTTCTATTTCCTATGATCTGTTCTTGGGTCATACTGTTGCCTCATCCAAGCAGGTACAATATGCAATATGCATAACTACGTATATGATGAAAGGGTCGAAAGTTTCTCTTTGTGCTGCTGTGCCCCATGTGCTTCTGCTAACATGTGGACATAACTGAAATTGTTACTCTGACAAAGGAGGGTGCAGCAGTGGAAGGACATAGCAAGGATCCCTTGATTCCTCTGTCTGTCTGTCCTTCCCTTCCCACATGGGGGACGACCCAAGGTTGCTCTGTCAAAGAGCCAGGCAAATGCTTCTCCAGTGCAGCCAGCAGCTCCAGGTGGGACTGAGTGCCGTTGTTATACACAGTCAATGTAATAACCCGAGTCATAATACAGGTGTGCGTTGCAGCAAGTGCTGTCACTGAGACTTTGTGCCAGCGGTGTCATCTGGAAACATGTAAATTTTTGTATCTGTGGGAATTTTATGCCTTCTTTTCATACATCTGGCTGCTGGAGAGCGGATGGCAGCTCGGCATGGGCTTTGGTGTGTCTCGGAGAGGCAGTTTCTTTTGTTGTTTTGCAGAGGCGGCTCTAGTGGTACTAAAGCATCACCTTTGGATTCCTGTGCTAGATTTTGCCCGTGTCCCTTTTCACGCAGCTAGGATTCATTATGATTTAACCTTGAACTCGAAAACTTTTTTCTAGCTCAAAGGCTCAAATAGTTCTAACTGAAAAATCTGTCACTTACAATTCATCTGAGAAAGAACTAAAGCACTCCCACAATTTCACTTTTCTTTGCTAAATACTGGGTATAAGTCAGTTAATGCAGGCGGATTTCTTTCAACAAGGGACAGGAATGCTCTAGAGGGCAGGCTTTGCCCATATTACAAAGAAGCATTTCCAGCTAAAGCCCAAATTCAGTCAGCCCAAATAACATTTCAACTACTTAGCTTTCTGTTTATTCATAAATCAGACAAATCAATAATTGTTTAAAATGTGAAGGCTCTAATTTGCTCGCATTACATGACAAGTAAAGGCAGCATTAAATTAAAGATGCTACTGTGATGAGGTCATGATGGCTCTGTGAATACGCAAGTCGCCTTTTCAGTGGTGTCGGCCTTTCTTTCCCATTGGTATTAAGAAGGTTTTGTGTTGAAAATTAGAAAAGGTCAGCATCTAGAAATCCAGTTATTTTAAGGTTTCTTGTTGAGCTGGTTGCAATTTCAGAGAATTCAACATTTTAAGAGACTGTGTTTCTCTTTCATAAAAAAGCTTGTAAAGAATTTGCTGGGAGGTCTCTGATGGTCCACTTAGTAGTGGTATTTGTCACCTGGTCGTATCTTAATTGGTGCTAAAAAATTCTGAGATGAACTGTGTTGGGTTTCAGATAGTGTTTGTATGGCTGTGCACTTATAGACTGACAGATGGCGAGTAGGATAAAAAAATTTCTTTGATTATTGATGTTTGTAATGAAAATCTCCATGTGGTTTGAAATGGTACATAACTACACTGTGATCAGTGGAGTTGGTACAATCTACCTTTCCTGAGGATCTACTCGGATCTGCTGTGGGCATCAGCCTGGTGTCACAGCCTGTGTGTAATATGCAGATGGACTCGCCAATGACTGAGATTAGCAGCACTCTCCATGGTGCAGAACGGCATTTCTCTTCCTGGCATGTGAAGCTGCCAATCCACTTTTGGTCAACTCAGCGCTCAGCTGAGATGTGCCAACAGGCATTCAGTTGCCAAAATGAGTATCTTGAGTGAGTGATCCTGGAGAAGGGAGTCTGCAAGAGGGTGAAAGGAAGCTGGCTTTTATTCAGTGTTTTATGATTCTCTTTATTTTTATTTCCTACATATAAAAGCTAAGGGAAAAAAAACTAAGATAAAAAGGGTAAGGAAGAACTCCAGGTTGTTTAATAAAATCCTGTCTTCCTTTTCTCCTGGGCTGGTCAGTAAGGGTAGAGAAATAATCATCCTCATGTGTGGCTGTGTGTTTCAACTGAGTGAGGAGGTTGAGATCTATAAAAAGGTGAGAGACAGTGTATAATTTACACATCAGTTTAAAATGTCTGTCTCCTAATTATGGTGTGTTTATATAGCAATTTTGCTTTTCTCTCTCTCTCTCTCTCTCTCTGTTTTTTTATTTTTTTCTCAGACCTTTACAGCTCACCTTTTAAGGCATTCACAGTCTTTGGACATGGGGTGAAATGATTAATAGCCTGTATTGATTTTTTAAAATGAGGAGATACAGTAGCATGAAGCAGAGAACAGCAGACTTAAATTTTCCATTATGTTTTCACTCCTGGAGAGAGTGCTTGGAAATGACTATTTCTACTGGAATGTCAGTGAGTTTCTGAATATTAACAATCTTTTCTTGTGTTTCTTTTAAGACTGATAAATGGTTACATTTACATTTTTTTTTTCTCCTGATAAATTCTTGATTCCGTTAGGAAGTTATAATATTAAAATAAAGTTTCAGAAGAAATAGATTAGTTGTCTGTCTGTCTGTACATGATTACCAAATGAACTCAACATTAAAATGGTGGAGCAATGGGGCATGCAGACAGAAGAGATAATTTTTAAGGGATCTGTGAAATTTAGAAAGCCAATTACTATTCTGCCAGTGCAGAATTTTTCACTAAACATGCCCTACTAAAAGTTTAAATGCCTATTAATTAATGTTTAACTGATTCTTAATGGCAGTGAAGTCTAGTGACAGTATGACTTCCACATGAAAATTAGTCTGGTGTTGGCTCTGTGGAACAGGGAGATACATCACTGTTAATATGGTGGCCCATTTATTACCCTGGTGTCTTAATTCAGCTGCAATCAAGGGCAGTGAAGTGAGAATATCATAATCAGTTTGGGTAGGAATTTAAATTAGAGGTATGTCAACATGGTGGCTGTGTACATCTGAAGGTCGGGGAGAAAGGCGAGAGGAGCTTCAGGGAATGGGAGCTGCGTGAAACTGCTGACCCTGGCTGCTCTCAGCCACAAGCTGCTGTGAGCAAACCCTGACCCCGCGCCAGGGAGGTGCCTCTTGCTTCATCAGGTGCCGTTGTCACTGAGGGCCTACATGAGGCACTTAAAAGACCTTCCACTGTAATCCCTTTTACAGTTCTACATGGAGCAAAACTCTGTTCTAGATTTTTCTCCACCTGACTTGTCTTTGATGCAATCAAGGTTGCCAGTGAACCACTAAGGATATTTAATGCTTCAGATCCTACCACAGACCTAAATTCCTGTCTTTATCCCAGTCCACCTCATCAACAGCTTTCCAAACAAAATCTCTGTTGCTGATGCAGGGGGAGCTTTGTCTCAGAGGGGCTTGAGTATCACTGACAGGGTCGGGGGAACAGAGCAGCAATGTTCTCATCTGCCACCTGGATTCAAATAGAACATCTTGCCCTGAGACTACAGGAGCAAACATAAGCCAAAGCAGACCTCCAGCAGCCACATGTCTTTTTAAGGCATAGGATGCAAACTTAGTGGGCCAAGCAATGCACTCAGATGTATGTAAAGATGGTATGTCCTGTCAATATGAACTGACATCTTCAGTGCTGCAGTAATTTATAGGACAGTTTCTGCCCCCTGTGTGATTCAGGAAGCAATTTGGTCAGTACGGTGTTTTAAAACTAAGCTGTGAGATAAGCAGGGCTGTTAGTTGGAGTTTTTTCTTGCCTTAGGTATTATAACTTATAAACTCTCACATGTTATTTCAGAGGTGCTGATGGCCTTGGCATTCTGGCTTAGTCAGAATGATTTTCCCCTTCAGAGCCGACATCTGTAATTTCCACTTATTTTTATTTCTAAGCTGCTGAGCTAAGAGAAGGACCAGAAAGAACCAAGCTCTTCCTCTCCTCAGGTGTGGGAGGAGGGAGATTACTAAAACCTCCAAATAATGGTCTCCTTGCAAAATCCTGTCATGTTGTGCCTTAGCCTTGAAATTCCCACAAAGTTGAGGATCTTAAAGGGAATTCAGTTTTTCTCCCATGAAACACTGTCCTTATAGCTGTCAGTGAGCCTGTTCCCTCTTGCCCATGGGGGACAAGACACCACCTTCCTTTTGCAGCAGGCCACCTGCCATGGACACACGTGTGTAGGCACAGGAATGGAACAGAAGTCACAGCAGGACGGGAGACTTGCAAATGCCCATGTCCATTTCTGCCAGGAAGACTCTGAATAATAAGATAATGCAGAAATATAAATACAGCTTTCCCTTTCTTGACTTAAAACTAGAGCCAGTGCAAAGGGTAGTCTTACAGACATTGCCCTGCTCCTTTATCCACAGTGAGTTTGGAGCCAAAGGCTCTGAAACTCTGCAAAGGGTGTGCAAGTTTTCCAGGTCGTCTCAGTGCTGTGCCTGCACTTTCTGCCTGGTGTTTCTCTCTTGCTGTCCCATTGGTTTCTGAGTGCCGTAGTTTCAGTTGCTTAATATGATATTAAAGACTTGCAGTTTGAGAGGTAAAGACTGGGGTTTGTGTGGAATTTTTTCCCTTAACAGAAACTAGGACCATTCATGTTTCATGTTTCTAGTCTTGATTCTGGTTTCTTCTCCATTTCTCTTAATCACCCTCTATTCCTGTGGTACGGAGAAGAAACCCCACACCAAGAGCATCGGTGAGTCATCTTACTACAGTTTTCCCTCCTGTTTAGAAACACGCATGGTAACTGCATCTGTAGATCAGCTGTCAAAAATAGTCAACAATAAGACTTGTTTCAGGTTTCCTCTACTTTTTTCATGTGAGTTCTGATTGTTAAATAACAGCGTTAAGAATGAGTACCTCTGTATAAAATTGAATTTGACTGCAAAAGATGAATTCTTCATGTAAATGATTGTAGAACTGTATTGAGCACCTTTGATTCAAAGCACTATGCATGGATGCTTGAAATATGACCAGTAATTAATTCAGTGAAAGGGAAAGTTGAGAATTTCAGTATTACTATTGTAGTGTTCTGGAAAAGATGTTCAAAAGATGAAACTTAACAGTCTGTGAAATCTTTTGCTTTTAACTTTTAGAAAGGTTGCCCTTAAACCTTTACTTCGGAGATAGGCAAAGTCATTTAGATTGAATTAAGATGGACCTGATTTTTCCTTCCAAACATGAAATAAACATAATCTAGCTTTTCCCTTGCTGTTACATTTCCCCCCCTCATTATAGCATGCATGTTAGTTTTGGTCTCATGTGAGACATTTCTTCAGTTTGATTCATTTACCTTTATTCAGTACTGCCAAACAGAAAATGTTCAGAATTCAAAAGCCAGTCCAGAATAGTTGTAACAGGACCTACAAATTGAAATGTTAAGTACAATGAATAGTAAGTTTGTGTTCCCTGCCATTTTACTTGTGATATTTTAGAGTGTGCTTCTTCTGTCAGGTACAGGTTCTACACATGTAAGTTTTAGTAAAAGCTCTTAGCTCTAGTACTGGGGCTTTACCATGGACTTCGTTATACTTAATATTCTTTTTAAGTTGCAAAAATTCACAATGCTGGCAATAGTCTACAAAATGTCCTGGCTATCTGGGACTACATACATGTGAGAAGCGTGTTCTCTTTAGAGAACTGCAGTTTGTCTTGTTCTGGAAAATGAAAAGAAGAAATTACAGGAAGCAATGGAGAGAAGGTATTCGGTTTTCAGATGAGGGAAATGGAGAGACACAGTGGTGAGTGTTGGGAAAGAAACAATTTGTTTAAACATTTCTTAGCACAGATCTCTTGCACCTCAGTAGTTGGGAAAGAGAAACAACGGGCAGATTCTGATCCAGATGCTTTGGGCTTTTCTGTAAGGCAAAATAATGAGCATAGTCCTGTAACTGTTTGGCTAAAATGATAAGGCATCTCCTTTGTGCTGCTTGAACTATCCTGTGCATCAATGTCTTCAGAGAAGGAAATAGTAAACATTAAAGGGTGGTTTAATCTTGTGAGGAAGGTGTAATAGGGATTGGTGAGTGGATGCTGAAGTCCAAATCAGAGAAGAAATTCAACAAACATGTTATGATATCTTTACAGCAGTGGAGCTGGACGAAGCACTGGGACAAGCCAGCGGCTGGAGGGCTAGTTGCTCTGTCCAGTGAGGCCCAGCTGCCCTGCTGCGAGCTGAAGCACAAGCAGTCAGCTCAGCACAAGGCAGCAACTTGACTTCTGCACAAGTGCTGTCCTCTGCACTGAGAAAGCGGTGGGGTATAAGTGTGCCTGTACACTCACTGCGTATAGGAGGTGACCACGGTTCAGCCAAAAACAACAGGGCTGCTCTCATCAGTTGTCAGACATAGGCTCTTGTCTTGGTCAACTGAAGAGTGGGCTGTAATTAACTGCAATAAAGATGTTTAGACCAGTTCAGAAACAAGGGCAAAATTATTGGATTATATCTTGCCATTTAAGACTCTGAAAAATATTATTCTGTACAGCTAAAATTAATCTCTTTTTTAGTCCTGTCACGGGCTGCATTAATATAATATCAGAAGTATGCTGGAGCTGAGCACTGGGGTATTTAATCTAGCTGTACTGTAAAGCCATCACTGCGGTGCTTATAGAAATGGTAAGTCTCTGATATTTTGTAAGTTATTATTAACAAATACCAGAATGGAAATGGACGATCAGTCTTAATAAAAGAACTGATTGTGCAATTTACATCAAGGCAGTTTTAATAAAATACCTAATCCTTAAATGTGCATAATTAGATTTACATATTCACATCACTGCAATTAGATGTTGGTATTTAAAGGGCATGCTTCCTGTTTCCCATGCTTTTAATCACTCTTCTCAAGTTTGCTTTTTCAAATTGCAGAGTTAAGGTAAACATGCTCGTTTGGTTTTTCCCCCTCAGGCATGTAAATGTTTTTTCCTCTGGAATGAAATTTATATATTTAGTTTGCCTTGTGCTGATCTGTATAATCGATAAATAAATAGAGAGGTAATCCCATTCAGCACTGAAGACTTTCAAACCTTTAAAACAGTGAGGAGGTAAACAATTTTCTTCAAGTGTTGAAATGTTCTGGCAACAGCAACACTCTGAATACAGGTTAAGCTTCCTCTCTGCCCAGCCATGTGTCTTTGCTCCCTAAAGCAAAGACCTTACTGCAGTCTCTACTGGATAAAGGTCATGGACTGCTGTGCTGGTTTCGGCTGGGGTAGAGTTAATTTTCTTCAGAGCAACTGGTATGGGGTTATGTTTTATATTTTTGTTGAAAACTGTGTTGACAATGCAGGGATGTTTTTGTTGTTGCTGAGCTGTGCTTACACAGAGTCAAGGCCTTTTCTGCTTCTCACAATGGCCCACCGGTGAGTAGGTTGGGAGGGCACAAGAAGTTGGGAGGAGACACAGCTGGGACAGCTGACCCCAACTGACCAAAGGGCTATTCCATACCATGTGATATTGTGCTCAGTATACAAAGATGGAGCAAGAAGGAAGTGGGGGACATTTGGAGTGGGGGCATTTGTCTTCCCAAGTAATTGTTATGTGTGATGGAGCCCTGCTTTTCTGGAGATGGCTGAACACCTGCTTGCCGATGGAAAGCAGTGAATGAATTTCTTGTTTTGCTTTGCTTGTGCATGCGGCTTTTGCCCTACCTATTAAACTGTCTTTATCTCAACCCACGAGTTTTCTCACTTTTACACTTCCAATTCTCTCCCCCATCCCACTGGGGGTGGGGAGTGAGCAAGTGGCTGTGTGGTGCTTAGTTGCCAGCTGGGGTTAAACCACGACAACTGCAAACTCCCTTGTCAACTTCTGACCCTGCACAGACTTCCCCATCCCCTTTGGTCAAATTTACAAGTGAT
Organism: Fratercula arctica; assembly: GCA_947846985.1. Classification (NCBI taxonomy): domain Eukaryota; kingdom Metazoa; phylum Chordata; class Aves; order Charadriiformes; family Alcidae; genus Fratercula; species Fratercula arctica. The sequence goes on from CANTUZ010000010.1 coordinate 34,753,834, forward strand.
TCCATGAAAGGCATTTGCAAAGTCAGTAGGGATTACTTCCAAAATCAGAGAGAAGCATGCCTGTGATTTTTATAAATCTGTGGTGCTGTGGTGCTTCGTGTCTGCAGGTGGTGTGGCTGTCACAGCAGCCTTGGCCTGGCTTTGGTGCACAAACCCATAGGTTTGAAGGAAGATTCCTTTGAGCAGGCAGCTGCCTCTGTCTGCGTCTCCCAGTCTTCTGCAAGGAGACTGAATCCACCCACTGCCCTTGATGTTTTACGCTTCACTCTGACTCCCCAGAACACTCTTTTTTCCTGAAGACACCATAGAACCTAGACTGTATGTCTTCGTGCAGGAATGTATCTGCAGTTCTGCTGGTGTTGAATGGTAACTGCATTTGGTAAAAGTTTATTATTTTGCACTTCAAGTAGCCTATATTCATACGCTTAGGGGGGTTGCAGCTTCAGAGCCCTGAACTTTTTTTAGATTACGTAAAGACTTAAAAAAAATAGAAGAAAAAAAGTTAAACTAGTGACTAGGAGGAGATTAATAATTCAGAACATTGAAATGAAAGATGAAAATCAGACAGGCAATAAGTTAATGCTTATGTTCTGCTGACCATACACATTTTAGTATGAAATGCTTTCTCATCACCTGGCAAAAATGCTAATGACTACAGTACCCCTGTGGTACAGCTGCCCTTCTCTCACTCAGGCAACCTCTAAGGATAGTTTTATCTGTCTTTTAGGAGCATATAGAAAACGGCATTTGTTTTGCGTATGCCAGTAGAAATAAACTGCTTTTTTTTTTTTCTTTTTTCCTCTTATTCTGGTCCTCCTTTCTGATCTCCTGAGATAACCTCTGGTTCCCTGTGTTTAAAATAATGTTGGCCTTTCTTTGTTGCTGTTTCCCTCCCTTCCTTTTTTCTTTCTCCTTTTTTTCTATCCATTTCTCCTTTTTACTTTTCCCTTTAGTTTGTTTTTCCTTTTTTCCTGTTTTCCCTGCTTTGTTTTTCTCTTGTTGCCTTTTTCCATTTTTATTTTTTATTTTTCCCTTTTTTTCCTTTTTCTTCTTGTAAGTGGTGCACAGTCTTTGGCCAGGTGAGGACCAGGTAGTCTGTTGTGGAGACACTGAAAGGTCCTTCTGCATCCAGGCATGCATCTGTACTGGGGCTGAAGCCCAGGTACTGTAGCCCGTGGCCGGTGGATGGAGAACAGCAGGCTGAAGCAGCTGCAAGGATTCTGCTGGTGCGCCGGATCCTGCAGAGGGCTGTAGAGTGGGCAGCCTGGTTAAAGTCACTCTGCAGACCCTATCTCAGACCTGTGCTCTCAAATGTTGGTAGGGGTCATGATTTTTCTGTTGTGATCCTGAGGGCAGGTTGGAGCAATGCAGGTCCAACTTCCTCCACCCCAGTCCTGCAGCAACATTCACAAATGTCCCAGTTAAAATTATACAGAACTGTTGGTTTCAGATCACAGTGTGCATCTCTGTGTGTGTAAAGCTAATCAGAGAGAGAGGAAGAGCAATTCAGAAGAAGATGTTTTTCTGTTGTCACTTACTTAGCTAGGGAGTCACCTTTTTTCTCTTTTGAAAGATTGTTTTGCTGCCATGTGCTGAGTGAGATGCTCTTCTCACAGAAGAACAGGCAACTACAGGAAAGTGAGAAGACAAGTTTAGAAAGAACTAGTACTGCTATAGGAAATCTATGAGGTACATTAATTGATTTTATTTGTGGCCACAGGTAAAAGGCTGGCCTGTAGCATCTCTAACAGTTAATCAGTGCTCTTGCAACCCCAGTCCTGCCCCAAACCAGGGTAAGAATTGGGGTAATGGACATTTCCCTGCCAGATGGGAAGGGAGTACTGTGAATGTGAGTGAGTGAACGTAGAGGGAACAACTCTGATTTATTCATTCCCACATATGCTGCCTAAATGATGCATCCCATGGGCAAAGCAGAGACCAGATTCTGTGATGTTGTTTGAACATTGACTTGGCAGAGGGGAAAGGCCAGGACTTGTGGCTTTTGGACACTTGGTTACAAAGCTCCAGAGGCCGAAGTGTATGTCAGGGCAGGAGTGGTAGGGGAGAAGAGGGCAATGTGGTCTAAACTGCAGCTTACAGCAACATGACAAAAGGAACTGTAGTCTTTGGGGGACAGCTTGGCTGTCACTTCTTGAAGAACATGAGGACGAGTTAGTTCCTACCAAACCTAAGCATCTCTAGTGCTTCCATGGGTTTGTCCCTTTTCCTTAAAAGCAGTGAAGAGAAAACAGATTTCATAGTTGACTGAGCACCAGTTTTTGCTTTAGTTTAATTTCACAGCACACACTGACACAGTGTGCTTAGTTTTTTATACGTGCTGAGTTCTGAATACAATATTCTGAAGAACTGACTAACATCAAAGATGTATCCAAAATCAATATTTGTATAACATACCAATGGAAGTCTGCTGAAATGGTGCTGGTTATATAGGTGCTTTGGATATGAACAGTTTAGAATCACCAAATAGCATGTAAGGTAGAGAATTGCAATTGAAAATTAAAGATGCTGTGGGAGGTGTTATATTTAATAGAAATGTGGCTGTTTCAACACCTCTATTATACTTCATAAGTCTGAAGTAAAATGAAAAAGAGAGAGATCAATAACATGTTACTGGTGTCTCCAGTATCACATTTCATAAATTGCCTTTCTTGACCTGGGCAACATATGATGAGTCTGATCAGATGAAGTGCGATGAATTTGATGCACCTAATTCAAATCATAATGATCTTCGTTCTACATTACAGTGGCATGAAAAATTTGATATATTTGGCAGCCTATTTACAAAAGGTTTCCACAGTGGAACAAGCATAGCACAGTGTCAGAAGCACGAACACCTTAACTAGCATCTGGGTCGTCCACTAATGAGAAATAACTTCACACTTCTGGACCAGTAAACTAGCACGGAGTTAACATTGGTGCCTTAGCTTACTTGTAACCACTGACAGTATGGCTAGCTAATTTATTCCTCCTGGGTTTTGTTACTGCAAAGCATCGTTTAAGTGTAGCTTTATCTGACTGGTTTTGCTGCTGATGGATGGAAATCTGTATTCCTCATTTCTCACCATTGGCTTGGTGTCAGACTGATCAGGACCTTGTAAGTGTCTATCACCACTGTAGAGGAATGCCAAAATGCAAGGACAGGAGATATTAGTCATCATCACAAGTCAAATTCGTTAAAGAGGAGGAGCTGTTTTAAGTAGACTTCCATGCCAAAAGGGCAATAACAGGTAAAAGTGTTCATGTAATTTATTCAAAGAATTTTGTGATAACTGTCAAGTTATTCAACAGTTTTCTCTCATAATCATTTATTTCATGTACCTTGACTTGGCAAAGCCTTTAGGAAGACATTTAATCAGAAGTATGCAAATAGGCCTGCTAGCTTCAACAGGAAATCGGCACTTAGGAATAGAAAATCTTAAATATTTTCTTAAATGTTGAGACATATTGGTACTAGTTATATATGATGAGTTATGCAGTCTTCATTTTTTTTTTCCTGCAGTGCAGCTGGAGAAATTTTCTGCAAGCTTTCAAATATTCCCTAAGCAGGGCTGTGCAAATCATTCTAGAGAAGCTGCTACTTGGTGACCTGAACCAAAAATGTTTCTGGTACCATGCCAAAACATAAATCTTAGGAAGTGAGGAAAGAAAGATTTTTTGATTGAATAAAACTTTTTTTTCATCACTAAATTTTTTTTTTTCAAATTGAATGTGCTAAACCTGGTCCCAAAATAACACTTTAAATTAAAAATTGAAATGCTTCACTTAGAAAATGTCATAATATATATTTTTTCTGACATGCCTATTGCATGATGCAAGTTTGCAAAGGTTTTGATTTCTCCAAACTGCCTTCCACAGAGAATGAACTATTTATAAGAAAAAATAATTTGGCTTTCCTTCTATCATGATTTCTTCAACAGAGTTGGTCAAATGTTGCAAATACTTAGCAAGTGCTGCATATGGTCTTTGTTTCCTATCCATCATGATGGAAATGGGGCTTTTCTTTAAGTAAGCAGTTACAAGGTTGACACTAACTCTGGTCATATGTACTTACAGTAATATGTGACTCATACTGCTTTTCCTTTCCAGAAATTGAAGACTGCAAAAGAGGCTAAAGGCTTAAATTCAGATAGCCTAATTTGTACCTCAGTTTTTGTATATCATGTTTCCTACTGGCTGGCAGTATATCTTCAGAAAGGTTTACCAGGAAAAATATTTTACAAAGGAATTTAGGGGACAATTAGACAATCTGAATCTGCACTTAGAGTGTCTTGATCTCCACGTTACAAACAGGTTAACTAAAACACACATAATGAAACAGCTTGTCCAAAGTCACGTTATAAGTAGGTGAAGTGAAGAGCAGAAGCTGGTTATCCAGGTTCCTCCCTGTTTCCCCCATGCAGGGCTATACCTGTATTTCATGCAGCATGCTGGTGACATACAATCAGTTCTCTTATGTTTGCCTGTGCCTATTTCTTTATCTTTAGCAGAGGGCAGCATTTGGGCCTTCAGAGCTATAAATGCTTCAGGCCATTCCATTTTGGATATTACACTGATCATATTTTTGATTGTGGAACCGTGGCAATATTTTGAAATCATATGTGTGCCTTATCTTTCTTTGTAACCATCTAGGTTCAGAACGCCTAGAGAGAAATGATATGGAAAAAGGCCTCCATGACATAGATCCCTACTGGCACTGACTGTACAAGTAGAAAGACACCTAGACAGAAGGTAAGAAAAGCCTTTTTTAATTTTTTAACTTCACTGATGTAAAGCCTAATGAGGTGACTTTAATTTATTTGGCTACCAGCAATGGTATCTAAATGAAGCACATAATTTGTTAAATACTAACAAATATGCTTCAGGCTGTAAAGCTAATGTAATTTTTTGCTTCACTGGTAGCCTTGGAGGCATTTGATTTCCCCTTGCCCAAACTTCAGCTTCATCTGTAAGCAGGCCATACCAGCATATTTATCAAGCTTTTTTGTTTGTCACATTTTAAAATATGGCATTTTAATTTCTTCTTTAGCCTATTGGACCCTTCCTTGAGCCCCTTCCAAAGCCCTTGCTGCCTGTCCATCTGCCATTTCAAACGTGTGTCTGTGCAGGAATGCCGAGTGAGCCGTGCTGGCTGCTCGGCTCTTGTTTCATTGAACGTGTTGTCACTTGTATATAATTCTGCTGCTCAGTTTGTTTCTCACATTGTGTTCAGCTTAGGCAGTGGAGGAGTTTCTGACAACTGGACACTGAAACCTCCTCTAATCATTTTGTCACGCAGAAGGCTATAGATTTTAGGACCTTATCACAGCTTTCATTGCGAGTACTTACATGCATCCTGCATGTAAATTTTCCTATCTTTTCTTGGCCTTGACTCTCTAATTTGAGAGACAGAGTGGGCAGCATGGAGTCCTCTGGAAGCATCACAGAACTAAATGCTCACACTATGTCACGCTTACTACCTTGCTCACAGAAGAACATGGGATATTTTAATACATAATGGGTTCTGTGTATAATTTATTTCAGAGTATTTTATGAAGGTTGTGTGGTTATTTTGGGGGAGGGAAGAAAGGGAGTATTGTTTGGTTATTTTCCAGACAGAATGATGTATGAAGCTGCAGAGTGCTATTTTAACCATCTGATACACATAAAACTGGACGAAGAGGTAGTTTGAATGATAGATTTTCTCTTTTTTTGGTGAGAATTCTTTTGATATGAAGCCACGTAAATACTGGGGTCTTTTATAATGACTGTAGTTGCAGAGATTTTGATGGACATTTTTAATACATCAAAGTAAATTGCTATTAGAGGGAAAAATGGAATGCTTTTCAGCTGTAGAGAACTGAAATGAATGTGCATCTGTGGAGCTATTGGGAATGGCTGGTAGGGAGCAAGACCAGTCTTAAAAGACCAAAGAAATGTTGATTGTAATAACTGTGTTCAGTAAAAAATATAGAGACACTACAAAATTTCAAGTAATATACGGAGTTAATGCAATGTTCTTGCAGGAACACTTTGCCAGGAAAAAGGGAAAACATTCTTTTATTCCAGATAGGGGGAGGAAAAGCATTATTTGACTCACAAATCTTCTGGAAGACCGTTTGTGTTCTCTGTCAAATATATGCAAATTAAACAGTATTTTAAATTTTTTCACTGGGTTCTGCTGGATAGAACATGTCTCAAGGGCAATCCAAGGAAGGGGAACATTTGATAAACACACACGGCTCTGGGCAGAGCTCTGTGCATCCCCACAGAGACATGATGCCAGTGAGCTTTCTGCTGTGCCACACTTTTTTTCCTCCTCCTTCGGGCTCTGAATCAAATCCGTTTTAAATCAGTGAGGCTCTTTCTGTAGACTTAAAAGAGCTGTGGTTCAAGCACTGTGGAGGAAGTGCAGGTCAGGAAGTACTCATCTGAGCTTCATTTCCTTTTGCTTTCCTTTTCCCTTACTTGCCTTTATTTCAGAAAGGAACATGCTATATTCCATCTGTTCTCTAAGCAGTCCTGGGCCATGAGCCACCAGAGCCTGGCACCGTGTCATTGGGCTGTCAGAAAAGGAAGGAGCACAGTTGTTCTTCTGTTCTCCTGGCTCCCTTAATGGCTGGCTCCTTCCACCAGATCTTCTTTTCCTTTCTCATTATATGGTGCAGTGGAAGAAAGTATCTGGCATCTTAATAATATTAGTCTTATGGTAATCTGGTCTTCAGCTGTGAGATGAACATCAGATGCTTACATGGTCTCTCTACCCACACACAATGTGTGTTCATATAAATTTATACTATAACATTGCTGTTAATTTTTTTTTTTTTTCCAGAATTTAAAAATTACTATGATTGGGTATTTGAGAGAGGCAGAAACAGATGACGTCCCCATCCTGCTACAGGGATTACTGCTAGTGCTTAGCTCTTTTTGCATCTAATGGAAGGACAAAAGATTGCCTGGAATCACGTTGCTGAAAGCTGCATAAATTTCGGAGGCAAAATAGAATTCTTCCTTCTGCATGCAACTGTGTGTTTTTTCAGGCAGGCCCAGGCAGGGCTATGGCCATTTGAAAACCAGGGCCCAAATATTCTACCCCCTTCCCTCACTGCTGCTGTCCTTCCTGGTGCCCAGCTTCATGCCCTTTCCCCTCCCTTCCCTTCCCTTAACTTTCTGATAACTGAGCATGGAAGACCCTTAACAGTGCTTGCAAAGGGCCAGGGCGGGCTGGAGCAGCTGTGAATTTGGGGTTAGATATTCTGGTGAGGGGGAACTTGAGTCATAGCTAACCTTTTCCACAGGACAATGCAGCAAGGTTGGATTTCACTTGTCAAAATAAGCAACGGCACTGTTCTGGAAACAGCATCTTCCTCTCTTCCAGCAAAACCTCTCTTTTGATGATTTTCAGTGTCTAGATTTGTGATGACCTTCCTGTAGCACAGAAATTTTGCTTCAGGCAGATTTTTGCAGAACAAAGTTCTTGTAATCCTCTCCTCTGGTAGAGGAAAATACATTTTGTAGTTAAATGTTTTCTGGGGATGGAGTCTCAGACGCCCCTCCCACCTCTTCTCCTTTCCTTCACACCAAAAGGATCATTCCTAAGTGACACAAGAAGATGCATTTTGCAAAGCAAGTTTACAGTTTGTAGTTAAATATATTTGTGAGATAAGCAATATCACTGAAAAGATAACTCTCCCTCCCATTCCTTATCACAAAGAAAAGGAACAAAAGCCCACCTTATACAAAGTACTTAAAGCCTCCAATATAGCATACAGCAGATGTAGTCCAAAGTTTGAAAGAAGATAAGCCAGAGAAATTTCATGTTAATCATATATAAAAATATTGTTTGTGGGTGATCTTCTCTAGTGGTGCTGTTTCCTAATATTTGAGCCCTTGCCACTGGTCAGAGGGGAGCTGTGGGTTCCTGTGGAGACCAGCACCAGCACTGATAGCCCATGAGGGTGCCTAGGCAGCCACTGCATGTTGTGGGCTGCTGAGGTCCCTAGGAAACAGCTGGATAAACCTGATGAATGTAAAATTATGCTGAATTTAAGTATGCAAGAAGACCAGGAGGTGCATTTATGTCTGGTATGTGACCACTGATCGTTTTTGTTAACCGTAAACTTTCTAGATGGTTTTATACATTCTGCCAAAGGGGAAAAGAGGAAAAAAAATGTGAGTCTAGCATTTAACTGATCAGTGAAAGAAGCTGAACTGAGAAAAAATCCCAATCACACATTTTTTGCTATTGTATGTGCTGGACGTTTACCCAACAGGTAGCTGATAACTTACATGGTAACTCTAGGATGTTACAGGTTTCCATGGTGGCAGACTATCAAGAAAGAATATGAACTGGCGTTTCCCACCCCTGCAGTTCTATAGCTCCTTGAACTAGAGGAGTTTGCTCACAAATTGCATCTTTGAGCTAGATGCTGGGAAAGTTGGAAAATAGACTGTCTACCCAAGCAACTTGCTGTTCCTGCCCAGTGATCTGGAAGGGACAGAGGATAAAGTAGGGCTGCCGTACCAGCTTTGTGCCAAAGGAGTTTTATGCTGAAGACAGTTCTACCAGGAACATGTCATTTTTGTGCACCAAGTTCTTGGCACTTTACCTATGTTCATCGTGGTTCCTCCCTTACATGTCTACAGAGTGAGACTCTGGAAGCACTATCAAAAATAATATTTTTACATCAGAGCCATCTTAACATGAAAACTGTTCATTAGGAAAGAGGACACTGGACAAAAATTATAAAGACACAGATGCATTTATTTTCCGTCTGGTGTGAGCAGAGCAAAAATAATATTTTCAGACATGATGTATTGAAATCTCATGGGGGGAAAACAATAGAAAGAGTCATTGATTAGTCATGCAATAGCAGGAAAGAAAGTATACATAATTCCTAGGTATATTTAATTTCATAAAAAGGGTTATATTCTTCCATGGAACTCTAATGCAAAGGTTTTGAAGCATCCATATTAGAAGACACGGTCCTGGAGTAATAATGTGATTGATAAGATGAAAGAAAACTCTGAAAGAACTGGTATTGTCTCTTTTCAAAAAGAAAAGTGACATTAGTGTTCCCAATAGGCTTACAAGCTAGAAACAGGTACAAAAAGCATATAGGCCTGGTTCTGCTGCCTGCATCTGATGGTCATACTTGCACCTGTGTAGAGCAGGTTCGATCGAGGAACTCCCTTGCCATCACATTTTACTCCCATGCTGAGAGTCTGTCTAAATTTAAATGTGCGTAAAGCTTATAAAGCGATGGGCTACAAGGAGAAGCAAACACAGTGGGTTTATGACTCAGTGCAAATTAAATATCCTAATTCAGAGTCTTAGTGGGATATATATGTATATAGCCACACTATAGCCACAGTGGGATTGAAGTCTACGTGGCTAGAGAGGTAGGGTCCTCAGCTCTTACTTGTATAAGCTTGTTTGTTAAAGGCTGTGCTTTACTGTGCTTCCTTAGCCATGTCAGTGCAGCCGCCTCTGTTGTCAGTCCCAGAAAAGAGGGGTGATGTAGATCTATCATTCAGGTCCCTGCAGTGCTCGGAGTCAGACCCTTCAGAAAAAGAAAATCTCTATAGAATTATGAAAAACCATTCCCAGCCGCCATTAGGTTCTGACTGAAATAGGTCCTGCAGCCAGAAGCACATCTGTCCTTAGAATCCCTCCTCTTGCCATGGTTTAAAGTAACTGCAGATGGCCTCGTGCATAGCCAACCCTCTTTGAATGCCAGCTCACACCGAACATCTAACATCTTTCTGGGGTTAAAACATTTAAAGAATGACATTGTTATTAGTTTGGAGGCGGAGTTTTGCTTTTGGACTATATGCATAACTACACAGTTATTCACTTTGGATTACCTTTTATCACATCCTTTTAAGGTATGTTCCAGTAGGTAGTTTAGGACATGGATATGATATAATGATCAAAGAAATGTGTAGCATGCTGAATTTAAATAGAAACTTCCAGATAAAGGAATAGAATTTGCCTTACAAGTTACAGGTAGAACTGCCTGTCATTTAGTAAACGAAATGATATATTTTTCATGTGAATTTTCACAATTGGTCCATTAACAGCAAGAGGAACAGCAGTATAAGAGACTTAAATAACAATACAGGCTTACTTTTTCCCCTGGCCAATAGAGTCCATTATCCTTTAAGTGCATTCCTTTATTCTGGCCTTCCCTATTCCCCCTTACACTTGTGTTACTACTGGAACAAGACCCAAAATACTATGGAGATTAATCGACCAAACCTTTTTTTTTTTTTAATCTATTTTTTTAAAGAAACATCATGTAAAAATGTTTTTACCTCTGTCAGCTCTCTTCACAGACAATATAATACAATTTATTTTCAATCTCTTAGCTGATTTGGGCTGTCATATATGTTAAGCCTTTCAGTAAATCAGCTTTAATACTTTACCTTACTATCTGCAAGCAAAAGGTCTTTCTTTTATTTTAATGTCAATATGTCTGGCTTACACAGGCCTTTTAAATGATTCACAGTATATCTTAATAAGCCTGTTGAACAGAAAGTAGTAATAATACTAACAATAAAACAAACCCAGTTTTCATTGATAGAGATTACCAGCTGTTTTTGTTGAAAATGATGAAACAATGAAGGGCTATGAAAGATTTAAAGCAAAAGGATTACCTAATTATCTGTATGCATATGAAATTGTACTATCAGGTTTGCAGATGAAGCAAACAAAACTGCCATTTTCTGCTCATGTGGAATTATGCGGGTATTGCAATTTGCTTTCTATTATTTTAGAAGGGGCTGAATTAAAGCCATCTGCAGTTCTACTATATAAGCATGAGTGAGATTGCAAGAGCTCTATTTTCACATCCCTTTGATACAATAATGGAATTCTGTGATAGAAAAAATAGCGAAAGGAATGATTCAGAGAGAAAAGAGAAGATTGATTGGGGAATTTGGATAACACTTGGATAAGCAATTTTAAATTTTGGATTTTCAGTAATAGATACAACTGCTCAGCATTTAAGAAAACCCATCTGATCCGAAGCTTTCACAGAATCACACAGAATTGCAGAATGGTTTGGGTTGGAAGGGACCTTAAAGATCATCTAGTTCCAAACCCCCTGCCCTGGGCAGGGACACCTTCCACCAGACCGGGTTGCTCCAAGCCTCATCCAGCCTGGCCTTGAACACCTCCAGGGATGGGGCATTGACAACCTTTCATTCAAAATGTTTGAGGGGAAAAAAAATGTAAGTAGGTATCTACAATAGAAGGAGAGGAAATGGAAGGGCCAGTCACCTTAACTGGAAAAAAAAAGGTTATGCATCAGCCCTGCCATTTTTTAATTTGTATTGTGCATTTAAATGTGTGAAGGAATACAAATGAAGTTAGGTTTTGTATCTCTCTGTGTGTGTGCACTTTAAATGCAGTTGTACCATTCAGCTAAACCTGGTGGTTTAATTTTAATTTTAATTCCCAGATTATGTTTGGGAAAGAGGATACAATTCTGAGCATAAGAATGAGATGGCTCTGATGCAAATAGCTTTCTTAAACAGTTTTCTTTGTTTTTCTTCTTTTTTTTTAAATTTTATTTTTAAAGGTAAAAAGAAGGAATTTTATATAAGACTTAAAGAGGATTTCCGTCACAGCGGAGGTGTTAGACGTTACAAAACATCCATGTTACAGAGCCCAGTAAATGATGTTCAGCCACTGCCTTATTCCTCCTCTAGACAGGATGGAGACAAGGTCCTGCAAAGACATCTTGCTTTGAGAGAGTGTATCTAATCCTGCACCTCCCTAGCCCTGTAAAGATATTTATAGGTGTAAAAGTCCGTATTCCTTGGGGCTGGGAAAGGGACACATTACACCCATTTTAATCTAACGAATTTATTTGTATGTCTAAAGCCTAGCTATTACTTGGCATGTGTAAAGCAGTCCCAGACATGTAGCCCGAGAGGAAGGATGGAGATGGCATGGTTAAGGCAGCTACAAGCCTTTTTAATATCCTCCTGGGTCTTTGGCACCTGGTGAAACCAAATGGCCAAAGAGGTCTCCTTAAGCTATGGCAGCTCAGCCAACGGACCAGCACGGCTTCCTGCTCAGGGCCTCAAATGGCAGCCTGGGGGTGGTCTTCCTCACCAGCCCTGCTGGGGTGGAGAGGGGTAGCTCAGGGACTCCAGGCTGAATTGAAACTTTCCTGAAGTACTGATGCTGTTACATGGTAAAGTGCCCTTATGAAACAACGACTCCACTCAGGATTTAAATCTAGAGGTATCTTCTTTACATAGATGCTTTCTGTCACTTGCCTGGAATAGGTGACAGACAGAAGGGATTAATGTCCTATTTACCATAGATGGTTCTCACAGCAACAGGCAGCATAGCTACAGCATGGTGACAACATTTCTCAAGACCGAGTTGAGGGATAGATTGAAAGGCAAAATAAGAAACCTGCATAATCAGAAGTATTGATAGAAACTAGCAGGATTTACTGGTAGGCTTCCTTCTGCGTAGGATGTGATAAAACTGCATTTTTAAATCGGCAAGATATTCTCATGTAGTGAATATCCACATTTTTTCTTCTCCTGTAGTTTAGCTCTGTTATTCAGGATGATCTCAGACAACACACCTGCCAAAATTTATTCTGGAATATAGGGGGTTGTCATGACATACACCTAGTTTAACTGAGAGTAATTCAGAGGAGATGTCCCAGCATATGCCTGTGTGTCATGAGCTGTTTGTCATTTTCTCTTTCAGTGCAGATGCTAGCAGAGTACAGACCTGGAGATAAGTGTTTTAAATAGGGCATCCAATAGGTCTGAACCAAAAAGTTTCATAAATATTCAAGCAAACACTGCTTCCCTTGAAACCTGTGGTTAAATTTGCTAAACCCCATAGCTTCAACAAAACTGTACAGTTGGGCTCAGTACGAACCTTGTGATTTTAAGTCTTCAGATCATCCACTGACACTTTGTACAATCTGCAAATCGTTTAAAGGACTATTTTAATAACAAAACATAATGATCTGTGAAGAAAATATGATTGACTTGGCCATATTAGTCCATATTTAGTTAAGCCAAAGAAAAAAAAAAAGGGTTTAAGAAATAGAAGGAAAAATAGACGAAGAAGGAACAAGAGGGGCACACCAGAACTGCAGATATTTAAATGGCTACAGAAAAATGAAAATTAATTACTTGTTGTCCATTTCTGAGGTGACTATAGGAAGCAGTTAGATGTGGATTAGCTGTTAGGAAGAATTTTCAAACTGCAACTTTCTAAAGCATCTAAAATCCACAACTGTTTCATTCCCATCCCAGAGAGAGGAGAGCGGGGAGAAATGTCTGCCAAAAACAATCTCTGTGTTTGCATGTTCTCCTTGTCTATTATTCCCCTGCCACAGGATTTTCCTTGGAAGGATACAATATGACTCATCAAGTGAATATTCAATTAGAACGAAGGGGTTTACCTAGTCCCTGATTCATCCGCAATCTATATTTATATCCTTGCCATTATTTAGTTTACTCAGTGGAAGAGCTACACCATTATTTTCTGTTGCTCTATAAATATAGATGAGAAGCAGTTTTCTTGATATGTTTAAATAAGGTAAGCAGCAGCAGAAATTCCACTCAGAGCACATTGCCACATCTAATAGCTAAATCAGACTTTTGTAAGGAAATATGATTGAAGTGATGAGGCACCTTGCTGTTTTTCTGGAAATCTGCAAAAATAGAAGTAGGGGGGGGAAAAGGGGAGAAGAGAAAGAAAATAGATGGAGTATTCAGACTGGAGAACTGTTTCCAGTATTTGAACTCAAATTCTCTTAAAGTACAGAGTACTGAGCCTACATCTGTCGATTTTTTAACTTTAGTAATAAATTATCTCTGGATGCGCCAGTCAAGACAAGGACTTGTAGGAGTTGTAATGTTAACATAAGCTCTCATCTCGCAAAAAATTGCGTGTGGCAAACTTCACTTATATCGAAGCATCACCTGGGCATTTGCAGATGGTAGATCTCAGGCTAGATCTGAACAACATTTGTTACAGAGCATAGTACTTATTGTTAGGGATAGTCAAATGGAGAGATGACATTCAGTCTCGATTCACAGATGTCTAAAGATTGTCAGGCATGGAAGTGTTCACCAAGCCAAGTAAAAACCTGACTATATTCCAAACTATTGACTATTCCAAACAAACTAGCAAATCAGCAAGACTAATGGTTTCTATCATGAGCATTTTATTCTTAATATACTGATGTATAGGACTCTTTAGGTTAGTTTGACTTAGGTAGTTTTAAAAAATAATTTAAAAAAACCTTTTCTTTTTTCTTTTTGACAGTGAAAATGGGAAAGCAAGTCTATACACTGTGAATCCTTAAGAGTTAGTGGAAAGGAAATGTGATACAGATATTTCTTTGTTTGAAAATCATTATGTTCTGTTTTGGGGAGGAATTCTTTCCTGGCTTTCTCTGTTAGCGATAGCTAGGTCCTTCCTGGCAGCGTATCCATCAACAGGGGCTCCAAAGGAAACCTGGACTGGTGCCAGAAGTGCAGTGCGTTCTCTGTGCTTCTCTAGTGCTGCCATCACAAGTAATATGTGTCATTACGACTGAAAATCAGACTTGTCCGCATGCAAACCCCAGTTTTCTTAGCTGACTTAAGAAAATGGGACAGCCCTGTTTTCAGGCTTTCTGAAGTAAGTTGAATCCTAGGCATTTACAAGGTGTCTAGTTCTTTTTATTTTTTCCTTTCTATTTTTTACCTCTGCCTTTTAAAGTTATGCTGCAGGAATGGTTTGCAATTGAACTTGCTTCCTGTATTTGAGGAATATTATCTTTGCTAATTCATAACATTCCCATAAATTTCTGAGAAATATTTCATATTTGCATGTGATAACATTGTACAAATACTAATTGTTTTCACAAGACTATAATGTCCGACAGGCATTGCTGTTAAATATTCAGTGATGACAGATCTGTAAAATGTCAATGTTTTGCAGTTACAACATCTACCTACATTGGAAATTTTTTTTCTGTACATTATCGTAAACCTGAATTCTTGAAAGTTGAAGGCTTGCTGTAGCAGGAAGACAGCAAGGAAGTGGAGACATCTATCATAACAGATCTAGAGTAAATGAAGTCTGAAAACAGACTCCTAAAGTAACTTATGAAAAATATCAACCAAGAAAAGCCCAATCTAGTAAAATAACCCTTCCAGCAACCCTAAGTGTTGCTTTTATGTCCTTCTGCTGTAGTGTTTCTTTTTGTGCCATTTGCGTTGCTCGTTGCTCTCACCCCTTTGGAGGGTAAAATCTCTGAGACTGGAAGACTAATTACGAATTACCAAATTGTTCAAATCAAACAACAAACACAACAGGAAATAAGCACAAGGCACCACAAAATATTCTCAGTTCATTTCTTACTATAGTAATGTGGCGAAAATTATTTATGATGATACATTTTTCATGATGTACGCTAATAGTCAACTCCAGTGCTTTCTTAGCCTCTGAACTCCAGGGCCTGGAGCTCTTCCTTACTCTTTCAATGCAAGATTTTCTCACATATATGCTTGCCTTACAGAGCTTAGGGTGACTAAGGGATTGGTCCAGATGGTTCTGTAAATAGCTTTTCATGCTAGGACACAGAAGGGTCTCTATGCTTTTATAGAAAGGCAGATCCTCCCCTTGGTGATGAGCAACGTTGAAACCTGATGGAAGGAATTTAGGGTAATTAGTACAACACAAAAAGCTGAAGGGTATCTCTTTACTCCACAGCTCATCCTACACTTGTGGCAGTGCGGCTCCTCCAGCCCCCATCTGGCCCCCAGCTCACCCCTCCCTGAGGACCAGCAGCTCCAGTTGCCCCTGTGCAGCTCCCGATGACGTCCTACGGGTCATCCCAGCAGATGGATTTTGCTCAGCTGCTCAGGTCAGTCAGCACTGGGCTTTCTCAAGCTCTCAGCCCCAGCAGCAGTGGGACAACATGAGTGAATGGCAAAGTCCTGCCTGTCTAGTAGCTGCATGTCTCTCTTACCAAATCATGTGAAGCAGCAGGCCTTTCCCCTCTCGGCCATGCTGGCTGGCTGTGCTGCCCTTCCCCTGTGCAGTTCACGCTCCCTCTTGAGCAGGGCTGGAAAATCTGAGGAATGGGGTGTCACAGGCCTGGCTGAACCGTGCTTCAGCAGGACCAGTTAATCCCTTGCTCTAACTAAGCACCGCCCCTGGGGTTGAACTCAGGTTTCCTGTGGTGATTCTAGATTGCTTCTGATGCAAAAAAAGGTATTTTTGCCGTCAGATAATAATTTATATGTGGACGGAATACATTAATCATTCTGGTTTTAGGATTGTGTGGGTGGGAAGATTATTCCTGAGAATTTTAGAAGGAAGTGATAGTTATAACATCAATGCCTATTTATTTTTGTCCTAGTTACATCTCTTCCAAGTGTTTCTGTGAGAGAGGCAGATTGTTTGAGGGCACATGAGCCTTTTCTGGGGGTGTGTGTTTGTTTTTTGGTGTGATGTCTAGACTCTGGATCCTGCAAAAAGGTTCATACTGAGCCTTCTACCATAGGATTAGTCCATTTAAGTGCTGTTAGGACAGTTAGAAGGTAAATTGAAGCATTTTTAAAGGTCTTTTTTATATGCTTTGACCTGAGAAATCATTGTGGTGTATATTAAGAGTAAATCACCAAATAGATATCTTCGTGTGATATACTTTACAACAGGCAAGGTAGCCTCAATAAATACAGTCAATTAAATCTGAAATTGGTCTTGGGTTTGGTATGCGGAAGGCTTTGAGGCTGTCTTTCAGTAGCAGTTCAGACCCATGGTAGTTCTCCCTTAAATTATACATCCATAACTCATGTTTATTAAATTAAATGTGAAATGCACTTAGAAACCACACCAAACTTAATTGCCTCTTTTATAATAGCAACACTTCTACAGTAGTAAAACAATTGATTCTCTTGTCTGGGTTAATATTGTCCTAGTTTATAGAAAAATAGAATAAATTATCTATTAAAAAAAACCAAAGCAGACTTTGAAGAAAATTAACCTTCAGCTAAATAAATACATAATCTGTGAATACTATTTAAAGTGCTTAAGTAGAAGAAAAATACCTAATCCACAAGAAAACAAAAACTGTGAAAAACACTTGAAGGTAGAGAGAACATTAAAGATGCAAATGTAAATGTTGATTTTGCATGATACAAATGTAACCATAAATGCAAAGGTGGATCAACCTAGACTAATAATAACAGCCATTTCCACATAATTACTTATGGAGCTCAACTGAAGAGTGGGCACTGCTTCATGCAAAGGCTGCTGGGACTATTATTAAATCGTTTTTCTCCAGTTAAAGAACATGATTATTTTCTTGTGGGTATGAGAAAAGAAATGGATTTTCCATTTCCGAATGACAATATATATGCTCTTAGACATATTCTAGCCCGCACTTTTAAACACTTTAAAGAGAAATTGGGCTGTTTGGAAGGTTTTAGAAAAGTGAATGCATACATTTATATCTAGCTGAATTCTAGCTGCTTATAAAAAGAGTAAAGAATATGTTCTGAAAATATGATTTATTTTACAGTGACATCAAGACATTTCTGGCAGATAAAATGGCTATTTCAGATAATAAGACAGGGCTAGATAAAATGTGTTGAAAATCATGCTGATAGCATAAGCTTTCAATTGGCAATATTTTTTGGGAACTTTTAGAAGTCTTTGTGGGTGGGTAAAAGAAATATGAAAATATACAGGAGGAGTAAAAAAATCTACCTTAAAATCTTCAACTGCATAAATAGGATAAATATTAGCAATACAAAGGAGTCTTAAGGAGTTAAGTACCTAAATGAAACAGTCAAATGTAAGAATCACTGTGTGCTTTTGCACACCTCTGCAAGGAGGATCACTAGTACAATACAGCATAAAAAGGCTAAAGCAAAATAGAGCAATGGATCTGTAAACACTGCCTGATTATTTCAGTAGTAATGATGTTTTAGAAGTCCCTTACAGAAAATAAAACTACTTGTTTCCTTGATCCTTTCCAAATCCATGAGACCTTCCAAAATATGAAAAAAGTAGGAAAAAACACAGGTACTTTGGAAAGTTGGGGGAGTTAGAAGAGTCACAAAACTTGCAAAGTGCTGTTATTTATTATTCATGGATGATAACTCAGCTACTTGTAGATGATTGTGATCAACTCCTGATAAGTATCAGGGTGATCTAGATGTGTAAATGAAAATTATTTGAGGAGGATGATTGACGTTTCTGTTGAGTAGGTCAGTGAGCAACTGCGTTGAGATTGGCGGCTTGCTTGGTTTTATGTACAGTGAAATGCCAAAGTAATAATGCGATGAACAGAGTGCTAGTACTTTGTCCATAAGGTCACGTAGCCATTACGGTATATATAAAGTATATAAATAGTGTGTATATATATACACACATAGTGTGTATATATATACACATACATATAGAGAGTATTTATATAGTATACATAGTCTATATATAATATAGACTATCTATAGAATAACTTACCCATTTAAGATATTACTTCATTTCTATTGCTTCTGAAGATGAACTGTGAAACCTAATCAAATACACTTATATCTGTTAGATAGCTCTCCTTTGCTACCTAGGCCAGATTTCAGCCACATTGAAATGAAAACTTCTGTGTACTTTAATGGTGTCATAGCAGCAGATTTAACTACACCATCTCTTTTCAGCCTTTCCCAAGAACATCTTTCAAGGATGGCCTCTGCTCCCACAGACTTCAGAATATCATTTGCAATTCTGTGATTCGCAGGGCATTTACTGATGTATTTTTCTCAAGAAGGACCTTTGTGTTCCTGTCAGATTTTGCTCTAGAAGCTGTGTCCAGGCAAATGACAGAAGTGTTACTGAAAGGTATCCTCATACTAGTGTATTATTTAATTATTTGTATGAAGGTAGCATGCAGAGAAGAGAGCTAAAAGGAACCAAGGGTGTACCTTCGTCTAAGCCTTGGGCTTTGTATTTCCCTTGCAGCAATATGTCACACCTAAGTGATTACAAATACACCCGCCTCTGGCTAAGCTAGGATTCACTTTGTTTCCCCACAGAGCCAAACTCTTCCTCCTTCTTCTCGAAAGGTCAGGTTTTCATCTAGCCTAATGTCCTGTGTATTACAAAGACACACATGGCTTCCTACCAGGAACTCCTCTTCTCCACTACCAAGGGCTTTGAATACCTTGGGCAGAGGAACAACTTCAAAGGTGTTGTTAGTTCAATGGGGTTTTTAGTTTGAAAGGCATTGCCTGCCTTTCTGTGGATTGTCAGTGAGCTGTTACGGATACACAAGTTCTTTGAACCCTCTGAGCAAAAAAACATCATAATCAAATGAAAGAAATAGATTCTACTTGTGAAGTAGAATGGGCATGTTCCATGGTCCTTGCACAAACAGGTTAAGAATACAAAGAATAGTTTCTTTTTTTATATTACTTTCTTCCCCTCTTTCCTTGCTGGCACACTGTACATCTTTTGATAAACCTGTATAGCCTAGCACAGATGCTAGCAGATTTTCATGTGCTTTCTCTTCCATCTTGATGGCAAAGTCCTGTATTGATTTAAAGATCTGTCAGTGGAGGGAACGAGAGTCCTATCTCAAGAAAGAACCAGCTAGGACATATATCATTGCCCTGCATCCTGTGCTCAACCATGCCAAAACACTGAGCAATAGCGGGACTTAAAAACACATCGAATAAAGTTCAAGGTATTCTGAAATAAAATCAAAAAAGGATCCACCATCAGTGGTGTCATATTTAGACACTCACTTTGGGTCCTTCTGAAAGCTTATTCTAAAACTAGTTGTTTTAGCAGCAGCTTCTTAAAAATAATGTATGTATTTGGAAAAACAATTAGCTGAGTTAAGTTGAGGCTTTAAGCTTTTAAAAATCCTGTTATCTCTTGAGTCTGATAAGCCTTGAAATCATGTGAAAGTTGCCAATTAACCTCATCTTTTTTTTTTTTTTTAAATGGGTAAAAGATCATATATATTTGAATCTCATTCAAGCCCAAACAAATGAACTGAAGCTATTAATGGATCTAATTCTGCCCTAGGCTTTGAGCTACCAAATCCACCTTCCTTTGGTTGTTTCTCTACAACATGCCAAATATATAGCGTTTCCTTATTGATGTTATCACATTTTCATGTGCTTTGTGCCACACAGAAAAGATTACTTAGTTTTGTATCCATTTATATAATCTTAATGAGAGGGTTGTAATAAATAGGAAATCTTCTGGAGAGTCTTTTGACTTTTTGGTGTAAACATTACAGATAGAGATACTCAATAAATTGCATAAAATTGAAAAAATGTGCCTTTTTCAGGCTATATTTGTTTTCAAAACTGCCAGCTCTTGTTCCATGACTGTTAAGTTGAATGGATGAAGGATTTTAGAAACTGTATAGGAAGAGGTTAACATCTCTGCTGTTGGGGTTTTTTAGTGAATTGAGGTTGTTACTATTGCCTGAATTGACACAAGGCCAGTGGTATATAAGGAAGGTAGTAAATGCAAAACTTCCTTCTCCCCCGACAAAACCTGGAACTGGCTCAGTGTGATGTGACATTTCAGTTGAATTTGGCAGCCGTTTGTTTCCCATTATTCATTTAGACACATTTCAAGTGGTTAGATCTTGATTTTCAGTTCTTTGTGGCTGATTGAAAGCTGTCAAACGCAGTAATGCTGCCTTAACTCCAGGAGAATGCAGAACTCCACAGTCATCTCTTGATAGGAAGAAGAGCGATTCTCAAATGTGTTTTGCATATTCTGAAAAAATTCTTCTTTGGGGGCAGATTTGCAAATTAATCTGTCATAAATGCCATCTTATTTATAAATTGTATAACTGAAAACATGATAAGCCAAGTATGGTATTTAATTTATTATTGTTGAAAGATTGAGCAGTAACTCCTGTTCCGTACTTGAAGCAGCACTCTAAAGCAAGGTTATTCCTCCATGATCAAGTATTTCAAGTTAATTAATCTGATGAACTATCAACAACTTAACTTCTCCTGTATCCCTGTCTTTTTACAGGAGATAAAGACGCACATCTTCCTAAAATAAAAACTCCACTTACCAAGAGTATGGCTTGAAGCCAAATTGATGAAAACAATCCATAAACAATTTGTTGATGATAAATTTATGTATTCAACTGAATCTTGGAAAAAAATAATTAAAGTACTATTGAATCTTGGAATATTGAAATATTTTAAGTGGCACACGTTTCATCTTTGGCCAAACAATCCAATATTCAGTGCAGGGTCAAATTCTGTCCTTGGATTTTCACAGAAGCAAGTTTTGATAGTTTCTAATGGGCAAAGTGGCTTGGAGGTAAAATAAAGAAATGCAGCTGGACAAACCCAGAAGCAACTATTCCCAGACCTACCTGACAAGGCAGGAAAAGAATCAATAACTACAAGCTAGTCCTTTCGAAAAGGCAGCTGGTCTCCGCCTCAGTATTTTACTGTACTGGATTATTTGCTTTGGACAGTCTAACACAAGCAATATCTTCTGCTTTCTGATGTCAAAAAACAATTCATTTCTTTCAGCGAGAGCTTGAGCCACTGTATTCCATGTGTTTGTCATCCCCACGATTCACTTTTGTAATTCATTCACCCTGCCCAGGCTTACTTAAGCTCAGAATGAAGCCATAATTCACAAATAGTGTGGTAAACCACATCCTTGGGCAGCGGCAGCGTAGAAAGCCTATTATACAGGTGCTTTATCACATCTGCTATACTGAGTTCTGAAAGGAAAAAACAATTCCTGTGATAGATTAAGTCTATCCCAATAAGGGCTTCATAAATCAGTGCTACCAAAAGCAGGAGTGGCTCTGAATGCCTGCTGTGATCCAGGAGAGGCTGCAGTCTGGCAGATAATTTAAGAAGAAAGAGAAATGCCCTTAATGGAACTGAGAGAAAAGACTGAGGAAATGGCTCTAGTAACCTCTCATTGCTGTAGGATTCACTCACTCGTTACTTCATCGTTCCATTCCTCCAAAAGCAAAAGGAAGCCCACAGCATGCTCAGAAAAGGAGTGTGAGATTCAGCTGGGACTGAATGACTTTGGGGAGAAGTCTCAAATCACTGTGAACCAGTTAAAGGCACTTAGGAGGAGGGACATGATAAATTTTGTTAGACAATTATCAGAGTATTTTTGAACTTGGGGTTGAGGTTTTGATGAAGGTTTGGCAGAATTATTCCTTTATTGGAATTGTTTTGCCCAGTTTTATGAGTAAGTGTATAACTCAACTCATACCTGCAGCAGGAAGGATGTAGCTCCCTACTCTTTATTATTTTAGGGCAAAAATTGTAGCTGAGTGTGTGAATGACATGCTAACTTTTCAGACAAGGTTAGTGGCACATTATCTGCCAAGATCCTGACAAGTAAGCAACTTCCAGTAGGACAGGTAAATCAATCTTCCAAAAGGTTATGATGATATAAGACCTATGCATGAGTGAGAACGGGAACATTAGAGAGCAGCAAGGGTGTGCTGAGTTCTTGTGTGGGGGATGCCCCACACAAGTGGGGTTTTGAGTATCCCCTTCTCCTACACCTGGCCCACTTTTTTGGGTTCCCCAGATGTGTTCAGAATTAAAAGGTATAGCAGAGGATTCTGAGAAATAATCTGTCCTCCTGGACAGGTTATGCAACTGGATGCTATTTTAACTCTACTGACCAATTTCTTTTCAGTAGGAAAGAAATATATATGCTGCACTGTCAACAAGTATTTTCATCTAAACCATGTACATGTTAGATAATACTGTAGGAATAACCCTTTGGATTTTCCCTGCATTAATCAATAATGGATAGATGAACTTTTCTTGGCTTTATTTAGAAGGGTAAACGTAAAGCTAACAAGTAACTTACAGATAAGAAAATCAGACAATGCTGGATTATGTGAGCTCAAACCTATTGCAAAGAAGCTTCTATGCCCCGTCGACAGTCACAGTTCTAATCCCAGTAGGCTGCTGCTTTGAAGTGGTATTTTATTTCCTCTATTTCTTTCTGACCTGAGATGCCAGTGACTTCTGACGTGCTATCCCCATCACAAGTGCTACATTGGTGTTTTGCTCCTCAGTTACCTGTCCGTGTAGAATGGAGAGCAGTTTTACCTGACACACCTCATGCAGTTATAACACAATCTGTGGAGAAGTAATGTGTAAATGTGATCATTCACAATCAGTGGCACAAAGTCCACATGGGGGCTGGTCATGAGTGGTGTATCCCAAGGGCTGATGTTGGTGCTAGTATTTTTCAACATCTTTATTAATGACATAGATAGTGGGATGGAGCGCACCCTCAGCAAGTTTGCAGACAATAACTGGGAGGAGTGTCTGACGCGCCAGCTGGGCATGCTGCTGTTCAGAGGGACATGGGTAGGTTGGAGAAATGGGCTGATGCAAACCTCCTGAAGTTCAACAAAGGGAAAATCCAAGCCCTGCACTTGGGGAGGAATAACCCCAATTCCCAGTACAAGCTGTGGGTCAAATGGCTGGGAAATGATTTTGCGGAAAAGGACGTGGGGGTCGTGACCATGAGACAGCAACTGGCCCTTGCAGCAAAGAAGCCCAACGGCTTCCTGGGCTGCATTAGGAAGAGTGTAGCCAGCAGGTTGAGGGAGGTGATTTCACCACCTCCCATTCAGCCTTGGTGAGATCAAATCTGGAGTGATGCATCCTATGCTAGGCTCCCCAGTACAAGAGACACATCAGTATACTGGAAGGAGTCCAATAAAGGGTCACAAATATGATTAAGAGATTAGAGCTTTGATCATACGAGGAGAGGCTGTGAGGGCTGGGATTGTTCAGCCTGGAGAGGAGAAGGCTCAGACGGATCGTATCAATGTGTATAAATACCTGAGGGGAGGTGAAAAGAAGATGGAGCCAGACCGCTCTCAGTGGCGCCCAGTGACAGGGCAAGGGAAATGGGCACAAACTGAAATGCAGGAAAATCCATTTACACATAATAAAAATTGTCTTATGGCAGTCAAACATTGTAATAGGATGCCCAGAGAGGCTGTGGGGTCTCCTGTCTTGGAGATATTAGAAATCCAACTGGACACGTCCCTGGACAACTTGCTGTAGGTCACCTTGCTTTCAGTGGGCTGGTGGTTTCAAACATGATGACTTCCAGAAGTCTCTTCCAGCCTCAATGATTCTGTGATTCTGTGATCTGGATATAATCAGAAAAATCCTCACTGTAAGCACCACCCCACAGAACTTGTGCTTTTATAATTAGAATAATGCCACAGCAGATACTGTAGAGTCCTACTTTTCTGGAATAACCCACCTCGTCAGTTCCTTCCTCTCAGGAAGCATCCTGCTGAAATTCATGGTGATCACAGGGACCAGACCATGACAGGAGTGGCTGTTTTATCTGTGAGTGGTCCTGTTGCTCTCATAATTATGCTACTAGCCAAGATAGCTCTAACCTAGTTTCTTGAGGTGTATTGCTTCCACTGCTTGATAACCACGGACAGGTTATTCATAATTCATGGGATGTCTGTTTTTAAAGAACTTGACAACCGATCAGATTTGCCCCTTGAGGTGGTAGATACCTAACATTCTCTCTCTCCTAAAAATAAATTGTTTGTAAATCTCCTTTAGGAAAGGAGTGATAATGCACCTTCACACAATTCTGAGATTTGGGGATTTACCAAAATCCCTGGGGATGACCAAAGAATTTTAATTTATATTTAGCATTTGTTGCTGGCTGCACAGTTGAAAAATTAACACCATCACTATTACAGAACGCACATGCCCTCCCCCAATTCTTTATTTTATTGATAAAATTACTTATTGTTGTTTATTGATGTTTATCCAAAAGTCTTTTTTAAAAAATGAAAATCTATTCAAGAGCCATCTCTCTGCTCCTTGGGTGTCTCTCTGTATCCTGTGTTAATATAGTCAAACATGCACAAATGCTCATTCTTTTCTCCAAGCTACCTGTCTATTAGATGATCTGGTGAATTCACTGGTGAATAGCTTACAAATTTGGTTTGATGCTGAGGTGTCCTTTCATTTATCCTGAATATGATATAAAATTGACATGAGAACTCGGCTGGATTTTCAAAAGCAGGACTTCGAATCCTGAGATGGAGAAAGCCTTAGAGGACTCTGTGTCCAAAATTACTGGCTCGTAGTTGCCCAGGACATGTGGGAGCACTCCAAACTCTAGCATGTTCTGCCTGTAAAACTACCCTTCCATTTATTTCCAAGGCCAATTTTTGAGGAAGTTGCAATATAGAATACTGTTGGCACAAACTGTAATCTGTGCGATCATTTGGCTTCTATTTCCAGTAGAGCAAGCAGACTATCACTAGTAACAAGCATATGTCTTTTAAAAAAAAAATTCACTTTATAACTCTGGTGGAAGGGTGGTATGGATATTATTCATATATTAAAGCTATTCAGATTCTGCCTTCAAATATAAAAACATCTTTGATATGACAAGTTATAGAGATTCCCCTTTTAAGAATGAGCTTTAGTTGGTGAGAAATTCTGGCTGAAGCAAATGAAAGAATCCGGTAATAGAGACTGGGCGAGGACCTGCGTTGTCTCATCTCCCAGCCTCTGGTCTGGACAAGGAGAAGTGGGAATCTTTTAACCAGCTCCAGTGGTGTTTTTGCTGTGCAGGCATTTGTCTGCATTTACAGCGAATTCAGAGCATGCTTCCACAGCCAGTCCAAACAAACTGCTCCCCTGAGAGCTGACTCTAGGCAGAAGTACTGGGATGTAGCCCTGCAACCTGCCTCTTTTCCCAGCCCTACAGCAATACAGGGAAAGGAAGAAACAATCCTACAGTTTTCAGGCCCGCTATGCTGGGCCAGGTGGCCTTCCTGGCTACTGTATTCTTGGGCCTTCTGCTCATGCTCCAGGTGTGTTGCCAACATGCCAGCGGGCAGCCTGGGCCCGGTGCGAATTCACAGTTCCTGTTTGGTACCTCTTTGACAAAAGCAAACTGTAAATGACCCTGGAGCAAGTACCCTCGCGGTGTCCATGCACGTGGATAATTTATGGCTGTCACATACAGTTAGAGTCACAGCATCTTCATGCTCTTCACCAGTTGGGAAGAAAAGCAGTAAAAGAAAATCTCTTTCTTTATTACACACAAATATCCATTTCTGAAATAATGTTTTTTGGTAGCAGTTTATAATAATTTGTCAAAAGCATTTCCATTCCCTCTACTTTATGTTGAAATTGCTGATAATTCATGTGTGTACTTGCTTTCACCATATACCCAAAATGCTTAAAAAGCTGAAGAAGAATCCAGGAAGACTTTCAAATTGGTTTATGTCTCTTGTTTTAAAGTTACTACTGAAAAATATTTCTGTTTATGATTTCAGAAAGTAGTCCTATGGACTGTCACTGTGTTCCCACTCTTTTAGATAATTACTTGCCTTAAGATATTGCTTTCAGTGCAAGGGAGAAATTTCCAATATCTTATTTTTAAAGACCTGCAAAATTAACTCTTAGACTTCTGCTGAGCCTCGCACATTTCAAATGTCGAACTGTGAGATAACGCTACAAATTTTATCTGAGTTACTCCCACTCTCCGAAGTGCAATTACTGTTGTCTGCCTGTAGGAAGAGAACTAGCTCTGTTGGAGCAAGATGCAGATCTGCATTGCTAGTGTTTCTATAATATCCCTCTTGTATGCTGGTGGCATGCTAGAATAAATTGATCTGGTTCGTGCACAGATTTACTTCTTAATGAAAAAAGTTTAATTAAGAAGATCAGCGTTAATTTAAAGTCATTAAAAAACCCTTAACATATTGTTGTGGATTTATTACTGCTAAAAAGCTTGCTATGTGTTCAAGCCTGCTAACATGAATAGTGAGGTATGAACCTACGTTATGTTTGCTTATAGTATTCTTTGCTGACATCAAAAACGTGTAATAGGTATGAAACCTGACTAACTTTTATTTTGATGGAGTTGGCCTCTATCTTTGTCATTTCTTTGCTGTTTTATTGACTGCAAGTTTTAGCCAAAACGGAGAGAGAGGATGAAAGGCTGAGAACGTCAGCAGTTATATAGAGCCCAGTGGGACTGTATTCACTTTGAATGCAGAAACAGGGAAAGCCACGCCTGGCTTGTATGGCCTAGTTTCTCCTCCATATACAGGTACAACACAGTTTCAGTCTTAATTGTTCATATTATTTATGGTGGCTGCCTTCCAATTTTTTCCCTCTGAGACAGGACACTGCACCATTATCAGTTGGGGATTTTCTTTGTTACGTTTAGTACTTTTAGGGTCTGATACATCACGTAGTAGACATTAGGAGGAATCTGTTAGTGATGGATAGCTTAGGGGAATTGTAAAGTCTCCAAGAAGGGACATCTGTGGGAAGGTTAGACAAGCATCTGTCTGGGTGCATTTCCACACCATCACTCCTGGGCAGGGTGGTGTCAGGTACCAGAGGACCTAATGCTCCCTCCCAGCCCTTCTTTCCTCTCATTCTACATCTTTTGCATTTTACGTACTAACGAGCTCCAGGTTTAATCCAACAGTTGATCTTTCTGGCATTGGGGATTTGTGTATTTTTTTTTTTAACAGTGCGGCTGTTACTTCACTCGAGTTTAAAATGTTATTCATGTTTTCAGTGGAGGTGGATAACTAAACAAAAAATTAACCAGATTCATAATTGCTGTAAATTTGCCTTGTTCCACTGAAGTGTAGGCAGTAATCCCAATTTCACTCCATCTAAGGATGCGAACCAGTATTTCATGTACACCAAAGCATTCATTAAAGACAGGAATAGAGGCAAAAGGCTTTTCAAGTGAGTAGGTAATGGAGGTGGGCATTTCTGGAGGCTGACAACACTACAGACACAAACCCATTTGCCTATCAGATGGGGTGTGCGTAGATATTTGAACTTCTTGAAGTGACAAATTATAACATCCTTAGAAATTAAATGTGATGTTTAAGAAAGTTACTGAGTGTTAATGGATTTCCTCATTTGTTTTTTATATACTGGGTTTCATTCTAAAGCAATTCAGGAAAACAACAGAGGAAGCTATAAACATTTTGTGAATATTAAGATGAAGTTCCAGAAGAACTAATGAGTATGTAATTGGAAACACAAATTTGCATACAAATTTGAACATGATATTTCAAAGCTTGCAAACATCAAAGTGTATTAAAATGACAAGCTACCCATGCCAATGTACAGTTTTTATTTTAAATGGGTGAAAGAATAAAATATAAAGGTTTTACTTGTGAGATGGCTAATTATATCAAATTGCTTTAGGCAAAAGGCAACATCAAGTCATCATGGCGTACATTAGCTTTGCTTTTTTTCCTGTTGTTGTATGCAATTTCTGTGTACCTTGAGGTCAAGAGAAGTGAAACATGTCAGGCATATTAAGATAATAGAGAGTCACAGCTTTCCATCTAGCAGATAATAGAGGCATCTCTTACTCCTACTTTGAACTCTAGGCAAATGCTCACATAGGAATCGTCTTCATTTCATCCATGGGGCGTAGTAGAAATTAGCTCGTCTCTGCTTTGCTAACCTGAAACTGCAGCAGCTGCCCTGGCTGTGAGTGACAAAAGTCTGCAAGTCCCTCAGTGAAGCGCTATGCTGAAGGCAAGCTGGGGTAGGTGTCACCTCTCTAAGCACAAGACGGCACACACCAATGCTGCAGCACCACTTGGCTTCACTCTGACCGAGGCTCACCCCTTGAACTCCCTGACTCTTGTATTTGCCTACTGCAAGTGGAGAAGTGGGGAGCCAGAATGGATTCAGGCCATACGGTTGTGTTCGTGTGCTCTCCTGCTGAGCTGATGCTGTTGCACTTGGCTGTATGGG
This sequence comes from Fratercula arctica, assembly GCA_947846985.1. Taxonomy (NCBI): domain Eukaryota; kingdom Metazoa; phylum Chordata; class Aves; order Charadriiformes; family Alcidae; genus Fratercula; species Fratercula arctica. The sequence continues at coordinate 34,782,658 of CANTUZ010000010.1, forward strand.
CTTTGTGGCTCATGTCACACTAACTCAGGGTTTTCTGCACCATATTTCATTACTACCTGCCACTTCCTTGGTATGTTCTGCTTTGCATCAGGACTTTACTAAATCCTTCATTACTAGAGGCCTCTCCTACTACCTTCACTTGGGAGCTAGAAAGGCTGTTACATCTGGTTAACTAAAACATGCAAGTAGTATATGAAATGAGTAAGTGGTAGTATCTAGTTTTTAACTGTCACTTGGATGTGCAAAGTAATCACCTGTGTGGTTGGTGAGAGGTTAAAAGAAAGGGCTCGTGCAGAAAAGTAAAGAATAAATAGTGATAGGCTTTTAAAGGCAGTGAAGAATGTCAGACAGATTCCTCACATCTGCAGAGGACACCAGGTCACGGCAAGCATTCTTATTAACGTGTGAATTTTCTGCAGTCTTTAAATGCAGCTGCACCTGAGAGTTCAGCAGGTTTAGTGGTGTAATGCATGGCAGCAATTTAGCAGAACTGTAAGAAAAGCGCGGATTGGTGCTCCTCGCTTGACTTGAATTCCAAACAGAAATATATCAGAGAAATTCAATACTAATAGAGCAGGATTCTTACATATTGACTTTGTCTACTTACTGACCTTTGTCACTGAGGCTTTGTGAGAGAGGCCGTGTATATATATGAGGTGGCATCTAGTGTTGAGAAACGGCCTGACTGTGAAGGCTACACAAGGCCAGCTCTTTTCTGCACCTATCTAGTAAGAGGCAATAGGATGAAAGTGAAGCTGATAGCGTAAACAGCTGCCACAAAAAACCCTGTTTCAGCAAAATGCACTAAGTGGACACAGGAAAAAGTGAGTGCTGGCTCAAATTATCTGAGCTAATAAGACTTTGCCTGCATGGGAAGGTTGTTGATTTTGAACTGCCTCCATTCCCATCGGTGACATGGGGGGTTTAGCTAGAGTAGAAGGTAGTTTCCTATTGTTTTGCTCTGGCAGTCTTGTCTAGGGCTTTTAAACCCTGTAGGACTTCAGGAAGCAAAAGTACAGGGTTAAGCTAATATGTTAAGCTAATGTGCCTAACTTCATTGCAGAACTAGAGTGAATCTAAGTATGTTTTCAGAGTTCAGGCCAGGTGAGGACGGCTACTCAAGTCAAATCATGCTGCTTGTCCTTGAATTAGATGAAACCAGTAGCAGGAATCATGTAAGGTAGTGTTTGGAGAGTAGGACGTAATATCCTTCAAAACTCTTCACAAGGCTATGCATAAACTAGCAATTTTGTACACTTTTTATTTATGCTAAATTTTCAAACAACAAAAAACTTACAAAAAAATCAAAATTAATATATGTTTTGTTGAGTTAAAAAGAGCTGGCATTAGGTATAAGAAAGCAGCTGCTGCTATTCTCAGATCATGCATTTCGTGTTTCTCTTTATTCTGCTTCTATGCTAAGTGTAGGAACTGCTGTCTTGTAGTCTTCATGGAACTATGTCCATTGGGGCTCCCTAGTGCAGTGCAGAGTAATACTGTGAGTAATTTATAGAGAGAAGCTAAAGCCTCTGTTACTGTTTAAAAACATGTTTCCTCAGCACGTTGTTCTCAGTAACCAGAAGTCACTGGATGGCTATAGAGGGGTGAGAGGTTCCCTCAGGATGCTGCACCCTCTGTGGAAGAGCAGTTCCCCGTAGAAAGGTGGGTACTTGCCACACGACTACAGAGGTCTTCAAGGTGCCATAATCCATCCTCTGCACCAATACAAATATCCCTGATGCCAGTGGCACAGAGTGGCTGAAATAAATGTTTTTCTGCCATGAGCTGTAGCACAAAATGTCTGATATGGAGAAAAGTGTACATTTAAGCTGAACATCGCCAAGCAATCTCTGCCAATGAAATATGTCGAGGAAACTGTTTGAAAGGCACGGAAGTACCAATCTTCAGGAATTTTTAAAAGGACTAGATAAAACACTACAAAATATATGGGGGAGAGAAATGTTGTCCTGTCAAGGTGACAGAGATAACCAAATGTATTTCATTTCCAAACTTCTGGGACATACTCTGTTATTTTCTGTATTTAGTATATCGTAGGCTGTCAATCCAAACAGAATCATTGTTTGTGTTCCTCTGGTGAGAGACAAGCTGAGTGCTTCTCAGAGCTTCCCCTGAACCTAATATAGTTGTGGTAGGGGGTATTTTCTAGTAGCTCCTGCTGAATATTTTGTCTGAAATGTTCCATAGAAAAAATTGAATGTCTTCTTTTGCTTGAATTGTGCATATGAATCGGCCACTGTTTTCCCTAGTCTTTTACCAAAGGTTTCCTGGAACTTTAAAGCAGAAGGAGAATGGGAGTTTGAGGATGGTTTTGTGGGTTTTGTTGTTTTCTCTGTGTTCTTCTTTTTTTCCTCCAAAGTAGGAAAACACAGTCCTTGTAACCCTGTGGGATGTTGATCAGGATTTGCAGGATCTGGCTTGTAACTTCCAAGTGGCATTGCAATTACCAGATACAATCCCATCTAGAATAACACTTCCTGATGTCTAACAAGCATGCTGTTTTGAAACTTCGGAAAAACCAAAATGCCTAAAAATTCTGATTGATTGGAAAGGGTTTGCTAGGTTTTTTCGTCTTGTTTCTCCCCTGCGCCCCCTTTCTTTCTCTGCCTTCTGTCCATACTGAATATATGAGAAAAGCTTTAGAGTCAAAGAAATTCCCCCCTGCATTGTCTAGACATTATGGAGCTGTGTTGGTAACAGAACATATAGCCAGCACTGTGGGGAACCCAGTCGGCATCTCAATGCCTCAGATCCATGCATTTTCTGTTGCCCCTCATGAGATCCCTTATATCACTACTCTGTCTTGTACATCTTCAATCTAAGCCTGCAGTATGTCCTTAACAAATTACCAATAACTATTTGTGACACCTTAGAGCTGTAGTAAGCTCTTTGGGGTGGAAGGTCCATCGTTTCATTCTGCATTTGCTCAGACAGTGAAGGCCTCGCGATGCTACTTTTCACACATTTAGGTGAATGTTTTCCTCCTGTCTTTGTGGCTGTGTGTTTTGTTACTTCTTTCACTTTTCAAGCAACAGTAAATCACGTGCAGAGAAAGCTGCTAGTCCTGCTAGGTGTGATTTGGGGATGGCCAGTTGGCTGGAGCACATCTGACCTTCTGCTTTTCCCTTGGGGCCTCTTTCCCAGCACTGAATCCATGTGCCAAGGGGAAGGGCCTGGCAGATGGATGCTGTACCCAGATGTGGACAGACCCAGAAGCTGCTGACTTGCCTTTGTATGACCGGGGAGGGTATCCTGGCATTCTGTGCCCACCTTAAAAAATACTGGACTGTGCTCGTCTACCCCTGATTGAAAGCAGAAGAGAGAAAATAGATTCTTTATTGAAATTTTGTTTCCTAGTATAAAGTAAATCAGAGCAATATTATCATAATATAATATTTAGTATCAGTATTTCATATCATAAATAGATTCTTCCACAAAAGAAGTACCTAAAATGGGTTTGATGTTTTGCTAACAGCCTGAGCTGAAAGACTCTGAAGGCTGGATTGGTGTATGACTTCTCCTTGCTTTCTACAGCAGTCATCAACAACTGCATTAGTCACCTGCGGTCATTACAATGCCTCTGACCCTGCATCTCCTAATCCCAGAGAAGGGAAACTAACAGGTTTTGTATCACAAGAGGTTGTAACCCTCTTCACTGACACACAGCAGATTTTGCTAACAAGAAATTTGCATATTTAGCCAGGTAGTAGCCAAACTAGAGATTCTTTCCTTCCAATTTTTAAAAGTTTCTTTTCCCATAATCTCCCATCTTTAGAAAGACCCAGGTGTTAGCACCCCATGTGCACACTGAGTCTAAGATACTCCCTGCCCTTGTTAATGAGCGCTGAAGAACCCAACTCTTCTCACAGGGAGTCACAAAATATGTTTGTTCGTTGAATTGCATCTCCCCATTGCTCTGTGGACATATTTAGCAGGTTGTTGTAAACAAAAAAGCTGTGAGCCCTACCAGTTTGTACACCAAAGTCTCAGTGCGTCACAAATTAAAGTTTCTTTTGCATCTAGGTTAACACTGATTCTAAACATTACCTATAGCCTATTTTTACTTTTTGTTATAAGACTGTTGCTAAGATGGCTGATGAAGATTATCAGCCTCCTTTTCTGTGGATAACTACTATCACCTACTCAAAAAAAAAAAGTAATTAAGATAACACCTTTTAAAGTAAAATACTTGTTACAAAATGCAAGAGGTACCAGTCAGTAAGCCATCCACCTGTGAGGATCATTTTAAAACAGATGGTGAAGAAACAATTTAGCCAAAAAGTCAAAATCATGGCATAATCCTGGAAAATATCACCTGATGTTTGTTATTACAGTAGTTATGACCCTCAAGCATTTGTGCATTCATAGTTATTTGTGCTCACTTTTTGAATGAAATATTCGTTATGGAAAGGTACTTTCTGGCATATTTGAGTGTAAAAGAAAGTTCCTGCAACATGAATTAGTCCATTTTGGTCCAAACAAACCACTGACTCTCACTGTTACTGGGTTTACTGTCTTGCATATTCTGCATGTAGAGTGATCTGCTGTAGGGGAACAGGTGTTGTATGTTGGAAATGGATTTGCAGAGAGGCATAACTTCTTGGTACAACTTCAGGTGTTGAATTAGAGATACTTGCATATACAAATCAATCCATTTGCAGTGTTTGCTTTAAAATCTGCTCAGTATGTTTTACCTAGGTCAATTGAGAGGACTAATGTGAGAAGTCTCAGTGTTCTCTCAGTATTTGCCCTAGGAAATCTCCTCGTGAAGGGTAAGTAGTGGCATTATTTGCCAGTCTAAAGCTAATGGCAACCATCTTGGTTTGGGTTTTGATATTTCTTGTACCTGGTACTTAGAGCACAGCTCAGGGAGCACAACTCCTGCTCAGCAGACTGAGCCGCTATCAACGCAGAAGGACAAGCAACCTCTTCACCATGAAAAAGGTGCTTGTTGGATCTAGTCTTTATTTCCATGCAGAGCTTGATTTTTAACAGGTTTCCCCTACTGCCACCTCACCTCCAGGGTAAAGCGTTTCTTTTCTTTTAATAAGTCATTTTCCAAAGTAGTAACAAAGCGATTCAGGAAGTCAATTCTCAATCATGTCACCAATGATTTTAAGAATTAATATAATTTGAAGGGATTTGGCACCTCAATGAAATAATTTTTTTAAGCATTTTCCTGTTCATAGATTACATCATTAGCATAATTTTGACATTTCAGAGGAAAAAATGGACATTCCATGCATTTTTCCTTAATGTTAGATAAACTGAGGACTGATCAAAAAAAATTGATTGCAAGAGGTGCTGCTCTTCAGGCTATTTTTGGGATACCTGATAAAATATTGTGAGATTCAGGACATTTAATTTACGTTTTTAATCCGTGTTCTGAGGATTTTGTCCAGGGCATGAGAACTACTGTTCTCATGAATCTGAAATTCATGAGCTAACTGAATTTTGAAAAAATCTATTAGAAGATTTTTTTTTTCTGTCTTTTATTTGCTCTGTCTACCTCATCTATGAATCTGGAAACAGTGATAAGCATGAATATACATTGGTAGTATGAAAGTATATGTTGTATTTAAAATTTACTTTTGAATTCTGCCAAATAGGGTTTTTTTTGCAATATCTTTCTTTCTAATAATTTATTCTATACGAGAGAAAGTTTTTCTAGTAATTTTTATACTTCAAAGGATGTTCTGGGCTATATTTTAGAAGACTCTTCAGGATTCATTTTTATCTGTGTATATGAGTTTTTACAGTCCTATAAAGGTTAGTTTATTCTGTGATATGTGAAATATACATAATGGAAACAGCCCTTAAGGGCTAAATGAAAACCCACTGGCTTTCAAAGCAGAGCTCCTAATTACTGTCAACCCCTGACTACAGCTAAATTTGAACTTGATTTCCATTGAACTGTTAATCATTGATTAAGGAAATAACTATGAAAATAAAAGCAAACACGAAGATATAACTCTGGATGACAAAATAATAACGTTTAATGTGTAGTAAATTACATACGCACAGTTAAGTCCTTTGCTATACTGAGGACAGAATGTTTAGGCTTAAAGAATAAACTTATAGGGATAAAATGATTCAGGGGGGTGGAAAAAGCAAGAAACAATGGTAAAATAGCCCTTGAGATAACAACCATGCTTGTTTTCCCCTTTCGAGTTTTATAACTAGTGTCTAGAATCAGCAGACAACTTGTTTTGCCTGTAATGAACGTTAGAATATCATTTGACAAATTAATGGGCAATGAATGCTACCTATTAGCTAATCAAGTAGGGTCATTCACATAAAAATAGCACTAACTCGTTTCATTACCACCATCCCTTCAGTCCAAGGTGTCAACCAAAATAGAGGATGCAGCTGAGACCTGCAATCTAGAGATAATAATGTGTAGCTGATTTGGCTGTTAAAAATGAAGATAAGTGTTCCATTTGGATGTTGAGAATACAGAATTGGGGAAGAATAAATATGCCAAAAGGTTATTTATAGATAGTGGAACAAAAGTTGCAATATTAAAACTTAATACAGAAGTTATTTTTCCTGGCCATCTTCTCAGCTCCTGCTCAGTGGTTTGAGCAGTACTGAGACGCTTGTATTACATAAAATAAGCTATTTCTTTTTACAGGGAGAGCCCTCACCCACTTTGTTTCTTTTACCTGTCTGTCAAGTGGCTAAAAATAGGTTTTTCTAGACTATTTATCCATATGGACCACTGGTCTCTTCCAGTATGGGATTTCACAGTGACAAACGCATGTATGTGCCCATGGCTCCCTACATCAGGCACTGAAACATGTGATTGCAGATCAGAAAATATCCACAGTATCTTTCAGCCATTGTTTTTGCATCCTGCTTTTTAAAGCTTTTTTTTTTAAAAAAAAAAAAAAAAAAGTCACCGTAAGAACAACTTTGAGGCCTGTGAATCCACTGGAGAAAAGCTACTTACTCATTTGGATCTCAATTATCCGATTGGAGACAAAGAGGTCTGAGTTCACGCCTGAAGTGTCCCATAGCCAAATCCTTAGAGGAACAACCTAGATCTTTATTGCTTTGTCATGTTTGAATACATGCTGTGACAAGTCTCCATTCATTTTCCAGGAAAGTACTTGTACTTGTCTATGGAGAATGAAACTGGGAATTTAAGTTTCAATTGCAACTCCAGAAGGTGAAAATGAATTAAGTGTTTTAAAAATGACATTTTCCAAGCAACAGCCCTTTCTGAGCCCCTGACTCTCTGCTGCCAACATTAATATTTGTTAGTAGGAAAGTGAAAACTATACCTTGGGTTTTTTTTTTTTTTTTTGAAAGTGCTATGAAATTATCACTCTCATTTGAGGAGGAAATAGAAATCTCTTCTGTGGGTGAGGGAAATAGGCCTTTTAAAATATTCATTTTCCTCATTTGCCATTTATTCCCAAGAACATTATTTTGATAAACAGCTTGAAATAATTTCTTTTATTCCTGGGGTCCTCCTGATTATTTAAGTCTTTTTCACATGCTGTTTACAGTATGTAGTTTAAAAACCCATTTCAGCCCAAATCGGTATGCTGCTTTCCACAGGGAGACGTTGCTGCTTGGGTGTAAAAGCTGAATGTTTTGCCTCAGTGAGGACTGCAGATTTTAGCCCTAGCTCTGATTATTAAACACAATCCCGTTTTAGTGTACTGTAGTTTTTACTTACAGTGAAAACTTAGTGCTGTAAAAGTAATATTTTTTGAATTAATTAAAAAAGTAAAACATCACCTAGTTTAAATGGCTCACAGTAGCTTACTTAGGGTGGATTATCATCTTACATTTCACCTTTATATCATCTTAATGTTATTTCTGTCCTAGGCAGTGTAATAAGCTACTCCATTTAAATAAGCTCACTGCTTGAATATTGGAAAGAAAATTGAGTAAAAAGTCACCTAAAAAGTCAAGTTTAGAGCATCTCATACTTCCTCATATATGTATCTGGCCTGATATAATGAAACTGGATTCTCAGAAATTACATGCTAGTAAGAAAAGGGAGAGCCACTTGTTTCCAGGAGATTTTAAAAAATTATCCAAGTGTGCCACTGGTACTCCATGAGCTCCAGACTAACAATTCCAAGCAGTTAAGAAGCCCTGAATGGAAATTTTCCATCCAGACTGGAAAATGGTGATTTGACTAAACTGAACTGTGTGAATCCTATTGACGCTTTTGATTCAGCACAGATAAAAAGTGGGTTTGCCTAACTGGGCTCTTGCCAGACGGCAGCCTGGAAGATAAGTAGGCTGTCTGGGACCTCCGTTAGCAGCTCTGGGCTTTCCAGTGTCCTGGGGGGTGTTTTAAGCTACCTGCGGTCTGAAGGTAAGTAGGCAACTCTCAATCTGGCTGATTTGCTTTCTGGTTCCTTCCTTGCCTGGCCTCTTACAATTCCCCTTGTCTCCCTATATAGTGATGAAGATTGTTAACGTATTTCCATTCTGCATAAAATTTTATGTTTACATCGTTAGTATGAAAAATATTTTTCATATTGAGAACTCTCCTGTAAAATAGAAATACTAGTTCCTACCAGTAAAAGAGAGGAGAAGTGATCCAGAGACCTTCTGGCCACACACACACACACACACACCCACACACCCACACACACACCCACACACCCACACACACACACACACACACGTGTTTCTTGAATTAGGAAAGCTGTTAAGTAAGTGCTTGAGCAAACCTCTCTTTAGGAAAGCATTCAGTCAATAGAGAAGAAACAGTTGAATGCCAAGAGCAAATCAACTGAAAATAAAAGCATATTTTTTCCTCTAGATTATTTTTTGGGGTCGCTTGTGACAAAAGGAGGCACAACATTTGCAGACAGAAATGTTCTTCCTGAGCTTGATGTGTTTTGCAGTGTATGATTGGAATTTCATATAAACCTGGAGGGGTTTCTGTCAATGCACGGGGCTGTGGGCAAGCTGTGGAAATGTGATCCTGGGACACCTCTCAGGAGGTTTTTCCCTTCCAAGTCGGAGCCCTTCAGCCAGCAATACCTAGTTAGTGTCTTGCATTGCGAGTGTGAAGGAGCAAGAAATGTGTCATATTTCTTATTGTTGCGCTTGTAAAGGACAAAAGTTAAATCTAAATGAAGGAGAAAAAAACACAGATCATGGTGAACTCCATTCGATCTCCTCATGCACTGTCCCCTCGGCTGCTCCATGGGAAGTGTGGCTTGCCTCCACTCACATGGGTATCACTTCCAAATGCTGAACCTGCTCACCAGCTCTCCTACAGCAGAGACTCAGTGGTCATGCCATAGCTTCTGCTAGCCACCTTCAAACATGCTATAATGGATGAATTTCCCCCTGTTAAAGAAAGTCTACACCTCATGCCCTCAGCTTGCTTACTTACTATGCCTCAGCTTAATTCTCAGCCTATGAGTAGGCTTCTCATAGGCATCATGTTGGTTTTGTGTATACATGACTGCGGAGTTCAGGTTCCAGGACACAGCAGTGATGAAGTGTGGGTCAGTCCTTTCCAAACAGGGCTCAGCCGTGCCTACCCCAGACAAACTCCCTCGTGCTTTTTCTCTTCATGCAAGCGCAGGTGATGCAGATGCAACACACGCAGCCTGGGAGGCTCCCTCTCTTCCTGCATGTCTCAGTACTGATCCAGTGAACCTGTGTCACGCATACCTTGGGTATTGGCTTGTGTTACATATAGACTGGTATGTCTCAGTGTTAGATAAGTAGTTCACCTCACAATTCATGTTGTGAAATCCCGTGTGATTTGGTGACCAACAAGTTTAAAAATGTTTTCCTTCTTAATGAGCCATTGGAACTATTGCTGGTTTTCCTCATTGCTGAAACAAGCATAAGAAAATGCATTAGTTCTGGAAATTGCGAGAGGTTGCAGGGTTGCTAACTGATATTTTGATAACATGTTCTAGAATAATTGGTTTTGGAAGATGATAACACAACAAGGTAGCACAAGTTTTGTAATTACAGATGCAGATCCCAGTGAAATCACCTCTGTAAGGGCCACTCTCTCCTTTATGCAATCATGCTAAATTTGATTGTGCTGCACTGATTATAAACTAGACCAAACTCCATGGTTATTAACATTCCAACCGGGATACATACTGAGTGATGGTGTTCCTGAGAGGTATAATTTTGAAACAGAGTGAAACTGCTGGCTGTGTAACAAGTCTGTCTCTGTGTGTCCTTCACAGTTATGTGATGGACATCTCCTTCACCAAATACTACACAGTGTAGGTGAGTGTACATGTACACTCCCAAAAGTGCGTGCACGTACAAAGGCCCCAGATGCACATGAATGAAAATGAAAATGAAAATGTCTGCTTCTGTTCACAACTGGACTTCAGTGTGGATTTTGCTATTTGGCAGCCAGACTGGTGCCTCAGCTTTTGAGGTTGACCTTTGCTCTGCAGTACAGTCTGATGAAGCAGAGACTCTGATCTGGAGCTCCTGCCTCTCACATCACTTCTGTGCTGATAACAGTCACTATCTTGTACATGGGGTACGACAAATTGTTGTAGGAATTGGTGCATCTCTGCAAAAAATTGTCTTTGAAAAAGCGTTCCAACTCTAAAAATTACCGCTAACTTTCACCAAAAGCTGTCTTTAAAATTAAGTGCTTTGTCCCATTTAAACTGTTCCTTGTAAAAAGGGTTTAGAAGAAATACAACTCGGATTGACTGTTTTACATTCTACCAGGAAGAAGAATGGGAGCAAGGAAGTGTTTGTGACTCAGAACGTTTTGTTTGTCAGTATGACCTCAGCTCTTTGGTCCAAAAGCTTCCCTGTTTGACATAAACATAAGTGTGACCTGCTAGAGCTCGTTCTGCCAGACAGGAGTATAACAGTGGCTGGAAGGTCAATGAGAAAAGCAGGAAGAGAAAGAAGAGGAGCCAGTGAGATGTGGCTATAGCTACTGCCCTTTTGATAGGAAAATGAAGAATGGGAGACATTAAGCCACCCAGGAAAATAACAGCTCCTAAAGTCATAGAATAATTTGTGTTGGAAGTGACATCATCTGGTCCAACCATCTGATCAAAGCAGGGCCAACTTTAAAGCAAGGTCCATCTGTCTTGTACTTGGATGCCCAAACTGGATGGAGTACTGCAGCTGTGATCTCACAGGTCTCAAACAGGGGGAATAACCACTTCCCTTCATTTGCTGGATACACTCCAAATAATGCAGCCCAGGATCTTGTTAGTTCCTGTAGCTCCCAGTGTCTTCAAAGACCCAGGAGGACCTGGAGCAGTGGCACAGCTTCTGTAAAAAGAGGTTTGTTGTAACTCAGGTTCTGCTCATGATGAGAGCTTGACTGGAATGGCAGGTGGCCTAAGCAAGTCTACGGGCCAGAATATTTCATCATTAGGATCTACAAGTTATCTTCTTTATTTAACTTATGCCTCAAGCTTCTCCTGACATGATTTCTCTCACTTTTCTTTCCTTTCCTCCTTAAAAATGCTGGGGGGACTGTTGTGTTACACTGCTTTGGTCTTTGCATCTTTTCATGTTGTGCGTAGGGACACATTGACCACTATACACTGTGGTTCCTTTCTAAAGCTCTGGCAATGCAAAGCAACCGTAAGCCATCCTAACTCATAAGCTAGCATAGGTTCATGACTGCTTTAGTCAATGCTGTGCTGCAGAGGACATAGAGGATTGCAGTGACTCCTGTTCTTAATCTTTCAGCGGCTGAGAGTTCACCCTGAAGCAGATGCTCAGAGATTCATTCTGATCTTGTTTGCACCTCGGTAAGTCAGAAGTAACTTGGAGGCAGTAAATTGAATTATGTTGTGGGTGGGGGCAAGAGGCCAGAACAGACTACATTTCACCTTTTTTTTTTTCCTTTTCCCCTAGGCATTTACCTTTTTAAAATTATTTATTTTAGAAGGGGATTACAATTCTTCTTTGAGCTGCTTTTCTACCCATCTTTATTATTTGCTTTTCATTTGTTTGCTGCCAATACATGATGTTTTCTTTCTTAATCACTTGCTAGCATGGTAATTTTTCTTAAAATGTATTCAGATCACAACAATTCTCTGGCAAAGAAAAGCATGAAATTCACTGCCCTTGAAATCTGCATCCGTATGGAGGAAAATATACCCTTTCATATTTCACTGTCAGAAAAGAATAGTAGCCATGGAGTTGTACTTAGGTATTGAACCTTGCAATATTCAAAAGAGGAGCAAAATAATATATAAAGGATGCTGATTTTTCTCTCACTTATGCAGCATGTATATTATTCAACTGACAATGTTCAGATAATAATTTGTTATAAAAACCTGCATGCATTTCAGAATAACGTAGGAGGATGACACGGAACAGACTGTCATTACTGTCCATATGGCTGTGGTCTCAGACTCCCTAACAGAGTCTTCTAAGCCAGTTAGAAGGCTGGAGAAAAAGCTGGTCAGATTTCCAAGTCCCTCTCACTTTCTTTGCCCTGAATGCTAATTCTGGTCTAAGGTGGAAAAAAACTTCTTGAAATATTGCATAAATATAAATGATTAGCACGTACTTTGTACTTCTGTTCTTCAAGCTGTTCTTCTATAATTTTCATACATTACACAGAGAGTGGCAGAAATTCAGAAATTATGTGGGCATCAGACTTGTGAAGAGAATCTGTAGATCCTGGGGATAATACAATTATTATTTAATTTACCTACCTGGGAAGAGCAAGATAGAGCTCAGAACTTCTTGATTTGTGTGAACAAGACCTACGAGTTTTCTCTGCTGTCTCTTGACTTTGGGAATGTAAACTTCGTATCAGCTGGGGGACAACTGTTCCTGAACAGGAAACTGACGGGGAACTAAATCTATTGATTTCTATAAATGAACTTTCTGAATGTTGAATCTTTCTCACCTTATTTAGTGTTATGAGATTGGGAATGTTAGTGTATTATTTATTAGCAGAGTTATAATGTCAAGAAGAAATATTGCAGCCAGTTTCCTCATTCATAAATGACAGAATTTGGGAAATCATCTTTTATGTTTTGTAATCAGTGGAATTTTTCAGTGCTTTCCCAAAAATAAAATTGCCCCAATCACTGTTTTTATTTCTCTTTACCTAGCAAGGCTGCTTACATACAGTGACATCCTTATTTCTTTTTTAACTCAGTTTTAGCCTGTCATTCACATTCTTTATGGTAAGATTGAACTGAGATGTTTTTCTTTCATAGAAATGCTTCCTCATTCAAAAGAGGTTCCCTGGGAGATGTACCAGGATATGCCGAGGCTAACTGGGTCCAGTGAATACTTTTGTGGAGGACAGAGGAAAGACAAGGCTGTATCAGGATATTTACTTTTAAATATTTTACCCTTTTACCATAGTCGCTCACAAATTCCTTCTGTGTCCTTTTTTGGAATTCAGCATTACCTGAGTAGCCTTTTAGCTACTTCTGAAAATCAACAGATGCCAAGTTCTTCTCCTTCATCCAAATGTGAGGGATCTAGAGGAAAACCCCTTCAGCCTAAGTAGTTCCTGCAATACGAGAGTTCATTGCTCTGCAGATGGACTCCAGCAGCACTGTGTAGCTCCTTGAGCTGAAAGGGGTGCAAACTTCCCCTTGTACAAAATTAAAAATATACACTATCCAGTTAAGCAAGATATGGGAACCTTATAATCCGCTGTAGGACAACTACTATTAAGTATATATTTTCCTCACTTTTTTCCCTTTAAATATTTAACTAGTTGATTGATTAGTATTAACCTCTCATAGGGCAGCTGTTCACAGTGTATTATCTCATTGCCAATATCTCTGAGGAAACTGGACGTTCTTAGAGAGCATGTACATGATGTCTACGTTTTCTCTGCTAACTCTGTTATTTTGTTCCATCTCAGCTGAATCTCTGTTCTTTTTCCAAGTACACATCCTTTCTTTCTTTCCTTCGTAAGAACCCAGACCTGGTTTGTACCAGCGACAGAGGGGGTGGTAGTGGCAGCCTTTTTTGCTCTTCATTTCACAGGGACCATGTAAACCCAGGGTGACCATACTGCTGTGTTACATGTCTCTAAAGCAAAAAAAAAGTTGCGTTGCTATTGACACTGCCAGTCCTCTGACTGTTTTCCTGTCACCCATCACTGGTTGGTATCTATACTTCTGTAGTATCCTGCTGTCACAGTGAAGCTTTTGGTGTGGAGAGGGAGTCAGTCCTGGATAGCTTCTGTCTTGGCTACTTTTTACTTCGTGTCTGCATTTTAGCACATACCATTAGTACGAGCCCTCAGGAATGCCTGTTTGGCTCTCCCCCTTCTTTGCCATTACATCTGAGCACCTGATTGATGTAAGTAGCACCTTAGCAGATGGCAGATATTCTTTTGCTGTCAAATAGATAACCTGAAAAAATTGCCAGCTTTTATGAAAAAAGTGTTGGAAGGCCATTCCTTGGCCGTAATTTATCAAACTATATCTCATTTCTGTTTACACCAGGTACTCACATGGACCCCAAAATGTAATGGTTGTGCCCTGCGCATTCACTGTGTTATTTCAGAGTAAATGACAAGACGACAGTTTCTTGGGCTGCCTTATTTTTCTTTGAAGAAAAGGATAATCACCATTTATCTAAAGAAAGTATGAGCCAGTGGCGTGTCCACTGAATGTGTAAAGAGCTGCCCAGATACAGCCTGTTTTTCTTCCACACTCTGGTGTAAAGCAGTCTGAGTACGACAGGGGAAAGGAACTGAGAGGCATAAGGAAAGGTCAATACAGATTTTGCTTTGAATGCGGTATTAGTTCTATTGTACTTGGATATTGCACACTGGAAAAATGCTCAGAAGATAAGTAGAAAAGTACTTGGTTTGTTATGATGTTTCAGACAGACAAGTCAATCCTGCTTTAGATAAGCAGCAAATCTTACTGGCTGCATTCACTGAAACTGGAGCTGTATCACAGAAATATAAGAAGTACATATCAGTCTTTTTTTCTTTTTTTTTTTTTTTTTGGAGATGTTTCAATATTTCACTGACAACTGCATAGATTTCAATAGCGTTCCTTTGATTTTTGTCAATTTAGATAAATGTGCCTGGAAAGTACTGTAAATACAGCATTTTGCTTGAGGTATTTGTACAGGGAGTTCCATTAAATGTGTACAGCCAGAGGGTAAAATTAATCTGAAATTAATAATGTAGAGCACTGCAAGAGGACTAGCAAGTGTGCTACAAAAATGGGATCTAAAAATCTCACCCAACTAAATTTTTAACATTGTACTCAGAAGGAGTGAGTAAACATTACACATTCAAGAAATGTTTGCCGAGTCTGCTGCAAGAAGTGTAGACGGCTAAAAGATGTCAACAGGGAATATTGTCATAACACTAAGAATAATGTGTTATCTAGTGCTTAACACTGAACACCATGTAAACAATTAATCACAGAATAGAAACCACTGAAAACAAGCAGTAGCATGTGAGTTACATTCACGGCCTTGCACTAATCAAGGAAGTTGTGTTTATTGGTTCTGATGGATAAATCTTTTTAACCTTTTTTGACATGATATGCCAGCATCTTAAACACCTGTGATGTTTGTGAGATCTTATTTCTGGAGGGAGGGTGAATACAAATGTTTATTTTTCTGCAGTGGGATGAACCTTGTAAAGAGACAAGAGTAATGAGAAATATGATTGCTAAACCTTAGGGTGCAATGCTGTTGTTCATAAAATATAGGCACACACACATGCATGTGTAAAATAATAGTCATAATGCAAAGCCAGCCATTTCACTTGACAACTTTGTCACCATCTTCTACACTCAGTCACCGAGTGACATGCACAGAAGTTTCAGATACTTCATAAAATGCCAAGGCATTACTGTTTTAATCATGGTGCAAGAACTGGTAGTAGGGGGTTTGTTTCAGTGCCTCAATGTTGTGAAAAGAACTCTTTGGGCATGAAACAGGTTTCACAGCATGTCATCTTACAAACCTTGTGTATTTTACACCACACCTATACTTCGCAAGTTAGGGAAGGATATTCCTTCTTGATAGGAAAGGACAGTATTTTGGTACAGGAGCCTGGTCTTGCATTAAGTGGAGAGAGAATCTGGCCTGACATCTCACAGGAGGTGGCCAGCTGGTGTCTCTGGGGCTAACGGGCTGTGAGCAGGACAGGCAAAGCCCCTTGCCTGGGCTGGGCTAGGCACCATCAGCAGGGCTGTGCCCCACAGGGGCTGAGAGTCACTGGCACCTGAGCTGGTGAGCAGCAGGCAGTTATTGGAGGCCAGAGATTACCAGAGCTGGGGCTACTCCTGGTCTTCACCCTATGCATAAGCTGTCATCCTTCTAAGAAGTGGCCTCTTTCTCCATCCATGGAAACAAAGTGTTTTGTTAGTTTAATGAGAGCATGACTCTCTCATTGCCATAAGCGAATCAAAAGTGGCCTGTTTTGCTTGCAAAGGACTTTCCTCTAAGTTTCTGAGACTAAAGCAGGTCTCAGACTGAGAGACAGGTCGGGCTCTGAAAGTCCCACCTGAAGAGACAATTATTATAAGCTTTGTTACTGAAACTTTATCTTGCTACTGGTGTTAAATGGCTTAACAATTAGGTATTATCTTTTTGCTCTGGGCAACAGTTGTTTGCATTTTGATAAATGTCTCGCTTATCACAAAAGTTAGTATGTAAACTAGCTGATCTTGTTTACATTTGGAACTCAAGGGGAAGGTGAACCTATCTTCATTTTGTCTAAGAAGTTCACAAAGGCATGAAAGATTAATCTCTTATTAACATTTGCCTGCAGCCATTTCTAAAATGCATCAGTTGGTTTCTGGGAAATTAATTAATCCTAAAGGAATGATCAAGTGTTCTTAGCTTTGTGGGTTTTATACAGGACTAGATCCTTACAGAATGACACAGTATTTCAACAGCAAAGCATTAAAGGGGTAAGTTCAGAGCAACGCAACTTGACCTTTTCAGCTTCCCAGTTCTGTAGAACTCCTATAAGACTCATTTTCGTAAGTCACAAAGTGACTATTACACCATAAAGAGCAGCAGTAAACGTGCTAATATTTCTGGTATTTAAACTGGTTTCTTATAGTAAAAAGATCCACTTAGAAATACATTGAAGTCCAGATAATAATTGAATATCAAGGGAGTCAGACCAGTCTGCAGGACCCTTCTGTGGCTATTCTACTTCTGTGTTCTCTAGTCAGGCATGTCTATTGCTGACTTTCCTGCCACAGACAAGGTGCCGAGTTTTTAATGCATTTCTGTTGAGACCTCACTCTTCAGATCTCTTTGGAATTACAAACTACTGCTTTAGAGACACTGAAGTCTCTACCCCAATTTGTATTGTAAATTCCTTCTCACGGTGTTAAAGTTGTTATAAATCACTGTCTGTAGCATCCCTATTATCTTTGATAGGACAACTTCACTAATGCTGCTGCTGCTCCTGGATAGGTATCATTAGCAAAGCCTGCGGTGAAAGCAGGGATGGAGCATTCCTGGTTGTGCTGTAATGCCCTTCATAGACACTAGACTCTCTCTGACAAATGTGAATTAAAGACCTTTAATAATGGATTTAAGTGCGAACACTAAAGGGATGAATGTCATCGCTCCCTACACAGGGATGTGACATGAAGTATGAAACATAAGGGAGGAATGGAGGAAGCGTGTGAAGAAAAACTGAGAACTCACAAAATAAGTGAAAAATAGGATGCACTATAATGGGATACAAGCAAACAAGTTTCAGTGCTTAAACAGGAATAATTAATTGTGCAACTAATCATTACTGCAAAAATCTGAAGATGTTAGTGGCTCACAAACTGAGCAGGAGTCAACAATGTCATGTTGTTAAGAAAAAGGCAAGCATCCCAGTGAGGATGTTATAAGCAAGACGAGAGTCTGCAAAACAAGACAAGGCAGCCTTCTGCTTTACTTCACGCTGCCAAGGCCTCAACCAGAGCACAGGGGCCAGCTGCAGGCACGTGTGTTAAGAAAGATGTGGGCTAGTTGTCAGAGATCCAAGAAGACAGCGACAAGAACTATGAAGGGTGTCAAAAGCATGATCTATGAGGCCAGAGCTGAGGAACGGGGCTTTAGCTAGAGAAAGAGAAAATGGAGGGGAGATATGAAATCATTTTACAGCTATCTATGAGATAGCTGCAAAGAGGAAGTGAATCTTCTCCACTCCACTGCTGTTGGGATAAAATAGAATAGGCTTAGCAGGTCAGATACAGGATTAGAAGCCCTGAAAACTTGCTAATGACTGGAGTGATTAAATGCTGGAACAGATCACGGGATTTGGGGGATGTTACAGAGTTGCTGCTGGTTGTCTTCTTCAAGCCAGTAGGACGGATCATCAGAAATTGCTTCAGGAGTAGTTGATCCTACCTTTTGGCAGGAGGATATCTGAGATGACCTCCTGAGGTCAATTCCAGTAGTACTGTCTATAGTATTATAAACTACACAGGGCTGAGAAGGACTGAATCTATCCTATCAGCTCTGTGTTAGCAGAAAAAGATGACATGTGCATGTATTTGGGGTTTCTCAGTCATTAGATCTGCACAAGGGTGGATTAATTCAGCTTTCCCACTGATCGTTGCCTGACTTGCTCCCTGGATGAGATCCCTTGGTCACCCACGGAAGGCTGGAGCAGGATTTCTGTACAGTCAGCCTCTGACCTGGGTTTTACATTAAAAAACATGGGCTTTGCCTGATGTGCAGCTAATGCTGAGTAGCAAGGCCGGCTTTTCACCTTTCTCCCACACCCGCTAATTTATTTCCTGTGCTCTTCCAGGATCTGTGATGTGAAGGTAATTTCATGGTTTACACCGTACAGGCTCTGTAGCAGGAACAAACTTTTCTTCCGAGTTTTCACAGCACCTAGTACAATGGAGCTTTACAGTAACACAACAAAAAACAACAGTAACAATGGCATGGAGGGAGTTGTTCCATCACTAAAGAGTTTTTTTCGTGTGGCTCTGTACATCTCCCATACAATGACAGCACAGAGAAAGAGCAATCTCTAAGCAAGCCTATCAAACTGACAGCTTTTTACTACTATTCACTGCAGGCCAGTCACATGCCAGATATTGAAAAGAGTGCTTTAAAAATACCAAAATGAACAATATCATCTGTAAGACACCAACAGCGAAGGCAGTAAACAAAACAAAATGAAGTAGAACACACCAAGGGTGGCAGTTTTTTAGTGTTTGTTCCCCTTAAGGTATAAATCATTTCTTAGATGATTGACACATAGGATTGAATTAATCTGAAAAGTTTACTTATTTGCATCCTTTGAAAACTGTTGGCCATACATAAGCCTGGGGAAGTTGTGTAACTGTCATCCAGAATTGTGCATTCAAGCATTTGTCAAATAAGTTTAGTAAAATGATGTTTCTTAATGCTTCTGTAAGAAGTATTTCATAATTCTACAAGAAGAGAACGAGCCTGTTATTCCTCTGTATATTTTGAGAACATAGATGTTTACCTCTGAAGTCTAAATACAGCAACCTGAATACCCCAAAGAACAACAGTCACAATTAATTCTGTTACAGTTCATTTGTGCTCCAATTTTAGACATTTTGATCTTCAAATTGATTCTTTGAACTTGAAGGCAGAGTTTTCTTGTCCAAGAAAGTGCAGTCTAGTGGTGCAAGTATAAAAGGCTCAAGCTTAAAAGCATCGCTGTCAACTGTCTTTTCCTTTATTTTGAGCTTTTGCCCCAGGCTCCCAGTTTCAGGTGTAAGTTGTACAAAAAGGGGAATTAAGTACTTGTGACTTTGCTCTTTTGAACATCCATTTGTGTGTGACTCTCACTGTATGATCTGTTACAAACTACAACTTCTTGCCACTAGCTTGGAATCCCGAAGCAGGAATCCTGCCCTAAATACACGTTAAAAGGTTCTGTATTCACACTGGCCCTGTAATAAATGGCCAGCAATGAAGGCAACACAACTGGCATCTCCTGAGAACTGACTCACAGGAGGAGGAGCCCCTTTTATGGTGCTTTGAGAAATTAAAATTAAGACTTGCCATTCTGTCAACTGTTAGCAAATGTGGCATCTATCCTCCTCCTATTGTCTGGCTTGAATCTGTGTTTGAGGCAGGGAGCAGAGAGTAGCAATTTTGTTAGGTGATTTGGGAGGTTCTGACCCAGCAATAGCTTCCGCTGCCATTGCTCTCCATACTCTCAGGCATCTGATGTGGATAGTATTTACATAATAAAAAGAACACATAAAAATGAGGACAGTAAATGTGGGTCCTCTGGCACTGTAGCATCACTTAAGCACTACCGCTTTTATTCCTTGGATGAAACTCAATACACTACCAACAGCAGCAAAGATGTAGGGGGTTGTGCGTGCGTCTATGCATGCAGTAGTCATCCGGTTGTTCAGAAACAAAGGCTTATTGGTTTGTTTTGCTCCTCTTCTAGTAACTGTGATGGATAGGCCTGCAATTTCCACATTCACTACGGTTTCTTTAAATTGTTTTTTTCATATGCTCAGCAGGGGTGTGGGGAGAACAGGTGTGTAGTTGATAGACTACTGGTATTTAAGTGGTGATCTGGGAAGTGGTAGGTTTATGTTTTCTCCTTTTTCTTGTGAGCAGTCTTGCCTTTTTTTTCCTCTCCTCTACCGCCTTTTATTTTATTTTTAATACCAGCTTGTTTCAATTTCTTCATGCATCTGTTTCTTAATTTGAGTTCGTTTTAACTTCTTCCCCTGATGGAGGTTACTCATCTGTGTATATATTGGCATTTAAGACTGAATTCTTTTAATGAGTGTTTGGCTTCTCTTTGATAGAACCTCAGGACATCTGTGTCCGTGTAACCCATGTCTCCTTAGTCTCCACCTCAGTGATGTGGAGAGCGTAGGTGCTAAGAGAACAAGACCATGTCCCGCAAGCTAGGTTTCAGAAATCTGTCACCCCTTGCCCCTGCTCCCTCTGGAATCTCATGATTTTTTGGGCTTTTTTTGGATGTTAAATTACTGAACTCAGCAATAATTGCTTAAGCAAAAAGAAAAAAAAAAAACAACAGGTTTTACAGATCATACTTGCTTTACCCATGTATTCTTCTTCACAAGGTATGCTATGTTCTCCTAAGATGGGGTGAGGTGGGAAACACTGGGGCAGTGGAGATAATGAGGTAGTGGAGAGCCATTGTGAGCGTGGTTGGGGGAAGTGGCTTGTGAAATGGCAAGGTTTGGCCAGCAAGGGTGTTACAGTGGGGAGTCAAGAGCCTGTATCTCCTGCATAAAGACTGCAGGATTGCCAGGAGAGGCACTGAGTGGCTAGGCAGACCTGTTCATGAGTGAAGAGGTCTGGTGACAGAGTGTGCTGCTACTCAGAAAGGTACTCAGCTGATTAAAAGCAAAGACATGCAAAGGAGCTCTGTGTAAATCCTTCAGTTCATGTCCTTTCTAGTTGCTTTGAACTTTTTCCATTTTAAAGAAAAAATTCCAGGTTTTATTCAGACAAAATCAGTTATTTTTACATTTAAAAGTTTTCAGTCTTTTTGAGAGAGTATCCTCTAGAGGAGGTCTAGATGGATCTACCTCAAGACTTTGCCAGCTTTCTCTGTCTCTCTTTCTGTCAACTCTCATGCTAATTATGGTACTCTACTTCCTCACAAGCAGGTGCTTGTTCAGATGTGCCACATTGGTCTGTGTGGTTTTCTACCCCCTGATAAAGTCCTTTGTCATTTTTTTGCCTCTGGGAATTTCCTCTGCATTGCCACAAGCCTAGCAGTCTGCAGGCCATCTTCTGTCTCCTCCTGTCTGGAAACTCTATAGGCAATGAGTTGTTGGATTTACATTTGGGTCTCTGCAGTCCTTAATCACATCTCTTGATCAAGCCCTCATAAGTGATATACATTCTAATCGTCTCCAGACATACGTCCAGAATCGTCTCCAGGTTTGTTAAAAATCCCATGCTGTTCACATATGTTGTGTCTTATATGTAAAAATGTATAGCAGAACTCCTTTCTTACTGCAAACACTCTGGGCAGTTTAGAGCATAATGAGGTGTTACAGATGCTTCCCCTCAGCCAACAGATGGGTTATGTGTTTTGCATCAACAGAAAGTCCTAAATCCAGGATTACACTAAGTAACAAGCTGATAATATTTATCAGGGTGGCTTTCACTGGTTTAGGTGGTTTGCTGAATTCAGGCTCAAAGGAAATTAAATACTCCTAACACTGAAGTGTGGCTGAAGATTGAGAATTTATGCGTGTAAGTCTTCATGTTGTTTTGGGCATTGCTTGTTTTATTTTCAGGACTTGTTTACATCTAGGAGGTGAATGCTGGATTAATTTTCTGATGGGAAAAAAAGTACTATTTCAAGTAAGCAAAAAAAAGACAAATATACCTTCAAGCTAGCTCATCAAGTTTTAGCTGAACAGTTTAACATTTCTTGAATCTACAACTTTACATTGTATAGGCAGAGTTCCTGAAGAGCAAAGACAGGCAATTTGGTAAATTTACTGTCTTCAAAATACAGCTTGTATGACTAAGGCAAGAAATATGCTTTAATGTTCTTATGTTGAATTGTGGCCTCAGATAATGACTTTCTTTCTGTATAAAGACGTTTCAAAACTTGAATTTTCAAAAATTTGGAGTTAGCTATATCAAAATATAGAAAAATGTTTATTTAAGGTTCATCTGTTTTCTCATTATCTTGTTCCTACTCTGGTATAATTAAAGTACAAATGAAATATTTTTTAAGTGCAGGGAGTAATTTTAATAGCAGCTAGTTTAAAAAGCAGTGGAAAGAAACTAAGTTGTATGTCAAATCTCTTCAGATCTTAAGTTAATAATATTGAAAATCCTGTAGGTCACGTTTACTTTTATAAAATTACCATGCAAAAACATCAGTAGGCAAAATATAATATGCATAATTGCAGCAAGTTAAATGATATGAAGAATGCCTTGAAAAAATAGCTATGAGGGACACATACTTATACATAAGCATTAGTGTAACTCTGTGAGTCTACTTAATTAGACTTAATTACAATACTGCAGAAGTCAACTCGGAAGCTGTGCGATGTGAAAAGAGACATTTTACAGATTGCTGTAGGGATCATTGTTTTTATGCAAGACATTGACATGGCTTTACTCTAAAGGGCTAATTGAAACAATTGGTTTTGACTACACCAGCAATATGGAAACAGAGCAACTAGAACAATGGCAAGTGCCGTAGGACTGCTCAGGAATCAGAGCTGTCATCTCTTCTGATTTGCACATGTCACATCGAAAGCATTCTAACGCCTTGCTCAAAACTCTTTATACAAAGAAACACACATACACCCAACCCCAAACCTCATCAGAATAGTTTAATTTCAACACGAATAAAACATTGGACAATCCTGTCAACATGCCTGGAAAAAAAGCAATGATAAAGTATTGCTGCCCTGAGTCACCTATCTGGGAAAGGGTTAGAGCTTGATGCTGATATCACTTACATTGACATAAATCTTAAGAGATTTTGTGACAGTTAGTGGTGTTACTCCAGTGAAGAGCTGGTCTGATACCAAAATTAGGTCTACAGTTTATCAAAACCACTAAGGGCAGGGTAGGATTGCAAGTACTGGGGTGAAAAGAACTTTTTTTAAAGTTAACTGTGAAACATAAAAAGTTCTCTTCGTGCTGTATTTTTCCAAACACAATAATTGCTGAATACAATAATTTCCTAAAGACAATAGCAAGGTTTCCAACACTCTCCCACAGTATTCCTCTATGCAAGTTAGGATGTTGCAGTTTGGGTGGGTGGACAACCGATTGGATGGGCAGGCTCAGAGGGTAGTTGTTAATGGGACGTACTCCACTCAGAGGCCCATGTCAAGTGTACCACAGGGGTACGTACTGAACCTGTCCTCCGCAGCATCTTTGCCAATGACCTGGATGAGGCGAAAGCGTGCAGGCTCATCAAGTTTCCAAATGAGAAGCACAAGGGCACAAAAGAGAACAAGAACAAATGCAAAGTCCTAGCAGCTGGGTAAGAAGGACCTGGAGCAATGATGCAGGCTGGGGGCTGCCCGGCTGGCGAGCAACTCTGCTGAAAGAGACCTGGGCATCCTGGCAGACAGCAAGCTGGGAATGACCTGCAGCGTGCCCTGGCAGCAAAGAAGGCCAAGAGCATCGTGGGCTGTACAAACCACGGCAGAGCCAGCAGATTGAAGGAAGTGCTTGGCACTTGTGAGACTGCATCTGGACGCTCTGTCGAGTTTTGGGCCCATCAATACAGGAAAGATGCTAATAAACCAAAGCAAGTTCAGTAGAGGGCCACAAAGATGGTTGGGGGCTGGAGACTTTGTCCTGTAAGGAGAGGCTAAGGAAATGGGGCTTGTTCTGCCTAGAGTGCAGAAGGTTCTGGAGCCACCTAACAGCAGGCCACTGGAACCCATGAGGAGGTTACGAAGAAGACAGAGCTTCTTTCACAGCGGTGCACAGCGGGAGGACAAGAGGCAAGGAGCATAAATTGGAACAAGAGTGGTTCAGCCTGGATAAAAGGAAAACCTCTTTCCCCAGAAGGACAGTTCAGTACTGAAGCAGGTTGCCCAGAGAGAGTTGTGCAGTCTCAATCCTTGAAAGTTTCTGTGATGCAACTAGATAAAGCCCGGAGCAACCCCACAGCTGACCCTTCTTTGAGCAGAAGGTCAAACTAGAGCCCTTCTGAGGCCACTTCCAAACTGAGTTGTTTTGTGATTCTGTGATTTCATGACAATTTTTAAAACTCGGTTTTCAGAGTGTTTCTGTAGTCCTCACTTTCAGGAGTTTTTCAAGGGAATTAACGCAGAGGATAACAGTGGAGAACATCAAGATGTTCAGCAACATTTTGAGAATAACTTTTCTCAGAAACAATCAGAATTTCTGATTTTTTTCTTTTAGATCATAGCCAGAGTTTGGAGAGGTGCAAGATGGACATAATGGCCCAGGAGAGTCATGCAGAGATACAGAAGGAAACAGTGGTGCCTCCGGACTGTAAAATCGCTCTCCTTTCCTCTCCTTCTCTTTATATCACTCCTCACAGCCCTGGACAAGAACCTTCTCCATGGAAAGAGATGGATCTGGGGAAAGGAGAGGATTAGAGGGATCCTGGTTTACTAAGACAAAGAATACGTTACACATCCAGTACTGCTTACCGCTAATTAATGCAGTTAAGGGGACAGAAGACATAAACGTCACTAGAATTACTGTTCGCAGGAGGGATGGCATCTAATCCAAAAAAAAGGATAAAGAGCTTTGCTGTGCTGAAAGCTTTAAGTGAATCATTTTAGAAGCAGCTTTAACTCAAAGTAACCATAAATTTAAGACCTTGGGCCAGCTCCTCAAGTGGTGTAAAGTAGTGTGAAGACACTGACTTCTGTGAGGTAAATCTGATTCATACCGATGGAGCATGAAGACCTAAACCCCATCCTAGGCATAAGGAGCAGGCAAATGTTCCTGTACCTCAAAAAAAGCTTAGAAAGATTCTGTCTGAGAGCAGAGTATTACCAAAGACCTTTCTCACAAAAAAGGCAATAGATTAAGAAGTCACTTTCGGGGTTGAGGAAAAGAAAAAGTTGGTGTTTTTTTTCTCAGATCAGAAAGAAACATATCAATGAGATAAACAGACCATCTGGCTCCTGGATTCCCAAAATATGAGAGCTCCCAAGGGTGAAATTTCTTCTTTAGGAAAGCGTGTTCAGCCTACCTGTCACTCAGTGATAGAAAAATATGTTAAAAAATAAAATTTATTAGGGCAGAAGAAGCAGCTGGAATTGTGAAGTCCAGAGAGGTGAAATAATCTCTCCTTGGACAACTTAGGTAAAGCACCTCAAGAAGACGAAGAGCATATTTCATGGAAAAAACACTTGCCAAAAATTATCACCACATTGGACTGAAAACTGATATTAGAGTAGATACCTATTCTTACGTAGAGAGGGAAAAAGGTTCAGAATCTTTTTTTCCAGTACGTTGCCATAGGAATTCTGACTTACCAGTCTGAAGGACTATTAGTGATTTGGAAGGAAACCGTTCTGGGAGAGCACTAGGAACGTGCTGTTGTGTCTAAAAGCTAAGGTCACATTTTCTTAATCTAGAAAGAATCAGCAAACAGACAAAGAAGAAAATAAAGCCCATTGTATTGAACAACCACATCTGAAATGTTTTAAAAGACATTTTAAACCAATGTTCTCCACTGCCTGCTATAAATCCTCTGTCTGGGTGGACTGGAAAGTCTTACTGTGATTGCTAGATTGGAAAATAATACGAATAATGCCAAGGCATTAAGTGAGGTTAAGTTTTAATCATAAACCAATATCAGCGTTCTAATAAATTTTAGGAGGTTGGTATTAGATTTCTATATCTTATTTCATTGTACTAATATAAGAACTGATGTTATTTAATGATAACTTTATGAAGAGCATCAATTCAGCTTTGTAAATCTTGTATTACTAGTATTGAATTAGTGTACATCACATCATCAGATAGAGTCCTTTCTACAGGCAAGGCCTAGTTTTTGTGGAGGGCTTCTCCTATGTGTGGTGAGAGAGTCTGTGCCCCAAGGACCTTTGTAGAGAGAGTAAAGAGAGTAAAGCGGACAGAGGTAGTGAAGTGTATCGCTAACGAATGATAGTGTCAAATATAATTTCTATATGCATGTACATGTGCACACTGTGTACTAGTATCCTGGGGTTTCTGAGCAGAGAATTTTAAATGCCCCTGATTTTTGGCAGTACCTGTCCTGTTCCCAAGGTTGAATGCTTAATCTTTCCAGGTATTTTAAAGACCTTCTGAGTGTTAATTCACATCATTGTGCCAGATGAATTTTTGGGAAATATGCATGGTGCATGCAGATTTTTTGAAAAGTTTTCCAGAGATTATTTATGCAACAAAGTGCAAGTTTCAAAGGCTATTTAATTAGATCTCGTACATATGTTTGCAATTTAGGAGGCTGCAAATGGCTAGTGGGAAGACCTGGCTGCTGTTTGTTTCTTTCTGGCTAAAGAACCAAACTCGCTCAGGAATAAGTTCCATGGATTTTAGGGGACTTAGAAAAGCAATTAATGTGGTCTGGTTTATTTATTATACTTGTCAGGCATTTATGCAATGTGAAATCAGATCAGTGTGGCATACGTCAGATCTGGTTTGCACACTCTAGTTACGCAATTTATTTGCTCCATGCGTATAACCAAAGCATACAGAATGCGCTGTACTGTGGGGGAAGGCAAAACTAAGCAGTCTTGATTTTATCTGTGGCTCTATAAAAATAGTATTCCTGAGCTGCATCTCTGCAAATAAAATCATATTTCAAGTTAAGGTATGCATCCAGCTTTTTATGGTAACTTTAAATTTCGCACCTCCACTCCGGTCATTGCGCTGATCCGCAGAGGCTTACCCAGCGGTGCTCAGTATATCAGACTCTGCTCAGCAGAACCCGCTGGAACTGGAAACTTGCTGTCTTACAGGGCTGCTTCAGCCCCAGTAGAGGTTTTGTTTGAAGCACTGAGCCTTTCCCACTGTTCAGAGTGAGTAATGTGCAGATATATGGAGCAAGGACAAACTAAGGCTCTTTTTCAACCTTTCTCGATTCTGACCAGAGAAAGTTGTTTAGTGAAATGTTAAAAGTCAAGCTCTTCTATTTTAAAGGGAATAATTTATGAATGTATTTGTGACTATTTTTCAGAAAGCCTAGATTTACTTCTCCAAATAGAGCTTAATAGCTCTATTTGAATCTCTGTGAACACAGATTTTCATCAGAATGTTGTCTATACAGACTCAACCCATTTAGCTATAAATCACTCCTCCGAAAATATGTAATTGGTCTTTTATACTGAAGATAAAATATGTTACTTGCTCACAGTTATACTAAAGATCATTAGTAACGGATGGCATAGAGGTTCAATTAAGATGCAAATGTAAAGTGTCAGTTGTAAACTTCGGAAACTAGTCTTTTATGGGACACATCAATATTTCAAAGTTTTGAAACAATACTTTAGAATATTAGTCACTGAGCTTACCCTGAAGCCTCATCCTGCTTAGTAAACTAAGGTATTTAAAAACCCGACTGGCTGTGGCCCTGAGCAACCTGCTCAAGCTGGCCCTGCTTTGAGCACGGTGGCTGGATTTGCCAGTCTCCTGAGGTGCCTTCCAACATCAACTATTCTTTGATTCTGCACATTCTTGAAACTCACCCTTCTGGTGTTATTCTCTCCTTGTAAGGGAGCTCTTGTGGCAAGTTATTGTATAAACTTGAATTACAGGAAAGCCTCTACTTAACCTATTTTCAGCAAATGACCTGCACTGAATTTTAAGCTTGTCTTTGAGGATATGCTATAGCTACCTATTTAGTGTTTTTGTTAATTAAAGCAAATAATCTTTCATGAAGCTTCTTGAACTGCAGTCATCTTAAAGGGAATATTATATATGCAGTAGCATCCAAGAGTTCTTGCCAAAGCTGGACAGCAATTTCTCTTGCTGATGGAGCACTCCATCATGAGAACAAGGAGACAAATTCTGCACTGTTTTGTACCTGGCAGAACTCCATTGACTTCATTAGGTGGATTTATCCTGAGTGTTGTAGATTTTCGAATGTTATAGGAATATGACATAAAAAGGCAACTAGATTTGAAAAATTAAAACATAAAAAAGCTGCTAGCTCTGGCCCCCTAAAAACAAAGTGATAATGCTGGGGATGTGTGTTCCAAATGTAGGAGGCTGAATTTAGTAAATTAACCCCAAACTTGGATTAGGATAGTAAGAATTTCAGAACGGTTTTGGACTGACAAGAGTTTTGAAATTACTTGCAAGAAGGCATTTTTTAATGGCATTTTGAGCAAGTATAGTATTCCTGCTATCAAAACAGAAACTAATTTATTGTAGTTTTGTTCAATTTCCCAATAGAGACAAAAATATACTGGATAAAAGCCAGGACAGAAATTCTAAACTACTTTCTTGACCTTTCCAGAATGGCACTATGGACTGGCAAAATCTGTATTGCCTCAGTGCCACATGTATGCTGGTGAGTGCTCTGCTTGACAGGTTGTCAGCATCTTCAGCAGGACAAGGTTCTTTTGAAAATTCCAGCCCTTGTCTGCTGGGCGCTGATGCCAGCAGTCAGTCCTGGGGATGAGCCGAAGTGCTTGGTTTTTTGTGATGTCTGTCGCAATGTGATATATGCCTGCAGGTTCACAAACTAATGATGCTCAAATGTCCTTCCTCCCACTTTGATCCAAAGAAAAGAGACAAGGAGTGAAAATGAAAAGCGGGAAGAACAGACAGAGAGGAAAAAATATCAGATGCAGAAAAGAAAGTAGGGAAAAAAGTTCAAATGGTCATCCAAAGAGTGAAGCAAAAAGATATAAAGAGCCTGAGGAAAAGGCACCTGCAAAGAAATTTTTCTTCAGGCTATTTTTACAGGTTTATTGTTAGTCTGGTTTTCCTGTGGAGAAGCAGTGTATCTTTTCATACTGTGTGTATGCATCCCCTCTCCCCACATGAAATTTTGAACTCCGTGACCAGTTTAAATCAAATTTTGTAGAAGCATGATCCCTCCAGGTTTCATCAAGCATGAATGACAGCGCAGGAGAGGAGGAAAATGTCTTCCTCTTTGGGAGGGGAGGGGAAGATGTAGCACAAACACATACCATGTTACCTGTAGAATCCACACTGGAAAGAAAGGTGATGAGTATCTAAACCTTGGAAAAGCTTCAGGAAGAGCTTTTACACCAGCCTGTCAACTATGAAACCCAAGTAAGTAGGAAACAAGGTTTTGTTAGTTCTGAAACTTTTGGATTTCACTAGGTGTTTTATTTTAGGGAAAAATTGACTAGAGAATTGTAAGAGCTAGTTCACTAACTAAAAGTTATTTTTAATTAACTTTAGCTTTGTTGAATTTAGAATTGGGCTTCCAAATGGCTCTCTGATGTGGTGAAAACAAGAGTTGTGATAAATAGAAAGCTGGAGAACTGAGCCTTCCCTCTGAGAAAATTGAGCAAAATTTCAGGACTAGTTATGTAAGTAAACACTGCCATTCCTCATCACGAAGTAGGGCTGGTATAAAATAATAATAAACGAAGTCAGTCAAAGTAGATGCATTAAAGGAGAATGACACCTGTAGTAAAAGGGAGTTAGCCCAGTGATCACCCAGCCTGGAACCTGGATATGTCTCAGTCCCAGTGACAGCTGCCACCTTCAATCGTTTACACCACACATACTTTTCACAAACCCCAGCTGATCTGTGACAACGCAGTCAGTTCCAACAGCAGTGCTGGTCGGCATACAGAACCTACAAAGCAACGTAACCCAACATGAATCAAACAGAGGGAGCAAACAATAATAGCTTCACAGGTACTGGTGCTGTGCGAGAGGGGATTCACGTTGTGCACTTGAGGCGGGTAACTCGGTTGAGACTCACATCTGAGAAAGTGAGATGCTTTGGCTATGAATGTCATCAATAAAAAGATACAGGCATCTTTCCAAGGTAATTCAGGACTTTAAATGAAATATCTGTAGTAGAATTTGTAAATACCCTTCTATGCTACCCAATTTAATAGGGAAAAAACCCCTCTCTGATAGTTATTGACAAGTTTCACTAGCTCAGTAAGCCATATCTGAAATAAGATGCCTCGGGGTGGAAAATAGCTTCAGAAAATGAACCTTTTTAAACAAATATAGAAAGGTAAATTTTAGATCATTCTAAGGAAAAAAAAGAGAAAGGAAAACTCAAAATAAGACCCTTTAACTAGCCTGGTCTGAGAAACCTTTCAGGGTTTGGGGTGTATGCATGGAAAGAGTGTGACTTTGTTGGAGGCCAAAATTTTACTGTCTTATTCACCTTATAGTTGCAGTTTCTGCTGGAAAACCTGATGCTTTGAAGTGAAGCTTTGAAATATTTCATGTCTTAACACCCAAGACATTTTGTGAATGTAGCCCCTGTTCTCTAGCTGAATGGAATTGCTTTGTGAAAATAGCATGTTCCTTCCCTAGCCAAGTAACTTGAAATTATTTTCAACTTTCAAGTCATCAGACTGTGAGCCTTACAGGAATGATTGATTAACATCAGCTCCCACTATTTTCTATAAATATTTTTTTCCATTTAACGTAATTTTGATCGCCATATTTCTTCTAATGTCAAAGCTCATATTTCTTCTAATGTGTTCCTTATCTTACCTTCGACTGAAAGAAAGTAGGCATAGGGAGACAACATCCAGACTAAATACAATTTCTTATATATTTTTGTTATAGGGTCCAATTGTCCTCAACTTGTTTATATCAGCATAGCCACAGTGACCTCAGTGGAACTGAGGATGTTCAGCCAAAAGTGAAAATCTAGTCCACGAAGTCCTCTCTTTCTCTCTCTGTGTGGCTATGCAAACTATTTCTTTTATTACCGCGTGCTCATTTTTCTTATGTGGAATTCAGAAGGCTTTATCACTTTCTTCTCAAGCATCCCATCTTAAGATTTTTAACATCAATCAGACTTTAGAGAATAATACATTCAACACTAAAACCTTTCACCTTATTAGATAAAGTCAAGGAATAAATACCATTATCCAACAGCCCCCTTTAATCTTGTAACAAACGCATTCTACTTTCCTAGGCTATTTGAACCACTTGACAAAGTACATATTATCACTGTGGATGGCCACTGTAATTTTACGGACTATATTGTGTAAAAAATACATTCTTGTTAAGACTTGATTGTGTGATGGCAAATGTGACTGCTGTGGAATTTACAATACATAACACAGCTATTTAAAATAGAAAAACAGTGAGAAATGTTTCATTTCCTGTTATGTGGGGTTTTGTGTAGAAAGCTTGACTAAATAAAAATAATTTGGAATTCACTGTAAAAACAAAAATATTTTTTCACAATAGTCAGCATTCCCGAAACAAATCTATTTATTTTGCTTTATGCATTGTTAGCAAAATTGCCTGTTCATGTCTTCTACTCAAATCCACATTGTGGGTGCTAACAGGAGGAATAATAAAAAGAGCACAGAGAGACTTTTAGCCATTATGTGGTGAGTGCAAGCCCAAAGGTTAGAAAAATTGTGTTTTGACTGGTATGCTGACTATTGTTGATATATACTCCATTAAGAGAATAATTGGATCAAATTTTTTGCTGAGGTATTTTGGCAAGGCAGTAACAACTTAAAAAGAGATTAATTTAGATGATTGTAGCACTCTGTCTGTGTTTCTCCCTCAGCAATCTTAAATTCTGACCCTGTGCATGATTTAAGTCCAATGGTGTTGAAGAGGATGATGTAGGGTAGAGACCGTAAACTTTATTTTATAACTATTGCAGCAGAAGAAAGCAGATATAATCCCTGTGCACTACAGCAGATCCTCAGAACATCATAGTACCTTGATTCTATGCTTTAAAATAATGCCTATAAAAGAAGACCAATTACAAAGCAGAACATTTCACAAGACATAAAAAACAGTTGAAAGAATATTTTTTTCACCTAATATGTGTATGTCTGGCATTTCAAGTGACTGGAAAAATTGTCTGAATTAATTTGTTATCTTTATACACTTCCTTTAAATCACACCTACAGTGCTTCATTCTGGAAACTGAGAATAATACCAACACTAAAGGCATGCTCTCACTTTGATTAAACTCTAATTTTATTAATGTAAATTTTAGCTGTATGATAGTTAAGGCTGAAGTGGTTTCCATTTACTTTTACTGTTTATGTTGCTGTTTATTGTTGCATTTTGTTAATTTTGGACTGGGTCTTTCAAATGGACCTAAAGGAGTTCAGCATCTAAATCTGAGAGAAATTTAGTAGCAAATGGGTATTTAGTTACCTTGGGCCCCTTAGAAATTCCTAGCTAGAAACTTGTCAGCTTCCTTAGTTTTTATATCATATAAATACAGTTGATATCTGTCAATTTTTAAGGCAGAATATAGATGGTTCATTGCCCTTACCCCAGACACGAGCATAAAACAGCCAGGTCAAATCAGGCGTGGAGTGGCTGTAACCTTCAGCTGGGAGTGTGGCTGTGCTGAGCCCACCTGTTTAATTACCCTTTCTGGTGTACAGAAGGACAGTATGTATTCTGACATATTCCAATTACTCCCTAATAATTTTTGCAAGCTAATGCGAGCCAGGTTGCTGCTGGCTCTCTCCGGGAAAGTCCTGGCAAAGCAAAGCAGCAGAAGCAAAGCATCTGCTGGGTGTGGGATGGCCTGCAGCCTTGTGCAGGGATAGATGCAAGCGGGCAGGGGGCAGGTGGATGAGGCCCCCTTACTAAAACACATAGGTGTGAATGTGTGTCCTCCAGAGCTAATGGTGCTAATCCAGGGGAGAAGGCACCCAAGGACCAGGCCCTTGAGAGAATGTGCTGACATCATAGAATGGTTTGGTTTGGAAAGGACCTCAAAGATCATCTAGTTCTAACCCCCTGCCATAGGCAGGGACACCTGCCACAAGATCAGGCTGCTCAGAGCCCCATCCAACCTGGCCTTGAACACCTCCAGAGATGCGGCATCCAATATTGATCAAACATCAGTATTGATGGGCTTTTGTAGTGATGCTTTCTCATGTTTGTTATGTGTTGCTATTGGTCTTCTCTCCAAGGGTGCTTGTTTGTTAGTTTTTCAAGTGAGAATCATATAAAAATTACAATCATAGATGTCAGAGGTGGTGTTACCCACTAGAGAAACAAAGCCACCAGAAGAACATTCATTCTGGAAGCCTGATTTCTTGGTCTTTGAAATAAATTTGAAAGTATAAATGGTTGATAAGCTCCATTTCATCTTCAGAGTGTTTTGTTGACTGAACTTGGTGATGTGTTTAATAATGCCTTGTTAATTAGCTTGTACAAATCTGGAGTCTCAGGTTGCATGCTGGTAAATTAACCCTCTTGGAAACCTGAAGTATTGTCATGGCTTTGAAGTAACCTAGATGTGTTCATTTGTTTTTTTCTGTCTATATGAGAGTCTGTTCTCCCCCAGGAATCCCACTGTCCTGGTCCTCAGTACCCCAGCAGATTTCCTACTTTGTTTTCATGCTATTTTCTGAGATATGATTGAGGGTGTGGATTATGCAAGGATTTATTTTCTTATTCTGGTAGTTTCGCATGGTCTGTGTTGGAGGTGTGGAGTAATCAGATGAAAAGATGGTGGCTTTCATGCCGTCGCCCAACCTTGTAACTTATCGACTCATAAGTTAAAAAAAATAGTTCTTTTGAATATTACTTTTTTTTTTTTCCCCCTAAAAGACCATGACATTTCAAAATAACATGATCTTGTCACATTTTTAGTGAGAAAAAAAACCCTCGTATATTTCAATTTTTTGGGGCATTTTGATATGTTGTGTCAGGGTGTATCAGTCATCCCCGCCACACGCAGCAGTGTGATTGACAGGACTGGACTCCCAGCAGCCGTTCTCCTCCTGAAGGAGACACATTCAAAGAGAAGCAAACACTCCTGCTTCTCCTCTTGTTAAATGAGGTTTACCCCGCTGTGCGTACCCCCACACCTTCACGTCTTCCTCAGCTCCTCGGCTGTCACTAAAGCCATGCAGCTACATCCATAACACCGCCGGTGCCGGCCCGAGGAGCTTGGCTCCCTCCTGCCTCAGAAACCTTCCCTGCTGCTGAAAACACCCGCTGTCATGTGGGAGTATTGGGTCAAAATATCCCAGACCAGCCAGCCACGAGGGCTGGAGGGAAGAAAAAGCCAGCCTTGTGCTTTTATCTCTGCTTCAGCATCGCAAACGAGTTGGTTTGGCTTTCCGCTTCCAGGGTCGGTGATACTTCCAAGAACTTGGTGCTGTGATGTGCCTGGAGGAGAGGCGCTCCCCTGACTTAACCTGCTGGTGTTGGCTGCTCCTTGCTCTTCCTTGAACCGTGAACTGGAAAAGAGGCCTCCTAAAAGGAAAACCAGAGTTGTAGCCTCATGGGCCTGATTCCTTCAAGCTCAAAAGGCATCTGGACTCACCTCCCCGTGCAAGGCAGCCACCCATCTCCTCTGCACCTAGAGGTTAAAATGAGGCCCTGGTATTTATGGTTTCCATAGTTGCTTGTTTTGTTTTGCTTTCCTTTGCTTTGCTTTTAAACGCCCATGTGACCCCACTTTGCCGCTGTCTGAGGGAGGCTAAAGCTGCCTGTCAGCGGGGCGGCGGCCTCCGCGGGGCGGGCACCGACCCCCGCCCCTGCCCCTCCGTCCCGGCGCCGCTTTTAACCCCCGTCCCCGCGCCCGCAGGACCTGGCTTGAGGTAAAAGCCAAAGAGGAAGGTGCTCAGCAGGAAGCTTTCCGTGGTGAGTGGTGGGCTGGCTCTTCTTTTCCGTGTGGGAAGATGGTCTCTGCCGGCAGGTGGGGCTGGGCTGGGCTTTGCTGCCGGGCCCCTCACGCAGCTCGGCTTCTGGTAACGCCTCAAAAGCAAAGAAAGAAATGGTGGGAGGGGGATTTTTTTTTTCCCTCCTGCGTAATAAGAAAGCTGGGAAAGGCTGACCGTGGTGGCAGTTATTGCAGAGAAGGAGCTCTGTGCCGGTCCTCGCCCCGGGGTGAGCGGTGGGAGGGAAGGGAGGGCGGCCGGCCATTGCGCCCAGGGGCTTTCCTCAGGCTTCCTCTTCTAGACCCCGCGCCTCAAGGACAGAGGTGTCTGCGGAAAATAACGCATAAATGGCTGCCAAGTGCACAGGCAGCAGCGGGTGGAAGAGAGGTGTCGATGCGGCTGGCTTCAGTGCCTGAAAAACCTGTGTAGGGCCTTATAGAAAATACACGGGATTGTACCTCAGGTTTGCATTAAAAAGCAGTGTTTGGGTCTCTTGAAAGCAGGTTGAGAGGAAAAGTGTTATGTGTCAAGAATTTGAGCTTATTCCTTCCACTTCTGAGTTCTTGTAAAAGGAGTTTTGGTTTTTTTTTTGCCTCATACATGCCGGGATGGGGAAGGTTAAAGGTTGGGATTCCGTGAGCAAACACAAATCCGCTAAAATACCTCGAGTCTTAGCTATATTTAAATGGATTCTCCGAGCTTTCTCTTAAGGCTGAATTTGGAAAAGGGAATCTGAAAAAACCAAACACATGCACCCAGGCTATTGACAGTATCTGGAGAGAGAGAAGGCGGCTAATTTCTAACCGGCTTTGTTGATTGAAATAGAGCTCCAGTGATTTGTATCCGCCCAGGACTTGGCCTGATATGGTGAAAAGTAAAACACAGGCCTAACCTCTTGAAATCCTTCAGAAATATTTTCCCTTCCTTATTCAGTTTGTTTGCATCCAGCTTTTTTTCCATGAAAATCAGCTCAGTTGTGAAAAGTTCTCTTTTTCTAACACACTCCCCTCTATGGCATAAGTGTTAAGTAATATCCTGACAGTTTTATATTGTATAGTATATTGAAGACCAAATGAACCAGCAGCCAAGAATTAAAAATGTGAATGAATGTATTACTTGCAGCTAATGGAACTTCTTTGGAGTGTCTGATCAACGGTATATTAGCAGAAGTTGTTGAGAGAGCAGAAGTGACATTCACACTTTGTGCTTCACTGGAATGGGAAGGGAAAACACTGTTTAAATTCCATTTTGCTTTACTATCTTGTCATTTGCTTAACAGTGTGGAAGATATTTGGTTGGGATGAATGGCACTTGTCAGTTGAATTTTTCATCTAGACGCTTTAAATTAAGTTGGTGTTCAGGGTTTTGAGTCATAATTTGCACATCTTATGAAATACCGTCACTCATACGACCTATAATGAAAAAATCTCAGATATGGTGGTATAATTGTTCTCTGCTTAATCTGACCATTAACCTTTTATGCTCTTTACAAAATGGTGATGAAATGCTAGTGTTTCTTCTTGATTATAGGTGAGAATAAATAAGTGAGTACTGTGCAGCAGTCATCTAAGGTACTAAAATTTGGATTATGTTGGCATCCCCGCAATGGTAGCTCTCCAGATCCTGTCTTAGAGTCTTCCACTAAAACTCTGGGATGCACATGAAATACAAGTCCAGGGCTGGTCTGGAGAGCTGGCAACTAAATGTGCTGGTTTAGGCACTCTGTAAGGCACAATTACAGAGTCGTAAGACCCACTTCATCCAATTGCTTTGGCATTTGGTTAAATTGAGCTCTATCTGGAATGGTTCAAAACTAGGTTAAAGCCAATAGTGCTTTTAAGTGCCAATTCAATGGAACTTCAGAATGTCCTTAAACTTGTGTAGATGTCATTGTGAACAGAGCAGCTTTTCTAAATTCTAAGTGAAGAAAGATGTAACAGGTAAAAACCTCTGTTGTGAGTGATGACCCAAAATTCAGAGTCTGGGTAAGTGATACAAGCCAAGTGTTTCTTTCATGAAATCTTCCTTGTTTGCAAAGGAGTAAGAGTAAATCTGAATTCTTAAATCATGGCCATTGTCTTTGCAGTGTGTCTGTGGCTTCAGCGAAGCTCCATCCCTCTGCTTGCCTCCAGGATAACACGACTGACTGTCTTCCAAGTGGTTTTAAACTCTGGTGTTCACATGACTGTACTTAGTCCCTTTGCTCAGGAAATGCTGGTTATGTGACTGAATTCTACTCACAATTTGCCTCTTTCCAGGTGAGGAGAGAGCTTCATTCTTCCTGCATTTCCAGTGTGAGCCCTGTCAGTGATGTGGAGAGGTGTAGTGAGCATAGCCACCAGCTTCTAAAGGTACTTTGCAGTTATCTGTAGAAGTAATCTGCTTAATGACAGCTGCTAAGAGACAAAGAAATCTGCCTGTACACATTGACATGTAACAGGTAGGAGCCATTTTGTCCCTCAATGGTCAGCAAATATCAGCTGATTTTCCTTTCTTAGAAAGAACAACAGTAGGGGTCAGATCACAATGCGCTGTCTGACTAGATGTAGGCTCTAGGCTATCAAAGCTCCAGGAAAATCTGTGAAGATCTAAGTCATTTTTCTATGACACAGTGAGGGAAGTCTGTATGGGAAATGTAGTCCTGTACTGGGCCAGAATCTCACAAATTAACAGATCTGACACATGCAACTCTTCTGTAGTGGTCAAAGGAGCTATTTATCTCCTTTTTGAAGAATAATGGTTTCTATTCTTCAAATTCAGTCTACGAATGCGTTTTCACTGCAGAGATGAGTGAAATTTCTTTTTTTTTCTATTTTTTTTTTTTAACCTGTAAAATATTTAGCCTGTATGTAGAATCCCAGTGGAGGTGATGAAAGAGCTCTTAACCTCATGAGGTAAATCCCATGTAGGAAATATAAGCAACGATCTCATCTAGCTACACTGAAGCGAGAACTTGGTATACTTGGTCTCTGAGAAGACATTTGCTGGGAATTAGCTTTATCCTTCAGGATCGACTGGTAAATGTGAAAGCTGTGCTTCTGAGACTAGAATTTTGTCCGTGCCTTGTGAGGGTGTGATTGCTTGTACAGAGGCAGCTCAGGGAGCACCAATAAAAACCTAGTCCCAGAAGCAGTACAGCTTCCACATCCAGAATCCATATCCGCAGTGCTATCAACTCCATTGTGCTTTGGGTGTTCTCCAAGTTGTCATTATCTGCTCAAAACTCCCACTGCATCACAAGGGTATAGCGTGTTACGAGCAGGGATGTTGGATTTCTGTCATCAAAAGCAAAAATGAAATGAGATCATGTAGGTGGAGGTTGTCATGATTTATTACTTGTACGTGATGCAAAAACATCAACATGCTTGAAAAAACACCAAATGAAGTAATTTCTTTTTCTTATATCTGCAGTGAATTTCTAAAGGTTGCTTTTTTTGTTTGTTTGTTTTATTCTTTTTTAGTTAGGGGCTTGACCCTGAAAATATTCTTCCTTGTTGAATAACTGCTTATATAGGTAATTTCAATGGAAAAATTCCTATGTGATCCCCTAGTATTCTTTTAGAAAGCAATCTCTTGTGTACTTCAGAATTTAAGTGTAAGGCTTTGTGATGCAAAAAAGACGGTTTAGTATTGTAATTCGTTATCTCAGAACTGATTAACTGTAGGTAATTCAGTTCTATATTTACCCCTAAAATAAATGAACATTTTCAGTGTGAAAGAAAAAGAAACTTGAAACCTAACTTCTACCTCAGGAAATGGAGAACTTTTGAAATAATAGTTTGAATTATCTGAGTTTATTCCCCCGCACCCACCCCCTTGCTTCTTCCATGCTTTTAGGTAAACCCTCATTTTTACTGGCCTTGAAACTATATTTTTATTGCTTTGTTAAAAAAATAATAAAATCTATCTAGGAAAAACAGGATGATGTTATTTGGGAGGCAGAAAGGAAGTAGATAGAAATATGAATTATTTTTATTTTCTCTACTTGAGAGATTTAAGATAAAACCAGCTGAAGAGAATTCATAGCTGAATATTTAAGACACGAAATTGTTAGACGGAAATGAAGTAGACTGAGATGATGGCTTAGGTGGCATGGAATGTCTTAACTTCTGTTACTTGGAGGCTTTGAAAGTGGGGGGACTGAGAAGTGCATAAGGGAATAAGTTTGGGGAGGGGTTGTGTTTTGTTTTTTTTTTCCTGGACTGTAGTTGCAAATCTAATTTCTTGTTAGTTTTGGAACGCTTTTTGTTGCTTTTGTTTTGAAGACCAGAGCCTTCACCAGACAATCCTTGCACGACTTCGGTTATAGTATTTTCTAGATGTGCCTGTAGGATAGTCTGGTTAAAGCGTTAGTGGTGTATGGAAAATTCTTGACTGCTTGCACCCCTGACATCTGTCCTCCTCCTTTCACATTGGGATTTGCTGAAGATGAGGGCAAGAAAAAACTTCACCAAGTTTTACTGAGGCATTTCACACAGTCTGTCCTCAGCCACCACTACTTAAGGTGTTAAAATCTTTCACCTGTCTGGTTTTGTCTGTGTCTCTCTCTGCAAGCAGCTTAATCCACACTTGGCTGTCAAAATGCAGTTTCATGTCTCCTGTACCCACTTACACCAGTGTGTAAGTCGCTTGGAAACTGAACAGTTGGGGTTTAGCTCTCTTCTTCCAGGAGCTTGAAGGCAGTACACAAGACCAGGATCCTGATGCACCTTTTTCCATCCACACAGCACAGAGCGTGACCAGGACTGAACAGAAATGTCTGTAACTTCACATTGATATGAAAGCTAGTCACAGAAGTCAAACTCTGGTCATGAACACGATCTTGTTGTTTGTTCTTAATAGACTTGGGGTCACCAGGGAAATGTGCAGCTCC
This sequence comes from Fratercula arctica, assembly GCA_947846985.1. Lineage (NCBI taxonomy): Eukaryota > Metazoa > Chordata > Aves > Charadriiformes > Alcidae > Fratercula > Fratercula arctica. Next base: position 34,822,744 of record CANTUZ010000010.1, read on the forward strand.
CTGCCCTTATAAACTTCCTAGAATATCTTCTCAAGCAAGGTCTCAGCTGTTGGCAAGGTACCAGCTCTCTGCAAGAAAGCAGTAGAAAACTGTCACACGAAACAAGGCATGGGAAGGCAACATACTTTATATGGATTTAGTAAATGTAAATCCTGAAAATCAGTTTCTTAAAGAGGCTGGGGAAGCTGAGAGCAGAGTAGTTGTGAGAACCTTTTCATGCTTCTGATCACAGACATCACTGATTTCAGCTGGGCTCACTCAGGCCAGCAGTGTTTGTGCTAGTAAGGTTTGAAGTTGTTGCTATTACAAAATCACCTGCTGTATCAGTGGGCATTGTACCTGGCAAATTGTATGCAAATCTGCCATGCTTGGGGAACAAAAGCAAGCAGGGAGGATGAGGGTGAGGATTATCAGGCTGTATGGCTACAGATTGTCTCAAAGAACAAAAGAAGGATACTCTCGCATACTGCTCTCACCCATTTGAATAGGCAGAGGAAATCGCATACTGGGTAATCACTCTTTCATTTAGTATTCTAACATTACTTGATGCATCAGAAAGCGAGACATACTTTATTTACAACTTAATTCTTCTAATACTGGATAAATATTAACATTATAAGACTTGCCTACTCTATTTTGTTTATTAAAACCCCACCTCAGGCAGGTTCTATATGTCAAAGGAATGGTTTATATCATCCTCATATTACTTTGTAACTTCATTACAAGGGATCTAGCTGCCAAAGCAGCTGCTGGAGCTGGCAAACTGAAGGGAGCTTGGTCTGTGCCAGTTGAAAGCCAGCTGCTTTCAACTGAGGAGGCTGCTCTTGCCTCCTGCTCAGCCAGTCCTCCTCTTGGGAGGGCAGTCAGGAAACCTGCGCGTTTGTGGCTACTTGTGTGTTTATGCACCCTCTGCAGCTGGCCCTGCACTAGCTTTGCAGGAGCAATCTGCTTGAACTGCGTGTTCTCCCTTGCTAGGCGGAAGGTAAAAAGGAAGATCCCAGCCTGTCTCAAGAGACACAGAGAAATGAAGAGGGGCTGTTGTTCAGTGGTAGTTAGGGGGCTGCCTGGAAAAAAGGGGGACATAGTCCAGGAGAACCTCTGCATCTGGAGAAAAAGGTAGAAATCCCATGCCTTAGGTGGGAGGGGACGGAGCCATGGAAGAGGTGGAAGGAGGTGTTGTTGCTCCCTTCATCAAAACCACCACTGGTGTCTTGTACAGTCCCTTTCCCAACAAATTTATGGGTTTGCTCTCATGCAAACCTGATGATACGTGTCAGGTTTCTTGTTTTCTTCCTTTCAGTCATTTCCTTCTTCACTCTTACCGGTCACCTCTGCAAATCTGAATATTGCCCAGGTTTCTGAAAGGTGTTGCTCAGGCACTTCTATCTCTTTTTGCAAATAATCCAGGAGTATGCGGACAACAGCAAGAATTTCCAATAAATAAAAAAATGCTTGATTTTGATTAATACAAATACATTCTCCTATAGAATGGTGCGCTTGATCACAATGTGCATTTGGCAGAAGTATTTGGGAAATTAAACCCAGAAAAGCTATTTAAGGGCTCACTTTCTCTTCCAATACCTTCATATTTAAGAAAGCAAAAAATATACCAGCACAGTCTATTAAAGAATTTCTTTTTAATAGGTCTACAAAGAGTTAGCTATTTTTTTTTTTAACCTCACACATTTTAAGTGGAGTGTATGTTCTAAGACATAAGTTTCACAAAATCTGCAAAATGGGTTTGTCTCCTAATTTCAAAACTGATTTATCTCTTATTGACTAGAGAGAGGTCTATGGCTCAGAGTGGCAAATAGTTCTTCTCAAGGAACTTACCGCAGACAGGAGCTGTGCTGCTCCTGAGTCATCTGTGCTCAGTGTGGCGTCCTGGTCATTGAACTCTACAACAGTCCTTCTGTGACTGTGATAAGGAAGATTAGCTTGACAGATCCTGTCCTAATGAGACTTTAGCTGTCAGTGGTATGCTTCTGAAAAGCGTTTCTGATCAGCTAAACTAGCACTTTCCAATGGAAAAACAGTTTATTCTAAAGACGGGGTCTGCTCTTAAGTATCTTGGAAATCTCTCTTACGCAGAGCCTAAGAAGACACATATGGTCATCCTAGGTCTGCTAACAAGAGGATGCTTTCTAAACAGTACCTACAGATCTGATGGGGAAGAATGTAGTTAGTGAAGCATAGAAATAGCTGCTGCGGGATTCTTTTCTGAGCTCCGCCAAAACCTGCCAAGAGATACTTTGTGTTCAGTATGTTCTTAAATGACAGACCTGAGTTAATGAGAGATGGGTTGGTAAACGTCTGCTTGTTATTGGTGCAGTTGCTACTAAAGGGCAGGATTACAACTAATACAGTCATCAGCCTTCCTGGCGCTCAGAGAAGAAGCGGCAGCATTAGGAAGTCTGGGGGGATTTAATATTTCTAGAATGTGATATTTGTTCAAGGTCTTACAAATGTTTCTTCAGAAGGCTGTAGCAGAAGAAAGCAGCCTGAGGTCAGGGACATGTTAAGTACGGTATACAACAGCAATGTTAGTCAAGGACCTTGGGGAGAGGAAAACAGAAGCCTTTACTGCCTGCAATCACAGGAAACATGGGAGTGAAGCCTTCCTTAACAAGGCCAGGGCAGTCCCACTTGAGAAGGCGTCAAAAGGGGTCATATTTTTTGCTTCTTGTCCTTTCTGTGTTTGGGAAGGAGGTTGAGATGAGAGCAGCAGTGGCCATCATCTTAGACAACAGAAGCACAGGAGGTTTCCTTAATGTAATCCGTCTGCTCAGCTTTTAAGCAATTGTAATAAACACAGTTTCAAAAGGAATATGGCAACCCCTGCTGTGCAGTAACACTGACTGTGGGGGAGCTGGCATGCAGCAATGAATTCTGCACCACTGGCTCTGACAGCCTTAAAGTACCTCAGCTGGGAGACCTTAGCAAGTGTCCAGTTCTCCAACCTGTCAGTCCCACAATGCCAATAAGTAACAAGGTTTCACTGCACTATTTACATGTGCTGTTTTCAAAGCCAGTATGACAGAGGTCAGTAGAGAGAGATAATTATTGCAGTGATGTGTAATAAGCCATTAAGTTAACTGGCACATATGAAGGAACGGGAATGTCAGTGAAAATACAAAATACTGATTTCATTGTTTAACCCCCAGTTCCACTTGGTTACCTGTACTGGAGACAGTCAGCAAAGCTGTTCTGCTAGTAGAATTTCTTTTGTCAGAGCCAAAAAGATTTGTCATAGATTTGACTCCCCCCGCCCAGTTGAAATTATTTGGTCTTAAATATTTCTGGGTGAAATATGTAAATAATGCTTAGAACACTTTTATTCAATAGTTCTTCATTGAGAAGTCATTTAAAATGATACGAGGAAACATAATTGTCCAATATTCATCTTTCTTTTTTGTTTTTGCTAGGAGGAGTTGATACAGCGTTTCGTTTTGAAGTTTGAAAAAACAAATTATTTCACTTAAAATTTCAAATTGTCCTGACCCTCCTCGCCCCCCTGCAATTTCCCTAGACGTATCTGCTAAACCTAAGTGAATCTCATGATTTCTGAATTTAAACAAGACGACTTGTTTTCTGCTTCAGGTATCACTAGGCTTTATGGGCAAGCTCTGCTCATCTAGAGAAAAAACATAATATAACAATGGAGAAGCTGTTAACTGTTTTGTTCCAAACAGAGCTTCCCCCCTCCAAAGAATATTATGCAGTTTGCAAGCAGATTTTAAACAAGCTTCTGTATAAATTACACCTCCTAGAGCTGGGACCAATTTGTTACCCTTAATTTGCTTTACTCTTTAAATTAGAGACAGATCGAAGCAGTGACCACATACTGGTTAAGTAACATGGAAAAGACCGTGCCTGAAATGGAGAATTCTGTTGTTTTAGTGGGGTTCTTTGAACTATACTCTACCCTTTAAAATATGCTAGTTAACTTAGACAAACACTATTATTAACAGTGCTGATAAGCACAGTCATGAAGATACAAGAAGAAACCTCTGCCACTCAATTTATATTTTAGTAAAACTGATTATATCTGAAGGTTCTTTAGTATTAGAAACCATATTCCTGTGCTACATTCTCCCAAATGATAAACAACCCCCTTTTGGGCTGTTGCTGGTTTATGAAGTTTCAGAGAATAATTTCATTGACACTGAAATTGGCGCGCTCTGTCAATTTTGACAGGATCTGAACCAATGAATAGTTTGTAGTTCACAGTGTTGGCTGTGGCAGCACTTTTCAATATAGCTGGGGACTTACTGTGGTGGTGCTTCAGAAAAGGGACATATGAATGCTCAGGAAGTAGTTTCGTTTTTTCCTTGAAAGAATTTTCATTGGGCATAAAAGCTGTCTGAATGTATTTATATTTGCATGTATCTGGTTTTGGGTGGAGAAGTGCCTTGCCTCCCACATGTCTGTGCCTAGAAATATTCCTCTTTTCCCTTGATACCATGCATAACTGCTTAAAAAGGGGGGGGGGGCGGCAGGGGGTGGTGGCGGAGAGAAATCTAAAAAAGACATTATCTGAAGTCCAGAAAGGTTTCCCGTTGTTAAGATCTGTCGAAAAGCTTTGATGATAGCAAGTGGCAAAATATTTCTTGCTTTTTAAAAATATTTTAAGGGGCTTATGTTCATGCCTTTCTACTACCCAGCATTTGTTTAGATTAAAATTATGATTGCTAAGATACCGTGAAAAATCGTATTCTAGCAAAAATATTTTTAACTAAGCAAAAAGTGTATTCCAGTCACAGTTTTTTTTCAGACTTGGATGATAAAATCCTGGCCTTGCTCTGGGTGTTCAGAGTTCAGCCATGCTTCAAATCTTTTGTTCCTTGGAATCATCACCTGCTGATTTCTGATATTAGTAAATTCTGTTATTGTACTGATTCTGTACATTGCAAGAAAAAAGGCATTTTTAAAAAAAGAAGTATGCTTGGCTTTTTGCACACACAATAATCACACAAGTGTTCATTCACCTCTTGATAAAATAATGCCAAGCCCTGAAAATGGATTTTTAGTTCACTCATGGAGAGCTACTTAAGACTTAAACATTCTCTCTCTTGGTGTTTTGTTAACCTTGTTTCTATAGTTCCAATTGGGTCACTGTAGACAATTGGTGATGGTGTTACTAAATAAACTTTCAAAATTGCTGGCTAGTGATTTGGCTGATTAAATATGGATTAGATTCAGAATAAGCTGATAGTAAGATGTTTTGTTTTCTGACATGCTTAAGTTTATGAAGATGTAATGTCACATTGTATCTTATCACATTATGTTAATTCAGCACTGTGTAGGCTTTCGATGTGATGTGCTTTAGCTCATTATAATGTTTTTCCAACTTTAGAACTAAAGTTTGTTACCAAGAAGCAGAAGATTTGGCTCATTTGACATTAATCCAAACAAAGCTATTATCGCCTAATAGAGTGGCAAAATTTTAAAAGCTACCCAGATAAAATGCATTATATGTGTCTGTGTATCTGTGTGTGTATACACGTATAGGTGTGCCTTAGTTTTAAAACTAGTTGCAGAAAGGGACTGTACACTTCCCAGTAAGAAAGGTCAACGACTATTCCACTTTCCAGGCTGGACCTTAGAAAGACAGGTCAATCTTGCCAGACTTCTGCAGGGGTCAGGTAAGGTGGCTGAAGTGGGGAAGTCAGCTGTTTCTTTTTTCAAGTCTAAGGTTACATATTCTTTTTCTCGTGTCCTCAATGTGTGAATTTTTTGTTTGAGTTATTGGCAACCAAAATTATTTTATATGAAATTGACAGACATCTTGCAGGAATGGCCTTTGGAGCCAATCCTTGTTTATTTAGTTTTAGCTAGTATCTGTGTATATGCACAATTTAAAAAGAAACAACAATAATTTAAGTGACAGAAAAGAGGAATTAATTCACAGCCTGAAGCAAAAGCAATCCTTTCTTTTGATTACAGTTTTAGTGTCTGAATCTGAATCTAGCATGCCCTGGATCTTTCTCTTCTAGCATGTTGTCAGATATCTCAAGGTGAAATTAATCTCCCTTCTTGATACAGTATCGGCAAAAAGCAGAGATAGGAGAAAAGTATTGTATGAAAAAGTAATTATTCTATCTTGAGTCTTCCTTTGTAGTATAAACCCAGCCCTCTCCACCCCTTCTTCCTCCAGAAAAAAGCCCCTCTCTTCCCATGTTTTCTATTGTCATGTTCTTCCTACCTGTAATCCCTGTTGAGGCACGACGAGGTCCTTGGCAGTTGTGTTTCCACATGCAGCAGTCTGGAGGTGTGTGGATTAGATACATACTGCAAAAAGAAGAAAATCTTGCAATAAAAGAGCAGATTTTGGGAGGTAACACTCAGAAGCAAGTTTATTTTGTGATGTGCTGGTGGGATGGGCAACACTGTTGTATGAGCCAAAGTAAGACTAGGTCCTGTCCTCAGGGGTAGATGCTCTGAAGCTCAGAGACTGCACAGAGATTGCGTGCTGCCTTCCGTGCTGCCTCCTGAGCGCTCTCTCATCCGTGCAGGGAATCCCCTGCTTTATGCTTCCCTTCAGGACCCTGAAAAGGCATTTTATAGCACTTAACTAAAAAGTAGCAAGGTGAATAAGTAAAAACAAGGTGATCGTAAAGCAGCGTCAGTGGAGCTTGGTTTGGGCTGACATTCTGGAAGATTTTTGCAGAGGAAAATCTCTTAATGGGTATTGCTTGTGTTTTGACATTCCAAATTAACTAGTATGAAATAAAGAACTTTGCCATCTTGCCTGCAAAATTATTGGGAAGGAGAAGTTATACACATTGCAAAGAACACTTAAAGGTTTATAGGTGAACAGAACTGTAACGAAAGGATAAAAATGTTTTGCCCGGAAAAGTGACCTGGGTGTGCAATCACCAAAGGTGCCCTTTTTGTCAGATTTAAGCCCTTCAGCCAACTGACAGGAGCGTGTGTGTCTTCTGTACCAACAGAACTGTTTACCCAGTGATCTGTGTGTGTCTGTGCGTGAAAATGAGTGTTGTGTGGGATGCACAACCGAGTTGGGGAGCATTAATGTTGTGCTGGGGAAAATGACTGAACTGAATCCATCTAGCAAGGGAAGACTCGAGGATATGCATGTGCATGTTTTCTGAGATCTGTGTGCTTTCTGAAAGTAATGTCTGTAATGTCAGTAATTCGTGGGTTTATTGGGACGCTCTCCAAAAGGTTGCATAAGAAAATATAAGCCATTTACTAAAAAAATATGAGAATTGTTTTTAAATCAATGTTTTCCACTGTTGCCATAGACACAGATCACTTGAACACTGAGAATAGAATCAACTCTAGACATCTCCCCTCCCGCTCCCTGTCACACTTGCTTCCTGTTCATCCTTTCACTAATCCATTTCCTTCACCTCTTAGAGAAAATGACAGTAGAGACTATTTTGCTGGCTTTTTTGTTCTGTCCTTTGCAGTATGTTCATATCATTAACTTCTCCTTAACTTGATCTCTGTGAGACAGCTGAACTCAGAGAGATTAATGGCAAATTATCTGTCACCACAAATGAGACTGGTGTCAATAGTAACCAGGGAAAAAAGAAACTGAAGGTAAACAGGTAAACAGAAGTTATTTAGTGCTCAATTGCTGGTCAATGCCAAAAGCAGCCAATAAAGGGTGACATGAAAACGGTTGACATAAAGAAGCACTAAAATACTGTCTCCTAAATTAATTCATAGCCTTTATAGGGGAAAATAAGGAAGACCTAAGAACAGTTTTCAGTGTGAATTAGTAATTGTTTTTCTTTCTCTCAGTATATGTAGTGTTGAACCTTGAAAACTTTGTGCATATGTTTTTGAGACAGCGATCAGTGGTAAAAAAATTTGAGGCAGATTTATAGTTCCTCATGAAACATACCATTTAAAGTACATAACTCTAATGGTGTAAGTTTGGCTTCCTGTTTTATGACCTTGCCTTCTACCATGATCCTCGCAATATCTTACACTTGATGCTTCTAATATGACCCTGAAATCTGTGCTGCAGAGGGATGCTGAGACAGTGAGAGATTTCTTTTCTTCTACAGGATGCTTTATATGGTTTCTTTCCCTGCTTTTGTCACAATACACTTACTCCTGTGAGTTTTGTGCCAAATAGTATGACTAAGTCATTTCACCTTCATTGTAACTAATTCCTATTTTGTCAGGTTTTGTTTTTTATTGCTTTGTATTTCTTTTTGTCTTTTTAAGTAAATGTATTTGCAACCTTTTTGAAAAGGCCAGGTCTGGTCTTTTGTTCTAGTTTGGGAATGGCCTCTAAGGATACTCTGCCCTGGATAGTTGTTCTTTCTACTCTCCATACTTTAGTGTCTTTCATGTCCAAGGAGCTCATTTCTAAGATGTTTTGAAGCCAGAAACCAGGCCACCGAATGCCTTAAAGATAGAAAATTGAGCCTACTCTAGTGTTCTGTAGGAAGCCAAAGTAGAGAGCAGGAATATGTTGTTCCTTCTGGAGTTTTCAGAGAGCTGAGGGATGCATGCCAGAAATGTTGGATTCCTAAATAAAAGAAACCACGAAGTCGTAGGTGAGGCCAGATTGTTTTTCGTCAAGAGGGTGTTTCCAGTTAGTTCAACCAGTACTGTCAATACTGTTTTCAAGTGTTACTGTTTTGTGAGAGCTTAATTTCAACAGTAAGTCCAAGAGATCCTTTTCTCAATGAATTTATGTCATTGAAACAAAATGCATTATTGATGTGAATTTTTTTCTTCTGCTCTCCGATACAGCATTCCTTTTTCACTTGGATTCAGCTACTGTTATGTAATCCTGCCCACGCTGTTAAGTGTCTTGTTAATGTATGGTCATATAGGGCATTTCTCACTGATGGACTTACAGCCGTTCTAGCAAATCACCCCTGGCTCCTGTGAACCTTTTAGAGTGGGCAACAGCATTGCTTGATTAACAGTGTCAAAAGGTTTAGAGAGGTCTCGAAGGGTGAGAGCGGTGCTTGCTTATCATCTGTTGACATTAGAAGACCATCTGCTAATACTGTGTCTGCCTGGAGCCTGGCCTGAATCCAGGCTACAGTGAGTACGGTACGCTGGATACAGCTGCGAGCCCATCACTAGCTTTTATCTAGTTCTCCTATGACCTTTAATCAAAATGATATTAAGTGATAGTTTGGCTGTGATCCATGTATTCTTGTTGCTTTTTACAATGGAAAAAAACCCCTTTTTGGAAATGTGTGTTTTGAAGGATGAAAGGAAGATTTCTTCTCCCAAGTCAGGCATTGGCAGTTGTGACCAGCTAGAAGAGGAAAAGCGGGTACTACCTTCCTGTGGCATGCTCTTCGAGCGCCCAGGGCTGGGGGCTTAGGACCTTTCTGAGCCTAAGATGCCATCTTTGAATTTTTCCACTGTGGATTTTTTGAATGGCTGTACATCTACAAACAACTCCATGGTAGAACTATGTATTCTGGAAGTAACTTTGTTCCTGCTAATTTTACTTGAGTCTTTGTTCTTGTTTTGGATCAGAGAGCGAACAATCATTTCCTTTCATGTTCTGCACATTACTCAACATTTCAGTCTGGGAATTGGAAGATATGTTTGCTGTTGTCTCTGAAGTTTTCTATTGATAGAGAAGAATTAATGTCTCGTATAAGGCACACCATTTGCATTTCATATTTTAAGAGAAAGGCAATATTACGTCTTATTTTTGGTGTCTAGTCAGGCTTATGATGGGTGAAAAACTCCACTGGCAGAATGAAGAAGCTTAGCAGAGATTTTTGATGTCAAATCTTAAAAAAGTCTTTGATTGCTGTTTCTGGCTTTGTTATATTCTGTAACTCTTCATAAAAGCTGGTTTAGCCCATGGAAGTTGTTGGTTTTTTGAATTCCAAAACTCCCTGCTCCCACAGAACTGGTTCAGCTTGACCCAGCTGCCCAACAGTGAAAGCAGCTCTAGCAAGGCTTCCATGTAGAACTGGGAAGATGTGAATTTCTGTGTGTCTGAAATTTTGGCAATGTGGAAGGGCTGGATGCTCTCTTTCAAAAATGACAGGGTAATTAAACTTTGCGTTCTTTCACCCAGGTTCTTCACAATGTCCCACCCGCTGACTTTTTTCTCAAGCGTACAAATGTGTAAGCAATGAATTTCCCTGAAGATATCCCCCCTCCTCTCCCCCCCCGCACCAAGCAAACCCTAAACCCAGACTCATGTTTGTATTTTCATACAGACTAGAGATTGCTACAGTTCTCCCAGTCAACAAGGGATTAACTCATCTCTTCACATACAGAACTCAAAAATGTCATGTCCTGATACCAAACACCCATCCCTTGCTCAACGGCTATCCTGTGAATTTAGATGAAGAGGTTAGCTTTTGCAATTGGAAGTGGACATAAAAGAAAAACTCTGGAAAAGAAACCTAGAGCCTCAGAAACCTGCAGTGCCCTTGCTGTTCTGAAACAGGGTGGGGAAGTAGATGAGAATTACAGTGTGAGAGAAAATCATGAAACGGGAGCCTTACCTCTGCATTGCTTAAGTAGTAAGTGCCAGGCATGTGGTTGTGAGGGGGTGGAATTGCGGTTGCTGAGTAGTAGTGAGTAATAGTGGAGTACTTAAAGTCTCCTTATTTTAATTTTTTAAGTGACTCTCCTAGTGTCTTTCAGATAGATGCCTTTTATCTTACTGCAAAAATGGTTTACTATGCTGTTTTGGTGCACTCTTTTGAAGTGGCAGAACTGTACCTCAGAAGCTGTTTCTGGAAGTGTTTTATTATAATCCATGCTTGTGCCACCATTAAGAGGTTGGCGCTATAATTCTGAACCATGGCAAAGGAGACACATATCAACTGGCAGCAAAATCAGTTTGTACACAAATGCAAAGTGATAGCTGGATAAAGTTTGGTAAACAATTGAACTTAATCATGACAAGTAATTTATAATTTATAGATGTACGAAATGCCACCACAGCTAACTTTTTTACTCTGATTTCAGGTAAGACAGATGTTTCTTTATAATATTCATAAAGAGTGGGCGGGTGAAATTAATGAGAGGGTGTACATTTTTGTTATGTTTTTATAATTATCAGCTTCCCTTTAATATCATCTTTTTTTAAATTAATATGTAAAAATTGAAACAGAGCATTTAGAACATAAAAATATTTATTTAAGAAACTAATTAATTGTGGTAATGTAGAGCAGCTGTTTATTTAGCTGAAGATACTGAGAACTTCCTCTAAAACAGAACAATTGTTTTACATGCTATGATAAAACCCTTTATTATTTGATATCAAAGATCTTGTATTGCAAGATGAATTTCCAGAAATTTAAAAAGGAACAATGTAGTTTGCTTATTCGCTTTTGAGCTGTAGTTACTGAATGCCTTTGCAGTTTAAACAGCTCAATTTGGCAAATCCTTGTATTTTGCATTCTACTTCCTCTGTTGTTTTTTTTTTTTTTGATTGGAAACACCAAGGGAAGAATTGAAATAAAGCAATTGAGGATGACGATTCTAACTTTTTCTAGTCTGCAAGATGTTGAAATGTTGTTTTCCTTGACATAGTATGACTTTTACTTTCCCTTCCTTCATGCACTGGAGAAAAAAAGTAAAGGCAAAAATGGAGGAATACTAGGGAGAGAATATTTTCTTTTGTTTTCCAAAGCTTCAGAAGGAGGAAGAAAGTCAATATATACGAAATATTTCGCAGGATGTGTTTTCACTTCAAACTGCAAATATAGTTGGTAATGGAAATGAGGTGTTTTTTTTTTTACCTGGAATTTGTATTAGAGTTGCATTTATTACAATTTCTAAAAATCTTAAATGAATATACTGTGATGAAAATCCATATTTGAGAGAGTCTGAGTTTGTCAAGCAAGTTCTTATTTCAAATTTAAAACTGTTAATGGTTCTCTCTAAAATTGATTTAGATGGAATGAAAATTAGGTTTAAGAAAAGCACTTCAAATTTCTAAAACCTATTGGAAATCTGAGGGCTCAAGAAACCCTCTGAATTAGTTAAATCACTCCATTAAACATTTTTGAATTTAAATTCACTTTCTGTGTTCTGTTTTGCCTTATTAATTCTGTTTAACAGTACCTTTTGAAAAATTCATTTTTCTATAAATGCAGAAAAAAAAAAAAAGCAATATGAGATCCTTTATCTCTACCTCCATCTTTGCAAAGAAGAAAAGCTGGTTGGTTCAGGACTGCTTTCCTTTGACCTGACGTCTCCCGTAACAAGGTAGTGTTTCACAGCTGGGAATAGACTGTAGGGATCGGGCGTACTCCCAGTATGCACATTGCCTGTATGGCCTTGTGCCCTCCAACAATAACTAACATCTGGCTGGGATCTGTCTTGGAGAGCCTGGTGCAGGCTGGGTGTGGTGGGTGTGAGTCCTCCTGAGCGCAGCCTCCCAGACAGGGAAAGAGGAGCTTTGTTTCAGCAGGCAGAGAAAAGCATGGTGGCTACTGCATCCATCCCTTCAGAAGTGTTGGAAAGGTGAGAGTTTGGGCTCTTGTGAACTTGCTGGAGGTTGCATGAACCATGTCCTTGTGGTCCAAAGCACTTCCTCTTGCCCTGACTACTCTGGGAATGCTTATTTTCTTTGGCACAAGTATGCGCAAGCAGCCCAGGTCCAGCTCTGCACCCTTTATGTGCAGCATGCGGGGAGTCGGAGATGGAGATGGGGAATAGCTCTGTAGGAGTCTGCTGATCTCTGGCAGGTCTGGCGAGTTGTGGCTCAGGGCTGTCCCTGCCAAACCCAGGCTGATGTCCCATCTACCCTGCTGATCCTGGGATGTATACCATCTGCCATTTCCTTTATCCAGAGCGTTTCCGCTTCCATCATCTTGGGTAATGGCTTAAGGATTGTACTGGAGAGTATTGGCTATTATGGATACAAAAATATAGGTTATGTTTTTGTAGATCTGATCATTTTCACTGATGATAGCATGGTTTTCTACAAAGGAGATGAAACACTAGGGAAGCAGATGATGCTTTATGTCTTTCTTTGCTTGTTAATTTTTTTTTTTTCCCCCTTAACTTTACTAGCTGAGGGGCCAGAAGTGCATGGAAATTATGGGCAAATGAGACTATCTGCTGCATTTATTCCATAATTAAGATTTCAGCTGGAACAAAAATTAATGTGAAAAGGAAAGTTTGTTTTGTGATATGAGGTCAAATGATCCCTGTGGTGTCTGGTGCAAGAGTGCTGTAACCCTGCACAAAGTGTGGGATCCTTTCAGTCTGTGCTTCGTATATTCACAGTATTGCAGACAAGACTATAGTGATGATGGAAAATCTTGTCTGAAGTCATGTTGAATCATCCACCTGCCAGCTCTTGTGTGGCCTGTTTTTTTCCTTCCCCTTTTTTCTTGCTGTCCCCCCCTCCCCAGCCCCCGCTCTCTTTTTGTAACATTTCATACTTTTAAAAATTCAGTTACTCACTCAAAGCCTTGGAAAAAAAAGGGGGGGGGCAAATAGAGTTTGAAAAGCCAGTGAAGGTTAGATCATGTTTAATTCATTTGAAACAATAGGCCAAAGCGAAAAAAGTCCCATTTTTCTACATCAGAGTTGCTTGGTGTCCCTGTGGTTTCAACCTTGTTACACAAGTTAAAATAATTTTTGTATTTTTTAATGGCAAAAAAAAATTCTATATGTGTGACAATGGTGTATTAGACAAATTAAAAAGCACATGCAAAACTTTTTGTCAGGGCAAGCTGCTTTTAATACTAGCTGAAGTTTTGTTTGTTGCATTCCAGCGGGATTTATAAATCATGACCTTTTTATATAGACAAGTCTTCTTGGGAACACCAACATTACATTTCAGGCAAAGAAAAAAGGTATTTACATGGTGTGTGCAATGTTACCAGCAACCATGTTGTGTTTTGCCAGAGCTCTGATGTGCCCAGCCTCACCGCTCTCCCTATTAATGTTTAATAGGAAAAGCAGCAGGACCCAGCACATTAGTCCTCCGGAACTGCAGAATGAGTTTGGAAACTGCACTATGGTTGCTAGCAAAACTTTTTCCAAATACCTGGGTAATTACTGTTAATAAATCAGTATTGAGAAGGCACCTAACAGTTGAATCAAACAATTATTTGGCAGTTGCAGGATAATGAAGTATTATTTAATTATATATATTCATGTAAAGAGCAATTGTGCAGGCCCAGTCAAACTCTTCTTTTGCAACACAAGAGAAGATGGGATCCTGTTTCTGCAAAAATGATTCCTTTATGTAGTTGTGATCTATCTTGATGCATGTGTTAAAAATTGCTTGCTAAAGTACTGCTAATTTAGCTCAAGTTTTTGATACCCTTAGAGATTTCATTTTGTTTTACAGTATGAATATTGTTCCCCAGCTTAATGCTGTAACTTTGAATGCTCCTCACTGTCCCTGATCACCCAAATTGGACAGTAATGATAATGAGAAGTGGGGAGAGCTGCTTTCCCAAGGTTTGCCTCCAGCAGTTGCAGACTTTTGCTGCTAGAGTAGTCCGTGAGCTGGTAAGCTAGCTGCTGTCACTAAAGGCAGCAAAACTTGAGCCAGGCTGTTGCATCAATATAGTGTAATAAAGTCTTCGAACACATAACAGTCTTTCCACAGGGATGGATATTCCCAAGACGGTGAATGAAATATGCATCCAGTGAGTAATGTCAGTTCTCTTGTTTTTCTACTATCACTGCTTTTAACGATGTGAGGAGGGCATTGTTACACAGTTTACAATACCTAATTTAACATTGTGGTAGGCTGAGACATTTCATTGACTGGAATTCTCTCCCTTCTCAGTTACTGCTGCTCTGACCTTTTTGGTGTAATACTGTCCAAATGTCTTGGGTTTTTTGTCTGTGGTCGTTTGGTTTTTTGTTTTGTGTCTTTCATGCATCATTTTCAATGAGATTGGATCAGTAGTACTATATTCATGTTCAACTTTTTGACAGCATGTGAAACTGCAATATGACTGCTGATCTGGGCAACTCTTAGAGTTGTAACCCATTGATTTTGTGTCCTGAAGTGAGACTAGATTTGTGCCTGAATCTTCTGAAGTTTGAATTATTCATGTTTCTATGCTTGCTTAAGTGGTAGCCCCCTGGCTTCGTAGGTCACTGGCAATAACAAAGTGTGAACAGGATCTCTTTAGGTAGAGATGGAGCATGTGCATAGACTCAGCACCACTGAAACTATCCCAAAACCTGTCTGAGTTGTAAATGAAATGAGTCTTGTGCAGAAATTCAGAATGTCAGCAAAACATTTGAAGGGCTCATGAAATGAATGTGGTCTGCAGTGCTACATGAAGATTCAGAAATCTGTAGAATTGATGGTGTAACTGAATTTGCCAGATTTCAGTAAAACATGCTGAGGTGCAATGGATGTATCCAACGGAAGCATTCATTTTAAAAATACAGTTGTGAATCACAAGTTCCAACAGTGATAGGGGATAGTATCTAGCAACAAATCAGGCCTCCAATTCTTAGGCCAAGAAGGGAGAGAAATATAGAAAGCAAGCTAAATAAGCTGCATAATTAAATTTCTGTACAATTTGTGATGCATTCCCCTTTGGGACCACTATGGGGAAGTACAATATCTCAAATTATCTTGCAAAGAAGCAGATGTGTTGTTCTGAATCTACTGCATACATCAAACAACAATGCGAACTGCTAGCAATTGTTGCTAAAGATACAAGTATTGTTGTACTTTGACTTGAGCTTAATAATTCTGTTTTTCTCCAGTCTATCAAATGGGAGCTGACACTTATACAAGGAGAGTTATCAACAAGTTCAAAGTTTCTACAAGCCTAGGAGTTCCATACAATTGCTAAAATTTAGTGATGTTTCAGATTGTAAGCAAACAGAGGCTATCTTTATGCCCTTAATGGCACTACAGCTGAAGGTGACAAATGTATAAATGTCATCAGCTCCTCTACTAAAATTGGTGGCATTGACTCAGCCTGCTTCCATCATCCAATATGTATTCATAGAATCATAGAATAGAATCATAGAACATGCTGTGTTGGAAGGGACCTTTAAAGGCCATCTGGTCCAACTCCCCTGCAGTGAGCAGGAACATCTTTAACTAGATCAGGTTGCTCAGAGCCTCATCCAGCCTGGCCTTGAATGTCTCCAGGGATGGGGCCTCCACCACCTCTCTGGGCAACCTGTGCCAGCGTCTCACCACCCTCATTGTGAAGAGCTTCTTCCTAATGTCTCATCTAAACCTACCCTGCTCTAGTTTAAAACCATTGCCCCTCGTCCTATCGCTACATGCCCTTGCAAACAACCCCTCCCCAGCGTTCTTGTAGACCCCCTTCAGGTACTGGAAGGCCACTATAAGGTCTCTTCGGAGCCTCCTCTTCTCCAGGCTGAACAACCCCAACTCTCTCAGCCTGTCTTCACAGCAGAGGTGCTCCATCCCTCAGATCATCTTCATGGCCCTCCTCTGGACCTGCTCCAACAGGTCCATGACCCTCTTGTGCTGAGGGCTCCAGAGCTGGACACAGTACTCGAGCATAATCAAACATGAACTCGGAGACGGTTCCCACACAGTGTACCTCAGAGCTCATGAAATGCAACTGTCAGTTCTTGCTAAATCAGTGATTCGGTATGCTTTAATAATGGCTGCAAGTGCACAGATATGTATACGTAAACTGCCATCTTGTACTGATCAAAAGATTCCCCACAAAAAGTAGGCTGGTGTGCAAGATCATTTCAAGGAAATCCTGAAGGAGAGGAACTGTACATTTTAAATGTTATTACTTTTTAGTGCTTTGCCATTTTCCTATGACAGAACTAATTATTCTCGGAAAATGTTGTTTATTTAAACAGTAATTCTTTAGTTCCCCATGTTTAGAATATTCTCAATGGGACCAAATAATTCCTTATAATATCAATCAGTAAGTAGAAAGAAATCATCCTCAACAATGTAATTACTGGTACTGCAACTAGCATGCAGCAGAAGGTATTGTAAAGCCTACAAATACAGACAGATATGGACTTCTTGAAAAGACATCATTAAAATCAGCCATTTCAGCATATGAAGATGAAATTTATGATCTTGGTGTAGTGACTTTGAACTGAAAGCAGTGAAGTCCCTGAACAACTTGCATATCATCCACAAATTTACAAATCAGAGCTCCCTAGCTCACCAAAGTCTAATTGCACAGAAAAGCCACAAATGTTCTCTGTTTTCCTGTTCAGCTGAAAAAGTAACTTGCTAATCAAGAATTGCAGTACTCCTCACCATCCAGAGGCCTTGACATGCTCAGTGAAAGGGAAGGGACAAAAGAGAACAAAGAAGTTGTTTTGGATTCAGTCAGTTCCACCCCGTACATGAGAGATGTCAGATTTGGAGAGAGACCTTGAGAGTGGAAACTCCTGCTCAGGTCCTCTGCACAAGCCGCAAAGACAGATGTTTCCTGCTTTCTCACTCTAATAATCACCTTAGGTGCTAATCATTCTGCTTTTCAGAGTGGTAACTAAAGCAGTTTCTTCCCTTGCTATTTTAATAAATTTAGTAAGTCATATCCAACTTGATCTGCAGTGGAAAGTGTCACAATTTATACTGATACTTACAAGCCCAATGAGTTCTGGGATGTCTGCTCTCTAATCATAGCACAGTAGAGCTTTCCTTGGCAGTATAAAAAGTGGCCCAGACAAGTAACAGCTGTGTTTTGGTTTTATAACACCTTGGCATGTATCACTTCATACTGACAAATATAAATCCCAGTCCTGATTTTGGATTCCTAGCCAAAAGCTGTAGTAAGTTTTGTTCTCTCATACAATTTGGTATGTCTCTTGAGATGTATTCTCCGATAGGATGCCAAGTGCCTTGTGTGCGAGGCAAGTTCTAGAGGCACTTCAGCTCTATGGGCACTTCAGCACAGCACTAAAAGCCATAACAGCTGACGGGTCCTTATTTGCATGCAGTTCATCTTCCATTTTCACTGGGGAATCGTGCTCCCCGGTGCTTTAGTTGTTGCTTTATCCTTCTCAGCCGCCGTGGAAAGGACAACTTTTCATTGTTTGCCTTTGCTGCTGAGACTTGGGAAAGGACCTTGTTTCTTCTGAAGAAAAGAATCTATGTTGAGTTTCCTAAGTTGTTCACTGTGCAGTCCAGTTATTTTGTCCAGTTTGCTTGTCAGCCTTAATCTTCAGGAGCGTATATAAATACAGTGCTTATTGAAGTTTTTGAAATGTGTTGATAATGACAGTCCATCGTTTGGGTGCTGAAATCTGCATGAATAAGGGTAGGCATTTTCCCAGTTAAGGCAAAAAGCAGTTTTTAAGGATGTATTGAATTGTTCTTTGCTTGATATTAAATTGTTAGCTTTTTTAATAGGGAGACAAGGCTCTAGCTGTACCAAGCTTGATGTAGAAATTATTGTATAGTTTTATGACCTGTATTGTTCAGCAAGTCAGACAAGATGATACTTATGCTCTCTTCTGGTCATAAATTCTGTAAGATGCTTAGATACCGCATGGTTACAGTGTTGGCATAAATACGCTGATGGATACAGATGTAATTAATTTTTAGATGTTCATTGTAATTGTTCTAGTAGTGGATGTCTAAATTTGTCTCTAATGTATTAGAGAAAATGTCCTGCTGTATTACTGCCACTTGTAAAAATTTAATGGCTGCAGGGCCTGCGATTGTGGTTCTGCTGTTGCCTTTTTGTTCTACAAGTGTACTTGTGGTTCCACTAAAATTATGACCTAAGCTGCACACTAAAGCATGGAGTTAGCTCCCAGTAATCACAGCCCACGAGCGCTTGAGAAGGACTCCGGCTAGGAGGAAGGGCAGACAAGTGGGGCTGATAGAGCCTTAGAGCATGGGTCTGACACACTCCAGGTGGGAACAGTGGAAGAGTGAAGATGTTGGCATTTGGTTTTGAGGCTGAGCAGTATTTCCTGAAGGCCCGTTTCTGAATTTTGGGATGGTACGCAACTTCTCTTGGACTCACTGAGAAGTTGTTTGTGCTGTTCTTCTAGAGTAGGTTTTAACTAGGTTTTCAAAGGAAGGAATGGGCCTCATGACAAGTAAGAGCCTGTTTTTCTCTTTTAGTTGCATGAAACCATGACACTTATCTTTATTAGATTTGTTGTGTTGTCAAAAAATATCTCTGGAGATGCAAGAAGAACAGTACATGGTCAACTTATTTATACATTTTTATTTTTGCTGTAGCTCTTGACAAAAGCAGAGATATCATCAGGGTAACACCACTGTAGTTGCTTTTCAGTTACTTTGATGTACTTTGTTAGTGCCAACAGGTTTTAAAAAGTAGTACTTTTTCAGCTAGGGGGTTTGAAGAGGCCTGTATGCATAGCCTATGGATTCCTACCAGGTACTGCTGTGGTATCTGAGAAAGGAATTAAAGAAATAAGATAATGGTGGTTGACTTTGTCCATGTGTGGATACAACTGAACCTTTTACAACTTTAAATACTGCTAGACTAAATGGATGACGTTCAGAGAATGAATGCAGACAATGTCCTTTTATGTATTTTCCTTGTTGAGAGAATAACTGGAAATACAGCTATGAAAAGGGACCAGCCATCTGACAGCCTTTGACCCATGGTGGACCTTTTATCCTGTATATTTTGGCAGTCTGATACTCATTCAAGCTATTTGATTGACACATGGTAAAGATTAATTAAATATTTCCATTTTTTAAAGCATGGAAAAGATCTGAATATTCTGTGAAGAAGCTTTGCATGACTATTATGGTTTTCTTCAGCAAAGAATGCGTAAGTCGCATTTATGGTGACCATAAAAGAATAACTATTTTTGAAGTCAAGAATTTATTGTTATTTCACATAATGTTTTAATTGTGTAATAATTCCAATTATTAGTCTAGTTACAATATCCACTCATATTCCAAGTTAACATGGGAAAGCTTCAATTTTTTTCAATTCAGTATTTAGTTTCCTACAGCTGGTAGGGATCTCTAAACAGAGAGAGTGATTTGGAGTTTGGAGGCTGAGTGCCAGCAGATGCTAAAACTCCTTGGCCTGGATACGTGTAAGTGCTCCTCAGTTACGCTGTTCATTAGTGGTACCCTCTGAAATGGTGAGGCCTCACTACAAATGTAAACCCTTTTGAGCTTCAAAGGCAGGTGAGTATTCACTGTGTGGTACAGATGAGGAAGGGAAAGGGGCTACCTTAGGCCTGAAAGAAGCTACACAAGAAAACTGAGAGCGATACAGGCTGATTCACACAGTCTTGAGTGTTGCAAAGCCAACAAGTATGTGCTTTTGGGGAGGGTGCAAGGCTGCTGGACCCCCTCCACCTTGGCCAATGAAAAGGTCGTATCTCATTCCCAAGTCCCATCTCGACTGGGGAGGCATTGGCTTCATTAGCTCCATTAGCTCATGGGCTGCAGCTGGGGAACAAACAGCAATTAGTCTGGACTAAAGCCTTCCTCAAAAATGCACGCAGAAATATTTTCTTTCTTTTTTTTTTCTTCTTTAATAGTTGCAAAAGCAGGCTCTTCTATTTCTCTCCTCCTGCGGTCTTCCAGTTCCAAATGCTTCCATCTCCTGGAGAAAAGACAGGAAAATTTCAGATCTTCAGGCTTCCCGTAATTAATGTGCTAACCTGGTTTTGTGTCAATAGGAGCCTCCAACTATGTGTGTGTTGTTTTAATATATTGATTTGAGTCACTTAAATATTCTCGCTGTGAGCAGCCTCTCATGTAAAAAACATGTAAATTTGCAAGGAGTTTTTCCTTAGGGTGATGATAACCCCTGAGAAAGTCTTTAGTTAGTAAAAGAAGCAAACAGTTTGTTTAAACTCAACAGTTGAAATCATGGAGGCAAGAGATTTTAATTAAGGTGGCTCTGTGAGGATGCAGGTGGTGAGCAGCTGTCTGCAATGTGGAGCCTTGCTCTGTGATGCCTCACTGCGCGTTGCTGGTGTTTCATGGCAAGCACCTTTGGTTTGCTGCTGAAGCCGACACTGATATATAGTCAGTGTGACTTAGGATCTGTTTGCTTTCTGCTCTTCCCTTCAATTTGGACTCGAAAATCTTCTACTTTTAATGGAAACTTGAATACTGAAGCATCAAGTAGCTGGAGATTAGCAAAACAGTAAGTGTTAGGAAATTATGTACTCTTCAGTGTGCAATCTTTTTTTTGGTCAAAGCTTTCTCATTGTCAGTAAAATGCTGTGTCCAAAGAGGCATTTGCCTTGGAATTTGGAAAGCAAATACTGATTTGTGCATTTGAACAAGTGGTAAGCTTTAGAGAAAAACACTTGTTCATCTTTCTTGCTGATACTTACCTTCATAGGATGTATATTTATAGCCTTACTGTTCTAATAATCTTAGGCAGCTAGCCCTCAAGATAACTGAAGCGTGACTTTTGTTGCAATTTATCCTTCTTGTTGAAGGGGATTAAATAATATAAACCAAGCGTTAGTGGAAGCGTCGTCTTGAATTTTGGATGCTTTTCAGTGCGTCTTTTGGAAGGCTTTCTTTCCATTTCTTTGTTCAAAATGCTTCTGTAGGAGGAAAAACAGCACTTGGGATCGTTATGTTATTCATTGAATGTTGTGCTGATAGCAATATGATACAATGGGCGTCAAAGGAACCAGGTGCAAGAATTGCTTTTTAGATGCATAGCAATACTCTGTGCACAAGTTTAGGTCCACGTGCTGTATAATACGGTGCGAGACTGGTGGCAGCCAGACTTTTATATAACCTGCAGACTGGAGAGGAATGCTAAACTCACCCATGATCAACAACTGTCTCTTTAACACCTTTGGACAAAAGAATGTTTAGCAAATTGTAACATTTTATTGGAAAACACCATAATTTATAGCCTTCTCTGTTTCCTTATCTGTTGACTCCACTGGGGCTGGCTGTGCTCTCTGTTCAGTGCATCTGTGCTGAAGGTGACTGACAGTGTTGGTTGAGGAAGTTAATCTGTTATTTCTCGAAAGTTTGGATGGGCAGCAGACTTTTGTCTGTCTGTGTTGCCCATGCAAACCTGCTCCTGAAACTGCAGCTGGTGCTCTTCCTTTTTAGACCATCCCTGAAGTTAGTAACAGGACCCCTCTGGTGCGGATCATGTCAGGAATCTGATCACTCCATCTCCAGAGCCATGCTTCATTCATAGGTGGAAGCCCTTAAAAACTTAGTACGGCTCTCTATACTTCATTATTCGTAACGGGTAAATAAAATTTAGCCAAAGGCTTGTTTTGGTTTTGTGGGTATTTTTTGCTTAGCTGCTGACCTTAAAATAGATATCTGAGTAATAATGGAGATGAGACTGAATGTAAACCATCTTAAAAAGAAAAATATCACTGGAACCTTAAAATCTGTCTTAATCAAATTCTGTTTTCATTATCTATTTGAAGGATTTTCTATTACTGCAAAATGAACTGCAAAGGGCATTCATGGATCTGCTGGTATAGATAAATGCAGTAGTACAATTAGAGAGCTTAATCCATATCACAGATTGGTGGTTCCCAGTCTTTCTGGCTGGGATAGCCACTTGGTTTCCGCTTGTGCCAGAGGAGCAACATCCCTGCCTCCCTGTTAGGTGGGGTGGCAGTGTGGTGGAAAGAGTGTCCCCTGCAGATGTGATGCCTCGGAGGAGACTGCTGCCGCCGTTTATTTGGCTGCTGCCTGCTCCCTCTTTGATTACTGGAGAAAGAGACCAGGAGTGACTGCTGGTGAAGCACCCCAGGCTTTGGGCTGTGGGGTGAGGGTCTGACAGCAGCCCAGCGGCAGCTCCCCAGTCCCAGGTTGCAGGACCCTCATCCCAGGTGCTGTTTCCACCAGCATGACAGATGGGTCTTGTCAGAGCTCAGGGTTTACCTCTGCCTTTGGCCTTTTCAGGCTTACCCTGCCCCTCTCTGTCCCCCAAGTAGAAGCATTTACCTGTTGCATTTTATCTGCACAAAATATCACGTTTCTCTCAAATCAGGATCTTGAGGATACAGCTATTTTAGCACTTGCTATAATTATACTCCAAAGGCCGGACTTTATGCCAGAATCTGGAATTCTTATGCACAATGGCAGACCCACGCCGCAATGAGGTCTCTCACACCACAGTCCTACTTGTAAAACAGAAGTGTAAGAGCAGAGCAAACAAGTTATAAAACAGTAATTCTTTACAGGTTTCCAAGCTTAGGGTGTATGGTTAGTTAGCTGATGGAGGCCCTGCCTTTTTAAGTTCTCCAGTTTATCAGCCTTTTGTTTTAAGATGAGTCTCCCTGAGTCATAGTATTTTACCAGTTCAGGCAAAAACCACCCTGCTCATGTACTGTACTGCTGCCTTTATTTCACTGCTCACTGTTGCTAGCTCTCACGTTAGGATGCAGAATTACTCAGAAACCTAGAGGCTTTCTCAAGACCTGCTTGTTAATTATTTCTCCTCTACAGGCACAAAACAGCCTTGATTTTTCTGTAGTTATGTATACAGGCTCTATGCAAAGAGGCTGAATGGCCTGGGTACCCATTGCATTTGGCACATCTCAGTGATTTGAGGCTCCCATGGTTTGTGTCTGTCACGTCTCCTTTTCATGCCCTCTGGAAGTGAGGGAAGGAGCTCACAAATGTGAAGGTAGTCTGAATTACAGACAAGTCTCATATGATGACCATTGTGTTGCAGCCTGTCCAGTTACTCTGGAAGAAGGATAGCATTCTAGTTACTGTTGCTAAAACACAAAATAAAGGCTTTCTGAAGTTTGACAGCAGTGAGATGACTCATGCTCATTTACCAGAGTCATTCCATATTTCAATGGCTAAAGACTTTTTTAGGTGAAAAGTACTTTATTAAAAGTAAACGTTGTGTGTGTTCTTCATTTGTCACACTTTGAAACTGAAATTTGGCAGAGAAAATGTTGGTTTTATGCATTTTAGGGGACAACATATTTATCTTTTCAAGTCCTTTTTCTCAGTAATGTGTGTGGTTTTGTTGTTTTTAAAAAGCATTGTCTTAATTCTGCACATATCTAGGAATTTGTCTCCCACCTAGAGCTGATGGAGAAGAGGCTCCAGAGCTCATGCAGAGAGTGTTAAGAGTGTGTGGGTCTGGATGAAGGGTATGAACCAAATTTCTTGTGCCAGATCCACCTGCTTACAAAAGGCCTATCGCTGTGCAGGCTGGGTTGTTTAGGACAGTGAGTACCTCACTCCTAGTCATCCAGTTGTCCCTAAAAATGGCCTTTTTGTATGTGCAGAGAGAAATTACTGGAAGCGCATGCAGAGAGTGACATGCATCCATGTGATCCTTCAGACACATCGGATGTCCTCTGCTCTACTGCTTTCAGGCTTGCCAAAGTTGGTAGGGTTGCTCCAAACCTGAGACAACAGATGACCTCTAAGGAGGCTTGCAAAATCTAATCCTCCTTGTTGGCTACTCGTGTGTGGTGACTTAAAAATATGCCTGAAATATTTGCTGGTTTCCAAACTGCACTGGAGGGCCATGAGTAACTACAGTTGAAAGAAATGAGCTGGTGTCTGTTGGAAATTATACTGATTATCAGGGGCTGCAGTGCAGGACTTGCTTGCAGAAGGAGGATCTTCAATACTACAGTGAGAAATGTGGAAAAAGTACGTGACATGAAGCACTGAGAAGCTGAAGCACTTGAGCTCTACTGCAAGCTGTTTTATTTTCTCTTAATGCCAGCAGGATTATGTGGGTGTGAGTGCTATAAATGTTGCCCACGTGGCTGCTCTGAGGAGCCCTGCAAGACACCTTCTCTTTAACTTCTTAGTAATTCTGCATGGGATGGAGCGGGGAGTGGACTGAAACCTGGGCTAAACTTTCTAAGTGTGCAAGTGCACTGCTTAAAAGAGGGCATACAAGGGATGTCATTCTAACTGTGCAGAACAGAACTGAAGAACAGCTTGTTTGGAGTTTGGTGTATTGTGGTGTTGTCCAGAGATTTGCTATATGAATTCTCTCCCTTTTTATTACCCAGGTTTTAGATTTACTAGGGAACCTGTCTGAGGCCTGACAGGGAGTAAAATGTACCCTGTGAAACCTTGGTTTGTGCAAACTGCATAGCTGTATTTCCTAAGTGATTTATATTCTCTGATTATTAAAAATTCAGACATGCAATACGAGCTTACTTCTTTGCAATTATCTAGTAATGTAGAAGAAAATAAGTTTAATTAGGCAAGTGTATCTTGGAAACATAAAGTGACAAATCCAGGTTGTTACTAATTTCAGAATGTGTTTGAAGTTCAGTGCAGTAGGAATACAGCTTAACATCCTACAATAACCTTCAACGGATGTGAAACAAAACCCAGACCATTTCTTACATGCTGCTGAATTTTATGAAAACTCAGTAAAAAATACTGATGTGACTGCTTATAGTACAGCTTCTTTCATCAGGAACAATTTTTGGCGCTTAGTCAGAAAAGTTAATTCTGGCTTTGCAGTTTCCTTTTTGTTTCTTCTCTGTGGTCTCCATTAAGCTTTCCCAGATCCTTCACAGGTTCATGGATCCTGTGCTGGCAAAGCCCTCAGCATCCCTCTGTGGTGGCTGAGGGGGTGGCGCTGGTGGGGCTGGTCCCCAGCTGTGTCAGAGCAGAGTGTGCTGCAGCTGCTACCTGCCCATCCGTGGCTCCCTCAGCCCCGTGAGGTGGGGACCACAAGCTTTGCAGGAGAAATTCAAGCCAGCCCCTAAGCTAAACAGCATTCCCCCTGCCTTACGTGGCAAAAAGTTTGTGAACTTCAAAAAGTTTCAAGAAAAGAAACGTTTGACTGTCGGGAAAAAAAAAAAAACCAAACCCAACAAAACCTCCCCTTTTGATAATTGTATTAACAGAGAAGTTGTTCCAGGTATAAGACACAGGCTCTCTGCTTCCGATGCAGGATATCTGTATAGAGGAATGACATGTAATATATCAGATTAACCCCATATGACCTCAGTGTCATCTGTTCAAAATTTGCAGTAATTATATACAGCAGAAATGGAGCAAGGATGTCTGCAGCTAGAGCTTTAGCAAATAGTCTATGGTTATTTATCATCTTGGTCTCTAAACAAGAAAGAGAAGAATTCTCAAGAATCTCGTTAAAAACTATTCTCAAACACAATTTCCTTTCATATGGTATCAGAGTCCTTTTTTTTTTTCTTACAAAAAAAAAAACCCCAAAACCAGTAGTAGTCAATATGTGGAAACCAAAGTTGTATGAAAGTAGCAGCATGTGAACAGCAGCTGAGAAGCTTGATAGTTTCTTAGGCAACTAAAGTGCTGTTAAGACTATTTCTTTGGAATGTTTGTCTATGGTAAAGATTAAACATAGGTCAAATGAATATACAGTGCCTTTTCAGTTTGTAACAAAAGACAATTTTTCTCCCACCATTTGGCTTATTTTAGCTATGGGCATTGTTACACTAAATTGCATAATACACAGTATTTTCAGTCTTTTGTCAGTAAGGAATTAATCCTGTTTGTCTGAAAGCAAAAGTACGGGTTTTTTTTCTTTATGGAGCATAAAGTTGAAATATTATGTTTTCTAATTTTTGTGAAGAAAAAGTTCTAGAAGAGTATTTGTTCATTTCATATAATTATGAACTCGATCAGCACATATTTTTGGAAAACATATTCTGTATGCACATGCACAGCTGTTCTTAAATATGGAACAAGTGGGGTCTTACAAGCCATGGGCTTACACTGTTCCAAAAATTACTTCAATGCTTCCAGTGCCTGAATCTCATTGATTCACTATTGGTTTGGGATTTCTTTTGTTTTATTTAGAAGGTGTGACTTGGGAAGCAATTACACGGTTCTTTCCTTTCCTTCCATGCCTATTCTGCATTGGCCAATGAATAATTCCCTACATTTTTAAATTGGAGATGTAGTTTTTCCTGTCTCTGAGCTTAAACATTTCATTTGCATATGCAAATGATGTTTTGCAAAAGGTAATATGCATAATGCTAGATTAAAGAGCAAAATAGCTAATAGGTTGTCAAGTGATAATTTTTCAGATAATTTCCTAAACCCAGTGATTTTGCCAACCCATAGATATCAGTGCCACAGGCTCCTAAACTGGTTTAACTAGAAGATAAGCATTTTCATGTCTGTGTTAAGTTGATGGTTGGACTAGGTGATCTGAAAAGGTCCCTTCCAACCTAGGCAATTCTGTGATTCCATAGGGTTCCTATTTACTTATTTTCTTCGTGTACTTTCTGTGATTTGCTTTTTGAAGAGGCAGAAAACAAATCTGTCATGTACATCCATACTAACTATCCATTACTTAAAATATAGACTCAATCTAGTTTTAGGAAATGTTTTTTTAACCCTTTAACACTTTTCTATAGCTTTAAACCATATTTGAATTACAAAATAAGTTTGTTACTGTTCAGTAAAAATAAATGAAATGTGCATCCTGCCTTGTAAGTAAGGAGAAAGGGAAAGGAAAGAAATGTCCAAAGCAATAAAATCTGTTCCTCATTAAGACATTTATCTGCCTTAATGTAATCATGTTCAAGTCCAGACATCCCTTAATCAGTGCAGTCTGGACAGATATCACAACAGCTCTTCAGAAAGTACAGATAACACCCACGTCAGTAGTCTAACTCAGGGACAGGCTTAAACGTGCATCCAGAAAGCAATGAAACCAGAGGAGATAAGAAAGAGCTCTGAACTGTGTCTCTGGTGACACAAGTAATATACTTTGGGTTGTAATTTTTGATAGTTGACTGTACATTTTTCATCAATAAAAGCAGAATAACCAGAATAAAAAGTACTTGCTGCAAGGGCAAAAGCTGAAGTCTTTTTCTGAGGACTTAACATTTAATGGAGAGACCTTTAGGTGTTTCTAAGTAGCTTTGATTAAAAGCCAACACTTCTAATGTTCCAGCAAAAGAATGTTAACATTCTTTTTCCTTCTTTTTCTTTCCTTCCCCCTCCAACTTTTAATATTTATTTAACGTGGTTTTCTTGGGGACCCAGGCTTCTGGCCAACCAGGTTGTTTTCTGGTCTGAAGTGTGATCCCTGGCCCCACCAGTAAACCAAGAAAAGCAGTAACGGTGGGAATTGGAAGGTATGAGGAGGAGGTTGGGATTTGCTCAGACAGAATTAGGTTTTTCTTAGTGCCTCTGGTCATTAGACACTCTTCTTGTAGAAGGCAAACAATCAAGAGCATTTAGGTCCCAGTAAATACCTTCCACCAATGTGCAGCTACTTAAAGAAACCAAATGAGTTCTGTTTATGATGTTGAGGGATCAGGAGGCTGGGATTTAAGTGCTTATGTATTTTAAGATATATAAATGCTTACAAAGGGCCAAGAAATGTTGAGTATTATAAATGGTTATGACCAACAAATGGCACCTAACTTTGGGATTGCCCGCTTGACTTACATACCCCTATTTTGTGAAAATGAAGGAGCTCACCCAGTGTATGAGTAAATGATTGCCTCCCAGGAGATGCTGCAATGTTTGGGCTGAGGTGTTAGGTTGTTCTGGGCTTTTTTTGAGTCAGGAATTAGGCCAGTTGCACTCAAGGGAACAAGTAGGCTTCTGCAAGCGCAAGAAATCTCATTCATGTGCAACTCTGAGGGTAATGACCTGCAAGGGGAATCCTTAAAGTATAGGACAGACTCCTGAGAGAGCTGCAGGAAAGGATCTCATTAACACGGCCCCAAAATTAAATTGTTTAATTGGAAGAAGTAGAACTAAAATGATGCAGAAGAGGGGTTAAAATGGGAGAGTCTCTTCTAGTGCGCAGAACAGCTAGCCAGCTGTTGGCTCGTGACTCCTTCCTGCCAGGGCCCGAAGGGGAGCATGGGACTCCCATCCTTGCGCTGCTCGTGTCGGACATGGTCTGAAAAGCCAGATGAAGCCATTATTCTCACTTCTGTTGGTGGATGTTAGGAGCTTTTAAAATAATGAATACAAAATTAAAATTGTTAATGTATGTGCTGTCTTGTGTGTCCAGCTGTCTTAACACTAATCCTGCAAATTTCTATTCTTGTAGAGTAGAACCGGTACCTAGGTATGCATTTCTAATCGCAATAATGAGACTAGACACATGCAAAAACCTCCAGGGTTACAGTCAAAGCTCTGAATATGTTGCATCTGAAATGCTGGTGAGACTGCCTTCTGCAGTTGCTTATGCTTGGTTTTCCAGGGCTCACCAAGGCAGAAAATTGCTATATAGCAGCTATTACTTTGGCTTTTCCCTTTCTTCTTACTATCCCTTATGTTAGAGCTCTTCGTATATCAGCGGGATTGATTGAGAGCCCATTGTTGTATGAGGATATTCCCAGGAGGCTCTCTGTGATCCCCATTACAGTTTGTTTGTGCTCCTGGAGCCTTCCAGATGAGTAATTTCTTGAAGCAGAATTCTTAGTTAGATTAAAAGAAGATTTTAGGTTTCTTGAAAAGAATGAACAGTTTCACCTGTGTCCTGATAGACCCAAGGGAGAGGATGAATACTTTCCTCCTCTAGAGCTGAAATATATGAAAACTATGCAATGTTAGAGAGTGTCTTGTAAAATAGATTCACTTACTGTTTGTGCAAAACTTGCCTGTTGCCCTGACACCAGTGGTGAAAAGGGAAAGAACTTTTTGACCTGACTTATTTTATTTTGTACATTGACAATAATTCTACTGGAATGAAGGTCCTCTGTGAGAGTGTCGCAAGAGAGAACATCTATTGTTTCCCTCTACTGAATTTTTCTGTCTTGCGTTCTGAGTCAGTTTTTTTTTTCTTCTCTGTTTCACTGATGTAGTTCCTGATAACATTGGTTATTTTTCTCTCATTTAAGCTAGAGAAAGCATTGAACATGGCTGCAGAAGAAAGATACTTCTAACTACACCCCTTTCGCTCTGATATGTGAATGATCTCTCAGTGCCGTTCCTGCTGCGCAGGTTTAATGCCCACCTCGTGAGAAATCATTCCTGCCTGGTTCTTCCCTGAGCTCTGACTGAAGTAGGATTGCCACCGTAGGGCTTGATACTTTGGATCCTTTTTTTTTTTTTCTGTGCCTGACATGATGTGTTTAGAGTAGGAAAGAAATTGGCTTCATGTAGTAGGAGTTGCACCGTGAATTTCAGTAGCTTATCTTCTGTCACTTTTTGGCTGCAAAAAGATGATAAAAACATTGCCCCAAGATGTCTCCACCACTGACTCATGAGGGTGTCCTCTGGAAGCAGTTCAAGCTTTTTGCCCCTTTTCTTCCTGGGGAAAGACGGTGGACTTGACCAAGTTTAAAAGTACGGTACTGCTAGATCAGCAAGGACAAAGAGGTTAATGTAGGTTTCCTTTTACTTTTTCCAACCACAGCTTAACCAGAAGAATGTAGATAGTACACTGTATTTTATGAATTTATTGACGTGCACAGGGGTGATGTTTAATTAAGCTTTTGTGATTGTAAGCACTGGCCTCAAGCACAAACAAAGCGGCAGCTGTTTGGGATGATGCAGGTTGTGCAATCTCTACTGCATAGACCGTACTCACTGCCGGGGGGAGCGAGGAGGAGAAAACAAATCACTGCCACACCATGATGCACCTTGCATGGACCTAGAGAGGAAAGCAGTTCATTTCCACAGCTTTCATTTCAGTGCTTTGTAACATCCAGGATTGGAAGGGTGCACATAGCAAATTGAGATGTAGCCGGTGAACCAAGCTATTTGCTTTTTGCTGTTTGGATGTTATTTTGTATGTTCTTCTGATTTTGTAATTTCTTTTTCTTCTTATATGCTAAGTTATTTAGGAAGCAGCCTACTTGTTAGATGCATCCCAGAAAAGGATTAAATTGTGTTTTTAGCCCTCTCCGAGACAGATCAGTGTCAGCATGTGGCTGGATAGCTTAGACTTCTAATGGATTTCAGGAGTTTATCATGAGAGGAAATAAATCGGAAGATGTCAAAGACATCTTGTAACAGAGAGGAAGCAGACTGGACAAAGGAATTTAAAATACCAACAGAGTTCAAGTATTAAAAACTGGGGGTAATAAATGGAATTTGATAAGGAGAGTAGAATTAATGGTGTGAGCTGAAGTAGCTATCATGATGATACCAATACGAAGGCACTGATGTATTTCCATGTAACAATTTCTTTGTAAGAAATAATATTTGTCTTTACGTAAAATAAATGTTGTCTGCTACTACGTAAATGTAGGATGTACATGACAAGTTGGAAAAGAAAATTATCTTGATAAAGTTCCCTACCTTCTGAATTTATCTGCAAAATTGAAAAAGTGTTAGTATCACTAGTAAACAACAGCCAAAATAAATCTGGTAGCTAAGCTGGAGGAAGGCTAGGGGTTGGATTCTTGGTTAGTGTGTATGGCTAAAATCTGGGACTTTGGTACATTTTCTGTTGTTTTGTTTACTTTGCTGTAAGATTGGTGGCTTGCTTAGCCTCCCTGTACCTTTGTTTACCCAGCTTTACTTAATGAAAGGAAGATTTGTGCTTTAAAAAAACAAATCAGATTGTGAAATTCACAAGTGGTATTTTAACTTCTAATGTTTTCATATCATAAACTTCTCTTCTAATTGGAGGTATATCTTCAAATTATTTTCATTAGGAAAATTACTTTATCACCTTTAAAGATTCTTAAAACCATAACATTTGAAATCCTAGGATTTATGTTTCATGATCTTTCAGGGTTGAGTACTTTCCTCTTAAATCTGTAAGTAAGCAGTGATGGATTTCTGTACATTAGTTACAAAATAGCGCTCTCAGAGGTCAGCATTTTCTTACTGCTTTGTCAGAGAGACTTTGTTTACTCTAAGCAAGTTACTTCTGCCTCCGTTTTTCCTCTGTGATGGCATGAAGTTTTTTTCTTCAGGGCAATGCTGTCTTCCAACCTTCTGTCCTAGTGAGAGACGTTCAAGTATTATTACAGGGATAGAAAATGCAAAGACTAATAGGTAATGCCATGAGTTAATGTTTTGGTTCCCGTTTCCCAAACACAACCAACCAGTTGTGACTATACATGAGACAGTAATTTAATATTGGAGACTTCTGTAAAGACCCATTCAGGTATGCTTTACTTGAAATTTTGTTCAGGTACATGTTGTTTGGAATAACAGCAGCTGAGCAGGGATGACTGAGGACTCATGAATGTGAAAGCCTCTGGAAAGGGCTAGCAAGACATAGATCATAGAATTCAGGAGAGCAATAACTATTCAGATCAAAACCTGAACTAATAAAAAAAATCATTTCCCTTTCTCTTACCTCCTCCCTCTTTCCGCCCTCTTCCTCAGGATTTTGGTTAAGGCTGGGGGGCAGGGGGGGGGGGAGGAATCATCAAAACCCACAGCAATATTTTTTTGAAAGTGTTCATTGGCTTTGGATGCTTTTGAAATGTTTGGGTTTTTTTAATTAGAGCAATGACCTTGTCCTTCCTTTGTGTGCAAAGAAGGTTGTCTTCCTCTCTTCTTTGCTTGTTTGGCAAGTGGGAGAACTGAGCAAGTGGGAGATACACTGTCCTCAGGAGAGGCTAATAGTAGAAACACTAGAAACAAGGAAAATGTTTTTCACAAACATCTCATCATTTCCTAGCCAGTAATAGGAAATGAAATTTTGAGTGGTAAGTTAAGAAAAAAGTAGAGAGGAAAGTCTTTATTTCCCTGCTGATTCCAGACTTTGACAGTCAGAAAGTGTGGGAAAAGAAACACATTAGGTGAGGGATGACCTAGGAATTTTAAAAAGGATGCAAGGAATAAATTCGGGGGGGGGGGTGTTCCAAATTTTCAAACAAAGTAAAGTATTTGTACTCTGTGATGAAGCACCTGGTAAATGCTTTTAAATGAACAAATAAATATTTATTTCCACATGGCACTACAACTTAGAAAGCAACTGAGAATATGCTCAGTCAGTATTTGTTTGTGCCGGAATATGAAATCCTGTATTGTTTCAGTAGTGCTTCTTTTAATTTTTACGTGCATTACAGCACTCGGATCATGTCTTTTATTATAATAAAACATTAAAACATGACTTGTAACTATGCTTTAACAGTAAAATGCCACATAAACCAAAAAGCAATACATCTTTAGTGTGGTTTCATCATTCCTTATTAATACTATAAATGGGGACTATAAATTTCTCTCTTCTACAATACATGTAATAAAATACTTAATGGATTGTGAATGACATGTTATAAAACTTGGCATTAGGCACTGCAATTTATATTTAAATGCATCTCAGACATAAATAAATGCTCTATAAATAGAAATCTATCTGAATTCAGAATACACCTAACCACTCATTTAGGTGTTGCAGTCTGGATGATGAAATCATTAGATAGTAATTTATTTCTGCAGAAACATGCAGTTGTGTATTCTGAAGAGAACTCCCCTAACCGCTCTGCATAAACGCTCTTAAATAGAGAAGGATTTTTATAAAAACTAGAGGTGGCGTGGATATTCCTAGCAGGATTTTGGTAACCTGTAAACAGAATCCGTGATTTCAAAAGTACCAAACCAGAATAACTGCTACAAGTTAAAACAATAATCATGGGGAACAGGACCAGGGGCCTGAGACAGACAAATGTGATGTGCTCGTGCAAACCACCAGTTATTCAGATTCCATCACCTCACTGCATTTCTCTTTGTGGTAACAACTTAATAGTGGTTTAAAACTGATATAGCAGCCATTGCCTGAACTGCTACTGTTGGCAATGACTCTTCTTCGTTATAGAAAGCAAATATAATTAAGTGATGGAGCAAGAGGGAAGTATGAAGCTTTAATGGAGAGATTAGAAAAGAAAAAAAAATAATTGGTCTTCCAGAAGGAGCCAGAAGAATCAGAGCAAGAGCAAACAGTTTCACAAATGTCAGTGAGGGCTAACGATAGTATATTAAACGCTGCGTTCAGCCATGGAGTGAGAGCCAAAGGATCTAAAGAACACGTATGGATGAAAGTGGCCTTACGGTTCATTTCTGACATGTGGAGGAATGTGACAGGATTTGGAAAAAGGCCACTGAGTCAGTCCATTCCAGATGGTTCCCTTCAGGATTTTCCAGTGAAGACAGCTTAGGTATTTGGGTGGGTTCAGAGCTGAGCACTTAATTTCTTCCTCTTGTGGGAGAGGTTAGTAACCATACCCCCAAGAGAAACCATGCAGAATACCTGCAGCACAGCTCAGGCATGAAAAAATGAAATAATTTACCTGCCTTTCTGCCGTCACTCTCTGTCTGCCTGTCCATGCTAACTACAATCCTGGCTGTATCCTACTACCTCTTCTGCTGAGGGTAGAAACCAGGGCTTGTAAATTGACATTGCTTTGGGCCAACAATCGGAAACCAAATAGATTCCTCTACAGATCAGGTCTCCTGCATCAATTCTTCCAGCCGTTGCTTGCTGTCAGTCTTGCTGCTGCTGAAGTAATTCAGGAAGTAGCTCTTCCAGTAGCTCGGGGTATAGAGAGGCTGCTGAACAATAGTTTTGATTTTTGTGTGGTATTTGGTGCTCTTTTCTCTGGATGTGTGCACATGTGCTGCTCTGCATGATGCAGAACATGGAGAGCACTCGGGTCACAAAAGGTTCCTAATGCTTAAAGCTTCTGTGACATGTTTCGTGGTGGGCTGAACTTGCTCCTTGGGCAGACATGACTTAGTAAAGAAAATACTCATTAAAAAAAAGGGTCAGGGAGGTGGGGGAGATAGAAGGGCTGATTTCAGAGTTACCTGAGTGGCTGTTTCTGCCCTGCAGAGTGAGGCTGCAGTATGCAGGGATACAGTGCTAGCTATTGGGCATGTGGAAAACTTTACTTTTGTGAGATCATTATAAGGTGTTTTCTCCCTTGCCTGACTTGTCTTCTTTAATGAAACTGGACAGAGATTAATGTGTTGCCACTGCAGATGGATTTGGGTATAATCACCCAGGTACTCCTTCTATCAGCAGCAGCAGTATAAAGGAATATGAGGAAAGTATTATGTGATTTTCTGAAGGAAAAAAAAGGAATATACCCCAAATCCAACAGAAAACAGGTGCTGCTGCACAGATGGTGCTGGGGATTAATGCATGCAAACTTCCACCAGTACCTCAAATTGGAATAAAATTGGTTGAAAATGTAGTGGGAAAGGGGCAGGGATATGATGGAGTGATTGCATACCTTTATTTCCTTAAGAAAGCAGTTTGAAAATAGTTATTAAGGTTAGTAATTAATAGTTGCTAGGTTTGGCTCTAAAATGGGTTACTCTACTGCTCCAACAGAAATCACAAAGTAAATGACTAGCCTGGTGCTGCAGTCCATCAGTGAAGTTGTACTAAGTAGAAATAAGTTGAGAGGGGGCAACTGGGCTAGCACCAATATATAGAGAAGATTTTTTTTCACTCTTGCAACTACTTGCAATTCTAGTGCAAAGTGCAGAATCACCAAGGAGTTGCTGTGGAGTCTGGGGCTGAGGCTGAGCTACTGTCTGTGTATGTAACAGGATATCACTATTTTGTAATATGGCCTCTGTGTTTTTGTCGCTGTATCGCTGCAGCACGCTTGCTGAGGTGGCAAAGCCAAAAAGGCATTTGCTTCTGTCTCTGTCTAAGGAGGGAAAGTTAGAGGAGAGGTAATTTATCTGGGCTGTGGCTTTAGCTCTTCGTTATATAAACCTGCTATGTAATTTTAGCCAGCAATACCTCTAAATGCTAAATCTACGGTATTGACTCTGCCACTGTGAAGATGTTGAAAGAAGGTGTGAAGTTTGCATAGTTTCATTTTCTTCAGGTTACAAGTACTTCTCTTGAGCTTCAGTAATAACATCTTTTTGAAAGTGCACTCAAGAGGGAGAAAGTTAGTCTTCTGTGAATTTTCACTTTAGTGTATTATAGAGCTCTTTTTCCTTGTTGGAATTACTTCAACTTGAATAAATTGAGGATTTCTTTTTGAGATGAAGACCTCTCTTGAGCACAGAGATTAATTTTAAGGCCTTCATCATGTGGGTCACCTGATGCATGGGGTTTGACTTGGTCCAAAGCTGTCACACTGCCTTCCTCTAAGAGGGTGAGGGTAAAACTAGCTGTGAGATTTCAGCGTAAAGGTGGCACCTTGAGCAGAATTTCTCTAACATTTCCTTCTCTGGGGGAAAGCTATGAGAGAGAAGATGCTGTTTCACTGGTGTCGGTATACTTGAAGAGGAATGGTTGCTACCCTTCCTATTTGCATCTTTTCCCAGATGCTCTTTTTGTTTTCTCCCCAATTCTGTTAGTCTGTAGGGCTAATACTTAGAGTTATTTATTAGATGGTCTTACCGGCTATAAGGTTTATAACTGAATTGGATGGTTTCCCTTTCCTTTAGGGGGAAAGAGTGCAACCAGTAGGTACTCCTAGCAGAACCCTTCACAGCTCGAGAGGCACGCAGCCACCAGAATTGAATTAACTCAAGACAACCCGTCTTAAGGCCAAAACAAAAACTTGCCAAAACAAAACAAAAAGCAAGTAGATTTTCTTTCATTAATGCTGCATTTCCTCTGCTTGGAGCTGGTTCATTAAACTGAAAATTGTTTGAAACAGGCATCTCTCTAAAGAATGCTTGGAGCAAAATTAATTAGTTTTGCTAGGTTAGTAATGCACCTTGCTTGGACTGAAATTGAAATTATTTTTCGCAATAAAGCCACACCACTTTTTATCAGAATTGTCATTAATTGTAGGAAATAGGAGTGTGATGGAAGAATTTGTCAAGTCTAATTTATTCACACAGTGGCCCTTAAAAATTATTGATTTGCCTCATGAGATGCAGCAGGATTTAAAATAACATCTGAACATCACCTGACCAGCACTGATGTCTGTATTCAGGCTGAGGAGTTTCCAAGCTGTCCTTTTATATTGTTAAGATATAAAATGGGTAAATCATGCCTAAGGGTATTCATAGGATGTTGAAAAAAAACTAATTTAATATGACCATGTTCATGTTTGTCGTTCCTTTTTTAGTAAAGATTCATGTCCTTTTTAAGTTGCAGTACACTTTGGAGAAGAGCTTTATTTTGTATGGACAGTGTTTGTTGTGTGGTGATCCACCGAGAAATCAGCAGGGCCTCATCAAGCTTTCCCCAATTTTAATTCTGCAGCTGTTTCTTTGATCACTTAAATGGCTGGGTTTGATGCTTTTCAGTGGCTAAGGCAAAACACAACTGCAAAGTCAGAGGAGTAAATCTTGTTAAGAAACGGGGTTTTTTTGTTCCTACAATGGGTACCTTCAGAAAACTGTGACTGTCACAAAATTGCCCATCACAGAAAGTAGGTTACAGGCGAGCTCATGGAGACAACACCCCTGCTAGGTATTTAAAGCAGTTCACAAGATTCCAGCTGATGCACTGATGATTTTGGCTGGAAATTCCAAATAGCTTCACTTAATCATCATCTGTGCTCGCTTCTCGTAATGTCCCTCAGTATTTTTTAAAATGAAGAATGAGGATATATAGATCATACGATGTGTGATAACATCACTTTAATCTCACCCCACGAGGATATTGTCAAATTTCTAAGGCTGACTAGAGTTCAGTCTTATCCTGGTATTCTGTTTCCCTCTGAGAATAATTGAAATGTTGCTGTTGCGGTTTCAACAGGAACAGCATGATTTGGGTTTTGTGGGGAGGGGTTATTTTTGTTTTTCTCAAAGACAACTTTTGAAGATTTCTTCCCACCAACAGTTCCTTTGTCTCTCATGGCATCCTTACTGTTGGTGTCTTTTTGGTTTGGTTTTTTTTTCCCCTCCTTATATGTAGATCTTGCTGCTGAATATGCTTTTCTTGCATGGAATTCTGCCAAACACATAAATACAGTAATAATAGGGACAATAAGTATCAGAAGTATTTATCACTTTGGACATTTTTATTCCTGCTGGAGTCTCTAATTTCCTTCCCCCCCCTTTTTTTTTTCCCGTCCCCCTCCCACTGCTAATGTCTTCTGTATTGATTGATACACTCATTATACTATGGTGAGGTTTTTCCCTTCCTTTTTTTCTCTTGTGGAGAAAACATTTCTGCTGCAATATCTTATTTTTATGCCACTGATCAGCTCATTATCTCTCTCTCAATAACTAATGTATTTTTAATATATTTAACTTTCTTTCATGGTACCAAATCCATGGAAGGAATAGGCACTGCTTCCCCAGCCCCCTTTTATTATCATCACTTTGAAATGATTCACCAAGCCCTATTGCAAGTATCAGATTCCTTAATTTAAAAATCATGTTCTGTGTGTAGGTTTAGATGTAACATCAGTCTGACAGGCTCTTTCTCTTCATGGGTTTCTGCATGAGACCAAAGACACAGCCTGAGCCATATCTACACAACCTGCACTTTGTGGGGAAAGTGTTTTCCCAGTGTTTCCCTTCCACAGAAGTGGAGGAATAACCGTCCAGAACTCTCTGCATACCTTCCTAATCACCCAGTAACTAATGCGGTTGCAAGTGATATGACAACAGTCAATACGGAAGTATTCAATACGCTGTTTCCTTTGCCTCTTCCAGTTTGCCAGAACTGCATGCATGAAATCAAACACTTGTTTTTGTGTGATAGGAGACCTATCACAGGATTTAATCCTCTATATTAAAGGAAGTGCGTCAAGCCTGTCACCTGAGCTTAGGATACAACTAATACAAATCAGTGAAGAGTTTGTTCTGGGTTAGAGGGCTGGCTTTGCAGGAGGGAGCAGAACTGTGTGAATATTTGATTTGGGAGGCGGACGTACTTTGCATGAGCTGAGTAATTTCTGATTTAAAGATTTTGAAAAGTCTATTTTCCCATTTAAGTGAAAACAAACAAAATAATAGGATGCAACATTTTTGCTCTTTTTGGTTTTGCTGGCAGAAGTATTTACTACCTCTGAGATTAATTTTGAATATTATTTTTCCTGAAATGGAATGTAATTCAGTGGTTCTGAAGCTATGTGGACAAAACTCTGCTCTATTCCTATTGAGTTACTTCTAATTTTTTCTAACCATTTTATAACTACATTGTCACCCAATCTGTCCAGTTGCTGTAGTGCCAGCACCTTGCCACATGGGGCAGTGGGTGTTTCATGCGGCAAATGGTGATTTCAACTTGCTCCCACTTCACGCTACAGGCTGTGACAGCCCTACTCCTTTGTCACTGCAGGCTCCCTTTTTCTCTCCAGATTGATTTACCCATTGAATTAATGGCTTTGGGAGCGTGTTTTGAGTCCAGAGATGATGATAGGAAATAGGAGTTTGAGGGGGGGATACTGTGTGGCTGCTCCTCTGTTCTTGTCCCACTCGCTGTTTGTTGCAGAGCGATTATAACTGATGCTAATTTAAGGCACTTGGCACACGATTTGGAAAGAGAATACATACACTTGGCCAACGCTAGTTCTTGGAAGTCTTGCTGCAGAGTAACAAAATCAGAAACTCTGAGACAAATCGCTATTTACTTGTCACAGGCTGCCTTAATGAGAATTTCCGTAATGTGTTCTCTTCAGCAAACGCATTTTGTTTGTTTTGTAGTAGTTTGTCTTTGAATGGCTTGCTGGTTTTTTTTGTAGAAGTGTATTGTGTTTAGAACTGCTTGGTGGAGGTTAATCCTGGAGGAAGATGTCAGCTCTAGTTTTCCTGTGAATTGGGGAAGCGATAGAAATGAGAAAGGAATTAAAGATCTTTAAAAACAAGACATAAACTGAAAGAAAATAGTCTGAAATAAACAGTTGTGTTAACCAGGAAAACTGTCTGGGGAACCTGTCAGAGACTATAATGCCTCTTATTATATGGGTCAGAAATATAGGATGTTTTTATCAAATCAAATGTAACAATATTAAACTTTCCAGTATTACTTTGATAATTAAGGTTAATAAATTGTGACTCATTACTTGCTTGATAGGAGATTTACTGAGTGTGGAAAAAAATCTTGAAAGTCAGGTGATGAGTGAGGGGATTGTTGAAAATTCATCATGTTGGAGGTGATTGACACCCTTCCAAAACTGAGACTTTCTAAATGGACTTTTGCACTGGGGGTATTGCATGGATAATTTACGCTTTTTTAATAAGCTGTAATTGACGTA
Organism: Fratercula arctica; assembly: GCA_947846985.1. NCBI lineage: Eukaryota > Metazoa > Chordata > Aves > Charadriiformes > Alcidae > Fratercula > Fratercula arctica. The sequence goes on from CANTUZ010000010.1 coordinate 34,862,614, forward strand.
TGACATGTAAAGCATGTCTTCCAAATATCAAACAAGAATAATAGCAAAACAAAAGTTATCACAACTAACTACCCAAGATCTGTGTTTGAGAGTGGAGTGGTTAAAAAGATTAACAAATAACTGTAAATAAAGTTTTGCATTCACAGTGGCAACTGAGCAGCACTATTTGGCAACTGATGAGATTCCAGCTATTCCTATTGTGAAAATATGTGTATGCAAACTAGCAAAAAAAATTCCTAGCTATCAAAGGTGATTATGAATTCCTGGTCTGACTTGCACCACTGCCAATTACTGTAGCCAGGGGGTATCATTCATTCAGCATTCATTGCTCACAAATTGTGTTTAGACCTCTCAAAGTGATAATGAAACTGAGTGGCATCTTGAAGTATGTACAAGAGCATGGAAAAAGGGTGGTGGTGCTGATGTAGAAGCGTAAAACCTGAATGAAATAAATGCAGGAGAACGGCAGTTTTATAGCATCCAGAAAAGCACATTTGTGTGATCTACCAATGCATTGCTGAACAGAAAGAGCTTTGAGAATCTATTGGGGTGTTTGGTTACAAAATTAAATATGTCTGTGTTATATTTCACCTTGACAGGTATAGTTTTAAGCATGTGATAACTTACTGTGTACTTCTCATCAGATGTCATCTTGAAGCTTGGCCTAAAAGCTAAGCATTTCTCAGGAAGGCAAGTGGGAAAGTACACAGAAAGAGCTCAGCTCTAGCAGGTGTCACTTGCTCTTTCGCCTAGGCATCCTTCTCGCACTGTGTTTTCATTATACTTCTCCATGCAGAAAGGTTTCTGTGTAGCAGCACACACTGTACTAGTAAGTAGTTTTCCATACAATACTGAGCAAACATGCTGGGTACTGCCAAATTGCAATAAACTGATGAGCTTGGTTTTTCACTCTCGTTTGGCAGAAAGAGCACTCCGTTACAGTAGTGTTGTGCATAGATTGTTGTTGCAGCTGAAGTGCCATGGAAAGTGGCTATTTACGCTGTTGTCCGTCAAATAACAGGTAGGAAAAAGAAAATACAGACCAATGTTACTATGCTATTCAGTATTCCTCTGTAATGCTGCTTCCCTGTAATCTCAGAAGAGATACAGATAGAGATGTCATTTTACTGTGTGTGTTGATGGTTGTTAAAGTCAGAACCAAATACTTAATAAGACATTAATTATAGTAGTTAGTTATTTAAACATTTCTGGGAAGCAATATTATAATTAATTACAGTTATTAATTATAGGGCTCAATGCTTGTCTTTGAAAGCTCTGTGCTGCTAAGGTCTCCAGACCTTTTATATCAGCCTGTGCATTGGGGTTTTAGAGGTGACAGACTCTCCCAGGGAAAGAACCATCTCTGTACTGCCCTTTGTGGTTGCTTTCTGCTCAGTCTTCCAGTCCCCAGCATGGTGTGTGACACTCCTGGGGAAAGGAGAGTGGGGCAGGAAGCAAAAGTGCATGCCCTCTAAGGAGAGTTAAATGCCCAGGGTAAGTCAGAAGTAGTGCATGTCCATCAAATTCAGATGGCTATTCCAGCACTTGGAAACTCTTGGGAAACTTCCAGGAGAAGTACTAAGACCACCAAGCAAACTGTTTTTCACTCTGTTTTTACACTGCACAATACTTCTTGCGATTCCGTTTGCAGCACAGCTATAATGTAACTGTAACCTGCAACATAAAGAGTATTAAATGTGCTGGAATCTCTTTTTAGTCTATCTTGATTACTGTATTTCACAATTTAGATCTGCTGCATTCTTGATCAATCTTTACAGAGTCCATGTATTGGTTGTAAGGATAATCTGCATCCTACTATATATTTGAATATATATATTACAATCAAGTAGTTGTTTCTGTGGAGTAAAATCAAATTTTAAAACTTGATCTTAAGCCTGGTGCCATTTCTTGAAATAAGAAAGTCTTCAAGATCTGCGTTCAAAACCATTTTCTGTCTTTTGTAACTCATTTATATTCCTTCTAAAAAAAGGATTGGGTTACTTTGACAGAAGTCTTATTACTTCATACACTTTGATAAAGAATTTTTTGATGAAGAATTTTTTCTAGACAAAAATAGTCTTCAGACAGGCATGCTTTACAGGTGCTTCAATTCTTATCTTGTTCCCCAAGACTTAAAACTTTTTTTCTCTAAACATGACTCTCTAAACAGAGTGTCAGTATGCCTTTTTGCACAATCTGTATTTTTAAGACCTATCACAGCTATAAATACAAATATTTTGGGGGAGTTTGAGCAGGGGATCAGAGCATGTCTGTGTCTTTGTGGAGTTGGAATCTGTGGCTCGAGTGAGGATTTCTCCTCTCTGGAGATGCTGCATGTAAATAGTAGACTCAAATAAAACCAGCAGGGGTGTGCCAGCTGTTACACAGAGATGGATTGAATCTACACCTCCATACCCCTGCATAACAGCCTCCTGGGCAGACGCTGGCACAGCAACCACCTGCATGGAAAAATGACAAGCTATGTGGGAACAAGTGACGCTTATTCTTCACTTAAAAGCTTGTTGAGAGGCAAGTGCTTCGACCAGACGCTTTTGCAGATGTGCAAGGAATGAAGGAGGTAACTTCTCTAAGGCAGGCCTGTGCTCCAGGCAAGGATTTTGTGCTTTACTTTAAAGTCTGAGAGTCTTGTTTCTACTGAGCAGGCAGGTGGCGAGTTCATCTTGCGTTTTATACCTGTAGCACATGAAGAAGTCTGATAACGATGCGTCACTTTAAGCCATGTTGCTAGTGCTGTGTCTGAGGAAAGAATGCCTACTGTGGGACTGAAAGTTACCCAAGAGTCTTCTGCAAGAGCAGGAGCCTCCCCACTGCCAGGGCAGCCTTCACGGGGAGGGCTTGGTTGCCTTCATCTTGGGCACAAATGCAGTAATACCTTGTGCCAGTCCTGCTGTGGTTTCATAGTTGTTTTCTGTCAGCAAGTGACCTGTTTTTGTGATGTCCTGAACTTGGGATTCATTTATTTACTAGCAGAGGTCTACAGTGCTGGGCTGTGATCCCTACAAACACATAGGCAGCAGTGACATTTCGAAAAAGCCATTCCTATTGTATTTCATAGGAAATTAATTTTGATTGACAATTTTAAGAAGGTCACATTCATTTAATTAGGAGTTCCATTCAGGCCTTCTACTGTTGTTTCATAAAGATTACTCACATTTTTTGTGCAGTTTAAATCTTTCTGTTTTCTCTAGTCAGAAAACTTAAGGTGCGGCAAAAAGAAACCAATTATATATCGAGCACTTGCATAATCCTAAAATATACCACTCTGTAAGTATATAATGACAGTGTGCACTTTTAAATCAATTCTTCTAGCAGTAACAAAGCTGGGGATTTGATAAGTCTCACAGGCCAATTTCAAGTGAGCAGAAAGAGACAATTTGTCACAGTCAAGTGATCTTAGGACCTGCTGTCTTTATTTTTTTTAAAATATGAAGTATAAAAATCTAATGCTGTAATTTTATGGAGATGTTCCTAACTCAATTCATAGGGATTTAAATACAATAAAGTAGCAGTGTATAATCGTTTTCGTGAAAAACGTTTTTGAAGTCAGCCCACCTACATCGAAATAACTACCAGCCCTTAGAAGTTACGGAGAAATGCAGAGATAAGTGCCTGAAAAAAAATCTTCATTTTTTTTATACTTCTGAGCTCAAGATTCCAGATTTTTTTTTTTTTTTCTCTCTGGAAGGTTGGACTCTGGGGTTTACTTGTATTAAACACGCAAGAAGTTGGATTGCAGAGGGTGGTTTTGGCTCACTGTTGGACCTTCTTTATTTGCTTCTTCCAGTCTCCCAGGCTCATTTGCATGCTTTATACAGGGACACCAAGCATGGTCTGATTGGGATTTTTGACAGAGTTAATGGATGTGGTTATCCTGCTTTTTGTGCCTCTTAGGCAATGGAAATGTTCTGCAAGTGCCAAGCCACTATAAATAACGCAAGCGGTAAATAAATGGAAAATAAAGATTTTGGAGTACATTTTGTGTTATAATTAACCTCTTATCTTTGCTGATACAGAGTGTGACAATGGGGAAATTGAATTTGAGGCAAACCTGTGCTTCCCTGTCAGATCCCTGATCCTCCCTTCCCACGTCTGCGATGTGGAGGGGCACCCGCCCTGCTTCCTGCTGACACCTTCACCCTTGGCTCGACGACCTCTGCAAGCTTTCCTGTCAGTCTTGTACTTCTGTAGCTCTTTTCAGTGGCCCTGAAATGAGTCAGAGGATGTAAAACATGAGTGGTGTTGGGGGAGAGAAGGCGTGTGTGGAGCATCTTTGTTTGTTCATTTTCATGGATAAAGGGAAAATGCGTTCTTGTAGAAGTGATTTGACCTGAATAGGAAAACACAAAGTTTCTACTTAGATGTGATATATTTTTCCTGCTGTTAATGTACTCAAGCTAATATTATGTCCTTAACTTTTAACTCTAATTTATAGTAAGAAAAGTGACTTCTCATGTTCCTGTAGTTATTAAAGTCCATCTTATATGCTGGCAAGTGAGCCATGACACCCATATATCATAATCAATTAGGTTTCTTTTTTCATTGTAGCATTTCTAGTAAATGTCCTCTACAAGAACTGAATGGTGGTCATGCCATCCAGTGTTTTACAATACTCTTTATTTTCCGTGTCTGAGTAAGTATTCAAATGTCTTACTAAGTGGTTGTTTGATTGTAGTAGTTGGTGTAGAAAACACTCCTAGGACCTAGCTGTGTTGCTTTGCCTCTTGCTTTTCTCGCCTGATTACCTTAGTAGGAATATGTCCAGTAGTGAGCATAGGGGGGCAATTTTATCTTTTTTTTTTTTAATGATTTAGCATTGCTGTATAATACTGGGCAATGTCTTATCTGCTTTGAGTAAGTGAATAGTAGCTTGAGTGAAGCTTCTAGATTTAATAGTGTAGAAAAATGTCAACAATTGTAGTGCAGTGTGGCCAGATGTCATCTGTTTGACATAATGCTATTGAACTGATGACTCGCTTATTACCTGCAGCTACTTACAGCTGAAAGAGAAAAGACTCATAATTTCTTTTCATTATATAATGAGAGAAAAGGTGAGTCTCGCGTCAGGCTGTTGACTTTCCTCAAAGGAATTAGGAGTGCCGAAATCCAGCACAAGCTGATGAAGGACAAAATTGTCTGTAGGGGGAAAAAAAAGTTAAGTAATCTGACAAAAGTATGTAACTGTCCTTAAATTGGGTAAAATTGAAGAAGACAGTTTGGTGCGTATTTATTTACCTTTTCTTAAAAAACAAAAGCCCCTGTCTCTCCAACCACCACAACAGCAGCAACGTTGCAGTGAGTAGTCTGTTTGTTATTTATGGCTTTTTTTTGTGGGTAAGCTGCGTACACGTTCTACTGCTTTTATGTAGTCTCTGCTATTGCGATTTATGAAGAAAAGGGATTACCATGGGAATCAGAAAGGGATAATTACTGAGTGCAATTATACTTGCAAAATGAAGCTATTTGAAGAAGGTTGCTTTTTTAAAGCGATGGAATAATTTCAACCAGAAGAGGGCTGCAAAACGTGGATGCCAATCTCATGTTAGTTATCCTTTTCCCTGCTTCCCAGAGCAGTTGATGCTAGCTGCAGAGTTTAGATATAGACTTTGAATTCTTGCCAAGCTGAAATCTAGAAATTAAATGAGGCTCCATTTCTGTGTTAAAATATTGACTAAACATGGAAAGGAATTTATTGAGTTAATCCATGGCAAGCCTTTGGTTTAATTCTTATTTTCTTTTTTCCAATTTCATTATTCTTGAAAGCTTTTTCTACCCTTTATTACTCTGTTGGCTTTAGATACAGAAATATTTCTACTTGTATATTGCGCTTTCAAGAGGAAATGGGAATTTGAGTGGGAAAACGAGGAAAACAATCCAGAACATGTTTACTTTTTTTTTTTTTTTTAGAAACTTCTGGAACATCTCAATCCTATAGCCTATTTGAGATGCTGAATTTCTTTTCTGCTTTGCTCTGGGATGTCGCACAGAAGGGCGTAATACTGTCCGAGAGCTGGAACCAGTGTGGCTGCTTCTGAATGCAGCATCAGCTGTAAAGGTGCAACTTAATCAGTCATCTTGTAAGTGGGCACTGATCTTGGAGCGTGCAGTCTTCACCCCTGGTTCCCAAAGTGGGATTTTCTAGCTGCCTAGCAGTCTGATACAGGTTATTCAGGTGAATCCATTGAGCTGGAAATCTCAGTTTTGGAAGAGGGTGGCAAGAGTGTGTTGCAGGGGTGTCTGTCACTCTGGCTGCAGTGTGTGCGGTTCATCTCTGCTGCAGCACTCAGACGGATTTCTAGTAGAGGAATTTGTACCCAAAAAAGCACTCAAGAGGACGGGCTGCTGTAGAAGTAGAAAGACACCAGTTGTGCTGCTGCTTCTTCTCCCTCTGCCTTGGAAAGCAGGGAGGGTAATTGAGAATTTTGGTAATGGGAGGGTGGGAAAACAATGTCTGGATCCAGATAGGAGGGCAAGGAGTGCTCCAGGTTTGTCTACCAGCTATCTGCAGCTCCTTTCTCTGTGAGGTCTTTCATAAAATGCCTGTATTTGCATTACTGCCATTGTCCAAATTGCTAGTGGAAATATTAAATAGCACTGGCTGCACATAGGGTTGCTGTTTGATTAACACTTGCAGAGAGTAGTCTTCCAGTTGGTTGTGTAGCTGCGTTCGCATGGTGACATTGATAATGTCCCTTTGTTTATGAGAACATCACGGTGGGATAGCATGGAGGAGCAGGGGGAGTCCTGCAGGCAGGTTACCACCAAACTGAGAGCTCTTCCCAGGAAAGAAATAAAATTGCTTTGATGTTACATGGCTGCTTGTTTGCAGGCACTGTAAAGAAGTGTGCAAATACCTGCAACTTGTTTGACAGTTGGAAATATTCTGGAATAAAGTTAAGATTATTTTATTTTACTTTAATATATTCTATTTTATTTTATTTTAGGGGGATGGCAGAGTTAGGGCATTAAAAATACAGAGAAAGTTTCATCTAACGTTTTATGTGATGTACAGTGGCTTAGAGCAGGACCATCAGACGACTTGGACTTACCTAAATATTCCTTAGTTGGTCCTTCCTGTGGAGGTGAGTAAAGCAAAATAATCAGGCCCTGTCCTTTCATGACTGAGTGTCTTCATCCCTGATCCAGCATAGCACTTTGACTGTCCTTGTGGCATATCCCTCTGAAGTTGGAGGAGCTTTTTCCTGCTAGAGGTGACCCATGTGGCTGAACTCAGTTCTTGTACACCGCTGCCAGACTCCTAGGATTGTGGAAGGTTTTATGTTTAAAACCAAAATCCTTGCTTTAGCTATTGTACAGGCAGCTGTGCCCTCAGGGTGAATGAGACTTTTGAAAGTCAGGCTATGTTTATTCTGTGATTTCCTCAGGAGTTACCTGAGGGTGTCCCTTTAATCTAGATCAGTGGCTTCAGCGGAGCCCTGTTATTAGACGCTGCCTGGGAATGTGCCCTGCAGGCTGAAATGTATGCTGCTGCTTGGGAAAGCTGCCAGATTCTTTTAAATATTTAGAGCAGAAATAATAAAACTCTTTGGAATATCTCATGTATTCTAAATATCATTAAATAATTTGAGATGCAAAACTGGAAGAGGAAAACACGAGAGGTTTTACCTTCAGCTGGGCAATTTGCTGAAAACATCATGATGTTTAAGAGGAAAAGTCCTATATGAAATGATCAGTCAGATTATGTACGAACCCGTTGCTTAGCAACTACACAGGTAAACTTTCACTTCTGACTACATTTTCCAGATCTCATTAGATTCGACAAATAAAATGAACTTTATCTTCAAAATACAGAAGAAACCTTGCAGTGTAGAAAATGCAGTCTTCCTGTCCTGTTATATATTTAAACTTACATCTTAGGAGCAACAGGTATAGCAGAAATGAATTTGTAATCTTCCTACGAACTGCTAGGATAATGGCAGTTCACATCAGTAAATGTTAGCTAACTATGTTTTCTAAACTAACATCTTATGGTGGAAAAAATGGTGACTTATTCCTTACCTGTTGATCATTTACTCAGTTCAAGTCCATTCCTTTGATTGGTGTCAGACCAGACCTTTACAGCAGTTGCTAACTGCACTTAAAGTTTTAATCACAAGATAATTTGGAAAAGTACGTGTATCTTGCATTGTATGATTTTGATTTTCGTAGCTTTGGAAGATCTCTCTTACCTTCTGACGGCTGTAAGTTTACAGACCTTTGAATGCAACCATTTTGCCATCTAGTGAAAGTCCATTGTGTGGTTCTGAGATGTTAAAAATAGTTTAGCTGTAGATCAATTCATAGCCATTTTTTGCCTTGTAACTGAATGTGTACTGTTTAGCAGGGCTGAAGAGACCTACCCTCTTCATGTTACAACTCGCTGAAAAGGGAAAGCCTCAAATGTATTCTACCATTTTTTTTCTTTTCTTTTTTTTTAATATTGTGTGCTCAAAGAGAGGTTGTAAGAAATCCTGTCTAGCTGAATATTAAATGGGATAATGGTGATGCAGAAGTCTCAGTGAAGGATTCATTTTTCTCAGCATCCGGGCTGGATGAGGAATGCATTACAGACAATTTGTTGTGCATCTCTGTTAGTTTGCATCTGTGCCACACCAATGCTGGGACACTTTCAGCATCTGTGTGGTACAAAAAGTTTAAGTTTTTTAAGAGGACTTCTCTTTTTCTGTCCAGAGATTTCTCTTCAGATCATAAACCGATGTCTTCACCATAGGTCAATTAATGCATGACACTACATTTAAAAGGAAAGCTGAATGGGAGGGGAGGAACAGAAGAGTCCTGCTGTGCAGATGTGGCTCCATCACAGGAAATTGGTGTCCTTTATGGAAGGGCGATGAAAATACTAAAAGATGCAAACTGTGTTCAGGATTGTGAGTTAAGAAATAGGCATAAAGCAAGGCAAATCTAAACCTAGTTTCGCTGTAGATGTCACTTTCAGCTGCCTTGGAACGAAACAAATCTTGCTATATAAAAACATGTGAAAACCAAGAAATACTCAGCTCAGTAAACTTGTACTTTATATACTGGTATGAATACAGTGTGCTTTTCTTTATGTTATGGTGAAATAATGCTGCGGGGTTCTGTCAGCAGGTCACATTATGAATTTAAGACAGCATTGGATTATCCCTTCTTAAGGATTATGTCTTATGTCTCTTGGAAGAGGTAGTCCAGGGTTCTTCTAAAACCAACCTTTGATTCTTGCTTTATAGAGATACATTTTTGGTATATGCAGTTTTTCATCGTGTTTTACACTGTTTCAAGAGCTGTTGGAGAGCACTTAATGGCTAAGCTATAGAGATTTCTCTAGGTGGTGACATGAATACTTATAAATAGGATTTTCAAAAATTACATTTATACAGTGAAGGTTGCGCTGCAACCTAAATTTTTCTTCCGACACTTGCAGAACAAATCTTTGGATGCTCTGGAAATGTCTGTTTCATACAGAAACATAGTAAGTGTTCAGAAAGTATCGAAAAGATATATAAAAATTGTTAGTATTCTACTCTGACAGTTTTTGTAGCGTTTTAAAAACCAGAACACTCTGCACTGGGCCCACAGCAGTTCTTTCCAGGATAGATAAGACGTCATGCTCACAGATGACAGGAGCTGGTCTGAGATTTCGAGTTCAAATCAAAATACTGTAAGTGAAAAATACAATATATATGTGATAAACTCTTGCTTGAGTAGGCCACTTAATGTCCTACATTAAGTGTATTATGCGGCCAGCTTGAGAATTAGGCATGTCATTTGAAGCTGGTTACAAGGTTCCTGTGAGGTGCTGAGTTCCTCTGAAACTTGCTGAAGTCAGGAATTATGGCCTCTAGGCCAGTAAGTATTCTGAATTCTGACATGTTTCAGCAGTTGTTAACCTGTGCTGAAAGAGGCATATACATACATATGTCTATATGTACAAAACAAGAACTGAAAGCCACATTATGTGTTTGGGCTCAGACCGAAGTGAAAGGAGGAGCACAAGTTTTCTACTTCAAGAGTTGCCCATGAAGCACTTAACTCTTGGGCACAAGTAAGCACTTGCAATCATCTCTGGCCACTCCGTTTCTTGCACTGGTGAAAACAAATGCTGCTGATTTAGGTCAGTGGTCAAATACATGTTAATAAGTGCTTGGTCTGACAAATACATCTGTAGGTATAAAGGGAAAAAAAGACATTGAATGGGAGCTCTCAGCTTTCAAAGGCTGGTAATAGCATCGGCTGGTGTTACATCATGTTGATGTGTATTTATGAACACAATGTCTGTGATGTAAAAGCTGACAAGTGCGTTCCTGTCCAAGGGTCAAAAAACCGCCTGCCGAAGAAACAGGGAGGCCTGACCACACCATAGGAGATGATGTCCAAAATCAAACAGGTTTTGCAAACCAGTATCATTTCCATTAAGGTTAATGTTATGTTTCTATATAGACAGCTATTAAATTGGTCAAATTTAACTGGTTGAAGTTAATCTGTTTCAATTAACAATTACATCGTGGAGAAATATGGTCCATGTTTGGAAAGCCTAGTTTGTGAAAAATTGGTGGTCTTCTCAGAGCAAAGATCCATCACTATTTAACATCTGGTACAACTGGAGAGATTTAAGGTATGTTTACTGCACTCTTGATCTGTAGCAGAGAGAGGCTGTTGACCTTGAGAGGTCCTCAATGGTAGCCTTGATGATCCCAAACTCCCCCCGCTCCCCCCCCCCAGCCCAGTAGGGCTGTTCCCTTAATCTTCTTTGGGCAGGTGGAGCCACTGTGGCTGTTTGTGCTTCTCTTCCATGATGAAGATGCTGTGGAGCTACAGTACTTAAGCTAAATTTACAGTTCCTGCATTTCACACTTCAGTGACTTGAATTTAATCTTAAAATTCAGCAACTCTTTAGAGAACAATTACATTTTTCATAATCATCATTTGCTAAAACATTTACCAACGTTTGCACAGGGTACAGTTTACAAACAGTTCCTTCAGGAAATGTTTTTAGGCTGACTATTTTTCAAGCCATGTTCCTGTTGTGCACTTAAAGGGAATTATTTCCTTTATCACCGAGCGATTCTGAATGCAACATCACAAGGGATGGGTTTGATCGACAGGGGAGATACGGGTGATGTGGTTGGCTGCTACCCACTACCAGCCAGGTAGTTCCATGATTTAGTGATTCATTCTTGACTGAGTGTGGTTTGAGCCACTGTCTAACTGTTCTCTATCCCTGAGTGGACATGTTTAATGAGGTTTAAGTGAATCCAGTGGCGAAATGTGATTGAAAAGCTGTTACTCTTCCCTTTGCTCAAAACTAATTGTGCACGAAATAAAGATGTCCATTTTGTTTACATGGAAGGTTTTCATGGCTATTACTTCTCAGGTTATCCACATCTTTTTACAATCAATATAGGAAAATACAGTAGATCCTTTTCAGTGAGGCAGAACTGATGGGGTGTTAGTATTTACACTGAGACTTTGGTCTGTGAGTGCAGAGTAGTGGGAAGACTCAAAGGAGCCAAAATAATCGCCACCTAATAACAGCTCTGACTCAGGGGAACAGAGCCCTGAAAAGATCATCCTTGCTTCACAGTTTCTGCATCTTCCTTCTGTTAGCGCTCAAATCAGACTATCAATATTTGGTGCTCTCATGTTTCTACAGATAATTACATTTAACAGCTTTTATTTATGTAAGTCTTGAGGAAGAACTTAATTGTATTTGAGTAATTTTTTTCTGCTGTTTGTCTGAGACTGACCAGGCAGGCAGAACTGTGCTTTCGTTCTTTCCCTTCCTAATTTATCTTCTCTATTTTTATCTTTTCCACCAGTTTCAATTAATTTCTTTCTTGGCTATAGAGGACTGTGATGAGCTTTTAGTGAAAAATCTGAAACCAAAGACAGCATTTAATCAAAACATTTGTATATTGAACTAAATTTCCCTGATTTTATTTGTTTCTTTAGATACCTGATATAGGAGTTTAAGTGATGGGGCTTAATAGTAAAAGCAAATGCTCACAGGGAGAGTTCTGCCGGTTCCCACAGCTCTTGTCTTAGGTTAATAGTATTTCATTAATTTCATTTGAGATCCTATGTGACAGCATAATTACAATATAATAAGACTTAGCTAGGTGGCATAAAATTATCAGCCGGTAAAGCCTCAAAGACAAGGTCACGTAGACTACAAGTAGTCTTCAAAATGATGTTTCTAGAACTAAGTGTTCCATCTACAGAAAAAATAAAACAAGTAATGTTTTAATTTTTGACGCTACTTCTAGTGGCTGCAAAGCAGTTAACCTAAATGATTTCTCTAAAGCACTTAAAAAGCCATTGTTGTTAATTTAGAGTTCATTTTTGTTTATGCAGGGGTATATTAAAAATCAGTTCTGTGGATATGAAGCTGGGAGTCAAGAAAGTAGTAAACAGTTCTTCAATCAGCTACTACATTTGGTGGGGCAGCTTTAAATTTGCGGTTTCTGAAAAACAAAACTGAATGCTCTGATCCTTTTTATGGGATCAATATCCAGAGCTGCTTAGAACAGGTGCTTGCAGATAATGTACCTTCTGTAGGCTTTGCTGTTTCTGGATTGTTCCCCAAAATATTTTCTTGACTTATTTAGTCCTATTAGTAACCATTCTTCATAGCTACTTCTGTGGAGGGACACCCTGTTAATCCCTATATTAAGAGAACTCCTAATTTGAAGACCAGGTTTTTATTCATCTCCATTATACAGAAAAGAAGAAAGTCCCCCTTAGGGACTTCATGACCATCAAATGCATTTGGCAAGACAACTAGTAAAACCATTAGGATATTTGGCATGTATTTTATTTCTATTCCAAATAGTGCAGCAAGATGGATCTTGTGACTAAAGCAGACCTGGAAGCCAGATTTATGTAACCTTGAAGAGGTCGCTTAAACCACAGGGTCCCTTGTGAACGCACTGGGACCAGCCCTGATCCACCTGGACTCCTCAGAGGTCCTGAGCAGCTGTTGCTGGTGACGATGCAAGTCGCTGGGGTTAATGACATGTGAAGTCACTTAGGTATTCAAACATAAAGTCTGCCCTATGCCTTCCTCAATATCAATTTCCTTGCCTATTAAACGAGAGCCTGCTTTACCGCCTGTATCGAGGCGTTCATCAACTGTGCGTTTTTATGAAGTGTCTGGAGATCCCAGGATATGTTCTATGGCGTTACATAGGATTTGCTGTTGATGCTTCTAGAAAATAAAATAAATTTAAAAAAATCTTTTTTTAATTGCAACTTCGAGAGTTTTTAAATTAAAAGGAGTATTTGTGCCCAATTTCTGACACTGAGACGTGTGTTGTTGGATCTCCTGCCTTCCTGCAGGAGATAATGTATTCTTATTTTGATCAAGAATAAATCTGATAAGATCTTCCTAGATTGCCTTGTCTATAAGTTTGTGTTTATATCTCTTTGTGTGTATGCATATACGATTATTTTATGGTTTATAGCATCAACTGAGCTAACTCTGGAGCTAGGTGTTCCCTGAAGTTTTTGTTTGGTTTTAGCTTTTTTTGTTTGTTACTGCATTAAAACCAGTCCTAGTCACTGTTGTATAGCAATAATGTATTCTGCTTTTCTTTGCTGTTTTTTGCCTTTTCTTTCTAAATTTAACTTACTTTAGATTCTATGTAACTCCATCCTCCTTTGGGTGCAGTATTTCTTTAGTCTTTGCACTTTGATATTCCCCTTGTGAAACTACACTTACTGTTTCTGTTCCTGCCTTATTTGAAATGAAAGGTAAAGAAATGCAGCAGAGAGAACTCAGAGTGCTTTGCTGATGGGGAAAGACTAATTTTGACAATTAATTTTTAATTAAAAGCTTTAGATGACTCTTTATCATCAAGTTGTTCACCACAGTCAACAGTGATTATTTCTCTGGTGTGATGCAGCCATTCTGTCTTTGCTGTCTCATCTGTTTCCACAGGATCATGTACGTGGCCTGGGATAAAACCATCAGGGCACAAGCAGAACATTTGAATCTTTACTAACCAGAAGAGGTAATCATTTCTCCTTTTGAGCTTTCTGATTTTATTTTATTTTTATTTTTTGGCCGTGTGCTTGACTCTGCACTTCACCTGGTAACTTTTGAAATATAATCATGTGTCATTCGTGATGCACATCATTGTGTGTAATATTTGATTATTTTAGTTACTAATATCTTTGAAATAGAGAAGTCTTGTCTTCCTGTAAATTGTTAAGAATTCAAGGCAGGGAGGCAATCTCCTTTCTATTCTGCACCAGAGCAGTGAATAATGCTTGTCCCTTGCCTTCCAGTTCCTCTCTCCTGATACTGAACTGGCAGTAATTTTATATAGGGATGGAAAATATTAATTGATGGGGACCACTCACTGCAACCATAGTTAGTGATGTCACCCTGAATATGGCAAAAGCTTTCCAGAAAATGGGCCCAGGTTTACCTTGATTCTTACTGTGACTTCTAAAAATGGCTATTCTGGTTGAATGTCCGGGGCATAAACAGGCTTTTAAACAATCTTTAAATATGATGATTGCCTAGAATTGACACAGAGAAGTGGAACAATTTGATGACAACCCGCCCCCTCTACTCCCTTCCGTGCCCCCCCTTAAACTCTCAAAACAAACCCCTCTCCCCACCCTCGCCCCCCCAACCAGCTGCCCAGGCAGTGTAGGACCCAGTCTGTTGAGAGGGTATCATTTCTCATCAACATCACAGGAGCAGTGGGCTGATTTCTTCAACTTTAAGTTTGTTTTGTGCTTTATGGCCAATTCCATGTTCAGTTATTATTTGTCTTCATTTTTATTAATAAAGATTTCCTAAAGAAATAGAAAAGACTAGTAATGTAGAGAATTGGTTTATTTGTGCTCATGATCTTGTATTTTAATTGGAATTATGATGACCTTCCTAACTCTAATTGTGAATACTAGTTTAAGGATCTCATATACCTTTTCCTTATTTGCATACAAATTGCATTCCAACATGTAGCCAGGTTTTTCACACTCTGCATTTTTAAATTAAAGTTTATTTAAAATTTTAATGACGATGCACTTTTTTCCCCCAAGATTCGGTTCAATATGCAAAGGTTATAGGATCTATGCTCTGATGGACTCCAAAACGTTTTAACAGGTCTTCTTTCAGAAAGGGGAAAGCAAGAAATAAGCTCAGAGCTTCATTTATGTGTAAATGTCAGGGCTGAGATATTTTTATGCCTTCTCAGGTGAAACTTAGATCAGCGTGATTTAGGGCTGATGCTGGAAAAGTGACTAGTCCCACGATGACCCGGACGGCTCGGCACAGCACTGAGAGCCCAGCAGTAAGTCTCGCCAAAGGAACCTCTGGGTGTCTGCCGTGCTTTCTGGATTTGATTGTACATCTCATTGCCAGCTCAGCTCTTTTAATGCCAGAAGAAAAACTTGTTCCTAACGGGTCAAACCAAGATTTATTTTGCTCAGTGTCCCATCTGCAACAGTGGCCATAAGCACATATGCAAGGAAGAGTGAAAACATAGCAAGCCTTCAGCTACGTGCATCTCTGTGGACTTCTTGAGCTGGATGTGATTTTCATCTACTTACTAACCCTCAACAGGAGTATTTTCCATAAACTTGAGCCTTTGTAAGCTTTTAGCATCTACCAACTATGTTCTCAGTGAGTACTACAACTTTTTTACCCACTGCATGCGGATCCAATCTTGTTGGATTTTGCAGTTTCTGCTAATTTTCTCGGTAGAGACAGTATTTATAATTCCCTTGATTCTACTCCAGCCCCTATTTTTATATCTACTATAGACACCTCCTACCTCCTGGTACATACCAAGGTGCTTAAAGCAAGTGGGCTACCTACTTAGCAAATCAGATATTCTATTTGACCTGAATACTCAGTTGAATACCTTTTAGTGCTAGTGCTTTTGTTGCTCGTTTTGTCCACTTACTCTACATCTGATCCTGCAGTTGCTTCAATTCCAGACAGATCTCTCCGGTTTCTTCCACAGTGAACATTAATGCAAAGAAACTGGTCAGCTTCCCTGTGGCAGCCTTGTCCTCTCAGCGCTCTTTGTGCCCTGGTCCTTAGTTGGCCTTAACGAGACTTTGGTGCTTCTGCTGAAGAAGGATTTAGTATTAGTTTTGGTTCCTTTTTGCTTAGCTGAGGTTTTGCCTGTCTCACTCTGGTTTTGCACTTAATGTACCAGAGACGAGAATCTTCTGTATTTTCTTCATTTGGACACAATTTCAGCTTTTTAAGTCTGTCATGTTGCTTCTAATAACCTCTCATTGGGCTGTTCAGCTACTCTGGCTTCCGTCTGCTCGTTCTCCAGCCCCTCTCAATGGACAGTCTGTGCTGGCCCAGTGACTCCACCATGCTGCCCTTCAGCAGTCTTTACCACTGTCTCTCAGCTTTCAAATCTCTAAAATGTCAGTTTTAGCTGCTCTTTAATAAGTTTCCTAACTTTTATGTAATCTGCCTTCCTGCAGTTCAGTGTCACTAAAGGATTTTTTTTTTTTTCCTTTAAATTTTTTTTTATTTTTCTTACTGCTTCAGGAGATTGCCTCTAACTACCTTGTGGTCGCTTCCGCAGAGATCATTTCTAGTTGTGCGATTCTGATTGACCTGTACCTACCTAGGACCAAGTAGGGTTTTGCATCTTACTTGTGAGCTCCCAGCAAACTTCTTCACACAGTTACTGGCGACATCTGAGCAAATGTCCTCTCTGCTTCCTGTCGCAGTGTGATATTTGCCTAGTCTGTGACAGTAACTGAACACTCCCTACTGCTAATTTGTTTACTACCTTTTCTGATCTTTCCTGGCATATTGCAGTTGGTGTAGCCGTCCTGTTCAGCTGAAAGGTAATATAGACCTAATCCTATATTCCTCTCTTTTAGGCAAGACATTTCAAGGCATGTGACTTTTGGGTTATTTGCTGAGATGGTTAGTGTTTTAATTTTATTTGACCGTGACCTTTCCTTATGATGCTACAGTACAGATAGATAATTTTCTGTCTTTTCTGGTTTGGGGTGTTTGGGTTTTGTTTTTGCCTTTTTTAATTTTATTTTTAATCCTGGTGTTATAATGTCTTGCTTACTGTCTTCCTTCCCCCAGGTTTCTCATATGCTTTGTATGTTACTTTGTAGGCATTGCAGTTCCGCAATTGCATATTGTTGGAGTTTAAGGTAGGAGAAGCTTTATTAAATTGGACATTTTATTAAGCAACTCAAAGTGAGTGCATTTGTTATTAATTGATTCCATTGTGCACTGAAAAAAAAATTGTGCTGCTTTGGAATAGACTCAGAAGTTGAGTGCGTGTCCTCTGTAACTCTAAAGCACTTCACAGCACTTCTGTTTCTTTGTGACACCTGGGCTCCATTTTTCCCCTGTAACTTTGCACACAGGCTTTCAAAAGTGTACAAAGATTTTTTTTTTTTTTTTTTATTTGGACCCCTTTACATTTTCAGAGTACTGTATTTGATTCTAATTGATCTATGGAAATTTAAAACCTTTGACTAGACCCAAGGCATTTCAAGCTTGGCTCTAAAATCTGTAGACCTGTTGAAAATATTGGCAGTTACTCATTAATGACTAGCTCTCAGCAATCAGTGCACTACTTCTGGGAGAAAAGGCCAGACAAATACGAATACAGCTGCTCTCTGCATAGTTTCTTCCCCTACCCTGACCCCTTTTCCTCAAGAAATATGCTTATATCTAATGTCAAAAGAGACGGATTAACGGTGGTGGTAAATTAGCAACATCTCAAGCACACAGTTTCATATATTGTATCTGCTACCTTTTAATTCGAGTAAAGGTTATGTATGAAGGAACCCTCTTATGCTAATCTAGTTTCTGCAGTGCTTCATATCTTGGTACAAATATATTTTAAATTACAAAATGTAATGGTATTTACCATTAGTAGAATTCCAAAGACCAGATAAGATTCATAGGTACCACTGGTTGTCTGTGGAAAGGTTTGTCAAGTTGATTCCTTTCAGCGCTATCAATGCTACTATTTTAATGGGATATCTTCCAAATATATTCCCATTTTAAAGCTTAACTGTTGTCTTTCAGTTCTTTATAACTGAACGTGAAGTCATTTTGTATCAAGAGATTTAGGTTATGGGCTGTAGTAATGGAACTGTCTTTTCTTCAATTTAGCAAAATACCATTAAGAATTAATTTATGGCCTGGCTACATTACTGAATCATAGAGGTATGTAGGAACGTTACACTCTGAGTATCCTTTCCAACAAAGTTCTAAAGATAATTTTTAAAGTACAGACACTTTCCTCCTTCATTGCACTGTAACTCATATATATAAATATGATTTAGGGAACATGTTTTTACTGGAGATGCTGAGGTAGCAAAATGCACAATTGCAGATAACACTCAACAATGTGACACTGTGTGTATTGGATGCAATTCTGCATTGAATAAGCAGCAAATGGAACAAAGGATGATTATTGTAAACTGAAGTAAGATCCTACCATCCCTTAGTACAAATGTCAACCCCTGGGGGTAGCTCTGCCTGACTAAGGATTAAAAATGAGTAAAAGGCGCCTGAACATATACATGAGATCCATATGGTACACTGATGGACTCTGATGGAATGGTTTCATGTGTGCAAGAGAAAGTTTTGTTTAGTAGTAACGTCACATTTATATGTTCCTTATTTTTTTTTTAATAGTTCATCAACAAATCATAGCATTGTGAAATGGTTTGGGTTGAAAGGGGCCTTAAAGATCATCTAGTTCCAACCCCCCTGCCATGGGAAGGGACACCTCCCACTAGACCAGGTTACTGAAACCCCCATCCAACCTGTCCTTTGGATGCAGCCCAGGATCCAGTTGACTTTCTCGGCTGCAAGCGCACATTGCTGGCTCATGTTGAGCTTCTTATCAACCAGCACCCTCAAGTCCTTCTCCTCAGGGCTGCTCTCAGTCCATTCTCTGCCTAGCCTGAATTTGTGCTTGAGATTGCCCCAACCCATGTGTAGGACCTTGCACTTGGCCTGGTTGAACTTCATGAAACAATACATTTGTTCAGAGGTTTCTGTCAGGTCTAGGGGATGCAGCAAAACAAAACAAAACAAAAAAACCCGCAAACCAAAAAATTCCCCCACCCCAAACCCCACCCACCCCTCACCAAACAACCCACCAACAAAACACCAGAAAACACAAAAGAACCCTTCCCACCCCCCGGCCCCCAAACCACCCAAAACCCCCAGAAAACACCTCAGGACTGGCAGAATGAGGAATGTCTTGAAGTATTTGTGAGTATATTTCAGTGATGCAATATGCTGACATAACTCCAGTAGTGTGAAGTGATGGCATGGATAGTTGAGAAAAGGGAAAACTTTGTCACCTTCCACCATTCAGCAATAAAGGATTTCAGTCGTGTTATTCATATTAGCTGGTATTGTGCTGTAGATGGTTTTATGTAGAACTTTATCCAAGTGACTTGATCATGGTGAGTCAGACTAGGAGGATGGTGTACATTAGGACCAATTGAGGTCAGGTTCAATAATCTTCTTTTTTGATTGGAGAATCAGATTATTTTATGACCCTGAAAAAAAATTGAAAGGTTCCATTCAGCACATGATAGGGATGTGTGGAACTGAAAAAGGGACAAAATCATAAAGGTACAAACATCGGAAGGGACCTGAAAATGAAAGAATGCAAAAAGAAATAGTTAGGGAAATGCATACTCTTATTAAGCGTTCTTGCAAGCTGAAGTGTTGGAGGAAAAGAAGGAGGAAATTACTGAAGATATTCTGTGTTCAGCTCCTTCCAGTTACTCATTTTATGTTATAAATGTGAAATCGGAGCTCCTTCAGGAGTTCCAGCAGATATCTCAGAAGCTAAGGCAGCAGCTATGCAGAGGCAATGCCTTCCTCCTCTGCACCGCACTCTTGTGCTGCTTTTGAAGAAAGGAGGACTCGGAGCCCTTCTGTCTTCACATTCTCTATTATGTGTGAAATTACTTTGCTCTTCTGCCGAGGAGGAAATTTCCCTGGAGTGCTCTGTCTATAATAAAAGATAAATCCATAATTTGTAAATCTTTCTTCTATTCTTCGTCTACCCTGTGACTTTTGTAATTTCATGCATGCGAGGTATCTGTAAAATGCTGCATAGTGGAAATGGTAGTGCTTTACCTAGGTGTGTGAACCAATTTTTGGGTGTCAGGCAATGGCATTTGCTATATTTAACTCAAGAGTCATTTACTAATGGCAGGATTTCTGCCTAGTACAGACTGGCTCCCGAAGCCCAAGAAGCTGGGCTGATTGATGTTCAGGACCTGGCCCCTTGCTGCTGTTTCAAATCCTTTTTGCTGTGGATTGTGATCTGGATGTTAATTTATCAAAGTTGGGATTCACAGGTCGCAGTGTTACAGCCAAGCTAAAAGAGTCTCGTAAAGAAGGGTACATTCATCTTGTGACTGCATGTAAATATTCGGAGTTCCTATAGCTTTAGCTAGATGACTGTATTATCTCATTAATCATTTTGTGAGGATTTCTGTGGTGTTGTTCTCTCTTCTCAAGGATAGACAGACATTTACCATTTCTGTGATCAATGAATGAGTTATTGGAAACTATAGTGCTTATAAACTGAAGTCAGACAGCATTGCTGTCTGCTGCTTTTCTTGGCTGGCTTTGTAAGATGGAGTCTACAGGTGAAAAGAAAAGGTCGGGGTATAAGAGCTGGCCAAAATGCAGACTTGCTGGTTTTGAGAAATCTAATTTCAAAAATAAATTTAGTTTGGAACTAATGTCTTACTGGCTCTAAGCAGCGATTTTTCTGTCCTTTCTTTTAACCTCTCAGGGTATTGATTCTTTGCAGGAAGATATTTAACATCTGCTTTACAGGGGCATCCGTCTCCTTCAGCTGTGGAGAGCTGCCCAGGAGGCAGCAAGAGCAAGGCTGCAGGGTGGGAAGGGCGGATGCCTCGTGTAACGCCTTCTCATGGTCCCGCTGTGCCTCTCCTGCCTTTTCTTGCATCAGAGGCTTGCTGAGAGAGCCGGTGGGGAGCAGAGACCAGGTTCTCTGGTACTACCCATACGGGAAGAAGCTGAGCAAAGTATTTCTCCACTGACCAGTGGGCAGTTTTACTGGAGCTAATAGCTTACTGCACTCTTAAATCACAGGATAGCTGCTCCTTCTCCCCTGCCTGCAAAGAGGCTATGCAAACAGATTAAAACCAGGTGAATAACTAGCCATGCTGGCAGTATATATGTGTGTGTAGATGCATTTTAAAACTTTTATTTTTTTCCTTAATAAAGCTGGTTGTGCTCCTGAGAGCTACCAAAATGTGAATGGTGTTACCAAAGCATATCCTTGAAATGGTTAATAGTGACTAATGTTGAGAGGCCATGTGTTACATACTCACTATAAGGAGGATTCTATCCTTGAATGAATTAGTGAAGGATGAATTAGTGAAAGAACTCCTAATCAAGGAAAGCAAGTATTATCATTCCTGAGGAGGAACATGCTGGAATATGTGAACATATGAACCTTGAAAATGCTACTAATCTACATATTTTGGGGAGTTTTAGCCAACTTGTCAACATAGTGAGAATTTAGGGTTTCGTAAGCTGAACTACCTTCATTATAATACTAAAATACCATAATAATACCCATAGGTCAAGAAGACGATTGGCTATTGCACACCGGGTAACGAATCCAATTTTTTGGACAATAACAGGACAGCTGCCATCTTGCCTAGTTTCTCACCCAGCTACAGCAGCCCTGCTTTTAATCTTTTCTGATAGCCTCTCTGCATGCCAGGAAGGAGGACTGCAACTGTGGTTTTTTTCCCCAACTAGTTGGTTTCCTGTTCTTTATTTTGTTCTTTTCATCCTAAAGAAAGCCCTGTTTTGCAACCTTACCCGTGCTTTTTAATTAACCAAGTTAAGTGAAAGTTTGTGTATGGCTATTTCATTTTTCCTCAGGTGAGATGTTCTTTTGCTTACAATGCTGCATGGTTGATTTTAACCAGATGTCTCTTCACATCTCTCATCTCTCCTTACAATTTTTAAAGGAAACACAAACCATCAAAATGACCTTACAGTTCTCAGAAAATGCTAATTAATTTTTTCTCATAAAAACAACAGAGGAAATCATAGTTCTGAAAATAGATGACTAGCCAGAGATCATTAATATCCTCAAAAAAAAAGAACACTTATACTGACAAAGCAAAAATGCAAGAGTCAAGTTTGAGTAAACTGATAAATAATGAATACGGACAAAAACCTTGGAAAGTGTCTGAGAAATAACTGACAGCATGTAGTAGCTCCTGTTCTCTGATGTACGTTTAAAATGTTTCTGACATAGATGATTTTTCTACTGAAAATTTAGTGTTCTGGGACAATGATTTTCGGTAATGCTAGTGGATGTTCAGTGTAGCCTTTCAAAACGTACAATATGTGCTTTATTTGTTGAGCTGAAGAGATAGGCTTTGTTTTGGTGGTGGTGGATTTTTTTTTTAGTGTTAAGGAAAGCCTGTGGTATATGTTGAATTTAACAAAGATAAAGTTGTCTGTATCCTTCATGCTGAGGGATTTTGGTGGTTTGGGGGGTTTTCTTTTGGGGTTTTTCTTTTGTTGTTGGGATTTTTTTTTTGGGGGGGGGGGGTTCTGTTTTGTTTTTGTTGGTTTTTGTTTTCCTTCCCTCCACAGCAGTTCACATAAATCGGTTCAGAAGAGTAAGATGCTGGAGAAGATGCTCCGCCTGGCTATCCCACCAAAAGGTTAATTATGTCCACACAAAATAAAACTTGAAGGATAATTACATTGGGTTTGTAGGGCACCCATGTATGGCCACCAAAGTATTCCTACTCTGAAATCAGGTCACTGGGCCGTAGCCAAAGCTGAATCAAAAGGAGAGTATTTCTCTCTTCAATCATTTCTGGCCAGTGAGGTGACTCCAGCTTGTACAGCTGCTCAGGTGCAAACGGTGCCCTCCAGCTTCCTACCTGAACCGCTGAGATAATCAAGGGCCTGTGTTACACCACACATGGTGATGGAGAGGCTCTGCCTTTTCTCGTCCAGCTGACTACTGCTGAACAATGTGAACTTTGCTTATAATCCCTAGCTCCAAGAGTGTATGCGACAAACTTAATTGAATTTGGAGAACAGCAGTAAAGAATATAGCCAGCACTTGCATGGGGCTTTACTACAGGGCGAGCTCTCGCTTGGCCCAATTCATCAGCCAAGTGATTAATCCTAATTATCATGCATATCAGAGCTAGAATACCTGATTATGCATATGCAAGCTAGTAATTTGAAAGAAACCATTATAAAATTTAAAGTGCGTTGTCACGAGGCAGCTGTGTGTCCTTTCCAAATGGGAAGGAGCCACCCTCGTACATATTGGTGGCCTCCTCAGTTAGGAGAGGGGTGCATGACTCTAGGGCCGGCACCTGCTCTGCCAGGAAATCCCATGTAGCCATGGGGGCAGAGGGATAAAGCTGCAAGGAAGCAGCAGCCCACTGCCGTGGCTTTAGGGGCTGCAATTCCTTTTCCTTTATTTTGGAAGTCCATTTTGATGGGCTCC
Organism: Fratercula arctica; assembly: GCA_947846985.1. Taxonomy (NCBI): domain Eukaryota; kingdom Metazoa; phylum Chordata; class Aves; order Charadriiformes; family Alcidae; genus Fratercula; species Fratercula arctica. Next base: position 34,886,154 of record CANTUZ010000010.1, read on the forward strand.
TGAGTTTTTTTATCTTGAAAAATGTGTATCTGGAACGTGAGTCCTCATGGCTTGTTCCCTGCAATGGAGGGAGAGGGGAGGAGTTTGTTGGGTTGTTTCACTTTCTGTCCAGTGTTTTTATGGGTAGCTTTCAGATTTATCAAATGCTTTTTTTCCCATGTATTTGTGATTTGATATTTAAAGGCCATATTGTGTGAATTAGGGAAATCACTGGGTACTAGAATGAGAAATGAGCTGAAAGAAAAATTGATCAGTAATTGGGAAAGTTAATCTACTGATGGCAGTGAGCTTGAGATTTATCCTGGTGTACTGCCATTCAGCTAGCGTAGATATAAATAAAGCAAGTTTGAAAAAAATCTCAGAAGTCCTAGTTACAATGACATGGGTTAGGATCATTAGGCTTCTCAATAGGGAAGATAGATTTAGCAGAATACAGGTTTTATTCATAATAAACATTCTCTAATTTTATTTCATTCTTATTTTTCAACTACTGAATATCTATTGTTTGAGTTGTACCCACATCTTCCCAAGCATAACCCCACAAGAAAACATTTTAAAGAGCTAAAAATAGGAGAGCAGAGAGTATCGAAGACATCTACCTTCCTTTACATTGTCAAGGAACTATTTCAATTGCAGAGATTGGATTTCAAGTAGAAGTGCAGGCTTAAATTTTTTTCTATAATTGTTTTCTACAGTTTGTGTTGCTAAATATAAATGTAGAGATGCATTATGACAAGAATACTTCTCATAAATATGGCAGAAGTGTATGGTTCTGTATTTGAAATTAAAGTAGCCTTTGGCAAACTGTCTGTATGATTGTGATAAGGAAACACATTGAAATCTTAGCTGGGTTTACATACAGTATAGTCAGCCGTACAAGAAGACTCTACTGTCCACAGATTGTATTTTCTCACTCTCTTATTCTTGGTCATTTATTGTAAAGGTAAAACCAAAATCAAACATTTAATTTGAACATAAAAAATAGATGAGACAGCCACTGCAAATAGTTGATTTTATCATGTTAAGCAAGCGTGTTGTTAGCAGGATATAGAGGCTACAAAACCAAGCCACAGGTGCTGCTTCTGGCCATTCCCCTGGTCACTGTTGTCCTCTTGCGGCTCAATCCCTGGCATGAGCTCTGTGACAGTGCTCGAGACACCTGGTGGGCTGTGAGGCTGTGGCCATAGATGTTTGTCACTTGACACTCTAAAAAGTAATCTGGCAGACTAATGCTTTTTCTTATTCTCTGCCAGCCTTTTTGTTGTCTGACCAGGGAATAGAAGGTTTTTTTAAGTCCTCTGTTTATTCTCAGTCCAGAAATAGCTTTTGTATTAAGGGCCAGCAACTGTAATGAGATTTCTGTCCCATTTTTCCACTTCCTTTGTTCCACGTTTCATCTCCAGCTAAAGTTGAGCAAACTTTAGGTTTAGTTGGTAACTGAGCAGTTGGAAAATGCTGATAAACTGAAGTTGGAAAATTATTATAAACTTAAGTACTTATTTGAGCAAAATGATATCTTGGCATTGTCAAATCTCATAGACGGAGAGAAGAAAAAAAGGGGAGGGAGAGAAGGAGGCATAGCCAAAAAAAGCAAGGTCTTGAATTCAAAGAGAAGTCCTTGGCCTGAAAATTTGTAAGTGCACTGCCTCACACATGCTTTACCATGTAAGTGTAATTCCTCTTTTCAGGTATTTTAAAAATATTTTTGTTTTTCCTTTCTGTAATGATCTAATTTTTTTGTTGCTTTGGACAACTATTTATTACCCATTATTTGGTATATATCATTTTTTAATGATGATCCTTTTACAACTCCTAAAGGTTGTAATAGAATGAAATATCCTAATTGGAAGCCAGAATAACACATGTCCATAACAATTTCATTTTACTTATGTGTAAACCAAACTGTAACACAGAGTCGGAACTGGCACAACACAGCACTTTTTATAGTCCAGGTTCCATGGAAAAGTAATGAAAAATGGGGCAATGCTCATTCCCAGAGGTGCAGCCTTGGCAGAGGACAGGCAAGGGAGGCCCGGTGGCTTCACTGGTGCTGAAACGCGGGCACCTTGGCAGAGCTCTTTGGGGATGAGATGTTTTGCCGACCCACCAGGAAGGCAAGGGAGGATGCCCAAGGTGGTTGCCTATTTACCACCCCCTCCTTGTGGGTTTTATTTCTAGAGGGGTGGGTGACTGGTCCAAAAGTCTTTGATCTTGGGGAGCCCCAGGAGTACTGGAAGTGCGGTGTGTTTGAGAGAATGTGTGTGTGTGTATGTATGCAGCACTTTTTCTGTAATGAAAAGGGAAAGAGAGCTAGAAGGAGTATCAAGAAAATCTGTATAGACACAATGATGAGCAGACCAGCCAGTGGGGAGTAAAGGAGCTAGAAGAAGATATATCTGTACTGGGAAAAAAAATCACCACAGAAACAGTAGATATACTTAAATATGGCAGATCGGCATCTACAGGGAATAGCGTGTTTGCCAAATAACGTGGAGGGATGGAGGGCTCACCAGGGACCAGCTTGATACAGAGGCAGCATAACCTGGCAGCCACATCTGTAGCCAATGCCAAGGATGTGAGTAACCGTGACCCTGGTCCCTGTGAAAGGGACTCTTTAGTACAAAATCTCTCACAGGCTGAGTTACTTCTCTCAGCCACGTCTTTATACTCCTGAACTGACTGGATTCTAAAGCAGAATAAGTACTTGCAGAAGGATGCACAGATTACACTTGTAGGAAAGCCCTTCAGGTAAAGCAGACTGCATGAAAATCACGCGGAGCATCAAAGGGGAGGCTGCTGCAGCCCCACAGGCTTCAGGAGGCGGGAGGATATGCTACAGAAGGGCAGTGCTGGCAAAGCATCGTGATAGCCGTGCAAGACTAATAAGCTAAAGCGTAAAAGAAAAACAAGAAAACCATCCTCAGGTGTCATTTTAGTGACTATACACACTTAAGGTAGTCTGGAATGCCTTCTCTTATCTTTTTCAGAAGCCCTTAAACTTTAATGGGGCAGCATTGTTACTCTAAATTAGATCTGCTGTTTGTGCTCTGCACAATCTGCAAGTGATGTCACCTTGATGGAAGAAACAGACTAAAAATGACATAAAGAGGGACAAGCCTGCAATTTTCTATCACTTAGGAATCCTCAAAGGAGGCAGAGAGAAAGCAAGGCAACAGCAATGAGAAATCTTCAGATGTTTACACCAAAGTGAAGAAATCTAAATGAATGATTCCATTCATTTACCCCACAGATACAAAAATGAGACAGAGAATATGAGAATAAAGAATTGTCCTACCAGCAAAACTTGAGCATTTGTGGAAAACTTAGACCTTGGGCTGCTGATATTATCAACGTCTCTTTATAGACATGACACCTGTGGTAGAAGCCATGGAGTGAAGGGTTCAAGTCCTTAAGTTCGAAATGTCTTCAAATGACTTTGCGTAGACTGTTCTGCAGCTGAAAAGTAACAATCACATTGGAAAGAAGCGTAATCATTTGGTCTGATGGACGTGTGCTGGCAGCGCTAAGAAGGTGGAAGCTGAACCAGTTTTGCCATGGGATCAGAGTAACAGGCCAGGCAGACGCTCATCTGCAGGAAGCAATCAAAGGGGAAAAGGTTTCCCAAGGTTAAAAATAAATAAATAAATACATCAGTCAATCCTTGAGTATAAGGGAAATTGCGAGCTAAATACCACTGAGTACTCAGAAGCGACAACCAGTGCTTCTAAATTGCACCTTAAGACTGAGTCAAGAGCTGGAAGAGGAAGAAAGGTCTCAAAAATTCCCTCCTTAACCTGTTCAAAAGACTTGTGTTAACAGGGTATGCATTAATGTTGCACAGTAGATAAGCTGATTTGATTTGCATTAAAGTTTGGTGTAAATACAGCATAAGACAGATGTGAATTCTAAATGAAGCAAAGAAAAGGGAGAGAAGCTCATGGCACTTGAATTGCTAGAGGAATAGTCCAGGAGACTAATTCTTTTTTTAAAGCTTAAGGAAGAGAAAAACTGAGATTGGTTTTGACGCTTTCTTCACTCCACCCTCACCCAGTGCTGGCGTTGGTGGTGTAGGAATTGATTTAGCTCAGGTGAGTGTGCAGGAACAGCACAGCTTTGATCTCCGTCTCTGTCCGTGACCTAGAGTGGGAAGGGATGTATGGGTATGCTGGCAGCTTCTCCAGTGCTTAGGGTAAAGCGATATGATGCTTGTTTTCCTCTTACTAGGCAGGGAAAGGGGATAAAAGCAGAGGAAATTCTTGCTTATGACACAAACATCATACATAAACTGGCAAAACATAGAGAATTTAGTTGGGATGGATATATAAATGTCTATGCATAAAAACATGGTTTGCTACTTTGTAGCTGGACTGCTACTAAAAAGTTTCTCAACTTTTTGGGAGCAGGGGAGGTAAAAAGCATTTTAGAAATGATGAAACCCAGTGTTTTCAAGTAAAATATTTCCCTAGGACCTGCTGCTCTTTGGTGAAATTGATGCTGTCTGTGTTTTGGGAACACAGGTTTGTGGAACACAGGAGGTTTCAAAAGGAAATCCTTCAGCCTATAAAAAACAACATTTTGGGCATCTTGCCACAAACCCCCTGTGAGAGCAGGGTGTGCTGTGCTGCATCCTCTGGGAAGTACCGCCTCACCCCTCTGCTGAGAATTGGTTTCACTTGTCACTAGCTGGCCTTCATCCTGCAAAGGTAATTGTAGGTAATTGATAATGAATTCTGCATAGCTGAATCACAACGAACCTGGTTACTGTATCAAAATGACAATAAAGGGCGTTTTTGCTGCAGTATATAGTAGAAAACAATGGAAAAAGATGGAACTGCAGTGAACTGTCACTGGGACAGAATTGGTTTGTAACAGTAGCTGGGTATAACTGAAAACTGGATTCCTCTTTAACTGCTCCCTTTCAAAGAAGGTTATTTTTTTGGTCAGAAACGTGCTAGCATGCTGTCAAGTTGAATGCAAGAATGACTGGAACACTTACGACAGATGTGGTTTACTTGATAGTAACCCCAATGATCCCAATGGTTCAAGCCACAAAGGGCATAATTGGCTCAGAAAATTGGCATTATGGTGTCGTTAATCCTTCATTTATAGACAGTGCAGCCTAACAGAAAACATTCTTGAGAAACCTGGCCTCCATTTTTGGCTCTACCCATGACCTGCTGATTATCTCTCTCTCATTTCTGCCTCCTTTAGTCAAATAACAATTTCCATTTGCTTTGACATACACAGAATTAAAGTGCTACATCTTTAAAAAAAATGAGACCTGTAATACAGCATAGATGCTATTAGCTTGTGCTTATTTTAATCAGACTCTGCTGCAATAATGCTTGGCTTATCTGAAATAAGCCCCTGGCCTCAGCCCGCTGCTGAGTATAGTTTGCTGCTTATATTGCAAAAGATTTTGAGCACTATTAGGGATTGGATGGTCTCCTCTTCCTGGGGTGGGAAGCTGGTGAATTTAGAGATGGAAAAGGAGCAGCCCCTGATGTGTTTCTCTCGCAGTTTAGCAAGGTGGCAGCATTGCCGGCTCCTGTTGCAGGGATACTGCTCTGACCTGGCCTCTAACAATATTCCTAGTAGCAATGTGTCTCCTTAATGTTTCTGGCTTGTTTTGGATTTAGTCTGCATCTTCCAAAAGTAGCAGGCAAAGTAAGGAAAAGTAGATGCCCTGAGCTATTTGGAGAATAACTGAAGTGTTGATAAAGAAGTTGGTGTTTTCAGATGTTGTTTCAGCCAACTTTGGAGCACAGCGGTTCAGCTTCAGGTGAGATCAGGCTTCAGAGACTGCATTAGCACATCTCCGTGGCACGCTCCACAGACTGGACATAATGTCTTGACCTTGTTCTAGGGCAGCTGATCTGACGCAGTGTCTTGCAGTCCTGCATGGGAAGCGGCAGGTTGTCAGTGGTCTGACAACTGGCTGCTGTCCGTGGCTGTTGTCCACCCGTGGCTGCCAGCCTTGAGCTTGCTTCTGCCTCAAGTGAGTCCTTGCCGTGGGTGGCCCAGCAGCTGCATGGTAATCTTTGGAGGGAAGAGCAGTGGAATTGGATAACTTCCATAGCCTTTCAGAAGCTGGTGTTAGGCCCATCTTAGCACATTTAGAAATATGGTTGCTATCCTCCTATGAGCATGCTATTTCTGTCGTGTAAGTTTTAAAGAATTTTTATTCTGTTCAGACTCTCCGCGTGAGAGAAATTCTGGAGATGATTTTGTTCATTAGCTTCAAGTTAGTAGCTCGTGCATGTGTAACTGAGCCAGAATCTCCTGCATCTTTTCTCACTTGAGATTTCTTGCAGGTTCTAGTAAATTCACTCTTTAATTTAATCTCAACGTGTGTGCAAGGCTGTCCCTGAAATAACTGTTATCCAATGATTTTAGCTTCCGCGTTAGTTGACTGCAGCACAGAATACTTGATATTTTATCATCTATTGTTAATTGCCCACCATGAGCAAAGAGGTATGTTTCATAGGTCTGTTTTACAAAAACTAAGTAAGTGGCAGGAAACACCTGAGAAGTCTGAGTTATAAAAGATGAATGAAAATAAAAAGTAAAATTCTTGCTGCAACCTTTATTAATAGGATTGTATCAGAAATTACAGCAGTGCTGTTCTCTCCATTACATTAACGATTGTGTCAGCATTTAGGCAATAAACCCGTATTTTCTGGGCTTGCTATAAAAATGCACACTGAACTGGAACTTGTTGCTCATGTCCTACATCTCAGCATACTGGAAGTCTTACTAAAACTGAAAAAAAATTTCCATTAGTCTCTTTTAAAATTATTAGAGAAGAATGAAGATTTTATGGTTTGGGTTGCGTGTTGTCATGCTTACTAGCAGACAGAATCAGCTGAGTTATCCATTGCAGACTTATCTTTGGTCACTAGCTCAGAATCACTACTTACTCCTCTGCATGCTTGCTGTGAGCATCTGTGTAGTAGCCTTACTTCCTGCAGTCTCCATGAAAGGAAACGGTTAAAAGCACAGTGTATTTTTTTTGGGGGGGCGGGGGGGGAAGATTGATATTCCTTCCCCCATATTGCTTTAAGTGAACTGGGTTTTGTTTTCTGTTGTCTATTTATTTTTACTTTGTACCAAAAGAATCTCACTTACTACCTATGTGTAGGCAGGCAGCTGCAGTGACAGCCTGGAGCAATGCTGGTGGGCATGGCTCGCTCACTCTGTTGGTTTTCATGACCTCTGTGCTGGGCCCAGTAAATGGTCACTTACTGGAGGTAAGGCATTTTGGGGGGAGGGGTTTAAGCATGCAGGTATTTGTTGTCATCCTGGCCCAGAATAAGATGCTTGAAAAGCTGAATGATAAAAAGTGTGGCAAACTAAAGCTCTTAAGAAAGTTTTTGTTAAACTAGCCTTTGTGACAACAGTTTGAAAAGATTTGTTTCTCTAATGCTCAAAATGTATGGAAAAAAGGAGGAAATTAATTTTTTACCATTCAGCATACATTTACAGATAGGTACTTTGGGAGATTCTGGATTGCAACAAGACTAACAAGATGACAAGTAGCAGACTAATATGTTGGATCAAGTGTGTACTGGTTGCTTTGGATGGAGATGATAACCATGCCTTGTTTTGTAATTCAAACCATTGGCAGCAAAGCGCAGAGCTGTGCAAAAGCTGGATTTTCCATTCTGCCTAAAACTGGGATATTTCAGCATTTTTTTCTTCCTAAATCTTCTCAAATAGTTAAAACATTAGAAACCTTTATTTTGGAAAAGTTAACGTATGGACTTCTTTGGCTTTGCTTATGGCTAAACTGGGGCTACTCCAGCCAAGCTGGCACCTCTGTTAGCAGCTATATGGATGAACTTGGTCACTGCTTGCCAACAGACCCCATCTCCCATGAGACAGACTGATGGCTCGCCAAGGGAAAAAAAATACAGTGTGCAGTTTTTGGACAACTCCAGGAATATCCTGACCATGAGAAAACTTACTGTAGGGGTAAGGAAGAGGAGAGAGAAAAAGCACTGCAGTTGGCTCAGGAGCTCATCCTGGGGGTAGAATAGGAGAATGTGGCTGTCAAAACCTGTAGCTCCTGAGAAACAGCAGTTCACAGCTGAACTAATTCAAAGCAAAACTTCTTCATGTCATCCCACCAAGCAGGAAAAATTTGATTTGATTCAAACTACTTGAAACAAGATATTTTGGTCTTGGATTCCCATAAAAATGCACATTAACAAAACTAGTATTTTCCTGAAACTGTATTTTTCATGTTGTAATCAGTTCTGAAGTTGCAACAAAATTAAATAACACAGTCTTGGTACAAGCTTGCTTTTCTCCTTGCCTTCTCCTCCTGTGTGTTAGTTCTCCGGGTGTTTTAATCTTACATCCAAATGTTTAAAGATAATTTAATTAGCAGCAAGGGCTTCTGTCTAGGAAAATCCCATGCAGTTTTATTAAGGGGAAAAATGGAAAGGGATAAAGATCAGGACCATCGTTTTTAATTCAGTATCACTCTCTCCAGTGTCTCATTATCCTCCTTGTAAATGATTCATGGCCAATAATTGTCTGTGAAGAACAAATGACTCCCCTATTCCCAAATCTCCCATGCTTATTCTTGAGCTACCTGTATTTTGGATTAAGAATTTCCCGTACAAAGTCTGCACAAATGTCTCTTTCCCCTTGGCTGTTACCAGGCAGAAAAGGAAGGCTGGCTTGGAAATGGTCAGCAGGCAGGCGTTGGGAATGGCTGCAGGTTGCTCTATAGTCCTGGATAACTTCTCTTGTGCCTCAGACCTCATCAGCAAGGTGTTGTGCAGGAGCTTGTTCCCCAGAAAATGCCCTGCCTGGGAGCCTCTCGTGATGGGGTTGCAAAGGGGGAAGGTTGTCCTTGCTCCAGGAGCAGTATTTGTAAGGTGAAGCAGCTGAGGATGTTACCTCTGCTCCTTTCCTCAGGCTGGTGTTTGTCAGGGTTCATGTTCAGCAAGTCCTTGAGAAGCCACAAAGACCAACCTGGGAGCAGATGCCAAAGCACAGTGACCACCATGGCTGGTTGTCTTCTGCTTTTACACCTGTGAAAATCAAACCACAGTGTGAGCTCTTAAACACAGCCAGGAAAGAGAGGCTGTGCTTGATACTTCTCTCCCATGGAGCGATGCTGGGGGAAATCTCTCCCTTTGCACTTGGCATCTTGATAAAGGCTTTTTTGGAAGCACGAAGGATCCTTCCTCTGCCTTCTGCTCCGTCCTGGCTTGTCTGGTCCTCTCCTGGCCCATGGATGCCTGAAATAAATCCTGCTACTTAATACTTAAATTCAGACATTGCAGGCAAATTCCCTGTGCTCTGGCTGAGCGAGAGTTGATGAATGTGTGTAGTGCAAGAACAGATGTGAACTTTTCCCTAAATCCAACTACAAGACTTTTAATGAAGAGTCTCCTACAGTCTGTGCCAGGGCTATTTGTGTCCCGCTTGTTACAAATCACTAGAGGCATGAGGTGCTGCTTATAGCTCACCTGACACAGCTTTTCTGGCAGGTGAATCTTGAATGAGGATGATACAGGTGTGTCTCCAGTTGCTTCAGCAAGACACTATGGGTAATCGGGTAGTGTGAGAAGCGGCCTGCTCTTAAAATAGCGTTGTAAAGCACTAGGTTGGGAGAAGGGAGCTCTAGCCACCCTACAGTGCTACTCTGCTACCTTAAGGCTCAGCCAGTGCTTTCTGGTCCCCTCACATGCTCCTGCCCTCTGTGATGGGTTTGTTGCATGATAAATTGCTCATCATAAATATTTGTCCCAGTTTACCATCTCACTGAAAACTGTTCCTTGCATGCTCTCTTTTCCCCATGGATACCAGTTCCTCCTCACCCTAACACTCGTTCCATGCAACTTTTAGTCTCTTCTCACGAGAAACTGCTTGCTTCCTTGTTCAGGGACTCTGATTTTTACCCTACAGTTTTATCCCATTTGTATTTTTTATGGTAAATGTATTATATTTTATAAATATGTATTTCTTTGGAATCGCACTTTTCTCTGCGTCAGGCATGATGGTCTAATACAGTGACCAAGGGTGCTGCTGAGCTTGGAGTGGTCTTGTATGACCCTGGGAGAGAAAGGGGTGCTGTGTTGGCACCTGTTCTTTTGCCTTTGGAGTGCTGTGGCTGCGGTGCAGCTCCGGATGCCCTGCTCTTTCCATGTGTGGGTGCTGGAATGCATTATTCATGATGCATGAAGGTAGGCCTTCAGAGCACTTATTTACAGATTTCTTTGTTCCTGTGCAAATTTGAGGTTGCAGTTGAAGAGCAGGGTAGGAAAAGTGATAATTATATTCTCTAGGGGTGAAAGGATCTAAGATGTCCATAAAAAGCTTTAAGAACTGCAAGCCTCCTGGAGCAGGCAGGCAAATTACTGCCTCAGACAAATGTCTAGGCTGCTAGATAACTCTTTGTTGAACAGGCAAGTCTAAATGAACTGATACTGTCTTGGATATATGGTGGGGTTTTTTCCCTCTTAAAACATTCTATTAAACTGTTGAGTCTCCTTCCTCCTTTTGCTCAAGACCATGTGGTATTCTTTTTTTAATGGAAGTCGAACATATGTGAAGTATGTTTCCTTATAGCTAGGAAACACACTCAGATTATCTTAAATTTTTTGATACTAGCTTGTCCTTTCTCTCAGCTGTATTTGTGGCATGTTATCATGCCGTCTTCCTTAGTCTGCCTTTCCCGCCCTGGCAGTAGGTCTCTGTGTGTTGACTTTTGAGTGCTGCCTTGTCCCACAGCAAGGTGGGGTGTAGAGAGATGCTTGCTACGTTCTTCAAGCATCTCTCTTAATTGCAGAGCTGTGCTCTACCACAGCTGTAACCACAGTGTTGTAACCCAGCCACTTTGAGCTCTGCTATTGGGAATGAAGTTTGGCAGCGGTTGCACTGCTGCCTTTTAAGTCTCTGGCAAAGCCAATAGCCTTCATTTTGTGATGGCTGTGATATAAACATCACCTCTTTTCTTACTAGAGGTAAAGAGAAGGATGTATAAAGGCTCTGTGTTCAGAGGTAGACTAGGAATGGGTTTGACTTATCTCCGTAGCAGCTTGCAAATTCACACTATGGAATTGGTAACAATCCCAAAAATCACACTTACGATAATGTTCCTGTGTATTGCTTACAGAAGTTCTTAGGAAAGGTGTGTGTGAATCAAGAAAATCTCCACTGAAATTTTCCATCTGCAAGTAAGAATCCCTTTTCAAATCAAATCTATCTTTCCAAATGGATATATGGTTGCCACAGTGTGTGGCCTCAAGTCTTTTGTATTTAGTATAAACCGGTCACCCATACAGACTTATGTCACTCTCTCAGGACAGTAAATGAAAAAGTTTCAATTACAACTCCATTTCCTTCCAATAGGAACCATAAATGTATTTTAAGTTGGTCTGTGATATTCATACTTAGTTCACTGAATTTCTCAATGGCTTAATTTATTTTACTTGGAGACCTTCAAAGAATTATTTCAATGGCCTTGGGGAAATATGTTGCAGTGGAAGGGTTCACTTGGAAGCTTTACGTAGTAGAATAAGGAATAAAGTTGTAGCAGAGAAATCCACGTATTTCAGATGCCTCTGCCAATGAACAAGTGTTATCCATGAGCGCGCATCTGACTGTGGAACCGGGAAACTGCTGTGAGAGGGAAGCTGCTTTGGAATCTCAACAGTCTGTCGGACACCAAAACAAATACCTTCGGGCAGTTGCTAATCGTCTGATTATCATGAGTCTTTGCCTGGATCCCATACTGCCTCTGGACAGCATTGCCTACTGACTAAAAGCTCATCGGTACGCTTTGCTTAGCTCTGTTAGCACACCACTCAAAACATGCAGTGAAGATGAGGTCCAGGAGCAGAACGACCTTAATTATCAGTTGAAAAGTGTTGCGGTGCTAAAGGCCTTCCTGGCTTTCAACAGAAATGATCTTAAAAGCAAAATTTGCATCCTATAATTACGGACCCCAAATGTAATTCCGTAATTGGTGATGCAGCTCACTCTTCAAGATGATTTCTGCCAACTGCCTCTCTCTGAGCACTCATCCTTGTCACCTCCAGCTCTCCTGCACCAGGTTTGGAATGCCAGGAGCTCCTGCAGCATCTCCCTGCAACTGCAGGACCCTCATTTCAAACGCAGCTGAGAAGAAGCAGCGTGGCACTAGCCTGGGGCTTTGCACTCACTGATGCACCTTTTGTTTCTGCAGTTTACCCAGTATGTTGTTTCTAATTTTAAATGTATTGGATGCAAAATTAAGCAGGGACCTTCCTTTTTAAAAAGAAATGCTAACTTTATTAGACAACAATAAAAAGCTGTTCAAACTGATTTATTAGAGAGCATTTAAAGTACCGGATCTCATTTTTATATGTCAATAATATTTCTATATTTCTGTATAATCAGGTTGTGATTATAGAGCGATCCTATTTGTTAAATGTGGTGAATTTTAATTGTGCCTCCCAAAATATTGTTTTGTTTGATTATAAGAGTTGGCCTGAAAATACAAGTTATAATCTGTAGACATTTGGAGCTAGGTATTGCATTATTAGTAACATCCTAACAATGAATGTTTTATGTGTAAGTGGACACAACCTAAAAGCCATTTAGATTTTTAAGGTGCATTAAAAGAATCACCTTTGACGTTATGAAGTCAAGCACGTAAGAAGTCTGGAAAATGCTGCAGCTAAACCATTGGTGTAAATTACATTTTCCCTTTTTTTAGGCAGGTGTGAGGGAGCAGGTAGATAGGAGGAAACTACCTGACACAGTGTTCAAGGTTGTAGTGGCTTCTGCAGTTGCCACAGAATCTGTGATTTATTTGGTGTATAGTATACTGACCAGTTAATGGAGGAAGGAATTACATGTGTTTAGTAAGGCTGTCATTTAATTTTGAAATAAGATGTTTGCCTTGTTTATTGCAGAAAGTGAAAGGCGGATACTGAGCGAGAAGATGCAGGAAGAGGTGTGTGCGTGAGCACTTAGCCAGCTGGATGCTGCAGAAGGACATCCCTCCTGGCCGGGCCTTTGCTGCTGAGTTCCTCAGCAATGGTGAGTTCAGTCGCTTAACCCGGATTTCTCATCAGCCTTTTGCTAAACCACTCTCACTTCCCGGACACGTGTAGTTGTGGCATAAATCAGGGCTATGTTTGCTTTAAAAATATAAGGATTTTAATGGTGGGTTCTCTGGGGAGAGATGGCGGAATGATCATAGGTGCTTCAGATTATCCCCGTTCTTGAGACTGCTGCTGTGAAGGTAGAATAAATTTGAGGAGCAATTGGAACAGAAAGCTTGAATGCAAATGGAATGGAATATATTTGTACAGTTTAGGAACAGCTGGAGTACTTAAGATACTGCCTTCCTTTCCCTCATTTCCTTATCAGCTTCTTATTTTCCATATGCTGAAAGCTGTGTCATCTCGTCTTAGTGGAGTAGATCATACAGCGATCTTTTCCGCTTCATTGCAAAGTCAGCTAGGTCACATTAAACGGCCTTCAGGTTAAACAGCCATGAATTAAGCCACATGACTTTGCATTGAAGCTGCTGAAGAGTAGTTGCACTAAGGAGTACTTTCTGCAAAAATCATGTTGAATGATTATCTTAAGTCCTACTGTGAAAAGCACCCAGAATAAGCTAAGACTTCTAGAGCAGGATTTGAATTGTACAGAATTAATAAACAAAGTAGAACAGAAAATTGACTAGGTGCTCATTAGTTGAATCCAGCTTAACCTAAGTAAAGGATGAAGTAGATTTTCACGAAAATCACCATGGCACAACTGTGTCTATCAAGAGTGTTTCATAAAGCACCTGTGCTAGAGGACAAAATTAGTGTTATGTGTGTAAGCTTGATCCTAGTCATTCATAAAGTGTTTTGCTTTGCACCTTTATGTTCTTTTGAAACAGCTGAGATGCTGCATCAGAAAGTTGCTAGTTTTTATGAAAGGGGCATTAAAATTTCAAGCTTTCAGTCTTAAACAAATCTCATCAATAGCTGGTGTGGAGAGCAGGTTGTCCCTTGACTCCCCTTACTAATACAGTCTCTGAATGCACCTGGTACGAAGTATTGCCAGGGACATGATTTTAGCCTTGGGTCTAGCCAAGGCTGGAAAATTGTTAAAGCCCTGTTTCTTGTGGGGCTCTGAGGTAAAAGCCTGTTCTTTTCCAGTGAAGACACTGCGGTGCCTTGGCCTCCAACAGCCAGGTGCATTTGGAAATCTCTCTTGTTGCTGAAATTGGACAAACCATTGGAGTTGACAAATGTGAAAGTCAGCAAATGTGACACCCATCTACAAGAAGGGCCAGAAGGAGGATCCATGGAACTACAAGCCTGTCAGCCTGACCTTGGTGCCAGGGAAGGTTATGGAGCAGATCACCTTGAGTGGCATCACGTACCACGTACAGGACAACCAGGTGATCAGGTCCGGTCAGCATGGGTTTATGAAAGACAGGTCCTGCCTGACTGATCTGATCTCCTTCTATGACAAGGTGACCCGCTTAGAGGATGAGGGAAAGACTGTGGATGTTGTCTACCTAGACTTTAGTAAAGACTTTGGCACCATTTCCAACAGCATTCTCCTGGAGAAACTAGCTGCCTGTGGCTTGGGTGGGCGTACGCTTTACTGAGTGAAAAACTGAAAAACTGGTTGGGCCCAAAGAGTGGTGGTGAATGGAGTTAAATCCAGTTGGTGGCCAGTCACAAGTGGTATTCCCCAGGGCTCAGTATTGGGGCCAGATCACTTTACTATCTTTATAAATGATCTGGAGGAGGGGATCGAGTGCACTCTCAGTAAGTTTGCAGGCGACACCAAGTTGGGCAGGAGTGTTGATCTGCTTGAGGGTAGGATGGCTTTGCAGAGAGATCTGGATAGACTGGATTGATGGGCCAAAGCCCATTTGTATGAAGTTCCACAAGGCCAACTGCCAGGTCCTGCACTTGGATCACAACAGCCCCATGCAGCGCTGCAGGCTTGGGGAAGAGTGGCTGGAGAGATGCCTGTCAGAAAAGAATCTGGGAGTGTTGGTCAACAGATGGATGAATATGAGCCAGCAGTGTGCCCAGGTGGCCTAGAAGGCCAACAGCATCCTGGCCTGTGTCAGAAATAGTGTGACCAGAACTAGGGAGGTGATCATCCCCCTGTACTCAGCAATGGTGAGTCCCCACCTCGAGTACTGTGTCCAGTTTTGGGCCCCTCACTGCAAGAAAGACATTGAGGTGCTGGAGCAGGTCCAGAGAAGGGCAACAAAGCTGGTGAGGGGTTTGGAGCACAAGTCTTATGAGGAGCGGCTGAGGGAGCTGGGGTTGTTCAGCCTGGAGAAAAGGAGGCTGAGGGGAGACCTCATCGCTCCCTACAACTACCTGAAAGGAGGGTGTAGCCAGGTGGGGGTTGGTCTCTTCTCCCAAGAAACAGGTGATAAGACAAGAGGAAACATCCTCAAGTTGTGCCAGGGGAGGTTTAGATTGGATAGTAGGAAAAATATCTTCACCAAAAGGGTTGTCAAGCATTGGAAGAGGCTGCCCTTGGAAGTGGTGGAGTTGCCATCCCTGGAGGTATTCAAAAGCCGTGTAGATGTGGTGCTGAGGGACATGGTTTAGTGGTAACTTGGCGGTGCTAGGTTAATGGTTGGACTTGATGTTAAAGGTCTTTTCCACTTTTTTTTCTTTCTATGATTCTGTCCATAAAAGCGGTCGGGCAGCAGTCAGTTCTCTTATTATCAAATTCAGCAGGAAGATCAAAGCTTAAACTAGTATAGGCATTCCCTGCTTCTGCAGAGCAATGGTGTCTAGATGGAGCTTGAACTGTGTTGGAAGGTTGCAAAACTGCTGGAAACCCTGTACATAAAGGGAGATTTTAATTCTGCTATTCTCTGTTTCGAACAGCTGTTTCTTATGTTGTACCACAGGAGAGAAACTTCTGTGCAAGAACCATTTGAATGCATTGGAAAAAAAGATCAAAGCACATTCCTGTTGCAATGAAAAATCAAACACACATTTTATAAGCCCTTTTTGTTGGACAGCACTGCCCATGATGCCCCAGTACAATGGTAGAGGGAGAATTCTGTGTACAGCTCCGAAACTGGGTTTTGGCAAGGGAGTTGCAGGTGTGGCAAACAAAGACACTTCAATGGCAAGTTTCTCATCATGTCCTGGAGCATGAAGCTCATTTATTTTCTTTATCCTCCTCTCTCTCCCCTTCCTACCTCTTGCTCCCCTCCCTCCCCCCACTGCCAATTTTTGTTGTTATTTTTCAATTTAAATCTCAGCTCTCCTGTGGGTGTTGGTAAGGTTCAAGTAAATTATCTTCACGTTTTTAGCAAGTACGATCCCCCCAAACTCAGCTAAATTTAAGCCAAGTTCAAGTACAAATAGGTGTAATGCACAGATTTCAGTCATTTTGTAGTGGGTGCATAAAGGCATGGCACAAATGTTGGTAATTTACGGGGAATGTTCAAGAACACTCTCGGAGCGTGGCAGCCCTACCAGGTCTCCCAGGGGCTGGCAGCTTGGTTCATTTTGACTTGCTGTCACACAGGGGATTAGATAGTCACTCGGTGAAGTGCCTTCGTTCCCTCGTTAAACAGTAGTAATGTACTCTAGTATGAAAATCACTTTTAAGCCAGTAACAAGAAAATCCTTTTAGCATTTCTGATGCATTTGCATTTGAAAAATAGTTATTCTGATAAAGCACTGCGAAACTGTGTTTTGGACAGTTTTTTACAACCTTTTCAAACGGGTATATATGGAATATGTCAAAATGAGGGAAAAAAAGGATGTATGATTTCTTGTCTGTTACAGTTTCCAGTCATTTATCTCTCTCTCTCATTACCAGGATGTTCCATGTGAGGAATGTGGCCATTTTGTATTTTGGATTTGGAAAGGTTTTATTGTGGAGATGAGATTCCTGCTGTGGTTACTGCTATATGCACAAAGACATGTGAATTTATACTTGGCTCCATTCCTGTGGCTACAATAAATCGAAATGGGAGGGAGAACTCTCACTGTGCCCGTCAAGCAATAGAAAGATGTGAGGAGGGAAAATGAAGTTTAAGCAAGTTGGAGAGCCCGAGGCAAAAGAAGTTCCCTCTGCTTTTTGCAGGGGAGAAGGAGCTTTCCTTGGATCTCTGCTTAACTGTGGTGGTGGTGTGCAATAGTGCTGTGCTTATCCTAATCAAATGGCATTCACACACAACCCCCCTCTGTCACTATGCATTTTTAAAGACTATCTAATCAAAGCAACTCTTGTGAATAAGTTACATTTGTTAGAAATTTATTTACATCCTCTTGGTTCAGTTGAGTTCAGTGTGCTGGAAAAAATAAAAACCTACTTTATATTTTTCAGGCACCAGGGTTTTTTTAATGTATTTTTTTCCATCTCAGCTGTGAATGTTGTTTAGCTTATCTTAAGGACTGTGTGACCTGACAAGGTTTGTCCTGAAGTAAACCTACTGAAATCAAAGCTCCCCGCCGTCAACTGGAGGTGGGCCCTCCATAGGTCATGTTGGGGGAACCTGACTCCGTGGGTTGTAGGTGTCCTGGTGTGGGGTTGCAGAGGATGTTGGAGAGTATAACAGCCCAGGAGACCAATTGTAACAGCCCCCCATAGAGATGCAATGTGTGCTCACTCTCTCCCTTGTGATTTTTTGTTTAGTGTCACGACAGGTAAGCTAACTAACATCAAAGACTCGTTCCAGTTATGCTCTGATTTATATTTCTCATTAACCACCTCTTAGGAATATTACACCTGCTACAAAGGCTTCTTTTATGTATGAAATAATTGGGTCAGGCTATTTTAATGGTATGTTTTTCATTCAAGATAAATAAGTGAAATGAAAGCTAGTTAATTAAACTTGAAGCTTTTCATAGCTTTTCTGTTCAAAGAGAGTAACCCTAGCCAATATCGGAATAGCCAGCAGTCTGGTGTGGGGAGACACAGGTGGATCAAAATCCTGCTGTTTCTCGGAGTGCGGATTTGAACCTGCTTTCCTCTATTTCAGAAAACAGGCCCAGCCTCCAGGCTACTTCTCTTTCTCTGCAGATGTGTATATAAACAAATATGTGGGTGTTTATACATAATGGAACAGTTCCAGAGGAAAGACGGATGAATCAGAACATCTGAGTTTTTGCAAATAAATGTCCTGACAGAGTTTTGTTGGAGGCAGTTAATCTGCCTGTTAAAAACAGCCACTGTTATAGGTACCTCCTCCTCTGAAGTTGGAAGATGGAGTGTCCTCCCCCTGCCCACTGGGATTTGGACTCAGAAACACCTGCCCTCACACTTCATGGCTCCTGTATCCAGTCAAAGGGCCGTTTGCTTATTTATGGCTGGATGAGAATCATTCCAAAATTTTGCCTTGATGCAAAATTTTTGGAATAGTAAAAAAAACAATTCTAAAAGACTGAATAATTGTTTTGTGCCAAGTGCCAGTAGGAAGTGCAGTGTACGGGACACACCAGAAATACCTACTGGTCGTTATGCTCTAATGTTCTGTGTGTGACACCCAAATACTGCTCCTTCCGGGAGAACAAGTAATTTGGGGTGTACGTGCCACTGTAACTTCAGTTCACTCCTGGGCTGTACTGGGAATGTTTCAGGGCTGTGTATTTAATGAAGAGACTGGTGAAATGTTCAGAAGTACCTCAGCTCCTGAGCTGGGGTGGTGGTTTTCCTGTGCAACCTGCTCTGGATGACCCTGCTCTGGCAGGGGGCTGGACTAGATGATCTCCAGAGGTCCCTTCCAGCCCCTATCATTCTGTGATTCTGTGAGTGATTCAATTTCTTGCTTCCCAGCTGGATCTGAACTAAGCAAGGCAGATGCTTATGCTGACCCCAAAGACTAGTGTGTGAAGGGACAGCAGTGACAGGCCTGGGTGTATAGGCCTGGGGGATTGCAGGTGTTTCCTTTGTGAGAATTGTGACAGCAGATGTCTAAAGAGACTGTTGGAAGGCTTTGCTTCTGGTGCCCAGCAGTGACCTCGGCAGGCAGCAATTTCTGGGTTGTTTCAGCCTGGGTTTAGCTCCTGAGCTCTTCGGCTCTCTCCAAGCTGGCTGCAGATGATGGACTTTCAAACTTAATCTTTACCTCCCCTTTTCTCGTGGCTTGTTGCAAAGAAAAGCTCCTCAAACTTGGGTTCTCCTAAACCACTCTTAGGTAGCATGTTTTCTACCTTTATTAGTCTCATTTAAATAAAAAAAAGATTACTCATGGCAATGAGCACACCTTACAGTAAACAGCTTTTGCTTAAATGCTTTGTTGAACAAGAAGCGATGTAATTATTTGCTTATAGAGAAACGTGAGTATGTGCTCTATTGAATCACTCTTTGTGCTGGTGATGGGTCCAGGTTCGTGCCCTTAGTCGCTTCTCTGAATACTGATAAAATAGGAAAGTATGTACCAGAAACAAAATTCCTACATGTTCTTCTGAAATCTGTTGTGTAAAGGAATGACTGGGGGAAAAAAAGGCAAAAGGCTTATTAAGAATTACTGCTTTATCCTTTTTATGAAAGGATGGATTAAAGCATTCAAATTAAAAATCATTAAAGATTAATAAAGAAGAGAGGCAACAGGAATAATTTTAATTTCCTTCGTTACCATATATAATGATAGCCTTAGGGCAGAATGAGAAAAATGTAGAATGTATGAATAGAAATGTATCCATTAGGATTATACTATTTTTGTTTCCCTTGACATGAATACATAGCTAACAAAAATACTGTTACAGTACGAGTGCTCACTCTGTAAATAATTTAACTATTAGCTATCATAATTTACAGACCATAACATGGCTGCTGGGGGGGCTTCTCCTTCTTCAACATGCAGAAGAGTTCTAGCTACTTAAACATCGTATTCATTTTAATCTTAAGCACCTTCACCAAATTCATCCCTGTAATGATACCAGGAATGGATTTGGCTCCCTGAGCAGACGTCAGCATAGCCCAGCACTTTTGTATCTGCATGAAGAAAGGTGAAGCTGATGGGAGTTGAGCAGAGCATGGTTTGGGGGGCGAGAGTAGGCGCTGAGGCAGAGAAGCTGTTGGTGGAGGATCCCGTCCCGGGGCAGGGTAAGAGCCCACTTTGCAACACCTTTTATTGCTGCAGTTTGCTATGCAGAGGAAAGTGCCGCTAAGACCTGGTGAAGGAAGGAGAAGCAGATCCAAGGGACTGCTATCTCTAGCTTTAATGAAGTCCACTGGACAAGTGGAAGGTAATGGATATGGTGGTGGTGGTGATGAATAGTTACTACACTGAGCTCTCTCTTCACTGACAGCCCTCTCTGTTTTGGTAGATTAAAGTCCCTTCGGTTTTGTGCATATTTACAGTGAAAATTCCATTTTTCTTGATGTAGGTCCTGTACTTGCTTTGCTCTAAAGGTGCTTACTTCCAGTAGGCTAATCGTATGATTCAAAGCCGTTAGCATTTATGATGCTGAGTAGCTGTAATGCTCTCAGGTCCATGCTCATGACTGTACATGTATTTCCTAGCTTGTGTCATAATATATCCAGGTTTATGATTGCTAATGAACACAGAAGGCCAATTTGCAAAGCAGAGCAGATGGACACATAATCAGTCTAATGACTTAATGTTACAAATAAAATGACCTTGCAGTTACCTATTACTCGTTTCTGCCAAGAGTGTTTCTGAAACCTTAATACAGACTCTTAAGGCTGCTGCTTCCCTACTTGCAGCAAATGCCACAGCTTTACCATCCTGGTCACACCGGTGCATGCCCAAGTCCCTGCCTATGCTAAGGAGGTGATGGGTTTTGCCTAAGAAAGCTACTGCTGCATTAGACCTGCCTCCTCTTTTGTATTATCAGTCTGTCACACAAATGATCACTTTTTTCCTTGAAATTTTAAAATCTTTCCTGAAAACCTTTCTGTCATGTAGCCTCTGTGATGCGTGTGCCATGTGTTCTTGCATTTGGTCTTTAACTTAGTACCTTTACTCCTCCTCCTTAAATACGTCACGCTTGTTCTGTGACCTTATTCACAAAAATCATCTTTGTCTTTTCCCTTTCCCCTTTAATATAGAAAAACATTTATTCTGTGACTGATTCCTCATGAAATCAGTAGGACTTGGAGAGATGTTTAGTTTTTATGTTGTGCTGGAGTAATTTGAAAAGTTAGGGGCCCAGAAACAGCCATGACCTTGTTCATTCCTTCTGACTTACACATTTTTTAAAAATTTTAGTCCCCCAAAGTATCTCATTATTAAAAAAAAAAAAAAAAAAAAGAGGGGAAGGGATGTCCTCCATAGTTAATTTTGTATAGCTTTTCAGAAAAAGCATACTCTGATGTGCCTTTTGGTTTGTGGGGAGAAGACAGGTCTCAGTTCCCATTGTGCTTTTCAGTGGACTTGTAAGAACACACTGAAGTGCCTCTCTCATTCTGGCTCCGTAGTGTTTGTTGATGTTTTTAAAAATGAATAGATTTTCCAGCTGATAATCTCAGACCTACGAGCTTCTGCCATTTCCGTACTGCAAAAACTTTCCTATTTTCCCTGTTGAAGAGAGTCAGTCATCACAAGAAGTAATTGCTCGTTAGTGCGGAGGGGAGGGGGGGTAATAACGTGGCATCAATTATTTAATGTGCTGCTGATCTATTAATGTTGTCCTTAGTAGGTGCATTACTGAAAGAAAAGACATGAGGCACTTCAGTTCCTCTGTAGGTCTCTATTTTATCTTTGCAGTTTTTCAGAAAGTTATAAATTAGGTTGTTAACTAACTGATTTATGGGATATGCTTATTGTGCCAGTAATTTTCTGCATCAGTTGTAAATTACCTTCTTTTATTTTGCCATCTGCATAATTATATTTTACCCTTTTGCCTGTGTGCATAATTTGTTACCCTGACAACCTTTATCATTCTAACATTTTTGTGGGTTTTGTCAGTTTTTCTCCTGTGAATGTGATACTGAAAAAATAGATATAGAGCCCAGTGCTATGAAATTTTAAGTGACAGCACTATCTAAGGCTAAAATTAATTAACATGCCTGAATAAAATAAATGGAAAAATTGTTTTGTAACTGCACAAAACTATATGTAAAGTGGCCTTTTTATAACCTAGAGTTAATATGGAAAATTCAGCACTAGTTGATTTTATTTTTTTTAATAGATTTACCCAGTTGGATTGGTTTGACTTATGGAGATGTGGGCAACTGTAGTCATTGTCGCGTTGGCTAGGTTAGTAATAATATTCACATTGATCACCTCTTCTGGGTATAAAAACATCCATGGGAATCTCTGTGGTACAGAGAGCCATAATTAAAATAAGTTAAAGGACATTAATTCACATTTACTTTAAGAAGCTATTTTCTGCGCAACTACTGCATAGTCTACCGTAGGGATGGAAGCATAGAAATTTCTCTTTTGTTTTTTTTGAGATCTCTCTCTCTCTCTCGTTAGATTTGTCTATACGTAGTGAGATAATAAATTGAAACAAAAGCAAAACCAAAAGTGTGTCTGTTTCCCGGTATCAGAGTATATGATATCACTTTACCAGTATTAACTTTAAATTACATGTAAGGAGCTTTATTTGTATTTTTTACCTGATAAATGGTGTTCCACATCAGTCTTTGCCACATAAAATCTACATTGATATGACGTAGTGCAAAAGGCAACGATAATAGCGTAGGACAAAAATGGAGAGATGCTATCTAAACCCTGATGTATTATGTAGAATTTTTTTTTTTTTTTTTTTTGGCATCAAGTTACACCACCTGACTCAGAAAAAGAAATACGAGAAAACAGACCTTAAATCCTCTTTATGATTTTTATTTCTTACATATACTACATCTAAAGGAATTTTAAAATAGCTTATTCTTGAAAATCTCATCTTGTCGGAGAGAATGATTTGATTTACAACTCAGTCCCTAAATATAAATATAGTTTGTCTTTTTGTAGAGGTTGTGCTAGTATATAGTCATAAGGTGATTGGGTTTGTGGGTTTTTCTTCATTTTTTCTGATGGATGGATATTGAGCGGCCAGCTATTGCTGATTCTTTCTCAGTCACTTATTTTAATAGGATTTTGACTGAAACTTTCTATAAACTGGAGACATAATGTCATTTCATGATCTTTCACAGAGACAAAGTTATACCAGCATCTTCAGAAACAATCTCATGATTTCAGCCTTCCAATATACTGAAGAGGCTGCAAGCTCATAGCCTCTGAGCTTTACAAAATGCTGAACTTCTCTCGGTTTCTTCATTTTAAAGCTCAGGTAGCTTTTTCCAAGCTGACACTTCCTAAGGATGTGCTCACTTAATCACTCTGGCTCAAGTCAAATTCTGGTACCTCCTGATGGGCTTTGCTGTGCCAAGGTGGTCGTGGCACCAAGGAACTGCCGGCAAGTAGCTTTTCCCTACTTTCCCCCAGCTCCCAGGGTTGTGCTGGGCCTGGGGCGGCAGCTGGTGCCCACTACCTGCTCAACAGAGCTGGGCGCTGGGACGGGTGGAGACACCAGCCCCCGCCACCAGCCCCTCCTGTGGTCTGTTAGCTGAGGAAGAGCCAAGTCCTTCTTGGTCTGTACTAGCGGGTATATGTGTTCTTGTCCTGGTATATGCATATGAAGCAGCTGCCAGAGAAAAAGTGCCAAATCAAGTTTAGAAAGCCCTAAATACGCTGTCATGAAAGAGAAGCATTCACATGTTTTGTACTGTGGAAGGAGGCATGTTTGTATACGTAACAGACCTATGGAACGCTTCTGCTACTCGGGGTGGATTTACTGCACAATACGGTTTCCTGCACTTAGAAAGAAAGGCTCACTCGCCAGTCGAAGATGAGAACGTGCAAGCCATATTTGACTCCAAAGTTGTGATTTATTCGTTTGGTAGTAACTCATTTTCCAAATATCTAGCTGTTGTCACGGTAAAGATTAAATTTGTTGAATTTTTTAAATTGGGTTTTATAACTAAACACACTGCAATTTCTACAGATTCATTCTTATAAATTCAGTAGGTTGGTGATTTTGTTCTGTTAATTCCAATGGTTTAATTGGTTTTGAGGGCAAAATTGCAGTTAGACTAACTTCTAGATTTCACTCTGTTTTGGTTCAGCATTTGTATGGTTCTCTTTTGGTAAGTAGTGGTTTAAGGGCGCATCTCTCTGTTTTGTTGCTTGTTTGGGTTTGGTTTTGTTTGTGTAGTGACTGTAATAACAGGTCACCTTATGGCAGCTTGTTTCTTTCAGTCATCAATGTGGATCCCAAATGTCTAATCTGGATGGAAACCAGCTGGTCCATCTAAAACCGTGGCCAGTTACCTGTAATTGTCTTCACAGCAAGTTGTTCTTTATTCCTCTAAACCATCCTTGGCCTTAGGCTTTTTATCTCTTTAAAATACTAAAACTGTTGTTATTTCACTCTCACTTTTCTCTGAACGGGTCTCATTGGAAGTTTGTAAATGTTGCAAATTCACCGCCTAACATAATTTTTCGCAATTGTCAACAATGTGTTTTGGAATCAACTTAATGCATTAGCGATTTGAAAAGTTGGCAGAAAGTACTGGGTTTGGGGATGCACAGGTTGAGGATATTTACTTGGCTGGAAGGAAGGGCAGGATGAATTATGTCAACGTTCCATTAACTATATACGGTAGGTCTATTTTTATTTTTTTGTTTCAGGCCAGAACTCTCTGAGCCTGCAGTTTATAACCTGTTAGTTGGATGTGGGAAAACCAAGGCATGGAGCCTCTTCATTTTACTATTAGTATTGACTTAATAATGAAATATAAACCCCTACTTTAAAGAGACAGTACAGTATTAGTTTTTAGTTCTTGTTTAATAAAGCTTCAGAAATTGCATAGTAAATGAAGAAGCAAAATTCCCTTAAGAAAACAACTTTTGGGAGGCAGAATCTTAGAAATCTTGTCTGCTGGTGATTTTGGCAGGTAGTTGCAGCAATATTCCCAGGACATTTGCCAGAGCTGAAGTTGAAATAATTACAAAGTATCAAGAAAAAAATCGCAAACACAATTAACATCAAACACCCTCATGCATTTCCTTCGCCTCCTGAAAACTTACTATGAGTTGTCTTTTCTTGCATGAGTTTTATGTGGTTGTTTTTTATTATGATAATTTCACTGACCTGAGAGATGACTGTTTTAGTGTTTGTCTTACTTAATAAGACTGTACATCTGGGTAAAATGAGCAGCAAACAGCACTGTTTGAAAGCCATATAGTTTTATTTGACTGACCAAGAAGACGAAATAAAACTCCTTCAGTTTAGAAAGTGTTTGAATTTGTTAGGTTTACTGTTTGGGGTAAATAGGATAGATTTTTGTAACATTGAGATCTACAAAGGATTTTTCCTGGAAAGGTGGTAACTTCACTTCTGAGGAACAGCTTGGTCTTCCTCGCAAGGACCGTATGATTTCAACCTTAGTCTCCCAGTTCAGTAAAAGACTGCATAGTATTTCTTATCAGGATTTTACTTGTCCCACTGAACGTTCTCTTTGAAGAACATAAAGACCGTACACTCTATACACGAAATAGTGCAGTTCTCCCAAAAAATAGGTAGGGAATTTTCTATCACTGTTGTATCTGCAATTATAAAATTCCGTTTGTGGTTGATCCTAAAAGCTTAGTGGTACAAAATAATTTGATCACAAAGCTATGAAAAAGGCTTTTTGCTTAATGGAAGGATGATGTGTGAGCACTGCATTTTCAAAGTAACCATTAAAGTGGTGGGGGCTGGAAAAATTACACAGTGGAAAGATTTAAATCTACCTTGGCTTTAAACATTGTGGTAATCATTACTAATGTGGATAAATGTTAAATGAGTAGATGTGGTGTGTGGTTTGAGGAGTACTTGCATTTGCAAGGTCCAAACCCAAGTGGAACTGACTGAGTTTATAACTGCATTTTGGGTAGAACACGTAAATATAAAATAAAGCAAATACTTCCTCAGAGAGCTGTTTATCAAATCATCAATATTTTTTTCATCATGGTTGTTTCATGAGCTTCCATTGATCCGTACTGTTTAAATGCAATCCTGGTATGGGTGACAGGATCCTCTTTGAGTGAAGGTTTCTTACTCTTCAGAGAGCTTTTGAATACGCAGCTTTACATTGCCATTTAATGCCACGCCTCATAGATTTTGACACCAGCAAATTATTTTAAAAGAATACATGTTGCTTCACACGCAAAATAATCACTAATGATGATAGATAATAGATTAAAGAACCAGGTCTTCAATTAAAAAAGGTACCGCTGAGCACAAACCGGAGGTAATTTCAGAAGCTGATAAAGTTCTGGTGCAAACAGGCACCTCTTGGACAAATGTGCTTGCTTGCTTGTAGGTAACATGCAAAGAACTCCCGCACCATGTTCTTCTCCAACATTAGAGTGAAACCTTTCTGTAAATGTTTGCAATTTGGATATAAATAAATGGACTTGCAGGTTTGTGCAAGTAGAACACTGCTGTGAGCTGAGTGTGCTGTAGCGTGGGGCAAAGGAGAAGTAACAGCTGCCAGAGGCTTGGCATGCGGATAATGCAAGGCCAGTTGGCAGCTACAAAACCTAAATCATTAGAAAGAGTCAATCCCTCTCTTCCTAAACCTATTGACTTGCAATTAGCATGTATGGTTTGATGACTACAGCATAACACTTCTTGCTTACGTTAGGCAAATTCTTTCTAGCATCTGTGTTCTGTATGCAATAAAATAATGTAAAGCAGCTCAATTACAGCACTTGGATGAGATGTTCTCCCTACCCCCAAGGGGACAGTGTCAGATGTATTATGGTAATTTGGACCAGTGAGCATACCTACACTGCCCAGATCTTCTCTGGTGTTAAGTAAGTGCCAATGTCTTTGTAGCACCATGCTTTGTGCCACTAAGCTTTAGCATGTTCTCTTGCCTGCACGTTACACAGCTACTGAGAAGTTACCTATAAAGCGCTGACAGCGTGGCCATCCCTGCTGCCAAGTTTTAGGAATGGCCAAAGGGAATTTTGTGAGTGTGTTTACATGAACTTCTCAAGATCTGTCTGATTAGAGCTAAAATTTCCTCCTGATTTATTAGAGCTGATGGCCCTTAAGCAAAGACCATTAGTCTGCTGAAAGACTCCCGTTTGACATAAGTGAGCTCTAGATCAGGCTTCATGTCATTAAACAGCTATATTTCCTGGTTCTTGGAGATGAACGCACTGGATTCTTGCAATGATATTTGAAATAAGCATTATAAGCCTGATGTAGGAAGTAATGGGTGATATTCTGTAATGTAAGTTATAAGGGAAATTGTACTAGAAGATGATAATGGTTCCAGAGGGCCTCAATGGTTATTAGTCTTGTCATCCCTCTTCCCTCTGTCACCTCCCAGAGTCAGAAACTGGTGTGGAGGCAGAGACCACAATACTGGCAGTTAAACTGGCAGTTAAAAGTGTATTTATGGGGAAAAACAATAACAACAACAACAGACTCTGAAGTCTTAAAGCCTGATGTAAAAGCACTGGAAAAGTACTTAGATAAAAAAAGCCAATGTAGTGTACAAAATGATTACAAGAGCTTGCTGTAGCTATACAAATACAAGTTTTCTCATAAAACGGAGATTATAGTGAAGAAGACTTTACATATGGAAATTTCTTTTTTCCCCAGAGGTCGAGGCAGATTGTGCTCTCTCATGAATTTCATAGTTCTAAATACTAAATTTGAAGGGGGGGGGGGGGAAGACATTTTAGGTAACACTTGACCTGCATAGAACTACTTAGAAAAATGCCTGATTTTCTCTATTTCTCAAAAAAACCTTCCAAACATCTGATGGCCAAAGTGACTAAAATCTGGAGCTGTGGTAAGGGGTACTGCGCTGGGTTTTCAGTGACTGTCTTCTGCCCAGCTGAAGGTTGAAGCTGCTCTGATCCCTTGTCAGGGTTATGTGTGGTACCAAAGTCAATGTCCAGGAGATCTCAGCTGTCCCCAATTGTGGATGGATGCACTATATAATTTCTCCTTAGCATTTATAAAATGCATAACATATATAAAATTATGCCTCCTTAACATATTTACATCTCCTTAGCATTCTTGGGAGCATTCCCACTGCCGTGTGTGAATGCATTTGTGCAGGGACACTTGCTGCGCTGTGGCTTTGTACCTGGCTTTCCCTGAGCAGAGAGAAGAGGTTTTGGGGGTTTTGTGGTGTTTGTTTCTTGGAGCAAGGAGCAAGAGAATTGAGGAAAGAGCGTAGTAAATCCAAGTAGCTGCCTTTTGCCTTCCATGTGGTGTCTGCTTCCATTTACTCCTCTGCAGATTTATGCTGTGAGGTCCAGTCAATAGCAGAGAACAGGCAGAAGCCAGAGAGAAATCTGACTGATTTGCAAAACAGGAGTGCAGGCAATATATTTTTCAGATCCAAGATATTTTTTATGTCCTTCCTCATTTTTCGTGGTCTTAGCCTTAAAACAAGTACATCTCAGCAAAGCTTAATCTTGTCAGTTAATTCAATGATACAAATGCTAATCTTGCATTCAGAGCATGAATAACAAAGGCTGTAGTACAGAGAAAATTAGAGGTGAACTTGTTTTTCTTTATTCTTGATTATAGAGTTCAGTGCTTGCTCCGCTCCCTTCTCTGAAAGAGCCCTGTAATCACCCTCTGCACTTCTTTTTTATGCTCTCCCACTACTCAATTAAGAACTCATTAAACTGCACGCCTGCAGTGCTTTTACCCTGAACTGTAGTTTTTAACCCCCTACTTCTACGTAATTATAATACAGCCTGTGGATTGCTTGACTTCAGCCGAGTAAAAATGGCAGTAAAACTTACTTATGAAAATAAAACTTCTGTATTGTTTAAAGCCAGTTCGTAAATAAGAAGTGAAAGGGTTTTTTTGGTGGGCACTGAGGACTAGAAATTATATTCACCATGACTTTCTGAGTAGGTAAGACAGGGTAGAATGCTAACTGATGGATTACTACGGTATATAGTGAATAACTATAGTGCAGTGATGCTCCCATTTGAGTGAGGGTGATGGAGCGGAGGCTTGGGGACCTGCTGTAATATTTATGTTGGATGTAACTCACACGATGGCACTGTTTCGTGACTTTTTTTTTTGAGCGTCCCTTCTTGGCATATGAGCTTTGTTAAGTCTTGGAGGCAAGGTTTTGATTCGGGTTCATTTTGGAGGATCTGTTGCAAGTAGCATGAGTTTAGGGCTTTTTCATGGTGTTTTGGCAGAGATTCCCTAAAGAGGGCACTGCCTGTATGCTGTTAGTGCTCATCCATGTTCAAAGAGTAGTGTAAATATATAGGATTCACTGGGGTAACATCTGTACTTCATATCTCTGGTTTTTTCTCCAGCCATAAGGTTCCATAATTTGCTAATGACTACTGATGATTTGCTAGTATGGCAAGAGAGGCAGTAAGAATAGTGAACCTACAAATTTGAACAATAAAACTCTCAGTGCTGAGTGATGTTTGCATATGAGCTCTGGGACTTGAGGTATTTTTTTCTTACATATTTTCTTAAATTTATTTCCTTCTGACTCTAGCATTTAATGCAACCGTAGCGAGGTTTTATAATGCTGCTTTTTCTAAACTATTTACTTACTGTCATTGTAAGATCCCAATGGTAAAGGAGCTGCAAGAAATATCTGCTTTGCTTTAATAATGGTTTAGCATCCTAAGAATGATTTTTACCCTGTGCATCTTTACAGTGTACTTTATGCACTTTTTCTGCCTACACTGAATAAATTTTATATGGCACTGCCAGAGAGTCATTTGAGTGCTTCCTCCTCTAAAGTTTTAAATGACAGCAAGGTAAGGGATGGCAGGAGGCCAGAAAGGAAGAGGAGGTGATCGCAGGTTCTCGTTATTTAGTAAGAGACAAGAGAAAGAGCTCAGAAGCAGGGGAAAGATGAGGAGTCCCAGGAGGGAAGACACAGGTGCTTCAGAAACATGGTGAAAACTGAGGAGAAAGGAAGAGATGGGAGGAGCAGCCCAGAAGAGTAGATGGGGGAATTCAATCCCATGGAACACAGAATATTGCCAATTTTCCCGGGGGAGGCTTAGCTACAAACAGGCTGACACCCCCATAGCAAATGGGGTGTGGAAACTCCTAAGACCTGCCAAACGTCCACCAAATGTCCCAGTGACACTCTTTCTAATAATAATGTGTGTGCTTAAAAAAGCGCGGGGACAACATCTTTCCTGGCCACTTCTGGCGGGGAGTTGTGCTGCATCCGACAGGGCCGACACATGGGAGAAGCCTTTGGGAAGCGTGCTGGAGCTGTGCCTGGGTCATGGTTGGCTGCTGTCTCTGGGAGGGCCACGTAGCCAGACACAGACAGCAGTCTGGTCCCTTTGGCTGTTTGTGCTGCCATCGCTGTGCCTGCTGGTACGTAAATATTGCCTGCTGTTGAAGGGCGGTGATGCCTGATTCTGTGCCTGAGGTGGTTCCCCTACAGACAATATCTATACTGCAGATATATACCATGTAGAATAATAATAATCTTCTCTCCCACTACAAAACCCTATTGGGACTTTATAACCTTCACTGGGTGTAGCAGATAACAAGTAGATCCCTTCTGAGAATTGGTAATTTCAGAAATGCATCAAACTTAACCAGGAGGCTCCGAAACCTGGTTATTGCATGTGTTGTGTTAGGGGGGGGATTCTTGATGTGTACCTTAAAACTGTGTGTAAGAGGACAGCGGGGAAAAAAACCCAGTCAGCCTAATATTGTGGCTAAATGAGCTTTTATCGAGGACATGAGCAAACACATAATTGTCAGTTTGATTGCAATTCACAGACAGAAAAAATTGTATGTTTGCTGGGCTCCGTCAGGAACACCTGTTGGCAGGAGGGATTCCTCTCTGACGAAGCCGAAAACCCCTTCCCAAAAGGGAGATGTCTTCAGATGCTAGGAAGTGTTTCCCCAGGCTATTGCTGGAGCTTGCAAACTCCAAAGCACCAAAGGGAATGCTAACAATTTGGAGCAAAGATGCCAAGTGTAGCACTGAGGCACAGTGCTGAGCAGCAGGGGAATGCAGCCAGCCAGCAGGAGGCCGTCCAGCCCTACACTCGACACGGGAGAAAGGAGATTGTGCTAAACCAAATGGGAATAGAAATCTAGCTTTCCGCGTCATATACCCCAGACAGTGATTTGAGGACTTGCTCACGGAGTATAAAACGAGATGCAGCTGAGGTGTATTAGCTATATATTTATAGCATGTTTACACATATGTGATATTATTGTGCACATTGCAGGGTAGGCATTATTAGCAGCGTGAATTTGGGAAGGGTCACAGGGCATGAGGCTGTAAATGAGTTACGCATGTTCTCTTAAATGAAGGGCTATAAATCTTGTTGAATTTTCCAGCCATGTAAAATTCACCAACAGTTGGTACAACTGCTTGAATATTACTTTTTATGTGAAAATGTTCTCTCTTGTCCCTTTGGCTATTTGTTCCACTGGCTCAGTCAAATATTTGTTGAAATAAAGCACTCCTGGGGTGGCACAGTTGCTTCGTAGCACGGACAACATGGAGCAGAATGGACGTAACTTACACAAATACCAATTGCAATGTACCCATTGGCTTTAACAGGTGACTTGTGCAGAAATTTGAAAGCACTCTTAAGAGTGGCCTAAATCAGGTTTTTTTTCTGCCTACTCAAAATGCCAAAGCTTTTAAGTATGTTATCTTTGGATCCTTTTAATGCTAAGTATGTATTCCCAGTTTCTTTGGCTTTTGTGGGGAAGTTGTTAATGTTAGCTCAGGCTCTGGGATATAGAGTAAGAGAGAGAAGGAAGGTGAAGAATTTCAAATGGCATGACTAAACCATGTCATAGCACAACAGTTTAGCAGACAGAAGTTTTATGGACATTTGCTCAGCTTAAGAATGCTTTTTCTTTGCAAATCTGTCGCACTAGGAAGTTATACAAACTCACAGAAGACTTTATTGAGAATGTGTCCTACTTTTTTTTTTTTCTTTCACAATCAATAGGAAAGAGACTATCTTCTCTGGGAAACCTAAGAGTTATTGAGTAGGTTTTTATACCAATATTAAAGATGTTTTTATTTGTAAGAACATTTGTGATACTGTAGACTTAGGTTCACTTGGAACATTCAAAGTTGCATCAGAAGCTCTAAGGTAGATAAATAAGGTGCTGACGTCCAGGAGGGATTTTTATTGTGCAACAAAACTAACAATTGAAATACATTTTCTTAATGGTGTCTGAGTTATGACTCATCAGATCTACATCTTTATGTAAGTATTTTGATCAAATCAAGTGGTATTGATGCCATGGTACCACAGCTGTGTTCATTGGCATGCTCTGACCATAGCCTTTGGTGACTGCAATTCTTCTTTGCTCAGCTTTCTCCTTAGTGGTTGATGCTATTTATCCTCATACTAAAAATTCAAGTTGGCTTTGTATCGCTCGGTGTGACGTTTTGATATTTTCTCCTGAGCCATGACTAACAATGAGATAATTCAGGAAAAGCAGAATCCAGGATGTTGCTTGGTAAACAGGATGTGCTTGGAAATGCGAATTGAAGACTGCCCGTGATTTCTTTATTGTGCCCCTCTGTGCGACAGAGTCCCGCATATTCTTCCTGCACAACTGCTTCCCTGTTCACTGCTCATACTGAGCAGCGTTTACAGTAATTCTTCAGTATTTGTATTCCATCGGAAAGGAGTTCTTGCCCTATTCACATTACACCTGTGCTGAGAAATAAAGCAGGTATTGTCCTCCATAAATTACTGCCGACTCTAATTGTCTGTTTGATGACAGTCAAATTCACCACGCACAGATGTTTGCTCTGGTCTCAGCTGAACCTGTTCAGAGTTGGTTCATAGCATAAATCTGTAATCAATGCAAAAAAAAGAGAAACTTTTATGAAGACTGGGTGCATATTGACTTTATGCATTGTATAGAATTATAACGCGTAATTCTTACAATGTAAAAAAGAAATATCAATGTTACAGTTCTAAATTCCATGTTGGAAGTACTTTGTCCTTGAAAAGCTTGCCAAGGGCTGTCTCCCACAGAGACTGAGTAATAACTAGCTTTAAAAAAGGATTAGCACATGTGGTGTTTCATGGAATGGGGCCTAATCCTGCCTATGACTTTTAGGTTCCACCAAAGTGCAAATGCTAAATAAGATATGAAGTAAATCAGAAATCTCCTGAGGTAACATCAAAATTGTTGTAGAAGAGGAATATTTTGAAAAGACAAATAAAGCTGGCAAATACTGAAATACGCTTTTCATTGTAAGTTGACATAACTTTTTAATTGTGCTCCTAAAAGGTGCGGCATAACAAATTAGTTATTAAGTCCCAGAAGCAGCTGTTGTCTGTGAACAATCAGTTTCTAACTGCTAGTTACGGTACTGTTTTTAGGACTTAACTTTTACAACCCTGGGCAACGTGAAACCTTTTGAGAGTCTTTGCTGAAGCTGCGTCCTTCTGTTCTTTGTTCAGTTCCTATATGGGGTTGCTCCGTGTCAGATGTGCATTCTTCAGCTTAACCTTCAGAGGGACCCCACCACTCGTTAGCTCACCTCCATCAGGGGGAGCTGGAGATGAAATCCCGCTGTAGAGCAAGTGCCCCTGGAATGGGGACCCCTGAGGTGGATGCACCCATCAGCAATGCAGAGGTGTGCTCCTGCTGAGGGCTGAGGAGCGCTTTGCCAGCGGCTGCTGTTTGAAGGTCGAAACCTCAAGGTTTCGGGGCTGGGGGTACCTGCAGCTTGCTCCAGGATCTCTCCCTTCTGTGAATCCCCGAAGGCCTCAGAAAAGCTCCTATTGGTATCTCTACCTTGGACTCATCAGCATCAGTTTTGTGATTTGCTGCTGACATCAATCCAGCTGTAATTTCGCAGTGTCATTTAAAGAGCCGTGGGCTAATGCTGCTGCCATTGTGCTGGTGTGGAAAGTAGTTATTTATACTGACCAATGCCGCCTGCAAGGCAACTAAGCCAAGATATTTTCATTGTTGATCACCCCACTGTGCTTTTACATTAGTCCAGGTGGGGCAAACACCCATCTTCCTCCATATTTTCTATTTTTCTGTGAAATGGCTCCAATCAGCCACTTTGTGGGATCACTATGGGAATGTGCTCAACAAAGAAAATATTAATGTTAAAAGAAGTTATATTATCCTGGATAGGGTGCCACACTCAAACGTGTCTTTACAGTTGTTTGAGCTTGTCTATCACTGTTACGGTCTTTTCTGAAGTCTTTCCCGTGTCCTAGGAGGAGCAACCGTCCACTACTTTCTCTGAAAGGTCACAAAAATTGGCAAGGCCAGCATGTAATCCCAGAGAGTGCTGCTGGGTGACGCATTCTTGCTGCTCTTCCATGGGACTCTGGAGCGACTGGGACAAAGAGAAGCCAACTGAAGGATGTAACTTCTTCTATATGAGAAAAAATTCTCACTTTGACAAAATTCTGAAAAACAATGGACCAAAAAACCAAATTCACCACTGGCTTAACCAGGTGCAGCTACAGGAGAATGAGTAGAGGCTGGTGGGGAATTTGATTCTGTGTATTTGTGCACACAGAGGGTATACTTTAACGGGAAACAAATGCATAATAGAGCAGGATTTATGGTTATAATTGTTTGTGCTGACACAAAAGTTACAGGATCACTGTGTACAGTCTTTGATCATCTAAGTCATTGATTTTGCTTCTCACTTTTAACTGCATTTGTGTTGCATGCAGAGTGCATCACATGACTTCCATCATTACTTTTTGTATTTCAGAATATGGCAGAAATCTTATCTGAAAAATGAGATCAAAGGTAAAATTCAGCTGATTTGCATCTGTGCAGTCTTCAGAAAGGCTGCACATGTATAGTCAAGAGCCAAACTTATCCCCATATTTTTCCATTTTAATCTTATATCTATATTGAAAATATTTTTCTGTAGCGTAAGAGATTATTATTGCATTTCAACCAAAAAATTATCATAATACTGCAAAAATGATTGACACACTGAGTTTCAGCCCTTGCTTATGAAAAGCTTTTGCAGCTTATTTAAGTCAAAGTTCAAATACTGCTTTGATCTGAATGCTTATTTTTGGGTTTATACAAACACAAGCAGATAGAGAACCTTTTTCCTTTTATTTTCAAAATATGTTTTTTCTTTTTTCATCTGAGAATATTCTCCTTTCAAGGAAGCTTTTAGAAAACTTGCGTCAAAATTCTTGTTTTGTTTGTGGGTAAAAACTTTATCTGAGACTATTACAATGGAAACAAAGGAAGTTAAATCCAGCTTCTAGTGATTATTTTTCCCCTTTTCTGGTGGCTTTCCAATGATTTCCCATATGATTAATTGCTAAATCTTCAGGAAAGAAGTTCCATGTGCTTTTACATTCCCTAAGAAACTTGTCCTGCCTCAAGCAAGCAGAAATGGTTGTGCATAGTAAATATGCCATCCTTAACCTCACAGCACAAATCTGCCTCTGGAAGGAGAGCATATCTCCTTCTTTAAGACTCTTGTGTTTGTCCTTACTCAGTTGTTTCCCAACTTTTATTCTAAATAATGATTGCTCAGCTATACCACCTCGCTGTGGAGAAGGTATAACTATGCCAGGCTCTTTGATGGTCTGTATTTTGCAGTGACATTATTCTCCCCTTTTTGAACACAGATTCATGACCACATCTCTTCTACCTACCCATGGCTACTCAGCCAAGTTATAAAATCAGCACCCGTGAAAGGCAAGAGGCCTACTGCTTGACTAGTCAGAATGTAGCTTGCCCACGTGCTATCTGTTCCTAAGTCTCTAAGCCTTGTGATGCTAAGAGATATTTGGGGTGTAACCCAGGACTGTAAGCTGCGGTGTTTTCTTTGAACAAGCTAAGTATCAGACCCTGTAAAGTCGTCTTGTCAGAAGTCTAAGATGACAATTGCAGAGCTGCCTATTAGTGAAAATTATCAATCTCAGGATATGCATTTAGCATATTTTGCTGTCTGCACATACAGCAAATGTGAGGCATTGCAGGCAAGAAGGGCAACACTGTAGGAACTGAAGATGCTGTTCAACGGCTATCCTGCAGTCTCCTGAATGAGGAACAGTCCAGCAGTTGAGGGGTTATTTGGATTATTGCTCATGGATACCCAGCCCAGTTTGTCTCATCAGCAAATTCTGGGCAGGCCTACAGGTGCCTCTGGCATGGTTTGTACGTGCTTAGCAAGAAATCGGTCTCTCTCCTGTGTCCTGGCTGACGCAAGCCAGAGAGCTGAGCGGGCGGTGGGACGGGAGGGCTGTCTCTCCTTCCCGCTGGAAGTGAGCAGCTCCTTTGGGCACAAGCTCATCTGCCCCAGCGGAGCATGTGGGGCCAGGCTGGCTGATTTTTAAAATTTAAAATATGCAGTACCGTGGCACAGATGATAAACTCCCAAGCATGTCCTTCACTTCACACTGAAAATTACAAGGGCAACTAATACATATATTTAAAATTTTATTTGAACGTTGTTATCACAGATAGGCCATATGGTGTATTTCCATATGGGTGTGCTACCTGACTATGACCTAAATTGACTTTTCCACCTTCCACATAATTAATGAAGTTGAAATGACTTAAGTACAAAGTCAAGTCACATTACTGAAATGTTATGTGTTGTTATTAACGTTATCTCATTTGCATAATGAAATCAGATGGCTTTAGAATGTGTAAGCTTTTTTATTTTAGATGTAATTGTCATTGTGTCTTTCATTATTAACCAAACAAAGTTACAAGAATAATGTGTATGAACTTTTGGAATGATTGATTTAAAAGCAAAAGCCAGAGCAAATTAAGTGCCTTCTACTGATGTGATCTGGCACCGGTGAAGGACAATAATGGTTGTAAGACTCATTTATTTAGCCTTGAGCTTATTTCTAGATCTAATGTTAAAGTAAGAGTTAAAGCTTAAGCTATAAGTTAGACATGCCCTATGAAAGACTCATAAAGTTCCCTGCCTACGAATGACTGAGTCATCTCAAAAATGTTGTAGAAAGCAGATAATTTTTGCTTAAACTTACCCTAATGCTGCAGTTGGGACTAAGAACTGGACTTATTCTGAAAGTTTATAAATTCAAAATGTGGCTTTTTGAGTTGAAATCAATGAGCACTCAGCTGTTTGTGCAACTGTGGTAATTAAAGAAGCAGCTGACAATGTATAGCTATTTGTATTCAATCTCCAGGTGAGGCGCATGCGTGTTTTTGCACACGTAACTCCTGTGGTCTGCTTTATAGTGTCGCCTCCAGAGTGTAGAGTCTTCCAAAAACATCATTCCTAAATGGGCTGCAGCAGATCTATGCTGGCCCCTCCATAAGTCACTAATGATTTAGAGGCAACATTGTCCTGCCTTTGTCTGGAGCATTTTCTAAAAGGCACTGAAAGAACACAGTTAAAAACCCACTGACTGATGTAGAGCTGGGGAGAAACCTCATCTTGCTCAGTCTTTTGTAGGCTCAGCTCCTCAGGCAGCAGTGGCTTAAATGAACTCCAAAGTTTATGACCAAGCTTGTTACGACACTGTGAAAACTCATTTAAGTAAACCTGGAAAACAAGGACTTCCCAGGAGAGGGTTTGAAGCAAATAGCTTTGACATGAGAGGAACACCACACCAAAACCTATTCACAAAAATCCCTTGAAGAAGTCAGATGAACTGGCTGTAGTTATAATTTTGCAGTGTGTGTATCTTGGTTTGCTAAGGACCTGCCATAACATGGTAACTAAATAGAATAAAAAGCATAGAATAAAAAAGGATGCACAAGGTGTTGAGCTGAAGAATGCCTGCAGGCACGCTGAGAGCTTCAGAGGGGCGAGGTGGCGTCTCAGATCCAGCCTCTGCAGGGAGAGTGGCAGAGGTCAAAGCCTCTCTAGTCAGTCTTATCTGAAGGCTGAACATCAGGGCTATAATAAGTAGATACTAATTAGCACCAATTTACTATTTTATTGGGAATAAATTGACAGCTTGGAAGGAAATGATTGTGTTAGAGTTCAGCACCTGATTTGCCTTTAGCAGCCTATGTATCCGCTTTCCTCTCATGATGGAAGTTACATGTTTGACAATTGATCTCGAAGGTTGTAAGTTACAGTTGAAATAAATTGCTTGCAGATCTCTAGTATGGTCTATGGGCTGAAGAAAGCAGCAATACAAATTCAGTCAAGACAATTCTTTAAAATTAGCTTATACAGAAAAAGATGTTTCCAAGCAATTAAACCTAAACCATCCCGGCATACCTTATTTTTGATGGACAAGGTCTTACCTTTCATAATAATTATTCAAAGCTCAGATGAGGTAATTCCATTTTCAAGAGCAGATAGGTTTTCAAGTTGGAAAGAAAGGTGTTTTAAACAGGTATTACTGTTATGAAGACAAATAAAATATCTACAGTGTCAGACAAGTAACTCCTCTTACACCTGTAATTTCTATAAAATTTTAAGAAGTTGCACAGGTATTTTTAATTGTAGATCTTGCTAAACAAAAATCCCAGCTCCACAAACTCTCCGTGACTTTGGAGATCAGGCAGTGATCCAGAACACTGATTGTGGAAAACTTAAGATCTTGGACAACTCCTGAGTTCCAGGAGCTACTAAATCTAGAATGAAACATCCTTGACAGACTAGTAATCCCTGGCTGCATTTGTTCTGTTCGGGAGCAT
Source organism: Fratercula arctica (assembly GCA_947846985.1). NCBI lineage: Eukaryota > Metazoa > Chordata > Aves > Charadriiformes > Alcidae > Fratercula > Fratercula arctica. The sequence continues at coordinate 34,924,733 of CANTUZ010000010.1, forward strand.
TGTAGCCAGGGACAGTCTAAACCTGCTGATGTAAAGCTGATTTGGCCTATTGGAGTACTTTCATCTGTTGTGTTCTTGGGTCAGTGTGTCTCTAGTAGGTGTGTAAGAGACATTGCATAGCATATGCTGCCACATTTTATTTCCCTTGCTTTGCCAGGTGGTGTCACAGTACTTCTTACATGCTCCAGTGATTAAAATTGCATAGAACCACATATTTGGGCTGAGAGAGTTGGGGTTGTTCAGCCTGGAGAAGAGGAGGCTCCGGGAAGACCTTATAGCCCCTTCCAGTACCTGAAGGGGGCCTACAAGAACGCTGGGGAGGGGCTGTTTGCAAGCGCATGTAGCGATAGGACGAGGGGCAATGGTTTTAAACTAGAGCAGGGTAGGTTTAGGTTAGGCATTAGGAAGAAGTTCTTCACAATGAGGGTGGTGAGACGCTGGCACAGGTTGCCCAGAGAGGTGGTGGAGGCCCCATCCCTGGAGACATCCAAGGCCAGGCTTGATGGGGCTCTGAGCAACCTGATCTAGTTAAAGATGTCCCTGCTCACTGCAGGGGGGTTGGACTAGATGGCCTTTAAAGGTCCCTTCCAACCCAACACATTCTATGATTGTATGATTCCTCTTTTCCTTCAGGCAAATATTGGGCTGCCCCTAGACAGTTTTAGGATGCAGCCCCTGCTAAGGGAGGGAAGCCTTCAGTGTGCGTTGTACAGTAGGGAGAAGAGGTTCGGGACAGCAGGAATTGCAGCAGCCTTCTGAGAATTTGCAGCTTGTGCAGAGAGACTGAGCAGCTGCTCTGGTGAGCAGGGAGCAGGCCCAGCCAAACCTCAGAGGTGCGAAAGAGAAAAATTTCATTAGAATCACAGGAAAAATATGTGTGGTTTGCTGCAAGCCAGAAAGCCAGAGCTGATTTATCCTCCGCATGAGCCCGTCCTGCAAAAAACTAAAGCTCTGTTCCAGTCAGGGCCCCATCATACCTGGCATAAGGTGTAGCTCTCGCTTCCCTGTGCCGGTTACTTAGTGGAAAGGCTCTGAATGGGTGCAGCCACACTTCTTATCTGTTTTGGACTGAAAACTCAATTCGGAGCTGAGGATCTTTGTCAGTGAAAGTCTTTTATTAAAATTGGTAACTTTTCTAAAAGGTCACGCCTCAGCAGAAAAGTGCTTAGATAAATTGGTGCATTAGCAAAGAAAAATCTTTCAAAAAAGTTCTCATTCAGCTCTACTTCTGTTCCATATAGTGTAGGAGGATGTTTTTTTAAGATAAGGTTTTATATATTCCAAGCTGGTGAAATTAATAGTCCTTTGACTGTTGTACCTTAAGGTTTGTTCTGTTTTCACAGGTAACTATTTTAAAAGCTTGAAATCCATTGAATAAGGAAGGAACAGCTGCTATAGCAAATGTACCCCTTGATGCCAGCAGCATAAAACATGAGGAGGTCTGGAAACTGAAAAGTTACTTTACTTTGAGGTGTCACAGACCCAGTAGGAAAACCCCAAACAGGTGCCATTAACAACCTGTTCAGAAAAAAACAGGCCATAAAGACAATGTTTTTGAAAAGGTTTAGGCATATGTTTTCCAATAAATTAGAAAGAGACATTGAATGTTGCATTTCCTTTTGGTGGAGGAGAGAAAGAAAAACTATTATTAGCAAAGGTCTGGGCTGGGACTGGAACTTAATGCTTTCAGATGTGTTTTCCTACTCAGCTGAGCTTTGAAAGCCACCAGTCCCAGTGTGTAAAATGCAGAGTGTTAGGAACAATCCCTTTCTCCACTCAAAATTTATTACCGGAATTGAAGATAATTAAGTACAAACAATGTGCAGAAACAATTGGGACGCAACTGCCTATCTTTAATATTCATTTATATGAACTGGAACATTACTTTTAAATCTAATAGCTTTTGCAATAAAGGCTAACTGAAATTTTGTTTGCTATCCATTGGCCTCAGAAGAATTGCACATCTCAACTTCACTTGTGTTTTGCTGAAAGAAAAAACATAAAAACTTGCCCCTCTCCATTAACTTATAAACTACAACAGTTTCCAAACAGATTCCTTCTCTTTGACGTTAGTGGGAATCTCTGGTGGGGGAAAGGTCTATTTTCATGTTGTCTGGAAGCAGTTGCACAGAACCTGGTACCATTTTTCCATTCCATTTTAAATGAGAGAATCCATTATTTTGATGCACTTCTGGCAGTTATAGCATACAGACATCTCAGCATCTATGCATGTGTATGCAAAGTCATTTCTAGTGCATTGTATAAAACATACGGGAAGCAATAACAAGGAAAGGGAAGAAATGGATGGCAATAACAGCATAAATGGACCTAGCTCATTGCTTTAGTCTCTTTTTTCCTTTGAAATAGTGTCTCCTACAACCTGGATGTGGCTGGGCAGTCTGTACATGCATCACCATCAGCATTTTCAACTACGATGCCTCAGTGTTTCTGCCTAGGTGTGGACTGGGTTGTGTCAATCACTGGAGACTGGTATTAGCTATATTTAGCATTTATTCACAAATTTTAAATGGAAAGGTTGCCTGGCTTCAGTACTGTTGACTGCTGCTCCCGTATGAAGTATTTAAATGGGGTCCAGAGAAGATTCCTTCCCTACCTTGGACTGCCATAAACTTGTGGTGATGTGGAATCTGGCTAAGTGAGAGACCGACAACAGTACTGCTGATTTAAATGAAATTGTACAGAATCATATAATTATTGCAAGTGAGATGGGGATGACCATCGTCCCGGAATCCTTGTTTTGGTTTAAAAGACAGACATATAGATATCTCTGCATTTGTTAAAAAAACACCACCAAACCAACCAACCAAAAAAAAAAACCAGAACAAAACCCAAAACCCACAAAAAAGCAAAATCCCTATTCCCTTATAGAATTGTAAGAAAAAATGAAAAAAATTAATGAGAGTCATGGAAAGGTTGCTGTGGAAACAAGAAAAAGAAAAATGAGAAACATCTTTGAGGAGATAGGTCAAGAAACTAAGGTCAAAAATCAGATACATTTAATTATAACCAAAAAAATCTTAGGGGAGGATTTTTTATCTTCATTTTCTGCAGAAAACTTAAAAACCAAATAAAGTATCTGCTGTATTACACGCATACACTTTCTATAAATCTGTAGATGAGTTTATGCCAAGGAAGCAAATCTGATGAACAGAATAATTCTGTAATTGGGAAAAAAATAGCGAAATGAAGTTGCGGTTGCAAGGATGTGCTGGATTGAAGAAAACGGTCTGTTTTCTTACTGCTCACAGCGTGTGCTCTGTAAAGAGATATTGATTTGCGTGGTCAAGTACACCAGCGAATGTGTGAGGAGTACCTCATGAAAAAAAGCTTTCTGTGCCAGTAAATCTGCTCTCTGCAGTTTGTTGGATGAGGTGTCTAGCAGCAGAAAATGGCACTGTGGCTCCCAAAGACGAGATGCTGTATAGCGAAGTTATGCATTAGCGAAGCTGAAATCCCTATCAGGATTTTCATCAGGATATATCACGCTCTCATTTTTTTTGTCCCCTGGTTGATGTGCCATAACAAGAACACCAATAAGAACGGTAGAAGAAAAAAAATCGGGCTATTCATAATGCCGCTGCTCAAGCAGTGCCATCGGAGAGCTACAAGCACGAGTGCTAGCGTGGTAGGATTTATGAGCTGTTATGTGCTCTCTTATTGTTTTGTGCCTTTTTTTTTTTTTTTTTTTTTTTTTTTTTCAGAGCACAGTGGCCATAAATTGGCTCAAAGAATCCCGAGCTTATTGCTGAATCTGCTGCAAGTTTTAATTTTGGATCTTGGTCACGTTGTATTTTCCAGCGTTTTCAAAGACATGTTGGAGGAGTTAGGGATGCAAGAGGAATGTCCTGTGGGAAGACGAGTCCCAGGAAAGGGCAGCATGGTGGCAGAAAGGCAGGAGACCGTTTTTACCCATAGACCATCTTCATTATTCAATCGTATTGTTGCCATGTGTGTGGACAGAGAAGCCTGACACATAAGTAACATGTTTTTAGGTGCCCTGGATTACTAGAAAAAAAAAAGTGGCATAGTCGATGTGGTTCTTCAAAGGAGCGATAGGCTTGTTGCTGCTCCCAGGGGCATGTTCCTAACAAACAGAATAAATGGTGGCTCCAGGCAGTCAGGTGGCTTTCCTCAAATCCAATGGGCAAAATACAAGTAAAACTGGGAAAAATTTGACTTTATTTCACAGTGTTTCACTTACTGTTTCACAAGTAGGAAGAATTATGTTTAGAAAGAAGTGTTAAATGTCATTCAGAGTTTAGAGGTGGAATTTTTCTAGGCAGTTGTTAAAACGTCTGCACACAAAATCCTCCACCAGCAGTCCTTTGCACGAGGCTCTGTTGCAGCACAGACGTCGTTTTGGTAATGAGATGAGACTTATTACGAGACTGAAATTAATTTCTCTGTTTAATTTATCTGTGTAGAGCAGTTATAAAATTGCTTACAGCAGTCAAGATCCTGGTAGCTTGCCAGCTTTTTAACAGATAAGCAGTTTTGAAATAATTATTTTCCAATAGTGTCATTGAAGTTGAGAACATTTTTGTTCCTCCTACTCTTTCAGCTTTCATTTTAATTAGGGGGGGGCACGTTTCTAGAAATGTTTAATGAACAGGCTGTGAATACCAAGTGTGAATATTGTACTTCGTTCTCCTTTCAAAGTGTTCCCATGAGACACTGCAACACTTCAGCAGTAAAACTTCTGTACTGGTCTGTTATATTTTTAGTGGTATTTAAGGTATGTTGTAATACATATCGATAGTGCTATTAAGTAAATCTGTCCATGTGTTATATGAAAATACTTATATGCATCTTTGTATTTAGCTGGGAAAATACATCTGTGCTCTGAAGTTATGTAAAAACTAAAATAATGGAAAACTAATTAATGGACATGTTAAAATGCATTGCACACCTCTAATCAAGGTGGTTGTACCTGAACGCAAATTTACTGTGGAAAGAGAAGGGAATGTCAGGAGCAGATTTACCTCTCCTTGGGGTTATCCTGTGTTTTTTAAACCAACATCCTACCCCAGTCGCTGTGTAGGACATATGGGCACTTTGAGACACTGGAAGGGCTGCTGGCCAGCCTCCTAAGAGACTTGCCGCAGGTGCTAGGGAGGAGACCGGGGGCTTGATTTCCCACTGGCAGACTTTATAAAGTCCAGAAAGGGTCATACACGGTCTCCCTGCAGGTGAGAGAACAATGCGGACAGGGGAAGGAGGTAGAGAAGAGATGCTTTCAAAGGCAAAGGCTGGAGCGTTTCTCCAGTGGAGAGACTGTTGCCCACAGATGGGCAGAGCATGGCTGTGTGCTGGGCAGGAAGAGGGGCAGAGCCTGCTGCTGCTCTTGGCTGGGCAGGGAGTATACTTGTTGCTCTGCCAGGAAAGAAGGGGTAAAAACAAAAGACCGATTAGGACATTTAAGACATTGTATGCCAGAATATGTGTAGTGTTGTCCAGGCCAGCAGGAGGTGTGATTGGACTGCAGGTTACTTGTTCAGAATGATGGGAGTTTAGTCACTGCAAATTAAAATGTTGCTCAGATCTGCAGGCTATTATTTCTCCAGTTCAGTAACACACCTACTCTTATTTTTTTACTTCTGTTTTTCCTCTATGTGAACAAAAGAGAATTACTGATAAGTTAGAAAGATTACATGGGCAGCCTGTCATTTTCTAAATTTACAAATTTTCTTAAATATATCCCCAAAGTAATGGAAAAAAGTTTTTATGAGAGCAACAGAATTGCCCGTAATACATAGTATTGATTGATGAAACTGAGTGGGAAACAAAGCAAATGAATTCACTATCTTTGTTCTCTTTTTCACTTGTTTAGTTAAGAATGCTTTGAATTATTTGCAATGCAGTAGCTTTCAGAAGAAATGACGAAGTGTGGTGGTTAACAAGATATTAATAGAAAGAAAAATAATTTAGAAATTTTATTATTGATGCAAATGTGTGGAAGCACCCATTCTTTGTTTTTTGCATTTCATTGACAGAGGCAGCATGGACGGGCTTCTTCTCCTAATGGCCCTGGAATTGTTTTGGGTTTGCTTCAAAAGAAGTTTCCCAGAAGAAAGATTTCTGTGTGAATTGTTCACCATACAATTCAAAATCAGCCTTACTTTTCAAATTAGAAGCCTGTGAAGACATAGATGGGCCAAAAATATGAAATGGCCCAGAGAAGAAGTCAGAGTAGGCACTAGCCAACATGATGTGGTTTTGACCACCTTATATATGTTGGTAAATTTCTTGATGTTTTCCCTTTCTGGATTAAATCCAGGAGCACCCATGGGTCCCGAAGACACATGTGCCTGCACCTTCTGTCATCTCAGTGCTCCCTTAGCTAAGGAATCAGAGCTATGCTATGTCCTTCTAAAAACATCCTTCACCCAAATTAGAAACTCCAGAGCAATGGATTAGTAATTTCAAAGTAATCCCTGAATTTTTTTTCTGTATTCTGGTCTGCCTTTGGGATTTAGTTGTCATTTCTCCCTTGCATATCTGCCATTCCAAAACTTCTTTCCAGGGGAATTACCTGTACTAAAATGATGCTGCCAGTTCCTAATAGCTGTGGTCAGGTGACAAACACATCTTTCCCATTGGCACTCTTCAGTCCCTCTGTTGCTAGTCTCAGCAGGTATATATTTTAGTGAAACAGCGATAAAGAATAAACTGTACACTGACTCAAAGCATTTAGTTTATAGAGATGCATTTTGTTATTACAGAACATGAAGTTGTGGCCTCCTTGCTATGGCAAAGGATAAGAAAGAGGAGGGAGAAGATGCAGGCAGGAGAGGAGAAGAAAGTGAACTGTTCAAAGAACAGCCACTGGCTTTGCCTTCTGCGAGGCTGCTCAGATGTCTAGAAGGTCAGACACTGGAACAGGCTGCCCAGGGAGGTGGTGGAGTCACCATCCCTGAATGTGTTTAAGAGTCGTTGAGATGTGGTGTTAGGGGATATGGTGTAGGGGAGAACTTTGTAGAGTGGGGTTGATGGTTGGACTCGATGATCCCAAGGGTATTTTCCAACCTGAATGATTCTATGATTCTAAGGTCATCTCAGTGACAGGAAGGGTGCGGTGCTGGCACCTGGCAGGACACCTTTCTCCTGAAAGGGAGATGGGAAAGAAAAGCAGCACTGGGAAGATGCAGAGCTTGAAGGGCAGGCACGAAGGTCACGATATGGCTTTTGGGGGAGGCTAGCAGACGTTAGGGGCATTCGTGAGAGGTGGGTGCCGGTGGAGAGTGTGCTGAGTGCTCAGCAGGGCTTGGGGCTTCGCAATGGAAAACGTAGCATGGAAAAGGGCAGCACCAAAAAACAAGAGTAGGCTCAGGTAGACCTGAGCAGGTAACTGCGGTGATGATGCCACAATTTCTGAGTAAGTTAGGCTGCAGAAATTGGCTGTTGAAAAACAAATTTCCAGGCGTGTGTGAAAGGTTTTAAGGTAAAAAGCGCAGAAGAGTAGGGCTGCATCTAAAAACCCCTCTTGGCTCTAGTAGCGTTTGTGAGCTAGTGATGTACAATGTGAGAGAAACTGCATAGGGGTCACCCTGGAGGTGTGCAAGCGCCTCCGGCCCCAGTGTGTGCTCCTAGTTGCCTTGGCTTGGGAAGTCAGCAGGAGTGCCAGGGCGACAAGCCGTCCTGTTCCTGGCAGGCTCCATCTCCTTGTTGATCGCTTTTTTAGCCACAGCCATAAAAACAAGCAGGAATGCAGATGTAGGCAGTTAGTCTTATAGTCAGGGCAAAGCCTTTCTCAGCTGTAAGAATAATTTCAGAAGAGCGGACTAAGGGAAATATTTTTCGCTTAATAAGTTCAGCATCTCATCAGTCACATACCACACAACACACAATTTCGTAAACTGTTGCACTTTGCCTGGATATAAATGGATTGTATCTGATAACCCATAAAAAATTAATAGTTAGTTGTAAGTTTTTTAATGGAATAAAAGATATCGCAGTAATGAAAAAGCTGACATTTTAAGGACTGATAAAGCAACAGATTCATCAGAGGAATGTGTTAGTGGAGCAGCCTTGTATACTCTTGGCTACAGATAACAGACCTATCATCAGAAGATAGCAAATGTTACAAGATGAGAATAGCCAAAAATTGGGAGGTAACCAAAATTCCAGGAAATTGAAATTGTGTGTATGTGAATCTGTAAGAGATTGAAGGGGAAAAGTATTACCTAAAAAATGCATGAAAACTAGTGCTTTGGCAGAGTTGCATTCCTGGATGCTGTTGACCTGGTCATTAGCTTGTATGATAGTCTGCAAAATCGTCTCACCGCAGGATTGCATGGTCAGAGCAAAGATCTGAGCCTGTGCTGTTTTCTTGGGTTTTGCTCTTTAACGTATTTAATTGGCCATTTTCCATTCAGGTTAGGTAGGATTTTTATAAACCTCAAAGTAATTTCATTTTCGTGAATTCCATTTTCCTCTGCCCTACAGGAGGGGTGTAACCGTTTCCTCATGACTTAAGGAATCAAGGGGGAAGTCAAACAATGCATGGCCTAATCAATATTGGTAAGTGAATGTCATTGAGTAATTGATCTGTGTCCTCCACGGGATTTTTCATTGCGGCCTGTTACCATAACGAGTGGTCAGCAGAGCAGAACTGGTCTAGACAGAAGATAAAAGCCTCTGGTGAAAATGAGCATTTTTTAAATGAAAATTCATAAAATACTGGAACAGAGGGCTATTTTTTTTTTCTTTTGTTAGATGCAACTTTCTTTCTAAAGCAGCACCAGTATTTTCTTAAATTAAGAAATGCAGTAAACACTGGAATTATTAATGACACTGTATAGCTGTACCATGGCTAGTTATCTCTCTCCCTCTTTCTTATTTTTAAGGACCTGTTTACTGAATTCGACAGTAAAATCCCATTAATAATTAAATACCTAATTTTCTTTAGGGAGAAAAAATAAGATAAATGCTCTATTTTCTTAGGTAATTCATGGTTATGAATTGAATGACTTGCTTAAAATCAATGTTAGTAAATAATGTATAGGATTCTTTTTCAGCCACCCCATAAATACTAAGCTGATTGAAGAAAACAGAGAACATACTAATGGAAATATATCTTCGGGCAGTGATAAGATTTTTGTTTGTATGTTCCAATTTATATGAAATTGATTTCACACTTCCGCTGGTGAAGGAAGCCTTGTATCAATCAACTGAACACGTGCACTAGCAGGTGAGCACTTAAACATAACTTTTCCTCTTGCTCAGTTGCTGCTCGAGGCCCCCATTGCAAGGGTCTGCCTGACTCTCCTCTGCCATCCGTACAATCCTGCACATCTTTCCAGGATTAGGACCCGGAGTTCACGAGGATGGCGCCTTGCCTAACCGAGGCAGAAAAGGCACTGCCAAGTTCCTGTTGGCAGGCAATGGCTGAGTTGGAAGCAACTTACTGTATAAGGGCAGGAGGAAGGATGGAACTATAACGCTATTTATGGCATGGAGGTAAGCATGGTTGTGTCTGGGTCCTGGCTGGGGAGCTTCATAGTCCCTGAAGTTTGTATCATCGAGGTTATTAAGGTTAAAACTATAAGTCGATGAAAATCGTGACAGATCACTTACAATTTAATGGTTCATGAATTTACCTTCAGGTGACCCAAGTAACTTTTTTTTATTACACTAGGCATAAAAGATGGCATGAATCTGGAGGTTCTTCTGTCTTCCCCTCTCTGTGTCCCCATCCCAACCCCCCAAAAATGAAGTAGTAATATATAAGCAATAAATTGAATAGAAAATGAAATAAGTAGGTTTTGGTCAGCTATATATGCACAGATCCTGCTAACACACCTGATTCTGTTAGTTGCATCAATGTAAAACTAAATGCAAGGAAAATGATTCCTAATTGGCACTGACAAGCAGCAAGCGTAATCTGCGAAACAGCCCGTGCTGTCAAAGAAGGGGAGAGTCACATGTGACAGCCTTTGAAGCTAAGTACAGTTCGTCTCCTGGAACATGCAGCAGCTTTCCTCACAGAAACTAAAACAAGTATTTAATTTTCTTAGGTAATTTATGTTGACAGTTGAAGGTGTATGATATCGCCAATAAAGGCAATAAGGTGAAGGACTTTTTTTCTTTTTCTGTCAAGAAGGAATTAAAAGCTAGACAGAAAATGTGAATCCCTTGAGATGGGAACCGTGGTGCTCAGCACTGGAGGCCTGTTTTCAGATGTGGAAGTAGATGGTTGGTTAGGAGGGATCATCTCTGAAGCAGTGAAGATGACTGAAGTGTGGGGTGATACATCATGGATGAAGAGGGAGTTTCTGTGCTTTGGCTGCAGTGATCCTGAAGCTCTGAGAAGGAGGTGAAGTGTTAAAATGAGGTCTGAAACCAGCAATAGTATTGAGAGCTGCTAAACAATGCAGTATTTAAGGAAGGCAATAAATTGTATAAGGTAATGAACAGATTTACAGACTTGGAAAATGGTGAAGAAGAAAAATGCGTTTAGGTTAAAAGCAAGCAATGAGTTTCTGGACAGGTATGAACATACATCCTGAAGAGGGGAGAATGAGGTTGGGAACACTGCGTGAATGCCGGCTATAAAACCAATCTCTCTGGCTTTGGAGCCCTTCTGGAAGTGACATCAGGCTTAATTATGTGAATACTCTGGCTGGTTTATTAAAAAGTTCCGGCACAATTCGTGAAGTGCTCACTCCAGAAATCACTTCAGACATGAAGTGCCCCAAACTCTCACCAGTCTGTGAATTCTGAACGTGACAGGCAGTGCTGAGCGTGTCACTTGGGCGAGCGCATGGCCCGTGGCCTGCAGAGTGCGTTAACTGAAAAGAGGAGTGTGCAAACAAAAAAATGTGTAGAGAAAGTGCACCAAAAACCAGTGGGCTGGTTAGTCTGTGCTTTCAGAATGAAACAGGGTGGATTCACATCCCTAGCAGTGCTAATCATTCCTGCGCTGCTCTGATTTTTGCCTTATAGTTTTATATTGAAAGACATCTGGAGAAAGTGAGCACATGAAGATGGACAGCCTTATGCCTTTATTAGTTGCTCAGAAGATATTCTCAGTCTTCTAAGGAGCAAAAGCATATGGTATAAAACAATAAAAGAGCAGTTCCAGAACGGCTTGGGAGTCACTGGAAGTAAATAAAGTGGGCAGAGTAGAGCCACAGAGAAATTGCAGATAGGAGTCAGTGAGTAACTCAGGCTGTAAGAAGTCAGTATAATGACCAGAGGAGAGAGGTTAGAGTTACGAAAAACAGAGATGAGGATCTCAGTTGGAGGTTGGGTTTAGTGAGCGTTTCCTTCAGTGAGCCAGAGCTGCAGCAGTGCCTGGTAGCGCAGGGCTGAGAGACAAACAAGTGAGTGAGGCTTTGGGTATGAGGAGTTAGAGGTGGGAAACTGAGATCGCCTGGAGACAGTATCATAAGAATATGGTATTGTCCCATTGGAATAACCATGAAGTGGTAAAGAAGTTTTGATAGAACTAACAATATCATATATCTTGTTTCCAAATGCTATACAGATATTTTCTCCTCAGAAGGTTGCTTCTCAATTGATTTCTTGAAAGTCTGAGCTCATTTATTTCTGGAATGTTCTGGCCTAGAATGTTCTCCAGTGTTACTCTTGTCTTTTGCTCTGATCTTTTCAGATAGTGGAATTGCAGTTAGAACCTAGGGCACGTCTGACTCTCTCCATACATAAAAGCAGATCCCATTTCTGCTCCAAAGTATCATATTCCTGATTTGGATCATTTTTACTCCAATCTCTTTCTGGTTTTTAACTGAAAGCTCTCAAGAACAAGTGGTTTTCTTAAGTACTAATTATTGGATGGTTTTTAATCATTATTACTAATTAGATCCTTTTCAAGCATGGAATTTCTCAGCTCCTCCGTGCAGAGGTCAGTAGGAGGGTTACAGCATGATTGCTCTCTAAAGTGGAGCACTTTTGCAGTTTCTGTTTTCAAAGTATAAATTGAAGGTAAAACAAAAGTTAGGTCTTTATTTTCTGGCATTGCACTTCCTTTCATTTCAACGTTGCCATTTGCATGTGACACCTACAGCCCCGAACCTTGAGGACTGTGAGCACACCTCGTGTCTTAGTCAGCCTTTTATTTTATTTGTTTGCCCCTCTTACATCGTTTCGACGACCTGCATTTCTTTCAAGGGGAAAAACTCATACACTGTTACCAAACACAGCAGAGACAGACAGTCACAGAGGAATGCCAAGCGAAATTTTCAGAGAAGCAGAGGGCAGGCATCCCCATCCTTTACATTGCTGAAAGATCAACTCTGTTACTTTATAAAGGGTTATATCATCAGCTGCCTCTCGATAACAAGGATATTCCCATGAGATAATGTTATGCTGTGAGTCACCTCCTTCCAAGAGGAGAAGTGGGGAGGAAGGGCATTTTCACATCAGCTTTCATGTAGGAAATCCAGGAAACAAGCTGTCATGAAATTTGTCTCCTATAGAAAGAGGAGGCAGAATACATCCATGCGTATTACATCATGACAGTGGCTTATTGCAGAACAGTGTTTTTGTGTATGGGGTAATGCAATTCTGCGGTACTTTTTGAGTCTAGTTGGCAAATCACTGAGTGTATAAATATCTCTCCTTTAAGGATGCTCTAGAGGAAAGCTGTTTTTCCATGGAGAATGAGGCTTCACCCTTTATCTCCTTGTGCGTGCTTTTTATTTACGCGATTTTTGTTTCCCTCTGGTCTCAGACAAACAAGGCTTTAGGTGTCCATGTAGGGCAACCATCAGATGATTCCCACCACTCTCTCCTTAACCACACCATACATCGTACTTTCCAGATGCTCCTCTGCAGTAGGGTGGTATCAGAGCAGGCTGACAGAGGGGAAGGATGAGTATGACTAATGTCACCCATGGCAGAACCTCCTATTTCCTTTGTTAGTAAAACATCAGGAAAATCAGCAGCAATCATGGCTACCTCAGACTCTGATGTTATGGATGGCAGTGGAGTTTTTGTGGCCATTTCAGTGGCCTTGGGAGCCTGCTCTACCCAACAGCTGCCGGCTTTGTTCTGCCTACAGTCAGCTCTGCAGCATCTGCTCTTACGGCAGAGATTGCAGGACCAAACGAATAACGATGTTCTCCCCTCTCCCCCAAGCAGACCTTGATAGAATTGACTGAAACTGAAGAATTTCAGGCAGATTGCCTCAAATTTTTTTTCCTGCTCAGTTGTTCAAATGTCAGCTTATATTCACTGGCAGTCTCAGAATCACTGTCCTTCCCCATCCCACCAGCAAAACCGGTTAGTCTAAATGTGAATTAAGGTGGGTAAAAAAGAAAGGCATTTAAATATTTGTTTTACAAGAAGGTGGACACCAAAGGCCATGAGCACATTTTTCACCTTGGCAAGTTACCTTTGAAGCAAAATTATTAATTTTTTTAAATTATTATTATTTCTGGAATCTGTTTTACAATGTAGGATTTTTGTTTGTTTTGCAGTGGTCTGTAGTCCTGAGGGGGATTTGCAATGCAGCTGCAGAAAACACAGACTTAATGGAGTGTCAAAGAACATAATTAGATATTAAGACAGATGATACAGGCATCATTATAGACAACTTAGAAAATTGCAGCCTAGAAAACTCCCCCTTAGTTGAGGATTAGTATAGTTGAATGTTTCTCTTCCTGAAAGACCAGGGAGGGCAAAATGTTATATGTGTCGGTGCGTATGGGGCTTTTCCTCTTGAGAGCTTCTGTGAGAGTGTTGCTGTAGTTTAAGCGAGCCACCTCGCTGCACGCAGCTCAGAGGAATCACTTAGGAGCCTGATCTCTTCATGGAAAAATCCAGGTGCTCTGGCCTCACAGTGCCAGTGAGATGCCTGAAGTTGAAGGGAGACCATCCAGCTACCCGAGTATCACTGTAGTCCTATTGATCTTACTAGAAAAGAATATGTCTTTATATTTTTGAGAGAGGACTGTCTTTTTCTTTAAAAGAAGGGACAAATTTTGAAAAAACCTTAATTTGTAAAGATACCTATGAAGAAGAAAATACTTTACAATATCTAATGTTTCATCTTTTACAGGACTTTCATTAGGAATTTCAGATTAAGCTCTTCATCTTTCTATTTTTATTTTTATATGATGCACGTTAACATCACTCATTTCAAATCAGACTGAATTTCAAGTGACCTGCCCTCCTTTTCTGCAGATTTACTATCTTTTCTCACATGCAAGCTTGACAAATTACAAAACCTAGAATTTTTTGAAGCAAAGAAGAAAGTATTTAGTTTTGACTGAATTTCGGTGATGTTTCAGAGTAGGTCTTGTGTATTTTTATTTGTTGGCATAAACTAGGAAATAACACGCAGAGATGTAGCAGCCTGTCTGTGGAATACGGATAGATACAATGGTTTCATATAGCTGAGAAGCTGGTGATAGAAGCTTTGGGCAACTGTATTCTCTTTCTTATAGCTGATTCCATTTTGGATGAGCAATTAAGGGGTGACATCACTGCTATACACAATGCCACAGCAGTGCTACATAAACAGTAGGGAACTATCACACAAACTTTTGGAAATCCTGCAAAACTAGAATCACTGACTTCAGCGCGTCTCTCTGAGACTTAGCGAAGAACAGATGTTCAAAGCAGACTGTCGTTTGATCTGTGTTCTTGTGAAATACTCCCACATCATTATATGGGCTAATGCTGCATTTGTTGAAAGCAAGGAAAGGCAAAGTTAGAAACAGCTTGAAATGGCACTTCAGCCAACTTAAACATTTTCTTCAGCGTGTTCAGCCTGCATTTCACCATCCCATTTTATTTCGTCCAGAGTGAACTTAGCTGAAATGTCTTATATCATAAGCAAACCTCACTTGTTTCTCAAAGGGACAAGCCTCTTTGGAATCGAGAGAAATTATGAAATAATGTGTCAGAGAGGTGTGACTAATATATGCTATTAAAGTCTGATTTCTTTGAGGCAGAAAGGTTCAGTGTGAACTGCAGAGTAAGTGCCTACATCTTAAAAGCCTGCAAGAAGAAACGCAACTAAGTTCCATATCATTTGACAGTAAAACCTTGCAAGAGATTTTGCCTTCTGAAGACTGATCCCAAGAATAAAATGAAAATCTCACTTAAAATAGCAGAACTGTGCAGCAGAAAGGAATATTAAAGCCAGTTTGAAAATCATTAGGAAGAAACCTGAAAGAAATGGCAGTTATGATTTTAAGAAAAAGTCTATTAGCAGACCGTGCTAACTAATGTATAAGATATGTGAGTCCCTTAATAAAACCACTGGCAGGGGAAAGTAAAATGCTGCATGTACATTTGCATGAAATCTCCATGTTGGGCACGCTTTAAAACAAGTAAATGATCGAAGACAACAATGAGAGTCGAGCAGTAGTTTTTTACCAGTTACTGTTTAAGAAACGGCAGGACCAAGGCAGTGTTCAGTAACATTACCCAAACCGCTCACTCTCCACTATGCTGGGGAACTGAAATCCTCTCATCTTCGTGTGCATTTAGTACTGCTTGATTTCTCATCATTCCATAGTTAAATAAGCATTCAAAAAGTTACAAAATGCCAACTGGCTGGTTACCAGCATATTTTGTGATACTGATTTGACTGTGGAAAGCAGTAAGAGCTTAGTTTGACCTGACCAACCTGGTCAACCCCATATCTGACCCGAAGTGGGACCAGAGTCCTCCTGAGGTTCCTTTCCAGCCCCAGTTTTCCTGTGGTGCTATGGATGCTCGCATTAACATTAGCACAAGACATCTATAGTCAAATACTTTGGAGATGCTGATCAAGGAAAGCAAACTGATAACACCCTCCTGGCCAGGCATGCTGTAGCGCCCTTTTTTCCTCAAAGCCTTATTTCAGGCAAGTCCCAGTGTCGCCATTCACCTCTTCTCAAGTAAGAAGCAACATGCCATGGCGTAAGCGGCACACGCTAAGGCAGGCTAACGAATTTTGTGGTGTGTATTAGGCATAAGATGCAGAGTTTTAGTGTTTCGCCCAGTCATCCAGATGCCATAAGTTAAATGGTTTATATTTTCTTTTGTCTCAGTACCTGAGTCAGTGATAATGTGTTTGTATTAATCGGTGAGAAATAAAAACGAGTAAAAATCCCTCAAGTTAAGGTGGTTTCACTCAAAACAGTGGTGTCAGTCCGAGGCTGTGGAGAGATTCTCCACTGATACCTGCCTTTGACATGCAGAATGAGCCTTTCATTTTGAGACCTAAAAAACCTTACTCATTTGAAACAAAGGTGACATAAAAAGTAATGCATTAAGATAGGTTTTCTTTTGTAGCTTCTCCTATTAGATGATGTTAAAATCCCAAAGGAAATAATACTATCTGAAAATTTTTAGTAAAACTTATTCGTAAACTTTAGTTAATAGCGCTTCTGTGTAATTGGAAAAACATCATGGGTTATTGGTATTCAAGCAAGTGCACCAAGTGTGCCATCCTTACTTTAAATTAATATCTGATAAAGTCTTGAGAAGCGGTTCTTAAATTGGACTTGCCATGTGTATTAATTAGGATTTGCTCTCAACTGTTCTCATAATGCTTGTGATGAAACAAATTGTTCCTGCAGGCCAGATGGTGCCTTTTGTCAGGTTAACTAAAATACCATGCCTGCTATATAGGAACAGTTATGCAAATAATTAATTTGTTACTTCTTTGACCAAGCTAAGAAAAGCTAACAAAAAACCATCTACCAAAGCTCTGCCCAAAACTTTGAAAATGGTTGAAGGAGCTGTTGGATTAGATTCAAATCCTTTTGCTCTTGTTGATTCGTACCTTGCTGTCGAGACTTCTCTGGCTTAGGTGGCATCATTTTTGGAGCAGAATGACATTGCAAAGTGTAGGAAAAGTGAAGTACAAATGTAATCACAGGGGGAGCATTGGCATTCGCCAGCCTGACTGTAGCCAGCCATGGTTTTAGCTTGTGTTTGTTTGCTTGGAGATGAATATCATCTCAGTGTGCCTTCCTTTTCCCATGCTAGTAGAGAACTCAGCACTCCACAGCATGAGAGCCTTTGACTGGAAACATTTTTAAAAGCAAATACAAGGAGATGAATTTCCTCTGCGAGGGTGATGTGCACGGTGCTAGTCCAGAGCAACAGATACTTCCGCAGGGTGGGACTTAACCAAAGTTGGTCTGATCCTGCAGACGTATTACTACGTCTCTGTAAGATGATGCTGTAAAAGAGGCAAATGATGCATTATAATTTACTTTCCATTTCATCCTTCTGGAAGCCTTAAGTACCGTAATTTATTATCAGTATTTCAAAGGAGAAGCTGGGATACTAATGCAGAAAAATATGACGGGAGTTTGAAATCTCTTTTATCTCTACAAAGATTAAAAAAGCCCAAACCTAGCCTGGTTCCATTAAGACAATTAGCTTGTGCTTGCTTAAGTTGTAGTTTTAACTTTTGAAATGCTGAAGGACGTTGTTCTATTCATCAAATTTCTTTCAGGGCGACTGGATATGTCTTTTTTAACTGTTCAGGAAATAGGTTAATTTTTATAATCCCAGCTTTTTATCATCATTATGGTGGCATTAAAAGCATGAGCCAGACTTGTCTGGAGATGACTCTTCTAGCACATTTGCCTTGCATTTGTGTTCAAACCACCTCCTTCCTTTCTCTCAATTGCTGTGCAGATACTGTACTCATAGCACAAAACATAACCCACAGAGGAAAGGTGTTTCATTTCACTACTGCAATCGAAAACTTTCTTAAGAGTTTGAGGTGACAAACTTTTGAGGGACTTAGTTTCTTCGTTAAACCGCAGGTTAATCGTGCATCCCAGTGCTTTGTTAGAGGCATTACCTTGCCATTTTCTGTTTCCTACACGTTATTTCTAGTAATCTTCTGCGTGACGTACCTCTCTCGTAATTTCCATTCTTAAATGGTAAGAATAAGATCTTTACATGCTGCGGATCCTCAGTACAGAGAAGCAAAGCAGCGCTTTGGGATAACACCTGCATAACAAAGTTGTGAATTGTGTTAACCCTCCCGTGTTTTCAGGGTAAGATGCAACCTGGGTGTGGCATGCGAGATTGGAGGACAAGTGATCTGGGCCATTGTATGAACAGTCTTTTCACTTTTTGGATAAGTTTCTTTGTAGCCCCGAGATTGAGAAGAGAGTAGCATAAAACAGTCAAGAATTTGAGGAAGCCTGAAATACTGCTTATGGAAACCAGGGCTGTCATTCAAGGTGTTGGCATGCGCTCAGGAATGACATTTATTAACTGAAGGTCTGATACACAACCACGTGTTGGCGGAAAAACCTGCTTAACTGAGAACAGCTTGATAAGTCCCTGCACCAGACACTAGCTCAAGGTGGTGTGGCTCATGAGCTCCACTCTCCTTTTTACATCTAATGAATAATGTAAGCGATGGTTTTTTTATTGCTACTTACTGGTCAATGAATGGCAGAATGATGTGTGACCTGAATAAATATTTAAGTGTATTAGAGTCTGTGAAATCTTCCCTTTGCTACAAAATGCATTTAAGAATATGTTAGGCAATTCAGAAAGGTAAAAGCAGTGAACTGGAATTGTCCCTGATTATGTGACAGAAAACATATTTGTGGTTTACCCAGCCTCTTCTTTAATGTAAAGGCTAAACAAGTTTCTGATGAATAATGATATCTTCATACATTTTAAATTGCATCTGACTTTGTTAAGTGTCAGCTAGGCCATATAAAACAATATTGAAAGCAGTAAAGTAACGTGTGCAATTATGTATGATGATCTGGACGCACAAGATTAAAGAAAGCTGCAATAAATTTACCATGACAGACCATAAATTTATTCAGTTAATGCCAAGAGAAGGATGGGGAGTGGGCACTTTTCAAAACAGGAAACTGGGGATAAAACTCTCTCTTCTCATTGTGAAAGTAAAGTAACGACAGCTATCTTACCCGCTCACGCCCCTAAGTAGGAATTTTATTCAAGATGGGCTATTTCTGAGTGATTCAATCCATGCTAAGCCTGAAGCTGCATTTATCTTAGACCCAGTGAACTTTGGAGCTGGTACTTGTTTGGCTTTGATGCTTTCCCCACAAGAAATGTTTGCGTCTGTGTTTTTGAGATTGTGCAAGACACTCCTGATAGATTGACCTCAAGGCTGTTGCTGTGCATCTTTTATCTCCAGATGGTTGGTGCATTGTCTTCCAAAGCTGTCTTTCCCCAGACTCATTCTTCATACAGGAAGGAAGGCAGGAATGGAAGACGACTATACTAAGCGTCTTCCCTATGTTGCTTTACCTGATTATTTTTTCCAGTGCATCACATTCAGTTTGTTAAAACCTCTGATTTTCTGACTACTACTCTAAATAGCAGAAATTCTTACCTCTAAAGGTTTTTTTTTGCCTTGTGCAATTCTTAATGTTGTTCTTACTCATTGTCTTAGTGCCCATTTTTGTATGGATTTTATGGGTTTGAGATGCACAGTGAAAGCACAGCTGCTAATTCGTTCTGGCAATTTGGCTGGAAATTGCCAGGTACTGAGCACTCCCAGACGTTTTAATGGAAAGTTTCGGCTGGACTATCTCAAGGGTGTGCTTATTTTGTTTAAACTGGTTCAGTCATTTCTCATCATTTCAGAAGCTCTTGGCTTTCCAGTGTAGATTCAAAAGCACATGTGTCTCGTTAGTATTTGTATTAATACATACTTAGCAAATTGACAGCTTCTAAAGTACAGTAAGATTATTTGAAATTGATGGTGTTTTTAAGAGGCAGGAAAATCAAGTTGAGATTTGTTTTGTTATTATGGTAAATTTCAGTTTGTGGTTTTGCCTCCTAGTTCATTATGGGGAAAAAAATCATTAGCTTTGTAGTAACCAGAAGGAGGAGATCCAGTGAGCTGTCTTCTGCACTTGCTCTCAATTAGCAGTGCTCTCTGTGCAAAACTCTGATTCATCAGATTGTCTGCCTAGAAAACCAAGAGATGGTGTGTGAGTCCCTGGCTGGTCAGGGTGGCCAGAAGTCATCCTGTCACTGGGTACTTAGGCCGTAAGGTTGACTTGTCCCACAACAAAACTGTATTTCAGTTTCTCTTGCCTGAAGGAGCACTTGTACTATGAAGTGTGTGGGCCGGCCTGCTTACCCTGGGCTTCTGAGCCTGACCAGCTTATATCACCATGGAAGCAGGGGATAATTGGGAGTCACAGAATCATAGGGTTGGAAGGGACCTGTGGAGATCATCTAGTCCAACCCCCTGCCAGAGCAGGGTCACCCGGAGCAGGTGGCACAGGAACGCCTCCAGGTGGGTTTGGAATGTCTCCAGAGACAGAGACTCCACCACCTCTCTGGGCAGCCTGTGCCAGTGCTCTGCCACCCTCAAAGGAAAGAAGTTCCTCCTGATGTTTAGGTGGAACTTCCTATGTTCAAGTTTGTGCCCATTACCTCTTGTCCTGTTGCCGGGCACCACTGAAAAGAGCCTGTCCCCATCCTCCTGACACCCACCCTTTAAATATTTGTAAGTATCGGTAAGATCCCCCCTTAGTCATCTTTTTTCTGACGAAGAGACCCAAGTCCCTCAGCCTTTCTTCATAAGAGAGATGTTCCAATCCCCTAATCATCTTCATAGCCCTTTGCTGTCCCCTCTCCAGCAGTTCCCTGTCCTTCTTGAACAGGGTAGCCCAGAACTGGGGAGCCCAGAGCCATGTATGGATGATCATCTCTTCTAATCAAGACTTTAGAGTGGAAAGTACCTGCCAATTTAGGGATGGAGAGCAAATGTACAGGGTGCCTGATCTTCAAGAACATCTCCTGCCAGTGACCAGCTGTCACAGTGAGGAGACATGTGCCACAGAGGGCACAGTGCTTCTGACTCTAGCACGGATGCGTTTAAGTGGTCACAGGACCTTTAAACATTTAGCCTCCGAAATAAACAGTGTGTTGCTAAAAGTTTTGCAGCTTAGAGTTTTTCACAAAGAACAGCCACATAACTCTAAGGTTTTATAAAACATTAAATGAGTTATTTTAACATCTGCACTTTTTTTTTTTTTTTTTTATTTTATATCTCTTAAAAATGTATTCATGAAGATATGTATGTAAAGATAGGGAAATTTTGGTGCCTTTTGGTATTTATGGAAGAAGGTGTCCAACTTTGGAGTGGGATCCAGAATACTGTGGGTGGGTGCCATAGATTGCACAGAGCAGGGGAAATCTGCAAAGGGGTTTCAGGACAAGCAACACTGAAAACAAAGTAATATGGGATTAAGTAATGGGGGGACTGGACAGTGTATTAGTCCATTTCCACATCCATGGAGGGTATCTCTGTCCATATGAGGTGCTCAGTTCAGACCCCTGTCTGGAAAGCAGATAAAGATGGACTTGAGCATGGCATGAGCGCTCAGGCAACAAGGGCAGCGGTCTCAGGTAGCAGAGCTCAAAGAACAACCCCTTGGCAGAGGCATCACAGCCTCGAGTGGCTTGTGTGTCTGTAGGAAATGCTGCACCACACTTAGAAACCTGGGTCAAAGGCAGCCAGTGTTTCATTAAACTCATTGGTTGAGTTTGTTTGAGGGAAATCTTGATGCTACTGAAATCAATAGCAAAACTTCCACTGACTTTTACTCGGAGCAAGATTTCATCTCTCATTTTTGGTAAGTACAGAGAAACAGTAACTACAAAGGCCAAGGTTTTCAAAGCTACCAGAAGGATTTAAAGTGCCCTGAAAACATGAATTGTGGGTGTTCCTTTCCCCTGGGTGGCTCTTGCAGTCTGAATTCTATCTTAATGGAAAACCATGATGAAATATTAAAGACCCTCACCGTCAGGGCATGTGAAATTCACCGTACGCGGATTGCTGAACGGGCCATCCAGCAAGGGACAGCCCTCATCTGTCAGTGCACGAAGGTACAATTCCAGGGCATGAGATTTGCAGCGTGCCCGGGAGTGGTTCTTTTCTTCCAAAAAGAAATTTTGAGTTGCAGAATTACTAGGCATAGGCAAAAAATGTGAAGCAGAAATACACACAGGGTACTCCTGGAGTTGCTGACACTGAGTCAGGCTGCCAAAGAACAGAGCTCAATAAGACACAAATAAACCATGTAAAATAATGAAGTTCTTTTTTCACACATGAGTGCTTTTTGATCTTTCCAACAGAAAAACAGGTAACATTGTCACTTAATGAATTATCAGATTAGAACCATGACACAATCTAATTAAACACTGGTCACGTGAACGTGCTGGTAGTAACTGCTGAAAATAGCTTTTTTCCCTCATCCCTTCACTATAATCCATGTCTTGGTGTTACAGGGCAACACTTCCTTTGAAGCAACTCAAGTTTTGTTTAAGAATATATTTAGGTATATAGGATAGGACTGAGTTCACCTGTGAAGTGTAGGAAGTGTATCTGCTTGCGATTATGAAGTACCTTAATGCTGCCTACCTTCTTTAGGTTGATAGGGCAGGGACTTAATTTCACCAGTTCACAAAAACTTACTCCCATCGCAACAGAAAGCAGCAAGGGACCCCGAGAGAGGAATGTGACATCTGTGCCTGTTCCCTCATTACAAGGTTCATAAAAATGTTCTTGTCTTATTACAGCAAAGAAAAACCAATGTTTGAATGTTTTGTAAATAATCTAAATCAGTCCTTGTTCTGAGCTGCTCTCAGGGATGTAGATGTTGTTTGGTAAGTTGTTTGTTTTTTTCCAAACAGAGACACTTTTTATTAAGGAGAGAGGAGTGGAAGATTCCTTGCAGTCCCCCAGCAAGTTAGCCTGTCTGCACAAATGTTTGGTGCTTGGATATTAGAAATGGGTGCTATTCAAACTCTAAAATAGCTCCAACATTTCTTTCTTGAACACCAGTGGACATCGTGATCACTATGGTCCACTATCAGTCTTTGTCCCAGTCTTGAGCAGTGTCGTCCAGCTTGAGTCTGGCGAGGACGTCACTCTCCTGCCGTGGTCTGGCTGCCTCGTCTGTCGAGGGTATGTTATTTTGTTAGCCATTCCTTTGCTGAATCACAAACTGACTTTGTGTTTCTTCCTCTTTCCTTTCTGCTCCCGGTTTCAAAATCTGAACAAAGCTAACCATTTCTGCTCCCAAACTTCCAAGAGAATAAAATGAATACAGTTCTGGACTTGGGAAAATTTACTAAAAAGCCATTTCCAGTCTGTTCTCCCATTTCTGCCAGAGGATCTGTGTGGTCTTTGAGTTGCAGACGCCAAGGCGTGCGTTCAGAAAGGCTGCCTGTGCTTTACGTATGGCTCTGCAACACAGAACAGTAACGGTGAATGTAGAATTTCCCTTCCCTCAGCCAGTTCATTGAGACCAAGAAGTTAAGCAATATGTGTTTGTAAAACCCATCCGTGTCTTTGTATAAGGGGAGACTTTTACTATTCTCTACCTTTGTTCGTAGAAGAAAATTGAGAAATAATCCTATCTGAAGTACCTGAATGATAGAAAATTGGTTTTATTTTTTGTGTGCCTGAATTGCATTTTGTGCTTTTTATATATTTATTGTGCTAACAATTACGTTCTCTTCATTAAGTAATATAAGTTATCACGAAATAGAAACTTAGAGGTTACCTTGTTCCCTGACTAATTGAAGTAAATATTCCCACAGACACTAAAAAAGCCCTAAACTAAAACATTTGTGTCAGAAGTCCCTGTATACAGTAAATCCATAGACCAGTGAAAATAGGTATGAGTCAGACCTTTAAATACTGAGGGTTCTGTAGTTACAAAATATAAGTAATAACAGTCTGAACAAAGAAATCTCCTAGAAGACGCTTGGAAACTGGATGTTACGTTAAATGCAACTAGTTAGAATTACAAAAACTGATAACATTGCGAAATCTGAAGTGCTGTTACTAACAGACCTTGTACTTGCTAACTTCTTTCATGTCTTAAAAGTTGCCAGCCTGGCAGAGTGTGGCAGATCAACTTTAATCTCTGGAATGGCCCACGGTTTGTATCCTTTCGGTCCGTAGTACCTAGAGAGAGTAACTACTTTCTATGTATCTTGAAAATAGGTTTTAAAACATATAATTAATGTGGAGGCCAGCTACCGAACAAGGACATTTTATCCCTCCAAAGAGGGAGGATTAAGGATAAGTGCACAGAAGCACTCCCAGTGCTTCCATTGATTTTTGGACTTGTTACTGTTTTCCTCTTTGTTTTCAAGTATCGGTAACCTAAGACCTGCAATTAAGAGAGCAAAAGGAAGGAGAGCGTAAGTTAATGAGAACAGAGGTTAAATTAACATAACCAGTGTCACTAAATGGAGCCACCTGAAAATTCACAACTGCCAGAAAACTTCCTGCTGCCAGAGAGAAACAGTCATTTCGACAGTCAGTTTCTGGCTGTGTTCTCAGTTTTGGGTAAGTGAATGTTTTATTGAGTCACGGTTGTGAAGCTGGATCGCTGAACTTGGTGAAAGCCATGTGCCCCGTGCAGGTGGAACTCAACAGATGCAACAAAAAGTAAATGCTCCTGTTCAATTAACAAAGGCGTGATGGTTTTAAAATATCAAGGCCTATCCACGCTTTGGCAATTCTGAACAGTGGTGTTACTGATGATTAACTTCTTTTGGTAGAAAAATGATGATGTGATCAAGAGAAGGGGATTTCTGTCGTGCAGGCTGTCCTAACAGTACTCAAAAGGAGGAGGGGGGATGTCTAGAAGTTTTGCTGGAAGACTGAAGTCGTACTTAAAGGTGTGATACTGGTCCTGTACATTGTTAATATGTTATTTATATAGGTTTTATGTTAATTGGCCAAATTAGAGAGTTTTGTCATGTGGAGAACTACACAATGCAGAATGGCGTGGGACATTCTCAGGTTCACAAGAGCAACAGTTTGGTTTGACAGCGGTTGTGTTTCTGTACCAGAAAAACCCTGCTTTTCTTAAATACATCCAACATACTGCATGGCATTTATTTTTCTGCCAAATTAATTATGCAGCCTCCCTTTTCACCCTGCCATCACTAACATTATTTTATCCAGGGTTGAGCCTCAAGCTGGCCCAGCTGGGCTCGCTGGCCCAGGCGAGCTGTGCCAGGTAGTCGAGCTGTCCCTGCGCATCCTTCCCCAAGCCAGGGCAATTCCTGCTCCACACCACAGTTCCAGCTCTTCTGTTTTCTGGCTTGTGTTTTCTGGGATGTGTGGCATGTCCATTCAACTTACATGGCAGATCTGCTTATGTAGAGATGGCAGAACAGTCCTCTTTGTAGCTTAGGGATAGAACATTTAATTTGACATGACAGAGTGCCACCAAAGCCACAGCTGTTCTTCATTTGGTATCCGGTGTGTGCTCTGGAGAAGTACAAAGGCAGCCTTCCAAAGCCGAGGAAAGAACGCTGCACACCAGTTCCATGTATCCTGTTCAAGTTTTTGGTAATACGTTCTTCTTGGATCTATAAGTAGATAGTAGGTAAAATACGCTGATCTCCATACTTGCATGGCGACCTACCTGTCGTTCTGTATGTGTAATGGTAATCACAGCTAATGTCATTTTTCTAATGTGCTTACAAAATTCTAGGGAGACTTTATTTTTATTATTTTGTTCTTATGAGTTTTTTTTCTGCATAACTTCCTGTGAAATACTGTTTAGCTTTTTGCTAGTCTGTCAAAGAGACATTCTCAAGGGAAGGTGGCACATTTTTTCCAAGGCCAGCTGTATTCTAAAAAAGAAAAAAAAAAAAAAGACTCTATTTGTTTTTTTTAATTGATTTAAAGATGGGTTTGGGAGGAATTTGGATCTTTATTTCTTTTGTAACTATAACAAACTTCTGCTGAGTGCGTGTTCCTGTGATTTTCCTCAACAGCCTTTACTATGGTACAATTCAAAAGAATATAATTTAGTTAGAGCTGCATGTAGCAATATATTGTTGACAGTTACACTGTCTCAGCAGTGCATCTAACACGTTGTTCAGAGTAATCCAAGGTGGAAACTCTTCCTGTTAGTTGTCTCTTGGTGATATTTATTATTGGATACTCCACCTCCTAACGAAGATGTGTATTCAAGAAAAGAGTTCAGTGATGTTCCCACCAAACCCCTTTTCCTACATACTGAATTTTAATAATCTGAACAGAAAAAACTGTTTTTTTAGTTTATTACAATGTCTTAATTACAAGTGACTCTTTAAAATATTTTAGATATTGAGAAGAAATAGTGCTTTGAAAATTACTTATAACCTTGCAGAGCCAATTCAGTAGACAAAGAGATATGTTGTTTTGTTTGAACATCCAGCAGAGGAACTGGATTACTTAATTATTACCAGTTTTAATTCAACCGAGTTTTTCCTCTGAGAGGAGAAGCTGCTGTGGACAGGGGCATTCTTCTACATACACTGTCCGGCCACGTGTCCTACGTGGAGTGTTACCGGTGATTGGTTTATCTCCTTCATCCTACGCACTGTAGAGTTCACTTCCTACATACAAGAGCATTTTTATTTAACATGTTACCTCGTATTGCCAACACTCTAGATATCAACAACACACTGCATATTTCTCACTGTTTTCCTCTGACACATGATAATTTTGGGGACTTTGGTTTTACTTGACGCAGGTGGCTCATATATCCATCTTAACATCCATTGGTTCATAAGATTCCAGAGATAGCGGATCTAGAGCAAGACTGTTAATCTAATGAAGATATTGGACATCTTTTTTACGGAGTTGCTTCCTCCACACCTGCTTCTCTCCTGCTCTGTCTTTCCACTGACATCTACATCATTGTTCATTGCTGAATTAAGGAAGTAGGAAAGTAAATGTAAATTCACTTCATCAGTGTTATAATGACGCTCTATTTACTGTTCTACAGCATCTCAAAGTCTGTTAACAGGGTCTTTTGGTTTGCAGAATTTATGCATAGGGATAACAAAATAGTGTAAAACTGGGAATATTCTGTTAAACAGAATCTTTTGATGAGTTTTGTGTTTCTCCGATTTTTTAAATTTTTTTTTTTTTAAGCAGAAATGAGGAGTTCCTTAATATACTGCCTAGTGAGTTTGGAAAGCAGTTGCAGTAGGAGCGGGGATATGAGCAGGGACATTCCACCAGAGTCTACAGGCAGCCATAGAGCAGAAAACATTCTTTTCATTATTTCTGCTATCTCCCTTCTCAGCTTTTCACTCCCTCTAGTTAATGGGAGATAGACCTGAAACACACAAGGGAAATAAAAAGGACAATGATAGAAATAACAGGCAATTCTTGATAATAATGGGGCCCTGAAGAAACAGTAGTGTGTTTGATTCATTGTGGTGTCTTGTAGTAAACATGGAAAGAAAATACAGCTCTTGGGGTTTGGTTTTCTTTTTGCCCCGTCTTTCTTAATTTAAAACTTGAAGGAAAGATAATGAGCAGCAAGAAAATTCTTCCATCTGCAATGTTATCCCTATATTTTAAAATTCTAGGTGATGGAATCAGGAACCTGATTACATCATTCTTTGCTTGTGGTACCACTTTGGCCTTTATAAACATTTTCATTTTGTAAAGAAACTGTTCTCTATTTTTCTCAGTGGTAAAAGTGGTCCTGCTTTCTTTTTTTCTCTTATTTTCTTTTTATAAAGACTTTAAAATGTTCCTAAGTGTGCTCTCCCCCTCAACACACCTGAAATCTCCTATTAACAACTACTGATGTTTAGTATATGCAAGGAATTCAGGCAGAGATCTAATTTACATGCCCCATGCCAGCTCATGGCATGTGTAAATGAGCACACCTCATCCACTTGCAGGTGGTTTCAGCGGCAACGAGCGGGAGCAGATGTGTCAGCAATGTCCTGGGTATAGATATGGTCACTGAGGCAGAAAAAGGCTGAAAGAGGCAGTATGACCAACAGGTTAACAGTCAACAAGTAATCTGCTGTCTGGGTTTATTTACCTGTTATCCACTAATACCACCATTTATTTTTAGGCATTGCCTTATAACACAGAATTTTTCCTACCTTCAATTTAGCACCTTAAGTTTGCCTTTTGTCCTCATTACTGGCAAGCTAAAGAAACATCTTCTTCTGGTGTGTCAAGTGATGAGGTAATACACAATCAAAGTGGAATCTGGTACATCTGAACTACGTCATATTTTAAGATTTCCAGTAGAGTATCCTCTGAGAAATGAAGTTCTGCTTTTCATCTGTCCTTGCATCTGAAATCAATGTTTACTTGCAATGGCTCTCCACTGAACCGCTCCACCAGTTTTCGGATTTGTTTTGGGATATATTGTACTGCTTACATCATTATTTGTTGACTTGTGACTGTTCTAAAATAAAGAAGGGACTGATTTTATAGGATGCGAGTGCCCCCGTGCACTATCTCCAAATGATACTATGGCACAATGACACAGACTTGGATCAGTTCTTTAACATACAGCTGGTTTTTTCTGGGCTTCTCTGCAAAATGACCTATTCTTGTGGAGGTAAACAGATCAGAGCCACTCTGTGGATGCACGTCTACATTCATATGGAGTTGGTATGCTTATAATTTGTGGTTAGACACAGTACAAGACTGTGTTACCATTGAAAAACCAATGATCTTTTCAACCAGTATTTTCGGAGTTGATTACTATTATCTATAACTACTCAGTGCAATTCAAAAACATCTGAATGAGCATAGATTGGGCACTCAAACTGCATTAACAATACCCTGCAGTGACTCCATACACTAGCCATATGGCTCTAATTAAGGCATCTTAGTTTTTGCGTTCGCACACTAGGGAAAAAGAAACAGATACATCTTGGATGATAATTTCATCCTCCTCTTCACTGTGCCACTTCATGCCATAATTAAGGATATATACACGTCTTAATTGTGCATTTCCACTTTTAATATCTATGGATTTCTTTTCAGTACGAGCTCAAATCCAACGTCTAATGTTTGAATTGGGTATAATTGCAACAGTAAGGTAAGGCACTTTACGGCACACCAGCAGTGCAATTCCAAACCAGACCCCTGTTATCAGCCAGCCTCTGCCAGGGAACTCCCTTGATCTGTCTTTGCTTAGTGGCAGATAAAAATATTTTAATGAAAACTAAGCAAGCATTAGCACATAATATTATCAAATAATGGTTGTTTGTTCCTTTGGCTTTTCTGATCAGACTCACCAGTGTATTCTGGCCGCTGTATTTTGGAGAAGTGTAAAACCTCTTGATCGTATTTCAAATGGCTTTATTGGTGTTTGAAATATCCAGAGTTGCAAAAAGAACTTGAGGTTTTATCTCCATTTCCCTGCCTTCTGTCTTTACATTCCCTTGTCTTTTTTCAATCTTTCCATGTTTCCCTATTCCTTCATCCTCTGTGTTTGCCTCACACTAATACAGACGATGTTGTGCGTGTCTTCCCTGCAGCTCGCATCCCTTTCATCCACAGCTAGGCTAGTTTCACTGCCAGTCTTGTTTTCCCAGCCCTGCTTTTTATTTCCTATCTTCGCTACAGAGATGTAAAGGGACAAGTCACTTTTGAAAATAAATATTTTGCACTAATAGGTATGTTCTTGTCCTTCAGTTGTGAGATTGCAGTGTCGTCTGTTTGCAGGGGTCAGTGTCTACGGATGTCAGCTTTACAGAATTCTCTTTGTTCAGAATGGCTACTGGTTTCCATTGTACGATGGAAACCAGCCATCATACCAGTTATCATACGGTAACTGCATGCGCTGAACTTAACCTAAGCTGTTCATGCTCTTTATTAACTAAATAGTTGTGGCAATTAACATGCAGTTCTCATTAACAAATTCAGTAGTTACAACGTAAGCATTTTAATAAATACATGATTAAGAATAATGCTAGCTACTTTTAAAAGGTCTGACCTACGTAATTCATAGAACCATAGAATGTATTGGGTTGGAAGGGACCTTTAAAGGCCATCTAGTCCAACCTCCCTGCAGTAAGCAGGGACATCTTCAACTAGATCAGGTTGCTCAGAGCCTCATCCAGCCTGGCCTCGGATGTCTCCAGGGATGGGGCCTCCATCACCTCTCTGGGCTCTTCAGATAAAGACAAGACAAGATTAAGGTCTATAAAGAACATTAGTTTCGGTCAGTTTAAATCCCTGTATTTTTTAGAAGATACTGCATCAAAATGCCATTATGCGGTAACCAAAGGTAGATTTTTAAAATGTTTTTCATACGAAAGCTTTTGAGGAAAGTTTCCTGTTTAGCATACTTTCAGTGAAGTACATACAGTCTTTCTACTTGAGAAGAAAGAGGAATGAGAGGCAATTTATCTAATAAATCAACGCAACTTTGATTTAAAAACTTTAAAGCTCAGCCTCTTCAAAACATGTATTTTTAAGAAATGGAAATAGCTTGTTCAGGTCACTGGACCCTTTTCAGAACCAGTGTCCTTAGAACTAACATCCTTCGCTCACTGGACCCTCAGTTTTACTGATTTTGAAATATTTCTGATTAGCTGTTTTCTTGACTGGCTGGTAACTCCAGCCATTGGCCGCTGCTTATTGCATTTATGAATAAAGTGAAATATTTTCAAGTCTACTACTCAATTAATACATGGAAAGAAACTTCCATGAAATAGGTGAACATAATTGTGAAAGCCTATAGTGCTTGTATAGGTAGTAGGTAGTGTTTCAAAACACAATTTCACAATAACTTGCTCATGATTCTTAGATGTTCGGTGTCTTATATTTTCACATGAATGGTATGTTTACTATTATACTAATGCAAATATCCGCTCTTTGTATTGAGTTCTATGTTAAAGTTTCTTCCCTAGAGATTCATAGAGTTACCTTAATATTCAATATGCCCATTTACTAGAGATTCCTGCACGCAGCTCTGACATGAAGATGCTTATTAAGGAAATGCAATAATTGTTCGTGAACACTTGAAAATAATATTTGAAGGCAGGAACTAAGGAAATTTTAGCCACCCGAAACTGCTGGGGAAACTTACAAGAGAAAAAACAACTGGTAATTTGCAGTAAATATTCAAATTTAATTTTGGTAGGACTAAAATGTAAAACGGTATTCTAAAACTATAGTAGGCCCCTATTTAAGTTAATCACTAAACATTATTTTCCACAGCACTGACTTTTTCTTAAATGCTTTTGACTAGGATAAGTTCTGAGATGATGTCCAGCTCTGAACGGGGAGGAAAGGTCGGAGTCCCAGTCCCAGGACTGGGATGTACCCTGGCATGTCTCGCAGCCAGGTCGCACTGCGGCTGAGATGCTGTTAGAGTAGCGCTCTCAGCAATGCTCAGCTGCAGGGCATGGAAATTATGCAGGCCCAGTGAAATCTGCAGGGTATTTGCCGACTTCTCCTGCAGGTTAACAAGAGCTGAGACCAGACTTGAACTCCAGCCCTGATTCTGCCTCGTGCTTGAAGCTATGCTGGATCAAACTTTCTGTTTTCTTAAACCATCTTTTCTTGGCGGTGGTATTTGAAGAGAGCGAGCTGTGTTGTACAGAAACCCACACAAGCTGTGTTCTCACTTGAGCTGTGGCTTCATACATTAAATTAGAAGAGTTTGCCTTCCCCGTAGCATTTTTGCTCACTCTTGTTCAAATCATGGAGTTCTTCCTCCTGCACCAGTGGCAGAGGATCTTCGCAGTCAAAGTACCAGCACAGTATCCTTACAACTAAAACTAAATTACGCAAATCTTCTATTTCAGCAGGTAAATGTATGACTGTAGTTTCTGCATTTTTCATGGCACAAAATGTCCCAAAATGTTAAAATGCCATTATGGAACCAGCTTCCAAAGCATTGTTACTGCTGCTACTGGTGGTGAATTATTACTACTAAGAAAATCAATACTGGCATATGATTTTCCAGCATGCAGGTTTCTGGCTGATCCACTGCTTAAATAAAGACATAGTTCTAACCAAAAGTCAGTAATAGCAAGAAATATCAGCTGATGTATTTCAGGACCACAAAAGAAAATTAGATTTCTTGGAAACTTGGGGGCAACATGCCACATATATAACTACTTATGAGGATTCAACATTTTTTCTTCTTTTCTCTCATTCCCCAAAATGCTGCTGGGAGTAAATGAATGCCTTTCTCATGTTTGTACCCCGTATAACCCTTTGCCTTGAAGAACTTGCCTCTTGTTGCAGTCAGAAAAAATATCCCAGACCCTGACTGGTAACTGAGGATCACTGGGCAAGAGAAGGAATAATGCAGTGTGGAGGTGAAGATTTTTCTTTGATTCTTGGTCACGAGACTCTGTCAGTTGTTTATGTTAGAGGGGACATCAGATAAGAGATGTAGAAGTGCTCAGAGCTCCTTGTTTCAGACTCTCTTGCTGAAGGGCTGGGCTGTGCTGCGACTGGTGGCTTGGCTCCTTCCCCTGGAGCCCTGCCCCTCCTTTTAAAGGCTGAAATGTGGGAGCAGGTTGTGGGATTGTCCAAACTCCTTATATAAGTGAGTCTCTATTTTGAGCAGGAAGGGTGCCAGGAGGCAGGGCTGCGTCCCTCTGCCAGATGTTGGGGGCTGGAGGCAGTAGGGGAGGCTGGAGAGGGAAGGGGGTGGGGGGAAAAGGGAATAATCTGGGCTGAAACTGAACCCACCAACCGAGCCGGCATCAAGCCTATCACTGAGAGGAGCAGCAGGGAGGCCACTACTGGCGTTTTGTTAGACAGGGACTGGCTTCCGACTTCTGGGGTCGGTGAAGCTGTCTGGGTATATTTCATAGCAGCAGGACTGCACATGAAGGGACATTAAGCTGTTACCAGAGACCTTTTCTGTCTGCTAGCTCGCTCTGCTGCAAAAGTATTGCTATGGAGATAAGCAAGAGAGTTTCCTACAGCAACAGTGGTAGAAACTCCTCTTTCTATCAGGCTTTCTATAGCCCAAAAAGAATTAAAAGGGCTTTACGAATGGGGAAGTATCTATTCAGTTAGTGTCTTCCTCTTGTCATGACTGGAGTCACCCAGAATGAAAACAGAAATTATCAAAGGTTTTAAATGTGGTTATAGTTTCAAGGTGGTGACGCATCCTGCTCAAGACTGTAAATAATGCCAGTAACAGGGATTTTTGTAACAACGGTTAGTAACGCTTTACTCTTAACATGCTGGGTGAAAAGAGGAGAGCGCTGCAATGCAGACTTGCATCTGATTTTTTTTTTCCTTGGATTCTTCTGTGTGCAAAAGAATTCTTTTTATGAAATTATGATGATAAGAATGATAATGAGAGGTTGATTAAGCTATGGCACACAATAGCTTCTAATTAGATACGTTGCCTCGGTCAGAAACTGAAAACCCATAAATTTTTACTGCAGCAAGAAATGCTTATCATTCAACCAACAGCAACCAGCAAAACCTCCCAAACTGAAGAAAAAAAGGTTAGCTTGCACTTTAAAGGATGCAGAATGTGGCAGGCAATGTAAAAAAGGTAAATAACAAAAATCTGAATACTTACTAAGGAAGCAATGCAACTGGGCATATTCTGCAAATATGTGTGGTGCAGGCTACGCGTACCATAAAGTGGTCTGCAGACTATAAAAAATATTTACTTTCTAATTCAATTTATTATAATTTTGTTACTGTGAACTAAATTTGATATCCATGGGGCGATAGACCCATGGAGGTGATAGACCTCCTTGCTGTCCAATGTCTCTTGAACAGCTTTTAAAATACGTATTTCAATATAGTTGCAGAGTGCAGGTACAAAGTTTCCAATCATGACTGTTTCCGTCACCTGGGGAATTAGAACAAGTTAGAAAAAAAAGACCAAACCACCCTAGAAATGGTCAGAATAATAATTCTGAATAATGAACTCATTTGTGAAGATGTTAAAAAACATCAGTCTGCAAATAGAACAAGGTGTGAAATTTGTCATGGAAAATGCGTTACTTCTGACTGATCTGGCCTTCGGGAGTGGGCTTCCGCAGTATCAGCCAGATAATATTCTGCTGGCGCATTTCCAAGAGCAGAAGCCAATGCTAACTGAAAGGAAAAGCCTGGAAGCTCCTGGCTGGGCCCAGATTGCACTTGATTGCCCTGATGAGTTCCACCTGGGCCCAGGAGACCCATTTAAGTGTGGGCAGGGCCCTTGTTCCTGGTTGAGGTGTGCTGGGGGGTTGCTGCCCTTCTGCTCCCCCACAGCCCTGGCCTGGCGGGTTGGTTGGCCCTTGTGCGTTGTGTTTCCTGGGGTAT
The DNA here is from genome assembly GCA_947846985.1 of Fratercula arctica. Classification (NCBI taxonomy): domain Eukaryota; kingdom Metazoa; phylum Chordata; class Aves; order Charadriiformes; family Alcidae; genus Fratercula; species Fratercula arctica. The sequence continues at coordinate 34,958,769 of CANTUZ010000010.1, forward strand.
AAGGTAAGGGGGAAGCCTTGAAAGGGGAGGGGGTTTTTTTTCTCTTTTTTTTTTTTTTTTTTTTTTTTGCTGGCAGCGTTGTTGTGGAATAGCAATAGAAAGATATTTTTGTTGGGAGAGAAAAGCTGGTATGGAAATAAGGCAAAAGGGAGCTGTATAAATCCTGGTGAAGGTAGCTGCTGGTTCTGGCCTTGTGTAGGGCTCTGTAGGGACCTTCTGTTTCCTTGCACCTGCGGCGTGGGGCTGGATGGGGAAGCCATTTCTCCTGGCGTATTTGTCCCACGCGCCATCCACCTCCTGCCTAAACAGCCTTGTAGGTGGTTGCTGAGTTAACTTGTAGCTCTTCACAGGCATAAAAGCACAACTCTGCTGCCAGCAGCATGCTTTGAGGACTCTGCCCTTGGAGACTGGGGGCAAGAACTAAAGTTGTTCACTGCAGTATTACATCTGTAATATGCTGCTACTCGTATTGGGGTGGGGGGGGAAGTTTGGCTGCTGTTTTGTGAGACAACAATTCTGTAGACGCCTTCAGTCCCGCTGTCTTGCGACTTGAATAACTGGGTTAAACTGGCTGAGGACTAGGAAAAGTGATTACACTTAAACACAGCGGCATGGAGGTCTGCAGTGGAAAGCTTCTTTTATCTGACATTTATCTGCTCCTTTGTCCATTGGTGCGTTTCTTTTTTTTTTTTTCCCCCCCTGAGACTGTTTAAAGGATATTGAACCACTTTTTATTCTGTGACTGAGATTTTTGCGTGCATTTGAGCCGGTTATTTCTACGGCAATTTATCCATAAAATTACACTATGGGCATGCTTGGGTTTCTGAAATATTGTCCAAACCAGTCATTTATTTAGGATGGGGAATGTTATCCTTGTATTTTTAAGAACTGTGCTACTATAAATAATAAGGAGAAGTAAATTTGGTTGTTTTTATTGTTTTATGCAGAGTAGTGCATAAACATTAAAGGAATAAGTAGAAGCAGGATGGGAAAGAGGGAAGGACTGAATATAGAGGAGATTGCTTTAATTAAAATCTGTGAGAGTCTCTGATTTCTTTGACATTTTAAATTGCATTGAGCCACGATGTAATTTAATTTTGAAGCCATTTAAGTAGTCCATTCTTGAGTACTGACTGATTATCTTTTGCTCCATATACAAAATTTGAATAACAATTTATCTTATTGTTGGAAAAGTGAGTACTGCAGCATGGCTTCTACTTTTCAAAAATATTTTCAATCAGTAATCAAGCCAATGTCAGTTGCTGTGAATTAATGGAATAAAACTCTAATAGCTGCAGTGGGTTAACAGAAGTACTGTTAAACCTTGCACCAAAGATAAGTCTTATATGAGCTGTTACAACATGTCAGGATGTTCAACAGTCCCAAATTAAGTCTAAATTTTCTTGCTCTTGTAACTTAATTTGGACTTTTCATTCTGCTTTGCACCTATATAAGTATGTGTGGTATTTTTGGAATCCAGCTCTGCTGGCATAGTTTTGAGCCCCCATTCACTGACTTCAAGGAAACTTGTCTTGCTTGATTCTTTTGAGTACCACCTCTGATGTCTCCTCCTAACAGAATCACTAATCATCCTTCTGTAAGTGTGTTGTAATAGTTCGGCCTGAGTTAACGGTGATGTTTGAGCGTCTGCTTTCATCAACCAACGTTTGTCACATGGCTGCCATCATGGCAGATGCCATGCTCTTCTGTTGAGGGGTCTCAGGGCTGGTGGTGATGGAGGCTTCCTTTGGAAGGAAAGGAGAAGCACCTCAGTAAGAAGGAGGAGCCCTGAGGAGTGTGCTCAGGCCAGCTGGTTTCATCTCTTCTGCCCATTGTGGGGTTTCACTGTAGTTGGATGGAACTTCCTCCTCCTGTGCTGGGAATGCCTTGGGGCATGAGGCTTGTTGAGCTGTTCTGGGAGAACGTACCATGTCTCTGGGCACAGATCGAAGTAGTTACATTAGTACGAAGCTTTATGTATGTGCACATATATAAGGGAGCAAACTAGCTCAATGCAAACATAGGAGCATAGCAGGAGCATTCAGGAAAATGCGTTATTTCAACATAGCTCGTTTGCCATCCATATAACTGAAATTTGGAGCTCTGAAACACATATTTTTATGTAGAAAGTAATGACTGTTCTTTTACTTCCAAGGCTTATCTGTCAGAATTAATAATTGTTTTGGGAAAGTGTCTCCATTTCTGGAGTAGAAAAACCTTGTAAAAGCAAACTAGTTTTCAGGCTGGTAAGCATTCAGATCAGGTGCTGAAGCATCACAACAGCTACCTGTTCTCATTATTTGTGGGCCCAGCTGTGTGTTTTTCTATCTGAATTAGACAGAATTACCTGCTGTGATTTCAAAATGAAATTGTGAATTTTCCTGATTTGTACCTCTTGTAAATATTCACCATCTTTTTTTTGTCCCTTTTCACACTAGAAGACCTTAAAGTTCATTGATGCTAGGATTTCCTGTTATTCAAACGTTTGCTCAGCTGTTACCCCTTTACTGTGTGCTTTGTAGATTATCTACCATATCTACTCTATTCAAATAAAATTATTTTACAGCCGGAGGTGTTGATCAATAAATATGGTTAACTCATGGTTTTTCACAGAATGCCAAATCAATGAGATCTGCGATCTCGCCTCTCAAATATTTTAAATTCGTATTGAGCAATGTCTTAGGGAATTTCCTGTTTATTTGGAGCTAATTAGGTCCTTGAATTAATTGCAAGTGTGACTTTTGGCATGTTCTGAATATTTTTGTATATCCCAGAAATGAAAATGCTAGAAAAGCACTTAGTATTTTGAACATATTCATCTTAATGGATGATTCCCAATCTATAAAAATGCAAGAGGAAATTGTTTTAAGCCTTAAAAAAGCCATGCAGTATCTAGCTGTGGAAATAATTTCAGAAGCTTTCAACATGGATCATTTTAGTATACACAACAGCTTGAGCTCATGCAAAGTATGTTTAGTTTCATGGGGCTACTGTACTTGCAAAGTATGAGCAATTTTTTTGTCCTGCTTGGAAGAAAAATAGATCCAATGCATACATTTTCTCCTAAGCTGTGTGGTTTTTTTTTAACGAGATTCAATAACAAAAAATATTCCTGAAGGTGCTTATAGAAGAACCTGTACTGAGCAGTTCTGTAAGAACTGAAACACCTTAATTTTCATGTCATTTTCTTTTTGATAGAAACAGCAGCTATATATTGTGCTTTTGAAAGGAATATCTGCAGTGTTACTCCATTGGGCATCTAACGTATTCTGACTATTGATTCATGAGATGAATGCTGAGGTGAAATGCTCACATGGAAAAGGATCCTGGAAAGATCCCTTAATCTATTCGTAACCTTTACATTAAAGTGCATGTGTGGCCCTTTGCAAGGTGCAGCTGCGCTGGGCCCTCTGTGCCAAGGAGGGGTACGGATACGGGCTGGCTAGTGACCAGTCGCTTGGGCAAGTCAGCAGCCCCATCATCGCCTTTTGGGAGCCTCAGTTTGTGGTTGAGTTTCCAGTATTGCAGTGGTTTGTGCCACGTTTCTGTCTCTTCTGGCATCTTTCGCAGGTTTAGTTTTAAAAGTGATAATAGGGCTTGTTCAGGTGACACCCTGCTGTGCTGCCATCAGTCACTGTCTTAACTACCTTGTAGTCACTGATCTGTCTGTCCAGACTCTGTGAGCTCCCCGATTCCTCCACACTTTCTGTTTCCAGTATAAAATCTCCCATCTGGAAGAAAGAATCAATCATGTACCCTCTATTTATGATCCTGCCACTGTTTCCTCTCAGCTGTCCCTTTACAGCTCTTCACTGTCACCAGCAGAAGGTATAGGTAGTCGGGGCTGTGTCCGTTGCACCGCCTGCATTTCCCTGCCCTGAAGTGTTGCCCGTCTGCCCTTTCACGTTGTGTGACGAGGTGCCCTTCAGCTTCTTTCTGCAGTGATGCCCAGTGTCCAGGGCCTCTGGTATTCTCTTTAACAGACTCCCCAGGTACTTAGTTGCCACTTCCCGGTGCTGATGTTTTATAATGATGTACTCACACTTCACAGGGTAGTACTGCAGCACTGGCAGCTCTGCTGCTTCTCTGGCTTTTGAGCCACCCAGGCAGACTCTGCGTGGGGCCTCTCGAGCTGTGTCGCTGCGCTCTGTGGTGCTCGACCTTGCTACCTGCCTGCCCCCTTATTCTGTTCTTGAGCTTTTCCCTGTCCCCTCCACCGCTTTTGTTCCTAATAACTAGAAGTTATTATTTGAAACTGTGACCACACCACAGTTCTGACTTAAATTTTGCAGGTAGTTGGAGCCATTACTTTTGTGCATCTGGAAATCACGAGTCATTCGTGCCTTCAGATCTCTCCTTGTGTTGTTCTTGTTTACTCTATTGCTTCATGCTTTTTGTTCTTTAGTGTCCCTTATTTTAACATAGAATTGAGAAAATTGTCTCTAAATAAGAAGAAATCTAATCCAATGCTTATTTGATTCAAACTCAGGGGCTTTTTTTTATGTTTCAGAAAAACGTGTCCATCTTCTTAATCTCTATTTAAAGTTTTTGCCTAAGGCAGAGAGAGGTATTGGGAGGGTGAGAAACCTTGAAAAGGTGAGATTTTTCTCCAGTCACCAGGTTGAAATGAGTTTCTATCAGCCTAATGCTTCCAGTAGAGAGATGCTTTGATAAACGCTAGGACTTTAGATGCTTAAATGAGCCCTTAATTGTTTGAGGTTCATTTTTTCATAGTTGTAGCTGTTCCATAAGAACATATGCTTGTGCTCTAGATGCTTTTAAATTCAGCAGTTTTCCTTTATCTGAACTACTTCAACTTTATTTGTGTGTTTTCCTGTTTTGCTTTTATGAGTCACAGTATCCAATTCTCCAAAGTATTATCTTGGTCTTTTATCTCCCTGTAAAGTGCTAGGTGATACCTTATATGCAGGATGTTTTATTAAATTGAATTTGTTTGCTTTGTATTATACCGCAGATCCTTTAGTCTTTGTGAATCTTATCCTAGGCAGGTCTGTCCTTCCTTCCTATCCCCTCCCTCCCCTATCTTTTCAATCCAGATGTCTCTTGGCTGAGAGGCATTGCTCTTATACAGCTATTGTAAGCGCAGATCAGACATCCTTGACTCTGTGGTATTTCCCCAGCGAACACACTTGTGCCTTTTTGTAGCTTTCATCAGAGATACTTTACAGAGTGGAAAATTCTTGGGCTTAGGTTAGAGATAGTGGTGGAGGCAGCAGCAGCTCAGAGGAAAGTCGTATTAATGAAAAGAAATGAGATCTTCCCAAGAAGAATGGAGGGGCCAGAAAAGATCAGTAATTGTAAACCTCTATCTTGGAAGGGGCCTTGGATGAAACGGCCCTTGCAGCCTTCCTGTGGCAGGCAGAATCTGAAGGCAGGTGGTTTATTTACCAATAAAACGTGTGTTTTTTTTTTTCCCTTCAAAAAGTTAACCTTGCTGACTCTTTTCTTATTATCCTTCCAGAATGGAACAAGATAGGCCAAATCCATCTTCACTCTTCCCTTTTAAACCTTTTCATTCTCAGCAGCATTAGATGTAAGATGCCTTAAAATTTCTTCAGTATTTTTAGGAACTACTTGAGCTTGACAACCAAAGAAACCCAGCTTGATTCTCATGCTGAGTTTGTGGATCTAAAATGGTTTTTACTTGGGAAGAGAGCACTTGTGCTAGGGAATTTATAAAAGTAAAAATTGTGAAAAGGGAGACTGCCCTGCGTAATGACAGTGGCCTTCAAAGGAAACCAGTGTTTTCCGTTTAATTTTGGAGTAACATGATTTCTCAATCTCATGGTTATTAACATAGATCCTGCAAAGCAATTGCAAAACTTACCTTATGGTCTTTATTTCACAACTTAACAACTTTTTCATAATTTTAGAAAGAATACAGCTTTAGGTTACAAAATAAGAAGTATCAGAGCTAAATAAAATAGCAGAAAATCATACTCTGCCCACCTGTTTAAAATATGCAAAGAAATAACAGAAGTGGAAATTACAACTGCCACTATCACCTGAAGAAAAATGGCTTGGGGTCTTATTCCAGTACCCTAACAAAAACCAGTGTTTTTTTATTAAAAAGAGCATTGGGTTTTTCTATCGACCAATTTTCTTTTTGTGGTTGGAGCTCTGATGCGCTCCCATAGCAGAGGTGTTTAAAATGTCCGTCTACTCTTTTCTCTTAAACCAAGTGGACAATAACACAAGTGAAAAATATTTTCACATATGTGGTACTTGTGCTGTCTAAATATCATCTGCCTGATCAAACAGTTTGCATTCCCATCTTTTGTGTCCCTTTTTGAAAACAGCTCTATTTCACTTGTTAAATTTCAAAACCACTTTTGAAATGGAAATCAATCCCTAACTTAATTTAAATCTAAAATTGCTTGCATATCAGAACAGCCTGGTCTCCTTCAGGCATTTTATTAGAAGTACCAATTAGGGACATAATTTAACTTGTGAAATATACAAATCACATGGAATTCACATGTGCTACATAAAGGAAAAACATGTGTGAATACTGTAAGACATGCATTTCAGAAGCTAAATTGCCTGTCATCATACTCCAGGGCCCCTGTGCACTTGTCTCATTCTCACTGGCTTGGCAAGAACACAAAAAGGAATTAAAAATGTAAACATCATTTGTATTAAAAAAGGAAAGCAAATCTATTGCGCATTTGTTCATCTTCTTATGCTGCAAAAATCTTCACAGAATTGTACCTGGGAGATAAATAGGTGCAGGTTTTTCAAAGTAAAAAGTGGCCTTTTGGGTTCCAGGCCAAACTTAAGCTGTTAAGAGCTGATGCCCCAAACGCAAGACGCCCAGGAAATTTTGGGTCATGGCAATTTTATTGAGATTTCTGTCCTCCCTCCCTGAAGCCATCCTTTTTGTTTACTAAACTTGTTTGTGTGTCACAGTGGGGTAAAAAGAGGCTATAGGATTTTCTCTGCCTTGCTGTGATAGGCATCACCTTGGCCATCACCTTGGGGATTTAGGCAGGGAGTGGAGTGCTCGTACCTGCCCACGATTTGTCAGTTTGAGGGGGAAAAGCTGACATTTCTGAATGAGTCTTGTATGAGTCTGAATGAGACTTGTATTTCTGCAGAGGCTTTTGTAATGTATTTGAGCATCATGTAGTACTTCAATGGGTACTAAACTCTGAATAACAAATACCTTTTTTTGGTAACAACTAATCTCTGTCATGGTGCACTGCTCATACAAGTGAGTTATTATTCCATCTATATAATTCCATGCAAGCTACTACCTATTACTTCATCTCTACCCTCTAATTTATATTACCTTTAAAAACACAGATTTAATTATAACAATTTTACTCTCAAGATTAAATATATACTTGCCCAGAGAACAAAAGATAATAGAATAAAAATCAGTTAAGCAAAATCTAAATTAAATTCAAGTTATGTTGAAACGGAATGCAGTTCAAGTAATGATCACAAAGAAAAGAGGGTAAGTACTTTGCTTATTGGGTTGGAGGAGAAATAAATACAATCAGTGACAGTCAAACAGCTTTTGTATGTACAGTAAGATTTTTGGGTAGATTAACATTTTAATTATCCTGTGAAGAAGAAAATACATCAGATGAGGTTGCCTGCCTGGAGCAAAACTGAGTCTGGTGCAGAGTGGCAGAAGGGGGGTTCCCGCGGCCGGCCCCCATGCAGGGCACTGGCAGCGCCAGGCCCCATGCAGGGAAGTGCTGCAGGGGGGCTGTGTCTGGCCTGGGCTGGGAGCATGGCAAAATCACAAAGGTGACAGTTTTGCATCAGCAAAGTCCTGAGCAGAAGCCAGGAGCCCAGTGAAGGCTTTGCCTGAGGGGGCAGGGGTTCACTTTAGTCTTATGACAGATCCTGCTTGTCTGCTTGAAGGAAAAAAACCCCACAACTTTGGTAATTAAATTAATATTCCCCTTTGCCTTCTAAACTGATGGTCCTTAAGGATTAAAGTGAAAGATGCTACTTTTTTCTAGTTAAATAGGATATCTTTCTGGGGCAGTGTCTCCCCAGCGGTGTAAAGGATAGATTCGTGGTGTCAAGACGCATTTTATTTAGTGGGGGCTGCAGCTCTCTCAAATAGTGTTGTCCCCCATGCACAGTAGGGGGGCTCCTTGTCCTGCCTCCAGGCCAAGTCTGGCAGCTGGACTTGCCTGGCATCTCTGCTGCTGAGCCCTTGGAAGCTGCTTGCGAGGTGGTTGTGGTTTCCCCCCACTAGCAGCGGGATGGTGTGGGGCAGCTGCCCCTGGTGGGAGGGCAGCCACTGCCACTGAGCCACCCCACCTTGCTGTGGCCCTTTCCTAGGGGAGACGCGTCCAGATCCTCACGCCTTGGAGGGTAATGCAAACTGCTGTAGTGCAAATGAGGAACCCCTCTGTGTCTCAAGGCATAAGGATAAGGGAGGTCTTGGTACTGTGGTATAGGTAAAGGAGGCGGGGGGGGAATCAGCCCTATTTTAGAGTCAAAAGAGAACACCCTAACACGAAGGAGGAATCTTTCTGGTCTACAGATCACAAGGCTCATGGGCATCAGTGCCATTGCATCAGCACTCACTCCAGGTTTGGTTACGTACTAGTTTAAGAACGTGTGTACCAAGACTGAAGAGTGGTTCTGTTTGGCAGTGGCTGGTAGCAGGTGCCTGGGGAAACATAGAAAAAGACAAGGAATGAAACTACCAGTTTCCTGGAATGGATCAGAAATGTCTTCAGGTGGAGATGATAGCACCTTTGCAGTTAGTGCTAAATGTATTTAAAAAAAAAAAAAAAAAAACAAACAAAAAACCACAAAACACCAAAACAAACAACAACTTATTCATTTAACTGACTGCTTACTGACCCCATTTGAATGTTAGCATCTGCAGCAACCAGGGTAATGAGTTTCCCAGTTCAGCCACTTTTGTGAAATCTTTCCATTTCCTTGGTTTGACTCTACCATCAGATAACTTCATTTGGTTTTGCCTATTTCTTATATATAATGTGAGACAGTTAATAGTCATTCCTTATTCATCTTCCCGTGTTGCTCCTGAGTTGACAGACCTGGCTACAGTGCTGCTTTGTCATAGTTCTTCCAGATCACAGCCGTAACCTACGTAATTGTTCCTTGTGCAGAAGTACCTCCGATCACCCACTCTGTCTTTCTACTTTCCAAAATATACAGTACGCTTACTTTCAGAAAGGGAGGCTGGATCTATGCACGGTGCTTGAGAAGAGGGTTGAGCTGAGTGGTGACACGCTGATTTGTTTTCTGTTCCTCTTTTAACTCACAAGCTTCACTTTTTTTTAATTATTATTATTTTGGCCAACAATGAGAGTTGAACTGATGTTTGCAGCCTTTTGAGCACGCACAGTAGGGCCTCAGGAGATTATGTACCCAGTTAGGGTGACTTCTTTTGCCTTAAATTGGAGCATGGCACATGGGATAGGGTATTGCAGATCTGTGATACTTCCGTAACAGAACCGAGGCCAATGGAATTGTGTTTGGTTTTGTTATAAACACCAAACTTGCTGTAGGTCACTATAGCTCTCAAAATTCAGAGGGTGAGGGATCGCATCTCAAACTTCCTTTCCTTCAGGATAAGGATTCGTGGGTAAGGGGGTATCTTCTGGAAAGCTGATACTTCAGTAGAAGGGATTGAAAGGAGTCATTCCAAATCCCTTACAGTTGCACTCCAGAGGATGGCTGGAGTTTGATAGCTATCAAAGACTTAATTGCCAGGGCTGTTAGTGATTGTGATAGTAGCTGGTCTACGCTGGAAAGTTAATGAACTTCTTGTAAATAAACATGCTGAAGTGTGGGGAAGGATGAAGTTTTCCTGCAGGCAGTTGTCTTTATTAGAGGGAACCTTCCTTTACAACTCCGATTTCGGCTGTTTATTGCATGGGTGATTGGAGACAATGAAGGTGATGCAAAAAGCTGTCAGAGCCCAGGATGATTTGGGAGGAGATTTACCAAAAGTGGAAATTTCCAGGTAATTATCAATTTATGAACCTGCTAAGCCAGTCTTCATACGGATATTTTACTTCAGCTTCTAATGTGGTATGGTACTCAAAATAGGCTAATTCAAATCTACCCAGAGTAGTCACCGAAACCAGAAAGATTATATGAAGATATGGGGGTTTTTTATTTTCCTTCCTTTACATTACCATTTTGATGTCATCATTACCCTTTTGATAAAATCAATAGCTACAAATACAGTTTGATTTTTATTGTACAGCTGCAATGTGATTTAAAAAAAGATTCCTGTTTTATAGCAGCTAACCTGGAGTGCAATAATTTATTCAAATCCTTTATTCAAAACAAAAAAAAAGAAAACTTTCTGCCTTCTAATAGTACTTTTCTGCTATTAACTTTCACACTTTGCAAAGATACCGCTGGGAAGGACTCACACAGTTAATTCAGTCCTGCCCATCTGCTGGTTGCTGTTTTGACTAATGCATTAAAAATCTACTTGTGAATGATTCCTTTTAGGTTGCTATTTATTAATGGATTAAGAGTGGTCTTTTGAAGTGAACAGCATGTACGCAGCAAACTGTTTTGTTCAATTTAAATGAAAAAGAATGAAAGAAGCGCTGTTAGCTTAGTTCTTTGAACCTGTTTGGATCCAAACATTTGGTTTGAGGTATTGCTGTACTACTTTTTTTTTTTTTAATAGTATGTCCTGGAAACAAAACAAACGAATTTTGAGGGTTTTCTTCTACCTCTTTTTGTGAAGGTTCTCTTCTTCAAAGACAAAGCTAGCTGAGGGGGTAGGTGATGCTTCTTGTGCCCAGCCTCACGGTCTCTGCAGCTCTCTGCTGTAGCAGCAGCACTGCTGTGGGAGCCTCCTCTGCTCCCGTGCCCAGTGAGCAGGGGTGGCACTGGCTGTACCCGCACCGTGCCCACCAGGATGGACCTGCAGCCACAGTAGCTGCCCCTCTCTAGTCCCTGCTGGCAGGGAGGTCTCCGGTCCAGTTTTGAGACTGATTTGTTCCTGGAAGGAAAGCTGGTTGTTTCCTGATGCTGGAAATCCTCTGAAGACGCTTGCCCACAGGATCACTTGCATCCTAGGCTCCCCTCTGCCCCTGTGGTGGCAAGGGAAGATGCTGCTGGAGCTTGCCTGGAAGTGTCGGCACAAATCTGGGAGGTCTCTGTCCCTGCAGCACGTGAAAGGTGGCAGCATCTCTATGTTTTGGTTAGGTAGGTTTGTAGGTAACTGTTATTTACCTTTGACGTAGCGTGGGGATTTTCACTGCTTGTTGTAACACAACAAGTAATATGTCAGAGCACCAGTAGTGTCGCAGGTTTATTTGCCTGGCAGACTTTTTGCATAAATTCAGTAGGTCCAAATAAATACTTAGAGTAGAAGTAGTAAACCCTGATGTATGTACTGAGGCCAAGAACTACCATCTGGTTTTCTGTAAGGGTCACCATTCCCAAATGATATTTAATACTCCTCCTCGTTCCTATTAGGTGATCGTGGTGACTGGAAGCATGACAAAGAAATGAGAACAGAAACAGCAACAGCATGCGGAGAAGCAGTTAGCGGAGCTTGGTCTAATAACAAGCTATATTGCATATTTGGCAGCGGCACTCATAGTGCAATGAAAAGCATCAAAAAAAAAGTCAGTAGAACAGTAAAAATAGGTTTCATGAGAGTGGAAGCTTCCTTTTCATAATGAAATGCTACGTGAGGGATTCTTGCTCACTGGCTTGAAGAAAGCATAAGAAGCCCATGGGAAGGACCGAGGGGAGGCTGTCCTCCCCTTGGGCCTGTATTTGCTTCAGTGCCTAAATCAATCCTTTTGGGAAGGGCAGGAAGGGGCAGCTTCTATAATGTGCTTTACTTTCTGGATGTATCCTCCTGGCTACATGGCACAGTGATTGTTTGAAAGCATAACTTTTATTACAGCTATGCATTATTCACACAGAGGAAAAAAAGTGTTAATTATTTCTGCTTGGTGCATTCAGTGATAACCTGCTGTTGTCATTTTTTTTTCCGTAGATTTCTTGAAGTTTTTCATTTGTTTCTGCTAGGAAATAGATAACTTCTGGTGATGAAATTGCAGATCCGTAGTGCATTCCTTTTTAAAAAGGACAGGTCCAAATGCTACAGCTGGTATAATTTTGTGGCAAAGAACCATTCATTTGTTTTACCTGTACAAAATTAAAGAAACGAAAACAATATGTTTAGCCTGCCATGTAAAGAAAGAATTGATTGATTAGATTTAATCACTAAAGAAAAAAGTCAGTGCTACAAGTGTGATCCCATCCCCCTGCCCCAACCCTAAGTAGGATCATTCAGAGTGAAAATACGGAACAGTTTGACAGATACTCATTGGTATTTTCACTGCAATGCTCCATCAACATAATTAAGCCAAAAATGAAGATTTAAGATCGAAATTTTCATCGCTCCTTAGAAATACAAGGCAAAGAGTGTAGAGCCAGTGTCTAACAACTGTGCAGTGGAAAGAGTAGAATCATAGAATCATAGAATGTGTTGGGTTGGAAGGGACCTTTAGAGTCCTCTCGTCTAACTTCCCTGCAGTGAGCAGGGACATCTTTAACTAGATCAGGTTGCTCAGAGCCTCATCCAGCCTGGCCTTGAATGTCTCCAGGGATGGGGCCTCCACCACCTCTCTGGGCAACCTGTTCCAGTGTCTCACCACCCTCATTGTAAAGACTGTAAAGAAATGACAGACTCTGAATGGACTGGCTGCTTAACAGTTTTTTGTCTTGATTCCTGTTTTGCCCCACTGTTCAAGACAATATTTTGATCTACGTGGAAAGCTTCATTAAGAATGTTTAATTTTTCTTTACCAAAACTGCTTTCTGTATCATCTGCTCCCAAATGTAAAATTCATTCCATGTTCATCAAAAGATGCTTATGGATGGAACGGCATTGCTGAGCGTGGCTGACTTTGTGGGCGTGCAGTGTTGATGAGCAGGTGAGGGATGAGCTGTGGGCTGCTGGAGCTGCTGCGGCTTGAGGAGACCCTCTGTGTTTGCATCTCCTCACTTTCTGTGAGCAAAGAACTCTGAACCAATCTTTGTGCAAACCTACAGTCCTGGTCATAACTGAAGCATTCACCCAGCAAGTCAAGCTATTGCATAGGTGATAGTTTGCCATTCCCTGTCAGAACAGATAGAAGAGCATTTACACCAGCCCTTCAAAGCTGCAATGAAAGAGCTCTGTTTCCAATTCAGACACGAGGCACATGGGCTTCTTATATTTGCTCAGTATTCCCAATTCACCATTAGGCGGTGGCTGCTCTGTGCAATCTGTTTTGATCTGTTCCCATCTGCTCCAATCTGATGTTTTTTTTCTGAAAAATGAAGCTGGCGGTGTGCGATTGTTGCAAAGGCGATCAATTACTGAAGCTGTAAAAGTGTTCTGCCTGGTGGAGACAGAGTGTGCTTTTACCAGGCTGCTGCGTTTCTTCCACTCCTTAAACATCGCGCAGGTAAACTGCACCACGGGCTGTTGGCACAGACCTCAGCTGGCAGAAGGAGAGGCAGCTCCAGCTGATCTGCCGTTGTACATAAAGACAAATCAGAGGCTCCCTGCTGTATTTCATGTTCTTTGAGGGGACTTTGTTAGTAAGAACAGCTACTGGTGGTGCATGAGTGGCTGGAAAACTGTATTCAGGGAACAGTTGTAAAAAAGAGGGCGGGTGTACTGACTGGAGTTACTGAGCAATCTGTCCTGCGTCTGGTGCTGCTCAGTATTTTATTTAAATTTTTTTGTGTGGTTGATTTGAATATACTTCACAAATTAGCACATAATACCAAACTTGGAGGGAATAGAATTCCAAATGAACTGGTTGAATTACAGAAAGTTCCCCCCATCCTTTCCCCAAAGCATGTGATTTTACTGGTACAGGAGATTCAGCAGTTCAGCAGATAGAAGAGTAAGACCAGCACCTACGCAGACATGGGATACAGAATAGCCCTTCAGAAGAGAATGCTGGGAGTTACTATGCTCTGTTCAATTGCACCTCAATGCCATAAACATCAAGCTTTTGTGAAAAATATTAACACTGCTAGGATGTATGAGGGAGATTCATTTTTCTGCAAGAAAAGAGGAGTCATCCCCCCGCTCTGCTTGTGGTGCTCCAGGTACAGCCTGGAGTATTGCAGGTAGTTCAGGCTCTAGTCTTACAGCTGGCTGCAAACCAGACAAAAGTAGCCTGGAGAAAAGCAGAGAGTGATCATAAATAGATGAAATGGGATCTTGGAGGGCCTGAAAGAACTATGTTTGCATAGGCTTACAAAGAGAAAATCAAAGGGGGAGGTTTGGAGATGACACCAGCTCTCAGATGCAAGAGATATCCATGGAGGACCAGGTAATGATCTGCTGTGCTGTCCTTGTCTAGGGACAAGAAGTAATGTGCTGGACTTACTGCAAGAAAGACTTGGCCGGACAGCAGGGGAAACATCCTAGTGATAAGCTAGGGGTGTGTGTGTGGGTGTGTGTGTGTTTGTTTTTTTTATTTTTTTTTTTAAAAGAAGAAAAAAGAAAAGGATTTTGGCTCTTGGCTCATGCTGTGGACATTGGGCCAGAAACCATAGAATCATCACAGAACAGCCCAGGTTGGAAGGGATATTGAAAGATCATCTACTTCAACCTTCTGTGGGAAAGGGAGCCTAGATGAGATTATTTAGCTCCCTGTCCAGTTCTGTCTTGAAGACTGCCAGTGATGCTGTCTCTACCACCTCCCTGGGAAGGTTGTTCCAGAGAATGATTGCTCTGACTGTAAAAAAAATTTTTCTTATATCGTGATGAAAATCATAATGTAGGTCTACAATGTCATGACCTGTGACTTGTCTAATCCTGCCTCTGAAATAGCAAAAACCTGAATGTCTTCCTGTACAAAAAGGAGATAGTACTTTCTGGTTTGGGGCGAGGGGGGGAAGAAATGGGATTTTTATAAAATATGAATTGTGTAGTAAGGACTTAGAATTATTTGCCTTTTGCTGCTGTCTTAGAGAACAAACTTTCCTACCAGCTAATATATGACAAAGCCGTTGCGTGGCGTTGAGAGGGAAAATATCCACAGGTTACTGCATTAGGCTTCAGATCTAACTTCGGTAGACCCTGAATGTTTCCATCTACTTTAGCAGTAGTTTAGATTTTCAGCAGGTGTATTTGAGAATAGCAGTACCTACTACCAGATGATGTAAATAAATCCTGCTCACTTCTACTTTTCAAATCTGCATATTAATAAATACTGTGCTCCCCTGGATTAAAATTATACATCGTTACTCTGACATAGCAATTACAGCATGTATGATATATGTGAATCTTCATTTATTATTGTCTAACTTTAGGCTTTGTAAAAATTAATGTTTTGGAAAGCTGCTTACATAAACCATTCTTTTAATGAAGCTGGCCCAATGAGAAGCTAGCGGTGGAAAGCAATTAAGTGACACTGCTAGGCAGAGATGACAAAGATGGATCAAACTGTTCTGATAAGAATACTGATTAATCGTGCTACTTAGCTATAAACTTGTTGAAGTTTAGATGTTGCTCTGGTAACCTTTGTGGGGCAGGTGCCTTAACTTTCAAGGAGTGATTAAGTGCTACAGCATGCAGGCTGCTATGCGAATCATAATCTCCAGACTGTCGTGCACCTAAATTAGTAATTTACTAAGTTATGAATATGGGAAATATTTTGTCATGATTATGAGTAATTAAGGCAAAGCTGTATTGGCAACGTCCACCCAGTAATTCATCCTTATTGCTTTGTGACAGAATGTTTCAGGCTGCCTCTGGGAGGGGATTTGAAGAGTAGAGTCAGAATGACAAAACCCACAACCGTAAGGAGGTCCTGTGGATTGATGGCCTTGCAAACAAACGGTTGGTTAATTGGGTAGGGGGTGCGTTCGTGGGAGCTGGAGGCCCTTTTGTATAGGAAGAGATGTATGTCATGCTGAGGGCTCTGAAGGCTGCAGCGTGAGCAGTTATCACTTCAAGGGAAGATGGGAAAGTGAATGTGTCTGTGCTTTGAATGTTAAGCTGCCTAAAGGCTGATTCTAACTAGCGTCAAATATAAGCGGTTATGCGTATGTGTCTTCTCAATTTTGCCTCTCCTGCTAAAGGGGGCTTATAGGAAGGATGGGGGGGGACTCTTTATCAGGGAGTGTCATGACAGGACAAGGGGTAACAGTTTCAAACTGAAGGAGGGTAGATTTAGACTAGATATTAGGAAGAAATTCTTTCCTGTGAGGGTGGTGGGACACGGGCCCAGGTTGCCCAGGAAGCTGTGGATGCCCCATCCCTGGAGGTGTTCAAGGCCAGGCTGGATGGGGCTTTGAGCAGCCTGGTCTAGTGGGAGGTGTCCCTGCCCATGGCAGGGGGGTTGGAACTGGATGATCTTTAAGGTCCCTTATAACCTGAACCATTCTGTGATTCTATGATCATCAATGTTTAATATTCAGGTTCACAACTTCCATTAAAAACTTGTGAAGAATTAGGCTGTTTTCCTGTGTTTTAACTGAGCAAAACCTCAGGTACTTGCTGTATCCTTTACAGCTGTTTTGGCAGGGTGAGCCTCTGAAGGGAAAAGAGGGAAGGGCATGTCGGAGATGGAAATAGGGGGTCTGTGTAAGAAGGAATTGGGACATCTCTGCATAATTTCAAGAAGTGTGTGTTGAGGGCCGCTCTGGGCAGCAGAGCCGGCCGGGCTGGGAGTGGAGCGAAGCGGTCGGCAGTGTCCTGGTGCCGCTCTGCCCGGGGTTAGTGCTGCTGCGGCTGGGCTGCGCGGAGCTGTGGGGCAGCGCGTTCCCTCCTCGCATGGAGACCTTCACTGCTTCACCTTTGCTTTTGTTGCTGGGTTTTTGTTATGTGGTATGAGCCAGACTAGTGCTTTAATAAAAAGTAACGAGTTTTGGAGCACGGTGTCAGACCTGGATAAAGCAGAGGCCAGGACAGAGTCCTCCATGGCCTCCGTTTGTACTTCCCTTGCTTTCCAGGCTCTGCGCACCCAGGCCCTACCTCGGCTACGCTGCACGCAGGTCAGTGCTGTGAGGCTGACTCCTTTCTTCTCATTTTTGCTTTTTAGTCTCCTGTTTGTCACAAACTACTTCTTCTCCTTGTGCACAGGTAGGTCACAGAGGGTTTCTCGGTGTGATGGTGTCAGCAGAGCTCCCTCGCAGAGAGGCACTGGGGAGGATTTTCTGCCAGTGCCGTTCTGCACCACGGGCAGGGCTGCGATGCGCTCTCACCCCTGATGTGATTAAGAATGCTAACCTGACCCCCATAAAAGCACAGAAATGAAGTAGCTCCCATTTTAAGAATCCACTCTAAGAAGCGAGGGAGGAAACATTAATGAATGTTGCTGCCACTTCCCTGACCTCCAGAGGGTTCCCAAACATCCCCAAATACAAGGTGAAATCAATTAAAAGACATACAAATCTGTTTTAAAATCATGATGCTTATCTGATTACTAAATTAGGTTGTACTGGGAACTGAAAGACTAAGAAATATTGAATATTTGTTACTTTCCTGTGTGAAGTTCGTGGAAATAGCTAACACTTCACTTGGATGATTCCCAACCTCCTTGTGAGCAATGCTTGGAAAAATATTTTTAAAAGTTCATAACTAGTGAAGGCTGAGTTTACAGATATGATTTAAGTCATGGTCTGTGTTTTTGCTAAGACTTACGCCTTTTTCTCTGACAAGACCATGCTTGCTTATTTTACTTTCTTAATCCCTCACAGCTTCCAATATTTGTGTTTTGCTCGTTCTAACATATTGGGCTCCTTTTGCAACAGCTGCATTGAAGGGGTTTTTTAAGCCTTCTGCTCTGTTTTGCAGATCTGCTTATCTTTTCCCCCTCTTTTATGTATTGAATTAGACAAACTATGAATTCCTTTTGGACTAGGAAGAAAGATCCAAGACTTAGCAGGTACCAGATGGTGGCACTGGTCTTTCACATCTGACAAGTGTGGATCATGCGGTGAAACAGAAGAAGTTTTATGCAAGTTGTACTGCGTGCCATCCTAATTTTTTTTTTTCCTCTTTCAAGCTGCATAGTTGGAATGGGGAAGGTGACGTTTTTATGCTTATCTTTAGAGAGCACCTAGAGAAGATGAGATGTGTATCTGAGGGAGCAGAAAGGATAAGCCTTGGCAATGTCTAAGCACCGCTAGTACTGTTATTTTCTGTATTTGTATCGTGCTATTACATTTCAGTTGAAACGCAGAGTAGTTTGGATGCCAGCTGAGCTGTGCCAGCTTATACTAGATGAGGCTGTAGTTGTGATTTGTAAAATCAGATGTGCTCCTCATATTCTCAGTCTTTACTAAATCTTACTGTGTGTGTCGTTTTTAATAGCTACCTTTTTGCTGAATGTAGCAGATATTAGCTCTGTAGTGACCTTATAGTTACTTGCTTTATGTTCCCAAAATCTTCACTTTGGTATTTTCAGAGTATGCAGTCTTTCTTCACATATCTTTGGGGAATTTAGGCTTCCTACCTATGCAAGTATTCTATTCCTCTGCTTTAAGGAGGAATGGGTGGAGAAATCTCTATTTGAAAGAGAGAATGATATCTTGAATTCTGTATGAAATATTTTTTTTAGGGAAATATTGAAGATAGAAAAATGCACTTTTTGCCTCTGGAGACTAATCCTTGCAGTCTGTGCTGTGATTCTTTCCTGTTTGGGCACAAACCGTGCCAGGGAAGAGTTGAGCATCTTCGGATGTGAAGGTGATGTGTGCAAAATGAGAACGTAGGTAAGGGCTGGTTATGAACAGCAAACAGACAAATGACTAAATTTTTAAGCAGTATTGCACTGTTTGAAAATGAGGTGATCTATCAATATCACCCGTTACAGCCCGGAGGCTCACACGGCAGCTGTAATGTAAGCTGTAACCAGTGTTAGGTGGAAACAGGACAACAGAAAACTTGCTGACCATCCATACTCCCCCATAATCTGCAGAGCAAACCTTCCTGCAGGAGATGTCACAGCACTACCACAGAGGCAGGACATGGGACCTGCAGCCTTGGGTTTCATCCGCAAAGGGAATTAGTGGGTTCTCAACCCCTAAGGTGTGTTTCTCAATGATGCTGTCAACACACATAGTCTTCAGGCAACTAAAATCCTGATGACTCAGGCAAAAGCAAGGTGAATTGTAGAGGTTCAGACGTCGTGTTAGAGTTCGGGAGAAGTTAACTGCCTTCCAAAGCTACCTGTTGAGCGTTCCTTTAAGGGTTGTGGGTTTTTTTTCTCCTTATATTATGTCTTGAATAAAGCAATGGTGCATGTTTTAAAGTTACCATGGTTTCTACACTGTTGTACATTCCTCGGTTACTGAAAGGAAGAAAAAAAAAAAAAAGTTGAAATGCAGTTGACTTCACATAGTGTGCAGTCTTTCTTCACGTATCTTTGGGGAATTTAGGCTTCCTACCTATGCAAGGTTTAGTCAGCATCTGATCTGTTGCAGCTCTAGTGCATAGCTCAGTTTTATTATAAAACTTTGGCCCTTGCTCTAAATCAGTTTGAGATTTCTCCCTGAATTACCAGGCGGAGACTTTTTGCCTTTTTTCTTTGTGTTAAGTCAAGCTACATTTTCTAGGCAGAAAAAGCTAGAAAAGCTCCCATTTGTCCCGTAAGACGCAATTGTTACTTATGTATTGATGATTAGCAGAGAAACAAAAAAAACCCTAAATTGATGAAATGACCAGTAAGTATGTTATTCTTGTATTAGAAAGTTTTCTGTTGAGTGCATGCTAGGAAAGAGGTTGGTGACGCTTTTTTTTAACTGAAATATGTTTTGAAGTTTCAGTCTAAAGAAAGTATAGACCATGAATCAAACTAGAGCCTGAAAGTTGCAATGTGAAATTACAGGATGTCTCTGTAAACAGCGTGTACTGTTCGACTGACAATTTAATAGCAGCTATTATACATTTTTGTGCTTTCTTAGCAGCACCTGGCATTCTGTGGAGTCAGGCCTTTATCAGACACTTGAAAAATAGTTTTTCTACTTTTACCATATTCTCACAGCTTACCCTCCTGTTGTCCCTTAACATGACTTCAGTTGTGAGCAGTTAGGAGGAACAATAGTTGTTCTCAGTTGTATTTACAACATTATATGGCCTGTGTGCATGTTGGGGTCCTGTCAGATGGCACTGGTTTGCAGTATAAATGGTATTAATGTTGAATTGAACTGTTTTGCCTGAAGTAAGATTTAATGACTTGCAATTTTTTGTTGTTTGGGGTTTGTTTTTCTTGTAGGAAGTGCAGCCATCCTAAGCTGATCATGTGCTAGGAGCTGCCCTTCTGATTTCAGTTAAAGTGCTTCTGTAATCAGAAACTTCTAAGGTGTATATATATGGTTACTGTTGTCTTTTTAGTTGACGTCATTAAACTGTTTTGTCAATGCGCAGGCGTTGCATCTTCTTATTGCTCGTGTTGAGTGGGATACGTAGGGACCAAAGTGAGTATAAATGAAACCAAGGAACTTGCCTTGTGGCTTACTACTGTTGCAATAAGATTATTTTTAGAGTTACTGCTTTCATTCTTCACTGTTGATTCAGACTGTTAGCGGTTACTTTTGAGAAATTGTGGTGGTCAGGTGTGGTGCAGGAAAAAACAAGCATAGCATCATTCTTTCCAAAGAGGGGAAAAAACCTAGAATGTCACTTGCCTGCTTAACTTTGAAGAATTAATCTCTTTGTCAGCACTGATAAGATGAGGAGATTAGTAGTAGCCCACACTTGCACAATTTGTTCGTGGTAAACTCATCTGACTTCTTTCTAAGCAGAAAAATAGGACTTTGTTACGCGAGAAGCAGGGATAATAACTTTAGTAAAGCTTTTGACATCTCATGTAGGATTATCCAAAACTAGCAGCGGTAACCTGGAAATACTCATGAAATAACTGCAGCTAGATACGTCTTTAGCTGAAGACCAGGAAAAGTTTTGGTGTTTGACCTGGCTGGCAGGACTTATAGAGTGGTAGAACGGGTGGGTTGTGACTGACGAGAGAAACTGCCCAGAGAAACAAAGTCAGAAGGTGGTGGAGTGGTTGGGTGGGTAGAGGATGCCCAAATTGGATTTTGAAAGTGCAACAGTCTCATTTGTTCCGCGTATCTGTAGTGGTTAGAAGAAAAAATAAAAAGGCCATATTTCAGTAGGAAAGATGCAAAGTAGGGCTGGAGAACTTCCTAGCAGTAAGAGAGCAGAAGGACAGAGGGCTTGGGAAGGTGTGGACTCTCCGCCATCAGAAATCTTCAAGGCTAGTTAAACACTTCGTCAGTAAGGACATCCCTTCTAGCTCTATTTTGGTGGTAGGAAAGAGAGAGGCTATCTACTGCCCTCGTGTCACTAAGGCAATCGCTAGTGTGGCAGAAAGCAAAGATTTAGGAGTCTCTTATTTATTTATAGGCAAATTCTGTAGCTCTTTAAATAATATGGAGTAAGATGACTGTGAAAGAGGAGCTGAAACAGCTCACAACTTAGTCTCTATCTCGAAAAGAAAATGTTTATGAAGCTGTTCTGCTTTAAACAAATCCCTGAAGCAAATGAATGTTTTGAAGTGGTCCCTACTTAAAACAGGGGATCACAAAATAATTCTGTCAGTGTTCTGTCATTACTCATTGTCCTGGTTCCGGCGGGAACAGGGTTAAGCATTCCATGCCCTGGGAGCCACGCCCACCCTGAGGTGAAAAGGAGGGGGGGGGCGGGCAGTCGGGTTGGGAGCGGGCTGGCGCCTCCCGGGGCCGGACCGGCGGGGAGCGGCGGTTCCCTAATCGCGTCTGTATATTTCTCTGTCCGTGGTGTTGTTGTTGTTGTTTTCTTGTTCCCTTTGCTGTTCTGTTAAACTGCCTTTGTCTCAGCCCAAGAGTTTTGCCTTTTTCTTCTGATCCTTCCCGTACCGGGAAGCGCTGGGCGAGCGACACGTGGTTCTTTGTTGCCGTCTGAGGCCAAACCACGACACCCATGTAGTTTGTTTTTTTCTTTCTTTACAAGAACAAAGCAATTTGCAGATAAAAGGATTCCTCAAATAAGATATTTCTCTACTTTTAATTCCTGCAAGACATTAGTTATACTCCCTGAGAGGTGCTTGTGGTTCTGTTTGCTCTCTTAGCTACCCTTAATATTGCCCCTACCTTGTTCTTTATTCAAAATGTAGTCCAAGGAAAGGCACGTGCTACTTGAGCTTATCCCATATCCTATTTTAGAAATGCACGTGTGGTGGCTCACTTAGGCGAGCTCTAGGCATGATCAGTTTTGCATCAGGTTGTAAATAAGTAGATAAGAAAGTCAGCATTTTTTGCACAATTACTGATTTTTGGCTGCCTAGTTTATGTAGGGAGTTACTCAGCTATGAGGGCAGTGGTAAAAATAGCAGTTTTAACGCCTCCAGTCTGAACAGCCTCAGCTCGTGCGTGTTCACTGGTGAATGCCTGTTTATCCCAGCCAGGTATGCTTCATTACTTTATGTACAGTTTAAACATAGCAAGCAAGTCTGTGTGTCATTCTGACGCGGACTGACAGAAAATGCTGGAAGGCTGATAAGGAGGGAGGGGAAACTGTTTCTCTCTCTTCTAATAGTGACAAATATAATTGCTATTATTACCACTGTGGGCACTGTGACCCAAAACTTGTCAGGGGAAGATGTCAGGGAAACGGGCCATGCTTTGACCTCATCCACAACAGTCTGGGTATAATCGGTTGTTTTCGAAGCTTTTTAGCAGAGGCAGCGTGGCACTTCTGTTTTCTCTGGTGCTTGTGTTTTAACTGCTGGGTTGTTTTTTTTTTTAACCTCAAGTGTTAAACTTGAGCTCAGCTATTTCATGAATTACTGCCTAAAAGCGGGGCCTGTTGTCGATACCAGGAGGTGATCAAGGTGAGGAGTTACCCTTGCAGGCACCCCAAGGGGATGACGGCTCTGCTCTACGCGGAGCTCTTCTCTGCAGGGCCGGTGGGTATGTTCAGTGAGTTTCAGCCTCATTTATGGTTGCAAGAAGCGTCAGCTGGGAGCGTTGTGATCAGCATATATTTAATTTGGAGTAAAAAGCTATCACCCTGTCATGTAACAAGAAGGCAAGTGGATATAGGATGATGTGTTTTGGTTTCCAGGTGGGAAGCTTGAGTTTGTGTTAAGCTGAACCTATCTTCTGGTTTAACTCCCCCCCTCATCCATAACACTTGACAAATGGGTTGTGCTCTCTGCCAGGCAGGACCACGTTAAGTCCAATTGCTTACGAGCGCTTCATGCAATTTTAAGATTCAAAGAAAACTTATCCAAAAAGATATCATATGAAAATCAATAGTTCTCTTCTATGTCATCTTGTTTATGAGCTAGAAGCACAAAGAGGGTTCAGTGGAGCAGGGCTAAGATCAATAGCTCTGTGACTTTTAATTGGACCTTCTTTTACTGCTGGCTGGGTGCTCTCTGCCTTTAAACCTGGAAAATACAAGACCCTTTGGCAACTAGTAACTCTTCCATCCTTCAGTCCCATGGCATCCACTTGCGGACTGTCTTAAATGGAAAGTGGTAAGAAGGGAATTGAAGAGGAAACTTGATTCTTAATGCTCTCGTATAATTTCATTTCAAATAACTTTTCCACCACTTTGGTTTCCTGTTTAAGCTGGGTTAATATATTCCTCTTTACTGCCATTTTACTTTCTCACGTCATTCTTGTTTCCAGTCTAAGCAAGTTCTCCTGTAGTTTTTCCCCCACCTTACGCATGTATATTTGGTGTCACCTTACTTTACAATATAATTCTTATGTATGCAGTGAGTTAATAAAATAACCTTCTCTATGGACTTTCTATGGAATGTGGTGATGATCATAAAAAATTATGTCCGTATTTCCTCATAAAGAAACAGTCTTCTCTTTTCTCACTTCTCTTACTCTGCAATTGCAAACTGCAGTGGCCAAAACAAGGTAGTTCATGCTTCCTTTTCCAGCCACCCATATCAAAAAGCTCTTCTGAAATGCTGTTAATGACATTCCCATGTCCTTCTGGTTTCATTCCCCAATAAATCCACAGAGCTAGAAAAGTCTCTCTTTCTTCCATAGTCTCACTGGGATCATTGCTACCATGGTTTCTCCTTCACAGTCTCGGTCTCTCAGGTCCCATATAATTAAATTTGAATATTGCTCTGCACTTCCCAAATACTCTTGGTGAAACAATTCTATCTGTTGGCAATGTGTGGCTGTTAATGGGGGACCCTTATCATGATAGAACACTTCTCTAGGACCACTTCCTCTGTTCTGCTAAAGGTCCCAACCTCCACATTTATTGTGCTTAGATTTTTATCACCCGTGAACTGGTGGTAAGGGCTATGGTTCCATTTTTACAATGTCTGCTAAACAACACGCAGATCACTGCTTCAAGGACTTCTGCCTATGTAGTGGTGATGGGGTTTATCAGAGTGTGATTTTTCACTTTGTTTTAAGGGGTAGATTGGCAGGTGGTGCTGTTCCTGCTGTTTGTGATGACTTCCAAGTAATGCTAAACACGATGGTGTTCTCTAATTTTTAAAATTCTGCAATAGTGTAACTTTACTGACTTGAGTGGTATTTTTCCCACTGTATGAGAGACTCCCCTGAAAAGGAAAGGATCTGCTCTCTAGCTAATGAGGGCAGATTCTGGTCAAAGATCGTGTTTTATGACTATGTGAAATTCCTCCTCTTGTTTTCATTGAAAACCCAACTGGTGAAATTTTATGCTGTTCTTATAAAAGGTGTGATACAGAAATTACATCCTGGGGGGGAATGGGGGCTGTCGTGGGTCCTGTCTTGTGTCCTGCTCAGAGGATGCTGTAGGATTTGTAGAAGCTTGATGGTAAAGCAGAAGTATTTGGGGACTTAAAAAATGTAGCACAGCCCATTGTGGCAGCTTTGCAAGTCATGATCAAAACAGTCTATAACACTGGACCTTTTACGGTTGTCTCTTTTCCTCACCCATGCCTGTCATCACATTTCCCTTTCTTTGATGGAAACTGGGGCATTTCAGCATCTTTGTGTCAGTTAAGCTGCTTTGCCAAATGAATTGGAGCCTGGGCAAAACTCTGGTTTAGGATGCTTAAATTCAGCTACTTGGGCTTCTTTATGGGAGTGCACCTAGGAAAAAATGCAGCCAAATCAAATAGAGATATTCCCGTGCAGTACTTCTGGGCTTGTAATTAAACTGTCTTGAGCAAAGAGAACAGTCCTTAGGCTGTGGCAACTGCAGGGAACTATGACTCATCTTATTGCTTTTTTTTTTTTTTTCCTCTGGGGTTTTCTGTAGTGAAATACTAGCTCAAGTGCATCATCCAGCTGATGGGTCTACAGGACTTGTGGAGCAGGGCTGGCTTGGGGCTAGTGCTGTGTACAGCGCCGGAGGGCTCCAGGGCTGTGTCCACGTAGCCTATACCCAACAGTACAGACACACTTTGAGTGTTGTCCATAAAGTGCACTTGTGATTTCAGGGCTTACGTGCGGATTTTTCATGGAAAAAAGAGAATTGTACAATTACAACCGTTTACGTAGCATAGTAGGGTGGGGGGAGCACAGTGGGGAAACAGTAAAACTGCCCTGGGGAAGGGAAATATTTTGTTCATTGGTAGAGCTTTCGCTCAGCAATTGCTGAGCTCTGGAACATGCGTTCAGTCCTACTTTTAACTCTCTAATATAATTTTAGTTTTAAAAACTTTGTCCACTGTCAGTTTTTCAAAATATGCAAGTAGAAAAGTGGTGGATTTTTGATATTTATTTGTTTCCGTCAGATCTCTTTGCAAGCGCTATCTAATCTTCCAACCACTATTGCTCCAAGACTACTTTTAGCATTACTGCTTTTCAATTCAAGGCATCTCATTGACTCCACGTTTCAGATTATTCTTGACTGGATATATTTATCAAGTTTCAGGCCAGAGGCTCTCTCAGAGTTATAAGCCTCTTAAAGGGGGGGAAAGTGCTGACATAGCCTTAAATTGTGGTATGGCAAATGTTACACTATAATTACCTTTATCTATCATCAAGCTCCCTTTCAGAGGCCTGGCTGGGTGCCGTGGGCCTCCTGATGGAATGCTCCATTACACTGAGATTTTTCATGGGGGGGGGGGGAAACCTCTAAAGCAAAACATGATAAAGTACTTCTATAAGAGTAGTCTCGGTGGCAGTGACAGGGTGGTGAGAAGAAAAGGGATGATGGTGAGTTGCAGGAGGAAACATTCTGCGGCATTACTAGATCTGTATGAGAGTACAATTTTTTATTCCTGCTACTGTGTCTCAGCTGCATCGCTTCTTGTCTTCCGGATGCTTTGACAAGTCAACATTGAGCATGAGCTGTGAAATTTAAGCAAATAGTATGTGTAATTTTGCTATGTACTGGAGTATTGGACAAACACATACAAGCTGGCAGACACCAGGCTAGCTGCAGAGTGGAAAGCAATAGAATAATGTCAGTCTACTACTGCCCTGGAGCTAACGCACCTGGCAAAAGAGGGCTTGGCAGTTCTGGCACGAGGCTGTGTTGAAGCTGCTTTGCTGATTTCATGACTGATCTGGAGTTCGTGTACTGTGTCGTGTCCTCGGTCTGTGCTCATTTGATCGTCCTGTCAGGTGTTCCACGCTCTGTGAATTGTGGCTTTGGTTTGTCAGCTTCGTGTCCTTAAAACAAAGGGAAAGGAAAGGGAGTACTGAATTGAAAAAGATTGTGGAAGAGGGAAATTCAGACCAAGAACAAAGGGGTAGATGCTTCTGTGGTGCAAAGGCTTTAGGCAGAGGGAGAGAGGCACAGTACTAAAGCACTCTTGTAGGGCTACGCAGACAGTATCATCTCAGTGGCTGGAATGTAACACCCCCTCGTTCTATCTAGGATTTTTTTCATATTAATCGTGAAGACCTATTAGTCATGTAAAACGGATAAAAGGAACACTTAGGGACCGCACTGAAAATCTGTTTGGGAGCTCTGTGAGTGTAGTCAATATATATATATATATGCAGACACGCTGTTTTGGATTAAGTAAAATATTTGTATTTACTTGCTACCTGTCTTCACTGGCTTAAGTGACTCTCATGGTTGCTGTCTGCTGCTAAACTGGTAAGGACGTGGTGTATCTGTGACTGAAATGTAGCCACCACTGATGATGTCAAAAGTGTATGGGAGCAGTTCATGTGCAGATGCTATGTAAATAGATGGAGAAGGGAAGGAAGAATTTGTATATTGGAGAATATTAACATTTTGGGTGCAGGTGGCTACTGAGGTAAATGAGATTCCCACAGACAGCTAAAGGAAAACAGTTTCTGTACTTAGGTCACTAGAGTTAGTTTAGCGTATCAGATTGTGTAATTGCCATTTGAGTATCTTTACATTTCTACTCAGAAACTTGTTTTGATCACGAATAAAATTCACTCTTTTCTAATACAGCTCTGTTTTCTGTTTAGGGTGTACCAAAGCAGAGATGCTTTTAAAAAAAGAAAAAAGTGAATTAAGCTTGTTATAATTGCATCTCTCTTGCTCCGCGTGTTTAGTCATTTATCTCACTACAGAGAATGTAAAATATTCCGGTCATGATGTGTTTGGTTTATTCTTTAGTAGAAACAAATGAAGACCAGTGCATTGAGAATTGAGGAAATAGTTTTCTAGATCATTACGCTGTTGCAAAATACTGAACGCACTAAATATTTCTAAAGATATACAAGATAAACTTATGCTAGGCAGGACTTAAACAAAATCAACTACTTTGTTCCAAAATAATGGAGTCAACTAAGGGGAGTAGTTGGTGTACTTGAGTGGGGGCCCTCGTTCAATGCAGAGTTGCTGTGTCGTGCAACTGCTTATTTATTTATTGTGCAGCCCCACAGCTTTGGCTTAAATGGGCCCAGCAAAGTATGAGGAGGTGCATCTGAAGGGGTGGGCTGGGGAGATTTTGCAGCTGAATTTTTTTTTTTTTTTTTGGCAGAAAGAAAAGGAATTAAAAGGGTGTGGAATATGATGTGAAGCGGCTGTTCTGGCTTAGGATGTTCCTTCTGTGAGTTACAAGAGATCACCTTGAGGAGAGGTGGCAGGGGAGTGTTGGTAACTGAGCAGGTGGGTTTGCTCTTATGTGCCCTCGACCTTTCTGCCCCCAGAAGAAATAGACAATTTATCCATGATAGGTTACAGTGTGTTAAAAAAGGAAAAGAACAAGCCAAAAAGCCCCAAACCTTTGTTTTTAATGTGTCGCATGCTGAATCTACTGCAGCTGGAATTTGAAACAGTGGTGACATCTTCAACGGCCTTCATCCATATTGAACATGGGCACTCTGGACTTTCTCTGGGAAAAAGGGGGAACTAAAGCATCATAGCTTATGATTTGTACATCCTGCAGTGTGGTTGGTTTCAAATTTCTGCAGCAGTCAGGTGGTAGTTATGTGCTAAAACCTGTAAATTATAATTCTATTAGTTTAACCTTCAAGCATCTATAGCAATTCTACAAGAATTTAACTATTGCACCTCAAACAAATTAAAAGTCAAGTTTAGCAATCTACAAACCTAGACTGGAAGACAGATGTTGTGAACTGTTTCTAGTTCTATGAATATCAGTAGACCAGGATGATGAATTTTCTCTGTTAATTATAAGTTTATATAATCAGTGTAACATTTATTTCAAACTGCTCATGATTATTGTCTTGAAGGAGACCAGATTTTTCTCAGGGAAGATAGGAATAAGTCAATTCTTCAAAAAAAAATCTGTGTTCTGGGGAGGAGGGAAAAACCCAGGCACTCTCTTGTTTTGGTTTGGTTTTGTTTGGTTGTGAGTTTTTTTGTACAGAATGAATAGAAGCTGTCTGTCAGCAAAAGTTGTTTTTTCACATTCATTGGGAAAGTCACCGGCAAGGCACGATCCTCTTTCTCAACACCACGTGTTTCTTGATGGTCTTGGTTATATGACAAACTGGCTTTTACACACAAGCTCCAGTTCAGAAAAAAACGTTGTGTAGTCTTAAACTGATCTGTAGCCCAACTTGTTTTGTGCTTTAATGAAATAACCAGATCTTTTTATCAGCAAAATCCAGGATTTTGCTCTTGAAGAAGTGGGGGCTACTAAGTGAATGAAGCTGCACTATCTTATAGCTTCCATATCGCAAGATAGCTGATACATCTATTCAACATCTAAGCATAGAAGTGGAGAACTGGGAAAATAAGTGGATCCGGAGTGGATCCAGGAGTGAAGATCTTGGATGGACAATTGCAGAAATGGGCATCCCTCGGTAGTTAGAATGTTTTCCGTTTGTGTCAACGAAATGTAGGAACTGCACCATATATGAGACTTCTGTTGTTGGAGAGAGGTGTTGGGGGAGCGGTTAAACAGAGGGATACAAGTTTTAACCTGTGTGCCTCTTTAAGGGTTTGTTCTTTACCTTAGGTGCTTTAAGTCACTTTTCGGTGTACAGCTCCCACTCCACAAGGTGGATTTACTGAGAAAGGGTTCGGAGAGATGATTTGCTATCACATCATTAATGGATGAGTGCATGGCCTTCTGCTGTGGAACATGATCAGGGCCTCAAGCCATCTGTTCAGTCTGCGCCTGGCTCATCAGTGCTGGGGTGCTCAGAGGATCGTGTCTATGTGCTGTTTTTAAAAACTGCTTTCAAAGACAGCATCGTGTGGACCTTGATTTGCCCATAGTTCTTGCCTTCTGCTCTCCAGATTGAATCTGGAAAATTATTTTCTTTGGCACGACAAAGAAATGTGCAGATATAATTCATGTTTTATTATACTTCTATAGTTTTTAGAAGAAACAGTAGGATCCAGGGGGGATGGACCCTTTTGTCTGTTTATACAAACCTAACATGGGAGTTTTAGTAGACCTTACTCTGCTGTTTTTTGGCTTTTCTTCTGTTAATAAAATGAGAAGTTAACCTCTATTTCAGGAACATCAAATGAAAAATGCTATTTAAGAAATTATTTTTAAAAAGATGGATTTCTCATCTGTAGATCTTGCTTAGGTCTTAGTAAGAAGACTTTTTTCCTCAAAGCACTTGGCTCTGTTTTAATGTATCTTTATTGTTCATTTGAAATGCTGTGTATTTCTAAATACGAATACAGTGTGTAAAACATACCAAATGTGTCTTATGTTTAAGTGGAAGAACTTTTTCTGACATATTTGTCTAACGTGAAATACTAAGGCAACTGAGAGCTGTCAGGCGTATCTGTCACTTTTAAAAACGGGAGTCCTAGGGGTTGTATCTGTGTTCTTGGAGTGCTCAGGAGAACGTTGGTGTGCTTCAGCATAATGGGCTTGAATGCATTAAAAATGTTTGTCCTGGAGTAGCTGGTCTGAGCGTCTGGAGACTCAAACAGCCTTTTCCTGCATTAGGAGACTCGCTGCACTGCAGGCTCCGACTGAGGCTGACTCAAGGGATGGACTTCTGTGCTTCCATTGAAGAGTCATCAGTCAAAAAAGCCAAATGTGTTTCTCACACTGAAAAATAAGACAGATCTTCAAATATGATTCCCTCCGCTTCTCCCAGGATGTAGGCTTCTATATTTTTAATTTCACTCCACTTTCTAAAAAGGATGGGATAATATGATACAGCGAGCATCTAATTTTCCCTTTTTATGTGGGAGAAAATGCAAGGAATCCATTGGTTTTGCATCTTTTAGCCCTATACAGCTTCTTCCGCAGAGCTCTGGGAGTTGGTGTGGAGATTAGGGCTTGCTAGGGATTAACCAAGTATCTGATTGTTGAGGGAATATAGTTGTTTTCCTTTGCACTCAAACTCCAAATCCATTTATAATAAGGACGAGTATATATTTAGTTTTGTTTACATATATTAGCTGTTCTACTCTCAATAGTCATTAAAAAAAAAAGATAACGTCACTGTCATCATTCTAAAAAGGCTTCGGTGTCTCACCAGGGCAGACATGAAACAAAAGGCATACTAATATGGGCTAAGTTTTGGGAACCTTCCATGAGCATTTCTGTTTAAAATATTTATTTGTGGCGAGATGGAGGCTTTTGGAGTGACCAAAAATGGTATGTTTACTTTGAACCTCAAATAAGTTCTTGTGGCTCCGTATCTCCATTGTCTGCTTCCGTGTGAGCGTTTTTGCTGATCATCAGTTTTAACTGATGTTTAGTTTTGTATTCTGGTTTGTGTGGGAGTGTTTTTGGCTTTTTTGGTTTTCATTTAATATAAATCCTCTGGCATGTGCCAATTTATTCCTCATTCATGATGCCAGTGAGAGGAGAATTGAGTTCTAGAGCATTAGTCAGATGATGTTATGGCCTTTGAAAAAACACGATACCATCTCTGGGTAGCAGTACAACTTCCACGACTGGACTTAGTAATGTGACAGCTGACTGATGAGTGTTGCTGTGTTTACGGAACTGAGTGTGTGGAAATGAAGCAGCCAGAAAGCAAGTAACACAGCTTTATTGCCAGCAAATATGGATAACGTGGGATGAGACAGGCTCTCTTGACCTTTCCAGCTGCTGGTGCCTGGGTGGGGAGAGGGGAAAACCAGCACCTACATTTTGTGTATCGCAAACAGCAGGGTGATGCACACAGCAAAAGCATCTTAATCAAGCGTGGTATGAATGCTCAGCAGTGGCTCCTCCCTGTGCCCCACGCAGCGTCACAAACATGAGCTCTGTGCCTCTGAGTCTGACCTGCTGGGACAGCGTGAGCCAAGGAAAGCTGAGCTGCAGGTCTCTGCCAAGGAGACGGCCTTTGTGTTCCCCGTGGGAGGAGCACGCTGTGCACTGCTCCCGCTGCAGTTGGCCTGGCTGTGGTTGCCAATAGCCCCTATCCACAACCAAAGGTTTTATTGCAGATTTATGCTCAGTTAATACTGCTGCAGACAAGAATTCTTCAGTACCCGACTTTGCTACTTCATATTTTTGAAATGGCCAATATGTGTTCAGTGATCAAGCTGACTGCTTTTCATTCTACGAATAATACGGGCAGCTCTGGCTTTAGAGGTTATGGCTAATGCTGGGAGTAGTTTGGCAATCCAGACAGTTTAATGCAAAACCACAAGCGGTTTGACCCACTCCCTTCTCCGCCCTCCCTATTGAAGTGCTTTATGCTGATTGTCATCAGAGCGATCAAAGCAGGCTTTGTACTTAATCCTAATTGCAAATACTATTAACAAAAAAAATCCCCAAATTCATGGACAGATTAAAGCAGGGTTTGACAACTGCTGTTATTTCTGGATGTTGGTATGTGTCGGGGGGGCTGACTGTGGCCTGTGTAGGTGAGGCAGCTGACACCCGCTGAAGCGGTGTCTGTGCGGTGTGTTTCAGAATTCGGTGTGGGATGACTGCAGTATTGTCCTGGCGGTGAGATCTGGCACAGATCAATAGAGCTACTTGACTTTTCCATCTCCATTTGCGATCAGTAGGATGTTACCTGTGATGTTTTGACTCTAGCAAATCATTAGCCATTAATTCTGCTACTTTCAGCCTCAAAATAGAACTGCCCTTTAAAACTAGTTGTTGTGTTAATCAAACAGAAGTGATTTGCAGCATAATTATACTAACACGGATTCCTTCCAGAAGCCTGAGATGGCTTAAATTGAAATGTTTATATAGTTAATAAAACAAAGTGCTGTTGTTTGAAGCAACTGTTGCACATCCCTGGTTTAGAGAAGAAGATTCCAGCACTATTTTTGTGCTGGGTGGGTTTTTTGGGTTTGTTTTGGGGGGGTTGTTTTATTTTAAGACAGATGGTCAAAAAAGATAGTGACTTTCCAGGAAATGGGAGGCAGCAATACAGCTAAAAAATGAATCAAAAAGTATTTGTTCAGTAAAGCTAGAGGGGGGGGAACACAGGAGAAGAGCAGCTGGGAAATGCTCTGGTCACTGAGGGATAAATAAGTAACCTGTCAGGCTGGGTTCTGAATGGCGTGTCTGAAATCCGGCTGTTATGGGCCCAGAGGGACCTGTGGGTTTGCAAGCAAAGCTGGTGGGGAAGGTTGGGGGTTTTGGGCAGGGTATCGGCCTCCATTTCTGCAAGTGGAAGCGCAGGAGCTGAGTCCCCCCCAGCCCCAGTACCCTCACCATTACAGCAGTCTCGCCTCTGCCTGCTCTGCTGGGAATATTGGTGTCTTAGAGCTTCACGTAAAATTATGGACTTTTACGCTTTGAGGTTGTTTTTCTGTCATTCCATTGGTTTTCTATGTGTTGTTTTAGTTTGGGGTTTTGTCTCTTCCCTCTTACTTCGGGGTCTGCTGGGATGGGGCAGGGGATGTGCTTCCTTCTAGCTGCTGGCAAGTGCCTGGTGCAGCACCTTGCTCCCGAGGGAGGCCTGTATCCCTGTCAAACTCGAAGCGGTCTCCTGCAATGGCTTTACCTAAAGAAGCTGAGAATAGGGTCAGGGCTTCTGCTCCCTGATCCACCCAAGAGACTCTATGGTGGGGACAGGAAGGGACTGGCAGATGTTGGAGTCCCAGGAGGTGGGTGACTGCAATAGCAGTGACTGGCACTAACCTGGAGGTAATGATAGCTGAGGGATCCTGGCATCTTGAGTAACTCCTGCATGGCTTCCTAGGGATATTTATAAAGCTGCAGTAGTGAAATACCTAGCAAATTATCCACGCTATCTGTGAATGAAACCTGGAGTGGAGAAACTACAGCTGAAAGGCTGACAGAAACTACTGAACAAGAATTTGAAGGCCTTCATGCTTAAGTAACGTGGTTTATTGTGGGGTTTGGTGGTTTTTTTTGCAAAGTGTTCATTTACATTTGCGTGTCTTGCACTAGAGCAAGAAGAAAGGCCTAGGCACGAAGCTACACATTCTTCTCAGATTCTTGATGTCCTTAGTCTGAGTCTGTAGCTCAAATCCTGGCTGACGGGAGAAGTATACAGATTCAGAGAAAGAAATAATAGATGCTGAAGTCTGGATGAAAAAAAGTGAACTTGGAATGTATTGTTGAGTGCAATAAAGTTATGAGAACATTTTACATGTGCTCTTGCAAAATCTGTCATAGCTTTTAGACTATTTGATCTGTATCATCTCAGAAGTTTCGTATTATAGATATAAGTAAAATGGAGACAGTCAGTGGCCTGGAGTGGTACTTACATCCAGCAGGTAGCAAGTATATTGTAGAATTAGATTTAGGCAAATGGAAGCATGTTAATGCTTTTTATACGTGTAATTTAAAAGTCAAACTCTTCTGCTTTTAGAAAAAAATAATGAGAAAGTGGATGGGCAGTATCTGTACTGCTGAATGCAGTCCCTAGTGTTCAGATTTTTCTGTTGATGGGGGGGGCCTTCATTTGACTTGCTGCTTTAAGAAAAAACACCTGTTGAATAATCCCTATATTCTTTTAAGCTTTGTTTTTCCATTTACCCTGGCTATAGTGATTTGTTACACAAATGTCTTGAGCAGCTGTTGTTCCAATCTTACAGCAGCATAAATAAAATGAGCAAGAGAGGATGCCATCAGAAAAAAAAATTAAAAAAAATAGTGCCCAGCTGTAAAGTTAAAACTAGCTCTTGAGGCTGCATCACCTGTAGAGCTGTAAGAGTGGCTGTTACATGCTAACGTAAGGAAACAAAAGAAAAAGGGGTGGAGGGGAGAGGAAGTAATAGAAAGGGATGGGAAGAAACAGAGGAACAATTTAGCACAGCACTGGATTTTTTCCCATGTCAAGGAGTCACTTTGTGTGTGCCCCTAACTCCAGGTTGATAGAACAGGCTGTATCTCATAGCTAGCATAGCAGCTGTGCCGCTTTCCCTGGATGTCACCTCATTTGCACTTGTATGTATTATTAAAGAGGACAAATAAATTCTGGAATAGTCTTTGAACTTCTGTCAGCAAATAAGTGAGCATACTCTGTGTGTTTGAAATTCCATGCCTTGAATTAGTCTTCTAGCTGAAGAGAGCTCTGAGGAGAGATAAAGGAAAACAGCAGAGAACAGACGGATTACCAGAACTCAGGAAGGGAGAAAGTAAAAGCGGGATCAGAGGTTTACAGGAAGGAAAAGAACTTCAAAGATCGCAACATAGAAAAGTTAATTATGCTCTCTGGAAGGCCTAAGGGATGCAGCCAATCCTTTCATAGTGCAATCTGTAACGGGGAAGCAGGGCTATGCTTAATGGGACTGACTTTCCATTCCAGTTGGGAGGAAGGATCTTTTCGATCAGGTTTGAGACCTAAAGAAAGCCCTTGCGAATGACTTCGGTTGTGCTCTGACTGTAGCAAAGACTTAGCATTCCAGGTGTACTTGCTGCTCAGGGACTCTGCTACTCGGAGGAGAAGGAAGTGGAGTTTGTAAAACCTTGGGCAAATACATTTCAAAGTATTAGACATTCTTACTATCACTTAACAAAATGGTTTGTCAGCATATAAACTTTCAGTTGAAAACAGTACTAACAGGCCTGTGGATGAATGAACCAGTTAAAATTCTGCTCATGCCTGTGAGCTTTAATATTAAGTAGTAATTGTCATGTATTGGCTTGGACTGTTTTAAGTAAACCATCTCAACTCTAATACTAACTTGTACATCAGTTCATTCATGAAGTAATATTTGGAACATTCATAACTTTTTTTTAAAGCTCTTTAGTTTCATGGTCTAAGCTTTTTTTTGCTGTCCTACACTCCCCCCACCGTGGGCAGCTGTCGAACGCTTGGCCAGCTGCCTCTGTCACGAGGTGCTGTCATGCTCCTGACAGGAAAGCAGTGTCAGCAGGGAGAGCTAATTACTTCTCTTATTCACTTAGCTTTAGGCTTTGGTATCACAAGTATATTTTTAGCATTCTTCTGTCTTGTAATTCCTTCAAAATACTTGGCTGTCTCTAGATCCTATTCTATGCACTCAATATTGTCTTCTAGCATCACTTTTTTTTTTCCCCTTGTGCACACGTGTGGAAACTTAAGTTGGAGCCCAACAATTACAAATACATGTTGTACCCTGGGAATTCCTCTTACGGGACATGTTTTTCTCACACTTTTTTTTTTTTTAGATGCAACTGTTTGATTAAACATCAAGCAACGAAAAATAGTTAATGAGGCTTCCATACTTCATAGTATATTTAGCAAAGTTAGAGCAAATATTAAATAAATTGCTTCAAATGGAGAAGTTTCTTAGGTTCATTGGATCTTTGTTCCTGCTTTCCTTCTTGCATTGATGTTTAGAAGAGGCTTCTAAGGCACAGAGAGGAGTTAGTACCCAATGAACGACACCTGATTTTTTTTTTTTTTTCTTTTGAGAAGGCTGGACCAAGAGAAGTTCTTGCTTTATTTTTTAATAACTCTGCAGTACAGAGATAAGTTAATGTTGAAATTCGATGCATTTTGTATTTGTCTATATCTAATATTGTTAAAGGGATTTGTTTAAAAGTAAGAATGAACATTCTACTGAACTGTAAAGACGCTTACAGAGGTGGTTTTGTTTGTATAGAGTCTCCAGCTGGAACTGCAAACATAAGCAATAGTTTAATATCTTACAGGCCATCTGGGAATGGAATTTGTTTAAGACAAAGCATAGCACCATAGATCACACATTATGTGTTTCTCTCCATATTGAACATCTTTGCCAAACATTCTTCTGGTATCTTGGCTGTGCCTCCTGCAGAGAGAAGCAGCTGTAGTTCTAAAGTGACCATTTGCTCACCATTTTAGAGGCTTGCATCTCTTCTTTCTGTCTGTTTTTCTCTTATTTTCCTCCTGAGAAGCTGAAAGCCTAATGGAGGCTTTTAGAAAAGCTGACAGTCAGTCTCTTGCAGTCCTCTCTATTGATGGTTTTGTCAGTCTTTTTTTTTTTTTTTTTTCAAAGCAGAAAAATACCACGGTTCAGTTGTGAAGCACCATAACATTACTGGTATAGATATTGCATTTATTTCCATATAGGCATAAGAATACACAATGTAATTCATTATTCTGTTCCTGATCTATTAAAAAGAGTTAGAAGTATTGAGTAAATGCAGTCACTGCCTCTCAAACACTCTAATATGTCTGGATTTTACTCAGTCTTCCTGATGTGGTGCTTTACAGGGAGCTGACATTTGCAAAAATGATTAAAAATCCTTCTTCCTAGATGATAAACCAACTGGTGAAATATACTGTGAATTGGGTTAACTTGGTTTTTCAGTATATATCTGCAGAGGAGGGGGAAAAAAGGTTATTTCTGTGATCTAGATCTACTTAAGAATAAAAAAAAAAATCTGAGCTTTTGACTTAAAGTACTATAAAATGACTTGAATTGGATTGAAAAAAAAGTAGAGTGGGGGTGAAGGTGGGTGGGAGGGGGAGATCCAAAATAATGCTGATGGACAGCAAATAATTGCTTCCCACCCACCAACGTAGTTCATAGTTCCTGACAGATGGAAAAACTGAAATGAAATCTCCCTGTCTGCGTTGCCTTGCTTAATCTCTTCAGCAGTTATTGGATGGGGCAGTGCCCACAGACTGACTCTGACATGGAACTTCTCAGCAAATGACCTTAAAGTGTCCTGCAGAGCAGGCTGAAGCTCTTCCAGGATTTATCAGGGCAATAGCGGAGTCACAGAACGCTGGTGATGTGCCTGTGAGCGTTGGGCAGGTTGTGGCACAGGTGCGTGCGTGTATCCCATTCTGAAACATGGGTTGCAGAACCTGAACTTCTCCGCTCAGTGGTGACATTAGGAAAGCTGTATATGCAAAAAAAGCACACTTTGTTACGGAACCTTGGGTGGGGAGCTGAGGGAGGAGGGGGAGAGAGAGGGGGAGGCAAAATCCAAGTTGCAACAGTAAATCTCATAATCACATCAGAAATTTTTGTTAAAATCCATTCTTGTTCTACTTTCTCCAAATTAAATAAAATTATGCTAATGAACTTCATATTGTTTTTTAAAGAGCAACAGCTGCTTTACATTGATCAGGTGCTTTATCTGTGAACTTGATTTTTTTGTGTGTGTGTTTATGGAGAAATGGTGCTCTGTATTTGAAGTAATTTGCAGCATGGAGTATCCTGCAACGTTGGTGAAATTCTGTTCTCTCTCGACTAAAGTAAACATGGGGTTTTTCAATTCTACCTCTTGAAGAGAGGCCATTTCATTCTAATTAGCTTTAGACAGCTCTAGTTTGTTTAAATAAACTCTAAAATCACATTTTGGTGATTTTGTTTTTTTTCTTCAGAGAAATTTACAGTATATACAAATAAAATCATAGAATGTGTTGGGTTGGAAGGGACCTTTTAAAGGTCATCTGGTCCAACCCCCTGCAGTAAGCAGGGATAGACTAGAGTATTTGTTATATATTCTATTCCATGATGCTGTTTTGATTCAACTCGCTGTTTTTTCTTAAGCTTTGTTTCTAGAAATAGGATCCCACTTGTGATATGTAGCAATTGTTTGATTTACGTTGTCAAATACAAAAATGAAAAGGTAGGATTGCTTTATATCAGGGAAGGTCTTTTTTTCTACCAATGGCCTGTTTGTATCACTTCTGTATAACAAGTAGTGAGAGACCGGGATGAGTTTTGTGACAAGGCAGTTGGGGGTATGCCCCCATGCGGGGTGTCATGTCCTGAGGAGGAAATCGCAACATCCACCTTCCCATACATCAAGAAGGAGAGGTGTTTTGAAAAGATACTATTAATGTATTGATATGGAAAAAAGAAAACTTTTTCTTTCTATTTTCTCTCTTCTTTTTTTAGGGATGAAAGAGCTAAAGACAACAAACTTCCCATAAAATTAAGCTTCAGTTTATTTTCCCTTTTCCTTTGATATTAAGA
Source organism: Fratercula arctica (assembly GCA_947846985.1). Taxonomy (NCBI): domain Eukaryota; kingdom Metazoa; phylum Chordata; class Aves; order Charadriiformes; family Alcidae; genus Fratercula; species Fratercula arctica. The sequence continues at coordinate 34,997,422 of CANTUZ010000010.1, forward strand.
CTTATCCAGTGGAACTAGCTATTGCATGAAAATGAACCCAGAGTCAGAGTTAGTTAAGGAGACATCGCTAATGTTGATAACTATATAGATATATTGAGAGAATGTAACTGCAAGTGACTAACATCTGTGTGTGTTTATCACTATGTTAACTAATTTACAAAGGAATCTTACCCAAAACATGTTCCTGTGGAAGTCTGTTATGTTCTTGTGGAAGTGGGGTGCACTGACCCTGCTCTGAGGGAATTAATGGTAGTATAGATGACTTCCTCGTAAGAGTGGGTTCATAAATCACTGTGTATGGCCTCTCAACATTACAGTAGATAAGTATGTTTTGGGACTCTAGTTTGTTAAATGGGAGTTAATTTAGCCAGCTATAAAGAGCAAGGAACTACCCATAAGCTATTTTCTTGCAGTGTGTACTCAAAAGCTGCTGTTGTTTGATCTCAAAGACATGAGAATTTGTGACCTCAAAATATCCTTCACAAACAGGGTTTAGAAATGGTCATAGGCAAATGTGGAAAAGCAAATGCAAAATAACAGGTAATTTTAGTATAGTAAAAGTAGAATCTAGAACCATTATGGCTTTTGCATAACAGTAGGATCCAATTCATTTTCTGAAAATATGGTCATTATCATTTTTATTGTTTGCCATCTTTTAAAATAATATTGTTATGTATCACTGAGTAAAATTAACGCTTGATTAAAAAGCACTCCAAGCTGAAATCATGAGCAGTTTGATGTAACTGGAATGATCAAATCTCTGGATCACTACTGCCTTTTTTCATATTGTGTGGGGAGAATGCTTCTATTTTAAAATGATGGAACTGGGCAAAAGGAAATTTATGATCTGAACTTGCTGCAAATCATTTGTATTGATCTGTTTTGTTTCCATTCTGCTGAAGCTAATGGAAATCATTTGTCACCTGACTTGTCCCAGTTGATTTGGAAAACCACCATACCATTTATCAGGCCCAGTTGAAGGTGTGAGCAAGTGTGCTTATGTCTGCAATCACGAAGATGTATTTAACTTCCGGCAAAGTAAAAAGCATCAAGTGAGAGTGTTGTTCTTATTCTAATATTGGCTTGAATATACCAGCTGTATATTCATCGGAGTATCTTATGGAAATTGAGTAATTATAAACCTGACATATGGGGATTACGATGGGTCCTGTCTTGTTTGTGTTTTTCTGTTATGAGGTCAATAACAGGTCATCAGTGCCTGTAAACCAACATCTTTCTACTGATTTAAATGGTAGGCGACCATTAGGAACAGGACTGATACTAGCCCTGTGTTAACACTTAGGTCCTCGTCTACATTAAGAGCAGGGAGAGCTTCTCATCCTCTTTATTCAGAAAAGGAAGAGATAACTGCAGTCTCTTAATATTCCCTGCACATGCATTTCCACTATGTCTCTTCTCTCTTCTGGTGGAGGGTGAGTGCGGGAGAGTGTTGTGCGGCTGTCTGGCGCAGAGCTTCTCATCCACTCCAGTCTGTGCTCCCACTTATTATTCATAGGGATTCATAGGGATGTGAACTGGGATGGGAGGAAGAGGCCTTAACTCCACTATAAAACTAAAACTAAATTAAGTCTGCTCTTTGCATCTCTAGAAGAATTTTTTTTTTTTTTTTCAGCTGGGTGTTTTTTTAGCTGTAGCAATCCATTGCTATTCCCCCAGACTTCAAACTGATTCTGTCATTTCCATATGAAGAGGTGGCTGTAAAAACTCTGCCCTTCTCAACCCAACTTACAAATGTGGACTTTGACCAAACCTCTGGTCCTAACTAGTACAAATCAGTGTACAACTGCAGTGACTTAGTGTTGAACAAGGTTCCACGTGCACTCAAGAGTCTGTCTGTGTGACTAAGATCGAGGGCCCAGGCCCTAAAAGCTGGTTCATTTGGGTGTTTTTTGTATCTCAGTGCTTCGTGGTCAATGTGACTTTGAAAATGGAAGCTAGGTTTTGCTGTTCTCCACCGTAACAGTCCTAAATTCTACTTTTGCTGTATTCCCTGTTGCAGAGCCATTAATGGTGATGTGTGGCAGCAAGAAGGAACATTGTCTGGCTTTCATAAAGATGCTGATTAAAACAGTCTGAACATACTATGATTAAAGAGTATTGAAACCAACTGTGAACCCTACAAAATAATTTGATTCACATTTTATAACACAGGTTAAACCATAGTACAGTTCATTTTAAAGCCAGGCCTAAAACGTTTTGTTTTTAAATCCATCTCCTGCAATTTGTTATAGGCAAAAGCCTTAGATGTCCAGCTGTCTGATCTGTGGGGTCAGGAACTGTCGACTTTTCACTATGTATGAAATATGACTATAAATTAAGCAGCGTCTTAAACAAAACTGTTCTGTAGGTTCCTAATTGTTCCCTTTGAAAATAAGAAAAGTTTTTGAAATGCCTCATGTTCAGTTTGAAACTCCTACACATCTTTAAAGTTTTACAATGTCCTAAATGTATATTATTTTAGAAATAATAAAACAGTTTAAAAATGTAATGTTGTTTACTAAAACCACATAAACTGACTCATCCTGAGTCTAATGAATGTTTGTAGATACGGTATGTTTTTATAAACAACCCAGGTTTTAGATGGTCTGTGCGAACATTCAGCAGAGTTTACGTTCAGCAGCAAAGTCGGCGAATAGAAGCGAGAACTTTAATTGAGGTGTCCAAAGGCAGAAGCCGCCTCAGCAGCCAGCTCCAGCCTCCTCCTCGGGGTTTTCATCTTGCATTCTGCTCATTCTCAGAACTCTACAGGAAGGCAGCAGTTAGGCTAGCAAAGCTGTGTTAGCAAAAGGTCTACTGCCGAAAATGAAGGATCTTCTAAAACTCTAAGAAAAAGTAGAAAATAATTTTAAAGGTGGTGTTTTGTTTTCTCAGTGGAAATAAATGTGCTTCAGTGATCAGGGCTCTTTTTAGGATGTCCCATTTATGGTTTCATTGAGGGAGAGCATTTCCTTTGTGGTCCAATCTTTTCTGGCTCCTGTCCGTGCATAGTTTCTCGTGATTGTTTCCAGGATAGGTCTAAGTTAAACTGTAGGCTTTTAGTGTTCATTAATATGCAATACATACTGCATGAACTGTTTTTAACATTTACTTATAGCACAGTTGGGGCTTTCTGATCAGCTGTCAGCTATATGGAGCCACCGTTCCTAAAGAGCAGCAAAACTGAGTAATTCCCTTTCTCACCTTCCGTATCAGAGATGCCCTTTTCTATCACCCAATGCTGATTTAAGACTGGGTTCGTTTTTTTTCTACTGATGTAGTTACAGTCACTCGCTCTGCTGTGATTTATCAACCAGGTCATCAGAGATGGTTTTGTACTGCTTAATTAAGGATAACTTCTGCCTATGGGATTTGACATGCCTTTTTACTAGTATTTCAAAACCAAACAGGACAATCTTCTTATTCTTGTGTGAGAAAAGGTCTCCAAAATGCAGTGTTTGATGGGCTCAGTGTAATTCTACGTTTCCTACCCAATAAGTCCTGAATCTTGCATCTTTTTTTAAATATGTGAGAATATGTGACTGATAGCATAGGTCTCATGTGAGAGAGGTTTTTAAGTAAATGAGCTCTGCTCCTGAATTGTGCCCTTAGTTTCAATCTGGACCCAGCACTTAACAATTGAGAAGCTTCCTCCAAAATCCCTTTCAGGATAAAAAAATTCCAAACCAGGCAACTGTATCTAGGCTCAAAGATCCATGCTTGGGTACCTGAGAAGCTGTCTGATTTTCTTGGAAGTTGCAGATCTCTGAAGCTGGTATGAGCTGTAGTTTATAGAAGATGTGAAATATTCTAGTGGGATTGAAGAGACAAGGTTTAACTAGCATTGTAATATGTATAATTTTCGCAGGTGGTTTTGTCTCTCCACCACCCTTTCTAAAGCCAAATAAGGCAGTCTAGCACTCGCTTGCTCTATCTATATTTACTTCAGTCTGTTACATTCTCTGCTTCACTGACTTTAAACAATATCAGTCTGCAAGCAGTAAAGGGAAAACTCAGCTGTGGAAAGACTCATTGTGGAGGGCAGAAGCAGAGAAAATACCTCTTTGAGGGATTATGTAGAGCTCTAAGCAGGGAGGTGAAGGCAAAAACACATCTCTGAACTCTCAGCTATACACAGTCACAAAAGTCAGCACCCAGGCCTAGCATCTTTGCATTGCACTCAGCCCCTTGAGGAAATATGGGAAACTCTTATTTGGGTTTCCCCAAGGCGGAGTGTTGCATGGCACAATGTGAGTGTGTGCTGGCCCTCGACAGACCTTTTGCTGGGTGTCCTGTGGGATTGTGCCACTCAGCAGGAAGAGAAGCTTGTTCTTTTCCTTGCCCTACTGGGCCACCAGCTCTGCTCTGGGGAACCTGTGTTCAAAGGGATACATGTCTCTTGTGACTCCTTTTTATCTCCCCTTTCCCTATGGTGTGTACAACAATGAAAAACCACTCCTTAGTTAAACTTAAATGGTGATATACCCCCTTCTTGCTGTGAATTTCTATCAGAGGTAGGCAACGTGCATGACTGTGTTTTGAGATGTATAGTGTGTTCACAATGTACGTTGGCCCTAGCTCTCCGAAGATTTGCTGAGAAACACGGACTGTTGCTTTGCTTTTTTCATCTGCTCAGCCACGCTCTGCCTGTTCAGCTTCCACGGGGAGGTACCTGTGCAAGCTGGAAGACGAATGGAACTCTGCAGATTGTCAATCTGATTAATAATGGCTAAATATCTGCCCAGTAGAAAAGACAAAACCAGTTGGAAATGCAAAGGCTTGCTTCCAAGAGGAAGCTGCTTTTGATACCCAAGGTGCATGTGTAATTCTAATAGGAGTAAGTTAATATGAGAGGATTTTTTTTTTTAAGGGAAATTATAGAATGAGAACTGGAATTTCACATGTGCTGTGATGGCTAAGACCCTAAGGTACAACTGCCTTCTGTCTTTTATTTTCTCAGTAGATGAGTTGTGCTTTTCCCTGACCTGATCAAGTGGGTTATTCCAACAGGGGAATTGGTTTGGCTATTCCCCTGTAACACTGATTCCAAGTGAACAGTCACGCTCCTTGTATTTGGTAGAGAATGTCCCTTAATGTGGGACTTAGTTCTTCATATTCATTAAGTACTTAGAATCTCTATGGTTACAGTATTTAACTTGTCCTCTCATCATCTTAGTGCTACATACGTCATGAAGTAATGTTTCTTCTGTCTTTAGGAAGGCCAGGCAATTCACGTGTCTCTTCTGCGTCAAGCTTTTTAACATAAAACTTGGCCAAAATTTCACTTAGCAGAAAAAGACTCTATTTGGTTACAAAAGAAAAGTGATTGAAAAATGGGATTATCAGAGAGATGAGTTATTTAAAAACTTGTGTATCTTTCTGCATTCTACATTCTGTCTGTGGGCAGCTTAAGGCTTTTCAAATGTCAAGATGAGTAAAGGAAAAATGGCACGTATCTGAGGAATGATGAGATTCTTGCCTTGTGAATCGGGAATGAGCTCAAGAGGGAGCAGAGTTATCCTGTGGATACTGCTGCTGCGAGACATGAGAAGCTTTTACTTTTATGTTTGTGAAAACTACTGTTTGTAGGGAAATGTTCAGGAATATTGTACAAATAGTGAAGTTGACAGCTTAGTGGGTATATGATTGTATTGCTGCCTTCCTCTGCTAAATTACATTTTCCCAGAACGATCTAGAAAACATTGATTAAAATACATTAATAGTTAGTACTATAATGCTCCCTCTCTGTCAGATTTATTTTTCTGTTAGATGTCTGAGCTGGCTTTGGGAACAACACTACTGGTTCCTGCTACCATACCCTCCAGATTACTGTTTATAATTATCTACTACTCCATTGGTATTTCATTAAACAGGAGACCTACATGCATAAAAGGCTATGACTGTGCATTTTTGAAGAGCTTTGTTATATTTGTACCTTTACAGAAGCAAGAGTGAAATCATTCTAGCTATGGAATTGTGCCTTCAGTTTGCTCTTTGGTTGTAGGGTGTGTTTCTGGGGTTTGGCCTGTTCACAAAATAGGTGTAAATTTCAGAAAGTGTAAATGTTACTGTGAGAGAGAGCAGACTGCCAGCCTGGGAAGCGTAAGCACCAGGTTCTTCTTTCTGCTACTCTCCTAATGAGCTGCTGCTCCCTTCAGAGTGGTTCAGCCCTAAAAGTGGGATGGGAGCAGAAGCTCCTCACTTAGAGTAAGTAAAATAATACTTGCAAGGAGGGCTATGTTGTCAGTTTTTGTGGGGTTGTTTTTATTTATTTGAAAAAAAACAAACACAAAATCCAACAAACCAACAAAACAAAGCTCTGTGTGTTCCCAGTTCTCGGAAACAATTTGTCAGATCAAAAAATATTCATTAATTCAAAATTATAAATGTAGCTGCATTTTAAATGACCAAATGTACTTAAATGCATACATACGCCAAAGTTTTTGAAACTTCTATCTTGATACTTATCCATTTACTGTTACATCAGATAATCTACTGCTCGTTGAGTTCAGACCTGACATTTTACATCTCTTTGCAAGAAGATTTAAGTTCAAGTACAGATTTATAATTAAAACTATTTGTAATTAGTCATACCTGAATTCAAATACTCCCCTCGTTGTATTTAATTAAATACAGGAGTGCCGAAGACATACAGGACTTCAGTAAGATGAAAATAGATGTATTACTATATATATGTTTTTAGTCATTAATGGAAGAGAATACTGCAATGCTGTGGGTTTTTTCTTGCTGGTGTTTTAGCTGGTAGTCCAAATAGATGCTTTGACAGACTAACATTGCATGAATACTTCAATTTTATTACCAGTTTACACTGTCTGCATATTTTTTTGTACAATGCTGTCTTTTGATCTGATTCTCTGCTTGTGTTGTCTACTGTGAAATAGGAGTTAAGGGCATAGCAGGAGTTTTTCAGTACTGTGCTAGCTGTGGGCTAGAGTTGGTAGTATTTTATCTAAAGCTCCATGGCTTTCTTTTTACCTCCCTGACAGAGTGACGCTGTTGATCTTGTAATTCCTGTTAGCATGCCTGCCAGCTTCTCTAGTTCTTTGTCACTAGGGAGTAGGGTATTTTTTAGGATGCTAGTAGGTGTATCTGCCTGATTTGAAACGGAACGAAAATTAAGGTTTGGGGTTGGATTTCCTCCCCACCACCCTTTTTTCCTTCCCACTGTAACGTTCCCTTGCCTCTTCTGTGGATGTGCTGGAAGTCCTCACACTGGCCCGGTCTATGGAGCTAGACTGTAGCAGACTGCAAAATAGTGAACTCGAAAAACCGTAATCCTGTTATGTCTCTTATAGTGAGTGTCCCTGGTTGCTATATCTCAGGATGCAATGCAAACACATGCAGCCTACAAGAAAAAGGCTTCTGTCTCCTTCCCCCCACCCCATGCTCCTTGCCACAAGTCCCTGCTACTTCACTTGTCTTAGCACTCCTGTTCCTGTTCCCATGCAGTAAACTGATTTACTGAAAAACTAATCCTTTGAAGAAAAGGTAAAAAAGCCATTTTCTGTGGACTGATCCTGGACAATATAGTCATGTGAAAGCAAAAGGAGTCTGTAGAAGTTTCTCAGTTTCAGCATCTGATTCTTGAAGTCACTAGATTTCCCCATTTCCCATGCAGGTATATATGAGAAGCTGCCTCCCTGCCCTTCCTAAACTTTGTCATCAGTCTGTGCCGTGTGATTCCTCACCAGCAGAAAAAACAGATATTACTTCGCTTGGGCAGCCACTGGGGTCATGTTTATTGTGTATTGGGTTTTGAGTTTGTTTTGGTGTTGTGGGGTTTCGTTTGGTTGGGTTTTTGGTTTTGTGGTTTGTTTTTGTTTGGTTTTTTTTTTTTTTTTTAATTCTAAATCACTATTTTTATCATTATTGAATAAGTGTCTGTATTTGGAAGTGTGGTTGTGTGAAGAAAATACTCTTTAATGTAGAAGACTTTGCTGTACATAATTGAAAGATCTATCCTACTATACAAGTAAATCTAACACTGCTGGTTACCAGTGGGCTACAGAGTAGAAGGATTGACACTTCTTACTGCTGGTGTGGAGTAAGCGTATGGTGTTTATGCAAATCAGACTTGCCAAGGAATAATTATAGTGATTGGGCAGTAATTGAATGGCAAGCCAATATTCCATTTCAGTGTTTTGCATCCTTTACGTGGAGCAAATTGTCTTGCTGAAGACTGAGTCCGAAAAGCAATGGCTGCTGCAGTCTGAGATGTGACTTGAAAGTAGGTGCAGACTATGATTCAAAATAGTGTTCTGTGAACATGGGATTATTATTCATTGTGTTTTCTTATTTTGAACTCAATGGGAGAATGTCAAACATCTGTGAATATAAACGTGGAAAAGTTTCATAACCTCTGCTACTAATTTCTGACAGATGAAAGTGGTAATGATGATGAATATTTCTGTTGATGATGCTGATATATTGGCCTAAATAAATTCATTTGCAGACTGTGAATATCTAATTGAAAATACATGATTCTATCACCAAATTGTTGACTTAGTGCTCACTTAAGTTTTTAAGTGTTTTAATTTGCTGGAGTGTTCATGCTTTACTATTTTAGAGAAAAAAATTAAATATTGCAATGAAATCAGGCATTGTTAAGCATTAAGTGAAGAGAATGGTTAGAGATTACCTATTTTGTATGGTTAGATTTTAGGATTGGGTTATATTGCTCAACTGTTTTTGAGTGGTAAAATAACAGATATTTCCACACAGTCAGTATTAATAAAAATGTACATTTTCAGAAGAAAATTAATGAATTGTATCAGAAGAACATGAATGCAACAGAAAGAAATATTTTGCTATCTAGTGACCACTAGTATTAGAATTTTCATGGAGCAGCTTGTATACAGTGAAGCTGATAAGGGGCAATTTGGTTTATTTGGAGAATTATTCAGATGATACACTTAAAGAAGGTAGGTAAGAAAAGAGAAAGGCAAACAGGCCAAGACCTTGGTATAACAGTTGTGTAATTGCTCCCTCATTATATTTTTCAAATGAATGTTAAGCAGGACTTGGTAGAAAAGCTCCCATATGGAGACTTCTGTATGTAGAACTGGTCTGGTCTAAACTAAAGACTTGCTGCTTTTTTTTTTTTTTAATACCCAAAATAATTGGCAGTTTGAGAGGGTTTTGTTGACAGAGCTTTGAATAAAATGTCAATGCATTTTCACTAGATTGAAATGTCATGCATTTTACTTTCCAATTTTCCCATGTTATCTAGGGGCAATTCCTTGGATGATCTTGTATCTTTATTAAAATGTATGAAATAGTTGTTTACACTGAGGACTAGAAGTGTTTCATATTTCGTCTAGTCTAGCTTGCAAGTGTAAACAGAAATATTGCAGTTTGCTTTTTTCATATGTCATTGTTTTCTTATTGTGACAGCTCTTATTTTGAAAATCAAGTAAAATACCTTTATGAAAATATCTATACGAGTTCCTACTGCTAGCTGGAAGATGACTGCTTTCAAAAGCAGCTCAGCCAGATTGAGACTTGATGGGGGTAGTATAAAAGCAAAATGATTTCACTGAAGCGATTCACTAAGGTACTTAGTTCTGAGTGGCATCTAAACCTTTATGTGTTGTAGCCTTTTCACATACTGGTTGATGTAGCCAAGAGATTTCAAAGTAGGATTGCATTTAAAACGAATTGTTGCTGTTGAGACAACTCAGTTGCCCAGACAGTTTGAGTGTTAAATTCTTACTGCTTAGCAGCATTCTCAGCTACTCTGTAACTACCTTGGAGGCCCTGCTTTCTTGTATTCTGTGTCTTCAACGAAAATATCTGGGTTTCTTCTGATGAAATACAAGCAAAACCAAAACCTTGTAGCTTCCAGGAGTGTGAACTGTAGTTGGAAAGCTGGAGTTTAACAGTGAAAAGAATGCTAAAACATAGATGGCCTCATTTCTGTGACTGATGATTTGAAATGATATAGTGCATAATGAATTGCTGTGCCAAGATGCCATGGAGCACAAGTGGTTAATAATGATCAGTGTTGTAAGCAAAACCATTAGACAATACACGTAATCAAAGAAGGAAGAAATAAGATAATGACTGCAAATTTAACAAAGCTCAGGCAACTTTGCTGAAGAAAGTCAATTAAAAAAATTCCAGTACAGCATGGTAAGGATGCTTGGAATTTTTTTGAAGCTTTATTTAAAGCCAGATGCTGGGTCAGTGAATTTGGAAGGTTGCTTTTGCAAACTATGAAGATTTTGGAGCCTGGACTAGAATCTAAATTTAGCATTTGAAATGATTGTATCTTTGCTCTGCTGGACTGTGGCAGCTTGAGACACTCTGACAGCTCTCTGATGTAGTGAGGCTGATGTCAGTGTATTAACTGAGTTTCTTTGAACGTCATTAAGTATCGTTAAACATATTTATCCCTAGCCATTGTGTGAAGTCTTTCAGTCTTCCCACCCACATGAAAAATGGCTTGTACTGTCACCTAACTCACAATATGTGTGAGTTTGTATGTGTGGAGCTCTGGAGGGTATGAAAGCCCAACACTTGAGCTGTGCCTTGCCTTGCACAGAGCTGGACCTTGCTGCTGGTTGTGTGACCTGAGTACGCCTGGACTTGGACCCTCGCATTAGATACTACTTCATAAGCACTGCTGAACTGTTCAGTTATGTACTGTGGTCCTTGTTTTACACATGACAGTCGGGGTGTCATGTTATTAAGGGATATATGGTGTTAAAGGATATATCTCCTCACCAAGGTGGTAACAAAAAAGAGAGATTGTTTTATGGCTCTCTTAAATATTATCATAGTATTTAAGTCATTGGATTACGATATCTCCGAAGAAATCTTTTGAGCATTTCAGTAGTTTATATCTGGTATTTCTGACATAGTAGCCTTGATGGATGTGCAAAATGAAAATTACCAGACAGAATTTAAGATATTTGAAGCTACTGTTACATCACTTTCCTGTGGATGTGGGAGAAATAAAGGAGGCATTATTATCTAACTGTAACTTTACAGCACATAAACTTTCTAAAGCTCAATGTGCATTCAGGTTTGGGCAACTCACTTAACACTCTGCTCTCATTAGCCTTATTTTGCACAGCAGGAAGCTGATGATGGTTTGCTCCTCCCTCCTGTGATCTCTTCCAGCCCGCAGAGCAGTGTCTGAGGAGCGGTATGGACACCAAAGTGCTCTCAGCCACTGTAGAGCCATCCCTGCTCCTGCGGAAAGCCTCTGAAGGGTGCCTGTAAATGTGCCTCCCTCAGACTATCCTCGCAGAGACCTGGAGAGGGAATGATGTTCCAGGCACTCCGAGACCAAATGAGCCTGGTCAGGCTGTGTCCTGTAAGCAGCCCAGACAAGCTAGTGCAATTTAGACTTCCATTGCTCATGTGCTTCATATTTCTTAAGGAGGTTTTGTGGGTGATTTATTGCCTCTTCTAGCTCCAGTCTGCAGGTCCTATGCAGTTGTTAACCCTCACTTTGTTGAAATAGCGTAGCAGTGAAAAGAGTTAAAGCTTTATGAGAGCAGAAAGGCAGACTTCCCTGTATTTCAGTATGGTGAAAAGTAAATTTTTTTATGTAATATAAAGGATTTTGGAATTGGGTATAAAACAGATGTTGTTTACCAGGAGAAACACGAAGAGTTCTGTTAGGCTGTAGGAAAGGCTTCTGACAGAAGACTGTGCAAGAACTGTATTTTTTGACAGAGTGAGAACTGACAGACATGCAATAGGGTATCCCCTTTCATCAGTAAGAGCAAGCATAATTTAAAAATTGTATTAATAAATGTCATAGTTTTGGTCTTATGGACTGCCTTTCAAAAGGCATAGTAAAGTTAATTATAAGGAAATTACTGTTCTACAAATTAGAGTTTCTGTTACTGAATACCAAAATCACTTTCGATTGCATCCAGGGTAATAAGAACCAAACTACATTGTTATAAGAAATAGTTTACACAGGAAAATATGTCAAAGACTGACTTTGAGTACTTTGAAGTGGGTATAAGATAAAATGTCACACCATAAAACAACATAAGAGTCATGGTCAGTGACAATGTATATATATAATGCTTGAGATTATCTTCAGTATTGTCTAAAGTTCATTCTTTCTCTCCCATTACTCCTTCAGTCACTTGTAAGAACAGATTTTTCACTGTAATGATAAGAAGGGTGCGCCTCTTTGCATTTGTACTATTTTCTGAGCTATAAATACACAAGGTATCATAGCAGTAGTCAGTGTAAAACAGCTTTAAGCATTGTCTATAGGTTTATGGGTAATTTCTGGAATTAATAAATTAATGTTTCTGTGACAGTGGCTGTTGTGTAGTAAACTTCATGAAATATTGAGGATGGGAGTGAAAAAGCATACTGGCCTGATCTTCACTGTGACAAAGAGCAAATACTTGACTTAGTAAAATTCAGAGGATCTTCAGGCCAGCAAACACTGCCAAGTAGAGTAGTATTAAATTGCTCCTGGTAGTAAAAGTAAGGATATGTGTCAGTTGGTTGGCTGGTGGTTTTGAAAATTATAATCCAGAGTTCCCGTCTCAAAACTGACAAGCGGTTTAGAGCGTAAGTTTTGTTGAAAGGCAGTGCTTGTCACTTTTTGCAACAGAAACTTTTGCTCTGGAATTGCTTTTTGTAATTCTTTTTTTTTTATTATTCTCTCAGCCTTAAAAAGCTTTTATTCTTATTTCAGAAACCTAATATTTTACTTCTTTAATTCTAAAGCTCTTTGTACGTTATGTTCTTTAATATACTTACTTAGAAAAATAACTTTATAACAATATTCTGAGGCCCTGTAAAAACTTACGTCTGTAATGGCACTTGTAGAATGGTATATGACACGAGTAAAACATTTACAGTCACATTTTTAGTCCTTGTGATAGTGGTATATTGATTATATACAACCACAAAGCAGTAAGAAAGGATCAAGATATTGTGAAGTACTTTGTTTACACAGACTTCATCGAATACTGTTGTCACTCAAGAGCCCTATTCAGCCAGCTATATGGCATTCCATCCTGCGCAGGTGATTTCCATTAGCTTATGTAAGCTGGCTTTGAGCCATGCCACCTGATTTTGGGAAAACTTGGTCAGTGCTGTGCTGGAGGGGAAGAAAACCAATCCCACCAGACAGTTGGTCTGTTTATTCTTTTCTTCTTTGCTCGGAGTTGAATAGTATGTGACTAGAAAGGCTGATGTGACTTGGACCAGAGGTCCAGGTGGTTTGGTGTGTTCTGTATGGGGGACTTCACCTTTAACAGTCATGAAATGGGGAATTACGGAAAACCTTTGCAAAGGAGAGCCTTCATCCTGACTTTGTTAAACGGAGGCTGCCTTCCAACCTAGAATGTTAGAAACTATATCTTTTCCACAGGTAGATGATTTAAAAGTTATTTCATGTAACTTTGGATGTTTTCCATATGAAAGATCTCTTCTTTTGTGGAACCTTACATAGGTCTGATAGCTTGAGTCACTCAGCTGAATTTTTGTCTGGACTTATGAGCACCTTAAGGTGATTGGCTGGTGTCTAAAGCGAAAGGATAAAGGGAAGCAAGAGTGGTTAAATATGCCATATTCTTCATAAGAGTAATGTCTAATGTTTCCCACTTCACTTTGGCCTAGTGAATTGTAAAAGAAAAAGACTATGTAGTAAAATATATGAGATAAAGTAGTAGTTATAAACTCAGAGTTTGAGAAGGCATTTAAAATGATTTTATTTTCTAGAGCATAAAAAGTACACATTGACACCTACCAATGAGATGAAAACAAGGTATTTTATAAAACCGGTAACTGCAATTGTACTGCTTTAAAGAAGTTCTTGGAGAACTGAGTTCCCAGCTGGGTGTAGGGTATGCAAAGTTTTGGGAGACAACAGCATACATGCAAGGCATCCACCCATTTCAGAAGCCTTTAACATTGCTAAGAAACTTCCCTCATCGTTTCAGCTTTCCCACAATACCTTCGTTTCATTGGCAGACTCATGCAAAAGGACAACGTTGCCAGGAAAAAAAGACGGCATGCACAGATTTGTTGAGTAGAACTTACCTGCTGATTTCTGGAGAGAATACCGACACAATTCTTCAGTTTCCCTGCTGCCCCTGTGCTCCAAGCAGGACCTGATTAGTGCTGCCAATTCCACTCTGCTGCTGCTCAGCAAATCTGTAAAAGGCAGCAGAAACACAAGCCATTTTGTTAGTATATGCTGGATGCTTGCTTTCCCCAGGGATTCTGTAGTGCATTTTGGGGAGATTTTAATTTTGGGAGCCAAAAAGAATGGCATGAGCTTAGAAAACCTTTGGAATTTGTGCTGCAGAAGGCAGGCATAGGAGGCGTTCTTGAGGATGGAAATAGGTGGTGGGTGGGATATTAGGAGCACAGAAATTTATGAAAAACTAAACATATGTTACTAAAAAATAGGTCAGAATAAAACTACAGCAGTGAATACACTTAAGTGTTAATTCTTCCAGAAAAATTTTAGCTTGATTCCTAATTTTTGGTATATAAAAAGTTATTTGAAACTTTCTTAACACACTGATGAAAAATTGCACTGACCCCAAAGTAGTTATTCATTGTGTTCAAGCCTTTGCAGCCAGGGGATCTTAACTAGTTTTGGTTGTACTGAAACTTATAATGAACTTCAAAAGAATCATACTGACTATTGATTTTTAGCCATTATGTTTACAGAAAACTGTAACTGTGGGAATTACTCTGCTTGCAAATGGGCAGAAAGAAATGTTTGCTCAAATGAGTAAAAGGGAAATAAAAGGGATAGTGATGAACTGTAGCTTATTAAGGTAAAGCATAAAGGAGTTCCAGGAGATCTAATTACTAGGCAAGCTTTCAGCTTTATTTTGTGATCTTCCTAATTTTCACTATTATTCAGTTAAGTAAGACCAGCGGGGGAAGAGGTACAACAGGCCTCTGTCAATAGGGGCCTTTCAGGGAGGCGTTATTCAGATTACGCTTAAAATTAGATTCCATTGTAATACTAGTAGTATAAATGTAATAAGCCATGACTTATGTTATACACTCAATTTGTTAAATTTGTCTTTAAAATGCTCAGCTTTCATGTGCCTCCAAAGATACAAGATAACAAAGTGATATTTAACCATAGGTCTCAGATGTCCTTGGTCAGATGGGGGCAATTTGCTGCTCTTTGCTTTATTTCCCTCCTTTTTCACATACTAAACAAATATTTTTGCTTAGTTTCTGGAAAATATCATATATTTAATTCTATAGGGTAGCAAAATTGGAATAAGTTTTCTTCACAACTGTATTTATAATTGACAGTAATGGAGTGTAGTAGATACACTGCCATGTGTATATTGATTTTGCTAGCATGTGATTAACCATTTCAAATAATCAGAGCAAGAAAGTTCATGGAACAATTTTCTTGCATATTTTTTGGGTCATATTACTGGTAATATATGCCTTAAATAGAAAAATCCTCTTAGGGACAAAAATCTTTATTCAAAGATTCCTGCAGTTTTATTTCATGGTGGAAATTTCTTATATAAGAGATAAATCATTTCTTTAAAAAAAAAAAACAACCAAAAAAACCACAAAACACCAAAAAACACAAACAAAAAACCAAAAAAAGACCCCGACAACAAAGAAATAGTGATAATATATTCCAGGAATATATCTGGTTTGTTACAGTCAGCTTCTCCATGTTGATTAAAGGAAAGAGATCTTGAAAGGAGTAAAAGGTGTATCTTGACTGTCCAATAGCCCTTGCTCCAGTATTGGAAAGCTGACCTGATAATTTGGACAAGTGTGAAGACTTATTCTTTTGGAGTTTCTTGTGAGCAAGGGATGAGGTAAAAGTCTCAAGTAGACCATTTGATTCAGTTTAACTCTAATGTTGTGTCCAAATTGCATTGTTATACTCAAAATCTTGTTGTTGGCAAAAAGGAAACACACCTTATATATAAAGCTAAGAATTTATTGCTAGTATAATAGAAACCTTCATGCTCTAATTGAAGAATCATTACTAGTCCACATCCATTGACTACAGGAAAAAATAAAGCAAAAGAAATCAATGCTGCATACAGAAGTATATCCTAGTAATAAATAATGCAGGTAAAATTGTTATACGCACATTAACTAGTTTCATTCGCTCTTCCTGGTGTTATGCTCACCATTCCTTGCTCCTCTGAATACTAAAATCAAGAGCTTCAGTCAGGTGTTTGGGGGTAGGGGCGGTGCACCCCTTTGCCCTGGAGAATATTAGGTTGACGGTTTCTTTTTCCTCCCTCTCCTTGTCTTGTCTTCTCCCTTTTATTTTACATGGGGCTATTTTAATGTGTTCTAGCATGCTTTTGCACGCATGTTCTTTTTCTTTATTGGTCTGCAAGTCCACACTGCATCTGCATTTATAGTGTATGATTCATTTTACATGTTAAATACTATTTCTTTGTTCTCTTTCTTATTCCTAAAATCTGTTTTGGTCCAGCCCCAGGTCTGCGTTTCTTCACCTAATCATAGGTGACTTGTTTATGGCCCTGGGGCCCCATCTCTTATTATCCCTTGCTGTACTGCTCCGCGCTGCATCCTATGTCTACACGTCTCAAAGGCCTCTGCTATCATACCGGCCTCTGTTTTTGCTTACTACATCATGGTGTTAGCCATAAGTATTTCATTCTACACAGAATTACTACTTGTTACTGCTGTCTACATAAAATTACAGCGGTACCTCACAAAAGTAAAGCAAGCTAGTCAGAGCTACCTGGTCAGAGGAAAAATGTTGCTTTTGCACTTAAGCAAGCCAAAACGTAGCTGCAGGCGGACCTGAAAAACTTCAGATAGACCAAGTCTGAGAAGCTTCTGAGGCCTTGCAAACTTAGTACATACAAAGTCTGTGGACTGGTACTAGCAATGGCAGTATAGTGTTATTGGGTGACAGCACACATCACTTGCTTCAACTGTTTTGGGGGATACTTGGTACTTCTGAATCAAATGAGCAACATCAAGTTTAGTCACTGAAAATGGGAGAGCACCAAACAGGTACATATAGGTGAATACTTTGTTCTTTATTTCTGCATGCTTTTATTTCTCAAAGCTCCAAGAGAGACAAGTCAGACCTCTGTGAGATCTCTTGCGGTGTTTTGAATATCTTTGGATAAAAAGCATTGTAAAACTGAACAAGAGTCCATTTGCCATTGCTTTGGATGCACAAGACAGTCATAATGCCATAATGCGTGCAAGTAACCCTTTTTCCCTCTTTCTTTTTCCTCCTCTAAGTAGCCAAACTACATATGGGGTACAAAGTAAGAGGTTTTAAAGCAGACCTCTTTTTCACAGCTTTCTGCCTGCTGGATTTGTTCTCTCTCGTGCAAACAAATTTGATTTCCTTCCTCTACAGGCAACAGGAGATAGTGTTTTCTTGGGCTCTTTTGCAAAGACGTTCTTGCTTGGTGTAGATTCCCTTTCTGCCTTAGGGACAAATTGCAGTAATAAGTAGATCGGAGGTCCTCAGGAGTGCAGAGATTTCTGCATTTGTAACTGTAAGAAAACTTAGGAAGAAAGCTTAAGGTTGGGTTGTATTTAATTTTTCCAGTGACTTTTCTTGTGGAACAGTTCCTTTTGTTGCTTGAAAGACTATTGGGAGAGTTAAAAGCTCTGGCCATCGCCTTTTCATGGTATCTGGAGAGTCTCTATGGATCTTGAAGCAGTGGCAGGGCTTAGGGGGTGGCTTTCTGCTGTTAAAAAGGAAATCTTGTGAAAATATCCGTGTCTGGGAGGGAGATCTCTAAGGGAAAAGAGCCTGTCGGGAAATAGGAGAAGGCCCTGTTTAACAAAAAGACACACACACAGACACGCAACCCACAACCCCCCACACTGGACTTGACCGAAGACTTTGTGTGACAGCTGGTTTGTTTGTAAACTCTTGGCTACTTTCTGGGGTTGTGGTGTGCTGAAGGGCATCTGAGGTTGGGAGCAGTGGGAGGGGGAGAAAGGGAAGGCTTACATGATGGTTTGCGAAATACCACTTTGGGAATAAGGTAGCCCCTTCGACTTCACCCACTTCTCCCCTCACACACCTCCTTACTTGCCTTTGTTTGGTTTGGTTTCACGTATTTATTTGTTTTCCTTACCTTGCCTTAAAAACAGGGCGTGTGTTTCCCAGGGCAGGCGGCCAGGTGTGCCCAGAGGGCGGCAGGGCCCAGAACCTTCTGGAAGGTTCCACGCGTGGGGCTTCCTGCAGGGGAGGGGCGGGCCTTGGTAAGGAGGGCTGGGAGTCCCTCTGGGCACCCGCCTCCCTGCGTTCAGGGATTTATTTACTTATTTGTTTATTTTTGCTGTTTGGTTGTTTATGTTTAGTCAGCCAAAATCTCGGTTTACCTCAGGTACTGAACCAAAAAGGCACCGTGAGGAGGCACCCTGTGGAAAGTCATAGTGGCGTGGCCGAAATGGCGAGGGGGTGAGCGGAATGGTGAGCGGGCTGTGCCGAGGCAGCGAGGAGAGCGGCGGTCCTGTGGCGGGGACACACGAGAACCGGAGAAGGAAGGGTCGTGGCAGAGAAGAGGTCAGTCTGGGCCGGGAGAAGGTGGAGAGGAGCCATGGTTCACAGAGGGGGGATGAGAACCTGAGGAGGAGGCCCCTTCCTGAGCTTGTGGTGGTCTCAGGTCTGGCTCTCTTGTTAGGAAAGTTTACTTTGATTTAAAACTTCAATTCTTTTTTTTTTTTCTTTTTCACCAAAAAAGATGGATGTCTCATGGAAAACAGGTAGGGTGGGTAATTTACATGTGACCATGCATCATGCAACCAACGGCATTTCTTTGAAAGTTGAACAGTCTTCTACCTCTTCTCAGTTGTCCGTATTATAAACTCTTTTTTCCTAGAACACACACTAACACATGCTGGAAACTGTCTCTAGAATCCAGTAATGTAAAGCATCAAGATGCATTGCAGACTAACTGTGCATAGAATAAGCAAAAAAAGGGAAAAATTAACTTGGATAAGCAAAAGCTAAAATCACTCAATACTCCATGACTATAGCAGTACTCTCCTGGCGTATTTTACCACTGTTGTTGTAGCAGGATCACTGCTGGCTAATAATCTTGGCATGAGATTTTTTTTTTTAACTGCGTTTTTATTGTGACTTAAATAACTTGAAGTTAATCAGATTAATTTTCTTCTTGCTTTTAACTGCAGGTTGTCTTCTTTCAGATCAAACATATTTTTACATATATAAAATATGTAATAGCATAATAAAACAGCCCTAATCTATGTATAAATTAGTTGATGGAGAAAACCTGTGTACAGAATATCTAATGAAGTGTAACAGCATCCACATCTTAAAAACTAACTATATGCTTTAATTACAGAAGTAGCTGCCAACTATTCCACCATAAAATTAGATGATGTAGCAATTTTTTCGGAAAAAATAAAATTTTTTGCTGCACCAGATATCATCAACTTATCTTCCCATTTAATTAAATTCTAGCAAATGTAAACCAACAATGAGGTCTGTAATACAGATAAGGAACTATATATGCATTACTGCTTTTTTAGTTACGTAGCAATATCACATTGGCAAAGATCACTCTGTGTGTTGTCTCATTTGTAGTGCACCAAGCTCGTCCTAGCAGGAATGGAAATTCACAACAAGAAAGCAAGCCAAAATATAGCTCAGAATTAGTGAGAATACAGTTCTGATATCAATCGTTCTTGAAATGTCCTGATAATCCATAAAGTTAATCTGCTTTTACTTTTTTCTTGTTATGTATTCTCTTGCCTGTGCATATGCTTGTCTCTTGCCTGTACAAGTATACAGTGTTTTGAAGGTACTGTACCTTTGCAAAACTGCGTTTTGCAATATCAGAAGTGATGGTTGAGTGTCATAAACCATTGCCTCAATCAGAAGAGGTTAAAGTGGTCGCACCATTCATTAGAAGCGTATGAGAAATACAGCAGGGCGCCATTGAGGTTTAGAGCTGTAAGAAGGTTCTAAGAGAGAAAGATACTAACTTTCTCTCTACTGAAACAGGATCAGGAGAGTGGGTTTATCACCAAATAAAATGCCAGCTTGCTTGCTCTTTGTTTTGAGTAATTATATAATACATATTTTCAATGAATTGTTTTCTCAACGCTATTAAATGTAGCTTTGATTTGGTGATCTTTATGATCTGAAAATCCTAGAACTGATAAATGGGGCAGGATTGACTTCAGCCAAGAGATGCAGTGATTCTCTTAGGCAGTGTCTGATTGTCCAGGGATGCAAAGGTCAGCATTAAAAAGCATTGAACAGGTTGAGATGAACTAATTGTGCACTCTGGTAACGAAGGGATTGCATGTCATACAGCTAGTATACTGAACAGTTGCTCCAATTTTTTTCAACTTCCATAGCTTTTTGTGTAAAAAAGAGTAAGAGCGTGCACAGATCCAGACAGTAGAGCTGATGACTGGACTCGCGGTGCTGCTTTCCTGGTGTGCTTCCCTCACTACCGGCTAGCAAAGAACAATTGTTTAAACGCGGTGCCCTGGTAAGTCGTTCTGTCTGCTCGTTCATCTCTACAATGTAACAACACATACAGCTTCCTGTAGCTTTAGATCTGCTTCAACAATTCATTACTTAGTGCGTGTGTATTTTGAATGTTTTTCTTCACGTAGCGTGTCTGTGCATGGGAACCATCCCTCAAAAGCGTGTAACAGCTACTAGATTAATTTAAAGTTCAAAATCTGAAACTGGGTGGGCAGTTGTGGGTTATTGAAATAAATATGGGAAACAGTTTCTGAGTCTCAACAAAGAAATTCTTTGAAACCTTACCAACTAGAATCTAATATTGTCTCCTTGCATTGCTAAGGTTGTCTTCTGTCAATGAAAAGGCTGGCTGTCACACGCACAAAACTGACATGCTGGGTAGCATAAGTTTACAGCAGACAAGAAAGGCAGGAGTCTGCTCAGTGGAGTGGAGGCAAAAGCATCTTGTCAACATATTTTAAAACAATTATCAGAGTTTATTTTTTAAAACTTTTTCATTCCAGTAACTGAGGATTTTACACTGAACAGTTGTGTGCAATTATGCCGTGGCACTATCCAATTAACCACCCAAGGTAGCACAGCTCAAAAAGATAGCTAAATGATACATCTCAGCAGTAGTCCACATTTGTTAACCAGGGGGCTGTAGCAATATTCTTTTGGAGTGGTGAATCCATTTTATGGCGCCTGCACGCTGTTTTAAGGAGTACAATTTTTCTTTGTGTCTACGTGTTCATTCTAATGATGAGTATATTTGTGCCTAATTACTTCAGACTCGAAAGTATTTTTCCTTTTTTTATATCTTTTGTTGTGTCTTCATCCTCCCTCCCCCCACATGTCTTTGTTCCTTCTTTCTGCCCGGTGCATGTACATGTAAGATGTGGAGGATGCGATTTCAGTTCTTTTCTCCTGCCCATCTGAAATGGAGCACTCCATGTCTGGAACTCTTCCAGCAGAGCAGCAAATGTTTTGTGCTGTTTGCTATCTACCTACCTTGACTCAAGGCTTCCTCTTGATTGTGTGCTGCTTGCAGTGGTTGTACTCGGTCATCTTCATTCCCACAGTCTGTAACGCCTTATCCGTGAGAGAAATTATATGTGTGCAAGACATTCAAGTCTCAGATAAAGTGTGTGCAGAGCTCAGACTCCAGAACTGTCCTTTCAAGAATGTGATGTGTCCAGTTTTGACCATTCTGTCTTGTCTCTGGCAGCCCCAGAATCGTCTAGTGCAAGTCTTTTGAGTCAGGCAAGGAGACCAATGTCTTTGTTGTCATCTTGCAACTGTGCTGTATCTAAACTTTCCTATGACTGTGATTAAGATCTGGGGTCACCAGGGGCCTTGTCAGGGAAGTGACATTCTTCTTGCCAAATCAGTCATCTATGGCTGTGGACTGCTGTCAGCAAACACTGCAGCTTTGGTTTTCTGTGTGGCTGAGCAGCAGCATCTGGCTTTTGTCATTATTCCTGGAACCGTTTGCAGACTTCAAGGACAGTACTGGCTGCATTCCAGCACTGGCACTGGAACAAGTCCTTGCCATTACGCTTCTTCAGTAATTCATCCTCACAAGTGTGCTTTTCCAGCACTGATATTTCAGCAGCAGAAGCACGAGACATCATTCCTTCCCAACACTGCAGTTTCTCTTGTGCAGCAGTATGGTGAGCAGCCCTTTCATACTTATCGTTGCAGAAGGAGATCTTGCTGCAGAAATGCCATCCTTTGAGTTGGCGCACCTCTTCATAGCCAAAGGGAATGGCAGGTTTCTGAGGCCTGTTGTTAGCCTATTCTAGCTGGTGGCAGGCACTGGAGCTCGGGGACTATCTTTCAAAGGCAATCTCCTGCTGCTGTTACCAGTGTTCCTTAATCCTTAAACCCTGACTCCTTTTCCGTAACCTGGGAGAACAAGGAACTGATTCACTAGGAAAACCTGGGCCTGGCCTTTCTGCAGCTTCTGTCGAGCACACAAGAATACGTGTGTATTTCCCTCTGAAGAAGCTGAGTCCTACCTCTATTTGACACCTCACACTATCTTTTTCTGTCCCTGGGATTTTGCCCCATCTCATGCTGGAGCCAGTTCAGGTAGTAGGGCAATGTTTGGTTTTGTGCTGTTATGTGTCCAGTAGACACTTTCTCAGTTTTCAAGGAGCTGGATGCCTGCCTCTCTGCAGCATACTTTGCTCTGACGGTGGCAGGTGCATTAGGGAAGGCTAAAACTGCCTAAGAGATGTAGCCATTAAAAGAATGGGTGTTCTGGAAAAACTGGCTTTACCACTCACTTTCACTTCACTTCTGCCTGGCAAACTGTTGACGCTTGTTTGCCTGGCAAGGCTTCAAATTACTGGGCAAACTGGCTTCTTTTGTGGTCTTTCTTCCATCTGGCACCAGAGAAAATCTCATGTTTATTGTGACAGATAGGGAGATGAATTCCCGTATTACCTTCCAAGCTTTCTTTAAATTGGAGGACGTACCTAATGACTTAGTATTTTTAGGAGTAGTGTACATTAAAAACTTAGTACAGCTTACATAAAAAATGGGATTACTTTAATTACATTGGAGAAAATAGTTTTAATCAATTGATTCCCCCCATCTCTCTCTTATTATTTACAGAGCATGATCTTAGAAGGCATCTTATTTCAGTTTTATAATTTTGCAACCAGTGTCTATAAAAATGGCTTTGGAGCAAGCACTATGGTTGCATATCAATTTGTTATACTTGAAATAATGAAATTTTAGGGGTCAGTGCGAAAAGGCGTGGGTTTTTTAGTTGGTTTGGTGGGGTTTTTTCCCTAGTTACAGTTCATTTTGCCAGCATAAGGTCAATTTTTTTCTCTCTCTTTTGGGAAAATAGTGAGCAATAGTAAACTTTTGTGTGGTATACAATCCAGCCTATCTCACCAGCCCCAGATCTGCAGAATCCTCTTCTCAGCATTCTGCCACCCTTTTGGAGGAACTCCAAACTCATTCTCTGGTTCTTTCGGATCTGCAACATTAAGTATTAGGGCATATTCCCCACCTCATCACCAGCCCCACAAAAAAAAAAAAACCTCAAAACAAAAAACAACCCCAAACTGATCGGAATATGTCAGAATCAGAATATGATTGTATATAATGTGAATACTCTGTCTTTATTGACACAGAGCTGAGCTTAGGGTAGTGAATAAATATGATCCCTCATGATATGTGACCGAGTATTAGGCTCCATGGAAAGAGTGATGTCAAGTAAGGCAGAGGGACTGGAGTCCTTTCATACGTGTGTTCACCAGCTCCTCCTTTTGACCTGGAGTTGAAATGGAATAGCCCCCATCTTCCAGCATTTGGTGCCAAGATATTCTACTTCTATGCAGATAGAGATGAAATCTTTTCTTCAAGGAGCTTTTCCATGTGCTCTTGAAGCTGTTAAATTAATTCCATTCCTGTTGTCTTCTGCATCAGATTTCTTGTGTTCCAGTTTTTCTTTCTTTTTTTTTTTTTTTTTTTTTAAACTGAGTTATCTATGCAATAAACAAATAATATGATTAGGCTGAATGAGAATAAAAGAAGTCAGTAGAAAGTTTCCCATTTACTTCAGTCAGCTTTAGGTCAGAACCACTAATATTTCTGGCATTGGTCAAGAAAAGCAAGCGTTCCCTCTTTCATCATTTTATTGGCCAGTTAGGAGAGTTGGCTATTGCAAGAGTTGGATGTTAGTCAAATTTGAATATTAATTTTTAAAAGTATTCTGTTCACATAACTCCACTTCAATGAATTTCAGAATGTAATAGTTGATCTTACAGATTGTCACGAAATAAAAATATTTTTATTATAAAATAAGGTACAAATACATTAAGTAATTCTTTTTTCGCTTTATTTTGACGTTTAACAGATGTAATCTTCTTAAAAAACATTAATTGATGTGATACGTGTCACAGAAAGCACGCAATAGGGAAAGAAAGTGCTGAATAAAATGACACGGTTAATTTATTAAAACTCAGGAAACCACCAATTGCATTTCACGTGAGTGTCATAACACATCTCTAATTAGTTTGGAAAGAGTGTAGGAGCTATAGCACTGAGGCAGGCAGGCAGACTTCGTATAAATTGCAACTGGTAAAATATTCCTGTTTTCTGATGATGCTTGATCATGTTTCCTTGCTGGGATTGTAAGCTCACTTCACTGTCTATGAAAACATTTATTTATAAATATATTTAAGCTTCCTGAGATGAAAAACTTTACTAAATGCTTTTCAAAGTTCCCTCTTTCCCTCCATTTCAAGTATGCTTGGATAGCTGGTCGGTCTCTTAAAAGAAGTCAAAGCGTGAGTCAGTATACTATTATCTCTTATTAATTATATCATTAACCAAGCACTTCCTTTAGCAAAATGCCTCTTGTCGAACTGCATTTGTAAATACAGCATGCGATTTTCTGTGTTTGTGCCAACAATGTTTTTATTGTGGT
The DNA here is from genome assembly GCA_947846985.1 of Fratercula arctica. Taxonomy (NCBI): domain Eukaryota; kingdom Metazoa; phylum Chordata; class Aves; order Charadriiformes; family Alcidae; genus Fratercula; species Fratercula arctica. The sequence goes on from CANTUZ010000010.1 coordinate 35,022,339, forward strand.
TTTTTTTTAACATGGTAAGCTTAAGTGCTGCTTTTCAATTCAAAAAACTAAATCATTGTATATGGAAAGGGAAGACATACTGAGTTCTAGGCATGTGTTCAGGATTATAAACCTCTTAAAGAACTATTCCATGGACTGAACAGCCCATCTTTATTACTATTTATTTCAAGTATTTCTTGTGTCCCAGTGCATCAGTTACATGCTGGCCAGCACTTAATTCTGCTTTTGCCCAGTAGTTAAGCGTCATATGGCCACCAGTTTGTAGCTCCAACTTTGGTATGTTGGTATCAGTTTTAAATCTGTTAAGTCCTCCTCTTAGAACCACTTTCTACTATGAGTATTTCTTTTTGTCCCTCTGCATTATATTCAGCCCAGCAGCATCCTTCGTTAATAAAATGAATTCAGAGCTGCTTTATATTGAATCCTGTGAAAGGTCTTAACAATCACAGTCTGGAGAGATGGTGCACAATTCCAGCATCAAAGGATGCAGTGAACCAAATGCTGATTTTTGGAGTTCACAACGTGCTGTATATAAACATGGATCGCTTTTGAGCATCCGTCAGATCAGACTAAGACCAGAACACCCAATTTTCTTTGCCTTTTGCTGAGTTTTCTTCTGACATGTCCATGACCATAAAATTGTTAGAGAAAAACATAGGTTCATTGTCAGGAGAAGTTTATCACTTTCTGATTGTTACAGAAGCCTGGTACAGTCAGCATGGAGGCAGGGACAAACAAGGAAATCTCTTCTTCTTCTAAGCATTCTTGAGGCACCTTATTTTGTATGCTAATTATCTTATACACATATAAATATTTTAAAGTTTCATACAGCTTAGAATGTTTTTGCTGTTAGGTATTTGCCTAAATACATTCTACTCAAACTTTCATCAGTTAGCTCATTGTTAACCAAAACACACTGTGACAATCCAAGCGGTCTACCTTACAAAAAAGCATCTATTGATTTTTCATTTTTAACCAAACAGAAGGTTACTGTAAGCTTTTTGGGGCAATAGGCTCCAATATGTCAACAGACTTGGAATGCAACTTGTTTCTTAGGCTTAGCTTTCTTCTCCTTTCCAAAACTGAAATCCCTCAGTAGGGTCGGCAATGTGTCTTGCTCATTCAGGCATGTGTAATAAAGAGAAGCTAGGATTATGGATAACATGGAAGTCAATAACCAGTCCTTCATGTTAGAATATCTTTTTACACTGTTAACTCTATTACTGAGTATAAACTGTTTTTATAAGTACTATCTCTTTTATTTAATAGATTTAATAGAACAGTTAAAATACTGCTCTATCTGGAAGTATTTCATTAAGCTTTCAGATGAGATTTATGATTGTTTTTTTGTTTCTAAAACAGGTGCCCATAGCTTCTACTGACCTCATTCCAGAGTAATTTCTAAGTGATTTCAACTCTGTCAATTTAAAATTATATATCAGAACATGTGTTGATCTTTGATAGCCGACTTCAAAAATTCACTCCTTAAAATACACAAAGAGTGTGAAAAGCGTAAGCGGGTTCTACAGCCATTGAAGACATTTTTGTAGGAATACATCAATATCTACTTAGAGCAATTGCTGAGATAAATCATATATTGAAAATATAGTTTCAAATAATTAGATATTTATCTAGAAAGCACTGAGGGACAGGGAGAACACTCCTATAAGCCTAAGGTTTTTCTAGCATTTGCAGTCCATTAGTTAGAAGATGCATTACTCATTTCTTCAGTAGTGGAAGACACACATCCTCCAGTCAGTTGCTTGTACCTGTGATTTTAAACGCATGTAGAGTATTCACTTCAGAGAAAGTATTCCTTTATATATATATATATATATACACACACATACATATATAAATATAGTAAAGTTATACAAAAATTCTAGTGTGTGTACTATGAGGCAGAACTAACATGTACATTTGTTAGTTGGAGTGGAGAGTTCAGCAGAAGACTCTTCATTGTGTGATGGTATACTGTCAAAACCCCAAAAATGTGTACCATTTGCATCTTGAAGAATAAGCTGTAAGACTAAAAAGAGCTGAGAGAGATGATTTTTTTTTTTCTTTCTGCTAGACCAGTTACAGGGAGGTGCAAAGCATAGGTCCTATGTCTGTGTTGTGGCTGTCAGCATCATTAGAAATTTGCTAATTAATAAGAGAACAAGAGTTAAAAATAATCTTAAAACATGCAGGATTTAATTGCAAAATATGAAGGACAAAAAATGACAGTCTCATTCTGCAGTGTGGTAGTTACTAAATTGAAGAGAGAACAAAAGGAGGACTTCTACAAATGCAGAAGTTGTTTAGGGACAGATATAGTCAGTCATTCCTTTTTGTGTAAGATGTAGCGTTATGGTTTGAAGAACCAACAACAATTTATTGTCATTTAGACAACTAATCTAATCACCCGATGACTCCTCCCCACCCAGGAAGGGGAATCAGAAAAAACAAGGAAACACAAGGGTTGACATATAAATGGATTTAATAGAATAAGACTAAATAATTAACATTAATAATTCTAAAGAACCAATATTGATCTTGATACCAATATAAAATACACAAGGATTATACTCAGCCAATTCTATCAGCAGGAAGCTGTGCACTCCTAGCAGGGGACAGCAAATGTCGGATACTGCAAGCGCTGCAGCTTCGGGGGGGAAGGGAAGGACTCAGGGGCCTGGCACCGGGGCAAGGAGTTGTCAGAACAGCAGCCATCATAAAAGAGAAAACTTCCAGCAAAATTTTAATATATATTGAATGTGGCATTCATGGTATGAAATAATCCTGTTGTCCAGCTTGGGTCAAGTGGCCGGGTCCCGCTCCTCCTTGTCCCAGCACCTGGCAAGCTTGAAAACAGTGAGACCTTGAAACCTGTGTTACCATAGCTGGCTATAAAGTAAATATTTTCACAAATTCAGACACTAGAGTCTTCTAGAAATGCAGCCTTCCCAGTCAGACTTTACTGAAGAGACTTTGCTGAAAAGTAAAACTGAAAGAGAAATTAATCCTGTGTTGCTCAAACCAGGGCACGTAGAATAGAACAAAATCATTTAGGTTGGAAAAGACCTTTAAGATCATCAAGTCCAACCATTAACCTAGCGCTGCCAAGTCCACCACTATACCATGTCTCTCAGCACCACGTCTACATCTTTGAAACACCTCCAGGGGTGGTGACTCAACCACTTCCCTGGGCAGCCTGTTCCGATGTTTTGACAACCCTTTCTGTGAAGAAATTTTTCTGAATACCCAGTCTAAACCTCCCCTGGCGCAACCTTGAGGATGTTTCCTCTTGTCCTATCACCTGTTCCTTGGGACCAGAGGCCGACCCCCACCTCGCTACACCCTCCTTTCAGGTAGTTGTAGGGAGTGATGAGGTCTCCCCTCAGCCTCCTTTTCTCGAGGCTGAACACCCCCAGCTCCCTCAGCCGCTCCTCACAAGACTTGTGCTCCAGACCCCTCACCAGCTTCGTTGGACAAGCAAAGATGTAAGATAGCACAGCTGTATGCTGCATTTACAGTTTTAAAGTACATTAAAAATATGAAATCTGAGGAGAAAAAAAATCCATCTTTTGAAGAGCAATTAGAAATTCATAATTCCTTTTTGGAAATTCTTCAAAGGCAAAGTACAAAAAGTGTAAAGAGTTAGTTTATTTGGAACTAATAATGTCAAAACATGAAGGTGTGTATTTCCTATGGTTTGCTTTATTTTCTTTCCAAAGGTAGTTGTAGCATTTACATTTTTTCCTTCCAGCTTACTGTTTCTCCTCCATGGTACTGCACTTTTTACAAAGCTCTAATGTAGCAATAAGTTTTGTATTTTGAGAGCCTTGAGATTTGTGGTTCTTGTGAGTCTCCATCAACAGCTGACTCCCACAGGCTTTGAGGGACTGGCCCACGCAGGTCTGCCCCTGGGCTCTCGTGTGTTTTACCTAGGTTTGACACTTCAGACTTTCCAAGAAGGTGGTTACCAAAACAGAATTATTTTATGGAGAAAAAGCTAAGGTTTTTTTTTGGTTACCACAAACTATTTATTTAGAGATACCAAAAACAATGCCATAGTCTGGGCAAAACCAGTGTGACACAGTAGAAATCCAGCACTGCGTATTTCTTTATAGTGTTTTGAGCAGCTTCTTAATCCTGAATTGAGTGAAAATTCCATTGAATTTGCAATAGTGCTCTGTATAACTAGTTGTGGGGTACCTTCCCACTGGGGCTTACGCAGAGAAACGCATGTGCAAAGAAAATCAGGAAAAGAAAAACAGTGGAAATTATCTTCTTCTACAGTGCGGTGATAATTTCCCTTACGCCTCCACCTCTGGAAGCATCTGGAAAACCTTTTTTGGTCAATATGTCTTTGGTGTGATGTATTCACCACAAATGATTTTGTCTATCATGACTAAACCTGATAGTTTGTAAATTACAACCTGGGAGAAAAGATTACTCTTGAAACATCTTTTCAAACATAAATTGTTTTGTTAAAAGATCTTTTTCTTATAAAATAAACATGCATGCAGAAAATTTTTTTTCTTTTTACCCCATTGTCCTGGTTCCGGCGGGGACAGGGTTAAGCATTCCATGCCCTGGGAGCCACGCCCACCCTGAGGTGAAAAGGAGGGGGGGGGCGGGCAGTCGGGTTGGGAGCGGGCTGGCGCCTCCCGGGGCCGGACCGGCGGGGAGCGGCGGTTCCGTATTCGCGTCTGTATATTTCTCTGTCCGTGGTGTTGTTGTTTTCTTGTTCCCTTTGCTGTTCTGTTAAACTGCCTTTGTCTCAGCCCAAGAGTTTTGCCTTTTTCTTCTGATCCTTCCCGTACCGGGAAGCGCTGGGCGAGCGACACGTGGTTCTTTGTTGCCGTCTGAGGCCAAACCATGACACTCATGTTTGAAATCAAGTCAAAATATTTCAAGGTTATCATCAAGTCCATGTTGTGTGACTTCATTGAAACTAGTTTTCATTTCCTCTTCTCCTTTTGCTGGGTGGGTAAGGGGTTGATGCCTGTGATATGCTGGAGAGGGTCTTTTGCATATATTACTGTGAGGGTGAGGGCAAAGCCCATAGAGCAGATGTCGCACAAAGAAAAACCCATTGGCGGGGGGAGGGGGAAGCATCAAGTACCTATTCTACAGGTCAACAGTCTTTCGCAAAGCGAAGTATTTTAGCTTTTTTCCATTTTCTTTTTTTTTTAAACTAAGAAACATTTTTTTCTTAAATCGATTCCAGGTCCACTTGAAACTTAGCATGTACAATCCAGGTGTGATAACTTCCTGGGTTTTTACCAGCATTTCAGTGCTTTTAAAATTTTAAAGTGGAGAATGTTGCATTAGAAATCTGTTGTTTTGTGAAATGTTTTCACTTGCATATATGCCAGTAAACCAACATATGAAATTCTAAATAACAAAACACCCAAATGCTTTTAGCAAATTTCTGAGGATTTCAAAGAATGTAAAGCCCTGAGAGGGCCTTGAAGAATTTCTTACCTGGAGCTGATTATAATTCTTCAAAGTACGTGGATGGGTCATGCGTATGAGCTTTCCCAGAGAAGCTCTGGTTTGGAGTCAGCTTGGCTGAGCTAGTGTCAATAGGAGTTTTCCCATTCCTGTCTGGTGTAAAGGCTGAGTAAGTTGTTTAAGTGAGCCAATGATAACTTTTCCCTTCTTTTATATTCTACCGTTTAAATGCACAGGCTTGGTGATATGCCATGTCAGGAAACTTTCCGACATGCCTTTTCATTCTGCACTACCACACTGCTAATCTATGTCATACTTTCCTGGTGATCAAGGGAAGACTTTTCCATTTTAGTTAAATGAATTATCTATTAAAATGTCATACTGTCAAATGTCAGGATGTCAGAAATAGAGCCAGTATCTAGATTGGGCAGCAGAAATAACACTTAGTATTATAAACCTCAGAGACTTTGCCTACTCTGACAGGATATTGTGATCTCTGTAAGAGGCTGCTAGTGACTCTGGTTTCACTGATTTTATTTTTCTTATTGATGGGTTGAAGCTGTGATCTGCTTTAGAATAGAACAGACTATTTCATTTGAAGGGGAGCTGCGATGATTATTTAGTCCAACTGCCTGGCTAACTCAGGACTGACCAAAAGTTAAAGCATGTTATTTAATGGCATTGTCCAAATGCCTCTTAAACACTGACAGGCTTGGATCATCGACCACCTCTCCAGGAAGCTTGTTCCAGTGTGTGACAACCCTCTTGGTAAAGAAATGCTTCCTCGTGTCCAACCTGAACCTCCCCTGGTGCAGCTTTGAACCATTCCCGTGTGTCCCATCACTGGATCCCAGGGAGAGGAGCTCAGCAACTCCCTGTCCGCTTCCCCTCCCCAGGAAGCTGCAGAGAGCCATGAGGTCACCCCTCAGCCTCCTTTTCTCCGTATTAGACAAGCCCAAAGTCCTCAGCCATTCCTCCTAGGGTATTCCTTCCTGCTCTTTCACCAGCTTTTTTGCCCTTCACTGGATGCGTTCAAGGACCTTCACCTCCTCCTTAAATTGTGGACCCCAGAACTGCACACAGTGCTCAAAGTGAGACCGCACCAATGCTGAAAACGGTGGGATAATCACCTCTTCTGACCCACTGGTTATACTGTGTTTAATGCACCCCAGGATGTAGTTTGCAGGCAGGATGTGGTTTACCCCTAGCGTAATTCATGCACACACAAAGAGGGGAAAATAGAAAGTAAGATATTTTCCTGAAAAGGTTGCCAACGTTTTTCTTGCTCAGAAACTTCTAGGCCTCTCAGCTGTGTGCTATAAAAATCTAGTATTTGTTTTCTGTCTGGACTGTATTCTTAATGCTCACAGCATGTTTCTTCCAACAAATACCCCTTGTGTTGTATTTGCAGAGATTCGCTTCTGCCCTAGCTGTCTGCGTTGTCTGCTGCTGCGCTGAGGGACTTTGTTACTCTTCTTGCTGAGGCAAAAGGAGTGTAATTGACACAACCACAGGCTTTATTAAAGTCTTAGGATTGCCTTTGGATCCTGGGCTCCCTTGATGGCAGCCATTAACACCTTCCAATATAGTATCATTAGGCTACTAATAATTGTCGTAATCCCTTGCTGAACTTTACAGAACCTGTTTTAATGTGTCATGGGAAATCACACACAAACTCTGTAGATCACAGTTTCTGCTGTCGTTGTAGTTTGCTGCATTTTCCTTTAGATATTTTAGGGCATTACTTTGTGAGGCATGTATTCCAACACTAAATTTCTTATACGTCTTTAGGGTATATATGTAATGAATCTATGGATGGCCCAGTTGCACGTACCAGAGAGTTTGATGGGAGTCTGGTCAAGAGTGGTTGTTGCCAATGGAGCCTGAGTTTAGCACATGAATAAGGAAACTTACTTGGCAGAGTGATTAATGACATCTGATAAGAATCAATAATCCTCTGTCAGTTTCCCTATACATCCTCTTTGAAATGATGGATCTACAGTATTCACAATATTTTTATAGTGGTCATTAGTATTACGTGTGGAAATGGAAAGGGTTTACATATATTTGAATGTGGTGTGAAAAACTTACAGAAGTGATGTGATCGTATAACAAAGAATTACTTAATCATGCTAGTGAAAGTTAATGGCATCATTCTCCACAGAATAAAGAACTATATTCCCAAAATACATTAATTATGTTAAAACTCAGAAAAGAAAATAACAGCATTTCCATAATTATCTATATTTTTACTCTTTTTTAAAAATAGCATGGTTAATTAAACATGTAATTGATTTCTTTTTTACTAATGGACAGCTGATGAAAACAGGAAGCTATCTCTGATGATAATTAGTTAGTTTCAAATCTTGGCATCTGTAATTCAGAATTACTGTTGGGATGTGGTGGGAAATAATTTCTGAGACCATGACAGAGTTTAAGATGGATGTATCTTTATATTTGTTCAACTGAGTTTCAAAGGTAGAAATATCGTTTCAGGATTCTAGAAAGGAGAAAGAATGAATAATAGAATTTTAAGTATTGTGCTTTGCATTTACTTAAAAAAACCCAAGCAAATGGACATTTGCACCATCAGATCGTGCCTCAGTATATGAATGATGAATCTTCGGCAAGAAACTCTCTTGGGACATTTATAAACTAGGTCTCTCTTCAGTCCTGCTTTCGTAACTTTGTTTTTGTGTCTTACTTTAACCCAGTGTTCCCTAAACTGCTTCCAAATGGAGCACACTGGAGAGAGATTTAATGCCTCAGAAAAGGGACTGAAGTTTATTTGTGCAATCATGGGCAGAACAGTGGTATGCCAGGGAGGATATGGAAAGAAGATTCTTTTAAAATTCTGCCTCCAAACTGGAAAAAAAATGCTCAGTGGGTTTCTTTGGCTGTGCCAGAGCTCTTCCTCCTCCCTGCATGCAGCATCATCAGCCTGCTAGAGATCACTTGTTTTGAAGAGTAGTGAGAATACTCTTCTCAAGAGTGAATTTCCTGTGAAGGGCTCTTAGACATTGGTAACCTGGCAGTATTGGCTTTCTCCTGTGTTACCGTAACAACAAAACATTTTTTTTTATTTAAATAGAAAGTCAAATAGAATCTCCAGTCACTCTTCCTTAGGGCTGAATTTAGGTGACATGGTCTAAACTGATCTAACAGCTTGTGGCAACTAAAAGATGCAAACCTCACTCCTTCCACATGTCTGCCCGTCTGCGGCTCCAGTTCTGTTCAGCTGACCCCTCAAGGAGTTGCTTCAGCTCACTAAGCCAGCAGGAAACTAACACGGTAGAAAGTGTGAGTAGTTTTCTGCTGTTGCACTGAGTTGAAACTGTATACGGTGCAATCGAGTCGGAGGCTGTACGGCTATGGAAGGAGACAGGGCTGCGTAGCCAGGCATGGAGCAAGTTGACGAGAGACAAGCAGTAAGACAGACGCTTTGGAGTGCGGTGAGCTCTCAAGATTAGTGTAGCTGTCCTGCTAAGTGTCTTAAAAGTCCAAGTATAAGTACCGCTACCTTTGGTAAGTGAAATTGGCATGAAGAAACGACAATTTCTTTGTCAGAGGGCATCGCTAAGCAACAACTGGTAGCACAGTGGCAGTTAGAAAGATTTATGTGACATCAGCTTTATTATTTATGTGAAAGTTCTGCATTTTCTAGCCAGCCTCTCCTACCCCCAAATCTTCTGTGTTATTTTTTCAAAATTTCATAGCTGAAGTTGCATAGCACTTAAGTCTGTTTTGAAGGTATTCTACAAAAGCCTTGTGCTATATAAAATAATTCCTGTTGTCTCCAAGTAGATAGGACTCCTATATATGTTCTGGCATGGGCGGTTCTCATAAACAAGATTGAACTACTTTGGGTGATACAGTTGCCCTTACTAATAAAATTGTGTTTTAAGGTAGAGATTATAACTCTTGCTTCAAGAGAGTGTGTTTCTCCTATTTTTTCTTGCCATTTTTTGTGATCAAAATGAGTGGTCCGCAGGATAAATGAGGCAGTTGGTTCTCACGTGTTTACGGATCTCATCTACTGATTTCAACGGTCACACAGCTGGCAATATGTTCTTAGTGTAATACTCATAATTTATGGAGATCTTTGGTAAGATTTAAGTGGTGACGTATGGTGTAGAGCTTTACAGAACTACAACATGGATTCTGAAACTTGCCTTTTAAAATTCATCTACATGTCTACTACTCAGTGTTCTTGTTGCCTGTCAGAAAATGGATTATGAATCTCTGTGGCTACTGAATGATGCGCCAGATTTGTTCTCATTCCCTTGACTTCACTGAAGTTGCTCCTGATCTACACCGGTATAACTGCAGTGCATGTCAGATGCTGTTATTCTACTCCTGGAATCTTTTCTCCATATCAGATGTAGTCATGTGACTTGTGACATGGCATTTCAGGTTCCTGCAGAGGCAAGAAATACATCTAAATACAAAGACAATTTAGAAGGCTTACTGGATATTTGTTTCTCACTTCTGACAACAATGATTCATTCATCCTTTCTTCAATATATGTTTGTTACTTAACTTCTGGTTCTTTCCTTCCTTCGCATTTAGTAACGCAGTACTTTAAATGCCAAGAATGCCAAACCCCCTAAAATATTTATTACTTTTTACTCCTTTTGACCAAGATCTTCCTCTAGAGTATTTTAATGGATTTTGTATTTTAGGTTTATTTTCTTCATCATTATTTGTTCTTGGTATTATCTTCTCGTTTTACTAACTTAAAAGATGTATTTTTAACCATCACACAGCAGAATTTCTACTATTTTGGACATCTATTTTTTTTTTTTACTATTCTTCCCTAGTTCCCTAATGCTTAATCATGTTGGATTAATCCTAGATGACAGAATAGTGTTAAACATTAGGGGGCAAAAAAAAAAAAAAAAAAATATTTCTTCATTCTGTGTTTTTAATCCTCTAGAGCTTTTAAAATGTGGTCGTCGCTTGAGATGCAGGAGAGAAGATGTGTAGGCAGATGGATAGTTTAATGGCCTCATAGACTTTCAGAAGTCAATATGCAAACTATTTTAACCCCCTGTTGCTAGCAGGCACTTTAGCCTCAATCAGTTAAATTTCAAAGCTATTGTGAGATAAGAAAAACAAAGATGGGTCTTGGGTAGATTTGTGTGAAAGTAGCAACTTTGAATAAATGTGTTAACAATACTAGACTTTAAGACTCTCATTTTCAAAAGGTTACTTGCAAAACTCTCATGTTATTTCAAAACGACAGCTTGTTGAAGATAAGAATGCCTTACTAAATCTATCTAGTTTAATAGTTTTGGGTGGGAGTGCTGCTAAAATAAGACTGATGGTATACTTGCACTTCCTTCGCTCTGTTCTTCTGAACTTTCAGATAGATTCAGCAAAATCTCCAGAGAGAAATGAATGGGAAAAATAATTGTGCTAAAAAGCAGAAGTTGAACAATCAGAAAAAATATTAGACAGTCAATTAATTGGGCTGTTACTTCATCAAGAAGAAAAATACCGAAGGAAAGCAGAAACTAATTTGGTTTTGGTGCGAGTGTAGCAAGCATGCAAAGCAAACCTGCAGAATAGGAAATAAGTTTTGTACTTGAAGAGAAATATGATGTAGTTGGGGTAAATGAAGCATGGCTAAATAAAGAGGCAGAGTAGGGTATTGAAACACTGAGACAAAGCATTGAGAAAGTAAGATTTCAGAGAATAGGTGGCAAAATAATGTCTGGCTTAGGTCTCATACTGCTGCAGAGCCAAAAAGTGACTCTGCAGGTACTTCGTGGCTTCTGTGATGTGTCTTCAGCAGCACAGGAGGGCAATGTGTTAAGCTGAATTGCATCTTTAATTACATTATAGCAGTGGCAGGAGGTCAATAATATTTGTAATATGAGCATTTGTGACAAATCAATTGTATAATGAAAGCGATTATAACATCATTAGAAGTCTGATAACCCAATAACTTTGTGATAATTACTTCTCAGTTACAGGGAATAATTTACCACAGGAGATGCTGGAAAATATTAGGTATGAACGCTAATAGCTATAGTCACATCTGAGGCATATGTGCCATTTAATATCGAGTTTGACTCCCATCCTTCACTCAAACATTGTAGATTTTTGACAAGCAAGGGCTGGATTTGGAAAGGTAGTTACGCATATATATGTGTGACTTTGGGTCCCTAAGTAACTCGAGAAATATGACTTTAATGTGCCTGTAAATAGAAAGGTGACGGGGGTTGTTCTGGTATTTGGGTTTGCTTTTTGTGTCAGATCAGCCAGTTCCCTAGGCCCAAGGCAGGGGGAGGGCTGGGAACAAGTGGTTAAGGGGCAGGAGGAGAATGAGAGTCCACTTTTTGATAGCAATTAGCATGGGCACTGGGTTATATCCAACATGAAATTGTACCACATTTCACTTCTGAAAATTAATTTATACTCCTAATTAACTTCTGAGATACTCCCCCCACCCCCATACCTATTTATTTATTTAACCTATATATCTGATTAATTCCTGGGAGCTGTGCTTGTGAAGCAAGTAGTAGGTTGTGCTGTAAGACTAATGTGATTCATTATTTATGAAACCTGTGCTGTTTTGAAGAAAGGACAATCATTGCCTTTTAGAAAAGTTCTTACGCTAGACTGTTGACAATCGTAAGCAAAAATTAATCTTTAGTTCTGCAAATTTAGTGCTTTCTCTGCAAGTGTTTTGTATCTTATCTATCATGACATGACTGGAATTTAAAAAAAATGGTTATGATGCTGAAAACAAAGTACGTGGAGAACAATTTGCCTGCATTGTTCCTGAACTTTGAATGAGGGAAATGGGTGTGTGTTCATACGGTTTCTTGTTCAGTCTAATCATTCCCTCGGCAGTTGGTCTCAGAGTTGCACATACATTGTGGTTTTGCTTGGTACTTGTTAGTCAGTTTTGTAAATGGTTTGGAGAAGCTTAAAAGACTGACCGTGGCCCTCTTCAAACTAGATATTTTAAATAAAAGTATAATAGTAAGAGAGAAGAATAATTGGAATTACAGTAATATCTTGATAATTAGGTAACGGTATTTGGACTCATGAGGGGGTTTAGTTATCTTCAGCTGTTTTTATGTTGTATCTTTTTGTAAATACAATTTCCCAGCCCTCAGGAACATACTTGCTGAAGAGAAGGAATTGCTGCTTGTCACTGATTCTAGCACGTTGATTGGAGTGTCACGACACAGGGGTGTTTCATTATGTTCCTCACGAAGGTGAGGAACTCAGATCCATAAAAAAAAATGGATCAAATCTCCATAGCAACATGTTAATCCTTTTGTGTAAACAGCATGCTTTCTCCTTGCATATTTGTTTCCTGAGAAAGAACATCCTTTTCTAAATACACGTATGTGCATTTAGGTGAGCATGCGCGCACACACACATATATGTAGAGTAACCATTTAAAATTAAATTTGTTCAAGAACTGAACTGAAGTTGATCTTCTGTGAGAAGACTAAAACACATCAAACAAGCAAGACCTAAACAAGTCAGAGCTTCCACTGCTGTCCTGTGACACAGTAATTCAGAAAGGATCCTTCTTCCTGCATCCTGTGTGCCAAAATATTTGCCTGAATTTACATTTAATGTTTATTAAAAGTGCATCTTGCACTGGATTTCACTGGTATTTGTCCTTGTGCATCCATGACACGCCCTGCTCCTTGCTTACCATTTTCTTGGTCTCATCTTCAGATTTTGCTAGTTATTTTTTTTCCCATCAGGTGGTTAATTGTAAAAAAATAAATTATTAAAAGCCTGTAGAGCCTGCAGGAGCACATTAAAAACTCTGCTCCCCTGATGAGGATTTTCTGCTTAGATTTGCAACTGAGATTTGTCAGTTAATCAGCTTTTAATTTGATTAGCACATGACATGTATTGACTTTGTTTTATTTGAGGTTCTCAGTCAACATTTCAGGAAGTACCAGGTCTAATTTATCCACATAAAATTCCAACTACATCAGGCAGTTTTCTTTTTAATACAAACTTTTAATCTCATCAAGTTAGTTGAGATGCATTTTCTGTAAACATATCCTAGTTGGCATTAATTACATTACCATCCTTTAATTCTTTGTTTATGAAGATATAACTAGATTGTAGTTTATTTGTGTAAACTATTTCATAGACTGGAGAAATAATAAAAAAATTGAGGTTTCTGGAAGTAAATTGGTTTCAGCCTGTTTTCATAGTGATTCAGATTTGGGTGTGGGGTTTTTTTAGCATCTTCTGTCACTGAATCAAGTGTCCTGATGTTAAAGGGTACTAGTGCTGTTGCACTTGGAATGGAGTACTTGGTTTTCAATGGGATTGGGATTGGTGATAAGCATGAATGTGACTTTTTTTTGTGAATGCCCTTACTAAACAGTGTCAAATCAGTCCCTTCCTACCACAGTAAATGTTTTTTTTATTTTTTACAGGTGTTGGAAAAATGTTCAGAGGAGTTACAGGCCTCCATCCGAACTTCTGACACCTGAGATGAAGTAAGAGGATTGTCTTTCCCTGTGTTTTGTTACTCTAGATGCAAAATGTTTGTTTACACAAAAATTAATGTGTGTTTTCCTTATAGTAGTACTAAACTGAGAGATGTTTTTCTGTTTTCCAAGTTCTGTGACAGGAGTTTTGAAACAGATAAACTGCATTTCTTGATATTTATCCTTCCCTATTGCATTGAATAAATCAAAAAACTTGCAAGTAGCTTCTGGTTATCCAAAATTTGTCATACTCTCCCTGCCCCCCCACTGCCAAAAAAAAAAAAAGGATCCGTTTATGTGAGTTTTGTTTACCCACCCTAAACCAAATAAGAAATTTTTTTTTATGTATGTCTCTGGTATAACAACATAACTTTTTACATTAATCAGTATGTTAAAACTGTAGGGAGTTTTTATGACTGTAAGCACTACTTGGATCAAGAAGTAATTGACTATGTAAAGCAATAGGCAGATTTTGAAGATACTGAGGCAAACAGAAGTCTTGAGTCTCCCTGGCTGGCATAAATGAAATCAGGGGAAAGAGAGTCTGGATGCATTCTGACATGTTTTCAGGAAACACTGCATTTTGGAGGCTTCTAGGTCTGTCTGACACTAAATCCGTTTCACGTTAGTTTCCTTCTAAAATTTTTAAGGAAGGAAAGATCTAATGTCACTGTGCATTTGTGTCAATTAAAATTGAAGGCAAATGCTGTTCTTCGTAGGTACACGAATAGTACTTTGCCAGAAAAGTGATGTAACCATCTTGCTTTCAATAGGAAATTTAGTATATGCTCATACTTAAATACTCCTGCCTGTATGCGATGGTTGTTTCTCTTCACTGCTGTGTGTTGCAAAGTAGTTAATTTGCCAGAAGTGTCACTTGTAACTTTGACCACTCAGGCTAATGTCTTTCCAACAGTGGGAGGGGACATTCTGAGATCTCTCCTCCTTCCAGCTGGAGAGGATCTGTTTTGTTGAGGATACTCTTGTTAACCTTTACTGAAAACTAAGGAACAGCTCACAGTAAAGGGCTGCTGCACATGTGACCACGCATCCTATTGTAGCACAGTGCTGAAAATGGTGCGGGCCAAGTTGCAGTACCATGCAGAACATGCAGTTTCTACCTGTGGGAAGATTTTTGCACAATCCTTATCTGCCAAGAGGTCAAAAGTTGCATGTAGGACCTGTTCTTTATTATCTAATTCCTGATGCGTTTCTTGTTTTATAATGTTAACATCAGGCGCGTGAGATTCTATGAGCTTAAACTGGCATTAGCAGTTCAATTATATATAGTATTAGACAGCTCAAATACTTCTCTTATTATAGTAGTATGGTTCTGTTTTGATTTTATAACTAGTCTATCTTTCAGTCTGTCTTTTTAATGACTACAGACTAATTTACTGTCTGCTCGCACTGCTATTGGCTTTCAAAAGACAATGCAACAGGGAAAACTATTGCAAAAATAAAGTATGTTTTGAATTAAGTGAAAATGGTAGAAAATGTGAGGCTTTTAAGTTAAGGATAAGTAATTAAAGCTGCATGCATTTTTTTTTTTTTTTTTTTAAATTCTAAATCTAATATGTGTGAACAGTAGTTAACTAAGTTAACTGCGCTCCTTCCTCCTGCCCCCTGTTGGAGTGTCCTCTCTTTAGTGCTTCCAATACTGAGGTCTCAGGCATGAATTTTGTTTGTAACAGAAACAGACACTACCACTTTCTGAAATTATTTTCAGAAAAGATAACAGAAACTTTTTCTACAAGTAGATTTTTAAAAATCTATTGCATTCTATTTCTACTTTGTATTCTAAAATTCACTTCATTTAAGCATGACTGAACAGTGGGAGTTTTCTGCCTTTAAAATCTTTTTCCATTCCTTTTCTGTTGGAGTGGTATGTGAGCCTGACTGAGGCCAAACGTGCAGCTTACATAGAACCATGGAATGATGTAGACTGTAAAGTATATCTAGAAGTCATTGTGTCCATTTCTACACTCACGTGCAAGCCCACTTATAACATGTTGCTCAGTAAAGTCACTGTTCAGCTTGAAGATTTATGTGAGCCCGCACAGTGTACGTGCAGCCCAGAAAGCCAACCGCATCCTAGGCTGCATCAAAAGAAGTGTGGTTGAGGAACGAGATTCTGCCCTACTGCTCTGCTCTGGTAGGACCCCACCTGGAGTCCTGTGTCCAGCTCTGGAGCCCCCAACATAAGAAGGACGTGGACCTGTTGGAGCAGGTCCAGAGGAGGGCTGTGAAGATGATCAGAGGGCTGGAGCAGCTCTGCTATGAAGACAGGCTGCAGGAGTTGGGATTGTTCGGCAGCATTCCAGGACTTAAAGGAGGGCTACAGGAGAGATGGGGAGGGACTCTTTATGAGGGAGTGTAGTGATAGGACGAGGGGTGACAGTTTTAAACTGAAAGAGGGGAGATTTAGACTAGATATTAGGAAGAAATTCTTTACTGTGAGGGTGGTGAGACACTGGAACAGGTTGCCCAGAGAAGCTGTGGATGCCCCATCCCTGGAAGTGTTCAAGGCCAGGCTGGATGGGGCTTTGAGCAGCCTGGTCTAGTGGGAGGTGTCCCTGCCCATGGCAGGGAGGCTGAAACTAGGTGATCTGTAAGGTCCCTTCTAACCCAAACCCTTCTATGATTCTTTGGGCTTATGGCCTCGTTATTTCTGTGTTTCTCTTTGCTTTTTGACATGGGTTTTATTGTAAGCAAGATTGGGAAGAAGACTTATGCTTTAGTCACAGAAACCTGCTTACTCTTTGGAACCCAAGAATTTTTTTTATCACACAGCTAGTCACAATACTCAACCACAACCTAACAGAGCTGTGCCATCTTATCTGCCATACAAGGTACGCCCAGCCCTTTATTTGGCGTTTGTCTCCTCTTTCATCATCCATAGAGTCCTAAGGTTGATGAGCAGTCTTTAAGTTGGTGCATTGCAATCGGATGTCAGCATACGAACTTCTTACTGAGAGATACCCCTGATGTGTTTTTCTCACTCTCATTTAGGTTCACTTGGAGCTGTTTCATACAGTTGCTATAGCAGTCCACCTATTTGTTCTTCACTGGCCTGCAACCTTACACTATATTGCAATTTTATTGTATGAAGTATACCATTAAGAAATACTTGGTGTATTTCAGGATTTAAAGTTAGGTCATGTAATTTACGTGACTGTTAGATAAAGAGTAGTTATATAGTATCTTCTTTACTCAGACCATATTCTATTCAAACACATCATGACGTTTAAGCAAAGGAACCCCAATATCCTGCAGTTTTCACCAGAGGCTGATGGCTGGGTAAGAGGAACCACTCTGACCATAAATTCCATGGGAGACAATTCTGCTGTGGGAGATCTGCATCATCAGTTTGGACAACTGAAATAAATCCACTGTTGCTGTGTATTCATTCTCACTGCTTAATGTACCATTCCCATTTCCTTAGTAATAATTGCATGGTCTCCATTTTTTTAATGTGTGATGTAAAATTATATTGCATTTTGCAGTGCAGCGTGAGTATTGTACCCCTCAAACTAAGAAAATGTAACCAGAAAAGTACAGAATTTAGGTGTGGAGTTCAAAGATAATGACTGAAGATGACGTGATCAGCATTTCTGTTAAAGGCTTAAGGCATGTTATTTACAACTGCTTTGGATGTTATACTAGAATTAATAGAAGGTAGCCAAAGGACACTCTCTTTGACAAACTGATCTAGGGTAATTGAGCAATGGACAACCTCCATTTAAAAAATGTCAATTTATTAACACAGTTGTGGTCAATAGGAGCTGTATCTAACACTTTCAGAAATCAGGTCAGTGAACTTTATTTAGTGCAGTAAACAGTCTAGTTAATGTCAAGACAACAATTTTGTTTATCTAGAGTAAGTCACTTGTTAGCGTTTCTTTCAGTCTCCAAGTCATTTGGTGGGTGATCCAGTTTTATGTGTTAAAGTGGTGAACAAATGCAAAATTTATTTGTAGCAGAATTTGTAGTTCTCTTTTACACTACTAAATTTTGTTACCACATTTGCAGTAAACTCTACAAGCTCAAAATACTTATGGGGCAAAGGAAATGTTGCAGCTAATATGAATGCAGAATTTCTTCAGACTTCAAGCTGTAAATTGCAGGTAATAAATCCTTGCCGTGGGCAGGCAGAGAGAGACAAAATTAATTGCACTGGTATCAGTAAAAAAGAAACAATTCTAAATGCATATGGATAAAGAAACCAAAGTAGCAACATTCTTGGCTGAAAAGTTTTCATCTTACTGTGCTTTTAAGCATTTTTAATACAGTAGCATAAGACTTCTTATCTGGTTAATGTTATCGTATGTGAACAGCAATCTTGACCTGTGAGCTGGAGAATTCATAACTGAGGAGAAGAGGCAGAGAAGGAAATTCAGCCAAAGGTGAGAGAAAATCTGACCTATTAGGAAGGGAAGAGGAGATACGGGTTCTGTTCCTGGCCTGCTCGGTGACCTCGCGCAAGTAACTTTATCTCTAGCTTTCTCCATTATTTCTCCTGTCATTTGCCTGTCCTGGCTATTTAGCCTGTGAGCTCGCTGAGGCAAGGATTGTGTCTTGCTATTGATGTACGGCACACTGGGGCCCTAATCTTAGTTGAGCCCTCTGCGTATGACTGCAAAACAGGGAAGAACTAGCACAGTTGGTGTGCATCTGTGGGAGGAAGTTTGGAAGAAGGGAGAAGTAAAAGAGAATGGTTACAGCAGTAGCTTATCCTTCATCCTGGGAGTACGTACGTATATCTAAGACTGACACAGGAAAATGAATGCCCATTGTACTTGCTTTAGATTGTGACATTAATGGACTTGCTAAAATTGTAATAATATATTTCTTTTAAAGAGTCATTCTGGCAATCTGACAAACCACCATTTAGCTCTAACAATCAGTTTGATCCTCATCCTGAGCAATAGACGACTTGATTGCTTCGAGAAGACTGGAGCTACAAATGTGTCAGACTAGAATAAATTAAGGAATTGAACTGCAGAGAGGCAGAACAGGGCAATGAGAGGTTACTGTTTCCAAGCTTCTTTCTGACTTTGGAGGTTTGCACCATTCTCTTTCTGGCATCTAGTTGTTTTTTTTTTTTTTCTTTCATATCTCATTTTTGCATGTCATCTCTATTATCCTATTAAAACTTTTGAGCTTTGTCTGCCCGCTTGCCCAGCTTCCACGCAGATGCCTTGCGCTTCTTTCCCGTTGGATCCTTTGCATAGGACTGCTCTCCTGAACTAATTTCTGTCAGTTCTCTCTGTGTTACAGTGTCTTCAGCCACAAGAATGTGGCTGTTTAACACATGTTGGGAATGAACTATTTTATATTTACGAATTTAGACTTCCACTCAGGAAAAGAACTAATAATCTTATGTATGCTACATTCTTACAGAATAGGGACTTCTTGCCAGCAAGAGCCTTAAGAAGCAATTAATTAAAATTTATTACAACCCTGACCAAACAAAAACCACCACCACCAAAGTCAACCAAATATAACTCCTCTGACCATGTCTGTCTCCTGTGTGTAAAATTACTTTTTAGCTGATACTTTAACCTTTACTCTTTGTCTTATAAATTATAAGCGACTTAGGGTGTAGACCTTTTCTCCTCTTCTGTTAGAAGGGTGACAAAGCACACCAAGCACATTTGTGTCCTGTCCGCTTTTACTCCTGCTATGTTTGTACTGTCACTTTTATTTATGCAAATATTTATATACAAGAACTCTTAAGAATGTCTTATTCCGAACTTTATTCAAGGGAGAAGATGGAATGAATAATCATCACTTCAGGATAGAAACTGTGCACAAAAACAGTTTTCTTAGAACTGGACTTGGTAAAAAAATCAGCAAACTGGAAATCTAGTTTGTATGCTTTTGTGAGGAATCTGCAATTTTGTGAAAAAGATCAAATCCTCACTTTCAGTCAAAGCAGTTAGCCTAACTCTCTTAATAGGGTAGCTATGTATGCTTCTGGGGAGGTAGGAACATACCAGGGCAGAAGGCTAACTTCTTTTCTCTACAAATCTGATATTTAAATATATAACATCCAAATTGGATACAGGGATAAATTCAAGAGTCTGCAGTACGCTGGTCCACTTCTTTCCATATCTCCCAGAGAAAGAAGTTTCTTTTTAAAGCAGTTTCCTGCTATTTCTACAGAACTACTATTAGGTTGATGTTTCTCTCGGGTGAAGGAAATTCTTTGATGTAATCCCTTCATATACACTTCATGCCAGTTCCTACTGCAGAACTGACTCCAGTTCTACTGGAACTCTTACTATATTCTTTTCTTACATTGCTTCATGCCAGCTGTGCCAGAAGATAGGCTTATCTTAACTGTCTGTCCATACAGCTAATATTATTTTCAGTGTTTGGAAAATATAACTAGGGAAGAAAAAGAGCAAGTAGAAAAGGGGGCAATTTATATAATTTCTATTATGAGATGCAGCTGCCTTAAAATTTCATTTGTTTAAGGGTGTTTATTCAAATTAATCTCCATACATAAAAAAAAAGATGTGTTATGTGGGAGGAAAGATGAATTAGAACCTGTTAGAAATCTAATATATTGTCAAAAACCTTATTTAAGCTTCAGTTACGGTCTTTTTATGGATGGAATATAGGCTGAAAGTGATTTGTAAAAAGTTAGCTTGAGTTGAATCTCTTGGACTTTGTGAAATGCAGGTTATATCAAGAACTTTCAATTACAATACAAGGATGTGATAGCTTATGTTGAGCCACCACTTACTACTGGCTGCTGTTTGCAAATCATTCTTCTCGTCCCTTTCTTGATAGTATGTACAGATCTGTTTTTAAAGCGTATTAGCGGAAAGGGAATTTGGCTCTTTTCCTTTCAAAACTGTGTGCTACATCGGAGCGTGGGAGGTGGGGCAATTTGATTTTGACATGGATTTGGAAATCACTATAATTGTTATTGTCTGCAAACAACAATTGTTTAGGAGAGGGGTACATTTTCATGTCAAATGGCAGGTGGACATACTGGCATTACAGAGACTATTTAGAATAAAAAATATTGCCCGTAGGACACAAGAATTCTGCAAAGTGCCAGCGTTACTCCTTCAGGCTTATCAGCCTCCGCTGTAGTTGCTCATTTTAAGTTAGTGGCATCTATCCCAGGATCTAAACTGAACTAATACTGAATAAAACCACAAAAGCCCTCATGATGCTTACTATGTTTTTGACTTGAGAAATTAATTTTTCAGGATCAATATTGTTAAACTAATTTTGGAAACTTTTTATAAAAATCAGTTAAAGTTAAGTCACTCAGGTTGTCACTCCTGTTTCACAGGATGAACTGTTTTCAGTTCTTCTGACAAATAAATTAGTGGTTTTGTCTGTTGGAGTTGATTGGAATGTAAAGATTAGGACTTTGCATCTAATGGGAAGTAGGAATTTTAAACTCATTTGTCCATGCATACAAGAGGAAAATGAACCCATGGTGGAGATCTGGCTCTATTCTGCTTAGCGTATGCTAATGTATTCTTCTCAATGTAATCTTTTACCTTGCCTAAATAAACTTTTAAATGCATATTTCTCTCAAGGTGCTCATAGAAGTTTACGTTAGTCTGCAGTGTGCAGCAATTCCCAGAAAAATAATACCTGGAGAAGTCACTGTGAATTGTGTTATCATAAAAGCTAGAATCACTTATTTCCCTTTACAATTTAAAACATTGCACAAGACTCTCCAGGGTAGAAATAACATCTCCAGCTGGCCTGATTTGTGTTACTAAAAGTAACAACACCAAAAAAGTATTGCCTTTTATAATTTAAAATCAAACATGTACCTTATTACCAGAGTAGGAGGAATGCATTTCACTGTAGTTCTCATGGCAGTGTCCATCAGGAGGAAAAGAAGAACTAAAAAAGAAAACCCCCACCTAATAAAACCCATGCCTAATCAAAGAACATCCTGGATCATAAACACTTGGTAACAAAAATGAGAATTCAGTGAAAATCCGCTTGAAATGTTTCAATTAAAAGCAGTTGTTATGGGGGCTGAGTATATGATGCAGCTTCTCAAAATTAGTCTGTTAAAGTTCTACCTATTTTAACATTCTGAATTAACTTTGTGGCTTCTTTGTCTCTCTGAACAGCTTTAATTGTCTCTTGCTAAAAGACATGAAAAATATATATCGGCTAAAAGTTACATGAATTAAGAAAATGTTCTGCAAATCATGGTGACCAGATTGGTGGGTTTGTGCTTGTGCAGAGGCAGTGATGCTTTACATCTTAAATAGAGCAGTCATTGCCGGCCTGTGGCCACCATGTTGCGTATGAAGTGCAAGGAGAAGCAAACACCATAGGGGAACACACCCTGCGGTGCTCCAGGTTCTAGGCAGTTGTGTTATCAACCTCTAACAAGTTATATGAAATCCTGGATGCTGTTATGGGTAAAAGGGAAAAGTCCATCAGCATTTAAGTGTCAAAAGTGTCCTTGACTTGAATGAGATCAGAGTTACTGCAACTGGGTGAAAGCTAATGTAAAAGGATCAGAAAGGAATGGACACTGTTACATGGCAGCTCTCTGAGAGAATGGAGAGCAGGATCTATGTGGGTCACTTCTGCAACCCTTCTGGGGTTGTCAACAGGTAGGCCTGATGGATCTAGTGATTATGGCTTAGACTGTGTTACCTCTAATAACTGTTGTGCTATTGCATCCTGTTGTTCAGGGTTGCTGGTCCCCCCTGCAGTGATGGGAGATCTGAGTTGCATTCCAACCTGAATTTCCTTAGGAATCTGAACTCCTTTAGCCACTTCAGCAGTAGCTCAGGCACATGCATGTGTTTTCTTCAGCCGGCACTGCTGTGGGGATACAGTTCCTGGCAGAGAGGTTGAGCAGACAGTAGTTGAAGTTTCCACAAAGATTTTGGGGTTTCTTTTTGTTGTGCAAAAGTGAGAAGCCTTCAGTTAATTTGCTGCCTTAATTGGTCTGAATTAATCTCTGGTGCAACTCCATTAACTTAACTGACCCTGCAAGATCATTAAAGTGATAGAAAGGTATTGATATTTCCCTAATGCATCCAAGTAAGTAAAAGGAGCATCCTTCAGTAAAAGGAGCCACCCTAATTTTTATATAATGGAACTAAAAATCTGCATATACCTTACTTTCTGATTTGAAAATATATTCTCATATTAGCAGTGACTATCTTAGTTTGCAGCAGTGGGCTTCTGTATGGATCAAACTTGTTGATTCCTTTGCAAAAGGATGCTAATTTGTCTGTTAAGAGCCAAAGAAGTTTTGCTTGCAGTCTATGTAGATGAGAAGGAGAAAAGGAAGAAGAATTGGAGGGACAGTATATGCTCTCAGACATAGCTCATAAACCATTAGTGTTCTAATGGCGAACTAAAAAGTGAGGTGTATTTAATTCTTTGAAGTAGACAAAAATGTAAGTGATGTTTTGCCAAAATTAGAATGGGTTTCCCATTTACCTGTAGCTGCAGTGGTTGTGCAAGAGGAGCTGTGCATGTAGAATTTTGAAAGGGTTTTGGAATTACTATTCCTGTCAAATTCTCTAAACCAAAAAGGAAAGTCTAATGTGCTCACTCAGCTTGAGAACACATTGTCCCCTGTATGTTCTCTGCTGAAAAACAAGATACTCTGGTGGATGTATCTGAACTTCCATACATTCATCATTATTATTTTTCTCTTCAAGAAATACTCATTCAACATGATTAGACCCAAGTTCTCAATGGTCTTAAGTTATATTTTTGCTAGGATTTTTTTTTTGTTTTAGAATCTTATTTCTTTAAAAGATGGTCTACTCGATCTATATCTAAACTCTGATCAGTTCTGCTAAACTCCTGTGTACCTTGGAAACTGCTGCTTCTATTTCTGATATGAAGAAAGGCTTTTATGTCTGGAATATTGTCTGGTTTTTCCAGGAATACCAGCTGGTCTAGTGAAAAATACTACTTCTGCCTAAGATGCTTTTCCTGCCTATGCATTTACTCTTACAGTTATTGTAGACTATGCTGCAGCAAAACATTTTGATGCTGTTGCTACTAGAATCAGTTTACAAACTGGTCACATGGTTAGTCATTAGTTCTTCAGTGAACCTCTGTTTTCGCTAAAATAATCTGCCCGGTGATAAACCTGAATCCTCTGTGAGGATCCTGAATGATGAATATATATTAGTTTTACTGAGTGTACCGAAAACATTTTTGAGGCACCCAAAAAGTATTTTGAGCCGTGTTCATTTATTGAGCATTCTTTTGCTTTGGTTTCCTGATATCATCCTTCAGGTCTGTCTTTCCTTGTGAGTGTCTGCCTGACACTGTGACTGCTTACAGCCCTGAAGCAAAGTAGGCTTTTGGAAAGAAATGTAAGGAGCAACTTTTGAAGTGGGTATTTCCAGAATAACAGCACGGTTGAGTATTTTTTTTTTTTTCTTGACCCCTCAGACCTTGGTGCTAGCTTAGCTCTGTAGGGTTGAATGCAGCAAAAGCAGGAGAAACAACAAATGGGATTTTGCCTGAGGCTAGCAGTCTTTCTAAAGAGGATCTGGGGGCACGCTCAGTCACTTTAGGTGGTGATACTAATGAAATGAAGAGATTAGTGCGTCTGCATTAACTGCTATGTGAAGATGTTTCTTTTGAGCTGTCACAGCCTCAGACAGTTCCTGTCCAGAATCTGAGTTAAATGTAAAAGTGTGCTTGACTTCTCAAATTCCAGGAGGGATATGATTTTTTTTAACACCTCCCTCCACACACACACCCCTGAATACTCTGCTTCTCATTTTCTTCCTGCTTATTATAGATGACATATTTGTCCTTAGAACCTTTATTCTGACTATTCTGTGAATCAATTTGGTTTTCTCTAAATATTTGTTTTAATTATGTCAACAGAGTAAAAGCATCAATGATTATCACTGAATAAAATGTTGTGTTATATGTATAAGAATAGAGAGCAAACATTCCATAAAAAAGAGAAATACTTTTGATTTTGTTGCATCATATGATCATAGGATAACTGAGGTTGGAAGGGACTTCCAGAGGGCTTTAGTCCAACCCACTGCTAAAAGTAGAATGGAGGCTGCAGAACCTCGCTGGGTAACCTGTTGCAGTGCCTGACTTTCCTCAGGGGAATGAATGTCTGAACCTCTCTTGTTCCAACTTCATTGCATTGTGCGATGTAATAAATTAACTCTTTCTTAAATTTGTTGGTTGCTTTTGAAAGTAGTGGTAGGGATATGTAATGGAAATGTAATGTTATATTTGTTCCTGCTGCATGAGTCTGGTGGTATTGGCAGTATAAGGTGGGTTCACAGACAGTTTACAGTTGGTTCTTATTGTGCTGAAGTGGAAGGCTGTTGAAACAGTTCTGGTGTTGCGATTACTACTTGTCTTCCTCTGCTGCTGGAAAGATCACATCAATTTATGAGTGTATCTGATAAATTATATTGGTGAATCGATGCAGTTCAAAAGCAGGAAGGTATTTCACATGGTCAGTTTGGCCTGTGGCTAACAGCATGAGGATGCAGGGATAGAGAAGAGGATCTCTAAATTGGTTTTCCTATCAGTAAAGGGGTAGAAGGGGCTCTTACCTGCAGGCTTGGAGATCTGTAAAGAGTCTAAAGAAAGACAAAAACTTCGAAAGAAATGTAATGCACAAGATAAAACGGTGGCTGAGTGCAGCTCTTTTCTTAGAATAGCTTGGAGACTGGCTGGCTGACCAATTTTGATTGACATGCGTTTTAGGAATAACTGCATCCTTTGAAAAAGGAACTAACACTCATGGAGTTTTTGTGACCACACCGAACGTTTTATTCTCTGAGATTGTGGTGGAGACAGCACTAACACAAAACTAGTTTTGTTTGTGGATACTTACCTGTTGCCATGGAACAAATTTAATTCACAGATGAACTCCCATTTATGGATTCTGATGAATCTCCTAATGAGAAAGAAGAGCAAATAAGCTGGAGGTAGTACTGTGAAGCTGAGTTAATTATCTCTGTCTATCCCTTCTCAGTATTTCTGTATGAGACCTACCAAGGTTTAAATCATGGGGTTCATAAACAAGGCTCAAAGCATGAAAAGCTTCAGACCAGGTTCCGACCTCTCATTCTGTTACCACTGAGCTGAATTCTCATTGAAAGAGTTTGGTGCCTTTCTGACTAGAAGTGAGTCGTTAACTGGCATAATGATCTGAGATATGACCTAATCACTTCTCCAGTATGTAAAACTAGCAAGAATGCGTTTCACTTTCTGCTAGGTAGTTATATGAAGATGACGTGTTGGTCCTAGAAGTCATTTGCTGTGAAAATTCGCACAAAGCAATGATTGCTGTGGTTGAGGATATGTGGCTTATTAAACGGAATAGAAATTTCTTTCCCCCAAAAATGGAGAAGAGAGCACAGGAAACTGGTAAGCTAGGACAGAAGAGATGCTGAACAAACACTCACAGTACAGCTTGGATAATGGGGTTCTGAGTTACTGGGAATACTTAGTCTGGAAAAGACAAGCAGCTTGGTGTTGATTTAGTATCAGTATGTGCCACTGTAGGGTCATTTGGTGAGTCCCATTGAGTTTCTACAGTAGAGTAATCTCTGTTTGCTTCACCTGAAATCCAAGAAGAAGAATCGTATGGAAATAGTCTTACTAGAGTGGAATAACAGATGCTATAATCCTAGCATAGTTTTAGCTGAACAGTATAGGATCATCTCCCTGTTGCTCATTGGTTTTATTTCTTTTTTTCTTTTTAGATGTCTGATACCCTAAGAAGTCATAAACACCTTTCTGTTTAGCTTGAGAGTTGAAATTCTCTTTAGTTACCTACATCAGCTGTTCTGTTGCTACTTCTGTGCACAAAGGAACGGAACACACAAACTGCTTTTCATTACAGTTCTTGAAGGTAGTGCAGTCTTGTCACGACTTAAATTAGAATTGTCTTCTGAAAAAGCCGTGTACTGTGGGTATGAAATCACTGTAACATGAATTTCTTCATGGCTAATTTACAATGACCATTTTTAGTTTATACTAGTAACAGCATCAGATAGCAAGAACAGTGTACTAGATGGGCATTTAAAGGCCACCCATGTGTTACACTTGCTTAATAATGTAAATTTGAGAAATTAAATGTAATAATCAAAAAGAATCCCTTTTTAATGTCCTGTGGTATCAGGTGTGTCAGTGCCTTAGCTGGCTGTACCAGAACTAGGGACTTGCAAACAGGATGAGCAAATTTACTGCGAAGCAAAATGAAATTTTTATAGGGTTATGCTTCTGGCCATGATCGTATAATTATAAAAATGAATCTGATGGCTTTGGGAGATAGTTGGAGGTGGAGGCTGCCATGACATGAATGAGGGGACACTGTCTGCATCACATGATGTGGCCTGTTGGGCTCACGCAAGCTGATGTGACAAGGGCAGATCCACAGCTCTGTTTTACTGAGGAGAGGTGCTCGTTTCTCAGCTACAGGCAGTGCTTCAGCTTCTCGTCTGCTGTGGGACCTGATGTGCAAGACTAACATCTGCATCCCATATATTGTGTTGTGGAATTGGAGGAAAGCTGCCTTTGGGAATGTATGAGTTAGTGCTGAGGCACAGTGCGAAATGCGGACTAACGATCCTAATCCCCTGTGCCTCCCACTTTTAAACTGCATCTGACTTTGCTTGGTCACACCGGTGGCGCTAGCAGGCAGGATGGTTGGAAGCTCCTGCTTTACAAATGACATGCATCTTCCCCATCAGGAATCATAGCGTGACACACAAAAATAAATGAAACCCTAAAATATACTGAGCTCGTTCTGAATCTAGAGCAGCTGTGGGACAGCCATCCCTGGGTGAAACAAACAATATGGTTTCACAGGGAAGACTCTAGAAAGGGCCATATGAAGATGCAGCAAAGGGATAACACTGCAAAGAATGGAATACAGACGAGTGAATATCCTGAATATTATGTGACCCTGTCACATCAAGCTGTTAAGCAGACAGAACTAAATTGGGATGCTCAAGTCATTTTCAGAGCACTTTGTGTTCTGAGGAGCAATAGTCTTCCTTTTGACTGCAGAGTGTGATATCAATTACTCTGACCCAGAACATTGTTTATTTGAATATTTACCAGGTTATAAAAGACTCTTAAGAAAGAAAATTGTACTGCAATAAAACTCAAGGGTTTTTTTTTTCCTTTTATCCAGGAAAGCAACAGAGCAGAGTCTCAGATTCTGTCCTCTTCAACTTTCCCCCTCTTCCTTGTTACTGAAGTTAAATAATCTCTTCAGAGTAGATCTTAATAAAAGTGTTAGAGAGGCAAATTGATAATAGACCTCATGATATCTCTTCTTTTGGTTCAGTTTGCAGTATTATAATGCTTTAATCTCTTGTTTGTTTTTTCAGGTGGCTGTAGCATGTGTACATGAGTAGGTCTGGGAATGTACCGTACACTTGTCGTGTGCATGTTGAGCTGTACCAATCATTCCGTTGCTGCTTAGCGGGAGTCAAGGCTGTCCTATGTAACTGATAGATCAGGTCATGGAAAGATAGAAGGAAAATAAATATGCTGGTTGTGTATTTGCTGGACACGGTCCTTATCCTTTCCTGCCACCGTGACAATGTTAGATATGTGGTTTTTAAATTCTGATATCAGCAGGGGTGAATCGAGCATAGAGTATGGCCATGTATATTCACTTAAAGAGAACAAAAGTCGTTCTGGTTTTTTTTCTTTCTGCTAAATCCCTGGAATGCATTACATCAGTGTATTATCGGGCTCATCACAGAGCCTGTAAATTGTGACATACATCATCAAAACACTCTTCCTTTAATGATTCATAATGGAACATGGTGTATCGGAGAGAATCCATTTTAAAATTGTCATGAGCTGCCAGAATAATTTATACTGTTGGGTTTTTTTCTATAGAAAGAAGGGCAAACCTGCATACATTTTCTGGTGTATGGAACTTATACCAAAGTTCAGAATGTTAATGTGTATTTTTCTATTGCAAAATCTATTCATGTGTTAAGTACATGTTGTACAAGCAGTGAGTAGTGTAAAGCTGTCTTTGCTGTAGAACTGTTAAAACCATTTCATTCATCATATTCGTTTAGGTAGATACTGCATGGGAACTAAACCAAACATGATGCCTAGGGTTATGCACTTTTTAGATGACTGGAAGATAAACATACTCTGATCAACATTGTTAATTTGTCCGGCCACGCCATCACAGAATATTTGAGGGAGAAACCAAAAGGTTTCCCTCTCCCCCTCTTCTTGTTGTGTTTCACTGTGGTGATACTGTTTGCTGAAATTCCCTGTCCTGTGACCCGTTCATTATCTTGCAAGGAGAAAGCTGGGTGCATTCTGCTGACTCACGGAGACAGACATTTCTGTATCTATCCAGGCAACAGTCTAGTGAGGAAGCTTACAGCAGAATTGCATCTTCTGTTAGCTGCTCCTGTTAGCAGTCATGATCTGGAAAAACAGAGTAAGAATATTTGTTCTTACATTTGGACAGCTTTCTTCTGAACTGTTGGGGGGAAAGGTAGATCTTTCCCCACAAACAAAGCATACCTTAGCTTTGGTGCAATTGCTTGTAAGCCTGTCTGAGCATTAGGACTATGTAGATTTGAGGACTAATTCATTGGAGATCATAAAGGAAAGGTAGGGCTGGAAATTTGGGGTCACCTGAAAAAAGGTGAAGGAAGTTCACTTTGAAGGAATCTGAAGTTTCAGCAAAAAGACCGTTGCTAGAACAGCGGGCTTTGGAATGGTAAGAACTCTGTTTAGACTCACTGCTAAATTACTGGAGTACATAAGGAAAAAAAAAAAAGGAAAAGAAACTTTGAAGATCCATTTTACTTGTCCTGCAATTTACTGTGTTTTTTTGCTTATAACTACTTATATATGGCAACTGGTTATTTAGTCATGTAAATGCTTCCTTCTATTCTTCCTACTTATGGCAACTTACTTTCTTGTAGCTTCTTTGGAAGATTATGTCAACTGAGTCATCTTTAACTACCAATCAGTGCTTGCTGACTCCTTCAGAGATTTCTCAGAGATTTCTGAGGCTGACTTCCTTTTATACAATCTATGTTGACCCTTTCCGAATACATCACACCCATCTATGTGCTCAAAAATTATCTTTATTATAGTTTCTACCAGTTCTTCATCTACAGACATCAGATCTACTGGTCTGTGCTTCCCTCTGTCTCCTGGAACAGTTTTTCAAAATGGGTATCTTCTGTGTTTTTGTGGTCAGGCACTTTTAGGCAAGAGGTTGCACAGCACAGTTAACTGATAAATTATTTCATTGCAGATTTTGTCTAGAAGGTCGTAGGTGGTTACTGCCTGAGCCCAGTGACTTGTTATTGTTTAGAGTGTTCAGAGTAGAAGGTTTTTTTCTTGTTATAGTGTCTTCCAGCAGCCCTTTGATTGGGCGGGGGGGAAGAAAAATGCCCTCCCCTGCCTTATACTGTGAGGGGATCCAGTAAGGGAACCTCTTCAAGCTGCCCTACATTGAAAATGAATCAAAAAAAACCCACCACCACCTTAATTTTTGTTTAATGCATTAACCTTATCTTTCCTGAGCACTCCTTTTACCCCTTGAACAGTAATTGTTTCTAGAGATTCATGGGCAGGTATTTTGTTCCTGATGTGTTTGCAAAAGGATATATTACTGGGTTTTATGACTCTTCTAAGCTGATCCTAAAACACTTTCTGTGTCCTTTTTCTTTGCCTGTGTTCTTACATTTAGCCTGACAGAATTTATGATCCTTTCTATTTCCTTTGTCCAAACTTCCAGCTTTCTGAAGGATGTTGTCTCACTTCTTAGCCACTCTTTAGCCATGTCTGGTTTGGCATGATGTTTGTAATACCTTTTTGGTTTCAAAGGCAAGCACTTACCTTGACCCTCCAAAACAGTGTCTTTCCTTATTATCCATGTGGGGAAAAGTACTTTGTTGTTTTCTGTGTGTGAGAGAGAATTTAATTAAAATTAAGTTAGAATCAAAGGCAAAAGCTTTGATGTTATGATAACAACACTCTAAATATCATGTTGCATTAGAGTGTTATTAGAGTATACTTACAAAAGAAAAAAAAAAAAGAGGGGGGGTGTTAAATCCAGGATGGTATTTACCTCAATTAAAAAAAATTTACATCTTTCAAGCCCCCCACAATTAATGTAACATTGCATTCCATGGCAGTCGAAAGAAATCAAGAACAAAACTTCTTGATCCATGTCCATTCTTGATCTCCCTAGCAGGCCTGCTGAAGATTAATTTTATCTTACTTGCGAATTAGTCCTATAATGTTGTGTGAAACTATTAGCATTTCAGTGTAAAAGTATTGAGCGTAACAGGGTTATGAAACAGTGGCTGTGGTTGTGGCAAGATATCTCCTATTTCTTTTTTATGTTTGGATTAGTCCTGTAGCAAATATTGAAAAAATTGGAAGTGACATTTGGGGAATTTTAATAAAAGATGTCTGGGGGAGAGGGAGAAACCAAAAACCAAACAAAAAAAAACCCCATCCCCAGATCATCTAGGAGAAGAATATTGTTGTATACAATAACTAATCAAAGGATTAAAAGCGGAATATTATGGTATCTATGGAGAGAACCTTGAATGTTGAATGACTTGGCAGGAAAGTCCTCCAGTACAGGTGCATTATTTGAATATATTTTTGAAAAGTACTTGTATTTTTATGTGAAATGTGATTTTTTTCACAATCTGAAATGGGACAGTGAGTGAAGTTCAGTGGCTGAAATGCATGCAAATGCTCTGTTGTCTATGTAATTTGAATTAATACATTACAGCATTAATTAAATCAATACATTAATTCAGTTCACTGTGAATTTCTCTAATATTCTGGGCTGGATTTTAGTATGTGAACTACTCCAGATTATAAAGGAGAAGCTTTCCTTGGTGTCTCATATTCATTGAACTTGCAAAGAACTTTCCAGTTTTCGCACTACTGTACTGGCTTTGCTTCATTCAGTATAATCTTTATGTGCATATAAATTCTTAATACATAGTTTAGATTATGAAAAACAATGTTAATGTTGTTCTTGTACAGTCTTGACAGTTCTGCACATCATTACTCTGTAAGAACCAACTTCAGGAGACTGGTGAAATGTCTTGAGAGGAAAGGCCTAACTCCAGACTACATGAAACTAAGAGATGGTTAGAGAGCTGTGCTAGAAAACGCACATTCCTTCTGTTTCTTTCTGTGGCAATGAGGATCTAGCTCATTTTGCTTTTCCTGCGTCAGGAAGTTTGGCAAAAGGGCACTTAAAAGTGCATACTGTACAAAGCTGACCTAGGACACAATGGAATGGTCTTCACACTTGTACTGTAAATTATTGTTTTTATAAATTGTGGATAATGACAACGCTATTCGGCATCTTTTCTAGAGATGGTCAATATAATGATTTGCGGGTGATGTTATTTGTCACCTTATATTTACTGATTAAGAATAGATCTAATTTCAAACATCTTCAAGTTCCCTAGTGCGCTCAAACAACATGAAGGTAATGCAGTAGTTCGGGAATTTGCTATCAACTACAAGTACTTCTCAGTCACATGAATTAGATGTTCTTCTTTTCATAAAAGACATTTTTGAACTAGCAATGATGTTTTCCAAATCTGTTATGTCATTTGGGAGATGCATTTTAAACTTTTATTTAAGCTATTACTGAATTTTACAGAATTGTGTGGAAAATCAGTGTAAAACAAATTTGCAACATTATATTTTAAAGTTATTACAGTAATCTATTTTTATGCTCTTTAGCATTAGATGGCACTGTTTTCCAAGCTTACCTTTCACGAGTGAGTCTGAGAAGTTGAAAGCTAAAATTGAAATGCCATCAAGTAATGGAGGATTTAGCATATTTACCATAAGATAATTTAATTAAAATGTGGCAGAGTGAATTGGAAATGTATTGACCACTGTCAGTTGCAAGTATGGTGACTTTCCAAGTTAATACTATTACAGTTTTGGATTAATAAAGATCCCCTCAATACAGTAGACTTCTTACCACTCTAATACAGCCTATTAATGAGACCTTTGGATTTACCTTACTATACTTATGGGTGCTAGAGGTGTGACTGACACTACAGCAGTGAATAGTTCACCTGCATTTTTACCTGGTTCGCCTGTTTGTTTTGTTTGGCTCTCTGTGTGTTTTGTTTTGTGGTTTGGGGGATTTTTTTCCTAGTTTCCTGTCCTTGCAGTCCTTAGGGTTCCCATAGCAGCTTTGCTGCTTTCAAGTGAAGCTCACCTGCGCTGTCTTAAAATAATTTGCCTGAGAATCACTGCATAAATTAAAATGAAGAGAGTTCAGCATGCTCTTATCAGTCAGCACAGCAACAGGAGGATGAAAGGTTTCCTGCAGCTCTTGCTGAGAAAGCTGCGTGCCTCTGAAGGTGCACACGCGGCAAATGTCCCTGCTTGCCCTTTGAGGGTCTCCTCCTCCTTCCTCTCTCCTTTTCTGAGTGGGCAAAGCGAGGATCTTCAACAGCCACAGCAGGAGGTGGCAGGTGTGCGTTACTGCCAACCTGGAATTGGGCTGCAGAGGTAGAAGGGTTATTAGGGTGAATCTGTTAGGGTCAATACAGGCTGCACCCAAAGCTCTTGATGGTTCAAGAAGCGGAGTTGACCAAATATTTCTGAGCTTCCCAACGCTGGAATCTGCTGTGAAGGCTTTCTAGAGCCAAATTCCATGTGCTGTCTGTTGCTTAGCAAGGTACGACCAAACCTAACCGAACATGAATGTGAACAGTGTTTTAGCAGTGCAGCACTATCGCCGGCAGAAGGGAGCTGTTAGCATCAAGAATATACATTCTGCTGCCCTGAACCAGCCTTTGCTGCCTCCACAGTGATCCTCTTCTGAGCTCCCTCAGGATGAGCTGCTGCTTGGTAGGATTTGGATGCGTCCTCACATATCGGCCATGCTATCGATATCCTAGCAAACAGAACTTTTTTGTGGATATTTTAAAATAGCATTAGAGATAATTATGTCAGTGTGTGGCTTAAGTATTTAATAAGAATAATTTGAGTGTTAATGCAAATTCAAGTACTACTGTTTTAAGAACATATTAATTTAACATCATGAGTTAGTAAATCAGTGATCAAGATCTTTCTTTCATTTTATCAAAAAATTTTAAAAGCAGAACAGGAAGAATAACTTTTTCACTCAAAACTCCAGCTTTACTTTTGTAATTATTGATTTATGTAATTTTCCTCCTCCTTTGAGATATCTTTTACTTCCTGATTTAAGTCCTGTGAAAACTGTATTTTTATAGTGGTATATATTGCAAATATCTAGAAAAAAAAGTCCAGAATGCTTGTGTTGAGACCTTGGGTGGTTAAAGAGAAATGATCTGGCTGCAGGCAAATCTCTCCTTTTCAAGTGTCAAAAATGTTTAAATTAATCAATGGAAATACGCAGGAGTGTGAGTGGTCTCTTTTACTGCGAATAGCATTGCAAGAGTGCCTCGCTTAGGAACTGGCTGGAGGTTTAAGGGATTTCATTCTTCTGGGCCCATAACCTGTATCCCGCTGCTTTCCCACTGCGACTGTCTTCTCATGTCATTTTACAGTCCAGTAATAGCTTTGGTACGAATTTAATCCATATTCTTGATTCTGGTATTGTTTGGGGATAATGACAAAGTTAACCAGCCACCTTTTACAAGATGTGGTATTTATTTAGGGCAACAAGCAATACAGAGAAAATGACGTTGAGTCAGGTAGCAGTTCACGAGTGCTGGCTGTTACCCACTGCTGGCGCAGTCCTGTCACGTGCATATGTGTAGGCAGGACACCACAGACAAGTAAAAGCTCAGGTCTCCACCTGGTCCAAGCTGAAAAAGAATTGTTTGTGACTATGACTGAATGAATATACCCAGCGCAGGAAGGAGTATAAGAGACATGGTCCCTTAATCTTGGGCTAGACTCTTACCCTTGCTTGGTCACGCGTGGCTTTCCCCTCTCCTGGGGCACTGACAAGGTTTACTTCTGCCTGCTTGCAAAGCACAAAACAAAGGCATCTCTTGATACTCAAGTGTATCAGTTTGTCCTTTTTTCTTGATGCAGTAAGCATCTGCAACAGAGGTATCCGTTAATTCAGATCGTCTTTTGTGTTTAATTGACTTTCTTTGGTTCAGGAGGTCTGTTTCCCCTTGCAGGGGTAAGAATTTGAGTCCTTTCACTTGCTTCTGTAATTTATATTAATTAGCTTCTCCTTTTCCCCTCAGACTCCAGTTTCCACAGAGAATTAACTTTGAGCCACAAGTACAGATGATTGTAATCCTTGCTATGCTCAATATTAAAAAAAATTGAACAGTGTCTAGGGTACCAGAGACCTCTTAGTGTATTTGTCATGTGAATGCTCTTAAGACTCTGATTTCTCTAGTACAATAGTTATCTTAGGGTAATTGTGCAGTGTTAAGTGTTTATTTTTTAATACATGCATGTTTATTCATTGGAGTACATTTCAGTTACTGAATTGTTTATGTGGTACGCCCCCCTTTTTTGCAACCTATTCTGTGTATGCATATGGTTTTTACTGTATGCTCTGCTTCGTAGGAGGTCTCCAAATACACTGAAGTACTGGAAGCTGTTCTATAATTCAAGAAAATTCTGTACTGTCTTAGTTTACATCATGAGTATTAGTTTTACTAGCTGGCAGTTAAGCACAAAATAAGGTGGGAGAAAATAACGTTGTTCAGTGTAAGCTGCTGTCTGGTAGATACTTGAGTATTGTTAATAGACAATGCCAATACAAGAAAATGCCCAACGATATGGCAAACCAAAAAGCTTGGTAGAGTTTCTCCCAGATGTGGAAGTTGCAGCAGACTATGGGTGTTTTCTGATGCGTCTGTGGTATCCTGAGGAAATAAGGTATCTGCAGTCAATCCTTTACCTAAAAGAGAACAGTCTATAGTTATGTGAGGAGGCTTCGCTTCCACCGCAAAATTAACGTTATGTTGGTTGTGAAAAGGTTTTCCTGTCACAGCATGTCAATGCACAGGACCATAAGGAAAATATTAAACTGAATCTGCTGAATAAAAGCAAATAGAATCTGCTGGCCCGGAGTTTTGGAAAATTGCACAGTTTTGCTAGCAAAGACAGCAAGACTAGCGTCCCAAGGTAGTTGCTTTATAGAGGTCAGAAAAGAAGCTAACTTAAATTTATCACTCCACCTACACGTGTATTATTTCCTCCCACTCCACCGTAGTTGGTGGGTAAGAGAACAGTTGTTGTGGAAGTTGTGCATTGAGGTTACTGAGAGCATCTGTAAAAGTTCCATGTCTGCTCATCTTCAAACCTACTTAAGACGAAGTATAACTCTGTGATTTCTGATTGCGTCTGTCTGCTGTATATTTGAAGAAAAACTGTGGAATTAACTTTAGCTTGGGTAGTGAAATATTCATCAGTGAGGACTGCCTTAGGAAGAAATACACTGACACTGTTCCAAATCAGAGGAGTTCACTGGGTATCTCAGTAGACAAACATCTTCATTCATTCAGCTGCGAATAACATTTAACCTTTAAAGTGGCATTCTCTTTACGTTCACAGGCTATTTTTTGCCTTTTTTTTTTTTTTTAAATTGAACTGACTGCCAGTTGTCTTTTAATTTGTTATATGACATATGACTACACGCATTCTATAATTAATTATTTGGAGCAACTGAGTGTGGGTCAAAAAAGCATTTTATACACTCCTCTCTAAAGCCTTCACACATCGAGTAGGGAATCTCAATTTATCCACAGTTTGGAATGCCATTCACTGAGCGTCATAAAAAACACACTGATACAGAGAAACAAAAGCATGTTAAGGTGTTTCTGTTTTTCTCTTTTACACAGACCACTAGCTTTTAGTCAGCATGTCTTAAAACGAGTGATAAAGGTGCAGATCAAAACTTTGGAACTGTATCTTGGGGAAATTCTGCAAAATTCTATGGAAGTTTTCTTAAGGCTAAATGACTAATCAGGAAACTTGGGTATAGACCTGAACTTTCCTAAAATCTGGATGTGTTTGACATCTGGTGTCTTGATTCTGTCTCACGTAGGATCTTGAAACTCAGCTTTTTTTTTTTTTTTCCTTACAGAATCAATGATGCTGTCACTGTATCAACATGTGTCATTTGCATCATCAAAATACAGATCCTTGCTTGGCTTTTAAATGGAAAATTTATACTAAAAATCCCGAAATTTAATTTCATTGTGAAGGTTATTCTATTGTCTTGTAATGTACAGGTGAATTAGAAAGGTACAGTTCCAGAAGTCAGTAAGCATCCAATTTTTCTTCTGCAATTTACTTAATTCTATTAATCTTCCTTGGGAGTAAGAGCAAATATACAAGACATGGAGATATTTAACATTAGAGATTTGGAAAGTTCTGTAGGAGTATAGTTACTGCTTTGGAGGAAAACCATGTACACTGAATAAATTACATTAATGCTGTATTGCCTGATGTATAGTCTTAAACAAATTGTGAGATAGTCTTCATTGGTGGGTGTATCGTAATGACTTAGTTTAACAATGTTTAGGGATTTGCAAATTGCTTTAAAAATCAGTAGAACTGGGATCTAATTTTGGGCTATACCATGGTATTAGTAGCACTGTGGATCAGATCCTTCCCTCAGACACCCATGCTACCAAGTCAAATAAAAGCTAATATCTAAGGGTAAAATTAAACTTTCTGTAAACATTAATTTTTCTATTTCTGTCACTTCCATTTTTCTTCACAGGCTTAGTCATATTTCTGTGGCAACTATTCTGAGATGAAACTTTGTGCTTTAAGCTACTGGATGTCCTTAGCTTGCAGCGAGGAACTTGTCAAGATCAGAGGTATGTTCAGGGTCGTGGTACCTACCTGTAACTGAGCCTAGGCTGTAAATTCATAACATAATCCTGTTGTGCTGTATAGATAACAGTAGCTAACTGAGCCCATAGTGCTGTATCTGCAGATAGTTGAAGCTGTAATTAACTGTGTGATGTCGCTTACACAGAGGGTAACATCACCTAGGAAACTACTGGTGTGCAGAACAAAAAAACCCCTCTGAATTCCAAAACTGGTAGAAATGAGTATCTGATCAAACATTTTGTGTTTTAAGTGTAAATGTAAAAATTCCAATATTCCAATATTTAAGTAGGTTCTCTATCTTTTCCTGTTAAACTCTATTTTGAGCAGAAGAATTCACCATTAAATTGATCTAATTAGGGCTAATCGTTTTCATCGTACGCTGTTCAGTCTTGAAGTACAATGATCTTGCTCCTTTTCCTTTCCCTGCTATGCCTGATGTATTTCATCCAAATCAGACTTAAAAAATAAATAAATAAAAGGCTGGGATTGGTTTTGAGTAGTTTATATGCGGATTTTTACCTTGATAAAAAAGGTGAAATTCTTAATCTTGTGGCATTTACTCATACAGTATGCAGTCATTGCTTGCTTGTAACTGGAGTCCAAATTCCAGAGGCTTCACAGTTGTTTTTGCAGTCAGTGGACTCTAACTTCTGTTGTATAGTAAATTTATTGAACTAAGTAAGGTTAATTCTGCATGAGCTGACTAGGGTTAGAAATTGTATTTCTTTAGTCATGTGCTAGGACTTTTGTGGGTAATTCTGAGATGTTACATCTAATCAGTCTGCCTAGCCAGCTCTCTGGAGGTGGTGGTGGTACGAGTTGTCTGTTAACACCAGCTATATCCGTTCTGGATAAATGTGTTGGAGGAACTTCTGCTAAGACAGTTTTTCTTCAAATTCATTGCTGAGCTGTAAAGTTTCTTGCCGCAGAATGCTGTGATGGTAAGGCCTCCACATGGTTGCAACAAATGGTTGGCCAAATTCACATCAAGAAAATTCATCAAGGGCTTTTAAAATACAAACACACCACTTACTTCTGGCTCAGGTTGTCCCTGGATTACAAATGGCAATTCCAGAGTTCCATCTGTTCTTGCACTCTCTCCCAAGACTCTACCAGAGACAAAGTACTGTGCTATGTAAACCTTTATTTTGATCAGGTACAACTTTTTTAATAGAATATACAGGTAACTTCTTGGAAGAGACTTACACTACATTCTTCCTGCAGATTAGTTCCCGAAATTCTTCAAGAGCTATGTAAAATCACTGTGACTAGAAAAGAACTACTTTTGCTAAAACAAAGGTCAGCCATTACCGGAGGGGAAAAAACTCCCTCCCGTGAATTGTACAGCTTCTGGAGATTTGGATGAAAGTACAATATACTTCATGTGCTTTGTTTGTTGTGTGTATTCTGGTGCTGAAAACAACTGAAGAGAGAAACTAAAAACCCAATTTGTGTAGAGTCAGTCATTCTTAAAGAAGCTGCTAAGCTTTAACTATTGATGCTAACCTTACACAAGCTAATAGAGAAGGGCATGTTCACGTGTGGTAACATTAGTATGATTTGAAAGGAAGAACTGAATGGAAAAATGTCTGCAGATGTTCTTGTTTTCAGTGATGGAAGGAATTAATTGAACACAATTCCCTAACTATAGTATTCAGCAGAATCTACACAAAGCTATCTCTAGCCATACATATTCTTAAAATGTTTGATTTAGGTTAGCAATGTAATGCTAATAGGGTGCAGAAAACAAATCATTAAAATCTGTATTTTGTGGCAGAGCAAAGAGTAAAAAGGAATGTTGGAAATAAACTAAGAGAAAATTAACTTGACAATCCAGCACTGGTTGTGAGCGAGTCCTCTCTTGTGCCAGATAAAGGGTAGGTACATGTAAAGATCTGGAGATACATCACCAGCATTTCTGTGAAAATTACGTTTTGTTTCCTGGTAACCAAGTTGATCTGTATTCTCTTTAGGTGGTTAATCAACCATCTCAGTCAGTCACTCCTAGCAGGTGAAAATGATGGTTTGTAGAGTAATGGGAGATAGGAATTAATGTTTATTCATGATTTTAAAACTCTTCTTGAATAAAACAATGACAATGTACCATAAGTCTATTAGAAATCATATTGGTAACATTAAAATTTGAATTACTTTATAGCATATTAAAAACGTGATCCTACTTTAGTTTTGAAAAAAATACCTGTAGAAACTGGTTTTTTCTCATTAATGTTGTCATTTATTTTAATAACAATGCTAACATTAATTTTAATAATTGATGTGACCAAAGCTTTATTCTGTTAGTGACAGTTCATTTCAAACCCATGCATAATCTTAACTATAAGATCACAGCATCTCAGTGGAAAAAAGACTTTTTAAATTTTCCTTTTTTTTTTTTTTTTAAATTTGAAAATAAGTTTGAGGATTTCTCAACCATATCTAGCTGTACCAAAATTTTCTTTTAGATGAAACAATACATTTCCCCCAAGCCCCCTCCTTTTTAGTGTTTTTCTCTCAAGGCTGTTCTTACAGCTGAGAACTGGCACTGGTTCACATAGAAAATGTGCATTATTGAAAATATCGGTGCATTCAGAAAACAGTTGTCAGATGATCAAGATTTGTTCTTCCCCTTTTTTTATGTGTGATCTTGAGAACCAGCTTTAAATAATTGTCATTTTGTGGGGGACCAAAACCCAGAATTTGCTTTAACAGCAAATATTGTGGCCAAAATGAGGTTGCAAACTAACAAAAAATAAATTAAAATAAATAAAACCCCAATGGGATTAAAGAAATTTAAAAGATTGCTTTCAGTTCAGTTGCAAACCGTCAAGACAATCTAATCATTATGTGCAACAATTTAATGGATCTTACTTGGAACATGTACCAATTAGAATTTAAAACCGAGCTGTTATTGAATCTTATTTTTGCCTGTCTCTTATCCTTGATTCTGTACCTTCTCAGACATGGGATTGAAGGCCAACTAAGCATCTGGTAGGGTGGCGTTTTTTGCAAGTATCACTGTTGCATCAATATCAAAAAGTTCATTCCACTTCCTTTGTTTAGAATGAGGTTTTCTCCAAAGTCCAGGACAGAGCTCCTGGTAGCAAAGCAGACAATGCAGTAGTCCTAATAAGAAATGTTTCTAGCCTGGGCTGTGCTACAGCAGTGTGTATTACAAGAGCAACTGCCAGAATATCTGCTTAAATGGTGTAAAATCTCTGCCCGTGTTAGCTACACTCAGGTGTGGTGGACAAAGGAACTTTCACCCCCACACCAGGGTTCAATAACATCTCTTGATGAGATATGGAGAGAAATAACAAAACATGCTACACGTAAATGGCATGCACCAGCTGTTGCTATGTTCCTTTTTCTACAAACTTGCCGTGCACATGCAGTGTGCACAGATGTGCTGTGTTTAACTGTTGCTCTTGGGTGAAACAAACTCTCAAGTGTGGTGAAATGCTGTTTTACAAGTTCATTGGCAGCTGGATTCCCCACCCCCCCCCCCCCCCCCCAAAAAAAAAAAAAAGGAGAGGGGTCAAACATAGGAGCCAGTTGCAGAAAGCAGCAGTAGTAAAGCAGCTGTAATTCAGGGAGGTGTCTGTGGACGTGTCAGTCCGTGTCTTTCAAGCAGTGGCCTCAGTAAGTGGAACGTGGCCACTGCTTTCTGTCGCAGAAGTTGAGGGCTGAGGAGATTCTGAGTGATTTTTTTATTGGTTAGTCAAAAAGGCAACAAGTGCAAGTTCCATAAAAATTCGAGGTGAGTTCACACAGTAGTCAGGTATGCTTACTGCTTTTTCGAGGAAAGGCATCTGGGTAAATAGATACAGGCTGGGGCAGTGGAGAAAGGGAGAAGAGCATTGGCTGCATCTACTCTATGCTGGTACATTCCAAACGAGAGCCACGAACGTGCTTTCAAAATGTTGCGGAACAACAATAAAAAAATAATACAAGTATTAGAAAAAGTTAAATATGTAGCAAAAAGAGCCACCCCATGGGATTTTGTAATAAAGAATTTTGTATGAAAATGCAGAGGTACATTGAAAACCACATAGTGAAAATATCTGAGTCTAATTCCAATGGTTTGACAGAACGTGTAGAAGTGCTATACAAGTCCGTCTTAGAGAAGGAACACTATTGAACTGAAATTAAAACAGCTGAATTTTTTGTTTTGTTTTTTTGAGTGATTTTCCTGTGCTGTGGCATACCTACCTGTCTGGACTGCGAGGAAATCTGTTGAAGCACCATGACACGTGCTAGTTGTTGCATGCTGAAGAAAACCTGTTCTTTTGGTGTGTATAGAGATGCTAAGCTTCAAACTTCTCCCTCTTAAACAATTGCAGTGTACTTATCTTTAATTTCCAGCAAAAACCAATATGCATCTTCTGGAATCATCTTCGGAAAAATCTACTAGCATCCTAGGATCTTGTACCTCTGGTTTCTGAGTGTGTGCCTTTGGTAGTGCTGGCCGTGTCATCCAATTGTTGCCAAAAATGAACTGGCATTGCAGGAATCTGGTGTAGTTTAGTTGTCAAAATGCTTTGAAAATAGATAATTGAAATATTAAATAATACAGTTCAGGACAAGCATTTATACTTGCCACTAGCGAGATTTGGTGCAGTCCTACCGTAAGGGGGAACAAATTCAAAGCTTAAGTTTGATTCATATTTGTTCTTCTTTGTTCCTCCTGTATGTGAGCTCAGTCTCTTGAATATCAAGCGGTTATGTTACCAAACGCTTTTAGCTGCAAAGCATTCCAGCACACCGCATCGATGTTTCTGTCCGATAGCTTAACCTGCTTCTTTCCACACACCGCAAAGACAACCAGATGGTTCCAAATGTACATTGATATTCAGGCATAAAGCTCACTTCAGTAGTGCTTTATAGTTTCACGCTGGCGGATCCCAGTGCAGTGTTTTTGGAGTAGTGATTACTTCAAAGGAAGCCAGTTTGTCAGAATGTGTTTCGTGAAGGTGGTTATCGCTTTGTTGATGGATACACATGACATTGTAAGGCTGTTTTCCTTTTCCTTTTGTATGAGAAAATAAGTCAGTTAACCTTCTCTGTTAAGAAAAATCTCACTCTAAAAGTTCCCTGTTCCTCCAGAGCTTTAGCTGTGTTGGTTCTAGTGCTCTGGTTTAACCATGTATTGTAATGGTACCCACAAACACAGATACATTTGGAGTGATGGAGAGTGTGAACTGCGGGTAAAGGTTCCAAATAGATGTTCCTATTGCAGGGTTTATGTATAGCTATCAGTATGTGGGGTAAGGAGGATGGGAAAAGGGTGGTTATAATGATTGACCCATTCAACTCAATGGCTGGTTGGAGTATTACACAGGAAGCATGTGCAATGTTTTTCATCATGGCAGATAAGGTTTTTCCAAGCAACTTGGCTCTAAGAGCATGGTGGGAACATTAGACACTGAAATATTGTGAGGTACAACATTAATATTTTTCCTAATCAAAGTATTCTCCCCCCCCCCCCCCCCCAACTTTCCTCCTGCCTTTAAAAAGTTGAAATTTAAATGCATGGAAATTGAACACCTTTTGGAGGCTGTTATAAGTAGACAATCTGGAAATAAAATAGATATGGCTTAGATGTATTGAGTAACAGTCATTGAAGTATGGAATATGTTTGCAACTTGGCTTCTCTGAGTTCCTGTGCATCTCTCTGCCTAACAAATGGGGAAGAAGATGTTTGTAAGATACATCAAAAAAGTAAGAAAGTTGATTTAGCAAAATTACCCAATGTATTTTTTATTAAGTCTACGGAAAGGTGGTTTGTTGTTGTGTGGTGTTTAACTGTAAAACTTACATTAAGAAAAAACAGTCCTAGCTTATGATGGAGCCTTGCTGATCTGGTAACAAAAGCAAGGAAACATTAAAATGCAGCAAGCATGTTGGTTTGCCCCTTGTCTGTGGTATTGCTCCTATCATCACTGTGCCAACCCCGCATCCTGCTTTCTCTTCCCTCCCCGCCTAAGCATAAAGGAAATAGGAAAATGTTTCCATGAATCTTACTGAGTGAATGTCTGAAAAGCACCAGTACTTCAGTACTATAGGGCTCCTGAGAGCTGGGTGAATCAATAGTAATAAACCACTTCTTTAAATGGCAGTATAACTTTTCAGGCAGTTCCAAATATACTATGCCTTTTTTATCTATACAGACAGAATAATGGTCCTACATTAAATGACAGGATACCCTGCATTAAAAGCTATTTATCATAGATATTTTGAATTTGATTTTTTTTTTGGTACTGGGAGCTTGGCCTGGGAAAGTATTTAGGTTTGGGCCTTTTTGTGATCATCAGCTAATGACTTCTGATATGTTACCTGAAGGAATAAAGGAGCAGAATTTAATCCTTGTAACTTGAACTTGAAAATTTAAGTGATTTCCGATGCTTGGATTCTTATCACAAATTGCATCAGTTTGTACTAGTGCTTTAGGGCTTAGGAGGGAAGAAATGAAATTTTTACAGGGCAAACATCTTGGGGCAGGGGGAAATGACAGACCTGTTACTTGAATGGAGTGAGTGAAGTATCTATGGCAGCTCTTCTGGGGTTATATTGTAAAGCAGCTAAGGTGGAAGTGAGAAAAGTCACAGCATTTGAAATGCATCCACAAGGTCTGTCTCCAGGAGCTTCTTTAGATACCGCAAATGGGTATTTTGAGAAATAATAAGCACTTGGCAGTTGCCACTGGCAGCACCCAGTAGCTCTCC
This sequence comes from Fratercula arctica, assembly GCA_947846985.1. NCBI lineage: Eukaryota > Metazoa > Chordata > Aves > Charadriiformes > Alcidae > Fratercula > Fratercula arctica. The sequence continues at coordinate 35,066,818 of CANTUZ010000010.1, forward strand.
TTCCAAATTAGAAAGTCAGGGTGCATCCTGCTTTGGGAGCTACCTGTAGATTTACTAGCGTAATTTTAGTTGCAACTTAATTTTTAACGGATTATGTTGAACTAAGAGTTTTACTGTGTGAATTTAGAATTATAAGGCCATTTATTGACTGAGCACAATCTGCCAGCTGTGAAATGAATGGTCAGTTAAAAGGTTTATTTGTATGTTTCCAGTGTAGAACATAACGTAAAACAACAGCAGTGATGTGAACAAAACAGGGCCTCAAAACACAGGTGTAGTGTGGGCTACTAATAGATTTTCATGAGCTTTTTGCTTTTGGGCTTTGTTCTATCTTTACTTAGCCTTGCTCCATCTTTGTTGTCAATTTAAAGCTTTGGTGATTGCTTTCCAAAGTTGCCCTGCGTAAGGACTCTGAAATATTTGTCCCTTTGTGGGTTTTTCATCTTTCGCAGGTTCTTCATAGGAACTTCGAGCATTCTGCAGCCTTCTGTGTCCTTCACAAGCAGAAATATATTTCTGCCTTTAGTAAAAAATGGGAAAAATACCCAAATGAGACATCTTGGTATATGACATTCCACTAAAATATGTTCTTCCTGAGGCTGGGTCCTGGAGGCTCAGCCTGGAGAAGAGAAGGCTCTGGGGAGACCTTATAGTGGTCTTCCAGTCCCTGAAGGGGGCCTACGGGAAAGCTGGGGAGGGGCTGTTTGCAAGGGCATGTAGTGATAGGACGAGGGGCAATGGTTTTAAACTAGAGCAAGGCAGGTTTAGATGAGACATTAGGATGAAGTTCTTTACAATGAGGGTGGTGAGACGCTGGCACAGGTTGCCCAGAGAGGTGGTGGAGGCCCCATCCCTGGAGACATTCAAGGCCAGGCTGGATGAGGCTCTGAGCAACCTGATCTAGTTGAAGATGTCCCTGCTCACTGCAGGGGGGTTGGACTAGATGGCCTTTAAAGGTCCCTTCCAACCCAACACATTCTATGATTCTATGAAATCTGCACCTCAAACAGCATTTTATCCTTTCCTGATTTAAATTTCCCTGGTAGTTTTCTAAGTAGCTGACTCATTAAGGTATGCTTGTCTGGCTGTTTGCACAGCTCTGTCTTAATGGGATGAAATAGGTTGGAGCTTCAACTGGATACCTCGCACCTCAACAGAGGTCAAAAGACCAGACAGAGCACAAGAAATGTGTACCTGTAATACCTTTGGGTTTGTTTTTTTTCCCCCTAAATGTTTATTGTGATTTTGATTTGGCAAAAATCCATTTTATGTTAATACAAATGTTTTTGCTTTGGGGGAGTATTTTGTGTTCTGCTGGAACATAAGCTCTTTTAGCACTACAGATTACAGCACCTGTAAAGCTTCCATGTGGTCCTTGCTATATACTGGAGAATACTACAGCTGTGGAGTGGTATACAACTATCCAAATGAGAATACTATCCAGACAGAATAATTACTCTAATTTTTTTTTTTTAAATCCCTAAATAAATAAACCCACCTTTGATAAATGAGCGCAGTTAAAGCAGTTATTCCTTTACTCCCTGAACTGAAGCCAAAGTTTCGACTTTGTGCAGAGCACATCTTCCAGTACGTAACAACCAATGCAGACGTAAGGACACATTGTGCTGTTGCAGTTCCTAATATAGAAAATTCCAGATAGACTTCAAAACACTACATGAATAAAGCCTGGTTTATGGTATAAATACTTTTTTGCTTATGTTATTTTGGAAATGTTTCTGTCTCTACTAACAGCACAAATCATAACTCATTATGGAGTGGGGAATTCCAGACTGAACCCACACCATTTTAGTCAACTGAACTGCTTAATTGCAGTATTGATAGAGTCTCCTATTAGTGCCAGGAGAAAAAAAGAAGCGAATATGTTTCAGTTCAGAACATTGTCCAGTTCAACTTCACAGCTGTTTGGTACCTGTTTTGATTTTAATCCAGATTTTAATGTTAACTTTCCTTCTGCTGGAAGTATGTCTTATTTTTAATAACAAGATCAGGAATATTGCTTGCAGTTTTTCTCTTGACAGCATTGTGTTCTGCTGATAACACATGGTGAAGAAATTATTTCAGGAACATCTTCATTAAATGATGTTTATGTAGAAGAGGTAGAAGGCAACTTCTTAAAGCACAAGTCTCCTTTGAGTTTGAAGACGAGTACAGACCACGTTCGCTGTAGTATTAGGTTTCTGTTTAGTCACGCTGACTTAACTTAGCGTAATCATTGAGGCAGTTTCTCCACAAGAAACATGAAGCCATACAATTGAATATATATCAAGTTTAGCTAATATTTACAAATAACCTATTTTTCCTGAAATTGTACAATGAAAGTGCATTCCCCAAAAGATAATACGTAATCTGTTTTTTTCGGTATGAGAAATAAGTAGTTAAATTATCCAGATAGTTTTAAAATCCTTTGTCACGCACTTTGGCGTAACCATTTAGACTTTCCTTTCTATGTTCTTTCTTTTCTGTAATGGAAATATATTGTTGGTTGTATACAGCTGACTTTGTATTGTTTACTAAATGTGCAATAGAAATTCTGAAAGGAATATAGTGCTAGGGTACATTAAGTTGGAGTCTTCTAAATTCTCTTAAAGTACTAAGTTTTGGTGGAATAAAATGATATTTTTATTAATAAGAAGACGATGATTGCTCTCTGGTCTTTAAATGATGCTTATATAGTTCTGAAGACTTGTTTATATACCTGTGCACCTTTTGTATTTGTCAGAGTTGTAAAATAGGTGTATTGTCAAATAACTAAGCATAGGACTTTTCAGGAGGTAATGCTGCACTGTAGTATATTTGAAATTGAATGCATGAGTAGGAAAGATAGTATTGCAGTATTTTAAGAAATTATTTTATTCTATTTTGGCATGTTTTAAGAAAGGAGTATTGGTTCTGGACATCAGATATAAGTGAAGGGCTGTGATACGTGAAAAAGTATTACCTCCCCTGGAAGGACTTCTGGACATGTCCAGATTTCCTAAGCTCTGTGGCTTAAAAGAAGCTGTGATACTAGTTTTAAATCTTGGTCTTTTAATCTTTACTTAACGAACTTTTCATTGCAAAGTGTTCTTACCGATGTTAAATGGGTTCTAAAAATCTAAATTGGACTGTGTTGTGTGAGATCTACCAGGAGCCATAGGTCGGAGTGTAGAGGACAGATGTAAGTACTGTCGTCTTTCTGTTGCCGGAGCACTGCACAGCACAGTCATAAAAGAAAAATCTGTCAGTGTGTGCCTATGCAGTATAACCGCACTCTCAGAGCTGTTCTCTTCAAGCGCAGACTGAAGACTGTGTCTGTCTTCTTCATGTATTTAGTGGAATAGGATGTAAAAGTAGTAGCGTGGAGTAAGTGTTCTGATTTTTTTTTCCACTCCTCAACTTTACATGCTAACATAATAAGCCGTGTATTGGGAGGATCAGTTCTCATTCTGAAACCAGGGAAGTGTGGTATGAAAATCAAGATTAAATCTCAAATCTTCTCATTTACAGAATTGTATCTACTGATACACAATTAGTTTCCAAGGCTTTATTGTATTTCTTTTAATTTTATAAAGTATTAAATAAAGGTGATGTTTGGTGCATTTAATGAAACTTAAGTGATTTCATTCACCTTTTGCAGGCCTTGGCTTGCAATAAGCAAACTAGTTGCTGCAGCACTTAAGGTAGCTCATTCTTATTGCTGTTGACAGTGGAAGTTTCTGGACACTTATAACGATGACTTCTATCTTATCATGAGGCAATCAAAGAACATTGCATCGGTAATACTTTTAATGGCTTATGAATATGGAAATCTGTGTGTTTCTTGTTAGATAAATGAGAGCAAAATTATTTATCATTTGTGTTCCTAAAACTACCCTTGAGATACCTTTTATATCAGATGCAGATATACAATACTAGTGATATCAGTAATGAGGCATTAAGAAGAAAAGTAATTTCCCCGTTACTGTGCTATTGCATTATCTTTAATGTTGCACGGAAATTTTTCGAGATGACAGCCAAATACAATTTTAGGGATAAAGATGAATGACTTCCTACAAGCAGGCCTGATTTTTCATTAGAGCTTAATAAAATGGTAGGCATGACAATGCTGGATGTATGGCAACATAGAACTGCGGCTAATACATTATGAGAAGCCAAGATACAAGATTTCACAGTGCACAAAATTAACAAAAAATATAAATGAACGGTTTTGTAATTAAGGTAAACAGATGAGTAAGTTTGAGGGGGAAGTTGCATTGCCCTTCTTTACTATTGTTTACAAATACTGAGGAAAAACGTTTGAATGTTGCAAGCCTTAGAATTTTAAAAATTTTTTTAGTGAGTTTCCTCTATTCTTGAAGATAGGTAAGCCCTAAATTCGGGGGGGAGGTGAGAGGAGATATATTAATTTTGTGTGTTGACTTAGAATTAGAATCTGTTATACAGAGTTCAAGTTTGATACATGCCACAACTTGGATATTATTTCTAAATGTGAATTGTCCAGTTCTTTTGGTATACATGTATTTTGTGACTTTACTATATGTGATATACCATTTAGGATGTTTGACAAGTAGGACTTGAGTAACAAATGTGTTGAAAGTTGGTAACATGGGGAAAGGAGACTGTATCATGCCTGGTATAACAGGATGTCAAGCAAGAATACAAACGGCTTCATGCTTCAGTCACGTATGTCAGCATATCGCTCTCATCCGCTTGGATGTTGCCCTTCTCTACACAGAGCTTTGTCGTGTGATTATCTCTGCCCCCCCTGTTCACTAATTGCTTTGTTTGATTGTACTTCTGTGTTAATGTTCCTTGACTATTTAGAACCAAATTTGTTTAGTTGAAAAATAATCTATATGCAAAAAAAGTAGATTATGTCCACTGGTTGAACCCTCCAGCCTTTCCTGAAGACCATTTATTAGTGACGTTTAACGGACTGTTTTTACTGGATTAAGCAAAGATAAATCCTCACTTGAAAACTGAGTAGGCCCCCAATGAACCTTCTTTTACAGTCCTTTTAAACTTTCCCAAAGCGTGGAAATATAATGTGATTGTCGTCTTTGTTCTGGTACATCTCATTCATTCAAACAAAATGTTTTAAAATAGTTCATAAACTGCCTTTTGATACATAGCTTGTCTTATCTGTGTGAAGTGGCTAATTATTTCCCCTAATGATATGATTTAATGGTTAAATGTTTCAATATTAATCTCCTGCTATAAAAAGATTTCTCACCCCCGCTCAGGGCTCTCAGTTGAATTTTATGAACTAAAATAAAAAATTCATTCACATGGGATATCAACAGAAGCAGCTGTCACTGACTTCTCATTTGCATCTTTTAATGACTAAGTTGATTTCCTTATCAGACATCATCTTTCATGTGTATGAAATCCGCAAATCTCCAGTTCTTAAGTAGTTCTAGAGTCAAGTAATGAGGTTTTTAGCAGCTATGAACTGTTTGAGGGCTGAGGCAGATAATTAAGGCATCTTGATTCTAGTTGTCTGAGAACTTTCTCTGCAGCCCAGCTCTAGCTGGACAGAGTAGAGGAGCTAGTGCAGATTTTATTTCCTAACCATGTAGTATATAGTGGATAAAAAAATCACTTTAAAAAAGCAACTTCTCTAAGTTGTCCATGTCATCAGTTTCAGCAGAAAAACTAAAAGCTGAATGAAAATACAAACCACGCTTTTCTTTTGGATGAGTTTTTTCTGATTTATCACTGAGGCACGCTGAGGTGACAAAGGGCAAATGGCAATTATATGTGGATATCTGGTATTTGAAAGCTGCTTGTTTATGAATCTTGCACCTCCCTAAGCACTCAATAAACTAATAGTGTAATGAATAAATGTATGTTTGCAAAGAAATGCAGTGAAATGAGCTGGATTAGTTGTTTTTTTTCCCTGGGAATGTTCCTTTGATGGAACCTGCAAGGAATGTTTGACACTGTGAAAGGATTATTCAGAGCTGTCAGGTATGTATATACATACATATATTTGTGTATATATACATATTCTCTCCTCCCCCTGCAGTTTCTCAAATCTGTACATACAATTTTGTGAATATGACAGGAAGTTTATGGCAAATGTTTCCAAAAAATAGGATAGGAAAACTGATCCATCACTACAAAAGTACTTATTGCCTTCTTTTTCTGGAGACACAGTTTTCTAACGTGTTCTATATGTCAAACTTTTTTTTTTTTTATTCCTTAGCAATAGAGTGTGGCAGTATAAACTCAGACAGCCAAACTCACATCTATCTTGACAACACTAACCAAATCATCACCTACTGCATTTCCATAGAATTTGTGAGACGCTCAGTTCAATGGTGATCATGCATAGGGTTGCTTATAAAATCACGAATCTGGCACTTTCAACTGCTTGACTTCATAAGCTTGTCAGTGCTCCTTTGATACCAGGAGTGCAGCTCAAGAGCTATATAAGCAGCAGTTCAGTGTGTTATTGCTGGATATCCGTGCTTGTTTTCAGTTCTTGAAAGAAACACAACATCTAAATAATAAATACTTATGCTCAAGTTCATAATTCTGAAAAATCCTTTTGGCATTCCCTATTAGACTGTTAATTCTTAAACTTAGTCTTTGTATTTGCGGTATCTGATAACTGCTTGCTTGCAATTACAGTAAATCATGTCATTGATCAAAATTTTTACTATGTTTGTTGTCGACTTGATTCCATAATACACTGGTTACAGTGGTGAAACTTCCTCAAAAATTGCACAGTTCTTTAGGGTCTCAGTGTTGAGAGGCAGCCGCTTATATTCTCAGGCAGTAGGAAGCAGTTCTTTGATCAGAGAGAGATTAAATTCATCGGTAATAGTTTTTAAAGGGGTGAGAGCTAGGAGGACTTCTGAATTTTGAAGTCTGGCTTTACAGAGACTTCTCTGTAATCAGAATGACATTAAGAGGGGAAAAAAAAAGTTTGGACTAGAAATGGCACACCCTTTATGAATATTTAATAACTTCTTTCTGTAAGAGAGAAACCTCCTGTAGCTTCATTCCTTCCAACACCTCACCTTCATACAAGAAAAGGAGAGATGGATTCTTCACTGCAAATCCTGGTTTGGTACTGGAAGCTAACTAGAGGAAGCTGGTACTGCCCATCTTTCTCTTTAGAGTCCTATGAAATTGTATGCAGTTGTTATTGTGTGGAACTGCATTAATTTCCAGGATACAAAGATCCAGATCTCACCTATACAAAGGCTGCATTTCTCTCCATGAACCAAATACTAATTACATTAAACAACAAAATTGTTAAGGCTAAGCTTACAGAAGTGCATTGATAGCTTACAGTCAGACTGCAATAGCAGAAGGTGGTTTAAGAAGAGGTTGTGTGGTTCAACTTCTGTGAACTGTTTTAGCTTTCACTTGCTGTGTTTTGCTTGTTACCCAACTTGTCTGTTAATTCATCATAATTTTTTTTTAAATAATTGATTCCTATGCATATCCGTTGTTGTCCTAATAACTGAATTGCAGTAGAGAATATTTTTGTGCATGTTATTGGAAGCTTTTGAAATAAATTCTGTAATTCAATGTAGCAAATGTGGCTAAAGTTATTGAACAGGTATATTTGATAGTCCCTAGCTCCAGTGACACTGTGTAAAACCTAGTGTTTAGCCGCATCTTTTTTATTGTTCTGGATGGATTATGTCTCCATAACTGACATACCCAAAGTTCATTGATCCTTAGAATGGAGCAGCAAACAGAACAGCTGTTAGATTTCACATTTAAGTTGTTTCAAAAGGAAGTAGCTTATTTATAATGCAATTATTTGAAGCTTTCTTCTCTGGCAGGGTGGAAGAGAGCTCTCATGTTGTTCGAGGACTGCTGCAACATGGGTGGGGAAAGAAAAGCACATCGCCGTATATGTAGCTTTGTGGTTTATGACATCCATGTCTTAGTGCCATCAAAGAGCTACTGTAAACTGCTGCGGGGTTGGTTGAAAAATTAACTAGTTACTCATTGCTTATTAATGTTTGGCATATCCAAGATATAAGGATTCATTATTGTTCAGCAGATGAAATAACCAGTCCCACTTTCCTCTCCAATGGGAATTCTGTGTAATTTTCAAATACAGAAATATAACTTGTTACCATACGTGATCAATTATTCAGGCTCTCTTGCAAAGCAGTGTTTCGGCATCCGTTAAGCTTTAATTACATGCTACCTTTCTGTCTTTCAAACAGTGTATAACATGGTATCTTCTAGAGAATATTTTATGTGGAGACAACCGGTGTTCCTGAATATAGCTAAATTAAAGTTTTAAAGCAAAAGTACTCAAACTGTTGAATAGCACTGCAAATCAGGTTTTAGGTGGTGGTACTAGCAGCTTCTGGGTGTTTCCAGGCACAGGGAAAAGATCAGTTGCTTGAGCAGTCCTCACTTACTGGCATTGTTGGTACACATGGCTTCTTTTGTTATCCCCCAGGCTTTAAGTGACGCATTTGGCATACTGTGCAAACACTTCAGCTTTCCTTCCAGTCTAAGGTACCACAAAAATTAGTACATGACATCTGCAGTAGAAACTGCATATGGCTTAGTTCATAAGATTTTTTTTTTAATAATTCCTGTTTCAATGTGATTTTTATTTTACTTCGCTGAAATTTCTTCTGAGTTTACATTTATATTATTTTTAATTATAGAAAAAACTTTAGCTTTCAAATAGTGTTTTGTTGGAAACTTTAGTGGTTGAGCAAGTATGTGAAAAGAACTTATAGCTGAGTAGAAAGGTTACTGCTTTCTGTTTCCAGTTAGAAAAACCCATATTATTAAGCCAATTTTGTGGTTGGGAAAGTTCCTAATTGCCTATATTTCAATGTTCTATATTGCCCAATGAGTCACCTCCCTCTTGCAGAGAATCTCTCTTACACATTGAAGCTTTCATGTAGACTGTTTAAAAAATATGTAGACTATTTAAAAAAAAAAAAAACCAACCAAACACTCAAAACCCAAAAAACTCCCAAAACACCCAAACAACCCAAAACCCAACCAAACTACAAAAACTTCTATTATCAGTAATGCATAACAGAGCTAGTGCTCAGTATATTAGTTCAGTACTGTTAACAATACTGTATTTATTACTGCACTTCAGAAAGTATAAAGCTAAGGTAATACAATACCTGTGAATGTGCAATACAGTAGAATATTACAAATTAACTCACTGATTTTACTGTTGCTTTTAAACAATTGAAGCTTGTCAGACTGTCGTACAACCTCTAGATCCCTCATACACTCACTTTGTGTGCTTTGTAGTAGTGGCTTAGGCTTCGCCCAGCAATGGATTGCACTTTAGCAGCGCCTCCGTGGTCGTTCAACACAGCACCTATTATACATAGCTACAATCCTTTGGCACTCACCTAATTGAACAAAGACTGCAGTTGTGCTGTTGGAATTTGCAAAATCAAAATCTTAGTAATTTGGTTCCATGCCCATCCTTATTGGAATCAGCAATGTTGCAGTAGGGAATATTTGAATGAGATGACAATATTGATAATTATCTCTAAATTAGGCCTGTTTACAGGTTTTTACTCAGAGCTGGCTCATGGCAGCTTAGCAATATTTCTAGACAGCAATACCTAACTGTTCGGTTTTAATTTTTGTTAAACTAATAACACAATCAGGTATTCAACTATTGCGGTATGTTCTTGCGAAGTAGTCCTGTTGTAGTGTTAGAAACGGGATACTGTTTGGTCTTGAAGCAGTATACAAGCAGAAGGAGGGGAAGCTGGGAAAGCTTTACCAATTCTGTCCATCTTCCCCTTTAGGTAGGTCTCTATACTGGAAATAGATGCACTTAGCCCATTTGAATTCAGTTAAACATCTTAGGTGGGACATCCATACTACCTACCTTTAGACATTCAGAATATGAATGTAAGGATGTGAGCTAAGAATCTCATACTTCTCTGGTCAATGAAGAGAAACAGGCATTTCCCGAGGGCTGTGCACTTGATCAAAATGGGATGAATCACAGCCCTGACAAGAGGGTTTCCTCCTGTCAGACTATTCTGAATAGCTAAAAAGATCTTTACGCATTATCAGCTTCCTTCTGAAATGCTGCAAGTGGGTCTTTGGAAGGGCTGCTTTCTCTTCAGTACATAGGGAACCTCTGCACATGTTTTCACATCAAGTCGAGCCTGATTTAGGGCTGTTACAGACACATGTAGTCCTAACTCTGTGCTTGGTCTTCCCGCCAATGCGTAGTGACTCAACAGCTTCAGAGTCAGATCATTTCACTGATCAAGCCCACACCCCCTCAAAAATGCAACAGTTTTCTGGCAGATCATCTGAGTAATTCAGCTTGCCCTGATCTTTAGGTTGGATGGCTGGCAGGGAGAAGGACAACCCCCAGCTGCCCAGTGTGTGAGGCCGTGGGGGGGAGCAGAAGTCTCCTGTTCAGCAGACAAATGTAGTTGAATGAGGTGATCATGGGAAAATGCATCCTTAGGCTCCCAACTTTGGTTCTCAGCACTGCATCCAAAGTACATGTGCAACAGATGGTAGGCTCACTGAATTTGTTTAATATGCAAGTGCTATATTTTGTATGCTCTAAGTAAAAGACTTGAGTGGGTGAGCACCAGAAGGGAAGATTCCTTTTCACCTTATCTTGGCTCTTATGTTCTGAGATTTGAAGCATCTGTGTGTGTCTGGGGAGGTGGAATGCACAGACTGAAAGGAAGCTTGCAACTTGACTGGCAGATGCCCGAAAAAAGCAAGGAGCCTGAGTGCAGTTGAGAATTCAAGGCTTGAATGCAGTTCAAAATTCAAGGCCTGGGAAATGGAAGGGATCCTTTCTAGGAACCAGAACTGTTGGGGCAGGAAGGTTAAGCTGGAGAGAGGACAAGGGAGGAGTTTGCCTCAGCTCAAGCTCTGCAGGTTGCAGGTTTTGAAAGAAAAATGGGAAGAGCCCCATTGGAACCACGCTTTGCACTAAATGTGTTCTTTGTTCAGCTTTGCCTTCCCCCTGAGCCTATGGGCTTTGTTCAAGTTTGCTGTTCTTGTGGTTTCACTGAAGTGTTGTACCTAATTGGAGGGTTTCAGAGGCTTTTGGAGTGCTTTTTTTCAATAGAGGGCTACTTCAAACTAAAGTTTGTGTTGGTTTGTGGTCACATTCCCCTTTCTAGAAAAGGAAGCCTGGATTGGGTTCATTCATCAGCATATTGCACCAATTGTGCGAAATAGCCACAGGTTTTTATCTATCTTAAAAGCAGTAATTGGAGTAACTGTTTTCCCCATGTACTTTTGTTAAACGTATCTGATTTTTTGTGTTTTTTGTTAAAGACATTAAGAAAATTCCCTGAAATCCTGTTGTGCTTGATGTACAATTCTGTACTTTCCAGTACAGCAGAATTTACAACTCATCTATAGAATATGTTAAGCTGTGCAAAGCATGTCATCCATATTAGGTAACGAGCTTTGAAACAGCTTTGTAAGGTTATACATAAGGATGATTTCATTCACTATTTCATTAAGCTGAGGTCAACCTATCGCCGTTTAAAATATCTTAAAGATTAACTCTCATTGGCAAATTCAAGATGCTACTGTTGCAGGTTTTGAAGATACTAGCCCTCCTGTCAACTCCAAACAGCTGGGAGTCTGTGATCTTGGCACTGAATTTGGGTTTTTATCTATCCAATTTTTCCAGTTCTTTTGAGGACAAATGAGTGTCTCGTTCCTGAAAAGAGCAGGTTGACACCTGACTCCGTTTATATCACAAATCTGGTCACCTGTCTTACACATGTGATTTCTTGAGGGCACCGAACAGCAGCATCATTCAAAGTCACCCACAGCTGATGTTTCTATTCTTCATATAATACAACTGTCAGCTGGAAGCCTTGTATGTTCAGGAAGAGGGTTAACTGGAATAGTTAAAACTAGATGTAGACGGCAATGAACACTTCCATCATCCTAGAAAGCCCAACAGATCATTTTTCTCGGAGCGGTAAATGAATTAAGTATACATCTGAAAGTTGGCAGGATCTGTTAACAGTAAAAAACATGAAAAGGCCTCCATTGACTTTTCACAATTTTGTTAGCAAGTATCTGTATTAGATACTAAGTTTTACGCTATTTATTTCGTTATAAAGGTTGTTGTAATCAACCAAGTGAAAATTAAGGTCTCCTGCATATGTTTCCCCTTGCCTTTTCTCCGTGTTCTCTTGGAGAAATCATCTTTTTGATAATTTGGTCTCTCTTCTCATTCAGAAGTTTGGTTTCTGATCAGTAAACCAGTTTTGTCAATAGTTTTATGATGATGCACCTATTAGATTGGAGAGCTGTAGAAAAATGCAATATGGATGTTTCTGGACAATGGTAAAATACTTGCAAAAGAATTTCCGTTGGAGTATTTTTTTTGTTTGTTTCTTACCAGAGTTTAAAACCACAATATGTTCCAGCTTTTTAAATCAAAACATGGACTAAATGTTAGAAAAGATGGAGGAGAGAGTCTGTGGAATAGGCTGTTCTGAAACTTATTCATGTAGAATTAAAGAGTAATGTAGTTTGAAAAGGACTATGGATGTCATTTGATCTAGCTGACATTCAGATTTCCTGTACTTATGAAACATAAACTATTGTACAGCTTGTACAGATTTGTACTGGCTTCCTATATGTGAAAGTTTGATTACTGATTTCTAGAATCAATTTATTCTTATGTCCAAACCGTCTTTCTTTATGTCTGCAGCTAATATCTCCTTCCTCTGTGACAGTGGGTGATACAACCATCTTGGCTGGTGGTCCACCTCCCAGCCTGTCTCCTGGCTTTCACACTCACTCTCTTCTGGTTTTGGTTTGTTTTTTTTTTTTTTTTGGAAACAAACTCTGGGTTTCAACAGTCTTTAGGATAGGGAACTGTCTTAGTGCTATGGCTTTTCTGTCCTACAGTAATGCAAATAAGGTACAGATTGCTTGCAGAGATTAGCTTGGTCATGAATCAATTACCTGCAAATAGACTGCCTGTTCCTGAAAACCTACTGTTAAGATGCACTTACTCCTTTGCTTGGTCTTTGTGACAAAGAGCTGGGTTTAAGTAACAAATGTGTCATCTCCCTTTTGGCTTCTCCTTCCCTGGCAGATTGATTATGCAATTAGAAGCTCACTAATAATCATATAAAATCACACAGATAATCCCAGATGAGGGATTTGTTCTTGTTCTGTGAAAATAGCCAGAGACGTCTCAAATATCAATACGGCAGCTGGTTTTACCTGCAGATGACTTGTAGACATGGAGCCAAGCCTTTAAGGAACACCACTGGGAATTTCCATCTAACAATTTGGCATCAAAAACATTGATGTGAAACCCCAAATGGTTCCCAAGCTAGTTGTTCCAGTGACAAAAGCAACCAAGATTGCTTTATTTTCCCCCCTTTCAATTACTATGGGGATTTAAAATATAAAGTTTACCTTCGCTGTAAGCTCCGACAGCCTGGAAGCAGAACAAACAGGCAAACCTTCTCCACACCTTCCCTACACCCACTCCCCCCCTCACCACCCCACCCCCAAATGTTTGTTTGCTTTCTTAATTCATTGTCATAGGAAATTTTATTATTATTCATATTTTTAAGGAAAGGGGGGAGATGATATTTCTAAGTGATTTCAAGCACGAAATGTGAAAGAATTGAGAACTTGAAACACTTTTTCATCTTTTCTACTGAAAAGATCCATTTCATTGGAGAGCTAATTGTGTATTTTCTGTCAATATAATTTTTGTTTAAAAAATACAGACTGGGGGGGAAAGCAGCCCAATAAATTTTGTCAAAAATCTACTGGTTTTGACACAAATGAAACAATAGTTTATCAGGTCCACGATAGGTTGTAGCCAGAGGGAAAGAAATGCTGGGATGCTTAGTACCACTGTTATTAAGTACTAGCATTAACTTTGATTAAGGCTAAAAAGGTACACAAACCTGGTGTTACATACTTTGGAATAAGCTTTTTTCCAGTCTGTTACTCATGTTTTACCTTTTTTTTTTTTTTTAACATACATATAGTAATTATAGTAATACGTATTACTGTAGGGGTTCAGCCCTCATAATCTGTTTCATAGATTCCTGCTTTTTCCATTGGAGTCCTGGAAAGCAAAGTGAAAAAGTGAGCTGCAAAAGTCTGTTGTAGTGTTAAAAAAAAAGAGAGAAAAGTTTTGGCTTTACCTTAGTGAGGAAAGGGAATCTGGAATCCTCTAAAAATATCATGGTTTCGGGGAGAAGATTCAGAGATTTGCTATTTCAGATGTATTCTATAAGTAGATAGTAACTGAAGGAAATATTCAGGGAAAAAGGCAAGCACACAAATCCCAAGCGGAAGACACTGCTGGCAGAGGTAACTTTGGGTCTCTTAATAAGAAAAGGCATTTGGTGTGAAATGTTGATGATCAGGGCTAACTAAATATCACAAACTAATAATAATAATAGAATGTGAAGCTGTGAGATGGCTGTACGTAGCCCAGGCAGGTGGGTGGCGGGCACAGTTATTTTGCCTGGTGCTGACAGAGGTTGCTAGGCCAGGAGCTGCCTGATGCTCTCGGGCACCGGCGGCTGCGCCGGCTTGGGGGTGAAGGCTGCCTGGCTGCGTCTGCTCACAACGCAGCAGCCCAGCTCTGCTGCCTCCGGCTCTGCTGCTGGCTCAGTCCTGGCTCCGTGGGTAAGGTTCCACCTGGAATATAGACTGACCTTCTCTATCGTGTTGGAACTGAGATCTTTTGTGTCTAAATAACTGTTTTTCAGGTTTTATGACCAAGCTAAGCATAACCTTGTATGGAATGGTGCAACAAGAAATGGTTCATTAAGTAAAAACGTCTGTGGTAGGGTGAAGTTCAAACTTGCTGTGGAGGGACTGTGAAAGATTAAAACACTGACAGAGATGCATAAGTAAAACAGGTAATTAATACTGGCCTGATTCAGCATAGTTAGTTGTCTTTTCCACAAAGGAAAATAATCCATGGAGCATCATAAACCCTTCTGACCAAAGGCCCTGTCTTTAACGTGAGTAGCACAACATTTACAATTTAAATAAAGGCGAAAAAGAGGGTCACGTTGTGGTCTCCCCTGAAACACTTTCATTTATCACTTGAGATCATTGTGTTTATGACTGAAAGTAAAACAAACATATTATGCAATCCCAGCAACTCAAATTGGATATTGACTATACTGTACTGGCAATTAAAATACAAGGAATACCTCTGAAAACAAAATGGATGCTTTGAAAAAAACGTTTACTGTTTAGGTGTAATATTGCTGTGTGTGTAAATGTAGGTTAATTATTTTGCTGGTTTTAGTCAGGGAGGAGATGAAGACAGAGATTCTTTAGGATTTTTAAATAAATATTTGGAATGGTATATCATATATGTGGTCCCATTTGACAATGGGCTTGTCAATATTGTGTTTAGACTCCCCAGACGAAGCAGTACTGTATCTTTCACTGATAATTTTAAATCAACAAGACAAGAAAATTAGTTCTGAATTTAATTTAAGTTGGTGAAAACTTAATTTTTAGTCATCTGTTTTCCAATTACATGTATTTGTCTATATCTCTTAGACCTGGCCTGTGGGCACCGCAACACGTGGCCTTCAGGCTTATGGCCTCCACAGCCCTGTGTGAGGTGGCTTCCCACGACACGCAGGAGGGAAGTGAGGCCTCAATGGTTTAAGTGGACTGAGCGTTTTAGAAATAGTTGACTTTTTTTTTTCCCCCTCAGCAAAATGGCATCCTCATTTAAATTATCAGGAACTTATTACAGTAATATGAAGTATTCAGATTAGGAATTGTGTCTAAATGTGGCCAAGATACTTGATCCTTCAGAAATGGTTGTGGTAGATGTATTTTAACTTTGCCTCCTTGGGTGATTTTTATTTACTTCCTTATCTATTTTTTCCCCTGTAAAACTTAAAACGTATTGTGACCTTCCAAAAAATACCTTCAAAACTATGGCACAATCTTCAGACTTTAAGCAGAAACCTTGATGGCAAATGGTGGTGGGATTCCTCTTCTCTGTCCTTCAGGCCAAAGCAGGCGAGTTGTGATACATGAAAACACCTCTGTCTGTGTCAAGTCATTGTCATTGCATCCCTGTACAATACCATGGTGTCTTTGTGTTCTGACAGACTGTCATCACGCATCGTCATCATGTTATGCTATCAGCATAATACGTAGGAGGCTCTTAGTAGCATGTATTCTGTACTTATTCAGGACAGGCCTACAAAAGTAATATTTAAATGCAGTAAATATTACAAAAGTAATATTTAAATGCAGGAGATTTCCAATCTAAAATAATCAGCCCAAGTTATTTTTTCTAAATTTTCGTATGCACGTACGCTATTACATCGAAAGACTAATGTTGGAAGCCTGAATATAACTGGATGAGGAAATAAACTTGTGACATATACTCATCATGTTTATATGTTTATTTTATTTTTGAAAATTAATCAGGTATCAACTTTTCATACTAGAAAGTTTGCAGGAGGTATTGGTTGTAAAGGTAGAATCATACTCAATATTGCTGTAAAAGTATAATCTTATGAAACTACTGAAAATTGTAGTCTGAGATAGTATAAAGTGTTCTCCTTTGCACTTTAACACCTGATGACCCTAGTCAAATTTATTTCTCTTTTCCATTACCCAGCACCCAGAATAAGCTGCTCTTGAAGTAAATGAATTAAATTAGTTAAGTGCTGTAACATTTAGATGCTGATTTGCAAACTTCTGTCGATTTTTCTTATTTCTGATATACATAATGTGGTATCCATTTTTGGACAATAGTAAAATGGATCTGATTGAACTCTGCAGGTTTTTAATAAAGGTGTCAAATGAAACACCTTGAATAATCAGGGAGAACAATTGTCTGTGACTTTTGGTTTAGAGGCACGCTAATATCATGGTGTATTTGACTGCAATTATCAGTGTTGATAAACACTGAAGAATCAATTCAGATCATATTTCTTGGTTGCTAATAAAGCAGCAAAATCACGATGCTCTGTTTTATTGAAAACCTGGCATAAAACCAACTTCCAGTTTACCCCTTGTTTGTGCGGAAGTGCATTTCAGCACTTCGTTCTAGGTTTGTGAGCATCGGGTGCATTTGAGTCACCTACTTTGCATAAAAAGATAGTGACAGACCTGCCCTCTAAAGTTTGACATTTGGTCAGGACAAGTTTTAGGACCTAGAGGAGATACCTGGGGCGTGAAGAGGGCATTCTAATCTATATGCAGGGTGTGGGGGAGTGACCTGAGAAAGAAAATAAGAAAGGGGACAGATTAATATATTTAACACACAACGCTAATAGCTTTGATATAAAAAGCTAATATGCAGATTGAATTCCCTTCTGTTTGCGTTTCCTTTCAAAGAACAGATGTGGATTCTGACTCTTGCCACCATATTTTATTACTATTCAAGTATGAGGGACAAGATATGATACCTATTTTTCCAAAGAGACCAGGGAGATAGAGGGGCTAGTTTGGAGTTACTTGCTGATTCTTATAACTCTGATATATCGTGGTACAAATTGGATATCTTTGCTAATGAATTGGCTACTCCAGCCCTCGTCCTTTGTCTCCTTCTCTAGCTTTTGTAAGGATCAGAAGAACCTCTTTTTCTTGGTACCCTGAAAATTGTCTATTATTATTGGTGACTTATACATACATCCTCACAGTTTTGAAGTAAGTATGCTGTGGCAGCCAGCAAGCAGCCCTGGCTGCTTAACAGTGGGGTAAGATTTCGAAGAACCACTCCTCAGCTAATGGCGTTTCCTGCAGAGCCACTCAGCCTTCATTGCCTTGTCGATTCCACTGGAAAGCTTCAGCCCCTCTGCGCTCTGCCAGATGGAAACTTTAGGGCAAGGCAGTCTTTAACAGCAGCAGCAGTTTGGAACTTCTGTCCAGTGTTTGTAGGGAGGCCCAAACAACAACATGAGTGATATAAAAAGAATGTTTTTATAGCTAGTTAGAGTTTAAATATAAGGAGGAGAGACATTGTTTGTGAGGACATAGGAAGAAGCTGATAAGCAAGTCTGGAAGAAGTCAAATTTTGAAGATTTGTATTTTTGCTTTCTAAAAGAGAAGCCTGCTTTCATGTAAGCCTTTTGAAATAGAATTAAGAAATCTCACAGGACATCTAAATTCTATCCATCTGATAGTTGTTTGGTGTGATTTTTCTTCTATAAACTTAGAAACGTAAGTCATTAAATTTGAGATTTTAACATGAAGGAAAAAAACTTCTATTTTTGATGGCACAGATGCTATCACCCTCTCAGCCCACCCAAACACTGTAGACACTGTAGAATTGTATGAAAAAAGCCCACCCAAACATATGGACACCACATAATGACAGGCAAAATTTTGACCTCAAAAAGAGTGCTAATTAATAAGATGTGAACTTTACAGGTACAACTAAAAATCACACTCTGGATCACACTGTTGCCAGTCTGAAGTGTTAAAAAGCATTACTGGCTTGAAGTGATGAGAATTTTTCTTTTTTAAACTAGCATCTGTTTTATTTGCTCTCTCTATGTAGGCTTTTTTTAGAGTTCAGTCAAGTTTTACTTTCTTGTGTTGTGGAACTGAAATTTCACTTTAGTGTCTATGCTAATTCAATATTGATCACATGAATATCAGGATCAAAAATTTTAAAAGAAAATTTTGAAATTCTGTGCAATTACATGGTTATTGGCAATGCTGAGGTAACAGAAAGCAAAGAATTTCGCATGAACAGGAAAGGGGAGAAAACCTCAGATGTGCATCTCACTATTTTTAGAACTACGTTGTTGTATTTCTGTAATGATACATCATGGCATGCTAATCTCTCTATTGTTTTTCATATAAGGAAATATTAGCATCTGAACACAGATTTACTGCTTGTTTCTATGTAGCTTCATGCTGCAGTTACTAAAGGGCATTAAACATGGGATAGTGAGAAAATAAGCTTGTGAACAGTCAATGTAAAGTAATTTTTTCCATTATTCCCACAATGAATAAATACTGCACAGAAAAGACAAATCTAAGTTTCCGGGCATGACCCTATTTTTGTTTGTTTAACCCTGGAAAGGAGCCATTATTGCATCAACTGAGACAACCAGCAGTGGGACCCGGCCCATTATGGGGGTTGTTTTAAGTGTGCAAAGAGGCACAGTTACCATAGATTCAAATCTGTTTGTGAGGTTAATCTTTTAATGATAAATCTTGTGGAAATTATCCTATCCCCTGTTGAAAGTTTTAGTATCTCTGTGACATTTACACATTTAACCAAACATATTTGTTATTTTTTAGATTTAGTGTGTTGCTGAATGCTGATTTGAGTAGAATTTTTTATAACAAGCTATTTATGTATCTTTATAACCACTTGCTATTTCTCTCATACGTGGCAAGAATATTTTCAGTGGAGTGTATTGACATTTCTTCACAGTCCAAAAGAATTGCTTTGAGAGGGATCTTTCATAAGATTCTCAAGCAAATGAAAAGATTGAGCACAAGCAAAGAAATGTATTAAGTTCCTTATTTTAATCCTTCCTAAATCATTTAAATATATGTATATTTGCATGTGAAAGCTGCTGTATTATCATTCCAGTAGAATTGTTGATATAAATAATGCCAGTCATTGTCTAGCTTCTATTTTATTTTTAGCTGGAGAAGCCTCTCTGGAGAAACACCAATTCCTATTTAATTGCCTTAGAATTTTACAAATGGAGATGAACCCATTAATGAATCATGTGTTGCTGTGGACTGGTAGGATTGCTGAAATGCCACGTAGTCTAAAATTGCCATCTTAGGAAAAAAAATATGAAAAAGCTTACTGTTTTAAAGAATACTGTCTACATGTATAATATGAAGAACCCCTTGTTTGTGTTGAAAACCTTTATTTGTGAGAGAATAACGATGATACTTCTGTATTACTGTGTTCACAGGTGTGGTTAGGTACCGTATGCCAGCTTTTGCGGCAACGATGGGAAAGCTGGTCGTGTTTTCAGACATGTTAAAGAGGTGGTGGGACAGCCTTGCACATTAAGAGCAGTGGGTTTGCCACATTGAGCAAAGGGGGGCATCCAGATGTTCTCACACAGATACTAAGGAGATGCAGTGAAACTCCAGTTTGGACAGAAGGATGGGAGGTTGCCGAAGGCCAGAGATTCATGAGTTGTTGCCAGAGGTGCTGTACCTGAGTGAGAGCTTAGAGATAGCTATAAAGAGAGAGGAGAAAGGGAAGGGCAAAGGGCAGCACCTGGCTGGAAGGGGAATGAGAAACTTTAAAGAGCAATTTAAAAATAGAAAAATTTCAATTTTACAGTATCCTATTCCCAAATATGGGAAACTGGGAGAATCCCATATAACTTTCAGATCCTGATTTAAATCTCCATTTACAATGCGCAGACCAGAAAGTTAAAATCTCCTGACTCATAGTTGTATAACGGCCTCTATCAGATGTACAGAAGTGCTCTTATTTATTCTTTAATCTTAGAACTTGCCAAAAATTATCAATGATAAAGAATTGGTTATAGTTACTCATCTTCTGTTCTGTAATCCATTTTGATTTCTTGATTTGTGCGTGTAAGCAAAAATTTAACTCACCAACTCAAAGTTAGATGGTACTCTGGCTTTAGTGGCTTTTTTCAGGAAAATTTCAGGGAGAAGACAAGGATTTGCAGCTAAATGACAAAGTAGAACTAGGCCTTTAGTCAGCATGCTCTCTTCACAGACACTAATGCTTTGAACATATTTCAGGCTTCTATGCTGATGCCCTTAAGTACATCATAGAGGAGGAAATCAATCAGGCTTTGAGTTTAGAGGAATTCCTGGATGGAAGTCTTACCCCCGATGACCAGGTTGCCACTTCAAAAGCCAGTGTCTCTGCAGCAGAGAAATCCATCAAAGGCCTAACAGCGAGAGGGGCAGCTGTACAAGTGCAGGCTCTACTGAGGAGCCTATGGCTGATCTAATACATTAAGAAGAGAGAGGAAAGTTAAGAGGAGGAAGAGAACTCTTTAAATTCATTGTCCCAGAGCAGCTCTCCAAATAGTGTTCCTCCACCTTCCTGAAAGAGTTAGTTTGTTGGTCTTTTTTTTGTTCAGCTTTGTGCTAAACATAAGTGAAGGGATCCTTGGGTGAAGTTACTCATCTTTTCCCTTTTCTAATGGATATGGAGAAGTCCTAGAATAAGGCTCCAAAATTGCTCCAAAAAAACTCTGCACTCAGACTGAAACCTAGCAAAGTGACAAAAAAGCATCAAACAAGATGTAAAATTAAAAGATTAATGTTTTAATTATATTAAATGATTGTGTAAGGGGAACAGAGGATAAGAGGATTGTCCTTTGTCCTGGAAGAAATGAGGGAGTATCTTCAGGCCTCATTAAGGTTTGTTTCTGTCTGCTGCCAGCTTGAATTGATGAAGGACAGAAAAGCTTAGTTGACCTTTGCAGCTTACCAGTCTTTGCTCTTACCTGTTCTGTATATGGGCGTAGCCAAGATCAAGTTGCCCTACCCCAATGTGTGAGACCTCTTCAGGTCGTGTTATAGCAGAGTCTTTGGTGCAAGCAGCTGCCTTTGATAGAACTCCAGTTTGGTTGTGGCGGCTGGGTTGTAATAATCCGGAACTCTGAAAATTTGATAGTCAATGTCATGTGTTAAAAGAGAAGGCCACACAGTTTTCCCAGAGCCTTCTACTGACATTTTACCAATGTTGTTATCCCCTTTCTCCCCCCACCCCCTGACAGCTCTGTAACTGATGTTCTGGTGTGCTAATGCTGTATACCACATTTCCTTATAAGCAGCTCAATTTTTTGATAGTAAACCATGGACTATATTATCTATTAGATATGCAGACATCTCTGAAAACTGAATTGGATTTCTCAGAGGCCAAAGTCTCTAGTATTATAGTGATTTCTGAAAGCCTAGTCAAATGCAAATGTTGTGTGTGCATTAACTAGGCAATTAGACTTAGAAATATAATCCCTAAAAATACCGCTCTGCTTTTATTGATGGATATAATTGGGAGAAACAGTTGTTCTGTCTGGAGTTTTTTTCATGGGTGTCTTACACTGAAGAAAGGATTTAAGACTACAGATGGCAAAATCACATCTTAAATCAACATGGGCTACTTGAGGATTTTTTTTTTTTTTTTTTAATTTGAAGGAATAAATCTTAGAAAAGGCATTGAGAATAAAATACAGCATTGATTTCCAGACTGTCTGTGTATGCTTGCATTCCATCTTCTGCACTTCTGTGTTTTTGTCTGTATGGTCTTTAATTGTTTTTTCTTTTTCATCTGGGAAGTCTTTTTTCAACACTTGTGCCGTTTTGTATTTATCAAAGAAGCACAAGTATCTACTGGCATAAAAAAATCCCCTTTGTTTAGAATTATGTCAGCAAACCCTTTCGGTAGAAACCTGTACACAGCCAAGAAGCCCTACAGCTCTTCACAAATCATTTCTCTTCTCTGTCTCTTGCTTTGCTGTATCTGGTCAGTTCTAACATACTTTTAGAAAAATTTCAGTGTTCCTTTTATGTCCTATTTTGACTTGAAAATAAAGGTGTTTATATTTTTATAATCTAAAACTATTGGATTGTTTTAGGTCACAAACCATTTATGCAGGGAATTATTATATTATGTGACATTTTAAATAAGCGTTTTTTTACCAGCTGAATGAATTATTATTGCACTTTCTTTTCATATGTATAATTTTATTTGTCAGTCATATGCATATTCTGTTAGAGTAGGGTGAGTTTAAACTAAACTTCATGTTGATCAGTAGATCTGTGTTTTATAGGTTTCCCTAATATAATCAGTCAGAAACTCAAGGTGATTATGGTCAATGTTATTGGTGTCTTGAAATTTGTCCACTTCATCTAAAACACGTAATTGCAATGTTGATAGAGTACTTATATAATGACTTGACAAAAAAACCAAACAAAAACAATCCTTAAACTACTGCAGATCAGTTGTTACAATAGTTCCCTGTGGGATGTTATTGTGAATTCTGTTTTTCATTCTTTCTTTCAGGCTCCTCGCTTGTATTCAATGAGGGAAAAGAAATTCAACCTATTACACCCAAGAAAAAGGTAAGAGGATTTTGTTTGTTTGTTTGTTTTGTTTGGGCTTTTTTTGTTTGTTCGTTTGTATCCTTGGAAATATTTTGTCTTGTCCATTTGTATTTTTCTAGATTGGCTGTTATACACTGGTCTGAAGAGTGCCTTGGTAGTGTGCTTTATCTGTCCAAATTTCAATCAATGCAATTCATTTTGATGTGCAATTGTTAGTCCTTTCTACAGTGAGAATAAATATCAGGGCCCACTGTTAAGTTGTGTGCATTGCGTTTTTGCTGAAGTTAGTGTTGAATTTTCAAGATCAGTCTTCCTAGATGGAACTATATAATATGGAATTTGAAACACATTCTTAAATACTCCAAATTTATTTAGATAAGCATATCATTTTTACAAATTGTATTTTGTATTTTCCAACCTATGTATGTCTGTCATTTCTTTGGTAATGATTGAATTAGTTTAGTAATTACTTCCCTTTCTACTGAGTAGTTGAGCAATTAGTAGAATAATCATTAAAGTAATTACTTCTTTGTTGACTAAGAGCAATCATGATAGTGAAAATCCATACATGTTAGTAAATCAAAATGCGAGAGCTTTTCTGGTAGAACTGGTTCACCAGACAAAATTAAAGGGGTTGTATGATGGCATGGATTGAATCTGCGCTGTAAAAACATGGGGCGTTTCTGTGTCCCCAAATGCATTTCAAAACTGTATGTTTCAAACTGTATGTTGCGTTATGTATTTGTACTGAGGTCAGGGGTAAGAAATTAAGCATCTGTTTGTTCTTTTTAAATAGAAACGTCAATGAATACTGCAATAATCGAGCTCTTCTTCACATTTGGTAGCATCTTACCCTCCCTATATTCCTTGAAAATGAAGCATATGTGAAATTTAAAATTGTAAAAGGCTCAACAGTATTTTCATATTTTACCTATAATGTCTATATGAAGTATTATATGCTAAAGGAAGCCAAATTAACCAGTGCAACAGACTGCACGTACCATGTGGAGTCTGTTGAGCTGTATCAGCCTTACTTGTGCATTGCGGTCCACGAAGATGCATTCAGTAATTTCCCTTCCCTGGTTCCCTGCGACAGGCACTGTGCTGCTGTTTTATTTATTTCTCAGAATATTGCTCGACTCAGGTCAGTTGTAAAGAAAAGGCTCACTCCTTGAGTGGGACAGCCTAGTAATTGACCATAATTAGAGCTCTTACACCATAGGTATTTGATAATTCTTTAAAGTAAGACAGCTTGAGTGCTGCAAATGTTGAGCCCGTGAGGCTCATGCAGTGTCTCACACAGACTTAGCCCAATGGGTTTCTCTGGGAGAATTGCTCATAAATTAGTACATGAGAACAACTAATACTCAAAACTTACATACTTGATTTCAGTAGAGCTCTTCAGTACAAACTGAAGTGATCTGGTGAATTGGGGCTACAGTGCAGAAAGGCACACTGTGTTGTCAGTGGAGTGAGGCTTTCACATCCGCATGGTGGTACCTTTTGGTCCATATGCTTAAACTGTGAATGTAGGAAAATCAAAGCCCTATTTCTGACTTTCAGGTGTACTTACAAAACAGCAAAATTTTAGGTACTGACATTCTGCTCCCCCACTCCCCACTGTTAATGTTTTAATTTAAATAAAGCTCTCAATATTTTTTTCCTTTATTGTGCGTGAGGTCCCCATATTTGTGAAGCCTTCAGCTGGTCATATAGTATATATCCTGTCTCTAGGTTTCCCCACAGCTTTTGAGAAAACTTGAATTTATTCCACTAAATATTTTCAGTACCACCCAACTTGCCTCCTTAGGCATCATGTATTTGCAAGGTTGCTCATGGGTGGGCTTTGAAAATGCTATAGCTAACATAAAACAGATAGACCTATGGCTGACGTGGCAGGAGTATGAGAAGTTCCCAGCACTTAAACAATTCTTTTGGGTAAAGGACTGGAAGGAAATCTTGTCTTGTGAATGTCCTTTCGTGACAGTCTGACTCTTGACAGTCTCTACATTGACTGTCTGCCGTTAGCATATTATCAGCTCTCATGTCCTCACAATTTACATTTTCTCTTTAAACATTTAACATATCTAAATCCCAAATAACACTTCATTCAGGAGCACGTATGTTTTGGGATCGTCACACGTAATGTGAAGGACTACAACCTCTCCGATGCCGATTTCCCTGGGAAATGTAAGCACATTTTCTTAGTAACTGACGGAGTCTGCTGCAAAGGGTACAGAAATCCTCGCAGATAATGCTTGGAGTTTGTTCTAGATGTCAAGGATTTGTGTCAAGCGTTTGCATTTACAGTAAGGCTGGCTGATAAGATACTGTATCTGAGTTAGCTGTGGGTTGCTGATTAGTTTGGTGTTTATATGAAGACATTTGAAAAGGATCTTAGTGGTACGGATGGTATCAAAAAGTCATATTTGGAGAAATCAAGTTACTCAGCATTGGCTTTTGACAGGTGTAAACTGTGCTGGGCCTTTTGTGATTCTTTCAAGTTTCCTGAAAAAACTCTTTGGCTCCACTTCATTGCCGTGTTTTCCTTAAGTACAGCACTACTCTATTTCACTTTTACAATTAATTGGAGTGGTTGGAGATCAGCCAGTTTGACTAGAGAGCTACAGCCAGGCCATTTTATGATCCTGAGGTACTTAGCACTGAAGATTCTCTGTGGAGATTATACTAGTGAATTGGAATTGCTCTCCATATATCCGAAGTATATTAAATGTTTGTGCTTGAAAGGGGCAACTGGTAGGGCAGGAAGAATTTTACCTCCACTGAATTAAGATTGTTCTAATTGCCCACATTGGCAATGGGGGAAAGGATCATGCAGCCTAGGGGAGTTGAGAGTGAAGCAAAGGAAGTAAAAATTTAGCAGGAGCGTTGCTTTCAAGAGTTGTAGCACCGCAGCTAGCCTTGCCTTTGAATTGGGGATGGGGGGGGGGTGTCCTTCATGGATTTAGGCTGGAGGGAGAAAGGAGGGCCCAGGTACCAACATACCAGAGCTGTAGTCTGCTGTGTAATTTCACACTACTATAGAACGTTTGAATAAAAGGCTGACAATTATACCTTAGTATTAAATTCTTAATGAAGTTTAGTGTGTAATTGTAGCCCTTTTAGAAAATGAAGCTACTTGTTACAGCTATTATTTTTGACTTGGTTTCATTTTCAGAGAATGATGAAAAAAAATAAAAACCTCTGGTGGTTTTCTATCTTTCTTTTTAAAAAGCCTTTCTGGATACAGTGTGGTTTAAAACTTCTGAAGGAAATATAATCATACAATTCTTTTGAGTTTCAAGATGCTCTAAAAGTTAGTTTCATAGTTCTTCTATCACATAGTTTCTCTGGCTCGTTTATACTAGTCTCATAACTTTTTATTGTAATTTTTGTTAGATCAATGTTTAAAAATAGTGACAACTTAGAAATGGCTTTAAAGATAAATTACAGTACATCCCCTAAATAGGGTTATTTATAGAAATAATGCTATAATCAGACCACTTACTGATTTTTCTTAAGTTTGTGATGAACAGCGATAAACAATTGCAACAAGAAAGACGACAGGGGTTTTTAGCATAAAATAACTTTCGGTATAAATTTAATTTTCCAAGGCCTACAGCTGTTACCAGTTGATAAAAAAGATCCACCCAAAATACTAATTTTCTGCATAAATAATTGTAATAGTTTCCTGGGAAACTTTGTGTTCTCCCAACAGAGAACTACAAAATGACACCGTAATGTGAACTGGATTACCTTCTCACTAGTGGCAATAAATGGTGTTATAGAAAATTTAATAATATTGATTATCATGGGAATGTAGACAGTAAAAATCCCAGTAAAATTTTCTTTTTGTTGGAAGTATGTCTTTCAGGGGGCAGGAAAATTGGCTAGAGAAGGGGGAGCTTATGAACATGCAGCAGAGTCCACAAACTGTTGCCATCTGGGGAAAGAAGATAGATGTCAATGTTTTCCAGTCCATCAGGCTATTCTTGCTGGCTTAAAGATGCTTCTGCCTATTTAATTCCAAACGGACATTTCTGTAATAAAGCCAGTACCCTCTGGAAGCCAAACAGAACACCGAAATGGGATTTTTTTGAGGTTGCTGCATTCCAGGGTCACTGCTTATTGCTCTCTGGGGTCTCAAGTCATTGGTCTGATTCAGTCAGGCCCATTATCTCTTATTCAAGATATCTAAGTTATCGCTTATTCAGGATACATTGCATCAAAATATGGTGGTTATTTGCTTTTGGAAAAACAGTACTCTGTTCAAGAAAAAATTAATCTGCATCTGATCTGTATGAGGCTAATGCCTGGAACCTGAACAAACCCCTTCTTCTGGAGAAGTCTGGTCTCTGTTCTGCAACAGGTCAAGATCTCAGATAATTTCCTCGATCTCCCCTGGGAGACCATTCTCAGATGTCTGAGCCCCTTCTTGTTCTCCATATGCAAGTGGTAAGATTGGTAGCTGTTTCTTACCATAGCTCAGCTATTTGAGGAGATAACCCACCTTTAAACCATTCAACCAGGAAAATATGGATGAGGTGCATATCAAAGATTCTTAGGATACAGAAGGTGAAGGGAAATGGGGAGAGGAACAGAAAAATCGGTTGCTTAATCAAAGCAGAGGTGAGATTTGCACTACTTGGATCCTGGTTTGTTGCATAGGCATGGCACATGTGCCATCGGAGGCAAGGTAAACTCCAAATAATACAAATGTATATGTTTTAGAATATGACCCGTGTTTGTCATATCTATATTTCATATCTATGTTTCCTGGCTCAGATTTATTTAAATTTAAAGTATTTCTTACATTTAGTTTTGCTTGTGTAATGTAAGTGATATAGAAGATCAGCATGTCACACATTAATTCCTTGTTCAATGGACTCTGCCAGCTGTATCAGACTCCTGACTTATAGGATGGCTCAGCTACTGAGGATGGCTGAGTGTGATGACTTTTTGCTTTTGAGTAGGGTCAAGCTCAACATAATGTTTGAAGTCCTCCATTAAACTTGAGCTCAATTTTATTGTGTGATTTGTTGAAGATGAGTAGATTTTTATTTATTTTTGCAGGGCTTTACAGAAGCACAAAAGTGAGTAGGAGCATTAACTGTAGTGTATGCTCCAACAGTTCACGCAAATTGCAGCCCAGGATTGATAGCTTTTGGTTTTCAAAGTACCTGTCTTAGCTCAGGAGTTTCTGAAACTTCTCTAGCCCTATCACCTACACTAAGAGGAGCAAAATCAGTCTTGTGATGGCGTGTTTGAATTCTGCAGACCTACCTTTTCTTCCCCTCACCCCTTCCTGTGTCAGTATTTGGTTTTGCAGTCTCCAGTTTGAACCTGATAGAATTTTTTTTTTTCTTTCTTTAGTAGTACTGGAAAATTAACAAAGTTCTTTAGAATTATTAATCTACTGGAAAGGTTTTTATTGATCTTCTTACTAGAGATCATTCAAGCGGTAATTCAGTCGTCAAATTTAATGAAGCATAAGGCAACGGGCCTCCTGATGTAAATAATGAACTGCGTATCCCGCTTTTGTCAAGCTATTCAGAGAAGAAGGATTCATCTGTGCTTCACAGTGAGAGTCTTCTCTACTGAAACATTTTTTGTAGGCTAAATCACTGTCAAAATATCAAAACCTGATTTTTCTTGGTCGTTTTATGGGGGTTTTTTTACACTTCTTATGTTCATACATAATAAATAGCCTCTAGCATATGTCTATTTACACTTATTAATGCAAATCCTAAATGTAGTTGTTTGACACAAGTATAGGTTGTTTTCCCATGTTAAATTCATAGTTAACTCTGAAGGAAGACAACACCGCTTAGAATAATAGCACTGCTCTAGTGGGGCATGCTGAACCTCACAAACAGTGAGTGTGGAAGGAGCAAGTACTGTGTATAAAACATTAACTTATTATGCTTGACACTGTGTCTGTAATTATATGGTCTAGAGAGAACAAGAAGAATAAAAGAATGGACAGAGTAACAAAGACAAAATCAAATGACATAATGAGGTATGTAAGCCTGTATATCATTTTTTTTACCAGTGAGGAGCACATTGCATGTGTAGAAGGCTTGTGACGCTTTCACAGTATTCAGGAGTGACAGCAAAGTTGTGTTCTGAGTAGAACAGACCTTACAGCTGTGAAATTTAACAGCTGTGAAATTTAACAACTGTTTCTAGATTGTGCTCCAGAAAAGCAGGAGAGTTCCTTTGTGAGGATTCAGCTGGGACAGCACAAAAATCTCCATGTATTCACCATGATGATGTGCTCTGTACTTCTAGACAGCGTAATCAACATTGTTATCCGTGAGTAGTTTATTTGGACTGTGCATTTTCCATGCTGCAGGTGCAGGATTCGGGTAGCTCCCTCCAGTGCTTAGTTATGTGTGGTGGGTCCTGGTGAATTGTATTGGTCCTGCTCTCGGCTTGTCTCAGATGTGAAAGCAATTAACTTAGCTTTGCATGGGTTGTAGCCTGCTCTAGTAAGTCTGCCAGAATTAAACAGAGTTTCAGCAGAGCTAACGCGTGTCATTACTATACTCCAGGAACTGGAGACGTAAAGAACTATGCTATGTTGTTTTAACATGTTTACCGTATGGGCTGAAGTCCAGGTGGGTTTGTTAGGTCTAGCTTGGCATTGGTTCCAAGGGAAATCAGGCATTTGTGCAGAGCTGCCCGTGGCCTAGCACTAGGTCACCTTGTCCTCTGAATTTTGAAGGTGTTCTGTTGTGTGGCTGTGGGGACGTGCAAATTTTGATGGTGAGCCATAACTGAAACACCCCAAAATAGTACAGGGTTTCCAGATATTTTTGCATGACTCATATAAGACCTTATTGCCAAGAGCACCCCCTACCCGGACATATGGGTGCACTGTGCTCCACAAAATGCCCGGTCGTTCTTGTACCTTCTGCGTTCTGCTGTTTAGGCTGTGCCTGTCCATACCACCAAATAACGGAGCACTGATGGTATGTGGGAATCTGGCATCTGTGAATAAGCAGTGCCTCTTTCCACCAGAGAGCCAGGAGTAACTAGGAGTGAGTAGGGCATAAAACAGTGAGTGAAACTCTACCTCAGAGTCCTCTCTGGAGCAGACATATGGTCCGAGAACACACTGTATCTCATCCAGCGAGCTTTTGGTATGCGATGCTGCACACCTCCATCGGGCTCCTGAAACCTCTCTACATTTGTGTATTGGATGTGTTCCCACGCTGCAGTCAACCATCACAGATGGTTATGCCTACTTGTTGTCTCCAAATACATAATGACATTTATCCCCAAGATACTGCCAATTGTCAAATGCATAATCAATTCTGTAATTTACTTTCACCTGTTGAAATTAATCTCCATATGTAGATAGGTCTACCCATTTTAATGACATGCTAACGATGTGTTCAAACACAGGTCAAGATTAACTTAGGGCTAGCTGTAAATTTAACTGATTCCTATGATGACTTTTGAAAAGATGTCTGTTTCATTAAAGGTTGCCCGCTTCACCCAAGCTAATTTTCGTGGGAGAGGAGAGTATCCAAATAACCTACAGGATAAGCTCATGGTTATAGATCCATCATGCTGATATTTGTTGTGAAGTTTTGTGTGTATCTTTTTGTTTGTGTGATGTTTTTGTTGTGGGGTTTGTTTTGTTGGCGTTGTTTTTTTAGGGAATTGAAAACTGGTGTGTTAAAGCAGAGAAAGAATTGATGCTTAGGATGAGAAATGTGCATCTGGAGAGATGGAGAGAAATGCAGCAGTGAGCAGGGAGGGCCAGGGTAGCATCACAGCACAAGATTGGCCCTGCCTTGCAGCTGTCATTACTGCCTCTGCTCCCCGCATACCAGAATTAACTCTCACAGGTGAAAAGTAATCTCTGCCCTCTCAAACCCTCAGTTGTGAATATTTTCCTTTCCTTTTTTTTTATTTTTTTGTTTTTAAGATTAAGTCCAACTGCATTAGCCAGCTGCAATTCAACCTTTTTCATAGTTGGAAGTAAGAATTTTATACCATATCTGTATCTGCTGTGGCTGTTGTAGGTTGATTTCAGGTGATGGAACTTGTTCAAGAATATTTTTTTTCATGTCATTAATTTTATGGATTTATCTAGATCTTTACCTGTAAGCAAATTAAGCAAGAAGGTCTAAATACCACAAAACAAAGGATATTAAAATCTGCCTGTGGGATTTAGGAGTGCAAATCTCATTGAGGGATGGTGCCAAATTGCATGATATTTTAGAAGAATCGGCCAGAACATGCATACAATGACATGCCACATACATATGGATTCTCCTGAAAATAAACAATTGCTCATTCTAACCCTGCCACTGTCACCAGGCAGGTTCAAAACCCCCTTGTTCCAAGTGGGAAAATTCCCAGTAATTGTGGCTGTCTATACTCCGTAAATGTGTAAATCTAAATCTGGAGATTTCATAATTTTAGTATCACATAAAGAAATAGGTTAGTATTTGAAAAGCAGTGAATTCTTAAAAAAAACAAACAACAAACAATCAAATAACAGAATTAGTTAACAGAAATCATAACAAAAAAAAAAAAACGTTCAGACAGATATCAGTTATTTCTTCAGTTTCTTTGTTCCTTATGTTCTCTTTCTCCTAACCTTCGCGGCAGGCTTTTAGCTGATCTGTAAGATAGAAGAAAAATCCCAACTTCTTTAAATTGATTGAGACGACAAAATGTGTTTTTAACCACTCACTCTCTCATTCTCTTTGTGTAATAGTGCAGAGTCATTTGAATATTTGATGTTAATCCTGTGATTAGACTTCTGATTTTAGACAGTTTTAACATTTGGTACAAAATTCTAAAATCTTGCTTTGAACCTTTCCCTCTCTGCAACCCCTGTTCAGGGCTGCAAATTGAGCTCTTGGTGGTGTCTTACGAGAGGGATCAGTCCACTTGCTCCTCTGCAGCCGATTTTTAGCAGCACTCCGTGAAGGGGCAATTGTGTTTATTTCAAATGAACGTGTGTTCGAAGAATTAAGCAACAGTTGAAGAGTCAGAATGATTCTTTCATTAAATATCACTAAGGATTGCATATTGTATCAGACTTCAAATACTGGTGAGTTGTCCATGAAGGGACACTGGAAATTTCATACCAAAGACTGTTTTTTTTATGGTTTAGGATGCACCTGAGAAAGACTGACAACTGAAATACCATTATTTTGAAGCTTTTTGTTTGGGGATTTCACTAAAAGTTTATGGACATTTTTGATAAAGATAAAAACTTCATTTGGCAGATCTTTGTCTGTACAGCAGCCTCCCCTGTTTGGAAGGGAAGAACTTCAGTTCACTGATGTATTTTCAGTTAGTTGGAAACTTTTCTGCTTTTGACAGAACAGCCAGAAGGAGAGGAAGGTTTGGCTGGTGTTTGTACTGTCAGGCTGTAGTGCGGCTGTGCCAGGCTTGCTGTGTCAGCCAGAACAAATGTTATTTTGTAAATCACTTTCCTGGTGGGGTGTTCAGGTCTGTCTCCTTTCCCAGCCATTCTCTGAGTGGACAAAGCTGAATAGGCTGTCCCATGGCCTTGTTTTTTACAGAATCATTGGGGCTGGAAGGGACTTCTAGACATGTAGCCCAACCACCATGCTCAAGTAGGGTCAATTAGAGCATGTTACTCAGAGCCATGTCTGTTAAGCTTTTGATTATCTCCAAGGACAGGGACACCACAACCATCTCTGGGCAGCCTGTTTTTAGTGTTCGGTCAACCTTGCAATAAAACACTTTTTCATTTATTTTAAATGAAAATTTAAATGGAAACTGCCTCTTGTCCTGTCCTGTGAGTAGAATGTATCTCCGTCTTCTTTCTTTCCCCTGAGGTGGTGATGAGATTCCCCTGGAGCCTTATCTTCTCAGGACTGAACAATCCCACTCTCTTAGTCTGTTTTCATGTGATCAATGCTCCAAATCCTTAGTCATCTTCATGGCCCTTCACTGGACTCTCTCCACTGTGCCTGTGTTTCTATGAAGCCGTTTTCCAGCTATTCGGACCCTGGCCTGTGCTGGTTATTCCTTCTCAGGTACAGGGAACTTTGTTGAAATTCACAATGTTCCTGTTGGTCCATTTCTCCATAATATCAAAGTCTCTCTGAATGGCGACACAACTGTCTGGTGCATCAGCCATTTCTCCCCCTTCTCTCTCATTTGCAGGCTTGCTGAGGGTACGCTCTGTCCCATCATCCAGGGCATTAATAAAGATGTTTAATTGTATTAGTCCCAGTATCAACCCCTGGGGTACTCTGCTAGTGACTTATCTCCAGCTGGACTTTCTACCACTGATCACAACCCTTTGAGCCTGGCATTCAGCCAGTCCACCACACTCTCCACTTACCTAGTCCATACTTCATCAGTGTCAATGAGGATGTCGTGGGAGACAGTGCTGAAAGCCTTATCAGCGTCAAAATAAACAATATCTGCTACTTACCCCTTATCCACCGAGCCACTTTTCTTGTCGCAGAAGGCCATCAAGTTGTTCAAGCATAATTTCCCCTTTGTATATCCATGCAAACAGCTGCCAGTTGCCTCCTTGTCCTTCCTGTGTTTGGAAATGGCTTCCTGGATTATTGGCTGCGCCACCTTCCCCGAGAGTAAGGTGAGGCTGGCCAGACTGTAGTTCCCAGATCTTTCTCCTTACTCTTCTTGAAGAAAGGAGTGATGTTTATTTTCTTTGCATCCTCTCCCACTGACCATGACCTTTCTCAGTGTTAATGGAGGGTGGCCTTGCAATGATATCAGCTGGTTCCCTCAGCACTATTGCATAAGGAATAGAGAGGAAACAGTGGTAAAGTGAATGGACTGGGTTTTCTGACAACAAGATAGCAAATAAATGTTATATGAGTGAATTTAGGTTTTTAAGCACAATAAATAGCATTTCCTGCATGAAGGTATTCAGGGAAATACCTGGCGTCTAACCGGCCGGGTAAGAATTCTTCCTGTCTCTTTAATTGTATGTAGGAAAAAGTTACATTAATTTTGTTTTACAAAGAGAAGGGCTGAACATATGCAAACTCATTGAGACAGATTATTCTCAAGGTTAATTGAGATATATCAGTTTGCACTAGCTTTCTCTCTCACAATTTTCTGCCTGATTACCAGTACAAAGTGGTCAAATACACGCACGTTTATTCAGTGCAGTTTCTCTAAGGTTAGAGATCCCAATAAAGATGGATTTCGGAGGCCTGGTTCAAGGCTGAGATAATAAAAAAACTGTAGAACAAGTTATTTATAGGCTCATGGAAACCTAACTGGGGAGGGACGCATTCAGCATGGCTCCCTGCAGTCCTGGTGCCTCAATTGTCCTTGGTATGCAGGCACTTCTGATGTGGCCTTCTCCATTTGCACGAAATCAGATTTTTCTTTTGGAAGGAATCTAGAATTTAAGGATGGAAAGATTAAGTTTGTGATCTGAACTGTAGATTGCTCCTGTCTGTGGCATTGTGGTTTGGTCTTAGGAAAATAAAGGATTACTTTTTCTGAGACTCATTCTGGAACTTCTAGACCTTAACATACTAGCTAGAGAAGATTTCTCTGCATATGGGAGCTCCTTTTCTGTATCGATTTGCTGCTATTTGTAAGTTATCTAATTTCAGGACTAAGGGCTTGAACTTCATGAGCCAAAATCTTTCTCAATAAAAGTGTGTATTTCCACTTGAAATCAGTGAGAACTTCATGTTCACAGCAGCTTCAAGCTCAAATTCTAATGTCCATTGTTGCATATTTGGTGCAGATAGGAACACAGGAGATCAGTAAAGAACAGTAATTAAGGGCCTTCTAAAAGAAGCGTATGGATGAAGATGGGGTATTTAAGAGTATTTATCATTAATTTGAAAAACACAGTTTCAGCTGGCAGACTGTTTGTTAGCTGCACTGTTTGCATTTGTACAGTTGACCATAAAGGTTTCTGTGTCTGTCTGTACTCTGATGGGGTTAACAGAATGGAAGATTCAGGTAATGACCAGTGTAGTTTTAGTACCAAATTATAATTCATTTAAACTTGCAAAATGATCGGAGTTGGTGTGTGTTTCTACCAATCTGTAATACAAATATTTACAAACAATTAGTATTATGAGGATCTTTATATATGACTGCGGACCAAACTTGGCATTTTAGATGTGGAAATGTGAGTGAATTATGAATTGCTGTTTGTTCAACCAGTTCTAACAGTGAAGCAGAATGATGGAGAAACACATGGTAGACTGGCAAAGGACAGACTCCACTAGCAAATGAATGCTGAATTGAGCAATTAGGCAGGAAATCAAAATGAGGATTCACTCTGAGGCAGCCCATGGCACATGATACAGAGCAGGTCTAGAAACAACTGTAGAAACTGGCAGAGCACTGTCAGCACCTGGTAGTGTCATCTATAGCCAGCATCCTGCACTGGGGACTCTAGAATGGCACAAACGTTTATCTTGTCTCTTGAAACATTTTGAGAGCACCAACTTGCTCAAAAGTTAAAAAAAAATATTATTAAAAAAATTTTAAAAAAAGGGAAAAGAGAAAAGGTTCCTGCTAACTGGAAGGAAAAGAGAGAGGGAGTTGGTTCTTTTAAGTTCAGTGTATGAAAAGGCATTCCCTTTTGTTTCAGTAAGTCTCTGTTAAGGGAAATAGTTGATGTGTAGTGAATGAAATATCTGAAAATTAAATATTTTAATTTGAAATACTTTTAATAAGTATTACGTGTTGTTACAGGCCAGGATAATAAAACTTATCACTGCAATCACGAGCCCAGACGAGTTTGTGGATTCAGCAATAATCAAACCTGATATCTGTGACTAAATAAATCTTGTATTTGTTCGTGATGGAAGGAAATGAACAAATAGATGTATACAACAAATTCCCAGCCGTTTTTCTGCCTGACCCTGAATTTGGCTTACTGTACAGACCCTAGGTACTGGTACTTGTATTCTGGGCCCTCTCTGCAGTGTCTCATCCAGATGACTCTTGCTTCAATGTCATGGTAGAAATTCAGTGGCACAGAGAGCCTTGCTCCTTGGTCTTTCACACAGAGTTTAATTGCTGGAGTGGTACTGTGTAATGCCAAAGCTTAACTAAGTTCCTACTCGTACTCTCTCATTAGTACTCATCTGTCAAAAGCAGCAACATTCATCCAGAAAACATACTGAATCTTGGGGGTTGTGTGTGATGTCGTTCTTCTGGCAGTATGAAGAATAATTTAAATCCTTGTTAAAGAGTTTTCTGCATTATTTTGCAAATATTTTCTATATGAGAAAATCCACATAGTAACTTCAGTCAGATTTTTACTATCTTGAAAATGACTCAGATTACTTTTCCACATCAAACAACTGAATTTCAATGTTTATAGCGCACACTGGGGGTACGAACACCAACGCGTGCTGTAGGGATGAGACCGCAGCGGTGCGGTATTCCAGTGAGACCTGCGCACGTGTCCCCTGTGTAGCACAAGTGCTCTGCTCTCAGGTCGCTCCTGTCTCAGTTGTAGCCCAGACAGTTCCTGGCAGGGAGGAGACTGGAAAGTAGATGTGTGGAGCGCTTCATGTCTTAATGTGAAGAGCAGAATCTTGGCCTCTTGTTGCAGTGTTCCTGGGTATTTCTAGTGATACGTGTGTCCTGACAGACGGTGTTAAAAGCTCCATGTTAGTGGAAAAATGTAGCTTGCATAATATCATCAGTGTCACAGAAAAATATAACTTCTGGAAATCCATAGGGCTCCTTTATATCCTTTCGTATCATTGACTTTCATGTGGTTCTCCTTTCCGGTACTTCATTGCTGGGAAAAGCGAACCCCTTCACTTCAGCAGAACCCAGTCACAGGCTCATATGCATTAACTGTAGTGAGTTCAGTACAGGCTGTGAGAGTCAAGCGTTTTCTTGCTATTGGTTCACATGTAATTTGCATAATCAAAATGAAAATTAAAGCATATTTCCATGAAAATAATCTAGCAAGGATTTGTGTGGTATCTACTACCATGTTGTTTGAGTGTGGGATGCTAAATCATGGGGAGCTGGGACAAATTCTCATTTGATAATCAAGCCCAGCTGTGCTGTCTGGTGAACTGTCATGCACCTGGTAACTGTTGTTTGTGCCCGGTTCTGCTGCAATAGGAAGTGATACGTGATCCATGTCACTGGAATCTGGTGGGGACCTATACCTCAGTGAGAAACATTGATTCTTTTCACCTGCATGTTAAACAAAGTACTAGAGAGGATTATAAACCACTGAGACTATCTAACAGATAAGTAAAAATAAATACAGTTCAGAACATTATTCAGCATTTGCTGCCAGCTAATGCTGTCCGAGTCTCCCTATCGTTGGACGTAGCCTTTTCATGGAATGTAAGTCAATAAATGTACGAAGTCAGAGGCTGCATCTCAAAATGCATTGAAAGCATGTGCTTTGATAATAGGGCACTTCAAGGGTAGGTTAATTACCATTAACTTCCTTTGCTCACACGTATTAGAGAACTTTTCATAAAAAGAATGAAGTCCTAATTATTCAGATCAGCAAGAGTAATCAGGAAACATTACCTGCATTAATGGAACGTGGGACAGATCTTAACTACTGCAAGATTGATTCAGATGTCTAAATGGGAAGAGTTGCTGTGCATTTTTCAGACTGGCCAGAGACCCTAATTTTTAAGGGAACTGGTAAGAATCAGAGGTCTCGGCAACCCAAAATGTTATTAAACCTCTTAAAGCATGCTCTACGCCTTAGCTTTCAACATTGCCTTCAGAAGGGAACAAACCCTTCACAAAAATATGCTGATACAGTTACTTAATGCAACCTGTAAGAAAGCTTCCATGTCTCACTGTTCGTTTCCTAAATGTAATTGAGAAGACAGTTCTGTGGCCCTCCCATCAGCCTTCTGGTAGTGCGTCGCCTTTGTGTTCATTGTTTAACATCAAGGGTGTTCTGCCTCGTCGAGCCGGTGCTATTGCAAGAGAATAAAGCTTATGTAGTGCTCTGTGTCTCCTAGTCACTTACACACATGCTGCTTAGTTCAGTGTAGTTTTGGAAATGTTTATGATACAGAATCAGCTTTGAATTTTTTTTATTGATGACAAACTGAATTCCCTTAGGATACCGTTTGCGTAAGACAATAATAATGACACCTTCCCATGTAAAGGCAGAGCAACTGAAACCAGATGGAACTGCATTATTGATGGGAAGTAAGGATGACATTCAGAGTAAGGAAACAAAGGATAGAATACAGAGTACATCTACTTGATCGTTTGCTAAGGCAGGAGCTATAGATACTTTCTTAATTAGCACAGCGTAAACCAGTGCAATCAAAACTAACATGAAGAGATTTTCAGATAAAAATAACTACAGAATATTTCTGTGTGAATGTTCATTGCTGTTGTCCTTTCAGGTGGGTTTGGGTTCATTAAGAGGATCAAGACCCAAGCCAAACATTTTGTTTCCCCATGAGTGGTAGCTTTAAGTTGAAAGCTGAAAACATGACATCTTGGTGTATTCAATTACTTAATTTCTTTATTTTTAATGCCTTTGAAACTCCGTTCCACAGGTGGTAATGAAAAGTTAGTAAAGTGAAATTTTCTTGGCTTTTTTTTTTATATTGGTGCCAGACTTTTATATTATATTCTAGGCTCAATTATTCTGCTAGTATTAAAAGTATTCACTTGACTGTTCTTGACCTTCTCGCTGACATGGGTTTTGCTTTGCCAAAGAAACCTGAAGAACACTTAGGGAAAAATGACCTTTAAATGCCTGCTCATCTCAGGTAAGGAATAATAAGGGTTCACTGGCTCCCAACAGATGGTAGGCTTTTCTTAGGGGTCAGTACAAATTTATTTCAGTAAAAGGGGAGAAATACTTACAAGCTATTTGTGCAGAATCCTAAATTTGGTAGATAGATAGAAATTGACTTGAATGACATCTCTGCAGTGGGTAATAGTTGGTTACCTGCAGTCACACTAAAAGGTGGTTTCAAAGCTACAGCTGGCTAAGCCTGGTTTAGATGTTCCCGTAAAACTGTCCTGTCCTTCAGCTTTGTCTTATTTTTGAACACAATATATATAGTTTATGAAAAGCTTGATTGAGATTAGAATGAAAAGGAAGGCATTGCCCAATTCATCTAAAGAAATGGTTTCAAGGGCTGATGAAAGCCCGTGAAAGTTAACAAGGGTCTTTCCTTTGAGATTAGTGGAATTAGGTCAGCTTCTTATTTCAGTACGCCTGGTCTACAGGCACCAAAACCAGCTGTAGACTCAAACAATTTGTTTGCACGCTCCTCATTTGTAGTTACAGGATGAAAACTTAATTGGAAATAGAATGGATCAAAATCTTTATATTTTCAGTAGTCACAGTCCCTGCTAACCA
This sequence comes from Fratercula arctica, assembly GCA_947846985.1. Taxonomy (NCBI): domain Eukaryota; kingdom Metazoa; phylum Chordata; class Aves; order Charadriiformes; family Alcidae; genus Fratercula; species Fratercula arctica. The sequence continues at coordinate 35,106,185 of CANTUZ010000010.1, forward strand.
ATCAACCTGAAAGTTATACTAACTGGATAGCTTTGAGGTAGATAAAGAAATTAATTAAAATTAAGCTGGAGATCAAAATCTTACAAAGCATTCAATCTGCAAACACCGATAAGATGTATTTTGTTCCTGCTCTTCAAACAATAGTTGTAAGTCTTTCAGGGATTTTGTGTTTGCCAACCAGAACAAGCAGTAGAATTTTTCCTTCCCTAGCAAAGCAGCTCAATGCCAGGAAAGCGGATGCAGCTGAGTTCCCTCACTTTCGGTGAATGGGCACATCAAAGGCAGTTCAATGACACACGGATAATGTCTGACTGAGGGAGATAGTAGTTTTCTAAATTTGTCAGTCTGGGTACATATGTCTCTGCACAAGAACATTGTGCAAAAGCAGCACTGCTCCATCATGCAGCAGTGCTTCTGGCAAGTATGCTTTTGCCTGCTTGACCTCCTCAAGCTCATTGTAAGTATCAGTTATCGGGTTTATCATTGACTATACAAACTTCTGCTCCTTCAGAAAACCTCCACTACCAGAATTTTTAAAAGTGCTTTTTGCTTTGAAGAAAACAACATAGGAGGGGAATCGAGGTCAGTGGCCACCTCCCAGGTGGCCTTGGGGTCAGAGAAAAAGAGTTTGTCCATCTGTTTAAAAGCTGGTCAAAGAATTATTCCACCTTTCTGGAGGATACAAAAGAAAATGCAAGACTCCAAACTACATCTTAACTTCTTACAATAAAGTGTGAGGCCGTTTATAACTGTTAGACTGTTTCTGAATAGATGATAATAAAGCACAATTCAGTAATAAAAGACAGAATCTGACCAAAGAGATTTTCATACTTGGCAAGGGGGGTGTGTGGGAAGAAAGGTGAGCACAGAAGGCTAAGGTGTACTGAGAAAGAATTAGTGAAGTTAACTTTAAAATGTCCGTCTTCCTTTTGACTGGCTTTTAATTTGTCTAGGTAACAATTAAATCCCATCCTATTGAGAAGATCATAATCTTTCTCCTGCATTTATATGAGAGAATGAGTTAAGGGCTGTTTGCAGACTGTTTGAAATACCCCTGCGTTAGCAACAGGGGTGATACAGGTGGATACAGAAAGAAGTGCCATTGAGGGAGGGAACTAGAGGGACCTTGAGGAAGGTCTTGTTTTGGATCACCTGGGTGATTTTAACAGGCAGTCAGTTCAGAGCTGTCAGGATGACATTGATGACAGTAACTGGTACACTGGTGACCTGTAAAGCGCAGGAAGAACCAAGAAACAGATGGTAGCCAGGTTAGTGGAAAAGACTTAAAATTTAGTTTTCCGTAACTTGAATAATTTCCCATATACTTGGAGCAAAAGAGCACAAGTTATATTTAAATGCCGCTTCCATCTTAAACAGTTTTTCTTTTCCCTCTTTCTTCAGTTTTGTCCCTGTTTGCATCCAAGGAGATTTGCTGTTACTACAGTTCGGATTGCTTTTGCCAGAACCTGAATGGGCTATGCACAAAGGTGGTGTTTCTTGGAAAATGTGCCTAAAACTAGGGGGAAAAGATGCGTTCTGTAATTTTGATGAGACAACCTTGAAGCCAAGGTGACAACAACTGAGTGATCCATGCTGCTTCTGCAGAGACAGCTGCAATTTAAGATGGTGAAAACTAGCGGAAGAGATGGTGAAATCAGTGCTATTTCTACTGCTGCTTTCTCTTGTAGTAGTTTTCTGCAGTCTGCCTCAATTATGGGTCCACTACCAATCCTCAGAACCACTCCACAAGCTCTGCGGATCAGCAAAGAGCTCAGCCTCAGCAGTGAGCAACAAATAAGACTTAAACAGTCATTTGCTGTTGTAACCAGGAAACAGAAACACAAGGTTTATCTGCAGCTCTAGTAGGGTGTGCTGGCTTCCGATGCCTCCTATTGAGCTGTGCTGCTCTTCCCAAGAAGGATGTGTTTATCTGCTCCTACTGAGTTTTGACTGTTTTAGTTCAGAAAGTAAGGATTTCATGAAACGAGTAGGGAAAATGCTTATAGCTTGTTACTGAAACCTGACCAGACAACGCTGTTTTCTAGTGTAGTGTTGGGTCAGTGTTATCAGTGAGGACGTAGAATCATAGAATGATTTGGGTTGGAAGGGACCTTAAAGACCATCTAGTTCCAACCCCCCTGCCCTGGGCAGGGACACCTCCCACTAGACCAGGCTGCTCAAAGCCCCATCCAGCCTGGCCTTGAACACAACATAGCCACCTCTGGGTTGTTTATTCTGGTGTTTAACAGTACAAGTCCAGGGAAGAGGAGGAAGCAGGCTGTTTCCCTCTGTGGCACAATTGTGTTAACAACATAAGCAACTGTGAAGTTGCTGTTAGAGTTTGGATAAAATATTTTTTTCCTCTCTCTCTTTTTTTTTTTTTCTTTAAATAATGAAGGTAACTAGAAATGGGTCCAAGCTGGAAAATCTGCAGTCAAATTCGTATTCTTCTAAAGCTCTTTACTCTTCCAAGGTCTGAGGAGCAAGTGTGTAGAAGCCTGCCTGTTTCCAGTACCATCACAAAGATGTAATAGGGATGCAGTGATTTTCCTTTCAGAGTTCCTCTGTAATAAAATCTTCATCACCTAACAGCCTGGTTGCCTTCTCAGGGTTTCAGAGTCACAGAGGATATGCATTATAAAAATATTAGCTTATTAAACTGCAACATCTCCAGAACATCAATTGCTTATCGAAGCCATAGGATCTTTTGTTCAGGCTTTGCCCACAATCAAATTTATACAAGACAATTATCAGTCTTCTCCAAGAGCAACGCTATCTGGTGTGACAGTACTTCAGAACAGGTACTCGTGTAATCATCACTTACTGCTTGAGCTAAGAATCAAATCTGAGCCTATCTCAAAAAGCAAGAGCACATATCAATGTTAAAAGGCCTCACTGAAAGTATTTTAGAACGTGTGATTAAGGCAATTCTTGCCTATTCCGTATTAGCCAAAGAACAGTAAAACAAAACAACAGATTTTAAGGATGAATGAACATTAGAAAAAAGGCTATGCCTTGATGAGATTTGATGTGGGATGAAAAGGACTGGGTCAAACAACCCACAAGCTGTCTGCCTATTAATAAAGACCAAGATTTCTAATGAGTTATTTTTCACTTAGCATTTTGTTTATTTTTAAATAATAGCATAGTCACTGTAGTGCAGAAAAGCAATTTGATTGGCAATTCCTTTACATTTTAACAGCTACTTTTCTTTCATTTTGCAGAAACGTTTTCATATTAGGTGTGAGTATACTGATGTGTATTTATATCAGATCTTTGGCAAATTTCATTTGCTATTGCAGGACTTATTTATCATAAACTGCATTTCTAAGAAATTTGAAAGTGAACACTTTTCATTTGTTTTGACTGTGACTAGAAGATCGTTTTCTTCCCTTAGTTTTGCAGGTGAAAGAGTTAAGACTTTGCCTGCGGTAGATTTATGAATGTTGCTGCAGGCAAAAATTAGCTTAGCAGTTTTTGCTAACAACTCCATCCTTTTTCTTCTGAACTCCACTTTCATCTAGCGGAACTGTAAATTGTGTCCCAATAGAGTAGGTAAACTGAAGGTCAAAGAGAAATGTAACGTGCTGAATCACATGGCTTCACTTCCATAAAAGTAGGAAGAACTCTGTAGGAGCAGATCATAAACAAGTTGAAAATTGTGTGGGTCAAAACCCTGTAGAAAAAGTAAATAACTTTTTCTCTGCACCTTTTTTATAGTAATGTGTGTGGTTTTTTGGTGTTTGGGTTTTTTTAGAAGCAAAAGTAATATACTTAGTCAACCTTGTGCCTTGCTGCATTCAAATAACTACTTATGAAAATTATGAGTAGAGTCACCTAGTGTAGATTTTATCCATGGTTGCATAATGCTTGTGGAAAGACCCTGGATGTTTTCTTTGGCTTCATAGATGCTGCTGTGAGGTCAGGTGGAAGAGCATTATCATTTCTGTTGTGCTGCACAGATCTGTTTGTTCTTTAACTCTACATTGAAGTCTCGTGCAGGAAAAAATCCGTAAGGCTTGGACTTGGAATCCTAGAATCATTTAGGTTGGAAAAGACATTTAAGATTGAGTCCACCTGTTAACCTAGCACTGCCAAGTCCACCACTAAACCATGTCCCTCAGCACCACATCTACATGTCTTTCGAATATCTCCAGGGATGGTGACTCCACCACTTCCCTGGGCAACCTGTTCCAATGCTTGACAACCCTTTCGGTGAAGAAGTTTTTCCTAACATCTGATCTAAACCTCCCCTGCTGCAACTTGAGGCTGTTACCTCTTGTCTTATCACTTGTTACTTGGGAGAAGAGACCGACCCCCACCTCACTACACCCTGCTTTCAGGAGGCATTCAGTAAACTGCACTATGAATGGCATTACATTTTGCCTTCTGTGGACAGTTGCTCTGTCAGTGACCAGGAACAAGAACACTCAGTATCTCTTTTGTTTGTCACAGACTGCCTTCAGTTTTGTATTCAAAGCAATTTTTGAAGTTTATTCTTTCCAAGTCTGTTCTCTCCCATCTAACATTAAACAAAACTTATGTTTTCTCCTTTAAAAAATTCCTTTCCTGTTTTTAGGACTGACCTTCTGTCATTTCTTAACCAGTGTAGGCATGATCCCTACCGCTTATACTGCTCATTGTGACATCTTCTGTCCTCCCACTTACCAGTTTTTGGAAACACCTTTGTATTTCTTCCAGTGTGGCTAATGCCAGTGTGACCAGGTAGGGTTCCGAAAAACATAGCTAAAGCTTCCCTCTGTTCTCCCTATAGTTCGTGACAATGCTCTTCTAATGTAATGCTTATGCAAAGCTTGAGGGATATTATTTTGCTGATGCGATGAGTTCATAGTTTTCAATATGATCCATAATTTACTCCCTTATCTGTCTTCATCATTTTTTCACTAATAGGGCAAAGGTGAGTACTTCCTTTTTCTATTTTTATAGCAGTCACAGAGGCTAGGTAACCTCTTTGTGTAGATGCTGAATGACTTGGGCAGCTGATGGCAATGATAAACCTATGATGTTCTTTGCAGGTGTTCTATGCTCTTTCAGTTTGACAACGAGAGACTTTAATTTTATCTCCAGTACCGATATCTCTGTGTTGTCAGAGGCTCACCATTTATGTGTTGGTCCTACTCTATTTTTACAGCATCAAGAACAGAGATGCGGAGCTAGGACTCTAATATTCTGTGAAAAAACCAACCAAACAATATCAGGAATGCCAGCTCTTAACATGATGTCATTATTGATGGGGGTTACTTCTCTTCGCGATACACGGTTGCGTGCTGTTCTTGGATGTGCAGGGCTCTGCCTTGTAGACGTGTGAATGCCTCCCGAGAGCTGGGATGCAGAGGCTGTGTCAAGGCACGTGGTGCATCACCAGTGTTTTGTGAAGGTCCACCGGGGCACGGTCACCTGCCCGGTGGGACTGGGGCTGCTTCCAGAGCTTCTGGTTGAATCACTAGTTAACACTAATGTTTCATGTAGGATTTGGGGTAGTTTTCTACCCTAGACTGGAACGTTGTCAATCTCAACCCTATCAATTTCACTCTATTTGGGAGGAATAGCAAAAACCGTGTTGATTTTCACTGGCCCTCAATCAAACCTTAACGTGGGCATGAAAAGTCTGGTTGTTTGATGGAAACCCTCTGTATGTTCCCTTACTGAAGGGAGGGGATGTATTTTGATGTGTTGAATGAGACTGCAAATATTAGCACTGCTTTTTGACTAAATCTTTTCTTTCAGTGCCTCAATATGTTGGATTTGGTTGAAAATTGAATTTTTAGTTATTATGTCTTCATCTCAGTTGGGCTACTTCATCATTTGCTGCTTACTCTGAGTGAAGCAGCGTCATTGCTGACTGATTTTGAGCTCTTTTGGCAGTGGGAATCTTTCAGTTGATACTAGTGGGTTTTGAGAAAGAGTGCATTATGCACAACCAAAATTCTAGTGTTGGCTGCTAATGAAACAGCTAATTTATTTAAATAAAACTTTATTTTCTTTTAAGGGCCTTAATTCCGTTGTCTCTTTGTTATTTAAATCCAATGTCTTGAACCTTGTTTTGAACTAGTATCTGAACTCAAATATACAACTCTGTCAAAGGCCTCTTTGTCAAATTAAAAGCTTTTATCTCTGTAGAAATGCAATTAAAATGCCTTCTATTTGTTCTTAATCTGCATAAGTATTTTGAAAAGACTACTTAAAATTTATAGTATATATCAAGTTTATTATTTTACATTAGAGACATTTCCTCCTCTTTTTTTGAAGACAGAACACTTTCCACATTTTCTGTCGCTCTGTAATATCTGATAATGTTGGTAGAAGACTTTTCTATTTCTTGCTTCTTGTTTTCTTTTACATTTTAAATAACACTGTGAACTACCGTATTGAAATACTCAAACTATGTTTCTGTAATCTCTCTTCCTTCTTTCTACCGGAATCATTTTGTTGAAAGCTTAAAAAGATAATGTAATAGACATTTCATAGTAACATGGAAATAATTAAATAGGAAATACAATTTATTCCTGTTAAAATTTGTGATTATTAATGGAGTTTTTATTTAAATAAGAGACTGATCCTTGTTTTATGTTTTCCTGCAGATATTTTATTTAATAGTCTAGAATTCTGAAGACAAAATACAACCTTAGGCATTCTGTAGGTTTCAACTAAGAAAGTTTGCTTTTGTGCATTAAATTCAATATAGCTAAAATTACTGTATGAGTAATCAAGCTAAAATAGAATAAAAGGTAAAGTATTTAAATGTAATGTAGGAATATTAATGGACAAAAAGTTCTTAACCGCTTCTGTTTCAGTAGTCCCTGTATACTTTTAAAGCAGAGTCGTTAAATGTCCACTCACACTGTTTCAAAACAATAAGTTGGAATCTCTCCTGGGGCTACATTCTAGTAGTCAAGTCTGTACACCCATCACTGTCCCTGGGTGCTGCTTCTCCTGAAGATGTTAGAGGAGGTTTAGAGATCACAGGGGACCTTTAGTTAGAGCTGCACATAATGATTCTCAATTAGGTCAGGTAATGGTGGGTATCAGCATTCTGCAGCAAATGGAGCTTGCAATGTTTTGGGGATGGAAGGTGGGTTGAATTTCTCCATAAGATGCTTTTGCTGATGTTCAGGAAGAACTAGAGAAACGTTATTTCATGCTCATTTATGTAATCAGCCCCCTAAGGAATGTATTTCAGAAAAAAACCAAAACAAAACAACAAAACAAACAACAAAAAAACCCCAACCCCTGAAAACCCACGTTGTTTTGCATTACAAAACTTGAATACAACCACACAACATGATGACCTCTTTGAATACTTTGGTTCGGGTGTAGTGAAGTGGTATGTCATGTGCAGCTGTGTTAATGTGCTATAAAATATTTAACTGCATATTTTACTGAGCGTTTTGCTGCCTTCTCATAATTTTATGTTTTCTTAAGGATTAATCATTTCTGTGCTATTTATGCACAGTTTAAGGATTATCATAAGTATTCCAAAACTAATTCTATTTTCTACTCATATGACAAATGGATTAAGAATTTTAGTTATGAAAAATAGTTGTCAGAGTCTAATTATCATTTGGTCTTTAACTTTCTCAAGTAATAGGATGCTTTTGTGGAAAAGGAAGATGCATTCCATTTGCAGGACCTGCATCATTTTTCAGACTTCTTAAGTGGAGGTTTAGAAGTTTTCCCATAAAAAGACTAATTTCTCATACTAGATTACATTGATGTAGTGCATTTCATCTGAAAGCCTCATTGCTTTTATAAACATTGTTATTATTCTGTATCTATATTACAGTAACATCTAAAATTCCCTGCTGAGATCAGTTCCCTTCCGTGCTAAGCGCTGTGCAAAATACTGCGTGAAACAAATTCTCCCCAAACATGCTGATCTCTGAGCGGACATTCTGCGCTGTGCTCTGTGCCCAGGAATTATACTGAACATGAAACTCCCTTCTCCCAGCTGCTGGGATTTGTTGGGCGGAAGAGCTGCGGAGTCCTGTGGGAGAGATGTTCCTCCAGGGAGCCAGAACGGAAGGAAAAAGTGTAAGGACAATATGCTTGGGAAACAGGTTTAGAACTTTCTCCACATAATTCTGAGTGAACCATTAGAGGCAAACGTATTAAAATGAATTATTCTCCTGAAAATTGAGATGGTTAAAGATAGAATATTTGTGTTAATTATTTTCCCATTAAAAAAATTTGAAATTAATTGATACTTCGTGATACCTTAATATTACATCTATACGCACAGTACAACTAAGTACATTAACTTCACTTATCCTTTATCATCACCTTTATCCTAGGATAAATCCTTAATATTTTTTCAGTATAATAAAGGGGTATTTTAGTAAGCTGGTAAGCAATGTAAGTTAATCTACTAGTGCTTTTCTAGAGCCAGTATTTTGGGTAAAAACATTTTCATCAATTTAATTTGAACTAGGAAGCATGCCTCCTCAGGGTTCATGCATTTTCCTGCTTGCAGTGCCTGCTCCCTGGTGTCGTATAGCAGAAGCAAGCCCTGGACCTGCAGGTCCTGGTTGCAGGAAAATTTGCGTTTATTGACGTACTGATACAAATTTCTATTTGTAACTTTCAGGAGAACAGTATAAACATCTCTTCTTTTTTTTTTTTTTTTTTTTCTCCTGTTTAAGTCACTTTAAAAATAACTAAGAGGCCATTTTATTTCAGAATGAAAGCCTTCATGTAGCAAGTTCTAATGGTATAATTAGATCATTATAGATGAGCTGCAAGTTATGCCAGGATCTCTTCTCTGCTATCTATGGCTGTAGAGGTGCTTGGGATCTGCTGACTGTGCCAGTGCTGCCCTGTCCACCGCTCATGTTCAGGGCCTTGGCCTTGGGCTTTCCAGAAGGTTCTCTGAAGGTCCTGGATGAGGACAATGTAAATTTTGGGAAAGATTTTGTACTTTGACTCCCACAGCAGAAAAGGGTTTGGCTCCCACTGGTCGGTATTTACTTTGATGGGGAAGTGTTGTCATATGCTCATGGCCTTTGGGTGAGCAGCTGTGTGAAGCTTAGCTTTTCCTGGGTTTGTACCTTCACAGTGTGAACCCCGTTACATGGTTCCTGAGGTTTTCCAAGTATCGCATTCTCTGTTTCTTGATTTTCAGCCTTTAGGGAAAAAAAGCTTGCTTGATCTATGTAGAGTTTTGCTTCTCTGTGTTGCTGAGGGCATGTGTGTCTGAGACAATTACAGGGCTTGTTAAAATAAAGCATCTCAGTTGTGTTGGTCAAGTAGTAGGAGCAGCTTATGTCTGTTGAAAGGTTGCCATGACTGTAGCTTAATCATCTTTGTGAACAGACCTAAAGTCAAAAAGGTTTAAAATGATTGCCAGACTATAGGTTACGGATATGAAATTTCTCTGATTATTGTTTCTGTAGAGACTCATAATAAACCAGTAATTTTTTGTGATATTTTTTTATTTTCAATGTAGTATTAACCGAAAAATGTTAACACTTCTGGGAAGCAACCCTTGACACCATGAGAACTAAACTCAAATAGGTACTTAGAGAAATGAAAGGCTCCATGTTTGAGGCGTTACTTACTCAAGCTTTATTTGATAGCAGTGATTTGGCAACTTTCATACCTCCTAGTGTAAAGTCCTAAACCTGTAGCTAGAAAATTTAACAGCAGTGACTTCTCAAACAGCTAATATTTGAGGTATCATTAATGATGTATAGGTCTGAGATTGGCCCACGCAGTCTGGAATAGAATACTGTGAAATAATTTGGTTTAAGAGACATTCTTGATCTTGCCATGTCCTGTGGCTACTTGCCCAAGTGGTTAAAGTTTGGCAAAGATGGGATCTGTGACTCAGTTCCCAGTTACTAAATGGGGCTCCGTCGCTTCCTTCTGCCTGCGCCTTGTGTGCTCTAAAGTAAGCTGGCAGAGGCAGGGCCTGTCTTGCTTCTTGTTAGATGCTTGTCAAACCTAAAGCACGAGGAGACCTTTTATCAGATGGTTCATATGGACGCTACTGTAACAATAATACTGTAATAAATAATAATAAAATAATATTAATAATTATTAACAATAAAATTATTATAAAATAATAGAAAATAGAAATATAATTATATATTATTAGAAAAAATAATAAAATTATTATTAATACTAATAATAAAATCCTGTCTTATCTCCTGAAATCCACTTCTCATACGTGCTTCTAGAAAATGAGAGCCTTAAAAATCATTCACCTAGAGAAATGAGAACACAATGCTAATCACATCAAAACAATCTGAAATCCAGTGTTGCTTTCATTATCCTAAAGTCAGCAATATGCTATCCTCATTGTTCCTTTGTATAATGGAATTTATTGAGGCTATTCATCCTTCACACATGCTGCAGAAGTGCACTTTATAAAGCTGAGAAAGCTGTAGAGCTAATAGTGTAATAATTCAGCAAGAAAAACTGATTTGCAAGTGACCCATGTATCAGGCTGTCAATGGTGCTTAAAGGTAGTTCATAAATTCTTAACAAAGAAAGGTGTGGGCTTTGGGGACCACCTTTTTTTATAAATAAAATGGCCTTGTAAGAGTCGGTCACAGGAGCTTAATGCAGAACGTTATTCTTGCACGTAATTTACATACCACCAGAGGAGAGGGGGAAGGAAAACAACATTTTGTGATCAAGAGCTAACACAAAAACACTACATCTCTAAGGACCAAGCAGTTTTACTTGAACCTAGGCTGTGTCAGAGATGCTGCAATATTCCTTCTGCCCCCTGCCAGTTCCCAGGGGATCCTGAGCAATCAGGTTTTCAGAGTCATGGTTCTTTAGGTCATACTCAGGCATATAACTGACACCTGCATGTGACATGAGGCCATAACTTTCCTCTTTCTGTTTGTGAGGACCTTGTTAGGTCAGTAGTGCTAAGAAAATGCCATCTCTCTGCCTGCTAATACCATGTTCAAATAAAAAAATGATCTGGAAACTAGAATTTGCCTGAATGGAAATTATCGATAAATACTTAAGTTTGCTGTGCTGTCTCTAGGCACTTACTCAAAAGCAGGTTATGCTCCAGCACTCAGCTTGCTGGATGAGAAATAAAAGAGGACTTCATTCAAAGACTGGCTGGTAAGAATAGTCAATGCGATTATTTTGCCGCTTCACCTTTCTTTCTTGGGAAGGGTCTGGCAGCAACTTGCTGCCCTTACATTTCCCCCACCAAGGGGGCTTTGCCTGTGAGGGTCTTGTGTCGGCTGAGGAGGTCTGAAGTTACTGTGCTCTGCTGTCACTGAGTGGCTCTGCAGTGCCCCGACCAGTGACCAAGTTACACAGGAATGGATCTAGCTAAAAACCTGAGATCCCAGTTACTCTTGCAGGGATCAACAGCGTGAATTTTGCACCAGCTCTGTATGCGCAACCCAGTGCGGCATATTAAAAGCAGTACTTACTATTTCTGTAGAAATTAAAGGCAGCGGTAGGTTCAGGTATTTAAGGATTATTTGACAAAAACATGTTTCTATGGGTTTATATCCTTCCTATGTATAGAACGGGTACAGCAGCTCAATAATTGCTGAAGTTATTGATTACTACAATAGCCCATTAGTTGGGAATGTCCCATCAAGTCAATCAGTACCTCATGTGATTTCAGACAAAAATGCCGTGTGGTAGGTTTATACACGCTTCAGCAGATTTGGGATGTGTGGATGGAAGGTTTTTTATTAATTTAAAAGCTGATTTCTATGTAATGAAAACATAAATCAGAGGTATGCACTCAAGGAATCTATTCAGATTACTCAACTGAATTTCTGCATAGGGCACTGAATTTTTACAATACATTTCATAATGCTTCCTACTAGGCTTGTTATAGAAACGAGAGCTAATGATCATGGCATATACATACAAATTAGAGCTCAAAGGCATCCTCAAGAAATTTATTGAAGGGCCTACTGGGAGAAATTATAACTTGTGACGCATAGAAAGTCAAATCACATCAGATGTCAGCAGCAGTCATATAGGAGTCCAAGAAATTGATTTTCTTTAAAAGGATTTTTATAATTGCCCTTTAGAAAATTAGTGTAATGACAGTGTACAGAAAATATATGTCTATTTAAAACAAACAGAAGGCAATAGGAGAAGGGCTCTGTTTTATAACCTATCCTCCACAGCACCGGGAAGTTAAGATTAAAAAATAATTCCACAAGATGGTCTCTAGTTGAAAGCATGGTATTAGCCACTAGAACTTCCTTACGGGCACTTTCAAGGATAAGAATTAAATGTTTTGCCTTACTTAAAAGATGACCTGAGGTGCTATGACAAACAGATCGGCTGTTGCACTCAGCAGTGTAACTGAAAGCCGCTGTACGTGACTTTTTGATGTATTTGAGAAGAAACTGAAATTTGTATTACCCTCATTAGAAATGCTAAAATTCTGTTTTGTCTTTGTTCCTCACTGTCCATACTACTGTTCCTAGGAAAAAAAGCCTGCGTTCTCACTACTGACCTTCCAAGTTTACTTGAAAGAATGATTATGGAGTCAGTGAATATTAAAGCTTATTGTATTAATAGAAAGTCAGAATCATAGGTCTTACTCAAGCAAATTTGCTTTAAAGCATGGAATATCTTTTGTCTTCATAAAAAGCTGAGTAAAAATGGAATATAGATCGATTACAGAAGTTACAGAGCAAGGCAGCCATCGGTGGCTTTACATTTGCACTCTTAAGGTACGGATGCTGTAAGCGTTATTCTCTGGCTGTGCTCATTCAGTTCAGACCTTCAGTAAATCTAGGAGCAATTTATTAAGGTAGCTAGTGTGTGGGGGGGGAAGTTACCATTCTTGACATTTAGGGAAGGCAAATTACAGCACATCACGTTATTGCTCAGCAAAATGTGCCTGTCAGGGAAAAAAGAATGTGACTTCCTATGTTTTGTAAAGGGCGTTTTCTAGAGGTTCTGGTGCTGTCCTGTGTGAGCGTGTATTTCCTAATTGGATACAGTCTTCCCCTGCGTGGCAGAATTATTCTGCTGTACACAAGCATACAAGAGCACACCAAACAGCTAATACTTCTCCAGCTTTCATATTCAGTGACCTCTGGGTCTTCACTTGTTTGTTATTTTCTGGAAGAGTTGTGTAATGCTGAAGGCAATCATTATAATGAGATCGAATTTATTGATTTAACATCACGTTTAGATCAGTGGTCTCCAAACTCTTTTTGATTGCACACCCCTATTAGTTAAAAAAATGTTCGAGTACACACCCTCAATGAATTTATATTTATTTATTAGTACTACTGTACTATGTATTATATACATTAAAAACTTATGCAAAAGAGAAGTTGTTTTATTTAGTAATGGTACAAAAAAAATGTCTCTTCCCACATCCCAGTGGATCACCTTGCCCATCCCTTGGGGTGTGTATACCCTGTTTTGGAGACCGCTGGTTTAGACCCTGTGCGGGAAATCATATTCCCAGCTCCCACTGTCCTTAAAAAGCCCACATGTCTTCCTAACTTCTGAATAAACCCCGTGTCTTTCATGTTTATCTAATAACAAAGAAAGGACGTATACCAGGAAATGTTTAAGAATCTTGTATTATTAGATGTGGAGGGCCTTTTTCCATGTTCAATTATGAGACTAAATGCATAATTAGGCACTTCAAATTATGTATTTGCTATTTAATTTGTAGGAGAGTTTCCTAAAGAAATGTTTTCTGGTTTTAAAGTGTTCATTTTGAATATTATGAAAATCTATTCAAAGCTGGTTTAAAGGCTTAGTAATTTTCAAGTTAAGTGAAAACAACTTGTTCCAGGCCAATTTATTTATTTCATATGGAAATATATTCTCAGTCCTTATGGTTTGCTGAGAAAATTACAAAGAAATAGTTTTCCAGTCAAGATGAAACATTGTTTGGGTTGTGGAGCAGTTTGACAGTTGAGTTGGAAAAACTAATCATTAAGACAGCCCCACATAACTAGAATGCTTTTCAGTAGCGACCTTCAGGAAAACCCTTGGGTTTTTGTGTGGCAAGACAAACCAGCAAGCGAGCGTGGGCTGACTGAGTGGCTGTGCCTGGGAGCCCTGGACTGAGCCCAGCCCTGCCTGGCTCACTGCTCCGGACTGGGCAACAGCACCAGGAGCCGGGAGGTTGTAAGAGCAGTGTAGCTGTATTTTTTCTGTTTTTTTTTAAAGAGGAGTTTGTAAGGTTCTAAGATTTATGCTAATATAGGAAATAATAGTTTTTACATTTGCGCTGATATTTTCAGTGGATTTCAGTGCTTGCTTTGAGACTAAAACCAGCAAAACAAAAAGCCTTAAAGCCTGTAGCTTTGAAACAGCTTCTGTCCTACTGTTGCTCCTGGCAGAGGACCACCTCTGATATTTATGGATGGGAGAAGGGGCTTGTCCCTGCTTTTGCATGGCGGAGAATGTCTTTACTGTATTGTTTTGCAAGCATTTTAAAAAAGAATTATATGTGTGTGTTTGTGTATGTGTGCGCATATGTTTGTATTTGTGTGTGTGCGTGAGCCCCATTCTGCTTTATGATCTCTTTGGAGTGACTCGTGTCGCAGTGGAGCTCGGTGTGGCTAGCTTGCCAGCTTTGTAAATGCTCGTCTGGGGATCTCAAGGTTGCTTTCTTGGTTGTTTTGTGGTTTCTGGCCCATCTGAAGGGCCTGGCTCTTCGGGAGAGGTCAGCGCTCCTTTGTGGGAACCCCTGGGCAAACAGAGTCCAGTGTGTGCTGTGGCCATCCCGGGAGGCAGGCTGGTCCTGCTGTGTGACTGCTGGAGAGGGGCAGAGGCAGGGACAGACTTGTCTGCCCTGACATACTGACCTGATGCCAGATCTCGAATTTGAGATTGGACTCATCAGACCTGCACGTTACCTTCCTTGTGAAGATGGGGGTTTTTAACTATCTTTGATACTAAAAGAAGCTTTAGCAGAGGATTTCTCTTGCTGTCCCATTGCCACATGCCTGCCGTGCTGCACAAGTAGGGCTTAGCCGAGAAGCTCAGAGCCCTGCTCGACAGGGACCTGCTGAGTACATGAGAGGGAAGGAAGGCTGAGAGACTGCTCTCGGGTCTAAAATGGAACTCAGTGTTGCAGTAAGATAAAAGTTACAGCATACTGTGAATTGTGGCCTGCTAAGCTTAGGAGCTGTAACCAGAGAGAGGTGTGGAGCATACTGAACAAGCGTAGTAGAGGCATTGTAACCACCAGCAAAAATCAACACCATGGAAGATGCCAAAGGAGGACAGGTACCTATCCTCTACTTACTACAGGGGTGCAAGACACAACCTTGGAACTACATCCACTTAGACCACTGAAGGCCACAGAGTCTGTAGAAGGAGTTTTCTTGGCAAATGCAGTATCACAATAAAGGTTTTTGTGAGGTTGGGGTGGGATTTTTTTTGTTTTGTTATTGTTTTGCGTTTGTGCTTTGCTGCTTTTTTCTTTTTCTTTTTGTGGAGAGGTAGTGGTATGCTGTAGCACCCATGAACAGACTTAATTACAGAAACTTTCTTTCTTCACCAGGAAACATTACCAAAAAAAAATACATCTCTAAGAGGCAAATTAAAAAAAAAAAAAAAAAGCATGTCTACAAAAGGAAATTATGTAGAATAAACCAGCTTGCTGTTTGGTTGAATGAAACAAAATATGGTTTGTGAACTTTGAGATGATTCATAGTGCTGCCTCAGAGTAAAATCCCTGAACAAAATTAAATTGCATTTGGCATGCTGGTTGTACTCTGTAATTTCTTTAAAAATATAATTGATTAAAAATGATTCAATGGAAAGCAGTGACTTGGGTGGGATTCTCTCTCTCAAGCTGGCTGAGTAATGACTATTTTCCCTCATTGGAAAACCTAAAAGCTAGGGTGGGGAGAAAGGGTGTTGAGAGTGAGAAGAAAGGAGGGGGTGATTGAGATGAAGCCAACATAACATGAGGTTTGTGTTGCTGGAATAGGAGAAAAGAGGAATGTTAATTTGCTGTCAATTTTTTAATAATTTTGCTTTTTCGAACTATCTGTTTGCTGTCAACAAACAAGTTAACACTTCTGAAATAAATACTTGGGTTTTGAATAATCAAAATATTTTCACTATTTCATGGTTTTTCCCTCCTCCTTTTCTGGGGGACTGGAATATCCACCTGAATTAGCAAACAATGTAGGATTTGGAAACTAATTTTAAAAAAAAGCCACCTAATTTCATTCAGATCTAGTCTTTGTGCTCACACCGGCCTCACTGTACTATTCAAAATGCTGGGAGCTCCATGTGGAGGCTCAAAAAGGACTCCATAATCTTCCCGAAGTGGCTTTCCTACATGTTGGTGTCATTGCAGGCAATCACAGACTGTTTCCTAAGAGACTTCGTGTGTCCCCCAGGCAGGGTGACGTGGGTGCCGAAGCCCAGAGGCACGGGGCAGAGCTCTCCTGAAGGTGGACAGGAGGGTGGGGAGTTGCTGTACGCTCATCGTATCGCACCGGGCTTTTTGTAGTCTTCATAACTGGCCGTGTCAGAGATGGCCCAGAGCTGCCGTTACTCGCGTAGCTCCTTAACTGCTTGAGGGTATGAAGTTTTATGTCGTGTGTTTTCAAAGTGCAAACCAGAAAATCATCCACAGTGTTAGCTGCAAACCATTCAGCAGCTGTAATCACAGTCACTTTGAAAGGCTTCCTTGATGGTATGAAACATATTGAAATCTATGAAAGGGAACAGGAACAAGGGAAATCATATAGTACTGTGAAATTTCTGCATAGAAGTTGGTCACAGTAGTGAAATGAAAAAAATTGTTTGCAGCCGTTACTTAATCACCAGCTCAAACCATTTAAAGATAAACATTACTGCTTGCATCAGGGACAACTTTATTTATTATCTAACTGCCTCTAGAGCTGTTAAGGCTTTTTCTGTCGACTCCATTGGGAGCTGTTGTAAAACCCTGTAATGATGAGTCTGCATGACAAGGACATGTACAAATTCTTGATAATGTTGCAGTATAAGGAAATACACATCACAAACCAGCTACCCACTTATATAAGCTGTGCAAAGCATATGGAATGGTATTCTTTTTTAAAAAAATTGTTTGCAAAAGGGTACGGATAATATATGGTTAAGTCCTTACGTGCCACCATGACAATTATCATGAAATCGGAATGTTTATACAGGCCTTCATAGGAGCATTGCTACAGCCCCCTCATAGGTATGATATAAACTGACTTAAAAGGTTACAGCTTCTAATAAAAACTAAGCATCAATATCCTGAACTAGTAGAAGTTTTTCTTGTACTAGTTTCAAGGATTTGTTGCATTTCTCTGCCTATTGAGGACACCATTGCTTGAAACGCAGGACAAATGCTAAGCTGACCAGAAAATACAGGCATCCTCCAAGAAGAGAGTTACTTTTTCAATAACAAATTGACTTGAAAATTGATTATAAATCCAAAAGAAATTACTTAGTTATGAACTTGAGTTAAAGCACATTGCAATGTAGTTTGGCTTTAAATAGGTGGTAATATGTATCCATTACTCTACTCAATATGCTGATGGAAAACGAGGTCAGAATAATAAAGCATCTAATGAACAAAAAACCTTGAGAAACAGTATCTGGTCTATGTTTAGCTTTCTTAATTACAGGATAGCAGCAGTGAAATGCAGGCTGTCATCAGATAACATTTCATTTAGCAGAAAACTGAGAACTGGGAAACCTATAGCTCTAGAAATGCATGCCAGAGTTCTGCAGAAGTAAAAAGGGCATACAAAACAAAATATTGCATATGGGACTTGAGGTCACAGCAGTTATATTGTCCATCTATAATGGTAGTCTGTTGCTGCAAAACTCAATAATCAAGTCCCCATAGATGGCCTTGCAGGTTTACAAGGTTGACTTACTAGATGAACATTCAGTAATGAAGAATAATGATACTACCATCAGAGATGTAGCATGTGGTGTCTCCGACATGAAAATCACAGCAATGACCACAGTGGATTGAGACAGACGATCTCCACGACATGATGCTGTCAGAATGAGCTGATATGTCATGTATGTTGTCTCTTGTAGTCACCACATGGTGGCTGAGAGCAAATGTCTATCACCAATCAAAAAATACTTTAGGAAAATACAAGGAAAGTCACCCTAGCCAAGTGACAGGGTAAATGAGGATGTTAGAAATAAGGCAATAACCTTAAAAAAGTTAAAGTACCAGAAAGCAGAGAAATAGAGAGGATGATAAACTAACCTAACTTAGCTTCTCCTTTGGGAGAAAGGTTGAACTAGATGATCTGCGGTGATCTCTTCCTACCTGAAGTTTTCTTCACTTCTATGAAGTGCAAGTCCAGTGTAGCAGGCCAGAAACCCAAACAAACAAACAGTGACAACAACAAAATAAACAAAACCCCAGAAAAGTTGAAATTGGTATAAAAGAAGCTGTGTTTTTTTAAAAAACACAACAGAAATATGAAGCCTAATGTAAAGACATGGGAGAAAAACTTTTTTTATGCATCATCTCTACGGAGAAAATTGGGGAGATACCTGTGCTGGAAGTGTATTTAAAGGGATCGTGTGAGTTGATAGTCCTCAGAGAAATTTTGGTCAATGAGATTGCCATGCAAATGCTGGAGCATGTGATTAGAAATTACCAGGAGCAAATGTTACCACCCAGAATTTCTGAAGGATTTCTCCAGTGAAATTGCTGCCTTTGTACCTGAAAATGAGGAGGGTTGCGTGTTCAATCACATTTTTAAAAGGATTCCAGAGGAAAGTCAGAGCACTAATGTCACAAGGCTAATGTCTGTTGCAGGGCGAAAAAAGATAGAAAGCATAATAAGAAACAGAATGAACGGACACACAGATAAATATGGTATTTTGGGAAGAAGTCAGCACAGTTCCGAAGGAAAGTCAAGCCTCACAAATCCATTGCAGTTCTCTGTAGGAGTAACTAAGCAGGTGGATAAGATACAGCCTGCTGATATATAATCATTTTGGACTTTCAAAAAGGCATTTGACAAGGTCCCTTGCCAGTACTTTTAAAGAAACTTAACCACTGTGTATTTGTTGAAGGAATGAACAACCAGTCAGGGATCAAAAGAAATGGTCAGGAGATAAACAGCGTGATAACAAAGTTTGCTTATGAGATCAAGTTATTCAAGATAATGAGGAGGACCTGAATGTGAACATGAGATAAAATATCTCATGGTACCGAGTGACTGCGTAATGAAATGTTGAGTGAAATTGAATGTAAATAAAATGCAAAATAATAAGCATGAGAAAGAATAATAACCCAGTAGCGCTTATTTCCCATTTGGACACAAGCACTAACAAGTTTATAATTGGTAGTTCAGAGAAAATGCCAGAGTTGTGCTCAGTTATGATCACAATAAATAGGAATATTAAAGACTATTATGGTGGGATAGAAAATAGAACGAAAAAATGTCATTTTGTCACCACACTTACCTGTGACACACACATGTTGACTAACATGCATCGTTTTGGTGAAACTACATCAGAAAGATGTAGTAAAACTAGAACTGGTACAGAGGGAGGCAGCAAGCCTGATCAAAGAGGGAGTATATTCTATATTGAAAATGACTGAATTGATTCTTCAGCCTAGAAAAGAGTTTTATGTTCTGTAGTTGAGAGGTGGATTGAGCCATGATAGAGAAAACCTGAGCCTCAGGTGATTCCTGAACCTGTTCAAGACAGTGTACCCACAAAACCAGACTGAGGGACAAAGGGGTAGTAGGAAACTTGCACACCCGGTTCAGTGTTACCTCTGAGTCAGTGCTTTGCAAGGTGATGTTACAGGTTGAGGGGATGTGGAGAAGTGTCAGAAGTGGGAAGAAGGGAGTAGCAGTGATTGGATGAATGAAAAATTGTCTCCAGACTTTCATGGCCAACTTCTTTTGTTGTTTGAAATGCTCAGCAGGAGGAGTGTGTCACGTCTGTATGCCTGCAGCTCTTGCAAAGCGTGCTCATCTTTAGAAATAAACAAAAGATTAAATCAGTCTGCTTTGGGTTCTTGGGATTAGTCCTTTGTCTGCTCGTGCTACCCCAGGTGAGCGCTGCGGGGTGCGAGGTAGCGGTGTGGGTTTAAGAAAGTGGCAGCCTGGGGCAGCTGTGCATGTTCTTTTCAAAAGAAACAGAGTTTTAGGAATTACAATTAGTTCGAGGGCTCTGGAGATACGTTCAATTTGATCTGCACAAGCAAAGCCTCATCTGCTTTCCCAAGAGTATCCCTGATTACATGCAGTCTTGTTTTGAAATCCCCATAGTGGGGAGAGGCAGGTTCCCTTTTCGCAGCACGAGCATCAGTGTGGCTCTGATTCTGCTGCTTTTTGACTTAGTGGAAAGAAAGGTTCAACCCAGTAACAGCAGAGCTACATAAGATGGTTTTGTGCTGTACTTTTGTGTGGCTATTAAAGCTGCAGATGTTTACAGAGAAAACATATTAATTTTATTTTCTCATCATGAAGTTGTCTTTTTCTTGCATAATAGTGGTGCAAGCCTGACATCCCCTGTCATTTAAAACAGGCAATGACCTTTTTGTGCTTTGGGGTGCATGGGTACCTCTTGCATGGATTGATTTCTCCTTGAAGAGGAACAGTGAAGAACGTGGCTGCAGCTGAGATATGCTGAACCTGGGAGTTTATGATTCCATCATGGGAAGGAAACAAAGGTGTCAGCTGTTTATGTTGTTCTTTTTATGTCGTTGAACCAAAGCACAGTCTCAGCACATAGAAATGGGAGCTGTGCAGTGTATATAGACAGAGCTTTCAGCTGAATCCCCATTACTGTAAGGGAAAGAATTTCTTAGACTATCTCTGTAAGTTTTTGACAAATTTGGGCTTGTGTCTCTCGTGCCCATGTAGGTTACTGCTGCTTAGTCGTTTTTTCTGTCTCGGTGCTTTGGTCAAACCACTTCTCTTGGTGTTTTTATTGTGTCAGTAGGAGTCATATTTTTTGCCTCATTGAACTGATACCATTCTGTCACATACAAAGTGATGATTCCTAAGTGGGATACACCTTTGGTGCCAGTCCCCACCTACATCTTCCATTCTGAAGGCGTACCTTTGTCCCCTCTGTCCTGCTACTCCTCGCTCTCGGGAGGAGCTGCCCTTTATGTGTCTCTCCTTGATGATGGCCGTAAAACAACACGACCGTGATGAGGCTGCTGAAGCTCTGGGAGTGTTGTCTGCAGTGATGAGCCATCAGTACAGCGTTGCCTTGTACTTCCCTGTTGGTCTGTTTCTATCTATTCTCTCATACCTCATATCATTTCTAGAGCAAAGATTGGATTTTAAAGGGAGTTTTAGTCTTTGGTTGCGTAGCACCTGGTGCTAATGAGAAGGGTATTGTAATGGTCATAGTGTGGCCCAAGTCCTGTGGACTTCACTGGGAATGTTGCCTGGAGATTTAGCTGTTTAACTGACAGTGCTTTCCTAGCTGTTTTTCATTGTGCTTAGTTAAATGTAACTTGTTAACTGAAGTAATGAGCTAAGCACTTAATGGGATTGAAATAGGTAATAAACTGTCCCCAAAAAGAAACTTGAGAAGGTTTGAGGAAAAAAGACCCTCCAGCCAGCATGAAAGACTGCATGAGGCAGTCTGACATACAGCAAGCAGAGACGTCTGATCTGCCGTGAACACGAACATGGGAATGCATCAAACCCATGTAATAGCAAATAGGGAAACCACATGCAACTGAAACGCACTTACACGAGAAGTTTTCTGGATCGGGAACTGTTGTCTCCTGCCATGTGCTATCACTGTATGAAGCAGACATCTGCCACTGGGCAAACTGTAGCTGTGGGTTTTTTGGCTACCGAGATGCTATGAAAGTGCCATCTGGGAAGCATGAAATTAGATGTCTTTGCCAAGTTATTATTAGAGTAACTATATTAAAACAGTATCAGTATCATTTTTTTGCCTTTTGGTGCTATTTACGTTGAGCTGGCCTTATTACCCCCATAAATCTTGTTATTCTTAGAAGAGTATAGAAAGTGCCAGGAGGACTGGGTATGATCTGTGCTGTTTACCAAGATGTTTATCTTCAAAATCTGGTACAGTGTAATAATGATCTAGGATTTATTCTGACAGACTCATGCCCACGTCAGTCTGGACATACCAACACTTGGAGAAGGGGATGGACAGTAGGAAGCAGAATATCTGTCATTCTGTGCATAGATGTGATCCCGTTTGCTCTTCTGCAGCATCAGATGGTTTCCTGACATTCCTATGGCAGAAACATTTCCAGGGAAGCCGAAAGTTTTATTGTACCACTGTCTGAGAATTCAGAGTTGTTTCAATGTGCACAGGTGACAAGCGTCAATAATCAGCAAAGGCTGATCATTATACTAGTTACTATGTATAAACCATCTGATGGAATGTTGAACGGGATAAAATTATTGTTTCTAGCTAAACTTTAATAATTTTGGAGTAGAGAAAGTAAGTGTGTGTGTGCGTGACTGTGAAGACTGTTAGTAGTAACCAGTGCATGGTTGGGTCTCATTCGAGACACCAGTTGCTGTGTCACTGGGGACTGTAACCCAGTAAAACAGTTCAGCATGGAAAAAGGGGAATAGCTTTTCCTCTTTGTTGTCGAGAAGGCAGTCACGTGTAAAATGGCAGTGTCTTTTTAAATGTTGGTTGTTAGAAGGTTATAAAATCTCTGGTATGGATTTTTCCTGACCTCTTATGGAATGGCTTTCTTATGAACTGTATTAACTATCCCAAGAAGCTCATGACTTGCCTAACAATGAAATTCTTGAACAAAAATAGAACATTATTATGCCATAACTCTTATGGATGTGCAGGGAACATTGGGAGCTTCTCTGCCTGGGCTGGACTTCTGAATTTTCTGAGAGACAACTGAATTTGCTGTGGATCCCTCAGTACCAAGCAGCAGAATCCGTGGTAGTAGAGAGAACTATCAGACATTCTCAAGAAAGCCTATAAATGATTTACAACTGCAAGTTTCTTTTTTAACAGTGCATCAACCGAAGTCATTCTTTAGTTTCAAGCGTCTCTGCTTTTGGTAGAATGTAATGGTTGCATTTAAACAGCTGTTTTGGTCACAGCCTACTCCCCTGAGTTTTCAGTTGCCCATTACCAGCTCACTTAGAACAGTGAGGTAGAAACGTTTGTTTTCAAAATTGTTTAAATTGTTTAGTGCCAGGAATAACTAAAAATGTCAAGGCAAAACCAAGCCGATTATTAAAATTGTTTTTATAAAGGCAATTAGATTTAATTATCTTTCAATTGTTAACCAAGTGACTAATCCAGAGAAATACAAATCTCAAATTTCATTAAATTTTAAAATAAATTAAAAATTCATTTTATATTTAGAAATCCAAAGTTACAATAATTCTCTGTAATGATTTATGAAAGTAATTCAGAGTAGTATTCTGCTCTCACCAATGCAAGTTCTGCATTTGTAGGAGGGCTCACCATCAAAATTTTGCAATTTAAATTGATTTTGAAACAAAGAGAATGTTTTTATTAGTAGCTTATCCCATATAAAGGGAAATTAAGTCAACAAGTGATGAAATGTGTTAATAGTTAAAGAACATCACAAAGATGTGCCAAGGCTTATAAAATTATAACATGGTTAGATTAAATACATTGAAAGGACACGTATCACGGAAGTTTCTTCACAAGCAATGAAAATTAAGAGCAGCACTTTAAAATTCTAAAAAGTCACAAAGTGGTTATGTTGAACAGAGGTAGATTAATAGTCAAGATCATTGTCAACATTTAGTAGTCATATGTAGGGAAATAGTATTGTATAACTTAATGCAAACTGAGTGAAAATAATCTTGCCTGCTGACATCACAATTCAACTTCATCTACAGATTCTAGACAAAATAATCAGAATAAAAACTGGTAACAAATTTAGATACTGTACTTGAAATTAGTTACCTTTACCGCTATTAAGGAGAAAAAAAATCCCTCAAAGCTTCTCTTCATACTACTTGTGAAAGCATATGAGACATGCCTATCTATAAGCATATGAGACTGCTTCAAGACTGATAGTTGCAGATCACGATTCTGCAGGTACATGTGCCTAGCTGAGTGCTGCTGCAGTAACTGTATGAATAAAAAATTGAGGGTACAATAATCACATTATAATTTTCAAAATACCCCTGTGTAGTCTGGTTTGATAGGACTTTAAGAAGAGAAATTGTTGAGAGGTATTAAAACAGTTTGACAGAGTAAGGTATATGATTTTGAGATTGAAAGAACTGGAAAGAAACAGTCAAACGGCTTCATTAGCGTACAGTGAAGTGTTTATACAATTTGTTGGGTTAGTCTCTCTTTCCATCTACATTTCCATTTCTGGTTAAACTGAAGGTTGCCTGAGCTGAGCCATATGAACCATCCTTTCCTAATTTTATAAAAACATGTAACTGATATTGAAGTTTTCCTTAGAATGTCTTGTGGAACTGAGCTCTTATACCGATTGTGCTGTTTTCTACTAGACTGTCCTTTTGGGCTTGTCTGTTTTTATGGGAGGTAGAAAAAGAAAGTAAAAGAGAGAAATCGAAATTTTACAATTGTTTCACACAGATCTGTTGCAAAAAGAATCGGAGGGCGTGGGGTGCAAGAAGGAAGGTTGGGAAGAGTAGCTTTGGGTTCCTGTCCATAAGCTCAGCAAGTTTCTTGGCTTAGAACGACCTTAGAATCCTCTCCATAAAGGATTTGCAGGGGGATGGTTGGCCTTTTGAGACTTGAGGATGATTTCATAGTTGTCTTTATCAATGTAGATGTAGATCACAAAAAGGGTCGTCAAAGGTAAGTCACGTATAACAATCCAGTGTAAGCGTGAGAAGGGAGAATACACAAGAAAATAAAATTCCCACAGCACAGTATTAAGACTAACTCTATTTTTTATTAGTTTACTGTGCTAAGTTACCACTCCACAATAAAAACTAAGGATGGTGCTTGAAACTATGTGTCATTCACTCATAGATAGAATATTTCTGTGTGTAAAAATATAAAGCACATTCAAAATTAGTGAGGCAGAGCATTCCAAAGTATATAGGAAACATACTGAGTGGGACAGAACTAAGTAAGGCAAGGAATTGCCATCCATTTTAATGCTCGTCCATGAGTAGGGAACACTTTAATAAGAATCTCAACATGTCTTCTCGCTTTTCTGAAATGTGCACAGATGTTCGAAAGTATATGCTGATATAGTAGGTATTTGTAGCTTCATATGCCATGCTCAGCAAGTGATGATCTCAGGGTTAATTTACGTAAAGACTAAATCCAACATGAAGTATTTCACTGTTAAATCTTAGCCATCTTGCTGGGTGCCTAGATCAGCTGGCTGTCTGCAAAGCTAACCTGAGTCTAGAGTAGTGAAACATCAGAATACCCCTCACAGTTGCCTGGGAATATTGGTTTCTTCCGAGAAGAGCGTGGTCCCACTAAATGGCAATTCAGGGAAGCATGGGTGGATTTCTAGGTACTGCAGATGCAATTAAACTTTGCTGCCTTGTGAATGCTGGGCTAGAGCCAGACTGTGACTGCCACGGATGGCACGGAAGCAACAGTTCATCTGCCTGGTAAGAATTCTAGAATTCAATCCACTTCTTGATTTTCAGGAAGAATCTTAAAAAAATCTTAAGCCTACTTCGCATAGGTAGCTCCTATATTAATGAACCCTAATATTATTATTAGGAATTGACATCTCAGTGATATTTAAAAAGCTTAAACTTACCAGTTTGTCTATTTCCAATAATTAAATGCTGTTGGCACAGAAATGTGAATTTATGAGATAAGATCTTAATGTTCTCAGTGTTCTAGCAAACCCATAACTTGAAGACCAAATTCTGAATTATAGTTTAAACAAGTAGGAAGATTTTTCTGTGGTCTCTTTCAACTCTTAAGTACTGATTTTTTTCCATTTTGCTAGATGCTTATGGAGATTTGAGTAATATCATCTTTTACAGCAGGTAGTTATGGGCTGTCCTTTCTCACTTTTGATGATATCATGCTCTCTGTGAGGCACAAATGTTTTATGTTTTCCAAATTGTCTTAGAGTTGGAACTCTATCCGGATGGTCTGACATTAATTTTTTTTTTTTTTTTGTCTATAAAAGGCTCTGAATTAGAGTATTTCTCTCAGACTGATGAAATAACTCACTTGAAAGAAGTAAGTAGGCATGTCTGAATCAATGAGGAAAGACAAATGTGTTCGTTAGCTGCTAATATTTTGATGAAACCTGAACTTTAGATGTACCACAGATCCGAGCAAGTAGGGAATTTCTTAAACAGTTCAATGGTTCCTTAGGCCCAGGTGTTCCTTTTAGTACATTTTTTTTCCAGTGAACTGCACCAAGGATATATTCCAGTCCCAGATGTAATCAATATCTTTACAGACCTTTTTATTGGACAATCCAGTGTTTGACTGCTGGTGATGACTTCAATAATTGCATGATTCAGTTGTCTCTGCCCATTTTGTGCCTGTCTGGTAAGCTTCAGAGAGGTTTCAATTTTCCCCATTGTAATTCTTGTTCTTTATTGAAATTGGTTCAATAACACAAGATATATAAGGTGTCAAAATAAGAACTTTACATAGCAAAAAGGGAGAGGAAGAGATTAATTTCTGCTTATATTATAAAATAATAGGAACTTTATAGGCCAAGCTCTTTTTTGGGAAGTAATAAAGATGATTTATGTAGTTGATAAAAAAATCTGTCACTCAAGGTGCAGGAAAAATTATACTAAATTTGGATTATAGTATTTAGACCACATTCCATTTCAGATTATACCTAAATTATAAAAGTGTTTATGATATAATTGGAAATTTTAAAATATCTACTTTAAATTTTCTTTATTCAAATATTCATGTCTAAATAAAAGACTTCAAAATACAATAAGGCTCCAAAGTGAGCTTTTTATAAAGAAGCCGTATTTCAAACCAAATCTTACTGTCTTTCATTATCCCTCTTGGAGCTGAATAGTTCCAATTCTCCTAGTCTCTCTTCGTTTGCCCTTTTCTAGACAGCCTGTAGCTCCCCCCCCGGCCTTCCGTTTATTAATTTTTTTTTTTATGCGGTATTCCAGCAAAGGAATTCCCAGTGAAAGAGAACAAATACTTTGCCAGTATAATAGCATAGACTGCCACCCTCTCAGTACTCTCCAGGTGAGTTTTACGTTTGAAAAAAGTACAGCCTTGCTCATTTATCAGTAGCTTCCAAGCCTGTTGAACACCTACACAACCAGCTGATCCATTGTTAATTTTTCTTTTGACTAATTTGATACTTGCTGTTCTGTAAGGTAAAATCAGAGATACGAATGCTGCACGTTTCTAACATTAAGCTCAATATCTGGGGATGGTGCTGGACAGTTATCAGTGAAAAATTGACATTCATTTTTTCAGGTCAAACTTTTAAGTTTTTGTTTAAACTTGTAACACCTGATTCAGTAGTAAATTAAATAGGTTGGTTTTTTTGGTTTGGTTTTGGTTTGGTTTTTTTTTTTTTTTTTAATTGAAAGTTAAATATGTTTTTAAACACTTTGCTGATTTGGGACCTGTAAGTCAAATGGATCCCTGATGTTATATCACTGGCTGTGTTGTTAACACTAGTTCAAAAAAACCTATCAAATCGGTAAAAGCTACACTTCAGATATATTAACAATACTTCAAAATTCTAATTGAAAAATCTTTCCTGTATTTTAAGGACTTGCTAAAGTAGTGCTGAGGCATTGTTAAACATTGCGTATAGCAGCCTTCTGTCCTTTGCTTTTTGCCTGAGAGTAGGCAGGCCTGAGTGTAATACATAAAGAACCGAGTGACTGATAATCAGTAGTTGTTGATTGACCTTCATTAGGGCAGAAGAAAGATTCAAATTAGGACCAAAAGCTATCTGCACGAACACAACACTCTCGCTGCAAGAGACTCTGTTGCTATCGTTGGTACTAAGAGCCAGAATCCCTCAAGCCATAGTCACCCTTCAGCAAGAAACTGCATTCCTAACCCTGCAGGGAGCCCTTCAGATGAGGATAAAGGAGTAAATTATGGTAGTGGACTCAGAAGACTCCAATTATGGGCAGATATTTTACATATTCAAATCGCTTGCAATTAAACATGCACTGTGCAGGCCACTGGCTTTATTTCTGGTTGGAGTTTGGAAATGGGATAGCAATTTTGAATTACTGGTTGTCTACAATTTGCATAGAATTTTCATGTTGTCCTCATTTCCTCCATTTTGAAAGTGCTTAATTTTAATTTTAATACTGTCTTTTCAAATGTGAGCGAGCATGATTTTTAGTAGACAGTTTAAGTTGACTTCTTAATTTGTTGTGGGTAGTCATATCACAGCCCATAAATCTGTAGTTGCTTTTCAGCATTTTTCTGATTTTATTCGAACTATGATCTAAATTTAGAAAAAAATCAACCTTGGCTATTTTTTGTGGCTGGCCTGATTTTAGTACAAATGCTTGTTTTCCCTTTTGTAACATTTTCCCCCTGGGCATAAGTGCTAGAAAATAGGTTTAGATATTTGAAAAAAAAATTGCAAGTTGATATCACATTTTCAGAATTTACTAGAAAATTATTGAAGGATTTCAGTTATTTTAAGATCGTTTTGATTGCCTTATACTTAAATTTTCAATGACGCTTGTTAGATGAGACTGTCAGTTTCCTGTCTGCTTTCCCACAAGCAGTAACAAAGATGTTAAGAGCTCTTTTTACTTGTCAGATGAAAAGGCAAGAGTCTATTCTTTTCAGTGCCAAAAAAAAACATTTGAGGTTTTTTTTCCCACTCTGTATAAGGTATTTGGGTTTTTCCCCCTCAGTCTTATGTAAGTGATAAATCCAAAGAGACTTGGACCAAACTTTTAAATAACATTTTGCTATGTAGGAAACGTCAATGTGGAGAGAGACAGATTCAGAACATTATAGTCCTGTGAAAGTGTGTGGCATTAAGAGTCTCTTGGCACTTTGTACTGTTAAAAAGAATGGAAAAGACACTATGTCAGGAATAGGTTTCTTCTTGTACATACAATAAAAGGTTTGAGGAAGGAGAGTGACACAGGACATAAAGTAGAGAGAGGAGACTATTAGAGTAGAGGAGGATTAGGTAAAAGAAGAATATATAGACTCTTTACAATGGACGTCAATTTAAGTCATGAGGTGGTAACTGGTAGACAAAGGACGTTTGTAACCGGGGGGAGGGGGGGGAGTTATTTTACTCATCCCGGTTTAAAAAGATGACAGTTTCCACTTCTATATAGCTCTCATTTAATTAGTGTTTTGGTTAGGTTCGGATTTTTTCCTGGAGTAAAGCTCTATACAGCATAAAGAGGAGTATTGGTGGTGTTCTTTTGATACGGTTATGGGGAAATTAATTGCTATTGTATCTAGTGATGTGGTCAACATTAAGTTTCTTGTTGATACCACATGGCTTTGATGTAAGTTTGTTTGGGTTTTTTTTCCCAAAGCAAATTGTGCCTGTTTGAGACTTCTCCAGAACACGGTTTTTCTGGGTGGCAGACAAGCCTGTGGACATGGGCAAAAGACAAGTGCCTGGTACAGTTGTTTACCAAATCTAAAACATTTTGCAGGAGTACAGAGAGGCAGAAGTGACCTGGGCACCTTTAACTAGAACCATTATCAGAAATGTAGCCAGGCCAGCTCTGCTTGCTCAAAATCTAGCCTGAAGTTTTCTCTCCTCTGTATGTGAAGGCAGCTGAATATGTTTTTGTTCTCATAACCTGTGAGTCACCTAATGAAATACTCTTACCATTTCAGTTTGCAAAAGGTTGCAGGCAAGATAGGATCACAGCATAGTTCAGGTTGGAAGAGACCTCAGAAGGGCTCTAGTCTGACCTCCTGCTTAAAGCTGTCAGCTCTGGGGTCAGACCAGGTTGCTCAAGGCTTTATTCGGTCACATCTTGGAAACTTCTAAGGATGCAGATGGCACAGCCTCTCTCTGGGCAACCTGGTGTACTGCTGGGCTTTCCTTATGGGTGAAAAAAAGGCCCATTTCTCCACCCTATGCAGATTCTTCTTGATGGCAGCCTTGTCCTCAAGTATATTGACTGTTGCCCTCATTTTGGTGTTATCTGCAAATTTGAAAAGTGTGCACTCCACCACCTCTTCTATGGCATTGATAAAGATGTTAAACAGGAGAGGTGTCAGGATTGATCCCTGCAGTGCTTCATTTGTCGCAAGCACCCAAATAGAGTACAGCCTATTTACCATCACCCTCTGAGCCTGATCATCCAGTCATTTTTCTCAAGCCATCCTTCCAGACTGTAATGACTTAACAAGAATAATGTGGGAGATGGTGTTGAAAGCCTTGTCAAAGTAAATGATATCTATTGCTCTTTCCTCATCCACAAATGTGGTCATTCTATCATAGAAGGCAATCAGGTTGGTTAGGCATGATTTATCCTCAATAAATCTACGCTGACTGTTCCCAATCTCCTTATTCTCCTTTACGTGCCCAAAAATATGTTCAAAGAGGACTCACTCCCTGATTTTCTGAGTGACTTACAGAGGTCATCTGGCCTGTAGTTCTCCACATCGACCTTCTGACTTTTTTTTTAAGGTGCTTTCTCCGGTTGTTGGGTATCTTTCCTGGTTTCCATGGATTTCTAAAGATGATAGAGTATGGCCTTTCAAGGACACACGCAGTTTTCTAAACACCCTCAGATTTACCTTGTTGGATCCCAATGACTTGTAAGGATCAGTCTCTCCCAAGGAATTTCTACCTCAATCTTCATACGTTACCGATAGTTTGTCTTCTCTTTGAACCATTTGATGAAGTACAGAGGCCTTTTTGGAGGATACACCTCATCTGTGTCTGCTGTCACCAAGTCCCCCACCTTATTGACCAGCGGGCCCACATTTTGCTGCTAACGGAGCAGTAGGACACATGTGGCTCAGCTCAGCCTATGCATGAAAATTCCAGGGTTTTTGCTTTCAGCGTGTAGCCTGGTAGAGACTGCGCAGACCTTTGATCTGATCTGGTCTGCTCATGTTAAGCAGTTGTGGCCGCCTAGAAATGCCCAGACATTTGGATATGAGGCTGGCTCTGACACAAAGAACGTGGTATGCAGGAAGCACTGTCTGGTACATAGAGCAGAGGGACTGAGGGCTGGAGTTTGTAAACTTAGCTTTTTCGTTCTTTTTTTCTCAGGGGACCAATAAGTAGCTTTGTGTTGTGTCAAAATAGATTTTGGTCTTTTGCCTTCCTCTCTAGCCTGAATAGGGTTCTTTAGAGCATCCTGAAAAATTGCTGTATCGCTTGGTTATTCCATTTGCTATTCATGTCGTATGAACTCAGAAAAGCCCACATATTGTGCAGCCTGGTTTCTGGCCCACTTCCCAAGGGGCTGCTACTCAGTTTCTGATGAACAATGGACTTAACGGGAGTTCACACACCTTCAGTGTATGTACCGGATGGAGGTGATGCAGTGCTATCTCCAGTAGATACCAGATAGAAATAGATCTATATAGAATTAACTCATTTCGTTCATTGAATCCAGATTTATTAACTGTACGAGGCCAACTTTTAACTGTAAAGGCTGACAGTTTCCTGACTTAAGAAAAGTAGTTGTATTTTATTTTACGTATATTCAAATTTTAGTCATCAATACAAAGAATAGAAAACTTGAGAGCTTTACAAATATGAAAAAAGATGTGACTTCTAAGTGTTTGAAAATAATGAATTATAATTATGTTAGTTAACAATGAACTGTAACCGAGCTAGTTTCTACAAACTATCGGACCAGTTCAGCATCTCTCTGTGTCTAGTAAAGTCCCATTGAATGTTAAGAGTGTGTCTGAATGTTACATGGATCCGGACAGTGCTCATCTTGCCTAACTGAAAGGTGTCCCTCTTGCAAAACATGGGGAAACAGAATATTTGGCCCTGCAGCAGGAACGCTGCTGTAGCCCCAAGGCATTTTTCTGTAGCAATACGTGGTTTTACTAAAGCAATAATTGTACGAATGAGCCAGACGAAGAGCAGCTCTGTAGGCTGGGGATAGTGAGGATTGAGTGTTGTGAGAGACAGAGTGTGGTGCTGTGATTGCCATTTCCTTGCCCCCGCACACCCAGCCTGTGCCCCGTGGCAGGGCAAGGGGGAGTCTGAGACAGCAAAGGGCACCCACGCTCTGTAACCTGCGTCTTGGGTGCACGCCTCGAAATAGCAACCACATCAGTTACCTCCAGCAAAGGTTAGCCCTCTATTTCCAGTCTCTTTTTATTAAAGATGTTTATATGACTCAGGAGGAGTCAATTAGTTTTTGATCTTATCAGTAAAACAGGTAACAAAAGCTTTTACTTTATTGTAAACTTTTTAGTTTGGGCAAGAAACTAAAGCGTCTGTTATTTGTGTGAATATATTATTTGCATAGTTAGTTTGATATTCAGTTTTGAATTTTTCTTTGTTTCCTGAAACTGAATTATTTAGTTTAATAACATCATCAGTTTATTGGTGTACTTTTGGGGGGGTTAATAAATGGATTTATACCAAGTGTTGTGAAAGCAGAAGAAAAATTACATTCTTTATGCCAATTACAGTTTTAATAAGGTTAGGTCCATGTTTTAAAATGAATTCTGTATGTAATGAAAATAGTTGTTCATTTTCTTTTTCACCTTCTTGTCACTTTTTTTATAATTCAGTGCAATTATTTCCTAACATGCTGTAGGAAATAACAATTACCTGTATGAAGAAATAGGATTTACAGCTGTAATTTCATGGCTTTTTTTTTTTTTTTTTTTTTTAATTAAAAACAGGGGAGAAGGGAGGAAGCATAGCCTTTTGTGTTTGAGGAGGACTAAAGCTTGACACAATGAGTTTGGGAAAATTTCTTAGTTGCTGCATTTTAAAATCTACATTTAACTCCAGGAGAAGTGATGACAGTGATATATTCTCAGTATTGGAAGACTGATTTCCCTTGGTTGTAAATGTGTCCCCAAACTGATGTAGTAAAGTACCCTCTTCTATCACGCAAGGACATTGGTTTTGCACCAAGCAGGGGGCAAGAAGAAATTTTTGATGCGTAAAATTTTGAAATGAATTATGAGCTGTGTGATTGCAAAAGTTAAGTGAGTTAGATTATTAAACAGTCATTCAAAGATAAGCCAGTGACACAAGCAGACGCTTACTGTATATGTGAACCCATCTTGCTAAAGTCAATCTCATGCATAATGAACGGTTTTGGGGGAATAATCATAAAGTGAAATGAGCATCTCTAGGTATCTAAGCATAATAGGAACATTGTGAAGTAACATTGCTTTGTGTAGGGAGAGATTTTGCTATTTGCAATTCTTTGTTCTGTAGTTGTGATTCTCATTTGAAATCGGCTTTCCTAGGAGTAAAAAAAATCTGTCCCTGCTGGTTTTAGAGTATACTTTACTTAGCATAAAGTTTTCCTTTGCATAATAGGAAGTTTAAGAGTGTGTGTGTGTATATGTGTAAGGAAGTAATTCATACTGATAGAATTAAGTAATCTATTTTATGTGTTCATCTATTTTTTCTTAACCATGTGTAATTTCAAATGAAACAGTGCAATATTAAGTGAATTCAATTGATGAGAAATAGAAATTGCGTTCTATGTAACATTGAATGTAGGGTAGATGAGTAAATAGAAGAAATAATATATGTCCTGCTAAATTCTAAGCATCCTGACAGCATAAAATACAGATTTTGCTCTGCAGTATCATTCCATTATAGCTTATTTTTTCAGCCTCTGGTAACATCAAGCATAGAAATACCAATAATTACGATGAATTTGTGCATCTGAGCAAATCAGCCATGGATTATTGAGGTTGCCCTTGGAGGAGGAGAAATCCATGAGGAGATGATTATGAGAAGCTCTGGGAGCTGAGATGTACACCACCATGTTGGTGAGAAGCAATGCTGAATCCCAACAAGCTCAAAGCATCTTCTGTCTGAACCTGAGACATCAGTCAGACAAAACTATGGTTATTTTTTTTTTTTAAGATGATCAGATATCTTCTAATACAGCAATTTCCACACTGAAAGAGTTTTATATGAAGGTTCATGAGCACTCTGCCTCCTAGAATGACATGGAGCATCCTGGTTCTGTTTTGTGATCTTTCCGTGATGAAGGAGATATTTTGTCAGTATCTTAGATTCGCAGAGCATATGCAGTTGCCAAAGCAATATGATATAATCAATGTGGAAGACATTGGGTCCCTCTCAGGGATACCAGTCATCTGCTTGGTTTTCCTCTGTTTTTCATTTAATTTTCCAGAATTGAAATTTTTGTCATGCAATTTCATGCCAAGTAGAGTCATTTTAATAGGGCTGCCATTACACTTACCTGCCTGTGTATCCTCTGGGTATGGATGAGTACTTTATTAGCCCTGGATGTATATACTGTAGCACGTGAGACTTTAGAAAGGGAGGGAAAAAACCAGTAAAGCTTAACACAAAACACAATTATTTTGAAAAAAGCTGAGGAAAGATTAAGGTGCCTATAAAAACAGATTACTCTTACATTCAAGATAGAACCACAAATTATTAAAAAACAGCAAACGCTTTGTACACCAGACTTAAAATGTTAAATCTTTCTTCTAGTCTGAAAGCATGATGTATTCCTTCCTTTCCCTTTGAAAGCAAAGTTACCCCTGATTTCCCGGTCAGTGAAGCGTGTGAGTGTGTATGTATTTCTTAAGCACGTTTAAGTTAATCAAAACCACTTGGGGATGTTCAGAGCAGCATTCAACTTTATTGCCTTTCTGAGACAGACCCAAGCATTTTAAAAATGATCATGCTGTTACATTTGGCTTTAAATATGCATGTTGATTTGAGAATCTTTTCGTTTTCCCAGATACTCTTGTGAATAAAATACTTACAAAAACCATAACATAAAAGTTAGTAAATACTCAACAAAAAATAACAACCTGAATTTCTACTTTTTTAGTTACAGTATGGTTTGATAGCAGTTTAGGTGTACTTATACAGCCTGATTTATTACTATGATAACAAATATCTGCAATAACAAATGTACATGGTAGGAATAAAAGAATTATGACACAAACCTACTTAGGTTAAATATTGTGGAACAACTGGGATAGACTAGTTTAAGATGAAGCCTTAGCACTGTTGTTGTACAGCTGTTTTCTCTATATAGACCATGGATATAATGTCTTTTGCATGTCTCTTCAGACTTATTTTTTGGTGCTGAGTGAAAAAGGTACTACGCTCAGAGACTTTCCCTGTATTTCAAAAAAATGGAGTTCTTCGGTCATCTTTCCCTTGAATTCTCCATGTGTCATTTTTCTTTCTTTTAAAGAATAGCGGTGTCAGATTTCCTCTCTCCTGCACCTTTGTGCAAAGCTTTTTTTTTTTTTTCTAGTGCTTGATGTAATTGATAGCATACGTAGAATTTATGGTACTGGATTCTAAAAAATATTCTCCAGTAGGTGAAGGGAAGTTTCAGCAACATTTACCTGGTGAGCTTCGGAGAGAGGATTATCACAAATGTGAACTTTCAGCTTCGTTACGCTCGTCCTTTCTCTGAGAAGATGGGAGTTCAGTTAGGGATATCAGAGACCTGCCACTACAGGGTATGACGGTTCAGAGTCACTGGCAGTGACAAGCTATTCCCCTGCTGGCTTTTCCCCCTCAGAAAGGTTCTGCCGTGCATATGGGGAACAACTCCTGTGGAGACCTGATGTGTGCCAGTCCTCGTAACGTTTCAGTTTGGTGGAACATATATCCAAATTGCCAAGACTAGTTACCCTGCTCACAGTGGCATGTACCTGAAGAGTATGTGCACTTTTTTTTTGTTGATTTATTTACCCATGTACTTTATGGCTCCTCAAAGAGACCTGAGAACATTCTCAAAGATGAGAACAGATGGGATCCAGCAAAGCAAAGGGTTAGGTTCTATATTAGGAAAAAGAAGGTAAACCAAGTTCTGTTTAGCACGAAATTTCTCTTTAGTTACCTCCCGTTTTTCAGTGCACTTGGGAAACTGATGATTGTAGTCTTGCCTTTTCCTTCCAGTCTCTCTTCCTACCAGGCTCCTCTGAGTCATATTGCGTTCCTTAACTAATACCTTTCTTCTTCCTTAAGTGTTCTCACTTCAAATTGCAATGTTTTCAAGAGTATTTATGCAATTTTATGAGTCATATGTTATAAAAATATGTTCGTACTTATCTGTTGAAACATTTATTCACAGTTTTCCCACATCATAGTTCTGATAGATAAGAAATTATTAACATAGACAGCAGACTTGATATTTATAGTGATTTTGCAAACAACCCTCTTCTGAATCTAGCATCTGCTATTTCAAATGCTCATGTTGTCCTACAGGATGCTCTCTAGGATGGATGGGTGTATCTTGAGATTTGAAACATGTCTCCTTTGTGTGGTCTTTGTTCCTCATGCCAAATGGCTGGCCTCTAAGCAGGTATGTAAAAAACCCTGTAGTTCAGTTGAAATCAGTGGAATTGCAGGACTCATTAGTTGTAGTTTTG
Organism: Fratercula arctica; assembly: GCA_947846985.1. NCBI lineage: Eukaryota > Metazoa > Chordata > Aves > Charadriiformes > Alcidae > Fratercula > Fratercula arctica. The sequence goes on from CANTUZ010000010.1 coordinate 35,142,620, forward strand.
GCCCCAAACATGGGCAGAGTAAATGCATGTCTGTCTGGTTCGATAAACATTCCAGCCATTACTGCAAAAGATCTCTAGGGATCTAATGAATTTATATTACCAAAGTGCGTGTTTCCTCCAGCCGGGAGGAAGATAACAGAGTTTTGGAAGCCTTATTTAATACTATCAGTGTAAATACAAACTTTCTTTTATCATGTTCCAAATTCTTATAGCAGCTCTTGCTTCTTTTTCATGGCCCCAAGTAGGTTCAGTTCTGCGACTAAGATCCTTTTGGCAGCACACTCTGGAAGCCTATCAGAAAGCCAGGCTTGGCCCCGTGGAGCTTCCAAAATCAGGGGCTGCCCTATAGTTCACTTCATGCTAAATGTTGTTATTGGTGGCACAGTTTTATTTGTGGATTTTATATGTTTCTAATCGTGGGAATCTTCTTTGCCTTTTGGCTTTCCCCAAACATTTCTTGCCACTTTTGTTCCTCCAGGTTGTGTGTGAAAACCTGGCATTGGCAGGGTTTTGTCATCCAGGGCTTTAATTAGAGCCATAAACATCAGCTGCCATGTGCCATGTAGCTTTCTGAGCCCTTTGCACAGATTGTGCTGAGAAGGAAGATACTTGGCAAATTTGTCACTGGCACCTAACCTTCTGTCCTCATTTGTAAATGGCAGCTATCTGTAATGCATATTTTTTAAACTATTTCTATTTTTATATACACAAAACAAGTAAACAAGAAGAAAATGAAGGAAGTAAACAGTCGCATTCATGGAAAACACAAGTGGTAACCTTGGAGACAGAAAACCAAAGGTGCAAAGCCGTTTGTTTTGAGCTGAAGTGCTACAGCAGTCTATTCATACTTCCTGTATAACGCAGACCTCTGCATTTCAGGAACAACAGAAACAGTAAGCATACATCTTACCCGTACAGTTCTAAATATGCCTGTAGGAGAGGAGAGGCTACATGTGATTGTGAAAGATTGGCTAGGTTTTCTGTGCTCCTTGCACCCAACAGGTTGTGACTCAGGCTGTTCGGTTTTATTTCCTTTTATATGTGGATTTAACTTGAGGATGCAGACCGGTACCCCATAGTCAAAGGCATGTTTTCAGTTTTGAATACAGAAGAGGCTGTATTGCTGTAGGGGAGAGAGATACACGCTATCCCGCTGCTTTCTAAAAAGAAGGAACCACTGCCAATCTTTTTTGCCCAGTATTTCAGATCTATTTTCTGATAGTATCCAGAAGAGAACAATGATGCTTTTTTAATGCTTATTTCATAATTAAATGCTAATTGCTTGTAGTTGCTTCTTACAGTGCCTGGGATATTTAGAGCTGGAAGTACTATTTCTGATATTTCCATGATAAGAAAGGAAGTTTGGTCTCTGTACTCTGCTAACTATAGCCAGTTGTGAGTTATTAATGGCAGTAGTGTCGTAGCCAATCTGTAATAAGATAAATTAATGTTCTTGAAATCTGCAACAGAACAAATAGTGCACAGCTCTACAATTTCAATGAAAATGTGTGTCTAGGTCTCTTAACGTGTTAGTTATGATACAGAAGCAAGTCCTTGCTACTTCAGTCCCAGGTTTTTTCTTACTGCATTCAATATATTTAAATTTGCTCCCACAGTTTCAGCTTTTGATATGGAGCAGGTTTTTGTATGTACAATGCATGGACATTGCCAGGGGCAAAGAGAGAGATTTGATAGCTAGGTTGGCAGATAATAAGTTGTTTCTCAACGTTGCCTGCATATCTATTGTCAGGGCTATTGGGGATATCTAGCAAATGTGAAGAAGTGTGCCAAAACTGGCAGTTATTAGGTAGTCTCACCAGGGCAAAACTTTAACTGAAGCTAATGGGAATTTTACCTGATTATCAAGTCTGAAATTCAGGGCATAACTGATAACATCACTCAGCAAGGTTGCAAATGTCTCATACATCATATATCTACACCTGTAACCTCATCTGCTTACACCCGAGCAACTTTATGAGTTACTGTGAATTTTATTTGACTTGAGATAATCTGAGCCTAAATTTCTATAGATCTTTCACCTGTTCAGAGCAAAGTACGTTTTGTTAGAAACACATTGAGCATTACAGCTGGACTTCAAGCTATTTCTGCTCTGAAGATGAGCTCTATTCTTGTGTTAATCTTAATGGTAAGACTAACTCTTCTCGTGCTGGCGGAACTAACTGCACACCTTTCTGACTTGGCTTTGAGGTTACAGAAAACACAGGGTCTTGCAGAGGGAAGACGATCTTCATTTTTTCTCATGATAATTTTCCATTTAATCATTTCTTCTGTCAGGGAATCTAGCTTCCTTGCTGACTCAGATCAGATGTCCTCTTTGTTCTCTTATGGCTTTCAATATATTATTAACAAAAATTACAAATTTAAAAAAAAAAAAAAGGTTTCTTCATCTGCAACTCAAATATGAACAGAACATGAAAAAAAAACCAGCAAATCACTGTGTTCCTGATTTTCTTCTTCTGTGATTATGTTACGGAAAACTTGCTAGGTTTGAGTTTTCCATCCTTTCCATCTTTTCCATCCCACTTCACAATTCCTTGTAGCATTTTTCCTTTGTTGCTCAGCTCCATCTTAACATAAACTAAAAATAAGTGAGTTCCTTTTGATTCATTTAATTCTGGTGCCATCTGGGATTGTAGCAGTTCTGCTGTTTCTCCATCCTTGTAGACAGCAGCATATATTGCTTTTCAGGTTTTCAGGCTATGATCTAATTTGCAAACAGTTGAATGATTTTCTCTTTTATGTACTTGTTTGAGGATTACAAGGAAGACTGGAGTCAGTTTTTGAAGGGACTTTTTACCATCTAGAGAAACACAACCTCGCAGTTTAATTTTAATTGATGGCCAAATGGGCTGGAAAGTAAACTACCCAAAAGCCTAATGGAGGCAATGTTTCCCTTTCTAAATCCTAACACAGGAATGAAATTGAACTCAATATAAAGAACTAGGCTTGTTTACAGTAGAAAAATCTGCTTTAAAAACAAAAAAGCTTTCTTTTTACCTGCTTTCTGGTGAGTGTTCTTGAATAGAGATTCTGGAAATACACTCAAGTCAAGGGATAAAATTACTCAAATGCTGACAAGGGCTCTGACACTCCATCTTCTCTTCTGTGTCTTGTTTACACAGATCTTTGTTTGCACTTACCTCCAAGGGCTTTTCCGTGTCATTCCTCTACGCTGCATCTCCCTCCGTCTGCCTGGTGCTTGAGAATAAGTCATGAAGTGGAATGTTTCATCTCTGCACATTTCTGTTGTAATTTTCTAGTTTTGAGTTTTAAAACTGGAAAATGTAAAAAAGTGTTACAGTTCCAAAAATATGCTTTAGTACATGCTTGTAATTTTTTCCTCATCTGTGAAAGATCATTATACCACTCTCCTGTAAGTGTGAGCTGACATCTCTCTCGAGCAGCAGGGGACCCTGGAGGTGAGGCACGGGCTGGAGGCTTAGAGGCTTTGGCTTTACTTGTACCTGCCTGCAAGGTGAGGTGACCAAGTGTTGGCCCACAAAGCTGATTTTCTAGGAATCCTTGTACTGCAGCTCCCCTAATAACAAGATCTGTCTTTTTAAAATACATTGAGACCTGCAGTTAAATAATACCATCAGACCGGCATCTCAGAATTCGGATATCTTAAGGTAATTCAGATTAGTTTTGGTTTTGTTTGGAGTGGTTGTTTTTATTTTTTATTTTATCTGCATTTTCTGCATCCTGACTCACGCCATGATCTTGTGTCAGGCATACGGTAAAAATACTGCAGGCACTGGAATAAATCTTTTTCCAGAGGAGGTGGCCCTGGAATGAAGGTCGTAAGGCTGTCTTGTGGCATTGATTCATAGAGGCAGTCGGTATATCCCAGAAATGAACACTACATTGCAATTCATCTAGAAATGAAAGAGTAAATAATTACCTCAAAAGAGATGATGCAAAGGGGAGGATAAATGGTGTAGTATCTATGGGAGCTTTGCACTGGCATATAACCTTTGGAAAAGACACAGGAAAACACTGCAGAAAGATTTAGAAGCACAGCTGAGGCCAGGATCTGAATATGGTGGAATCTGGGATAGGAAGAGAGAGAGAGAGAATGGAATTCAGTTCAGCTGTATTTAATCATAATTATTCAGACTGATACAAAACGAACATTGTGGCTTGTTGGCAAGACAAGGATACATCCAACGATTTAGCCTTTCCATTACTCTACATACAGGAAAACAAATAAATACTCTCTTTCCTACCGTGGAATGAGAGCGTCTCATGGGCTAGTCTGCTGGAGATGTTTGTGAGGTACACAAGGGAAGAACAGAAAAATTATGGATGCAATTTATATTGTACTGTGTTTTTAGTATTTTAGTATGTTTTCTCTTTGGTTTTTGAGGGAGATTGGCAAAAAAAAAACCCACCCAAAGAGGAATCCGAGACCCATTTTCAGATGTGATTGAACTAACTTGACTAGCGAACCTTTTTCAGCTTTTGTTGATGAAAACGTACACTCAAGTGGCAGTAAAAAGCTTTTAACAGTAAACCTGTAAATGTTGTTGGAAATGGTAATTAAGGAGAGTTTTATGCATGTTTTAAAGAACACGCACTCGAGACAGTAATTGTTACCATGGACATGGGATATGATCAGCTTTCATGCTTCTACATTGAAGAAAAGACACTCCAGAGTGATACCTGTGTTTTAAAGTGCTCATGAGCAGAATCTTTCTCTGTGGAGCTTCACATTTTCCTGAGTTAATAGCAATGTTCTATTTAATTATAGAAGTGCAATATCAAAATATAAGACTTCTAAATCATAACTTTAAAAGATACTTAGAAATCATAAAATATTGTATACAACCACTCATCACCATATATGCCTTCCAAGCAATGACAATTAGAGACCTGTATTGAAAAACATGCAGAATAAATGATGAAATCTGTTCACAGTATTACAAATGCAGAGTTGTAGCACCAAGACTTCCTTGCACTGTATGGAAATAGCCTATGTCTATGTTTTACTAGTGGGTTACTAAGAAACACAACAAAAAGGGTAAGAGTTGCAGTATGTGTAAAGATAAGTCTTAGAATGAGCTATATTGCAGCATGAGTAGGATGTATTATATGTAAATATTAATCACATAACATATAAAAACTCAGAGGTAGAACAAAAGATATTCTATGTGAAATGCAAAATGCACAAGTTTTATAGTACTGTAAATTGTTTTCAGAGATAATGGAATCATTTAAGACATACAGATGTAAGCACTAATCATCAAATAACTATTGAGAGATAAAAGTTTTTTCCCTGAATGAAGCTTCGCACATAAAAATATGAGATAATAAAATAACAGACACAGATCATAAAGGATATAAGACTCTGAACCCATGATGAAGTTTAAGTTGAAAAGGGATGTAATGTTTTAATTTGCAGCATTCTGGAGAGGTACAGTGAAAAATCCAAGAGGAAGAGCAGAATGTCAGAAGGGGACCATGAGATGGTGTAGAGGTGACCAGGTGCAGGTCATTGTTGCATGCAGTTGAATGCTAAATGGAATATATTGAAAGAGAATCCTTGCATAATAATAGCAGAGAATTGAAAAAAAACCAAACACATTGAAGGAGGGATGTTCAGTCAGGGATAGGTTCTGTAAAAAAAGAAACAGGTTTTAAAAAAATCCCATATTAAATCTAAGGAATTGATATGCTATTAAAGAGTGTATCAAACTTTGGGGAAACACTGCTTTTTAGCAGTCTCTAGTTCTGGTGTAAAAATGTGCTGTGAACTGTGCTCACAGGTTCAAAGAAAGTTATCACAGACAAGTGAAAAACCTGCAACCCTCTCCCGCTTATCAAATATGATTCAGCCTCCTATGAACTCATATTTTTTGAAGATGAAACTGGATAGTGCTTGGAGGGAAAAAAAGGAAATTATGAAAATCTTCAGATTCCTGTATGCAAAGTGTATTCTAATTTTTTGGAGAGAGTACGTCCATCAATTATAAGGCTATTAGATTCACCCAAGTATCTCTAGTATTCCAGACAAACTGCACAGAACTCACAAATGAGCACACATTAGTTCTTGATACACATTTTGGAAGGGAGGTTTACTTAAATAACTCATCAAAATGTATGTATTTCTGAATAGCACAAAGGATAGGAAAAGAAGAAATGTCTTCCCAGTGCCGCTCTTCTTGCAGTTATTTGGCACTCCAAAGTGCAAAAGCATTTTATTTATCTTAAATGCCTTTAGATAGAAATTACTTTAATAGTCTACTTATTTTGTCAGTTTTTTTATTATGGATCTACCCCTTACGTGGATTTACAAAGAGGTATCAATGTACTATCATACTTGTAACAATAATATTCCGAGTTCTTGTTGGAAGTGGTTTGCAAGTTGCTTTAGCTGCATGAGCAGGTTCCGAATTGCTTGTTGCAAAGCTCTGGATCTCTGGTGGAACCAACCTCTTCATACGTATGTTTTTCCGACGTAAGATGCAAACTGGGCTGTGCAGGTAATCAGTCTGCTGGCAGTATGAAAGAGCTCTTATGAGTATAGCAATACGCAGATTCTAATGGGGACTGAGAAACTGGTTTATAAAACAGTGTGTAGTCTGCTAATTTCACTTCATCACGTTGTTCCTGAAGAGCATGAATCCTGTGGCACTATTCTGGATAGCACAGGAAAAAGCTTCCGACTGAGGCTTTTTTTCTGGAATTTTATCCCTGAAAATGCGAAGGACCAATGTCTACATATATTCCCAGCTATCTTCGTGTGTAGATTATTTTTTGAAAAAATGAACAGGGAAGTTTGAGCAATTAAAATTTAGGGAAATCAGGGCAAACTCTCAGGCCTCATCTTGACAAGAACTGTAAAATTTTCAGGTATTTAGTTCAAAAACCAAAAGCCAGGTTCAGGAATGGTTGTTTTTTAAACAAAATTGTATAAAAAGAAATACTATACTGCTGGTCAAGATCTATCTTACTAGTCATATTTGACTTTTTCTAGATAAAATTAGAGTAACAATAGAGCATCTAAAAAGCTCTATTTTTTAGTAAAGATGAGTAATCCAGATACTTATAATGCAAATACCACCTATTCCCCCCCTCCAAAAATTTGTTGTCTTTATTTCCCCAGATAAACTACACACAAAAATAAAAGCATATCATATCCCTGGCTGCCTTCAGCAAATTGCCTTGAAATATGCTTTACTGGTTTAGCAATACTGTGACTTTATCTCTTTTACATTAACATTTTTTTTTGTCTCAAATTCTTTCGATACATTTGTTATGATATGCAGTATGTCACTGCTATTTTAGAAGAGTCACAGAAATCTTTGTGGTGGAATTTGTAAGGAATTTTAAAGCCCTAAAGCCTCTCTGACCAAGTAAGATCACACCAGCAGTTACAGTGCTGATCAAATGCACTTTTTACATCCTCAGCCACATCTCGAGTATTGTATCAGAGGCTGCTTCAAAAGAGCAGGAGGATGGAAGTTCTTCTGGAAACTTTTGCACTGTATGTCTACAGGACAAAAAAAATCTTTTTAAAGCAACATCAGAAATAAAAAACACTAGTCTTCGCTATGACTCTTCTATTCTATTATTTTTTCTAGCTAAAAATTTCAACTGATGCTTTCACTGACCTCTTTTAACATCTTATTTTTTCCTAAGCTGATGTATAAGAAAAAAAAAAAGTAACTGTTGGACAACTGTAATTCTTAAGTCAGCATGTTCTGTTCAGTTTCACTAAATGAGAAGAACTTTAAATGTGCTCTCCCTTCTGCGCCCTTTTTGATCATAGTACTAGGATGGGCCTGAAATGCAGCCAGCTTTCCTGTCTTTTGAGGTACAAATCAAAACAAAAACCCACTGTGGAATCTCATCTTGTAGGCAATGCTCACATATTTGATACCAGAAAACGGATGATGATACTATTGTTACATTACTGTTTAGGCTACTGATCAGGCTGCTGTTGTAAGTGCTGTACAGGTTTGGAACAAAAAGACTATAAAAGTTCTATGCAAATTACAAATCAGTAGTTTGGAACAGAAAGTGCAGCGTGTCCAATAGACTAGGCAAAATTCAAGACAAACTGCTGCCAGGTAATCACTGTAATTTATAAATATGTATCCTACAGATAGAGGGAGCAACTCGCTTTGTTGAAGAGATGCTGCACAGAACATGCTTTATTCTGGTCCCATCATTGTTCTTTAGCAGTATGACTATCTCTTTTATCTCTTTTTCGTTAACAATTTTTTTTGTCTCAAATTCTTTCGATACGTTTGTTATGATATGCAGTATGTCACTGCTATTTTAGAAGAGTCACAGAAATCTTTGTGGTGGAATTTGTAAGGAATTTTAAACCCCTAAAAACCCCTACAAGAGGTTGGAAGACTCATAGAAAGCTGAAAATTTTAGACCAACTAAGCAGCATTGTTTTCCTTCTTCATGAATGCTATGTTGGATGCAATACCTTTATTTGTGTGTTTAAGAGTTGGAGTTGCAGCTTGTGGGGACCTTAGGAAAATTCCCCAGTGAACCATCCCATGTCTTGTTTACATCCAGGAATGGCAAAGCCTTGAAATGTTTGACCGTTGCTATCAGCACTTCAGCCCCCCTTCACTTCTTCCAGGGTAGAAAACGATGATGCTTGCTCTCTTCAGTGGAGTCATGAAGAATAAAGGAAGAGCATTTGTGGGACTTTGTGAATTGTTGAACATATTGCCAGTGAGAACTTGTCTTTAAACTGGTGGGAAATGTCCAGTACAAACAGATGGCCAGGCTTCGTTCAGCTCTATGCTGTATAGCACACAACAGTTTTTTCTCTTTTATTTTTTAGAGCATTCTCATTTCAATCAGATTAGTGACAGGGGATATTCATAGCAGTCTGTGAATGCCTGGGCACTGAGTGGCCGTCTTCTGCCAGAAGTACCTGGCCTGTTGCTGGGGATGCAGAGATTAATTCTTCCCCCCTTTGCTGGACTGCACAAGACAGAAAAAGCATCTCCTGCTAATGTTATTGTGTTGGGATTCAGCTTGTGAGGGCATTTCTGAGGAATGAAGGATGGAGAATGGACTATTAGGATATAGCTATTTCCATTTTTATTCCTGAGGACCATCCTCAGGACAGAATATGCCTTTCTGGTTGCCTTGCAAGAGGATATACATGCTTGATCAGGTACTTTGCACTGACGTGTAAGGCTTAACCCCAGATACGCGTTTATGAGAAAGTGCTGAATGCAGCAGTTCGTTGTGAATGCAGCCCTGTGTGTACTGCTAAGATTATTTTTTTTTTCCTCACTACAGAGCACTGAAGACACTTGATCTTTACTTCTTCCCTTCCCATCTTTCCCTTCCTGGGACCAGCACTGTGGTGTAGTTAGGTTCAGGTTCTAGAAGTTTGCTCTACTGTATCATACAGTATTTACTTTATGTAGTAGAGTGGACAAAGTCTGTGTGTGCAATTGGAAACCCATACCAGATGGTTCACCTTGGAGGCCACAGAATTCTCTTGGGAAAAGGAGAGGCACATTCAAGTTCATACTAAACTGTTCTCTCAGATGCAGTCTTAGTGCCCTCGCCATGACACCCTACCAGCTGGTTCTACCAGGTATCTCTTTTTCAAATCAGTTTTCAGATGTTACCATTCCAAGAAAAAAAATAAACTCTTGAAAACATCTTTACCAAGATTATCAAACGAACAAAGATGATTCCAGCTCGATGTAGTCCTTTATTTGTTGTAAACAAATCAGATGTTGGCTACATGAGCATCTTGTTTCATTTCTGTTATTTACAGCCTAGGCTGACAGTTAACCTTTTAAAAACTTTCAATTAAAACCCAGCTGCAGAAGTCTTTGCTTTCACCGGACTCTGAAAATGTCCCTTTTTTTTTTTTTCATAATGTATTGTATACTTCCCTGTGGTCTTTAAATTACCTGGTCATCAAAAAGGCATTTACATGCCTGTTCAAGTAAGTGCACTCAGCAGTGCCGACAGAAAGCTATGCATAAGGATATAGTTTATGTATGCAGGTTGTAATGTAATAAAAAATCAGTCACTTCATGTTCCTAGTTTTGTGATATTTATCATCATAAGCAAGTAGCAGATAGAGGCTGGAGTGAGGAAATGAGAGGGCAGTGGAGGATATCGTTATAACCAGTAGAAGACATATCTCCTAAGTGAAAGCAGATTCTTGCAAAATCCCAGGTAAACGCTGTTGACAGTTTCCTTTATGTCTCTAAGTGTCGCTGGCCTAAACCAGCCCTGTAAATTAAGCTGCTCAAGAACAGTACGTAACAGAACGGACGTTCTGCCAGCTGCTTGCAAGTGCCCAACAGGACGCCATCATTTTCTATAAAGGCACCTGAGTGAGCTAATTGTGTGGCTAAGGAAGCATCAGCAGGTTACAAAAAATCATTAGTCACCTCTGCAATATACCTGGTACCTCAGTACATTTAAGCAAAGCAGAACTGTGCTGTAGTCTACAGACAGGTTCAAGGCTCTGTGCATAATCAACAGATGCGTGTCTGCAATTAGAAAGCAACCATCTCTTCCAGTACCAAGTCAATGCAGAAGAGCTGCGAGAGTGGCTGGAAGCAGGCTGTACTTCCGTTATTTTACTTAGGCACCCACAGCATAATGCACTGAGATGATCTGATGTGCAGCACATGATTCAGTTCTTTGAAATCCCACCCACTACGTGCTATATGAAGTCTAAACAGGTTTTAAGTTTTCAGATCAACTGTAGAACAGCAAATGATATCAGGTCAAGCATAATGATACAATGGCAAGGTTGGATGAGGTGCTATCTGGGAGAAATTCTATGGTACAAAGCTAACTTCAAGAAAAATAAAGGTTACCATATTTGAACTACAGCTTGAATTTATATTGAATCAGTATTTTGACTTATGAGTACATGGCATATTTTTCACCTGATGTTAGGAGCTCCAAAGCTGGTTCATTTTAGATTTGAGTCATTGCTTGGATAAAGTAGATTGAAAAAGTGCTGCTCTGTCAAGTGGAAAGTCTTCTGAATTAGTCTTGACTATTGTATGCTAGATAAACCTTTATCATTACTCTTTTCAGCTCCATAAACAATAGGGATGAATCCCTATTGGGAATAGAAATAACGCTTTGGTCACCTTTACTTACTCTAAGCAGTGCCTGACTCCACATGGATTTCCCTGCAAGTCTGAATCTGCCCAAAGGATAAGGCAGTGATTTCTGGCAGACAATCCAGAGTGAAGAAATCTGCTGTGATTAGCTATGGGCAAGGTGGTAAAGGGATCTCTGAACTGTTCTGATACTGATGTTCAAGCTGTGTCCCTGAAAGGCAGCCTCAGTGTATCTCACTGGCATGTTTCTTACAAAAAAAAAAAAAAAAGAAAAAGAAAAAAAAAAAAAAGGTGGCATCTGGAAACAATACTTTATTCTTTGTTGTGGATTATTGAGATCCAACTGAAGCCTGACATCAGCATTTTAATCTTGTCCTGCAATTGCTTGAAGAAGGAAAAGGGGATGTGAAGTGAGTCATGAGAAGGGACCAGAGTGGATGATGTTAGTCCTGGTTTCCTTCTCCTGCCCTGCACACAATGTGTTAGGAGAGGAGAATTCGCCAGAGATGACATGCTGAGAGCAGTAGCACTCGCCAACAGTCAGAAAAAGCACGTTGCTGTATCTGCAGATTCATGCTCTCAGAGACTCTTGTTCAGCAAGTAATACGTTGTCTGAGCTAGGTATTTGTGTTGTCAGACAAGCATCCAGGAAGAGCTGTCCGTTTTCAGAGCAATTTTCAAGGCTTGTTACATCCTGTGGGATCTGTCTGGTCCATCAGTCAGGCTGTGGGCGAGGGTATAGCGTTATGGAAAACAAGCTGTTGCTGTTTGTCTCAGTCCATCTGGTGAAGCATCAAATGCATAGGAGCATGTGGTCCAGGTAGAGTAGCTGGGGCAATGCACTGCTGGAATTTAGAAAATCTGGGTATAGTTTATTTGACTCATTTGACTGCCTGATGAAGACAAATTTTCACCTATGCCAGACTGTGTACACGTCCCATTTTATGAGACCTCTTACTATTTTCCGTGCTGGGTGGTCTAACTTCCAGTGTGCCTCTGCATAACCTCCTGTGGCAGCTACTACTTGTCACAACTCAGTAATAGCTCTCAATACAGTCCTCCCTAGAAATCCCATGTCATTTATGCTGCTTTTATATGTATACCTTCCGAATTTCGCCAAATTCGGAAGGTATAGAATCAAACAAGCCTTGAAACTTGGTGGCGGCAGGAATTAGGATTTTCAAAGCTAAGAGGTTTCCTTGGTATTAAGACATTTTTATGTGGGAAGTGGTCTACTTCCTTCTTGCAAACACTAGAAATGTAATAAGCATCCAAGTCATACGCTTTTTTTTTTGACTGCCTTAACGAGAAAGTTATCAGCATTTCTAGTTTATTATATGGAAGCTACATAACAAATACTGGCAGTATTGTGCACTTGCACTTAGAATGCAAGTAGTATATGAAAGTGGTTTTAAATAGTATTAAATATTTTCTTGTAGAATTTCTAGAACCCAAACTTAATTATTGGAATAAGATTCTGAACATTCAACTTGCACTCTAATTGCCCACTAGTTCTTCTGTCCACATGCAGCTATGGTGTCACAGCCAAATAAATGAGTGAAATACAGTGAATGTTAAAATATATGTGTACACGCACACTGTAAGTTGACAAATGAAAAAAATGTGACATTGTAAGAACTTTAACAAATCTTGTTATTTAATGTTCAATTTAACGATTAAGTGGTCATATAGACGTTGGATGTGCTGCCACAGTAAATACTGCTTAATTTTAGTCCCTTACTCCTTTGGCCTCTTATGCAATAGTTTGGCATCACATTTGCCTATGGAAGTATTGCAGTTTCTAAACTCGCATGGTCCCTCTTCCTAGGAGTGCAGCAAATGGGTGCAGAGAGGTGATTCTTATATCACACCATGTTTTTCTCTTAGCTAGATGATGAAGATACAAGACACAAGTACTGAAGGCATAGGCTGGCTGCTTGATGGTGGTGACGTGCTGCGGGGAATTGTTTTTAGAGAGTAGTCAGCTGGTGGAGAGTGTATGGCTGAACCCTACCTGTAATCCAGGCCCTGTGTATAAAGAAACATGTACTTTTATTTTGGGACCTTCGGTAGAAGTAACTTGGAGAGCACACTTGGCCCCCAGTCTTCCTGAAATACCCTGTTGGGTGCAGCCAGCACGGCTGTGGAACAGCCTGACGCTTGCTTTTGCTGCCTTCTGCCTGCTACATCTAGAGCACAACATCAGTTTGCAATTTCACTCTCTTCTGCTTCTCCCAAGTCCCTCATTATAAAGCACAAGCCCTAGCTACAGTAGCATCTGTGTGGATCTCCAGTATACAAAACCAGAATTAACATTTTTTCTCTTCCTTTACAGAGCAAGGAGGTTCTTTATAGAAGAATTAGCTTGATTAGCTCACTGGTTTTCATGCACTTGTTTGTTTGCATGGTATGAAGGCTTTTTCTCTGAATGGGAGGAATGTTTAGCATCTGATTTTACTGAACTGAAAAGATTTCTCGTCTGTATAATTAGCCTTATTTATATGATTAGAGTTTATATACTAATTGCTTGGGGTGTTTTTTAGTTTGCCTTCCCTGTACGTAGAATATTCATCAGACAGCTCATGCCAGAAAGTCAGAGGTTGAACAAGATTGTTATTTTTCATGTCTCTACAAGGACTGCATTTGCCACTGAAGCAGTGAGTTGTTGAACGTTATCTAAACACCAGTTAATGTCAGCATGTTTTCCTGAGTGACATGATGATAAATTCTGGGGGAAAAATTTAATCAAATAAATAATCTAGTGCCAAGAAATCCCATAATGAAATCAAGACTTAACAGCTGGCAAATATACCACTTAGCATCAGCCACTCTTCTTGAGGTATCGCAATAGTATACAATGAACACTGCAAAAACTTTTTTCTCTAGCGCTTAATATTATCTTTTCTAAACCTAATTCATTGTGTGCAAACATCACTGTCTTTTATAATAGTAGCATGTATTCATGCTCAACATTGTTCTTGTCTCTCTCTCTAGCATGATAAAGACTCTGGTGCATCCCATACATTTAAGAACTTAATCATTCAATTATCCAGTAAAAGTAAAAAAAAAAATTATGTGAACATGCTAGTGAGAGAGAGGAATCAGACTCACTTACAAAAAAAGACAGTCCAAACCCGAGTGCCACCTAGATAATTTACCATGCTCAAAATGTGAAGTATTTAATAATGAACTGCATCTTCTTTATAGATATTTTAAAGATTGTATAGATTATCTAGTAATAGCAATGGAATTAGGATTATTAGAAATAGCCAAGTAGGATAATTTCTTTTTAATCCATAAGCAGTCCTGTCAAGCAAAAATACTCACAAGGTTGTCACAGAGGAATCTGTTAAGCCTGTGGTTCTGTTGCTTTCTGCTCTCAGAGAAACCAGAGCTCTAAGGCTTCACCGTGTGCTGGCCTTCATCACTGGTAATGCTCTGTTACATACCCTACAAGACCTGCATTGGAGGACTAAATAATTCTGGGAAAAGCAGAGAAGCTGAAAAGGCTGCTAAAAGCGCAGTGCAGCAGCGTGGTGTCTGTGTATCTGATCCTCTGCTTGTCTGCATGTGGGCACACGCTCATTTTCCAAACATGACCTGCCAGGGCAGCAGAAGGGAACACATCACCTACTTGCTATCGAGAAATGGCACATTCCTTTCAAGTTTAACTCAGCTGCACCCTGACCCTACAGGGCTGTTGGCTGAGATGGGTCGTGTATTAAACAGCGTTAAGGGGCTGAATTCAGTGTAGTTGGTTCCTAGCTTGTTAAATAACAATAAACAAATCACTTCTCTGTTTCTTCTATCTGTAAAATGGAAATTACAGAGGAGCGTTAAGAACTTTGGGTGAAAAAGTTCTGCTTAGTGATGTTTGTGACGTTGTAACACAGCAGCGAAGGCAGGATTAATGGTCAGGTAATTTAAAGACTTACAGAATTTTCCGAACTGAGGAGTGATAGAGAGGTAGTTTAGATGCAGGAACTAAAAATCAGTTATTGATACAGCTGTATAGTAACGGTAGTAAATGCTGTTGTTATAGAATGCATAAATCATATTGCTTCTGTGTTGTAGTTTAATTTGCTTAGCTATAAACTCCCTCCCTTATTACTTAAATGAAAGCACACCTGCTTTTGTACACATGCCCCTCTTTGTGTTTAAGATGATGTAACACAGTTCATCTATTAATACCTGACTTGTTTTCTGCTTAGGTGGATATGATCACTACCATCCATTACCAGTTTTAAAACCCCTCTGGATTTGGGTTTTCCGCTCCTTTTTACAGTCTCATGTGACAGAAAGTATTTCCTCCTATTCAATGTTTTCATTTTGGAAAAGCCCAGGTTGCGGTGCTATCCCAGTTGTCATTATTTCTTGCTAGTGCTTTAGAGAAATTCTTAAGCTTTAGTAAACTCATCCGACAGGATATGGTTGGCAATAGAGAAATATTTGACAAAAATTCTGATATTTCAGGCAATCTCATCAAAACTGTCAGAACTGTCATTAAATCATAACTCCTTCTGGAGTGTGTCTCTATTTCTGTCAAGGCCTCTGAGATCAGCCTCTCGCTTTCACTAGACTGAAACTTTTCTTTTACAGCAGACAGCTCCCGAGTGGCGTATCTAGCTGCAGCCGTGTGTTTTTCTTTGTTAATGCCAGTAGTGTTAACAGCATTGGATTGAATTAAGCTTTACTAAGAGTGGAGCAGTTAGGGAGGATCTTTAAATACCTCTGAAGTAATTCTTCCTCATGAGAGAATAATTTGAAA
Organism: Fratercula arctica; assembly: GCA_947846985.1. NCBI lineage: Eukaryota > Metazoa > Chordata > Aves > Charadriiformes > Alcidae > Fratercula > Fratercula arctica. The sequence continues at coordinate 35,158,493 of CANTUZ010000010.1, forward strand.
AATTAAAAAAAAAAAAAAAAGCCTAGTGCTTAAGAACTCACACAAAGAACTTCATTGCTGTCACTGAATTAACCATCCACATGTATCACACAGATGTATGAAATAAGAAGGCATCAGTTTTTCCTCCAAACTCTGCGAAAGCATGGGAGCCTTGAATAGATGCTCCAGATGCAAACAAGTGCTCAAGATGGACTTAAAGTCCTACAATTGGGGCTGAGATTCAAGTGACATTATGAATAGCTTAGTTGTAATTACCCTCTCCAGTCAGACTGGATTGTCATATAAATAAAATGTTTTAAATCAAATGAAACACAGGATTTCAGTGAGAAGAGATTGTCACGCTCAGTGTAAGCATATTGCAAGAAAAGACTTGTTTCCCCCTGATCCAACAGCCTTGGAGGGGATTACAGCAGCCAGGCTTCCGAACAGCTGATACGCAGACAGATGTGTTATTTCAGGTACCTATTACAAGAATATATTGAAGAAAACGTATTGTGGGGCTGAAGCATAAGCTGATAGAGCAGAAGGAGCTGTTTCCATGGGTGTAGTAACTAGCCGACTGTTGTCGTCCTGTGCTGCTGTAACTATGGGAGTGCTTTGAGCAGTTTTGTCCTGTTGGTGAATTTACTGAGTGTATAAGTTACATGTGAATTAAACCCATGGCCAGCTGTGATTTATGCAGACTTTTACCGGACTGTAGAAATTCTACAGTGTGGCAAACTGCACTCCAAACTGCAGTTTCCAAATGGGTTATCACAGAAATAAGGATTATTTGAAAACTGAAACAGTTCTCAAATCAGTGATGATTGAGCATAAATGATGCTGATTTAAAGCTCTTAAAAAGGTAGTGATGTAAGTACAGCTTTTATATATGTCAAACACCCAATTGCTTTGGAGCCGATTCTTACGCTGTCACCCCGTGTTTCAGGTAGCTCCCTGCCGCAGTCAGTGAAGTCAGTGAAATCCTAGTAGGACCTTTCCATCATCTCCTTTCCAGGGCAGTGTCTGCTGTCTCTACAGTTTCTCATTGCTGTTTGCCAAAACTAGAGAATTCTTGGTTTCTTCCTGGCTTATGTATACTGAAGTGCTTTGTCTCACCCCCGCCCCTCAATAATTTCCATGACTGTTAGAAGCGCAGTGCGTAGGGTGCCAGTATCGCTTGTTAAAACAAAGCCACGCTCTCTTCCTGTCCCCCTTGTGTTCAGGATGTTCAGAATCTGCTGGTTTATGACCTGCTGGCTTTCCAGTAGTGAAGAGTATTGATTTACATACCAATAAATATCTAGTAGGCATTTTTCCTTTTTTAATCATTGTTCAGTAAACACAGCTGGACACAAATAAATTGACATCATAGTTAAGGCCTCCTAACAGCTCTGCTCCCATCTCCTGGGGCCTTTCTGTAGCCTCTAGGATTTTTATAAAGATGTTTACCCTAAAAAAATTGCACGATAATCTAATTATTTTGTTATAATTATTCTCATAATTAACTTTGCTGTGTTTAAAACTTAAAGCAAGAAATAAATTAGAACATACCACTATATTATGAGGAGCTTATCTTATACTTCTTAAAATTACTTCTGATTTTTATTTCATTTTATTAGTCTTGTTGATATGATCGGTAAACATCTTCTCAGCCACTGCCGAATCAAAATAATATTTACTTCATTTTTATTGCACCTCAATAAAAACATAAATGACAGATGAATAGTAAGAAGGAGCAGAAACGTGATTTTATGCTATTTTAAATGTGAATGTGTTACATCTAATTTGCTGAAGTGTAACAAATATTGATAGGCCTGAATTGTTTTGTGGAAAAAATGCATACTGTAAATTCAGTTTCTTGTTCAGTTTGTGGACTAGATACTTCCTTATCTATTTCCCTTGTACGAATACAGAAGTTCTTGATTTTTATTTTTCTTATTTTTTAATGTCATTGTCATTTCATACAGATATAGAACTGTTTTGCACTGGCAGAATAGCATGAAAATCTCTTTGGAATACGTGTAATTTAATTTATTATTCATCAGTATTTTCTGTGTAGTCTTAGACAGCAAATTCCTCGATAACAGTTCATGAGCACTTCTGTTTGTCTCTCTACAGCTTTGTGTTTGACAAGTGGCGTGGGCCAACCAATGGAGTTACATGAGTAAAGTTTCAGACAAGCAAACTCCATAAGGTATGTGAAATATTGACTAAAACACGTCGGCTTTTAATTCTCAGAAAGCATATTTTCCTAAAATTAATAACATTTTGAGGATCAAAGCACATTAAAAAAATAAATGATCTGAATACTCTAGGATACTTCTACAAATAGTAGTAGAGAGATCTCACTGTACTGGTTCTCAGAATGTATGAAAATGGCTTTTTTTTGTATTTTGTTCTCATGTATATAAAGTGTTTCAAGGAAAAGCCAGAGGGGAATATATATCTTTTTGATGCAGGGATGAATATTCTTTATGAAAGAGAATAGAACTCAAGTTTAATTTCACTATTCCATATTCAGTATTTCAAATCTTTTTTTATATAAGCTTGAGGTTTCTGGGATTTTCTCTTATTATTTTCATAACAAAAAATCTGTAACTGAGGAACCCGCCCTATTGTTTCAGATTTCTCATGAAATTTTAATGGAAAAAACAGCACTCTGTCCCAGTTCTTCATGCTCTTCTCCAGTGTTGCTACTGTGCATAGTAGGAACAGTTAAATACCTACTTGATCTAGGGTAAATGCTGATCTGCAGAAGGTGGAAGCGGTTACTGTTTTTAGAGCAGTAGCACTAGGAAGCGCCATTCTCCTTTTAGGGTCCGCTATGACCCGATGGCAACCTAAAAATTTTTCAGAAGAGGCAGCTTGAGACTTTTCAGCAAGATGGGTTAAATTGAATTTTCTCAGTTCAGGAGTGGTGGTGGTGGGAGAATATAACCTTGTTCATTCCCGGTGCTGTCAGCTATGATGTTAGTTTTAGAGCAGAGGAGAGCCCATGGAACGACACCAACCGTTCCTCCGCTACCTGGCCCAGCCTGATTGAACACGTGGGTGGCGAAAGCCGTCAGAGCGGGCAGTGTCCGTGTCCTCTGCCCTCTCCTGCACCTACTCAGCTTTTGCACTAAGCACTGCCAAGGAACTGAAGAAAAACAAGTCTGTGTTGGTCCAGCATTGTCAGGGTGTCTAAACTCTGGAGTTAACACAAAGCACAGTTTTGATAATGAAAGAAAGGCTAATTGGTGTGGAGAAGGGCTGTGCAGGGGCAATAAGAAGAATCAAAAAGGGTTGGTTTTCCCTGTTTAAACTAACTTCTCTAAAAGCTAGTGTGAGTATCAGCTGTGGAAGAACTGAATGGTCATTCAGGCCTAAATAGAGAGCACCTCTTTGTGGATGGAGTGCCTCTCTTCTTGATTTTAATAAAAATTCATAGGATAAAATTAAGATCACAGTTGAACTGAAATATAAACCTACTCTTTCTTTAGTATTTCAGATTCCTCAAAACAAACTTTTTAAACAGAGAATACCTGACCAATCTTTATGGCACAAAAATATATTTCCAAAGGTTTCTTTGTCACTAGTCATGAGGTATTTAAATCTTTACCTTTCCTCAGAAAAATTGTTTGATAAATGCCAGCTCTCTCTATATAGATTCTGCCATTGGAGATGAAAGGGAGCTATCTGTACGGATGTATCTATTCCTTCCTGAGAGCATGCCCTATGCCCTGGGCATTGGACAGTTAAGTGCAGAGGTCAGTCTGTCTGGGACCCTGAGGGTGATACAAGTGAACCATGTCACCTCTGTCTCCGTTTCCCTGCTAATCTGCTTTGCCTATTAATTTTCATCTGTCACCTACATCACCTCCTCCTGCTCCAAAAATTTACTTCACTTCTTTTTAACCATTTTTTTTTGTCCATTTGAAGACGTTCTTATTTTGTACCAGCTGTTTCTTTAAGGTATTTTGGCTAAGGACTCATCAAATGCCTTTGAGTATATGAATATAGCCTGAATTTCTCTTGTCAGTATACCTCCTGATGCCTTTAAAAAATATTTTGATAGATCATGAGGCATGATTTCCTTCACAAAATCTGTTTCTCCCATTGCCAATGAATATATTTGCCTATAAGGCTGCTCATTCTGTTCTTTAAAACCATTTCCACCAATTTGACTGGTTTTACTGGTCTGTGATTACCCAGATCTCCTTTGGTATCAAAGCAAATTTAAGCCAGAGGTTGAATAGCACCACTGGTACTTAAATCTTGAGTTTCTTTATGCTATTGACAGTTATCATTTGATTCTGGGGGTTTGTTACTGCTCATTTGCTCATTAGAAAGCCTTTTTCAGTGTCTTCTGTCATTAGTTTTGATTTGAGACAGACTCTCTCATAGACCACTGTAGAGAGAGATTGCAGCACAGGAGTCTTTCCAATCTCCTCCACCAAAAACACATACAAGAAGTGCTTTTTTTTTCTTACTCTGGTGTTTAGCAGCATCAGGTTCTTTCAGTTTCTTTTTTTAGTTTTTAATAGGCACAATTTATTTGGGAAAAAAGTTGTCTTTGAATACTCTTCCTACTGCCTTTAAGAATTTTACTTGTCGTTTAAAAAATAGAAAAGAAAAATGAAAAAAACTCTAGTGCAATGCTTCCAACTAAGCCAAGAGTTGCTTCCTCCTCTCCCAGTTTCTTGACTGCCTATGAAATAATGATTCCTGGCAACATGTCCCAGTACATTTACCACTCTCCATTGTGTATAAATTAAGTTCTTCTGTCACCATTGTCGTTGCATAGTTGACAATATAATGCTTACAGTATATTTCTGCTCTTTGCCCATGATATCAGTGCTGCAGGATCACATCTTACTCACCTGGCTATAGAGGGCTTGGCTGATCAGTTTTAAACTACTCTTTAACATATAAAGCTGCTTGGCACAGCTTTCTCCATTTTTTATATGTGTTCTCACTTTCATGTTACAGTGGCTTTGATTTCTTTTCTTCTTTCCACTAGGAGTCCTGTATGCTTATTATGCCTGCATTTGATATTGTGAGTTAAAAGTGCGTAGGTAAGCTAGTCAGGTAGGCAGTCTAGTTCCCCATCTTATTGCTTAGATGGCTGCAGAAAAACACGTACAAGTTGTTTTTATTTTGTTTCTCTGGAGAACCGTTTCTCTTATGTAGAACTGTTGCTGTTCTTTGCTATTTGATTATTTCTAGCTTCCATCCTATCCTTTACATTAATTCTTCTAACTTCCCCCAGTGAGCTTTTCTGCACCCATCACCGTCCTTCCACTTTCAGCAACTTCACACAAACCTGGCTGTGTTCCTGGGAGATGAATTACCCAACACTGTAGCCTACGACTTGTAAGTAAGGTTCATGACCCAAGAGTGTATTTAAGTCTTGCAAGGAGGATTTCTCATGAATGCCATTTCCAGCTTGGCTTCAGGACCCTCCTTTTATCCAACAGGTCACTGCTAGGAAGGGTCTTCATTGTGTTGACGTACACCCAGCCCCCCTGAGGAGCTGCTGATTGCTGCGTCCGTTGGGCAGCGCAGCACATTCTTTGCACCTTCAGATTTTTTAGCTTCCTAACCGGATGGGCTGCCTTTCTCAATTCATCCTGTCAGTGTTAGCTAATTGGCTGCCCCTTGTTTCCTTATTGTAGCTCAGGTTGACCATGACAGCAAACATTTTTTTTTTTTTCATTTCTAGCCATTGTTTTGCAGACTGAAAACGTGTATCTGCTAGATTCAGTTTCCACAAAGGTGGTGGTGTCTACTCTTAAGTATGTTGTGGTGCTAAACAGCTTATTTCTGAAACCCTTCTGATTGCGTGTGGTTCTGGCTATAGCTACCTGACGTGAGGGAACAGCGGCTGGATGTGTTGAATAGTGGTTATTGCTTGCATTTGAGTACGTTTGTATTGAGGGTTGCTCTGCTGGAAGCAAACCAAGCATGGAAGAGGGATTAATTCCAGAGTCCCAAAGGTGTTGTCCATAATAGGAGGTTTGCAACTATCAGACAGAAAAACATCAACTTTCTGTTTTCAGAAGAAGTTCCTTTGGTCTTGATAAGAAACCATAACATCCTGCAGAACATAGTTAATTAACACATAGTTCAGTCAGGGATCACTGGTCAGATTTACCACCTGTGTGCCCTCTTGTTTGCCCAAGGGATTGTAGTTCATAGAAATGTTGGGAACCAGCTTACAGGGGCACCTATTTTAATAAGCGAGCTTGAACATCTGCCTCTCTTAATTTGTCACTCTCCCATTAAAAAAACATTTCTGACACCCAGTCAACCAAAAATATCCTGAGAACAGCCTGGTGGTTTGTTCAGTAGGAGCTTGTGAGTGGAAACAAAGCCTGATTTGCACAAAATACGACAGGGTGCTAATGCCTCACTTCTGGTGGTGGCTGGAACAAGTGCAGGCATGTTTCACCTTCTCATGTTTCAGGCTTTAATTTGGCATAAATGAGTTCTTGAAACATGGCCTCTGTGTTTTTAGAGTAATCTTTTTCTCATTTCTACTAATCTGGCAAACACTGTATTGGGTTTTTATGCTTGCCTTTTTTGTGTGGTAAGCATTGAGCCACTAGCTGGGGCACATACAGTTGTATGTGCATTTCTAAAATGATATCCTCTAGATGAATGCCTGGTAATACCTCTGCTCACCTCAGATATTTCAAGTCTTACATTTTGGTTGAATATAAAAATTGGTCTGGTTTCCTTTTTCTGTCCTTTTTGAATTTAACTTAGGCTTTCTTTATGAGAGAAATGTCTGCTTTCACAGATGTTATCATTTACAAACTAAATTGTGAATGTAGAATTCTTGTCTTAGGAGAAATAATTAAAAGTGTTGACAATTATGTACAAAAATGGCTGCAGAGGGACCCGTAACATGTCCTATGAGTCTTTCTTGGGTTTTAGCTTTGCTTTTGACTGCAGTAGTTGCACAGTTGCAAACTGCAATACTTGATCTGTTTTAAGCTGGTGTCAAAAATAGTTGCACTTTTCAACATTGCAAAAATGGCTTTAAAATTTCAGTGGTTGAATTTTGTTGTCTGTTTCCTGATAGTCACAAGTCTTCAAACATTTTAGAGTCAGTTTTCAGGTATTATTTTTGCAAGCTAACAAATCGTATGTTGCAAATAGGCAGATTTTTGAAAGAATAAAAAATTATAATAGAAAATCCCCTGCAAAACCAAAAAAACCACCTCAAACTTAGAATGGGTTTGTTTTCTCCCTATTTGATTTTTGTTGCTGTTCACAGCCTTACAAGCCAGTGTTCCCTATTCTGTAACAGGTTAAGCACAGCACAAACCATAACAGAAAAAAACCCCTAAATTCTCAGGTCTTGAGATTTATCTAGTGCCACTTAACTACAGAGATTAATTTACTGTGGCCTCAGTAGCAAGGAGTTCTTACTGTAGTCATCAGCAGCGTATTGGGGAAAATTATCATGTTGTTGCAGTGGAAGAAGAGCAAAATTCCTCCCATGTTGCATGGGCTAAGGTAGGCTATTTCTGCTCCGTGGACTGGAGTGTATCAGAGAGCTACTCCAGGCCAAATGAACTCTCTGTTACTGAAATTCTGTAGTTAGACTGGGCAGCTCCACATGTGTAACTTAGATGGGATTGCAATTTAACGGATGTTGCTGATTATCAGAGATGAATGCTGGCTAAAATGTATTAGAAAGCTTGAACCGAGCCATCTGTCCTTTCACAATGAAATATTTGTGATCCACCTGTTTAATGAGAATGACTGCCTCAAAATAAGTCAAATGCGGCAATATGAATAAATCCAGCAAACAGCTTAAAAAAATAAAGTCCAACTAGATGAGGAGTTGGGCAGTGTTCATGCTTTATTTACTTTAATAGATTTGCGAAGCTAAGTCCTGTGCAGCTGTTTGAAAATTTATGGAATTCATTTCTAAAGCAAACCACTTGGATGTTAGACACAGCTATGATTTCTGTTGTGCCTGTGCCAGGAAAGCCTTTGGTTTTGTGCTGCAAGCACTCTTTAATAACAGATCTTGTGTTTAGCCTTTTGGCTTCTGAAAACAAATTACTCCCTTTTTGATATCCAGCTAATTGTGACGCAACTTCGTGATTTAGCTGTAGGTTCATATTTGTGACTTGATACCCATTTCTTTCATAACTGTACTGCAAGGACTGGCAGTGGTATTGTACAGCTGAACCAAATATTGTTATTCCAACATAATGCTCACCAACTGCACCTCTGCTGCGTTATCCAATGCGCCTGTATGATAATACTGTTGATTTCGATTGCTTCTTGTACACAGATGTCCTTTTAAAATGTGTTTGAACTCCTGACAGATTTCCAAATATTTCCAATTGACAGCCTCCTTACAAATACCCGTTTCAGGGAACATGAGCCAACATTTCCATAATCATGTTCAGTCGTTCACATAGCCATCACATTTGAATATAATGAGGAAAACCGATCATGCTGAAGCACAAGCATTAATTGGAAGCAAATGCCAAAAAGATGTTTTCATAATGAATGCATCAATATTTAAGTAGTTTCCCATCATTTTAATATCAAAAATGTGTTGGGATCTGCCATCTCACTTGGTAATTTTGGCTAATACCAGGGAAGCTGCACATATTACGTGGCTTTAAGTAGCACTGTTACTCAGCACGCTTCTTGGGGTTCTGTGCATTTTAGAAGCAATTACTTGCTGCCTTTCACAACCTTGGCAATTTTTGTCAAGAGAAAGTGCTGAACTGTAATTCCAAGGAACACCTGACAACACCACTCATGGTAACAGACTAAGGACCTGCAACATCTTACTGGGCCCTGGCTCTGGACCCATTTACAGCCCAGCTCAAGAAAATCTGCCTGCCCTGTAGGATTGCTGTAGTAGGATGTGTATTCAGAGTTTTTTCAGCATTTACACAATTAAAAGCCAAATGTGGACTTTATTGCATGGGGCTTTCAGCGGTTTGTTTGCAATCCCCTAGATACACATTGTGCCATGGCACAGCAGTGCCTGAAACACAGAATAGAGCAAAACAGGGCTGTAAAATCCACTTCCATCTGCACGTTACAGTTCTAAAGTGGTTAAAAATAAAACACTAGCTAGTTACAAAGCAGAGCATCTGAGAATCCATTCAAGATTCTGTAAGTAATACAGTTCATATCTCATGGCAAGCCATGTGCAGTTCAATCAATCAGTGTTTCATTTTCCATTATACTGTTGGCATGACAAAGCAGGGAAGTGTTGCCAGAGTTAATGCTCCAGCTCTCTTATCTGCGTCTAGAAACTGGTGCATATTGGCCATGGGAGTGTTTTAGGTAGTAATTCCATCTTATGTTATTGTCCAGTCCTGATTTCTTGGCAGACTGCCATATATTACATATTTTATTCCTGCAGGTTTTTTGCTTTCTCCCAAGGCTGTACGCAGTTTGTCTTTCTTACTTTTTAAGTGGAAAATACTTTGTTTTTCCAGAGAGCTTGAGGATATTTCTTTCTCACATTTTTCTGTATTACTGTAAAATTTTCTTTCCTTGTGAAAGTAGGAATTGCTTGGAGAGTTCCCAGAAGCTATGGCTACCATTTAAATTCTCTATTATTGTCTTTCCCGTTGTGGGAGGTTTTAAAGGCTATTTTTGGGGGGGAAGGAAAAGAATGAATGAGAAGTGATCTTATTTGGGGGAGGGTTTCTCTGTGACCATTCAAAGAAATAAATTATCCTCTGTTCAAGCATCCCACCAGGTCTCAGTTGACGCTATAGGTAAATGTACGTCACGCTAAGAAAGCTTAATCATGGTCGTCTTTGAAAAAAAGTTTGCAACCCCTAACATTATTAAGGTGCGCTACAGATTATTTTCCAATAAAAATAGCTGTATTTTTTCTAAGATGACCAAATAAGTAGCTTTTTTTCTATTCTTATCTACCCTGTGTAGGTGTATCATGATAGTATAGTGTTATCGTTGATGAAAATTAGGTATAGTACCTCTTCCTTCCTTAAAATATGTCCACAGTCAGTGTTCTCAACCTCTAGCTTATAGGTAAGTCTCATGTGTGATTATCTAAGAGAAAATCTAGTGGCTAAACACAGAAATAGTTAGAAAATGCCCTAAGGTATGGAATTGTATCTGGATTTTCAAAAAGTTCAATGAGTTCTCTCACTGAAAGCTTTTGGAAGAACTAAAAACTCAAGGGATAAGGGGAAAACATGACTTGTACATTAATAAAAGACATAAAATGAAAAAAGGAATAAATAGTTAATTTTCACTGAGGAGAGACTACTAGCATGTCCCAGAGAAATCTCATCACCTGTTCATTAAGTAGTCCCAGGAAAGAGTAACAGCAGAGAGGAAGCATTTGCTGAATATGACATTATTTGCAGTAGTGAAAACTAAAGGGGCTGTGAAGAGGTGTAATGAGGTCTCAAAATAACAAGCGATTAAGGGATCAAATGATAAATGAAGCCCAGCGTTGATAAATGCAAAGCACTGTACACTGGAGAAAACAGTTCTAATCTGTACATGTAACATGAAGGGCGCTGAACTAGCTGTTAGTACTTCTGAGCTATTTTGGATAATTCTGTGACCATATCAGTCTGCTGCTCAGTGTGTGCATCTTGACTGTTAGGTACAGTTCTGCCACCTCTCCCCTCTCAGAAAGATAGACGAGGAGCCCAAAAAACTCATTTTTGAAGCTGTTCCATACAAGAAATGACAAAATAGACAAGAAGTCTTCATCTTGGAGGAGAGATACCTGAAGTGGTATGAAATAGGGAGTCTGTAAAATAATAAGTAGAAAACAGACAGTGATTAGGGAAGGATTTATGAATGTTTCTCCCAGTGGGGAGAATATTTGGAAATGGATTTAAAACCAAAAAGAAATAGTCTTTTTTTTTTTTTTTCCTTCCCAGTCCCATAATTAGACTGTGTGACTCACTGCTCAAAAATATTGTGGATACCAAAAATATAGCTGGATTAAATACAGTATTATAAAGGCAGGTTCACGAAAGAAAATCCTGTAAAAAGCTGTAAAATATGATGATAGAACATCTGGCTCAGGTAGTTTGAAGGGTTTGCTAGAGGAAAGATGAAATAGGCTTGCTGTGATTTTTATATTCTTCCCCTAAACCATCATTGTCAGAGATAATATGCTGTGCTGCATGGACCTTTGGTCTCACCAAGGACAGAAGAGTCATGTCATCAGTAAAACATCAATACTTTACAGCAGTGGCTGAAAAAAAAACCAAACTCTACTACTGTATCCAGATTAAAATAGGAATTGTACAGAGGAGGAGCTGTAGCCATTCACATAACTGGAGTATTTGGAGCATTTGGCTGAGTACCTGACAAGAGAAGCAGCGTTGTTCTGAATTGCCCTGACTCTTTTATGGCCATATTTCTCTTTAATTTTAAGGTGTAAGATTATTGCATTCCCAGATCAGGTTTTCCTGGAGACCTGGATTTTGAAGGCCTTCTGTATAGAATAAATACATTCCTTTCTGCCTTGCATCTAGTGAGTATTCTAACTATAGAAAGCTGGACGGGCTGTACTTGGTTTGTACGGGCACAATACAAGAACTTGGTGTACTTTTATTGTGCCTGAACTGCACAATATGACTAAACAGCTCATGCCCTCACTCAGGCTCCTCCACCTGTTTGGAACTGTGGTGCTCTAGCAGAGATATTTTTGTCTGTAATGGAAACGGAAAGATTGTCTTTCTCCATAGAGCACATTTTAGTTACGTGGAAATACTGCAACGCGCTTGCTGCTGTTGCTTACGCTGTTTTCTTTCACAAACACTCTAGCAGATTGCAGTGCTCTGACTGTTAGGACAGAGATACTGATTTCACTGGAAGGCAGGGAGGTATGCAAAAGCCATGAGTTTCTACAGCCCCTGTTAGTGAGCAGATGGGCTGCTGCTTCTCATACTAATTGGACTACTTCAGTCAACTGTGGCTTCGTTCCTAAATATTAATCCGTCAGCTTTGAGGCTGGAACTCACAAAGAGATGGCTTACCATGACCAGGTGGTCTAGGCAAGCGCAGTTATCGAGGTGTTGAGCGGCTTTTTCGTTTGTACATATCTTCCTGTTTGGACATCCAGTAGCCTCAAAGACTCCAGCTGGAGTTCAAAACTCCAGCTCATCCTAATCGTCTTGCAGGTGTCCTAGACAGATGGAGATGTCATGGAAGTGCTTTTGAAGCATTCCTCCCTATCTAACTACCATCATTTCTACCTTCTCCACATTCTGATACAGTAGCTGGGCTCCAGCCAGTGCAGCCAGCCAGAGAAGCCTTGGGAAAGCCAGGAGAGAGCATAGTCTGTAACAGAGAGGGAACAAACACCTAAGTTTTGAGACTTTTTTTTTTGCCTGGAAGTTTGCTATCATGCTCCTCCCACCCAATAAGGAAACAAATATTCCAACTTTGTAGCAAAATTTCTAAAAGACAAATGATTAAGCTGTTGGCCAGGTATTGCTGAATATCAAAACATCACGATTAAACGCTGATCTGTCTTGGAAGGACAATGAGGAATTCCGTTACACTGTATACAAAATTATCTTTAATAAAGGAAGAGATTAGTTGATAGGCAAGGGAGTGCCCTTCTACCTCTGCTTTAAAACACATTTTGTAATGCCTTCTGTATGTAACATAGTGCTATTTTTTTCCCATGCCGTCAGTCAGTTAAACTTCAGAAATCACCTGACGTAGTTTGGGAAATTATTTTTAGTACAAAACATGTCATCCAACCTGTTGAAACTATTTTTTTTCAGGATCAAGTGTTTCTTCAAGAGAAGAGACAAAGCTTCTGACATGGAGTTTAAGGGCAATATGAGAGTTGGATGCAGGTGATCTTTCCCCGCACTCCTTAAGAATAGAGGAGGTAGCTGATGTGTGAGAGCATCCTCCAAGGAAATGGAGGATTGAAATATGTCATCAGAATTAGGCAGAAGAACGTCCTTAGTCCTTGCGTCCCACACCCCAGCAACTGCCCTGGGCACTGCACCATTGGGTATTGTATATTTACTCTTTGTTGTTGTGGCTTTTGCACAAACACTGAAATCTTAATGGAAAACAAAAATGACGCAGTTGTGTGCTAGTGAAGACACAGGGAAGTGGGAGAGTTACGTGTTCATACGTAACTACTAATACAACGTAGGACTGCAGTAGCAGTCGGTGGCTGGTACCTACTCTGGAATAACTGGTGATGCTAGGGCTTGAACGGGTGCCACCTTCACCATGAGAACGACTCAGCTGTTCAGAGTTACGAGACTGCGCTGCGTTTATGTATGTACATCTTCATGTTGTCTTCTGCAGTGAGACTTTCAAAAAAGCCTGTTTACTCTTTATAGGACAGGAAAAAAGCTCGAGCAATTGTTCTTGCAGTTATATTGCTTGTTAACTTGCAGTTATACTGAATTCCAATGGAGAAATCAAATCATCAGCCTGTGTTTAAAATTCTGGTTCTACCTTGTATTGAGTATGGCTATTATAGTATCTGTTCTTCCTTTTCTCACACACGGCAGGAGCTTTTTACAGTCCATTTCACTACAGCATCCTGGATGACTCCTGACCTCCTGACCTTATTTAAACTATGTTGTTCAGTAATACTCTGCTCATTTTGCTGTTAGATGAAATGAGTAGCAAGGTGCATGCACAGCCCATGTCCTTATGGAAGAATTAGGATTGTGCTATATCCATGCACAGTCCTGGCAACTTTAGCTGATAAATGTACCATGGCAGGACTATTTTAGGAACCTTTATTTTTATACATTCCCAAAAGCTACTGCAGGCGTAAGAACCTGATGAGGAGTCCTAATAGAACTGCCCATGACGTGAATGACTTTGGACAGCATCCTACCTGTCAAACCCCTGGTAATGTGCCACCGAAGGAAGTTGTGCAAACACAACACTACCAGCATTGCTGGAACAATTGCAATAGATCATTTGACAAGAAATACATTTTTGTCATTCATCAGCCATGAAGTTCATTAATGTAAGTGTGAGCTCACTTTTCATCACAAATAGATGAGTGAAATACAGAATATTGAATAAAATCCTTCTCTTGGAGAAGCAGGGGTAGTGTGCAGGGATACAATGAACTTTACTTGTCCTTAAAGAATTTCTTATTTTGGATCATGAGAGGGAAGGTCTGGATACTCCAGGGGACATTGTGATTTAGGTTCAAATATGCAGGTAGTGATGAACACAAACATGGATGTTGCCTTGTGGTTACAACAGGATCTGATTTTTCTTTGCTTCCAACACTCCAGATATTTTTAGGAAGCTTTTTTTTAATATATATATTTTTCTCCAGAATAAGGAAAAAGTAAATACGCTACCCCTCTTTGCTTTTTCCCTTTTTCCCTCTTTTCCATTTTATAATCTTCACTGCTGTTTGAATTGTTTTTCTGCCCAGACAGAAAAATTAGAGTTTTCGTCTAGACAGGAGATCTTTACTCTCTCTGAAGACAGTTATTTAAAGCAGAGTGTTAGAACAACGTTTGTCAATGTTGTTTGCATTACACACCCAGTCTAGGCACAATCAAAACTCTTGTCATTCCTCACCTTTTACTTAGGACGAGAGTAAAATATGGTCCCTGTCCATGAGTGCTCCTGGTCTGATTTAAAATGTTGTTCACGGCAATGTAAAATGCATCTTTCTCTATGCAGCCTCGGGCACAGACATGTCTTCAAAGCCTCCTGATTTAAACTCTCCCCAGTGTATGTGAGCTGAGAACTGCTGCCTGAATGCATGGAAAACCTCACCAATACGGTGTGTGCCGTTCTGACTCTGAGCACCCTCTCATGGTTAACTCGTGCCAATACTTAGAATACAACCATTGCAAGATTATATTTTGGGACTGGCTTATAAAATAGGCCTATCTTTTTGGAACATCCACCGTATATGGATGATTTTGTTTCACAGAAGCTAAGTGAGATGGATGGATATAGCCAGATGAGTCTCTCAGTAGAATTTTGTAGTGTTGAGTTTTACTGTTTACTTGAAAGCAAACAAACTGCTCTTAATTATTGTTTTCTTAATGAGGGTAATGCAAGCGAAGTGGTTTAGATGTACAGTGTATCAAAGCAGCTGTTGAGAAAGCTCCGATGTGTAATAGGATGAGAAGGCAGGATGGCAAACAAAGCTGTTAGTCTTTCAATAGCATGAAAATTATTGTAGAGATAAGGGGAAAGGAGTTGAGAAGGGTGTTGGGAAATAGTGAATCGCAGTGTCACTGTAAAGAATAGAAAGGTGTATTTTCAGAGGAAAAAATGCTAAGGAGCCTAGGAGAACTGAACATCTGAGGAATATTATTCAGGAAAAGACAGGGATACTATCGGAGGGAAAGAGCTGCCGAGTTTAGTTAACGGGGAAAAGCCAGCTATATTGGCGTGTAACGAGAAAATTGCTTGTGAGCTACACTGTGGGTTGATTTACATCCTGTGCAACTTACTGCAGTCACTAGAATTTCATGGGATGTAAATTAGACCAAATACTATTTCCTAATGTTACTGAGACAAATTAGTCGGGTTAGAGATTTGAAGGCTTTTATTGTACTTGATGAGAACAGCACTAGGAAAAAGGGGGCTGATAGCCTCAGGTGGGGATAGAGGTGATTTGAAGGTGCAAAGGGATGTTGAATTACTAGGACAGAAATACTACAGTACAAAAAGCTTGGTCTTGAGAGCCTTTTCCAGTGGCCAGACGAAGGCCAATGAGGCATTCCTAAAGTCAAGAGTCATTAGAGTAGTAGCTGGAAACATGAGAGGAGGTTGCAAATAATTTGCTGCTGGTTATTTGGAGTAATAAAGTGTCTACGATAAACTAGAAAAGACTGTCTTGTTTTTAAAGGTATGTGCTGAAAGCAAGTAGAAGTGTTAACACATTTAGGGCAAATCATCACCTGCTGCAGACTTAATTGAGATCAGCAGAATGTTGCTGATTCCAAGTAAGTTTGTGCAGATTTATGCCAGTGCAGGTTTGGGACTCTGCCTTTTCTCTCTCTATTTTTCTCAAATAAATAGTATGTAGTTAGACAACAGACTTGAAAGGATAGTCAGGAAAACATATGATAATACTAATGTCCTTGTAAGAATGATTCATATTTTGCCTCTCAGAGAAATTTTGAAGGAAAATGCAGCAAATTAAAAAAGTAAAGTAATGACTATATTAATAAAAAAAAAAAAAAAACACCACCTCAAAACCTGGAGCTGGATACCTAGTAAAGATCAAAGGCGTTTTGATCTGAGCACTGAAAACTATTATGCAAACATAAGTGTAAATCTTAAGGCCAGTATAGGATGACAGTTGAGTCAATAGCAGGTGAAAAATCAAAATGAAAGTGCTGTGAACATCACAGTGAGGCAAAATAATAATATACGTTTATCTAGCACTTAACATTTCCAAATTGTATGACCATTAAATAACGCAGAAAGTTGCATCGATCTTAGATGCATAGAAAAAAATAAAGGACATGCCATATTTCTAGAGACTCTCTAGCTATGGGGAAGCTGTAATAAGGCTGGATGACTGCATTAGAGAAACACTGTGACTAAGTAGTTACGGGTAATTTAAAATAAGTAAGATGGAATTAATCCTTTCTATCTGGATTTGATAGAAGTAACATCTACATAGAGGTTAGATTAAGCAACCCTTGGAAAACATTAAGAGAATAAATTGGGATACAACAGATTATGTCTTTCTGAAGGGAAAATTAACTGTTTTTAAAAATTGTTTTAAAGACGTTTAAGGGAACACACCGGTAAAGAGCGACCACCATTCTAAGATACCCAGTGTGTGTTTGGATACCACCTCTTTCCCGCCGGGGCCCCCCGTGCCAGCCCCAGCACCCTCCGGCTCCCTGGGAGCGCGGGGGAGCTGTGCGCCCCAAGCAGCCTGCCGGTGGGCACCAGCCAAGCAGGCATGGCCCGGAACTTAGGCTTATCCTCAGCATTCATGGAAAAGCAGCTGAAAGCCGTGGGTCAAAAAGGCCACCTTCTGCAGACTATATTATGCCTCATGTGCTCACGTACTGACTTGATTGCAGGGGAAAAAAAGAAAAATTTGAACAAAATTACGATCTGTCCAAGTGATTAGGGATGTGACTGATCTCCCTGGGGCTAATTCTTTATATAGAGTTAAATGTATGCCTAGAGGGTTTCCTGGATACAGTCAGAAAGTTCATTCTCTCTTAAACTTGAGAAATAAATCAGGGTAAAATCATAGTAATTGACAGCTCTTAGGTCTGACTTACTTTCTGACATTGCCAGTTGACTTCATTACAGGAGCAAGGGACTAAGGAATGACCCAAGTTCTCAGAACAGGAGCTGTGTTCAGAGTGCTGGGGTTTGCGCTGAAATTATACGTTTGTAGCCTTAGACAAATTTATTTTTGAGTTGCCATATGTGAGGGCTTTTCATAATTGCCATCTGTGGAATGAAAGGCCATGTGCACAGTTGCAAATATTAGAAAATATGGCTATTATGAAAAGTCATTATAACTTGATGCAAATGTTCCATCTCCAGTGGAAGGGCCAGATTCTAATATCACGCATGATGCACAGTAACAGATTTTTCTTAGGTATGCCGGGATGCCCACGCTGCATCTGAGATTAGAATCCGTCCCAAAAATGGATTATTGGGATATGAAAGAGCCAATGATGAGGAAAATCAAATTTTACTGAGCTTTTTTTCCTCACCCTTACTATGTGAGATTTGGCTTTCAGCGTACTTCTTGATCTTTGTAATTTATTAGGAAAATTGGCAATAAAAATAATGACAAAAAGTAAAAAATCATTTTCCTTCTTAAGAAATTCACATCATCAAATTAGGACAAAGAAGTGATCTCTCTACAACCAGTTGCTCTGAGCAACTAGCAAATTTTGACTATGTGAAGCATTACCTGAAGCAAACAACAGTAACTGCATTACCGGGGGGTTCCCCTGAGGTGGTGTTATCAGGTATTGGTATCGGGTATAGTTCTGATGGTGTGGAGGCTGCATGCAGGTTAATTTACTCTGCAAATTCTATAATCAGCAGCAGTATCTTAATTTATTTAAATCCCAAACTTTATTCTCTTTCTTTTCCCCATATCCAGGTACTGCCTTTTATTCTCGTCTCTGTGGGGAGGAGGTAAATGAGATTTGGATACAAGCCATAATTATTCTGGGAAAATCACCCTGTGGCATTGATTTATATGCAAAATCTTGCCCTGCAGCAGCTTGACAGCTTGAAGGCTAGGAAGGCAAAGGCTACAGAGCTGCTCTCCTTCTTAAACTATGTATTTATGGCCCTTGTCTCTTGTCTTTAATTCACAGTGACCCAGGTTTAGCAAGAGAAGTTGGTACGGCTATCCTGTTCTCGTCTCCAGAGTAACCCAGTACCAGCCAGGTAAGAAACTCCCCACGGACGGGGGAGATTTGATTTTCTAACGTCATGGGAAGATGGAGGGGTGCAGTGAGCCCAGCTCCCATGCACCGCCCAGGGACAGAGCAGAGATAGCCCTGGCAACACTCCACAGTTTGAAAGCCCTTTGTGACTGCAGAGGCTGTAGACTCCTTCAGTATTGAACAGCAGCTGCAGCAGGGTTTCCATGATTTTGGATTATAAGAAGTTTCTTGGAATGCTATTTAGAATGCGAAGTGGTGGCTGATATTTTGAGGTGCAGTGTGTTCCTAATAATTTCCACGGAAATG
Organism: Fratercula arctica; assembly: GCA_947846985.1. Taxonomy (NCBI): domain Eukaryota; kingdom Metazoa; phylum Chordata; class Aves; order Charadriiformes; family Alcidae; genus Fratercula; species Fratercula arctica. Next base: position 35,177,161 of record CANTUZ010000010.1, read on the forward strand.
ACGATGTCAGTTGGTTCTGAAAATGAGGCCCCTTGATCTAAATGACCAGATATGAAGGAAAGGACGAAACCCTTCAAAGAATGAGAGTGTTTTGTGGGATAATTATTACAAACATATTTTGCTGGATCTGAACGGAACAGGTTTTTCACTCAACACACAGGATTCTTCTTATATTGCAAACAAAGGGCTACTAATGCAGACAAATCCTAATAGAAGATTCAGTGTTTTTAGCAAAGATTAAAACCACAAAAATGGTCACTGCAAATGTTTTTTTTTAATCTACAGCTTCTCAGTTGCTTCTGAGAGCAATACCCTTGTGCTAGTGATGCTTCTGAGACCAACTGAGAGAAGCTATAAATCTTTATAACTCACAAGTGAAGCAATAAAATTTCAATGGCAAAATGTTTCTGTCTTCTGGAAAAGTGTGAAAAATATGCCGCTGTGTAGGGACAGAGAACTTTTGCAGGAAATACTAAGACTGACTGAATATTCAGTAAACGCCTGAAAGTCCACATAGTTTTAAGATGTTATCTTTAATCAAGATTTTGCTTCTCAAATATTGTTTTATATTCTGAAAATAGAAGGATTTCACTCATGATTTATAATCTATATAAATGCTAGCCAGATGCTGTCGAATAAGCTACTTTTTTAGGCATACATGTTAGGGTATTCCTTTTCACAAAAAGGTTTGAGTATAAAAATTATATATCTGTTCATCTTTATATAATAATATAAATTCAAAAAAATATTTGTTTCTTTTAAAACCATAGTGGTTTCTGTCAGAAGTATCATGGAATGTATCTGCAGTTGTAGATTTTTAAGCTGCAGCGTCGACAAACAGATAAAGTTATACAGGATGGTGCATCAAATGAAACTCGAATGTTGTGCATCATCAAAAAGTACGTTTCACATCTCACTGCCTCCTTTCCAGTGGCATTCTAATTTCAGACAGGGACACTGAGACCCTAAAGAAGTCTTACGCATGCAGATAATTATCTGCTGCTTCTGACACATACCGAGGACGCTCAGGGGTCAGTCTGTACTGATACTTCGTTTTCATTCTTTTGCAGTTTCTAATTTGCTGAAAGGTTATTGGTGTCAAGCCTCTAGTTCAAAATCTTTTATTACCTAGGCAGTTCTAGTAAGGTTTTGAAACTATATGATACTGTTGCTGATGCAGCAAAGGATTAGAATGAAAGATCTTGTTTGTATGATATTATGAACAATAATTGAACCTTGGTGGACATGAGGATCCCTGTATCTTCTTTGCTTTCTTTGTGACTTCACTGACCCTTATGTCCTCTGCAAATCACACAAATCTCCATGTGTACGAGATAAATAAATTCCTTCATTGTCATAAAAGAAAATAAGAACAGGAGATTGGAAAATACTGTGTCATTAATTACAGCCCCTTGCTTCATCAGGACAATGTCTTGCAGTCACTTTTATGGAACTTATTCTACAGAACTGTAAATGAAAGTGAAATCCTTGTTCCACCAGCTCACTTGAAAACGTGCCCCAGGAATATAATGGTGGAATAGCTAAAAATGTTATTTCTTATATATGTTCTTAACGTATGCGTGATCAGTTCACAAACATTTGTCCTTGGAGTTATTTGTTCTCTGGTCCTGAGGCAGCAGCGCTTCTCTCTCCCTCATGCTTATCGTAGTGTATTTATGGGCAGCAATATTTTCCTCTCTTAACTTTGTAAGTCTTGTAGAACTGGTAATGCACGGCAGCTAGACTCCTCTGCCATCACTGACTTTCCCTTCCCCAGCTATTCTGTCTTCTACTGCACGCTAATGCTTATTTACCTTGAATGTGAGGACCAGAACTCTGCATATTCTCACAGAATGTAGTTGGCAATCTCCATTTTGGGCCTCCCAACTGCTAGTTTTCATTTCCTCCCTCCTCCTCAACATGCCCCCTCCCCCCCCCCCTTTTTTTTTTTAAACCATTGAGTTAATCTAAGATTGACTTGACTTTGTTTATATTCTATTAATGTATCAATTTGCTATGTAAATTTTAGTCTAAAATTAGGGCAAACTTTTTAGGAACAAATGATCTGTATTTATTCAATATTCTTATAGAAAAATGAGTATTCAACATAAATTGAACATAGAACATGTTTTGATTTTCAGGTTTTCATTAAATCAAGCAGTATCATTAATAAATATAATTTCACATCAGTATTAATTTCTCTTACATAGCAGGTGTGCAAGTGTTTTCTAAAAATTAAGGCAATATATGAAAGAAGAAGACATAGCCGCTTCAAAAGTTTTGGTGAAAGACAACTATGTGGGATTTTCCCTATTTTCTAATCTTTTCTTCTTTTCTCCTTCTGTGTGTGTGTGTTTCACTGGTGTTGATGTGCGCATAGCGTAGCCTAGCTTTGCTGTGGGAAGTAGTAGAAGATGGTTGAGGTCTTCGTGTTAGACTGAAGTGGAGAGGATGCTGAGTCTGAAAGATCTGCCCTTTGCGGTTGAGAGCTTCACCGCACAAGTGGCCCATTGTCCACTTCTGTCTTGATCTGGAAGTGTCCACCTGACACTAGCCGCCACACGTGGAAAATTTACTTGAATGAGAGGCAAATTAAATCTTTCTGTTTTCTTTTATTTCTCTAAAAGATGTGTTAAATCATGCAAATGTTATTCTTCTGTCTGAGTTACTTCTTTAAAACGTCACAAGTGCCTGTGGAAGTGATTGTACTTCAGAGCTGCAGAAGCTGTTCTGGGGCCCTGTTCCAGTGTGCACCAATTTCTGCTTTCATACTGGAGCCACTTCAGAGAAATTTAAATGAAACTAAATCATGAGCTCCCTATGAGGTGGGAACAAAATAAGCTTGCTTTTAATGTTGTTTTTGTGGCAAATGCTGCATACCAAATTTGTGGTATAAAATCCAGGGGAAATTGGGAGGAAAAAGGTTGATGTTAGATAGTACTTTTCTTAAGTTTATCAGGGATAGAAAACACTTATATAGGGAAATATTTGCACTGGATTTCTGTGTCTGACAGTGAAGCATGCTCCAATGCCTTTTCTCTTCTGCAAAGTTAGGGGTATGTGTAATTCAGTCAGGGGGCTACAGCTGGAGTTCTGTCTCTTTCTCAGTCATTGCAAAACAGGCAATGGCTTTAGCTGAGTCAGAATCTCATCTTTATTTTCACCTCACTAATCTCGCATTTCTGCCTGAGCAAAGAATGAATGTTCCTTACCCCTATCATTGTCCCTTCAGCTGGGACTTGCAGCGCCTAGAGAGCTGCAAACAGAGCTTCCTACGGCAAGATGGAAAAATGTGGTTGTTACCGAAGTAGCCTAAAGGTGAGGCCTTCCAGCCACTACTAAAGATAGAAACTGCCTTTCCGTGTAGGTAATGATTCTCCTGTCAATTTGCAAATACTTTGCCTTCAGCATTTCTCTAATTTCCCATGCCATTCAACTCTGGTTTGCTGTGAAAAATGTCTGATACCTAGTTTTGCCTGTGCAAGGCTGGAGCCACACTTCCTCTTAGGGCTGACTCGAGCTGAAAACAACCAAGCCCCTCTGACAGTAGACTCCTAGACGCAGCAATTCAGTAATCCTCCTGATGATGGCTTTGCTACTGCAGAAGTTTTTGAAGCCAGCGTGGCAACTCCTGTAGTTGATGGGGGAATGATGCCTGGAGCGAGGAAGCAAGCTGGCTCCCTCCTGCAGCAGTCACTACTTCACTCGCCCCATCCGATCGACGGCAGCAGGATCTTTTCCAGGGCTAAGTTCCAATTCTGCTCCTTCTGCCCCTCTCTGTGGCCCTGGTTTGCCTCTTCGGAGCAGCAGAGCCTGGTTTTCTCTGCCCCAGCGGGAAGCATCCAGCTGGCTCTGCCTCCTCTCTCTGCACCTGGGCCCCTTCGCCCCAGCTCACACAGTCTCAGCCTCTCAGGTCGTGCGTGGTGCTGCTCCTGATGTGAGGGAACATTCCCCATCAGGTCTTGTAGCTTGATGCTGGAGCATGTTCACGGCAGATGGAATCTGTAGGGAGTTCAGAGAACAAATTTCTACAAGCAAAAAGCTTGCAGCTTCATTAAAAGCGTCTCTCAGATCTGAGCAACGCAAGTATCTGGCCTGCCGTGTTTCAAGCTTTTCTTTTGGATGACAGTGATATCTGAGTGTCACGTAATTGCAGCAATTGTATTATTTTTAACAAGAAAAAAATAGTTTGTCTTAATTTTATAATTCAAACTGAAACTTTTTTTTAGACCTTCCATTAAATTCAGGTGTGGGATGTACTTGTGGTAATAAATAGCTATATACAAGAGTTTCTAACTGGAAGCATTAGACCAACCATATTTTATTTAGGAAAGAAGTCTTCTTTTTCACTTTAAAATAAAAAATCACGCAGTGAATCCTGAGGACCCTAACTCGTTAGTCAGGGAAAAATTCTATTGAAATCAAACTCTTATGGATTGGCCAAACAGCTAAGTGCATGCACATATCTGTAGAAAAATTATTTCAGGCTAACACAAATTTATTGAAAACATCTGCTCCTCTAATTAGCATACTGAGTACTTATCATCTGTACTCGTTCAAAATGCCAGAGTGTTTCATTACAGCAGGAGGTATTGTGATGTAGAAAAGTTCAACCAGGAATAAAAAGCAGCTATCGCTATTGATTTTTTTAAAAATAAAAAATTAAATAGAAATCTTTTTTTATGTTTTATTGTAACAATAAAAAGTAGTAGTACTGGTAGGTCATATGTCATGAACAACTTCTGCCAAAAGCAAGAGGTACAAATCTACAACAAAATTTTCATCTAATAATAAAATGTCAAACTCTTTCCTAATTGTAAATATCCAGAAAGTATCCCCTAACCCCTCCAATTCCTCTTTTATCGGTTATTTTGAGAATGTTTTGCTTTATCCTGAAAATGTTTTACACTGCCTGTAAGATACAAATTCCAGAGCTCAGTCTGTTCATCAGCAGAATCTGTTTACCGTGAAATAATGCCATGGTAATCTCTGATTGCAGATAAACACCTTCTTTTGGATAATTACCCTAACGTAGCAGGGTGAACTAGCACTTGTGGCAGCTGGCTCAATCCCTCCTACCTTTTTGCAATGTCTTTGTAATTGTCTCAAACTATAGACTCTGGCTTTTCAGCTGTTTTTCTGCTCTTAAACGTTAACAAATATTGAATACCTTTGACTGAAGTTAAAAGCAACTTTAAAAACATAGATATGACATTCTACCATTTAGGGGGATGCACGCCGCTTTCTCACTTAGGACCATAAGGAATGAAACAATGCCTACAGATAGAAGAAAAATGTGGCTCTGCTGAAGCCAAACCTCTGCCAGCAAAAAACCACCCAAAAACCTCACTGTGGACAAAGTGGGCTGAGCCAGGGAGTTGTTGAGATCTGTATTATCTCCACCGATGACTCATTTTGTATCTGTAGGCAAGTTATTTAACTGGCTCTGGATCAAATTCTCCTTTGTTGTAAATCCATGCGTTTCATTGTACACGTGTCAGCTGAGGAATTTACCCAAATTCTTCCTCTGGAATATGTCAAGCTGGTGAATGGACTCAGCATTGCCCTCTAATATTAAAGGTTCCTAACACATTTTGGGCTTTAAGAATTAAAACCAGTTACCAGGCTGATAAAAAAAGATTCCTTGACTCCCACGCTACTGCTTTTAAGAATAACATCAATTTCGAGTAGGGGTATGTCAATCTGACCCTAAATGAGTGCAAATGAAAGGAATTTTGTTACCAGCAAGCAAAAAGTATGTTCTGCCACTGTTTAACAGAAATTGTGCTACATTTGTGGCTGTTTCCTTTCACAGCTCTGTCAGTCAGGGGTATAATTGCAGAAACTCTCTATATGCTGGATGTTCAGTTGTTTGGTTTTTTCTTTCTCTCTAGGCTTGCATAGATTTTAGACTACGTCCCTTAAAAGAAAAAAAAAAAAACTTCAAAGTGAAATATTCTGTTAGGTTCAGTCGTGTATTCTAGTAAGGAAATCTGTATTTAATAGCTCCTCTTTTTCTTATCAGTTCTTTCAGCACAGTGTGATTTTTTTCTTTACTTTCTTCAGCAATGTTGTTTATTGTGATTTATGTTATTCAGTAATTATTGTTCTGACAGTCAGGGGGAAGGACTAAAAACTGTCAGTAAAAGAGAGGTGGGCTGTGGTTCTTGGTGTTATATGGTGTTGCATATGCAAAATCACCTACAACTCTGAATGTTCTTGGACTGTTGCTGTTGTGGTACATAATAAGGATAAATACAAGGCTCTTCTGGGGTGACGAAAATTTATTTCATTGTCTTTCCCAAAAGTTACTGGGTTTGGAAGCGGAGCTTGGGGTATGGTGGAGCCAGAAGGTTGCTTTATTCAATATGAAAAAAAAAAAAAGTCACATCCAAGCATAAAAAAAAAAGTCACATCCAAGCATAAAAAAAACCCCCTTGTGATCAGTATATTACTTTAGTTCTTGGACAGTGTAACCGGTAGTGGGAGTGCATTGCTAGGACTCCTTCTCTAAAACATGCCCTCTGTGACTTGCAGATAAATCCCATGGCATGGGAAAGCGGAAAACTGAAGAAAGTGTCAGACTGAATTTATTTTAATTTTTTCCTCTGTGCAATTCCTGTGAGTGAATGGAAGGAGTGACTGCCCCAGCATGCCCTTCCAACTGCGGGTTTCTTACTCCCAAGGGCCTCTCTGGAACGTGTGGGAGAAATGCAGCAGGAGTTGCTAAAAGCCACTGATTAGAACTGTAATTAATGGTTAAGATACGTGAGGAATCCTGTCCTCATATGGGATTCAAATACAGTATTTCAGCTATAGTTTCTGTCACTGATAGGTCCGGCATCAGCCTCCTCAGATTTTGCATAGAAGGAGAACAAATGTTTTCTATAGAAATACCAGTAAAGCATTTTAGGTGTGGCTGCGCGGAAGCTTTAAAGGAATTGGCTGATCGGACTCACCTCTGTCCGCTGTAGCTACTTCTGCTCTTGGGGGCAATGAAAGTTCAGGGATCATACGATAGAGCTACACGATGGAAAAGAAGGGCTTTTGAAAGCAGGGAGGTTTGCCCTTCAGGGAGAATAAGATTAGTAACAGGAGGAAGGCCTGAGTGGAGGTTCACAGAAAGAAATTCTGGGTAGTTTGACATCATTTAGGGGAGGGAGCCTGTTTCTTCAGCAGTTCCCAGGCCCTTGAACAAAGTTTTAAGGGAATGAAGGCACTGATTCCAGCCCAAAAGAACTGGTAGCAGGAGGCCTCCACACTTTGACAAATCAACAATACCTTGAAGAGGGGCAACTCATAGCAAGATACAATACCTGGATCTGAGTCTAATTCTAGGAGGAGGAGATTGTGATTTTTAACTGGATGGTAGACAGTTAACTGGCAAATTCAGGTAGGAAACAATAACACGATGCAGGGGAAAAAAAAATAGAATAAATGAGGCCATATGCTGCGTAAGTCTTGGCTAAAGTGCTTCCACTGTAGGAAGAGAAAATTCAATCGGTAATTAACTTATTCAATTACTAAAATGTGTCATCCATATCTTCATACGTTGCTTTCTTCTCAACATCCCCAAAACTGCCAGTATTGGCAAGTTTAAAAAGGTGATGAAATACTCACACAATATCTGTAAATTCCTAGTACTTCAAAATATTCACCTGACTGATATACCTAGTGAATTCAGTCAAGACAAGGATCAAAGTTTAATGAATGCAGCATTTTTTGTGATGTTTGGAACAGTTTGGCTAAAAGTTGCCTTGGGAATCAATAATGATACCTCCCCTTTGAGTACCAAAAAGCCAAAGAATTTGCACTGAACGTGCTTGTGATGCTCAAAGCAAGACTGCAGCCAAGCAGGATTGGAGGAATAGTTGGATGTCAAGAAACATTTATTTCTGCTACTGTGGCAAAGGTTGTGTTAAGTGTCCTGATTTGTCTTGGTGAGGGCTTGTTAGGCACCAGGCAGGGGCTGGCAGCGCTCCTGCAATTCAGCAACGGGTGGGACAGGTGGGAGGCCATAACCAGCACAGGGTAACTAGCAGCTGATATCAGCAGTCAAGCCCAAAATACCTCATTTTCAGCAGTGAGCTAATCCTGTCTGTTACAGAAGTGCTGCCACCTTAGGCACTTCTTTTTTTCTTATTTTTTCTTATTTCAGGGGGGAAAACCCCCTGGCTTTGTAATCATTCCTAGTGATGGTTCAAGTATGCCATAAATGCAGTAGTGGGGTGAGCCTCATTGGTTCCAGTTCACAGCTGCAGCCCGTCTGTGTTGAGAGGGTTACTTTCTTCTCATTCTGAGACCTCTGATTATAACATTACAACTTTCCGTACTGCTGTCTAAAGGTTTGGATCAGTGCTTTGCTGGCCACGTAACAGTATAATCTCTACAAGCTGTGGGGGAGGTTTTTCTTCAGTTGCATAAGGGCTTTTTGATGAAAAAGAAAACTGTTTGAGTGTTTTATGGAGGCATGCTGCTGCCAGTGCCTTGATGAACATTTGCAAGTACCAGCGAATTGATAGGTTAAATATTGCAGTGCTAAGAGCTTCTCACTGTTACAGTTTAAATTGTTACTTATAACTTTAATTAAAGATCCAAAGGTAAAAGTTCCACAACCTAATACTGATAAAATTGGTGTGCTTGAGTCATAACTGAGGCTCTGCTGCTTCAGTGACTAAATGAAGGTATTTCTTAGACTAAAAATACTGTGTTGAACATCAGGAAGTCAAGTTGTATCAGCTTAATATTATATTAATGTTCTCACATGTATATCATTATGTCCTAACATAAGCTGTGCAACTGTTCATGAAATCTGTACCCAGTCTGGAGTTTTTGACTTATCTTGAACAGATATTTTATCAAAAAACCACTATGTCTAACCTTGTAGTCATCAATTCAGAATTCCTTACATTTGCCTTTTAATAAATGTATACCATCCTGTATATATGTGGTCCAGCAGTGTCATGTATATGTTCTAACAATTACCCACATTTAATTCTCCTTTGTGACCTTTATGCTTGTAAGGAGCAACGAAAATGCACTTGGGACATGTACATGTCACGGTCAAGCTTAATCTTTCATGACTGAAAGAAGCTGAGCATGTAAGATAGAAAATAGTGCAATAATTGCTTCTTGTTCTGGAAAATACTGTTCAGGTTGTACGTGCTGGAAATATTTCTGTTTAGTGCTCTATAGAGGACTATCTTCAGCCACATCATTGGAGGTTCTTCCATCACAGGAAGATGACCCCAGTCCTAGAATGAGTAGCAATCCTCCTTGGTTTCCTATATGCCTCCAATTTTTCCAACTTATATGTACACTGTTTTTTAAAGTTAAAATTTTGTCATTTTGGTAGATTATTGGGTGCAGTTCCCTGCTAATGGAATTACTCTTGGCTGAGAACTAAAGAGATGACTAAATGAACTAGAGAGTTCATTTTTAGGGATTATACTTCCTTGTTCTCCCTGACGTGTCATAATTGCGTAAGGGCTGAGACAGATTTTCTTCTTTCTGTTTTTTGAATGGGATCTGCAGCAATATGACCGATAACGAAATGGCATTGACTGGCTCTGGAATTAGAAGGACTATTCTTATGAGAAGAAATGGTCATTTATTCAGGGGATGAGCCAGTACCAACTGCAGTGATGTATTTTTCTACGTAGACAAATGAACTGTGAAGTAAAGGGTCATTAAGCAAAGAATATCAAGTATGCAGAAAACTGTGAAAGTTATCAAATACAATGTAGATGAGCAGGAACTGGAAGGAGCTTAGAAAAGTGATGGCGTCATAGAACTGATAGCTTTTCAGAAACAAATATTCGTCAGAGCTTTAAAAATATTTTTATTGCATTTCTTAAGTCTCCAAATATTCCTTAGTGTAACCTCTTACCTATTGTAATTACTGAGTTGCACTGAAATTGTTGCAAGTTTTAAGTGGAGGTTCAGCCTGGTTCCCAGGACGAGGGAGACACCTTTATGTTGTTGAGCCTTGGGCATTTCAGGGGGATCTGCGAGGAAGGGTAAAAACTAGGGGGAATAAGGATGGTGGAATTCGGCTCTGAATTAATGCCTGTGATAGTCTTGATGGTTTGTTTATATTGCCAGCCCAAGTTATTGCTTCTAAGGGCCTGCTTTGTATATTGATTTTACAAAGATTTATTTTAAACAAATCTCCCCTGATAGCCATTGTAAATCACTGCTTTAACTTTCAATTATTGTCTAGGCAGCTGGTTTTCTGAATTATATTCAATGTCACCAGTATTTTCTGTTCTTCTGAATTCCAAAAAGCCACTTTTCAATACAGGGTGTCTCAGGTTCACTTGATCTGAGAAATATGAAATCAGAGAGGATATAAGATAATTTAGCTGATGTTTTAGTGAGAGGGTGTCAGAAACTAAAATAAGAGAATGAAATATTTCAAGTTATGTATGGACTAATACATTGACTTCAGACCATGAGCCACAACTTTTTCTTAATGTCATTTTTAACTCATTTTATTTCTTCTCTTTTGAAGGAACACATTTTTGCAGGGAAAGAAAGGAACACTGTAGTGCTGTTACTCTGTAATATTATTTTTGTTCAATTAGTACGAATTTTGAGTACATAAATTTGCATATTACAAAAGCTAAAAGGTTGGGGGTTTTTTACATGATTTTTCCTTACTAAATCATTTAAATTCTTCTCTAGTTTTTACAAACTAGCCTCGTAGTTAAGGTTTAAAGGCTAGCTAAAGGCTTTTTTAGAAGGTAGGGGAGGGTTTTGTGTCTAACAGACATTAATGAAAACACAGATAAACTGTTAAAGGTGCATTTTTACCGATACTGTATAGAATTTGTTTAAAAATTGATCTAGGCTTAGCTAATAGGAACTGTTAAAGTACAAAATTTAACATAAGAGAAACATTCCTTCCTGGGATAAAAATGATTATTATGATTTATAGCTTTTAGCGTACTATAATAGTATCTTGAAACAATGTGTATCTTGAGAGTGATGTGAGATAGCATCACAAGCATTCTGGAATCATGCTCTGTGACAGTCCAGTGAACACAAATGGTCATTGCAGGCAAAATCACAGGCTGAATGGAATGATTGAGTTTGTGTATTTGGTACACTTTATATTCAAAAGCTCCATGCACACTGTTGCATACAAATTTTGCTATGGGCAAATAGGGAACATACCTTATATATCAATAGCAAAGAATTTATTGTTAAGCTAATAAAAGAATAATTACTAATCCAGATCTACTTATTATTGAAAAAGAAAATAAAAGAATGCAATTTCAGGAAAATGTCCTAATAATTAAATAGTTGCAACTGTTGCATACTCCTTAGTACCTGCCCTCTTCTCTCCAGTGTGTTATGCTTGGCCTTCCGTGGTCCCCGTGGATCCCACAACTGGGTGCTCACCTTCCTTAAGAAGGCGGTGGGTGTTGCATGAGCCACCTGCAGCCCCCAGCTCCTGGGTCTGCCAAGTTAACTAATGAGGATTGTTTTCTTTTTCTTTCTTTGTGGGTTCCCAGTTTCACCTCATGCACGATTCTTTATATGTGTATATGTGGTCTTTGTTCACTTTATTATCCGTAAGCCAGTTCCGTGGTCACATTCCTTTCCTGACAGTAGCTAACTATTGTTGATTATATCCCTGGGGCCTAGTATCATCCTCTGCCGTTATTTGAAGGCCTCTGCCATCATCTCATGACTGTCAATAATTTTGACAGCAGTTTTGGATATGTTGTGAGTGACCTGGGAATACTTAATCTTGGCTTGCTGTTAAATTTAGGGCATGGCCATAGCATTTAGCATATTGTTCTTTCCTTTACAGTTTGGTACTGATCTTGCTTTCTAGAGGCTATTTCATTTTTAACTCTGGCTTTTCTCTACTGAAATGAAATAAGTAGTCCTCTCACCTCTAAAACAAGCCAAAACAAAAAATCTAAAACTAATTGTATAATTCTTGAATCAAATAGTTCAGAACAGCTGCAAAACACCCTTATAATTGGTCCTGGGGATTCTCTTTCCTGGACGTTACCTACTCCATACATACAACATGAATGCATAGATCTCCATTGCTACCCCAGGTTCTTGGCAGGTCTATTTTTCTTTATATCAGATTAATGGTCTGGGATTTCTTTCGTAACAGTTATTTCAGTAATTTTCTCTTATCTGTAATTTTCATTCCCAATAATTTATTGAACCAATGTTTGTATTCAAAACTTCGGATACAATAGAAGCAAAGTATTGAGCAGCTCATGTTACCTCCAGTTGAATTCCATGTTTACAAAAATAACTCATCAGGAACTTAGAGGGGTTGTCAGTAATCAGTCATCTACAACACAATGAGATAATGTTTTAATAAAATGGAATGTTTCCTTAATTCAAGATAGCAAATCAGTTCTTAATGTTTATTTCTTTTAAGCTAGTATGTCTGATTCTGGTGGACAATTTTTAACTGGTAGCTTTCTTACACCGTGGGGAAAAAGTTACAGAAGAAACAGCAAATCTGAGAAAATATTTATAAACCGTTGTATATAAAATGCCTTATGATTTTATGACATGAAAAGCAATACTTGGGAAAGCAATAATTTAAGAAACAAAGTGGGATATAAAAAACCCCTCTTAAAATTGGGGTTGGGTTTAGAAAACACTTGTGTGCCCGTCACAGAGCAGACACTATTACAGAGCTGTACTCTCAGGATTCTCTGAACTGATGAAAGAGAGACTTGTTACTTATTTTAAATCCAGCTTTAAAAAAGCTTACTTCAATAAGATATTGAATTTTGTCAAAACTGATGAAACTTTAAAGGAGATATACTGGAGTGGTATGATGTGGTCTAACCTCAGATCTGTTAGTGTGATTTTTATTTCTTGCATCTGTGCGGAGGGGAGAGAATTGTCAGATGAATGGATCCACTTTGCCTGGGTACCTGGTTTTATTTTAAATGTGTTCTTAGATTTTTCAGTAGCTATCATTGAAGTCCCACATGACTTACACAAAACTTCTGAAATGAATGCCATGGAAGGTTTTACATGTTTTGGCCCTTTTGGTCAGTATATTCTAGTGAGTATTGAAGAGAGATTCATTTGATTAAGGTGATCAAATTCGTGCTGATCATGATATGATCACAGAGATATTTTTCCAGATGAAAATGAAATCTGTAATTCTGCTTGGCTCTAAAATGAATCATATTATATCTATTGATGTAATTATGTCTTGAATAAAAATACTCCTTATGAGTAGTAGTAGACAATTATAGTAGTAGTTTTACTAGAAGACATAACACAACAGGTACAGCAACATCTAGAAAATTTGTAAGTTGTGTATAAATAACATTTATCCCTCTTTCCAGTAGTGTTTTCTGTTAAGAAACATCACATACTGGAATTCCCCTTTCCGAGCCCCAGTTAACTTTGCATTTCTTTTGCTTAGTTCCCTAACTATATAGTGACAGGAAGGCCACTAGAATAGTTGGCTGTTCTCTCGTCAGTTGGTGATCCTGTTCTTCCTTTTCCTGAACGGACATTTTAAAATCCCTACATATTCTTATTCCTCAGACCTGTGTTTCTGGCCTGCTGAATGGCAATCACAGCTAATAGCTCCCTTCAGCAAACCGTGCCTCCCTCTTTAACTTTGCCTTTGGAACAAATAGTCAATTTAAGTTTGTATTAAATGTGAGTTTTGAATTGGATTGTACAATACTCTCCTAATGTGAAAGCTATGACTTTATAGCAGTCTTTCTAAAGCATACCTCCATAACTCATCATGTGTTCTCATTTCTCTACATTTTAGCTGTATGTATTCTATAAATCACTTTACCTTTTATAGCCTCTATACATCTCAAAATAAATTGAAACCTAAAATTGAAGTACAAAAGTAATTTATTCCTGAAAAATCCAATTGGTATTTATTATGTTAGCCACTTGGCACTTGGTCTTTCTTTCCAGAACTCACTGTTTACACTGCCGTGCTCATTTGTCTGTTCTTCCAACTTCATATTTATTAAAGAGAACAGTCTTCTTTCAGATGCTTTCAATAGCACCATCTATGCTCAGAATCTGGAGGAAAAGGAGTATTGTAGGTAGTATACCTACTGCTTACTTACAGTATCTTAAGTTCCACATATTAAGAAATTGTTCAGATTTTCGTCATACAATCAAGGTCACCATAGGTATTTTACCTTCCACGTATCCTGATTGGAGAGATTTGGTTGTCTGGTTTTATTATTTAGCATCAGATGGAAAGATACTTCATTTTGGTATTCCACAGCTTCCGGGCTGGGTAAGGAGCTTGTCTCCAGTAATTGGGATCTTTCTGTTTAGAAGTCCACTGAAGGAAGGGGCCACACTGCAGCTGTAACTGCGTGTTGTGCTCTGCCTTAGTAAGTTAAACTCTTCTGGGTGGCAACTGGCCCTTTTGCTGTGGTTTGCCTCATGTGCTTCCCTCTGTCCAACAGAACAACGGTCTGCTGCAAGGGGTTAGTCGTGATCTGACAGACTTGATCAAACAGCTGGATCCTCTCATGAGTCCCAGTCATTTTCGCATGGTTACATTTTATGATTATCTCATTCTTAAGATGGTCGTGCCAATTTACCACAAGCAGATTGCTTCCAAGAGTAGCAGATTTTTTGCTGAAGGCCGCCTTTTGAGAATCAGGGTTGATGTTACATATATCATGATCAAAACCATGGAAAACGTGCATATCTTGAAAAACCTGAGCATTTTGTGTCCCATAAGAGTTCATTCCAGCTTCAGATCATTCAATCTGATTTGCATACCGGCTGTATTTCTCATGGTCTATTTGAAGATGCAAGCTCTTATTCTTTGTTTAGGAGATCAGTGTGTCAGTGAAGGTCAGGGGCCCCCGTGCAGCGTGCGCTTACTGCAGGACACTTGGGCCCTGCCACTTCATACTCCACACTCTCAAGATTGATGAGGAGGGTGTTGAGTGACGTTGACTCTCCCTCACTGCTGGTAGTTGCTGTTCATTAGCTCACTGTTGACTGGGATTTCACCTCTTTGTAATTGCTTTTCAGGAGGGTTAGTTACCTGGAAAGTCCATAGTACATCCTGGCCCCGTGCTTTTCTGAAATCAGCCTCATCCTCAGGCACCAGTTGCTGAAGTCATCAGGAAACCTTTTTGCCAACCTTGGAGTTGTCTGTGGTTAACCTCAGGCACGGGATTTATTACAGTGTCTCTCTGTCTCTTCAGAAAGCAGAATAGAAATTTTCTGTTTCTGCATTTTGAATCTTCCCTAGAAAAACAAAATTTTGGCTCAGGCAAGATATTTCTGATGTCCTCATAATACCTCTTGGGATATTATCATCACAATCAATTTCCTCACTCACTGGTGATCTTAATAGATACCATTGCATAGCATCTACATGCATCAGTCTGTTCAGATCACTGCTTGCTATACTAGGCCCTGCTGATATGCCATCAACTCCCAGAATTGCTTTCTTCAGCATCTCATCAAGGGCACTCTGCCTTTTTCACTGAGAATTTACCTTTATTGTTACCCTCTCTAAGCTAGTTCATAGTTTTCTGGGTTTACGTCGCTTCCTTTGCTTTTGGTCCACCATCCATCTTTGCCATATTTATTCCCGACTCCACAAGATTCTCCCCTTTTTCTGAAAGTATCAAGATGCATTTTTCTTTTAGAACAGCACTTTAGATGGTACTTCCCAATGATCTCCACTTTTTAATCTGAATGTGTTTCTCAGTTTTGAGACTCCCCAGAACTTTCTGGTGCTGCAGGAGCCTTCTGCCTGCTGCTTCGTAGCTGCTGGTCCATCTCCACGTGACTGGCTGAAAACGTCCTCTTTCCTTTGGCTTTCTGCTTTGCACTAATCAGCAAAGTAACTCTTCTGTCCTCTGTGCTTCCTGTATTTCTTTTTTACTTCAGGCTATTCCAGGACATTGGGTCTGGCTGGACTTCTCAGCAGCTCAAGTAGAGTTGCTCAAATGAAGCCTGGATATTGCAGGGGACAAGTTTGTGTAAGATGAACTACGTGCTTTGTGAAGGCTCTGGCACTGAAGCGCTGCCATTGTGGATAGTCTAACAGGACAACATCTATTGTGGTTTTGTAGACACAACAGAAAATTTGAGATGTTTCTAGGTATTTTGATTTGTGCTGAAACTTCATACTGTGTATTTGGAGAATATGGGATCGTGTAAATACCACCACTCATGTGTCACGCGGATTTCCAGTGCTGTACCTGAATTTGGGTAACTTTGTTTCAACTTTTTTAGCAGCCATTGGACATCTGAATTTGACCAACTGCTCACCTTTAACTGGAGATGAAGCAAATCTTTTTTCAGTAATTTTCCCTTAGAGCCATGAATGCTAGACACTAATAAGTGAGAACTGAAACAGATGCCAGAAAATTAAAATCAATTGATTTTATGCGTAACAGTAACAAGGCATTTTATCTTGGTGACAAACAGTGCTATCTTAAGTAAGCATTCATTTGACCCAGTGGCTTTGATATCAGTTGCTATTAATATCCATGTAGCACTCATTAACAAGCCTGCAGCTTTTGAGGATTTAGCTGAGTAGTAAGTAAAACTAGATGCGAAAATAAACTGACCTATAAGCAACAATTTTTTTAAGGAAAAATAATAATATATTAAAGCTAGTCCAACATAACACAGGAGATGAACAACTGTAGGCGTTTAATGAATACTGGCTTATAATCAGAAAATAGATATGAATGAGGAAGAGTTTCTAAAATTAGAATTTGTCTCAGATGAGATATTTAGAATAAATTTATGGAAGTCATGTTATGTGGCCATAGGAGCAAATGAAACAATAAATGGACAACCAGCACAAATGCATAATTAATGCTGTGTGCCAAAATGAAATGTACCAAAGCAGCTTTCACGTTCCCAGAAAATTGAAGTTCCCTAAAAGCAAATAATTCGCAATACAGAGCTGATGAAATAACACTTGCAAATGTTTCTACTGTTTTGTAAGGCTGAAAAGATACTTGAACAATTTCCCTGGATTACAAAGCAGGAATTGAAATGATTTCAGTGCCTGCCTTCCCCCATTTCACCAGCTGCATACCTAACCTGACAAAAACCCCTAAGCTATCTTTTAGCTTCTTCCTCTAAAAGTTACTGCAAAACTCGTTTGATGGCTCCATATATCAGATTCACAGCTGTATCAGAAGCCCGAGCCAGTATTTATTTACATAACAAGACAGTTCTTTCTTTGTCTTGCAATATCTCTAGTTTAGCCTATTTTTTAAAAAAAACTACAGTAAACTTCAGCAGCTGGATCACCACCACCAGTTTATCTCAGGTAAACCTACAGTTCAGCAGGTTTCTTCATTTTCATTCTTTAGCTTATTGTGATGGTACTAGTTGTACAAGGGAAGTTTTGATTATTGATGCTGTGGTCAAATCTTATGGTACCAGGGAAAGCTAGAGCTTTATTTCCGTCCTTTGTGGCAGTTCTATATGCAAGTTCTATATGCAAGTAACTCAGCCATCAGTCAATGAGTCTGCATTAGAGCTCATTGGAGATCTCTGCAAGTAAACAGAAGCATTGATTTTTTTTTTTTGTTTTGTTTGGTTGGCTGGGGTTTTTTTGAGGGAATAGCGTAGGGAGGTCAAGATCTAACTATCGATTCATAGTTTAATCCTTTTAATGTATTAACAGTCTATAGAGAACTTGAAATTAAACAGGCGTTCACACTTCTATTTAATGAATGGTAAAACAACATTGCATAAAAAGAACTGTGATTAACCTGACAGCTATTAATGTTGATGGCGTGGTCCCTTCAAAGTAAGTGGCTGCCATGGTTTTGGCTGGGATGGAGTTAACTTTTTTTTTGCTAGCAGCTGGTGTAATGTTATATTTTGGATTTGCAGTGGGAATAGTGTGATACTGCACTGGTGGTTTTGGTTGTTACCGAGCAATCTTTTGGCCTTTTCTACTTCTCACACCGCTCCGACGGCGAGTAGGCGGGGGGGCGCAAGAAGCTGGGAGGGGACACAGGCAGGACAGCTGACGCCAACAGACCAAAGGGCTATTCCATACCATATGATGTCATGCTCAGTATATAAAGCTGGGGGAAGAAGAAGCATGGGGGGGACGTTCAGGGTGATGGCATTTGCCTTCCCAAGTAACCATTACACGTGATGGAACCCTGCTTTCCCGGAGATGGCTGAACACCTGCCTGCTGATGGGAAGCAGCAAATGAATTTCTTGTTTTGCTTTGCTTGTGTGCGCGGCTTTTGCCCTACCTATTAAACTGTCTTTATCTCATCTTTATCTCAACCCATGAGTTCTCTCACTTTCACTTCTCTGATTCTCTTCCCCATCCCAACTGGGGGAAGTGAGTGAGCAGCTGTGCGGTCCTCGTTACTGACTGGCGTTAAACCATGATGGTGGCAGACTCCCT
Organism: Fratercula arctica; assembly: GCA_947846985.1. Lineage (NCBI taxonomy): Eukaryota > Metazoa > Chordata > Aves > Charadriiformes > Alcidae > Fratercula > Fratercula arctica. The sequence continues at coordinate 35,195,568 of CANTUZ010000010.1, forward strand.
TTGGTCTGACCAGGCAGGATTTTTGTGTGAAACAGAAAAAAGATTCAGTGTTTTTACAAGCAGATTTGATCCAGCTCCATCAACAGTCAATGTTTTTTGAAATTCTCTTTAATCTGATTCCTGTTCTGTAGCCAGTGTCACACTAAAATGACCGCTCTAGTGCTGGCTTATAGTGTAACGTGAGTGGTCATTGACATCGGTGCACCAAGAGATTTCTCCTCTGAGGTTTCTCACCAGATAGTAGCTCTCTGAATAACCTCTCTGTTATGATATGAAATATTAAACATCAGAGAGGCAGGATTGCTGACAGCACTGTTATATTGAAGACATCTGTCTGATTCGTAAATATATTATATTTGGTTTCACAAAAGCCAGGTAGTGTCAGATCATACAAGAATCAATTTAGATTGGAGAAGTTCAGCACAGTTTTAACTCCAGGGCATCATTATTTACATCACTTAGTGACATAAACATGATCGCTGATCACATCTTGGCTTTGAAGAAGTTGCATATGTTGGTTCTTTGCAGAGTTCATCTCCAGAGACTTACAAACTGAATCCTGCAGAATTTGCTCAAATTACCAGTTCCTCTTTATGTTTAGATTATAATAATGCTCAGAGTATTTATGTGGTCTCTGCTTACGTTTCTGTGGCATTCAGGTATGCACATCAGTTATAGTGGAGGTTTGCCGGTTTCAGACTGTTGAAAAATATCTGCTTCTCTTTTCATACCTTGATCTGACAGTCTTTCCTGCCTTACTTCCTTTGAAAGAAACAGCAGAAGCATAAGAAAAAGTAGTGACTGTTTAACTCACTACTGAGTGTGCTGGGCTTCCTTGCAGAAACAAATGTGTAATAAATCCTTTTTGGACTTCTTTTGTAAGAGCAACAGTGTTTTCCTCTTTAATGATCATCATCATCTCATTGTGTTGCATCTAATCATGCAACTGTCTCAAAATTACAAAAAAAAAAAATAAAATTTCTATAGGCCTGCTGACTTGAGGGTAGTTTAAATACTTGTGTGACATTTTATAGGTGGGGCTATGTACTTGGAAAGTGATCGATTCTGTACGAACTTCTGTATGTTTTCATTTTACAGGACGTAGTGTACAATCGTAGAGCTTATATAGAATAGATGGCCAAAGATGATAATGAGAGCACAGTGTAGACATTTTAAAAACAAAGCAAAATAAAGGAATTGAAAAATTACCGGGTAATTACAGGTCAGAATATTTCCAGAATATACTTTTTTGGAATTGGTCACTTTTTCCTATTTGTCTGTGAACAGTGGGGAAAAGGAAGACAGGGAAGAGGCGAGGGTAATTCCTGTGTTCTAGTGTAAAGATTTGGGCTCTTAACAGGGCTTTTGTGCCAAGCTAACACTTCAACCATGAGGAAAAATACATGGAAACTGCCTTTTAACAGAGAAATGGAGGCCTTCAATCTGGGATTTTGTTATCATAGAATTGTTTAGGTTGGAAAAGACTTTTAAGATCATCAAGTCCAACCACTAACCTAGCACTGCCAAGTCCACCACTAAACCATGTCCCTCAGCACCGCATCTACATGTCTTTTAAATACCTCCAGGGATGGTGAATCCACTTCTTCCCCGGGCAGCCTGTTCCAATGCTTGACAACCCTTTCGGTGCAGATATTTTTCCTGATATCCATCCTAGACCTCTCCTGGCATAAATTGAGGCCGTTTCCTCTTGTCCTATCACTTATTACTTGAGAGAAGAGACCAACCCCCACCTCACTACACCCTCCTTTCAGGTAGTTGTAGAAAGCGATAAGGATAAGTGGCTTGGTGAGCTCTTCTGCCACCTCCCTCAGTACCCTTGGATCTGGTCCTATAGACTTACATTTGCTTAAGTGCTGTAGCAGGTCGCTAACCATTTCCCCTTGGATTATGGGGGATTAATTCTGCTCCCCATCCCTGTTTTTCCAGGTCAGGGGCCTGGCTACCCAGAGAACAACTGGTCTTACTGTTAAAGACTGAAGCAAAGAAGCCATTAAGTATCCTAGCCTTTTCCTCATCTTCTGTCACTATGTTTCCCCTTGCATCCAGTAAAGAATGGAGATTCTCCTTAGTCCTACTTTTGTTGCTAATGCATTTATAGAAACATTTTTTGTCTTTTACAGCAGTAGCCAAATTAAGTTCTAGTTGGGCTTTGGCCCTTTTAATTTTCTCCCTGCATAACCTCATGACCTCCTTGTAGTCCTCCTGAGTTGCCTGCCCCTTCTTCCAAGGGTCATAAACCCTCTTTTTACCCCCGAGTTCCAGCCAAAGCTCCAGTTCAGACAGGCTGATCTTCTTCCCTGCTGGCTCATTTTTCAGCACATGGGGATGGCCTGCTCCTGAGCCTTTAAGATTTCCTTCTTGAAGAACATCCAGCTTTCCTGGACTCCTTTGGCCTTCAGGACTGCCTCCCAAGGAACTCTGTTAACCAGGCTCCTAATCAGTCCAAAGTCTGCCCTCTGGAAATCCAAGGTAGCAGTTCTGATGACCCCCCTCCTTACTTCTTCAAGAATTGAAAACTCTTATCATTTTGTGATCATTTCAGAGAAAGCTTTCTCAAAGCTCTATTCTAGCCAGGGTATAAGAATTTTAAAATTACCATAAAGCAGATCTGTCATCCTTCAATCTGCTCTAGGAGTCACTTTGAGAAAGAAAAGTACTCTGGGAGATTTGTTACCTTACATTCTAGGAGATATCCTGAGAAAAATCCATCTAATAACGGGAGTTGGAAGAAAGCTTGTACAGCTAATTTGTATCCAGTGTAAATACCCCCAGGTGAAACAATGCTCTGGTTTAGGAAGAAAGCTGGTTGACAATCTCTTTTTAGTATTAATTCAATAGCTGTGTAGCCACATTTCTTTTCAATGGCTTATTTCCTACATCTGGAAGTAGCTTCTCTTCCTCAGCAGTTTGTTGTTTAATGAGCTATAAATATTTCTCTGAATTGCTTTCCTTATGATAAAATTATTATAAGTTGCATAATTTTTCATGACGTTTTACATTACGTTTGTGTGTCCTTTAGAGCACTGGGGGTGAACCATTGTCATGTGGTAAGAAAGGCGGATGTTATCACCACTCCTGACTGCATTACTGCAGAATCTGACCATTTAGCAGAAAAGTAATTTCAGAAAGATAGAAAGCATAGTTTCATGGTTAAAGCAGTAGGAAGCTTCCCCAGAGAAATGGACTCTCTCCCTATGTACCTGTCAGCCTATGACACAGCATTCACAAGTCATTTGAGCTGTAATTTTCAGATTTTCTTACTGCATGCTATTGACTTCTCAGGTGGCCACCTTTAAAGTGAGGGTTATACTTTTGGGAAGCACCAAGCAGAGAATGCATCAGATGGACAGTACACCTCAGGTACTGGGGCCAGTACTGTAAAATATCTTCATTAATGACCTGGATGATGAGACAGAATGTCTCCTTGGCAACTTGCAGACAGTACAGAACTGGGAGGACTGGGTGTGCTGCCGTTCTGGGGGACCACGACAAGGTGGAGAAATGGGTCAACAGAAACCTCCTAAAGTTCCACAGTTGCTTAGTGATATGGTTTAGTGATGACTTTTGGCAGTGTTAGGCTGATGGTTGGACATGATGATCTGAAAGGTCCCTTCTAACCTAGGCAATTCTATGAGAAGGAAATAGATTTACCAACAAGTGAAGTCTTACGAAGTTGAGGAAACAATTCAATAAAGGACAGTGTGGTAAGCGTTGCCAGTAGTGGACAAGCTACTGCCATTTCTTTCAGAAGGGAAATTCACTGCAACACTGGTGATTCCTTGACACCTGTCTGAAAGTTGCACTGCAGTATGTATCCTTCCTTTAGATTTTCCAGGTTTTAGATCACACCTTAGCATCCAATACCTGTAGGCTTTTTGTCCTATCCTTTCAGGTGCATGTATGAATAATGGTCTTCATTTGTTTTCTTTTTACATTTCATTAGTTATTATTTTGTCTAAATGGACTGGAAAGTTTCTCTTTTCAGATTTCCAATACCAAGAGCAATAATCACGTGTGAAATACCTGAGAAGGGATTGTAGTGATAAAAAGAGGCAGTTGCGGTTCCCCTCTCTCATAAGACTCTTGAAATCTATAGTAGTGACCTCCAGAAGAGGCAGATTGCAGAGGGGTTGCAAGGACTTCTTCCACTAAGTAGTTTTAAAGTACTGATCAAAAAGAACTCCTTGGATATGAGCTCTCTCTAGATTGTTTTCATCTAGAAGTAAAATACTAGTGAGTCAGCAAGAAAAAAATATCTTCTACATAATCTGAAATCTTTACAATGTTTTTCAGATCTGCTTCTGGGTAAGTAGTCCCACTATACTGGAGCGAAATTAATAGAAAATGGCCTATTAGTGTCTTTATTTATAGTTCAAGACTCAACAACTCAGTGATTTATATTTTCAATTTAATCACACCAACTGATGTAAGAAATAACTGGAAATGCAGGTATGACCTTGCTCAAGCAGACTATCTAAAATTCAATGTAGCAAAGCTTGTATATTGAAAATTGTGCAGTAATAAAATGTTTTTTGCATTGTGCAGCTTGCCAACTATGTCAATACAAGATAATGGTTTAGGCAAATTACACGACTGAAGAATTAGAAGTGTAACTGGGAAAAGGAAACATAATATTGGGTTTGTGGCAAGAACTCATTTTATATTATAAAAATAATTCATAATTTGATCTTTAAAGCAGAACACAAAGAGTATTGAAGCACTTGAAATGCAAGGCCTATTATAGAATAAAGGAAGTATGAAGACAAAGAAATAGTCTGACAGCAGACTAGGCAAGGGCAAAGGAACTCTTATTGGGCATAGCTAAACATTGTATTCTTAAAATAATTTGGTTATTTGAAATGAGCTGATGAAGTTCATGGGAGGGAGAACAAGAAATAGTTTAAGAATACAAAGTTCAGGTTTAGAAACTTCATTTAATTGACTGTATTTTTATCTTCACTTAAATCTTTCTTAATATATTCAGGCAAGAGAGTATAGTTACTGAACTAGTGGAAGGAGAGAAACTCAGCTTAGAAAATACAGTTCATTTTAAAGAGTTTCGCAGGCTCCGTGTGCTTATGCTGGAAAGAGAAACAAAGGAGTGTTAGCGACTTTGGGCAGTAACACAGGTCAGGAATGGGGGCCCAGAGAATACCCTCCCTGGAGCAAACCTCCTCTCTCATGTGGAACATGTGCATGGTCTTCTGTAGGGAAATGAGGCTTTGTTCTGCCTGCGCCCTCCACCAACTCCGAGCTGGAAGTCATGCAAGTAAGTGCCTTAAGTACAGCCTCATGATAACCAAGGTTCAGAGCAGGCTCACGTCCAGCTGGCTTGGAGCCCAGGCAGGTTGTTCTTGTTTGCAAAATACTGCATGGATGTACGCTTGTGCTGCAGGGATGTTAGGTGTTTCCATTGCGGTTTCCTTCATTTCTCTTTTTCTGTCCATTTTTAGCCTCCATAAGTATTAAGCAGAATAGCTTGGAGTGATGTTGTAGCTCATTCTAGTGATCATGACGACTGGTGAAGGAGGCGGGGAGCAGTTTGTGATATACTAGTCTATTGAATTATGTTCTCTGTTGGTGACAGTGTAGCTGCTTTTCAGACCCATTTTGTTGGTCCAAGATGCCTATATGAGGCTTTTGTCTCTTTAACGCTTGAAGAAAGGACTTCTGGTGGGACATTAAGCATTCTCCATTAAGTAGAACCAAGTAAAAGCTGTCCATTCCCTGAAACATGTGAGGTGTACAGTCATATCCAAATAACTAACTGAAAGGAAATTCTCTGAGTAACAACGTTTCCACTGATGTTGGGTACTGCATTAGAAAATTACTTCAGGGATCAAAGAAAGGTTGATTGCAATGGTTCAATGTATTTCTTACTAGCAACAGTGATTTTTGTGTCAGTCTCCTTCTCATTTACACCTCCGTGTTGGGAAGAAGAGGACCTAAGCAATTCAGTGCAAACATCTTTCATACAAGTTGCGTGTATTTTTTTTTTTTCAAAGAATAATTCCTCTCCTGGTGCAGCTCCTCGTAAAAATATAAATTCATTAATTTGTTAAAATACCCTAATGGCCTGGCACAAGTGCAGAGAGTGTGATTATTCCTGAGTTATTAAGGGAAGGATCATTTAAATGCAGAAGTTCACATTGCTTCATTGAAAGGCTGTATAAAACGATTGTTGAAATAGGTTTTTGGTCTATTAGGCTCCTCACTAATATTTTGGGGGAACTCATTAACATGCTTGAATGATAAAAGGCGTAAGGATAGCTTTCATCAAGTGAAATTGTTAGTGGTGCATATCATGCATGAGATGCATTATAAGTTGTGTTTATGATGTGAGAAACCTTGTAATAGCATCTGATGCACCGCATAAATCAGTGCATTCTTGCGACATGATAAATGCAGAGAAATTTAATTCTGGGACAGTTCTTAAACACAGGAAATTGATGGATTGTATAAAAATCCTCCTCCCTTTTGGCCTTCTGCTTATAAAGTATGAATGATGTACTCCCTCCCCTTTCCCCATAGTACAGATCTTTAAGTACAGGGCTTGAGTGAAGAGTAGCAATGCTGAAATGCTTTGGCCCATGCCCTTTAAGTCAGGTAGAAATAGTTAATCACATGCCAGAAGCAAGCTTTGGGCTATGATTAATCCCACATGTTGAGAAGTATCTTTCAAGAAATTGTTTAAGAGAGGTCATGAGTCTTTTGGAAAGAAAATGAGACAGCTTGCCATAGAAGAATATTTTAAACATCCTGTTTGTTGAATAGATACCTGGTGAGAGAACTCATCTGAATACGTTTGAAAGAATTATTCTTCAGCAAATGAAACAGTTTCAGATAACTTATCCCAGTTTGAAATCCAATAATGTATCTTGCAAAAATGAGTAACACTTGGGAGTGTTAAAAGTGGCAGGGAATACAGAACATCAGAAATTTCTGTTCAAGCATATTTTTCGGTATTTACCTTATTTCACTTGTGCTTTTATAATGAGCTGACAATTTTATTAGATTTTTCCTTGTCAGTATTTATTTGGCATTAAATTGCTAAGGAGAAATCCCTAATAGCAGAGTTCTCAAATTGCAAGTTTTTTATGCGTGCCAACTATGCCTACGAACCCAGGGCCTGCTCTTACAGCCCTTATTTACAGTTCTTATCAGTCTAATGAATAGTCCATATGTGAGCTCAGCCAGGAAATGTCTGTAGAAAATACGTAGGAACAGATCTACAGAAGCTGCAGCAAAATATTTTAAAAGATTTAATGAAATCCATGACTTAGATAAAACAGTGCAATGTGCTGGGCTCATCTGCTTGGGCAGAAGCATTCGTGTGTTTATTCAAGGACGTGCAATTGCTTGAACGTCTTTCACCTCAAAGATAAAACTGCTAATAAGTTTTATTAGCAGCATCCCCTGCAACTGGATGTTCAACCTGTAATTCTCATCTGGTCTTGTACTTTCATTGATACAGAGAGATTATGTTATACTGCGGATTTATATTACTAAGATTTAGAAAGCAAGAGGCAACATATAAACGGAAATGCTCTGCTGCTGAAGTAGGTAGGGAAGGCGCATGCTTTCTAGGTTAGAATCTAAAGGGAATTTTTGCCTTAAATGTAAATTTGCCTTACATAGGGAAGTTTCTTTTTTTCATACAAAGAGTAATTTTGGTGACTATCAATTAACACTGTTCTGAAGAATGATCAAATGAAAGCAGGGAGTTAGGTTGTATTATCTAGGTGTGGGGATATCTTACAAATAGGCATGAAGGCCTTCATTCCTAGTGAAAAGGCCATAGAGGAGGCAGGATGGTCCAGGAGGAAAGAAGTTAGGGCAAAGTTTCCAATGGTTTCAATAGTTCTGAAGCTTTTTCTCATGGGCAAAGCTCACAGAGTAGTTTATTTAAATTATTTGTTATGCTTACAGATTATACTATTCTGGTTAGCACACTTTCGTCCCATTTTTTCCTCAAGACTGCGATAGTCTTGCTCATTGTGCCATTCAGTGAAGGGGTTTCTGATCCACCAGGGTGTGTTTGAAACCAATGTGTAAATAAGGTACAGCAGTAATTAATGAAACTTATGCAACTTTTACTACTGATAGTATAAAGCTTGCACGGGGGAAACATGAAGCAGGTGTTGCCTTCCTCTCTTAGCAATAGCAAGGTCAAAACTACACTATAGCCTTTGAAATCTTGAAGTCTGTCAAACTGTATGGTTTTACATTCCCAAAATAGAAAAGAGGCAAGCAGCAGGGAAGTGCAAAACGCTCTCCATCTTCAGTGCAGCACAAATGTAATTTAGGGTCTCCTTTAGCAACTATTTCAGAAATGGCAAACTACATATTTAATTTATGTCAAAACAAAGCCAAGTAGCCTTGGTTCAGCATTTCACTTTGTAGGTGCAAAAGGACAGGTATTGAAATACCGTATCTGAGAACATGAGACCCTGAAGAGTCTATTTACAGTACCTTCTTTTGACAACTCTTACCACTTTTACCCTTGTTTATTGTAAGTTTGCTATATCAGCTTACATCTCATTGCTGATTTTCCCTTTATCATGTTGCTCTAAAAGCTCCCTAGCTTTCTATCTCTCAGTAGTTTCACACAGAAGAAGGAAACATGCTAAACTGAGGGACAATTACAGGTAACATATTGCAGTTCAGAGATATGAGAGTATTGCCCTAATTTCAAGCTCTTTGGTCTCCTTTATACTATTAATGTTAACTCTCAGAAATATTTTAATAGCCAAGGGGACCACGTCTTTTGATCTCAAATTCATAAAGCTCCATTTATTCCAAGAATGGCAACTAGAACAAGGAAGAATGTAAATGGTCGTATAACTGTTAGTGAAGGTGAAAATCAAGTTCAAATTCATCAATAAAATAGAACAGATTGATATGAACATTAAAAAAAAAAAGATATGTTACTAACAACAGCTGCACTATTAAAATTAATTTGCAAAACTGTAAAGATTTGTCCCTGCTTCGTATTGATCACTGGATGCATTCCATTACAATGTACAAAACCAGGAGGATTTATACTCGCCAGTGTAATAAGGTAAAGCCTTAACATCTGAGTGCAGTGAATAAATGCTTTAATTAAAATTAATAAGAAGCAAGTCTTTCTTTGGTATGTTGCATATTCTATATTGTCAGAGTTTTAGATGTACTCAAGATACTCAGATATTTGTTCAAAGAGCGACAGTCCTGGCCCAAAGAGCATATTTGACTGGAAATAATGCTTTTGTTGTGTAATGTCGCTGGTGAGAAGTATGTCCTAGTTCTGACAGAAGTGGTACATTTCAGAACCCCTATAACATTAGATGCTTTTTTTTTTTAATCTAAAATTTACACTAGGAGCTGGAAGAAAGAAAATATTTTGAAACGAAGAACCCAAATGCTCAAGACTAAGCAAAATCTGTGTTACTGAAAATAAGGAAATAGTTTTATTTTTATTTTTTATTAGTGTTGAATTCAATTTAATTTATATACATTTACACTATTTTGTCTGACTGGAAAGTGTTGTCTCAGAAGAGACTGCGAGCTGGAAGCAAGGCAAGAGCAAGCGGTGGCTGGAAGCATGGCCCCAGTATAGAAAATGCTACACCCTGGAGTTGAGCAATGGGGAGGCTATTAGATGGCACTGGCTTTTCTTAGGGCAAGATTCATATTCCCAGGTGAGAAGTAAAGATTCAGAAGTAATACTTTAAAAAGTCCGAATTAAAAAAGGCCACAAAATGTGGAGGCAGTTGCTGGCTGTAGCCGAAGAGTTTTTGACAGAGGAGCCTACAGCAGGTTAGTTTCACTGTCCTGAATGCTGATCTAAGCAGCTTCCACAGAGCTGGAAGTGGCGGGGAAAGGTTACAATTCAAGTGAGGTTGGTGTTTTGGGTGGGGTTTTTTTTAATCATTTTTCTGTATGCTCGGTATCTTTTGGAGGAATAAATAATGCTTTGCTGTTTGCTGGGTTTGCAGTTAATCCCGTGTTCTGACAGGGTCCTGGGGAAAAGCTGTGGTAAAATCAAGCGCCTCAGTGTTCACTACTGAAGGATTAGGGGATGCAGGGCCCCTGTTGAAGAGCGGTGACAGCAAATAGTTCCAGGTAGAGAGAAGGTAAATCTGTTTCCAAAAGGTTGTATCTAAGAGAAAAAATGTACACAGCACTAGTATTGGGATATAAAAAAATTTAGCTGTGGGTTTGTTGTTCTATATCGTAACCGGTGCCATCAATGGCATTATTGCCTGGCTGGGAGGTGTATAGTCAAACCCAGGAAGTTTATAGGTTACTGATAGTTAGGAAAATGCAGAAGGCTACAGAATATCTCCTTTAAGTTATAAAAGAGTGCTTATGTTTTCTGTGGAATATATGATGATGAAATGTGACTCATGTGACTGTTCTGTGAAGGGCCTCTTTCATGTGGCCTCTGAAGAGCTCTGTGGGACGACAGCCATTTTGTTTTCTGAGTTTCTGAGGTGTTAATAAGACAGAAATATTTAGCGTTACATCCCAGTGATCTTGCCTTTGTTCTGTTTCCTTTATGCTAAAAGAAATCACTGTAGACTAAAGATGGTTTCCTATTGCTTATGGCAATTGCAGCTTGAAGAGAAACTTCTTAATAACCCTGTTGTTGTTGTTAACATTTCTGTTCACAGTACTGACTGGCAAAAAGAATATATACAAAAAACCCAACTATAACCTCAAAAGTGCCTGCAAGGATTTTTGTGGGGTTTTTTTGTCTTGGTTTGGTTTTTTATATTATTATTACTAAATGCTCAAGACAGTAGTAGCTGGCTAAGACTTTATCTGACAAGTGTCAGTGGAGTCACGGAGAACCATCGTGTGTCTGGCTGTTTTTCTCTTGGTCTGAATCTCAGGTGTGAGTCTGGTTGGCTGGAGTAAGGTTCCTGTATGCTGATATTAGCTTTTCTTAACCTGTCAGATTAGGAAGATCAAGCCTTGTTAGAGTCAGACACTTCCACTTCACATGGATGCATTTCACCTCAGCTCTGAGAGGCATTTGGAAAAATCCAGGTTCCATTTGAAAAAGCAGCTTCTTCAGACTTTCATATAGAGCTCCATCCAACAAGCTGTGGCACTGTACATTTCTTACCTTCAAAATCTGTTGAGAACACTATCATTTTGATTTTATATCTGTCCTGACATAGGTATCTCCCCGTTTTGCCAGGGGAAATATACTTATTTCATGATTAGTATCAAAGTTTCCCCACATGTTATCTGCCCAAGGCTGACACGGTATTATTCTTGGGCAGGGGCCTACGTGCTAAGGCTGGTAGGACTGCTCTCTGGAGTTTCTTGACTTCGGGCCTGAAGAGATGAGACCCAGGAGCAATAGCAGTAGTAAAAGCACTGGCTCTGACTGTTATCAAGGGGCAACAGGCAGAGGGTCAAAACAGGGTCCTGTAACTTTCTTACCGTAAGGAACTATTAAAAGAAGCTACTTAATGAAGCTTTAATTAACTTTGCAAACTGAACAAACTAGTCCCAACCTTAAGCGATACCAGGTAGATCCCTCTGAAAGTCTGTTGGAGCTGTTGAAGATCTTGTTAAATATCAAGTGTTTGCTGAAACAGCAAGCAGAAATGCCCGAGAGGCTTGGGCAGTCACCCAGGAGCAGGACCCGCTTGTTGTCAGTATTTGATCGTGTATCCACAGTGAACAGAAGCCAGCCCTTCTCTGAGAGGCTGGAGCTGGCAAATCCCTGGCCCGTGGCAGCATTCATCTGGCTAAAACCTAACTTAGGTTCCAATGGGACAATTTTCCATGTGCAGTTCTCGCTATTTTACAAAGCTGGTCCAGTGTCCTAAGTACTTCCTTAGCCTGTCTCTGAGCACACTGTTACCACGATGTTAACATCTATCAGGCAAGCAGCTTTAATTTTTTATGTTTATGCATTCTGATGGTTCAAAAAAATATCAATTTTAACTGTTCCCTTTATTTGTTATTTAGTTGTCATCATTCCCCTTCCTCCTGAAGGAATTAAGCCTAATGGCTTTGGATTTGATGTGTCTAAGTGCAGATACATGGACAGTTATTACAGCTCGCTTCACACAGAGTAACTTTTTGCAGCATGGTATGCTGGCTATTTTTTGGGTTTTCACTGCCAGTAGGACTGTTCTAGGCTTTACTGCTCATCAGGCAACGAACAGCTCAGAGGAAGAAGAAAAATCCCATGTGTTAGGCAGTGACTGACTGCTTTCTCAAACACAAGATCACACATGTTTTATAAGTGGGAGTACAATCACTGAAACGTATCATCCATTTTTAATCTCTTAGTCTTCTCCTGCAGTGAATTGTCCTGGTTAATTTTATGTTGTATTAAAATACCCTGTTAATCGGTTTTTAATGTATTTAAATGTTGCATTGTGATTTCATTAACTGTATCTTCTTCTTCATATTATGAGAGAGCACTTGATCTACCCTGCCTATACATGTCATTGTTTTGGGTTCTTTTGGCATATCCTAAATTAGTTAATCACTAACGTGAACAGTGACACTCTTTTTAATTTTTGTTCACACAGAACTCTTTGTTTCCCGAACAGCGCTCATTGTATTCCTCTTCGACTCCTGCTGTTTCTACTCTTACGGTTTTGGAAAAATACTTCTGGTTTTATAACATCATTATAATTATCTCTGTATTCTGTTCTAGTCTCTAGCATTTGTCTGCATTCTGAATTGCTTTGCACATGCATCTTTGTTTGTGTAAGATCTGTTGTGTTAATGCAGCACTGCAAATTAACTATTTTACTTCAGTTTTGCAGCGCAGTGGGTGTAAATCTGAATGCTGTCACGACACTGGCGATTGGCTTCTATATTTAGTCTCTGGTTTAGTCTCAAGTTTCCATAGTCACTTCATACATTATTTCATTGACTGGAATGAAGCTGAACTGAGCCTTTTAATGGAATTATGAGTCACGGTAAAGTAGTTCATACAAGCAGCCTTGTTGAATTGATACTGTCTTGATCTATCATTAATGATCTAGTTTCAGTCATTTAGATGGAAGCTTAAAATATTTGGAGGTATTGACAAAGTTCTGAAAACCAGTTCTCTACACTGATAGAGACTTCTGAAAATAATGAAATAGTAATTGGTTTAAAAATATGATGGTTTCTAAACTACTGAGTAAATAATAAGAGGATGAGTAGAAATTGCAGCAAAATACTCTGCGTTTCTTTTTTTTTTGTCTGTGAAGTATGTGGTGGTTCAAGCCAAAATAGTAGTAGTATTTCAAAATTCATGGACATTAAAACCCGTTGACCATATGAAATTATATGATAAATTCAGTCTAAATTATCATAATTCTCAATATATTAGAATTATTATATTCTTATGCCAATCTAGTAACGAACATGAAACAAGCACAGTGAAAATTGCTTTTAAAAAAAGGTTAAAATGTGAAAATCTTTCCCAGAGAATTGGGAAAGGCAGTATTTTGTTATAATATGTAAATAAATATGCAATATGTTAAATATGTAAATAATAGTAATTATTGTTCTGCCAGATACTGCTTTTTTTGATTGTTGGCTACATTAACAATTATTTGTTATAAGTCAGTTAATGAACACTTAGAATCAGTTCTTCTCTGCTTAAAGGCTGAGTGACATGGTCATGAAGAAAAGAGATGGTGCCACAGAGATCAAGGAGGGCAGATAATACTGGTGTAGCTTTCGCTTGAACTCTTGACAGCTGAGAAAGAAACTCATTGCCCTTCAGCCCAGGTGCCGAGTATTTTGTATGGAACCGTGGTATTTCACAGCATCACTTCTGAGCCCCACCTGATTGATTTTCACTCCTTTGGAGGAGGACATCCTCACAGAGGAAGAAGAGCTGCAGAGCATCTCTGTGTCACAGCCCAAACTACGCCATTGCAGTTGCGTTTGCGTGTCTGCAGCCAGACACTGTTCTGCAAATTTTCATCTTTCTTTCACAGTATTTATGGCAGCTAACAGTAGTGTTGGGAAATGGGATGTCCTTGGTATAAACCCCTGGAACACGCTGGTGAGGATAACAGACTTAGGTCCTGGACTTCTTTACCAGATGCCCACTCAACTTTGGGATCCTGGCTTCATTTGACCCCAGTGGTTTTGACTGCAATTGGAAACGCTGTTAGAAAGTATCCTCCACTGACATTGGAGAAAATGGGCTTTACTTGCAGTTTACTGTTTTCAAAACTCTTTCACTGTTTTCCCCTTCTTGTTACCTATTTCTGTCTTTCCCTGACAACACATATGTACTGGTTTTCAGGCAACAATTTTTCTTCATTTTCTTCATTAGTGCTAACTCTTGTTTTTCTGTTACAGTTTTTCTGTGCTTCACCAGCTGAATCTCTTGGACAAGAGAAAGAATATGTTCCTGTGCCCCCTGTAATGTGGCCCCGGGCAGCAGAAAGGTTCATACATCCCATATGGAGCTTTGTGACTTCAGGTGAGAAAGAAGTAATTGAAGCAGATGAATTTTAAAAGAGAACTGTTTATATGCAAATATATTAGTGGAAGTCTGTGATTCAAATGTCTGTAGGCTAAATTATGGAAAAAGCGTTTCTCAGTTAAAAATTCATCATAAAGAACATCAAATGAACTTTAAAATACATTATGGAATAAGAACTGGTAAAATAAATCTCAAACTACTGTAAATCAATTTGAAATATAACACTATATATTTTTCCCTAGTATTATTGCTATTATTGTTTCTAATTTTAATTATTAATTGATTTATATTATAAATTTTTTTTTTGGCTTCAGGTCAGTTGTTTTTAGTGTCTCTCTCTTTAGCTTTTGCACTAGCTCTTCTAAGGTGTTTTTTTAAAATATCCTAAAACTCATAGGGTATTGCCATGTTTCATTACCAGGAGTTTCTACTGGATTGGCAATGGATGCAGTGTTTTGACTGCCCTGGCAGAGAGGTTACTTTTCCAGTTCCCTCTTGCGGTCAGGTGATTCAGACTGGCCATTATTGATAAGCTGACATTAGTACATTGCTGTAAGAATGTATGTGGGCTTCGTATTGAATAGAGTGACTATTATGCTGGTCTTTTCCAAGGTGGTTTTGAAAATCAGGTTAAATCTTCAGCTGATTACATTGCAAAGCTTTTTTTTTAGATTTGTTTTTATCACTGCTGCAGAATTAGCACACAAAAAATTTAGACAACTTGATATCTTTGTTTTTTCTTTATATACTATAGCACTTGGAAATAGTATTGCATATGGGAAGAGATTAAAATAGTAACAAGAACATAGTATAAAAACTTTTGATGGGCAGCACTTACCTTAAGATTTTGGTGAATCAGCATTATGTACAAATTATATACAAATTATGTCATTATGTCATTTCCAAAGTAGTTCTTGTTCTGAGCAGTCCATGTTGACCTTCCCCAGAGTCTTGTCATTGGTTTCAAAAGATGGGAAGCTATATCTGCTCCAGTCTCTCTCCCTCTTTGTATGTGTACGTAGGTATCTGTATGTGTTCACCTGCTTTAGTTAAACCTGCAACATTTTGTTCTCACTATACTCAGATCTGCTTCCCAGCTTTGCCCAAAGTCATGTCTTTGTAGACTAGCTGTAGAGTTGTTTCCTCCGCACGTGCCAGTCAGAAGATTCCCCAGTACTGAGCAGCTTGCAGCTAATTTGTAGTTAGCAGATACTTTGCAAAATGTACTTATTTCTTCAGCTATTGTCTGTAAGCCTTTCTCTGTGGGGACATCATGAGACCATATGCTTTTTGGGGCAAAGATTGCACAAGGGAGGTTCTTGACTAAGCATTCAAGACAGTGTGTTAACATTGCAATAACAAACTGCAGTTTAAGAAAAGAACTCCAAAATATACATATCATATTTGTTGATATCACAGTGGATTGGTTGTGGTCCGTTCTGCATTTTGATTCATTTCAAATAGAACCTGGAAGACTGATAGACTGGAAATGCTTATAAGAAAGCTGGAAGTGGATAGAGGGTAACGACTTTAAAGGATGACGCTAATAAATTCTTATTGCAAAGGTAGAATATCTTTGAATACTCTTCTCAATTATAAAGAAGAAAGCATTCAAACTCTGCTGGTTACTTTTCAGTAAAAGTCCAATTGGAACAATGAGCTCATTTGTTTAGTATTTACTGCTGACATTCTACTTTTCCAGAAACTAAGGCCCCAAAGTACAACTCACTGAAATCAATGAAAATATATCCATTAACTTTGAGGTTACAGATCAGTCTCTGAAACAATTTTACTGCGATTTGTCACATATGCCCTATCAGTTATTCAAGAGTTACAAACTCCCGCAAGATTTTCTGGGGTGGCATCTGCCTCTACTGTTCTATATTCACCCTGTCAGTACAGTAGTGGATAGTGACAACTGTCACAATACTTCTAGATGCTTTTTAGAAAATGATTGATGAAATTTCTTAAAGGAAATAATATAGCCCCTTAAGCAGCCACCAGTGTTTCAGAACTTATTAAAGCCTTTTCTCTACACTTACCAGAAAAGCAAAAAAAATATAAGGGTAAGTTTATCAATTAAATCTAAGAAAGAATGAGGTGTGGACGATCCCAACAGGTAAAGCGCAGGTCTGTGTAGACTTCAAAGGTCACTGTCCAAATCTGTTCTCATTGTTACATCAGCTTTTGCTGTTCTAAAGCCCAAATCAGCCTGACTAGTATCCAGTAAACGGAATGCAATTGCTTCAGTTGACTTTCCGTGTATACAGTTTGGGTAGCAGGATCGTCAGTCAGCTGCTGACCGGTCCTAGTTCTCCCAGCAAACCCAGTTGAGACCGCAGACTGACTTACATGTAAGTGCATGCCCCTTCTCTGGCACTTAGGGCAATAAATTCTGTGTAAGGAAGAAATTTTTACTTTAAAAATTGCTCCTGAAGTTACATCATTTCATAAGTCACTGATGGAATCTGAAGATCCAGAGTTGATATGTCACTGCTGAACTTTTGATAGGAAGTTGACAAGAACTTCACATTCTCTCCTGATGGTCACGTCTGCCGAGTAAGGTGGCTGCAATGCCTCATTGTATGCATTTCAGTGTGATTTAACCTTGTAGCCTGACCACAACTCAGATTATTCGCTGTGAGGCATCTCATGCTTAGACGTGCAGTAACACAGTCAAGCCAACTTCAGAAAAGTGTTTTGTAGAGGAGCTGGACATTTTAAAAATGCCAAAAGTCAGTTTCATGGCAGTTTGGGATAAAAACTTTTAAATTCTTCTGTGAAAGGGAGTGAGGCTTCAGCACAGTCTTTGCTGCAGAAAATGAAACTAAAGATACAAAAAAGAAGAATAAGAGTGCTGGGAAGAAATACTGGCAAGGTGAATTGTAGCTGGGAGATGCTTCTTTCCAGAGAATTAGGTTTTTAACCCTGTTAAGGTGTGGAGCCACAATCCTGAAGGACTCCTAAGCAGGGGCAATCCTAGGGCTGATAACACCAGTGCTCTTCCCAGGGAGGGCAGGCTGATAAGAAGATAAATTATAAACTCTTCCCCCAACGCGTGGAGATGCAGTGGTGTCAGTGGCTTGTGAGCTGTTAGAAGTCTCTAGAGGCCAAGAAATTCAGTTTTCTGTTTTGAACATTAGCTACCAGATCATAGGGAGACTCCTTGAACAACTTGGTAAAGAGAAATCTCTAAGCAGCAGCATTTTCTTGATTTTGACTGTCAAAACATTTTTTTTTATTGTATTTATTTCTTGCCCTTACACCTGGGACTCTTCCATAGTTTCATTAAGAGAATCTGTTTTCCCTTGAGAAATAAAACCCACAGAGGGATACTCTTTTTTTTTCTCCCTAAGCAAATCTCTGTTTATGACTAATGTCTCCATTGCTATAAAAAATTTCAAAGATCACCATCTCCAGCCGTTTACCATGCTTTCTCATTGAACATCTCATTTTAAAAAATCACCATCCTGAAAACCAAAACTCTTACGTGCATAATTCCATCATTAAAAATAATGAGTTAAGCCCCATAAATCGAGGACCTTTCTGAAAATGTAAAAATAATGAATGTTGGGTTCTTTCTTTATACATTTCTTTTTTTTTTTTTTTTTTTTTGGTCCTGTAATGCAAGGTTACAAATTAATTTATTAATAGGATTTGATAGGTAGTTTTAGCAAGCTCATTGACAGCAAATGTGAAAATGTAGTTAGATATTCTGAACTAGGTTTTCAGCTACAAAATTCCAGACAGAAGAGAAAAATATTCAAGCTGGAAATCAATATACCTGGTTTTGCAGCTTATTATATATCCTTAGTTCACCTACTACAAATAATTCCTTTTATTGATGTCGTTATTCAAAGAAAGATAGCAGTTTAGAACAAAAATTTGGCACAAACGTATCTCTTTGCTACAAAGCTTCTCCACTGACACTGGCATTGCAATGCAATTTCTCCTGTTGGTGGTGGACGGAATACTGGTACACACAGTATAGGGAAACTCGTGCATCATTAATGAAACGGGGCCTGAAAGGTAGTAGACAAACACAAGCGCAGTTAATTGATGCATGAACAGCTGTGCAGAGCACGTAACACTTTCTGTAATCTGTAGCCAAGTTGCTTGCTTTTCCCTCCTTCATATATCTCTGACTTTCCTGCAATTTATCTTTGTTGTTACAATTTAGATAGTTTATCTCTTGCTATTATGTCTTCTTTAATGAGCATTCTTTCTTTGTCAGCTTCCTTTCATTGATACCATCTAGAGCCTTGCTCTACACCATATGTGTATGTTATACCTGAGCCAATTCTCTATTTCCAGTCTTCTCTACATTCCACAGAAAAGTGAAAATGAATGAGTTTTTCACTAAATAAACATCCTGAGTTCTTGTTACGCAATATCTGCCTCTTGCTGAAGCTGCATTGTTTGCAAATCACTTGGTATATATGTGCAGCATATGTGTGCAGCTTTGGTATAGGGATAACTGTGAACTCCTGTTTGGAGGCGGTAGCTTTCATTCAAAGAGGGATGACCAGCCACGCTCATGACACTTGACATTTTACAGAATATTCTGATGACTCTTATGTAACCTGTGCTTCTGCTGCGGGAGTGTTTTGTAGTTTTTCTTTATGGTCAATTTACAGGTTCAGATTTGGTTTGGGATTTCTTACAAATATTTAACTTTTAGCAAACAAGAACACTTCTGCTTAGATATCTGATGCCAGCCTAAACAGACAGTAGTGCAAGATGAGGTCCAAATCCTTCAGAGATTTATTGGTGGTATTATGAACCTCAAAAATAAAAATAATGAGTTAAGCCCCATAAATCAAGGACCTTTCTGAAGATGTAAAAATAATGAATGTTGGGTTCTTTATACATCTTTTTTTCCGATCCTGTAACACAAGGTTACAAATTAATTTCTTAACAAGATTTGATAGGTAGTTTATAGCAAGATCATCTTGGATGGAAAACATGCATGAAATCCAACCAGGCCAGCCAGGTGACCAGAAGAGCAAGAAATACAGGATTTTCCCCAGGAATATTGCCTAGATATATAATATACCTAGGAAATTGAGATCTTGAAAAAATATATGCTTAGTCTTGAGCCATTTCGGTACCTCTTACCAGAACAGAGTATCCAACAACTAGATCTCTAAGAAGTAGCATATATATCATTAAACTTGTAGCATTGAACAGTGAGATTTTACTATCGTTACCATAATGCATGCATACAGGTATGATCTTTTGAAAGGTCAAAACTAACAAGCATATGTACATACTTGTGGTTGCTAGAATTCTACATAGATTAAAAACAGTATATGGGTAAGTTAATGGAAGAAAAATTCAGTGAGAGCAGTTAAAAAAGACCATACTACCTTTCAGTTTCTACCTGAAATCCACGGGAAGTCAGAGATTGGTAGGTTTGCCGGTGCATCCATCCCATTGATAGCCCACATCCCCACTGTACTGGCCCAGCAAGCCCTCTAGGCTGGCTTCTGCAAGTAAGAAAGATTGTCTGCAAGTGCTGCCGGTCTCCTGCACCCTGCATGTACTCACCATTTCTGCCTTAGTTTACCGAGTGCTCAGTTACCAGTTCCGTGTTTTAAGCTGTTAACAGGCAGTCAGTCTGTCTACATTGCTTTTGGTTTTCACGTTGAACTAGGTATTTGTTATGAAGGTATTTGGAGGAGAGAGTTCTTTAGTAGGAGCCATTAAAAACTTCTCAACTTCAAAAACATATTGTAACTGCTACCGTGAAAATAAATACTAAATTGTTTGTAAATCAAAATTTCATGCAATGCTATGATCAAAACCCCATCATCAATGGATATTAGAAATTAAATGTAATGTAAATGGTAAACAACTACATATCTAAAAATCAAGATGAAAATGCACAGTTATTATAAACTGCTGTGCACGAAGAATAACAACTCTGAAGATGATTACAGTATCTCTGTTTCATATTTTGAAATAATAACCTCTTGGGTAGTACTGCTGCTCATAAACGAAAGACAAGTCACAAAATTGTTAGCAACCCCCTCCTTGCTTTGAAATCAAAAAAACATTCAAAATACCTTTTGGAATTAGTATGGTATATCTTTGGTAAATTCTTTCAGCAAAGTAGCGCATGAATTTCTAGGCAGTTTGTGTTCATCATCATCCTGCATAAGCAGGATACAAGTAGCAATCTTAGCATCCCTGGCTTCCCTGGACTAGTGATGATGGATGCATCTTCTGGATGCGGGACACAGTTACACCAGCTGTCAGCATCCTTCTAGATTTCTTCCGTTAAGTATAAAATTGTATGCTTAGTGTTTGAGATTGTGAAAAGACATAGGCTGCTTTCCATCCTAAAAGAGTAAGTTTGAGAGGGGGGCAAAGGCAACAGAATGGGATGGATCTGTTTTACTGAATGGGATGTTATTATAAATACGTAAATAGAAATGGAAGAAAGGAGGAAAGAAAAGTGAAAGGGAAGGAACAGAAAAGTGAAGTCACTGGGAAAACTGCAAATCCCCAGCCCCTGAAATCTAAACAAAACTGGAACAGAATGGTGTAAGGCCAGGACTTTTGAATGAATAGAAGTGTATGTATGGAAAGTTTTCATATTAAAATATATGATTTCACTTAAACCAAATAAAATTATTTAAGGTAAAAAGAAAAAAAAAAGGGGGGGGGGGAGCAAAATTAAGACCATTTACCCACTAAAATTTTGCAACTTTTACAAGGAAAACTGAGCTGATGCTTTAAAATTATAGTGCCCATAATTTTAATATAGTAACTGGCTGTTTTGTCTTGTTTCCTGGCAAGGAATTTAGAAGTAATGTTCTACTATTATACTGGAATATTGTGGAATACAACAGGCATCAAACCAGAAGTAGTGTTACATTGAGACCATATTTAAATGTACTATTTTACTAGTACACTCTGTTATTAATAGAGCAATATATTACTATAGAGGATATTGAAAAGGGAAAAAAAGGCTGATTATTGAATACAGTCCAGTATTTCATATGATGTTCAAGTCATATATCGGCCACTAAGTTATGAACTTTTGATTTCATCATGACCCTATTTCTGGATGAGAATCGGGGCTTACTATAGGAAATACTTAATCAACCTGCATTTTGAAAGATATCTCTATTCTTGTTTATTACTTATGTACACTTTTTCAGGAGCAAAAGAAATGAACTGGGAAGCCTGAGCTTAAAAACAACAACAGAAAAGAAAAAGTGTAAGGATTGATTGATGGGATAAGAGAAGAAAGCTAAGCTGATAGTTGATCATTGAGAGATTCTGTGTTCTAAACACCTTTAGAAAGTGAATGAGACTTTTCCTCGAAACTAATCACTTGCCCCTCCACTTCTTTCCTCATTTACATCCGTACACAAATACAGCGTATATTGGCCAGTAATAAAAGTTTCCCTTAGTAAATCTTAACACTGTGTTGCTGCTGTCTCTTGCAAACAAGCTGAAAGCAATTCAGCTTTCCCCTGGTACTGCTGAACCAGGAACCCAGCTGTTAACCCCTGCATTATAAAAAAGCAGAGTTTCCTGGAGGAGCTAAAACCTTTCAGCTTTCCAATTACTCCCTTTTGCAATTGCACACTTGAAAGCTCAGGTCTAAACCTGAATGTGTGGCCTGGATTAAAGTAGTTGCTGAAAAACTTACTTGGTGCAAATCTCTTATGTTCGGGTTTCTTCCTATTAAGAAAAGGCAAATAGAGTCTACAGCTGTGCTGAACTAGAAGGATGGTCAAACAGCTTCCAGGGATTCTGAGTGAATGCACAGCAAAGGAAGTATCAAGGACTTAAACTGAGTTTGTGAAATTGCCAACCTTGGACGTTGCCAGCACCGAAACCACTGTCCTTGAGGCTGACTAGTTGCTAATGTAAAATTCGGGCAGTGCTTCCCAAACAAACTGTTCAATCTGTAGGTGTTTGCAGCGACAAAAGCCTAAGAAAAATTAAAGCACTGTGTGTGGGCACGTTTGCATCCCTGTATGGCTATGCCTGTAACGTGTGCTTTATTCTGATGCCTCTCAAGTAAAAGAGCAATAAAAATTTTAAGCAGCTGCCCTTTCTCATAGCTGCTACCTTGGGGCTCATTCCAGTGCTCGTTGAAAGTCAATGACAAAGATCCCATTACCTTTAATCATGCAGGATCAGGGCCTTATGTAAGACGTGGTCAATCCTGCTTAGCATTTTTTCAATGAATATTCACTTGAATTAGACCACGATTATGCTTTTGACTGCACTAACTAATTTCTTTATTAGCTCTTTGTAAATATTCTGGTTCAGGCATGTTGGTAACCAGGGTCGTTCATGGAAACAGAAGTAGCTGAATAAACGTTAGAACCGAGTCTTGAAATTTATAAGTATGACTGTTCATACAAACAATCTGCTGCAGAGATTCTACCTAGCAAATCAAAACCCAAAAGTGGGTCATGCAGTTCATGGGTTCAGTGATAACCAGAAAAGTCTGAAGTTTAAACCCCAAATACTTCCAAATAATGAACTGCTCGCATGTGGGCCACAGACCGGGAATGATCTACCGATACAGCTTGTAACGAAATTAATTCAGTCAGACTGTTTGCTTACTTTTACTTACTCCTGCCTTTACAACAACCAGAAAAAATAATATCTAACTTTCTAAAAGATAACATCTTTACTTTCTGATTGCACATGTGTATTTTTGGGGTACAGCCTTTGTCCATGCCGGTGGCAGGATCATACTTTGTCTTACTAGAGCCTGCTACTTTTTACTGATTTTGATGTTAGCTTTCTTAAAACAGCTAAATTTATTCAGACCAAAATGCCTCTACAAGAATTCTACATATGTCACACACATTATGTTATTTCAGGAGGGAATATGAAAGAAAAGAAAATCCTCAGCAGAATTGCTGCAGAAAACAATTTTTGTTCTTGGCTTTGTTGTTTTATCTCCTCTGCTTCATTGTGGCAGTAGGACTGAATGCAAATGAGAAAAACAGACCAATCCCAGACAGCAATATTGTGGGATTTAATTTAGGAATTGAATATCCAGCTTGAATTTTTTCTAGGCAATTTGCAAGTCAGATTATTTGAAAAATCCAGACAGTCTAAATTTTTTTCTTGGGTACAGGGGCATTTCAGCTTTATCTCATCTTTATTTTTTACAGAAGCTGGTGATAAAAGGCCTCTTGCTTTGGGACTGCTCGTGCAGATGTGGCATTATCTCTCTTTCTGTCTCCTCGGTGCCGCTGTCTGTCTAGGTTCTAGCTTTGGAGTTCCAGGGATGTCTCCTCTGTTCTTTTGATAACATGGGGTTTCTCTTGTTTTCCTTCTCTACCTTGGCAGAATCTGCCATACAAATACGTTAGCGCACAGATGAAGGGCATCTTTTGAAATCTGTGCCAATATTTGTACCTTTTGTAATTAACTTAAGAGTATAATGATTTCTTTTAGGAGAGCATTTTTTCACCCTGCATGGCTACCATTTTTAATCAAAAACAACAAAACCTTTTATGGGGAATTATTTTATACCGTTACCAGTGTTTGATCATTCCTTCAAGGTGATTCTCTACATGAGTGTGCATCTGCAGCTGTTTCATCTGAAGGGCCCATTAAAATCTTTGCTCATTTTTCAGCTCTGGAACTGGATGAATTTTTATGTAGGTCTGCTGAGCTGGGAAAGCTGGGAGGAAGGTGTTTGCATTTTAAGTAACTTTCACCGGTAAAGTTGATGTAGCACTGAGCTCTGAAAGTATAGAAAAAAAGATTATCTTCATTTTGTCTAGGTCCTCTCCATCATGCAAGTTGATAGCCACTTTTCTTTGTAGCTATTTCTGTGTACTGGAAACGAGTTCCTGGGGTGTGAAAAGCCAGGCATTCTCATCTGCTGTTTGACAGTAGGCCTGTTCCCAATTCCCGTAGCCCTGCTCTTAATTCCACATGCACTCATTTATTTCTCTGTTTTGATATAAGACCATAACTTTCCCCTCCAGCAATAATATCGGAACTTCTGCTTGATCCACACCCATTAGTTTTGTAATTTTGTTACAGCACCCTCCAGCCAATAATTCATGCAAACATAATGTGCAAATTGGATTGGTTTTCATAGAAGAAAAAAAACATTCTACTCTCCATTAAGTGTGAGATTAGGATTATTATTAGGGTTATTATAAGGTTACATGCTACAAAAAGGTGTTAAGTTTTTCAGCAGCGAACAAGCACTGAAATAATCTGCCTCAAGTTGGGTGGGCCCCATGGAAGCCTGTAAGAACAGGAGAGACAAACCCCTCTCGGGACCAGTTGTTCCCACCTTCCCGCGCAGGGATGGACTAAGTGACCTCTGAAGGTCCCTGACAGCTCTAGGCTCTGTTTATTTGATGATGACTGTATTTTTGTTCATCAACTTGTGGGTTTGTTTATAGGTACAAGCAACACACGCTGCGGTAACACAAGCCCAGAGCTTCCCCTATTGAACCAGAACTAAGAGGGGGTATAAACTTCCTTCCCTTTTTACCCTCTCAGGATGATCCTTCTTTTCCCCCTCCACACCTACCACCTGTATAAGCTATGGTCAGGACAGGACACCCTCTTTCCCCACTTCTTATGCATTTCATTCTTCGTGGGCCACCCCCATATGTGAGCTTGTCCGGTTCTGCCCTAAGAGTAAACCATTTACTACTGCACCTGCCCTGCTCGTTCCAGCCTCCTTTGTGCACCCCTCAGTTGATGAGGCTTTTAATCTACTTCAGAAGAGGGAGTGGGTTTTTTCTGGACCGATTCTTCATGTGGCTTGTGCGCTCCCCTCAGCTGGCTTATATATAAATCTCTTATATATAAATCCCTTCTGAAAGGTTACTTATTCCACCCAGAGTACCTGCAAAAGTACCTACACTTTTGTCTTAGTATAAAGACATAAGTTTGCAAGTATCCTAAAAATACACATGCTTTATTAAACGTTGTCTTCTTCAGTCACCAAATGTTGAAATATGTCCTATGGTTTTTTTATTCTTTATGAACATTTTTTAGGGTTAAGCTGTCTGTGATCATCACTTAGACTTTCTTTGCGCCTCCTGGACATACTGTATTAGTGTTAGAGTGTTATTAGTATAGTGGTGATTCACACAAAATCCACAAATTCTCAGACTAAAAATAGCATCTTAGTTGCCGTAGTGGTCCCTTTCTCAGCAAAATAAACTTTGGTTTGCTTATCTGAATTACACTGCACGCTTGTGATACAGGTCTAATTCATAGGAATCTCCACTTACAAAAAAGCCTTATGCAAATGGTCTCATCTCTCTTAGGTTCTTCATGATGTCGTACCCTCATGTTTTAAGGCAATTTAGTGGTGGTACCTTAAATTTTAGTGTTTGAACTAATCCATTGAGGAAAGCCACAGCCAAATTGTTAATATAATAAATACTGAAAGCAGATTATTTTACTCTTTGAATCTATTCCTACAGTGCTACACAAAGACTCCTCCTTTGGTTATTGAAGAATTTAGGGCATGGATGAATGTCAGCGGGAGTCCATGGAAATAATTCCATTGACTTCAATTGGATTAGTGTCATTTTTTAATGAAATAATTGTAGGAAATCACTTTGTAGGAACTGCTGCTAAAATGCATAACTCGTAGAAATGTCTGACTGAAAGGAATAAGTATCAAGGCCAGTTCCTTCCTGTCAGAGACAGGCAAGTTGGATACCTTCCACAAGCTAATCAAGAAATACATCTTTTATAATACATGTATAAAATGTTTCCACGTGCAATGTGAATAAAATTGATGTTAATTTGGAGCTTAGCTGTACTGAATCAGGACTTGGTACATTTCTTTGGGTTGTGCAGTTCTCCTGTCACACAGAAAACCTGTCATTTATTGCATTTGAGGTAGGAATTCACATCATAATTTGCAGAAGCTTTGTAGCATTATGAGAAACAGGATTTAATGACAGAGTATCAAATTGTTTCCAGATGCATGAGCAAATATACTCTGTTGAATCTCTGAGAAAATGGTATCCCTCATATTAATAGTCTGTATCTAAGCATCTGTCAAATTACTTAATGCTTAGGTATTCTTTAAAGTTTCTCTCCTTTTCAAAGAAAAAAGTGAGTGATCCAGATTTAAGTAATACTTTTCCTGGGAAAAAAAAAAAAAAAGTTATGTCGGGTGTTTCAGAGCTGGTATGATGACTGAATTAAATCTAATTCCATTTTTTGCTTTTCCATGTTCTGTATTTATACGAATTACATTTATCACCAAAGAATTAAATTATCAATTGTTTGTCTCAACTGACACATCAACAAATGCTTCTGTCATATAATTTAATATATACTAGATTTATTTCTTTTATTTTTTGATCTCTGGTAGAAATATATACAATATTCTGCCACTAAAAGTGTTTCTGCATCATCCTATTTCCTCCCTACCCCCACTGAACTTAAAAATAGGCACTGGGCAGTCCTCAACTGAGGAAAAGAAAATATTTTTTTATTTTCAACAGAAGAATATAGAGGTAGCCATTTTTCAGGGGCATTACTTAACATTTCCATATAATTGAAAAACATTTAAAATATCTCCTGTAATTTTGAAACACTATTGGGAGAAGAAGAAAACTCATCTAGAACTTGTTATGGAAGATTAAATGAAGACTCCTCTGTAGCTTTCTTTAGCACTATATTAACTATACAATTAAGTGAAAGCAGATATTAATTTTCCTTTCCACTTGTTTCCTGGCAGAAAGGAATCTTCTGAAGTTGATGGTAGCATTATGCAAAAGAATACATGTCAGAATTCAAACCATTTTAGTTTAATGCACATATTTTAATATATTTGCATTTTTAATGTATTTTCAAATATTCTTTATGCAGCTTCAATGCTATTTTAAAAGTCATAATGAAGACAATGATCATTCTCCCTTCACATGAATGAACAGCTATCAGAAACACTTTGGTATTTGTTTGAGGCAGAGCTGTCCTCTGAGAAAAAAATGTACGTTTTTCAGACAACTTTTTCTATTTTCTCAATGTAGAAAGGAGCTACTATTTTGTTAGCATAATTTCAGATTTTGAGGTGGCTTAGGGGGAGAGCAAGTCGTCAAAAGTCCTGGGGAACAAGTCGTCACTTTTTTTTTCTCCCTGCCGTTCCTCGGTGTCTGCCTCCATCTGGACAGGTTCTTTGTCTGCATGAAGAATGTGGTGTGGAACAAGGCCTCCAAGGAGAGGACTTTCCCCCAGTTTCACAGAATTTATATCCTCACCCTGCATTATCTTCACCAGCTCAGAGCAAGTAGTGTCTGTGTGCTGAAGCATCATCTCAGTTAGAATCGTTCTCTCCTTTTAGTCTGATGAATCAATATAGAATTCTTCAAGAGTTCCTGCGTGGAAGTACCCAGACTTTTCAGAATGTCTCAAAGCGCCACCACATACACAGTACTTGCTGGACTTTTGCAATGGCCCCCAGTATCAGCTGCCCGTGTGGCAAGACTTTACTGATTGCATAGCTGTTAATGAACTTTGCACTAAATTTCCCTATTTGGATTTTAAACAGTAAATTTCAGGCACAAGTAGAGGCCTGGGGTAGTACAATTTTTTAACAAAGTAAGCAGCAAGCTGTGTCTGTGATTATTTCATTGTGTGCAATTCCATGCTGGTTTAAAACAATAAAAAAGGCAACTAAGTTTTTTGGTTTGTTTTGAGGGTTATGGCTAAACTTCATTAAGAGGTCACGTTTCTTCAGGACGAGTTCTATACTAAAAGCAAGGTTTAATCAATAGTATAGCTCTGCACAGGTCTGATTAATTGATTCAGCCTTTCAAGTACTCATGAGATGGATAAACAAAATAAAAAATGTTCCTTGGAATAAGCAGTGGATGGTCCTCTAACGTAAATGTCTGTTCTCTCTCCTTGGGGCTAAGCCCCAGGATGCTTCCTCATATCACGGTTTATTATTCTGCTGCACACTATATTGTCTCATAAGATAGGCTCTCACCTCCCCGCAGCATTCTAGTGATCATTCACTTCAGCTGTTCCAATCTCAATTCCTTCATATTGAATGGGAGAAATCTGAATCACACCTTCTGTTTTTAAGTGAGTTTTCCTCTGGGTTGTGGACAATGGCCTGAACTTTACAAACAAAATCTCACTAACAAAGTTTTGCAGTGTTTCTACATAGCAAAACTCTTGAAGCTCGGGCAGGTGAAGTATCAACCCAGCCCTGGATACTGCCTCCTGTAACAGGTAGAAGTCTTCTATTTCTACATGAAACTGAATTTAACTGTGCATATGCACCCAATTTATGCTGAAATATATAAGTAAATACAGTACAGGGAAAATACTTTTGAAGGACTTTCGAATATATGTATAACACATCAACATGAGACAGCAACGTGCACTCACAGCCCAGAAAGCCAGCCGCATCCTGGGCTGCATCAGAAACAGCGTGGCCAGCAGGTCAAGGGAGGTGATTTTGCCCCTCTGCTCTGGTGAGACCAGGCTGGATGGGGCTTTGAGCAGCCTGGTCTAGTGGGAGGTGTCCCTGCCCAGGGCAGGGGGTTGGAACTAGATGATCTTTTAAGGTCCCTTCCAACGCAAACCATTCTACGATTCTATAAATTGTTATGGGCAACCTGAAGATGATACACAGATTATATAATGTCAAACTACTAGTCTCCATAACTTTGTATAAAAAGAAGTGTTGTTAATGGTTATAC
Organism: Fratercula arctica; assembly: GCA_947846985.1. Lineage (NCBI taxonomy): Eukaryota > Metazoa > Chordata > Aves > Charadriiformes > Alcidae > Fratercula > Fratercula arctica. Next base: position 35,224,731 of record CANTUZ010000010.1, read on the forward strand.
AATGATTTACTTATAGCGTATTATATAACGCTCTTTGGATTCTGGTGACAAAGACTTTTCTAAGTCCTATATACGTGCTAAGATACAACTTTGGTTTGGTTCTTTTAATATTTACTGGGATTTCGGTTATATTCTCCTCTGCCAATAGGTAATTAAACACTTTCAGAATACTCACCTAACAGTAAAATAGTGTTATCTCAGTGGATAAAAGTTCCACTTTTACAAAAAGGTGTGATACTTTTATTCAGAATGTTCCCTTTCCTCTTTTTTTCCTCCATGTTATATTGGTGACTATATTTTTATCTCTGTCAGCCTTAAACTTTCTGAATTTTATTTGATATATTGAGAGTATTGCAAGATTAAAAAGGAGAAAATCAATGAAAAACCAAGGAAGTGTGACTTGCATGCAGAACTTAAAATTGGCAAATACAGTTTTATTTTACCATTCTGTGTATTTCTGTTCTTATTACTTTTCTGTTCTTCTGAATGACCTCTTTTTTTTAGTTTAATGCCATGATATATTAGGTACGTTCAGCAAGGTGTGAAGTATTTGAGAGGTTTCTGAACATACTTTGGATTTTAATTAACTGGTTAGCTTTTCTGCCAATGTCAGTATATTTCTGTATTCTTGGAGCTAGGTAACCATCTCTGGTGACTAATTCACTAAGAAGATTTTGGGTTTAGCTTTAAAATATAGGTATTAGAAAATGGCATTGCAGGTAGAAATAGGTGTCAGTGAAGTTAATTTCATTTTAGCTAGTCTACATTAAAAATGTCAACTATATGAAACGACATATCTGCTTAATTCGGTTTTATTTCAAATAAGAGAGTAATGTTTAAACAAAAAAAAATCTTTCAGCAGTGCAGACCATTGGCGAAACACTGGTCATGTTAATGAGAGAGTCTTCTCAGAAACAGCCCAAACCAGAAATAAGTTAACCATGAAAATGGTGTATTTCACAAAGCAGAACTGGGACTAGTTTGAATCCTGTTCTGTATCTCTGTCTTGGATGTATAAAGTTCTGCATCCTAGGAAGAGCAGATAGAGCTTCTACATTTTGTTCATCTTAACTAGAGAAATACTTGATCTTTTTTTCCTAAAATGTCCTGATTATGCCCATGCTTGGCCTTGTTGCACAGGAGATAATTTCTCTGATTTGCCAGCGCTTCTCTGACAATGGGGAAAATTCAATGCAATTCTGAAGTGCCACGAGAGTCGTTTATTTGCACTGCCTACACCAAAACAAATCGCGGCTGGTTGGCATGGAGCCTTGGAGAGGCACAGGTTCCCCTTGAAGAGGTTACTAATATCCTTGAAGTAAAATACTTATTTAAGTGTCTTAATGCGGGTGAAGAAATAAGAGTTTGTCTCAGAAAGGCAAGTTTCTTTTCTAAACATCTGCTGAGTTATCACTGCATACCAAATACCTCTTGTTAATTGACAAAGTTGCATTTGTATATGTGTTACAGATACTGTACTACAGCAGGACTTTGATTTGCATTCATAAGGTTCAAAGGTCTGACCAAGGATGAGAGTGAGTTAGTGTTTTAAGGCCAGGGATGCTTTCTGTTCATCTTGTTCCTGGCCATTCATAGAACCTGCAGATACTTTTTTTCATATCCCAAAGTTATTCTTTAAAAATTTTCTCCTGTATAATACTTTTCTACAATCTCAAATGTCAGCTACAGATGATCAAATTCATTTCCAAATTGAATTTTAATGTCTAACTGTTCCTTCTCCTTCTATTTATAATCTACTATCTCCAGCACAGAGCCTACACCTACAAGGTATTATACAGGTCCTACTTTTTAATTTATTTTTTTTACGTTCATAGCATCCAATAACACTAAGAAACTCTACATGAGTTTAAAAATACACTTTACACAATCACTAAATGTATTAAGTTGTTTCTGGAACGTTGTTAAACCTTTACTTTTTAGAAGAGAATGCCATAGCCCCCAAAAACAGAATAGAGAGAACTTGATTATTTCAAATGAAGATATAGACAAGACTGTGTGTTGTCTATACATACATATATATATACACACACACATGCACACACTTCCTCTTATTGGACTGTATTCAAAACCCTTTCAGTTTCTCCTAACTTTGTGCAAATTTACTTGGTGGGCTGGAATTTTCTTTGTTGATTGCTAGGTACTTCTTCCTTTAAAATATTTCAGCCAATTTCACATATTTTTCATAAATTAGACGAAGGAAAATAACTCCTTAGAAAAAATAAATGACAGCTAAAAATAGGTTTAAGATAATTTACTAAGCTTTAACATTTTCATGTTTTCAAGAAGACATATGATATTTAAGAAGGTGTCGGTTTGCCATACTCATGAAAATATCCTCCCTAATATGGCCAAATTATGTTTACAAAAACTAGAGTTTTGTGTGGATGTCAGGGCAGACTGAAAGCTCCGTGGACTCTGCCTTTGCTGATCATGCTCCGTCCCTGTGGCGCTGGCGGTGCTGGCCAGCTTGTGTGCGCTTAACCCGCCGAGCAGCACAGCAAGCGCCGTCTTCTCATAACTCCTGGGTCTGACTAGATGGCACATATGCCGTCCCCATGAGTAAATAAAACTTTTCTTGTAATTGCTCTCCCCAGCTGCTCTTGAGTATGTCTTACATGCTTTCAGCAACACCCATGCTGGTAATCATGCTGAGTGGATTTGAAGATAGCATGTCTAATTTGAATAGAATGGCCTGGAGCCAGACCAAGGACAAAGAAGGAATATTTTGGAGTAACATTGGAAATGAGTTTGGCAACTTTGAGCCGAGGTTACAGAGTGGCAGGCAAGGAAGCAACTTTAACTTGGTTTGTAATGTGTAAAGGCTAGAGATGAAAGTAACCAGATTAATGCAGACATGATTGGAGAGAAAGACTGTGATAAGTAGTTATAAACAAAAACAAATGGGGAGAAGGACCCCAAGTAGAAGGTTGATGTTTTAGAGAAACCAAGAATGGGGAGTGGGGATAAGCAGCCTTCCTCTTCCTCTGGTCTTGGCAACTTCTGTCTCTCACCAGTATGGCAGCTGCCCTGGCATCTCTCTGGGAAGAGGACAAAGAAGTTCAACACTCTTTAGCCAGCCAGACTTAATGCTGCTCAGTACTGTGGCTTTGAAATGTGGGGGGGGGTTTATTTACTTTTTTTTAAAATTTTTTAAACTCTAGCTTATAGTGCTTGGATTTAATGTTTTTAATATCACATTCTGAAGAACAGAAAGTCAAAATCAGTCCCAGAAAGAGGTGAATCTATTGAATAGAAAACAATGTTAGATATTTAATGTAATAACTTTGATATGTTCAGTTGTAGAAACAGCTAGTCAATGTGTAATAATTATTTTCCTGTTTGCGTTAGCACAGCCTTGTACTTTCACAGTTGTAATTAATGTCACTATTGAGGTGGAATTGTGAGAAGGCTGTGCCAGCCAATTAAAGTGGTAATATGACTTCAGGATCTGTTTGTGATCATATTGATTTCTTTAAAGGAAAGCTTCTCTGTGACCTTTTCAAAGCACATACTGTACTTTTTACACTTTTGTAGATTAATCTTGTAAAACATTATTTTAAATTGTCACACGGTAGGCTTGTAGGATTTTATAAATTGCCTAAAAGATGATAAAAACTACTGTGATTTTTGTGATAAAGAGCATTAGAGCACTGCCAGCAGATCACGAAAAGTGCCTCAAAGTCTACTGGGAATCCACCATGGCAGAATGAAAACTGCAGTAGAGCAATTAGGAAAAGGAAGATGTCTTTTCTTAAGACATGGGTATTTGTTGTGGTGGAAAACTTGTTTTAAAAACGTAATATAGCTATCAAAGAAAATTTAGAATGTGAACAATTTATAGTTCCTAAAGTTTAAAAGGGTGAGTAAAAAGATCTTTCTGAGATTTGGAAGAAAGCAAGCACTACAGCTGAGTCTGTTAAATCATAAAACATCAGGCACAGACTTAATTCCTCAGGTATTCAGATGTGAGAGATGAACCTAAAGCAAAATTCCATAATGGAGTCCAACTCCTTCTATGCTTTTCAAAACTGAACCTTCAGATAGAAACCAATGAGTAAGGTGTAATGGGATTTGAATTTTCTGGAGGGGGAAGAATACTTGAGGATGGGATTGTGTGAATGTATTTTAATTTTGATGAAAAAAGGCTATTTAAGTCTCATAAGGGCAGGAAATTAATGTGCTGCCAACTTTACTGAATTGTAAGAAGTTCCTTGTCACTTAAAAATAATGGGTAAATATTTAATCATACTGGAGAATTGTTGATGATCATTTAGAAATTATGTTTGATTCATCCCATTTCAACACATAGTTTCCAAACATTAGCCTTCGTATTACATGCCAAAATACTTGTGTAGGGTTAGTGTTATGCTGAATCGTCAGCCTATTCAAATAAGGAGCAAGCAAAAATGGGCATTGATCTCACCATTCATTATTAGGGGCAAGCACTGGATCGTACAAAATTTCTCAATTTATTCATTGTGTTTAGACTGCATATCTTTGTAATCCTTTTGCGATTTACTCAAAATCTGTATTGCTGCTGTTCAGAACTTTGTTTATATAGGTGTGGTGTAGCATATAATTCATTAGTGAGGTCAGGAGTTTTCTTGTGGTATGCGCCAGCCACTGAGACCCTTGTTACCAGCTCTGAGAGGCAAAAGGAAGCCTAAGAATGGTGCTAACCTCTGTTTATAGGCATAGAAGAGGGGTAAACGCAGATGCAATGCTTATTGACTACTTGCTTATTTGAGCCAGCTCTGCCCCTTTTGCAGAAAATAAAAGGAACGTGCACTAATGCCTTAAGTCTTTCTTAATAGGTGATGGGCTTTGCCTTATGCTACCAAGATGGTGTTTAGGTCTCTTGGCCTTTAGACCACCCACGCTGCTGTGCATGCTCTTTAATTGTGTGAGTTTCAATCAGATCCTGGATGTTCCTCAAGACCAAAGCAAGGTCGCACCTTCAGAGCTCCCTTAGCAGCAGCTTCTTCAAGCAGTGTTTGCTAGTACCTAAACACTTCGAGCCTCTCCTTCCCATCCCAGTGTCGTGATGAGGCGCCCCCTCCTGGATGGCGTATGGGTAATATAAACCCAAAGCTAAATTCTTCACATTGAGGCCTGTGGGTTTGTACGGGTTCTATATTACTCATTCACTAGGATGTTTGCTAATTTGGTTAGGTTCTAAGCACTCTTAACCATCACAGCCTGTTCAGTCTTTGCTTTTTATTTTTTCTTTGCATTGCCTTGTCTCCCTGATTATCTTCCTATAATCAAATTTCTTTATGTGAAATACATCGATACTATATCAGTTAGATCTAGACCTTCCAGTTCCCCACTTGATTGATTTTTCTTATGCTTCGAGTGTTTCTTTCATGCTGGAAGTGTTGTGCCTGCATGCAGGGGAATAAATGGATACCTCACTGGGCAGTATCTGCTGTGAGATTTGTTCACCCTAGTGTTTCTGCTGCAGATGTGTATGCCTCGCTCAGTGGATGGCGATACAAGCTGCAAGGTAGCTGGTTGTTATTGGAAATGTACTCTGTGCATTGCTATACCATCACTTGGAGTGGCTACGGGAGGCTGATGGTAACAGGGGTGGCTCTTCCCTCTGCGGTGCAGTTTTCTGTCATGTCTGAGTTGCACAGACACCAGACGTGTTTTCATACACAGTTCCTTTGCAGCAAGGGTGACAAAAACCTGACTAGAAGGCCTAAACTTTGTCTTGTTTCCCATGGTCCTCTCATCAGAGGTGACCATTTCCTATACTTTCCTCTTCCCACACAAGGCAGAGGCAGATGAAGAAGCTGTGGTAGATGCCAGACTGCTTTACCCACCCTCTCTCCTAAACGGTGCTACACTTCTTTGATACAGCATGGCATTGTGGAAGCACATTTTCTGTGTGCCGTGAATGCCTGAAGGTACACTCTTTGAGATTTATAAATCTCAACTGGCATTGTCAGGCAGCCTGTGGTGGCCCACAGAGGCCGCTATGCCTCCGCCCTGGCTCTAACAGATAGAGATGGGAGTACACTGCTCTTCTCTGGTCTTGCTCTAAGGTCCTATGGGCCTGCAATCAGTGCCCTGTGGAAGGTCAATTTAATTTGCTTTTTAGTGTTCTGGTCCATCATGTGAAATACTGAGCGTCTGCAAAAGTGGTCTTATAGCTTTGTCAACGTATGTTTCACTTGCTGGTGCAGGAAGATGTGTGCAGGCATACAGAAATGTAGGGATTATTGGGATAGTGTTGGAGAGCTATTCAGCGTGGCAGGCACAGAGCCTTATCCCTACCACCCCTGCATAAACTAATTGCTCTGTGGGTTTTGTCACAGAAGGGACCGCGGGGAGTGTGGATGATGATAAGACCACAGCCTGGGAGCACAGTAAAGCTGAATTAAGCTGATACGGTAGGCACACACAAATTCTGAAAAAAATCAGAAATACTGGTTCAGTCTAATGTAAATAAATTCCTTTTAATTGAATATACTGCTGCGCTACATATCTTGCATCTTATTTAGCTTTAAGTCTGAATTTTTGCTGAGAAGTTTAAGATTTCCTGGTTTGATCAATTTCCCATGGTAAATTGTTTGATTTATATACAACTGTACTAAAATTCTGGGGTTTGCAATCTTCATCTGTGTATATCTTAGATCTGAAGACTCTGCCCTATTAAAGGTAGCATTAATGAGTCCTTTCAAAGACGCCCTCAGATCCACCACTTTCTGCTTCTACTGCTTTCCACCTACTGATTGATTCCTGCTGATTAAACACATAGGTAACATGCAGCAGCAACAGGCAGTACTTCCACACCCTTGCTTTGCATCCACATGGAAAGCCTGGGGAAAGCTAATGAGCTGCATGTTATTCTCTAGCAGCTCTCCACCTGTTTGTATGCCCTCTTAATAGCTCTTTCTACATCAGTGCCCATTAGCGATGGACAGTTTACAGCAGGAACGAAGTGCTCCAGAGTATCCTGAGTGGACAACTGGTGCGTTTCCTGTGGGAGACGTGGTGTGAGGTCTTTGACTTGGTGACTCATCATTTCCAGAGGCAGGCACCGATGCTCAGCTCACCAGATCTGTTTGAGGCTATCTGAAAGAATCTCTAGGTCCACGCTGCTGTTTTCTTGTATATGCAGCTCCTCACTGAAATTTTATGGTGACTTTGTGTAATAACTGATGCATAAGTTGGCCAGTCACCAGTCTGGTGAGACACTCTGTCAGTCAAGTAGAACTCCATTAAACTATCAGCTTCTGTTTTGAGTATTCCTATATGAAAACAGATTTTCTCTCCAATATTCACAGGTTTGACAGAGCAAAATATTGCCATTTCCCCCAGCAAACAGCTTGTCCTCATGTAATGACAGTTTTCCATCTGCAAGAACTGCCTTTTTGATACCACAAACCACCTGAGGTGAAAATGTAACTGACTTGCTCTTCTGTAAACCTGCCAAAAGTAAAATTATTTTGCCTGTAGCACGAAGTGTTTTCGTGGCAGTGTATTCTCCAACTTTGCTAAAAGTTACATTCTTCTGATTTTATCAGAACAGAAGAAAAGCTGTAGTGCATCTCTTGGCAAATGAACCTATTCCATTGTGAATCAAGACAGCAGTCTTACTTGTGAGTTCAGGTTTCATGTTCACTGAAGAAAGCTGTGGTGTGTCAAATCATCCCTTGTCAGTACCTAAATTTGAGCTTCTAAATGACAGGTATGTTCCCAACTGAAAAGCAGACCCATTTCTGGAAATAAAGGGAACTGCAAATACGCATTTTCAGCTCCTTTTCAAGTCAAGGTATTTTTGTTTAGATTTACAAATATAGATTGAAGTGCCTAACTTTATGCATTCATTTTGAAAATATTTTGACCTGAAGAATCATATATTAATTACAAATGTTCCAATTAGAGAGAGAGAGAGAGATTTCCAGAGGAGGGAGAGGTGACATGGGAGAAAAAAAAATACAAAATAAAATTAAAAATAAAAATCTGCATTGTAATGTTTTGGCTGACATTCTCTTCTGACAGACTCTGAGGCCAATCTCAAGTGTAATTATTTATTTTAAAATAACAGTTTCATAATGTAGTTAAAATTGACTTCTAACAGTGACTTATTTTTTCCCATGCACTGTGGTCATCCTTATATTGGAAGATATTTAATAAAAAACATCACTTGCCCTGATCTTGCCAGCATCCCAAAGCATTTGACAAGTTGTATCCTGTCTTTAATCTAGTGCAGCAGAACTCTAAATCCTGAAGAAGTTATCCATTGTGTGTCTGTGCTACCTTTGGATAGGAAGGGGACTGGCAGACTAGAGTACAAGCCACAGAAACCTGCAGGCTCCTTCCTACTATGTGACCTACACCGATGGAACTGCTAGAGAGTTCTCCTTTCCAACAACTTGCAGTTTTTGGAATACGATGATGTTAGGCATAGCTTCTTCCTTACTGTGCATCCCATTTATGCAAAAATCCTTCTGCCATGATTCCTTTATGCCAATAACTCTGCCTTTTCCTCCTGTTACCCACGACAACATCTCAAATGCTTCTGCTTAGTTATGTTATTCACCAGGAAGGTTATTTCCCCCTCAGAAGGCAAAGAGCAATGGCTTTATCCTTTCTGCTGCTGCAATCCCGTCTGTGCGCTTCTTAAGCATACTGAATCCAATAGTGTTTATGATGGGGAAGGCGAGAAGTGCATTCTATAGTCCTGTCTTTTTCGGTAGTCCCCCACCTCCTTCATGATCACAGAGGCATTGATATGAGGAATGGACTTCAAAGAATATTTTACCTAGTTCTTTACTGCTGGAAGGCTGGAGATTTCTTTAACAAAGTTTTATGCAGTGTGAAATACAAAGTGAGAAAAAGATGAATACAAGATACCCAAGTATTCATCAAAGTTGCTTCCTAGGAGAAAAATGTTTGTGCCAGTGAAACTGATATCAATAGCAGTGTCTCTGTTGATTTTTGCAGAGCTGAGAAAAAATTCAACATGAAATAATAAGCCTTGGCTGCCTATTTTGCTGGTTCTATTTCTATTTCATCAAGTAATGGAGTATCAGCTACAGCACATGAGAAAAGCCAATCTGTATTCTGACCAACTATGGACTCAGTAATTTGACAGCTCTTTAAGTCAACATTATTTTAAAATATTTTTAATCCCAACAACATGAAAAATAGCATGATTACTTCACTAGCAAATTAATGTAAGAACGTATAAAAGTGGGAGGCAGTTAAAAAAAAAAATTGCTGCTGGAAGAGACGCTCTTTAACAGTATGCAATAAAGCTTAGCACTTCGACAGTCTAAAAATTGACAGTTGAATCATCTTAAAATAATACAGTAAAAGCTGTCCAGATATAGTCCATCAACAGCTGTTGGATACCAAGAGGCCTAGAAAAAGCATTGCAGTAACCCAAGTTGTAACAGGCATTCAGATATTCAAGATAAATCAGTGCAGTAGTGTTAACATGATAAACATGTAGACCAATGTTAAATCATGCCTTGACTTCTACTGAACCAACTAAAATGTTCCCAAAATTAAAATATTAAGAAGAAAATATTGTTTCACAAGAAATTAATTTAAAGAGACATATTCCACATATTGATGTGTATTACATACATAAATCATCTTGAAATTATTTTGAGTGCCACACTGAATATAAGCAAAGAGACATTATATTTGCTATGTGAAAGAATTATTAGGCTGCAGCTGCAGATTGGGGCTGTGAATTTTTTTATTCTGACAGTAAATCATTTCAATAGAGATGGAATACAAAATGTTTCAAGCCAAACCTTTTGGGAAATGTATAGGCAGTGTCATCATACCCTTAAATATTCTAGAAAAAAAAAAAAAAAACCAAGAAAATTAAAAATGAAAAGGTTCATTGTGCAAAGAAGGACAATCTCAATCTAGAATTTCTGCTGGAAATAAAATCGCTAAGGTACTGCTACCAAATTTTGAAGTTCCCAAGGTTTCTTCATTGGAGCTGTAGGTCTAAATGATAGAACAACAATAATGCTGCATATGCCTTGGAAGCCAGCAACACATAGAGGTTAGATGAAATAAACTTGGTATGAGGATCCTTAAAAATTCAGTTGTTTTAAACCAAATGGATTGATGCGGTTCATATCTTGGTACACAGCATTTACATCACTTGTAGCAGTTGCTTTTCTGCTTGCTCAGTGTTACCTCACAATGGCAATGCTCGTTTCAGAAGCAGAATTCAGAGGAGGATCTGTGTAGCTATCTGTGAGTCAGGGACTGGGTGTTTTCGTAACAGCCCATGAAGACGACTCAATAAACCTCTGCTTTTTAAAATACAATTTGAGTTTGTAGTAAGGGCAATATCAAAGTGGCACCTGCTTACCATCACAAAGTCTTGCTCTGTCAAGTTGTAATGCTTGGCACCAACAGAAATTTAATGCATTTATCACAGTTCCATTCCAGTCAGTTCTTAATAATAAAAATTCTTCACAAATTGTTACAACAAGCAGTTCCAAATACATGTAGCCGATCTATTAAGTAGCTTTCCAGCAATACTCAGCCACTTTTGGAAGTGCCTTGTAGACACAGTCTAATTTGTAAATCACCCTTCAAGTGCCAGCACTGCAGTTGTATGGTGAAAGTCCAGTTGCTCAGTCTGTTTTTATTTCAGGGAAAATGACAAACACATCCCTTCCCTCCCTCCCTCTGGAAGCGCAATATATATGGTTTAAGTATTCATAAATGCACACCCTTCTGGGGGACAGCCCCCAGCCTCTAGGGAGAGCTCTGGACAAATTTACTGTTTGGAACCATGGATCATGTTCACAGACTCATGGCATCTTTTGAGACTCTAAATCCTGTTGCATTCTCCTTTACTATTCTCTATCCATATATGCTGTTGCAAATCCTTAATTTCTTCCACAGATTACATCGACACAGACTTTGTAACAGAGAGGTTTACTTGCACATAATATCTGAAAATTATATGGCATTTTTGCTTTCTTACTATTCTGCCGTTTGAAGGGTAAAGTATCAAGGATGAGAATCACAGTTCTTTTGTCATTAAGAACTTCCATATTTCAATCCGTTTTTAACTATGAGTTTCAGTTTAGAGATAACGAGAACTACGTGCTACTACTTCTAAACTCAGACTTTACTGCAGGCCGCCTGTGCTCCGCTCTCTAGGCTCCGCGGACGCCATGTCAGTTGTATCATGCCTAGCAAAAATCAATTTGATCTTCATAATCTTTTTTTCAGCAGGGGTATCCTGTCAGTGTCAGTGACCTGCGAATTGAAGTCTGTTATGGGTATGTCGTTTTCTTACAGGCATTTTAAATAAATCAATGCCATGTTAGCTCTAGAGGATCTTTTTTGACCATTAGCACGTGATCATTTGTTTCATGTGACCCCACTTTTATGGCATATACTACAAATCCAAAGACATTTTCAGTATTTAGCTTCAGGATTTTTCAGTCCAAATATGGTATTAATTTTTCTGGCTTATTCTCTCTCTTTCTGTGCCCCCCCCCCCCCCCCCCCCCCAATATCTTAAAAGCCTTTTTTTGACTATAGCTAAATAAAAACCAAACTAGAACTGAATGCTTACTCCCAAACTGTCAAAAAAAAAAAAAAAAAAAAAAAAACTAGAAAATTGCTTTTAGAAATACCTTCTTCACATTTTGCAGATCTCATCCTGCATTATAGTTCTGGCAGTCACAGTTTAGTTTACGCTTTTATTTGCAGCTGAAGGATTTTAGCAGTCCTGTAAACCATTGCTGTCATTACCAACCATAGCACTAGCAGGTTTCATATCCTTGAAGGGATCCTTTCACAGATGCCTTAGTTTTGTGCTTATTTTTCCTAGTACCTCAAGACCAGGTTTCTTTGATTCAGTTCTTTATTTTCTCAGAACTTTTTATTCAAATATATTTCCAGTATATCCTTACATAGCAAAGTTTTTGGACTTTGTGTTTGTAAAGCTGTCCTGGATCTGTTCTCCTGGAAATCAGTTAGTTTTTCCCCTGCAAATAACAATCACATTAATCTCCATGTTTATTTTTTTCAACCTTTTCTCAGTGTCCACATCTTATATTCCGTCTCGTCAAAAGCTTGTATTTTCTGATGACAGATACTCTCTCTGACACGACAGCCTGACCCCATGGTTCTGGTGCTGAGGAGTCCCTTCTGCTACCTTCCCTTTGCAGCTTCTTCATTCCCATTTTTCTTAGCCTCCTGTGTCTTGACATAATTACTCTTCTGGCTGTCTCTGGATGACTTCAGAGGTAATTGCTTTTATCCCTTCTTGCTGCCTCATCTTCTCTCCTCTTGCCCTTCACCTCCTCATACTCCATTGTAATGAACTTATTCCTCAGTTCATTTCTCCTGCATTAGCTTGTCTCTTTTTCTGTTTTCTCCTCGTGTGCACGTGCACATTCTGGCATGGATTTTGTGCTTTTTCTCAACTTGTTCGTGTTTTGTATTTGCGGGTGATGAATCCAGAACTGAAGTAAATTCGGGATAAATCCAGAGCCAATATGCCTTGCAGTGGTCAATATGTCCTGCAGTTCAATGTTGAAGAGATCATGAGAAGAAAAAAGCACGGTGAAGTCAGAGATGAAGCCTGCTGCTTTCACATCCTTTTGCTAGAGCCAAGCTTGCTGTCTGGGCTCAACGAGGGCAAACTTTTAGTGACTCCCGCTAGTCAGGACATCATTTAATTTGAATGAAGTCAGCAGAATCTGCCTTTCACCCAGAAGGAAAAGTTGTGATATCTCATTCATGCCATTGCTAGCTGTTCATGCTAGTTTACATTTCTTGTGCTATTGCATTTAGCTAACAGTTAGCTTCTAGGCAGGACATGCTGCCTTACTGACCAATAATAAGACAGGGATGGTTGTATTGCTAATCACTGAAGGAAATTATTGCAATCAAAGTAATGGATTGGAGTTAACGAGCGTATCTGCCTGGTTGGAAGAGTGTTGGGTTTTGCTTGCTTATTTGTTTTCTGTGATAGAATTAATGTGGAAAAATGTTCATTTCAGCAATATTAATAAATTCACTATCATATAATTGGTCTAACAAATTGTGTTTTTAGAAGTTTAGTCTTAGAGTGCTGCAAATAGAAGATAATTAGCTATGTAGGGCTACAGCAATCACTGCTTAGTGGTAATTGATTGATTGAAAAAATGGTAGGAGTTTTCAGAAGCACTTTCAAAATGTTTAAGTGGTTATTAGTGTGAAAGCCTATCAGTGGCCTAAGAGGTGTATTAAAGGTTATCAGATGGCTTTTACTGTCTCATTCTCATGTCGATTACAATTGGGGATTTTTTTCAGATACTGGAGAACTGTTTCAGTCTTGCTGTTTTTCTGTAATTAGCAGATTGGTGTGGGAAGATGTCACTGGGATACAGGGACGTTTCCTGGTGTGCGGGAGGTAATGTTTCTGAGTGTAATCAGCATCTTTTTAAAATGGATTTTGCAGTCGTGAGGTGAGAAGATATCGAAGTAAAGCACTTCAGTAATTTAATGTAGTTTATTTTGTGTAGCTTTCACATACTACGGAAAGATTATCCATTAACTGGATAGTCATTACAAAGGTTTAAAACAAAACATATGTTTTGTTCATATTCAACAAAGTATGTATTCTTTTTACGTAGCATTGAAGAGTAGGTAAAGATGTTTCTATGTGCAAGTCAGCTTAATATCCTAATAAGTAAATTAATTTTATCTTAGTGAGTACACATCTTATCATTTCTGTATTGGACAAACTGCAAATATATAGGGCTATCTTCTCAAACTGTAAAAAAAAAGTATAATTTGCAGGGAATTCACATCCATGAATTGGTACGTCATAGCTGACTATCTGCCCATTCTCCCAGAAATCCAAATATTCCAAGAAAAATACTTTCACTGATATCAGTTCATGTACATAACAGGAAACTGTCAAAAATGGAGCAATCATCTGCAAAAAGGCTGCCCAAATGTTTCAGGGCCAGGTTGAAGAATAATAACAGGGAATGTGAGTTCTCAGGGACCCTGAATATGAGGATCTATTTTCATCCTAATAAAACTGAAGCTCCAGAAGAGGCAATTGGAGAAGCCTAATTATTCAATTATGATCGAATAAGGAAGAGCCTTCAAAGAAGGAATGCCACCAGCAGCGGAGCGAGATGTCATAACCATAAGTCTTCAGGCATTCTACAAAAGGAGCCAAGCTCTCTCTTACTTGTGAGGCCTCTTCACCTTGATCCGTATGCAGACACTCAACCCTTGTACAGTAGTGTATCTATCAGTATAATACTCAGACACCTCCCAAGAAATGTCCATGGTGTTCACAGGTAAATGAATTTATCCAGTATCCAGAACTGAACTGGAAACATAGAGCATACTGGAGCACTCAGTTCTTGCAAAAAAAAAAACCAAAAACCAACAAACAACTCAAAAAAAACCCCCAAAAAGATGAAAGGGATGAGGGCAGTCATACACAGTCTGGGACCCATACCATCATTTCAGAACTTCCCATCCCACATGCACAAAGTGGAAGATGTCTGGAGAATTAAAAAACATATGGTGAGCTGCTGAGCAGGACAAAGAAGATGCTTTACGACTCTCCTACTAGAAGAAACCGAACAAGAGGTGAACAAATAAAAGCCCCAAGATAGAAAACTGTACCACTAACAAGAAGCCTGGAACAGTAGCTGTCTCAGGCAAGAGAAAAACTGACGTGTAAAGAGTAATGGTGATGGCAATGTGAGCTGAAGATGTCCCCAGTTCAAAAACTAATGAGAACCAGGGAGCGTCGTCTTGAAGTAGAGCCAAAGCACTGTACCGAAGGAATTCAGTGGAAACAGAAGTAGCAGCTGTCATCAGGCAGTAAAGAGAGCTTGATTTGTAAGCTAATGAAAAGTTCAGGGAGAATGTTAATTTGACTAAAAAACTTTAAAAACGCTGACTGAATCAGAAGAGACCCTGTAGTTTTAAAGGTCATTAAGGTGTATTATGGGGACAGGAATCTTGCATTCTGGGCAGAGAGAGCCTGAATGGAGTTTAAGCTTAAACTTATGAGTGAAGCATCCACGTGTAGCAGGGTCCCTTTGAGGGCCAGTCCACAGCATGTGCTGACTGCTGGACTGAAGACAAAGAAGCTGTCTAGGTGCTAGAGAATCTCGTCTATGCTGCAAGCCCATGAAGGGTTGGACCAGATGATCTTTTGAGGTCCCGTCCAACCTGGGCTGTTCTGTGATTCTAAACTGTGTAGCTGAGGTCCATGTAGGTGGGAAAAGGACGGAGATGGGATATTCTCCCAGAACAGGCAGTGTGCCACAGTAAGAGCTGCCTGCAAATGGGAGCACCTACCAGAGGATCCCAAGGGATCACTGGGGACTGTGGCAGCAAGAGGGGATACAGCTGCAAGGCCTTGCCAGCAGAGAAATATGGGAAGCTTCAGGAGAGCTGCCAGAGGAGCAGCAGTAGAAGACTAAGAAAAAAAGACCTCATAAGCCACAGACAGAGTCAAAATCCATCGGCATGACTAGAGACATTCATGCCCTTATTAACCCCCAAGAAGGATGTCCTAAGAAAGAGACGTGGTTGGTGCTACCCTGAGAGGGGAGGTGCTGCTAAAAAGCTGTTTCCTGAGCGGGGTTCAGTAACCAAATTAGCAGACGGGACCTAGAAGGCAGCTGCCTGCTGTGCCCTATGTATGCCAGTATGCATATTCATTTCCATATGATCCAAAGGTATTTTTCCCTCCATTTAACATCTCTATACCTTTAATGAACAGTAATACATTATTGGACCTGTTTCTTTAGGGTAGGTAACAAGCCCCAAAACCAGAAATTGAGTCATACTTGGATCAGTTTAGAAGCAGAAGAATTGAGTTTCTTTGTATGTCCAACGTCTTACAGGAATTTTTCCTGAATTTTGGCAGTTCACAAAAGCAATCAACCTTTTTGCATTTTAACATGCATCCATGTGTGTGCCATGCGAAGGAGTTGAGGCAACAGAGAAAATAACTTTGCCACAATTCATGCTGGGCCTTCAGTGTGCTTTCACCCTACTCTTACCGCAGGACTGAAAGGGACCACAGGAGTATTCAGATTATGATCCCTAATGCTATGAGTTAATTTGCATTTTCGTTGCTACTTTAAGTGAAAATGTTTTTCTCTAATGGTAGGAGTGATATATTTATGACCACAACAGTTCACATTTCATGGTGAACATATTTGGGGTGATGGCAAGTTCTACTAAATACAGATTTCCTGTAAGAAGGTTCAGCCTTGTCTCTAGTCTGTTAAAAGAGAAAAAAAGCATGTTACAGGAACAGATGGTGTAGCTTTTTTTTTTTCTGTTGTTGCTTGAGTGGAAAGTTCAGAAACTATTTCTTTTTTGAAGAACTGTACTTTTTGGTGGGAGTGGTAGATAAGGTAGTGCTCTGTGCGTGGCTTTTAATACATGACATGGTATTGAAAAACTGGAGCTATTAGGTAAAATATCAAGTCCTTTGGGAGTTTGTCTTTTTATCTCATCTTTTTTACTCTTTTTCTTCAAAAAGAATAAGAAGCAACTACATATGATTGTTTTGCTAAATATTTAACTGTTTTTCTCAAGTATACTTAGCATGATTTAATATGAATGTCAACATCATGGCATGTTTTTAGCACAGGTTGAATTGTTGCTTGCTACTTACGTTTTCTGGAAGGTATGACGTCACATTGTGGATTAAATCCATAATAGGTGCTGTTTATACGAACTGCAAGGATCCACGTGAAGTACTGAAAATCCGTATTATCAGGAGAAATAGTGTCTTCTAACAGAACATAAGTTGTGCTTTTAAGATTAGAATTTGAAACACCTGGAATGAATCTCTGTGCAACACACTGGGTGCATGCTTCCCCACAGGAGTCAACTTCAGAGGCAGAGAAGGTGTAATGGGACCCCTGTTGGGCTGAAGTAGGCAGTGGGCACAGGTACATTCCTGAATTAGCAGATCTGAAGGCATATTTGAATATGTCACTGAGTCGCAGGGCTGACATTAAGCTATGCTCCTGTGCTATTCATACTGTTTACTGGTTAGACTCAGCACACAGTTGGAATTGCAGTGTGCTCCAGTTTAGGAAGTTTTTTTTATGCATGTTTTAAATCAGTCCTTGCTTAGGAGGTTTAAATCCTGTTCATTTCAGTGAGAATAAAGTGTATGTTTTGGTAGTCTTAAAGCCTGAAGTTGTAATTATTGGAAATGGTTATTAAAGGAGGTTGCATTCCTTACATTAACATTATCTTGTGATAAATATAATTATAGTCAAGAATTATTAGGAGAAATTATTACACTTTGGTACTACAGGTGAAAGACTTGGTAATGAGGAGGTGTATTAGCTGAAATTACAAGAGAAGAATGATAAGTGGAAACAGCAAAGTATTTTCATTTTGAAATAGAATTATTCATAACAAAGTGCGTTTCTCATACTTGTTAGCTAACTGCATTTTGGAGGGGTATATTTTTTTAAATGGCTTTATAGAAACAAGTAAAGCAACTCATTTTTTCTTTCAAGATTAACTAGATAGTGTTTTAAGTATGAAAACTTGTTTTCTATCTCAGTTTTCAAATTTTTCCATTGAAGTGAAACTGCTTCAGAGTAAGGTATTATTCTAAGCTAAGAAGCAACAGTTGGTTTTTTAGATCAGTATTAGTAACAAAAATATGAGTAAAATGAAATAGATGATATGTGAGAATTTGGATAATACAGTATTCCGTAGTAATTTGGTTTTCTGGAAAACATTTGGATCTAAGAAGTTTTCCATGGGAGAAGGGCAGAAGGACTATAGTGCTGTTTCCCATCATTAACTGAGCAGCAAGGTGCATTTAATCACACAAAGAATGCTATTACTTCTCATGTCTAGATATTAAATCCAATTGAAAATATGTGTATTTAAAAAATGCATGCATTGGAAAAGCTTTCTCCTCTACACGTGCATTCAGTTTTAGCTTCTACTTCTTTCTTTATTGCTTTTACTGAGTGCTAGTCCATGAAAGAAATTCCAGGTGCATTATAATGAATTTATAAATTTTTGGTTTTGATTTCACGGCTCAAATGTTTCTGTACATAGTATGATAGAAAAGCTTTGTTCTTCTACCCTAATTGCATGTATTACCTGACAGCAAAGCAGTCCTCAGAATGGAAGGTGTTACTTTGCTCTTTCAGTAGAAGAGGCACTTTATTGCCAAGTGGATATAATGTGGTATTTTTAAATGAGATTTCAGTTAAATGGTTCTTAATTATATGATTTGACTCCCGCGTGTAAATACCATGTACTCACATGCAGTGGAGGTCCAGAATAGAACTACTGCTTTATTTTTTCCCAACAGTCTTCAGCTTTATATGCTAATGGACTATTTTAAATATGTCCCATAACTATACATACAAAAAGAGGGGACTCTGTCTTTGTATTTTTAATGGACAAAGAGAGAAAATAAACAGCAGGAATGTTTTGCACAGTCCATCCATCTTTTGCACACATCCTGGTACATGTGAAAAGTGACACGCCATATCTGAGAAACAAATAATCCCCTCTCGCATTATTTCCCATGCCTTTTAACGCTTCTTCTGCCCATCACCACTGAAGGAACATTCAGCAACCTTTCATGGCGTGTAGTGAGCTAGAACTAGGGTTTCACTGAAATTTGTGTGCCTGCCTGATTTGGATCCCCTCGGTATTTACCTATTACGGTGAAGAGTTTCCTCCCATTGTCCTCAGTTAAGGTACAATTCTGAATCAAAGCTTTTCTGCTATAAACAAGGTAAACTAATCCATTATAGACTGAAAGTTTCAAAATGGAAAAAAAATGTTAATTAGCATTTTTGAATGCTTGACCTGAAATTGCCTTGAAATTTTACAGGAAATCTGTCCTTATTCTTCAAAGAGAAACTAGGGCTTTACAAATACAAAACCAGTTTAAAGATAATGCAAGGAGAAAAATTGGAAATTAAAATGTCAGATACATTTAGCAATCTGTCCCTAAGAAGTCCATTCTCTGATTAAATTCTGAGCAGTCAAAGCTTTGTGTGTTCAACAGGCTTTTAGGCCAGATTTATGACACTATGAAAAAAGGACCTGCTTAAGAGCCAAACCTAGGATAGTTTTGTTAGCTGTATTTTAATTAGCATTTCTTTCTTGAAAGCCCTAAGACACTCCAAAGTGCTTAAATATTCTCAAGCCATTCTGTATCTGTAAAACGGAGGCACTGAAGAGAGAAAATAGGAACCTTTAATGGTCTTTAAAACGTTATCTAAATCACCAAGCTCTTAACTGAGTGTGAAATACATTTAAGAGGCATGAAGTCTGATGCTGATATTTTAATAACAAAAGTGAGTGGCAATAACTTTCAAGAGAGCTCTGGAGCACTGAGCAATCTGCAGGCACTTTGCTGGTGGATGGGGTTGACTGACCTGCAGTGAATTTAGGAACTTCTCATTTTCTCTTGATTGCTCAGTATTTACAACCTGGTTTTGGTTTTCCCAGTGAACTTTAATGGTTGGTCAAAGGACAAGAAATGTGAAACTGGCTACATCTGAATAAAGGCCTCCTTCATGAATGCCAGGTAACATCTCATTCTGTGGTCGCTCAATCCCATGCACTTCATTGGAGTGAAGCAGTTGATATTGCAGCATTGGGAATTTTTTAACATCATTCACAGAACGTTATTAAAAAAAAAAACCCTAACAAGACTTAAAGTTGAGTAAAATCAGTAAGATTTTTTTTTTCCCATTTGATTTGTGACAGAAAAACAGACTAGATTACATTCCTTTTTTTTTTTTTTTTTTTTTTTTAACATCCATACTATTGAGTTCTGGTTTTACTTTTGTTTAGCTTTTCTTCTATATGCACTACAGTTAAATTTTTATGTTTCTATCTGTGAGAAGAAAAAACAGGCTTTCTAATGGTGTTTTTTTCCCACCTGTTCTGTAAAAAAATAATGTTTGCATGTATATATCCTTGCTTTTTCCACACTGCTGTATTTGTAAATAAGTTACGATCACCAAAAGAATATTTCAATTGCTAATAAGATTAGAAATACCTTTCCTGTCAAATATAAATTATTCATTGCTTTTCATGTCATCTGCTCTTGAGCAGAGAAACTTGTGTCTTTTTAATTCTTATAATAGCTAACAAAACTCCCTACATGTGAATTCTTTTTCTTTGAAATGTTTTCATCCACTTGTTTAATCATTTACTTTTTCTGATTTTTGAACTCCAGTTATTTTTGGGTTGGGGGTCTTGGGTTTTGGAGGTTTTCTGTGTTAGGGTTTTTTTGTTGTTTTGGTTTTTTTTTTTTCAAGTAGCGGAACTCAGTATGTGGTATTACATGTGCTACTCCGTAGCATCTGATTTGCTACAATAAATCTGTAGTAAAGACTACCTTTCCACTATATGCTTTTGTTGCCTAATGTAACAAGGCCCTGAGGCATCCACAGCTCACAGACATGATAGCAATAAAGCATAATAATAGTAATAATAACTTATAAGAGAAAAGTGACAGTGGATCAAATTAAAATTTACATAAAATCACTAGTCTTAAATAACAGTACCTATTGCTCTCAAAGCTTTTCTCAACACCCATTTACTGCATTTACCAAGCATGTAGGAATAGAAACCCCTTAATGCACTGAAAACCAGGGATGGAGTTGACAAAGGCAAATGGCAAAGGCTAGGTTGCACCAGCCCATAATGAAATGACACTGCTTCTGCAGATGGGAAGAAGCAGGTAATCAATACTGTAATAAGCATGTAATGTCATGTTGCATTTAAAAAGTCACAAAGATAGGGGATCTATTTCCAGCATCAGATATTTGCCACGGTTCCTTGCCATTTTTTTTCTTTACTACTCCTCTGCTTCTCCATAAAATACTTTCCCCTTTTTCCTCCTTTTTCATAGAGATGATTTTAGTCATTTTCTTGATGATGTACCTTTTGATTTTCTTAGTGGGAACTTCCACATTCTTCAAAAGTTTTCTCAGACTTGCAATACCTGAGTTGGTTTTAGTTCTATTTTCTTTCCCTCGCGTTTCAAATACTTCTGTATGCTGTAAAGTACCTGGGTATCGGTTTCTCAGTAGTCTCTGGTTTATGGTCGTCAGACAACTGATGGCTGTTTTGGCAGACCATTGGGATATTGC
This sequence comes from Fratercula arctica, assembly GCA_947846985.1. NCBI lineage: Eukaryota > Metazoa > Chordata > Aves > Charadriiformes > Alcidae > Fratercula > Fratercula arctica. The sequence goes on from CANTUZ010000010.1 coordinate 35,245,898, forward strand.
AGTTCTTTAAGAATAGACACCATCTATTCTTCAAATTAATGGCCACCTATGTAAGTGCAACTGTTGGACAACTATTTGTTGGAATGGTTTAGATTTTGGCTTTTCATTGCTTAAAAACAGAAAAAGAAAACTCCATTGACTGTGCAGACAAGGATTAATTTTAAGCATTTTATTAGTTTTTATAAACTAATATCCTCTAAGGTCTGATTTCAAAGTCCTTGTTTTTGGCAATGCTAAAACCAAAATGGAACAGAGACTTACTGCCTTGATCTGAATCTCTTAGAATAGAGCATAAATACATTGTATAGCATTCTCCTCTGAATCAGGGTAGAACAAATCTTTTGTGGATTATAATCTAATTCCAAGACCTTTTATTTCTGTAGCACTACTAGTAGGCTGAATTATGTTTCCTTCCGTATGTTGAAATTTACCATTTATTTCAGCTTCAACTTCATGGAATAATAGAATTTTCTCACTGGTGCTGCTTGTGTATGAATCTTAACAACCCAAAAATTGTAATGGATAGAGCTGGTGTTCTTTATTCATATTCATTTTTGCAGACAACAGGACGGTATCAGACAGCATGTGCTAAACTGGTACAGAGGAGAGGATTAAGTGATTACTTGGCTTTGGAAAATTGGACATGTATGGTTTAAAGTATCGCTAGCATTTAGAGGAATGTGTTTTGACTGCAGAATACTTTGCTTCCAACCCTTTCTACTGAGCCTCCCGTAAAATTCAAATATAGGAGGCAATAAAGTGTATTGCAATAAAAGCACTTCATACTTTCCCCTTTCTGTACAGTGGACATGGATCACATTGACCAGACAATTGATTGCAGTGAATAAAAGCTGACCTGCAAAGCCCAAGCAAATAATTCAAAACAGTTATTCACACTGTCTAGCAATTCCATAGTCCGTTTCAGTAATATTTCCTATATGCAGCTGCTAATTAATATTCTGAGAATCAAAAGAGATTAGCTGGTAGCATGAAAACACCACAGACAGTCCTCTAAATCACTTTATTAGAATCTTCACAGAAATGAATGTAAAACATTTTCATGTGAAATATAGCTAAAATAATATCCTGTTCAAGTAAACATTGGTTAAATCAACCTTCTGTTGTAGCCATTTGGTCACTGGTATTAGAACTGATAACCATAAAAAAGGTTCTTGAAACACATCGGGCTTTGCTGATTTGCACTTTCGTTTCTCTTTCCTCACAGTTACCTTTCACTGCTTCCTACTTTTGTCAAGTGTCTCCATTTGTGGGACTTAAATGAGTGTTACAGCTATGTATGTACTTGCTAGATCTTCCCAAAATACTATTTGCAAGTGAATCTCCAAAGGTAGTCCTTTTCCTTGTAAGTCAATTGTTTGTAAACAGATTCTAAATGCTACCAAGTAACAGCTGTTAACAGATATTTACCAGATAGTTTGCAGAAGCAAAACTGAGGCTCAAGTACACCGTATAATATGCATCTTATGCCTTGTTTGTGAAAAATCTTTTAAGTCATGTAAGATGTTGAAAAAGCTTTGCTATGACTTACCCATTTTTTTTACGATACCAACAGAAACTCTTTTCTGCAATTATTCATAACTTATTAATAAGACTGGCAAACATGGATGAACAAAACGCTTAGTGTTTGCTTACTACTTCACATACAAATACAGAAAAATAACTTCAGAACGCAAGTCAAATACTCAAAAAGCTAGAAACTTCCACAATTGCAATAACCTATAATTTAGCCCCTTCTCTACTTGCAGTCTGACACTACGCTCAACCTCATAATCATACATTTTTTTTGCACAAGGCACGTGCCTCATTTGTCACTCAGGGAAAACAGTGGACTTTCCTCCTCCCCCAGCGGATGCCATGCTACTGTCTGCAGTGCACTGTTCAAACTCTGCTCTGAAGACAAATGATTACTTTCCTCGTAGACTTCTGTGGGTACCCGGAGGGCCACAAAGATGACCAGAGGGCTGGAGCACCTCTGCTATGAGGACAGGCTGACAGAGTTGGGATTGTTCAGCCTGGAGAAGAGAAGGCTCCAGGGAGACCTTAGAGCCCCTTCCAGTCCCTGAAGGGGGCCTACAGGAGAGATGGGGAGGGACTCTGTTAGGGAGTGTAGCAATAGGACAAGGGGTAATAGTTTTAAACTGAAAGAGGGGAGATTTAGATTAGATATTAGGAAGAAATTCTTTACTGTGATGGTGGTGAGACACTGGAACAGGTTGCCCAGAGAAGCTGTGGATGCCCCATCCCTGGAGGGGTTCAAGGCCAGGCTGGACGGGGCTTTGAGCAACCTGGTCTGGTGGGAGGTGTCCCTGACCAGGGCAGGGGGGTTGGACTAGATGATCTTTAAGGTCCCTTCCAACCCGAACTATTCTGATTCTATGATTCTATAACTACATTTTCCAAATTCTTCTTTTGTTGTAACTTTTTGAAAATGCTCCTTTACGATGAATGGCTGTTAGCTGTTTTATGACAGAAAATATTGCAGAGATTTAATGATACATAATGTCCAATAAGTGTATAATCTTACATTGACTATGCTATTGTAATACATGATACAGATTATAAAGGCAGCCTTAGTCTTAACAGCTCCTACTGGTTTAGAGTTTTATGTTGTAACTTTAATAACTTTTTTAACATGTTTGATGGTTTTCTCATAACCTTTTCAAGAACAAACTGAAAAAATAACACCATGCCCGAGTCAAACTTTCAGACCCTCAGTGTCCTGGTGCTCCACCCGTTGAGAACCTGTGACTCTCCCTTAGGGGCCCGTGGTGTCCGCATTGTTGAGATGGTGCTATTGGGGATTACTCTGTACCTGCAGCAATTCCAGGAGGACTGAAGACACTTTACTCTTAGATTTCACCGATAATTGCTAGCACAGAGGGGGGAAGTTGGGTTAAATTACAAGCTGTGAAGGGAATTTGTCCAATGAATAAAGAATGCTCTGCTTTCTCTCCTTCAAGCAGAGCATGTGTCCTTCAAGCTTTAGATTCCTTCTGCACCATCTTTCCATCCTGCCTCACAATGAATCTTTTTTGGCAGACTCCTCATACTACTCCCTTTTTCCTCACAAGGATATGCAAGTCAGCCCCACTAAGGATTTTTAATGAAACTTCTACTCTTCCTGCCTTTTACACTGTAGCCTTCAGATAGTCTTCTGAGCTTTTTGTCCAGTCTGTATATTTGCTCTTTCTTCTGTCCTAATAGAGATATGTTGACACTGTCCTATTCAAGGACATGGAAAAAAGATGTCTGTGACAGAAAGGACAAGCTTCTTTCAAATCTTTGTTCAACAAGGTAAGAATAAGAAGCTGTTTCATATGAAGTCAGCACTTTTTTTATCTTTGGGATGTGGGGATGGAGGCAATCATTGTTTTCCTCTGCTATGTTATAAATGCCTGAGTAATTTTGCCTGAGTTTTTAAAGTCAGTCTGGGACAGATTTATGATAGGAAGGCTTTATGCAAAATCTTTACATTTCTGAGAAACGTTGAATGGTTATAAATGGACTCTAAATAATCTAAAAATTGAAGAATTTTAGCATTAGAGGATGCTGTTACCTGGCCTTGCTTACAATGCTTTTGTAAAAGCTGGAATTCAGTTTGATTGAATACTCTTATTTGCATGTTTGTCACCTTTTATATGTCATTTAATGTTTAGTATTTTTTATGCTAAAATTAACACTAATTATTCAATAGTGTTAGTGTAAAACCTGTTTCTGTGGTGTTACTGAATTTCCTGTGGTGTGCAGTTCTGTCGATAGCCCCTGCCCAGATTAAATGTACCACACAACTGCATTCCTCAGGTACGTCTTCATTTGCAGTGTGTGACACAGTCATGGTCTGTCACATGCTGGGAGATATATATGATGTATCAAAGCACATGATGGGAAAGAGCCCCAGCACTATGCCAAAGCTGGGACACGTGCTGCCGTGCAGTCCGTCAGGAAGCAAATTCGCTAGCGGTGACATGTTATCCTGGCTCCCATCTGGCCACATCCAGATGTAACTAGTTTGTCAATAATGGTGGTTATGTCATAAAAAAAAAAGATGTCAGGTAAAAAACCAGATGATTTGTAGTTAAAATAATAACAAAAAAAGTCTTCCTAGCAAAAAAAACCCTGAGTATGAGCACTTACAGAAAATTAAGCTTTAGGTATATTATAATTACTAGTATTTCATTTACTTGAAGGGAAATCATTACATTATAGCACAGTTATTTTGAAAGAATGTCTTAGAAGCTTCTTTAGATATGCTTTCAGTTCTTACATATAGAGTTTAATTTGCTAACAACATTTTTGGCTTTAGTCTCATGTTATTTCACTTAAATACATATATCCTTATACAGTGCAAAAAGTTTTTTTTTCCGCAATGCTTAGGCAGAATTTTCAAATCTGAAGCTGTACATTATCATGTTAAAATCTGCAGTGTAAAAAAAAAAGTGTTTAGCATTGACAATTACAGGACCAAAAGTCATGACAAAGAGAGAAATGTACCAGAGAAGGTCTGGGATAATTAACCTGTGACATAATTTCATATAATTTAATCTATATTCTTTATGCATGATTAACTGGATAAGAAGCAATGAGTTTGAATTTCAGGAAAAAAAAACATTTCAAGTTATTTATTAGAACCTATTTGTAGCAGAAAGCACGAAAATAGGTTGCCTGGAAAAGCTGTACAATCTCTAGTATCAAAGAACACATTTAAGAACACATTAGACACAGATGTGTCAGAATGACAAATAAATTTAGGCAGCTGGTAGGGGATAGAATAAATAACCCCTGTTTCTTGTGACTGGAAACTATGAAGACACTGAAGAAGTAAAATGAAATTATATGTAATGTTTTTAGTTTCACATACAGAAATGCAGACAAAGATTTACATAGCAGGTGATTGGGAATTTCTGTGCAGTTCCAAGGAGATTTTTTCTGAGCTGATTTCCTCAGAATACTACAAGTTTACAGATCAAATTGAGGGGGCTCAGTAACGAACAAGAATCAAGATAAATGGAAAAAATGTTAATGAAATGTGGGTATTTTCTTTTCAAAATAAAAACATGCTTTTTACTTGCTTAACTCTGCTAAACTGCACTGAAAATCTGAGTTCCTGGCACTGTTTCTTAACTGGCTTATGTAACTTGTCTGACTACCGGTTATATTACAGAATGGGTTTGCTTTTCTACTATTTTCCACTTTAAAGGGTAATTAATTTGTTAACAAGGAGTTAGGGTGACTGGGGGACTTCCACTCTGGTTAGATACCATCTTTGTGGCACCTATCCTATAAGCCTCTGCCATCTGCTGTAATCACAGTCCTTGACTGCAGAAGTTTGAAAACTGGGGAAAGATAGAAACAAGCTGAGAATGATTAAAGATATAACTTTTTACAACAGAGAATTGTGAAAGTGCCTTAAGGGACACAGGCATCCATTTCCTAGTCAAATACTGCCTATAGATGAGAGTGCCTAACACCTTTTGGCAGATATACCCCAGAGGTTTAGGACTGCTCAGTAGTGAAGTGGAAAAGGAACCTGTCCTCATACAGTTGGTGTAAGTTTAAATATTCCAAAAGCAAGTTAAACTGTAATTTTCTCTGCTGTACAGGGTCACAGTGCAGTTCAGATTCACAGGCTGCCCTCAATCAAACCTTCTCCTCGCCACCTTCTCTCTGACAGTGCCTCATAATGCCCTTAAAATGTAAAGCTCCATCCCAACAGTTCTGAGAGATTTAAGTTTATTAAAGGCACATGTTCATAACTCTATATAGGAATACATTTTTCCCTTAGGGACAGAAATGAAAGGGCTGTGAAACAAATGTTTTAAAGTGCCACCGGTGTTGACCTAAGAAAAGTAGAATATCTAATGCCTATTATTTGAAACAGAAGTATTACCATTTATCAGTACTCATGCCTCAAACCAATTAAAGTGGGGCTTCTGGTATTGGTTTCTTTTAAACAAGTTGATACCAACTGGAAATTATCTGGTAGTAATATTTCTTCTCTCAGAAATGGAACATTTTCCATACCAAGTAATGTGGTAAAGAAACTATAACTGAAATATACGCTGCTTGGAGACTGCTAATGACATTTCTACTGGCTGCAGCAATCTCAGGGGTTGCTATTTTGATGTTCTGCTGAGATTATCATCAGTATTTCAGCTCTTTGAAGAGAAATCCTTAGACAATACAGACACATCCACATTTGTCAGGACCGTTATGCTCCTGAGAACTTCAGGGACCTTCTTTACCTGGAAAGGATCTTTCCTTTCCCACTTTGTACCTGCCTTTCACATCATGTCCCTGAAGGACCTCTGGAGGCAATGCCACCTACTTCAGAGTGTATTTCTGTGGCAGTTTTGGGCTGTAGATTCATGTTAACATTAAAACACCATTTTCTTTGTGCGTTAGACAAAATTTGTGTCTATTGCAAAGGCAGCAGGAATGACATGGCTATTAAGCAAGGCTAAACGAGCCTGCAATATGCAGTGCCTTTTATTACATGATCATGTACCTGGCAGTCAGAATTCAAATGTGCAACATTTTGATGGAAAGAAGTGTGGCGTTATCCAGAGGACTCTTTTTTCCACCACCTGTATTTTTATTACAGAGGAATGAAAGGCACTTTTTACTTCAATACAAATTAAATTAGTTGTTATCATATTGATTTCAACTGGGCTAGTAGCAACAAGCAATTATAGTAAGTGGCAATTTAAAAGGTGTACTACTGGCCATTTTAATTCACAAATGGCCAGGTTAAGAATTTCTTACACAGGAAAAGCTCCTGTTAAGCTTCAGAGGAAACTGTTCCTGAGCACCAGCCCTTCAGCATGTAGCCAGAAGCGATGCAGCTTGGCAAACTGTGTTTTGGAGAAATGACAAATCTAAATGGAGATGTTTTGGGTAGGAGGTCTGTTATATGGCACATCAGTGCAACGTCTACAGATATTTTATAAACATCAGCATTAAGCTGGCAGGAGAAATTACAGAAAGTGATTTGAGGAGGCATAAGTAATAATAATGGAAAGAAGTTAATTGAAATACGGTACTCTTGAGCAGGGAGAGTTACTTGCACTGGGACTGGGACACAGCAACAGGGTTTTCAACCTGGTGGTTAGCACACTTACATCATGGTTGTAGTGAACATTTGAATTCCTTTTAGCAAAGTCCAAAGCAGAAAAGGAAAAAAAAAATGGGATAAAGGTTCCTATAGAGTTCATGCCAGAACTTTCACACATCCCATCTCCCCCCCTGTATTCCAGAGCCCTGTCACCTTACTGTTTCTTGCAAGACCTGAATCTCACACCTTCTACTGCCAGCTTACCAAATTGTTCAATCAAGCTGATATTTCTGCTGTCAGTTAGTCTGGATAAAACAGCAAGGGTTGATTGAGAAAATATTAAAGAGGTATGGTTTCTGGCTGCAAAGGAAAAGGTGTGAACTGCCAGCTTACTGCCAAGGTAGGCACCATGCACAGTTAGTTTGTATACATTTTTAAAAACAAAACATTTAGTATTTTAAAAAAGGAAAATACTGGAAAAGGGTGAGGAAAAGAGTTCTAAAGTAGAGGGACTGGTAAACAGATGTAAATATGTATATAGTTTTGTTAAAGTTAAAAGACATGTTGATCTATTCCAGCTAAGGATCTAACCCTGTCTCTGGAGCCGCTTCCTGACGTCGGTGTCCATTTCATTTCAAGGGCGAAAAAATCTGGTTTAGATTTCTAGGAGTGATTCAGAACTATAAAGCAATAGTAAAGGATGAGTAAGAAATTACTAATAAGATAATCCATGGATATGAAGAGTTTTCTACATTATATTTATACAAGTTATACTTGTGTCAATGCTTCAGCATATTGCAGGCACACAAACACTGCAGCCACAACTAGGCTAAAAAGCTTTTCTCCTTTCGGCTCTATGCGCTGGGGTGATGTTCCTGGGGCTGCTACTGAAGGATAATCGGGCCACTTTGCACAGCAGCAGAACACACTCCCTGCATTTGAGGATTTTGCAGAACTGTTTGTTTTCAAGGTTTTCTTTTCAGTGTGTTGAAAATTAAAATCACAAAAAGTTTGCATAAGTTATAAATTGTAACGCCACCTGTTTAGGTGCATCTTGTGATTGATCTCATGTAATTAGAGACGATGATTCACTGAACACTTCTAAAATATTCATTCTCTCTCATGTCCTTTAGAAAGTATCCCAAGAATTCAGGAAGCTATCATTGCTCAGTTCTGCTGAGGAGATAGCACACTGGCAAACGGTTTTTGGCACTTAAGCACATTATTAATGTATGGTTTGGTTGTTTACTTAGTATTACAAAAATACTTTTTGTTCTGTAGGGGATACTTGGTATTTCTTCCATCTCTCTGTAAACCACCCAAACATCTAAACTTTGTCAATAGCAGAGGTTGTTTCTCTAAGGAGAGAAAGAGAACAGTACTTAACAGGTGTAAAAGCATTCCACAGTGATCCTCCACAGTTGGTTATTTTATAAATTTTTAACAATATGCAACAGTTTATTTTGATATAACATTTCAAGACAGGTGGATTTATTTTTTTTAATTACCTCACAATGGTTCTGTAATAGAAACAATAAGCAAGAAATTGCAATTGAAATAAGATTTACCTGTCATTTGGATTGATTTTTTCTTACAGGTATAAAATTGTATTATTCCAGTTATGTGATTGAGTTTGTTCTAAAGAGCACTGCAAATGAGTGTTCAGGGGCCAAGAGTTGAATATACATAAAATCATTTTGCCTGAGTCTTCCAAAGTAACTTTCATTTGTGCTTGCATTACTTTCTGCTCTTAAGGAATTTGTGCATGTTTTTGTACCTGTAGTTAGAAAGGAAATTCCGTGATGTGTGGAGTAGATAGTACTTTTTCCTGAAATGATAAAGCCTCTGAAAAAGATATTAGTTTGCTTTAGCACAAGAGTTATGTATAGAAAGATAGGGCAGATAGGAGATTAGGCTTAATTAATCAATACAGAGAATAATAAAGGTACTAGTAACGGTCTCGACTGACAAGGAGAAGACATGAAACATTCTTCCTTTAGCTGTTTAGACAGTACGTTTCCACAAGACATCACTTCATTAGAAATTAAGGGAATGGCACTGCATCCTTAAATCAAACTGGGGTACTGCAGTGTCTAAATTTTAGGCTCCTAGTCCTTGAAATGTAAAACACAGGATCCATATCCGCATTTCAATTCCCTCTGAACAGGGAATGACTCAGGAGCTGCACAGAAAGCTGCAACAGGGAGAGGGGTCTCAACAGGGAGCTGTTTGGGCCCAGCCAAAATGGAATTAGCTGAGGCTCAGGGGTGGGTTTAGCCCTCCGCTGTTAGGTGCCATAGTTCAGACCACAAAAGTAGATGTGACTGTGAATCTTCTAGCACAAAGAAGATGTGCAAACAAAATGCCTTTCCCCATGCTTTTTTAAAGAGTAGAACAATGCAAATGATGAAGAATTCTGATTATTGAGCTCTCTTTTATATAGCTAGGTAAGTAGTAAATCGTTTAGCAAAGATGAAAACAGATTTGCATTTCCTTTCTCTGCAGGTCAGTATATCAAGCCACCTGCTGGGGGAAGCCTGAACCATTGAGATGGAAACTGTTTTGGAGTAAAAAAAAGTCTCTACACACTTCCCTGGAGCCAAAGTATCTATTTATTTAACTAAATAAGGTATCTATTTATTTAAGTAAAGAAAGTACCTATTACATTTAAGTTGTGCTTGGCTATTGTAAAAGCCTGAGACAGTGCAGGATTCCTCTCAGCTAGAGAATGGGGTCAGTTCCTTGCTACGGGGACTGCTAACTCATAAACCCTCTGACCTCTACTAGCCATCCATAAAATCAGTGGTGGACTGCTCAGCTCTCAAGATGACGAAACTTCTGAGCATGGGTGGGAGCAGAACTGTCTGGGGAGCTTTTAATGCATGTGCAAAGCCTTTAAAGTAAGACAGCAACATTTGAATTTAGGCATCCTGAAGGTACAAGTCTGCTCATTTGGATTCGAGCGGAGAGGAAGAGAGGGAGGCAGTTAATGATTTCCCCTTTTGATCAGAACCTTTGTAGTGCTTAAATCCTTTCTAAATCCTTGTAGGAATCTGGCCCATTCTCTTTTAGTTTTATTACGTGCTTGATGGCCATGAAATATTGGAAGGAAATTGCATATGATAATGTCATAAAGAGTCTATAAATAGCATTACAGTCTTCATTATGATTCCAGTTGTGCGTAATTACCTGTGCTCCATGTTGAGCAGAGCATGAGTGAGATGAATGAGCTGCTGGGAGAGGATTCAGGCATGGGGACGATGCAGTGAGTGGCTACGCAGCTACCCTGTCATGTGAAACAAGCGTCTGGGACATCCATACGTCATCGCCGCAGATATTTACAGATGCATTTATAGAGGTAGTCACACAACTAAAGCCCCATCATGTACAAATGCAGAGAATGCTCACAGTACATTAGTATTTGTAATTGCAAAGAGGACGGGAGAGCTGCCAGTGCTTCACAGGAGAAACTGCGTCTGGTCGCAAGGCAGCACATAGTTGGCCATTAGTTTGAGCGAGGCAAGAATTTCCTTGCTTACCTTGGTTGGCAAGGTAGTTTAGGTCTTACATTCTTTGACTCCACTATCCTGTGCATTCAGGGATTTTCTTTTTTTATCTGGAAGAATTAAATTTCAGTCCTCTCTTTCAGTCATTTTCTTCCTCTGTTCTACAGAGACTCGTACTCAAACTATCAGTGACTAAAAATTCCACGTTTGGTTTGTGATTCTATCATCCAACATTTGGATTTTTTTTTTTTTTTTTTACCATAGTCTACCATCCGAGTGTAATTAGATGCTCTACACAATAAGATAGATGCTGGAATTTTTCTGCTCAGTTCTTCTAAGGTGCAGGGAAAGCCCTTGCGGGGAGTTGTACAGCTAGAGCCGCCACGCATTCTGTACCTTATGGATGGATACGTGTGATACCCTATAGCTCCCGCAGGAGCCTGGTGGTTTGGGAAATAGAGAGGGTGAGAGGCACTGAACAGATCATAAACTATTTAAATCCCAAATTCTTTGGGAGTTTTTTAGGCTAAAATTTCAAACGGGAAAGGGGTAAGTCAGGAGAAAAGCTAGAGCTGCTACAGGTAGCATACGAATAGCTGGGACGTTTTATACCAAAGCTTAAAGACTATAAATAACTACAGGGGTATGTGTATGCAAATTCTCTTTGGACAGTATCCTAGGTCTTGCAGACTCCATTTATTTTTAATGTGGAAGGTCAGGTAACGTATTTAACCCATACAATGGTTTAATTGCGCATTAGTTTTATGTACCTTTTCGTTACGTTTTAGCAACCCGTGTGTACTAGAGGCAAGGGGCAACCCAGCCAGCAGCTGAACGGGGCCGTGCCACGCCGTTACCTGTGCCCACCCGCCCCCGCACGGCGCCCATCGCCCATCGCCGCCTCTCGGCACCAGCCCGGCCCCGGCGGCTCCGGCCGCGCCTGCGGCCCCCAGCCTCTCACGTGACCCGCTGCCCCGCGCCCTCCTGGCGCCCGCGCGGCCGACGGCCGTTAATTTTTTTGAAACGGGCGTTAACGGCTGTGGGGCGCGAGCGCTGGCTGAGGCGGCTCTCCACAGCGGGCGGGCTGCCAGCTCTCCCTGCGGCTCCCGGTGAGCTCTTGGCGGTGAAAAGTGAGGAGAGACCTTTGCTTTGTTATGTCTGTTTTGTAACTGAACAGAATGTGAATCTGCGTGCTCTTGGGAGATAGTGGCTAAAGGGAGAAATAAGTCTCATTTAAAGGATATCTATCTTTCTGTTTTCCTTTTTGGTCTAACCTTTCAGAAAAGACAAAACACCATGGGTATTGCATAAGGGGTAACATACCTTATTGTTGTTTATCACAGTTGTTTATCACCATTCCCCCATCAGGGCTAATACTACCTGATGTAGCACAGTGCATAATCAGTGTTCTGAAGTGTTTCAGAAGGCTAAGGTGATGTCTAAGGTAGCATAGTTGTTAAAGGGAGCAGTCCTGCTCCTTAGCAGCTCTGCTTCATGTGAGGGGAAAATACTTTTAAATGTATTTGGAGGCAATAGAAATAAATGGAAAGGGACTGAATCAATACACAGGAAAAATACCTAACTTCGCATTTCTACAAGGATATTATTAATGACAAGGAATAAGGCATTTAAAATACGAATAATATTTTCAATGATTGTTACACCTACTTGCATAAAATTGTTTCTTATCCTTGGTATTGTGTAGTAGTGCTACAGGTACATGGTTCACCAAATAATAAAACTTTTGTCAAATTCCTTATTATTTAGACTTAAAAAGAGAAGATACTGTATATTGTAATTCTAAATTAAGAAAAATTGTGCTTTACATGGATTGTGTACCATGGTATTCCTGAACAGAAATTGGAGTTTGTGGGTGAATTTGAATGATGCCTTTCCTTTTTTGTGTACTGTTTAAGCACTGCATGTATTTCTCTTGTTTTCCCCCACCGTAAAAGCTGGCTGTGTTATCAGCTGAAGATAATGTTGAAAAACTTCTGGAAGGCTTCCCTGTTTCAGGGGATGTAAGCGGTTGTCGTAAAACAAATAGAATTGGATTGCTTATATTAGCTGTTTTGTTATACAGTCATTGTATTAGGGTGTTTTGAATTGTAAATATGAGGAGAAAGTCTGTTTCAGGAAATCTTACTCATTTTTCAATTGTTATGCAGAAATATTTTTGCTGTTTTTGAGACATTTTTGAATTAGATTATATAAGGTTTGCATAATCAGGTTCCATGTGTATGTCTAATAGACTCGATGGGGTTGTCTCTTAGTTGTCACACCAGGTACATGATTCTTGACGTTAATGACATTATAAAAATTCTCCTTTCTTTGCTGTTCTCTCACGAGTTGTGTTTAGGTAATGCTTTTCCACTGTTGCCCAGTATCAGAAACTAATGGTACATGCAAGGAAAATACTTTTTCAATGTTTTTCAGACTGCAAGGGCTTTTTAAAACTGCATTTATCTCAAGGAATAGATAATGATTTTCAGATAATTAGAATGATAAATAGTGATTGCTATAGTTTGGGTTATGTGTCCTTAACACTGTGTGGTTTTATGGTGATAAGAACATATTCTCAAACAGCAAAACACTTCAAGACTGGGAGATAAAACAGCTTATTGCATCAGTAGCTCTGGTATTAACAGTGTTTTACTGCTTTAGCAGCCTTGTCAAGGTTTACTTAATGGAATTGCTATTGGAATACTTAAAAAGTAATACTGATTAGTCTGGTTATATTCTCTGCTATACTTCCTGTATTTTTTTAGGGCAGTATTAGAAGAATCATCCTTTCATGCCTGCTTTTCCTGTGTAGGTGTTCATCACTGTCTCAATACATGAAGTCATTCTTAAAATCATAGAATCACAGAATGCTTTGGGTTGGAAGGGACCTTAAAGATCATCTAGTCCAACCCCCCTGCCCTGGGCAGGGACACCTCCCACCAGACCAGTCACTCAAAGCCCCATCCAACCTGGTTTTGAACACTTCCAGGGATGGGGCCTCCACAGCTTCCCTGGGCAACCTGTGCCAGTGTCTCACCACCCTTACAGTAAAGAATTTCTTCCTAATATCTAATCTGAATCTCCCCTCTTTCAGTTTAAACCATTACCCCTTGTCTTACCGCTCCACTCCCTGATAAGGAGTCCCTCCCCATCTCTCCTGTAGGCCCTTCGGGTACTGGAAGGGGCTCTAAGGTCTCCCTGGAGCCTTCTCTTCTCCAGGCTGAACAACCCCAACTCCTTCAGCCTGTCGTCATAGCAGAGGTGCTCCAGCCCTCTGGTCATCTTCGTGGCCCTTGGCTGGACCCATTCCAACAGGTCCAAACTCTATATAAACATCTTCAACTTTTGAAACAGGAGGTAGGACCTGAGGAAAAATAAATAAATTCCATACTTGGAATTTCTGATTAACTACAGGTGCCTATACCATTGAAATCTGTTGTTTTCAAGGAAGTGGTATGCTACTAATTAGCATACCTTTACTTAACTTTCCTTTAAACTTACTATGTGCTTACTACTCAGTAAGTATAGTGTTAGCCTCTACGTTCTGTTGTGTTATGTTATACATCACTGCTACATCTGCAGAATCCGGGACTGCAATAAAGATGATTTATACTCTCTTTAATAACAATGGAATCTATTTGGCAAGTACTATACAAATCAGAGATTGCTTTCTTAATATACTCTGAAATTTTGATTTCTCTTTAGTAAATCATTTAATCCTAATAGACTAATTTAAGTGTCATTCCTGTGATTTTTTAAAAACTTTTTATTTTCCACAAAACTTTTATTTTAGAACAAAGGAGATAATGAAATCTTTTCTCACTAATAAATTTAAGTATTTCTGCTTTCTTTTCTTTTTCTCTGTCCTAAAGCATTTAAGCTTTAATTTTTGTCCCATTTGAAATAGAAGTCAACTGAATTATGTCTGTGGCTGAATTTAAAAGAAAAAGTATGTCAGATAATTCCAAGCATCAATAACTGGTTTGATATGATGTGGGATAATTTTGTGTCACACCTGTAGAAAAAAATAAATCAAAATTAAGTAACAGTTACAGGTTCATTGACTATAAATAGTAACTGCCCTTTTAATGATAGTGGTTTTGCATAGTCTAGCTTCTTCATGAGTTCAGTCACTGAAGTTTGTATGAAATTAGTATCTGAAGTTATCAGATGTTGTTCAGGAGATAGCCATTTTGAGTACTTTAAGAATAAAGCCAGAGGAAATAATTACTCTTATATTAGAACATATTTAAGCACCTCTGATACCTTTTCCTGTAGGTTATTAAAGCTGTACATATGGGCGAAACTGTAGATCATCAATAAACAGATCCTCCAAAAGGCGAGAAGGAAAATGCATTAGGCAATAGATTCCTTTTCTGAAACAAAAATAAAATGTCATCCTACAAAGAATGGCCTTCAAAACAAACCTAAAACTGGCTATGCTGTCTCAATAACTTTTTCAGAAGGAACCATCTGTAATAACGTACAGGCATATACTAGAATAATTTTAAGATTATGTTTATCATAATTATGAATAGGAAGATCTCAAAAAATATTGCGATACATGATTTGCATCCTTAAAATTCAGCAGCCTCAATGAAACATATGTGTCAATCACTAGAAGAATGCAAGTTCATATTTTGAATTTTAAGGAAATAGAAAGAATGCAACTTCTGAGCTGTCCTAATAAAAGTTTGCTGTAAAATGTAAAGAGACTTTTTAGCATTCCTAAGTTGTTTTCTTAAAATAAGTTCTCACAATAATGCTGTGGTTAAATTGTACAAATTTGCTGAAATACCTGCATGATTGTCTGCCGTGGGTATTCAGCTGTTTTAATTTTTGCCCAGGAGATCCTTGGCACATGTGCACATATTTACTAAATGAGAACCAGGGAAGAGATGCTTCATACATTTGGGGTTTTGTTTATCTTTGTGAGAAGGCTGTTCCAGGTGCATCAGAGAAGCTACATATGCACCTCTTGTTGCAGGCAAGGTTCTGGACACCCGGGTGCACTTAAAGAAGTGGTTTGTATGAGAGTGGTGCATAGAAGGATTGAAAAGAGAAAATGCGGTCTAATTCCATCCTGCCAATATCTTAGCAGAATTTGGCTAAGGTAGTTCACAGACCTTCCAAGCACTTTGCACAGGATCCAGCATTAATTCTTGCAGGATGAATGTAATGAAGTGTGTGCTTTCCACTCAGCAGCAGCTGAAGGGGCTTAACGTGGAACCTAATTATCTCCTCCAGCTGTGACCAAGCAGCCAGTTAGAAACAGCTGCTTTGAGAGACAGTGTGGGCAGCAGGTGGAGCACTTGTGTGATACAGGTGAGAGAAACTTCAAGAAGAGGAAATATCTAAACAAAAAATAGCCATGCAGCAATGGGTTGGAACAGCATGGGCAAATGGCAAAGGAAGGAAGAAATGGTCCTTAGTTTTGAACAAGAATAGAGAGGAGAGTCCAGGATTAAAGGTTCATTTCTTCTCTCTCTTACGGAAGGGGCTGTGAGAGCTGTAGAGCTGAGGGCCCAAGGATTCCTGTGTCTTAAGATTGCAGAGAGACACCCTGCAGTGCATATGACCCTTCTGGTCTTTGGATTATGATTTTAAACACCACTTTTTTTTCCCCTCTGCTTTCAGGCCCATCCCCTCTGGATGGGAAGACAGGTGATCGAGTGACATCTACACCTGGTCTAGCAGTTCTCATGCCAGGGATTCTTTGTGCTTGATGCTTTATCCTTTCTCAGTGATGTAAATACAGAGTGCACCGAGAACTTTATACAGGTAAGTGATTTTGAGAAGGTGGGTCAGCCAACAAAACTTCAACAAACTTCTATTTGGACAGTTGTATGGGGAGGTTACTGAACTAAATAGGCAGTTAGTCTGACTCAGATCTTGGAGGAGAGCTGAGGAGAAGGTGATTTTGCAGACTTGATTTACTTAGCCTAGCAAACAGGAAGCATTTGATGCATACTTCCTACAGTCTCTCTTTCCCTGTAACACTTACTCTTTTGGAAGGTTTTGTTGGGCATGGTCTTTACAGTGTTAAAGATTTTTCTTGAAAAACAAACCTGTTATTTATTCAAAACAAGATCTCACTGATTTCCAAGGCTGCAGGTGCAATATCATAGGGAGCAAGATTGACAGCAAAGCTATGCAGACTATAACATGATAAAGTCATGACACTTTTATTAAAGATTGGGGCAAAAAATAAAGCAGTTCGCCTTAATTTTTCCTCCCAAACCTGCTGGTGTCTGGGAATGCAATTTGTACTGCATATGCTTTCTGAAAGGACAGGTGTCCTGGATTCATCCTCCACTTCAGAAGAAGCAGTAGCAGTTCCTATGAATTCAGTAAAGAATATGAGGAGGGTGGTACCTAACGCATTGAAAAGATGTATAAGGAGCTACTGTACTAAAAGACTGTGTTTATGTTTATAGTCTGCTCAGCATTTTGCCACTTGCTTTATGACTATGTTAAGTACTTATTAAGTGTCTTAGTTTAATGTCATACACACCATGTTTATGATATATGTTTGGATTTTGACGTGTTACCTCTGTGGTACACAATAGGTATGCATAATCATCTAATCATTTCTATGTAAATGATAAATAACAAGATGAATGGCTGTAACAGTTTGAAAGAAAATGAAAAATACATAATTTATAAAGGAGATTCTTCTACAGGAGATCATGGAGAGGCATGCTACAAAAAAAAAAAGGTTTTTTTATTTCTGGGTATAAGGTTTTTAAAGAGACCTTTCTACAATAACTAGATTTTCATGTTCATTCGTGGCACTGTAGTATGATGGTACCTTACCTGCACTCACATTTCTTTCCCCTCTGTATCAGCAAGAGTGATGGGAGGCATTTTTGAGGAAAGTACTTAGGACAAAGGATCCTAAAGAACTGACAGGTTTATATATATTACCTTTGCCATCATAGACATGTTCTTTAAAGCTCTGAAGTACAACTAGCACACTGTTCAGCCTCTGGAGAACCCCATTGCCTTTAGGAGTGATCAGCTTGGGCACAGCAATATGAACTAAAGTGAACTTCGGAGCACAGGCATGGGAATACTACCATCTTTATCCTATTTCTTTGATTCTAAGTGACAATTGTAAGAATGAGAAAAGCCAGAGTAAATTAAAACGATGTAAACAACCACACCATCAAAGTTTCCGTTTCTTTAGCACACTATTCTTCCACTGTATTTATCAACTCTTTTTTATTCTTTATGTCTTACTAAACCTAAACTGAAAGATAGAGGGGGGAAAAAAAAAAAGAGGAGGGAGGATCAAGTAAGTTTTATGTCACTGAACGGAATGCCAAAGCTCCCATTAACTTCAATCGATGCATCTCCTTTTGTGCTTTACTTTGAATCAGGAGTGTGCTTTTGAAGCAAATTTGATCATCACCACTTACTGTGCTTTGTTTCATATCATGAAGTGATTGTAGAGACACAAACTGAGTTCCTTTTGAATTAGACTGAACTTAAGGATGCATTCCAGAAGAGCATCTAATATGCTTCAGCCTCAAGTGAACATTCAGACCATGGAATGAGAGAGGGGCTAATCTGAAATAAAAATGATGTCAAATGGATGTAATGTGGATATGAAGTTCTGTGCACCGCTGTTTCATTTTGTAAATCCTCTTCTGCTAGGCCACGTTATTTGCAAATATAGCCAGTGAATGCAGGATTGGTCTGTGTATTCGTTTTGAAAGGCACTGTGCTCTTTGGTGCTTTAATAGCTTACTTAAAAAACGTTGACTGCTGTGATGGCTTACAGAAATGGGGAGCAATTCAGTCAAGATGAAATTGAAATTATGAGAAGGAAAGAAATATATGAAATTAATTTGAGGCTGTGATTCATCTTCTGAGTTTTATACAGTGTATTGTAATTTAGAGGGCTCTTGTATGGAATTGTTACTACCAAGTACTGTCAATGTGCTTGACTGGTTTAAAAAATGTCTTAGAGAAGACGACACTTTCAGGATGCATGTCTGCAGAACCAACTTATCACCATAAATTAAATGCTCTGCTTAGAGTTAAATAGCTAGGCTGTATTTTCATTCTTTCTAGTACTGTAATTGTATCTTGTGAAGCTTCATTATTTAGTTTTGAGGGGTTTTCTAAATGAAAATTTGAAAGGAGAAATTGGACAGCTCTTGTGATGGAACAGGAACAGCTACATGGTATGTGGGTTTGCGCATTATATTAACTTTGTGCAGTCTTACAGCACATGACTTTTTAATTGTAACCACTTTAAAAATATATTATTAGTGATCTGAATTAATTAAAGGTAATGTAAAAATCAAAGGCGTAAAAAGACATGTCATATAGCATGTGTTTGCTCATTAGATATGACAGTAACTCTGCAGGGGAAATTAATATTGATATGTATATTGAAACAGAAATACACTGGACGGGAAGAGAGACAGCATGGTTCTTTGCCAGCATTTATAATGGGAAAATAAACCAGAAATTAATATTGACTAAAATCTCTTGTATGTTAAGCATGTTCTGTGGCTCAGGAGGTTCCTCCCAGTACCATTTGATTTCCCTGAGACAAATTGTGATTCCAGTAATATTGCTAAGCTTCAGACAAGGAAGATTCCATAACTGAGTCATTTTTCCTAGCTACCATTCTCCTATAAAATTTGTGTGAAAACTTGGAGCCTGTGCTACAAACTACACAGACTTTGTGGTGTACACAAAAGCAGGAGCAGTCAGTATACATATTAAGCGTTACACAAATTTCTCAATTCAATTTTTCTGGCTCTGTGAGGTAAGCAGATCTGTGCCACTGTTGCTATTTCTGTGCTATTTGTTCTCTGTGGTCGCAAGCCAGCAGTTCTTGTTCGTTGGGAGTAGAGCAGTGGGCTGTTGTGCTAAGTGTATACTTCTTTGTTGTTTAGTTATTAACTCAGTGAATTTAGAGCTGTACCAAGATACATATTTAAGTTGCATTTCAGAAGTATTTGCAAATGTTATGACAAGCAGAAGCTTCTCTTTTATCACTGTAGTTGGGTAAAGCCCCTGTTTTTTGTTGTTGTTTTTTTAAATTTAAAAAATGTTCAATAGTTAGTAGTTAAGAACATGAAGCATATTGTAAATCAGTGATGTAATGCTTATCTTGTCTGGTTGCTGCCTATAAGAAGTGCCTCATCTCCATTGGGATTCTCCAATAGGACAGTTGATGGGGCACAATATGCTGATATGGTTTTCTATCATTCTCCTCAGTTTCTTTCCTTTGTTTCTACTTTTGTCTTTCTGAAATTTGGATCAGATATAAGGAACTCCAACTACAAAAGTTCCCATAGTAACACCACTGAGGAATTGTGAACAAACTGCATGCCATCAGCAGACTCCTAGTTTAGATGCAGCTGTGCTGACAAGTGCCTTTGCTGGCACAGCTTATGGTAACTGGGAATTTACAACGTTCTGCTAGCTATAAGACAGAAAAGCTCTTATGTATGCGGCATCTCCAGCAGAAGGGCCTGTTGGTATTAAGGATTAAAACTTGATCAGTGCATAAAGTCTTCAGGATTTTAAGTGCCTCGAAGTAAGGAAGATTTTTTTTTTCTTGTGTTTATATAGCATCCCTTAGTACCGTGGGGAGGACCTGGCTTCTGTGCTTTGTAGCGTTATTCCTAATGCATGCTAGTTACATGCAAAAAATACTATTTTAGTACTGAATAGAAAGATAACCTTCAGACTTTCCTCCCATGTCAGGTGATGGCCCATGACCCAAAAGGTCAGAGCCAATACCAGTTTCTGAATATGAAGATCCAAATAAAAAATTGCAAATATTGTTATTCTCTCAGTGTAGCCCAAAATTATTTGCCAACAGGCTTGTCTTCATTTTTGCCTTTTAGGTCTGTTCCAAGGAATTGTAAAGAAACTTAATACTTACTCTAATGTTTATTCTTGCATTCTTCTTGATTTTGGTTTGTAGTTTTTTCTGTATTAAAACCAGAAGCTGTATTGTTGGCCAGTCACTAGCAAGCAGAGAGCCTTATTTATGTTAAGCACAGATAAGGCTATTTGAATGTTGAAATGAAATCCAATTTATACTAACCTGCTGTTTCAGCTTCTGAATGTTATGACCAGGATATTTTTTCTTCTGTTCAAGACAAAAATGTGGAAATTCAGTGATCAGACAAAAAATTTTACGGTGCATGTGAGATACTGTAGCAGCATAACCAATTCTGTTACCTGTATCGTCTTTCTAGCAGATTTGAAGGGGCATGCCTAGTCTTAATAGCAAAACCATGTGTCATAGCCACAGTCCAATTCAACAAGTTCCTAACTAGTTGTACTTTATGCTGCTGGAATAATAATGGAGTATATCCTTTGTGGTCAGAGGGGTATAGATACTGAGCTGGCTCAAAATAAGTTTCACAGAAATAGCAGGAGTGCTTAGTGTGTGAAAATTTCTATCATTCTTGTGGGGTGGAATACTGACTTGTTGCAGTAACCGGCTTACTAATAGTAAACTTGAGACACCTCTAATAACGTGATTGAATACTGAGATTTTTGTATTTTTTAACAGAGGTTACTTCTGTGGCTTATGGGTAAAGTCATGTAATATTACCCAAATTAATGAATTACATGAAATTGCCCTGTAAGTTCAGAAAGGTCAGCAGACTCTTTACAAGTGCTGTTTAGGACAGGCTCTGCATTTTGTACACTTGGAGAGGGAGAAAATTATTCAGTGTTTCCCTTTCTTCCTGTTCATGTCTTTTTACAGACATCTCTAGTGATCCAACTGTGTCTATCAGTATCCTAATAAAGTGGAGGAGTAGAAACTTTTCAAAACAAACTCTGATATCCTTTTAACAGAATGGAGGGGAATTAAGGATAATTTTGTTGTTGCTTATACCAGGGTAGTTTTCTGATTTGAGGATTGCCATTGCTGGCTCACATCCTCGGTGTTTGCAGAAGACAAAACAGGTAGTTCTGTCATTCTCAAGAGGAGTCTGGGAACTCTTGGTCACTGTGGTCATTCTGTTGGCAACCAGAGAAGAAGCTATTGCTCAGCTGTAGAGAGCTGGCTCAGATCTGAAGAGAAGGAAAGGTGTAGAGCCTTTCAGATGTTTAGATGTATCCCAATGTGTAATAGATCTGTAAAAATTTCTAATTGGTGATTACTAAAAAGTAGCTAAAGTCTGTGAAAACAATTAGAATCAAAGATCATGCCAAAAAGGGAGTTCAAACGGGGAAAAAATGTGTTTTATGTGTGTACGTACAAGTATATATGTACATGCTCTAGTTACCTCAAAAATATGCTACGTATGTATGTAGTCTCTGTCAGCTTGGGTATAGCTGCAAGGGCTATTTTTTCTATTGATTGCCAATGTAGAGAGGCTTGTGTAGCACTGTCAAAAGTTATTTCAAAGCAAGTAGTATGCGGTCTACTTAGATGCTGGTGACCACTCTTTTGGTAGTGTTTAACGTCTCCAGATAAGACTGGAATTAACAGAATTGTAGAAAATAGGGGTTTTTGAGACAACTTGAATTCAAAAGCAAATACTGATATACAGATACTGACCTGAAGTCACGGAAACCACTGTTTTATTAGTGGTGAAGACTGGCTGCAGTTTCCACCTTTGCTAATGAATGAAATCATAAACATGACTTTCTCCTCCCACATAGGAGGATGAGGTATAAATCCTAAACCACGACAAAATAATTTTGGATAGTGCTCCTAAAATGAACACAGGAATCTGCAACATTTTACTGAGCTAGTAAAAATTAAGGGGGCATTATATGTGATGCATATCAATCATCAGGATCTAGCTGTGATATGATTGTGTGCATTTGACAACAACCTTTCCTACTGGGTTGCGCAGATGAAGAAAATACAATGATTTGGAGTGCCACAGCACAGGATACATTTGTGCTGTATAAACATTATACCAGTTATCCAGCTTATGCTGGGAATTTAATTGTAAAAATGTGGACTTTCAGAAAATAGTGCATCTACAAATCTTTCTAACAAAGGAGAGAAATTGCTTTTACTTGCTGTGCTGAAATTTTCAAATATTAAGAGTTGGTAAATGCAAATTGAGCTCTCTATTTTTCATTTGATTCCAATGCATGCTTATGATTTAATGGAACTTTCTTTATAGGCATGCTGTATATTTTATTACTAGAGAGTGGAAGTGTCTACTGCATTTTGCAGTTCAGTATCATAGACACTTAATTTTAGAATAAGCAAGTAAATCCAGAAGTAAATATGGTCATACTATTTTTGTTATGTGGTACCTTACCAAAGCATTTTTTCTTAACCCTGAAAAATGGTTTATGATTTGATATAGTGGCCTGTGGTAACCAGGGCTATTCATGTCAAAGGAAATGACAGCAAATAGGAAAACATATGCCAGTATGCTGCAGTGCAGTTGCTACATAATGTGTATTCATAGAAGTATGTAGCAGGCAAATAAATGCAGGCAAATAAAAACTGTAAGATAGCTAATGAACAGTAGGTGGACAATAGCTAAATGATAAAATTGAGCAAGAATCAGCTATCCAGGAAAGCAATATGTTCTTCAAAATAGTCTGGCAGTCAGATCAGGGCAGGGGAGACATCAGAGCAATAATGGACAAGGTCAGGTAAGAATCTTGATGGGAACTGTAGTAATGGGGTTATGAAATTCCCTATCGCCAGGGAGCTTTAGGTTAAGTCCAAAGGACCTCATCCAATCATTATGCACAAAAAAATCTCTTTTAGCCAAATACCAAAGTCTTTGGATAATTTTACTTTCACTTCTGAGAGTGGAGGAGCTTACTCTTAGATACCAGTCCTTTGTCCTTGCATCCTGAGGCTCTAGCTCTGCGTCCTTGGTCACTCTGGACCTCAAATGGACAAAAGCACGGTTGGATCTGTCTGTCTGAGTTTTATTCATTTTCCAGAACTTCATTCATTTCAGTAAAATACAAAATAAAGTAGAGCTAATTACAACACAATAAATGTGTAAACATAGAAAATAGATATTTTGCTCTCATTTGAAACCATTTTAAAAAAAAAGAAGCTGAGTAGTGAAATGGCTAGCTACAGGGTAAGTCCTAGGCACAAGGAAACAATACCATCATAGGTACAAGACTGGCATAGGTGAGGCATCAACTGGGAAGTTTTTTATTGCATAAGTAGTCTTGACACTGTGGAAAGTGTGAAAGTCTGCACAGCAGTGGAATGCTGAAGGAAGGACTACTTTGAGCATGCTACATTCCCTCTGAATTTCTTGCTTTCTGATTACTGCCGGGAGCACCTGGAATCAAAATGTAGGTCATAGAATTGCCTAGGTTAGAAGGGACCTTTCCGATCATCTAGTCCAACCATCAACCTAACTCTGACAAAAACCATCACTAAACCATATTTTGAAGCACTATGTCTACCCATCTTTTAAGCACCTCCAGGGATGGTGCCTCAATCACTTCCCTGGGCAGCCTGTGCCAATGCTTAATAACCCTTTCAGTGTAAAAATTTTTTCCTAATATCCAGTCTAAGCCAATCCTGGTGCAACTTGAGGCTGTTTCCTCTTGTCCTATCGCCTGTTCCTTGGGAGAAGAGACCAACCCCCACCTGGCTACACCCTCCTTTCAGGTAGTTGTAGGGAGCGATGAGGTCTCCCCTCAGCCTCCTTTTCTCCAGGCTGAACACCCCCAGTTCCCTCAGCCGCTCCTCATAAGACTTATTCTCCAGACCCCTCACCAGCTTTGTTGCCCTTCTCTGGACCTGCTCCAGCACCTCAATGTCTGTCTTGCGGTGAGGGGCCCAAAACCGGACACAGTAGTCGAGTTGGGGCCTCACCAGTGCTGAGTACAGGGGGACGATCACTGTCCTAGTCCTTCTCACCACAGTACTCCTGATACAGGCCTTCTTGGCCACCTGGGCACGCTGCTGGCTTGTATTCAACTGTCTGACAACCAGCAGTCCCAGGTCCTTCTCTGCTGGGCAGCTCTCCAGCCGCTCTGCCCCAAGCCTGTAGTGCTGCATGGGGTTGTTGTGACCCAACTGCAGGACCTGGCACTTGGCCTCTTGAACCTCAAAGCAGCCTAAGGTTGCTTTAAGTTCAGCTGTGACCCAAAGGGGCGGTCAGACTGTACTGTAATATATGGATCCATGATTGCTTTGTACTTTGTTTCAATCAAGCACAGCTCTAAAGAAATAAAGCACCTGCAGCATAGTAACTTGTAATGGCATTCTGCCTGGGGATTTACCTCTGCTCTCACTCAGACTGAGAAATGTGTACTGTTTATATAATGTGCTTTGTAAAGTAAAATCTCTGAAGAGGAATTATCAATGTAAAAGAAAATCTCTGAAGAGGAATTATCAAAGTATAAATAGACTGTTACTGTGTTGGAAACAATTTTCTAGATTCTGCTCTGTACCAGTGGAGGACCATCATGAAATATAAAGCAGAGTGTTTGGTCTCCAAGGTGTATATCAAAGCAGAAGCAGCCCATTTGAAGAGGTTGTGAAAGTATGCCTTAAAGCTGGTTTTTTGAAAGCACTTGCCCTCAGCTCAATGCTAATGCTATTTAAGTTCACAGGAACAGGACCAGGCCAACAGTTAACTCTTCTGAAGGGTTATTTACCTCCACATCCCTAGCTTCTAGCATTCTGCTACAGAGAGAAGTCCTAAGAGGAGGGTTAGGCAGCTGTTAGTTCTGATATATCCTGAGTTCTTTTTAGAACTCCAGTAATAGATAACTATAACTCACTCTGAACTCTGCTGTTGTTCATAAACCATTTAAGCTGTGCTCTAGCTGTTTATGCCATTTCTGAACACATATAGTGAATTACAACCTTTCTTCTGTTACCAAGGTGGCTGGTAGGTAGTCTTCTTATTCTGTTTCATGGCATTTTATATTTAATAGGGTTTAAACAGATTTATTTACTAACTGGGGGAAGAAAAGACACACCAACCCAAACTTCCAGAAGCTTTATTCTCATTTGAATCTCCTGTAATCACTGTATAAATTTTTTTTTTTTTTCCCCTTCTGCCATGTAACTTGGAAGAGGGAACGAAGTGCTGTGGTAGCAATATTTAATTCTTAAGAGAACAAGGAAGAGTAAGCAGAGATGGTTGCCAAAACCTTATGACAGTCTGCAGATCTTACAAGTGAACAACTTTTCTTCTTGAAGGCTAACTGGCTCTTGCCTAATCTCTCATGTTTTTACATTGTCCTGTAATAGAATACCTTGTAGGGATATAGGATCCAGCTCTTACTGATTTTTTTGATCAAGTTCATATATTGTGGCCTCTTTTTGTTCCAGCTGCTTTAACTGATCAGGTACTAGAATGGAGAGCAGTGCTAAGCAAGAAAATCCTTTTGTCACTGTGATCATTCACTCCACTGCTCAACCTACCTTAGTACCCCATCTATAGGATGAAACTTGTTTTAATGTCCCCCCCTCTTTTTCTGTGCCAGTGCTTGCTCACTCACGCTCTGTCACAAACACTCTTTTCCTCTCTCTCTCTTTTTGATTTCTGTCTCCCACAGTGCTCTATAAAATCATAAATGCAGCGAGAAGAGTTTAGATACCTAATTAAGATTCTCTTCCTTTGCACATTCATCTTCTAAGACTCACTGGTTTTCTTTCTCCTTTGGCCCGGGTACCGTTTTTAAAACAGTAAAAGCTTCCCAATGAGTTTTACAGAAATTTCCTTGTATAAGAACTATTTCTTGTCTCTGTCAGCTTCAATAAATTAGACTTTTAAATTTACAATATTGCCGTTTATTTTTAATATATGAGATAGTGTGCTTTGGGAAGGAGAAAACCGCAGCTTTTAATTACTTAGTATTTGTTTAATTTCCTAGTAATTGCTACAGCAAGTTCTGATGGATCATAGCATGTTTACTTTCATTTTTTACCTTATTTCCTATGTTTGAGTTAGAAATGTATTATTTTGCCTTTTGCACTGTCATTCCGGAGTTCTCAACCATGTGATGGTCTTGGCAGAATTTTTGAATAACAAGCATTGTCTTTTAAGGAAAATAGACTTGTATTGTGTTCTGAAATGTTATCATCACTTCTTAAGAAATACATAAAATTATGGCATGAAATGAAGTTCTTTGGCAGGGCCCTGTTGCACAACTGTTAACAAATGTGAACAAATGTGACAAGGTGAACAAATGTGAAATTGGGACCTGCTATGATCAGAGTATATGTAAACTCAATGCAAAGCACAGAGTCCGGGAGCCAGTTTATAAAATTCAGAGTCAGTCACTGAGCGTGTTTAAAATAATTCAAGGCAAAGGCAGAACTCATGCATGTCAAGTTCATATTTGTGAACTATGAGACAGGGAGGTCTGAAAATGGGATCTGTCAATATGCTTTCTAAAAACTCCATGGAATCAGACCAAAAGTTGTAATTAGTGCGAGTCAGAGGTCATCATTTTTAAAGATGTCAAAAGGGAACTGGAGAACCTACCATTGCAGTAGCTGACGTTATCAGAGGAACCAGCAATTGTTAGAAATTTAAATAAGATCAAGAAACCAAATCAATATGATTTCCAGAGAATTGACATCTCTTCAAGAAAATTACTTACTACTTTTCCAGTGGCAATTTGTGATTGTAAACCACAGTGGTATTCTGAGAAGCTGCACTTCCCAGAATATATTCCCAACATAACCTAGATAAGAGTAAGTAACATTTAGTTCAAACCATAGGAAGGAAGGCAAAGTTATCCTGAGGATGAGATACTGCCCAGAAAGGTCTTAGGCAATCCACATCATGTAGTATGTGCATCTTTGGGTATATCGGGATAAAGCAAAAAAGTCATAGACCATTAAAACGTGATTTGTTTGATAATGACTGCTTGGAGAAAGTAAATTATATTTGGAAAGTAGGAAAGACATTATTGTTTTTAAGTTCTGTTGTATGTTGTGAAGTTATTCTGAAAACTTGCAATGCTTAGTATCTGATACTTGTTTGGTTTCACAGAGCTTATTTGGGGATTTGGCAAGGCAAAATCCCAATTTTAAGACGTTAACTTGTAAACCAGCATGGAACTGTTACCATTTTAATATAGGGGTTTTGAGATATTGCAGTAATAGGGAACAGAGATCTAAAAGTCCCCTCTAATACTGTTAGAAAAAAACAGATACTAATTCAGATTTCTGGCTAACAGAAGAACACTTCAGAAGCCATTACAGATTAGTTAGGAGGAAATGGATGTGTCTGATTACTTAGGATCGAAAAAGGAATTATGTTAATTTGAAAACACGATTAATGACAATTAAATTGCTTTCCAGTTTCTGACATTAAAGATAATCTGAGTTGGAGAAATTGAAGTGATTATAGAAACAACTTTAGAAGGTGTAAATAATTATAGCTTTCAAAAGCATGAAGTGCAAAGGGGAAAGCTGCATTCTTTTACTTGTTGGCAAAATGGTACTTGCAAATTGAGAGTTAATAATAGCAAACAGGAACAGGTACCTTCTTTGTTACTACCTATGCCTAATAATTCATGTTAGAATCAGGTTGTTTTTAAATTAATATCATACTCCCAGATCTTAATAGCTGCCTCTTTAAATTTAGCTGAGAGAGAGGAATATGGCTCAGAAAAAACTACACTATTATTTGCTATTAATGTCTGATCATTTACTGAGAACAGTCTTGTTCAAATCTGTTTTGTATGCCCTTTTTTAATCTTTTCTTATTTCTGAGGGGACATCTTATTTTCAAAAACTTATAGTTTCATTTAATGTTCTAATCTAGAAAACTTAATCAAAGTACTTCTATGAAATAAAAGATGGTTGTGGTGGCAGGTATGATAAATGAAACAGCAGTTGTTGAAGTAACAAAGCTAGTTAGTCATTTGTAGTCATTAATGATTTATGTGCCTTAGCCCCTCACATGCATCCATAAAGGGATAATACATAGCAAGTGTCGTTAAATATTTGAGGTATAGAGGACAGTAGCTATTGTAGTGATAATCCAAATTTCACAACTTCGGGCTTCCGCCACAGACACTTAAGGCCTGTCTCATAAAAGTGTATGATGATAGAACTGCTAATGTAGTTGTTTCAGTCTGAGATGACTATTACAATGGTGATTAAAATTACTTGTATTAAAAATAACTAGTAAATTTTGTTATTGCAATAGTGATTAAAAAAATTACTTGCATTGCACTCCGTATGGACTGAATTTCAGGACATTGAGGTTTACTGGAAGAAAAAAATTAAATGCTCGGTTGGAGGTTTATTTTTTGTGAAGAACAAAATTACTGGTAGAATTGGTAGAAACACTGCTTTGGAAATCAAATATCTGTTCCTTGAGGAAACAGTGCTAATGCTGCTTTAAACTATATTTTGCTCCTCCTTGATAGTGAGCTAAAAGATATCCAGCCCGGTTTATGTGCCAGTTACACCAGCTGCCATAACCGAAAGGATCGTGCCTTCAGGACGGCTTTGCAGGCTTGCGCTTTATACTCAGTATGAAACCTGCAGTATACAATTTGGAGTAGAGTCTGAGCTTGAAGTGAAACCAGATAAAAGGGTTTGAGAATAGCAAACTTAAGCTATAGAATTATTTTCTTCTAAGTAGTTTGTATTAGGTCCTAATTATATAATCGATTATTTATAAGTTATTCTTCTAATCCCTTTTACTTAAAGATCTGTTTCTTTCATCTTGTTGGAGTTGACATTTTGAAATTCTTGCACAAAAATACAGCTGTGTCTTAATTCTCTGCTGATTTCTTGGAATTAATGTGATTCTTGATCTTGCTTTTTTTTTTTTTGTAAAGAAATGGATTTAAGGCAGCCTGCACTGAAAGAATGAACAATTATGCTACACTTAGGAATTCACAAGTTTCGTGTCAGTAAGTGGCAGCTCATTCTCAAAGTGCAGTTTCATGTCAATGTTAGAAGAGGGAAAAGTGTGGAAGTGTGGTGTTTTTTTTTTTTTAATTCCTGTTTTCCCAAAGTCACTTGTTTCTAATCCAGTTGTGATAGTAGATAGCTAATAATGCAGATGCTTTATTTCCATATGAAATACCACATAATCAACCAGGTCAAAGTGGATGCTGTGTAGAAATTGTGAACAGAGTATTTACAGGAATCAGTGGTCAGAATGGATATGAAAATCTGGAAATATCATGCAGGATTAAATTGCTTATCTTCATTTAAGAATTGCAGATTGCTAATTGAGCATAAAGATATGATTCTAAAGTGTGGGTGGTAAGAATACTGATTCCCCTTATTGTGAATAACTCATTCTCATTGAACTGCTTATGAGAAGAAACCTCCACATGTAGTATTTGGGGTGGCTGAATAAAATAAACATTTGATTTATGAATTAGCATATTGTTTCCCAGAATTAAAAAATGTCCTGTGATGTAATTTACTTTCCTCTGAATTTCTTAGTGTTTCTGCAGCTGGTCATTGAGTCAAACAATTTTTATAAAACTGTTTATAATTTATATCATGCACACAAGCAAACGGTAATTAGGTATTTGACCACTTAGTGACACCAGTAGTTTTGAATCCACCTAAGCTACTTAGCCATCTGCAATAAGATCTTCTCTTGCCCTCATCCTACTTAAGAGTTTAACAATGTTTGCTGTTATAACCAGTCTGTTTTGATTTGGTCAGAATATGTGAAGATGCTCAAGCTGAGAAAATCACAGATCTATTACAAGTAACAGGCTAAGATGCATGGGATTTGATGTGTGTACTACAGTCCTGCTGAGCCAGTGTAGTACACTTGATTTGTATGTACCCAGCAGATTCACAGTCTGAGCACATCAAGGGTCCTCTATCACTTGCATTTTCCATCCAGTATGTCCAGGCACCTGTTGCACTCACTGCCAGAGTTTTGGTTGTTCCATTAAAAAGAAATAGTACAAAATGTGAAATTTCGATCCCAGTCAAATTTTTGGTAGCATTCTACATCTGGAGCTTTTGTATTTAGAGTTTTTCCTGATGCAAATGTAGGGGTTACACTTGTTTCTGACTTCGATTTGGATTCTGAACTTCCCCCAAACCACAAGTCTGTATGTGTCTGTTCTAAAATTTGAAAAATCTTTGTGATCTTTGCTTACGAGGGTGGGATAGTTACTGGGAGGGGTAGGGGGCAAGTAAATCACTAGGTACTAGCAAAGCTTATGTTCTGTGAAGGTTATGAAACTGTTGCTAATTAAACTAATAAAATCTTACAGTCTCTTCCCTCCCTCTGTCCTTTTAGTCTGCGGCTGTTCTTCATAATGCTTGCTCTGTAAATATCTGAAATGTTTATTGATCACCACTGTTGAACTATTCTAATTAACAGTGAAATTCATTAAATAAATACATGGGAAACAACTCCATCTGGATGTAGAAAATGAAAGGAATATAGGGTAGTTTGTGAATTTGTGATTGTAGTGTAAAACCCACATGAATAGAAAGTGGTTTTGGAAGCATTTGAATTTTATTAGCAAAGTGTGATATTTTTATATATTAAGGTTATCAAAATTTATCTTGACGAAAATGAGTCTTAAAAGTACTTATTTAGTTTGTAAGGAAGGCTAACAGAATTACTTTGTAATCAACAAAGAACAAGTACACTAGCTAGTAGATAGGGGCCTAGAAAAGTGAAGGGACAGGAAATTGGATTAGGAATGAAAAACCTTACAAAAATTCTGATCCTTGCAGAATCCCATAATATACAGTGAAGAAATATATACATAGAAACAGAGGAGGCTGATAAGCATAGAAAAGGGGCAAAAGTCTAGGAAGAGGAATGTTCTTAGAATGGAGGCAGGGGATGGCTGTTGACGGAGAGGAACAAAAACTAGTGTGTCCATACTTAGCAGAACCTGTGCTAGGTGCACAATCAGAATTCTCAAACTGGTAGGTGGAATGTAACACATATTGTTGTGCAAATCAGTAATTGGAATTATCTCTTGCTTTAATTTGTTTAGGTTTAATTCAAGGGTTCAGTCGTAACCTATACTGGGGAGAGAAAGAGTTCTTATATTCTCTGGTTGTGCCAGATACCATTCCATGTTTCAGTGCAACTTTAGGAATTCCCAGAAACAGAAAAATTTCTAGACAAAATAGAAATATAACAGTTACTAACAGGCACAAAAAGGTTTAAATCCAGTGCAGTCAGTGGTTGCCACACAGCTTTTATTTGGTGTAAGTTTATATTCTCTCTCTGGTGTAAGTAAATATCTTGTTTTTCTTTAACTTGAATTTGGTTAGAAAATGGTGTGCCACAATAAGTGAATAAAGCAGACTGTCAGTGGTTAGTTACTTTAATATTGCAGTTTTAACATACCTCATTCTTGCTCAAGTATAACCTAAATTTAGCAGTGTAAGATTTAGCAGAAGGGAGAAAATTCCTTTAATCTGATAAAACATTCATGATCTGACAAGACCTCTAATCAAATGCAGCATGTTACAAAAATCCTACATAAAGAATGCTAACAAGAGGTTAAAAGAGGCAGTAGTAAAATGTTTAAGATTTCTATGGCAAGTTATTTTCTCTTTCTACAGTACTCTGATATTTTTGTTTGATGTAAAGGACTTCTGCTTCTGGAAGGAGGGTGGTAAAGAAATATAGCTGGAATGGAAAGTGCTTCTCTTTAAGAACAACAACAAAGTGAAACTGAATGGAATTTAAGAGTTCTTGAGGAGTGAGCCATGTTATCTTGCATATATATATTTTTTGTTGGAGTAGATTTTATATTTCAAAGCTGCATTAACATTAGTTATTGAGTTAAAGGTTCAAGCATAGCCTGGTTGAAGGTTAGTGTGAAAGCCTGGTATGAAAACCATACACTGCATTTAATTTTGCCCTTTGATTAGATCAGTATCCAGAAGGGTTTGACATTCTGAAGCAGTGTTTCCACAGAATCAGTGTTGGGACAGCTCTGTTAATTGACATTATCATTGGTTTCTTCTGTTCTTCACATGCGTACAAGTTTTGTCCTATTTAGTATTTCTTTCTTCTTTGAGTTCTTAGTTCCAATGTTAGTCTTCCCCCCCCCACCCCCCCACCCCCCGTGTTGACTCATTCCTTTGTTTCAACTTACGATGTTCTTCCAGTCTTTCTTCGTTCTGTTACTCATAATCATAACTCATTTTCTCTGAATCCCTAAATGGCTCCAAGGGACAGGCGTTTCTAATAGAGGACATTTCAGAAGTTCAGATTAATGATTCATGAGAGTGCAGGTGAATGCCAGATTGCCAGGTTACTGCTCCGGCATTTCACTGCTCTGGTGGAATATAGATTTCAAACACATGGGCCCAATACTTCCAGCAAGATGACTTCATAAGACCATTTAATTACTTTATCCATTCCTATTTCCATAAAGTGTCAAAAACAATATTATTCCTTCACATTATTTCTGATTTTTTTTTTAACTCAGTAATTATTACTTAATGATTATCAGTTAATTTAGAAGTCATTGTTTTCAAGAGAGGTCTACTTGCACAGTATCACTAGTAAATGCTATAAACCTATAATGAAATGCAAATACTGCTGGATACAAGACACTATTGGAAGAAGGAGAACTCTCATGGATTTCAAGCAAATGTCTGCTAGGTGAGATTTATAGCATGGGTGTGTACAGACTGTGCAGTTTGTTCTGCAAACCATTAGAGGTGTGGTAACTCAGTCTGCTGTGGCATTTGTTGATAGTGAGAAAGAACTGAAGACAGAGGCCCGTCTTTCCATAACTCAGTGTTAGAGGTTCTTATTGAATGTCACCACAGAACAACAGTTCCCATTGTCTCTCCTTTAGAACTTGATATCTTTCTTTATGTTAGGAGAAAAAACACAGAGGAACTAACAAAAGATATCAGGGATAAAAACCAGCACGCAACATACAGCATGTGCTTAAGCAATATTCAGAAGCAGATCTTCAACGTTCTATGATGAAAGAGTATTTAATTTAAAAATAACCATTTTCTTCTTTTTGTTTGTCTATATCTGTTATAATAAAGCATCTCTGCCTTCTAAAAACTGAAGGGCAGATTTCCCATGAGCAGAAACTGAGCTAGTGACATGAATGCACAAAGGCAGAAAACACTATCCCTTATAGTAACAGATCACGATTTTTAAGGGTAATTATACATCTAAAGTTGTAACCAAGTGCATTAGAAATCCTACTGAGGTACCTGGCTATATATTTAGGCATCTAAATACCTTCAGCTGGTAGCAGTGGCAGACAGTTATTCTACGTGGATTATCTGGAGACTGAGAGGATGGGACCCAATACAGAAAATTGTACACAAGTGCAGTTATTAAAACCATATTTTCTCCTCATAAGGTTATTTAGTGAATAGTAGGGCACTGAAATTTGAATTTCATGCCTCATGAAGACACATAAATTTTGAGCAAAACTGGTCAAAAATAAGGCAGTTTTTATAATGTTGAATTTGGACCGAAGTACACCGAGACAAAGTAGCACTACCTGAACTGTGTTGTGAGTTACTCCCCAATCAAGAGCTTTTCTAAATACTGCTCCTGTTATAGGTATTGAGTATACTATAACACATCATCTGAATTTACATCAAGAAAACCAAGTTTTAAACATTGTTGAGAGAATCCAGATAAAATTAATACAAAGGGTCTGTTATTCTCTGTAGAGAGAACTATAGATCCAGAGGTTGGCAAAAGTTTTGCCATGTAGATTGGTAGACCCTCTTATAAGGCTTTCAAAATTGCATGTGATTTGATTCTCGACTATTTTCCACAAAGCTGTCCCTCTCAAATTATAGTATGGGTCAACAGTGACCTGACAACGCTGAAGAAAATTTTCTGTGATACCCACGTGCACATACCTTGAACGTTTCTGTAGCTATATTCAGTTGTGACTTTTTATGCTAAAGTTTTGTACAGGAACCATGCTTGTAAGATGAACTCTTTCACACCTACATTCAGGAGAAAGAATCTGCCAATTAGATGGTCAAATAAATTTCTAATGTTGAATGGAAAGTTGTATGGCTTGTGATTCGAGACATTTCAGACAGTATTACCATGTGTATTTATAAGGTTGCAAATCATTTTCAGTGGGGTATTTCCTTATCTGGGAATCAGTACCTGTGTTAATATTAGGTAAGCTCCAGTTTACCAATATAGCAGGTCCTGAATTTTAAGATTGCATTTGAGTGCTGCTGTGAATAAGAACAGGATGGATGAAGACTCACTCTTTTTTTTTTTTTTTTTTTTGAGATGAGATATATTTTCATCAAATCAAATCCCTTAAGAAGACTTTGCATAGCTGATTAATAAATGAAGCTACTCAAATTGGTGGACTCTGCATGTAAGAATAGGCTTACCTGAAACTGAAGTATTACCATTGATGGTCTGGAAGGAAAAAAACAATGTTATCTGGTGTGCTATATTTCAAGAGGATCTTAATTTCATGTGCAAACTTACATTTTTTTCCTACTTCGTATTTCACATGTTTTTACACTTTTGTCTGAAGGTGGACTTCAGGATGAAAGAGAACAACAGCAGAAATTTTAGTCACTTCATTTGTTAGAAAAGTTTTGTTTTCTGGAAAACCTCTTCTCTCTTTCGTAGTAAGGTGGTTTTGCCCCTTCACTATTTGCTGATTCCTGTTAACTTTTGAGGACTCAGCTGCCCTCAGTGTATCATGTCTGTAATTCTCAGAAAATTTTGTGGTTGCATTATGTTTGGTTATTTTGATGGATTAGGACCAGTCCATGTAATATACTGCTGATGCCTTTATTATTTAAGCTAATTTCACCAGTCCTTCCTTGTCATTTATGTTGCCAGTTGAAAACTTCCCTTTTTCTGTTGAGTGTTGACCCCCAGATAAGAAACTACCACAAGACCCCCAGACACAATTGCAATGTCAAATCTGCTTGTGCACCCACATTTCTTCACAGCTATCTTGCTCCTTTGGCCTGCTTACCTGAATTTTACCTGTTCTGGTGCTATCCCTGAGCTCTTGCACTGCCCTTGAGTATCCATGCTTACACGCATGCCCTTGATACAGACAGTACTTTGAAAAATTTCCCCTCCACATAAAATGTTAGAGAAATTGAGAAACAGAAATGTTTATTTTTGTCTTGATTGATAAAATGTCAATTGCTGTGCCCATTCCGTTGGAAGTTGTTGACAGATTTAACTGTTTTAATTGTCTAACCAAATTCCTAGAACTGGGATAACTTTAAAGTCTTTCCCCCCTGTGTGTGCAAGACCGTGGTGTATTTTGTTTTACTTGATCCCTTTTGTTAAAACACTGTGAAATAAAACTCTTCTGCTCTCCATAAATTTCTTCCTTCAGGAATGTACAGGAGCAGATGTCATCATTTAAGCTTCCCATCAGTCTGCCCTTTTGAACTGTTACTTACCTGCCTTCCTTTATTTGGCACTGACATGCATCTAGCCTAATGTGTTAAGAGATAATAGGCATTTACTTACTGAATGAAGGTTCAAAGTCTTTGAAAGTAGAAACAAGTCTACATAGCCATGGCAGTCAGATCTCAAGCTCATTTCATAAGCAAAATAAGTTTACATTCAGACCATACTCATTAAACTGTGCACACGACACATTTTTTTAATTTTTCAAATAAATGTAGGGTTTCGCTGACATGCATAGTGCTTTTTAAGCCCAGTCAAACAACGCCACTTCCACCAAGGAGCAGATGTTTTTTCAGAAATCATACTCTATGAGGTTTTCTTGGCCACTTCAAGTTACTTGTTCTGAAAACTTTTGACTAGACAATTCCAGGATGCATCTTTCCTATTTATTTATTGATGCATTATTATTATTATTATTTTAATTTGTTTTATTATTTCTTTATTTTAATATGGGATTATTATAACATTTTGGTTTTGGAGGCCCTTAAGGAGACAGGGCATGCTGGCACTGTAGCATGTTTAAGAAGCCAGCATAAAGAGCTTCAGTCTTTTACAAAGTTAGACAAAGTAGTTAAGTATCTTGTGTTCATGTGTTTGGCTTTTAACTTCACTTGCCCGTGCACAGAATTTGATTAAGGGATATTCTTGCTGAGTATTCCATGTGTAGATCTTCTGTTCTTCCACATCTCATAGCGTGCTGCTGTCAGTGTTCTGAAGAGGCTGAAGATAAAGTTCTGAATCTTAAATTTCAAGTGAACTAGACCTTGGGTGTTTTGTAAAGTATGAAAAATTGTGGATTTAGAAAGTGCGTTAACTGGTCTGTATGCACATGTATAAAACAATCTTTCTTGACTGAAATAAGAACTTTTCCCATAAAGACCTAATTACCCTGTTCTAAACATCACTTAAAAGGAAAATGTGTTACATGTTCCTGAAAGAGCATTTCATCTTTTTGAGGGTTCAGAATTGTACTTGTCTGGAGGTTGGTGCTACTTCATGTAATGATGCAGTGTTTTGCTATGAAATATACTTTGAATTTTTTTCTTGTTGCCTCTTGGGCTTCTATTCTGACAGTCTATGTATCCACGTAGACTAGGGTGGAAGAGAGGACAGCAGTGAGTTATGCTTTGGTAAGCTGTTTTTGTAATGACTTGATTCAGTGTCTCATTCTGAAACAGCTCACTGTCATCAGTTTCAAAGTCATTTAATAGCTATACTAGATCTAAATCAAAAGTGATGTTCATATTTTTACTTGGTAGTTGTACAAGTCTTGAGTCAGCATTGGTTGTGGATGAATGCACACATTATAAGTAGTGGCTTGAACTCACCTAAGAAACGGTTAACTGCTTTCACTTATGACAAAGAACAGCAACTTTATTTTCCTCTGCCTAGAGGCCAGTGAGGTGTCAGTATTTAACTGTTAACAGTCTTGATTTTAAAATTTAGTATGGCGCTTAGTAATCTGTAAAAGCATTCAGTAAAGCATTTAAACGTGCACCTCTGTGAAAATGTATGATATTATGTATGCTGCCTGTATTATTCAGTTAAAAGTGGTATTATCACTAACTTGGGAAAAAAGGGTAAGACACTGAAAAGAGAAGGCAGTGATCTGAAAGGTGAAGAAGGAAATAAGGAAAGAAGAAAGAACAGAGCAGCAGGCAAGTCACTTGAGGAAGTTACGCTTAAGGAGGAGGTGAGGACAGCAAAAATAATGAAATAAAAAGAGGTGGTGCAGGTGGTGTAGATGGAATGGAAAAGAGGTAGTAAAGAAAAAATTTGGTCATCGGTAAAACCTGAAAGAATGAAGTCAGGGCCAAATGCCTCACTAAACTTAAGTGAAAACAGTGTTGTTCTGTATTATATGAAAGGAGTGGTGGGCCTGTGCAAGCTGAGTGCCCCTTCTCTGCTGTAATTTATATTAAGACATTACTTGCACTGATTTGGTCTCAGAAGCTGATAAAGCAGGCAGAATACAGAAAGCAGGCCACTAGCAAGGGAAGCAGTGGCTTTCTCTCTCTGGAGCCAAGTAAACTTCCTACTCAGTGCCTTAGGAGGAGTGAGGAATTTCTATTTTTCTGCTTCTCCTTTCCCCCTATTTCCCTCCCCCCTCTATAGGTGTTTTTTTTTTTTATTTTCACTTTGTGTGGAACACAGTGTTTTGTGAGGAATTGGGAGTTATTAGCAGACTAGCTTCATGTCAAGTTGCAATCTGAATTCAGTTTATTAGCTGATCCTGGGCCCCTCTCTTTCCCGTCTAAGTTTGCTGTGTTTTTCTTTTTTCTCCTTTCTCTTCCCCTCTTACAGAAGTGTTGAAGGTTTACCTTTCAGTCTGGTTTCTGACAATATGTAGAGTTTATCAAAGATCAGTGCTGAGGTGATCTTATGTTAAGAACGTATAAGGATGAAAAATGAGCAAATTGTTTAGATACGTACACAATGAAAACAGGAGGTAAAACGGGACCCAGAGCTCTCTAGAGGCTGGGCAAGTACATTTTATGGCTTTGGTGTTTGAAGTGGAAAGTAATGAGTCTGATGGAAAATAATTACCTTTTGTTACTGTTTTGTAAGTATTCACAACTGCACCAGTCTTCTCCAAGGCTGGATTGTGATGGATAATCTAATCCTAAATTAAAGCACGCAGGATTAATTTAAATTAGAGGAGATGAAGTGTTGCACAGATCAGGAGGACTGTTAATAAAGTGCTGAGAAGACTACCCCCAGACTTTTATTACATTGTCTGTTGAGAAATGAGGGAATGGTCTAGAAAGGAGGAATAAAGTTGATAAATCTTTAACCTGTTTTATTAGAAAAACAAGTTATGTGTAAGAGAAAGAAAGAGTATTTGTACTTCTATGGAGGTACAAATGTATTTTAGTTCTATTGAAAGTAGTCACAATGGAGACAGAATGGGAGAGAAGCTATACTTAAGGTGTCTGATAATTTTAATATACACACTACTGGTTATTGTGCTGAGCAGAGCTTAGTGACACATGAGGTTCTTGAGATAATTCTTCTCACTCCTATTAGATTACTGGTTCAATGACTGGCCTTGAGCAGCTCTTAAAGCTGTATCTTCAGTTCAGCTTTGAAGTGCTATAATCCTAGACTGATCTTGTAGATCTCACTGGAACTCCCTGCAAAGAAAGGTGTAGAGGAAAGTTACAGTAAGAATAAAGAGTCAAATCGCTTAGGATTTCAGTCTTTTAAATGTGTGCTGCCTTCTCTGTTTTCTTAATAATGTGAAACCACTTCTTTATCTTAGATTGATATTATGGGGAGTACTTAGTAATACTGATAGGATTTAAACCATTCCATAGGTACTTTTACCAGGCGAAAGTAGAATACTTGAGCATTTTGCAGTTACTTGTATGATAGATTGTATCACAGTTCAGATTGTGTTTTACTTCAGTGAATTTTTTTCTTGGTTCATGTTTGTATTAATTTTTCTTTAATATGCAGTACTTTTCTTCTTCATCACTTATCTTTTGAGAGTGTACTTATACTCATCTTTTCCCTTGTGTGCTCTTCAGTATAATTTTTAGATTAGGTAATGCAACATAAATCACTTCAAAATGCAAACAGATT
Source organism: Fratercula arctica (assembly GCA_947846985.1). Lineage (NCBI taxonomy): Eukaryota > Metazoa > Chordata > Aves > Charadriiformes > Alcidae > Fratercula > Fratercula arctica. The sequence goes on from CANTUZ010000010.1 coordinate 35,285,398, forward strand.
AGACAGTTCATTATTAACTTGAAAGGTAAAGAAAGAGGAAAAAGGATTTTGTTTCTATCACATGGCACTTTGTTTTGAGTAATGTTTTACTGTACCTTCTTAGTCACGTTTTGGAAAAAAATGCTGAACCAAAGTCAAATAAGGTGTCTTATCTTTTGGTGTGTTTGCAGTTACGTGATTACTTGAAATAACTCTACAGTAGGGTTGCTGCCAAACAGGTCTGTCCTAGCCTTTTTGCTGCCTCTCTCGTGCTGATACTTTCGTGGTTGTGCAGTCAGTTCAGGGGACTGATTTGGCTTTAAATCATCATGCAGCACAGATCCAACCTGACAAACCTCTAGAGTACAATCAGAGTCAGAAGCTGAGAATAGGACTGCCTCATTTGGCAGCAGCCCAAATTTACATTGGTTTAACAAGGTCGTAAATTAGCCATCTGAGTTATTTATTTAAGCCTTCAAATAATGTTTCATATGCTTTACTTTAGGTATATTTATAATCCTATTAAAAGTGATAACCATGTTTGCATCTTGAGTTTACACATGTGAGTGTTTGCAGCATGGAAGCTTCATTTTGATACTTTTGGGAATTTTAGTAAAGCTTATTGGTTTTCAGTTACATTTAAAACTAAATGGATATCAAGCTTTGAAAGGTAACACAGGTCACTCAGAAGATAAGATCTTGCTTTGATCTTGTTTGGTTGCTGATGTATAGGTAGTTGTGTGTGCCAGATCCAGTTTTCCACAAGTGTGTGAAAGAAAGCGCTCTTTGGACAATGCTAGATAAGTAAAATGTACATTCTTTAATTTTCTCTTACTGCGTTGTCCCATGTAAGCTGTTAAAGCTTTCCCGGAAAATGCTTATGTTGTTTGTGCAGTAGAAATCATAAGGTGCAGATATGACCATCTTTATAATTAGTAAGTTAAGTATGAAGGAAGAAAAAGTCTGATAGTTTTTACTGTCAACTACTTTGTCTTAACAAGAATAAGACAAATGACATCATAAGGTCTGAAGCTGTAGAAGCAGTCTTTTCTCTTAAACAAATACACCCTCAGACGTGACACCTTCTGTCTTAAGATTGCCCAGCTGGCATACAGATTTATAAGCTTCACACTTCTGTCAAGTGCACAACAATATGTGGAATATCTGATTTTATTCATTTTGCACCTGCACTTGCCTCCGTCCCTTGTGTTATTTTGAATTTAGTGAAGTCTTTGCTGTAATCTGATTTTTCTTTCTCACAATGATCTTGAAAAACTACTGCAGAATTCATGCAAGTCTGGCTGGATGCTCTGTTCACAGAGAGTAGTTCTCAATGATATGCTACTGAATTGGAATTAGTCAGATTTTCCAGGGGGACTGTCCAGAGGTTTGTATGGCTTTGTATCTTCATTAGTGCTTCAAATAATGGAGTAGAAAGTATACTTATTACATTTGACAGTAGTATGCAGCCAGGAAGAACAGGAGAGGTTGGAGGGAAGGTTTGTAACTGAAAAAATAGTCATGGCAAATTGAAGAAATGGTCTAAAAATCAAAGCCACAGTTCCGTCAGAAGTGTACATTGCAGGTGGAATTTATCAAACACTTAAACAAAAGGATCTGGTAGTTGAAGCTCCCAAGCTGAAGAGCAGTCAAAAATACTGTGCTGTTCTGCTGCATTATGTACATAGCAGTAGCATTTGTAAGACGTAAGTTATATACAGTAATCCTTCTGACTTGGCTTAGAGTCGTATTCCCAGTTTGAGAGGAAAAAAAAATCAGAACGGATGCAAACCATTGGGGGAGAGGGTCCAGAGGAGAGCATATGAATAGTTACCTCTGCCTGCGTTTTCTATAATTCTTCAAAGATAGTTAATGGAGTTTCTTTAGCCTAAAGAAAAAAGACTTAAGGTGGAGTAAAGCATAGGAGAACTTAAGCATCTTCAGGTATTTAAAAGAATGTTTCAAGCTGAAAAGGCACCAGCTGTTCCCGCATCTCTGTAGTGCTTACATTAAGAAGCATGAACTTAAATCTTAGGAGTAAAGATTCAGGATAGATGCAGATTAAAACTTTATCCTGGGAGGATACAGAAGTCCCTCTAATGGATTCACTGAGGGATACAGTATCCATAACAGGAGAGTTCTAAACAGTGGAACTGCTAAACCTGCCTTGAGTTCAGGAGATGGCCTAGCTGATAGGGTTCCTTCCTGCTATATGACCCTCATCATTTTAACGTCAAAATAGTTACTGTTTTTATAAACATTAACTTTGCAGGTTAATATTTAAAATACTCATCCTCTCTTCATGAGTGTCTCTTAGAACCACTAGATGCTGGGTCATATAAATATTTCAGACCAACAGGTGAATACGTTAGGGTGACTTGTCCTTCTAATGAAGCTTGGATGTTATCCCTGTGAATCCTGGATTGATTTCAGTGTCCTGGGAAATTTTTCAGGACAGTGGTTTATCCTGTACTTTCACCTGAACGGGATTTTCTCTGTATCCTTTCAAACTGTGAGCCTAGGAACAGACAAATGGTCATGCTGTATGAGAAGACTAATTGCTCTTGTTACTGTAGTAGTAAAACCAATAAAACATTATTCTGTCACAGTTAATATTCTGTGCTTACTTTTGTCATAGAGACCACTCCTACTTCTGTAAGATCCCAGCTATATTTGGGTAGGCATCTTAAAAGTATAAATGCCTATCTGGTGGTATACATACATAATCTTTCCTGTTTTAAAGCCCCCATTTGAGTAATGAGCACGAATGTCGCCTGTCAGATATACTTTTTACATAAATTTCCACACAGCATGGTCCAAGAATCTACTTTTCAGCAACATGTAATGTAAAGGAATCAAAAAGCCCCAGGAACAATGATGTGTTACAGGAAAAGGGCAAAAAGGATCAAGGATACTGTCAATATTCTAGATCCTGTTCTTCTAATAGGGAATATGTGTGTTTTACTGTCAGGGCATCAAATTGAATAAACTGTTTTATGCAAATACAAATTGTAACAAAAGAGTCTAAAAAAGCCTGCAAAATTGAGATGCTGTCAATTTGTTATGGAACACTTGGATATCAAATTTAGGGATGAAAATTCAGCATATGAAATACAATTGTATGCTGTAATAAATGCAGAGCTGCATAATCCTATCTCATTAGCTGTGAGAACAGACTTTATAGGGATGTCAGTTCAGGAAACTGCACTGCAGTACAGTAGATTAGTCCATTACTGTGCAGACAGGCTGCCTTCTCACAGCAGAAGCCCTCATGAACCTCTGTGCATCATCTGCCTGGAAATAAGTTGATTTCTCTCAGAATTACAAAGCCTGTGACTCTAGAAGGAAGGTACTTATTCATTCCCACAGAAAGTGTAGCAAATAGAGTATTTCCAGTGAAAGAGATAAATGACTATCTCAGGATCACCTTGTTGAAAATCCCAAGGGAATACTTTTCAGGAGGCCATTTTAAGTTCTGTTAAAACAACAAAAAAACCACACATTACCTTGTCTCTTCTTCCAAATATAAAATGTTTGAAACGGCAAAGACATTCCCCAAGTTAAACTGCGTAGAAAAATTTTGGATGTCTACTCATTTTCATAAAATGTCTTTATAGATAAGAGTTAATGAATTTGAAGATTGTGTTTATGTAATGAGAAGCCTTTAGATTCAAATTCTTGATAACTTGGGTATACAGGATTATGTCAGTTTTTATTTAAGATGGTGTTCACACAAATGCTTAGTTTTAAATTCTTAGGTTGATTTCAGTGGAGGTGGTTAAGTGTGTGTTTGCTTGCTTTCCTCTGTGAGAAGTGCTTTAGAAGTGCATCAGAAGTGAAGATACTATGCCACTGATGAAGGGCAAATGTGCACCTAATAAGAAGCATAGAAAGAAAGGTGTTTACAAAGCAAGTTCTGATGGGTACAAAGAACAAAATTGTTACTTCCAAATACTGTTCTGAAATAACTTTCAAAATGAGTAAAGAGAGAAGTTCGTTTATCAAGGTACATTATGGAGGCAAACAGTTCATTGCAAACCATTTGCTACACTGGTTTAAGCCTTTTAGTTTGTTTGCAAACTGCTTTACAACAGACTTTGAATTTTACAGTTTTGTTCTCCTCAGTTACTCAGCAGAAGCTTAATGAGGATAAACTTCATCTTGTGGATTGTTTACTAATTCTGTTTTCCATATGTTTATATGTTCAGCTTTTCTGTTGAGGGATTTCATCACTTTCATCGCATGCTTGAGGACTGTTTTTTTCTGGAAATGCTTATATGTGGCATAGTGCTGGGAAAAAACATGGAAGTACTAAAATCTTTACTTTCTCTGGGATGGAATCTTTGAGACCTTGCATGCTAAGCATTCCATAGAAATTTGTTTACTATATATTTTGAAAAATGTGTCTGAAGTTTTTAATTCTAAAAAGTGGTGTTATTAAAACCAACCTGATGGTGGTGTTAGCAGCTTTCATCTGTATGTGGGGCTTAAGCTTTGTCAGATATAAGCATTCTTTCTCAAGAAGTGATAGCTAACTGCTGTGTCCATACAGCAGGCACTCTGGTTTATGTTTTGGGATTGGAGCAGACATAGAGTCTTCACATAATACATATATGATCTTATGATCATACATGTACTTTGTGAGTTCACTTTTCTTCTGTTGCTTTTTTGCGTACTCGGATTTGCCATCTTTCTACTTCCCTGCTGACTTATGTTCCCTGAGATGCTTTCAGCTTTTTGCCACCCTTCTTCCAATATTCAGATAGCCAGCCATGGGGGTGGCCTGCCAGGGTTCAAGTGTAGTTTTTTTTCAAAGCCCTCTGTGTAGTACTGTTAATATGTTAAATCACCTACTCGCAAACTAGAAAATCTCATCTCCAGTCACTATCTTGCTCTTTGAAAAGTAATTGAAGAGGGGTGGATGATTAGACTGACTCAGCATTTCAAGTAGGCAACATGTTGGTGAATATGATTTCTTGCTTTAGCTCAGTTTTGGTTTTGAATATGCCCAGAGTATGTTCTGGAGGCAGAGAAAAGATTGAATTATGCCTATCATTGAAGTGAAATAGGAGTTCGAGATTATTAAGAGTTTTGGAAGCATTACAGTTTCCGCACTGATGAAATCCAGGATTTCTTTATGAAACCAGTCTTACAGAATGTGCCTAAGCAAAATGTAGTGCTTACTGATTTCAAAACACAACATGACATGTATCATCTGACATCCACGCTGTATTTGTTTCTTTGTAATTGGGAGAAAAAGGAAGAGGAACAGCAGAACAGGACATGAGTCTACCAGTCTGTCACATAACAGATGAGTTGTTCTTTTCCCAATGAAGTCACTCACAAAAGTCCATTCACTTCCATATGAATAGAAATCAGCCTTTGTGAAAAAGGATGTTAAGGAAGGTCTGTCTCAAACAGCCTCACTGGAATTTTAAATATGCATCTTTTAAGTGTGGAGTATACTTCTAAATCAGTATTGCCTGGTCCGCTCTTGTGGTACAAAGAATATTCAAACATAGGCACACAGTTTCATTTAATATTATAACAGGAATAATTATGGGAAATTATTTATTTTTTCTGGAATGGAAAAAGTATGATTACTTGAACCCGTCAGGTTTCATGTACTTAAGCTTTTCTGTTTCAAAATTCTGATAAGATGCTTTGAAACTTTAAGCTACGTAAGTTCATACATGAGAGAGGCTGACTGTAAGATCCTCCCTAGGGAAGCGGGACCACTGTGCTGAGCAATACTTGAGCCCTGTCTAAAGATGCACTTAAAGAGCTGTGAGTGAGGGCTTCATGTCAGCCCAGAATCCTTCTGCACAGGTGGAACTAAAATTTATCATAGATTTGTGCATAGAAAAACTAAGGTCTGAGAGAACTGACTTAAAATATACATAAAAAGTCAGAAAAGAGGCTGCTTTGGACTATTTTCAGTGCATGTCTTTTCTTTCTCAAAGGAAGCAGATTACTTCTGTAGCTGTAATACATACACAAAAATAAAGGTTGGATGTCACCCTGGTTTTAACCTAAGCCTAGGAAAAAGCCTCTTGTTTAGTTAAAAAACTAGCATCAGCTCAAAGTGCCATCAAATGTCTGCCCCATTCGATCCATGTAAATCAACAGAATGCAGCAGAACTTCTGTAAGGCCCATAATAGCTGAAGGAGCCGAAGACTGACTATGTATGTTTTATTGGCACCCATTGGTGAAATGTCTGGCAGAAATGGCAACCTCTGGAGAAAAGTCATTGATTGCATTATGTCCTTTTCTTCCTCCTCTTAGTGACAGACACTCATGCAAAGCTTATAGGAGCTTGGTAAAATTCTAAGAAAGAATTTTGGTTAGAATTGTCGTTTAAGATCAGTTTATTGACTCCCAGTTTTTAGCACACAGTATTTTTAACACACTGGGTGTTTTTCCACAATGGTAAAACTTCACTTTCAGCTTTTCTTCCTTGCCTTGGTCATGTATAACTCACATAATTCTTTTTTATAAGTGGGCTCTTTTCTTTGTATTTTCTGTTCTAAATGAAAACTCGGAACTATTGCTCCTTAATCATGGATTTCTATAAGCAAGAGGTTAAAACTCTTACCAGAAACTGCTTATTTGCAGGGCCCACATTCTTTGTAGTTAGTAGATTGAAGACTGACTGACTTCTGTGGCAATGCAAATGCAACAAAATGAAATAGTGCAGCAAGCTAATCTAAAAATGAGAGCAGAAGGAGGTTTTTTTTTATTGAGCTAAATTATGAAAAGGAAAATACAAACAAAATGTAATCTTTGCATAACTTGTTGCTACATTCAGTTCAGTTTATGCTTCCTTAAAATTTTAATGTGCTTCAGTGTTTTTGGCTGCCAGTAATAGCTTTCATAAAGACGCTATCTACTGAGGTCTGAGATTTGGGAATTTGGTGAAAGAATTGTTTTGAGATTCAGCAGCCCAGCTCTGAGAGCACTTGGGATTGTTGGAAGATACTGCTAAAGGTTAAATACTAGAACTATCATATGTCTGGGTTTAGATGACGGGAAAAGAAGCTCTCCACATGGATCTCAGTTGCTGTACAGTACTTGTGTTCTGGAACATGATGTGACAACAATTTACATCTATCTGTCAGCATGTTTTCAAACATTTAACTTAATTGGAAGAGTTAAATCTCTCCAAATTCTGTCTGGATTTCAGATTTCACGTGTGTTTATAATATACATACATACATGTAAACACAACTTGGACATTGATGTTGAACTTAATATTTATGCAGCAAATTCTGTGGTTAGAGAATCATAGAATAAGTGGGATTCTTATGCATATCCAGCTAAATAGTTCCAAAGACTTGTGGGAGAGTCTAGTTTCAATATCAATGGCAAGCATTGACAAATATATTAGCTGCTGTTTATCACTACTTCTTCTTCATCTTTATATATTTAGTTCTGTAAAAATCTCTACACGATGCTAATGTAGCTCTTATGATGTCAGGATTACAGGGGACGTGGTCGTATTGTCATTTGGTGACTGGCCTAAGTAGAGGAATTTGTGTTGGTTCAGCTAGATACCTAAAATAAGTTGTCATCATGTTTTATGTAACTTAGCTCCTCTAAGTGCAGTAAATTGCATTGTCCTCAAGCAGTGGGTCAGATGAATCAATTTTGTTCAGCTTGAAAGTGTTTTAGGACAGCACTTACTAGGTGTCATATGCTAGTGAGGAATTTACCTAATGACTCTGTAAAATACTGGATCTCTTGGCACTGAAGAAGTGACAGTCATCCTCCTTGTTGCCTGTATTATGTTTGCTGTGATTAATCGAGAATTTAAAAAGCCCTAGAGAAACAGAACCGATAACAAATTTGCTCCTTGAAAACACACCTGACAGTAATCCATTTCCTGTTCAGGGATGTTAGGGTTTTTTTGCATCTTGAAGGGACTAAGCCCAATGATACAAGCAATTATTTGCTTAGTAAAACATAAATGCAAGTCATAAGAGGAAATGGCCTCAAGTTACACCAGGGTACGTTTAGACTGGATATTAGGAAAAATTTCTTCACTGAAAGGGTTATCAAACATTGGCACGGGTTGCCCAGGGAAGCGGTGGAATTGCCATCCCTGGAGGTATTTAAAAGACAGACAGATCTGGTGCTTAGCAACATGGTTTAGCGGTTGTTTTGTCAGTGTTAGGTTGATGGTTGGACTAGATGATCTGAAAGGTCCCTTCCAACCTAGACAATTCTATGGTTCTGATTTGGTAAGATTAGTTTGTTAATCCTAGTTATAACCCTTTTAAGATTAAAGGGCAAAGAAAATGTTGTGCTTTCTCTACTACTATACTCGACGTTAATTTCCTTATCACTTTACCTGTCGCAACAGGTGATGATGTGCTGGTTGTAAGCAGTTCCAACTAAGTTTATTTTTAGGGAAAATATGGCAAGGAAGTAAAGCTTAAAGTTTACAGCTGGTAAAAGATGAAAACAAGGGTTGTCTGGCATTTATTCATAATTTGTGAGACATTAGATCAAGAGCTACCAAATCAAAAAATACTGTAGCAAAAGGAGAGATTAAAATTGCATCAAATACAAGCAAACCAAGCAGACAGGACATCTAAAGCCACAGAGGATTAACAAAAAGCTATAAAAGAGTGTCAGATGTGTAAGAAGACCTGAATATACAAAGGTAAGCTTACACCGAGCAACAGCAGTTTGCTTATTTTATGGGTCACACAATTATACTACAGCCAAATGAACACATAAACAGAAAAAGGGAGGAAACATGCAGTGAGAACTACTACTCAGCATTTTTCCGTCACCGTTGAGGGATGGACATGCCAAAAAAGCCAATTTCAGTGGTTTCAGTTTAGATCAGCAAACAGAAAAGAAGCAAGTTCTGTGCAATACGATGCAGAGTAACGGATTTTATCTTTACTGAAAGCTTTATTGTAGCTCAGATGAAACAGGTTGATACTGTTAAGAAAAACAGGCTAATATGTCAAGCCATGCTGCAGTGTAGCTTTTCAGCTGGCATCATTTGACTTCGACAAGTAAGAGAAACACGTCAGTGAATTATTTTGTACCTACTCTTCACAATCTGACAATTTCAGAAGTATGGAAGCTGAGGAACTGACTTAGCCCAGAGGTTTCATTAAGACTGAATGACAAAATGCCAACTATCGGACAAAAGATAATAATGACATTTGTCTTTCAAGGCATTATGTAAGAATGAAAAGATTCTTTTCAGGAATAATTTGTAGGAAAAACTCTTTATTAGAATTTATATAAAATACATGGTGCCATGGTAAACCATTTGTCACAACAAACCTGGTGCTCATCAGAAGATGCTTCCGGTACGATCGCTCTGAGAGAAAATATTTAACATAATGTCTGTGTTACTTGTGCTGGTCTTGCTAGTATGTTTTTTGGCTGCCTTGTGATTAAGCCATAGGTCAGGTTCAAATCTCAAGTCAAAGAGAGGTTTCTGGAGGGGTGGTTGTTGGTTGTTGGTTTGTGGGGTTTTTTTGAAAACTGAAGACTAGACCACGATACCTAATTAAAATTAATTGTGTCTATCATTTAACTTCCTAAAATGTAGGAATTTTACCTCAATTTTTCTGCACACATAAACATCAAGCCGGGGGGGGGGGGGGGGGGGGAGGTGGAATTTCTAGAATGAATAATCCAAATACTCAGATTATGTTCTCAAAAACAAATAACGTTAACAGGGTAAGGATATGCTTATAACTCAGCAATTATCAGTATGTCCTCTGTATACCTTCAGTGGCAAACAAGAACAAAACCAGGGACTCCTGCTTTGTTTGTAGTTTTGTCATTACAAGATAACTTGATTTCCTACAGTAATTGCTCAGTCCTATTGCAGTACCCTTCCAGCACTGAGATGTGGTTTCCTCATGTGTTACGGCATTTACGTGTTTCTGTGCCGAAGAGCCAAAGTACATGGAAGATAGTCTAACTCTTCGCTCACTCAAAAAAGCAAGCTCAGCATGCACATGCTCTTCCATAAAGAGTTATACTTGCTCTGTGCTGAAGACGACAAGGGAAAGACAGCCTCAAGTGTTTCTTAAATACTGTATTAGATCTTAATAATTCAATAATGTCAGAGGATTCATAGCCAAATGTCTTGAAAGCAGAAATTGAATCCCTGGTATGAGGCTTTTTCTGCCTTCTCTCCTCTAGAGGGCTTTATGGGTGTATTTGTTTTCAGTGTGTTTATTTTCGTTATTTGGTTTTTAGGAAAGACATAGACTTAGGGTTTTATCACAATTGCTTTTTCCATCAAGCAGGATTTGGTCTTATCTGTGAATACTTAGCACCATTGTGCAGGGTGCTTAATTAGTTCTAATGAACGACTCTAAGCATACAGAGAGGTTTAGATCTCATAAACTTATCTAAAATATTAATATAATACATGAGTTCGCACTAATGTGATATTACACATTAGTAAAATATTAATCTAGTATTCTAAGACTAGATGGTTTAGATCTGATAAACTTCTATAAACATCCAGTGTGTTAATTAGAGGTTAGAATTTGCATGAAGGGAAAACAAAGTCTATTTGCATTGACCCAGTGGTTTTCAATCTGTACATTCTCCACTTTCAAGTAGCAATTTTTACTAAAAGCTCATAATTATTCTTCAGAAGAGAATAAGTTTTAGTTTTTAATAATTTTTAACTTTACCTTACATGTTGATGGGTTCCCTAAGTTGTCTTTTATAGTAAGATGGTTCCTTTACTAACTAGTATATGCATTTCCCTGTTAAAAGTAAGCTCTCTTACAGTTCCTCCTCAAACACTGTATTTTTACAATAATTTACTTAGTATAAATTAATTAGCTTGTTAAAATAGAATTGCATGAGGTCTCGCTGAAATGTAGTCTATAAACTCTTAAGTCAGAGTAATGTATCTAGTTTTTGCCTCGTTTAATCAGACTCTGAAATTGCATTAGGCATTACAAAAAGCGCTACTGGATATTTTAAGTCCCAAGAGAAATGTAGGTTGTGTGTCAGATCTGGTCAGGAATTCTGGTTTAACTGGCTTTATCAGAAATCCTGATTCTTAAACCTTAAGCATTGTGTAAGAATACATCTGTTAGAGATGAAAGGTTTCTCAGCTGTTAAGGAGAGAGATAAACTCAGAAGATGTGGTTTTGATGCTTGGCTGTCTGCAAACCATTGTTCAAATTCTTGCTCTTATTAATATTAGTCTTACACAGTGGAACAGCTCTAACGGGGAAGACTGGGATAAGCCCATCTCAAACTAGTTCATACACTGATTGTGTGGTGGCATTGTGGGAGAGCGAAATTCAAATTCCTGTTCTGCCAATAAATTATGTGGCTATGGAATTGCTATGTGTTAGTTTTTAGCAGTTAGCATTTTTTTCCCCTATTCTCAAGAGACAAGTTTAAGGATTACATGAATACATAGTGCAGATTGAATAATGTAATTTGCACAGTGAATAACCAGAAGAGAAAGAGCGAGCTCATCAAGAGAAAGCACCAGAGAAGTGTAAGTTGAAAGACAGAGGATGGCCTCTTCCTATGTTCTCTTATGTACTGTCTCTGTAATACTTTGCAACTGCTTCGGGCCAGGTGTCCTGCCCGCTCTATGAAATTCCTGCTTCACTTGCTTTGCAGTGTCACTCCTTATTGTGCTGAAAAAATCTGTTTGTGGGACCTGTACAGCTCAGAGAATTTAAATATATATAGTTAGTTGTATCATATTTAATATGTATTTGGTTTAGCCTAATCAGTCCTTGGTCAGCGCTTAAGAATTGGCAGGAATGAGCATAAGGGGCTGAGAACACTTTATGCCGGCAGTGGATGGCCCTTGATATATACAGTACAACTAAGGCAGTCTTATAATGCAAATAGATGCTCATTTAGGCACAGTAACTTCATGGCCTTACAAAATTTTGCTCTGCATGATCAAGGACCTGTTTATCATTGTCTTCTTAATTATGCAGTGCATTATACATATGATAGCCACTCCTGCTCTCAGCCAGATGGCAGTCCTCATCAGTATTCAAAACTGATAAAGCTGTTTTAAGGAGCTGCAAACAGTTGAATGCTGAAGTAACTTTTGCACCTTAACTTTCTCATTTAACGTAACCACTACTTCATTCAGCATTTGGAAAAAAATAGCTGTACTATGTTTTTCTGTCATTGAATTACATAGGAACAGAGCAAGAAGGAAAAGGATATCAAGCAGATGAGGAAATGCATGTCAGGAGTATGGTTTCATAGCATTTTAAGCCTGGGTCATACATTCTTCCTTAGTTACACTGTTAAATCCTTACCCTTGGCTATAGAGATCCCTAACCTACATTTTGAGATTCTTTTGGGCCCTCAGGTTAGAGGTGAGTCCCTCCTGCAGTTTGAACAGCAAGTGCATTGTTGCTGAGAGGTGATACCCTTAACCAGCTGTGTGTTGTTGCTAGAGGCAGGCTCTCTGGTCTGGTGAAGGGAGGTGTCAGCAGCTGGCAGCAGTCAGCTGCAGCTTACTTCCCAAAGAAGAGGGAGAATCTCCTCAGCCCAGTTATGGTCCCAGCTGAGGAATACTGATCTTTGAGCTGGGAGCAGTGGACACGGTGGCAATGGGTCAAAGAGCTCAGTAGGCCAAAATCTAGGGCTAAAACTATATGGTAGGTATAGAGCCTTTAATAGGTATAGGCAAAGATAGTTCAGATATGTGTTACCCATAGAGAGAACACTGTTGAAAGATAAATACCATTTCTCTAAATGAAGTGATTCCATGGCATCTTAACAGAGAATTTAGTGATAACTGAAAGCTTTTATGCAGTCATAAATGAGTAAAAAGCCTGGCTTAAAGTATGGGGGAGAATTGCCCACTGTCAGAATAAATTTTTTCAACTTTTTTTTTTTTTTTTTTTTTAAGTTAGAGCAGCCATTAGTACTGTTTTCTTCTAATTAACTTTCTGTCGTGGAGACATTTGGTTATTCAAAGTTTGCTAAAAACAAGAGTACAAAATATTTATCCTGATTTTGACTGTTACTGCTTTTGAATTACAGGCAATATTTGACACTATCAGACCATGGAACAAAATCACATGAGTATGCTTGCCTTCCTTCTACATTGTTACATTATTTAAATTGAAGTTTATTAGGCAAGTGTTGTTTTAATTTATATATTAATTCTTAATAATTACTAAAATACTACCCAGGTATTACAAACAGTACTGTCATTCTGTTGGATTATCTGATTTAGAAAACTAGGACCGATCATGAGTGTTGGAGTGCACAACAGGCGCCTTTGTGGAGAGTTCTTTGCTTTCTTCCCCAATTGTATTTGTTATTTTCTTCTACCACAGACACCTCTTTCTTTGCCCCAGGCACATGCTTCAAGCAGTTTATCTCAATGTAGTCATACATCCTACCTAGGAAAACAGAAGTCCCTGGAAAGTAAAAAAATTTCCTTTTCTGAACAAGACTGACAATTACCTCTGTCCCTTTCCTAGTTCCCTGGGAAGTTCCTCACTGAAATCTCTCCTCATGCTTCTCTCCTACTCCAGCCTTTGCTACAAAGGTACAAACTAGAACAGAGCTCGTCTGTCGACATCCCTGTTGCGTTGTCCTTTATTGAACATAGAAGCTGCCATAGTTGATGCTGACAGAGATCAGTAATGGACAACTGGAAAGAACATACTCACTTCCATTAGCATAAACTGGTGTTAGAGCAGTCAGAATCCTAGAGCCTCTTTTTTTTTTTTTCTTTCTTTTAAAAAAAACATTAAACTCTTGTAGTATTTTGGACTATATTATAATTCATTCCAAAGTGGTTACCTAGAAGAATGGCCAGCACCACACAGAGAAGCCATGATGGCCTTTCATGTAACTCTGTTTGGGACAGAGTAACCTGCATGTGAATGTCTTAGCTCACTGTACATGTCTTAGTTCCTTTTGGTCTTACTATTCTGGGTTTTCCTGGGATTAATTTTCAGGACTCAAAGTTGAGCAAGAATGGAATTTTACAGACCTCTTCATAAAGAATGCAGAGAAAGAATTACAGTGAATGAGACAAGAAGGCCTTAGGAAAGGAGAAATATTACAGGTGAAAGCAGGAGAGGAGCCTGGCTCTGGAGAAGGTGGTTGCATGGGATATGGAATATCCTACTTAATTCTATGAAAGATTTGATAGAGTGTTGGGATAATTCCAGTAAAGCAGACTGGCATTAACTTTATTTCAGATTGCCTACTGGTACAGTTTACCTATCATCTGTGGTGTGGAAACACAAGTTCTTTTCTGCTTCTTTTCTGTTTTAGCCTCACACACCTGCGTAGGACTGAAATCAGTCTTGGTGTGACCTGGTACAATTCCCACTGAAAGCTTATGGCAGGGAGAAGTAATTGATGTTGCAAGCTATCACTGATTTATAAAGAAAAAAATTAACCTACATATTGGGTTTAGTCCTCTGTTAACTGTTGGAATAACCATTTCTTTGTAGGCACTGGCACTTCAAGTTGTTATACTGTTATTTTCTGTTACAACAGAAAATCTGAAGGCTTGTTTCAGTTGGTACTATTTTGTGTTTATCTGCTGTAAACCCATGTGAAAGTCACTGTATTGATGCATGGAAAAATAGTATGGTCAAAGCAAGATAAATCAGTTCTATCTTTGTGTTAAAAGGTATGACCTATCCATGGGAAAATAATAGCACAAATTAAGTGAAAGTTGAGTCAGGTACTCTGTAAAAGCTATATACCTCATCTGCTTTGAAATGTCATTGTACTTTAATACTTTTTAATTTTCCTTTTCAGTTCTGAGTGATCCACTGCTTTCTTGTGTTCTTAACTACAGCAGGAGTCTTTAATAGCAAAATACCCGAAAAGCAGTCGCTAGAACTGGAAGTGTTAAGTGAGCTGGAATTTTTATGTTTAGGTTTGTAAATTAAATTACAAGAATTTCAGATGTCATGATTCACACACAAGTACCACTTGTATTAATAGGAATCTCAAGATCGTCGCAACTTTAGCACATTGATAACTTTTTGAGTTTCTATTTTATTGGCTTCTATGAGGAGCTACTGTCATAAAATAAAAATTTTAATTGTCACAATTCGTGGAAGAGAAAGAGGAACTAGATTGGAACTCTGTAGATCAATGTTCAGGCACACCTGTAGGATTCCAGAAAAGATGTTAAATTTTGCTGTGCTTGAGTTGCCTGAAGGTATTCCTCTGATGTAGTGAGAGCTTGTACAAATGTGCAACCAGTGCCTTGATCCCTAAAAGGTGGCTTCTTGTTATCGATGTGGGTTTATATGCTAATTCATCCAACATCTGTGCACTCGTGCTTGATAGTGGCTGTTTAGATGAGAACCACTAGTATTATTGTGTTCGCAGTGGTCTCATTATGAGCAAACTGCTTTCTAGGCCCACAGGCACAGTTGTCTGCACCAGACATTTACCATCTCAGAAGAGATGGCCAGTGCTGCTTCTACAGTGGGAGATCTTTTCTCATGTTAAGGAATTCTATAAACAGGATGAAAGGAGGAGGATACTAAGAGGGATTACAAAGTACGATGGATAGCGCCTTTGTGTAGCATTTGATGGCGCTCAAAGACTGTATGTGTTGTCTTTGTGAAACTTCACAAACTTGCATAATTTGTCTTTTCCTTCTTTTTTGAAATAATTGGATAATTATGAGTAGAGTCATGCTTTGGTTTTCTACCTTGTACTAGTTCCCTTTATAAAGTGATTTACTCTCTGAAACTATTAGTTTTGACTAGAATGTGAAGTATAAAATAATAGAGTAAATCAGTTTGTCCAGAGGCAGCCTTTGTTAAATGATGAATAAGATCAATCTAATTGTTAACTTAATCTCACAATTTTGTATGAAGGATTTTGTATACATCATTACAGAACTCAAACGTGTGAACAAAACATTACTAATTGATAACTTGAAGGTTGTTTTTTTTCTGATTACAACTCAGGTTAATTAAAAACTCAGGTCAGTTATTACCTGCAACAGATGACACAATTTTTCAGCATATGTGTAACCATAACTGTATCTTTCAATGAGATGCAGCTGAGAAAGGAAATTCTGGCCAAGTAGCAGGAAAGTGTCCAATAGTGATAGATCTAGAACATTTCAGAATAGTTTCCCAGAAAAAATGGATGAATCTCTTTAAATCTCTGTTGTAATCAAAAATACGTCAAAGGGAATTATTCTACAGTGGAAGACACTGAATTTGGTAATTAATACATGTTCATGACCTCTGGCTCTTAAAATTGCAAAGAATCATAGAATGATTTGGGTTGGAAGGGACCTGTAAATGTCATCATCTAGTCCAACCTCCCTGCAGTGAGCAGGGACATCTTCAACTAGATCAGGTTACTCGGAGCCCCATCCAGCCTGACCCTGAGTGTTTCCAGGGATGGGGCATCTACCACCTCTCTGGGCAGAGCTGTTGACCACTACCCTCTGGATGGGACCATCCAGCCAATTCCTCATCCACCAAACAGCCCACCCATCAAATCCATATCTCTCCAATTTAGAGAGAAGGATGTTGTGGGGGACCGAGTCAAAGGCCTTACAGAACTCCAAGTAGGTGACATCATCCATAGCTCAGTGACTTGTTCATAATGTTAGGAGACCATACTTAAACGTGCACAAATGTGGAGGAGCACTCTGAAGTCCAGGGAGCCTACTTGAGGCTCTGACTAATGTAGCAAATGAATGTCTGTGGCATGAGAGTGGCTGTTCTCCCCAAGTCTGTCTTTGGCCTTCATTAGTTTTGATTTTAAACTGTCTTTCTTATCTCCATGAACGCTGCAGAGTTTCACTTTCTGATCAGTTACATCAGTATAATTTTTCAGTACTGTCCTGGTCTAGGATAAGATGAGAAATCTCCAAAACCTACTGGCTCAGTGACTTCACACAGCGTCGTGGTTTAACCCCAGTCAGCAACTAAGCACCACACAGCTGCTTACTCACTCTGCCCCAGTGGGATGGGGGAGAGAATTGGAATAATAAGTGTATTTATGGTTGGATTAGAAGTAAACATTGTTATGTAACAATCCAAAAGTGAAAAAACTGTTTTCTTCTGATCTAGATAGATGAGACGTTATGAGAACAGTTAGTATGACAAGATTATTAATTCTTAATGTGCTAGAAATGCTGTAAAATTGCCCAACATTACATATAATTTGAATACAACCAGTTTTGGGAATTTCATTCTATGAGTTTGTCCCGAAACTCTAACATTCAACGTGTGTGGTAAACATTAAATTTTTGAACTATATGTGAACATGAATAGTTGGGCTCCATGTCTCTGATGTTAAACTAGTTTGTGAAGGGGTACAAAGTTTTTTTGGTACTAAAGGCATTGACATTTTTAAATTACATTTAGAATACAATGCTGTGTCCTACTCAGATTCACGTCTTTGGAAAGCTAACTACTAGGCAAATGAAAAGAACTTTAGAAAAGAAAACAAAGGCTTCTGGAAGTGGGAGACGTAAACTTGCACTTTTACAGTTTTCATAACATTGAAAAATTACTGCTCAGTTGAGGAAGAATTGATTTGTGAAAAAAACTACTAACTGTGATTCATTGTCATGGAATGATGCAAATTGTATTAAGTATATAGTCAGCAAGGAAGTAAAAGTGAAGACATTAACAAATTTTCATTTTTTAGCCCGTATTTTTGGTGTGATTGGTTGGGGAGGCTGCTTAACATTCTTGAATGCCAGGAATAAATTCTCTCAGGCAATTTGCAGTAGGAATAAAGAGCAGCCTCTTTACTTTTGACCCATATGTGTATTAATTCACCGAGAGAACAGAATATGGCTCTAAGAGAATATTGATATACTGTACTACTTATTACAGTGAATTCAGGTATCTTCGGTCCAGCTGCTTTATATAGCCCAGGCTGCAGTTTTATAGATTCTTGTCCTGAAACGAACAGCTAGCTGTCAAATACGCACTTTATATGCTTCACTTTGTTAAAAGAGGAAAATACAGTTCATTAAAGAGATACAGGGTAATAAAAATTTCTGAAGCTTAAATTCAGTCCTTAAAATCAATAGTTTCCTTTTACTTTTGTTTCTCTTCTATGTAGCAATTTTTTAGCATGCCAAAGTAACACTAATAAGTTATTTCTTTTTTTCTCTGAGTTATGATAATTCTTTCCTACATGAAGATACGACTGTTCTTTCCTCAGGAAGCCTACAGGCTGGTGTTGATACCTTTGTAGCATCTCTTGCTTTTTGAAACCTTTTTTTAAAAATTGCCTGCATGAAGACAATGTTTGGAGAGAGTTTGAAAAAGAAACTGCTTCCCTTAGGCAAGTACCTTTTCCAAAATGTTTCCAAAACCTCCAGAAGTAAAAGTTCTGAAGTTTCCTTAAAGGCAAAACCTACTGCATTTTCTCCCATCTCTAACAAAAGGCCCTTTTGCTCACTAATCTCTCTCTATCCCTTTGACTGCATTCTGAAATGTGCAGGAATGAGGGGGTGAGCCTGGATATTCAGTGACTTGTATTTGGCAGGTATGACTTGTTGCTTCACTGCCTTTTGTAACTTCAGTGTGTAAAGGCAGGAGTACCAGATAGCAAAATTCATGAAGAACTGGCAAAAGAGGTTTCAGAATTGTTGGCAGTCATCCTTTGGGGACTCATTAAGAACATCAGGAGGTAAAGAAGAATGGAAGAGGGCGCATGTCCAACAGCCCAATTTGATGCTCTGTTGCATGCATGCAGAACTGTAGTCACAACTGTGTACAGATCTTAAAAAAACAAACAAACAAACAAAAACCCCCAAAACCAAAACAAAACAACAAAAAAAGAAGTGGTAAATAAGACCCTCCCATTTTTCAAGGTGGGGAAAAAAAAGAGCCCTCATAAATTGCTGATAAACTGAATATTAAAAAATATATTTGAGGAAGTGCTATGTAGCATGTACATACTTCCATACTTCAGTGTTTGGGCATACACTGTGTGTGATATAACTCATTTGAAGCCTACTTTTGTGCACCCCTACTTACCTGAATTTTTTCATGTAACATTCAGTGAAAACAAGAAATCTAACAGATACAGATTTAACAAGTGACATGACTTTCATGAGCAATGTGTCCATTAGTTAAAAAATTCGGCAAGAAGATTAATGAGAAAATAAAGCAAATGAAGGAAAGAATGATGATTGCACCAATCATATTTGCTGACAAAAATTAATCTAGGAGGGCTTGCTAACATTTGCGAACTTGGACATAAAAGGCTGTAGGAAGTAGAGCAGTTAACGGAGAGACAAATGTTAACAGAGTAAAATGTAATCAAGATGAATGCAAAGAGATTTTCACTCAGTGTAAAAACCAACAACGAAAAACGTAAAATGTGGGAATGCTGACTAAGAAACGGTATTAGAGGAGCAGGATCTTGGGAGTGCTAAACTGAACATAAGCATGCAGTATGGTGCTGCTACAAAAATGCAAATATGGGGATATAGCAGAAAGGGGACTTCTATTTTCTGTATCTTTGGGCTGAGAATGAATGATGTTTTTCTTAGAGAACATTCTCTCTCTAAAGCAGTATTACCAGAATTGTTATGGAAACTCTTGTGCTAGGTCGCTGTGTCAAACTGACCCTAGTCAGATCTGTTAAATAACCTTAGAAGCACTCACTCTTCTTCTCTTCAGAACTGACTTTTCAAAAGGATTGCATTCACAATCACCACTCTGAATTTTTAGCCAGAATAGTGGCCTCGTTATGATACTTCCCTATGCTTGGCGTTAGAGAAATTGTGCCTTGCAGCTCTTGTTTCTGTCTTTGTCCTGCTTGCAGAACATTGAATTCACACTGCTAAACTTCTGCAATCTAACAGTGAAAATCGCTACTGTGTTGTTTGTTCTGTGTAACCTGTTTATCATTGCATCTCTTCATTTTCTACCTCCTTTTCTTTAAGAGCATCCAAGAACAAGTATTTCCAGTTTTTCCCTTGGCTGTTACCATCTTATCTGACCTTTTGCACGTAGTCTAAGCTGCTGAGGACTAAATATGCTACAAGAAATAGAGTGAGAAATTTTTTTAAGGCAAAGGTTTTGTGTTCTCCTTAGGTTAATCATCAGTCATCACTAAGTTAAAATAAGGCCAGTTATGGAGAGCTGTATTAAATTGGAATCCAAAGGACAAAGAAGTTGTGACATTGGATGTCTCTGCTTTTATTGCAGTGATTTCTACTTCCAACAACTTTATTCTGACTCATGCTTTCTAAATGGTTTCTTGCAGAGATCTTTCAGTGAGTTCTTTGCTAAATTTCCTTTTTAGCATTCTGTTGATTTATTTCCTTTATTGCCATCTGAATCTTACTTTCTATGGCTTTTGACAGATGCTTCTGTTTTTAACTTGCGGCAAGCTATGGCTGTTAGCTTCACATTGTACGTTTGCTCTGGTATTCCATATTCTGGATTGCACTTTCATGTTATTCCTTTTTGGTCTAATACTGTAAAGACATACATAATTTCAGCTTCAGTGTTACTAACTAGGCGCATAAAACTCTTTACACACACAAACAATTGCTCTATTTGAAATAGTGGCTGTTCTTCCTGTAAAGTTGTCTGAATGATAGTATGCCTTCTTAGGTTTCCAGACTGTATACCGTGTATTTCATTGAACGCTCTTCTTACAACTCTTAATACAGGTGACATGACTTTTGTGATAGACCGATGTTGTTATTGTTCAAAAAAAACAACATTATTCTTTTACCGTCAGTGCCTTTCTAGTTATTTTTAAAATGACAGCTGTATGCAGTGCTATATACAATTTTACTTTAATGTTGTCTAGTGGCTGTAGTAAGGTAAGATTTATTCAGTTACCTGAAAAAGAACTTGGAAGTTCTCAGTTCTTCTGAAGTAATGAAAAATAGGTAGGGTTATTTTTTCTCTTCAAATCATTCAGAAGTAT
Source organism: Fratercula arctica (assembly GCA_947846985.1). NCBI lineage: Eukaryota > Metazoa > Chordata > Aves > Charadriiformes > Alcidae > Fratercula > Fratercula arctica. The sequence continues at coordinate 35,306,291 of CANTUZ010000010.1, forward strand.
GTAAGCTCCTGGGATAACAGCTGATGTTAGATAAAACTGCTGAGAAAAAAAGGACAGATAAATCAGAAGTAACTGCCGTGACTGATAATAGCTGTAGTGATGGAAATTAAGAAGGTTTTTTTCAGAATGCTGGACTCAGATACAAGAGGATCAAGGAGCCTCTCAGTCACAAGAGATAGTTCTTGAACAGCTGACAAAGATGGCAGCACTCCTGCCAGATCGCTGTTCAGATTGGATATATTTTCCAGGAATTGTGAAAGTAAATTTCCTGCTGTAGTGCATCTAGGTCTTGATGCTTGAGTTGAGCAAAGGAAAATGGATGAGGAAGACTCATAGGTTTGCCAAAGGGATGGGACAAGATTTCTACCCACGTAACAATTTAATTTCATTTCTTCTATAAGAAAGTTATAAGGAATTTATCTCACTGGTCTTTGCAAATCATGTAGATGAGGTCTGTTATGAGAACAATTAATTTTGTTGTATAGCTGTGCTTGCCATGTGGAAATGTAGCTGTAAAGAGGTTGTGACAGAAAAGGGGACCCTTTCCTTATGGCCTTATGAGTTAGGTTAGGGGTAGAGCTGCCTCTTTGATTAAACCCGAATTCAGATACTTTTAACATGGAATCACTAAGAAATAACGAAAGGTAAGAAAGATATGATTTGTAAGCAAAAAAAAAAAATTTAAAAACCCCACATTTAAAATAGGGGGATTACCTTAGTTTATAACAACAGGGACATTTTGATCTTTTAATTTAATGATGACTCAACAGGGAAAAGTATGTAATCTCACAGATAACGCAAGACAAAATGATAAAGAGACTGAGGCATGAAATACATTGCATGCAGTAGTCAACTTGCCACTGACTTCAAGGGAAGTCAAATCCACCCTACTTTAGTGAAACCTTATGAATAGATGGTGCAGTAATGATAACAGAATATTAAAAAGGGCCTTTGTTTTGCTTTGTTTTGGCACTGATGTGGTCTGTGACATTGGAGAACTTCATATACTTTTTTTTTAACCTTCATTTCAGGTTTAGGTTGTAAAATGCTTGGGGCAAGGCTGTCTCTTACTGTGTGTACCTACAGGATCTTTAAAATGGAGCTTTGATCACATATAAGGCCACAAGGTACCAACTCACATTGTTAAAGAATGCAGGTACACTGAATAGAAATCAATGGTATTGGTGGCCTCCTATAGGGAATCATGATTGCCTCTTGCTCTCAGCAGTTGAAGGGCAGAAGAATACCTCACTTCCAAGGATTTTTTACAAGAACTCCTAAATTAACTGGATTTAATTATATGTAGTTTTCCTGTTCTGTTCATTATTCTTTAACCGTGTATTTCTTCACTTGCGTATCTTAGCAAAAATCAGTTTGTCTAGAAAAAGCAATGTAAGACGATCATGCTGGCAATTAACAGTTATTTACAGGATAAATTCCACCTATAATATGCTTTTATTGGATTGTACTTAAAAATAATTTATTCAGTAACTAATGCAAAAATGTATGTATACTTTGCAGCCTGATGTCTTCTTTTGTTAATTTATTATTTTTTTAATCTATTCCTTTCCTGCTAATGCAGAAGGCTGCAAAAGTATTGGAGAGAAGAAAAATGTACATAATATGTAATCATTGTGGTCAGGGATGTATTCTTAAAAATTGCTATACTGTGTTATATAAAAGGAATATTATTAGACAGGTGTCTCCTTAAAGCTGAATCCTGAAGAAGGAGTCTTCAGTACTTGTTTAAGCATTGTCAAAAAGGGCTAATGGGAAGATAACAGTGGTAGTTGATGGCATAATAAATAATCGCATAATAAGTAATCGCTCAAAGAAAGTAGGACCTGGACCAAATTCAAAGAGGGCTGATCTGGTGTAGTATTTTTGAAGATAAGCTAGTAAAAAGAATATAAGATTTACACCACAAATCAGAACTATATAAAATATAAAGGTTTCAACCATAATTTAAAAATTAAAACATGGCAAGAGGTAATCAGGAATTACATGTGGAACATTACTTTGCAAGTTACCATTGTCCTAGCATTGTCCAGCTCTTAGCAACAAATATTCAGTTGTAGTAGGAGGTAGCTTAAAAATTGAATTTATCTGCTAGCCCTTTGATGACTTCGATTATTCTAAATGAAAATGCATTTCTGAGTATGGTTTTATGGTGCTGATTTGCATTTTTTGAAGTTTAAAATTTGCAAATTATCCTTAAAATATAAAGTTTGTATGGAGAGATAGTATCTTGTATTGGACCAACAAATATAGCTGAGAAAAATGAGGCATGCTTTTAGAAACACAAGGCCTTCTTTGAATCTGAAGAACCAATATGTCTATATTGAAGACATTGTTATCCTAGTTTGCATTTTGATAAGTATAGCAAAACAGTTCTTTGAGTGTAGGAATTGTCTTGCTTATTAATGAGATCATGCAAATTAAAAATGCTTGCCCAAAGAGCTTACAGTTGTCTCTCATTATTCTTAAGACTAAATTGACACCATCTAGCAAGACTGGCACTAGCAAGAGCTTTCCAGCTCATTGCACTGTCCTCCTGCTGCACCCAGAAGAATTGCCTCTGCTTGTTTGAGCTCTCATTTTGAGCTATTCCTTTTCACTTTCTGTCCTGTGTAACTGTATTCTCTCATTTATGCTGATTTGCTCTGTAATCTGCCTTCTCGCTCAGAAGCACTCTCTTCTGAAGTCCATCTTTGATCCATATAGTGTAAGATCTCGCCAAATAGCTGCCTGACTCTATTCTACCTTTTCAGTTCTAGATCTTTGAGTGTGTTTTCGCTCACCAAGACTTAATTTTTTTTTTCTTTTATCTCTGGGTTTGTTTTTATTCTTTCTGCTCTAAACAAACTGCCCTAAAGGCAATTTTTCCTTCCTGCTCTGCACGATACATTTCGTGGCTTTGATACCCCCTTCTTTTTAGCTTTTTTACAGGTATTGCCCTGTTATCTTTCCAGCCATATATTTTCTGCTATGCCACAAGTTTAATATATTTGAAATTGTGTGTTACGGTATTTTTGAAAATAGCGTGGTCCAAACCAATCTACAAAGCTTCCTTCTCAGCTGTCTCCTCTTCCTCCTTATGGTGGGAATTACATGAGTAGATTTCTTTGATGCTTAACGTATCCTGGTGTTTGCTGGTAAAACATCATTATAGTCTTCTTACAAGGAGCTTCTTTCACATCAAGTGCCGAGATGATGCAGTAGTTGTGTATGCCTGCAAGACCCAGTGCTTAACAGAATAATGGAGACAGAGATTGTCAGGGGAGAACGCAGCACTGTGACACTCTCCTACTGAATTCTCTTTTGAACAGTCCTTTCCTGTATCCAAGTGCATCATCGCAGGGACCAAAGAGTAGGCCTGGGCAAGGTATCAGCTATGTTTTATGGGAATATTGTGTTTATTTCAGAACCTGCAAATGTGGTGAAATGGAATTTTTGTTGGGAAATTATTGGTTTTCAAGTTTTCCTTTCAGTCTCTATTTCTGTGAATGCTCACCAACAGCAAATTTTATTTGTTCAGGGCTAAACTCAGTGGTGCTTGAGTTGTGTATCTTGAGTTGGATCAACTCTTGAGTTTGATCAACATCAATGAACTGGTTGGGAGAAGAAGGAGGGTTTGAAGTTACATTTTTACCTGTGCACTGAATGAGGTATGTTTTTTGTGGAACAAGATTAGTTTATATGATACATCCTTATTTCCTATTAACCACCGTCTGCTCTCCATGTAGAATACTACATGTATGTTTACACACACAAAGCATTTTAAATTGGTTATCACAAAACTGAGTTACCATTGCAACCTTCTGGCCAGAGGCGTGTCATTTAGCAGTTGGATTGATAAAGACACGATCACGTTCAAAGTGAGACAGGACTGCACGTGTTGAGACACACTGTGTGTGAATGGAAAACAATAGGTGTTAAGACCATTGTAAGCAAACCAGAAGCTTTAACACCAGAGATCGGTCTTTCTCTCCATCAACTGGGAAGGAACAAAGTAAAATTTAGCCAAAAGAATAAAAGAAAATCTTCCGGATTTCCAGAAAAATCATCCCACGTGGATAATTTTATTATTTTTACTTCATATTCCTGACATAACCAGGGCCTCAGTAGCTCATGGTACTCTGCAGAATTGCAACAGTGAAATAGACATATCCAAATATTGAGTTTTAGAATTTATATATTAAATATATACTTAATAGTAATTAGAAGACATAATGCAGCATTCTCATTTTAGTGTTAAGATTTTCCCGTGCCTTTACTAGCGGCTAAATTCATGAGCAACCTGTAGACTGGTATATGTTCACTGGAAATTTTACAAATCAGTGTAGTAAATTAACAAACACTTGTAAACGTGACTCTATTTATAAACAAGTTTTGTACATGACAGAAGACTAAATATATTTTAAAAATTGTGCATCGTTGTTCTATTTAGGATACTAAATAAAGTAGAATTTGCATTTAGCAATATGTTGGTATCCCTTAATAGATTTAAAAAAAAAAAAAAAACAGCTCATATAAAATAATGTATTATATAGGTTTATCAATGCATATGTGTTATGTAAACTCGTGTCCCTCAAATGTAGGCGTTTATGTAATATTTTCGTATTTAATTATTTACATAATAAGCTGTATACTTTCTTTCAGGAGATTGAGCCCCCGAAAATTTGAATTTTAGGAGTTGGTTATGAATTTCTTCTCAAAATTTGAGGCAAATCACAGAAGCAGACTGTTAACATTCAGGATGTGTTGTGGGTTTTTTTCTTATACCACTAAAACAGGTTTTGATATATAAGTATCACAGGGATTATCAGATTTAAGCAAATAGTCTATTGAACTATGCTGACCAGTAAGTTTCTCTTAATATTTCTTAATGACATAAGGCACCTTTTCTCTTAGAGATCATGTATTATAACCTGCATGCTTTGATGAGTGTGATATCAAATAAGGTTGTATTTTTTTTAAGTTACCAAGATAATGAATAATCAGCATAGAGTTTATTCCATCAAAAGCAATTAGCTGGCATCTACAGAGATGCAGTAGTACCTTGTCATTAACGTTGATGTGATAACACATGCACGCTCTGGGGATGTTTAAATCAGAGAATAGCAGCAGTCTCTTGTTTTCACTAACAATAATTAATTCTTGCTTTTTTTTGTTGTATAACTTAGTCACGGAGCTGTTAGTAAAAGATGCTGTTAAAAACTTTGGTATTTTTAAATATTTTGGGGAAAGTGCAGTAATTGGAACTACATGCTAGCTATGATATTGGAGCTACAAAAAATTACTACAGTAAAACATAACTGCACTGTTCTTACTGCTGGTGGTGTGCAGTGCAGTGCAGTGCTGTGACCCAAACAGGAGTGTGTGACAGCTGAGCAGCACTGGTGCTGGGGGGGCATCAAAGGCACGAAAAAGGCTGAGCTGAGCAGAGGATGCAGGGAAGCCCTGTTCTGGCTCTAGTGCTGGTTTAGCGCTAGACAAATACAGCCATCAGTCCGACTTGCTGCAGCAATAAAGCTTTGTAAAGAATTGCATAGCTGAGCAACTCACCTGCAAAATGAAGTTGGAATTTGCATCCTCCTTATCTAGGAGAGATTTGCAATCTTTTTAATACGCTTCTTGCTTGAACTTAGTAGATTGTGGCCAGTCTTTTTAAAGTCATATGAAAGGAGAGGGAGAGCTATGACCAAATGTTTTCCTATGGTAAAGGACAGAAACAATTTCCATTCATCCTGTGAAGATACTTATATGTGCTGAAATGTAAGGTCTGTGAATATCCTGGTAATTTCTATGGAACTGCCGGCATGGCTTGTAATTGAGAGCTTACGTATATCCTCAGCATTGAGCTTGACATGCAACTAGGACAGTAATTCTAGCTGTCTTAGAGACTGAGACTGTAAGACTCTTGAAGTTTTACTAATAATTTATGTCAAATATAAGAAGAGAGATTATGATATGCCTATATACAAAGGTGCTTCTGAGTGATGCATGCATGCTGGAACTTTCTTTGCGAACTGTGTGGAGTGATCAGTTCCAAAACCATTGCTGGATTTAGACTTTTGTTAAAACAAACAAAACCCTGCAGTACAGATGTGTTGGGAACAGCAATAGAGACAGACTGCAATGGGTAGCTGAATATTTTTGATGGAACTGAATGGTCTAATAGGCAGATTTGACATAGGGTCCCTCTCTTACTTGCTTTCCAGTTACATTTGTATGTGACTTCTGCTCACTTCAGTTTTTCTAATTTCTGACTTGTGGCATCTGAAGAATAGAATAGGTCTTTTCTTCCCACAGGTACATTCCAAGTTAGGTAGGAAACATCACTGGAATGTATCATACCCATAACAAAGCAATTTCACTAGGGATAAAGAATCTGATGAGGAGCTGAATAGCCTTCATCTGCCACCTGAGCTGCCTTCTGCTGTATGTTTTTTTTTTGCTGCAGCTGTTAGCTGTCAGGTTCTATGTGGGTTGTCACCACTTGTCCAATGGACACTGAGCTCAGAGTCATCCAGAAGTTACACCCAAAGTGTATCTGTCAAGGACATAAGTCAAAGAACAGTATGTTGTGTTCATAAGCAAAACTTACCTGTTTGCTGCGCACATTACCTTCAAGTTGATATTCCAATGAATTCTGAGGACTTCCAAGTGCCTACGATAATAGCCTTTATTTGGCATGCATACAAAAATTTCACATTCATTAACTCAGTGCAGCTATGCTAATCAGTCCTTGAAAAGGTAGCCTTCTGTTTCTCTAACACGTTTTCCTCTCCAGTGCCGAGACTTATTTTTTATTGATGTGATCTTTCCTTGCTTATTTAAAACCACTGCTAGTGGAAGGAGACTTAATTTTAGCATTGTATCTAGCAGTAGCAAGCTTCTTTTCTCCTTAATAAAATTATAATGTTAAGGTAACCAAATGGTTTGGTTACAGTGGCTGGCCTGTCTCAGGAAGAAAATTCTCATGCAATTTTGGGATTTGAAGCCAACCTGACATAGAACTTTTTGCTCCTTGGATCAACAACGTCTATAGGTGTGGTGAACAGGTGTGATTTACTTGAAACACTAAACTGGTAAAACCAGGCACGAGCTTAAGAAATATTTAACTGTTTTCCCAAGAATGCTTCAGACACCTCTGATGTATCATTTCTGTTTGTGAAATTGCATTAATTCACTCATACTGCAAAATTTAATAAAAGATCACAAGCTTTTCAGTCATTATTCCAACTGAGTAATATTTACTCCAAACTGCATAATAAAATTGTTGAAGACTTTAAATTACTACTGTAAAGCGGAGTATTTCACTGTAACTATTGGAGTAAGTGCTAGTCAGCATAATAGCAGTTACATATCTGTGCTCTAATTATTCCACTGAAAATACTTTTTGCAAGTATTCAATTTGAACAAGTATGATTTTTTTATTATTATTTATTTAGGTAAATATCTACTTTTTCTCCAAACCAGATATTTCTCTTTAATAAAAATACACGAGCCAGTAACATATACTTGTTTTGAAAACTGTGTTTTTAAAATCATGTTTCCAATTGAAAAGTGCCAATTTTATTCAAAGTAATGAACTATTCTGCATGCTGTAATTTATTACATTGATGGGGAACAGGGGCTATAACATGAACTTTCTTGACAGAAAGCTAAATTAAAGTGGAAAGGAAGTTTTACTGGAATCAGTATTACTATCTCCTTGGAAAGTAATGAACATGGGAAAGAGTATAAGCATAGTAGATGAGAAACTGTATATGGCTTGAAATTAATTTTTAATTGAGGCCAAATGACACTTAAGTGTCTTTTTCTTTCATGTAATGGAACTGGAATAGGGGATAGAAGTAACGGGTTGTTTGGAACATAAAGGGTCTCTTCTTCCATAAAAAGAGACCTTCGTTTGCAAAATCAAAGAAAACTCAGAAGCTTTTAAATCTGAATGCTCAGTTGTAGAAATAAAACAACATTACTCAGAGCTAAACAGACATTTGTTATCAGGTGAAATGTTCTCTGAAACTGCCATTTTGCCAATGCCGGTAGACATTTATTTGCTAGAATTTGTCTTTCAGAACAGAAGTTATATTCTGATAATAGATAAGATGCCTTCAAAATCAAAGGGTTGTCAGGAAGTTTATCTCATGTTTTGAAATATTAAATGTCACTGATCCATTCCTGAAATAATGGACAAAGACAGTGGCAGCTAGGCAATCAGTTATATTGAGGGCTGGTTTTAATTATACATTAGCTAGCTGATAGAAAACATATATGAGAGAGCAGAGGTGAGAGACCCACTTGTCAAAAGACTGATACCTGCTATAGTTATTCTAAATCTGAAAACATGGCAAGAGAATGTCAGGTATGCCCATTTTGTGCTTAAGGACTTCATATTTGGAAAAACATGACTCCTGTTTTAAATAGCCTTTCAGTAGCAGAAAAAAGGGGAGGGAACAACAAGGAGGAAAAATAAGGAAGAAAAGCCATGCATATCTAGAGGTTTTGTTTTCTATTCATTATAAGTAAATACAAAAGCATCTGGATATCCATAGCCAATCAGCAGACTTAAATGAAAATCAAATATGCTAGATTCGGAAGGACTGTGATCCTTTTAAATGTAATAAATTAATTTTCATGTCTTACAAAACCTTGAGCATATTAATAGAACTCCCTAGGGAAGGTGTTACAGAAAGTTTTAAATATATTGATGTTTAGGCCTTAAAGCCATGTTTTTACAGATTTCACTGGCATAATCTACAGACACCAAGATTTAGAACATGTTTTTAATCTGTATTAGATTATATTGTTACATGCTAAAGAAGCAGCACAGTCCGTCACTTAGGATTGACGTTGTCTATGGAAATAATGAGTTTTATTAATTCTGTCCATGATGCCAGTTAATTGCATGAAATCTCACATAAACAGATAAAACTAGCTGTTATTAAGGAAGATCTGTGTTTGTCCTAACATGACATCTATGCCAAAACTTTCCTTTTAATGTTCTTTTTTTTTTTAATAAAAAATAGTGATCTTTGTTCTCACCAGTAAGCCAGCTCCTGAGCAAGACTTCTCTATTAACATTTACAAATTTGGCTCCCTGTGGTTCTCAGTGACTGTTTTATTTAAGTTCAACTGGAGTTATCTCAGTGAAGAAGGCAGTCGTAGAATCTTTTTTTAAACTACAATTTAAATAATAATAATTGTTTAAATGTAAGCATGAGAAAGTATGTCTGTAAACATGCAGAGATAGATACTAATACTTCATTTGCCCACCAAATTTGAAGAATGCTGGAATTAAACCTTTGGTTTAGCAGCCCATCTCCATTGAACCAGGTGTGTGGGGTTTGGTTCTGCTCCTGTTGAATTCAGTATCAAAATATACATGGACTTCTATGGTATAGGATTGTGTGTTTGTGTACTGTTGATAAGAGCAGTTGATTTGTATTTGTTGACCACAGTATACTTTGATCTGTATTTATTGAATTTCCTTTTCCAAGCATATACAAGATGGTATATTATTATATGGCACATTTGCATACTATTTTTCCATGGGGTTTATGCCTTTTCATTCAACAGGGTGGACCTGCTTAAATGGATGAATTAAGGTTGTGTAGGAATGTGTTTGATGTGGTTGCAGATTTGTTGCAGATATTGTAATTTTTATAGTAGGTCAAAGAGAAGAGAAAAGGAGGAGGATGAGCTCAGAGGTTGATTTGGGAGGTTGCCTTACCAGCTGGTAATGTTTTTGTCCATTCCATGGAGCATCTGCATCTGCAAATTAAGTCACTTGGACTAGACAAGAGGAGGGATTACTAATGGCATGTACTTTGGTTTTGTGCAGCAAACTTGACATTTGATTTTCAGAAGTTCCATCCAAATCAGGTTACTTACCTTTCAGTGCTAAGATGATTTTCTGTCTTTTAATTGTTCTGTAAATTAGGGATAATAATTCAGTATCGTCTTTAGGGGTACATTGCAGATTAATCCATTACTTTTTTGCTGAGTGCTGAAATAGTACAAGGATGAGAGACATGGAAAAGTTTATCCAGCATTAATCATTCTGTCTTTAAACTAATGGTTGAATAGCATGCAATAAATATTCTGACATGCTAACACGTCTCATAAAGAACAATAAGGATTAAACAAAATAATACCTGCTGGGTGCTTAATTGACCAGCATTCACTCTCAGCAATAACCGAGGCTGGAGTTCTTGGGGAAAAACAGTTGTGATCATGTAATGAAAGATAATTACAACTCATGCGCAGGGGAATGGATTATGTTTTGCAGAGATACCAAATGCCAGAACTAAGATTATTTTTGCACCCGTAGCATCTGGTCCTATGAGAAAGCAAATTAGACTAAATAGACCCTTGATCCTGTACAATGACCTTCTTATATTCTTATGAAATATTTTTAATCAGCAGGTGTGGAATTCTTCCTCCCACATGGAAAAAAAATAATTCTTGTACAGAGTATCTGCCAGTCGTTTTAAGTATCCAGGCCTGCAGAATGCAGATGAAAAGAAAGTCTCAGGAAATTTGACTTCTAGGATTGTAATGATAGATCTTAGACCCATCCTTCAAGATATCTTCTCAAGATCAGGGTCATCCAGAAGTTGATCTCTGGCCCAGACAGCAACAAAAAGTACCAAGTCTTTTAATGCCTAGGAAGATTTACATCAGTCTCACAGTCAGACCTCCTCTTATCTTAGGGTCAAGGTAACTTACAAGTGGTCTCGCATCTGTCTGTAATTTTACAGCGTTGCACATGACGACGTAGTATTCTTCAAAGTTGATTCCATTGCCCTTAGGCCAAAATACTGTTGGATTGAGACTTCTTCCATCCCAGCAAGAACTCATAGGACTCAGCTACCATTGCTTTTGGACTTGTTTTCTCATATCAGGAGAACGTGCAGACCATTCTTATCCCAGCTCTGCGGGATGATTAGCTGCACTGTAAACAAAGGATTTGCATCCAGGCATTATTTTCTATTCCATTTTAATGTGACTGTGTCCTTAGAGTATGCAATTTAAGTTTTAATTAGTTATTAACAGTAGCCATTGCAGTTAGATAATTCCATGAGAAAAGGGAAAATAAATTACTTGCAACTAATCTATGTTCCATTTCAGCACCCTGAAAATGAAGGGTTGCCAGGAGAGCAGGAAGGAGGAGGAGGGAGAAACACTGGTTGAATATACACCGTTTTTTTCCCCAAATGTCAATAACAGATTACTCGAATTTCTTATGTAGATTTCCAGGGCATTAAAAGTTTTTGCACCTGCAAAAAGTGGTTGGTGGTGAAAGATTTGCCAGAAGAGGTTCATGTATATACAGCTAGACATGGAAAATTATAATAGGAGGAGATGGCTGCAGTTATGTATTAGAAAAACACTCAATCCAGAAGCTTGTTGAAATCTCTCCTTTTTTCCCAGGAATAATACTGCGGTGAAAGTCGTTTTTGTAGCATTGATGTGACACTGCTGTCTTATAAAATATGGGTTTATTTTTAGTACCTTCTGAGAGATTGAGAAGCGAACTGTGTGATCCTTACTATAAAAAGTTACAGATTTTTTAAAATTCCTTTCCATAAATATGCTATGAGAAATAACCTCCTGAAGCCAACTGGTATTGTATGTACATGACCAAAGGAGTTTTAGTCAGTACTTTCATAAAACTCTGTGGTGGAAACTGCCTTTTCACAGCCTTTGTAAAGAAAGGCAGATACAGAATGAAGTAGACACCTGTAAGATTGCCAGAGGAAAAATTATTGGCCTAAACAGTTGAACTTTGGTAAAGAAGGAAGTCCACAAGGCATCACTGATATGACGCTAGGATCTGTTAGGTAGTCTTCCAGGTTTCCTATGAAAAATATTTTTTTTTCTTTATATTGACTTACAATCAGCCTAAAAAAACAACTGCCTTTCTAAAACGCTCACTGCATTCCTGTATAGTATGAGAGTCCAGAGCTAAGTAGAGAAGCAGTGGGCCATGCAACTCAACAGAGCTTAAGACCTGCTTGAATGCAGGTGAGATGCACTGATTAAAATGTGATGTAGAATCTGCCAGGGTAGTAGAATGTTTTATTCAGAGTTTGGTACTCTGAGCTCTTGCTTTCATTTTAACTGTACAAAGATACTGCAGAAAAATCATATCTTTGAGAGCACTTCCATCTTACTCATGAAGAAAGGCCTAGTAGGAAGAAAAGAGATATATATGTAATTTGATTGGTATCTTCTCCTATAGGGAGCTGAGGAGGCATATACATGTTCTGACAAGAATGTGGATTTGCTAACAGATACCCGTTCACGTTGTTTTGAATTTTTTTGTCGTTGCTGTTAATGGGGGTTGTGTTTTGTTTGATTATTTTCTTTGTATGGATTGAGATCAACTAGGAAAAAGATGAATAAAGAGAGGAGAGCTAGAGCTTCTTTTTTTGTTAGAGTTGAGTTTATTTATTACCTAGTAAGTATTATCAACCAGCTAAAGAGGAGGCGCACAGTGCTGGAACTTGCAAGCCAGAACTTAACTTTCAGAGTGAAAATGCCATTATGGGGACTGTGTGAATATGAAGAAGATCTTGCATGTGAATGGTAGTGATTAAAATATAAAGTACAGTGAAGAAAATGGTAATGTGATTTCTTTCACTGCAGCTTGGTGGTGTACTTTGTAATTGCTTCTTAAGTTTTAATGTCAGTGATATTTGCGTGTTTCAGATTATTATTAATAATTAGCCTTAAGTGCCTCCAATGAACTACTCAATTTCTAATCTGAACTTACAAATTATTTATTAATGCTGAAAATGTGATGAAAAGTAGTGATGAGAAGAAAAAGAGCTTATGCTTCTGATCTTCTAAAAAAGCTTTTTTCTGCACAGAAAAATGATTTTTTGGTAAGATTCAGTTCTTAAATAAATGATAAAATAGAGCTGAGGCATTTTATGGGCACTACATGGTTGTCTCGCATTATTGTTTTTACTTAAATTAGCCTTCTGTCATCACCCACTTACCAGTTCCATTGGTATTTTTGAAGGGAGATTTTCTCTGCAATATCTGAATTAAAATAAAAGAAAGAAGACTGTGCATTTTTTGGTTTATTGTTTTGGTTATTTTTAAGATGTTTTAATAAAAGATCTAGCTGCAGCACATAGGAAACATTGGATACAGGAACACAGGCAAAATCTAAACCATCTGAAAATGCAATTGATGAATACATTTGTCCCGATCATGCAGAATTATTCACTGGAATGTCTTGAAGTATTCATTTCTAATAACTTAGAGTGGTGTCAAAATTTTAGAGATACATTATGTGACCTGTAAGCATTAACTCTGGACTGCACTGATGTTCCATGCCTCAGTTCTCCATCATTAGAATAAGGTTAATAATGCCTTCCTTTTGTGCTTTTGTTTTCTTTTTGGTATATAGCTTAAATTTGGGAGTCTGGGACTCTCCACTGTGTATGCTTTATCAGCAGGGTGGAATCCTTGAGCACTACTGTTATACTGATCATAATAACAAATAATAGCTGTTAATTCATCAGCTATCAGGTTTTCTGTTCAGTGTTAAGATGGTGAGACACTTCAATGCATTCTCTATAAAACCCTGTAGACATTTTTTCATTACTATTCTGCTCATTCTGAAAATGTTTCCTATACCTACTACTTTGGGTTTTTATTTGAGTTAGAGCTTACATTAGCTGACAAGACTTAGTAATTTCTTATGTAAATCAACCTTCCATTTCTCACCTAGATTTATTTTCTCCTGAATTATTCTAACCCTTTCCCCTCCCCTAAAATAGAAAGAGTAGTGTATTTGTGCACTGGCAAACGTATGACACTTTCTCAGGGGAATATTTAATGATGTTAATTTTCAGAACCATAGAAACGAAAGATGCTTAGAGCTCCCATCATAAAGAACATACAAAGATGGGTTTGTCATCAGCATGCATGCAGTCCTTAGACTGTCAATTATTAAAGTTCAGGCATAGACAGTAATTTCTGGCCTAACTTAGTAGTTATTCCTGATTTCTAGCAGGCAAATACTCAGTGAAATATTTAAAGCTTCAGAAGGAGTACCTGCATAAAAAATAAAATGAATGCTAGTAGTATGAATTGAAAATGATTTGTTTATGCTCTTCCACAGTAAAATATGTTTTAATTTTTTCAGCTGCATTGCTGCAGTGATTTGAAAGCCAGATCACGTTTACCGGGGCATTATTACAAAACTGGAATTAAAGCTCAGCCTACTCAATCTATCTGTATCATAAAGCAGTCAGAAAAATGCTGATGACAGTTGAACTATTGATAGTTTATCAAGTTTTACGGACTAATGGAATGTAGATCACTAGTACTTGTGTTAATAATGATTTTATGGTACTGTTTTTAAACAAAGACATTGATTAAAGAATATCTGTTAAAGAATATATCTGATAGTTCTCTAGAAAATATTTTTTCTTTCTTTCTTTCTAAATCTTTTAATTGAACTGTAGAGAAGAACTCTGAAATCTAGATCACATGCTAAGCAATGTATCTGAATGTGATACACAGTAGGATTTATTTACTGTTTGTTTTCAGTCTTGTTTAAATTTCAGAGGTAAATGTTGAAGCTTTATGTCATATTTTGAAAAGTATCCAGTGGTGGCAGTTTTCTAATTCTTTTTTTTTTACGTTGCCACCTTTAAAACTGCACTTGCAAGCAAACTGGAGACATTGGATGGTTTTCATGATTAGCTGATGTGACGCTGTCATCCTGGTGAAACAGACCTTCTATATTCCAGGGCAGATTGCTGTGCTTTCTGCACTATGTGGTGCTCAAAGGTGCTCTCTAGCTTTAGGTAAGCCAGTACATTAAAAACCATGTCTTAAAACAAAGAACCATGTGTAGAAGCCAAATGATGGTCTGTGAGGCACAGGTAACTTAAAAGATGTCAGATTTTTCAGAAGTGGCTCAAGTGGGAGATCTGCATTATAATTGTATCCTAAAGAGGTAGGGACACTTGGTGTTGTGAAAAAAAAGTTCTTTCATAGCTGTCCTGATAACTACCCTCATGCAAGTACAGTTAAATTTTGCTAGTTTCATCAACCAGCCTTTAGACAGGTTCCTAGAGAGACTATGGAATCACTCCCCATGGACAAAGAATTGGCCCGGTTTGATCCCACAGCTCACCCTGCTTTGAGTAGGACGTTGGACCTTAGCGCTCCTGAGGTCCCTTCCAACATGAGTTATTCTGCATGATAGAGGAGTTATTTTGGGCAAAAAAGCTCACATGCGGGCACACCCCACACACACACACACACCCCTCCCACATTTGTGGACATACTGATGCATTTCCATTGGAGCTGTTTTGACATAGCTGTAGTAGACAAATAGGAAGTTCCTGCCCGTCTCATACTCCATCACACTAAATGCAAGGATGGCTGAGTGTTCGTCAATTGGTTCTTGAAATGCTGAACGGTTGGGACAAGGAGCACTGACAGCAAAGATTGAAGTCTAACTCTTCCCTCTCCAAGGGAATTCTGAAGACTGACAACGTTTTAGTAATATGGGATACATGGCATAAATTACTTAAAAAATTTCTTGAGGACATGGTTAGCAAGCCAGATCTCCGTTGCTTCCCCATGCTGAACTGTGAGATTAGTCACGTTTATTCTTTTGTTCTCTTTCTGGCTTTACTAAATCTTGGTAAGTCCGGGCGAAAGGAACAAGTTTCACTGTTGAGTTTGCCGTCCGCCTGAGAATTGTGCATAACATCAATATTCCCAGATAACAAATGGAATAGAACCTGTGTTGATTCCACACCATATAAGCTTAACTTAGTAGAAGATGGTGATGCTACTACTTCAGTGGCTGTGTTTGAGTTATGAGGCCTGTTCTGGTCATGCCTAACAGATCATGTAAAAGTAGTTAGAGGTCTGCCAAGTTTTTTGAACCCGACAGGACAGAAATGATCAGCAGTATCACATCAGGCAGGTAAGAGCCTACCTGAAAACCAAATTTCATTATTAAAAACTGTGGTATCTAGGATTTTCAGAAACCATCAGAATAGACCAAACATGAGAACACGTGTCTTGGTTGATATCTGAATTGAGCAGTATATAGTGCTGAATCACTGAAATCCTTTCTTCTGTCTGTCACCTTATGTCTGACAGCTCTGAGTAGAGCATTGTTTAAATGCTTATAAGCTTATTAATAGTTCATAAGAATCAGTTCTTGTCATTTTACTGACACAAGGGAATTCGTTAGTCCTTTCAGATGTCACAGCTGTGGTTTCTGATATGGCTAGTACCTCCCTCCCTTTTATTTTTGGCTAGAGAGAAAATGATTTGTCATTTGGTAAACAAACTTTCGGTAACACATAATTAAAATAACCTTAACTACAGACATTTTGCACCATATATCATTTGTTTTCTTTCTTCACTGAAAAGGAGTTTTTCAATACCAAATTTGACTTTAATTTTCCTGTGTCCACCTTAGAGTTAACTTTGTGAAGTTTTTAGTAGTATGTGTTTTGTTTTTTCTATTAATATTCCTTTATTAGTGAATGCAGCTTCCAAGCATGTTAACCATACAGTTCAAGAAAATATCTTCCTTTGGTACTTCAGAGGAAATAATACTGCTAATGACAATATTATTATTGTCTAGTTAATGCATATGCAGTCAAGCACATGGTTTTTATCATTTGGAAAGTCATTATCATTTTGTATAGTCCTGTACAGTGTTGGCATGAGCTGTTCTTACTCCTGTAGTGAAACATACGTGCACCCTGGCATTGAGAGAAAGTATTTTTATGCAGCAGTAGGCTTCTAAAATACATCTGAATTTAATATAGGGATAAGCATGTAGTTAATCAAATCATAGCGTATTTGTCATAGTCAAACCTGGCTTGACTCAGGGAATTTTACTTAATTTATTGGCAGTTAACACAAACTTAATTAGTGATTCATATATTGAGAAAAAAAAAAAAAATACAAACAATTTAACCCTTGGAGAAATACCCTTCCTCCCCCGGGCTCAGCTTCAGCCAAACACCTTTTCACCCCGCTTCTTACCCTTGTTTCTACCATGTGTTCTACACCATCCCTCCAAATTGGAGTGGTTGCTGTTAGACACTATTAGGCCAAAGCCACCTCTTCTCCAGGCAGAACAAGCCCACTTTCCTCAATGTCTCCTCACAGGGCGAGAGCTCCAGCCCCTGACCATCTTGATGGCCCTCTGCTGACTTTGCTTCAGCTTATCAGATGCTTGCAGTTGTTGAGTGTAGTGAAGTATAATGCTGAAGCACATAGCAGACCTGTTGAGTTCAACTTTGCTGTTTATTTAAGAATATAAAGTTGTTCTCTTTACCATATTAGCAAATACCTCAGGTTTCTCGTTAGTAAATATTATGGCATCTTCTTTCAGGTGTAACCTGATGTTTACTGCTTCTCATAGTTAATCTTTTGAGGTCAGCCAGAGAGTGTTGCTGGAAGTCTGGCAGAAAGAGCTTTGTACTGTTCTAATTTCTAGTGCTGTAAGGATAGTACAGTCAAACCAAAAAGATGAGAAAGAAAGGTGTTTTAAATGAAATTAACTGTTATTGTACTGAAATAGCCGAGTGTTATGAAAATCAGCCTCTCTGCTTCTCTCTCATAGTATATATATCTTTTCTCTGTAACTTCAGAAGCTGTGGAATAGCTTTTTTTTTTTTTTCCAATATTTTAAATCGTTGGAGAAAGATAATAAAAGGGGTCAACCTGTAGGTATAAATTACATAAATAACAGGGTGTTAATTTAAAGCTACATTAAATGGCATTATCAATCAAGGGAAGAGATCCCCTCTTCTGATAACATGTGCATTTTGGATGTTCATTCTACATTTGCATTTAGATTCATATTCATCATCTCCTGCATAAGTCACAGGTCTGAGAACTGAACCCAACCGACAGAAAATGTCTTAGTATTTTTCTTTCTTCTGTGTTGTTCACAGGTAGAGGAAGGAAATGAAAAATCAAGTAGAAAACTCAGGCATCCACAGGTAACCAAAAGTCCTGATCCTTCAAAAATAGAGGGTTTTTTTACTGACTTCAAAGAATGCCCTGTGAGACTGATGTTCAGCATGAGACAGAAGTTTCACAAATGTGTTGCTGATATTCCCTAGAAGATTTTCTTGTGCAAATATCTGAAAACTAAACCTAGACTAATTTACTTATATGATATTTTGTCATTAGTTGAACTCAAAATAAGTGAAGAGTCAGTCCTGCAAAAGTTGAGTGCATAAACTATCACTGAGACCTCCAAACACCACATTTTGATGCATAATCTAGGAAGTCTCTAACTTTCTCTCTACAAGCTCTCTGAATGGTCTGGTGACTGATGACTGTCAGAAACAGAGATGCATAAATCTATGTAGCCAGCTCAGTTGGTACCTGCTGGGATATTTAAATCAGGTTTTGTCCTTGACTTTCTTAGACACAACAGTAACAATTCTCACAGAACAGTTGTTGGTAAGATGATTTACTACTTCTTTATAGCTATTCCACTCTACCCAGTATCATAAAAAGTTGAAAAAGGTGTCTGGGAGAATACAGGCTGCTACTTGTAGGAAAGGGTGCAGGTAGAAGAAGAAGGGGTCATCTAGGTTGCTGGAGGTGAGTCCAGATAGAATGTTGTAAGAGGGTTGGAAACTAGTACTTGGAAGATATTTTCCCTTTTTATTTATGTTCTGATTTGGTTTTACTAGTTTCAGAATATATTCTTAGCCTGTCTGCATATGAAACCTGCAAAGGTCTTGTTTGTTTTCTTGTCTATAGAGTTGTAAGGACTGGTTGTGGAAAGGGCATTAGAAACCAGGAGAAGGATGAATTTTCTTGATCTGTCCTAGATAATCTTTCTTGCGTTAAAGAAAGCTGACCGTTAGAAATCCTCAGTGAAATTTCACAAAACCAGGGTGATACGTGGATTGAGAAGAATCTGAGGATTTCTGTCCTTTAAAGGAGTACCTTCCAGACCTTACTGAGCTCTTGCAAGCACGGGACTGCTGCCTGTTTGGTTTTTCAGTTGCACAGCTCAAGCTGTTTGCCTATAATAACTCAATAATGTTCCCTCACCTTTTACTCCCACCTCAAGCATCGTATATTTGCTTACAAAATACAGTAAAGTGACTGCGCAAGTTGGGGTTTTTTTAAAGTTTAGGTTTTTCATTCTGTACTGTATTTTATGCTTTTATAAGTTTTTTGCCTTTAGTGTGATCTGTGGACATGAATCAATGAAATGTAGATAACAGGATTATATATGACTTCTGAGTTAACTGAACATGCTTGTGGTTTGTTGATGTAATTCACATAAGGTACTGAAGATCAATTTCTTATGGATTTATTTATGTTGGCTAAGTATTTATCCAGCAGTTAATTCCAACAAGTTCCATTCTACCTTCACACCTGCTTAATGATAGGTACTTGCTTAAGATACTTAGCAGTAAACCTCTGCTAAGCAGTAGTACTGTTAAGCACTAGCTTGTGTTGGTATATTAAAGGTAACATAACAAAATGTGAACCAAGGAAAAAAGATAGAATAAGATATGAAAAACGAACCTAGAAGTGATCGAAGAGTATTTAATGGAAGTTAACTGACATGGTATTTGTACATTGATTAAGGTATAACGTCCCATGGATCAGGCACATCTAGAAGTTACATGCGACAATGCAAAGGGTTTGAGCATTATTTTTTCTACTATGAAGGCACGAGACTAGTAAGGCTTTAAAGAACAATGAAGTCCCTAACTACCTACTTGGATGAGCTGCAAAGTTAAAATATCCAGCTTAGAGTCACTATTGGTGCAAAATTGGGTTTTGTTTACTGTTACCTGTGTGCACTCACTGTCATGCGTATCATCGGATGAAGAATGTCATCTTTTGTGTCATGCTTGTATTCATTCCTATTAAGATGATGATTGTCATACAGGGCCATACAGAATTAAGTGCTTTCTCTACAGATACTTTTTCCTGGGAAAGGGCTTTCTATTCAGAAGATGCCACTATTGCTTCTTGTTCTGGTGGGGGAAAATCTGCTTTGAAAAATCTTTCCTTCGCTATAGATGCCTAAATGGGAGAGAATTCTTGAAAACCTCGCCATATGAATAATATGTCATAAAAATGGCAGCACCTTGAGTCGGTGCATCTTTCAGCATTTTGTTCTCAGTTGGTATTTAACTGCCTGTGATCAGACAAAAAGTGCTGACTTGTTACAGTTTCTTATATCCAAAATGCTGTTGGTGAAAGAGGAAACATTTACCATGCTTGGGTTTTGGTTAGTTTGGAGAAAGGCAGGTTGTGCTACTCTGGATAATTTCAGGAGTTTAAAAAAAAATAACAATAAAAAATAATCAGGAATATCCAAATAGCCCAGCAAATGAGCTTTGAAGTTTGCAAGGCACAAGTGCCTTCCAAATGTCTTTGCTTGTGAAGATGTTTCTTAGGAGGAGGAAATGCCTCACGAATTTTAATTTCTTTTCGTTACTAATGATGCAAATAGTCTCTTTCTCCTCTTCTGTTTTTCTCTCTCTCTTTTTTCCTTGGCTCGTAAAGTCTTATTAGGCAGTGAACTCTGTTTTTTAAAGATTTTGCTAGTGCCGTGGGTTCCAAGAGAATTTCTAGGCCATTATCTCAAACAATTGTGATCGATTTATTAATACTTTCTGAGGTCTTCCAATCATGTGTAACTGAAGGGAATTCATTCCAAATGCAGTCTGATTCTTATCGTTCATCTTTACTCAAGGGATTTATTGTAAAGGTGAGGATGCAGGTAAAGAAAGGTTTACAGGGTTGACTTGGTTTTGTGTATCTTTTATTTCTACAAAAAAACCCCATATTTCAGAATCTGCAGAGGAGAAAAATAGTATAAACATTCTTTAGAAAATAATTTAATTAAAGGTGTTTGCTATTCAATTATAGCTGTTTAAAAATAAGTAGCCAATCAAAAAAGCTCACTATGTAGAGGAAAGGGGGAAGTATATTTTTTAAAACAGCAACACATCCCTTTTAGGCAATGAATTTGGCAAATACAGCAGGATGCTATTGTCTTTATCTTTTTAAATTTATTATATTAAACATCTATTAAATGTAATTAAAATTTAATCAAGCTTTCCTGTAGAATTTTCACTTTTATAATTGCATTATGAGGATGCCTGTCATTATTAACTTGACTAATTTTTAAGAGGAAAAGGAGTAGAAACCTTGCTTTAATTAATGTAAAATGTCAGACCCTTGCTGTTTAATTTCCAGTAAGGGTAAGTCTATCTAGCTTGTGAGTAGCTGTGTATGTAAGAAGAACCCATAATTTATTGAATTCCTGAATAAGGATCCCCTTATCTTCTGCATCATTAAATAATATTCTTTACCAGGTGAAGAACTTACCTACCAGACTTGGTTTGACCGATTAACTACTTTCCACTGAGCATAGGCAAATGTGTTGAAGAATATTGTAAATGTTGAACAATATAAAAAGCAGGAAGTTAGATGGCAAGTGCACTTCTCATTATAAGAGCGTAAGAGCTCAAAAGGCAAGAAGGGTCTATAATGGGATACCAAAGAATGAGAATCTGCTCTCATAATAACAAGTACCAATCTCTTTAGAAGTTCTCTGAAAGGTTCTGATTTTCTCTTCTCACTCATGTGAGTGGCTTGATCGCTTTTCAGATGCATGGCTCCAAAAGCAGTGTCATTTGTCATCTAGTGGGACCTTTGGGTTTCGTGTTTTGATACTAATGGAAAAAGTGGTGCTAACGGAAAACAGAGGTTTCATCTATGTTTGCTCATTGTAAGAAGCTGCTTATGGGAGGATAAGACACAAAGAGCTTTCCCCTACTTTATTTCCTTCAAAAACATGGCAAAATTTCAGGCTTTGAAATCGTGAATGATTTCCTAGTATCTACTGCTGTACTGTAAAATGCAGTTTGACCTAGTGAGCATGAGGATGAAGATATCTCTTGCTCTATTGTCACTTAATCAGGCCAACTAAATTAACCAGTAAAATTGTTTGCAACAAGCTGCACTGTTCAAAGTAATGTAATAACAGCATTATAGACTGTTCTGGGGAAATCTGAGAGAGAGGAAATCTGTGAGAGAGAGCATGCATTACTTCAGGGTCAGTGAAACCCTGCTTTTGAAACCCCTTATGATTTACAGTGTCTCTATTGTCCTTCCTTTAATATTCAGAAAAGTTAACTGTACTTATCCAAATTTTCATATATTCTATATATAGAATTTAGCAGCAAACCCCATTTTTTTTCCAGAGTTTTTGGAAAAGGCAGTAAATAAATTACGTGCTTATGTCTCTCCTTAGTATCTCTCATTTGCTTGGCACTTGAGAAATTAATGTCAGGAAGAATGAACCCTGTATACAGGAAATGCACTTTTGGGAATGAGGTGCTTCACTGTATCAGCTGACGCCTGGTCATGTGAAGAATGACTGGATTACAAACTCTTGCTAAGGCTGAAAGCTCACAGAAACAATAGAACAGAACAATACTTGTTCAAACTTACAGTCCATGGCAGTAAAACTGTCTTTTGATACTATGATTTTATGCAGTACTCATAAAGCTTCTGTTGGCTCTGTTAATAAGTATAACGAATGTTAATTAATAAATAAAATGACAACATAATTTTTACTTGTAGATTATAGGGAGTCCTAATGGGCTGTATGGGTTTTTTTTGTTTTTCTGCAAGTAAGAAAAATAAGGCACAAAGAGGCAACCTGGACCTGTTCAGCATCACAGACCAGGTCACTATCAGAGCCAGCAATACTATTTAGTCCTTTTCATTATCAAGCAAGTAGGCCAGCTAGGTGAGTAAGTATTGCTTTCAGATGCCACAAAGATGTAGTATATTGACATAGCTTGCTCTGTCACAAAAGAGAAATTATGCTCACAGAGCAGGACTTCAGTTTGTCAAAACATTCCGTTACAATTTTGCTATGATCTGGTGACCCATCTAAGAGTATTTTAGTTGCTAGATTTATGCTTACATATTCTGGGTTGAAGAAAGGTGAAAAAACTAGGGAACGTTGAATAAATTAAAATGGCTGGTTTTGACCATAATCTAATGATACGAAGCAGAAGGACTGACTATTAAAGTAAATTAGTCAAATATCTGCCAAAGGCTTTAAACAATGTCTGCCCCTCTCAAGGTTTGTTATGACAAATAATATGCCATTTGTGTACTACGAATCCTTGGAAAAGAAGTTCTGGCTCATAAAATCTCTGAAGCTGGCTGACCCAATTTTGGTTTAGTGAGAATAATTTATCTCACTCTGGCTACCACCAGAGTAGACCAAATATGCATACAAACAGCACATATATTACAGCAACTTTGTATGGTGATGTTACTTATTAACTTGTCAGTATAATCTAAGGAAACAGATGAAGCTGCCTTACTGTGTGCATTATTTCTTTGTATCTCCCCGCACTTCCTTAAAAGTAAGTAAATCTTCAGCTGTGGAAATTCACTGCTGGCTGTGTAGTATGTATGGCCTTTATTTAATTGATGAACAGACAAACAGATTCTGTTATATTCATTTTCATGGTGATATTAACATGAAATTCCCTATATTTGGCATTATTCTATATACTTTTTTTTTTTCTCTCTCATAGTGATTTTCCAGGTAGGAAACTTCTCTTCCACTTCAAATTAATCAAATATTCTTGGCTTTTGACACTTTCAAATTTTATTTATTATCAGAAATAAAGCTGTGTTTGGTTTTTTTAATTCAAGCGGTTTGTATGCTGGTGGTCTCCTGTGTTTGCTACATGACCATCAGCAGACATAAAGTCTGCATTGACATTGATAAAATAATGTCAATAGACACAATACAGGATTAATTGGAGAGTTCGGCTTGTAGAAAATCAATTTATATACTTTTTCACTGCTTGAATTATCACTCTCAATGAGAACTACATGGGGCTGGCAGTAAGCACTTCCCATATATAGGTGACTTAAACTGCCACACTTTTTTCTGTATATGAGTTATCATTTATGCATATAAAATTAAATAATGTTCACAAACTTAGGAAACTTGACCCATTTGACTATGGGAAAAGACAGTTACAGAATCCTCAAATACACAGTCATTGCCTACTCTTGTCTTTCAATACCAAGCATAGTTAAACTGTTAGAATATTGAGCCTGAAAAGAGGCAAATCCTCCTACATTTGCAATGTTTGAGTCAAGGTTGTATCCCTTTATTAAAGATGTGCTATGGCTTCTTTAGGAGCTTACAGGTGGCATGCAGAAACTGTTATGCAAGGTTTTGTGATCGGTGCTGTTGCAGGAGGCCAGAGTAGACTGTCACGGTTGTTCCTCCCAGCCTCAGATTGAATGAATCTTTTTCTGTTTGACTTGGGATACTGGAAATGGTAACAGGATGATCGTGGGGTGAGTTTAAATAAAGCTGTTGACAACAAGCTGTTAAAAAAAAAAAACAACTTTTTTTTTCTTTTCTTTTTTTCCCACCAGCCTGAACCTCTCTTTTGGGAGCACTTAAATTCTTGATCACCCAAGAAGGGAATTGATACTCTCTAGAAGTGGTGTGTGAGAAGGGAAGACAAAGGGAATTATTTTTGTTTATTCTCCTCAAGATCAGAATCCTATAATTTAGCATAGTAAAAATAAAGGAAGAAAAAATCCAGGGAGCTCTCTGACAGTACTTTTCCAGTGAGACTCTCATGACAATAAAACACAGGAGAGCTAGAACTTTAGGGGAAAAAAGGGACTTGTTTGAAAACAAATCAGCGGTATTTTGGAGGAAAGAGGATCCCAAGTTTACAATATCCTAGGAGAGTCAATATGAACAAAACTGGGGAAAGGAAGCAGAAAATGGTAGATGAATGACACCTAGTAGACCTTGAGAAACGTGCCTGGCTCTTTTAGTAAAGCAGAAAGAATTCATTCATCCGGTTTTTAGCTCTGCAAGTTCCTTTAGCGGAATATGAATAGAAGTGATAGTCCAAATTTAATAGAATGGAAAAGACCAAAGGGTGACATTTTTAGGACGATAATATAGATAAAGACCAATGTTTATTTAATATTAATTTCATTTTACTGCAGGTTTGCACAGGCAGCGCAGTAGTTTACCCAGTATATTCCCTATACGACACTCATGTTTCAACTTTAACTCTTCCTGGGGGAATGGAGCTTATTGATGGCAAGCTTCCAACGGTGTAAACAAATCACACAGAAACAGCATTTGTCACACATCCAGGAAACATGGCACCTGGTATTACAACATAATTTAAAAGAAGATAATAATAACTGAAAACTGCCCATCAGAGTTTACTCCAGAGGCTTAATGGAGGGTAAATGTTTTGTATCACAGAGATACATTTTGCTATTAGTTTATGTATGCAGCAATTCAGCTATGGGTGAGACTGAATTTGTTGGGGTGGAGAAGGGGAAAGTAATTTGAGTTTTAAAAAATATGTAACTTGAGATATTTTGTTAGAGCAAACTAAATTCAAATAGATTTACAATCTGAAAATAATCTCTCACAGCAGGAATTTAATTCAGTAATATGTTGGGGAATTTTTATTGTACTCATTGAGGCAAGTTAAACACACATTTGTGCTTAAATATATGTTTTTTTTTTAAAAAGCATTGAAGAGAGTCCTACCACCATAAGTGTTTATACAAGCAGTCTGCAAAGACACATAACAAGCTGATTGTGATGCACTTGCAGTGGCCCCAATTCTGTGAGCGTTGGCATGGGGTGCCTCAGCCAGGCCTTTGATCCGTCCCCCAGTGCCAGCTCTGCTGCCCAAAGGTGGCCCCTGAGTACTGGCGTTCCAGGATGCAAGACAGCGCTGCAGATGTTTCTTACCTCGTCAGCAAGGGAAACTTCCCTCTCTTACGGGGAGTCCTTCCGCCTCTGGCATTCCAGCTTCCAGCCAATGCAGCCGCTTCTGCAGTTGAGCCTTTTTGCCCTCCATGCCAGATCATTTCTTTGGTCACAAATTACCACTGCTGAGCAGCTAAAATTTGAATTTCCCCTTCAAATACTTTAGCAGTGATGCTAAGCTTGTATCTATATAAAGTCTCTTTAACTTAAGTGGAAAAGAAAAAAAAGTAGTAAAGCTAGTATGTTGAACCCAAAGATAACCATCTAGCCCAGGATTTGGGTCTTATGGATGCTTGCTCTTCCTATGCTTTCTATAATTGGTAACATTTAAACTTTTTATTAATATTAATTTCATTTTTATCGTGATCTTTAAGGTTACATCTGGACACATGCATCCACGATGTATTGGGGAGAAAGGAAATTTGTTCAGTTTTACTTCTAGTACCTTTCATCAGGCTACTTTTGTTTGAATCTGCCTTTGCTCTGTATTTATGCTTACAGCAAGACACTTGTGAATCTTTATATTTCTAGGGAAGACCTTGTTTGCCTTTGCAGCTGTGGACTGTGACCTAGTTGTGTATCATAATCTTAAGTCTGTCTGCTGGAAGCCTGTTTGCAGAAGTTAGGTGTTACGGAGTTGTCATTCTGAAAAGCTAACGCTGATACATACGGGATCTCCAAAGACAGAATGACATCACTGATTATTCCTGAAAACTAGGTCAGTTGCAGCTTTTAAGAGCTAAATATTTAACTGCTAATAGTAACACAAGACTGCAGGTTTCCATTCAGTAGTCTAAGATGCACATATGCATTTTGGCCAAAAGCTAGTATGAAGCTCATTTGTCAGGAGGTTTACAGCTTGAAGATTGAAGCTTTCCAAGTGTCATGGACGAACCCCAGTAGGCAGCTAAACCACACACATGACTTCTTGTGCCCCCCCCAGCCTACCCGCTGGCAGGGTGTAGTAAGAAGTATAAAAAGCCTTGATGCTGTGTAAGCACTGTCCAGTAGTAACTTAAACATGGTTGTTTTAATCACAGATACAAAACACAGCGCTATGCAAGCTGCTATGAAGAAAATTAACTCTATCCCAGCCAAAACCAGTACACCAGGAAAGAAGGTACAGGAGCTAGTCTGAGTTGTCTATTCAGAGGGAACATGCAGCAGGAAATTATACTCACCAAATCCATGGATTTCTCTTTGGATCCGTGTGTTGAAAATAGCAGTACAATACATTGTCTATGTGCAGCTCCCAAATCAGTGCAGAAGACAAATCTATCTGCAATTACTTGTAGTTTCAAGCCACTCTCATCTTTTCCTACGTTTTCTTTCTTCTCGTAAATCCCTGACTCCTCTTTGTTGAAGGGGCATTCCTTCAGACTGTATTGTTTTAGTACTGACACACCACATGCTGTCTTGACTGCAGGAGGATATTGTCAAAAAATTCTTCCTGTAATTATCGGAAAGACTAGCAATCTCAGAGGATGTCCTCTGAAATATTTTCATTTTTTAATGAACATTATGTATTACCAGCCTGTGCCTGCTTGTGTGTTCTGGTAAAACAGGGCATCTTGAGGCTCTCTCTGTAAAAGTTTTGGTAGGAATTATTGCCTCTGAGGGTATACAGGTTTTTTTTCTTCAGCAATCCAAACTTTTTTATTAATGTCCAGCTTTTGTCACAGAAATTAGCCAAACAGCTTAGACCACCTATTCTCATCTACTGACTAAGCTCTTTACTGTCTCCTGCCACTTTTCATTTAATCACTAAGGTTTCTGTTTGCCACCAATTTTTTTTTTAACTACTAGGGACCCCTTCAAGCCTCATTCCAGCAGGACACTCCCAGGGAAGAATCTTCCCTACAGCCTTGCTTTCTCGCAAACTATTCTGTTTCTCTGACCTAGCCCCTTCTTAGCATATGCTCCAGAAATTTTCCAGGAGTAAATAACGGTCTGCTGTCATCAGTCCTCACCATCAAATACCTCAGCAGTGAGACAGCTATGCCAGATAGCTGAAAGCTGTTAATCCTACACACAGATCCACCACCCATAATTCTAATCAAATGTCTTTTCAAGGATAGACTGACAGATTTAAATCCTAATGTCAGTCTATAAATTCTACAAGTTGGGCTTTTAATATCCGAGTCTATGGCTATACTTTCTAATTCTTGAAATGCTTCAATCTATGCCTCCTTCCCCATCCCCTTTCTAAGACACCATCACAGGATCTTGAAATCCTATCACGGTTTTATCCAGGTGATATAAAACTGATCCCCTATATACTTCGATGCAAATGCGTTTTTCAGAAACTTCTCCCCAGTTAAAAGAATGAAGGCTAGAAAATGTTTTGAATTTTTTGATCAAAAACTTCTCATTTGGAATGGTGCCTCTATGGGCAGTGGTTCTGTTGAAGGAGGAAGTAATTTTAATTTCTCAGGCTGTAGAACATATACATCTATATCTGCATCAGATTATTGCCTTAGTGCTCAGCAGGTAAGAACCAGTATGAATCAGTTCAAAGCCCTGCTTTTCATTTTTCCATTTATTCAGATTTTTCTTCCTGTTGACAGACACCGTGGACATCAGGTTGCACAGGATTTTCTTTATGTGGACAATTACTTTATAACAAAGCATTGTTTCTGCCTTAGTGGTGAAGTCAGTATAGTGTTAGGTGAAGTAAGATCATTGGACCTCTGCATAAATACGCTAAAATTATACTGTATTCTTACCTTAGCATCTGTAACTTGTAGGAGTATTCATGTCTGTGTCATTTCCAGGCCCTCCTGAAACTCATCAGGCAATTTTACCATGAAGCACAAATTAAAACTTATGGATTTGCTGGGAAGTAGCATTCAATACACATACTACGTGCTAGAGGAGATGCTTACTAACAGCCTTGATTGATCTACTGACAGAATTTTCGTACTCATATTTCAGGAATGTATCCTGCAGTATGCCTTCAATGGTGGAAAATTCCAGAGATCATCTACAAAGGATGTGTTTTCTTTTTCTTCTTCTATCCAAACTGAAATCTCAGAAGTATTCCTTGCAGGAATTGTGTAGGCTGGAATACCTTGTGCAGAGCCCAGCTGCAGCTTCTTGAAGACCTCCTCATAAGTTGTGGAGATGCTGCTGTTAGGTGCCTCTGCAAGCCACCTTTTCTCCAGGCAGAATGAGCCCCCTTCCATCAGCCTTTACTCACAGCGCAAGTGCTCCAGCCGTTGACCATCTTGGTGGGCATCCGCTGAACTCACCCAGCTCATGTAGTCTTTCATTTACTGTGGAGCTGCCAAATACAGAGGATAATTACAGTCTCTTGGCTCTGCTGTGATTAATACAGTTCAGGCAACTTTTGCCCTTTTTGCTGCCTGGGCATACTGCTGGCTCATGCCCAGCTTGCTGTCTGTCAGGATGCTCAGGTCCTTTTCAGGCAGAACTACTCCCTAGCCAGGTAGCCCCTGGCTTGTATCGTTGCTGGACATTCTTCCTTCCCAGATGGAGGACTTGGCATATGTCCTTCCTGAATTGCATAAGGTTCCTCTCAGCCTATTGCACTGTTGACTACAAATGTTTGAGCTTCCTATAATTTCTATTAAAAAAAAATTACCTTTACTTAGTGAGTTCTGAGGAACTCAGAGACACCTCAGGAGTATTCCAGTATAAAATCTGTTATTCCGTTGTCCCACCTTGCTACCCTTAGATATATAAAAACTGCAGTTAAGATACTTTGCTCTGGATGCTTCAAAATGAAAGACTTCTCACTCAAGATTATATCTCCAGAAGTTGCATAAGATGAAAACACATGATACAGCCTGCCATGCTCACATCAGCCCACATCAGCTCACATCGCAGGAAAAGCACTGATTTCCTCCTCCTTTCAAAACACAGATATTAGTTAGAATTACCTGGGTGAAGAGTCTTAGGGAACAAAGTCCTGGGCAAATAATTCAATTTATTTCTGTGAATATTCATTTGGATCTTTAAACTAATTAATGTTGAGTGCTTTGAAATAATTCTGCATTTACTATTCACTTCTATCTGGGGAACCAATTTCTCACATGCAAATTCTCACAAGTAGCCTGAGCAGGAGCCAACTGTGAGCTACAAAATATGTATATCAGAATTCCCACGGCTCTTGTTGTCTAAACTATTCCATAAGGAACAGAATACCATTTAATTTCACAAATGATTGCAAAAAATGTTTGCCAAGATAATTTCTGAATTTCTTAAGGAAAGTTATCTTAATAAATTTATTCAATAGTTTTTCACTATATGTGAATTTCATAACACTTATGAAATTGTTCCCTTCAAATTCTAACATTTCGAGTAAGAATTGTGAATATGCCAAGGAAAGCTTACTGCTAAAGCCATGGACTAGAACTTTGACCTCAATCTTCCCTGTGTAAAATTGGTCTTATCGCGACAAGCTTTATTGTAGGCTTCAGGTCGGGACCAGTCTTTTATTCTGTTTGTAAAGTACATAGCACAATAACTCTTTCTTCCACATAATTCTTGATGTAACTTAAGACAAAAACCACCCATATTAAACAACAACATACTAAAAAGTGAATGAACTATTTTTCCAAAACTGGTAAAAACAATGCATCTTCACATTTAAGAATGACAAATCCTATTAAAAAGTCAATGGGAATTTAGATGACCAAGCCTCTCAAAGAATTTTTTAAAATCCTTTACTATATACTTAGAGTTGCTATATAATTTTAATGAAATAATAATTTTATAATTAGTGTGTATTTGAGCAGTCTTATGCTGAACCACTATGTTCATTAGCAAGGACTTTGCTCAGTAAAGAAAACTTCTGATCTGTTCCACGGTAATATTCTTTATCTTCTATTCAAAAGAGAAGACTGTTTGTTATATTACATACAGAAGTTCAGCAAAAAATGAGTTATTTATGAAGTGCCAAGAGGAATGCAAGTTTTTTATACACTGTTATGTAAAATAGTTAATAATTTTAAGGAAATAACCTACAATTAAGTGTAAATACAAAAAGCATGCTCTAGGTCAATCGTTGAAGAAAACAGCCTCAACAAAAAAAGGATGATTCTTTGTTCGGATTTTATGTTGCTACTTAAAGTGTGCTTCTAAAATTCGAAATTAAATTAATACTTTCTGCATGTTCACTGTAGCAGTAAATTACAAAATTCATTATAATTTATAGTTAAGAAAACAATTTGCTTTTGAAGTATGGTAGAAAAGAGGCAATGATAATGAAAATCATGAGTTCATTCAACTGTTTATGCATAACATAGGGATAACATTTTAATGCATGTCCATCAGTACAGAGCAAGACACATGATAAAACCCAGGGGTTTAAGGCCAGATATTATAGGTATTCTCTGTGTGTTGCAGAAATTCTGATCTTTTTATGAACTTTTTACTCTTCTACTGTCTCATCTCATCATACCAGCTCTGGTTGCGTACAACTTGCTACAGTCATCTCATAGAGCAATGTTTTGTGATAAAGAAAAAATTCACCTAACTTCTTTTTGGTATTTCATGCCTATATGGAGTTTAGGAACTGTAGCTCGAACAGTGCTGAGGCAAGGAATGGGCTGGTAGAAATCTTGTAGAATTCAACATGGGCAATTGCAGAGACCTGATGAACGGAAGCAAAGTCAGCAGAGGGCCATCGAGATGGTCAGGGGCTGGAGCACTTGCCCTGTGAGGAGACGCTAAGGGAAGTGGGCTTGTTCTGCCTGGAGAAGAGGGGGCTTCAGGGACACCTGTTAGCAGTCCCTCCAATACAAGGTCGGCAAGAAGATGGTGCCAGGGTGCGCACAGTGGCACATGGTGGGAGGGAGGGAGACAACAGGAGTAAGCTGGAAGAAGAGAGGTTCAGCCTGGCTACAAGGAAAACATTTATCCCCAGGAGAACAGCCCAGCAGTTAAGGATCAGGTTGTGCAGTCTGCCTTCTGGGAGGTTTCCAAGACATGACTGGATATTGCCCTGAGCAACCTGGTCTGACCTTACAGTTGACCCTGCTTTGAGCAGGAGGTTGGACTGGAACCCTCCTGAGGTCCTTTCCAACCTGAGGCATCCTGTCAGCCTAAGTCATCAGTAGTTTCTGAACTCAAGAGACTTGTTACGGTTTTGCTGAAGCTGTGTAATTACTTTTCAAACTTCCAGTGCACCAGAATCTCTGTAAATGACTGTGATGCCATTGACATCGGTATCAAAACACAGATATATTTTTTAGAATATTTAGTTCAGAGTTCTTCCTCTTTCCTTCTATTCCCTTTTAAATGTCTCTTTTACATTTTTTACACAAACCTGTTTATTCCATAGTTTTACTCTGGGGAGTTTAATATCTCTTTTACTTTACATCAGCATTTAGAGATATATTTTTCATATGCAGAAGCTAGGATATGTAAAAAAAAGAACAACAAAAACCCTCCAAATGCATTCCATTCTTTTTCCGACTCGTTAAAAGCACACCAGCAGGAGTTAGCTGGCTGATACATAGAGCACCTGGCAATCATTAAGGATTTTTTTTTAAGTGTTTCATAAAGTTAAAGTTTTGGGCTTTTTTTAGATTAGAGTTTTCACTTAGAGAAGTCTCTAATTATCTCTTCAAAATCAAATCAGAATTCAAATGGAAATAAACAAACAGTTAAAAACATACTCTCAAAAACTGATTTTTAGAACTTCTAATTTTGCCACAGGTGCATCTATAAATGGAAAAAAAAATCATTTAAAAGGACTGATGTTTGAATGTAAGTAGAGTTGTGGAGGCAGTGCGGTAAGCAGGTTTGTTGTCTGTGTGTCAGACTACCTTATGTTGTGTACTGTAGAAACTGCCTCATACAGTCTTACTCTTCTTTGCTACAACAGCTTTGTTGTGCTGTTTTATATGCTTATTTATATATGTGCTAGCACTTTTCTGGTTATTATAGACTTGCTATTCAGCTTTCAGTTTGATAGTTGAGTGTGCGTACTGCTCTTGATATTTGGGATTACAGATACAGTGTTATGGTAATGCTAAGTATGCATTTTTGCTTGTACTCATTGCTTTTTCAAAAATTACACACTTATTCAAACTTCTAAATTTGAGGGTGTCACAGCTAGATTTCTTACTAAGAATTGCCACATATTTTACTGTTTTTTAACTTGTTTTCTGGTGATAATTGCTGCTCTCATTCTTTAAATCAAGGCTATCCTGGAAATTTTAGTAGCCACTTGCTGATCGTGTTTTTCAACCCAAACATAGAAATTCCAACTTGGTTCCATGAAAGTTTAGTTGGTTGGCTGTCCTGTGGGGAATCACTGTGTGTGACTGTATATACTCACCAGCTCTTTGATGTCACTATTAATTGGATCCTGTATATGCTTTCTTTAGCTCTCCTGGTTTGATTTGACTGTTCCAAGGTTCCCTTTGTCTATTTGTTTCAATATTTTCCTTATTATTACACCTAAAATTTGTGGATTTTTCAAGAGTACTGCTGAGATCCCCAAAAGCTCATTTTTACTAGAAATATGAGTAGAGAATGTTGATCTTTTCCCTCTCTTTTATAGTGTCATTACTTGTTAGTTCTCATATTTAGTGGTTGTGTCTTCAGATCACTCCAGATGCTTATAGCTATAGCATGTGGTGCTTTTGTCAGGGTTGTACATTTATTGCTTGTTTAAGGTTAGTGGACTTGAATGATGCAAGTTTTGTAATACACCCTTGAGAATGTGCTTCCCAATACCAAATAGTAATCTGCTTTCTTCAATTTGTAGCCCATATTGAGCAGAGGACTACAGAGGTAAATAATAGCATAGCATCTGTTGTCTAGGAAATACAGTCTAAATTGACATGACGAAAAGTGAGTTGACCAAGGCTGTAGAATATATCTATGGCAGAGCAAGGCTTGCATCTGCTTCAGTGTCTTGGTGACAGCATGATTTTTTTTATCCCAGCAGTGTGTGAGATTCTTCATATCAACTGAACTTTTATTTCATGAATCCCATCTCTACTACCAACCAGTCATATAATGTAAATTAGAGGAGAGAATAAAGTACATTTAGGATAGAGATAGATGGGTAGAGTTGTGTATAAAGTGCTTTCTTATGTGTCTAAGCAAACACATAGGATAGTCACATCTCTTCACCAAATGAAGCAAATAAAAAGATAATTTGATTAAACTGTTAAACCCCAGGTACTCTTAATATGACCCAAACCAAGTATGGAATCATGTTTTATGAGATACTTGCCCACGAAAAAGGTTGGAATTACTGTTTCTTTGTCAGTGTTTCTATTTAACTGCTAGCTGCTAACTGTTTTTTGAAATACTTTCAGAACACATACTCATACCTGCCAAACAAACAGTGCTGTACAACACTTAGGATTATTTCCTCACATTGACTTGGAGGATTATAACTTCCAGTTGCAAAGAAGCAATTCCATTTTTGCATGTAATTTTTTAGAAATGCTGTCAGCAATTGCATTTTCTCTTGCTCTGAGATACTGTTAACATTATCTAATACTGTTAACAAAAAAAAAAAAGAGATAGTATTCCTCTTCATTTTTAAGTGGTGACCAAAATACTGTTAAAAACTGTATTTGTAAATTTTTAAAGAAACACACATTAAGCTTAGTAGCATTGCAGAAAACTGGCAATCCAGAACACCCTTTCCTCTGGAGACTGAGTATTCTGAGCCTACATTATAAAACAGAAGATTATCTGATGCTCAGAGCTAGTCTGGTAAAACAGAAGTAACTTTCATTCCTATTTAGTAACCATGCGGAAAAGCAAAAGTCTTGCAGAAGACTCATGAGTATCTGCCTAACACAGCTAAAGAGTTTCCTGAGACAAGTGAAGTGAGAACAGACACCGAAGTCAAAAATAATTTATGAAATTATCTTAGTATTGACTAAAATACTGAGCAGCTTGTCATTGGAGAAGATACTTGAGGAAGGTTTACACTAACCTGCAGGTTAGGAAGAATACCGAATGGTTACAACAGATAGATAAAGGTATTCTATGATTTTAAGGTTTTTTTTTAAAGTAATCTGGATATTAAGTCGGTTATTTTATTTTTATATTATTATTTTTAATATGGTATTTAATAGTTTTATTTGGGCAGGAAGAAAAAAAGCAGCATGAAAGGGAAGTAGAAAATACATGTTCGTAGTGTTACCTTTATAGGAATGGTGGAGATGCTACACTTCTTGTATGCTCTCTCCTTTTCTGTGTAACACAAACTTAGGCAGAGCTGTAAGACTAGTAGAAACATAGCTGAAGTTTATATGGTTCCCCAAAGCAGAAACTTTAAAAGTCTTTCAGGGCTCTCCTAAGGTGGAGGGTGGAAGATCCTACACCTGTGAGTACCTTCCTCATGAACTGCTGTGATCCATCAGACCAACTGGGCCGTGGGGCTGCTCCCTCATGAGCAGTCCTGGTAAACTAGTGCAACTAAACCATGCATTCTGTCATGCCTGGGTGTTGATATTTGTTAAGCATTGCATTCGGAGCTTCAAGTGGAGTATTTCAGGTACTTGTGGTAAGATACATGTCCCTACCAAAGCTGAATGGGGTGCTGGTAAGGGATACAGGGATGTTCTCCCACACAGATTATGTACTAAACACACACACATTCCCATCTGTCACTCAGTATTCCAGTTCCCATTTCTTCTTCAGCAGTCTCTGAGGATTTAATATTTATGGCTGTGTGGCTGGCAGATGGAAATACCAAAGTAGAGGATACAGAGAGGGATATGCATGTCATGAGAGACAAACAAATGTATTTAAGAGCTATCCTTTGATCACAGAGGAGTTTGAGGGCTGCAGGAATAACCTGAGTTCAATGCTCGGGATGAGTATTCATAGCGTTTTACCTAAGGATTGTCTAATCCTATCATCTGTGGTAGTTAAAGACAATAAAGGCAAGGGGGAAAGATGTGGCTGCTATTTGCAGGAGATGGTACTCAGACTATGATTGGTTCAATGTAGTATGGTCTCAGTGCTAACATCCTAATAGAAAGCAAGTCTTATGTAGAGCTGGCTACAGCATAGAGAACCCTATGGCTGCTGAGGCAGCCAGGCACCAATCCCATTTCTCCTCTAGGTAACTTTGTGGGTCAGTTCTCACTTTTTGTGTGAGTCTGGGTTGTATCAGGTACTGTTCAGTCCCAGGAGTGGAGGTAGATGTCCTTAAAAGCTTGCTATTGTAAATAGGACCATTTTGGCTTAGGCATGTATTAAGCATCACTGGAGGTAACTTACCTTGAAGTAGCCACAGATAACTGTCAGACAACACTTAAAAAGTTTGGTCTAAAACCATTCCAGACTGCTGGAATTAAATACCTAAAACTGCATTTTTTGGTCAGACTGACACCAAAAAACATGCTGTGAGGAAACCATTACTAGGAAATGTAAGACACATGTAAAATTTGAATTTGCCTCCAGTGTTAATTACCAATAAATAACTACACTTTGATTAGGAAGATTTCGTAAATCATTATTAATGCTACATGATGAAGGTTATATTGGTAATTCATTTGATATATAGGACATATTTCTTGCCACTTGTTTGCAATGTGTTAGCAGTAAGCTTAATAATCTTTGGTTCTAAACTAACTGCATATCATTTTCTGACCATCTAAACAGTAACTACTTATTTTTTCTAATCCTTTTCTCTCTTTAAGAAGGGCTTTTATGGAAGGATGCATTTTGTCATCTGGCTAGTGGCTAAGTAAATTCTCCTTCTTTTCTTCAATCAGATTTAGAATTAAAGTAAAGGATGACAATAAGTTTTTGACTTCTCGTAAGTTTTCCATATCATATGAATTTATTGCACCAATACATTAACTTTTCCTTCATCCAGAATGCAGTAACTCAGCATATCCAATTTTTTTGCAGTCGTGGCAATTTGTCCAAACTTTGTTAGATTTGAACATTCAGCAGTTAAAGATAGATAACATAACACAGCTGAACATTTTAGGAATCTTTTACTCATTCCTTATTGCATTCTGTTCAAGCTGCTAATATTATCTAAATGTAGAAAGAAATTCTATCTAAAAGAGGTTTTTTTCTTTCAATTCTGGTAGATAATTCCTAGATCTCTCATGCAAAGTAAAATGGTCAATTATTGTAAAAAAAGGAAGATAAAGAATCAACAAGGATTATTTTAAAAAAAATCTTGAATGTAAAATATTTAATAACAATAAGAATTTTTAGTTATTGGGATTTCTCATTCTGTCTGGTGTTGGTCAGTGATTTTTAAGATCATGCATATTTTACTTCCAAAAAAATATATCTTAAATTTCAAGTCTGTTTTCTTTTAGTATGGATTGTGATCCTGTCCTAGTGCATTAATATTTCCAGTGAAGCAAGCAAGCAGATTTCATGTAGTAACTTCACCCTCATAAAGGGCAATTTTAGTAAAGGTGATGCTAGGGAACTTGCAAATTTGAATTTGGTTGTTTGAGACAAACAGGGATTTGATTTGATTTGATTTGATTGTGCTGGCATTCAAGATCACTGCGGTACATGCTGCAGAGAAGTTGGAGCTGACTCTGTCAAGCTGCTGTTGCACTACAGTTGATTAGCCCTTGTGAGAGGCAGGAGGTGTGAGCACAGACACAGCACATCACTAACATGGTAACACTGTTCTGTGCCGAGGTACCAGTCAGCGCTAGCCTGACCTCTCTGCTCTGCCATGTGCACTGTAGATACACGCTGTTTTGATTTGCTATCTCAAAGTGAATTCATAGTTGCTTTGGGTTACAAGGAGACTTCAAGAGATTGTGACTGAGACAGAGACAACTAAATCTGGAATAACAGCTTGAAGAGCTGCGACCTGCTTGTCCTTTTCATTTCAGAGTGGTGCTAGCTTAGCTCCAATGACAAAGTCAGTACAATATAGTATCATTCCTTTCAAAAGCAAATAATGGGTGAAAGAATCACATGCTTGGGTGATGCTTGATTCTGGAAAAATAGAGGCCTCACAATAGCCTTACTACTGACCCAGCTCAGACAAATCCTGATGGTGAGGTAAGGTTAGACAGGAGAGAGCTAATTTATTTAACACTCCCATTCAGTCTAGTATTGGTGATGCTCCTGTATCAAGATGCATCACAGAAATATTTGACATCTAAAATGCTCTGTACAAGCATGCAGGAGAACTGATGAAACTCAAACCAGAGAGACCAAACAGCTATTATACAAGAATTTTGCCCAGGTAATATTCATAATTATAGTAGTGTAAATGCCTGATCTGTGTAATAAGTTTGGCAGAAAAGGTAACAGGTGTAGCAGTTTGAGAGAAGCTGGTTGGATTTCAAAGATTAGAAATGTCTGGGCAGGAGAGGAATTAGCAAGAATCTTTATCCTTTGGTGATGAAGACAGCTTTCTCAAGCGATCCTTTCAGCCCCTCCAAATGACTTCCTCACCACAGGGGGCAGAGGATATCTCTTATGAAGTAGCTCAACCAGAAGTTAGTTTTGATGCAGGAATATTGAGCGAGATTCTGTACATGTCCTGTGAAGAAGGTCAGGCTAGCTATCTAGCCATTCGTTTTTGGCATTCAGGTGTCCTGTGTGAAACTATTAATAGCTTTTAAGGTTTGGTTACAGACTGGATCATATCCAGTGGAATTTCAGTAAGCTAAGTAGAGTGTGGTTATAAACTGTGTTGTAGAAGCCATAGCGGTACAGTATGGCTTAGGACTGAGAATTTTAGCGCTTGATCACTGCAATACAGCTTCTTAATCATAAATACTGTGGGGTTTTTATTGAGTTATTAGAAACAACAATAAAAAGCCAAGCTGTTTTAATAGATACACATCATATAAACTGCAGTGAAATTGAGATGGTTATTACTCATTTGCTATAGAGTAAATTGTGTTGTGATTCTTAGTGAACTGCTGTACCTACAATTCCGCAGTCTTGTCATAAGTGAGAACTATGCAATATGATAGCATAGCCTGTAAAAAACAAAGCTCATAGTAAGAACACGACTTAGATTTCTTCAGGGCCTAGCTGATGTATTTTTTTTTTCCTAGAAAAGTTGTTGGATTGAAATTTCTCAGCAAGTTGCTATTTTCAATACTCATCCGTAACTCAACAATATGAGAGTTTGTAGTACATGATAATGTGTTCCATCAAAGAGTTATGAATGAACAAACTGAACAGGCAGTTAAAGGCTTCTTCTGAGAATCCTCTCAGCCATGTCCTCTACCTGTGTAAACAGTCTGGCTCCACTGAAGTTGCTCCAGTTTACCTCAGCACCTGACTGTCTCTTGAGTCTTAACTGGCTGCAAGGGAAGAGAAGTCATCTACAGACACAAATAAGTGCTTTCTCAGTTGTTTCATGTCGAGGTATTGAATGTTACAAATGAATATTGAAACAAAAATAAGCCAATGCTGTTATTGATTAGAGTAATGCCTTTATGAAAGCAAATGGCCACATAGCAGTATTTGTGATATCAGTTATTTTTCTGCATATTGCAAAACCTGCAGCACCTGAGATACCACCATGGCTGACAGCCAATCCTGAGACAGCTGTGAAAGGACAGGCAGCCTCCCTCCCCCAAAGCCTAATGTGGCCTCATCATCTCTTCCACCTGTGCCTGGGTAGCAAACAGGAACCAGCTGTGTAATTTGCACACCCCACCCAGCAGCAAGTGAGAGGCTGTCCTGGAGAACTTCTGGAGAAATTGTGATAGAAACAAAGGACAAACAAAGCATGCTTGGCACAGAGAGCAGGAAGAGGATCAGGGAAAGCACTGAAGTAGGCTCTACCTTTGAAAGGCTGGTGTCTACAGGAGCAGGATGGAGAGGCATGAGCACAGTGCATCAAACTGCTGCTTGGACTGCCAAGTCACTCACAGGAATGAAAAGGAAGGAGAGACCCCTGTTGCGAATACAGGTATTCTGGACTGGGACCTGGAAGAGCAGATGGAAGCCTGTAGAAAGAAAGGTAAGAGAACCAGAAATAAAATAATGCAAACAGAGGGGCATACAAACATTGAGTAGCCCAAAGGTTTTTTTGAACTTTTTTGAGGACATGTTTGAAAGTTCCAGTGAGATAATGTGGGAGATGCTCCTTTACAGGTGTAGGATTATTCCTGATCAGAGAGAAACAATTCAGAGCAGTAGAAACAGTTCTGTCACCATAACTACAGTAAGGATTTTTGCTGATACTCCTACGGCATGCACATATCATGCCTCATTACACACCTGATCTAACAGGGCTAGCAAAAACTTAAAATATTGTTTTAGCTTTAGTAACTGTTGACACCTGGCAACAACCCTGCCATCTTCTAGGGTGAGCTCATTGTGAGTCAGAATAGGGAAATCTCTCATTTCAGCTGTACTGAGCAGAAGTACCCTACAACAGGGAGTTTGAGATACCTGACTACACAGGACACTTGTATTTTGAACTAAATGAATATGGCCATAGTTACCTGCATGTCATTCCTTTTATCCCCTCCAGCTGGGGCTATTCATCTTATTTACCTCTTGAAAGAGTCTGCTCTGTAAGTGCTCCTAATGGTTAGTGCAGCACCAGTCACTTCTGTACAGCTCTGTCTGCAGAAAATATCCCCCTTAAACTATCTTGCATTTGCTCCCTGAAAGCCACATTGTTGGAGAAAGACTGGAACTTTTTTGAATACAGCTTTGATCACAAACCGTGCCGCTATCAAGGGTTTCTGCTGGCACAAAGCACACCTTTGTTATAGGCTTTTGGCACTGCACTAAAATGCAAATCTGTACAAGAGCCAGGGGGGCTGGAGCCAGAAAGTTATGTGACATACAGCAATACTAAAATATCACCTCATGTTCTAGTGTGTGCTTATGTCTGTATGTCCAACACATACCACCTGCTTTTTCTCTAACACATGCAAGCCTAGGCTTGCAGATGGACATCTGAGAGACTCAGAAGAATGGGTAAAACTATGAAAACAGATTCATGGCTTAGTAATTAGACTTCACAAGGTATGTGGATTTGAAATATTAAGTCACAGAGTTGTATTCAAGTAATACTACAATCAGAAGCATGTCTTTACTTTCAAGTAACTATTTCTGCTGCAAAAACTATTGCTCTGTGTGTATATATACACACAGCGTGTCTTGTCAAACTTCACATTTTCGATTTTCTTTGTCTTTTTGATGTTTTAGGTATAGGTAGTTTGAAATTTTTGTGTTTCTAAAACTGGCACTAAATGTAGAGCTCGAAGGCTAACCAGAATTATCTTAGACTATATTATGGACACAATACACTTCAGAGTAATTTTCATATAGGTTAACTCAATAAAAATTACTCTTACACTTTAAAAAGAAATGCATGTTCCACAATAACTCCTTATTTCTGTCAGGATTTAGTTATATCAGACAGATAGGTAAAGCAAGCACTTCTGGAGACAGGAATTTATTATAGTTTATATAACTTTGTTGCATATGACAGCTGCTAGAATTTCCCAGGCTCATAATTAATAATGCTGGCACTGGGAAAGAGGAGAGAGAAACAATCAGAAGAGGTAGCATTTTACTATATTGAAACCAAGTGAGATTGGTAAGGAGAAAGGCTACTTGAGGAAGAGTCATTAAAAATATGAGCCAGCACAGAGATGTTTTCATATTTTCCTCAGTTAAACTAGAAAATGAGAGCTGAGGATTGACCCATTAGAGTTAAGAAAAAGACTTGTCCTGGGAATAACTGGGGGCGCGGGGGAGGGAGGGGTGGGGAATGCAGGGGATTAAAATCTTAATGGCTTAGAATCAGTATGTTAATATTTTATACAATTTTTTTTCATAGCCTCAATTATCACTATTTTGGGATTAAATCAAGATTTCTTGACACAAAGTGTCTTGTAATTTTATTTATGATACCTCACTCAGCCTTTTTGTCACCATCTGTAAAAGATATATGAAAGGTTTTACTGGTTTGCCTAAATTTAAGAGATGATGGTACATCGTCATTTTGTAACTTGGTAATAATGTGCATATGTGTCTTTTATTATAGAGAAAAAGATTATTGGCTTACAATTTTTTTTTTAAAGAAGCATTTTTTCTTGCTTTCATAGATACTCTTTTCCATACGACTTTCTAGAACAATGTTGGAAAAGCTTAGTTCTGTTTTAAGCTAGAATTTTTAAAATACTGTTTACAAGTATGCTAAATTTTCAGAT
Organism: Fratercula arctica; assembly: GCA_947846985.1. Classification (NCBI taxonomy): domain Eukaryota; kingdom Metazoa; phylum Chordata; class Aves; order Charadriiformes; family Alcidae; genus Fratercula; species Fratercula arctica. The sequence goes on from CANTUZ010000010.1 coordinate 35,348,300, forward strand.
ATATTTTATTCTTCAAGGTAACGTAGAAGTTGTCTACAGCTACTTCAATAGTTAGGGTGAAACAGAGCAATCATCTGAAATATTAACAGTATACCATTTGTCACAGTGCGCCATATCACATTTCTTTATTACTTTCTTGTGTACTTGACAGGACTACTAGAAGGTTTCTTTTACTGTTTTTTATCAGTAGGTCACCAAAATACAATAAAGAATGTTTAGCTCTTACCTAGCAATACCCATATATTGGGGGTAGGTTGCATTTCTTTTCAAACTATTTTACTGTAGAGAAAAAGATGCCTGTGATCAAACATAGTCTATATGGCAACAACAGAGCATGTTATTCCCTGTACTCCTTCTACTGCAATTAAATCCAAGAACAAACCAAGTTACAGAACAAGAGGCAAATTTCACCTCAGGGTAATAAGCAAGGATGTATAATACTAAAGTAGAACAGAAGCTTCCCTGATTTTTCAGATTTTTGCTTGTCTCCGTTTTTGAGAAGTAGAATAGGAGCTGGAACATACACTCTTCTTTTGTAGCATTTCTATTAGTGCTAAAGTGCACACTTGGTTCTTAGAAAGAACTCCTTCAGCTTGGTCAGCCCAATTTAGGGGACAACAACAAGGGGGAAAAGAAGGGCAAAATCTTTTTAAAGTACTATATCAAAGTTACCTTGCTTTTTGAACCCACTCTGTCAGGATGGGATGAGAAGCACTAGATGCTAAGGCTGGACCCTGCAAATGGTGTCAGCAGAAGCCAGGAAAGAGGCATCAACATCCCAGCTAAATACTTTCTTCCTAATAGGCAAAAGTGTTCAGCTGATGAATAGTACCAACCTTCACACTTCTACCAAATTACTAATTAAATCCCACCCCTAATTAATACAAAATTGCAGTCCAGAATCAGATGGATTCTATTAGTGCCTTCTAAATTACATCTAACAAAGAAAATATCCAGTGTATTCAACAGCATTTACTGTACCTACCACTCAGTCATTTGTCATTAAGTTTTATTCTCAGTCTTTCCTGCTCTTATCCATTTTCTTAGGTATTCCTAAAATCCAGTTGGTTAAAGTTGAAATTTGAAAGCCTGAAAGTATTCGTGGTATATTTGGTTTATTCCATAACTTTAGCCACATGGCAATTTTTAATTTCAGCTGATAGTACTGAAGACAAGCAAATTATAATTTGAGGGAGCAAATGTTTTCAGTGTTGTTTCAGTTATTTTTAATCTGTCAGATTCAGGGACTTCCTCATGGTTCCTGAATAAGAAAAATTTGAAGATACTGGTCTGTCACTATGGTTCCTGCCAAAAAGGCAGGTGAAAAACTCAAGAGTTGTAATAGCTGCCATGATGAGCAGAGACAGTTGAGAAAAGCAGGCAACCTTGGACTGAATCATTTATGAAATGTTCATTTTTTAAACACCAGTACTTTGCTCTTGTTTATAGATAAAAATAATTGTATCTGCTGTGGTCATGTTTTCTCCTCAAACAAAGGTTATAGTCACTCTTGTCTGTATATTTTATTGCTAAAGTGCTTAACAACAAGCAAGCCACTAGTTACAAATGGAAGACAATGAATAGTCTCCCCTTGAAAAGTGTAAGGCTAGCTGTTATCATAGAATGGTTTGGGTTGGAAGGGACCTTTAAAGGTCATCTAGTCCAACCCCCCTGCAATGACCAGGGACATCTTCAACTAGATCAGGTTGCTCAGAGCCCCCTCCAACCTGACCTTGAATGTTTCCAGGGATGGGGCATCTACCACCTCTCTGGGCAACTGGGCCAGTGTTTCAGGTATCAATACAGGCCGGGGGATGAAGGGACTGAGAGCAGCCTTGCCAAGAAGGACTTGCAGGTACTGGTGGATGAAAAGCTGGACATGAGCTGGCAATGTGTGCTCATGGCCCAGAAAGCCAACCGCATCCTGGGCCACATCAAAAGAAGTGTGGCCAGCGAGTCGAGGGAGGTGATTCTGCCCCGCTGTTCTGCTGTGCTGAGACCCTGCCTGGAGTCCTGTGTCCAGCTCTGGGGCCCTCAGCACAGGAAAGACATGGACCTGTTGGAACGGGTCCAGAGGAGGGCTATGAAGATGACCAGGGGGCTGGAGCACCTCTTCTGTGAGGACAGCCTGAGAGAGTTGGGGTTGTTCAGCCCGGAGAAGAGGGCTCTGGGGAGACCTTATTATGTGGGCAACTACCTTTTTACCCGATTCTTTGACATGTTACTCTAAAGTTAGCCAGTTACTAATATAATTTTACGAATAGTGTCTTTTTCTGTCTCTAAATTTCTCTTCCTGTTTAGTTTTGATTTTGAAAATTGTATTACGGCATTTGGAAAAGAGGGAAGGAGAAGGCGTATTAGCTTCAGCAAGAGATACATAGAGACACTTTAAGTAGGGGTGGGTGTAAAACATGTAGATTATTTCTGTAGAAACACAGCACACTTCAGGGAAGAAATTTTTTTGGCTCCCTGTTAACATCAATTGTTAAAATTAGTTAAAATTCTTTTATTATGAAATTTACTTGGCTTGCAAATATTGTGGGTAATGATTTTTTTTTTTTTTTCTGAATAAGCAGTTAAGTGATTTGAAACCATTTGTATGGTATATATGAGTAAGAGGAAATAGCTTATATGTGTATTTGCAAGGCTGCTAGTGAGCATGTAAAACTTATTTTCAGACCAGTCTGTTCTGAATTTATCAGTTCTTTATTGGAGAATTAATTATATAGGAGAACATCCCAAATGGAAATACAATGCCAGTCTTTACTGTGGCCTTTTGAAATGTTGTCAGTCTCTATTTTCAGTTAAGGGATGTGTTACTCTGTAAAACTGGCAAATTCACTATTGTTGAAGCTTAACAGGTATTTTAAACTTGAGTAGGAACAGTGTCTTCTACTGATGTGCATTGTTAAAGAACTGCTCATTACACAGGCATATCTCTGACATTATGAATTCAAGGAGGTTGCCCTTCCAGCAAAGCTTTCTCCACACCATCAGCAGTCTCTGTGACACTCCGTATTACACATAGCTACTGACATAGGTGAGAACTTTGCCTAAAAAAGGCTGCCTAAACAGCCTAAAAAGCAGTTTTCTGTACTGTACTTGAGGAACCGGCTAGTGTACTTGTCTCATTTGTGTTTTATAAAACTGCACCAAAAATTTAATGCAGTTTGTTATTTTGCGTGGAGGTGGCTCAAAGTTTTCCCACTAAGTGATAAAAGAAATGCTGAAGCACTTGCATCCTGTATTTGGTCTGAATCCCTCTTTAAATCAAAGCTCCCAAATACACTAAGGAATGCAAATAGGCAGCGAGATGAAATAAATCATTAACAACTGTCTTATAATTAGAAAAATGGATGAATTCTCTGACAAGCAACTCGGGTTTTATTCAAATCTCATCTGTCAGAAAGCACTCTGAGAAATAAAATCACCAGAGTAACGGGTCAAAGTTAGTTATAAACGTATCAAATAACGAGGGCTTCTAATGAAGGAAGGGTCACTGCAAAGGGCTGTGAGAGCAATTACTGTGCTAGTGTTATAGCATGTGACCAGCTGTGGTCTGTGCTGGCATCGGGGGCTTGTGGGGTACTTTAAATCATTGACACAGTGGTGGCTTATTTCCTTGAAGTACTAGAAAGCGAATGGCATATTCCTTTCTTTGGTTTCCTGAGTTACATAGTCAAGGGATACATACTAAGGTAACTCAATGGTGATTTGAATACTGCTTTTCTGATGTCAGAATTTTATTTTCAGTTTGCAGCTTGTACTGTCAGAGGAGTTTGGGTCACTTCTGTAGCCCAGCTTATGTAAGATTTATTATAAAAGCAAGTTCCTTAGGGGCCCCAGAGCTTGAAATACTTACCTGCCCTAGAAGGAGGAGGGAACTCGCTGTGATGTTTTTTTAAACAGATGTGTTCTGATCTGGCTTATTTTCTAACCATGATTTGTTGGTATCATGCAACCTTACCCACTCAACTGACCTGCTAAAATACATACTGAATTTCTGTCAAACTGAATGAACTTGGAATATTTTGTCAGCAGTTACAGAATTTACAGGATCTTTACCCAGTTAAGTGGAAATCAGAATCTGGCTGTGAAGTTTTGCTTAGATGTTGCTTTCATTGCTTTATTTCCTTCCCTCTCCCCCTTTTTTAAGAGAGTAAAATAATCCATTTATGAGACCAGCAAGCTATTCATAGATGCTGCGATACCCAACAGATCTGAGTTTGCTTTGTTTCAAGAGTCACCTTGTTTTGGTTTGTGTCTTAATAAAAACTAGCTTTAGAAGTTGGAAGGCTCTGGTGGCACAAGCGTGCTCACTTTCCTGGTGCCTATCTGTTTTAGAGGGTAAACGTTCATGTCAGCGGCTTTGTCTTACGTGCCTGTACAGAGCATTTTCTGCTTTTACATTGAGGGTTGTATAAATACGCAAGAATGTAGCTTGTTCTCTATACAGGATATTGGAGTGCTTTATGTAAAGGTTAATGAAGTCCTTCTCACAACACATCTGAGAGTTGACATTAGCCCTGTTGTGAAGTTCTGAACCAGAGGATGTGTAGGTTAAACAGCTCACACAAAGTTGCACATTAATTCTGTGGCAAATATAGGAGGTTTTGGCTCCCAAGATGAGTACAAAGCTTTACTTTCCATGCCTAGCAGCTTGTATGTAAATGTTAGTGTAGTTAATGCTTACCTAAAACTGTTTTGATTAACAATAGTAGATTTTCCAGATAAATACTCCAAATGAGCCTATAGGGATAAGGTTTCTTAAGCTCCAGAATAAAAAAGATTTTTTGTGTACCTATTTTTATTTTAAAATTAATGCTACGAAGGAGAAAACATAGATGCTTTCCATCCACTCTAGTTTACTATCCCTGAACATTGTAGGTATGGGGTGCTGAAGGACTTGAAGTCCTATAAAGTTTAGTTGTTCATTGGCCTAACAATCCTGAGATACTACGCTTAGATTCTACTGTTATTTGAAGGAGCAAATTTAATTTCAGGAACAAACTGTGACAGGTAGGTTATTTATATAAGCTCCATGCCTCTTATAGGCACCTCTGTGCATCTGGTTGAATGAGTGCAAGGTTTATGGTAATGTCTGGATATCTAGCCATCGGAAGAGAAAGGATAGGAAATCTCCACTTCTCCATAATGACTGCAATCAGTAAATATACATTGCGGATGCTTATCCATGTGTGTGGGTGCACAGATAAGTGGATTGGCATAAGTTGTTTTCCTCACTGAGGAGCAAATGTTCTCCTGGTTTTGGTTCCCGTGGAAACCAGCAGGAACATATGAGTTCATCCTATGCATACCTTACATTCAGGCTCAAAGAGCCACAGGATCCAGAGCACAGGAATAATATCTGTCTGCTATCCCTAGATGTTCAAAATCATAAACCCCTGGGCAAAAGATTGGATGTCTATAACTTTTCTTAGTAACTAAAAAAATCATCTGAGTAAGAGAGGTCCAGCCTTTGGGAATTAAGCTTTGGTCATTTTGTTGTTGTTCTTTGCCAAAAAATGACTGTGTGTAGAGATGGATTTGCATGGGAATTTGTTCTGATTTTGAAAAATATGATCATCTGAAAAAAATAAGATGGGGGGGAGAGGGGGAAAGTGTGTTGGCTCAGTCCAGGCCCACTGGTCTGGAATGTGGGATTCTGGTACCTGGAGAACTCGTACCAATGCAAACCTATAAGGACTTTAGGCAGGAACATCATAAGTGGTGGCTGAACAAATGTTCTAGGGATTTACATTTCGGATTTAAGCACCTAAGTAGTAATTAAGCTGTATTTGTATGCCAAAATTCTTCACCAGATGCACAATATATGTCATATGACTAAGGCTAGTTTAACATTGAGGAATGACTAAGAAAAATACTGAAGAACTTGACTCAATCCAAATGCAGCCATAGAATAGATGATTTGTTGGAGATGTTTTTAAAAACTGCTGAGGGTAAGTTGAAAGTGCAAGTCATCAGAAATACTGAACTGCCCCAGGCAGAAGTGAGAAAGATATGCATTTTTGTGGGTAAGACTTGGATTTTTGCTGATGTCTGATAAGTCAATAAGAGAGGAGATGCAACTTCTGCTTGTGTTACGGGAAGACACGTTTGCTGTTTTTCTTTGCTGTTTTCTTAACAGCTACAGCTCTTTCAGAGTTCAGTGAAGCATTCCAGCTGTAGTGGAGCTGCAACTTGGTGCTCAAATCTCTCATGAGAAAGTCTTTGAGTCTCATGGTCCCCTTCCTCTATGGTGAGATGAAGGTGGCTTCTTTGGTAGATTTTGACTCTGCTAGATGAGCTAGAGATTCGAGTCATTACAACTCACCTTTACCTGTTCTTTTTCTGGTATCCCCAGTTCATTTCTCAAACTATCACTCAATTGAATTTAAGTCAAAAAACTTTACACTGTCTGAGTTTCAAAAAAATCAATTCACATTGTATGTTTGGTGATGCTTTCCATTTCCATCTCTATAGGATAAAGCCATTTTGGGAGAGGCTTAACCTCTTCGTTTCCATGGCAGAAGGGCCATTCAGTTAACTCGACTGAGAGGCTGGTGCACTGAATAGGAGGACTATATTAAGCCTTTCCTGCAAAGGTCAAGCTGCATCCATGACCTGTACATTCTTCAGGAGAATAAAGGCAACCTTAGGGAATCTCTGATGAATGTCTTTGTTCCCACGCCTTGTCTGAAGTTTTGTACACAACTTTGCTAAGTAGTATCCTTTGTGGAAACTAACAGGCCTGATACAGCTTTCTGAAAGATGACTTTCCTATTACCGTTCTAGGAAATGTTCATGTTTGTAATCTATACTGGTTACGTTTATACTGGTAACAATCACACATATATGCATGTGAACAATCACTGTGAAAAGAGAGAGGTTACTTTGACTTACCCTGACAATTTTTGAGAATTCCTATCCCTACATGCACTTTTTTTAGTCCTGGTGTCTTTTGTTTTGCCTTGGTGTTCTGCTGAGGATATAATCCGAGGTCTGGGGTTGAGCTCCACTCATCCGAGGGTGCACTTGTGATAGTAAGACATGCACACTGTTCAGACACTGCTACAGCTAGAATGTCTCTATCTTGTTTTGCTTGTGCCTACCTGTGGTGTGAACATGTTGACAAACTATGCATCCCAGAGTATCTCTTGATGTTTTTGATTGCTATAAAACTCATAGTTGGCATTTTTATTTTCATTCTAGCAACTGCCAGTTAGAAGACATATCACATCTACTGTATTCTTGGGGGATTGTTACATGGAAATACATAAATACGAAGATAAGGGTCATTGCTCTCATTAAAATAATTTTTCTTCAATGTATAAAATTTCTGAATTTTCAGAAGCAGGCATGTTTCAGTAAGAGAGATGAAGGCAAATTTATTTTAGAAGAATAGGTAAAAAATATAAACAGTTCATGCAGTTTGTTGCTATCACGCGTTTTTCCCTCATTCATTCTAAAAATGTGATAAAATCAGCCTTCTCTCTTTACTCAGTTTTGTGCTCCTTCATTTACAAAACTCTTATTTTTTTTATCCTCCTGGTGTTCAGTCTTTTGTCTCACACCTGCCTTGCCACATTTGCTCATTTTAATTTTAGGGGGTTTTATTGTCTACTTTCTTATTAGATTAGCTTCTTAGATTGTTGCTGCAGGATAGTTAAGGAATGTGGCTTTCATCTGAAATAACTGGCAGATTGCATCAGTTCCTGGTTGAGGGAGAAAGTTCCACGTGCATATTGCACATAAATTGCTTGCAGTGTAAAATCTCTTTGCCTGTATAGTTCTTGTTTTAGGTATATTTCTGTGTTATTACTTTGATACAACTGTACTTGCTAGAATGTAATCAGGATCCACTAGAGCTTCACTCCCCATCCATGATTTGCTCACATTGTTGAATGTCGTGCATTCAACAGATGATAAAAGCGTTCTTAAAAAGTGTTGCAGCTTCGTAACCTTTTCTGTGCTGACTTCACTTATCTACTTGTCTCTGGTCCCAAATCAAGAACATGTTTAAAATCACTAGTATGAGAGGAGACCCACAGAATTTAATGAGGCTATTAACAAACTTGAATATAGGTAATTGCTTAAATACATTCCTGAATGCAGAACTAACAAAATAAAAGAACTGTATTAATAGATCGTTAAGAAGCAATTAACCTGGTTTTTTTTCCTTCTGACCTTGAGACCTGTGATTGTGATAGCATGTGTTATTAATTCCTTATAGCTTAGCTTGAGACTCTTCCTACATGTGCTTTTTTCATATGATTCCATTCAAACATGATATTGAAGGTATGCTGAAAAATATTTTTATAATATACATACTATAATTCATAAGAAACTGTAATGCCAAGAGAAGTCACTAACTTCAGCGTAGTTTATGGGTAAATTCCTGGCATACATTCTGCTTTGTTACACTGGTATATAAAAAAGGGTAACTAATTTTGCTTTGCTGGAGTTGTTCCAGATACTGATGGAAATGAGGTTAGAACTTATTTGCCCAGTTATAAATAAATTGAATAGCCACGCTAAGTGCAAAGAATGGCTAAAACTCAGCCAAATTAGTACTCTAATAGAAAGTTGTCCATAAACATTAACAAGAACTCTTTCAATATGTCCATAGTACAGTTGTGACTTTGCTTGCTCCAAATACCTGACACAGTTCTGATACACCTGAACATAATGAAGGCAACAACCTTGGAAGTACCACTTGGAGTGGAGGAAATATGAACTGCTTTGGACCCACTCATGATCACTATAAAACACTATTGATTTAACTGAATTAAATGTTTAGTACTTCGGTGGGTAAGGCTAAGTCATGGAAACAGATTTCCTATAATGAAGTCATAAATGCATGTATATATTATATATATAAATTTAAAATATGTATGGATGCATATAGAATTTATACATGCATTAATGAGTATTTTTACATAGGATATATCCACAGTCAAAGAAATAACTACTCTGTTCTGTGTGTTTGAAAGAAAACCTGTGCATTGCAATTTTTTGGTTGGTTTCTTTTACAAAGACTTGCACTCTGACATGGTTAAACACACAAGCTTCTTTAACTTTGCTGGTTTATATATTTATATTCATGTGGAAGGTGCTGGTTTTGTTACATTGATATGTTCAACTTTAAGTGTGAGACAGAGTGGCTGTCTAGTGCTGTCAATCGAAAGAGTGAAACTTTATATTATTTAACTGAGCTTTACAGTTAAAGGCAAAGTATAGTGTGTAAAACATCATAAAATTCATCTTTTCAATTAAATAAGTGTTCAACTAATCGTAATTTAACAACTTGTGGGATACTTAAAAATTTCAAGGATCATAAAATGGAGAGGTGTTACAGTGTGGGCCAGGTTGGCCAATGACAAGACACCAGATGCTCTCCCCACCTCTTGCTCCAAGGAGAGGAAGAAGAGAGATAAAGAGATCTATGAGTTTAGAAAAAACTACTTTAATGAAATAGTAATAATAAGATAAAAAGGAAATAATGAAATAGATACAATATATATAAATATATACAAAACCCTATCAATACCCCAGGGAGATGTCACCAGCAGGCACTGGGGAAGTTCCAGACTGGACTCAGCAACTGATGGGAACTGGATTCCAGATCTTTCTTCACAAATGCACCAGATCAGAGGTAGACAAACTGATAGGGTCTGCCTCAGATGTCAGTCACAGAAGAAAGAGAGCCATTGAAGAAGAGCCCACCCTTTGATCCCTCAGCTTTTACACTGAGCGTGGTAGATGGGATGGAACGCCCTATTGGTCAGTTTGGGTCACCTGACCTGTCCACTCCTCCCCACAGGTGCAGCCCCTCCGCAGGGTAAACAGCTGAGTCACTGACCCTGGTTGCAATAGCAACGTGTGTGAGCACGGGCCTGTCACTGAACAGAAAGTTGGCTCTGCTCGACCCCAAACCAGGACGTGAGTTCTAAAAAGTCAAATGATATTCAGTCCTAGCTCTAAGAGCCAGATTAGTTGAAGCTGAGTGGCAGGCTTTAGGGTTTAACTACTCTCAGAAAACTCCCAATATCATTACACTGTTTCATTGTGCATGCTATTTTCTGTATTTTAAAACTGATATTTGTCTATGTGAAGTTTACCAATATGATGAAGAACCAACAAGGAAAAGCTAGCTAAAAGATAAAGCCAAAAGTGCTGCTTGTAAAAGAGTGCATCAACAGAAAATTGGCAGAGAATTTTCCTGTCCACATCGGCTTACTGGGTCTGCCAAGAAGCAAACTGCATTAACCCAAATAGGCCTCCATGCTGGCATTGCTTTCCTGCTGGGAGTGTCCACGAAAGCACAGATATCTCTGCACAGCATTAAAACCATCTAATCAGGTCACCAGGATGACCAGGTTATGTTGGTTTTATATCTGATTAAGAAGATTAAAGAAGAAAAAATACTATAGCTTCTATGTGCCCTTCTATTTGAGGAATTTTCTTATCCATATAAATTCTCCTTAGCTTTATATCATGGTAAACTACTTGTTTCCACACTTGTTTCCTCTTGCCAGTCTTTTTGCTTGCTTGATTGGCAGTTAAATCCAGCAGCCTGTAGCTTTTATCCGTGATCTTCTTGGTCTTCCTCTCTTCTTCCTCTTTTCAATACATTCTTGAATGGTTATCTTTGGTCTGTTGGTTTTTTCCCTCCTGATCACATGACTTTTGTAATTCCTCCGTTGATCATATTGACAAGGTCTTTTGTCATACCAGTCTTTTTTAACATGCAGTTATAAAATTGTTGCTGAAATTGTAGTTACAGCAGCTCAGAAATCTAGGGTGGCTGTATTTGATCTAACTTAGATTACTACCTCCCCCCCAAAATCTGCCTCTGCTATTTCTGTAACACAAGCAACATTCAAAATGCAATCTCTGAAGCACCACTTTTTCTCAACCTCCAACTCTCATAGGTATATGTTGCTTTTTGGCAAGCTACTGTCTTCAAAAAACGTGGTTTTCTGGTTTTCATGCTGACCCCTATTTTTTTACACATTGTTGATATATTTGTCTGTTTTGGTTCTGTAGTACGTAATTACCTTCAAGTATTATTTTCATGGTAATTACTTCGGTCAGTTCTTGAGCCTAGATGTAAAAACTCTTCAACACTCCTCCATTGGAACCATAGAATGATCTCGTCTTTACTTGAAGAGATTAACTGAGAATCTACACTCCTAGTATATATACCATGTTGACGTGCTGTGGATCCTTGGCCAGATGGTAATCAATGTTACATAGTCTGCATACCTAAAGTCACAGACCACCTCTCAAATTTTTTAATGCTTTCCTCTGTGCTGTCACTGCTAGAATGCTGGATAGGATGATAAACTCACCTTTTCCCGTATATCTCTGTTGTTTGAGAGCCACTTTTATGTTATTCTCACTTCTCGTACAGCTAATTTATGATTGTGGTAAGTTTTACACAGTAGCTCACCTAAGTGTGGTAGAAAAGCCATTTCAAGCATCATCAGCCATAACCGATCATTTCCCACTCAGTAAAATGCTTTAGCAAAGTTAACAAACAAAGAGAGATGATTACTAAAATATTTGAACATGACCGATCATGGTCATGAGGTTTGTCCCTTGGGCATCTTCCAAGTGTATGTTGTACCAATTCACATTGATATTCTGAGTTTTTTTTTTTTTAATCTTTGAATCTTTTCCACAATAATGACCTTGCTTCCATGCAGTATCAATGAAATTGGAGTTGTATGTTTCTTCCAGTACTCTCTCTTATGTCCTGGAATGTACATTGATCTTTTCCAAGAATCTGGTGCCCTCCAGTTTCCCATAGCTTCATGAGTGTAGAACGCAACTTTTCTACTGCTGTTGTTCAAGAAGCTTTGCTGGTGCATCATCCTGTCTTTGAACCTTTTCATTCTTTTTAGCAGCATGTGCTGCTTTAGACTATAATAGTGGTGATTCTGTTTTACCTGCTCATTTGATATAATTCATCTGTTCCTTATCCTTACATAGTTTCTGACAGTGTTCTTTCTGTCTGCAATTACTTTTCTTCTACCCAGAATGTCACCTTTGACTGAGTACCTATGATGGGAGCTTTTGAGCAACGCTGTGGTGATAGTGCTACATTTGAATCTACTGTTATGCCATCTTTTCATACCTTTTGATGTCCTCATTACAGTTTTTAAAATTACTGTTGAATTAGTATAAATTATGCTCTGCTTTTTCTTTTTTCTATCCTAAATAACCCTTAGTAGCTTATCTAGAAACCCTCTTTCTTAGTAATATTTAATTCTAACGTATTATGAGAACATGAGTAATATTTTTTTTTACTAACATTTGGTCTGTTACTTCATGTTTCGATCTTGCTGGTCTTTCAGTTTTAACAGTGCTTAAAAACAGGTTTTAATATCTGCAGTTATGTGTTCTGTTACATACGCAATGTTGAAACTCAAGAAATCAGGGCCTTCTCTTCCTTTTATATTCTAGCTCTCAAGTACAGCTAATGAATCGCAAACTGTACCAGAATAAATTCTCCTTTCATGCTGTAGTGGTCTCCATCTGACTACGTGCTGATGTCCTTCTGTCAAACTGTAGGTTTGTCAATGTCAGGGCATACACATTTTTCTTGGACAGACTTTCAGTACAGAACTTTTCTTTTATTCTTATCTATTTACTTATTTTTTTCATTTTTCCCAGCTTTGTCACTCATTACGATAGAACATAAGTACCTCTCCCTTTGAAAATATGACTGTTTAACTCTTGCGGAAGTAGCCATGTAGGTTATGATTACCCCAGTGGTATAAAATACCTTGATGTTCTTTACTGATGTGTTTAAATTATTATGACCTAACTCATGGCCACAATTCACAGCATATCTGCTGTCTGTAATTGTAATTCCTTTATAATTAATGCAATTACTGCAGTGCAAGATGTTTAGAAGTTCCACCCAATTATTTGTTTCCTTACATGTGGTTGATTTTGATTTTTGCACACAATAGCCACAACAGCTGGATTTGGCCAAGTTACATCATGAAAGTGCTTTCCCAAAGCCTAATCTTTCTCTTCCGTCACTAACCTGCTGATTTCATACTTTAATAAGAAAAGGAGAGGATTGAGGGGAATCTCAGTGATTTCTGCTCTGATTTGAGCCTATCAGGTAAAGTAGTTCAGTCTGCACCAACGGGAAATAATTTCCTTCACGTCCATAAGCTTATTTGGAAGAGGCTAAGAACCCGCTAATACTTCTGTTGTGAAATCAGAAATTATTTCTCCTATTCATTGATCTGTTTGATTTACAGCATGTATTTTATACACATCTAAACAGGATTTCTCCTCCATTTAGAGGACATACCCAGCACTGTTGTACTACAGAACAGGGATGTTTTTTAAGCTGTGTTGTAGATACTAAAAATGTGCAATTCTGTCCATGATACAAGGCAAGCTATTGGGCTAATGGTCTCAGAAAAACCTATTGTAAGTGTTCAGCATGGTACTTCTTTCAATGTCTCCTAGCTCTTACTTTCTCAATTTAAAGCCAGGATACTCTACATGTAGGTTACACAAATTGAAGTTTTAAACAGTAGCTTTTTAATAGCAGCAATGACAATAAAATTATGCCCTGACTATATGAAAATGGAAAATACATTCTAAACATCTCAGATATCTGAAAACCAGCTGAATAAAATCTCAAACATTCTAAGAAGAAATGTTTGGTTTGGGGCTGTGTATATGAAAGCTATGAAAGATTAAAATAAAAAAAAATATTTTCAGACCATCTTGATGCAGAAGAGATGATGGAAAACATTTTAAAGCCCTATTGATAGCTTTGCTGGAATTAGTGTATGTACACATATAGGTGTATATGGGCGATGACTTCAGCATCTTTTCTAAACATCATCTGCAGTCTTAAACTCATGGGTAGTCCTGTTTTTTCTCAGAGAAAATATTATTCAATGAGTATAATTATATTCTCTTGAAACATACTTATTTATCTTCCGAATATGAGGGATGAAAGGTTTTTTAGTAACAGAAATTCGGTCTTATTTTCATAGTTCATTTCTGAGCTACCACTCCTGTACATTAGAATTTATTTAGCCTTCTAAGCAATAGACTAGTGTGTGAAGCAGAGAACCAGCATATGATTTGGCTTTCTCCAGGCACATAAGGGACACAAATGAGGATAACTGAAAGAGTACAGAAGAGCAGAGCATTCCATATCACTGGGGTTAGCATCACGGATTACAGCAGGTCAAATGAAAAGTGAAATTGTATGTCCTCAATGCCATCTCAGTGCCTCAGCTGCCATCTGGCTGACTTTGGATCCAGATGTCTCGTTTCTTTTTAGCCTGCGAATGCAACAACTGTTTCAAGGCTTACTTGGGGGGAAATGCAGCCTGTATGGAGGGGGCAGATGTGAAGTAGACATAAAGATTTTGGAAAGTAATTAGAAAAGATTGGATATTCTGGTTTATATTCTTCAGAGATTTGTTCCACCTGGTTTACTGTTACTACAAATGTTGGGAATATCCTTGAAATGTCAAATAAGACAAAAATGTTTATGCCTTTTACTATATTTGCAAAATGTTTGGATAAAAGCTCTTGAATGCTATAATTTTTTTAATGCAGCAGTTGTTCTATAGAACCGAAAAAGCAATAGTTATTAAACCACTTATTCCAAAAGCATGCTTTAATTTTAAAGAGTATTTACAACACAAATGATCACTGAACCATTGATACCAATATAATACCTAATGTGACCAGGATCTAAAGACCAAAATTGGTATTTCTCTGAGTCACCAATAAATATTTTTCCTTGTGAGGGAGGAAGCCTCCAGGAAACCATGTGATTCATTGCCCATCAGAACATATTCTGCCTACAACAGAAAATGCCCCCACAATGATTTGAAGTGTGGTTTATACTCATTTTCCCCCGTTTATTTGTAGGACCAGAGACTAGCATTGATGATGATATATAAATGGGTAACACGGACTTTGAAAAATAATACTATCTAGTGTGATACCTTCTTCTCTTCCAAGTATACATACCACGCTGTATCTGCTCTCTCTTACACTGAGAGCTTTATGATAAAAAGACTGGTGGCAGTAGCTAGCTGAAAGAAGGAAGACTTCCTTCAAAAGAAGGGCCACAGACTGAGACCTGCAGACTAGATCACTGGCTTCAGATAGAACTTAGCTTGAGAGTTTTGAAATTTGAACCTGAATCCAACTTCTGATTTCCTAAGTCAGCTTGAGTCCATATTCAATCAGAAGGATGAAGAAATGTTAGTTAAATATTTATGCATTGAATATTTAAGTATCAGTAGCTGATGCTTTTTACCTACCCCATGGTTATGCTTCTCTTACAGGAATCAAATTGGTACAGGATTCGTACCAGCTTTTAAAATCCAGATTAAATTAATTTCATCAGTAGAGGGATCGTAATGGCAATTCTGTAGCAGCGTTGCAGTTGAAAGGCGTGTATTCTCCTTCAGTCAGCCTGGGGCTAAACCTAGAGGTATCCCACCATCATTTGTGGTTGTTTTCATAAATTCTCTTTCAAGTTCTTGTTTGTAAGTACATCACACTTTGGGAACATCTATGCAAGAACTGTTGATTACAGAATTTTTTGCTTCACCTGGATGCACAGCACTGCTTTCCGAGCCTCCTCCCATGTGCAGCATTTGGTCATTAAATGGGCAGAAAACATCACACACTTTTTTTTTCCTCATGGCAGTTTCTAATTGCTGAATTTTGCTTTCAGCTTCTATTGGTTTTAAGTCTTCTTTCAGGACCTTCAAGAGCCTGTATTAGTGGCCTTTGTTTATTGAGCCTAGACCTTGGTTTCTTTTAGTGTGTATGCTCTCGTGTATGATGGTAAACCTCTCCAAGAGGGAGAGGTTCCAAGATCTGTGTTGTGAAAGTATCTGACGGGGATACATCCTGCCTGTGCTCTCTACAGGGAAGCATTGTAGCTCTGTGATTTATCTCTTTAGCCTTCAATCCTGGGGCACCTCAGCACCATGACAAAATTTGGAGATAAATTGGAGAGCTAAAAACAAATTCCTAATTCTTCTTCCTGTTGTTGCTGTTTACAAACACACATTTTCAGGAATGGGCTGCTGATTTTTCTTTTATTGGATTTGGCACCCTACAGTTTCCAAAAAAAAAAAAAAAAAAAAAAAAAATTGTGTGCTTACCCCAGAACTTTTATACTTGTTCTGTTGTTAAAAATACACTTTTCCCAGACCTCCTTTCTACTGCCTCTGAGCCTTCCCTTTCAGGGAATGCTTTTGTGAGAATATCCTGTAGGAGTCAGTGATAAAACTTTGGAGTCCTAAAACACAAAAGGAGCTTTTAGAGGTTTTCTGCATTATGGCAGAATGGAGGATGGACAGCAATTCTGACTGAAAAATGTTCATGTGAAAAGTGAAGTTTGGGCTAGTGGCTTTTGTCCACAATCCCTTTTTTCAATAGGAAGATTGGTTTGTCTCTCTTAGCCTGTAGGATGTTTACAACTGCACCTTTGTCATCTCTTTATATCAGAAAAATCATTATTTCTAGATAAATTGGGATCATTACTAATTCAAGGTCCCGCCTTTTGGTCTGTCCGTTACTTCAACTAGCTCCAGTTCTTATATGCCTAAGATGACAGGGCTTAAAAACTTTCCCTTATGTACATAACCAGCTCCTGTAAGATACAAATTCATCTAATTCCTTCCTCCCACAAGACCACGTTAAGGTTGTTGCACAGCCTATTATGTTGATAGTACAATTGATATAATTGTTGAGAGAGTAAGTGACATTCATGAGTTACAGCTGGTAACTGGTGTGCTGTCTTTTTAAGAAGGGGAAATTTTCTTGCAAAGTAGATTTTTGTTCAGTTTTGGGTGCTAAACCACGTTTGAAAATTGTGGGTTTTTGTTTTTAGTGATTGCTTTTTGGTTTGTTTTATTATGTAGCTTTAAAAATCTAACTGGTTTGCCCTGTGTCTTCTGAAACTTAGTATCATTTGCCTTTGGCTACATAGGAATCCCAGAGCCCTGATTTTACTACTGCATACTGACCAGTATAGCGTAAACTGTCAAATGTTAGCCTCCTGCAAAGGCTGCCTTGAACGCAGTTACACAATAGCAGCTCAGACTAAGACATCAGAAGGAATGCAAAGGCTAGTCAGAAACAGCAGTGATAACATAAATGCAACTACTGACTGTCTGAAGATACATAATTACTCATTGGCATAAACCCAGCCCAAGTGCAGTCTTGATCCCACGGCCAGTTCCCCTGGGGGTGGGAAAGAGGTTTGCTGCAGAAGGTGGAGTGCTAGACTGGAGCCCCATTTCAGCCAAGTGCCGTACTGACAGTCCTGATCTTTGAAGTAGTTATGTCATCTCTTGTCTTGATTTGTGGAAGCTAACTCAGTGGTTCCTCTGCCTCTCCAACTTCCCATCTAATCTCCTCTTCTTCCATGAAACTCCAGAAAAGAACATCTTTGGTATGGTTTCTGTTCCCTTGCTCTAGTCTCCTTTCCACTGAGTCTTACCCTGTCACTTCCCTAGGGACTCAGAAGTTGCAATACATGCTTTTTTAGAAACATCAACATGTTCTTACGTACTATCCTAAAATATATGTTAACTTACTTAAGGACATTTTTGGCCAATTCCCTCTAAAGTATCATATCTAGAAAATTAAAAACCAACTGCAAGATGATTATATTGAATTAGGCACTGCATATTTACTTAGAAAATAATATGTAAATCAATCCTTGCAGTGAAGATGTATTTAATGAAAAGTAAAAGCAATGTACTAGCCCTCTATTTGGCAACTTTGGATATATAACAGGTGTTGCTACACATACCCATTGAATTGTTTGCTTATATTAATTTTGTGTGTCATGAAGAGTCCCAAGTAAAATTATTTGGAGCACTTGACATGCAGAAGCCAGCAGACATACAAAACCAGCTTGTTGGAAGGTGACCATATGGTCTGAATGTCCTTTGGCATGTATCATAGAAAGTTCTAATCCAGATCACATCATCAAACTAATAAAACATAGATTTCAAATAAATGCTTTCCTATTTTATAAATACGTGTCATTGCTTTGATAGAGCAGTCAGTGAAATATGGATAGCTTCAGGGGACCTTTCTGCATAGAACTGCTAGAAAGAAAGAGGTCTGTGTTTATAATTGCATTATTTTTATGTTGTCATATTTTTTAACTGACCTAAACCCCCTAAAAGTCTAACCTCCCTGATCTGCTTGACCAGTCACTCATATTTCACTCCTCACTGTCCTGTATCCATCCACAATTTTACTTAATATTATCTCTTCTACATGTAGGTGTGTACTAGACTTCATTTGTGTATTAAGATCATGGAAACATGTTTTTATTTTTCTTCCTGTAAAAGTTTTTCGTATTATGTTTGTCTTTTGGAACTTACCAATCATTGATCTATAGTATGGTAACAAAAGTCACCCATCTGTCAAGAGAACGCTGAGCTAGGACAGAAAACCTCAGTGACTGAGCTTCAGAATCCAGTTCTGTTTTGTGAGCCTTGAAGTGCTGTTTTAGAATCCACCAAAAAATTAGTGAGTTATAACGTTATACTTCATGTAATAAACACAGTAAGAGATATCAGATGAAACAGTTGTTTCATGGTCTGTATTTACTATTGGATGTTAATTCCAATATTGCTGAATTTTTAATTTTTTTTGGTTATTTTTTTGTCCTCACTGGTATATCTGATGTATTTTTATAAAGACACGAAGCCACAGGATCGTAATTCTGGCTTGGCCGAGCCTCAGTGATCAGTTTGCAGTTCTATAAAGTTAATACTGAAACTTCCAGTTCCTCTCTGGGTAGGTGGGAAAGTAGATAATTATTCAAATATTAGTCAGTTGTTGGTGGTTTTGTTTCCATAAAACCTACAGATAAGCAAGACACACTGCAAACAGTATTTTAGTGCTACAGAAAAGAAACTAATGGTGTTTTTTCTGTCCACACAGCTGCCAACTTCGTATCACTAGTGAGTACTGCTTTAATTATTTGGTATTTTCTTCTTCACTTGATGTGACATAAAGCAAAATACCTCAAATTACATAAATACATGGTTAGGGGATTTTTAAAAGGCTCATTATGTACCATACATATGCATATTTTACTACAACTGGATGCAGTCACGCCTTCAAAGCAGTAAATCAATCCTTTCATAATCTCATTGATGACTTTAATCCAAAAAGTCCTGAATATGTAGTCTGCAGATGAGCGATACACTATAAAACCAAATGACTTTTTTCTATCAAAGATGGCCCGCAATGAAATTGTTTATGGCCTGGGTGGACTTATCTTAGTCTGTAGATTGTCTTACTTGTGTGTTTTTCTACCAGAGTGTAAAGCACTGGAAACGTAACTCCAAACTGTAGCAGCACTATTACAATACAGACCACTGCCACAAGATTATTCTTATGAATGTCTCAAGTATAATGTAATAGGATTAATATTAATGTTAAATATTTGGCTTTGAAATACTGTAGCACAGGGTCTAATCCTTACAGTTTAGACTGAACAGAGCTTTTAGTAACCTAATTGAAAGTTATTTTATTTTTTTGGATTTTGCTTTATAATGGCAGTGTCTGAAATAAGTAATTCTTACGGATGTCTATAGTGGCTAGAGGTTCTAAGATGGAACTTGCACTTGAGTTTCCGTAATTTGACCCATTAAAAGATTGTGTTACTTTTTTTTTTCTAGTTTGGTTATTATTTTTGTGTTGGCAATCAAACTGTATATGTAGACAGTTTTAGGGAAATAGAAATCTATTGTCAGGACTTAGCAGTGAAAGAAAAAATGAAATTGTTTAATCTATATTTTCCATGTTATTTTAATTTTGATAGTTTTTTCAACAAGCAGTTGAACAAGCGCATGAACTATCCACCCTCCTATGTGTGACTCTGCCAAAGATGTAAGAAAGATAGAAACACTAATTTAGCTTGTGTGAAGACAGCTCAGAAGTACAGCAGCCAATACATACACTAAGAAATATTTTCTGTAGAAGACTAGATTGTACCAAGTTCCATGGCTCCAGCGTAGCATTTTACCAGATTTCCCTGAAGCCCTTGGCATCACTGAGAGCAAGTTAAACTTTGACAGCAGAAAAATTCCCTTGTTGCCTTCTGGAGTAGCAAAAAATCTTAAGGGAAAACTGGTAAACCTCATAATCTCTCAAAACACAGCTGCCTTAGGTGTAAGTAGTTGTGACATTAAGAAATTTTCTGCATGAATATTTGACCTGTGTCCCTGCTTCTGGAAAAAACTTTGATCAGAAAGCTCTGTGCCAGGAGAATATGTTTTGTAGTCGTAGTTTGTGCTCCCAGGCAAGAAGCCTGTGAGAGGTCAGTGGTTCAGGAAGAAGTTTCATACCGTTTCCATTTTATAGTTATTTAACTCCTTTTAAAATGTAAGCAGTTAAGAGAGGAGTCAGGCTTTTTCTAGTCTTCAGCTTTACTGTATAGATCCATAGCCATGTGCATATGAACACTAATACTTGAATACAGAGAAAATAAGAAAAAGTTCCCGTTTAGTATGCATCATAAAAATTCTCATTAGGGTATATCCTACCACTAAAAGTCACAAAGGTTATAACATTTTTGCCTTTTAGGGACTCCCTTTAATATCTTTTTTGCTTCTGCTGGGGGAGGAAGAATGTGGGGGCAAGGAGAAAAGACTTGGTTACATGAAAGGAGCTGCTTTTGACATTGTGACTTAGACTTTGGTTTCAGTTTTAAGATATTTAATAAGCTCCTAAACTGAGTTCTGACCAAAACAAATGAAATCCTTTGGCTGAGTTTATAACCAACCAACTCGGTTAGCTTATTGTCACCTTCAGTGTTTATAAAGGTTGATTAGTCATAGTATTAATCTTTTGATCTAGTGTATTTAATTTAATTGAACCAACATTGAGGCTAACCTATTGATGTATTAATTTGACCTTTATTTGATTTGATTTAAATGTTAAATTGTGTTATTCTTCATGACAGTGTGTTAGTATAACTCAAGTTACTCTGCTTGGGTGATATATTTTCATTTGTTCATTTTTTTTATTTAAATTTAAAAAAGCAAATGCCAAACCCACCAACCTGCTGCTTTCTTTATAAAGCTCTGTTGAAAACCTGGTTAGAAACATACCTACATCCTGGTGATTAGCCTCTGGCTCTTAAACAGGACAACTCAATGTTTTATAAACAAGAAAGAGAGAGCTGAGGTAGAAAAAGTGTTAGTAACTTTCTCTGTGCAGGAAAAAGCCTCATGAGCAATGAGTTTTAGGACTAAACTTAAGACTTTTCGGTGAAGAGATCATTTATGCTGAATAAAAACCCGTTCCTTTTGTTTATTTTGAACCTATTATTTGTCAAGGTTATGATAAAATATTGTTATAAATATTGTATCATTTATACTATATGCTATAATAGAAAATGCAAGTAGAGATTTTCAAATAATGATGTCTAAAGTTAGATATCTAAATTCATCTTTGAAACCACTTATAATTTCTTTCAGAAGTGCCTGCATTTATTTTGAAAAGTGGTAGGTCAAGTGTTTATTTCCGTTTCTAAAATTACATGTAATTGAGTTTTATTCAGTGGAAAACTCATTTTCACCTTCTTCCTCACCAAAAAGAAATATTATTTTTGAAGTTGGGTATGCCCATTTCCTATGCGTTAATTTTGATAGGAAAAAAAAACAAATGAAGCATTTCATTTAAATGATGCTTCATCTGTTAATGGTATTTCTGCCAATTTTCAATAGCTAATGCCTAGTGTTAATGTAACTTGATTTCTGAGCAATTAAGCAACACATTTCATACTGGCAAAATGATTAATTGGGATCTTTTGTTGGGAAGCCAAAATAACGGCTGATATTGTGTGTGTGTAAAAAAATTCGAATTAAATACTGTAGTTTTATTACATTCTCAGGCTGGACTCTAAATAGCTCAGGCAATTGATAGTGAAATATAGTGCCTTTCACCTTTGGGGGAAAGATGTCATCGTAGTCAGCGCTAAAAGCAACAGTGATGGTGATCGCTAGGGAGAGAGCCCCGGAGCCTTACTGGGCGTGAGAGGTGAACGAACAGTTCCCTCGTCCAGCAGCGATGGTTGCAGGCAGAGCAGCAGCACACTGGAGACGGAGGAATGTGGATGCTTTTGTTCCTATCGTTTGTGATCAAGCAGACTCCAACGTTTTTGAAGGAATGCTGAATTCATCAGGAAGTTGAATTGTAAAGTTACTGTTCCCTTGAACCCCTGTGGCTCCAAATCTGCAGCCTTTTTTGTGTTAAATAACATTGACATACATAATTAGTCTCCTTTGAAGGCAGTAGTCCATCTCATCTAAATGTACTTGTAAAATCAAGTCAAGTAAGCTCAGAAACTATTTGTCAAGGCCTTGTTTTATCTATGGTGAATGACTGTCACTGTCCTAAGTATAAAGGAAAAGGAAAGAAATTGACAAGCTCTTGACCCTGTAACTTATTAAAATATGTTGGATTTGAAGCTTGCCAGCACTGGATTTAAAGCTTGTAGAGTATGTAATGGGGGTAACATTTGAAAACGTTAGCTTCCAGGGTTGTCTCACTGGATGAGGAGCAAGAGAGAATCAAAACAGTCTGGGAAAATTAATCTGGGAAGGGAAAATGAGAAACATCTGACAAAAAAGAAAGAAACACAGGAAACAAATGACACGTTGGTAATCAGGGAGGTGGTTAGAAAGGGAAAGTAAAGCAGGGGAAAAGAAAAGGAGGGGGAAATGGCAAAACACAGAAGCATTTGAAGCAGAGGGGTGTAAGGGTGAGATCTATATTATCAGCTGAAAGATGAGCATGGTACAAAGAACATTTCTCAAAAATGACATCTGCCAGTATCTCTTTTTGCAAATGTTCTTTGGGATGCTGCTTTTCAGCTGAAATCCTCTGCTCCGTTGCACTGTTGCCAATACAACTCTGTGTCCCAATACAGCAGGAAAGGACCATCACTTTTTCTGTGGGCTGCAGAAAGAGAAAGCTTCCATCAAAGGAGGTAAAGAAAGGAACAGTATCCAAAGATGCATCTCAGTAAGTGCCATTTAGAGAGATTCATTCTTTGATCCAGTGTAGTAATGTGGATTTAAATACAAAATGGATTTTATTAGTTGGAGTTGGAGGGGGGGAGGAGAAAGAAGTAGTCAGGCACTAGAGAGAGACATAGTTTCATTACAGAGGTGTTTTTCATGTATATCAAGAGCCTACAGGCTGAAAATTTAAATTAGCAATCTGCTCAGGGTAAACACGTCTTCTTGTTCCAGATACCAATATTTTATTTTACCTTTTCAATTCCTTATATTATTCTTCTTTTAAAGTGCTACTTTCCCTAAATGTAATGGGAAGAAATGGTATTGTTTTCCTGAATTGTCTCTCTAATGTTCCTCCTCAGTTACTCACTTTCCTGCTTAGGTCTTTAATCAATGGCCCAGAAGTCTGTCTGTCTGTATGTCTGCTTGCTTTCTTAAGTGAATGCCTCGTCTTTTTCCTCCAGTTCCTTTTCACTGTCTTCTCACTGCAGTTTCAGTGAGAAAGTACATTGAAGTACATTACATGACTTAATGTACTTCTGCATGTCTTCCTTGGCAGCTGCTCTAGAGCTTCCTTACATCATTATGCGTAGTTTAGCTCTTGAGTTTGTTTTAGGTCTTGAGTTTGTTGTTTGATTTTTTTTTTTTTTTTTGAGGGGTTGGGTGTTTGTTTGTTTGATTGATTTCCCTCTTATAACCAAGTCTCAACATTGTATTAATCAAGTTAATCAATGTATGCCCAGAATCAATACAAGTTTCAATACACAGTTTATGTGTAGAAATGGCCAGACATCCAGTAGATTTGCTCAGATATAATGTTACCTGTTTAGAGGTAGTGTTAGCTGGCACTTAGACTTAGGAACAATACAGGTCCTTCCTTGTCTCTCTCTTAATGATAAAAGATTGCCATTTGGGGTGTATTTACTTCTCTTGACAGTAGGGAGACAAACTTTCCAAGTTCTGTACTGGCAGACTTCTTTGGGATAGAGTGAATCCAGTGGAGCAATAACTAACCAGTGAAGTTATTAACCACTAGTTACTCAGGTTATTACAAATGAATGAAACACATGCAGCCTTTCTGCGTGCATAAGTTGTCCTGGGGCAGAATTCCCTCTGTACATCTTCCACTGCCGTTTTCATCCCCACTGTGCTTCACAGATGCTTCAGTGAATGTCCTGTGAAACAGAAACCCATGCTGGATTCTGTGCTCAAATGTTGTAAGTTTTGTGAGGACTCTTAGCACCTAAGTTGCCCGTGGGGTTTTGTGAGTTGTGTTTTTCACCTCATACCTTTGATTTCCACTTTATTTAGTTAAAGTATTTGAGGTACTGTGAATGTTGAGTGGGTAGTGCTTCTAGAATTTGATTGAACTTTGTTGAACTTTTAAAATGCACAGCAGTGCACTTGTAATACAGACTTATGTGCATTATTTCTAGCTTTCTGGAAATATATTTCTACATTTCTGCTTTGCTCTGTGGAACCAATTATTTAATATACCATGAAATGTTGCAGGAAAACCTGATGCAAGCATTCTGCAACTTCATTGCTAATGTGTTCATTCTGAGATGTATTAATCTGTTCTTCTACAAGCACTACAAGCTTTCAGAGGTAATTTGGCTTTTAGATTTCGTTAAGTTTAAACATTTTAAAAAGGAAGTTTTCCCAATTGAGCTCATCTGAATATACAATAAGAGGCTCTGATTTATGTACTGCTTTACTGCCTTAAAAGAAATCTAATTTACACCTATTGTTATGAAATTTTGTTCTTTACTACAGATAATACTAAAAATTCAGCAAAATCTTGGATATCTGCTTTTATGTATTATAAAGAACCTAGAAATCTCTGTCATTTTGATGTCATTGATCAGCTGGCCATTCCAATTTATAATTACATAGGGCCACCGTACAGTATCAACTATGCTGTGAGTACTGGTGAAGAAGTTGCTCTGTTAAGACTTGCTTTATTAAGTAGTATATATAAGGATCTATATTCATGGAAGTATATGACCAGAAGCAAATTACTTCAATTTACATTCTTTAACAATAACTCAGTCAAAGAGATGAGGGTGAAATCTGGCATTTGACCTGCTCAATTTCTTTCAATTAAATTTAAAATGAAATTGACCAGGAAGATCTCAAAAAATCTGGTTTTATTTGGGCTATTTCTGAAGAGGTTCTGATGTGTTAGGAGTCAACTCAGCAAACCGTGTTAAATACTCATCCACAGGGAGCATGCAGGGCTACATTAGGGTTATGTTTTCCACTGGATGCCAGGGTGCTTGAGAGTTAGGCCTTCTTTTTTTTCTTTTTTTCCCCAAATCTGAAGTTACCTTCTTATATTGATCGCTTTTTGTTTTGGCAAACTCCACTTGTGCTGCTGTTTTCTATGTTCAGTCTTTATTTCAGTTCCATAAATAGTATAAAAAAGTTTTGAGTACGGCATGCTTTTTAGCAGAAGGGTAGTTATAGAATAGTACCTTTCTCCTTTGAAAATCTCCTAAGCATTGCAAAAATCACTATTTTATAATCCATGCAGCTTATGCTTTCATTGTCTGAGCTTCCTATCTCTTATGCTTATCTGTTGAAGCTGTTCCACTTTGCAGAGTAAAATGTATGGCTCACAGAGGAAAGGGATTTGAATAAGAGCACACTCCAGAGATCTAAAGAATCAAAGTCATGCCCCTGTTACAATGTTCAGTTTTGTTTGTTTATTTTAACACAATATGGAAGAGCTTTGAGAAAACAGAGTACTGTGGCTATCAGTCCAAATCAAGCAGAAAAGAGAGCTGAGTCGTATATTTTGGAGCAGTGTTTGAATTGCTTGAGCTGCTTAGCTCACTGAGTGACATTGTCTTTTTCCTTTGCCCACCAAAACAAGTCTTGAAGCCAAAGGAAAACAACAAATGAGCCCCACTACTACAATAACAACAACAACCAAAAAACCCAGGAGTTTTGAATCTTCTTAAGGCTGAAGCATCTTATACTTTAATGCAGTCATGTCATAGGTTACAACATGTTCCTTAGAGCACTTATTTAGTCATCTAGGGAACTGCTACTGGTGGAAAACGGGGCTTTTAGGAAATTTATATGTCTGTACAGTGGAGGCAACAGCAGCATGCAAGGTCAGAGTATCTGAAGTATGAGATTGTTAGATGTGTCAAACCTTTTATATGTCCACCTCTAAACTATTTAGTACTTTCAGTAACATGATTAATAAATAGCATGGGCTTTAGCAGAAATTGTTCTATTGCTTTGATAACAGGAGGGATACTCTCACCATTTATATAGGTTATGCTAGCTTGCAAAGAGCTTAAGTTTTTTGCATAGTCAAGGAGAGAGATACGCACTTCCAAAGGAAGGTTTGTAACCCCCAAGATGGGTGATTTTAGTTTGATGCTGTGAAGACTCCTAGTATTACAGTGTTATCCATGGGCAATTCTTTGCTGGAAATAGGGAACTAGATAGATTCTGGAAAAGATCAGCCTGGTGTGATTCATACCCATCTCTTAAAATTTACATTGAGTTAAAGAGAACAGATTACTCTTTTTTTGTAAGACCAATATGAACAGAATTTGTAGTCTTGATTTCTATACTTGTTTAGACTACTGATTTACATTACATTTCTCATTAAAATTCTATGCTTATAAAGACAGTCTGGAGTTAATTCTCTTGCACTCTTCAATGTCTGAAATAGTGTAAGAAAAAATTCTCTTTTCTTTTTCATATTATTTCAAAACATGCATATAAAGTTGCAAATAGTCTGTTTTCTTTAATCATAGCTTCAACATAAAAATCGCCTTTCTTACAGTCAGTCTTAAAGTTTTGAAGAAGGGATCCTCAGCTGCAGCTACTGTATCAGCACAGTACGGAATAAATAACTACATAAATACTTCTGCAAAAAAGTGACGCTAGTGTTTTTGCAGAGTCATAAATCTGGCTTCTGTGCTTTCTCCATCTTCTCTCATACCCACCACCAAAAATCAGCTTGTTAGGATCTAATGGCATATGAGAGTTTTCCTTTACAAGACTTCTTTCGGTGTTTTCTCTCTGTAGAGAAGACTGGTATTTGATGACCTTCTGAACCAGCCATTCTGTTTTCTGAAGCAGAAAATTAAGTTTTCTCTTCTTTACTGTGAAGAAGCCAATGTGTGTCTCATATTCACGCTAGACTGTCCTGACATACAAGCAGCAGAAAATGTGAAAATAGCGCGTCCAAGCAGCTAGGACAGCAGAACGCGGGTTTCCAGCAGAATCTCTATCAGAAATGTCTTACAGGTTCTGATTCTTATTCATACTAAGATACCTTTAAATTGCTCTGGGAGTGCAAGGAGCTTTCCCATGGATGAAGGTGTAATTTATACTCTGCTCTACCAAGAGACCATAGTGTAAATAAGAATCAGATTCCATATCTATTCTCCCAAAACCAATATGGTATCCAGATTTCAGCAAGGCATCTGAATTTTCAAGTACGAACAAAGAAATGTCTAAGATACTTCAGGTAAGAAAATTAAAATTAAATCGGATGCTGATCCTGGATATTATATGCACAGATGCTTTAGGAAAAGCTGAAAAAGGAGGCAGTGACAGAATTTGTCCCAAAGTATCAGGTTGTGTATGATAACTGAAGTTGGATGGAGTTCAGATGTTCCCCAGGGCAGCAGCTTACACAGGCATCCTGGCAGAAGCACCTAGCCCTTTGCACTGGGATTCCTGCTCAGAGAGAATGCTTCATCTTCAGAATCCTGGCAGTTGGGTTTTACTGCAGTTGGGTTAGTGCTTCTCTAGATTCTGAATCTGCATGGGCAGATTCATGGAATAAATTCATAGAATCATTTAGGTTGGAAAAGACATTTAAGATCATTGACTCCAACCACTAACCTAGCACTGCCAAGTCCACCACTAAACCATGTCCCTCAGCACCGCATCTACACATCTTTTAAATACCTCCAGGGATGGTGAATCCACTTCTTCCCTGGGCAGCCTGTTCCAATGCTTGACAACCCTTTTGGTGAGGAAATTTTTCCTAATATCCAATCTAAACCTCCCCTGGCACAACTTGAGGCCGTTTCCTGTTTTCCTGTTACTTAGGAGAAGAGACCAGTCCCCACCTCACTACAGCCTCCTTTTCTCCAGGCTAAACAACCCCAGTTAAGAATCGTTTATTAAAATAGGGTGAAATACCAGATCAACCTACAGTGATGTTTGTGTGGAATATTCTTTTCCTGGGGTCCTTCCTATAGCTGTACTGTAAACCTGCCCAATAATGTAATTCATTTCTCCTGCTGAACGTTATTTAGCTCCTCCTGTAATTTACATTGGAAGAAGGGGCAGAGAATAGTGTATTGGGCCTTGGAGTATGGGCTTGCCAAGTGCAGGTAGTACACCAGCCGTGTGTCTCAAGTGAAAGACATTAGGGTTACCTGTGCAATGTATTCAAACGTGCTGTGTCCCAGTTTGCTTCTTAGTAGGTGGCATAGCCTTTCTTCTGTCTTACTTAGCTGAATAAAAAGAGATTATGCGTAGATTAGGCTGAATTTTGAAATAATACATATGTTTGTACTTGCACAAAATAGGAAAGTGAAAATATTATCTTTTTCCCATCCTGAACAGGAATGGAAGGAAAGCTAATCAAATGAGTGGAAATGGCACAGAAGAGCACTACAGTAATATTAGAGATGAATTGAATCTTGTTATTCATGCTCTGTTGTTGGCAGATGGCTTAATGTATTAAAACGGACAAGAGAGCATTACAGACAGCACGGCATCATAGCTGTACAAATGGAGACAGAACAGGCAGTAGCTCATTGCAGTTTGGGGAGTGACTGAGAGAAGAAAATTACTCTGTCACACTTAATTAGAAAAGTAGCAGTACAATACAGAGACAAAGCCCAGTGACAAGAATTGTCCCTGCAGATCAAGCATTAGATACCTTGCACAGTCCATGCAGTACTTTTCACCTCTTTAGCTTACTGACTCTATAGGTGATAGGACTTTCTACTAATCTGACAGCCATAAAGCAAGCAAAGATCAGTCAAAGGGAAGAATATCCTGAAACTGGATGGTTCCCTTAATTTCCTTCCTTCTTAGATAAATATAGGTCTGACTGCTGCTCTCACCTCCTGAATTTCTCTTTCAGTGCTTAAATGAAAGATGATTTCTTTATTTCTGTGCATAACTGAATAGCAGAGCACCCTCCTGAGTCCTTTCAGCAAATTTTTGCATATTTTCAGTGCATTTTTGTAATCTTGTAGCTGCTAGGAAAAACAAGGGACTTGTTTTTTTCTTCCCTAACTTCCAGAAAATGATTTCTCCTTCTTGGCAGTAAGCTTTAATCATATTCAGCAGTGATTTCCTCCTCTTTAGACTTCAAGTAAATTAATAGGTTTGAGATGTCAGGGACATTCTTTCAGGTATATAAGGTGCAGTGATTATATTAATGGATTTTCAGCGTGCTGTGAGCGGTTTTTGGTTCACGCTCAGCATGAAGTGGCGTTTGGGCCAGCTAGTGATTCCCAGCAGATGAATTCCCTTGTGCTGGCATCATTGTTGCATACATAGCGCTGGTGAGAATGGCATGGTCCCCTCCTGCACTGCTTGCCCAGCCATTCCCCATTGCAGGGCAGGTTCCCAGATGCAACCAAGGGTAGCACTGGGGCAAGACAGACAGGCAGAGCCAGGCGTTGTTGCAGTCACCAGCAGCTCCCTTCCCAGCAACATGTGTGCACTGAACACAAGAGGACGAGTCCCTGCCAAGTGTGAGACCTCGGCTAGCTAGACTGGCTACGTGGTTCATCTCCCCAGGCCTCCTCTATGGTCAGTGGAAAGAGGTGAGAGTGCTGCCACAGGGCAATGCAAAGCTTGCTGCTGTTCACAGAATCACAGAATGGCAGGGTGGGAAGGGACCTCTGGAGATCATCTAGTCCAGCCCCCTGCCAGAGCAGGGTCACCCACAGCAGGTGGCACAGGAACGCGTCCAGGTGGGTTTGGAATGTCTCCAGAGATGGAGACTCCACCACCTCTCTGGGCAGCCTGTGCCAGTGCTCTGCCACCCTCCAAGTAAAGAGTAAAGTAGTTCTTTCTCATGTTGCAGGTGCTCTGAATTGCCCACATGAGTTTAAATCACAAGTGGAGATTTAATTAGTTTGTGTAGTTAGCTAATTCAGGTGCCTAAAGTTGGAACAATGTGAATACTTCCAAAGTTTCATTGTGCTCTCCACGACTTAGCAAATCTTGAAGGGATCATTTGCAGATGTGAACTTCGTGACTGCTGGTTTCTGTAAGCTGTTGCTTCCTTTGGCCTACAGCACTCATGTTGACAGGGCAGCATCTTACACTCAGCACTCTGCCTGAAATGGGAGTCTTCCAGGCTACACATTGTCCTTCTACAGCAGTGTGTCATGTATCCTACAGCAAAGGGGCTACATGGGCATGAAACTTGGAGTTTTATCCTGAAGGTTTTATTGGCTAATCTATTTTATATGATTTGAAAACTTAATCCCAGAAAGCTTTGAACACAAATACAGTTTATCCCAACTTCTCAGAAATTCTTGTGTTCTTCAGAAGCAGATCAGTGCAGAATTAACACAAAAGTCCTTGTTACTTTTTTCCTTTTTCTATAATTTTTTTACCAAGTTTTATGTATGAGAATATGAAGGATCCTGAAGGACGAGCCAGGCTCTAACTAGAAGACCTCCTATATTTCCAGCGTCACTCATTGTTTGGTCTCTTCAAGACCAAAGACACAGAACTTCCTTAACAAGTCCTTCCAAGTAGTTGGACAAGCTCACAATCAGCAATGTCTTTCATGGGGCACAATAGCACTGAAAGCATTGGCACAATGATTTTTGTCAAGGTAACTGAATTTTTCCAGTTTTTTCTGATTGTCATGCAGTATATCCAGTTCATTCGCAAAAAAAGCAAATATTACACTGCTGACATGTAAACAAGATCTTATATGTCTCTAGCATCTGAGATAATTGTTCTTACCTTTACTGGCTTCATGTAACAGCCTTCACTGTCTTGTGTATTTTACCTTTCTTCTCATTGTAGAGAATCCAACTGTTCCATTATAAATCACCTTATGCCTTTTTTAATTACTATAGATAAATCATATGCCATTCCTGCACTTCATACTGCAACAAAACTCCAGGTGATTTCACTAGGAACTTAGCTTGAATGAAGCCAATCACCAGTCACCCAAAGAAGTTTCTTACATGCATTTACCTCTGAGTGACTTGCAAAGTCTTTTTTTTTTTTTTAATTAATTTCTTTATGATATTAAGAAACCTTGGCATTAAGCTTGTCAGTCATTGTTTGCATCTTACTTTCTGTCGTCTTATGAGGGACTTTCATCTAAAGGTGTTTTTTTTCTATATGTTGTTCTTAAGCTGAAATAAGTTCTATGTGGCTTTCTTCTGTTGCTTGAATGTGTGTGAAGCACTGTGTATTGAATGAAGTTCATTTAATTATGGGGAGAACTGGAAAAATTGGCTTGGTGATAATATAATTTCATAGTGCTTAGTTACAGTAGTCAAGGCATCCGAGCAATGATGGGGTGGATACTAACTTTAATGGAGAGCTATGGAGAACAAAACAGTTTCCTATACGCAGGCAGGAAAAATTAAAATGGCTTTTTAAGGTGGTGACATAAGGAGTAAAAACATCCAGTAAAAAATGATTGCAATGTCAAAATCAATTATTGTTCTGCTTTACCCTTTACATTTGATCTGAACTGCTTTACAGAAGTTAATTACATACATTTTATAATTGCATCACTTGTGTTACTTTATAATAATTCTCAGAAAGGCCAGGTGACTCTCCAAAGGTCATACATAAGAAACTGAGACAAGAGTCTCAAATTATAAATTGTATTCTGGAAAAAAAAAGAAGGACCTTCAGTGCAAAACCTTGTTAAAGAATAAAACATACCTAAAATGTGTGCATATTTAAAAACTATCCATAAAATCTACCATAGGTCCAGTTATTCTTTTTATAGCCATAATAATTTGAAAATATGTGGACATGGACAGAACACACATACATACACAAAGACACATTCATTCAAATGTCTCCCTCTTCCAACAGTATTAAACAGAATAGGGTGAATAAAAATCGCAGTTTTGCTACTGTACTGCTATGCTAGTACAAAAATCAGTTTCTTTTCCTTTGGAGATGCCAGGTGCCTTCTGGATATGGTACTTAGTGATCCCGCTAAAGACAGTGGAAAAAAAGTGAAAGAGATGTCAAGAGAAAATGCATCTTTAGGAGAAAAATCAATGTTTTAAATTAATTTCAATTTATCTTTTTACAAATGTCATTACAACCAATTCTATTATAAAAATCCACTCTCAATATGGCAAATAATTGGAAGAAGAAAGTTCAACTGGTTTTAATAATTCATTTCTCTGAGTCTTCAAATGTTTCAGTTTTCTTCAATAACATATAACAAAATTATGGAAGGTGATATTATCAGTGCAGATGAAGTCTTGTGCGCAAAAGGTTTATCCAAATAATTAATTCTTGTCTGTACTTTGTATAAATTCATACTGAGAAATTCACCACCAAAACACAACAATTTAAATGTTTGCAGGACTTTACACAGTTATAATATACTTAGAGTCTAGCTGTTCCTAATCAGTTCCTCTGTTTGAATAATGCATGCTACGCTACAGCAAGTCATCACTACTCAGGATGCAAGACGTGGCCAGCTGCTTAGGTGGCCCAGCACAAAATCGTCTTGATTTTGAAATAGAGTCCATAAATACTGGCTTTGTTTGTTTGCCGTGCATTTCATATGAATCCTTGTTATGGTCTGTATTTTACTCTCCTGCAATGAAAAGTCTACAGTTGTCCCATTCACATTCAATTATTCTATTCCCGGGAGATGATCCAAAGTTATTTTGGAGCGTGTGCTGCCAGGAAAGCTGGGGACGCGGCCCTCCCGGGTGGCTGCCCTGTGCTGGCCGTGTACCTTCCTGCTCCTGGAACGCACACCAGCCAGGGGTCAACTGTGCAGGTGGGGGAGGCTGGAGGGAAGCTCCCCTGCCTAAGTTCTGCATCTCTGACACGCATTCAGTCATCTCCTGTCCTCTGCTCAGTTCAGGCAGTCAGTGGCATTTTGAAAGCTCTTTTCAGTTGAGATAATCTTCCTAAACATGTGTTAGGGAAACATGATAAGATTATAATGTATCTGAATCGGCTAGAGGAACGGCTTTCCTCTCAGAAAATAAACTGGGTCTGCTCACAGTGGGTTACTTGGCACAAGAGATGTTGGGAAGATTGCCTACAACCTATCTCCATTTTGGTGGAGAGCAATAGGCAGTGGCCCCTTTTTCCATGCCAGATGTTTCTTGGAATTGCCCTGCAGTGTTGCATACCCATTACATTCCTTACCTACGGGGCTAAGAGAGAAATAAAATGGCTCCCTCTGAGATGCAGAAAGGTCACTGTGCTTCTGGGAAGAGCCAGACTTCAGTGATTACAGAATATTGAAACCAGTGTCCCTAAAACTCAAGAGACAGCTACAGCAGTAAGTAGTGACAGAGGTGGCTGAGGTCTTTTTGATACTTCCTGTTATCCCCTTTTTTAATGTAATTCTCAGGAGATAGCTCATTTATTGGAGACCCTGTTGGGCTAGCTTATGTAACAAGGGATTGCAATGCAATGGCTTCAGGAGGCCAATGAAGAATTCCTTTTTTTAAAGGAGAAAACTTGTTTTTCATCTCTTCTGTCTAAAATTCTTGGGTTTTTTTCATGACATGTGGTTTGCCATCTGTTCCTAGAGCACACAAGTTTAAGGATGGGAGTTTTTAAAAAAAATAAGATAACCTTTTTCTAAACAAGGAAATACTATTGCTCTTGACAAATCACATCGTGTTTTGCAAACTCAGAGGGAGAAGCCTTCGGCTACTGCAATTATCTTGTTGACTTTGCAAGTATAACCTACTCTGTTTACATCTAAGGTTTTGAGGTTTTCATAAGCTCTTCTGTGTGTGCTGCATTACTTCTTCAGTATTTTGCTACTAGTCCCTCTTTTATTCTCCCTTTAGATACCAGAATCTTTGGGCATTACAGTGGGCAGTTAACACAGCTTGTTAAAACAGCTTGCCACTTCAGTAAAAAAGGAAAGTTGGAGTCTTACGTAACTACTTAAAGGGGGGGTGTCAGGAGGATGGGACCAGGCTCTTTTCAGTGATGCCCAGTGACAGGACAAGGGGTAACGGGTACAAACTTGACCACAGGAAGTTCCATCTCAACATGAGGAGGAACTTCTTTACCCTGAGGGTGGCAGAGCCCTGGTACAGGCTGCCCAGAGAGGTGGTGGAGTCTCCGTCTCTGGAGACATTCCAAACCCACCTGGACACGTTCCTGTGCCACCTGCTCCGGGTGACCCTGCTCTGGCAGGGGGGTTGAACTGGGTGATCTCCAGAGGTCCCTTCCCACCCTACCAATTTGTGATTCTGTGATACTGTCAGAGAGGAAGCATTGTGAACGATTACAAGTAGACTGAGGCTGTGGTAGAAGCTGGTCAATGGATCTTTTCTTTATTTATGGAGATTTATGTGTAAGGGAAAAAAGACTTGAAAAAATACAGGGAGTTTATCTGCTTCTGCCAGATTAGAAAAGCGGGTGAGCATGAGCAGGGTGGGATCGTATGGATTTGACAGGAGGGAGAAACGCCTTTCACTCCAGAGGTAGGGATAGGGTTCAGGTAAATATTGGACTTGCATAAATAATACCAGTATTAAAACCACTGCAAAGTGATCTGACTGCTGTCCCAGCTCATCTGCTTCTGGCAGGTTGGCCCATTTGTTACCCAGTACTTAAGGATGTGTCAAGAGTCCTAATACTGACTTTTTCCTCAGTGAAGAAGCAGTGCGTCCCCTGAATCCTATCTGTAGAGAGCAATCCAAAGAAAATGAAAAGTGAACTTACTTAGGAAGGTGTTGGAATGAACTTACTTAGGAATGGCGTAACCATACTTTCAAAATCCTTACAGTGTACTGATAATTGGTAGCTGCAAAGTGCCGAGTACAAGGTAGCCATGTGTAGGAACTCCATACAAGGAAACTCCATAGGCCTTTCTGGAGAAAAGTAGCACTTTTTTCTGCCGCCTTGGGAAATGCTGATTTTACAATGGAATTATAAACTAGAAGTTTTTCATGTTTTGTAAACGTCACTCTCTCCTCCTTTTTTTCCCTCAGCTCAGAAGTGGGTAATGCTTTCTCTCATGCAGAAATATTCTCAGCAGTACCCAGCAGCAGCACAGAGTAGGGATTGCTACTGGCACCCGCACGTGGCTGCTGGGGGATGTATGAACTTCCCTCAGTATTGTCCTCGACCACAGGGCCCACACGTAGTGTTAAGGCTGCTGAAGAGCTAAGTGATCCAGGAGAGGGAGCAGAGAAAACTCAAGGAGACAGTTGTGAGCAGCGTAGCGGGAGGGTGAAGGAGAGCCCAGTGGCCCAGCAGCTGCAATTATTAGAGGGACCCGAATGAGGGGGAGGTCAGACTGTCACCTTAAAGCTTTGTGTTCGTTAGACACCAGGCTCCGAGGTATTATAACAGAGCCTGGTTTGTGACCAGATTTCCAAAAAATCGAAATTCTGTTTCGATCACAAACTGAACCCATTTTATTGTGAAATCTATATCTAGTAATATCCAGTGATAGACAATGTCTTACATCCAAGTAAAAAAAAAAATCAGAATAGAGAAGAGCCTGGGACTAGAGGAATGAACACAGAATAGTTTGGCAGTTTTGAGTCTTGAATTTAATTCCAATAACAGGATTGCCTACACCCTATTTATTTTTATTGGCAGTTATGGATTTAATTCACAACTGTTTCAGATGAGATCTCTCAGGTGGATACACTCGCTGAAATGTTAGGACATTTGTACATGCTACATTCCTTCCAGAGCCCTGAGAACAAGTGGTTCTTCTGGGAGGAAAATAAGGAAGAACAGTTAGGTGATAAGATGCTCGGGGAATTGAAGCATCTTAGTCATTCTTGTTAACACCTATTTGACTTGAAATTATATTGGCTCGTGTAACGTTTGCAGCTAGACAAAGATGATTTCAGTGAAAACGGAGCTCATTGGTAGCCAAAAAGTTGTCTTGTTTCACTTTTTTATAGTTTACCAAATAGGAATATCCTATTCAAACTCTTCAGAGGTTTGTAGACATATTTATTCTCTGCTCTATTTTTTATTGCCAAGGTTTTAGGTTCCAGTTTAATTTCTGACTGACTAGATGCAGTGCTATACTTTTGCCATAAGCTGCAACTGATTTTTATTTTTTGTCAGATTATTTCAAAAGCAGAAAATTGAGGCTGAATATGGAAGTGCTGTACCTTACTAAGGTTAAACATTCCCGTACTTCCGATAGTACTGGCTATGAATTCTAACAACTTTAGTTTATCAATAGCTAAATGTTATATAATTATATAAATATATGTATATATCTATATATTTAATAATATGTAAAATAATTACATTTATTGTACATTAACATTTTAATAATGTATTCTAGTAATCATTACTAATATGTTATGTATTTTACTATATATAAAATGCATAATAACTAAGTAAATTACATGATTATATAAATAGGTAAATAATAGAGTTAGTTTTCTGTCAGGCCATGGCAAAAATCAGCTAAGCATTAAGGCAACCAGATTAGGGGCTAATAGTTTGCAGTGTGTGCATGTGTCTTCCTCTGTTTATTTCTGTATGAAATTTGTGGCATGGGTACAGTTCATACGTGAAGTAGCAGAGCTTCCCTGTAAGGTGAAATGTGCCCATTGGAGCTGTTCGCCAGGAGTGAAATCCCAGTCGTAAGCTACCACTGTATTTTCACGTTTACACTTTCTCTAATAATCCATATAACTTTTGCGTAATAAATATTTCTCTTAGGTTCCTGGTTCCCGAGGTAGGTTGCTAGCTAAATGTGCCAGCGGCATGGCTTTGATTCAGCAAAGCACTTACATACAATCCAAAGAGCAGGCCTGCTGAACAGCTCATTTAAGCACAGGCTTAATTATATTGTTTCAATACTGGCAAATCCATGAGAGTTCTTTTCAGTGGGAGTCATCGCTTATACTCACTGTGATAAAATGTGACGAGGTATGTTATATCACTATGTGTTGGAAGGGTAAAGCATGTTATCATTAGTCTGACTAAATACTAGTAGCTGTCAATTCAGTAGACATACCAAAGGCTACACTCTGGGTTTTTTTTTTTAAATATAAAGAAAGCTATTTCAGCCAAGGTTTCCTCCCGCACACTCAGTATTTTAGCCAACATTATTACAGGGAATACTACATCTAAAACTAGTAATTCCATTTTTCATTACAACAAACTACATGAATCTGTCAAAAAATACCAAACCCGCAAAGAAGTGAGAAGTCTGCCATATGCTATTGAGTAACTTGGCATGCTGCCTGGT
Organism: Fratercula arctica; assembly: GCA_947846985.1. NCBI lineage: Eukaryota > Metazoa > Chordata > Aves > Charadriiformes > Alcidae > Fratercula > Fratercula arctica. Next base: position 35,385,821 of record CANTUZ010000010.1, read on the forward strand.
TTAAATAAGTCTGTATCCATTGTCTAGGTAGTGTATTATATTTTCCTTTCAAGTTTTTGTTAAGTCTGTTTACATAAAAGTCAGATACCAATGATAAGATTTAATTAGTTTTCAAAAGAAACACTAAATTGTAGTCTTTAAGTTTCTTGTAGCTTTTCTAGTCCTTCTGCATTGGAAATAAACTTTGGAACCTTCAAATCAGTGGTGGCAAATTCTGTTCCAATGTGTGGGTCTCATAGCTAGATGGATACCATTCTTCTTTAGATGATGCCTTATTTAAGGAAAAGTATCAGGGCGCAAAGTTTCTGGATGAGGAATTAAGATTGTCCAGAAAAGGGTCTTTTTGAAAAATCTCTTGCAAATTGTTCCATTTAAAATATGGCTGAATATGCTTTTGTTAAGAAAAAAAAAGACATACTGTTTTACCTGATGCGTAGCCAAACGAAATTAATTCACAGCAATCCTTTCCTAGAACAACACGCATCTCTTAATGCATAAGTCACTGGTGAGGGATGCATTCCATGGTAATACATACTTTAAGCAAAAACACAGGAAGAGCTGCTCACTTTCTCTCCTTTGATACCTTGAAAAAATCAAAGTACATGAATTTATTTGAGCACATTCAGACCCTCAGAATTCACGTAGTCGTGAAAAAGATAAACGTACAGCTGCTTGGAAGCTGAAATATAATGTTTCTGGAAAATGGTATTGTAAGGGCTCTTAGGAACGATTTTCTGTGTATTCCTTCTTTTGCCACATGTTTTCTGATCTGTTATATTGTGCTGTCAATGTTTTAGGAGGTGATGGGAAGGTTTGTCTGTGCGTGTATTTTGCTTACACCTGACTCACGTATTACTGGCTGTCAGCTTTGGTCCTCAGCTGTTGGTGATGCAGAAAATTAATGGAGTCTTCAGCCCAGGCAGTATGGTAATAGAGTGCTTGAGGATGTGCCATCACCACCCACATGACTCAATAGCTCATACTACCAATAAGCTCTTTGCCCTTTGGATTGCTGTATTAATAACCTTCATATTTTGTATTTTGGTATTTTAAAGTTGGCCCTGACATGCCTAAATAAAGACAAGTTGTTTGAAATGCAGCAAGAGGAAAGGGCAAGGAAGACTTATTTTCTTTTGGGGAGCATATCTCTTTACTGGTGGCGTGCTTTCTACCTGTTCAAAAGCAAACTTCAAGGTGACTGATGGGTCTTAGCCAGCCTGAATGAGGGATAACAGTTTTAGAGAGCTGCTACAGAGGAAGGAGTTACAGTAACTACTGTCAAGGGAATATTTTACCACTGAACTCAAAATAGCTGTGCTGATTTAGCCTGGCTGCTGAGCTAGCCACACACCATTTCTCCTTGTTCTTTTGTTGTAGCGTTTTGAGAAGATGATGAAGTGAAAAAGGATCTTGGGAAATGGCGGTGGAGGTGCTGAAAACCTGTATGCTGTCCTTTTGTTTAAAGAAAAATAGTGTCCAGGACAGAAGACAGGAAGCTAATGCTGAGGGAGAGTACAGATATCAAAATGATATGAAAATAGGATAGATGGAAATTAAAACACGGATCAGAAGGCAATAGGACAGGTGGGTTACTTGGTCACTGCATACAAATAGTGCTAGGAAGTTGTGAGGAAGAGATTCAGTGGTTCCTCTCCTCCTTTCTTGGCTAACCTCGCAGACAAGGAAGTCAACCACCTCTGGGGAGCCACTGAGGATGCATTCCTAAACATCATAGGAGCTGTGGCTGCTCTGAAGGACACAGAATCTGCACAGGGTGGTTACGATGTGTCAGATGATGGGCAACAATAAACTGTGTCAGTCCAAGCAAGCCCATTCCCACGCCTGACAGTAAAGGGCACAATAAAGAAAGCTGTGAAAGCAGCCACATCCCAAACATGCACAACCTCAGCTGCTGGTGCTTAAATCGACAGCCTGAATCTTAATGTGTGACTAGGTACCGTCTACATACAACATTACATCTGTAGCGCTGTTCCCTTTCCTCTAGAAGAGGAATGTATTTGCACACAACATATTTACACAGTAGGAATGGTTTGCTGCTTGTTGAGGCTCTTGAGAGACATCACTGAGGGTTTGGGCTTTGCGGCTTGCTGGGTGAAGTCTTTAGTACCTCCAATGGAAATAAGGAGCAATATGGAACAATTAAGCAGTGCAGCTTACTGTTAGGAAGGCCTCCAGTATGTGCAGGTGGAAGACTTCCTAACAGCTGGGTGAGTAATGCAAAATGTATACTTAGGTGATCTGCAATTAGGAGCAAGTTTAGGACAGAGAAAACAGAGAACTAGATTGGGTTCACAGAAGGAGTGGAAGGCATAAAAAGCCTCTTGCTGTTTTTTCCTTGATCCTTGTAAAGCCTTGACTCCAGGGAAATTCTGCTTTCCTAGAGCAATCGTTCCTCTGAGTGATGGTCTTTCTTCACTAGAGAAGCTGAAAAAAACACAAAAAAGTTACTTTCCTTTCTTTCTCCCATCCCCTCAGCCTTGCTGAATAGTTGGACAAACAGAGCGTAGTGCTCTGTTCTGTATTTTGAAAGTAGAGGAGCAATTTCCTATCGTGTTTCCATCTAATAAGGGAGCCCTGGGAACTAAAGCAGAGAAAATCCCTACCTGCAGGCTGCTGGAGCAGTTAGCACCAGCTCCCTTAGCATCCTGCCCCTCTGCCTCCGTGAAAGAGCAGGGCCAAAAATGCACAGTGTCCCCCACAGCTAATGAGCTACATGACTATTTTCAGCTGCTGTTAAATCATTTGCTGTCTTGTGTAAAAATAATTGAAACCTACAGCAGAAAAGTCAGTGGCTCTAAAATGGCCAGGCTGATAGAAGACTGAGTCCAGAGGAGACGTCATCCTGCACGACAAGGCATCTCTGTAGTCTCCAGCCTGCGTAAATGCAGTCATTTTCACCGTCAGGAAGTAGAAAATGAATATTTCCTATCCAGTAAAAAGCTCCTTAACAATAAAATTGCTAGATCCATCTCTTGCACTGCAAGCTTTCATCTTAACTATTTCTTGTATGCTGGAATCAAAAATGAGCCCCTCAGCTTTCAATTCCTTTGACCATAGCAGCAAGTGTCTCCTGTTGACAATAGCCAACAGGGGCTTTCAAGCATTTTCCTGGTTTGTTTTTACATAACTTTTAAGCCACGTCTGCTTTGGATATATTTTTTTTTTCTTTTTATCCCAGGAAAGTTTCCATAGAGTTGTGGTTTATTAATTGAAAGGTGATGTTTTCCATTGCAGCAATACCACTTTCAGTGTACAACACAAAATCCGTAAGATTTTTTCATCAACAGTGCTAGTGCATTTTCTTCTCTTCAAGAAGCAGTTCTGAAAAAAACCCAAGCCCACTAACCATCCTAGGAGAAAGAGTACACTAGTTCTAATGATCTCCCAGGGAAAACAAAAACAAACTGTATAGTGTCATCTGCTTGATCTTTAATTATTATTTAATTGCTCTAGTAATATGCTCTTAAATTGCAGTCTATTGGACAATTTCAGATGATTGCTTTTATTATGTAAACTTTTTCTTCCCGGCACCCTGGTGGTTTTAGTGGGTTATTACAGAGGAAGCAGGTTATTAGCAGTTGTGTATAACCAGAGCTACCTGAGTGTTACAGACAGAATTCACTGGGATGCAGAGGAGCCTCTGTAGAGTAAGAATGGAGGTGGGAGCCCCAAAGAGGGCTGGGGACAGTCACTTGTGCCTCAAGTGACCACCAAGAGTTGCCGGCAAGGACTGGGAAGATGAGGGAGGGGAATGGGGCTTTTCAAGGCTGTGAGGCAGAGAACAGGCACCATTCACTTGCTGAATCCAAAGTTCTGGTCTCAGGTACAAGGGGGTGGTGTCCAGCACCATTTCATCAAGCCCTTCTATCCCTGGAGTTTCAACAACTTCCACATCCTCTGCCAAAAGTACCGCCTCTGCTTACCACCCTCACTTCTCCCCTCATTCCAGGGGCCAAGACTCTTTCCTCTCCTGCACACGCAGACGTACCAGTCCCTCTGGGCATTTGTTTTGTTTTGTTTCATTTTTAAATCCAACCTGAGGGAACAGGGTTTTACTTTTCTCCTTATTTCCTGAGCCAAATATACAGGCAAGTCTCCAAAGTTTAACCAAGAGCAGTACATGAGGGCTAAATAGTACCTGTAAGCAAAAATAGCAGGTATGAATTTTAATGTCTACTACTGGTAAAGACTTCTAAATATTTTCTTCAAAAATAAAACTTCTAAAAGTTCATTAAAGAACTTGCTGTCTAAACACATTTTTCTTAAGTGCTTCAACTGTGGATCCACAGAAAGTAAACACCACAAAACACCTTTTCAAAAGAGCTGAAGACCTTTTAAAACCATGTGGAACATCAGGCCTGCATGATGACAGGCTGCTTAGTCATCTTCAGCAGAGATGCAGCTGTAGAGCTTCCCAAGTGACACCAGGTTAAGTTGGGGGCAAAAGGACGTTGGTGTAAGTGCAGAGAGGGTTACCACATCTGTTCCCCACCTCTCCCTCTCCCACTCCCCCCCAAGAAAAAGCCAGTTAGTTATGTCAGAACAGCTTCTTCCAGGTGCAAGAGCAGCGCTCCAGGTGTGGGCAGAGGCAGAGGGACGCATGGTTTTACGTTATTCTGAGGGCCCAAGAGATGAAAGGTCTTTTGTTACTTACCAGAATAGCTAAGTCAAGGTAATAATGAAGTAATAGGACAAACTGTAAACTACACTCAGCACAATCTGCAGTGACAGAAAATGCTGTTTACAAATTAGAATCACTAAAGGAAACAACATCAGCAGTGAGAGCAGGGTGACGCAGCCGAATTTATTTAAAAAAATTAAAAATGAACAGCTTTGGGATTCGTGGAAATGGCTTGAATTTGTCCTTTTGTACTAACGTGCTTCAACAATGAAAAACACTATCTCATTTTTTAGTGCTCCACCGAATTTTTTAAGTAAAATTGCCTTCAGTTGTCCATCATACTTCGTACTGTGATGTGGTAGTGGGGAGAGGACAAGGCAAGCTAATGAAATAATCTGAGCTGCTGAGGTGAGGAAGCCTTGCGAAGTGCAGCTAAGAGCATAGTTTCCAAGGGACATGCCGATACAGTGTGGGCATCATGCAAACACAGAGGCAAGGAACAATGGAGTGAAAAATTATACTCTGAAAACTGGGGCTAGGAAGGAATGAGCAGATTGCCGGATGAATTCAGTAGCTGCTTTGGAATAAAACTTACTGAGCAGCACATCCTCCTCCAGCATTATCACTAGTGGCAGAGAAGTGGTGGTTCCCTGCTTCGCACACCTGCTAAGGGGGGTAATGAGCAAATACGCTGGGCTTTTTATATTGCCAGGACTTGTTTCTTATCCCTCTGCCTCCTTAGCCAGGAATAAACTTTACCTTGTTATGTTTTCACTTGGCCTTGAACTTCAGCCAAGAAAAAGAAGTCTAGATATAATTAACTCATCATTCTTTTGGCTCGTCTCAAAAACCAGCAGTGGTTTTGATTTTCTTGTTCATTTAGAAGGTTGGGTTTTGCCTAATAAATTCCTGTGTAATAGAAGTAGTATTAGAAGTTGAGATCAAACTGGCTGTTATGGCCAGGGTAAGAGAGTAGAGACTACCACTGCAGGAAGGAGCACTAAATTAAGCAATAAACTCTGCTATAGTGATACTAATGCTAGAAAAACTCTCACTTAAACCAGACTAATAAGAGTACCCTTAGTGTGCCAGAAGGCTAGCGCTCCTATAAACAAAGCTGGCAGGCTTTTGAACTGGGAGTTCTCTAGTGTTCACCAGTAAGGAGACAGATTAAAAAAAATAAAAATCCCACAACACTAAAAGACAGCATCTCAGTGAGTGGTGTACACGCTTTTTATTAATAGTGCAGTAACAAGACATTGGTTACAAACATTTGATGTCGAAGTGACGTATATATATCAAAGGTGTAAAAAAAAAAAAACCAAAAAAAAAGCTATGAGGATTTATTGAGGGAGTAACACCCCCCGAAACACGGTTATGTCAACTCACCTGCTGGCTTCTGGGCCTGACCCTTGCTGGGGGAGCAGAAAGTCTAAGGGGGTAGACCAGAACCTGAAATACTACATGGAGATTTTGGCTTTAAGGTGCCACGATAATGTACTCTCTCCTGCTCTCTGTACCATGCAGAATTTTCATCTCAGATCTGCTCAGTCTGCCACCAGGCCCACTGAAAGTAGGTTATATGGCCTACTCTGTATTGCCTCTGCCCACTCCACTTGACCGTTAGCTGCTCTGTAGCCCTAAGAGGACTAGCGAAGACCTACACACGTTACAAAGATGTGGATGCGAAAGTGCTGGAGGGAATTTGAGTTGGAAAGAAGTGATTTTTCTTCCAAACTTCTTTTGTTTAATTTAACAGATAGTAAAGTTATGGAAGGTGGAATAGCGATCTGTAAAATTTTTAATTCATGATCGCTATAGGTTTCATGGGATTTCTTAATGAACAGCCTCAAAATTATACTGCTCCGCTGTCCTGAGCTTAGAAACAAAGTGGCCCCTCCAGGAAAAACACAGTTTATGGTTATTTTTGCTGCCCACACTGTGCTAGGTAGGTGCACTGTGCAACACATGATAATAAAAGACATGGAGCAACAGCCCACAGTCTGGAGCTGCCTCATAATGGCAGTCAATGATGCATCATGAAGTTCTGGCATTTGAGGGAGCCTTTTCACCTTAGCAAAAACAAAAACCATACAAAAGAATCTACTTAATTCCCAGGCAAAGACATCGTAGTGACATGGCAGGGAAGAGAAGTTAGATTCTTTAAAAAAAATCAGTCCAAGTGGATGTCAGATTCAAACAGATTTAGAAAAATTTTCTTTCACTATCTTACAGAAGCCTAGCAACGATCATAGATAAATAGCACTTGTCTTCATTACGTACTTTGAGATACAGTGCAGCCATTTAGCAAGTCACTTACCAGCACCATCCTGCATTTAGGACTCTACTGTTGTAAGAGAAGTCATTTAAATCACTAGTTACCTTGCAAAAATATCATCATCCTAAGATTCAAGGTATGGGTATGTGTATTTCGCATGCTGATCTCAGAATAATGATGTATTTCATATTTGTTCCTTTGTGCAGTGATTAGAAAAGTTTTTTATTGTTAATATCTGATTTATCTGAATTTCTAAATGTAACAGCAGATTTATAAGGGCTCACAGAATAGAGCAGGAAGCAGAACACGTTAATATTTCAAAAGACCTTTTAGAAAGCTATTATTACTGCTATGTTGCAGTCAATGATTTTTTTTTAATTACAATATTACATCTATGTTGTTATAACACTTTTTGTGTTTCATCAAAGATCTTCGAACTTACATTTCCAAGGCTGGTATGAGGGGAGCTTTTTAGATCTTACAATCTAGATCCACATTAAGGTCCCACACTCTCAGATGGCATCAAGCAGTCCAGCTAATGTGATCACAGCATAATGATGCCGATAAAGGATCAGGCCCAATAGTGCAGTGTTTAAAAAGCTGTATATCATAAAATACATGCGGTTTGGTATCGGCCACATTCATCCCCGGTGAGGGAACGCCTAAGCCTAGTGAGGGCAGTGTGCCTTTGGGCAGGCTGGCATTCGGCATCCTCCTGCCCAACTGCAGCACAGTCCCAGTGTGTGTCACTCAAAGTGCTCTGCTGAAAACATGCCAGTGTAAAGACATGATAGTTTGTCACTGCAAGAGAATGGATTATTATTATTTTCCAACTGTGTGCTGGTAATTAATCCAACAGCATTTTTCAAATAATTTAAGCAAGTGTTAACTTACAGATTTAGAGAAAAGCAAAACATTAATATATATAATTATTAAATAAGTGGGGGGAAAGATGAAAAATCATCAGAAATTCAAGATAGGAGCATGAGAAGTGGTAGAATATTAGACTACTCTGCCTCTAAATTCACTCATGACTTGAACAGGATGGATTCTCTTCTTTGCAGAACCTTTTCTGACAGCTGCATAGATTTCTTCTGGTTTCTCTCTTTTAATTAGGGGCTTCTTCTCTGGAGCCTTCATTCTCCACATCACAACAGGATGTCGTGGGCCAGTAGGACTCTGAATCTTGATAATCTTTGTGGATGCAATATAGGACATCTTCACTGTCTGCACCACAGCATTCATTAAATTTTTGGCAGCCTGAATTAGTGAAGTGACGCTATCCAACTGTAATAATAAACAGAAACATTAGCCTAGGAAGCTGGTCTGCTTTTAATCGCAGTATGCTGAGGGATAAATAATGGTTAAAAAGTAAGACTAACATACCAAACCTTACTTTGTTTTCCCTTGGTGTGTTTGATCGTTATATTCATGTTCCACTGCTCAGACTTAAAGCTATATACAGAAATTTGTGCTGGTGGACTATAAATGCGTATGTAGATAATGTCTGTTGTTTTCTTTTTTTAACCGTGACTTTATGATGTTTGTTAGCATGGTCTCGTTGCAATTACTACTGATGGGTAATGAAACAACCTCAAAGAAAAGCTATGAAAACGTGACCCGTTACTTCCTTTGTATCAGCACTAGGCAAAGTCTCCAGCTGATGCTGTCACATTCCAGGCTCCCACACATGCTCCTGAGCAATGTCGGGATACTGTGAAGTGCCTGGCTTTGTCAGAGCTGCGGAACCTAGACACAGCAGCCAAGATTTTTAAGGGTAATTAAGAGCGGGATAGCACGCAGAAACTGGAGTGAATGTGTGGCCTCTCAAACTGTTTAAGGAGTGCCAACCTAAGAGGCAGAATGCCTAACAAACTAATCCCTATCACCTGTCACCATGTTCAACAGCATACTACAAAGGCATACGAGTGTTAAAGCAAAATCATTCTCCATGAATACCCATGGAAATAAGAAATAGTGCATTTAATTCAAAGTCTGCTAACTGAAATAAAAATGACAGCTTTAGCAACAAGTCGTCTCTGCCACACTGCTCTGCAGTGTAATACAAGCAAATTCATGGATTGCACTGCTCCCTTTGTACATGTGAGGCCTGCAGGCTGCAGCGTCTATGGGCTGAAAGCAGAGTGCTGGGGACACTTCACTATCTTGGCCACCTCCTCAGCCCTAAGGACTTTGGCAGCATAGCCACAGGCTGCCTGACTCACCAGTGCCAGGCAGTTGCACTCTGTAAACAAGTACAATCCTGTGATATGCGTCTGAGGCATTTTATTGTGTGTTAACACCACTTCACCCCGTCCCATACACACCCACCCCCTGCCTAGTGAATCTTAATCTCAGCCTCTAGGCACAAATCTGGTCCAATGTGCTCCAGAAAGAGATCTGAAGCAGGCTGTATGCAGAACAGAGTCATTGCTCTCACGGGGAGAGCCCATCAAACAAACACAAGTATCTGACAAAAGGCCAACACTGGCAAAAGAGGTGATGCCTGCAGTGAGCCATCAGTGTTACTTCAACCCTTAGAAATGAGAAAAAGCCCTTTTATTTCTCGTGTGCTCAAAACACAGATGGTAAAGCTTGGGCTTATCCTTTTGGGAGTGACAGGGACAACAGCACGCAGAAGGGGAGGACCTGTATGTGTGCGTACGGGGGTTTCCTTCCACATCTTGTGGCAGAGAATGGCTCTGGGTCTGTTTGCTAGAGCTGTGTCTAATGTCAGGCACTGTGTGCCACCCTGGGCACTTCAGAAGGTATCGCCAAACATCCAGTGCGCTCAAATGGGAAAAAATTATATAATTTTAGGCAAAATGTTTATGATTTTATTTTTGGTTATATGGAAAACTTTTGTTTGTTGGGGTCGACTAACAGCTGAATGATGCCGTATTTCATTTGGAGCACAGTGCTTTTTCTAGCATTAAATTTCTTTTGGATTTATTTGCTTGAAATAAGTTGTCTTACTCCTTCAACTTAAGGTACCTTTGCTGCTGTCATAGTGCACCAAAGAACTGCTAGGAACAAATATAGGGCATTAATCATCTCTGTGACCTAAATGAGTAACTTTTTATCTCCAAAGAAGACACCACACTGCTATTTAATTACAAGGCTGATTGATAGTTCAATTTGGAAAGGAATCTGCAGTCTGAACACCTTTAAGAAAGCCCTGTTTTACCTATTTTTTATTTACTATTATTTAGTATTTAATACTTAGAATTATTATTTATTTAGAAATATTTATTTAAATAAATAAATTCTACCTGAGCCACCTGCAATTTTATCCCCAAAACAGGGAAGAAGAGTGATAAAAGTAAAATTTACGTCATTGTGTCAGGATGAGAACAGTATTGGTTTTAGGACCATATATAAACTTCAGGTGCAAAGGTATGTGTGTAGGCGTGCGCAAATGTGTGTGTGTGCACACAGAGAATCTGATAGTGCACACACAAACACACACAGAGTTACATATTCAAAGGACACTGACCATTTGTCACTTGCCTATGTGCCAATGCTGAAGAAGCCCACTATGATTTAGGTGTAAAAGTAGCAGGATCACTCTATGTAAGTAAGTGGAGAACCTACATTTCAACTTCTGTACCAGCTTCTCTGTTGAAACGTTTGTCATCTGCAAAAGCAATGTTCTCCAAAATGGTCATCGGGTTGAGTGGGAGAACGATGCCCAGCTTTGCCATCCAGCCTAACCACGCTGTCTTTTGCAACCTGCAGCTTTGCAAACCACGTCGTTAGGAGAGGGTCACGGTCTTCTCCCCTTTGCCACATGAAATGATCAGGTGAGAGGAGTGTGTTGCTGTCTGTATTCGTGGTGACTGTGTGACACTTTATGCACATACATGAAAATGCAGCCAAGGGGCTGGACTTATTTTCATTCTTGGAAACACTTCTGAACTGGTAGAAAAACCCTCCAGTTAATATGTTCATTGCTTCTCTCTGGAAGTGCATAAAAAAATCCTTGTTAATACTTCCCCTCCCCCCCTGCCCCCAAATTAAAATACTTAGAGGACTGGTTGAACACTCAAATGTGTGCGATGGCAAACTGAAATTATCACTTTACGCCAAGAAAAGGTGTAAAATTCACCAGGTGGCCTCAAGTTCATTCCTTGCTGCAGCACGTGAGCTTTTTAGAAAGGATTTCCAGTTTAATAATAGTCATGTAATCTTTGCATGGCTGTATTTTACCATAAGGCAGTAGGTGTGTTTGGGGCCTGTGTTTTCCAAACTCAGCATTAGGGCAGCAGGCTGCCTGGCCACTCTGCGAGGCCTAGCAGTACAACATAGGTTTGGGGATGCAATGTCAAGGGAGATTCAAAGCACTTGGTGACTGCTGAGCCTAAAGCTTATTTTAAATGCTGCTTTTATTCCAAACATACTATAAAATTCTAGGCTGTCAGTAAGGTGTTCTGCTCAGAGGCCTTGTCATTACACTCCTGATACATCTTCAGTCGCTAGTGTATCCCTTTTTCTAGGGAGACTGCCTAGTGGTGCAGCATTAGCTCACTGGCAGAGGAACTTATGTCTAAATTTCAAACTGCCGACTACTCACTGGCACAATATAGATTATTTGGTTAAAATGAGAAAGAGACAAAGTTTCAGTTCTCTCTCTTTTTTCTTTCATTCTAGCTGGAGGACTAATTATACACAGACACATGTGCATGCGTGCACACACACTCACTTTCTCACTCACCCTCTCTTAATATCTGTTGCTTTCTACAACAGCTGACAACACTATGCACCTGACAGCTTCTTAAGAGCTGTGAATAATCTTTTTTTCCAGTGGTAAATACCGGTGGCATCATACACACTCACTTTTCTAGCACTGGCTGTGTAGTAACATTGCTGTGAAGCTGTTGTGTGCCAGAGGGGGTAAAAGAAGACAGTTTTGTTTCTGTGGCAGAAGGTGTGTGGGCTTAAGGGGCAGATGTTTTCCTGAAGTTTCTCAGTGATGTCAGTGTCTGTAATCTGTCTGTAATCCTGCCACTTTTTTAAAGCTGCCTGGCATTAGAGCCACGCTGGGAGGATGGCAGTCTGGGCAGCTGGCTGGGCTGGGCAGGGCTGCCGAGTGACTGCTGCTCCAGGAGCGGGGACAAAATAAATCTGTTTGCGTGGAAAGGAAACCGCTTCTCAAAGAAACTGATAGCAGCATCCAGACAGGATAGAAGGTTGTCCCAAAACTTCAGTTTTTATTGTGACTCTAGTTTATACTGTGAAATATGGATAATGAAATGGAATCCTTCCAGGAGACGGTTAACAACCTACTTGCCTTTCCTCTCCTGAGGAAACGGCACAGTTTTCACTGCATTCTGGCATCTGTAGCTCCTTTCACAAAATGCCTTTGGCTGTGGAACAGTCCACAGCTCCATCACTGTGATCAAGCAAACTGTATTTTTAGTTCTTAAAATATAGTAATGTATGTCTACCAGAATGAATAATAAGCAAGCTTCATGGGTCTCTTAATTTTGATGAGGTTCTAATTGCAAACCAATACATGGCATGTTAGCCGTTTAGTTTGACATGAGATCTGGGGGGTGGACACCTATCAACTCCATCATTTTAAATGCTAAAAATCTGAAGACTGAACTATAAACCCAACTGTACAGCTGTACCAAACTGGAGTGGCTGAATTCCACTGCCCCCTTGCCATACCAGAGGAACTGAACCTCTGCCATGTTATTTAAGCTCTTTTTAAAAAGACGTCCAAAGATAGAGAGGGGCTTGCAGAAACAGATACCTAAAACAAAAATGTAAGAAAGAGCTGCTGTGTGCCTCCCTGCTGAACAGCAGAGAACCGATCTACCACGAAGGCTAAAGTAGGGTTTTGCTGCAGTTACTGTGGTGGCGGGTGGTGTATGTTGGGACAAGCTGCAATTGCCATTAGTTTTACTTTGCTCAGCATCTCTGTATAGGCATTGAAATATAGGGAGACTTAATGCTGCCCTTCAGGCTATCCATGTTGTTTGCAGTGCCTCAGTTTCCCCTCACTTTTCCGTATGCATCTCACACTAGTCTTCCTTCTACACAGAAAATGTGGATATTGCAGGGGGGAGGTATTTCTTAACTGCATTTAAAATTTTGTAGAAGCTTTTAGAAGATGTTCTTGGACAGGTACCACAGATGGTAAGAATCAGGCCATACATTTTATCATTTTTTTGTCTCTAGAGAGCAGCTGTTTTTATACTTCAGTGCCAGCAACATTAGTTTAGTGTAAATCTGTTGTTCTTCTATAACTCTAACATACTCAAGGACTGTCTTCACGTGAATGCTTTTATCTCAGATATTCAGTAGGCTCTTCAAGGTCTCAAATCTAAGAATACTGATGAAATGAAACTTGGCATAAATGAAAGACTGATAAAATATTCACTGAGCATTTAAGTTCATTTCATTTAGAGAGATGTAGCTGCAAACTCTTCAATGTGTAGCAAGTGGTACATAAAGATTCACTAGCAAAACAAACAAACCAACTCCAAACTAAAAGCTATTTTATTTTTACGTGACTCCCACTTCTGCTCTTTTGGCACTTTTCATGGTGACATAATGTTCCAGTCTCCACCTTTCACAGGTCTGACTGTGTCAGCCAAGACAATAATCCATTAAAGGAAAATCGTCCCTTGCCATATCTTTCCCCATTTAAATATGTCATCTGTCCTGTGAGCATTAGTACTTTGATTCCATTGCAAAAGGCACACAGACGGATTCTGCAACTGCTCTAACTTCATCTTGTGGTGGAACACAGAAGATACAGACTGAAGATAGTAATTTTTTAAAAAAACAACAATCACCCAAACCCACCACCAGCAAAAACCAGTCTGCCAGCGCTCATGCTGGAATCGACTCTTGTCCCCAGCACTTGCATTCCTCTTCTGTAATGAGTCCTGTGTGCAAGTAAGCAAACTCTCCATTGAATAACAAAGCTGAAGAAAAGGGAGTTCAGAAAAAAATGACTTTCAAAACTTTGTTTTCAATTTGTTTACGTGCATTATATTTTTCACATTTTTGTAAAATAATTTCATATCTTGGCAGTAGTAGCAATCTGTCACTATACGAAGTTATTTTTATTTAATATTCAGAATGATTTAAGAGAATCATTACTCTTCTTTGGTCGAAGTATTTTCTGTTCAGTGTACTAAGAAATGCTTGCCTTGTCATGTGTCAGTAGGAGTTCTTTCTGTAGCAGTTAAACAAATGCAGAATTTCCTTACTCTCAAAGCATGTAAATAAGTCAGTCTCTCGTTCATATTCTTTGTGTAGATTTGCAGATGCTGTCTCTTTGATATATATGTGTGGCAGACAGTTGCCTTCTGGAGTAAAGCTCTGTAAGAGACTACGCAAAACAATACTCACAAAACATTATTTGATATGCAACGTGCAAGTCTGCTGCAACCACAGTTGTGATACTCTGGATTGGTCTGCTGGGACCATGAATTTTTTTTTTTTTTCAGGGAACTGAAGTTTACTATTTGAGCATAGATTTATCAATAGGCTGTTTACAATCTCCCAAGTGCTATTTATAGTTCATTTTTCATACAGGTGAAAACTATGAACTGAATATCAAATACACAGTTCTTTAATCAATGTTTGAAGTCTGAACTTAAAATTCTTTTGGAAACAAGGTCAGTTATTAAAAATTTATCTTGATTGAAACTCTAGGTTTAAGGACATTCCTGGAAGCAAATTTTCTTTGTTACACTATACCGAGAGACTGACACTGAATTTCTATTTCTATGAAGAGCAGTGAGCTCCTCAGTAGTGCTGCATTTAAGGTAAGGAGTACCTATTACATTTTGCTTTTCATTTTCTTCCAACTTTTTACTTTGTGTAACAATTTGCTGTTGTGAATTATTTTACGGTACTTTTACTAAGGTTGCTATATAAAATATAACAGAAGATAGGTGTTCAAGAAAGCACAGGCAACAGTCGAAGAGCTGGAAGCATTTAATGAACTACCATGTCTCTTCATATAACAGCCAGATGATTCATAAAACCTATCATGGATTCAATCCCAGTACAGGTTATATATAAAATAAACCAAAGGGAGACTTGCCATTGCAATTCTTTTTTCTCATTACTGGAAACTTCCCTCCACCTTTTGTTAACCTCTGCTTTGCTGTGCTCTCCCTTTGGGATATAGAAGAGGTTTCGTCTCAATTTGTGGAACTGGCATCGGGAAATCTGCCTCACCATTTGGGTGGTGTTTATTTTCAATGAGCGGAATTTTCCTGAAAATGTGGCTATTCCGTTGATTATCCATGTCTATCTGTCTGTCTAGTAATTACATTATACACCTCAAGGTGTACACAGGCATCAGCTTTGTCAGAGCAGCAGCTATGGACTTAGACTAAGGCAAAAGAGACATTTTTTCACTGAAAGTCACACAGCAGTAAGAGCAGGACAGTGGTACTGAACTCTGAGGAACTAACTCTACCTGTAATAAATCAAGTGCGCTGTTACAGCAGACAATATTTCATTATGATTGCCAGCCTGCTCCTTAGCTCTCTGCTCCCATCCTTCAGTTCTCCAGGTGCTGCAGCCAGGACGCTGTTCTGCCCAGATTGACTTCTTGTTTAGGAGGAAAAAGCAAACCCAAACAGAAACTCTAAAAGGAACTGGAATGCGCTGCTCCCCATCCCCTCCCCTGCTGAAGGAGCAGCTCTTTAGAAGGGTTCGGCAAAATGCCAGCTCTTGCTGTGTGGCTCCTCTCTGGCAGGAACTGAGAACTTCCAGCTGCAGCGAAGGTGTTGAGCGGCTTTCCAGCTGCCCCAGCCCTCGCTTGTTGGCTGAGACATCATTTTCCTAGGGAATGGCAATCCAAGGACTGGGACTGTGTCAACCAAAGGCCTGGTGGCAGCTGCAGATATCCCACCTTGTACTTTTCGACATGCTAGCTTACAGCTTTGACTCCGTGTGGTTTTACCTGAGGCACAGCCTTCAAAGCTGAAACATGTTCATAGCAATATCATGCAGGCAACCCTTGATTTAACTGGCGTGGTTAATAATAGGCATTTAAATCCACCCTTGAAGCATGAAGTTAGAAGTATTAAAGCATCTGCATTTGACACAAAAGTGGACTTACTTATGTCACTGGTTTAAGTAAGTCTGGTTCTCGAGATACCAACAGGAAGAGTCAAAGATAAATCAAATGAGACATTTGCAGGAAAAACAGAGTGAAACAGCCTTCAGCGCACAGGTAAGGCTGGCTAACCTGAGAGCTATTTTCTATGCCATTTCTCAAATTCTGTGATACTGTAGCTCTGAGAACTCTCTCTTCCAGATTTCTGTATCCTTTTTAAGGCCAAAAAGCTTTACTCCCTTGCCAATACAATATAAAATGAAATATGAGAAGATAATGACTATAAATAGCACAAAACAGAACTGGCTGGCAGAAGTCAGAGCGCACAATGCTCACATATGAGGTATGTTAATTTTCTGCCCTGTGATATAATTCTCTTTATTTAAAGCCACTGTTGGGAAAAAAGCAAGCTGTCAACGTGCAAGCCTATCATTGTGTAGTACTTGTAAATTAATTATCATATTATCTACATAAATGAATGCAATTACTGTCAATCTGCATACTGCAAGTGTTACTCCATTATTTTGTGCCTGAAGAGGCACAAATTAATTCTGATTAAGAGAAGGAATTGTCCGTTTCGTGTTTAATCACACCTAGCTTACAAATCGGCGATGCTAGCTGCATTATTTAAAAATTTAAGCCGTTTATGGGAGGATGAAAGACTAAATACTGATCAAGGAATTTTTAATGAATGAAAAAATAAAACTGCAGTGAATGAAGCACATTAGAAGCTAATGATTCACACAGAGATCTCTTCCTCTCTTTTTCTGTACCTCACCCTTTTATAACCAACATACCTTGGACTCTGAGCATTACTGTGCCACTGACTAGAGTGAAGGTACCGGGGCTGAGGGAAGGGCAGTGAGAAAGGCAGGTGTCCACCTTAACTGCAGTAAAGAGATGACAAGATTATATGGCCTGAAGTTGAAAAGCCACTAATTGAGGAGAGCAGTTAGGAGGACTATCAGCTGGATACTCCCGGAAGCATTCCAACTGCCCCAGGCAAACCGGCCTATTTAATCTACACTAATGATATGGCAGGGGTATTAATTTTGAATAAAAAAAACATTCCAGGGCAGGCTGTCAGTGTTACAGGGAAGACAAGGGCACAGAGGACACAGATGAAAAACAACTGAAGAAGATAATGTGATATAGAGAGTGACTATGAGCTGAGTTTGTGAATTGCAACATACTTTTTCATATACATAATGCTCTTTGTTGTCATGGGAATAAGTCCCAAATTGAACTATGCTGGCAGTCACCAGTTCCTCCTTAGTGCTTCTATAGATAAGAATCCATTTTCAGATGATACTGGTAAGACACATGTTGTGACTTAGCTCTGTTTCAAGAAGACAGTTCTTTCTTTTACAGCTCTACAAATATGTGGCAGAATAAGAGTACATCCTCTGCTCTTCATTCCTCTATTCTTTCCTCTGACTTCGTCTTTAGGCTTCAATAGAGGATTTTTTTTTTCATGAACTACTACTCTTCTTGTGAGAAAAACCTTTAAAATTCCTCGAGGCCAATTTAAATCCGAGATCCTCGTGCCCAGTTGTTGTCAGGAGAAGTGTGGGGTGGATATCTTGCATTCATACAACAGTGCTTTTATGTGAGGATTTGAGGTCTGGCAACAGCTTTTGCTCAATTGTTCTCACTTTGTACAGCAAAGTTGACTTGGCAGTGTGGAAGTTGGTATTAACCATCTGAATGTGGAAATCTGTAATTTCTCATGGAGAGCAGTTTTCCTCCTCAGCTCTTCTGGTTGCGTACAAGTGTCACAGCTCGTGGGGGAGATGGGAGGTAACAGAAGGGAACTGCGAGAAGCCAACAACAGACAGCTGAGGGATTTCAGTCTCGAGCACACACGCACATGGGTCCAGAAGACAGAAAGCGCAGGGAAACAGTTAAAGCAAAAAATGGAGCAACCTCTAAGTATGTTTATTTCCTAATGCCCTTTCTAATACACATTTTCTTGTAGATCTCCACTATCCAGAGGAAGGATAGAATTTCAGATATTTTGAGACTCATGACTTTTTTTACTTAATGAAAACTTTACTATCTGCAAGGGCTTTCTTTTTTTTTTTTTTCTTAATCATGCCTGATGTCTTTTTGTTTCTCATTCTTTATTAGCATAAACACATAAATCAGGGAAGATCAGGACTAGGGAGAATATCATCATATTCCAGCTACAGTTCTGATTCCTTGAAAAAAGAACTTTGCTACTCATTTTATATGAGCAAAATCTGAAGATTTAAGTGTTGCATAAACCATACAAAAACTTTTGGCTAGAGGAGTGAAATTCATCTGCCTGAGCAGATACTTAACAGATACTCAGGGCACAGATGTTCTGTCCGCATATTTTCTAGAGAGCTTTTTCCTTGCTATGCTCCCAGACCTTCTGTGTGTGCGTGTTTTGGGGTTTTTTGGGGGGGGATGGGAGGACGGACAGAGAGGGAGAAAGAGAACTTCTGTGATTTCTTATGCAGAACTTTGGTTTGTCACTTTTTCCAAGGCCAGCTAACCTACATGATCAAATTCTAAAGCCCTCCACATGGACTTTCGAAGACAGAATTTGCTCCAACTTTTTAAAAAAAGCAGTTCAATGATCAGTCATTTTGTGTAAGTAATGAATTTCTCTCCCTCTCGCCTTACCGCTTTATCCGTACAACCTATTTTTAATTCCCATATTCTCCAAAAACTGAAGCAGGTCAAACACAAATAGTTAATTTACATCTAGATTAGGACAAGTCTTATAGGAAGGTCATCACAGTTTGGTTTGGTTGCATTTTCACATAACGACAATTTTAATTTAAAAGAGACAGTTGAACACAGTCACTCATGAATGCCCTCCCCTTCCCAACAGCAGACATTTAGAGTAGTGAGGCTATTTTTTTAATTGTATAGAAATTTTTTATAGCCACTGATGCCAACCAGGTATGTCTCCACTGAACTTTAAAAAGGCTTTGCTTAAGAGCAGAGATCTCTTGGAACGCTGGCTGGTAGTTTTTCTCTCTTTTATAGGCCTAACAGTATCACCCATATTTAAAAAAAAATACATTCATTGTTGGAGCATTTTCCAAGATTGCTTTAACAGACTAACAACCAGAATTTACAGCATCTCACCTTAACTCCACAAAACACTTCTAAAACTGTCCAGGACTCTAAGCATGTTCTTAATTTCCAGTGACTCCAAGCTAAGCCCCTGTTTAAGTGGGTTTATTGAACTGGGACTGAGTTAAGCAATTATTTGCTTTCCTAAACTGGAACTTCTGGATGCACACAATATACATCCTCATCCTCCTTCCTTGAAATCGGGTTAACATCTGTCGCCATGCTTCTGGGATTATGAATGAAGTTAAGTTTGGGTTTTCATTTTTAGAATTAAAATTTTTGCACTAAGATTATGTACTTCCCACTGTTGCCATATAGGTGACATAATAAACCGGTAAAGAGAAAACTGAGTATCATTACAGTGAGAGAAAAAAAGAGCAAGAACCAAACCAGGCTTCCAGAATTTCTCCCAGTCAGTCTGCCAATCAGTTGCGCTCAGGAATGGAAACAGGACCAGGAAAATTACAGATCGTATGTATCAGGTGGTATGCAGATTTCTGTAGGTCAACTTCCGTGTGAATCCAAATTTGCCAAAGTAGTTTACAATTCAAATCATATAAACATTGTGATGTGCAAGAAGCTGTAGCTTTTAACTAGTTTTGTAAGCGAGTAAGGTTTATCTGTGTTGTGCATTTGTTCATTTGTCAGTCCTCCAGTATCTTTTTAACTTACTAGTTAGCTAATCTCAGATTTCCAAATTTCACAGAGACACAAAAATGCCAAATAACAAATACTAGATCACAAAATCAGACACTGTATAGAGTAAAACAAGAGTCCCAAGTGAGAGGTCCCAGAGAAGAAAAGACAGACAGAGCCGAATTCTTGGCTCCGAAGTGGGTGGCCAGCAGCCTGTCGGCATGGACTGCACAGTCAGGATCTGCACCACTGCTGCTTGTTGCACAGCGGTACTGGACTTTGGGGGAGGTTTATGGCAGATTCAAAGCTCGCTCTATCTGTCTGTCTATTTATCATGATAAGGGAGAGCATGTAAGAAGCACAGAAGTTGGGGTAAAAAGCACTAGTACTCGAGATGATGTGAATGGTTTATGTGCAGGTGAGTGGGAAAATGAAGTAGTGAAACAAGGCCTCTAAGCACAGAGGGATACATGGATTTCTGTCATGTGGGACCATCAGAGGAAGGTTACAGACAATGTGGGGAAGTTGAGAGCATTGATTAAAGGACACATGGAGACCAGGGAGGACTGGTGTTCCTCAGGGATCAGTACCGGGACCAGTGCTCTTTAACATCTTTGTTAGTGACATGAATTCTGGGATTGAGTGCACCCTCAGCAACTTTGCCGACAACACCAAGCTGTGTGGAGCAGAAGAGATGCTAGGGGGAAGGGATGCCATCCTGAAGGAAGCAGACAGGCTTGAGAGGTGGGCCCATGCAAACTTCACGAAGTTCAGACAGGCCAAGTGCAAGGTCCTGCACCTGAGTCATGGCAATCCCAAGCACATATACAGGCTGGGCAGAGAATGGATTGAGAGCAGCCCTGAGAAGAAGGACTCGGAGGTGCTGGTTGATGAGAAGCTCAACATGAGCCAGCAATATGCACTTGCAGCCCAGAAAGTCAACTGCATCCTGGGCTGCATCAAAAGCAGCACGGCCAGCAGGTCAAGGGAGTTGATTCTGCTCCTCTACTCTGCTCTGGTGAGACCCCACCTGAAGTCCTGTGTCCAGCTCTGGGGCTCTCAACGTAAGGACAGGGACCTGTTGGAGCAAGTCCAGAGGAGGGCCGCGAAGATGACCAGAGGGCTGGAGCACCTCTGCTGTGAAAACAGGCTGAGAGGGTTGGGATTGTTCAGCCTGGAGAAGAGAAGGCTCCAGGGAGACCTTATATCAGCCTTCCAGTACCTAAAGGGGACCCACAGGAGAGATGGGGAGGGACTCTTCCTGGGGGAGTGGAGCAGTAGGACAAAGGGGACTGGTTTTAAACTGAAAGAGGGGAGATTTAGATTAGTTATTAGGAAGAAATTCTTTACTGTGAGGGTGGTGAGACACTGGAACAGGCTGCCCAGAGAAGCTGTGGATACCCCATCCCTGGAGGTGTTCAAGGCCAGGCTGGATGGGGCTTTGAGCAGCCTGGTCTGGTGGGAGGTGTCCCTGCCCAGGGCAGGGGGGTTGGAACTAGATCATCTCGATGGTTCCTTCCAACCCAAACCATTCTATGATAAACCTGATTAATTTACAACCCAAGTGAAAACGAGTGTTTGCTTCAGAAGGTATACGTTGAATTCAAAATTATTTGTCTGTAGGTTTCAGAGGTTTAAATATGGTCTCCGAATTTCCGTTTGAATAGCTATCACAAACATCCTACAAATACAGTGTTTCAAATCTCACATCAGCAATAGAGGGTTCATTTCTGATTAGTTTATAAACCATATAAAATGTACTAATAGTTTTATTGATATATATATATATTCCAGATTAAAGTATTTAAATGGTAAGAATGTGGGGTGGGAAGCTTTTGTTACCTGTTTTTTGTACCTTCTAGCAGGTTTTATGTGTTGAAATCATAATCCCATATGCTACAGGTAATAACACTAATAATCAAAGAATATGTGACAGTAAAGGCATTATATGAATGCCTGTGATCAGATTTGTGCTGAGGAAAAGAGCATAAAAGTTCCACAAAATCACAAACAGTATCTTTTCCATGGCTAATCATACTTAGCTGTAAAGGAACTAATGGCTCTTTAAGTAATGCAAAATCAAGAAGTCTACTACTGAACCAAGTCACCTTCCTCTTTAATTTTCTTTATTTCTGTAGGGATGTAGAATGTCCATCGTTTCCTTCTGAACTGGAAGCACATCTCTAGAGATTTGGTTTTGTGTGTAAACACACATACGTGCATACTCCATATACGTAAGTAAATGAACCTCTATCTTAAAATGCCTTACAGTTCTTAAAACCAAATTACTCCAGAATAACAGTGAAGAATGGTATGTTTTGAGAATTTAAAAGAAAAAAAAATACAAGTGATTTCTTGCTATTTCTTTTAAGCCAACAGTCTTACACTTCACTGTCTTAGATTCTCTGTGTTAAGTGAGTATAAAAAAACAGTGGGGAATAGAACGAGATTCAGAACTACACTGGAACATCTCACAAGCACAGGAAAGCAAAACTCAAATTTTTAAGATTTATTTTGATTAACAGTGTAATTAATACCATGCTACTTACAGCAGACATGATAAGCTCTCCACCTAGGTTCTGGATTTCTGCTTTAACTTGACTGCAGATTTTGAGCTGATGGGAGTATAGCTTGATTTGTTCTAGGTAAGCCAATAAATCCTGTTTGCACGATTGGTCTGGACACTGAAGATTAAGAAAAGAACAATGAATAAAGCATTTTAGCAACTTGTCTCAGACATCAGCTTAACAGTTCACTGGGGAGTATTCAAATTGTACAGGAACGTAGCCTTGCTTTTCACTGCAGATCTATCGGGTTCCGTAGCTCCTTGTGAAGCTTTTTAACAAGGTAATTGGAGAAGCTCAGAATAATCCTAAACATCCCCATATTCACTTTTTGTTTTATACTGCTGGGCTTTCCTTAGCAATATCTCTAAACAAATTGTGTCATGTATAGAATAATTACCTTCCCTTCAATTCCTAAGAGGTTACGATTTCCTTTTAAGAAGATACCTATACTTAGGTGGGCAAATGTAAACATGCATGCAGAGGAATGTTAACATTTATGTAAAATTATGCTTTATCTTCTAATACAGTCTATGTGTTTTGTGTTCCATCCAGAGTTTATTCAACTTGATCTGCAGATCTTCTGTATCTTCTGTAGGATACAGGCTGTCCTACAGAAAGCTCTCCGATTTCAATTCTGTAACAACACAGTATTTTTTATAACAATAGCACTGTTCTACCCTCACTTCTGTGAATTCCCAAAATACTTGAGTCCTTGGAGGGGAAATACTGCTCTGTGAGTACCAGGCCAGACACCTAAGACCTGGCATGTGTTTGTTCTAAAGCTGCTTTTCATTGCTCTGGCAGAATAAAGGGATCTTAAGGTGGATGCTGAGTCCCTATCGTACTACCACAGCTCTAAAAAGTGAGTGTGATAAATAAGAAATAGATCCCTACAGTTTTTCAGAGAAGTTTTTAGCCTGTGTGCTGTACTTACATTATAAATATGGTCACTTTGTTTTGATAGGAAATTGTGTTCAGCTTTGTATATTAAAAAAAGAAAAGATACATTCCTACCACTTGCAGTGGCAACAACCATCTATGGTTCTGTACAGTTATTAAGCCTTTGGTTTTATAGAATTTAGATAAAGCAATTTAAATCCAAAACCTGCTAGACATCAGAAGAAGCACCAGGTCTACATAATTCCTGAAATACTTTACCTAAACTACAGGCTTTACTCAAGGAACTTGATACTTGTTTAAAATGGGGAGGGTGGTAATTCTACTCTTCATGACTATGCAATAGAATAGAAATGTTTGGTTAAGCACACAAGTTCATGTTTTAGACTTAGAAAAAGATAACAAGGAATAACAAAGCAATTAAAGTGAACAATTTAAAATGAATTAATTTGAATTAAATGTCAGTCCTTACCTCCTGTTCTGCTAGATCCATTACTAAAATGTTTTCTGTACTTGGGCATAGTTTAGAAGAAAAATAGAAGAGTTTCTTGAAATACTCTTTTTTATCTTTGATGTTTTCAAAGTGTTAGTGTATGATGGAAAACTATATTAAAGTATGTCTTTGTTTCTTCCTCACTCAACACTGCTTTAGGAACGGCAGAAAACAGTATTTAAATACTGGTATCTCAGTGACTGTTTAGAAAACAGGAATACCCACTGTTTTTTTCACTTCCAGTCAAATGCAACTATAATCCCTCTAAGCATCAGAACTAGTTACATCAAGACAGGGTGTATTTCCTGGAATGAGATGTTTGCTCCTCAGTTTTTTCTTTTCCTCTTGTTAAATACACTGTGATTTTTTTCTTTTGTCCCGGGGAAAAACTCAAAGAGATGGGCAGATAAGTTGGTGATACAGCGTCTCAGCCACTTCAAATAGTATCAGTGCCAGTTATAGAAGTTCAGAGAAAAGAATATTTTAACCTTATTATATAGAACTCTTTTATGTAATAACATCGGCAGGCCAGTCACATTTACTATCTTCATTATATATCATTAGAGAAGAAATGTGTAACGTTTTAGGAATGCTAAAGATGATATGCATTAAAGGCCAGGGAGTCGCCACTCAAGATCAAGACCATGAAGTTTAAGTAACTCCATGAGAGCACCGGTTCAGTGCTCAGTAGCATTCAAAAAGAGCAAATGCTAGGCATTATTAGTAAAAGACTTCTGAAATGCAATTATGCAACTGTACAACTCTGTGGTATACCCACAGCTTTACAACCCTGTGTAGGTTTGGTGCACCTTTCCCCTCTCTTGCCCGTTACAAGGCAGATTAGAAAAGAGGAAAAGGACAACAAAGATTTTCATGAAAACGGGTATTCTTTCATCCAATACAAAACCAAGAAGCCATTAGAAGTAACTATCATGGGTTCAAGACAAAGGAGATGATTGTTCCTAACACTGCTGTTAAGTTGCAGAAACATTTGTTGCAGAATGGTTATACTAAAAGCTTACACGGATTAAAAAAATTACTGGACAAATTAATGGAAAAACATCAACAGCTATTTAATGTATCAAGTGTATAAAAAAATATGTTTGGTTAAGTAAATTCTTGAATGGCTGCTGGAGGTTGGGGGACCATATTGTGGAAGTATGATGAAACACATGCCATTATCTCACCAAGTTCTGTATGTATTCACTATTAACTATTGTCAGCCACAGGATATTTGCCTAAAAGAACTAAGTGTGCTCATTTTTATGTACTTTACCCATAAAACTTTACAAGATGATATGATCAAGGCACGGACCAGCACAATACAAAGAAGAGGCATTTACAGGGGTAAAGATAACAATCTACACTACTTTAATCAGGATAAAGTATTAAAAAAAAATCATTAAACCTCATGCCTTATAGCATATCCAAATCAACCAGAAAACAGATGTTAGGAAGGAATGTACTCTGTAGAGAGGATATTCCATAAGGAATCCTCTACATATTGCTCCGAAGCATCTGGTACAAGCAATACTTGCTTACTAGTGAACCCAAACACTAGGCTGCAACAGAAGGACAAATAATAAATTCTGAGTTTAATCATCCCACATGCAATTCATAGTCACCAGTTTAATGCCTCACATTCTTAGCCAGGGATCCTGGCAAATTATGAGAGGTTCTGTCCCGTACATATTGAAGGTAGTGGGGTGTTAACAAGAGCTTCTGTAAGAACAGGATCAGACTTGACTTGCAGCCAAAAGCTGCAGTCATGTTTTACCTAATAAAAATAATATTCACAGAAAGCTCAAAGTGATTTGATAAATTATGCACTCATTAGAAATAGTGAAACCAACATTCACAGTCCAAGTGAAAAAGCCATTGGACAGCAGTAGCATAAAAGACCAAGACAATCAATTCTGCAGGAAATTCTGACTGTAAACAATATTGTTCTTGCATTACTTTGATTTCATGCCTTTCCTAACAAAGTCAGTAGTATTTCTCTAGAATCTGAACCTGTCTTCGTGGTGAGTAATACTGGGTGTAATCACACACAAATCCACTTATATAAATGTATTTATTTATATAAATTTATATATTTATGGAAGTATAAATGTGTAATTTATTGCAATTGTTTTGTTAAGTGTAAGCTTTTAGGTAAGATGATCCTGTAATCAGAAGATCTTTTCGGCACATCTGCTTGGATCATATTTATCAGCTAATCATTTTAAAGGATGCCTTTTCAATTTAACTTTCAGGAGAACTTTTTTAAAGTACATGAAATCAGCTTCTATGTCAGGAGACTACCTGATTCTATACAAAGAGAGATTTCATATTGATTCCTATACTTCCAGAATTTAAAAGTAGTTAACATTTTATCGCACTGATGTATTGATCCTGACCGAGACCCCTGTACGTGGAGGCATTACTGACATACCCAGCAGTTAACCCGGCCTGTGCTGCGCTCTGCTGCTGGGACCGATGGGCCTTCAGCCCATGCAGGCAGCTCCCACTTGGGAGCTTGTATCCTTGCCTTTATCTAGGACTGTAGAAAGAAGTTCTCTGGTGAACATCCCATTTGACAGTGGAAATGATTAACAGAGTAGTTTCTTACGTAGTTTCCTTGTAAGAAACTCCCGTAATATTTCAAATGACCAAAATGGGGGAAATCTCATCTCTGGATGGGGTCTGCCCAGCATGCTGTGTGCAGATCGGAGGCCTGTTCAGTGCTACACCACTTGGGGTTCCCACCATTGAAGGGGATGTTTGATTACGCTATTCTTCCCTTACAGTGTCATTGTGACAAACAGCATTTTAAATGACACCTCACAGAGTCTGAGTGCTTTATTTTACTGGGATCATAACAGACCAGCACCTCCTGACTGGAATATCTGAGGAGGCTTTTAATAAAAGATCTTAATCTACTGCACGTTCCATTAAAACCAGGAGGTACTAACTGCCGTAATTATCTTAGGGTTTTCAGGTCACAAATTTGACAATGAATTTGGAACAATCTTATTTTAAACTCAATTTATTATCAATGTACTTGTGATTAATTTGCCTAGGTTTATGTTGATGCTGCACTGTGATTATTTTCACAGTTGTTAACTCTTAGTCTTCTTAA
The DNA here is from genome assembly GCA_947846985.1 of Fratercula arctica. Classification (NCBI taxonomy): domain Eukaryota; kingdom Metazoa; phylum Chordata; class Aves; order Charadriiformes; family Alcidae; genus Fratercula; species Fratercula arctica. The sequence continues at coordinate 35,412,660 of CANTUZ010000010.1, forward strand.
AGTGCTGTGAGTATGGGCTGAAATCTAACTGAATTCTGCTAATAGTACCACGCGGGCGTCCCTTTCCTTCAAAGATAGGAAGAGGGATTTATAAAAATCTGAAATGAAGAACAATGTATGAGAGAGGTGCTGTTGCAGCTGAGGAGTCATAAAATACTGCAAATAAAGTTTCAGGGTGCTGTGGTTGCTTTTTTTTCCCCTCCTAACACAAAAACTGCACAAACAATGTAATTCCCCAGTTCTCAATTCTGAATCTCTGAAATTACATGGAGTGTGAACCAAAATAATTCATTTGAAAATGTTTCATGAACAGGAAAAGGTCAGAAAGATATGACAATGATTCTTCATTATGCAGTGATAGCTTATTTTGGGTTCTTGCTCAGGTCTGAAGCTAGATGGAGGAAATAGAGCGGGGTTTTTGCTATTCTTGCTTCATGTAGCTTTGAATACTCAAAATGCTATCATACGTTACTGTCATCCTGTTAATTGCATAGGCAGAATAATAGCTGAGTCATGGGACTACTGGGAACGGTAAAATGATGTGGCCTAATGAAATGACAGTGTCAGAAGTGATAAGCAATACTTACAGGGGAGCCTAAGCCCAACAGCAAGTGGTGACAAGGTGTCAAGAAAAGTATGCACAGGAAGAATGAAAGGATCTAAAACAGTTACTTGAAAATTGGTACAATGTGGAGCTATCTATTTCCAATTTTGAAGCAAATCAAACAAATCCATTTTTACATGGAATAAAAATTCCACATAATTTAGATGTTACTGAAAGGCAACAGGTGAAATATTACACTAAGAAGCATTAATGCTGCTGAGAAAGGCACTCATAAAACCTGATTAGAATTCATCTTCCAGTCTGGGCACCGAATTCTTGAAGGGTTCAGACTTGAACCCTTGAAGGAGTCAGGGTGAAGACCAACTTCAGAGAACAGCAATTAGGCAGCCCAGAGGAATGTAAAGTTTCTTTTATTTTATGACCCCCCAAGAGAACAAGGCATAGAAAATTTGGCAAAATAACAGTTGAGAAAAGGAATCACTGGTCTCTACAAATACCATGGAGATTAAAAAAAACCCCACAGTGAGAAAAGAGCTCTGAAAGGTAAAGGCTGATTTGGCATGGGGAAAAAAGGTTACAGAAGTTAAACAATTTCCATCCAGCTGAGGAATGAGAGGATCATATTAAGCACCTTTGTAACAGGAGGAAAAAAGGTGAGATTCTCCTTTTCAGTAAGTTTGACGTGTGTCTAGCAATGATCGTAGTTATGTTCACCACAAATTGTATATACTCATTTGCTTCTAGTGCTTATAAAACGCAATTACATCTAAAATACCCCTATACCTGACTAGTGTATTTTGGATGCATACAAGGTGCCACAGGGAATAAATACCAGGGGTCAGGCGCCTCGAGGGTATCAACTGTGTGCAAGCTCTGAGCCAGGACAAATGGAAATCATTTGAGTGAATCCAGTAAAAAGGTTACAATAACTTGAATGATGTCACATTTCCCAGCAGCTATGAGGGTACACACAAATTATTAGCAGTAATGATTCATAGCTACTTTTTCCTCACACTTAATCTATTCCTGTTTCTAGTCTGGAGTCACTGTAATAATACAGGAAAAGAAAAATTTTAGGAAAGAAATATTTCAGTGAGACTGGATTCCCTATTCTAAAAAGAGCAAGGGACTATGACCCTTCCTCATCTTTGCCTTTGATACCACATTGTTTTCTGCAATGGACCACTGACAAGTAACAGTTTTTAATTTTAATTTGTAATTGATAAAATCTTCAACGGAGCCATTCTCCGATGCTCTTGAAAAGAGAGGTGCTGGAAGAACATCTGTCAAGATCAGAAGTGGGACTCAAGACATTTTACCTAGTTTTACCACAAATCAGATCATAACTGTACAGATCGAGAATAAAAATTCTCTGTCTTAAAGAACGTCTTTGTCGTGAAGAAAGAGGGCTGCATATGGCGAGTTGCTTGGTGTATTCATTTACTAAGCTACTATGCAGCTGTCTTCGCCAGGAAAATGGGCATGCTTATCGATTTACATAGATCCTGGTCTGGGGTTTTGGTAGGGGTTTTTTGAGCTATCTGATGCTTTAAAAATCCAATGGAAATAAAGTAGACCTTATAGCTCTAACCGTTTGCATTTGATGATGATTCGTATTTCTTTTGAATGCTAAAAAACCACCGCAAGACTGCAGGTATGCAGACGCCAAAACTCTTGACTACCCAGGCGGCTATTTATGTGGAAAACCGTTAGGCATCAGTGCTCCAAAGAAACAGCCAGTGTTTGTGTGAGAGGTAGGAAAGATAACCTAGGTACAGCAAAAGCACAGATTTTGTAAAGCATCTAGAGATTAGGGTGGAAAACAAATAATTTCAAAGACGGAGAAGAAAAGTCAGTAACATTAGTAAGCACAGGGCTGAGACCTAGCACCTGGCCAAAACAACAAGCAAAACTCTGTGCTGATGCCACAGTCCTGTGTTCTCCCATCTAAACTGACTCACCTGAAACAACTCCAGTTGTTTCTGGGTAGTTTACCCAAAGCCAAGAACAGACTACACTATACCTCTAAAATGTTGCATTCATAGCTTAAAGGAGCCCACAAATATACGCATATGTACATGAACATCTGTGACTATATGCAGACATACATTTATGTGTGTTTTTAAGTGTACCTAGACAGACACATTGATATGTATGAAGAAGAGAATCCACATATACAATTAAAAGAGGATCTCACTTCAGAAATTGAGAAGAAAAGGAAAATCAGACAGGTAGATCTAAAAATGTCACAAGTGTTTTTGTAAGTGACCTTCTCAGGTGTTGGAGGTTCTGTGGACAGATTAGTAAGTGACAAATTTTAATGCACTGCTGCATAAATAACCTACCTGATTGGCAATCAGCCGTGCTAGGACATCCATCCTTGATCCTGACTCTGAAATCATTTTTGCTGCATTAATTACATCAGATGTGTTCTTCAGTGGTCCTCTACCCCTTCAAATGAAACAAAGAACCCTGTTACATTATTCAAAAACTGAGAATACATCTTATCCATGCAAATTAGGCACAGAAGAACTCAATTGAGTAAAACAACTAATCCATACAGAAGCAACATTAATTAAATACACCCGCCAACCCCCCCGTTTTGTTTTTCACGTCCCACAAATTTGTATTGTTTGGCATCAATTGGATGCAGAAGTACCAGAAAGATGTCACACAGGTTTTTTTCATCCTGGAAGCACAACCCATGCCAAATCCTGAGGACATGGATTTTAAGACAGTACTTGTGCCATTTGCTTTTCCCTTGATTATATGGAGTTTATGTTCCTTTCCCTTCCAGGAATTTTCTATTCAATATGTTCAAAGAAAGTTCAGCAGTGATGTACTCTGAGACTCATTATGGGTATCTGGTCAGAAAAACCAGGGTTTGGGTTTTGTGTTTTTTTTTTTTTTTTAAATTCGTGTACACAAGCATGAATGGAAATACATGAACAGGGCTGCAATTAAAGCTAACAAATGCCACTCAAAATACAGCTATGCCGTATCTCGAAGTACTTTCCAAATAATTTCATAACGTATTCAAAGAACACTTTTCACTTTAGTAAGACTGTAAAGTTCTTGTGAACAGTTTTCTAGAAGCCAACTTCTTTGATTTTGTATGTATGCCCGCCCCCCCACTTCTTTGATTACATGAGAATGTTTCTAGACTCTAAGTAAAAATGCAACTAGGTCTCTCTTGCGTCAGCTTCTTCAATACTGAAATACTTCAGCTAAACTAAAATCTACCCCTAATTATACTTCATGCATGTATAAAGTGAGCAACCCTGCTAAATCCAACTTTACCTTTAACATCTTTGACAAGAATACTTTTAGTTTCATTACGTAAACATGTAATTCCTGAAGGCCTCATACCAATTTACAAGTTCTGCAATGGACAAAGTAGAAAACATGGAAAAAAATGACTATACTTCTTTGGGATAACAGTGCAAGTAATTTCTGCTGCGGTAATTCGTACAAGTATCAGCCAGCAGCTTTTTTGACATCTGACGATACACTGGCCGAGCATTTTGAAGGTGAAGCTGTTCAATTAAACTTGCAATTTTCTTGTACCTGTACAAATCTCTCAGCGGGTCTGGCTAATGAGAATGAAGCAATTGTACCCAAGAAAGATATTTCAAACAAATGAAAAGGAAGTATTTCTTTCTACCACAAATAAGGCCACCGTGAGAGCCATTAGAGGAACACTCAGCAGTGAGGACTGCCAGGACTTCTGCTCCACTTGCCACCTAACTGCACCAAAGGTTCAAGTTCTTTTCTGCTACATTATCTAAGAAATGTGGGGCAGGATGCTTATGAACTGTAAACCACGGCTAAATCTTGAAATAAATACTTTAAAATAGTGTTTAAGAATGCCTCAGGCTTCTACTAAAAAGGTGTTGAAAACCCAGCGTGTTAAGTTACACATACAAAGAGGGCTCCTTTTCTACACAACCACTAAGAACTATCTGTGCTCCTTCTTTTTTTTAACTTCATGTAAAATCCCGACCCTTTTAAATGAAGTACAGCTTTAATTGCCTGAGGGTATGCATAATGAGCCATTAGTCCCAATTTATGATGTTTGGCAATTCTATTCCACTAAATACTTTAAAAAGAATACTTCACCCAATCTGCTGAATCACCAACCAAATGGAAGAAACAGACAGAAAAAACAGGATGAAATTTCTATGGGGACAACTGCAAACTCTAAATTTGGACATAAATAATCAACCACATAGAAAGAGAGAGGTTACATAGCAGGTTTTAAAAAAGATATAGAGGCTATTACAGTGGGTCAGTCTGAACAAGAGCCCATGAGGTAGTGCTGTTATGAGAACAGCAGATGCCACACCGGGGTACACAAATAGGTAGATATCCAAACCAACGTTCCACTTTTGGTTTCTCAGTTTTGGTAAGCCTGCAGCTGGAGCTCTGTGTGGGTCTCCATGAAGAAAGTTTTGACGTGATTGGAGACTGTGCAAATAGGATGATCAGACCTATTGTAAGCATGACCAATAAGGAAAGACTGAAGGGTTTAAACTGTTCTTTGATACAGAAATTTCAATGTTAGGAGTAGGGCAAAGGAGGAAGCATAAGCAAGAGAGGCTGTAGGATACACACGGTAACACTCTTCAAATGGTCTTCGCGGCTGTAGTGGGTAGGGGAGGTAGGATTGAGCTTATGTTCTAGAAAAGAAGTTTCAGGTGAGGTGCTGAGATCACGAGGGACTGGAACACAGCAGCCAGAAGTTTGTGGCCTCTCCAGCACTGGACGAGACTAGACAGACATCTGTTATCAATGATGGAATGATTTAAGTCCCCTTCTGAGGTGTCTTCCAGTCCAACAATCTTATTATTTTAAATTTAACAAAGAAGTTTCATGCTGTTTGATGAGTGACTACCAGTTTCAATGTGTGTTGCCTTCTAAGGTTATCGTTGCAGCTGCGCATTTTGTGAATTCCCAGTTTTCCTGATTTAGCACCAGATCAGCAGATTCAGAATGCCACTAGCTCTGATTAACTCCCTGCATCCAGATGTTAAGAGACAGAAAAAATCTATTAAATCATCTAGGTTGTTTTCCACAGTCAGTAGACAGCTTCCTACCAGTTTTATATTTACTTGCATTTCTTCCAGCAAGCTTGAAGTATGAAAAACCACTTTGACTGGGAAGCTGTTTCCCTGAGCTATCCATCTCACTGTCTGGGATTTTTTTCAGATATTTCACATAGTTCTCTCTCCAAATCACTGTACCAACATCCCCTTCATTTTATGAACACAGTCCATGATTCTCCTCCAGCAGTTGCTGAAGCATCCCTGCCTAATCTGTGAGACTACTGTGGGACTGGTCCAGCTTTTAAGAGTAACCAAATTACTACAGATAATATAGATCTGCATCCAGAAGCTTAAATAGGTAACTTTACCTCATGCACCTACAGCAGATGCTTGAAGACACATAAAACAATCCTTCCCACCATGTACTATCTGCTGGTCAAAGGCATCACAGAATTTCTCCTTCATGGAGTTTTGCATCTTTTTCCCTCTTCTATGAGAGAAATTCTAATTTTTTTGCTATCATGTCTATGTAGTGGGTTTTTTGTCAGCCTTATTTTACTATTTTTCCCCTGTTTTCTCTGTAATATTCAAAGCCGAACTACATCTCACACACTCAGTTACAGCATTTACTGAAATTCTTTCCCAGTGATTTCACTGGGTTCACAGCCTACAGTAGACTCTGAATGCCTGATTTTGATTCACTGCATGGAGTATCTATCATATCTATTTTCCTCACACTTCACTATTTCCAAGCATAAAACCTTACCAGCTAAGTAAGTTGATAGAACATTCAGGGCTATGAAAATAAGTATGAGACAGAAAGTAATACATTTGTGAGCAATTATATGCCACCTGCTGTATCCAATGGGGAAACTAGGAATACATCATAAATAATTTGAGAGAGACGTCCAGCTAAGTCTAACTAGAAGGAATGTAGTCAGATTGCGTACAATGAAATCAGCTTAGAACATCTCAACAAAGTTGTAGGAGGAAAAAAAGATTCACAGAAATGTTTCTTGGAAGGTGCAATCAGAAGAAGAAAAAAGCTGGACCATGTTAATTGATACGACACCAAGGGGTGTGGAAAACTGTGAAATTTTGAAATTGTGAACTTAAGCTTCACAATACTGTCGCCTCCAAACCACAACCTGAGTGGTCTTTGCCACATGAAATTCTTGAGCTTCAGACACTGACCACTACATTATCAGTCCTAATTTCTGGCTCAGCAAATCCTGACAGCTCCCTCCCCACTCTCCACTAGGTTTGTGGGGACACTGCAGAAGGCGGCACTAACTCCAAACCAGCAATACATCTATCTCTTTGGTCCTTGCTATTCCGGTCAAAGCTCAGCAATGGATCCAGCCAACCCCAGACCAATGCCCATCTGAGCAGCTCCAACTTCTACCATCAGTCAGGTTTCAGGCTTGGCCTGGATGTTGGCTCGGGCTCCTGGTTGACAAGAATCAACTGGAACATTTCCTGACTTTGTGAAGAAGGTCAGAGCACCCATCCAGCAGACTACCATGTTACATGTCTGCTCTTGGGGAAAGTGCATTAATTATACTGCTGTCAGTTTATTTAGTTTTATAAAGTACATCCATTATCTTATCCATAGAGACAGAGAGATAGTCCTAAACAAATTCAATACGTTTTATATACACTATGGTATTTAGTTAATTCAGTTGTCACTACACTCCATGGTTCAACTTGTGCCTCCTGCAGTTCTTCCCCAATCAAATACATAGTGTGTTTCTAACTTCTTCTACCTTCCCACTGCTGCTGTGCAAAATGCTTCTAAGACTGGTGTAGTTAAGGAATCTGGATTCCCATCACACATTCTGGTCTCTACTCCATGAGCTGTTTCTTAAGTTTGTTTTTTTTTTCTTTTTTTAACCTAGTGATTGTGTGAAGTCCTGCGAGCAGGGACAAGGAAGCAGGATTCACGCCTCATTCACTACAAATGCTCTATTAACTTCCTGAGTGGATCAGTCCTGCAATCAATTCCTGCAGTAGCTTTGCTGCAGAACAACAGAGTGGCCATGCAACCAGAATTTACAGGTATAAGGCTCATGGCTAATGTGGACTTAACCCTCCAGGCTGAAAGGAAGTGAAACTCACAGTTCCTGGGTAAGTAGCTAATTTAATCCAATCCATCTATCACTAGAATATACTACTTTCTTAGCTGTATTTTTAAACAAATCTTTTATCGCAATTTTGCCTTTTTTTTTTTTCTCCAAGGAATGACTGGAATTATACTTACTTACTGATCCCAACTGAAAAGGGAAGTCTAAACCCCACAGAAGGAGGGATGTATCCTCATGTTTAACATTTCTGTAGATTGTTTTGTGTGCCCCTCCCAGCTCTATCAAGGCCATAAACAACAAAAAAACCCCTTCTATTACACCTAGCTGCATGTCTCTCAGTTATACCTAAACAAACAGGAGGCAGCAATGTTCCTCAGGAAATTCAGTTTGGGAGAACGTAACTGAAGATCGTACAGGTGGGTCCCAGAGCTGACCTCTGTGATTTCTTTACAGCTGTGGATCCAAGAGCAAGGAAGACTGCGGTTTCACTTACTTTCTATCCCAGTCTGAGTTTATAGGTTTGGAAATCAGGAGAAAAAAATTCTTAATGCTAGCAAAACTGCTAGCGTAACTCACTAAAGGCCAAACATTTACACTCAACATTTACAGATGCAATGGCTGAAGCAGTCACTCATTAACAAAATTAATGTAATATAAATAAAAGTGTAGCCAGATGAGAAAAGGACAGTGTGAAGAAACGCTGAAGGTATGAGGTAAATAACCATAAACTCGCTGTATTAAATAGCATTTTGTAGCTATAAATACCTTTTGTGAGTAAAGAAATTAAAGACTTACAAAAATACATGGATTATGTGGACCCAGGAATGGGTCACCGATGTTCCATGCAATGTGAACACATGTATATTAGCAACTATTCTATAATTCTGGAAATGAAAATGAGTTTAAGACAGAAGTTTCTCGTCCCTTCTCTTTTTTACGTTCCTGCACTGGAATGTATCAGGTCCGCATCTCCCTCGAAGAGGAATAAGGGAGAGGAGGTCCAAAAGCACAGGCTTTTTTACAGCGAGGCTGGGGTGATATATATGAATCAAATAAACCTTGTAAATGAGTATTACATGGGCTGATGTGGCTGAGACAGGTTTTTATTGGCTTGGTACCTTTGAGTGTGCAGAAGTCAGCCACACACCCTGAAGGAGTTGTGAGTGCCGGCCTTCACACCCTCTTGGTAGAAACGCTGTCAGAGCAATTGATCTTATTTTGTCTATCAGTTCCAAATGGTGTCTTCTGAGAGCCAATAAAACCTATCAATTCATAATCAAACAAACAAGTTGGAAGCATGCACAATATAAGAAAGACATGAGTAACAGCCAACATGATTTTTCAAGGATAAATATTGCCAGACCAATGTAAAATAAGCTTTTATGGCTTCTGGAAAGATTAGAAGCTGCAAATACCATGTACCTTCAGACAGGCTTCTGAAAGTGTCTGCTGTTGCATTTGCATAAATTACCTGAAGAATATTTGATCTAGACAAAATAATTGCAAGGGAGATGCTAAACTGCTGGAAGAGCGTACTCCAAGACAGACTGGTTATCAAAGGGCTGCTATCATATTGAAGGGAAAAATAGAAGGAATCTGGTTTTGACAGGATCTGCCTTGGTTTCTGTGCTGCTCAGTTCTTTATTTATGACTTGAATGAAGGAAAAAAAGAGAATGCTTAATAAACTTGATACTGATGTGGAAGGGGAAGGAAATAGGCTGGGAGGCCAGACTTGGAATTTAAAATTATCTTGAGAAAAGTATGGAAGAAAAAGCAGATGCAATTAAAAAAGGGTATGTGCACTCAGACAGATCACTAATCCATCAGGAACCAATGCCAGCATGCTGCAGAGAAAGGGCAATGGGAAAATGGTAAACACAGAGGAGGAGTAACATTTCTGCTCTTTTTCACAGAAACGAGGCCTCTGTAGGAGAATTCCTGGAAAGACGTAAGACTTCATTTTGAAAAGAGAAGACTGAGTGCCAACGGAATGGATTAGGTTTGGGTTTGCTTCCTAAAGCTTCAGCTTGTTATGGTAGAATAAGCAGTAAGGCTCTGTGAAAAGCCTTGATGAGGGAACTCCTCTTCAACTGCAGTCACGGGGTTATGTGGCACAAGATTATATAGCGCTGACACACTCGCATGGTTACATGGTCTGTGTAAATGGTCACGGACAATGACAACTTATCTAACATCACACATGTCTTATCTTGAAGGCATCTACTCTGTCAAAGCAGCCACTTGCTGTTCCAGGAAACAGTAGAAAGTGACACAGAATTTTTGGATGAACCTGCAATAACGAGCCGAATGGATTCTATAGCACTAGCTTTGAAGAAATCAAAGAAATGGGAAAAATACTAAACACAGAAACAGTTCGAAAGTCCAGACTTTTCCTTTGAGTTAAAATTGGCAGGAGGCCAGCTATACTTCTCTCTTCGTCCAGACCTTTACAGAATGGTAATGCAGCTGTGGCTGAAGAAATACTGAAAATGAAGGCTAGTGGAATAATCCACAGGAGTAGTTATGTCCTTTACACCAGTGTGGTAGTTAAAGGTGAACTGGAAAGTACTGTTACTTACAGCAATATTTTTTACATCAATACAAGTTTATATCAGTCCTATGATTTCTTTCTTTTTCTGCTCTGGGGCAGATTCTACTATCTAGATCCTTCACTGACCTCATGTTGGTAGTTTTCTTATCTAGGTCATCCTTCTCTCTCCAAATCCCTTGTGTTTTCACCAGCTTTGTAAAAATAATAAAGCTATTATTTAGAAGGCTTATGCTCTAAGAGGAACCCAGTCATTTATTTCTTTTCGTTGCTCTTCTTGTATTTTGCCACCCAAGACCTAAATAAAGCAACCAAAAATTTTCTCAGCAGTTAGTAGGCAACACAGAAGCAGATTTCCCAAAGGCCTTTAGCGTCTACCAAACTCAATTCTGATTGCAATGTCCAAAATTCTCTGAATTTCACTAAAATTGGGATTATTTGCGTGGTCTCTGAAGAAAATCTGAGTCTCCTGGTAATTTTACAAAACATCACGAAGACTCTATGGTATATTTGTAGTTCACCTTCAGTGAACGGTGATTCTCAGTGCAACTCTCACTTTGGTGCAACAGTGATTCTCCTTCGCGGGCCGCCACCGCCCCTCAGGGAGCGCGATGCAGCAGATGCTCTGCCTCCCCCTCGGCCCCCAGCTGCTCTCAAGCGGCGTGGTCCCTGGCCACCAGTCTGCAAAACACTTAGGCCCTTCCTTGATAGTATCTGTTCCTGATCTCTTTGTGCTGTTCCCAAAGCAGGCCAGTTCTGACCCTGTAAAATACAACGTGGCTGCATAACAACAAACAAAATGCCCTTCATTTATTACTGTTTGGACAAAATATTTGATAATATTAAAACACATAAGAGACCTTTTCTTAATGATCCACTGTGTCTTCTTCCTCTCTCTGCTTTGATTAATGAAGTAGCAATACAGCTATTTAAACATGAAAAGGACAAAACACTCCTGTTTCTAAGCTAACATACCATATTTTGTCAGCTGTATAAACTTAGAAAAATCCAGGCACTAAAAACTTGGCTGCAGGGTCAAAGGTGAACATGACAGTATTGCAAAATAACTGTCACTAAAAGTGCTATTTCTGGTCTGCAATTTTAAAAAGCATATGGCTTAACACTGAGGAATTCTTGCTCCGAAATGTAGTCCCATATAGCAGAGTGCTGCTCTATCATCCTCATCATGACACTTTTGAAACTGAGAAATCCTGAAATAGCTGGTAGGGAAAAAATGCTGATATTACTTGAATAGTTACTGAACATTATGTTACCTGCCAAAGATGCTTCATAATTTGCAACTACATCTTAAAATAGTATGGAAGAGAAAAGCAAAAGTCAAGTGGGAGTAGAAAAGAAGGTATGTCAGGAGAGCAGCTGTACGTGTAGCCTGGGAAGTGGAAGAGCAGCTGAAACCCTGACTACAAGTTCTTAAATCAGAAGTCTGACAAAACTAATCACAGCAACACCCCAATGCAGAAAGCAGAACATCAAAGGGACATGTTTGTACCTGACTCTGATGTGTATGTATATGCATGAATATTTGTATGTGCAACAACCCAACACAGAACTGGCTGTAAGTTTACATACACTTACAGAGATGAAAATCCAAGAATTGTGAGATCTTCCCATACTTGCACTTGTGCTCGCAGACAGACACCCTTTTCCTTCAGCTATAAATCCAAAAATCCAAATCTTCTCAAAGACGTTTGGACTTCTCTTGCCAACCCTGATGAAATGCGTTAATGAAAATGTCCAATTCCTACCCAGCTGAGACCAGCTGCAGGAGGCGTATATATTAAAAACAAACAAACAAAACGCCATATAATCAAATATATATTTTTATATCCATATAAAATAATAAGAATATAAAATTGTCACTGCGATCTGAAGATGAGAAGCACTTCATAGTGCTTCACAAAGCTAGTTGTTGCTACTAAATTATTTTATCAGTAGATTTTACACTGGGCAAAAAGAAAAAAAGAAAAGAATGCAAAAAGCCTGTAGTGATAAAAACAGTGGGAAGACAAGAAGCTGCCCTCCTGCAGCAGGTCCAACTAGGTACGAACTGGACATTTTGATGATGCATTTCATCAAAGACTACAAGAGAAGTCCAAACATCCAAGGGTGTCCGTCTGCGTGCACACATGGAAAGAGCTCACAATTCTTAGATTTTCAGCTCTGTAAATGCATGTGAACATAGGAACGCTTTTGTGTTCGGTAGCAGTTTATTAAAAATAGAGATGAAATTGTAACAAAAGCAGTGGTTTGTAGTAAATAGCACAACTGAATAAATTTGACGATGCCATTACTAAGCAGATGCCACCTATGAAGATCAATGATTTGCATTTTGTTGAGTTACAGAGGAAACCATTTACAGATGTAGACACTGATTCCCCCGGCTGGCTATTTCATAGCCACTTTTTCCTCTGCCACCAGAAATCTCTCCCCAAACCTCCCTCTGATCTGTTTATCACATCCATACACAAATGTTACTGGTACAATCTAAAAGAATACCACATCATCACAAGTGAACGAGTTTTGGTATCTAAACCAGGCGTCAATTATTTGTTTCTCGCCTCTTTTTCCTCTCATTATCTCTTGGATGTTTCTCCATCTCCTTCTGTTTCCAAATCCAGCTTTTCAAAGGACACTTTGATTTTTTAGTTGCTAAGAAGGTCAGCAGATCTTAACAGTCATGAGCTTTAATTTGGATGTCTGTCATATTTAATCACTATGTTACGTATCTAGAGCTACTGTTTTGTTGATCACAGAAAAAGTCTCTGTTTGCCTCATCAATCTCCCCTCTTGTATTTTCCCTGTCATGAACAGAAATTATCCAGAGACTTTAACATCTCAAAGTTATGAAACCATCCAATAGCACTGCAGACTCTATGTTTCAGTAATTTTTAAAATCCAAGCCTTTCCATAAGAAACTATTGCTTATGTATGCATACTGTTCATAAATGCACAGCTTCCTTGCGTCTCCCCTGGATTATGCCATGAAGTGGACAATGCAAAAGGAGATGTCAAATCCTGCCCTTTACAAACAGGCCAGACAGACTGTCCATGATACTTCTGCAGGCACTTGTAGGTACTTCGGGTTGTCTCCTGTGAGAGCTGAAAGAGGAAACATGGAGGTGTTTGGCTACATGGCGTATGTTTCAAATGTAACAGCCCTGCAGCTCCGTATCTGCACTTTCTCAAAGCACGGAGGTGAACTACGGGCCGAGTCAGAAAGTCTCAGCATTCTCTCTCAGGGCTCCCACTGCACAGTGGCCCATCTGCTTCCCATCTTGTGGACCATGTATTGAATTTTCAACAGGAGTTATAACATGGTCTAGAAAAAGCAACTCTTAAGAGCCTGGAGGCAGAAAAAAGCCATTGGAGGGTTACTAATGAAACAAAATATGAATGTAAGCAGTACAGTGCAAACACACAGCAATGCCACTTAAATAAGTCAATATTGTCTTATAAAATCCTCTTGCTGTGCTGTAACCTTTAAAAAATGAAAGAAACATTTCCTTTGTTCTTCAAAGTGTATCTTTTCAGTTCTCCAATGAGAGAAAGCAAATGAATTGTTCTGAAAAGCATTTGTTGCATGTTTTCTATTAACCTTTTTTCTTTAAAAGAATCCAGCCACATACATATGCAGCCTATTTCCTTACTGTTTCAGAATATGCCTTGTAGCAAAGCCTGTTACAACAATTAAAACTCAGTGAATTCCAAAAGGTAGAGGTTAAAACTCAAATGGTAAATTTGAATTTGGTGCTTTATGACCACTATACTATGATTTTTTGAAGGTGTTTATTTCTAGTTTAATGGTGTCATTAAAAAAAGATTAACTTAATGGCAGACCTTACCTTTTGAAATTTTACAGCAGTGCACGCTCACGAGCAGAGTGTTAAAACCGAGTTACCGGGAACTCAGCACAGGGTAATGCTCTTGTGGGAAATCTCTCTGAAACAGGGCAGTTGATGTCTCTCTCTCTGGACTCTCTATTGCAAGCGTCCTCACAACAGCATCTTCAGCTGGATTGTGAGAGACTTCCCAAATATTCTTCTGCTGAGTTTTTATCAGTCAGTCGGCCTGTGCTCCTACACCACCACTCCAGCCTGTGCATAATCAATCCATTGCTATTCATTAACCTAACTACACGCATCCTCACAACTTTAATGAGGTACAAAGGACTGTCCTAAGGCACCATTTCTGCATCTGCAGCAACAGTTTCTATTGGCTATTTACCAGTATTTTCTGTGTAGAGTTTCACCAATTTTGCAGCAGGAACTGCCTGGGGAGCCCGGACGGGCCAGATTCTCCACCAGCTGTTTCCCAGGAGTTGCCTGGGGAAACCTTAATGACGCTCTAGAACTCCCACCTGTTGGACACTCCCACTGTTGCAGGAGAGCTCCTGCATCAGTTGGATACATCCTTCTTGGTGAAGGTGGCTACAAGTTCAGTCAATCACCTTGTCCACACTCAGTCCACTGTTCCAAGTCCATCCACTGTCTCGTGGAAGCAAACGACTACGCAGGGAGTGCCTGGAGCACACACGCAACTAAATGAATTTACTAGCACATTCTTTGAAACATCAAGTTGTCACATGTTCTTCTAACTTCGGAATTTGTCGTGGTTTAGGACAGACTGGCCAACGACAAGATGACAGATGCTCTCCTCCTCCTCCTTTCCTTTTTAGAAAAAAGCAGGGGTGTGAGTGCATGGTAGGATCTGACCCCACATGTCTTAACAGTAAAACGGACAGCATATATGAACGAGCAGAAAGTACTTCCCCCTCTGGCCTCAAGCAGGTATGATAATTTCTGGATGTAGACAATACGCTAATACAGAATAGATCAATAGATCAATTTAAAAACACAAACTACTTGAAGAAAACCATTAGCAACTCTGGCAGATACATAACCAAACACTTAAATTCAGAAAGTCTGAAGTTGCCAACTACCCTCTGGACACAGAGTTATAGAGAAGCTTTTAATTACATCATCACAAACCCAGAGTAAAATATATGATGCATTTTCCCAGGGGAAAAAATGGATGGCAGCAACAGAAGATGTAGACACTATAAAGAACATCTTCTAATGGATTTTTACATTTTCAAACATGAAAGCCAACAAAAGATAGCAAATTCATTATCCAAAAACAAACATTGAAAAACCCAAACTTGGGAGTTTGGAGAGCTCTTTTTTATGAATTGTAGTAAGACAAGAAGACTATAATGAACTAGAGTCATAGAATGAGACCTCCGATTCAGTAATACAGGGTAATAGTGCCAGCTGTATTATATACTCAAATAGCTCTAATTATACATTTATATGTACTATGACCAATCTGTTATTCTTGAGCTTACACTTTTGATCTTGTTTTCTCCCCTAATCCAACTGACCTACATGGAGACTACCTTGCAAGTAAAGACAGTTTATCTACATTTCAATACCAGCCAAAAAACTCAAAAGTCTGGGAAACCTGTCTCACGCAAACACACAAAGACTGACCTGCTTTCTTAACACCCCCCAGCTTAATATGGCACATCCTTCTCCACTACCTGCCACCTCATTTCCTTGGAAACATCTATGGCCAATGGATCAAACATAGGTATTTTATGCAATAGTTTAAGACAAATCACAGTAGTCTCACTTTGTCATAAACTCCAGCTATGAAGCAGGGGCAAGGACAAGCACTGAGGGCTGGAGAATGTTCTCCATGCAATTCTCTGTATTCTAGCAGGCAAAGCACTATTAACCTGCCACCAGCTCACCTGCCAACTCCCTTCAGCGCTTCCCTAGACTTGCTAATTGTCTCGATGTTTTATTGACTGCATTTATTGCTGCAGGCAGCCATCCTGACACAAGGACTGCCTACACACAGTAGATATGCCTTGAACACACCATAGGCATTATGGTCTACTGCCATTTATAATCTACTGCTGTTTACACAAAGAATTCCACTTCGGGGCTTTCGGCTACTCAGAACACATGACTCCTCAACGGATGATGGAGATAACTAAGCACCTTTACAAATTTAGGTTTCTGTACTTAGAAGGTCATGACACTCTTTTAAGATACATGTTTCCTGCTGAGGATATGTCAGAGGCTACCCAAAGACAGAAAAGAAAGCCAGAACCTAGCTCTGCAGTCCATGCAGGTGTGAACACAGCTGCTGAGAGGTCTTTTACCAATTAAGCTACCAGTTGTATCAACGACATACTGTGACTTATCTCAAATCTTCTCATTCCCCTTGACTGTATTTTCAGTTATAGTAATTAAAAAACCTCATCAGATCCCCAAAATCACAAGACTGGAAAAAAAGTATGTGTCTCAGATTATTCTGAGCTCAAGGCTGCACACTGGCCACGTCTTCAAGCTTTTAATCTCTAATCATGAAAGCCCAATCCATTTTACCTTTAAATAAAGGTTGAGGCTCTGTCCAGCTCAAAACAAAGGCTTCCTTAGCATGGACAGCTATGACGAGTGGCCACTCTTTATCAGGCCATCCTCTCCACTGTCCCTACCCTGCTGGGCAGTAGCAACAGGAGACCTTGACGCACTGCAGCTCGGTGCCACGACTGTAGTCACTGTGGACACCTCTGCAAGAACAGAGGGGAGACATGATGCTGGAAGAACAAAAAGTATCTTCACATGTGAAGCACGGTCCTGAGAGGCTCATCTACCCACAGATCTTCAGAAGCAGATACTTTAGGGAAAAAGAAAAAGAAATCTGTATTGCTAGCCGCAGAAGAAAATTGGGAGAACTGGCAAAACTGAGTAACAGTAGTGGTATCATGGGCTAGAACGGAATCCATGCTACAATCAGGTCTGTCTTACAGCATTATTTTACTCTACACAGTTAGCCTCTGCAAATCTCTTTTCCACCTTCCTTTTAACATGTTTTGAATTCGTTAAGTTGATTCACAGCACAATCATTTTACCTCTTTCTTGACAATACTTCCTACTGCAATATTCTCTACTGAAGGGTTTACCATTCCACTAAACTCTTGATTCCCAAATTGATCTTTCAAAATGCCTTTACCACATGTAACGTCATCTTGCTAATCAGCAGTCATGCCATTTTCAGAGTTTACATGTGCTATCCCACTTCTGGTGTTAACATGTGCTATTAATAATCATATTTTTCAACACTTCTGCCCACAAGCTATTATTAATAGCTTTTAAAGATACTTGAAAGAACAAGACCTCTCAACGGTACAATTATAATTTTAACTACCCTTATGTCACAACAAAGGCATCGGTCCTCTGAAAAAAAACCCAGAAAAATACAAATTAATACCAAAGTTTGATTCAAAAACTCACCTGGTCTATCAGTAATCTGCTAATATTTTTGCTCAAGAAGATCTATTTGACCAATGGTATATAAAATTACTGCAAAAAATTGTCTTTCAGAGTGCTCATCTAGTGTTTTGCAAAGAAAAAATTCACAATTACCAAAGATTTTGCAAATATGATGAATGGATTTAAAGCTGAATGAAGTTTAGGACACACAACATGCGAATGAAAGAAATTTCTGGAGTTTGGGAGTCAGTTTTCTGATAGTTCAACTGCTATGCCCTATAACTGTACGCATCAAGTTTCATCTTCAGGGAACAACATCAGTTTTTGCCTGATTGTGACATCTGACATTTAGAAAAGCGAGTCATGAAGCTGTACGCTCTACATGCCATGAATTCAACAGCAATTGGAATTAAAGATGCTACTGACCCTAGAGAGGTATCAAAATCAGGATTTTCAGAACCAAAATGCTGCAACAAACCTGTAATGATAGGCTGCAGGTCAGTAATGGAGGACAGTAAAATTCAAACTTTCAAAATTAGTTCTATTAGCGAATCTTATTTTAGAATTTATCAGAAAACTGTCCTCACAGATTTGTTTTTTTAAAAAAAGCACTTCCAGTGTTGCAAAATGAAACAAATGGCATGATATATAATGTAATTAAAACATTTTGTAGTAAAAAATAAAAACGTACTCATCCAAAATTTACATTTTATGTTATATATGCACCTAGCACATCTGCTATGCCACTGTGACAGATGTTTATTAATATGGATATCTAATCATATTGCTAGATTGCTAATGGCTCAGTAATCCATCTTCTAAATACCACACAAGTTTCTGATTGTATCTTGAACAAATTATCAAAATATTTACAAAGAATGACTTCTTTACCTCTATGGCCTCTGAAAAGCAACATTAACTTGCAGTTTTGTTTCAACAACAATGTACAATTCTATCATAGCAATACTTAAAACACGTTTTGTTTATAATACGTATGTTGGTATGAAAGACTTGAAGAAATTTCCTTTCATATGATAACTAGTATGAAAACCATCTAAAATTAACAGAAATGTGTTCTGATAAGAGAGATCTCTTGAAAAAGTATGTTCTATCATAAGGTTGGTGACCATGGAACAGGTGACTCAGCTGGACGCTACTCCTTTCAGTTATCTTCAGAAATGTATAATCAGAAATACTACTTCTTCACACATTAGTCCACCCAAAAATTGTTGTCTTGCAACCTGCAACGTGATTTTTCCTCTCAGTTTGGTTCTTATGTCCAGAGGAAAGGAGTAAAATTCCCCACACCAAAATAGGATACTGATCTCATTTTTTTGTTCAACTTCAAAATCTCTGAGCAGAAAACCTCAAGTCTTCCTGACAGAGTACCACAGATCATGCACTGATTTGAAATGCTGGCATCTAGAGAGTTAGTTAGACAATTAAACAATTCAGTTAGTTCTTGAAATGTTTGGTTACAGCTGAACATCAGTGTTTTAAGACTCCTCAAACTGTGGAAATAATAATGGTTTATTAAATTAAAGATCCTTTTCTACTATCCCAGCCATTAACTACTGATGTCCACTACACACTGGTGGACATATTCCCTTTACTGTGGACATACTCTCTTACCAACTATTCTCTTAATTTCTAAGCCCTTATGAAGGTACAGATAAAGCTTACTTTATTGCAAGTAAGTTCACAGAAGATAAGCAAGCTGCACTTGTTGGACTTGAATTCCCTTAATTTTTCTGATACTACTTTAGCCCCATTTATTTTCTACTAGACACTGTCTAGCTCACTGGCAAGTTGCTGTTTCTCATGGCGTTGCCAAAGAACCAGACTAAGTGGCAACAGAAGCTCTTGAAATTGTTGCTTTGGACATCAAGTATGATCATAATCCAGATATAACTCTTCGAGCTAAAACACTACCTAGCATCATCCTATTTGTTGCATTTCAAGGGATGGGGGTTTGGGGTTTGTGTGTGTTTTGGTTTTTTGAGTCAAAACAGTAAATACGTTTTTTATTTTTACTTCCTCCATATTACAATTGCCTCATAGGCATGACCTGAAGTAGCTGTTTCAGTCCTAAGGTAGTCTTCATGACTGCACTCCTTACTTGACTCTTACTGAAAAAGTACCTGGCTTTGAAATGCTATGCAAAGAAGAAACTAATCTCAGAATTTTAGAATAAAAATACGTAAGTTGCATAATGTAAAAGAATAGTTTTAGAGACAGATTGTAGTATTTTCATTGTACTTTATCAATTTGATACTCGCCTTGTTCATGCTTTGAAGAAAAAGTAAGTAAACAAATTCTCATTCATACTGTTGACGACTCACAGAGTTATGAACAGCCCGACAGCAACAAAGGAAAAGGGTCATGATCTTCCCATCCTCCCAAATCTCCCATATTTTTCATGGTGGGCTCTCCTCGTTGCTCTTAACGACTTATGTAAACACAGCGTAACATAGAGCGTGTGAATGAAATCTTAGTATTGTCAGCCTCAAGCATTCAAATATCATGAGTCAGGCTCGAAAATACCACAGAACTAGAATAAATACCATGAAACCTGAAATAATAAATGTGAGTTTCTTTGTATTTACTTGCTGTTTTCCAGGCCTTCAGGGGTCACATTTTCAGGGTTAGCTCGAGAGTCATGAAACTTACTTAAAGAACGCTGGAGGTAAGTTTCACCTACAATAATGTATCTCAAGTGCTCAGATATGAAGTAATATACATAGAAAGATTTGTAACAATGCTGTGAGTTGTCAACACTGACTATATGAGTCTAAGAAAAGAGCAGTTAAAACATGGAAGGTCTTAATTCCTGATCTGCTCATCAAACATCAGTAAGAAAGCTCTCATGCAGCCACACGGTGGTGAGAGATAAGTGGTTGTATGAGAGGAGAACATGGTCACTGGCTAGAATCCATCACTGATGAAAAAAAATACCAAAAAGAGCAAAGATGTGGGAAAAAATACTATTAACATATTAACATGGGTGCTGTTTGCTTGAATGTATACCCTCTGGCAGTTACGTCTGCTTGTAGTAGCGTATAAAGCTGCTTAGCTCACTTTTTTTTTCCCCTCCCCATTTTAAGAATAAGGAATTTGCTACTGACCGGCAAGAGAGAGCACCCATCATTCCTGCTGCAGAATGCTGGGGGTGAGGAAGAGATCTCCTTCCCTGCAGTGATGCAAGAACTCACCTGCTGAAATGCTTGGCTGCAGAGACTGTGAACTAGAGACAGAATTTGGGTCCTACATAGATCATTCCTTACTGTTTTGAACTGCCTGGTGCAACCTCAGTAAGAAAGGCCATTCCTGGTTGCATTATGTACTTCAAATGTTTTCTTAACAACCAAGAAGGCTAGAAACTTTTCTTAATGGACACACAGTTTCTGCAGAAAATTATATTCAATACAATTAAGATAACTCAAGAGGGCAAATTACCTGCCATCAGCAAATCTCACTGTCACTTTGTTATGTCAGGATGAAAGCATTGGAAAATATGTTTGGCACAGGGGCTCTGGTGAATGAGATTTTTAAATTATATCACAGTAGTTGAAATGTCCTAGGACTGAACAGGGGAAGTATCCTCTGGAGTATTGGAGTTGAATACAACATGCCCAAAAAGTAATGACAGGCCTAAGTAAAACCATCACTTTGTCTATTTTTTTCATCAGAATTAAACCATACTTTATTCTAAGGCCTAAAACTACAGCTGCAGCTTGTTTCCTCAGCCTACAGGACTTAAATTTTAAGAGAATTTCTGGAATAAGCTACTGCCTTGGCAGGCAACGAGTACAGACAGCTGCTTGTTCACTGAAATCCTGACAAAATCCCAAGGGTTTCTGCTCTGAGGCTTGTGCTCTGTCCCCGGCCACAAGAAGTTCTCTTTCTGTATTAATAACCCTGCTTTACTGATGAGAAAAGCTGCTTTTATCACAATTAAGCATCCCATTAAACAGCCATTTTTACTTATATATTTATCTTTACATTTATAATGGTCCTCTCGCTGCATGAGCAGAATTATGGCGCTGTACAGCTTTTCAGTATGGCTTGTCTTGGTTGGAAAGACAACTCTTCCAAATTTTTTTCAAGTGCTAGTAACATTCACTCAGCCAAACACTGCACAGCCTGACTCTGAAAAGGACGCACAAGATGTAGGCTCCACACTGCAGTGAAGACATAAAGAATGGCACTGTGATTGAGAAGAGACTTCCCTCTACAGTATTTCCATAATAATTCTTCCTTCCACTTACCTTCTGTTTTCTTTACCTATTGGCAGGAGTCAAGGTGAGACCTCATCTGAGTGGTTCTCACTTGGGAACGCAGGAGAGCAAGGAGGTGATGTGCATTCCCAATCCCAACAACTGGCTGTTCAAAGAACACCAGCCAGACATCATGTGAGGTGCACTGACAGAGCTTTACGATTATGGTGGGGCCTCAGGGCCTGCCATATTGTAGACAAGATCTGCTCTTGGAAAGAATTCGTTGGACTACTCTGAAAGTATCCTTTGAGGCAAAAATCCAAACACATCCCACAGTTAGTTAAAAAAGATGTAAGAAAAGAAGGATAAGATTCTCCAAGTAACTCACTGACTCTCTTATTCATCTACATTGAACTGCAAGTCCCAAAACCAAAATTATGGCTTGTGTGAAGGAAAGGTGCAAAACCAACCATACGTGAAAACCAGAACATTCTTGACACAGATAAACTGGAATGATTAATCCGGGTATGGCCTAAACATTTATAGCTGCTGCTGAATATTTGTAATAGCAAAGAACACATTTTAGCCCTATGAGAAGAATTAGAGGAAATACTGAGTGAACACTTGCAATACCCCTTCCAACGGCAGTAATTTCTTTGGAAGCAACTTTTTCCTGCCATATCCTGTGTTACCCACACCACGACAGCAAAACTCTTGATGTAGCATCGCACCAAGCTCTCACAGTTGCTAGCAACAAATATCCAGCATCTGGTGCCTGCAGCTCATGCCTTCCCGTATAAGCACTGAGAACTCTTTAAGGAAATGACTTTTAGAATATTCATGTTATCCTCATCTGCTACCTCTCACTAGTCCACTTGAAAAGCAATATAGACAGAGACCAGACAGCATTAATGAAGACATTCAAGAGAGAGAAATGGAATAATGTATATTCTGGTATAGAAACCCTGAAGTGCTAAATTAACTGGGAACTGGGATCTGTTTATAACTATTTAGCCAACAAAATGTTATTTAAAAGCAGAGTATTACAATATGCCTAGTAATTACCACTGGCCCATACATATGGAAGAGGCTTCTCATCCATTACTCACCGAAGAGTATGCTGCTCTACATAGATGCTTCAGCCAACAGGAAAAAGAGGATGTTTAAACCAATGAACAGAACTCTGAAAATAAACTGCTGCCTAATGCTAAACATAAATCAAAGTTGTTAGAGTAAATGATCACGTATCTTCTTCATTTTAGTCCTAGCTTATGCAGTTTACCTTCAACTCTAGGGAGAGACAGACCCTCCTCAGGACAGCAGAGAACTAGTGGTCAAGTCGTCCAGGTGGAAGTGGGAAGCTGACATGAATGGTGAAAATCAGGAACTATACTCCACTGCAATAACGGTGACTGGTGGCCATCTGGCTTACAGAAGATCTATCACTACACGCCAGTCCATCCAAACACAAGCTTTGTCCATCGCAGAATCATTTGACCTTCCTTCCAGCAAACCAGAGGTATGTCTCTACACAGAACACAGGGACATGCCACCTTTATACTAAGAAAGCTAAAATCTGCTCTCAGCTGGTGTCAGGTCAGTCAGGAGTTTGGGGCAGAGGCTTGGTATGGGCATGCCTCTTTCTGCTCTACAGTATTGTATCTCAAAGGTGTCAAGAATACAGTAGGATGGAGACGTAAAACTATTCGCTAACCTTTAGGAATAGTAGTACTACATCAGGTCTGAGGCATACTATGAGAAGCTGACTGCCACTACCAGTGTCATTTTAAGGAAAAAGACATTTAATCCTCAAGGGTACTAAAACACAGCCGCCAAAGGCACTGAAGAAAAAATGTGTGTTAAAAAATGCTGTATAGTGTTGAAGAAAGAAGTGTGAAAACCATTGGTAGGCTGTGTGAACCCTGAAAGGTCCTGGTTTAATTAGAAAAGGTTGGAACAGACTCCAGTCATATTTTTAGCAGAAAAGACATCAGTTCAGCACTGTTTCTGTTGTTCACCATGCTCCCAAGGTGAGCATTTGTGCATAGTTTTTCTCAGAAGTATGCATATTCAAAAAAGAAAACTAAACCAAAAGGATACTAAGTAAAATGAATCATACCGAAAATACAGTACGGCTGTAGCCCTGCAGCTTCTGGGAACAATTACGTTTTATTAGATGGCAACTCCATCCTAGCTTGACTCTTGGTCATAAAGACACCAAAGGTTCAACTGAAATTATTTCACTCAGACAGAAGTAAGTCAGGCAATTGGTAGGGTGAACAGGGGGAGGAGAAAGAATTTTATGAAGATGAAGGCCTTATGTCTCGGAAATAACCATGCCTTCATCTGCACAGAGGAGGGTGACTATAGCAAGTGCTACCGTGCTATCAAACAACTGGTCTGTAACTCAGTTTAGGGATGAGGGGAAAATAATAGTAAATAATCCTCTAGAAAAGACTGAAGTCTTTCCTAAACCTGCTTTTTAGAGTGTACTGGGCCTTCACCTACATCTACATCTACATTTATGAAGTTGATGGCATTGCTTCTAAGGGTAAAGAAGAGGGAAGAAGATGGCAGCTAAGTCCCTGACTACAAGTATTTCTCACTAAGATCGGAGCAGCAGCCCAGAAAACGACACCACTTTACTAGATAAGTCTCGTCCTGGTAATCACAGGCAAACCTCTGAACAGTATCGGCAAATTGTGGTGACCAGCACTGCAAAGCCTACGCAGCACCAAACGCACTCCCTTTCACTTTATAAAATGTGATCTCTTTCCTTTCTATTTCACTATCTGCAATTACTATTTGCCTTCTTTTCTTTTAACAGTTACTACTCATTCTTATGTACCCACATTGCGTACTACCTGTATTACCAAGTTCACAAGCTCTGCCTTGACAATTAAAACTCCAGCCGATTTTACGAACATCAGCCACGTCCACAGTGAAGTAACTGCCATAAATCTGTTTTCTTCGTCCTTGGACAATAAATAGTCAAGAGAAATGCGGGTGTACAGAATACTCTGAATGTGACTGATCTCTTGTAGAAGTAAGCAAAACTTTCAGTTAAGTCAGCATTAAATTCCCAGGAAAAAAAAAAACCTAACTAATATTTTATGTGAATTTTCTGGTCATAATTAATTCACTGATGTGACTACACTTCCAATGAAGGGGCTGATAATCGCAAAAGTTTCCAGCCTTTATTTCTTGGAAACTCTCCAAAGGTTTGAGCTTCTAATTTCTGCTAATTAATTCAGGAGGAACCTGAACATATGGTGTTATAGCAAAAAATATATAGCGTGTACAAAATATAGCAAATAAATTCCATAAAAACAGGCCTACATTTTAAAGGGTAAAAAAAGCTAGGAAAGGTGCTTTGCCTTTTTAATGACTACTTCTTTATTTCTCTAGGAGACATTGCTGGGCATTCTTACCCAAAAACAGCTTGAGCAAAATAAACAGAAAAACAAGTCTCGCATCAAGCCGTTGAAGTTCAAAAGGCAGGCTCAATGACGTGCCAATTGGAGAACGCTACAAAAACCGTCACTTCCCTGAATATTATAATAAGAACAGCAAATTGTAATATGTCACTGATCACAACATCGTATCCAGTTTGGACACTGTCTTCTTAGTTTCACCTTCTGAGTGGGCCTCAGCCACCAGAATGGACCAAGAAAAGGGACAGAGGAGAAACACCTCTGCTCTGCTCCAGCTGCCATGGGCCTGAGTGCACTAACAGGCCTAAACGGTCCTGACCAGACTCACCTGAGGCCCCCTCCCACCATCTCTGCCCATTGGCCCAAGAGCTCCATTTAAGCTCTGGCCTGCACCCCCCCCAAGCCCTGACCTGAATCACAGCCATACCTGTCTCCAGTCCTGTTTCTAGCCCTACGCTCAGGATGGACTTCAGACCTACCTTACCAGTAGCTTGTGTCCTGGATGGACCCCTCATGTACATGCTGGAGTTTGGCTTTAGCCCCTTCTCCTTTTGCTCCCGGATGGACCATACATCTGCTTCACTGCTTACCTTGTCTGGCACTGCTGATGGATCTTGTTACCAGCACCCTGTGCTCCTTGCAAGCTCTGTCTGCACTGGGATCACCCTTGGATCCTGGCTTGTCTCCTGTAGGGAGCAGCTGGGCCCTGCTGCTCCCTGACACTGGCCTGTATCCTCACAACCTCAGGACCTGACTCCTGCTGCCTGAAGGACAAGGAGGAAGATGACCATGGATGGAAACTGAGCAGCCCCACTCAGAGCGCTGGTGCCGGCTGACCCTGCAGGAGTCTGCAACTGAGCAGGTAGCTATTAGCTCTGGGCTGAGAGCTTCCCCTTGCCAGCCAGCCATCACCACCTCTGCCTGTCCCTGCTGAGTGGTGAATGTCTGCAGAGCACAACCTCAACTGCT
Source organism: Fratercula arctica (assembly GCA_947846985.1). NCBI lineage: Eukaryota > Metazoa > Chordata > Aves > Charadriiformes > Alcidae > Fratercula > Fratercula arctica. The sequence continues at coordinate 35,438,827 of CANTUZ010000010.1, forward strand.
GTGAGGTGGCACTGCATCTGGCTTTATGCTGGGCCTAATGCTGCTCAGAGAGGTGCAGTTTTGCCTTGGTCTGTCATGCCCAAAGGAGTCTGCCCTGCCACAGGCTTCCCAGCTGCCTAGGTGAACTGGCCTGGAAGCTGTTAAATTACTGCCTGGACCCCTCTTGCTTTATTTACACTCCTTATGTCTCTGTTGACAGGAGCCAATACTTGGGAGTCCTGAACTCACTTTGTCCTCTGAGTATAAAAGCCCCTAAAGGTGAAAGAAAAAAGATGGCTCTTTCTGGCACAAGAGATACAATCCAATTGTAACAACAAGTTGTATTTGTTCTAGTGTATGCTGCTGACTTTATTCTAATCCTGGATGGATTACGTAGATAGATCAGTTTATATCTGCCTTATTCATGATTTTGCTGTATTTGACTATGTCCCCATTTTACTAAGCTGCCTTTGGCTATGTATGTTTGGCTATGTACAAGGAGCTTATGTTCCTCATTAAGCTCCTTGCTCAACCAACAAACATCTCTTTATCCCTTCACTTTTTTGCCTCAACTTTAAGCATTGTAGTACTGGTACCAAATACTATTTGGTACCCTGAAATAACTGCTAGTCTTCTTGTAAGATTGCTAAAAATGCAAGGAATTAATTCCACTCTTGCAAAGGAATAGAGGAAAAATAGTGAAGTAGCAACAACTCTTACTTACGATTTCTCAAGGACTCATTGTTTTCAAGGAAATACTAGTTACACTTAGAGATACTGAGACAGGAAGGTCTAAAAATATATTTGTGTTTCTATTAGTAGATTTTGTCCTACATACACAATTTGTTTACCTATATATGAGGTATAACTAACATGTCAGCACAAAAGATTTATACAGAAACAGTAGAGGCTCACTGTTTCAGATGGAACACACTTTCTTGGTCTTCAATTTATAAAATTCTGTTAGGATGTGGAGCATGTAATTGCTCTAATCAGAGGAATTAGTCTTCACAGCTTCCATGACTACAAGGCATTCTACAGCATGAAAGAAACGCTTCAGAAATGGCTTTGTACAGTCCAGCAGTAAGTCAACTAAAACCATTACAAAAGCAAACCATCACCAGAAGTTTAGGAGTTTTACATAGACTTTTAACCAGATGACTAGTAGAATTCCCCTGGTGGCAGCATGTATCTGAATTTCTGCCTGTATATATGAAAGTTATTTTCTATTCTAGCTGGCAAGTGACTCTTTCCAATGAATTAAAACATTCTTTTAAAAGAACTTCACATCTACATGAACAAGGCTCTATTTCTGAGCCCTGCTACTTGCATTAATACCTGTTTTTCTTGCAGGAAAAAAAAATTAAAAATGGTTTGCAAGCATCAGTAATATAAAAATTAAAATCAGGAGGGTCAAATGTCAAGCTAAAACATTTTTTTGCCACTTTTCTACCAAAAGCCTAAGTGTAACCGTTAAGCTTGATAATAAAAAAGCTTTATGTTCACTTTCAGTTTTGATACAAAGAAATGAAGTGGCAAAAACACAAATACAGGGTCTTTTAAAAAAAAATTTTAAATAAAAGACCAAACTGTGAATGCCTCACCCTTCCAAGGAAAGAGGCAATCAGAAAAACAGTGAAATAGTTACACATGCTTATAGCGTAGAAAGATATCCACAATGTAGTTAGATTACTGAGAGAAAGAAAATATATTAACCAAACATCCTTCCGTCCTCATGTTTTGCTGAAGAGCTTGTGTTTTCCCTGTATGACTGCTCTCTCAGTGAACAATTTCAGGGACTTAAGTCTATCCTTCTCCCCATACAGGAGAGAAAACATCAGCTCACACAGATCCAACAGTGATTCAGCAGTTGAACAGTTATGGCAAATTTTATGGAAGTAGCTTACCCCAAACCAATCCTTTCCACTAAAGTCTTCCGCTGAAATGGTAACTTAACTCGCAGATCAGCATTTTTTCTTTCTTTCCAGAACTGGAAGCATAATAGCTTGAAGAGAGGATCAGGATTCAGAGAAGACATAAGCAACTGCCTATGCAGCAATTTAGCAACTGGGACTTACTAGGTAAATTATATATGTTAACTGAATTATGTGAAAGTTAATAGCGTTCATGGAGGGGGAACTTAAGTGCCTGCTGTACTCCAGAAGCTTTTAGTTTTGAGTAACACACTTGTAACCTAAAACTTGGCAATGAACTCGAGAGACTGGGGAGGAACAATGGCAATAATGTGTGATTAAATGTTCAAAAAAAGCAGAAACTACTTATTAGATATCACAGTAATTACTACCATGAACCTGACGCTGTCCTGGACCTGCTGGAGTACATGCTCGGCACCTGCTGCCAAAGAAATTGCCAGCTAACACAAAAGAAGAAACAACAGACCTTTTGAAGTTCAAGAAAATAAAACACCTGGTCCTGTACCTGGAATGGAACAACTCCATGTACCAGTACAGAGGCAGAACTAACTGGTTAGGTGGTAACTTTGTATACAACAACCTAACATAAGTTAGTAGCGTGTCCTCACACAGTGAAGGACCACATTGTGGGCTGCATTACTAAAAGCTTAGTCAAGAGGCTGAGAGAATTGATGGGCCTGTACTTGGCCCTTGCAAGGCAGCATCTCAAGTCCGCTGTCTAACACTGGGCCCTCAGCGCTACACTGACGAACTGAAGAGTCCAGAGATTTGGGGCAGGAGCATATGATGTATGGAGTACAGGCTGAGGGAACAAAGCTTCAGCCTTAAGAAGGCAAAGGAGGGGACTAATCTGTATTCTTCCACTAGCTAAACGGGAAGATAGAGAAGACACTGACTTCTACCCTCAGAGATGCACAGTAAAAATAAGATGCAAGAGACACAAAATGCAGCTAAAAAATCATGTTAGATGAAGACGGGAAAATGCTTTACTGTAGGTGGTGAAACATTTACAGATTGCCCAGAGAAGCTGGACGTGCTGGAAATCTCCCATCTTAGGGATTTCCAAAGCTTTCTTGGACAAGCCCCTGAGCAAGTTGATCTAATATAGAAATTAGTCTGCTTTGAAGAGGCTGGACTAGAAAACCTCCAAAGGTCCTTTCTAACCTCATTTCTTCTATGAGTTAATAGGAACAAACTGATAGGCAATGAAATGAGACTGGACTACTGGATAGCAAGCAATCCCAGCAAACTAACATGCCTGCCAGGGTCCATTTCTCAACCTGGAGTGTTTCTGTGATGTGAAGGAGAACAATGAACTTCCACAGTACAGCACTGAAAGGACCTGTTCAGAAAAGAAACCTAGTAGGTGTTAAAGGAATAGGGTGCTGTTATGAATGTTATGAGCTGACTGGAGACAGAAGCAGCACTGAGAAAGAGATGAGAGAAAAGAGGTGTGCTTAAGTGAAGGCACGTGGCTTGTTTGATGCAGAAGAGGTGAGAATAGAAGTGTATAAAAAGGCTGCGGCTAAAGGAATAACAAAGATGACGCAAAAAGAAACAGGAGGCTGCAAAAATGTGGATTCAAAGAAAGCCAATGCATATAGGCATGTATACATATCTACCCTGATCCCACTTTGGTGCCGACATGGAGCTTTAATTTATCCACACCCTTTAGTATCTCTAGTCCAGTTGTAAGCAATAGCAAAACATTGTTTACTGCAGGTAGTTATACATGGTCTAACTGTATTTTGTCACAGTAATGTTGCAGAGGAAAGAAAGCAATGTTATGTTCATTATTTTGGTCCTTAGCTGTTCACTGTATTGGTTTACAAGTATTTAACATGCTTTGCTTACCTGAAAAACAGCATGCATCTTAATGTTATATTTGTTAGTCTTCTCACCTAACCTCCTCTTTAGCTGTGTACTCTTTATCCATTTAGAACCTGTTGGTGTCACAGTCTAAAAGTTAATTCTTAACTTTGTAATTCCTAACAAAAGTATCTAAAACAAGACTATGTGTCCATGATTTACCATGTTCGTTTAATAATAGTACTATTGATGGTAATCATGCATACTACAGGGAAAAAAACACTCAACTTGCAAGTAAATTGGATATCTAAATACTTTGAGAAATACTCTGAGTAATAGAGGCAAACTTTTTTTTTTTTCTTGAAACATTTCTCTTTTGGTTCTAAGACTTCATTCCACAAGACAATTACCACTTTGAAATATAGTGTTCTATAAAATAACTCATATATGTGGATGGTGCTTTTTATTTTTTAGAAATTTTACTATCAGAGGATGAATATTTAGCACTTAGCTTTTAGAATTATATTGAGGCCACCAGAGTAGTTATTGCCATGTCTGACTAAATATTTTCTAGTGTATGTCTTTAGGAATCAGCTGAAACTATTTTTACTATAGAAGTGGTAAAAGAGCATCCACACGAATATTATATGAACTATGATATTCTATGTAAATATCATTAATCATTAAGGACACAGAAGTATTATGCATGAAATTCAGACTCAGTCAAAATCTTTTGAGATGCACAGGAGAACAGATACGGGTGTTTTGCCTTCAAAGTCCTCACTTATTTGTGAAATTTGAATTTGTATACATTTTAGAAGCTCTGTGACATCCAGGAGAAATGAACACTATCAGCTGATTCTGTGTTACATGATACTATTTAACTTGACACATCTCAACAATTCATGACAAATTTGAGAGACCATGTTTCTACCTGAGGAATCATTCTGCCTGCGGCTACATGTAGTTCTGGCAGGACAGTCGGTATCCTGCAAGTACTGCAAAAAATCTTAAGTAACATTCACGCTGCTCTCACTCACGCAGTTTTGCTGGTCAGTTTAACAGTAAAATTTGTCTGCTTAATCTACTATGTTGTAACAAGTAAATCCTGGTGGTTCTGTTTCTCAAACCATGTATGATAAAACACATGCAAATAAGCAAACAACTAACTTGTAGCTGCTTTAGAAATAAATTTACCTTAAAGAACATCTTCATATCGTTGACTCCAGTAAAAGTTGTTCTTACTGTAGAACCCTAAGGAGGGTTCATGTACTTTGCCCAAAGTAATCTGGCCCAAAATAACTCTGTCTTATGACTCAGCTGGAGACATCATCACTGTTGACAAAACTTTTACAACCTTCAATCTTTGGGTAATTTTTGATGAAATACTTAATTTTAAAGTGAAAGTTCTTTGTTCTCGTATGCCTCATGATGTAAACACTGAGTAGTTACAGACTCTCAATAAAGGCTGAAGACTCTGGCTGTTATCAGGTGAGGAGACTTGCTAGATTGGGCAGCTGCACTTGGTCTTAACCAACGGGATCACAGAGAAAGCATTTTAGGCTAAGCTGCAGTCCTTCGAAGTACTAGAGGTAGAAGCAGAATTCTATTTAGGCTTACTATAAGGATAAAGGGGGGCAGGTTTTGCCGGATGAATTTATTTTTCCAAGTCTTGTTAATTTGTTTTGCTATTTTTACTATTTTTCTAATATTAACTCTGAGATTGATGCCATTTTAGAAACAAATGTCAAGTATCAAGAGCAAATATGAGACGTTTTCTGAACAGTTTGCAAAGAGCTGCACTTTTAAAAGAGGTAAAAGCCCAGTGATTCTTATTTACTATTTATACCACAGAAAACTGGAAGGGACTGTCATAAGAGACTTTGACAAGGCAGCGTGAATCCTGAATCCACCGGCTGCGTGCTGTCGGACACAGCCTAGCAGAAGCCAGTTACCAGGGCTGGTCTCTCCCTGATATATCTTTAAAATCACCTGAGACATGGCAGCAAGCTCTGCCTTGTATGTCCAAATCTCATCTGAGGACCTGGCAGCATCCTTGGTATCAGCAAAGTGCTGTGAAAAACTTGCAGTGAAGGTACCTTCCATTTCTCTGTTATTATGAAGGAATTTTCCTTGGCAAGCAAGACTCCAACAGTAAGGCTCTCCACTAAAACTGTTCTCAACGAGTTCATGACAGCCTTCACTTTCTGTTTAAACCATTAACCCTTTAATGCTACTTTCTCTATAGGAATTAAAAATTGCAGTGTTCTGATCCTAAGCACTGCTTGAATTAGATACACATTCCTTTATATGAGCAAAAGACTACCCATATCTGTTTATTGGTAGATACCCTCTTAATTATAAATCTGCTGTGGCAATGGGAAAAAAAAAATCCTGCTCCATTTACACATAAAGTTTACAGAAAATAAACCCACAACCCCAGGATATTTCTTGTGCATTTTTAGCTTATCAGCAAAGTAATCAGAGTATTTTCATCAGAATATTTTAACCAGAATATTATTAAAACTATTATAGCAGATGGGGCAATTTCTTGCTATTCACCTCTATAGAGGACACAGCAAAAGTACAGAACACTCATGTGTTATTGACCCATATGACTGAATACATTTTTCCCATAAAATTAAAAGCTCTAATTTCTTTTTAAACTTAAGACATTTTCAATTGGTGAATATTCCTGCTCTTACACTGGGAAAATGTAATGTGACAGGACACAAGGAAGAAAAAAAATTTCAAATTATATTAACACAAATATATGTCTATACATAGCAAAATCCCTATTCTTTTACCCTACTATTCCTTTTACAGGTAACTCTGCTTGTTGTACATGCTGAAACACTGGTGGAGGATAGAGACTACTGTATAGCGCAAGGGAGAATACATACATACACACACACGCGCGTATGTGTCTCCCTAACCCGATGCTGTCTTCAGGGTAATTTTGTCCACACTTATTTCATGAGTTTAAAAACAAAATTCATGCCTGTATTTGAGATAGACATATAAATAAGTAGTTATTACAAAAGCCCTGCAAGGTTTCTTACCACTAATGTAATTTGAAAATGGTTAGAAAGCTTGGGGAAAAAAAGTATTTCTTATTGAGAGGAAAAATGAGTGCATTTGGAACACTGAGTCAATGATGTATCCAAGCCTTTTTATTAGCTAGTTGTTCAGTTTCCATGAAATACAGCTTTGAAAAATAGTAACTCCAAAAGTCAGCGGAGAGCTGTGAATTAATTGCTTAAAAAATTGTAACTGGCCTGCCTTAACACAATTCTGAGTCATGTATGCTGGTTATACCCTAATGTATTTTTTTGTAAGTGCTTCAGAGCTCCTTGTTCCCTGAAACTGTGTTTTCTTTAATGTCAAATCTTTTTAAGTTTTCTCTTGTTTGGGGTGAACTAACTGGTTCATAGGCCAAAATCTGAAACTAAAATACGGTGCACAGTATCTGCTTCAAATATTGATCCTATGTCTCAAACTAGCCTCTTCTTACACCCCTAAAAGTCTGCCTGTTCAGATGCCAGTTCTGTTCTCATCTTTCCTTTAAATATCACCCATCAATACAATAAAACAATGTCACATATACTGAAGTCTAAGTAGTGAGTTAAATTACTTGATTGTTCTATGTTTATATGGGTTCTTTCCAAGAATTATGTTCACCTAACAGCTCAATTTAAAGGGAGAAAACTCATTCACTGCTGAGACAGAAGCTATTCCTTTAAAATAGTATATTCCCAGAGAGCAGGACAGATCTGTTGCTGCTGGAAAAGTGGAAGCTCAAAACCAGAGCGAACTAAAACCAGTAGACTAAGTTCTGGACTGAGTTTTCAGGTCAGTAGTGGTCTTTGTACGGCTATGGCATTTCAGATGTCAGACACCTAAGACTACAAAGGGACTTAAGTGCAACTGATCGAGTATCACAGCACTTAAATAAATCTTCAGCAATGACCATGTCACACACGCTGCACTGTTAGACAGCAGGACACCCTGTAAATGAGCATTAAGTAATTCTACATAAAGCACTCATCATGAAGTCGTCTAATCATGGCCAATATGGACAATATGGACAAAGGAATCCTTTTATCTCATCCTCACCCAGGAAACCAAAGCCTTTCAAAAGCTGAACCAAGAACTGAAATCCTGCTTTCCCTTCACCATGACATAACCGACCAACACCCACAACGGTGGAAGAATTTGGGCCAAGTGTCTATTGTCACCTCTCACTCAGAAATGCTAAGCTAAGGGCACATGCTAATTGCTAAGCTACAGGGCACACCATGTGTGAGGACTGTAGAAATGATGGCTTTGTGGAAAGGAGGAACCTAGTGGTCTTTTCATCTTCCCGTCTCCAAACTATCCAATGAATATTTAACAGACAAATACATATGCAGCTTTTGGAACAGCAACTGGAATCCCTAAACACGAGCCAAGCAAATGCCTCTTCTGCACAGGGAAGTATCCACTGGATGGTATTAAAGTATCTCCCACAATTCCTGATAATTTATAGCCTAATACTCCGTAAGGTCAAACATAAGTTTAAATGCCCCCTCTAGCAAAAGAAACCAAATGTTCTGCTATCTTGAGTGGACCCCTAAGGTATCAGAAAACCGAATTAACCCTATTCTGTATAGTTCTGCACAGCAGGCTTTCAAAGGAGATGTAGGATGTAGATACACACTTTGGATAGATCCTGAGCCAGTAAGGTGCTCTGAAAACACCTAGCCCCTTCAAACAGGGAAATGGCAAAGCACCTCTCCTGCATATTCAGAGGAGGATGGTTAAGTGACAGGCACAAGGGAGACGACTCCCAGGCTTTGCTCATTTCTGCAAAAAGCAAGAGGCAGAAGTACAGGTTTCTGGTCAACCACTGGGGAAGGTAGCAGAGCCAAGCCAAGATGGTATTTCACGAGAAAGACAGAAATGGGGCTGCAGCTACAGGCTGAAGACAGACAGAAAATATCAGCAGACCCAGTGATACCTTGTTTGTTTCTCAGCTTCGCTGAACGCCTTTTTTATTGAAGCCATGGCAATATGTTCTTTTTGCCTTACTCGTTGTAGCCCCGCTATAGAAACTACAATCCAAGCAAAGTAAAATTCAGGAAAGAAATCTCTACCGAACTCTCTCATTTCTAGCAGCAACAACCTTCAACAAACAGACGGAACAGAATTGGCAGGAACTTCCTATGTTATCCCCCAACAAGCAACAACTCAGATGGAGCCCAGCAAGAAGAGGGGAACACGCTTTCAGCAGAGCAAATACCTGTTATCCACTGCCTCCACCTCTGCCTGTCAGGGCCAAAGCTTACTACTGCAAGTATGATGGGACTTTTACAGAATTTTAAATAGATTCCAGTAATTAATGTAACCAATTTTGCATAAACAGGCCTGATTATCATGTTCATACCACCAATTAGCAGCTGCTGCTAGCTGCTACAAACTTCCAACAATAGATTTCTGCTTCTGCTCAGTTACTTTTCCGTCTCTCAAGTGTTAAGTTTTCGATGACAATGATTTATAGGATGGTTCACTGCAGCAAGGTTCATCATCAAGTTTTAGTAAGCTTATGACGTATAGCACATACAAAGTTTAAAGAAAGCTGGAAAAATATGTGTTACATAAAATTACAGTAGCCTGGCCTAGTGTCTATCTGCAGAGGACATGCTCACAAATGTTCAGTAGAGTTGTTTCAAATAAGGTTCTGCAGGTCCCTTTTGACAAGGCTCAAAAAAGGCAGGGGCATCTGCCTCTATAATCAAATAAGGAAGCTAAACCATAATAAGCTGCTTCAGATGGTTACTCTTTACACCAGTCCTAATTTCTGCTAAGCAATTATCACTGGCCTTCACTGAAGTCATCCTGAAGTATTTTTGTTCATGTTCTAAGGCCTACACATCGGTACTTTATGCCACCATCATTCCCATTACCGTCTGTCTGAATGATGAGTTGTTTTGATACTAACGTTAACTTGGTTTTAGTTGAATATATAACTGTTGCATTAATGTTTAGAATACACACATGCAAACACACTAAGATGACCCTGAAAAATGAAAGCACTCATAAAAATGAATGCAAGGTCATACATTTGAAGGAAAACAGACATCAGCTTAGCCTGACAGGCCGCACCCAGAGGGTGATGGTAGATAGCTCCTTTTCAAACCAGCAATCCGTCACGAAGTCCCCCAGGGATCAATATTGGGCCCAGCGCTGTTTGAGCTGCTCTTCAAATCAAACCGGCAGATTATGCTGCAGCGGTCAACTGAGAGCCACAGCTGCAAATCTAAGACTATGAACTGCCCTTGTGAATCTGGATTAATCTAATTCTAATAATTTAAAGAATTTTGGTGAAGGAGGTGACTTTAATTGTAAAGACTGACTTTATGGCACAGTGTGTTCTTTTCAGAAGATCTCAATAAACATCATATACTCCTAAAAAGAATAAAAGAACTGCAGAGTTCTACATGCACATCTTTAAACCACTCTCACGTGAAGGTGAGTTTGGAAAGTGCTACCATGATAAAATGCAACAGCTGTCTTCCCCACAACAGGTTTAAGCCAGACCCCAGCTTTGTTAGCTGGTTCAGCTCTATGCAAACCTGTTTAATTTAGGCACCTGAAGAATTTGTCCAAGAGGCTTAGATTTTTCTTCATATCTTGCATGAAAGGATTTATTTTATGAGACATGAAGTGTCTTGCAAGAGTGGTTGTGTTTTAAGGCTTCACTTACCTATCAGCAACTACCTTATTACTGACCAGATGGAAAAAAACCCCAAATACCAGTACCTCCCTTTGGTACAATTAATTTGATGAAATTTACTGAACATTTTTTCAGTGCATGGTAGAAAAAGCTCTTGAACTTAAGATTGTTTCCCTTATACAAGTACCATAGAACATACACTGGCAGCAGAGAGAAACACCAGCTTTGAAAGCTATCTGTTATAGGACACTTCACTCATATAGCAGCATGATGCATGTCTGATGGAAGTAAAGCAAGTAATGTGATATAAAATATGCAAGAGTCTGAATGTGTACCGCCAGACATATGCTCTGTACAGTATGTTTTCTGCTTGACAGCATGGTATGGTACAAGTAGAAAGAACAACAGATGAGACAGAGCTACAGCTTAAAATCAGGATTATTTTTTTTACTTTTTCCCTTTCAATAAGAGCAGAAATAAAGTGTTAAAAATGTGCAAAACCCTCAACCAACCAAATAAATGAGGCCAAAGAAAAAAAGATATTAAGGACAAGCATAGTTTAAAACTTCAAACCTCCCTCCCAACATTTCAGTACTACTAGCTAGTGTGTAAAGCTAACTGCATTAGTTTAGCCACTCAGTTTTGTAAAGACACTGTCATCTGGCACTAAAAACTCAGTACTTCCTGCCACACCAATATGACAATGGCTTCCAACATTTATAAATACTGAAGACCCTTTCTTTGCACAATTACCTTGTGAAGTCAGTCATCTCCATCATAATCACACACATCCTCTTGGCCAAAACAATGATGTCATTGCTGGTGTCGTCCCATATTTCAATCTCTGCATCAAGCTTACTCTTGACTTTTTTGAAGTCAGCCACTTGCTCAGCTATCTTTTCCTTCTCAGCCTCTGGCAGTTGAGTCATCTTGGCCTGAAACATAAAATAATTTGATTTGCAAAATGTTTATGTCAGAGTGTTTTTCTTTTTTTTTTTTTAAACAAAATCACTGGAAATTATTAAATATATAGTTTAAACACACTGTGGCCTGAGACAACTGTTCCAGCCTGAGCACTTCTGAATTTCAAAATCTGTATGCTATCGTTGGGTTGGGCCAAATAAATTACCTCAGTGTAATGGGGACAGTGGTGTCCATGAAACCATTAATATCAACATAGTGAGAGAAAGACAACTAAATTCTTCCCAAGAGCCTTTATGAAATATGACTGATAGACTTTCCTTTTTCTTAGGCACGAAGGAGACCAAGTGTTTTTAAGTATGCAAGTTACAAAATGCAATATTCTTTCAGATAGGAAATAATAAAGGAAACAGCTTAACTTCCAGGTATGCTTGTGCCCTCTTCTGAGAAGGTTCTACAATATCATTTTAAGAACTGAAAGACTTAATTCTTCAAATATGCATCTTCTGTCTTTCAAGAAGATAAATAAATAGATGAACAATGTCAGAAATCAGTATGTGAATAAGGGTACCAAAAAAGTATCCTGAATGCCAATCGGAAAACTTCTGATACTCCAATCCACAGCCAAACTGGGCTCAAGTAGGACACAGTCCTATACTTGGCTGCAGCTCCAGACTGGACTGTTTGCAAACATTCCAATGGCTAAAACTCTTTCAAATAAAGATTTAGTATAGCTAGAAAATTGGTGTGTTTTGTGCAAGTTCAGACTATGGAATCAGAACACTCAATCTATACGGAATGCATATATTCTTCCTACATTTAAGCATCAGTGAAGTACTTCATATATAAAGAGTGAAACAACTTCTGAAAATGCAGCCTGGTGAGAGAAATATTTTATTTAATAATTCTTCTTCATGAGCAAGATTATCAGTCTGCTCCAGACAAAGGTCAGATACACTTCCTGTGCCAGAGGCAGGCCAGGTAGCAGACAGGGGCTACGATATTCTGTGGCCATACAGCAGTCCTGGCCCTTCATAATACCTTCTGCCACAGCAAGTGAGGAGACCTTTTGGTCTGTCGGTCTTGATGGCTCTACCGTCACAGTGGTTTTTCTCTATCACCTTCTCTGTGAGGTGGCCCACCTCTTGCACCGCAGGCCATCAGGAACTCACAGTTACACACAGCAACTACTAACGCGCTGTAATTATGCTGCAATTAAACAAGAAATATTTTGTGACTTACTCTTGTTTATAGAACATTTACCACCCATAAAACAGAAATTTAAGGCAGTGGTGGAATTACTTATAATTAGTATAACTGGTAAGCAGTTTAATATGTAATGCATATATTTTTCAAGCCATGGTGTTTCAGAGATTTAATTTATGCTTGAACCACTCTGTCACAAGGTTAGTTTTCCCATTTATATGAATTACTGGAAATTACAGGTCTCCCAAATTATAACTATCATATAATTGCAGTCACAGGTAGAAAGCGTATATATTTTAAGAAATGCTTTTCCGGTTTTGTTAAAAAAACCCACACCTGAAACAGACCAGAGAAGACTAAGACACGCTTTCCTCAAGGTCCTAGGATAAGCTTGCTGGGAAAGGTATGAAACAGACGGAAATACAAGTAGAGTCCAGAGAATCAAAGTAACTCTTTTTATAATCTAGTAGGTATTTGCTAATTGGTGGATGTATACGGTATTTCCTAGCCCCCAGCTTCAATACTGCTTTAAGTTCAGGAACACAGGCCTAGATCTGGAAACCACAAGAAAGATGACATTTTAATGAGGGAACTGTGACATACAGTATCCTGCTACGTGCCAACCATAGTGAGTTTTAGGTAGAATGAAACACATTATCCACTGGAACAAAGGGGCAAAGGAAACTACAATTCTGACCTTGATTTTTCTTTCATTTCCCTCGTACTGCTTCAAAACCATATACAGCAACAACATAAACCAACTGTATACACAGCCTTTTAAGTGCAGATATGATTTTGTATCAAAATAGACAACATAGTGGTAAATGTGAAATAAAGATCTAAATTGAATGACTGCTATTACAGGAGTGCAGGTTTATTTTGTCCACCAGGAGAAAATGGTTTTTTCATTGCTTGTAAGACAAAATGTTTTTTATTGTAGTAGATAACAGAGTTAAAACTAGGTAAGAGAAGAAGTGGTATTTTTCTCCCTTCGATTATAAAAATAATTGTGGGGTTTTTTTTCTTTAATTTCCCCGAATTAACTCTTCAGAGGGCTATTTATCCCTGGTAGCTGGGGAGTCTCCAACACTGGGGTTATTTGCATTGTCCCATCCGCAACTTGATTTACCGTGTTAAGATTGGTGTTTCTTTTCATTTCAGGCCCTTCCAAGTTTCAGTCAATTCGCTGTCACAGATACTGAGATTTTAGGATCAAATCAAATTGTCCACATAATGATAAAAACAGAGGACATATAGGGAGTAACTACTTGGTGAAAACTTTGACTCTTCTTTCACTGGTGTATTACTCACCAATGAGATCCCAACCCAAAGAACTGGCCTTTTGCCTACCTTTGTCCCTGGCTACACTCTAAGGAATTGACTTTCAGAAAAGCTTATGATTATTCTCTTGAAGTCTTAGACTGACACTCATTTTTTCTTTCCTTATCCCCTAAAACAAATGACTGGCCAGATCCACACCACAAAAATTCTTACCACTTACAGGGAGGAAGGAAAGAAAGAAAAGCCACAAGAAGCACAACACATTCAAGCAATTGTTTGTGTTAGAGACAACCCCTTTAGTCTGAGACAGAGGTGAGCCAGATATCCTTTTAAAAGGGAAGAACCTCCCTTTGAAAATTATTTAACACATCTGCATTGTAGGTTGCAGTGTCTCGTGTAACTGTAGAGAAGAAAAAGAGAAAAATTCTCTTGTTCTACAATTTTGTAGGTTACAAAGAAAAAAAACACAACCCATCCTCCTGATGGAGCATGTGAAAAACTTTTCAGAGCTTTTACAAACAAGAATACAAAATAACATGCTCCTTATATACTGCAATTCTACGATAATGGCATAGATTTGTGTCCCTGCTTTGCCGTAGTTGAGACCTAAGCTCTTCAGTCCCCCGCAGACTCAGCAGCAACCAGAAGCCATCTCACCCATGTTCTTGTTCCCCTGCTGCAGTCAGCTGAACACTTGGTGGAAGTGAACAAGTTCTCTCCAAACCACTCAAAGGACAGGAATCTATTTCAATCATGCTGTTTTAAAACAGTTCCAACTGCGATGTTAATTGTTTTTACTTGAACAAACTTTGCAGATCACCATCACAGAATATGTGCACATCAGCTGAGCCTATTTTATCATGAAGGTGAGCATAAGATAGGCACTTTAAAATGTGTTTTGAAAATGTGGCACAGAGTTAAGAGTGATTCTGTTAAAACGAGTCAATTGTGTCCACTACCTTTTACAAAACAAACTCCTTTTTGTACTCACTGAATAATTGTTCTAGTTTGGATAAAGAGGTGAAAGAGAGAATGGTGGATATTCAGCAATTCATGGCAAAGGGAGTAACAGGATGATCCCTAGAGATGAACTGTGTGGTTGTGTGATACTGACAGCTGGGAGTAGCTGAACTGCTTTTGCCAAGCTTACTACCTGCCGTCACCAGTTGTCTTCTTCCAATTTGAAGAATTGTAGCATGCCTGCTGAACACCAGCATTCTCAGAACAAGTTCAGTGTGACTCATTTGTCCTGCCATGCCAGTTCCTGTGTATTTTTAGATACAATATAATTGGATAAAGAGGCAAAGCTATCGGGAGATAATATCAAAAGAACAAACTGTTTAATGCCATTTTTGTATCAGCAATTGCTAAAAAGGTTGACTTAGATGAGGCAATTGTGTGATACTAAATCTAATTTCCCTTTGTCCCAGGGTAAGAGGCGTACAGATGAAGAAGCAACATGTCATGAATCTGGGCTTCGCTAGGGTTTTGTCACTGGTTCTCATGTCATCCTAGTCACAAATAATGTAGGGAAATATGATCTAGAGGTAACTGCCACTGGACAGATATGATACAGGTTAGAAAACTGCTCGCTGGATACTTATCAAGAACGCGTGTCAAACTGGAGGTATCTGTCAGGCAAATTTTGAAGGGACCTGCCCTGACTCTGGCATTATTCAGTATTTTCACTAATGGCGTGGATGACAGAACCATTTGCAGTGTAAGAGGCCTAGTCTGAACGTGTCAAGAGTTCTGGTTTACAATTCAAAGCAATCTCGAGAAATTTAAAAACTGGTCTGAAAAAATAACACAATGTATTTCAGCTGAGACATGTACAAGGTTTTACATCTAAGAAAAATCACCAATATGCATGTGGAACTGAGACACAACCAGTTATCAGTGGTTCTGTGGGTGGGCATTTGTAGTCGATTGAAAAGCTGTACTCTTGGCTAAAAGGCAAATCTCATACAAAACTCATTCTAAAGTATGCATACAGAAGAAAATAGTATAAACATTACACTAGTGGTTGTTTTTTAGACCAAAGCTGGAGTAATGCACTTAACAATATCAATAGCTTGGACACAAATTTCAAGAAGTCATTAACCAGCTGAAGAGCATCCAGAGGAGCGAAAACGAGAGAAAAAGACACACAGAAACCACTACCTTAAAAGATAAATAAAGGGTATTCAAGTTATTTAATCTGGAGTTTAGGAAACAGAGAGGACGTGGAATAAGGATCTACAAGTACAAAAAAATATTATATACAGAAAACGGAAAGCTCAGATCCTGTGTCCACTGCAGAAAAGACCAGTACTAACTAACATGCTTAATTTCAACATATGAGGTAAAAAGAAAAAACTTTCCAATAAACAATCAATTCCAGTAATGACCTAAATAGAGACAGCAGTGCAATTGCCCTTACATAGGTACACGTCAGAAGAAGTGTATTTATTGTACCTTGGGACAAACGGCTGGATTAGCCTATTTCTTGGGTTTCTTTCCAGTCCTACTTTGTAACAGTACAGGAGTATTATACTGCTACAACCTTGAGCCCTCCTTTAACTTCATCTCTTCCCCATACCAGAATTGGAATTGGGGTAAGTTAAGAATTACCAAGGAAATTAAATACTTTTTATAGATCATCATTCCTGACAGGGAATCTTTTGCCATATATTATCAAAATTAGTAGAACCTACTCAAAACTACAGCAGTTATTTGTACTATGCCTGATTCTTACCACCAAGATTTCAAGCTTCTGTGTGGCTTTGATAAAAAATAAATTTAAAAAATATTTTAAACTTGGCTTTTTTTTTATAAAATACCACATGCTTCCTGTTAATGTATGCCAGCATTTATATTAACGTAGGAACTTAGATGTAAAGTGCTTGCTACTTGAGTAAGAATACCCGATTCATTTGACAGCAAATTAACTTCCCTTCTAAGTACTGTTTTACACAAGTATCAATAGGTGTTCTTGGTGTTTGCTTTTACATCTATTCTCTCTTCTTAGAGAGTTCGGTAAGATTTTTGTGTGATCATTTTTCAAAGCTAAATGTATCTTTAGACATATATTAATGACTGCTATATTTAAGATGTAATAAAAATTAAATAATAAGTAACTCAGCCTGTATTTTCTCATTCACAATATAATACACACTGAGAGTGAACTCTCCATAAGCCCTGAATTGTTGCGCAAACATAGTATGCAACAAGTCTGTATAAAAGATCATCTTATTCTCAGATGTTTTTGTCTATGTATTCACAAAACAGTCTGCAGAACTCTCAGAAAAAATGTGGGTGGGTGTTTGCCTGAAAAAATTTCTGCTTTTGTCATCTGTAAGTAGTTTATGTATGAGCTGACACATTTCACATCCTCAATATGAACACTTGATCTGTAGCAATAACTTTAAAATTAAGCTATGCTGTTCTCTTCACTAATTTAGTAACTTTAAACACTTAAAATAAATTTTCTCCTATCATCAGAATGTACATTGTCTTCTAAGACTGAAAATTAACTGGGCAAATACTTACTTGACCTTCTCTTCAATGCAAAATCATATGATAATAAACCACTAACTACCTCAGTGGAATTACACTGAACATAATGGCATAAATTTCCTCAAGCAAAATTACGGTGTGATAGGCTTGCAGAGTAACTACACAGATTAGACACAACAGCCAGATGAAGATCTAACTCTCATCTGAGAAAAACTGCGTTAGTCCTTGGATCCACAAGCAGTACCACCTGTTTTCATATTAGCTAAGGATTTGGTCCTAAGGATCTTCTTCAGGGATATAAAACTGCCCTACATCCAGTTTAATTACTGAGAGATCTCACAGCACATCGCCCAAGTTAACGTGCATCCCATAAGCACTATCACATTCGTCCTAAAGATATGGAATTATGCAAGGGAAAGATCAATAAAGTAACATTTCCAAGATTACCCACAGACTTGCATAGCCACAAACATAAACACAAGGTCAAATTTCAGCCCTGCCAGCTCACCACTAACCTATACTCTCTGTATCTCTAGAGACGGATTCTGAAGAAGTTAATAATATATGAATTTTTCCTACATAAGGAAAATGAGATTTGCTAGCTAAGGTGTAGCCTTTGTTACAAGTGACACATGCACATCGCATCACGTTTTACATGCTGTGATATGTTTTTTATGTTGTGGTAAAAAGACAAAGCAAAAAGGTGCTTTCACAGGCACTAATTCCCTGTTGGAGCAGTGAGAGTTGTGACATAGGAGAAAATACGACACTTTTGACATAGAAAGAGGAATCAAGAGTGCTGTTGTGCAGAAGCAGCATCGAAACAGGTATGTATAAACAAGATTGAATTACTGCAGTGGAAATGCCCAAGAGGAAGAACTCAAGGAGGAAAAGGAGTTACTGTGCAATCTTGCCATACCACTTCTGGAGCACAGTCATTCTTGGTGTTCCCACTGCATGCAAAAGCCTTACAGTAGCACAGGAAATCTGCTGCAGAGGACAAATCCCTGTCTAAACCTTAAAATCTACCTTACCTATACAGATTCTTCATATTGCTCAATAGGTTCTAGGAATAAATTTTCAAATAGCAATCCAAACAAAGAGGCCTTAAATCATCTCAGCAAGCAGATTTGTTCAAACATTTGTTTAAGGAAAAAAAAGTGTACGTGAAGATTTCGTTTCTGTCACCATATTGATTTAGGTTAAGAGGGTATGCATCTAATTTTGTCAGAGATATAATTTTCTTCTAAGTTTTTGGGTAATGTGCCATTTACGGCCCTGATAACATAATCTGAAAACTAGGAAAACTATTTCCAAGTAAAGATTCAGAATCAGGCTTTAAGCAATGACTTCTATCTAGATCTCCCCAAAAGGAACATTTACAGTAATTGTATTATTTTGGGGAGAAATGAAAGAAAAAATAAAAATGTGCCTCCTATACTGTAAAAATACTTTTTCAGATGTATTAATCATAGTTTATCTATAAATAACTGTCTGTTCCACCTCTCCACCAAATTCCCTGACAGTGCAGATTATGTATTGTCTCTGTAGAACAAGGAAAAGCGTATCCCAGAGATACCTCTCCCCAGCAATACGCTACGCCTCTGATTCTTCACAGCCAGCTCCCTCCCTGCAACAGGCCTCAGCATTTACTTCTTGCTTTGTATAGACATCTAGAAGTATGTGTTACTTATGGTTTTCTTTTGAAAGAACATTACCTTTAAAGAAGTATTCTGGTTTATCTGAGTGGAAGAAGTGGAAGATCATGTGTGAAAATGTGATCTTTTAAAGCTTTAGCAGATCTTTTGTTACTACATTAGGATAGTGAACTTCTACAAACTACCACTTCCATTTTCCCACTGAGAGAAAACCTTCAAATGCATTCATTATGGGTTAGTTATGAATATATGTAACACACCATCTGTATCTCTTCCAAACAAATTCACAGGATCTCATATGGATGATGTTTTAAAGGAAAACCTTGCTTCTCTTAACTTCAATAAAAATTTTTGCCTGTAATGTGGGGAAAACGTGCTAACACTTACAGAGAGTAGTTTCAACCGAAAAGGGCAGCTAGTATATTTTAATTGCCAATTACGTTTATTGAGTAGTAAGATTGTATGAGGTGATCTTTCATACAGTTGTATTTCTCACAATGTTTTAAGAGCCAACTGACAGGTAATTAATGTGTCGTTGATATGCACATATGCACCACAAGTGAACAGTGTTCATTTTGGTTAGTAGTTTTCCATTAGTATTTAAGGTCCTAATAAAGAAAATATTTGTGTTTGATGAATTAAAAAAAATGTGCTTGCTCAAAAACAAATAGGAATTAAAATGCCATTTTCTTGACATAATTTTTTTTATATTGAAAAGTGGGGTTTTTCCCCAACTGGTTCTATCAATTATCATTTCCATTACGGGAATACTACTAGAAACAATCAAGTGTAAGAGATGTGTTATTGCTCTAGGTATTGAGCAAACAAGTAATGAAGTTGACATTTCTGGCCCCATGGATCTTTCCACTTCAGAAAGCTGTGAATAGAGTACAGCTGTGCTTAAACATTATTTAAAATAGAAACATAAAGATTAATGTTTGCTAAATACACCAACTTTTTACTAAGAAACCTTTTGCTGTATCAAAAATATTTTCAGGCTCTTAAAAATGTTTGAATACAAACAATAAACAATAACCAGTAATGTATGAACTCCTCAGGTTCAGTGACGATACATCAGGAAAACCAGATTCAGAACTTCCAGAAATACAGAAATTGTCAAATCTGTATTGAGTTTTCCATACGTCCTCATGAATTCACTAGTTCAGCAATAAACTATAAAACAGGTTCACACATGAACACAGCAGGCAAAGTCTGTAACTCACACACTGTAGTGGCTAAGATTCCAGATATACCCCTCTCCCTTCTGTGCATGTGAACTTTCTCACACGTAGATGTTATTTTTGGTTAATATGCATTGCAGGCTTCAGTAAGACCCAGACATCAACATCTCCTTGTTAACCGAGCTTCTATTAGACCAAGCCACGTTTATGAAACTGTAACCTGTTAGAATTTCATTCAGTAAGTGTAAGAGTTTTTCTATCTAATTTACATCAGTCATTAGAACAGGCTCCCCAGGGAAGCGGTGATGGCACCAAGCCTGTCAGAGTTCAAGGAGCATCTGGATGATGCTCTTAGTCATATGGTTTAGGCAGTCCTGCGAGGAGCAGGCAGCTGGACTTGATGATCCTTACGGGTCCCTTCCAACTTGAGATATTCTATGATTCTATACCTTCACCAAGTATTTACAACTTAATTACTCTGTGTTTTTCATGTCATACACATTGTTTGATGCTCTCCCCACATTTTCAGAAATCTATTAAGAATTGAAAAAGATTTTAATGATTCACTGCATCACTTTAAGTGGCTTCATAGGAACATAGTAGCATTTTTCCGCTCATGAAATTGCTTTTTAATACATACCCTGTCAGTTTTCCCTTCAGTCTGAATACTTGTACGACTACGTGCATCATGGTCTTCTTCAAGGTCAGATACATCTTCTAGCTCCTCGGGTGTCTGGGAAAAAATGTAGAAATGGGTTATTCTCTTTTATGGGTAGTAACTTTGGTATTAATTTAAAACATGTATTATAATTTGATCCAAGATAATATCTAACAAACAAAAACTAGTCGTGTTCCAGCAGTGCACTGGTTATTAAACACTAAGTAAAATCAAATTGTGTCAGACAGGTCTGAACAAGTTCAGAACAGCCATGCTTTAATTAAAGCACTGTCTTTTAAAGTTGGTACTCAGGGAAGTTATTTTGTATTTAAATATTGTGTTATTGCTGCTAGCAAATGTGTCTTACAAGAAACCTTTACATGACGACAACAGATGCCTACGTTTTTAGAAACAGAAGATTCTTCTACTTTTTTTACAAGTTTTTCTACTACTTCTCTTCACTGTTCAGAAATACTCATATGCCCACCCTCCCATCTCCACGTTAGATGCAGTAGATCTAATAGGCCCTCAAAAGGATCTATTATTTTTTCAGTGGGAATAAGAGGCTTCAGAACCCTGCCGATTTCTGTTGCTACACTGACATCAGAGTGCTCCAAGTCAGCTATGTGCTGTGGGAGGGAAAAAACCACCTTTTCCCCCCATTTTGAATTTGTCTTCTCAATTCTGACCATTTTCTATACAATCCAGGTCTTCACATTTATTTCCTCTTTCTAACTTAACAATATATTATAAAAAAAAAAGTCTTCATGCAGGAGTTCTGAATTTTATCATAAACAACTTAGTAAAAAAAGCATAATGAAGATGGCTATAAAAAGGACACGAAATGAAATATTAAAATCAAGTTGACATATTAACAAAACACTGCACAATGAAGCACACAAAACTTCTAGGATTATGAACTATTTAAAAAATAATATTGGTTCTGCCCATGCAATAGGGCACTCAATTCTTCTTTATCAAGTAGATTCACATTGTAAAGAACAAAAAAAATACATATAAGGTCAAGACTCAATACAGAACTGGAGACAGATCTGCTACTGAATGGTCTACTACTGATTGACATCTCGAGTTCCAATTAGAGGGAAATCCTGACATTCTTGGTATTCTAAAAGCCTGATGTGCCAAGAGAAACATGACAAGAGAAGGTCTATCAGGTAACCCTACCAAAAACAGGCAGAAAAAAACCTGGTCATTACTCTTACCCACTTTTCAATCGTGTCAAATGTAATTTTTTTAAACCAGAACTGCTGTATGCTCTCACCTGCTTATTTTTACTGTCAAATTACATATAAACAAGATTTGTTGAGAGGAGCACTGTAGGGTTCTGTTATTTTATTTCTGGGTCCATGGTAATGGCACTACATTAAACTGAATAAATCCACCTGCATACATTTGTATCATCTGGGGAAGCGCCTCTGTGGCCAGAGGGTGGTACATAAACTACTAGACTTCAACATCAGCCTTGAAACAAGGTTTAAATAGCACTCCATTACTTCAAGAGCACACAAGTAAATTCCACTCACTGAACAAAACAACAATAATTTCTATGAGATAACATTGTAAGAAATAAAGAACTCAAAGCTGGTGCACAAGCTGGCAGAAATACAATGCTGGTGGTGAAAAATATACATAGACTTCCTCAAGAAAACAGACGGGCAATCAATTTTGGGGGCAAAGATGAGCATAATGCTACACTGGTAAAGCAAGGAAAAGGAACATTTTATTTTCAGGCAAAGACTAACAGTGTGATGAAGTCTCCCAGCTTTAGTCTTGGAATTAGACGTAGTACGAACTCCACAGTAGCCAAAAGCTGTTACCATGCACAAGTTGTTTGAAAACATGCAGTGTGGAAGGAAAATCAGATTTTGTTGCGGGTGGATATCCACGGAATAAAAAAAACCTATCACAAACTCTCTTTAATTGAAACACTTACAGACATTCTTATTGGAGGATCAATAACAGAAAGTGTATTAAAACAGAGTAACTCTAGCTTCTCAGGATTACACTGACCAGGGCCCTCAGGCAGGTTAATACCCTTGAATCAGTGAGAGGTTTATAGAAAAAAGAAGTCACTTTCTTTTTAAAGCTGCACATACTTGGTTACTACATACAGAAATATGTTGTGATTCTTAAGTCTCTGTAAACATTAGTTACAATTTTTTCCCCCAATGATCATAAAGTTAGATTCACAGTGGTAGTAGGGCACCATTCCTTCCTTTGTGAAAACATACTTGGGAATGTTTGACATTCTCCCGTTTTCCAATGTAGTAGGTTTTTTTCTTCTATAAAACATGGAATACAAGATGCTGTGACAGAGCAAAACGGTTAATAATTTTGAGACAGTCACATTATTCGTAAGTGCATTTTTGGTCATTACATTAAGAGCTTTTACCATTACTACCCCGCACCAAATTGCATATATTTACAAAAAGATTATCTTAGAAGGCATTGAGAGAATTTGCTAGAATTGTATTGATACTTATTTTCTGTAAAGTCAAACTACATAAATGCTATCAGCCTAAATGTAGAAACCTTAGAGAGCAAAGATGACAGGAGAATGACACTAGTGTAAAACATCTCTAAATGCCAGTCTCGGGTAAGCTTTCCACAGATTAAAACATCAATCTATTAATCTGGTATTTCGAAACTGCAAGTTGTACAACAAGAAGTTGTTGTTGCTCTTTCCAGCTGCACTGCCATAGGAATTCTCTCCACTTCTTTACTCAACACGGAACATTGGGGCAGAGGCTAAGCGCAAGTACAGCTATCTCGAACCACCTCCCTGTCCTCCACCATCGAGTTGAAGATGTCCCTGCTCACTGCAGGGGGTTGGACTAAATGACCTCTAAAGGTCCCTTCCAACCCAAACCATTCTATGATGCTATCTATGAAAGGAAAAACACTCTCTGATGACAAACCTTTTGATTTGCTTTTCTACAAGGATTTTAAAGAGAATAATTAATAAAATCAAGGCCTGGACTTAGTCTTTAGATCCCTGCCAGTCTTTCCAAACTGGGTTCAAGTTGGCTTGTTGGCTTATTTGCTTTTTAATCCAAGCTTTGCAGAACAATGTGTTTGACTAGATTTTACTAGCATTTCCTCCAACACAGTTTTTTATGCAAATGCTCCTCAAAAGTGATTATCCAAACAACTTTATCTAGATCATTCATTTTTAAAAGTCACATACACCCACGAAACCGTCAATCCTGCAAATAAAGGGTCTCAGCTGTTAAAAAATAATGCAGAGCCAAGTCAAAAATCTCAAAGCATACAATGTAAATGGATGAAGAGCTATCATGATGTGAAAGGAAGCTATCTCCTCTTATCTAACATTCAATTAAATGCAGACCTTTAAACTGTCATTATATGCTCTTATGTTTTATCTTATCTTGGCTTCAACAGTCCCTATCAGTCATTCTTTTTCCAAATGAATAATAAAAGGCAGTGCAGGCTAACACCTTAAGAGGAGCTAAGCTGATGAGTGATGTCTTTATTATACCACTGCAAATACAGGAGTTATTTGTGGTATGTAAATACCACAGCAGCAACAGAAATGCTTGTATGCACTCTAGGAGGATCAGAATTTGGCTATTATGTTCTTCACTGAGAACAGAATGGGTTTAAAGAGATTATCTATTCTATTCCGGACATTTGACTAATCCCCATATTTTGAAAATTTCATCATGTCAAGCAGCATGTCATTCAGTGTAACAAACTATGGTAAACGTGTCACAAACAGGCTCTCTGCAAATACTTAGCTAGTGTCTAACGATTCTGTGTATTAGTCACAATACCACCGCTATCCCACGCTTAACTGTATCAGATGACAGGCTGCCAGAGTTTTGATGCACTAGAGGGAGAACAAGAAATTGCAAGCATTATTTATTTTTCCTGACTAAGTTAGTAAGATATTCATATAATTCCTGCTATCTATTCACTAAAAGCACTTTTCAGATTTTTGCTAAAAGCAATTATTTTGAGTGTTACTTTGAAAACAATAAAAATGCACATTATAAAGGGCAAATTAAAATCATATGTTCTTAATCTGTCAATATTGTGACATCTCAATGCTATGGCAAATACCATCCCCCCAAGTTATCATTAAAAATGATCATATGCCTATTTTTGAGATCTGTCCTTGGCCCTCACCTTAAAGTGGCATCTTTTACATATCATGTTATTTGGGATATTATGAATATAAAGCTAACAAATGATTAATTAAACCACAGATCGGAACTCTGCCTTTGATAGCTGTACTGTCACCAACTGCTGGCACGGAATTGGTCAACAAGTAATAGTAAAATCATTATCCTGCCATAGCCTTTAGACATTACACACAGTTAATTTTCAAGTGTACGTAATAAACAGTTCTTGTTACTAACAGAGAAAACTGTGCACACGATCTCTTACATATTTAAGCTCAAATTTCAGGTAAGATTAGTGGTGAGAACATAAATTTTGGAGAAGACCGAACAGTTTGATTAATGATGAGAATAAATTATAACCTTCAACACTGAAAGATGAAAGTATTTTCAATGTAAAAAAAAAAAAATTATGTTATATGGTAAAGAGTTGAAGTTTTAAAAATAATAAATGCTGTCAACTCATAGTATGGGGCAAAAGTTATATTATTACTACTGGATGCTAAGAGATTTTGTTCACTCGTTTAACAATAAGTGAATTTATAGCATTCTGCTCCAGGAGATTAAGACAAAAAAGTTAAGACAATCACCATTAAAAACAGCTAGACAAATCAATAGCCTGACTCCGTGTGACAACTCCTGTGTTTTCAGTTCTCACTGAGCATACATTAGGGTAACAGTCTTCTCAATAAATGGCCCAGGAGATAGGAAGGATGTGAGCAGAGGGGTGCAATTGAGAAACATGAAATTTTTTAAAACTGCCTT